>OX328272.1:0-10000000 GCA_946814005.1 Chamaenerion angustifolium | reverse complement strand
GCTAGCAGCACTGCCTCAGAAGCAGGTTCTACCGCACCCACGGAACATCATGTTAACACAGCTGGTATATATCTGAATTCTACCTCTTTAATTCAAAGTGATCAATGGATTTTGGATACAGGAGCAACCAATCATATGACCAACGGAAATGATTGGCTGTGTGATAAAAGGTTTGCCCCTGTAACCAAAGTTCAGTTGTTGAATGGTGGACATTCAGATGTATGTGGAATTGGAAATATAGTGATTGATTCGGATAAGAAATTGAACAATGTTCTGTATGTGTCTGATTTCAGCTATAACTTGCTATCTGTGTCTAAACTTGCCAAAGATTTGAACTGTAGTGTTTTCTTCTATCCTAACCTTGCAATCCTGCAGGACCTCTCAAATGGGAAGGTCTTGGGGACTGGTAAGGAAGAATCTGGATTATACTTCATAAGATTGGATTGGAAGTGCACTGGATTGTCTGTTTTTAGTTCCTTGTATGACAATAGTATGTTGTGGCATTTGCGTTTTGGGCATGCCTCTGCGAAAGCTCTTCAGCATGTAGATTCAATTAATCTGTCTAAGAATAAAGGTTTGGAAATTGTTAATTGCCATGTTTGTCCCAAAGCAAAGATTGTGAGAAATCCTTTTCCAAATTCATATTCTAGAGCAGATGCCATGTTTGATTTGATGCATGCTGATGTGTGGGGCCCTTACAGTAGTGAGACTTATGATAACAAGCGATATTTTTTAACCCTTGTTGATAATTTTTCTAGAGTTACTTGAGTTCATTTGATGAAGTTTAAGTCTGATGTTGTTATAGTTCTAAAGAAATTTGTTGCTATGATTGAAACTCAGTTTCATAAAAGAATCAAATGTTTTAGAACTGATTACGGTGGAGAATTATTTAATGAGCATGTTAAAAAAAATCTGAATAGGGAATTCTCCACCAAAGCAGTTGTCCCTATACTCCGCAGCAAAACGGAAGGGTTGAAAGAAAGCATAGGCACTTGCTAGAAATAGCAAGGGCCTTGAAGTTGCAAGGATCAATCCCAAATTCTTTTTGGGGGGATTGCATCCTTACCGCTTGTTATTTGATAAATATGATGTCTTCTAAATTGTTGAATGGAAATAGTCCAATTGAAGTGATGAATGGAAAAAAAAAACTTGTATTAGCTATTTAAGGGTTTTCGGTTGCTTATGTTATGCAAAAAATATGATGGTGACTGACAAGTTTGCATGTAGGGCTATTCCATCAGTTATGATGGGATATTTTGAAACTCAGAAAAGGTATAGACTCTATGATATGACTGAAAATAAATTTTTTGCAAGTAGAGATGTTCGGTTTAATGAGAATGTCTTCCCTTTTGAGAAATGCAAACCTGATCAGATGCCTGTATTTTTTTATTCGAGTATTGAGATGGACTCCTATGATGTCATTAGAAATGTTTTTACTGAGGAGAATGACACTCATGCAGATGTTAATGTTCCTCATGATGAGTTTGAATCAAACTCTGAAGGAAACATACCACATGATGAGTCTGAAATTTACTCTGATGGTTCTGTCCAGATTGATCCCATTTCTATTGTTAAATCTGACAGACCCACAGTAAGTGGGTCTGGAAGAGTTATTCGTCCCTCCATTTGGATGAAATATTATGAGGTCCCGAAAGCATCGAATACTTATTCTATTAACAAGTTTGTTTCTTATGATAAGTTGTCCAACAGTCATCAGAATTATTTGGCCTCAACTTCAAAGTTGGTCGAACCTTAATCTTTTTATGATGCTGCGAAAGATAAATCCTGGGTTCAGGCTATGCAAGATGAGATAGTGGCCCTTGAGGAAAATAAAACATGGGATTTGGTGCCTCTTCCTCAAGGTAAGTCAGTGATTGGATGCAAGTGGGTTTATAAATTGAAATATAATTCTAATGGTAGCTTGAGTAGGCACAAGGCTAGGCTTGTTGTGAAAGTTATAATCAAAAGCATGGCATTGACTATTTTGAAACGTTTTCGCCTGTTGCTAAGATGAATACTGTGAGATATGTGCTTGCTTTGGCTTCCATCTTTAATTGGCCCCTTTTTTAAATTGATGTTCATAATGCTTTTCTTCAAGGGGATTTAGATGAGGAAGTTTTTATGCATGTCCCTGAAGGTTTTGTTGAGAAAAATGATAAGAATCTGGCCTGCAAGTTGAAAAAATCCCTTTATGGTTTGAAACAAGCTAGTAGACAATGGAATATGAAACTATGTGATGCTTTGACTAAAGCTGGTTATTTTCAATCAAAACTTGATTATTCCTTGTTTACTAAGCATGATGGGAATTAGTTAGTCGTGTTGCTTGTTTATGTGGATGATCTGCTCATTTATGGAAACAGTAAATGATTAATTGATGAGTTAAAGCATGTGTTGAGGACTAATTTTAAAATGAAGGATCTAGGAGAATCAAAAAAAATCTTAGGAATTGAGATTGCTAGATCCAAAGTTGGTATCCTCTTGAATGAAAGGAAATATGCGCTGGAATTGATATCTTCTGTTGGTTTATCTGCTGGTAAGATTGCAAACACACCCATGGAGTTGAATTTGAAATTGACTAGTGTTAAATATGATGAGCATCTTAGTATAAATAAGGATGACCAACCCCTAAATGATGTTAGTCTTTATAGGCGTCTGATAGGGAAACTGTTATACTTGACCATTACGAGACCAAATATTTCCTATTATGTGCAGCACTTGAGCCAATTCATGCAGGATCCGAAAACTTCTCATCTCGAGGCTGCCATGCGCATTATTCGGTATGTTAAAAAGGAACCAGATAAGGGTATCTTATTATCATCAGATTCGGTTCCAAAATTAATTGGATATTGTGATTCATATTGGGTCGGTTGTATAGAAACTAGAAAATATGTTACGGGTTTCTGTATCTTCCTAGGAAAATCATTAATTTCCTGGAAAGTAAAGAAACAGTCTACAGTTTCTCGGTCCTCTGCTGAATCATAATACAGAAGTATGGGATTTGCTCTATCTGAAATTGTTTGGCTGAGAAATCTTTTTAAAGAACTTGGTTTTTATCAAAAGGAATCAGTTGTTCTTTATTGTGACAATAAGGTTGCCATACAAATTGCAAACAATCCAATTTTTCATGAACGGACTAAACACATTGAGATTGACTGTCATTATATTATAGAAAAGTTGCTTGAAAAAGTTTTGCAGCTTGAATATGTGAGAACAGGTGACCAACTAGCATATCTGTTTACAAAAGCATTGGGGGTGATCAACATGGAAAGCTTTGTTCAAAACTTGGGATGGTCAATGTGTTTGGAAGACAGGGGAGCCTACATGAAGTGTAAGAAGTATCAGCCAGAGGGAGAGTGTTAAAACCGGACTACTACACTTACAGGCTGATTGTTATTTCTTCTTGGCCCATTAATGTTGACTCAGCCCGTATTGATTGATGATCCATCCTTTGGCCCATTGTGTTTCATCCGGTTCGTTAAGTGGAAGCTTCTGGATCCGAATCTTCTGTCTTCAATGTCTCTTCATTTGCCTAGGGTTTCCTTTTCAGTTGCTTTGTCGTTTTCTCTCTTGACGATTGTTCTTCGTTTCTTGACTGTTCGTTTCTGTTTCTCTTCATACTGATTGAACATTTAGTTTCTAGGGTTTGCATTTAAGGGGGAGGGTCACCAGTTGAAGGAACTGACCCGATAAACCCCAAGTCTGCTTGTTCTAGATTTTTAGATATTCCGATTTTTGCTCGATTCGTGTCTGATTTTATCAAATCGAACAAAATCTGAGGCTTAATCTAGCAAATCGAACCAAATCTGAGGCTCAATCTAGCAAATCGACAAGGAATTGCACCTTAAAGGAGACAGAGTCGTGAATCGCACCTTAGCATGGCCCTGTCTGCTTGTACGCTTCGGTGAACTCCATGCCGAATGGAAGGTTTGTGGACGGGGGAGAAAGCAGAGATGATAAGGGAAGGGAAGTGGGTGTCGTTTTAACAATTCAAATTTCAAAAATTATTGTTGCTGACGGAAATTACATATCGTCGGTCAATATTTATTTTTGGCAACAAAAATTGAGTTTCATCGGTAACATTTATAGTTGTTATATTTATTACCGACGATATATGAGTTTCGTCAGTAAAGACTAATTACCAACGATAATTACATTTTGTCGGCAAATATGTGAGATTTCAGCCGTTAAAAATACATTTTTTAGCCGGTAATGACCATTCCTCCCGTAGCATGACAAAAAATTTGAATTTTGTTGGTAAAAATATATTTTGCCGACGAAATTTAATATTGTCGGTAAAATATTTTTTTCGACGAAAAATAAATTTCATCGTAAGTAAAGATTTAAGGCCGGATTTTCAGTAGTGCTCAATCCACTGTAAAAAAAAAGGAAATATTTTACCACAGGATATTCGTTAGTTTCGATGTCATATACACATATACACAGTTAGACTGTTTACTATCATGATTATGCGCGTAGTGGAATGAGAAAGGGAAAAAAAATTGTAAAGTAAAAGTAATTATCATTAACTTTTACACAGTAAATGTTAACAATACCACCATTTTCATTTACTTTTTACGCGTCGAGTTGGTTGCAGGACAAGATGGTTGGCTCTTGGAATCGCTAGTCCAAATTCTTCTGTCATATCTAAATCTTTAGAAGATTTCCCATCAGGAAGCTCCCACTTAAAACAATGCACCAGCTGCGCAACCACAAGTTGAGAGATCGTTAAACCGATCTGCAAACCGGGACAACCTCGGCGACCAGAACCAAATGGAATAAGACAAAAGTCCTGGCCCTTAACATCCCAACTGCTGCCGACGAATCGCTCTGGAAAAAACTCATCCACATTGTCCGACCAGACTTTCTCGTCCCTACCGATTGCCCATGCATTGACGATGACCCGAGATTTCTTGGGTATGAAGTAACCCATGATTTCCTTATCCTCCATGGATTCATGGGGTAGGAGTAGCGGACCAGCAGGGTAAAGTCTCAAGGCTTCCTTCACAACAATCTCTAAATAACTCAGTTTCGGCAAATCAGTCTCGTCGACCATCTTATTGAGTCCCACGACGGTCTCGAGTTCTTCCTGAAGAAGATTCATCACTCGTGGGTTTCTTATAAGCTCGGACATCGTCCATTCGATCACAGCTGTTGATGTGTCGTACGAAGCTGCGATAAGGTCGAGTAGTATGGCCTTGATGTTTGGTCGCTCCATTATGTACTTGACATCGCCACCGGGATTGATCGGTTTGCCGATCATCGACAGTAGTATGTCCAGAAAACTTCCATTGTTTTCCGGAGATGGATTTTGCTCATGTGCGGTGATGATTTCCTCTAGCACGGCGTCGATCGAGTCTCGGGCTGCCTTAAAGCGCTTTCTCAAGCCCTGGCAAAATAATACATTAGTTAACTTAAAAATCTAACTTAATGAATTAAAAATATTTTTTTATTTACTTATATACTATCAACGCCAACCTGAAGATCAAGGGGCTCAAGCATGGGAACATAATCTGCTATATTGAAAGCTGCCGCCAAGTATAAGGCTTCATGCATAATTGGACGTAGATTGAACTTGTCTCTTGTGGAACATCCTAGTATCATGCGGCACGCCACGTCACCGATCAGCCCTCCCACCTTGGCACTAACGTCGACTTCTTCACCTGCCACTGCAGCCGCGTTGATGGAATCCACCATCCTCTCCACCTCCTCTCTTTTCATAGGAGCGAAGGTCTCCGCCCTTGCAGGGCTCAGAAGCTGCACTATGCACATCCGCCTTACGTTCCTCCAGTAAGGTCCATAGGGGGCGAAACCTATCCCTTTGTTGCCGTACGATATGTACTCTACGGCTAGGACTCTGGGTCGGCTCGCGAAATTGGCGTCGTGGGTCTTGAGGATCAACTCGGCGGCTTCAGCCGACGAGACCACTATGGTCGGGATGTTTCCTAGGCGAATAGACATGAGGGGACCATATTTTCGAGCTAGGGCATGGAGGCTGCGGTGGGGGAGAGTCCCTAGCATGTGGAGGTTTCCGATAATAGGGAGAGGCCGTGGACCTGGAGGGAGCTTCAGGTTACGGCGGTGGCCTGAGGAGCGGTAACGTTGGAGGAAGAGGATGAACAAGCAAAGAGCTCCTGCCGTGGAAGCGACTACGGTTAGAGTTGATTGTTCCATAGCTGCTCGAGATGCCAAGAGAGATAAGGAGGATAAGATCTATGAGACGAAGGACATATGTTGTATATATAATGAGAGAGGGGGCACAGAGTCTACGTGGCCGACAATGACGACTTTTAAATGTTGTAGTAAAACAATGGAAAAAGTATGAAAAACCACCCGGATGTTTAATTTTTTTTGTAACTGGACCCGGATGTTTTTTGTCGCAATTAATAAGTGCCGTATGTTTCGTTTTGTTTGTAATCCCACCTTCCGTCTATTTGAGCTGTTAAATGTCACGTGCCTTGCACGTGACACCGTCAATTTTGAACTGAGCCGTGTACAAAGACAATTATACCCTTGGCAGCCCATCACCTTCTTCCCTTGGTTTTATTTGTATTCCCTCCCCCAAATCCCCAAAATCCATCACCTTTGACCGAAGTAAACCCTCTCAATCTCCTCCCTCTGAAAATCTTCCCCTGCAGCCCCGACCGACGAAACCTCACGTCCCCGACCGTGCCGACTGCTCCACCGAACCCCCACTTCGCCCAGACCGACGAACCCCCACCGATTGCTGCTGGTGTTCTCCTCCGACTGTTGGTTGCGTCGATTGAAGGTGCGTCTCCTTTCTCCCTTCTCAAATGGCTCCGATTTACTGTGATGTTGTTGTTCTTAGTTGCCGCTGGTTTGCTTAGGGTTGAGTCGTTTTTTTGCTGTGGGTTCGTTCGGTTTGTGTGGTGTCCGATTTTAGGGTTTCCCTAATCGGTTGGGTTGTTTGATTTCTTGCAGTGTTTTTGGTTGAAAGGTTTGATTTATTGCCCGAAGGAGTGTGTTGTGGTTACGATGGACAAGACCCGTGTTTACAGTTTGTCAATCAACTACGAAGGAATTTTTGTCGATGGAATTTGGGTTGGTAAAACGGAGGTCACCGATTTAACTGAGGAGTTAATCACTTATGACACGTTGGAGTTGTTTCTGGAGTACTACGGCTTAGTCACAGGAGGATGTATTTGCTATGTCCCTCCTGGTTGTACACCAAAAACGTCCGTGGAAGTGTTGAAGTCAGATGCCAACGTTAGGGAGATGTTGGAGAAGCAGCATGGTTGTTTGGATGTTACCGTGTTTGTGTTGCCCCCGTTTAATGCTGAAATATGTGCGAAGGATCCTTTCATGGAAGGGTTGCGTCTCAAATCAATAGCTCGGATAGAAGAGGAGTTGGAAAGACAAGTGCATTCAACCCCCCCTCCGAAGGACAAGGGAAAGAGTCCCATGGAGCCCGAGTTGGAGGATTACGGAGTATCTTCATCCTCGGAGACTGATTCATGGTCGGATGCGATATCCGACCCAAACTGGAAAGCCAGCAAAGATGACTGTGAGGACGATGACGAAGAGGCCGAAGTGAAGTCACGTGAGGGCAAGACAAGGAAAACTCCGAGAAGGGCTGAACGTGACGGTACCACAGGTCCGGTACTAAATGCCGACATTGATGATTTACTTTACGGTGCTGACATTGAAGATGTTAGGCCAAGGCAAGTGCACGTTGTTGCACCTGTGGACGTTGCTGCAGCAGAATGTCGAAGTGACACGTTAACAACTCCTGTTCGATCTGATGTTGAAGGTGACATAACAAGCGGGCGTCGAGGAAAAATAGTCGATGAAGAAGTGACAAAGGAAAATGGTGGCAATCTAACCAAATGAAGCGACTAACAAAAGCACGAGCAAACTAACCAAACATGGGTTAAAACAATTTTGCTCCCTTTGCAAGTCGACAGGTCACAACAAGAGAGGATGTCCAGACGCACCGCATGCTGGTAGTGCAAGTAGGTCGCAGTCAGGTAGAAGAGGAACCAGTCAGGTAGACGACGAACCACTAACTCAACAATCTCAGGCGTCTAGGCCGCAGCGAAAGGTAAATGGCTAACTTTATCTTTGAAATTGCGAAATTGCTGTGAACTGTATAAAACCGTGGTTGTGTTGGGCATGACAGGCGAAAAAAGGAGCTGTTCGGAGGAGGTTGAACCCCGAGGTTGGACCAACGACTGGAACAGAGCCGCAAACCGAGCCGCAAATGGATGAAACACCAACCGAGCCGCAGGTGGATGAAACACCACATCAGGAGGCTCCAAAGACTGAGGCTCCAAAAAGAAAACGCCGGGTCAAGTTAAGTGTTCGAAGAGCCAAACCAAAGGTATGGATCGACCAAGTATATCTACTTTTAATTTTATGTTAATGTAACTAACTTTCGGTTATTTAGGTGGATCGACCAAGTACGTCGAAATCAGCCCCCATACAGCTGGATTCGGATGAAGAGGTGGTTCGGTCAAGTGCCCCGGAGTTATCATCTTGTCGAGCTCTAGTGCTATCTCCCCAACCATTGAAGACTGGAAAAACGAAGACAAAGAAGAAGCAACCGAAGCAGTGGACTCGCAGTTCACCGCGTTTTGGAAGAAGATCAACCCAGTAAACGGCTATTTTGTTTTGTTTTGGGAAGGAATTGCCATTTTGTTGAATGTTGTAACATTCTTTTGGAACTTCCCATTCTTTTGGAACTGTTGGATGTTTAGGAAGTGTTTCTTTTGGAACTGTTGGATGTTTAGGAAGTGTTAAAACATTCTGTTGAAGTAGGACACCTTTTGGTTCTTGTGTTGTATCACAGTTGGTTTGTTGACAAACAGGTCAGTTTTGGATCTTTCAAATACTCAGGTCACCTTGCCCATGTGTTCGTCTAAACATAAGGGTGCAATTACACATAAATAGGCAAACATAAGGTCTGGAAACATTACAGTTACATCAACTAGTCAGTCCAAACAACATTCATTAAACATAGATAAAGGCCAAATAAATGACAACGTACATAACGTCAAACTTAAAACAACTAACTGACTACATCTTCAACATAAGGGCCAACAACAACAATTACGAATGTTGTCACAGAACAACATAAGCAGGTGCTCTCCATACGAATGCAGAGCAATTTCAAAGTTCAAATCGATAGTGCCCAAAAACTGCAGCTGCTCTCCTTTCGTGGATCTGCGTCGAGCTGCCCCATCCAAAGAAGTCTCAACCACTCTTCAAAGAATTGGAGTGCTGCACAGAATGAAGAAGAAATTAGGGTTTCAGAAAACCCTAAAACTGAAAAACGGTACACAATCGACTGTACCGTCGAAATTAACTCAAGGAATTGACTTCACCACCTGTTTCGAACGTAAGACCTGCTGGAATTTGCCAAGGGAGACGTGGGAAGAGTTGGTACGTAAGGAGGAGTGACTTCGTAACTGCTTCAAACGTTTAGAAGACAAAGGATGAAATATACATGCTATAGGGGTATTTTAGGTATATAGCATTGTAATAACATCACGTGCACAGCAGGTGATATCAAATTAACGGAATATGAAACGAAGTGACGGAAAGGCTGACTTACCAACAATTGAAAACATATGGGTGTAACGACAAACTATATGGGTGCAATTACCAATCTGGCGAAACATCCGGGTGGTTTTTCATACTTTTCCCTAAAACAATTTAACATCGTATATACATTGCAGAAACCATGACAAAAACAAAGATTTGTCAGTGTGTTTAGAAGCATAGAAGTGTTCAATATTGTCACACTGCTACCTTAAACTTATTCAATACCAATTTCAAGTATAAAAATAAAAAATTGATTATATGTGTTCTAGAAAGGCATTGATTTTGAAATAATACTTTCCAGCAAATAATTATCACGCATATAGATTTGGTTCGTCAAGAAGATACAGATAAGTTAATTCAGTTTTCCAGATAAAAATGCACAAAGAAACCAAACCATCCAAGCAATTTTCCATTCCAGTCATAGCTTCTAAAGAAATCGAAAGCAGTTATAGCTTACCTGAAGAAGTATGTGCAGGAAAATAGATCGTATCACTGAAGCTTCTAAAAACTACAATGGTAGTTGTCATAGTAGGGTCTGTTGGTTTTAGGATAATGGGTCGCCCATAAGTGGGAGCCCATTTACATAAGTCCAGTTGTGTATCTGGCCTTAAAACCTATCCCTCTATATATCAGTATATATAGGGGTGCTCAGGGTTTGGAAAACAAAATGAGGATGATGACAGTGATGCCCTGCCGCCCTACAGTTTAGACAGATGTGAGTAGCTGTGGTATTATAGGTCATTGCCCGTCAAACCGTGGCGTGTCCTCCCGTTCGACAGACCGTGATCCCAACCTCAGGCAGATCCGCTTCCGCTTCCGCTAAGGCAATCGTTCAGGGAGGTAACTTAATTATGTGTTATGTTGTACCTTAATCGATTGCATGTTTTGTACATCAATTTCCGACAGGGTCTAATACTATGCATTTATTATCCTGCATACAAAAATGGAAGCAATTCAATTAGTGAAAGAAAAGTTTTTCATTTTTTTCAAAACTTTGTTGATACTATAAATTTATTACATCTGTGTTAATTATCCCGTATTACCCTTCCATGCATGGTATGTCGTCCCACCAAACATGTAACTTTCCAAGTTCCAACCTCTTGTATCTCTGCCAACACGTATACTAAATGAACATGTTTAGATACATAAAATAATATAAACGTTGCCAATTTCACTTCCGTTTCTTGTATACTACATAAAGTAACATGGGTGTCAATTTCATTTCATGATACTTTTTTACGTTGAATTCATATTTTTATTATAATATAATTGGACAGTAGGAGAAAGATAGGCACGCACGTGACGCACGTGAGTGGTGGGAACATCTAGCACTAGGTAATTGTCTCCTCCACTTTTAAAATTGTGACTTTTACCTAAAAAATATAATAATTTTTAATTTAAACCTTTTAAATTATATATTTATCCTGATTAATATTTTTTTAGTTTAATTATGTGCTCTTACTGAGTTTTTTTTTAAAGTTGGTATGGTAAAAAAAATATTTTTGAAAAGTAAGTATATAGAAAAAAATATTTCGAAATCTGGGTATACGCGCTACTGAAGGTAGCGCGTTTTTTCAATAGACGCTACCCGGTAGCGCCTATTCAATTTTTTATTTTTTTATTTTGATGTTTCGATGTTTAATTAAAAATAAAATTATGTATCTATTGAAAAAAATTATAGTACGTAGATATTTTAATTATAATTCAAATGATGTAAAAATATTAAATTTGGACTTAGACTGTACGCTCTGCCGTAAGTTGAGATATGAAAATTTCACTTAAAAATATATAACTCAGACCATGTAAGTCCAAACTCACCACGGTTAACGACATTTACGTCATAATTCAATTATCTACCTATGGTAATTTTTTGAATTAGAACTACAGTGATTTTTTTAACATAACGTCATAACATACGATACAAAAAAATTCAAATAGTATTTTAAATAGTGAAATAGTAAATGATCTACGCACTGTAATTTTTTTAATTTTTTTTTGAGTAAGTACATATTTAAATTTCTCACATAATACATTTAATTATTTCGGTCAAATTATAAGACAAGCGATGTTAGGTTAAAAAAATCACTGTATTTCTAATCAACAAAATTACTCTAGGTAGATAATTGAATTACGACATAAATAATGTCCATCGTGGTGAGTTTGGACTTATAGGGCGTGAGTTATATACTTTTTAAGGAAATTTTCATATCTCAACTTACGGCAGAGCGTACAGTCAATACATAAGTCCAAATTTAATATTTTTTGCATAATTTGAATCACAATTAAAATATCTACGTATTAAAAAAATTAAAAAAAATTCAATAAATACATAATTTTATTTTTAATTAAATATCGAAACATAAAAAAAAAAAGTGATTCTGAATAGGCGCTACTCAGGTAGCGCCTATTGAAAAAACATGCTACCCGGTAGCGCGTATACCCAGATTTTAAAATATTAGTTCTATATACTTCTTTTTTTTTTACCACACCTACTTTTTAAAAAAACTCGCTCTTACTATAATACTTGCCCCTACTTAATAAAATTCTTGGCTTCTTTATGTATTAATTGATGTTGAAAACGGCAAGCTATTTTACTATAGGAAAATGAAACGTGTGATATTATTATAAAGATGTTCAAATCAAATCATATTCTTATATAAATAACCTAGCTATTTCTATTTTTTTATATATAACCTAACTATTTCTATTTTTTTTATATAACTTCACAAAGAAACAAGAGGGAACATACAGAAACATAACATGTTATTATTATTATTATTATTACTTATATATTGTTAGAAGAGTATGTAGTCTAGTCTAAATTATCATTCTATTAATAGTCTAAATTATCCATCTATTAGGTTTTATCATTTAGTTTATTTATATTAATTAATTTATTCATTTATATTTAGGTTATTCTTTGCCATTATATATATAGTTAGATAGATAGATCGATATATATATAATTAGTTCTCCGTATACTATATTTACATAATTCTTTATGTACAAAATAATAAATTTCTCAATACAATGGAGTTAAATATTTTTCTTATTTATCTAATTGACGTTTTTCTGTTCTATTAATCCTAACATATATATTATATATGGTTGAGCAAATTAATATATATAATATATAGATTATTTGGAGATCGACCAGCTTAATAAATAGAGTTTAAACGTAACATAATACTCATATATTCAAAAGAAAAAAGACGTTACGTTCTATCTACCATAACGGCGGATTAGTCCTCTAAATTGGGCAGATGGGAAATAGCAACAGAAACCGATGACGTGATATCAATTTTCTCGCCTAAAGTCATATCTCGTGTGCGTATCTCATTTGGCAATGACTTCAACTTCACGTGCATATGTTTTGGAAAAATGAAAAAATATATATATTTAATTGTTATATAAAGAACTAAATACGGATTTGATTTTATAACTTGCTTACGACTTTGAAATTATTATTTTTAATGTAAATAAAAAAATAATTGGCCATCATGTAAATAAAAATTTAATGAGGTAAAGAAGGCATTTTTAGCCAAAAAAAAAACTGCTAAAAACACATTTGGTAAAGAACGCAATTGGATGATTAAATCTCACAACCACATCCCGCTTTTTTCTTTAATGATTAAGGATTGTAATTTTGAAATTTCTTTAGTCACATTTATATTAATAATACATCATTTTGGCCCCCAAAAACCTACTAATGCTCCAAAGTAACCCCCTCACACTGCCCCATTTTTTACTCTTCTTCGGTCCTAATACATATAGACTCTTTCTTCTTAGTTCAGCAACCACCACTTGCAGGCTCAATAGAGCTCAACAGACCATTGCCTCTCAACTGCATGCAGTGGTCCTCAGCATCGGCTTGGGCGCATATAATCACCACCGACATGCCATTCTGATGTGCTTCTTGCATGATATTGACGGCATTATCGAGTGACATCCCTGGAATCACCTTCATCAAAACTTGGACAACGTACTCCCTTTTGTTGAAGTTGTCATTGTGGAGAAGAACTCGATACGGTGGAGATGTTTTCCTTGATTTCCTGATAATCAAATTGAACATTCTAATAGTAATACCAAACACAAGAAGTTGAGACAAATTATTCAGATCATATCACGCTCGTTGTCTGTATAGGTGGAGGATATTAGGAGGCCACAACTAGTACAAATCCTTCATCAAATCAACATTTTGTAAATATGATAATACAAGGTAACTTATCTCCCGTAGCAACATGAGAAGATTTTTCTCCAGAAAGTAGGAGTGACAAATCGTGCGTACGTGCGTGTTATCGTGTGTATCAATACGTTTATTATATGAAACTTACTAAACACGAACACACATGATAAGTTTATCGTATCAAGTTTCTCAACATGAACATAACACAATTTTTTGTGCGTATTCATGTCGTGTTATCGTGTTGTGTTAAGTTAGTCAGTCATATAATAAAATAACGAATTGTTCATAATAAAAATTATTAATTCAAATATCAAATTTTATGAATTTTTAATGTATAATTGACAAACTCTAAAATTAAATATTTAAGTAGGCTTTTAAAAATTATTAAATGAGATTTGTTTAAAAAAATATTAAAAATTAATAAAAATTTCAAGTCCAAATTCATAATTGGCAAATTAAAAGTTCAATGTTATCGTGTTATTGTGCGGGTCGTGTTTTGATACATAAACACGAACACGACACAAAAATAATTTAGTGTCATCGTGTTCGTGCTATCATTCTGTCATATGTTTTCACAAATACAATTTTTTGTGCGTGTTTGTGTTGTGTTATCGTGTTTTGCAGGAAATTGTCAGCCCTAACAAAAAGTGTAATTCAATGAGCAATCAAAAGGGTAGACAACTAAGTAATGCAATAGCAGTCGGCAACAGACCGAACTAACAACCAACAACTTAAGTAATAGCCTAACCTAACCTTACAGGTATCGGTTCCTTTCTGCATAAATGATTCCACTAAAATCTATTTCTGGCATGAATGTATGAGTTCCTAGTCAAGGTGAATTATTGCTAACAGAGCATAGATCAAGATAGTGTACCACTTGAACATCCAAAACATACGGCAGAGAAAAGAATACCTCACCTCAAATCAAACTCAGATTCACGGCCAGGGGTTGTCTCTTTTGTTGGCCGCTCCAAAAGCCCTCCTCCTTTACCTACTGCAGCAGCCGACATTGTCACTAAGTTGCTCCGACTTAGGCAACTTTTGTAGAAGCAATGTCTATCTCCTGTCAAGTTATGAAAATTGCAACCCAGATTAAGAGAAGTAGGATAAATAATATAGATCGAATAGACGACTCCAAAATCTAGTCGGAAGTTGGAAATCTAATATTCTGACAAGAAACGAATCAGAAAAAGTCGCAAAATTGAACATCTAAGAATTCCCAAGTGCAAGAAACAAATCAGCAGCTAGAATTGCAGAACTACCATGAATTGATTTGGATAGAGCAAAAATTGCTTATTGATAGTACTCTAGCAAAGCAGAGACGATAAAACCCACTTAATGAGCTGAATTCAGTTGCTTAAGGCAGAAATATTAATTCAAGCAATTCTAAAGGTAGCAATTGATTGAAATTAACTCATTTTCTCACTAATTTCCAATTGATATTTCAAATTTAATTTCAAGAATCATATAAAAAGTTTTTTTAAAATCCATTTATCTCACGTTTACGAGGCTCTATACTGTGTATCATCAGCTAGAAATTGCAGACCGAGCATAAACCATTAGCGCAGCTAATTTGCATACAGTTCATAACAAATACCAAATCACCAGTTCACTAAAATAGATGAATCATCATCAACCTCAGAACCTCAGATACATAAAAGGTCCCAGACCCTGAATTGCAGAAATCCGAAGTCTTGAAAAACGCAGAAGGAAGTACAGATGAACGGTTCAAGAACAAGAAATGCCATAAAATCGGAAATCTTGACAACAGCATGACGAGAAACCTACCGGATTTAAAGACGTGATTGGGTGAAAGAGCGAGTCGGCGATAGATTGTGGTATCCATGGAAGCTCAGACCCCAGCTCTCCTCTCCTCCGCAAAGACAGAAAATTAATCAGCCTCACCAGAAATATTAATTTTTTTATTTCGTTATTTTTCTGCTGACATTTTTATTTCTGTGAACAATTGTGTGGTTTGTGGACCACGCTGCACTCTTCTTAGCCGTTCGCGGCATGACACGTCACCCCAGTATCTCCACTCCACATACTTCTTCGATGTCTCTTTGTTTCCTTCATCTCAACTCGGTACTGCTGCTCTCGACGTCGTTCAATGGCCGTTGACGTCACTTCTTGCTCCTGTTTCTCTGCGCTGTTGGCGCCTTTTTCCACGCCCCATACGGCCAGGCTCCCCCGCTCTCTAAGCTGCATGTCTTTTTCGCGTTCCTGCAAGTGGCCCGCTGTTACTTGTTGCTCCATTGGCGGAAGTGGAGCTGCTAGTCCATCTTCTCCATCATCTACTGGCTCCTACACCCGTCGGTGGTTCAACCATCTCAGGCGCAGACCGTTGGATAGTTCGTCAGCAGTTATTCTCCGCCACTGGGTCGAAGCTGATCAACCGCCGCCATCTCACCTTCAAGGTCTTCAAATACTGCATACTAAATTCGAAAGTTCTAATTTTTAAATTTCCGAATTGAAATCATTGATGGCTTGAGAAAGTGATTGAAATCAACATAGTGAAGCCAAATTAATAGACTACTGCATTTTTACCCACACGGTTGTTTGCACTTACCATTTTTGGCTCAAGTTGCATTAATAGACTGCTGCATTAGCGTTTATGCCTAACTATGTCCGCACAAAGGTATGATTTTGTTGATCTATCTATGGTTCAGATAAGTTTACAGTTGTCTCCTACAACATCTTGGGAGACAAGAATGCCTTGAAACACAAAGACATGTACTATAATGTTCCTTCCAACTACATGAAGTGGGAAAGGCGTAAGAGGGTTATTTCTGAAGAATTGGTTTCATGGAGTCCTGATATAGTCTGTCTGCAAGTAAGTTTTCTCATCTTCGCTACTTTGTTAATATATTTTTTACTGAGCTTAGTGTAGCTACTAAACATTCAGCTCAGTGAAGTACTGATGAGAACTGCTTTGGTCACAGGAAGTAGACAAGTACTTAGATCTTTCCAACATTATGCAGAGAGAAGGTTATGCTGGTTCTTACAAGGTAACATGTTTTGGAACTGTTTGTCTCAATAATATTCAAGTTCTTGTGCTCTTGATTTTTCTTTATTTTTTAATAAGAAAGTGTAAACTTTTGCGTATACAACTCTACAGAGACGCACCGGAGATATAGTTGATGGGTGTGCTGTTTTCTGGAGAGATAGTAGGTATACATCATGATATCTTAGTTTGCAAAAGTATATTCTCTTGTTTCATAACAGTTGATTAGTGCCTCCTGCTTGCTACTTGTAGATTTCAATTGCTAGAAGTAGAGACCATCGAGTTTAAGGATTTTGGTCTTCGTGATAATGTTGCTCAACTTTGCGTGTTTGAGGTAGCAATACTTCTACACTATTACTTTTTGTTTATGTCTTCAATTCAAATCATAATGTTTTCTGGAACTACGACGATAAAACAGATATTATTTCCATGTCTGACTACGAACCGTGCAGGTAGATGTGTAAAGATGAGTCAAAAAGAATTGTGGTGGGCAACATCCATGTACTTTATTATCCCAGTAAGGGAGATATCAAATTAGGCCAGGCAAGTTTTCTACCATACCGAGCTAGATTTCCTTACTTAACTCTCTCATTTGACATTGCCTTTGTTTCCCACTAATTAAAGTTGTCTTGATTTGGTTTCATGCTCTTTAGATTCGTTTACTCTCCTCAAAAGCAGATCTTCTCTCCAAAAAATGGGGTGGTATTCCGGTTCTCCTCATGGGTGACTTTAACAGCACCCCACAGGTAAACCATTTTAACGGGGCAATGTCTTTATTCCATTTCTGTAAGTAACTTTCTGACAGTAAAATACTTTGACAGAGTCCTATCTATGAATTCTTGTCGAAATCAAAGGTACACGTCTTTTTCTTCACATACATACATATGAACATTGAAAAATCCTATGTTTCTGTCACGATGTGAATCATATGATTTTTCCTTCTTCTTATAAATCATCTTGATGTGTTGTTGCAGTTGGATATTATGTCACTTGATCGAAGGGACTTATCTGGTCAAAGAAGCTGCCATCCTACTCAAGTTTTTGGTGGAAATAGGAATTCAACTAGCCCAATGGATTCAATGGAAAGGTCATCTTGAGTTTTTTTTCTTTCTTTTCTTCTTGGGTTTTGAGTATTTTTTAACGATATTTACAATCTTTGAAGCTTAATTGCTAAAACTAGTTTACCTTTCAGAACATTCTCCTCTGGCTGGACTGAAGAAGAGATGAAATCCGTTGGAGCTACCAGTGAAAGTAGATTAGTTTCTCATCCGATGAAGCTTAACAGCTCCTATGCTGCTGTAAAAGTACTTCTTTTAACTTAATCCTCTTTATATTACTATTTTAAAGTTACAATATTTTATCAAATTAAGAATTTGTAAACTGATAGGGTTCGTCAAGAGTAAGGGATCCCATTGGCGAGCCTCTTGCTACATCATATCATTCCAAGTTCTTCGGCACAGTCGACTATATATGGTAATGAACCAATTAAGCATCTATTTTAATCCAACATTATTGATTGACAATAACTTGAACATATCTTCATGTCTCTCATCTGTAGGTTTTCTGATGGTCTAGTACTGACCAGAGTCCTAGATAGTGCCTCGGTTGACACCTTGCGTAGGACAGGTGGCCTTCCCTGCAAGGTAAGAAAGCCTCGTCTTACATCACCAAGATTGTAGCCTTCGTATATATAGTTCGAAAACTATGTATAAATGAAAGTGAGGAAAATATTTCTATATCAAATTTCTCTCTTTATCTGCATAGATTTTGAATCTGAATAGAGGAGGAAATTTCTGCAGAATGTGGGCAGCGATCACTTGGCGTTGGTGACAGAGTTTGTATTTGCAGACAACAAAGAAACCAACATAGTCGACTCTTAAACTCTAAGTAGCATGGTAACCTTGGTTTCATAGACAGTAGCCGCCTTTTAGAATCACGGCACGAACCAGAAAATTTGAATAAAGCCAGCCAATGCTGAAGACATTTTTTTCCGACAGTTTCTAGAGTTGTTGTTTGCTCCTAGTTTGGTTTATTGATCTACTTGTCTTGTGGTAATGTATTTGAGGTTGTAATCTGACATTATCTTTGAATGATCTCGTGACTGGATATATAAATGTGGATTCCTGTTTATGGATTTTTAGTAGGTTGACTAAAAAAAACTGGTGGACCGAAAAATAAAAAAAACGTCCCGAGACTGAACTGAATAGTCCGTTTCAAATTTAAGACCAAATCAAAACGGACGATTTTTTATCTCAAACTTGAGATTTGGATTGTTTTTTTACCCAAAAGACCGGGGGAAATCAGTCCAGACTAAGTATAGGTTTGTAATTAATATTTAGGGTTAATTAAGTGAAACGTTACACATGTTTGACCAATGTGATTAATTGGTTACACATGTTTTTTCGCGTGACTGAAACGTTATACATGTTCCAGCATGTGACTGATTGGTTACTCCGTCACTCAACCGTTAAAATTTTCTGTTTAATGCTCATGTGCAGGTCACGTGACCCTTCTGAAATGACGGTGCTGCCCTTTTGTCTCTTCCACTTTCTTATCCTCTTCAAGCTCATATACTCCCACGTCTATCTCCCATGGAGGATCCATGCTCTCTCCCGAGGATCCATGCTCACTTCGTAATGGGTATCAGTAAAACGGAGGTCAACTTGAGGAGGTTGCTCGCAACTGCTCCAAAGCAACAGAACTAGGCCAAACTTGCCCATGTATGTTCGTCATTTCTCTGTTCAATACTCTGCGAATTAGATTCGGTTACAGTATATTGGATATTGATTAATTCAATTTCAATTATGTGTTGATTACAGTATGTGGCGACTTTACGAGAATTATTGGAGCAATTGTCATATCCAGTAGTCAGTTCTATCTTAGCAGTTATATTGCAAGTCATAATTGGTTGGTCGATGAATATGTATTCGTGATGCACTTCTGTTGTGATGGATAAACAGCAAATCTATTAAATTTGCAAGTAACAATGGTTAGTTTTATTCAAACAGGAAGGCCATGTCACTCCAAATTCAGGCCCAGGCATATGAAGGATGAGAAGGAGACTGATCACTATCGTCCATGGAGAAGTGCATCAATGCAAGCCCGTGCAAGGGGAGAACCTCAGAATAAAAGCCTAGCAGACAAACACGCATCTAATCCTACCTTTTCCAGTGGTCGTGGACTGGGGGAGATTACACTTCCTGCTGCTTTTGGGCGTGGGAGGAGCAGTTTCATTGGAAATTCAGTCGATGCTATTCAACCTTTAAGGAAATTCGACAAGATTTATATTGGACATGGAGAGGAATCTAAGTACAATAGGATGAAATTGCTGGATGTGTACAAGACAGTAATTAGAGAAGATGTACCTCCTGTTGTTGAGTCCAAGGATGACAGAGGATTATATGCCGACTTTGTAGGGAGACTTCCCCATGACAAGCTGACTCTGTGGATATGATTAGATGATGCTATTCAATTACATCTGGATATACAAGATCAAGAATCCAAGGACACCAACCCCACGAAATCCTCTCAAGAGGGCACTTCTAAGGGAACAGATGATAAGGTAGCTCCACCGCAAGGATTGAGAAGAAGAGCCGTTTAAGTGATTTTACGAGTTGTTTAACAAAAACATGTCTAAGAGTACTCTATTGATCATTTGTGGTGGTGTATTTTGTTTTTTTTGGAGCAGATTATGAAATGAGAACTCTGCTCAAATGTTTGTGTATATGAAGTTACATAATTGATTTCTTAAGGTTGCTGCAATTTTTTCCGCACAAATTCATGTCATGGAACTTTTATTTGTTCTCGTGGAACTTAAGTTGGATTGGAGAGTAATTTGCATGTGAAAGTTACAACATGAGTCACTTGCTTCAACACTACTCTTTTTCAATTTGGGATAATTGAAAATTTGAGTTTAGTTTTTCAGGGATCATCACTACTCTTTTTTAACCTCAGTAACAATGCTCAATTTTAATGTATTAATCACATTTTAAGAAAACATATGTAACCATTTAATCACGTTACAAGGAACATACATAACCATTTAATCACCTTATAGGATAACATATGTAACCATTTAATCACATTACAAAGAACATATGTAACCATTTAATCATTCTAGGATAACATATGTAACCATTTAATCAAATTTCATGTTAGAATGAATTCTTAAATATCAGGATCTGAAGAACTCAAACCCAGGTTCTGAAGAACTCAAACCCAGGTTATGAAGAACATCAATACAGAATACATATTCTTGCTTCCATTTCAACAAAAGATGCATCAACAAATTCAAATACAACGACTTGTTTAGTACGGAATACATGTTCTTGTCATCAAAATCTTCGATTCGGTGCTTCTCTTACCAAAATTAGGGTTTTTCAAAATCGAAGGAAAATTTGGGTAGAAGATTATGAACGAAACTGCAGAATCGGCGAGATTCGTCTCAAATTCGGCGAAAAAGGAAGCTTCTCAATGATTCACCTCTCCATAATCGGTACCCAAAAGCCACGAACGATGAAACCGCAGAGGGAAAACTCAAAATTAATGAAGAAGGGGTCTTCATCTTCTTCTTCATTTGACAGTACTTAATTAATGAAGGTAAGGGTAATTTGGTCATTTTATGTATCCAAATAGTGACTTAACGGTGATTTTTAACGATGAACAGTAAAAATAACCAATTAGTCACATGCTGAAACATGTGTAACCATCCTGCACAAGTTATAACCTATTAGTCACATGCGCAAACATGTGTAACGTTTCAGTTAATTAACCCTAATATTTATTGTGTTTTTTTAATTAGTTTATTATGTTTTTAGGATTGTGTTTGGAATTTAAATTTTTTTATATTGGATATTTGGTATGATATTTATATTTTGTTTTGTATTGAATACTTGGTATAATGTTTGGATTGTGTTTTGTATTAAAAAACTTTGAATATTTTTATTTTTTTAGAGTAAAAGACGGTTCAGGACCGAGATCGGGTCAAGTCAAACAAGACTAACTCAGACTAACTTTTTAAGATGAACTCGGCTCGGATTCGGTCTAACTCATGCAAACATGAATTTTGATATTTCAGACTCGAATATTTTTTTTTTTAACTTGTTTCGACCGTTCCGGACTCATTCCGTTCCGGGCTCATTCCTAATTTTAATCAAACAAAATTCTCATTATGGTAAAAAAAAAAAAGGATGGAAATGGAAAAGATAGGAAATCAAATGACTTATCATACAATTTAGAGGACTAGAATGAATTATTCAGAACTCAAAACGCACCAGTACATCACAATACCTGTGCGTTTTGGCGGAAGTCGCCGCTACACCTACACCACACCTCAGAGTTCTCTTTTCAACGGAGCAACACAGTTTGGTGGGCCGGACGAGATTCGAGCGAAAATGGCGGGAATTGCTGCTTCAGCGCGGTGGGGATACGTACGAATCATCACCGGAACCATCCTCGGCGGCGTTCTTGGCTTCTATGTCATGCATCGCGTCGAAATCAACTATAAGGTAGTATTTTTTTTTTGGGTTAATAGCTTAATTGGTTACACATGTTTCACCATTGTGCAGAATGGTTACACATGTTTCAAAATGTGATTAATTGGTTTTGCTATGTGACTAATTGGTTACACATGTTTTTCCAAATGTGATTAATTGGTTATTCCGTTAGTAAACCGTTAACTTTAACGTTAATTCATTTTTTTAACATATTATTGAATTGTGAAATGACTATTATGCCCTTAGTTGTCTTGAAGAACAGATTGGAAGGATTGAAAAACCAAAATCGAATCAAATTCGATTTGATGTTAAAATCGAACCATTAAATGCTGTTCTAGGTTCTTGCGAACCCAGAAATTGCAATTCTGGGTTCTCAAGAACCCAGAAAATGCTGTTCTGGGTTCTTGCGAACCCAGAAATTGCAATTCTGGGTTCTCAAGAACCCAGAAAATGCTGTTCTGGGTTCTTGCGAACCCAGAAATTGCAATTCTGGGTTCTCAAGAACCCAGAAAATGCTGTTCTGGGTTCTTGAGAACCCAGAAATTGCAATTCTGGGTTCTCAAGAACCCAGAAAATGCTGTTCTGGGTTCTTGAGAACCCAGAAATTGCAATTCTGGGTTCTCAAGAACCCAGAAAATGCTGTTCTGGGTTCTCAAGAACCCAGAAAATGCAATTCTGGGTTCTCAAGAACCCAGAAAATGCTGTTCTGGGTTCTCAAGAACCCAGAAAATGCTGTTCTGGGTTCTCAAGAACCCAGAAAATGCAATTCTGGGTTCTGAAGAACCCAGAAAATGCAATTCTGGGTTCTGAAGAACCCAGAAAATGCTGTTCTGAGTTCTTCAAGAACCCAGAACAGCAATTTCAAACATTTCGAATGGGTTCTTCACAATGTGGGTAACATGTACAACCTTTTAATCACATCATTTCAAACAACAGTATCCATTTAATCACATTATAGAGAAACATGTATGACCTTTTAATCACATTATAGAGAAACATGTATGACCTTTTAATCACATTATAGAGAAACATGTATGACCATTTAATCAAATTTGGTGATAACATATACTGCAATACAGAACTTCAAGAACCCAGAAACAGCATTTCTGGGTTCTTGAAAAACCTAGAAACAGCATTTCTGGGTTCTTGAAAAACCCAGAAATCAGATTTCTGGGTTTTTCAAGAACCTAGAAATCAGATTTCTGGGTTCTTGAGAACCCAGAATCGCAATTTCTGGGTTCTCAATAAACCAGAAATCAGATTTCTGGGTTCTCAAGAAACCAGAAATCAGATTTCTGGTTTCTTGAAGAACCCAGAAACGCGATTCTGGGTTCTTGAAGAACCCAGAAATCAGATTTCTGGTTTCTTGAAGAACCCAGAAACGCGATTCTGGGTTCTTCAAGAAACCAGAAATCAGATTTCTGGTTTCTTGAGAACCCAGAATCGCAATTTCTGGGTTCTCAAGAAACCAGAAATCTGATTTCTGGTTTCTTCAATTCTTGTTCTTGAAGATGATGTGTTCTTGAAGATGATTCTAGGGGTAATTACGTCATTTTACGTATCTAAATAGTGACTTAACTGTGATTTTAACGGTGAACAGTAAAAAAACCAAATAGTCACATTTCAAAACCAATTAATCACATTTTGAAACATGTGTAACCATTCTGCACAATGGGGAAACATGTGTAACCAATTAAGCTATTAACCCCATTCCGGACTCATTCCGTTCCGGGCTCATTCCTAATTTTAATCAAACAAAATTCTCATTATGGTAAAAAAAAAAAAGGATGGAAATGGAAAAGATAGGAAATCAAATGACTTATCATACAATTTAGAGGACTAGAATGAATTATTCAGAACTCAAAACGCACCAGTACATCACAATACCTGTGCGTTTTGGCGGAAGTCGCCGCTACACCTACACCACACCTCAGAGTTCTCTTTTCAACGGAGCAACACAGTTTGGTGGGCCGGACGAGATTCGAGCGAAAATGGCGGGAATTGCTGCTTCAGCGCGGTGGGGATACGTACGAATCATCACCGGAACCATCCTCGGCGGCGTTCTTGGCTTCTATGTCATGCATCGCGTCGAAATCAACTATAAGGTAGTATTTTTTTTTTCTTGTTCAAATTACTCGATCCGATTGCTGTGAGATTTATCCAATTGAACGGGGAAAGATTCAATCTTTGGGTCGAAACAGGAGAAGATGAATGAACAATTGAAGAAATACGAAGCCGAGATGAAGAGGAAGCAGCAGGAGTTGAACGAGCTTGAAGATTCGATGTAGCAGCTTAGAGTTATGTCTGAGGAAATGTTTGGTTACCTGGAAGAATTCAAAATTTTGAGGCACCTTAATTGCGGCTCTTCTGTTAGTTAACATGGTACTATGTTGTTCAAGCTTGAACATCACCTGTTGGATGAAATAGTTGGTTGAATTTCTACAATTGTGTGAGAGGTTCTCTGTCACAGATGAAATAATTGCTGGAAATCTATCATCATGAGAAATTCTTGCACCATCTTCAATGAAATTACCAGACATTTGGTTCATGTGAAGTACAGCGATACTGTCGAGACTGCCTAGGATGTTCTTGACCATCATCACTTCAGCATCATCATTTTTTGTCAATGTTCTTGTGATAGATGATTGTTTGGGGTTTAGGGTTCAGTAGTAAGTAGTACAACTGTTGGTGGATTAGTGCATGAATTCGAAATGGGTTTGGTGAATCATAACTTGAGATAAGATCCACTCGAGCATCGGTCGGTTGCTCGAAGCTCAAGCTCACTCAGACCTGCAACTTGTGATTGTGTTTATAAACGGAGTTCCTCTCCTCTTTTTAAAAAGATAGAGGATGGGTAAGAATGTGATTCTTGATTCATGCTCACCTATCTCTAGCTTATTCTAGCATTCCCGTAGTAAGTCGTGGTGACAGCGAAGATCGGCCCTCAAAAGGGGCATCTTGATGGTTTAGGAAGAAGCCATTAACCCATAGATCAAAGGAAGAGGAAACGTCAATAACATACTGGGAAAGCTGGTCGTAATTTGTTAAGAAAGTGGAAGATTTCGAACTAAATTGTGAATAGATCAAATATATAAGTCAAATGCGAGATTTTGTTTTTCAAAGTTTTGTTGGAGTTTAGCTTATCTCGTAATCTGAGGGCCGGATACGCAATATAAATAAGAATGGAGAAAGAAAAGGCAGGTAATTACTAGTTAGTTTGAACACCAAGTTCCGAGGCACAGCGACGTAGAGAGAATGGACGATTCAGGTGCGATTCTCTTCCAGATTTCTACCTTCAAGGATATGGTCGATCAGGTATCTGTTTCTTCTAGGTATCTCCTTGTCAATTGGATGTTCTTTCATCGTTTTGCTAACTGGCAATCGCTGTTTGCACAGGTGAATGAAGAAATCGACTCGAATATCCAAATCACGCGAGAGATTGAGTCCGAAATCGTCAGGTGCACAGAGATTGAGACGTCTTTGTCACTCAGAGAAGCAGAATTGATGAGATCACTCTACGCCTCCAACTTTGAGCTTAGAGGACTACTCACGGTGGCAAGTAAGTTTGGTTGCAGTCGTCTTTCTTATGCGTTTCAGTTGGCTAGCTGTGTAATTCAATTTTATATGATTTGATTTGATTTTATATGAAGTTCAATTTTATATGTTCGTGCTAGAGTTAGCAAGGCATCCTAGCTAATGCGATGATAACTGGCATCAACTTAGTTGTTTTTATATATGATGATTTTGTGTGACGAGTATATTGTGATAATGTGATGATTTTACGTGATTTATTCTATCTGAGATCAAACAAAAAAATCATTTCTGATGCAAGCCCCTCTTCTGTATGGAATTCTATCTGAATTTTGATTACATCATCATTTTTTGCTCCAACTGTCATTAAATCCTCGCCTTTGAACAGTTGAATCGAGAAAGTCTGTTAAGATTTTGGAGGAAGAGGTACATCGTCTGAGATCAAAACAAGAGGAGATACTTATCAGAATGAAAGAGAAGCGGTAACAAAGGACTCTTCCAATTATTAGCTTTAACTAGTCATGGCATGGTGTTATCCATTTGAGTGTGGTAATTAACAAATATGGTTGCTATGCCAGGGAAGGATTTACTTCAATGTGCCTAGAATTCCAGAAAGGAATCAGCCATGGGAGGGACGATGAACTGCCATCCCTGCTGTTAGAGAGAGAGATCCTTGAAGGTGAAATATACAGATTCAGTAGAAAGAATGCTGCAAACTCATCCTCTCCATGACCTTCATGACTGTGAGGACCATATGGTAACTCATACTTCTTAACCACCGTCTATTGAAAATATAATTAGTCTTCATGATTCTGACTGACGCGTGGATGGAATGGTATCATTACTCGCTTGTTCGTATAGATTGGTAAATAAAGTAGACATATTGCTTATATATAACCAAAAACGTACCAAATAAATAAGCATGGTGAGTTCAGCTCTGCCATAGCTTATATATGCTATGCACCAGGAGCTACATTTCTCAACTTACTCTGCAGATACCCACCATAGTCCCTCACGTATTCCTTCATATTCCGTGCCGTTTCGTAGACCCGGTCCGCACGGCCTGACCCCGGAGGGCTTTCGTCCCTCAAGAACCTATACAGCCAATACGCCCCCACCAACCCTGCAAGCCCTAGCCCGAACAAGGATAACATTCCACATACCGTGACAAAGAGGAAGAAGCAGAGTGGGACCCATATTGGGCTCGAGATCAAGAGCAACGGTGCAATAAACACGAGGAAAACCAGAAACGTTCCGGTGACTGCCAGGCCTGTGAGGACGAGTAGCAGAGCTCCGCCGATTAGGAGTACAGTGGAGGAGGAAGCGTTATGAGACTCAGGTCTTGCGGTTTGGTGGAACTGCTGAAGGTGAAGGTCTGCCATAGTTGATAGAGGATGAAGGATGGGATCTGTGCTGCGTGCTGGGGTTTAGTAGAGAGGGAAGATTGGGCGACAGGTGTCTGATATGGCCGCACTTCCCTCGAGTTTGCATGCAGCTGGACACGTGGAATAGTGTGAACAATACTGAATAGATAGATACACATTTATTTTGGGTGAAGTTAATAATGTTTTACTTAATACGATAATATATCTATAAAACAAATAGTTGGTGAATATATACAATAAAATTACAGTATAAATATAATTTTTGTATTGGGTTCTTGTTGTTTTGAGAATTAGAACGTAACACAAATAACAATAAAATAAAGTTTTGAGTAATTAAGTAAGTGATTTTTTACTAAAAAAATAGTTTAATAACTTTTAATATTCTATTTAATTTATAGAATTTTTCAATTTTACCTAGCGAAGTCATAAAAATTAATTTATGAATTTATAGTTTTTTTTATTTTTACTGTACATTGTTTATTATTTTAATATTTTTCTTATAAATTTTGCATTTAACTTAACACAACATAATAATACTTATAACTACGTATTGTATTGTATTCATTTTGAAAAAAATAATATAATAAATTTATCGTATATGTTTGTATTTGATCAATTTAATTATATAATCATATTGATCTTACACAATAACATTCGCATACGGCATACTTCCAATTTACCACCCTAGTTATGGGAGTCCGACATGATTTGTGCTTTCCAACGAAGAGAAAAATCAATTCATATGATTTCCATATCCAAAGTCCAAACTACTTCTCTTACACCAAATCGTCCAAGTCCCTAACATCCTTCCTTCCTTCCTAGCTATACTTGATTTATCTATATCTCTAGAATATCTTCATCATTCCCAACCGAGGCGCCAACTCTTTGTTCCTTCCTAATAAACATGGCCCCCTTGAAACTTACTCCTAACTTTCTGGAACTTTTCAGAAAGCTCCACGAGACCTTCATCCATTCTCCACAGCTCCTGCGCGTGATACTGTCCAGAGGGTCTGGATTCGCCAGTCGACGACTGTAGGCTCTTCCAATCACACAAGACGCTATAGTGAGCACTGCAATGACTGAAACCACCGCCAAGAAGGGACCTATCGATCCCGACTGTGAAGAGTTGTGGCGCCAACCAGTGCTCGAAACAGCCTTCGGAATGGCAGTAGAAGCCATTGCTTGTCCTGGAAGTTGCTGTGAAGAAGAATATGGTAGGGTTGATGAAGTTTCTGCTGTAGATGCCATTTCTATCGGTGGTATAGTGAGAAGTTGCTGCTGCTGCTGCTGTGAAGAAAGAAGCCCTAGCTCATAATATACAGAGAGAGAGAGAGGACGGTGATGATGAATTGGTCTAGCTAGCTATATATATCTTCTTGATCAAGAATAAGTATATCTACAATGCATATGGTTTACCTGATATTGGATCAAGAGATGGGATCTAGCTAGCTTTGAGTGGAAAGCAACATGGGGTGGAAAGGTCTTGTAAAGTTAGGGAGGGAGAGATCTATTACAAAAGAGGCAGACAGTGCATGCATTAGCATAGCATTATCATCCTACGCAAAAGGCAGACAATTCAGACGCAAAAGATGACAAAGAGAGATTCCTTGGCTCCTAATTAAACCCAAACCCAACTTTTGCGTAGATTACTTCAGCTTTAATTTGTCAACTTTTTGTTTAATTCGTTAGTAATTCATTTTATACAGTGGCACTTTCTGCTTTCTAAGTATACAGTATCTATACTTACATATATATATATATATATGAGAGTTACTGTTGGATCATGTAATTAACCTTCCCGTTTTATGAGTTGCATGGTTGGAAACATGTGTTGGAAATATATCTGAAAAAAGATGTTAGAAATAGTATTTACTATTGTAATTAGAGCGGTTAGAAATAGTAAAATAGAGCTGTTAGATTTAAATATATAAATATGATATAGGTAAACTAGTCTACACAACTTACTCAATATACAAACCTTCAATATTCCACATGGTATCAGAGCAGATTTCGATCAATTAGGATCAAATTTAGTATCAAGTGCTCATCATTTACCTTACCGGCCTTACCAACATACTTGCAAACCTTGATCAATTGTCATGTCAAACGACGGTAACTCAATCAAACCAACCAAACCAGTCAACACAACCCTGTTTTTCAGAATCCCAAACTATCCGACAATTTACAAATCAGTCTCAAACTGAATAGCTGAAACTACGCTCTATGTACTCGAATGATTCGGATTTCCATAGGAGGAAGGTCAAAGGCATTACTGAGCCATCTGACAGGAAATCAAGCACCTCCAAATCTAACAGAAAACCGGTATGAACAATGGAAACAAGACGATCTAGTGGTGTTCTCATGGCTCATACAAAACATTGAGCCCGATATTGCAAGCAACCTAACCGAGTTTCCCACAGCACAAGCATTGTGGGAAGCTCTCGTGGTTACTTACAGTAGCGGGAAAGATAAGCTTCAGACATTCGATCTACATGTCAAGGCAAACAGAATCAAACAAAATGGTATATCACTTGAAGAGTTTTGGATCGTAATGCAAGGAATCTGGGGAAAAATCGATCGGAGAGATCCAAACCCGATGTCGACATCCGCAGTGGATATAGCCACATATAACAAAATCAGGTCAGAACATAAACTTTTCTAATTTCTAAATTCAATTGACAAACAATACGATTCAGTCAAAAGGAAAATACTATGGTGGGAAACATTACCATTGGTAGAGGGAGCCAACGCCGCCGTTCGGAAGGAGGATGCCCATCAAAACATCCTCGGGGCAGCCTCGGAAGTCTCGTCATTACAACGAGGCGTGGCGCCTGGATTAGCCCTCACCCAGCCAGGCGAGGCCGAAGCAATCGGCTTGAACACGAGGGGACAAGGATAGAGGCGATACCGATCAAAACCGAACGAAACATCATTCCGACCGGATAAATCGACAGACAAATCGAAACTCAAATGTACATATTGTGGTCGGAATAAGCATACCAATGAGCAATGTTTCAAATTAATCGGATTTCCCGAATGGTGGAACGACGGGAAGAAAGAACCGAACTCGGGACAAGGGATACTTGATGGGCGAGGAAGAGCATCATCAGCCCTAACCAACCACGAAATCGACGGAAGCAGCGGAGCAATCTTCAGTCGGACTGTCGTGGGTAACTTCACCACAACCATGGATGGGAGGCCACCATCGACGGTTGCCTCAGGCCTTAGAAGGAACTGCTGCAGACAGAGATGCTCCCAAGAACCGAAGGAGAGCCAACGTCCGACGAGAGCCACGGGGAGGCATGGACATGAAGGAGTTGTGCATGAAGCTGCGGGGGCTGAAGCTGCGGGAATGGATGAATCAGATAGGGTTGAAGGTAAAGAAGGGTTTGAGAAATTATTCTCAAACCCTAGATATTTTACCCCCAAAGTTTTAGAATTATTAAAAACTCACCCCAAAATTAAAAATACGAAATATGAAAAATACCCCCAAAGAATTTAGGGTTAATTACCTCAACCGTTACTTATGTTTGGCCCATGTGATTAAAAGGTTACTCATCTTTTTTTGTGTAGCTGAAACGTTACTTAAGTTTGAAGATGTGACTGAAAGGTTACTCCGTGAACTTTTCGTCAAATCTGACTGTCAAAGTGTCACGTGCACAGCACATGACCTAATTAAAACGATTTGAAGACATTTGAAAGGACAATAATGCCCTCTTGTCACTTTGCAACGTTTCCCCCTCGTTTGATAACCATCTCCACACTCCATTCCCTCCAACCGAAACTTGCAGACCTCCTTTCGCCCCGATAGTGTCGATTTTCAGCACGGAAGGAACCCTCCTCGGCGACATTGCGTTTCGGAACTGCAACTGGAAGTAAGTTTGTGTTTTTGCTTCGATTGAACTTCGGTTTGTGTGGCTTTTCGCATTCTTTCTGTTTTCGGATTTGGGTTTGTGTTCTTCTACCTTGTTTCACTTCGTTAATCTTCGATTCGGTTGAAGATTAGGGCTTTGATGTTGGTTTGTGGTACGAAATGATGAAATTGCTGCATAATATGTTCGTATTTGGGCGTGTATTCAATAATTGATGCATAATTGCTATAAATTGTTGTAAATTGCTGCAAATTGCTGCATAATTGCTGTAAATTGCTGCATAATTGCTGTAAATTGCTGCATAATTGTTGCATAATATGTTGTTTGCCGTGAAGATAGTGAGTGGTGGTGATGATTCTGTTGTTAAATCGATGAAATGTGCAGTAATCGATTGAACAAACTTGTATAGATGGCTGAGATCTGAGAATCATAATCAGCACCATTTTTTTATATACAAATCTCTTTTGGATAGATTCATGACACTATGTTTTTTGTTCTGAGTATGTCCACTTTGTTGTGGAGATGTATGCAGATTAGACTCGCACTCCACCAAAGGAACGAAGTCGCCAATCATTGAGCTGTCTAAGATGAACTGCTGACCTGTCAAGAACACACCACCGAGGGAACATTTTCGCAAATTGCAGCATCAAGTTCTGTTGTTGATGTATTTTGAATTCTGGATTTTGTTTCTGGATTTTGTTGATGTATTCTGAGTTTTGTTGTTGATGTATTCTGAGTTCTGGATTATAGGATGGACCATGTTTTGGGATGTATTCTGAATTCTGGATTTTGATGGATTATTATGGATTCTGTGTTTTCAGATGTATTCTGTATTTTAGTAACGGTTGGGTAACAAAATGTCCAAACTTAAGTAACCTTTTAATCACAGTACGTCGAACATAAGTCACCTTTTAATCACAATTCACAAACTTAAGTCACCTTTTAATCACAGTTCAGAAAAGATAAGTCACCACCTTCGCAAAATACACATTGTTCTTCATCCTTCAGTTTCAGTTACAGACACAGTTCATTTACAGACACAATTCAGTTACAGACACAGTCCGTATTTTGCATTTAGAATGGGTGTTTAGACTACCATTAAATACAAAAACATGATCAAACTAACAACCAAGATTATAGAATCGAATATTCATTATCATTGTTTAGTTCTTACAAACCCCAACTGTTCAACAAAACAAACTTAATTAGGAGCATGAGATCCCAACCCTGCAACAGATGACAACTTCTTCACCACCTATTCTTACCATCATCTTGAGGGCTATCTGGTTCAGTAGAAATTGTTTTCTGAAGAGAGGTTTGTTCGTGCTGATCCAAGCCACTATATGATTCTGCAGATCAACTGTAGGTTGCGGTACAGCAGAAAAGGTAAAATAAACATCTACACAGCATTTGGTACCAGTGATATATCATGATGCAATAAAACGTGCTAAAGAGATAGCTTGTGAGATGTCACAGCACTCAAACTCAAGGATAATAAGAAAACGAAGTGAAGAAATAGACACCACATGAATATGCTGCTTCTGATTGTTTACACATACGTGATTTGAGCAAGAATGAAGAATAGAGAACCGTTTTAATATTCAAAACGATGCAATATTTCATTAGGTCATACAAATTAACTGAAGCATCACAGAATCGAACGGAGTTGAAGGTCGAACGGACGAATCAAACCCAGAATCGAACATAAGTTGGAAGAGACGACTCCTGTGAAGGACGAATCAATTTTCGTGATTTCAAACATCAATTTCGACAACACAAACCCAGAATCGATTCTGGGTTATTGATGAAGGAGAAGAGATGGAACCATACATGATGAAGGAGCAAGGGAGCTTTGGCCTTAGATGAAATAAATGAGAAGATATGGAACGAAGAACGAGCAGGAGCGTCGAGCGTGTGCTGGAACGAAGAATGAACAGCAGACCTAAGAACAGTTGCTTAAGTAGACAAGAGGGTAGTTTCGGGACTTTAAATTACAACTATATCACGTGACAAGCACATGGTGGTACTTAACGGGAAGAAATAACGGCAGTTAGGTCATAGTAACGGTTCAGTCACATGTGTCAACTTAAGTAACGGTTGAGCTCAAGTTTGAACGGTTCAGTCACATTGTCAAACATAGGTAACGGTTGAGGTAATTAACCCAAGAATTTATCATGATCAAAATGAGCAGTATTTTAATAAAGATAAAATAAACCCGGAATATTTAGGAAAAGTAAATATAATACAAAAATGTAATAAAGCATGGATATTTGATTGTGGTGAAACCGATACTATGACTTTTGAAAAATCTGACATTAGATTCATGTCTAAACCAACAAAAATGCATGTTCAAGCTGCTAATGGAGGGATTGTACCTGTAGAAAAAGGGGGTACTATCAAAATTTCACCAACATTAACCTTATCTAATTGCGTGTATGTTCCATCATTAACCCATAAATTATTATCAATAAGTCATGTAACAAAAGAATTAAATTGTACTGTTCTTATACATCCAACTTTTTGCATTTTGCAGGACATCGGGACATGTACGATTATTGGACGTGGCACTGAGAGCCAAGGATTGTACTACGTAGAAGAAGTAACTCATCAAGGCACGAGCATGCTAGCTCACGGGACTACAGACCGGGAAGTCTGGCTATGGCATAGAAGATTGGGACATCCATCTACGGGTTATTTAAAAATTTTATTTCCTAATTTTTATACTTTAAAAAATATGAATTGTGAAACTTGTATGTTAGCGAAAAGTCATCGTCAAACATTTAGACCTAATAATACAAGAGTTGATTCACATTTTTCATTAATTCATTTTGATGTTTGGGGCCAGCGACAGTCATAGGAGGACAAGGTTTCCGTTTTTTCCTTATATTTATAGATGTCTGTACTAGGATGATGTGAATATATTTTCTAAAACAGAAATCTGAAGTCTTTGAAAAGTTTACTCATTTCTATACAATGATTCACACACAATTTAAAAAATATATTCAAATTCTTCGACCAGACAATGGAGGAGAATTTATCAATACATCCATGAAACAGTTTTTTCATACTAAAGGATTAGTTCATCAGACTACTTGCCCCCATACCCCATAACAAAATGGAATAACTAAAAGAAAAAACTGGATTCTCCTAGAAATGACAAGAGTCATTTTAATTGAATCACGGGTCCCTAAATCTTTTTGGCATGAAGCTGTTGCCACAATTACATACCTTTTAAATCCTCTTCCCACAAAAAAAAAATAATTTAAAACACCTATCCAAATATTGTCTGAATTTACCAAAATACCCCCCAAATCTTACTCTTAACCCACGAATCTTTGGTTGTTCAGTCTTTGTTCATATTCCTAAACAACTCTGTACTAAATTCGACCCACGTTCTGAAAATTTTGAAAAAATCATCACATGTTTACTACAATGAACTGTGATTTTCTGGAAACCAAATATTTTTACCATACCCAACATAGTGGTCAAGGGGAGAAAGAATATATAGACACACTAAGTTGGTTTCTCTCCTCACAATAGGTCATAATGAACAACAACCATAGTTCTGAAGAAGAGCCAAAAGATGAGTTACCTCCTGAAACGTACATACAATCTATGGAAGAACAAAGTGTCACAAAACAAATCATATCGAACCTGGTGTCTGAGGTAAGTAATACTGAAAACTCTGATAATATGTCTAGTTCCTTTGTTTTTGGTAACCATGAAATGACGATAGAACATGTGGAGCCAATAGTTGAGGAAACAACAATATATATCCTACCACCAAGAAGTAATAGAGGAATTTCACCCAAACGATACTCCCTAGGAAAAGAAGCTCAAGGAACAAAGTATCCAATAGGGAACATAGTCAGGGGGAGTTTATCTGAAGAAGCTAAGGCATACGACGTTAAAGTATATTCGGAACAAATTCCGAATACAGTACAACAAGCCTTGGAATCGAAGAACTAGACGGAAGCAATGAAGATATAAATGAAAGCATTAAAGGAGAGTGACACATGGGAGAAGTGTATCCTACCGACATGAAAAAAAACAGTTGGATGTCGATGGGTATTCACGATCAAATACAAACCAGACGGAACTATAGAAAGATACAAGGCTCGACTGGTAGCAAAAAGTTATACTCCAACATATAGAATTGACTACTCCGAGACATTTTCTCCAGTAGCCAAAATTGAAACAATGAGAGTTTTGTTCTCAATAGTTGTGAATGAAGACTAGTCGCTTCACCAGTTTGATGTAAAGAATGATTTCCTACATGGAGAGTTAGAAGAAGAAGTATACATGGAATCACCACCTAGATTCACAGATGGGTTTCAATCAAGAGAAGTATGTTGACTGAAGAATACGATTTATGGACTTAAACAATCACCTCGAGCATGGTTTGGTCGGGTTTACCTTAGCAATGAAGCGATATGGATACAAGCAGAGCAATTCAGACCACACTTTCTTCATCAAACAAAGAGGTAATTTAATAACATGCTTAATTATATATGTTGATGATATGATCATTACAGGAAATGATAAAGAAGATGTGTCAATACTAAGGGAAAACCTATTCACTGAATTCGAGATGAAGGACTTGGAAAAACTCAAGTATTTCTTGGGAATGGAAGTACTAAGATCTAAACAAGGTATTTTTATATTTCAAAGAAAATATATTTTAGATCTGTAGAAACAGGAATGATCGATTGCAAACCAGCGGATACACCAATGGTAACAAACCATGGACTTCGGATAGTAGAAGGAACACAACTGACACAGAAAGATAAATATCAACGAATGGTGTGAAAGTTTATATATCTCACACACACGCGTCTGGATATCGCATATGTGGTAGGGGTAGTAAGTCATTTCATGCATCAACCTCAAAAGAAGCATATGGATGATGTATGGAGAATTATAAAGTACTAAAAGGGGACATCAGGCCACGGGATACTCTTCAAGCCAAACGGACACTTGAAGATACAATGATACACTGATGCGGATTGGGCAGAAAATCCAACAGACTAAAGATCGACATCAGGGTATTTCACCTTTGTCGGAGGAAACTTGGTTACATGGAAAAGTAAAAAACAGAAAGTAGTGGCACTATCATGTGCAGAAGCAGAATTCAGAGAAGTGGTCCGAGAATTGACAAAAATTGCTAATTGAGATTGGATTTTCTCCATCACAGTCTAGCAAAATTATGTGCGATAATAAAGCGTCAATCAGCATTGCACACAACCCGGTGCAACATGACTGCACCAAGCATGTAGAAGTCGATAGACATTTCATAAAAAAAAACTAGATGCAGGAAATGTGGAGCTACCATATGTACGATCCGAAGACCAGCTAACAGATATATTAACTAAGGCAGTAAACGAAAAAAAATTCAATACTATACTCAACAAGTTAAACATCGGAGATTCCACTGCTTAACTTGATGGGGAGTGTTAAAAAAATATCTGAAAAAGAGTCGCTATAAATAGTATTTACTGCTGTAATTAGAACTATTAGAAATAGTAAAATAGAGATATTAGGAATAGTAAAATAGAGTTGTTAGATTTAAATGAAAAAATAGAATACATGTAAACTAGTCTAAATAATTTACTTAATATACAAAGCTTCAATATCAATATTCCACAACATGATCCGACAACTAACTTAGGAACTAGTTTTTTTCTTTTTGAGGGACCGCAAACAATTTATTCATTGAATATCCTTGTGGCTTGAACAATGCACTTGCAGTTTATACTTTATACGTATCATGATGTCTGGTAAATTTTTTATGGAGACTCGGCTTCCAAATATAATAAAATAAGGGGAATTAGACATGTTTTTCATTACATTTTTTATATATATAAATCACAGCAAGGTATTTTTTTTTTATTAAAGGTAAATTTACTTCAACGAAAAAGGTCTCATATATATATATATATATATATAAGGTATATAGCATCTTCCTCATCCTCCTTGCCACTATCATCATCGCCGTCGCCATCTTCCTCATTCTTAAGTGGCTTGACCACCACCACACGGTACCATGCCTCCACCGACTCCTCCGCTGCCGCCTCCCTCTCCCTCTTGTAGATAATTATAGCGGAAATGTAGTGTATTGAACTTGTATACATTCAACTTGTATTTCATTGATGACAATGGTCACTACTTATAGTACATTGGAGACTAATACAACAAGAAATAATAGTAGGTAGCCTAACACTACAATGAATAATAGTAGGTAACCTAACACTACAAGGAATAATAGTAGGTAACCTAACACTTCAAGGAATAATAGTAGGTAGCCTAACACTACAAAGAATAATAGTAGGTAGAGGTGTTATTTCAACACTCCCCCTCAATTTAAATAGTCGGATCTCCAATATTTAACTTGCATAAAACGTTTCTGAAATTTGCTCCATTGGCAGCTTTGGTGAGTATATCTGCCAGTTGATCTTCAGAACGAACAAATGGAATCACAATAGTCTTGTTCTGTAGCTTCTCTTTTATAAAGTGCCGATCAATTTCAACATGTTTGGTACAATCATGTTGAACTGGATTCTCAGAAATACTTATAGCTACACGATTGTCACACATTATCTTACATGGTTCCTGAATAGGAAAACCAATCTCAGTTAATAACTTGTTTAGCCATAGTACTTCTGTGAGACCTCGAGCAATTCGTCTAAACTCTGCCTCAACGCTTGATAGTGCCACCACTTTATGTTTTTTACTCTTCCAAGTTACCAAGTTTCTTCCCACCATGGCAAACTAACCTGAAGTTGATCTTCTATCAATCGGATTTCCTGCCCAATCCGCATCTGTGTATGTCTCTATTCTGAGATGTCCATTCTTCTGGAATAGCACTCCACTCCCTGGTGAACCCTTTAAATATCGAAGGATTCTAAGAGCAACTTCCATGTGATCTGCTTGCGGCTTATGCATGAACTGACTTACCACACCCACCGCATATGCAATATCTGGTCTGGTATGTGAGAGATAGATCAATTTCCCAACTAGATGTTGATATCTAGCTTGATCTGTTAATTCAGCTCCTTCTACTATCCTCAACCCATGATTCAGCATTATTGGTGTCTCAGCTGGTTTACAGTCCATCAATCCAGTCTCTACTAGCAGATCTAAAATGTATTTTCTTTGTGAAATGAAAATACTTGTTTCAGACCGTAATACCTCAATCCCCCAAGAAGTATTTGAGTTCTCCCAAATCCTTCATCTCAAACTCCTGGGATAGATTTTTCCTGAGCTGAACAATCTCTTCTTTATCGTCTCCTGTAATGATCATATCATCTACATATACAATCAAACAAGTTACCTGACCTTCCCTTCTTTTTATGAACAAGGTATGATCAGAGTTACTTTGTCGATAGCCATATCTCTTCATGGCTACTGTGAATCTCCCAAACCATGCCCTTGGTGCTTGTTTGAGCCCATAGAGCGCCTTTTATAATCTGTATACATCTGTTTGTCGAAACCCTGTATTGAAACCTGGTGGTGGCTCCATATACACTTCTTCTTCTAAGTCCCCATGTAGGAAGGCATTCTTGACATCAAACTGGTGTAGCGACCAATTTTTGTTTGCAGCTATAGAAAACAGGACTCGAATAGTGTCAATTCGAGCAACAGGAGAAAAAGTTTCAGAATAATCAATACCATAAGTTTGAGTATATCCTTTGGCCACCAATCTTGCTTTGTATCTTTCTATGGATCCATCAGCTCTGTGTTTTACAGTAAATACCCATCGGCAACCAACAACTCTTTTTCCATGAGGCAGTTCACACTTCTCCCACGTTTGACTTTTATCCAGAGCCTCCATCTCGACTTGCATGGCCTGCCTCCACTCCTTACTTTGTAAAGCTGACTCAACATTTTTTGGTATGGATTGAGTGTATATTGCAGTAGCAAATGCTTGAGCAGTATGTGTCAGACTCCCCCTTGCCAAGTTTGCTACTGGATAGCGGCTTTTTCTCGGACTGTATTCTGGTTCATATCTGACTGAAGGAACTCCCCTATTTCTCCGAGCAGGTAGTACATATCGTTCCTGTACAGGTGTTTCTTCCAAGCCAATAGTTGGAGAAATAATAGAACAAGAATTAGCCCAATTAGTGTTACTAACCTCCGGAATATTCGTCGGGGTTGACGGGGTTGAAGCATCTGGGACCTGTACGATGGGAGATAATGTCTCGGTGGTTCCACCAATTTGCCCTTTTGGAACTATCTGAGGAAACACTGGAGTAGTCACAGTAGTCTGTATCAACCAATCTAATGGAGCATGATCAAAAATCTCCCCCTGAACAGAAGATTGGGTGATATAGTAGAATTCGGTTTCTAGGAATGTACAATCCATGGTGGTGTACATACGATTATTTTTTGGATTAAAACACCGGTAGCCTTTTTGATTAATCTCATATCCCACAAAGACACATTTGACAGAACATGGATCAAATTTAGAACGATCTGTTTTAGGAATATGAACAAAAACAGAACATCCAAAGACATATGGTTGTAGTGTCAAGGCTGTGGAGACACTCATATGACTTGATAATACCTCTATAGGTGTTTGAAATTGAATGACAGTTGTAGGAAGACGATTCATGAGATAGACAGATGTAGCAACAGCTTCTGGCCAAAATGAGGTTGGGACATTTGACTCTAGCATCAAAGCTCTAGTCATTTCTAAAATATGTCTATTTTTTCGTTCTGCAACTCCATTTTGTTGGGGTGTATGTGGACAAGAGGTTTGATGAATAATCTCATTATCCTTCAGAAATTGTTGGAGAGCGGAATTAACAAACTCTCCACCATTATCTGAACGGAGAACTTGAATTTTTGTATTATACTGGGTTTTAACTAAGTTGTGAAATTCTACAAACTTAGTAATAACTTCGAATTTGTTTTTTTAGAAAGTATACCCAGGTCATACGAGAATAATCATCAATAAACAGCACAAAATATCTAAAGTCATTACACGAACTACTATTTGGAGCTGGCCCCCAAACATCATAATGTATAATGGAAAAAAAAAAGACTTGACTCTAGATTCAGATATGTGGTACGAGTTTCTATGGCTTTTAGCACGAATACAGGTTTCACACACAATTTCTTGATTTGAGGGAAATAAACTAGGAAGTAATTTATGAAGATACCCTCCAGACGGATGACCCAACCTCCTATGCCACAACCATTGTTGCCTCGTGACTGTTTCGTGGGCAAGCATTGTAGTTCCGTTTTGAGTCACTTCCTCCACATAATACAGGCCTTGATGTTCAATTCCACGTCCGATGATTTCCCCCGACTGAATATCCTATAGTACACACAAATTAGGGTATATTAGTACCACACAATTCAATTCCCTCGTGACATGGCTTATTGAGAGTAACTTGCATGCTAAGCTAGGTACATAAAGACAATTCTCCAGTTTAATATTTGAGGAAATATTAACAGTTCCCTCTCCATGAACTGGTACCAACTCTCCATTAGCCGTCTGTATCATTTCCCGTCTTGGTACTGAATGATTCACAAAGTCACTCATATCATAACTCATGCTATCCGTGGCTCCACAATCGAGTAGCCATTTTCCTGAAATATCATTTTGAGCAAAAAATGTCCGAGCAATTTTTTTATCATACTCAGAATTATTAGACCCAAAAAACCCATGTATAGTCATTTGGCCCGAATTTGAGCTTTGTTTTTTGCCCAAACCCGGACCACTATTTCGGCCCAGCTGTGCATTACCTTGGCTTGGCCCAGCTTCCCCAAATGGCCCAGCTCCATACGGCTCAGCTCCATGCTCACTTGGCAGCCCAGCATTTGAAGAGAAGGGGTAATCATCGGTTTACCCCCCCCCCCCCCCCCAAACTCTACCATTCCGTGCGGTTCCTGAGCAGCCGTCGCAGTCACTTGCTCCCCCCAAACCCTAGCTTCGCCTCCTTGGATGCCGTTGCTGAGCCTGCCGCCGACGAGGGCTCGCCTTTATTCGTCCGTTGTGTTCTAAGCGCCATACGTAAAGGGGCTTCCGGACCCCTTCATTGCGCCATGATTCCACCAGCTCCAATTGGTCCCGTCGGTCGGAGCCCTCGCCACCGCGACGTGGCCTTAGCTCAGTTGGCCGAAGTAGGTATTGCCGAGACCTTGGCTTGGCTGTCCCCACCTGTCACGGCCATTCGTCATCGTGGCAGGTAGGGTTCCGGCGCCGCCTCCTCTCGGTCCTCTCCATCCTTCGGGATAGCCTACAAGAAGGTAACATTCCGATTTATCGTGTTTTTGTTTACCGCAGTGAGTGCACCGGAGAAACCTCTGTTCGACCCCTCCGATCCGGCTCGGCTTGCCCTTTCCGGCGAGCTGCTGTGGTCGGAGGTTGTGGCCCGAGCCGAAACCTCCTGTGTTGATGTCTGGAAATGACCGTGTTGCTAGTCCCGTTCCGATCCCGTGACCTTCGGCTGATTGTTGCGATCCCATAACGGCCCGCCTATCCCGTTCCGATCGGATCGTGGAATACGCCTTTTCGACTCCTGGTAACGGTACAATTAGAAGCAAATCACGTTTTTCGTTATCGAATTCATTACTTACTGCGTTTAGAAATTGATACAACTTCGATTCGGCCCGTTTTGTGTTCCATGTTTGGATTGATTTCGGGTCTTCCATTGGATTAGGATCTCGTTGTTCAATTTCCCGCCATAATCCTTGCATTTTGGTATACAAGGATTCTAACAAATCCGTTCCTTGTTTTGTGTTGCTGGTTCGGCATATGAGATCAAATAGCTGGACTCCGTCTTGGGCTTTACCGTACGTTTCAGCTAGTCCGTTCCATAGATCCTTTTCCGTGGGGAACTCGGCATATTGGTTGACCAATACGGGTTCCATGTTGTCGAGCATCCATGAGCACACTACGAGGTCGTCTTGCTCCCACAGTAAGTATGCTGGTTCGGTCATTTTGGGTGGTGCCGGAACACCCAAAAGATGGTGAAGTTTTCCTTAGCCGCCTATCTTCATTCGTATTAAGCGTGCCCACAGGGAGTAGTTACCTTCATTTAGCTTAGTGTTTAAGCTAATATTGGATAAACTTACGGTTTTATGAACGGTGTTGGTTTGTGGTAGGTTTGAGAACATTGTCGCCCACTGAGCTGCAAACGGGTCACCGCCCGTTGGGGTAGTCTCGGTGGTGTGGGTGCTGTCCCCTTCAGACTCTGCCATGATCCAGGTATGTCGGATACCTCTGGTAAATGATGATGCCGAGAAAGGTTCAATCGATCAGTCTGATCGAACAATCCGGCTCTGATACCATGTAGATAATTATAGCGGAAATGTAGTGTATTGAACTTGTATACATTTAACTTGTATTTCATTGATGACAATAGTCACTACTTATAGTACATTGGAGACTAATACAACAAGGAATAATAGTAGGTAGCCTAACACTACAAGGAATAATAGTAGGTAACCTAACACTTCAAGGAATAATAGTAGGTAGTCTAACACTACATGAAATAATAGTAGGTAGAAGTGTTATTTCAACACCTCTTCTCAATCTCACCACCATTCACCAGCGCCTGCACTGCACCATCTGTGTTTGCCGCTTGATCACCTCCGGCTAGCTACTCCCTCTATGCCGCCATTCCTTCCACACGAAGTGCATCGACACGCGCGGCTCCTCCATAATAACACATGTCTAATCTGTCGTTCAGTCAACCTTAATATTTACACTTATTCTAATCCTAGATTCGTGTCTGGTATATACCTTAATGTACGTACAACATGCATGCATGCAATAAGTCTTACAGTTTCATTTGTCTCTACTAGCAAGAGTTTATACCATTTATTTTCTTCCATTCGACTTCTAACGTGTATAATATAATATAACAGTGTTATTCAAGATTGAACTTCTTGTGCCTTTCATAATAACTTTCACGAACTGAATTATCAACCATGACATCTAATCAACAATACTTCAATGAGAACAAACTAATTGAAGATAATATATTTATATATCACAACACGACCTTCAGCATGCGCCGACGACGATCGATTTTCCTGTATATATCAACGGTAAGGATACGGACTGTTTCCATATGGATTCTTTCTTTGGCTTCTATTATTCCTTGAAGCGCAGCATCCAATGCTGTAAACAAGAATGACGAAGCCAACAAGGCATGCGTTTAATATGAGCAACTCCTTCCACTGCGTCCTTACGTTTCCTAGGAACCCAGCTTTGCAGGACTCACACTCGAAGCAGAGCTTGGACTGATCGTTACTCCATGTCTTGCAGTCACTGTCGGACATAGACGGACCCTTCTTGGGGGTGGTCCAGTAGGTTGCGTTCTTGTACTCGAACCCACAGGCGCTGGGAGGCTTGCAGCAACCAGACTAGAAAGAAAGGAAAATATATATAACCTTAATTAATCAACTTCCTTTAGGGTGTAAATTGAACTTTGATCAAATACATGTTATAGGTCAATAAATAAAAATTAAATGATACATTAAGGGTAACAAAAATTGACTCAACCAGTGAGTGACCCGCCCACGGGCTGTGTTGACCGTGGGTGTGTTTGGATCAAACTTTTTGACACACAAGTCATTTTGACACGACCCATGGATAACCCGCGAAAACGCAGGTCAGGTTTGGGTCAGTAGTCTTGACCCATGGGTCAACCCATGATCCGTCCTGAATTGTATATTATATTAAATATATATAATTTTGATCCATAGATCAGTTTGTTTCTGGGTTTTTATATACTTGTGGGTTGGGTTGAACGGGTCAGACTGACCCGCGAGTCATCAATGTCGAATGAGTCAGTCTGATCCAAGTCTTACTATTCCTGACGGGTCATTCTGACCCACGGATTGACCAATTAACCCGCGAGTCAGGTTTGGGTTTAAAAAACTGACTCATATTAATACACATGTCAGGTTTGGACCAGAGGGTCCATGCCACAACCCAATGCCAACACGACCCAAGGCCGACACGACTCATGAGTCGACCCATGACCCATTTTGACACTCTAGATGCATTTTATAATTTGTTAATTTTTTTGGTATTTCTCTCTGTCTAAAGTTTTTTTTTAACATAATGTGTTTGACTCATTAAAATTTGTGTATATATATATCGTAAGTAGATTAGCATAATATTATCCAAAAATGAGTGTCCTAATAAGGAATTTGTATCCTATTATGTTACTAGATCCGTCAAATGATAATTCTCAATTATTTGGATTCTGCAATGATATAAAAGCCAATATATATATATATTTAAAAAATGCAGAGAATACGAAGAGATTTTAGGAAATTACTAATCTGGATAGTTTGAAAAATAAAAAATTAGGAAAACGCTTACTTTATTGGGACATTCATTCTTATTTTTGTTTTATTTGTTTTGAATCACGGGTTTAACACCAAGAATAATGTTAATTTTCAAAGTTCAAATTAACCATACAATTAATAGGCTAAAATTGATCAACTTTGAATTAAATGTTTAGATATCGAATCTGAATAGAGCGTATGGTGAGTTTAAAAATCGAAATTTAATATCTTTAACTACATAAATCGTAATTGCAATTATTTGTTTACTCTTAAAAATAATAAATAAATTTATAACATATAATAGTTTGCAGAATAATTTATATATCAAAGTATAAAATATTTAGTTTAGTGACTTTTTTATTACAACCCTAAAAAATAAAATTGTAATTTATATTAAAATTTGAATTATATAGAGATGGATGGATCGACAAATAATCATATATACCTGGATCGGAGACAGACTCCTCTGGTAGAACTGTGTCGCGGTGGGATCGACATGTTTTCCGAGGCTGCTACAAACATCCGCATCCAGCAGACAGCTCTTGATATCCTTCCACTTCTTCCCATTCACGACGTGATTCTGAACCCAATTCGAGTAATCTCCAAGACGGTACTCTTTGATACCTTGCTGAGAGATCGCCTTCCCCGCGCTCTCATTCGTGACGACGTACATAAACACCGTCAACCCGATGAGACCCAGAATGCTGAGGAAGAGGAAGGTTAGGTACAGGTAGAGGAAGCAGTTAAGGCGGCAGAACGAGCCGAACAAACCCAGAACGGACACCACGAACAGGAAAGATCCGGCGATGAGAAAGGGGAGCTTCAGGAGTCTCTGGCAGTCGGTGGCCGCGTGGATGTGGAAGAAGACGGCGACCCCGATCACCGCGAGGGATGCTATGGCAGAAACCACATTTAGGGTTCCAACCAGGGCGTTGCTGAGGCGGACCATCGCGGCGATGGTGGTGGGGTGCGAGCGTGTGGATGTAGGTTGAGGATATTATCTGCAAAAGGAAGGAGGAAATGGAGGGAGGGTGGTTTAGAGAGAGAGAGAGAGAAAGGAGGGTGAAACAGCGGTGAAGAAGGTATGTCTCTGCTGGAATCGTAACGGCCGTCTTCGTACGGATATGGACGGCATCCGGACATTCATCGAGGTGAAATCGTAGATTCGGAGATGACTTCCTAGGATGATGCCGACAAATTAGTAGTGGCTACAGAATTATATAGCGCTTCGCGATAACTATTTTTTTTTTATATTAAGTGAATATATATATATATAGTTTATTTATTATTTATTAGATTTTTATTTCTTAAAAGTATTTTAATTAAGAATAAAATAAAATTAATAATATACAATAAAACATAGATACATTTATAAATAATATCAACCTTATTAATATTTGTGTATAATATACATTATTTTATCTATTTCAATATTATAATTATGTTAAAGAAAATAAAGATTAAGTCTATTTATTCATAAAATTAAATAATAAAAAATACGTGAATGATTATTAAAGAGCAATAGTAACAATTAGTAATACAATATTAATTAATAATTTTAAGTTATTTTTTGTGGCTTTGTCACTTCTATTTGTGTAATGTGTTAATGAAAAATTAATAGTATTTGTTTGCTAATTATAATAATAGTAAAAATATCTATAAACAACATTTTATTTATTTTCTATTTATAAAATATGTTGAGTCTATAAATGTAAAAATAATTTTCATTTTTTTAAAATATATTGATGTCCATATAATACTTTTAACTTAACTATTATTGTTTTAGGACTTCTATTAATTTTATATACTTATAAAAATGTCAAAAATTCATCTTCATATTATTATTATCCATTCATATCTTAAACTTATTATTAAAATTTTAATTATAATAAGGTAAACAATGTTGACATGCAATTTGATAAAAATATTATTTAATAATTTAAATTTATACTTCATTAGTCTATATAATTGTAAATTTTTATATGTTCATGTTGTTATCCATCAAATATAATATTATATATTTTATAAAACTCACTATATACAATATATTTAAGATAAAATCATAAATATACAAAAAAAAACAAAATTAAGTTTTGTAACTTATCTTGAGAGTGAATGAGAAGATTTGGAGTATTTTAAAGTGGTTTTCATGTCATGACACTTAGGAGTTAGGAGTGAGAATTGTATGTTTGATATATACTAATTAAAATTGATTATTTTGACATTAGGAGTGAGAAAATATATTAAAAAACTTATTTATCAAATTGCATACATTGTAACCAAATTAATATGTAAAGATAGATAGATATATAATATTTATAAATAAAAATATAAAGTCATGTACAAAATTCTGATTCATTAAAATAATAATAATAATTGTATATTAAAATAATATTTTAAAATATAGTCATAGCGTTGGGGGAAAGTAATGCACATAATTTTTAAATTAATTAAATTAAAAACAAATATTAGATTAGAAAATTAATTATATATTTAATCAAAAAAACAATATTTTTTTGCTGGGTATATAATTAAATTTCTAAGTTAAGTTTGCCCTTTAATCTTTCATTTAATTATTTTTATAAAAAATATATACTAATAATAATATTCAACATTTTTTAAATAACTAGCATGTATATTATTTTCAGATTAATATCATATAATTTTTAAATCTTTTATCATTTTTCATTTCTTCGACTCAATAATCAATTTATAAAACATAAATACAAATGATTATTAATATTATTATATGATTCATACACGGTACACCACCAGATCATGGTAATCAATACGATGTGGACATTAAATTCAGTCCATATTCAGATAATATACGACAAACTATATTATATACATATATAATATTTCTTCCCGGCCACTGCTTATATATATATATATATATTATATAACTGATCTCTTTTTACATCTGCCTACTATACCGACTCGGTGTCTCCATTTTCCGGTGATCCGCGTAATTATTGGAGACGTCTTCCGGAAACGGCGATATCATGTCATTGACGATCATTTGCAATGAAGAAATCTTCTCCTTCAACTGTGCATTTTCCTGCAGAATCTCATGGTTGCTTTCCAATAAAGAAATGAGCTTTTCCGACAGCTGGCTGTTGACTGCTCCGAGATGATCCACTTGAACCTGAAGCTCATCGATCTGCTGCTTCTTCCTGAGCCGTGACCGTCTAGCAGATTCTCTGTTCGAGATCATCCTCCTGATTCTTCTCTCGTTGATTATGCCGACTTGGATTTGGTCTCCATGGTTAGGGTCGAAGCTGCCACCTGCAGGAAGTGGAAGGACAGGAGTGGAAAGGGAGAAGATTCCATTGTTGGAGAAGATCAAGTTGGTGTATTCTGTGGAGTTGTTGATGGGTTTAGGGAATGAGTTTGAGATAAGTTCAGAGGGCATTGTGAAGGAGATGAAGGGAAATTATGACTTTTGATGGGAAGAGGAAATCTAGGGTTTTTAACGATAGGGTTTCGTCTAATAGGAGTTAATCTAGTTGGGTTGGTAACTTGGGTTATTATATATTTTTCATAGTTTAATTTAATTATTACTAATAATAGGAAGAAAATATATAAATTTAAAACTTTTCATTTTAAGTATTTACGTGGAAAATAAGATATTCCTCATTTGTTGAGTTAGGGTTTAGGTAATGCAAAAAAAAAACTATTGAAGGTCATCCTATTTAGTTCCTATATCTATAATTGTCTACTAAATATTTTTTTTTTAAAATCCACAAGTATTCACTTCATTGGTTGCACTTATAGGATTTAGCTATCTACGTACTATTTTTATTAATAATTGTTATAATTGGAGTCTTTATATATACATCACCCATTTTGTATTGTTCATACTTAACCTTTAATATAAATGTGCCTATTTTTTCTTTAAAAAGACTTTCATTTGAAAACTAATAATATTTCTCTTTTAATTACATGATGATGTGTGAAACTAATACCTATTTATAGTCTAAATTAAGAATATAAATGTGATAATCATAATAATGGTTATATTATATATGTATGAAAGTGTATTAGGTATATGTGATTGATGGTCCTTTATTATAGTGAGACAATTTAGTAAATGGTGTTCCATTTATATCCCTATGATCTTCCCTAGTATAGTAGTAGTTTGATCGATGGTCCAAATGGCATCTCTCTTTAATTGACGGTAAATGCCTCAAATTCCGGCGAAAGGACTTTCATACTTCTCGTTGACCACGACTTGATCGGAAAGAGTTGGAAGGGGGGAGTGGTTAGGGTAATGTTTTTGTGTAATCTTATAATTTACTTAATCGGTTGGATTGACTATAATAAAATAAGGGTAAACAGCTAAATCTCTAGTTAATAATTATTATTATAATATTACAAAATAATACTTGCAACGGTTATTATTATAATTATTATATGTAGTTGTTTTAATTAAAACAAAATACAGTACAATATTTGTAATACTTGTACACAATTATTAGCCTTAGATTTTGATGAATTAAAGACAAAAGTATTGATTAATTAGTCCTTCACTGCTTTAATTAATTAATACTCTAAATGTCAATTCTTGATTGCTTTCCCACTTACCCTTATATTCTCAACTAAGCAATGCCATTGGAAAAAAAAAAAAGCAATGCCCGTGAGGCATAAAGTTGGGTTCACGTAGTACTCCCACTTTTAGTTATTTCATTCATTTACCTTTTATGGTTTTTTTTCCAAAAAGTATTTATGTTAAAAAAAATTAGAAAAGTAAATATAAAAAAAAAACGAAATGTGTATACGCGCTGCAGTATATATATACTATACATACATCTATAAATACTTTATATACATATGTATGTATAGGTTTTTTGTCTATCGTATTATACGGTCAGTCAGAAAGTAAAAAATCAACGTCTTGTTAGTGTCATTTATGTCGTAATTAAATTATCTACGCACTGTAATATTTTTTGTGAGTAAGTACATAATTAAATTTCTCACCTAATGCATTTAATCATTCTGATCGTATATTATAGGACAAACGATGTTAGGTTAAAATAATAAATATTTATCTAATCAAAAAAATCCAAAAAAAATTATAGTACGTAGATAATTGAATTACGACATAAATGACGTTAACCGTGTTGAGTTTGGACTTACAGGGTCTTAGCTATATTTTTTAAGTCAAATTTTCATATCTTAACTTACGATAGAGTGTAGAGTCAATTCGTAAGTCCAAATTTAATATTTTTTGCATCATTTGAATCGTTATTAAAATATCTACATACGATAGTTTTTTTGTGTGTTTTTTAATAGATACATAATTTTATTTTTAATTAAACATCGATTCGTCATCGTCGAAAAAAAAAAACTAATCAAACGCCCCTTGGGCGTGTATTGCCAAAATGAGAATACACGCTAACCTAGGGTGCGCCTTTTGTAAAAACAAAGTAACGTGCTACTCACACTAGGCAAAAAACCTATACATACATCGTATAATATGCCTTTCTGATTGACCGTATAATACGATAAACAAAAAAAACTATACATACATCTATATATATAGAGAAAAAAATATAGATGTATGTATAGTTTTTTTGTCTAACGTATTATACAGTCAGTCCAAAATTCAAAAACCAATGTCTAGTTAGCGTCATTTATGTTGTAATTAAAGTATTTACGCACTGTAATTTTTTTTATTTTTTTTAGTAAGTATAAAATTATGTTTCTCACTTAATGCATTTAATCATTCCGGTCGTATTATAGGACAAACAATGTTAGGTTAAAAAATTAAATATATATCTAATCAAAAAAATTATAGTACGTAGGTAGATAATTGAATTTCGCCATAAATGTTTTTAACCGTGTTGAGTTTGGAATTACAGAGTCTGATTTATATTATTTTTAAATCAAATTTTATATCTTAACTTAGGGCAGAGCATATAGTCAATACGTAAATCCAAATTTAATATTTTTTTCATAATTTGAATCACAATTAAAATATCTACATACTAAAAAAAAAAAATTATCAATAGATACATAATTTAATTTTTAATTAAACATCGAGTCGTCGAAGAATAAAGAAAAAACTAAAGCAACACATTTGGTTGTGTATTGCCAAAATAACAATACATGCCAATTGGGGATGCATGTTGTGCCAAAATGGTATAACATGCCACCATGGGGTGCGCCTTTTGTAAAAGAAATAGTGCTCTACTAATGGTAACGCGTATACCCAGATTTTGAAATATTTTTTTTACATATTTACTTTTCTAATTTTTTTTTAACATAATCACTTTATAAAAAAAAATCAAATGGTTTGGGTACACCTACATATTTACCATATGTGGTTATTTACATAATTATTTATACACTCATGTTTGTTGAACGTGGTTAAATACATCGTCATTATTGTTCCATCTATTTAAAAAAAATATATATATACTACATTTTTAATCAAAATGACAATTTTACTTATGTTCATCTTACATTTTTATTTTTTATTTTTAAACCTTAAGTCCAAACCCCAAATTATTATTTCTTGGTTAGTTTTGAACCTCAGAATGTAAATGTAGGATCAAAAGGAACCTAGATTGCAAATTATTATTTCTCCAGTTGCAAATTGCCGATGCAAAGTCTTTTGGTCACAAATGCAGTATTAGACTCTCTAGTGGATCCTGTGCAAAAGACGATCAACTTCAAGCCGAAGCAAGACGCTGTCAAGCAAGAAGTAGATAGGAACGAAGACATGATTCGAAGTGCTCTTTGAGCCATTGCATCTTTGAACCGCATAAGGTCAGTCCTTAATGTAATAGCAATAGAATGGCCAAAAAAAATGTAATAGCAATTGAAGATTTCCTTCACTATACATTAGAGGGGTAAGTAAAGAAGAAGGCCAGCTACATTAATGGTGATTCGATTTTGTAATCAAGCCCAGATCTAATTTGAGCAATGATACATATACACATCTGTACTTTTGAAAGGATACGGTGAAGTTGCATGCAATGGAATGGATTTGAATTTTTGGAGTCCCAATTGTTATTGTTACTTGTCAATGGCTGTGATGCTTATATCTAGTAATTGTTAAAGCAATTGAAGTTTGACACAGCTGTATCTAGTAAGACACTCGACGATCAACGTTGTAAAAATTCAAAAAGGAGTTATACACTTATACAAATTTTATTTTATCACGCTAATATATTGAATCAGTATATGTTCATTTCACTCTACTTATAGTAAATAAGTATTTTACGAAGCACGTAGCTCGTCATATGCATTCGTCAGAGATTAAACTTGCGCTCAAAAGTCTAATGAAAGGCCATTCATACACACGTATCCTGCGTTTGTTTTGCAATAACACGGAACGGTAAGGAGAGTGTGGGCAGGAACATGAAATCCCCGCATACCAACCAAACACACCCTTAAGACAGAAACAATGAAAACATAATTCCTAGGAAACAACATCATGTTTTTGTATTCTTCAACAGCAACCAGTGCAAATATAATGGATTATCATTACCTATACAAAAAATACCACAGGCCAGCAATAAACAGAGCTTCCACTTCCATAAATTCAGCTCAGACAAAACGTAGCATCTAACCTTAAATTGCCCAACATGGATTGATCTTCTTCCATCCTTCATGCTGCTCGAGCCCTCCTACTCTCATAATCAGCATCCTCTGTGGGTAATTCGTAACGGCAGACAGGGCAAGTGTTTCTAATGCGCAGCCAGATTAAGATACAGTCCGAATGGTACCAATGCTGACATGGCAGCTTCATTGCTTTCTCTTCAACATTGAATTCATCCTTACAAACAGGACAGAGACCCTCAATCTGCTCCACGTCCTTTTGAGTCAGAGTCACTGATGGAAGGTTTGCAAGAACTGAAGCAGAGGCAGGTGGCTTCCCGTTGAGAGGGTTTTCGTTCTCTGTGAATTGTCCGATCCATATTCCAGGTTCAGCAGTGTATACAAATTCATCATGATAATCGAAGTATGATTCTTCTTCAGTGTTATCAAAATCAGGGCTTGGGTCCAGATTGTGGGCATTTAGCAGAACTTCCCACTCCAAGTTACCGAATCCACCAACAGTGGCCCTCTCATCGGTATCTACCTCTGATTCATCAGTTACTGGAATGATTGACACTGAACCCAGTCCAACATCATCCACAGAGAGGCTCAAGACCTCTCTTTCTCCATCATCGACTTCTTCCCACTCGAATTCCTCATGCCTTCCCTCTTCTTCCTCCTCCCTCAGATCCTCGAACTGAAGCGAATCCCAACAAAGAGGGATGCTTGCTGCATCATCACCATTCTCACGGTTCACATAAACGTCTTCCAAATGCAGGCAGACACCAAAATCATGTTCTGATTCAGAATCAGTATCGGGCATCACCACTCTATGCCCATCTAGCCTACTCCCTATGAAGAAAACATCGTCATCATCACCTTGGTCATGCTCCTCGCAGTCATTCTCAACAAGATATATGCCATTATCGCCACTATCTGCACCGAACCCTAACCCTAAATCAAGCTCGAGATTTGCAATTTCCGGTCCTACAGCATCTATTACGCCGAAACTGGACCCATCAAATGACTCAACCATGATCTGCTGCGATTGCTCGACGCGCTGCTGGAACAGGTCCATCACGAAATTGGCTTGGTTCTCGCGGATGAACAGGCCATCAGGGTCCAAATCGGCAACGGAGTCGTCTCCAATGATCGAGATCGAGCCGTGAGGTAAGGGATCGGATGCGTGGAGATGGAACCCGCGCTCAGATTGGTGCTGCTGGCGGGGATGATGATGGGACCATGAGGGGAAAGGATCCTCGAAGGAGAAGGATCGCGTCTGCTGGGAGCTATTCCGCCCGAGGGGAGGATGTCTTTGCTGCCGGAGGAAAGAGATCGACGCCTCCGCCGCCATTATCAGGTATGAATCTTCGGAAGAAGAAGAGGAAGGAAATACTGATTCTCCGCCTTGGGTTTCGACGATCGACGAACTGGTCGGTTATCAAAGCGAAGCTTGTTAGATCAAAGTACATAAGTACCTCTGAAAAACAGTTGGGCCTTCGAATCCGATCCGAAGCCCAAACCATTTCTTCGGTCGGATGCACAGTACCACATCGTCCAGGAAATTTAACAATCTTCGGTCTGTTTACTTCAATTTTCCGAATCATGAAATTGATTAACCAACTTCAAATATGCATCGTTTTTCAACATTACAGCAAGATTTACATCAACTATATTCAACCCAAAAACTAAGTAAGAGGACAACATGATGATTTAAACTCTATTTTCCATGAGATTTCAGCTGTCTACTTCACTTTGGATTTGAGAAATGGATTGGATGGTGGTGGTGGTGGTGGTTGCTGCTGCGCTTCGTTCTCTTTCTCCAAACCATTTACTGACCTTGACAAGAGATTAGTTGGTCTTTGAGGTTTCAGATCGAGCCCACTTGCCCCTCTTTTGGTCACTTTCGCCTCTGATTTCTTACCATTTGATTTACCTGGATCTTCTGGTCCATCATTGATTGCTTTTGCTTTCTTCACCAACAATGGAGCAGACAGTTGTGGGGATGTTGAAGCAATGATCGGCCCAGATGTTTTGTTGGCTTCATTATCTTCTGATATGGCTACGGCAGCTGCATTTGTTTGTGACTTCTCCTTGAGTAACCTTTGCTCTAGAATGTTGTTGAAACGTTCTGCAAGATTCGGAAGCTTTAAGGCAGTGACTAGCTTGATTGCACCTCTCACCGATTTCTCCAGGGTCAGAAGCTTCACCAGTTCCATTGCCCTCGTGAGCTTATCGCCTAATAATAAATAGCATAATTAAATAAATAAAAAAATTACCCATATCTCTCTCTTTGGAATGAAATATAAAGATATGAAAAGGTTACTGTGGCAGCAGGATGCAATAAGCCTCAAGATGCATTTATCCTGAGCAGCTTCAATGACGAAAGCATCATCATCAAGTAATGATGTGTCCAGACCAGCTCTTGCCATTACTTCCATCCGCTCTTGAATCTGCAGCAGCCAAACATAAATTAAGAACTATCGAGATTCAACAGTTTATTTTGTTCATACGTAACTGAATGATGAGCTAACCTGTGAGAGGCGGATGCTGTTCAGCAAAAACTCGTTTTCAAGCGTATCTGCTCCCAAATCAGAGGATGCAAGAGGGATGGAGAAATCTAGTATGGAGAGGATTGGTTTTGGCATCACCTAAATTAGAGGGATGGAGTCAGAATCTCTGAAAATGAATAGTAAGTGATTCAAATTTTAAAAATTACAAGGGGATGACGGCTGATGGTTTTCTACCTGTGGGAACAATTCGGGTGTTTTGCAGATTATGCAGAATAGGTTGGCTGCATTTAGTCCAACTACCCAGTGATTTTCATCTGACTTTCTTGATTTGTTGGAGCTGCATGCAAGAGCACATCACAATGCAGATTAGCAGCCTAATGAAATGATTATGATTAAAACTTTAGTGGACATGATGGAACATATTTTGTACCTGAAAATCGGGTTCCAACTGCCACCATATTGGTTCGTGAAGACTCTTAAAATACCCTGCAAAATTAATTTTTAAAGCAAGGACAGCACACTAAAAGGAGAAATACAGGTGATGGGCTGAGGGGAATCGAGTGTACCTTAGAATCATAAAAACTCAATAAGCCTTCTTCACTGAATCCAAACCATGTTAAGTTTGAACCAGGAGATGCTGGCAGTCGTCCTTTAGCAGACAGCGTACAATTAGGTATGTTGAAAACTTTTAACTCAAGCACCTGTAGTTTTACCAAGAACAGAATGAAAGTTGTGCCCTCATAATACTTCTCTTGCTTATTGCTGAACGAGCTTTGCATAATCACCAGAAACACAGTTCCTTTAGAGAATTTTCGTGTATTTGACCTTGCATGGTGTCTAATGATTGTGACTTGTTAAACACAGTTACAAATTGGTGGTTACATGGAAGACGGTCCATGCCAAATCCACAAAGGAAAACATGGCAAAATATGTAAGCGTATTTATCTGTACCTGATCATTGCACGGCAAGCAGTCAGAAGCATGAGAAACTACTGCAAGTTCATCCTTAAACCCTGAAGCTGTGACTACCGGTCCATCAAGGGACAGAGCATGTTTCTACAACCAAATGCAGTTTGGTATTATGGATGTTCGTGACTTTACATCTACGATGATAACAAAAAAATGTGTAATTAATCTTAACAGAACCAACCTGCAAACCACCCTCTGTAAATATGCGGAGAAAGTTAAGACTAGTGATAGCAGCCACCCAGCCAGTTCCAAGTGCTACAACCTTGACTTCTTCTCCTTCAAATCGCATAGACCACTGACGTGCAGGAACAATGTCAATATACATAAGAACGCGTTCCATACAACAGTGTCAAATGGCAAGGATTTTTTTTTTTCAAAACAAGTTAGTACAGTTGCAAAAAGCCAACAAATCAAGATATAGCCCACAATAAATGTCTAACCTCACTGTTACTTGCCCAGGTATGGAATGGACGATACATGAGAGTGCTCATGCTCTTCTCACCCTTGCAAGGATTTGCAAAGACACTTCCATTCTCATTTAGTGATGCCATTGTAAAGCCAAAATGATCGGTCATTGATGGCACTCGTGGACCTATACCCGTATCATGAAAATCGATCTGTAATCATACTAAACAGTGTTAGTATATTATTACAGTATCTATTTTGCACGACACACTAAGTACAGCAAAATTTAACCTCTTATTATAAAAGAAAAGGAAATCTCCACCAGAAACGAGTAAGGGAAACCACCTCTATATGGGAGTATCCCTCATGCTCAATTGTGGTTATACTCCCAATCATGTTGTAACATAAGAAACGCCTTTTTCCTGTCTGAGCTGGTGTTGCACCAGGTTGAAAAGCATCCTGCATTTTTGGCCTATTTGGTAACAGCATGCTACGTGGAGCTTCACTGACCTTGCCCAAGCTCTCCTTGTGGTTACTCTTTGCTACTTTATGAGGTTTAAGCTTTGGATGAAAGCTTAATTCATCGTTCATTTCTTCCTCAAACAATTCCTCAGATAAGGACTTTTTTCTTAGTCTCTTCTTGCTAGGTGGATCAAATGCACCAAGACTATCATCACCATCATCGCTCATACTACCAGAACCACCAAGTTCTGCCTCTTCTTCCTCCTCCTCATCAAAGAAAACAAGCCCACTACTATTCTTTGATCGGAAATTTGAAGCACCTTCCACAGGAGATTTCATTGATGAAGGAATAACAGATTCCCACATACCATACTTGCCCATTGAATCAATAACTGCTAAAGTATTCCCTATTGGCTTCCATGCCATGCAACATATCCTATTATCAAATTTCTGCCTATCAATATCCTGCTTTTTGTCAACATCCCAAATTAGAACTTGACTATCTAAACTAGATGTTGCTATGTACTTGCCATTAGGTGACCAGGACAGGTAACAAATAGGCTCTAAGTGGTCACCTCTAAAAGAGTATAGCTTTTCAGCCGTGTCTCTATCATACATTACCACATCGTTCCTCAAACCTGGAACAGCTAACATCTCCCCATCAGGGCTCCACCCGAGCACATTCATCACAGAAACATCCGAACCAATGTTGGGAGCTATCCCTCTAAGCATGTGAAGAGTTGTTCCTGACTGGAGTTCCCAGTAGATTACTGTCCCCACTGAGTCCAAAGATGCCAGATATTCACCATTAGGATCAAAAGCTAAACTAGTGACAGAGCCTTTGTGACCTTTGAGAACCCTAGCAATGGAACCATCAATGGTATTTATCAATTTAACCCCCTCGTCATCACCAGCAGCAGCCAACATGCTACCTGACTTATTGAATGCAAGCGTACGTATTGGGAGGGTAAATCTCGTAACATTGGTCTGAAATTCTCCACCTGAAAAAACAGAACTTCAAGGGTTTAGAAAATTGGAACAATTATATAATGCACAATCAAAGTCCAGATGCTAATGTTTGTTGGGAAAGCACAGCGGCCCAGCAAAATCGTAAAAACATTACATTTTATTATACCAGGTCACTAAATATAAACAACCATGTATCAATTTAGGGACGGAAGTTGTAACAATTATAAAATTGAGGATGTCCAATAAGATGCTTTAATGATAATTGTAATCCCTAATCTGAATACTTTTAATTTCATTGTTTGTAATTCCTCATTCCATTACTACATCTACTATCAATTCAACATAATCCGAAACCATGTAGTGCAAGAGAGGGGAGTCCGTTTACTCGGAAATGTGTAGAGCTTGACAGAGTGATCGATTGAACCAGAAGCGAGGCAAGTCGAGTTGGGGCTAATTGCGAGCGCCGTGACTCCATCTCTGTGGTGGCGGAGAATCCTCGGGGTGTTCGAAGGAAGCAGAGGATCATGGATTGAGATTGCAGCGTCAGAGGAAGAGGCGGTGACGAGGTGGAGTGCGTGCAGGTCCCAGAGGATCGAACAGAATGAAGCACCACCACTGCCGGCGGCTTTATGAGCTTCTCTCAGCTTCAGCGATCTCACTTTCATGGTGGAGTTTCGTTGTACAGAGAGAGAGAGAGAAGGGTTTGGTCTTCTGGAGAAGGAGGCTGAGGTTGGATCTGGTTCTGTGTTTTGGCGGGAAATGAAGGGAATTTGGGTTTCGCGACGAGGGGACTGTCTTTACTCTTTACAGTAGATGGACCAAAGAATTAAAAGTATACACCCGGTCCAGTACTCCCTTATAATTTTCTTATGGAGTAAAATACCCCTAATATTTGAGCGCAAATTTAATTTTTCTCTAAAATTTTATTTTCTATGTTTCATTATCAATCAATTTACCATTTTCATCCAATTTTCATCCGAACTTAATAAAATATATTTTAAAAATATTATAATTTAATTATTTCAATCTTTTTTATATATTATAACTAAATCACGATTTTTTTTTTATAAATGTAACTATTAATAATACTAATTAAGCAACATAGTCTTTTACAAATCTAGGGACAGTTTGCCCATCAGCATCAAAAGAGATGTGTTTGATCACATTAAGCGGAGGATTTTCCCAAGTGTGAAAGTGATCTTCCTGATTGACCGTTTCTTTCGCCAAAATATCAGCAACTTCGTTTGCCTCTCGATAAATATGTCTGATCTTGAGTCGCCTGAATTTCTGCATGATTATTCTGCAATCAGAAATAAGGGGCATCAGTGGACGATCCACATTTTCCTCCTCCACATATGTAAGTCTTGAACACCCATGCTTTCGGTCATGGTTAGGCCGTCTCGGATGGCCCAAAATTCCGCCACTAAACTTTTAGTAATGCCAATCCTCAAAAAGTCTTTTATCCAACCACCCCATTCATTTCTCAAAATCCATGCCTCCCCTGCCGGACTCGGATTGACGATTTGATAGAAACAACTTTCACTTCACTCGATAGCATAGTTATCAGAATCAGATCGGACCGGTGGTCCAACCGTAAATCGACCCTCTACAGTGTTTAATTTAATTAAAATGCATAGTATACCCAGTTGAACTGGTATGAACCGGTCGATTTTTTAAAAAACAATCAATTTTTTAAAAACCAACCAAATTTTTATTCCTATTTTTAGGTGGTTTTTAATATTTTTTGTCAAACCGACCTTCACCGGTTTGAGAATTGATCCGGTTCTGATAAGAATGCTATGGTGTTATAATAGTGTCTTTTCTTATTTCAATTTCTATTGTATCTGTCAATCATTGCTTACTTCTAAAATGAAACCCATATGAAAACTTTATTTCTACAATCAGTTTCCACTTAAGGAGAGTCAAGACTTGTAGCCTCAACTTTTTACTGTGTAAATTTAACCAAAAAATGCAATAATTTTTAATTTAATCATTTTAAATCATACATTTACCCTCACTTAATTTCTTTTTTTCCAACTAGTAATATTTATTTGTCTGAATACGATTCCTGACTTGGTCCCTATCCACAATGTAAAAAAAATCACAATCATGCGTCTATCTAAGTCTTCTGTCATGTGAGTTGATTAAGTTCCATTGTTCCTGCACAACTGAATCAACAGAAATCGGTTGCTTTCCCAATCTTGATGCCTTGCTCTGCCAAAAATGCAGTGATTGCATTTCTCTGCCACCCTTTGAAGTTCCTGCATTCATGGAAGAAAAAATAAATCACCAAATCTCAAATGAAGTCATCAAATGATAATGAAGAAACCGATTCTTCTCTGACTTGTGATCAAGATGTACGATTATTTCTCCTCCTGGAAAAGCTGTTTCAGTAGCCTTGAATGCAACCATGATGGCTTCTCTCCAGTTCCCAGTAACATCCTTCACATTTGGTTGTTTATTATTATTCGATCGACTGGGCCCAGGATTAGGATCTTCCATTGGCAAGGAATAACCAGACAGTAAGTGACCTACCCAAACACCATCTTTCCTGAGGAAACATTCATGATTAAACATCAATCAAGTGAGTATTGTTTGTTTCATCACACTCTTGTTATTGTGACGATTAAATGAGAGAAAACTCACAGAACAATGTCCATATGACGAGGAACATAATGGCCTCCACCAATTCCAACTAGTACCTTGTTCTGATTCATCTCCCTGCTGCACAAAGAAAAATGTTGTTTTTTTCAATGAAATTTGAATCAGAACCACAAATAGGAGCTCAGGCCTGTTTCAAAATCTGGAAATTTGAGATGAAGCCGATGCAAACAAACAATCAAATAAGTGACCTTTTCCAGTCTCCAACTGAGATTCCTCCTCCAAGACCCAGACCTTCCCAAACTAGCTTCAGAAAACAAAGAAATGAGGAACCAGATCCATTAATTCTTTTTCCTGCCAAAATTTTCACTTATAAAATTATAGAAAACAAACAATCCTATGATTCTCAATTAGTTATTTTTTAAAAGCAAAACCATGCTGCCAAAAAATCGAAAGAACTTTAAAAGGTTTAATCTTTAACTACTTACTAAAGCAATGGCGTGGGCTGCATCTTGCCTCTTCCAGTATTCTTCAGTACTACCTGTCATGACATGAACATGCTTAGTTTCTGAAATACGAATGAAGAAAGATTCGGCTTTTGGAAACCAAGCACATTACCTATCTCTACAAACATAGTTGGTGAATTAGTTACTGGTCCGTGATGAGTAGCCTCCAGCGTCACCTAAAAAATCAGATGAACATGATAAATCACGGGAAGAAAAATGGTCAAAATGACGAGTGTCAAGTTCAGATTCATGAATGTGATTGCTTATCTTCTGAAAGGTCAAGCATGCATTAATCTCCATGCTTAAGGCAACTTAGTACAAACTAAAAATGATCCAAAATTGAATTCGATTGCTTCATCGTCTAAAAATATGAGATTTTGGAAATAAATTTTACCTCAAATTCAGGGACCAGTTTATGGAATTCAGCAATAGTCTTCAGAAGTCGTAGCCACGGCCCAATACGAGGATTCGGCGGCGGCGCCCATCCTGGTCTCCCACCAGCTAGAGGGACCTCATCGTCGCGCAATTGAGGCGTCCCTACAGACAAAACCCAAGTTATCTATCCGACATACATTCTACACTGTCATAAAAGGTAGCAATTTTTATTTTTGAATTAGTACTACCTATAGGATGAATTGTGAGGGCAGGACGCGCAGACGCAGCGACATGCTTGCTGAGGAAAATTACTTCGTCGACGGCCTCTCCGGTGGCTTCCTCCCATCTGTTATCGAGGTGATCCACGCCGATAAGGCGGGTCTCAAGCTTTAATAGCCTCACATCTTTGTTCACGAAGCTCTGCAACTCCTCCTGGATGATGTAAAATCAAAATTCAAACCAATTCAATTCCTTGTGTTAATGAAGTCGAATCAAAAGGCATGAAGGAAGGAGAAGAGGAGGGGAACATACCCGGATGGTGGGACCAGGGTGCCAACCTGGCATGGCTAGGAGAGAAGAGGCTGGCCCTATCGAGGCTGGGTCTACGGTGGTCGCCACCACTAGCCTCACCATTTCTCTCGCTCAGTGGATGTAATTGCAGCAGAAGAATGAAAAAAGGGAAAAGTATGAAATTGAACCCGGATGTTTGACAGAATTGGTAACTGCACCCATGATGTTTGTTCTTACACCCATATGTTTACACTTGTTTGTAATTGAGCATTTCCGTCCATTTTTTACAGTAACTGTTAAATATCAGGCATGTGTTGTACATGTGCCATATATCTGACCTGATAAATCGAAAATACCCCCGAGACCCACCAGATCAGAAGAAGTCCTTAGTGTGGGAATACTTCGCCCCTCCGAAGATGGGCATGGATCGTCTGAAACGGCCCTACAACAGACAGCAACCGCCTCAATACAGCCCTTTCGATCAAGACCGGGCTCGTTGTGAGATCGCGAAAATGATCATTGCTCACGACTATCCTCTCCACATGGTGGAACATTCTGGGTTCGTCTCCTTTGTCCAGAACCTTCAGCCCTGCTTCGACCTCGTCACCTTCAGTGGGGTCCAAGGCGACTGTGTGGCCACTTACTTGAGCGAAAAGCAAAGTGTGGTGAAGTTCATAGAATCGATGCCTGGTCGGGTCTGCATTACGGTGGATGTATGGACCTCTAGCAGAAGCATGGGGTACTTGTTCCTCAACAGTTACTTCGTTTTTGCTGGACTTATGTTGAAGATGTAGCTGTGTTTAAAACTTTTGTTGTATAGTGTGTATGTTATGTACGTTGTCATTCAGTTGTACTTGATGATTGTTTAATGAAGACATTGTGGACCCATAAGTTGTGTACGTTGTTATTCAGTTGTACCTTATGTTTCTTGTAGTATTTGGTTTTCCACCCTTATGTTTGGCCAAAAATTGGTAAACGCACCCATATGTATTGACATACAGCATACCAACCAACCTGTTATCCAACAGAACACAAACCAACAGAACACACAAACCAACAAACCTGTTTTAACCTAATATCCAACAGAATACACAAACCAACAGAACACAAACAAAACTGTTTTAACACAAACGAAGGCTCCACAGACCTAATATCCAACAATATAGTATCCAACACAACTGTTCAACCAACCTAATATCCAACAAAATGAAGTCACCCAACCTAACAAACCAAAATATCACTGCAACATCAGCGCACCGAACATACTACAAAATATCAGTGCACCTAACAAACATACTATCACTGAGTATATCGTCGCCCAAACCAGGATGAAGTGTGAGTACCCTGAACTGGTGTCTTCTTCCTTGTTTTACCCGTTTTAAGTGGTCGGGGAGATAAGACTAGTGCCCGACAACGTGATAACTCTGGGGCAGTTGATCTCACCCGCACAAAATCGTCGTCCAAATCTATGATCACTGGCGCCGCCTTCTTCGTAGACGGGCGTAGAACCTACATAAAGAGAAATATATTTAGACGTTGTCCATATGTCCATTAATCGTAAATAGCCAAATTTCATACCGTCACAAAATCATCGTCCGAATCGACGTTGATTGGGGTCGCCCTTGATGAAGATGGGGTCGCCTTTGACGAAGATGTAAAACGCCAATACAAACAATTGAGGCTGAGTTAAAAACTAAGAATGATTCATTCTTTGATTTTCCTACAATTGAGGTCGAGCATATATTTCCCTACACCCTTTGATTTTTTTGGAGACTCATTTTGCTATGGTTATTTAAGCTGCAGGATTATTGTTTTGCTTGTCCCATTTGACAGTTTGTTGTTAGTAAATAGCAATATGCAGTTGGTTCTCTGCACAATGACTGGTGTATAGATTTCCTGTGAAAGGCAGAGTGCATTTTCTTCCGTGCCTGTCCATACAATCAGTGGTTAGAACTTTGCAGAATGCTAGGGAAATGACAGTTCAAGTTCAACACGCAAGAAGCATCATAATCTGGAGCATCCAAGCAATTAAGAGAGCATGCTAGAAATATGATCCTGCTATCATATCTGCAGATTACTTGGTGGAAAATGTAGGATAAAAGCCTCTACCAAGAATCACCCAAACGTTCATTGGTAGAAAGCCACTTCTATCGAGTCAATATGCTAAAGTAATAAGTTAGCTAACTAGTTCAGACATCATATCCCTGCTATGTCAAATTCAGCTGTTTCAAAGAAGTAAATCTACAGATATTTAATTTCTCTGCATTTTTGAAATATGATGGATTATCAAGAGATTCCACAAGAAAATCTCTCCAAACACCCGACAATAGAATCCAGGAATAATTACCCGCTCGTCTAATATTCCTAATCGTCGGCTCCAACAATTTGCATTGTGATTGATACGAAGAACCCACATTGAGAAAAATCATTGGCTTCTTTCTATACTCAAAGATAGTCTTAAGAATCACCAAGATGAAAAGAAGCAATTGATGATAATCGATTGATAATATCAAAGTCCCCCAGAATCTCAAAAATTAAGAACAAGATCTTTACGTATGCCTATATTTCCTCGCAAAGCTCCAATTGAGCCAATAAATAAGTTGACTAAGTTTAAACACTGAAGATGGCACATTATATGATGAACTCGCTGCATATGGGCTATATTTAGCTTCAACGCAGCTAAACCAAAGGTTCCCCAAATTTAGGCGTGAGGTTCAAGATTACCACCCAACGAATACTTGACCGTCAATCGGAATCCTAATTTGAATCTTGCAACAAACAACCAACTGCGCTCGCTTGTAGGAATGATTTGAGGAAACTTACGGATGATTTTGTAGGAGCTTTCCTAGGTTTTGCTGGAGAGTTAAGTTCAGACTTCAAAGTATTGAGGAGTTGAAACCGAAACAAAGGTGATGGTTTGTCTTAGGGTAAATTGGTCATTTAACATGGCATCGGTTCAAATTTAACGACGACACGTGCCCTTCACGTGATACTTAACGGGATTTTTTAACATTGGGTGCAATGACCAACAAAATGTAACATATGGGTGTAAATAATTGCGGCAAAAAACATATAGGTCCAACGACAAAAAATTGCAAACATCCGGGTGCAATTTCATACTTTTCCCAATGAAAAAAAGAAGCTTTACGACATATTTAACTCGTATGATGAAACAGACCATGCTCGGGTCGAAAATGGCGTGTAATCAATCTATGGAGAGAATTCATTTGATGTTCCTTTTCTGCATCTTGTTCAAAAAATTTCAACTTCTCTGTAAGTCTGTAACATATGGTAAAAAAAAGAAGAGAAAACTGGAGTCAATGAGATTTGAGCTCCGGGTTTTTTTATGATCGAAACTCACTTTCACAAACTTATTCAAATATTAATTTAATCTCTAAGAAAAATACCGTACAAATTTGTCAATCTTCCTGTGTATTTTTATAACTATATTGATAGTTATGCATTCTAATTTAATTATAACACCAAATACATTTAATTTATAAAAATAAAAAAACGTACACGTAAGTGTAACTATCAAAATTCAATATGCATCCTTTTCGTCTAATAATATCACCTTTTCTTTTTATCTCCTCGCTTCAACCTTTTCGGGAACCGCTCTTTGTCCTCTAACTTTGCCTCTGCTTGCATTTGCACCCACAAACCATCAAACCGTTCCCCAAGACTCTCCTGAAACCAATCCCTTATTTCCAACCGCAACTCCGTCGGGTTCTCCTCCCAAACACGTCTCAATCTCGAACAGCAATCAATCTTCCTCCTCTTCAACTTATAAACCAGATTCCCAACCCGTTTCTGACCCGACGCCTCAGGTCTCAACACACTACTCGGCGGGGCAACCATCAAACTCCTAACAGATCTCAAACAGGGCAGCACCTGTCCTTCAAGCAACGCATAACAAAACACAGTAACCCGATCCGTAATGTCTGAAATAGGCAGACTATGTAAAGGCAACTCCCACAGGTGGGGCCCAAACGTTGGGACTACCCAACACATAACACGATCACTTCCACTATCGTAGTAGGGTTTAGGGTCGGAAAGAGGAGCGGAGAAGGTACATAGAGAAGTTGCATACTTCACCAGCCAATCGGGTTTCACTGTTGTTGCCCCGTGCATGTAAGGTCGGTTTGTTTGAAGGAGTTCACTATAGACCAAAAACTCGGGGGCTGATGAGGAGAGAGAAGACCATCTATGGAGGAAGACGGGTTCGTCAACCATAGTGGCCTGATACCTACCCGAACGGGCTTTAATATCTACTACTTCTGAAGAACGAGAGATAACCCGAACCCGTTTCGCAACTCGATCTGCCCAACCCGCACAGATTGCTTGACCCAGAAGTTCTTCCTCGTTTAACTGAAGTGGGTGTCTACTGGATTGAACTCCCCAAGCAAGCTCCAAGTCAGCAATACTACCATGATTCCATGAAAAGTCGTTTTCTGCCCCGCTCTGGTTGAAGATTAGCTGAAGAAGCTGCTTCCTCAGCTTCGACATTTCTTCCATAGTTTTGAGATGCAATGCGTTTTCGGTGCAGAACAATGCTTGATCATGAGATTGTTCAAAACACTGCAATGCGTAAGATACGGTGAGGGCATCACTTGTTGGGTTTTGGAACTTTGCACGAGAAGCCTTGGCGTCTTCTTTAAGTTTCTTCTTCCTCCTCTTCTCTTGCTTATCGATTTTCTTGTCATCCAAATCATCGCTTTGGAACTGGAAAATGAACGGGTTTGACAGACTTAGAGCTGCTGCTGCAGCTACTGTGAAACCCAGTAGGAGGTTTCCTCGAGAATAGTTTGGAACAGCTTTCATGATCTGAATAACGGTGAGGAGCATTCGAGAGTGACGGGGACTCATGGGGTAGTGAGCCATGGCTTTACCAAGTGCTGTCAATTTTCCTGCACTGTCGAGGGCTTCTAGAACCTTCAGGCACTGTTCTGCTTCGCGGAGAGGTTTTGCCTCGGGAGGAGTCGGGAAAGGGAAGTTCGCAACCTGAAACATGCAGGAACAGAATAAGGTTAACTTGGAGAGCAAGCAAATGTCTCTTAACATTTCATATTCCATGTTTGCACTTCCAGCTCGTGGCTAATTACCACTGAGCCGGGGAAAAGAACATTACAATTGTACCAACTGACCTTATCAATGCCCATGGATTTCATCAGAAGCACCACACCATCGACAGGTATCTTCAATATTTCAGCTAGAGAGAAGCTGGGGAATATATTGTGGAACACTGCAGAAGAGTACAGGCGATAACAGTGGCCAGGTCCAGTTCTACCAGCCCTTCCAGCTCTTTGGGCAGCTGATGCTTTACTTATCCACTGTATGTCATATGTTTCCATTCCAGTGGCCGTGTTATAGTTCTTCACCTTTTCTCTTCCAGTGTCAACGACGTACTTAATCCCAGGTATTGTCAGAGAAGTTTCAGCTACATTGGTTGCAACCACCACGAGCCTCTCTCCCTCCTTGACTTTATCAAAAACACGGAGCTGAGCTGCTGCAGGAAGCATTGCATAAAGAGGCAAAACATGCATTGGACCGGGTCCAACTACATTATCTTTTTCTCCATCCTTCTTTTCCATTAACAGGTTTAGCTCTCCTTGAGAGACATTATTCAAGGCTATTCTTTCAGGGTTAGGACTAGGAGAGGGTTTGTCAGACAAAGCTTCAAAAGCAGCTTTCAGTGAAGAAAGTGCATCCTTATTGAGAATTTCTGCAGGATCACTATCTAAGGGAGTCTTCTCCTCCATTGGATTTACATCATCATTCACAGTTTCCCAATCGCTGTCTGATTCTGAATCAAAGGAGGAATCATCTGATTCTTCATCAACTACATCACCCTGATCCTCATCGTAAGAGCTAAACCTGTCCGTCTGATTGCGATCTTGATTTTCACCCGTTCCATATGCTTCATCGATTTCGTTCATATCAACTCCCTCCAGAGAATTCATTTGTGGGTCTGTATTCAATTCATTTGCCTTGTTTACTTCCCCAGTTCTCTCAACTATTTCATTTGAAGCTTTACGAAGCTTCCCACATAAATACTCGACTTCTCTTTGTCCAGTGACAAAGACAAGTACTCCGCCAGGTGGAAGCTTCTTGTGAATTGAGATGACCTTCTTGTAGGCTTGGCCAACATAATCAACAATCTCCGTCCTTTTTGAGAAATGTATGGTCACTGGATACTGTCGGGCAGGAACTTCAATAACTGGAGGAGGACTACGAAATAACCTTTTCCCAGAAATGAAATCCTCTACTCGCAGAGTGGCGCTCATCAGCACGATTTTTAATGGATAGATCATAGTATCAGCACTCACACTCTGTCCTTCAAGCAACATTTTTTGCTGCTTCTCAAATAGTTCCTGCAAAAAACGAACAAAAAAAATTAGAAAAGAGAGGAAGGTGTCGAGATTCATAAAGGTTTAAAATTATAATGAATAACATTATTGGAATTTACCTGTCGGAGCCTGATTACACGTGATAGCATTCCAATAAGTATATCTGTGTTCAAGCTCCTTTCATGAGCTTCGTCCAGGATAATAACAGAGTAACGCCTCAGCAGAAAGTCATTCTACATGATGAAAAATGTTGAACTAGGCTTGTTACCATTTTTGACAAGAATATGTATATATTATATATGCAATAGAGAGAAGTGTCACGTTTTGACAAACATACAAGCTAATAGTATCCATAAGTGCAGCAAAGCAAACAGCAGACATTGCCCCGATACTACAGGCTACACCTTCAATGCTAGAGGCAAGGTTCAAATAATACTTCAAATTCACAACCTCAAAGACTAGAAATCTTAAGCACGATTTAAGAAAAAATTATGGCTAAACCAATATGCATGGAAATGAATCTTATGAACCTTGATGCTGGTAAATATAATCAAGTAATCAACATTTGAATATATATTTTTTTGGCCACATATCAACATTTGAATATAAGAGAACGAGGAAAAATAAATTATCGGAGCAGCTGTATAGTAGATAGACCAATAAGATATATACAGCAAATCTAAAACTACATATATGTATAACCATTGGTTGATTCTTCACAATCAATTCTAATAGTAATTCTTAGAAAAAATAGTTAACAGAAGCAAACCTGAACTTCTCGCAGCAAAATTCCATCAGTCATAAATTTGATAAAGGAATTGTCTCCAATCTTCTTGTCATACCTAACTTGAAAACCAACCTCTTTACCAAACCGAAGACCAAGTTCATAGGCAACTCGTTTTGCAGTCGCAAGGACAGCAACACGACGGGGTTGTGTCACTCCAATGATGCCCCTCCGAACGTTAGAGAGGTTAGATCCAAAACCAGCTTCGTACAAGAACTTAAAACAGCAGAAAACAATCACAGTTAGCCAAGTCAACATTGAAAATATTTGGGCTGCAAGCACTTGCTTTAGTAGGAAGCACAGGAAAACCAACCTGAGGAAGCTGTGTTGTCTTACCACATCCAGTTTCTCCACAAATTATAACTGTTGAGTTGTAATTAATAGCTTCCATTATCTCTTGCTCCATCATGACAATTGGAAGATCCTTTCTCTTGTCCTCAATATCCTTAGGTCTCACAACAGCTACAACAGTTGGGGTTGTTAATAGTCCACACGCAGCAGACTGTGTCATACAGCTTGTTCCATTTACCTCGTCATTAGGGCTCTCATCTGAACCACACTGCAGTTTAACCCATATTTGACTAGTCATTTTCAATACGATGAAATAAAATCTTCACAATAAGTAAATAAATAATAATCTAATTAATGAGCCCTAAAACCATACCAGTAGTCTGGTGCTTTCTCCTGAATCAGGACTAAGCTTCGGTAATTCTTCAATTCTTGTATGTGCAGCTTCATCCTTGCTGGCAACATTTGTAGAAGCCAATACTGGATTATACATTTTCACCTGATTCACATTTTCATCCACGACGGTTTCCTCCCTTCTCTGGTTATTATTACTGAATGACATTTGGCTTCCAGAAGGAGCTTCATCATCAACAGAACTCGGAAGATCGGGATCATCTGGTGCTCTTAAACCCGCTTTGTAAAATTGCACAGCCTTGCTACGCTTTTCACGCTTCGTTTCAGTCTGAAAGAAGTTGATGCACGAGATTTGACACAATCGTAAAAGGCTTCATTGTCATTAATATGTAATAAAAAAACAGTACTATACTACTATTACACAATATATACCCGTCCAATGGTCTGCGATGATTGTAAAAGTGAATATGCTGCCTCCGGAATCTTGTACTTCCTACAAATAGACAACATGATCAACAATTTTTAGACAGGGAAAAAATACGAGAATCTGAAACATACAACAGATATGCTGCAGTAACATACTCCAAATTTTCCATACTTTTCAACAGTAGCTCTGCTTGTCTCTTCTCCTCCTACATTGAAAGCAAAGGCGCTCCACATTAAATCCAATACGATGAGATATTGTTAAAGAACATCAAGAGGTTACTGAAACCTGAAGCACAAAACAAATATTTGCACCCACCTCCATCTTCTTGAACTTTCTTTGCTGAGACTTGCTCAAGGTAGGAGCTTTAACCCCTTTCACATTCTGAGAACCCTGCACCAGACCAAACGGATAAGTCAGAAATTTGATAAGGTATTTATTTAAGCAGAAAGACAGTGATATAGTGAGGAAAAAAAACTGTTCATAGTTGTCATACCAGAGCATCTCCTTTCCTTTTCTTATTTTTCTTGTCTGGCAAAATCAGTGCATTGCTATCACCACCACCGTTGCAACTGACAACCCCAAATTCAAAGTATAATTAGTGGAAGTAAATGTAAAGCCGCTATCATCCTGAGTAATATTCAAACAAAGGCTCTAGATATGCCAAACATTAATTGATTTCTCAATGTGTCAATTTCCTTATCGTACAAAGGAAGTAAAATTTCAGCAAGATAAATTTACAATCAAAGCACCTCCATTCGTCGTTCCCACACTCCATGGCCACAGACTGCATTGAGCTCTCCTACGAAATACCCTCTCGCTTCTCTTGGAAATAATACGAGGATTGAATAAATTGAAAGCAAACGTATCCAGCGCCGTCACCGTACTGACCAACACCTGTCATATACCAAACTCAGTAATAGATTAAACGGAAGAGGAATCTGAGGAGAAGACAGTTCTAATTAAGCTTTCCTAAGCTCCAACCACCCATTTTTGCCTCCAAATTAAGCATTCCTAAGCTCCGAGAGAGGCTAATCGAATTGTTATGCTCAGCTTACAATAAGAACAACCATAATGATCAGCACTCCAGCTCTCTCACTAACAATAATCAATCCACACAATATTTCCCCGTTCTAATTTTAGTTGACACCGTAACAAAAAGAGCAATGCTGCAATTTTGAATCTAGTTATTGCAATCTTCAATCAAAAATTAAATTTAATCTAGTTCCAAACGCAGCAAAAGAAAAAAGGCCACAGATGAGCTCACCCGTTTGTGAATGGAGGAATTCTTGGAGAAGATTCAGACGCAGAAGCCGAAGTGGAGTGTCTAGCTCTTCTATACCCAGAAGTTGTCTTGCCCGTCTTGCGTCTGCCGTGTGCTGGTTCTGCCCCACTGCTCGCCTCGCCGCTAGGAGTCGGGACTCTGCTGAAGACGGAAGAACGCCAGAGGCGAAGTGCCGAAGTCGAGTGGGAAGGGATTTACTGAAGTGCCGAAGTCGAAGTGGAACACCAGAGCTGATTGCCGAAGGAATGAATCTGATTTAGGGATTTACTGATTTAGGTTACTTATTTTTATTTATTAAATATTAGTATATTAAAACCGGATACGGTTTATTATATATTAACCGGGTTTTTTATCCATCCAAACTAAAGGCGGCAATGTTGCTGTGAAAAATTCATAACCATGGTTATAATCGTTACTGTTTAATATGGTTAACCGTACCATTATGGTGCAGTGCGGTTATGGTGATGAATTTTCTACACATAATGGTTATGGTTATGGTATTTGAATTATACTCATGTTATAACCAGGTTATTATATAAATATAATATTGATTTATTATTAATAAACTAATTTATATAATATATTGAGTATAAATTATATAATTGAAATTGTTGAAGATTGAAGGCATCAAAATTCAACGATGGTAATATAGATTGATGTATTTTTTAAAATAAAATTTTTGATCTTTTATTATATTACATGTGTGGAATGAATATGGAATACGGGTAAAACCATGGTTAATAACCACGGTTATTTTAATGGTATGGTATTGAAAATTATACTCATAATGGTTATGGTTATGGTATGTGGTTTAAAAATATGGTATGGTTATGGTATTTGTCATACTCTGACTATACTCTAACCATCGACAGCTCTAATCAAAACCGTTCTCTATTTTTATAAAAAAAACGTTTATTTTGTGAACTGGTTCAAAAGCGATATGGTTCGCAAAAGATACAGTTCGGTTCGATGGAATCGATATTTTTTACCCAGCCTTAGCGGGAGGGCAATTATTGGGCCTGGCCTGAGGTAGGGATGTCCACAGGCCGGGACAGTGAGGGTTCTTCTCAAGGAAAAAGTCCAAGTCATAACTTTCGGCCTGTGTATTCTAATACCGAGATTAAGGCCGAAACACGGAAACAGAATTGAGATAATTATATTATATACATTTTAAAGAATTCTAAAGTTTTTACTTCTTCTAAAGTATATGTTATATACATTTTAAAAATAATTAAATGAAAATTTGAAGGTTAATAACAGGTTTAAACTGTAATTAATTAAAAAAAAACTTTACAAATATCTATTAGATAAATAATTAAATTTGCAAAATTGAATAATATATTTGATTATTTTTTAAAATCTTCATTTTATCTTTTGAAAGTTAATCATCAAATAATTTTATTTATTATTTTTCTAGTGCATATTATATCTTTCCCGTGATAAAGTTAATATTTTTTTAAAATTGGGTACACATTAGTGTAAGAATAAATAATTAAATTTAAAAAATTAAGGGGAGCAATTATTTATTATTCTCCTAAACTGTCCATATCTTTGTGTATGATGTTCCATATATATTATATAGTGCATATATAATTTTATGTAAAATACTTATTGGTAGACCCTATTACTTGGAAACGATAAATGTTGTGTAAGCCTTTGTCACATGGTTTCCTGCCATGTTTATACATAAATGACTAAGTAACCAAATAACTCTGTATTTACTAACACATTCGCATTGTGTAGTTTGGTCCACTTTGGTGGGTCCAAGTCCATCCTATATTCCTAACAACTATTTTTTTTCGGTAAATAAGATTATTTCCATAATTTTAAATAAAACAAAATTTTAGTTTTTTCTAAAATATGTTTCACGAGGATTCAAACTTATATGATAACACCACACCCTCTACTAGGGCTGGGCATGAACCGGTTCGGCCCCGAACCGGTTCAGAACCGAACATTTACCACATTTTAAAATCGGTACGGTTTACCGCTCCAGTTTTTGGCCGCTCCAGATTTTAGCTGATTTACCATACCTGTTCTGAACCGGTTCGGCCGAACCTGTTTATACCCAAAAAGAAAAAAAAAAATGAGGTTCCAATTCAGCAAACATCCAACTGAGATTACAATACAAACATAAATCCAACTGAGGTTCTAATACAAACATAAATCCATTACAAACAATCAAACATAATAGAGGTTGGGAAAACTAAGATAGAACACTTGGCTAATATAAGGAAACGAAAAGTATACCACAAAAGGAATTACAGGTAACTGAAACACTCCTATTGTAAAGTAGGAACCCATTACAAGTAGCTATTGCTTTATAAAATAGCTATTTTCAAGTCATTTCAGCAGAAATATTACACACAGATGCTCCAAACAAGCAGTAAACCACATACACTACAATGTCAACAAAATTCAAAATGTCAATAACACAATTATGACTATATTGGTACTATTATCCAATACGATAAGGAAGACACTAATATCAGGGAAGCACATAGAAATTACTAAAAAGCTATTTCAAAATTCAAACAAAAAAATACCTCATAAAATTCCAAAAAAGTTAACATGACACCATAGTCTACATCATCAGGCACAACTTGCTGCATAGCATGTGGTGTTAACCATGTGATCTTCTGACCCTCAACTTCAGCCTATATAAACATAAAAGGTTAGATTAAAGAAGAAATCCATGAAAGCTAACTAATACTGCAGTGACAACGGAATAAAATTACCTGATAATATATGCCTTTTACAGATATAAACACCTTCCGTAACTTGTGAGTTTGTGATATATAGGCTTGCCATTCATGACTCAACCTATAGACATAGAACATTAGTGAGAGACAGAGAGAGTTAACCATGATACCTTCAACCCACAAAGAAATCATACAATCAGCATTTCAAAATTTAATTATCCAACATAATATGCTCCAATATTTAGGTTTGCAAGAGATAAAACCTTTGACAATTATGGACACGCTTCACCTCAATCTTCTCCCTCTCCATAGCAGGTAATGCCGCAAAAAGGTGCACCATCGTCAAACAATCATCTAAGTCTCTTATTGCATCAACAAACTTTGGATACCTTCAAATCGGGGGTGGGGGCACCATTTTCCAAAATTCACAGATCAATTTTGATAGGAGACAGATACTTCATTTATCATCAAAGGACCAAGAACCTGGTCTAGGACGAGCGTTCGAGCCTCCGAGCGGCGAGCGACGAGCGGCGAACGACGATCGACAAGCGTCCGAGCGGCGAGCGAATTGAAGACTGAATTGAGAATGACTGAAGTCTCAATGCCTGAGACTGAAAATGAAGACGTGAATTAGGTATGGTCTGATAGTGAAGAAAACCCGGTTTTGTCTAGTCTGGTCTGAAAGTGGTCTAGTCTGGTTTAGTATTTAGTAGTATTTTAATGTTAAAATCGGTACAAAAAAAAGTTCGGTTAACCGGTTTTGAACCAGTTTTCTGAACCGCTCCATATTTTTTAAAAAAACCCGCTTGTTTTATGAACTGATTCGGCCGACCCAGTTCGAAACCGGTACGGTTCCGGTATGGTTCGACCGAACCGGTTATTTTTGCCCAGCCCTACCCTCTACCTCTGAAATTGTGAAAATAACATCTTTTTATATATAAAAACTCAATTTTAGAGTAAATATATAGGGATTTTTTGTCCATAAAATAAATATATAGTTTAATTTTATATTTTTTTTTCTAATTTCTATGCACTATAAGCAATTAAACAAATTCTTTAAAAATATATTTATTTTATTATCCCAACATAAATAATATTGTAATTTGAGTGCAAACTAAATCTGACCAAATTATAGGTTTCTAGCTTCGGTTTTGTATTGTCTTTATTTGTGGAGTCTTTTTTCGAAAAATATACATGTCATAAAAAAAAAAAAAGTATATACTCAAAAAAAGTATTTAGAAATTATTTCATATTACCACCATTGTTATAGAGTTTTTGGCCTTGCACTACTCGTATCGAAATTAAATATTAATTCTTATACGTGTTGGTCATATTTCTTTTAGAGAATTCCAAACCTCTAATTAATAGAACGTCACATCCTGACTGTTAATTTTAGAAGTTTTTTAAAAAGTATGCACTGTACAATTTTTTTTTGAAAACGTAAGTATACTGAAAAAATATTTAGCAAAATGTATATAAACGCTACTGTGAGTAGCGTTTTTTAGCGTTTTTCAAAAAACGCTACTAGGGGTAGCGTTATTCAAAAAACGCTGCTTAGGGTAGCATTTTTATGAATTTCGCTACCCCTAGTAGCGAATTTTTTTATTTTTACGTTTTTGACGATTTAATGTTTAATTTTAAAAAAATCAAAAAAAATTTAAAAAATTACAGTAAGTAGATATTTTAATTTTCGATTCAAATTATGCAAAAAAATATTAAATTTGGACTTACAGATTGACTGTAAGCTCTGCCGTAAGTTGAGATATGAAAATTTGACTTAAATAAATATAACTCATACCCTGTAAGTCCAAACTGACCACGGTGAACGTCATTTATGTCGTAATTCAATTATCTACCTAGGGTAATTTTTTTGATTAGAAATACAATGATTTTGTAACCTAACATCGCTTGTCTTAAAATTTGACCGAAATAATTAAATGCATTAGGTGAGAAATTTAATTATGTAGTTACTCAAAAAAAATCAAAAAAATTAAAGTAAGTAGATAATTTAATTACAAATTAAATGACGCTAACTAGACGTTAATATTTTGCTTTTAGACTGACAGTATAATATGAAGTAAATTACGTATTGTATTATACGGTCAGTCTAAAAGCAAAAAATTAACGTCTAGTTAGCGTCATTTAATTTGTAATTAAATTATCTACTCACTTTAATTTTTTTAATTTTTTTTGAGTAAGTACATAATTAATTTTCTCACCTAATGCATTTGATTATTTCGGTCAAATTTTAAGACAAGTGATGTTAGGTTACAAAATCATTGTATTTCTAATCAAAAAAATTACTCTAGGTAGATAATTGAATTACGACATAAATGACGTTCACACTTCATCGTGGTCAGTTTGGACTTACAGGGTATGAGTTATATTTTTTTAAGTCAAATTTTCATATCTCAACTTACGGCAGAGCCTACAGTCAATCTGTAAGTCAAAATTTAATATTTTTTGCATCATTTGAATCGAAATTAAATTATCTACTTACTGTAATTTTTTAATAAGTTTTTATTTTTTTAAAAAAATTAAACATCAAATCGTCTAAAAAAATAAAAACGTAAAAAAAAAAAATTGCTACTAGGGGTAGCGAAATTCATAAAAACGCTACCCTAAGCAGCGTTTTTTGAATAACGCTACCCCTAATAGCGTTTTTTGAAAAACGCTACTCAGAGTAGAGCACGTTGTAAAAAATGCTACCCCCAATAGCGATTATATACATTTTGGTAAATATTTTTTCAGTATACTTACTTTTTCAAAATTATTTTGCACAGTGCGTACTTTTTAAAAAACTTTCTTAATTTTACGCAACATAAAATGACGCTTACCTATAATTGTGTGACGGTTAAAGCTGATGACGGTAAATGTGGGGTGGAGGGACCATTTGTATTTAGTAGTTGGCCAGCAGACAGCTTTTTGTGTGTAGGAAGGTGGCTGGCCTTTTTGGTTGGTTTCCATAAATTAGTTTCCATAAATTAGTTTCTACCTCCGTACATTATGAATTTTTTTTAAAAAAAGTGAAAATTCTAAAAATAAATAATAAAGTAAATATATATATATATACACGCTACCGTGGGTGTACACAATTTTTTATTTTACAAAAAGAGTTACCCACGATAGAGCAAGGCAAAAGAAGTTACTCTAGATAGTGTTTAGTGCCTTTTTGGCGCCTAAGGTAGCGTCATTCACATTATTATTTTTTTAATTTCGATGATTTGATATTTAATTAAAAATTAAATTATGTATCCATTAAAATATTTTTTAGGACGTAAATATTGTAATTGCGATTCAAATTATACAAATAAATATTAAATTTGGATTTACGGATTGACTGTACACTCTGCCGTAAGTTGAGATATGAAAATTTGACTTAAAAATATAAATCACACGTTGGAAATCCAAACTCAACACGGTTAATGACATTTATGGCGAAATTCAATTATGTATACTCTATTTTTTTTTAGATTTTTTTATTTGATATATATTTAATTTTTTAACATAAACATCATTTGTCCTATAATTTGACTAGAATGATTAAACGCATTAGGTGAGAAATTTAATTATATACTTACTAAAAAAAATATATTACAGTGCGTAGATAATTTAATTACGACATAAATGACGCTTACTACACGTTAATTTTTATTTTATTTTGGGACTCACTGTATAATACGACCGGACTGATTGTATAATACGACAGAAAAAAACTATACATACATATATATATCGCCCAGTAAGCGTCATTTATGTCGTAATTAAATTATCTACGCACTCTAATTTTTTTTCATTGTTTTTATTAAGTATATAATTAAAATTTTCACCTAATGCATTTAATCATTTCAGTCAAATTATAGGAAAAACGATGTTAAATTAAAAAATTAAATATATATCTAATAAAAAAAATCTAAAAAAATTAGAGTAGGTAAATAATTGAATTCCGTCATAAATTCCGTTAAATGTGTTGAGTTTGGACTTACAAAGTTTGAGTTATATTTTTTAAGTCAATTTTTCATATCTCAACTTACGGCAAAACGTACAGTCAATCCGCAAGTTCAAATTTAATATTTTTTGTATCATTTGAATCACAATTAAAATATGTACACCCTATAATTTGTTTATTAGGTACATAATTTAATTTTTAATTAAAAATTGAGTCGTCGAAATAAAATATAAAAAAATATGTGAATGGCGCTGCCTTAGGTTAAAAAGGCACAAAACGCTACCAGTGCAGCGTATTTCGCATTGTGCTATCAACGCCTTTTGTAAAATAAAAAAGTGTGCGCTACCCAATATTTCTAAATATTTTTTTTTATATATTTACTTTTCTATTTGTTTTTTAGAAAATATATAATTAACAAGCAACAATTATTTTGTAAGATTAATTACTTATTTAGTCACTTATATTATTTTTAGTTTAATTAATAAATTATATTATTTTCAACCATTAATAACTCATATATTGATATTAAAATCGGATATACTGAAAATATCATTTTTATGCTATTCTTTTTTAACACTTTTTTTCGTTTTCTCAAACAGAATGATGTAACTTTAAAAAAAATAAAAAAGACAAGAAGAGGCGTGAAAACATATAGAAAATGAAAAGAATGTTAAGATGACTTAAAAATATATAAAATGTTTTCACTCACAAATTATAATTTATGTGGTAATTGGTTAAGACTTACGTCACCGTATTAGAACGTGCAACTTCAAATGTTAATGACTGTGAAAATAACCATTACGACTTTGCCATCTATATATATATATTAATTTGGCTAACTCATATAAAATGTTGACAAATAAGTTTTTTGTTGTATTTTCTCACTCCTAATGTTCAATTAACCTATTTTAATTGGTCCATGTCAATCATAAATTTATCATTTCTATGTGGCATGACATGTAATGATGTAAAACACTTTAAAATCATTCAAATGCTCTCATTCATTCTCATTTCTCAAGATAAGTTACAAAACTCATATTAATTATATTTACTTCACATTATAATTATGATTTTTGCTTAAATATACTTTATAAAGTGAAATTTATATAACAATAAAATACAAGATATTAGGAACCCCTATACGTGTAATAGATATACAAATTTTCGTTTCTCTCCAGAAAACAGGTCAGGTGAGGGATATCGTCGCCGCTCGTCGGGAAATCCGTGTGGTGGTTCTACGTCGCGCTATAAGGGTGGTGCCGGGAGTCTGGCAACGGACAGGACAGCTTGAAACGAAATCGCAGGGACGAGACTCCAAATCAAACCATCCAGACCTGCAATTGCGAAACCCTAGCCAAGCCAATCCGAGGGAAAACCCAATCCAATCCAACATCTGTTCAATTCAATCCCTATTCATGGCCAGAGGGTGAGGAGTGGACCAATCAAACCGATCGATTGAATGATCAAACCAAATAAGCGGGGAACAATCACTGGTGAGTATAGAAATAGCTTGGCATAATTTCTTGGTATCTTGTGCAGGGGTTAACAACATGGAATTCTCACGCCCACAGCATGAGCCCAATGAGGAAGATGATAGAAGGAGTCCGGACCGTGTGATCGAAATTCCAGGTAACGCTGCAATACAAACCAATCTCTGCTGCATAGGGAAGGTGCTCGGGCCAAAAACGATAAGGGGATCAGTAGTTCACAACGTGTTGCAGAATGCCTGGGCTCGATACGAGGGAGTAAGAATTCAGGAGTTGTCGAAGGAGGTAATTCTGTTTGAATTCAATAATGTAGAAGATATGGAAGATGCATTAGATTGGAGTCCTTGGGCGATCCAAGGGAACTGCTTGTCCATGAAAAAATGGGATAGAAGTACAAAGATTGCTGAGGTTAGGTTTCACAATGTCCAATTCTGGATTCAAATCCACGGAATAGAGGTGGAAAAATTCAGTGAACATAATGCAGTTAAGTTAGGAGAATGTGTTGGGAAGGTGGTAGCCGTGGATGAAGTTTTAGGATCCCTGGGGCTGGATAGGGACTTCATGCGGGTGAAGGTGGAGATTAACACACTAAAACCGCTCCTTGCGGGGATATGGTATACAGGGGCCAAGGGAGAGAAAGAAAGGGCAGATATAAAGTATGAAAGGTTACCTGATTTTTGCTTTGGCTGTGGGATGATAGGACATGGGGAGAGGGGCTGCAAAGAAGAAATCGTTATGACCGATAAGGGGGAGGAATGGCCAATGTACGGGCCCTGACTCAGAGTTGACAGACCGAAAAGAAGGGGGCTCCGATGCAGGATCATAGGAAACATGGGGAAACAGACGGGACCAACAATCAAAAGGAAGTCATGGTCTGAGCTGATGCGTGAGAAGGAAGAAAGGGATCGGCAGAAAGAGAAATCAAAATCTAAAAAAGAAGATGAAACAGGAGGGGAAAAATGGAGAAAAGGGCAGGCGGATGGGAAGGATAATGGGGAAGATCAGATAGGAGGTCAAGGGAGAAGGGGGGGCGAAGGAATAAGGGGGGTGATAAATCTAAGGAGTGCAATCCGCAAGGGAACATTGAAGGGAACACAATAGAGGAGCAACACAGTAATGAGGAGGAATGTCAAAGCATGGCCATTGACATTTGGAAAAATCCGAGCATAGAGGAAGAGGGGAGGACCAATGGGAAGGAAACCAGAGATCAGAATAACAGTCTTGTGCCTCTAAGAATGGGTGAAAAAAGAAACAATCAGAATGAGACAGGAATGAGGGGGGCAATAGAAGTGTAAGCTAATGAAGGTAGCACAAACAAAAAACTGACAATTCACCACCCAAATCTATCCAAGATGCTGGAAAAAAGAGAAGCCATGAGAGGAACAAAAACTTTCAGACCCGAGTACAAGTGGAATGAACCGAAATGGGTGGGAGGACAATCAACTACAAACCAAATGGAGATTCAGCTTCAGCCAAGAGAGGGAGAAAAAAGAAGATGGGAGATAGTGGAACTAAATGACCAGGACATGGAAACGGGAATGGAGAAAGAGCCGAATGAGAGGCTTGCAATGGGAACAATGCGCCGAGACTACTATCTGGTGGAGTCTCCCGCAGAGTCACCAAGCAAGCCTACGGAAACTGTCATGCTGCAAACGGGTCTAAGCCCGCTTCTCTAGAAAGTGAACTTGAAGAGAAAATTGGAAGAAGAATCTGAATCTGACGAGGATGAGATGGAAACGACAAGGGCAAAAAGGCAGCGGATAGGGACAATTGAAGCAAAAGAGAGTCAGAGCAAGAAAGGGCCGAAGGGGGGCAGTAAGAAGAAGATGGGTGCTAGAAAAAAGATTGAACAAAGAATGGAATTGGCAACACAACCAGGTTCGGGAGGCTGTCCTCAAACAGCCCCCCCTCCCCCCCCGCCAATGAATGCTGTGGTGTGGAACTGTCGGGGAATCAGATCGACCCTGACAGTTCCCTACCTAACCGATCTGACAAGGAGGCACAAACCGAACATAATCTACCTGATGGAAACAAAAAACAATGAGGCCACATGCGAGAGAGTCAGAAGGAAGTTGAAAATGGAAAATGCAAGCTATGTGGAACCGAATGGGATCGGAGGAGGTCTTGCTATTTGGTGGACTAATGCAGTCGAAGTAACAATACACCACAAAGAAGAAAGTCTCATGGATACATCAGTGGACTTGAAGGACGGGAAAGAGACGATTCATATAACATGGATCTACGGGAACACTAAATGGGAAGGAAGAATAAGATTATGGGACAGATTGAGAATCATAGCTGCAGGAAGAACAGGACTGTGGGTATGTATGGGCGATTATAATGAAATAGCTCGAGCCGAGGAGAAGGAGGGGGAATGCCAAAACAACAAAGGAAGATGGACGAGTTCAATAGGATGATGCAGGATACTCAAATGGTTGATTTGGGGTACAAAGGCCAACCTTTTACATGGACCAACAACAGAGAGGGACGCCATAATATACGGGAAAGATTGGATAGGGCTTTGGGGAATGCAGATCTGATAAGCCGATTCCCGAGCCTCAAGATCACACACAAACTTATGATAGGGTCGGATCACTGTCCGATCACCTTAGAGCTGGAACCAGGAGGTACGAGAGGAAGAAAGTATTTTCGTTTTGAAGGTGCATGGTTGGACAAACCGGAATGTGGTGAGATTGTTAAAGAAACGTGGGAGGAAAGGAGGAGGACCGAGAGGGGGGACAGCATACAGACAAAGCTGGGCCGATGCAGAATTCGACTCCAAAAATGGAGCAAGACTAATAATGTCAATTACAAGAAGAGGACTCTGGAGCTACAAGATGAATTGCATAAGCTGCAATAAAGAACGGATACGGTGGGAAACAAACATGAGAATCAAAGCTCAGTTAGACGAGGCCTGGAAAAAATAGGAGGAGTACTGGAGAAACAAATCACGCATACAATGGTTGAAAGGGGGTGACAAGAATACCAGATTTTTCCATCAGGCCACAATACAACGTCGCAGAGGAAATCAGATCAAAAGACTCCAATTGGAAGATGGGAGATGGACGGAAAGTGAGGATCAGATTCGAGATGAATGTGTTAGATACTTCCAAAGCATATTCAAATCAGAAGGGAGTATGGGCATTGAGGATCAGCTTGACAATGTTCCCACGGTTATTGGCACAAACATAAACGAAAGGCTGACGAGACCAGTAACGAAGGAGGAAGTGAAAAAGGCAGCTTTCCAATTAGGAGGGAACAAGGCCCCGGGTCCTGACGGTTATACCGGACTCTTCTATCATCGCTTTTGGGACATGCTAGGGGATGATGTCTTCCACGAGGTAAACTCCTTCCTAGCTACTAATATTTTATGCCCTAGTTATTGCTATACTGACATAGTATTGATCCCAAAAGTACCTAACCCCATTAACCCTATGCAATTCAGACCCATAAGCCTATGCAACTTTAACTACAAAATTATTTCCAAAGTTTTAGCCAATAGACTGAAAAGTGTACTACCTGATATTATAACCCCGTTCCAAAGTGCTTTCGTTTCAGGCAGGTTCATCCACGACAACATTCTTATAGCACACGAGGTGTTCCACCACATGAGAACAAACACGAGAGCGGACAGAGAGGAGTGTGCAGTAAAACTTGACATGAACAAGGCGTATGACTGGGTGGAATGGGCGTTTGTGTTGGGGACGTTGAGGAAGCTCGGATTCTCACCAATCTGGTGTAGGTGGATCGAGGAGTGCATGGCTAGAGTCCAATACAGCGTGGTGATAAACGGACAAAAAACGACAGATGAGTAAGGCAAGGAGACCCACTTTCTCCTTATCTTTTTATACTAATAGTTGATGTATTGTCAAGACAGATGAGTAAGGCTGTGGAGAATGGAAGAATTGAGGGAATTAGAATGAAACGGTCATGCCCAGAGATCCATCATCTGTTATTTGCAGATGATTCGATCTTCTTTATTCAGGCGACGGAAAGAAATGCAAGGCAGCTTAAGGAGATTCTGGAAGGGTATGCACGGGCATCGGGACAAAGCGTGAATTTCAATAAGTCATGCATCCAGTTCGGTGTAAAGGCAAAGGACTCGACTAAGGAGTTGGTAAGATCGGTATTGGGGATAAAAGAGGTAGCGGATGCGGGGAACTACTTGGGGATCCCGACAAATTGGGGAAGATCGAAAAAGGCCGCACTCAACTATATCAAGGATCGTGTGTTAAAGAAATTGCATGGATGGCGAACAATCTTCCTCAATAAAGCGGGTAAGGAAGTACTTATTAAAGCAGTAGTGACAGCCATACCGACTTTTCTGATGACATTATTTAAGTTGCCAAAGACGTGGTGTGAAGAGATAGCTAAGATGATAGCCCGGTTTTGGTGGAATGGGAGAGATGATAGGAAGAGAATGCATTGGGTGAGTTGGGCAAAATGACCATGCCCAAGGAGATGGGGGGCTTGGGATTCCGGGATCTATGCGACTTCAACATGGCAATGATAACTAAGACGGCTTCAAGACTCCAAAACAACTCGAGGGCGCTTTGGGCGAAAGTGATGAAGGGCTTGTACTATCCCAACACAGACCTCAGGGACGCAAGGAAAGGAGCTAGGCCTTCATGGGCCTGGAGCAGTATAATCCAAGGAAGGGACGTTATGATACGACATGGGAAGTGGCAAGTGGGAAATGGGAAGTCAATCCGTGTTTTTGGAGATAGATGGATAGCAGGAAGAGACGAACCAATGCAGCCACAAAACATACAGGGATTAGAACTGGAGAATATGCGGGTTAGTGAACTCATCAAGCCTCAACCAAGACGTTGGGATCTCACGCCTATTGCGACTGAAACATCTGAGGCTGATCGTGGGGCCATTCAGTCGATGTACTTGAGCAGACAAGAGTTGGATGATAAATGGATCTGGCCAACAGACAGGGGTGGACAGGTCAAACCGAGGCGAGTTTACAGGAAACTAAAGGAGGAGGAGCAAGAGAGGAGGCGGCTGCAAGGGCAAGGTGACCAAACCAGACCACCAAAGCATTGGATCGGCATATGGGACAGCTTGGCAATACCAAAGGTAAAATCATTCCTTTGGCATGCAGGTCATGGTGCAATACCGGTACAAGCGGTATTGGCGAGACGTGGAGTCAATGTGACAAGTCGGTGTCCATTTTGTCAAGAAGTGGAGGACGAGACTCATGCTCTGATGGAGTGTCGTTGGGTGCGGGCAGCATGGCAAGGTGCAATGAACATCAGCTGGGATGTTGGAGAAGGCGACGACAGAAGGAACTGGATCGAGCTTATTCAACGCCTTGAAGATGGCTCAGGCGATGCGGGGCGGAAAAGAAAGCTTGGAGCTGAGGTTATGGTTTGGCAGGTCTGGAAGGAAAGATGTCGTGCTCTTCATGAGGGTGACGACCCACAAACGCTGAGAGTGATCCAGGCAGCCAAGGATCTGACCGAAGAGTGCTGGCAGATGCATGGCGACAAGCAGGTGGCTGCACCAACAAACAGGCGGGGCCAGACATCGAGACGAGAAGGCTGGAACAAACCGAGTGTAAACGAGATTAAGGTCAACTGCGATGGAGCATGGGACCAGCGCACGGGACGAGCAGGTACGGGAATCATAGCTCGGGACAGCACAGGTCGAATTGTGGGCGGTCGGAACACTAGAGGCCGATGCACGAGTGCGGCAAATGACGGAAGCAGCAGCCTTGCTACAGGCGGTAGAACTTGTTCTAGTAAACAAATGGTCGAATGTAATAATCGAGTCCGACGCAAGTGGAATAATCCGGTGTTTACAAAGGCCGGACGAAGACTGGGACTGGACGACACAACACATTCTGACCGATATCTTGGAACTAGCTCGAGGGATACCAAATGTAACCTGGAAATTTATTAGAAGGAATGTGAACAGGTGTGCAAACTGGATCTCGAGGAAGACAAAACAGGGGATGTGTCCGGATAATTGGACGTTTATACATCCACCTTCTTTATTTTCATTATGTTTGTTGGACAATGTAAGTTCGGGTTTTGAGATGGAATGAAATGGATTTTGTTTGGAAAAAAAAAATACAAGATATTATATTTTATGAATATCAAGTATGCACATATTAAAATTGCTCTTTCAAATTAAAATATTGATTAATTAACAGTATATTTCATATATTACCTAATACTCTTATTAAAATAAGAACATCACCTACTTTATTACAATAATATAAAAATAAATTTTAACAATGTCAATAAATTAAATAATATGTATTTACAAATAAAATAGATAAAATATAATATGTATATTAAAACATTATAATATTGTTAATATTGTTAGAAAAATACTAATATTTTTATATGAACATAAAAGTTAACAGTATTAATGTATTATATGAATATTATCATTTCTTTTAGAGTTTTATGAAAAATATTTTTTTATCTATATATTTATAGCTCAACATATTTTTAAATTATTAAAATCCTATTTATATAGTAAAAATATAATATATTATTACTTTTACTAAAATAAATAAATAAAAATAGTAATGATTTTAATTTTTAATAGTCTTTTGTAAATATATGAACTAATATACATCATACAACTATATAAAAATATTTAACTTAAAAGTATTACTTATTATTTCATGCATTTTTAAATTTGTATACTTTTTATTGTGAACAATTAAACTTATAAGAATGAACTTTTTGAAAATTTATTATAGTATGTATTCACATTAAAAGTAATTTTATAATAGTAGACTTATTGTATTTTTTAAAACAAATTATTGTAGTCTATATTCACTTAAAAATAATTTAAATAAATATTATGCTATACACTATAAAAAATAAATTAAATTATATATAAAATATAAGAATATTAAAAAATAAAATTTACTACTTATTGCGCTTTTGCGCAGACCAAATATCTAGTAAATTGAGAATCCCATTAATTACTTATTTTAAAAATTTGGTTTCTTAACGTTTGACATGCTTCAATTTCTCCTATTTTGTTAATTTTTTATACTTGTTTTAAAAATTACAAAAATAACATAATATTTGCAAGAATTCCAATTGAATTGCAACAAATTATAACATGTAAATATGTTTGAAGAGTTTAATTGTGAAATTCCAAAAGTATACTATTTTTTTCCAATTTTCAAAATCTAATAAACAAATTAAAATGAAATTTGTATGATCAAACTTTTAAGTAAAAATTCCAATTTGTATCCAAATTTGTATTTCGGCTCTGAAAAATAAATTTTCAAGTTCCAAGTCCAACTGGCAAAGGCAGCGCGTGGACGACACGTGACTAATGTGGGGAGTGACGGGGCTAATTCAAATGTAGCGGACACTGTCGGCTCGTGCCTGAATATATTATTTTTTTGTTGAGTTTAAGTTATATTTTATAATAAAAAAATATTAAATTAAAAAAATGCATAAAATAATTATATATTACTTATAAAATATCAAGTATAAAGTTTTAGCACTAATAATAATTAATATTTTTTCTGGCCAAAATATATATATATAAATTCATTATGAATTTATCAATGTTCTCTAATTATTTAAATTTATTTATTTTTAATTAAATATATATATAAATATTAAAAATTGTATACACATTTACTAATATGATTTTAATGCATGATCTTCAACTTAATTTTTATGCTCTTTATTATTATCATGTAGTTTCACAAATATTAAGTTGAATATACATATTTTAATAATTATAATTATTTTACTTTGATAGTAACTATTAAATATGTTGTCTAGCAAGTATGAACATATAAAAAAGATTGATCTTTAAAAAATAATTTATGATAATTGTAATTTTGGTTCATATGATAAAGTTTATATTTTAAACATAATAATAATTAGTTTTGTGTAATTTTTTTTATTGAAATTAATAAATCCTAATGAATCAATTTTGAATTACAACCATAAAACCTACAAATCTATATAGATTTGTGAATAAAATGTATTACAAAATCATAATTATAAATGGATATTTTTGTAATAAGCAAAAAGTAAAAAAGTAAGCTTGAAAAAATTAGAAAATATGGACTAATTGATTTGTAATAAATATGATAAAATGAAACGGTTTTTAAGGTTTAATATGGTGTTTTGGAAAAAATTTAAATTGTCCGCATCTACAAAAATATGATGTTACATTGACAATGGTAACATAAAATGTAGGTGGACCAATCAAATTGATTAAAACATTTCATTTTGCTTACTTATCAACATTATATACAACATATCCAAATTAATAGATAGATAGATCCCATCTACCTTATAATTTTTTACCGATATATACTTGAATAAATAAATAAATACGAAAATATTATCATTTTTTTAGAAAAGTCGAAAGTATACTCACGAGCGAATAAGATTCGCAGATGTAGATTGTTGCAAGCCTAAAACCTCTCTCTCTCCCACTTGCTTCTTTTTGCCTACGTCTCCTCTCTCTCCAATTTTTAAGATTGGAGCTTCTTGTTGTACCTTAGTCTCTCTCTAATATTGCATTTTCTTGTTGCACCTCTTTTATACGCGAATGAGATTCGAGGGTGCTAAAAAAAGAAACCTCTACTCGCAAATAGGATTCGCAGGTAGGTATGCTTTTGTATTTTTTTAAAAACTGAGATTATTTCTGTATTTTTATTTTCAGGTATATATTGGTCAAAAAATCATTTACATTGTTAAGAAAAGCTCGATTTATGTGTCTTATTGTATTCACTCCCTAATGACCAATAATTATCCTTAATAATAATCAATTTGTGTAACTCATATAGAATGTTGACAAATAAGTTTTTTGTTGTATTTTTTCACTCATAATGTTAAATTAACATCTTCTAATTGATCCATGTCAATCATAAATTTCTCATTCTTAGGTGGCATGTCATGTAAATCATTTTAAAATCCTTCAAAGCCTCTCATTAATTTTCAAGATATGTTACAAAACTTGTATCATTTCTCTTTATTTCACATTATAATTATGATTTGTTTCTTAAATCTATTTTACGAAGTGAAATTTATGTAATAATAAAATACATAATATTATATTTTATGAATAGCAAGTATGCATATATTAAAATTTACTTTTACAAATTAAAATATAGAATAATTAATGATACACTTCATCTGTCACATAATACTATTATTAAAGTAAAACATAAGTCACATATTAGCATCATCTACTTTATTAAAATAATATCAAAATAAATTTTAACAATGTCACAAAATTAAATGTTATATATTTATAAACTCAATATAATTTACAATTAACAAAATAAATAAAATATAATATGTATACTAATTACTAAACATTAGATTGTTACTATTGTTATAAAATTATTTATGGTTTTATATGGACATAAAAGTTAAGACTGTATTATGGACATTAATATATATATTTATAGTTTTTTGAAAAATATTTTTTATATATTTATAACTCAACATATTTTGTAATTATTAAAATACTATATATATATATAATAAAAATATAATATATTATTACTTTTTTAAAATACTATTTCATGCATTTTAGTATTTTGTATTATAAACAATTAAAACTTGTAATAATGATCTTTTTGAAAAATTATTATAGTGTGTATTCACTTAAAAAATAACTTTATAATAGTAGACTTATTGTTTTTTTTTAAAAAATTTTTATAGTCTATATTCACTTAAAAATAATTGAAATATATTTTATCTTATACACTATAAAAAATAAAATATATTACTTACTATGTTTTTGCGCAAACTGAATATTTAGTTAAAAGAAATAGTTTAGTTAGTAAGCACTCTTAAATATTCCATATTCCATATTTATAAATTGTGTAAAAATTAAAAACATAAATTTTGCCAAAACATTCACTAAAATATCCATTAGAGAACATGATTCCTATTATGTAAGGGGTAATAATTAAAAGTGTAATTATCATACAAATAAGTCAACTGAATTAGTTATGCAATTAAATATTGAAATAGTTGATTTTTGTTAAAAAATAATACATAGTTAAACTTTTTTAAATGAACAAATATATAAATCTGATTAATTTTACGTTACAAATAAATAGAATGAGTTATATATTTATCACTTGATAAACTTTTACCTTACGAGGTAGGCATGATCAAAGTGTTTGAAATTATTAAATTAAAATTACTTTTAACAAAAAATTGAATGAAAAACTGTATTTACTCATTTATTTATTTTTTTAAAAATATTTATTGACTCAAAAAATTCCGCTATCTATTATTCTTAATTAAAAATCAGCTTGAAGCAAAAGTTTAGGTGTCTTGATAATGGGGTTTCCAAGTTTCAACCTTATTTTTCTATTATTATTATTACCTTTTTGGATCGGGACATTCCTATTCGTACTTGTTATGATGGGTAGTTAACAGCGATCACTGTTTCTTCTCTACTACCCTCCTAATCTCAGGCCTTCTCTTCTCTTCTCTTCTCTTCTTAGCATTCCAGAAGTTAATCTCTTCCATGGAGTTGTGTTTGGAGCAACCACTGAACACTTCCCTCCGAAGGAAGGCGTCTCCTTCAAACCCATCACTCATTACTACAGTTCTCAATGCTAAAAGTTCACTTCAATCTCCATCTCTCTCTGAATTTTATGCAACGTTAAAGTTCTTTCCTTTTCTATGATAGCTCCCTTTTTCACTTTGTTCTACCTTAACTGAGCTTCTCCATTTCAGACCCTGGAATTTTCTCTGTATTTTAGCAGATTAATCTTGGATGGGCTTGAATTTAGTTTTTTTCCAGATGGGTTTTTCGTGGGTGTGAAGAAAATCTCTTCAAGTAGAAGTCTTGGGGGCGTTTACAGCAGCAGCTTCTGTAATTCGCTATTGCACACTTGTTCTTGCTCTGTTCCTGTGTTACAGAAAGAAAGAAAAAAAACTCTTTCCTCTGGAATTCTTCCTCGGAATGGTTTGAATTTAGTTTTTTTTTTCAAGACGGTTTATTCGAGGGAGTGAAGAAAATCTCGTCGAGTGGTGATCTTGGAGGGATTTGAGTTGTGTCTTTTGTAATTCACACTGTTCTTGCTCTGTTTCAGACAAGAACACCTTCCTTGTCTATTCTTCAGATTAACCTAAAATGGAATCCTGGAGTTATATTTCTGATGGTAAGGGTCTAGTTTCCAGTAACTTAGCGGAATCGTCTTCGAGTTCGATCTCAAGATCCGAGTTCGTGAACTGGGTCTCCGAACAACATCAACAAGACACGGGACCAAGTTTTGAGGATCTGGAAGTTTCTCAATTGATCGTACAGCAGCAGCAGCAGATACCAAATCCGATGATTGGCGCCATGAACGCCTTTCGTGAGGACTCGAACTCCATCGTCGAGTCAGGTAGTCGAGATTTATCCCTCATTGACTTGAAATTGGGCAGATTCGGGGTCTTTAAGGATCATGGTTCCAGGTTCCTGCAAACACATCCAATCTTGTGTTCCTCGGAGTTGTCGGTCCCTGCAAAGAGACCTCGAGTCGTCTCAATGAATTCTGCAGCAGCTTACTGTCAAGTCTACGGCTGTAGCAAGGATCTCAGCTCCAGTAAAGATTACCACAAGAGGCACAGAGTCTGCGAGGTCCACTCAAAGACCGCGACTGTGATCGTCAACGGTATTCAACAGAGATTTTGCCAGCAATGCAGTAGGTTTGTTCTTTGTCGACCATTTGTTCAATCATTTCCTGCTTTTGAAGGAATATTCAGAGTTTGGTGAAGAAATTATTGTTCTTGAGTTCATATATCAATCAGATACAAAAAAAAAAATGCAATTTTTTATGTAATATATCTGGACACATGACAATGCAGGTTTCATTTGGTAGCTGAATTTGACGACACTAAAAGAAGTTGTCGGAAACGTCTCGCAGACCACAATGAACGTCGAAGGAAGCCTCACGGTGGAGCTCACTCGGGAAGATCACCGCAACCGGTTAATGGTAACGAAACTTTAATCTCCCAACTCATAAAATAGTGTCAATCCTAAATTTTTACTGTTGTTGTTCCGTACACCCTAAACTTATAAAAAAAATTAAATGCATCAATTGTTTTAAATAAATATGTCAAAATTACAATTTTATCATTTTATTCTTCATATTATTTTAAACATTATATCTAACTCTAAAATGGAAAATTAACTTCAACACAAATATGTATTTTGAGTTAAATTCAAACTTAAATCTTCATTTTTTGTTCAAATTCAATCCAAAATGCAGATTTGTGTTGATTCAAACAAGAAAATACAAATTTCAAATTCAACCAAAATCTGCATTTTTTGATTCAATTCGAACCAAAATGTGGAATTTGGGGTTGAATTCAAACCCAACTCTGTATTTTGGAATTGCATTTAGTGTGAAAGATGATCTGAAGATGAATAAGAATTTAAAATTATTATTTTGACGTATTTAACGGTAAAAATAGATGAATAGTTAACAGTTGTTGCATTTAACAATATATAGGCGCATTGAGACTATTTATCCTCTTTTTTTTTAGTTTTCCCGCGGATGTTCGCTGAATTTTGTCATATCATGCAAAATTTGTGTCATAAGTCCTGCTATATCATATATTGATTAGTGCTTGGTTTTGCAGGAAACCATCCCCAAGGGAGCATCTTCACACCAATCTCCTTCATCTGTCAGGACATATTGCCCAAAAAGACAGGTCTTCCAAATCCCAAGGTCGTCAAGGCTGAAAATCGGGTGGATTACAGTCCCTTTCCGGCCATTCCAACCCTAAATGCCCAATCTCGAACCCCGATACCTCCTTATACCTTCGATAAGCATCTCCCCTTCTTCCACGCCTCCATCTCTTCATTGGATCCCGTAGACTTATCGGCTTTCAATACAAGTGTATCGGGAGTATCCGATTCGGGTTGTGCTCTCTCTCTTCTGTCATTTCCATCATCAGCTCAATTTCTTATGGAATCAACGCTACCATTGTCTCACAAATCGAGTTCTGCAGAGCAGATTGTGTGCAGAAGCAAAGCTGGACCCACAATTAGCCTGAGCCAAGTATCACCGCAAATTCAGCACGTCGAGATTGAGAGACAATCAGAGATAAATCAGGAACACAACGGGTTTTGCTGTCCAAGAACAATGTACTAAGTTATAATACCAGTTGTTCGTTTCGTCTGTTGTGATTAATGGTATCTCTAGGTTGTCATATCAACAAATTCTTCTGTGTACTCAAGTTCTTTGTTCTTAATGTGGCTGCTGTTGAAGTTTATAACTAGTACTAGTATAACTGAAGTACACAACCGTGACATTAAATCTTGTTTTCATATATTGATCAATGTCCTACTTATATACATTGGATACATTGGATACCTTTATTCCAGCAGCAACCTCTTCCATTTGCAACAGCTTCTCCTCCCGCTCCTCTCTGAACCCTAGATTCGTCATCTAGGGTTTCGGCCGCCTCCCACCTTCGTGGCTCCTTCGGTGGAAAATGGATGCTCGGAGGGCCGCCATACCTTTCTCTATCTCCTGAGTCCACTCGTGCCATCCATAGGGGGTTTTGCCACCGCTGCAACAGGAAAACCACTGGGCTCGCCACCGTGACCTGGTTGCTGGCACCGGCTCCGTCCCGTCGAGCACTTCTCCATTCCTCCGGAAACCCTATGAGTAGGTAACACTCCGACCTTTCGTGTCGTAGTTTCCCGCAATGACTGCATTTCAGGTTTTTTCGGTCGACGCCACTGCCACGGGTCTGCTTCCCACCTTTTTCGAACGGGACTTGTGTCTTCCGGATAATACCAGGTCACTAATCCCGAACCCAGTCCTGCTTCGCCTGGTTCGATTCGCCGTGTGAATCCCATAACTTGCCTCCGGTCACGCTCCGACTGAATGGTCGAGTATGCGGTTTCCACCTCCGGTAAGGGACATAACTTGAGTAAGTCACATTTTTCACTGTCAAATTCGTCACTTAAAGCGTTTAGTAACTGGTACAGCTTCGTTTCGGATTGCTTCGTGTTCCAAATTTGAATGCCCTCCGTGTATTTCATCGGATTAGGGTCCCTTTGTTCGATTTCCCTACATAGGCCTTGCATTCGACTGTACAATGCCTCTAGGGTATCGGTTCCCTGCTTAGAGTTATTTGTTTGAACGATTAGATCAAACAATTAAACTCCATCTTTACCTTTGTCGAATGTTTCTAACAAACTATTCCACAGGTCCTTTGCTGTGGGATATTCAGCATATTGGTTCACGAGGTCTGGTTCCATATTGTCGAGCATCCACGAGCATACAATGAGGTCGTCTTGTTCCCATTGTATGTAAGTGGACTCTTCGGGCTGCGGTGGTGCCAGAACACTCGTAATGTGGTGTAGCTTCCCTTGGCCTCCGATTTTCATTCGGATCAACCGTGCCCATAGAGAGTGATTACCTTCATTCAGTTTTACACTTAAACTGATATTTGATACGGATACTGACTTGTGAACTATGTTGGTTTGTGGCAGGTTTGAGAGCAGTGTCGCCCATTGAGCTGCAAACGACTCGTTCGTTGGGGCGGACTCGGTAGGGGTGTCAAAACGGGTCATGGGTCGACTCATGGGTCGTGTTGACCTTGGGTCGTGTCAGGGACCCTCTGACCCAAACACGACCCGTGTAATAGTATGGGTCAGTTTTTTAAACTCAAACCTGACCCGTGGGTCAGAATGACCCGTCAGTAATGGTAAGGGTTTAGTCAGATTGATTCGTTCGACCTCCATGACCCGCGGGTCAATCTGACCCGTTCGACCCACCATTTCAATAAAAACAAAAAATAGACTAAAATATATAGATGGAGAGGGTCATGGGTTGACCCGTGGGTCAAGGCTTTTGACCCAAACCTGACCCGTGTTTTCATGGGTCATCCATGAGTCGTGTCAAAATGACCCATGGGTCAAAAACTCTGACCCAAACACGATCCGTGGGCGGGTCAACCATGGGTAACCCACGGGTTGGGTCAAATTTTGACACCCCTAGGACTCGGTGGTGCGGGCGCTGTCTCCTTCGGATTCTACCATATTCCCAGGTATGTGATTGTTGCTTTGGTAAATGATGATGCCAAGAAAGGTTCAACCGATCAATTGATCGAACAATCCGGCTCTGATACCATGTTAAAGTTTATAACTAGTACTAGTATAACTGAAGTACACAACCGTGACATTCAATATTGTTTTCATATATTGATCAATGTCCTACTTATAATACATTAAAGCTATTGACAGAAACATAAATCTATTCTAACATCTCATATTGGAATCTCATGGGCAATACATAAAATAGAAAATGTATGTGCTGTAATGTATAAAGTTGATTATTCCCTAATATTCATTAAGTAATGTTGAGCATGTGCAGGAATATTCATGTATATTCAACAACTGCAAAATGGTTGTCTTGGATGACAAGAAATCAAACGACACGAACAAATGTTAAATTAATCAACAATAATCCAACTATTTCACAAATTTAAACAAAATGGTTTTACACCTAAATTCATAATATTCACTGAATTTGAATTTTCAAGCTCACCGCCGACCACCCATTTCAATGCTTAGTGGAGAACCAATAACACAATGGACGCGAAAAGCTCGATTAATTTAGAGGAAGAGAGGCAGGGAGTGGCGTTAGGAAGCCGTGGATAAGCATGGGAAGTTGGCATGATGCAGTTATCTCCGTTTCAAGGAAAACTCAATCTTTACAAGAAATGCTTCATGGGGAAGATGAAAATAAGCGTAACTTTGAATATTTGCTAATGAAAAACCTTTCGAATTGATATTGAATTTATGTGCATGCAAAAGACAACTTGACGAATTGAATGTGAAAGTCGAACTTCTTGAATAGTAAGTAAGTAGGGGTGTCAATTCGTGAAAACGGGTTAACCGTGGATCACATCAAGTACAAAGTTGTGTTAAAATACGTTCAAATCAAACATGACTTACAATTAATGATGGATCAATTTCATGGCTTACGATTAATAATGTGATTTGTGAACCCGTGTTATTTCAATTTGTACAATACGAATTTTGCAAATCAACATGTCGACTCATATAGCCCACTGATTCATTCAACCCACGTGACTCATGCGACTCGTATGACCCATAAGACTCGTGTGACTCATGAACTTTTATATGAATTATTATAATATATATTTAATTATGCAGGTTGATCCATATGTCAATAGGTACAATCCAATTTCGATCTCATTTTTTATGCGGATTGAACGGATCGTGTCAAAATAACATGTTAATTCAAAATGTGTAATCCACTTATAAAATGATCATTCATAAATCGTGTTCAAAATGAATACACTTAATAATAACTAGCTCGGACTGTGCGTTCCCTATTGTCCCTGCTTGCTCGAGCAAATTTCGAAATCCCACCCGGCCCAACCAAAATTCTGTGTTTCCAGCCCATATTGGTCTAGATGGGCCGTTTTCATGGAGAATATACAAAAATCCCACAACACAATATAGACATAATTTAATGCCTATAAATATTTTTTCTTTGATTCATTATAAATTTTTTGTATTTTCATTTATCGTAACGAGAAATTCTTAACTTTATAAAAAATTATAATATAAAAATATATAGTAAGAGCTTTCTAATGACATCTTATGTTATTTATTTCTAATTACATAATTAAGATACGAATTTTACCAACCGATTTTAATTTATAATAAAATTATTACTTAAATATTATGTTACTAACCGATTTTACATACGTTAAAATGCGCAGTAAAAAAATCAGCTTTAAAAGTATCGCCCAGTAAAATACTATCAAATTAAGCATTAGAATATATAACTAAAAACATTTTTGTAAAAAAATAAAAATAAATTAAATTAAGTAGCAAGTTTGAACCAACGATTCCATCATTTGATTTGACGATGAATTGACTGAATACTTTTTTTAAAAAAATATTTATGTTCGCCGTATGATTATTATATAATATTGACCTATTGTTATAATCATTATTGTTCATCAACTTGAAGAGAGCCCGACGAAAAAAGTGTAACATAGATCTTGTATTGATCGAGGGCATACTAGCTAGGGTTTAAAAAATGTCATATATATTCGGGAAAGACGGCAAGGAATATAAAATAAAGCTGAGATTTGGTTATTAAAAGGAAAGGGTTAACCCTTTTAATTTAAGGATTATTTTATAACAAATAAGTATATATAAAATTAAATAAAAATTATTAGTATTTTTTACATAATAAAAGTTCTTCGTATTTTAATTATTCGAATTATAGTGTAAAATATAAAAATAGGTTAAGTACTAATTTGTTACTTTAATTTTATTCACCTTACATAAAACCATTTAAATTTTATTCGTATGAATTTTGTTGCCAAAATTTTTCTAGAAAACTTATCCGTAATAACTTTACTATAAATTTTTAATAGAAGTAATTTTATTTTAATACTAAAATATATTTTATGCTTAAATTTTTTCCCAAAGAAACCCTAAAAATTTGAGGAAATTGTGGATTTTTGTAATTATATATTTTTTTAGAATCAAATATCAAAATAATCAGTTTTCAAAATTTCATCAAACTATACCAATTTCGTGACGGACGATAGTCGTGTGAAACTTAACGGGCACGTTCAGTCGCAGGTAGAATTAAGAATATATGCAATTTTCGACTTACCGTCACTAGTTAGTATAATTTATTAAATACTTTTAAAAATTAATTATTTTAATATTTAATTTTTAAATGGAATAGTTTTTTAAAAAAAAAATCGAAAATGTGATTGTTGTCGCTTCCCATGCATGACTAGCTACCTCCTAATTGGGTCCAACTTACTATACTGCAACTAGCTTCGTAAAAGCCTTTGTTTGGGGGATGTGGAATAGTGGAAGAGATTTGTGGTCCGTTTACTTACATTTTTTAATGTCTTTCTATAATTATCATCCATATATATTAATTTGGTTAAATCACAGACAATGTTCACATATAAGCATTTTATTATATTTTCTTACTTCTAATGTTAACTTAACTTCTTCTAATTGGTCCATGTCAATCATAAATTTCTCTTTCTTAGGTAACATGCCATGTAAATAACTTTAAAATCCTTCAAAATCTCTCATTCATTCTCAATATAATTTACAAAACTCATATCATCTCTATTTATTTTACATTGGTAATTATGATTTTTTATTAAATATATTTTATGAAATGAAATTTATATAATAATAAAATACATAATATTATATTTTATGAACATCAAGTATGCACATATTAAAATTTACTTTTACAAATTAAAATATATATTAATTAAAGATAATTTCATATATCACATAATACTCTTATTAAAATAAATTATAAGTCACTTATAAACATCACATATTTCATTACAATAATATCACAATAAATTTTAACAATGTCAAAAAAATTAAGTATTATATATTTATAAACTAAATATAATTTACAGTTAACAAATAGATAAAATATAATATGTATACTAAAACGTTAGAGATTGTTACTATACTAATATTTTTATATATATACATCGATAGAACTTAGAAGTAATAAACCATAGAATAAATCAAGAGTATTATATGGACATTAACATATTTTTTTACAGTTTTGTGAACAAATTATTTTTTTATACATATAACTCAACCTATTTTTGAATTATTAAAATACTATTTATATAATAAAAAAAATATTATTATTATTACTAAAATAAATAAAAATTTATTAATGATTTTAATAGTCTTTTGTAAGCATATGCACAAAATTAAGTCATAAAAATATTTAACTTAAAAATATTAATTATTGTCTTATTATTAATTTTTAATATTAATTTTAATTATTGACTCATGCATTTTAAACTAATTTTACGAACAAATGCACTTAATATAATATATAATGTTTGTATTTCATAATATAATTTATAGTAGCTTATCTATATAATTAATTATTTCATGCATTTTTTAGGTTTTTAATATTTTTATTGTAAACAATTCAAACATACAACAATGAACTTTTTGAAAAATTATTATAGTGTATATTTACTGAATTTGTTTTTTTAAACCTTATAACAGTAAACTTATTATTTTATTTTTAAAATTAGTTTACACTATATTTATTTAAAAATAATTTAATTATGTTATACTATGTACCGTAAAAAAATAACTTATATTAAATATAATTAATTAAAAATACTATTAATTGTGCAAAGCGCAAACTAGATATCTAGTAGTTATTATCATTGAGAACGTTTTTTTTATAAATAACATTACATAGTTTTTTTTTCTTCATGAATTGTTTATATAATACAACTATTACCATCCTGATTAACCGTCTATAGTTCCAAATTTAGTAAGGTACCACTCAAACCTGATTATGTGGTTAGACAATTAAATTATAACTGAGTTTCTAATTAATATATTAAAATATAGTCGGTATTAAACATATGTGACAACGAATTTGTGAAACTCATATGGATATTAGGAGAGAAAGAAATATTTGTCGGAAAAAAAATGATTTATTTCGGTCTTTGTTTCAATTCGGCTTAAGAGTTTTAAAGAACGCAAAGATCGAACCGACGGTTAATACTTATATATATTAATTACTATTAATCATTTTAATTAATAAATTAATATAAAACAATATTATCTTAGTTGTGCAGTTGGTCTTTCAATTATTTAATTGATTTTAATAAAAGATTCTGTAAACATTATTTAGTTAGTTAATGTGATTTGAATGATTCTTTTTCTTTTCTTTTAAAGGTGTATTTTTGGGTTAAACTAAGATTCCATATCGAAAATTCATAATATAAATGCATTAAATGCATTCAGGTACTTTATGAGTTGAATTTTTACATTCAGGTACCCCACCAAAAATTTGTTACTTTTAAGTACTTCAGAACTTGTAAATGTAACTAGTTAATGGATGAAAAACGTTAGTCGTGTCTGTCACGTGACTCACTTAATATTGCTATAAGATACTTTTTGTTTATAAAATGTTGTTTCAAGGTATCTTTTGTTTATAAAATGTTGCTTTCAGGTATATCATACTTCTTCACGTGACTGACACGACTGATGTTTTCTATCCATTTTGGATGTCGAAAAAATTAGCTACACTTACAATTTCTGAACAACATAAAAGTAACAATTTTTTGTGGGGTACCTGTATGTAAAAACTAACTTCTGAAGTACATAAATACATTTAATATAAACGGTTTTTTTTATATGGTATTTTGGTTATATATATAAATAAAATTCAGACCAAATTTATAAGTATTCGTTTAAAAAAGGTAAAAAATAGTCCAACCAAACCGATTTCATCTATGGTAGATTCCCTGTGGGACCAGAGTATTGAAATAGAAGAGATGACGAAGATGTTCGACAAGGCAGAGCACTTATCAGACAACCCACATTCTCTTTGTAACCCGCACACCGATCCACTGCGGCCATGATTATTCTCCATGTCTAGACCACATACATAGATAGATGCTTCTACTGCTATTTTAACTCATAATAAAATACTTATTTAGATCCGGAACCACCTTACAAAGTAGGGTTTGAATATAGAGTTAATTATCAAACATGCAAATACCTCAATTTTTTCTGTTGCAAATAGTTTGTCTAACTTTTATATATAAATAAATTAATAATTCTGTATTATTTTCCGTTTATTATTGACGGAAAAAATCACGTGAGGTATTTACTTGTCAATCTGTGTCAAGTTCAGGTATTGTTTGATATTGGGTAGAGTTCGGGAAAAATATAAAAAACAATTCGGTTCTGGTTTAAAAAACAATTACTTAATGTTTGTTGGTCTATCATTAATTTTAGTACTTTATTATTATCATATATTTATATGTTTTACACATAATTAAAAATTAAATTGCATTAAAAAAAATTGTATGTTAAATAAATTTTAGTAGGGTCTGATAGGTATTTATATTTTGTTAGTTATTAATAAATTTTACGTAGGTTTAGAATTAATTATTAATAAGGTAGAATAATTTAAGTATGAAAATCAGGAATTTATTTATATAGAACAAAAATTCAGAATTCTTATATTTATAATTTATAAAGTATCCAAACTGCTAAAACGACTTAACAAGTTTAGATTACATATTTCTACCCATTAGGTTTAAAAGATTATTATTTTTAACCTTTTTACTATTTTGTATCCATCAATTGAATATACTAAGATAAATTTAAACCATACATAATTTTACTCGTGCTCTAACATTTTGTAATAATTATTAAATTTTATATCAAGCGGAGTCAAATTTAATAGATATATATGATACATAATATTTGATAAACCCACTAACGTGGAATTTATTATTCACAGTGCATTTTTCCCGAATAAGTATATAGTGAATGCTAAGAGATATGTACTTGAAGCATCTAGAGTTCTAGACCCATTAAAAAATTATTATGGACAATATAAAGAAGATGAGATCAAAAGGAGAGAATCCAAAAATAAAATAAAATCATATGCTTTGAAATTTAAATGTTATTTAATTTATTTAATGATAATACAATAAATAAAAACAGCTAACTTATTGTTCATTATTTAGTGCAATAGGTAGATAAATAATAGCATGTTATTATTAGCTAATTATGCGATCTCATGAGTACTTCATGTTTTATAATTGGTCATCATAAGTGGATCGGATCAAAATGAATAAACGACTTTTTTTTTTCTTCAAAATTAACCTTATTTTAATAATTAATTACCAAACTAACCCTAAAATCTTGAAATTTACAAAAATGAGATAAAACACTGACGGGATCAACATTTTTTATTTTGAAAACTAAAAAACGATGACCGCGTCAACGGTCAAATATAATTGAACGCTAACTAGATCATCGTTTAAGGTTTTTCCCCCTAAACGCTGATTAGATTAACGTTTAAGGGAATAAACCTTAAACGCTGACGAGATCAGCGTTCACTTAAACTTGAACGTTGACCGCGTCAGCGTTCAAGGGGGAATAACAGAGACATCGTTTATTTTCCCCACCAGCCCCTCAGCCCCCAGCCGTCCCACCCCTTCCCTCTGTAATTGACATCCGAAGATGATTTTGTTGCAGCAATCCACCAGAATCACACTGCAGCTCCTCTACCGCCGCGTCCCTTACGTTGCGGCCTCCAGTCGAGACTCATAGTCCGGACAATTGAAGAACGAGACTTTCTTTGCCGTCACCGTACCTTCCGCCGCCTTCATCTCCACCGAAATTCCACATCGGAGCTTCCTCACGACCACCAATTGTCGATTTCACGTTCAACCATTCATTTGTCGGTCCATACCGAGGTGAGGCTAAAAACCCTAATTTAGAGAATTTTGGGTATATGATTGAATTTGATTAAATTAGATATACTTAGTTGTTAAAATATGTAATTAGTAGTTAGAATGCTAAATATAATGATATTTTTCCCGTTCTTAACAGATAATGGACAACGATCCAAGAAGATCAACGAGTGACCTGTTTAAAACGAAACCGGAGAATCCGTCATTATTGTACTATCAATATAATACATGTCGCCGAGGATACAGTAATTATGAATGCTCTTGGTTGTCATTTTTGAAAAAGTTGGGAAATTTTCTGAAATTGTCAAATGTGGTTATTTATTATAGGTTATTACTAGTGATAAGATTGGGGATGATAGGTACTAGAGGGCCGGTAAATGTTGGCCCCTAGATCCACGTACGCTTGAATGAGTATATTTGGCTTACATCAATCCGCCTATCTACCACCTCTTGTCACACAACAATCGCAAAGTGCTGAGGTTCCACCAGAAATAACAAGACCCACCAAAATAAGAAATGTTTGGGGTCGTTCTAGGGGTGGAACGTCAAGTAGTACTTGTGAAGGTGGTAGTCGAAGAGGATGGATACCTTAGTTGGCTTTGAATTTGGATACATTCATTGATTAATAGATTTTCAAGTTTTTTTTTCTCAACCAATGCGATATTATTAAAAAAAAAAAGTACATGATTTTTACCAACATGATTTTTAAAATAAACATTTGAAAATATCATCAAAATAATACTATAATTGACATTCTAACTACTGAGTACGCATTCTAACAATTAATTTCATCTAATTTTATTCAATAATAACATTTACCCCAAATCAAAAAATTAGGGTTTGTGATCACTTACTTGTAGGGATGCATCAGACCGGCTATGATGTCACGACAAATAGGGTGGTGATAATGAAGTTGTTGCGGTGGTGACAATGAACGAGAAGGCGTCTGGCAGCGAAATGGGGGGACATGGCAGGAAGGAGCAGTCATCCTTTCTTATTCTCTCGACGCTCTCCAAGTCTGCAGAAGAAGAATGTTATTGGCTATGTAAAAACTCTTAAACGCTGATGGGATCAACGTTGAACACTTAAATGTTGATCTCATGAGCGTTCAATTACACTTGAACGCTGACGGGGTCAACGTTTTTTTATTTTTCAAAATTAAAAACGTTGATTCCGTCAGCGTTTTATCCCATTTTTTTGTAAATTCCAAAATTCGATGGTTGGTTTGGTAATTAATGATTAAAATAGGGTTAAGTTTGGAAGAAAAAAACCTGAATAAACTAGTATTTTTTTTATTACAAAAATATGATTTACATAGATATTATCATTAAAAAATATATTATTACACTTATTTATGTATATTACCGTAACAAATTAATTAAATATAATATGGATACACTTTTTTTAGCATAATTACTTTTATCCAAATTTTACGTATTATAAAGATTAATAACTATTATAATATATAAATATGCAAAGATATGACAATGCCAGTGGATTTTGAATGAACTCTACGAATATTTAAATTGGTATTAGAATATTTAAATTAGGGTTAGCCAATGTTTATGAACGTAGAAAGGATCTTTGTTGATCTATTTAATGATTATAAAAGGGAGAGGGAAGCTTTTCTACATTAATATTCTTAAGGAAGGATTTGCTCCACATAGACAGAGGTTATAGATTAGTGCTTTGGTCATCTATTCTTATTCCTTGGATAGATAGATATTTACAAGTTTTAATTTAATTTTAATGAAAACAGTTACATTTATTTGTAACAATAGTCCACCTAATGGATTATGGGATATAAGACTATTACATATTGATTTGGCGGTTTAGATTTGAATTTATAAAAAAACTGAGATTTTAAATAAGGCATCGCCTGATCAATCGTCGCCCCGATCGAAATGATGAAGCGTCATCCACAAGACGCTGTCATCCGTGACTCGCATCATATTGAAATAGTAAAATGTTTGAAGGATCCCACAAAATTTGAAATTTACGCATATATCTTACAAGATAGTTACCTGAAACTGTTATTAACAACCGTTGGAAATAAAGATATAACATTGAATAAAGGAATGAAACTCACTCTCATATGATACTAGTCTTCTCTTCATATTATATTATAATCTCCCTTAAAACTCTGACTAACTTTATCATATCGAGAAGAACAACGGATAAAAACTCACGTTTTTCTTCTTACAAGTAATTGAAGCAGATTTTGGGAGATTAATGACTTGATCTGTCCATCAACACTTTTTTTTTAAATATACCTCAAAATAAAAGTAAATACTGAACTCTTTTTTAAAAAACAAAGTATATCTACCCGCGAATGAAATTCGTGAGTGAGTATACTGAAAAAGCGTACTTGGGAATGTAATTCACGGGTGTAAATTCTACCCATGAATGATATTCGCAGGTAGAATTTGTGTTTCAGCCGATACAACTTTTGCATATATATACTATCACGAAGAGAGAGAGAGGTATGCATATATATATATATGTGTGTGTGTGTATATATATAAACTTTAACCGTTTGTCGACAACAAAAGTCATTCGCGGGTAAAACAAAAGTTATATTCGCGAATCTTATTTGAAGGTAGGATTTACATCCGTGAATGATATTTGCAGGTGATGTTTTTTATACTCATTGGTGATGTTTTTTATACTCATTGGCGAATTCATTTGTGAGTAAGTATACTTTGATTTATTTTATTTTTAATTAAGAATATTTCAGTATTTTTTATTTTTATTTTAAAGGATGTTTCATAAAAAAAATTCCCCATCAACCCATTCACGTGGATCTAAACCTCGATCCTTAAGTTGGGTGTTCTCTTGAAAAAAAAAACATTTTAAATACAAGCAATCGTTTAAATATATAAATCACTCGTGGTAATTATGAAACGTTCAAGAGTTATTTATTTATTTATTTAAATAAACAAATATTTGTACTTTGATAAAGAACACATGTCTTGTGATACAATTTGCCCCTAAACTTTTCATGATAAAAGGCTACTTTACAGTGTTTGGGATGATTAGGGCAGTGATCAAATAATTAAGGATCGGATCGGACTATGACCTAATTGAATATGGCATAATTAGGGATTTAGGGTAGCGAGATCAAATAATTAAGGAATAGACTATGACCTAATTGAATTTGGCAGGACAATTATGAAGATAATTTATTTATAATATAACATTTTATCGGGGGATATAAATAGTTTGGATACATTCATATATATTTTTTATATGGGCTTTGCATTAACATATTTTCAATAATAATTAGTGAACCAACGTGTTTTTATATGTTATTAATTGCATCGTCTGTTATATTTTATTCTGTTTATGTTGTTAAATGTCACATTTTCGTTTTGATAATTTTACCCTTATAATCTGATCTGTGAAAAAACAAATTTGACCCTTGAACTGTTAGTTCAGATTCAAGTCCAATAAAAATAATTTCAAAGGTCATTGTTTTTATGAAATTCGTCTACTTCATCTTATTCAGCATTTATTCTTATTCTGTTTTCAGTTGTAATAGTATAATCATTTTCTTACGTTTAACGACCATACGACCGACTTAAAATAACTGGGTAACATTATAAAAAAATTAAAGCAAATAATAATGCATGGCCGAAAAAAGAAGAAGCAAATAATAATGTTATGCAATATATAGTATTCAGTGATACGATCATACGAATAACAACATAACTAAATCTAAATATTGAGTACATTCATATTAATTTTTATTATTTAATGTCTATATACATAATTTTATGGTCAATTTGTAGTAGTAGATAGGACCACACTAAGATTAATTACATATATCAACATCATGGATGGATGATATCGCAATACGAAAATTAAGGCTTTATATTTGCATTATTAAGTGCTTTTGATTCTGATTTATGCACCAACTCACGATGTGATTCGTTACCTTGTACACTAGACACAACCCCAACATATCACATGGAAATAGAAACTGATATAAAAGTTTAGAAAATGCAACGAATTAAAAGACTAAACTGCATATCAACAAAAATTGCCATTGTGCATATATAATGATTAATGAATAGGGATTAACTTCAAGCTATTAATGTAGTGCATTTAGTTATTCAATAATGCCTATTGATATCAATTTTAGTTTTAAAAGCCTTATTCTAACATGGTTACGCGGATAATATTTGGATAAAAAAAAGTATTTTTAAAGATAAATATGATATTTTTTAGCCATCATTTATATCTTCATAGCTTTACATTGTCATATATAATATGAGATTGATTATAGAACTAAACATTAAGGTATGTCCCGTTAGTTAGGGCACCTTGCTTAAATAATATTAACTCCAAATAGAAAAATCTTCATTCGACAATGCAACAAAACATTGACAGAAGAGAGACATGCACATATATAAGCACACGACAAACACTTTAGTTTCTTTTTTTTTTTTTATCTCGAAAAGATAATATCTGTAAACTTTAGTTAAAACCTCTAAAAGACCTTCATTTTTCTTCCAAACATCAAATTCAGACCCTTATTAGATCTCTGAACCCGCCCATGAAAGAAGCCACGTCCGAAGTCCACACCACGCCACGCAACATGATCATCTTCATGCCCTAGAAATGGCTTTACAGACGAGTGAATGCTCCATCTCCATAGAAAGCTTCAACCGCTCAGACAACTGCACACTGCGCTCACCACGAACCCAATTGAAGCTCTGAAGCAGCCGAGCTAGCCACAACTCAACCGTGGCTAACCCCATCGCCTTTCCAGGACAAACCCTCCTTCCAGACCCGAACGGGGACAACCTGAGGTCTGAACCCATGATCGGAACATCCTCCTTTATGAACCGTTCGGGTTTGAACTCATTCGGGTCAGGCCATACCTGTGCGTCATGAGTTATAGCCCACATGTTCACCATCGCTGTGGTTCCTGCAGGGATGAAGTGACGTCCGATGGAAGTGTCATGGATGGCGAGACGAGCCCACGATAAAAGCGGGCCAGGTGGGTGCATTCTTAGGGTTTCCTTCACGATAGCTCGAAGGTAAGCAAGGTTAGGGAGGTCGGCGTCGCTTACCGGCCGATTTAGTCCGACAACTGTGACGATTTCTGCCTGGGCTTTTGATTGAATATCAGGGTGTAGAACCATTCTTGCAAGGATCCATTCGAGCAAGATCGCTACTGTATCAGTCCCTCTGAAGATCATTTCCTACAAAAAAAATAACGTTCTATTGTTAAATATTTACTTACACAATGTATTAGGGTTTCATAATTCAAGTAAAACCAGTTATAGAAGAACTTACCCAAAGAACAGCGATCATATCAGAGTCACTGATTCTATTCTCCTTCTCCAAATCTAACAGCACGTCAACGAAATCACCCGTTTCATCATCACCTTTGCTACTTATTAGACTACCTTTCTCAGCTCTTTTTGTCTTATGTTCTTCAATGATCTTTCCAACGAACACATCAACCCTAGCTGCCAACTTTCTACACCTTTTCCTGACTCCTTGACAGTCAAGCCACCCGAAGATGGGAAAATGATCGCTCCAGTTGAAAACTCCGAGAAGTTCATAGCCTTCACTCACCAATGATTCGAGCTCACCTCCTTCCTCACCATTGAAATCGTAACACACTCCAAACACATTCATCATGACGTTGTTCAACGACCCGAAATGTAATATCCTTCTAATTTTGACCTCACCGGTTCGGGACATTTGGTTTGAGATTTCGGCGACCATTTTCACCGAAATTTTCTCTCTGAGGTGTCCGGAGGATGCGATTCGCCTAGGGCTGAAGAGGTGCGTGGCGGAGATCCGCCGCAGGTTGCGCCAGTACGCGCCGTACGGAGCGAACCCCATTGCGCGATGGAATAGGAGTTCATATGCAGACTCCTTCACAGGGCGGTCTGCGAAGGCAGTACTGTTGAGCATCTCCCTTGCGGTTTCCGGGTCGCTGGAGATGATGAAGCGAGTGAAGCCAACAGAGAAGGACATTAGCTTCTTGGCGTGGAAGGCCAACGCGAGCTTCTGAAGTATTCTGTGGGTCATGCCGCTGCAAAAGGCCGAAGCAAGGCCTAGAAGGGGGATCCCGGCAGGACCGGGAATGAGTAAGGCTTGGTTGCGAGGCCGTGAGAGTGCCCAAGCGAGCCCGCCGTTGGAAAGGCAAAGAGCGAGTACCGCTGCCGACAGGACGGCGACCGTGAAGAGCTGAGCATTGAGAATGAGTGGCCAACATGTTGTACGAAGGATGAACAGAGGATCAAGCTCCGATGACATGGTGGCTGTTCAGAGCCTCAAGCGAGAGAGAAGAGGAAGTTGATGTAGAGGCTCGAATATGTATGAAGGAGAGTCGTTGAGAAATACGAATGGGATGAGGGCACGTTTTATAGCAAACGTGAATAGAAATTCAACTGTTTAAGCCGTAATGACTATTTTACCCTTCTATCTTTCCTCTTTCTCCCAATTTCTCCCCTTTTAAATTGTCAATTTTTATCACATTAAATGATTAATAAATATTGTAAATTAAATAGTGTGGTCTTCACATATTCGTGACGTAAATTCTTAATTATAAATATTACTGATAACGAAAGGTTCCTCCAAAATAATATAATCATGTCTCTTTGAATTCTTTATATATCCAAGAAAGTATCGACTCTTTATATCACAAAAAATGAATTACTCGCTACAGTTTCTTTTCACATCATTAAATTCCATAATATGAATATATTCCAAATCTTAAATATATTCATATTCACTCAACAAATATATATAATAATAATAAAATGGACCAACACTTTTTTGCTATTGGTTTAACTAGAGGAGTCAATTGTAAGTTTGGTCATTATTCGTCATGTATTATTTATTGTGTCAACACGACTGATAATTCACGTAATTTTTTTTTATATAAACTATAATTCTGTAATTAATTAGTAGAAATTCGTGTTTTTTTTTACTTATTTTTTAAAAGAATATATTGTGTTATATTATATGTATATTAAAAAAGTGTCAACCCAAAATAAAATTTCCCGATACCGAAAAAGCTCCCAGTCCATCATAGACTACTACTCAACCACTGTAATTAGCCAAAAGTGTATCGCGGTTATTAATTACATCACATGGCTTAAAGTGCAACTATTTCAGAAGCTGAAGGGTATGAACACAATTTCCTTAAAATTACAACCATTGTCAGTTACTACAATCTAGAAATAGATCATCGCCTCTCCCGCCCGATTGCGTTTCTCCATGACCCGATCCGACCCGAACACAGTCAATGCGTGGCCGTGTGTTTCCAGATTTCTTGGCGACAGCTAAATCTTTCCGCGTCTGTTTATCTTTTCCTTTCTCTGCACACGAGATTCTCTGAGTCCATCTCTCTTGTCAGTGGGACAGTGAAGGAGAGAGAAGCAATGCTGCTCCAGCTTTAATGGTGTTCTTCTTCTTCTGCTACTGCATTGTATAGAACTATGCATTGCTTTGGTTTGCTTGCAGGTATTGAGAAAAGATATCTCAGAGATGATAGGAGAAGGAGAAAGATCTATCGACGACGTGTCAGAGCTTTATTTATGAAGGGGTCCGACAGCTAAAGGCTAGCTTAGTTAGTCTACACAGATCAGAGGCAACCACCCTCTCTTCTCCATTTCCTCTTCTGGTGTCTGTAAAATAATTAGTTGAAGATTGCACGTCACAGGTTGGGTGGGAACAACGTTCTCTCGTTTGGGTACCTTTATCATATATATATAAATTAGGGTTTAAAATACGAATGAAGCTAAAAATATATATTTCAGGAGAAGAATGTAAAAGTCAATAAGTAAAATAAACAAATTGTAGGAGTAACTATAAAGATTTAAAATGATAATAAATTAATTTAACTTTATTTTTTAAAGAATAAAGCATGAAGATCGGTCTGATCCAAACTTTACTATTTCTGACTGTTCATTCTGACCCACGTGTTGACTCATCAACATACGAGTTAGATTTGAGTTTAAAAAACTGATTCATACTATTATACGAGTCAGGTTTGTGTTAAAGAGTCCATGACACGACCCAATACCAACACGACTAATGTGTCAATCAATAATCCGTTTTGACATCCATGTATTATTCGAAAGTTCAAAAGGAGGCAATTGCCCCTTATGCTATTCAAACTTATATATTGATTTATTTATTAACATACGACTAGTACGAGTAGTGTAAAACTTTTATAGTAAATTATTTATTGAAAATCATTATAATATTAGCGATTTATCATTTTATTCCTTAATAAGAGTGGGTTTTGACATTTTAAATTCAATCTCATAAAATTAAAATATATTCAATCTCATAATGGAAGTCTCTCCAAAAATTCCTCACACAAATGAAAAAATATATTCATTTAAGGTTTTGGGACCAACACGTAAAATGAGTTTTAATTTTTAAATGGAAACATAATTCAAACTTCTTATAAAATGATTTGAATTTGTAAAAACAAACTTTTATATAAAAAACATTCCTTATTATTGAAACAAAAAAATATATAAAATTATACATAGTCTCACTAAAAATGTTATATTATTTTAAAAAAACATTTACATTCCATGTTCAAAACTATATTTTTATTTTACTATTTTCGGAATAGATGGTTGGAATTTTTATAGAAGAGTCTACTTTAAACTTTTCATTTGGTATATCTTTTTTATTTATTGTTATAAAAAAAAATATTTTTATTATTATACTAAATATCAAATCTAAGGCGTTACCTATTTAGAGATACTTCATAATGGTGAGAATTAATTCCTTTCTTTTTGGCGATGGTCAAAGTTCAAACGACTCCATTGCATTAGTCAGAATATAAAGAAGGGCCCACAAGCATCTCCTAATCTACTCTTAGATTCACTTATAGATTAGACTAGACTAGCTGTCGGACCTGACGTGTCCTAGACCTAGTCAGTAGTTAATATTTATTAAATATTTTATTTTCCCTTAATATATAATAAATTAATAATACACAAAGCAGTAAATTTGTTAATATATAATAATAATACAAAATGATTTTTACTTTAAATAGAATCAATCAATCAAAAGAAACTGACCTATGTTCCTTGTTACCCACGAGGCCACGATACACAAAAATGATATATATATATTTTTTTTAAAGATTTGTTTTTTACTTTTAAGTTTGAATATATACCGTCCAAATGTGAGTTTTTTCAAAATCTGTTGATTTTAGATTTTTTTTTTGAAAAAGTGAATATCAACAATTTTTTTTTAGCAAACTGTGTATAGGCGCGGGAACTCGGGGACGCGCCTATTGAATAGGCGGGTCCCCAGGTCACGCCAATTTCATCGGCGCTTCCCCAGGTCGCGCCCATTCCATAGGCACTTCCCAGATCGCGCCTATTCCATAGGTGCACGTGGCAGGTCGCGCCTATGGCGTTTTAGGGTTCTTTTTAAAGAACCCTGTCTTCGTTCTCGTCCGCCACCCTCCTCGCCAGCTCCTCTCCCATGCTCCCGCCTCCTCTCCGACGCCAGCTCCCGCCTCGCCAGCTCCAACTCCAGCCTCGCCGTCTACAGCTCGGTCCTCGCCCCGCCGTCTCCAGCTCCAGTCCTCCTCCCGTTCAGCCTTCATTCCGTCGCCGGGTTCTGCCTGCATTCCCTCTCCGTCGCTTCGCCAGCTTCCGACGTCGCCTCGCCTCCGCAGCAGCCACCTCGCCTCACCTCCGCACCTAAGCCTCCAGATCCGACGTCCGCAGCTGCAGCCGCCTCGCCTCCTCCGCAGCAGCCTCCTAGCAGCGTCGGTAACAATTTTTTTTTTTTAATAAATATTTTTTTTATAAATATATGATTATTAATATTTATTGTTATGCTAATTAGCCATATTAAATTAAAATAGTAAAATTATAGTGCTAATTAGATCATGATTAGTAAAAAAATTGTGCCAAAAATATAAATTGTACTGTTTAATTGTACAGTTATCATGCAGTTGCGCGTAGTTATGTCAAATTTGTCGCACGGTACAAACGTGATAGATGTTGGTCCTTTAGATCCATCGGTCCTTTGGGGTCAAGATAATCATCGTTCGTCGGATCTTAGCGATAATCAACAAATAACGTTTCGATGTCTAAAAGGCGAAGGAAATCTAATTTCCGAAAATGCAAAAGCGATTGTGCAAGCAGTTGGATTATGGGATGTGGTTATTATGTCACATTCCAAACTGGATCCAAAGTTACTGACCGCATTGCGCGAGCGTTGGCGGCCAGAGACACACACCTTTCATCTCAGACATGGAGAGATGACGATCACTCTGGAGGATGTAGCCGTGATACTTGGACTACGTATACACGGAGATGCCGTAACAGATGATTACGCCGTTGAGCCAGATATGGATGCAGCGGGTATGGAATTATTGGGTATGAACTTACAAGGTTGTAAAGATTTTGTTAAGTTGACTACGTTACGACAACATCTTTTTCATCCTCATCTTACCGCCGAACAACAAGCGAGGACATTTATCCTCATGATACTTGGTGGTGTGTTGTTTACAACAACAAAGAAAGACAATGTGTCTTTAATCTACTTACCCCTACTGAGGGATTTAGACAGAGCAGCTCATTACAGTTGGGGTTCAGCTGTTTTGGCGGCTACATATCGGGGATTGTGTGATGCCTCTGAGCTCAACGCTGCAACATTCTCAGGGTGTGCCATCCTAGTACAGGTATTCCATATGAAAATTTTGGAAGAATATTTAGAATTGATTTTACAATGTTATTAATTTTTTACACTACAGTTATGGTCGTGGGAGCACCTTCACCTTGGTCGTCCTGTGCTCCAGGGTGAAGTTCCTGGTGGAGAGATGCATCCCTTAGGATACAGGTTGATTTTATTTTTTTTGGATTGATTGTCACAAACATGTGTATTCGTTATTTTGCTGAAATCTGAATAGTGAATATTTTTCTTAATAGGTGGGCATTTCTCAAAAGATCGTTTAGCCACTTGCATCCTGCCAAACTGTTTCTGTGCGCGAGAAATGGTCTTTTGGACAACGTCCGACCACACCTTCGACTCCTCAATGGCAACCATTGCTTCGTGTCGACGCGTGAAGAAGTACGTATTGGATCTCCAATAAGTTAGTTTGACTAACTCAGTCAACGGCAATGCCCTTGCGCCTTTCAAAACGCCGTTAAACACTTCAACCAAGTTCGTGGTCATGTTTCCATACCGCGCTCCTCCATCGTACGCTAATGCCCATCTCTCAAGGGGTATGTTGGATATCCAATCCTTGTACTTTCCATCATGGATCGCCAATAGATTAGCATACCAAACATCAAACTTACGTTTATCAGGTGTACTTGCCATTATGTAAAGCTGTTTCTTCAGGATAACACTTTTGAAGACGTGATTGAAATTACTTGCTATGTGCCGTGCACAAAAGCGATGTGTTCCAACACCGTATTGACAATATACAGCCTCGACCGCGTTAATTATTGCCCGGTGCCGATCAGACATTAGACATACATGTCGATCCTTGGTTACGTTATCCCTCAGATGCTGTAAAAACCAGTTCCAACTCTCGTTTGTTTCTCCGTCTGCAATACCAAATGCCAAAGGATATATGCCATTGTTAGAATCGTACGATACGGCTACAAGCACTTTTCCATTGTATTTCCCATACAAATGTGTCGCATCTATACTTATAAGAGGCCGACAATGGGAAAAGCCTTCAATGGCTGGACCGAATGACCAAAACATCATTCCAAAGGTCGCTACTCCAGTTTCCGCATTTACCCTTTTGGCCATGAAATCATACACTGTCCCAGGGATATATACGGCCATAGCTGAAAGTAGCATAGGGAGGTTTACAAACGCATCCTCGTGCGTTCCATATAACGACTCCAACACCACTTGTTTCAAGTACCACGCCTTCGGATATCCAATTTTCGAGCCAAACTCGTTCTCCACCATCGACTGGATTACTGAAATTTTCAGTCCAGTGTCAGCTAAAACAGAATTTCTTATTAAAGCCGCTATCATCTTGCAGTCGATATTTTGGTGTCGCTCGATGAGGACTTCATTAGCACATGTATGTGGAGAATTCAGTTTGGATATTCTCCACAATCCAGTATGCTTAAACAAACTTCCTCTCAATGACCAAGAACAATTTGTTTGATCAATTTTACACCTGAAAACAATTGATTTTGGAGTGGATGTCTCGACAATACACACCTTAGAATTTGCTATGTGCCATTTCCTCACAGCGGCAACCAACTCGTCCTTACTATTAAACTTCATGTTTGTATTCAGGAAACTTTCACTCGACGTGCCATCATCAGCCATAGACCACTCATCCCTTGATTGAAAGTTGTCTATCCAATTACTATCAACCCAATTTTCAGCAGTGGGTTGCATCATTTGCATGTCGTGTGAGCTACTTCCACCATGGCCACCTCCGTGTACATCTTCAGAATTCTCGCCAACTTCAAACACCTCTTCGTTGTCTTCATCAATGTGCCCTGTAAAATGTTGACTATATGGATCTTCTGCATTAACCACATGGTCATCTGAGAGTGCGTTAACGTCGACATCGTCATCTGAGATATCATTGTTGTGACCATGCAAAATATTCACTGTCTCCTCACCCCCATCCCCGATGTTTGGAATCAAATTGAGTTCTCTAGTCACGCTAAACACAATAAATCGACTAGCAGAACTTAATTCTAAAGCAAAAGACAATGCTGAATCCGACCGAATACGCACAAATTTGCAAAGTCCATCAGTATCCGTAAATTTATATGAAATGTTTATGGACATGGCTTCAACATCCGGCCAACTACACTCCATACATATAATTTCCTTTAGGCGAGAAAGAGAGATATCCAAGGTAGCTGTAGTAATACTGGATGTACCACCAACATAAACCTCATTACCATTCTCGGACACTATTTGGCCGCCAAATAAGCAAATTATACCAATTTCTGTCATGCTTGATCCTAACAAAATTAGTAGTATCAAAATTCTTATCACATATGATATATACGTAAATATAACTCCTACACATTTTTACAACATTAATATTATGAAATATATAAAAATAAATTACTTACCTTGGATATGCTACGCAGGAGATGCTGAGGAAAAAGATGTACTACGCAAGAGATGAGAAGATGATGAAGAAGAGCAACGGACAAACGCAAATAGCAGACGATCAGTATATTTATCGAAGGTGAATGTTATAATTATTGATTATTACTGTTTAAATTCGTACAATAATGGGTAGAAAACGCATATAATTGGTTAATAGGCGCATCCTGGGGATGCGCCTATTAACATTTTCCTAAATATGTTTGGACGGTATATACTTTTTCAAAAGAGTTTTCTAACATATACACTTTTTGAAAAAGTTCTCCAAATGTCCAATCCATTCTAGTATTCTAACTGTGAGTATATATTAAAAATGGGGATAGAAATACTAAATTGTATAGCGTATTGTCAAGACACGGCCTAATATGATTGTTTGTATTAAATACTCTTAACAATTGGATTGAAGATTCTAAGATTATTGGGGAAGGCTATCTCGTCTAACCAATAACCTTCCTCACTCGATACGGCTTGATTACAAAGAAAAATAAAAAAATTGAGACCTTATTCCCTTTAAATTATCTTTAAATTATGTCACACGTAACACAATTAAATAATATTTAAGTGCATATGAATTTAATCATAGCATATTCTGTACCTAAATAACTATTATATATTTAATACGATTATTAATCACGTCTAAACACTTTTAATCTGCAGATATTTGCATAAATACAATAAATTAATTGTATATGTATATCTATGATACGTTTAAGTATATTAATAAAATTAATATGAATTTCGTATCATATTGTATTAGTTTTATTCTTGTAGTTTGTTTCGACATATTTTCTATTTTGTGTGTGTGGGAGGGGGAACTAAGTTAATCATGTTTGTGTGTCATGTTGTGTATGTTCGACTAGTTAATTGTGTCGTATTCATGTTTAAGTTTTGAGACACGTTTAAAATCGACCAATTTATACATAATACCACGACAAGATACGATTACTTTAAAGTCTTTGAGTCCTAACAAATTATATCATTTCAGCCTTACCGAATATAATTATTGTATGAACTTTTTTCTAAACAAAGTCTTCATAATTTTTTTAAAAAAAATATATATATATATATTCCCCATGATACCTCAATTCGTTTAATTTTGAAATGTTATTAGAGATAGTTAACCATTTAGAGTAGACCTATTTGTTTCTTTAAAATATTTGTAAAATATTCACAAATACTTGTAAAATATTTGTGAATATAAATAGATATAGATTGAATGAATTGGTCTCATCAATTTTTTTGGGAGGGTAGAACGTCATGTAAATTGTAACGAGCAAATCTTTACAAGTGGATTGTCCACTTTTCAAAAAATATATGTTTTGTCTACATCAAATTATAATGAAAAATGTTCTGTTTACTGTAAATCATCACAGTATTAATAAATTATATTAATGAATAGGATTATTGCAATATAATGTGTATACAATAATATTGGATAGTATATATTATATAAAAACACTCACTATCTAGTTGACTTATTTCGATCTAGAATAAAACATATCAATTAGACAAAATTTTACTCAATATATTTCTTAATTTATAAAGAATGAAAATTTCAAATTAATGCTAAAAAGTAAATTTTTTATGAACAAAAAATAATAGTAGTTACATCATAAGATGTAAAAAAATAATACAATCCAACAAGACCAAAACGATCAAATGGTCATTTTTGGATCCTCTAAAACCTTTCTCCTACACAAGCGTCGATCTCCTCGGATCGGACCTGCACAGATAGACAGTCTCGGGTTGACCCGTTTTATCCACTCCGAAACTTAAGTCAGTCTGGGCTTTTGAAGAGTTTTTATGTGTATGTGGTAAAATTTCTGAACGTAATAAATGACAATGAATGTCTGTATTTATAGCATTGTCTTAACCCGATGAATAATGTTACCTTTTTACTGTTGTTAGCCTTTTAAGTGAGGTTAAACTGTCATTCAGATGGGGCACGGATTTTATCTATAAATATCAGAGATGTCTGGTCCCCATTTAATGTTGTCTGAACCACATTTAATGTGTTCTTATCCTGACACCTGGAGGCGACGCCTTTGTATAGGCTGACGCATCTCTGGCACTATGGGTGACGCCTTTGGTGGATAGCATCTTATGATTTTATTTTAAAAAAAGTCAGTGATAAATGGTTATTAAATAAGGTGTCCCTTATAAACCGCATCATCTGCCCCCCGAGCCAAACAGGAGCGTTGGTCCTGATTGGATAGAATCCTCTGTGAGTTTCGACTTTCTATAAGCCTTAATTTGCTTCAACTGTGTTCTTATTATAATAGGCGTCGATGAGCCTTAAATTTTAATAGGCTTCGATGAACCTTAAATTTTAATAGGCGTCGATGAGCCTTGATGGCTTTTATAAGGTGATGATTCAAATCTTTGGAAGGCGAGAATTCCAAAACTTCCTAGCGGGAAAATTCACTTTTGAATTTGAAGGGATGAATTGGTTCGTCTGCCCCCCATGACGTCAGTAATCCGTGTGATCCTCAGAGATCTAACGGTCCACATTGTCTGACGTTTTGATTTTCTTTGAATTTGAATGGAACAGTTACGTACCGTTAGCAATCCATGTGACCGTTAAAATCTAACGATTCACCCTAAACGACGTTTCAAATTCCATTTCAATCCAACGGCTTACCAGGCGTGACTTTTCGTCTTCAGTTGCAATGATTGTCGTTTCTTCAAGGGTCCACTATAAAATGGGGTGACCCATTCCTTTTGAATACTTTTAGTCAATTTAACTCTGTCTTCTCTCTAGATTCTCTCTCTAGAAAATTAGTTTGCTTAGCAATCGCCTTTTAAGTAAAGTGTCGCCACCATTGCCCGTTGTCGAGTAACACCGTCAAAAGTTCGATTACTGAAGAAAGTCATGGCCTCTTCCAGCAATGTCCCTAGTAAGACTCTTAACTTTCTCCTTCCTTCCATTGATCCGAAACAAAATATCATTACCCGAGAGAACTTTGTGTGTGTGTGTGTGGTGGTGGTGGTGGTGGTGGTGGGGGGGGGGGGGGGGGGGGGGTATAGACCTCAGGTATGAGCAACACCGATCGACCTCGTTTCCCTTATCCTGGGTCTATGGGCGACGATCGAGTCTGTTTTCCAGGTGAAGATGAAACCATGATCTATTTGAGTCAAATAGAGTCGGGGCTTCGCTTCCCTTTTTGCAAACCTCTCCTAGAAATGTGTCGTTATTATGGCATTACTCCTACTCAGCTGACCCCATACGCCATACGTATGTGGGTAGGATTTAGTATTCTTTGCTTCGATAAGGGTTGACCCTACTCTCTTTCTTTATTTAGTTTCTTATATCGCCTTCAATTCAACGTCTTTGGTGTGTTTCTTTTTCAAAGTCGTTTCCCTGAATCGAAGGGTTGGAATGTTCGACGCCTTGGATAGAACCCTTGGTTTTGGGATCCTAAAAACCCCTTGGCTAGTGGGTTTAAGTCCACTAACTCAAATTGGAAAAGTAAGTACGTTTTCTTCTTCGGAGGCGTCGACTGGACTTTAAGAAATCCCCGCACGGATCCTTTACCCTCCTTCACCGAATATTCTGAGGAGTATCTCGATACCCTCAACCTCATATACCTAGCACATTCCAAGGGACAACTCTCGTATATATCCAAGGATACAACGGAGGCGATGCTTGCTAGTGCGACATTAAAGTCGTCGAATCTTCATCCCGAGATTGACTGGGTATTTTTCTAATCCTTTCTTCTTCTTTGCAGATGATGATGATTCTTTTGATTACTTATTTCAACCTTCTGGACCCTATATCCAAGCGGCGACTGGTGTCCTTCCACCTATCAGGGAGGAGGAAGAGCCAGTAAAAAAGAAACACAATGCCAAGTCCATAGCCCCTGAGAGGAAGCGGCGCTCCAAGAAGGACAAGACCAACCCAGCTGATCCCTCCAACACTATTGTGATGGATGAGAGTACTGAAGAGACGGCTACGCTGATAGGTGTTCTTTTTCAAAAGAATTTTAACCTATTTTGCGATTTGTTTTGCTAACTGAACTCTTTGATTACTGGCATTAGGTAATGAGGCGTCGCCTGAAGGTCCTAGATTTTCAACCTCCATGCTCGATCCTTCACCCCTCCGGCAAGCCGCGCCTCATAGGTCCCCTTCGCCTTTTACCCCAACAATGCCTCATATTTCCCCTTCCTCTGCCGCACCAATCGATCCTCATTTGGGTCCTTCCAAAGGCCCTGGATTCGATTTGATGCGGCACCTCTATGAGACACATGTCTACGAGAATCAGATGATGAACTGGGAGCCCTAGCGTCGCTTGCAGGGTACTAGTATTCCAGAAAGAACCTCCCTTCATGCCATAATTCTCGAAGGAACCCCCCTTAATTTTGACCTGGCCTTACACATCATGAGTGGTTCTGTTCTTCCTGGGGATCGTCGCCAGCTCCACTTCGATCCTCAATGGGTCAAAGGGGCCGTTAGTAATCACCTCACTTCAGCCGCCTTTGTAAGTTTTCTTGCTTATACTTGGTCGTCCTTCTCATGATTTGTAATTAACCTTTTGTCTATAGCTTCTAGCCACAGAGACGGAGGTCGGCGCATTGGCAGTACACCTTGCCCAGAAATGTGCCTCTCTGGAGGATAATGCAGTGAGGGCTGCCAAGGCTGCTCATCTTGAGAAAGAGAGGGATGAATGGATGAAGGTGAAGGCTAATCTTGAAAAAGATAATGTCTTCCTCCAATAGTGTGTTGGTGAGGAGCTTCACCTCAAGGAGGGAGAAATTGAGAAAGCTCAATTTTTCATTAAGAATGCCAACAAATTTGATCAGCAGCTTGCGGAATGTGAGCAGGTCTCCAACCAGAACAGGGAAAATGCTCGCCGAGCTGAGAATACCATTTCTTCCTTGACCAAGGAAAAAGAGGCATCAACTAAAGAGAAAAGATGCGGCGCTTATCCGGGATGACACTGCCCAAAAGGAGAAAGAAATAGCTTTTCTCCAACTTGAGGCTGCACAGAGGGAGAAAGAGGCGGTGCTTTATAAACTGGAGACTGTGAAGGTTGAGGTGGTGGAGTCTTTCAAGCAGACTGCCGCCTTTAAGGAGGTTGCTGAGAGGCATTTGGCAGACAAGATTATCCGGATGTATGGTAAGCTAGTCTCCCAAATTCATGAGATACAACCTGACTTCCCTGTAGAGCAAGTAAGGGTTTTTTAGGTCTTCTTACAGATGCAGCAGGAGGACAAGGAGGCTGAGGCTGCAGCTTCAAAGGCTAAAGCTGCCTAGAAACCAGCAGCGACGCCAGAGGCCAGCAACACTCCTACTCAGGCTAAGGCTGGGCAGAAGCGAGCGGCGCCGGAACCTAGTTGCAATCCTCCCAAGGGCACTCCTCCAAAGTAGCACCTGAAGAATTTTATTGCTTTCTAGATCTTTTAATTTTTGTTTCTCTGCACTTGAATACATTTTATCTTGTAAATCATTTTGGATAATGAAATCAAGGCACGCAATCAAGGCGGCAGCTCTTTTGGTATGGAAGTAATTTTTACAACTATTTATCTTTAATAGCTCCTTCATTTATGGAATCGACGCTTTTGAGATCTTGCGACACTCATTAGTAAAAGATCATACTTGATATATTTAAAATGGCATCGTTCTTTACAATTTACGCATAGAATTTTTTCAAATGGTCCACATTGAAAGTATTCCTCAGCTTCCTTCCTTCCTCATCCTCCAAGACATAGGCGTTGGGGTGAGGGATAGCGACGACCTTATAAGGCCCTTCCCACTTTGGAGATAATTTATTAATCCTGTCCAAGTGTGAGAATTCGTTTCTTCTCCATACCATCTCCCCCATGAAAAATTGGCGAGAGAACACTCGCTGTTTATAATATATGGCGGTAACCAACCTCATTCTTCCCTGAATTACGTCTGATATCCATCTTTTGGCCTCCACTAGATCAAGGTCGACGCGTATTTGTTCATCATTGGGTGCCGCCTCAAAATGTGTTACCCTATGTGAGGCTACTGCTATTTCAGTATGAGTGACAACGTCTAAGCCATATACCAATCCAAAGGGTGTTTCACCCGTAGATATTTTTGGCGTTGTCCTAAGGGACCACAAGACATTATCCAGTTCTTTAGTCCATTTTCCTTTCAAGGCGTCAATCCGCTTTTTAAATTCGATGAGAATGATTTTGTTTGCCGCCTCTACTTGTCCATTTGTCTATGCATGCCTTACTGAGGCATGTTGATTCTCAATATGCAATTCTTCGCGAAAGTATTTTAGCTCTCTTCCGGCAAACTGAGGATCATTATCGCTAACGAGGATACTCAGAATTCCATATATGATCCTGGATTTTAGGAATTTAATCACTTGGAATTCCGTAGTCGATGCCAAATCTTTAGCCTCTATCCATTTGGAGAAGTAATCTACTGCCACGATGATATAACACTTCTGCTTAGACTTGGGGAATGGACCCACCAAATCGATTCCGCATTGCACGAATGACCAAGCAATGCGCATGTGTATCAATTCAGAAGGTGGGTGCCCAATTCTTGGAGTGTATCTCTGACACGACTCGCATTTTTTCACCATATCATTTGCTTCCTTCGCCGTAGTGGGCCAATAATATCCTTGATTCAAGGCTTTCCGAACAATTGATTTGGCCCCCTCATGACATGCATCATAATTTTTTTCGATTTTTTTTCCTATTTTTATTATATTTCCTATTTATTTGTATTTTCCTGTTAGTTAACATTGACGGCAACAGTAATTTGGACCAAATAACAACATTACGAAACTTATGATACCATAAAACAACATAAGGGTACCATCCGATCACATAGCCCAAACTTATGGTACCATTGAACCTATTAACCCTTCTTTTTATCTTCGCCTCTTTCAAGGGTTCTACCCTTGTTTGCAAGTATGCTTTTATGGGCGTCGCCCAAGTATCAGTACTTTGAATGTTAAAACACTCAAAAGTCCCCTGAGCTGAGACACTTTCGACAAAGTGCACTTTCAAGGGTGTTTGTTTCCAGACATATTTGCTCAATGCATCAGCCTCCACGTTATCTTCCCTTGGAATGACGTTAATCTCGAATTGGGCGAAGCCTTCAACCAAAACTTTGGCTTCTCTAAATATTTCTTCATCATCTTTCCCTTGGATGCATATTCCCCCTTGACTTGGTTAACCACAAGTTGGGAATCGCAGTATACCTTGATGGCAGTGATGCATATACCCCTAGTTATCCTTAGACCCGCAATCAACGCCTCATACTCAAATTCGTTGTTGGTAGCCTTGAAGGTTAAAACTAAGTCATATCTTAGAGGCTCTCCTCCATCTGGTGGATTTAGCACCAACCCTGCCCCCTGAGCCTTCGATGCATGAAAACCCATTCGTGTACAACTTCCATATAGGAGATGTTTATTCTACGACTGGTGGAGGTAAAGCCCTTGTTGGGGCGATGCCTCACCCTGCTTATGAGTGGACTCTACTATGAAATCAACAAGAGCTTGGCCTTTGATGGCTGTCCTTGGAGCAAATTGGATTCGAAATTCATTTAACTCTATCGCCCACTTTATCATCCTTCCAGACGCATCTGGTTTTTGGAGAAAATGTTTTAGTGGTTGATTAGTTAGTACAATGATTTCGTACTCATGGAAGTATGGGTGAAGCTTTCTAGCAGAAACTACCAACGCAAAGAGATACTTCTCAACCTCTATATAGTTTATTTCTGCCTTCGAGAGAACTTTAGATACATAGTAAACTGACACCTGGCCAGTTTCTGTGTTCTTTACAAGTACGGAGCTTACAGTCACTGGACTGACACTTAAGTATAAAACTAAAGCGTCGCCTTTGTCTGGCTTAGCTAGGGGAGGCAGTGTTCGAAGATGATTTTTGAGCTCTTGAAACACTTCTTCTCATTCTAGCGTCCACTCGAACTTCTTGTTGGCCCTTAAAACTTGGAAGAAAGGTAATGATTTATCCCCAACTCTGGATAAGAATCTGTTGAGTGTCGCTAATCTTCCGTTTAAACTCTCTACCTCCTTATGACAAGTGGGGCTTTTCATGCCCTCAATGACATTTAGCTTCTCATGGTTGACTCCAATCCCCCTTTGGCTCACCATATACCCGAGGAACTTTCCAGATTGGACCCTGTTGGGTATTGATAGTGACAACCCAATAAGGAAAAGGCCTCGGAGGCCCAATAACCATGGAGGGGGTAAACCCAGGTTATTCGAACTGGACCAGCCTATGCTACAGTCAATCTGGCCCACAATTGAGTGGCCCAAGATCGAGCCCAAGTTGATATGAACGCCACAGTCTCCATAACTGGTCGTCATTCGTCACCAAGTCGCGAACTCCTACTGCTCGCCATAGGAGTGTTCGCCCCGAAGAGAGTCTTGCCACTCTCCTCTGGTCCCACCAACCGTTAATGAGGATATGGCCACGATATCCCGCATATCTCGGGCACATATTCTTTAAAGATTAGATACGGTAACTGCAATATCTCGCCATAACCGCAATATCTACTATCCAAATCTTCAACAACACAATATTCACGAAGATATACAATTACCTTCTACGGTTTGGTCTCTCCTACTTTTTAAATACATTTGCTTTACATACATTCATTACGTTTTGAGCTATACACACACATATACTCATTTAAGCATCGGAGAGGGACCCAGAGACACCCCCTCTGTTGCGATCCCCTTCCTGCAGGTTTACCGGAGCTAAGGCGAGAGCATCATTCAACCGTCATCTGACATTTAATTCATTGCCAAATCAGCATTCAGGAGATTACGATCCAACATACCCCAAATGCACATTTGGCGGGGTTTAATCGCACCTGATGAAGCCTCATCACCTTAAACGTTTTCCTGAGGTCCTCTGTATGGTCGACACCTTTTATAGACTTACCCAACATATCATCAACGTAAACTTCCATATTCACCCCTATCATGCCCGCAAATAGCTTGTTGATCATCCTTTGGTAGGTGACGCCAACATTGATAAGCCCAAAATGCATGACAGTGTAGTGATATATATCACTGCCTGCATAGAAAATTGTGTGATGAGACCCTGTGACATCTTGATCTGGTTATAACCAGAATAGGCATCCACGAAGCTCAATAACTCATGTCCCGAAGTGGCGTCGACCAGTTGGTCAATTCTTGGCAAGGGATATGAGTCATTGGGACATGCTTTGTTCAAGTCCCTGAAATCGACACATATTCTCCATTTACCAGTGCTTTTCTTCACCAATACAGGGTTTGCGACCCATGTCTGGAATCTGATTTCCTTGATAAATTTGGCATCAATCAACTTTGCCACCTCCTACCGAATGGCTATGGCCTTTTCTTCCCCCACGGGTCGTCGCTTCTGAGCGATTGGCTTGATGATTGTGTCTATGTTGAGCTCGTGGGTGATAACCACTTCACTTATACCCGACATATCACTAGGTTTCCAAGCAAATAATTCTCGAAATTCAATTAACAGGAGGGTCAAAGCTGTAGCATATTCTTCGGGGACGAACAGAAGGTCGTCAATTAACTTGTCAGGTCCATCTATCCATATATTCACCAATCCATCTACTAGTGTTGGACGAACCTTCCCTTCCCTCGGATCCTCCTCCGCTTGGATGGACAGGGTTTCCTTTCTCAATACCCGGTACCTTGTGGAATGCACATAACAAGTTCGTGCCCCATGCTGGTTTCCCTTTACCACTCCTATCCCATGAGGCGATGGGAATTTTAGGAGTTGGTAATAAGTTTAATGAACCATGCGGTGAGATTTCAGAGTAGATCGTCCCAATATCACATTGTAGGCAGTCGGGGCGTCAACTACAACGAAGGTGATGTCTACCGTTAAGGATTTCCATCCCTCACCAAAATATTCTAGCAAGGTAATGACTCTTACTCGGTACGTGGGAGTCGAGGCGAAGCACAAAAGTGGAAATTTCACTATTTTCAAGTCTTTCTCGCTCCTACCCGTTTTCTGTAGGGCTTCGAGGAAGAGAACATCAGTTGAAATTCCTGAGTCGATGAGTACTCGCTCAACATCATAACCATCAATTTCGACGGTGATGACCAATGCATCCTCATGCGGGCATGTCACATGATCCATATCATCCTCCCCGAAAGTAATACTTGTTTTGTCTTGTGGCATAGGGCGCTTTCCTGCCTTGGAGGTGTCAGACAATTGGGTAGCATACACCTTTAGGGCGCTGCTAGTCTCCCCTCCTTAAGCGAAGCCACCACTGATTACTCGCACACGACCTCTTTTATATCGGGACCCTTCTTGTCCCCTATCTCTCTTAGACGACACCCTTCTTTCTCTTCGAGGACTAGGACTTCGATTCCTTTTTTCCACGAAATTATTGAGGAGTCTCTTTTGAATGAGTGCCTCAATATCCCTCCTTAAGGTTTTACAGTCGTCGGTACTATGCCCCTTGCTTCGGTGGTACCGACAATACTGCTCATGATAGGGGCCCATAGGTCCTCCTGTTTTTTGAGGCAGTGGAGGTGATGCCCAATCTTTCTTCTCCATCTCGTTCAAAACGATGGAAATTTCCTGGTTTAAGGGCGTGAAAGCCTCAAAAACTTCTCTCGTTGGGCGTTGCATGCTAGGGTGTCGCCTATCATCTTGGGGTCGACTTCTCTGTGGTCGTTGCTCATGCCTTTTCCCTTACTGTACCTCTTTTCTATGATCTTTTAGAGGTTTCTTTCTTCTCCGACTATTTCGAGGTCAATATATGACTTCACTCGCGCCACCATATCCTCTATAGTTTGGACAGGTATGACACTTAAGCTGTCATATAAAGTTGAGCCCCTAGGACCCAACGCTCGGACAAAAGCTCGAATGGTCTCACCTCCTCTGATGACCTGATCGATACTAGTAAGAGCTTTATTGAAGCGAGTGTAGAAATCTCTCAGAATTTCTTCACCCACTTGTTTGATGTGGTCCAAGGTGCCGACGCTTTTTAGCAGTTATCTCCCTCCCATGTACTGGACGATAAACTTTTCCTTCAAGCCCCCCTAAGATTTTACGGACGCTTTGGGTAGGCCAAAGAACCAATGGGAGGCGACGCCACTCAAAGTTGAGGGAAAGAGGACTGCAAAATGGTTTTCGTTTTTAGTTCTTCCCAACAAGGAAGATTCATGCCTCTGAATATGCTCTACGAGATCACCCTCCCCTCGGTAGGAGTCAATCTTCGCGGTCTGAACAGACGTTGGCACCGTTATGTCCATAATTTATGGAGTAAACGGGTGCGACACTTTATCCCTCAGCTCGGGCATCACCTTGCCCTTCTGCTCCTTAACCACTTCAATAATAAGCTCCCTAACCTTGTCAAGGGTTATTTCACCCGGAGAAGGAGCTATTGTTACTGGGGGTATTTGCGTAGCTACACTCCTAAGCAAATGATACACCTGGGATGGTGGTCCATACACCAGAACCATTTGAGGTCCTGATGTTGCTTCCTCCGTGCGATGATGCTCGTTAAGAAGAGCATCACGAGATGCATCCATAAGCTCTCTTTGGTTTAAGAGCTCATCTATTGCCACTATGAGTGCATGAGTAACGATCTCTTGGGCACTATGCTCCCTTGGGGGTGCTCTTCTTTCTCTTGATGATGCTATATGGGATTGCGCTGGTACAGGTGGCGCCTGATTCTGCTGAGGCGGTGGTGCTCTTTCATGGCCACCTATCGGGGCTGAAGCACTTGGCAGCGCCACTCCCAAATTGTGCTGAAGGCGTGACATAAAAGACGAAGGTGTCAGGTGTTGTTGCAAAATGTGGAGTGAACTTCCCTCTTCAGGTTGCTAGTTTTTCTTCGCTCGTGTATTGGCGGGAGCCATGACAATATTTTGCTCAAGATTTCCCACAGATGACACCAGATGTCGGATCCTCTGAAATCTTTCTCCTACACAAGCGTCGCTCTCCTCGGGTCGGACTTGCACAAATAGACAGTCTCAGGTTGATCTGTTTTATCCACTCCGAAACTTAAGTCAGTCTGGGCTTTTGAAGAGATTTTATGTGTGTGTGGTAAAATTTCTGAATGTAATAAATGATAATGAATGCATGTATTTATAACATTGGTTTAACCCGATAAATAGTGTTATATTTTTACCGTGGTTAGCCTTTTAACTGAGGTTAAACTGTCATTCAAATGGGACAAGGATCTTATCTATAAATATCAGAGATGTCTGATCCCCATTAATAATGTTTGAACCCCATTTAATGCGGTGTTATCCTGACACTTGGAGACGACTTTGTATAGGTTGACGTCTCTCTGGCACTATGGGCGACGTCTTTGGTGGATAGCATCTTATAATTTTATTTAAAAAAAAAAGTAAGTGATAAATGATTATTAACAAACTCTAATACAACCCCCACTTTAAAAGCATCACTGCCTCCGTAGCATAGTGGTAGTGCGTTCCCTTCGTAAGGGAAAGGTCGTGAGTTCGATCCTCACCGGGGGCTTTTTCTGTTCCTCATCTGTTATTATTTTTATTTAAATTTTATTGTAGTGTAAAGGCTGAATTTAAGATGGGTCTGAACTGTAAAGAATAGCTCATCCATATATAGATGAATCATATCTGGTGTGCACCTTTCAGGTTCTAGTGGGAATGTTTGTCTTATTCTGAGCAGAACAAAAATTCTGCATTACCAAATTCCCTTTGACAATTGAAATTTTGCTGACATACATACATTTTTATTGAATAAAAAAAGTGAAGCACAAACAAAGATCCTTCAACTACAATTATTATTGAATAAAGCAGCAACTGCATTGCTGGAAGTTCATCAGTTCTCTTGGATCGGAAACACCTAATCCACGTAGACAAAACAAGGTGGTTGCTTGAACAGAAAGACTATGATGGTGAAATTCTCCTGTATAAAAAAAAATAGTAAAACACATTATCAGTTCAAAAACAATGAAGAATGCTGCTAGTAAGAATAAACTACATACAAATTTCAGGCAAAATATTATCTATCTTGTCAAGCTCTTAAACTTTACATTCTATGATAACCAACTGACCCCATATAAAAAAGACAGCATTTCCTATTTTGTACAGTGGTGGTTCCTATATAAGAATAAGGGTTACATAAACTGTACTTGAGAACCCCTTTTGTCGAAATGCCACTTGAGGTTTGAAATCACTATTTTAAATTACAGGCACAAAGGGACCAACTCAGAGCTGTTATTCAAATTCAGAATTTCAATTTCTCTACTTCAGGAGCAAGCACAAGGTTGTTTTAGTGTTGCCAAATCCAAACCGAGAATACGGTGTACTTACTAGAGTTTACTATAACCCCACAGAAAAGAACGTAGACCACGGTGAATGGAATAGCAATACTCAGATAAGAACGGAAGTGTAAGGGAATTTTAACTTGCAATAATAAACTGCAAGAACTCGAACTTGCCAAATCTAGGGCAAATTGAAGCTGAAGGTTAAACACCAGTACAAAAAAAAAATAGTTGGATGCAGTTTTTGTTTCTGACAATACACTGCAAAGAGTTGCCCAAGGTGGGATAGAGAAATCCACCCTAGCAAAAATTTCCAATGTTTAACATCCCAATAAATGTCCAAAGTTTGGGGAGGGAATGCAATTAAAGTTAACATAATAACAGAATCTAGGTAGGTAAAATCTAGATGAAAAAATCAGTTAAAATGGACAGTTGCAGTGGTTTATGAAAATAATAATAATGGTGGATAATCAATCTGACCAGTTAAGATGCTACTCAAACTTCAGCAAATGATGTGAGAAATGATAACATTAAGGAAGCTAGAATTAGTTTCATGAAGCTTAATCTGACTGGCCAATAAAGATGAGCAAAGAGAAGTAGGGTTGACAATTTAACTCACGACACAATAACACGATACGAACACGCACGAAAAAAGTCGTGTTCGTCTTTTCCTTTGATGGTACGATAACACGATAACACGATTGTTTTTAAGTCTCAAAACACGATAGCACGATAACTACTTATAAATACATTTAGTTTTGCTATTATATTTATAATTTAGTTATGTTATCGTGCGAATGTACTAACGTGCAAACGTGTTATCGTGTTATCGTGTTACTCTGAAATATTTATTGTGTTATCATGAAATATTTATTGTGTTATCGTGCAAGCGTGCTATCGTGCTACGACTTTCCACGATAATTTTGTGTTGTCGTGTTCGTGTTGACACAATAAATTTCGTGTTCGTGTGGTGTGTCTGTAACACGATTACATTTTTGTGTGTGTCATGTTGGGCTATCGTGTACTATTAAAACTCTTAACACGCACGATAGCGCGCACGAATCGCCAGCCCTAAAGAGAAGGTCTTAGAAGTTAGGATTCTGAACGAAAACATCCAAGAAAAAGTATTGAAATGGCATGGATACAAGAGACACCACAATCTTCTCAAATCCAGAAAGATTATGAGAATAAAGTAAATTGGTAATACCTAGAATGAAACTTGGTATTAACATTCAGGTCAATACATAAGCAGGGATTATCCAACTACATTACTCTTATTCAAGTGTTCTAATGAAGTAAATGCTGCACCTTGTAATGGCATACAAATTACAAAAAGAAAGCATTTTACTGAATTAGCAGCTGGAAGTTACCGGGAGGGGGGGAGGGGGGACGGTCGGACTGTGATGCAGTTTTTCAACTCCAAGAACTCAAACGCATTTAACTATGATCTCTAATTTACTGGCCGATTATATAAAAGAAACAGGAGGTAAATACGTCTATCCAAATCCAGAATGCAAGGGAAGAGCGAGAGATACCTATCACTGGTAGCCGCCACCATGTGTGTTCATGTCTTCCTCAACTGTATCGGCCAAGTAAACCCTAGGGAAGTCATCGAGAGAGAAGTCGGTCTTCTCCTTCATCATCTTCACCACGTCGGCCTTCTTCAGGATGGTCCTTTGGATCGGCGGGCGGTTGCGCCGCTGATCGCGGCTGAAGTACTTGATGTCGTACACTGTTTCCGGATCGGAGGTTGGTACGCATGCCTTGACAGGGAAAGTGGCAGGGCAGGGAACTCGGTAGTCCGTCGCCTTAGGAATTGCAGATTTGTACTCCGGCGACGCAACGGGGCCGGTCAGCTCCCACGGTTTCTTGAGGTAGCGCTTTAGGGTTTGCGACACCGAGGATACGAGCTTGGCCATGGCGGTATGGAACAAGAATTGCGGAGACGAGAAATTCAGAAGTCAGGCGACAGGGGAAGTGGGGAACGCAGATCGGCGATGGACTATTGGAGAGCAGCGTCCAACGACGACGTTGTTGGAGATCAAAGGAGGCCAGAAAACGGCTAGCATTTGTGTCGTTTCGTTATGTTATTATTTAATAGGAAAAAATATAATCACACTTAGAATCACTATTTGAATTTTTTTTAATCGTACCTAGAGTTTTTTACGTGTCGTATTATACGGTCAGTCTAAAAGTAAAAAAACAATGTCTAGTTAGCGTCATTTAATTCGTAATTAAATTATCTTTGCACTGTAATTTTTTTTGAGTAAGTACATAATTAAATTTCTCACCTAATGCATTTAATTATTTCGGTCAAATTATAAGACAAGTGATGTTAGGTTAAAAAATCATTATATTTTTAATCAAAAAATTACCCTAGGTAGATAATTGAATTACGACATAAAGGACATTAACCGTGGTGAGTTTGGACTTACACGGTGTGAGTTATATTTTTTTAAGTCAAATTTTAATATCTCAACTTACGGCAGAGCGTACAGTCAATCTGTAAGTCCAAATTTAATATTTTTTACATTATTTGAATCGCAATTAAAATATCTACTTATTACAAAAAAAAATACATACAATTTTTTATTTGTAATTAAACATCGAGTCGTCAAAAAAATGTTTAAAAAAATTGCCAGTGAAAGGTAGTGTTTTTACAAAACGCTACCTTGAGTCGCGTTTTTGTAAAAACGCTACCCTGAGTAGCGAATTTTGTAAAATAAAAAATCATTTGCTACCCCAGTAGCATTTATATACATATATATATTTTTTTTGTATACTTACTTTTTCAAAAATAATTGCGCAGTAGTTACTTATTGAAAAAATTCTAATATGTTCAATGACTTCGATAATTGATAACAGTGTAAACTTATTTGGTTATATGGTGTGATGGATAAAATAATGATGTGATGACTCAAACTTATTAGTCGGGGTAGGTTTATTTAGAGCACGACCGCGCAGGAAAATGGTTATTTAGAGCACAACCGTTATAAGTATATAATTTTATATATTATATTAATTAGTATTAATTAATATAATTAATATATGAATACAAATAAATAATAATTTTGTTATTTAATAATTATTTTAGTTATTTAATGGATTTCGTAGAAAGTTACGTAAACATTGTTAAATCGAGTTATTTTGTTGTTTAATTTGATTTTAAATTCTTATTTTTGTTTTGAATGTATTTTTTCGGTTTAAATCGAAAATCCGGTCCGAAAATTCGAATGGGCGATTTATTTTTCCTTATACATATTTTTTATCATACTTTTTTTTGAAGAAAATCCGGTCCAAAAATATAGGTACCCGATAGAAATAGTAAAAAAAATGGTATAACCGGTCCGGTTTCACCCCTAAGTTTAACTGTCCAAAGGGTGGTGAAATCGAGGAGATGCGGCGCGGAGAGGGACTTATTAAACATAATACACAGGTTTGTAGATATAACTCACATATTCTCATATATTTCTTTGTAGGTTAAAGCTAGTTTATATATATACATTAGAAGACATGAGGCATAGATATAAGGAAGCATGATCCCTAAAATAAGGAGAGTTTGTACAATAATCCTTAATTTGTGTATTTTGTCTTCCTACACTCCCCCTCAAGCTGAATTGTGAGATCACACACATTTAGGTTGAATCATACTTCTTCAAATGATTTTTCATTAACCGTTTTTGTTAGTACATCACCAGGTTGATCATCTGACCGTACATATGGGAGAGATACCACGTCTTCTTCTAACTTTTTCTTGATGAAGTGTTTGTCGATCTCGACATGCTTAGTTCTATCGTGTCGAATCGGGTTTTCTGATATACTGATAGCAACTTTGTTATCGCATAGTAAGTTGCATGACCCTTTGATTGGAAAATCAATCTCTATTAGCAACTTTTGTATCCATAATATCTTAGTTAGACCCCGAGTTATTTCTCTAAACTCGGATTCAACACTAGAGAGGGCGACCACCTTCTTGCTTCTTGCTCTTCCAAATCACCAGATTTCCTCCCACAAACGTGAAATATCCAGAAGTTAATCTCATATCCACCTTGCTTCCTGTCCACTCTGCGTGTGTAAACGCTTTGAGCTCAAGGTGTGCATTATTTTGAAATAAAATCTCCATTCCTGGTGTACCTTTTAGATACCTTATAACTCGCATAACTACTTCCACGTTCTTCTCTTGGAGTTGGTGCATGAATTGACTAAGAATCTCTACTGAATAGGTCACATCGGAACGAGTGTGTGCCAGATAAATCAACTACCCCACTAGGTTTGATATTGTCCTTGATATGCTGGTCTTGCTTCTTTGCTGATTGTTAATCTGTGATTTACGATAATTGGAGTAATAGAATTCCATTTTGAGAAAATTACAATCCATCGTTGCATATAAACGATGTGTGGATGGATGATAACAACGATGGCCTTTTTGATTAATTTTGTATCCTACGAAGACACACTTGACCGCGCATAGATCGAGTTTAGAACAGTCGGATTTTGGTACATGAACATAGTCGGAGCACCCAAAAATACGTGGTGGAAGTGTTAATGTTGAGAGAACACTAACATGTTGTGAGAGTTCATGAAGTGGTGTTCTACGACCAATGACTTTAGTGGACAAACGATTTAGTAGGTATATAGAAGTTGATACGGCTTCATGCCAAAAATAAATAGGAACATGTGACTCAATCATAATGGCACGAGTCATTTTGAGAATAATCTTATTTTTTCGTTCCGCAATTTCATTTTGTTGTGGAGTATGTGGACACGATGTTTGGTGAATTACGCCTCGTTCCCTAAAGAAATTTTGCATGGAGGAATTGAAAAATTCACCTCCATTGTCATACCGTACGATTTTTATCTGTGTGTGGAACTGTGTTTGGATCATTTCATAGAAAGCAACGAATTTGGCGGCCACTTCAGATTTATTTTTAAGAAATTATACCCAAATCATTCTAGAGGAATCATCTATAAATAACACAAAATACTTAAAGCAGTACTATTCATGCAAGACACGGAAATTGAGGCAGGTCCTCACACATCTGAATGGACTAAGTAAAAAACTGAATCTGCTCGAGTCTTAGAGGATTGATATGATTGTCTATGATTTTTGGACAAAATATATGTTTCACATGAGAAATTATTTTGCTGAGGAAATAATATAGGGAATAGCATGCGGAGATACCTTGAATATGGTTGTCCCAACCGTCGATGCCACAAACATTGTTGTCTGTCAACAGTTCCGTGAGTCAGCATTGCAGTTCTGTGTTGAGTCACCTCGTCGACATAGTACAACCCTTCACGCTCAGTACCACGCCCAATCGTCTTCCCCGACTGAATATCCTGTAATAAACAGATACCCAGATACATCAATACCATGCACTTCAACTCCTTAGTCACAAGTCTTATAAAAATTAATTTGCACGAAAGTCTAGGGACATAAAAACAATTATTTAGTTTAAGTGATGACGAGATTTCTATCGACCCCGCCCCACAAATTGCTGATAATTCACCGTTCGCGCTTTGAATAGATGTCCGAGCAGGATTGTCCTTCCCACAAAGTCACTCTTATCAAATGTCATTGTGTCCGTAACACCCGAATCTAGGAGCCATTTTGTACTCTTTTATTCTAGTACACCGACTATGTTTATTCTGGACTTACTTGAAGTAATGTCAAAACTTTCGGGGCCTTTTAAAACCTGCTGGAAAAATTGGGACTACAATTGCAATTAGAAGTTTTTGAAAAAAAACTAATGCCTCATTTGTCGTATTCATCCGCAGCTTTTCTTTCTTCTTCACGGGAATAAGCTTTCGCTCCGAATTCAACTCCCCTACTCCAGGTTCCTGCCACCTCTGATGGATTGAGATCCTCTCTCGGTTCCGTTCTTTGACTGAACCTCTATCCTTCCGGGTAACCGATCAGTTGATAACATTCCTCCCTATTGTGGCGAGGTTTGCCACAGTGTGAGCACTCGAGTTTGCTCTGGTCTCCTCCGCTGTTGCCGCCACGTGATGGCGACACACCTCCCGGTCCTCTCCCAGAATCTAAGCGTGGTTTGGTGGCAGTCAGACTCTGTCCGACTTCAGTTATATAGTCGCCTGCAGCCACTGGTCCACTTGGAGGCTTCACGACCAGTCCCACACTGATTCTTGAGGCTAAGGCCGATGATGGTCTCAGCCCCTCTCCATATGTGTCTGAACCCCGCATGACATGCCTCCGGTCCTTCTCAGTCTGAATTGTCGTGTAGGCTTCTTCTGGTGTCGGTTTAGGGTCACTCTTCAGTAAATCCCTCTTTTCGTAGTCGAATTCGTCTCCTATACCTGCAAGAAACTTGTACAACTTCGATTCCGATTTGATTATGTTGAATGTCTCGATATCTTTCGGATGCTCCATAGGATTTGGTTGTCGTATTTCAATATCCCTCCAAATTCGTTGAAGGTTACTGAAATATAGTTCCACGATGTCAGATCCTCTCTTCATGTTGTTCGCTTTTACTGTGAGGTCGTAAATTTGAAAATACGTCATGTTTCTTGCTGTACGTTCCTGCGAGTCCATTCCACATGTCCTTGGCCGTGGGATACTGTCAGTAATTCGCTTTGAGTTCCCATTCCATGTTGTCTAACATCCAAGAACACACAATAAGATAAATTTGCTCCCATTGTGTATGCTCTTCTGTTCGTCTCGCATGTGTAGCTGGGATCCCAGTTATGTGGCTCAATTTTCCCCTACCTCTGATGGTCCTTCGCATCAATCGAGCCCAAAGTGAGTAATTGTTGTATCTCAATTTTTCACTGAGGCTTGCCGGTTGTGGCAAGTTCGCAGGATGGTCGCCAGTTGAGCTCGTTGAGCCGCCAACGAATCTGTTGTGGCTGGTTCTTGGCATGAGTTAATGCTCCCATCGGATTTCGACATGACCCGTTCATGTAGGTACGGTAGATGATGAGTGCTGGAGGTATTCGATCCTAATTGATCGAAAAACTCAGCTCTGATACCATATTGAACTTAATACACATGTTTGTAGATATAATTCACATTTTTTCAGATATTGCTTTGTAGGTTACATCTAGTTTATATAGATACATTAGAAGACATGAGACCTAGATAATGCTTCATATGCGGTGAAGAGGGGCATTTTGCACGAGAATGCAAACGACAAAATGGCAACATCGCAAGAGCAGCAGGAATCATGATCCCTAAAACAAGGACCCTAAAACAAGGAGAGTAAAACAATGAGAGTTCCTAAAACAAGGAGGGTAAAATAAAGAGAGTTCCTAAAACAAGGAGGGTAAAATAAGGAGAATTTGTACAAGAATTCTTAATTTGTGTATTCTGTTTTCCTACTGAACTTGGTGCGGAGGTAAAATATGAAAAAAAGGGAGACGGCAGATGACGAGGTTTGATTTGTTATCTTCCTCTCCTTTCTAACTAATTACAGCAAGGGAAAAGTATGAAATTGCACCCGGATGTTTGCCAGAATTGGTAACTGCACCCCTGATGTTTGTTCTTACACCCATATGTTTGCACTTGTTTGTAATTGAGCCTTTCCGTCCATTTCTGATAGTAACCGTTATATCTGACCTGGTATACCGAAAATACCCCCATTCTTATTATTGAATTGGCAAAGCCAGTTCTCATTTCATATCAGCCAACTCTTCCCATTTCACTTCTCACACACCGCGTTTTTGAAGCTCACAGGTCTGAATCAGCTCGTTTGTACATCATGGGTGGTAAGTATGATGAATGCTCTTCTCGTTCTTCTTCCTCTTGGGCATCGAAGCCGAACATGACATCCATGGAACCCATGTGCTACTGCCAACTCCAATGTCGTGCGACAACAGCGTGGACGAATAAAAATTTCGATCGGGTGTTCTTTGCATGTCCAAGATACCAGGTAATGAAGCCAATTTCTTGTGTTAATTGCGGTTATATGACCGATTGGTCTACGGTGAACCAATTTGGGATTTTCTGAAACCCTAATTTCTTGTTACTACTATGAAGCCATCAAGTTCTTTGAAGAGGAGTTGCGATTTCTTTGCTTGGGCAGATCCACCTATGTGTGTGTATGGAAGGAGAGCCATGACCAAGTTTATGTCAAAGGAATCCGAACTCAACAACCAAATTTCTGTGTTACGTAGCAGAAATCAGCAACATCTGTGTGTTATAGTGTTCTTAGTTGTCGTTGTTGCTGGACTTCTGTTGAAGATGTAGCTGCGTTTAACACTTTTGTTTTATAGTGTGTACGTTATGTACGTTGTCATTCAGTTGTACTTGATGAATATTTAATGAAGACATTGTGGACCCATACGTTGTGTACGTTGTTATTCAGTTGTACCTTATGTTTGTTGTAGTGTTTGGTTTTCCACCCTTATGTTTGGCAAAAATTTGGTAAACGCACCCATATGTATTGACATACAACATACAAACCAACCTGTTATCCAACAGAACACAAACCAACAGAACGCCAACAAACCTGTTTTAACCTAATATCCAACAGAACACAAACCAACAGAACACACAATCCAACAGAACACAAACAACCCTGTTTTAACACAAACGAAGGTTCCACAGACCTAATATCCAACACAACAAGATAGTATCCGACACAACTGTTCAACCAACCTAATATCCAACAAAATGTAGTCACCCAACCTAACAAACCAAAATATCACTGCAACATCAGCGCACCGAACGTACTATAAAATATCAGTGCACCTAACAAACATACTATCACTGAGTAGATCGTCGCCCAAACCGGGGTGAAGTGCGAGTACCCTGAACTGGTGTCTTCTTCCTTGTTTTACCCGTTTTAAGTGGTTGGGGAGATAAGACTAGTGCCCGACAACGTGATAACTCTGGGGCAGTTGATCTCACCCGCACAAAATCGTCGTCCGAATCTATGATCACTGGCGCCGCCTTCTTCGTAGACGGGTGTGGAACCTACATAAAGAGTAATATATTTAGACGTTGTCCATATGTCCATTAATCGTAAATAGCCAAATTTCATACCGTCACAAAATCATCGTCCGAATCGACGTTGACTGGGGTCGCCCTTGATGAAGACGGGGTCGCCTTTGACGAAGATGGGCGCCCACTCCTTGGTTTGGTTCTTCTCACTGTCAACTTGGCCCTTCTTGTTCTCTTTGGAGGCTCAACATGCGGTTCTCCTGCTGGTTCCATATGTTCGTCGGCCATTGGTGGGCGACTTGGTCGAACACTTTCCTCCATTGGTGTCTGACTTGCTGCAAAGGTGTCATCCTGTGGAGGCTGAACTGTTTCTTCGGGATTCAACTTTTGCCTAACAGGTCCCCTCCGCTTCTTTGAAACCTAAAAATGAAATGTTTATTAATGTAGTTGAAATGCAATAATGTCAAAGCGATAAGCGATCGTACCTTCCTTTTCGACGCAGTAGCCTGAGACTGCTGCGTGGCCACATCTTCGGTCGTCTGACTTGTGCATCTCGATCCCACACCACTTGTTGTTCCTCCAATGTTTGCCCTCGGACATGCTCGCTTGTTGTGGCCCGTTTCATGGCAAGCATAGCAAAACTGTTTTAAGCCATGCTTTGTCATCTTAGATGTGCTGTTGTTGCTTGGTTCATGAGCTGCCCTAGTGCGTTTCTTATTCGGTCTTCCACCTCTCTTCCTAAACTCTGGTGGGTCAATATGCAATGACTCCACCCGGACCCAGTCGTCTACACCAGGTAATGGGTGTATTATTGGTGCGTAAATCTTCCTCATAGTGGTTACATGATAGCATGGATCAACATAGGCAGCTGCATGCGGGCATGGAATCCCCGATAGCTCCCATTCTAGACAACTACACTATTTAACATTCAAATCTACCTTGTGTTGGTATGACGTTCCAATCCGGACCTCGTATTCTCCTTCACCTGCGTAGAGAACTTGCATTCCACGTGCTGAAGCTTTTTTCTTCTTTATTTTATCCAAAATGTTTGACATTAACAGACATTCGTGACTATCCGCCTCCTGCCTCCTCGTTTGAAAATCCGTCATTAACATACGCCTTAGACTCTCCATGAGTGTTATGATGGGTTTATCACAGGCCAACAGAATCTTACTGTTCCAACTTTCTGAACAGTTGTTCACTATTAGATCAGTCTTCGACTCTGGATGAAACTCATACCTACACCACGTCTTCGGGTCAATCTCCGTTAGGTATTCCCAGGCAGACTTGAAATGCACTTTTAACCACTCCATGTGAACCGTGTGCCGTAATAATCCATGAACACTTCGACTGTCTCATAACTTAGTATATCCATCCGTAAAACAGTAACTTCGGACTTCCCAACCCACTTTCCATCAACAAAAACACCGTCGTAATGAATCGTCAAGTCGTAACTTTGGTTGTCCATTTTTTATCCTAACAAAACAGAAATACATAAATGGAATCAGCTCAAAACAGTAAACGAAAAATGGATCTTTAAACAGTCGCAATACTGTAAATAATTTGTAAGGAGAGATTGAAACTCATATGACATTTGTAATCAGACTGATCACATTCTATAAACATCAGTGATGTAAGCCCAGAAGAATAAATGCAATCAGACCTTTTACATGAAGAAACGAGAAGATATAATACAATTGAGATGGGAAGGAACAAACCGAGTCTAATCCCACTCATCTTACACTTATCCTAGAAACTTGGATATGTCAGTCATTCTACACTATCTATCTGTACTAACTTCACCATCATCTATCTAATCTATACACAACTTCATCTAAGACAAAGAGAGATTCCCTCAATCTTTATGTTACATCATCAAAGAATTCAACTTGACAGGTCAGTTATAATATGGAAGTTGCAGTTGTATGGATCATTTATGGGTTTGCTTTCTCCCCTGCAAACCAAGTCCACCGAGCATTTTCAAAATCGAGTGACAGTTCAAAATCGAGCATTTTTACGAAATGAACCCAAATAATCCAGCATTTTCACAAGTGCTGCTACAGTTAAATCAGGGGAAAAATCACTACAAATTGACCGTGGAATAATCAGACAATAATCACTCCAAATTCACTCCAAATCACTCCAATAATCTTGCACGCCAATAATCACTCCAAATTCAATCTTGCAACAGACAACCAACTCCAAATTCAATCACAACAACGATTTGAGGAGACTTATGCAGGATTTTGTAGGAGCTTTCCTAGGGAGAACGCGGTCGCTTCTCGGGCGGACTGCTCGGGCGGACGACGACAGCACTTCAGGCGGGCGGACGACGGCAGCAACACTTCAGGCGCAACGGGAGAAGACAGCAGTAGACTTCAGGCGCGCGGGAGAAGACAACAATTAAGTTTTGCTTCAGACTTCAGAGTTGTGAAAGGTGTTGTTCAGACTTCACAGTATGGAGGAGTTGAAACCGAAACAAAGGTGATGGTTTGCCTTAGGGGTAATTCGGTCATTTAACATGGCATCGGTTCGAATTTAACGACAACACGTGCCCTTCACGTGAGACTTAACGGGATTTTTTAACATTGGGTGCAATGACTAACAAAATGAAACATACGGGTGTAAATAATTGCGGCAAAAAACATATAGGTCCAATGACAAAAAATTGCAAACATTCGGGTGCAATTTCATACTTTTCCCTTACAGCAATTGCAACTGATCAATGTTGGACTTTGGTCATTTTCAAATGAAAAAAAAGGGAAGGAATAGAGAGGTAGAAGGGTGAGAGTGTCCTTAATTGTATTGGTAGGGACAAAGCACAAGCACTAACCCTACTGAATATTTTTTTTTTCTTTCCTGCAGGGCGAACCGATGGGTCTGACCATATTCGATCGGGTTGAACCGAAAATCAGTCCTCTCATCAATTCCAGGTATGGTCCAATTCTGATAACACTGGACTTTAACGCCTATCATTCAACCTACCAAATTCATGTTGCCAGAAAAACTACCATATTGTTTTATTTATTTAAAAATGATGTTATCATTTATTAATATATATTCATTATTAGTTTTTATTTAAAATTTATCATTATCAATTATAATAGTAAATAATTCATGTTGCCAGAAAACTACCATATTTTTTATTTAGTTAAAAATGATATTATCATTTATTAATATATATTCATTATTAGTTTTTATTTAAAATTTATCATTATCAATTATAATAGTAAATAATAAAATTGCATTGCAGCTCTAGTGAACAAGGAGCTCAGTCCATTTCTGTACCTTGAGACCATTCTTCTTCTTCAACCCCTGCACCGTGTTCGCCTCTGTTGAAAGGCAGGCCCAAAAGCCTTGGAAGAAGCTCAGTCTCTCGCAGATCCACTCCTCTCCCGCGCTCAGATCACGGATCTCAGGTTCCGTCTCACGTTTCTGCGATCTCCATTTCCTCTCTCACCTCCGTCTTAAGCTTTTTTTTTGCTTTAATCCATTTTCACTGGGCATTACCTCGTGCGAGCTACGCCTCCGGATCTTTTGTTAAATAGGTTAACTTCATCTCTGATTTATTTGTAGTGTGGTCGAACTTTGTGACTTGATCTGTGTAGTATAGGGTTCTACGTGCGCGTTCTTCAGCCAGTGTTCTTTTTTCACTTCTCTTGTTATGGAGCTCAAATTTTGCTGCTATAGTCGTCTTTTTTGCTGATTCGTGTCCATTATATACTATTTGTTTGTCAGTTTGGGGCTCGGCGCCATGGTTTTGTGTTACGCAGCTGAAGAGTTATAAGGTCTAGTCGAGTAACATTTATTGCTTATTTCTGCTTCAGTTGCGGGGTGATAGCACCTCGTAGATCTGTATTGTTTTTCCACACGGTTCGATTACCTGTATTAGTTTTTTTTATTTGTCAGAACTGAAGAATCTCCTGCTGTTCAAAAATTTGTTTATTCTTCCGGCTACTGGAATGCTGGAATGAATAGCCCTGCCATATTTCATTCCATCTCCCCTGTCATAGCATAATTCAGTATGATATAATGAGAGTTCTGAATCTATCCTTCTTTCTACATGTTTATATATGTCCATGGCTACATCCTCTTTTCATCTGCAATATTGTGATTTGAGTATATACTTTCTTGAACATATCAATGTCTTTATCATCTTTTATCTTGATTGTCTGTATCTGGGCACATAAAAAGAAGCATTGATAGTTTCCAACTTTCCATGCTCCGCTACTATTTTTAGTTTTATATTTGTATTTGGGAAGCAGCTCCTCCAGTATATTGATCTTTGTTCATAGAACTCTCTGTATGACGTTTTAGTTAGAAAGATGCTCTGCAAATTTTTCAAACCCATGTAGACACTTCTGTAAACGATGGATTGAGTTTCTTTGTTTCTTTTCTTGCAACTTTGACTCTGCAGATGGCGGTGCAGGAAGCAGTTATTTCTGTTCCAAGTGCTCGAGTTGTTGGCAATGCCTTCGTGGAGCAGTATTACCATATTCTGCACCAGTCTCCCAATTTGGTATATAGGTTTTACCAGGATTCTAGCTTGCTAAGCCGGCCTGACAACACTGGCAATTTAACAACTGTGACCACAACACAAGTGAGTCTAGTCTATTAATGATTCAAGTTGGATCAGTATGCACGAGTTCAATTTGACACCTCTAGTTTTCTGCCATTTCTAAATTTCCTGGTTTAAACTGTTGGTGGTGATACTTTAATAGAGGGAGGTGAAATGTGTCTCTAAACTCGTAAGCTGTTCAATATGAATAACAGATTCCACCAACTATATTTGTGGAGAAAATCCTCTGTACAACACCCTGAATGTGTTGTATATATATATATATATGTGTGTGTGTGTGTGTGTGTATTTTTTCTTCTTCAAGAAGTACATACATTATGAAGCTGGAGAACTTTTAAACTATAGTTGATGTTTGCTTCTGATGGTTCCTTTTTAGGAAAATCAGTTCTACATAGTCTACTTAGGAGTTGAGAACTTTTTGTTACGAAGACACAAATTGAATTTTGATAAATAATAAAATAACATCTGAAATACTGCAGAAAATAGCCAATTTTAGACTTAACACTCATAGTTGGCAAGTGGATGTTGTATGAATGCTAAGAGAAGTGTTGCTTTTGTTTTTGCATATTAGTTACTTCATTTGTATGATCAGTTCTTCAACATTAATTTCAGTTCAGTTTTGCTGGATGCTGACAATTTAATGTTGATCCCAGATGTGAACCGACGAATATGATAACTATAGCTTTCATGGTGCATTGAAAAGACTCCTACTTCTTGTAACAGGGAATTAACGAAAAGATTTTGTCCCTAAAGTATGAAGATGTTACAGCAGAGATAAAAACTGCTGATGCTCAGGAATCTTATGGCAGAGGAGTGATTGTCTTGGTAACTGGATGCTTGACTGGAAAGGATGCCGTGAAAAGGAATTTTTCCCAAACCTTTTTTCTAGCTCCCCAAGACAAAGGTTACTTTGTTTTGAATGATGTGTTCAGGTACGTTGAGGAGAGTGGCCAACCAACTTCTGCCCCAACTATTTCAGATATTGATGGCTCGTCAACTGCTGCCACATCAGTTGCTGCTGACTTACCTTCTGAACCAGGTTGGTTCCACCCTGTTTTCGCAATATTATAATTTTCTTCATTATAAAAAAAGCTCTTTGCTCATATCTCCCTCATTCTCAGAGCCTGTTAGTGCTCCTGATCAACACCCAGAGGAGCCAGAAGCTTCATTAGAGGAGGAACTTAATAATGGTCCTGAAGTTTGTGACCCTTCAGAAAATGAGAACTCTGTTATCGAAGAAGAAGCTGTTGAGTTCGTAGTTGTTGACGCTGCTCCGGAAGTGGAGGATGATGCTCCAAAGAAATCATATGCATCAATCGTGAGTATATGCTAATGATTTCCTCTTAGATTGATTTATACGTTTGTGGAACCCTTTATAATGAAACAGGATGATGCTCCTTCCAGTTGAAGGTAGTGCAAGGCAATGTAGTCACACGCAAAGTCCATGTGGCCCCAAGTGCTCTAAAAGTCGCACCTCCAAAAGAACAATCTCAACTTTCACCTGTGAAATCCTCTGCACCTGCAACATCAGGTCCTACTAGCAATGATGGGGTCCACGATAGCAGCAATGTGCCCGAAGGTGAGTTTACATATGAACTTGGAGCTTCATGGAAATAGAATACGGATTTCTTCTTTGCTTTGTTTAATTAAAATTATATTTTTAAAACATTTGCAGGTGAAGGGTACTCAATATACGTCCGAAACTTGCCCTACGAAGCAACAGTGGAGCAACTTGAGGAAGCATTCAAGATTTTTGGCCCAATCAAGCCCCATGGCATTCAAGTCCGAAGTAATAAGGTTAAGTTTGTAAATTTTACCTATGCAAGTCTAGAGTAGACAAACTAGAATGGAGTATTTACAATCATAATTCTCTTCTTGGGTTTGTCAAAGCAGGGAGCATGCTTTGGCTTTGTTGAGTTTGAGAGCTTGGCAGCAATGCAAAGTGCAATTGAGGTACACTTATAAGAACTTTTGTTTTCTTCTTGATAGTAAAAACTCAAATTAATTGTGCCTGCAAAATTGTACCTTCCAATTTTTGTTAAATATACAAATTTGCCATCTTTGAATTGTACATTTCAGGCATCACCAGTAGCAATCGGAGACCGCAGTGCAGTAGTTCAAGAAAAGAGAACCACTACTCGAGGTACAAGAGTTTTTGCACTATCTATATTATAACGCTTATCACCAAGTTTAACTGCTTATCACTAAGTTTAACTGCATTGCCTTATTACAGTTGGTGGAAGAGGCAGGTTTCCTCCAGGCCGAGGCGGTTTCAGGAATGAAAGTTTCCGGACCCGTGGGAATTTTACAGGTGGTGGTGGAGGCGGTCGCGGTTATGGAAGGAGCAGCGAGTACAGGACCCAGGGCGAGTTATCACCCAGACCCAGGGGTCCAGTGGGTCCAACTGGCTCAATGGGCCGTGGAGGAGAAGGCTACCGACCTTATCAGAACGAACGTGGAAGAGGAGGCCGTGTGGGTCCGGGCCCTGGTGGACCAATCCCCGTCTGAGGCTGGTCCAGGACAGAAGTAATTTTTTTTTGACAGTCTAGCTGACAGTAAGTACAACAGAGAAGGTGGGGTGGGGGGTTAGAGGTTTTCGTTTCTCCAACTCAACTTGCAGCAGCAGCATTAGAGTATTTGGGGTCTTCAGTTTTTTCCTATCAAAATACCATTTTTTTTATAAAAAAATACCCTGAGCTCATAAACCTCATTACGAGCCGTTCGTTTTCGGTTTGTAGATGAGAGGTTGCGGTTTTTGGGATGCCGTTTCTCTATTTTGTGTAACGACTTTTGTGGCTATTATTCGATTTCGTGATTTGGCCTTATTAATCATGATATCATTGTCAATAGTTCTCCAATCACAAGATTCACTACATATGCATAGGGGTGTGGCAAATCGTGTGCACACCGTGCGTGTTATCATACGAAAATCGTGCGACACTTGTCAACATGAACACAATAAATTTATCATATCTTGTTCGTCAACATAAATACAATACATAATTTTTCATGCGTGTTCATGTCGTGTTATCGTAGTGTTAAAATAGTCAATTATATATTAACATGAGAGATTTATAAGAAATATTAAAATAACGAATTATTAATAGTAAGATTTAACGAGTCTTTAATGTAGAATCGAGAAACTCTAAAAATTATATATTTAAATACACTTTTAAAAGTTATTAAACAAAATTTATTTAAAAAATTATTCAAAATATTAGATTTTGAAGTCCAATTTTATAGTTGACCAAAAAAAATCTATTTTTATCGTATTATCGTGTATGATACTTAAACACGAACACAACACGAAAATACTTTTGTATTATTATGTTCGAGCTATCGTTCTATCACATGTTTTCACGAACACAATTTTTTTCGTGCCTACTCGTATCGTGTTATTATATTACGTGAAAAATTGTCTACCCTACGCATACAAATACTTTACATTAAATGAATGTACAACTTCAGTAATGAGTCTCTACTAACAACTTAGGCAGAGCATAGTACTACGAATTTGACATACAAACGACACCGACATGAGATACAAATTTGTCATTTCAACTCCACCTTAGGTGGGCCTTCACTGTCAGATTCCCTTGCCATGTCCATATCCAAGATGTCTCTGGTTCCCACCACCATCAATGGAATCATTCATTCCATTATCTTCACCAAACATAGAGAAGAGAAACCAAGAAGAGCACACTCATAGTCATGGCAATGGAGAGAGAAGAAGATGAGAATCCACCATGGTTCGTGTATGGGTAAACTCCTGGCGGTGTGGTTCCATACGGTCCGTACCCGTATGGCGTGGTTGATGATGGAGGTGTGGTGCTCGGCGTCTTTGGGCTCAAAGGTGTATTATTCCCTGCGTCACTGGGACAACAAAAAATCACACTATCAGCCAAACCCTATTCAGTATAGAAAAGCTCATTGCACTTTCAAACTCAGAAAATAGCCGTAACATTTTCACCACCCAAGTAAAAATGGTTCTTTCATCAGGGTCATGACAAGTAACCAATGAAAATAAAGATTAAACTAAAGTCTAATTCCATTAACTACCCTCAACTTTTGATCACCTCAAAAGGCGGCATTGTCCTTGCTTTTCCGAAAAATCCAACAACAGCAAAATATAGATCTGAGGAGGATGGGAATGATGAAGTACCTGGCGCTTTTAGGGTAAATGCAAGCTGCATAGCCTGCAAATCATAACCCGACTCTCAGTTTCTTATGGTGAGTGCAGATACAATATATGCAGCCATTCCATTATCACTTTCTAGTCAAATTGAACACCAATTCTCAATTTCGAATCAGAACTGAAATTGGATACTCAAAGTTATGTAACGAGCTTCATAAAATAAGGAGCTTCCCAAGATATGTGCAGAAAGGTGTTTTTTTTTTGCCAAAAAAAGTAAAGAAAGGAGTCGCTTTATGCTTATTGTCACTAAGCTGAAATTTTTATCTTCACAGAAACAGAAAGTCACCACAAATATTAAACTCTAATGCAACCTATACCAAACTAGAACAGCAGCAATAATGTGATTTGGGTTCAGAGAAGTGAGAGATCTCACCAATACGAAATCTTGAAGGCCATCAAGAGTCAGACAAAACGCATACTATCAATAAATCTTAAGAAAAACACTCCCTTATAAGGATCTAGAGAGTGGTTTGTGGAGAGGAAGAAGGAATTCCATACTTGGGTTAGATTTGGTGCAAGTGGCAGTGCCAGAAAAGTCACAAGTCCCTGGAGCTTGGCCCCTTTTTTGGAAGAAGCTGTTGACTGCATAAGAACAGTGATCCCTCACCGTGGTGGGAAGGAAACAAGCCCCTTTTGGATGAATTGGGAGACAATCTGCTCCAGCTCCACATGCATAGTCCAGTGTCTTTTGCAGAAGTGGGGTTGGGATCCCTTCCCTGCAAACACACCATGTAGAGGCACCTGCACATACAAAAGACGTCTCCCGAAGATCTGCATTTCATGAAATTATAGATGATGGAATGCTTCACGGTTGTTGTCCTACTTACTTGAATAGTGGGTTAAGGCTAGGATGAGCAATGAAAGCAGCAATGGAGCCATTTACAGTATGGTATGGACTCTGATTGGAAATGGTAGCTCTTTCTTTGGAGCTTCTCTCTAGTTGGTACTTGGTAGTGTGGTAGCTCTTGTATGTGTCAGAGAGAGAGAGAGAGAGAGACAGAGGATATTTGAACTTTGAAGTTTTGAACAAAAATATTTTCACCAATACCAGCTTCTTGAATGTGTTGAATGACAGATGTACTACTTTTTCAACAACTCAACAATTCTTGAGTTTCAAAGAACAAGAAAAACTTTGGCAAAAAAAAAATATATTAATTACTTAATTGGTTACACATGTTTCACCATTATACAGAATGGTTACACATGTTTCAAAATGTGATTAATTGGTTTTGCTATGTGACTAATTAGTTACACATGTTTTTCCATTCCGTTAGTAAACCGTTAATTAATTTTTTTAACCTATTATTGAATTGTGAAATGACTATTATGCCCTTAATGATATTTAAGAACCAGAATCATCTTGAAGAACCAGAATCAAATCGAAGAACCCATAATCGAATTTATGGGTTCTTCAATTCAATTCGGTGATGAAGAACAGCTTGGTTGATGAAGAACACAACTTGATTGATGATAAGGGTAATTACGTCATTTTACGTATCTAAATAGTGACTGAACTGTGATTTCTAACGGTGAACATTAAAAAAATCAATTAGTCACATATTAAAACCAATTAATCACATTTTGAAACATGTATAACCATTCTGCACAATGGTGAAACATGTGTAACTAATTAAGTAATTAACCCAAAAAAAAAAACAAGATAAACAAAACCTGTACCTCTAAATTTACTCTTGATAATTGTTGAAACCCTAGCTAGAACTATAATGAATGGCACTGAAGAGGAGGGCCCCACAATATTCCATGTTTTTTTTTTTTTGCAACACAAAAAAAAAACATGGAATATTGATAAAATAAACAGTTAGTACTTAGTAGACACTAGATAGACAACTTTATCGTGTCTCACCCAGACCAGATCCCACGTACGAGCCCATCCATACATGAGCTCTCTCAATTAGGATTATGATTCAATTGAATTCCGATTGAATCTGACCTTAATTGTAATATTTGAAAAATGTTTAAAATAGTTAAATTGTGATTTTTTTTTTATTATTTTTACAATTTTTAAAACTATTTCTTTGGATGAAAAAGTTGACGAAGGGGACAAATTTGTATTTTAACCAAATATGACATAATAAATTTTTACAGAAAACACTAAAAATATTCCCAAAGAGTAGGGGGTCGTATTTTATATAAAATTATATATTGTTTGTTTATTTATAATAAATCAATTACTATTATTTTTATTTCATTTTTTATATGATTTTCTAATGTGGGCCTAATGAGCCCATAATTTTGGTCACATAAGGCAGAGTCCACAGACCACAAACCCATCCAAAGCTGATAATGGCATGACATTGACTGAAACGAAGTCAAACGAGAAACAGAGATCGGAGATGTCTCACGGTAGCAGCAACGCGAACGATCCACGGCAGCCATCGGCGGCGAGACCGTTCAGAGCGCCTGACATCTCACAGCAAGATCTTCCGGTGGATTATACTGGATTCATCGCCGTCGTCTTTGGTGTTGCCGGCGTCATGTTTCGGGTAATTTGATTGACCACTCTCTCATTTGTAGCTACTTCCAGACCAGAGGTTTCGATTACTGACTTGGATCGGATCTTTGGCAGTACAAGTTCAGCTCTTGGATGGCCTTCATATTCTGCGCGCAATCCCTAGCCAACATGAGGAATATGGAGCATGACCTCAAGCAGATCTCCATGGCCATGATGTAAGTTCAATTATATTTCTTTTTCAACTTGCTCTGATTCTAGTGATGATGATTTAGAAGTCACCTTGCTTGCTGTCAATTGATGAAAATACTGTATCAAATTCTACATTATATGAAATCCCATACTTAAATTGGCTTCCTGTAACTGTCGAGTTTGCATAAGTGATTTTAAATTTGAGCTAAAACAATGGTCGATGAATTTCATTGGTCTAACCAAACCAAGCTAAGTATACCAAGGCTAATTAGGCAATTTGTAAGTAGATGTACCGTGCTCTCTAACCAAAGTTGTAAATTTTCTCAAGTTACAAATTCAGTTTATGAAAGCAGTGGAGGAATATCTATTTGCAAAGGTGTAAGCCTTTTCAAGTTGCAAATTTGGTATGTATATTACATAAGAAGGCAGCTTCTCCTCTTTATTCTTGTGTCTAATTCTAGGCTTGCAGCTTCATAATTCTCGAGAGGACCAATCAAACGTTCGGGCTAGTATAAGAGGAAATTTAGTTATACACTCGATTTAAGCTACAAAGTTTGCTGTAATAAATCCTGAAAATGCTACCAATCACGTAATCGATAGTACTGCATGAGATACCACAGCTATGAACTTATGATTTATTTCTGCAATTGCTTTTCTTTTTGATCATCAATCTATCTTTCCTTGCATCGAAGAATCCCACCTGAGGATGAAGTTTGTGGAGTCTTTGAATTCTATTCAGTTGTTTTGATTTTTTCTTTCCCCATTCCAGGTTTGCTATCATGGGACTGGTGACAAACTACTTAGGCCCTGCACGACCACAAAAGTAAGACTCCAAGTTTCAAAGATGAGTGTTGATCCGAATCAGCGGTGAGGATGACTATTTACTCGCCTTGGTAACCAGTTAGATGGACTGAACAGGTTTCCTTGCGGGGTATCTTGGTCTCACCATGGACGATGTTTAATTGCACTTTTGGTATACTTGCATTTCCCTGATTGTTCTTTATAAGAAAATGGAACTTGGTATTCAAGCAACCCCTTCTTTCAAGTGCGAAGACTTTTGATTAACGTTACAACTTCATAAGTTAGAATTGAGTCATGGATTTGCACAACTAGTTTATTTGCTGAGTATTTACCAAAAAAGAAGAAAATTAGTGGTGAGTTATAGGTACGTTCGAAAGAATGATCATTAATTTCTAGACCCAAATTTTACCTGAGAATGCATACGAATTATTCGGTTGGTGTAAATTTAGTTAATTGCAACATTTTCTAGTTAGAGCAATTTATGACCACTGAAAGGTAGAGTTAACCTGGATTCACTTTCTAATAACACATTTTCTTCCACAAAATTACTTAATAATCAATCTCAGGTAGAATTTCTTTTACATGTCAAACCCTATACACGATATAATCATTACCTAATAGAGAATGTACGAGTGATTACATTTTTATTTATAATATCAACGAAAATTAGTAGCAAATGTAATCAAATTAATGTAGGTAGATAGATATAATGCGATAAAGATTTGAATTTTGAAGTGGAAATTTGTGGGTTCGCTTCAAGCCGATGGCCCATCCAATCAAAGGGCAAATTTGTTGTCATTTGCTTGTTCAGTTTCCACGTGCGGTGCGCATGATAAGGATTAGAGTGAGCGATTGACCAATTAAGGATCAGAGATGCCACCATCTCGCAGTTGAGCAGCGCGTCTTTGCCGAACAGAAGAAGCCCGCTAAAATGGCGACTGGCAAAGCTGTGAAAGACAGACGTCTCTCCTCATAAGTACCGGAAAGGTCTGTATCGACTTGTTATGATTGATTTGCTACTCGATCCATCGTCGTCATCTTCTCTAGTGTTGGTTTCGATGGTTACCACGTCAAAGGAGCTTCGTCTTTATCTGATGCGATCATAGGATCCGTGGCATTTTGTCCACTGCTTTTGGTTTTGATTGATTAGTTATTGCTTCACCTAAGGAGCTGCTGCCTGCTGGAATTGGTTCGCCAGTAAAATCCTTGGCCTTTGGTAGTCTTTTCATTGGTTTTTCGTTTCAACATACTCGAAATTTAGTGTGTTTCTTGATGCAAAGAGATTTTCATCACTTAAGCGATCATCTACAGTAATCAGTGCATTTGCTATGAACGAAACTGATTCCTTGCTTGTACAACCTGTGTTCAAGTTCGTTTCTTCTCTCTTGCATCCATTTTGAATATGATGTTCTAGTGGAAGCTAAGAAAATGAATAAACGAATTCAGATTCCAGTTATAGTCAAAATTTAGCATTTTTCTTGATGCTAAAGATTATGATTAAGATGACTGCAGCTATTGGTTGATATGAAGTGACTATGATCCTTGTCTATGTTCTGTTTTGTTCCCCTCTACTGCTTCAACCTTTCTGTGAAGCTCAGTTAGGATCTACAACATTAACAATAATTCAATACTTACAATTTGGGTGTTCGAAATTCCAGGTTCTTTTCACTTCAAGTGAAGATACTCTGGATTTCCTGAGGAACCTCTTTATGAATCAATCCTTTGCAGCTCGCCCTTCTCCCCGAGGCATTTTCTTTGATCCAGCTGCCATAATCACAATTAAAACTTTGTTATTTAGATGGACTGATTGAAGCAGAAGAAACACACATAATACCATTGGAATGGAACCCAATGAAGCAGAGATAAGAGTAACCACTATATAATTCGAAAATGTAAAGACCCCAAGCACGGCAAGAATATGCACTCTAATCGGACTCTAAAGCAACTTATCGACAACCTTATCTGATTTTATTTGTTAACTGTAATAGCTCTATGTTTATCCAGCAAGATCAAATATTTGTCTATGAAGCATTGATGAATATGGAAAGCAGAAAAAGTCTCTTGTCAAGGACTTACTATCTTCGACATCTTTCAGCTGGTAAAAGTGTGGAGCAATTTCCACCAGCCACTCCGGTTTTAGTTCAGTGACCTACAGACAAACAATTGATCTCAAAAGTTTTAGCTAACTATTTAAGTCTGTCTGTAAGTATGCATGTTGGAACTCTCATTGAGAATCCCACATTGATGAGTTTTCACAAAAATAATTATCATATATACAATTGACTACCTCTCATATTAGCAATTGATTATAGATAGCACTCAACTTGTATAAGTGGATTACCTTCTAATTGCCCGTTGAATTTAATTCATTTAACACAGTACTAAAACACAATTGCATTCTGATTGACGGTGTTGGGTTGTGTAATTTCCCGTTGACTTAACGTACCAGATTTGTCTGGGTAGGACATGGATGTGAGAGGAGGATTTATCAAAAAGTTTAAAAAATTAAGTCTGAACGACTGAACCCGACTGAATTATTAAAAAAATGTCAGATATAACACAATTTGTATAAGTGGTTGCCCTTTATTTGTCCATTAGGTTTGGTTTGATCCGATATAGAATTTAACAATATATGTATGTTACCGCAAAAAACAATAGCATGGTTAGCAATAGAAAATTTTACCTGTCTCATGTACTCTTTAGTTGTCAGAACCAGTTCATGGTATATTACCCATCTCGGTAGTTCCTGAAAAAACCGAACGATTAATAGCTTAGAAATACGAGGGCAGAAAACTTTTCTTTTCTAAATCCATTTTTATGTACTAATAATAATTACCAAACCACACACAGAAAACAGTAACTATCCACTGTCAATTAAAAGCAGTTGATTTTTGTTCTCTAATGATTAATAAGTTTATAAACCTTGGCTAGCCCTGATGTTGGATGTATATATACTGTTTGTGGGTTTTTTACAGTCCTGTAAGCTCCAGTCTTCTGCAATTTTGCTGAATGTGGGAAAAAACCTGAAATGCAAAAAGTATAGATTAGAAAATTTGGTAATTCAAGTAGAATAGTATACTCGAGACAATTAAAAACAGGGAAGTATATTTGTACCAGCCACAACAGCTTTCTTAATTGAGTCCAAATCATTAAAATTTGATGTTAATTCAATCTCAACCCGCTCCAAGAGACCTTCCAATTGATCTCTAATGTCCCTGGCACGTTTCATGCTCCTAACCTGCAAACAGGTAAGTACAAACCAAAAGATAAGAAAATTTTAAGATACAAATATCGTCAAGGTCCAAATCAAACAACTTCTAACAGGCAGATTTGTACCTCTAAACGTTTATAATCTTCATTTGAATATTGGACTTGAAATGCTTTTTTAAAAATAAATCCCATTTCACATAACCAATAACCTACCACGAAAGTACTATCTTAACAAGATTACAAAGGGTAGAAGCCTGATTTGCTTAAAACTTAACTGACCTGGCAAGTTAAATTCACATTTTCAAATTAACCACAGTTTAAATCAAGATTTTTGAATACTTTGCAAAACAAATACAAATCCAGTATCTACTGCCTTAACTTAAGACAACTCTGTTAAGATCCTTTATGTAATATGACGGAACTATTTTATACAAAATACATTAAGAGAAGCTTTGTAATACTGCACCTGTATATAATTTTCGTAGCACCACTGAGTTGAGTAATTTGTCTCTCTCCACGAATTAAATACCTAATAAAGGAAAATGGACATCAGATGTTAGTGGCAAAGCACAGATGGCAGATGACACAATTGAGAAGGTAACTGCATCAAAGTTATTCAATCAACCTAACCTTAAGAAGAGCTATGTGGTCTCCAACATTTCCTAAGTGAAAATTCAAGCGTGCATTATCAGCATGAACTTGCTTATCTTTCGGACGGTAAAAGATCGAATTGCCAATAGAAAGCATGGAAGCAATAGAAATGACTTCATCTGAGCACTTGTACTTATCAGAAGCAACGATCATCTTCGAGAGCATCGGATCGAGAGGAAACTCAGCCATTCTCCTTCCAGTTTTTGTCAACTCACCAAGTTTATTTAATGCCCCAAGAGCATAGAGCAGCTCCAAGGCTTTGATCAATGCTTCAGCGGGAGGCGGGTCCATAAAATCAAAATGTAGCAAGTCGTGGATACCGAGGCTCTTAAGCATCAAAACAACATTTGCAAGATTTGTTCGCTGAATCTCTGGAGTGGTGTTATCTTCGAGCTCGACTTGATAACTATGCATGGTGTACAATCGGTAGCAGACACCAGGACCGGTCCTCCCACCCCGCCCCGCTCTTTGATTTGCAGAAGCCTTGGAGATTGGTGCAACTAGCAACGATTCCATTCCAGTCCTTGGATTGTATGATTTCATCTTGCAAAATCCAGGGTCAATTACATATTTTATTCCATCAATTGTCAGTGACGTCTCTGCAATATTGGTAGCTAAGACCACCTTTCGGGCGCCTTCTGGTGTTGGTTCAAATATTTTGGCTTGAAGTTCTGTGGGCAAATTGGCATATATGGGGCATATTATGAGCTCAGCAATCTTGGTCCCCAGGCCTCTAGTTCTATGCTTCAAATTCTCCTCCATGGCTTCGATTTCCTCTTGACCAGTGAGAAAGACCAAAATGTCTCCAGGTGCTTCTGCGGCGTGGATTTGGAAAACAGTGACAATTGCTGCATCAATGTAATCAGCTTCAGGGGCTCTTGTGTAATGGATTTCCACAGGATATCTTCTTCCAGGAAATTTGAATATTGGGGCAGAGTCAAAAAAATCACTGAATTTTTCCGCATCTAGAGTTGCACTTGAAATGAGCAACTTTATATCAGGCCTAAAGCGAGAAATATCCTGTATTTCAAATGCAATAAAATATCAGGTCAAAGCATTGGCCAGAAAAAAAACGAAAAATATCATTTTTTACTATCCTACTTAAATGATACCATACTTTTTTAATAGAACATTAACGATTTCAAGAGGCAAAGAATGACAATAATGCTGATGGCATACCCATTTCTTGAGAAAAAAAAAAAAAAAAAAAAAAACATCTTTTGATCACCCATTTCATCTCTAATGACTTTCTATACTTAACAAAGCAGTATTTTAATAATTAGATAACAGGTATACCTTAACCAGTCCAAAGAGTATATCGGTAGAAATCGTTCTTTCATGAGCTTCATCAACCATTACAACACTGAAACAATATCAAGGCAAGAGATTAACTTACTTAATAGCAGAATCAAAGATTCAAAGATGATGTTGATACAAAACCGGAACATGAAGTTGACCTGTAGCTAGCAAGATCAGGCTCACCCAGGAATTCCCGCAACAACATTCCATCAGTCATATATTTCACAACTGTTTTCTCTGATGTGCAGTCTTCAAATCGAATAGAGTAACCAACCTGACAAATTTTAATTTCAATTTAGTTAGTTCAAAGAGTGAAAAGAGCATATTATCATTTACGTGTATGTGAGAAAGAGAGAGAGAGAGAGAGAGAGAGAGAGAGAGAGGACTATTGATTTTACTAAATTGAAAAACAAAGTTGTCTTATATTGCATATATCCATCAGTGAAACCGTTCCATAAGATATTTTCTCACGAATGCAAAAGAAATCAACCTACTGATAGTGAGTAAACGGTGAACAAAGCCTAGTTTATTTATGCCACTTTATAATACATTTTTTTTTCCAATCAACAATTTTGAAAATAAAGTAACATTTATTAAAGGGTTAATTACTTAATTGGTTACACATGTTTGACAAATGTTCAGAATGGTTACACATGTTTCAAAATGTGATTAATTGGTTTTGAAATGTGACTATTTGGTTTTTTTACTGTTCACCGTTAAAATCACAGTTAAGTCACTATTTAGATACGTAAAATGACGTAATTACCCCTAGAATCATCTTCAAGAACACATCATCATCTTCAAGAACAAGAATTGAAGAAACCAGAAATCAGATTTCTGGTTTCTTGAGAACCCAGAAATTGCGATTCTGGGTTCTCAAGAAACCAGAAATCAGATTTCTGGGTTCTTGAAGAACCCAGAAACGCGATTCTGGGTTCTTCAAGAACCCAGAAATCTGATTTCTGGGTTTTTCAAGAACACAGAAATGCTGTTTCTGGGTTCTTGAAGTTCTGTATTGCAGTATATGTTATCACCAAATGTGATTAAATGGTCATACATGTTTCTCTATAATGTGATTAAAAGGTCATACATGTTTCTCTATAATGTGATTAAATGGATACTGTTGTTTGAAATGATGTGATTAAAATGTTGTACATGTTACCCACATTGTGAAGAACCCATTCAAAATGTTTGAAATTGCTGTTCTGGGTTCTTCAAGAACCAAGAACAGCATTTTATGGTTCAATTTTAACATCAAATCGAAGTTGATTCGATTTTGGTTCTTCAATCCTTCCAATCTGTTCTTCAAGACAACTAAGGGCATAATAGTCATTTCACAATTCAATAATATGTTAAAAAAATGAATTAACGTTAAAGTTAACGGTTTACTAACGGAATAACCAATTAATCACATTTGGAAAAACATGTGTAACCAATTAGTCACATAGCAAAACCAATTAATCACATTTTGAAACATGTGTAACCATTCTGCACAATGGTGAAACATGTGTAACCAATTAAGTAATTAACCCTTTATTAAATAAACATACCTCATGCCCAAGTTTGACCCCCATTTCTTGAGAAACACGAGCAGAAACACTCATGGCAGCTACTCGACGTGGTTGGGTGCATGCAATCTGTAAAAGTGAAAGCAGATAGATTAACATGACTAACATATCAGTGACACTAAAGAATAAAAATCATGTAAAGCAAGCTTGTTTGAAATGGATGCACAGCTAACATGAGCCATGTAATCAGTAATTGAAACCATAGAAAGCAATTTTCTAAGCCCTTCAATATTCTAAAGGATACATACTTTTCCACGTTTGGTGTACCCAGACTCATGAAGATACTGTGGTATTTGTGTTGTCTTCCCCGACCCAGTTTCTCCAACAATGATAAGAACCTGTAGCCACAAACAAACAAGCACTAGGAGTGACCACGAAACTTATAACAAGTAGTACACGTTCAAGCCAAAAAAATGAAATTTCTCTGCATGTTATACTGGTCTATGTATAATCTCCAAAATATTTACTTGCATATAACTGCAGAGCAAGCCAGACAACAGTGCAAGATAAGTAAACTTTAAAAGTTTATGAACCTGATGATCGTTAACAGCTCGTAGTAATTCTTCCCTATATGGATAGATGGGAAGCTTCTTCCTGTCCTCCTGAATGAGAAAAACAGTGAAAGAGAGTCAGTGGAAAACTCTGGTTTATTTGACTAGGAAAAAAAAGGTATATACAAGAAACAAAGGGGAGGAATAGCAGCAGGCGGCTTTTAATAGCTCTGCAAAAATTCAAACTCCACCAGCTTCTCTGATCAAATTTAATTGATACTCCTCTAGTATTCCAACAAAAATAATGAAGTCCGCATAGAAAGTCTCTTCAGCTCTTTCCAACAAAGAAACCAACAAGAGGTTCATGTGTAACACAAAAAGCCTAAACTGTAAAATGACAAATTTTGTTTCTTTTGTGAAGATGGAAGAGTATCAAAGTAAAAAATTGGTAGAACGAACAAGCAGGGGGATAGAAACGAGTAAGCTAAAGACCTGAAGCTTCTCTAGTACAGACTTTGCTTGGATGTCGTCAAGAAGCTCATTAGTTGGCTCCTCATACTGCATTTTAAGAAAATCAGTATCTGATACAAATAATAGTAAAATGAAGCTACAGTATCACTTGGTATTGCAACATACATTCTCACCAGTGAGTACATTTGCCTTTATAAAATCTATCTGGTCCTCGAAAACAAACCTATACAGCAGAAAAGACGCCAGAACAAATAGACACAACTGTTTATACATGATCTGACATTTTATATTTTCGTGAGAACTGTATCAATAGTTCCAGAAAAATGATCGCAACTGCAGTAACTTACTCATAGTCGTCAGTTTCTTGTTTTTTATTCTTGGAGCCATATTGTAAAGTGGCTTTTCCTGCAAAATGAAGTGGTAAAATTAATTTCAAAAGGAGGAAAAGTATAAGCTACATGTGCACTAACATAATACTACAGATCAAGTAATTACCAATCTGATGATCTTCCCAAGCCTCTTGCTCAGCAAATGGATTCATCTTTTCAGAAGCAGTGTTATCCCTGCAGGAGAAGGAATGATCACATAAATTCACTCAACTACGCAGATAATGAACAGCAATGACCATATGACCATTATCAGTATTATATTCCCATATCACTTACCTGTATCGCTGCATGGCCACAGCGAACCTCTTTTCTTGGTTAACACCCCCATCTTGATCATAGGCGTCAGGCATGTGATACTGCGCTAAGGATAAAGCATGAATGCCATCAATATTAGCAGGGAAGAAAGACCCAATTAGAAGGTAGCAAATGATGACTACTAATCTTTGCAGACAATACTACATGCAGGACTATGTTTTCCTTTTATTTAGGAACAGGCTAGAACCAGAGATATGAAACTGCATGGCATAATGGGAAAAACAATGAACTAACAAAACCTAAGACCCAAATTTATTGTAAGCAAGGAATTTGCTGCCAAGAGCTCTAAGAAAATGAATAGATCCATGAAAACGGATGCAGTCAAGAGTAAATTCAAAAATCTATTCCGCAAAATTTAATCATTTACTGATTTAATTTTGTATCACACAATACGTGAGAAAAATGCCCTTCCTTAAAAAACTAGAACACATGACAATTATTTGAATAAGGGAAAGAAAGTGAATTTGATAGAGCAATCACCTCATCTGTGTTATCAGTATCTTCTGTGTATTTCTTTGCTAGCTCGTATATTTTCTTCTTGTATCTGTAGAAACACGAGAAAATGATATCAAGCACTTAGTCTTTCCAGAGATACTAACTGATCCGTGTTCATTGTCCTTATTTAGTATTATTAACTGGGACCTTAAGTAAAGAAAGTGCATTTTAAGAAATATTATTAATACGAACCATAAGGCAACTTCCAAAAATTTCAGTGAAACCAATTATAAATTACCTGAAGTTACGTTCTTCCACTTCTGTCACTTTCACACCATCAAATAAGTACTGCTCATCCTCTATATCATCCCTGAGGATTAACAAGTAATAAATTACATTGAACAGGGAAACACTAGCCGAGCATAAGAGGCATGTGGCATGGATGAATTCCTACAGTCAATGGAATACCTAATCTCCTCCAGCTTCTTTTGCTCTCGCTTTTTAAGATACTCCTGCCTTGAAACTTTTCTGCAATCACAACAAGGGCCAAACAGAGAAAATATTAAGTACTGGTGCTGAAACGTCAAAACCACATTATACAAGTATGTTATATGCTAATGCTTAGATATTTCCTAGTTATGATAATTATTTGATGAGTGTATTCTTGTAGAAAATTTTGTATTGATGGTCAGATTGCATGTATGTTCAACATATTTCACATCAACATATATTTTGGCTTTCAAAATAAAGGAACTAATTTAGTTTGGTGCATCAAACTTCAATTTGACAGAGAGAAACTAAGATGACAAACCTTAAATCTTGGATGCCATCTAACTCCAATGCTTTCGACCTCCGAAGTGCTTCCTCTGTATAATACGAAGCTTGATCACACACATGCATAACTTCAACCTAACATCTTGGCAGCCCGCTCATATATTTTATAGACCATATTACATACCTTCTTCCTTTCGTGTCATTTTTTGTTCAGTAAGCTGTCGGTAACACATATAGAAAAATCAGATGCTAATAAAGCAACTGCAATCTGAATCCTATACGATGGTTAGCAGGTTTAGAGTTTAGACTAAGCAATCAATGGTTATAGGTTTCATATTTCTTAATGGCATATCTATATTTGTCTATATATTCTTTTAAAATGAAATCCCGAGTCTCATTAAACTTCCCTTCTGTTTCCACTTATACTATTTTATGATTGAGTTATAAGATATTTCATTGTAAACATCAAGATCTGTGCCTTCAAGCTCCATTCTTATCTCTCTCTATATATATATATATATTTATACTATCCCATTTTCCCTTAAATATTTCAAACCCTGTCACCTTCCCTCTCAATGCTGAGAATTTAAGTATGTAGAAAACTCCTATTTTCTATCAGTGCAGCTGACAAGTACTCCAGCTGAAAGCCTATTTGAAAATTTAAAGATTAGGAGTGAATGCTTATGGGCAAAAGAGAAAATATATTACGTGAACCTACCTTGCGGGTTCCTGCTGCATCGCGCTCTCGTATATTTTGCTCTAACTGCTCCCTCTCCCTTTGATCACGTTCTCTTTCTTCCTCTGACTGTAGAGCAAGGGACATGTAATGGGTATAATTTAAAAAAACGAAGAGAAAGAAGCAAAAAAAAAAAAATCATTATATATATATATAGCAGAAAATCATTATCAACAAACACCCTACAGCAAGGCTAGTATTATAGGTGAAACAAAATCCCCCCAAAAAAATAAGTGCAGCAATCCAAATAAATGGGAACGTGATAAATAAGGAATTAAGGATGACTGAACTTCAAAAGACATATCCTTTTTTTTTCTTCCTAGATTATAAAAGTGTTAGTTAAGAATTCCCCACCATAGTGCAGTACTACAAAGAAGGGAAACAAGAGGTTCAATTTTCACAGTTCATTTGCAAGTAGCTACTGCAGTAGAAAGGCTATGGCAGTCTGAAAAAGCTTCTGATCAGATACTCAGATAGAAAGCTATCATCTTTCCAAGTGAAAGCACCAAGCTATTGTATGTCTATATGAATTAAGAGTGAAACAAATTGCACTAGCAGACACGTTAATACCTCTGAGCCGCTTTCCTCATTGTCAGAGCTAGAGGTTCGTCTCCTTACCCTTCTCTCTTGATCACCTTGAATAGTCGGCTGCAGAAATCACTTAGTTTATGAAAAGCAGTTTGAGAGAATATAATTCTAAGAAGAAGAAGAAGAAAGTGACGTGTTCTGATTGCCTCGTCATTTTCATCATCTTCACTTTCTCTCTTTCTTCTAAATCGTTTTCGATTAGATTCTGGTTTTTCGTTGTCTGGCTTGGAAGTAGCTTTACTTGAAGACTGGTTCTCGAGTTGAGCATCATTTGCATGATCTTCATCATCATCGTCCGCATCTAAAAGTGCGTAACGCTTCCTTGCCAGTGTTGCTGCTTCCTTTTCCTTTTTTTGGTAAACCTTATCACACAGACCCAAAAGAGTTTATTATCTAGACACACTCTGAACAAAGAAACTTCATTAACTGCGATAATCTAGGCAAATGGCAACATAAACTCTAAAGTTTAATTTCTCTTATACATCCAAACAAAAACTCACATTCTCAGTGGCTATTTTACGAGGCACTCTAGCAAAAAGCTCTTCTGCAAAAGCTTTGCCAGATGATAACAAAGTATATTTCTGTAACTCTGTCAAGACATCCGCAGGTGACGATGCCTTCTTACCTGTGGAAGACAAATTATGAATTATAAGAGTATACCATCCAAAATAACACAGATGAATCCATAACTGATCTAGTCCAATAATATACTGTACTGACCTAGTCCAATAATATACTGTACAACAGTAATACTTGAAAATCCAAGCAGGACCATCAATTGGTCGGATACCCATTCCTTAAGATTGATCTCACCTCCCATTGTATACCTACATGATTTCAAAATAAGTTAAAAAAATCCCAATTCCCTAAATATACTAGTTGGAAGGGATGCTGACAAATGTAAGGAAAAAATGCTAATAGGATTTGCCACCGGTTTATGTTACCAAACAGGAGTTCATAAACAAGCTGCGGAGTACATATTACAGAATGCAAGAGAACAAGTGCTTAGCACCTGGAAAGTGAAAGAAAGATGACTGATCAGGTCGCTAATATAGTTATATCTACTGCTATATTACGCAACAAACTTTGCTTGAAACTCCCAAACTACAATTTGCTTGCTCATCATCTAAAACTTTCCCGGCTAAGAAACTGACAAGTGGGTTCTGCCTATTATCCTCAATTCTAGCTATTCCCTTAGTATGAGCTGAAGAAGAAAGTGAAACTAGCGAAGCTACAATGATGAGGATCAGAGGATGCATATAGATAACAGATTACTCTAGCTACTGATGCTCATCTCTTATAATAAAGATTTAAGAATTTCTTGCAACTCCCAAATTGAGCTGTTGCCGATACAGCATCCAGAAGAGAAGAGCACATACATGAACAAAAGTTTCACGCACCTGAACCAATTGAAGGATGAACCGGATTATACTAGAGCTTGCAGGTCAGGGCTCAAAATTTGAGAAAGAGATTACCTGCGATTGAAGAAGCTACCAACGTCTGTATTTACATAGAATGGAGTTAGGAAGAAGAAGAAAAAGAAGAAAAAGAAGAAAATGAATAGGAAACATAACGAGAATTGAGAAGAAGGTCGAGAATGAGGTAGAGGAACGGAACTGTAGAGTATCTGCCGCCGCCAAGACGGTGGAGAGGGCACCTGGCACCGGAGGCGAAGGCGGAGAAAAGAGTGGAGCAAGGAAAACTGGAAAAGACAAAAGAGGGTGGAGAAGAAACATAAAACCCAAACCGATTTTAAATTGTGAACTCAAAACTAGTCCCCGAAATCACAGTATTTATGATTTTTCCTACTACTTTTCACTTCATTCATTCTTCTCCTCTTAACGTACAAATGTTAACAAATTAGATCCTTTCGATGATTAATTTAGGCAAATAAAAGGGGGGTTTCCATAAAATTAATTCAATCCAATGAATATGCGCCACGTGTAAAATAAATGCCTGTAAACCTACCTGGACAGAATCAATCATCCACTCACGAGGCATGACTCGAATTGCTGTAGATATATATATATAAACTGATACGTTGATGGAGGGAAATTAGAGAGAGAATATTGAAACTCTGTGCGGAAGTAGGAGTGGCATACCCGGTAATTACGCGTAACTTCGTGCCTCTGTTGTCTCCTTGTTTATGACCAACCGATCAACCCTATCCACCCGTGCCCTTTTTTGTCAATTAAAAAATATCCCGTCTTCGCCGCCGATCCTTTCTTCCACGGTTTCACCTGGATTTCTCCTCAAAATCCACCGATCCTTTACAGATCTGTTATCCTCCGTTCCTCTCCTTTCGATTCGTACCGGTTTTGCTCAAATCCGTTCGGTCGATCGTTTTCTAGGTTTTCCGGTGCCGATCTGAAGTTACAAGCTCAGATCTGTGGAATTCTCGTCGCGGATCGTCGATATTTGGTGGATTTATTGTTCTTTTCTTGATTTTATCACCGCAGGACGTTGATTTTGGGTTTGACTTTTGTTAGTACCGTTGTTCGCCTAGATCCGTTGATTATTGGCCTTTCTGGGTCTCGATTTGGTTATTCCAGCGGTTATTGTTTGTCGATTCGTTTTCGATTTCGAGGATTTGTCAAAAAAGTTTCAGATCTAGGGTTAGGTTGGGGCTTTTCGGTAGGAATCGCGAATCAGACCTTCCTCGTTGAAATCCGTCAATTCTTGGTTGTTTGACTGAACAATTTTTTTTCGGACTGAACGATTGCTGTATCGACCGAAGAACAACTTAGAGGTAAATTTACCTCTTTTTCTCAATTATTATATTGTAATTTTAATTTGGATTAATAAAGTTTAATTACTAATTTTATCTATTTTTTCTTAATAATTTTTAAATTTTAATTATTGTGTCTAATACTAATTTATATTGTTTGTTTCTTGATATATTTATAGATACTATAATTAATGAACTAATGATAATTAGTAACAGCATTATGTGTATAAAAAGTATCCTATGCGGGTTGGGATGTATAATGCATTACGGACATTATGTTCCTTACTGGGCCCCGCCTATGTAGCTGGGCCAAGACCCATAGAAGAGTCAATGATCAGTCAACTAACTGTTCTTTGCATGTCGGATTCTGCCTTAAAAAATATATATGTTTTGAAGCAAGTTTGTGTTAATACGGGTGATTTGTTTAGGCCAACAACCCAAAATATACATTAAAAAATTGGAATCAATCTAACTAAAATTGTACATGCTCCATCTATGATGTTTATGTTAAACACTAATTAAACTTAAGTATAGATAGTTATTTACATATAATATATAAATATTGCTAAATTCGGGTTGTTCTCGGGTTAATTGATAAATACGTTTTAAACTCGAGACTGACACCAACTTCAATAAAAGCATTCGCCTGATCAGGCTTAGTCATGTTTTCGGTCTGGCAATTAAGTATGGTTTTGAATATATTTTTTGAGATTTTGGGCTAGCAAGCTTTTTTGCTCCGCCCTAGTTATTGCTGTTTGTTATACTTTATCATTGAAGTTAACTGATTCTTAATTCCTTCTGCAGTTAAAGAAGATGGTACAGAAGCGACCTTTCGATGAGGAGTTGTATGGATTCTCTTTTAAGCTACCGAAACAGTCGAAGCGTGATGATTCCCAGTCTCTGTTATCTGAGGATAATGCTTCTGACATAGTTAACAATATAGGTTAGCAGACATCTACTGTTCCTCGATCGTGGAATTTTTATTTTAAGAAAAAGATGAATGTTTTATCTGAATAGTGAAGAGTTCTTTCCGTGGTGATGATACTTTTTTTTTTTAATGGTTAGGTTGGAAGAGAAAATTTGAAATGGAGGAGAATTTATATGAGAAAAACAGCTATTTCCGTGAAGATTACGTCAGAACGGATAAGTCCTTCCCAGAGTTTTACTTTCCAGAACGGACTGTCCAGACCATGCCTCGACGTGAAGATACGTACTTGGTGCTTCTGCGGCAACAGCCTCAAAAACTGGTTCCACTGGGGTCAGACCATCAAGCTGAGATTCCTCCATGGAACCCGTCAAAAGCAGTTGGAGATGATATCCAAGCTCACGTGATGCAAGATGAAGGTGATGAATTTAGTGGCATTACTGTGATCCCAATGCCAGATTCTGATTCATCTGAATGCAAGGTTGGAGCTGGAAAAACTAACTGTTGCTGTAACGATAAAGGTTCTGTAAGATGTGTCAGGCAACACATAATGGAATCGAGAGAGAAGCTTGAAAAAGCCATTGGCAGTGATGCGTTTGAGGAATTGGGATTTCTTGAAATGGGTGAAGCCATTGCAGAGAAGCAATGGACAGAAGAGGAAGAGCGATTCTTTCACCAAATTGTGCTGTCTAACCCAATTTCAATGGACAAGAGTTTCTGGAGCAGATTATCCTCTGCTTTTGCGTCCCGGACCAAATGGGAGATTGTGAATTATTACTTCAACGTGTTCATGCTCCGGAAGCGTGCAGAGCAGAACAGGTTTGACCCATCTGGTGCTGACAGTGACGACGACGAATGGCACCTCAGTGATGAGGAAGAAGATGATGACTCTGTTATTGAATCTTCTCTGCATCATTTTGATTTTGTTAACACTATCATCAATGATGATGATGATGAGTTAGAATCAGATGAAGGGTTTGATGATGATGCCGGGAAAGCATGGACTGCAGATGGAAAGAACGTATCTGATGATTCCAGCACATCCTTTGACACTGATGCAACTGTTCCTGGGCCACACCTGAAGAACGATAGCAACGACTATTTGTGGTACTCCTGTGATGCTAAGCTGTGGGATGTCGGGTATATGTCGTGTCGGAAAAAGGAAGCTGATTTCTTACCCACTTGCAGTATGATCGAAGAAGTCTTTGGAGACGACTCATGGAATTTCAAAGTGGATGGCAAAGGGTTGTGAATTGAAGCTTAGATAATTGCTTTTATTTTCAGTCAATGATAAGCGTCAGAAAATCAAAGCGTTGTTGCTGCCAAAGTAAGTCTTTTTCTGCCTATTGAGAAATTACAAAGAAGCTGTGTTCCAGTGTAGTGATACACCGATCGCCTTTGCTCTGTAATATAAGTTGTTTCACGAAGGTGATCGGGATTCCAGATTAGATTAGACTTGTATTATATTAGCTTAGCTTAGCTTTAACCGCCTTGGTTTTGTATCATATGTCGCATTGAAATCGAAAACAAATTGTGCAGCCATTTTTGCTGTTGGGTTAATAAAAGATTTCATTGGATACGATATGGAGTTTCGAGTTGTGATGAAATTCTCTGTTTTTTATGTGATTGGAAAGAACAAACGTAAAAGATTTGCAGATTCTCATTATGTTCATCAATATATATGTATATATACTTTGTCTGATGATTACGTGTAGAACACAACAGATGCTAAATGATTTTACCCTTAAAAAGAAAACTTATTCTTGAATCTCTTTCACGCTCATGTCACGTCGAAGTACTTCAGAAAAAAAAACTGCAAAATCCGATCCAATTTATAACATGTTGGTTAACCGTATTCTGAAACACGGAAAAAAATCATTGGCTTATCAAATTATCTGCCATGAAAAAGATTCAACAAAAGACGGACCTTCTTTATGAGAAAGAAACAAAGTACAAGAATCAATAATGATTTCTTTAAAACTGTAGGAATGGATAATCAATCAATCTGTGCAGGAACAGGAGAATCATGCAGTTTATAAGGCTGAGACAACTAAGCCCGTTAAGGGGATGCCTGAAGATAGCTGAGGAGATAAAAGAGAGCACCACTAACACCAGTCACGTTGCATCATCTATGTGAACATATTACAACACAGTACTGCTGATGATATTGACCATGATCTTAGTGGGGTGAGTAAGATTTTGAAGTATCTACCTGTGGAAGTAATATAAAATTAACTAAACACAAGTTCAGGAAGGGTTAATTATTTTAAAAAAACGAACTTGGATGAAAAACCTATCTTAAATTTTCACTATGTTTGAACGAATTTTTCAATGTTTGAGGGAGTTACTAAGTCAACATTAGTTGAAGTATTCTAAGAAAATGGTATTACGATTTAATAACTCTCTCAAACATTGAAAAAAAATATGTTCAAATATAGTGAAAATTTGAGGTAGGTTTGTTGATGGGATAATTTCAAAAGTTTGATTTGTTGTTTGTAAAAAAAAAAGTTTAATTTACTATTTGATTTTTTTTCAGAGTTCAGTTTGTTTCTTATTAATTAACCCTTTTAGAAATTCTCAAGTCTCATTAGTAGGAAAACTAGTATTAACTTTTTCTTTAGAATTTATTTGTAAATTATGTTTTTCATTAATTTATAATATTCGGTCTAAAAGGCTCCTATTAATATGAAACAATATAAAAATTTAATATTTATAAATTATAGTGTTTGTGATCTCAAATAACAAATTTAAATTTTTGGACCATATCCCAAAAATATATTTAATAGACAAATAAATTATAAGTTTAACAAATTTGAAAGTTTAACAGACGTTGAGTTTGGACAACCACAACAATCTAAAACTCCAGTTTTTTTTTTGTCACTGAATAGATATTACTTCAATTATCAAACATCGTTCGAAAACTCGATATTACAATCACTACGAAGGAAATTACTAAGTGGAAATGGGGGTATGTTTACCCAATCATCAAGACACATTCTCAATCTAAATTGAATCGCAACTCAATTTGCACATTCATTTGCAGTACGCGGGATTGCTTTCCATGTTACTATTCTGATGTCCTTTGCTTGTCGCCTTATGTTGTCACAGATTGTTTTGATTCTCTAATGGTGGGTAGTCCCTTGAATTTGTCGAATCACTATCTCTGAATCCGACTCGATCGATACACGGTTCCACCCACTATCCTTGGCCAATTTCATTCCCAAGTAGATTGCTTCGGCCTCCCGCTCCAATATAGTCTGCCCTTCGATCCTGCGGTTTGCTCCCCCGATTAAGGCGCCTTCTGTGTTTCTTGCTACAACACCTAGACCGCCTTTCCTCGTTCTTTGGCACCAAGAAGCGTCACAGGTGATGGATGTCTCGTCTGGTTCTGGTTCTTTCCATCTGGTTCGTTCTCTTCTTGGTTCTGTCATGTTGGCTTTCTTCGGCAGCTTCTGGTGTTCTTCATGCAACATTCTTGTCTCTGTGATTGCTTCCTCCGGGTTGGGCATGATTTGTTCGAAGGCTGCCCTACATCTCCTCTTCCAGATTATCCAACAGGTCCACATGCATCGTTGCCATTTGTCTTCCTTGGATTGTTGTCCGGATGCATTTTCGTTCCACCTGTCACATATCCAGTCATGTATAGAATCCCTTTGTTGATGTCCACTCCTTAGCGCCAGCGTTCCGAGCTAAACTTCACTTGTCCACCTGCATTTAAATATCAGATGTTCGATATCCTCCTCCGCACCGCACATCAGACATCTTGGGGGAACATCCATTCCACGTCGACAAAGATTGTTTCGGACAACAAGCGAGTTTGACAACATTCTCCACCTAAAACTTTTTGATCTTTGGACTGATGTTTGTTGTCCATATTGCTTTCCAGATCAACTCCGATCGATCTCCTTGTCTAGTTAGATCCGCAGTATCACCAGCTTGAGCTTCCCGGATTTGGTGGTATGCTGATTTTGCAGTGGCCACGCCATTCTCTGTATATGGCCAGATCAGAGCATCTGGTGTGGGTTCAGAAGGTATCGTCATCTTCAGAATAAGAGCTGCGTCTGCATGTCCAGCAACCTGCCTTATCCTATCCACATTCCAAGTTCTCTCCTCTGTAATCAACTCCTCAACCTTCATCACGTTCGTTGGATCCGGTTCGGTTGTATTCTCTAATCTCATACCAACCTTTGTGTATATCCATGGATCTTTATGCACTATGATTTGTACCCCGTCCCCCACAAGCCATAATCCTTCTTGTACTAGAATGTCTCGTCCTTGAAAGAGGCTAGACCACCCCCATGAAGATCGAGCCCCCCTGCACGTCGATAGAAAGTCGCCCCGCGGGAAGTACAAACCTTTTAACACTCTCACCCATAATGAGTTCGGTTCTTTGTTGATCCTCTCAGCCATCTTGGTTAAGAGGGCCTTGTTGAAGACCTCAAGTTCCCTAAATCCTAGCCCTCTTCTGTCCTTCGTTTGAGCCACAATGTCCCATCTTCTCCAATGGATCTTCTTCCCTTCCGGTGTTTGTCCCCACCAAAAATTTATGATCATTGCATTAATCTCTGAGCACCATGTTTTGGGTATCTTGAAAATACTCATAACATATGATGGAATAGATGGCATTACCTACTTTATGAGGATCTCCTTCCCTGCTTGATTGAGAGTCTTGACTCTCCATCCATTTATCTTGTCTCTTATCCGATCTTTGAGGTACCCTAAATCCTTGCATTTTGATCGACCCCAAACCGTAGGTAATCCCAAATATTTTCATGGCGTACTTTCTCTCATGATTTGTAGCTCTGCTTCTACTGTCTGACATATGGTTTCATCTGCATCCCTATTGAAGGAGATGCTTGACTTTGCCACATTTACCCTTTGACCCGAGCTATTGCAGTAGTTCAAGATCACCTCTTTGAGTCGTAAGCAAAGAACATGTGGTGTAATTCTGGACAGGTGTTTTTCATTTTCAATCCCTGAATTCTCCCCTCTATTACCTCCTTTTCCATCCATCTTGATAGCACATCAGCCAACATGATAAATAAGTATGGAAAAAGTGGGTCACCTTGTCTAATGCCCCTAGTCGGGTATATGTGTGGTGTGCGTCCTCCATTGATCAGTACCCGGTATGTTGGTGTTGTAATGCAGGCCCTCATCCATGATATTCATTTTTCGCCAAAACCCCTATTTTCTATGCTCCTTAGCAGAAAATCTCATTTTACTCTATCATAGGCCTTCTGCATATCCAGTTTTAGGGCACATTCCACCCTTTTTGATCCTCTGGACTTCAAATGATGGAAGACTTCATGGGCTACCATGATGTTATCCTGTATAAGTCTCCCTACCACAAAATCACTCTCATAGGGAGTGATAAGATCTGACAAATATGGCTTCAAACTATTGACCAATATTTTTGTTATAACCTTATAGGTAAAGTTACACAAACTTATTTAGGGGTGAGCAAAAAAGACCGGTTGGACCAAAATTCCGACAAAACCGGCCCGAGACCGACTAGGACCGAGACCGAGCGGACGAGTTTTTTCCTCTAAAGTCGGGCTCGGGCTCAGTTTTTTCCCGAAATTCCCGATTCAGACTGGACCGACTCGAGTTGTCTAAAACCCTAATACAAAATACTATACTATACATCAATTTCTCCAACTAGGCCTCGGACTCTCGCCTCCGCACTCTAAAAAACTCAGCAAGTTAGCAACTCCCGCCACACATGTGCTAATCTATTGTTTTTTGTATTTGTATGTTCTAAATTTGATGAAATTTTGGACAAAAATATGTATTTTTTTTTACTGAAAATTTCGGTAATGGACCGAGACCGGACCGAGTCAAGCAAGACTGACTCGGGCGAGCTTTTTATACCGAAGTCGGTCTCGGTCTTCCAAAGGTGAAGACCGAAATTTCGGGGTTGGGCTCGGTCTTGCAAAAAAAAAGGCTCAGCCCGCCCAAGCTCACCCCTAAACTTATTGGTCTAAAATCAGAAGCATGATTTGGGTTGGGTTTCTTTGGTAGGAGGGTGATATCTGTATGAGTTAAGGATGAAGGAAATGTACATGTTTCAAGGAAGGCTTTGACTGTCGTGAAAACGTCCGGGCCCACAGTGCTCCAACTCCGTTGATAGAACAACCTCGGAAACCCATCAGGACCTGGTGCTCTCGACCCACCCATCTGGTACATCGCCTTTCTGACTTCTTCCATTGTTACTCCTTTTTCCAATTCTCTATTCATTGAATCATCAATTTGGCATGGTATGCAGTCGAGTATTTCATCATTGCAAGCTGGATTTTCTGATTGGAATGCAGCTTTGAAGTGGCTAAATATCTCCTTATTGATCTCATCTTCTTTCGTTTGCCACCTTCCCTGATTATCCATTATACGACTTATATAGTTTCTCCGTCTTCTTGTCGTCGTTGTTAAGTGAAAGAAAGTTGTGTTTCGGTCTCCTTCCGTGTGCCACTTAACCCTCGCCCTTTGTTTCCAATAGAGGTCCTCCATTTTCCATAATGTTTGAATATGAGCACGCAATACCTCTTCTTCCTCCTTTGATTCTTGGGTCGGTAAGCTTTCTCCAATCCTCCTAAGTTGCTCCTTAGCCTTCCTCATCTCGGTAAGATTGTTACCGAAACTATTTCTGCTCCAACTCATTAGGTTCCTTCGGCAATTGCCCAACTTAGTCCACAATTGGCTCGTATGGTTAGTCCTCCTCCATTCGGACCACGAGTCACGCACCACCTCTTTGCATCCCGGGTGTTCGAACCACATTTCTTCAAACTTAAAATTCCTTTTTCTTTTTGGTCGAATTCGGTCCAGGTTCAAGATGATCGGAGAGTGGTCTGATCCGATTGATACCTCGTTTGTGCATGTTGCGTTGGGATATTTAATGTCCCACTCTCGGTTCACCAATATCCAATCGAGTCTTTCATACACTCGTTTAGGGCCGCTCCTATTATTACACCATGTAAACCTTTGACCCTTAGCACATAGGTCCTCCATACCGATATCATCAATGACTTCGTTAAAAACATTGATTTGTCTTTGGGGTTTTCGTCTACCTCCCTCCTTTTCGTGATGGTCCGTAATCGCATTGAAATCCCCCTGACATACCCACATTCCAGTCCTCATACGGCTTATTCTCCTTAAAACATCTCAATTCTGACTTCTCCGTTGGTCGTCCGTATCCGCGTGTATCCAGGTAATAAACATTGGAACATCCGCATTCTTCATCTTGACCCTCGTGTCTATGATATTTTGGTTCGCAAAGATGATGTGTACATCGGTCTCCACCATAAAGCCAAGCCACCTGATCTCCCCATTGGATCCACATAAAACGCTTTATCCATCTCTATCTGGTTCCGTATCCGTTCGCAGTAAGTATCCCCGTTCTTTGTCTCCATTAAGAAAATAATCTCCGGGTGATACCTACCCTTGAGGTCTTTCAAATGTCGAATTGTCAAGGAAGACCCCAAACCCTGACAATTCCAACTAGTTGTGTTCGGGACAGCCACCAGAACCCTTGTTCTCCATTTCTTGCTCTTTCATCGTCTCATTTCCCGTTTGCGCCTCTATAAGTCTTTTCCGTCGCATTGTATTTTTGCTTGGGCTTATTATACCCCCTGATTTCGTGTTTCTCCTCCCCTTTACTGCCTTACTTGTTCCAACTTGTCGTGTGCCCTTTTGATTATACTCCTGCACTCTTGTTTTTTACTTCCCAGCTCTTCGTTTTCCTCTTCCTCTTCACGGTTTCGTTTCAATGACATTTTGTTGATAAACGGACTGAGCTCAATTGCATACTCCATTGCTATTCCCGTGTGGTCAGGTGGAGGCTTATCGGGGGGGGGGGGGGGGTGTTTCCACCGAGTAATTCATGTTTTCTGGTGGATCACCTATCTCTTCTCCTTGTCTTTGGGTATTGGGTAGGGTATATCAAGGTTCAGTCCTGGGATTTGGGATGGGGGACCCTTTATCTTCACTATCATTTCTATCTCTATCATTTGGATGTTTCGGCAGCTTCTCCATGTTTCAGTGTATTCAGGGTAGAGGGTTGGGCTTTGGGGCATGGTGGGGATGGTCATGATCTGGTCTGATGGGTTGGTGTAGTGTATTGGGAGGTTGGTGATGGTATTTTCGGTTGGAGGTTTGTTCAGGTCTGGCTATTGTGTCTCTCTGTTTTTGTGGCTCGTGGGTAATGATGGAGAGGTGTTCTGGTTCAGCTAGGCTATGTTGCTCGTCCCTTGTCACTTCATTCCCTCCATCCACCCCAGCATGGTGGTTGTTCATTTTCTCGCATGCTCCCCAACTTCGGCTTCCATGGGATCGTCAGTTTCCTTCTGTTCGGTATTTGCAACCCTACTTTCCTCCTCTTTTGCCTCGTTCATTATGTCGAACCAAGATTTCCAACTACTGCTTCGTTCCTTACTCTCACTCCCTGCCTGTGTTCTACCTATAACACTTGCACGATATGGTTTTGGCCTTGCTACTGATATCCATGGTCCGTACATGGGCAAACACGGTTTTTCCTCCGACCGAATTACATCTTCTCGGCAAACTAGGGTTGTATATCCAGTTTACCACATCCGTAACAATAGTCTGAGAGCCTCTTGTATTTTATATTTGCCCACTGCTCTTTGCCCTTTGAGTTTCTCCACCAGAAACCCGCCATAAGTGGTTTATCAATATTGACTTCCACCTTCATTCGAATGTAGGTTCTATGGACATTCTCGACCTCATCCTCCGTTTCCATGAGTATGTCAATTCTATTCCCTATTATTCTTGCACTCTCAGTACTGAATTTTTCCAAACTCAGTTCATGAACCTGAACCCAGAATTGCACTTTCTTGAAATCAACCTGCGTCATTCCTATACTAGGTTCCCATTTCTGTATACTCATGCAATGTCCTTGGACGGACCATTGCGATAAAATCAAGTATTTTCTTCCTTCCTCGACATTCTCGAATTCAAACATGATAACCTTATCCGATAAATCAGAGATTGTCACCGTACCATACCTTGCCCATGCCAATTTCAATACATTGTGTATCGCCGATGCTTTCACTGCTTTTTGGGTCAGAATCATCCCCACATATCTCTCACTGTCCGCCAACCGTGGGTTGAAAGGCAACTCAAAGTCAAGTTTCCTGGGTTGGTTCATATCTTCGGTGTCGATACTCTGTTTGTTCATCGAGTTGTACTGTGGTCCCCGAGCTGTCACGACGGTCTCACCTATCTTGCAGAAACAAGTGAAAAAACAGGGTTATCTCTAAGTTAAAACATATTTTTCTGGCTCGCTGGTTTTGAGCTTGGCTTCTAGGGTTTGGGTTGCATGGTTTTTCTGTTTTGCATGGTTGCAATCAATGTACAGGGATCGTTGATTGCCGATTGGAGGGCTATCGCTATCAAAACACTACAGAATGAAACAGTTGATGGATTCGCCCCAAGACTCCGAGGTTTCTGCTTGTGTCTTGGACTTTTGGCAGCTTTCTCCTTGGTTTCCTATGTGCCAGGCTTCTTTGCTCTTTGATTGGTTGGGGTTTGGTTGCATTAATGGAGGATTCTCTAGCTCGTTTGACTCAATTGGATTTTTCTGGTTTCAACCGACAGAATCGGTGATGGAATCGCTCACCAGGGAACCCTAGGAGAGAGAGAGGTGCGTGAAACGTAATCGCTCACGGAAAAAGGTCTAAACAGAGATATAAGTGGGTAAACTCTAAATTTTAGCATAGATACAAGTGAGTTTTGACTTGCTCAACAACACAAACATGTTTGGTTGAGTTTCTATTACAATTTTAAATAAACAATCAAATAATTTTATATTCTTATTATTTATTTATTTATTACCTATCTATCGTGAGTTCGTGACAAACGTTTAAAGATTCTTTAAAGATTCGCGGAGAAAATCTACCACCTCCTACCTACAAATAGGAGTAACTAGTAATTTAAAAAAGGGAAAACTATTCCACTAGTACTCGAATTTGTGGGTGATTAGCAAGTAGGTATCTAATTTTTTTTTTGTAGCAAATAGGCTGTTGAACTTTATTAAATAAGCAAATATGTACATACCGTTATTTTTCGTTAAGAATAAACAGAAAATATCACGTGATGAGCAAACCTGTACCTGAACTTACACGAATGAGCAAGTAGGTACCTTAACTGTTTTTTGAACAGGTTCAGAACCAGCTCGGTCAAACCACTTTATTTATTTATTTTTTAAAATAAGGTGGTTCAACGCTTAGGTATCTACTTGCTCATTCGTGTAAGTTTGGGTACCTGTAGGGACGAAGCCAGGAATTTAGATCAGTGAGGGCAATATTAGTCTAAGTGCAAATAGTTAAAGACAAAAAAATGTAGAGGGGGCAAATATAAGAATTTAAATGGCTAAATTGAAAATAAATATATATTTTTAGAGTTAAATTGACACAAATTCAAAAGTTGAGGGGGACAATTGCCCCTCATTCCTGTATGGCTTCGTCCCTAGGTACCTGTTTGTTTCTTACGTGATATTTTATGTTTATTGTTAACGAAAATTGACGATAGATATCTGTTTAGTAATTTTCATAAGTTCAACTATTTAATTGCTACAAATATAAATAGGTACCTACTTGTTACCCACGAGTTCGGATACGGGTAATTTTCACAATAATAAAGAGATAGTCGCAATGTCGTATCACCTTGCTATTTACTTTATGAAAAGAATAAAATATGTGGATAATATAACAAAGAGACTTGAAGCAGAAAAAATGAAGCCGACAATGATATTTAATTAATACTGACATGAGAATAAAGTAGGTTTGACGAAGACTTTGTTTAATTGAAAAATTGGAACATGGAATATCAATAAAGCACTTTCAACACAAAGAAAGAGGAACAGAATGATCTTAAATGAAAGTTAGAGGACCACAAAAGAGATTCCCAGAGCATCTGAAATAGACAGCCCAGGATCAACTGGGCTGATCTCATTATGGACTGAAACCCTAGAAATCTAAAGAAGGCTACATATATAAACACCTTCGTCTTCTCCACCTCGTTCGCCCCTCGGTCTCTGCGAAACCCTCTCTTCCTCGCGATCCAATCCACTAGCTGAATCAATCAACCATGTCGGACGAGGAGCATCACTTTGAGTCCAAGGCTGATGCCGGAGCCTCCAAGACATATCCTCAGCAGGCCGGGACCATCCGCAAGAACGGCTACCTCGTTATTAAGAACCGTCCCTGCAAGGTACTGCTCTCATGGTCATGGTACTCTATGTATCTTTCTCTTAGATATGCGGATCATTCATGGTGAAATTATTATAAATCTACCGGATCGATCGATCTAAGCAATAAAATAGTGATTCATATGACAATTCTAGCTTAGTATGTGTCGCTTCTGATTTGATTTTTCTAGGATTTCAGTGTATTCTGCTTCTGTTTATTTTGATCTGTCCCGCGACAGATTGTAGGTGCGTGTTCTAATCTTAGAACATAGATACCTTTTTCTGTTGAAGGAATTATCATGTTCATATACTGGAGGTGAGACTATGGATATATTTTCCCTTTATTTACTATGGATCTTAGTTGTGTAATTTTCATGGAAGTTCAGCCTACCTTCTTAGGTTGATTTTTCTCGATCATCAAGTCTGATGCCTTGTTTAGTTGAACATTCTTCTATTCACAAATTTCCTGAAGTGTTAATATATACTGTTGGCAGTTGCTCCTGTTGAATTGTTGATCAGTTTGCTCAGTAAATCTGTAAGGATATTCTTTAGATTTGATGTACTTCCGGAAATGGTGGATCATAGAATTTCTGATTAAGTTTAGTAATTTTTTGGATCACAGTTGCTTTTTGGCCTGTTTTCATGCATGTATGATAGAATTCGAACGATTCTGTCTCAAATATGTAACAAATTGGTGCAAATATATTCTGCACTTATGGACAGATTACTGCATGATAGGGAGTAACAGATAATAATTACACACTGAACTATATCTATGATGTTCATCATCATTGCAACGATTTTCATGCTCATTACATAGTTGTTGTTCTTATAAATAATTAATTTGAATTTATTAGGTTGTTGGTTGTTGTTCTTATAAATAATTAATTTGAATTTATTAGGTTGTTGAAGTTTCCACTTCCAAGACCGGGAAGCACGGCCACGCCAAGTGCCACTTTGTTGCTATTGATATCTTCAACGGCAAGAAGCTTGAAGATATTGTTCCTTCTTCCCACAATTGTGATGTATGCGATGCTTTTAATTGCCAAACGACTACTCTATGAACAGCTCATCTTTATGTCAATGTCACTCTACTTCAACTCTGATTATATGGGTTTCTTTGTTTCCTTCCTTTTCAAGGTTCCCCATGTGAATCGTACTGACTATCAGCTCATTGACATTTCTGAGGATGGATTTGTATGTGCCTCTTTTCATCTGCATATTCAGCAAAGTGTTAGTTTTTAGGTCTTTGATTTAATGGTTGTTGAATAATAATTTGCAGGTGAGTCTGCTTACTGAGAATGGTAACACCAAGGATGACCTGAAGCTTCCAACTGATGACAGTCTGCTCACTCAGGTAAACATTTGAACAACAGTCAATCAAATTCACTTATCACATAATTCTACATAATTTCTTCTAACTGTGCCTTTTAGGCACTTTCTATTAGTCTTTTCCTTCATCAATTTTGCATTATACTTGGTGCAGATCAAACTGTTATTAGTAACTCAATCTTTATTGGTTGCAGATCAAGGATGGTTTTGCTGATGGTAAGGACCTGGTGGTGTCTGTCATGTCCGCCATGGGAGAGGAGCAGATCTGTGCACTTAAGGACATCGGTCCCAAGTAATATGGCCCGAGCAATAATCAATCCCCCTCCTATGATATGCAAAATCTCCTATTTGTTTTCTCCTTAAGATTCAGTTCCTAGTGTACAACACTAAAATTATAGCTCGGTTGCTATTTGGGATCAGAAAAAATAGATGTTGCTTTGCTTCTTGGATTCGGATATGTATTCGAGGTTTGGTTGTCAGATCGTTCAAAGTCTCTACAGTCTACTCGATGTAGGTGTTCTTGTTTTATTGCATCCTGCTCTAAGTTGAATTTTATTTTGGATGTTGAATGGGAATAATGTTTCAAGAGTAATTAATTATACATATATCGAAATCCAAGACGCAAAAAATGCAAAAATCTATGCATTCGTAACACTTATGTTAACTATTCCAGTCTTTCTTTTGTCGTCATTTTATGTTCACTATTCCAGTCTTTCTTTTGTCGAGACGAATGTTTAAAAAAAAATGCCTGGTTGACGAGGATAAATTATGCACCCCCCTAAGGATAATTGAGAGTGTGTGCGTTTCGAAACGGCAAAGATATTTCTCTCGGACCATTGACTTGAGAGATGAGATAGAGGATTGGATTTCAGATACTTCGTGAAGAGAGACAGCTGACACATTTACGGCCACCACCGATGCACTATGCATCTCTGAGCTCGGCGATCTGATTGTCGTCGGTTCCTGTTTTTCCGACCGGAAGTAATCGCTGGTTTAGGTCGCAAATGGTGGAGGACGGGACTTTCCGGGACTCGACGGAGCGGAAACTGAAAGGGATGGCTACCGTGAAAGCACTAGAAGAGCCGATGGCTGTGATCCGAGATTTATGCAAGGAACGGAGCGTGGTGTTCCCTCCGATTAATCACGAGAACCTCCCTGTTCCGTGGATTCCCCGCCGTGAACAAGACGAGCAGTCGTCGATCTGCCTATCGCCGATGTCGTCGTTGGGTTTGACATCTTCTTCGTCGAACTCATCGATCTCGTCAACGTCGTCGTTTTCGCCTTTGGATGTCGACGACTTGGGACCTCCGGCGAGTGAGCGGGGCAGACACCAGATTCGGACCCGAGAACCAAGTCAAGTTAACTGGTGGTGGCGGATCTGTCTAGGAGTGTTACAGTCGAAGGTGGTGGGTTCAGTTTCTTCCATTGGATGTAAAGTTACTTCAAGAGTGACATTATGGTCAATGTTTCCGGCAGCCGTGGCAGCATTTTGGGTGGTTTATTTGCGGTTTCGGCTCTCAATGCGGATCCGAAGGAGGCCAAGAGAAGATACGTTATTGCTCATCGTCAAGGAACAAGAGAAGGTCTGTGGCCCGCAACTGTTCATCAAAATGCTTATTAGAGAGAATGTAGCACAAACGTGGCTCTAAGCCTAATCATCTTCTTGCAATACTTTGATTTAATTGTTTAAAGGTTGATTCTTGAACAATGATTTTGTGCAGAAAATTGCAGAGCTCCTAAGCCAAATTGCGCAAATGAACAATCTGCTGATTTCTCCGCGGCAGAAAATTTGATATCCAAATTGCCCAATTGAGTGAAGTGCAAGAAACAAGATTTGCTTCAAATTCCCTACTTGTTTCGAAGTCTCCCATGCACGGAAGCACCAAGTAGATAAAAACGATTCAGCTGTGCCGTAAATGTGTGAATCAGCTTCAAACATCACTTGAACGAACAAATTCCGGGCCATCATAGTATCTGGGGAAGTTTCATGGACAGCAGCTACATAGGAATGTTTCAGGGTTCTAGTATAAACCCTGATACTAGGAATGCGGTATTGTTTCCAAATTCAGATTGCGTAGTAAATGTGATATGCACATTATAGCATTTATTATAGTGTTCCGTGTCTCAGAACACATACATATATTGATAGATAAATATATTATGTTATCTCTTATCTGTGGAAGGATTCAGTTGTCTTTTTTCTGTCTGTGATGTTGAGAATCCAAACACATTAACTGTCAATCTGCTTCTTGGGCGAACATTGAATGGATCAACATACTCCATTGGAGTGTCGGTCTCGTTCCTTATCCTCTTAATCTTAGGGCTCAACAATTCTGTAATGGCCAAATCCATAAAGATTAAGAGCTTGATAATCTGAAAATTATATGCTTGTCTGGCACTTTTGACTGAATAATATCCATAGCTCCCACAAGATCTGCACCCAACAATATGCATTATGAACAGCCACCTGTCATCGCCCAGTTCCTGGTGGTATTTCTCATTCATCTTTGATGTAGGGAACTAAAAGACTCGTGTTTTCTGCAATCATCCCAATCTTGTTCCTTCCAGAGAAGAATCTTCCATGGAGGTGGAGCTCCTGTCCTCATATAATGTGAGATAGAGGAGGAATGAAGTGGAGACGACATGTCACTGTTTTTCTTCTGTCGGGAAGGAAGAAGGTGGTGGCTTCATAATTTGTCGCACTCGGGCTTCCATTTTTTGGTGAATACATGAAAGGAAAATTATAGACTACAAATCTTAGCAACGTGGTATAATTTAGACTATAGTCTAAACTTTTACAAAAAGGAATAAGATGTTGAGAGATTTCTCAACGAGTAAGTGCATCAACCACCGAAATTCCATGATGGTACAGATGTCTATTATGCATCTCACGAATGTTCTCATCGATCTCCTACAATTTGAAATAATCGTCTTCAGTGCCCGTCTACCAGACATTCATCAACATTCATGTGACACTGAGGATATCGAGTTCGACATGGAGGGAGTTCAACTATTGATCCACTCAACTTTTCCTCTAAAACCTCTAATCCAAGTAAAATTTCCTGCTAAAACTTCCAATCATCCATTCATCTAAACTATACAAACGTCAGTAGAAAATGTTATGAACTACTTGATTTTGTAAATAATGTGTTTGAGTTTGACTATCTGCCTAGTCTCGGAACAAATTATTATGATCTGCACAACTCCAAAAACAACTTGAACCTGCAATTCTTACTGCTTACAATGCAGGCTCTTGCTCTGTTTTCCTTCTACTTATTCGTAAGAGCAATTTTATGTGTTCTTGAGTACATCATCAGAGCCATGCTTAGTTGATCTCGACAATCAATCACGGTTAGGTTTGTGTTCAATACATGGAAATTAGTAAAACATTAAGCACTTGCTTGCATCCCAAGTAAAGAACATTGATATATCATTCCTCGTTTATGCAAGTTTGATCTAAAGAGTGAATTGCATCAGGTGGTGAATGGTGATGCATGAAGAGTCCATCCCATAGACTGCATTCCTTACACCATAAGGGATATATGAATGGAAGGTAATGTCTTTTGGATTGAAAAATACTCCTGCAATTTTTCAAAGAAAAATGGATAACTGTTTCCGAGATCATACTGATTACATAGTAGTATACATTGATGATATATTGGTATTCTCGGAAAATGAAGAGGAGCATGCAAAGCATTTAGCCCAAATGCTAGTAGTCTACAAAAAGAAAGGTCTGGTGTTGTCTGCAAATAAAATAAAGGAAGGTCTGGTGTTGTCTGCAAATAAAATGAAGATTGCAGTAGAAGAAATAGAATTCCTTGGAGCCATAATTGGAAGGTAAAAAATAAAGCTCCAACCACACACTACTAGAAACTAGTCTTTTACCGGCGAGGAAAATATTTTCGCCGGTAAAGGTCACCGGCAAAAATTATTTACCGGCGACATTAAAATTCTCGCTGGTAAAAGTTATTTAGCGGCGAAACTAAATTATTCGTCGATAAAGGTTCACTTTTACCGGCGAGATTAAATATTTCGCCAGTAAAAGTGAACCTTTACCGGCGAAAAATTTAGTCTCGCCGCTAAATAATTTTTACCGGCGATAATTTTAATGTCGCCGGTAAAGAATTTTTGTCGACGACCTTTACCGGCGAAAATATTTCATCACTGGTAAAAGCCTAGTTTCTACTACTATCACTATCAGTGGTCTATCTAAATTGTTTTCTTCCACTAATAAGTTTATAGCTTCTTGTGTATCAGATTCCACATGTAGGGCTTGCACTCCTATATTTTTTGTCATAGTTAACCCATCTCTGATATAACACAAATACAATTATGCCACAAGATTGTTTGTGATTCCATTCCGCATTTGGAATCCTTTACCCAACCGCCTCATGTTGGTCCTGGGTTGCCCAAAGTCGAATCATTCATGTTAAGTTTGATCTATCCTTGAGTTGTAGGTGTCCAACCCACACTGATGTTCCAACTTGTTTTTATGAGTTTGCTCATCTTGGATACCCCTGAGGTGTCCCTTGCCTGCACGAGAGTTAGACTAGTTACATCAATAGAAACACAAGATTATAAAATATGTGGGCATTCCTATTCTTCCATAGTAACCAAATGCAAGATGAGAAGACAATTTGTCATTCTATCCTCTTCGCATGTGTATGGAGTTCCTACAAGTTGATTCCAACCATTTAGAAAAGTTAGTCATATAAAAATCTTTCAAATCATTTGGGACCCCAACTTTTCTACTATTGCCTTTAGAATTTGCACCAATTGATTTTTGGTTTTCTTGAATAGATTATATTAATTATTAAATATGCTTAATTATTTTTTTGGAATCCTATGTAGAGGATTATAAACTATGTCGAGGATTATAAAGGTAAAGGTAACTGAAAGCAATTCAACTGTGGAGACTGAATTATTAGAAACAAGATAAGAGTAAAAAAATAAAAAAATAAAACTGAATTATTTAACTCGTGATGACTCGGGAAAAACCACACCTCCTCAACGACTCTACTCTGGTTCTCCTCTCGTTCTCAGTTCTCTGCGACTCTACTTTTCTGCGAGAGAGTCTCAACGATTGTTGCCCTCGCCTCCGTCATCGCCGTCTTGCCTCTCGTCGTCGCCGTCTTGCCTCTCGTCGTCGCTGTGTCGCCTCTCGGCGTAGCCGTCTCACCTCTCGCCTCCAGCAGCATTAAGTGTTTTTCATTTCCCACTCGCCTCAAATTGTTCCGAAATTGCTTCGATTTGCTTCGTGATTGACTAAGATTGTCACAATTTAGTTCACAATTTACTGATTAGTAAACGAATTTACTGATTTAGTTCACAATTTACTGATTGGCTAAGTGTAGCACGCTCGTTTAGTCTGTGTTATTAGTCACAAACGTTGGATTGACGTAAGTTAGGAATATGCGTTATGATAACTTGTGCATCAACTTGGGTATAGAGGAAAAAAAGCATATCTCATTGAGTTTTGCCATATGTAATTCTATAAAAAAAAAAAGAAGGAAATGACATCATTCTTGATCCTTTCAAGGCCGTGTCCTAGAAAATGTTCAGCTTCTTCTAGGATGTATTGGATGAAGAAAGAGCTGCTAATTGGGATTGTTTAATTTTAGTTAAGCAAGTTGATTGTTATCTGCAATATGGCATCAAAGTGATATGCTTAAATAATTGGCCCTTTTATATAATAATGATTTGACATCTCAATGGATTTCCAACTCACTTCATATATATTGCCGCCACAATTTTTTAGTTTAATTCACATTTCCTTGACCCAAATAACTATTCGTCGGCAAATGTATATAAGTCCCGGCGAACGGAAAATGTATACCTTTACCGGGGAACCAACTCCCCGGTAAAGGTATACATTTTCCGGCGCACCAGCTCGCCAGTAAAGGTGTACATTTGTCGGCGAACCAACTCGTCGGTATAGGTATACCTTTACCGGCGAACCATTTAGCCGGTAAATGTATACATATGTCGGCGAACCATGTCACCGGTAAATGTATACATTTACCGGCGAAGCAACGCGCCGGTAAAGGTGTACATATACCGGCGAACCTAGTCGCCGGTAAAGGTATACATATACCGGCGAACCTAGTCGCCGGTAAATTGAAAACTTTACCGGCAATAAATGTAGCCACCCATTCCGACGATAAATGGCGTCGGTAAAAGGTAATTTATTACCGGCGAATAATTGTTTCACCGGTAAAATATTTTCCCGGCTAATGTACACCAGCGACTTTTACCGGCGAACGGTATCGCCGGGATGACTTTTACTGACGAAAATTGGGTCTTACCGGCGAGTAAGCTTCGCCGGTAAAAGAGACACCTCTAGTAGTGACATATCATCAAGAAGATAGCAGAATTTGATGATAAAAGCTTGATGGAAAAGAAGGGATTACGATCATCAGGGGAATGACACCGCACTAATGAAACTTTTGGATCAGAAACTTGAATAATTGTTTCCAAATATTTTTCATTAGGGGAATGACACCGCACTAATGAAACTTCTTCCCTATATTCACTAGGGGAATTTTATGAATTTTCCCTTACTAGTGATGTTTCCTCTCGATAGGAGTTAGGTGTTGTATCAGTATGATAATTTGCATGATAGAGTTCTATTGCCAAGATCTGAGGTATCTTCATCAGATGAATGGTAGGAAGCTAAGCTTTCTGAGTCACTATCATTACCTCCTTGCTCATGTGTCGATTCCATCTCTTGATCATATAATTGGGGTGTTTTGTCCTAAATTGGCTCATCTTCATCGGATTCATCATCAGAGTTGTAGATGAACTGTTGTACCTGATGACTTGTACTAGCACCTTCATTGTCATCCTATCCCGTGCAAGTTATTTTAGACAATGGTATTGTTGAATGAGAGGGAGGTGTATACTGTACCATATATTGATATCGTCCTCCATCTTCTCCAAGGGGTGCCCATCATTCATTAGGATCATAATCTTGCTCCAGATAGTGAGGATATCGTTCCTCCAACCTATCTTGATCTTCCTGTAAGGCCATATTTTCTAAATACCTGTTGGTATCATACCATTCCCTTCCTAACTCTGGTTGTGGATATGCTACCTCTTCTTCATGCCATTCAACCTCTTCTCCCCAATAGAGGTTATTTCCCCATATAGCATGCACCAATTCTTCCTCTTACGGCCATGTTTCATCATCATTTCCATCAACAACTATGTGCCTTACTTCTTCTGGTGCCACATTGTATGCTGCAAACCTAATGGATACGGATCCATCCACTCTGGTTTGCACATTCGCCTGCTCTGGTACTTGAGTTTGACTCCTTCGTGCAGGCTGTTGTAAGATCCGTCTTTGTCCCTATAGGTGTTGTGCAGTTCTTTCTTGTCCTGCTACTGCTTGAATTTCGTTAGAGGCTAGGTATTCTGCTACATTATTAACATTGTATCTGAATCATGTGAAACTCGTATTTGTTAGCCTCCCCACCATGGACCTTTTTATTAGGAGATTTGACTCTCCCTGGTATCCCTCATATCCTCGTACTTGTATTGACATTTCTACATGACGGTAGAAATCATGTATGCTCATCATCATGTCTGGTGTGATGTACATCAGTTGTGTTCCTCTTGTCATATCTACCTCCATTGTCCCAATTATTGACCGATCATCTAGCCACCTGGTGTCCCGCAATACTACCAGAACATTCGTGTCAGCCCCTCGTCGATGCAATGCATACATTCTTATCATAATAAGTCCCAAGTGTATATCCTCCATGTTTGCCTGTCGTAATTCATTATAGGACTGTTGATTAATAAATCTCATATTCAACTGCTGCCCTTCACGAGTTACCAATATCCTTTAATCCGAGTAATGTTGGTATACCCGGTGTTCAGGTGTCCTAGTCCCCAATTCGTAGAGCGTTTCTGCTGGTACTAAGTTTGCTCGCCTTCTTTGGGAAAGACTCAGCTGTTCTTCTGGATTGAGCTGATTTTCTAGGCTCATTCTGAAGGTTTGTGGTCGAAGGAGCCTATTTGGTCTTCGTTGTATCTCATACTAGGCCCTGCTTGCTGCTCGGTATGAGCGGACCTGGTCTTCCTGTGTAGGAATCTGTGTCTCCTAATGTGCCTCCCGCACATGCAAGGTGAGTTGCAGGGTCTCGGTTCGGCTCATTGCAAGCCTACTTCCTTTCTTTCTTCCTTAAGGATTTTATGAGGATCCTTAAAGACGTAGAAAGGCGTTGTCTTTTTCTTTGGTCATGCTGGTCCTGAAGTCCCTTCACCAATATTGATTTTGGATAAGGAATTTGACAACTGTTGTATTTGTTCCGCAAATTCATCGGTTGTCTCTTTGCGGTTTTCTATTCTCCTGAGATGTTCCCGAATTTCCTTCAAATCTTCCTCAATGTCCTTAAGCAATTCAGTTTGCTTAAGTGTTTGATAGATGAGGAAATTATTCTGCTTGATGAGTATTGAATTTCCTTGGACAACTTAGAGTCCCTCTATTTTTGCAAATCCAGCTGCTGGTGGGCTGAATGGATCAAGTGTTCGCAGGGTTTCAATATACTCACTTGAACTTACTGATTGATCAAGTGAGCTCATGAAACTAAGTACCCTTTTACTTCCTGCAAAAGGCTTTCAACCTTTACAAGTTGTATTCAGAGTTCTTCTGTAAGCTTCAACGCTTCAGTTTCCATAAGCTTGGGTTGTTGTGAAATTTCTTCCACCAGCCGTAGTACTTCCTTCTTGGTCAAGGGTTTATGATCCCCTTTCTCTTTTGAAATCTGCTTCTGCCCTTGTTGCAATGTCCTTACTTCCTTCGTCAAATGCTCAAGCTTTTGCTCCTGATTGCTTAAGCTTTGGTGTAAAGGATGGAAGTGTCTTAAGGCAGTTTTGCTAAACAAGCCTAACCTATCGTAGTGATAATTTTAGTTATTATGAATTCGCAAAATACAATCACACAATAGATTTAACTGGTTATTTCCTGAGTGAGTGGAATGCTGGGCTTGAACTGGGTGAAAACAATTAATTGTAAAACCGTCTATAGATACTCTTTTACTAGGTTGTGGAGTTTCAAGGTCTAGATATTCTAAGTCTGCTACTCTTGAGTTTTCATACCATTCTTGGATTGATTTTTCAATTCGTTCTGCATTCATCCTATCATGTTCTAGTCTCTTACTGTTATCAAATGTTTAACCATACTCAGAATTTTTAAGAATAGTTCATATCTTCCTTTCACAAGTACTCTGGGTTCCGACCGTACTGTTTTAACCTTCAGATCTTTTACCGTTACCACATTTGCATAGGCATGCCTTATGAGGTCTTACTATGCCTTCGGAGGTCTTATTCGACTCTTGTGCTAGTGTGGTTAGATTCAAATCTTTCCAGTTAACCTTCAGATCTTTTACCGTTACCACATTTGCACAGTCATGCCTTCTGAGGTCTTACTATGCCTTCAGAGGTCTTATTCGACTCTTGTGCTAGTGTGGTTAGATTCAAATCTTTCCAGTTATCCATACTTACGATTAGCCCGTGAAATTTAGTTAATAGACTTTCTTAAAATCTTTATATGGAGAGAACAAAAATATGAGGGAGATAAAACATAAATACGAAAAACACATATTGATGATTGATCAATCTAAAAACAATACTAATAACTTTTGAGTAACATCCCTAGAATGAGAAATTAGCTAGACATAGTACCTTTTTATAGCTCTGATACTGGGGGGTATTATGTCCCCAGATGTATCTACAAGTTTGTGAATGAATTTTATATTTGGGTTGTTGAATGGAGAAACAGATGAGTAAGTTTTCAAGAGGCTCATCATGTATATATTTTTTTTTTTGGCCAAAGAGAAACTTCATAATCAAACAACACCCGAAACCGGGATAGAGTACAAGATTACATCCGTAAAAATACACCGAAGTAAAGGGGTTGGTGGTGAGTTCACCCAATCCGATGGACACAACCCCCCTAATACATTCTTCGCTAACCAATCCGCACAAGAGTTTGCGGTTCGGGGAACATGCTCCCAATCGATTTCCGACAAAGAGGTAGCTAGGTTAACCGCGTTTGACAAAACGGGGGCGATCCTCCAAGCAACATCCCGCCCTCTAATATGGTTGATGACGTTCAAGGCGTCTGTCTCTATAATAACCCGGGTCCAACCATTGTCAAGAGCAAGTTGGACCCCTTGAAGAACCGCAAACGCTTCGATCTCTTCCGCCGAGCTGACAAGCCGAATCTCAGTTGCTCCTCCACGAACCACCCCCAAGTCGTCCCGCGCTATGACTCTGAAACCTCCATTCAAGGAAGTGCTCGACCAAGCTCCATCACAATTTATCTTGATGACACCTGGAGGGGGCCCTACCCACGCTTGGATATGCGAGTTCACTCTTACCCGATTGATGATCGGCCCCAGCTCATCCATGGTTCGGATGATCTCGCCATGGATCGCCGGGATGAACGGCTGTGAATTCTCGAACACGCACTTACACCTCGTCTTCCAAATGATCCAGGCGACCACCATTAGCCTTCTCCATTCCTTTGACCGATGTTTCCCGCTCCTCCCGGTGAAGTCCGTGACTGCCCCTAGCCAATCATCAACCGAGCGGCAGCCCACGGCAACATCCGATTGGGATAGGTAAGAAGACCACACCTGTTTCACCCATGGACAACCAAACAACATATGTTCACGAGTATCACTTACACGGCAAATCGAACACAAGTTATCAATATTCACGCCTCGCCTAGCAATGGTCGCCTTCGTAGGGAGGACGTCGTGAGCAAGCTTCCAGGCGAAGGCCTTGATCTTTGGCCACACGTTTCCCTCCTAAACAGCCTTCCACACCATCGGCCGCACCACCGGAAGTCTGGTGTTTGGAGTTGTGATCCGCGTGATTCGAGCTTGGTCTTCGTGCAAGGTATGGTACGCGGACTTTACGGAGATGATGCCCGATCTCGTGTGGGGCCAAGTCTGCACATCCACCGTGTCCAAAGCCGGAATGGTGACCTGCAGAACCGCGGTAACGTCGTATGGGTGTACCACATCACGGATAATGGCTTCGTCCCATCCTCTCTGCCGAGGAAGGAACCAAGAGGCCACCCTTTGCTCGGGTAGTTGATCAGCCGCAGGCCCAGCCGGTCGAATTCTGAAGTCGGGCAAATTCAGAACCCATGGGTCGGCGAAGGGACGGATTGACCTCCCATCCCCAAGTGTCCACATCCCCTTGTCGCGAATAACATCCCGTCCCTCGAGGAGACTCGCCCAAGACCATGATGCCCTTGCCCCCGCCGAAGCCTGCATAAACGATGTGTTCGGGAAGTAGATCCCCTTAAGAAATCTTACCCATAGGGCTTCTGGTTCGTGAATGATACGGGAGGCCATATTCGCCAGGATCGCCCTATTGAAGTTGTTCATATCTCTGAACCCGTACCCTTCTACCGACTTCGGATTAGCCATCGAGCTCCAGTTCTTCCAGTGAATCTTCCTATTCCCCTCTTGTGATCCCCACCAGAACCGGGCCATGAGTCTATCAACGTCGTTGCACCAAGTAGTCGGGATCCTGAATACATGCATAACGTACGTGGGGATGGCACTAAGAACAGACTTAATGAGTACCTCCTTTCCGGCATGGTTAAGCAATTTGTTGCGCCAACACTGGATCTTATCCCGAACTCTCTCCTTTAGGTAACCAAGCGCCTCCCTCTTCGATCTCCCCCAGATTGTTGGGAGACCCAAGTAGGAGCCCGGGTTTGTCGACTGGGCCACCCCAAACAAGTCCGCAATGCTGTTTTTATAATCCTCATGTGCTCCAGAATTGAAAAACAGTGTCGATTTGGAGAAATTGATTTTCTGTCCTGAGGCTGAGCAGTAGTCCCCAAGAGTGTTCTTTAGGTTCGTTGCTTGGGCCAACGAGCCTTTCATGAAAAAGATCGAGTCATCCGCAAAAAATAGGTGTTGAATCTCCGGACACGACCTCCTTGGGCGGATACCTCTAAAGGCCCCCTTCGCAACCTGGTCGTCAAGTAATCTAGATAGAACATCAGCAACCAAGATGAAAAGATAAGGCGAAAGAGGGTCACCCTGTCTTAGCCCCCTAGACGGGCGAATGATGTCCGACTGTTTGCCATTGACCAAGACCTTATAGGTAACTGTCGACACGCATGCCTTAATCCAAGCTATCCATTTGTCATCGAATCCCCTCTGTCTCAGGCTTGCAAGAAGGAAGTCCCATTCAACACGGTCATAGGCCTTCTGCATATCGATTTTTAGCGCACATTTCGATCGCCCAGATGTCGTTCTTGGCTTGCCTCTTGACTTAAGGTAATGGAACATCTCGTGCGCTATAATAATACTGTCCTGAATGCGTCTCCCTGAAACAAACGCACTTTGGAACGGGGTGACCAGATCTGGCAAATAGGCTTTTAATCTATTCGCCAGAACCTTAGAAATAACTTTATAACCAAAATTGCATAGACTAATTGGTCTAAAATCCGAAGCACACTCTGGGCTAACCATTTTAGGAATCAAAGTAATATGGGTATGGTTAAGAAAAGAAGGCATTATACCTGTCGCAAGGAAAGCGTTAACCGAAGTGTGCAAGTCCGTCCCGATCGTAGCCCAACTCTTTTGGTAAAACGTCCCCGAGAATCCGTCCGGGCCCGGTGCCTTCGATCCCCCCATCTGAAAACACGCCCTCCTCACCTTCTCCAGAGACGCACAGTCCGTGAGCCCACTGTTCATTTCCGAAGTTACCATGCTCGGCACACAATGTAGTATCTGATCAAAGGAAGTGGCAGTTCGGCCCCTCCCACCGTCCGAGGTAAACAAATTGGCAAAAAACCCATGCATCTCCGTTCGGACCCTGTAGTCCCCTTCGATCCACGCCCCATTAGCATCCTTAAGACGTAGAATTTTGTTTCTCCTTCTTCTAGAAAGTGTTGTTTGGTGAAAGAATTTAGTGTTCCTATCACCGTGGCACAACCACTTAATCCTCGACCTTTGCTTCCAATATATCTCCTCCCTTTTCCAAAGGGCATGAAGCTTCGATTTAAGAATTTTCTCTTCATCCATACCCGCCCCATGGTTAATGGAGGCCGAGGCATGTCGGAGTTGGTTCTTTACTCGAGCAATCTCCACTAAATTATGCTTGAACTCCTTTGAGCTCCAATCGGCCAGAGCCACCCTACACCGATCAAGTTTCAATTTCATACCGTGGCCATGCACAATCGGACCTCCCCTTTGCCATGCCGATTTGATAGTATCCAAGCATCCCTCCTTTTCCAACCACATATCCTCGAACCGAAATTGCTTCTTTCCTCTCATCTCTTCGTTCCGGAGGTGGATACTAATAGGAGCATGGTCGGACCCAATGAAAAGGCCATGGATGCAATGAGACGTGGGGAAAGTCGCAAGCCACTCGGGATTAGCAATTGCCCTATCAAGCCTTTCTCTAATCCTATCCCCACCTCTCCGATTATTTGTCCAAGTGAATATGGACCCCTTATAGCCAATATCCTCGAGGTTAAGATCATCCAAGAGGTTGTTGAAACCGTCCATTTTGTTTTGGTCCTTGGGGCCGCCCCCCTCCTTCTCCCTTTGGTGGGAGATGTCGTTGAAATCCCCAATGCAAATCCACGGGTCCCTCCTACTAGTCCCCATGGCTCGCAAAGATGTCCAATTCAGCGTCCTCCTAGCAAAAACTGAGTCCCCATAGACCCACGTAACCCTCGTCATACCTCTAAACTCACTACAACACACCGTTGTATCAATGAAATTTTTGTCACTCGAAACCACCTTTAAGTTTACCTCATTTGTCCACCAAAGGGCTAAACCTCCACTCGCACCAACCGGATGAACATACGCAGCAAATTCTAAACCAACTTCTCGTCTAACTCTCTCGCAATGGGCTTCATTCTTCTTCGTCTCCATAAGGAAGACGATAGACGGATGCGAGCCCCTAACCAAGTCTTTTAAGTGACGAATTGTCAAGGGAGACCCTAACCCTTGACAATTCCAGCTTAAGTAGATCATCTTGAGTCAGTGGCTGTCATTTGACAGCCACCGGACACCTTTGCCTTTTCCGATTGCCTTGTCCTTCTCCCCCCTCTTCTCTCATCACCCTCCTTGATAGACACCATCGATGCTTCCTGATTTGAGTCATCCTTCCCAAAACAGATCAGTCCCCCTTCTCCCAAAACCGACGGACCACTTTGCGTCTTCCTTCGTTTCGCAGCCCCCTCCCTTCGACCTAGGGGAACTGCCCTCTTACAAACTTGTTGTTTAGACACGGCCCCCTGCCAGTCCGTGCTTCTCCAATTCCCATCTAGGCGTCGGTCCATCCCGTCCAGGTTAGGTTCCTTACCCACCAAAACATCCGTGTCAAAAGGTAGAATTTCTTGACTCTCACGGCACGGTTCCTTGTCAACCACATCCGACTTTGTGCCTCCTAACGCAGACTGCACGTTATCCTTGTCACCGAATAATACAGCATTCTTATAAAAAATACTCGTCCCTTGGGAAACAGATTGGCTCGGTGTTAACGGAGTAGCCGTAGCCAAGATCCTTAGCCTCTCTTCCTCGGGTAACTCCCCCTCCTCTATCATCTCCTTATTTGTTTCCCCCTGCATTCCCATCGAACTCGAGTGATGGCCAGCATTTTGCAACACAGGTTGCAGCTCCGTATGGTCTGGCTTTTTGGAGGAGGAAACGTCCTCCTGGTTCTGTGTCACCTGCTTCGGGATGTTTCTAATTGAGGGGTTGTTGTTGGAGTTATAGCTGGAGACGTGGCTTCTTTGGTCACCCCAAGCCCTCCACCCCGATCTGCCCGGATGCCCATTGACGAAGTTGAGACCCCTGGTCCCCGAGCCTTGATTAAACTTAGCACCTTGGGTCTGCATGACTTGGCTCCAAGACTGGACCCGTGGGTCTCTAGAGGTGGCCAGTCGTGCACCCCCCCCATACAGACCGAACGGGTGTTCATCTTGGGGCGATCGCATGAAGACCAAGGTCCATACAAGGGTGAACCATCCAAAGTATCCTTCACCACCGATTCCGAGCAAGATTTAGATGAATGCCCTATGACACCACAACCGTAGCATAGGTCCGTTAGCCTCTCGTACCTAACCGATGCCCACTTTTCAATGCCACTAGAGTCAATCCACTTGAAGTGAGGCATGATCGGGGACGAGATGTCAAGATCAACCAGCAGCCTTAGGTAGGTTCTCTGCTTCATGACTCTCTGATCTTCGGTTTTCAAGCACACCCCAATACTGTCCCCAATACTCTTTGCATTTGGTGTGTTTATCATCTCCAAGCTTAATCCATGAACCTGAACCCAAACCTGCAGTCTGAAAAAATCCACATCTGCAACAGCTCTATTCATCGGGCATGATCTAATGTTTAAGCAATGTCCATGAATCGACCACGGCGAGAGGTCAATTATCTGTTCCTTATCTTTCAAACTAGCAAAATCGAACACTAGAGTCGAGTCATTTACTTCAGCAATCGTAACCGGACCAAACCTAGCCCAGGCATCTTTTAGCACATTCATTACCACATTATTCTTAACAGTCCTATCCGACAGTAACATTCCCAGGGCTCTATAATCTGATCCACTATCCAAACCGAGGCTACCTGAAGGCACCAAGCTTAGCAGAGCCATTCCCGGGGCAGCCTCACCAGCAGAGTTCGACTCAGCCATCGGTCCGGACAAGCACACAACAGCCACAACCACCTGCAAACAGGAGGAAGACACGAGGAAAAGAGAGAACAGATAAAGGGAATGAGAAACCTCTGATTTGTAATCACAATTGCAGGTAGCAATCGAGACAATAATAGCCAGAAGTTGCAGGTCGCAATTGCTGGAAGAAATCCGCAGGTGCAGGGGCTCCCAGAATTGCAAGCTGACAGATATTCTGGGGAAGCAAATGATCCGGGTCAGTCGGCGAAGACACCGTCCAAGGCTGGCAGAGTGATCGCGCAAGGCAGGCGAGCTGGAAATCGAGCTGGGAGAGGTCGATCCTTGAGCTGGGGCGTGCCTCGGTACCGAGCGATGCTGTCGCTAGGTTACGGAGGGAGCAGCGCGTCCATTATACGCGCGCGAATCTTGATTCGTCCTTCCACGCCTCAAGGTTTCATGTATATATATATATATTGCAAAGTCTGCTTTCCATCTGATGATGGAGAATATTGAAGTGGGAGAAATCGCGAGGAATAATGTTCGGGACGCAAAAAGGAAGAAAGAAACCATAAAATATAACATGGAGAAATTAAAATGAAAATGGCCTATACAGGTCTCGAACCTGTGACCTTTGCGTTATTAGCACGACGCTCTAACCAACTGAGCTAATAGGCCAGTTGAAATACTTTACTGGATGTTATAATTTATACTATCAATACCCTCTTTCATGTATTTACAGATTTCGTTTCTGTATTATGTTCTTAAGATCCATCTGATAATGGATTTGGAATAATGTTATCATTTCATCTTGCAGACAACAGCCATAAAACAAAAATAAAATCCAAAGTTTAGAAGGAAAAAATAAATAAATCAATATGATTTGCTTATTCAAGATCAATAAAGATATCCATTATCCTACTGATTACAGATTAAGGACCTCAATGGCAGGACTCGATAAAACTACAGAGCCTGCTCAAAGATCACAATGGATAAACACTATATACAACATAACTAACGTCTGGAGACATGTTTGCTCCAAACATAGGCAGTAACCTTAAACTTCCAGGCTACTACACAAGAAGAAAACTGCAAAAAGTTAAATGTTGGAGCTATTTTTGCTCCAAACACAAATGATGATCAGCTTCTTGGTGATGCGTCAGAAACTTCCTCAAAGCTCATTCTGCCGATTGCTCGAGTTTTAGCTTCAGAAATCCCCATGCTCGCCAATAGAAAATCATCTATCACTTCATTCTCTTTGATGGGAAATGACCAATCTTTCGATAGTTCGCCACTTTCCACTAATCTTTGCAGCTCCGCATTGTCCAAGCCCTTTGGTGGGGCAATGCTGCATCGGTCTGTCCCATACTTTGCAATTGCATCTTTAAATTTCTTGACCTGTTATTGCACAAAATAAACAGTTTGCAACTTGAACAAAGAAGGTATGCAATGCTGAGTTGTTGTATAACTATTAACATCCAATAGAAATGTGAAAAGGTCAAAGATTTACGGTTGCATTTGTGCAGCTAAAGCTAGCAACACGTCCCTCGGCACCTCTATAGAACTTGAAGAAGGGAAGGACATGGACATTGAGACATTTGCACATGATTCTGAGGTTGTCATGGTTCACTTTGAGGAAAAGTGCATCTGGGTGAAGCTCAGCCATTTGACAGATCTGATGATCAAAATATATTACCTCAATTAATCTCCAACACTGCATAATATTCACAAAAGCTTGCTTCTAAAGCTACAAGTTGCTTCCTAAAAGTTGTAAGTTTTACCTTGGGATGGAGAGTTCTGCAGCCTCCACAACCTGGTGAGTAGAAATCAACCACAACGAGACTATCACCAGCACTTCGTAGTGCACTCACAAGATCCATTGCAGAATTAATCTCCACCATGTTTGGTTTAAGAGTTTTGTCCCACCATCTCATACTCGGTCTGACACAGATCGATGCCTGTAATCGACATTACAAATTGAATCACTACTTGTTCATAATCATTCAAATTTCAGAAGGGTTCTGTTCATTCTATTTTTTACACAAAATAATTAACTTTGAGCCTTAAGTAACCAAAAACATTATAGCACAAGAAAATGTATGGCTAAGGTCATTTGTCCAGCAATAACAGATCAGATTTTAAAAAATGTGAATTCACTTTTAGCTGAAAATTTTCAAACTTGATATTCACAGACTGCAAATAAATGATGGGCCAAAAGAGCAGATTGAATTAATAGCGTAAAAAGAAGGAATGCATACATGAACAGAGAATTTGCCAGGTGATTTAGCTCTCCAGTCTCCATAATCGTTTCTATCAGACACAATGACCTGTGTTCCCATGAAACCGGTAGCCAAATGTGGAGCTTCTCTTGGCTTTGATTCCTTAAACCTTAAAGGACCAACAGAAGAACAAACACCAGACCTACCTCTCTGTTTCGGGCTAACCACAGCCCCATTAAACCCAGAAACGCAGAGAACTGTCTTCAGTGAACCCGCCATAGCTACTTCAAATAAAGAAAGAACCTCCTCCAAGGCCTAGTTGCATCCGACAATGGAAACCCACAAAGACCAATAACTCAGTTCAACAATCAGTATTTTGATGGTTCTTCACACTAAAATTTCAAGGACCCAGTTCGTAGAATGATCAAAAACTGCAGTAACCGCGGAAAATTTGATCTTTTTGACCGTGAACCAGGAAAGGAGAAACCTTGGTAGCTTGCGTTGTCTGTTTCAAAGCGTTGCGTATTATATGGAAGAGGAAGCTGAGGTTTGATTTGTTGGTGGGGTCTGTCTGGAAGTTGATGCGGATCGATCCTTATCCACTATTTATCAAACCCTAATGAATTAAATGACAGGGGGTTTGTGTGTGTGCGCATTGACTGGATTAAGAGTGTTTTGAGGACCTGTTTTTACTGTGGTGTGTTTGTGGATTGATACCTTATCTTTTTTTTGATAAATATAGTTAATTTGCTACCTATATTTACGCTTTCAGATCTGATCTCCTAAATTTATCAAGATTTGATGTCTTTCTAACGTTTAAGATTTCAGATCTAATAAAAAATCGTGTTTTTTAGAGTTTTTATCTGATTTGTTCTGTTACCGCACTTTTTGGATAGTTATATTTTCTTTTTGTGGATAGGCAGATCAGTTAAACTATCCTGCTAAATTCCAGGGATTTTATCTGAAATTCAGCCACACGGTTTGGAGGAATGGCAGCCCACAGATTACGGAGATTCAATCAAACAAATCACAAAAACAAGACAGATACTTGGGAGCGTGGCCAAAAAAAATGTCATCGGAGCTTCTATTAAAGTGTGCCAAAAAAACGAACAAAAAAAAACAGAAGAACATGAAGGATCTATCTGTTCTGTTTTGGCAGACTGTTCCATCCTCTTTGATTGCCAATCCAGATAGTTATACAAACATGATATAATGATGATAGATGTTCAAATTATTGGTTCTAGGCTAGGCTGCTAGCTGCGTCCAGAATGTTCAAAAATTGACATTTTCGTTCACCTGACTTTAGTATCCATAAACAATTATAATGGAACATAATATGATATATATATATCTTATATCTCTAATTTTTAAATTCTAAATACGATATGTATTTCAAGAAACAAATATTGTAGTAAATGTTATGGCGGCTTGACTTGAAAGATCATTTCTAAGTTTTTTTAAATCAGTTCAAAATGTTTTAAGACTTCTAACAAGTCACATTTATTTACCCAAACAAACTAAAAGGTAAAAATATATTTTGAATACAAACTTGGTATATTTCTCCATTAAAATAGGCAAATCAACATAATTTTCATTATGATTTATGGAAAGAACCTCATGCTTTATAGAACATTTGTAAAAATAGAAATTCGCTTATTTTTAATGATAACTTTTTCTTCTAATGTTTATAACATTATAATTTATATTTATCTCACAAATTTCACCAAAATACTTATCTTGCATATGAGACGAATTAGTTTCTCAATATTAGTTGAATATCTCTAAAAAATAATTGATTTAAAATCAATACAAATATAGCAACAAAGGGAAACACAAATATGGTGGGATCTCTATCCGCTTGGCTCAGTCTTCTACAGGCAGACACTCAGATTCAATTCATCTAGAAACAGATCGTCTCGGCACATACATAAACTAATCTCTAACGTAAATATATAAAATTTAAAATTAATATTTATCATTGAAGATAGCAGAAAACTCTCAATGTATGAAATAATAAAATTCAATATATTTTGAAAACCACATGATAATGGCAGGAATAGCAATCAACCAACATCATATTTTTAAACTTCATACACTAACGCCTGTAAATACAGTATTGATTCTTCATTTTCAATAATTGTTGAAGTTAGCCAAATTTATTTTGTATTTTAAACATAGGTGCAAAATATGTTTAGCAGTTTTATTCCATAATTATTAAAAAATAAACATAATTTTCATTAAATTGATTTGACATTGAAATTAACTATCTTCCAATCAAAGCAAAACTTAGTTGTCCTTCCTTAACGTTTAGCAGTTATCAATGGTGGTTGCGATCATTGAGCTATTTGGTCCTTTACATCATCAATGAAAACGAATATTACATAAATATGTTATCAAGATTACTTATATTTTATTTTCTATGAACACTATTGTAGAAAGAACATCGTACTCTGGTTAGTGTCAATTGGCTAATCCTTTAAAAATAGATGATGAAAACTACAGATTTTTATACATTTTATACATTGTGTTTTAAAGGAAGATCAGAAACAGATCGCAACTGTAAACCACCGCCGGACCGGAATCATGCGATGCCTTCATCTTAGTTCGGAACTGTTTATTACATGTGATACAGTTGGAGCTCAGTCTATAGAGACTAAGCTACAACAAACAACATCATTCAAATCTCCGTTCTTGTAAGCTATCATCAGGCAAAGCTTAGAAAATAAATTAAAAATTAGATTTTTTTTGGCAAAGTTTAAAAATCCAGTAACCAAATGAAAAAGACAAGAAAATGTGGATGAGCAACAATCATATCGCCAATCTATATAAATGGCGAATGAAACGATATCTCAGCAGTTTTGATATGGCCTCAATTTTCATCACATGTCAGAGACAATCTAGTAGTGTCACCACACTTTAATCAGCAGAAATAAGGCCAAAATATTGTTCAAAAAAACGACAGAGTTTTTCAATCTACAGATATAATGAGAAAAATACATACTTGATATAGAAACGCCTCAATCCACTAAAAAGTTGAGAACTTTTCAATACTATCGGAAACATAAAGAACAGCATCAATAACCCAGATAGATGGCCGATCGCAGAAAACATTACAAATGCTCAAAATAAGCTAAAAGAAGAGAAACCGTTGATTGTGCATCAGAGAGATTCCCACAGACAAATCATCATCCTCATAGAGTACAGATGTCCCTGTCTGTTCTATCGTCATTTGCAGAAAGAAAAAAAGAGGGAAGAACCAGGAAACGGCTGAAAACCAAAACATTGACTACCCAGAAAGATAAAGAATAGCTAAGTCACGGCTTGAGCTTCTGCAAAGAGGTTATTAGGTTTAACCTCGTATATAAAAGGAGGCATGTGAGAGAGAAGGAAACCCTAGAAGCGGATAAAAATCAATAAGAAGAAGACGCGACCGCTCAGATCAACGGTACAGATTATAGATGGAAAAACTCTGATATAGACCCCTAAACTTCTAACTTATTATCAACTCACCCATATTTTAAAAGGACGGTACAGATTTTCCCCCTATGTGTAATTTTTTCAGTATACAGTTTGCTTCTTCAATTTCGGATTATAAAGGAGCGTTTATTTTACGAAATTCGGAATAGGTAATACGGAATATGAATAGGAATAGGGAATAAGTAATAGCAGTTAAGAATATGACGGTGCGTTTGTTTGACGGAATTCGGAATACGGAATACGGAATAGGAATTGGGAATAAGGAATAAGAGTTAAGAATATGAAGTTTTTTGGGTGGAATTGAATAGAACGGAATAAGGAATTCTGTTGTTTCTTTGGTGGAATTGTGTACGGAAAAGGAATGGAATATGGTAAAATGACATATTTGCCCATCTTTGTATATGTATAGTATATAATAAAAATAATTTGTATTAATTAATTATAAAACTTAAAAATATTAAAAATGTTTATTTAAATAATAAAAAAACGAAATTTTTTTTAAAATACCAATTTATTAATTTTTAAAAAAAAATAAAGAATGTAAATTGTCATGCAAAATAATATTTCTTAAACAATCAATTGATTACGTAACATTAACATGATTAGAAATATCGATAAATACAATAATCGTCTGCGTTGATCATAACTCCAAATCCAAAACAAAACATTCAGAAGATCGTTTACTTCGAACAAAGAAAAATGATAATAAGATCTCAATAAAGCAGTTCTTTCATCCACTATCTGAACAACAAATAACAAAAATGAAGCAACACCGATGAGGATCATCACGGAATACATAAAGCCACCATTTGTTGTGCTCTTCATGATGGCGCTGAAACTTCTCCTTGCTGAATCAACCCTACCCACCACCACCAAACCAAGCTATGCTGCTGCTGCTACAAATTTTATGGCCCATGTACAAAGAGAGACAACTGATCGGTGGGTTGGATGTGTCCTGTATGGCATTCTAAAATTGGTTCAATTCCAACTATACCAGACTATTCATTTACCAAGCAAAATTTACCTAGAGAAATCAGAATCAATGGATAAAGAGAAATATGATATCCAAAATCAAGCACCAACGAGCTAAAGTTGGGTTTGTATTTTGTAATATGCTACGAAGTTAAACGTTAAGAAGGCATTCAAAATTCAGAAAAATTGAGCAGATCAGGCATAAAACAGCCCCAAGCAATAGAAATAGACGACAAAGTTGATTTTTTTTTTCTGGACATTAAAGCCAAAAATCTAGAATTCATGAAGGTTATACTTCCACAAGTGCAGTAAGAGTTACATCAGAAAGGAGAGACTTTGCACTAAATTCATATAAAAAAATCCCATATTTGCATTTTGTAGAACATTTACGGTCAATTACTAGCAAAAGATAACATATTTCGTTGTGACAGATCTAAAATCAAAAAATTCATGACAAACACAGCAAATTGTTAAAGCCAACTACATTAATTATCCCCCTTTGCCCTCTCTATGTCCATTTAATTTCATTCTAACTGCAAATTTGGACTGCTTTAGCCATCAAAGCCAAACATCTGGAGTTCACCAAGGTTATACTTCCACAAGCGCAATCAGAGCTAATTTCGAATCTGACATCAGAAAGGGGAGAAGTTTTGAGTAAGAACTTATCAAAAATCCTTTGTCACACATTAGCTGCCAATAACTAGCAAAAGTTAGCATATACCGACGTTGTCTACTCAGATGGAACCGAAATCGGAAAATTCATGAAAAAAATCAGCAAATTTCTAAGCCAGCTAGTTTAATGCTCCTTTTTCAGTTCATCCACTTCCATTCCATGCAAATCCCAATCAAAACAAAGAAAACAACCTAGATATCAATCAAGCACAAATTCACGCAGTAGCACCTCAGCATCATGCAAAGAAGCCCAGCACAAAAAATTGACCTTGGACACTCAACACCACCTACAATTTCAGACCAACGACGTTGCACACAATAGCAGCCGCTGGATCATCAGGTTAATGAATGAGCAACAAGAACTTACCCAATCGAGCAGGAAAATGGTCCAAATCGGTGCTTTTTGAGATCTTTAATACACGCGAGTCAGCAGCAATTGAAGCCGACGCCACCACGAGGAAAGGTGAGCAACACCCACGAACAACCGCCTCTACTCGCCGTCGTTTCGCCTCTAAGTTGAGGAGAAGGAGCTCGGTTCCATCGTCGAGAAGAAGGAGAGGAGAAGGATCTGCGCTTTCAGCAGATTTCAGGCGCAATGAAGACGATGGCAGGGTTGTAATTACGTCAAAATCAAGAGGGCAATTCAGTCATTTGGGGTCGGAATCCGGATTCCGACCCGTGTGGGCTTAGGGAATCCGAGGTTTTTACCCGGATTCCCTAAGCCCGGACCGCCCGGATTCCCTAAGCCTCAGAATTGCCAATTATGTGAAACGAACAAGGTGAGATGGATTCTGTAAGCCCAAATCCGGGCCTAATCCATCAAACGAACGGGCCATGAAGTTCTTTTTTTGGTGTAATTGGATATGGAAATGGAATGTAATGTGATAAAATGACATATTTACCCCATTATTGTATATGTATAGTATATAATAAAAAATAATTTGTTTTAATTTATTGTAAAAATTAAGAATATTAAAAACTTTAATATAAATAATTAAAAATAAAACGTTTTTTTTTTTTTTTTTTTAAGACCAATTTATTAATTTTTTAAAATAAAATAAAGAATGTAAATTGTAATGCAAAATAATATTTTTAACCCAGAACCAGCTGATTCTGGGCTCCTTTAACCCATGCCCAGTTGATTTTGGGTTCCGACCGAACCCGGAATCAACGATTGTGGGTAGACAACCCTAATTCGGCACACAGTCTAAAATCAAACAACAATTCGACACAGAATCACCAAGGAGACAATCAATCACACCCTAATCTGCTGAACCCCTAAACCGCTGAAACCCTAACAAGTGGAAACCTAATCAATCAAACCTGAATATCGTAAAACAACACCAATTATACATCAAAACACTGAAACGCACAAGGAGAACTAACATGTTTCTCTTCCACTACCGACATATTGAAGATGCAGAAATGTTGAACGATGAACTGGACAAGGAACGATTCGGACCTGACGATGTAGTTGCAGGATGAACGAAGGAATTGGGTTCGGAACAAAGGGGAACAATGGCGAAGGATGAAGCTGTAGAAATGGAGAACAAATTTTGAAGAAATACTGAAGCAGTGAATGAGAGGCAGCTGAATAAACCACTGAGAATTCAATCCGCTAATTGAGGTTGCTTAGGAAAGGAATGAGGGGCAGCTTCGAAAAAATTGAAAAGCAGTGAGGGCATAATCGTCTTTAACACCCCTATTCCAGATTTCTTGTCTTTTAGGTTTAGGAATTCTGAGGTTTTCACACTGAATGTCTAAGCCTACCCTGCCCGGAATCCGTAAGCCAAACATTTGCAATTTCGCGAAAAGAATTTGTTTCCGTCCTAAGACCGTTTATTTGAGACGGAAAACTGATATGTGCCGTGCACGTGACGTAACTTAAATTTTAAAGACAAAAATGCCCTTACGTACGACGTTTAAGCTCGCTGGTCTGGCAACGAACCTGGGGGCAGGATTTCGTCCAAACGGAGAATTAGGACTAAAATTTCAAATTTTAAACTTAAAGGAAAATTCTTAAATTTCGGACAAACTTTAGGAGACACTTTGACCATTAACCCCAAGTTATAATAACTCGCTGGGCCACTAATACAAAACTAAATGGGCTGCAATTGGGCTTCAAAGTCAATACGATTGATTATCCCGGCCCACAAAGTCATCTTCAATTGGGGAATTCCTACGTGGCACTTCAAGGCCCCACACATCATTTTGCAACCAACAGAAACACAGAACACGATACGAAGGTGTTGAGAATCAGATAAGGATTATGGCCAAAAAAAAAGATGAAGAATCTGATAAGGATAAGAAACATGCATATATCAACCGTTAGATTCTCGACATAACGAATCTTGGCCGTCCAATTTCGCCACTAAACTTGAACCACAACTTCAATTTTCAGGCCATAATACAAAGCCATGCACAAGAAGAGATTGCTCAAGCACCACCGCTAGATTGCTGCCAACCCATTTAGTAAAAAGAAACCCGACATGGCCGCCGTCACCATGCAAGCTTCTGCCGCCGCCGCCTTCTCGTCACGGTCGAGGTTCTTGGCTGGGGCAGCGGGTAGGCTCAACCGTGAGGTTTCAGTCAGAGTCCTGCCCTCTACGTGGGCTTCGACCTCTTTCAAGGTGGAAGCCAAGAAAGGCGAGTGGCTGCCGGGTTTGACCTCTCCTTCTTACCTTAATGGAAGGTAATTAAACATGAAAATTACTTTCTAATAGAGTGAGTTAATGGGTAAACAGATTAATTACTACTATTACATTTCTCTTATATAATACAATATAAAAGCAAACGTTGTGACTAGCTGCCTTGATACCGTTCCGAATTTAAGATTGAGTCAAAACAAACATTTTTTCCGGTCTCAAGTAAGTTTTTTTTACCTGTAAGACCGAATAAACTAGCCCGGCTCGAGTATAAGTTGAAATCTAACATTTATTGTGATTTTTTATTTAGTTTATTGTGTATTTATTAGGGTTGTGTTTGAAATTTGAACTATTTTGTGTTGAATATCAAGAAATACCGTCTCAGACGGATTTTTTGAGGTGAACTCGGTCTCAGTCTTGGCCTTCCATACATAAATCCCGAAAAATTGGGTCGGCCTTTATTGGAGAAAAATTCATTCCGTTCCGTTCCGAGCTCACCCCTAGTTGTGACTACATTGTATATTTATGTAATTTAAATAACATAAATATTTGAAGCGAAATTGACTGGCGATTGATACTTTTGCATTTAAATTAGTAGAGATTATGAATTAAGTCTAAACTTTGTAATAAAGATATATTTACATAATCCAATATTTCTGTTTGTTTGCTTTTTAGTCTTGCCGGTGACAACGGCTTTGACCCCCTGGCACTGGCCGAGGACCCCGAGAACTTGAAATGGTTCGTGCAGGCCGAGCTGGTGAACGGAAGGTGGGCCATGTTGGGTGTTGCAGGGATGTTACTGCCGGAAGTATTCTCATCAATCGGAATCATCAACGTGCCGAAATGGTACGACGCAGGAAAAGAGCAGTACTTTGCATCGTCGTCGACCCTGTTCGTGATCGAGTTCATCTTGTTCCACTACGTCGAGATCAGGAGATGGCAAGACATCAAGAACCCAGGAAGTGTGAATCAAGACCCCATCTTCAAGCAATACAGTTTGCCTCCAAATGAAGTTGGTTACCCAGGTGGCATATTCAACCCTCTCAACTTCGCACCGACTCTGGAGGCCAAGGAGAAAGAGATTGCCAATGGTACGTAATTTTGAATTGCAGGATCTGGGTTTTAGTTTTATATAGAAAAGTGTAACTTTGTAATGTCGAGGTTGATTTGTGGCAGGGCGATTGGCGATGCTTGCGTTTCTAGGGTTTGTGGTGCAGCACAATGTGACAGGGAAGGGGCCGTTCGACAACCTGTTGCAGCACCTGTCGGACCCGTGGCACAACACGATCGTCCAGACCCTAAGTGGCAACTGATCAATAGATAAATTGAGTAGGGAGAAGTCGACTTTCGGTTACTGTGTTTGATTTGCTTATGTTGTGATCATATCAATGGTGTAAGAATGCAGAACTTACTTGTGTACAGGAGAATTCATGATTTGTACCAACTTTTTGCAGATTTGAGAGTTCAACTATAGATCATCGATTCTCGTGCAAAGCCTGGTTTGTAGAAAGAGATCTATGATCATTATCTACGTACGCCTAAGCATAGTCGAATGAAGAATACGGTGTAATTAATAAATAATTGCAAATATTAATTGAATGGATTAATTACTCAATTTTATTAATCTATTTGACATCATATTTTGGCATAGAGAGACACTTTAAAATTGTTCCAAAGTACTATATTCAATCTTAGAAGTTTTTCGAAAAGTATACATGTCAAAAATAAAAAAATTACAACACTACAAGAAATTTACTCTACATCGATGGTAAATCATCGTTGCCGGAAGCATTGTTGGCGCTGCTAAAACCCCGTGTTGATGCTAAGAGTCGTGCCAATAGACCCCGTGGCTAAAGGTATCCACGATGACAATATGTCGACACTAAAGATTTGTCGTGGCTGAAATGAATAGTTGATTTGATCATTAGCATCGCTAATATGCCGACTCTGTTTACACGTAATTACCGTCGACAGTTATTTGAGGGTAATACCGATTTAGGGTTTCTACACATGTCAGATGGAGAATGAGGGTATTAGTATTGTCGGACGTCAAATCCGGCTTTCCCGACCCGTTTGAAAAATATTTTTTATTTTATTTTAAAATGTCGGGTCTTGGCGAGCGACGGGTCCGGTCGAGTGGGGTCATCAACCGGACCGAAAAAATTGAAAGAATCGCCACCGATTAATTGAAGGCTAATTGAATCCTAAAATTTGCCTAGGGTACATGGAGTTAACATCCTAGAGCTTGGAAATGTCTACGTCCATAGAATTGAGTTCGGGGGTTTGATTATGTCTTAAAAGCTCGCAAGCTCATAATCCGTCCTTTCGGTACTTTAGTTTGATTTTGAATTTTTTTTCATTTACCTGAATTGCCCGTTTTGATCATGCTTGACCTAAAAAGACTATGCATTTTCCTTAAATTAAACAAACAATGTACAAACATTTTTTTTTTAATTTCAAATAAACAAGAGAGAACTAAAGTTAATCGTGCTCGGAAAAAAAATGGTTTAACTCTTGAGTCATTTTAAACATAGGGTTAATTACCTGAACCGTTACTTATGTTTGACAATGTGACTGAACCGTTCAAACTTGAGCTCAACCGTTACTTATGTTGACACATGTGACTGAACCGTTACTATCACCTAACTGCCGTTATTTCTTCCCGTTAAATAGTGACTGACATGTGATTGTCACGTGATGTATTTGTAATTTGAAGTTCTGAAACTACCCTAAGCTTGTCTACTTAAGAACAGGTTGTAATTTCTTCCCGTTTCTAGGTCTGGAGAGGAAAATGGCGGTGGCAGAAAGCGGTACAGGATTGGGTTTCGAGAACTCTGTCGATCGAAATCTCCATGATGCTCACCATCATCACCGGCAAAGCCAGAGCCATCACCGACATGATTTGGATGTCTGTAATCCTCTTCGACGGTCGCTGCATCTTCACCATCAACGCGTTTCCCGCCTGGTAAGCTTGGCTGACCCTCTTCTGCTGTCTTTTCTTCCCAATTAGTCTTTTCTTCCCAATTAAGCTTCGTGCCTCTTAGCTCGCACTGAATTAGGGTTTTCTTGGGTGAAATATCAGCATTCTTAACAAAATGATCGCAACTAATGAACTCTTTTAACATCAAAGGTTTACTGTTGTTACACTTTCATCCATGTTAACAATTTAGTGACAGCAAATACTCACACTAAATGTAACCTATAGTGATGGAAAATACGTTGTGCCTAATACAAAATAATAACAACCAAAATAACTTCCGACACATAGACATATTTTTAACAACAAATGTTAGCGTCAACAAGAAAGAACCGTTGTTGTTGCAACAGATTCTTGTAGTGTTGGGGTTTAAGGTTTAGGGTTTAGGGTTTGGGAATTGTTCTTATTTTTTTTTGTTCGAAATTGTCGGGTCTTGGCGAGCGACGGATCCAGTCGAGCAGGGTTATCAACCGGACCAGAAAAAGTGAAAGAGTCGCCACCGATTAATTAAAGGCTAATCGGAATCCTAAAATTTTGCCTAGGGTACATGGTGTTAACATCCTAGGGCTTGGAAAGGTTTACGTCCAGAGAATCGAGTTCGGGGGTTTGATTACGTCTTAAGGGCTCGCGAGCCCATAATCCGCCCTTTCAGTACTTTAGTTTGCTTTTGAATTTTTATTTTTTTCAACTTGCCCGATTTACCCGAATTGTCCAATTTGATCATGTTTGGCTACGAGATGACATGCATTTTTTTTATTAACAATATACAAGCATTTTTTTTATAAAAATTTTGGAGTTAATTTAAAATAAATAAACAAGAGAGAATAAACTTAATGGTACAAAAAAAATTGTTTAAATTTGGGGTCATTTTAAGACGTGTCAAACGTATACAAATGATTTTGAAAATACGAAGCATATTTGACTAATTTGTGACACCTTGAGAAGTAATGGGATGTCCAGAAAAGTTTAGGGACCAAGATGCAATTATTTAAAACTTTGAGCTGATTTGGAAAAATCTTTTGAAAATTGCACAAATGACTCAAAACTTTTCTGGTTTGGTTTATAACACTCGGTAAAATCCCAAAATGACCCGAGAGTCCAAGGACCGAGTTGTAACCTTCATAAAAGTTTGGGAATGACCTAATTCATTTTCGAAAATATTTGTTTTTACTGAAACAACCCCCATAACTTGCACAAATTTCTAAAATGACCCCAAAGTTATACTGAACTTAAAACTGATCAAGTATGATTCTTAAATGAAATACAACTATTAACACATAATATCGATGAAACAAACTTCATTCACATTAAGAAATACAAATATCGAGCACGAGAGGAGATATACCTAAGTTATTCGAAGTTTAGATACCTCACGAGGAACCGAGACCAATATTTGCCGATTTTTCTTCACTCAATTTCTATCTATTTTTTTTCACTCAAATCCTCGCTTTGAATTTTTTTCTCTCTTTTCTTTTCCTTTCTTTGCTTTGTTTTTCTTTCCATTTCTTTGAACAAGCTTACGACAAGCTTGTTCCAAACTATCCTTTGGTTTCTTCTTCTCCCTTTCAACTGTAGCTATCTCTTGCTAATTTTGTAGAGTTTTCTCCTCCAAATAAATTATACACATGGAAAATACATGGTAGATGACAAAAGTGATAGCAATTGGGCAAAGGTGATTGCCAATTGGGAGGTGATTGACAATTAGGAGGAGTTTTGATGATAATTGGAGAGAATTTGGCTAAGGATGAGCAAAGGTGATCAAGTAGTCAAATGGTGATGGCAATTAGGAGACTTTTGGTGCCAATTGGGAGTGATTTGGGGCATGGTTGGAATTTGGACGAAAATGGATGCAATGGTGGATGTTTGGCCAAAAATGGGTGTCATGGGTTTAGGGGTTTATGGTTTGGGGTTTATAGTTTGGGGTTTAAGGTTTTGGGATTAGGGATTAGGGATTGGGGTTTAAGGTTTATGGTTTGGGGTTTAAGGTTTAGGGTTTAGGGTTTGGGGTTTTAGGGTTTGGGGTTTAAGGTTTGGGGTTTATAAATTGGGATTTAAGATTTAGGGTTTTGGATTTTAGGGTTTGGGGTTTAAGGTTTAGGGTTTAGGGTTTTAGGGTTTGGGTTTAAGGTTTAGGGTTTAAGGTTTGAGGTTTAAGGTTTAGGGTTGGGAATTGTTCTTATTTTTGTTTCGTTCGAAATTGTCGGGTCTTGGCGAGCGACGGATCCAGTCGAGCAGGGTTATCAACCAGACCAGAAAAATTGAAAGAGTCGCCACCGATTAATTAAAGGCTAATCGGAATCCTAAAATTTTGCCTAGGGTACATGGTGTTAACATCCTAGGGCTTGGAAAGGTCTACGTCCAGAGAATCGAGTTCGGGGGTTTGATTACGTCTTAAGGGCTCGCGAGCCCATAATCCGCCCTTTCAGTACTTTAGTTTGCTTTTGAATTTTTATTTTTTTCAACTTGCCCGATTTACCTGAATTGTCCAATTTGATCATGTTTGGCTAAAGAGATGACATGCATTTTTTTTATTAACAATATAGAAGCATTTTATTTTTATTTTTGAGTTAATTTAAAATAAATAAACAAGAGAGAATAAACTTAATTGTGCTAAAAAAATGGTTTAACTTTGGGGTCATTTTAAGACGTGTCAAACGTATATAAATGATTTTGAAAATACGAAGCATATTTGACTAATTTGTGACACCTTGAGAAGTAATGGGATGTCCATAAAAGTTTAGGGACCAAGATGCAATTATTTAAAACTTTGAGCTGATTTGGAAAAATCTTTTGAAAATTGCACAAATGACTCAAAACTTTTCTGGTTTGGTTTATAACACTCGGTAAAATCCCAAAATGACCCGAGAGTCCAAGGACCGAGTTGTAACCTTCATAAAAGTTTGGGAATGACCTAATTCATTTTCGAAAATATTTGTTTTTACTGAAACAACCCCCATAACTTGCACAAATTTCTAAAATGACCCCAAAGTTATACTGAACTTAAAACTGATCAAGTATGATTCTTAAATGAAATACAACTATTAACACATAATATCGATGAAACAAACTTCATTCACATTAAGAAATACAAATATCGAGCACGAGAGGAGATATACCTAAGTTATTCGAAGTTTAGATACCTCACGAGGAACCGAGACCAATATTTGCCGATTTTTCTTCACTCAATTTCTATCTATTTTTTTTCACTCAAATCCTCGCTTTGAATTTTTTTCTCTCTTTTCTTTTCCTTTCTTTGCTTTGTTTTTCTTTCCATTTCTTTGAACAAGCTTACGACAAGCTTGTTCCAAACTATCCTTTGGTTTCTTCTTCTCCCTTTCAACTGTAGCTATCTCTTGCTAATTTTGTAGAGTTTTCTCCTCCAAATAAATTATACACATGGAAAATACATGGTAGATGACAAAAGTGATAGCAATTGGGCAAAGGTGATTGCCAATTGGGAGGTGATTGACAATTAGGAGGAGTTTTGATGATAATTGGAGAGAATTTGGCTAAGGATGAGCAAAGGTGATCAAGTAGTCAAATGGTGATGGCAATTAGGAGACTTTTGGTGCCAATTGGGAGTGATTTGGGGCATGGTTGGAATTTGGACGAAAATGGATGCAATGGTGGATGTTTGGCCAAAAATGGGTGTCATGGGTTTAGGGGTTTATGGTTTGGGGTTTATAGTTTGGGGTTTAAGGTTTTGGGATTAGGGATTAGGGATTGGGGTTTAAGGTTTATGGTTTGGGGTTTAAGGTTTAGGGTTTAGGGTTTGGGGTTTTAGGGTTTGGGGTTTAAGGTTTGGGGTTTATAAATTGGGATTTAAGATTTAGGGTTTTGGATTTTAGGGTTTGGGGTTTAGGGTTTAGGGTTTTAGGGTTTGGGTTTAAGGTTTAGGGTTTAAGGTTTGAGGTTTAAGGTTTAGGGTTGGGAATTGTTCTTATTTTTGTTTCGTTCGAAATTGTCGGGTCTTGGCGAGCGACGGATCCAGTCGAGCAGGGTTATCAACCAGACCAGAAAAATTGAAAGAGTCGCCACCGATTAATTAAAGGCTAATCGGAATCCTAAAATTTTGCCTAGGGTACATGGTGTTAACATCCTAGGGCTTGGAAAGGTCTACGTCCAGAGAATCGAGTTCGGGGGTTTGATTACGTCTTAAGGGCTCGCGAGCCCATAATCCGCCCTTTCAGTACTTTAGTTTGCTTTTGAATTTTTATTTTTTTCAACTTGCCCGATTTACCTGAATTGTCCAATTTGATCATGTTTGGCTAAAGAGATGACATGCATTTTTTTTATTAACAATATAGAAGCATTTTATTTTTATTTTTGAGTTAATTTAAAATAAATAAACAAGAGAGAATAAACTTAATTGTGCTAAAAAAATGGTTTAACTTTGGGGTCATTTTAAGACGTGTCAAACGTATATAAATGATTTTGAAAATACGAAGCATATTTGACTAATTTGTGACACCTTGAGAAGTAATGGGATGTCCATAAAAGTTTAGGGACCAAGATGCAATTATTTAAAACTTTGAGCTGATTTGGAAAAATCTTTTGAAAATTGCACAAATGACTCAAAACTTTTCTGGTTTGGTTTATAACACTCGGTAAAATCCCAAAATGACCCGAGAGTCCAAGGACCGAGTTGTAACCTTCATAAAAGTTTGGGAATGACCTAATTCATTTTCGAAAATATTTGTTTTTACTGAAACAACCCCCATAACTTGCACAAATTTCTAAAATGACCCCAAAGTTATACTGAACTTAAAACTGATCAAGTATGATTCTTAAATGAAATACAACTATTAACACATAATATCGATGAAACAAACTTCATTCACATTAAGAAATACAAATATCGAGCACGAGAGGAGATATACCTAAGTTATTCGAAGTTTAGATACCTCATGAGGAACCGAGACCAATATTCGCTGATTTTTCTTCACTCAATTTCTATCTATTTTTTTTCACTCACTATCACTCAAATCCTCGCTTGGAATTTTTTTTCTCTCTTTTCTTTTCCTTTCTTTTCCTTTCTTTCCTTTCCTTTTCTTTCCATTTATTTGAACAAGCTTACGGCAAGCTTGTTCCAAACTATCCTTTGGTTTCTTCTTCTCCCTTTCAACCGTAGCTATCCCTTGCTTTTGTAGAGTTTTCTCCTCCAAATAGATGATAAACATGAAAAATACATGGTGGATAGAAATTGTGATAACAATTGGGCAAAGGTGATTGGTAATTGGGAGGTGATTGGCAATTGGGAGGTGATTGCCAATTAGGAGGAGTTTTGATGATAATTGGAGAGAATTTGGCTAAGGATGAGCAAAGGTGGTCAAATGGTAATGACAATTAGAATATTTTTGGTGTTAATTGGGAGAAATTGGGAGTGATTTGGGGCATGGTGGGAATTTGGACGAAAATGGATGCAATGGTGGATGTTTGGCCAAAAATGGGTGTCATGGGTTTAGGGGTTTATAGTTTGGAGTTTAGGGTATGGGGTTTAAGGTTTATGGTTTATGGTTTGGGGTTTAGGGTTTAGGGTTTAGGGTTTGGAATTTTAGGGTTTGAGACAATGTGAGACTTAAGACGTACGTCTTAACCAACTGTCTCAAAAGTCTAAAATTGTGAGTGAAAACATTCAGTATACTCTTAAGTCATTTTAAAAAGGTTTAGGGTTGCTTCATCCTTCACAAAACGGGAATCACACGCATAACGATATACATATCAACACGAAATAGTGATTGTTGGATCGTGAAATCCTGAATGCTGATCTGGCGGTGAATTGAATGCCAGACAAGGTTGGGATGACGCTTCAGCTCCACCTCCGGTGAACCTGCAAGTAGGGGAGCGCAATAGAGGGGGTGCCTCTAGGTCCCTCTCCGATGCTTAAATGAGTATGTGTGTGTATAAAACTCAAAACGTAAAGAACGTATGTAAAGCAAGGGTATTTATAGAGTAAGAGAGATAGAACCGTATATGACAGCTGAATATCTTAGTGTATATTGTATTGCCGAAGATTCGGATCGTTAGTTACTGCGAGATATTGCAGTTACCAAATCTAATCCTTAGTGAATATATGACCGAGATATGCGGGATATCGTGGCCACTTCCTTATTAACGGTTTTGTGGGACCAGAGGAGAGGCAAGGCTCTCTTCGGGGCGAGCACTCCCATGTCGAGCAGTGGAAGGTCGCGACCTGGTAGAGAATGGCGAGCAGTCTGAGAGCCTTTGGCATCCCTATAGACTTTGGGCTCGATTCTGGATTACTCGATGGTGGGCCAAGTTTGGCTTGTACTTGGGCCGATCCGGTTCGGATGTCATGGGTTTACCCCCTCTATAGTTATTGGGCCTTCGAGGCCTTTTCTTACTGGGCTGTCACTATCGATACCCAACATTTTCCCCCGAAGCTTGATTGAAGTTCCTTCAGTCGAGCTTGATTTCCTGGTAGGGTTTTAGATAGTAACGTCTCTGGTAATGGTTCAGGACCTTTGAGACACTTCGAGCTCATTTGGCGAGCAGTTTCTTCTCTGTTCAAAGCCGAAAGAATATCCTTCCTTTTATTCCCTTTTGGCGATCACTCGAGGTGACCTAGGCTTATGGAAGTCTATCTTTCTTAGTTAGGCGATCATTACCTACCCAAGGTATTTCTGCTAAAGCCTTATTAGTGCGTAGGCGACCATCTTGTCTCCTTAGTGGACTTTTAGCATTTAATAACTGCACAGTTGTCCAGAAGTCGAACGGTCACTTGAGGCACGCCTGTCCTTTACTTTTCCGTAAACCTAGGGTAGTCTGACAGCTGTCCATGTCAGCCAACCGTCTGTCTCCCCAAGGTGTCTCTTGGAATTCTGACATTGCTTCGGTTTTTTCCAAAAAGGTGCCATCATTCCTCTGTGTCGTTTCGATTTGCTTGTGGCGGTTACTCCCTTCTTGGTCTATATAAGAAACGTCAGTTTCTACATTTTGTGTTTTACGCTTATCCACTCCCTCAGATTTCCAGAACTTCGCTTGCGAACCTTTCTTCTTTCTTTTCCAACCTTCTTCAGCCTTCTTCATCCATTTCCATGGCTCCCCGAAGTCAGAGAGTCAAGCATATGGCCTCTAAGGGCACTAGCAAAGCCAACGCTCCTAGGAATGCCAATGCTCCCTTGACCATCCGGGATGCCGCCGTGCCCCCCTCAGTGGGGGAACCGACTGATCTGGGAAGGTCCGCAACCGCTCCCGTAGTGGCGGACGGGCCTGAACTGAACACGCCTATTTTTTCCCCAAAAGGTAAACTTTCGCCCTTTTATTGCTCTGTTTTGGCAATATCCTCTGTTTTCCTTTGTTTTTTATACTTGCTGTGCCATACTTGAACCATTCTGAGTAGATATCAAGCCTAACGAACTGAAGCCGGCTTACTTTAAGACCATGGTGGCGCATGGTGGCTTCAGTGCGGAGGATGCTCCTAGGTATCTTGGCTTAGGTCTGCATTTTACTCACGATGGAGAGGTTTACATTTATGCGGCCCAGATCGATGCTGGGTTGCGTTTTCATCTCTGTGAGGATTTACAGACCTGTCAGTTTTACGGGATTCATCCCACGCAGCTTGTTCCGAATGCCCTCAAGATGTGGGTCGGTTTCAAGTTCCTGTGCATACGCCAGGAATGGGTGTATTCACTGGCCCTGTTCCGGTGTTTCTTTCGACTGGCAGCAGGGGCCAACTACCTCCACCACTTCCAATCCCGCTGGCCGAAGTTTTCAGAGTGGGGAGGCCCTCAAGGATGGGCTTGGAACGTCCATGTCCGCCTGGTCGATGATTTCCGGGCCACTAACTCCAATTACAAGAAGTTTTACTTCTTGTACAAGGGGGGTGTACCCTGGAAATTGTTTGCTCCGGACAAGGATTTTCCTCCCTCCTTTGAAGAATTGTCCGGGAGTGATCGGAATGCCATCGACGATCTGTACCGGTTGCATCGGTCATCTCAGTTCAAGTCCATCCGCTCAGTGGCGGAGACTACCGAGACTGCCCTTGAGATGGCGGGCATTCATCAAGCCACGCCAATCTTTGATGATTGGGTAATTTTCTAACTCTTATCTTGTTTTATTACTTGTAGGCAAGGTCGTAAGCAAGAGCCAAAAACTGATAGGTCTCTTTGATGACCAGGGATCGGCAGGATTGTCCTCCGACCATGCACTGCTAAGCTCTCCCCTCCTCCCTCTAGGCGTTCGTCCAAGAGGAAGCCCGAGGAGATGCTTCCTTCGGCCACTACTGGCCCTCGCCAACCAGGTATATTACCTCGCCTTTTGTGGATTTAATGTTTTTTCATTCTGCGGTTCTTTGACTTCTGACTTATTGTCTTGTTGTCTTGCAGAGGAGTCCTTGGCGGACGTGGCCCGGGACCCTCCTCCTCCTCCTTCTAAGAAGGTCAGGAGTGAGGAGCATCCTGAGGTCGACCAACATCCTCCTCCTCCCCCTCCTAAGGGCCCTTATGCCAGCAAAGGGAAGGGTTTGGACATGGCGCCACCTTTTCCCTCTCTTCAGGGCCCTTCCGCCACTAAGGAGAAGGCCTTGTCTTTGGCGTCTCCCGCCTCTTCAGTGCCCACGGCTCCTCCTAAGGAGTCTGGGGCCCAGAAGAAGGGGCCTGCTGCTTCCAGCTCCTCGAGGGCTCCCGCCGAGGAGTACTGCTCCATGACGAGCTTGTTCCAGCCTTTTAAGGCTGGGGACTCTCGGAGGCCTTGGGTCCCTTGTGGGGACCTTGCCAAGAAGGGGTACCCCGCCCAGAAGAGCCTACGGGGTAGCCCGGATATGTGCATGCGGCTCCTTGATGGGATAATTCCCCCCAAGGACCGTTCAATTGTCCCTATGGAGCTTCCTCAGATCGAGGGGTTCTTACGGACCCACTTCGAACGAGTTGCCCTGGTATGATCTCGCATTCTTTCCATTATTTCTTCCTTGTCACTCCTTTTTATTTTGATGACTTGACATTTTTCCTTGTGCTTTTGTTGTCAGCTCGTTCGGGAAGAGGTGATCCTCGGCCGCGTTTTCGGCGATCACTTTGGTGGACAGCGCCCGGGAGGAGTACTTCAGGAAGAAGCAGCGCCTCCTTGCTGATGTCAAGAAGAGGGAGGCTGATGCTGCAGCCTTCCTTCATGAAGCTGAGGCCCTTCATCGGTGCCTTGATGAAGGGGAGGCGGTCCGTGCTCGCCTGGAGGCCGAGTTGAAGGAAGCTCGTGCCCAGGTGGTCGAGTCGGACGCTCTTAGGGTCGCCGCGGAGGCCCAGAGGGATGCTGCTGAAGCTAGGGGGTCGCCCTAGAGGAGGAGAAGAACCAGCTGGCTGATCAGCTAAAGGCGGTTCCTTCACCCCAAGCCGTGGTTGAGGAGTTCAAGGCCTCCGAGGACTTTGAAGACCAGGCCTTGAAGGTGATGAAGTCGACCATCGCCGATTTTCTCCAAGAACTGGTGGAGGAGGTCCAGGCGGTCGATCCCAACTTTCCTCTTGGGGAAGTTGCCTCCTCGAAGACCTTCCTGCGGAGTCGCCCTTCGCAGCCCTCTGTTGCTGGAGAGGCTGCTCCTGAAGGCGAGCCCAGTACCTCTGCCCCCCGAAGGCGAGCAGAGCACCCTTGCCCCCGAGAACCCCAAAGCTTGAAGTCCCCAACTCCTTGGCGGCCGTATTTATCTTTTTTAGATAGCTATTTTTGTATTTTCTGTTTTTGGTTTGTAATTATTTATCGAAGACTTGGGTTTTTCTATTGAATGCCTTTATATTCTTGAGCCTTTAATCGACTTCGAACACATTTAGCTATTCAATATCTTAATCATAATTACTTTATGCTTTTTCTTGCTTTGTAATGTCGTCAACCCTTAAAGCCTTAGACCAATCATAAGTTAAACTTTCTAAGGATAATACTTTTGGCACTTAAAAGCGTAAACTTCTAAGTTCAAAGAGATATTACCTTCTTTGAAGTTTAAACCTTTGAGGTGTTGGCATAATAACAGGGGATTTGTAATTTGTCAGGCTTTATCATCGATAGTGATCGCCTAAACTTTCTTTGGCCTGACTTTGGCGTCAGGGCTTTTATTTTGCCTAACATTTTGCTAGGTCTTTTGGCCTGACTTTGTCGCCAGAGCTTTGCCTGACTCTTGGCGTCAGGTCTTTTGAGGCCTAACTTTGTTGTTAGGGCTTTTGTGGCCTAGTTTTGTTACTAGGGCTTTTGACCTGTCTTTGGCGACAGGGCTTTTTGGCCTAGCTTTGTTGCTAGGGCTTTTGGCCTAGCTTTGGCGTCAGAGCTTTTGGCCTAGCTTTGTTGCTAGGGCTTTTTGGCCTGACTTTGGCGTCAGGGCTTTTGGCCTAGCTTTGTTGCTAGGGCTTTTTGGCTTGACTTTGGCGTAAGGGCTTTTGGCCTAGCTTTGTTGCTAGGGCTTTTTGGCCTGACTTTGGCGTCAGGGCTTTTGGCTTCGGCTTGCTTCGAGTGGACACGCTTTATGAAGGAATGGCTTTCTTTTATTGACATAATCGGTTTGATTACAAGCTATGCATAAAATCTTCTTAAATGCTCAGAATTAAATGGACGGGGTAACCTCTCGCCTTCGGTGGTTTCCAAATAGTAGGATCCTGGTGCGGCGATCTCTACTACTTTGTATGGTCATTCCCATTTGGCTGAAAGTTTGTTTTTACTGTCTAGCCTTGTAAATTCATTCATTCTCATAACCATCTCCCCCACGAAAAATTGGCGAGCACTGACTTCTCTGTTGAAATACCGAGCGGTCGCCAAACGCAACTTTGCCTGTGTCTTTTCTGAGAGCCATCTCTTTTCCTCTGCTAAGTCGAGGCCAGTTATGCGCTCGATCTCATTTGCCTCCGCGTTAAAGTGTAGGACTCTGTGGGTAGGCACTGCTAATTCAGCTGGTGCTACTGCTTCTGATCCGTACACTAAACTGAAAGGCGTTTCTTCTGTGGCCGCCTTAGGCGTTGTTCTGATTGCCCATAATACGTCTTCCAGTTCGTCTGCCCAGTTCCCCTTGAATGCTCGAACCCTTTTCTTGAGTCCTGCTAAGACAACCTTGTTGGCTGCTTCAGCTTGCCCATTCGTTTGAGGGTGATGTACTGAACTGAAACGATGGTCGATATGATACTCTTCACAGAGCCATTTCAACTCCTTTCCAACGAATTGCAGACCGTTATCGCTGATGAGTATTTTGGGAATACCAAACCTGGAGAATATGTTGACCTGCAGGAACTTGATAACTTGGAATTCTGTTGTTGAAGCTAGAGCTTTCGCCTCTACCCACTAAGTGAAGTAGTCGATTGCCACTATAATGTGAGTACGCTGACCAGTGCTAATGGTAAAAGGACCCAATATATCGATTCCCCATTGAGCGAAGGGCCAGGCACCCGCCATTTGGGATAATAATGTCGATGGTCGACCCGATCGTGGTGCAAACTGCTGGCAAATTTCACACTTCTGTGTTAATTTGGCTGCGTCTTTTCCCAAGGTCGGCCAGTAATATCCCAATCTGAATATTTTCCTGCTTAGCGATCGAGCGCCTTCATGACATGCTGCTGCCCCTTCATGAGCTTCTCGAAGAACCTTTTCTGTTTCGGGCAGAGCAACACATCTCAAGTAAGGCGTCAAATAACCTCTTCTGTAGAGTTCTCCATCGATGATTAGATAACTGGCTGCGAGTCTTCTAATCCTAGTGGATTCGCCTTCGTCCTCTGGGAGGATGCCTTCTTTCAAATAATTTTGGAACGGGGTCATCCAGGTGACTTGTTCTTGAATGTTGAAGACCTCCGCTCTGCTTTCAAGGACTGAACATAGGGCCTTTTCCAGAAATTGCACATCCTGGATTGTCGCTCCTCCGAAGGCTAGCTTACTTAAAGAATCTGCCATCTGGTTTTCTTGGCGAGGAATGAATTCAATCGCAAAATTTGGGATTTCTGCGACCAGCTTTTTGGCAATGCCGAGATATTTCTTCATTTTTTCTCCCTTTGCCTCGTATGCGCCATTAACCTGATTGACAATGAGCTCTGAGTCGCTTTTTACTTTAAGCGCAGCTATACCCATTCCTTTTGCTAGTCTGAGTCCAGTGATAAGAGCCTCATATTCTGCTTCGTTATTGATCGCCGGGAATGTCAAGGCGATCGCGTATTTCAGAGGCTCGTCCTCAGGAGGAATAAGAATTAAACCTGCCCCCGAGCCTTCTTTTGATGAAGACCCATCCGTATAGAGTTCCCAGATTTGATTGTCGTCTGCTGACTGACTTGGCCTGTTCTCTGCTTCTGTTTGACCGTTACTCGTGCTTTCCACTATGAAATCAGCTAGTGCTTGACCTTTTATGGCAGTTTTTGGCGCAAATTTGATCCTGAACTCGCTGAGCTCGATCGCCCACTTGACCATTCTTCCTGAAGAATCTGGCTTCATCAGGAAGTTTTTGAGAGGTTGATTGGTGAGGACCGTGATGTCGTGCGCATGAAAGTAAGGTCTTAGCTTCCGAGCAGCAATAACTAAGGCATAGAGATACTTCTCAATCTGGACATATTTTATTTCTGCTGAGTTGAACATTTTGCTAATAAAATACACTGGACTCTGAACATTATTCTCCTCCCTTATTAAGACAGCACTGGCTGCCACATCGCTAACGCCTAAATAAAGGAAAAGCTGCTCGCCTGGAACGGGTTTTGCCAGAGCTGGGAGTGTTTGAATATGCCTTTTCAAGGACTGGAATGCTTCCTCGCAGTCTGGCGTCCACTCGAACTTGCGGTTGACCCTCAAGGTTTTGAAGAACAGGAGGGACCTGTCGCTTGCTTTGGATAGGAAGCGGTTAAGAGCAGCTAGTCGGCCGTTCAGGCACTGGACTTCCTTATGGCAGGTTGGCGACTTCATTTCTTCTATGGCCTTTAGCTTTTCCGGGTTTGCTTCAATGCCCCTTTCGCTGACCATAAAACCCAGGAACTTCCCGGACTTGACTCCAAAGGCGCACTTTGCTGGGTTCAGGCGAACGCTGTGTCTCCTCATGCATTCAAAAGCTTCACGGAGGTCGGTGGTATGCGGATTGCCTTTGATGGATTTGACGAGCATATCATCTGCGTAGGCCTCCATGTTCCTTCCCAGCATGTCCTGGAACAGTCGGTTCACCATCCGCTGATAAGTTGCCCCGACATTGATGAGACCAAAGGGCATCACCTTGTAGCATAGAATGTCCCCGTCGGCATAGAAAGCAGTGTGGGCCTCGTCATATGGATGCATTCTGATTTGGTTGTAGCCTGAATAGGCGTCCATGAAGCTCAGCATCTAATGACCCGAGGTAGCATCGACCAGCTGATCGATTCTCGGAAGGGAATATGAATCTTTGGGGCAAGCCTTGTTCAAGTCGCGGAAGTCGACGCACATCCTCCACTTGCCATTTGATTTCTTGACCAAAACTGGGTTGGCGACCCAGCTCTGGAATCTTACTTCTCTGACGAAGTCAGCTTCAATCAACCTGCCGACTTCCTGCCTGATCGCCAAACGCTTATCAGTCCCGAATGATCTTCTCTTTTGGGCGATCGGCTTGATGGAGGGGTCTATCCTGAGCTCATGAGAGATAATATATGTGTTGATTCCTAGCATGTCGCTCGGCTGCCAGGCGAAGAGCTCTTTGAATTCCTTGAGGAGGGCGGTCATGGCCTCCTTCTGATCCTCTTTCAAGGTGGTCCCAATGCGCACCTTTTTGTCTGGACCATCGATCTCGACCTCCTCCAATTCCTCCATGGGTGCTGGCCGAGCCAAGTCCTTGCGGAGATCGGCCTCTGTCTCGATGGCGAGCGCCTTCCTTTGGTTCTTACTGCGTAAACAGTTCACATAGCATTGTCGCGAGGAAGGCTGATCTCCTAGCACTTCTCCAATCCCGTTCGGAGTAGGGAACTTCATCTTCTGGTGGACAGTGGAGGCCACAATCTTATTTGGGTTGATCGTGGTCCTCCCTATGATGGCGTTGTAGGATGTAGGTGAATCGACCACCAGGAAAGTGACCGACACCTTGATGCTTTTCCATCCCTCGCCAAAAATCACTGGCATGGTTATAGCCCCCAGTGGATAAGTTGTTCTTCCCGCAAACCCGATCAGCGGAAGGTCGACCCTCTTCAGGTCGCGTTTGGATTTGCCCATCTTTTCGAAGGCGTCCAGAAACAGGATGTCTGTCGAGCTGCCCCCGTCGACCAGAATCCTTGCAACATCACAGCCGTCAATATCTGCCGTAATGACCAGAGCATCGTTGTGGGGCGTGGTGACATGTGCCAAATCATCTTCAGAGAATGAGATGACAATGTTCTCTTCAGGTCGGGGCCGCTTCCCCAACTGAACTGCTGTAGAGATCTGAGTGGCGTAGACCTCTCTGGCGCTTGACCTCTCACCGCCTGCGCCGAATCCTCCCGCAATCAGATTTACTCTCCTCTTGCTTCCAGAAGGCTCAGCTTGATCTGCAGGGGCTGGTGAACGATGCCTCCTGGGGGGCGTTCGACTTCGGTCTCGCCCTGCCACAAACTCCTTCAACATTCCCCCTGAATCAGCCTCTCTATATCTCGCTTCAGAATCTTGCAATCGTCTGTCTTATGGCCCTTGCACTTATGGTATCTGCAATAGCTCTCGACATCCTTGCCCATGGGTAGCCCACCTCGACGAGGCATCGGTGGCCTCGCCAAGGATCTCCTCTCCATCTCGACTAGTACCGCTGAGATCTGCCTATTTAAAGGCGTGAAGTACTCAGGGACCTCTGGATGGCGAGGCGCTGGAAGAGACTCGACTCGGGGCTTACTTTCTTTTCCCTTCTTCCCCTTCTTTACCTCCTTCTTACCATCGCGTCGGGGTTCATGGGTTACCCTTAGCGAGGTTGTCAGGAGGTTAGCCTCGATGTTTGCACGTTCAAGGTCTATGAAACCTTTTGCTCTGGATGCCAGTTCCTCCAACGTCTCAATCTCCATCACGTGATAGCTGTTTCGCAGCTTTCGCGAGGCCTTGTTGGCCACATCCAGACCTCTGTAGAATGCTCGAATGATCTCCCCATCCGAGATTCGGCGATCTAATTCTGTGACGTTTTGATGAAAACGCCCGTAGAAATTGGACAGCGACTCTCCAGGCTGTTGTTTGACCGAGTCAAGGGCGACCACGCTCTTCAGCAACTGGCGCTGGCCCATATATCTCTCCAGGAACTTGCTTCTCAACTCTGCCCAAGTTCCGATTGATCCTGCAGGGAGGCCGAAGAACCAGGACGAAGCCGAACCCGAATGAGTAGATGGAAATAGCAAAGCCAAATGATTGGGATCGTTTGACTTACCCAGAAGGGAGACCTCATGCTTGTTGACATGTACGGTGGGATCTCCTCCACCGCTATACTCAGGTATGGCCCGAGCAACCACATCCTTCGGGATTTTGATAGCGACGAGCGCGTCGGTGAAAGGATGAGAGGACTGCTCCTTGAAGGGAGCTATGACTGTCAACTGTCTTTCCTGGAGCCTTTTGTTGAGGAGGTCATCCATCTGATCCACAGTGCAGTACATAGGAGAGGCTCCGAGTGGAGACGGACCGGAAGGATTGGCACTATATGCGGCTGCTGGCTCCTTCGTGTGTGCTGGAGGTAGGGACTGCTGACCTGACGTCATCTCCTGATCCTCCTGAGGCGCAGCGGGACCAGGATTGGCCGCTTCTGAAGGTGAAGGCCATGTGGCAGCAGAGCGGTGGTTTTCCTTAGGAGCAGAGGGATTGTTTTCCTGAGGAGCAGGGGCTTGGCGGCGCGCCTGTCCTAGGATGGCTTCCAGCAGGGAGACCATCTCGGGGGTTAAATTAATATCCTGCCCCGCAATGTGGACTGTCTGCGGTGCAGGGGCTCCGTTTTGATCAGCAGCTGGGGTCGGTCTTGAATCACCGACATGTTCTCGAGCTGTCCGCAGAGGAACATCATTAACTCCTGCTCGGCTGGCAGGTTCTTGTTGAAGCGGTGAAGCGGCGGCGGAATCAGAGCTATCCGAGGATCGCTCCCTAGTCTGATTCCGACGGTTGCTTTGGGATCGAGTTCTCATGGCTGAATTGCTCGTTTCCCACAGACGGCGCCAAATGTTGGATCGTGAAATCCTGAATGCTGATCTGGCGGGGAATTGAATGCCAGACAAGGTTGGGATGACGCTTCAGCTCCACCTCCGGTGAACCTGCAAGTAGGGGAGCGCAACAGAGGGGGTGCCTCTGGGTCCCTCTCCGATGCTTAAATGAGTATGTGTGTGTATAAAACTCAAAACGTAAAGAACGTATGTAAAGCAAGGGTATTTATAGGGTAAGAGAGATAGAACCGTATATGACAGCTGAATATCTTAGTGTATATTGTATTACCGAAGATTCAGATCGTTAGTTACTGCGAGATATTGCAGTTACAAAATCTAATCCTTAGTGAATATGTGACCGAGATATGCGGGATATCGTGGCCACTTCCTTATTAACGGTTTTGTGGGACCAGAGGAGAGAGGCAAGGCTCTCTTCGGGGCGAGCACTCCCATGTCGAGCAGTGGAAGGTCGCGACCTGGTAGAGAATGGCGAGCAGTCTGAGAGCCTTTGGCGTCCCTATAGACTTTGGGCTCGATTCTGGATTACTCGATGGTGGGCCAAGTTTGGCTTGTACTTGGGTCGATCCGGTTCGGATGTCATGAGTTTACCCCCTATATAGTTATTGGGCCTTCGAGGCCTTTTCTTACTAGGCTGTCACTATCGATACCCAACAGTGATCATGGATTATCAACACATAACGTTAATTCTTTGTGTGTGTTTGTGTTTTCTACTATATTTAATAAGTTAACTAATTCTGGACTTGTTTTGGAATATGTATGACGTTTCTAACTATCGTTTATGACATAAAGAAAAGACGTCATTCTTTGCTAAGTAAAGAAAAGACGTCATTCTTTGCTAAGTAAAGAAAAGACGTTATTCTTTATTTGATGATGGTACAGAAAACAGACTCAACAGCTCACCCACCATTAACTAAAAACTAAGTAAAGAGAGTAAACGCAAGCTGGATCAGTAAACTAACATGCACCAGCGCCGCCGCCTCCCCCACCGCCACCGCCGCCTCCGTCCCAGACACCGCAGCCCCCACCGCCTACGTCCCAGACACCGACGCAGCCGGCATCATCCCCCCTCCACCGTCGCCTCCTTCAACACCACCACCCTCTCCTGCTTGTGCACTGCCCCGACAGAGAAGACGGAGAATGACAGATACAACAGCGAAACCTACCAAAACTATGATCCAGATCTTCGTCCACCACAACTCCATTTTACAACAACAGAGTATTAATTAATCCAAATCCAAAGCAACTAATTAGAGAGGGAAGAGTTGGTTACAGCTTGTCTGCTCACATATAGTTGAAGAATATAGATATATCGATCTCAAACACATATATATAGACAGTTGTATTACGGAGACAGACTTGTTCCAACATATGTCGAATTTAATTTTTCCAATTTTATCTTTTTACGTGAACTAGCTCAATATCCATGTTACTGTTCAAACAAGAAATTTAATACTTTATTTTGGGCCAAATAGGAATTCATATTAACTAGTTATCAAGAGTGGGGTGGTGGGGACACACTTATAGTGACTCATCTCCTCGTGAGCTTGTTTCGCTACCCAGTTCACGCATTGGTTGACAGATCTTGGTACGTGCCTCTAAGTTATGTCACTAATTGAGCCGACCAATTGGATGGTGTTTCGAATGATGGTATCGATGTGCCATGATGATGTATTCCCTGTATTTGATCTATTATCGTTACCGCATCTGATTCTATCTCGACCTTGTCCCATTTGTTGTCCACAACGAGTTTAACACCTAGGAAGACCGCCTTTGCCTCTAGGTATTCGATCCCCTCTGCTACCTCGTCTCCATGAGTTCCCCCGACCAATTTCCCTTCGGAGTCGCAAGCCACATCTCCCGTCCACCACCCCTTCCCGTGTCGCTTGACCATGCTGCATCACAATTTATCTTAATTGCGTTTGTATTTGGCCTTACCCAGTGCTTCGGATTTGATTCGGTTCTAGCCACGGTTGTAGAATGCTACAGGATACTAGTATGGTGAGCAGATCGTAGCGTTCTTTTTTTTTTTTTCCTTTTTTTTTACGACTAAAACTTCGTGGCAAAGATGGGTTCAGTCGTCTTTCTAGAGGAGAGATTGAAAGGAGACACATTATTATATTTAATTAATATTATTATCTATTCGTCTCCTTCTCTCTAATGGGTGTTAAGGTTCCCTTTGATCTTTTCTTGTTGACTGTAGTGGCGCGTGTGTCCACTGCCTCCTCTCTGTCTTTTTCAGAAAGCCCCAAAATTCTAGGGTTTCTTGGACTGTGACAGATTCATCAGATCAAGGTTCCCTTTGATCTTTTCTTGTTGACTGTACTGCAGAAGACAAATTGAATGCACAGCAGTATATTCGCCCGGTCCTCTCCAATCAATTGGTTGGAATCACCATGTGCTGCTGAAGACAAAGTGCCACACGGTCCGCTCAGCGTCTTTTGAACATCCAAGGCGCCATCAGCTTTAATTACAGCTGCCGTGTCAAATCAACCGTTTATGTTTGCTGCCCGAGGACTGTTTCTCGGGATTGCCCGCCACGGAAGCTGCGCAGGAACTGGCCCACCTCTCCCATGCAACCAATCACAGACGCCAGTTTGAACAGTGCCATGCAGGGGATGATTTTGGAACAGAACGTCTGAAAATTTGAGCATTTTGCTAATTAACCTCCTTTTCTTACTGATTGCAGAGAGCCGAGACCACGGTGAGGGCAAGTGGACTACGGTGAGGATGTCATTTCCTCACGCCAATTCCGGGGATCAAACTGAGGCTCGGGAAATCTGGGAATTGGGAGAGGAACCAACACAGAAAGAGACCGATCGGTATGTCGGTAAGATCATATCTCAGAAACCGATAAAGATGAATGTGGTCAATAGTGTACTGGATCATGCCTGGGCTAGATATCATGCTGTTAGAATTTCAGAAACTGCCCCGGGAATCTTGTTATTTGATTTTGGGAATGAGGAGGTTAGAGACAAGATACTTGATATGTCACCGTGGGCAATAAATGGACACATTCTTAGCATAAAGAGATGGGCTCCTAGCTGTGGGGTCGGTGAAGTTGAATTTAACAAGGTACCATTCTGGGTCCAAATCCATGACCTAGGATATGAGAAGTTTAGCGCGGCTAATGCTAGGAAGATTGGAGATAGAATCGGGCGATGTATTGGGACCGAACCGGATGAGGCTCTTAAAAACAGGAGTTTTATCCGATTGAAAGTGGAAGTGGAAGTGAACAAACCCCTACTACCCGGGTTTTGGTGGAGGAACTCGCAAGGGGTCGAGAAATGGGCGTCCATCAAATACGAGCGCCTCTCCGACTTTTGCTACGGTTGTGGCATATTGGGCCATACTACGCTATCATGCAAGGAGGACGTTAAACAATCCGAGACAAATCCATTGGCTCCCGCTTATGGCCCGTGGCTGGTTGGCATCCGCCCCAAGAACATACCTTCGATGAGCAGCCCGAACAGAGGAGGAAGCCACAGCACGCCGGGGACGTCGAGATCCACGAAGAAGACGTGGTCCGACATGATGAAGGAAGCTGCGGGAGAGGCTTCAGGTCACAGATCTGCTCGGGAGGGCAAGGGACAATCTGGGGCTGACGAAAATACCAGCGAAGCAGAGAAGGAAGGATGCTCGGAGGGTAACATGGACACTGACAGCTTCATGCAACAGCAGGGACAGATCGTGACCTTGCCTAGCAGCCAGCAAGCGAGGATCGACCTCAACGCCCCACCGGAGGACAACGCCATGATCGTCCATCAACCTCACCTGAACACCCAGCAACCCAACCCCCCAACCTTCAAACTGGCCCCCCTACCAGCTTGGAACTCCACAAAAAGCCCCCCAGCTACCACAACCCGAGCACAGACCGCTACACACCACCATCTAACACCCACACCTACCCACCCTTACATGACCTGACCCGCCATACACCCAACCAAGCCATCTGCATAACCACACCCACATACTACACCCCACCCCCCACCCCCCCACCCCGCATCACCCAACTACCCGACACTACAGACCAACCCAACCCTATAACCCACCCTTTCATACCCCAACCATATACTGTCGAGAATCCCCCAGACACCCCCCGAAGACACCAACAGCTGAACTGCAAACCAAAATGACAGGATTGAGCCCTTACCTGAACCGTATGACACTCAAACGGCTGCACTCCGACGAGGACGATGAACCAGCCCGAGCGAAGAGAATGAAGAGGGCGACAACCGTAGAAGAAACGGGGGAGGCTGAGACGAGAAACAAGGGAAAGAAGAAGATGAGTCCAAAGAGAAAGGAGAACCGTACGAAGGTGACGAGGAAACGACGTGAACTGAAGCTGGGCAAGGTGACTGAACAGAACGTCGAAACAGACATGGAAATCACGGGTTGTGGTGGCTGTCCCGGAACAGCCACAGGGCCCCAATGAGTCTACTCGCATGGAATTGTCAAGGTTTGAGGTCTTCCTTGACAATCCAACACCTAAAAGACCTCAAACGGAGGTATCACCCGAACGTCATCTTCCTTATGGAAACAAAAAAAGGTGATACCTATTGCGAGACGATGAGAACACGAATAGGAATGAGAAACAAGAAATACGTGAGCCCAAGAGGAACATCCGGGGGTCTTGCCCTTTGGTGGGACGATGAAACAAGAATAAAGGTACTGTATGAGAGCCACAACTTATTGGACTGCGAGATCACGATAGGTCAATATGAAGCACCGTTCTATACGACGTGGGTCTATGCCGATACGGATGAACGAAGGCGTGAGAAGAACTGGAACACACTAAGGGGTCTAGGGCAAGGCCGAAAGCTCCAATGGCTTGTGGTGGGGGATTTTAACACCATAAGCAAGGCATACGAGAAGAAGGGAGGAAGGCCGAAACCCCAACACCAAATGGACTCTTTCAATAAGCTTATGGAAGACATAGGGGTGGAGGACATGGGATCAAAGGGGAACCAATACACATGGTGCAACAATAGAAGTGGAAGTGAGTGAATAAGCCAACGACTTGATAGAGGCCTTGTAAATGAGAAATGGGCAACCATGTACCCAAAAAGACTATGCATCAATGAACTTCCGATCGGTTCAGACCACGCGCCCTTGGTTATCATAATGAAGGAACAAACGAAGAGAACCATACGAAGGTTCAAATTTGAGGAGATGTGGATGGAGGACCCGAGTTGCAAAGAGGTAATCGAGGAAGCATGGCAAGAGCCTCCCTTGGATAATGCTGGCCGAAACATTCAGGTAAAGATGGCCATGTGTCGCCGAAAACTCACCACTTGGAGTAAGGCTAAGTTCGGGAATAATGCACGGAAGATAGCCGAGTTGAAGGGCAAACTTAGGGCTGCCTCCGGTCCAAACAAGAGTCAACAAGATGTGGAGAGGGAACGTGACATAAAAGCACAAATCAAAATACATGGCACCGGGAGGAAATATATTGGAAGCAACGATCAAGAGTCAAATGGCTCAAAGAAGGGGACCGGAACACAACTTTCTTTCACCTTACAACAACAACGAGGAGACGGAGAAATCACATTTGTCGGTTAAAGGGGATGGATGGGAGATGGATGACTAAACCGGCTGACATTGGGGCCGAGCTGAACCGCTACTACGGAGATATCTTTACCTCGGACAAACCACAGCCGAACCATGCTATTCTGACATGTATACCGACACAAATAACCGAGGCCATGAACCGTGAATTGACGAGGCAGGTATCAGATAAAGAAGTTAGGACTGCTGTCTTTCAAATGGGGGGTACACGTGCTCCAGGACCAGATGGTTTCCCGGGTCTCTTTTATCAACGGAATTGGCAAATCGTGGGGTCATCTGTCATCACCGCAGTCAGAGCTTTCTTCATATCAGGTACTCTTTCTCACCCTATAAACCAAACAGACGTTGTTTTGATTCCAAAAATTCAAAACCCGGTCGCACCCACGGATTTTAGACCAATTAGCAGTTGCAACTTTCTATATAAGGTTATCTCTAAAGTGATGGTGAATAGGCTAAAACCCTATTTGCCGGATCTTATCACCCCCTATCAGAGTGCCTTTGTAGCAGGTCGTGCAATTCAGGACAACATATTGGTGGCACACGAGGCTTTTCATTACTTAAAGTCTAGGGGAGCAACGAACAAGACCGAATGCGCACTAAAGGTGGATATGCAAAAGGCTTATGATAGAGTGGAGTGGGAATTCTTGATTGAAAGCCTTAGGAAGCGGGGATTTAATGAGAAATGGCTATGCTGGACAAAGGAATGCATCGAGACAACGACCTATAGAGTGGTTGTAAACGGCGATCGGTCCCCTACCATAAGGCCGACAAGGGGAATAAGGCAAGGTGACCCACTATCACCCTACCTATTCATACTCATGGCAGATGTATTGTCCAGAAACATCGAACAGGAGGTAGCACAAGGGCGACTAAGAGGGATCCGACTTGGTCGCACTTGCCCCGATATCCACCATATGTTTTTCGCGGATGACTCTCTCTTCTTCCTTGAAGGGACACCTAGCAACGCAAGGCGCTTGAAGGAGATTATAGGGAACTATTGTCAAGCGTCGGGCCAAAGGATCAACGAGGCAAAGTCGACTCTATTTTTTAACAAAGGTGCCGACCCGGACCGAGCTCGAGCAGTGGAGGATGTTTTGCAAATTCGGGGCACCACAGATCCGGGCAAATACCTGGGAATACCGACAACCTGGGGGAGGTCTCGTAAAGAGGCCATGGGCTATTTGAAAAACAAGGTACGGTATAAACTTGCAGGTTGGCGGCCTAAGACACTGAACCAAGCGGGAATGGAGATCTTGATCAAAGCAGTCATCACTGCTATCCCGACGTATGTAATGAGTATCTTCAACCTACCCAAAACATGGTGCTCGGAGATAAACACACTTGTAGCTGATTTTTGGTGGGGTTTGAAGGAGGACATGCGAAACACTCATTGGAGACGATGGGATGTCCTAACAACATCAAAGGACACGGGGGGCCTAGGGTTCAGGGAGCTCCAAACTTTCAATAAAGCTTTACTTACCAAGATGGCGGCCCGGGTTAAGGAGGAACCCACGGCTCTTTGGGTGCGAATTCTCAAGGGCCTTTACTTCCCCAATTGCGACTTCTTTGAAGCAAGGAAAGGAGGAAGGGCTTCTTGGGGTTGGAGTAGTCTCCTAGTTGGGAGAGACGTGATAAAACACGAAGGACTATGGACCGTGGGCACGGGAACGAACATAAGGTTATACTCGGATCCTTGGATATATAATAAACCAGGTTTCCGAGCCACACGGACCACACCAGCTAGCGAACCAGGGGAGACTGAAGAGGACAGAGTTGAACCGGCTGATATGGGGCAAACCGCAGAACCAGAACCGAGAGTTAGTGACCTGATAGATATGCATGGTGAATGGAATGCAAACACAGTAAGGAGACTACTCACACAGCAGGATGCAGACATGGTGTTGGGAATGCCGACGCCGACCACACATACGGAGGACAAATTCATTTGGCCTCATACCAAGGAAGGCCGGCCAACTGCAAAGTCTGTATATCACAGGCTCCGGCAAACACAAGAAGCTCAGACAAGCTATGGCGTGGACAACAGGGGATCAACTGGGCTCTGGCGTGCGATATGGAGCTCGAGGGTTACGCCAAAAGTGAAGAACTTCGTTTGGCGGCTGGCGATGAATGCGGTAGCTGTCAAAACGAACCTAATACGACGAGGCATGAACATTGATCCGAGCTGTTCCATCTGTTGGGAACAGGAAACCAGAGACCATATGATACGAGGGTGCGCTTGGACAGAACCAATCTGGGCAGACATGACCGGAGCAAGGAGAACAGGTCCGGACGACGAGGACACGACAGCATGGCTCGAGGCATGCAGCAACATGCGGACACCTACTGGAAACGTAACTGGACGCAGCTGGGAGGCCTACATGATCGCGATGTGGTACATTTGGAAAACAAGGTGTAAGGCCGAGTTCGAAGGAACGAACCCGAACCTAGGACGTGTGACAGAGGAGATCCGACGCGACTTGGAGGAGTTGAACAGCAGCAGGGATCCCAGACCGCAACCAAGGGAACCGGGACAACAACGATGGGAGAAACCGGGAAACGGAACGATCAAGATCAATTGCGATGTGTCGTGGTGTCCACGAACCGGGGCAGCAGGTGTTGGGGCGATTGCACGAGACGAACAAGGGATCGTAACTGGCATATACAATAGGACACTCCGAGCGGACAATGCGACAACGATGGAGGCACTAGCAATTCACGAGGGCTTACGTCTAGCTAAGGAAAAAGGGTGGACGAACATTATCATCGAGTCGGACGCTCAGGTGGTCATACGCCAGATACGAGAGGGACCGAACGAATGGAGACTAACAACATGGATATCCAACATACGAGCACTAGCGGAACACTTTGAGCAGGTGCAATGGAACGTTATCCCGAGATCGGCAAACGAATGTGCAAATTGGATAGCAAGGCAAGCGCGTATGGGAGTGCGTCTGAATGATTGGGTCTCACGACCCCCACTTCCTTTTATCTGTTTACTAGCTAATGATTGTAACAATGAACTTCCGTGACACGGTTCCGTGTCACGCCGTTTTATTTCTTCAAATGAAACGAGTATTTGGCCAAAAAAAAAAGAAACATAATGGTCTCCGAAGCTTTTGCATGGCCTCTAAGAAACATAATTAATCTGATCTCTCTTCAGAATTTATGTATAAATAAATAATAACTTTCATTAATTATAACAACATTTAGTGGGTGTTTTTCTTACTCCCTCCCTTGATTGATGGTGTGCATATATACTAATCAATTCTCAAATATTTATCAGTTTATTGCATGATCACTATTTACTATCTAGTAATAATTAACTCTACATTCTTTGAAAAATAGGTAAAAAATTCTATAAAATGTGAACTTAGTGAGTGTGAGATTTATACTTTTAGAGAATCTTAAGAAAATAATTTATGATACTTCTGCGATATGGACCAAAACAAGGGGAAAGATTGTTTTTTTTTTCTTTCTGCTCCATTTGAAGCTTAGAAGACAACCACATTAGAGAGACGAATAGATAATAAATAATAATATTAATTAAATTAAATAATATGAAAGGACAGTCACCAATAAATATGAAAGGACAGTGGTTGTCTCCGATAAAACCTTTCAAGAAATGTAATAACTCTTCACTTTTTGTACGCTAGGAAAACACGTTCTCAAAACATAAGTGAGACATCTAACTAAATACTAAATTAATATTTTAATTAATTACTCCATAATTGCAGAATTTGTCTCCAAGCATGGTCTAGGGTTTATTAAATAATAATAAAGGTATCGACGTTTTACAATACGAAGGAAGCGAAAAACAAGGAATCGACCATGGAATTTGAAATGGATTTGATTCGATCGAGAGTTTCTTTGGAGTTGTTAAAAATGTGTCTCCTCTCCGTCTCTCCCCTACGAAGAGGACGGAACCCATCTCTGTTATGAAGCTTTAGTCGTAAAAAAATGAGAAAAAAAAAAGAACACTACTGAGTGTGACGTTTTTCATAAACCCCGGGTAGCGGTTTTTTAAAAACGTTACTCTAAATAGCGCACGTTGTAAAAAACGCTACCACCAGTAGCACTTATATACATTTTGCTAAATATTTTATATATATATATAATTAATTTTTCAAATATATTTTTTTGCACTTATTACGTTTTGAAAAACTGATTACTTTTTTAAAAACTTCGTAATAATCGATAGATATGAGGGTATTCTCTTTCCACGTCATTCCAGAAATTCTGGGCATGGAGATCCACAAGTCTACAACCCCACAGCCCACAACCCACAGTTTTTGTCAATTCATTGATAATCTGTGGTACTACCGTACTAGGTAGGTAGGGTACTAAGTGGGAGAAACTTTCAAGGAATTGTGGAATAACATATATAATAACATATATGTCATTGGAATAAAATATGAAAATAGAGCTAAATATAGTAAAATAATATATATGTCGTTGACTTTAATATGTATAATATATAATAAAACTAATTTGTAAAAATTATATTAATTAATTTGAAAAATTAAGAATAATTAAACTTAAAATATATTTAATTAAAATTATAAAAATAAATAATAAATTAATTAAAAATATAATTAATTACTTAAATGGAAGAGTATGAAAAATATATAACATGTTTGACAAAATTGGTAACTGATGTAACTTGTTTTGTACCGTGGGTTTTTTATGTATTATGTTTCATTCTGTTAGTTTTTGAAGAAACGTTTGTTTTTCCATCATTTTATCCGTTAAAATTGGACACGTACAGCTCACGTGTTTGATTTTTTGAACGTTAAAAAAACAAAAACTGAAAATACTGAAACTACCCTCGTCTCATCTTGTTTTCCATCCAATGTTGAAATCGGTTCACTCTATCTCCTCCTTGCAACCTCTCCATCCAACCTCTAATTGTGCTCTCTTCTGCAATTGGACTCTATCTCTCTCTCTACAATGGAATTTATGGAGGATGCCGGTATCCGCGTTTTCCTCCTCATTTTCCTTGAGCAGTTGTTTTTCATTGTTTACAGATAATATATATAATCAAAGAAATTGATATAACTAATGAAATAAAAACTTCTCCAACCTAGCCAATGAATTGACCAACAGTTTGAATGTGCCTTAGACTATGTTATAGAAAAGCAAACTACAGCCATGCGTAGCACGACCCTGCATGTTTGAGACGATAAAGAGCCTCTTACATATTGCTGCTCATCTCTAAGTGACAGATCATCTATCAAGCATCTAACCTCCGATTCGCTCTCTGTCTCCAACAAACTATCAAAACGTTACAGAAGAAGTATTACAGTAAATGCTTGTTTTATGAGTGATTCAGTACTAATTAATATACATGGGAGAATATATAGCAAAATAAAGAAAGAAAAGCAATAAGGAAAAGAAGTGAAACGATTGAATTAAATGGGTGACGTTCTATATTAAAAAAACTTGATCACAACCAAATAAGCAACCAATTGGCAAAATCAAAACTCTAGACAATGAAAAGGAAAATATCAACAAACACATTGATATGGAGTATCTGAGTAGACCACAGCTCTAGCTGGGAGAACACCGGACATTCAACCTCCCTTCAACTTTACCTTCAGCTTCGAACACAGTGACATTCAGACCATGTGATTTCAGTTTGTAAGCTGCAGCTAGGCCACTAATACCACAAAAATGTCAGTGACAGAGGAATTTTAGCAGCATGTATCACTGGAATAGTACACAGATAATCCTTAAAACTAATGATTAAAGGCATGAAAAAGATGATTATTTATGAATTCTATGTACTCATCACACTTTTAGAAGAGGAGAAAGTACAGCAGATATAATCAGCTCAAACTTTGTGCTGGATGTCAGATGCTATGAATAGAAGCTTAGAGATTAATCTTTTTTTTTTTTTGGTTACATACTCCTGTATCTCCATCTCAAAGCAACGCATACTTGTACTTTGGACGTCTTTCACATACAGATCAAGCAAAACAATGAGAAAATAATGAAGTCGACCAAGGCTTAACCCTTTATTGTCGTTCTTGGTGTGAAGTTGATTCGAAATTCACTGAGTTCGATCAACCATTTTATCATCCTTCCTGAGGCGTCTGACTTTTGCAGGAAGTGTTTTAAAGGTTGATTTGTTAATACAGTGATTTCATGTTCATGAAAGTAAGGGCGGAGTTTCCTGGCTGAAACCGTCAACACATAAAGATAATTCTCAACTTCAATGTAATTCATTTCAGACTTGGTGAGAACCTTGGATACATAGTAGATTGAGACTTGGCCCTTCTCTAATTCCTTTACTAAGTCAGAACTGACTCCTACAGGATTGATGCTTAAATAAAGAAAAATGGTGTCGCCCTTTGAGAGCTTTGCCAATGGTGGGAGTGTCATGAGATGTTGCTTGAGGTCTTGGAATGCATTTTCACATTAAGCAGTCCATTCGAACTTCTTGTTGGCACGCAGGACTTGGAAGAAGGGTAGTGACTTCTCTCCGAATTTTGCCAGGAATCGGCTGAGCGCATGTTGACTCATAAGTCAAGACTACTGACCCAAACCTGATTCGTGTTTTCACATGTCATCCATAGATCATGTCAAAATGACATGTGTGTCAAAAACTCTGATCCAAACATATATAACTCGTTGTCAGGTCAACCACGTATCACCCATAGTTTGTGTCAATTTTTGACACTATAGTTGTTGGGTATTAACCTGACTACCATTATTAAAACCGACCCGACCCAAGTAAAGGGCGCACGCCCTAGGTAGGTCCAAAAGGCGCGCCCTTGGGTCACGCCTGACGTCACTTTCCCTTATCTCTGTGGCCAGTACAAAACTCCATACCAGATAAGGGATTGTGGGGAACAGTAATGCGGGACAGGGGGCCGGGAAACCGGAACCCTATGTTTAGGGCACCCGACACAGTGCGCCCGGCGCCCCATGATTCGAGGAGTAACGAGGGTTAAAGCCAAACCACAATCAGGTTAAAGTGGAGGGCTATAAAACCTCTCACCCATCTACATGACAGGTTAAGTGAACAATTACATACTCTAGCTACACACTACTTCACAAAACCCTTACAGACTTGATCGTCGGAGGAGAAACAACGGGAACACCCGGACTTTCCTTCTGTGCAGGTTAACGGAGTGGCACATAACCAAGTCGGAAAGCACCGGAAAAGGCCCTACCGATAAACGTGATTCAATTGACATGAAATCGTAGTGTCGTCCCTGCCTGGAGGCTGATCCTCAATCATCGAAGAGCCATTTCTCCAACATCCTCATAGGAACCTCACCATCTTCAGTTAGACCACTACCTCGGTTCCTGATTCCATCTTGTGTCTGAATTGGATCATCATCGGAATGTGAATTGTCCGAATTAGCAGGAGATATGATTATATGATGAAGCTGAGCATGGTTTTTATGTATCATATTGTCTTGTTGAAATTAATTACTAGTTTCGAGAAAAGAAAATGTTCTATATATCCTTAAATTAAATACGTACATATAGGAGATTGGAGTAGGGCTCACTACGGGAGAGGAGGCCATCACCGGCCAGGAATACAATTTCTAACGACTGGAATTTCCAGCCGTTATAATGCAACGGCTCAACTGGATTTGAGCCGTTACAGGAAGAGTCAGCAGCATTATCACGGCTCAAATACAGTTGAGCCGTGACAATTGCCGGCTCGGATTCAAACGAGCCGCGATTATTTCCGTATATTTTTAAAGGCATTATTATTCACGGCTCGATTCTATTTGAGCCGTGAATAAGGGTATATTTAAAAAATATATATATTTTTTGTCGACCGTTCGTCGACCACGAAAAATATTGAGCTCGTCTTCTTCTTCTCCATCGACAGCTCGTCGACCGCTCTTCTTCTCCAGCGACAGCGAAGATCCAGCTCCAGCTCGTCGACAACCATGTCGGGAGGAGGTCACGCGCAAACTCCATCTTCGGACGGCTCCTGCTCTTGCTTCGGACGGCTCCTTCTTCTTTGTCGTTCTTCCTCTTCGTCTCCAGCTCCGGTTCGTGGAACTTCGTCTTCCAGCTTCGTGAAGGTTCAAAGGAGCTCTGTGAATGAAGAGAAGTTGTTACGGTGGTTGAGTTTCTTCTCGTTGCTCCGTGAATGAAGAGACGTTGCTCCGTGAATGAAGAGAAGTCGAAGATGCATGGTACAAAAGTCGAAGATGCACGAAGAGAAGAAGAAGAAGAAGAACTCAAAGAACTGGTGTGGAGACACAACTTGAAGAAGAAGAAGAACTGGCGCAACTTGAATAAGAAGAAGAACTGGCGTGAAGACAACTCCAAGAAGAAGAACGGTCGTGGGTGGAGTACAACTTGAAAAAGAAGAGCACTTGGACTTAAAGAAGAGACAAAGTGTGATGTGGAAAACAATTGCAATTGTTTATAACAGTAATTGTTTATAGGAAATGTTTGAATTGATGAGCGGCGGGAAGAGGCGGGAAGCAGTAGAAAGTAAAATTGTTTGAATTTTTTATTGTGTTTAATTTTTTTTGTCACGGCTCAATCTTAGTACGAGCCGTGATAAATGGGCCGAAGAACAAAATAACTACGTATTATCACGGCTCAACCCCAATTTGAGCCATGATAACTGTACCGGCTCAGTAGGTTGAGCCGTTAAACTAGCGTAGTGACGGCTCAAATGCGAATGAGCCGTGATAGTTAATTAAATTGCATTTACCACAACCCAATTTGGCTGTTAAATGCATACTCTCCCGTAGTGGTTGTCGATGATTAGGCTATGGTCAGGGTATGCCAAATACCATAACCATACCATATTTTTAAACCACATATCATAACCATAACCATAACCATTATGGGTATAATTTTTAATACCATAACCATTAAAATAACCGTGGTTATTAACCATGGTTTTAACCGTATACCCATATTCATTCCACACATGCATGTAATATAATAAAAGATCAAAAATTTTATTTTAAAAAATACATCAATCTATATTGCCATCGTTGGACTTTGGCGCCTTCAATCTTCAACAATTTCAAATTTTTAATTATATAATTTATATTTAGTATAGGGTTAATTGTCAATTTGCCCCCTAATGTTTGGACCGAATTTAAGAATCCCCCTTAAAATTTTAAATTTTAGTCCTAATGTTTGGACGTCATCAAAAATCGCCCCATTCCGTATTCAGGCCGTCTGATTCAAACGAAAATCCAGTCACGTGCGTTGCACATGCGTTTTATGAAGATACAAAGACAAAAATGCCCTTTATTTCAGTTCATTCGTCTTCTTCATCTTATTTCAGAGCGCTGCTTTTAAGTGACTCACAAAGGACCACGACCTTGAGTACCGTCTATAGATAGCGAGAATAATGAAGATGGAATTTTGGGTTTCATCCAGTTTGGTCCATTCTTCTTGACGGTGAAGCTGGAGCCAATGAAGGCACTAGACACCACAGCCAGGATAAACCCAATCAAATTACTCGAGTAAACGAATACACCATACGTGAGGCAGGCGGTGCTGTCGAAGGAGAGTTACGGTGGTGAGAGAGCAGTGAGCTCTAGATGCGGAGAATCGATCGGTCGGAGACGGAGAGCCAGGTCAGCTCTCAACCTCAAAATTGGGAAAGCAATTAGACGATCAACGCCTCCTAATCCTGTCTCGTTACTGTCCTTCCTACCACTGAACCCAACCACGCCCTGACCCAACCCCAATCCCTCCATTTTGGAGTTCCCCTGCTCCGATACGGACGAACCAGTGATCGCCAGCACCGACGCCGGCACCGTCCCTGTCCACGTAGCAACAATGATCGACGGCTCAGCTTGGTGCAGCAGCCACTGTATGGTCTCCCCGTCGGTCTTATGTCCTAATTCCCTGGTCAATTGAAAAATCCTGGCAGTCAAGTGTCCTTGCAGTCAAGTGATTCTCGATTATGGATTGCTATGGCTCAGTGTTATGAAACCGAGCAGCTTCACATGCTTGAGGAGGCGATTAAATGTTATAGAAGGGCGGCGAATTGTAATGATAGGGAAGCAATTGCGCTTAATCGATTGGCTAAGCTTCATTGTGAGCTTGGAAGAACGGAGGAAGCAGCTTTTTACTATAAGAAAGATTTGGAGAGGATAGAGGTTGAAGAGAGGGAAGGACCGAACATGGTTGAAGCTTTGTTGTTTCTTGCAAGACACTGTAATGACCAGAAGAGGTTTGATGAGTCCGAGGTTTATTGCAACCGCCTTATGGATTACACGGGTCCGGTAAGTTTTTTCTTCCGTTTCCGGCATCTATAACGATTGAAGCTGATAATTGCAATTATTTTGACACTGAAATCTATTTTTGTTGTTAATATAGGAGAAGGAAACAGCAAAGAGCTTGCTACGATCAATACGAACAAACCAAGTATTTCATCGAATATTCCCTTCTCAGATTCTGCAGAATAAATAAAACCAGGAAAGAACTTATCAAGAAATGGAGTGACTTGCTTTGAAACCATACCAACCCAAAATGGAGGAACACCGCTGAGTAGAATATACAAAATGACTCCAGCACTCACGGGAGGAATCGTCTGGAGCTGTGCTGGTGCGACAATGGTGAAGCTGTGCTGGTGCTAGTTTGATGAACTGCAATAAGGGCATTTTTGTATTTGTATCTTCATAAAACGCATGTGCAAGGCACGTGACTGGATTTTCGTTTGAATCAGACGGTCTGAAGACGGAATAGGGCAATTTTTGATGACGTCCAAACATTAGGACTAATATTTAAAATTTTAAACTTTAAGGGGGATTCTTAAATTCGGTCCAAACATTAGAGGGCAAATTGACAATTAACCCTTTAGTATATTATATAAATAGTTTATTAATAATAAATAAATATTATATTTATAGAATAACCATGGTTATAACCGTGGGTATAATTCAAATACCATAACCGTTATGGGTAGAAAATTCATCACCATAACCGCCCCGCACCATAATGGTACGGTTAACCATATTAAACATTAACGGTTATAACCATGGTTATGAGTTTTTCACCGCACCATTGTCGGCCCTAGATTGGAGGATCTGTCCAATTGTATATATATATAGGTTCAGTTTAGATGTAGGAGGTCGTTCTTTTTAAATTTTAATAGATTTATTATAGAGAACCCGAAGCCTTGCTTAGGAAGAAAGAGAGCAATAAGGGAAAGTCAAATACAGAATTTATTTATTTGTACGTAAGAATGGTGCATGCATGGAATCAGGCGTCAGCATCTCATGATTCTCATGCACGTAAACACGTACCTACGGTGGTACGTCAGCACAGTAAATATAATGTAATATTATAGATAATGAAAATACATAACATAACAGTTGAGATGGCCGAGTTGGTCTAAGGCGCCAGATTAAGGTTCTGGTCCGAAAGGGCGTGGGTTCAAATCCCACTCTCAACAGAACTTTTATTTTGTTGTGAGTTTTAAGGGTTAATAATCAAATTGCTGCTTGAATTTACCTTTTTTTAAAAATTGTTATCTAAACTTAAAATTTGACACTTGAGTCAAATTGCTACATCGGCTAAATTTTTCGTCAATATGGATAGAAAAAAACGTGACAAGCACATGACTGGTTCCTGATTTAAAAAACTAAATGATTTTTAAAAAATACCAAAAAATCTGAAATTATTTATAAAAAAATCTGCTTGAATTTACTTTTTTTTTTTTTTTAAATGCTATCTAAACTTAATTACTTACTTAAACTACTTTTCCGTTCATATTTAACGAAAAACTTAACTGGCCTAACACCCAACTTCAAAAGTATATGTAGCAAAAAATTTTAAAAAAAAGTTCAATTTATAACATGCTCAAATTTGGGGTAATAATTTGGGTATTAACCTAGATTGTGGCCTTAACTGACAGATAAACCCTTCCAAAACCCTAAACATCTGTAGACGTTCCAGCCTTTGGGAATTCCTATTCCGTCCATTTTGGATATATATATATATAAATTTTAATTATTTATTCATTACTCTAATTTACTGGTTTGATTGATCCACGCTTCCTTATTGTCTCCCACCACCACGGAATTCAGAGCTCTAGGGTTCCTCGTACGGCAAAGATGGTTGCGGACAAGGGAAAGAAGATGAAAATGTCGGAGAAAGGTGAAGAGAGCAATCATTCGGAGCAGATGGAGGGAGAATTTTTTCTCTCTGTTGAGAAGCTCCAGGAGATCCAGGACGAGCTTGAAAAGGTACGCGGACTTCAAATTCACGTCTTCCATATTACTGGGGGAGCTGCGAGTGTTTGAATCTTGAATTTGGCTGATATAGAGTTAAACATTATTAATCAAGGTTGAATCCTAGCACTTGATCATGTCGAGATTTCAAAATCTGATTTTCTGTGGCAAACGCGGCTGTAGTTATTGTCAGCTGAAGCTCAGTTCTTATGGACATTGAAATTTGAAATGGTTCAACTTTTCCTCATTGCTTTCTTAGTAACTGCAGCATTATTTAAGGTGATTTTCGGATCGTAATCTTTAAGTGCTTTATCACATTTAAAGGACAAAATAAAATATTTTTCTTTGGTGATCAAGCAGAGGAAGAACGATTTTTTTCTTTCCCTTTGTTACTCTTTAACGGCGTTTCCTTTTTTCCGTGGCCAAGCTAATCGTTGTTTCTATTATTATCAAATTCCGGTGTTATTTACATCAAACGAATCGGTCTATTCTATTCCAAATCATATCATCAGTTCCATAATTTCAGATTGTTGTTTACCATGTCTCATAGCGTGGGGTTCGCGTGTAATAACTTGATGTACTACAGTAGCAACCGTGACTTGCTGTGGAGAATTGAGGATCTCGTTTCTAGCCATCCAAATGTAGTGGCAGACCAATCCAATCCTAGGATGGTAGATCGCATCCATTTTCCTTTCATGACCACTAATGCCCATTGTAGTTCATCTTTCTTTGACCCAGGCACATTTATTTGATTGCATTAGCTCTCTTTTTGATTATCTTGAATTTATCGGATTTATTTGTGAGCACCAGTCAGTAAACATGACTAATACTTCTGGGAGATTGATATTGAATGCACAAGAATCTCGAAATTCTTTATTACTAAAAGAAGAGTTCAACATTTGATATTGGTCTAACATCTACTGCTTCAGCAGTGGGGTTTGCTATTTTATACCTACTATGCACCTGACTTCATAGTCTTTATCCGTCTTTTGAACTATCATAGATCAATGAGGAGGCTAGTGACAAAGTTTTGGAAGTAGAGCAAAATTACAATGAGAAACGGAGGCCCATGTATGAGAAGAGGAGTGAAATCATAACATCTATCCCGGACTTCTGGTTCACTGCTGTTAGTAATTTATCCATCCCTTGTGTTGTTGCTATTTTTTTTTTTATGTAATTGTTCTTCCAATTTGTTGGTAGTTTTCCAGTCATCCCGTGCTTAGCGAACTTTTGACAGAAGAGGATCATAAGGTTTGTCTCAAGTTCCCTTATCCAGCAAAACTCAAATTGCATTTTTTTTTAAATCCACTCTGAATTAGTGTGACGATATTTTGGGGGACTATTTTTGTTGGCTACACTTAATTTTCTCCTTGCTAATGGTTTTTGCGATCCTGTTCTTCTTCCTAGATATTTAAGTACCTACATTCCCTTGATGTGGAAGATTCAAAAGACGTGAAATCGGGTTACTCTGTAACCTTTGTAAGTCATTACTATTCTACTTGAGACATTTTAAAATTTGTTCAAATTTATGGAGTCTCTTGGCGAATGAAGCTTTCATTTATGTCTTGGTGGATTGCTGATCTTTCCAAGTCTTGCTGTGTTGGTATCTAGAACTTCAAACCCAACCCCTTTTTTGAAGATACCAAGCTAACCAAGACCTTCACTTTCCTGGACGAAGGAACAACAAAAATAACTGCTACATCAATTAAGTGGAAAGAAGGCATGGTAAGAGCACCATATGTTAATATTACGCATAAAGCTCAAATTATAGGCAACTATTCCTTGGGTTGGCTATAATAGATCCATCTCTTCTTAGGGGTTGGCCAATGGCGTTGATCATGAGATGAAAGGAAACAAGCGATCTCTCTCTGAAGAAAGGTTTGGTTATGTCCTGTCACTTCAACTATGTTCTGCATAACTCCTTTACAAATCATGTCATTTGGTCCTATGAAGTATGACATATTGAATTCACACTTGGTTTATCAGAACAACATGCTCTGCAGAAGGTCCTATGTATTTCATTTTTCAACTTGATGTTGGAAGCATTCTTCCTTGTCCTTTTGTTTACAAATATTTGCTGCCTTTTTCAATACCACCTTTGGCTAAAGAGTCCTTTACTAGTTTTTATATGCTTTTGTACGTGAATTAAGATCATAGTAGATGCAAACTAGTAGTGAGTTTGTTGATTTTGAAACTGAAAATCAAGTGAATAATAATCTGTTCTGCAGCTTCTTTTTGTGGTTCAAGGATGATGAACAGAAGTGTATTGACGCACTGAATGATGAGGTAGATTTTAGCCCATTAGCCCAAAAGCTTCATACTTTCAACCATGCAATATTTATCATTTACCATGTAACTTGCATGAACATTTTCTTGCAGATTGCAGAGATAATTAAGGAGGATTTATGGCCCAACCCACTCTCATATTTCAATAATGTAACATGACTTATTCCTTCTAATATGACATTAACTCATCAATCCATGTCCCCTCCTTTCAATTCTTATGTAGCCGTGGTCCGTAAGTTCTAACTAACATATTAATATTGCCACATACAAATCAGGAGCCTGACGAGGAGGATTTTGACAGTGATGAAGAGGTAAAACAAATACTTACATTTTTGTGTTGTGTTGTTTGGTATCTGACCTTCCTGTTGCATAATAGGGAGGAGGAGAAAAATACGAGGAGGACGATGATGAAGAAGATGAGGATGGTAACTGAGCTTCCTCAGTTGAAATTGTTGTCCTCTCATTTCTCCTCTCAATATCATCCTCAGTAATGTAAAGTGGTCGAAGTATGGTTCCCACCCTACACATTCGAATCACTTTTGGCCCATTTTTTGTAGACTAGAGAGATGGCATATTTATTTTGAGTAGACCCAAGTTCTCTTCTTGGTTTATTTTTTGGTACACAAAAATTGCTTTCACAATTTTGAGTTAGGAATTTTGTTTACTCTGAGAATCACATTTCAAGTAATTCAACCACTGTTGGTCTATTATTGGTCTATTACATCATACATGCAAGGTATTAACTTGCTCTCCAAGCCTATGTATAAGTGCATCGATAACTGGGCCTTCAGAGTTACTGGGCCTTCAAAATTACGGGATCTTCAAAAATACTGGGCCTTCAAAACTACTGGGCCTTATCCATATTTGGATCCAAATGTAGGCCCAATGATAAACGCCTAGGCAACTTTGTTCGAATTACTAATATATGAAGCTGATAAATTTTAAAAATATTTTGAATCACAATTTTTGCTAAGTTCTGAATATACTAGTATATATCATTATCAACAATAGCAACATAAAAACAAGGACAGAGGCCAACATATACCCTTCTACTGATTGTCCACCAATCAAATCCCTATTGAACCCCATAGTAATAACCTAAACAAACTCTTATACCCGATGATCACGCTTCAAGACCCTCAGGAGCTCTTGTTTGTTCATCTTCTTCTTGAATCTCATTCGATTTCAGTTCCGAGCTTGTGACACCATTGCTGCTGAACTTCTCTGAGCTTATACCAGTATTGCTACTGTCAGGTGCATCTGATGAGGGGATCACTAAGTGATTATCGGTCAACAACCCGTCTTCTCCCTTATTAACTGAGGGCTTTGGCCTTTTAATAGCTTCTGCAGCTTCAGGCATCGCCACAGGAGGTGGTTGTGGTGGGACCCATCTACGATGAATTGGTTGCTCGAGGGAGCGCGAGCTCTTCTGTGTCACATTACTCTGTTCTTCTCCATTGACTTCCACTTCTTGAACGATTCTGGAATTCTTGCGCTGCCACCAGGGGATTGAAGTATCGGCTTGAGGCGGAGAGTAGAACTCACTGCCCTGTGTATTCTGCATAGAAGTAGCTGGAAGGTTTGACATCGTCTGGGTCGGTCCAGCTTCCCAAGGCTACAAGCAAATACAGAAATAATCATGAACTGCACCAGATAAATTGCAAAAATCACGTAGTCTTCCAAGGGTTCTAAAGAAGAGGCTAAAATTATATAAACCGCGGTGTAGAAACTTAGTACTCTTGAAAATGTTTCAAGATCTGAAGTTAGAGGCTTTGGGTGCAGAAGAAAGAAGCATACATACCTTCATTCTAGGTGCTAAGCGAGGATCAGAAATTTGCTGGTTAGGGTTGGGAGGTGCATCATCAATATCCTGCAAGAGTAAATTAATCATATAAGAAAAGAATAATCTTAGCAGATACAGATTAATTTAGCAGATCCTGAGTCAAGGCATGTAGCTAACCTTCACATTGGGAGGTTTTTCCCCTCGTTGGACCATGGACAAAATCTGTCATAATCATTGGTTTATTGTCAGAGCAAGATCATTAATTAATATTACCAAAGAATAATATAGTAAAGGAGCGCCTCCCTGAAAGAAATTTCCAGTAAAAATAAATAAATCTAGATTGTAGCCCATGGAAATGGAAAGTACAGCCATGACTGAGTCAGGTAAACGTAATAATGCTGCTTAACAAAACCAACTAATGAAAAACACAAAACAATCCAATGTACCTCCATATATGACGGTGGATGAGGGGCAACTGAGGGTTCAGCAGAAGCTGGACGAGGACAAGAATTTGCTGTTAAATACCAGCCGAGTAAGAAATTTTTTTGATGTAGAGATGAATTCACTTAACCTGTGCGAGTGTAAGAGTCTGCCTTGCCGTTAGCGTATGGTTGCTGTTGCTGTTGCCACTGCTATACAAGAAACCATATATTAGAAACTGTTCGACTTAAGAAACTCTACATACCTTTTATTGCGTCTATAAACTCACACACCTTTAAGCTGTTGGTATTGGTAAGGGTTGTAGCTTTAGCAGAAGTATTTGCTTGATCTAGAGAGGCCAAAAATAACGGAATCAGATAGATCAAGATGTCTAAGAGCTTACGGCACAGCATGAACCCTGCTGTGTGCACATCCATGCATGCATTTCTTTGAGTAGAAAAAGAATATTGGCTTATCCAAAAGAAGGAAGGTGTCAGTACCTTGTAAGCTACTTAGAGCACCAGTCATTGCCTTCATTTCCTGAAGTTGAAATCCTAGCACATTCCTTAGCTCAGCACAGAAGCTACTCACTGGAAATTCCAAATACCGATAACTTCTTTTGGTATAAGAAAATGTATAAAAAAAGGGACAAAACACAAAGTTAAATGATTCATAAATTGCCTCCCACCTTGAATTTTTGAATCCAACAACTCGTGGCTCACTCGAGCCACATCAGCAGCTGCAGCTGCAGCGGCTTTGGCAGCAGCAGCTGTTTCTTCTGCCAAACTTGGTTGCAAGCCATTTTCTTCTTCTTTGATGATCTTGCGAATCCAAGACTTCAACCTCGGAATGACCACTCTCTAAAGAAAACATGTTAAACAAATGTACCAAAATATTTCCCTTGGGCAAAATGAAATTGACCAGTGCAAGAAGTAGATCAAGTGCAATGATTCAAGAACAGTTTGCTAGAGAACAGAATGGTGAATACTAAAATTCTTTTGCTTCCCACTAAGATAGTCACCTTTATCTCCATTTTCAATTTTGCATGAGCATTAAAAAGATCTCTTAGAGCATGTAACTAACTAAATTGATCATGCTTGAGTTTGACAAAAAAAAAAATCTTGAGCAGATTCAAAACCTTGACAAGAATGATTGTTCCAGCACTAGATGTTGCTATAAACCCTATGGCAAAGATAGCATGGGACCAATGGAATCGGTATTGATTTCGGGTACCAATTGTGGAATCAACACCAGAAGGAGCAGGTGTTAGAGGTTGAGCAGTAACAGTTAATGCTTGTGGCTGTGTGTCTGATGGAACACCCAATTTGGTATCTGTCATAGGCACAGTGGATATTAGCAATCCATGGCTTTGCATTTACTTCTTCAAAATATTTTTACGAATAACACTCACCTTGATTGTTATTAGGTGTTTGTGCATCTGGAGATGGATCCTGTGAAGAACAAAAGCTTTAATGATCTCTTCTTCTAAAATTTCAGAAATCCAATGAAGAAATTCGACAAAACGAAAATGATAATCTTACAGGTACACGCCTAAAAGCTTCATCTATTTCCTCTTTTGTGAGTCCTTTCTTCTCCAGGAAAGATCGACGGTACATGACTGGAGAACCTCTAACTTTGGGGTGCGAAAGAAACTTCACCGCATTTTGCACTTGGTCCTCTCTTATAGGTTCTGAATTGACAAATGGAGACCCAGATACATTCACATCTTCTGTTCTTGCAACCTGGGGATTCTCATTTTTCCCCATGCCAAGCTCTTGACCTAAGTTAGTACATAACAGTTTTATAATGAAGCCAAAAGATAACAAATATTTTCTCCGAAAATTAGCACTCTTAGCAAATATTAGTATACTTTTCACAACTTCCCCATCTAGCAGCAGTTTGATTCTTATTTTTATGACAATCTGCAGTCTTCATTAACAAATTCTATTGCCCAAACGTTTACCTGACATAATCTTAACTAAGCTAATACTTAGTGATGAAAATCTCAATATTTCCACCGCCCAAGTGAAGATAGTTCAAATTCTCAAGAATATATACCCAGTACATCATGTACTCTGCATCAGCTTCATCACTTCATATGCGACACTTATGCAAATATTCAGCCAAATTCGCCAACCTCAGATCAATCGACAGCTCGATACATGAAAATCAAGAACCAGACGGAACAAAAATCTAAGCAATTCAACTAATCTCAATAATCCAACTACATATTGATTCTTGAACTAAAAAATAGAATTGCCAGGGGAGAAATTCAAACCTGGGTTTTTTTTCTGATCAGCAGTCGATTGCGTTGCCATGTGCCACCACCTCAACTGCAAAGAGGAAACTACAAATTATCACCAAATAGCACGCATCAGAGCCACAAGCTTTGATTGAAGACGACAACAATAGAGTTTTTTTTTTGGCCAAGTACAATAGAGTTGGTTGCAGTGGTATATACTGAACCCAGAATAGGGAGAGAGACGACCTTGGTGGGCGAGTAGCTCTTCTCGACTACCGATAAAGAAGACGAAATACAGCTAAGATAAATAAATAATTATAATTAAATAAATTAACACGAAAAATGACACTTATAGCCTACGGTCTCCAATCAAGTTAATTGTCCTCCCATAGTGAAATTTGGGCAAAATGTCGATATAAAATAAAATAAAACTATTTATAAAAAAGTTAAAAGTAAAAAAAAATTGATCACAAAAAATTTATAATCATTTCATTCTCCAATAGGATGTTCATCAAACAAAGTATTCATCAAACAAAACTACAATCGTTCCTTAAAATTTCAACTAGTCAGACTATCGAAGTAGGGGTTGTAAAACCCAATTATATAATCTCACTCTCATTCTCGACTGTTTGTCTATCCAGTTAGCTCTTTTATTCGATGTGCGTCTAACTGTTGACCAATGTAAAGACTCAAAATTTCCCACCAAGCCTAGGATATTATAGCATACCACTTCAACTCACCAATTACTAACCCTTCCTTGTAGTTGATCCATAATCCTTTTCGAATCAGATTCGATTATGATGTTGCGCCATTCATATTCCATTGACATTCTCGCTCCTAAGAGGATTGTCTTGACTTCCATTACATCCACGTTCCATCCTCTTAATCTTTATTCATTCACTTTATCATGCCTCCATTATTGTTCCTCGCGAGAACACCAACTCCACTGGTCTTCGTTCGGCCACACCATGATGCGTCACAATTTATTTTAACGTACTCTTAGTTCGGTCTCTTCCAAACCTCCGTCACCCTGGGATGTTGGTTCAGGACGGTTATAGTTTGAGCTCGTCGGAATTCATCGCACATCTTCCTCATTTGCTCTATCACCTCCCTCGGGCTTGGTGTCTTGTCTTTGAACGCCACCTTACATCTTTCTTTCCATATGTTCTAGCACGTCACCAAGCATAACCACCATTTTGTCTCATTGGTCTCCCGGTTTGTACTCAGTTCATCTCTCCTTTCTTAAATTCACTCCCCAATCGACACTGCAGTTTGATTTATGTTGTCCAACCCTACACACACCCTCCAAGCCGATGAAGTCCATCAACACTTGAGGATCATGTGTTCGACATCTTCTTCTTCCCCACATACCGAACAGTTCGGCACCACATTCATCCCCCGCCTCCTAAGATTTTCCATCATTGGTAAAGAGTTGGTAAGCAACTTCCAAATGAAGTTTTTTACCTTTGACATGATGTTGGTTTTCCACACCTCCCTCCATATGGTTGTCGGCTCGGTTCCCTCGTGTCCTTCCCCTGGCTCCCTTCCCGTCTCCATCTCCCTTATTCGGCGATAAACCGTCCCAAATTATAATATCCCCTGTTGGTTGTGTAGGCAACTGAATCTTCAAAATCTGGGTCACATCATTCGGTGTGATCAAATTCCGGATTAGATACTCGTACCACCTCCCATTAGTTTGATCATATAGGGACCCAACCTTCAACTCCGGATTGTCACGTCACCCATAAGTTGGTTCGGGTCTGAATCCCGACTTGGTGTAGATTCATGGGTCGGTTCCCACATTAATCGTTGCTCCATCCCCAATCAACCACATACCCTTCCGAATTACAGCGTCTCTTCCTTGCAACATGCTCACACATCACTCGTCCGCATAAAAAATGAATGACTCATTTTAACAGCAATCCGAATGCGTACTAACATGCAAGTTCGGGAATTTAAAGTCCAACATTGAATTGAAGTAAATGACTTGAATGCCATCTACTTATTTGTATCACCTTTATAGTTTATTTCATATTGATTATAAAAAAAATAAGTTTATTTCATCAATATGTTTTGGTATTTTTTATCTATCAAACTAAGAACCGAGCTTCTAGGATCAAACTCAGAACTCGGGATACAATCATACAGCTTGGGACGGTTGTTGGGTATCCCACCTCTGCCATACATTGCATACATAGGGAATCAAATCAAGTCATATTGACTCACAAATAGTAACTGAGTTCATCACAAAAGTTACTTTGTACAAGGAAGATAAAGAAAAGGTATTGTAAAAGTAGTTTCCTTATCAAGTGAAATCTTGGGTCCAGAGGTTGTGAGCAGAGATAAGCGAGCTAAATGAGAAGATGATGAAACCCAGGAAGGCCAAGACAATGGAGGCGCTCGCCATTTCAGTGAATTCATCCTTCCCCCAGTTTGTGACCCAGTCTGTCACTCTTGTGGCTGCTGCAGATGCTGCTGCTAGAATGAGATATGACAGTACCTGCAATCATAAGTAACCTTAGCAACATGTTGGGAATGGTGATGTTCTAACAATTTGCAGAATCACGGCAATTAGGTGTGTCAATGCTTGATTAAGGACTTTGGTCATTTTCACTGCAAAACAGTGAAAATATTAAGCTTGATACAAGATAAATTGGCGTATAATATTCAGAAAATACTATACCATTGCATAGAAGCAATATCATCTTGTTCATATGATTCATATTGCAGTATAAGTCATAGAAACACTGGAATAAATGTACGTAGAAGAGCATGATGTTTAAAGATCACTAGCCTGATCCATGAAGAAATCAAAATGGCAGCGAAGATGGTGCCGGATCACATGCTTGCCGGTGATCAAATGGTAAGCCGAATTGTATGCTTGAAAACTCGAATATGCAAATGCTATGATGTTAGCATATAAACAGAACCTGCAGTTAAGGTGCTTCATCATCAGAATTTGACAAACAAAATTCACAGATATAACCCAAGCAAAATGAAAGATCGGATCTTTCAAATAAAGAAAAGTCTACATTAAACAACATGATAGATGATCATTGAACCAGTCTCCACAAATATACTTCAAATAAAATGATGCAAAATATAGAAAAGAGTTCAAATTCAAAATTACCGGTACTCGAGGTAGCGATCATACGAATCGCCGCTCCAACCTTGAGTACGATCAGCAGCCATTACCGAGAAAGAACTCGCGCAAACCACTACCTCGAAAACCCTCAGCCACAAAGTTGTTTTTCTCATGGTATTCCTACCCTTTGATCTCCTTGTTGCCGACGTCACAGCAGGCGATTTCCCGCCCTCCTCCTCTCCCACGGCGGAAGGCGCTGCCCTCTTAGCCTGAACCGGCATAGTCGCGCCCATCCTCGGGAAGTTATGGTTGTCCCGTATCAGAGGCGGCCGGGACGGAGAGAAGCATTGTGTGGACTTATTGGCGACGGATACTATGGCGTTGTGGTACTCCGGCGACCCCGCCGGAGAGGAGTAGGGAGGGGATTCCGTGGGGTCTCCAGGGTCAGAACGCGCTGGAGAGTGGAACTTGGTCGGCGAATCCAAGTTCGCCGATGACTCAAAGCTCCGCGATGATGACTTGTTCGTGGAGGTTCGGTAATGCTGCTGTGGAGGAGGTTGCTGCCGCCATGCCGAATGCTGCTGCTGCTGCTGCTTGCTGATGTTAGGGTGGTGGTTTTGAACTTGAAGCCTACTTCTATCCTCCATCTTCGTTGAATTCACAAGGAAGTTCCAATCGTGATTTTATAGAAGGAGAGAGTGTTTGGTTACTGAGAAAATGGAGGAGACTTCAAACTTCAAACGGAGGTCCACGACATGAGAAAGCGACAGGCGGTAAAGTGTTGTGTTGAGTTGAGCCAATAGTAACTCTCCACGCTTTATTACTTATTGTTTTGGAAAATTTAGTCCTCAAATATCTTGATGGATGCGTTTTGGGCCTAAACTCTTCTTTATTGATCAGAAAAGGAAGTTAACAGACTAATTTGTAATACATAGAACCCCCGAGAACCCGACTAAAATCTTAACCTATAACCGAACAATATCCTCGTAAAGATAATTCTGCATCGGCCATCCCAAGTTTCTTAATGAATAAGGAAGAAAAAGAAGTATATATATATACTAAGCAAAAAGAAAAGATCAGTCCTCCATGGTGAAAAGCCATCAATAGTGGAAGCTTTTTTTGGGTAGTGACAAAGCCAACTTCACTATCGATGCCTGCTTTTTAGTGATCAGATTCCTGCGTTGTGTGTTTTTTGATAAATAGCATTACTTTAGCACAGACAAGTAAATTTTGAGATGTAAAATCCCCCAAAGCATATATATGATTAACTGAACTGGTGAGCCAACTTAGAGTTGTTTTGAGTAATGTTCTCATAGCTTTTCACGCCAAGATTCGTAATTTATGCAGCTAGATAAATATTCTTTCTAGTGATCCAATTCCTGCTTTTCCTACAGCAACACAAATCCACCGGAAGATTCAACAGATTCAAACTCGCTATACAATAAAAATGAACAAGGAAATACAAAAAGGAAAAAGAGTTCTGGACCAATGCTGATGCACAAATGGATTCCACGCAGCCTCTTCTGCTTTGAAAAAAGAAAATGAGAAAGCTTCCTTTTGCTTTCTATGGAAAGCCACAAGAAGCTTTCTATACCTGTTTTTGTATACACTAAGCAAACTCTTAAATGGCATCAAGGTAAACATACCATACTCAATGACAGCAGATCTAGAAGAAGCTGCTACACTATTTCAATCTGCATCATCAAAGAAATTGCTAAGGGCACATATAGATTTAACAAAGATCATTTCGGATCGGTTCAGACTCCTTCATACATATTTATATGCTCAGCCAAAAACCCTTCTCTGGAAGAGGTTCGGTCCTGGATCCTCAGTTGTGAGAACAATATACAACTCACATCTAAAGACAGAAACCATGAGAAGACTACTAAATCATCGTATAGCGGTATTAAACAAGAATTTTACTTTCCAAGCATTTTCATTGGCTAATAGCCAATGGCTATAGATGCCGCCTCTTATTCTGGTAGCTTCAGACGGTTGAATAGAACCAGGAAACTTTGGTCGGGGACAACATAAAGGAAACCAAGATCGGCGCCTTTTAAGTACGGACCCATACCCTGTATATATGTAAAGAAACATGAAAAACTAAGAGACTGTATGATATGCAAGAGCAAAGGAGAGAATGGAGTTGTATTGACTGTTGGCAGCATCACTAGAGAATTACCTTTCCGTTGAGTTGAAGAAGCTCGCCTTCCACCCATTTTGGATTTTTAAACCCAAATTCTGCTATCCTTCCTTGACCTTTGTAACTAGCAAGCTGAAGGAGAATGATGTTAATTTCTTGCAAGAGAAAAGGCTAGCAACAGTTAATTGGATCATTACAGAAATTTGTTCAAACCCAGATACATCCATGAAAATTGGTCTGTCTTGTGAGTTCTCTACCATCAGTTTTGAAAGCATAATAATTTTCACCTCCATCACAATAATGAAGGTTTTATGTGTAATTGAGTTGCAGGACGGTAATTGAGTTGCAGGACGGTTGAGGAAGATTCATTACCACGCCAAGCTCATCAGGGAACATTCCTCGGCTGGAACTTCGCGAACCTTTTCCAATTTTTGCACGAAAAGTGACCTAGCGATAGGTCCATTCTGGTTAGCTTATCTTTGTTACTTTTTATTTTTTTTTATTGCAGGAGTTGGAAAAAAGATTAACAATAATGCTAACGAATTACAGACCTGTCCGGCAGGAACATTGAGGTCCCCAGTTAACTTTACTGCTTCAACATATTCAAAGAATTCCACATCTGATGTATCATCATCTGCACTGTTCCAGTGACCATACTTTCGTCTAAGTTGTACTACCTCAGTGCCATATGGTCCAAATGCACCGACATACAAACCTGAAATTCAGAAACCAGCATCAATATATTCCAATTATCTGAGTAAAAATTAACTCAATAAGAAAACAGTGAAAAGAATACCATCGAACGGATCTAGATCTCCCTTGGACGTATTAATTCTGTTAAAATTTGTGAATTCATATAGTTTGCTACGTTTCTCTGCCTGGCTAACCGCTTGCTTCACAAATTCTCGCACATTTCTTGCAGCCTAGATGGTCAAAACATAGAGATTTGTTAGTAGAAGATCATAGGATAAGTGACTAACAATATATAAAATTTCTATCCAGTTTCCCTCTTATCCCTTGCACTTTCCAGTAGAAAATGATTTACAATCCCATATTAAGATATCTAACAGTATGTTGCTCAAATAAATCCTAAAGCATTTATCCTCTCAAAGATCTCAATATACAATGGAGGTGATAACATTTCGAACCTCATCATTTAATAGAACATTGTTAACAAAACCATGATACTGATAATTGTTAATACTTTTTCGCATCTCAAATTCATGAATGAAATAGCTAGTTAAAGCCAGTTAATATCTCACCTTCGGTGAAATTTTGTCATTAACCAAAAATGCTTTGGCTAAATCCGGAGGCATCAACTCAGATACACCTTGAGCTGCTATAGCTGCCACTTTCACTTTGGTGACTTTATTATTGCCACTATCTTGATCTAGACTTCTACCTGGAATATGCAAAAGGAAAGAATCCTTTTCTAACTCCTTTATATCAGCTGGGATGCGTACAAAGTCATCTTTCGAAGGTTCATCCTCATTGTGTACCACCCCACCTATAAAAAGCTTCATATCTAAGTCCTTGCCATCCCCTTTGGCAATGGAAACTTCATCATCTGAATGAACTTCTTCCTCTTCATTTTCGGAGTTTTCCTCAGAGCTTGTCTCTTCCTCGTCCTCCTGAATTAGTTGCTTCACAGCATCATTTTCCTCCATCATTTCCTCGGTGACATTAACATTCATGATTTTAACTTTCAATCCTGGAATCTTCTCCTTTAAGAAATTGATCACACTTTTTATCCCTTCCTCAGTTGCTCCTTCAATATTCAAGCCCTTATCATCGTTTGTCTCTGTTTTCACATCAGCCTCTTGCAAATCTACTACAGACGCACTTTCAACTTTTGAGGAGGATTGGCCTTTCTTCGATTTTGATGTGGGGCTTGGAGAGACAACTGACTTCCCCTTTTGTCGATGCAGATACACTACCTGTCAACAAGTGCAGCATTTGTGCATTTCAATTATTACTGCACAGACATATATACATATTGAAAGCCTCCATAATCATCGCAGTGACAAAAATCTCCAGATTGATCCCTATTTAACTTCACATTTATGTGTTGCGTCTTGATTGGAATTCACATACACATCTCTTAATGTACGCTAGGAAAGACTCCACTTCTGGTCAAAAAGGGAAAGACTACTACTATTATATTATTATCCTTCACAGGTCTTCAACAACCTGGAAACATCCTCACAATCAGAATGAAGACTTTTACGTTGAAATATTAGCTAAAGGAATAGTGTGATGATGATACTTCAACCAACGGCCTAAAGCAGGATCTTTACATGTTTCATGTGAGCTAAAAGGACGGATATTAGAAGATTTACCTGCATAGTGTATGTTTCATCAGCATCTTTGACCACAAAAATTTCAAAAAGTGGAGTTCCAGGAGATGAAGTAACTAGCTGTCTGTAATATAATCAAATAATCATTGCCAGGAGACAGAGAGAGAGGGAGAGGGAGAGAGGGAGAGAGGGAGGGAGAGAGAGAGAGAGAGAGAGAGGAAGAGGAAGAGGGAGAGAGACCAAAGCAGAAAGCTCTTACCTCGCATTATAGCACCTGCCGATAAATCTGCCTGTGCTAGGAGTTATGCGCACAAGTCTCCCAAAAGGGTCATCAGAGTCCTCAGAGTAACCAACCCACCACCCTACCTGTATACCAAGACAAAAAGTGATTACTCAAGACTAAATAAGAATGCATTTCATGATGCTGCCTCCTTTCTAAGGCACTTAGATTGGCATTCCATAAAAATGACAAACTAACAACCCACACTAAATATTCCGAAGTAACATGCAAATGATTATGTGGGAGCTGTGCCCTGCAATAGTGCTGATTACTGAACTCTTCAATTATATACATTAGACTGGCCATTCCCTGGGCCTTTCCCAAGGACAAATTGCTTGATGATCAGCAAAAGGCTTTTGTTAATTCATCTGTTTGGATGATAAAATACCATGAACAATTTGAATGGTTTAAACTTTAACCATACTGAAGGAGCAAATCCTGAGTATAGACGAACTTTTAGTTTAAAGCATACAGCTCCATTTAAAAAACTAAACTTTGCAAACTCAAGTGGGTAAACGGAAGAAAAAAGAAACAAAGGATACATTGTTCATCAGAAACTCATTCAAGTGATCCTTAGCTTTGAACCCATTACCTATATATTTTCTCTGAGAATTAATTAATCCTGTACTCTTGTTTTCATCTCTCTCTCTCCATCTTTGACATTACACGATGAATAAAAATAGCATAACCAGCAACAAGCAGGTAATATTTTAGTGCTCAGATTTTAGTCTCTTTTAAGGCATAAAGTTGTTAGAGACAATTCATAGAGAATTACCAATCCGCTGCCTGTATTTTTGCACAACTTGGAAGCATCAAGGTAACGCTCTTCCTCTATTGCACTCTGAATATCAGATAAGAATAATTATAGCGCCAACTATTTAACTATACAGAACAAGATACCAGAAATGGAGATTATTAACTAATGTCCTCACCTTTAACTGAGACATGATTTCAGCAACAGTATCCTTCGATGCAGCTTCTGCAATAGCCATTTTCAATTTTGCAGCTTCTTGGAAGTCTTCCTTCTCAACTGCTTCTTCAAGTTGAAACTGCAAATTTGCAGATAATTGTACAGAAATCAGTATCAACATAATTTGCTCTAAAAGTACAAACACCAAACTGATCCGCGTGAAACAGTTAGTTACTGTTTGCACCAATATGCAAATTTCTTGTGAGGAGAAAGAACTCTGCCCAGCATTGGTAAGCTGATGTAGCAACTTACATAGATCATGGATGACCATAGACAGTCGAGTTAGAAGATTTCATAGTCTGTGAATTTGTACATACTATGTAATTTATTTACTTTCCCCTTGGCTTCAGATAATAACTGTTACACTAAGCTAATCTAGATTTTACCTAGTAGGACAGAAAGGATCAAACTTCACAGATGATGTAAGTCCCGAAATTTTCCCACAGAAAGTAAGATTGACTTGCATGATTGTAAGTCGCATATTTTCAAAAAATTCATAAATATAGAAGATGTAGACACGTGAAAGAACAAACCTCATAAAAAGATATGTGTTTCTGTCCTCACTCTTTATTTTACTGCATTCAATAGTTAGTATAAATTGATATAGAACCTATTGCTCTAAGATGGCCACTGTTTCAACCTAACCTAATTTTACAAAAATTATTTCACCTCTAGTCTTCCCACGTGATTTCCTTGCTTCGTTTTAAAAACAAGCAAAAGTACCTTCAGCTCAGGGCATAAAGTAAACTATTGCAACCTTTCAGCAATGTGAATACATCAAGTTTAACAAGCAAAGACCAAACACCAACCGAGAACCAGGTAAATCTGTGACCAAACACCAACCGAGAACCTGGATAAGTGTATCAGAAAGCAGTAAATAGTAGAATATGCTGAGAACTCAATTAGTGTAGATCAAAATCTGTAACACGGAAAGATCCTTCAAGCACCTAAAAGAGTACCGAAATAAATCAGATATCAGATCTTTTTTAAGAGACCAGCTAATTTATACTAGATTCAGTACCTGAAGCAAATGAGCCAATAACATAAACATTTAGGACCAGGTAAAAACTAAAATCCACAAACAATAAAACTATCACCTTGAGAATTGAGGCAAAGCTCTCGGCCTGTTCAGTCTCGGAGAAATGGCGGCTCCAACGGCTCCAGTCCCAATCAGAGCAGGAACTGCCACTGCTGATATTCAAGCTGCTGCTGCTGCTGCTATTACTACTGCATCGACAACACGAAGAATTGAAGCTCTTCCGAATCTTATTGCTAGCAAACGCAACGACAGAAGGATTGCTACTGCAGCTCCAGCCGAGAACGAAGCAGTTCGGTCGAAGGTTGAGCTTCGCAGCTGAGGACTTGGGCTGAGAAAATGGAACGGCGTGGGTCGTCACCACCCAGGAATTGGCCACAGCCATGGCCGTCCGTGCACTCTGTAGCTCTAAGCTTCAATTTAGTGTCAGGACGAGGTCGTCGTTTCGTTTGAGGGGCGAGGCATGTCTCGATTGTATATGGATAGAATCGCTACAGAGAGGACGATCTGGATCCGACACAAGTCTCAACTTTTAGCCCCTAACTTATACAAAGAGTCAACATAGTCCCTAACTCTTGACAAATACAAAGAGGCATGTTTTCTGTTTAATAGTATTTAGAGTTGTAAAGGACCAATACCCATTTCATAAATCATAATGCGCCACAATAATTTTGTTTAGATCACATTAAAGTTTTATACCTATAACTTTCTCTGTGAAACTGCAACAAAATGTTGTCACTTGTGTATAGAGTGACTTTTTTCTATATGCAAACCACTGAAAATGCCCGTTAGTTTGTCAATTACAAATATCATTAAGCATAATATGACCCAAACCACATTTGTATGATTGAATACCATTTCAATCCAATGTTCGATTAATCATTCCAAGATATAAAAGTGCAGAGCTTCCAAAATAGGAGCAGTTCAACTTGTAATTCATCCAAACAGATTACACCCAGGAAATGATGGAAGGGCTAAGAGTGAGATTGATATGTGATCTTCGCTACCAGCAATAGGAATGGATCAGCTTTTCGCGGCATTGTTCTCGAGTTCATTCTTAAGCTGCAGAGAGAAATCATCGTTCACATCATCATCATCCCAATCATCTTCCCATGGTTGTGTCTTTTCCTTCTCCTCTTCAGTAGACATTAACTTTGGTGAACCTTCATTGCTCTTAACAGGTATGTCTACAGATTGAAAAGAAAACAGTGAGAAAATCTAAGTTGGGTACAATTTTCTAGTAAACAGAAAACTAATGTTGACCACCTGTGATAAGAGGCAAGAGAAGCCCTGACACAACTCAATTAACTAGCACAACGGTGAAATAATCATCAAATTATAGAAAAGGATATATTGTTCTTGTTTGTCCATGAATTCCTATGCGCATCTTTTGTTTGTTACTCTTACTTTATTAAACCTGCACTTTCGTGGTGACTCATTGATACAAGTATTACCTTTCTTGATGAATGCAATACTAGGATTGCAGCTCACGGATGATGTTATCAGCAAATAGAAAAACGATTGGTTAGCAGTTTAGGGTAATTGCATTGGCTGTGTTCTTCATCATCTGGAAGTGTGTAAGCCTATACTTAGTAAACAAGAAACTGAGAGACAAGATTGGGATTCTTCTAATGTTTTAAGTCTGGACATTCCAAAAGGAAGCTGCAATTCTGGTGTTTCCATTTGGAACTTCTAGAAGCTAAATCAGAAACAAGCTTCAAAAATCGATACTAATCTTTGTTCATTCTCTTTTCCCTCGTAATATTTGTTCGTTCTCTGTTTTCTCAATCTCGAATCAGATTCAGATAATAATAAGTAACTGTAAAGCTTGCACAGTGATTACCTTTTCTGCAAAACAATAGCACTACTAATAGAACAAAGAGTCTCTGGACGTCAAAGTTCTTACCTGCGTTGATTTCAAACTCCTCAAAGACATCGTCATCTTCAAACATATCAAACTTGGCGTCCTCAGTAGCAGATTTGGGATCGGTCGCCATTAGAATGGAACTTCGGTCTCACAAAACCCTACATAGAAGAAGAAACAAGCTCAAAACATTGTAATCCAGCCTCACATAAATAAGAAACCCTAGAATCTGAGAGATGTGCGGCGCAGCCATGCAAGTGAAATAGATGAGAACAGAGCGATCAAGCAAGCACAAACTTTATCCGTTAACATTACGTGCGATGAAGAATGAAATAGAGAGAGAGATTACAGCGGCAGAGTCTCAGAAGTCTTTCGCGGTACAGATTTCTTTTGCAACCCTTTAGAGAAGAACTGGTAGACCTCTGTGTAGTTATGGCTTAAGACCGTCAACAAAACAAGGCATCTTCGAAGAAGATGACGGAACTCAAAAACCATCGTCGTTTACAATTGGGCTTCGGTCCTGTCCAGTTGTGTATAAAGGCCCATATTTTAGGTCCATACTTCTTTATATAAAAGGAGAACACCATAATCACAGTTTAGTCAAGTAAGAAATTTTAATGTTATCTATGAATTTTTTTTCATCTAACCTAAAATATTTGATTTAACATAGAATATATTATAATAATGTTATTTTCCAATGAAAACAATGAAAAAATATATAATTAAAAAAAATGAAGAATGATATATTATAAAAAAAAAAATAGAATGTCACATACCAATAAAAAAAGGGTTAATTACTTAATTGGTTACACATGTTTCACCATTGTGCATAATGGTTACACATGTTTCAAAATGTGTTTAATTTGTTTTGCTATGTGACTAATTGGTTACACATGTTTTTCCAAATGTGATTAATTGGTTATTCTGTTAGTAAACCGTTAATTTTAACGTTAATTCATTTTTTTAACATATTGAATTGTGAAATGACTATTATGCCCTTAGTTGTATTGAAGAACAGATTGGAAGGATTGAAGAACCAAAATCGAATCAAATTCGATTTGATGTTCTTGAGAACCCAAAAATCTGATTTCTGGGCTCTTCAGATTTCTGGGTTCTTGAAGAACCAGAAATCAGATTTCTGGGTTCTGGGTTCTTCACAATGTGGGTAACATGTCGAACCTTTTAATCACATCATTTCAAACAACAGTATCCATTTAATCACATTATAGAGAAACATGTATGACATTTTAATCACATTATAGATAAACATGTATGACTATTTAATCACATTTGGTGATAACATATACTGCAATACAGAACTTCAAGAACCCAGAAACAGCATTTCTGAGTTCTTGAAGAACCCAGATACAGCATTTATGGGTTCTTGAAGAACCCCGAAATCAGATTTCTGAATTTTTCAATTATTGTTCTTGAAGATGATGATGTGTTCTTGAAGATGATTCTAGGGGTAATTTCGTCATTTTACGTATCTAAATAGTGACTTAACTGTGATTTTAACGGTGAATAGTGAAAAAACCAAATAGTCACATTTCAAAACCAATTAATCACATTTTGAAACATGTGTAACCATTCTGAACATTGGTCAAACATGTGTAACCAATTAAGTAATTAACCCTAAAAAAAATGCTAAGATTTGATAATATAGAAAGATGATTTTCCATATTTTAATCATTTTTAACAGTTATTCACTTTTAAATTATCATTTGTTCATCTTTGCAAAGTTTTCATTTTTTTTATTATATATAAAAAAAAATCATAATTTTATATATATTATTTTTTAAATATTTATGTTCCACACACCATTAACGTGACTTGTTCAACTACACCAAATCAACAGAACATGTCCAATATCAGCATGTTTAACACCTAAAATAGACAGAATTCCAGCAGAAGGTGGATTGGACAACGTAGAAAAAGATGGTAATATTAAACATAACTTAAAATATATGGGTGCACTGATATAGTCTTCCTAAATCAATATGCGTTCTGCAGACTTGTTGTAGCTTGCTGCCCAAGGAATAAGTAAACCCGAACCAAGGATCTGACAGAGGCGCAACATCGGCAAAGAAGACAGAAAATTAACTGGAAGAGTACATGCAAGTGCTTCTGCAGAATTAGAATGTTTATGAAGCAAAAGCTGAATCTTTTGATCTGACAAGCAATAATACTCTAAAGAGGGATATCTGTATTAACTTCTTTCGAGTTCATAGAGATTATACACAAACCGTGAGGTAAGAAGAAGAAAACGGTGAGAAATATGAGAACTCCAAGGTCAGCCTCTTCACCGACTGCGGGTTGCCGAGGATTAACCCAATATATTTGACTAGCACACCAAAGACAATACAGACTCGCAATTGTCAGGATCAGCCTGACAGATTCATAAGATCGCTTTGGAATGGAGGCAGAGGATTTCATTCTACAAAGGCAAAGCAACAGATGAAAATGTTCAAGTCTATCAATCTCCAGGGATTTTTACTTTTTTTTTAAAAAAAACATGGATTGAGAAGTATGTCAAGTGAAATCTTGCCTGTTTATGTAAATGAATCCACAGATCAGGGAAATGCATAGGAAACCAGTAACAAAAACGGCATCAGGGTTCACTGGGGCTCGGGTTTCCCACCAGCCAGTGCTCAGGATCCAAGTATACATCGATGAATGTCCATTTTCCTATTCATACAAATGAACTGTCGTCAGTTGCTGTAATCAGAAGAACATTTTCTGTGACATAATGTAACAAAAATCCTTAAGACAGAGACACTCGGCTTTTGTGTCTAGTTCAACAAAACTTTGAAATTGCAAAAGTTCTATAGATATGTGAAAGATTTGAATATCACAACAGTACCTCAAATAAGTGATCCAGGAAGAAGTGTGATAAAGACCCAGCGGAGATCAAGTACAAGCATTGCTTTCTACTAAGGGGAATCTGCATGATAAGCGTTACGGGGAAAAGATCAGCTCTAGCATAGATTCTGATGACAGGAGAAACAGGCAGCTTATTAGGAAAAAGATGACACCTTTAAGCTTGGTCATTGAACTAAATTATCAAAATAGAACGTTGACGATGCAACTAGACAATAAAAGTACATGTCACAAGGCAAGGAATCCTATCTAAACCCACAGCTATCAAGATTCACAGTTCTACCCAATCGTTTTCCTAGTTCATTTGGTTTGATCAGCATTTCAATGATACTTATTAGATGATTTCATTCATTCACTAGTTCCACTTCGAAGTATAAAGCATAAAAGGAGAAGTATACAATGGAACTAGGCAGAGACTCATTACTACTATTAGGCTATTAGCACAATCAAGTGAAATTTACCATCCAACTAAGCTCAACTGCGTTGAATCAGCCATCGTCTGAGTCTGAATCTAAAAAGACCGAGGATATTTCTAAATTTATGGACTTGCTACATTGATTACATATTCAGTTTCTAAATTCAAGGTGTAATTTTTCATCCGTCTCAACAGCTAATGGCCGATCGAGATTGATAAATTCACACTGCAGCGGAGAAAATTCAAATGCTGAACTTTTTCTCGGTAATCCAATTAATGAAGGAAAAAATGAGCTCTAATAAGGTTGACTTACCCCAGAAACAGAATCAAGGACGCCCCTCCGAATCAGAATTTTGGACACACACGAATAGAGAAGACAAAGAGGGAGACCCAAGATCAGGACGTAGTAAAGAGGGTGGTGGACGACGTCGGCGATGAAAGATCCGATGGTTTGGGCAGCGGGTCCGAATCCGAGGTCGGAGATGGTTTCTCCGAACCACTCGGAGAAGGACCCAATGTCGGGACCGAAGAAGGCGTTAACGGTGTAGACTAGGGTGTGGTGGGGAGTGAAGCGGCCATTTGAGAGGGACGTGAGCGCGAGACCTGAACCCATGGCGTACATTAGGTGCGGCCCTGGCCCTGGCATGGCGCTGCTGAGCTAATAACGAAGACGGTTGTCGGAGAGAGCTGGAGAGTAGAGAATTGTCGATGAAAGAGACGAGAGGAGAAGATGGAGTCACCCAAGTTCAATGAAGAAGACTGATGACTTCTCTTCTTGCGGCATGAACTTTCCCCCGTTCATATGTCTGCTATGAAGAAAAGTACTTTTAGTAGCATATTAACAGAAAATAAAACCAAAAGGACTAATCGTGCAAAATGGTTATTCTGAAAATGCAATTTCACTTCTCGAAGTATAAAGTGACGACCTCCATCTTCATCAAAGCACAACTTCGAGGTTAAGGAAAAAGAAACAGAAGATGCAGCTGCTTCTCCTTCTCCGCTTCACTCTCACAGTAGTAGTGCTCTGTATCTCCCTCAAAGTAAGATCGATCCTTTCGTCAAATCCAGATTCCAGTAGTTTCCTTCTGTTATCGGAGGATGGTTGATTCGATTATTATTATCATTATTTGCAGGGGAATGAGGTTCTTGTCGAGGGAATCAAATCGTCGCCTTTCGAAATAGCCCTAGAAACCCTCCAGAACCAAATCGGGTACGTTTCTAATCACTTTGATTCGTCAAGTTTCAAATTGTGTTCGTTGATCACTGAAATCAGTGCAAACGTGGGCTGCAAATCAATTGTCGCCGTTGAAACTTGAAGATCCCCTCCAGGCACTAGGTTTCGATAATCGCTCAAAATCATCTGTAATTGCATTTTCACTTGTAGGGTAGACAATCATTTAATACACTAAATCTCGGTCTCGGTCTTTAATTGCAGTATGCACTAAATCTCAACAATTTGAAGCGATATCTATCTCGACCAGTAAAGTATAGAAAGAGTTGATTTAGATTGCTTATTCTGACATAACTATGAATGGATATTATTTCAAGTGCTTATGCCCTTTACTATTTTAGTTACACCTTCAAGAACATTGGACTCCTGCGTCGTGCCATGACCCATTCTTCATTCTCCGAGGAGAACAATCGGGCTCTGAGCATCCTCGGCTCAAACATAATTGACACCTCTGTCTCCTTAGCTTCGCTCCGACAAGACATTGAAACATCTCCCAAGGACTTGAACCGTCGTGTGGCAGAGATCTCGAATGTGGAATCTTCATGTGCAGTTGATGGCATGAGGTTGGGGTTGCAGAAAATGATCAGGGTCTCTCCCAAGACAAGCTCTTCAACTCCTACAGTCGTGTGTGGTGCATTCAGAGCCATATTTGGAGCCGTTGCTATTGACACCGACACAACCAAGGATGCTGCACTTCTCTTCTGGAAAGTTCATGGTGGTTCTGTTGGACTTGATGTTGCATTTTGATGTGAATCAGGTTCGGTATGGCTTGTTAAGACTTGTGTGATCTCAATGTGTGTCTACTGATTTAGAGTTTGGTAGCATTGTCAGATGCTTCTACTGTCGAGTTGGGATGTTTTTATAGTAGCTTTATGGGGGTCACATATGCGATATAAGAACGCTTATGTATTCAGTATCCTGCTATTTTAGTTCGGGTTTTATTACAAATCACAAGAGAAACAGACCAATGAAGAAGACAAATGCTCTAGTTGGAAGCCACCGAAGTAGAAACTCTTTGCAATTTACAAGGTAAAATCATACTAAACTAAGTATATTTATGTCATTATTATTATTAAACAACTGGAAGGAAAGAAAAGGAAAGGAAAGGACGATGCTCCCTTATAATGATCAAACAAGTCCTACATTGTCACTTCCAACTATTCTCCAAGGGAGGAACATGACATGGAAACAAGACAGTCTGCTCCACCATCTAATCATGTGTTATTGAAAACTAACCACACCTAAAAAACAGTACAGTAAGAAGAAGTTTATAACAAGATCAAGCAAAGACCTATTTCTAAATCAACTTCTCATTTTCCACAAATATATCATCAGTGATTAAAAAAAGGCCACTCCCAAAGATGATCATCAGTTTTCCATGGCAGTTGATCCTCAGAAATGCAAATCCAAATCTTCTCCATCAAGTTAAAAATTATCTACAGAGGAAAAGATTGGGACACAAAAACACAGACAGCACCTGATCTGTGGCACCTGAAAGATTGTACTGGAGTCATTCCTTTTGGGACACAATGGGTAATTTGGTCAAGCGCATAAGCCAAATCAGAGTCAATTACTAGCTTGCAAAATCCTCATAGCGGTTAGATGACAGACCCACCCTCTACTGCAGCTCGACATTTTTTGCCCAAACTCAATAAACTGGGGAAAAGAAATCAGTGTCAAACTAGAAGGAAAATAAAATCTACAAAATCAAGGGCCCCACATGATCAGCACAATACCTAAATCTAATACCTTTGTGTGAAAAAGAAAGAGATCCAAAAAGTCTGTCTGTCTGTCATCCTTCCATTTTCTTCATTAGTATCCCCTTTCCGGCACCAAATGTGAAAGACCATTCAACTAGAACACACCACCTGCAGTTTACAACCTAGAGACTTAAATTCTTGAAATATGAAGTCTGACATATACTAGAGCATACAATGGCAAAAACAGAACATAATGATGGATGAGGGTAGGTCCTGCTTTTATGCCACAATCGTATAACAAGATCCAACAGAATAGCAAGAATAGATATCATGTTTGTGAATGGAAATCTAAGGTACTTACAATCATTATCACACGTAAGGTTGAAAACTACTGCTGCCATGACTGTTGTCGATAGCTGTCCCACCCACCACCATCAGGCTCTTTCCTCTTCATAACGCCACTAGAAACTTGATAGATCCTTGCTTGCTCTTCTGCTTGAGCCTGAGATTGGAGTTGTCTGGGCAGGATGGACGAAGTCTCATCTCTCCTTTCAACATCTCCTCCACCAGGTCCTGTATTTAGGTCCAGACCTCCCTTGACAGTCCACTTTTTACTGCTCTCAACACCACTGTTACTACTGCCATCTGAGAAAGGGGACGCCATTGCACTCACAACATATGGGTGAGAGAAAGGAGCTGTAACTGTACTTGAAGGCCCCAACTGCTGTGAATGGACAGGAGGGAAGCAGATTCTCCCTCCCGATGATGGGTCCACATATGCTGTCGCACTACCAGAGAGAGATGCAGATGGCAATGGATAGCTAGTCCCATAGGGGAAAACAGAGTACTGGAAGGGACTGGAAGGGAAGGGTACAGCAAGTGAAGAAGACAGTACAGGCCCTCTGTACATGTCGGGATTGAATGCAATTCCACCAGAAGGACCCAACATCCTAGGATGTCCTCCTGAGGCAACAAAAGGGTAAGGCTGTTGTTCTACTCTCTCAGACAACATTGATGGGATACTTACAGCTGGATAGGTTGTTCCAGGTTGAAACCATGCCGAAAAATTTCCCATGTCGGGGCCATTCATTCGCAGGCCCTGAATAGCGTGCTGAGGTAGAACACTAGTCTTGACAAGTTGGCTTGAAGTTGATGGTTCAGCACCGAGAGCATCATCATTCAGGTCAAAGTCCCTACGTCCACCTACCCCAACATCATTAGGAAGGTTTCCAGAAGGTTTCATGGCCAACAATGAGGCATCTAATCTACGAGCATCGCCAACAACGAAGTTCCCAGCATCAGCAGATTCACCAATCTGGTTTAGATCAAGACCAAGTCCAATAGCACCAGTATAACGTGTAGAACCTATCATCTCACGATGATGACCACTTCTGCAATTACTATACAGAGAAGCCATTTGCAAAACAGAGTGTTCAGGGTCTGCTTCCTCAATAATTCTTTCACCAGGCGCATTCAAGTCAAAATCCAGAGTAGGGCGATTTTTTTTAACAGAAGCATTAGAACTATTAGCAGGGTCCATCGTGCCAATTGGCTTCTCCTTGATCTTTCTTGGTTCAGCTGGCCTAAATGCACTAGTTGCTGCAGATCCTTTCCATCCCCCAAGTTCCACTTTTGCCCTCAGTAAATCATTGGGTGGGATAAACGTTCCTTTTGCAGAAGCAGCCACAGCAATTGGGGCAGGAAGACCCGCATTATGCGAAGATGGATGAGGTAACGGGCTACTCAAAGGAACAGTGGCTGCATTTGGCACACTGTAGCTCATTGTTTCATCAAATTTTGTATCCTCTGCTTCCAAGCCTTCATTTAGATCAAACTCCAGTCTTAGAGGAGTACCTGACGCCCGTGTAGCAGCAGCAAGTGTGGTGGTGGAACTGCAATGTTCTGTTTCATCAGCTTTGCCGACTGACCCTGGCAATCTGCATTCACTAGCTTCACTATTCAAGGCTGGCAATTTATCAATTTTTAGGTCATTCTGCTTAGTACTCACAACATCTCTTTCGGTGAGCTTTTCCATATTCAGTGTGTCAATGTTCGTCACTTCCTTTTCAATAGTTTCAGCAAGTATCCTCCCACTACGCTTTTGCCCCAATGCACCCAGTCTACAGACGACAGCTTCACCAGCTCCCTCTTTTGTCTTTTCACTTGAGAGATCATTGGCAACCTTATTTTCAACTGATGACAAACAATCAGGTTTCTCTTTTGCACCTAGGTTCCCATGTAAATTTAGCCAATTTTGTTCATTCAATTGTTTTCCTCCATATATCTCATTATTGGCAACATTGGTAATTGCGGAAACAGCAGCAGAAGTACCAACTGACATTCCATTCCCCGCCTCGTTGCTTCCAGAACATGGTTCAGCCGCAGTCTCCATGTCCATGCTGGAGGAATTCAACTCTTTTTTCTCAAAGCCAACGGTGTTCCCCTTCAATTGACAATTTTCTAGGACATGAGGTGATGACTTCAATTCCGAACCATTTTCTTCACAATCTTGGTCAGCTGATGCACGAGTTCTCTTTGGAGACTCATAAGGGGATTTCAGCTCAGCCTTAAACATTTCACCAGCAGCCACACTAGCAAGCAAATTCATTCCAACATCATCTCCCATAGAAACTGGTGGATTATTAGTTGAAGAGAAATTGACACAACTCTCAATCAAAGCATTCATGGGGCTGAGAGAGGCTGCAGAGAATTTACCAGTAGTTCTCAATACATCTGAAATCTTTGTGATGTTTTCGTCACTCTTGAAATGCTTATCTTTATCACCAACAATAACATCACTGCTATCAACATCATCATCACACGCAGTCAGCAAATCTCTAAAATCATTACTCTTCCACGAATCAGAATTTGCATCACTGTTTACACTAGCTAGACAATCATCTGCTTTCTCTTCCATAACACCACCAGGTTGATCAGGCCTTTCTCCAAGTGATGGAGAGGAAGCTCTGCCATCAATAACAGAGATCTCACCAGGAGATACCTCAGTTGCAGCTTGAGCAGGACTACAGCCTCCATTTAGAATTTTGACTATCAACTTATGTCCATTCCCATTCCCCTCACTGGACACATCAACTGCCTTTTCAACCATTAATCCAGATTGACAAGCTTTATCTAGAGTGACATTTTTCTGCAGTTTACCTGCTATACTGGGCCCACTCTCCAGTCCAGCTGATCCAGGAAAACCATTGATTAATTTCTTTGACCGAGATGTTTCACTTGACAATTTACTGGAACCAGCAGTTGAACTCCTTGCATCCTCCTTGACAGAAACACCCCCAGCCTTCGCAAGGTCACTTGAGCAAGATTGGCTATTGTTGTGAGAAGGGCTTGAACTGCTACTCTTCTCATCCCTTGAAGTTGTTGAAGGGAGATCAGAGATGTTACTAGTAATAGTGGGTCTCAATTGTCCATCTTTGAAGTTACATACAGGTGAGGCACCTAACTTTGTCGACCCAAGTGACCCAACAGCAGGATCAGTTTCACCATGAACAAGCTTTGCTGGAGCAGTTTTAATGGAAGAAAGCTGTACAATAGGGCTCTTCAGACCAAACTCAGAGGATCCACCTGCTTGTCCACTGCCATGGGAGATCTCAGGAACACGAGATTTTCCTGACCACGAAACAGCTTGGGTTGAACTTGGCCTCGTATCACTAATATTCATTTCAGCTGCAACACGCTTTTTCCAAGTGTCAACTAGACTCCGAGCCTTTCTCTGGATTTCTAAGCTTTTATGCGTTCGCAAATGATTCACCGACTTCCCAATGTTACAGAGCTGCAAGGCCTGAAGATTTACAGGCAATTTCTCCAAAGCACAAAGCACTAGTAAGAGAAACTCCTCTACTGATTTTTCATTATCCTTGAAGCCATTACCATCACCGATCTTCCCTTTATGAATCTCCTGGAGCCAATCGTCCAACACAGACAAACCACGCAGCTCAACGAAACTGTGGAGGCATTCCAACTTATCCGTACCAGCAATAACACTCGTAAGCATAGACCGAGCAGATAGATTTGCCTTCTTTTCATTCTTCTCACAGAACATTACCTGAACTAATCTCTCAACCCCTTCTGAATCTACAAGCAGACCCTTCTCTGTTACTTTTGCAATCTCAGATTTCAACGAGCTTTCTGATTTTAACACATGAGAACCACTATCTTCCAGTTTTACATATCGTTCCCGTTTTACTGCATCCGAGCTCTGGACTCCACGTTCCCTTTTCTTTCCTTTACCTTGAGAAACTGTGTTCTGTACAGAGTCTGATCCAGGCTTTGATTGTGCTGTTGACATTGGACTGCTCATCTGCTTAGGAGACCGCCCATTTGGTTGTGGTGAAGCATGCATTTCAATCCGTGTCTTCTGTAAAAGCCGATGTATCTCTTCCTGTTGCTCCTGAAGGGAAAATATTTAATAAATAAATGGCCCAGAAAAGATTTGGAACTAGTAGTATCGACAAACTATCAGGACTTGGAAGATAAATTTGTCCACAACTCACGTTAAGGTAGTTTTTATCAGTTAACCACCACAGACGACTGGTTTCGATGTCGTAAACTCGGCGGCAGACAAAAGCAGCGATTCCGGGTGGGAGTTCAACACCTTTAGGAAGAAATGCAACTTTACACGGATGGAGTAGCGAAGCAGCGGGAATCGCATTCCGATGAAAAGAGTAGAACACCTCGTTTGGTGCAGCTTCCAGCAAGATGCCTTTCCCAAGCTTAACTTCAGTGGGTCGATAAAGCCAATTCACACCCAGTGTTAATTTGTTTTCTTTATCTGCTGTTAATGAACACACTATGCCAATGAAAGGAGGAGAATCCTCTGGTGGTTTGAAAAGAGCACACTCTCCCACACTGATCTTGCGACCGTCCTGTAAAGATGCAAATCAAATTGTCTTAAACTAAGGTTAGTTTATATAACAGCCCAGCTTAAAAGTTCAAGTTGAGAATAAAAACCAATATCCACCTGAATCAGAAAGAAAAGACGGTATAAATAGCATAATCCAGCTAACCAATACCTTTTTCTCAAAAAAAAAACACGAATACAGTGATAGTAAATTTAACATTTCACCGTCTATATTTGAAGGGCAGCTGTAACTCTTTTGCATTCATATTAGTCCATCCATTAATAAGTACCAATGTTAAGAAAATTATAATGAATTGAATCAAACCTTTGGCCAACACATCAATTCAAATGTTGATATAGATAAGAGAGAGTATCTAAGAGAACATAATGAACACATAACTTCCATTTAACTTTACCGCCGTGATCACTAACTCAAGCCAATTGTGCAGAAGGACTACGTCAAAAACAAGAAGGGTCTTACTTGTGTTGTTACTTGTTGTATTGGTTCAATTACCAACACCTACGATTCTGAGGGTCATTGTATCACTAACACATCCATATGAGTATAGTTATTCAACTCCGGAACAATAAAACTGAAAACTGCTGAATCACTAATAGAAATTAATCACTAATAGAAATTAATCACTAATAGAAATTAATCACTTAGAACGGCCACAACTAATCAATCAAAGGAAGAAACATCGCCATGACTTTTGCATAACCAAATATGAAATTACGAAGAGCGTAATGAAGTGGATGAATTGATATGAAAACCATTACCTTGCAGAAAAAACTGGGTGAAGGGGACGCTGGAGAGGATAAAGAAACGTCAGCACCACGCGCAACCCCTATGCGCTTGGGCACTGTCCGCATGTGCAGAATTCTGAACTGTCTTCTACACTCCTCACCTTCTCCCTTCCCATGCATAGCCTTGCATTTCGCCCAATTTCACTGCAAGCGACTACCATCAATCCTAAACTATCCTTTTCCAGACACAAATTGCAAAACCACGAACGAGACCGAACATAAACCCTTCCTCCTTCCTTCACCAATTCGAGGCCCAACAAGAAATCCTAGCATCCACACGCCTTCCAAACCCTAGATAGCCTCTGCCTGCAGAGAATTCACGCCTTCAATTCTAGGGTTTCCAATTCGCCGTAAATTTCTAAAAATTCAACATCAGATTCAGAAAAGATGTTATCTTTTCGATCTGCCCCTCGATCCAGAGAGCTATAGCGCGAGAATTCGAAGGCAGAGTAAAGCGAGAACAAGAGAGCGCGTAGTTTGGGTAATTGGCAGCAGCAGAAACAGAGCGCACATAGGTCGGGGCGGATCGGGTATTTGACTTTACATTTTCGTTCTCTATTTTTTTTTTTTTTTTGATTTTACTTTAATGAACTATTATTAACGGTAATATACAATTTTTACTCTAATATTATTTTTTAAAATGTTTTATTTTTAAAATTATTTCATTTCATTTAACATATTTTATTAATAAATAAAAAAATTTAAAGTGTTTAATTGTGATATTCTTTAAAGTATTCTACTGTGTTTATATTTTTTTATTACACATTCAGTTAAATTTAGATATAAAAAAATTAGATAAAAGTGTAAGGTATTGTGTCTTATAATTTTCAGTGTCAAATACCAATTAGCTATCTAAACTTTGGACGTTTTGCAAAGAGCTACCCGAACTTTGAAAATTCAAAACGGGCTACCTCAACTTTAAAGAAGATGTAAATAGCTACCTCCGTCCAATTTCCAACGACTTTTCAACGACTTTCCGATGACAATTGACGGAAAATTGGACGGAGGTAGCTACTTGCACCTTCTTCAAAGTTGAGGTAACCCGTTTTGAATTTTCAAAGTTCGTGTAGCTCGTTGCAAAACGTTCAAAGTTCAGGTAACTGCTTGATATTTAACCCTAATTTTCATGCAACATATATATAATTTGGTTACTTTCTCCTATAACTAATTAATTAGTTTTATGATAGAATCAAAATTGTATAATGTAGTTGTAAGTTGAGTGTGACTCGACCCAATATTAAATCTAACACTATCCTTCAACAGTCAACACATAGACGAGCAGATCTGGGTGAAGACATAAATTCTATCTCTTTCAACTGAAATTCAATCAAGTTTTGATCGAATTAAAACTTAGTTGTAATATATATAATAATAAAAAATTAAAAGAATTTTGTTATTACAATTTTAAAAAAAAATCGGAAGGAATAAACTCGATTAATGACTAACTATATATTTTAAAAATAATTATTATTAAATATCATGGAAAAAAACTCAATTTTAACTAAAACATTCAGGACACTTGATAAAATAATATATTATTAGTTAATTACGTTGCTATCTTGACACTTTTTATTTTTTAACGTCAAAATTACTGTAATATAATTGTCAACATAATAAAAATTTAAATTTAGAAAATTCAACAATTTTGAAAGTATATGTGATGTGAGGAGTCCTGTTGTTACCTGACTTAATTCATTATATTTTTCTTTTTATCTCTATACATCACTTTTCTCTTGTGAATAGGCATAACTTTATTTATTAGACAGACAAATCCCAAGTGAAGTACACATATCAGATTCCAATTGCATTCAAAGATGGTGGCAACACAACTTAATAAATCATCCACAGATCTCTGCTACAGTTTACATATACAAAGTAGACAAATACCTAAATTTATATCCACAAAAACGCTCTTTACAACTGCAGTGCAGACTTCACAAACTGACACAGAAGGAGACAACTTCTGCAACAGCGCCTATACACTTCCACCAATGCAGCATTTCAACTGGCTATATCAAGTTTATGAAACCAGATTCGATGAGCAATATAGTGGGTGAAGAAGGCTCTATCTGTTTGGTTTCAATAATTTCACAAACATCCTCTAAAGGCAGCAGAAACAATCATAACAGAGAAATGCTACAAAGTATCAAACTTAATGCAAAACAAGGATATCTTATCCAAGTAGTTTCATAACTGGGTAGATTTTGCATTGAAACTAGCAGCATTGGGCAGATCTCAAATCCTCCTAACCTCTCCGGAGGCAAGAAATGCCTCCCAGTCGATGCCCTCACCATCTCCATCATCCCAGTGACTTATCGTCTCCAGCAACCTGCTCGCCTTCTCCTTTGCCCTCTCACCCCCCTTCTGGTTGACCTCCCTTAACACCTCCACTCCATTAGCTTTCCCCAATAGCAACTTGAACCTGAAGTTGCCTTGGCTCAACGAATACAGAGCAGATATACAATTCTCCTGAGTCGACTGTTCTCCTCTTTCACTACTCCCTCGAAGCAATTCAACCAAAACCCTTACTCCATTCGCATCAAGCATTGCAACCCTCCCTTCATTACAAGCAGCTAAATTACACAACACAAGCAATACTCTACTACCCAAGTTTCCACACTTCACCATATCTAACAGATTCGGGATAGCATTAAGGTTGACAAGCTTGACCCTGTTGGAGATAACCAAGGTCAAATGGTACAGAGCAAGTGCAGCGTCTTGCCTTGTCTGTTCATTGTCTGATCTCAAAGCATGGAGCAAAGGTTCCAGAGCTCCCAAAGCTCCAATGGCCATTCTGTTGTCTTCAGCAATGGAAAGACTGAACAAGGCACCAGCAGCATGGTTCTGGGCTTCAGCAGAGCCGCCCTTTAGGACATCGATTAAGTAAGGGACAGTACCTGAGCGGGCAATCTTCACCCTGTTGGAAGCTTCGAGGGAGAGGTTAACCACAGAGGCCAAGGCATTGACCTGAATTGAACTGTACCGAGAGACCAAATGGGGCTTAAGAGCAGACAACAACCACGGAGTACAGAGAGCAAATCGGGTTTCAGGGTTGGCTTTAGTTGTTTTTCGAAGGTAGCTGACGGCCTTTTCATGCTCGAAGATGTCAGTGCTGTTAAGCTTTGACAGCAGTTCATCTTCTTCAGGACTGGGTCTAGGGTTAGGATTTGGAGACGCCGTAGCTGGCGTCCAGCTCGGGGATTCAAAATCATAGAACTCAGACAATGAGGACGATGAAGTGTAGCAGAAAGGCCGGGTCTTGAGCGGCAGCGGGGTACCTGGACTCCTGGCCACAATGACAGACTCCTCCGACGAGCTTGAGCAGAACCTGTCCGTGACTTGGTGCGTCAACTCGCTGACCGCGTGCGTGTGAACCACCGGCGGCGAATTCTCCGCCGCAGCCTTCAGAAGCTCCCTCTCGGAGATCCTAATCGGATCACCGAACATAGCTCGGACGGCCTTCTCCACGGACACATAGTCCGGCGAGGATGGGACGCCGGCGCCGGAGCTCTTGCACCATCTCAGAATAGCGGATTTGAGCGTCAAATTGGGAATAACGGAGGAGAAATCGGGCTGAGACCCATCTGAAAGAACAGGGGAGAACCTTAAATCCTTGCACACATCGATGGAGATCCGCTCAAAGGTTTGGCCAGTGGTGACGACGACGGGGTCAAACATAATGGACCCAGAGATAGGGCAGAGGAACTCCTTGGGAGGTGCAGTGAGCTTGGTCTTCGTAGTTGATGAGCGGGAGAAGGAGCTGAACCAGCGGTGCTTGCCATTGCCGCCCATGGCTGAGGAAGCAACGGCCACCCACGACGTCAAGAAAATTTCACGAATGGAGATTCCGCATGAAAAGTCGGGTCCTGCTCCGTATGTTGGAACACCGAGCAGAAAGCTCTGCAGGGGGGAGGGCCTGAGCCGTCTGGTGAGTGGTGAGTGGTGACTACTGTACTGACTATGTTATCCTCAAAGAAGTTTAAGAATCCAATTGTATATTCTATAAGTTAAAATAACAAAAATATAAAAATGTAGGCATAAACAATAAATTAGGCAATCCTAAGAAAAGACAAGTTTCGTATAAAATAGTGCAATTACAAAGCTACTCGTAGTCAGCTCCGGCACGGTCATGGGAGGCTACCACTCAGTCAAACCTTATTTGTCCGTGGATGAGGCTGAGGCGGAAGCAGTGCTTGCAGCGGTCAACTTGGCGATTAGCCATCGTTGGTCGCCTATTATTATTGAGTCTGATTCTTTTCATGTAATCAATCACTTGTTAGGTTTAGATTTCGCATGGAGGATTGCTCCAATTTTGTCAAACGTTACCGTCTTATCATCTATGATACAGGCGGTCACGTGGGAGCATATCCCTCGATCCGCAAATGCTTGTGCGGATTGGATTGCGAAAAATGCTTTGCTCGGGTTGTGCCCTCAGGATTGGGTGCTTGCACCCCCAACCCCTCTACTTAGATGTATTGTTTCAGATAACATTTTGTACGCGAACTCTCGTCCGGTTATTGCAATGATATTGTACTTGTACTTGGGCAAAAAAAAAAAAGTAGTCTGCTGCAAAGACATTTGATTTTCAAGGACGAGGACTAGAGAGTTCAATAAACAATTTGCTAAATGAATGAAGAAATCTGCATAAATTATTCATAGGGTTAATAAAAAAAAAAAAATCACACTTTGAGAAAAAATCAAATAGCAACCCGAACTTTTTATTTTTACAAACAACAAATCAAACTTTTTGAATTGAGCAATTAACAAACCTATCTCAAATTTTCATTATGTTTGAACGGATTTTTCAATGTGTGAGAGAGTTATTAGGTCAACATTAGTTGATGTATTCTAAGTAAATAGTACTACGACTTAATAACTCTCTCAAACATTTAAAATCCGTTCAAACATATTGAAAATTTGTGGTAGGTTTGTTGTTGGATATATTCCAAAAGTTTAGTTTATTATTTGAAAAAAAAAATCAATTTGGTGTTTGATTTTTACTAAACTTATGTCTGTTTTTTTCTAATTAACCCTTATTCATGTATGAAAAGTAAAAAGTGTCAATTTAAGCCACTTATTACGAACAAAACCCACCTCCGGTGGGCCAGTATATATCAGACAAACGTAAAAAGCAGAATCATTGCTTCTTTTTTTCTTAACAAAGAAGGTATGAGATTGACTCAGTCATATACTTAAACATAATGGGATCTACCAAACGCATAGTAGATATTCTCATACCTCGAATAGGAAGAAGGAAAGAAAAGCAGAGTTAAGAAGCAAGCAGCTTCTCTCCAACTGTTCTTCCAGATGGCACAACCCATGATTCAATCAGCCATCTATTTGTTCCATAAATCTACTACAACATATTCCCATATTTCTTCTGTCCACTTTCAAAGAAATAGATTAAAATAGGATTTTAAAAAAATAAAAAATAGTAAGCAATTGAAGTACTCAACAGGTACAATCGCACGAAAAGTATCAACCTAGATTTTTGAGTATTTTTATTTTTTAGTATGGATCATAATAACAAATTATATTTACAAAGTATGGAAAGTGAAAGCACTTGCCGTATTTCTCACAAAATAGAACACTTCCTTCTCGATAGTGAAGGCCACAAGGCATAATTTTATCACTTGAAAATGAAATTGCAATTATTCACGCACTCCAAATACAGTGTAACCTGACAAACAAAGCCATGCAGCTCAACCATACAAACCAAACAGTCAAATCCCACCAAGCTGAGCAAAGTAATAATGGCAGGCCCAAAATCTATGCACACGGTAAGGAGAGGAAGATTTTTTTTATTGTTTAATTAGTTAAAAGGTTTCACATGTTTGGTCGCAAAATAGTTACAAATGTTTCAAAATGTTATTAATTCGTTTTGCTACGTGACTGAATAATTACACATATTTTTTTCAGTTTGATTAATTGGTTACTCCGTCATTAGTCGTTACTCTTTTCTGTTAATTATTTTTTGTTAACATATTTTTTTATTTATCAAATAACTATTATATTCTCTCCTTCATTATTATACCATGTAATCTTTCTCGTCCCTTCAACCACTACTCTACTCTTCTTCTTGTCCTTGCTCCGTGTCTCCTTCGCTTCACTCTCCTCCAAATCACTGTGCGGAAAGATTAAATTCGAATGAAAGAAGATCTCCCATGCTTGATTTTCCCTTTCTTGGAAATCAATCTAAAAAGATAGAACAGTTGGCACCAAAATTCTCAAGAAATTGGGTTATATTGAAGCCCGCTGAAATCCCACTTCATAATCAACTACGATGGATTGATCATCAGCAAAAGCTAACTAATTTATGGGAGAAGAATAAATCTAAAGAAAAACCAAACGAAAAACGAAGGAGGGAGATTATGGGATTAGAAGGCAATTTGTACCCATGGAACATGATTCAACACACCATACGAGTGAACCGTAATGGAGGAAGGTACCCACAATCCAAAGAAATCAACAATTGACAACGAGGAACTGGAATATCGATCAAAGCTAGACTTTCCATCTTGTTTCTTGTTCTTTCACTCTAATACCACTATAACCATGGCCAAAACTGAGATATATAGGAAAATGAATTGAAATTTAAAAGGGAAAATCTCACTTGAAGGGCTGTTAGTAGGGGTAACTGGATTGAATCCCAGGGGATTCAAGACGATAGAAGGTGTCTGGAAGGGGTTCCCGCTGAAGCTCCTTCTCATGTGGTTTATGATTTCCGAGGATCTTGAATTGGCTCTTAGCGTTCTGCTCGAATTGGATCTTGAAATTGAAGAAATCCCTTCCAAAAGAGGGAGGGGAGAAACTGTCGAGGCAAAGCTCAGCAACGCGGTTGGAACGAAGGTCGCAGAAAATGTCGTCCCAGTTGCAGAGAGTAGCTTGGATTTGGGGTCTTGAAAACCGGACTTGAAGACGATTAGCCCTAGTACGTCGTCATTGAAGACTGGATCGACGGATTCCACCGCGATTGAAGAAGCCAAGGCGAGGAGAAGGCCAAGTCATGGAAGATGAAGAATAGTGAAGGAGAAGAGGGGTAATATTGTCATGAATAGTAATTAACGATGATATTTGACGATGAACAGTAGCAATAAAAATCAATTAGTCACATTTTGAAACATGTGTAACCATTATGCACAATGGTCAAACACGTGTAACCATTTAAGTAATTAACCCTAAATTAAACAGCAAATTACCTTGGCACTCAGCGAAATGAGTAGCATTAACTCCTTCAGTGTTGGTGAAGACTATTTATCAGTTGAAGTACCAAAGGGAAGTTGGAATGTGCATGGCATCAACCAACAGATATTGAATATCTCCTCATCTGAGTCTACAGAACTGAACTTCTCTGCGGCAGAAAACTGTAGTCAGAGAATACTGAACTTCTCTGCTGCAGAATACTGAACTTCTCTGCATGGCATCTATGGAAAGCCAACGCTGTTTTTCTGGATACTGCAGAAGACTGTTTTCTAGATGCAGCTTCAAGTGACAACACACTCCTCCTGAAGAAATGTCCTGAACCTTGTGGATTGATACACGCTAAAAGTAAAAGACACTTTCAAAATCTTCTAGCAATAACTCTTAAATTATCCAACTGGTCTAGAAGCACGTATTTGATTCTTGGCATTTAAAAGTACTGGAAATGAAAATTTCCTCATATCCCCAATCATTCCATAAGTCCAACCAGAATATGATTTTTCCCATTGAGTTTAGCTGGATAGAGTAAGGACCTGTTGTTGAAGAAATTCACCTCAAAAAGCCATACACTTTTGGTGGGTTCATACAATGCATAGGATGTACAAGCACAATAGACTCTGATGCCATGGAGGATCGTGTGGTTCTTCAAGTGTGCACTGTCTCTCCTTCACTTGGCTAGTTTTGCTTTTTAATGGCTCCACTCAAAGGTATGGACCCTGGGCTATCTTACATGATTCATTAAGCAAAAACCATTTCTTACATGAAAATCTTCCTCCGTTTCTACCAAAGACATCGGTTGACTTGTCATCCATGCCATTGGAGTTCCTATTGCTCTCTCGGTATTGCATGAAATCGGAACAGTTCTCAAAGTGAGTTCAGAAATTTCCTGTCAAATATTTATGGGGACAGTAGAAAACAATCAGGCAGTCCCATTTTGTGTTACCAACATTTACACTTAACTTATCAGCCAAGCCATCAACTTTTTAATCCCTAATATAGCAACCGAAACAGAAGCAACTTTGATGACTAATCTAACAGTAATCGACCTACCTGGCTTCAGTTTAAGGCAATTCACCCACAAAAGCATCACATAATTCCACAGAATATGATAAGCGAGCTTCATGAACAGGTTCACTGATACTACACAATAAGGTCAAGGCTCCTTAAACAAATGCAGGCACTATCAAATTAACTTCAAAGGAAATAAACTAATATAGTCCGATTGCCATCAATCATTTGTGGAACTCTTCGTGCCAAAGCAGGAGGATCGATACAAGATTCATTTAAATTGTTATTCACTCTTTCAACCACCTTCTTACGAGATGAACATGAACAAACTAATGGTGATACATCTACTAATTGATGTCTACATGCAATTTGATCTTGTACTCCACCAAACTATTACGTTGGTTTGGTGCTAGAATAGGCCAACAGATACTGGTGTCTTAATTCCTCTTCAATAGTTGGCCAAAAAAAAAAAAAAAACTCTTCAATACTTTCTATCATAGCTTCCATAATCAGTGGATTACTCTGGTATATATATGTAAATGTGTGCCCAGTCTTGTCTCTCTTTACAGACAAGATTCCAGCTACTGTGAACAAAGCTCCCTCACAGAAATCAAAATTTTCCCAACGTTAACAAATTCATGCAAACAAAAACATACGAACGAGACCTAAGATTTTAAACTCAACCCCAAGAAACAGAAACTAATTTGCATCTTCAATGAATTTATAACCAAATGGAGCTGAACCATATCTACATACTCCGAAGTCCGAAGCTCAGAAGAGAAACCTCAAATCAGTGATAGCAGGAAGCAGAAGATAGACAAGCAGATTATCACGCCGGATGAGAGATCTTAACGGAAATTGATTCCGGTATCCATCGAAGCTAGTCACGGGGACTGAACTGAAATGTGGAGCTTCGGAGAACTACTCAGCACGCGCTGATCACCTACTTCGTCGGTTAACCAGAAATTTGAGTTCGAATCTAGAAATGAAATTTTTTTGTAGGCCCATATTAGGGTATCAGCCCATTTTCTATATAGTACTTAAACTTGTCTGTGAGGGCTAAGTTGGGCTCGTACATTATAAATGATTTACAATTTACCCTAAACAAGTTAATCTAATAATTCAAAAGAAAATTCTATATAAAAAAAGATTTATATCATGTTTGAAAAAATGAATAAAAAAAATACAAAATAGATTATAGGATAAATGGAAATATGATGTTTATGTGATAATTTAATGTTTAATAGACAAAATGATATAGATAAAAGAAATGTAATTGAACTCGAATCATAGTATATACTATTTAGTTTCACTGATAAAATGTAATTTGCAAAATCAAATAATTAAATTGTGCCCATTCCCTGCAATGTCCTTCTTAAGGACTTCATATAAATTGACTTGAACCAATCTATTACCTAGGGGTTGAAAATGATACGACTATATAGTAAATATGACAAATATTATAAGAGTATTATAAACTTTTTAATGATATGCCATAATTAAAACCATAGTTATAAGAACTGGACCAGACCGGGAACTGGCCGGACCGGGAACTGGACCGGACCAGGAGCTGGACCGTTTGCTTCAACTAAAAGATCGAAATACATTTAAACAGTGTTTGAATCGAGTTGAACCGTCTGATTTTACAAAAGTCGGCCGATTTTCAATTTTGGTTTTACTTTGGTTCCAATTAGACTCTTGTCTTCCCCAAAGAACAATTTATAACTTGAATTCAATTTGCTGATGAAAAAGTGAATTGAACTTTAACGCTTATTGAATACCAAAAATTAATTTTTAAGGTAAATCACTATATATTAGTTTACATCTGATTTGAAACACAATACACCCTCTTATGCCTAGAACCAATTCCAAAATTGGTTAGTATGCTTAGTGCCATGCTTGGAGGAAATGTGGTTCTAGGCACTACTGGGTTTAATCTGACTAGTTGATATCGTGTCCTATTTCTTGCTAGATTTGATTATGGCTTTAACAAATTATCAAATGCATGTCTAGCCTAATAAATGTCACCTTCAAAATGAAATACTAATGGTTTAATTCTGTGACACTCATGGATATAATGTTGGACTCCGACATTGATTTGTACGACCCTTATGTAAGTTCCATTCAGTTAATATATTTATTTATATGCTAGCTTGATGGATCATCCGAGATCATATGCTTTATCTATGACTTGTTCTTCCTTCCATTGTTAGGCTCGGCCCCTGTTCAACTGTGTTGGAGGAGGTACTTGTGCAACTTGCATGGTAGAGGTAATCTATTCTCAATTTCCCAAGTGATGAGCAGCTGACAAAGAATGAAGAACGGAGAAACTCGATTCTCAATCTATTCTGTATGTATTTTCAGCATTTTCTTATTTGTGAACAGTGAACCGCATGTAGAACCGGGTCTGACGGGGTTGGACCGTCTGAACCGGAAACCGACCCCCTCGCTAGTTTGAAGGTCGGTCCGGTTATGATAACTATGATTAAAACCGTTATGGATATAATTTTTTTAATACAATAATTGTATTTATATAATTGCAGTTATTAATGACGTATAGTTGTTTTTTGAATTATCAAAAAAAAGTGACGTATAGTTTTATATGTATATATTAGGGCTGGCAATTTCACTCACGACACGATAAGAACACGCACGAAAAAGTCGTGTTCGTGTTTTCCTTTGATGGTACGATAACACGATAATACGAACACGATAACACGATTGTTTTTTCGTGTCGTGTTAGTGTTTAGGTCTCAAAACACGATAACACAATTGTTTGCATTTGAGGGGACGTGTTTATGTTATTTAGGCCGTGTTATCGTGCGAACGTGAACCGTGCTACCGTGTTATTTTCGTGAAAACGTGAAATCGTGTTATCGTGATACCGTGTTATTTTCGTGTTACCGTGTTATTTTCGTGTTACCGTGTTATTTTTGTGAAAACGTGAAATCGTGTTAACGTGTTATTTTCGTGAAAACGTGAAATCGTGTTATCGTGTTACCGTGTTATTTTCGTGTTACCGTGTTATTTTCGTGAAATCGTGTTATCGTGTTACGACTTTCCACGAATATTTTCGTGTTATCGTGTTCGCGTCGTGTTGATACAATACGTTTCGTGTCGTGTTCGTGTCGTGTGTCCGTGACACGGTTACATTTTCGTGTGATTCTTGTTGGACTATCGTGCGTGTCGTGTCGTGTCCTGGTGCACGATAGCACGCACGCACAAATTACCAGCCCTGGTATATATATATATATTCCAAATACTGATATTTAACTCTACTTTTTGTAAAACATATTTTAACTAATCTTATAGTCTTAAAAGCATAAGTTAAAACACATTAATTTCAATATAATTTATTTTAATTTCAAGTTCTTCAATCCATGCAGATGATTCGAGTAGATGAACAGTTGAACAAGAAGAATGACATAATTAGAGTTGATCATGAGTGGGTCGGCCTGGTCTTGGAGGCAAGACCGAGATCGAAATTTTGGTCTTGACATTTGGAGGACCGATACCGACTTTGGCAAAAAAAAACGTATGAGTCAGTCTTTGACCGAAATTTTTGGTAAACAACAAAAATCACTTGGATTGACTTACAAAAATCACTGAAGTTTTGGTCTTGAACCTACTCGCTCCTCGTCTTCCACCACATTTTTCTTATGGAACCGATCCAAGGGTTGTTGAATACTTCAAGGTCATGTATTACTAGTGTTTCAAGGGTTACACCATGAATTTCTACAGTTTTCTTCAAGGTCGGGGCGGTCCGATCCTAGTCGAGCTTTTGGGGAAAAAACCTGAGACCGACCTTGAAGAAAAAAATATGTATGTTCGGTCTCGGTTCTAGTCGGACCGATCTTGTCAAGAATTCAGTCCAACCAAATTTTTTTATCACCCATAGGCATAATAATCATTTAATAATTCAAAAATATGTTAAAAATATTAACTGTCGGAAAAAATTAATGATTCATTAACGGAGTAACCAATTAATCACATGAAAAAAATATTATTTTTTTTTGGTAAAAAACATGACAAAAATATATAGAGTCATGCAAAAAAACAACATGATTAACCATTTAATCACTGGACAAATATATGTAACAAATGAAGTAATTAACCCTTGATTTAATCCTAATTTGACATCAACAATAAAATCGTATCACTCTAAGAGAGATTGATGTTAAGTGTTGAAAATTAGTTTGGTAACAACTTAAAAATGGATTTATTAAAAATGTACAATATAAAGATGAATCGTCATTTGAAGTTTTACTTTTATAACTGTTTATTTAATGTAAAAAAAAAAAGTAAATCTCAAGAAAAACACATCATAATTGTGTTTTCGACTGAAAATAAAAAAACAATCATGCTAATTATGCTCATCATTATAATCATGACCCTTTTTTGAGATGAAAAAATAATCAAATAAATTTATTATTTACTTTGATGCTTCATTAATTTTAACCGCAAAAAATATGTCCATTCAAAATTTTAAAAAAAAATTACAATACTTTTTCAATAATTCATAAGAATTTATCATATAAACAAATTATTATAATCTATTTACATAATAAATTTTTATATCGTATAAATTATCATATAACCATCTTCATAATGTAACAGATAGAAAAATCATTACCCATAACATATAAAAATATGTTACAGTTCTCAGGTTTTGCAATGGAGGCTTTTCTGATGAGGAGCTCCTCCGTGTTTGATAGTGTTGCTTTCAGTTTGTATAACTAGCTATCACAGAACTGATATATAGATACATATATAAAAAAGAAGAATCTGCATGTAAAACCTAGCTATATATATATATATCCCTTTTAATTACTTTGAATGGGGTGTCCCTTCGATCTGCAACCAAGGTTTTGCAGATATCTGTTATGGATCATGATGTTCTTGTTCAGATAAAGATGATAGAGCAAGCAAACACACATCAATGTCTTGTTCATTAATCCAGGAATCATCCATGCGAAAACACACACACACACACGAAAGAAGAAATGATGAATAGCTAGCTGAAGAAACAAACAGATACGTATAATAATAATGAAGAAGAAGTGCAGATTTTGATTTGGATAATACCAAAAACAAACAAACAGATCGATCGGACCGAGATGCTTGATTCCCCTGGAGAGAAAACACTGAGACAGCGAGAATCACGGATTCTCCACGCTGTGTGAATTAATTAGGGTTGCAGAAACCCTAGATAGTGGTTGATGATATCATCGTCGTCTTCTTCTGGATCGTCTTCTTCTCCTTGTGGTAGATGATGAGCTTCAGCACTGTGACTTGAGAGTATATTGATGGGGACGGAGATGGTGAGGAAGTAATGATGATGATGGGGATGGCGGGGAGTCAGATTAGAGAAGGAGGAGGAGGAGGAGGAAGACATGATGATTGCTGTTTTCTTGGTTCTCTCTCTCTCTCTCTAAAAGTGTAGCTTTTTAAGCCTCATCTTCATCTTCCCAACGAAACTAATACACAATAATATCTACTTGAGGAAAAAAGAATGAAACCCTAGCAATAATATAATTAAATAATATAAATGTATATGTAGACAATTAGCAAAAAATAAAATTTGGGTTAATGAGGGTCATTAGTCTAGTCACTAATCATATTTTTTTCCTTTATTTTATAAAAGGGAAAAAATGAAGGACCCAAAATCTATAATTAATTTTGGTTTTAAAATATATATTTCTTATATTTTTATGATAAATATGCCGGCAGAAAAGGCTCAGTTATGACGATTAATTAAATAATAGTCTTTTGAGGTATTATATAAAATTTAGACATACTCTGCTAAAGGTAATCAGCTACTTGAGTACTTAGTTATTTGAGAAAAAAGTATATTTATTGATGAAAACTATGTACTAAAAACAATTAATTATAAATCAGCAATTTGTTTCTGAATGGATATTTGATTATTTTTCAAGAAACTCATCCAAAGTTTAATTTTATAAGTTTTGATCCTATGATTATTTTTCAACTTTTTTTACTTTAATAATTTTCCATTCAAATAAGTGAATCATTTTTTTTTTTAAAATAACATAATGTTTTTTAAATGGCATAATTTAATTCATGATATTACTGCCACCTCTCTCACGCTTGGGTCTTCTCAAATGAACCTCAATTGAGAGTAGGGTTGGGCATAATAAACCGGTATGGTCGAACCGTACATGAATCGTACCGATTTTGAATTGGTTCACAAACCAACGTTTTTTTTTGCAAAAATTTGGAGCGGTTCAGAAGAGGTACCAAAAATTGGTTCGCAAATGGTAAACCGTACCACTTATTGTAACCGGTTTTAATATAATATGTTATTTTATTTTTAAAATATATACTCTAAATTATTATACCAAAGTTGGTTCGGTGATGATTTACAATCTACATTAGTATAATGAATTATATATTATGGTCTATGGATTATGATTTATAGATTATGGATTATGGTTTATGGATTATAGATTATGGTTTATGAATTAGAATTATGGTTTATGGATTATTTATTAATAAATAATCCATAAACCCTGTTATTATTATGTTGCGATTCATAACCGGTTCGTCCCCGGTTCATGCCCGTCCCTATTTGAGAGGTTGTGAATTTAATATTATATTTAAAAGTTATAGATTTTAACTGTGATATTTTTAAAAAGAAAATAAATCTATTCCATCTATATTTATTATTTAACAATAAATGCCGACAAAGGGAAAATAAAAATAAACATCCAAACCCAGAGCCAAATGTTAAAACCAAGCATTAAATAATTATTTTTAAAAATATTAAATATTTTAGGTCAAGTGATGGTATCCTTACCCCTTTAAATTACGATATAGTATCTGTCTAGTTACTTGCGAAACCCTCTTTAACTGAACCCAATAAAGCGTATTGATATTTCATATAATCCACAATCAGCCTTTTGTTATATATATATAAAATATACTACAACTAAAATAACACTGTACTCTTAATATTTGGAATTTTTCTATTACGGTTTAAGTTTAATTTTTTATTATTTTTACATTTATCATCAATCGAGTTTATTATTCCATTAAATTTCATTTAAACTCAACAAAATGTATTTTAAATTTTGCAAACATAACAGAATTTTAAAAGAAATTATATATATAATTGCAAACATATATAATTTCGTTATAATTGAATTTTGATAAAATTATAACAATTCTAATATATAATTTTTTATCATGATATATATATATATATATTGTAATTTTTATTTATTTTTAATTAAATTTAGATGTTTTTTTTTTAGGAAATGAATAAACGCATTTGATGGTAAAATATGAAAATATTAGAGAAAATCGATATTGATATCTAACCCTCTACTAATGAATGTAATTTTCTGTTATATATTTATTACAAATACATCTCTCTCACTCTAGTCTCTCCATAGGACTATAGGTTATAGGGTAGGTCCACGACGACCCCAGAGATTAAGTAAGCTGCCTGCAGAGCCGCTCACCTCCTACGACTCCGAAAAGGTAAAAACAAAAAAGCATACAGAGAGATATATTCCCACTGAGCTGTCTTTCTTCCCCAATATCTCACTTTTCATCATTTCCATGGAGAAAGTTGGTTTCCAAAGTTACACACTTATCTTCTCCTCCGCTTATGTCTTTTCAATCACAACTTTACATACAAAAACACACATTTACCTAATATATGCTAAAATTTCGAATTTGAGTCCTAAAAATATCTATGACCAAACTTTCATAGCCAACGGCCCATTGAAAGAGCTTAAAGGTGCCGCCTGGTCAAGAACTACTAATATGAACTCTTTGTGGTAATAAAATACAGTAAGCAGTTACTACTAAGCTTCAATTTTTTTAGTAATTGATTCTTTGCATTTTTCTTCAGAATGAGAACCCTTTTCTTCAGCTTTCATCTCACGAATCAGGATTGGCTTGTCTAATGGAATGTTTTAGCTTCTTGCTTAGCAGTGAGATGGGTTCAAATCTATGGCCACAGATGATGACTTCAATGAGTCCATTCATCATTGTGCCAGATCAGTCCACGAACAACCATATCAAACCAAACACCTAGATTCTCAGATTTTGTCACACAAGTGTCTAAAGCTTTTAGATTTTGTTCGTTTCTTTTAACACACATTACCTTCTCATTTAAGAGGCTTGCTGCAGGGGCATCGTTGGTGGTCTCTTCAGTGTTGTCTTCTTCTATCTCCATGTCTGTCCTCCCCTATGGGATGGATCAAGAGCTGAATATCCAAACATGGCCTCCTCCTTGCACGGTTTTTATCTGTTCTTCCCTTCTTGCTGTTTTGCAGGAAAGAAAAACAAACAAATCCATTTGAAACTTGTATTCACGTTATTATTGAAAAACAAGGATCTGCCTCCACAGACATAGACAGTACCGGAGATTTTAGCCAATATGCTTCAGCAGCTTCAAAAAACAAAATGGCCTTTACAATCAGCACTGGACATAGTTCTGAGTGGCAGTGGCAGTTCCATAAGGAGTTCAACGCATTTTCCCACTCTCCCTGTTTAAGATTTGATTGCAACATATAGATGCGCATTGTAACAAATCTTAACCATCTTTCTCAGCTGTGAAAGTGAATGGAAGCAACTAAAAAAACTCAAACAAGACTTCAGTTCTACAAGAGGTAAATGCTTTTAAAACAACAGGACGAGCCATTTATGATGTTTATACTTTATAGCTTAACTATTATGCTTAGTAAGCATGATCATGCTGAAGTGGTAGTTGGTCAGAATAATGAAACGAATAGAGAAACTGCATTTACCAGTTTCACCAAGCTGCAGTCTCATCTTGGTTTTCACTTTTTCAGCTGGAGTCTGCTCAAAATGAGCATACGCAAATTACAATACAAACAGCAGCAAGTAAAAATAATCAGCACTCAGCAGTGTTTCTAAGCGATGTTTATGACTTTACTAATCGCTTATTAACTAATCTTAGCTGAAGTTGCTTTTTTCAATCAAATTTTCACTTTTATAGCTTTCAGTTCTGGCAGTCGAAGACAAACGAGATAGCAGACAAGCAAGTCCACCGTTGCTATTGCACTTTGAAATACACAAATAATTATCTTCTAGAATCAAGATAGAGAAAGCCTCAATTTTATACAAACAGTAAACATGTCAAATGATACACAACACATCATTATCACTTTGAGCCAAGATACTTGATACCAATATATATATATATATATATGAAATCTTGATGAAAATCACCCAACATTTGCTAATCTAAGTGAGATACGGGGAAAGTAACATTACACTGCACACCGATGAAATGGAATGAGATTATCATATAAGATTCTGAGCACTTCAACTAGGAGAGCTCAGCAGAAAGTCTCAGCTTATCATTTTCTCTGATTGATTCCTCAAGAAAGCTATGTCTTAAATTTCACCTAATTTGGTTAAAAGATCGCCATTTCATCTCCTACATGGTTCCAAACACTTCTTCTCCCTCCAATTTTAATTAGGATTCCTTTTGCATACATAGTGGAAGTTGTGAACTTGAGCTGCAGAAAATAATGAGAAGACATTCTAATTTCCATGAGTCATACCAATTTATCGAATCCATTGATCAGCTGTGAGAGATCTCTTGGTTTTGAGATTTTGTTCCGTTATTTTAGGCCATCAGTCCTGCCCCTGTCCCTATCTCGTTCTCGATACCACCTTTCTCTATTCCAACTCCTACTCCGCCTCCTTGAATGCCTATCTTCTCTAGCTCTAGCTCTATCCCTGTCCCTATCTCTGCTTATGGAGGGGCGGCTTCTATCTAAAACCTTAGCCTCACGGTCCCGATCTGTATGAGTGTATTCTTCTTCTCCGGCTTCTTCTTTACCTTATTCTGTATAGACTCGAGCTGATCTAGCTTTTCAAACTTAGATAGTTAGATGCAGCCTTGGTTCTCGATGGTATGACTGTTGAAATAGATAAGGTAAACCTGTTACTCTCCTAATCTAACCTTTCATGTTTTTCATTCACTTCAATTCAATTCAGCCATACAAGTTAATACTTATACACTTTTTCTATATATATAGGGACTATCACTAACTTTTACACTTTTAACAATATTGCACATTAACTTGCTTTACGCTCCATTATGCTCCATTACTTCTGTTTCACACTTTTTGCTCCATTATGTTCCATTATTCTGACACTCCCCCTCAAACTGAGTGTTCGGATCTCCGATACTCAGTTTGCCCAGTACTTCCTTGAAAATCTTTGAGTTCACTGTTTTGGTTAGTATATCCGCTAACTGATGTTCTGAACGAACAAATGACAACTTGATGTTCCCTGTTTCGAGATTTTCTTTTATGAAGTGTCTGTCCACCTCAATATGCTTGGTCCGGTCATATTGAACTGGATTTTCTGAAATACTTATCGTGGTTTTGTTGTCACATCGTAGTTCACATGACTTGGTTGGTGAAAAACCAATTTCTGTCATTAACTTCCTTAGCCATAGTACTTCAGTTAATCCTCTTGCTATTCCACGGAACTCTGCTTCTGCACTTGAGAGAGCCACTACCTTTTGTTTTTTGCTTCTCCAGGTTACCAGATTTCCACCAATAAAGGTGAAATATCCGGATGTGGATCTCCGATCAACTGGGTTACCTGCCCAGTCAGCATCTGTGTATCCTTGGATTTTCAGATGATCATTTCCTCTGAACAAAACTCCATGTCATGAGGTGCCCTTCAAATACCTCATAATTCTCATGAATGCTTTCATATGTTCAACCTGAGGTTGATGCATAAACTGACTTACTACCCCAACCACATATGCTATGTCGGGTCGGGTGTGTGACAAATATATAAGTTTGTCCACCAGTCTCTGGTATCTTTCTTATCTTCCCGTCTCGCTCCTTCTGATAGCTGTAAACCATGATTTACTACCATTGGAGTTTCAGCTGACTTGCACTCCAGCATCCCTGTCCCTGTCAAGAAATCCAGAATATACTTTCTTTGAGATATAAAGATTCCTTCTCCGGATCTTAGTACCTCAATTCCAAGGAAGTATTTCAAATTCCCGAGATCCTTCAGCTCAAATTCTTCAAATATGTTATTCTTGAGCCTGCGCATTTATGCTATGTCATCTCTTGTGATAATCATGTCATCTACATAGATTATCAAGCAGGTGATTAGGGCTCTTGTCTTCTTCAAGAATAAGGTGTGAGTTGTTTTGACTATACCCATTTTTTTTTCATGGCTATAGTGAACCTCCCAAACCATACCCGAGGAGATTGCTTCAGACCATATAACGCATTCTTCAGTCTACACACCTTTTCTTCATGACCCTCATTTCTGTATCCTGGCGGGATTTCCATATACACTTCTTCTTCAAGGTCTCCATGAATAAATGCATTCTTCACATCGAACTGGTGGAGAGTCCAGTCTTTAATTGCAGCTATGGACAACAATACTCTGATTGTGTCTATCTTGGCTACGAGTGAGAATGTTTCGGAATAATCAATTTCGTATATCTGAGTGTATCCTTTTGCCACCAATCTTGCTTTGTATCTATCAATTGATCTGTCTTGCTTGTATTTGATAGTATACACCCACCTGCAACCTACTATTTTTTTTTTCTACCGGTAGTTTGCAAATCTCTCATGTTTTGTTCTTCTCTAATGCCTCCAATTCAACATCCATAGCTTGTTGCCAACTCTTGGATTGTTGAGCCTCCGTGATTGTTCTAGGAATTTCTTCTTGGAGAATAAACATTGTGAATGTCTTTGCTTCCTTGCTTAGACTCCCCCTTACTGTGTTTGCCACTGGATACCTAGATTTGCTTGTTCCCCACTCCTGTGTGTATCTTTTAGGCGGACACCCTCGATTTTCTCTTGGGGGTAATTTGTATCCTTCATTTATTTTCTCCTTTTGTTCTTCTGGTTCTTCAACTGGAAGATTTTGAGGTTCAGATGAACTTACCAGGCTTACCTCAGATACCTCAAATGGTGGAGTATCAGTTGTGACCCTTAGTTCGTTGGTCGATACTGGCGTTTCCGATGTTGGCCTGATGGTTTGAGTTGCCAGCTCTGTTAGGCCATTATAGGAAAGACTTTGTCTGTCACAAGAGATGTTTAGGCCAAATATCCAATCCAGTGGTTCTACTGTAAGATTCCCCCGTGAACACTGGACTGGTGATAAAAAAACTATGTTTCAAGGAAATCTTAGTTCATTGTTGTAATAGATAAGGTAAATCTGTTTCTCTCATAATCTAACATTTCAGGTTTTCCATTCACTTCAATTCATTTCAATTCAGTCATACAAGGTAATACTTATACATTTTTATTCTCTATCTAGTGACTATGATAATCATGATGTTTATCGCTAACTTTTACACTTTTGACAATATTGCACATTAACTTGCTTTATGCTCCATTACTTCTGTTTCACACTTTATGCTCTATTATGTTCCATTACTTGACACTGACGAAGCTGCCAAGTAAAGACGAAGGACAATGAAGTTGCAGAAGCAAAATACGAGGCTCTTGCCGGCAGACTTGAATCGGTCTTGGTGGGCGAGATGGAGGAGAAGCCGATGTCTTGGTTGAACCTTGCGGCACCCTCGCCTTTCCTCGTAGAATGCTGCCCCCCTCTTCCTCCATTGAAGACGAGATGCTTGGTCTCTCGGAGTGCCGTCGGAGCTCTGATCGCCGGATTCCGACTCTAATTGGGTCAGCAAACGACGCCGGAATAAAAGCTCAAACGTTTGGTACGATAAATGGCTTATATACATTATGGGCCCGCATAGTAGTAAATTCTTCTGGGTCAGATTTTTCATGGGTCTATTATAGGTAGCCCATAAAACTAGAATAGTATTTGCTCATAAGTGCCAATTAATTGGTGGGTCCAAAAGTGAGAATATACATTATATCTTAAAATAAGCCATTAACGTTTGGATTAATTTTAACAAATAAAAATTGAAAATTAAATGCTTGAAAAAAAGGTGATAATAATTATTTTAATCAACCAGATTACAAAATATAAATTATAATGATTTTTTTATTTAAAACGTGACAAATATATTACACGGGATAATCATATAGTAGCATTTTAACGTAATGCAGGAAAATCAATCATCATAATTTTTTATAAGATATGGTGGCTTTGGATTATCAGAAATATCATGATGCGTGATAGTGTGATCATGTGAAGAGAAATACATATTTTTTATTTAAAAAAATAAATCAAAATGATTTAGTTGTGAAGTTGGATTTTTGTTGAACATGAAACTCGACCTAATAACCCAATATTTCTTCTACGAATGCTAGAAACTTTGAAATATGCATTTCAACAACCCAACCGAATCTACCACCAATATTAATGAAGTAGTTGAGACCACCACACGACATAAGAGGGACAACATTGTTTAAACCAATACGTTACGGCACCCATTTTAGTCACGTTTACGTAACACTCGATATTGCACTTGTTTCACATTTCAAAGTATAGTGAATATATAATTAAAAAAGGTTATAAATGATGAAAATACTATTTTTTTTTCTTTTAATATTTGAATACGCGCGTATATATATTATATATGTTATTTTCATCGCGTGTGATTATTGACATAACCTTATTACGTGATGTACGAAGAATAAGTATTACTGCATGAGATCGTTGGGTAGGGTTTTGTTTTTTGGGGGCATGTGAAATCATGGAGATGATGAATTATATGATTACATGGGTAGCTGACATTACAACGTGCATGATACAGCTCTTGACTAGCTTCGTGACAAAATTTAAATTATGTAGAAAGAAAACTCCCAGAATTTTAAATGATGGAAGGAGAGTGTCATTCACATGCAGACCGATATATATTTCATTTTATATGAAAGAAAGATGAATCTTTTCCTTTATTATCATAACAACTTGATTCAACTAGGGTGACAATTTTGACAAAAAAAACACGAAAACTAGGTGGCAAAATCTGACCCAACACGTGGGTGATCCGCCCACGGATCGTGTTGGAGTCAGGATTTTTGACTCAATTCGTATATGACCAGTGATCCGTTATATTATATTAAAGTAGTATATATGTGTCATTCTGAGTTTTTTAGTATGCGCGGGTCGAACGGGTCAGACTGACCCACATATTATAGGGGTCCAACGGGTCAGTCTGACCCAACTATTTCATTCCTAACCGATCATTTTGACTCGCGGATTGACCCATCAACACGTGAGTCAGGTTTGAGTTTGAAAAATTGACTCATACCATTACATGAATCGTGTTTAGGTCAATGAGTCAGTGACACGACCCAATGCCGACACGACCCTTGTGTCACCCATGACCTGCTTCCCATCCATAGATTCAACCCATTTTTTAAAATATAAATAAAATGTTTACTACGATTTTCGACGAATAATAATGAATATATAAAAGTATTAATTACTTCCTTCCAACTTTACGTGAGATTGTTTCTTATTAATTACCCCATGTGATTACCCCCATACTGAACTTGTGAGTGCTGTAAATACTCAGTATAGATATCACGTGTTATTACACGTGACTGAGTGTCCAACCATGTAGCCTTGTATCGCGATACAGTATGGGGCATGGTCTGGGGAAGAAGAACGTGGTGGAGAGAGAAGACGAGGGAGGAATGTTTGTTCTGGATGTCCGATGTGCCATTGTTTCTGGTCATCTTATGTTCTGTCATGTTGAGATACATCCGACAATAATATATATATGTATAACCGCTTCAATATTGGAGTGCATGCATATGCAGATAAGATGGGACACTCTTCTGCTACTGCAGTTTGCCACCACAGTATCTATGAGAACAAAACAACACCAAGAAAAACCCACATGGGCAGACACCATACTGCGGCAGTAGATTCTGAACTTTTTTAAAAAGTGAGTAGGTCAGATTTTTTTTTTGAAAAAGTATATACCATCCGAAAAAATTTAAAAAAGTGTTCATTTGCGCTATTACCAGTAGCGTTTTCCAAATTCGCTACTGGTAGTAGCGAATTTGGGCAAATTATTTGTGCCACCCCCAATTATTTGCCGTTTCTGTTCGAAATTTTAAATTATTACCGTATATTTCTATTTAACTCAGTCTTCGTCTTCTTCATCCGCCTGACTTTCTCCTGTCTTCTTCATCATCTGCATCTTCTTCTTCATCTTCGTTCTTCATCTTCAGTAAGGTATGTAATATATTTTTATGTAATTTTTTAATTAAAATTGTTTACAGTTATATTTACATAAATATTACATTATCTAAAAAATAAGCACATCTGATATGGAATGTTATAATATTAATTATTTAGGATCAAACATGACAGAGATCGGTATCATTTGCTTGTATGATGGTGAAATACAGTCTCAGAATGGTAATGAGGTGTATGTGGGTGGTACTTCCAGCATTACTACAGCTACCTTGGATATTTCTCTTTATAGACTAAAGGAAATTATATGTATCGAGTGCGGTTGGCAAGACGTTGACGCTAGGTCCATAAGCATATCCTATAAATTTACAGATACTGATGGACTTTGCAAGTTTGTACGGATTCGGTCGCAAAGTGCATTGTCTATTGCTTTACAGTTAAGCGTGTCTAGCCAATTTATTGTGTTTAGCTTAACTAGAGAAGGTAACTTGATGTCAAACACATCTTATGGTGGTCAAACATAGAATGTTTTGCATGGTCACACCTATGATCTCTCCGATGACGAGGTCGACGTTGATGCACTATCGGATGCCTCACTAAATGAAGAAGATCCGTATATGGAGCATTTTACGGGTCACATTAATGAAGAAAATGAAGAGGTGTTTGACGAGTGTGGCGAGGGTGGAAGTAGCTCCCATGGTGGAGGTAGCTCCCACACCCTTCAAATGACGCAACCCACTGCTGGAAATTGGATTGATAGTAACTGGATTGATGACTTTCAATCAACAGATGAGTTGTATATGGACGTTGATGAACCGTCAACTGAAGGTATTCTAAACAGAAACATGACCTTTAGCAGTAAGGACGAGTTATCTGCGGCTGTGAGAAGATGACATATTTCTCATTCTAAGATTTGCACTGTTGAGACATCGACCCCAAAGTCAATTGTCTTCAAGTGTAAAATTGATCCCATTAATTGTTCATGGGCATTAAGAGGAAGTCTTTTTAGCATACTGAATTGTGGAGAATATCCAAATTGCGAACTCCACATACATGCACGAATGAATTCCTCATTGAACGACACACAAACATCGATTGCAAGATGATAGCGTCGTTAATAAGAAATTCTGTTCTAGCCGACACTGGATTGAAAATTTCAGTAATCCAGTCGATGGTGGATAATGAGTTCGGTTCGAAAATTGGATATCCGAAGGCTTGGTACTCCAAACAAGTAGTGTTGGAGTCTTTATACGGAACACACGAAGAAGCCTTTGTAAACCTCCCGCGACTACTGGCAGCCATGTCCGTATACATCCATGGGACAGTCTATGATTTCTGCCCAAAAGAGTAAATGTTCAAACTCAAGTAGCCACATTTGGTATGATGTTTTGGTCATTCGGTCCAGCTATTGAAAGATTTGTCCATTGCCGACCACTTATAAGTATTGATGCGACGCATTTGTATGGCAAATATAATGGAAAAGTTCTCGTAGCCGTATCATATGATTCTAACAACGGATGTGAGATTAGGTTGAAATAAATGTTGTCGTAACTTAGTCATTTTCACAATATCTCCACGACCTTGTACATTCAGTCCCAACAACTCCAGACACGCACCGACCATGTCTTCCTCAGGGACATGGTCATCAGTTACTGCATCTCCGTGTACTCGTAGTCCCAATAGCACGGAAACATCCTGCAGTGTGATCGTAATCTCCCCATGTTTGAGATGGAACGTATGGGTCTCAGGTCTCCAACGCTCGCACAACGCCGTCAACAGTTTATGATCCAACTTTGGATGTGACAGAATAACTACATCCAATAATCCAACCGCTTGGACAATAGCTTTAGTCTCTTCTGATAATACATTATCCTCTAATGTTAAACATCTAAATGTTATGTGTTGGCTATCACTCAGGTATGACGACCGATGTTGATCTTGTCCCCACAGTACTAATTGATCCAACGGACCAAGGGGAACAACATTGTCACCGCTTGACATAATTACGCGCGGCGGTATTTTGATTCTACAATTTAAAAATACAAATTCTAAATTTTAACTTTCATAACTAACTACGCAAGCTTTAATCAACACATCATAATACTTTTAATTAACAATTAACAAAATCATTAACCATAAAATTATATTTGAAAAAAAAAAGTATATTGTAGTACGAGTGCGGCTCCGGCGAGACGAAGGAGACGGGGTCAGGACGATCGAGGCGCGGGCAGCTGGGCGGCGGTTGGGAGGCGCGGGCGGCAGCTGGGAGGCGCGGGAGGCGTGGGCGGCAGCTGGGATGAAGGAGGCGCGGGGGAGCTGGAGGCGCGGGGGAGCTGGAGGCCGGGGGAGCTGGAGGCCGGGGGAGCTGGAGGCGCGGGCGTGGTAGCTGGGAGGCGTGCTGGGGAGCTGGAGGCTACTGGAGAAGATGGAGGCTAGGACTGAGGCAGCTGGAGGCGAGTGGGCGGCAGCTGGAGGCGAGAGGACATAGGTTTTTCAGACGGGGGCGGGCAGTTGGTAGGGGGCGGGGTTTTTAAAGAAGGGGAGTAGGGTTTTTCTTAAAAACGCTACTACCTCACCTGCGCATATGCACATTTTGATAAATATTTGTTTTTGCATATATAATTTTTTAAATATTTTTTTGAAAACAGTTACTTTTTTTAAAAGATCGTAGATTCTTCATATAAATAATTATATATAATTCTTCCTTCTCAATGAGTTCACTTACAAACCATGTGGCAGTACCTCCTCCTTTCCAAGGACAGCTTTTTGAATGAATTATGAGATTCTATCTTTGCCACCAACAATTATACTGTTCTTACATTGTCTTAGAGTATATATATATATTACTGTTGTCGGGACTCATTAGTTTATAATGTCGGCATGCATTTATTTACAGGGGAGTTGAAATTAAATGAACGTTGAGTGACGATTAGGGGTGTTAATTTGTGTCATGTGTCGTGTCAAGAATTGTCTGTCTTAAACACGATCTGTGTATTTGCATGATTCAATTTTCGTAACACAAACCTGACAAGCGGGACGGTTGTTCAACCCGCGAGTCAGTCTGACTCATACCCTATTTAAATTTTAAACAAATGTTTTTAGTGAAACCAGAACCAAGAAAAATTCACATATTTTAAAACTCTAAATTTTTGGGAATCATGATTGATACCTCGCGAATGGTAGACAAGCGTTTGATTTCTTCCCCCACGCGACCGAGATGGAGAAGGACCAGCTCGCGAACCTCCGTCTTCCTTTCCTCAGTCTCCTCCTCTTTGACTCTGAAAGTGAAAAGCGCATACCTCATCATCTCCTTGGCTACTTCCTTGGACATGGTGCTTGTGAAGTTGTGAGTGACAGAGTTATGTAGGGGTACCTGAAGCTCCTATTGCTGCGGTTGTGGTAATGACAGTTGGGTCGGCTGCTGCTGAAGAAGCTGCTCTTTTGTTGCCATCTTCACCTCTGCAAGGGAATCGTTTGCTACTGTTGGCTTCTATTCAACGATTTGAGCTTCGATTGCTTGATTGAAAAGCTAGGATTAAGAAAAACAAAACTGACTGCGGGAGAAAGTTAGATTGAAGTGTGAAGTAGAGTTTTATTTCTTTGTTTTTATATTTATTTTATTTATATAATATTTAAATACATATTAATAAACTATTTTCACGGGTCAACATGTGGACATGTGGATCAATGGTCCCGACCCCAACACGACCTATTTTTTCACGAGTCATCCATGAGTCGTGTCAAAATGATCTGTGGGCGGGTCACCCACGGATTGAGTCAATTTTTGACATCCCTAGTTACGATAGACGTTGTTCGAATATTTGGGTATTAAAATTTGGCACTTCCTTAATTAAAAATGAATTATTAGTTTTGTTTATAAATTTAAAAAGTAATGTATATTAAATTACTTCCTTAGTTATATTTTTTTGTTACTTAAGATTTAATATAAAAAAATATAATGGGCAACCATCCTCGCACACTAATGTAACACGTTGCGAATAACACAAAGTACTTTAGGAAACTTCCTCGCACACTAAGGTAACACGAGGCAACGACGAACTCTCTGCAAGCGAGGGAGGACAGCCGAAGTGCCTGCATGCTGGCCTGCTGGGCTCTATGGAAAGCACATAACATGTTTGTGTTCGAAGGGAAGCATCCAAACGCGGAGTCTGTGCTTCAGGAGGTAACGTTGGCAATGCAGGAGCTGCACTCGAGACCAGACCGACCGCAGCAGGGATCAGACCAAACACAGCAAGGGCTGCGACAGAACAACCACAGCAACCTCGGTCGACAGAGATGGAGGAAATCAGCTCAAGGGACGATCAAAGTTTATTGTGATGAGGCGTGGTGCTCAACCTCTAGGCTGGGGGGATAGGCGTAATTGCAAGAGACCATCGGGGCAACATCTGCGGTGGAAAACACGACGCAATAATCAGTGGCTCGGTGAAAGAGGTCGAAACAAAGGCTATTCTTCAAGGGATAAAACTAGCGGTCGATATGGGATAACACAATGTCACGATAGAATCAGATGCCGAAGTGGTCATCAACAATATCAAAGGGTCCGACTCTAATTGGAGAATTCATGTTCTTGTTTCAAATATCCGAGACATGACTTAGACAATTAGTAATGTAGGATGGGAAGCCATTCTGAGAATGACTAACCAAAATGCGGACTTTATTGCTAATCTTGCTAGTAGTAGGATGTGTCCTATGGATTGAGTCGCTAGACCCCAACCCGATCTTTGTCGTTTATTATCTTTAGACAACTCTTTTGTAATGAGTTTTGCTTTCACAACTCTTTTGTCGTTGATATAAAAACTTCTTGTTGGCAAAAAAAAAAAAAAAAAAAAGAAACTTCCACCCAAACGACGCCGTTAGGTTACTGTAACCTAAACGACGACGGAAGGGTACAGACAGTTCTTCCTCGTGATACCTCACCAGTCAGTTTAAAAGGTAGTAGACAGCTCAAAGACGCTGGCAGAAGTGCTTTACCCGTTACCGCTACGCCAGAAAAGCGCGCCACGCCTCTGGCGAGAAATGCCGGCGATTCCAGCTGCGCCACCGCCCTATCACTGAAATCTGCTGCCAGTTCTGGCGTTTGAGAACACGACGTGGCCGCCAGAATGCCTGTCCCCTCCACCTCGCCGCCGCAGAGCGTGAAGCAGAGGGTCTTAGTCTGCCTCACCAAGCTCTCGGACCGTGACACTCACGCTCAAGCGGCTACTGAGCTCGAATCTATCGTGCGGTGCCTCAGTCCGGAGTCATTTTCGGTTTTCCTGAACTGCATTCAGTCCACCGACGCCGCCGACAAATCTTCTGTGCGGAAGCACTGCGTAATCCTCATTGCCACTCTGTGTGTAACGCATGGGAACTCGCTCTCTCCTTACCTTGCGAAGATGCTAAACGCAGTCACGCACCGACTCCGAGATCCTGACTCCGCCGTTCGATCCGCGTGTGTCAACACTGCAGCTACTTTGGCAGCGAAGGTCACTAGGCCCTCATTCGATTCGTTTATTAAGGCATTTACAGGTACACATGACACTATCTGATGCATCACAATCCATTTCATGATCTACAATGTTAGGAAAGATTTCCAAAAAAACAAAACATGGTAGAAATTAAAAATGGAATCCATATAGTAAATGGTCCGACTCAGCCAAATGAAAATCTCTAGAATCTTGTTAATTCACTCTCTTACTACGTACTAGAGCTGATCTTTCTACAAATTATTCTCTGTATCAAATTTGCGTCTGCACCTGTTATATACGATTCACTTGATCAGCATATAAAAACTCGATTTTTACCCACTTCCAATGATTTTCAAGATTTGAATTGTATCATTGATGCAGATGCTCTTTTCACGGAGCAAGATATGAATGCCCAAATGGGGTCTGCTCTGTGCTTGGCTTCTGCAATTGATGCTGCCCCCAACCCTGAGCCTACGAAGTTAGGGAGGTTGATGCCAAGGTTTGAAAAACTGCTGAAGTCTGGTGGATTTAAGGGTAAGACCGGAGTTCTCACGCTGATGGGAAGCGTGGTGAGCGTGGGTGGGGCAGGAAATGTTGGGGGTTTGAAGAATTTGGTCCCATCTCTAATGGGGTTTCTGAGTTCTGAGGATTGGTCGGCAAGGAAGGCAGCTGCCGTGGTTCTACTGAAGTTAGCGGTGGTGGAGAGGAATCTCTTGGGAGAGTATAAAACTGGGTGTTTGAAGATTATTGAGGCCCGGAAATTTGATAAGGTCCTTACTCATTATTATACGTTGCTGAAACGCGAATTTACAATTGGTTTTAGCTGCCAAAGATTAAGGATTGTTAAATGTTTTTGGACGTGGGACTGAGAAGCATCAATTCAACATTGTTTTGTAGGTGAAAGCGGTAAGGGATATCATGAACCAGATGTTGGAAGCCTGGAAGCAAGTTCCTGATCTTTCGGATGACATCTCACCACCGAAACATTCGGCATCCTCTTCCAAAGGTTGCATGCTAGTAATAGCTTTTCATTTTTTATACAATATTTAAAATTTAGATTCCAATCGATTGCTGAATGCAGATAACAATTTGGTGTTGAGTTAGCCATTTTCATATCTCTTAACACATATCTGGTTTCCTGTATGCTGGGACAGAAAATACAGCTGATGGTGGTCGTTATACTAGAGGGACAAGAAATCTTTCTTCTGCTGGTAAGTTGACTACTTCCCACGTACGAAAAGGACAATCACCTCCAGATAGGTCGATTCCTGAAAATTCTTCAGCAACCACAGCAAGGAAGAGGATCCCTTTAAAGAATAGTGACCGAAACACGAACCCTTCAGCTATAAGCAAGGTCGGTCCAAGAAGACTTTCAGATTTGAAAGTTGGAATTGCTGTTTCCAATTCTTCCTTATCAAAGGACATAGATGATGAGACTGATTTTCAAGAGATAGATGAGAATATGCCTCAAAGGAACAACAGCAAGATATCTCAGGGCTCAAATTTTGAAGTGAGAAGAGCCCTTTTCAGCAAAAAGTCTGGATCACGCATTTCTTGTTGTAACGAGGAGAGCTCGGAGTCAAGCCATACCCATGATCTACACAAGAGTCACAAAGCTTGTGAAGATTTATCTTCGATCAAAGGCCAACTTGTGCAGATTGAAAAGCAACAGTCAGACTTGTTAGATCTACTGGAGGTTTGTTAATCGGTTTTGCATAGTTAGTGATACAAAAAGGTCTATGCCTAGTAAATGCATAGCTAATTGTTGTAGAATAATTTAGAAACTACAAAATCTGCCTTGTGGGGTTTGAATTTATATATATTCATAATTATAAATTTCTGATTTGGGAATGCAGAAATTCATGGGTAGCTCACAGAACGGACTTCGTTCCTTGGAGACTCGAGTGCACGGTCTAGAGCTAGCACTAGATGAGATCTCATATGATTTGGCTGTAACAACTGGAAGGATGAGCAACCCTGACTACGCCACAACCTGTTGCATGCTACCTTCAGACATCTTTAACTCTAGGTTCTGGAAGAAGCAGGACAGGAGGCATATTACCTCGAGGCTTCCTACTTCCACCCGAACTGCATCACTGACAACCGCCGGCTTCAGAGCTGGGGCTAATGACACTGAACTTGGTTCCTTGGAGAACCATATCCACAGGTTTCGGCACCAGGGTGGTGTTGGGGTTGTTGTGAATCCATTGGCTAAGATTCGTGGTGATTCATGGTAAGTGACAATTATCCTGTCTGTGCTACTGTTTGCAGATCTATTATCCTGTCTGTGCTACTGTTTGCAGATCTATTACTGTTTATGCTACTGTTTGCAGATCTATTACTGTTTATGCTACTGTTTGCAGATCTATCTGCCAATCTGCCGCTGCAAGCGACCATCTATCCGTCTGGGGCACCTTGATGGGAGCACCAAATCTATCATCAGTTGCTTTGTAAATTAGTTTCGATATGGATTCGAGTGGGTCCTATTGTTGCTTAAGAAATGATATGAATACAGTAATTTGGTAAAAAGCAATTGAGTTTGGTAAAGTGTAAAGAGGAATCCTGTTCCATCTTCAGTTCAGCCAGCCAGGAAGGAAGGTGGTTAAGATCCAACTGGACATATCAAGTACACATGTTCTCGGTAGCGTGGGATGCAAGCAATATTGTAAATTAAAGTGTATTTATTTGCTTTTTTTTTGTTGTTGGTGGTGATGATGTAGTTGGTCGATGAAGGTGTAACAACTATTACCAAATAACGCCTGAATCAATGCTCTGGCGCATGGCCCTCCTAGCTGATGTTATACATCATTATTGCATGTATCTATAATATATGTTTCTCTTCTATTATGAATCATCATCATGAGCAGTTACACCAAACATTTTTCAGGCACTGCCCCATAACCTTTTCAATGATCACGACTTGACATGACATTATGTACCAGCCTCATCAAAGACTAGTTAAATTATATGTTTCAAATATTTCCAACCTTCTATTCGAGAGTTAGGACTTCCAAAGCGTTTTGTTTGAGTTCAACAAAATTACTAGTGAGCACTGATAAACTAAATTTCACAATATGTTAACCAGTAAACATTTCCCTAAAAACATTAAACAGCAGGGGAAATGTAAAGAACTTACCTGCTAGGCAACTTCCACAAGCTGCTGCATTGAGTGTTGAGATGATTCACTACTTGTTAGGTCCACTACATTCTCTGGTTCCTGGGAACAATTAGGCCGTTCATCAGTCTCTAGCTTCAATACTTCCTCTACAGAGAAGTTCCCATCTAAGCAAGTTAACTTCTTCTTCCGTCTCCTCTGAAATGTGTACTTAAATTTATCTCCACCTATTTGACGATGAACCACCTCTATATCAGTAGTAACTGTGCCCTTTTGTAACTTTTCATGTCCCAGAGATTCACAATTTAGCCACAAATGACTGCTTATGCTACACATTTCCATTTTACAAGAAGTACATGGCTTGACCACTCCTCAGAGTTGTCACGAGTTCTTTTCCTCTTTATCTGAAAAGAATGGATAGTCTCAGAACGGGAAATATTGCAACTCGCATCCAAAACCTTAACCTCATAAGTGTTCCTCAGTTTTATGGGATTTGCTTGAGATTAGCTCTGGATCTGTATCCAAGGGTGCTACACCACCCGAACAACCATCCTCCTTCCCATTATCTTCTTCTTCATCTTCTCTTCCTCAAAGAGCGAGCTGGTTTCCTTCAAATGCTTGAATTCTTTGAGTGCTTTCATTTTTGTAGAGCTCAGGCGCTTTTTGTGTCTTTACTACAATGGCACAATCTGGGCTTTGAAGAGATGATATTTCTCCAGGAAAAGTTCCCTCAGAGGATGTTGAGTTTCGGTTGGGAGACTCTGATTTGTTGGTTGCTCCCTTGGATAACGCAGAGGATTTTTTTAGCCAAACATAGAGAGTTATGAGAAACTTGATATGGGAGGGAAGGTCTTCAATCAGAATTTCCCAAACATCTTGTTTCACATGAAAGGCACTGGAATTTCTGTAGATTTGAAGTTTATACTTAGATAATTGGAGATGTATGATGAACATGTGCTACACACCAACAAGTGTTAGACAGGTGCAGCAAACTGAATATGGAGCATGTGGAGCATAATAAACCGAATGTGGAGCACGGAGCATGAAGGACAACAACTAGTGCTGCACATATCACCCGTACTTGGAATAATATGGGTTATTTGTAATAGAATAAGCAATGTGTATGTATTATAAATAAGAATGTAATGTAGTTGATAAATAGAGTTGATAAATAAGAATGCATTGAGCATTTTAGCTCTAGCATGAATATATGGTTTGGCTATCTTAAAATCAATATGGTATCAAAGCCGGATTGTTCGATCAATTGATCGGTACCTTTCTCGACGATCATCATCTACCAATTCATACCTCAGTCATGGCGGAGTCCGAAGGAGACAATGTTAAACTAATGAATATTGAAGCTACAACTCTTAGCATTCAACATTATCCTTCATTAATGACAATAGATCCTACTTATAATACATTGATTGCTAATACAACAAGAACTAGTTACTACAAGGAATAATATTAGGTGCTAAAGTATACATTTAACTAATGTGATATGTGTAGCATGTGTAGGATTTTAGGGAAGAGGTGGAAGACAAGGAGGAAGACAAGGAATGGTGGTGACAAGGTATGGTGGTGCCAAGGTGTACAAGTTGCTTTCCAACACTCCCCCTCAAGTTAAATAGTCGGATCTCCAATATTTAACTTGCATAATACGTTTCTAAAACTTGCTCCATTGACAGCTTTGGTGAGTATATCTGCCAGTTGATCTTCAGATCGAACAAACGGAATTACAATAGTCTTGTTCTCTAACTTCTCCTTTATAAAGTGCCGATCAATTTCAACATGTTTGGTACGATCATGTTGGACTGGATTCTCAGAGATACTTATAGCTGCACGGTTATCACACATTATCTTACATGGTTCCTGAATAGGAAAACCAATCTCTGTTAATAACTTGTTCAGCCATAGCACTTCTGTGAGACCTCGAGCAATTCCTCTAAACTCTGCCTCAGCACTCGATAGTGCCACCACCTCCTGTTTCTTACTCTTCCAAGTTACCAAGTTTCCTCCCACCATGGCAAAGTAACCTGAGGTTGATCTTCTATCAATCGGATTTCCTGCCCAATCCGCATCTGTGTATGTCTCTATCTTAAGATGTCCATTCTTCTGGAACAGCACTCCACTCCCTGGTGAACCCTTTAAATATCGAAGGATTCTAAGAGCAGCTTCCATGTGATCTGTTTGCGGTTTATGCATGAACTGACTTACCACACCCACCGCATATGCAATATCTGGTCTGGTATGTGAGAGATAGATCAATTTCCCAACTAGATGTTGATATCTAGCTTGATCTGTTAATTCAGCGCCTTCTCTTATCTGCAACCCATGATTTGGCATCATTGGTGTCTCAGCTGGTCTACAATCCATCAATCCAGTTTCCACCAACAAGTCTAAAATGTATTTCCTTTGTGAAATGAAAATACCTGTTTCAGACCGTAGCACTTCAATTCCCAAGAAGTACTTGAGTTCTCCCAAATCCTTCATTTCAAACTCCTGGAATAGATTTTTCCTGAGCTGAACAATTTCTTCTTTGTCATCTCCTGTAATGATCATATCATCTACAAATACAATCAAACAAGTTACTCGACCTTCCCTTCTTTTAATAAATAAGGTGTGATCAGAGTTACTTTGTCTATAGCCATATTTCTTCATGGCTACTGTAAACCTTCCAAACCATGCCCTTGGTGCTTGTTTGAGCCCGTAGAGTGCCTTTTTCAATCTGCACACATCTGCTTGTTGAAAACCTGCAGTGAAACCTAGTGGTGGTTCCATATAAACTTCTTCTTATAAGTCACCATGCAGGAAGGCATTTTTGACATCAAACTGGTGAAGCGATCAGTCTTTGTTTGCAGTTATAGAAAACAGAACTCGAATAGTATCAATTCGAGAAAAAGTTTCGGAATAATCAATACCATAGGTTTGAGTATATCCTTTGGCCACCAATCTTGCTTTGTATCTCTCTATGGATCCATCAGCCCTCTGTTTTACAGTAAACACCCATCTGCAACCAACTGCTCGTTTTCCATAGGGAAGCTCACACTTCTCCCAAGTTTGGCTTTTCTCCAGAGCCTCCATCTCGACTCTCATAGCTTGCCTCCATTCAGGACTTTGTAAGGCTGACTCAACATTGTTGGGTATAGATTGAGTATATACTGCAGTAGCAAATGCTTGAGCAGCAAGTGCCAGTCTCCCCCTTGCCAAGTTTGCTACTGGGTACCTGCTTGCCTTTGGGCTGTACTCTGGTTCGTATCGGATAGGAGGAACGCCTCTGTTTCTCCTGGCTGGTAGTACGTATCTCTCCTGTACTGGTACGTCTTTCTCCTGTACTGATGACTCTTCCAAACCATTGTCATTAGAAGTATTAGTACCAGGAGTTACCCAATTAGAACTACTAACCTCCGGGATATTAGTCGGGGTTGACGGGGTTGAAGCATCCGAGACCTGTATGATGGGAGTCAACGTCTCGGTGGTTCCACCAACTTGCTCTGTTGGGACTATCTCAGGGAACACTGGAGTGGTCAAAGTTGTCACAGTCAACCAATCTAATGGAATACTATCATGACTCTCCCCTTGGACAGAAGATTGGGATGGATAGTAGAACTCGGTTTCTATAAATGTACAATCCATCGTAGTATACATGCGATGATTTTTAGGATTAAAACAGCGGTAGCCTTTTTGATGAATACCATACCCCACAAAGACGCATTTCACAGAACAAGGATCAAATTTAGAACGATCTGTTTTAGGGATATGTACAAAAACAGAACATCCAAAAATATGCGGTTGGAGTGTCAAGGCTGTTGGAACACTCATATGACTAGATAAAACCTGGAGAGGTGTTTGGAACTGAATCACAGTAGTAGGAGACGATTAAGAAGAGAGACAGAAGATGCAACGGCTTCTAGCCAAAGAGAAGTTGGAACATGTGACTCTAGCATTAAAGCTCTAGTCATTTCTAGAATATGTCGATTTTTTCGTTCTGCTACTCCATTCTGTTGAGGAGTATGTGAGCAAGAGGTTTGGTGTATGAAGCCTTTGTTCTTAAGGAACTGTTGGAGTGAGGAATTTACGAATTCTCCGCCATTATCAGAACGGAGTACCTGGATTTTCCCACTAAACTGAGTCTGGACTAGATTGTGAAATTCTACAAACTTTGTGAAGACTTCAGATTTATGTTTAAGGAAGTATACCCAGGTCATGCGAGAATAATCATCGATAAAAAGCACAAAGTATCTAAAGCCATTACTCGACATACACGTACCATTATTTGGAGCAGGGCCCCAAACATCAGAGTGAATTAAAGAAAAGACTGACTTGGCTCTAGATTCAGATAGTGGATATGACTGTTTATGGCTTTTAGCAAGAATACAGGTCTCACACACAAGTTCTGTATTTGACGGAAATAAATCAGGGAATAGTTTATGAAGGTACCCTGCAGATGGATGACCTAACCTTCGATGCCACAACCATTGTTGCCTGGTGACTGTCCCGTGAGCAAGCATTGCAGTTCCGTGTTGAGTCATTTCCTCCACATAATACAGGCCCTGATGTTCAATTCCTCGCCCAATAACTTCCCCCGACTGAATATCCTGTAGTAAACAAAAATTGGGATACATTAGCACCACACAGTTTAACTCTCTTGTTACATGACTGATAGAGAGTAACTTGCATGCTAATCTAGGTACATAAAGACAATTCTGCAATTTAATTGTTGGAGAGATATCAATGGTTCCGGCTCCATGAACCGGTATTAAGTCTCCACTTGCTGTCTGAATCATTTCCTGTCTTGGTACTGACTGATTTATAAAATCTTTCTTGTTAAAACTCATACTGTTTGTGGCCCCTGAATCAAATAGCCATTTACTGTTTTCTCTCGTTCTGACATGGCTTGCGGTGCCATTGATTGGTATTGTGGTTGCATTCCTGATACCGAATCTACGGTCAACACGGTCTCGTCGTTGACTCTGCCACCCTTCGGGAAATCCTTTGAGTTCGAAGTATTCGTCTCGACTGTGACGAGTCTTTCCACAGTAGTTGCACCTCATGTTCCTCCGGTCCATGCCAAGCCACAATATTAGTAAACTGAATCAAACAAACCAGATTAGTGAACCAAACTACTAAACCAGTTTGAACTTTAAGCTGAACCGAACCGGACCACTAAACCGAACCGGACCACTGAATCGAACCACTGAACCAGACTTCTGAACCGGCCGGATTAAACCATCCAATCAAACCAGGGCTGGTTTAATACTTCTAGGATTCTTCCCCCATGGTTTCCACCGAGAGTTGTTTATGGTAAGAAACCACTAAGAATTGTCTTTTCTAGGAAACCACTAAGAAATCACCGTGAGTTGTCTCCAGTTGTCTCCTTGCTCTTCTCTAGGATTCCTCCCCACGTGATGTCTTCAACCAATAAAGGAAGGATTCCTCTACAAAAGATGAAGCTTTCCCTGTATGCTGGAGACTTCGGAGCACCGAGGCGAGCTTCTCGGCGAAGACGCTTCACAGGACAGGCGAGGCGGTCGGGGCGAGCTGTCGCCAAGGAGCTGCAAAGCCTCTTCTGTCACCGAGCTGCACATGGCTGAGCTACTGCAAAGCTCTTCGGTCTGAACCAAGCTGCACACGACGAATCTCTTCGATCGGAACTCGAGCACAAAGCTGCGCACGGCTGGACTGGGAGCTCGACTGGATTGGATGTTCCGAACTTGAGCCGGACTGGATACTGGACACGGCGGAAGACTTATAGGTAGCTCTAATTTCTGTTTTTATGGCTCTGATACCATGTTAAACTGATGAATATTGAAGCTAGAACTCTTAGCATTCAACCTTATCCTTCATTAATGACAACAAGAACTAGCTACTACAAGGAATAATATTAGGTGCTAAAGTATACATTTAACTAATGTGATATGTGTAGCATGTGTAGGATTTTAGGGAAGAGGTGGAAGACAAGGAGGAAAACAAGGAATGGTGGTGACAAGGTATGGTGGTGCCAAGGTGTACAAGTTGCTTTCCAACAGACAGCACCTGCACCAATGAACCCAGCTCAGCGAGCGAGTCAATGACGGTTCAATGGGCGACATTGTTCTCATCCCTGCCACAGTCCAACAACATACGCAATCAATCCATTGTAGTTTCAACAATCACTTTGAGTGTAAAATTGAATGAAAGTAATCACTCACTGTTGTCGAGACTTATCGAATGAAGATCGGAGGACAAGGAAGATTCATCATTTGACAGGTGTTCCGACACCATCTCAACCCGAAGAACCGACATATGCACAGTGGGAGCAGGACGATTTGATCGTGTGCTCATGGATGCTAAACAATATGGTGCCAGACTTGGTCCACCAATATGTCGAATTCCTTACTGTGAGAAACTTATGGAATGGGTTAGGCGCAACATATAGCAAAGGCAAGGACGGAATTCAATTGTTCGAACTAACAATACCAAACAGGGCAGCGATTCCTTAGAAGCTCTATACAGCAAAATACAGAGTTTATGGAGGGACATCGAATTAAGGAATCTGAACCAAATGAAGTGTCCACAAGACATACAAATTTGGAATGCAAAACGGGCCGAGACAAAGTTATATCAGTTTCTACATGCGGTAAGCGATGAATTCGATAACGAAAAACGTGAGTTACTCAAGTGCAATCCCTTACCGGAGGTGGAAGCCGCATACGCGAGAATCCGGTCGGAACGTGACCGGAGGCTTGTCATGGGAGCCACAAGGAAATGAATTGAACATGTGGGACTGGAACTAGGTTCGGGAATTTCGGCCCGATACTTCTCGGATGAAGTAGTTGCAGCAGCCGGACCCGGAAGCACCTCCAAGCCGTTGTCGTTCACCGGAAAAGGAGGGAAGCCGACGAAGGGCGGTGGCGTCGACCGAAAGACCATACGCTGCAGCCATTGCGGGAAGATGCGGCATGGTAGGGCGGAGTACTTCCAGCTTATCGACTTTCCCGAAGGATGAAAGATCCAAAGGCGGGACGGAAACGGTACCGACAACCAAGTCACGACGATGATGAACCGTGATAGTGGATGGAAGGGCACCGAACCTTTCGGATCTGCATCAACGATGACTAGGGTTCAACCAGAAGAAGAAGGTCAGAACAGAAGTCACGGTTGGCCAGATCAGAATCAGAGCGATGATGAGAGGTCTAGCGCCTCTCCGGCACCGCCATACCAACCGTACGAAGCCAGGCGAAGAGGCGCGGCGGCTGGAACCCTAGCTCAACCGAGAGAGATGCTTCAAGTAGAAATGGAGGCCTTGGAGAAGAATCAAACATGGGAGAAGTGCGATTTTTCGTATGGAAAGAGGGTGGTCAGATGCAGATGGGTGTTCACCGTGAAACACTGGGCATATGGGTCGGTTGAGAGGTATAAAGCACGACTCGTGGCGAAAGGGTATACTCAAACTTATGGTATTTATTACTTAGAGATTTTCTCTCGTGTAGCTAGAATTGATACTATAAGAGTCCTGCTTTCTATAGCGACCAATCAAAATTGGGCGCTACATTAGTTTGACGTAAAAAATGTGTTCTTACACGGTGATCTAGAAGAAGAAGTCTATATGGAACTACCACCAGGGTTCTCGACAGGGTTCCAGGGCTCAGTTGTATGCAAATTGAAGAAAACTCTATATGGTCTCAAACAATCACCCAGGGCATGGTTTAGGAAGTTTACTATAGCTATGAAGAAATATGGCTATAGACAGAGCAATGCGGATCATACCTTGTTCTTCAAGAAAAGAAGAAGCCTAGTAACCTGTTTAATTATATATGTAGATGATATTATTATTACAGGTAACGATACATAAGAGATAATCCTACTCAGGAAAAATCTCTTTCAAGAATTTGAGATGAAAGACTTGGGGGAACTCAAGTATTTCTTGGGAATTGAAATCCTACGGTCTAAAACAGGTATTTTCATATCACAAAGAAAATACATTTTAGACTTATTAGTGGAAACATGATTGATGGACTGCAAGCCAGTGGAAACACCAATCATACCAAACCATAGGCTTCGAATAGTAGAAGGGGATGAACCGACAGATCAAACCCGATTTCAACACTTAGTAAGGAAATTGATCTACCTATCACACACCCGACCAGATATTGCATACGCAGTAGGTGTGTTAAGTCGGTTCATGCATAAGCCGCAAGCAGACCACATGGAAGCTGCGGTCAGAATTCTTCTCTACTTAAAAGGTTCACCAGGAAGTGGAGTATTGTTCAAGAATAATGGTCATCTTAATGTAGAAGTATACACAGATGCGGATTGGGCAGGGAATCCGATACACCAAAGATCAACTTCAGTTTACTTTGTCAGGGTTGGAGGAAACTTGGTAACGTGGAAGAGTAAAAAGCAGAAGGTGATGACACTTTCGAGTGTTGAGGCAGAGTTCAGAGGAATTGCTTGAGGTCTAACAGAGGTTTTATGGCTATACAAGTTGTTAGCTGAGATTGGCTTTCCTATCCGGGAACCATGTAAGATATTTTGCGATAATCATGCAGCTATAAGTATTTATGAGAATCCAGTTCAACATGATCGAACCAAACATGTTGAAATAGATCGACACTTTATAAAAGAGAAGATGGAAGATGGAACAGTCATAATTCCATTTTTACGCTCGGAAGATCAACTCGTAGACATACTTACCAAGGCAGTAAATGGAACAAGTTTTAGGCGAGTTTTGTGCAAGCTAAACATTGGAGATCTCACTATTCAACTTGGGGGGAGTGTTGAACATGTGCTAAACATCAACAAGTGTTAGCCATGTGCATCAAACCATATGTGAAGCATGTGGAGTAGAATAAACCGAATGTGGAGCATGGAGCATGAATGACAACAACTAGTGCTGCACATATCACTCATACTTGGAATAATATGGGTTATTTGTAATAGAATAAGCAATATGTATGTATTATAAATAGGAATGTAATGTAGTTGATAAATAGAGTTGTAAGTTACGGTATTGAGCATTTTAGCTCTAGCATGAATTATGGTTTGACTATCTTAAAATCAACATGGTATCGGAGTCAGGTTATTCGATCAATTGATCGGTACCTTTGTCGGCGATCATCATCAACCAAATCATACCTTAGTCATGGCAGAGTCCGAAGGAGACAACACCTGCACCAATGAACCCGGCTCAGCGAACGAGTCGATGACGGCTCAATGGGCGACATTGTTCTCATCCCTGCCACAGTCCAACAACATACGCAGTCATGTGCAGCAAACCGAATGTGGAGCAGAATAAACCGAATGTGGAGCATGGAGCATGAAGGACAACAACTAGTGCTGCACATATCACACATACTTGGAATAATAGGAGTTATTTGTAATAGAATAAGCAATATGTATGTATTATAAATAGGAATGTAATGTAGTTGATAAATAGAGTTGTAAGTTCAGGTATTGAGCATTTTTGCTCTAGCATGAATATATGGTTTGGCTATCTTAAAATCAACAATCTCAAGGCAGCAAGGATGAATTCGAAGTAACGATAAAGAATTGTATTGATTATTGATATGGAAAATTCAAATTCAATCCTGATGAGCAGAAGCAGACTCGTTAGCAGATCTTGTGGAAAAGCGGGGAGAACTATAGAACAGTTTTTGGAAACAAAGCGTTGGTGTTATTGCATCAACAAGATATCACATTGCACGAGACTTGCTTTTATGCAAAGAGTGATACGTGCGTTTCCATTTTAATTGCATGAACTGACAATCCTTTCTCTAGCATAGTGTCCAGTTTCTTTTGGGTGTTAGCTGTAATAAGTCATTGAGCATAATCGTATATATTCTTGAAGTTGAGTCCTCTATCTATCTAAATAAGGCTGTGTTAGTTGTTAATGGATGAAAATATGTTATATTAGCTGACCTGTTTCGCTCTAATGTATTTATGTAAAGCCCTGTTTCAGTTACTGTGTCAATTGTGTTAAGCATAACATGTGTAATTGTGTCAATCTAATACTTCATCTCCAAGTTTGATTGGGTCTCTCACTCTGCGTTCTTTGATCATTGTAGATATTTGCACGTGTTACTCTTTGAACAATACCCACTGACAAAGTAAAGATTTTTTTCAAAAAGTAGATACTTTCGAAAAAAATATTTGAAAAAGTGTATATCGAAAAAAAAAATTTAGGAAAGTATGCATACGCGCGTCGCGCCTATTCAATAGGCGCATCCCTAGGGTGCGCCTATTGCATAATTTTTTTTTCTCCGTTAAACACCGGTCTATCAGAAACCGCATTGATTTTGAGTCTGCTTATGGTTTTCCTCCTAAATAGAAATTGAGAGATAGTCTCTCCAGTAAAGAAGAAAGGAAGTTATAAGAAGTTAAATACTTTTTTCCTGTCCTAAATTTTCCAACTTGTTCTGAACAACATCCGCGAGGTAAAACATTGAAACAAAGTTGTTTATTCACAAGTTTCTGAATGAGACTTTTCTTCAAATACACTAGCTAGTTTGACATTTTCAGGAATTACTGATGCAAAAGAGCTCTTTGGTCATCATCAATTGAAATGTAGGATGACTCATTATAACTATGGTGAGGCAGCCCGTAGAGTACTGGACCCCACTCAGACATTAACGGAAATACTGGTTGGCCTAAGCTTAATTATGGTGTATGTGTCGCTCTCAGTCTCAACCTTCCATATAAGTCTGCCGTTGAGAATTGAGACCAACTATAGGGTTTTCGTCCTAAATAGAAATTGAGAGATAGTCTCACGCGTTGCTTCATCTCAGTATTCATATGTCCAAATTCCTCTACGCCAGTCTCACCAAATTCCTCGGCTGGTTCTCTATCAAGAGAAATCTAAAGACCCTTGCTGGTGTTGTTGGATATGCAAGTAGAAACAACGTTGATTTTAAGTCTGCTTATGGTTTTCCTCCTAGTTGATTTTAAGAGCTCTTTGGAATTACTGCTGCAAAAGAACTCAAATAAAAAGCTATAGTCATTGGAGAAGCTTTACAAGATATTCAGAAGATGTTGAGTCAGATATGTACGTCTCTCTAGCCTGGTTAGTGTTAATGTGTTATGCTTATGCTTTAACAATGTTAGTATCTAAACTTCACATTTTTAGAGAACCAGCCGAGAGGCAAGAGTGGAAACCCCAAAGAGCTATTTTGCAGCAGTAATTCCTGAAAATGTCAAACTAGCTAGTGTATTTGACGAAAAGTCTCATTCAGAAACTTGTGAATATACAACTTTGTTTCAGTGTTTTACCTCGCGGATGTTGTTCAGAACAAGTTGGAACATTTAGGACAGGAACCTAAAGTAACCCCAAAGAGCTCTTTTGCAGCAGTAATTCCTGAAAATGTCAAACTAGCTAGTGTATTTGAAGAAAAGTCTCATTCAGAAACTTGTGAATAAACAACTTTGTTTCAATGTTTTACCTCGTGAATGTTGTTCAGAACAAGTTGGAAAATTTAGGACTGGAAAAAAGTATTTAACTTCTTATAACTTCCTTTCTTCTTTACTGGAGAGACTATCTCTCAATTTCTATTTAGGAGGAAAACAATAAGCAGACTTAAAATCAACGTGGTTTCTGATAGACCATTGTTTCCACTTGCATATCCAACAACACCAGCCAGGGGCTTTAGATTTCTCTTGATAGAGAACCAGCCGAGGAATTTGGTGAGACTAGCGCAGAGGAATTTGGACCTGTGAATATTGGGTTAAAGCAACGCGTGAGACTATCTCTCAATTTCTATTTAGGAGGAAAACCATAAGCAGGCTCAAAATCAACGTGGTTTCTGATAGACCGGTGTTTTCACGAAGGGAAAAAAAAATTGTGCAATAGGCGCACCCTAGGGTCGCGCCTATTGCAGTAGGCGCACCCCTGGGTCGCTTCTATTGTAGTAGGCACACCCCCGGGTCGCGCCTATTGCCGTAGGCTCGACGCGCGTATGCATACTTTCCCAAAAAAAAAATTCTGATATACACTTTTTCAAATATTTTTTCGAAAGTAGCTACTTTTTGAATTTTTTTTTTTTCTCCTCATTAAGTATTTCAACTTTCCTCATTAAGTATTTCAACTATAAAAATGGGTTAATAGCTTCAATGGATTAAAAAAAACGCGCGCGTGACCCGACGCGCTTCTCTCAGCTGAGAGAACGTTGCTCTGCGTTTCCCTTTAGCTTCCCAAGCGGCGATCCTTCCAGCTCGCCAAATCCCACCGCAATTGATGCCTCCAACTCAATTAATTTCAGGAATCTGCTCGGGAAGCCTCACTCCTCACCGCGCAAACCCTGTTAAAGCCTTTACAGCCTTCAGCTGGACGATTTCCATCGGTCCGAAGCACAACGGTAACCCTAGGTTAGAATTCTCCAATTTCCCTCACCAGAATTCCGTCGTTTCTTCTTGTCTGTCTCTGCAGGATCTCCTCCGGTGTGATCATTTCTGGGCTAGGCATATGGCTAGCCAATCCAGCTCCGGCGAGGGGAGACGACTCGATATACCGACTCTGCGCCTTCGGCCTTCGGCCTTCGTCCTCCCATCCTGCGAACAGCGATTCTGGCTCAAGGGTACTTGGGATGTTGCTATCTGAGAAACGGGTGAAAAATAACGTGGTTCAAAATGTCTTGAAGGAGGCTTGGGGGAGGTTCGGTCCAGTTCGATTTACTGAGGTAAATGATGATACATTAATGTTCGATTTTGAAAGCCCAAAGGATAGAGATCAGGTGCTCGATTTGTGTCTGTGGTCTGTTCATGGTAGTGTGCTCAATCTGAAATTCTGTCCGAACTATATTTCAGTTACTGAGATTGATTTTAGAAAGGTTCAGATTTGGGTTCAAGTGCATGGAATTAGCCTAGAGATGTTTAACAAAGCAAATGCAACGAGCATAGGGGACAGTATAGGAAAATGCATCAAAGTTGAGGATGAATAAACTATGTTGCAGAGGACGTTTTTGCGAATTCAGGTTGAGGTTGATTCAGCAATTCCTCTCCTCCCGGGTTTCCACTGGATTGACTCTCGGGACCAAGAGAAATGGGCCTCCATTCGCTACGAGAGGCTGACAGACATCTGTTATAAGTGTGGCAAGATTGGCCACGGTTCATCTTCATGCCCCGATCAACTGACTGCAAAGGACAACAAGGGGGAGCCTCTCTATGGTCCCTGGATCTCTGCTGTTAGGCCGAGAGCTGCAACTCGGTGGGTGAACATTGGAGGGCATCGTGGTGGTGGCATTGGGGCAAGGAAGCAAATAAGGGAGTGGATGAAAGAACCGGACTTTGTCAATCAACAATGGCAATGGGCGAAAGAGGCGTATGGATCAGATTATAGCATAGCCAGTAATCCCAACTCGACAGTGCCCAACTCTGACTCTCGGGACAGAACGGAACAGCTGCAGGAGGAGGATCAGTCCATGGGATCCGGGAGTCTTCATCACCAGGACAAAGGGAAGCAGACCCAGAATGATGGCAGCCAGGAGGATCTCAATATGTCATCTTCCTCGAGCCAACCAGTTACAATCCAATTCGACCTCAATGCTGATCCAGTATGCTTGAGGGAGGATCAGGAGGTCTTGCAGGATCTGGTCGACCTCACCCTTAACCTCACTTCCCTTGGGGGTGAGGGTGAAGGGAGATGCTCGGGTAGCGATCCAATGCCGAGGGATGAGGAGAACCTGGTCGACCTGCAGCAGACAGGGCAGACGCAGGCAGATGGAGGAACTGAGCAGGTGGAGGGGCCGATCATGCCAATGACAATCGAGGGCTTGGGAAACCAAACATCAATGAAAACAGATCACAGAGGAACTGAGCAAGTGGAGGGGCTGATCTTTCAAGCGGCTCTCGAGGGATCGGGGCAACAAACATCAGCACAAACAACTCAAAAACTAATTTTTGGATCAGACAAAGGAAAGGGCCGAATGTTGGCTAAAAGGACTGCGCAATTCTCTTCTAGGGAGAACCCGGACAAGAGAAGGAGGATCACGGTCAAGAGGGGGGCCTCATCTACTATAAGTTCGGGATCAAGCAGGGGGAGTTGGAGGAGGCTGGTGGTGCCCATCATCCCATCCTAGGGGGAAGGGTACTCAAAAGATCAATTCGGGTGCTGCAAACACTAAACCGGGTTCCGGTGGCTGTCCCAAAACAGCCACGGGGTCTAGATGATCTACCTCAGCTGGAACTGTCAGGGGTTGGGGTCTCCCCTGACGGTTCGCCATTTAAAAGACCTGGCTAGGGGTTCGAGGCCCGCGGTGATCTTCTAAATGGAGACCAAGCAGACCGAGGCCCGGTGTGAGAGGATTAGAAGGCAGATTGGAATGGATTCAGCTGTGTACGTACCTCCTGCAGGGTTAAGTGGGGGGTTAGCGCTTTGGTGGACTAACGAGGTTTCGATCACGATTCACCACTCGTGCAAAAACTTCATTCATACAACGATCACGGGGTCAGACACTTTGGGGGATATCAACATTACTTGGGTCTATGGAGACCCGAATTACAATCGAAGAATCAGAAATTGGGATGACCTGCGAACGCTAAGGGCGAACGATCGAATTCCCTGGGCTTGTATAGGAGATTTCAATGACATCTCTCATCACCGTGAGAAGGTGGGAGGGGGACGCAAGGAGCAAAACAAGATAGATAATTTCATCAGACTTATGGAGGACCTTCAGATGGAGGACTTGGGGTATAATGGACAAATGTTTACCTGGACAAATAACCGGAGGGGGTCGAATCGTGTTAGGGAGAGACTGGACCGAACTATCGTTAACCAAGCTTGGGCAACCAGATTTCCAACAGCTCAGTGCATACATGAAATTATTGTTGGTTCGGATCATGCGCCTATTTCACTTCACCTCTCCTATTCGGACCGGAGGGGCCGTAAACCCTTTAGATTCGAGAATATGTGGTTCAAAAAAGATGAATGCCATGATGTGATCAGGAGGGCATGGCAAATCGGGGGGCCGACCTCGAACACTTCAGACATCCGCATGAAGCTGAACAGATGCAGAGTTGATCTTATCAAATGGAGTGCCAAAGAGTTTAAAAACAACCTGGGGGAGATTTAAAAGGTTAAACAGCAAATCCAAGACCTATCTATCCATCAGGGGTCGGCGGGCGACATCGGTGAGGAAAGAGCTCTAAAATCCCGACTTCACGCTCTCTGGAAAAGAGAGGAGATATATTGGGCACAGAGGTCAAGGGTGAAGTGGTTGACATCAGGGGACAGGAATACGAGCTTTTTCCATCAAACAACTCTTTCACGGAGACGGAGGAATAAAATAATCCGTTTACGTGATGCCGACGGGGTATGGATTGAGGGGGAGAGACAGATTGAGGACGAGCTATACACGTTTTTTGACAACCTGTTTACTTCGGGAAGACAGGGGAATAGCCAAGGGGAGTTCGACCATATCCTCCGATGTGTGGGAAATCAGGTTTCGAATGATATGAATGACAATCTAACGAGAATGCCTACGGGGGAGGAGATCAGACGGGCTTGTTTTCAAATGGGGGGATCGAAGGCGCCGGGGCCAGACGGTTTCTCGGGCACGTTCTTTCAACGGAGTTGGGGCTCTATCGGTCCAGACATGATCACATCGGTTCGAGCATTCTTCGAGACAGGTATAATGTCGCCCTTTTTAAACTCCACTGATATTACCCTGATCCCAAAAATGCTCAATCCGTTATGTGCTTCCGACAATCGTCCTATTAGCCTTTGCAATTTTGGATACAAAATTATTTCTAAGGTTCTGCCAAATAGGCTTAAAACCTATTTACCAGAACTGGTTACGCCGTTCCAAAGTGCATTTGTCTCAGGTAGGAGAATTCAGGACAGCATCATAATCGCCCACGAGATGTTTCATTTCCTAAAGACGAGGGGACGACCTTCAGGCTTGAGGGAAAGGACAGAATGTGCTTTAAAGATAGATATGCAGAATGCATACGATCGGGTCGAGTGAGACTTCCTACTCGAGGTGCTCAAGAAACGAAGGTTCAACGAGAGATGGGTCCAGTGTGTGGAGGCGTGCATCTCAACAGTTTCGTACCGGATTATGATCAATGGGAAGAGATCGGCTATGATCACACCATCGAGGGGACTTCGCCAGGGTGACCCTCTCTCACCCTTACTATTTATTCTTGTCGCTGACGTCCTCTCGAGGTTTTTGGATGACCAGGTCTCTCAGGGCTCGATCAGAGGTATCCGTCCAAAGAGGGGGTGTCTGGAGATCCAACACCTCTTCTTTGCGGACGACTCGTTGTTTTTCATGAAGGGGACCTTGGATAAAGCGGCGAATCTGAAGGCGAGTCTGGACTTATACTGTCAGGCATCCGGGCAGAAAATCAACTTCGCCAAATCAACCCTTTTCTTCAACACGGGGGCATCTCAGGAGTTCAAACAGGACATTTCAGCACTGTTTGGAGTTGAGCAAACTTTGAACCCGGGCCACTACTTAGGCATTCCAACCGCTTGGGGAAGGTCTAGAAGAGGTGCTCTGACATACCTCAAGGAACGAATTCGGGACAAGGTTCACAATTGGCGAAACCGATTCTTAAATCAAGCTGGGAAGAAGGTCCTTATTAAGGCGGTGCTCCATGCCATCCCCACCTACGTGATGCACGTGTTCAAACTTCCGATATCTTGGTGCAAAGAAGTGGATGGCATCATATCACGGTTTTGGTGGGGATCGACGGAGGGAGCGAGGAAGATACATTGGAAAAGTTGGAACGCTATGACCGCGGCAAAGGCATATGGGGGATATGGATTCCGGGAGATGCAGACCTTCAACAAGGCCATTCTTGCAAACATGGCAGCGAGAATCCTTGCAGAACCGGACGCGCTTTGGGTCCGGCTTCTAAAGGGTTTGTATTTTCGTGACTCTTCTTTCATGCAGGCGCAACCTGGTAGCCCCCTTCCTGGGCGTGGATGAGCCTCCTAGGGGGTCGAGACGTTATCAAGGAGGAGTCTATATGGGTGCTTGGTGACGGGAGCTCTATAAGACCGTTCTGGGACCCTTGGATACCCTCCCTTCAGCATTACAAGGTTCGGCCGAGACAGGGTGTAGCAATTGGGGAGGATATCACGGCCAGAGATTGGATCGACAATGGAACCAGTTGGAATGAGGACTCTATCCGATCCCTTGTCCATCCGGATGACGTTCCGGCAATCCTCAACACCACGATTCCGCTTGACCCGAGGCTTGATGCTCTACGTTGGCCTCACACGAGAGATGGCGCCATTTCTGTTCGTTCAGCCTATCATGCTACTCACCGGGTTCGGCAGCCAGAGGTCAACCTCAATAGGCCTCCACCCATTGATATTCCTCGATTGTGGCCAGCTATTTGGAACTCTAAGGTATGCCCGAAAATCAAAGCCTTTTGGTGGAAACTTGCTGCAGATTCCCTTCCTACGGGCAAGGCTCTTGCGTCCAGAGGTTTGCCGATTGAGCCTCGATGCCAATCGTGCCTCATGGTGGACTCCCGGGAACACACTCTCTTTGGATGCCCTTGGGCTAAACAGGTTTGGAGGAATTATATTCCTTGGTCGGCTATTCATTTGGGTTGTAATTCTTTGGAGGGTTGGCTCGGTTGGGCAATGTCCGCCGCCCCGCCCTCGAGTAAGGAATGGTCGAGGCTCATGATTATTGCTTGGGTGATTTGGAGGGCGAGATGCAAGTTGTGGTTTGAGGGGGTTATCCCGGTGACAGGAATTATCATGATGGAGATTCAAAGGATTTATGGGGAGATCTCATGGCCGATTCGGGTGAGACCGCCTCCGAGCTCATCGACTACGAATTGGACAAGACCACCCCCGGGAACGATAAAACTTAATTGTGATGCGTCTTCTCATGGTGATTCGGCTATTGGGGGCATTGGAGTCATCGCCCGTGACTCCTCGGGCTTGGTTCGAGGGGGCGTGATCGAAACATCTATGGGAGGATCCGTCGAGGTTCTTGAGGCGGAAGCGGTTATGCGAGCGGTCCGATTGGCAATTGACAAAGGTTGGTCCCGGATCATTGTTGAATCGGATGCTTTGGGTGTTGTTAACCACCTTCTTCAGAAGGACTTCTCGTGGAGGATCGAGTCCATTTTTTCGAACGTCTCCTCTCGTGCGTCGGTGTTGGAAGAGGTTACGTGGGCTCACGTCCCTAGATCCGCTAATGCGTGCGCGGACTGGTTGGCTAGGAATGTAGTGTCGGGGTTGTGTCCTCAGGATTGGGTGTCTTCTCCCCCAACCCCTCTTTTGTCTCTTATTTTAGCGGATTGTAATGTAATTTCGAACTCGGATGTTTCTTTTCGGTTATCTTGAATGAATGATTTGTTATGTGGCCAAAAAAAAACACTATAAAAAGGTTTATTAGGCTATGCAAGTCTTATGAGGCCTTAGAAGTTAGGAGCATTCAATGTATGAAGTAAGAATTTCTGCTGCAAATTTTACGCTTATTTGTGTAGTATACGTGATGTTGGAAGGGTTCTTGTTGTGATTATCTGAAACTGAACATTCTAAATCTTATCCATGGTTAAGCGACCGAACTTTTACTTTTGCTTTACAATATATATGATGTTTGGGTTCGGTTCTTCCTCCTCACTGCTCCAGTTCGAATTACCACTTCCATTTGTGAATTCACTTTATGTTATGATGACTTTTGATTACGTTAGCTTTGATACTGATATTGTCAAAATTTGTATAACATTTTCTTTTCTCTTGGAACCAAATTTTCCAGGACTAGAAGGCTCCTTATTCATCGTAGGTTCTTAAAGTCATGAAACTCTTGGCTTCTTATTCATCGTAGGTTCGCCACCAAACTACTTTCAGGTATGTTCTTTACCCTAGGGTCTTCAAATTCAACATTCTTGGCCAACAAATCCCACCAACGAAGATGTTAGATTTGTAGTTGTTGCGTATAGTCTCTGTCAGAATAAACAGAATTGTCAATAAGTCAAAAAGGCTAGAAGATTAGACAGCAAATGTCAAAAGACAAATCTGGGTCAAAAGCAAAATTTGGAATATTTAAAAGAAGAAAATTAAAGTGGACATACCTGACCTGCACTCAATTACTAGCTGAATTGTCAACAAAGTGAATTGGTAACAAGTGTATAAGTAATGTAACAAAGTTGTACTAATTTCAAATTCAATAATGAAAGAGAGCTCAGTTTTATACTTGATGTTTTTTACCTTAGCCAACATGGTATCAGAGCAGGAATACAATCCATTCTAGGACTATGTTCTTTGTTTTCTGATTGCTCATCATATACCAGAAAACCAAACCGAACCTAGCCAACATGTCCGACAGTGAGAGTCATTCACAAACCCAAACTGGGTCAGGTCTAAGTGATGACGACCTAACCCTAAAAATATCAAACCTCCTTAAAAACGGCCTCAGCCTCAATAAAAAACAGTCCAAGGACTTACCCGAAACAATCACGGTGAGTACGAAACTTAATGGCCAGAATTATCATCTATGGGCCAAATTGATGCAGATAGCCATTGGAGGAAAGGGGCGGATGCAACATCTTACCAGAGACCCAAAAACCCCCGACCGAACTGAACCAGACCATGAAAGGTGGAAACAAGACAATCTGGTCGTGTTTTCATGGATGATTCAAAATATTGATCCGCGACTAGCAAACAACGTTGCACACTACCTTACGTCCCAGGATCTATGGAAGGCCTTACAAATGACTTACGGTAGTGTTAAATATTCTTTACAGATTTTCGACCTACATAACAAGGCTGCGAAAATGATGCAAGGGGCAATGACACTTGAGGAATTTTGGCTTACGATGCAATCCCTATGGGGAGAGATCAAAGCCAGAAGACCGAATCCAATGATATGTAATCATGATATCACAACCTTCAACCAACTATGTCCCAAAAGGAATTGACTCTAAATACGATGGAATCAAACGGGAAATCCTACGACATGATCGGACACCCTCAGTTGAGGAAGCATACGTTTCCGTCCGAAAGGAGGCCGCCCGACTCCAAATTCTCGGAGCGGCAACCCCCGATGGACCATCACCGGGATCGGACTACGGATTACACGTAAGGGTCGAAAATACAGCAGCAGCTAACGCAACGAAATCAGGCCAACCAGCACAAAATCGGTCGGACACAACGGCAAAACCGGTGGATCATCATCTCGAATCGATAAAAGCAAGCTTAAATGCACTCATTGTGGGAAGAATTGACATACCAAGAAGGGGTGTTTCCAGCTGGCCTGGTACCCGAAGTGGTGGGACGAGAGTCGCGCGGAGAAAGACCGTAACTGTGTCGCCGTCGCAATGAGCAACACCACGTCGGCCACCAACGTCGGAGGTGACAACGGCCATGGCAACGGGCAGACCGAATCTTCAATTGGAGGAGTCGCTGAAGCTGGAAGGGGGTCCTCCAACCGCTGGACTCCATTGTGGCCACCACTCCTCGACGACAACCCTTCCTTCTCCTGAATCGCGGGGTTTGGCGCAAACCCTAGCTACCCAAGGAGGAGCAATCGTGAAGAAATGGGCCCGGTCGAGAAGCAAATGAGTAGGGAAGGGAGTTACTTACCGGAAAACGGAGGAGAAGGGTTCGGCCAAGCTCCGATCGAGCTAAGGAACCGAGCCGCCCCAAACCCTAGCAGAGCAAAGAGAGGAGGCAAACGCAATGAAGAATGGGGAGTTTCTACGGTTCAAACAGATGAAGAAGGTATAGGGACTTGAAAATTGCATCCAAGTCCCTCTACTTCTAACCCTAGTCTTTTTTGCCCCAATGTTATAAAATCTGACAGAATAGCCCCTGATTATTGCAAATCGGATCCTCAACATTTGACACTGGCGTATTCAGTCCAAAATAAAAACCGGACTTAAAAATCATCAGTGGATTTTTTACTGCGGTGCAACAGATACTATGACGTATGATTCAAATGATCTTGTAAATATCATGAGATCCCAGATTGAATATATTAAAACGACGGACGGGGGGAAGGCCCCGGTTACGGGAATGGGCACCGTAGAAATTTCACCAATTTTGAAGATATCAAATTGTCTCCTAGTTCCGACACTCTCGAATAAATTATCATCAATGTCTCATATCACTAAGGAGATGAATTGTACTATGATGATGAATCCAGATTTTTGTGTTTTGCAGGATATCCAAACATGGGTGATTATTGAGTGTGGCACTGAACGCGCGGGGTCTGTACTACGTCGATGAAATGGCTCAACCAGGTTCGGTGTTGCTCGCTCATGGAACTACAGAACGAGAGGCTTGGATATGGCATAGGAGATTGGGTCATCCATCCTCGGGTTATCCAAAACTCTTATTTCCCCAGTTGTTTTTGAATAACAGTAGTAATTATTTTTGTGAGACTTGTATTCTTGCAAAAACTCATAGACAAACTTTTAAGCCAAATAATATTCGCATGGAGTCTATTTTTTTCCTTAGTACATTCTGACGTGTGGGGTCCAACACCTATATCTGGGGGTCAAGGTCTCAAATATTTTGTGCTGTTTGTAGATGATTGCACTCGTATGACATGAGTGTATTTTTTAAAACAAAAATCTGAAGTGTGTGACAAATATCACCCACTTCTTCAAAATGATTCAAACTTAGTTTCAGAAAAATATTCAAGTCCTTCGATCTGATAATGGAGGGGAATTTGTCAATCAACATATGAAAAATTTCTTTTTAGAAAAAGGAATTATTCATCATACTTCCTTCCCACACACTCCAGAATAGAATGGTGTGACAAAAAGAAAAAAATTTGCATAATTCTTGAAATGACAAGATCCCTCCTTATCGAGTGCAAAGTACCAAAATTTTTATGGCCTGAAGTTGTTGCAACAGCCACGTATCTTCTAAATCGTCTCCCTACAAAGGCATTCGCCATGTCTATCCTCTATGAATAAATTCTGAGTTCAATCAAAGAGTCATAACAATCCAAGAGTTGGTAGCAGACTATGGACATCGAGATGGAGACATTGGAAAAAACAAGACATGAGAGATGTGCAAGTTGCCAATCGGAAAACGACCAGTAGGCTGCAGGTGTGTGTATACTATCAAATACAAGCAGGATGACTCCATTGATAGGTATAAGGCAAGACTAATCGCAAAGGAATACACTCAGACATACGATATTGACTATTCTGAGACATTATCTCCGGTAGCAAAAATAGACACAATCAGAATATTGTTGTCTATAGCAGCGAACAAAGACTGGTCACTCCACCAGTTTGATGTGAATAATGCATTTCTTCACGGAGACCTTGAATAAGAAGTGTATATGGAAGTTCCACTGGGATACACAAATGAATGTCAAGAAGGAAAGGTGTGTCGATTGAAAAAACCAGTTTATGGCCTGAAACAATCTCCTCGGGCGTGGTTTGAAAGATTCACTATAGCCATGAAGACATATGATTATAAGCAAAGCAACTCAGACCACACCTTATTCTTGAAAAGGATGGGAGAACGAATAACCTGTTTGATAATTTATGTCGATGAAATGATTATTACAGGGAATGATCCAGAAGAAATGAACATGCTGAAGAAAAATATGTTTGAGGAATTCGAAATGAATGACCTCGGAAATCTAAAATATTTTCTTGGTATTGAGGTACTAAAGTCAAGAGAAAATATATTTATATCTCAGAAGAAGTATATTTTGGATTTTCTGACGCAGACAGGAATGTTGGAATGCAAATCTGTCGATACTCCAATGGTGGTAAATCATGGTCTACGCATAACAGAAGGAGCGAAACTAGCAGATAAAGAACGATATCAAAGGCTAGTTAGCAAACTTATATACCTGTCACATACTACACCAGACATCGCCTATGTAGTTGGAGTAGTAAGTCAGTTCATGCATCAACATCAAGATGATCACATGGAAGTAGTCATGAGGATAATGAGGTATTTGAAGAGCACTCCAGGACATGGAGTTCTATTTCGAAGAAATGGTCATCTAGAAATACAAGGGTAAACAGATGCAAACTAGGCTGGAAATCCGGTTGATCGAAAATCCACATCCGGGTATTTTATCCTGATTGGAGATAATCTGGTAACCTAGAGAAACAAGAAGCAAAATGTGGTGGCTCTATCAAGTGCAGAGGCAGAGTTCCGAGGAATAGCAAGAGGACTCACAGAGATGCTATGGATAAGAAGTCTAATGACAGAGTTAGGTTTTCCCCCAACTGGATGCAGTGAACTGCTATGTGACAACAAAGCATCTATCAGTATTTCAGAGAATCTGATTCAACATGATCGGACCAAGCATATTGAAGTGGACAGACACTTCATCAAAGAAAACCTCGAAGCTGGGAATATCAAATTACCATTTGTTCGCTCTGAAGACCAACTGGCAGATATACTTACTAAAGCAGTAAACTCTAAATAATTCAGAGAAGTACTGAGCAAGTTGAGCATCAGAGATCCGACCACTCAACTTGAGGGGGAGTGTCAGAATAAACAGGATTATCAATAAGTCAAAAAGGCTAGAAGAGTAGACAATAAATGTCAAAAGCAAATCTGGATCAAAAGCAAAATTTGGAATATTTAAAAGCAGAAAAGTAAATTGGACATACTGGCCTGCACTCAACTACTAGCTGAATTGTCAACCAATTGAATTAGTAAAAAGTGTATAAATAATGCAACAAAGTTGTACTAATTTCAAATTCAATAATGAAAGAGAGTTCAATTTTATACTTAAATGTTTTTTCCATTAGCCAACACATTGTTGATACTATTTTAATGTCATGCTTCTTTAGTGATGAAATAGTATTATTGGTTAGTGCTGTCAGTGCACTCAATGTCAAATCTTAACACTTTTAATAAAATGCACTAACACATTCTCTCAAAAAGTCCAATCACGAAAAAGCCTCATTTTTTATCCACGTCCCTTGTATTTCCTTTTGAGCTATGCTTGAAAACTTGGTACTTAGTGATATGTGAGGTGTATGCCTTTCAGTTTTCCTTTCCTCACCTTTCCTCTCTCTTAATGCCTTTTCATGAGGCTTCTTGGAGACCTAATTTGCTTTGGAGCTAAGAAATGCACTTCAAGCTTTAGATTCAGTGGTCTGAATAGGTAGTCTGCATAATCACGTGCCAAAATAAAATAGAGTGAAAAATGTTACTTTAAAACACGCATTTGCAATGTAACAGTTTCGAGTTGACCTTCAAAACGACACCAAACCATAATTATGTTTCATTATAAATAGAAAACAAACAAACTATTTTTAAGGTTAGAGCATAATCATATTACTGTGAACAATAAATTATCACCAAATCCTTGAGATTGAAGCAATTGTGATGACTTATAATGTCTTGATAGTTTTTTGTGTTTTTTTTTATAATTATGGATTTAAAAAAAAACTGCTATAGGTGACAACTAATCACCCAAGTTCAGTTACACAACCAAAAAGAAATAATAGCTAACTTTAACAATTCGCGAAACCGAATAGTCAACAGCGTCTTTCCGGATTGCAATAATAGTTTCTTTCGGGGGTGAGCTATGAAATTCAAACACTTGTCTCTGGTTGAGCGTCATACCCGCCATGATATCCGCTACCGCATCCGCTTCTCGGAAAATATGTCTCAATTTCATTCTTTCGAACTGCATCAACAGCTTCCTGCAATCCGCAATGATCGACATTAGTTTTTGATTTGACATATTTTCATCGGAGATTACCTTATGGGCTGAGAGGGCATCCGTCTCAAGGTGAATAAATTTTAATCCGAGTGTCTTTGCCAAAAGCAGTCCGTCTCGAATGGCCCATAATTCCGCAGTGAGGCTGTTTGAGCAACCCAAATTTCTTGAGAATCCTGCTACCCATTGCCCCATGTAGTCTCGGATGACCCCATCGGCTCCTGCAAATCCTTGGTTTCCCTTAGCAGCTTCATCTGTGTTAATTTTAAACCAATCCTTTTTGGGAGGAACCCAACTAATATCTAGGGATGTCAATCGTGTCGTGTCGTGTCTAATCGTGTCGTGTCATTAATCGTGTCGTGTCTAAACATTTCTCGTGTCTAAACGGAAAAATCTTAAACGTGTCTAAACATGTCTCGTGTCTAAACGTATAAGTCGTTAATCGTGTCTAAACGTATAGAGTTGTTTAGACACATGATCCGTTAAGGCCAAACTCATATATGCTTTAAAGCAGATATATACACAAATACATATATACAAAGTACGGTCTTCAAAGTAGATACACTCCCAAAAATGTTTATACACTTCCATAATCTATATTTATACTTAATTACTATTTTTAATTTTTAATTACAAATATTTATATGTTCATACTTATTATCCATCAAATATAATATTATCTATTTTAGTCTATATTGCATATAATACTTGTTCATGCTTGTTCATACTTGATATAGATTGCTAATCGTGTCTAAACGTGTGTTTGTCGTGTATTTGCAGGTTAGATGTGTTTAGACACGATTATTAATCGTGTCTAAACGTATAAGAGTTGTTTAGACACGCTTAGTAATCGTGTCGTGTCTAAACGTGTAAATTGCAGATCGTTTAATCGTGTCGTGTCAGAAATTGCCACCCCTACTAATATCAATGGAAATGAACTCATTAGCACTGTCAGTCTCAAGATAAAAAAATTTGTGAAACTTTGCCTGAGATAAAGATACCGAATAAACAGAAAAAAAACAGACTTATCATTAAAAATAATAGAATTCCTATTTTTCCAAATGTTCCATAGAGCATAAGAAAAAAAGTACTTCCACTCTACACCCTGAATATTAACTCCCGAATTCACGTTTGTGGAAAAGCGTCACCCCGTGTAGTGTTTTTGGTATAAAAAAATTATGCGCTATTATATGTAGCGTTTATGAATAGATTTCTAAATATATTTTTTGAACATATACTTTGGTATTTTTTTTTCTGGCATGTATATTTTTTTGAAAAACTTCCCATTTTCACTCTAAAGATCCCACGAACGCATAAGATTTTTTTTTTTTTGGCCATCAATAAGATTATATTTCCTTTTCTGAAATAAGCCTCGTTACATAGAAGAGTCTAAAACAACAAAATGAGATAGTTCGGGTGGGGCCTAACAACCCAATCCATAGAACACCCCCCACCCCCCCCCCTAATTGAGCTAGTCTCGCAACACAATCTGCAGTTCTGCACTCTTGTTCGCGGTTCTCGGGACCGCTACCCACCGAATGGTGAGTAACGATGTCGCCAAAGGTCGTACATGTGACAAAATCGCTTCTATCTTCCATAAAAACGTGATTCCCTTTAGGTGGTTTATGACCATCTCGGAATCAGATTCAACTACGATGGATTGCCATCCATTTTCCACGGCCAGTGATATTCCTTCAACAATTGCCCGTGCTTCCAGTTCCTCCACCGACCCACCTGTGATCGGTTTGTGTCGTCCGCCACATATGTTACCCGTATGATCTCGCGCTATAATGCCCAAGCCTCCTTGTCGTGTAGAGGGGCACCATGCGACATCACAATTGATTTTAATGGTCCCGACCTCCGGTTTTTCCCAACGGTCTTGTTCTCGGCTTCCCCGTTGTTGGCATACCTCCGGCCTCGATCCTCCCCAGCTGAGCCCCATCGACTTCATCTCTCGAACCACCCTGTGCACCTCCGTGATTGTCAGGTCTGCATTTAGCGTCATCCTATCGAATACCCACCTGCACCGTGCCTTCCGGATCATCCAGCAGGTTGTCATGCAGACCTCCTAAGCGCTGCCCATGTTCGGTCTTCTGCAGAACGGATTAGGCACCCCTGTGAAGATCCAGTCAGCTATTTTAAATGAGATGAAACATTGACAGCAAACAAATCTTGGAATTAACGCTGATGTTTTAAATGTATGTAAGTTACATTAAAAAGTGGGTGGATCATTAGCTTGTCTGTAACTTTTATTATTAACAGTTTTTTTTAAATGATTTAAATTCCAAATAGGTTTATAAGCAGTTTGGTTTGATTGATTAACCTTTGTTTTGATTTTATAAATGGTATTTCTAAACATTAATCTCCAATATTTTTATTAAAAAAAATGAATTCTATATATAGAAGAACAAAAAAGATATGGTGCAATGTGATTCAATAATTGAGTACTAACTTGACCCCTCACTGGTGCGGGTCTGGTAAATGGTATTGAAGCCGCGGTGCATGGTATTTGACAAACTTGGTCCGCCTCACACTATTGATGTCCTACCTACATATGTATGTCCAATAGGGGTGACAATCGTGCCGTGTCGTGTTTAATCGTATTGTGTTATTAATCGTGTAGTGTCTTATCAAGTTTCGTGTCTAAACGGATAATTTCTAAACGTGTCTCAAAACATCAGACACGAACACGACACGATTAAGTAGCAGATCACACGGGACACGATTAACTTTCTTGGAAATTAAAAATCGAAAAACATAACGGATAGACACGACACGATTAAGAACGACCTGATTGATACGAATTTACACGATTAAACACGAAACGACACGTTATACGACACGAAAACTTTAATTTTATATATTTTTCTGAACGTGTCACGATTAGACACGATTAGTTAACCGTGTCTTTATTCGTGTCACAGGTATACACGACACGATTAGATACGATCAGTTAATCGTGTTTTATCGTGTTTATACAGATATCCGCATATCTGAGTTGTTTAGACACGATTATTAATCGTGTCTAAACGTATAAGAGTTGTTTAGACACGGGATCTGTTACGGTCAAACTCATATACGCCTTAAAGCAGATCGTGTCGTGTCGTTTAATCGTGTCGTGTCAGAAATTGTCACCCCTAATGTCCATGTTAATATTTAACAGTAAATTAGAAGAGATTAGTAAATTATAATTTTATATAAAATTAACTAACAAATTATTTTAAGAAATTAGTTAACAAATCTGGATGCTTTGGCTAAGGAAGCTGTTAATCTGGATGAGCACTTTCATATTCTAACGAAATCTTCATCTGACATTTTAAAGTTCCTCATGTTTGATAGTGAAGGAAAATCCACTACTAAAATAGTTAAAAACAGTTAGTATTTAGTTTTGGTTTTGATGTACTTTCTATTTACCAAAAAAAAAAGTTAACAAATTTCTTTACACTTCAAATAGCATAAGGTAATTAATCCTATATAATAATAATAATAATAATTGAAAAAATTAGGTAGAGAAAGAAAGAGAAGCTGGTTGAGACCCACACCACATTATCTTAACTTATCCTCATCTGGTAAGCCTCATCAACCATCAAAGGTGATATATATATATATAATACAATAAAGAGTACGTTGTGAGACTAGAACCGTTCATCCACCCTTCCTTCGTTTGACAAAGAGCGAATATTCCATTCCATTCCACACATCCAAATCCAATCCAATCCAACCCAGCTTTGATCCCCTCATTCTGTTTATCCTATTTGTTTTCTTCCTTTTCCTTTTGAGAAAGTAAATAGAAAAGAATCTTATCACGTTTACTAATTACATTGAATTTGAAAGCACCGACCATATACCAGTTGCTTTATATAGGTCAGTTCATTCAATTGTAGCAGTGGATCCAATCCAACTGCTGAGTATATATTTATCTATTCTATATGAAAGGGAAAGGAAGGGAAGGCCTGCATGAGTTAGCTTTGCTTCTGCAGATGACATGTCGATTCGTTTGTTCATGTTTGATATTGTGCAACTTTGATTGTGTCTTTGGCTTATGTTGACATAAAGGAGTCTTTACCCCCATAGAAGCTACTCAAGAGAAAGAATAGGAATATTTCACATTAATTGGATTAGATTGGTCCATTCTTATCGTTTGTGTGGATACTGAGATTCTGGTACATTACATCCTTGCATGGCTTCTTTGTTTGAATGAGCATGCATGCAATTGCAATACACTGTATGTAGCTGAAGAAGAATCCTTAAAAGTGTTGAATTTAGTGTGAAAAATAAATTTAAATTGGTACATAACAGTTCAATTTCTGAAAAAATACACTAATTTTCCTAGTTTGTGTTAGCATTGATGTGTGTTACATAATATATTGTTACCTACAAAGCTGTAACCTTGACAATAATATCATTTCTTTGGAGGACGCGATGTTGCCTCAAATAACAGTTTTTACCTAGGGTTGATCATGGGCGGGTCGGTCCAGTCTTGAAGGCAAGACCGAGACCGAAATTTCGGTCTTGCCTTCTGGAGGACCGAGACCGAAACCGACCTCAGACAAAAAAAAACGTCTGAGTTGGTCTTTCTTGACTCGAGCCGATCTCGGTCCTGAACCGAATCTGCACAAAAAAAAAAACTATGAGTTCACGGTATTTTTTAGTAAATTGCGAAATAATAGTTCATCTCTCCAAAAAACACTATGAACTCACTATATTCTTTAGTAAATTTATCAGGATGTAAGATAAAAAACCTCAAAAATTCACATTTTTTTCGGTGTGGTATTATGAAAATTCCAAATCCACATTCATTCGGTTCGGGCCGGTCTTAAACGGACTTTCGGGAAAAAATCTGAGACCGAGACCGACCTTGAAGGAAAAAACTCGTCCGCTCGGTTCTAATCGGACCAGTCTCGGACCAGTTTTGTCAGAATTTCGGTCCTAAAGCCTTTTTTTATCACCCCTACTAAAAAAAGAGACAATTTCTTTACTCCTTTTTTATCAAATTATTGAGTACAAGTTACTGGGTTTAGGTGAGGTTTAGTCTTAATTGAGGGTGACATAATGTGGTGGAGGACGTGATTTAATTTCCCCATAATTTCTAACCATTCTTTTCAAATTTCATTTCAACCAAGAAAAAGTACATGATCATAAGATTATTTATAAAACGATATTATTATTATTTTTTTAAAAAATAATACTTGTTATAATAATAATCATCATCGTCCAATTTGATCAATTACAAAATGTTTTACTTTTCCGTTTTGCTTTGTTTTGTCTACTAATGTTTGTATTCTGTTTTGATAAGATCATTTTTTTTCTTTAAATACATCTGGTACAGATTACAGACATGGTTTAGGTATCTGGACTGAAACCCCACATGCATTAAGGCTGAGCAGAACATAATTAATTATTAAAAGATTATTATTTAAACAACTAATCTGATCTTAACTTAAACTATTCAACCTTAGTGAGCATGGGACTGGTCAAATCATTTGGCTTGGTATATATTCCAAATCTAAATTGAATGCTTTCTTTTTTTTCAAAAGATCTTGTACTTAGCAATAGAGATCCGGTTCAAGGTCTTGATAAAACCAACCATTAAGCTTATCTCAACCGGGTTATTTTTTTACCTGTTTTTTAAGGTAAATGTCGAAATTCAACTTTGGAAGATAAAAATATGGTTATAGTTAAGGGTGAGCAAAATATTCATTTAGATATGAAACTTACTCGGAATCGGTAGACTTGGAAGGATTCAGATAGGATGATGCAATTAGATAAGGGTTTGAAAAAGAAATATAAAAATCAGTTTCGATTTTAATAATACATTACGCTATTGAAATTAGAAACTAATGCATATTTAAATAAGTAAACATTAACGTGTCATTAATAATAATTTATTGATTACTTAATTTTTTTTATTGATAATTTTATTTTCATTCATTATATATAATATAAAACAAATTTGTAAAACATATTAGTATTCATTTTAGAGAAAAAATAACATCGATAGTTCCAACGGGTACTTAGAACGTATTAGTATCATCCATGTACAAAATCAATCATATTAAGTAGATTTTGAAAATCTATAAATTTATAAGATATTCAAAACCGTTCATCCCTATCTATACTTATCCTTAGCAAATTAATTTCTTTTTCCCCACCTTCAATATTGCACAATTCCTTACAATTAGCTTGTCTATCTGCTTCTAGATACTACTTTGGAAGAATGGCAATTAAAGAAAAGGAAATATTGTTTATATGAAAAGGCATATTGTTATATCTAGATTTTTATTAAAGGAAAAGAAAATGATATTAAAGGAACGAAATAACAATTGGACATTGATATTTCCATAAGGTAGGAGTAGGACTAAGGTCAAAGGAAATTCTTACTCATATATATATATATATATATATATATATATATGGATTTCTTATTAATTGGTTAAAGGGTCTTCTAGAAAATCATTAAAATTCGGTTGACCCACTCTAAGACATTGCTCTAGCTTTGTGTCTCTAGACTCGCCTAGATTAAGTTGGACTGAGATGAATTAGGTGTGTTTTTACTTTTTAGGTTCCGGTACATCATTGAAATTTAGCCGAGTTATAATGTGAGTTTGGTAGAATTAACTTCTATCATACAAATTGAATCGTGGTGCAAATATTCAATTAATTCATACTTTATAAATTAATTATCAAATCTTAATATTTTCATTCAAAATTTAAAAAAAATTATATTTAGTAATTTTCTTTTATTAACTGCAAGTTGACTCGCAACGCAGTAGGAGTCAGCTTGGGCGAGCCAGACCAGTCTTTGTGGCTAGATCGAGCCCAAAATTGCGGTCATCACTTTTGGATGACCGAGACCGAAATCAATACCTATTTCGATATAAAAGTTCGCCCGAGTCGGTCTTGCTTGACTCGGTCTTAGATCGAAATTTTTAGTAAAAAAAACAACTGTCCAAAATTTACAGTAAAAAAAAATAAAAAATTCATGCAACTTACACTTAGCGCGGTAAACAAGGGTTAAATACCAAATAGCTACCTGAAATTTGGACGTTTTACAAATAAAAATAAATGATTAGTTTTTTTTTTTTAATTTTGTTTCATATTTTTCAATACAAAAATTATATTACAAACTCTTTTCCTATTATTTTTCTAGGTTTTTAAAGAAATTTTCTGTTTTTTTAGTATTTTTAAAAAAATAATATAGATGGATCAATCATGTACTGACACGTCATTTTCCGTCCATATTTAACGGAGGTAGTGATTTGCCTCATGTGTCAAAGTTAAGATAGCTATTTGCACATTCGTCCAAAGTTTAGGTAGTCGTTATTGAAAATTCAAAGTTTGGATAGCTATTTGTAAAACATCCAAAATCCGAGTAGCTATTTGGTATTTAACCCTGTAAACAATTTCTTGATGTAAAGAATCGTCTGAAAATCAAGATTTGAAGGCTAAAAGAAATTAAAAGGATAAAATATGACATTATCTCATAAAGTTTGATCAATTTTTCAGTTTTTCCTTTAATATTTAAATCGTAACATTTTTCTCATCATGTTTGGGAATGATCCAAACCCAAGTCACAATCGAATCAGGATTTAATAGTAATATTTGAAAATGTTTGAAAATTGTAATAATTTTTTAAAAGTTTCTGTTATTTTTGCAATTTTCGAAATTAATTCTGTTAAATTTGAATGAAAAAATTAATAAATTTATATTTTCTCAAACATTATATGAAAATTTTTACAATTTTAAATATATTTATTTTTGAAAAACTAATCAAACTTTACATCGTCGTATTTTACCCAAACTAAAAAAAAATCTCTCCAGTTGCAACCTGCGCCACATGGTGTCCACCTCATCCTCCTGCCTTTGATATATACGGGCATCCATGGACCATCACCATAAAAGCTCCGTTCTCTCTCTTCTCTCTGTCGACAACTGTACGGCCTCTCATCTGCTGGGCTACACAAAGAGAGATATCAACTCAATTTCTATTCTCCAAACATCGATCTCTGCTCTCTCGCCCGACCCCAGATGACTGGCCCGTGCGACGGAAGCGAGGAGTCACAGGCGGGAGCTACCTCCTCCGCCGGTGAGATCATGCTGTTCGGTGTGAGGGTAGTGGTGGACTCGATGAGGAAGAGCGTGAGTCTGAATAACCTCTCTCAGTATGAGCTTCCTCAGGATTTGAACTCCAATCGCAAGAATGCGACTGGCAGCCCCAAGGAAGACGTTTCTGCTGCTGCTGGTTATGTTTCGGCAGAGGACTTCGTTCATAACTCATCATCCAATGGCCGCGAGCGAAAGAGAGGTAACTTCGCATCTCTGAAGACACAAATGTCTCCGCTGGGCCTCAGCTTGATCATCATCATCAAATTCATGATTAGTTGCTCTATTCTTTTAGTATTTGCTTGTTCAGTTTATGTGACGGTACCTAGTTTCTGATTTGCATGCTATAAAATCTTTGTTTGTTAATTCTGAATAGGCTCATCTACTGCTCATCTGGAATTAGCTACATGATCAATCTTTTGTTTCGAAACATTTTAATCTTTAGCATCTTCATACCTTATATGCCTCGTGGGGATTGGATGGATGTTTGATTTGTGTATTCTGCAAACTTTGACCAGGAGTTCCATGGACGGAAGAAGAACACAGACTCTTCCTGGTGGGACTGGAGAGAGTTGGTAAAGGAGACTGGAGAGGAATTTCCCGTAACTTTGTAAAGTCTCGGACACCTACTCAGGTGGCAAGCCACGCTCAGAAGTACTTTCTCCGACGAAGCAATCTCAATCGTCGTCGACGCCGATCGAGCCTCTTTGACATCACCACAGACACGGTAACTTTAAATAGTAAACACCACCGTCCAACTTTAAATATTTGACTATATGCTGGGAAACTAAGCAGAAGTTTGTTGGCACTTTCATCGTTGAATTAAATTCATGAGCTGAAATTGATTCCATTTCACACTAAATAGACTTTAACACATAATCTTTCTGATAATGATCCGATCTGTTTCCTGGTGTCTCGCTCTATTTTTTTACATATAACTTACCAATATCTCTCGGATCCGAAAGAAGGGGAGACTGCTTTTCATCCTATAATCCTCTGCTTCTATCTACCTATCGATCTATTGTATAAATGAGAATACTTTCGCAGCAAACCAGTTGCAACTTACTTACATACCTATCCGTTTCATCCTAGTGTTTGAAGGTATTCTTTTGGTTGGTCCATTGATTACAGAACATGGGTAGCCAAGTTTCTTTGCATGATTGATAATAAATGAAGAATTATTATGGGTGTTTTATTTGCTGTTTGTATTGTATTGTAATCTTTTTCAGGTTGCAGCAAACCAGACCGAGAAGCCAATGGTTTTTCATCAAGAAGATGCAACTCAGATCCAATCATTTCAGCCATCAACCCTTCCCGAATCACCCACCAGCAACATGTTTCCTATGATGCCCTCGTTCATGAACCCTGTCCTGACCCCTCTTTCAATGGTGACCCAGTCTGACACTTCCTCCTCCTCTTCCTCCTCACCAAGGCCTGTTCCTCAAACTCCAATAGGGTCTGATCTAAGCTTAAGTTTGAAAACAACCGATCCACCCTCGTTGTCACTAAATCTGTCCCTCCCCTCCTCGGATTCACCTGCAAGACACACATCATCTGCATTTCACTTACTGCAGAGCTTCCACAATGGTGGAGATGGTATGATACCCGTGGCGTGATGATCCTGGTCCCCCTCATCCGTTAAAGAATGGATTCTAATCTGGTAAGGAGATTACTTAGGATATCTAATCTTAGTTCTCCACCACCACCATTGATGCTGTACAGCCAGTCCATGGGGAAAAGGATTGTCCGTGTCTTTTTCTTGGTGTTTGCTGCTTCCTTCTAGTATGTGAATTGTGACGTGTTTGGTTGTGTTCATCTTGTCTCTCTCTATTTGTAGCTACTATATATGTTGACAATTGGTCATGATAATCATCATCATTATCATCATCATCATAATAAGTAATAACAATAGCTCTCTTTCATTGACTCTGTCCAATATAATTTCTTTCCTCTATGCAGAGAATGTCTATGAGATGGTGCCCTGGGTGTGCATAAATTGCTGATTGTTATGTAAAAATTGTGTTCATAGTAAACATACATAATGAATGGATTCAAAAAATGGATCGATGAAGGCCTTAATATATAAAATCGAGCCCGTTACTTGAATTGGGTTCAGATATTTGATAGCATATATCCAAAGGAGGAGTACAAGGGAAAGGATGGTTTCTATTCTTCATTTTTTTTTTATAATTATGGAATAAATCACAAACTTTTTACTTCAAACCACAAAAATAGCTACCTTTAACAATTATCGAAAATGAAAAATCAATAGTGTCTTAACGAAACGCGTTAGTAGTTTCCTTCGGAGGTGACGTGTATGAAGTTCAAAAACATGACGTTGGTTAATCGTCATCATGTCCACCATGATATTAGCGACCACATTTGCTTCTCAAAAGATATGTCTGAACGTCATTCTTTCGAACTGCATCAAGAGTTTCTGCAATCCGCAATGATGAACATTAATTTTAAATTTGACATATTTTTGTCAGATATTACCTTATGAGCTGAGATGACATTTATTTCAAGGTGAATTGAATTTAATACGAGTGTCTTTGCTTGTAGGAGTCCAGCTCGGATGACCCAACATTCCGCGCGAGACTGTTGAGTAACCCAAATTCATTGAGAAATCCGCAACCTATTGCCCTTTGTAATCTCGGATATCTTGCAAAACTTGGGTTTATCCATTTTTATTGATTTTAAACCAATATTTTTTTGTTTTTTTTAAGGTATTCCTTCGTATATTTAATATGCACTCCTTTTTCTTTAGCACTTGAATATATATATATATATATAATATTCGAAGAAACCCGAATGGTATCGATGGCCATGCATTGAGCTTTACAAGCTGCCCAGGTCATAGTGGAGGCCACAGTCCACAAAAGAAAAATATGTAAATATCAAATAAGATGGAAGAAATAGTAAAGTTTTTATTCGAGATTCTACCCTTATATATATATATATATTGCACAACTTTCCAATAAACTTTTTAGATTATCATATTTTAACAAGAAATGTTTTATTACTAAAATTAAGTAGTGTATTTTCGTACATAGATTATAACTCACTTAAGAAATTGGTGCATTAAATATAATTTAAATACTAAAAAACATACGATATTCACATCTCCATCTACTTTTGCTTGTTATTACTAGTACTTCAGCAATCAATCAATTTGAAACTGAACGTGCAACCCAAGTCATCTTCTTTGGTTTATTCACAAAAATGAAATACAAACGAAATTAAATTAAATCTTCATTTTTACTCTTAAATTTCTTAAATTATTTTTTGTATCACACCTGGACACGCACTTGAATATAGTTAGCCTCCTCCTTCGACGGAGACGAATCCGTAGACAACGACCTGACTCCGACGACGATCCTCCTCTCCGACTTGGGAGCTGCCACGCGGGAGCCCATAGTGCAGGTACCGTTAATAACCATGCCGGCCATGATTTTCTTTCTTGAATAGTTTGACGTGGAAGTATACGTGTGAAAACAGAAGCCAAATGTCGATCATCTAAGTCTGAACTCCACCGGCGGCGGCAAGGCCCACCGACGATTTTTAACCGTGTCTTTTGGGACGAAATTGATTTATCTAAGAAGTATGAATTAGTCCTTTATATACAATGAAAAGTCATTTTAGTCCACAGCTTGCACACGGCATCCAGTTTGCTTCTTAACTGGCCGACTAGAAACTTCTCGTTTGTTAGTGTTCAAAATTAAAATGGACTCTTAATTTGACTCGTATAATTAAATGGTATTAAGGATTATTTTTGCAATTAAATTATTTTTATGTTTGTAATTTTTTTTTATTAGTCATCAATTATATATATATTTTTAAAATAATCACGTGTTAAATTAACGATATGTCAATTTCATATTATTACCATGTTAATATAAATATAATATTTCAATTTAATTTACATACAAATATGGAAAATTTCCATATTAATGAAAATTAAGAATACAAAAACGGAAAAAACTTGTACTTATAAACATATAAAATTAAGACATAAAATATAAATATTATTATTTATATATTAATTTAAAAAATGAAAATGGAACAACTGACCCTTGGCTCTTTTTTTAAAATTAAATATATACATTATTTTATATAGTCAGAATTTAGGTTTAATATTTATGTTTTTTTAGTTTTTATATTTATTATATTTTTTCTTAAATTAAATTTGTAAAATATTTCTAATTTTTTTATATTTTCCATTTTTTCTATTTATTCTCTATTTTTATTTTCATCCGGCATATTAATATTATATATCATTGTTCCTTTAATTAAATTTGATAAATAATAATATTTAGACCAAATAATTACATAGCTAAAATAAAAGTGCAATGCACAAAATCAAAATATTATTCAATTATACATTCAAAATACATTGAGATCTTTTTTTAATGAAATGAAAAGAAACGTGTTCGTTTGGTGATGAAATTAATAATTTTTAATCAACGAATCAATAGAAATAGATACTAAGAAAATGAATTATTAAGCTATTATAGAAAAACGTTAATATTTTTTTATTTTTTTTGGCCAACCGTTAATATCTTGGATAGTAAGTAAAGGTTGTAGATGAAGCCACATACATGGTCTCTTCTTTTTAGCAATAATGGAGGTAATAAAGAACCTTGTCAGCCACACATTACAAATAAAGCATGTACGAAAACACAATTAATTAATTCACATAATAAATGTATATATTATTATCAAATAATAATTAAGTGCATTTTTTTATGGTATTTTTTTAGAGATATACATCTCATACACTATTATTATTAATTAGTTTTTTTTGGCCAAGATTATTAATTAGTTTAACTGAGTAGTTTATGATAAATATGTTTTGCATTTAAAATATATTATAAAAATAAATATTAAGGATTTGAAAGCAAAAGATAAAAACTTAAAATACCTATTTCTCAAAATAACCCTAATTTATATATCGTTACTCACCTAAACAATATTAATTTCATTTTCCTTCCTTCGGCGTTCGGACCGTTTATAAAGTAACGTCATTGTTATTGTATAATAAAAGATGAAAAATATAAATAAATATTAATATTTGGTTGAATTCAAAATGTTAAACAAATAACAATATTCTCTGTTCCAGGAAAAGAAAGGTCCTTCCCCTTTCTCTCTCATGTCATGACCGACCGCCTTCTCTCTCTCTCTTTCTCTCCCCTCCGCGTTTCCATGGCTTGTCGATGCCGATGACCTAACCCTTCCTCCTCCTCCTCCTCCTTTCCGTTATATCTACGTCGCGACACTGAGAGCGCGGAGGAGTCGAGGGTTTAATTATTCATCATCGTCACCTGCATTCACCTCAAACCCTCTTCCTCCCTCTTCTCCTTCTCTCTCTAGAAACCGCTTGCTCTCTCTCTCTCTCTATTCACCCCCGCCATGAAGAGACCCAAATACGAGAAGAAATTAGATGTCTTCTGGTCACTGACGAGGCAGCGATCGGTTCAAATCTTGATCTGTATAGGCTTTCTGTATATACTCCTAGTTACTGTAGAAATCCCCTTCGTTTTCACTTCTGGGTTCGGGTCTCTCTCCCAGGAGCCACTGACTCGGACGACACAGACTCGACTGCAGACGGGCCACGACTTGCAGGAGAAGGAAGCTCCCATTCGCCCCCAGATCACTGTCAACTCCGATGAGCTATCACCCATCTCTCCTGTTGGGTCATGGAAGATCGTATCGGGTGTCAACTTCGGCAGGGCCCTTAAACCAGGCGCTTCCGGTGGCTTCTCAGAGCTCCACAAGTCGGCCAAGGTTGCATGGCAGTTGGGTCGCAAACTGTGGCAAGATTTGCAATCGGGAATGGTGAGAGCGAACTCGGACAAGGCACACGCGTCTGAGTCCTGTCCACACTCGATTTCATTATCTGGGTCGGAGTTCGTGGAGCGAGGGAAGCTCCTGGTTTTGCCCTGTGGGCTCACCCTTGGATCTCATATAACAGTTGTCGGCAAGCCAAGAGGTGCCCACCCTGACCATAATCCCAAGATATCACTGCTCAAAGAAGGTGACGAGGCAGTCATGATTTCTCAGTTCCATATGGAGCTTCAGGGGCTGAGGATAGTGGAGGGCGAGGAGCCGCCGCGAATTCTGCACTTCAATCCGAGGTTGAAGGGTGATTGGAGTGGCAAGCCAGTGATTGAGCAGAACACTTGTTACAGGATGCAGTGGGGAACTGCTCTCCGGTGTGAAGGGTGGAAATCTAAGGCCGATGAAGAGACTAGTGAGTATTCCATTGGGTATAAAGTGTTTTAACTTTGAAACGAAGCACTAACTTGATGGTCTTTGTCTGCAATTAAGTTACTTGTATTGCTTCATGCAGCTTTGAATTCTATCAGATTGGTTGATATCATGTTAGATGAGCTATCTCCGTGATCGTTATCTATTCCATTGCAATCTCTATGTACTTATTATACGTGTTTAGCTCATTTCTGCAATTTATTGCACCAGTTAGAGGGATCATTATGCACACAGCTACTCTACAATGTCTTCAGCACCATTTTCATTGTTCATGAATATTTTATTTGGTTTAAATTTCTACGGAGGATCTGATTAGGGTTTTCCTGCAGTTGATGGCCAAGTAAAGTGTGAGAAGTGGATCCGTGATGATGACGATCATTCAGAGCAAACAAAGGCAACCTGGTGGTTGAGCAGACTCATAGGTCGAACAAAGAAGGTGACATTTGATTGGCCTTTCCCTTTTGCTGAAGACAAGCTATTCGTGATGACTCTTAGCGCTGGTCTAGAAGGCTATCATGTAAATGTCGATGGAAGGCATGTCACTTCATTTCCTTACCGAACTGTGAGTCACCAGAACTGGATTTCTATGTGATTCACCATATCGGTGTCCTTTTGTTTAAAGCTGATTAGTTTTCTGCTGAATTCAGGGTTTTGCTTTAGAAGATGCTACTGGATTGACTTTAAATGGGGATGTTGATGTCCATTCCATATTTGCTGCATCCCTCCCCACATTACATCCTAATTATGCTCCACAGAGGCATCTTGAACTTTCGCGCAGATGGAGAGCTCCGCCTTTTCCAGATCATCCAGTTGAGATGTTTATTGGTATCCTTTCAGCAGGTAACCATTTTGCCGAACGTATGGCAGTAAGGAAGTCATGGATGCAGCACAAGCTTATCAGATCTTCAGAAGTGGTGGCTCGCTTCTTTGTTGCACTGGTAAGAGGATGCTATTTTGGTAATTCTAACTAAGATGTGAACTTAAGTTATTAAATGAAGGCATTTTTAGTTGCTGGGTGTATTGTAGTTATCTTTGTGAATGATCTGAGATGTTTATTATTATTATTTGAATAATGTTGTATCATGGGCAGCATCCTCGAAAAGAAGTCAATTTGGAGCTAAAGAAAGAGGCAGAGTTCTTTGGTGATATTGTTATAGTGCCTTACCTGGATAATTATGATCTAGTTGTGCTGAAAACTGTTGCCATCTGCGAATATGGGGTGATTATTTCAACTCTTTATAATTAAACAGTATCCAAATTGTTTTCTTCTCTTTGTCTCATAATTGGAATTGATATTTGATTTGGCGTGTTTAGGTCCGGACAATATCAGCCAAGTATGTAATGAAATGTGATGACGACACATTTGTGAGGGTAGATGCAGTGTTGGATGAGGCAAAGAAGGCACCACAGGGTGGTAGCTTTTACATTGGCAACATCAACTACTACCATAGGCCCCTGCGAAATGGTAAATGGGCTGTCACTTATGAGGTAAAGAAAATCTTTGCAATTTGATAGGCTTTGTACGTAAGGATCTCTGGAAGAGTGCCTTTTAGTTTGTCTGTTTCTTATGCTTTTTGTGTATGGTATAGACTAGATATTTATAATATATTATAACTGTAAAAGCTCATATGTTTTACGTCTGTAAAATTCATAGTTAGTTAGAAATATCCATTTACTTATTCTGACAGTCTTCCTTTCTGTTATGGTGGTTGCAGGAATGGCCTGAAGAGGAATATCCACCCTATGCTAATGGACCGGGATACATATTATCTGCTGACATTGCCCGCTTCATTGTTTCCGAGTTTGAGACACTTCGATTAAGGGTAAGTACTGAGTAGATAAATTTAACAATGTGTTGAAAAAATACAATAAAATGAGAAACTGTGTAGCTTTGCTCTCTATGTGCTTATTAATTTTGTTTCTAATTTTGCATCTTATGTCCCTGTGTTGGTTGTTCAGTTATTCAAGATGGAAGATGTAAGTGTGGGGATGTGGGTGGAGCAGTTCAACAGCTCGAACCCCGTGGATTACTTCCACAGTTACAAATACTGCCAATTCGGGTGTGTAAAAGATTACATTACAGCTCACTACCAATCTCCAAGACAGATGATTTGCATGTGGGAGAAGCTTCAGGAAACAGGCAAACCCGTCTGCTGCAACATGAGATAGATAGAACTGAGTCCACAGAACGAAGCAAGTTTTGAAATCAATTTATCCAAGCTATGGTGTGGCTGGCCTCATCACGTCTCTGTTGTACATATCTTCACCAGATCCGATCTGATCAGATCCTGACTGAGTTGAGTTGAGTTGAGTTAGCCGCGCTTAGACTTTCTTAGAACTATCATGATGGTAATATTCATTTCATTATTTACCTCGTTTCTTTTGGTTTGTTGAGTAGAGGTAAGGAGAGGTGGTTCTTTAGTAGTAGGGAAATGAATGTATCTGAAGCTAATTTGATATGCTGTACTTTTACCCTCGACTCTTCCCTAGAGAAGAGATGATGATAGATGATGTACTTTTACCCTCGACTCTTGATTTTAATGGAGTTGATTTACATTTTAATGATGATAGATGATAATGGAGTGAAAATAAAGTGGGTAGTCAAGAATGATTGACATGAATATTCATGTGGAAGGGAAAAATTGTTTGGTTTTTGAATGGAACAATGTTTCCATCTCTATTAAGATACCATTTTTAGCAACATTTTCATAGTACACAATGAGGAGGAAGGAACAATCGTGATATAGGACAGAAAGACCAAACATAGACATCACAGGTGTTGTTGGAGACATAATTAACATAAAGTTGTAAAGCAAATGGATAATTACAGGTGTTAGATCAAACATTGATGTAGAAACATACTTTGTTATTTTAGTTTAGGACCGTTTTATGTGTTTGTAGTGCATATGTTGGTACTATGTGATTTTATGTAGCTAAACGGTTATTTATATTTCAGAAATATGATTTGTTGGTTAAACTTGTTATATTCAGTTGCATATCTTTGACAAATGTGATTAAATAATCACTATAATGACGATTTTACAATTCTCTTTTATATTTTTCTTCATGTTCTTAAATGATTTCGTACTCAGATTTGCACAATTTAAGTTCGAATTGAACCTATAAACGCAGATTTGAACTCTAACTGAATTCAAAACCCAGAAACGCGGATTTGATTTCGAACTGAATCTAGATATGTAATTTTAAGTTCAGTTCAAATTCAGATCTACATATTTGAGTTCAAAATCAAATTTCGAGTTTGAATTGAAGAAAAAAGATCAAATTCCGGGTTTGAATTGAAGAAATGAGAGATTAAAGATGAACATGAAAAACATAAAGATGAAAATAAGTGGTTAGTCATTTTTACTTTTTATTTATTTATTTTATAATCGTTAAGTCATAATTTTAGCTACTCAATTATATTGCCAACATTAGTGAAAAATGAAAGAAAAGGCATGGTCATCTCCATGTCCTCTTAGAAAGATTGCCAAGTTTTTTTTTGTGTACCAAGATTGACAAGTAAGGTTAACTCATCTTAAAGATGCAATCCAGGTAATGCCACACTATCAAGTCGATAATTGTGTTTGAGAACATTGACTGCTCCCTTGACCTAACGGAACAGAGGAAGAAGAAATGTGATACCCACAATGGAAGATGAGTATGATGGTCACGCTCTCGGGCGTTGTGGTCGGCTTTTGTGCAGGGGAGAGAATCATCGTGTTCACCACCACACTTAGATTGAAAAAACTGCATCCTGCAGACTTTGTTTGTGGGATTTCAACTTATTGCAAAAAAGAAAAACCAGCTTAAATCTAAAAAAAAAAAAAGGTTAATTACCTCAACCGTTAATTATGATTGCACATGTAACTGAACGGTTCAAACTTGAGCTCAACCGTTACTTATGTTGGCGGATGTGACTGAACGGCTACATCTGTTAATTATCTCCGTTAAACTTGTGCATGTACTATGCACGTAACCTTCTTCAAAATTAAACTTCATAATCTACCATTCTCCTTCTCCAGTACTCCCCCTTCGTTTTGATTAAATTCGTCCAGGATCAGGTTCGTCTTCGATGGCGCCTCCAATTCGTAGAGGTACACTTTCAGTTTCCTCATTTCCTTCATTTCTTGCTCGCCTCTCTGATTGCTCGTTCATTTCAGCTTTCTTCGATCTGGAAACGACCCGACCCGACCAGGTTTTCGTCATCCTAGAATTCAGAGTCATACTGGTGTGCCCTCGCAAGCTCGTGGAGCTGTACAACTACTCCACCCTCGTCAACTCCCTCTCCGGCCGATGCAACGACATTACTCCTGAAACTATCTCCTCAACTCGTACCTTTGACATCCTCCAAGGTCAGTTTCCGACCATTACTGTTGCTTAAGTTCTTAAAATGCTGAAATTTACAGAATTTATTATCAAAATGTGAGGAAGTCGAGACTGCATGCCTTGTGTTTGACAAAATGACTATGATGGATTTAGTTCATAATGTTTGATGTTGTCTAAATTTGAAATGATAGTTACTCATGGACTCAACCTGTTTCCGTTTTCCTTGTTATGCCCATGGTTTATTAAAAAATGCAGTGTTAAGTCTAACATAGATAAATTAAAGGGAAACAATAGAGATATAAATTGTGGACCTTCACCACATATTTGCTTAAGCTTTATTGTATACATACCCATGTAATGTTAGCCTACAATTGATAATCAACATTGTCCAAGCCATTTTTGTGTGGAGTCATCAAAATGAAGGAAGCAATTTTGATCCAAATGGAAAGAGTGATAGTGAGGTAAATAACTCATATTGGTTTCACTCCTATGTATATGTTAGAGAATGACAAATAAAAAAGGATTTTAGCAATTCTTCTAATCTTTGTTTGTGCATTGACAGATCATGCGTTTTTGTCAAAGTTTCATGAATGAAATTTATAGGTACTTGGGTCCAGATAAGGTAGAACTACGATTTGTGATCAATTTATGAGGTCTTTTCTTTTCTAATTCATTTCATCAGGTTACTGCGCTGTTTTATTTCAGGACCTTCCGTCAGAGGATATGTGTGTTGGTACTCGGGAAGTGGAGAAGAAAGGGCGGAGTTGCTTGATTTTTGTAACTAGGTTCTGATAAAACTTGATCAGATATTCATATAGAAAACATAAAATTGTATGTATTATGAATTCGTTTGATGTTACTTGATGTTTGTTTAGCTAGATTTTCATCAAACAGAATCAGATATTCAAGAAGAAAATGAAATGAAATTGTTGCAAATGTGGTGATTTATGTTTGTGGAGAAGTTGTTAAATGGTGTTTTATCTTCTCTTAAATGTTATTAAACAGTTACTTTAGTTTGGACATTTTGTTACTTAACCGTTACTACATCATAGTCCATAAACATAAAGGGGGGGGAGGGGGGTTAGAATCGTCTTAAATTAGGTCACGTGACTTGCACGCGACAGTCATACGGAAATATGTGACGAAAACTTAACGGAATAACCGTTCAGTCACATCCTCAAACTTAAGTAACTGTTCAGTCACGCAAAAAAAGATGAGTAACATTTTAATCACACATGTCAAACATAAGTAACTGTTGAGGTAATTAATCCTAAAAAAATGTCATGTTTGAGATCATCGGATGGCTTGATGTGGAGAGTACTCTTGCTGACATGGCGGAGAACCTCATTTCCAAGTCTTCGACCTTTTGGTTATCAATCCACATATTTTCGGGTGATCCAGTTGAAGACCGACCCGACTCGAAGACACTAGTGACGTCGCCCTGTCACACTCAGTGAGGGTCTCACGACCTAAGGACTCGAAGTCCACTCAAGACTATAGCGCTGCCATCATTCTATAGCGCTGCTACGACACTTAACGCCAAGCTCCCGGACGCCACAACGTAGAGGCGCGCCACGACCATCACCAAAGGTCATCACCATAGAGGCGCGCCACTTGGGGGAACATCCCTACCTTAGATTTCTTCCTACATCACAAACACAACATAAGACTCGATGTCAAACAAGATGACTTAAAGCAACACAAGACTCAAGACATGAATCCTAATCATGATTACTTAACCAGATAACACATGTGATGAACATGATTGTGACTAACTCAACTCATGTTATGAGTGAGGGTTATATACCATCACCCATCTCCATTATGAATCTAATGTCATACTGCACACTTTGACCCTCCATATACTCTCTACTCATAAACGAACATCTGGCTGACTTAATCATCGGATAAAAAACAACGTTAACTCCCAGACTTTCCTTATGCGCGGAGCAGTAAGGAGACGGACCCGAAACACACCGAATAGAATCCTACCGGATAACGTGATCCAACACGAGATACTTTAAAATACAACCACTTGTATTTTAAAGAAAAACAAATACATATGTTTTCTTGAATTTTTTTTAACGTAAACACATAAATCTTAATTAATTAATTTGTATATTTTAAAAAAGATGTCCTTTAATGACCACGCATATGCATCATGCATGTACCTCTGTTCGGAAAAGTTCTCAACGTAAAGGACACTTTGTATGATGGTCCAGAAAAAAAGTGTCGACAAACTTTCACGAAAAAAAAACATGAACACATCTAACGTTATATATATATATATATATATATATATGATAATTTTTTACGAAGTTTATGTTGTAATTTGTAAAAATTCACTTAAATTTTCACGAAATTATAAATACTATATCGCATATATTTGATCATTTTTGTAGATTTCTATTTTGAATCTATTGTTTATACTCTTATCGGACCGTATAATAATTTTCACATAAATAAATACTTATAAAATTAACTAGTCATTTTAATTTTACCCATTTATAAAAATAATAAATGATTGATAAATAAATTGTAACATGATAGGGTGAAGCATAGGTGGGTATTATTAGTCAAACTTTGGTAGGGGGAGAATCATTTTTCTTGACTTTTTTTTCTTTTCTAACATGAAACAGTCTAAGTAATCATCAATGCCACTTTTCTCTTATGGGAAACATTATGGGTTAGGACCAACCAAATAAAGAAAGGAATTTCAGGATTTTCCATTTTATTTGAATTAAAGAATTCTCCCAAAATTCCATGGAAATTAATATTTATTTATTTTACTGTCCTAAATGTGTTATTATATACTGAAAATCAAATTAATATTTTTTAATCATTTATTTAGAATTTTCTTATTATTTGACCGAATTACTTGAATATATAAAGCACATTATAGAGTAAATAAATAGTAGAAATTAAGGTCAATAAATAAGGGGTAAAATTATGAAGATATTTGGGGTCAAATATCGAACCTACATAAAGTTGAGGGAGCTTCATTGTATGTTGTTTATACTACCTTGTCTTCAACTTCAAAATCAGAACATTTCCTTTTCATTGCGGACCACGCGCTATTCTCTCCTTCTTCTTCCCCCGGCAGTCGTTGGACTCGCCACCCACTACTTCATCAACCAACTACCACTCCCGCCGTATCTCAGACTCCACGTCGGCCATTCCGACGAAGAAAACTTACAGAGAACGCAGTTTTCTTTACTTACATCAGCTGCTATGGGAAACTGCGTCACTTGCGTGAGGGCGGAGGATGAAGAGGAGAAGAGCAAGAAGGACGCACAAGACAAGAGGAACAAAGAGAGGAAACCCAACCCTTACTCTGAGGATCCGATCCGGTCTCCGGCGCCAATTCGGGTGCTGAAGGATGTCATCCCGCTGAGCCATCGCAGCCGGATCGGCGACAAGTACGTGCTTGGTCGTGAACTCGGCCGTGGTGAGTTCGGCATCACATATCTCTGTACTGACCGAGATTCACGAGAAGCTCTAGCTTGCAAGTCCATCTCCAAGCGAAAGCTCAGGACTGCTGTTGACGTTGAAGATGTTAGGCGAGAGGTTCGACCAAATTTTTTAAATTTCCAAGAATCTGAATATTACTTCATTTTATTCAGAAAGTACTAACTTCCATGAAAATTTATTGTCTGTCGATTCCTCAGTAATTCATTTTGGTTCTATAACAATTAAAGGTTGCCACTTCCGGCTCATCTATGCGATTCCTAGTCCGGTATATTCTCTGGATTATAACCTTTAGTATTTTGACTTTAATTTATGGAGAACCTCAAGAATAATTTGGGTAGAAATTCATTGAAAGACCGTTTTCTGATAATGAGGGGGTAACTTGGAAAGCTTTCCAATTATTTGCCTGATTTCTTTTTTGGGTTAGATTTTGGTTTGTGCTGGTTTACTATTAATGCATTGCTTGTTGGTGCAAATCCATAGATGAAAGGGGGGATTGAATTTGGAATTGATAAGAATTAAGATATTGAAATTTCGAGACAGAGTCAAGAATTCTTTACCTCGTGTTCGTAGATCATCTTCTAAGATCTGGATACCTAATTTTGTATCGGAATTCTTATTTACTTGCTTTTAAAGATTTGAATAATTAAATTGATTTTGTTCATTGTTAGGTTGCAATCATGTCCACTCTACCTGAGCACCCAAATATAGTAAAGCTGAAGGCAACTTACGAAGACAATGAGAACGTGCATTTAGTGATGGAGCTTTGTGAAGGAGGAGAGCTGTTTGATAGAATCGTGGCAAGGGGCCATTACAGTGAAAGAGCAGCTGCTGGTGTAGCAAGAACTATTGCAGAGGTGGTGAGGATGTGCCATGCCAATGGAGTTATGCATAGAGACTTGAAACCAGAGAATTTCCTATTTGCAAACAAAAAGGAACATGCGGCACTTAAGGCCATTGATTTTGGTCTCTCAGTATTTTTTAAGCCTGGTGCGTGCTTAATTGATAAATTCATCTAAATTTTGGGTTTATGAATCTACAAATGGTTTTCTGCGGAAGATGCCACTTTTTGGTACTTATCGTGTGCTGCCAACTTTTGTGCTTATCTCAGGGGAGAAATTTTCAGAGATTGTAGGAAGTCCATACTACATGGCTCCAGAAGTACTGAAGCGGAACTATGGACCCGAGGTTGATATATGGAGTGCTGGTGTGATTCTCTATATCCTCTTGTGTGGGGTTCCACCATTCTGGGCAGGTATATAATTGGATCTTTCCAAATAATGTAATTTTTCAGATTGAGATCTGTAGCAACGGAGCTCTAAACCATAATAACTAGTTGCGGTTTTTTTCTTCATGCAGAGACTGAACAAGGTGTTGCTCTAGCAATTTTGCGAGGAGTACTTGACTTTAAGAGGGAACCATGGCCTCAAGTCTCTAACGGTGCCAAGAGTCTCATTCGTCAGATGTTGGAACCGGATACTAGGAAAAGGTTGACTGCACAACAGGTGCTGGGTAAGTTGAGAAATTGGTATAGATGCGTTTGTTCATGTCTTTGGGTAACAACTACAGAAGTTTATGAGAAATTGGTGTTTGATTTTAGAGCATTGAATGATTTTGGCACTCCTGACCAATTACAGTCTAAGATTCACATGAGACCATGTTCTTTCTGGTACAGATGCATTTGTTCATGTCTTTGGGTAAAAACTACAGAAGTTTATGAGAAATTGGTGTTTGGTTTTAGAGCATTGAATGATTTTGGCACTCCTGACCAATTACAGTCTAAGATTCACATGAGACCATGTTCTTTCTGGTAGGAAAATTGCTTTAGTCTCTGTACTAATCTCTCGGATGTTGGGTATGATTCCCAATTTTATTTTAGAAACCTTCTTAATTCAAAGAAACTAGTCTTCTAATGTATCTTGGTTTAACAGACCATCCCTGGATACAAAATTCAAAGAAGGCATCCAATGTGCCACTAGGAGATATAGTAAGGACAAGACTCAAGCAGTTCTCCATGATGAATAGATTCAAGAAGAAGGCCCTGCGAGTAATTATCTCTTTTGCTCGTTATTTTTTATTTTCTTCCTTCAATTTTCCAATAGCAACTAATTATGGTGCACATGGATCAATGCCACAGGTCATCGCGGAGCACTTATCAATTAAAGAAGTGGAAGTGATTCGTGATATGTTTACTTTGATGGACACTGACAATGACGGTAAGGTAAGTTTTGAAGAACTGAAGACTGGTCTTCAGAAGGTCGGCTCACAGTTGGCAGAACCAGAGATTAAAATGCTTATGGAAGTGGTAAATATATATATATATATATTTTTTTAAATTTTGACTGATTAAAACTCTCCATTCAAAACCTCCTTTTTCTTTTGAAATAATTTTAAAAATAGTATTTTTAAACTTCTTCACAGGCTGATGTTGATAACAACGGAGTGTTGGACTATGGAGAGTTTGTAGCAGTGACGATACATTTGCAAAGGATGGAGAATGATGATCATTTCCGCAGAGCATTTATGTTCTTTGACAAAGATGGTAGTGGGTTTATAGAAATGGAGGAGCTGCGCGTGGCCTTGGTAGATGAATCTGGTGAAATTGATTCAGATGTTGTGAACGAAATCATGCGTGAAGTTGACACTGATAAGGTAACCTTGTGACCTTTTTACACATATTCTCCTACTCTTCTTGAGGTGTTCTTCCATTATATTGTAGCCATTTCCAACTGTTAAATAATGACAAATATATCTAAAAGCCATCCGTCTCCTCTTACTGTAGGTCTCTAATAGACTTAGTTCTTCCATGACCAGGATTTGATTATAGGTTTGATATTGTACCACCCCATTCAAACTTTACCAAAAAAGAAGAGACAATATCCTTAAAGAATGTCTAGATCAAATCCCGACTGTAAAATAGGATAAAAAATCCTTTAAGCTACTAGAAATATGTGTGCAACTTTTTGAACAGATAAAGTTAGAGGAAAATGGAGATTTTTGAGCTGGATACACAATAGGATTTGGCTTCCCATGGATTTTTTTCTATTTTACGGTTAGAATCCGAGGTCTATTACCAAAAATGTTGATGAGGTGGCAGAATCGTCATTGATTCAACATTCTCAGGACTTCTATCCTAGTTTTTTACTTTTTCTACGGCTGGTGCTTCACTGTCTTCTCTACACTCATTTTCAGGACGGCCAAATAAGCTATGATGAATTTGTCTCCATGATGAAGACTGGAACTGACTGGAGGAAGGCATCTAGGCAATACTCTAGAGAGAGATTCAAGAGCCTGAGCCTCAATTTGATGAAAGACGGATCTCTACGTCTTCATGATGCAGTAACAGGTCAGTCTGTTATGGTATGAATGGATGTACGAGATAAAAAAAAGTCAACATGGTTTGCATGAAACTAACCACGACAGTTACAAACCGAGATTCTACGGTGTTCCACAAACAAGAGAATTTTCATTTGTCTTTGTGGTGTTGTTAGGTAGGTTGGTTTATTCTTTGTTGGTTGGATTGATGGGAGGTGTGGAGTAGTTGCATTGCATAGGAGGAGGGTTTGTAAAGGGGACAGGACAGACATGTTTGATGGTTGATGTTCTTATGGTGGACATGTATGTATATTTTCGCCGCTTAATGGTTGTCTGATGATTTGTTGTGTATTTATTTGAGTCATATACCAAGGGTTTTGGTTGGAAAAGGGGTTGCTTCAGTGACACGGCACTTATGGAAATTGTTGGGAAACCCGTTGAAGGGTCAATTTTGGACTACCGGGTCATTTTGACATGCTCTGTCCAATCCGCATGAAAAATTAGATCGGGTTTGAATAGTACATATTAATTTGTGGGTTAACCTATAGATATGTATAATTAAATATATATTTTAATAAATTATATAAAAATTCATGTATCACATTAGTCGTATTAAATACTTATTTTAATGGGATCTCAATCAAATTGTGGTTCGGTCAAGGCCTTAACCTACTAGGTTTCCCATAACATTAGGATAATTCAACAGTATTAAAAATAATTTGAAATAAAATTTAACTTAAATTGTATAAGATTATGAGATAATTTTTTAAAATATTTTTACAAAAAATACTCAACAAACTTTAGCAACGCGCACGAGTCCGGAGTCTAGATATATAAAATATTTGGAGTTTCTTTTATATGGTTTTTCTAGCAAACTTAATAGTTTTTTGGTTTAAACGAATCGTGTCCAACCAACTTGATCTAAAACTCGTCATTGCAGACGACCGGTTCAACGCGTAGTGTAATAATTCTGATTATATTAATTCTATATCGTTGTCGCAACAAACTAATTTGACTGTGGAATTACATTTTTAACCTTAGTTTAAACTTTAATGCAGCTAAATTAATTATAACCTTACGATATTTCTAGTGAAGAGACTGCGACCATTCTGGCTTGATATTTGGATTCATCCAAGTGACAGTGATATGCACTGGATAGCTAGATTTGTTGCTTAGGTAATCACAAATGATATTCATTATTATAAATTATGTTACAACATCAAGTAACAGTTTTTAATTGATTTTTTTCTTCAAGTATTTACAAAATTCAAACTTCTTAATTACTGCGTAGAATATTCATTATATCATTGAAATTAAATAAATTGAGTTGGTAGTAGTAGAATATATAATTGTAATATGGGTAACTATGGTTATATTTAGGGCTTATCTAAGATTCCATATGCTTCAAGTAACAAAGATGCTTGATTCTACTTAGTTCATATTGCTTGCATGCAAACAAATATGGATCTATCTAATTTTGCTTACGTTAAAATTTAACCAAAACCCTAGGTCGACCCACTTTGCATTAAATATTTGTTTTGTTTAATGTTTGTCCATTAGGCAAATTGGATGGGAGGAATCAACCACTTGGAATCAAATTTCGTCATATAAATATCCCCAACTTAACCAATGTAGTAGTAAGTCCGGATATAGAGTGGTAGAGAATGTCGTGGTTAGCTTTGGTGATGGCGGCGATTCCCGTGGCACTGTGGATTCTGTGGTGGTGGAACGAGCTGCGTTATTCAATGCCGAACATGAGAAAATGTGCTGCAGAAGGTTCGAAGCTGCCGCCTGGACATATGGGGATTCCCTTCTTCGGAGAGATGGTGAGCTTCCTTTGGTACTTCAAGATCACTCGACGACCCGATGACTTCATCAATGCAAAGCGCAAAAAGTAAGACGAACTGGATATTAGTTTAAGGGTTAAATACACATGAGCTAACTGAACTTTGAACGTTTTGCAACGAGCTACCCGAACTTTAAAAAATTAAAACGGACTACCTAAACTTTGGCGAAGGTGCAACGAGCTACCTCTGTCTAAATTACCGTCAACTGTTGACAGAAATTCGTCAGAAATTGTACGGAGGTAGCTCGTTGCACCTTCGTCCAAAGTTAAGGTAGCCCGTTTTGATTTATTAAAGTTTGGGTAGCTCGTTACAAAACGTACAAAGTTCAAGTAATTTCTTAGTATTTAACCCTTAGTTTAATTTTGCAATACGTAGTGTGTACTATATTTTCTAAAAAATAGTATTTTTTTTTACAAAACACGATAATACAAATATGACACCGTAAAAACATATAAGAGAATGATAACACAAATACGATAATATGAAGTAAATTTGATGTTGTATTTATGTATCAAAACATGACATATCGTATTAAAACTGTACTTTTTAAAACCAGTCTGAAAACTTCAGTTAATTGTTTGATTTTCAAAATTTATTAATTCTACCTTAATAATTGTGAAATCTGATTTTTAAATTCCTACTTTTTACTATGAGCGATTCAATATTAAAATTTTCAAATCTCGCAGGTAAATGTTCACTTGAATAGCTTAATTAATATAATAGAAAAATTGTATCTAGTGTTTGTGAGCTAAGACAATACATTTGATGGTTATTTTATTAGTTACGGCGACGGAGAAGGGTTGTACCGGACACATCTCTTTGGAAGTCCGTCGATTATAGCGTGTTTTCCGATGGCTAACAAGTTCGTCCTCCAATCAAGTGATTTCAACCTGCAGTGGCCGAGCGCGGATCTTGTGGGTCAGACTTCTCTGGTGATGGTTCACGGCAAGGCTCATTACCGGATCCGAAGCTTCGTCATGAATGCCATTAACCATCCTGATGCCCTACGTCGTATCACCTTATGGTCCAGCCAAGGATGGTTGACGCCCTTCAGTCATGGGCGAAAAGAGGAAGAGTTAAGGCCTACGATGAGACGAAGAGGGTAGCCTTCTCTAAACTCTGTGTAGTAATTAATTAACGTATATATTATCTAGCTAATTACAGCAGTAACTAACACATCCATTCCATGTGGGGTGTGTTCAGCTAACATTTGAAAACATTGGGAAATTCTTCGCAAGCTTAGACCCTGGGCCTCTACTAGACACGATCGAGCATTTGTTCGATGGGCTCCTTAAAGGATTTCGAGCTCAACCTCTCAACTTACCTGGAACTGCACTTCATCATGCACTAAAGGTACGTACATACGTAGCTCTATACTTACGTAAGAACACATCCTTACTATGTTTGTTGGAACACCTTGCAGTGTCGAAAGAAGTTGGAGCAGATCTTCAGGGAGGAGCTTGAAAAGAAGAAAACCCTAATCGCGGGAGAGACAACCAAGGATCTGATGGACGGTCTAATGCAGATTCGAGACGAAAATGGCGACAAACTGAGTGACCAAGAGGTGTTGGACAACATTGTAAGCCTTGTCATTGCAGGCTTCGGATCCACTTCCCTTGCTTCGATGTGGGCGATTTACTATCTTGCTAAATACCCTGATGTCCTCCAGAAACTTCGTGTAAGTAGGCAGTTATATACGCATATATTATATCATCCAAAGCTTCCTGACATTTGAGAAGCTATCTTTTGAATAAAATTTAGGAAGAGAACAACACCATCAGCCTCAGCAAGAAAGGCGAATACATAACCTATGAGGATGTGTCCAGGATGAAATATACGAATAAGGCAAGTATATGCATCTGTATATATATGTATGACTGTTTTTTCTTATGGATATTGAATCTTTGTCAGGTGGTGGAAGAAACAATTAGGATGGCTAACGTAGCAGCAGTTTTATTTCGACAAGCTACCAAAGATGTTGATTACAAAGGTTTTACTATCTCCATCAAATGTTTCATATATATATATATATATGATACTTTTATTTACGTGTTTTACAACTTTTGCATGCAGGGTATAGGATACCAAAGGGATGGAATGTGATTTTATGGGTCAGATATCTTCATACGAACCCGGAGAATTTCGATGATCCGATGTGTTTCAATCCAGATAGATGGAATGTAAATATATTATATATTACTTAAGAACTTGATTTACTTACTGGATGATATAATGGATCATCTGGCTATGCTAATTAATTGTTATTTCAGGAAGCAGCGAAACCAGGAACGTATCAAGTGTTTGGAGGGGGGCCAAGAATTTGTGCTGGGAATATGCTTGCTAGGCTTCAAGTTGCACTTCTGCTTCACCATTTGTGTCTTGGATACAACAAGTAAGAGTTATTATAAGAGACGAAGCTTACGATATTCGACATATGTTACAACCCTAGCTAGCTAACGAATGTTCTGGTAATATATATAGATGGAAACTGATCAATCCGGAGGCACACACGATCTATTTGTCACACCCGATCCCGAGCGACGGAGTCAAAATTGAATTCAGCAAACTCTGAGAAATCTCAGTGTGTATGGAAGGTTTCTTTGGAGAATATTACGAATGCAAAACTAAATGAATGCTATTTGTTGTAATGTTAAGCTAGTTGCTTACCTAAATTTTTTAGTTGTTTTGCTTTGTTATTGTTTTTAGACAAATAGTTATGAAAGTAGAGTTACAAAACTTATGACAAATAGTTAAGAAATTAGAGTTACAAATAGTTAAGAAAGTAGAGTTACAAAACTTATGACAAATAGTTATGTAAGTTATGGTTTTGGTTTAGTAATATAATGAAAAAAAAAATCAGAAAATGATGCAAGAAGTTGAAGCATCACAAAACTTGTCTCTTTTGCTAGTTTCTTCAAAGTGTTCTTCACGGTAACAATCAATTGAGTGAGTGATTGTGAGGGTGTTTAAGCAAGTGATCCAACAATATTATGAAATAATATTATCCAAATGATCGAATAATTTAAATGTTGCTTCAAATTTAAGGTTACAGCAATAATTCACACTTTGAGAGGCTCTACTGTCCGATTTTCCGAGAAACCAACACGCCTAAGCAAAACGCAATCAATGTCATGAAAATGGTGTTCTTGCTTTGGCAGATCATCTTTGCTGCATTATTTAACTGATTTCTCTGACTGGAAGAATCGTTTTCTGCACTTTTTTCATTCTTTTTCTGCAGTTCTTGATCTTTGAGGTTTTCGTCTACCTGTTCATCATCACTTTCTTTCTTCGAACCATCTCCATTGTCGGGCAAAGAGTTGCTAATCTCTTGAAAATCCTTTTCTGCACTTTTGTTATCCCATAATATAGCTTCAAATCGCTTCGGGATCGTTACCGTGAATATGCCACCTTCTAGTTTCCAATTGGTTCGTTCCATGTCAGCATGGTCGGGCACCCCATAAGTCTTGTCGAAATAGATGGTCTTGTCAGCTGTCTTTCTTTCGCCTGATATCTTCACACGATCGGGACCTTCAAGCTGCATCTTGATTTCTTCCTGCCTGAAATCTACAATATAAAACAACAATCAAATCATCGCCAAATGATCTATTAATAATGGAACATAGCTAAAAAGATATGAACACTTGAGACACTGTTTTCAGTACCAGGAAGTTCGAGAAGGAGATAGTGGGAGGTGGAATCTTCGATCCATCCTGACGAAGGTGTGATCTCCTCCTGCGGTGGTTGCTGAGGAGGCTCACTGTTCCGATAACGAGATTTATCGAGCCATTTCCTGCTCTTGATATTCCTCATCATGGGGATATATCAGAGGATAAATGTTAACAATATTTGCATATATATTTTTGCTTTGTGGGGAATTCTCTAGTCTTTATAGAGCCAAGATGAATGAAATCGGTATGGGGAGGAAGGATATGCAGAAAGCTAACTAATTAACAGAGCTGTAGCTGTGTCTGTAGAGGGAAGCAAAGTTTGCATATATTCTTTGCTTTTCTTCCTCTTCTGTTAATCCATATATACGTTTCTCTTTAGGCTTTATTTGTTGTGCTTGGAAAGGGATGGTGATGGCGTCTTTATATGGATCACAAACTTAGAATGAAATCTGGAAATTAGTCCTCAAATTCATACGTTCTGTTCAATTTCATCCTTCTATTAGTTTTGAGTTAACTCTGTAAACTTTAATGGTTGACTCTTTATCATTGTATGGTCTCTGTCTCCATTTGACAATTCAACAGAAAGAAAATGCTATTTTTTTTTTCGCTCTAAACAGTGGAAATGACATTGTTAATGGGTAAATATATGGGCGTCCTCCATATGATAACATTGTATAATTTATTTGTACTACTATATTTTTCGAGTAATAATGTAATATAGTACATCTGTATATTTGCATTTCCTTTAGAGTTTTATTCATTTTTCGTTAAATATTATTATTTTCTATGAAAATGATAATTTTGTTTTCTTAGTCATCTTCATCTCATTCTCAACCTAAAATTACGAATTAAATCCAAAAAATAGATTTGAGTATGATTCAAACCTAAAATAGCATTTTTTTTTAGTTGAAATTGAATATTGAAGAACATTTATGAGTTCAATTTCAACTTATAAATGTTGTTATGAGTTTGATTTAGTATTAAAGATGAGATGAAAATGAACGTGAGGGTAAAATGGTCATTTGACATATTCAAGGAAAAATGGGTAAACCCATTACAGTGGTGCAAATAATAAACATGCTCAAACATATAGATACAAATATCAATGTGGGTGGTGCAAATAGTAATATAAACAAACATGTGGGTACATTGAATTTATTATTTTATTTTTAATCTAAAGAGTATTGTGCATTATCAAATTTGATGAGTTTAGTTTAAGAGGGTTTGTTAGAAAATGAAATAACTGTAACTATATTATTTGATTTAATTGGAATAAATTATTATTAGGTATATTAAGCAATTATGAGAAGTTTGTTCAGGTTAGTAACTATGAGATGATAGATTATTGTAAAATGAATCCTATAAAAAGTTATTAGACAATGTAGCAAAGCAATTCAATATAATAAAAGAATATTTATGTATATACTCAATTGCATGCTTGGATCTTCACTTTGAATCCAGGTGTATCAGCTTATCAGTGATGACTATATTCATGTTTCATATCCATCATGGATCAATAAGCTTTTGTTCTATATGTGATAGAGAAGTTATGAATCCGTTCATGCCAGAATAATCGAGTCTTTATTATGAAATACTATCCAAGTTATTTATTAATAACCTGTTTACTTAGAAACTAGCATTGCTGCTGAAATAAGGTTGCTTAGGGTTTACAATAAAATGATACTCTTAATACATGGATGAAGACATATGGTCAGTTCTAGTGTCCCATTTTCCGAGAGATCAATACACCCAAAGAGAAGGCGATCAATGAAATAAAGATTGTGTTCTTGCTCTTGCAGATCATCTGTGCTGCATTATTGAACGGATTTTTCTCACGCGAAGAGCTCCTCTTCTGTTTTTCTTCTGCACAAGAACTCATCGTTTCAGTTTCTAGCTGCTGCTGCTGTTCTTGATCTTCGAGATTCTCATCTTTACCATCACTTTCTTTCTTCAAGTCATCTGTACTCTTCTCATTCTTTTGCTGCTGGTGTTTTTCATCTTTTAGTTTATCATCTTCACCATCACTTTGTGTCTCCAAATCTCCAACGTCAGGTAACGAGTTTGCATCCTTTGCTGTACTTTTCTCCTCCGATGATATTACCTCTTGAACGGGTGGCGGCGGCAATCGCTTCGGGAACGTTACCGTGAACGTCCCGCCATCTAATTTAAAACTGATTTTTTCCACGTCAGCGTTGTCCGGAACAATGTATGTCTTGTCGAAAAAGATGATCTTTTCACCAGCCTTTCTTTCTCCGGAGATCTTCACGCGATCAGGAATTTCGATCTGCATCTTTATATCCACTAGTTTGAAATCTAAATAACGATCAAATCATCACCAAATAATCAAAAAGTGGAACATTTATATATGATTTTTGCTAAAAGATTAAAACTTGAGGTTTGTTTTAGAGAGTACCAGGAAGTTCGAGAAGAAGATAGTGGGAGTTGGAATCTTGTGTCCATCCCGACGAGGGTGTGATCTCATCCCGGGTTGGCGCGGGTGGAGGTGATGGTGGTGGCTGAGGAGGCTCGCCACCAATTCGAGGACGGTTTCTGTCGACTAGCCTTGTTGGAATCCTAAGTTGGCTCCGCATCATGGAATTTTTAAAGAATCAAGATTATTAACAGCAAAAGATTATATGTTTGTAGTTTAACGATTTAGCCGGATTCTCATTATATAGCCGAATAATTAATCGCCATGAATGGAAGGATATGCAGAAAACTAACAAAGCTAAGAAAGCTGCTGTGAGTGTGAATTAAGCAAAGTGTCTTATTCTTTTCCTCCGTACGTACGTCTCTTCTTCTGTTATGCACGTTGAGCATTGTTTTGCATGGATTTGAACTGAAGAAAGGGATGAAGATTATAATATAGAGACATGTGTGATACATGCGAGTAGAGAAATGTGGATTCAGAATATTGGAGATGACCAATTACGAGATATATATATTGAGATTGTTAGAAATGACTCAATTGCGTATGCATCAATTCACTCAAGCTCTATCTATGAACTACAGAAACCGTATTTACCATTGAACTGACTCAGCAGAAACAAAACCTCTCGTTTCTATTCTTTTTTCCCTGTCTCTGGAAAGAAGATCTAATCACCCCCGATGAGTTGGCGCAAGAGGCACTATGTCTTCGAAAACGGGGACGAAGATGATAACGTAGGCGTCCCTGATGTCGATGGAAGTGGAGACTTTGGCCTTGGGATTGAGACCGATTGTGTTTTTTGTTAACAAATATAGCGGAAATGTAGTATATTGAAGCTTTGTATGCATTCAACTTATATTCATTGATGACAATTGATACTACTTATATTACATTGAATACTAATACAACAAGAACTATTAGCTAGATAAACACTACAAGGAATAATAGTAGGTAGACTAAAGTATACATTTAACTAATGTAAATGTTAAGCATGTGTAGGAATTTAGGGAAGAAGGTGGATGACAAGGTAGGGTGGTGACAAGGTGTCATTTCAACGGTTTTTGTTGTTCTTGATGATGTTGCTCAGACTGACCACCCTCCTTAGGGACAGGGACCTTTTTGAGTCTGTCCAACACTTCACCCATCGAGGTTCGAGGGTCGGTTTTTGGCGTCAGCTATAAACATTCTAAGGCGAGGAGTGTAACCATGAAAGCTCCTTTCTTAGGGTACTGACCCTCTAATTTGATGTCCATGACGCGGATTAACTTGCGTGGATCGCCCAGACAGGGTTTTGCCCAGTCCACTAGACTCAGCTCACGACGGATTCTGGACTTATCGACCGCGGGTCGACCTGAGAGTAGTTCTAGCAGCACAACACCAAAGCTGTAGATGTCGCACTTTGCAGTTAGATGTCCTGCTCATCAAAAACAAAATACCATGACTAATCACAACATTGTACTAGGATGTCCAGACTATACTACTATCCGCTATCAGTCTCATTAAGATCAAAATCGCGCACCCGTTGCAATATACTCCGGGGCGGCATACCCTTGTGTTCCCAGGACTTGAGTCGAAACATGAGATCGGTCTCCGGTGGGTCCAGCTTTCGCCAAACCGAAATCCGAAAGCTTTGCATGGAAATCCTGCAGAATTAGAAGATAGTATTTTGTAGAATAATGGGTGTTTTTTTGTAGAATGCAAGATGAATCATATATGATGTGTAACAATATTGTACTACAATATACCGAATCGAGCAGGATATTGGACGCCTTGAAATCTCGGTATATCACTTGTTGCGCCAAGCCGTGCAGGAAAGACAGTCCCCGAGCAGCATCAATGGCGACTTTGATCCTTATTGCCCAAGAAAGAGGTCGGCCTCTTCCTGTAATTACATGTATATCGTCCTGAACTCAACAAGAAATGAGGAATCTCCTTGAAACTTCTTACTACACACTAAATATACTATACACTGGAATGATATTCAGAAATAAATCAGACATACTACTGAACAGATGGTTCTCTAAGCTGCCCTTTGCCATATGCTCGTACACCAATAGCCGATTATCACCATCGAGACAGTAGCCGAGTAATTTCACTAAATGCGGGTGACGAAGTTGACCCAGGTAATTAACCTCAGACTGCAATGCAATACGTAACAACATTTCATGAATTCAAAATATGTTTTTTTTTTCTCCAAAGAGGATGATCATGTACGTACCAACCACTCCTTGTGGCCCTGAAAGCCTTGAGGTTTAAGCTTCTTGACTGCAACAACCGTGGTTGGGTTTCCAGGCTTTGCAGCGCCATGGGTTTGCCTATCGATCCACCCCTTGTACACGAACCCGAAGCCACCTTCCCCGAGCACAGTCTTGAAATTTCTAGTTGCATGTCTAAGATCACTGTACGTGAAGGCCTTCAAATGAGGAGAAGATAATGCGTCATGGTGGTTGGATCTTGGAGTAGGAAGAGTAACGGGGTTACACCTTTCAAGTGGAGGTGGAATTTTCGGATTCAAAGTTGTTGTAGAGTGTACGGCACCGTCGCCGTGGGTATGTTTCGTGGTCCCTAAAACTAAAACAAGAAGTAGACATGTAGAATTCAAGAGTAAAGTGCAAGGCAGGGTAAGAAACAAGGCACAAGTTGTTCCATAGGATGTATTAACCTAACAAAGCATACGTTATATATGATTCAGAAACAAGATAAAACAAGCAAGGCTAATGAAACTTGAGTAACAAGAAAATGTGCTTATTGCAGAATAACAAGCATATTGCTATGTTGTCTGCAAAAATATTATTATGTTCGACATAAGAATGTAAAGTTTTGAAGTTTGATGATGGAAGTGCAGATGCTTCTCGAATTACACTGATAAAAATCTCGACTTCAACCCTTGCTAGGGGTCCAAGAGCTGATGAACTTCATACATATAATCAATCAATAACCTAAGGGAAGACAACCCAACCCTCTCTGTATCTCTGCTATGAATAATCTCCTATCGTGATCGTTTAATAAATAAACCCTTTCCGAATGGAAAACTAGGAAAGAAAATCACAAATCACGAACCAGTTTGAACTATTGATCACATGGACAATGCAGTAGAGACAGATCGAGAGAGAGGAAACGGTACCAGTTGTGACGGCCGGGGGTGTTACCGTGGCGATCAACCTGTTTGCTTGTGGGGTCATTCTAGGGCCCCAACAATTGCCCATTCAATCTCCGTTTTTCACCGGCAGCCTGTCTCTCTAAAACTTATTAAAATCCGAAAGATCACAGAAAAGAAGGATCTGGTTGGCCTCGGTTTCTGGGTCTCTTTCAGGTTCATTGTTCGTCTCCACTGGCGAGAACGGAAAAAACAAAAGAAGGCGTTTCCTTTCTTACCCGAATCAGGATAACCAAAGAGATCGAGGATAACCATGGGAGAAGCAAGTCGACCTTTAGTACTCCAACGAGTGATGCACGAAATGTAAAAATTCACCCTTCAACGCAATCATATACCTTAACACCATTCCAAAGTTGTTTTAACTCTTCGAACTCCATTTTGTAAGGAATTATTAAAACAGGTCATGTACTATAAGTTACACTCATCGTCCTAAATGGATTAAAACCATCACTAGTTAATCCTAGTCTGATATTACGTGGGTCAGATACAAAATTTGGGTAACGCTCATCGAATGATTTTCACGTCAATGCATCAGTGGGATGTCTCAAGAGTCCATCCATTGTTTGATCCTCCTTATGTCAGCGCATCGAAGATGCAATATCCTTTTACATATATAGACATTTGAGTCTTGGAATTAAGAGAAATAACCGTAATACTTTTGCAAGTTTTTTATTTTTTCCAGAAGTAGTCTCTTCTATATTATCTTCAACTAGGTATTTTTTATGATTTTCCCACCTCGAAATACCACAAGTTTGACAACTGGAATGTTCAGCATTTTCACCCCAATACAAAGTGCAATCATTTGGGCATGCATGTATCTTATTATATCCAAGACTCAATTCTGTAATCAATTTCATAGCATCATAATAAGAAACCGGAAAAGTTAATGAAGGAAATGCAATTCTTAATACTTCAAACAACATATCAACTAATTTTCGAGATCAACCACCAACTGTTTTTATATTCCATATGTGTAAGATGGATGATATCACTCGGAATGATTCACAATTGGGATATAATGGTTTCTCACATTCACTCATTCATTTTTGAAGAGGTGAAATTTTTTTAGGGTCAGCATTATGTTGTTCTGATCCTGAAACGTTATTAGCACCATCAACTGGCATATTATCTTGCACAGTGTTTGACGAACCATATCCCATGGAAACAAGAAATAAATCTCGCAATTCACCTTGTCCATCCAAATGACTGTTAATTTCACTGTTCCTTATAGGACTATTTATTTTTTGGTTCATAGTGGTCTAAGTTTGTAGACAAGATTCACCATGAAAACACCATATTGTATAGTCAACTAAGAAACAATTCCAAATCAAGTGACTTTCTACTTCTTCTGCCACGTGATATTTTCTATTTTTGCATTTACAGCAAGGACAATTCATTTTTCCATTAACGAAATCATTTCTATTAGCAAATTCAATGAAGTTTTTTGACACCGGATTGGTACTCTTTGCTAATTCTTGGTTTTTTTATCCAATTTCTATCCATGCTGAATTTTAAAGTTCCTAACAAAAACATGTCAATATAGTTAAAAATACATGTTATCAAATCAGTATTCCGAACATACACCGCGGAAAATACTTTGAATGTTCAACAGTGATCAATGTATAAATGCATGTACATTGAGCGGTCAATTATTTGTACAAGTTATGTATCATGTGCGTACATTGTAACTAAGATGCACAAACTTGAATTGATTATGATTCATATTTTGTTTCCTCTAACATTTCTAGAGTTTGCAATTAAAAACTTTTCTAATACTATATTCTTATTATTATGGAACTGATTCAATCAAGTTCACTTTATATTATTATTATGGAACTGATTCAATACTGGACTACTCAACTTCCATTGAGCCGTTAATAATCGTAAAATTAATTTTTCCACGTCTCAATCATACTTGAGTCGTTTCCTTAAGCCCTTAACTACGCCTTCTCTCGTAGTGCTAGTTCTGAATTTTAGTCAATGTATATCTATCTATACAAGAACAAGTTCAATATATATATCAGTTCATGACAAAGTCTTGTTATATATATCAGTCCAATGCAACTTAAGTGTATATAACTCTTGTCATGCTCAATGAATGTTAGTCATCCCACGATAAGCTACTGACCTAGATTGTCCATCCGAGAATACTCCATCTATCCACGGAATCAGTGAGCATACCCCATCAAAGGCAAATCTCGGATCATGGTACACATAAGCAATACCATCCATTCTGTATGAACCATTTGAATTTAAAGATTTATTATTTATCGATTTTAGCTCAATTCTAACTATACTGGCGTTTGTCCCTAACATGTTATTTCAATTATATTTCCTGTGTTTTCCATCCCCACGCATGACACCAACAATTTCAAAGCATGGAAGAGATTAACTAACTTAACGCAGCAAACAGAAGTGAGGAAGACCCTCAATTATCAACATGAGGCAACAAAAACCCAAAAATAATACAACTGAGACTTACTACCGGGAAATCGAAGCTTGATGGAGAAAATAGGGTTTGCACAATTGATGATTTTTTATGTTTTCTCTGATAAATCTAAGAAGGGGAGACATATATAAGACTCAGGAAGTTCGAATCGTTGAAGGAATTGAAAAAACAAAACATAAAATCTTACTAATTCGAAGCAGTGGAACGACACAACAAAGGAAGGGAAGACTTCTTCGACAGATAGTAGAGCTTCATTCGACGACGAGGAGAAGAAGTTAGATCTGGACTTATATTTTGAGGGACAACTCAATATTATTCAATCCGCCAAAAATAATTTTGATTAAAAAAATTATTTTTGAATGACGGCTCAACAATATTGGGCCGACAAAAATCATTTTTATTAAAAAAAATTGATTTTGAATGACGGCTCAACAATATTGAGCCGTCAAAAATAATTTTGATTAATTTTTTTTTAAATGACGGCTCAATAGTATTGACCCGTCAAAAATAATTTTGATTAAAAAAAATTATTTTTAATGACGACTCTACAGTATTCGAGCCGTAAAAAAAATTGATTAAAAAAAAAGTTTTAGCGACTCTTTCAATATTGAGCCGCAAATAAAGATGACGACTTTAAAAATTGAGTCGGTAATTCTATAATGAACGACTCAACATTCATTAAGCCGTTAATAATTGTAATAGTAAGTTTTTCACAGCTGAATGATGCTTGAGTCGTAGGGTTGGTTGGAGATTTCTTTCCAATATATGGTATTTTGGTAATTAAAATATGTTTTGTTGAGCAAAAGCGTCTTAGGCTATTAGCCATTAGGTGTGTCCGATGGCGGGACACAGACAGTTATTGGAGAGAGTTCGTACGATCGTTATGAAAAATGACAGGTGAATAAGGGTACTTTAGGAATTTCACATCCGTTGGATAGAAATTCACAATTTTTGTAGGAAAACTCTATTGGCCGGACTACTTCAATTCCACTTATAATGATTGCTATGGTTACAACATCAAATGGTGGATGTATTACTATTATGGTCTATACGTACGTGGATGCATAAAAGTCAAGGTCGGTCAGTCACAGTTAGCTGAAATTGAGAGCTTGTTTTCGAGTGCGTGAATGCAGGAAGCCTTACACCCATACTCACGACAAAAGCTGATGAATTCAAACTAAAACCCATACCTGCATGCTCGGTGTGCCCTCCCTAAAGTAAACACATGGAGCGGGGTACCAAGATTCGCGAATAATTGTGCGGACTGGTTAGCGAAACAAGCTCTAGGGGAATGAGTCACTGTGACTGGTTTAATCAACTGCCACCCCTCTTTTACATTTCTTACGGATTGACTTTGAGTTATACCGGGGTTCCTTTCAACCCCAAATTTTGTTATTAATATACGGAATTTTTTGGTAAAAAAAAAACATCTACCAGGCATCCATCAAATCAAACCCTAGTCCTTATATATATATATATATACATACATACATAACATATAATATAGCTACTATATTTTGCATTTTTATGGTATCGTTGACCATTGTTACTTATATATATATACGGTTAGTTAATTAAATGATTCGAGCAACATTTATGCTACTTTCGACACAGGAAGAGTAAAAACAGAATTACGTACCACAGATTCGTTCATTTATTACAAAATTCTAAGATTTCCTCTCGAAAGATGGAGCAAAACCCCTAGATATCATCATAATCCCCACTAAACCCTAGATCTGTCGCAGAGAGGAGGCCATGGAAAAACCCTAATAGAAAGGAAAGATGGCTCTATCTGGAAAAGCAAGAGATCATAAGTCTAGCTTGGTCTATAGCAATTCTAGCTAGGATTTAATACTAATTCCCACTAATAAATAATCACTTCTGAAATGAAACAAACCCTTCTTCTGATCTGATCATATGATCTACTGCATAAGTAAGTTTCGAATTATGGCAGCTTGAGCGGTGTCACTCGTGGCCAACAGCTCCGACAGTCGCTCGCTTAGGTCATCCACCTCGCGGTGCAAGCTCCTTATGTAGTTGCATGTCTCCTGCAACACCTTGTTTGCTGAGACCTGCACTAAGAAGAGATCAGAACTCAATTTAGAACAAAATTTTCTCATGTTTGAGGATGTGGTTTAATTACGTACCTTGTCGGATCGTCTCTGACGGATCTCAGGAAGGAGCTGTTGCAGGCGAGAGATGAGCTCGACAATCTGGTCATCGCTGATTGATCTCGAGCCTCCCGATTGCCTTGATCTTCTGCTTGACATGATGCTTTTATATATATTTATGTATTATGTTCTTTTGTATGTATAGCTATATTTGAGACAATAAACTTGGAAAAAACAGTGGAAGCTTGCTAAGAAACTAAAGTGGAGTTTGCCCGAGTTGGTAAGAAGCATAAATTCATGGGAGAGACTTGTGGACCCAATGTTAGAATTTATATAAAGGAAAGAAGAGTGGGACTTCACACTTTTGTTATTTTATATTTATAAAATTAATTTGAGTTTTTTGCGATATAATAATTATTTTAATTTATAAGGTAATAATATTTATAAAATGATTACTTACCATTTGTTAAAGTTTATTTAATTAATTTAATTCAATTACACAACATAAAACAGAATTATATTTATGAAAAAAAGTTAAAACTTATGTTTATTTTTTTATAAATATGATAAAAATATTTGGAAATAAATTAGTAAATGATAAAAATGACAAATGTCCATAGTTATGAATATGATGCTACCTAATAATTTTGAAATTTATTTTTATGACCTCTATTATTTTCACATATTTTTAAATAAATACAAACTATTAGAAATATATATATATTAATTTTCAATATATGTTGATTCTAGTAGAATATAACAATGATATTTTATAAAATATTTATAAAAAAACTATATTAAATTTATTATTAATTTATTGTTTATATTCTAAATCTTATATATGTTGCATACACAAATAAAATTAATATGAGATTATTATTTTCATAAAAATTATATATAATATAAATAATTATCCTTAAATTTATCGTGTAATAAAAAGTCTTGATATATGCATCTACTTGCTTTTTATAAAATATAAAATTATGAATTTTATATAAAATTTAAAAAATAAAATAAACTGATGAAAGATCATAATTAAATGCATATAAGAAATAATAAGAGGTGCATGAAATGTGTATAACTTATTGGGAGAATGAATGAGAGATTTAGAAGATTTCAAACTAAGTTATATGACATATTATATATGTGTAAAAATTATATGTTTGAAATGAATCAATTAGAAGTTATGAATTTGATATTATGAATGAGAAAATATTTTAAAAGAACTTATTTATCACAATTACATAACCTAGCCAATTAATATATATTAATCAGAGATAAGACATATTTGTTATGTAGGACCAATATCGATCGATCGAGTTAAGTTACATTAGCGAAACAAATAATATTAAACTACATGTGTTATCGATTCGTCAAACAAGTTCAAACCCTGATATATATTTGATATTATAGTGGAATAATAAATCCACAACTCTAGATCTAATTTGGTGTTTGCATATATACAAGTCAAATATCTTGTTTATCTAGTAATACGTAGGACGTAGACATTGCAACCATTCACCGTAAAAGTTAAGTAAAGCCTTTACATTTGCTTCATCTATGCTTTGATTTGGTGAGGAAATTACCTTATCAAATTAATGCTAATTATTAGAAGAAAAGAAGGTATATAGCTTCATATATATATATATACAAAACAAATATACAAATTTTTATTTTTGTATCACATTTTATGTGTAAATATATATACATTGTAAGCATATGGGGACAGTTCCAACTAGGGACGGAGCCACACGGGAATGAGAGAGACAATTACCCTCTTAATTTTTGACTTTGTGTAAATTTAACTATTTTAAAGCATAGGTTCCCTGATTTTTTTTAAATTCAACTATTTACTTACTCTAATATTTGTCTCCACTAAATAAGTTTTTGACTTTATATAAATTTAAATATAAAAAATACAATAATTTTCAATTTAATTATTTTAAATCGTAATTTTTTTAGTTCAATTATTTACTATTACTCTAATATTTATCTCCGCTTAATAAGTTTTCTATCCTGCTCCTGTTCAACTGCCAACTTGGGTTAATACAAATACAGCAACGGCAGGGAGGACTGAGGAGAGTGTGTCAGACAATATCATGGTGTTTTTCTGAGCTCATCACCGACCTGTATTTATATATATATGCACTACAATATATTACATATGGAAAGATGTACAATTTCTGCTAGATCAAATATTAATATTAAATAATCGATGTATTGATCAACTTCCTCATATAATATAATTATTTGACTGGTCAAATACAAATACTAGAGCGAAAAATTGCATATTCAGAACAGTTCTAAATATGGAAACTTCTATAGTGAAGATTGTTAAAAAAAACGGTCAAATTTAAATTTATTAGAATATATAAAATAAAAAATTATGAATTTATTAGAAATAGAAATTAAAGACATAAAAATCTAAAACATGGGTGGTATTCCGTTTTTTCGATTTGATTAAATGAATTTTCTACGTCGATTATTATCTCCAGAAAAAAAACGAAAATTTATTTTATTATTATTCAGAACGGATCTGAGAAAAAAAAATTCATTATTAAATACTAATAACGTCAGAGGAAACAGAATCAAAAGTTGGCATGTTAATGTGCCATTGCATTGCATGCAATCACGTTTAAATTATTATTTTGAGTAATTTATTTTGGAAGTTATATTAAAAAAAATATTCTAAGAAATAATTAAAAAAAAATATAAAAGTTGGAAACAAAATTTGGGGGAAAAGTGAAGTACATTGTATAAATTATGTATTAGTTTCAATTATTTAGCATCTTATTATTATTAATATCATTTTTTTGAATATAAAATCTATGGTTTTTTAAGGATGAGGACCCGTGGCGGATCCAGGAGAGTGGGGTCCTAGACCCCACTTGATTTATATATATTTTTTTAAAAATTATAGGTATATTTTACTTAGTATTTATTAGGACCCCGGTTAAATTTTGGTATGGACACCAGTTGACAGTTCAAGATCAGCTCCTTAAGCATTTACATTTTAAGTGTGATCTAATGTTCAATTCCTAGTGAAGTAATCTTTCTTCTTTTTGTCTCATTTAGAATTCTCAACTTTAAAAAATGTTTTATTTGATTTTTGAATATAATTAGTATTTCAATTTCGTTTGATGTTTAATTTAAAAAAACTTTTTATGTTTTGTCTAAGAGCAATAATAATATGTTTTAGTTTAAAGTATGCATAAATCGAAAAATTGAATAGCAATTTTTTTATTTAGAATTTAAGTTATATGATTTAATGATTGTTTTTTTGGTTGCAAATCAGACTCTTTATAACACGTTAGACAACATGAAAATGATAATGTATTTGTTTAACTTATCAATAATTATTGTATATAGATTAACTGATATAAATTACTAATACTTCTACGAAAAAAAATGAATTATTATATCATTTTATTTTAAACTATTGTATATATATAGTTAAAAAATAAATTATTTCAATTTAATTTGATACCAATTTTTTTTAATATCTCGGTATAAAAAATCGTAATAGGACCCCACTTATGTGGGTTCCCGATCCGCCGCTGATGAGGACACAATCTATAGTTTTTTTTATACTAACAACTACTATCATCATCATCCCATTAATTTATAATCTCGACTGTTAGCATCCTATGCTAATTATGATACCAATATCCGATCAAGATTTTAGGTTAATAAATGCACGTGATCCAACCTCGACCAATGGGTGATTTACATAAATAAATATAATTTTGCTTCATTACAATGTTGAATTATATTTAAAATGTATTAAAAAATATATCATTAAATAGTATTATATTATTTTAATGTAATGTAATGTGAATATTTGCTTATTTGTAGTCATAATTTTTTCTAAGTACCTTCATACACGTTCTTTTCATATGAAAGTAGAGGTTATTAAGTTTCCAATAGCATATATTTATATGGCCAAGAAAAAAATAGCATATATTTACTACATTACTATAACATTTTAATTAAAGATAAGATTTATATTTTTATCTGATTTTAGCGTACATATATAAATATATATATATACATATATGAAAAAAAATATAGCCGAAGAATCCAGCATATCCAATTATTGCTAATATAATAAATAAACAAAACTCTATGTATACATATATGTCTGGCACATGATATATAAAGATACAGATCTAAATAAAGAGAGACTTCAAAACATTAATGTCATTGAGGACTCTCATTTTTTGTTAAATAATAATAATTATTATTATTATAATTTTTTTATACATAACAAAGTCAGTTTTTGCAACTTTTTATCAGAAGTGTTAAAATCCAACCCCTCCAACCTTAATATATTGTTTCTGCATAAATCTGTTTTTGTCACTGATATTGTTATAAGAAAATTATATAAAAATGCAAAAAAAAAAAGAAGATAATGTGAGTTCTTCCATTGATGTTGTTGGATCTATCTGAATTTGTTGGTCGGTTGCTAACTAGATGGACTCGTCGCTCCTATTTCCTCTTGGATACTTGTAGGAAGGAAAGTTCGGGTTTTGCCCGTTATTTGTCTTCCGATGATAAAATCAGTCGGAGGATGTATAAAGAGTAAAATGTAATTTTAGAGCATTAATTACCCGATGAATTGGGTGGGTGAGGACTATTTATAGACAAAGTTATTGCAGTATTCAATATTCATCTAGTCAAACTTTATTGTCAAAAAAACTAATATAGTCAAACTTTTACCCTAGTTGACATTGTTCATTGAGTGATGATCTAATCAGAGTTAATTTAGTCAAGTGTCTTTAATAGCGCTGTCTGAGTCGTTGTTCATAGCTTTCATGAGTATAAACTATAAAGTATACTCATTACTTTACATTAAATGTTTTTTTTTTGTAACTTATGGCATCTCTTGAAGGCATGTCATGTATACTTTAGGAGCTTTTTTACAAATTGGGTTTCTGAAAGGGCCATTTTGGTTTGTTTACAAATATTAAGGCCCATTAGTTACATTAAGCAATCAGCCCAATAACTTGGGCCATTACGGTCTTATATTAGGTTTATTATAATGGGCTTCTTAGCTCAACATGATAACCGATTCCATATGCGGGTTGGATCATTATAACCCGACCAATGACCCGCTGAAGACGTGCCCGCCCGACACAGTACTACAGAGACAGATCAGACTATCATCTTGTCGACTTGCTCGATACGGCACTGAGTCCATCCATATCCATCCATCCATCCATCGACTCAGTAATCCTTCCAGTGAAGTAATCGAAGCAGAAACAAGAACAAGAATCGCGCCGTTTTTTTATTTATTTTGTAGCAGAAAACCCCTGAATCGGCATAATTCTGAATTGATTCCCTGCGCAATCGTGCATCAACCAATGCTTAGAACATGGACGCATCGATAAGCACAGAGGCATCTCCTCTGTCTTCAGATATTGTGGCGTCTTCAGTCTCTTTTCTCAATGAAAGGTTTCGTTCCAGAGAGGATCTATCGCAAGCGAAGAGTTTAGTTTCTGAGTTAGAGGCGGAGTGTGTTGACTTGGATCGAAACCTAATTGAGCTGAATTCCAGGCTTGGAGTCAGTCTGGTTGCTTATGCTTCATTTTCCGATCGAGCTCATGATTTATTTGGTTGCATCAGTGCCCAATTAAAGGACCTTGAATCATTGACTGGCGGTTCCGATACTAGATCAGGTTTGGTCTCTTTCTGGGCTGTATCCGATAACAGATTGGAATTGTTTTGACCACCAATGCAAGTAAATTGAAAACATTTCCGACACAAAAATGACCTTTTGGGAAGTCCTGAGCTCCAGTTACATGCCATTATCAACGTTCAGTTTTCAAGCCGATTCTTTCGGCCCTCTTGTTTTATAGCCAGTTTATGTTTTTTCATTGAATCCTTTTTTCTTTCTACTTCTCATGTCTGTGGGATTATTTGCAGATGGAGGAGGAGAGAGGAGCATACTGGGGGAGCAGGAACTGGCTACATTGGCGAGGGAAGTGGCAAGAGTCGAGACTGAGAGAGCATATGCAGGTCAGTTTCTGTGTATTTTGAAATTCGTATGGACACAAGGAGTCAAGAGTCATATGGGTTTTTAAAACGATCCTTGAAAGATGAGAGACTTGCTTCAGTTAATATATGAAGCCTTGGAGAGATTCCGTGTCTGTGTTTTCTAGCAAGCAAATGAACTTGTGATCTCTATGTCTCTTCATGGGGAGTTTAATGCGCGACTAGCATGTAACAGTCATTTGACATAAAATAGATATCAAGTTATACTGCGCATGTTGTATTAAATTATTTGCCACAGAATGTTACAATATTTACAGTGCTATTTGGCAAACAATTTCATGACCTTAGTGAAGCTTTTTTATAGGTCAGGCAGCTAGAATCCCTATATGTTAGTGCTTTGATTTATCTAATCTTTTTAGAGCTAAAATCACAGTACTTGACTTAGTGAGTATTCTACTTAATTTTCAATGGATGATGAATTTACAAACTCATGTAGGTCCTTGTCTCCTAATGCATGTGGAGCAAGTTTCAGGGGCCTAAGATCTTCCATTATTTGATGAATGTGATGTTCGCACCGTGAACTAATAATCTCTCAGCTACATGTTTGACAACCTCATATCCTGGCTGTAAAGTAGAGATTTATGTGAATGTGATTTGAGTAGAAAGCTTTAACTTTCTTTACGTGTTACGTTTCTTTTGTCTACTCGTGCCTTTCTATTTTTCAGTTGTCATCATGGTTTATGGTTCTAGGCAAGTCCTACATCTACTGTCAAGGAAAAGTTTGATGATGATCCTCTTTTACTTTTTATGTATACCAACTTATTATGTCTTTCAGAGACGGCATTAAAACTGTACATCTTGGTCGAAGACATCGAGGAAGTTGTCTCTTTCACATTGAGCAAAAACTTGAAGAAGAATTCTTCAACCCAGATTTCTGAAGTAAGAACTATTTTGCAAGCTGAAATCTGACGTTTCACCTTTGGCGTTTCCTTGCTTTCTGACTTCATTCTCAAATACCTAAGGATCCATACTTGAACTGTTCATACTGCAGGAATATCGTAGGCAGGCAATTGAAACACTTGGAAAAGTTGAAGATATAGTGGCTGAAGTCACAAAGACTAGGCCACGGTGGTCAAATCTTGCATCTGCCGCTGATCACAGGGTAGATCGAGCCCTTGCCATCTTAAGACCCCAAGCAATTTCTGATCACCGGGCAGTTCTTGCTTCACTTGGATGGCCACCCCCTCTTGCTGCCTTGAATTCTTCAGATCCATATATAGGAAAATCAGGTTCAGTTCGAAATCCTCTCTTTACCTTGGAAGGTGATCTCAAACTCAAGTACTGTGAAAACTTTCTTTTCTTGTGTCACCTTCAAGAGTTGCAGCATAGAAGAAAATCCCGACAACTCGAAGGCCATTTTAGAGAAGTTGCCTTGAGGCAGCCACTTTGGGCCATTGAGGAGCTTGTAAATCCTGTATCCTTGGCTTCTGAACGCCATTTTGCAAAGTGGATTGATAAACCTGAATTTATCTTTGCTCTGGTTTATAAGATCACAAGGGATTATGTTGACTCAATGGATGAATTGTTACAACCACTGGTTGATGAAGCAAATCTTATAGGTTACAGCTGCAGAGAGGAATGGATCGCATCAATGATATCTGCACTTTCCACATACTTGGCGAAAGTGGTATTTCCAGTTTATGTTGGTCAAATAGAAGAGGAGGACGTCTCTGGAATCAAGTCACCAGCAAGATCGTCCTGGCTCCATCTTGTTGACTTGATGATATCATTTGGCAAGCGAATCAAATCCCTAGTATCAAACTCTGGAATCTCATTCTCCCTAATTGAAGAAGTAAACCTCCAAAAGCTTTCCTCTTTATCTGTCTTCTGTGATCGACCTGACTGGCTCGACCTATGGGCACAGATAGAGCTTACTGACACATTAGATAAGCTCAGTTCTGAGACTGAAAATGTCTGGAACAAGAAAACTCAGGGATCCATTCTCATGTCTGGTTCTGAAAATTTCCGCTCGCCAGCTATTTCAGATTTCTTCCTTCAGTATCTTTCGTCTGTAATTGACCGCTCTAAAGCCTTGCCTTTGATTGAAATGAGATCAAAGTTTCTGAGATTAACTTCTGTGCCTATAATAGAGAAGTTCTTGGATTCATTGCTTGTCAGGTGTCAGGAAGCCGAAGGGTTGACTGCACTAACAGATGATGATGCCCTGACCAAAGTTGCAAAATCTATTAACGCTTCACGACACTTTGAATCTGTTCTCAGAGAATGGTCTGAAGATGTTTTCTTCGTCGAGATGAGTGAAACTGAACTCGAGGTTGGAATCTTTGATCTGGAGGTCAGTAAGCTTGAGAAATTCAGAGAAGAGTGGGTTGAGAAATTATCAGTTGTTGTTTTGAGAGGATTTGATTCTTTATCTCGAGATTACTTGAAAACCCGAAAGCAGTGGCACGAAAATGATGAAGAAGAGTGGACAGTATCAAAACCGTTGGTCAGTGCTCTAGACTATCTTCAAGGCAAAATGTTTACTTTGCAGGAAAGTCTAAACAAAATCGATTTTGTCTATTTATGGAGACGAATAGCGTATAGTATTGATAAATTGTTCTTAAATGGTCTTTTACTGAGCAACACAAAGTTTCAAAGTAACGCAGTGGAAAGACTCAACCATGACATGGAGGTTTTATTTGGGATGTTCCGAAGTTGGTGTTTGAGACCAGAAGGGTTTTTCCCGAGAATCTCGGAAGGGTTGAAGCTTCTGAATATGGGGGAAGAACAAGTTAGGGTTTGTCTGGAAGGAGGGGAAAGAGGTCTGAAGGAGCAAGGCATTAGGGTTTTGAGTATAAAGGAGACTGAAAAGATTCTCAAGAACAGGTAACTTATGTTTAAGATTTTTTGTTCTAAATTATTGCTATTGTTGTGTTGAGATCTTCAACTTTGAAGGGCTGAACCATCCTGTTGAGGGGACTCGAACCCAGACCAAGACCACCCCGCCCAGTCTAGGCTGGAGCTCAAACATGGTTGACCATACTTGAATTCTGGTTAAGGATTCACTTTGGTCGTGAGTTCGAACCACATTGAACATTTGTACAAATTTGAGGTTGACCTTTAAAACTCAATTCTAAATTTAATCTATGGTATTTTTAACATTTACCGTTCAAATTTTAACAGAATAGATTACTTAAAAAGAAAAAACTAAATGAGTATAATTAGGGTTGTTAATGGTGCGAATATAGTAAATAACATAATTGCAGTATTGCAACATGTTTTTTAACTATATTATAGTCATAATTATAACATTATTGCGTTTAATGTTGTGCTGAATTTATTATAATTGCGGTTATTAAGCATAATTTTAAACATATATTCATATCAAAGTATCATATATCTATATCTATCTATCTATATATTAATTTCACTAAGTATCCTATAATTTTGACAAGTAAGTTTTTAACACAATTTTCTCTATCATAGTGTCGTAATAATTTAATTTGATTGATCCACGTAAAAAAAATACATTCATATCATCATTTTCTCACATCCATATGGACACTCTAAAATTAATAAAAAAATTCACATTCAATTTCAAAAGATGCTACATTTATGAGTATGTCAAATTAAATTTTGCCTTCAAAGAATAGTAAATTGCAAGTTTTGCACCTAATAATTTACTTTAGAAAATTATACAAACATTAAGAGTGAAATAAATAAATAATGAAAATACAACCATTTTTTTAAGAAATGTAAAATAATTTGAAATAAATAAAAAATATTTTTTTTATGAAGTTATGATTCTCACATATTTTTAACTAAGAAAATAAATAAATAAAAACTAAGAAACAATTAACTATTACTAAATAAAATGTTTATAAATAATTATTTTTATAGTGCTATTACTAAATGAATTTAAAATAATGAGTATACTATAAATAATAAATGTTATACAAAAAAATAAATTGAATAATATTATATTAATAGTAAGTTGAGTTAATCATATTAATATAATAATATAATGAAATAGTAATTTGATTTAATTTACTTTTATTAATTTATATAATGGTTTAAATTTTATATTAAACTATCTTTATATAACAATAATTTAAATATTTAAATACTTTTTAATATTATGCGCAAAGTGCATGTCAATTCTTCCATATATATTAATTTGACTAACTTATATAGAATGAATAAATAAGTTTTTTGTTCTATTTTCTGATGCCTAATGTAATTAATATCTTCTAATTGGTCCATGTCATTCACAAATTTCTCATTCTTATATGACATGTCATGTAAATCACTTTAAAATCTCTAACTAATTCTCTTTATTTCAAATAATATTTTTGATTTTTTTCTTAAAACTAGTTTATGAAGTGAAATTAACGTGATAGTAAAATACATAATATTATATTTTATGAATATCAAGTATGCACATATTAAAATTTACTTTTACAAATTAAAATATAGATTAATTAATGATACATTTAATCTATCACATAATACTATTATTAAAATAAAACATAAGTCACATATAAGCATCATCTACTATATTACAATAATATCAAAATAAATTTTAACAATGTTACAAAATTAAATGTTATATATTTATTAACTCAATATAAGTTACAATTAACAAAAGAGATAAAATATAATATGTATACTAAAACAGTAAAACTGGTAATATCATAATATTACTATTGCTAGAAAATTATTAATATGTTTATATGGACATAAAAGTTAAGAGTATTATATGGACATTACATTTATTGTTTTTTACAGTTTTATGAAGAAAAAAAATTAATATATTTACAACTCAACATATTTTTTAATTATTAAAATTCTATTTATATAATAAAAATATAATATATTATTACATTTACAAAAGTAAATAAAAAATTAGTAATGATTTTATTAATCTTTTGTAAATATATGCACTAATATAAATCATTAAAAAATTTAAATTAAAACTATTACTTATTATTTTATTGACTCATGTATTTTTTAACTAATTTTATGAACAAATACACTTAATATAATTTATAATTTTTGTTTTTTAATATAATTTACAATAACTTATCCATATAATTAATTATTTCATGATTTTTTTTTATTGTAAATAATTAAAACTTATACCAATGAAAAATTATTATAGTGTATATTCACTTAAAAAATAACTTTATAATCATAAAATTATTGTTCTTTTTAAAATAAAATTATTGTTCTTTTTAAAATAATTATAGTCTATATTCTCTTAAAAATAATTTAAATATATATTAACTTATACACTAGAAAAAATAAGAATATTAACAAATAAAATATATTACTTACTCTATTATTGCGCATACCATATCTAATTTTATTATAAACCCTAAACCCTAATAAATTTATAGACAAAATGAAGAAGAAGGTCTTTGATCACGAACATATGAGGGAGAGGAGTGACCGTGGTCGGCTTCGAAGTGTCGGCACCTATCGTCTTGAGACAAGCCACCGTAACTCCGCCTTGATCTTCTGTAACGCGTCCAAAATCTACCACACACAGAGATGTTTAATACAAACATTAAAAAATAGTTTGTCCAACATCGAGCTAAGAGCTAAGATCAGTTATATCTAAAAGTTAGGGTACCAAATTGCAGCTTGGACAAAGGTGAAGTACCAACAAGACAGTTGGACAAAGGTTCGATGTCAGAAACGTGTCGTTGAGTGAGGGTGACAGGCTATTTTGCCTGCCTTTAGAACTCGAAGAGTTTCACGAAAAAACTAAAAATCTAATTAGTTTAGTTATTGGGCTTTTCATTGGGCCGTGGATAAATTTTTTTCCAACTTATTTTAAGGTAAACTATCTATTGGTCAAAGTTTTTTTTCCCTTCAAATTATCTCTTTAAGTTCGGAGAAATTTAAAAACAAATGTTCAACTTTCCATTTATACTCAATAGAATAAAATTTAAAAATAATATAATACATAAGAATATCACAATTAGATTGTTCTAAATTATATTTAAAAAAATATAATAATCTTACCATATTTTTTAGTGATATACCATAATTAAATATACAATTTTAATACAATCGAAATTAATTTAAGTTTAAAATACATATTAAAATTTATTTACTTGATAAAGTTTATATATATATATATATATATATATATTAAAAATAAAAAGGTACAAAAATTACAATTTCTAAATTTTCAGTGATTTATCCGACTTTATTTCGTTCCTTCTTCATTTTCCTTTTTTATATTATTGTATACCAAATAACCAAAACAATGTCATAAGATAAAGACAAGCTCAGGATGGAGAAGGGACAAAATCTTCCATCCGTTTGGTATGGCTTGTCCATGTCACCAGAAGGGAATGACGTGGGAATAGTGAAGTTCCAATTAGAGTAAACCACGTGTCAGGTTAGAAAGACGGTTTGAAACATTGAAGCAGCAGGTTGCCGAAAATTAAGGGACCAAATTGAAGTTGGTTTGGTAGATGCTGAGGAAACAAAACAACCCTCCACATCCAATCATTCATGTGTCGGTAATTATCATTATAAATAAATATGGATTAAAAATAAGTGGTAACTAAATTTAAAGTCAATGAGCAGTCAAATGCATACACTATAAGAAAAATATAAATAATTAGAAAATTCAAGCATATTAGGAGAAACATTTATTTCATAAATAAAATATATTAACGATCATTTATATTTTTTTAAAAAATAAGAATAATTCATATGCATGTGTGTGTCAGTGTATGTATTAATTTTGTGTAAATTTATTAATTAATAATAGGCCCTAAATCGCTCCTTTCACCGGGATTAAGAGTTGGGCCCACAATTAATGCTTATAACTAGAAAACAATTAGAGAAAGGTATCTTCTTCTGGTGTCACGTAACCATCTATTAATAAAGATACTCAATATGCAAATCTATGAGAGGACACGTGTCTCGTTACTACTCATGTTGGTTACTCACTTGCATTCAAATAACATAGAACTCATTCGATATTGTATGAAGTGTGTGTAGTCGATATCTTATCGTACTAATAGTAGCCTAATGGTGGACATAGGACAGGGCCCACATTTTAAACAACAAAGCTTACTAATCATAATAAAAGTAATTACTGTTAAGACAATTTGTTTGTTACATTATTTTACTGAATAAATTGTTAAATTTATAATACATAAATAAAAGCGTTAAATACCAAGTACCTAACTAAACTTTGAACGTTTTGCAACGAGAAAATGGCTACCTCAACTTTGAAGAAAGTGCAAATAGCTACGTCCGTCCAATTTTTCGGAAAGTCGTCGGAAATTCGTCAGAAATTGGACGGAGGTAACTATTTGCATCTTTTTCAAAGTTGAGGTAGATCGTTTTGAATTTTCAAAGTTCGGGTAGCTCATTGCAAAACGTCCAAAGTTCAGGTAGCTACTTAATATTTAACCCTAAATAAAATGATAACAGATATATATAATTTATTTATTATTTTGTGTACAAATTATTATAAAATTTTATAATTTACTAGATAAATTGTAATGACAAATATATATATATAATAAATTAAACAAGAATTTACCTTTCAAATTCATTGATAACCTTCAAACTCCACTGTTCATCCTCTAAATTTTCCTTTGATTGGTCTTTTCCAACCACCGTTGTCCTTTGTTGGACTGTTTCACCTGAAAGCTCTCTTTATAAGCAGCCTTTGGTCGACCCTTTATACTTCCTCTCTTCATACTAGCTAGCTTAGCCAGTAACATTTCTAGAGAGAAAGATAGATAGGGTTTCAGATAACCGTCATGTCGTCGAGCAGAAGACGAAGCACTTCTTCTTCTTCTTCTTCCAATGGTAGAGAAGAAGAGAGTGAGGAGTTGATGTTGAAGCTGCAAGAACTCATTTCACAGCTTAAATTCCATGGAAGCAATAGAAAGGTACTTGTTGTCTTCTGTTATATAAATAAACCTTTCGAGAATTAAGCAGTGTAGTTTGTGCAGTTATCAGCAGAGACATTGAAGGAGGCATGCAAGCACATAAAGAGGCTGCGTAGAGAGGTGGAGAAGCTGAGTTCAACACTATCTCATCTGCTCATGAATAACACAAACGACATTGATGATGTTATTCGATCATATAACTAGATATTTACCTCTCAGTGGGAGGGCGATCACTCTATTGTGGTTTGCCGGACTCATCAATGCATCGAATATGCTGTTATTGTGCACAAATCACCAAGGAAGACTCTTTATCAAACTGACACTTGAAATGTGTGTAAAAAATTAACTACGACATGAAGATTATGATCAAATATTCTCACAAATTTCTCTACATTGCAATCTAGTAGTACCTTCCAAATTGCTTTCACCTCCAAAAAGAAAAAAAAAACTCCACGCTTGAATCATTGAAGAGCACAAAGAAAATGGTTTGAATAGTAATTATTAGAAAAGACAACCAACTCCATCAAGGGCAGTGCAAATGGTGTGTCCTTAAGTACCTGAGACCTACTAAATCTTGAAGATTAGGGAGTGTGGCGTTTAATCTTCATCTTCTTCGTCGCCATCGCCACCAGATGCCTTCTTTGCAGCTGCCTTCTGATTCCTTCTCTTCACCCTTCCGGGGCGGCCACCACCAAATGGGCTCGTCAGTGAGAAGTCAATGTGCTTCTGTGAATCAACTCTCACCATGAATGATGGAATGTTTACCACCTGCCTCCCAACCCTGATCCATTTGGTAATTACATTGTCAAGCATAAGATGCTCAAAATAAGAAACCAAAATAATGCAATAGCAATAGACAAACACAATCTGCATATCCACACAGATCAAGATTTTCCAATATAAAACTATGTATAGGCAATGTAACGTAGTAAGGATCTGTGTAAAGGTTACTTTTATTGCAACAATTTCACTGTTAATTATCTCACTTTTGTCCTGAAAGAAGAAAAAAAAAACTTTTCAGTCTATCAATACCTGATATGTCTCTGCCTGATAAGAACCCTAGCATGGTGAATAGACTTGGCCATGCCCGACTTGAACACCAGAGTCTGAAGGCGTCGCTCAAGAAAGTTCTCCACAGTCAAAGACAAAACATAATCGAGCTTGTTCTGACTCTCATCCAAAAGCCCATATCGGTTCATTCTTCGAAGAAGGGCCTCTCCCTCAAAAATTCTACGAGGGTTCTTCTCATCGAGGGTGAGAAGCATCCTTGCATTGTTTCGGATGCGGCTCAGTACGTACTGAACCCTCCACAGCTCTCTTTTACATCGGAGACCGTATTCTCCCACCAACTTCAGCTCAGCATCGAGACGCTCCTTTTCATACGGACGCCTAGGTTTCTTAAATGTCTTACCATCTGCAATTTTTACGGCTCCAACCCAGTTAGTACTCGATCAATGGATCAAACATCTCCACAAAGTTGTAAGAAGCCTTTAATGATACATAGATTCACCTAAAGTTTAGTTCAAGCTCAGAGGTCTAGCACATTATAGATAGTATCGTTCTTATTTCAACTGGGATTCTAACTGCTTCCACGAGAAATCTGTCACTTAATCAAGCACCTAACAAGAATTAAAATTTGAACTCTCAATTAGTAATTATCGTCGTTGTCCCAACACCTGAGCTAATACTGAAAGAAATGCACTGATCGAACAAATCACAGCTATACAATCATAATTTTCCATGAACATTGAGCAAAGAGATGAACAAAGCAATTTCAAAGTTCAATATAGGCATAAAATGACATACAGTAAGTATGAGCCCATGCTAGAGACACACATCATGCCGTTTGGGTTAAAGAATATCAAAAGATACGAGAGTCAGAAATGAGCATACAGTTTCGGTAAAAGTTGACGTGCACCATGTCAGCTTCTTCTCCAGGTGAAGCAGGAGGTGGCTACGGCGAGCTCCTTCTCTGTCTGCTCTTTACCTAGGTTGGAGACGGAAAGCTTATAAATATTATAACAGAAAAGCCTACAAAACTGAAACAGCAGGAGGATCTTAAGACAGGCTTGTCCCATTTAAAACTAAATAGGCTATCATCCATAACCAGGCCCAATTTTCAGTTTCTGTAGGTTTATGATAAATTTTGAATACTAATAATAATAACTCTAAAAAACTCTTTTTTTTTGTTCTCTAAACATGGTAAATATATTTCGAATAATTACACGTGTTGAATATTAGTTTTTTTTAATTAGTAATAGTATTAATCTTCTTGAGTTGTTAATAGTTATATTAGCAAATTTAACATTTTTCGTGATGTAGTTTGGACCTTTTAGCCAGATAGATAAAACCATAGTTATCAGAACCGGACCGGTCATCGAACCGGCAAGGGAGCAATTCCCAATTTGCCTGGTCCAACCCGATTGAATCCGGTTCGATGTGTGATTTACTGTTTATATTATATTATAATTTCCTTAATAAATTATATTATAACTTCAGTTGTGTCCCCTTAATTTCAAGCACTAGTTTTCACGCCACTTTTTTATCCACTACTTTATAGTATTATAATTCATCATATATCTATTTATCTAATATATATGACTTCCACCCCAAATGTTATAATTCATCCTATACCTATCTATGACCTCCTCTCATCCCCCTCCACTGACCGCCCCTCACCCTTCCTCTCCCCGCCCCTGGCCACCCCCTACCCCCCCGCCCTTCACCCCCCCTCTTGCCCCTCTCCAGCCCCCCTCTCCCCACAAACTACGTCTCTACTTAAGCTCCCGCTCCTCCCCTTTTCCTTCCACCTTGCGTTCTTCTCTTCTTCTTCTTCTTCTTCTTCTTCTCTTCGCTTCTTTCTTTTCTCTTCTCAACTCTTTAAAGTTTTAACCGACCGTTATTTTTGTAAAAACAAAATCCATCTAAAATAGTGAACCGGGAACCGGCTGGTTTTTAAAAAACTAACCGATTTTCCAAAAAACGTTCGGTTCAACCCGGTTTAAATAATGTTCATTTGCAAAACAGTCTTTTATCTGAACCAAACCGGATAGGGGACTGATTCTCGGTCGGATTGCCAGTCCGGTCCGGTTCAAATAAGTATGGATAAAACACTGCTGCGAGATACTTGCATGGTGATCCGTTCATATTAAAATATTCATGCATTTAGTATTAACTAGATAACTAATATGCACTTTCCGCATAATATAAAAAATATATTTGAGTTATCGTCATATAAATATAGTTTAATATAAAATTTAAATTATTATATTAATTAACAAAAATAAATAAAATAAAATTACTTTTTATTTATATTATTATATTGATACGATTAACTCAACTTACAAAATAAAAAAATATTTATGTTTGTTATTAATATAATATTATTCAATTTACTTTTTGTATAACGTTTATTATTTATAGTATATTCATTACATATATTTAAATTCATTTAGTAATAGCACTATACAAAATTATTTATAAACATTTTATTTAGTAATATTTAATTGTTTCTTATTTTTTATTTATTTATTCTTAATTAAAAATATGTGAAACTTATGTACACAAATATAACTTAATAAATTATATACGCATATACACTATTTAGAATACTAATAGTTTTATTTTATATATATATAAATGAAATTTCAAATATAATAATAATATCTAAATAGCAATATTAAATAATTAATTTACAAAATTTTATGAAAAGTATCATTTTCATTTAATTTAATAATAGCATGTGTATTTATATATTTAATTTTAAAACATTTAATGTTATTATAGTATAATTTTTCTTTCAAAAAACTTTTCTAAACAAACATTATTGTGTACACATTTAGAACTGTTTAAAATTTGATTTATTTTTACCTTTTGTTTTTTAAAATTTAGAAATCAAATAAATAGTTATATATTTTAATTCTTGGCAAAACAAACATATATATTTACTATCTATTTAGTTCAGTTTTAAATTAACTTAGTTACTATTGTGTATCATTTTTTCAATTATAAATATTATGTACTTTCAACACTTAATTCATTTTTTAATTTAATTAAGCTAAACTATAATTATAAATTAGGCTTAAATATATATTAAACATGATTTATATAACAATTTCATATTTTCTGAAAATATTTGAAAATAAATGAGTAGATAATATTCTCTACATAACTTAGCCAAATTAATATATAGATAGATAGATAGGTATAGATAGATAGATACAAATATTTTTATAATATTATACAATATAACAATTTTTTATTTTATAAAAATATTTGCAAATAAATGAGTACATAATAAAAACAAACTTAATCAATTATGAATATGATGCTAATTAATGATTTTAAAATTCATTTTATGACATCTATTATTAGTTATAGTAAATTATAAATTGTTTTTAAATTTTGTAATTAATATATAGATAGGTATAGATAGATAGATACAAATATTTTTATAATATTATACAATATAACAATTTTTTATTTTATACAAATATTTGCAAATAAATGAGTACATAATAAAAACAAACTTAATCAATTATGAATATGATGCTAATTAATGATTTTAAAATTCATTTTATGACATCTATTATTAGTTATAGTAAATTATAAATTGTTTTTAAATTTTGTAATATAATTTGATTCTAATAGAATATAACAATGATATTTTATAAAAATAATTCTAAGAAAATAATGAATAAACTAATATTATAATTGTTTCATACCTTAAATTTTATGTCATACTTATAAATATCTACATAAAATTAACATATGATTATTATTTTCATAATATTGATATATAATATACATAATAATCCTTAATTTCATCTTAAATTATCTTGTAATAAAAAGATTTAATTTATACATCTTCTTGCTTTTCATAAAATATAAAATTTAGTAAATAAAATAAACTTAAGAAAAATCATAAATGCACATAGAAAATAAGAAGATATTAATGAAATTTTGTAACATATTGTGAGAATGAATGAGAGAGTGGAAGATTTAAACTAAGTTGCATGGCATGCCACATATGAGTGAGAATTACATGTTTGAGATGAACCAATTAGAAATTATGAAATTGACATTAGGAATGATAAAATGTCTTAAAAAGTTTACTTGTCACAATTCTACGTAACTTAGCCAAATTAATATATAGATAGATAGATCTTTAAAAGACATGATAGCAAAGGTAGTTCTTACCCTCGGCAGTGTTTGCTTTATAATTAGTATTTAGAAAGCATAAATACACACTTTATGTTCCTATAAAGCGAGTGTATATATATATATATATATATATATATATATATATTAATTACATATATTAAGTGGTCTAGTTGAGCTGAGCGGGTTCAAATCTGCAGACGCAGTCATATATCTTGCCTTTGATCAGCTTCTCTGCTAGTCTTTGGTTCTTCACCATGGCAAGCTTCAAGGCATCGCATCTGAACTGTGCATTGAAGTTTGTATGAAGAGATCGACCCATTCCTTCAAGAACAATCTGAAGAAAAACACAGACATATTACTAATCTCTGCAAATGATCATGAACATGGAAAAATGAAGAAGAAAAAAACTTACCAAATCAGCATCCTTGGCTGCATCAGCTAGCTCGGAGCTGACCTGACGCAAGTCAATGCATGGACTCCCACACCCGTTCTCAACAACCATCAATGGAGCTGAAGCAGATTCTTCTTTTGAATCATCCAAGTTATTGGTCATCACATCCACAATCAGGCCTCCTGCTACAGCAGCTCGACGAAGAATGTCACAGTGCTGTTTGTCAATCATAATTTCACAAAGAAAGTGAGGTCAGGTTCTTTAATTTGTCATTGTCTCCACCATTTCATTGCATGGGATTTTCTTCATATGGCGTTACTCAACAGATGAACTCACCTTTGCAGCCTCAGCAATAATGTCAGGGAGCTCCATAGCAGTTACATCGTTTATAGCGGGAAGAGAGTTTGCAACCAAAACAACCTGCAAATCACCATTTCTCCATTACAACATCAATAATTTGACGAAAGGAAAAGCTGGTCATTTTGCTTGCTATAATATAACACACTTATATATGAGCGATAATGGTAATTTAGAAGTTGAGAAGCATGGAGTGGAAGAGGAAGCTTTACTTCAGTTCCACAACGAAGGAGCTCCCTGGCCAGTGGAAGCATGCCCAATACTACATCAGCGCCTGAGTTGTCCACAAAAAGTAGGGCTCTTTTGTATGGACCTGGCTTCTTGCCCTTACCTCCTAGCATTCTCTCTTTAAATAAGTCAAAATCATCAACCTGGCCCAAAAAACGACATTGTTTCAATAATCAAAGGCCAATGAATGCATGTGTGATGTAATAATGGATTCTGCTCAAAAGGGAGAGAGAGAGATGTGCAGGAACAAACCCCCCACGGCCTTTGCATCTTATCGCGACTCATTCTATAGATTTCGATGATCGTTCCTTTGTGATAGAGATCCACACAGGCTCTTGATCCCCAGTCAAAGATATTTGCTGCTAGAACTCCCTCAATTAGCATAAGCAGTCTTGTTTCCTGCATCAATACATACATAGATTCCAACAAATTAAGCCATGGATGGATTTCTTGGTTCTGTTTGTGCCACTTAACTCCGAGGCCCTTCTTCCCTCACACTGAACAAGTGAATATTAGAAAACCCGAGCAAAAAAATATACAGAAGAGAGCGTTAGGTACTTAACAGACCTCGCTCATATTATCCAGTTCTACTAAAAGATCAGATAGAACAGCAAGAGATGCCTCGTTCTCCCTGTATGATCAGAAAGGACAAATGTTAATCTACTTTGGCCCATGTTCATCTACTCTGACAATGAATCCCATCAGAAACTTTGGGAAAATGAACTTCCAAGTTAACTCTATATACTAATCCTTAAATCTCAATTGAATGTGATTGCACAAAAATAATAAGATCAACCATTGTATAAAAGGAATAAAAGGCAACTTTGCTGTCACACTTTCATCGTGAATGGAACAAGTTATTATGTGATTGCAAATGGGAGAAAACGTCAAAGTCTTGGAGCTCTTCCAAACATACTTAAATTAAGGTAGCTGATTTTTAAAGAATCAAACTTCAGTTCAGATGCTCAAAAGAAGAATCACCTTTGTTTTATGCTTCTGTAGGCATCAACAAATTGGAACTCTCTCAGGCACTCTTCCCTTAGTTCCAAGAGATTGGCCAAACCTAATTTCCCATATGCGGCTGGCTCCTCCATCAACCTTTTTGTATATGATTTAGTCGAAAATTAGACAAAGAAAATGGAAAATAACTTTTAAATTTTGAAGGACGTTTTATGTGGAACTGCTTTTCCCCCAAGAATTTTAGAAAATAGCTACTAGCTTCATTTATGATGGATAAAGATGAGAAAGGAAAAGAAATCAATCCAAAACTAATTACAAGGAAGTTACTCCCAAGAAATAGCAGCTATTTTCGGAAGAAATATGCAAATAAATTGATTTCCAAGTTGTGGGAGCACCATTATAAAGAGATAATGATATGGAAAGCAGAGTAACACTATCCTAATGCCTAGGTATTTTTCTGCCAGATGATAGTGATACAATTACATATTTGCAGCTAAGAAAATCATTTGGACATGGGGTTATTAAATTCAAAAGAGCACAAGCATGAAAAGCAAAACAAATTTACTTTGTATCAGAAAGCATGATAGGGAAGGAACATGTTTGCATTTTTGTCCAGGATCTTCATTTCTATTACCTGGCCAAATGAGCTGAAAATGCACGAGCAAAAGCATCACCTCTCCTTTTAGCATCATCTGTTCCACCTTCACTTGCAACTGCCTGCAATAAAACCTCCATACAGTGAATATGCAAAATAGTGATCCAATGAACAGAGTGTTTTGCTTGAACGGTACCTTGTCAACGAGGTCAGGTAGATGCTCTGATAGCACAGTAAACCAGTACCTTCAGTAAGAGATAAATCAGTTAATAAAGAGAATATTGTCAGACTATATTTTGATTGTTATACATATAGAACGCAGGACTCACTCAAGTTCACCCTGATCGGATAAGTCAACAGTATTAGGTTCATAACTGTAAAATGGAATATCACAATATTAGAAAACCACAAAACCTTGTAACCAAATTGTAGAAGACTGCAAAAAGTATTGAAATCTTCAATACAAAAACATTCATAAACAGCTATTTGCATCAAGTGTGCACTTGGTTAAGAAAGTATATTAGGATCAACAATTACTTTTCCAAATGTGCCTCCAAAGTGCATGAGACTACAACTAGTGTGTGGCAATGCAAGTGGACATATTTTACTAAGAAATATTTCACTGACATATTTCCCAGAAGAACACTAACGTTCTAGCAAGAAAAAGGAGGAACAAAAGGGATAGTCAGCTTACGTTTTCGGATCTGCCAAGAGTGGGAACACCTCCAAAGTTGGCACAAGATGAAGAACACCGACATTTAATGCGCTTGCATCAGATCGCAGAATCCCTCCCTTGGATGAAGGAACTTCAAAACCTCCAAGTCCAGTGGTTCCAGGTTTCGCCATGGGAACTGGTGCCGTAATCTCAGTTCCCTTTTCCAGAAATTTCTCCATCCACGAGATCTGTAATCAAACATGGATGGAGATCCATGAGATCTGTAATCCTAACTTCTCAATATATCTTCCTCTGTCTATTCAACTCCTTTCTTTAATACCACCAAAATGGCTACTTATCAATTCCATGAACGTTCTCAGTTTTACATTCATGAAGGTACAAGTTGATATTTTCTAAGTAATAGATTATGGTAATTGAATGTTGTGTTCATCTAAAAAACACTTACTTAAGTAAACTACCTCCTTTCTTATTATTGATAGGTAAAACCAAGACCAGGGCAGAAGTTCGGCCAAGGATCATTACGTCCAAGAGATGTGGCAACTGGAGGAAATCCTGGAGTTATTGAGATGTTAACTTCACCTAAACAACTGAGCCTAAATTCCCCTGGAGGTAGGGTACTACGAACGAAAGGAGGTTGATCGTGGATTCTCAATAAGCTTTGAATTGATTCTTCCTGGGTCGATGCTGGTTATGTATGGAAAGATAGAAATAAAATGACCATTATAAGAGATATGATCCAGAAGGACTACATGCTGCTTTTACTGGACAGAATCTCAATATCGTTATAATCTGACATACCCTAATGAGATGATTAAAATAGCAGCCACACAGAAAGAGAAGTAGCCTGACCCAGAACCTGTACTTATTCAATTAAAGCTTATTTTATCATGACTGATATTAACATCTTCTTACTTTTTCATTAAGATCTGCAAGTGGGGGCCCATGAATCTTTCCTCCTGTATATGGGGCACCCATTGGGAACCTCTCCACTAATTGATGAACTAGTAAGTCATCAAGACCATGCTTCTCATAGCTCATGAATGCACCTAAAGCGCCCAAAAATCCTTCGTGTCGCAAGAAGAGTGCTTGTGCCTCACCTTTTGACCTACACAGGTGAATGATGTGAGCCAATACAGATCATAGTACAATGCTTCAGGCATTAGAGGAAATCTATATACCAGAATTTAACTGCAAAGGAAATAGTATCCATTGTATAGGCATGTCCACGGATAAAGAAACCGCCAAAGAAGATTCTCTTAAGGCCAAATCGAAGAGCATTCAAGTAGGCTATCTGCAAAACAAACAGACCCAGCGAGACCTTAAATACTAAATAGAAATGTACCAGATATTACAATCAAATTTAATATCAACATTTTAGAACTTAAGAAAAAAAATATTAATCCTGAAAGGAGACCTATTTCCACCAGGGAAGAATTAAGAGTGGTGGTGATTATACCACCTATTCTACAGAAATGATAAGCCTAATCGGCCATTCCTGCAAGACTTGTTCAACAAGAACAACGACCACAATAAACTTTCTAGTACGTACTTCCCATCCAGTCAGTTCTTGAATTTTAGTTATTCTTTCTATCTCATTAACATTTCATTGCTGCATTCACTAATCAAAACAATTTATTGTTTCTATGACCAAACTTATTTGAGTAATATGACCACAGTTCAACAACGATATGCTCTAAATTCAGTAAGGGAATTAATAGCATACCTGCCCTATATTATAAGAAATCATACGCAGTAGAGATAGAGAAATATCTTCTGGCCTATAGTCCTCTAGCTCTTTTCTCTCTGAAATTGCCTTGCCAAAGCTTGAAGCAATAGTGGATGCAGACAGACCAATCTGAGTAGTTCAACAAAAGGACACTGGATTTTGTTAACTGCTAGCAGTAAAAAAGTATATTTCCATCGAAGGCATAAGGAACATCAGTTATTCTGTTAACAGATAGCAAAACACATCTGCCTAATGAACAGGGTGTGAAGTTCTGAAAACAGTGCAAAAATATATAATCTACTTTGCTCTGTTACTAACAAACATAAAGGAAAATTACCATATCTTCTTACCTTAGAGTAATCTGTACCTCCATAAATGTCCCCGACAAGCATATCTATCGTACTATTATCTCCCCTTTGACTCAGCTCTAGTAACTCATCAAAACTAAATTAATAGAATAAAAACTAAATTAATGACGGATAGAAGAATAGCACATCTAACTAGAAAGAAATGAGGCAGAAAAACACAAGATCGACAACAAGAGAAAGGCTATATAGGCCAACACAAATTTTAGAGAATGAAGACCTTTTGCACTTTGTCAGTAGCCTTCCTAAACCCCAGTAGGTACCGCCACCCACATTAGTACCACTAACTCGCTCAAACTTTCCATCCCCATCAACCTACATAGTCACATATTAACATCATTATTCCGGAAAAAAATGTAGATTACAGAAGATTGTTAATGAGAACACAGGAAAATAAATAATTGCACGAACCTTAATCATGCTAACACCAGATCCTACATTAACAAGAAGATAGGGAAACAACTCATTGTGGTCAAGTTGCACAAAATCTTTTTCGCCTTCCATATGAGTGAAAGCTTCATGACGAATTGCCTGTTAAAAATACAAACCAGGTAATGACATGCTTATGTTTATCTAAATATGAAATCAACTGCTTCATTTACCGAATAACGGATTTGCCATGCAACAGAAGAAAATAACTTAAACAAGTAAAACAGCCAATTTTGTATAATTCAAATATATCACCACACCTTGAGCAAAAAATTTGCTCCTGCAACCAAACAACCCATTTCGTCTTCTTTGTCAAGACTCACATCCAGCTTTTCTCTGAAGAGGTCTGCAAATTTATATGCCCCGCCTCCTGTGGCCTTCAGGCAAGACCAACATAGTAAGAGCTCATATTAAATGATCTAAGAAAGAAAATCCAGTTGTCATAATCAAAAGCTCAAAAAGAAGGAGATTTTCCTGCAAGTTAAGAATATAGGACAGTTAATGAAGCAAACAAATACACCTAGGAACCAACTTTTGCCAAGTTTGGAGGTGCTTATACTAGTTGGAAAGAGAAAAGAAACAAGAGCAAATTGTCGGTGTTTCCGAGACACTTCGAGAAGCATCATTGTGAGCTTTAAAGTGTACTTCATCTATAAACAAAAACTTTATCAACGAACAATAAGTTTTCTTCTCATGTCTTTATTGTAACTTTAAGGACCTGGACCGTCAAGGCGTCATGTATATATATATATATACACACGAAATCTACTTTAAAGGTTGTTCCAACATATCTTGCTCAGTCATCTATTATTCATCAGAGAAGAGAACGGCAAAGAAGCATGAACGAACAGTGCTCCCAACAAAATCGGATTCCGCTTTTCAGCCAATGGTCCTCACTTGTGGTGATAATTGAACATGTCTTCCTTTCAGATTTATGTACTTCGGAAGTCTTTTCAAATCAGCCACAGAACATATTTATTTCATAGACTATAGAAATTATCAATATTATTCTTTTATTTTCAACATTTTTTATAGCTGACATCTCAATCAGTTTCAAGATGATATGGTTATCATCACAAAACGTACCTTTATTAAGGCATTGCCACTGGTGGATGTGCACTCAGAATCCCAGTTAACAGAATCTAATCCGGCTGCAAAATTAACAATAATGTGAGGATAAAGGAATAAGATGCCAGGTTGGCAATTTCCAAAATGAAGGAGCATAAGAAGATGATGAGTGGCTTCAATCGTTTGATAAGGTCACTGTACACTAACAAGACAAGAAGGATGGTGGAAGAAGACACACTATTGCGATGAAGCTGCTTCGTATAAATGAAGTCTAGACACTCATTTATCTTGCTTGTCTCGAATTTAACAAAATGCAACCTTCCACCAAGTATAGGGTGGTTTCTCCTATTGCCATTTGAAATCCCCGATCTCTGCTTCACAGTTTTCTTCCTTTCATCAGCACCCGATTGGTCCTCGTGTCTTGAAAAGTAGACCAATTTGATGAGAGAACCTGCAAGTAAACAGTATCATTGACTGGATATACTATTTTTAGATTGCTGAACCGAATATTTAGAATTGAAGGAAAAGATGCATACCTCCAATATCCACAGCCAAGTGAGAGATATCATCGGATTGATTCGGCAACAGAATTGCTGGATCCTTTTCTTCAGAATTCCCTTGAATGGCAGCTTTGCTGAGGTCCAACTGCGGCCTCGAACTGGACCGGTGGATCGAGCACCCGATAGGGGGAGCCATGTCTTGTTCAACAACAGCGTGACTCTCTTCTCCACTCAGCACAACCAAGTTGTTCGTTTTTTCCCCATGAATATCCTCCTCCTCTTGCCTATTTATATCGTTACTTCCAAGGAAGTGTGGGTGGCCTTCAGTTGAACCCGACATTGGATGATCCACGCTCAACCAACCAACAACTGTTTCTGGTCAGAGTCTTAGTGGTCTCACTTACTCAGCTGGAAACACGAAACGGAACAAGTCAGCGTCTCGTTAGCCAAGTACGCCACAGGGTAAGAGTGATGAGGAAGAAACAATAGATGCCGGTGGCAGCCAATGACTGGAATTCATTCTTGTACCTACTACTGATAAAAAAATTAATTAAATACTATTAAAAGCCGTCACTTTTTTTGACCTATAAGGCATAATGTAAGCACACGCTGGAAGACGCAACTATTACTCAATTGAATGCAGAACCGATATCACGGCGAAGCACCGAAAAGGTTGAAGCTTGAAACCAAGCATCAGAAATCTCAGCTAACAATTAACAGAAAATTACCTTCTGATCAAGCAATCGCAGATTGAAGGATAATCCCGGGAATTCAAGCGCAGAAAATATACTAGAATGGGATTTGGGAGTTCAGGAAAGACTAGAACTTTGTCAAGTGATTGGTAGGATAGATTTGATTCAAGCGAGACGATTAGAAGGAGAGAATCGATTTCGATCTCCACTCTATCATTCGTCAGCTCCTACAAGGCGATCCAAATGTTGGTTGGGGAGGAATAATTCAGTTGAGCTATCTGAGATAGAGTGGTCGACCTTTTTCGTTCTTTTTCTTTTTTCTCACGGAATAGTTTTTGTTTCTTCCTTCATAAATTATTAATATTTGATCCTAAACCTTGCAAATATGGTGTATTTAGATCTCAATCTTTACTTGTGCTTCAAAGACCTAAACTTCTTGTTATACCCTCATCTTCATATCGGGTTTTTTTCTCTTCAATTTCACTTATGTTCTCAGGTCTCGGGTCCGAATATCCGGGAGAGATGATCCGACAAAAACTCCGGTTTTGGTTACTTGCACATAAGAAAAATTCGAAGTTTTTTCGTTATTTTCCCTCCGCCAATTAAATGAGTAAAATTTCGTTTTTTAGAGTAAAAAACTATTGAATGCTGAAAATGGAATGAATTAAAATGGAATGATATTTATAAGTTCTTACCTCATATTTGGTATATGTCAAATTCTTACTCTGATCATGCTGACTATCTCAAGCGATACGGGCTAATAGACATTAATGAGTTGTAGTGCCAGAGTTGTTTTATGATAGAGTTGCTTTTGACATGTCTGTCACTTGTCAGACTTTAAATGTAGTCGTAACTAGCTATATGGGACGTCATATTGTCTGCAAGGACACTCATTAGCACCTTGTTGTACCTTGTTTGGTATCTGGTAATAGGCTTCGCTTATAGAATCCTTGCGGTGCTGTATGTGGTTCCACGACGCGCCCCTATACTCGAGTTCCTTGGCCAAATTTACTATGCCCCTACTCTAGGGCATCACCCTTATCCGGATTGGATTGCCCCGAGTCGGTGTGGTCACTTGAGATTTGTGGATATTAAGAGATATCCATCAACCTCAAAGAATACTTAAAAAAAAATGACATTATGAACACCATTATTTGAGCTCATCCACTCCATCTTTAAAAATTGAAGAAGATGGTAAATTTTATATAAATATAAGAAGAACAACATGTTGAGTAGTATTATGCGGGCTCCAATTACTTTTTTTTATTCAACCCCGACATGGAGGATTCTCAATCGAGTAACTAGCAAATGTTAAAATTTGATCAAGGTAACTTATATTTCTATCAGGTATTGTTTAACACAATTGCTAATGTGATTTGCAGGCATCGATGAATCAAAGCGTGCTAGATATAGAGATTGCCCATAACTAGGATGGTGCACCTTAGCAATAATACATTTATTAGAAATCATTGTGATTATGTTACAGGTAGCATGAGAAGTGTTTATCATTTTCATTCTAGTTACTGCAATTTGCATATGGTAAGAGCTAATAAGTAGGAGTGGAGTTCTGAGTTTCTGTTGGGGTATAATAGTCTTTTTTTTACTTTCACTTTTTCAAAATTAAATGATTCATGTCCTAAGCGTGATACTTAACGGACCAATCTAATAAAAGACAATTACAAACAAATTGAAATATATAGGTAAAATTAATTGCAATGAAAACAATGTTGGTGCATTAATAAAAAAATAAGCAAATTAAACTTTTCCCTTTAAAAAAATATATTTTACTTATTTGTATAAAATATATTTCATTTTTTTTCTTCAATTTCAGTTTATCTATTTTGATTTTAGAATTTGTTATTAAATATTATTTTTCATCTTTGTATTTATAGATTTTACCCTATATTTTTTTTTTAAAACTTACAAATAATTTTTAGAAACTGAGCAAGGACTAAGGAGTCGTGTCCGTATAGAATTTCTTATTTAGGAATGAGAGTAACGCCTACAACAGTCAAGAATCAAACAACACATGCATACAATTATTAATTACTTAATTGGTTACAAATGTTTGACATATTTGATCATTGTTCAGAATTGTTACACATGTTTCAAAATGTGATTAATTAATTTGGCTATGTGACTAATTAGTTTTTCTACTGTTCATCGTCATAAATCACTGTTAGTCACTATTCTAACATATGAAATGACAATATTACTCATATACCCTAATTCACTCAGAACACAAGGAAGATACCATGAAGAACACTCTGAATTGTTGTATGCTGCAACCGATGTTGGTCAAGTGCAGAAGATCTAAGTTGTTGTGCTAGAGCAGAAGATCCTCAACGGTTCTTTGCTTCGGAATCTCGAACATAAGATTCTCGTCTAGATGTGTGAACTCAATCTGCGTGAACCCAATCTCCGTCGGGAATCATCTCGATTTTGAGTCTCTGGAGCATCAGTCTTCAATTTCAATCAGATCAGTCGGAATCGATTTTGTGATTTCTTCAATTTCTTACCATTGTGGTTTCATCAATTGTTATTTCTGATTCTGCTATGGAAGATGAAGAATAGCGAAGGAGAAAGATGAAGAACAGTACGAAGATGAAGAACGTGGGTTTTAGTTTTGTACTAATGTTCTTCAGAACCTGAGTTTCAGTTCTTCAAATCCTGGCTTTCATATAATAGTTTCTAAATTAAAGAGTTCATTCTAACTTAAAATTTGATTAAATGACTACATATGCTATCCTAAAATGTAATTAAATGGTTACATATGTTTCTTTGTAATGTGATTAAATGGTTACGTATGTTTTCTTAAAACGTAATTGAATAGTTAAGCATGTTTCATATAAATGTGATTAAATGGATAAAATGATATAACAATATGAACAAACTCATTTCATTCCAAGGTTCACATAAACATCTCATTTACAACAAAACATCCAGAACAACAAGGTTTACAGAAATATTCATTTACCACAGAATTTTCATCTCATTAATGGCTTACTTCTATCAGTTTAATCACCATAGTGATTAGGCAGACAGATAAACGATACATCCATCAAAGTTGAGTCTCAAGAAATGAGTATATCTAATAAAATTCTTTTGGGGTCTCTGTAAAATATAAAGCACCAAACCTGAATTTATCTCGTGCTACTTATCAGATTAAATATTCTGCAGCAACCAAACCATGATGTTTTTTCTATATGTCTTTAGCAGAAAAACTCTACTTTGGCAGCAGATTCTTAAATTTTGGATGAAATATCCAACAGAATGTCGGGGGTTTGTGCCGAGCAATCTCATGTATGCAAGCCCTCGTTTACTTTCTCAGTTGGAGATGTACCATTCCCATAGATAACCTTCTCAGAGATCATAGCATCTTTTACATAAAAACGCAAAGGCGATGGAGTTGGAGCTGATTTTGTTGTTTGCTGCCCATCATCCTTCCAATCGGATAAAAAAATGAGCTCAGTCCTTCCAATCAGATAATTGAGCACCAAAATCACATGGACAACCCATTCACTTTGTCGGTCAAGTATAAATTTTCAGTTCAATACAAAATAGAAAAAAACAAACAAATAAATAAAAATGAACTTTGATCAATTCAGAAAAACCCAATACTCACTGATCTTAGATCTTTTTAGAAACAAACAGATCTTGATCTAGAGATACAAGACAAATCAACGATATTTATAGCCTAGAAACGGAGCAACAATTTCCTCCCCATTTCCATCAAAACTTACCCAGAATCAACCATGCTCTCAACTGGAGCAATTTTCGATACATGGATTACCTTCTCAAAGGCAAAATCAATCGACTCAAACTTATTGCAGGGAGGTGGAGCAGGGGAAATAGAGGGGAGATTAGTGAAAGTGATAGAAGAGCAGAAAAGTCTTTTCAAATATCGTAAATTATTGAAATAGAGGTCACGTATTACGCGCATGCGAAATTGACAGAAAATTTGACGGTTCACTAACAGATTAACCAATTAATCACGTTGTAAAAAACATGTGTAACCATTAAGTCAATCAACAAAACCAATTAATCACATTTTGAAACATGTGTAACCATTTTGCACAATGGTTAAACATGTATAACCATTTAAGTAATTAACCCTTGTTAATATGAAGAGCAGTCTGAGCCCTGTGTCCTCATCCTCCTCATCTGTTGCCCTGCCACCTACATTCTCAATTGAAGGAGTGAAGAATGAACATGAGGCCGAAGATTGTGCTATTTAGAGACTCTATCACCCAGGAGTCTTTCCGACCAGGTGTCTGGGGAGCTTCTCTGTCCGACACCTACTCTCGAAAGGTATACTTTACTTACCTACCTACAGTCTTCATCCTCTACTCAACTCGAACACCATTCTGCAATACACCATTTTCAGTATCAATCAACTTTCTCTTTAATTCCAAACAGATATTGTTGTTAGGGGATTCGACGGATACAACACCAGATGGTCTCAGTTCTTGCTGCATCAGATTTTCCCTCTGTTGCGTGAGATAAAAAAAGTTGTAGAACTAATCTTAAAGCTGCCATAATATAGTTTAATTCATATAGGATGATATTAGCTAGAATTCTGCATTGAAAGACATAAATTGAGTTTGTAGGAGTCTGCAAAGCAACCACCAGTAGCAACCAGTGTTCTTTGGGGCAAACGATGCTGCAATTATTGGGAGAGAAAGGGGAAATCTACACGTACATGTTGAAAAGTATAAGGACAACCTCAGAAACATTGTGCACCATTTGGAGGTTCAACTTTAACCATATCTCACTTCTTCATCTTCGTATATATATAGATAGATAGACAGTTGTAGGGACCATGAAATCGAACACCATGGTTATAGCTTTCATGTAATCCATGAATTGCAGGAGTGCTCTCCAACTATGTTGATTGTGCTTATTACCCCCACCACCAATTGACGAGGAAGTGCGCATTCACTATGTAAGGTGGGTGTATCAATTGTTTATCCTACTAGAGTTTCTTCCAGTTTCAGCAAGACTAAACCTCTGTCTTTCATGTTTTGAAATAGGTCACTATGTGGTACGAAATGGCTGGGATTTATGCAAGGGCTTGCATCGAGGTAGCCAAAGAACTTGGAATCTGCTCAATTGATCTCTGGTCCAAGATGCAGCAAACAGAGGGATGGCAGAAGGTATAATATTCTATCTATCTATCTATGCAGAACCAACCAGATGACATAATATACCCATGTAATTTACTATTATGTTATTTGGAGAAAAAAACAGCGATGGATTGCACCTGACACAGGAGGGCAATGGAGTGGTCTACCGAGAAGTAATCAAAGTGTTCAATGAAGCTTCATCGCTTTCTGTAGAAGAAATTCCTCTTGATTTCCCCGACCACTCCCAGATCAACCCAGAGAATCCTGCAGAAACTTTCAGTTGTCTGTGTCCTACAATATGAAGTTAGATAGATTTACTACATGTTCTTGCCATCTGTCTAGATGATAAGCTCAAAACTTAAGTTTGGTTAAATATGGGACTCAGAATAATGATAATAACAATAATACTTAGTATTTATTCATAGAGAAGTTCTTACACCCTCTGACCAGAAAAGGAGTAGATTTTCCAGAAGTTGAGCAAACACTTGGGGAAAAGGCAAGCAATAACTGAACACTTCCTGAAACATTTTTGTCGTGTGTGAAATCGGAAATTCATTAGGCAAAACTATGACCAAAATCACCAATCTAGTAGCTAAAAGATTCATCCTTTAATTCAAGCTGTCTTTGGCTTCGCCTTGATGCGCTTCACCCTTGAATACAAGAAAACCCCAGCAAGAGCTATACCCGTCCCTGTAAAACAGAACCGAAGAAAATGCTAATTATTGCAGAATTCTAAACTACAATGACTAAACATCACATCAGATTAAATGTTGAGAAGAGTTACCGATAGCATTGATTGGGGTGACGGGGGTTTTGAAGAAGATAACAGAGCTGACAATGACGACCACCCTCTTCACACAGTTACCAACCGAGTGGGTAACTGGAGACACCCTCTGCAGTATCATGTATGACACCTGCAAAATTTTGCTCCTACTAATTAACACCTAGCAGTTTCACAAATGAAGCAATACTACTAGTTTGAGCTTATGTGAGATTAAGACGCCACATTTATATTACTAAAAAATCGATATATATTTTGATGAAGCAATAGTATGTATTGATTCTACTTTGTAACTACAGGGCCCTTAAAGGGAGTCATAACTGATCTTTCGTTCTTTGCTTTTTATGAAAAGTGTAACCTAACTTTCCCTGTCATTAGTCCTATCTCGTAATAGGGACCAAAGTGTACCTGTTGATAAGCATGGAAGCATAGAGCTGCCAGTAAAGAACGGGTCAATACTTGTTTGACATTCATTCCCTGTTCTGCCTGTTAAAGAAGAAGATGGGATTAATGCATCAACAGATATATATATACATATATATATATATATATATATATATATATATATATATTAAAAGTGGGAATTTGAAAAATAGATCATTTGCTAAACAGTGCAGAGTTAAGAGAAGACTCACTGCCAATTGAAAGTATGCTGGAGTTAACTTAAAGCCTTCCAGGTAGCAAGCGAAAGGGAATAGCAGAACTAATGACATCACGGTTATTATTGAGAAGAGAGTTATATTGTCCATAGATTCCTGTTATGAAAGCATCACAATCAACAGTTTCCCACAACATAGGTTGCATTCTGATGGCAATTACTGCAAGAAGTTAACTCGTACGACTCAAATAATCCATGAGTCCGTAGTTAAGATTATAACTAGTATTACCTTGTCCTTAACCATGACCTTTTTGCTGAGAACATTACGAGATTGATTTGTAACATTTGAAGCCATTGCGCTCCAAAATCCAGCCCTAGTAAAAAAAAAAATTACAGAGAAGAATTGGGTATAAAAAGCTGACTTTCCTAAAACACAAATGCAATTGCTCTCTTACCAGTTAAAAGACGCTTCAGTAACAGATGCTAGTGCCACACCTCCAACAATAGGAGCAAGAGAAGCAACTACCCAAGGAGTCGGTGTCTGAATGAAATGATGTTAATCAAAGTTCAAATACAAAATTTTTCTGTTAAGTACCAAATGGAAACATGACTTTTACCTATGTATCAAAATATTGATATTTGTTTACATTGACTAACAGAAAAGTGTCGTGAACGATGGAAAGTTGACATGCCGATGTTCATACATGTTCTTCTTCACCATGTTCAATTATTCTTCATACGTGTTTTTCATCTTCAAACCAAGATTTATTTTATTATTTTTTAAAAGATTGAATGCAGAAATCAGGTTTGTGTTCGATTCTTTTAAAAAAATCTAAGTTTGAAGATGAAAAACACTTTTTTTCTTTTTGCTATATTGAAAAAACATGCGAATATGATTAGAATAATATATTTTTTATCGAGAGTTTTTTTTTTGCTTGTAGACACTGACAAGCATTTAATGAAAAAATGGATGAAAAATTAACGAAGCAACCATTAATCAACTTAAAAAAGGATAGATAATTAAAATATAATATAAAGCAAATATAAGTGATAAAATATGTAATTAACCCTAAATAATATTTATACTATTACTATTATGGCATCAATGTGAACGGGAGTAAGATCATTAACAAAGTTCCATCATCAGTAAATAGTTTATTGAACAACAAAGTTACAAAACCAATTGAAACAGAGCAAAACTGAAGACGGAACGCACCTCCGCCAAGAACATCGCGGACAGCAGAACTGAGAAGAATGGCTCCATAGCCTTGATCGTATGAGTGAAGGAAACAGCAACTTTTCCGAGACTCATGTTAGTAAAAAGGTTTCCTAAGGTGTGCACTATTGCTAGAGGCACAATCGCCAAAAGCTGTGCATTAGAAAGGCAGTCAAATGAGTTGGGATTGATCAAGTTACAAAGACCTTTCATATGAAGAACCATATCGTTGGGAATGACAAGAACATACCTGCGATCTACTAATTTTTGGTCTTTTATAAAGACTGGTCGTCCACATGAAAAGAACAAGCACTGAACCTACTGCAAATTGCACTAAGGTAACAGTAGCGGGGTAATGGAATGCCTTCAGCACCTGGACCAAAAGAAAGATGATGCTTAGACATTCTTTCTGCCATCTCCAATTATAAAGCTGGAAAATAAATATCTGAAATCATCATTCATTACATCAAGAAAACTCTTCATGATTAGAATTAGATGGATACGAATGGATTAAAATTTCTCTTTTATGACAAATTATATTTGCTTAACGAAAACAAAGACAGTACTCTCCCAATCACAAAGCAAGTAAATAAGGATAGATAGCTCGGGTCTCGACTAGAGATAGAGAGAAGCAGAATGACAGAATATTGCACATGACTTAGCAGAACGACGGGAAAGAGAGATGAAGAACAAACCTGCTTGTTGTAGATGTTGAAGTAAATGTTGAAGAGATACCAGAGTCCAAACAACAGTCCTAGCTCTAACGTCTTGGCCAAGCTACCAGATTTCTCACTCTCACCTGCAGCCTCAGGCACCGAGGTCGCTCTGACCTCAAACCGATCCGTGTCTATATGGGAGCCAAAATGCTGCACACCACTCCAAGGCCGGAGATTCGACGAGGAGGATAGGGGCCACGAGCGACGTGGCAGAGCAGAGCCGGAGAGACCGCAGGCAGCATTGTAGACGGAGGCAGCGAGCGGAGGCAACCGTTTGGATGTTCCAGTAGGATGGAAACTGGGAGCGAAGTTGCTGCTGAGGCGGCTCCTGAGAAACGGCGAGTTGTGGAACGGAATCGAAGGGGAGAGAGCGAATGCAGCGCTCTGCATTTTCGAGATCTGAATAACTGAAACTACAGAGGTAAGCTCGGAGAGAAAGAGATGGAGTAGAAGACGGATTGAGTGAGAGAGAGAGGGAGGGAGTCTTGGTGTATCCGTCGAGAAGAGAGTCTTGGTGGTGAATGTTAGCGGTAGGTGGCGCAGCTTAGCAGTCCAGGAGAATTTCCTTTTCTGGCTTGTTTTGGTAACATGTCCTTTTTTCCTTTGTAAATAAATAGCAATTATTTTGCCGACGAAGACCTTTGTTTTCCTTTTGGCACGTAATTTTGAAAAAGTGTTCATTTAGTCCTCAATCTTTTAACAATGTCACACACAGATATTCCTGTTAAATTTTAGCATTATTATAAAATCACATCACATAAACAAAATATGCTTGCAGTTTATATTTATACACTTCAGTCTATAAATCAGAAAATATCTTAAATGTTCATAACTGAGCTCCTGTGGTCCAAAGTAGAGGTCTAGAAAAGTTAATACACAGAAAAGAAAGATAGCTCATCTCATGGACCAGACCAGACCAGACCATGCCAATTGCCAAGCAGCTTTTGATTCTTCCTTTGTTACACCAATGAATAAAGAAAACAAATTCAGATTGAGATTTTCATTTTTCCAATCATTGAGAGGAAACCCAATTCAAATCCAGATCACAAAGACATAAACAGAATTGTGTTTGGCTATGTTTCCACAGACCGTATATATATTAACTCAAAGAACACGAGGAATGGACGAGTTGCAAGTGTTTTGTCACACACAAACCAAAACCGCAAACAAAGGTGGTTGTTGGTTCTCAAGACATATATACCTCAACACTTGCTGTCTTCATCACCTGACACACAGGGCAGACGTGGACGAACCGTTCGCAATCTCTACACACGCACAAATGTCTACATGGCAAGACAAGGACAGAGACCTCATTAACTTTACACGCTCTGCAGACCATCTTCACCTTCCCCGGATTTGGATTTGCAGCAGAACCATCCATGAAACCAACATGGTTCTGGTTCTGGTTGTTGCATGAGGCTGTGTCCTCGATTTCACTGTCTCCACAGCCTTCCTTACCATTCTGTGCCATCACCTGCTGTAGGTTGTTCTTTAAGATGTTGACTACAGATTCGTTGTATTTGGCTCTGACTTGCCATGTCTGAACTTCGGTCATGGCCTGTTTGATCTTTTCCTCCAGGTCTCGGTTCTTGCGGTTCATGTTCTCTATTTCGTAGTCTTTCTCATGAAGCTTCCTGCTTAATCCTTTCTCAATTGCTGTCAGGAAAGAGGTTGTTTGTCTCTGATGGAGATCCCTTATGCCCTTGATCATGTTCTCTTCCTGATCAAAACCGAAAGTGGTTCAATAATAAGTGATGAAAAGAGAGACGGACTAAGCACATCAGAAAGGATATCCGAATTTCCGATACAAATGTACCTGAACTCTGATATATTGATCCAATTCTTGCTTCTGTCTATCAATTTCAAACTTCAGGCTATTGTTGGAGGGCAACACTGCAGGGAGAAGAGTAGTAGTCATGCCTTCACTGACAGAGGAAATAGAAGAGTTGTGTTCATCTTCCTCATATGAAAGTTTAAGTCCAGTTGACACGAGGTTAGGATTCAAAATCCTCCCAGACTGGCCAATTTCATTTTGAAAAAGTTTATTATCTTGGCTTATATGCTTTTGCTGCCTCGTGATAGGGCCTGGCTCCATAAATCTTTTGGTTCCCACGTTGGCAGTGCGCTCCTTTCCAGTGTTACTTAGAGGACCTAAGCTGCTTCCAACTGTATCTGTGAAAATAATGCAACAGACTACATGATATGGATGACCATGAAGAAACAAGATCAATGCAGTCACTAGAATAATGAAGGGAGACTCAGTTACAAAGGAAAGCCCAGTGACTCAATCTAGATGCTGAAAAGGAACATCAAATTCATGACAAGTCAAGTGCATCTTGAAGTGACTGTAAATAGAAGATTGTTTTCTTAACAGAGATTGAAGATTAGCAACCGATGAATTAGGACAACAACAAATAATGTTTAATTGTTTATCCCAACTTACAAGAAATATTGAAAAATGAGAGCAATTTCTCACTTCTCTAATACCTAAAGGAGGGTGACAGGTGCAAGAACTGAGGCAAAAAATAAACAGGTATGATCTTAAACTGAATCCAAATCCCTCCAAAGAATACAGCACAGATAAACCAATCTTCCAATGTAGTTTGCCAGAATTAAACATGTTCTATTTTTAGTCTGTACATACTAACAGTATCCAAATTGTGGCAGTTGAGGATATGGAATTATATTGTGTAAAAGTATGCTCTTGCTAAAACTTACAATCTGCAAATAGCTGCAGCTGAGGTAATGCATTTGTATCATATTGAAATTGACTATCCCCTGTAAAAAGAGGATTCACAGGATTGCTTGAATCGCCTCCAAACATGACCTAATCAAAGATCAGGATAGACAATGCATCAGTTGAGGATTCAAAGTAGCGCATAAAGCTGGAGAGAGTTTCTGCCATGAATTTCAAATATGAAAATGATACACAGACACATCTATAGAGGTCAAGAGAACGGAAACGTAATACTGCCAGTTGAGCAAGAAAAAGAGCACGCAGCAGACATGTAACTCAACCTATAAATCAATTTTGTAAAAGAAAACCCATAACTAAGGTATGCAGAAAAACCCAATAATCAAGTTTGAATTTTCCTCTTTCTAATAATACTGATCACCCAGTGAGGAGGAAAGAAAACTGGTTCGCTTATGAGAATCGAATTGAAAATACCCGATGCCAGATATTACTTTCGTTCATCTCCAACCTATCAAAGAGGATAGGTATAGGAAACTTTCAAATTCAGAGGAAAGCTCTGCACCCAGATAGCATGTTACAAAAGAAACCTTAACAATGTTAGGTCAAGAAAACACCTTAAATTCCTCGCTTTTCTTTAATCCAAAGAAAAACGTAACTGCAACAACAAGAACAAATACAAGTGGGGCAGCAACCCGATGCATGAATTAATTGGCGCAAACATCCAGGAAGACTGAGTACAATAACGCCGAACCAACCACCGAACCAAGAAAGAATGAAGATCTGGCCTCGCATTCAATTCAAGCTCTCGAATGAATAACCGACAGAAAGAGAGACGCAACTTAAGGCGTTAGCTCGGCCAAGCTTCAATTGAACAGCTGGTCCGGGAAAGGGAAAAAAATGAGCTTTGATAGCTAATCAAGTTGTAAATCACCACTACCTCAACAGCGTAAGAACTCAAACTACGACCGGTTCCGGGAATCAAAGACGAATCAGATCGAAAGATCAGAGTAAAGAAGCTGCGGCGGTGATTGACGATGGAAGAGGATAGGAAGAGGGAGGTGAGGAAAGTGGGTGAAGGGTGAGGAAGGAGCGAGAGGTTGATGATGATGATTCCATTTGTACGGGGACTAGGCTAGTTGTTGGTGTTGGTGTTGGTGTTGATGATGTTGTAATCTTCTCCATCGCTGCTGTCTGTCACAGTTTTTTTTTTTTTTGGAGTCGAATCGTTTTCCCACCAGCAATAATAATTTGTCGTTCCTTTTCTTCCTCAACTTCCCTCCTCTTCTCCTTGATTCCTTCCTTCCTTTCTCGTCTGTCGCCGTACTTTTTGTTTGTTTGACCAAATTGGCCTCCTGGTTTAGAAGGTTTTCCTCAACAGTTTTCAACTAATTTAGATATCTTGCTTCTAGGAAAATCAAATTTATATGGTAGCCTAGCATCTCAAGGATTACCTATTAAAAAATGATTTAAAATTAAAAAAAAAAAATATTAAGCCTTACTGAAATTAGAGATGATAATATTTAGGGTCGAGTATATAATTGTTGATTTAAATTTTAAGAATTTGAATATTTTGCTACTTGTATTTTTTAAAATAAATTGTTAGTTAATTTTTCATAAATTGTGATTTACTATATCAAATTTACGGTTAAATGGTAATAAAAATGTATATTTTACTTTTTATAAATGACTAACTAAACTTTTAAGAAGTAAAAAATGTAATTTACTAACTGAAATTGTACAAATTTGTACTTTATTAATTAAATTATATATATATGTATAATTTAATAGATAATATATAATAAATACGTACATATCTTGATTAATATTATACACTAAAATAAATAAATTATAACTTTATATATAATAATAATAATCTGTTTTAAGAAAAAACAATTAAAAAATATTAAATTTAAATAGAGAATAATTAACTCTAATGTCCATAATAAAATATGTATTATAAACCCATCTAATCAAGTTGTTGGTTCAATTAGATAGATTGACCGGCAAACATTGAATAGCGTGATAGTTTGACATGCAAGATAGATATCTTAATGGTCTGAAAAATGGGCAAAGTAGTAATTTTTCATCAGGAGATAAAACTTAAAAGGTTATATTATGGATAAATACTCATTTTTCAACCAAATAAATATACAAAAATATTTGCAGTATAAAATTATTCTCATTCTTCTAACATTTTTTTTTTCCAAATCAGATGGCCAAACACTAGCTTTCATGAATATATATTGTATTTTTTTCCTATGCACCAATTTGTGAACGGATTAGGCATATGATAACCTAACACTACTCTTTTATTTTAAATAACTTTGATTATAGGAAGGTGCCTAAATTCATGTATGGGACAGAATAAAAGGAGGCGGCCGTGGAGAATTCAAAGTACATTAATTAATGAAATTATCCTATATTATAAATCATAATTATTTCTATAATTACAATTAGTAGGACAACGATCATTCCAAATCAATTTCTATTATATATGATGACAGTGAGAGCCACTCGAGGAGGGCACGTCGGAATTGAGGGCCGCTGAACAGACCAGTACCAGCCGAGGTGGTGTGTGGGTCCCAAATTACCCTATCTCTGTTTGTTTGTGGGCCTTCGGCCTGCGTTTAATGGCCTGGACACGACCGAAGAAAAGGATGGTCCGGAAATTACGGCCACGCGCTTCTTCATGTCCGATGACCTGACCGACTGGGTTATGGACAAAGAAACAGGGAGGGTGGGTAAATGGTAATGGGTATATTCAGTCATCAATTTCAACCTAACAAACACTACTAGTCTCGACGCTTAAGCCGAGAGTCTTTGACTTTTTGAAACACATTTGGTTCACACTTCACACAAATGTATTATTATAAAATAATAATAATAATAATGTTTTTGGGGATTTGTATATCGTAATGAGCACTAATAGTTATAGCTCCAATAGCCGGCAACCATTACTTTGAAGATATTGGTAGCAAAGTACTAAGTACACGTTTCTAGCCTTGCGATGCATTTTTCGGAAAGCAAATAAGGCAGTTTTTTCAAAAACTGTTCACTTTTGAAAAAATATTTGAAAAAGTGTATATCGAAATTTTTTTTTTAGAAAAGTATGTATACGCGCGACGCGCCTATTCAATAGGCGCGTCCTAGGGATGCGCCTATTGCCTAAATTTTTTTTTTTCTCGCAAAAACAGCGGTCTATCAGAAACCACGTTGATTTTAAGTCTGCTTATGGTTTTCCTCCTAAATAGAAATTGAGAGATAGTCTCACGCGTTGCTTCATCTCAGTATTCATAGGTCCAAACTCCAAATTTTCCAACTTGTTCTGAACAACAATGAAACAAAGTTGTTTATTCACAAGTTTCTGAATGAGACTTTTCTTCAACTACACTAGCTAGTTTGACATTTTCAGGAATTACTGCTGCAAAATAACTCTTTTGGGGTTACTTTAGGTTCCTGTCCTAAATTTTCCAACTTGTTCTGAACAACAATGAAGCAAAGTTGTTTATTCACAAGATTCTGAATCTTCCGAATATCTTATGTCGTACGGTGAGGACAGAAGAAAACTGATCCTCTTCCAATGGTTAGGAAGGGTCTTGGATCAAGAGGACAGAAGATCAATTTGTTAACAAAAGGGTCTTGGATCAAGAGGACAGAAAATCAATTTGTTAACAAACCACCGAGATGATTGTCTCACGCGTTGCTTTATCCCAGTATTCACAAGTCCAAATTCCTCTACGCGCACCAAATTCCTCCATGTATGCTTTTTTTCCTACTATATGCTTACTTTTTGAAAAACATCTGATTTTGAGCCTGTTTATACGGTTTTCCTCCTACATAGAAATTGAGAGATAGTCTCTCCAATAAAGAAGAAAGGAAGTTCTCAGAAGTTAAATACTTTAGGTTCCTGCCCTAGATTTTCCAACTTGTTCTGAACAACATCCGCGAGGTCAAACATTGAAACAAAGTTGTTCATTCACAAGTTTCTGAATGAGACTTTTCTTCAACTACACTAGCTAGTTTGACATTTTCAGGAATTACTGCTGCAAAATAACTCTTTTGGGGTTACTTTAGATAAATTTCAAAAAGTAACTATGTCCGTTAGGCGCGACCCCGGGATGCGCGTATACATAGTTTGCTAAAAAACCATTTCTTCTTAGAACTTCCTTTCTTCTTTACTGGAGAGAGTATCTCTCAATTTCTATTTAGGAGGAAAACAATAAGCAGACTTGAACTCAGATAAAAAGCTATAGTCATTGGAGAAGCTTTACAAGATATTCGGAAGATTCAGAATCTTGTGAATAAACAACTTTGTTTCATTGTTGTTCAGAACAAGTTGGAAAATTTAGGACAGGAACCTAAAGTAACCCCAAAGAGCTCTTTTGCAGGAGTAATTCCTGAAAATGTCAAACTAGCTAGTGTATCTGAAGAAAAGTCTCATTCAGAAACTTGTGAATAAACAACTTTGTTTCATTGTTGTTCAGAACAAGTTGGAAAATTTGGAGTTTGGACCTATGAATACTGAGATGAAGCAACGCGTGAGACTATCTCTCAATTTCTATTTAGGAGGAAAACCATAAGCAGACTTAAAATCAACGTGGTTTCTGATAGACCGGTGTCCAGTGTTTTTGCGAAAAAAAAAAAAAATTTAGGCAATAGGCGCACCCCTGGCGTGCGCCTATTGCAGTAGGCACATCCCTAGGACGCGCCTATACATACTTTTCTAAAAAAAAAAATTCGATATACACTTTTTCAAATACTTTTTCTAAACTAAACAGTTTTTGAAAAAATTTCAAATAAGGTGGTGGATAAGTTCGTCAAAGAGTCTGTCACCATGAAGAATAAATTCAAACAATTTCAAACGGTTCCAAACAATTTAAAACATCTTCTTTTGTATGTTTTTTTAAGTGTTCCCTGGGTTGTTTGAAAAACTTAGTAGTAATAATTTGTATTAGTTAGGTCTCTTTTTACCCCCCAAAAAAGTATCCCATAGACTATGCTTTCGGGAAAAAAAATTTAACGAATTAATTTGGTCCATCAATAAGCTTATAGTAAATCGGAAATTCTAAAGTGTTTGGTTTATGGTACTATTCGTTAATATATGTTACATGCCAATTCACATTATATATGTTAAAATGGCTTAATAATATACAAATGTCTTTATTTACGAGTTCGGACTTATGAGACAGTTGATTAAGGTATACATCTTGAGTTTCACATTATATCTGCGCTAGTAGACTCAAATTTTGGCATCGTCAAAAATATGAATGCTCCCATTAAAAAAAGGATCGAGGTCATACACTAAATTCAAGTGTAAACTTAACGGGCGATGTTAGATAGTTTGACATATATATATATATTTTTTAAATTAAAATAAAGTTTGGATAAGCATAATGCAGGTTTGGAGTCTATATGAAAATGTCTAAAGCTTGTTTATTATATTTAGATAAAATGTTTTAAATGATCTCATATTTAAAAACGATATTAATTAATAATTCCACTTATTGTTCAAAATCTTCATCAAATGCTTTTTAAATTTACCAAATCAATCAAATAATTTCTTAAATATATAATATTTAAATCTGAATGATTTATATATTAATATTACATCGAGTCTGAATTATATCAAGTCACAATTAAGACTCAATTAAAGAGTTTTTGATCTAAGTCCACACTCAAAACTAATTTATTCACAGTAACAAGTTGTTTGGGATAGAAACACATGTTAGGATCAAACACTCAATCTGATGAAGAAAACACTAAGAATTGATAAGAAAACACTTCAGTTTTCAGAAAGGAAAGGAAGAGAAGAAGAATTTTGATTTCTTGGGGTAACACCCAAGTAGACAACCTCCACACGGTTTAGAAGATATATTCATGACGGTTAATGTTACAAAATACGTATACATGGAGAAATACAGTACAGTACAGTATAGTCTATGGGTTTGGGGCGCTGCCCCGAACCCCGCCTTCGGGTGGAGGGCTCCCGCCCCCCACAACCCCCGGCAACCTCATCGCGGAGGTTGAACCGCGAGACGCGTACATTAATACATAATCGACCATTGCATATCAATCAGACTACAATACCTAACAACACATACCCTTGAACCCGCGGTTGGGTCTCCGATTCGGACCTCCCTCAACTGTGGCTCAAATTGAACCTAATTAGGACTCCACTAATCTAAATTTCAGTCCAAGGCCGGTGGACCATTTAGTTGGATTTCAGTCAAATCAAGTTAAAAAAACCATTGTACTATTAAAAATTATTTTTTACATTTTTATGTAACTATCACACTCGTGTTCGTACTTTAGTCACGTAAGTAGTTTCACGAAATTCGTACCAATATTTTGTTAAATATCCAAACATATACTTAATATATAATAATTTTATATTAGTCTTCTACAACTTTCTTTTGCACGGGCCACGGCCCATCAAACTTACCCACAATTGTCATAATAATCCTTAATTGATTCGGGATTCATTCACGACAAAAAAATCATCTCTTCGTTAGAGGTCTCTATGTTATTCAATGTTTTTTCGAGTTTATTATTGTTTTCCGTCAAATTCGATATCAAGATTTAAGTTGAAATGAATCATTTTACGAACTATACATATAGAAATGTAAATTAGTTAAATTATTAATTTAACAATTTAGTATATAATATAATAATATCATATAATATTCACACAAAAAATGTATTTGTAAAAATATATGATTAAAAAATTAAAAATATGGTAGTACAAATATACAAAATAAAAAAATTAAGAAATTACCAGCAGTTAATTCGTTATTCTTGATTTGACCGTCTTCCGCTGAATTCGCCGGCGCCGTCTCCTCCATCAGATCGCATACCACGTCGACGACATCGAATTTAGAGGCATACAATCCTACACGCGACACGTGTACTCTCCTCTTCCATAAGAAGCGAATAGGTTATTTGCCTCTGCTTAGACGCGAGCTTCAATCTCGATTTTACCCTCGCATATTCCCTCTTTTAACCACTCCATTAAGGGTGCTTCCGTAAATGTAAATGATTTATCCACTCAATTCTTTGACTTTGAGGAACTTTTATTCCTTAAGAATCTCCGACAGAAGAAAAACGAATCTCTTCTCCGACGAAGAAGATGCATTCGTTGAGCCCTAAAGTGTTCATGGACGTCAGCTTGAGGAGGTTTTCGTCTTCGGAGGCGGTGAGCTCGAGAAGGCAGCAGATTAACTGCAGAGATGTCTCCAAGAAATGCAGGATTGTGGCCTGTGCTTCGTCGGAGAGGAATGTCGATAGCGAAGGCGAGAGCCGAATTCCCAGCTCCAAATCCTCTGAGGGTTCGTTCTTGACGCGGAACCAGACTTACGCTTTGATTAAGCAGCAGATGGAGGTTGCCGCCAAACAAGAGGTAACTGTTAGAATTTGAACATCGTGTCCATTCATTCGCTGTTGGCAGCACTGCGTTAATTGCATTGATGCTTAATGATTGGGGTTTGGTATGAAACGTTGCGGGTTGGTTTGATGCTCATACTTTGTTTAAATTCTAGATTAGATGACGATCTTTCTGGATCAGCCATGTCCTCCAACAGTAATGGCTTATAAGTATGGAAATTTAATCTGTTACCTAAGTCATTATGATTTCAGGATTATAAAGAAGCTGCAAGACTTCGTGATTCATTGAAATTATTTGAGGATGAGGAGCCAGTTCTTCGGCTTCGGAGACAGCTGAAAGAGTCAGTTGTCGAGCAGAGGTTTGAGGTATGTATATTCATATCTCCAAACTTCAGTTTCTTCTCACTTTAACATCTCCTATTGCGATTGAAGGTGTTAATATGGTATGATTTCAGTAATAACCGTGAGCTCATGCCTACAATGACTGTGTCATATGAATGTCATTCTGCATTAGAGCAATCTGCTCTCCCCCTGGACTAATAAGTAGCATAAGTTTCTTTTTTCACCCGATTAATGTGGCTGAATACATAGGCTACATTAAATCCTTTTCTTCCAATGTTAATCATACTACAGTGACCAGTTCATTTTCTATTTTTGGAGGTGCAAATATCATAATACTACCTGAGCGATTTTGGACTTCAAGTTTTTATTTTGGGTGATGGGGATGGTTTTCTCACAGAAATATCATTCATTTGCAGGATGCAGCTAAGTATCGAGATGAGCTGAATAAAATAGCACCTCATTCTCTCCTAAAATGTGCTAGTGATGCAACAACCTTGGTATGGAATCCGAAATGTTATTTTTTGTGTCTAAGAATGCAAATAAGGTTCCAGACATACACTAATCATCATTCTTATGAATCTTATCCATGTAACAATGTCCATTATCCAGTAAACTGAAATTATCTCAAAACTAAATATTTGTGTAGATGCCATTCATGTGTCTCTTGTATATTTGGTGTTTTCAATGCCTGCAGTACTGACGTAAAACAATATTCCTGGCATTTCAGGGGATCAGAGTTCAAGTTAAGAGTGTTTATATCGAGAGCAGAAGTCAGCCTTCCAAGGGGCAATACTTCTTTGCATACCGAATAAGAATTACCAACAACTCAGATCGCCCAGTTCAGCTCCTTAGGAGACACTGGATCATAACTGATGCAAATGGAAGAACAGAGAACATATGGTGAGTTTCAAACTTATCTAATTGATTACGTATAAATCTTTGTATTTGATTTGGTTATTGTTCTCTCTTCACGCTTATTATTATCTTTTTCTTTTTCGGGTCTGAAATTTTATCTATTCTACACCATAGGGGAACTGGAGTCATAGGAGAACAACCCGTTATTCTCTCTAGGACAGGCTTTGAATATTCATCTGCATGTCCACTTACTACACCCAGTGGCAGAATGGTAAGGGTATCTAATTTGTTGATGGCATTGTGTCAATAGCATTATTGTAATCTATGGCTAGTTCATCTCCTTGGGATCACGATGGTGTAAGCGTCTCCTACCATCTGTCTGTGTCTTGAATCCTTTCTTTCATGTGGAATAATGCAGGAAGGTGAATTCGAGATGAAGCACGTTGACAAAGTGAAAGCACCCCTATTCAATGCAGTTATTGCACCGTTTGCTCTGAATACATTGGGAGATGGTTCGGATATTTTCTGAGTTTGCTGACAAGATGTCATGACCATGTTCCGATTTGGTCGAGTTCATATACTATTTTGCATGTATAGCTAGTGTTTTCTAGTGTAGATATGGATATGGGGTTGTATCTATTGCTGGGTATAGTAAGTAAGTATATCGGAACATAGTCTTATTGGAAACATAATATTTATTCGGAAAAATACTAATGTTTTTATATATTTAGAAAGCATTCAATATAATGAAGATAAGTTTATGAAGGTGGGTATCGTCTTTGTCAGTAGAAAACGAGTAAGACCAGTTTGTCTGTTTGTCTATGACCTGCATATTCCTCCACTTTCCTTATATGAGCTGCCAAAACCGACGAAGCTTCATACACACGCAACTCCACCACATCCCCTGCATTCTCCATCAAAACGTTTCTATTGCCTATTTTAAGTTTGATGTATCACCTGAATTTTGATGGAGTTGCAGTGGCTGGACTCATTCTTTTCATTTTTCAATCTCTTTTTATTATGGGGTATTGGAGAAAAACAGTAAACTAGGAATTATTTTTATCTTGATTTTGATTCGTAAACTAGGACTGTCAATCCACTTGTATAAAAAGTTTGTGAAAAAGTTATATGTTTGAAGTCAGATGTATTATTTTTGTAATGCACAGTATGACAGCTAAGCTGTCCGGTCCATTCCACAGCATCTCCAACATCATATAAAAAGAGAAAGCTTGTGCCCAAAGTTTCAGAAGATTTTCTTTCTCTATCCATCCTTCGTCTCTCTCTCTGCAGCTGCAGCTGCAGCTTATAAGCAAAGTATCTTCACCACCTTTATAATGTTCCATTTTTAACTGAACTTTCACAAAAACACAGCCTGAGGAAAGATCTATTTTTTTTCTTCAAAGAACAGTGTGAGTTTAACATTGGTGAAGTGAATGCAGAAGCTTTTTCCCACTTTAACATGTGGATGAAGTTTTCTGTTTTATTTTATTGACCTACTTTGCTTTATTCTTCTGCAAAAGCTCACTCTTGATCTTTTCAATTCAAACTCATAGACTAAACCACAGGAATTCAAAAACAACTAACTACACCGTACGTAGAAGAACATGGGTGTCCTGAAGAAATCGTCGGAAGAGTCATGGGAACCGACCATCACAGTCGAAACGACGACCATCGGTTACTGGTGCAACTGGAGGGTCCTTCTCTGTGCTCTCTGGGCCTTGATCATAATTTCTTTCGCTTCGTTTCTCATATGGAAGTATGAAGAATTTGCGAAGCGTCGGAGGAGAGTCGGAGACCAAACCCAAGAACAAGAAAAGGCAGCGTGGACGACGACATTGTACGATGACGATACATGGACTCCGTGTCTCCGAGGACTCCACCCTGCTTGGCTTCTGGGTTTCAGAGTCGTTGCTTTCTGCCTGCTATTCGCCATGCTCATTGTCACTGTTCTTGTGGATGGACCCAGCATTTACTGCTACTATACAGAGTAAGTCAACCACTTTCTTGATGATAGATAATACGATTAAACCTTAGTTTTTCCGTAAACACAAGCAATAAGTAGATAGGATCTGTCTTGAAGCTCCTGAGTTTCTTGAAATTTGAATGCCGCACCAAGTTCTTGTTTTTCAAGATGTTCTTGTCAAGATTGATTCTTTTTCAACAAATAACAAGATTCATACCTCTAATCAGTACATAAATTGTCATTCTTTGCAGGTGGACGTCCACGTTGATCACAGCCTATTTTGCAGTATGTCAGTCTTGTTGCTCATTAGGAAAGCTATTTCTTTTGCTCTTTTCGCATTTTATCTCTGATGCATCTTCTCTTTACTTCTGCATGTACGTTATATAGCTCGGTGTGATGCTTTCAATCCGAGGATGTCTCAAACATCATAATAGATCTGGAGGGGACAAAGTCACAAATTTGGAGGTAGACCCAGAGCAAGAAATTCCAATTTTTTTGCCTATTTGCAAGAACCTGAACATACCTGAAACCTTAGAAATCTCTGCCCAGAAAGTCGATCATGTTCGCGAAATCGCAGGATTTTGGGGTTTCACCTTTCAGATTATTTTCCAGGTACAGTATTTACTCAAAGTTACACACAGTTAATTCTTATAAGTTTCTTGAGAAGTGATGCTTTATGTGGCCTTCCCAGGTGAATGCTGGTGCAGTGGTAGTCACCGATTGCATCTTCTGGTTCATAATTGCACCTTTTCTCATGATTAAGAACTACAACATGAGTCTCGTAAGTGAAATTCTTTCATATGATTCAATTCGATTTGCAGCATTCATTTCCTATCCAATGCTTTGGGCAAATATTTGCAGTTGGATATATCTATGCACACGATCAACGTCATTTTACTTCTGGGGGACACCGTTCTGAATAGCTTGGTAAGAAACAAGACACCTATGCTATATTGCTACGTAAAATTGTAAATTACAAAACTTATATTTTTACATTATCTACTATGTTGTACTAATTGTTGATTTTCTTAATGCAGCATTTCCCTTTATTCCGAATCGCGTATTTATTCCTATGGACAATCACATTTCTCGCATTTCAATGGATTCTCCATGCCTCATTCAATCTCTGGTGGCCTTATCCGTTTCTCGACTTGTCCTCTCAATATGCACCGTTATGGTACGTGCTCTTTCTTTTCTTTTTTGTTCATCTGTAGTTTCTTAGAATTTAGACACTGAGATTCCTCTGGCACTGTTTGTTTTTTCTGCTGTTACCTGGGTTTGGGTATCTTAAGGTACCTGTGTGTTGCATTAATGCACTTCCCATGCTACGGGATCTTTGCACTTGTGGTGAAACTGAAGCATGAGCTCTTGAAGGGATGGTTTCCACAGTCTTATCATTGCTGAAGATGACAACTGGGTTCTAAAGATCAGAGGAAGAAGATGGAATCTGTTTATGAATCTTCAGCTTCAAGATTCAACAACGAGCCATAGATTCGTGATTCTTTAACAAGCAATTTTGGATGATTATTTGTTCATAAGATGTGAGGAGGAGTGTTAGGCTTAGGTGTGTTGCTGATAAGGAAATATAGCAAGGAAGGATATGTATTATGTAAGTTGTAGAGAATAGAGATACTACTAGTCTACTATTATTGTAAAAAAAAACACATTTTGATTATTATAATGTTACAAGCCAAATGGAAGAGCCCAGCCCAATAAACTAGTCTATTAGGTGGGAGAACCCATTTAGCTTATAAACACCACAATGGTTGCCCATACAACCAATGTGGTACAAGTCTCATACCTTGCAATGGATATAGACCATAACATTCGTCCCCCCCTTAAGGAGACCAACGTCCTCGTTGGTCACGGTCACGTTGGTCACGGCTAGCTTTTCTAGGCCACCACTCCGTGAGCCACCACTCTGAGCCCTTGTTGGTCACGGACACGTTGGTCACAGCTGACTTATTTCCAGGCCACCACTCCAAGGTCTGACTCTGATACCAATTGTTACAAGCCAAATGGAAGAGTCCAACCCAATAAACTAGTCTATTAGGTGGGAGAACTCATTTAGCTTATAAACACCATAATGGCTGCCCATACAACCAATGTGGTACAAGTCTCATACCTTGCAATGGGTATAGACCATAACATATAATAGTAATTGTAGTAAGAAAAAATATATTTTGTGTCCAAAAAAATTAACTTTATTAATACTCAAGAAGCCAACCAGAATCAAGAAAAAAGTTGCAGGGTGCAAGGTGAGAAGTACACAAAGTCTAGGGAAAGATGTGACAAATAGCAAAATACAAGTCTGTATAAAATGGAAACAATCCATGCAAAAGTAATCTAATTAATAAATAATTATTTAGGTCTTTTTCTAGTAATAATGCCATCGATAATGAGATAACTTTTATTTAATCTGAAGATATAATTATAATTAATTAAAACTTTAAAAAGGAAAATTATAGGCGCGCCTCCCTTCGTAAACCCTGACGGCTGTTCTTTATGTAACGTTAAACCCTAACTCAATTGAATTGCAGAATCCCCAGTCTCTCTCTGCGGCAAATCGAAAATCCACCAACAATGGCTACTCTGAATCAATCAGCTATGGAGATTCTGCATCGCCTGAAATCAACCGAACCTCCGGTATGGCTCGCGCCAAATCCGTCTCTGTCTCGAGAAACGCGCGCCGCCTCACAGCAGCTGTTCTCTTCTCTTAAGCCTTCCTGTCCTAAATCACCTTTCGAGCAGCTCCTAATCGACGGGTACGACGCAGAGCAAATCTGGCAGCAAATTGATATACTGACGAAGCCTCTACTGTCAAGCCTGCGTCGAGAAGTGAAACGTTTTGACGAGAATCCCGAAAAAATTTCAAGATTATTTGCGTCAAGAAAGGATCCAGAAGGAGAAAAGGAAAGCTTTGGTAGTAAAAAGGTTGCTTTGGTGGAAGAGAATGATGAGCTTAGTGACGAGTTGGAGGATATGGATATGGATGGGTCTGGGGATGAAGAGAATGAAGATAGTGAAGAAGAAAGTGGTGAGGAAAGAAGCGAGGAAGGTGATAGAAAGAGAGGGGAAGGTGATGGGATTGAAGATGGGTTTTTCGATAGAAAGGAGTTGAAGAAGTTTCTGGAGAAAGATGAAGCTAGGGAATATGGATTAGAAGATACTATGAAAAATAAGAAGGGAGTGAAAGCTGAAGTAAACGATTCAGATGAGAGTGAAGATGAGTTTGATGATGGGGAGGGTGAGGAGGATGAGGATGAGGATGAAGATGAAGATGGAGAAGAAGAAGATGAAGAGGACGAAGACGAGGTGGGAATGTTTGTGGTTATATTACATTATTGGATATTCTTGACATGTTAGTCTTACCTTAAGATGATCTGAAAGGATTGGCGCATATTGCTTTGTTATGTGGAACCTAGAATTGCTTAGATAATAACATTTTTCTTCACAGGTAGTTTCTCCTTCATGTTCTTATTATCGCCATTTGACCTTTTGCAGCTTGATGCATTAGCCGATGGAGATGATGAGGATGCAGGCAGGGATGTTAGGTGATCAGTTTATTTTTATATTTTCAGACAATTTTTCCTTTATTAATTTTAGGTATTTGTCAAGGATTAATATATTATTCTCAGTATTGTGTAGACGAGTCCTTATATTTGCTAAAATTTTGGGATAAAGGTTTTCTCCTTATTTCTTCCACTATTTTAGAATGCTTTTTGTGTCAGTACCCTCTATAATGCCAAGGATTTGACTCGTTGGAGATTATCTACGACACAGGTATGAGGATTTCTATGGTAGCAAAGCTAAGAGAGATGAAGAACTGGGACATAAGGTACTCATTTAATTACTATATGCTTATGCTCTAAATTAGTCATGCAGTGTAGCATAATACCTGCTTATATGACATGATTCTCATTCAGTTATTGTCTTTCACAGAAAGAAGATAAACTTTCTACTCACGAAAAGGAGCTTTTGAAGCGTAAAGATGAAATCGAACAAATGGAAAAGGCAAACCTGGAGCCAAAAACATGGACCATGCAAGGAGAGGTAAAGGTTGCTTTGAAAACAAATACTGTTTGATAATCCTGAGTATTTACACTATGCAGTTGTTGATTTGAAATCAGATCACTGCAGCAAAACGGCCGAAAAATAGTGCTTTGGAAGTGGATCTCGATTTTGAGCATAATGCTAGACCCGCACCTGTAATCACAGAGGAGGTTACTGCTTCTCTTGAGGAGTTGATCCGGAAAAGAATCCTTGATGTAAACCTTCGTCTCTTTCTCTCAATGTCATCTTCATTATTGATTTTCATGTACGAAATAGACAGGCGTTTTTGTCAAACATAAAGAATGAAGTTCTGATTATAAAAAGGGAAGAAAAGTGATATCTATATAATTATCTTTTGCAGGTTCATTTTGATGATGTTCAAAAACCTTCTAGTCTTCCGACTAAAGCACCTAGAGAACTGAAAGAGCTGGTAAGTACTGTATCCCCCCCCTACTACGATCACCATTTTGTTGTCTGTTGAAAAGATATAAGGGATTGATTAAACTGCTCATTTGCAATTTTTGCAGGATGAGAACAAGAGCAAGAAGGGCCTTGGTGAAGTCTATGAGGTTAGTTTGCTAACAAACTTCTATGCCTTATCTGTATGTGGCCAGGCTCAATAACTAAGGTTTTATATTCTCTTTTGCAGGAAGATTATGTCCAGAAAATAGATCCAGCTTCTGCACCACTCTCTTTTAATGATGAGCAGAAAAAAGAGGTGAAAATTTCCCATTTAATGCTCTCTTTTCGTATCTGAATCTAGAAATTCAAATGATCCCTTTTCCAATTCGTAGATCAGATCTATATGTTTCACGAGTGCAGCCTCTCATCTGATATTCTGATTGATTGTATCTGGAGTATTGTTCATGAGTTGTCATGGCTTGCGTTAACCTATTTCTTTGACCAGGCCGGTGTTCTGTTCAAGAAGCTCTGCTTGAAGTTGGATGCCCTCTCTCATTTCCACTTTGCTCCTAAACCTGTAAGTATATGTGTCAGTAATATGTCTTAGAGATCTGTTCTTCCTAAGTAGTGTTCCCTTATCTTATGCATTGACATGATTTAGGTGATAGAAGACATGGTACCCGTTAATATCCCTGCTCTTGCAATGGAAGAGGTATATTTTTTTAATGCGCCTTGAACCTGCTCTGTGGCTTTCTGAACCGACAATGTGGGCACTTATATATCTGATACTGTTTTTTCATGTGCAGACTGCACCTATAGCAGTCTCTGATGCGGCGATGTTGGCTCCTGAGGAGATATTTTCTGGCAAAGGCGATATCAAAGATGAGACTGAGCTAACACAAGCAGAAAGGAAGAGAAGGAGAGCTAACAAGAAAAGAAAATACAAAGGTACAATTCAGCAGCTGACTATCTCTCTTGAGTGGACAGTTAGAGGCACTCCCTTGTAATTGTTTCCTTACCAAAATTATATGCAGTCCTGTTACTAATTTTGTGCATGAATGCAGCTGAGGAAACGAAAAGAGCAGCAAAGAAAGCTACTATTAAAAGCGCTAATCCCACTCGAACCGAAGGTGCTCTCCAGCTCCTGTTGTTTTCATACCCATACCCATGATTTGATTTCTCTAGCTTTACTCACAAAAACTTCAAATTATTGCAGATAAGGAAGATTGAGTTGTAGATCGGGAATGTGTTAGCATATGTTTATATGTTTAAAGGCTTGAAAGGAGCGGATAGAGGAGTTTTCATATGCCTTTGTACGGCAGTTTCTACAGCTTTGGTGCATTGACGAACAGAAAAGAGAAAGAAGAGAAGCCTCAGAAAGATTCAAATGAGAGCATGAATCCATATGTTTATTGAATTATTAAAGCAATTTTGAGACGGTGAAGCATTTCTATTTTTGTAGGATTATTTACGTTGAATTAACATATCTTCTGTTAAAGGCATATCTGCTTCTCAGGAATCTTATTTCGGGTAAAGGTATGCAACAATCTCATAAAACTCAGGCAGTAAATTGCATTGCAGAGAAAAAAAACATTGCAAGTAGTCTTAAAGAAGCCTTTTTCTTCTTGTATTTTGAAAGCCTAATGAACAAAATAGATCATTCTATCTCAACATCGTAGTGTGTATGCCGGGTCAAAAATCTAGTGCTTACTCAGGCTCTCTTCAAGCCTATCTATAGCAGCACCAACTCCACCCTTTTGTCCAGAGTCGTGCGACTTTCCTTCATTTGCTTTCTCCAGGAGTTTCAGCTGTACCCAACCTGCCATTCATGCCATAAGAACATAGTCAAAAGTAATCAATTTTCTATCTCTTCAATGCATACATAAGCAAATAAGGCAGCAACATGTGTCATTGCATTAAAATCAAGAAAATTCCTACCATGAGAACCGCAAAATCTCTACTTTCTTAAGACGAATAATATTTATTACCAAAGCTATAATTCATCAGTACATTGGAATGATCAGATGGAGAAAAATATTAACAAGAGGCCACATCTTATTCTTACCTAGAGGAAAACAGAAAGCTGCTCCTAAAGCTGAGCCGAGGGCTACATTCCTCAAGCGCCACATAGGAGATCCTGGCACTGATGATACAAAACAAAATGAACTAGGTTTTATTCATCAGTTGTCATGGTTAGGAGACAATATTTTCATGTCTGAACGAACAAGTCAAACATAGAGCAGACATGATGGAAGCATTTCATACAAATTAGACCGAAAGCTGCAGCTGTGGCTGAACCAGCTCCAGCAATATTGAAGACATCATGAACACCACGTTTCTCTGCAAGCAGATCCTGTAAGCCATAGAATGCAGCTGTGAACATTCCAAGGCGGACCCCACCAACAATGGATCCTCGTGCAACACGTACGAAACGTTTCTCCATGGCATCTCTCATCAGTCGATGCTGTTCACGTTTGTCGGGAGTGCTTCCCAGTTTCAACATAACTTCTGCATCCTTGCTCTGCATGCAGAGTAGTAAAGAAATTGCTACAAGAGCACAATTAAAGAATGATGCCATTTCACATACTGCTTTAAAAAAGGACCTCTAAATATTCACTTTAATAGAATTTCGAAGAACAGGATTGTTTTCAGGCCTAATACAGTTTGTTCCTATGGTTCTCACATTGAAAAGAAGAAATAAAACAAATGAAAAGGAGGTGCCCATGATAATTTATCTACTTTCAGCTCAGTGGATGCAGTTCTTCAGTATTGAACATTTTTTTTTCACACGACTTATTTCTTTTGGCAATTAGAACCTTGTGAAGAAACGATCTGCAGATAAATAGTTATGCATACTATGAAATGTTCATATTTGAGATATGATGAATCATATCCAGATTCATTTTAGCGCCACCAAAGTTCCTTTTTGCAAAATTCCCGCTTAGACCTCTTGGACATCAAAGAAATGGCAAAGATTCAATTACATCACCCACATAACATATTTGAACACAAGGAATTCTTGCATATGATTCAATTAGATTTGCAGCATTCGTTTTGTAACCAACGCTCCTAAAAGACTAAAGTTGGATACAGATACACAGCTGCCTTGTGCATATGTGATACACTTGAATAGATGTTAGAATGACTTACAACAGATGCAGATGCCTCCTTGCTACCCCCATACAGGAGTCCCGCAAAAACTCCAAGCACGGTGGCAGCACCCCAATTTGCAGGTCCAGCCCTCTTCTGGGTATCCTAATAAAGAAAAAGCCTGTCAATCTTAAAAAAAAATTACTTCAATAAAACAAGGGTTAAATACCAAAATGTTAGCTGACTTTACACAAGTGTGCAAAATACTTTCAAAAATTGCAAAAAAAATCAGCTAGCAAATTGTCACAAAGTTCAGCTTGCATTTTGGTATTTAACCCATAAAACAACCATTACTAAACTTTCGATAGCAAAAACAGCGAGCAATATGAAGCCTTTTAGAAGGAAAAATCTTATGGAGAAGCATCGCATCAGAAGAAAGGATCAATAATAATGTTCTACGAAATACCAAGCTAATCCTGAATATAAGTCTCAAACAGGAGGAAAGGAGCAATTTTTAAGCATAATCAATCCCAGAATCAGCAAAATCATATAAAAAAAAAGGGATCTTTGGTTTCTCACCTTGGCGGCATTTTCTTTAGACTTGTCGACAGCCTCCATGGTGTTCCCCAATCTAAAAACCCTACTTTGATTGCTGCAAGAAAAATAAGAAATCAATAGCGATGAAAAAAGAAGTCGACGCTTTGTTGTTTTGAGAGATTGTTCTTTCTTCAATAACCTCTGTACAGGCTGGGCATGAACCGGTTCGGAACCGAACCTTTACCACTTTTTAAAATAGGTACGGTTTACCGCTCCAGTTTTTGGCCACTCAAGATTTTGGCCAATTTACCAGACCTGTTCTGAACCGATTCAAAAACCGGTTCAGCCGAACCACTTGTAGAATTTTCTTGTAGAATGATTCTGGCTGAAGAATCAGTCCACAATTTGGACATATCATAGACACACTACTGTCAATCTCTCAAGTTCTCAACTTGAGCACAAAAGCAGCAAGTTGCAGGCTCTAACTCAAACGAAACAACCATGCACGTGCAATAACAATAACACTTGCTGGTAAACTCTTTTTTACAGAATGAAGAAGCTAAAGCACCGTAAGAGAAAAGACAATGTTTTCCATCTAATTGGAAAAGGACTTGCGTTGGATCAGAATCCAAAGAATCCCACTTTAAGCATTTCATTACCCAATTACAAGTGAGAAACTTGCAACAACAATCAACCAAGATAATCTGAAAATAAGAACTATACGCAGAACTTCAAAAGCTTGCAAATTGGCAGCAATACTTTCAAGGCATCATCCTTTTGAAGCTCGTGTGAGTATTAATTGGATGACCCAGAAAAGAAGACTGGAAATTTTTAGCGAGGGAGATGAATTATTGCGGAGGACGAAAGTCAAGGGAACCCAAACTGGGAATCGGGTCAAAATGAACAATCAGATATAGCAGGTCAGACATATTAACAACTACTCACTCACCCTCGGCATACGATCACAAATAGAGACGTGAAAGCAGAGAACTTTCTTGCTTTTTGAGGTGGGTTTTTCCTAGAATTTGCCCCACGAATTTGCCTCTCCGCGTCGTGCTGTGCCGTGCCCCGCTTGCTGCTCGTCTCTCCCCGCCTCGCTGTTGCTGCTCGCTTCGACGCCTCGCCTTGCCCCGCCTACTGCTCGCCTGGACGCCTGGGAAGAAATGTTTCGGTTTCGAGAGTCACTGAAGATTGAAGAGCTGAAGACTAAAGTAAAGACTGAAGACTGACGCCTCCTCGCATGGGTTAAGAGATTCACTCGGTCTGGTCTGTGACTCTATGGTCTGGTCTGTTAAATATGGTCTGGTCTGGTTTAGTAGTATATTTAAGGTTAAAACCGGTACAAAAAGTGGTTCGGTTAACCGATTTTGAACCGGTTTTCTGTACCTCTTCTGAACCGCTCTATATTTTTTTAAAAATACAGTTTGTTTTGTGAACCAGTTCGGCCAAACCGGTTCAAAAACGGTACGGTTCAGACGAACCGGTATTTTTGCCCAGCCCTAATTATCACGGCGAAGCACCGAAAAGGTTGAAGCTTGAAACTAAGCATCAAAAATCTCAGCTAACAATTAACAGAAAATTACCTTCTGATCAAGAAATCGCAGATTGAAGGATAATTCGGGGAATTCAAGCGCAGAAAATATACTAGAATGGGATTTGGGAGTTCAGGAAGGACGAGAACTTTGTCAAGTGTTCAAGCGAGACGATTAGAAGGAGGGAATCGATTTCGATCTCCACTCTATCATTCGTCAGCTCCTACAAGGCGATGCAAATGTTGGTTGGGGAGGAATAATTCAGTTGAGCTATCTGAGATAGAGTGGTCGACCTTTTTCGTTCTTTTTCTTTTTTCTCACGGAATAGTTTTTGTTTCTTCCTTCATAAATTATTAATATTTGATCCTAAACCTTGCAAATATGGTGCATTTACATCTCAATCTTTACTTGTGCTTCAAAGACCTAAACTTCTCATTATACCCTCATCTTCATATCGTTTTTTTCTCTTCAATTTCACTTATGTTCTCAGGTCTCAGGTCCGAATGTTCGGGAGAGATGGTCCAACTAAAGCTCCGGTGACTTGCACAGAATTAAAACACAAAATTGCTTTGTTATTTTTCTTTCGACGATTAAATGAGTAAAATTTTGTTTTTTAGAGTAAAAAACTATTCAATGAATTAAAATGGGTAGGTATAATGGTATTTATAAGCTCTTACCTCAGATGTGGTTTAGGTCAGACTCTTACTTTGATCAGGTTGGCTATCTCAGGCGAGACAGTTAGGGCTAATAGATATTAATGAGTCGTAGTGTGAGTTATTTTATGACAGAGTGACTTTTGGCAGGTCTGTTAGACTTTAAATATAATCGTAACCAACTATATGGGACGTCATATTGTCTGCAAGCACACTCATTAGCACCCTGTTGTATCTTGTACTCTTGTACTTTTTCTGTCCCTTGATTCGGTATCTGGTAATAGGCGTCGCTTATAGAATCCTTGCGGCGTCGTATGTGGTTCCACGATGCGCCCCTATACTCGAATTTACTTAAACCAATGATCAAGAGAGCTGTACGAAATATTGAATGTTTGTCACATGGGTCTGAGAAGTTTAGAAAGTAATAAAGACAAGCATTAAAAGTAAAATGGATAAAGATAACATCTGGATAGTATTTAGAACGTTTGAGTACTTCAGTACATTCGAGCTGTGAATGTCAGTAACTTCCAATAGTTCTGCTCACGTAAATCATCATGTAGTATATCTAGGTTTCGTGCATGATGTTCCATATAAAGGGAAAATGAAAATTAAACAAGTTTCACACATCCAAAGGTTGATCCTTACACATCTCAGTTTTTTTGCATCAAAATATGTATCAGTTTAGCAGTAAGCTTATGAAACTTATATCCCAAGTGAAATCCTAACTTGGGACTGTAATTTTACCAGAAAAGGGGAGGTGTCAGATCTCAAATCCCAACTACGTCTGCTTTCTGGCAACAGAGCTCCTAGGGTTGATGACTCAAAACGTGAACTGTTTAAGAAGGCTGCAAGGATGAGGATCCAATGATCAGAGGTCTAGCTCTGCGCAGCTTGTGCTCACTGAGGGTTGCAAATCTGGTAGAATATTTGGTTGGGCCGCTAGGATCGGGTTTAAAGGATAGTAATAGTTATGTGAGGATGGTGGTTGTGATTGGAGTACTGAAACTGTATGCAAATTTGCCCGCAATGCTGAAACATTCGAACGGTTCTCAAATAAAGGATGAAATATACATGCTAGGGGTATTTTAGGTATATATCATTGTTATTACATCACGTGCGGAACATGTGATTTCAAATTGACGGAAAATGAACCACTGTGACGAAAATATGGAGTTACCAATAATTGCAAACATATGGGTGTGAATACAAACTATATGGGTGCAATTACAAAACTTGGGAAACATCCGGGTGATTTTTCATACTTTTCAAAAAAAAACACGGCCGAAATCAAACCGTACATTTTCGGTCCGGTCCGGTTTGGACCGAGTTTTTCTTTCATCTCTGCAAGTGCTTTCATTTTCAGTCAATTTTCTGCTTATTATTATTAAATGCAGTAGAATTTTATTTACTTGCTCACCTTTTTTGGACATTTCAATTATCATAATTTAAAGAGTAAATGTAATAGTAATAATAATTATGTGTATTTCGATGGCTGCTCTCACTCTATTATCCATCACCATCTTCATTGCTTCACAAAACCTTCGTTTCTACAGCGGCAACATCACCATCGATTACCCTTTGGCAGTCCAGAACGGCTGTGGCCACCCGGGTTTCAGGTAAAGCTGCTGTAAGCTTTTGAACATTTCAAGTTCATAATTTTTACTCTTAATGTTGTTGATGTTTATTGGTAGGGAGCTCCTGTTCTGCATGAATGATGTACAGTCGCACTGATGTTCCTTATAAACTCAGGTTTATCGAGTTCTGGAGATCGACTACACATCAGGCCATAACACTCCATGAGCCCCAACTGTCGATCTGTGAATGACATCGTGCTCGGCGGCAGGGGCAATGTGTTCCAGAGCTTCTTCAACAGTCACCTTCCTTGTCAAAACGTGGCCAGGATGGGCTGTGAAGACTACTATGCGTGCTCTGCTTGGAGCGTAGTCGTCCGCAAGCCCGTCGGAGGCAGCGTGATGCAAGCCGAGCCTGGAGGATCGCAGCTCATTGAACTGGAGTCACCTTATTCCGACCGTGGTTAAATAAATTTGGGTCGATGATTGCTTTGGTTTATTGGTTAGCTGCTGAGTTAGTTGATTAGCTGATATATATACGTTTGTCTGCGTTTCTACTGGTTTAGGAAGGAATAAGATAACAAATTCTGTCCTCTCTCTCTCTCTTTTTCTCTCTTCTCTCTCTTTCAATTCCCAAATCCTTGCAGGTGCCAAGATACGATCTGCAGATTGTATCAAGTGGTATCAGAGACAGACTACCCACCTTGCTGCCGCCGCCTGTCCTTGACTACCATGACCAACGAAACAAGAGCCCAACGTGATCTTCGTGTGGATGCAACGATGGAAGAACAGGGGAGGACTCTGTCCGAACAGGGGAAGGCGCTTTCTGCGTTGCTCTTGTCAAATGAGAAGCTGTCGGCCCTTACAGAGAAACACTCGGGCTACCTGGATGAGATACACTCTCTTCTCAAGCTGGTCTCTGCTAGGCAAACAGGACAAGGAGCTGAGGAAGGAATTCTAGGACCCGGATCAGACTCTGTCATATCTACTGCAGGGGAACAGGGGACTCACGATCAAACTGGGACCAGACCTATGGCCCCGATGGAGATGAAGCACCAGCACTCGGAATCCTCTCGTGACAGACACCCTTATCACATCGGTAAGGTGGATTTTCCTCGTTTTGATGGTTCAGATTTAGCTGGTTGGCTATTTCGCTGTGGGCATTATTTTGAGGTAGATGACACTCCTGAGGATGCTAAATTGAAAATAGCTGTGATTCACTTAGAAGGGGATGCCTTACAATGGCACCAAGGTATTACAAGGGTGTGGACTAGACAGGATAGGACACTTACCTGGAATGAGTACGTGAATGCGCTGCAGGCCCGATTTGGAGAGGAGATGTATGGTGATCCGGTATTGGAGATGAAGAATTTGAAGCAAGATGGATCATTAGGGGATTACTTTCGAAAGTTTGATTATCTCCTCAACAAGGTACAAGTGATAGAAAATCTGTCAGAGGGAGCTGTTCTCAGTTTTTTTTATAGGAGGACTCAAACCGTCTCTACAAGGTCCCGTGAGGCTGCTAAGGCCGAGTAATCTTCATGAGGCTTATGCCTTGGCCAAACTGCATAATGATGTCTCTGAAATGCAGCCTAAACCGAGGTTCAGTGGGAACAATCAGATAAGGTATGATGGGGGGAAGCAAAGCTGCAGTGAACAACCCATATCAAAATCGGCCACAGAACAGAGGGCCAGCCGCTAAGACTATGTCCAGCAAAGAGTTGGAGAATCGAAGAGCTAGGGGCCTATGTTATTGGTGCCCGGAAAAATACGTGATCGGACACAAGTGTAGCCAAGGGAAACAAGTTTTTCTGATTGAGGTCGGGGAAGAGGAACCAGAGGAGCATACAACTGATCTGATAGAAGGTTTAATTGATGAAGAAACCGTGGAGGAAGAGGCACCACAAATTTCTATTCACGCACTGAGAGGGACACTGCATTGTTCAACCATGAAGATGGAAGGTATGGTGAGAAACAGGAGGCTGCAGATACTAATTGACTCAGGAAGCACACATAATTTCCTGGATGTGGACATGGCCGAGAGACTGGGCTGCATTACGGAGGATATCCACACTATGAAGGTAGTGGTGGCAATGGAAATGCCATGACCTGCAGCAAGATATGTCGAGGTTTTAAGTGGGCAATGCAAGGAGAGTCATTCTCAGCGGATGTGTTCTTAATCCCGTTGGAGAATTACCATATGGTACTCGGGGTTCAGTGGCTAGTTACCTTGGGATACATCGTCTGGAATTTTAAAGAACTCACAATGAGTTTCAGACTTGGAGGACAAGATTGCCAGTTGAAAGGACGGGGAGGTAACTCGATCAGAACAGCCTCGGTCGAACAGATGACAGCTTTGCTATCGAAGAAGGGAGAGTTGGCCTCGGTCCAGCTCTGCAGTCTGTCAATCCAGCTAGAACCGAGACAGCATGCAGAGGTATTTTCAACAGAAGTGAGAAACGAAAGCAAGGAAACAGATGGGCTGAATGAACTGATTAAGAGATATGATGTTGTGTTTCAAGAACCGAAAGGTTTACCACCGCAAAGGGGAGTGGACCACCAAATACCATTGAAGCAAGAAGGGGTGACAGTCAATCAAAGACCGTATCACTATCCCGCACCACAAAAAGACATTATTGAAAGGATGGTAAAAGAGATGTTAGACTCAGGAGTGATACAGTCGAGCTCGAGTCCATTTTCATCACCGGTGGTACTAGTGAAAAAGAAGGATCAGTCCTGGAGAATGTGTGTGGATTACCGTAGGTTGAATGACTTAACCATCAAAGATAAGTTCCCAATTCCGTTAATAGATGAATTGCTTGATGAGTTGCACGGAGCGGCCATTTTCTCGAAGATAGATTTACGAGCGGGTTACCACCAAGTAAGGATGTTTGAGGGGGACATTTACAAAACGGCTTTTCGTACGCATGAGGGCCACTACGAGTTTAGAGTCATGCCGTTTGGATTGACTAATGCACCGACCACGCTTCAAGGATTGATGAACAACCTATTTAAACCATACCTGAGGAAATTCGTGTTAGTATTCTTCGATGATATCCTGATTTACAGCTCGAGCATGCAAGAACACATAGGTCATCTGAGGGTGGTATTCGATATAATGGAGCTGAATTCCTTGTTTGCAAAAAGATCGAAGTGCTCATTTGGAGGGTCTCAGGTAGAATACTTCGGGCATATCATATCGGGCCAATGGGTGTCAACCGAACCCACGAAGATAGAGACGGTCAGGAATTGGCCCATACCGACTTCAGTCAAGCAACTCAGAGGGTTTTTGGGCCTCACGGGGTACTATAGGAAATTCGTGAAGAACTATGGAGCTATTAGCAAACCGTTGACAGAACTACTAAATAAAGATTCGTTCAAATGGTCTAAGGAAGCTGAACATGCATTCGAGGCTCTCAAGGTAGCAATGACGTCCACACCGGTGTTGGCCCTCCCGAACATGAGTGACACTTTTGTAGTAGAAACGGATGCATCTGGCGTGGGTATAGGAGCAGTATTGATGCAAAGAGGCCATCCGATAGCCTTTATTAGCAAGGCGTTAGCTCCGAAACAACAAGTCTTGTCCGTCTACGAGAAGCAACTACTTGCGGTGCTGATGGCAATCAAAAAGTGGCACTTCTACCTTATAGATCAGCATTTTGTTATCAAAACCGACCACAGAAGCTTGAAGTACCTACTCGAACAAAGGGTCTCGACGCCATTACAACATACATGGCTAGCGAAGTTATTGGGGTATGACTACGAGATACAATACAAAAAGGGTGTAGAGAACAAGGTTGTGGATGCTCTTTCGAGGTTGCCAGGGCCAGAATTACTCACCTTAGCCGTGACATCAGTTTCGTCAGACATGATGGAACGTATCAAGGGTAGCTATGAGAAGGATATAGATTATGCTGCAGTGATTCATCAAATAGGACTCGGCAATGGTCCTTCGAGGTTCAGTTACGTGGAGGGAATATTGAGAAAGAACGGGAAGATAGTAGTGGGGAATGACAGTGAACTAAGAGAGGAAATTATGAAGATATACCATTGCTCGTCATTGGGAGGCCACTCGGGAGTTACCGTCACTTTGCAACGACTCTCGACGCTGTTATATTGGAAAGGTATAAAGAAGTACGTTAAGGAATTCATAAGACGTTGTGAAGTATGTCAAAGGAATAAGATGGACAATAGTGCTACACCCGGGTTATTGCACCCCTACCCCTACCACATGAAGTCTTCACGGATATATCAATGGATTTCATCACCGGTTTGCCCAAATCACATGGTAAGGAAGTGATATTTGTGGTGGTCGACCGGTTAACTAAGTATGGACACTTCATGGCCTTGAGCCACCCATTCAGTGCTTCGACAGTGGCAGAAGAGTTTTTGACACACGTATTCAAACTGCACGGGTTACCTAACAGAATTGTGAGTGATCGGGACTCGGTGTTTCTAAGCAACTTCTGGCAAGAATTGTTCAAAAGACAAGGAGTTTCACTGTGTTTGTCATCCGCGTATCATCCCCAAACGGACGGGCAAACGGAGGTGGTGAATAGGTGTTTGGAATCGTACCTGAGATGTATGGTCGGTGAGCGTCCCGTGACTTGGTACAAATGGTTAGCCTTGGCCGAGTGGTGGTATAACAGCTCGTGGCATACTTCCATCAAAACAACCCCTTTTGAAGCTCTATATGGGTACCCGCCTCCGATCCACCTTCCTTATTTTGCAAAGGAATCAAAAGATGTTGCAGTGGACAATCTTCTCATAGATAGAGAGGAAACAATCAAGTTGCTGAAATTTCATTTGGATCGGGCTAGAAATCGGATGAAGCAGTTAGCGGACAAGAAGAGGTCTGAAAGAGAGTTTGAGATTGGGGATTGGGTCTTCATGAAGCTGCATGCATACGCTCAGCATTCCATGCGTAAGAAATGAGCCAACAAGTTGCAACCGAAGTGGTTCGGGACATACCAAGTCGTAGAAAAGATCGGAGCTGTCGCGTATAAACTGGACCTGCCTGCAGTTGCTCTAGTGCACCCCACGGTTCATGTGTCCCAGCTTAAGCTTGCCTATGGTCTGCAGGATCAACCTACTCCATTGCCAAGGGAATTCATCAAGTCCAGTACAAGAGTTCCTATGGCGATAATTGCGAGGAAGATGGTCAAACGAGGAAACCGAGCAGCTACAAAGTTCTTGATTCATTGGGAGGGTCTATCAGCAGAAGATGCTACTTGGGAATTTAAGGAGGAGTTTTGCAAGAAGTACCCGGACTTCGACCTTGAGGACAAGGTCTTGGCTTAGGGGGGAGTGTTGATGCAAGCCGAGCCTGGAGGATCGCAGCTCATTGAACCGGAGTCACCTTATTCCGACCGTGGTTAAATAAATTTGGGTCGATGATTGCTTTGGTTTATTGGTTAGCTGCTGAGTTAGTTGGTTAGCTGATATATATACGTTTGTCTGCGTTTCTACTGGTTTAGGAAGGAATAAGATAACAAATTATGTCCTCTCTCTCTCGTTTTCTCTCTTCTCTCTCTCTTTCAATTCCCAAATCCTTGCAGGTGCCAAGATACGATCTGCAGATTGTATCACAGCGCCCTTCTGTTTTGAGTTCAAAACCGTCGTTTTCACTTCGTCGGCACTTAGTGATACGATCGTGGGAATCGTATCTGGCAACGAACAGAATTTCCAAGAGAAAGAGAGAGAGAGAAGAGAGAAGATAGAGAGAAAACAGATTTTGATTCTTATTGCATAATCCCCAAATGCTAACAGCATATCAAATAAAATAGGCTAACCACTAACTCTAGTCTCCTCAACCCATTCCCGATTTAACTCCGGTCTGACATCTGACCACAGGTTCAACAGCTAACTCTACCCCAGTAACTTATGACTCACGTTTATTCTACTTAGGTAACTTAGGACCCAAGTTTCAGCTCAGCTCGCAACAATACTCCCCCCTAAGCAATGACCTTGACCTCAAGGTCGAAATCTGGATACCTCTGACAGAACTCATCCTTGAACACCCATGTAGCATCTTCAATTGGCTGTCCTTCCCATTGAACTAACAGTTTGGTGGCAGCTCGGTTTCCCCTTTTAACCATCTTCCTTTCCACGATAGCAATTGACACCTTGACACTGGATCGGAGGAGCTCTTTTGGCAGCTGCGTGACCTGATCGTGAGTCCCATAAGCCAGCTTCAGCTGTGATACATGAAGTGTCGGATGCACCAATGCTTCAGCTGGGAGATCCAATCTGTAGGCGACAGCACCTATCTTTTCGATCACTTGATACGGTCCGAACCATTTGGGCTGAAACTTATTGACCACTTTCTTGCGCATTGAGTGTTGGGCATAGGCGTGTAGCTTCATGAAGACCCAATCCCCGATCTCAAACACCCTTTCCGATCTTTTCTTGTCTGCCAATTGCTTCATACGGTTCTGAGCCCTCTCCAAGTGAAACTTTAGCAGCTTAATGGTTTCTTCCCTATCCCTCAACATGCTGTCAACTGCAGCTTCCCTTGATTCTCCCTCAAAGTAAGGCAGGTGTATGGGAGGAGGATACCCGTACAAGGCTTCGAAATGGGTCGTCTTAATAGAGGAATGCCAAGAGGTGTTATACCAAAATTCAGCTAATGTCAGCCACTTGCACCATGTCGAGGGTCGCTCCCCAACCATGCACCTTAGGTATGACTCCAAGCACCTGTTTACTACTTCAGTTTGGCCATCAGTTTGCGGATGATAGGCCGATGATAGACATAGTGACACCCCTTGGTGTTTGAATAGCTCCTGCCAGAAATTACTCAAGAAAACCGAATCTCTATCACTCACTATCCTCTTAGGCAGCCCATGGAGTTTGAAGACATGGACCAAGAACTCCTCAACCACCGTAGCAGCACTAAAGGGGTGACTCAGCGCCATGAAATGCCCGTACTTGGTGAGCCTGTCTACGACTACGAAGATCACCTCTTTGCCTAGGGACTTTGGCAATCCCGTGATGAAATCCATAGTTATGTCTGTAAATACCTCATGGGGCAAGGGTAATGGTTGCAGCAATCCCGGTTTGGCACTATTATCTGCCTTGTTCCTTTGACATACCTCACATCGTCTGATGAACTCCTTAACATACCCTTTAATTCCCTTCCAATACAGTATGGCCGACAGTCTTTGTAAGGTGGCTGTCACTCCTGAATGACCACCTAAAGCAGAGCAATGATAGATTCGTAGGATTTTCTCTCTCAGTTCACGGTCATTCCCGACCACCATCTTCCCCTGTTTCCGTAAGACACCGTCCTCATAAGTGAACCTTGCAGGTCCAATTCCTCCGCTTATCTTTTGAATCACGTCTGCGTAGTCTAAATCTTGATCATAACTCTTCTTAATCCGTTCTAACATATCCGATGACACAGATGTGACCACCATAGACAATAACTCATATCCCGTAACTCTCGAGAGAGCATCAGCCACTTTGTTATCCACTCCTTTCTTATACTGTATCTCATAATCGTATCCTAATAACTTCACAAGCCAAGTGTGCTGTAATGGCGTGGACACCCTCTGCTCCAGAAGATACTTTAAGCTCTTGTGATCCGTCTTAATGATGAAGTGCCGATCTATGAGGTAGAAATGCCATTTTTTATGGCCAACAACACAGCTAGTAGCTCTTTCTCGTACACTGACAACACCTGCTGCTTGGGAGCTAATGCTTTACTTATAAAGGCGATCGGGTGTCCCCTCTGCATAAGGACTGCTCCTATGCCTATTCCTGAAGCATCGACCTCTATTACAAATGGTTCGCTCATGTTAGGTAGTGCCAAAACTGGTGTGGAAGTCATTGCCTCCTTGAGAGACGAGAAGGATTGATCTGCTTCAGGCGACCATTTGAACGAGTCTTTTTTCAGTAACTCCGTCAGTGGCTTACTAATAGATCCGTAGTTCCTTACGAACTTCCGATAATAACCCGTCAAGCCCAGGAACCCCCTTAGTTGCTTGACTGACATCGGTTTGGGCCAATTGCGTACTGCTTCTATCTTGGTAGGGTCGGTGGACACTCCTTGACCTAATATAACATGTCCCAGATACTCTATTTGTGCCCCCCCCCCCGAACGAACACTTTGATCTCTTCGCCACTAAGGAATTAACCACCATGAGATTGAATACCACGTCCAAGTGTTTCAAATGCTCCTGTAGACTCGGGCTATATACTAAAATGTCGTCAAAAAACACTAGCACAAACTTTCCCAAATATGGCTTAAATATGCCATTCATCAAACCTTGGAAGGTGGCCAGTGCGTTTGTCAACCCGAATGGCATCACTCGGAATTCATAGTGACCCTCGTGTGTACGGAAGGCCGTCTTGTGAATGTCTCCTTCAAACATCCGAACTTGGTGGTATCCCGAACGTAAGTCTATCTTTGAAAACACGGTCGCCCCATGCAACTCGTCTAGCAATTCATCAATTAGTGGTATCGGGAATTTATCCTTTATGGTCAAATCGTTCAGCCTTCTATAATCTACACACATACACCACGATTGGTCTTTCTTATTTACTAGTACCACTGGCGACGAGAAAGGGCTAGAGCTCGCTTGTATCACTCCCGACTCTAACATTTCCTTTATCATCCTCTCAATGACGTCTTTTTGCGGTGCGGGGTAGCGATAGGGCCTTTGGTTCACTGTCAATCCTTCCTCCTTCAATGGTATCCTGTGGTCTATTGCCCGTTTGGGAGGCAACCCCTTCGGTTCTTGGAAGACTTGGTCATACTTTCTTATCAGTTCCCCCAGCTCCTCGGTCCCCAAGCTGTCATTACTTACTTCTGCTGCAAAAACCGAAGCATGCTGTCCCAGATTCATCATCAAAGAGATGCTGCATAACTGTACTGAAGCTAGCTCCCCTTTCTTTGCAAGTATTGCTGTCATTTGTTCTGCAGAAGCTGTCCTGACCGAATGGCCACCACTGCCCTTCAATTGGCATTTCCGTTCCCCGAGATTGAAACTCATCGTAAGCTCTCTGAAATTCCAAACGATATCTCCCAAGGTAACCAACCATTGTACTCCTAACACCATATGGTAATTCTCCAACGGAATGAGGAAAACATCAGCCATAAAGGACTCGCCCTGCATCGACCATTGGAAGCCTCTACATATCTTACTACAAGTCATGGTATTTCCATTGGCCACAATTACCTTCATTGTGTTAATCTCCTCTGTGGGACAGCCCAGTTTAACCGCCATATCCATGTCGAGGAAGTTATGTGTACTCCCCGAATCGACTAAGATTTGTAGTCGTTTGTGTCTTACCATACCCTCCATCTTCATAGTTGAGCAGTGCATTGTTCCCCGAATAGCATGGATCGATATCTGTGGTACAGCTTCCTCTTCGGTCTCCTCCTCAATGACAGGTTCCATAATCTCCTCATGTTGTTCTTCTTGATCATCGTCCCCCACTTCTATCATGAAGACCTGTTTACCTCGGCTGCACTTGTGACCAATTACATACTTCTCCGGACACCAATAACAGAGTCCTCTCGCTCTTCGGTTCTCCAACTCCTTACTAGACATTGTTATAGCAGTTTGCCCCCTATTCATTGATCTTGCCTGAATCGGGTTACTCATCGCTGCCCTATTAACGCCTTCATACTGGTTTCTGTTACCTTCACTCATCCTCGGTTTCATCTGCATTCCAGCTACATCATTGTGTAACTTTGCCAGAGCATATGCCTCATGCAGGTTAGAGGGTCGTAATAATCTCACCGGACCTTGCAACGATGGTTTGAGACCACCTATGAAGAAGCTTAAAACCGCACCCTCGGACATGTTTTCGATCACCTGGACCTTGTTCAACAAATAGTCGAACCTCCTGAAATAATCACTAAGGGATCCCTCCTGCCTCAAATTCTTCATTTCCAGCACCGGGTCACCGTACATCTCCTCCCCAAACCTCGCCTGAAGTGCAGCCACATAATCAGTCTAGGAGAGCTTCCTATTCTGTCTTTCCCATACTCTAGTAATACCCTGATGTCATTGTAGGGCATCACCCTCAAGATGGATAATAGCTATCTTAAGCTTAGCCTCTTCAGGAGTGTCATCAACATCAAAATAGTGTCCACAACGAAACAGCCATCCAGCTAAATCAGAACCATCAAATCTAGGAAATTCTACCTTACCAATATGATAAGGGCGTCTGTCTCGTTCCTTGCCGTTGTCAGCCTGTGGATTGTTCCTTTCCCCATATGCAGCTTGCTTGATTGCCGTAGACTCAGCATGACCCTTCTCTTCAGCTGAGGATAACACTGAATCAGAGCCCGAGCCAAGAATGCCCGCTTCAGACCCTTTTCCCGTCTGTCTAGCTGATACAAGATGGATTAACGATCGGATTTCGTCCAGACAGCCTGTGTGTCGTTCGGTCAAGGCGGATAACCTTTCGTTGGCGAGAAGCAGCTCAGAGAGTGCCCTACTCTGTTCTGACAAGGCTCTCCCCTGTTCTTCAAGTGTCGCATCTACACGTAAGTCCCTTTGTGCTCTGGTTTCGTTGGCCATGGCGGAGCTCCTGGTGGAAGGCGGCGCAGTGGAGGCAGACCTGCTCTGATACCAGATGATACGATCGTGGGAATCGTATCTGGCAACGAACAGAATTTCCAAGAGAAAGAGAGAGAGAGAAGAGAGAAGATAGAGAGAAAACAGATTTTGATTCTTATTGCATAATCCCCAAATGCTAACAGCATATCAGATAAAATAGGCTAACTACTAACTCTAGTCTCCTCAACCCATTCCCGATTTAACTCCGGTCTGACATCTGACCACAGGTTCAACAGCTAACTCTACCCCAGTAACTTATGACTCACGTTTATTCTACTTAGGTAACTTAGGACCCAAGTTTCAGCTCAGCTCGCAACACTTAGACATCGATCGTTTTGCGGCTTCGTCTTTATCGTCATCAAGAAATATGAATCTTTTACGAAATTGTCTTAACTCGGAAATGATTCTTTAATTAGGAATATAATCTTGATCTGTATCTCCGCGTTGGTGACAACAATCAAGAATTGAGTTGTATAAATATATCAAGAAACATTTTTTGTAATAAGAAATCTCCTCTGTCTTATCATATCCTTGGTTGAGTTCGATCTGAGGTTCATGTTCATTGTTGCGCAAGATATCCAAACAACCCAATTTTCAACCCCCTGATGAAGGAATTATCATCAGTGTCGAGCCTCTTCGTATGGGTGTACAAAGCATACCATTCATTGACAATCCGAACCATGAACACGACCATGAACAGACCAACCATGAACATCCCAATCAATGTTTCGTCCGACTCCAACAACCCTGCCTCGAGAATAACCACACAGGAAGCAAAAACACCTACTTCGCCAACAACAGACACGATCTCAACGACCTGGACTCTTGTCTCGAGGAACGGCTTTGTCAATACAAGGAAGACGAGCTGAAACGAGGTGATGCACAATATAGTGATTCCTAGGACCTTAGAAGGCTTCAATGGATCGGTCGTGAGGTAAGCACCAGAGAAAATTGCGAGACAGACCCGTTTAGCCGATTCAAGCACTGAGTAATACGTCCTCAAAATACCAAGCAAGTCCCTTGGAGAGGGAGGGCCTCTTAGGTCCTCGAAGAGTGGACCAAACATGGTTAGATAGATTGAATCGGGTTGGCTTTTCCATGTCCATTGGTCTGAACCATGAATGACATGGATGGTACTGACAGAGAGGAACACGAGCCATGCTAACAACGAAAATGAAACGAAGCCTAATAGAATGGAGCCGATTATAACCCCCAATGATGTCCCTCCTGCAGATAGATGCATATATGAACTTTCTGAACAATGTAGTTAGTGCTAAAAGATTCATGAGATATTACTAGCTAGTATTGTATATATGTTCACCTCTGATTACAGCAGCAGATGCCTGGCTGATGCCTGGCAATGCAAGAACTAGAAGAAACAGCTCAAATCTTGGAAACTTAAGAGCTCCATAGCTGCTGCTGCAGGGCTTCTCAGTGGTGTTCTTCTTGAACTTAAGAATCAAAAGAAGTAGTCCGTGCAGTAGAATCAGACCACCACCGATCACGCCCAGCCAGAACATGATTCTACTGAATTCTCTCCACCTACAAAATTTTAATTTTTTTTTTTACGTACTCTCGTAACATAAATGGGATATATATGGTTTGGATTAATCAAAATATTGAAATTTGGATACAAACTCAGTATTATATCGATCCCAGGTGTATTGGTGATCATCTTGTCTCGTATTCTCAATCTGCAAGGTATAATCTCAATCGTTCAATTGGAGACTTAAGATAAGTGTAGAGACAAATCTAGTTTATATCACCTCAAAGAATGGTTGATACTCCATTGGAGAAAGTGGCAACAAGCTAGTTTCGTTATCGAGATTCATCGCTATAGATGATAGCATGCTCTTGATCATTTTTGAGGTCAAAGGAGCTTCCCATGGTAGAAAACTGAAATATGGAATGGTCCATCGTAAACTACGCGCAAGTTCATAGTACTCGATCGGCAGCATGACAGGCAACCATTGACACAAAGCAAAAACCTGGATATGACATGCAATTCTCTGTATGGAACACGAAAGCATTTAGTTTAGGATGTCTCAACGTATAATAATCCACGGTAGAATCTGTTATATATGGTGTATTATTATCTTACAAAGAGATTCCTGAAAGGATCTGATGAGAAATAGGTTGAGGACTGTAGTCTACTTATGGAAACAGTGAAGATCCCAGAAGCAAAACAAGTGATTAGAAAAGCAATAGTTGCAAACGTAGAGGCCACAACAGAGATTATCGGCACCGAATCTGCAATTTTTTTTACAAATGAGTTTCTTGTGCTCCAATAAACAGATCAAGGTATGAAATAATGTTGGAATGAGAGCTTACAGTGTCTCACTTGTAAAACATTGGATGGGAGATTCTTGTTCCCTGCAATGTCTTCAGAAACATTCTCAGGAACGGTGACAGATACATTACCATCAATGTTTGCATGTATCTCAACTGAGTATACACTCCGATTTACTTCATTGAAGCTGAAAAGACAAGATTATAAGGAATGAGATCAATATTCTGGAAATGGCTTGAAAATAAGAACTACTTGCCTCTGCAAATGTCCTCCTGATACAAGTATGTCTGACGAGCTAAACCCAAAGACAGGTTTCATAAACTTTATTGAGACCGGAATTTTGTGATTGCTTGTTCTAGAAGTTGATATAGTGCTCAACCAAACAGATGGTCTCCGAGTATCTGAAATGTAGAACTCTTTCCAGTATCACAACAGCTGGTAGAAAATTTTCACAATTCACAATACTAATTCTATGTTCCGTACCATAGAGAAAAGTAACTGGTGCAAAGGGGGAACACGCGTTGCCTTGTCTACTTACTAGCAAATTCGATTTGAGGTTTATCGTAATTATAGCATTGTTGGATACATTTGTTACCTGTGAAGGAAGAATGGACATATTTTTAACTTCAATATGCTCAACTGAATGAATATTTGGAACATTAAATTGGTAAATTAACTGACCCGAAAGTGAAAGGTACGATTCCTGAAGTTTGCGCCATTACTTGGAAGAATGATTCCCTCATTTGTATTTAGAGACTCAAGAATCTCGGATGATGAATTGAGTAGAGGTTGTGAGAAATATAGGTAAAATTTCAGGTTGCTGTTATTAGTTGTGGCTTGAATCGTTCTAGTTTTACCGCTAAGTTGAAGTAGCTTCTCTGGAATGAGGATTTTTAAGCTGACAAAGAAACTCCTTTTATCTGCATTTATCGAACAATTTGTTTTTCTTCAGAAAATTACCTTATCCTTTGATAGAATGTAAAAACTTGTAGTCCAAGCTATGCCCGTAATCATTACGAAATGATGAAAAAAAGAAGTATATTCAGATTTGTGAAACTAAATCAGAAGATGAAGTTAAGTGATGTTTAGAAGACTCACCAAAATCTACATAGAAAGTTGAATTCTCTGTTCTTGTGAATATATTCCCTGCAGTATCTGTACAAAATCCCTCATCCATCACCAGCATCACTAGTTCATTTTGCACATTAGGTGCCATACTCACAATGACCGTGTATTTGAGGTTCGGCTCCACAGTTTTGAGTGAAGAAGGAACAACTTTGGCAGCACCATATACCAGAATCTGCATTTTTTTTTTAAGTTTATTAGAGAATTTGGCAAAAAAAAAATATTGATTAAGAACTACTCACGTTGCAAGAATCCACAGAGGAACATGCAAACCCGCCTCGGCTGATGCAGGGTTCTGAGAAAGAGATGTTCACTGAGATGTTGACAGCATTTGTGAAACGTGCTGAGGCAGTAACAGATGCTGTTGGAGGAATCGTATCTGCATATAAAAAAATCTTACAACTGATAAACATCGTAGAAAAAAGCAATTTATGACAATCTGAGAGTTTTTATTTACCTACTGTCCAGTTGTAGGAAGCACATCCTATTTCCGTTGAACGGTTTGAGCAGACACTGAAGAAATGATGACCATTCTTTAATCCAAAATATGTTTCTTCTCCATCTTGACAGTGGGACAGCAGCCGATGATCAAGCTTCAAATATATAGTTCTTAGTCCTTATCGAAACCAAACAGTTAGTGGAAACAGAAACAAATGCAGAATTGTCACAAACCTCGCACAGAAAGCTGCAGTCTTGGCAACCAGCAGCATTATTGTCATTATCAAAGACTGCAAATGAGAAAGTGGCTGTTGAGCTGTTTGAAGAAGCCGGAGGGGTCCCCAACAGCTTCACAGATACTTCTGAACCGCTGCAATTAGATGCCATTAAGCACAAACACAAGAGGAACATGAGCTGACAAAGAAATCTGTCCTGAAAATGGTGTTTAGAATCCATATTGGAGGAAAAGATAAGATTTTGGAACTACAGACACTGAAGGGACAACATCAAATGGTGGACTACTTATACTTAACATCATACAATAACACATGAGTTACATGATTATTCAGCTACCTTGTATTTACTAACAAATTTAAGAACTCAATTTTCTTTAAGTCTGACTCTTTGGCTTCGTGCAAGCCAAGAATTTCAAAAAAAGAAACGGTAAGTGTGTCAGAAATTACAGTAAGTAGTGGTGTAATATACTATTTCATTCAACGAAATAAAAAACAGCCAAACTCATAGTTTTTTGGCCAACATCTAGTATCAACGATTACATTTTTTTTTTCTCAGCACAAATGTGGGAAAATCAGTTTAGTCCATCTCTCTACTACATATATACTTGAAAAACCTTGACCGATCCATTCATAGTTGGGCTCCATCGATGCTAACACCGCTTCCCAAATGAATAGCCGATCAACAGGAGATGAATAAAGGATTGCAGACATGTTAGTTGAGATCCAAAGCTATCTTTTTTTCTTCCTAAGAAGCAAATATAGCCTCCAATTCTTTGTGCAACCCTTTTGGCCTCACGTTGAAATCTGAAGACGGGTTTGTGGATGTACTACTGCTCTTTTTCTGACCCCAGAGGCCACTCCACTTGGTTTGGCTGCTTGAAGGGTCAGTGGTTGTGGTGGTACCTGCCCCATCTCGGCTGAAGCTAGCCTTTGCCAACTCTCTTAACTGCCTCAGCCAGGGTTTTTCAATCGAAGTTCCACTTCCTGAGGTCCTGTTCCTTTCAGAAGATGAAACTGGTTGGGAGGACTCTGCATCCCTGATTTGATTCAACTTCTTCTCGAGATTCGGGATCAGCTTTTGTGGGAGAAAGAGCAAAAGGATTCCATATGAAGCAACTTTTAAACCCATAAGGAAGGATGTGCCATTTGGGTCAAGCCTTTTTGACTGAATGTACAATGCATACCACTCATTGATCAGTTGAGCCATGAACCCAACCAGAAACAGAACCACCATGAAAATCCCAACTGAAGTTTCATCCCTTTCTGAGAATTCTTTCATTTGAATAACCACGCAAGAAGCAAAAACACCAACTTCACAGACTAGAGATATGATTTCAACAAGTTGGAGTTTTTTCTTTATGAATGGCTTCTTCAGAAGTATGAAGAACAATTGAAAGGAAGTGAAGCACAGCATTGTCATTCCTGGAGTTTTAGAGGACCAATTCTTCAAGAATGCCCCTGCCAAAATCCCTAGACATACTCGTTTAACGGATACTAGGAGAGTGTAATAAATCCTTAAAATCCCAAACACCTTTTGTATGAATGGTGCTTCGGCATCCTCTGTTTCATCGTCAGAGGCGATGATTCGCTCCCCTTCTTTCCTATGTTTCCCCCCTGAAATCTGTGTTAGCATATATTTTGGAGGGCCTCTCAGGTCCTCGAAGAGAGGTCCGAACATGGTCAAATGAATGGAATCAGACTTCTTTTTCCATGTCCATTGCCCTCTTTTACCTGGACCAAGGGTTACTCGGATGAGTTCTTGATACCAGTGGAATTTTTGACCTTCTTTATGTACTTCCTTGTACTGGAGTAGCTTGCCAAAGGTGATTCCAACTGACAGGAACAAGAACAAGGCTAGAAGTGCAAAAGACATGAAGCTTAACATAGTGGCGCTTAGTATTACTCCTGAACATGTCCCTCCTGCAGTTAAAATTTCCACAAATTACTAAATAAAAGCAGTGAAACATGTTTTGATGAAGAAATGGTTATGCAAAGTCAAACCCTGTGTACCTTTGAGGAGAACGGTTGATGCCTGACAGATGCATGGTGATGCAAGAACTAGAAGAAAAAGCTCGAATCTTGGAAATGTAAGAGCTCCATAGCTGATCTGATTGTCTTTTTTCTTCTTAAGTTTCAGAAGAAGAAGAAGCAAACCATGAAGGAGAACAAAACTGCCTCCAATCACAGACAACCAGAACATGTTCCGGCTGAAGTCTCTCCACCTAAAGCAGAAAAATCACAATCAAGATAACTGTGACAGATACCTTAACCATGCACATAGTAGGGAGTATATGTTCCAAAAGAGACCTACCCACTTGTGTGTTGATTTATGATAAACTCAGCTTCTGGTTTCAGTTTTTCCATCTGCAAAAAATTATTTTTGAATCCATCATGAGTTTGTGGGCGAATGATGTAAAGATGATTTTGTTGTTGAAGATTTTCTAACCTCGAAAAATGATTGATACTCCATTGGTGATAACGGCAAACCGTATAGAGAAGCTGCCTTACCCAGAACCCCTAGTTGAGGTAGCACGTTCTTGATTACTCCTGAACTTGGAGACGTAGAGCCAACCAAAATTGGTTGGATATGCCCAACCTCCCATGGGAGTCTGAAATACGGAATGCTCCACTGAAGGCTCCGTGCAACTTCATAATAATCAATTGGCAGTGTGACCCCAATCCATCGAGACAATGCAAAGACTTGAATGTAGCAAGCAATTCTCTGCATGAAAATGCATTATGCGTGTGAGATTGTCAAAAGGAGTAGAGAAACAGTTGAATGATTGATTATGTGAATAATGATCATCATCATACAAAAAGATTCCTGGAGGGTTCTGATGTCAAGAGTGGCCTTGTGAAAGCACCACTGGATTGAAGGGTTGCTGTGGAGACAGTGAAGAATCCAGCAACAAAAGATGTAACCAGGAAAGCAGTGGAAGCAAACATAGACACCACAAAAGATACCAAGGGCATTGAATCTGCAAATGTTCTAGAAATCAGTATAAAGGAATGGTGTTTGATTCTAGGAAACATTATTTCTTGGGAGGAACAGAAAATTCACAACAGCTTTTTTCTGTGGGTAGGTAGAATAGAGAAGAAACTTACAGTGTCTCACTTGAAGAATATTGGATGGTAAATTCGTGTTCCCAGCAATATCACCTGTAACATTTTCAGGGATACTGATGGATACGAAATTATCATCTGCCTTTATCTCAACAGCATATATGCTCCGACTTATTTCATTGAAGCTGCAACATCGATATCACATAAAATAAATTTGATTTCATTAATTTCAGCACTGATAACTCTAGAAGAACTGATTATCTGACTGAGATAACTTTATGCAGTAGAGAATGGCTTGCCTCTGCAGATGACCTCCTGATATAGCTATACTAGAAGAATTGAAGCCAAATACAGGTTTTTTGAACTTTATGAAGAATGGAATGTCATGATTTCTAGTTCGAAAAGTCGATGTTGTGCTCAACCGAACAGCTGGCCTTTGCGTATCTGGAAGGGGCATTGCCAGATAAAGAGAAGCCAATAAATATCCAAAAAATGGATAAATGGTGATAAATATTCTTATTTCACATAAAAGATTTTACCATAGAGGAAGGTAACTGGTGCAATACGAGAAACAGCAGTTCCATGCCTACTTATTATTGAATTTGCCTCAAAACTTACAGTGACTATGGCCATGGTAGACACATTAGCTATCTGAAGGAAGCAATTAACACAGAATTAAATATCCATCCAAGCAAAAGAAAATATATAATGCATTTAGCAAAATGACTGACCATGAAGCCAAATCTGCGGTTTCCGAGACTCTCACCATCTATAGGCGAAAAAACACCCTTACTTATATTCAGGGAGTTCAAGATTTCTGTTGATGTATTGAGGATGGGATTGGTGAAATAAAGGTAAACCTTAAGGTTGACGTAGTTATTTGTAGCTTGAACTGTCCTAACTTGATCATTGATCTGAAGCTGCTTTTCAGGTACATGTGTCCTCAAATTAACAAAAACAGCTCTTCTATCTGCATCCATATTTATTCAAGAAATTTAACCACACAAACCAGAAATCAGATTCATGTATTGATAATTAACAATATAAAGCAGACATGATTTATGAAACTAACCAAAATGTACATAAAAGCTTGAATTTTGTGTTCGAGTGAATCTGTTCCCAGCAGTATCAGTGCAAAAATCCTTATCCATGACAAGGATCAAACGTCCATATAGCAGGCTTGATGTTATACTCACTAGAAGACTATATTTGAGATTTGGCTCCACAATTTTGAGTGAAGAAGGAATTACTTGTCCTTCACCATATACCAATAGCTGCGAAGGTATTCAAATTAGGAATTAATGATAATGTCAAAAATACTAATATCTCTACCTAACCAGATTTCAGTTTCTTTGGTGATGTGGACATCATAAGAACGAAGAATCGAATCAATCCAGGATAACAATAATATTGCAGATGGACACATACTCACGTTGCAGGCATTTGAGGAAGAACACCTAAATCCCCCTCCAGCAGTGCATTGCTCTGAGAAACTTATATCTACAGAGACATTCAGAGCATTTGTAAATGATGTTGAAGATGTGATATATGCTGTAGGAGGAACCGTATCTGCAGAAATAAAAATCAGTAGCTGAAATCAGCAAAATATTTGGAACACTAATTTATGAAAGACATGCAGTTAGACTAGTTTGCGTACCAATAGTCCAGTTATAGGAAGCACAGCCAAGTCCTGGAGACTCGCTACTGTTGCAGACTTGAAATGAATGTTTTCCATCGGCCAAGCCAAAATACATTATTTCCCCATCATTACAGTCTGAGTAAACCCCATAATCCAGCTGCAAGACAAGCATGCAAACAAATTAAGTCCATCCAATCCAATCATCATGACCCATAATTACTTTCTATAATTAAAAGGAACACTTTTTCACCTTTTTAACAATGGAAATGAAACTGCAAATAGAAAGGAAAAACACTTTACGGAATTCTTTCTATCTTCGAAAAGTTCCAAGTAACTAGAAAGGGAAATAATGATTGGAAAAACATGTGAAAATTAACAGAAAAGATTACAGACTGAACATTTTCTGGCCGAGAGATATCAGAAATGCATCAAAAACAGGGAGGAACACCGAACACACATAAAAAGAAAAGGAAACAAAACTTGAAGAAACCTGGCAGATGAAGTCGACATTAGCCGGTGCTTCAAACGAGAATGCCGCGGTTGTGTAATGCGAAAACGCCCGAGGGGTCTGTAAAAGCTTGACAGATACTGCTAAACCACCGCATATGTGCTGCAGAAGGAAGAAGATGACCCCACCAAGAAAACTGACCCCTGAAGGCCGCTGAGAACCCATTTCTCAGAAAAGCTGCGAACTTGGCAATGCTGCAGAGATGGAAGAATCTTACCAGAAAAGGGTGAGGGTCATGGCCTTTTAGACTTTAGTTGAGTGTGTGTGAGTGATTGATTACTCCTATGTAGAGGAGAAGACTAGATGGTAATGGTACGTATAACTTTCCGCTACAGGTAAGGAACAAAATGCGCGCCGAGAAAGAGACAATATTTTTTTTGAGAAGATAAATAATGGATGAGAGAGAGATGGAGAAATTATGGTTTACCTGATCATCCAATCAAAATATTTGAAAGGGGGATTGGATATAAGAGGTCAATAAACAGCTAAAAATATGCCATCTGCATAACTATAGAGATGCTGCTGCATTTTCGTAGTTGTGATGTTTGTTCCCTTCACATTATCAAGACTTTGCATTCAAATTTAGACGATGACACAAACAAGTAAGTATTATATTAGCATGCAGAGAGGGTAGTAATGCACATGATTTTGTTTTCTTCTTTCTTCTTTACAAGAGATGATTGGTTTTGGTAGACTCATTTTCGTCTTCTTCTCAAGCTTCCATGCAGTGGCCATTGGAGGAATATTATATAAGAACTATCTATAATTCTATACATACAAGTTCATCTGTGGCATCAGTAAATGAAATGTATGGGATGATGCACATGAGCTGAAAATATAAATACTCTCTGACTAAATTATATATATTTTGTCATCAATGCACTGCAAGGCTATGGTAGGGTTCCTCATCAATATAATGTCTGCATTTAGGAAAGCCACACTGCAACTTGGATCCCTCCCTCGGTTCCTGTTGTCAATTGTGTAACTTTTTTTTTTTTGGCCAAATCAATTGTGTAACTAATTCAACATAGTTTTCCTATACCCGTCATTTTCCTTTGGATTCTAATTTTATAAAAAAAAACTATTTTTTTATTGAATTTAAATAGTATAATTTGAATGATATAATTATTTATACAGAATGAGATGTATGTGTTAGAATATAGAAACAACATATTATGTTAAAATATGGAAACAACACAATAGGTAACAACACAATAGGAAGTAATCTTTTGTATTAATTACTTTCCTTTTCTAATTGTTTCTTATTCTCACAATCTGTACACTATATGTAATAGTCATGGATGAATAAAAAATACAAGTTGACAAGCTTCAAACAAATCCCAATCCAACAATCCCAATCCAACATGGTATCAGAGCGGTGTAATCGATCCTAGGAACTTAGAAAGGATTCATCATCGTTCCTTATACCTTACCCGACCAATCAACCAAAACCAGCAGAACCCTGCACAAACCATGTCAGAGTACAGTGAAACCTCAGACAATAACCCAAGCCGAAACCAAACCAGTATTCCAGAAGATCTAATGCAGCAATTCGCAGCATTCCTACGCATGGGAGCACAATCCAGCGCAGCCTCGGAAAACCTGTCAATCGGGATCAAGCTCAGTGGAGACAATTATTCACTATGGGCAACCTTGATAAAAAAAAGTCAATCGGAGGCAGGGGGAAAGGTTCTCACATCACAGGAGAACATTCACTTCCATAAATATCCAATCCAGCATATACTCAATGGGAACAAGACGGCCAATGCGTCTTTACCTAGCTAATCCAGAATATCGATGCAACTCTAGTGAATAACGTCTCACAGTACCCTACGGCGAAGGCACTATGGGACGGACTAGCAATTATTTACGGATCAGGGGCAAATTCGTTACAAATCTTTGACTTTCACAAGAAGGCCAATACAATCAAGCAGAGAGGAGGTACCTTGGAGGAGTGCTGGAATCGACTCCAACACATCTGAATGATAATCGACCGAAGAGATCCGAACCTGATGAAGGATCCCGAAGACATCCAGATCTACAACTGAAAAATTCAGGAACAACGACTCTACCAATTCCTTACCGCAATAGACGATCGGCTGGAACCAATCAAAAGGGATATTCTCAAGCGGGATCCCCTCCCATCAGTTGAAGCCGCATATTCGACCGTACGGCGGGAGGTCACCAGGCTCCACATTTTGCAGGCGGCAACCTCCGAGGACGGCACATCATCTGGGGTGGGAGTGGGTCTAATGACCCGAACCGATCGCAACAAGCCGGCCATGAAGAACAAGGGCAGATCTGACTCGAATCAGTATAAAGACAAAGAAGACAAATCGAAACTCACCTGCACATTGTGGTATGAAGAAACATACCAAAGAAACGTGTTTTAGGCTCGTGGGTTACCCGGAATGGTGGGAGGACAACCACAAATCGGCGGGACAAAGGGCCACCGTGAAGCAAGCCATCGTTGTCGCTCACCCGGGCACCAGCGTAGAGCCGACACCTTCGGGGAAGCAAGGGGGCGAGGCGGCATTCGGAGGCGCGGCCATAGGGAGCTCGACCGAAGGAGGCGCAGCCATGGGAGGAACAATGGGTAACCCTAATTTCTCTCCCAATTTTAGAAGTAATGAGCTGCTAGGGTTTGGGTTAACAGATATGTTAAGTGGCTGCGGTTTAAAGGGGAAACAAACCAGCTCCTGGACCGACGGGAGTGAACAGAACCAGACAGAGGCAGAGAACCGGATAGAGGCAGAAAAGACTGGTCTGATGACTGGTTCATGTAATCAGACCCGGTCTGCAACCAGAAAAGGAGGTGACTGGATAATCGACTGCGGGGCGACGAATACGATGTCTTATGACCCAAAGGATTTCTCTGATCTAGCATCGCCATCGAAATCTCACATTGAGACCGCTAGTGGAGAACTTGTAAAAGTGATAGGGGAGGCTCGATTATATTGTCAGACCAGATAAAACTGAATAATTGCCTCCATGTTCCAACATTATCCTCGAAGTTATTATCACTTAGTCAAGTGACTCGGGAACTTAATTGTGTCGTGCTAATGTACCCTCGTTTTTGTCTCTTGCAGGACATTCTTACGAAGGAGATCATTGGGCGTGGTACTGAGCGAGGAGGCCTTTACTATGTTGATGAGGTGATTCACTAGGTACATTCCATGCTTGCTCACGGAACGGTCAACAGGCAACTTTGTCTATGGCACCGACGTCTCGGTCATCCTTCATTTGGGTACTTGAAACTGTTATTTCCTAGTCTTTTCGCGAATAAGTCTATTGATATGACATGTGAAACTTGTATTCGAGCAAAGAGTTATAGAGTCTCGTATTCTCCAAATAATACCAGGGTTGAGTCAGTATTTTCATTAATACATTCTGACGTATGGGGGCCAGCTCCAAATTCGAATAATAGCCAATTTCGATATTTCGTATTATTTGTGGATGATTTCTCTCGCATGACCTGAATATATTTTTTGAAACATAAGTCAGAAGTACCCCAGAAATTCTTCCTATTCTATCAAATGATTCATACCCAGTTTGATAGGAAAATACAAATCCTCCGTTCTGACAATGGAAGAGAATTCATGAACCAAACCATGCAAGCCCTTTTCCACAAAAATGAGTTGGTTCATCAGACATCTTGCCCAAACACACCCCAGCAAAACGGGGTTTCCGAGCGGAAAAACCGAATCTTACTTGAGATGACCTGAGCTATGATGTTTGAGTCTCAAGTTCCCAAGCATTTCTGGACTGAAGCCCTAGCTACATCTGCATACTTGATCAATCGCCTCCCCACCAAAATCTTGAACAAGAAAACTCCCTTACAGATTCTAAGTACTCAGACGAATATACCTTCCATCCTCACCCTTCCACCTTGTGTCTTTGGTTGCTCAGTCTTTATCCACATCCCACAAGTCAATAGAAACAAACTTGAACCCTGTGTGGAAAAATGTGTCTTTGTGGGGTATGGTGTTCACCAAAAAGGGTATCGTTGCTACAATCCATCTACTCGTCACATCTATGTCACTATGGATTGTGACTTCTTAGAGTCAGACTTCTATTTTTGTCACCAACATAGTAGTCAGGGGGAGAAAATTAATGAACTACTAAGTTGGTTTCCTAGCCCAAGTTATCCTGGTGAGACTGATCCAACAGAGTAGGTAGATGGAGCCACAGAGTCTGCTTTCGACATAGAAAAGGCTGAAAAACTCATACCCACAACCAATGAATCCCCTTCAGACGATGTCCAAGAGGTAAATGAGTTGTACTATGATCTGTCATTTCCTATCAATGCCTCCACTAATCATACTGACAGATCAACTCCGGAGCCCGAAGAACCTGAGACGTATGTCTTACCTCCCAGAAGTAACAGAGGGATACCACCAAACAGGTATTCACCAGAGCATGTTCCCTGTGCTTCCAGATATCCGGTGAACTTAGCCAGAGGAAGACTTGGTGATGCTGCAAAGGCTTTTTCTGTCAACCTATTGTTAGAAGAAATACCAAGAACTCGTTAAGAAGCAACAAAGAAGAGTGAATGGTGGGAAGCGATGAACGTTGAAATAAAGGCACTGGAACAAAACAAAACATGGGAGGTATGTGCGCTACCTACAGGGAAACAACTGGTGGGCTATAGGTGGGTCTTTTCCATCAAATACAAGGCAGACGGAACCATCGAACGACATAAAGCAAGGCTAGTTACGAAGGGGTACACACAGACATATGGCATCGACTACTCAGAGACCTTCTCTCCGGTGGCCAAGATCAATTCTATCAGGGTGCTGTTTTCTGTTGCTGCAAACCAAGACTGGCCACTTCATCAATTCGATGTCAAGAATGCGTTCTTACATGGAGAGCTGGAAGATGAAGTGTACATGGAGGCACCACCGGGATTTTCCGATGGATTCCGAAAGAATGAAGTATGCAGGCTCAAGAAAGCTTTGTACGGTCTGAAACAATCGCCACGAGCATGGTTCGGGAGGTTTACACTGGCAATGAAGAAGTATGAGTACATACAGAGCAATGCAGATCACACTATGTTCTACAAAAGAAGGGAAGGTTTGGTTGCTTGCCTGATTATCTATGTAGATGATATGATCATAACAGAGAGCAATGACGAGGAAATTGCACGACTTCGAGGAAACCTCTTCTCAGAATTCTAAATGAAGGATCTTGGTGGGCTTAAATACTTTCTGGGAATCGAAGTGCTCAGGTCGAGAGAATGAATTTTCATATCCCAACGGAAATATATATTAGACCTCCTGGCAGAAACTGATATGCTAGATTGCAAACCCAGTGATACTCTGATGATGGTGAACCACGAGCTCAAGGTGACTGAAGGAGGCAGACTAGCAGATCGAGAAAAGTACCAGAGGTTGGTGGGGAAGCTAATTTAATTGGTCCACACCAGGCCAGACATTGCGTACGCAGTTGGGGTAGTGAGTCAATTCATGCACCAACCTAAGGAAGATCACATGGAGGCAGCTATGAGGATAGTGAGGTATCTAAAAGGTACACCCGGAAGGGGAATCGTGTTCAAGAAAAATGGACACCTGGAGGTCGAAGCCTATACTGATGCAGATTGGGCTGGCAACCCAAATGATAGAAGATCCACTGCAGGCTATCTCACTCGAGTCGGAGGGAACTTAGTCATGCGGCGAAGCAAGAAGCAGAAGGTAGTGGCCATGTCCAGTGCAGAAGCAGAATTCAGAGGAATTGTTAAAGGAATCACAGAAATCCTATGGCTAAAGAAGCTAATGGATGAGATTGGTTTTCCCTTGAAACTCCCAGTACGGCTAATGTGCGATAATAAGGCGGCAATCAGCATATCAGAAAATCTAGTTCAACATGACAGAACTAAACATGTGGAGGTAGATCGACAATTTATAAAGGAGAAGATTGAAGAAGACACGGTCATACTTCCATTCGTGAGATCAGAAGACCAGCTAGCAGATATGCTCACAAAGTCTGTTACCGGAAGATTATTCAACGAAGCACTGTGCAAGTTGGGCATTGAAGACCCCGCTGCTCAACTTGATGGGGAGTGTTAGAATATAGAAACAACATATTATGTTAGAATATGGAAACAACACAATAGAAAACAACACAATAGGAAGTAATCTTTTGTACTATTTACTTTCATTTTCTAATTGTTTCATATTATCACAATCTGTACACTATATGTAATAGTCATGGATGAATAAAAATACAAGTTGACAAAAAATACAAGTTGACAAACTTCAAATAAATTCCAATCCAACAATTCCAATCCAATATGCTGTATTGGATGGATAGTCAAGCTACATCCATGATCCACCACAACCTCATATTCATCATCTCTTCCTTACCGTAGCTATTTTATAATTATTTATTATATATATATATTCTTGAAAAGGAAAGGGTATTTTTGAATGATAAAGACAGTCCTTTGTAGTTTGTAAAGTCTGAATTTTTGACAAAAAGGTTGGCAAGAAACCAAAAGTGACAACATCAATGTTCTATTAATTATCTGTTTGGGGATGGAACGAGAATACTGTTTTGTTTTGTTTTTGTATTAAAACAAAAACAAATATCTAAGTAATACATTTTTTTACCAGAATAAATACCAGTGACCTAATAGTAGAACATGAGCAAATTTTAACCTCAGATAAGGTACTACTGGCAAATCTCATTCGTGTGTAATTCTAGTTTGATTTAGAAAAGAAAGCAGGTTGCTCTGTTATTTAGTTTTTCAACCGTGCTAGTTTGAAAGAAACAAAAAAAACAATTTACAATATTAAAAGTTTGCTAGTTAGATTTTTTTTAATATATTAATTACAATATTAAAAGGTTGCTAATCAAACTATACAAATTGTAATATACTACCTCAATTAAATCTACTACTAAATTATGATAGAAGTTTATATTTTATTTATTGTTTTGCTATTTTTTTTATATAAGTTGATGAAATTTTGCATTTTGTTAACTGAATTTAAAAAAATGTTAGTTGAGCTGTGAATCTGTGATGACAAATGATGGTCATATGTATATTTTTTCAATTGTTTAGTAATAAATTAGACACGGTTAGTAAAATACAATTTTAAGTAAACTCAGTTAGCAAATTATCTAAAAAATTTAAATTTATTTTTTCAAGTAGATAATCAACTCGATAATAATTTATAATTTTGTTATTAACTGAATATATCATTTTACTACTTCATCATTATTGTACTATTATCTGTCTATCTAGAAAACGTTAACAACTAAGAAACAATTCCTCTTTTGATCTACTTTAATGGAATTAATAAAATAAATTCTGTGATTTTAATTTTTAAGTACCCATGCCAACAGTAACTCTTTTTGTTGACCGACCCCACATTTTAGTGCACATTTGAGAGTTTTTAAAAAAAATAGGCACTGTGCCAAAAAATTTGAAAAAAATAAGTATACAAAAATATATTTAGAAATTTGTATATATGCGATACTGTGGTTAGCGCGTTATATTTATTTTTTTTACAAAATGTGTTACCCTGAGTAGGGTAACGTTAGGTTGGCTATCTTTTATTCATAAAAAAAAAAGGTTAGTTATCTTTTTTTTTCTTCATTTTTTGATAACTCGATGTTTAATTAAAAATTAAATTATGAATCTATTAAAAAAATATATAGTAAGTATATATTTTAATTGTGATTCAAATTATGCAACAAATATTAAATTTGGACTTACGGATTGACAGTACGCTCTACCGTAAGTTGAGATATAAAAATTTGGCTTAAAAAAATATAACTCAGACCATGTAAGTCCAAACTCACCACAATTAACGACATTTATGATGAAATTCAATTATCTACCTAGGGTATTTTATTTGGATTTTTTTATTAGAAATATATTTAATTTTTTAACATAACATTGTTTGTCCTATAATTTGATCGGAATGATTAAATGCATTTTGTGATTAATTTATTTATATACTAACAAAAAAATAAAAAAAATACAGTGTGTACATATGTATAGTTTTGTATCGTATTATACAAGTAATCTGAAAGTTAAAAATTAACGTCCAATTAACGTCATTTAATTCGTGATTAAATTATCTACGCACTGTAATTTTTTTTTGAGTAAGTATATAATTAAATTTCTCACCTAATGTATTTAATCATTTCAGTCAAACTATAAGACAAACAATGTTAGGTTAAAAAATTACGGAGTCTGAGTTATATTTTTTTAAGTCAAGTTTTCATATATCATCTCAGTCAATCTGTAATTCCAAATTTAATATTTTTTTGCATAATTTGAATCACAATTAAAATATATACTTACAATAATTTTTCGTTGACAAAATAAAACTTACTATACTTTGTTAATAGAAACATAATTTAATTTTTAATTAAACATTGAGTCGAAAAAAATAAAAGGAAAAAAATAGTTAACCTAACGCTACCCATTTTTTTAATTTGGTAGCGTTTTGTAAAAACTGCTACCCGGAATAACGCATTTTATAAAAAAAAATATATAGTGTGTTACTCACGTAAGCAGATATATACATATTTCTAAATATTTTTTATCTATACTTTCATTTTCAAATTTTTTTTCTCAGCATCTACTTTTTTAAAAAGTTCCACATTTTAGGAGGACTCGGCCGAGTGGAGACCAGGCAAGCAACCGAGGACAGGGAACCCAGATTCAGAAAGTCAATTTTATTTCAAGGATTCGAGATTCTATTGGGGACAATGAAGTTGTTTAAATAAATAAAGTAAAATACTATATAATATTATAATGTATGGTTAAAATTTGAGTTTTCTCTCTCAAATTTAAAATGTAAATTTTTTTTTATATTTGACAAAGTGTACACCTATCCCTTCGACAATTTTTTCTTCCAAATTTAACTGAATAAATATTATAATTAAGTCTTTATTCGATCAGTGCTCGATTTTGAGTCTTGACCAAAATGCGAGCCCCCGGTTAGGGTCAAATCAGTCCCCAAATTAATTTAATTGAGACTCAATTAAAATTTAAAATTTATTTCGATAATTTGTTAAAGGAAGAAATTAAATTAAATGTAGATGCTATAGGTAATACTAGTTTTTGGATGTTCATGTATTTAATATATATATATATATATAAGCACCATTTATATTTCTTATAATAAAGAATCGAGTTTGATGTTTGAATGCCTCTCCCTTCGTTTCTATTTCATTTTTTACCCTTAGATTGGCAGTAATAATAATGTATAATATATCCTATGTTATTAAGATCAGTGACATATCTAGAAAATATATAACGAAGTTTACTGTATATATTTATGAACAATAAGTTTATTTGTTTTAATTAAATATAATTCTTTTAAATTAAAAATCAAATCTACAATATATTTTCTTCATAAATAAAATTAAAATATTAAAAAAAATTGGGGTACAAAAGTCTCCAATTGTTCTACATACATCCTCCATTTGATTAAAAGTTAAAACTACATTTTGGATCGAATGGAACCAGTAATGTTAATTCTATAATTATAATTATTTTTAGTTATATATATATATATATAATGTTAATCCAACCGTAGAAAGATCGATCGAGGCTAGGCTTAGTCTAGTTTAGGCCCATTTTCAGCTCCAGGGATCGAAGCCTTCTCGGCTTATATGTACAATCACGAATCTAGTAAATATTGTAATTGAGGTTTATTATGTAAGCTTATACACAATAAAAGTAAATACTTTGAATGGAATGAAGTTATTTTAAAATATATTTTCTTTATAAATAAATATTAGAACCAGTGTTATCAGAACTAGATCGGGCTGGCGGTCCGATCGGGAACCAGAACCTCTCCGGTTTGGTTTAGATAAAATACCGTTTTGCAAATGAACAGTGTTTTAACCGGTTTGGAAGGGGTAACATACCTTAAAAGTATATAACATTTTATTAGATGTGCTTATTTTTTAGTCAACCTAATATTTATGTAAATCTAACTTCTAACCATTTTTAAAAAAATTGTAATTAAATAATACATAAAAATATATAACATACCTTAAAAGTATGATTACTGGTGATTTTGATGAAGAACAAGGAATTGCTAACCAAATTAGTAAAAATGAAAGAGATGATGACTAAATGTTGGTTATCACTTGATTTAAAGAGGAGAAACAAAACAATAATTGAATATCGGTACAAAAAAACACAAATAATTGCATGGAGGTCACAAATAATTGTCTAAATTCGCTACTCTATGTAGTGAAATCATTACAAACGCTACCTCTGATAGAAAGCGTTTTAAGGTTTTCGCTATCACGAGTAGCGTTTTTAAATATTTCGCTACAGGGGTAACAAAAAATAAATTGACGCTATATGAAGTAGCACATATTAACATTTTTCTAAATAAATAGTAGCGACTGTAGCCTCACCCCGCTACGTAATGTTCGGGCTTTTTCGTGTCTCGGTCTTCGAACTTCCCAACAACCATCGTTTTGCACTGAACCCGTCAACGTAGCTCCACCACCACCAATAGCCTAGGATTAAGAGGTCGGTCCGTGCCCAAGTTGTAATCATTTCCCTAACGGTGCGTTTGTTTGACGGAATTCGGAATACGGAATACAAAATAGGAATTGGGAATAAGGAATATGAGTTAAGAATATGAAGTTGTTTTTTTGGTGGAATTGAATGGAACGGAATAAGGAATTCTGTTGTTTCTTTGGTGGAATTGTGTACGGAAAAGGAATGGAATGTGGTAAAATGACATATTTGCCCCTCTTTGTATATGTATAGTATATAATAAAAATAATTTGTATTAATTAATTATAAAAATTAAAAAAATTAAAAACGTTTATTAAAAAAAAAAAATTAAAAACGAAATTTGTTATTTATTTAATTTTTTTAAAAAGACCAATTTATTAATTATATTAAAAAAATAATAAAGAATGTAAACATGACCACATACATAATACATCTTACATACATAATACAAAATGTTGTTAGTCACCACATACATTATACAAAACGTGGGTTTGTCCTTAATCAAAATTATACATACATGTCGATCCGATGAAACTATAATAAATCTACATCTTAATTGCCCGCAACCACTCGAGCCGGTTGGCAGGCGCCATCCCAAAAAATACCAGGACACTTTTCTCCTTAGTGAAGAACAGATTGTGAGCCTTGTGCACATCCTCCCTCGTGACACCGGGAAGACTACGAACCGCTTCATCCACCAGCGGTAGGTGATCAAGTTTGACTTTGGTAGTAGATCAGGTTCAACTGTCAGTAAATATTTTAACCAAGTTATCTTGAGTATCCTACGGTGTCACGGTGTGCTAACCAAAAAACCTGAACCGATCACACCGGCTGGGAGTGATGAAAGATTTTTACAGCTCTAACCACTTATAATAGTTCATAGTATTGGGATTGGGACAGAATGGCAAATAGTGGTGAATTCTTTACTATCACGCGAATCACAGTCTCTTATCAAACCAAACAATGTACCCTGACAAATTCTCCAATGTACCCTGCTAAATATTTCCCATTATGTGAAAATTGCAGAAACCATACTTCATCAGTATGTGCTTGTAGAACCTGCATCAACCAAAAAAAACAAAAAAAACATCAGACGACAACTTAAAAGTTGAAAGAAATACTCCACTCCAAATAGTCAGATTCAGTATCACCAACCAAATATTTTCTGAGGTTTAAAATGATTAGCACCTGATGTTAAAGGGATTCGTTTATGGAACTCGTAGGGTTTTTTGAAGAGACACGCGAATCAAACAATTATTATGACCATCACAATAAGTTGTTTTCCATGCAATACTAAAATGAAGTCAGAAGATTTCTGGTCATGCTGTATTCTAGCTAGAACTTCGCTAATAATATTCAAGGGCATTGACTCGGTGAAGCAGATCTTGTCTGTCACTAGCAGTATTCAGAAAAGGCAAGGGCATACTCAACATTTCTCTAGTATATTACGCGATTCAACTCTGTTTTGTACCTTTTTTATATAAAAAATATGCTCTCCACTTTGTTTTGGAATGTAGTAGTCATAGAACAATCAGATTACTATGTTGAATTCTAATACCAACACATTCTGTAATCAATATATATTAAGTTGTGGACACAAAGCCCGATCTTGCAGGCTACTAAATTTGCATACCATTGTAACAGAAGCAGACAATATTAAAACTACCAGATAGATATGCATCTATTCCAAGATCATGATTCAAACATCATTATTCTGACTCAGAGTCTCAAACACATGTGTTATTTTACATAATTAAGGATTAGACACTCCATAAAACATCCTACTTCTTTCAGAAGAAATCGATCAAACACACGAAGCTCCACACAGAGATAAAGCCTCTAGCCAGAGGAAAGATCGGTTCTAACCTGCAAAGTGCGAGAAGGAAGCTGATCTTTCCCACAATGATGATCTTTGTACAATGACATTTCCTTTTCGACAGAGTTATGAAACAAACAAGTATCTCTCTGCAACACAAGCGCTTGTTCCACCAAATGCTCCAACCTTCTCTCGGGTATCAGCAACGTAGGTGGAAGCAATCTCTGGAGCTCCTCAAGCAGCTTCGCCCGAGAATTTGTCCTCTTTACATTTTGATTCGAGGGTCCCACCAGAGATAACATGCATGAGGACAGCTCTCGAACCCTAGCAGTGTTAATGCAGAGAGGGGTGATTTCGGTCCTCAGTGTCTTTAAAGCTTCCATAACCTTGTCCCGATCAATAAATTCAAAGAATTTTTGCTCCAAAATCAAAAAGGAAGCAGATTTCACTGTATTTTCATCTATGTGATTGATTTTGCGCAATGTGGATACACTTGCGTCCCAATCTCCATCGTGAATCTGCCGCATGAATTGATTAACCACGGATACAATAGTATTTCCCCAACTGTCCATACGACTTAAAATTGGATAAACTTAGTCAATTTTTCAAATTTACATTCATTTGAAAGTGGATTACAACAGGATCAACAATTCATACCAACGGAGCTGGTAGTTGCGCCTCTCTCAGATGAAATCCACGCCGCTGCACCCTGAATCTCCGGTTGCTCATCCTGTTCAACCGACAAGGCCATCATCAATTTCATTTTCAGAAGACGTGACAAACTGCAGAGCTTTAAAAGTGAGGGCTGAGATGGGAGCAAAGCAAGTAAAGTTACTTCGAGAGAGAATGTGGATAGAGCAGCAATGGCTTCTTCTACAGGAACAGCCATGTAGATCAGTTTTTAGAATGGACGGAAATCGAGAATCAAGACTGGAAGTGGAGATGGGTGAATGTGAGAGAGAGGAGAATCAAGAACTTGACGGGTTGCTTTGATTGTCCATGATCTGCCGGAGTTGGTGTTCTACGGCAGCGGAGGAGAGGTCTTCGGAGGACGCCTGGCTCGGTTGCAGAAGCTGTCAATCCAGAATTGAACGATGGCACGCTCGTAATTTCTCCAAAAAGGCGAGGGCAATTCGGTCATTTGGCAGCTGATTCCGGATTCCGACCCGTGTGGACTTAGGAAATCCGAAATTTTTACCCGAATTCCCTAAGCCCGAACCGCACGGAATCCATTTCTTAGGAATGGACAATTCCACCAAACGAACATGGGCTTACGGAATCCGTAAGTCCAAATCCGTGACCATTCCTTGAATCGAACGGGCCATAAGACATAGTCTCTACTTGCACTTTGTGAATTCGATCTCGTAACTTCAAAGTCAAACCATATTAAAGTCAACTCTTTAAACAACTAGACCATAAGTACGTATGGTTTAATAGAGGATCTAGATAAGTAAGTTTCTCATGGTAGAATTCTGAATTCCATCCTGTCGACACACAACACCAACCACACTACGTGCTGACTGCTGCGTCACAAATATGTAAGACTTTAACTTTAGGGGAGGGATGATAATGATAGGTCGGTGATTCCATTATGATTCCCACTAAAACATAATATATATATATATATATAAATAAATGCAATTTATATTGAGCTTTTTTATCTACATGCCTTTTATTTACCACATCTCTCCCAATTTGGATAATTACGATGATTGACCATTATCAAACTGGACAACACGGGTAACAATTCGTTTGTGTAGAATAATTAATTGTGTTGTATAATGTTATGTGTAAATAGATCTTAAATGTGTATAAAATTGTCATTCCTGCTGTAAAACTTTAATAAGGAAAATACTTATAATAGAAGATTTCGATTGACAATCTATTAAGATATATTAAAAGTATATTAAATATATTTATTCATAAATTTAAATTTATGAGATATTTGACTAAAATTTACATTTTAAAAGTTTATAAAATAATTTAAATACATGAAATAAACATTTATTAAAAAAATAAAATTAGAATGAATATCAAAATGAATGAAGACATTGATATATTTTGAATAGAAATTCAAATCATAATACCTTTTTTTCGTATAAATTTTAAATATAGGTAATTAAATTTCTATGACAAACTAAATAGTGTACCTGCAATACGAATATGATATGACAAGTGAGTATCGAAACTCTGAGTTGTAGTTGATAAGTCAATTTATTCTTGATGTCCTATTTATTAATTCACCTCACTTTTGTCCCCCATACAATCAATAATATTACAGACAGACCCTCAACTTGTTCCTCAATTATTACAACTTGTTCCTCAATTATTACTTCAAAACTATAACCACAAATAATAAACATTAATGTTATATATATGAACTACATCTCTAGTCTCTACTACTATCATCTGAAAGAAAGTATATAATAAATGAAGACCCAGCCTAAATACATAATATATAAGGTTAAATATTAATTTACTAGCTGAATTTTAAATTTTTTAATAGTTCAACTTTATTTTTGAATAAAGTGTTAATTAATTTTACATAAGATTAATTTATTATTAATTCATGATGAAATTTGCATTTCATTTATTATTATTATTATTATTTTTTTACAAATTGCTAATTAAACTTTTTTTTTTTTTAAATTTGCTGACTGAATTTTGCATAAATTTTCACTTTCCTATATGAACTTGAAGAAAATTTACAATTTCATACTTGACACGTGATGCTGTGTGTATACATCTGTAATCATTTTTTTTTTACCAAATACTCGTTTCATTGATTAGTAATAAAACGGTGTGACATAACGTCACAGTTGTTCGATATTACAATCTTTAGACAATAAAAAGATAAATGGGAGTGGGGTCGGGTGACCCAATCGTTGAGACGCACTCCCAATCTAGCTTGCTTCGCGATCCAGTTTGCGCATTCATTTGCCAACCTCGGGATAGCTCGTCATAGCACTTTGTCGACTTCTGTCGCTAGTGTTCATATGTTGGAGATTAGTGTTTCGGTTCTCCATTCCGTTGGGCCGTTTTTGATTTGCTCTATAACCACACTTGAGTCCGACTCGATGATGATATCGTTCCATCCCTTCTCCCTCGCGAGTCGTATCCCCTCATGTATTGCTAGCGCCTCCATTGTTGTGATGTCGCCACTTCGCGTTTTCCTATTGATTCCTCCCACAACTGCTCCGTCCCCGTCCCGAGCCACGACCCCTATCCCCGCTGCATGTGTGTTCGGATGCCATGATGCGTCACAATTAATTTTAATCGTGTCGCTGGGTGGTCACGACCATGCCTGAACCGGTCGTGTTTGCTGTGCTGGTTGGTCTCGCTACGGTCTCCTTTGGTCCTGGATGGCACAGTTGTTTCATTGATCGTCTGCATGGGGTTTGGCATCTGTCCTTCAAACTCGGCTTTACATCGAGCCTTCCAGATGTGCCACACTGTAATCAAGGTGATCTCCCAGTTCGTACACCGCTCGTTGCTCGTCCCTGCGTGGTCCTTTCGCCGCTCCTCCAGCCAGTTCGTGACATTCACTGCGCCTCAGCCTTCTTGGTTTGTTCCCAGCATCGCTCTCCATACGTCCCTGGTCCACCTGCATCCCAATGTCATGTCGTCACTTGTTTCATGTTCGTCACACACTGAACACCCTGGGTTCACGGACATGCCTCGCCTGATGAGGTTCGCTTTGACAGCGATCGAGTTTGTAGCCAATCGCCATATGTAGTTCTTGGTCTTAGGTGCGATAGCAGCTCCCTAGATAGCTCTCCATAGGTCAGTGTCAGTCACTTGATTATGTCCCCCTCCGTCCCCTTGGGTCTCCCTTAACCGGTGATACACTGATCGAGCATGAGGATTCCCGTCTTTCGTATGTGGCCACATCAACCAATCGTCAGTGCGGTCGTATGGTATTGGTGTGCTGAGTATCAGAGTTGCATCCCCCTCTGTTACTAGCTGACGGACCCTGGCCTCATCCCACTGTCCCGCGGTTGTCATCAGCTCCCGTACCCGTGGTTCATGCCGTGGGTCGCCAAGGTACTCGACCTCTATCTGAAAACTTGGGTTTTGGACTACCCATGGATCCGAGTATAGACGAATATTTTCCCCCGTACCTGGTAGCCAAAGTCCCTCCTGTTTTAGGACATCACGACCGAGGAGTAAACTACTCCATCCCCATGAAGCACGGCCGCCCTTTTTCGCCTCAAGGAAATCACAATTTGGGAAATACATACCTTTTAGAATTCGCACCCACATCGTTCCCGGTTCCTTCATTACCCGAGTCGCCATCTTTGTTAAGAGGATCGTGTTGAAAGTTTGAAGCTCCCCCGTATTCTTCGATCTCGTCAATGTGCTCCATTTCCTCCAATGTGTCCTCCTAGCGTCCGAGGTCGATCCCCACCAAAAGTTCGCTATTAGGGCGTTAACTTTCGAGCACCATGTTTTTGGTAGGTTGAAGATGCTCATCACGTACGTGGGTATTGTTGTGATCACTGCTTTGATGAGCACCTCCTTCCATGCCTGGTTAAGTGTTTTGGTTCTCCACCCGTCTAATTTGTCTTTGATCCTGTTTTTTAGATACCTCATAGCTTCCTTTTTCGATCTCCCCCATGTGGTTGGTAGCCCAAGATACTTTCCCGGATCCTTTGTACTGCGTATATTCAATACTTCCTCCACTGCCCGTTTCCTGGCCGGATCGAACCCCCCACTGAAGTAGAGAGCTGATTTTGCTTCGTTAATTCTTTGGCCCGAGGCTTTGCAGTATGTGTGTAGTATGTCCTTTAGGCGTTGTGCATTCGTGGTCGTCCCTCTTAGGAATAAGAGGGAGTCATCAGTGAAAAGCATGTGGTTGAGTTCCGGGCATGACCTCCCCAGTTTTATGCCGACCAATCTCATCTGTTGTGATTCCTGTTCAATATTCCTCGACAATACATCATCTACGAGAATAAAAAGGTAAGGTGATAACGAGTCACCTTGCTGGATCCCTCGTGTCGGTCGTATCGTCGTGGATCTCATTCACAATCACTTTGTATGTTGTTGTGACTATGCATGACTCGACCCATCTAAGCCATGTATCTCCAAACCCCCTTTTCCGATTGCTGTCAAGTAGAAAATCCCATTCCACTCGATCATACGCTTTCTGCATGTCCACCTTTAGCGCACACTCGACCTCATTGGTTCGGTTCCTTGACTTCAGATAGTGGAACGCTTCGTGGGCGATTAAGATATTATCATGTATAGCTCGTCATGCCACAAACGCACTCTGATATGGGGTAATAAGTTCTGGTAAATAGGTTTTTAATCTATTTACCATCATTTTGGATATAATCTTATACAGAAAATTGCAACAGCTTATTGGTCGGAAATCAGTAGGTGATATAGGGTTTTGAACTTTTGGTATCAAAACTACATCTGTCTGGTTTATATGGTAATGGAGAGTACCTGATATGAAGAAAACTTTGACAACAGTGATGACGGCTGGTCCCACATTCTGTTGATAAAACAGACCCAGAAAACCGTTCGGACCAGGAGCCCTAGACCCGCCCATTTGAAAAGTGGCCGTTTTGATCTCCTCATCCGACACTGTATGTGTGAGATCCTGATTCATGGTATCAGTGATTTGGGTTGGAATGCAATCCATGGAACTGGTCGGACCAGGGCCTTCGGTCTTGAAGATGGTTCCGAAGTAATGTCTAAGTTCCATGGCTATGTCGGTTTCTGTTGCGAGCCATCGACCATCCCGATTCTGAAGACGATTCATCTGGTTACATCTCCTTCTCGATGAGGTGGTTAGGTGGAAAAACGTCGTGTTTCGGTCACCCTCCGTTAGCCACTGTACCCGGGATCTTTGTAGCCAATATATTTCCTCATGCTTCCCTATCTCCATTATCCGTCTCTTTAGATTCCTCTCTTCTTCCACTTCTTCTCGTGTCATGTTCGGTTTTGTCATCCTATGAAGATGGTGTTTTAGGTCGGCTAGCATTCTTGCGTTATTGCCAAAATGCCCCTTGCTCCATTGGATTAGGCGTTTTCGGCATGTGTTCAACCGGTTATTGATTCCATATCTCTCACGGTCCCCTCGGTTCGTTTGCCATGCTTCCCGAATCACTTCTGTACATGTCGGTTCTTCCAACCACATCTCCTCAAACTTGAACCGTCTCATGGTTTTTCTCCTTGGTTCGGCCACTTGGATGATGAGCGGGGAGTGGTCCGAACCTAGGGCCAATTCATTAATGCATTGGCTCTTTGGATAGTTGCTCGCCCATCTAGCATTAATGAGGGCTCAGTCCAATCTTGGGCTTATACGTTCCTCTCCGCTTCGGTTATTGCACCAAGTGTAGGGTTGCCCCTTCAATCCCATATCCTCAACCTGAATATCCTTCATTAGCTTATTGAAATCGTCAATTTGTCTTTGTGGTTTTGTACAACCTCCTTCCTTCTCGTGTGCCCTACTTATCGTGTTGAAATCTCCCACAATGAGCCATGGGTTGTGCCGACCTGCACCAATGTCCCAAATTGTGTCCCAGTTTTCCCCCCTTCGATTTTCATCCTTGTCGGCGTAAACCCATGTTATGAAGCTCCTCTCATCATCTCGTTTGATAGTTACTTCGCAATCAATCATGTTGTAGCTTTCATAGAGGATATTGATCTTCACTTCTTCCTCCCACCAAAGCGCAAGACTGCCCGATGCTCCTCTCGGTGATATGTACATGGTGTTTGTCATTCCTATTTGTTTCCGTATCGTGTCACAGAAGGTATCCCCATTCTTGGTCTCCATCAGAAAAATAATGCTCTAGTGATACCTTCTCTTGAGGTCTTTAAGGTGTTGGATTGTTAAGGAAGACCTCAAACCTTGACAATTCCATGAAAGTAGACTCATTGAGGCCCTGTGGCTGTTCCGGGACAGCCACCACAACCCGTATTTTCAGCATTGAGTTTACCTTCACTCACGGTTCCTTCCTTCACGTGTGCACCCCTCTTCCTTCTAGTTGTCTTGCCTCTAGTGCCCTTTTTCTTTGGGCTAGACCTTCGGCCCCTCATTGCCTCCTCGTGTCTCCTTGGCTCAGCTACACCTGATTCTGGTGTGGGCGTTTGGGGGAGTGCCACTCCTTTTCTTCCTCGGTGTGGGCTCGTTTAAGGGTCATTCAGTTCATGAAAGGGCTAAGGCCGGTGACCATGGGTTGTGTTCCATATGTTGGTGTTTTTGGGGGGTGTCGGGGGGGGGGGGGGGGTCTCTACTGTGTATGGTGTGGGTAAGGCGAGATGATCGGATAATGGAGTGGTCTCGGTTGTGTCGGGTAGATGAGTTATTATTGGTGGATCGGCTTGGATGGGTGTATGGGTTTGAATGTGGTGGTAACTATGAATGATGGTGGTCCGGGTTATGTCAATGTTATATATGTTTCGGTTTGTGGCTTGAGTACATCTTGGTTGGTATGTCATATGGTATAGGCCTTGGCTAGGGTTCGATTGGGGGTTGGTCGGGTTAGGTATGATCATCATATTTTCGTTTGGTATGGCGTTTAGGTCAATCATTTCGCCCCTCTCGACTTGGTGCCCCGTTTGGTTCGGCTCGACTTGGCTTTCCACGTCCACCTCCATGTTCATCTTGCCCTGCTCCTCCTCATTCGGGGGCCTATATCCAGGTTTGGTTCGGCTTTAACCTCCTCATTATGGTTCAGTTGTTTGATTTTCTCTGCAGCTCGTGCTTCCTCCATCACTTCATACCATGTATTTCTCCCTCCCGATTTTGTTCCCGGCGTACGATGCCCTCCCTCTCCCGGCGAGTTCTCTGTCGAAGCTATGATTTTCGGTCTTGTGCCCACTAACCACGGCCCATAGGCCGGGGCTATAGGGTTTGTCTCCGACCTTATTACCTCCCCCTTGCAAGTTTGGGTGGTATGCCCCAAGGTTCCACACCCATAACAAAAGTCGGATAGGCGTTCATATTTGATCGTGACCCATTTTTCCGAACCTTGTGAATTCATCCACCAAAAACCCGCCATAAGCGGCTTATCAACTTTCACCTCTACTTTGACCCTCATAAAGCTGCGTTTATTTAAGGTCTTCATCGGTTCCACCTCCATGCACCTCCCAATCCTATCGCCCACTCTCCTAGCATTGGTCGTACTGAACTTCTCGTATCCTAGGTCATGTATTTGAACCCAAAATGTAACCATGTTGAAATTCACTTCATTCAGTCCTATGCTCGGTTCCCATTTTTTTATGTTCAAAATGTGCCCATTGATTGCCCACGGAGATGTATCAATAATCTTGATTCTATCCTCATCTTTATCAAACTCGAATTCCAAAATTCCCGGGGCAATTTGAGTTATTCTAACAACACTATATCTAATCCAGGCTTGATCCAACACAATGTTTATCACATTCATCTTTATGGCCTTCTGGGATATGATCTTACCGACATAGCAGATACTTTCCATTTGGGTAGGGTTGAAATTCTGGTCTAGGACGTCCCGGGTTCTATTTTGTTCACCGGAATTTGCTTGAGGACTCGTCATCCTCCCGTGGTCCACTCGTACTCACCACGTCTCCACTTCCTGCAAATCAAGAAAGAAAAGAAAACAGAAAAAAATTTGGTCAGATTGCAATTGCAAGGCTAGAGTTTTGGTTTTGTTGCTCTCGGCTCTCTCTACACATTTGCATGGTGCTGTAGCTTCCTCCGATTTGATTGTTTGAAAAATTGCCAAGGTAGGGCCCCGAGCAATTAATTCCTAAGGTTGAAACCGAGATTTTGTCTTCTGGCAGCGGTTGAATGCGAAAGAGATTCCTGTCGCAATCTCTGTTTCTCAGTCAGACTTTGGAAGCTTGTTGTCGTCTCCTCCGTTGGACAGCAACTCGCCGTTTTCCGCGCTCTGTCCCTTCCTTAAATTCACACGGTTGGCAATTAATGCCAAGATGATGAGCTGATTTGACAGTTGAGATATCTGTCACCGATTCAAAACCCTAGAGAATTGGGGATTTTGGATTTTTCGGACAGAGAGAATTCATATGTAACCATTTAACTGTAATTGTAACTTAAATTATAATTTTATATTTTTGAAGGTTCTCGCGAATAAATTAAAAGTTTATTTACCAGAAATGATAACCCCTTTTCAGAGTACATTTGTAGCAGGTCGTATGATTTAAGACAACGTTCTTGTGGCGCATGGGGTATTCCATCATCTCCAACATCAGACTAGTGGCAGAATAATATAGTGTGCTCTAAAAGTGGACATGCAAAAAACTTATGACCGGGTGGAGTGGGTGTTCCTGCTCAAGACCCTAGAGAGATACGATTTTGGCGAAAATGGATAACATAAATCTGAGCATGCATCACCACATCCATATATAGAGTACTCATCAACGACAACCGGATGACCCAGATACAACCTACCCTAGTCATTAAACAAGGAGACCCACTATCACGTTATCTTTTCATCCTCCTTGCAGACGTCCTCTCGAGACAAATTAGTTAGGTCATACATAACCGAATGTTACAAGGCATTAGTCTTCGAAAGGGATGCACCGAACTCCACCACTTGTTCTTTTGTAGATGGCTCATTGTTCTTTATTCAGGGATATGTAGAGAATGCTCAGACTTTAAATACCATAATCATGGATTATTGCAGGGCATCAGGACAACACATTAATACTTCGAAATCAACTCTTACTTTCAATCGTGGGGCTGATGAGGAGCTGGTTTTCGCCATGGTGGAAGATTTTCATATACCTAGGTCGAAAAATCCTAGAAAGTAACTAGGGTTGCCTTCTTTATGGGGTCGATAAAAAAAGGTAGCTCTGGGATATTTGAAGACACAGATTCATGACAAACTTCATGGATGGAAAACGAAGACACTCAACCAGGTGGGAAATGGGATATTGATCATGGCTATAATAACTGCAATACCTACTTATCTAACGAGTGTTTTCTGCCTTCCCAAAACATGGTGTTCTGAAATAAATTCTATGCTAACTCGTTTGTGGTGGGAAATGTCAGAAATATGAAGAAAGATCCATAGGAGAAGGTGGGAGATAATGACTAGGGCGAACGATATGTTTTTTTTGGTATCCGTGAGCTTCATAATTTTAAGAGGGCGCTATTAACAAAAATGACGACAATGATACTAAATGAGTCATCATCTCTATGGGTACAAATCATAAAATGTCTATAATTTCCAAGAGGGGACTTCCTATCGACACCAAAAAGGGATAGAACATCATGAGGTTGGCGAGTCTTCTTGTAGGGCACGACATCATGCGAAACGAAGGGACATGGTGTATGGGCAATGGTTCGAATATACGGGTTCACGGGGACCGATGGATAAGCATCCAGAAAGGTTTCCAGACCGAGATGTCACCAGATCGGGACGAGATGAATCCAATTATGGTCACCTCATTAATAGGGCAAGATCACAAATGGAATGCATAACTGGTTCGACAACATGTAATCGTTGTGGATGTTGCGTGTATCCTCCAAATCTCACTGCTGATGGGAGAGGGAATATGGTAGATTGATTTGTCTGTATACGAAATAGGGTGAGACCACAGTTCAATCGGTTTATCACAGGTTGCGAGAAATAGATGGTGTCCAAATAGTAGGAGCACGATCAGAAGAAAATGGGTCGACGACTCTATGGAAATGCATATGGAAGGCCCCAGCAATACCGAAGATCAAAGTATTCGTATGGAAACTGGTCACCGGAGCAATTGCGGTAAATGGTAACCTTATAAGGTGGTGCCTCCCTAATATTTCTCCAGACTGACCTATCTGCGGTGAAGATGAAACAACCGAACACACGATACTTGGCTGCTGCTGGACGCATGATATTTGGTTTGGGGTTCTAGGATTTCATATTGTGGACCAGACTTCATCGAGCATGATTGAATGGCTATTCGACATAGCAAAGAGACTCAAAATCTCAGATGAAATGAATCAAAGGAGGTGGACAACTTGCATGACAACGTGTTGACATATTTGGAAAGCTCGGTGTAACGCCATGTTTGAGTAAAAAATGTCACGTACGGGTACCACAATACCTGAGATAAAAAAGATGGTGGAGAAAATAGAGAAACTGCCGCAACACCAGCAGGGCTAGATCGGTGCGTGAAATCACGGGATGGGAGACTCCAATACCGATAACGATTCGCATTAACAGCGATGCCTCATGGTGTATGCAAACAATGATGAGTGGAATAAGTGTAATTGCCCAAAACTCGATAGGAGAAATTGTAGGTGGAATGAACCGCTGATGTCGTTGTGATACAATAGAAGTGGTAGAGGCTTTAACAATATTAGAGGGGATGAAACCGACGGTTGAACATAGATGACACGATGTGGAAATCGAGTTGGATTCAAGTGTGGTTATAAACCTAATCAGAGGAGGTGCATCATTTTGGAGACTTACTGCGCTTCTTACGAACATAACTACACTTGCAAACCAGATCGACCGAATAGAATGGAAAGCAATTCCAAGAGCTGTCAATGAGTGTGCATACTTGATAACCAACCAAACAAAAAAAAGTGTGAATCTAAATGATTGTGTTACCCACCCCAACTCTCTATTTTATTATTATTAGTATGTAATGTTTGAACTTCAATAAGTTTTTATCACGGTTTGCTTTTATTTCCTGTAAAATAAAATTCCGAGTAACAAAAAAATTTATAATTTTATATAAAGTAAGTTACTAATTTGGTAAAAAAAAACAGTAAATAATTAATTAATTAACAAGCTTATTCTTTTACTGTTTATGATAGATAGGCATATGATGGAGTCTATTTACTATTTAGTGTAGTGGGGGTGGAATCTAATCCTTTTCCGTGGCAGTGACAACTATATATATATCATTATTGACTCATTGAGACTGAGAGTATAAAGATCATGGACCATCTGTTCAAATAAATAAATACTGACAGTCATGGTCTGTATCTATACTCTATAGTCTTAAATTTAAATGAGATGAGAGTCATAAGGGAAGAGTCAGTACTCAGTAGATATTTTTTTTCCATTTTTTTTTGTGAGTTTAGGCAGTAAGCATTAAAGTTTTTTTTTTTACTTGACCAAAAAAAAAAAAAGCTTTTTTTAAATTAGTATTTTCTTTTATTAAATTCAAACTTTCCTTTTATATATACATATTATCTGATAGAGCTTTTACTTTTTTTATGTCTCTCCATCAGTGCAGCACCTAGGAAACTGAAGATGACTTTACTTTATGTCAATTTCTACTTTTCTTTTGTTTAAATGAAAGGTCCATTATTATAGAAAAAGTAAATGAATTTCTTTTGAACCTTTAGATTAAACTTCATCAACTTTATCTTTTTTGGAAAAAAAAAATTGGCCAAAAAAAAAATCATTTTTGGAAAATAAGAAATCGTTAGGAAGGTGTGCAAAATGTTGGGCTTGGGCACTTATATTTCATTTATTTATTTTTCATTAATACTGGACAGCTGGTATATTTTATGGTGGGTCCCCTAAGCAGTACGGATCTATGAGCCACTGACCTGTCCATTAAGTAAGAAAAGGTGGTACCCACTATCTGGTTCTTTCATTTTGAGTAGTGAATGTGTTTTTATTGGGAAATATTATCTCCCAAATTCCTTCTTCCAGAGTCCCAACACAGATCACAGACACAGAGATTCTCTCATTTCCATGTTCGAAGCAGTAAGCAAGTCTGTAAGTGTGTGAGAGAAGCGAACTAGACGAGAAGAGAACAACCAAAACAACATTCCTTCACTTTGTCTTCTTCCTTCTCCTCTTCTTCCTCAATTCAGACAACAACTCCATGTTTGTCGCTTTACTGTTCTTGTTAGCTCCTCTGCTGATCTCCTCTGCTCCTCTGTCCTTAACCGCCGCCGCAACAAATGATCACCGAAGCCTCCTCCAGACAACTAACCAGACTATCCGGCCGGTTCAGGAACTGCAGAAGCTCAGAGCAGTTCATGCTCTTCTCAAGAAAGTCAACAAGCCTGCAGTCAAGACTATTCAGGCACGCCCATTACATTTCCATCATCAAGTTTGTATTTTTGAATATATTTACTAAACTTTGATGATTCCTAACTGCAGAGCCCTGATGGTGATACTATAGACTGCGTCGAAGTTCATCTTCAACCAGCTTTTGACCACCCTCTGTTAAAAACACAGAAGAAACCATTACTGGTATATATACATATATAATAATAATATAAAAAAGCGTGCTTTACTGATTCTGTTCTTCAAATGAGGTGAAAAATGATTCATTTGCAGGATCCATCCGAATGGCCAAAGAGAAATCAGTCTATGCATGCTGACGAGTCAGAAGCAGATGTAGTTTCTCAGACGTGGAGTGAAAAGGGTGAGTCCTGCCCGGAGGGGACGATTCCGGTCAGACGAACGACTGAGGAGGACGTGCTCCGGGCAAGTTCCGTCCGGCGATTTGGAAGGAAATTGACACGGTCTGTTAGAAGAGACTCCACGGGTAGCGGGCATGAGGTAATTAATATTCTACGCTTAATGATCACATTTTCTTATGTATCATATAATTACGTTTTAAATATTTATTTACCTCCTAATAAATAAAGTGTTCATATAATAGATCTGATTTTTATTTTATTTTTCATTGCGTAGCATGCCGTTGTTTTCGTGAATGGAGATCAATACTATGGAGCCAAGGCAAATATCAATGTGTGGGGCCCTCGGGTGGCCGATGAATACGAGTTTAGCCTTTCCCAAATTTGGGTCATATCCGGATCGTTTGGACACGACCTTAATACCATCGAAGCCGGGTGGCAGGTGATCCCTTCAATTTCAATAGTATACTAATATCGAATTCGAAAATTAAAAAATAAAATAGCAGCTAAACTGTTATATTATAAATAATTATGATAAAATGAACCTTTGATTCCAAACACGTCAACTGTTTTTTTATTTCGAATGCAATTCATAAATAATTTCTATCGGCTTCAATTTTAAGAATATTTATGAATAGTTAGTTTCACTTACACATTAACTTTCCAGTCGTCAATCACTTTTTCAGTAATTATCCTTAGTTTAGATTTAGCATATTAATTAGATACAATCATTTGATTAGAAGATAACTCGGCTCACGTAATGTACCATATAGATTAGGGTTAAATATCAATTAGCTACCTGAAACTTTGAACGTTTTGCAACGAGCTACCCGAACTTTGAAAAATCAAAACGGGCTACCTCAACTTTGAAGAATGTGCAAATAGCTACCTCGCTTCGTCCAATTTTCCGTCAATTGTCATCGGAAAGTCGTCGGAAATTGGACGGAGGTAGTTATTTGCACATTTTCAAAGTTGAGGTAGCCCGTTTTGAATTTTCAAAGTTCAGGTAGCTCGTAGCAAAATGTCCAAAGTTCAGATAGCTACTTGGTATTTAACCCTATAGATTATAGACCATTACCGAGACACGAAGCCAAAGAAAGTCAGGGAGTGCAATTGCCCCCTGAACTCCTGACATTGTGCAGATTTATCCCTAAAATATGTAATTTTTTTAATTTAATTATCTAAAATCTTATATTTACATCCTGAAATTTATTTACTCTATTTACATCCTAGTTTTGTCCAGGATTAACCCTCTATTAACATACTAAGTTGTTTTATATTATCCCTGACAATCAGGTGAGCCCAGAACTGTATGGAGACAATAATCCGAGGTTTTTCACTTACTGGACAGTACGTAATCCTCGACCCTAGCTTTTGTTTTGTTGTCTCCATATTATAATTAGGGTTAATGGTCAAAGTGCCCCCTAAAGTTTGGTCGAAATTTAAGAATTCTCCTTAAAGTTTAAAATCCCCCTAATGTTAAGAAATGATGAAAAATTTCCCCTAAAAGAGCATCCAACAATGGGAGATTTTTCATCATTTTCAAACATTAAGGGGCACTTTAAATTTTAAGGGATTCTTAAATTTCGGCCAAACTTTAGGGTGTACTTTGACAATTTACCCTTATAATTACGTCTACCTGACAAAGAAACGGTTGGTATGCATAATTCATGCAGACTGATGCATACCAAACAACTGGATGTTACAACTTGTACTGCTCTGGCTTCGTTCAAACCAACAGTAAGATCGCCATTGGAGCTGCCATCTCTCCCACATCCTCTTACACCACCAAACAGTTCGACATCGGAGTCACCGTTTGGAAGGACCCGAAACACGGACACTGGTGGCTTCAGTTCGGGTCGGGGCTATTAGTTGGGTACTGGCCTGCATATCTGTTCAGCCACTTGAGGAACCATGCAACCATGGTCCAATTCGGTGGCGAGGTGGTGAACACCAGGCCGAGAGGAGGCCACACGTCGACACAAATGGGCAGTGGACACTTCCCTGATGAAGGGTTTGGGAGATCAGCTTACTTTAGGAACCTTGAGGTGGTGGATTGGGACAACAACTTAGTTCCTCCGGCGAACCTCCATGTTCTTGCAGACCATCCCAACTGTTATGGCATTAGACAGGGGAAGAGTAGTGCGTGGGGGACTTACTTTTACTATGGAGGGCCTGGGAGAAATGTTAGATGTCCATAGCAGGAACATGAACAGTTTACTGTGTTGTTTTTTATGGTTTGAAATTGATTCATTTTTGTTATTTTTTTTAAATAAAAATACTAGATGTAAGATTTCAAAAAGAGTAATTAGAAATAAGAAAAAGTTTTGTGGAAACTATTCCAAGGGATGAAGTCAATTTAGACACTAGTAATACGTAAAAGAATAAATAGTTATAATACATCAATATAGTTGCTTGTTTTTAATAATTGTACAAATATATTTGAAAGTGTTATATGCACAAAAACACTTGCATTGCATATTGGTACATGCATTGTCGTTAGTGTTTCGTAAGTTTTTACTATTAGACATTATTTTTTCTTGTCAAAACGACGATTTTGCCTTCACGTTTTTCTTATTCTCATTTTCAACACAAAATCACGAATCAAATCCAAAAAATCAGATTTGAGTATGAATTCATATCACAAAATGCATTTTTGGGTTAAAAGTTAAACTAAAACAACATTTCTTGGTTTGAGATTAACCTATAAATGTTACTTTGGGGTAAAAAAATAACTTAGAATAACATTTATGTATTGATTTCAAACCCAAAAATGTTGTTTTGTATTGATTTTTAACCAAAAAAATATTTTTATGGATTCAAAATTGAGTTAATTTCAGAATTTAATCTGAATTTTGGGTTTGATTTAAGGTTGAAAATTATAGAAAGATGAACAAAATGGCAAAATTATGATTTTGATGAATTTAACGGAACAGTAGTGCAAATAACAAAAGACTCTAAATTATTCAGATAAAAAAAATAACAAAAGTGATACATTAAAATATCATAGCTTTCTTTGGCCAGTAAAAATATCATAGCTTTCTTTGGCCAGTAAAAATATCATAGCTCGTATGAAGAAGAAATGAGCTCTTAATAGTAAAAGTACAGCTGATAGTTGGGGAATGTTTTTCAATTTAATCAAAATATAGGGGGTGATTGTCAAACATTAAAAAAGAAGGGTGTTATTATTCAGCTGCTTGAATCTATATAGGTGCTGAACTCAGGCACTCACTTCACTTTGTTCACTTCAATTCAAAATAAAGCATCTTTGTTTGTGCGCGCAAAATGCAGAGCGGAGAAATGGAATCGGTGCAGACGACGATGGAGTCTCTGCGCTTGATGTGTGAGAAGGAGATCTCACTTGGCCAGCAATATATGCAGTCTGAATCTTCGTCGTCTCTCCATTCGCTTGATTCTGTGAAAGCAAAAGCTAACGAGACAGTCCGGATCCAAGGTTAGAACAACTCCTTTTTACTGTCGCGAGTTGGAAGCTTGAAGCTTTCCAGATCTGTTATTGCTTTGAGGTCTTCATAATTGATTGGATTGATAATTGAATCGGGAATTAGGGTCGTCTCCACTTTTTAGCTTTCCTAAGTGCAGTTTCTTGTTCAACACCACTTATCTCCAGAGGAAGAATTGAAGTTGAAAAGTAGACTGAAAGAAGCGGAAGATGAGCTTGTTAGAGCCCTTGCAGGTATCTTCGTCGTAATTCTTGTTTGGTTAATTCTAAAAAGCCACCCATTTGCTATATGTTAGTCCACATTTTGTTTCGTTGGGTAAATTCAACTTATTTGTAATTCAAGCTCGTGATTCTTTTCACGGTATATCAATAAGTTTTCAGAATTTATAAACAACAGCCTAAAACTCAAGTTTTCCTTTTTATCTCTGCAAATGATTAACTCGTTGTGTTGTGTGTTCCCCTACAACCTGAACATAATCATGCTTATTTAGGTTTCTGTTTACATTTGTGTGTGTAGTTAAGACTCGTAAAGAGGCAAAGCGAATGGCTGCTCTGGATGCAATTTCTGCTATAAAAGCTAGAGTTGAAGAACTTGATCAGAAGGCCAAGAGGGATAATGAGTATTCATCCATTATATCTAGGCAGTCCGTAGGTATATACTTGATTCTTGTGCAGGCTTGATGAAGTTTTTTATTTATTGATGCACTGGGAAATTAAATTATGTATGAGCTTTTCTTCATTGCGATGCTCGTATTAGGTAGAAAGGTTATTCTGTTATGTGATGTATTTATGTTGTGAATCTGTCCGTTTTTTACTAAATAGCGAGAGAGATTATAGGGTTTGAAACAACTTGGTTGGTGACACTATTGTATTTCTTCATTTCATTGAATGTATGTCTTTGGATTAGTACTTTATTTTGATCTGGATTCTGGACGGAGATTGCCTCAATAGATCGAGAGAGATTTTGTTTACCGGTTCTACAACTGTGCTAGATCCCGTGATCCAAATGTCCTTTCATCCTACTCTCATGTCACCAGCTAAGTAGAGCCTTTGAGTGTATCATTTGTCTTGCCAAACGCAAATCATCCAGTATAAGGTATTGTTGCATAACCACCTACCTCGCCGTATATGATTGATGATGATGACCTTTTTGTCTCTTTTTTTTTGGGGGGGGGGGGGGGGGGGGGGGTAAATCACCTAGCTAGCATAATCATCTGTTGTCATGGAGTTAGCAGCTCGTCTTATCAATGAACTTTATCTGAATTTGAATGTTTTTATGCATTACTGTTTTAAGCTTTGTCTGCACTTGAAGAAAAGATGGAACAAGAAACTAAGAAGAGGGCGGAAATTCAAGAGGCAAGTGCATGGTATAATAAGATGCTTGGTCTCCGTGTTGAAGCTGGAAGTGGTAAGCACAAACTTAGATCTTAAAAGCTGTTCGACTGTGTATTGCAACTTGTAAGTTGGGTTAACGGCATGTACATCTGTCTGTGTATGCAGGAGTGAAGTTCTCATTCAGCAGTATTGATGCAAACAAACCGGATAAGTTGTATTCTTTCACCATCCGCCATGCAAATGAAGTGTACTCATGTAAGGATTTTTGTCTATCAATCTATTTCTTGATTAATGTTTGGATCTTGAAGTGATCCATTTCTGATTACTTATACTTCTTTGATCCCTCATTCAGTATTGGAATGTGACCCTCCTGTGGATAGCATCCAAGAGTTGATGCGTGAGCTGAACAAAACCAATGACCTTTTCAAATTTGTGAGAATTATGAGAAGAAGATTTGTAGAAGCAACTGGGCAAGGTAATTACTGCATATATAACTGTCTTATTCCGCAGTGATAGCTTCCTTTTTTCTCTTCCTTTAATGGTAAATAAAATTAGTGTATGGACTTGAAAATGCACCTTTTTGATAATGATGGTTTGATTGAATAACTAAACTCCCTTAAATTAACACTACTTGTGTTTGAACAGGTGCGTCACTTCAAATGCTTGCTGTTCCCCAAGCCTCTTCAACGATTGCAGAATCTGCTCCATCGTTTTCTAGTGACATTTCTGAAGCAGATGAGTCACAAAATAGAGTTAAAAGGAACGCAACCCCTCTATCATCATCCTCTATCCGACGGTCTTCTCGATCTAGGAAGACATGATGACTATCCTTATTTATTTAACTAGATTCAAATATCGTTTAGGGAGATGTATTCGTAGTGTCAATGAACAAGATACTCTGTATTTTTCGTTGATTCATCAATCTGTACCTCTATATTTTTGGGTGGAATCAACTATGGCTTGTTAATATTAGAGAAATATGAAGTTGTTCAAGCATTATGTTAACACAAAAGACAGCATTCTTATGATTACACAAACAAGTCACGCGTTCACGTTTGTTTGGTTCTCCTCTTGCCTCCAAATGGTTTTGGCCATCCGAGCCCAGCACTGCCAATGTTCCCGACTGGTTGAATAGGTTCACGCAAACCCTGGTTGCTGCTGCCTAGACCCTCACCCTGCATACCATATTACAAACTTATATTCGTTTCTTCTATCATTTTTATTTTTAATTTTCTGGACTAAGGGGGGAAAGCAGGAGGATACCTGTTTCCAGCCCATGTTCTCAAGGACTTTTCTTGCATAACTACCATCACCAAAACTCATATCCAAAGCTTCGGCTGCAGCAGCTTCCTCGTCCTCCTCAGCTGAAGACCCCATTCCTCCATCTTCACTGGCAAAGCGATCCTTTTTCTGCCCCGGGCCAATCCCGAAGCCACCATGCAAACTTCTTCTCTCAGCAGCTCTATCCCTATATCCATGACTCTTCTTGTGCTGCAAACATAACATTCTATCAATATCAAGCTTCATCTTCTAAACCCACAAACAGAGACTATGTTATCATCATTTCTATATTGACAAGGAACTGTGTTCATGAAATCGTAAATTAATCCCACTACCTTCCAAGTTTGTGGATTCTAGAGGTTCCAGAGTTGGACTCAAGGCAAAATTGTACAAACAGAAGGCAACAAGTTACCTTTTCGATAGATACAGACGGTTGGCAATCTGTCTGAGAATTGTTTTGGGGGATGCCACCTCCATTTTCATCTGCTACTGACTCATTACTATGATCTCTACTTAGTTTAGATGTAGGAACAGATTGCTGCCCCTCAACGGTCATTTCAGAGAATCCCCAGTCTTTTGTGGGATTGGATGAATCATAACATGTCAAGGAAGCTAAGTATCTTGAACTAGGAGTCCGCAACTTATAAATTTGCCCTGTAAAATGAAATCCGAATTTAAATTACACATAAATCTTGCACCAACTACCTCTCCTAGATACTTATATAATAGGAAACATACTTTAATCAAGTGTGAATCCAAACCTGTCCTAACTCGTACCAGATCATAACGCACTTGCCATATGGGAGCGGTCCTTAGGATACCACCACCAGCTGGTACTGAAGGATGAACCTTAGCAGATTGTTTGAGCGGTCTCCCCACCAACCAAGCTAGCTCACCTTTTCCTTTCCTTTTTGCTTTTCCACCCACCTTCTTTCTAGAACTTCTAACCAATCTCCAATCCCACAGATCATTACAATGGAAACTCGGTTTCTTCTCTTCCTCAGAGGGAGGAATGACTTGACCATACTGAGCCCTCCAATTCTCTTCATCCTCACACACTTCTGAACAAGATAAGGTAAAAGCATGTATCAGTCACCCCAAACATGCATTTTCATAAATAATAATAATTTATATAAGTAGTAAAAATATGGTAGAATTTAACAGAGGTTTTTTGTTGTTGTTCATACTAAAGTGTGATCTTTCAATTTTGGCAGCGTTCATGTGTAATAATCACAAGGTCTGCTGAAAAAGCATCATCTCTAAGTTTAAGAAGAACTTCTAAATGCGAAATAAATTCATTCAAAGTCCGTGTTAGCTGGAAAAAGGAAATAAATGTTAAAGTAAAGTGAGGACCTTCATGAAAAATAGTTTCACCAGAATCAATTGGAGCGTAATCTTCCTCGGGAATCCATTCACCTTCTTCTAGTTCATAGTCATCACTGTCTTCTACATTCAATACAGCAGAGCCCATTAATTCGAGAACAGAAAAACAAGCTTTCTTAAAAACAAAGTACAGTAGCAGAGAATCATGTTGCAAACCATTTAATGGCATATTAGTGCCAGTCCTATCACTTGTCCCTGAGTGTATTGAACCATCATGGGTATTGATTTCATCAGTGGGATTTGAATAATTAGTCAAATAGAGCTCGATAAGTGCATCCTCTAACCTGAGAGCAGTAGAAAAGCCCGGTTTAGCGGAAGGGAGAGGGGTATAGGTGAAGCGATTACAATTTAAAGATGGCTAGAAATACAAAAAGTAGTACTTTACCATTCAGATGGTGGTGGTGGGATTTCTGGAGCACTGCAGTCAGCACCATTGCAGTCTGACGATACAAGTTACATCTATGTCAGCAGAAATAGATCATACATTATCCAGTGCTGTAAAAACTAGAACCCTTCGTTCCTACTCAATATTAGACTAGATCTTAGCTCTTCAGCCATCAATTCAAAACTGTCAAAATATAAAAACGTATTGAACCTTTAACATTAAAAAAAAAACTAATTGAATAAGCATAAAGTTGTACCAAGACTTGCATTGTAAAACAGGAACAAGTTTTCTGTCCTGATAAATAATTTGATGGTGTATACCATAATTGATCATTTGAGACATTTATGTTATAATGCATTCATCATAGATATTTATCATAGACATGTTATAACTCGATTTTGAATGAAGCCAAAGTATAGAAATACACAGTATGTTATTAAAGGGCTCGCATCAGCGAATGAGGTGAGGCGCAGTTGAGGTTCTGTCTTCCAGCATAGTGAGTCGCATACCCTTCAGCTAGGTGCACGCCACATGAGGCACACATCTCAGGCGCCTTACTGAAGTTGGTGGTTCTGGGTTGACTGTTTCATGGTACTGAAGGAACATATATATAGCTAATAGCTGACTCATAGGAAAGCTAGCTGTAAGTAATTCTGAAGGGTACAGAACTCAGAATCAGATAAAATTAAGTACGACAGCATACCAGGATGACTGCTGTCTGGCTGATTTCCTTCGTGAGAGTAGCCTCCAGAGCTTTCTACCATGCTTGGAAAGCAATCATCATTTCCATTGGCATTAGCATGTGAACATGATTCATCTTGAAATGGGTTTTCTATAGAAGATTCTTTATTTCCACATGTCTCACCTTCCACAACCTGAAATCAATACACGATAAGACAGAAGACAGAACATCGACCAGATGGGAAAGGTTTACACAAACATTCACCGTGTCAGACTGCAAAGGCACATAATTTCCATGTTCAAACTTGTAGTAGATGCCATTTGCACTGTTGTAGTACCATCCAGCATTGGGGTCATGGTAAAACCCAGTACTGCAGAAAAACAGAACTCAGAAACCCGCGAGAGAAATAGATGGAAGTAGAAAATTCCAATTCCAACTGTAAAGTTTTCAGCATTCCTAAGGTAAATTCAAAGATACCAACATTAAACCCTAAATCCCGACTGTAATCATTGTAGTCTTTCTGGAAATCCAAGTCCAAAGACGCCATGCGTACCTCAAATCGAACGCAACATACCTGGCATGGAAGTACAATTGGGACGCCTCGTCCCAAACAAACGCGCACTCCTGTGAATCTTTGTCAGGATTACCCGCCATCGTCTTCCGCCCCTCCCTCTCTCCTCTCTCGCCGTTAAGTTTGTCCTGTTACAGTGTCGGAGGGTGACTGCGAAGGACCCAAATCAGTTTTGATGGGCTCTGCTTACTGAATTTTTACCAGGAAAGCCCAATTCTACCTGACATAAGGCGTGGGAGCTACATTCACGCGTCGCGACATTACCGATCCAAGAAGGCAAGGCAAGAACGCGATCTGTCGCCTAGACACGTGGACATAGAATTGGGAGAGATTGGCTTCTGTTCTTGTCTTGTTCTTCTACGAAGATGTGGGTGGAGCGGCTCTGCGACAGTAGCAATAGTATTAGCAGCAGCAACACTGTCACTGAAGAAGTTATTCACCAACAAGTCCGAACATCAAGTCCATTACCAAACAAATTTGTTTAGACATAGGATGCTTCCTTTTGACAAAGGAAACGAATTTCAACCCAATTATTGGGGTATATTAATATCACAGCACTAGCAGGAAAATTCCTACCTTCCTCTTTCAATGAAGACGCCGGAGTTCACGGATAAACAGATCAGCGGCCACTTACGTTCCTGGTCCGACGATTCCTCCGACTATGACGACGACGATCGCTTCTCCGCTCAATTCGCCTTCCGCTCTTCCCTTCCTCGTGTCGGCGCTGATATCAGAGTATGCTCTTACTTTGCCCTCTTAAATTAGTGGAGATTTGATCACTGAAAGTAGAGAGATTTGGAGCTAAAGATTGAGTTTTTCTTCGCTTTGGATCGATCTTTTCACTATCGAACTGATTTTGCTAAATTGGGACAGGAAAGTGCTGGAAGCTCCTCCTCCTTGAGTGAAGCACTGATCGCCTTGGTTGATCAAAGGATGACGGAGGTAACCGCGCAAGTTCTTCACGCCCTGGAGGCGATAAGTGTCCGACTTGCTCAGCTGGAGAGAAGGACACACTCAATGGAGGGTTCCATTGACGTTCTCAAGGAATCTCTCGGCAACTACCATGGAATCACCTACGGAAAACTCAAAGAGATAGAGAACTTGCTGAGAGAGGTACCCTGCTACGGCCTTGCTTCGGGATTATAACACTGTCTCCAAGACAGTATATTTCTGAATGTTGTGTTTGGTTTTGCAAACCATTGTAGGTTCAGAGCTGTACCGTTGATGTAAGGGACAAGCAAGACATAGCATTGGCTCAGATACAACTTACAAAGCTTCAAATTTCAAAGAGTAGAAGTGAACCACCACTCAAGAGGCCAGAAACCACTGCTCAAGAAACCTCGTTGTCTGTCCGTCAACAATCTTATGTTGCTCCACATATGCCTCAACAGAATCCATTGCCATCCACTGCAACTGTGACTCCCACCATTTCTCATCAAGAAGTCTATTACCAGCCACCGACTCTACCATTTTCTGGACCTAGATTTCCACAACAAACTCCACAGCCTCACCAACATTTTATTCCTTCAAGCACAAGTCTATCCTTCAGCAGTCCCCCTAATGATTTCTCTTACACACCACCTCAGAATGTTTCACCATCTGCAGCGATCCCTCCATTTCAACATTTTGAGAGCTCCTTCCCTGCATTACACTATCAATCCATGAACGAACGTTACTCTGGACCACCTCGTCTTCATCCCCAACTACCATATCCACAAAAGGAGCCTAATTGTGATCATCTCTATCTTCAGGGCTTGTCCGACCGAAATCTAGCTGTAGAAATTTCACAATTTCCCACAGCTCAGTTGCTGCCTCATGCATTACCAACTGCATCCATTATTGATTCAGAGTCAAGCTCAGGCGATAACAGGAACAGCAACTGGATTCTGAGTGATGATGTTGTGGAAAAGGTGATAGCTATGGGGTTCAGGAGAGATGTTGTCACGCCAATAGTCAGGAGAATGACAGAGAAGGGGCAGACAGTTGACTCGAACATGATCCTCGACATGTTAACTCATGGTGGGGAAGCTCCTCAGATTTATAAAGACCGACCCAGGCGGTACTAACCTAAGTACATGTTCTTCTGCTCTTCAGTATCAGTGTCTGTTGTTGTGGTTTGTCTCTCAAAACCTATAGAGTCATCTGGTTCTGGTTATCTTGTGTAGAGAAAGGGGTGTCACTAATAGACACTACCATATAAGCTTCTAATCGTGTAAATATTCTCTAGTTACTGCTTTAATATCCCTTGTGGAGCATCTTTTCTTTGGTGTAATGGTATTGCATATATACGAGTTAAAATTAAATATAATACCCTAACTTTAGGCAGCAAGAAGAGACGGCATTGAGAAAACCGTAACCAGAGATCATTGAGTTCCTTAACACCTAGTCAGGTTCAAGAACCGTAGAGAACAATGAACTTGCTTCCTCGATGAACCCTAGTTTGCAAATGTAGTCTCCTCCTAGCCCAGAGAAGACCATAACCCCTACATGGAACAGACTCATCCCGTCAAAATTTCAGCTTTCCGAGCAAGCATGACTACACAAGCATAGGAGACACTGTCTGGTGTTTTCTTGCCATGAAGCATCTGATGGAACATCCAGAACGTCTCATCAAACATGTGGGCCTGCGCATAAGCACGGATGATGAAATTCCAGAGGAAGACGCTTCTGTGTGGACTACAACCGAACACCTTGCCGACATAGTTCAATCCACCACTCAGAGCGCAGAGAATAGACAATTCTGATAGCATAGAATGGATCGTTGATGCGGTGCACCTTCATGATCAGAGCATGGAGCTGCTTCGTCTTCAACAGGGTATGCAGTAGCCTTGAGTTCTCCTGCAGGAACCGTGGAAAATGAACGAACATCCCAGCAACTCCATTGACAGATAGCAGAGAGAGTCGATGGTTGGATAATCAGAAAAGTTTCGCTCATTCCAGTGAACTAACACACATTCTCACTCAACGAAAAAGAAAAGGCATCCGATATATAAATTGACTTCAATGTCGTGTTTTTTGTTATTGTTTCGGTTACTAAAATCAAACAATTTCTTCGGCCATGCGCTAAGTTTCGCCAAGGAATTTCTACAAACAGATTAACTGCATAGCTGCTGTGTGATAAAAGCATGGCCTAATTCTCCTCCTCAACTGTTGAAGGGTGTCCACGTGTCGACATAGCCTCTCAAAGGTCGGGGAAGGGCCGCCTTCCAGGGCTCTAGGTCCGGCAAGCCTCCGGTGAGCGCGACGGAGCTGTCCTCCTTCCTATTTCCAAGAGTCATAACAAGAAGCTTTTTCCCGAAGACCTTCTGCAAAGCCTTCAACGAATCCTCCATCACTAATCTCCCGTCTTTCTTCGACTCCTCAGCTTCAACGCAGCTACCGCCGACGTTCACGATTATCCTCCCGCCTTTTCTCAAGCGCTTCTTCAATTTCTCCCAGGTGTTTGGGTCCTGAAGCTCCGGAATCACGCAGCCTTTGGCGAAAAGGTCGACAAAGATACCGGAGAACCCTTCTTTGACGTTAGCCTGCAAGGCGTCGCCGACGTAGATAAAGAGCCTGTCTTTGTACTGTTTCTCGAGCTTCGACAGACCAAAGAACTCTCTTGCCACGGCGATCACAGCCGGGTCCAGTTCCCATCCGTGGACCACCAGCTGCGGGTAGAGCTCCAGCATTAGCCTAGCTGCGGAGCCCGCACCGAAGCCGAGGATGCCAACAGGTCCGGGCGGCAGAATCGGCGGCAGCGTAGCAAAGATGTCAAAGTAAGTACCGGTGAGAGATTTGAAGAGGAAGGAGATGCTGTGGATGTTACCAGGGCCATCAAGGAGGAGAAGCCTGGAGCCTGCAAAGGGATGGTCGGCTTTTCTGGAGACTTCGAGAACTCTGATGTAATTGTACCGGGACCGGAATTTGACGAGGGTCTTGACGTCGTCAATGGGAATACCGTCTTCCTGGGTCTTGGTCAGGCTGGTGGAACCGGAGTAGTGGGTTGGTTGCGATCGGAACTTTGCCGAAGGTAGGCGGATTGATGCAGGGACAGGGTTGAAGGAGGAAAGTGGCGGCGGAGGTGTGGACTGTGGAAGACGACGGTGTAGTTGATATGGATTGATAATGCTCAATGACGGAGTACGGTGGCCGATATACATCTTTCTCTTTCTACTGTAGTGAGCTCAAATGATGAGCTTCGAGAGAGGGAGAAAGAAGAAGAGGGCATAGATGCGCAGAGTATATCAAATTAATCAAACGTTCATGGTAAAAATTGCTAATTTTTTTTTTTTGTCAACTTAAAAAACTGCGAATTTAGATGAAGAAATTTATATTCTGAATAATTCGCGGGAAGTTTGATTTATGAAGAGTGATTATTCTAATTTGATAAATCAACGTGGCCCGACGGTAACTAAGCAAGGATTTTTCATTTGGGGATAAGTAAGAGAATCTATGAGTGGCCAAAAAAAAAAGAGTGAGAATCGACTGTGCAGAGAATTCAATTAAGAGTGATAATTGGATGGGGTGGAACTGGAACATTAGCTGTTACGAGCCAAATAATTAGTGGCGAAAGCAAAAACGGGTGATCCGAAAATTCAGTAAAAACTGCATTGGTTCGAATCGGAAAAAAACGATTCAAAAATGTATGATTCAGCTTATGGTCAGACTTTTTTTTCTTGAAACAATTTTTTAAACAGTTCGATCTACAAATTTAAAAGTTTGTAAAGTCAGATTCAACCGTTTATACGTATATAATTTTATATATTATATTAATTAGTATTAATTAATCAATGAATACAAACAAATAATAATGTTATTATTTAATAGTTATTTAATCGATTTAGGATTAAGTTAGGTAAACTTTGTTAAATTGAGTTAATTTGTTGTTTAATTTAATTTTAAATACTTATTTTAATTTTGAATGCAATTATTTTTGTTTTTTTGATTTAAACCGAAAATTCTGTCCAAAAATTCGAATGAACGATTAATTTTTCCTTATACTGTCTTTTGGTCAAACATTTTTTAAAGAAAACCTGTTTTGAAAATATAGACACCTGACCGAAATCGTAACAAAATTGGTATGACCGATCCGGTTTCACTATCAAATCAATCATAACGCGTAACTAACTCTATATAGAAAGGGCATCTAGAATTCTTCACCAGCATTGAATGAATGAAAAATATTATCAAGTCTTTCTTCCTCTCCCCGGTCTGCTATCTCTTCCTTTCTCTCTTTGATACTTCCTTTCTCTTATTCTTAGTGATTTCCCTCCCCTTTCTATTCGAACTATCCTCTTCTTTTTTTTTGGCCAAGAAACACTTAATACTTCATTAATCTATGAAACCGAGTCCGAGTACAAAATGTTATCCGCAGTAATACATCTAAGAAAGGGGGTTGGAGGTGATGACACCCAATCCGAAGGACACAACCCTAAGAGAACATGCTTCGCATCACTACACGACAAACTTGTATGTATTGGTATTAGAGTCACTGATCCATAACCAATGACTATCGCCGAAGAAATTCACGTGTCGTCCACTAGAATCAGGGATGAGATCAATGCTAACCTCGAGAGATGTTGACTTAACATCGAACGGATGAAGCTTGCCGACGCACGCCGCCATTAGGGGTGAGCAAAAAATACTGGTTGGACCGAGACCGGCCCGAGACCGGCCCGAATAAGACTGAGACCGACTAGGACCGAGACCGAGCGGGCGGGTTTTTTCCTTTGAAGTCGGGCTCGGTCTCGGTCTCGGTTTTTTTCCCGAAATTACCGATTCGGACCGGACCGGCCCGAGTTTTACTAAAAACCTAAGAATACTATACTTAGTAGGGTTACTGAGCAGTGCATTCCCATTTGGCCATTTCCCGCTGCGCCTCCTCTCCCCGTCTCCCGTATCCTCTCCTGCGGCGCCTCTCGCCTCGCCTCCGCCTCCGCTCTCCGACCTTGTCTCCGCCTCGCCTTCGCCTCTCCTCTCGCCTCCAGTAAGTCTCCGACTCGGACCGTTCTTCGATAGTTCGAAAGAGCACTGATCTACTCTCTGTCGGACCTGCCAAAGAGATGCCCTTTCCTATTACTTATTACACGCTGACAGCTAAAGAGATGGAAGAGAATGGCTACTGTCAGAATCCAGGTGATCTGAATATTCTTCTGTAATTGCCAGTGGTTGATCTACTTCTTGTGTCTATACTGATTGAATCGTTTGTGTTATTTCTGTTCAGAGTTTCTTCCCACTGTCCCTGCTCCACCTGGTTCTTCTCCGCATGAGATGGTAGCACTTGATTGTGAGATGGTATATTATGTTATTTCACGTTCGAAAGCTCTAGAGTACTGTAAGACTATTGTTGCTTTACATTGCTACACTGTGTGGTACAGTGAAGTACAAGTCAGATATTCACGGCCATGATAGATGTGCTAGCATGTACACGGGTCTTTGCTGTCCATTTTCTTGTTCATCTTTCCTCTTCTCTTATACATGGATTGCATCTTGTCGTTGCATTCCAAATGATATACTTTTAACATTAAAAATAGGATTTATTAGTTAACTTCTCACAATATTTTAGTGATTGATGTTTTTTCTATTTATTAACTTCTTTTATATAAGAACCAGTTTAATTTTTATGCCAATCAGTCTATTAACCTGTCTCGATATTTGTTCTGTTTGCTCAGTGTATCACGGGGGAGGGTTTTGAGCTTACTAGAGCAACATTGGTAGATCGTGAAGGAGAGGTAATCTTGATTGTTTGATTTTGTTCTGTTTTTCTCTGGTCTTCCCCAGTTATCTGCATTTCTTACGTAGCAGAAGAGCATTATATATAATATGTTATATTTATATATATTACCTTCTTTATTTGCTCAGAAGCAACTCTTGAGCTTCCAAAATATGTATATTTACAGAATGATCTTCAATGACAGGTGTTGTTGGACAAACTCGTTAAGCCAGTCAATGCTATTACTGATTACAACACCAGGTATGGATTGTATTAAACTTTTTATACCATTGAACTAAGTTGTCACCTTTAAGCTTCATTTATTCATTGATTATTATATGTGGCGTTTATACTTCCCTTTTCTGATAAGATGAGATCTACGTCAAGGCAGATAAAATTCACTTTCTTTTGGTAGGAAAGGCGATAACTTACCACATCTGCATCCCACTAACTTACCATTTTCCGTGGTCAGGGACTTGGATCGCTGTTCTTGCTTCTATCCTCTGGAGTTTATGTTTGATCCCAGAGCTCTCTAGTTCCAACTGGCAGTATTTCCTTTTGGGTATGAGCTTCGTAGATTTAAATTTTTGAACAATTACAACTTTTAGTGTCGTTTCCTGTCTTTGAATCGGGAACAGCCGAGACAGTCTATACCAGCTGATATGAGAATTGAGATAGAGATAAGAATTTGGCGTGATCTTGGTGCAAGAATAACAATCTTTATCATTTTTATTGAATTAGTTGTTACTTATACTTCAGCATTATTCACTTTGTACTTTGTGGAAAATAGTTTGTAGATGTACTGAATTTGGATTAGTTTGGTACTTGGTACTTTGTGGATCACTTTGTACTACTTTGTAGTTACTAGTTTGTACTGAATTTGGGGATGTATTTGGATTTGTAATAATTCAGTTTTTTTTTTTTGTGTGTGGAATTTCGGTAATGGACCGAGACCGGCCCGAGTCAAGCAAGACCGACTCGGGCGGGTTTTTTAGACCAAACTCGGTCTCGGGCTCGGTCCTCCAAAGTGGAGGACCGAAATTTCGGGCTCGGGCTCGGTCTTGCCAAAAAGACCGGCCTGGCCCGCCCAAGCTCACCCCTAGCCGCCATAAAGAATCATTTATGTGAAAACCACGTCGATGACATCCAGATCAACACCGACCTGACGACGGTCGATGGACATGTTTGGCGACCCTTGGTCGCAATCCCTCGCAACCCTTGAAATCATCCCTTGTGAAAGTTCGGAAAGTGTCAAGGTGTTTGATGAAATGATTGATAAGGGTGCCCATAAGGTGTTCGATGAAATGTATGAGAAGAATGTGAATTCCAACCCTCACTTACAACTAGCCCACGCACCTCCTTGTTCTTTCCTGCTCGCACCAGGCCCAGAGAACCAGAACGACAAGGCTCAAACCAACAAGTTGGATGCTGCACAGAATGTGTTCAACGAAATACTTGAACCAAACCTAGACTCATGGACGGGACGAGCATCACTTCCACCGAGCAAGAAGAAGATGAAGGAATTTGATTCTTCTAATTCGCTCTGGCCGGGAAATGGAGTGGCAAAGCCAATTCAGGTATTAGTTCAGGCTCCAGGGTCATGTCTTCTTAGTTATGCTAAATCACGGAAGAAGACATTGGGATAACTATTTTTACCAGAGGAAGTCAAGGAATTCGTCAAAAAGGAAATGCACATTCTGATGGTAGGGTTGGATACTGTTGTTGAATATAAGAACATCTGTTTCACCGTTTGGGATGTTGGATGGTCAAAGAACCAAGTAGGAAGCAAGTAATTACACGAGTGAAGAAGTATGATCCAACTATTAAAGGAAGTAATGAAAGGAAGCAAGTAATTATAGTTTATAGGAACTATCGATGGAGAAAGCTATATGTCCATCGGTTAGCAAAGGAATCTCAAATCTAAGGTACTAGGCCAAGTATGCTCCAAAAACAAATTTTGGAATTACTTCAAATACAAATTCAAGAAGGACAAGTTGCTGAGGTTCAAGGAACCTGATGGGGTGAACAAAAGAGTAATAGGGGAATTCGTCAACAGGGATAAGTTACTGCAGACATAAGTTACTGGATATTGACCTTGAAGAAAAGGTTGTTATTTAGGCGGGATGCAATGTTACGAGCAAAATAATTAGTAAGAGTCAGTGGTTCGATCATATCAAGTCGGATTAAATAATTCAGATCCATGTAATTAACCCTATGTAGAAAAGGGCATGGAGAATACTTCACCAGCATTGAATGAAAAGTATTATCAAGTCTCTCTTCCAGTCGACCTATATCATATCTGTAGATGATCCAGTCGACTTGAATTTGCCTAAACCTTCATAGTGAAGATGTAAAGATTGCGAATCAACAATAAATTCAATTCCAGGTAGTTCATAAAGTATCTTACTTAGAGATTATCTTCAAAATTGGGCAACAAGCATGCAGATGACTTTCATAAAGACTCGATAGATAAGTAGAGAATTTCACTGCCCACTAACTGTGTGAATGCATGAATCATACAAAAGTAGAGCATGGATCATTGCTAAAACGAAATAAACACGAGTTTGCAGAGGTAGGTAGTTTAATTCGCATCAACAGACGCATCCAACAATGCAGAATTGAAAACACGTAAATATACCAAATAAACACACATTCAAACGCATTCAAGACAAAATCCAAAATCTAGTATATCGATGTTCAAAACTGAAGCAAGTTCTGGAAATATTAAATGACAAAGAAGAGTAAAGTAAAAACCTAAGCAGTGAGTACAACAGCTCCACCGCCCTCTTTGATCTTTTTTTCGGCGTTCTTCGAGATCAGCTTAGCCTTGACAACGATCGGCTGATTCTCAGGCAAGACGCCTTTTCCTAAAACCTTGAAGTATCCAAACTGCGACACATCGATCATAGGGACATTGTCCTTAGTCGCCTTCTCCTTGACTTCAGTGGGTACCAGAGACCATAGCTTGTCGATGTTGACGATTGGACAGTGGAACTGGTTACGGAGCTTGTGGAAGTACCTCATACCAACCTTGCCGAAGTAACCGGGATGGTACTTGTCGAAAAGGATCCTGTGGTGATGCATGCCTCCAGCGTTACCACGACCTCCAGGATGCTTTCGGTGCTTCCCGATACGACCATGTCCTGCACTGACGTGGCCTCGCTTCTTGCGATTCTTCTTGAAGCGAGTCGTCATCTTCTTCTCTTCTCCTCTCCTCTCTTCGGCGGGACGCAGTAGCCAAGATGAGCTAGCTAGGGTTTCGACGTATTTATATTATAAAGTCAGGATGGTTCGCAATGACGCTACTACCCCCTATATAAATAATATATTTCCCCTACTGCCAAGAGAAACTATAGGCCTTCACTTTGTAAAACGGACCGAGAAATCGGGCCGAAGTGAGCCTATTAATTTAATGTGTATAAGTATGTACATTATATGATTAATGGGTTAATAGTCAATGTGTCCCCTAAAGTTTGGACAAAATTTAAGAATTTCCTTAATGTTTAAAAATTTAAATTTTTGTCCTAATGTTTGGACGAAATCAAAAATCCCCTCATTCCGTCCAATTTCCGTTTAACACTAACAGGAATGTCATCATGTGCAGATCACGTGACTTTTTTTATATTAAATAGACAAAAATGTCATCTATGGAACTTCAAGTTGTTCTTCAAGCTTTCGCCCAGAAATTGGACTTCCGTAGAACATATCCTTCCCCATCTCTCGCTCTCTTCCTTCTCCATTCAGTAGAAATTGTTCTTCTCCCTTTCGTAGAACATATCCTTCTGTAGAAATTGTTCTTCTCCCGTCCATCTTCCGCCACCATCCTTGTCCATCTCCCGCCACCATCCTTCCCCATCTCTCTCTCTAGCTAACCATGGTAGTACTCAGATTAAGGATGAGTTAGATGGACGTTTGCCTTTGGTAGTTCGATCGGTTGATATTCGATTGGTATAGTGTATTTGTAATGAATCATGTAAAAAGTACGTTATGAAGTATGTAATGTTGTTGTATGAAACTGATTTTTGGTTATGCAATGAAGATTCGATGTTCTTGAAATTTCCCAGGTGGATTAACTATCCTCTTAATGTATTGAACTTGTTTAATATTCCCCTCTAAAGTTTGTCAAAGTAAGGGCAGTTGTGTCTTTTCAACTTAAGTAAAGGCACGTGCAGGGCACATGTTCGGTTTACCGTCTCAAATAAACGGACTTATGACGGAAATGGGGGATTTTTTATTTCGTCCAAACATTAGGACTAAAATTTAAAATTTTAAACATTAAGGGAGATTCTTAAATTTTATCCAAACTTTAGGGGGCACATTGACCATTAAACCTGTGATTAATATTGCCGATGGAAAGCTTCACTTTACGAGAATTAGGGGAACAATTTCTTACACGACACAATTAAACGATATGTATTTTACATGATAATGACATGAATGATTAATAACCGTGTCTAAACAATTCTTGTCCGTTTTAACACGATTAATAACCGTGTTTAAACACATCTAACATGCAAATACGTGATTATACACGACTAAACACAATTAAGTCTATTTATCTAATATTTCAATTTATTTTTGAATTTATTTTTTTAATAAGTTATTGATTTTAAAACTTGATTATGAAATTAAATTATAAAATTTGTGAATTTTATATTGTATTATTTTTTTCATATCATTTATTGTCATGTGACACGGTTTGTCTTATGTATATATGAATTTTTTATATGTTCAAAAAATTAAGGGTTAATTACTTAATTGGTTACACATGTTTGACCAATGTTCAGAATGGTTACACATGTTTCAAAATGTGATTAATTGGTTTTGAAATGTGACTATTTGGTTTTTTTACTATTCACCGTTAGAAATCACAGTTAAGTCACTATTTAGATACGTAAAATGACGTAATTACCCCTAGAATCATCTTCAAGGACACATCATCGTCTTCAAGAACAAGAATCGAAGAACCCATAAATCAGATTTCTGGTTCTTCAAGAACCCAGAAATGTTGTTTCTGGGTTCTTGAAGTTCTGTATTGCAGTATATGTTATCACCAAATGTGATTAAATGGTCATACATGTTTCTCTATAATGTGATTAAAATGTCATACATGTTTATCTATAATGTGATTAAAAGGTCATACATGTTTCTCTATAATATGATTAAAGGGTTAATAGTCAAAGTGCCCCCTAATGTTTGAACGAAATTTAGGATTGCCCCTTAAAGTCTAAAATTTTAAATATTAGTCCTAAAGTTTGGACGATTTTAAAAATTGCCCATTTCCGTCCTCTGACTGTTAATTTTGGACGGAAAACACAACATGTGTCTTGCACGTGACTTCACTTAAGATTAAAAGACCAAATTGCCCTACCCTCTTCTTCTTCATCGTTCCCACCTTCTTCTTGGTCTTCTCCTGCAACTTCTCCCCCGAAGCTTTCAGAGTCACACCGGAACCTGTCCATGTCTTCGCCTCCTTCTCGGCAAACCTCTGTGCAGAGACAGAACTCAGGGTTCTGCCAAGAAACCAGACAAAGATGCCGTCTTTGACCATGATTTTTCATAATAAAAATCAAAACTTCAATCTATCAAATCAGTTAATGGCATACGTGAAGAACATTCAAACCAAGAAAGTGCCATGAAGGAAGAGATCATCATGTTTTTCACGACTCCTGCAGCATTCTACAGAGAGAAGTTTTTGAGCTCCACTGCAGTTAAAGAGAAGAGAACATCAAACCCATCCAGAAAAAACACATTCATCATAAAAATCAAAACTTTAATCTGTCAAATCAGTAAATGCAGTGCAGGAAGCTTGCAATTGCAAGCAAATAAAAAGAGCCATGAAGAAGAAGAAGAACCAATGTTCTTCAGGAAATCCTCGAATAACACCATATTTCATGAGAACAATACAAGCTCTGAAGTCTGAACTGAGCATTCTTACAATTAAACCCTAAAACTACTAACAAGCCTATGAACAACACAAGATATGAAAAAACAGGCTTGGTCGGTAATATTGGTTGGAAATCACTTGTAACTAGCTTCACTGCCTGAAGAAAGATCATCAGAGCTACTGTTCTCCATTAGCTTCTCCTTCTCCGACACAAGCCCATCCTCTACCTTCGGGGAACCCGTCAGCCTCGCCAATACCACAAACGAGACCCCATCAACAACATTGTTCAAGCACTGGAGAACTACCACAGATGTCTTGAACGCCAAGGGAGGCAGACCCTTGTCAAGCAAGAACTCAACACCGTTCAATGCATCCACGAGCGAGCACAGAGTTGAGCGCAGCAGCGGCAAATTCCTTTGCAGATTCAGGCTTCCGGAGAATGCAAAGATGGATCAAGTGAAGGCGGGCATGGAGAATGGAGTTCTGACGGTGACCGTGCCCAAGGAGGAGGAGAAGAAGGCGGAAGTGAAGGCCATCGAAATCTCTGGTTAAATTCTACGAGAGGAGAGGAGAACCGATCGATCTCTGTAATCGGGTTCGCCATTGTTTGTTTTGTCTTGAATCGGTTTCGCCATTGTTGATGAGAAGAACAGGACGAAGGTTGCAGACAAGAAGAAGAAGATGGGTTTGTGTTGGGTCTCCATTAAGGGTATTTTGGTCTTTAAAATTTATGTGAAGTCACGTGCCGAGCACATGGTCATTTTCCGTCCCAAATTAACAGTCAGAGGACGGAAAGGGGTAATTTTTCAAATCGTCCAAACTTTAGGACTAATATTTAAAATTTTAGACTTTAAGGGGCAATCCTAAATTTCGCCCAAACATTAGGGGGCACTTTGACTATTAACCCTATGATTAAATGGATACTGTTGTTTGAAATGATGTGATTAAAGAGTTCGACATGTTACCCACAATGTGAAGAACGCAGAAATGCAAAAATGTTTTTGGATTATAAACCCAGAAACATCCATTTCTGGGTTTCTAGAACCCAGAAATTGCAATTCTGGATTCTCAAGAACCCAAAAACAGCATTTCTGGGTTCTCAAGAAGATCAAATCGATTTTGATTCTTCAATCCTTCCATGTGTTCTTCAATACAACTAAGGGCATAATAGTCATTTCACAATTCAATAATATGTTAAAAAAATGAATTAACGTTAAAGTTAACGGTTTACTAACGGAATAACCAATTAATCACGTTTGGAAAAACATGTGTAACCAATTAGTCACATAGCAAAACCAATTAATCACATTTTGAAACATGTGTAACCATTCTGCACAATGGTGAAACATGTGTAACCAATTAAGTAATTAACCCAAAAATGAATTCTGTTTTAACATGTGTTATGTATGTGATCTGTTTAAAACTCTATCTGTTTAATCACGACACTTATTTAAGATTTATATGTTTACACACGACATCCATTTATATACGACACGATTAGACACAACACACACGAATCGTCACCCATAGTCAGAATAGATAAAAAAATGTTTTAACAATTTTAATGGAAAATTCAAAGATGCCATTCATCGACCTTAAATTGCAGAGCGACTTGGTCGATGCAGACAAACGAACCATCCCAAACATCCATCCATCAATTAATGCAGAGAAAAACTCCATGATTATTGACGTTTCAATGTTTTCGTCCCACTGTTGATCGTCTTCTAGACAAATAGAATTGGGGGCATCAACTTGTGCCGTGGTGTAATCGTAGACGGTAGTAGAGTCGGGTCATCTTAAATTTAGACAAGATGTGTACTATTGACGAGTCAATTTATAAAATTCAAACACTCTTTCTGAGTCAACTAGTTAAACATATTATTACACTTGAATTCGTGACCATTTTAATTTGAACGGTAGAATTTTGTGAGTTACCCAGTTGATCTACACAAACTTGTAAATTCATCTGTTTCACATACTTACGAGACTTATTGACTCATGTGACTCATTGATTCACGTGACATAATATAAAGCAGTGTTCTCAGAATCTAATTGGACTGGTGGTCCGACCGGAAACCAAACCACTGTCCGATTTGGTTCAGTTAAAAGATCAAAATGCATATGAACAGTGTTTGAACCGGGTTGGATCGACCGATTTTACTAGAATCGGTCGGTTTCCGATTCTAGTTTTTTTTTTTGGGGGGGGGGGTAAATTTTTTGGGTGATTCTCTTCAATTTAAACCGATTTCTTCAGTTCGACCAAGCAACTTCTTCGGTTTAGAAGTTATGTTTAAAGTTTAGACCTATTGTGTTTGATTTTGAGACTATTGTGTTATGTACGTTCAAAGTTTGAGGTAATTATATTGTGTTTGAGAGTAATGTGTATGTTTTAGTTTGTGTGTGTTTGAGACTATGTAGTTTATAATTGTATTTTCATTTTTTTTGCTTGTGAACAGTGAACTGCATGTCGAACCGGATTCAACTGGGTTGGACCGATCAAATCGGGAATCGACCGAACCGGAAACCAGCCCCCTCAACGGTTTGAGGGTCGGTCTGGTTTCTGATAACAATGATTTAAAGTAAATTATTGACACATACAACTCGTAAGATCCACTCTTTTATATAATATATAAAGTAAATTATCTCAACGATCACTTATGTTGATATATGTGACTGAACAATTACTTATTTTTCAAAATGTCACTGAACAGTTACTATTTGTTTTTTACTAAAATACCCCAAATGACACATTTTTAGAACGTAAGTGTCCGTTTAGTTACAAAAAAAAATATAAGTGCTCATTTAAACACATAGTGACAACATAAGTGATTGTTGAGGTGTTAACCTTAATATATATTTAATGATACATAGTTACGAGTTGACTCACTAATTGAGAGGTGCGACTCAAACACAACCTTTTTTCATGTACGCTAGACAGATCGTCTAAATGGAATCTCATGTGTAGCGTCCAAAACTAATACTAGTAAATGGAATCTCATTCAAATAAATGTTCAAAACGTTGTGTTTTTTAAGCCCCGGAAGGGAAGGCTACAAATAAATAAGATAGTTTTTTATATTAAAAAATGAATAATATTAAAAAATGATGTATTTATTAAAAAATACTTGAAAAAAAAGTAAACAAATTTAAAACAAATAAATGAAAATATCTTAAGTTCTATCCTTATACGTGGATATTATACATTTTTTATTATAGTTCGTGGATATTATACATAATGGGATATAGCATGGTGAAGACTCAAGTTTATCGGGAGACAAATCAAGAACAAGTTGGAAAAATGACATAAGAGTATAAGACAATGACGTGCATGTCGGGGAAGGATAAGCCACTTGAATATCCAGGATAATGATACGCCTATTAGGGGTGAGCAAAAAATACTGGTTGGACCGAGATCGGCCCGAGACCGGTCCGAGACCGGCCCGACTAAGACCGAGACCGACTAGGACCGAGACCGAGCGGGCGGGTTTTTTCTTCTAAAGTCGGGATTGGGCTCGGGTTCGGGTTTTTTCCCGAAATTCCCGATTAGGACCGGCCCGGCCCGAGTTGCCTAAAAACCTAATACATAATACTATATATACTATACAAGTATAGTAGTATACAACAACTCACAAAGTCTCCATGTGTGTTTGGATTGTATGTTCTATATTTATAATGTGTGTTTGGATTGTATGTTTGATACTTGATTTATTGTGTTTGTATGTTCTAAATTTGGTGAAAATTCGGACATTTTTTTTTTTTTTTTAATTTGGATTGAAAATTTCGGTAATGGACCGAGACCGGCCCGAGTCAAGCAAGACCGACTCGGGCGGGCTTTTTATATCGAAGTCGGTCTCGGTCTCGGTTCTCCAAAGGTGAAGACCGAAATTTCGGGCTCGGGCTCGGTCTTGCCTAAAAAACCGGACCGGACCGCCCAAGCTCACCCCTAACGCCTATGCATGCAAGTATATTTAATATATATTCGAATTTTTCTAAGTACTAATAAAAATTTATTTTTAAAAAAGTTAGTATCAAAAAAATATTTTAAAAAATAGTTATACGCGCATGCATCTTAGGAGTGCAAGTTATTGGAAACTCGCTATCCACGGTGGCGTAATGATTTGTTTTTGGTTAATGACATGGTATTTAATTAAAAATCAATTTATATATCTATTAAAAAAATAGTGTGAGTATATGTTTAAATTGCGATCCAAATAATGCAAAAAATATTAAAAATTGACTTATAGTTGACCATACGTTCTACGCCAAGTTAAAATATAAAAATGATAACATATAAAAATATAACTTACACATTTATTCCAAATTCAAATCCGTTAACAACATTTATGACGAGATTTATATATTTAAAACCAAGTTTTTTTATTTTTTTTTTATTATATATATAATTAAAGTTTTAACTTAATATTATTTATTCTATAATTTGATCGGAATGACAAAATGGTGTTAGATGAATATTTAATTATATACTTACTAAAATAATTAAACAAATTACTCTATATAGATAATTTAATTACGATATAAATGTCACTAACGACATACGGTACGATAGACCAAATTATATATATAAATTTTGGTCTATGTACAAAACAACACGACACAAAATTAATTAAATTCATTATTTAATTTCACAATTAAGTTTTAAAATATAGAAATGATTAAAAAATATGTACAAGAACAAATTTAAATACTAAATACATATATTTAATCAATCATATTTATACAATCATATTTATACGTATATTTACAAATTAAAGTATTTAAATACAGATATTAATCAATAATCGTGTATATATTTGGATTATTGAGTTAATTTCAAACTCGTATATGCATACAAATATATCATTTTAAATTCTTTAATCGTAAAAAAAATTATCGGTATAAGTTAGTATACGTCGCTTCCTTCCTTAGCTCGATGATGGCCCACAATAACTAACCGAGTGGGATTCATTGACCCACCATCTTTAATTCCTCATCCTCACCTTCCCTCCAAGAAGAAACCAAATATCCGAATAACTGAACTCCCCCGTGAGCCCTACCGCTGCCACCACCGCGTACTACCCAACTCCCTCCTTCCCTCCATCTTTCCTATATATATCTATCCATAAGACTACCACTGCTTGTGCGTCAAGATCCCTAATCACTATTCTTAGCATCCATCCCTAACTTCATTCGCAAGAGTCTGATGGTGAGAGTCGGGAACGAAAGCAGCAACTCCGACAGCATCAAGTTCCTGTGCAGCTACGGCGGCCAGATTCTTCCGCGTCACTCAGATTACAAACTCCGGTATGTCGGAGGATACACTAGAGTCCTCTCCATCGATCGTTACGTTTCATATACAGGTGAGTCTTGGTTGATAAGAACTTTTATTGTAGATCATCTCTCTTCATGATCTGTGGTGAATTTGTTGTTGATCGGTGTGTGATTTTCTTTTGCAGAATTGATGGTGAAGCTCGTGGAATTCTGCGGATTCTCTGTTACCTTGAAGTGCCATTTGCCGAACGAAGATCTTGATACTCTCATTTCAGTAAAGACCGACGAAGAATTGGCAACCGTAGTTGGAGAATATGACAGAGCTGCTGCGCGGATGAAACATTCGTCGCAAATTCAGAAAATCAGAGCCGTACTCTCACCTCTGACGAACCTCAAGAAAGTTTCGCCACCTCTGTCAACTTCATCAAGTGTACACTCCTCCCCCTCCTACGGTTTCAGATCGTCACTCTCCGATGATAGGCGCCGCCGCCAAGCTATCGGAAAATCCACCAGTCGCAAGAACAACACGGTGGCGATTGGCTTCCCGGCCAGTTTACAGAAATCCTGCTGCATCAGTCCTTGCTACTACGATCATCGACTTACGGGCGGTTTCTTCAGCGGTTCTTGCTGCAATTATTTGACAAGGTCACAACAGGGGATGAGACTTTCAACGCATTGAAGAAGAATACATCTCGACCGTAAAGTACATATACAGGATCGAACAGAGCATGATGATGATGACAAGAACAAGATTAAAGTAGAAGTAGGATGGAATTTAAAACAGATACGGGATTAGATTTGAGATTGCTTAGTCTGTTAAGATTTCATTCATTCAAGATAAGTAATTATGATTCTTTAGGATTTTCTTGGCGCCAATTCATTGATTAAAGAACACACCGTTCATTGTAGCAATAATTAATTCCACAGGGATCACGTCGCCGTAGCTTCCTCTAAATTTGGAAATTGTGAGTGACGATAATCCCAATCAACCATTATTATTAAATTCTTCCCTCGTAATAGATATTTTACGTGGTTGCAGTTTGCAGGTCAAAGAAGATAGGAATGTTGAACGAATCAAACGTTCGTATCACTGTCTACACCAGTTGGGAGGAATAAAATTATATAACTACTATTTCGATTTTGATTAATAAAATAATAATTATAAATATATCTCCTAGGGCTGGGCATAACCGGTTCAGCCTTGAACCGGTTCAGAACCGAACATTAACCACATTTTAAAACTGGTACGGTTTACCGCTCCAGTTTTTTGCCGCTCCAGATTTTGGCTGATTTACCGTACCTATTCTGAATCGATTCAAAAACATGTTCAGAACCAGTTCGACCGAACCTGTTCATACAAAAAAAATAATCAATTGAGGTTCCAATTCAGTCAGCAGTCCAATTCGAACATAATTAAAAAGATGACTTGTCATTTTACCTGCTTTGCAATATTACCAAATGCATGAACGTATTGCTCAGCAACTCTCAAACTTGCTGCCTGCAATCATACACACGTTACCTTCTGAACCAACTATCATCAATAACAAAAAACTTAAAACTTTTCCAAAACTGTATATTCAATGGCATCTGTACAACTATGTCCAGAAGAAGGAAAGGTTCCAAGAGCATAGGTTTTGTTTAATTAGATTATTCTAGGACCGCTCAACAAAATTTGATTGATTGATTAAGGTAGGTGGTAATTGAGCAAACTACCTCAACACCTCCAGTTTCCTTAAGAGTTTGGGACACCATGGCAAGACCTTTTGCAGTAGCCTGTGCTCTAGCAAGTATAGCTTCAGCTTCTCCTGATGAAACAAACAAAAGGGTGTCAAACATCACCTACTATCACTAGTTATAAGAAGCAGGAGCCAGAAACCCACCTTGTAGCTTCAATTCTATTCATACAAAAGTAACCGCATTAGTAATCACTAATCAGTCGGACGAAGAAGACTGGAGGCGCCGAGGCGGAGAGACTGGAGGCGAGGCGAGGCTGGATGCGAGGCGAGGCGAGCGTGAACTATGCCAATTAGGTCTGAATGAGAAATGAGAATGATTGAATGTTCATTTCTGAAGAGTGACGACTGAATTCAAGTGTGAAGACGTGAATACTAAATTAGGTCTGATCTGAAAGTGAAGAAAAATCGGTTTTATCTGGTCAGGTCTGGTTTAGTATTTAGTAGTATTTTAAAGTTAAAATCGGTACAAAAAAGGTTCGGTTAACCGGTTTTGAACCGTTTTCCTGTACCTATTCTGAACCGATCCATTTTTTTTTTAAAAAAAAACAAAAACGTTTATTTTGTGAACCGGTTCGGTACAGTTCGGTCTAACCGGTTATTTTTGCCCAACCCTAATATCTCCAATAAATGGAGTGGCCACGGGTGGGAGATGCCCATAAATAAAATGGTCACTTTCATAGTAACGCTTAGTTGAGTCGTACAAGTTGCAATTTTCAAATTGAGAGACGCAGCACTGCCCATAAATACGCAGATTGCAGTTAATTCTTCCTATTTTCTGATTGGGTTCTGGGTATATATAAGTTTAAATCTGTAGTGCAGTCGTGCAGATATAATATATCCTATTATTGCAAAAATTCTATCTGTACTTGGGCTTGATTTATTTACAATTACCCAACTATATATATATAGATTATATATACACCGTCTGCTTTGTTTTGTTTATTCTTTTGAGACAGTTGCCAAATATGTTGTATTCCCAGGTGATGAAGGTAAGCCGATTTGTTACTCCCCATCCATAGTTTGATTGAAAGTACGTAATTTTGATCAAGAATTCATCTTTTGCAATAATTGTTGTTATTTTTCATGGCATGTCCAGTATGCAAATATAGTACGTCGGTTCAATTCCACCAAGATCCTCTTCTGTCTCTTCCCTTCCAAACCTAATGATGCACCGATAACAACTATAACTCCTCGTAACCCTTTTAATCTGTTTGGTGACTATCCACCCATCAATGCAGCAAAACAGACCCACAAAGTGAAACCACTACCTTCTCCAATTACTACGTGGAATCAAAAAGGAGGTAATGATCCGAAACAGCAGCCAGAAATAGTCAGTAATGTTGTTAGCTCCGACCTCCTTGGGTGTGGCTGCATTGCACCGTTGAATTAACTGTCTCACTGACATATACAACAATAGATACATCATATAGAATATGTAAGCTATACAAACAAAAGATATTCTAATATAAAAGAGGGTTAATTATTCCAATAGATTTATATGTGTGGGTCATGTGATCAGATTGGTACCATATGTTTTTTGGTGTGGTCGAATGATACGTTATGTATGGAAGATATTGCCATATGGTATTTCTATTAGTCAACCTGTTAAATGGTCTACGTTAGAACCATGTAAATAATATAATATTTAATTTAAATAATAAACAAACGAAAAAAGAAAAAAACACCCTATTAATTGGACTCGTGGGTCCAATTGATCCAGTCTAGGGTCGAACCCTGTATTGGGTCAAGGGTTCAATTGCTAGTTTTTTTTTCAAATTTTTATTTAAAAATTAATTTATAAACAATATTTTTTTATATTTAAAAATTATATTAATTTTTTGAATTTAGTTTTTTTTTTCATATTGTTTATACTATTTTTCATTTTTTTTTCCATGCATCACGCCAGCGCCACATCAGGCACATCATCATTCTATTAGTTAAACTTGACGACAACAGTAATTTGGACTAAATAACAATTCTGAAAACATAAAGTACTAAGAAACAATATAGGAGTATTATCCGATCACATGACCCAAACAATATAGGAGTACCATTGGACATATTAACCCTATAAAAACATGTTTTTAATTTTACTGTAATGACTAGATGCTTGTGTCTTTTTCTCATAGTGACAATCGATCTTTCAATTTCTTTAAGCGTTGGCATAAATAGATTACATTTAATTAACCTAATGTCTTTATACTTGTGAATATAGAGATAACATGTTTAAAATTTAACATATTTGATTGAAATTATATGTTAGGCTTATTATGTACATATATATAAAAATAAATACATAAACTTTGATAGCTTTCCACAAATTTATCTAAATTTTGATACTTTTGAAACAAAAAATGACATTATTATATTAACCCAGTTGTAAATATTCTAAATCTTCATAGGTCCGATTTGGTCGGCTACTGTGTCAAGATCTTCCTTCAAGGGAATCAAAAGATACGATACGTGGTCGACAGTGATTCATGTAGATAGAGATTAATTCAAGATTCGAACTTGAACTCAATTATTAACTCATGGAATGTGATACCTTTCGAGACTTATCTTTGATGAGTGAAAAAAGACACATACCGAACTATTAACTAACTGACTTGTGTTGCTTGCTAGCTTGGGTTTTAATGGCGAAACTGCACTACCTCAACTAATACTTCTTATTTTTTTTGTCAAATTAACGTTTTACTTAATGAAATAAAACATCGTGATACTCGATCACGGTTGTTCGTACATACAATCATTTGCTATTAAACATACAAATAGAAGTGGGGGTCTTTCGACCCAATCGTTGATGTTCACTCTCAATCTCGCTTGTTTAACTATCCAATTCGCGCATTCATTCGCCAAATCACTTGCTCGACTCGCCTTGCTAGGGCTCGGATATTCCTTATAATATTAGTCACCCTCCAATGTTTCGGTCAATCCACTATTTGTTGGTATACGTCTTGCGAGTCCGTCTCTATCACTATCCTTCGCCATCCCGATTAAAGTGCAAGTTTTATACCCTCTTGAATTGCTATGGCCTCTGTGGTTTCGATGTCATCGCTACGGTACATTCGGTTTAGTCCACCCACCACTTTGTCTTCCTTGTCTCGTGCCACCACTCTTATGCCGGCTCGTCGTGATTGTCTTCACCAAGATGCATCACAATTGACATTGATCGTGTCCTCGTCCGTTGGTTGCCACTGTTGGTTCGGTCGATCGGTAGTAGGTGCTCGGTCTGTTGGCCTATCCCCATTGGCTCGGTGGCTCTCTTGATGTTCCATGTATGCTAGCCTTATCTCCTCGATGACTCCTCGTGAGTTTGGTTGTTTAGCTTCGAAAGTCATCTTGCATCGCGCCTTCCAACTGATACTCAATAGCCAAACTAATACAGTTTCGTATATTTTTCTAATAAATTTGGATGAAAAATGAAAAAATTGACTGAGCTAGCTGAAATTGTCACAAAAGAAAATCCTACTAGCAACAAACACAGCAGTCAGCAGGTGAAAAAATTTCACCTCCAGCCTCCCCTCCACCTCATCTTGTCTCCTCTCCACAGCCCACTCCCGCTAAGGTTGAAACTTGGTCGGTCGAATCGAATTTTTTACTATTTCGATCGAGTAACTATCTTTACGAACTGAATTTTCTTTAAAAAAAATTCCAACCAAAAGGCCGTATAAGGCAAAATAAACCGTCCATTCGGATTTCGAATTTTCGGTTTAAGCCGGGGAAAAAAACATTCAAAACCAAAACAAGTATTTAAAATCAAATTAAACAACAAAATAACTCTATTTAACAATATTTACATAACATTCTACAAAATCAACTCAACAACTAAAACAACTATTAAATAACAAAATTATTATTTGTTTGTATTCATTGATTAATTATATTAATTAACACTAATTAATATAATATATAAAATTATATACGCATAAACGGTCGGACCGAACTCCACGATCTTTTATATTTGTAGACCGAACGGTCTAAATATCCGTTTCAAACAAAAAAATCCAACCATAAACCAAATCATACATTTCCGGATCAGTTTTTTCAATTCAGGCCGGTTCGGGTTTCAACGGATTTTCGGACCACCCTTTTTTTCAACCCTAACTCCCGCCCACCCCCTCTCCTCCTCCCCGTCCCAGAAGAGTCTTTCAAGAGATCTAACAACAAAAATCAGCAGCTACATCTCCTTCTTGAACGAATGTGTTGGAAATTGACATATTAACAACATTATGCAATCGACTAAATACACATATTTAGGTTACCTCCTTAGAACGATTGCACTTTGCGGAAGCGGAAGCGGATCTGCCTGAGGTTGGGATCACGGTCTGCCGGACGGGAGGACACGCCACGGTTTGACGGGCTATGACCTATAACACCACAGCTACTAACCTCTGTCTATACTGTAGGGTGGCTATCTATCAGTCAACTTCCTTAGGGTTACTACAAACCCTGAGCACCCCTATATATACTGATATAGAGGGATAGGTTTTAAGGCCAGATACATAACTGGGCTTATGTGAATGGGCTCCCACTTAGGGCGGCCCATTATCCTAAAACCAACATCTCCCACTCGCACAAAGTGGGGGGCGCTCATTCATCAAGCCAGCACCATGAGAACAAATCTCATAATACAGTAAAGTCACATACGAGGAGGCAGCCGTGCGACCGACAGACACAACGAGCAAAGTGCTACGCACCGGTTAAGAATACGTAGCGACCCGCGGATCTCACACCAGCAGTGGAAATGTGTCCTGCACCCTTGGTCATGTAATCTTTCTCCAGGTCTGACCACAAAGGATCTTTCAGACCTATATACGCATTATGCCCACAACCGCAGCCTATGCCGCAGTTGATGGCCATCTAGTGGACACAATATCGAGAAGATCCCATAATGACCATCCCCATCCCACGAAACCATCAGCACGATCCAACTCGCTTTTCTAGAACCGGGACCCGGGCGGAATACGTCGAAGGCCCATCGAGCACGGACTAAGATAGCAAACACTGAATCGAACCTCAAGCCACTGTTCAGAGTAATGAGGGTACGTACGCGGCTCTCACACAAAGAGCTCTGGGTCTCACACGACTCCGAGTTAAGATCACATCTCGAGTCAATCCCATGGTCGTATTTGGGTGCGCCGCGGTATGGAACGCGCGCTACAGCATATCTCCTCTCCCATGGAGCATATGTCTAAATGCTGTACAGATGTCCATCAGGCACACAAAGTACCCAAACCAAAAGTCACAAAGACTCCCATCCGACCCCTGAGTGGATTGACAGACCATAATCTGTCGTAGTGCGAAATCAGATAGTTCCGAACACAAAGTTCTTTCCGGTCATCCCATCAGACTTCCAGAACTAGAAACTATCACCAGCCTCACTTAGCCACAAAAGCACAGAAGCTATCACCCGTGTGAGAGGGTGATCTAATCCACTTTGACATATTTCAACAAACAATCACAGAAATGAACACACAAAATACTCAAACTGCGAAAACATGCATACTTAAATATAATTCAAGTCAAAGAACATTGTTTGGGAAATATAATTAATGAAGCATATCAACTATGTCTACACAATCCTAGAGACTTCACATGTCTCACAAAAGGGTCCCTCTTTAGGGTTTTGGTGAAGGGGTCCGCAACCATCTCTTCTGTAGACAAATACTCCAAACTTATCATCTTGTGTCTCACCATGTCTCTAGCATAGTTATACTTGATATCAATGTGCTTCGACTTGTTATGGTACTTGGGATCCTTTGTAGCGGAGATCGCGGCCTGATTATCGGAGTAAACCAGGATCGGATCAACTGGAATCCTCTGGCTCAGCAATCCATCCAGGAGCCTCTTTATCCACACTGCCTCTTGAGCGGCCGACGCAACAGCCACAAATTCGGCTTCCATGGTGGACAACGCGGTGCATGACTGTTTCTTGCTCATCCATGAAATTGCTCCATTGGAGAGTACGAACACAAAGCCCGATGTGGATTTCCTTTCATCCAGGTCACCACCGTAGTCTGCATCGCTGTACCCTATTATTCGAAAATCCTCTGATCTCCGCAAGTTTCCTCCATAGCACAAGGCATAGTTGACGGTGCCTTTAAGATATCGCATGATCCTCTTCACTGCCAGCCAATGTTTCAATCCGGGGTCAGCTTGGTACCGACATACCATGCCGACTGCGTGACAGATATCAGGCCGAGTACACACCATTGCATACATCAGGCTTCCGACTGCGCTCAGATACGGAATCTGTTCCATCCTGTCCTTTTCTTCTTTAGTCTTTGGACACATATCCTTGTTGAGAGGTTGACCAATGTTAGCTGGAGTATCAGTGGGTTTGCAGTTATTCATGTTGAACTTTTCCAACACTTTATTTATGTAACTCTCCTGAGAAAGCCACAACTGCCTCCTACGGCGATCCCTCGAGATCTGAATCCCAAGGATATATGCCGCCTCACCCATATCCTTCATCTCGAATAGAGAGGATAACCAGGCCTTGGCCTGTGTGAGGTACTCCAAGCTATTTCCGGCTATTAGTATGTCATCCACGTATAGAGTCATAAACACAAAGTCCGGTCCAGATCTCTTGGTGTACACGCAATGATCCTCATCCAGCATGAGAAATCCATTTTCCACGACCAAGTCATGAAATCTGCGGTACCACTGCCTAGAGGACTGTTTTAGACCATAGATCGATTTATGTAGCTTGCACACTAAGTGCTCATCACCTTTCTGCACAAAGCATTCAGGTTGCTCCATGTAGATCTCTTCTTCTAACTCACCATTGAGGAAGGCGGTCTTAACGTCCATCTGATGCAGTTCCAGATCTAGACTTGCTGTAATAGCCAGAATCAAGCGGATTGTGGTCATTCGAACAGTCGGTGAGAAGGTCTCCTTAAAGTCCACTCCCTCCTTCTGTGTATAACCTTTCGCGACTAGTCGAGCTTTGTAACGCTCAACTGTTCCATCGGCCTTGAGCTTCGTTTTCAGAACCCATTTAGCTCCTATTGCTCTGCGTCCTCTCGGAAGGTCGACCAGTGCCCAAACACCGTTCTTCCTCATTGATTTCATCTCGTCCTCCATCGCTTTCATCCATTCTTCCTGGAAGGGTCCACTTAGAGCTTCTCTGACGTTTTTCGGCTCAAAAGCTGTCTCATCAGATATTAGGGTGTAAAGTTCTCCATCACCTTCGAACGCATATCGTCGGGAGGGAAACTTACGTCTTAGCCCACGGCCTAACATCTCACTACTACCAGGGGTATGACCATGATCACTCCCACTGGGAATGAGACCCCCAATGCTCCCACTGTCAACAAGATCATCATGAGCGGAATCTATTTCATTCGCTCCAGCAGGAGGTGAATCCGGCAGATGACGAACAGATTCATCCTCTGCGGCTTCAACTCTCCCACTCGAATTAACAGGTATCTGCTCAACTTGATCTTGCATCTCATATAGAGATCGGTCCAAACCAATCTCACCCTTCTTCGGAAATTCGTTCTCTAAGAACGTCGCGTCTCGTGATTCGAATTCGGAAACACTCCCACTGTCCTGTTCAGCTATAAACACATATCCCTTGGAGGTTTCAGAGTAACCAACAAAGATACTCTTCTTTCCTCTAGGTCCAATCTTCCCAAACTTGTTCGAGGAATCATGGGTGTAAGCGGCGCACCCCCATGGGCGCATACGGCTAAGGTCCAGACTTCTTCCAGTCCAAAGCTCGTATGGAGTGGAGTTAACCGTTTTCGTCGGCACACGGTTCAGGATGTAGGCAGCAGTTTTCAAAGCATCTCCCCAAAAGGAAATTGGCAATTGAGCCTGCGCCATCATCGACCGAACCATTTCAAGGAGCGTTCTATTGCGCCTCTCTGCAACACCATTTTGCTGAGGGGTGTAGGGAACCGTCAACTGATGAATGATCCCCTTTTCAGTGCATAGATCGTTGAATTCCACTGAAAGGTACTCTCTTCCACGATCAGTGCGGAGGGTCTTAACCTTCCGATCTAATTGATTCTCAACCAAATTCAGAAAAGATCTGAAGCAACTTATTGCCTCAGATTTATGGGAGATCAAGTAGACGAATCCATAACGGGTATAATCATCTGTAAATGTGATGAAATATCTTGCTCCATGCCGCGCCCTAACACTAAGAGGGCCACAGACGTCAGAATGAACTAATTGCAAAGGATATTCAGCTCTAGGGGCCTTACCAAAAGGCTTTCGGGTGGTTTTTCCTGCTAGACAATTAACACACGTAGACATCTCCACATGCGGAATGTTAGGCAGCAAGCCCCGTTGGGCCAGCCGCTGCATTCTATGTTGGCCAATATGACCTAATCTAGCGTGCCATTCATTCACATCGCAAACATTTCCACGAGTAGAAGAAAGCATGAAATTATTATTGTTGCATGAATCCAAATCCAAAACAATAAATCCACCAGAAACTATCCCAAAACCAAATAGAGATGATGCTAAAGATAATTGGACGGAAAGTTCATGAAAAGACAATGTAAAACCAAGTTTCATTAATCCTAAAACTGAAATAACATTCCGGCTAATCTGCGGAGCATAGAGGACATCATGTAAGACTAGGACTTGACCACCACGCAGACGCAGCTGACAAGTTCCAATCCCTTCGACTTCAACACGAGAGTTGTTGCCGACATAAATCCATCTAGTCTCCCGCGAAACTCTCCGGTACTCTACGAAAGCATCTCGATCCCTGGCTATGTGGTCCGTCGATCCTGAATCCAAAATCCACATAGGACATGATTCAACCAACATAACAGTACTAGAAACACAAAGTTCACTAGAATTGCCAACGAGATTTACCTGTCGCGCTGGTTCAGGGCATGCACTCGCAATGTGTCCCTTATGGCCACAGTTGAAGCATTTCCTGGACTCAGGCTTCTTGGCTCTGCGCGGACGTTTCTGCGCTGCTGCTTTCGGAGGATGATCAGTCTTTATCTTCTTTGCCACTGGTGCACCTGCGACTGCTCGCCGTGCACCACTCCCTCGCTTATTACGATTCTTCTTAGGTCCAGAGAACGATGCCATATGAACCTCGATCTTAGGCCCTGTAGCCTTGAGACGTTCCTCTTCCAGCTCAATGTGCCTTCGAACGTGTTCAAAGGTGTTGAGCCCTTCAGAGTGGGTCATTTGAATCTTCATCTGTTCCCAGGAGTCAGGCAAAGAGCGGATCACGGCCTGGATTTGCTGCTCATCGGTCAGGGGCTGACCGGCCTCCTTGAGTTCTGCAATCATGTTGGCCATGTGCCTCAAATGCTGTCTCATGGAGTGCTGAGGATTCATCTTGTAAGAATCGAACTTGATGTTGAGTGAACGAAGCTGCGCAGTCGTATAGACACCAAATCTATCCTGCAAAGCATCCCACAGCCCTTTAGCCGTGTCTTCCAGCTCAAATTCACACAGAATATCATCATCCATGGTACTCAGCAATGTAGCGCGCGCCTCAGCGTCCTTGGCCTCCCACTCATCATAGAAGGCCTTCTGCTGATTCGTTAATCCAGTGTCGGGTCTTTTCTTGATCTTCTTGATGTGGTCAATCGACCTTTGCTCAATCAGAACCATCTGTATACGCTTACTCCAGATTTTGTAGTTATCACCGTTAAGTCTCAGACCTTTGTTCAGCTCAGCGATGATGTTCTTCGTGGCGGCCATTTCACTAACTAAAGGAAATTTGATTAGGATCATATGGAGACACAAGGAACAATGTTCTAATGCATGTAAAAAGACAAGTCTCAAATTAATAGGACAGACTTTAAAACATACTTAAATTCGGAGGACAACCCAAGCTAGGCCGGGAAGCACTCCCCGTTTCTAAGCACATCCTAAAGTCACTACTACCAATCGAAACACAGTCTATACAAACAGTCCTCTAAAGAACCGGAGTCGAACAGATCGCACTAAGCATTCAACTCTAACACAAGATAATTGTCCTAGCATTATTTAAGCAAATTCAGAGAACCTCGCAGACTAACCGGTCGGTTCACATCTAGGAACATATCCCCAGGTGTAGTTCGAACTTATCCAAACTTCTGAAGGGCTACTAAGAACAATCCTAAAGGCTTGCTACCTAGATTATGCCAGAACTAGATCTCCCTACAAGGTAATCTATCCTATGCAAGTACGGTAACAAACACACATTTCAATACATACACATATATATTGAGATCTTTCAAAAATAATTAAATTTGGGGCTAATTTTGAATTTTCAAAACTTTGAGGACCAAAGTCACCCAAACAAGTAAAATTAATTAACATGTTAGACCAATTTTCACACACTATGCTGGGATCTCAACAAATCATAACCTAGTAAATTCTACCAGTCATGGAGTCAAGAGCCACGCAAATAATGTAAGGCAAGACTATCTACCCTGCAGAAAACACAAAATAATCCAGGGAACTCAAGGAACCCACACAGCATTCAATATATATCCAGTCATGCAATATAAAACATCATAAGGCTCTCCCAGCAATTTAAATTAGTCCAACAGATAATTTAATTAGCCCAAAAATTATTATTGAAAGCGGTCCAGCACATTTACCGGATTAAATCAGGTCATCTGAACCCACAGAAGGTCCAAGATCGTTTCCAAGTTCGTTTCGAACCAATTCTGGCGGCCCAAAGCCTCCGAATTAGCTCAGACCGGTTTGAACAGCACTGAGCCATCCAATCCGGTCCGAACCGGTCCGGACAGCCTCAGCCAACCAGTTCGGTCCGAACCGGCCCGGTCAGCCTCAGCCAGCCGGTCCGACCCCGGTCCGGTTCGTCAGCGAACCGAACCAGTATTAAGACGGTCTGGTCCAACTTATCGGACCAAACCAGTTTGGACCGGTTCACTAAGACCGGTCCAAACAGTGCCATCTCCTTCGTTGAAGGAGATGGCACGCTGCTAGGGTTCAAAAACCCTAGCAGCCGCAGCCTCTGCAATGGTGGCCAGCCGCGAAGGCTGGCCACGGGGTTGGGTCGGCCACCACTGGCCGACCCTTCCCTGGCGTCCCTAGCGGCTGGCCGCAGCCAAAAAGGCTGCGGCCAGTCGCGGGGGCCACAGCCACGAAGGCTGTGGTCCCAGCCTGTGCTTGGCCGCAGCCCAGTGGCTGCGGCCTTGCGAGGCCGAGCCGCAGCCACTGAGGCTGCGGCCGACCTGGGGACGCGGCCGCAGCCACTTAGGCTGCGGCCGACCTGGGGACGCGGCCGCAGCCACTGAGGCTGCGGCCCTAGAGGGTCGATCCGCAGCCACTGAGGCTGCGGTCGACCTGGACTCGGCCGCAGCCACGAAGGCTGCGGCCTGAACCGAACGTGGCCGCAGCCACGGTGGCTGCGGCCGACCTGAGCGTGGCCGCAGCCACGGTGGCTGCGGCCCGTAGGGGCTGAGCTGCGGCCACGAAGGCCGCCGCCGCCCCTATTTCGGCCTCGAGCTGGGCTGCTTTTTCCCGATTCGATCCCGTCGCGATCACGATGACGCCGTGGGGATTTTCCTCTTTGAATTCGACAATTTGGAAACCAACCTACTATGGCTCTGATACCAATGTTGGAAATTGACATATTAACAACATTATGCAATCGACTAAATACACATATTTAGGTTACCTCCTTAGAACGATTGCACTTTGCGGAAGCGGAAGCGGATCTGCCTGAGGTTGGGATCACGGTCTGCCGGACGGGAGGACACGCCACGGTTTGACGGGCTATGACCTATAACACCACAGCTACTAACCTCTGTCTATACTGTAGGGTGGCTATCTATCAGTCAACTTCCTTAGGGTTACTACAAACCCTGAGCACCCCTATATATACTGATATAGAGGGATAGGTTTTAAGGCCAGATACATAACTGGGCTTATGTGAATGGGCTCCCACTTAGGGCGGCCCATTATCCTAAAACCAACAGAATGCATACCACTTTCAATCAGCATGGGAAATGCAATTAGGTTCCTCAAGACCAGAATCAGAAAGTTGCCTTTAAACGTCACTGAATCAGAAGCAAAATCCACACTGTGTGCTTAAATTGACTGTTTCATCAGTGAGAGGATAGTATTAGCCGACAAGGTTATAGTTGAGCATGCTGCAACTAAAATTGGAGACGGTGACGTTCTCCTTACATACAGTTCTTCATGTGTGGTCGAGATGATCTTGTCACACGCCCATGAACTTGGTAAAAAATGATGTGTGGTGATAGTAGATTCACGCCCAGACCCCCTCCTCCCCCGTCTTCTCTCCCCAGGCCACTCCCGCCCACCACCTCTCTTCTTTCTTCTTCTCTCGGCTTCTTGAAGAAGCTGGAATGGCTACCGAACCGAATAAATCTAAACCGATCAGTTGGTAATTCAAATTAAAAACCCTTCAAAAAAGCGAACCGGAAAGCGGACGGTTTTGAAAAAATAATCGGTTCACTCCGGTTCAAACATTGTTGATATGCAAAACGGTCTTTTAATTGAACCAAATCGTTCAAGGGTCCGATTCCCGGTCGAACCGCCGAGCTGGTTATGATAAGACTGGTGAAAACAAAGAAACTGTACTGTTCTAATACGGGTGCCTTGGAACCGAAGAAATATCTGGTCGGAATGGGATCCGGACCTTTGAAGAGGTATATATTCTATAGACAAAAACACACACGGCATCACCTTATTGCTTGACTTGACTTGACTTGACTCTACAAGGGATTAGGTTTAAGCTTCCAAGTAAAGAACTGACCTTTTCTAGATAGATGCCTTGCTCATTACGCAAGGAAACACCTTCAAGTTCAGACTCCCTACCCGGTGTCCTGGAATTAGATGCTTGCTAGCTTTATATCTACTCATATACAGAAAATGAAGCCCCTGTCAAGTTACCTATAAATTTCAGCTCCCATCAACACAATCATCTCATACTTAAAGCAGGAAGCAAAGAAAGAAGGAAACTAGCTACCTGAAAGTAATAGAGAGAAAATGCAGCAGCAAGGCCGTGAGAGAGTCCCCAAGAACCATCCTGGATGGAATACTACGTCTGACGATTACCTTCGTCACTTAACAAGGTTAGAGAAAGAGATGAGCTCATTAGCAGATGTCCGTGAATACCCCAATGTCTACCCCATGTTCAACAAGGAAATTAGAGCAAAACCAACTGCTTCTGCTGCACAATACCACCCAGAAAGAAAGCTCAACTTCCACCTCAGTAAATGGACCACTTATAAATAGTCTCAGTTTACCTAGCTTAGATGCACAACTTTTGCAGTAAAGGGTTTGCTTATATATAGTGTCTGTAATGTATTGTCCAAAAATAAATGTCTGTACTATATGTCCGACCGATATAAGCATCCTGATATGTCATATTTCAGCTTTCCAGTCATATGTACTATATGAAACTTGCGAGACTTAATCAGATAACAACTTCAAGCAAGCAATTTTATAAGCATAGATATAACAGATTGAAAAAAGCAAAAATTATATAACTCAAATCCATTGTGTCTATTACTTAAAACAGAAAATATAGTTATTCAATTGCACCTAAGCTGCAACTGCAGGACTCCTAGCAGATCCGAAAAGCTCACTGATACTTGGATGGTGACGGACATGGGGAGGACACTGGTACAAGAGATCTTTAGCCTCGGAATGTCTACTTTCCTTGAAGAAGGCCTGTAGAATATAAAAGTAGGTTGTTACAGATGGATACTCCCTGACACTCAATGCCTTGAACAATTCAACAGCATCATTCACGCTCCCATGCTTTGAGATGTATTGAGTAAAGGGTTCCGTATATGAAGGATATTTTTGTTTCATCATCAAACGAAGAAGCTGCATTGCCTCTTCGAGCTTCCTATCTCCTAAAAGCTTATCGATCAAACGTTTGAAAGTAGCTTGCCATGGCTTTACTTTGACCCTATCGATCATTTCTCTGAAGAATCCATAAGCTCCATCCACCTTGTTTTGACTTAGGAACCCATTCACCAACAGATCCACAAGGTCTGCATCCACATCGAGGCCTCTCTCCATTACCCGAGTAAATTGCATCAAGGCCTGGCCAACTTCATTAGCATCACATAGACCTTGGATGAGAATGGTCCAAGTCATAATATCGGGAGGACAACCTTGTCCTTCCATCTCTTCAACCACCTTACATGCTTCATCCAATTTACCCATTTTACATAGCCCAAACATGAGTTGACTGTAGACGAAGTTATCTGGTTCATATCCTGCGTCTCTCATAGCCTTCACTGTATCTTCTGCTAGATCAAACCTCCCTGCAGCTGTCCAACATCTGTGAATGCTGTCATATACTGCCTTTGGGTGGCGGGCCTTCGTGGAGGAAGACTCGAGCTTCCTGACAACCCTAAATACCAATTCCAAATCAATGTCATTCGGAGCTGAGAGGCTCCTCAGCAGAAAGCTGCAATCTTGAAATGAGGGCTTGTATGGGCTATCCATCATAAACTCGTAAAGCTTAACAGCATCATGCATCATTTTCCACTTCTGAAACTTCCTGGTAATCTTTATGTATGTATCCATGTCCATATCATATCCCTTGTTCTTCATCTCTCCGACAATGCTCCAGAAATCTTCAATTGATTCATCCCGGCCAAGAACTCTGGCAGCAGCATTGTAAGTGACTGTGTTGTGGCTAAAATTAGGAGAAGAACCTGCCCATCTGAAAAAGCTTAAAGCTTTCAGAGGGAGATTCTTTAATTCTTGCAAAACCCTCATCACAAGATTATCAGAAATGATAATCTTCATTTCTGTTAACTCTCTCTCAACTTCGTACCTCCAGTCCTTCGGTTCAATCACACCAACCACCCGCATCACGTCCTTCATCCGGCCATTCTCTTCCATCATCCTTTGATGGAAATGGGTCAAAGCCACGGAGTCACTTTCCAACTTGGCCTCCTTAAGCAACCTTTCAATAGTGCCGTGCGTGTCCTCATCAAGATAAAAACCCTGTTCCTTCATCTCCCTCAACGTGACCCAGAACTCCTTCATCAACCCCTTGCTGACCAAAATCCTAACAATTAAGCTGTATAAAGTTGAGCTGGGATTAAACTCTTCTCGCCCACAAACCCACTTGAAGAAAGCCAGGGCCTTTCGCGGCTCTCCGTCCAATTTCTTCACGACATAAACTGCATCTTCGTGGCTTAGAACAGCGTTCAGCTTCTCCAGCTCAGTATCAAGCGAATCATTAGATAACAGCAACTCCAGAACGGATGTGGATTTGGATGAAAAGAATGTGCGACCACACCTGCTGGGCAGAAAACCGGAAGAGAATGTATGGCTTGAGAGGGAGCGAGTGAGGTGAACCAAGAGCGACTGGGATGCAGGCATATGAGCAGAAAGGACCGAGCTTGCAAGCCGAAGAGATGCGAAAATCGCCTTGGCTCGAGACATCGAAGCAATACGGTGGCGGACTGGCGGTCTCTAGTCTCTACTAGTGAAGGGATCGGGATTGTTGTACATGTACTGTGCTTCAGAGTTTAAGCACAAAGAGAAACAGAGTTGTTAAATCTGGGCCGAAGTGGAGTAATTGATGATGATGATTGATGATGATAGAAGCCCATTACTCGTGCAAGGCTTGGGAAGTCTTCTGGCTCAACCTCGGACCATGTCGGCCCTTTTGTCTTTTATCTTTTATCATCATCATCCTTTATTCTTCTATCTATTTAAATTTAAAAATAGTGCCTTAGATTTGATTTTAGGAGAATACCTAATATTTGTGAATTAATAATTAATATCACATAGATAGACAAATTAAATCTAAACATATGTCATATATATAATCAAAGTATACAGCTTTAATAGGTGGACTGCACGTTCCTACGTGACATTCCAATGTCACAACATTAATTATCGATCATACATCGTCCCACTGTCTTAGTTATTTCAAAAACTTTTTTAAAAAAATATTGAAAACTCGTTCGCATAGTAAAATACAAACTATCATACAAAAACGTCACATTTTAAAATCATATAATAATTAAATTCGTCACATTTTATGACCTATCTAATCAAACAAAATTATATTTTTTTAGGTAACTTTCCGGACATGGAGGCTTTTATCACCAACATTTTGTATGGTTATTTATTTGTGGCGTGTTTCACATGGAGACGGCTTTACTTTATGTGTCATATTAGGTCGTACTGAAGCTAATATGTCGAGTTTTTTTAAAAAGTATATATGTCATAATTTTTTTTAAAAAAAATATATATATATAAAAAATATTTAGCAAAATGTGTATCTGCGCAGTTAGGGTAGTAGCGTTTTTCGTAAAACGCTACTGTAAGTGGCGTTTTGGGTGTTTTTTTTTTTGTTTTTTTTGAAAAAAAAAATCAAAAAAATTAAAAAAAAAATAAAAAAAATAAAAAAAATTACAGTAAGTAGATATTTGAATTTCGATTCAAATGATGCAAAAAATATTAAATTTGGACTTACGGATTGACTGTAGGCTCTGCCGTAAGTTGAGATATGAAAATTTGACTTAAAAAAATATAACTCATACCCTGTAAGTCCAAACTGACCACGGTAAACGTCATTTATGTCGTAATTCAATTATCTACCTAGAGTAATTTTTTTGATTAGAAATACAATGATTTTGTAACCTAACATCGCTTGTCCTAAAATTTGACCGAAATAATCAAATGCATTAGGTGAGAAATTTAATTATGTACTTACTCAAAAAAAATCAAAAAAATTAATCTAGGTAGATATTTTAATTACGACATAAATTACGTTCACCGTGGTCAGTTTGGACTTACAGGGTATGAGTTATATTTTTTTAAGTCAAATTTTCATATCTCAACTTACGGCAGAGCCTACAGTCAATCCGTAAGTTCAAATTTAATATTTTTGGCATCATTTGAATCGAAATTCAAATATCTACTTAATGTAATTTTTTTATGATTTTTTTCAAAAAAAAAAACGCTACTCACATTAGCTTTTTTGAAAAACGCTACCTCCACCTGCGCAAATGCACATTTTGCTAAATACTTTTCTTACATATATACTTTTTCAAATTTTTTTCTAAAATAAATACTTTTTAAAAAAGTTCTAATATGTCTCGTGAGTATTCAATTTATATATCTATATTAAGAAACGACTAAATAAATATTGCATAACGAGATGGTCGAGAAATTCCTTTCCCTTTATTTGAATTTTGTTGACTAATTAATAAATTTATTTAGAGTAAATAATTTTAGTATATTTATATATGTGCTCTTGTTATTTTCACTACTTATGTTAATATTTGCACTGATATATTTGTTTATGTTATTATCTGCATCATTCTTATTGTTAAAATGATAATTTTGTCATCTTTAATATTAAATCAAATCTCTAAATATTATTATAGGTTGGATTAGAACTCAAAAATTTCATTATGGGATGAATTCTAACCGAAATCAACATTTATGAGTTTAATTTCACCAGTGAAATAATGTTTTGTGTTGAATTTGAACCCATAAATTATGTTTCCGGATCAAATTCAATTAAAAAATATTGCTCTCAGTATGATTTTCAACCCACAAAATTATTTATGAGTATAAATAAACATATAATATTGTTTTGAATTCAAATTCATCTCATAGCAGAGTTTCTAAGTTTGATTCATAACAAATCTATTTTTTTTAATTTAATTTGTATATTTGTATTGAGACAAAATTGCTATATTGACCGATAACATTAAAATTTAATAGATGAAACACTAACAACAAATGCAAATAATAATATTTATTAAATACACAAGTGAACTAAATATATTTTTTTTACTGTAAATATAAATATATAAATGCACCTTAAGTTTTTTTTTTTTTGCCAAAAATGCACCTTAAGTTATTTCCGCATTTATTTATGAAATTTATGAAATGTTACATGTTACTAGTTTTAGTAAAATGGTGAAAACCCAAAAAGTATGTCAGCATCACGACACGCGTCAGCAATCGAGGACTTATAAAGAGAAGAAAGCTTTCACCTTGTGAAGAGAAGAAGCATTGGCAGCAAGTGAGTGAAGTTAAGGTCTTGAGAGTCTTGACTCTTGATGGTTTAATTCCATCTGAAAGAGGGAAAGGTATCTCCTTTCTCTAATCTCCAGTAAAATTCCAGACCCATTTATTATTGCTTCTTCGGTGATAACTGACGCCGCCGACAAGAATCGCCGTATTATCATCAATCGACCGCCATGGATGTTGACTACTGGGAGTCCAGAGTACACCCAGTCAAGCAACTCGTTAACGTTAACGATTCTGAAGGAGATGACGACACCAGAGCTTTCTTTCCATGCCCCTACTGTTACGTGGAAGTCCAAGTCAATTTGCTGCGCATTCACTTGCAGAACGATCACTGCTTTGATTTGAGAAATGCAGTATGTTCTCTTCTGCTCTATCAATCTATCCTTTTGTTTGTTTCAACTGTTGGAGATCTGGATTCCAGATCAACATTAGTCTGCTGGGTACTGCTATTTCAAGTTCATAGTCCTAATTTATGAGACTTTACTTAGTTAGTTTGGATAATATATATGGCAAGAGGTAGAATATGAACTGGGAATTATGATTACCACTGTGTGGATGCTCTATGGAAAGGTTGAATTTTTACACTCTACTACACTTCAGGTTTGTCCTCTCTGTGCAGCAAACATAGAGAAAGATGTCACGGGACATTTCATATCGCTGCATACAAATTTATTGAAGGTGTTTGTTTCTCCTTCACATTTGGTTCATCTTCTTCCTCTTTCTGTCCGACACAATGTTTAAGATACTGAGCTTTCGCAGAGGAGAAGATCCCATAAAGCATGCCTTTGGACTGATGGTTCTCCAAGTTTAGAAAGACAGCTCTGGAGGAGTAATTCTGATCATTCTCCCGATCCACTCATTTCACCTTTCCTTTGCAGCACAACATTCCCAGAAACCGAGGAAATTCAACAAGACAATGTTGCACGTGTTCACTCGAAAAGGTACTTTTTTTAGTAGAAACTAAGAACTTGTATATTTCTCAACTCCTACAATATAGAATCATCATAGCTCTATGTATGTATATCTGCAGGTCTGCGCCGTCATCTGAAAGTCGCAGACAAGATTACAAGACAAGAAGACAGAGGTCTGAATTTATTCAAGAGCTAATATCATCAACCATCTTCTAAGATGTATGTTAGTGTGTTTAGTGTTCTTTTTTCCAAGAGAACAGACTGACGAATAGGATAGGATGTTCTTATCCTAATCTCACTATGTGTTGTCTTTCTGAGGCGGGTTGAAATCCGATTGTCTGGGAATATGCTTCGTCAGTAGGTGTGATGTAGAAGATACTTACCATATTAATATATCAATGTTTATTTTTCATCAGTAGGTGTGATTTAGAATGTATTTTAATAAGAAGGATTCATACGTAATATAAATAATAATTTCGGATCAAATAACAAATTGATAACATGCAAACTTCTCATATAACACTAGTTTGAATATAGTCCAACCCATTAAATTCTCATCGAGTCTTTAAGCTATTGGGTTTAATTTTACATTATTCATATATAAAAAAAGAGAGTAAAATATCATCTCTTAATATTTGACCAAATTTTTTATTTTTTCCTCAAATTTAAATTATAAAAAACAATTTCATAATGTTTCGCCAAGTACAAGTTTGTCTCCTCTATTAACTTTTTCATCTAAATTTAACAGAATAAATTTTAAAAATTATAAAAAAAATATTCAAAAAATTCACAATTTAAGCATTTCAATTTTTTTTAAATATTACATTTGAGTCTTTATTCAATTGGGGTTCGATTGAGCTGTGAGTTCGAATCTGAATCATGATCCACACTTACACATGAGTAGGGGACCATGGTATATGTATGTATTTTAAAATTATGTCATAATAATTATTATTATGGTATATATCCGTGCTCATTAGTTTTAGTTAGTTTCCTTAAATGCAATATTTCTTATCCATAATCCACACTAGTTTTATCTTCACAGGGAAATCAAGATTTATCAGGTTGACCGTATTCCTCCATTTGACTGTCGGTGAACTCTCAAATGGATTGTGGTTGATCTTTCGAACGGTTGCTTGGATTATTCTGAAGTCGTGACGACACTTTCAGATTGAAACAATTTGGAGGCACACAAACTTACAATCGGATATAAAATCAGAATACTGAACTAGAACTTGAGAAGGATTGTGAATGTTTGAGATAAAATTTTGGACCTCCCCTATGGCCAATTTATAGTGTTTATCACACCCTTGGGAAGAGACACCACATTCTTTGAAAGATACACTATACCCATTGGAAGAGACACTACACCCTTTGGCAAAGGCATGCATCATTTCGGTCACCACATGACTATTGGATTCAAAATTTGGCTCCAAAACCAAAGGGATACCTATAGGATGATGACTTTGGAACCGAAGTAATAACAATGGTTTGGTCTAATACTATAGGATGATGACTTTGGAACCGAAGTAATAACAATGGTTTGGTCTAATACTATAGGATGATGACTTTGGAACCGAAGTAATAACAATGGTTTGGTCTAATACTTGGCTCTAAAGCAAGTGTAAGAAACCGGGATTTTTGAGGTTAAAATGTTAAGTTATTAGCTCGACCCCTGCCAGGGGCGCTGCCCCTGGACCCCGGCAAAGGTGGCGTTGCCCCCTTTGACTCCCATTGCATCGTCTCTAATCAACTGATAAATCTCTGATACAGTGAATCATAATATACTTAAACAAGCGTGCACTCCGCTATATCCTAACTTGTTTAATGAGATACTATGATCCTATTGGTCAACTAGTTAATCCAATTACACTAAAATATCTAACGAACACATTATTATTATTACCAAACTAAACGAATGCAAGATCGATTAAGAGACTTAATATTAGGGTTTGATGAATAATTATAATCTGGGTGGCACTACCGTAATTGAGTACTTCGGAGATGTACGTAGAAAACCCTAAAGCTCCTAAGATGGGGCCATGTGGCAGCACGCCTGAGATTTAAAGTGCCGATGCCACGTGTACACTTCTCAGTAGATAAGCATCTACTGTAAAACAAACCCTGTGGAACTTTTGGTGCTTGCTCCAGGTTCATCAGCAAACCTGCATACAAGACACGACAACCTGCATGGACCGGGAGTAGGCAATTTGCAATAGAGAGAAGTGACGTGGCCTTCCGTAACAACCGTAGCCTCCATATAAAACCCCCCTCGTTTGTCGCGGAATAATCCTTTCCCTTTCTTCCCGTCTCCATTTGCGCTTCATTCTCATCCATTCCGCTCTGTAACTGATCAAGATCGACGCGCACACGATACCGTCAATCCATCCCTTTGTTTCTTTCACGAAAAGCCAGAGACGAAGGATTTCTTTATTTTTCTCCAGTCTAGTCCCTCTGACCTCTACTCTGCTCTATCCGTACAGGGAGGTTGGAGATCCGATTTGTATGTTCTCCTGGCTTGGCTCGTGATACCGGGCCAAGAACGGAAGGATACCGTTCAGTGTAGTTATCCGGTCAGGTCTGCGTTGCCGCTTCTTCTTCTCACATCGGATCTAACTTTAGTGGTGCCACTTCCCGGTCGCTCTCTTTATTGATCTGAATCGTGAAGTGCGCCCAGGTTCTCTACGATTAAGCTGCTTTGGGTGTAAATTTAGTTGCATTCTGTGTTTCATAGTTAGGAAATTAGTTTTTATGCTTCTGGTTTGAGTAATTCGGCTGTTATTTTTAGCTACTGGATTGGCTGGGTTTGTGTATTTGAAAGAGATATCTAATCTGGATTTAGTGATTGTTTAGTTGATGGAGCGGTTTCCTGATTGTAGTTATTGATTTACAGTTGTACTTAGGATTTGGCTGCACAAATGGCGAAAAATGAGGGATTTCTAACTGCGGAGCAGAGGGAAAAGCTTAAATTAGCGACAGAGAATGCAGATATCCTGTCATCGTCTCCAAAATCTCCTCGAACTTTACTTTCTGACTATCAGCTAAAAGTTCCTGCCACTGGTAAGGCACCAACAGCTGGTATTGCAGTAAGACATGTACGTCGGACACACTCGGGAAAGTCCATCCGAGTTAAGAAGGGTGAGTAAATTTTTTTTGAATGTTTCCTGTCTTGATTCAGCTGAAAAGTGAAAACCGTTCTTCTAATGTTCACTAAATTGTTCGTCTTGGTATGTGGTCTTGATGGAATGGAAATGGAGGCACTCCATCATACTAGGTCAATGAGTTCTTGATGTATAGCAATAGTATATTTATCTTCGTGTTTTCACTAAGAAAGCACTGTTGTCTTTACAGGGGAGGAGAAAAGTGCTGATATTCTACTTTCGCATTGTTACTACTAGTTTTTATACTCATCTTTTTAGTCCCTGTCAAATTTTATGGCTATTGCTTCTGTTGTCGGTAGTTACTAATTGTTTTGAAATGATTGTACTAAATATCTTAAAGTGTTGAGTACACACAAAATTTGATGAAGTGGGAAGGCACTTAATGCAGTTTTGGATTTATATAGATTAAGCAGGAATTCTCATTCCTATTATTTTGCTGTTCTGAGGTGATTTTAAAGTTTCTTTTGGTTGTAGACTCTACAAAAGCGTATGTAGTCTGTGATATTTACTACTCTTTAAGTGCATGTTTACCTTTGAAAATCGTCATATTTGGAGTGTTTTATCTATGGCCATTGTACAAATTCATGATACTGCAAACATTGGTGCCATTAAAAGTCACTTTCAAGACTGTTTTTGGCTTCCACTAATACTTTAACCTTTCCCTGCATGATGGAATCACCTCTAATTGTTCTAAATGCTGTCCTCTGTTGCTCCTGTGATTGATGCAGATGGTGGTGGTGGTAAGGGTACGTGGGGAAAGCTGCTTGACACTGATTGCGAAACCCACATTGACCGAAACGACCCAAACTATGATAGCGGTGAGGTAATTGCTTTCCCGCGTCATTTGGTATTTTACACGATCCACTGAATCGTTGCCTTTTATATGTCTTCTTATTCAGGAACTAACATAAGCTATATATATATATATATTTCTCATACAGGAGCCTTATCAACTTGTTGGAACGACTGTTTCTGATCCGTTGGATGAATACAAGAAAGCTGTTGTGTCCATTGTAGAGGAATACTTTAGTACTGGTGATGTGGATGTAGCAGCATCAGATATCAGGGAATTGGGTTCGAGCAAATATCACCCCTACTTCATTAAGAGACTTGTTTCCATGTCCATGGATAGACATGACAAGGAGAAAGAAATGGCCTCTGTCCTGCTCTCAGCCTTATATGCTGATGTCATCAGTCCACCTCAAATCAGAGATGGTTTTGTGTTGCTTCTCGAGTCTGCTGATGACCTAGCTGTCGATATATTAGATGCTGTTGATATCCTTGCATTGTTCGTTGCCCGAGCTGTAGTTGATGAAATCCTCCCCCCTGCTTTCTTGACAAGGGCCAAAAGGACCATACCGGAAACTTCCAAGGGTTTCCAGGTTCTTCAGACTGCTGAGAAGAGCTATCTCTCTGCTCCACACCATGCTGAGCTCCTGGAGAGGAAATGGGGTGGTAGCACTCATGTCACGGTGGAGGAAGTGAAGAAAAAGATAGACGGACTGTTGAGGGAATATGTGGAGAGTGGGGATGCCTTCGAGGCTTGCAGGTGCATCAGGGAGTTGGGGGTAGCATTCTTCCACCATGAGGTAGTGAAAAGAGCGTTAATCATCGCAATGGAGAACAGAGCTGCAGAAGCATTGATACTGAAGCTTATGAAGGAAGGAGCCGAAGAGGGACTGATCAGTTCTAGTCAGATGATGAAAGGGTTCTCCAGATTGGCCGAGAGCCTTGATGATCTTGCCCTCGATATCCCATCTGCCAAGAACTTGTTCAAATCCTCCTTGGTGCCCAAGGCTATTTCAGGAGGGTGGCTGGACGCCTCGTTCATCACGTCCTCTTCTGCTGTAGATGGAAATATTGTAGTTGAAGATGAGAAGTTGCACAGCTACAAGAAGGAGGTAGTGTCAATAATTCATGAATATTTCCACTCGGATGACATACCTGAACTCATAAGGAGCCTTGTAGATCTTGGATCCCCTGAATTCAATCCAGTTTTCTTGAAGAAACTCATCACACTAGCCATGGACAGAAAGAACAGAGAGAAAGAGATGGCATCTGTTCTTATCTCTGCGCTCCACATTGAAATCTTCTCGACCGATGACATTGCGAACGGATTTGTTTTGCTTCTCGAATCTGCAGAGGACACAGCTCTGGACATACTGGATGCTTCTAATGAGCTTGCTCTTTTTCTTGCAAGGGCTGTTATAGACGATGTTTTGGCACCCCTGAACCTGGAGGAGATAGGGAGCAGGCTGCCACCCGATAGCAGTGGGAGTGAAACCGTGCGTGCTGCGCGCACCCTAGTGTCTGCGCGCCACGCGGGAGAAAGGCTCCTGAGGTGCTGGGGAGGTGGGACTGGGTGGGCTGTGGAGGATGCGAAGGACAAGATCGAGAAGCTTCTAGAAGAATACGAGAGTGGGGGAGTCATCTCTGAGGCTACCCAGTGTATTAGGGATCTGGACATGCCGTTCTTTAATCACGAGGTAGTGAAGAAAGCACTGGTGATGGCCATGGAGAAGAAGAACGACAGGATGCTTGAGTTGCTCCAGGAGTGCTACAATGAAGGACTGATCACCACCAACCAGATGACAAAGGGATTCACACGGATAAGGGATGGTCTTGATGACTTGGCTCTTGATATCCCTAATGCAAAAGACAAGTATGGGTTCTATGCGGAGCATGCTCAGTGTAGGGGGTGGCTTCTCCCGAGCTTCGACTCAACATCTTGTGCAGAGGCAGCCTAGGTAGTTGCACCTGCTTGAGAAAAGAAGAGAAGACAGTTGTATTTTCTCCAAATTTTCTTACTGTTCTTCAAGTTTCTGTCTCTGTGTAGGAGGATGTTTCTTTCCTTATCTGTTGTTATGTGTACTGGTTGGTGGTTTAGTGGCAGTGCCTGCTTAGAATATTTCTTTCATCATCTGGACTTGAAAGATTTTCTTATCTATCATCGATCTTCAAAGGCGGAGTTCATACATAAATATAACATTTGCAATCTGCATTAGCGCATGGCTTACAAACATTTCAATCATTTATGCAGTAGAAAAAAATGGTCCCATGGATGGAAAATAATACAGTGGCTTTTATTCATTCTCTCTCTACACAGACTACTTATTAACCAACTGACTGTTTGCTTTTCTGGAGGAGGGATCCGCAGAATGCCAAGTTAAACTGCTCTGTGGGAGGATCTCCAATGCAGTCAAAGACCGCATCAGCATTATGGAAGTCCTCTTCATCTGTGTAGCTGCATGCATAGCCAATCATAATTCATCAAACATTGGAGAAGAGATAAAAGACAGGTAAGTAGGTACGAGAAGAGATATACGCACCCGCTCTTGGTTACTATACACTTCATACCAGCAGCTTTGGCTGCTGCAAGGCCAATTGCACTGTCCTCCACCACAACACATCTGTATGAAAATGAAGAAGATTTAGGGAGTTAAGTTAGGCAACTAGACATGATTGATCATCACGCAATCAGACACTAGAAATCTTAATTACCTTGAGGGATCAACACCCAATGTGGTGGCAGCTAAGTTATAGATGGCCTATCATAACATGTCAATAATGAGAAACATGTCATTAATGCATCTATGGTATCAAATCAATTTCATTTCACGCGTTTCTATAAATAATCAATCGTCCAGGGAGATTAAAAAAAAACATATATACTGGATCTGGTTTTTTCCGAGGAACCACGTCTCCTGCAAAAATCTGAATCTTGTCTGCTCTTTCAGGACCAAGTAAGCATGAGACGATTGCAGAGACCTGCAGGTAAACAAGCAGCCAGATGGTCCAGTTCAATGCTACTAGGTTTAGTTACCAAGTTTGATTAGATTAACGGGGGTGGTTGGATTAGCAAGCAATCTGTTGAGTTGGATAAAGTCAGTCAGTTAGGAGGAGTAAGACCATCCTGTTAATAATTCATTCAACGCATACCTACCGCCTTCTCATTGGAAGTGCTGCAAACTGCAACTTGAACCCCATTTCCTAATGCTTGATCCACCAACCTGACAAGTAAAAACACAAGCAAAACCTCAACTGAAGATCAACATTCAATAATTCGAAGAACATCCCATTGAAACTACTACAGTATCGGTTCATAACCGTCCCTACCTCCCCACTAAAAGTAATAAAGAAGAATTTGGAGCTGGTAGCTAGCTAGGAACAAACTTAACTTTGCAACACCAGGTCGAAGAGGCAGCAGTTTCTTCTCAATTAGGACCATGAAGAGCTCTGTCTTGCGCTTATGCAGACCTGCTATGAATTGCTTTCTCTCTTCCTCACCCTTTGGAGCTTTCTCTGGCCACCCCGTTTTATTGAAGTATGCTGTCATCCTAAAAATGATGCAATAAATAACATACAAACATAAGTGCATATGATACGCTCATAATCTCCATGTGATGATGAGAGGCTAGTTCTCAACTGAACCAGCTATTCGGTCAAATGTGCTGTCATTATTTGTCTTTGAATGCGAAGTGGCCATATATGTTGAGCTTTCATACCTTTCTTTTCCACCTCCAATTTTGAGCAGTTCTCCGTACAAATCCACATCCCAGGTGACGCCCAGTTCTTTCTGATAACAAAAACAACAACGCATTCGAAACCCATTGACTTAAGTAGTAATAGCTCAACAGTTAGATTGTAGCACCATCATGATATGAAATGACATGAAAAATGATAGTCAAGAAGGAAAATTCTACAAAAAGTGTGAAACTTTTGGTGAAATGTAGATTCAATGTAAATGTTACTATCTAAAAAAAGACGTAAATGAATGTCCTGATAGTTAAGAACTAACTGAAATGGATTAGTTTTCATTGTGAATTTCACTCTATATATACATCCACTATAAATCAATAACGTTCTAGTGCTATACTATATTTAACCTAAAGTTGTAATTAGAGAGCACAGAGTGCGGATGATGATGATTACTTCTTGGAAGGTGTCGTTGAAGGAAATGCGATGGCCGTCCTTCTCGGTGTCAACGAGCACACCATCACAGTCGAATAGAAGCGCTGCTGGAAGAGATGATGAAGATTCAGAGGAAGCAGCAGCGGAACAAACGAGTCTGCGACACTCTCTCCTTCTGAAGCTGAAGCTGCTGCTACATGATCTTAGTCTAAAGTGTGAGGAAGGAAAATGGCAATAAGAAGGAACAACCTGGTTACTGTAAACGATCAAGGGCCTCTCGTGTGAAGCAACAGAAGGTCTTCTGATGTGGGAGATAACTGATGATGCAGCAACAGCGTTCAACGCCATTCTTCTCTATCTCTATCCCGATGCGTGTCTCTTTGTATTATAACGGTTGGTTTGTCTGGTGTGTGTCGATTCGATTATCCACCCTGGACTTGGTGTTCAGACCACACACACCAAGTCCGCATTTACGACGCTTTGTGTACGCCGGCCCAAGCATTTTATCGTTGGGCTCAACAGTGTAAGCTCAGACAGATGTTTAAGAGAGGAGAAGCCCAGGCCACCAGGGAAGACGGTGAGCTCCCTCAAATTTCAATTCTCTTCAACTCATGGCAGGGCAGAGAGCATAACAGATCACACTACTTGCTGTATTTTCCTTCTTGATTTTGCTCAACCTTGATGTTGCAGAGCTGAACCAGGTATATCCGTCTCTCTTACTGATCTTCTTGGTTATTGTAGCTTTCACTCCTACTTGGTTTCCGTTGCTTAATTTCTTGAATTCTGAAGCTCCGACCTTCGTTTACAATACTGAAGCAGATTAGTAGATTGCTACTCTGTTTGGTCTTGCAAGAACTGCAAGAACAATACAACCTGGAATCATATCAACTACTTCTATTTTCTCTGTATCAACCACTTATCTCTCTTTCTAGGGGTATAGCTCTCTTTCTGTATGAACTTATTGCTAATGCGCATGTAAACTTGATTTGGGTATGAAATGGATGAAACCCAACGATGCTTCTCTAGACTCGACTTCATTGAAGAAATAGTGCATACAGAGGTGCTTGTTGCCATTGTTCTTGTTTCCGAAAAATGTGGTCAGAGAAGGAAGAGATAAGAGGGCTCAATGAAAATGAGTATCAATGGAAAACAGCATTCATTTGAGCCTCTCCACTATAATGTAATCTCAAATAAAAAGCAAATGGAATATTGATGAAGATTATGTTATTATTATGGGGCAATGGCACCAAAAGCAAGGGATATCAATTCATTTGACAAAAGAAACCCCTCAGGATCACTAAGCCGGATAAAGGCTAGTCTCTTCCTCATCTCCTCACCCTCATAATCAATCACCAACAACTCATCTGCAGTCATAGGCCTCCTATCTGCATCCATGAAAATTACATGCCCGCTTACCACGTACGGCACATAAACCCGACACAGTGACAGACACATAGACTCCCCAAATGCTTCTCTGAAACATTGCATATCCAAACCTTTTGCTGTCCTCAGAGACAGCATCATAGTATCTGTTGCTAACTCTCTAACATCAACATCATCATAAGATGCGCATCTTTCTCGGTCTTCTTCCTCAAGTCTCTGCACATATTCTGTGTACTCCTTCATCTTTCTTGGCCTTGAAAATCTCACTCCATTGGTATAACTAGCAGATCCAAGGCCAAACGCGTAGAAAGGCAAGTTCTTCCAGTAAGTAAGGTTGTGCTTACACTCGAACCCATCAACACCATAACTGCTAATCTCGTAGTGGTTGTACCCTGCACTTGAAAGCATCGCTGAGGCGGTCTTGTAGTAGTCCGCAGACTGTGTATCTGAAGGCAAAGGGAACTCCCCAGGCGTGTACCTGCAACAATGCAGTCACATTTCAATTTATTAACTGTTATTGCTGGGGCAATGCTACAAAATGAGAAATTCATAATGGACATGAAATCGTTCACATTTCAGTAATCTGTTGACTTTCTCACTCAATCAATAATTATCTGAAAAAGTAACATTTTTCACTTATAGTCTCAATTTCATTATAAGTTTCAGACTTTGCAGAGTTTTCCATTCTTGCTAGGGCAATGCTACAAAATGTGAACTTCGAACATAGTAAAAATGAATTCTTTTCCATTTTATGAAGTTGTTGAATATCTTACTGAACCATTTCTTTACCCCCAAAGTAACAAGTACCCTCTCAATTTCACTGTTAGTTTCTCATTTTGTGGAATTTTCTGTTCTTGCTGCTTATGTTTCAGTTTTAGTAGTAGTGAGTTAGTTGGACTTACAATGTATTGAATTTGGTGCCTTGTTCGACTTGCAAGTCATATACAGAGACATGAGTGGGTCGGGCCTCGATTGCTCGGCGAAGACTCTCTTCCCACATTTCGTGTGTCTGGTGAGGGAGAGAGGAGATGAGGTCCATACTCCAATTCCCAACCCCACAAGACTTGACAATCTCAATTGCCTCATCAATCTCCTTAACGCCATGCGCTCTCCCACAAGCTCTCAGCAGTTGCTCCTGAAACGCCTGAACTCCCAACGACACTCTGTTCACGCCCAACTCCATCAACTCTTCCATCTTCTTCGCATCAAAAGTGCCAGGGTCCATCTCCATAGATATCTCAGCGTCACAACTTATCCCGAAGTTCTCCTTCAACAAATCCAGTACAGAAAGGACAAGCCTTGGAGGCACTAGAGACGGTGTGCCACCTCCAAAGAAGACAGTATCTAGAGGAGGAGGCTCGGATTCAGCTTTCGTGGCAACGATTTCACGGGACAACAAACTGATATAATTTACTATTCGCGGGTCGTCTTCGATTTGATTAGTAGAGCCAAGAGCAACGATTGGGAAGTCGCAGTAGTGGCACCGCTTTCGACAGAAGGGCAGATGAACGTAAGCTGATCTTGGAGGCTCTAGGATCGTAGGTGTGAGTTTGGGTGGCGCATTCCGTCGAACATCTGGTGGGGACTCCGTTGGTTCCCCTGCAATAAGCCGAAAAGAAGATCTTTTGAACCTTGGTCTGGGTGGAAAATGTGAGAAGATTGGAGCGAATGTTGACTTGAGCATCGATTTGGCTTAAGTAGTTTAAAATTAGAAATTGCCAGATGAAAAAGTCGAGCTGCCGATCGAGACAAGAGACTGAGAAGTCTGAGATGCTACTTGTACTTGGGGATGGGCTTATTATAGTTATCGCTTCGCAGCAAGGCGCCCTTTGCGAATATTTCCGAATACATCCTTCTAAAGTTGTCTTTTTGTAATTTAGCCCCTGAACAAACTCAACTGTTTCGGGTTTGATATCTCTTGCTTGGGTCCCGATTTCTTTCTCTTGGCCACGCGAGCCTCCGCTTTTCATTATGCCTCACCACCTCTCACTGCGTGGCCACATAATGCAGTGATGATGATGATATTCGACACCATCCGGCACTGTTGTCGTGTTCCGCCTTCCGAATGGGAAATTCAGGTCCAGTTATTCTTTGATTGCCAACTTCCTTCCTAACAAGTCATCGACCGCCGGAAACCATGCCGCCTCCTCTTGATCTCAGAGACATTCAAGATAAGATTTCGACGCAGTTCAGGCCATGGAAGCGCTCTTTCCAGTTCTGGGTCCGCGCTGTCGATATCTACACTGGCTACAAGGTGTTTCAATTGAGGATGGCTTTTGAGAAAGATATGAACAAGCAGGAGGCAATGTGGGAAAGGCAGCACGAGCATGCGGCTGACAAGATACATTCCATGTGTGTCGACCTTGGTGGGTTTTTTCTCAAGGTACTACTTCTTGAGAAACGATTTAACCTTTTCTATTCTTTTTGAGCTCTATCTTTGTTGAATTCCCAGTAAATTGCATTCCTTTTGTGTTTCTCTATATGAAGAATACTCTGTTAAGATTTCAGTCATCATCATTTGGGGTTCACTCTATAAATTTAACTGTTTTGAACTCATATGAGATGCATGATCTGTAATATTGCATGTCTCCTTCCCTTGAATTACTTCCATTTTCTGGTTGGAGAATTTGGCTGGTCATGATTTATTCTTTTGGAGGTTAAAATAGCCGAGAAAACAACAATGGAAACTGCTCATTACATTTTAGTTTAGTTGCTCTATATGGTTGAATGCTTAATAGAGATGAATACTGGCTGGATTTCACCAAGGTTGCTAGCACAGTTGTTAGATCTTTTGCATGATCCATTTTAAATTAAAAAATTTGGTTTGCCTTTTCATCTTTTAGATTTAGACTATAACAACAACAATCTAAATTCCACTCAATACTGAATCACTGATCATTAATTAGGTTGCTCAAATTATTGGGAAGCCTGACTTAGCCCCTGCTGCGTGGGTGAAAAGGTTGGTTACTTTATGTGATCGTGCTCCTGCTACCCCATATGACGTGGTTCAGTTAGTTCTAGAACAGGAATTGGGTATGAGTGTTAGTGAGTTGTTTGAAAGATTTGATCCCCATCCTATTGGTTCCGCTTCAATTGCACAGGTACTTTTTCTTGGATAATATTTTCATGCCAATTACTATCTTAGCGATCTGTTTCTGCTAATCTTTTCGGTTGATGTTTTCATTTCACTATATATTCTATAGAGTGGATCAAAGCTACTGCTTTGATCTGTCCCTGCTGATATTTCTTGAATCTGTCCACAAATGTCATAGTTGTGTTAGTGTACTCATGATGGATTTCTCATCTCATTGTGGTGAAGCTATATGCTGTCTATGCCATGGCCATGGTTGTGTCCCTATTTGAGAAACTGCTTTGTTTAGGGTAAAAGCCATGCTGATAAGACATAATGACATATATACCATAATGGACTGCTGTTTTTTTAATTGCTGTATTAATCAGCTGTAGGTATCTCATTTGCATGATAATTCGATGTATCATATGGCTCTTCATCCACCTAGTGCTTAATATGATCGTTTCATATGGCTTTTCATCCACCTAGTGCTTAATTCGATGTTTCATATGGCTTCAGGGGTTTTCTGAGTTCACTGACCATAAAATATTTAGTTTTATCATCTATGCATGTGCATTCATCAACACCAAATTACACGATTATATATTAGGTACATCGAGCAAGACTGAAGGGTGATAAAATTGATGTTGTCGTCAAGGTGATTATATCAACGATCTTTCTCTTTAATAATTTAATTTACTGATTTTTATATAGATGTTCAAAATTATAACAGCCTTTTTATCAGGTACAACATCCAGGTGTTCAGGAATTGATGATGACAGATATCCGCAACTTGCAAGCATTTGCATTGTACATGCAAAAGACAGATATAAAGTTTGATTTGTACTCAGTAACAAAGGAAATGGAGAAGCAGGTACGTTAACTGTAGCAAGTTTGCCTTTTAGATGCTGCTTGCTAGATAATGAAATGATCATCAGATCATGTGAATAATTTACAGCTATCCAACTTCAATAAAAATAATGGTCTCTGCACTAATCAGACGTTATATTTTCGTATTAGAAGGCATAAGGAAATAATTTGTATCAAAGTTTTTATAACTTCAAAGGCTGGGCCTTGATCTATATTTTTTTCTCGATGACTCACTCCATAGCTGATAAAATCTTTGTTTGTCATTCAAGATCGGGTATGAATTTGATTTCACAAGGGAGGCTGCCGCTATGAAAAGAATAAGAAAGTTCCTATATGAGAATAACAAAAGGCCTCCTGTTACAGTGCCACGACTTGTTGGAAATATGGTCACAAGGTACAAACTAGATTTGAACCTCTTACTCCGCTTTGGGCAATTGATTACTGTTTCCCTTCTGATTCTACAAAGTAATCTGTAGTATGGGATGTTTCCTTTTTTTCCAACAAAATGGACGTAAGCTTATTGTTGACTTGGCTTCTGATAGTGGTTTGGTTGCTGGAAATGAGATTTTCATCTTCTGCTTGCTTGGTTTGTGCATAAAAGAGCTGCTGAGAAAGCCAGTCTGGGCTTTAGTGGTTCATTGAATCATTTTTGTTGGTGTGCATAATAGGAGGACATTGGTGATGGAGTATATTGATGGGATTCCGATCATGAACCTTGGTGAAGAAATTTCCAAAAGAGGGATAAATCCGAGTGGTAAGATTGCAGCAGCAGCCAAACAGTAAGCCTCTCTCGTCTACATGGAATCCCCTTGTGCTACTTTACATTTTATACATTTTAGTTGGTTGTTTGTATAGTATTGTTGACAGCTATCTATTATTTTCTGCTGCAGAAAAATTCTAAATAATTTGACAATGGCATATGGGCAGATGATACTGAAGAGCGGTTTCTTCCACGCAGATCCACATCCTGGAAATATTCTCATCTGTAAAGGTTCTGAGGTAAGTGTCTCTCTCTGATCAATGTGGTCTTCTTCTTGTTTATGAGCCTTGCCCCAAAAATGCAACGGAATGCAGGTAGCTTTACTGGATTACGGACAAGTGAAGGATCTTCCAGAGGAATTGAGGCTTGGATATGCTAATCTCATTCTTGCTATTGCCGATAAAGACCCCATCCGAGCAGCTCAGAGCTACAGGTAAACCTGTAACTAATTACTAATTGGAGAGAGAGAGAGAGAGAGAGGAGGAGAGTTCTCTTTGTACTTGTACGTATTTCTTGGCACCGGTTAGTTGATGAACTAACTTTTTATATATTCTTTTGTTCCATTCCAGGGAGCTTGGAATTGAAACCAGAAGTAGTTGTGAGAACGAACAACAGGAATTACTTAGATTGGCTGAAACGATGTTTGATACCAAATTACCTCCTGGTGTGACAATGCTACAACCTTTCTCTGAGGAATCTTCAATAAAGAAAATTGCTGTTCAGGTATATGGATGGATCTTACTGGTATTGTATTACTTATTGTGCACGTGTTTTGACTGACAACATCGATCTAGCATCCCTCCTTAATGGTATGGTATTTGAGCCATAATCTTCTTTGCATTTTGCACTGTTTGGTATCTGGTCCAGGCCTTTCCAGAGGAGCTATTTTCTGTTCTACGCACAGTGCATCTGCTACGAGGTCTGAGTGTTGGTCTTGGTATCAATTACTCGTGTGCTGAACAGTGGAAACCCATTGCAGAAGAAGCTCTACGGGATGCTCACAGATTACAAGGTAGTATATATGTGTTATAGTTAGCAAGGTCTGCTATGCAAGAACTGAACTGAAGATGGGTGTGTTATTTTCAGGTACTGATGGTAATTATAATAAGCATAGAAGAAGACGAAGAAGATTATTCTGGGTTAGCAGTTGACTGGACTGGCACTGCCTGCTGCAGACTGGGAGTCTTCTGCATGGAGAAGCTACTTGCTCGTTGTACTTACTCTTCAATTCGTCACTTCAGGTCCTTAAATTCATAACAACAACTTCTAGTTCCTTAAATTTGTATTGGATTCACAGTCTATAATATCATGAGATGAGATGTGATGTTAGTGAGGCAGTTGAATAGAACAATTCTCAAAACTTTCATCAAAGTCACCAACCCCCCACGCCACGCCCATATTATATCAGTATATATATTATAAAAATATGAAGAAGAAAGCAGCAGCTGCATTCTGGGTAGACATCAAAGTGATCGTGTCCTACTGTCTCTCTTGTTCTGGATTTGAAAAAACAGTTGTTGAAGGATGAAGATGACTTGTTCAGTGGGGAAGAAATTGTTATATTTAGATGCATTTTGAATCCTTTTCTTAAAATATACTTTTTCAAGTTTTTATGTTCAAGTTCAAACAGATTTTGAGTTTCTTTTTCATCTAATTTTTAATTCAAATTTAACGAATATATTTTTTTAAAAAAATAATTAATAGTTTTTTATATATATATTTCACAATTAAACAGTTTAAAAAATATATATATGTTATGATTAATTCTTAATTATATGAGAGCTTGAATTAGCCCTAATTGAGACTTAGGAGGCTACGGTCTTAATCCAAACCCTCAATTTGGGCTAGATTGAGCTTCAATATAATTTCCCACATCGGAAAAAAAAAGTGATTTATAGCTCATTTAACTATAGATTGACTATTCAATTTCAACATGAATTTTTTATTTTTTGGGCTCAAGCGAGAACAACTGAGTTGGACTAGTGATAATAGTTACTCGAGTTTGGGATTTTATAAGAAAAGTTCATTATAATATAAAAAATATTTTGCAACTAGTTACCTGAACTTTAAAAATTCAAAACGTGCTAACTCAACTTGGACGAATGTGCAAATAGCTACATCTATCCAATTTATTGTCAACTGTTAACATAATTTCGTCGGAAATTGGACAGATATAACTATTTGCACATTCGTCCAAGTTGAGGTAGCCCGTTTTGAATTTTTAAAGTTTGGGTAGCTCGTTGCAAAACGTCCAAAATTCAGGTAACTATATGTAATTAAATTTGAATAAAAAACTAGCCGAAAATGAAAAACTTAAAATTTGTCTTTGAAACATATATTTTTTAAGAATTAAAACTTAAAAAGAAATACTCTAAAAGAATTTTAAAATGTGTGTAAACTTTAGGTCAACTTACCCATTAACCATCTAAATTTTATTAGTTTATTGTGTCTATTATTATTATTTATTAAAAAAATGGTTAAATACCAAGTAGCTATCTGAACTTTGGACGTTTTGCAACGAGCTACCCGAACTTTGAAAATTCAAAACGGGCTACCTCAACTTTGAAGAAGGTGCAAATAGCTACCTCCGTCAAATTTCTGACGAATTTCCAACGTAGTTGACGGAAAATTGGACGAAGGTAGCTATTTGCATATTCTTCAAAGTTGAGGTAGCCCGTTTTGAATTTACAAAGTTCGGGTAGCTCATTGCAAAACGTCCAAAGTTCAAGTAGCTACTTGGTATTAACCCTAAAAAAAATAGAATGGCTGGACCATTTATATATGGGCTGGAGACCTGGAAGCCCAATCGAAGAATGACGTCAGTTTTATTTTTTGATTTAATAACGGTAAAAAAGAGTCTTTAAATCTTAATACAGCAGCTGAGTAAATACTGCCATTACCAAAATTTCAAATTTCGTCGTCATAGGTTCGTCTTCTCCGCCTAACCATTCATCCGTTTCTTCCTACCTTCCCTCTTCGATTTCTTCAATCTTTCTCTGGTTGTTGCGGTCAAGTGAGCACTATCCTTTGCTCTTCCTCTATGCGTTCGATTACTGTTGCTCTCTTCTCTCTATGAATCCCTAAGGCAGTTCCACTGCCACTGCAGGCAAAGTCTAACCCCTACTCGACCTTTTCTGCCAACCGGACCCTCCAACCGTCTTCCTTAGCGATTCAGCATTGGAAATGGCAACCTCTGCGTTCAGGTCAACGTCAAAGAGGACCTCTATTGGAGCATCACCTACCTCTACTGATGTCTCTTCTTCGTCCAATCGGAGCTCAGCTCACCGCCGATCTCGCAGCTTGAGCCGATTCTCACGCTCAATTCAAGAACCGGATATTCCTTTAGCTGATGAAGCGCCGACTCCCAGAGCAAGGTTCGTGAACACTGTTCGAGGATCAGGGTTTCCGGAGATCAGCCTAGATGAGCTTGCAATTGATTTCTTCAGTTCGGGAGATCGAGGCCGGTCAGCTTCAAAGAATGCTGATCTCAACTCGAGGAAGAATGGGACTGCATCACAGAGGCGTGGGAGATCTGTTTCAAGGCATAGCCCCAGAACGGGTGGTGGTGGTACTGTTGTCGATCGTGGGAGCAGCGTTCGTAATGGTTCTGTTGGAGGACCTACGGTTTCCGAGAATAATTCACGGAGGAGGAGGTCCATTTCAGTGGTTCGCTGCCCAATAAGCGATTCTGAGGTGAATTGGCATTTTCTTTTGCTTTTGTGTTATAGATTAAGTCCTACTCCTACAGTTGCTTTAGAAATTGCATCGGTCATTTGCTATGGTGATATTTTGCTGCTTTTCACTGGTTTATTTTAGTGAGGGAGCTTATCGAGTCGAAGCAAATAATAATACTTTACAGTCAGTGACTTTTTAGCTTTAGTATTTAGACTCTTAGAGGCTATCCCACATTAAGTGTTTTAAATGCTTTGTTTATTCCTTTCTATATGGAGAACCAATGTTGTCCATCTATGTAGGATAGAATTATGACCATTATATTCGCATTAGATTAAACTTGCTATTTGGGGTCGGGCCATCACTCCTGAAACAATTGAACTATTAGAGTAGCTTAGTTACAGAAAAATTACAAAAAAGGAGCCCTTGCTTCTTATTTTGAATAGTTGTTTCTGAAATCTAACACTAATTGATAAAGTAATAGTTCATGAACTCAACGTAGTAACTCTGATTCGGTTGATGTTCACTAGAAACCTTTGAATTTCTGCTTCTCCACACAGTCGCTACTATTATGCTTTGCTTAAATTTACATATAACTTATAATGGCAAAACTGAAAAAGATTAATCAGTGTAGTTCTATGGTACGTGTCGTCGTTTCATCATGATTCATGCGGTTGAGTTTTAGTAATTATATGTAAAGGGAACTTTGAGCATCCTAGGAATGAATCGTTGGATTATCTAGGTACAAATTGCAGTATGAGTGGTCTATCTAAGCACTTGAAAGCAAAACTGAATCAAGCTTCCTATAAGTAAAATATTTAAAATGGAAGAGTGTAATATGTAGAACAAAAAGGAACAGTTGGCTATAATTGGTGTTATTTAGCGTTCCATGTAAGGCCATGAATTTTAATAACTTGATATTTGCTCTTGTCCAAATGGGAATTTGACTGAAGAGCGTCACAGTAACTGAGAATCCTCAGTCGTTTGTTGTGGTTTTCTTAACAAGATACTTCTATATGCAAAACCTACAGCTATTTAGGTAAACAATCAAGTATAAACTTATTCTCACTTATATTCAGTAGCCTGTTGGTTGTGGCCTATAAATGCTTCACAATTCCCTTTAGTCAGCTCTACCATTTCACCGTGTAGTCGCTAACTCAAAGTTATAAGTTACAACCTTTGAGCTTCTCTCTTTGGGTCTGTTCTAGGGTGTCTGCAGAGGATGCCTTATGTACTCATGTTTATTTAGTCTGGCCTTATTTTTTATGCTAGACATTGTTTGCAAATGACAGAGTGATCTAGATTTTCATAATGCTTCAAGTCGCACTAAAATGAAGAGTTTCAGTAGCGGAAATAGCCAGAAGGCCTTATCAGGGAAAACAACAGCTATGAATCAGAGACAGACATTAAGAAGATTTTCCAGCCAAAGAGATTTGAAATCATATGATGACGACTCGGTAAGTCTGGTTTTAGCTCTTTAGACCTTTTATCTATATCCATAAAATTTCCTTTGTTTTGGGTTCTTTTCTCTAAGTCCAAAAAAAATGATTAATCCTAGTTTATGAACTCTTAGTTAGATAAAATAGGCTTCCTGCTTATTCACGAAACCACTGACTGCTTGGCTGAAAATTTATCAGAAATAACTCTCAACAGTGAAGCTTAAAAATTTGTCACTGAAGAAAGCACTCCATACACATCTTATACATTGTATTATCTACTGAATTTTAATCCAATCACATTTCAGACTAATTTTGTTTTAGCCTTGTGTGATTTTGCAAATGACAGAGTGATCTGGATATATCTCATAATGCTTCAACTCAAGCTAAAATGAAGAACTTTAGTAATGGAGACAGCCAAAAGGCCTCATTAGGCAAATCAAATATTATGAATCAGAGGCAGTTCCTAAGAAAGTTTCCCAGCCAGAAGGATTTGAAATCATATGATTGCGATTCTGTAAGTTCTGTTTTGATTCTCCAGTAACGGCTATGCCTCATTCAAATGAAAGGTTCAACAACCATTAACAATCCCCGCAAGTTTAAGACTGCAGATTGCTTTTAGGGCTGATGGTATTTTGTTCGTCTTCAAATGTTCTTTCTCAGAGTCAATCTTCTGCCTTGACGGATGATGAAGTAAAGGATGGTTATTCTACGAAAAATGGAATGGAGAGGGTCATACGAGCTGTTTACTCCCAGAAAAAGGTTACTTGCTGGAGCAATTCTTTAGGCATAGACTCACTTTATCTTATATATTTTCTTTATAATGCTCCAGGTAGATCATCCAGTCAGTGACAATGTTAATGGGGCATTATATGAAGTGATGCGCAATGATCTAAGACGCGCAGTTGAAGAGATCAAAATGGAAATTGGACAGGTTTACATATATCAAAAATGTTCTTACTTGAGACTCGTTTGCTGAACTTTCTGTATAGTTGTATGATCATCCATCTCTTTACTCAGCTAAATTGCTTCCTTCCAACACCTTGTAATGCCTCTTGCAACTTGCAGGATAGGTTTCATGGCCCATCCCCTCCAAAGAGTGGAGACCACCAACTGGCAGCAAAAATTGCTGAAGTTGTTGATTCTGACTCTTCTATTAGGAAAACACAATTGAAAGTGGATCAGGTATCAGAGGTGAATCTCTGTAAGACAAAATTTTCTCGTGTGACTAAATATCCAAGCGTTGCAGCAATCCGAACTTGTATTATCTTTTCTTTCTTTTTTTGGCAAAGCATGTAGAAGGTATTAAAAGTATCATGGTAAAGTGGAAGAGTTCTTGCATGTTTTGTAGCTTTTTTTACCTGGAAATTATATTTACGTAGTGATTACAGTGTCTCATATAATAGCCAATTGCATAGTGTTCATATATAGTTGTTATTTTGGTTTGCAGAGTACTGATGACAAGAAAAGAATGTCTAAACGTCTGATAGAGGAGGCAGAGAAATATATTGATGAATTCATCTTAAATATTGAGGATACTGACATCTCATCAATTGATGGGGAAAGGAGTGATGCAAGTTCGTCACTTGGAGTAGTAGGATCGGTGAAGCTACTAGACACTTGTTACGAAACTACTCCACTTCCAGTTCCATCAAGAGGTGGAAGAGCTCTTCCTCTTGAAATGGATGGGGTTGTGTTGCCATGGTTGCAGTGGGAGACCAGTGATGACATTACCCCACAATCTTCCAAACAGAAGAAGATAGAGATGGAATCGATCACCCAGACAAATGCACATGTAATTTTCCTCTCATTCGATTTAATGTTTTTGTATCTTTTCGTTACATATTAAGTTATTATTCAACTGAATAATAGGACGAAGAATTGAAGAATCAACGAGGCAGACAAGGCTATTACTACTCCATGAGTAGCCAAGGTAGTAGTTGCACCCCTGGAATAGGTTCCACAACTGGAAGCAGGTCAATGGATTTCGGAGAATCAAAGATTTTCACAGAACAAAAGTCTCCTCCTTCTCCAAGGAGCAGAAGGAGGAGGATTGACCTGGATGACTATATGAATGTTGTTACGAGCGAAGAAGACTTATTATTCGAAAAATGGAGCCAGCACCAGAGAATTAGTTCAGGGGGTTTGCTTCTCTGTAACCATATGGCGTTCTTTTAGCAGTCTGCAATCGCAAATCCAAGGTCAAGGTAAGTAGACTATCTTGTATTGTACAGAGAGGAAGGGGTGGTTCATTTCAGCTCAGGTCAGGATACCTTGCATTCAAGTCCCCAAAAGAAAATGTGCAGCAAATTTGTGATTATTACTAGTTAGTGAGATTCTGTGTTGGTTCTCGATTTTGGACTTGAATTATCATTATTATATATGTAATATTAAACTGATGCTTGATTTGGAGTCTTTAAAACTTCAATCTCTTAGCTTTAGTACTAAAACTGTAACTAATCCTTTGATTCACATTTTTTTGGTCATAAATTGCAATGGGACACGCGTGGGATGGAGGAGAATAAGGGGAGTGAAACGTCGCAAGCCCCAATGTAGGTAAGGTAGGTAAGGTAAGGCACATTTCTCGAAGAACCTCATCGTTTTCAATTTCATCCCTATCCCTATCCCCAATCCAATCTATTCCCTTCCTCCCTCGTCAATTATCAGCAAACAACAATCTCTGCCTCTCGCTAATTTGAATTCATTGAACTCCTGTAATATAAAATTGTATGTTATTATTATTATTAGACCATTACGATAACGCCCGTATTTATCCACTTGCCTGCTCTCTTCTTCTATTTAACACCCCACTAGCTTCAAGTGCAGACACTTCCACCACCTTTTACTCCTTCCACCGCATAAACCAAGCGAAATACACAACTTGTTCTGTCAACATGATGGGTCTTGTCAATGGCAACACTTACCCGGCTAAGATGGGCACCGGAGGGTTGTACGATGCCCCCGAAGGTGTGGACATCCGCGGCCGATACGATCCTGACTTTGCCAAAATTCTGACCAAGGATGCGCTCCAGTTCGTGGCTGAGCTCCAGAGGGGGTTCAAGGGCCGTGTCAGGTACGCCATGGAGTGCCGCAGAGAAGCCAAGGGAAGGTACAACAACGGGGACCTCCCGGGCTTCGACCCTGCCACCAGGTACATTAGGGAGGGGGACTGGAGTTGTGCCGCCGTACCTCCTGCCGTGGCTGATAGGAGGGTGGAGATCACAGGGCCCGTCGAGAGAAAGATGATCATCAACGCTCTCAATTCCGGTGCAAAAGTTTTCATGGTGAGCTATCGACGTTATCGTTACAAAAATGAGAATCGACCCTTACGTGAAAAAGTTTATAGTAAATAGATATAGTGCAAAAGGTGTAGATAGATATAGAAATAGTATACGTATATATTGGAGTGACACGTGGCATGTAGGCGGATTTTGAAGATGCTCTGTCCCCTAGCTGGGAGAACCTGATGAGGGGTCAAGTGAACCTCAAGGACGCTGTGGATGGGACCATCACTTTCCACGACAACGACCGAAATAGGGTCTATAAGCTCAACGACCAGACCACCGCCAAACTCTTTGTGCGCCCACGTGGCTGGCACCTGCCTGAATACCACATCTTCATCGATGGTGAGCCCGCCGTTGGCTGCCTTGTCGACTTCGGACTTTACTTCTTCCACAATTTCGCAGCCTTCCGGCGAACCCAAGGCGGTGGTTTCGGCCCTTTCTTCTATCTCCCCAAGATGGAGCATTCCAGGTAGTAAACTAGTCCCCTTTGTTAAATTTTAATATCGGGGCCGAGCTACACCCAAATAGCAACCACATTATACAACTCGGGTTCCATCCTAAAACCAATTGGTGATAGGAGGAGGTAGTCTTGTCGTATATATGGTGCCCAAATGTGTATTACACCACCGGTGTGGTATTTATAATGTCACAGTGTAATATTTTCAATACTCCCCCGCACTGTGACGACTCGTATTTTTTAAAGGCACGGCACCATCACATTTTAATCCAGACGGGTTGGGACTCAACAAATCCCCTCTCACGTCCAGGCCCGACCTGAACTCTGGTACGTGGAGTAAACGGGACACAACAAACCCACTTCGGGCACACACAACGGAAAACAACCCAACACCGTCAAATGAAACCGGGCTCTGATACCATGTTAAATTTTAATATCGGGACCGAGCCACATCCAAATAGCAACCACATTATACAACTCGGGTTCCATCCTAAATCAATTGATGATATAAGGAGGTAGTCTTGTCGTATATATGGTGCCCAAATGTCGTATATATGGTGCCCAAATGTGTATTCCACCACCGGTGTTAATATTTTAAACACCTTGACTTTTCGAAATAGTAGAAAGTGTCTTTAAATTTATGACCATGTATTAATTTTCCCCCATATATTTAACCTTCGGTTTCCTCCCTGCTGAGTGCAGAGAAGCTAAGATATGGAACTGTGTGTTTGAGAAGGCGGAGAAAATGGCAGGAATCGAGAGAGGAAGCATTCGAGGGACTGTACTGATTGAGACGCTCCCAGCTGTGTTTCAAATGGATGAGATTCTGTACGAGCTGAGGGACCATTCGGTCGGGTTGAACTGCGGCCGATGGGACTACATTTTCAGCTACGTCAAGACCTTTCAGGGTCACCCCGATCGTCTCCTCCCTGACAGATTCCAGGTCGGGATGGGGCAGCACTTCATGAAATCGTATTCTGATCTCCTCATCAGGACTTGCCACAAGCGTGGGGTTCATGCCATGGGAGGAATGGTACGTCCATTCTTATCATCATTAGGGTCAACCGCATGTCGATGTTTTACCTTCGTGATCTGATTCATGGTTCAGGCTGCTCAAATCCCAATCCGGGACGACCCAGAGGCCAACAAGGCGGCTCTCGAGCTGGTAAGGAAGGACAAGCTGAGAGAGGCCAAGGCAGGCCACGACGGTACCTGGGCGGCTCACCCAGGCTTGATCCCTGCATGCATGGAAGTCTTCGACGGCCATATGGGCAGGTCTCCTAACCAAATCCAGACCACAAAACGCGAGGATGCAGTCGGCATTACCGAGGAAGACCTCCTGCAGAGGCCTAGAGGAATCCGAACCATGCAAGGATTAAGGCTGAACACAAGGGTGGGGATCCAGTACCTTGCAGCATGGCTGACTGGTTCCGGGTCTGTGCCCCTATACAACCTGATGGAGGATGCAGCCACGGCTGAGATCAGCCGTGTGCAGAACTGGCAGTGGCTGAAGTACGGCGCGGAGCTGGACGGGGAGTATGGGATTGCTGGTCTGAGGGTGAGTCAAGATCTGTTTGGTAGAGTGGTGGAGGAAGAGATGGTGAGGATTGAAAGAGAGGTTGGGAGTAAGAAGTTCAATAAGGGGATGTATAGAGAGGCTTGCAAGATGTTCACGCGGCAGTGTACTGCGGATACACTGGATGATTTCCTTACCCTTGACGCTTATAATCACATAGTTGTTCACCATCCGAGGAACCTGTCCGCCAACCTCTGATTGGACCAACTCAGCTCTTCCTCCTGCTACGACACATGGCACCCGTATCCATTCCCCACTCCACTCCATAATGATGCTTTAAGTTCATCTTTGTTGTTGCGGACTCTCATCTTATTGTGTTGTGTGGAATTTGATCAATTTGGATGGTCTCTAGTAATAATGAATAATGATGAGTTTGTGTATCAAACATTTAGTTAAATTATAGGTTAAATTACTGCATAATCACTTATTTTGGCTAGTTACTTATGTTTTTTTGTATAACTAAACGGATCACGTACATTTAAAAAAATGTGATTTTTTTTGTTAAATTTACTATATTCAATTACATATATTTGATAAATGTTATTAAATTGTCACCAAAATGGTGATTTTACCATTTTCTTATTTAAATTCGAAATCTGATTTCGATCTCAAATTTGTAATTCTAGGTTTAGTTTGAAACCAGATTTGCTCCAGATTTGAGCTCAACATCAAATTTTGGATTTGAATCGAGAAAGAAGATGAAGAAGATAAGTTAACTGATATTTTAATCATAAAAAAGTTTATAATCGTTCAATTCACATTTTAAAATATAAGTAATTGTTCATTATACAACTTAAACTTTCAAATGTTCAGTCATATTATAAGTGACTTGAGATAATTTAACCTAAATTATATAATCTCTGCTATCAATGTCACATTTATTTATGTGTTAATTGTTTGTCGTTAATTAGAAGATTTATACTAAGTGGTGTATTTATTTCATATCAACTAAAATTATATTGTATATAATTAATTAGAATGATGTCCAACATGTTACTAATATATATTTTTAACATGGATATAGTTCATCACTATATGTTAAGCTGCACCCGTATTTCATATGTGAAGCAACTACACATATTAGTTACACATCCGTCCGATGATGATACAGTCAACCCTGTATGCAGATACATCTATCTATATATGATTATATGTTACGTACGGAGTATCTAGCTTCGTAGATATACGTACTCCTTTATGTTTACACATGATGATGATGATGGTTTGAATGGTGCTCCATCGCACCATCAATTTGTATGTCATGGTCATCATGATAGTCAGACGCAGCCACACCTTGTTGTACTTGATGAGTATGGGAGGAGGGAGAAATTTCGATCACTGCTGAAACGGTGTCGTCTTTTCCACTATTAGTATTACGTGGGTCTTCATGACTTGTCTGCATGGGATCAACTTGGAACTGCTTCTCCTCAGCGACACCTGGCAGTGACCGCGGCGGCTTCCTATAGATCACGTACAGTGTCATCTGAGACACTCCAAACATGACGCCCAGGATGTTCGGAAGCTGCATGACATCATATACGATCCGGGAAGGAAAAAATGACGTCATCTTACTAATGTCATTCGACAAAAAAGGGTCATCTTCAGTTTCATTATAAATATATATATATATAAGTAGTTACGAAAATTATAAGTTAATTTCTAATATTTCAAACTATTGACCAATCATATAATACATGAACTTATACGACATATGTTGTTCATGTGATTCACACAATCAATGTGATTCTTAAATTTTCCTAATATATAAATATTATAAATTGTTTGTATGAGTTTATTAGGTTGAGAGTTATATAACTCAAACACGGTCCATTTTTATGTGGATGGGATGTTGATAAAAAATATTAAATCCAAACACAAATTATGAATGAGTGGGTTATCCACTAGTTGAGCGAAGACGAGTCCCATCAACTTTTAATTATGTGTAAATTTAACAATAAAATAAGTAATAATTTCAATTTAGTAATTTTAAATCATATATTTGCCCCACTAATTTTTTTAGTCAAACTATTTCCCTTACTCTATTATTTGTCCCCGCTAGATAATTTGTCTGACTTTGTCTCTTCCTTTTTAATCCCTACCAACTGAGACAAACGTAATATATTGCTATTCTAGCATCAATATTACATGGTGTGTGCACGTTGATATATATATATTTACCGCAATATACAAGTCGTTGAGCGAGATGCCGTAAAGGAGCCAAGCGATAGCGCTTAGTGTAAGGAGGAAGGACAACAGAATAGGCATGAACTCCACACTCTTGGTTCGGATGACAAGTCTCTGCGCATATAATAAATAAATGTTAGTTTTCATATATATACATATAAGTATCATCGGTGTATGTATGTATGTATATATATATATATAAATTCCTCACCATCACACTCAAGGGTGCTATAAAGACCATGACTGAGAGTGAGGTACAAATCCCCCCCAAGACTCGAACCCGTGTTGATTCATTTTCCAAGAAATAAGAAAGAAGAAGAATGGAGCAAAATCCACCAAAATTCAACACAAGCAGCAGCCTCAACGTAAACATCTGCATGTAGTTATATATATATATATATAAGACACATTATTATTATAAATGAATAAATATATTAAAATAACAGGTGTCTAGGTACATAGGTACGTACCCTGATGTTCTTGGGTGCATATATAATGTATAGTGCAATATATATTGTCTCAATGATACAACCAGCAGAGTTGATGGTGATGAGAAGGAAATCATCCTTTGCATGGAGGCATCCGTAATAAAGCCACAGCATCGCACTCAACTCACCACACACATAAGGAAGGACATCAAAACCTTCGGTGGACTCATGTTTACATACCCTATAAAATGTGGGACTTCACAGAAAAAATAAATAAATATTTACTTAATTAGAGTTAATAGCTAGTGAGAAGGATTAAAAGATTTATATATATATATACTTGTAATACTACAAAAAAAAACTTACACTGGGGCAAGAAAAACTAGCAAAGATGTGATGTTACCTGAACAAAAGAGTAAAATATTCATTCATTTATAATATATGTAAAAATAGGTAGATATTTAATTTATAAATTTAACATATATTTGCCCTCCATGTACAGAGATTCAACATAGCTTACTTAAAAGTAGTGGTGATAAAAAACACAGGTTGAATCGAATTTTTGACAAGATTGACCCGACTAGGACCACAAACATTTGTGTTTTTCAAGGTCGGGATTGATCTTGGTCTCATTTTTTTCTCCCCAAAAGCTCGACTAGGACCAGACCAATCTTGAAGAAAACCGTAGAAATTCATGGTGTAATCCTTGAAACACTAGTAATTCATGACATTGATGTATTCAACAATCCTTGGATCGGTTTCATAAGGAAAATGCGACGGGAGATGAGGAGCGAGCAGGTTCAATACCAAAACTTCGGTGATTTTTTTTGGCAAATTCAAGTGATTTTTTTTTATCAAAATTTTTGGTCCAAAGTCAAATAAGATCGACTATGGCATACGTTTTTGCCCAAAGTCGCGACTTTGGGCAAAAAAGTCCGCCAGAGTCGACCAAACGAGACAAGCAAGGTCGGTATCGGTCCTCCAAATGTCAAGACCGAAATTTCGGTATCGGTTCTGCCTACAAGACCGGACCGGCCCACCCATGATCAACCCTACTCAAAAGTATATTCAAATCTATAAGAAATTAAAATTGACTAAATTAGAAAATGTATTACATTAACAATTGATACCAAAGCGTGCAAATTTATATCCTAATCACGATATTTAAACTGTTTTTTTAAATCATTAATAATGGTATAAGTGATCAATTTGAAACTAAGAGTTACACTAATACTAGTGTTCAAGAGAAAGTGTAATATATATATATTAAAGTATATCTTCAAATTTATAAGAAAGTTATCTAAACTGCATATTTTAAATCATGGAAAACTTCATCATACACGAACATACATATATATATATATATATATATATATATTCTAAATGTAACTTACCAATAACCCCAAAAGCAACAGCCCATGTATGGTGAGTAGAGATTCCCATTTCTTGTTCTTCTTCCCGGAGGTAAACTTGAGTTCAGAGGATGCCTTTAAACTTGAGCTAGAGATATATATAGACTACATCGAATCCTGTAGAAATGCTATATCTATATAATATTTGTCTAGGGAAAGAAAGAAATAATTAAATGGATAAACTACAAGAGGAGGAGTTCCATCTGCCTTGAGTTGATGCATGCAACACCTCGTCGATGGACACCTTAACCTTATAGTAGTTGAAGGAAGATTATTATATACTTTGATTGCGTTTAATGCTAAAATTTATTACACTACTCTTCCTCATCATACAGTCATTTTTAATTAATAATATTTTCCAATTCATGTATTCAGCAGTCGTGTATTCATACAGTAATTACTGAACACTTTAATTTTTCAAATTTTGTATCGTTTATTTTTTTTGTGTTAAATCTAGGGTTAATTACTTAATTGGTTACACATGTTTGACCAATGTTCAGAATGGTTACACATGTTTCAAAATGTGATTAATTGGTTTTGAAATGTACTATTTGGTTTTTTTACTATTCACCGTTAGAAATCACAGTTAAGTCACTATTTAGATACGTAAAATGACCTAATTACCCCTAGAAACATCTTCAAGAACACATCATCATCTTCAAGAACAAGAATCTAAGAACCCATAAATCTGATTTCTGGGTTCTTGAGAAACCAGATTTCTGGTTCTTCAAGAACCCAGAAATGCTGTTTCTGAATCGCAATTCTGGGTTCTTGAAGTTCTGTATTACAGTATATGTTATCACCAAATGTGATTAAATGGTCATACATGTTTCTCTATAATGTGATTAAAAGGTCATACATGTTTCTCTATAATGTGATTAAAAAATCATACATGTTTCTCTATAATATGATTAAATGGATACTGTTGTTTGAAATGATGTGATTAAAGAGTTCGACATGTTACCCACAATGTGAAGAACGCAGAAATGCAAGAACCCAGAAACAACATTTCTGAGTTTAGAACCCACAGCATTTCTGGGTTCCAAGAACGCAGAATCAGCAATTTCTGGGTTCCTAGAACCCAGAAACAGCATTTCTGGGTTCCTAGAACCCATAAACAGCATTTCTGGGTTCCTAGAACCCAGAATCAGCAATTTATGGGTTCCTGGAACCCAGAATCAGCAATTTATGGGTTCCTGGAACCCAGAAACAGCAATGTCTGGGTTTCTAGAACCCAGAAACAGCAATGTATGGGTTCCTAGAACCCAGAAACAGCAATGTTTGGGTTCCTAGAACCCAGAATCAGCAATTTCTGGAACCCAGAAACAGCAATTTCTGGGTTCCTAGAACCCAGAAATTGCAATTCTGGATTCTCAAGAACCCAGAAACAGCATTTCTGGGTTCTCACGAAGATCAAATTGAATTTGATTCGATTTTGGTTCTTCAATCCTTCCATGTGTTCTTCAATACAACTAAGGGCATAATAGTCATTTCACAATTCAATAATATGTAAAAAAAAATGAATTAACGTTAAAGTTAACGGTTTACTAACGGAATAACCAATTAATCACATTTGGAAAAACATGTGTAACCAATTAGTCACATAGCAAAACCAATTAATCACATTTTGAAACATGTGTAACCATTCTGCACAATGGTGAAACATGTGTAACCAATTAAGTAATTAACCCTTAAATCTATACGGAACATTATGAGGCACAACATGTAATTCATTTAAATTGTAAAAAAATATATAAAATGGGAGAATTTTGAAAAGTTGAGTGAAAGTGTTTTTTTTAAGGGAAAAGTATGAAAAAGATGTAACATGTTTGCCCAAAATGGTAATCGATGAAATTTGTTTTGGGCCGCGGGTATTTGATGTAAAACGTTTACTTTTGTAGGTTTTTGAAGAAACGTTAGTTTTTCTGTTAATTTATCCGTTAAAAGTGAGCACGTGCTTGTCACGTGACATATAATTTAAACGTTGAAAAAACAAAAAACGAAAATACCAAAACTACCCTCAGAGTCACCTTCGTTCCACAGATTGTTGATTCTCCACCATAGCATCCCCATTCCGTGATGCTTCTCCCTGATTTGATTCAGTTGCTGGCTCTGAACTTCTTGATATCATCCTCTCCAAGGTCAATCTCTCTCCTCACTTGGTCGTATCACTAAATAAGATTTTTTGGACTGATTCATTCGGTTCTTGCAGGGAGTGTATGGTGGAGAAAGATCTGCCACTCCGGTGGCTTCATCGCCGCCATTCTTCTGTGGGTCGCCACCCATGAGAGCACCGAACCCAGTTATCCAAGACGCTGAATTTGTCCGCGGGATGATTTCTCCATATTCGACTGTCTTGCCGTCCCCATCCTCGTCAGCAAGGAAGAGCGGAGGGCCAGGCCGGGCTTCATCTTCCTCAGGAAGAGTCTGCATGTCCCCGACCCTGGAAGATGGAGCAGATCAAAGCCATGTACAAGCTCGAAGCTTTTGGAATCATTTAGGATATTCCGCTCTGCAGAGTTTCTATCTTCCTCCTCTCTCTAGCGAGCTTCTCTTTCGGCAAGGACAACACCGAATGCATATACATCACTCTTGACGTATAAGTGCCCTGATCAATATGATTAGAAGCATTGATTCATTACAACTATAATGCCTCAAGGCAAGCCGAACCAAATCTTTCCGAGTCCTTTATCTATAGACAAAGCTGAAAACAGAAGCAAGTAATTAGATCGGTTACCTGTGGCTACATATTCAGGGGTGGCGTAGCCATGTGTACCCATAACCCGAGTCGTGACATGAGATTGGCTTTCAGATGGCCCCAACTTTGCCTCCTGAAGATGTAACGTTGCTAGTTGTCTGGGAAATCCTCTCTGAAATAAAAACCAAAAATATGTCAATTCAATTGACAGGATCAAACAACAACGATCTCGTTGCATTTTGAAGTATGAACTCATCAACAATCTAGTTGCATTTCAAATCGATACTCGGACTAAACAATCTCAGACTGTAAGGACAAAGAACAACAGCATGAACAGAACGAATCATCAAAAGGAGTTCTCTTTTTAGGTCAAGAAAAACAAACAAACATAATCTGACATTAATAACTATTTTACAGCAGAAAATAGTAAATACTACAAGAAAACAGAACAAAACTGCAATTTGGGTGGAAAGAATACAAGCTTGTATAAATTGAGAATAAAATCAAGGATTTCAGTCAAAAAAAACATCTTGAGGCAAAAAAGAACAAACCCAGATGGAAAAGAGAACGAAATCATAAATTAAAGAGGGAATTGAGGAAGGATTTTGAATTACCATTACTGATATGACTAGAAGTAAGAGGGATTGGAGATTCTTTTGGAGAAGTCCAGTAATTACCCATTTCTTGAATCCAACAATTTCCCCCGTACCAGCTGATTCAAACCCAGATTGGCAGATTTCAACTGCGATTGCAATAGATAAACCAGATTTCAACACGCAAAACCGATTGGCAGGTCCTTGACCTCGCGACAGGTGGTCGGGAGGGCGAGATCGGTGAGTATAGGATCGGTTGGAGGAGAATGTTGGAGAAGAAGGAGAAGACTGTTAGAACAGGTGAAGTACTAAGGGGCATTTTTGTCTTTTCAAACTGACAGAAACTCACGTGCAAGGCATGAAGGCAACTAACAGACTTTTTTGACGGACACAAACATATTTTGACGGAATTCATCAAAAACCTACACCAACAAACATATTTCATCAAAAACAAACATTGGGCCGCATTCACCACTTCGGGCAAACATGTTACATTTTTTTCATACTTTTCCCTTTTTTTAATTAAAAAACTATTTTATTAAAAGTAAATAGTTTTTTTATTTCATTTTTTTAAATAAAAATATATAATATATTAAAAAAAAAAACATTTATTTTGCTTTTGAGTTCATTTTTTGCCACAGTCCAGTCGAGTCGTAGGATTGCCGCTCTCTTCTGTCGCCAAAGTAGATCACGGGATTTAGCTTTCCTCTTTCTCTCTCTGCTAGGGTTTTGCAAATTATTCACTGCAGAAGAGAGGATGATCGACTACAGCAGGGTACAAAAGGAGCTTCAGGAATGCATCAGGGACGTTGAATCGTCGGGCATTTCAGTGAGCCCCAAGGGCGATAATCTCACTCGTTTGGTCGGCACCATTCCTGGTCCTATGGGCACTCCCTATGAAGGGGGAACTTTCAAAATTGATATCACTCTTCCAGGTAATCTTTCTTATCCATCTACCCTGAATTCCGATGTGAATTATGTCACTGATTAGAATTTAGCACAGACTACTGAAAAGTGAAACAGAAGGAAAAAACATGTAACTATTCTCAGTATGCATTAACAGAATAATAATTGATATTGGATCCTTGGTTGCATAGCTTCAACTTGTATCTATGCATGTATGTATTTCACTAGACTAGATATTTGAAGTTTTTTACGAGTTGATTTTTATTATCGTCAACACAAGTGCTACTGGGAAGGCAGTGATTTGATTGTAATATTATTTTTTTCATCTATTTCTCTACTGAAAGAATTCAAAGCGCATAAATTTAAGCCCTAAGTTTCTCTATTCAAGATCTCCAAAGATCGCATCTCTTTTGAAATGAATGAATTTTTACGTATGATGTTTGTGAAAGGAGTAGATGATTTACTATTGGTATTAAATCTCAACCCCTGACAGGGAGAGCCGTAATTTTGCACTTGTATACTAAAGTTGTTTCATTCCAGATTCCTATCCATTCCTGCCTCCAAAAATGCAGTTCGCAACCAAAGTATGGTAAGTAACCTTGTTTTCTCTCATTTCTTTATGCTATTTGTTTTCTGTGGCTATATCTTGCTAGCACAAGCAGAGTTGAAGAAGGGAAAAAGGTTCATGGAACTCACATGGTTGCATACACAAAGTACCTTGCATTTTTATCCCCAAAATTTTAGTTTCTAAATCATCAAGGTTAATCAAGCTTTACTTTCATGAATTTGAGTGGTTTAATTCGTAATGTTCTTGTTCTTATTTACTTTTTCTGGGTTGGTTTGGTCAATTGTCTTAGGCACCCCAATATCAGCAGCCAAAGTGGTGCAATCTGCTTGGACATCTTGAAGGACCAGTGGAGCCCAGCCCTCACCTTAAAGACGGCCCTAGTTTCTGTGCAAGCATTACTCTCAGCGCCTGAACCCGACGACCCCCAGGATGCGGTGGTAGCTCAGCAGGTTCTGTTTTGCTGCTTGCAATATCCATGTAATTTATAACATAAATGACGTTTTTCTAACATACTAATAGTGTATCTATGAAAATTTTACAGTACCTTAGAGACTACCAGACATATGTTGGCACAGCTCGATATTGGACTGAAGCTTTTGCCAAGACATCATCAGTTGGTGTTGAAGAAAAGGTAAACTCAAACACAAACGATGATCTTGTGTTAAATGCACGAGTAAATATCACGATAACGTCCATCCTCTAACTCCCATGTAGCAGCTCTTGAGCTTTCATCCTCGAAGTTCAAAATTATCTTCAGCTATGCATATAGAGTTTGTGTCTTATAATGATGAAAAGAGTGAATCTGGTTGTATGCAACTTCTAAAACAAAAAATATACATACAGGTACAACGACTTGTGGAGATGGGGTTTCCTGAATCTTTGGTGAGGAGTACACTGGAGGCCGCTGGTGGCGATGAGAATTTGGCCCTTGAAAAACTCTGCTCAAGTTAGTCTGGACTTCGCAAATAAATATGGTTACGGTTTTAGTTATGGATTTTAGTGTTTAGATTTTACTTCTACAGAGTTAAGAAGTCTGAATGCTATTTATATATCTATTGTTGTTGAAGAAGGTGTTCTGTTTCGATAGGGGTGCCTCTGTTTTATTTTACACCATAACATCCTCCAGAGTAGCTGGCAATCTGCAAGTTGGGTTCTTTTGTTGTCCATCGAATACTGCTGACGAATGAGTCAGTCATCTCTACCCAACATGAGAAACCGAGGATCATATTTTTTTTGCTAATATAACAAACTAAATATCCCAGAAGCTACTTTTTTCGTATATACAATATTGATAAATTTATTTATGTAATTTCGGATAAGGAACGTAAACATTAATATTCTCATTAAAATGAAGTTTTTAGTAAAATTTAAATTGAGTGAATATTTATTAACTGAATAAACTATATAATTCTCTATCCATTTACACCACAGCACAATTACTGTCACTAAACTTGATGACACGACTTGCGTAACTCTAGATACAGAAAGGGGGCCTTTTTTTAAAATATAATTATATTTTCCGCAATTTTAAACCAATAATATTAAAATTAAATTTAAGGGTTAAATACGAATAAGCTACCTGAACTTTGGACGTTTTGTAACGAGCTACTAGAACTTTGAAAATTCAAAACGGGATACCTCAACTTTGGAAAAGGTGCAAATAACTACCTCCGTCCAATTTTCCGTCAACTGTTGACGAAAATTTGTCAGAAATTGGACGGAGGTAGCCCGTTTTGAATTTTCAAAGTTTGGTTAGCTCGTTGCAAAACGTTCAAAGTTCATGTAGTTTATTGTTATTTAAGTATAATAACACCGTTCAGCCTAGCGTACTGAACTGAATTTCTTCTTGGGCCACGTGTCTGATTGAATTAAGGGGACGAAATTGGAAAAAGAAAAGTCAGGCCCAGATTCTGATTTCTGAGCTCCTTTCTCCATTCTTCTTCCTCATATTCCATTGAGGCGGGAAATGCCTAACCACTGAAATCGGTCAAAGAACTCACTCTAGCTGCTCCTGCTCTGCTTCTCCATTAACAATGGAGCGGATACACGTGAGCGTCAGAGCTCGGCCACTCTCGCCGGAAGATGCCAAGTCTAGTTCCTGGAGAATCTCCGGCAACTGCATCTTCATCCCCAACCACAATTCTACCAAATTCGAGTTTGGTAACGTCTTTTTCTTCTACTTCTTCATGTCCGCTGTCTTCCTTCATTTTAATATCTAAGCCGCTGCTGTAATGCAGACCGAATTTTCGGAGAGAATTGCCCCACTCTCGAGGTGTACCAAACTCGCACTAAAGACATTGTTGCTGCTGCTGTCCGAGGGTTCAATGGTACAAATATCTTCCGAACCCCTTTTCAATTTTAGGTTATTCGAGCAATCACAGTACCTGATCCTGGATCTGCTCACGTTATTACAGGCACTGTTTTTGCATATGGTCAAACGAATAGCGGGAAGACACACACCATGAGGGGGTCGCCAAACGAGCGAGGGGTCATTCCCCTTTCTGTCTACGACTTATTTGATAGGGTACACAAGGTACATGAAGCATCAAACATACACTATTCAAACTTTCGAAATTGCTTGTGAACATGACATTTTGGACTGCTTGCTGCAATTTTTTCATTTCTTGTGAGGTGTCTCCAACGTTGGGTTATTTGGGCATTCTGGTTTTCCTGAAAAATCTGCACCTTTTCAATACCTTTAGGAAGTTGACCGAGAATTTCTTTTGAGAATGTCATATATGGAGATTTACAATGAGGAGATAAATGATCTGTTGGCCCCTGAGCATCGGAAATTGCAAATTCATGAAAACCTAGAGGTATGCCAAAAGATGTACCTTACCAGTTACTATGTGGCTTTTGTTTCTTTCTTCTATCTTAAGAATCACCTAGAACATGTCAATGAGCAGCGTGGCATTTATGTTGCTGGTCTTCGAGAAGAGATAGTTGCTACCCCTGAGCAAGTCCTTGAGTTCATGGAGTTTGGAGAGTGTAAGTGTTCACATAATCTATTAAGTTTTGTGTTGTCCCTGTTCACAAAACAGCTTTATTTCTAGTTAACAGTGGCATTATAGAAAATATAAGTGGGAAATTAACACCATTAATTTATTTCTCTCTACCCTTTGGCGTTTGAAGTTAGTGCTTAAAATTTGAATTTCCTTTATCAACAAGCTTTAGATATTAACTATGCTGCTGCGGGTATTTGTTAAATGATATGCATATACGGTTTTTAGACATTTTCCTGGTTTGCTCATGTAGTTATTTTTATTCTTTTTCTCTGTGCATCTCAATTTGCAGCTCATCGGCATATTGGAGAGACTAATATGAACGTTTATAGCAGTAGGTCCCATACCATATTCCGAATGGTAAAGCTACTGTTCCGTGTTTGTTTAATTTCTTGAATTAATGTTGTCCAATTGTTTTATAGTTGTGCATTCTCATGCTCAATTTAAACAGATAATAGAAAGTCGTGATAAAAGTGAAGATCAAGATGCTGATAGTCCCTGTGATGCTGTTCGTGTATCAGTTTTGGTAATGATTTTGCCGATTTATGATTATTTCAACTCTTATCATAACATTTTGTAGATTATTTTCGAGTTGATTTTTTTCACTTTTATTCTTTTGTACTTTTCTAGAACCTAGTGGATCTTGCTGGCTCAGAGCGAGCTGCAAAAACGGGTGCAGAAGGTGTCCGACTTAAAGAGGGTTCCCACATCAATAAAAGTTTGATGACCCTGGGAACTGTAATAAAAAAGCTAAGTGAAGGTGCTGAGAGTCAAGGGTGGGATCCTTAACTTTTGAATGTTCTTTTTCTGTTTTACAGTTGTCCAATCATTCATTAATTGAATTTGATTACAGAGGTCATGTCCCTTATCGGGATAGTAAGCTAACACGTATTCTTCAACCTGCACTTGGTGGGAATTCCAATACGGCTATTATATGCAATATCACACTTGCTCAGGTTAATCATTTAAGCTATTAGGCTTTTAGTTCTTATTTCATTAAGTTTGATTCATCCAACATGGGAAAACTTTCTTAGTGTTACTGCAAATTCAGTCCTGATTTCTTTGGTGTTCTGTCATAGATTCATGCAGATGAGACTAAAAGTAGTCTCCAATTTGCAAGTAGGGCATTGCGCATTACTAACTGTGCTCGTGTCAACGAGGTTACACCCTAACCATTATTTCTTGATTAATCAAATGATTACTCAGTTACATGTTCCTCGTGGATAGAAGGCTTATAATTTTCCTTTCTGGTACAGGTGTTAACAGATGCTGCTCTATTGAAGCGTCAGAAAAAAGAAATTGAAGAGCTTCGAGCTAAATTGCAGGTAATCTATACTGATTGGATGTAGATGGTCCAATGAGCTTCATTCCACAATAATTATGTAAATTTGTATCCTAATATTTAGTGGTTCACATATTAGGGTTCTCACTCAGAGCATTTGGGAGAGGAGATTTTGAATTTACGGAACATTCTGCTGCAGGTTTGATATTTTAAAGTGCTGTTTAATTGTATTCATGAAAAATAGGCACTAACCTGCCATGCTTTTTTTAAGACTGAACTGGAGCGGGAACGAATAGCACTAGAGTTGGAGGAGGAAAAGAAAACTCAAGCTGAACGAGAGAGAAGGTTACAGGAGCAAGCTAAGAAAATTGAGAACTTGAGCTCAATGGTGTTATATTCGACTAGGGATGAAAATCGAGATAACATCAAGAAAGTAAGTTCTTAGTTGGTTGTCCTTGTCTTTTCTTTTGAACATTAATTTGCTTGGGGTAATCTCTACTTGTTATACTGGTAACTTCTACATATTGCATCTGCTAGTTCTTTGTCGCTTAATACGCACCAGCTTTCTGTTAAAGAAGAAGACATATTTATGTTCTGTAGGCTAGTCGTCCTCTGGTTAGCTTAACTGAGACCTTTTCTCTCTCTCTCTCTCTTGATTTGGGTGAAGTTCATCAGAGAGTAGAGAGATGAGACTTAGTTACAATGGGTAGGACAGATACACGTGTGACATATCTCACTCCTAATAAGGCGTGTTTGTTTGTTTCTTTTGTTTTTTAATCTTTCACAGGAGAAGAGGCGAGTTACATGGTGCCCTGGTAAACTTTCACAAGAGATAGTCAGCCAGGTACTCTATTCATTGCTCTAATAAATCTGGTAGACTAGTGTACCACATTATCAATATCTAAGGGGATTCAATGAATTTTTCATTGCCCCCTTTTATCTACTGTCCTATATTAGGAAAGAATGGTTGTTAGCGAGATGGAAAGGGGTCAAAATTGGATATATGCTATTTATGGTTGTTGTGTTGTGTCAAATATGTTCAATCCTGCATAGTTCGCATGAGGCTTTCTTATTTCTACAAGATTGCAATCACGTCTTCTGCTTGCAACCATTTGAAATTATTATTTAATTTTCCTGTTGCAAAAGATGTTATGATGCCTTTAAAGAAATGACATTGTTTAGTGATGAGGCGTAAGCAACTAAACAGCTTATTAAGCATTACAAATAAACAAGGAAAACCTATCGAGTTTTATGCCTGTTGTAAATTTCTTTTTAAATAAAAATGAGTTTATTGTATTTACCTAGTGAAATCGTTGGCACTTAAGGTTATCTTAGTATAATGCTCCTTATCCTTCATGATTTATTTATGCATGTTCTACTATCCAGGTAAAGACCTCATCTATGGAAACTGAGATATCCAAGCGTGATATTGGACCACTTCTTCCTTTTGATGAGTTGGTCGAGGAAGCTGAACATGGCATGGGCAGTGCTTTCAAAAGTGAGGACGATATTGGATGTAATATGACCAAAGCCTTGAAGCTTCCTGATCCACCGGCTCTGTTGCATGTGACAAGCAGGAGAAAAACATCAGCTAGGAATAAAACACTCTCAGAGGTTTGGATAATGCTTTAAGGCTTCAGATTAGCGCTCTAAGAGTTTTAACCTCAACCACTTGCTTGAATGCAGGAAAACACTGATGCCAGAGAAATCCAAGCAGAGTATGAGGATTTGCTAGTGAAATTTGAAACTCAGGTATTCATTTTTTCATTATGACTTACTCTACCTTTATGTGAATATGGATCCACTTATTTCTACATTTTGTCTCGTGAAGAGAATTGCTAGTGAATTAAAAATCAACTTCTTAGAGACAAAGCTGGCTGAGGTTGGTTCTTCTGCTGCTTGCACACAGCAAAAGAATAGTATTATAAGTTCAAGGGAGTCAGAAGCTCTTCTTGTGATCAAGCAGCTTGAAGAACAGGTTTATTCCTCAAGTACTTCACTTCTTTGTTGGCAATCTCAGCACCTTGGCCTATAAATCTACCATCTTATTTCTAGATTAAAATTTTGGAATCGGAGAAATCGTCGAGTCAGCAGAATCTGGATAGCCTTGCAGACTTGGCCATGGAACAAAACATATCTGCCAGGAAAGAGATTGAGGAGGTATGTGCTACTTAAATACACAGTTTATAAATCCATGCTGCCCTTATTGTCATGCAAGATGATGGATGAATCCATTGAACTGTATCATTTTGAGACTATTTCCAGTTGATACAAAAGCTTAACATGATGGAAGAATTTACAAACATATATCCACATCATGTGATGTATAGCATAATTAGATAATGAATCGTCAGAAAATTTTCCTCAAGATTTATTGGCTTTGTTTTAGTCCTTTCATGGTAGTGTTCCTGTGTTTTTCATTACATAGCTTCAAGAAGAACTTCTCAATGCAAAGGAGGCAGCAAGGATTGCTTGTGGAAGACATGCTTCCACAGAGCCTTCTGTTACTGATGTATGAGTTTTATTATTAGCTTTACTCCATCAATGCCTAATAGAGATGGTTTTTGTTTTCGTTTGGATATTAATTTCTTTTAGGAGTTACTTGAAGTAATATTGCTATAAATCTTCCAGGAGGGAGATATTGACTCAATGACCGAGCTTTCAATTGACATTGAGGGGATAGCCATGGAGATTCAAAAATTAAAAAATTTTGTGGACAACATCTTTTGTCTTGTTGATGATGCTTTTCAAAATCTTTCTTCCATCTCTGGCAACTTTCTCGTGAGTATTATTTCTCCATTTTTTTAGATTTTGGATACCACTTAATGTAAGTGATAAGAAATGCATTTTGTAGTGATCTGAAACCGTACTCTTCTCGATGGCAACACAGGACCTTAAGAAATTCTCAGACCAGACTGTTCTGCAACAGAACCTGATCATTACTAACCATGAAAAATTGTGTCATTGCATGGAGCAAAAGATCTGTGCACTTGAGGATGAGAAGGTATGTCCGTAAATGAGGCAAGAGGGCTTTCGCTGCAATTGTATCTATGAAGAGCTTATTGTTTTTTGTACGAAATGCAGCTTTTGTTACTCAGACGTTCTGATGATTTGCAAAAACAAATAGAAGACATGAAACGTGATTCACATAATTCAGAGATGAGTTTGATGGTAAGTTGATATTTTCAGCTATCATGGTTATTATATCATATATATTATATCTGAGTGTACAAGTTTTTTCACTGAAGGCGCTCAAGGAACAGAATGAATTGGAAAGTTTGGAATATCTGAAGCAAATACAGTATCTTCAGAAAGAAATATCATGCTCATCATCTTCAATATTGACAAAAGAACGTGAAAACTTGAGGAAAGATCTGGACAAGACAAAAGTGAAGCTAAAAGAGACCGAGTCCAAGCTTAGAAATGTTGTTCAAGAGAAGACTAAATTGGAGGTTTGGTTTGACATTTTATTTAAATCTCAACTGTGATCAATTTATGCAAAGTGTTCAAGTTTTGTTATTACATCTGGTTCTTTCAGGGTGAAAAAGCATCAGCTGAACGAGAGATAAAGCGGTTGCAAGGCCAAAAGGTTCTTCTTGAACGTGATATCAGCAAGCGTGAGTCAATTGCTGGTAGACGGCGCGATTCAATCATGGTTGATTCGAAGAGGTTGAAGGATCAACAGACGTCTGATCACTTAATGCAGGTACTCTGATGTATTCCTTTTTTCCTTTTCCAATTAGAGCTTGGATGGTTTCCATTGAAATGGTTTTAACTATAACAATTAATAGGTTTAAGCATTTTAATTTGTTGATGATGGTTTCTGTATAATGATATTTCTGTTTTCAAACTTGAGCTATAACTGAAGCTGGAAATCTGTGCAAGTAAGATTTTTTTTCTCTAGGTGCATTGGTTTGGAAGTTGGAATGCCTATGATTATATCATGATAGAAAATGTGCCTAAATCAGCAAATGGTATGTGTAAAGCAAATTGGAGAGTGTCGTAAAAAATTATGATACGTAACATGCTAAAACTAGTGAGTGATAGATTTTTTTATCTACTGATATGATCAACCTTTTTTAAAAGGATAAATTAGTATTTTATTGATGAAATCTCAGTACGTTCAACATAAATTTCACTACCGTATTGGGCTCAATCTCCTCAGGATACAGATTAGCTCAAAATTCGCAACGGAAAGCTAATCTTTTTTTAATTTTTTCTCTCTCAAATTTGAAGGAAGACTATAAAAAACTTGAAGTTCTTGCATTTGAGATGGAGGCAACTATTGCTTCACTAGAGGAGAATTTAGCAGCTGCACATGTGGAGAAGGAAGAGCTTATCTCCGAAAATGGAAGTTTGACATCAGAATTGGAATCCCAAACAGAAAATGTTACTTTTTTAACTTTGGAGGTCAGGAAATTGCAGGAAGAAGTATCAGAGCTTGTAAGAAAGCTTTTTTTTTTCCCAGCTTGCTTCTTTTGAACTTTGGTTGAAAGTCCAATGATTTAATGATATCTTTCATACTGTTTCTCATATGTGCCACCTTCTTTTATATTCTCCAGGTTCTGAAGCTAGAAGAATCCAGATCCTGCCAGGAGGCAGTTGAAGTTTCTTTGACTAAAATGGTTGAAGAAAAGGAAGAGTTAGCTATGGTATACAACCTTAAGTTGACAGACTTGAACATCTCTCGTGGCACTTTTTTTCTTCCTCTTTAGATATATTTGCTTCACCATTATACTGTATATGTATATCTACACTGCAGCAACTCAGTGAATCCCTATTGGAGATAGAGGAGGAGAAAGCAATATGGGCCAGTAAGGAGAAAGACTGTGTTGAAGCCATAGAAGAAAAGGCTAAATTGTACAATATGGAGATCACATCCTTAACCCAAAAAATGTTAGAGGTATGCACATTGGTATTTCACTAAGGCGCTGTAGCTTGTCCTCAGTGTAAATATACAAGTGTAAATGCATATCACGCCTAAACTTCATAGACTCAACTGGAAAAGTATATCAGTAGGATATCAATATCATGTAGCATTCTCTGTCAGTATTTTTTCTTTGTCGCTGCCCTTCATAGCATTTGGATGTTCTAACATGAATTTGCAGGACAGCAATCTGTTTATCAATTTCTTCAACTATTTATTGATAAAGATCCATTCTGGATCCTAAAATGGAAGCTCATAAGGATTATTTGAGTTCTGGATCCATGAACATTTCTTTCTTAAACTGTCAGATTAAAAACGACCTGGAGTCCTACAAAGGAAAATGCAGGGCCCTTGAGGAGAAATTGGAATGTGTTGAGGAAGATGCTGAACAAGTGAAAGGATGCAGGTTTGTCTTTTTCTCTCTTTCAAACAAAATATATGAGCTTTATGCATGAACTGTTAAATATCTGATCTCTGAGTAGCTTGGATCTCTTGGTTCAATTAAATTTTAGTGATGACAACCTTAGGTGGTAACTAATGATTAAGATAATAGTATACTCACTCGTAAGAGTAAGGGCATGCGAGGTTTCCTGACTTAAGCGTTGGAGGATTGTGAAGATACTTATGTCTCCTACATTTGTGGGTCTAATTTTTATTCCCTCTGGTTGCAGTTTACGGAAGGATTCAGAGATTGAACTGCTTAGGGATGAGTTGGGCTTAGCACAAGTAAGTTCTATCATTCCTCTTTTTCATGAAGATGTTTACTTAAGCTGTGATGTTTAAGAGGAATGTTAAATTCTATATTGGGCCGAGCCAAACACAATAGACAAACAAAGAGTAACCACTTATACAAATGGAGTTTCATCCTAAAACCAATTGGTTATAAGAGGAGGTAGCTCATTTATTTATATGATGCTTATTTTCAAGCAAACCCACCGATGTGACTCATGGTGGGAAACACAACTTCAACAAGGGAATTCGATTTGTCCACACAGTAATCTTTCTTTGTTTCTCCATCTTGCTTTCCATAAATGTTTGAAGTCAAAAATTGAGGTTCTGTCCTTGGATCACCAAAATGCTCGTGAGAAGGTGGATAAGCTTCAGAAGGAGATGAATTCTCTTGCAAAAGAAAAGGATGATTTACTAATTCACCTCAAGGAATTGGAACATGCTGGAGAGGCAACAAATCTTGAGGTACACATTGAACCCTTTTTCCATGGATGATTTCAAGATAAAGCTAAAGTCTTCCTAGAACTGGAATATTTATACTTGAACTTTCCACAGAATCTCAACGGACAACTTCTTGACATGATGTTTGAGCGGGACAAATTGAAGGTTCTTTCTGAAGAGCAGCAAACTCATATAGTCGAGCTAGAACACATTAAAAGAAGTTATGCTGATAAGGTACCCATTCAATAAATAATCTCTCATCGTGTAAAATTTAGTTAGTCTTAGGATGCATTATTTCTTTGTTCTTTCAGTTGTCAGTTGCAGAAGCCGAAGCTGATGAACTAGCACAGAGGATTTTGAGCATGGAAGTAGAAATACGAAAAGTTTGTTACTATTTTTGCTTCGTAATTTAGTGTTACTTCTCTATCTTGTGATGTCTGTCTTCTCCACTGATTTGAACCATCATAATAGGATGAGCAGAACATTGTCAAGGAAAAAGCAAAACTTAGGATGAGGCTCAAGTGGACACAGGCAAAACTCGATGCGGTGCGGAATAGTTACACAGAAGTATTGTCGGAGCAGAATTTGATGGATAGGAAATTCAAGGAGGCTTCGGGGAAGCTTAAGGAACGTTTGGTACAATCGGGGATTGAGGTCCTCAACCTCAAGAAGCAAGTTGCTTCTACAAAAACTTGTGCTCACTGCCAAACATGACCATGGATTGGCAGTCGAATGAATTTCAGCCTAAGAGATTGGACGGTTTGGAATGTATAGAAACGAACACTAACAAACTAATTAATGGGTGGACTCAACATTCCGAAATCATAATGCAGTGTTGGTTGTATGTGTTTTCATGGTCTCTCTTGAGGAATCCATTGAACGAAAAAAGAACATAAAATAAAAGAACATATGCAGTTGTGACACGCTTAATTTAGAAGAATCTGACAATGAGACAGTTGAAATCCATACTTCTAACCTTTTATCTTATTTTTCAGTTTGGACTATTTGTTTTCTAATATATTTTTTTAATTATATATACCGTTCGAAATTAATATATCAATTACGTGCTTGTATTGAGCTGAAATTATGTCATATTTATCGCGTGATGTAAATATTCAGGCACAAAATAAGTTTTTTAAAACATGGTAAAGGGACATTTGGATAATGTGTAACATTATAAAATGTAAAGTAATATCAAATAAAATGTAACATTTGGAGAACGGGATCAATTAAATTTAGATTATAAGAAATGATCAATTTGGTATGTATTTACAAACTGGTAAAGTTTGGTATGAATTCGTTAATTTACCAATAATAATATGAAAAACTACTAAAACTGGTACTTGAACTAGTGAGTGATTAGTAAGTAGGTACCTAACCTTTTTCTTGTAGCAAATAGATTGTTGAACTTTCTTAAATAGACAAATAGGTACCTACCGTTAATTTTCGTTAAGAATAAACGAAAAATATTGCGTGAGGAGCAAATAGATACCTGAACTTACACGAATAAGCAAGTATGTACCTAAATCGATTCGATCAAACCACTTTTTTTTTAAAGTAGAGTTTATATACCAAACACATGCATGACTCAACTCCAGACGTTCTCGGTGCATCCAGAAAAACTCTAAAAACGTCTGGAGTTGAGTCATGCATGTGTTTGGGATATAAACCCTACTTTTTTATATATAAAAAATAAAATGGTTCGACCAAACCAATTCTGAACCGGTTCAGGTACTTACTTGCTCATTCTTTTAAGTTCAGGTACCTATTTGCTCTTCACGTGATATTTTCCGTTTATTCTTAACGGAAATTAACAGTAGGTACCTATTTACTAATTTTCATAAATCCGGCTACTTAGTTGCTACAAAAAAAAAGTTTATATACATGTTTGCTAATCAACCACGAGTTAGGTACCAATTTAATACTTTTCCCATAATAATAAATAAAATAAAAAAGCCCTAAACTGGACCGCCTCTTACCCTCTCTAACTCTCTCAGCAGTTCAGGCTATTTAGTTGCCTTTCTAACTCTTCCCGCGGCGGCACACACAAACCGCCTTAAATTCTCGCTCTCGCAGTCGCCGTTTCTGTATCAGTAGATTGCCGAGCGAATAATAGTTCTGTAATTCTTGAGGGTTCGGATTCGTACTGTAAGAATATCCGTTCGAAGAGTCGTCTGTTCATATCTGTAAAAGCGCAAATTTTAGTTCACACTGATAAGTGATTACTAAACCGAACGGAGGAGAAGGCGCCCTAGCCGAAAAGGTGCCCTACCGCCGTTGCAGTAGTGTCTCGTTACTTATTTCTTGTATACGCCTTATCTACAAAGACGAGATAGTGGAGGAGAGAGCAAACAGCAAGCGAGGATGGCGGTGCAAGGAGGTAAATTGAAGTGCACCCCTGCTAATGGAGTGAAGATATACAGTATTGCTTGCGAAGATCAGTCCCTCGCCCCCTGGCTGCCCTCGAAGAAATTGAAACAGAAGGCAGTTCGCAAAAATTCAAGTATGAATTGCTTTCTTTTTGTGGTTACAACTTACAAGGAATACGATATGTCATATGTGGAAACATTTATACTTCATCCACGTGCTAGTAGAAGTTGGTTTCATGGGTATTGCTGCAGCTTTACTAGTAGAGCTCCCAAGAGTTCATGGGTCATGGCTAACCGAGAGTTGGAAACAAAAAAGGATTTTTGTGCATAACTGGAGTTTTCTGAATGTTAAATTTTGCTCGATTTTATCAAATCAGTGACCAAACGACTGCTCTGATAGGTCGATGAATTTTTGAATAAGCTTATGTGTCGACGTCCAGTTGTTTGCCAACGGCATCAAGCTTCAGTTATCTTGTTTGCTATTATCCCATGTACATTTTATATCCGGTTTCTAACATTACTTTTTCATGGGGAGCAGATTATTTGGAGTTAGTTCAGGATTTGAGATTTGAGACTGCAACAACAAAGATTAAGTTATCCCCTGATGGAGAGTTTCTTATTGCGTCAGGTATTATGATGCGTGCTTTTATTTGTTACTTATTGTTGGTTGGATTATATGTTATATGTACATGTATGGAAAGATTGCCACGAAAATGAGTCACTGTGATACATTCTTGACATTTAGGTGTTTACCCTCCTCAAGTTAAAGTATATGAGCTCGGGCAGCATGCTTTAAAGTTTGAAAGGCATTTAGATTCAGAGATCATAGATTTTGAGGTAAGTGATCCATCTATTGTACACTTACTCTTGCTTATATACATTATAGTTGCAGCAATTAACGTGCGTGTGCGTCCTAGTTTGCTAAATGCATGGGTCTTTTTTTCACTTGTTTTTGTTTATTAATATATTTTTTCTTTCAAATGTTCATAAATTGCCAAGAGACATAATCAACCTTGTAGTAAAAAAATAGATGCCCTAAAGAGTCTTGGTTCTAGTAATCTTTTCGGAATTGTGAATGCTGAAAGAGTACGTGCAAATCAATAGTTGATGATGCGGGTCTAAAGAACGATAGAAGTGGATAGATGTTTTCACATTTCATAAATCTTTTTTATACTTTTATCTATTTATCAGCCTAAAGGATGAGACGACTAGTCAAAAGGTTTTCCACGATTTGAAGTTAATTCACAAAAGACTTTTAGTTGAGCTATCACTTCTTTGAATTCATTACACTAGATAAGAATATGATATTTGACAATTCTAGGAGTATGAGGTCTCTGGATCCAAAAAGAATATGTAGTTCTTAAATGATGTTCTACGGCTCTGCCGTCTTTGTATATGACTCTTGATATATAGTTACCCTGAAGCATGAGGAAGCTAAACTATTTGAATTTTGAATAATTCAATGTTGACATTCTCAAATTTCTAGTTTGATTTTCCAGTGAACATATTCTTCTGGCCTCATCACCTAGGTTCGAAATAATGCTCAAAAGCTGCATCCATTTTCTCGGATGCCAGTACAGACTCTAGTCTTTGTTCTTTCATGGATCCCATTTTTTGGGATTGATAACTTCTAAAAATATCATAATTATTTTTGTCCTTAATAGATTTTAGGTGATGATTATTCGAAGCTGGCGTTTCTTTGTGCTGATCGTTCCGTGTATTTACATGCAAAATATGGGAAGCACTACAGCTTGAGGATTCCAAGGTACCGAATCATGCAGTTGTAGTTGGCATTCTTCTCCAAAGTCCTTATTGAGTTTGTTCTTCAGTGCTTTGCCATGATCTGTTAGATTAATCATATGCTGGGTCTTTGGATAAGTGAGTTATCTAAACACTTAGCATATAATTAAATATGCAAGGAGTATATGAGCAGGAAGAGTGGTGTTTAGAAGGATTTAATGAACCAAAGATTGAAGTGGTTTATCCTTCTATATCTCTCTGCTTCATTTCTCTTGACATCTCTCGCTTCAACCTTCTTTTTCGTATCATCTTCTTACTTCCATTCAGCTTCTTCTCTGTTTTACATTATAAGTTCTCATGGATATAAGATTCATAAACACAACATGAATTAATTTATATATCCGCTCTTATGGCGTTTTCTTTTGCTTGACTTTATCATCTCCAATTATTCGGTTTTACTACAAGAATTCTGAACAAATGTTTCATGGCTATACTTATTAGGGCAATTTCCCCAGTATAATGAACTTAAATATATGTTTTATTTATTTATTTCCAGGATGGGTAGGGATATGAAATATGATTGCTGGTCTTGTGACTTGCTTTGTGCTGCATCTTCTCCGGATCTGTACAGAATTAATTTAGAACAGGTATTTGATTTTGTAAAATTTCCAGGTTCTCGTTGTAGATGTTTACTCCTACCATTTTTCCTATTCCTCGTTCAAATTTTTGGGTGAAATTTCAGTAGTCACCAATTAGTTCATCAGATATAGTATTTTAGTGACGTTGAACTACTGTGTTGATTTTGTTTTCTCCTCTACTGATGGTATCATTTCAGAATTTTATCATTTAATATTTCGTAATGTCTGTAACAAACTTGACTTTCTTTTACTTTTAGGGTCGTTTCCTATCGGCTCTAAGCACTCAATCTCCAGCACTGAATGTAGTTGCTCGAAGGTAAGGCATTGTACCTTAAAATTATTTTCCTTTGAATGTGTGCTTGGTTGTTTGGCTCACATACTGATTGAAATCTTGTCACATCTTTATTTCGATTTGTATCCTTATTATTAGCAAGCTTCATGGACTAGTTGCTTGTGGTGGTGAGGATGGTGCTGTAGAATGTTTTGACATGAGAACTAGATCTTCAATTGCCAGAATTAATGGCGTTGCTCCAACTGGGGATGCTGACCAGGTATAGCTCTTGCCCCTAAACTGGGATCCTTTACATGCTGCATAAATCGGAAGGATTTCTTCATGGACTGTTTTTTCAGCATAAACTAGAAGAGCTTTATGGTTGTTATTTGTTAGTACTTAGGAGGGTCTTAGCTTTAGCTTTGAACCCTTTGGAGATTAGTTATAAGTAGCTCGGTTCCCAGCCAAAAAGCTGATTTAGTTAAGGGGTTGAATCCATTTATTATTCTGCCATTGTTTTCTTATGGATTCTCGATTCTATCGCTCATGAGAACATCTTATGGTTGTTCATTCTTCCGAGGGATTGCATATTATCTTTATCTAGGTAAAAATTCATCTTCTGAAATTGCAATTTATCAATATGTTTGCCTTTATCATACATACATATGTATACCCATAAGTTGTTTCTTTCATGAGACTGTGTATCATCTTTAGGAGGTCTCCTTAGGTTCAGGGGAAGAAAAAATGTGCTGATTCCTATTTTTCCTTTATGATCTGCTCTAGCAGTCACATATTATGCTACCCTATTATTTTCTTACGAAATAAGTTACGGTGCTGTGTATATCGATAGTGTGTATGTGTACTGCATCACCATTGTGATGTGATATGCTCCTTTAAGAGTAAAACCCTCACATAAGTTCACTGATCGTATAGGAGGTCACTGCAATAGAATTTGATGAAGATGGTGGCTTTTTGATGGCTGTGGGGACTAGTAAAGGAAAGGTACATTATCTCATTCCATGTACTTCAGTTGATGAGAAACAATTGCTCTTTATCATCACTATCTCTCTTTCTGCCATTCAGGTCCTGCTTTATGATTTGCGTTCTTCACATCCAATACGAATTAAGGATCACATGTGAGGCAACATCTAATTGTACTCTTAGTTATTAAGCTATTAAATGTTGTTTTAACTTCTTTTTTTTTTTAATGTTTTTTTTTTCCGTAGGTATGGCGGGTCCATATTAGATATCAAGTGGCACCACTCCATTAATTCTGAGCGACCGAAGTTAATCTCCACAGATAACAAGATTGTTAACATTTGGGACCCTGAGTCGGTAAGGTTTCTGCTACTCTAACGAATATTTATTCTTGAAAAACCTGTTCAAGTTGTGGTTATGCAGAAGAATTACCATCAACTTTATATTATCCTTGGGTTAAATACGACATTGTCTCCTAAAATTTACGCCGATTTTGAAATTTCCGCTTAAAGTTTAAAGTCTCCCCTAATGTTTGGAAATGATAAAAATCTCCCTTGGAAAGAGCATCTTCCCGTCATCGATAAGCGGAGATTTTTCATCATTTCCAAACATTAGGGAACTTTAAACTTTAAGGGGGAATTTTAAAATCGGCGTAAACTTTAGGGGACAATGACTTATTTTACCCTATAATTTATTTTTTTAATTAGATGGTCATGGTATGTTCTTTCCACTATTGAATATGTCTGTTGTAATCATTGATAATATATGTATTTTTTTTCTTCATCTTAACACATTCCATAATAATTGGTGCCATGTTTGGTAAATGAATCAGGTTAATGTTATGACAAGTATTGAACCAGCAGGCGTCGCTCAAGGAAAGATTAATGATATATGCGTGTTCAAGGGCAGTGGGTTGATGATGTTGGCATTGGACTGCAGTGAAATAACATCTCATTTCTTGCCTGCTCTGGGACCCGCTCCCAAATGGTGTTCTTACCTCGAAAGTTTGACTGTACGGTTCTGCAAAAAAATTCCCTTTTGTTGTTTGTTTATCATTTGCTGCGAGTCTATGATGTTGGATCTATGATTTGGTATTGTAGGAAGAGCTAGAGGAGGACGGACAAGTCAATATATATGATGGTTTAATATTTTTGACAATGGAAGATCTGGAGAGGTTGAATGCAACTCAACTGATAGGGACGAATCTCTTGAGAGCCTTTGCGCATGGTTACTTTATGGATTATCGGTTATATGCTAAGGTAATGAATTCTATATATGAATGGGATGGCCTATTTCGATAGAGGATGTCAAATTTTGTTTTTTATATCTTTCAGGCAAAACAAGTGGCGGATCCCATATCACGCGAATCTTATATTGAGCAAAAGAAGAAACAGAAGATTGAAGAGGAATGTGCTTCTCGGATTACGGTCAGTCATCATAAACACGGCATCGTTTGCCAATCGAAGACAAGATTAGAAAAAGGAAATGGCTTAGCGTTGTTTTTCCCTAATGCAATTTCAGGTTAAGAAGAAACTACCCAAAGCCAACAGAGGTCTTGCTGCTCGCCTTGAAGCTGAAAAGGCTGAACAAGAGGAGGATATTGACGGTGAGACGAAGAAAAAGACAAAGAAGAAGAAAGTTCTTGACCCCGGGGTTTTCGAAGATGAGAGGTTTGCAGATATGTTTATCAACAAGGTACAGTAATATATTATACATAAAGAAAGACTCATTTCCCTTTTGATCAAAAGAAATTAATTTTGCGTGATGTCTGGCAGGAGTATGAAATTGATGAGCAATCGCGAGAATACCTCTCGTTACATCCCATGGGTTCACAGAAATCTGCATCCTTGGTTGATGAGCATTTTGAGGCTGTTATGGAAGAAAGTAATGAAGGAGACACCGATGCCTCTGCTTCGCAAGGGGATTCTGATGATGATGAAGATGGTAGGATGAAGAAGAAGTCACGAGCTCCAAGGTAACACGGACTAATTCCTTTTCTAATATAGATTTTGGTGGATGATTGCTCTCAAGGTAACAAGAAGTTATGCCGGTTTCAGAATTATGAATGTGTTTCTAGCTTTTCACCATCTTGGAACGATTGAAAATGGTGACAAAATTCAGCCTTTTGCAGTAACTGTTTCATATATGTTCAGATTATACGAAGTGAAGGATGAGAGGCACGCAGAAGCCTTCTTCAAGTCAGTGTCACTAGCAAAGGAGAACTCCCTTACAATGGGAGAGAGAGCTGCTGCTTTGCAGCAGCGGGTGCAACGATCAGGGCTTCCGGATGGTGTCAAGGTGGGTCCCGGAGGATCAAGAGAAGTATCGTTCGTATCCAGAAGCTCAGCCAAGTATGTGGACAGCGACAGCGATGGAGGAGGACAACAACAAAAGAGGAGAGGCGTCCAACCCTTGGGTCTCAAGCCTGATCACCATCGGTTTGGCGGCCAAGGAAGAGGAAGGGGAGGGAGAGGAGGCGGTAGAGGAATGGGAGGGAGAGGAGGTGGAAGAGGAATGGGAGGGAGAGGAGGAAGAGGGGGAGGGAGAGGAGGCAGAAGAGGGGGAGGTCGCCGATGAATCAATTTTTCCGAAATTTTGCCCTAATTGAGAGATCCGAAGATTTAAACTATCATCACTTGTTGCAGCCACACTATTTCTTTTTTATGTATGATTGATTCGCCAACTTTGAACATCAGTGGTATTCAAAATTCGCTCGCTTATGAGGATCGCAATTTTCTTTTTAAATCTATTTAAATCACAATTTAAATCTTTTTTTTTTCTTCAAAAAAAGCTCAAAATTAGATGGAAAGTGAATGAAATTTCGAAATACTTAATATGGAAAAAAAAATATTTGGGGGGAAATGTTATTTTGGACTGAATATGAGGAGGCAAAACACTATTTTTTCCAGAATAGAAAACAGAATCAATTTAGCCTCAACAATTGGCCAAAAAAAAAAAAATTTAGCCTCAACAACCGAAGAAAACCTAAGCCCACCAATGAGAAGTCCAAGCCTAAGCTGTCAGCCATTATTTTTTCGGATAATTAATTGAATTTTATATAGTTAGATAATTAAGTGTTTTTTTGTTTTAAATAAATAAGTAGTCAAATTTTTTAACTGAATAAATATAATTTTTTATTAATTTTATATTATAAATAAATAGAACTAATTACAAGTTTATCACGTCATAAATAAATTTGACCTTCTTTTTTGTAATTAAAATTTTGTAAATGATTTTTTTTAAATGATGAGAAAGACATATTTTAATGTTTAAAATTATCAAATTTTATTTATTTTTAACAAAAAGGGTAATTAAAAATTATATTTATTCATTAAAAAAAATTGATCACCTATTTAAAAATTGCTAATTACCCAAAAGTATAAAATTCCGATAATTATCCCTATTATTTTTCTTTGTCAAGCGGCCCAACCATAGTTATCAGAACCGGACCGGCTGTTGAATCGATAAAGGGATCGGTTTGCGGTTCGTCCGATCCAACCGCGGTCCGACCGTGGATTCACGCTATTGGTATAGAGTTACAAACCCTAATGAACCCTTCCCTCTTCATCAGTCATCCGTCATCTACATCAATACAGTCTACTCCGTCTTCTCTTTAGGTTTCCTCCTCACCGTCTTCACCGGACCTTCTTCTCGGCCACATCCGTCGGCCGCCTCTGTCGGGCCTCCTCCTCGTCCACCTCAGTCGGCATCCTCTCACAACCTCCCAAGCCATCTCCTTTAATACCAGCTTCTTCATTCGGCCGAAAGAATACCAGGAAGGAACCCTATGTCGGAGACAGACATGGAGGCCGACCCTGATCTCGTGAATACTCGAGCTAACTTCACCACACCTACAAAAAATTCCAGAAAGAAGCGCAAGAAAGAAACGCTCACCGCTAACATTAGCGTCCTCCCGGAACACCCTAACAAGGCAGCTCCTCTCGTTGGCTACTTCCCCTCCGGATTCGACCCTGCTGGATTGGAGCAGACAGATTTAGGAGTTAAAGTTTATCGGAATGCAACCAAGAACAATAGGATTCACCTCGTAGTGAGCCCTCCAGGGACTAGTGTTGAGTTCGTCGGCTCCAGCTTCTCTGGCGAGTCAACCGCCGCCCTGCCGTGCACTTATGCGCTTGGGGTGTTTGACAGGGACTCGGGCTCGCTCAAAGTTGTGCCAATAGCTTCCAATAAGGTGATAAGTTACCGGGCTTTCCTTATACTGCTCTCCTCGCAATAACTCGAAATTGGCTTGCTTATTTGTTTTCACGCTTCCTTTATACTATTATGTTTAAGTCAATAGCCGGGTGTGCAATGTTTACAGAATACCTGTGGAATTTCAGTTCGTACTTGTTGTTGCTGTAAATAATATTATCTGATGTATGAACTGTCTTTTCTGCATATGAAGTGAGAGATTCAATTCTAGTTTACAATGCTATGTAGGTCAACAATTGCGCATACCTGGCTTTGTAACTGTTAATTGAAGATATTAACTGGAACTGGGGTACTGGACTATATCAAACTCTCACCTTTTTTAATAATTTAGTGCAGATTCTTAGATTGGAACCAAGGGTCGAGTCAGACCTTGTGGAGGAGGAGCATTCTGTGAAGAAAGAACTTTCTGCCAAAGAGAAGGCAGACAAAGTTAAGGAGGCAAACAAACTTTTTGCAACAAAGCAGTCTATATCACGGGTAATGTACATTCTTCTTTCATCATTATGTTTAGATTCACTGGGATTCTGAATTTTTAATGCCCTATCCATCCCGTTATAGATGCATTTGTCTAAATTTCCTTCCCTTTATAATTATTCTTTAGAAGTACTATTACATACCCAACCCAAGTATCCAAAACAAAATTTTGAGATAAGACCACATACTGGCTTGCTATGGATAATCACATATTTAATAGAAACTTTAGAGGAAGGTGACCGAGGGACGAAAAACAGGTCTCCATGTGGTTATGATGATAATGGTGCTATGAAAATGAAATTCTATTTCAGTTAGGATTGTAATTTAATTAATTATGAACAAGAGTGTGGCAAACAATCATTTACATATGTTCATCTAGGTGTTTCAAATATAGCTGACAACTGTTCAAGTACTACTTGAGTCTTTGAAGCATATACTTGATAATAAGAGAGGAGTTTGGAGGGAAAGATGTATGTATCCCTCCATTTTCTTCCATTTCTCTCAATTGAAAAGATTCTTCTCCTTACCTTTCCCCACCCAAACATCCTAGTCAAAACAAGCCCTTAGAAGTGATGTATTCATGTGTGCAAATCTCTACTTTATTGCTGTTATATTGATGTATTCAAAGTTGACAATCTCAACATTTTATATCTGTTTGGCCTTGTTGAGATTATCTTTTGGTTTACAGAGAGCCTAGCTTTTCTGCACCCTAATGTATCATATACTTGTGGATCAATGATGTTAATTGATTGATATAGGAGATGGAAGAGCATTGTATTTTATTTGTGAATATTATATGATCGTTAAGCTGGTCAATTCATTCCACTCTTTTTGTGGCATTTTCAGGCTAAGAAACTACAGTCTTTAAGACAAGAAGATGATCCAAATTCCCAAAATGATCTGGATCGCAAAATCAAAGAAGTTGCTATAAACAAGGAGGCACTTGAAAGTAGTACCGCTCAAAATGCTAGGAATGTCCCACCCTATAATTCCTGCACCACCAACCCCAAGGAGGTATACCCGTTGGACAAGATCATTTTCAAAGGAGAGTGGGACTATGTTAGGGATGTTCTTGAGCTCCATGATGCAAAAGCCAAAGCACCTTCTGAAGTTTATCCCGTGTTTGTTATCAACAGAATCTATAAACTGGAGGAGGCAAAGGTAAGAGACAATGTCGTTTTCTTGATCTTTTTCGAAAAGCTGAATCTTGTTTGTTGCTTTGATAGTTAAGTTGGTGATTCTGTTTGCAATTCAATTCTCGATTATAGGATGATGAGATGGAGAAGGAGACAATTGGTTGCATACTATCATACATCGCTCATCTGATCAAGTTCAAGGATCAGCTCTCTGCAGATGGCTCTTCCTCTGCAAAAAAGAAACACAGCACTCCAAGCATTCTTCGACAGAGATTCTCAACCATGTTCAATGAAGCTGAATCAAAATTTTTGTCTGCAGAGAAGATCGACCTCCTTGTAAGCTATGTGTTGGTTCTGTGTTTGTTTGTGGATGATTTCAAGACGGATCCCACCGACATTGCCAAGGATCTGAGGATGAGTAGTGTCAAGTTGAGGGAGCATTTCTTGAATTTGGGATGCACCTTCTCAAGGCAGAAGGGCACTCTGTATGCCATTCTTCCTGCCCCTCTCAAGTTCCCTGAGGCAGCCAGAAGACGACGGCGGTGAGTTTCTCTTTGGGGACTTGTTAAATCGATTCACCATGTTATGGGATACATATCAACATCTAAATCTTGTCATTGTGGTTTAATAGACTTGAAAGCTTACATTATATTTGCAATTTGTGTGCTAGGAAAAAAATGATTGTTAAATTTAATGAACATTACTGAGCGCATGAGCAATGGAGACTATTGGATAATATATCTATATTATTAAGGCTCAACATGTTTATGTAACCGTCGCTTGTAAATTGACACAAATACCCGTTAATAATCTAATTAATTTACATTTGTCATGACTATTTTGGTCATTTAAATGTATTCTAAAAGATGTTATAAAAAAATATATTTACGAAGACTCGAACCTATGACCTTATAATTGTAGACATGCGTATTAACCAGCTACACTCTTATCACTATCTCTTTCTTTTTTCTCATGCACCATTTTTTATATATATCCCCAACAAATGAAATTATATTTTCACTTTATTGGACATTAAGAGAACAGTGAATCTAAAGACTTAAATCACTTATAAAAGTTATAATATCATCCACAAGTGAAAAAATTTAGATTGAATTAATTTTTCAAATATGCATTATTTATTATTTGAAATTTAAAATGTACAATATAATTAAGTTTGAAATTTAAAATGTACAATATAATCAAGTGTGAAATTTAAATTCGAGTAGAATAAGAAAACCCATTTATTATTTATCCAATTTTTTAAAAATTATTTTATTTTATTTAATTACTATATCTGTTACTTTATATAACTTTACAATTTTAAATAATAATGATAATTGTATATTATGTTCTCAAGTCGTCATATTTTTCTTTTGGTAATTGTGACTTTTTTAATGTTTCTACAATTAATTATATATATGTTTTTCTTCAAAACATTCTCTATTCTTTCCAAAAAGTTAAAAAAAAATTGAATTGTGAGCATTGTCATTATAAAAATACATTTCATCTATAAATTAAAATAGAATTATAATCGATCAAAATTTACTATATTTATATGTTGAATATACATAATCTTTCGCGTGAAACAATAAATACAAAAACAAAATCAAATTTGAAAGGAGATATTTGATTAATGTATATATTTTTTATATTGATAATTATAAATTATGTAGTATTTTCAAATAATGATATTATTAAAATGTTTAAAAGATTATACTTTTTTTAATACTATTAATATTAATGCATAAATGATTCCAGCTGCCCAAAGTTGTTAATATGTTATTACTCCGGTGATGCTATCCAAAATTTAGGTATTACATGTCGAGAAAAAAGTAACAAGAATATTTTACTACAAAATTAAAATAACTCCGGTTATGTGTTGAAATAATATTTTACGAATGAGTGAAATATAAAAATCAATATTAATTTTAAGTGTTTATTATTTATTATATTTACAAAATATTTTTTGGATTGGTCAAATTTAGATTCTTTGAGTATTTCTTTACTTAACTCTACATTTCAAATATATCTAAAATTAACATATGAATTTACCTAAATCTCAACCCTACTTTATGAACTCAAGAAATATTAAAGTAAAATAACTCTAAAAATATCAAAATAAGGAAAAAGTTAATCAAATATATCTAATTTTATTTTTTGGGTAAATTTTTCTGGTAATTTCTTAATGTTGTCACGGTAGATTTTGGATAATCGTCGTTTCATAGACATGGTAGTGAGTTTGTTAAGAGATCTTAAGAGTATATTAAATGTATTCACTGACATGTTCGAACTTATTAGACAGTTGGTTAAGGCGTGCGTCTTAAATTAAAGATACTGACAGCGCCTAGGTTCAAATCCCGGGGATATCGACAGTATAAAAACAAAGAAAGGTTGGATGTCGGGAGTATAAAACTCAAAGAAAGGTCGGATGTCGGGAGTATAATACTCAAAGAAATATCAGTTGTCGGGACTATAATACTCAAACGAAGGTCGATCGGATGTCGGGAGTAAAATACTCAAATAAAGCGTTGGATGCCAAAAGTAAAAATACGTAATTTTGTCCAAATATTGACATATATATTTTTTGATCTTATTCTTATAAACAAATATGATAAATATTTATCATGCTTGAGGTGTTGATATGAGAATTAAACATTTGATAAATATATATGAAATTAAAATATAATTAAACTTAACTCTGAAAATATCAAAGTAATAAAACATGAAATAAATTGATCAAATATATTTTTTTTGTGCAAAATAGTGGGAATTTCTTGATGTTGTCATGGTAGATTTGTAATAGTCATTATTTTATAGACATAGTAATGTACGTGTTAAGATACTTTAAGAGTATATTGAATGGATTCATTGACGAGTTATGACTTATGAGCGTACGTCTTAAACCTCAAATAGTATGAGCGCATACGACTGAATCCTACGAATGTTGTCTGAGTGAAAATACTCATAGAAAGTTCGAGGTTGGTATGAATACTCATAGAAAGTTCGAGGTCGAGCATTAGCGATAGTTGGTATGAGATAAGATAGTATGACATGATACATGAGTGAAAATTACTCATAGAATGTTCAAGATTGAGAATTAAACGATAGTTGATATTATCATGATAGATTTGTAATAGCCGTTGTAATAGCATGTATGAATACTCATAGAAATTAGTTTGAGGTCAAGCATTACGCGATAGTTGATATGAGATGAGATATTATGACATGGTATGTGAGTAAAAATACTCATAGTATGACTATAAACAATACGTAATGTCAACTTTATCAAATATCGACATATATTTGTTTGATCATATTCTTAGTAGCAAATATTTTTAAAAAATTGCTCGAGCAACTGGGACCAAGAACCACTACTAAAGAGACTCCCGGTTGCTCGAATAATGTTTTAAAAATATTTACAACAAAATTAATTTTATTTAATTATATTAGGTAATTTAAGTTAAGTTTTACAATTCAAATACTATTTTTAATCAAGTGTTTAGAGTAAAATTGGAATAAACTCAACGGTATACCTTCATAATATGTAGATATGTGTTGCGTATATATATAGATATATCTAATTAACTACTAAACTATACTGAAATTTTTGTAATCCACTTAAGTGTATTTCCCTAATGGTTATACTAGACCCCGGCACGCGCTACGCACGTGCACGCTGTCGTCGTTGGTCGTGCGTGATGTCTTACGAGAACGGAGAACATGATCAACCCGACTCCTAGGATAATACAAGAATTGATCACTTCATAAAAATATTATTAATGTAAAACTAAACTTAATTTGCGTAAGATAATGAAATAATAAAATTTAAAAACTCTTAAATATTTTTAAAAACTTGCTCGAGCGACCGGGATTCCTTTTGATAGTGGTATATGCTCCCGACCGCTCGAGCAATTTTTTAAAAATATTTAAGACTTTTTAAATTTTATTATTTCATTATCTTACGCAAATTAAGTTTAGTTTTACATTAACAATATTTTTATGAAGTGATCAATTCTTGTATTATCCTAGCAGTCGGGTTGATCATGTTCTCCGTTCTCGTAAGACATCACGCACGACCAACGACGACAGCGTGCACGTGCGTAGCGCGTGCCGGGGTCTAGTATGTTTAATGTTTAATTTTTATCATGATTTACTTGTCATCCGAATTTTGATATATAATAAATTTGAAAGTTATATTTTTTGACATAATTTGTTGTTAAATAATAATGGATATATGTATGTGTTAGATAGTAATTTGTAAATTTTAACAAAGCGCAAATATTTGTAAAATTTAAATTGTTCAAAATGTAAGTTAACAGTTTACACAAAAAGAAATAGAGTAAGATAATAAATTAAATATAATTTTCTTTTTAAAGTAAATAGTTTTTTGTTTTAAAAAGATTACGTTACCAATTGCTCAAGCTGAAATAGTACCTCTTTATGACCAATTTTTTTTTTTTGATAATTATGGATTAAAATAAACCACTATAGGTGACAATTAATCACCTAAGTTCAAAATACACAAACAAAAACTAGCTAACTTTAACAATTCGCGAAACAGAAAAGCCCACAGCGTCTTTCCGGAGCGCGATAATAGTTTCCTTCGGAGGAGAGCTATGAATTTCAAACACATGTCGTTGTTTGACCGCCATACCCGCCATGATATCCGCAACCGCATTCGCTTCTCGAAAAATATGTCTGAACTTCATTCTTTCGAACTGCATCAATAGTTTCCTGCAATCCGCAATGATCGGCATTAGTTTTTGATTTGACATATTTTCGTCAGAGATTACCTTATGGGCTAAGAGGGCGTCCGTCTCAAGGTGAATAGATTTTAATCCGAGTGTCTTTGCCAAAATCAGTCTGTCTCGGATGACCCAACATTCCGCAGTGAGACTGTTTGAGCAATCCAAATTCCTTGAGAAACCTGCAACCCATTGACCCATGTAGTCTCGGATGACCCCACCGGCTCCTGCAAAACCTTGATTTCCCTTAGCAGCTCCATCTGTGTTAATTTTAAACCAATCCTTTTTTGGAGGAACCCAACTAATATCAATGGAAATAAACTCATTAGCGATGTCAGTCTGAAGATAAACATTTTGGTGAAATTTTGCCTGAGATAAAGATAAATTATAAACAGACGAAAAAGCAGGTTTATCATTAAAAATAAGAGAGTTCCTATTTTTCCAAATGTTCCATAGAGCATAAGGGAAAACGAATTTCCATTCAACACCTTGATTATTGACTCCTGCTTTGTGACACCCATACTTGATCCACTCATTCAAGGGATACTAGAACGATTGCCCCAGACTTGGCGGCCCAGTGACTGAATTCCACATCTCTTTAGCATGTTTACACCCACGCAATATGTAGTCTATGTCCTCTATCCCAGAGTAACAAATTTGGCACAGAGGGCTCAAATTACATCCTCTATGATTCAATAGTTTGCCGGTGGCTAGTCTATCTTTAAGGCACAACCAGATAAAGTACTGAACTTTTGGAATAGTCTGAATCTTCCAAACCCAATCCCATTGATTAATCGCATGGTTGTCTGTGTCATGACCTGCTAAAAGAGAGTATGCTGATGTTGTAGTGTAATTACCCGAGTGTGTGACATTCCAAATTTGCGTGTCCGAGGATTCATTGGTCTTGTCCCCTGGAGTACCTCGAAACATGTTCACAAAATTCTTGGGGAAGTCAAAGGAAGTTCTATCTAGATTCCACTCTTCATTTTGGAAGACATCTCCTACCATCAATCTGTCTTCTTCATAGCTCAGTGGACCATAGATTGCTGCTCGCAGGGGTTGATTACCCACCCAATTATCGAGCCAAAATTTAATATCCCTACCATTTGCCACCACCCACCCTAAACCTAATTTAAGGGTGTTCATACCTTCATTAATTGCTTTCCAATTACAAGGCGTTTTATTCGAAGAAGTGAGAGAAGTTTCATCCTGCTTAAATGTTCTGTTTCTAATGACCTTAACCCAAGGAGCTGTTTCCTTCTTCATTCTCCAAGCCAAACTTCCCAAGAGTGTTTTGTTTCGATACAATGCCGACTGCAGACCAAGTCCCCCTAGTTTTCTCGGCTTTGTTATTTCCTCCCAATTGATCAAATGAATTTTCCTTTTCTGGTCCGTGGATCCCCAAACAAAATTTCTATTAATCCTGTCCAATTCTTTACAAACTGAACTAGGAAACATAGTACATTGCATATAGTAGGAGGGGATTGTGGACAAGACCGATTTGACCAACGTAACTCTACCTGCCATTGATAACAACTTTGCCCTCCAACCCGAAAGTTTATTTCTAACTTTATCTAGAACAAAGTTAAAAGAGCTAACTTTCGAGTTTGACAAATCCAAAGGAAAGCCAAGGTAAGAACCAAAGTTTTCAACAGTTCTAAACTGTAAACTTGTTGAGATCTGTGTTCTTTTGGTAGCTGGGACATTGTTTGAGAAGACCATGATCGACTTCCCCTGATTTACCTTTTGCCCTGAAATGTCGCAAAACTCATCTAGGACCGAGTTGATACAGTTACAATTTCCAGGAGTCGCCTCTCCCATTAGAATGAGGTCATCAGCAAAGAAAAGATGGGATAAGGTCAAGCTACCTCTTCCCAGTTTTATTCCTTTCCATTGACCTTGCATCACTTTCTCATCGATAAGAAACGCCAGATATTCCATGCATAGAATAAAGATGTACGGAGAAAGAGGATCACCTTGTCTAATGCCTCTGGACGGATAGAATTTTTCAAGTTTCCCCCCATTGAACAGAATTTCGATTGAAGACGTGGAGATACAACTCATAATCAACTTAATGAATTTATCAGGGAATTTAAAGAAAATGAGTGTTCTTCTGATGAAATCCCACTCAATTCTATCATATGCTTTTTCAAGGTCTATTTTAATGATCATGCACCCCGTTTTGCCATGTTTATGCTTTGAGAAATGAAGCACTTCTCTAAGCAGAATAACATTATCCGAACCCCTTCTCCCAGGGACAAAACTAGTCTGAAAAGGAGAAATGATATCCTTCAAAACAGGTCTAATTCTATTCACCAAATTTTTTGAAAAGACCTTGTAAATAGAGTTGCAAAGACTAATAGGTCTGAATAGGGAGACTGAATTAGACTGACTACATTTAGGAATTAAGCAGATGAGTGTCTCGTTCCAACTTGTAGGGATAGACCCCTTTTTAAACACCTCACAGATAGCCTCATTCAGAGAGCTACCCGTACAGTTCCAAAGCTTTTGAAAGAAAGCCGGGTGAAGTCCATTAGGCCCCGGAGCTTTAAACGGTTTAAGATCCCAAGTGGCTTTCCTAATTTCTTCAAAAGTGAGGAAGTTGTTTAGGCGACTGATTTGATTAACAGAAAGAGCAGTTCTCCAAGAATCCGGATGGTCAACCACCATAGGTGAGGTAACCTTTGAAGTTGTGAAGAGATTTGAATTTTTTTTTGAAATTCCTCTTGAATGAGTCCCTCATCAAAAATCCAATTTCCAATTAAGTCTTTGATTGCCAAGATCTTATTTCTTCTTCTTTTAACAAGAGTAGAAATGTGATAGAATTTGGTGTTTCTATCCCCGTCTGTGATTCACTTTGTGCGCGACTTTATGACCAATTCTTGATCAGGCCCAAGCTTATTAACCATGTGTGGTGTGACCAAATTTAGGGTTTAGAGAGATTAGGTTTGTTAAATTCTTTTTTGCATGATATGACCATTACTTAAAATGAAAAATCATTTAAAAAGCGTCAGAAATGATATCTATATACAAAAAATAAAATGATTGAAAAAGATTTTAAAAATATATTTTTTATTGCAAAAATAAAGTTGACTAGTTGAGTTTTATCTTTCTAAAGAAAAAAAAAACGTTTCCTAAAAAGTATATATTATATTATTATTTTTGTTGTCTAAAATATTTTTTAATTTTTTAGAATTTTGTAAAAATGTTATCTATTTTTAGAATAATTTTTTCATCAATTATATTATTTTTAAAAATAATAACTGGTATTTATATAAAATTCTCCATAGATTATGCATATTTGTGGACATGGAAAATACAAATCCATAAATTTTGTGGACCTATTCTTCCGTGAAATAATAATGGTGGAAATAATGAAATAATTGTCAGCGGTGATGCCAGTTGCTCGAAGAAGGCGGTAATTGGTAGTATATAATGTACGAATCATACAATTACAGGACTCAGTCAACCAAATTTTATTCTTTTAATTTATATATATATATATATATACTCAATTAATTAACAAAGCCAAGCTAAACGACTCTGTTGGTGGGTGGGTGATCTTATTCATTCTGGCTCTCTCATTGAACTTCTGTTCTCGACAAGGTGAATCACCGGCGCAGCGTTTCTTCCATCTCCTCCTTAGATTCATTCAGCGTTACTAGAGCCTAATTCCCTCATTTGAGTCGCTATTCAGGATCCTAGAATCTGGTTGCGACCTTTTGTTTTTGCGAATTCCGAGTTCGTGAGCAGAATTTTCATAGGGGCGGGCAATATGGAGGATCGGGGGGCTCAGCTGGTGCATGGACTCGTGGACTCGTTGAATGAGATATCAGCGATGCCAGATTGCAGAAACGTATGCAGGAACATGTACAGCAACTTGGTCCGAAGAATTAAGCTGTTGAGCCCTTTGTTTGAGGAGTTGCAGGATGGGAATCGTCATGAGATAGGGGAAGATGACCTGAGAGGATTTGAATCATTGGCAAGTACTTTGGATTCTGTGAAACTGCTGTTGAAATCAGTGAATCAAGGGAGTAAGCTTTGTCAGGTATCCTTTCCCTTTCCTGTTTTTGTTGGCAACATGTGTACTTCAAGAAAGTCAGAAAAAAAACTCTGGCGATCCAATTTTGATGATGATGAAGAAGAAAAAACTCTTAGAATTTAAGATGTTAGGGATTATGCTTTAGAGTATGTTAGGGTTAGTCCTAATAGTTTGGACATTTACATGTTAGTCCTAGCTACAACTACCACTACCACTGCCCTACATGTAACCTTCAAGCTTTAGTTAATACAAAATGTTTTCTTTGATTATTGCACTAAGCTCACAATTCTCTCCACATCATACTAAGATTGTTAGGGATTATGGGTTAGAGTATGCTAGGGTTAGTCCTAATGTTTTTGATAATTACATATTAGTCCCTAGCACTCCTATATATAGACTACTCTATCCTATGTAATGAATTAATCTAAAGTTTGCAATATGAAATTTTCTATTATAGTTGCCCTTAGCTCTTCATTCTCTCCTCATGTTATTCTATAATGCTAAGATGCTCTATAAGATGTTAGAAAACTATTCTGTATTCTGCTCTAAGTTTCATTGTTGGGACACGATCGTCGGTCCTGCACAAGACTCGCCGAGAATGATCCAATTCCAACACCTGCAAAAAAGGACAGTGGAAGTGATCTTCGGTCCCTCTTCGAGGTCTAAGCTAGCTTGGTGTTTAAAAGATATGTATATGAAGATATATATTAGTCTGGTTGCCCCTACAAAAGTCCCTAAGTCGTCGACTTGTCAGAGAGTGCGAACAGCTTTGTAGGCCCCTTCTGTAAATGTTAGCGCTGGGTATCCAACATTGATGATGAAGAAAAGCTTAATGTTCATAGACAGAATGAAGGAACTTACTTTGATCCTTTTCAGGATTGGTTTTAGCTTTTGAGCCGAACCTTCTGAACTCATGGCGAAAGAGTTAATTTGGTTACAACTGGATTGCTGTTACATTATTGACGATGCTGAAAAATGGTTATTTATGTCCCATCATTTCTAAAAGAAGTATAGCATGTTTATGCTTGTTCCCTAAAAGTATGATTGCTACTTTACTAGTAATGATGCTCATATACCATAACCAATTTCAGCTTCCATTTTTCCTTTTCATTTCATCAGTGGTTATGTTCGTTCTAGTTGTAAATGCATCATTAGCATGACATTTTGTGCTCAACATAGCCAATGTGGATTGATGCTGAATGTTACCGATTACCATTTTAGATTAAAGTGTAGCTACACTTTGTGTTTTTGTTAACTAGCTATACTTCATTTGTTTGGTCTGCAAAAGAGATCATTTTTGGAGTTTGATTTGATCTTTTTCCGCTAACATAAGTTTTTCTCTGGTACAGGCTTTCGAGAGGGATAAGATGGCAGCAAAATTTCACCAGATGACGGGACAAATAGAAGCAGCATTAAGTAGAATCTCTTACATGAAACTAGGTATACCAGAGGAAGTTCGAGAACAGGTGAAAGTGAACAAGATTAAGAAATTTCAGTTGAACTCTGTTATTTGCAAATTGTCGTAGGTTTATTAAGATATCTTGGTTCATGGATTATTCAGATTGAATTGGTGCATGCTCAATTCAGACGAGCCCAAGAAAAGGTGGAAACCAGTGATTTGCAGCTCGTCTTGGATTTGAGCCTTGCAGTTAGAGAGAAGGAGGTGGATATGGTAGTACTGAAGAGGCTGTCGGAGAAGCTTCAACTCAGGACCATGAATGATCTGAAGAGAGAGTCACTTGCTATACATGATCTGGTTATCTCGGGTGGTAGTGACCCTCAGAACTTCCTTGAAGAAATGTCGACCTTGCTCAAGAAGCTCAAGGACTGTGCACTTAAAGAAAATAATAATGATGATGTGGGTATCATAGAAGTCGAGAAAATCCCAATGAAGCACCGATCACCTGTTATCCCTGATGAGTTTCGTTGCCCTATATCTCTCGAGTTGATGAAAGATCCCGTGATTGTATCCACTGGGCAGGTACCGCTTTTCTACTTCCACTCCGAACTTTTAAACCATATGCAAATTTGTGTTTGGGCACAAATCATTACATCAAGTTGCAGTCAACTTTGGATGTTAAGTGAGTTAAGTTTTCTGGTATGCTTGTTAGACGTTGTGCTAGTTTGTTTGTGCATTTTCTATGACCGGTTGGAGACAATTAACATTTATACAATACTTAAGATTGATCACCCCTCTTATACTGGTGTATGCGTAAGTAAATTGCTGAATTACTTTTGCAGACATATGAAAGATCATGCATACAGAAGTGGCTCGATTCTGGACACAGGGCTTGCCCCAAGACACAGCAAACCCTCTTGCACACAGCCTTAACCCCGAACTACGTCCTCAAGAGTCTAATTGCTCTCTGGTGTGAAAGCAATGGAATCGAGCTCCCCAAGAAGCAAGGGAACTGTAGAAACAAGCAATCAACCAATTCGGACTGCGATCGTACGGCCATCAATGCCCTGATGCAGAAACTCAGCAGTGAGAGCCCCGATCACCAGAGAGCTGCTGCAGGTGAGCTCCGACTCCTAGCCAAGAGGAACGTGGATAACAGAATATGCATTGCAGAGGCAGGAGTGATCCCTCTCCTTGTTGATCTCCTGTCTTCCCCAGACCCCCGAACTCAAGAACATGCAGTCACTGCCCTTCTGAACCTCTCTATTTACGAGAACAACAAGGGCCCGATCGTAAACGCTGGGGCGATTCCCGATATAGTGCATGTGTTGATGAACGGGAGCATGGAGGCGAGGGAAAATGCTGCTGCTGCCCTCTTCAGCCTCTCCATGGTGGATGAGAATAAGGTGGCGATCGGGGCAGCTGGTGCTATCCCAGCCCTTATAAGTTTACTATGTGAGGGCACCCCAAGGGGGAAGAAAGATGCTGCTACCGCGATCTTCAACCTATCGATCTACCAAGGCAATAAAGTCCGTGCAGTTCGTGCAGGGATCGTTGGCCCGCTAATGAAGCTGATGAATGATGCTGGAGGAGGGATGGTGGATGAGGCATTGGCGATCCTAGCAGTTCTTGTGAGCCATGTTGATGGAAAGTCTGCTATTGCACATGCAGAGCCGATCCCAGTTCTGGCGGAGGTTGTCAGGACAGGGTCTCCTAGGAACCGAGAGAATGCTGTGTCGGTCTTGTGGTCGCTCTGTTCAGGCGGGTGTGTGGAGCAGTTGCAGATACTGAAGGAGATTGGGATCGAACAAGTGTTGAAGGAGTTGTCTGACAATGGGACAGACAGAGCGAAGAGGAAAGCCAGTAACTTGTTGGAGTTGCTTCAACGAGTTGAGGCAGCAGCTTCTATGGCGACATCGACATTGTGATTGATGCTAACTTAACTTGTCTTTCCATTTTTTTTAAATAAAAATATTATTTTGTGTGTATTATTTATTATGTTTGGGTTGGAGAAGAAAATGGTAGGCCACAAATGTCCGTCTGTACTCTGTATATATATATATATATATATATGTGTGTGTGTGTGTCTTATATTTTGATATTTTTCTTCTGAATATATTTTTATATTACCATGCATTTATTTTGACATTAACCCAAAAGCAAATTGATGTTCTAAAACGCGTGTGCTCTGCTGTATCCATTGATTCAAATTGCTGTTAAATTCCTTCCATTTATAGGTGTTATTGTTATATATATATATAATTACTAAAAGAAATGAATTGTCGTAACCGAAAACAGCATAACCAAAAAAGGATACTTAATATTAATAACAGACTAAAATGTCCTAAATATACGAACGAGTGGCACGAACGTAATTATAGAAAAGATTTGCTTCGAAAAAAGTAAGCGCCTTCCAAAAAGTACTGCTACCCACTCAGGGAGGCACGGGTAATTCCGATTCCCGAATGCAAATTCCAATTCCCAACGCAACTCTTCCTCTTCCTCTTCCTCTTCCTCTTCCATTCATTTACGAAGACGAATTGTACTAAGATAACTAGATTCTTCTTCACTGCGCTTCTGTCACCAGACTGGCCCACTACGTTTCTATTGTTCAATTTTGATTTTGATATACATGGCGACCGGTATCCGTCTGCGCCGTCTTGCTGCCGTAGCCACCGCAACCGCCGCTGCCGCTGCATGTACTGCACTCACCCCCTCCGTCGCGTCCAATGATCGAGCCGGGGAACCTGCTCTTGAGGCAATCAGGCGGAAGGTCAGTGATCCTGCCGCTGCAGTACCGCCCAGAGCTGTCCAGGAAGCTGCTCTAGCTGGTGCCAGCTCTGCCAGTCCTCTCGACATTCTCGTGATAGGCGGTGGTGCCACTGGCTGTGGGGTTGCTCTTGACGCTGCGGCTCGCGGTCTTCGCGTCGGGCTTGTGGAAAGAGATGATTTTTCGTCCGGTACCTCCTCGAGGTCCACGAAGCTGATCCACGGAGGTATGAATTTGGATCTGGAACGTTATATCTGCTCCAGTATTTTTGAATTATGGATATTTTGATCACCTGCTTTCCTTTTTATGCAATTCTTCAGATTATCATCGCAATACCGATTGGCGTTGAAATATCGTTGCTTGTTCTCTATTTAGAATTTGTCGCTATTTTCGTTTCTTGTTTCGTAGAAGGACGGACAAGATAGATAAATAACTACATCCGTGATCCTTTTTATTAATGTTGAACAAAGATTAACAAAGAAAAGAGCAGAACCTCACTTGGCTAAGCAACACTTCATTGAGATGAACCTCTCATTGCAAAGGCTGCTGCTTTGAACATTTCCACATTGAATAATTTATTGGCAATGACCATTCTAAAAGTGAACGCTTGGGATTTTACTCTTAAGGTTACTGTTCATTTCTGACATACAGTATTTGGTGCTTAGTGAAATTTTTATGCTGATCTGCCAGAGAAGTTTATGTCCTATTATGTGAGCAGTGAGCGGGAGAGTGGAGACTGAACTTCTTGAATCCTTTTCTGAGCTTAGCCTTTGTCTCTATCCTAACGATCCAGGATTTTTTTATAGTATCACACACTACAGATTACCCTTAATTTTATTTTCTCTATCCATTACTAGAAACTCACTGGACTTTATTTCTACTTTTCAGGAGTACGCTACCTGGAAAAGGCGGTCTTCAATCTTGACTATGGGCAACTAAAACTCGTATTTCATGCACTCGAGGAGCGTAAACAGGTTATTGGTAATGCCCCGCATTTGTGTAATGCCTTACCATGCATGACACCATGTTTCAACTGGTTTGATGTGGTATACTACTGGATGGGCTTGAAGATGTACGATTTGGTGGCTGGAAGGCACCTTTTACATTTGTCTAGATACTATTCTGCACAAGAATCTGTGGAACTCTTTCCAACTCTTGCAAGGAAAGGCAAAGATCAAGTGCTAAAAGGCACAGTGGTTTATTATGATGGGCAGATGAATGACTCTCGGCTTAATGTTGGATTAGCATGTACTGCTGCACTTGCTGGGGCAGCAGTACTTAATCATGCTGAAGTAATAACCCTTCTGAAAGATGAAGCTGGTGACAGAATAATTGGTGCTCGCATTCGCAACAATATCTCAGGTAGATGACCAACATATATGTAGGAAACAGATACTATCTCCATAAACTAACCAGGACTTTCCAAAACCACCTTTTTTTTCACTTGAAAATATTCCCCATGTGCCCTTGCCCAGCTCCAACTTTTTTAGCACTAATAATCTTTCCTTGATAAAAGAAATTGCCAAGATCCTGCGTGTATAACTGCTGAAAGCGTTGTTTCTCTTTAAAGTAAAGATGAGTTGTTTGCTTAGCATATTTTTAAAGGACTAGAATTTCTTTGAACAAAATGGTATATTCACTGACCTTTCTTCTCAGATAACTCTATGGCTGAGAACATTTTATTATGTTTTGATTCACTTATGGTAGCATCATTGTCAATGTATTCTTCCCATTTTCTTCTGTTATGTTTAGGGAACTAACAGCTTTTGGTTGTTTCAATGCCAGGCAAGGAGTTTGATACTTACGCAAAAGTTCTTGTTAATGCTGCTGGCCCTTTTTGTGACTCTGTCAGAAAGATGGCTAATTCAGACGCGCAGCCAATTATATGTGCAAGCAGTGGAGTACATATTGTCCTCCCTGATTACTATTCACCAGAAGGGATGGGATTGATTGTTCCCAAAACTAAGGATGGGAGGGTTGTTTTCATGCTACCATGGCTTGGAAGAACAGTTGCTGGGACTACAGATTCTAGCACAACCATTACAATGCTGCCTGAACCTCATGAAGATGAGATCCAGTTTATATTGGATGCCATATGTGATTACCTTAATGTCAAGGTTAGTGGTGCCTATATGTATCCTCTCTTGTTTGTAGGTTCTGATTTCCTAGCAATATTCATGTATATATGTAACCCTTGTGCCAGTTCTTGCTTGTCATCTTTCTAGATACATCAAAATTAATTCTTGATTCTTTACAAAAATTGTAGGTAAGGCGAACAGATGTTCTCTCTGCTTGGAGTGGTATCCGTCCATTGGCAATGGATCCTTCAGCAAAGAACACTGAGAGCATATCAAGAGATCACGTTGTATGTGAAGAGACTCCTGGGTTGGTCACCATAACTGGTGGGAAATGGACTACATACCGAAGGTATTTCCCGTTTTAACTTTGAATTGGTTGCTGCCAATATGAGATTTAATTGTTTAAAACAAATCCAATTAAATGAACTAGTATTTTAAGCTTTACATGAAGTATTGCAGTTAGACAAATTATACTCACCAAGATTTGCTGATGCTGTTAGTACACTGTAACTATGATCAGTAATAGAGTGTAATAAAATGCATTTCCAGCATGGCAGAAGATGCTGTCGATGCTGCTATACGGTCTGCAAAGCTGCAGCCAAGTAACGACTGTATTACAAACAACCTCCGACTAGTGGGTGGGGAAGGATGGGAACCAGCATCTTTTACCGTGCTTGCTCAGCAGTATGTTCGCCTGAAGAGGTCATATGGAGGTAAAGTTGTTCCGGGTTCTATGGACACTGCTGCAGCAAAGCATTTATCTCATGCTTATGGAACATTTGCAGAAAGAGTGGCTGCAATAGCTCAGGTGACCATTCTTTCTCCGTACGTTGGCTTTATCATTTATAATAGATATTGAATTTGAGATACATCTTCTATAAATAATTTCAGGATGAAGGATTAGGAAAGAGGCTTGCCCATGGATACCCATTCCTCGAGGCTGAAGTGGCTTACTGTGCACGCTATGAGTACTGCGAGTCAGCAGTAGATTTTATTGCAAGGAGGTCAAGACTTGCGTTCCTCGACACTGATGCTGCAGGCAGGGCACTGCCACGTGTGATCGAGATCCTTGCAACCGAGCACAATTGGGACAAATCTAGAAAGAACGCAGAGCTACACAAAGCTCGACAATTCTTGGAGACTTTCAAGTCATCAAAAAATGCTCAGTTCCATGATGGCAAACACAAGTAACAGACCAAGGTAGGTGCTTTCTTTTTCAGGAACTTACCTTTAAATAATTATTCTTATTTAAAAAATAAAAAACGTTACTACCCAACCAATTGTCATTATTTTCGGTGAAAAAGTAATGGTTGGGTGGGATATTCAATGCCAGCAAACTAGCAAAGTTATGCAGCTTCTTCTCTTGGAAGTGGCTAATCCTAATAGTCCCAATAATAGTTTAGGCAGGGTGCAATCTATAATTATCTTATCCATTGATTATCAAGTATCAACTTTACTGATATTTTTCAATATATTCTTGATGTATTTGTAGGTACATGCTTAAGAAAAGGACTATACTTTATTTAAAAAAAATAGTCAGCAGCTCACCGCCTAGCTAAGTTCCCATTTCAAAGAGATACACAGCTATTTTATTTTGTTGTAAAATTGATCGGCAGCTCCCTTGTTTTACTGAGTCTCTGTTTGTGCATCTCTTGTTGATTCTTTGGTGTTAATAACAAAGGGGGCTTCTTTCTTTTAGATATATAGTACTGATAATAAAGTAAGGATGATTTGAAAGGCTCTGTAGCCATTCGGAATATTCAGCCGTGCTATAATTCAAGATTACCATTGTTATGCCATCTTTGGTTTTTTGTTGGTTATTCCGGTTTGGTATTTGGATTTAGTGTTTTGGTGACTAAAAGGTGACATTTTGTTCTTCATTTGCTCATTTTAGTTTTGAAAAATATGCTCATTATTGTGTGAAAAGTTTAGCTCAGCAATGATTCTTTTATGCAAATGCACCTAGAAGTTTATTCCACTATCAATCTAACCCCTGATGTTTTGAAATCCTAGCCTCAGAGACCCAAGTTTTAGTCTCCCACTTGCTTGGGTTATTATCTTGACCCTGTTTCATAGCCTGGAAACAAGGTCTGGATTGTTGTAGCCACTTGGTTGTTGACTTATGGTTTGGTCAATTGAAGATAAGCTTCCAAGTGCATATTAGATTCAATGAGCAAGTCCTGAGTAGACTCATGGGTTGCCACTCGATAAATGGACATTCAATATTAGCAACTCCTCTGCACTTAATCCCTTACTGACTAATTCAGTGCAATTTGCAAGTGAATTATTTAACGAAAGTTTTTAACAGAAAAGTAACGGGTTAAATAATTACCATCATTTTCAACATGTTGGATAAAAACTAATTATTTGGGTTGGAAAATAATTTTCTTCAATGTTCTATTTTCAAAAAATTTTCCAAATTAAATATTTACAACTATTTATAGAACAGTGCAATACAGTAGTTGCCCAAAAGCACTTTTCTGATTCTTTTCTGAATTTTTTTAAAAAGTAACTTTGTCAGATTTTTTTTTGATAAAGTAAATATTGTCATAAAATATTTAGAAAAATGTGTGTTTGCGCTACTGCAGGTAGCGAAAAATATTTTTCACTACCGTTAGTAGCGATGTCTTGTTTTTCGCTACTGTAGGTAGCGGAAAAAAAAAAACGTTACCTACAGTAGCGAAAAACAAGAAATCGCAACTAACGGTAGCGAAAAATAGGAAAACGCTACCATTAGTAGCGTTTTTAAAAAATTGCTACTATGAGTAGCGTTTTAGACAATTATTTGTCTCTGCCACCATTTATTTGCGCTTTCTGTGCAAAATTTTGAATTATTACCGTATCTGAATTCTATTTAACATCCTACTTCAGCTTCTTCATCCTCCTACTGCGCCTTTCTTTCTACTGTATCTTCTTCATTATCTTTATGCATCTCCTGAGGTATGTAATATATTTGAATGTATTTTTTAATTACAATATTTTTAAAATTGTTAGCAGTTATATTTACATAAATATTAGGTTATCTAAAAAATAAGCACATCTGATATGAACTATTATAATATTAATTATTTATGATAAAAAATGCTAGAGATCAGTATCATTTGCTTATATGACGGTGAAATATTGTCTCAGAATGGTAGTGAGGTCTATGTGGGTGGTACTTCCAGTATTACTACCGCTATCTTGAATATTTCTCTTTATAGACTAAAGAAAATTATACGTATCGAGTGTGGTTGGAATGACGTTGAAGCTATGTCCATAAGCATATCCTATAAATTTACAGATACTGATGGCATTTGCAAGTTTGTACGGATTCGATTGCAAAATGCATTGTCTATTGCTCTACAGTTAAGCGTGGCTAGTCGATTTATTGTGTTTAGCTTAACTAGAGAAGTTAATTTGAGGTCAAACACATCTGATAGTAGTGAGACATTCAATGTTTTGCATGGTCACACGTATGATCTCTCCGATGACGAGGTCGGCGTTAATGCACTCCCAGATGCCTCAATAAATGAAGAAGATCTGTATATGGAGCATTTTACGGGTCACATTGATGAAGAAAATGAAGAGGTGTTTGAGTTTGGTGAGGATGGAAGTACCTCCCATGGTGGAAGTAGCTTCCACACCCTTCAAATGATGCACCCCACTGCTTCTAATTGGATTGATAGTAACTGGATTGACGACTTTCAATCAAAAGATGAGTTGTATATGGATATTGATGAACCGTCAACTGAAGGTTTCCTAAACACAAACATGAAGTTTAGGAGTAAGGACGATTTATCTACCGTCGTAAGGAGATGACACATAGCTAATTCTAAGGTTTGCATTGTTGAGACATCGACCCCAAAATCAATTGTCTTTAAGTGTAAAGTTGATCCCAGAAATTGTGGATGGTCATTAAGAGGGAGTCTTTTTAAGCATACTGGATTGTGGAGAATATCAAAATTGCATGCTCCACATACATGCACGAATGAAGTCCTGATTGAACAACACCAAAACATTGATTGCAAGATGATAGCGTCTTTGATAAGAAATTCAGTTTTAGCTGACACTGGATTTAGAATTTCAGTAATCCAGTCAATGGTGCAGAATGAGTTTGGTTCGGAAATTGGATATCCGAAGGCGTGGTACTCCAAACAAGTAGTGTTGGAGTCTTTATACGGAACACACAAAGAAGCCTTTGTGAACCTCCCGCGGCAACTGTCATCCATGTCCGTATACATCTCTGGGATAGTGTATGATTTTTTGCCCAAAATAATAAATGTTGAAACTCAAGTAGCCACATTTGGTATAATGTTTTGGTCATCCGGTCCAGCCAGAAGGATTTGTCCATTGCCGACCACTTATAAGTATTGATGCGACATATTTGTATGACAAATATAATGGAAAAATGCTTGTAGCCGTATCATATGATTCTAACAACGAGATCTATCATTTGACATTTGGTATTGCAGACGCAGAGACAAATGAGAGCTGGAACTGGTTCTTGCAGCATCTACAGGATAATGTGACGAATGATAGATTTGTCTATCTAATGTCTGATCGACACAAATCAATAATTAACGCGGTGGAGAATGTGTATGCGCAATATGATCTTGGTGTACTCGTATCTTCGTTACTGCATCTCCGTGTACTCGTAGTCCTAGTAGCACACATACATCCTCAAGTGTGATCGTCATCTCCCCATGTTTGAGATGGAACGTATGTATCTCGGGCCGCCAACGCTCGCACAATGCGGTCACCAATTTATGATCTAGCTTGGGATGTGACATAACAACTACATCTCATAAATCAATCACTTGGACAATAGCTTTAACCTCTTCTGATATTAGATTATCCTCTAATTTTAAACACCTAAATGTTATTTGTTGGTTCTCACTCAAGGTTGATGAACGATGTTGATTTTGTCCCCAGAGTACTGATTGGTCTAATGGACCAACGTTAACAACATTTTGACCATATGAATGACGTGACATAATTGCGCGCGGTAACATTTGAACTCTACAATTAAAGAATACAAATTCTTAAGTTGAACTTTCATAAATAACTAGGCAAAATTTAATTCACACAATAATTATTGATAATATTTTTAATTAACAATAAGACATAAATATTAGGCATAATCATAAAATACAAAATTAGCATTAGTATATATGTTTCGAACCTGAGTGGGGTGGCTGTCGAAGGGAGGGCGAGTGAAGGGTGGCTGACGAAGGGACGACGAGGGAAGGGGGCTGGGGGGGGCTGATGAAGGGGGGTGGCTGCCGAAGGGATGGCGAGGGAAGGGTGAGGGCGGACGAGGGAAGGGTAGGGGCGGACACAGGAGAAGGGGGCGAGCGAGGGAAGGGTAGGGGTTGACAAAGGATAAGGGGTTGAGCGAGGGAAGAGTGGGGGCTGACGAAGGAGAAGGTGGCGGAGGAGATTTCAGGGGTGGGCGAGGGAAGGGTGGGGGCTGGCGAAGGAGAAGGGGCGGGTGAGGCAAGGGTGGGGGCTGACGAAGGAGAAGGTGGCGGAGGAGATTTAAGGGGTGGGGGCAGCCGAGCGGGGGATTTAAGGGGGGGCTGGGAGATTTTCAGTGGGGTGGGTCTAGGGTTAGTAAGCGTTTAAGAAAAACGTCACTGGTCGTAGCGTTATAATAGTGGCGATTTTTGAAAAACATATAATTGAACATGGGCAGATGCACATTTTGTTAAATATTTTGTTTTGAATATATAATTTTTTCGAAATAGTTACTTTTTAAAAAAAATATTAATTCTTCTTCTTGCATAGAGTCACTAACGCGACTACCCAAAAACCTATATGATTACTGCTTCGGGTGTGGAAGGTTGAGACATACGTTGCAGCACTGTGGGCAACACATGGCAATGTCTGAACACAGATCAGTCTTCCCACGCTACGGTCCGTGGTTGGCAGGAACCAGACCTCATACAAACAGCAGATGGTTCAATGGGGGGGGGGGGGGGGGGAACCCAACCGCAGAGGCCTTCGAGGGATGACAGCAAACGATCGCGGCGTGATGTTATGAGGGAATCCACGGAGACAGAACAGATTGGATCATCTAGAGGGGAAGCTTCCATGCAACCGATGGGGGAGAGGAGCTCGGCAGGCTCTGACTATGTGCCTAGTGTTCAAAGAGATGGAGGCACTCCATCACAACAGCGGATGCATGAGTTTTTGGGGAAGGATACAACCGACAAACTTGATGTGGTTGAGAAACATGATAGGGGCCCTATCAAATCGGGTACCTTATTTGATCTCAACTAACTGCCAGAGGAGGAGGATATCCCAGATACGAATGCTGCCTTATCGGATGTCAACCTGCTCTTGTCAATGAGCTTGAACGCAGGGGCGGGAGTGGGGAAGCATCATGAGAAGTATATCCATACACAAGAGCGATTCATGCCGTGGGACAGGAGCGGTCTGAGATTCGGGACGCCTACACCTGAATGGGACGTGGGGAAGACTATACCAAGGCAATCTGAAATCTCAAACCACCCGGTGGACCATCGGCCCAGGCAAGGAAGGGAATCTGTGGCACCACAAGCCAAAGGGAGATCATTCGGGGACAACTCAGGGGAGCATCGTCCATACAGGTACTCCCGTGTCCAATTTATGTGATGGTGTGCTGGAAAGAAATGGTACGAGGGGAGGAAACTCCAAAAAGAGAAAAGGGGTGGAGAAACCATGGGGAAGGGCAGGATGTTAGAGTGAGACGAGCATCTGGAACATGTACGAGGACTAGGGATAGGCTAGGCGAGGGCAGCCAAGGGGCTAACATTCGGCAACGAGTCAGTTGTAAGGCCTCTACCCCGTGGGGGCCGTGAAGGGGAGGGAAGACGATACCGACTAAAGGGTTCTGGTGGCTGTCCCAACACAGCCACACGAACCCAATGAGCCTACTTTGTTGGAATTGTCAGGAGTTGGGGTCTCCCTTGACATTTCGTCACCCAAAAGACCTAATCAAGGGCTTTCAACCGGTGGTGGTTTTCTTGATGGAGACCAAACAGTTGGAGCCCAAATGCGAGAGAGTTCGGAGACAAGTCGGTATAGAATATGCGGAATACGTCAACCCGATTGGCGCAAGTGGGGGATTGGCCCTTTGGTGGAGAGGTGATGTTACGATACACATTATTAGCAAGGACCGAAACATTATGGATACGAGTATATCTGGAGATGTGTTCAAAGGAGATTTCAAAGATTCTTGGATCTACGGTGATCCAGATTTTGGGAGGAGAATGATTAATTGGGAAATACTAAAGATTATAGGTGCGAATAGGTCGGAACTGTGGATGTGTGCGGGGGATTTCAACGACATAACGCATCATCAGGAAATACTTGGGGGGCAGCCGAAAGAACAACATAAAATAGATGGATTCAACGATCTCATTAGTTCAATGAACATGGATGATGTAGGGTGCAAGGGACAGAGGTTCACATGGTCGAACAATATAAGGGGGAAGACCATATTAGGGAAAGACTCGACCGAGTCTTAGGCAATCCATCGTGGTGGGCAAGGTTTCCACAGGTCCAATACATCAACGAACCGACTTTAGGATCAGACCATTCGCCGATTATTGTGAAATTACAGCATGCAAATGAGATGGGGGTGAGACGATTTCGGTTTGAGGAGATGTGGTTTGAGAAGGATGATTGTTTCAAGATTGTTAGAAATTGTTGGACTGTTCCTGGTCATGTGGTGACGTTGCACCAACTCAAACCTAAGCTGGAGTCATGTAGCAGGGCCCTAACAGAATGGAGTTTGATTACTTTCAAGAACAACATTAATGAGATAAATAAGGCAAAGCAGCAATTGCGATGGCTAGGTGATCGAGTCCTTGATCAGAAAGGACAAGACGAGGAGAGAGCTATCAAGTCTCGAATCGATGCGCTTTGGAAGAGAGAAGAGATTTATTGGAAGCAAAGATCGAGGCTCCAATGGTTAGGGCACGGGGATAGAAACACTAAGTTTTTTCATCAAACCACCTTGGCTAGACGTAGGAGAAATAAGATCCTAAGACTAAAAGGGGAGGATGGTGCATGGATAGAAGGTGACAGGGATATTCTGGATGAGCTGCACAGTTACTTCTCTTCGGTATTCAAGTCGGACAGAGCCGAGAGAGGAAACGAGCAGGAATTTGCTGAATCACTTAGTGATCTCCCGCTTCAGATTTCAGATTCCATGAATGGTCGGTTGACGAGGGTGGCATCGGCGGAGGAGGTTCACTTAGCTGTCTTTCAGATGGGAGGGTCAAAGGCACCGGGTCCGGATGGTTTTTCTGGGGCTTTCTATCAAAAGAACTGGACTGTGGTCGACCCCGACATTGTCACTTCCGTCAATACCTTCCTCGCATCAGGTATCATTCCTTCCTTTTTAAATCAAACTGATATTACTCTTATACCGAAATTGCCTAACCCGTCCATGGCCTCGGATTTAGACCTATAAGCCTTTGTAATTATGCGTATAAGATCATATCGAAGGTCCTGGCAAATAGACTAAAAATTTACTTGCCAGAACTGATAACCCCGTATCAGAGTGCGTTTGTGTCAGGTAGGAGGATACATGACAGCATCTTCATAGCCCACGAGATGTTCCATTTTCTCAAGTCAAATAGGGGACCGGTGACAAATGTGGGGCGAACGGATTGTGCCTTGAAGATTGACATGCAAAAGTGGAGTGAGATTTCCTCATCCAAGTCCTTAAGAAGAGGGGATTATGCGACAAATGGGTAGGGTGGATTGAGGCATGCATCTCATCGGTCGCATATCATGTTACGGTTAATGGGAAGAGGACTAAGGTCATTTCGCCTACGAGAGGCTTGAGGCAAGGTGACCCGTTATCGCCTTATCTATTTATTCTGGTTGCTGATGTATTATCTAGGAAAATGGATGATCAGGTCAGATTGGGAAGGATCCGGAGATACACCATCTCTTTTTCGCGGATGATACTTTGTTCTTCCTCCGCGGAGATGGGGAGAATGCGAGAAACTTGAAACAGGTACTTGATGACTATTGTAGGGACTCGGGCCAACGGGTTAACTATGCGAAGTCAAGTATTTATTTCAAACCTTCGGCTGGGGAAGATATACAGAAAGAGATTATGGACACTTTTGGGGTCGATCGTGTAAGCAACCCAGGTTTCTACTTGGGGATGCCTACCATATGGGGTCGATCAAAGAGAGACGCCATGACATACCTTAAGGAACAAATTAGAGACAAGCTTAATAGTTGGAGAAATCGGCTTCTTAATAATGTCGGTAAAGAGGTTCTCATTAAGTCGTTGGTAATGGCGATTCCCACTTATGTCATGAACATGTTCAAATAGCCATCGACTTGGTGTGCGGAGGTTGATGCCATGATAGCTCAGTTTTGGTGGGGGACACCAAACATGGATAGGAAAATACATTGGAAGAAGTGGGAAGTCATGTCACGAGCCAAATCAGAGAGGGGGGATACGGGTTTAGGGACTTGCAGGCCTTCAATTCAGCAATGCTCACAAGCACGGCTGCGAAGGCGTTGGTGGAACCGGACGCACTTTGGGTTCGAATGTTAAAAGGCCTGTATTTTCCTAACACTGATTTCCTGCAGACGATTAAAGGGGGGAGAGCCTCCTGGGGTTGGTCCAGTGTTTTAGTGGGGAGAGACGTCCTCAATCTGAACGGAGTCTGGACGGTGGGTGACGGGAGGTCAATCAGACCTTTCACCGACCTGTGGAATCCAGCAGAACAGGGGAGGCAGATCAAGGCTAGGACAGATGATCATCTCGGCGTCAGTACAACTGTAGCAGATTGGATTGATCAAATCCAGCATTCTTGGCGAGAGGAGCTCATCCGTGATGCAGTTCACCCTGATGATGTGAACTTGGTGATGCAGCAACAAGTACCTGTAATACAACGTAAGGATGTGTTCCAGTGGCCTCATACCAGGTCGGGGAAGATGTCGGTTAAAACTGCATACCACTCCATCCGCGATCGTGCTAGCCAGAGTGAGAGGACGGATGGGCAGCTGGTGAATGGGGTCCCCACGAATATTTGGAAGGCTCAGGCCTGGCCAAAGATCAGAGCCTTCATGTGGAGTCTCGCCTCCAACTCCTTGGTTGTTCGGGACAATCTGCATCAGAGGGGAATTCATGTATCTCCTTTATGTCCTTCTTGTCAGGTGACGGAGACCAGGGAGCATTTGATCTGGGGATGCCAGTGGGCTAAGGAGTTGTGGCAGCGGGTCTTCGGACCGGAGGCAGAACCAGACATCAGCGTCACTTGGGACATCTGGTTATGTAGCTGGGTTCCTAATGGGTCGTCCAGGAATCCGGGGTGCAATCAGAGGTGGCACCTGTGCATGATTGTTTGTTGGGTGATCTGGAGGGCTAGATGCAATCTTGCATTCCAGCACGCAGGCCCGAGCATGGACAATCTAACACATGAGGTTGGTAGAGTGTGGGCGGAAACTCAGATCATGGTGCAGCATCTGGAGGTCTAGAACTGCAGCACACCTTGCCAACTGTGGAAGAATCCTGCACTTGGCTCTATCAAGATCAATGTAGATGGGGTCTGGTGTGCTGCCACACAGCAGGGGGGTATAGGCGCTATTGCAAGGGACCACGATGGGGTGGTTCGAGACGGGTTCGCTGCAGCTGTGGTAGGCTTGTCAGCGGAGGAGATTGAAGCAAGGGTTGTAGTTGAAGGTGTGCACCTTGCACGGAGGAATGGGTGGCGCCACGTCGTCATTGAGTCTGATGCAACCCTGATCATCGATAAGATTAGGCGATCGGAGTTTTCATGGAAGATCGACACAATTTTGTCTAATGTTATTGAGTTGGCGAAAGCCTTTACGAGTGTTGATTGGATTGCGATACCAAGAGCCGCAAATTTTTGCGTGGATTGATTAGCAAAACAAGTAGTTTTTGGGTTATGTCAAATAGATTGGGTCTTTAGACCCCAACCCATTTGTTACAGTTTTTAGACGCGGATATGTAACCGCACAATTTTGAGCTTTGAACGAAGTTTACGTATTGAGGGGAAAAAAAAGCCTCACTCGTGCGGTGATAGACCATCATAATCTCATCTTCATCTTCCGAACTCCAACCTTTTTACTTTGTTGCTCCAAAACTAAATAAAATTGTTAATTTAAGCTGCCAGTGCCGCGCCGATAGCAGTCGACGGCAGCAGAGTCCGCTGTGCAGGCGCACAAGGAGAAGAGCAGCTTCGATACAGTTATGGCTGCCGCAATAACAAGCTTCTCTTCCTCTATGCTCTTCAAGCCTTTCCATTTTCTCTCTGCCCCTAAGCCTCGCCTCCCTTCTTTCCCTCGTATTGTCTGTTCCCGCTCTGCCTCACCTTCTTCTATCCAATTCAACATCTCATTCGCGCCATCAAAACCCAAGCCTAATCCCGACACTAAGATCTCCCACCCAGGGGAGGAAGAATTCGTATCCGGGGTTCCCCAGCAGCTGTACGTTCCTTGGATTGTGCGCGGTGATGATGGAAAACTGTCAGTTCAGTCGCACCCGCCAGCGCGCCTTATTCATGCCCTCGCCAACGCTGAGACAAAGGAGAAGAGGAAGAAGAAGGACGTTAGGGTAATTGCCAACGTGGAGCCGAAACACTCCAAGGCGGCGCGGCGCTTTTACAACGAGAATTTTGGCACACAAGCACAGCGTCTAAGCAAGGTTCTTGCTGCTGCAGGAGGTGAGTTGTTTCACTTCATTTTCTCCCGATAGTGTGAGACGTCTGCTTGGGCCTTGCCTAATGCAGCTAACATGTTTGTCAGAATGCAAGCGACCCCCTAATACGCTCCTAGTAGTTGCCGTTGATTTAGTAAACAGTTAAATAGCAACATCCTTAAAGTTGCCCAATCAATTTGGTATGAAAAAAAAACATGCTTCAATGGAATTGCGAAAATGTTTCAAGATTTCCTAACGATGTTGTTACTTATTGTTAGTGGCATCGAGACGCAGTAGTGAAGAGCTTATTTTTAGTGGTCGGGTGACCGTTAATGGATCAGTATGCAATACTCCCCAGGTCAGCTAGTATATCCGTTTGGTGCGCACAATTGTTATTTGCAACTGCATAATTTCTTGGCATGCTTCAATTACCTAAGATTGCTTTCATGGATCACTCTCCAGCGAGAATTTGGATTGAACTAAAACTCAAAACTCGACCAATCTATTCATTCTCAACAAGAAAACCAAGGATATAAACTACATCTTATAGTTGTGATTGTTCTTATTTTTTGTAGCCTTTTTATTGGTTTAGCTGATTTTTTTGTGTTGCAGACTCGAGTTGATCCTGCAAAAGATATTATCTATATCAATGGAAACCGCTTGCCCAAGAGGTTGCCTCCTAAGGTGTATCTTGCGCTAAACAAGCCGAAAGGGTTGGTTATCAATAAATGATAATTACTTCTGACTTTTTTTCCATACTTTTTTGGAATTTTTTTAAAAGTACTATACTGTACAACTGACAGGTATATCTGCTCTGCCGGCGAAAAAGAGTCTAAATCTGTGCTGGACTTATTTGAAGATTATCTGGCAATATGGGTAAAAATATCCAATACAGTGATTTCTCCTTTTGATCTCTTATTTCCTTGTATGTATTCCATGAAATAGTTTTTGGAATCGGATATGTGATAACATGCTGTCTTCAAAGACAGTTATTCTCTAACACTGATTCTGGTGAGAATAATCAGATAAACTTAGATTTTAGACATTGTTTCTCTTATTAGTATATATATATATATATCTTTGTTCATTTCAGGGTAAAAGAAACGCTGGAACACCTAAACCACGACTTTTCACTGTCGGACGCCTCGATGTTGCCACAACTGGCCTGATTATTGTGACTAATGATGGTAATTAATTCAGTCTATGTATCCTTACACGATTTTTAATTTTTGCGGTCCATGTTAAGTTGAAAGATTTGATGTAATTCTTTCTCTTGCTTGAGTGTGGTAAATACCTATTGTAATTTTAATGCCTCAAATGCAGGGGATTTTGCTCAAAAAATTTCACATCCTTCGTCAAACTTGACAAAAGAGTAAGAATTTATCTGGTTCTAGTGAACTTTATATTTGCAAGAATCAGCTCAGCAACAGTTTAGTTATTGTTTTCCATTCCTAAGTCTGTTGATACACAATATATAGGATCAATCTATCTGTATGTAATTTTGTGAACATTAAATATAAATATTCACGTAATATATATACTATTAAGTGGGTCTTTGGAAGAAAACTGTGTAAAGCTTGTTTTAGTTCGATTTTTATCTGGTATGCCAGAGTGGATGTGCTCTGAACTTTAAATCCCTGATACAGAATTGCTTGTCCATCCACAAACTTCATCTTAATTCTGATCCTCTTCTAGCTCTAAGTCATGATGGTTCATCAGTTAATGCAGTATAAATGACATTTTTTCCATTATACTGTTGTTTTTCTTGTGACCTGCTTCACGTAATCTGTTACTGTAGATACATTGCTGCCGTAGATGGTGAGGTTAATAAGCGGCACTTGGCATCCCTTAGTGAAGGAACATTGATTGATGGTGTTCATTGCACCCCAGATTCTGTTGAGTTATTACCACGCCAGCTAGATATGTCTCACCCTCGCCTTCGCCTTCGTATTGTGGTACCTCATTGCTTTTAACTCTGGTAGAAACATGCTACAGATAATTTTCACTAATCGATGATCCAAATTTTTTAACTGCGTCTCTTTTATATAACAGTAGCCGAGTACTGGGGTTATTTTATGGAAATAGATGAAGCCAAGCAAAACGAACAGTTAAAATCTGCTAATATGAAGCATCGCCTGTATGGGATGAAAGTACATTAATCGAATATGCTTAATTTCCACCTATCCTATCCTCTCTTCTTTTGATGAGATATATTTATAATAATCCCACTATAATTGCTTCCGGTTTCTATCTGATTCAATTAGAATAATTAAGAAACCTAATTAACTAGCACAAAAGAGTGCTTACAAAATATGAAGGTGGTAAAGGACCTTCATTGTCTTGAATTGGACCATCTGCAGGTTCACGAAGGGAGGAATCACGAGGTCAGAGAACTGGTGAAAAATGCTGGACTTGAGGTTAGACACTTGTATCTACAATAAGATGTCACCAATGTTGGGGTTATGTTTGCACGGTGCTTAGGCATTTTGCATTTATATACCTGTTATCTTATTGCATATTATAAAAATTAGTTTCTATATTTGAAGTGGAATATGGCGATTCTCTTGAACTTGATGGTGTCACGCTTATTTACATAAAGCGTCATGATATATTGTCTGTTTCTGAAGTTAAAATCGATAGCGTTCTTTCACCTATTAATCTCTTAGTATTGTTATTATTATAATTCATCCATCAGTCCATATGCAGCGAGGCATTTACAGTATCTTGTTACTCTTTTTATCTTCGCACAGATACATTCGTTGAAGAGAGTGAGGATTGGTGGCTTTAGACTTTCTCCAAATCTTGGGTAATTCCTTCAGCTATCACCTCCCTAGATAAGATAATGTTGTGTAGATTTAGTTTGAGATATGTCAACTGACATTGTGCTTGATTGTGCAGGCTTGGGAAGCACATTGAACTAAAACCAGCTGATCTTCAGGCATTGGGCTGGAAGAGTTGAACATGTTTTGGCTATCTATACTTCCTGCAGACAGACAGACAGACAGTATGAAGGGTCGGAATCTTTTGTTGAAGAATGGTACTCTTTGTTGTAAGATTACTCGAGCCATGGATGGAGGCGTATCTTGATAAGATTGCTTAAAGCTGATCCACTGAGAAGAAAAGGAAGGGTGGTTTCAGTCGCTGTATACCGTGGTGGTTGAGTCTGCAGTCTGCACTCTATTATGCGAGTGTATGAGTATTCTACCTGTCATTATAGTTAAGATATGGAATATATAACTATAAGAAATTTTCCAAAGTGATTTCATTTGTTCATCAAATAGGGATGCCCTTGGATCTAATTCTTAGTCAGACTGTAATTAATTTCTGGTTCGTCCTTAAATATCGCCTACATTTTAAACCTTGACTAACTTCTCCACCTTCGGAAAGGTTGCCTGTGTTACCATCTTGAAGGATCGTTCAACGTGCTACAGACGGAGGGTGGCACAGCCCGATGCACAGAGGGAAGCGTGAGAGGCAGGCAGGGGAAGGTCTCCTGAATGGCCGCACAGTGGGAGCTTCTGTTGCAATCGACAATGGACTGTGAAGGCGATTGGGTTGAACATCCATGTATATGTTGTTTCGAAGGGATTGTGAAATCATTCAGTAGAAATATGTTACGTTCCAAAGGTGACCAAAGGTGGCGGTAAAGGAAATCTAACGTCAAGAAAGGTGGCGGTCATAGACCAAGAGAAAAAGAAGAGAGGAAGAGTTGTCCGTAGAAGAAGACAACGATAGATAGGGCTAGGGTTGTATAGGGTTGGTACATGATTTACTACTATCTGAAATGATTAATCTAACTAGACCGTAACATTTGATCTGACACTTAACATGAATGACTATACTGATTATTTGGCTCGTAGCATTGCATCTCCCCTAAATAGCGACCTTGCCCTCAAGGTCGATGTCATCATCCTTTCTCGACACTTATGACTTGCGACATATTTATCGGGACACCAATAACATAGTACTTTAGCTCTACGAGATTCCATCTCCTTGTTGATGGTCATCCTAGCATTCCTATTATCGAAGGGAGGCGATGAATCGATGAGTAGTGGCAGTTGCGATGTGAGGACCGAGTCGTGTAGCTTAGCTACCACTAGGGGTGAAACCGGACCAGTCAGATCGAATTTTTTACTATTTTGGTTGGGTGCCTATATTTTCTAACTAGTTTTTCTTCAAAAAAAAGTCTGACCAATAAACCGTATAAGGAAAAATAAACCCTCCATTCAGATTTCAGATTTTCGGTTTAAACCAAAAAGGCAAAAAAATACACATTCAAAACCAAAATAAATATTCAAAATAAAATTAAACAACAAATAACTCGATTTAATAATGTTTACATAGATTTCTACTAAACTGATTAAACAACTAAAATAATTATTAAATAACAAAATTATTATTTGTTTGTATTCATTCATTAATTATATTAATTAATATAATATATAAAATTATATACGTATAAACGGTTGGACCAGACCTCACGGTCTTTTAGAGTTGTAGACCGAACGGTCTAAAAAACTGTTTCAAAAAATAAATCCAACCATAAACTGATTCGTACATTTTTGGGGCGGTTTTTTCAGTTCGGACCGGTTCAGTTCTCACCGGATTTTCGGACCAACCGGTTTTGCTTTCACCCCTAGCTACCGCATAAGCTTCGTGAAGTGTCTGCACCCTTTGTAACCGTACTTGCCCTTGAAGATGGAGTTCCAGTCCCCCGATGAATTGGCTGATGGTGGTTCGCTCTGATACCTTCTCGATGAGTTGTATTCGATGGAGGAGAATATCGAACTTGCATTGATACTCGGACAACGAACTTTCTTGCTGGAGGTTTTTCATCTCCAACATTGGATCCCCGAATAACTCATCACTGAACCGGGCCTTCAAGGCCTCTATGTAACCAGGTCAAGTGACCGTTTTTCCTTCCACGGCTTGAACCTTCATGTAGCCTTGGTGCCATTGAAGTGCTTCGCCCTCAAAATGTATCACGGCGACCTTGAGTTTTGCTTCGTCCGGAGTCTCGTTTATGTCGAAGTACTGCACACATCGGAACAACCAACTTGCGACATTCGTACTGGAAAACCGAGAAAAGTCGAGTCTCCTGACACGATAGGCGTGCTTCTCGCTACTTTCCGCTAGGTAGTCTCGCCCATTAGTTGGGGGGGGCCTGACTGTGATGGTTGAGCTCCCAGACTCAAGGATGCCTGAAGTGCTCCTCGTCGCTCCCGGTTGTTGGGCTGTCTGAGACGCGAGCAGGTAGCGTATCTCGTCGAGCGAAGCACCGAACGACTTTTTGATGTCTTCGAGCGAAGTTTTGGTGGGTGCCTCCGCTGTTATGACCCGTTCTTCTAGGTTGACCATCCTTCGTGAAAGCTCGACAAGGACGCGTCCGTGGTCATTAATCGATGGGTCCAACCTTGCGTCCTTCTGTGCGCGGGTCTCTGTGTTGGTGGTGATTGTTGTGATAGCGAACGGGAGTTGTCGTAGCTCGGTTGGTGGAGTTGCTGGCGTGAACGACGACGAACGTGACTCTAATACTAAATGTTAGTTCCAAACGTCAAAAGGTGGTGGTAAAATGTCAAAAAGGGGAGGCGATGATAGAAGGTGGCGGTAAAGGAATTCTAACGTCAAGAAAAGTGGCGGTGACAGACCAAGAGACGTAAGAGGACAAGTAGAAGTAGAGAGTGAGAGGGACTTGAGCAAGAGAAAGTAGACAAGGAAAATGTATATTATTTTGCATGTATTGGACACCACCTAGACAACCTATATAGAGAGATAGGGCTTGGCCCAAAAACATATAGAGAGATAGGGCTAGGGTTTTATAGGATCGGTACATAATTTACTACTATCCAAACTGAATAATCTAACCTGACCGTAACATTTGATCCGACATTTGACCCGAACGACTATAGTGATTATTTGGCTCGTAATAAAATATGCTACTCTTTCTTGATACGAGATGAACTGAAGAAGGGAAAAATTGTAAAACTTGGGTGAGTACTGTACACAACAAGAGGAGGACGTCTGTCAAAGTACGACTTAACAGACAAGTGTCAGACTTTCACTATTGCCAAAATAAATTCAACTAATATATATTTGATTGACTCAATCTTACAGGAAGTAGCAAAAGCAGAAGAGATCATGTTCTATCTTCTACATACAACACAGAAAGCAAAGATCATCATGTTCTATGCACAGACAGAGTACTGTCTATCACAATATTTTACTATTTCATCTGTCTGTCCAGTGCTCTAAGTTGGATGATATTGATTACCAGTCGTTTCTCCTTTGGGGTGTTCTTCAAAGAGGTACAACCAATATCTGTTTTCTTATTGTGATGGTTGCTGTCCGGTCTGCACAATGAATGTTTACTCAGTGATGTGGAATTGGATTCCAATAGAGCATCAACACCTTAAATTAATAAAAGCTGATTACTGTCTGGGTTGCATATATTACAAAGAAAGGAGGTAACTGACCAGCATTTCGTGATCTCCCATGATTTCCTCAATAACTTCCTGTACTAGTTTATCCGCACTGTTTGGAACAAGTGCTGCAAATACTGTTTCCTCTAATCCTGCAGCCAAACCAGATTCATAGCCAGTCAATCCAACAACAACCCGCCAGCCCACATTATTATTACATTACATGTCCGATGTATTATATACTATATTACTAGAGGATAACTAAGTGATTAGTTCTTACATCCAATTGATTTGGTACGAAAATATTAGAACCCATCACAAGATTATCACTTACATACAACACATGTTTTCATGTCATATGCTTGGGAAAACGAAATTTCAACTTTCACATCACTGCTCCAAATACCTGTCAGTTGATCGGTTTCTTCTATACATACCTGTTTCAGGAAAGGCATCGATGAACATCGTCATTTCCTCCCCAGTCAAGCCAGATAGAAAGCAGACACGAGGCACTTGTTTTGCAACCTGTTTTAGCAGAAAAGAAAAGAGGAGAGAAGATAAGATAAGAAAAGAGTACATGCAACTGTTATGTGATAGAGATATGAGATTATCACCAAATTGTAACTGTTTCACTGCAAATTACTTTTATTCCTCTTCCCCACCGAGAATCCGCTTGAATCCAACGGTGATTACATTCTCTCTAGGAGAAATTTGCCTAAGTTCGGAGATGAAATGAAGTACCTCCTTCAAAAGTCATTGCAAGGCCACTATCTTTTTCCCTTATGCAGAAGAGTATGTAATATGTATACGTACTGCTTTGTTGGGCACTATATGTTGGTTTACTCCAGATCATTGATTTCACAATATATAGTATATACCAAAGACCACTTATTTGGCTGCAACTTCTGAAGGAGAAAGAAACACATATTTTTAGTCTAACCTTGACACTTTTCAAATTCGTTTGCTTTGTGTGAAACGCTTCCCAGAGAGAACGACTAATCATTTCTTCAGTACAGTAGATGATCTGCAAGGGATACAGCTTTAAAGCATATGCACATCTGCATGAATCGGAACGAAGAAAGAAGAAGAAAAGATAAAGTTCCTTTGTAAGAAATTTAAGCTAAAGTTGATACTTTGCGAAGTTTATGAGTCCAGGCATTTGGATTAACGATTTAATGACCCTTCTTTGCTTATATTGACAAGATAAACATATTATATTACCTGTAAAAAATCTCCATCCATCTCTTGCAGCATCTCCTTAATCTACAATTATTAGTTTATATGAAAAGTAGCTAAACTATAAACTTTCATTCATCATTCATTAGCATCAATCATCAATACACAGACTACCTTAATAAACACACAAGATTCCATCCATTGCAGTACACATGGAACTTGGAAGAACACAAAGGCTGATAGAATGTACAGTGCTAATTTCAAGGTTGAGCGTCGGAGAATATTAAAATGACTTTCTTTAGATCCCAGCTCGATTAGGGAATAGGAAAAATTACAGTAGGATAAGGTCATAATACATAAATCTACAGAAGAGCACCCATATCAGGATCATACCCCTACTAGTTAAAGCTCAATAACCTCCTAAAGAAGCTGCTGGCATATTATTTCACAAAAACTGAAGAATTTAATTGAAACAATAGAAGAGTTCAATTCTCGCATCACATCACATATTTGCTCTGAGACAAGTAATTATTTCCATCACTAAGTTGGGGGTACCTTTTCTGCCTCAGCCACTTCAAAACCTAGCAGCAGTAAAGCCTGAAAATCGATTAGCATAGAATTTTAATAGGAAATAAGGTGTAGGTCCACATTGTTGTTGGATTAAACACACTGCAACGAACACCACTCAAAAAAGATAAAGAAGAAATATGGAAAACTAACCTAACCAGAACTTACTTACAGGGGGTCCGAATTGCGGATCGTCATCATTCAATGGAACGAATTTCGATTCTTCAATCAGCTCAGTAGGAGCTCCTGTCATACAGAAAAACCATCCAAACACTGGACTTACAGCACTACGACTTAGCTTGTACCTAGAAAGGCGTAGACTCACCTTCATCAGTTGATGCTCTTGTCACTGCAGTCCTGGCTCTCTTGAGCTTCAAGGAGGAAGAGGAAGAAGAAGAAGAAGCAAATGCAACGGAGAGCGACCAAATTGGTGATACACTTAATCGGTGGAATGCAGGGAGAAATTGCACACAGAGCGAGCGTTGCACGAAAGCAGAAGCCATTATCACCATGGCCATTGCAGAGTCTAATCGATCGCTTGATTTTCACTTTCCAATTATAGTTTTGGTTTTGGATAACAGGCTAGCATCAGGAAAGAGCCGCTTCACAAAGTAAAGCCCTGTACTTTCTTAGTAAAGGTATTTCTTCCCTCAAATGTTTAAAATCTTTAAAGTACACCCTCATTCTTTAGACTCTGTTTAGATTATCTAATAGCTCCAATAGTACCATATGTTTGGGTAATGTAATCGGATGATACCTCTATGTTGTTTTTTAGTACCTTATGTTTTCAGAATGTTGTTATTTAGTCCAAATTATTGTTGTTGTCAAGTTTAACTAACGAAATGCTGATGTGACAAATGAAAAATAAATAGAAATAGAAAAAATAAAAAATAAATATGGATAAATTGAAAATAAAAATATTTTTTATTTTTTTTATAATATTTTCTAATTTTTTTCCTATTTTTTTTATTTATCTATTTATTTTTATTTTTATTTTTTAAATTAAATATTATATTATATATATACGTAACGCTGACGTAAACCATTTAACATAAAAATCTAATAACAAAATACCGTAGGACAACATCCTCCAAACATAACAAACCATTTTTTTTTTTTACCTTAACATAACAAACCATTTGACCACATCAAAAATAATATGGTACCAACCGACCCAAACATATGGTAGGACCTATTAACCCCTTACTAAATCCATTCCATTACCTCCTTCCAAAATTCCAATCTGTGAATTTTACGGTCATGCATAGTATGCATACCACAACATTGAATGTTGTGCAGTACTGTGGTATGCGCCAATGACAAACACGATATAAAGAAAGCATCCATTCATTATCAACCCTTAAACTTGTAAACATCATTCAAGAAAATGAGCAAACTATTATTTACAGACACAGGCAGCATGGGTCCGATTGATAGGAGGACCTCCTCCTCATCTTCTAGAAACATAAAATAAACCAGTTGGATACATAGTTTCAGTAAATGCTGGCTGACCATATTAATCACATCTGAGCCACCAATGTCTCGGTACCGGCTTCAGACAGCTCTCCCTGAGTCCAGCGCTTCAGCATCTCTAGTGAAGCCTTGGGCTGGTCCATAGGAACCATGTGACCCGCATCGTGAACCTACAGTGTATGTACATCATAAAATATTAACCCATAATCAATCATGCATCTCTACTTCATGGACAGTAGTAGCTAATCAATCAACCAAAGCAACAATAAAAGTTGAAAGAAAACCAACCTTAAGGAAACTGAGTGGTCCATGACTTTTCAAAACTCCGGCTTCTACACCATCAACTTCAAATGCAACATCAGAAGACTCAACAAACTTCTTCTGACCGGACCATTCCATGGCATGAACCCACCTTGAATTACCTACACCAACATTAACCAATTCCATGTCATTAAACCAAAATCGAAGAATCCATCAAACCAAATTCCATGTGTTTGTTTCATTGCTTGCATACCGAGCCAGTTGCAGATAAGGTCATACTCTCCAGCATACACAAGCAGCTTGACTCCATCTTCAAGAAGTTCAGGAATGCCGACTTCAAGGTTCCTCATCCAGTCAACGAGCATGGCCTGATACACTGTAGGGCTGCAAGAAACAAAATCTATGTCTCCAACTCCAAGTGCTTCTCTGACAGATTTTTGGCCCAGAAACTTCTCCATGTTTGAGAAGTCATAGCACAGGCTCCCTTCACACTTCTTTCTAACATCATAGTACTACACAGAAAATAAACATAACGTTCATACTTAAGTTTCATCAACATTCATAATGAATGATCCTATACCTTATCAAAAACTTAAACTCACATTAATATTCCCAGCAAGTGACATTATGCTGCTGAAGATGGTGTTGCAGACAAAGTAAGAAGCCATGCAAGAGATTGTACCGTCGGTACCTGATGCGAACAACGATGTAGTTTAGGCAAGTACATACTATACAATACAACCAGGGTCATCAAAGCAGAGTATATATTATCTGTAATTGTAAGAAAAATAGGAGAGCAGATAAAGAACATGAAATCATTACCGCAAAGTTTAATAGCTGCTTCACAAATCGGAACAATCTTGTTGATACGATCATACTGGGTTTGTTTAATAATTCCCATGTCCAATGCATAATCAGTGTAAGCCTTGTACTGAACTGCTGGATCAGTAAGGCCATTTCCGATGGCAAATCCCTGTTGGAACACTCTGTTAAATTAAGATCATATAGTAAGAGCATAATAAGCAACGCTTATGCCACACCTTTAGGTTAATGTGGATTCCTTCTTTAGCCTTGTTCCCATGGTGGACCCTTGCAGCAAAAGCAGGAATATAGTGACCAGCATATGATTCTCCTGTTATGTAGAAATCATTCTCTGCAAATTGAGGGTGCTCATGGAAGAAGGCCTAAAAAGAAGAGATCAAGGGAAAAAAAACACCAATGATTAAAGACTGGCTAGGAATTTGAACAATGTTCAATAGAGAATTTTGTAATTTAAGAAAAACAATCTTTTCTAGCATGGACAAATGAAAATAGGGTTTGAACTTGGAAGGGGTTTAAAGAATGCTTAGTCATCAGAATAAGTACAGACCTGCAGGAAATCATACAAGTCATTGCTGACACCTTCCTCTGAGTGACGGATATCACGCTTATCCGAAGTATAGCTGAAACCAGTACCAACTGGTTGGTCGACATAGAGTAGGTTTGAAGCCTAAAGATAGCAAGACAAGCAAGTCACTCTTCGTAGGTCAGAAGAATATGGTAAAGCACAATGCAAAATTTTTAGGCCTGACACTTCAACCAGAACACTAAATTACAACTATTTTGTGGAAAATCAAGTTAGGTTCTAATAACAAGATCTCGTTTTTTTATAATTAAAAAAATTCATATTGTTTAATGACCAAAAACACCACTGACGCGATCAATAATGGTGAATATCGGATGCATAGTCTAGAATAAAATGATAATAAGCATAAAAAAATACCTTATCCCAACCGTGCTCATTCCACACTAGAGACATATTATCTGCAATAGAAAAGGGACCGTTTTCATAGAACATAGCCAATTCACTGCTACAACCAGGCCCTCCTGTTAACCATATAACAATAGGGTCGTTCTTGCTGCTCCTTGACTCGAAGAAGAAGTAAAACAACCTGCAGTATAAAACATTTTAATTGAATCTGACGTTTTCAGGACCATATGACTGATCGACAGCACAAGTAACCTCAGCGTAAAATAAAATGTCTGAATGTTCATCTATAAATCTCATCTGAAACAAAATTTTCAATCCATGTTTCATTAACCTACCTTAATAGTACAGACCATGTTCAATATGTAGAGAAACATTATAGCAAAGAGACAAAAAGCATCAAAGCTCACTACGTCTGTCCTATCTTTGAAAGGTATACCTCCTTATAACCATTATTCAAAATGGACAAGACAGCACGGATATGAATAAAACTGAAATGTAACAATTGATTCAAGAAACAAAAGATTCTCCCGTAGCATTAAAACGTCAGATGCATGATTGACCAGAAAATTTGATCTCGGGAATCCCCCGAAAGTTATCATCATCATAACATAAAAGGCATGGGTAAGCCACAATCAACAGATTAAATAGTTCGCGACCAACTCCCAAACTAATACCTTGCGTCGTGGGAATGATCGAGCTTGTAATAACCGGCATGATGACCCAAATCGTCAGCGGAAACATCCGATTCGGACGCAAAATTAGGGAATCGCAACGGCTTCTCAGCGATTCTCTTCCCCTGGAGGAAACCAGCATCGCTGCTGCTTTTAACGACGTTGACCTCTTCCTTGGGAAATAGATTAAGCTGCCTGATCAACTTTTCTGCTTGGAATGACGGGAAATGGGACGGAGTAAGGCGAAGGTCGTCGTAGCCCGCGGCGGAGGCCAAGGGTGAGGCAAGGAAAAGGCAGAGAAAGATCGAGAATAGTTTCGTGTTCCCCATTCTTGGAGTGGATGGAATGGTAACCTGTCTTTGTTCTTCTTCTTCCTCCTCCGTCTCAAAGGAACGGCCTTTCTTTCGTGCAACCAAAGTTGGGAGCAGACTGACTGGTAGTTCGTTCGTTTTAAATTAAAGAATACGGGCGGTGTGGTGTCAGAAACGGCTGGTCTGTCGAAAACTTCGGAATAAAGTAAAGTCACATCTTCGGATTAAGATATTTTGAATCTCATATAATGAAGGCCCGGTGCCATCCTTCGGCCCATACCGGCCCGGTTTTTTCTTCGTCAACTGTCTCAATAATGAAGGTGATTGGGCCATTGGCCTAGTGAGAGTATAATATATTGAATTTGAGAATCATTTTACAACTTCAAAATATTCTTGAGGTTCAAATAAATTCTGATATTACGTTTTAGTTTTATGAATAGGGTTGGTGTGGTTGTGAGTTGTGACACATATTATAACCACAATATATATTTTGTAAGGGTTAATATTTTTAATAGTATCCTATGTTTAACCACCGATAATAGTATCTTAAAAAAAATATATGGTAATGTCTAGTTATCTATATTTGAGATATATTTTTATTTAATATTCTGTTACATTTTACTATTAAATTGTCACGTGTCTTTCACATGTATCAATGTAGCTCCATGTCATTGTCACGTTAGATATATAATATAATATTTAATTTAAATAAAATAAAATTTATATAATAAAAATATATAAATTTCAAATAAAAGTTCTAAAAAACATTAATAATTAGTTGAAAATTTAACATTAAGAAGAACAAATGTAAATATATATATATATATATATATATATAATTTTTATTAAAAACTCAAAATAAAATTACAAATCCTAAAATATATTTTTTATAAATTTATAACAAAAATTAAGCTAGTTTTTTTTTTATTTTTATAAAGAACGAGTTTTATATTTTAATTTTTTTAATTTTAAGTTTATATTTCCAAATTTTAAGCTATTTGTCACGTTAGAGCCACCTTACTATTCTATTATGTTAATCAAATTCATCCGTCAACCTTAATTTGAATTAAATAACAACTAACATAAAGTATCATTAAATAATATAAGATTACTAACAGATGATATAAATAAAACATAAAATATAGTTGAAACTATTAACCTTTTTTAACCTTGTATCATAATTATAATCATATTTAATATAATAATTAAATTCATAACCATTTATTCAAATTGAAAAGAAGTACAAAGTCTAACCGTCATACAAGAAGTAGAAGTTGAAGAATATTGCAATTTGTAAAAGCAAATGATGATTGTTGGAAATCAATTGGGAAATATCACTTGTTTTATTTCTTGTATACTAATTTAATAATATATCAGTCGTTATCTTCTAGAGGTTAATTTTTATTTTTGTTTATATTAATTAATGATTAAATATTAGGAATTTGTTTTGATTATAGATAGATTGTAGATTTTCTAACGTTGTAGGTATCGATTACTTTATAATTAAATAAATATAAATAAAACCACTGCAATATAATATATAGCAGCTCATTACTTTATTTTATAATTAAAAACTTCTACGTTTAAATTTTAAAAATAAAAAATATTTTAAATATAGAACAACTATACAAAATTGTTGCTTGACGGGAGCTCATGAACACCCTGCAGGATAACAGTCCAATTTAATTATAATAATAAGTCAAATATATACACTTGGGATGGGAGGACGACATCTAGAGTATACAAATAAATTCAATTATTACGTGGGAAATGTGAATAGGCTATGCTTTGTCCCAATCAGTCAATCACTACATTAGACTAACCATTTTGTTATCTGTTATTAGTTAATTTTGTTTTTATGTTAGAAATTAAATTACTTATTTACTAAAATAATAAATTAAGTAGATATTTGAATTACAATTTAAATAGGGTTAATTATAAAAAAAATGAACTTTGAAGAAAAACCAAACACAAAGCAAACTTTATTTTTTGACAAATAACAGTATAAACTTTTAAAATTGAGCAATCAATAAACCTACCTCAAATCTCGGTTATGTTTGAAATGATTTTTTAATGTTTGATGAGTTATTAAGTCGTAATACCATTTCCTCATAATAATTCAATTAATGTTGACTTAACAATTTCATCAAATACTAGAAAACTTGTTCAAACATAATGAAAATTTGAGGTAGGTTTGTTGATTGATCAATTTCAAAATTTTAATTTGTTGTTTGTCATAAAATAAAGTTTGCTTTACTGTTTTTTTTTTGGTAATTGATCCATTTAAATATCATAAATAATCTTGTTTGACTTACGGAAACTCAATATCATTTATAGGATTTTTTTCAAAAAGTAGATACTTTCGAAAAAATATTTGAAAAAGTGTATATCGAAAAAAAATATTTAGGAAAGTATGCATACGCGCGTTGCGCCTATTGAATAGGCGCACCCTAGGGATGCGCCTATTGAATAGGCGCGTCCCAGGGATGTGCCTATTGAATAGGCGCGTCCCAGGGATGTGCCTATGCAATAGGCGCGTCCCAGGGTTGCGCCTATTGCAATAGGCGCGTCCCAGGGTTGCGCCTATTGCAATAGGCGCGTCCCAGGGTTGCGCCTATTGAAGAAATTTTTTTTTCCTTCGCGAAAATACCGGTCTATCAGAAAACCACGTTGATTTTAAGTCTGCTTATGGTTTGAATTGGCAGATGATTTAGGAGATCATTGCGTACATGAATTTGAATTGTATTGGTTAGTCGTATGGTGAGGACAGAAGAAAGTTGATCCCCTTCCAATGGTTAGGAAGGGTCTTGGATCAAGAGGACAGAAGATCAATTTGTTAACAAACCGCGGAGATGATCAAGATGACATAAGATCAATTTGTTAACAAACCGCGGAGATGATCAAGAGGACAGAAGATCAATCGCGGAGATGATTCAAATTCACTGGTTTTCCTCCTAAATAGAAATTGAGAGATAGTCTCACGCGTTGTTTTATCCCAGTATTCACAGGTCCAAATTCCTCGACGCTAGTCTCACCAAATTCCTCCATGTATGCTTTTTCAATTTTTTTTCCTACTATGCTTACTTTTTGAAAAACATATGATTTTGAGCCTGCTTATGGTTTTCCTCCTAAATAGAAATTGAGAGATAGTCTCTCCAGTAAAGAAGAAAGGAAGTTATAAGAAGTTAAATACTTTAGGTTGCTGTCCTAAATTTTCCATCTTGTTCTTAACAACATCTGCGAGGTAAAACACTGAAACAAAGTTGTTTATTCACAAGTTTCTGAATTAGACTTTTCTTCAAATACACTAGCTAGTTTGACATTTTCAGGAATTACTGCTGCAAAAGAGCTCTTCGGGGTTACTTTAGGTTCCTGTCCTAAATTTTCCAACTTGTTCTGAACAACATCCGCGAGGTAAAACACTGAAACAAAGTTGTTTATATGTCCCGTCTGGTTCTCTATCAAGAGAAATCTAAAGACCCTTGCTGGTGTTGTTGGATATGCAAGTGGAAACAACGTTGATTTTAAGTCTGCTTATGGTTTTCCTCCTAGTTGATTTTAAGAGCTCTTTGGAATTACTGCTGTAAAAGAACTCAAATAAAAAGCTAGAGCCATTGGAGAAGCTTTACAAGATATTCGGAAGATGTTGAGTCAGAGATGTACGTCTCTCTAGCCTGGTTAGTGTTAATGTGTTATGCTTATGCTTTAACAATGTTAGTATCTACACTTCACATTTTTAGAGAACCAGCCGAGAGGCAAGAGTGGAAACCCCAAAGAGCTATTTTGCAGCAGTAATTCCTGGAAATGTCAAACTAGCTAGTGTATTTGACGAAAAGTCTCATTCATAAACTTGTGAATAAACAACTTTGTTTCAGTGTTTTACCTCGCGGATGTTGTTCAGAACAAGTTGGAAAATTTAGGACAGGAACCTAAAGTAACCCCAAAGAGCTCTTTTGCAGCAGTAATTCCTGAAAATGTCAAACTAGCTAATGTATTTGAAGAAAAGTCTCATTCAGAAACTTGTGAATAAACAACTTTGTTTCAATGTTTTACCTCGCGGATGTTGTTCAGAACAAGTTGGAAAATTTAGGTCAGGAACCTAAAGTATTTAACTTCTTATAACTTCCTTTCTTCTTTACTGGAGAGACTATCTCTCAATTTCTATTTAGGAGGAAAACCATAAGCAGACTTAAAATCAACGTGGTTTCTGATAGACCGTTGCTTCCACTTGCATATCCAACAACACCAGCCAGGGGCTTTAGATTTCTCTTGATAGAGAACCAGCCGAGGAATTGGTGAGACTAGCGTAGAGGAATTTGGACCTGTGAATACTGGGATAAAGCAACGCGTGAGACTATCTCTCAATTTCTATTTAGGAGGATAACCATAGCAGACTTAAAATTAACGTGGTTTCTGATAGACCGGTGTTTTCGCGAAGATTTTTTTTTTTTTGCAATAGGTACACCCCTGGGTCGCGCCTATTCAATAGGCGCGACACGCGTATGCATACTTTCCTAAATTTTTTTTTCCATATACACTTTTTCAAATATTTTTTCGAAAGTATATAGTTTTTGAAAAAATTCCATTTATAGTATTCACAGTACAATTTAAATGCATCATTTAATTTATAACTTAACAAATCTTACTATATAAAAGGATGAATTACTCTGGTATATGCAACCAAGCAAGATTATAGATGTTAATTCGTGTGACAAGTCAAATGTGGATCGTGATACACATTTTCAATACAAATACGATTCATGATGAATCAATTTTCAAGGCTTAAATATGGTTTGTGGAATCACAGGTCAACCCATATGAATCGTGGTCTCGTATAATTTCATTTGGAACTGTATAAATTCTATGGGTCCTCTTGTCGATCTGCACAACTCATCAACCCACACGATACACTAATTCATACAACTCATATGACTGCGATTCACGTGACCCATATAAACCGCGTGACCTATAAACTTTTATAATATACATATTTAATTATACGTGTTCACGTATTAACCCATAAGTCAAGATGTACGACCCAAATACAAATTATTTTTCGTACGGATTGAACATATAGTATCAAAGTATCATACAAATCTAAAATATTTTATCCAAATACGATATATAAATAAGTTATTTACGAATCAGCCATAGATGCTGTCTAAAATTAATACCCTCAAGACACATTTATAAATATGAAATTAATACTCTCAAAACACATTTATAAATAGATGCACTTTCTAGAGGGAAGAAACGCTTTAGTCCAAGTTGATTGAAGTTTTTGAAAAAATGATAATGTCATATATTTTTTTTTAATAAGTATACCAAAAACAATATTTAGAAATATGAGCATAAACTCTACCGTGAGTAGTAGCGTGTTATATTTGTTTTACAAAATACGCTACCCCGGGTAGCATTTTCGAAAAAATGTTACCCTTGGGTAGCGTTAGCCCAATCCCTAAGTCCATTGGTAGTGTTTTACTAAAACGCTACCCATGACCCATGGGTAGTATTTTTTCGAAAACACTACCCCGGTTAACGTTTTGTAAAAATAAACATAATGCACTACAAATTTGCTTATGCACTGATTTTTAAATATTTATTTTTATATACATACTTTTAAAAAACAAAACTTACATAGGCACTTTTTCAAAAAATTCAAGTTGATTTGATGATGTAGTAACTGACATGTGGTCAATTTTTAACTTTTAATACGGTATAATTTAAAATAAAAAATTTATTTTCATTTTAGTTCTATAAATTATTATATTTAATTTTGATTTTTTTATTATATATCATAACTTTCCATTGAGATAATATTCCGACTTTATTCCTAGTTGAGAAAATAAACAAACCTGGGTTCGTTCTCGGCGTTCCACCATTTCTGGGACGTAATATTCTATTTTTGATATTTTATTTTACTGTCCCCAGTCCCCCTCCCCATCGTGCTGGCATCGTGCTGGTGCAGACGTTAGCTTGCAAATTTCCGTATTGTCTGCCGGGACTTATTTTAATTTACGCGCATTAAATATCTCAAATTTAAAATATATCAATTATACAGTATCCATACTCAATAGTTATCCATACCAAATTGAGAGTATAAAAGAGGAATTGAATTAACTAGGAACTGGAAAACAGATAAAAAAGGAGATGAACTAGGAAATTAATTGTATTTAAGTTTTCGCTATATAAAAAAAAAAAAAAAATATATATATATATATATATATTAATATAAAATTTAAATTAATAAATTAAATTAAATCAATTTTGTAATTAAATTATTATATTAATATGATTAACTCAAACTTACAAAAATAAAAATATAATAGTATTCAAGTTACTTTTTTGTATAACGTTTATTATTTATAGTATATTCATTACATATATGTTAAATTCATTTTGTAATAACATTATACAAAAATTATTTAGTAACATTTTATTTAGTAAAAATGAATTATTTATTTGTTTTCTTCGTTAAAAATATGTGAAAATTATATGCACAAACATAACTTAATAAATTATAGGGTTAATTAAGTGAACCGTTACACATGTTTGCGTATGTGACTAATAGGTTATAACTTGTGCAGGAAGGTTACACATGTTTCAGCACGTGACTGAAACGTCATTTTTACTGTTGTCTGTTAAATATCACCGTTAGTTTGTCCATGTGCCTTGCACGTGAGTTACTTCCAGCCTTAACTTCCCAAAATGCCCTTAATGTTGTATATTAGAAGACATTTCCATTCTTCACGCAGCAGAGCGTACGCACGAAGATGAAGAAGGAACCATGGACTGGGTTCGGCCCCTCCCCTCCGCGCGATCCTTCGGCGTCTCTGCGTTCCCACTCTACCATCCAAGATTCGTCCCGTTTAGTGTCGACAGCCCGACTATGTTTCTGCGGTGAGATTTCGTCGGTCAAATGTGCGGGTACTTGGAAGAATTTCGGTCGTAGGTTTCATGGGTGTTCACATTTTGAGGTAATTGCAATTTTTTGGTACCATGTTGACCCTATTAGTTTGTTATGTTAGAAACCCTAATTTTGTTAAGAATCCTAATTTTAACATGTTGTTCCTTTTTTGTGTTGTCCAGTCTGTACAACATCCTGGTTGTGGATTTTTCCAATGGGAAGATCCACCAATGTGTCAATATGGAAGAAACGCCGTGTTTAAGTTTCAAGGTGTAGAGGGACAGCTTCGATCAGAACTTGCGACTGCACATGCTGCAGAAGCTGCTGCGAAACAAAAACACTGGAAATTGTATGCTGCAATTATCGTTATGTGTTCTTTCATTTTCATCATTGTACTAAACAAGTAGATGTATTTGAATTAGTTGATCAGCATTGTGGAAATGGATTTCAGTTCTGTATGTTGCAATTGAAAGACAGGAAGTTGTATGCTGTATATGGTGCAATTGCAGTTCTGTATTGCAGTTCTGTATATGTTATGCATTGCAGTTGTTTTGCATCTGTGTTTCAGTTGTTGAGAAACAGAATTTCTACACATGTTATAACGAAATGTGATTAAATGGTCATACATGTTTTCTATAATGTGATTAAAAGGTCATACATGTTTCGCAGTAATGTGATTAAATGGATGCTGATGTTTGAAATGATATGATTAAAATGTTATACATGTTACCCATACTGTGATTAAATAGTACATCATGTTTCATATAAATGTGATTCAAAGGTTAAACAGTCGTAACAGATCAGATCTACCCAAACATATTCCAACATTCCATTCAAAACCTGAAAAACCAGAAACAGCCATCCATAGACTTTCATAGAAGAAGTTCAACAGACATAAGTCACCAAGTACCACCCATGTTCGACCCAAAACATGTACAAACACCACAAAAGTTTCCTAACTTCACAAAACACCACAAAAGTAGCAGAACTTCACAAAACACCATCACAGAAAAACAAAAGACCTGTTGGACAAAACAGGATGTGGTCCTTTTACTGGGTATATCGTTTGTCACCCGGATAACTAAACTGACCCATGCTCCTTCTGTGTTGTCTTGTCCTTTTTGGTAGAACCGTCTTCAGTGGTAAATCTGTTAGAATCAGTTCTCTCGAATCTGAAAGTACAGGTGCCGAAGAGGCGACATCGTCTTCGACGTCCACATAAGTCGGAGACTGACGAACATTCCTAAAACGGTGTCTACACCAAGCGGCTGGGTCAATGGCTGAGACGAAGTCCCAAGCTTTTTTGTTTGCAATCTTCAACAAGTCCATATGCCATTTGTGTCTTTGGTACGTATAGGCACATGAGGCGGACCAAACACGTTTTCTCACCTCGGCTTCACCCAACCCTCTGACCTGCATATTCTGATATATGTGTCGCATGCAGTGTCTGTGTTCAACATCTGGGAGTATATCTTGGACAGCTTGAATTAGGCCCTAAAAAATACAAAATAAGCACAAAACAGCAAACATCCATGACCAATTAATCACAAACCAGAAAGCATGCATGCCCAATTAATCATTAACCAGAACACTTGGCCAGTCAATTAATCACACATCCAGCAAACCAGCATATGATCAATTAATCACAGCAACCACAAACATGCAGTATCAATTAATCACAACAACAGCAAACATGCATGATCAAGTAATCAAAAAACAGGCAACATGACTCATCATTAATCACACTCACAGCATACATGCATGATCAATTAATCACAAATGTAACAAACTTAACAGTGAGAAGTACCTTCTGTCGATCTGATATTAGTGTCCATGGCCTGTCCAAACCGATGTCCCTAAACAGGATGTCCAAAAACCATTTCCACGAGTCATGGTTTTCTGCTTCAACCCATGCGAATGCTACCAGGAACAACGCATTATCTGCATCTCGGGTGACAACACATAGGAGTTGCCCCCCGTCTGGCCCCTTCAAGAAACAGCCATCCAAAGCAATGAAGGGCCTACACCCCTTTGTCAGACCAGTCGAACACGCTTCCAAGCAAACATAAAGGCGTTCAAACCTTGGGCGTAAAGGGCTGGACACAGAATCCACATGGACAGCCACAGTCGAACCCGGGTTATGTTCTTGTAAAGTTGCAGCATAATCACGCACTCTTCCAAACTCTTCAGTGCGATCCCCCTTCAGTTTTTCCTTGGCCATACGCATTCCCCTACTCACAGTGAACCGATTGACATTCCACCCGAATCGACGTTTAATTTCACCACGAATTACACTATTCTGCAGCATTAAATAGAATAGGTTAAGTAGCTACAAAGGCACAATGAAATAGAACATAAACCGTATAAGATCATACCTTCACTTTCGGGTCGTCCCTTAGCATGCCGATGAAATTGTCCCTTAGCTCGTCGAGTCTTGTTTATCAACTTGTTGCGCAGCTGCATCAGAAATGGGTCTTTCACACACTATTCTCTATCAAATGGTGGCATAACGTAGAAACTGATCTCCTTCGTTGTTCCTTGACGTTCTAGTATAGGTTTCAGGTCGGCATCTGAAGTTATCGCCAGAAGATCGGTGTTCGGATTTCCACCGGGGGCCAACCAAAATATGGAGTCATTTTCGACGAAGTCACAATACACCTCAGCTAGTCCGGTAAGTGACAGATAGTTCAACTTATCATAAGGCACTTTGAGTGACTCCAGTTCACCTACATAGGTTCGGCTACCCCCATTATCAACCCACTTTCCACCATGGTGAAAAACAGCTTCGGCAATGTCATCCTTCTTGCCCATTGAACCACATTTTTGAATAACTGAAAACAACCAAACATGAAATTGGTCATGCATGTTTGTTGTTAAACATAACAAAACGAACCAAGATGAACATCAAAACTTATATTAAACATGAACATCAAACATGAACAACATAACTTCAATTTTGGCTGAAACATGGCAACAAGACATACATAAACCAGCAAACATGAACATCAGAACTTCAATTTTGGCCGAAAGATTCAAACTTTACGCACAAAAAAACAGATTTTTTCAAACTTCATACCCCTAAACCAGCAAGTTTCGGTCAAATACCCATTTTCACAAACACAAATTTCATAAACAGCCGATAAACCCTAAATGAAGACAAACATTTGCTCGATCAATAGGTGAAGCCGCAGCAAATCAACAAGGGAAGCCACGGGAAGCGAAATCAAGTCGGTGCACAGCAGCAACCCTCCGCGCGAAATCACTTCGGTCGACAGTGAGGGCACAGCGAAATCAGTTCAACAACAAGCCCCGATTTCACAACTTGAACGCGAGAAGAAGAAGAACCTTACCTCGGAAATGCACGGAAGCAGCAGCAGCAGGGGACCGTGGCGCAATCACTTCTACGGGAAGCCAAGGGACGGAAGCAAGAAATGGGTTGATGAAACTGATTATAGGGGACGTAAGGGGCTTCAAGGTAATTTCGTATTTCTGAAATTAAACTACCTCTTATCACGTGACAAGCACATGAGCATTAGACAGAAAATTTTCACGGTTCAATGACGGAGTAACGTTTCAGTCACATGTTGAAACATGTGTAACGTTTCAATCACGCGAAAAAACATGTGTGACCAATTAATCACATTGGTCAAACATGTGTAACGGTTCACTTAATTAACCCTAAATTATATATGCATATACAGTATTTAGAATACTATTAATTTTATCATATATATATATATATAAATATATAAATTTACTTCAAATATAATAATAATTGCTAAATAGCAATACTAAATAATTATTTTACAAAATTTTATGAATATTATCATTTTAATTTAGTTTTATAATTATAAATACATAAATGAAAATCTAATATGTGTATTTATATACTTAATTTTAAAACATTTAATATTATTGTATTATAATTTTCTTTAAAAACAAATTCTCAACAAACATGATTGTGTACACATTTAGAACTTTTGTTTAAAATTTAATTTATATTTACTTCTTTTTTATTGTTTTAAATTTAAAATAATAAATAATTATATACGTTAATTCTTGGCGGAAAAAAATATACATTTACTAACTATTTAGTTCAGTTTTTAATTAACTTAATTATTATTGTTTATTGCTTTTTCATTATAGATAGAGTCCTGCCTACATGGCTCCATTATCTACAACATTTATGCATTAACTATTTATATTTCTCATAAATATAATAAATTGATTGTGTAAAGTATGAAGTTTGGTGACCCTCCATTTTTCTAAGAATAAAGAACATATCATTTGACATTTCCAAATTGAAATCTGTTTTGGAAAATTCAAGATTGACGATAGCTTATAGGGATAATTTTCAAGACTCGTCCTTCAATCATATTTTAATGCGTTATAGAGGTTGTGGAATAAATATACAGGCCTCAGCATAATGATCACTTACACATGTTATGTGCTGGTCACTCGTTGGTCGTAACTTAAATTAATAATATTATATAAATATGGTACTAAATTGAGAAAGAATACGACAATAACCTACGCAGTAGTGGAATAATTATCGCATTATGAGTGACGACTAAAATAAATTTATGAATAGTAGTATATGCATTAATTGCATCTTAAATATACTAGAGGAACCAAATAATTCACTAACCTCATCTCAAACATAAAATAAATTATTATAATATGACGGTAACAATTTAACAATTTATTTATTAACCGAATTCTAAAAATAAAAATATATAGCAACGTATTCTATACGGACGGATCACGTATGAAAATACGTGGAAGAGATTGAAAGATATATTTTTCACAATTAAGAAATTTAATATAAAGATTATTTATTATCACTAAGAGAAGGTGAGATAATGACTTAATGAGACGGCTCAAATACTATTTTGTCGTATTTTTTATTGTAGTTTTTCAAATTTATCATTTAAGTGAGAGTAAAACATTTGGTTTATCCTTAGAAAACATTTTTATTTATAAGTATGATATTAGATGTGTGTATTCGTAGGCTTGTTCATTTAAATCGATTCGACCGAACTGGTCTGATTCTGATCTGGTTTGAACCAGTTCGACTGATCTAATTTCAAAATCAGATAAATTTTTTAGGCTTCAAGTAGATTAGTTTAAAAGTGTAGTTTCAATTCAGTTCGAATCGACTCATTTTTTTATATTGATTTATATTTAAATTTAAATCAAACCACTATAAACCTATATAATTTTAGAATCGGTTTGAAGTAAAATAAACCAAACTTGTCTGAAATTAAACAAAAAACCTAGACATGTACTGGACTCTCGTATGTTGAACATGATTTCAATTAGTTGTGGAACAGATTTTCAGTCGGTTCAGTGTATTTTTCAGTTGGTTCAGTGTGTGTTTCAGTCGGCTCAGTGTGTGTTTCAGTCGGTTCAGTGTGTTTCCAGTCGGTTTAGTATTTTTCAGTCGGTTCAATGTATTGGACATGATTATCATGCGGTACAGTTTCGGTTTGAACCAAATTGTTATTAAAAAATATATCAGACCAGTTTGAACCGGTTTTGAATTGGTTCAAACAATACCAACTTTTCCCCCTAAACCCGACAAGATCTTTTAGTGACAAAAAAATTCTGATTTTATTAAAATCAGACCAATTCAGTTCTGAACCGATTCGGAGTCGAACCGGTTCATGAACAAGCGTAGACTATTTCGTCGGTCATGTATGGCAATCGAATCGAAGGTTCTTTTGTGGACCGCACTCCTCCAAGTCTAGTCTACGTTATTTATTTATTGATTTATTTATTATGGTCTTAAAAGAAAGAGGATATGTTCTTAGCTACATAGTTTGAGGAGAGGAAGAGACGGTACGAGATATATCAACTGGCGTCAAATAAAACAAAAGATCGTCAACATGATCGGCCGTGTTCACATTCACTTATCCTAGCAAATAAGTTAGGGGAAAAAAATATTAATTATATTTAAAATATTTAAATGTAACATAAGAATATTGAAAGTAAATAACTTTGATGCATCCATATATTTTTCATGTTATTATTAACAATCCTTATGTAGTTATTTGCACTAATATATTTTTATTTTGTACTACGGTTGCTATTTCATTCATTTTTTTTGTTAGAAATAATGAATTGATAATTTTGTCATTTTATTCATCTTCAACACTAAATCAAACTTCAAAATGCAGATGTAACTTAAAATTGAGTTGCAATAGACAGTGTCAGAGAAATTATCACGACTCGAATTTGATTGAGCCATGTAAATTTGATTGAGCCGTGTAAATTAACGGCTCAAATAAAAAGCGTCATCAAAATAATTATGACGACACTTATAATGAGTCGCGAAAAAGACTTTTATTTATTTTTATTTCTTATTGAGCCGACAAAAATATTTATATTTTTTAAAAAAATATTTTTCACAGAGGAGCTTCTTGAAGCTTCAGGAGCTTGAAGCTTCAGGAGCTTGAAGCTTCGTCGACCACCTCTATGGAGCTTAGAGTTGGAAGCTTCATGAGCTTGGAGCTTCTTCGAAGCTTCAGGAACTTGGAGCAACTTCCTTCGGCCACCTCTGTGAAGCTTCCGGAGCTTGGAGTTAGAAGCTTCTGGGTTGAACACCTCTAGGGTTGGCTGCCTCAATCGTCTGTGAGGTAGGAGCTCCGAAGGTGCGGCGTTGAAAGTTCCAACTCCGAAGGGCAACTAAAAAAAGGTGCTGTAAAAAATAATTTATTATTTTTTTATTTCGCGACTGAAATTTGAGCCGCAAAAAATATATATATATATTTAAATACAATGGGTCCCATTCAAATTTGAGCCAGGAAAAAGATAAAATAAAAATGAAAAATAAATTATAGGACAACTCAACTATATTTGAACCGTGAATAAATTATAGGACAACTCAACTATAATTAAATAAATAAATTCTGCACAACTTAATAGTATTTGAGACGATCGTATTTATTGGCTATCTCCCACTTATTCAGTTGTATAAATCTAGTTCTACGGTGGTGTAAATATATGTCCAGCAAAATATTCCAAGTGAAGTCGGTCCACACGTGTTTTTCTTTATTTACTTATAAAACATTACTCTTTAAATACTTATAATATTTTTCTAGAAATTGCTCCACCAGTCCCTACAAGTTTGAATGAGTTCAAAGTTCAAACAAATTCATTATTTTATTTGAAAAATCACATGAATGGTTACCACTAATCATCCCTAATATATCCATATAAGTATATAACTATATAAGCCTTCTCTAAAATTGATCAGCTACCCACTCAGCCCCGGCTTCCGGGAAGTTGTGGAAAATTCAACTCTCAAAGTCAACTCTCAAAGCTCCCTTGCGAACACGGAACTTTCCTAGTTATAAATGGCCAAAATGTTTTTTGCATTGGTTCATAAGTCTCTACTTGACCCCATAAGTCAGCAACCATTCTAGTTGCAGCTTGACTTAGTTGGGTTAGCTCTAGAGTGAGAAACCATGGTGGCTGCTTCACCTGGAGGCGGCGGTGGAGTCGCAACGTTTGCAGACGTGAGGAGCCTAGGAGTCCACGTTCTGACAGGAAGATGGTTCGTGGTGTTTGCGTCATTCCTCATCATGTCCGCCGCAGGAGCCACCTACATGTTCGGCCTCTACTCCCCCGAAATCAAAGAAGAACTGGGATACGACCAGTCAACTCTAAACCTACTCAGCTTCTTCAAAGACGTCGGATCAAACGTGGGTGTCCTTTCAGGACTCATCAACGAGGTCACACCTCCATGGGTGGTCCTTGCCTTGGGTTCGGTCCTCAACTTCTTCGGATACTTCATGATTTGGCTCGCCGTCACAAAGAAAATATCACGACCCGCCGTATGGAACATGTGCCTCTATATCTGCATCGGCGCAAACTCACAGACATTCGCAAACACAGGTACGTATGTATATATATATATATGCTTAGATTGAAGTGACATACAACGTAAAAGAAGCTAGTGTAAATAATATGTATCTTCGTCTACAACAGGATCCCTCGTCACTTGCGTAAAGAACTTCCCGGAGAGCCGAGGCGCAGTGCTCGGGATACTCAAGGGTTATGTTGGGCTGAGCGGAGCCATCATAACTCAAATCTACGCAGCCGTGTACTACAACGATCCCAAGGCCTTGATCTTGCTCATCGGATGGCTCCCCGCCGCCATCTCCTTCGCATTCCTCCGCACCATCCGCCTAATGAAGGTGATCCGGCAGCCAAATGAGATCAAGGTCTTCTACAACTTCCTCTACGTCTCCCTCGGACTCGCTGGGTTCCTTATGATTATGATCATCATTGAGAAGCAGCTCACCTTCACAAGAAGCGAGTATGGGGCGAGTATGATTGGGGTGCTCTTCTTGCTCTTCCTCCCAGTCGCTATTGTCATTAACGAAGAGCACAAGCTCTGGCTGTCCAAGAGAGCCGCCATTAACGACCCCAACATTAACATCGTCGTAACCCAGAAAACTGAACTCCCCGAAAACCCTAAACCGAACCCCACCACTACTTCCTTGATCGAGCATAAGGAGCCGTCTTGCTGGAGCACCGCGTTTAGCCCACCGGAACGAGGCGATGACTATACAATCCTACAAGCCCTATTCAGTGTAGACATGCTCATCCTCTTCTTCGCCACAACATGCGGAGTTGGTGGGACCCTGACTGCGATAGACAACCTGGGCCAGATCGGAGAGTCGCTTGGGTACCCGAAAAAAAGCATTGCCACGTTCGTGTCCTTAGTCAGTATCTGGAACTACCTGGGACGGGTTCTAGCGGGTTTCGGATCGGAGTATTTTCTGGTCAAGTACAAGTTTCCCCGACCCCTCATGCTATCCCTCATCATCCTCGGCTCGGTTGCGGGTCACCTGCTCATAGCCTTTGGTGTAAACGGCGGCCTCTACGTTGCCTCTGTCATCATCGGGTTCTGCTTCGGGGCGCAGTGGCCGCTCCTGTTTGCCATCATATCGGAGATCTTCGGGCTCAAGTATTACTCCACCCTTTATAATTTCGGGGCAGTGGCGAGCCCCGTGGGTCTTTATATTCTCAACGTTCGGATCACGGGTCACCTGTACGACCGTGAAGCAGAGCGCCAGCTGGATGCACTGGGTCTGAAGAGACAGTCCGGTAAGGAGCTCAAATGCGCCGGCGTAGAGTGCTTCAAGATGTCTTTCATTATAATAGCGGCGGCGACTCTTTTCGGTGCAATTGTGTCTTTTCTACTGGTGATTCGGACGAGGAAGTATTACAGGAGTGACATTTATAAGAAGTTTAGAGACACTTCTGCTGCGTCTGAGGCAGAGATGTCAGAAACGCCGGCAGCCACCGTAAGTGGCGTCCCTCCTATGCCTAAGGAGTCCAAAGATTAAAACCTGTCCGTCCACACAACGGCATACGTTAGAAGGGTTGTTTATTAGGTTTTGAAATTAGTAGATACAATTATAATTAGGTACCGTATCTACTATCTACCAAACAGACTCATATATCTGTATTCTATCTATAATAATATAATACAATTTGATATGTGATTTATGTTATTGAATTCAAGCAAATCATAATTCTGCTACAGAAATATTCAAATAAATTAAAGTAGTATAATAATTGACATAAAAAAAGTGGATCAAGATTCGGCTGGACCAGCTCATGGTCAAAGAGTGAGATATTATATATATGTCAGTCATGGATCCAAGTGGAGACATGTCGAGCCAAATAGAGTGGAAGATAGATTTTTTTTTAATTATTAATTAAATTATTCGCTATTGGTGACAACTAATGACCCAATTTCAAATTACACAACAAAAACTAGCTAGCTTTAACAATTCGCGAAACAGAAATGCAAGCAGCGTCTTTTCAGAGCGCGTTGATAGTTTCCTTCGGAGGTGAGCTATGAATTTCAAACACATGTCGCTGTTTGAACGTCATATCCGCCATGGTATCCGCTACCGCATTTGCTTCTCGAAAAATATGTCTGAACTTCATTCTTTCGAACTGCATCAATAGCTTTATGCAATCCGCAATGATCGACATTAGTTTTTGATTTGACATATTTTCGTCAGAGATTACCTTATGGGCAGAGAGGGCGTCCGTTTCAAGATGAATAGATTTTAATCCGAGTGCCTTTGCCAAAAGCAACTCGTCTCGGATGACCCAACATTCCGCAGTGAGACTGTTTGAGCAACCCAAATTCTTTGAGAATCCTGCAACCCATTGACTCCTGTAGTCACGGATGACCTCACCGGCTCCTGCAAAACCTTAATTTCCTTTAGAAACTCCATCTGTGTTAATTTTAAACCAATCATTTTTAAACCCAACTAATATCAATGAAAATAAACTCATTAACAAAGTAGTCTCAAAATAAATATTTTGGTGAAATTTTGTCTGAAGATAGAATTGGTAGGAGCTTGAACCGGTTATAATAGGAATAAAAAAGGATGCCTAATTGCCTACAAATTGAATCGTTTTTGTGGAAAATAGCAGTGCTATCATACTCTCACTATCATAATGACTGATAGTATCATTCACTGCTATAGTGATTAATTTCATTGTATAAGTTATAATAATAACTATAATGGGGTTTGAATCTACGGGTGGTCCAATTGTTGTAGGTATCAGTCAGTACCTGTGCAATAAATGTAATTTCGTCTACATTCATTGTCAACCAAATCAGTGAGTGCTCCACTAGAACCGGAGCTACTAGTCTCCACTAGTAGCCCCACTATAAAAAAATATATAAGTCCACTATCAATGAATTGTCAACAAAGTAGCATCAGTTTTCAAATATCATGATTAGTAGTTATAGTAAAAAGAAAAACAGAATGTAATCTATATAATGTATGTACTTGAAATGAGAATGTTAAGTTGAAAGTTTTTAGCCGACATCAGTTTTTACCCAAAACATATGAAGTTGACTATTCAAAGACTTTTTCACCCGTGGCAAAAATCAATACAATTCGGGTACTATTCTCAATAGCGGGAAACCAAGACTGGTCGTTACACCAAATCGATGTGAAAAAAAAAACATTTTTGCATGGAGATCTCAAAGAATAGGTGTATATGAGAACCCCACCGGGGTTTGAGTCAAATTTAAGTCAAATGAAGTATGCAGGCTTAAAAAGCATTATATAGTCTTAAACAGTCACCTAGAGCTTGATTTGGGAGATTCTCCATTGTCATGAAGAAAGACGGATACAAGCAGAGTAATGCAAATCATACGTTGTTTTATCAACGCAAATGTGAGTTGATTACCTATCTAATTATCTATGTGGACAACATGATAATTACTGGGAACGACAAGGAAGAAATCAGTCAACTTCGAGAAAATTTATTCTCAGATTTTGAAATGAAGGATCTGGGAAATCTCAAATACTTTCTCGGAATTGAAGTTTTGAGATATAGAAGAGGTATCTATATTTCCCAGAGGAAGTATATACTCGATCTTCTAGCAGAAGTAGGGTTAATGGATTGCAGACCGACGGATACACCTCTGGTTCCAAATCATGGCATGAAGATAATAGATGGGGTCAAACCAACATACCGTGAGAGATATCAACGGTTAGTTGGTAAACTTATCTACTTGGCACATACGAGACCAGACATCTCATATGTTGTGGGAGTAGTAAGTCAATTCATGCACGATCCACAAGAAGATCACATGGAAACTGTGTTGAGAATTGTTAGATATCTTAAGGGTTCCCCTGGGAAAGGAATCTTGTTTGAGAAAAATGGACATCTCGATGTTCAAGCATACATGGATGCAGACTGGGCAGGTGATCCCATAGACATGAGATCCACCTCAGGATACTTAACTCTGTTAGGTGGAAACCTAGTAACCTGGAAGAGTAAGAAATAGAAGATGGTAGTTCTTTCAAGTGCTGAAGCTGAGTTTCGAGGGATTGCAAAAGGTCTAACTGAAGTTTTGTGGTTGAGAAGACTTTTGACAGAATTGGGATTTCCAATAAAACATGCGTGCAAGTTAATATGTGATAATAAAGCCGTGATCATTATATATGAAAATCATGTGCAACATGACAGGACGAAACACATTGAAGTGGACTGTCACGTCATCAAAGAAAAGTTAGATGAAAAACTGATTGAGCTTCCATGGATTAAGTCAGAAAATCAATTAGTTGATATTCTGACTAAAGCAGTTACGGGGAAAGTATTACAGACAGTTCTTTGCAAATAGGTATTGTAAATTCTACTACCCAACTTGAGGGGGAGTGTCAACAAAAGTAGTGAGTGCTCCACTAGCACCACTATCCAAGTCTTCCACTAAAACAACCCCACTAATAAAAAGGAAGTGAGTGATCCACTAGCAGCTCTAGTGCTCCACTAGTAGCTCCACTATAAAAGATATCAGTCCACTATCAAGGAATTGTCAACTAAGTAGCATCAGTTTTCAAATATCATGATTAGTAGTTACAGTAAAAAGAAAAACAGAATGTAATCTATATAATGTATGTACTTGAAATGAGAATGTTAAGTTGAAAGTTTTTACCAAAGATATCAGTTTTATTCTCTATATTCAACATTCATTATCTTATCATCATCATCATAAAAATACACTTAGAATAGTAAATTGTGTAGGAAATGCTTTGTAATTTGTGTAGGATACAATGAAATCTTAATTCATAAATCTTAGACTTTACACTGAAATATTGGAGAAAGGAGGGATAGCTGCTGTAATGATGTTGGACTATAGGAGAAATATTTTTAAAAATAATTAGATATTTTTAGAATGAATCATTTGAAAATTGAAAGATCCATTTCTCTATAAATTTATATTGGATACTAATAAAAAAAAATTAAGAGATAAATATTCTAATTTTCTAATGCATTGACATAGTCGTTGCAACTAACGAATGGAAAACCATATCAGTAAGAAGGAATCAGAGTCGACAATAGTGCAGTGAAAATCCGAAAATCGTAGTTATAATCGTCATTTTTTTATATGGTTAATATCATTATGGTGCAACGCAATTATGATGATGATTTTTCTATTCGTAATAGTTATGATATTTTAATCATACTCATAGTTATAACAATGATTATTTAATATTAATATATACTAATAATAGAAATATGATTTTCACTATTAGATATTTACAAATCCAAAATTCCAGGGAAATGATGTTAATTTTGAATAGTAATATTGTTAAATGGTGTTAGTGTTGAATATTATTTTTATTTGTGACATAAGTTTATATATTTATTAAGATAACATTCATGATGTTCGGTGTTCCATTACATTTCATATATGCTAATAAATGTGAGTATACAATTAAAACCGTGGTTATATGATTATTGTATTAAAAATTATACTCGTAATGGATATGGTATATGTAATTTAAAAATATGATATGGTTATTATATTTGTTATACCCACAGCATACACTAACAATTGTTAGCCCTAGTCGAGAATTCACTTTGTCTGCTTACCTACTATGGAAGTTATTCACAGAACAGAGTTCTGTAGTTCAGTCCGACGTGCTCAATCTTCCACGAGGTTGATGAAGATGAGGTTCTTGCACTTTCGAATATCAGCATGCTTGGTGGATTTGGAGATTTATTTAGGGGATTGATGATGTGCTCTCTTTATACTGGACTTTGGATCAGTGATTTGAAGCCATTATTGTTCCTATGGTAGTAGGATCGATAATCAAGGCTACCCTCTTTACTAGAAATTTCAGTGGAAATTAATTTTGATATGGCCTATTTGAAAGGCATTGCATTCGTTGCTGCTGTTAATCTGTTAAGTGAAACATTCATGATGCTGTTGTAATTCCGCACTAAATGGGTTGTAACTCTGCACTAATGGAGAAGACTGTGCTGCTCCGACCAGTGTCTGCTCGTCATTTATTCATTGACTCAAAGCATTTGCTTGGCTCATGGGACTTGGAGAATTCTTTTGCAATTGTTATGAAGATGGTGAGACTGAATCATTGCATTCCTGGAAAGACAGATCAATACCATGGCTTTTGCCATAGCCAGAAGCTGCAGCAGATCCATGTTTTTGATCTTATATGGAGATAGATGGAGGAGTGACAAGGCAAAGGCACAACCAGCGTGGGTTCTTGATTCACTTCTTCTGAACATATAGAAAAGTAAATGGAAATGGAGAACACAAGACAAAGATAAGCAATTGTTCAACCTCAAACACCAAAAAAACATATTTTTCACAGAATCAATGCAACAATGTAATGTACAATAAGGGTAAACAAGCAACATACTGATTCTGCTTCAGACACATCAATTGAGAAGATTAAAAGCTCAGTCATGGCAGTACCAATCACAGAAACAGTCGGCAATTTCAGAAAGATTATGCAGTACTAAGGTTCTTAGAGACGAATAGAATTACCGATTTCAGTCATTCAGACAACAAAATATATAATGTTTAGCTCATCGCTTCTTGCCTACTTTAACTTTCTTCGCCTTCTTCTTTGCCTTCTTCTTCGCTTTCTCACCAATATCATCCTCGCCTTCATCAGTGCTGCTGTCAATGTCGCTAATGGTGTCCTCGTATTTAGCATCAACTTCATCGTCAGAAAGAGGAGAGGGGTCCAGACGAGCAGCATCCTTGGCCCATTGGATAATCTTCTCGACTTCACCTTCTTCATCTAGGTCTGGATCGTTTGCCACCAAATTATCAGTACCATGAGATGGCAAAGAGGGGCCCGAACTCGACAGGACTGACGTTGAATTTATGGATCCCCTGAGCCTGGCGAACCTAGCAGAGAGATCATCGCCCAAAATGTTCTTTAATTCATCGTCGACAGGAGCAATAAGAAGAGGATCTGATTGCAAGGTTTGATTTTGAGGCGAGGGTTTCGGAGTAGGCTTCGAGAGTGTCGCCGGACGAGATTTTAGGGCTTGAAAACGGCGGCTGAGATCGGTCTCCAAGCGATCAGAGTTGGAGAAATCGCCTCCGCTAGCGCCGCGGGCAATGTGAGCGTTGACGGAGAGGTTCAACAGCAAATCGTCCTGGGCTGCCTGTAAAAGCAGCTCCACTTCATCAATCTCGCTGCTCGCTGCTGCTGATTTCGTTTTCTCTTTACCTGAGTTGCGCCTCATCTTCTTCTCCGCCTCTGCCGTATGAATTTCTGGCTTTCGCAAATCGGTAAATGGAGAGACCAGGATCCCAATCGGGCAATTCTCTGACGTTGATATTTCGGAAAATTCGTAATTTTGACTTTAGAAAAAGGAATTTTGAAAAACTGGAAACGACATTTATATTTTTTTTTAAAAATGTTTAAAAAATTAGGTAATTTATATAAATTTTTTTATCAAGTGAATAGAAATAATTAAAGTTTATAATGGCTCATAAACCATAGCAAATATGTAAAGTTAGTGTAATAAGAGTGAATTTTTTTATTTACTGATTAACTATAATTTTTTATAGATTATTTTTAATAAAAACTAATAATAATTGTGTTTCTCAATTCTTCCGCATTTCTCGAGTTTTTTGAAAAATAGGTACTCTACAATTTTTTTTAGAAAAGTAAATATATAGAAAAAATATTTCGAAATTTGGGTATACGCGCTACCATGGGTAGCGCGTTTTTACAATAGACGCTACCTAAGGTAACGCCTATTCCAATTTTTTATTTTGATGGTTCGATGTTTAATTAAAAATAAAATTATGTATATATTAAAAAAAATAAAAACATTATAGTAAGTAGATATTTTAATTGCGATTCAAATGATGTAAAAAAATATTAAATTTGGATTTACGGATTGACAGTACGCTCTGCCGTAAATTGAGATATCAAAATTTGACTTAAAAAATTATAACTCAGATCATGTAAGTCTAAACTCACCATGGTTAACGTCATTTATGTCGTAATTCAATTATCTACCTATGTTAATTTTTTTTATTAAAAAAACAATGATTTTTAACCTAACATCGTTTGTTTTATAATTTGACCGAAATAATTAAATGCATTAGATGAGAAATTTAATTATGTACTTGCTCAAAAAAAAAAAAAAAAAATTTATAGTGCGTAGATAATTTAATTACGAATTAAATGATGCTAACTATGCAATAATTTTTTACTTTTAGACTGACCGTATAATACGATACGTTAAAACTCTACATACGATACAAAAAAATCTAAATAGCGATTTAAAAAGTCACTATTTAAATAACTATTTAGAATTTGTTGTATCGTATGTAGAGTTTTTAACGTATCGTAGTATACGGTTAGTCTAAAAGTAAAAAATTAACACATATTTAGCGTCATTTAATTCGTAATTAAATTATCTACGCATTGTAATGTTTTTTTTTTTTGAGCAAGTACATAATTAAATTTCTCACAAAATGCATTTAATTATTTCGGTCAAATTATAAAACAAACGATGTTAGGTTAAAAAATCACTGTATTTCTAATCAAACAATTATCATAGGTAGATAATTGAATTACGACATAAATGACGTTAACCGTAGTGAGTTTGGACTTACATGGTATGATTTATATTTTTTTAAGTCAAAATTTCATATCTCAACTTACGGTAGAGCGTACAGTCAATCGGTAAATCCAAATTTAATTTTTTTTTTTTGCATAATTTGAATCGCATACTATAATATTTTTTAATAGATACATAATTTTAATTTTAATTAAACATCAAAACATCAAAATAAAAATAAAATTTGGGAAGATTGGGAATAGGCGCTACCCCTGTTAGCGCCTATTCAAAAATCGTGCTACCTACTATAGCGCGTATACCCAATTTTCGAAATATATTTCCTCTATACTTACTTTTCTAATTTTATAATATCTACTTTTTAAAGAAGCATGCATTTCTCCCAACTATCTCGTCTCCTACTCGTCCCTTTCCACTTTGCCTCACTTTACGTTCATATCGAACTCATCTCAAAGATAAATTTTATCAAATTATATGGTAATATTTATCTATATTGATAATTCAAATTTAACGGAAAAAAGTAGAAATCATGATTTACGTTAGCATTGTTGGAATATTGGGTTATCTTAAGGGTCCTTTTAGCAATTTGGGCAAATTTTGGGTTTTGAACTCAAATATAGCAAAATTAATGTGGAATGAAAGAGAATTGTATTTATCTTGCAAAATTAAGTACCACACCAACCAAAATTATGCTTGGAGAAACATATATATGTTTATTCACTTCTTAAGTATGTAAGTAAGCAAGTCAATAGGCTTACTCTTGTGTGCAAGGGTGCAAATCATGTATTCGATTAGCACTTCAGACCATTTGACTTTTATGCGTGTCCGTGACATGTTTACTCGATTGTCGGACCGAAAAGCTTGCCTAGCACAAACTAGTTTTTGCTACACCGAATTATTATTTTTGTCCAAATTCAATGAACTTATGATCAATCTTAAATAATTTTGGTCCAAATTCATTGAACCGAGTTACACAAATTCGTAATTAATTTGATTAATTACCGTTTGCCATAATTAATTATCGTAATTAATCTGTAAAATTAATTACGTTTGAATTAATTGATGAAGCCTCCTAAGCAGTATATATAAACAATCTTCTCTTTAGTTATTCTATAACTCTTAACACTCTCTCAACATTTTTCCTCCTCCTCATTTGCTCTTTATGTTGACGATCTGCAAAGTTCTCTCAGGTCGTCGTGCTCGACCTTTCTTGTTGTTTTTTTGTTTCTGGTCGTCGTGTTCGGCCTTGAAAGTCGTCATGTTTGACTGATCTCCAAAGGAAATTGAACTTGGTTCAGTTCTATCGGTCACTACTACGTGCTTAGTAAAAACCAGTGTCGTTGTTGAATCCTAGGTGGTAATCGACCTCATATATTTCCTTGCACAAACCTTTCAAGGCGGGGGAGGACGAAATTACCTTAAAGAAAATGTGCTTATCATGGGCCTCGACTTTTTATCGTCAACATTGCATGGTTATAAATTATTTTCTCAAATTACAATTTCGTTCTTCAACTTTCAATTAATACCAATTGGTCCTTTGTATTTTTTTTTGTAACAATCTTAAGGTAATTTACTTTGTGGTTTCAATCGATATCCAAGGACAAGTTCGTGTATGAATATAAGTTCGTGTAATTTACTTTATGTGAACCCTGTTAAAGCGAATGTTATGGAACACGGTCAAAATGACAAATAAAAAGGTAAAAAAATTGGACCCAAAGGTGGAATTTCCAAAAAGCAAAAGACTCAACCTCCAAAAGGTTTTCAAGGATCTTGTTTTAACTGCGGTAAGACAGGTCATAAGTCTAATATTTGCAGGTTGCCTAAGAAGAAGCAAGAAGCAAACACAATTGGAGTTGTCTCGAAAGACATAGAGAAGTTGGACCTTTCCGCTGTCGTGTCTGAGGTGAACCTGACTGACTCCAACCCACGAGAATGGTGGGTAGATACTGGGGTCACCAAACACATATGTTCTAATAGAGGAATGTTTAACAACTTTGAAGGAGTTGAAACTGGAGAAAAGATTGTTATGAGAAATTCAGTTTTTTCAGAGGTCAAAGGCAAAGGGAATGTTATCCTGACATTCGAAGGAATTTAGTCTCTGGGTCCTTACTCAACAAACATGGATTTCACTTAGTCTTTGAGACTGACAAATTTGTATGGACTAAAAATGGGGCGTTTGTGGGAAGGGGATATGATTGTGGGGGCAAGTTTAAGTTAAATGTAATGGTAGTCAAACCCAAGATGAATAAAGAAAGTTCTTTTGCACACATGCTTGAGTCTTCTGATGTGTAGCATGGTAGACTTGGTCACGTTAATTATGATACAATGCATAGATTAATTGCGTTAAATCACATTCCTAATTTTTTTAATAAATCCCAAACATAACTGTGCCACTTGTGTTAAAGCTAAATTAACAAGGACATCTTTTTATTCAGTTGAAAGAAAACTGAACCCCTTGACTTAATACATAGTGATGTATGTGATTTAAAAATTGTGCAAACACGGGGTGGCAACAAGTATTTTATTACTTTTGTCGATGATAACACAAGCTACTGCTATGTATGCTTAATGAAAAACAAATATGAAGCTATATAGAAATTTATTCTCTATAATCAAGAAGTTGAAAATCACCTCAACAAAAAATTAAGGTGTAAAGAAGTGATAGGGGTGGAGTGTATAATGCTCCTTTTCAAGAATTATGTGCGAAATATGGAATCATTCATGAATTGACAACACCTTATTCGCTACAATCAAACAGAATTGCAGAAAGGAAAAAACGAACATTGAAAGAGATGATGAATTCAATGTTACTAAGTTCTGGGTTACCCCGGAATATGTGGGAAGAAACTATATTGAGTAGCAGTTACCTTATAAATAAGGTACCCCGCAAAAAGAAAAAGAAAACTCCTTATGAGCTATGGAAAGGTAGACCACCTTCATATCATCATCTTCGAGTGTGGGGGGGTGTCTTGCTAAGGTGACTATACCTCCACCTAAAAAAGTAAGGATATTGTCAAAATTCGTTGATTGTATATTCATCGGATATGCCCAGACCAGTAATGCATATCGCTTCCTGGTATATGATTCTAAGATTCCAGATATACTATAATGGAATCAACGAATGAACTGTTCTTTGAAAATGTATTTCCTGCAAAGCTCAGGGAGGAAACAAGTTCCTCAAAACGAGCTTATGAGGATATAAAAGAAGATAGTCATGAAGCAGAAAATGTTGAGGTTGAGCTTTGGAAAAGCAAACAAATGAGAATTGAGAAATCTTTTGGCCCAAATTTTCTATCTTATACGCTAGAAGTTGAGGCTCAAACCTTTCAAGAAGCCGTAAGTTCTCTGGAAGGTCCTCTTTGGAAAGAGTTGATTCAAAATGAGATCGAATCCATTCTGCAAAACCACAATTGGGAGCTAGTGGATCTGCCACTTGGATGCAAACCACTAGGCTACAAGTGGATTTTCAAAAGGAAAATGAAAGCAGATGGAACAATAGATAATAAATATAAGGTCAGATTTGTAATCAAAGGATATAAACAAAAGGAATGCCTAGATGACTTTGATACTTATTCTCCAATAACGAGAATAACATCCATTAAATTGATTCTTCCAATTGCAGCATTGCGAAATCTAGAAATTCATCAAATGGATGTAAAAACTGTGCTTTCCTCAATGGAGATTTAGAAGAATAAATTTAAATGGAACAACCTAATCACAAGGTCTAGGTTCAAAAGGACAACCTAATCACAATAGTAATAGAAATCACTCTAGGGAAAACAATAATACCCTAAAACCATTCCTATGATGAGAAACAGTGATGGTAAATTTAAGGATAAGCTTAATCTTTTAATGATTTCTAGATTTCGGAAGTCCAAATGAGTAATGGTATTACTCATGAAATCACCTATGCAAGTGAGAATAGAGGTCGCTTCAAGGGGAACTGTGTTGGCACGATTCTTAGCAACACTTGCAGAACCAGACATTGTGATCCATGACTAAAACAGACACAAACAGTTTGAACTGAACCATGATAAGAATATACTTGTGTGAATTGTGTGTAAAATATTACACCTACGACATACTAACTAGTAAAAGCTACATAAATTACGAGGGAAGGTTCAAAGGGATTACACCTACCTATCATATGCAAGTATCAGCTGTTCAAAATCTCTGCCATCGAGTCAATTAAAATCTCTTCCATGTGGGGGGGATTGTTGGAATATTGGGTTATCTTAAGGAGGCATTTTAGCAATTTGGACAAGTTTTGGGCTTTGGGATCAAATATAGCAAAATCAATGTGGAATGGAAGAGAATTGTATTTATCTTGTAAAATTAATTACCACACCAACCAAAATTATGCTTGGATAAACATATATATGTTTATTCACTTTTCAAGTGTGTAAGTAAGAAGTCAAGAGACTCCCTCTTGCGCGCAGGGGGGGTGCAAATCACGGATTCAATTAGCACTTCAGATCATTTGGCTTGTGTTCGTGCCCGCGACATGCGTACTCGATTGTGAGACCGAAAAACTTGCCTAACGCAATTCAGGTTTTGCTATACCAGATTATTATTTTGGTCAAAATTCATTGAACCGAGTTAAACAAATTTGTAATTAATTTGATTAATTATCGTTTGCCATAATTAATTATCGTAATTAATCTATAAAATTAATTACGTTCAAATTAATTGCCGAAGCCTCCTAAGCAGGCTATATAAACAATATTCTCTTCAGTTATTCGACACCTCTCAACACTCTCTCAACATTTTCCTCCTCCTACATTGCTCTTCGTGTTGACGATCTGCAAAGTTCTCTCAGGTCGTTGTGCTCGGTCTTTCTTGTTATTTTTTTTTGTTTCCGATCGTCGTGTTCGGTTTTGAAAGTCGCCATGTTCGACTGATCTCTAAAGGAAATCGAAATTGGTTCAGTTAGGCTGGTCACTACTACGTGCTTAATAAAAACCGATGTCGTCGTTGAATCCCGGCAGATAATCAGCCTCATACATTCCCTTGCACAAACCTTTCACGGTGGGGATGACGAAATTACCTTAAGGAATCTGTGTTTATCACATGCCTCGACTTTTTATCTTCAACTTTGCATGGTTATAAATTAAATTTTCAAATTACAATTTCGTCCTTCAACTTTCAATTAATACAGATTGGTCCTTCATTTTTTTTTATTTTTTTTTTAACAAGGATTGCAGGAATTTGATTTTAAAGACGCATAAAGAATTTAATGAAAATGAGGGACACGTGAGTAGGAGGAAGAGGAAGCAAGGTGGAAGTAGGAGGAGGGCACGAGGAGAAGAGGAGGTAGAAAAAAAAAAGTTGACCGTGGTGAGGATGAAGTGAAAGAGTTGACGGTGCCACGGTGGTGGAAAAGAGAATGAAGAAAAGAGAACGAAAGAAAAAGAAATGACTAAATATGTAAATACAATTATGTATTTTATTATTTTTTATATATTAAATGTGGTCAGTTACATTAATTTTTATGTATTTGTAACTTTCATTTGATATTAACTTTTTTCTTTTTTTTACTTACAGATATTTGGGTTTTGTATTATTTTCAGGTTGAATCTATGAGACTTCGGAAAAACTAAATAAAGATGAAACTTGACCATTTGGTCAAAGTTTGGGTGTAAATTGTAAACACTTGAGCTTAAGAAAGTTTGACGGGTTTGGGGTTGGTTATTTTAACGGTTAATAGCGGTTGGTATAAATACTTATTTAGATTTGTAATCTACTTGGAAATCACATTTTAGGATAGGGTTTTGATAAACTGTATGAATAGGTCAAATCCATTTCTGTTTTAGTATGGTATTGGTAGAGGAAATTTTAACAAGATATATCATAAATAAATGGACTCAATGCACATGGATGTTTGACTGTTATTGTTAAATGCATCACATGTTTGAAATTGTTATTCCGTATACTCTTAAATTATAAAAATTTGTTAAATACGTCAACGGTTAACTATCCGCTCACTTTTGTCGTTAAATATGTCAAAATGATAATTTTACATTCTTGTTATTCTTCATAGCATTTTCAACACTAAATTCAACTCCAAAATGCAAATTTGGATTTCAATTCTACACAAAACTACATTTTGGGTTTGAATTCAACCCCAAAATGCAGATTTTGGTTGAATTAAACCTCCTAAAATGCTGATTTGAGTTCGAATTCAATAGAAATATACATTATTAGGTTGAATTCAAACCAAAAATTGCATTTTGAGTTGATTTGAAACTGAATATGTATTTTGGAGGTGGATTAAGTGTGGAATATGAACAAGAGGGTAAAATTATCATTTTGACATATATTTAACAACAAAAACGAATGAATAGTTAACTGTTGATGTATTTAGCAACACGTTGAAACATATATGTGCAAATAAATATATGTCTGGAGCAAATAACAACATGGGTAAACATATGGGTGTATTGAGACTATTTATCCTAAATAAATATTAAAAAATTGCAAATAATATTATATATTATGTACTTAACTTTTTATTGTTTATATTATTATTCTATATATATTTATATGTTTCATTTTTATTATAATATGTACATAATTAAAAATAACTTTGATGTAATTTTAGTATTTATTCAATAGTCTAGCAAAGTACTCAAAATACTAACAAAGCTAGCTCAACTTGCACTACTTATATAATAGAGTCTAAATACAAAAAATCAGAAATTTTTCGTTCAAAATTCTGAAATACTATTACGTACTCCAATATCATATGTTCAAAATATGTAAACCTTACCATTCGTCTCGTCTAAGTCTTCCATGTAATTTGCATGAAGAGACAAAACATGCTCATACTTCGTCGTAATCATTGCAATACTTCTTAATAAAACAATATGAAGTTAAATATATAGTACATAGACATAATTAATTATACTAATTTAGCAAAATTTACCCTAAATAAAAGTCGGTTAGCTGTGGGCCTGGGGCACGTGCCAATTAACCACCGCCACCACCGCACGTCGTGGCTTAGACTACATTGTTTCATCAAGAAGAAAAGAAAAGCTCTCCAATAGAAAGAAGCAAAGCAACATTATCTTCAACGTTACACAGTATATATATATATATGTATGTATGTATGTATGTATATACTCCACAAAACAATTTTCTTCTTTGTTTAAAAGAGAATTTACGTGATACACAACCCAACCTGCAGTTCATGCATGTACATGATTCATCAAGAAAAAAAAATAGAATTTTGAGTCAAAATAATATGTGCATCCATCTAACCCTTCCCGTTTTTTTTATAATAATAATAACTCGTAAGTTGTAAAACCTTTTCATCTTTCTCAGTAATGGCAATCAACCAGAGTTGGAGAGGCTGAGAACACTTTAGCAGAGGAAGACGATGACGGTTGGCTTGTCTTCTTCGTGTGATTATCTATCTGTTGTAACTTGTTGTTGTTCTCAAGTAGAGCCATTGCGGTTGTCTCTTGATCCTGGCCGCTCGCTGGTAGGTTAAGATCCAAATCCAACGACAGAACCTCCTTGTCTGCCGGCGTGTGCTGCCGCTCCTCGATTTCAAGCTCGAGCTTGTCGATCAATGGGGTTAAGGACAACGTTGTAATATTGGGAGTTCCCACAATGATGGGGCTTTTGTTGCTGTAGAGGTTGGTGGTCCCTCCGATGTGAATATTATTGGGTGCGGCGCGGTGCCGCCTCATGTGGCCGCCCAGTGCCTGCCCAGACATGAACTCTGCCCCGCATATTGAACACTCATGAACCTTGCTACTGTTTCCATTGTTGTTGCTCAAGTGAAGTGAAAGAGAAGAGGTTTTCCTAAAGTGTCCGCCTTGATCTTCGCCGTTATGGTGATCGGAGGGAGACGAGGGTGGCAATAATGTAAATAGTTGCTTCTTGTCTTGAACAGAAGGGAACAATGCGGAATGATCTCCTCCTCCTCCTCCTACCTTTGGCTTCTTGTGGCTAGCTCTGTGGCCGCCGAGAGCCTGGAACGAAGGGAATGTCCTATTGCATGTCTTGCACTCGTAAACGTAGTAACCTGCCTTGTTCCCGCCGGTGGCTGTAACCGTCTCTAAGTACCTCTTGCTGTTGTATTTGACCGGTTGTTGCTGTTGAGGAGGAGGATGAGGATGAGGATAGTAGTAATAATGTTCGTCCTCCTTATTAATAATATTATCGTGTGTGCTGCCGGCGTTGACATGGTTGCTTCTCTGATCCGGCGATGTCGTCGATGCCTTTGATTGTCCTTGTGCAAGTAGGATAAGACAATTGGCCATGTCCTCCTCCTCCTCCGTGCTCGGCCACATGTCATTGCTGATGGTGGTGGTTGCTGTTCGGACGGGAACAACCTCAAACGGTGTCGGGGAGTGCGGCTTCTGTCGCTTTGTCCTCTTTCCCTTAGCTGCTGAAGCCATTTGAGGATAATGATGGTCTTCCATCAGAACAGAAGAATACTAATATATATAACCGGACACTGGAGATCGTGGATCGATCTATGTGTCAAGGTATTAGGGTTAGAGAAGTACATATGTAGTCATGAAGAGTAGTTGGGATGATGATGAGTTTATAGAGAAGAATCCATGCAATCTATTGATTCCATCCAAATGGGAAGATGAGTAACTGTACATTGATGAGAGAGATGAAACTCAATCCAAGAACAGAGAAATGCAACAGAAATGGTGCAAAATTAGGGAGGAAGAAGACGAAGAATAGGGAATAGGCGGTGGAGTGTATAACTTAATGAGAGAAGGAGGGCATGGGAGGTGGTGAATGGGAGAGACTCCCCTTCTCACTCTCTTTCTCACACTTTGCCAACGCACTGAAACTTGGGGACAACCTAAAGACGTACACTTCAACACCACAACTCCATATAATATAATTCATTTGAAAAAATAATCATAATTTATAATACTAAGTACAAACACGTTATAATCGTCGTCCAGTTATTGGATAATGCAAAGAGTAGAACGTCAACTCCACTTAAACTATATGCGAATTTCAATTATAGTTCTACTAATAAAACCATTTTTATTTCTAATTTCAACCCTTTAATTATCCGCTAAATAGGATCGTTGACCCTACCATAGTTTTTGTCCCAAAATAGTCAAGTTAATTTTCAATCGTATCTCATTTTTTCAATTTTAAACCTAAACTTTGAGTCAATAGAGAATTCAGTAGGTACGGTGTATGTGTGCTGCTTGTTTAAATCGTTCAAAATGATTTCTTAGATTGTATATAGCAATATCATTATCATGTTAAAAAATAATATTGTAAATAAATTATATTAGTTAACATGAATCATACAATTAAAGGTGTCAAATTATGATGCGATATGAAAATAGCCCAGAACACGGCCTACGTTGGAATCGTGCCCGAATAAAGGCCTTAAGGGATGTGGATCAAGTTCGGGTTGACTTCTCCAACCCTAAAACAGACAACTCAAGTCATGAATTTGGACCTACTTGTCGTTTTTTGTTACATCAACTAGTATTAGGATGCTACAACTACTTAAGACTAAATATATATATACTAGTATATTATCAATTATGCTACAACTTGTCTATTATGAAGAACATGAATATATATATATATACTAGATCACATATCTATTATACTAAATATATATATATGCTACAACTTGTATATTATGAAGAACATGAATATATATATACTATATATATATATATACTATATATATGATATGCGCAGAAAATTAAAAATATTATTTTTTATTTAGCGTAAGTTATATTTTATTATAACAAAATATTTAATCTAAACAATGCATAAAATAATTATATATATACATAATTAGTTATGAAATATCCAATATAGATTTTTGAAGTATGCTTTTTTTATAGTAATAAATATATAATTTTATCCTCATCATGATTAGTACGTTGAGCTTGAAACTTTTAGCACTAACAATTTATTAATGGAGAGAAATTATTGGAAAAATATCTATTAAATAAATATATTTTTATTAAAGGCAATTTGAGTTATTTGAAATTAAAATTTCACACAGACACACACAACTATATATATATATAAGATAATAAATATCTATCATATTATATTAACAAATAAAAGGATTATACATTAAATATGTTTTTTTAATATCCGTATTTATTAATTATGATATTATGTGTTAATTTAAAATATATTTTTTGGCATAATAGTACTAATTTTATTTTTTTTACATGTTACTTTCTGTTTGAAATTTTAGATGTTATTTAGTTTGTCTTTCTTCTAAAATTAATGTTTTATTATGTTTTTATGGTTAAGTTCACCATAATTTGTGATCTAGCTAAAACTTTGCATATATATAATTGATTATATTTGTATTTTTTATGGCAAAACATATATATAGATATTCATTATGCTTTTATTTATAAAATGTTCTCCAATTGTTTATACAATAAAATAACAAATAAAGATTAATAATATGAAGTTAATGCATGCTCTTCAACTTTAGTTTTATGTTATTTATTATTATCGTTTGTTTGTCACGAATATTAAATTGAATAAACGTGTTTTAATAATTGTAACCACTCTACTTTGATAGTAACTTTTACATATATTGTCTACCAAGTATGAACATATTAAAAAGATGTATCTTTTAAAAGTTCATATGATAAATTTTAAACATACTTATAATTAGATTGTTTAATTTATTATTTTTAATTAGAAATTTAATATATTAAATTAATAAAATCCCAATGCATCAATTTTTAATTATAAATTTAAAACCTACAAATATAAATTTGTGAATAAAACGTACTAAAAATCCATAATAATCTATAGATATTTTTAATAAAAATAATGTAGAAAACTATGATTGAAAAAAATTAAAAATGATTTGTAATAAACATGATAAAATGAAACGGTTTTTAAGGTTCAATGTGGTGTTTTGGAGCAATTTGAAAGTGTCCACTGTCCACATATACAAAAATATGATGTCACATATGTAATTTTAACATACAAATTACAATCTAGGTGGACCAATATAATTTATTAAAAAAGTTCATTTTGCTTACTTGTCAACATTATATACATCTTAGCCAAATTAATATAGATACTAGAAATTTGTTTCACGCTTGCGCGTGATACTTTTGTTTTTTAAAATATAATTACTTATAAGTAAAATATATATAAATATTTAATAAAAACATATTAATAAAAAATTATGATTGTATTTGTATATCAGTTATTTAATATATTATATATTCTTATTAAATAAAATTTATTAATTCATAATTTAAGTTAAATATACACCATTTAAATATAAAGTTCCATAAAACTTAAGTATTTAAAAAATATATTAGCATTTTTTTTGTTAACGTGTTAAATTTTAGATTGCATACATACTTATAATTAGGTATTGATTTTAACCATGCTGCTAATTAATACTTTTAATTTTTTTTGTTCACATAGTTATAATGTTGAAAGTATTGGTGAAATATGTTTATTTTACTAATAGTACTAGTCACTTGCGTTCAATATTTATCTATTTCATAAAATAAGTCATGTCTATAAAACAAATGAAGTTCTACAAAACTAAAAAGATTATTAATATACTATAATGATAATATTAGTATTTTTTTTGTTCATGTGTTAAATTTTATATTGTCTTGCATAATTATAAAACAAAGTACATAATATTAGATATTGAACTATTAATTTATAAAAATATATATATATATAATTCAAAAAATATTTATGATTTATTTTTAGCAAATAATTTTAATAACAAATTTTAATATGTGCACTTAATTTATTTTTACAAAGTATAATATTTGTAAGAGGGATATATTATTGAATATTTGTAACTTATGTGGAGAATGAATGAGAATGCTTGGAGGATTTTAAAGTGAGTTACATGACATGCCACATAGGAATGAGAATTGTATGTTTGACATGGACCAATAAGAATTGATTAATTTGACATTAGGAGTAAGAAAATACATCAAAAAACTTACTTGCCACAATTGCATACAATTTAGTCAAATTAATATATAGATAGATTACAGTTGATTGTTGGTATATTAAACTAGATGATTTTCATCTCTATCTATTTAGATAATAATTTTAAAAATATATTGTTAATTATAAAGTACTTAAAATTTTCATTGTAAATATTAAGAGTGATTGTTAAATTATTAATTATATAATATAAAAACATTTAATATTATTTATATTTAATCCGCCCAAACTCAAACAGTCAAACTCACTAGTCGGGCTCGTGTTGGTCTCATTTAGAACCGACCCGTATCCAACGTGTTGACCGGCATTGACCAATTTTGTGACTTGTGAGAAGAATTAGCGTGGCAGGCTGCAACACACCACACACCACGGAATCTGCGGCGCTTCTATCTCTATCTGTGACTTTGTTGCAGAAGAATCTACGAATTTGACCAATATCTAAAGAAATCATATCCTAATCCATTTTTATTATTAATAATGTACGTACTTTTCCACCATTACTGCTCAGATTGGAATCGGACAGATTGAGAAACGAAGAACAGAAGCACTTGATGATTATTTAGTCTGATTCCTTTATTTCGCAGACTATCACCCTTAAATAACAAAATCTTACAAATTATTGTTCAATTACACCTTAAACAATCCGAAATTAAAAAAAAGCCACAAAAGATTACAAATATCATACTGAATAATAAATCGGGTCGAAGAACAAAACGAACCAAACAAACACGGGCCAAAACAAAAGAACAAGCCCATCAATGCTGAAGAATAGATCCAGTCCATAAGAAGTCCAGTATAATTATCCAGCCAGCGTGCAATTTTAACATCTGGTATATATATATATATATACTTTGATAGATTAGCTAACCTGAGATGGTGGTAGTGGAGGTGGAGGAGGAGGAAGCCTCACGTATTCGTAGCTTCAAAGTAAACAACTGATACATACGTTAGAACTGAAACAATCATCCCCATCTAGAGATTAACTTTGTGTTGCAGGATTATTTACTTACTGTCATTAAAAGAGGAACACTTCGGGGTAGCTAGCTAGGAGTAGGAATAGGAGGAGGGAGATCATCATAAACGTTGAGTGGTGGCATGGATTATCTTTTTTGCAGGTCCTATCCTACTGATTACTGTGGATTGTGCCTCTGCCACGTATTAGGGTTTGGAGTTGACTCAAGAATTCCTTCTTCTTCCTTCCCACACTACTGATCCACCACTTGACGCCTTTGTTTAGAAGATTATTATATATTCTGGGGGACTGCTTGTTAACTGGTCTCTCTCCATCTTCCTCCTATAACTTCTCCATGAGATTTCCTATGAGCTAGCTAGCTGTGGGATGGTGGTTCTTCCCTTTATGTGTTTCACACTGCTGATCTACTCCACGATTCCTTTGAGTTCTTTCAACTTTAAGCATGGAGTCAGGGTGCAACCCCTACAAAGGGGATATTACGATTGAATTGATTTCTCACTTTCCAATTGGCAGTGAAGATCACAATTCAATCCCATGGATGAAAAAGTTGACAAAGACTTATATTTATTAGTTGGGGATTAGAAGTATGACTACATTGATTAGAGCATAGTGGAGTACAATAAATACTATAATCATTTTATATTTGTAAGTACAATTTTTATTACAATAAGCATATCAACAACTACAGTTATACTCAAATTTTAAAATGATTGTATTTTATTCAAGTTTCTATAAATTAAATTTTAAACATTTCGATCGATTCAAAAAAATTAATTAACTCAATTATTAAAACAAATTACTGTCAACATAATCGAGATGTAAAATTAAAATGTTAAAATATTTTAACGTAATTAATACAAAAGATTTTAAATCAGTTCGTGGAAAGACATTATTTTATCACTATTCATTAGTAAATATATATTAATAAATAATAATAATTATTATTATATTCACAATTATGATTATAATTATACTAATGAATCAAATATCATAATTATAATAACAACTACAAGTTAAAAATTTATCTCATAATACTACAATTAACTATATAAAAAATGGTGGTTATAACATATTTTTTTACTGAATAATTATCAATCGTAGTTGGAAGAATATGGCTTTAGCTGTGACTATTTTTGTTTATTAAAAAATATATATATTTTAAAAATCGATGTGGCGTGGGAATGTTATTCACTTCTCGCATAAGGTTTGTCACGGGAGACTCAGGCTCGTAACCGTCGCAATAAATAAAACAGAACACCAGAATGAATTACATGAAGCATAAATATAATCATGTGTAAAAAAGAAAAGAAAAGAAAAAACTGATGAATGAAGAATTCAATTCCATCGATACAATGCCATTGACGGATGGATCTGCTCCGAATTCATCGTCAAAGAATGATCCTAACCAACAGCATATAGAATCTAATGGAAAGAAGAACCAGTCATCATCTTCTTAAATTCATCGAAATTAACGTTGCCGTCGCCGTCAATGTCGACGGACCTGATCATCTTCTGACAATCGCTCAACGAGCACTTCTCTCCCAGCTTCTTCAGAACTGCGTGAAGCTCACTCGCCGATATCAGATCGTTGCCGTCCAGGTCGTACACATCGAATGCGTCTCTCACAGACTCCGTGTTCCGGCCGTCCAACTCCTCGTGGAAGAACTCCATGAACTCGTCGAAATCGATGTATCCATCGCCGTCGCTGTCGATCTCCAACAATATACGCCGCGCGTCCTCCTCTGCCGTCTCCGCGTCGCCCAGGGAGCTCAGGATGTCCCGGAGCTCTTCTAAGCAGATTCGGCCATCACCGTTCTTGTCGTACTTGTCGAACACGCGCTTCGCTTCCTCTGTGCTGCCCAAGGAACAGATCATCCTCTTCGAATTTGACCGTGATGCTTGAGCCATTCTTTCAATTTCTGTGGGTGGCGTCAGATCTATCAACTCAGAAATGCTCTTTGTTTTTTCCCAAGACAAATGGGATGGTTGGGGTTAACTATATATAATAAATAGAGAACCTTCCAAAGAAGAAAAGAAAATTCTACCAACGGTTCTAAAATTACTTTGCAATTAATCTAATTTAATTAAGTTAATTACAAAACAAATCCTATTCTATTAAATAAAATAATATTTAACCTTGATTTCTCAAATTTTAATACTTAAGATAAAATTAAAATTTTGCTCATTTTGTTAAAAAAATTGGATTGAATTTTTATGTGCATCACATTTTTTTTATAAAAGAAATTTGGGAAATACTAATTGACACATTTTAATACACTTTATGGGAAATTGGCAGTTTTTTTTGGAAGAAACAGTTCAACCATTTTAATTGGGAAAAACACTTCCATACACAGCACATAACAATATTCATTTACTTTGAATGACCAAATGAAAATTTCAAAGAAATAAATAAACAGGATAACAATTTTTTTTTTAATTAGGGCAATTTTTTATAAAATTGGTAAAATTTAGTCGTTATTTTTATATATAATGATTAACTTTTTAAGATAGTTTTTTAGTTATTAACCGTAATAAAATTGTTTTACAAAATATTTATACAGTATGTACGTATTCTTTCTAGAATTGATTAAGCTTTGTCAAACTAAATCTAATTTATTTATACAACTTTAATTCGCTCCAATGCCTCATTGTAAATGAAATTACGATACGAAAAATTCATTACAACTTTATTTTTTTTAAAGAAAAAATTTAGTATGGTATTTGACTACTATTGCATGAGGATACGAATACGATTGAATTTAGAATTTATCAAGAGAAAAAGTCTCTATAATATTAAGAAAAGGTCAAAAAGGGGAATTCTTTCTCTTTGTAACGTTCGATAATATTAGGGAATAATATTTCATACTAGGTATTTGACCCGCGTTGGGCGGTAAATAGTAGATTTAATGTATTATTTATAATGCATATTAAAAAGTTTATTTACTTTAATATTTAAATAAAAATAGATTACAAACAATTTTTTTTTACTATTATAGAGTTTAAATTATTTATAATAAGCCAAAATTATAAATATACATGTGAAATAAATACAAATAATTAAGGTTTTGTAACTTATCTTTAGAATAAATGAGAGAATATGTAGATAGGGCTGACAATTTCTGACACGACACGATCTGCTTTAAAGCGTATATGAGTTTGACCTTAATAGATCTCGTGTCTAAACAACTCAGATCTGCGGATATCTGTATAAACACGATTAACTATTTGTGTATAATCGTGTTGTGTATACATGTGACACGTTTAGACACATTTAAGTATAATAATAATAATAAAATATTAAAATACTCACTTACTTTCTAATATTGAACTATGAAGACCTTACTTTGTATATTTGGGTTTGTATATATATGAATTTGTGTATATATTTGATTTAAATCGTATATAAGTTTGAGATTAACGGAACCCGTGTCTAAACAACTCTATACTTTTAGACACGATAAACGACTTATACGTAGAGAATTCTAAAGTGACTTATATAGCATGTAGAGAATTCTAAAGTGTAGACTGTAGAGAATTCTAAAGTATACATAATGTAGAGAATTCTAAAGTGACTTATATAGCATGTAGAGAATTGGATGTTTGACCTATTAAAATAGATTAATTTAATATTAGGAGTGATAAAATACATAAAAAAAAAACTTATTTGTGATTGTTGTAATATTTCTAGTCAAATTAATAGATATAGATTATAAAGTTAGTTAAAAATAATAATATCAAACTATTATTAATTTAAAGTAATGTTAGTGTGATAATTATTATAATCCCAATTTAATATGATTAATATTATACCACATTAATATTTATAGTTTCATAAAATAAGCAAGACATGAAATATATTTAATAACAAAATAATTAAAAGTAAATAATCAATATATGAAACAAACAAAAATTATAAAGTTAATTGTTCATTAAAAATTAGCTAGGTATTTAGATTAAAAAAATAATTAGCGAAATATTGGTTGACAATTGATTTAATAGATAAATATCATAATAATATCATATATAATGAAACTACTTATATATTAATGTTAAAACTACTCATATATAATAAACAATAATAAAACTAAATATTAATTCTTCTTCTTCTTATTATTATTATACATCGATACTTTAATAATGTTGTGATTATATATATATATAAGAATATTAATAAATTATTAGTATTTTAATAAATACTTTTGTGCTGCTCAATGTTAAATTTTTTAGATTCCTTAAAAAGTAAATATTTTGAGAAATATTTTAATAATGGTTAAAAATAAAAAAATGAATAAAAAATATACTTGAAATTTTATTACATTGTGATAATTTTAAAAAGAATTTAAAGCTCTTTATCAAAAATATATTCATATTAAAAATATACGTTTAATTTATAATTTTTATTTTTTAATTGTATGAGATGATTTAAATAAAAAATTAGTTTTTGATAAACTTTGTTCAAAATATCATACTTATTATTTGAGTTTTTTTAACAAATATAAAATGAAAAATAAGAGAACTATGTTTGTGAAAAAAATAACATGTTAACATTTATTTTCTTAAAAGATAAATAAGTGATAAATTATGATAAAACAAAATATCTTTTGAGATTGAACGAGGAGTTTTGGAGCAGTTTATTTTTTTTGCCAGTATTTAAATTTGTCCACCTATGCAAAAATGTGATGTTACACAAGTATTTGTAACATATGTTAGTGTTTGAGCAATCAAATTGAAGAAAAAATCTCACTTTGCGTACTTGTTGTTGGATCTTGATTTCCTGAATGCTAACCTGGCAGTGAATTGAATGTCAATGGTTGGATGAAAGTTGTTCTCGCCTTAGCTCCGGTGAACCTGCAGGAAGGGGATCGCAACAGAGAGGGTGTCTCTGGGTCCCTCTCTGATGCTTAAATGAGTATATGTGTGTATAGAACTCAAACATAAACTGAATGTATGTAAAGTAGAGGTATTTATAGAGTAAGAAGACCAAACCGTAAAATACAATAGCATATCTTAATGAATAGTGTGATGGTGAAGATTAGGATAACAGATATTACGGTTATGGCGTAATATTGCAGTTACCATATGTAATCTTTAGAGAATATGTGCCCGAGATATGCGGGATATCGTGGTCATATCTTTAGGAACGGTTGGTGGGACCCGAGAAGAGAGGTAGGGCTCTCTTTGGGGCGAGCACTCCTATGGCGAGCAGTAGGAGTCCGCGACTTGGTGATTAATGACAACCAGTAAGGGAGCCTTTGGCGTCCACTTTAGCTTGGGCTCGACATTGGGTCATTCTATCGAGGGTCAGATCGACTTTAGTATGGGTCGGTCCGGTTCGAATAACCTGGGTTTCACCCCCTCCATGGTTATTGGGCCTCTGGAGCATTTTCCTTATTGAGCTGTCACTATCAATACCTAACACTTGCCAACATATTATGTCTCTTAACCAAATTAATATATAGATATATAGATAACAAGAAAGGAAACCCTAACACTATTTGCTTTGATTATATCGAGTTCAGCTTGCTACTATAAACATAAGTTATTTGTAAAGAAATAGATTGTAAATATTAGCAAGTTTGAAACTTTTTTTTAATGTCTCTCACACTTATCATTTTTTAATTTGTTTTTAAAAAAAAAAATCATTTTACAATCTCTCGATATTGAATTTTTAGTTCCAAATAATAGTTTATTATCAAGATTTTTAACACGAGGAAAAATGACAATTTTCTCACTAATAGAAATTTGTGAGCCTTTTTTTGTACCTTTAATCTATTATTCTTTTTGGATATTCACTTTAGAAAGAAACTTGCAAATTCAAATATTATGTGAAAAATGATATTTAAGATTGTGTTGGAGGGAACACTTATCATCTCCTCCTCACCTGCTTAATTGGAGAGAGGTCTTAACTAGATATGTATATTCGGGTTTACTTGTCTAGTTTGGATTGGGCTAAATATTCACACCACTACTATTAAACCTTATTTTTAGTACTTATGGGGATAAATTGTCTTAGGTTATTCTTATTAGGGTAAATAAATACGATGAATTAGGATGTTTGATCATGTTATTAAATGTGAAGAAATCGGGGCTAGAATGGAGAGAATATTGAACGTCACAAACCCTAGAGAAATGAGACGCAGAAGACTTGAGGATCATAAAGACTTTATCTGACACTTATTCTCCCTTAAATATAAAAACATAATCGAAACTATTGTTAACTTACACTCTACAACTATGGCAAGAACAACAAAAGAGTCCAACATAATATAAAATGTAAAAAACAACAAATAGAACAAAAACAAATAAGGCGAACAGAACAATAATAAGAATAGCACAACCAAACATCCAACCAAGCCTAATGTCGCAGCCTGCAACAGAAGTCCACTGATGTCCATTGATTTCAACACTCCCCCTCAGGCTGCAGCAGACATCAACTTGACCTTCATTTGCTATGTTATTTAGGGGTGAAACCGGAACGGTCGGGCCGATTTTTTTTACTATTTTGGTCGGGGACCTATACTTTCGGACCGGTTTTTCTTCAAAAAAATGTCCGGCCAAAAGACCGTATAAGGAAAAATAAACCGTCCATTCGGATTTTCGGACCGGCTTTTCGGTTTAAACCGAAAAGCAAAAAAATACACATTCAAAACCAAAATAAATATTCAAAATCAAATTAAACAACAAAATAATTTGATTTAACAATGTTTACATATATTTCTACTAAACCGATTAAACAACTAAAATAATTATTAAATAATAAAAAATTTATTTGTTTGTATTCGTTGATTAATTATATTAATTAATACTAACTAATACAATATATAAAATAATATACGTATAAATGGTCGGACCGGACTCCACGGTCTTTTAGAGTTGTAGACCGAACGGTCTAAAAACCATTTCAAGCAAAAAAAATCCGACCATAAACCGAATCGTACATTTTTGGACCGGATTTTTCGGTCCAGACTGGTTCGGATTTCACCGAATTTTCGGACCAACCGGTTTTTCCTTTCACCCCTAATGTTATCTCCCCCTGTCCTCCAAAAACATTTTTCATTCCAATTTTTTCACACAAAAAAGGATGTTGATGACTTCCTAATGCTTTAGTGAACATATCAACTAGCTGATTAGAAGATCTAATATTCTGAAGATCAATGATGTTATCCAATAATTTTTCCCTAATGTAATGACACTCTATTTCAATATGCTTGGTCATTTCATGAAAAACAGGGTTGTTTGCATTTTGAATTGCTGCTTTATTGTCACAATGCAATATCACAGGTTTAACATGTTCATATCCTAACTATTTCAACAAATTTCTAAGCCATATGATCTCGGATAATGCATACCCCATACACCTATATTCTGATTCAGCAAATGACCTAGACACTGTATTTTGCTTTTTTACTTTCCATGATATAACAAACTTACCCAAAAATATGCAATAACCAGTGACAAATTTCCTAGTTTCTAAGCATCCAGCCCAATCAGAGTCACAAAAACCAATCAAGTTTGGCACAAAATCATATGACAGAAGTATACATTTACCTGGTTCATGTTTTACATACTGTATTATCCTCAATGTTGCGTCTAAGTGAGACATCTTGGGATCATGCATATATTGACTTAAGCACTGCACATAATAAGATATATATGGTCTAGTGATAGTCAAATAAAGAATCTTCCCTATCAGTCGTCTATACAGATATACATCATCTAGGGGTTTATCATCTTGATTCATCTTTAAGTGCTCATCATATTTCTGACTCGTCAGTTTCAAATTTACCTCCATTGGTGTTTTACTTACCTTTCCTCAAGACAAACCAACTTCGGAAATCAATTCCAAAGCGTATTTCCTTTGCGACATGACTATTCCTTTTTTCAACCTGGCCACTTCAATTCCTAAAAGATATATCAACTCCCCCAAATCCTTCATTTTAAAATTAGATTGCAATACATTTTTCAATTCATCTATCAACCGAGCACTATTTCCAGACATTAATAAATCGTCAACATATATAAGCAACATGACAATCTATTTCCCATCAATTTTGGTAAAGAGTGAGTAATCTAATTTGGATTGAACATATCCTGCCTTAATAAGCACATTACACAGTTTTAAATTCCATTGCCTACCTGCTTGCTTTAGTCCATAAAGGGACTTCCACAACTTACAAACCAATCCAGTTTTATCAGCATTGAAACCATCAGGAATATTCATATACACTTCCTTATCCAAGTCACCTTGTAAGAAGGCGTTATGGACATCCATTTGGTAAAGAGGCCAACTAGAAATAGCATATAAGGCTAGGATAGTTCGAACAGTATTAATTTTTGCTACGGTGAGAAAGTCTCAAAATAATCAATGTCATGTTTCTGATTATAGCATTTTGCCACCAACCTAGCCTTATATCTACTCAAGCTTCCATCAGAATTAAATTTAGGCTTGAAAACCCATTTACAACCTATGATAGACTTACCTGGAGGTACCAGAACCAGATCCCATGTATAATTTTCCTCAAGTGCTTTCATTTGTTCCTCTATTGCTTCGACCCATAACCTATCTTTTGTTGCTTCAAGAAAATTTCCTGGCTCAACCAGATTAAACATAGAAGATATGTGACATTGATATTCATTTGACAATCCATCATACGAAATATAGTTACTTATACAGTGCACATTCGAAACATTTGATACTGCATAATCTTTCGTCCAAATTGGGGGCTTAATAGCCCTCCTAGACCTGCTCAATGAAGGTCCAGGGGGTCTATCAATTGGAGCATCATTCCCTTCATCATAGTTTGACAATGACTCATCACATGAGGGGATCCCATCAGAGTCTTGATGAGACTCATCCTGTGGGTTGTCTCCATTTTGAACAATCTGTTCTTCAGTTTCAACAACTCTACGGTTGTTAACATCATCAGAATCTTCTATATGCGGCTCAAAGAATATGGACAACTGATCAAGCCTACCACCCCCAAAAGGGGAATATACTCTCATTAATTACATATCTACTAACAAAAAACGTTTCTCAGTTAAATCATAGAGCTTATAGTCCTTTTGGGTCACAGAGTATCCCATCAAAACAGAAGGGATAACTCTGGAGGCTAGCTTGTCCGTTACCGCATTATTCTTTGCATATGTTAAACATCCGAACACACTTAGGTGACTAATAACAGAAACCTTACCATTCAATATTTCAAAAGGGGATTTTCCCCTAATAATCTGGTAGACATACGATTTATGAGATAGCAAGCTGTTAGAATACAATCTCTCCAAAAAATGTTTGTGATTGATCCTTGTGGCTTTAAAGCTCTTGCTATTTCTAGCAAGTGTTTATGCTTCCTTTTTGCTCTTCCATTCTGTTGTGGCGTGTAAGGGAAACTACTATGATGAGTTATGCCCTTATCACTCAACAACTTGTTCATATTCTCATTAAAAAACTCATTCCCATTATCCGTTCTTAAGCATTTAATCCTTTTCCTGAACTGAGTTTCTATCATGGCAACAAAATCCTTCATAACAATAGCAACATCCGACTTGAATTGCATAAGATAGACTCAAGTTACTCTGGAAAAATCATCTACCAAAGTTAAGAAAAATCGCTTACCGTCGTGTGTAGAGCAATGGTAAGGACCCCACACATCTGAATGCACTAAGTCACATGAAGATAGATATAGGATAGGAATTTCTAATTATCTTAGCTTTCGGGCACACATGACAACTACCAATGTTAAAATCCTTTTCCCTACCCACATTCAAAGAATCAACGTGTTCCAGAAGTTTAAGAGAAGCGTGTCCAAAACGTTTGTGTCACAACATAATATCATTTACAACATAGTTGTTTACAAGAGAGCTAACTGATCTGCACGGTAAATTTATGAAATATAGTTCAGACTTCGCCTCACTAGTCCACAAGACTCTCCCATTTGAGAGGTCATGCAGGATAACAAGGTTGGGGTAAAACAGTGCATAACATTTTAGGTCACTTGTAAGCTTAGATACTGAATGAAGATTGTACATAAAATCAGGCAAATACAAACCATCACGCAATCTTCTGTTCGAGTCTATCAGCACATCACCAACTCTATGAACATCAGAAGACCCCCCCCCATTGGGTAATTGCACTTTGGTCCCGAGAATTGCCTGATCCCCACACAACAAATCATTTCTGTTGGTCATGTGGTTGGTTGCTCCCGTGTCCAAAATCCAATTATTTTTTCATAAGAATAGATAGAGCTCAATGATATACCAGTTGTGTTCACATGAGGATCCGGAAGGAAGGCAACACTTGCGCCTGATGCAATGCTTCCTGCTCGTCCTGGGATCTGTATAAATCTCTCGAACTGATCTCGGTAAAATGTAACTTCACCTTGTATTCCACAACTCAAAGAAGAATCGTTAGTAGAATTACTTGATGAATTAGGGTCAATGTCACCAATCCTTGCGAAGGAAACATTTCCCCTAATATCATTTTCATTGTTTTTCAAAAATTCCTTGTATTTAAAACAGTTATCTTTGGCATGCCCCTTCTTTTTACAGAAGTCGCATCCCCTAGCATAACAACGATCAATTGTGTGCCCACACTTGTGACAATGGGTACACTCCAAATTCTGATTTCTCTTTGGTTTATCCAAATTCAAAGAACCATTAACAGATTTAGTATTCAAGGCAGAATTCATAGTAGAGGTAATACCCCCTTTGACTTTCTTCTTCCATCAACAAATTGTATGTTTGATTCACAGTGGGTAATGGTGACCAAATAAATAAATGACTCCTCACATTTGAGTAATTCTCATTCAACCCCATCAAGAATTGAAAAAATCTTTGAATTTCTTTATGTTCTATGTGTCTTTTAAAATCATTATGATCAATATGAGGAAGAGCACATGCAGAATCATATTCGGCCCATAGGACCCTAAGCTTAGAAAAGAAAGCATAAATCGAATCAAGGCCTTGACGAGTCATAGCAATTTCCATATGCAACTGATATGTCCTAAGGCCACTCACTTTATCAAATCTTTCCTTAAGATCTTTCCAGATGAGATAAGCATCTTCAGTATACATCATTCCACTGGCTAGATCTTTCGAAATAGAATTGGTAATCCATTCCAACACAACAACATTACATCTATCCCATAAGTGATGAAATGCAGGATCATATTTTCACGAATACATGTACCATTTATAAAGCCAAGTTTATTTCTCCCTAACAGAGTAAATATGATTGCCCTACTTCACATTGCATAATTTTCGGGTCCAGTCAAAGCAACATATGTCATATTGGTTTCCGGATTATCATTAGCATGCAAGTAGAGAGGATGATGAAAATCAACAGTAGTCATGACATCATGATCCACCTCATCGATGACATTTTTTTGCCTCCTGAAGAGGGTTTTACTCAGTCATATCACATCACAATATTCATGGAATATTATAACCAACCAACAATATCCAAGATTGCAAACCAATGCAACAACCATCAAAACGAACTAATCACAAAGTCGAGGGTATAATACTCAACAACACAATCACAATCTTTCAAGCCGAAGGTAAATAAAACGATACCAATTTCAAGATGAAATTGAAAAGCCGAGGGTACAACAAGAATCACACCGAGAATCACAGCCACAAACATACAAGATTCAGCAGAGAAGATATTTAAGGGTGAAGAATTAACATATGAATATGTAAAGAAACGAGATTAGAAGGTACTGATGGTTGCGATACAGAATCACAATCAAAAACATCTGAACCACTGGCAAGATATTCACAAGAACACGGTGGAACATCAACTGTCGAGGCTAGGAACGAACATTTTTGAATAGGAAAGCCAGGAAAAATCCTCTCATCCCAAAGTATGAGATGCCAATCAACCGAACAACACCAAAATCGGAAGACTAGAGGTAAAAATCACCTCTTTTGCTCTAATGCCATGAAGAAATTAGGGCTAGAATGGAGAGAATATCGAAACGTCACAAACCCTAGAGATATGAGACGCAGAAGATTTGGGGATCATAAAGAGTAATTCCTTCATCTGACACTCCTTCACCCTTAAATATAAAAACCTAATCGAAACTATTGTTAACTTACACCCTACAACTATGGCAAGAACAACAAAAAAGTCCAATAGAAGATAAAACGAAAAAAAAAAACAGAAAAAAAAAACAAATAAGGCCAGTAGAACAATAATAAGAATAGCACAACCCAACATCCAACCAAGCCCAATATCACAACCTGCAACAGAAGTCCACTTATGTCCATTGATTTCAACAAAATGTACCAATCATATTATTTTGTGCACTTGACTATTTTAGACTTTAGAGTGTTGTTATTTGCATTAATGTTACTATTCCGTCAAATTTTCTTGTTAAATTCCATGTGCATCTTCAATAATAAATGAAATCTAAAATGTAAATTTAATTTTGAAATCAACCCAAATTCGAACCCCACAAGTGTTGTTATGCATTCAAAATTAACCCAAAACAATATTTCTAGGTTCAAAATCAACACGATAATTTCAGGGTTGATTTTGAACCCACAAATGTCATTCTCGTTTGATTTCGAAGTTGAAATGCTATTTTTGGTTCGAAATCAATCAAAAATATTATTTTCATGTAAATTTTGAGCCCATAATACAATTTCGAGTTTAGTTTTGACCTTACAAATGTTGTTTTGGGTTGATTTCGAACTTATAAATGCATTTTATGGTTCAATTTCATACTCAAATCGGTTTTATTAGATTTGATTCGTGATTTTGTGTTAAAAATAAGTAGAATGGTAAAATCATCATTTTGATAGAAAACAGTAATATTTAACATAAAAAATTTGATGAAATACTAATGATATTACATTTAACAACAACAAACAAATCATTAATATTTATATATCAAGATGTAATAGCATTACTCGTTAACTTTTCTATCTAGAGCGAGTTACAATTTTCAACGAAGTCGAACAAAATTTGAATTCCAACAACAAAAACAAAAAACTCATTTTAAAAAAGATATTTAACATTAAAGATTTCAATTGAAAATTGCAAATACAATCTTATATATCATTTTGATCGATTTCGACGAGTTTTACTCACGATTTTCAAAGTGCAGCTACGATACCTTATCTCAACAAAAATACACTTCTATATACCAAACATTCGATCTATAACAGGACAGCTCTTCGTTCGCTTCTATGTACACGCAACATCTGCATAATTGCAGAATGTTATGTTCAAGATAGACACACAAAAAAGGGTCAACGGCATGAAAAATGTTCATAATCCTCAGACTCCTCCGCGACTCCTAGCATTGCCAGAGCTAAATGACTCTTTATCTCTGACTTTGTCTCTTGTGATTGAGTGTTACAGCAGTCTACGACGCATCCATTCCCTGAAAATGTGCAACTCCTCGGACGAAACAAACACGTTTGTTCTTCACCTCTAAGGATGGCAACAATCTTGTCAATGGTGGGTCGACTCAATTCTTCACTGTTTATGCACGCATCTGCAGCTTGGATCATCCTCAGTACTTGCTCTGAACATAACAGAGTCTTGCATTTTTGTCGTGGATCGAGCAATTCTTGAACCATTCCGGTTCCCATTTGCAGAAGGGGTTTTGCCTGCATATTACATAAGTCAATATACATATAACTGTGAACATGAGTTCAAGAAAAATGGCACTCACCCATTGCACCAAATTCTCTTGTCCTGATGGCCTTTCTGCATCAATTGGTTTCCGTCCTGTTAGGAGTTCCAACAAGACCACTCCAAAAGCATAGACGTCGGTTCTATCAGAAACTTTTCCGTGCTGGAAATACTCGGGTGCCAAGTAGCTGCACAACATTTTCATCTACCATGTTAGTGACCAAACAAAACAATATTTTCATCTTTAAGACATACCCAAATGTTCCTTTGACAGTCTTGCACAGGAGAGGAACCGACGGTGCTGAAGTCCATGATGCTAATCCAAAGTCACACAACTGTAAATCATGTCCATAAGATAGGGTTCAAGATTGATAGATTCGATGGTGGTGAATTAAATGAATGACTCTTTTTCACCTTAGGCGTTTTGTTGGAAGAAAGCAGAATGTTGGAGGGTTTAATGTCTCTGTGAACAACACATTGCTCAGTTCCATTGTGCAGATACATTATGGCTTCTGCTGTCCCAACTGCAACTTTGTACCTCACTGACCATGGAAGTGGAGGCCGAATCTTGTTCCCTTTCTTGTTCTTCCTAGCTGCATCATCAGTAGCACTCAAAAATCAGAAAACACCAAATGGATCCAAGCATAAAGTTTTTGAATTTAAAAACATAGGACTTGTTGAATGATTTAGAAAAAAAAAACAAGATTTACCGTGCAAATGACGTTCTAAGCTTCCACCAGAAACGTACTTATACACCAGAAAGAGACCCTCTTCTGGATCGATGCAAAAGCCTAAAAGTGGGACGACATTAGGGTGGTCAAGAGAGCTAGCAATCATCAGCTCCCTGCAGAATGCCTTTGGACTCTCCTTATCTTCCATGTCCAATCGCTTTATTGCCACTGCTGTTCTCAACAACCCGACTCTCCCTCTAAATACACAACTCCATGCCCCTCTTCCCAACACTCTTCCTGCACACATTCCACGTTTCAAAAATAGCAAAAATTCAGCTCTTAACAATTGAACCTTGGCCTGCAACTCAACCCCAACCCACCTTTACATATAGAATCGAGGACGCAATTGGGATCGATGTGAGACTAATTAACAAATCCCTTTGGAATCTAGAGCGGGAAACAGGGAACTCAACATTGCTTACTCAAGCTAAAAAATGGACTACAGTCGAATTCAAACACTAAAAGCTAGTTTTGTAAGATGACTGGGATATAATATCTGTCGATTTGCGACTATTTAACCTCATGATAAGTGGACAGCAATATGTTTCAATTCTTCATTGAATTTTTATGCAGTCGCAGAACATAAAGGAAGGAAAGGGTTGTTGAAGCTACCTTTAGAGAAATTGCGAGTTGCAGAGAGGATATCTCCATAGCTGAATCTTGTCAATGCACCAGTTACTGGGGAAATGCTCTTCTCTAGGGATTCAATCCTTCGGCACTGAAGTTCCTGAGAATCCGTTTGATCCAATCCACTGTCCAAATTGACCAGTAGAACCGTGGCACCCGTAGAACTGCAGAGGTTCTTGTTCAGCGACTCCAGCTCCACCAAGCTAAACCTGAAAGACGACTGCACGGACTGTGGGTCGCCGCTGGTCAACTCCGGTCCGGAATCGGCCAACAACCATGCTCGGTTGTTCTCGATAACGTGTTTGGGTTCGCGGTGGTTGTGTGTGGCTGCAGGAACGAAGCATGAGAAGCCAAAGTCCCAAATGATCTTCCTGAGCGTGGTTTTGATTCGAAAACTGTCGCCATCGTCATCGACCACGCAGTAATTATTTGAGGCATTTGGAGGTCGAGACCCTGATTGAGTAGGAGAAAGGGAGATGATAGAGAACCCCATTTCTGAGATCTCAGTGAATGAATGCACGGAAACCCAGAACTTGAAAGACGAACGGAATTGAAGGAAAAAAGAGGAATATTGAAAAGTGAAAGTTGTTTGCTTGTGCAAATGGGGAAGAACATAAATCTATAGAGGGAGAGAAAAAGATGGTGGATTTAAATGAATACACACATAATCTGTGTGGTACTTGAATGAGGGATCACCGAAGGAAGAAGGAAGACATTAATAAAGAAGAAGATACTGTGTGTGATAGTGGGTCTGTAGTCTGTACATTCTTACAATTAGATTATTATCGCAGAGATGGAGAAGAAAGAACATGCAGAGAAAGTGGGTGGGCACCGGCCCCAGATCACATCACATCAGATCAATAATATAGATATAATTTTAATCAAACTGGAAAAATAAACTCATATCTAATTATTAAGTATTAAAAATAAATCTCTCTTCCACATGAAAAAGAATAGACTAATACCCTTTATAACTTATATACTATACGTGTTTGTATGAAAAGTGGAATAATTAACACATAAAAAAGACAATATATGAATAGATAAATTGAACAATTTATTCAAGTGTAGTAGTAGTACCCAAAAAAATTAAATGAAGTGAAGTTCTTTAATTGTGAAAACTACTTTTATTTTTATATTGGTACGTAATCTAATATATAAGATACCGTAGTGTGTATCGATGCTCGCCTACATTTCCATTCGAAGCATATCCCTTTAAGCAATTGCCTTCTTCTTCATCATCCATTAGAAATTAAATAAATGGTTAATAGCTCCAATGGTACATTATGTCTGGGTCATGTGATCGGATGGTATCGTATGTTTTTTGATGTGGTCAAATGGTCCGTTATGTTTTGGAGCATGTTGCCATATGATACTCTGTTAGTCAACCGTTAGATTTTTCTGTTAAATGATCCATGTCAGCATTACATCAGCGCCACGTAGATATATAATATAATATTTATTTTAAAAAATAAAAATAAATAGAGAAAAAATATGAAAAAAACGAAAAATTATAAAAATATTATAAAAAATATTTTAAACTTAATATATTAATAAAAATGATTTTTTATAAATTTATTTAAAAAAATCAAAAATTGAAAAAAAAAATAGGGTTGGACCTTTGGGTCCAATTGACCCAGCCAAGGGTCGAACCCTGGGCTGGATTGGACCCCCACCAGGTCGCCCAATGGTGTAAACATTGGGCACTACTTTCTATTACACATTATTTACGTGCTTATTATCGTGTTATATCGCGTATTGTAAAGATAATTTTGGTCGAACTCATTAAATCCATGTCTATACTAATTTAAATATATTGAATAAAATACAGAGCATGCATGCCTCGTATAGTAGTTAGTTGGCTTAAAGCCAAAAAGAAGCATGATCCCTATTTGTGTTTGGATGAAAGGCATAACCCCTTTTTTTGTTTGACCCGACAAATGTTATGCTTTGTCTTTGGCCATGAAGTGCGGTTCATGCATGATTAAGCTATAATTAACACGATTAGAATAAAATAATCATTATCTAATACATATATATTGTGTTTGATGAGGAAACAAAACAGGACATTGCCTAGTAAACATATATCCTTCTTTGGTGGATGTTCGCTTTCCATGTGACAAGACAGTTGCCCAGCTCCAACCTTATTTCTAGACCAATTTGTCTGAAAAAACAACCGTTATTTAAGTCATCCACGTAATTAATGATGAGATTAACCCTAATCAAATGGTTAAGCATTTGGATTGCTAACGTCCACGAATGCAAAGTCCAACCAGACAATTATTATATTGGTCGACAAAGATCGCAGGTTAGATGGTTAGGAAAAAGTGTGCTTTTGCTGCAATTGCTCTCAAATCTGGCACAGTAACACTCAATATGGATTAGGAAAAACACGACTAAAAAAGACAAGGTTAATTAGTGACTTATTCCTTCAATTTGTCCCATCAAGAAGGAAACTACTATGTCATTTTTATTAATTTAAATAATATACAGTTGTAAGATTCTATCTTAGTTTGATTTAAAATTAAATATTAACAAAAACTTATATGTTATTTGTTACCTTATTCTACTTTTTGTCAGTTCAATTTTAAAAATATTTACAATTTAGTTAGGGTTTAGAGATAGCTCTATAGTCATTTATCAGTAAATTAAGCAAAATTAATATAGTGTAACTAATTCAGGTAGCAATTTACAATTTATCTGACCCCAAGTTCATCTAACAATGGCTAATTTAATTAACCTTTCAATTGATTGAAGGAAGCAGAAAGCTAGTCAACCCCAACAGCTATGCATGAATTGGATCTGGTGAGTCTTTTCCAACGTGTATCAATTATGAATGAATCACTGAAATAACACAGATACTAATTGCCTCCATTTCTTCATGCAAATAGAATATATGCGATGGTCGCCATGTTTGCTTCCTTCCAGCTCAAGAACACTTCTTTCTCCATAAGATGCTTTGCCATTCATTTCTGCATCCAGGATAGCAGATGATGATGATGATGATTCATCAGAGACACAACACATGGAAACAAAACCATTTCCTTGATTCCTTCCACCATGTTTTTTTCTTCAATTATCATAAGTTGTTGAATGGAAAACAGGAGAGACAAGTTTACCTGCACGACCAAACTATCCAACAAAAACACAACCTATTTATCTACGAGAGGATTCAAGTTTCCACTTTCTCAGAATTTCATCATAGACTTGTCCCTTCTTTTCCTTAACAAGGCTCTGTTTCAACTTTGACAATGTCGAAGAGTTCAACTTGATTTTTCTCTCAATAATGTCCTCTGCATATTTCACGGCTTCCGGCAACATCTTCATGTCCCTCAGACCAACAACCAACAGATTCGCAGTCTCTTCTAATTCAGACTCGTGATTCTCCACCATCCACTTCCAAACCTTGAGAGCACTAACTGAGTCACCCTCACCTACATACACCTTCATAGATGCCTTACAATTCTCCAGGCTTGGCATTGCTTCATTCTTCACCATTTCAGTGAATAGAGACGATGCATCTCCTAATTTCTTGTTCTTGATCAAACATTGAAACAAAACATTGTATGTTTTGTGGTCCGGAAATGATCCATTGTATACCATCTCTTCCAATAACCTCATACCCATTTCAACATTGCCAACAGAACAATGAACATCAATCATTGAGTTGTACAGTTCGGTGTCGGGTTCCAGGCCGTGTCTCTTCACCATATCCTCCCAAAAGAATTCAGCTGATTTATCATCTCTCCTCCTCATACATTCTTCTAATGCATCCTTGAGAAACTTAATCCCAGGGTAGCATCTTCGTGCTCTCATCATCTCAATTCCAGTCATTGCTTCATGAATTCCATCACGGCCCTTTAACAGAGTACACACAAACGAAGTGTAAGCAGGTACATTTGAGGGGTTCCATCCAATTTCAGCCACCATTTCTGCAAAAACCATCTTTCCGGAGCTTTCATTGCCTTCTTTCTCACATCCCTCAAGCAGGATGGCGTATGTGTCCGAATCGGGGCGAATAGTCAATTTCGCAACACTCAGGAACTCCAGTGCATCAGCCACTCTCCCATCCCTGCAAATCGCGCTCAATAGAGAGTTCAATGCAACGATATCTCGCGCTACACCATACTTATCGATCACGTTAAACGTCACGATAGCTTCCTCCACTCTACTTGCAAGGACATAGCTACTGAAAACAGAGGCGAAAGTAGCCAAAGAGAGCAATCTTTCTCTCTGCATAGACTTAATAGCGTCCCACATTGCATCGAACAGTAAATTCTTACCCAGCATGTCGACCACCAAGTTCCAAGCATAAGGGCTGTGGTTTCCATTGAGAGCGCGATCCGACCACCGAAAGAACTTCACCGCGCTTGCTGGGTACCCGTACGAAAGCTTCAGGACCTCCTCGGCTTCTTCCTGGGTTATCCGCAATCCAGAAACTGAGTCGTCCAGAACCTGCTCGACAGATTGTGAAGGAGTACTGGCAATGGTATCGCATAAAAGTTTGATCTTTGGGGGCAAATTGGATTTTCGGGCGTCCTTATACGATACAAACCCTTGTTGTCGGGTATTACCTGGTTGTTGTTCTTGAGTTGGGGGATTTGGGTTTGAAGATAAAGAGGTTTGCTTAGGGAGGTGGGCATTAGACGGAGGAGATCGTGAGCGGTGGTGGTGATAGCGGCTGCGCGGCCTCTTCCTTCCCATGTCGCCGACGCTGTAAGAACCCTAAAACACAGCTTATCACTCCGGTCCCGATATATTACGATATCACCCGTCGGCCTTTCTGATCGTTGAAAATAGAACAAGTTCAGCCCAATAATGAACAATTGATAATCAAATCTCTACTTTAATTGATAATCAAATCTCTACTTTATGTGATATATATAAATTGTTATCTAACTGTTTTAAAAAATTTATTATTTGTTCTTTTGTAGTTGGATAAAGTATTATTTTCACCTATTTTTTTATCAAAATAAAATTAAATTGGGTAAAATACGAGTTTCTCTCTAACGAGAATATAACAGAATGAGAGAAATTTTTAAGTTCATGAATTATCAGTATTTCAAGGTTTACACCACGAATTTCTACGGTTTTCTACAAAACCGGGACAGTCCGGTCTTAGTCGGGCTTTTGGGAAAAATGCATGAGACTGAGTCCGACTTTGAAGAAAAAAATCATTATGTTCGGTCTCGGTCTTAGTTGAGCCGAGAGTCGGTCTTGTCGGGAATTCGGTCCAACCGGTCTTTTTTTATCAACCCTATTAAGGTACATATTATAAAAAATTATATTACTCTAAAAAATTATCAAAAATAGAAAAAAAAAATTATAAAATGAAAAATTGAGTTTTAATTATATATATATTTTTTTATATTTTTACTAAAAATATTATATTAAAAACTCATTTTTTTTCTCTATCAATTTTATAATTCTTCCCATTTTTATGAATAATATACAATATATATCAATCGTGTTGACTCTTCAATTTCTCTAATTTAACGAAAAATAAATGGAGGTGCCTCAACTCCAAAGACATTTAACAAAGTTTTAAAAAGTAAAATTTAGATAACATTTTATAAAATCACCATATTATAAGTAACGATTTGAATATTAATCATCCATTATTGAGTGGTTGAACAAATTATAACTATTTTATTGACACTTCAATTTAGTTCCTGTTCTGTTTCTAACAATCATACAAACCGATGGTGATATCATAATATATCGGAGACACTGTTTTAGGGCTCTTACATTGTCGGCGACATGGAAGGAAAAAACAGCACAACTATCACGCCTTGTTACATTATTTTTTTTTATCTATATTTAATAGAAAAATAAATGAAGATTATATTTTATTGGGAAAAGTAAGTAAATACACTCGGATGTTTGCATTTTTTTATAATTGGACCCATATGTTTTTTAGCGTATGTTATGACACTCGTATGTTTTAATTTGTTGGTAATTGGACCAACCGTTAATTATACCCGTTAACTGTCACGTGCCTATCACGTGCTACGTGTATTTTGAAAAAAAGAAATGTAAAATGACAAGTTTGCACTTAGAGATCTCATCACCATCACAGTCACCCGACCCTTCTTTGTTCTTTCATTCTCATTCTCCCTCCATATCTGAATACCCAATCTGAAAACCTAACCTCCCCTCCTGCGTTTCGACGAAGAAGATGAAGACGAAGAAGAAGAAGACGGTCACTGGAGCTTGGAGGCTTGGAACTTTGGAAGCTGCCTTTTGTTGTTCCTACCAAAGCGCAACAGCGGAGGAGGAGAAGAAACAAGAATCAGAAACCTCTCGATCGTTAGCCATGAAAGGAGCCACGTTTTCGTTGGCTGCGAAATCTTTGATCGCAAAACATTGTTAGCTAATAGATATGCTGGATTTAGGATTTCAATTTTGGATTCTGGTTGTAAATTGCCGATTCTGGAACACTGGATTTTAACGCTATGTAGATCTCCGCTTGATTATAACAATATGTAAATATGTCTTGAAATCTATTACGGTGCGTTTGTTTGACGGAATTCGGAATACGGAATACGGAATAGGAATTGGGAATAAGGAATAGGAGTTAAGAATATGAAGTTGTTTTTTTGGTGGAATTGAATAGAATGGAATAAGGAATTCTGTTGTTTCTTTGGTGGAATTGTGTACGGAAAAGGAATGGAATGTGGTAAAATGACATATTTGCCCCTCTTTGTATATGTATAGTATATAATAAAAATAATTTGTATTAATTAATTATAAAACTTTAAAATATTAAAAATGTTTATTTAAATTTTAAAAAAACAAAATTTTTATTTATATATTTTTTTTAAAAAGACCAATTTATTAATTTTATTTAAAAATTATTCAAAATTCAGACTTACTGGTTAGTACCACCATTTTATTGTATTATCATGATACTTAAACACAAACATATGAAAATTACTTTGTATTATCATGTATACTTTTTTTTTTTGGACCGAGATTATCATGTATACTTAATTAATATAACTTTTCAAAATGGATTATATTATTACCAAAAGTCCAAAACCCACATGAACCAAATATTGGAAACCAGTGATCATGCTTATTCCGCCCTTTGTTTTTTACATTATCAAGATAACAATGAGGAACACAATGAAGTAGATTCCATTCAATCAATTGATTCACAACACTATCCAAAGCAATCAACTATAATTAATACCAGAAATGGATCTGTCAAATTGAATGCTGGTTTCGTTCAGTTAGAACTGAACTCCCGATTCCATTGCTCAAGATCCTCCCACTTGCTTTTCTGCAAGCTCGGTCTTATCACCGCCATCGCCTTCTGGAAATCTTCATACCGTAGGGATCACAACTGGTAAAGCATACACAGAAACATAGAAGCAGATCCTAGAACATTAACATCACCATATTATCAAGCATCTTGACATAATTACCTGATTTGTGTTAACTTTGAGAATATTTGGATCGATCTATCGTATTGGCATCATTGCAGCTTCTTCGCACAAAGCTTGCAAAGCACTGCAGTTCACACGATATCACGCTCACACAGCTGAGAATCGATATCACGCTCACACAGCTGCAGGCACCAGACAGTTCAAAATAAAGAAAAATCTATCTACTTACGAAAGAGATGAGCTAAGCCACATTTGAATTCTGATAACTCTTGCCCAATTTCCTTCGCTATCTGTTATACAATGATTATAGCAAGTCTATCAGCAAAGCACCAGAACCATGCCCAAGCACGAATTAGGACCCATTTTTTGAATTGTCAATGATGATAGAGTTCAAAACACCTATTCAAGAACAGCTTAATGTTTAGTTGGGAGCATCATTAAACTGAAAAAAAGGTTGGTGTTAAATTTAAAGGCAATGCAGAAGAATAGATTCAACTGAATGGCACACAAAATTAAAAGGTTGGCAAGCAAGGACTAAAAATATTCCTGAACTCATCCAATGAATAGCCTCAATCGAGCCAATCCCGAAAACTCTCAAAAGAAACAACCACCAGAGTGAAACCTCACAGGTAAAATAAAACTTTTGAATATCATCTGGATCATAAACTGCTTAAGGGATCTTAATTGTAGTTTTTGAAAACGCATATCCAAAATCAGCATATAGTTATGCCACAGTCTACAATCCATTTCAAGTGCATTGTTTCTCAATTGAGCAAGTGAGTTCTGTCGCATTAACGCTACCATTCGATGTTAAGGGCAAATAAGCACTGCATATATTGCATACGTTTGTTTGTTTTTACCATTTTAGGGAATCATCTTACAGAAAATCATGCCACCACCACCAGACACAGATAACATTAACAAAAAACAGTACACAAAATAGGTAAATATCAAGACCATACCAGCAAGGATCACCACAGAAATACAAAAGGCTCTATCAGCATGCCATATCCTCATATCGATAAAAAAACAAACATAAGACCAAAATGACAGATTTCCCACCCAGGCGAAGCCTGTGTTTAACCAGTTCAAGAGGTAAGTGGGGATAATGCAGCGTAAAATAATCCAATTAACACAATATACAAAGCAACTGATTTAACCTGAATAAGTGGATTTGGTGAGATCGAAAAAGGACACTTGTGATTTAAGCTGCATACAAACGCCGCAGATTCACAGAGGCACATCGGCTGCTGCGACGACTCCAAATGTACGGGCTGGACGAACGAGACACCGCTTATTAACAGGAACAGAAGCGTCGCAGCCGCAGATGGAGGCGTCATCGAGAAACGAACACGCGAAACCCTGAAGCTGCTCAATGGAACGAACCAATCGTCAAACCTTTTAATCTGCTTCTTCCTCAAGAATTGACGATTGGAGCTGGAGAGGTCATTTTTGCTGGAAACAGGGATCGGTTGGGAATCGCAGCTCAGAGGATGGAAGGTGGTTGGTGATGGCTGAGCTTCAGAAGGATCTGCGCTTTCAACACAGAGGTTCAGCAGATTTCAGGCGCAAATCAACGATGGCAGGGGAGTAATTACCCAGAAATCACGAGGGCAATTCAGTCATTTGGAGTCGGAATCCGGATTCCAACCCGTGTGGGCTTAGGGAATCCGAGGTTTTTACCCGGATTCCCTAAGCCCGGACCGCCCGGATTCCATAACCCTCAGAATTGCCAATTATGTGAAACGAACATGGGGAGATGGATTCCGTAAGCCCAAATCCGGGCCAAATCCATCAAACGAACGGGCCATTAGTGTGGAATAGTAGTAGTTTGAATATCTATACGTACACTGTTCTATAGCCCAATTGTAGCTGCTTCCTGCTTCCTTTGAAAATTAGCATAAAAGGTTAAGGTTGTGGAATACATCTCAGCACTCTTGTGTTCAATCTACCTTTTCTTTGCTAAACTTCTCTACATTATTCTTGGCTGGTTTATTGGCATGTATTTAGTTCTCAAATAATGGTTCTTGCATTGTTGAAATTTAACCTTTCAAGGCAGAATCTTAATTCCTAGAGCAAAGCACAGGCTAATGCCCGCATATATACATACTTGCACCATGTAGTAACCATTATTCAAGTGAAGCTAATAAATTTGTCAAGTATTATGTTGGTGATCATTTTTCTGATAAAATTTTATCGTAGATTTAGGATGGCAAAAGATTAATATATAGTTTTCATCTGATACATGGTCTTCCTTCATATCCTTTTTCTTCTAGGTGAAGGAGAAGGACACTGCCTGGTTTGTGAAATTTTCTAAACAAGTTTCTCTTTTCCAAAGAAACGAAGGGGACTTGTTCGTCGAAAGAACCGCATGTGGAGCCTCAAAAGAGAACAATAAGGGTCAAGTTGTCAGTGAGACGAAGCAAACCAAAGGTATGTAACTTGCGTATTCACGATAAATTGAGTTATGGACAGCATTTTCAACATTTTTAGTTATGTAGGTTGATCGACCGTCTTCATCGAAGTCGGCACCAAAGTCAGCACCAATCAACATAGAATCGGACGATGATTTTCAGACGGTAAGATCAAGTGCCCCAGAGTTGTCCAGTTGTCGTGCATTAGTGTTATCTCATCAACCACTTAAAAGTGGAAAAACAAAAAAGAAGACAACGGTACGCGGTTCCCGCACCCCACCCCGTTTTGTGCGAAGATCTACTCAGTGAAAGGAAAGTCAACACCATTAGTGAAAGACATGGATGTTTTGTTTGTTAAAACGTTGGTTTGTTAGGTTGGGTGACGTCATTTTGTTGGATATTAGGTTTGTTGAACCTTTGTGTTGGATATTAGGTTTGTGGAACCTTTGTGTTGGATACTATCTTGTTGGATATTAGGTTTGTGGAACCTTTGTGTTGGATACTATCTAAACAGCTTGGTCTCATGGTTTGTGTTGATTGTTCTGTTGGTTTGTGTGTTCTGTTGATTTTTCTTTAAACATGTTGGTTTGTGTTCTGTTGGATAACAGGTTGGTTTGTGTGCTGCATTTCAAAACATATGGGTGCGTTAACCAATTCTTTGCCAAACATAAGGGTGGAAAACCAAACACTACACCAAACATAAGGTACAACTGAATAACAACGTACATAACTTATGGGTCCACAATGTATTCATTAAACAATCATCAAGTACAACTGAATGACAACGCACATAACGTACACACTATACAACAAAAGTTTTAAACGCAGCTACATCTTCAACATAAGTCCAGCAACAATGCAAACTAAGAACACTATATCACACAGCTGTTGCTGATTTCTGCAATGCAACACAGAAATTTGATTGTTGAGTTCGGATTCCTTTGACACAAATTTGGCCATGACTCTCCTTCCATAAACACATCGGTGGATCTGCCCAAGCAAAGAAATCACAACCCCTTTTCAATGGCTGCATAGTGGTAAACAGAAATTAGGGTTTCCAAAAAATTAAATTGGTTTGAAATACACTAATCGACTATATCTTCGAAATTAACTCAACGAATTGACAGCATTACCTGGTATCTCGGACATGAAAAGAACAGACGACCGAAATTTTTCATGGTCCAAGCTGTTCTTGCACGGGTTTGTAGACAGCAATAGCAAAGTGGTTCCTCGTTGTCCATATGAGATGCGAAAGGGGAAGAAGAATTGGAAGAAGAATTGGAAGAAGATTCAAAGTACTTACCTTGGCCCATCTTGCTAGGAGAAACGCAGCAAGCCGACGATGAGTTTCCGACGCAAAGAGTGACAAATGGAAGCAAGATAGACTTAATAAACAGAAATGACTAAGGGTAGTTTAGGTATTATCATTTAGGAGTAAGCCACATGACAACCACGTGGCCAACAATTTAACAGAAAACGTTCAAACTGGACGGAAAGGCTCAATGACCAACAAACGTAAACATCCGGGTGTAATAACAAACATCATGGGTGCAATTACAAACGGGTGCAAACATCCGGGTGCATTTACTTACTTTTCCCTATTTTATTACAATTTTAAAAATATAAATAGTATAATTTAAAAAAAAATGGAGTTTTATAAAACAAATAAAGTTTAAGTATTGATTTGGGTACTAAACTATTGATGAATTCATCATATTTCAATTGATGTTCATACTCTAAGTATGATTCATGCAAAGGACATCTTAGACATCTTCAATAGGAAATATATTCATCAGAGAAGAAAAGACCATCCAGGTGGGTTGGACGCCTCCGAAACATGGATGAGTTAAACTTAATACGAATGACTCAGCAATGGGAACCCAAGCCCGACAGGAGGAGGTAATGCGAAATGAATGGGAAGACTGACTAAAAGAATTCCAAATGCGTATCAGAATCATCAATAGTATTGTTGCGGAAATGTGGGCTATAAGAGACGGACTAACTATGAACGAATTTGGGTGTGCAGAATCTGCATGTTGAAGTTGATGCCCAAGAATCAATTAACTTGATAATTGAGGATGCAGATATACCACTAATGCCTCTCATTTTGGATTGTAGGAAGCTTGTTTTGAATTTTAACAAATTTAAAATCACACGTGTTCCGAGAAGCAAATGGGGGTTGCGGATGCTTTGACTAAGAAAACTGTTAATATGGAGAAGACTTTTCATACATTAACGAATCATCTCTCGACCATTTTGAAGCTCCTATGTTTGATAGTCAAGAAAATCCATGATTAGAATAGTTAAAGACAATTAGTTTTGCTTTTGGTTTGTTTTTGTTTCATTTACAAAAAAAATAAAACTATTGATTAATTGTAGGAACGAATGAATGAATGAATTCTATGTAAAATTCAATTCTAAAATCATATTTACTTAACTTTTGGACACCTTAAACTTGTAATTAACTCATAAATAGTTCAATATAACCATCTATAAGATGAGTTAGTAATTTAAATTTCTTAACCAAATATTTCGGACTTAAAATTTAGAAATACTTTCCAAGGGTGCAACCTCTAAGCCTGTTACTCACAATTGATTTTGATTCGTTGGGTTCAGGTCTGGCCCATTTATGAGAGAATTACCGTTGATGGGTTGAATTGGAATTCGTATATATATTAAAAAATGAGATTTATGATCAACTTATAGAATGCTAGCCTTGCGATAAATTTTATTTAATTACAAAAAGTATGAAGAATTATTAATTCCAATTTAAAGTTTAAACTAATATACTATATATATATATATATATTTCTTGCTCTTGATTAAATTAAAAATTATGACATTATATATCAGTAAAAACAACTTTGTAGTTTATTTTTTAATTATGATAATCAAAATTATTTTTTTTTATAGTAAATAAAGTATTTATGTATTAAAACAATATATTTTTATTGAATAAATTCTTCTGGTGAAGGGTTTTAAAATTTAGGATTACATGTGTTACATGATCAAATATTAGAAGTGTGAAACTGGAAGTCTTAGAATTAATTTTAAACTTAAGAATCACTAGTTTTACACATGTCGGTATCTAATTTACTTCATCAAATCCATACTTTAGTCAATTTGATACAACGTTCCGAATACTAATACCAAAATGCCTGTTTGAAGCATGCATATGGAATACAGGAAGAAAAAAAAAACTCACAATTTCAGACTTGTATTTCATTTGGTCGCAGGAAATATGGAAAACGGTGGTTCCTCATGGAAGACGATCTGGAATTTAGATCTTTATATTGAAGTAGTCGGGATCAAAATGGTGCAATCGCACGTAACCGTCCTCTCCTCCGCTTGAGAAACTGCCATTTCAAAATATCAAAATTGTAAAGTGCACAAACACCTTATAATAAGTGATTACAACCCACACGCAGGTGAAGTGTAGCTTCATAATGACAGCTTGTTTACATACAAAACCTAAAGGCTTCATATACACTGATACATAAAAAATTATGCTCAATTTGATTTAGCGTTCAGGATAACAATTGAAAACGGGTACTGGATGAATTGTTATTATGAGTAAATGCAGAGAGAAGATGCAACTGTATGGTAAAGCTATGTTATGACTTATGAAGCAATTCCGTACCAACAGTTCCAAATATCATCACGCCTGTGCATGCATTGTTAGGTAAAGCAAAACACTCTTCCTTTAAAAAATGAAATATGGTGGTAAAATCATTTTACCACCATAAGTCATAACATAGCTTTATTAAAAAAAACAGACCAGAACAGTTCGAACCGGTTCTGAATCGGTTCGACCAGACCAGTTCTTTTTTCCTTAAACCAGACCAGTTTTTTTAGAAACAGAAAAATGTACTGGTTTTTTTCAAACCAGACCAGTTCAGAACCGGTTCGACCCCGAACCGGTTCATGAACAAGCCTAGTAAAATGTCTGTCTGAAGAGCGCTTCTATTTGACAACTAGGAAACCAATGATTGTGATGAGTAGATACCTTTTCCCATCGGGGTTAAACGCCAGGGCATTGATAGGCCCAAAGTGACCTTTCACACCTCCAATTTCTTCTTGAAGGATCTAACAGAAGCAACCACATAATGGTTATTAACTGGAAAAGGGGGAAATTGACAAGCTTGGTAAGAAAAGAAATAGACTTCACCTTGTCATAAAATTTGGCTTCAAACTTTCCCGCACGATGATCAGTAGTGGTAACAGATGAAGCATCTTGACCACCACCCAGCACCACCTAAACAAAAAATTATGGGTTTAATCCAAATAATACTACAAAAAAAGCATAATGTCCCAGATCAAAAAACTCAAGTGAATATTTACTTTAAAAATTCATTTAGGTCAGTATTCTACAATCCTTCCTACACATAATGACCCCTCAATCAGAGTCCAGAGACTTGATACAGGTATCCAGTCTTTAACTGCATAAGCTTAGTGTAACAAGATTATTCATGATCTCCTAAGAGTTTCAATGGTTTTCATCTTCTTTATGTTCTTGGTTACAAATTAAAAAAATACATTTCTTTCCAATCCTAATACTCAGAATTAGTATTTTATAAGTAGATAGCAATATGCACACAAAATATATACAATGGCTGAGTTTCTATTCTGCAGGTACGTACATGATCAAGCAGCGGAGACATTGCTACAGCATTAACAGGTCGCTCAGTGACGTAAGTCTTGATAAGAGTCAGTGTCCTGATATCCCAAAGCTGATTCCCAAGGGGAAAAATAGCAGATTAGTAAATATTGGCCTTTACACAGTACTAAAGCTTTTGAGCATGTGCCAGTAGCAATAGGGGTGTGGGCTTGAGAAAAGTACCCTTGCAGATTTATCATGAGAACCAGTAAGAAAATGAGAACCGTCAGCAGATTTCGCAAGAGAAGTTATTGCCTTCTTATGGCCAGTTTCCTTGTCGGACTCTTTAAGCAGTTTTCCGGTCTGCAATTTTCCATAATTAAAGAGAATCGTAAATGTAATATGTAGCAATCAATATATCATTGCTTGCAGTACATGCAACAATTAGCACCTCAGAATCCCATAGGCGAATGGTAGCATCTTCCCCAGCACTAATAATAGTCTTATTTAGAGGTCCCCACACAGCTCTGTTAATCCTGCCTTGATGCCCCCGGAGAACAAGGACAGAGTCTCCAGTTTCTGCCAAAAGAAATAGAGACTAAAACTGAATGACCTAATCTTTAAATTCCTGACTCCTAAGACACTTAATAAACATAATCTTGCACAATCATGAATTAACTAAACCCTGAGATCATATTTTAATATTTTAAAGTCAGGAAACATTCAAGTAGTGTTAATACAAGGAAAAGGAAAGAATAACATATCCTGATGCACAAACACGGATAAGAAGCCAAGAGGAAAATTGATAACTACGTTAAAAAATTTGCTGCAACCATAACAATCGGTTGGGACAGTGAAAATAGCGTATGCACGTGATGTCAGAAGCAGAAAACTTAAATTTAATACTAAATGGTCGAGTTTCAAAAGGCATCTACCACTTGATTCATAGGAACCAACTTCCTAGCATCAAACGTATTCAATGAACACGTAGTCGTACTAGGCTAACACCCGACGAAGCATGCACTGAAGCTACATGTGAAGGGATAGAGATCAAGAAGCTTACGGTCAGCAGGGTCTCTCTCAATGCGCTTGACATGAATAGCAGAAGTAAGACCCATGAAAGGATCACTGGTGATCACTGCAAGCCTATCCCCAAGAGAGAAGTCAACTGATCTTGCAGGTGAATCAAAGTTGAATGTAAACAATGGTGCCCCTGTCTGCACATTCCACAGCTTCACAGTTTGATCAGCACTGCCAGTGATCAACGTCATCGAATCTCCTGGGGGAAAAAAGAGATTTCAATAAAAATCTTTGACATCTTAACCTGTATGAAACGAATTAAGCTTCCCAATAGTAGCAAAATCGAACATAGTAGGCACACAAAACTACTGAAATCCAAATATAAAAGAGAAATTCGCAATCTGAAACACAAGTATACAAAAGTAGTTTAACGAAAATAAAAACCTAGAACGAGTTATGTAGCTTAATACATGTGGAAATGAACTAGTGAACAAAAAAAGGGATCAAGCGTGAAGGGTAAGGACTTGCTTGAGACGTCGCAGCACCAAACAGCACCGTTGTGGCCACGGTAGGTTCCAAGGCGCTCTCCATTGTCGGCGAACCATACCGTTGGAGTGTGATCCTTGGCGCATGAGAAAAGGAGGTCTCCTTCCCTGTTGTACTTCAAGAACGTCAATGGCCTCTCGTGGCCTTTCATCAGAATCGGTCTCATCGTCGCTGTAGCTCCGGTAGACTGCCTCGAACGGATTTGATTCTAGGGTTTTCCAACACGCGAGAGGTCTGGCAGCGGCGGCGGCTAAGATGTTTCTTTGCAATTCAGGGTTGTTCCAATTCCAAGTAGAGATAGATAGATCTTATCATAAAAAAAAAAAAACGTGCCCATATAAGATATGTAGAAAATGGCTATTTATTCGTTCGTTTATTATTTGCCATTTGGCCCAAAAAAATGTCATTCATTCATTTATATTCATTTTAACCTTAATAATCCTATTTTTTCTTCTTAATTAACTATCATAAAGCTTAGACCATTTATTACAAAAAAATTATACTATTATATCAATTTGAGATGGACATACCGATATCATCATTTTCATGAATAAAAGTGACATTTATAATATGGGATAATTATTAAAAAAAAAAAAACTTTAGGGAAAAACAAAAAAACAAACTGAACTTTTTCTATTGACAAACAACAAACCAAACTTTTAGAATTGAGCAAACAACAAACCTGCCTCAAATTTTCATTATGTTTGAACGGATTTTTCAATGTTTGAGAGAGTTATTTGTTGAAAGTCTCCCAAGGAGAGCAGCTGCCCACATTTTACATTTCCAGCCGCCCACTTTCTCCACCACCTTTCTCCAAAGTAGCAGTCCACTTTCATGCAAGGAGCAACCCACGTTTTGCATGCAGATGAAAAGAACTCCTCCTATAAATAGGAGAGTTCTAATTTGCAAAAGGAGAGGGCAAGAGGAAGAGTGGTAGAAGGGAGATGAGAGAATTTGTAGATTTCGAAAATCTTGTAGCAAATTCTATCAAAGAGACTCCAGTGGACGTAGGCAATTTGCCGAACCATCTTAAAATCGTTTGTGTGATTTCCGGAGAGTTGAGTGAAGCATAACAAGTGGTATCAGAGCTTCAGTTCGAAGTTGTCTGAAAATTCAAGTTGCTCAATTTCAATTTTAGACAATACCAGGGTGTTTATCTCGTCGATACGAAACCGTCACCGCAAACGGAATCGAAAACGGAGGTCGGAGCAGCCCACACTTGCCCCTGCAAGTATCTGCTGCAATTCACGCGCTTCACGCGCACTAGAGGTTGACGACGTTTGAGTCAGGCACTCCCACGCGCCCCGTAGATGTTCATCGAGTGGTCCCACGCGCCTCTACGCACCCCCCCCCCCCACACCTGACATATCTGAACCATCCATTTTCAATATCCATTTTGGTTTTGATCGAAGCCCTCCGGAGTCCGATTTCAACGATCAAATAGTGCTTTCCAACTATTTTGATCATTCTGGAGTCATCCGTACAGTTAGAATCTTGAAATTTGAGTCTAAAATTTATAAATTCAAATGGAAAGATCGGAAAGAGATGGGAGCTCTGATAATGTCAGTAGCTTCAGGCGACAGTCCAATGTTTCAAATGCCATGTTTCAAGTTTAGAAGTTCGATGGAACAAGCAACTTAGGCATGTGGCAATATTAAGTCATGGACGTCTTGATCCAACAAGAATTGGATATTGCGTTGAGAGAAAAGCCAGATGATATGACTGATCAGGATTGGAAGAAGTTGAATACTCAAGCGTGTAGTACAATCCGATTATGCCTTACCAAAGAACAAAAGTATTTTGTCATGAGAGAGACAAATGCTAAGGTATTTTGGCAGAAATTGGAGGATAAGTTCATGAAGAAGAGCATTGAGAGTCGTTTACACTTGAAAAAGAAGCTCTTCAAATTCCAATTTCGTGAAGGTATTTCAATGTCCGAACATCTGAACAGTTACAACCAAATTCTTGCTGATCTGTTAAACTTAGATGTTGAAATAGAAGATGAAGATAAAACTTTACCTTTGTTAAATTCCTTGCCCGATACGTATGAGCATTTAATTACTACTCTACTGTACGGGAAGGAAAGTATTAAGTTCGACGATGTATCTAGTTCTTTAATTAGTAATGAGTACCGGAAAAGGGATAAACATGTACAACAAGATACATCAAGTGAAGCTTTAACAACAAGAGGGAGACCACATTCAAGGCATCCCAGAAAGAAGAACGATTCTAAATCGAAGACCCAAGCCACTTCACGTGGTTCATCAGTTGGTAAAAAATTCGTCAAAGACGAGTGTGCCTTTTATCACAAAAAGGGACACTGGGAGAAGGAATGTCCAAACCGAAAGGGACAACAATAGAATCAACTCACTACAACCAATGTCGTGAACAAAGGTGATGATTCAGATTTTTCCTTGATAAGTTCATTATCCATTTGTCATTCCGATGAATGGATTATGAATTTCAGATATACCTATCATATGTGTCCCAATCGGGACTGGTTTACTGACTTCACAAAGATCGAAGGTGGAGCAGTTCTTATGGGCAATGACAGTGCCTGTAAGACACAATGAATAGGTAGCATTCAGTTAAAGCTGCACGATGGTAGCATCAAGGCTCTAACAGAAGTTCGGTATGTTCCAGACTTGCGGAAGAATCTTATCTCAGTGGGATCTCTAGATTCAAAGGGATTCAGAATCGCCATTGAAGACAGAACTCTCAAAGTATTAATGGGAGTTCGAGTGACAATGAAGGGTTTAAGGCGAGGAGACTTGCACTTCTTGTAGGGAAGTACTGTCGATGGAAGAGCTTCCACAAGCTGTGAGAAGCTGGATGAGACTGATGTCGACACCACCAGTCTTTGGCATATGCGTACGGGACATGCAGGAGAAAAAACTTTGCAAACACTGGTGAAGCAAGACTTACTCAAAGGTGCCAAGACTGCTAAATTATATTTCTGTGAGCACTGTGTATTGGGGAAGCAGAGGCGGGTCCAATTTGGAACCGCAATACACAATACATAGGGAATTCTTGACTATGTGCACTCTGATGTTTGGGGACCGACCCAAAATGCATATTTGGGAGGTAAACACTGGTTTGTAACTTTGTTGATGATTATTCTCGTCGTGTGTGGATGTATACGATGCAGAATAAAGATGAAGTGCTGAAAATCTTCCTTGATTGGAAGAAAATGGTTGAGACTTATACCGACAGGAAGATCAAGCGGCTCAGATCTGATAATGGAGGTGAGTACACGTCAGGCCCCTTCATGGAAGTATGTCGGAGAGAGGGAATTGTCAGACACTTCACAGTACGAGGTACACCGCAGCAGAACGGTGTGACAGAACGAATGAATCGTACTTTATTAGAGAAAGTGTGATGTATGATGCTGACTGCTGGACTAAACAAGAAATTTTGGGCTGAAGCTGTGACATATGCCTGCCACATCATCAACCGACTACCCTCAGCTGCCAATGATGGGAAAACACCCATTGAAATGTGGAGAGGTAAACATGCTACTGATTATGATTTTTTACACATTTTCAGATGTCCTGCTTACTATCATGTTAAAGAAAGTAAGTTTGATCGTAGATCTAAGAAAGCAAAATTCTTAGGCTTTAGTACTGGTGTAAAAGGGTATAGATTCTGGTGCATAGAGTCCAAAAATGTAATAATTAGTAGAGATGTTACATTCAATGAATCTGAGATGTTTAAGTCACATAAGCATAAAGATTCCATTGAAGGCAGCAGTGATGGCGAAACATCAGAAGATTCACAGAAGGTGGAGTTTATTACTTCACAGAAGTTGGAAAAGCATGGACAAGATGAATCTATCACAATACCTAATTGTCAACCCGAATCGATAGCAACTAACAGACCGAGACGAGAGAAACGTGTACCAACACGTTATGCAGACTATGTGACATATGCATTATCAGTTGAAGGGGGTGAAATCCCAACCACTTACAGAGAAGCTGTACAGTCCAGTGAACAAGTTGAATGGACAAAGGCAATGAATGAAGAGATGCAGTCTCTTCATCAGAACCAGACTTGGGAGCTTGTGCCGCTTCCAAAAGGAAAAAAGGTAATTGGTTATAAGTGGATCTTCAATTAGAAAGATGATCAAGCTGCTAAAAATGGAGTACGATACAAAGCTAGGTTCGTAGCCAAGGGCTACGCCCAGACAGAGGGAATAGACTACAGTGAGGTATTCTCTCCTGTTGTTAAGCATTCATCCATTCGAATATTACTAACTTTGGTTTCACAATATGATCTTGAGTTAGCACAGCTTGACGTAAAGACAGCTTTCTTGCATGGTGATATGGAAGAGGAGATTTATCTGTCTCAACCAGAAGGATTCAAAGAAGCTGACAAAGAAAATTGGGTATGCAGTCTGAAGAAGTCTCTCTATGGCTTGAAGCAGTCACCTTGACAATGGTATAAGCGGTTTGACCGTTTTATGATGGGTCTGAAATACACTCGTTGCCAATACGATCATTGTGTATATTTCAGAAAACTTGCAGATGGATCTTTCATTTATTTACTTTTATATGTAGATGACATGTTGATTGCATGTAAAAGTAAGGGGGAGATAGATCGTTTAAAAAATCAATTAAGTAATGAGTTTGAAATGAAAGATCCAGGAGAAGCACGAAGAATACTGGGGATGGAGATAAGCAGAGATAGGGTGAAAGGAACAGTTCACCTTACTCAGAAGCAGTATCTGAAGAGAATACTGCAACGCTTAAACATTGATGCGAAGATGAAGTCCGGGAGTACTCCTATGACCTCATATTTCAAGCTCAGTGCATTGCAGTCTCCTAAAACTGATGAAGAACGGGACTACATGAAGAATGTCCCATATGCAAGTGTAGTTGGAAGCTTAATGTATGATATGGTGTGTACACGACCTGATATCTCCCAGGCCATTAGCTTAGTTAGTCCTATATGCATAATCCAGGAAAGGTCCATTGGCATGCAGATAAGTGGATTCTACGGTATATTGCTCGGACCGTAGATGTTGGTTTGAGGTTTGATAAGAGTATAAATAGTCTAGTAACTGGATATGTTGACTCAGACTATGCAGGTGATCTTGACAAACGACGATCGACAACTGTTATGTGTCCACTATGGCTGGAGGACCAGTTAGTTGGCGATCAACTTTGCAGTCTACAATTGCACTATCATTAACTGATCGAGTATGAATACATGGTTGTAGCAGAAGCCGTGAAAGAAGTTATCTGGTTACAGGGATTAGTAACAGAATTGGGTTTTGAGCAGGAAGAGGTTACCGTTTATTGTGACAGTCAAAGTGCAATCCATTTGGCCAAGAATCAAGTTTATCACTCTCGAACAAAACATATAGATGTCCGATTTCACTTTGTACGTGAAATATTAGAAGAAGGTGACATCAAACTTCAGAAGATTGACACTGAAGATAATCCAGCAGATATGTTGACGAAGATCATCATAGGAATCAAGTTCCAACATTGTTTGGACTTGATCTGTATTGTACACTGCTGAGCACTGTCAGATGCATTGGAGCATGTTCGATAGCAGAAATCTCTCATGTCAAATCAAGAGGTGGATACATTTGAAGAATGAATAAATTTTAAAACAGTCTGGTATGGCACACTTGGATGGAGGGGTGATTGTTGAAAGCCACCCAAGGAGAGCAGCTGCCCACGTTTTACATTTCCAGCCACCCACTTTCTCCACCACCTTTCTCCAAAGTAGCAGCCCACTTTCATGCAAGGAACAACCCACGTTTTGCATGCAAATGAAAGAGAACTCCTCCTATAAATAGGAGAGTTCTAATTTGCAAAAGGAGAGGGCAAGAGGAAGAGTGGTAGAAGGGAGATGAGAGAATTTGTAGATTTCGAAAATCTTGTAGCAAATTCTATCAAAGAGGATCCACTGAACGTAGGCAATTTGCCGAACCACTTTAAAATCGTTTGTGTGATTTCCGGAGAGGTGAGTGAAGCATAACATTATTAAGTCGTAATACACTTTCCTTATAATACTTTAACTAATTATGTTGACTTAATAACACTCTCAAATATTGAAAAATCTGTTCAAACATGATGAAAATTTGAGGTAGGTTTGTTGTTTGCTCAATTCCAAAAGTTTGGTTTGTTATTTGTTAACATAAAAAGTTCGGTTTGTTGTTTGGTTTTTCCTCAAAATTCGGTTTGTTTTTTGGTAATTAACCCTTATAATATTTTAATTTCACTACAGGAAGGTTAAATAACTTTTTTTTTTCTAAAATATATATTATTTGAAAATTAAATACTAAAATATAAACATTTAAAACTCACTTATCAAACTATAGTTACTCGTGAATATCATTCGGATTTAAATTAAATCGTATATGTGAATGTTATTCACAGGTAGAATGTCGATTAAGATTTAATTAAATGCTACCTCTCAATGATATTCGTGAATACTTACTGTTGGTCTAGTGGAAGATATACTCTTCTAGTGCTAATATTGAAAAATATTTTTTTATATATAAATTTTATTTTAACTAAAAATTTAAATTTCTGACCATATTATAATAATGTAATATTTTATTACTATACTGCTGATATCATATTTTTTTTACGTAATTAGATTATACTTCAAAAATAAATACTCAAATACTTTAAACTCTCCAATTTAGAAATATTATTTTTTTGAACATTATAAATTAATTTTCAAAAATATTTCCACTATATAAAATTCTAATTAAATAAATGACGTAATGTTTTAATTTATACAATAACTTATAATATAAGTTATAACTAAATAAAATTATATTATAGATATAAACGACTTTAAAAAAATATTTGCAAGTACTGAATAATATTTTTAAAGTATATTTTAGATATATAATAATATACGTATTATTATTAGTATACCTAGTATATGTGGAAAGCGAGTTATATTTCATCATGTGTAACTAACTAATAATACTAGGGTTAATTATCGAATAGGTAGCTGAACTTGACATGATTTGGCAAGTAGATACCCAAATTTTTTTTTGTCGCAAATTGGTTGCCGAACTTTTGGAAATTAGCAAATAAGTTTCTGTCGTTAATTTTTATGTTGGTTTGTGACAGAAACCGGTTCAAACCAGTTCGATCGAACCACTTTTTTTTTAAGATAAGATTTATATACCAAACACATGCATGACTTGGTTTAGGGTTTAGGGTTGAGTCATGCATGTGTTTAGTATATAAACCCTAGGGGTGGCAAACAGATTGTGTCGTGTCTAATCGTGTTATATCAGTAACAATATCGTATCAATAAACATGTCGTGTCTAAACGGACAAGTTGTAAACGTGTCTCCAAAACTCAAGCACGTACACGACACGTTTAATAAACGTGTCATATGACACACTACACACTGTAGTAGCCAAAAGACCGGGAAAAAAATACTACACTTGGTCTTAACAAAAAGAGTGAAAACAAATACTACACTTGGTCTTACTAAAAGACTGCAAAATTTAATTTAATATCATGTAATACCAATTACCCACATATTAAATATTAAATTAATAAAAAAATAATATGCGTATCCTAGCCAAAAGGCTAAGAAACATATGAATGAGAGAAATAAGTGGAGTAAATCGATATTCATAAATGCGTGGAAGAAGCGGAGGATGCTTGTTGGTCGATGTGGTACTCTTGGACAAGGGGGAGGACTGATCTACTTTCCGTCACATATCAAAGGAAAAATTAATATCAAAAAATTATTTGCTAATTTCAAAAAGTTCGGAATCCTATTTTTATGAGAAAAAAAAGGTTTATACCTATTAACGGTAATAACTAATTCAGATTCCAATGAAGCCGAAAAGAGAAATGCTGACACGTGTTGGACACGGGTCCAATTGCATGACATCCAGCACCAGCACAGCAGAAGTCTCAATTCAATACCTTCCAGTTGATCTGTTGCTTCAAGTAACCTCGACCTCTTTGTGTGTTTTGCTAAGCTTCCAAGGTGAAAAGGATGAAGCTCTACTATATAAAGCCCAAGCCAAACGGCACTTAGTGACCAAAACCAATGGTAAACCTCGTCCACCTACTAAGCTTTTTTGCGCAGGTTCTGCGATCCATCCTCCTCTCCCCAGTCTCCCTCTACCGAGCGGCATTCTCCCGTGCCGTTTTGCTGGTGCAGTCGTCTTTGCCGTAAATATGGGGGCCTATGTCGGTGCTCTTGCATAGCCCTTATGATCCGCCGGCATCATCATCATCGAGAACTTCTAAAAGTTTTCTGGAATCTGCAAAGACTCATCCGTTTGCTTAGTTATATATCTTCAATGGTCTAGCTTTTAAGATGATCTACCTACCACACATGGTTGCAGAGTGTAGTTTGGTAATGCAGAACTACCTTCAGGGTTGCAGAGATTGGAATTAATGCTTCTTTAAGATCAGTGACAATAAAATCGTCTTATTATTATTATTATTATTATTATTATGTATGGACTGTATATTAATTTAAACCCACGAAAACTTTACATTACCATTCTAATCGAATGTACATTTATTAAGGCTACTCTATGTGAGATAATATGTTAATATTGTGTTTTGTTCTAGCTACATTGGTTATAGTTGGTGTAGTATATATAATTAAAAAGTATACTCGGTTACTTATGATTTTTTTTGTAGCTAAACAATCATCTATCATTAGACTTTTTGTCAAATGTGACTTTTTGGTTAAATGTGTTATATTCAGTCACATATATTTTACAAATAAGGTTAAATGGTCACATATATTTAACAAATAAGGTTAAATAGTCATAAAAATGACGACTTTATCCTTCATTTTTATCTTGTGTTCTTTATGTTCGAAATCTGAGTTTAAAATTAGATTTCGAATTTGAATGTATGAAGAAGAGATTAAAGATGAAGAATATGAAGATGAAAATGTACATGAACAACAGTGAAAGTGTATTTTAGTCAATTTTTTCAGTTACAACGTGAGGTAATTTATCCTAATTATTAAAAAGGACTTTGATTCATAATATAAGTTGGGATAGTCGGATGAATGTCAAAGAATATGTGTGCTCAGTTGATGAAGGTCTGAAAACTGAATCTGATTGAACTACGTGCTGTTGCCACGTGCTTATCCCATGTTTCCTTGATGCTGCCACATGATGATTCCGTGGTTCCTCTGTATCGATTTGCTAGTGATATACGCATGATGTTGCTGCTACGTTCAGATTCATCCCATGCTGCTATACGTAAGTTTCAGAGGTGCTACTTGGCTCCTGTGCCATCAATTCCAGGTCTTCCATTGCAATCCCAAGCTGATATGATACGATCATAAGTATATCTTGGTGATGATCAACCCTGTGACGTGGTTGACAAGGGTGATGTACATATCAAGTTGAATGAATCTGTGTGGAAGTTAAGGGATGTGAGACGCATTCCTAACTTGAGGAAGAATTTGATCTCGGTGGGCCAGCTAGCAACTGAAGGTTACGTCACAACCTTCAATGGCGATACTTGGAAAGTTTCCAAAGGTGCAATGACATGCATTCGTGGCCAGAATGGTACACTCTATACGACGACGAACACTTATGAGTCAATTACAGTTGCAGACAGCAAAGATGATCCAAATCTATGACACCAGAGACTTGGTCACATGAGTGACAAGAGTCTCAAAATCATGCATTCCAAGGGAAAAATACCAGACCTACAGTCAGTTGACACTGACTTGTGTGAAAGTTGCATATTTTGGAAGTAGAAGAGAGTTAGATTCATAAAGAGTGACAAATCATCAAAGTAAGAAAAACTTGAGCTAGTTCACACAGATGTTGGGGGCCCAACTACTGTCTCATCCATTGGCGGGAAGTCATATTTCGTAACTTTCATTGATGACCATTCCAGGAAGATATGAGTTTATTTCTTGAGACACAATCAGAAGTGTTTGAAATGTGAAAAGCCATGGTGGAAAATGAGACAGGTCTAAAGATCAAGAAATTGAGATCCGGCAAGGGTGGCGAGTATGATGACATGGACTTCAAGAAGTTCTATTATGAAAATGGTATCAGACTAGCTAGGGACACCACAACAGAATGACGTAGCAGAATTGATGAATCGAACATTGACTGAGAGAGCCAGAAGCATGCGTAAACATGCAGAACTACCCAAGCAGTTTTGGGAGAGGCAATCGATACAACAACTTACTTGATCAACAGATGACCATCAGTACAACTAGAGTACGGAATACCAAAAGAGGTATGGAGCGAAAATGAGATAAAACTTTTTCACCTGAAAGTTTTCGGTTGTGTATCATATGTGCATATTAGTGATCAAGCTAGGGGAAAGCTTGACCCCAAGTCACTAAAATGCACCTTCATCGGATATGGTGTAGATGAGCTTGGATACAAGTTCTGGGATGACCAGACCAAGAAGATGTTCAGAAGTCGAGATGTGATATTCAATGAAAATGTGATGTACAAGAACAGAAATACACTACAACTTAGTAGTGCAACACATGTCGATAATATGTACGTTTATCCAGATGATATCCCAAATAGAAGTATAGTGCAGCAAACAAATGAGAGTCCTCAGTCAGAGGAATAGACATCGCAGAGCAGCACACAACAGGCTGATCCACCATAGTCTCCATCTTTATCTCCTGTACTAAGGAGATATTCACGACTTCCTCTACCAAATAGAAGGTACATGAATTATTTGCTGCTTACTGATGCATGATAACCTGAATGCTATGATGAAGCATGTCAAGTGGAAGATTCTAGCAAGTGGGAGTTTGCAACGAAAGAAGAGATGGAGTCCCTTATCTCTAACAAGACATGGGAGCTAGCTTAGTTACCCGTAAGAAGGTCTTACACAACAAATGGGTGTATCGAGTCAAGGAGAACATGACGATTCCAAAAGGTACAAGACAAGACTTGTAGCCAAAGGATTTTAGCAGAAGGAAGGTATCGACTACACCGACATATTTTCACCGTTTGTGAAACTAACTACCATTCAGTCAGTTTTAAGTATTGTTGCAGTATAAGACTTGCACCTTGAGAAGTTAGATGTAAAAATTGATTTTCTCCATGGTGACCTTGAAGAGGAGATATACATGGAGCAACCTGATGAATATCTCACTAAGAGTTCTTTCTTGGAGGCCACATTGAAGGAAGCTTCGGAGACTAGAACCCATGACTTCGACTTGCTCTCCAAAGAGCATATCAATACTTCGCCTACCTCTTCTGCTGCGGTGTATGCTTATGTCTTCCCTTCTTTTTTTTTTCCGGAGATCTACACTGATTTTTGTAGTGCCCGATTTTGCCGCAGTTCAAACATTCAATCACCTTATGATACTGATTTTGATTGTTGGAATTTTTGAGATTTCGAGATTGTGACCTACCATTTTTGGATTTGGACTTGTTGAGTCCTCCGCTCTTGTTTGAATCTCTACATATGCTTTCTATATTCAAAGATGACGCTGAGCTAGAAGTACCATTTGACCGATTTCGAATTTATTCAGTCATAATGGTGCTAACTACATCCTCAAACTTCAGTTTTCTATTTCCTGCAGATCCGGTGTTGCAGTGACTGTGCATTTCCAACTATTAGGCAACTGCCCAAGAATTAGACAGACATGTATCTCTTCAGTGAAAGACATATCCACTGCTTCTAGCTGGTCCGTTACTTCTTTGAACTCGCTGAGATGCTATATGAATTGTGCTCCTTCTAGCATCGTCATGGTGAATAACTTCTTTATCAGATGAATTTTATTTGCTACAGAAATCTGTTCGTACAAACTGGAGAGGGTCACCACGAGAGACACAGTTGTCTTTTCATTTTTGATGTTGTAGGGTACTGACTTTGACAGTGATAGCCTTATGGTTTTGAGAGCTTTCCGGTCCAGCAGCTTCCACTATGAATCTTTCATTTCCTCTGGTTTGTCACCCAAGGGTAAATAAAGATCATTCGGGTACAAGCTGTCTTCTATTTGCATTTTCCAAAATTCAAAATTTGTGTCATCAAAATGAGAAGTTTTGGACTCTTTCTCTGACGTCATTGCTCCTACTCGAATAAATAGGATGAATACAAAAAATTATTTCGCAGAATAATTTTCGTATACGTCTTCCGTGCCTTCGATTCGCCAACCAAAAGCTCTAATACCAATTGTTGGAAAATTAGATGCTGCTAATTTCCGCCTTGCACGACCTTGGTATTCAGTTGCTCAAGAGAAATGCACATGAGACAATAATTTATGTGGTTCATCAATTTGGCTACGTCCACGACTCACACTCACTTTTTTTTTTGGCCAAAGCTCACACCCACTTTCACTATAGATAAATAGTGACTTGCCCACTTGGTGAGTGACTTGCCCACTTCATTTAAGTGGTGATGGTGATCCGAAAGTCTCCATTGTATAACACGTTGCACCTCTTTTCTCTATCTGAATGATCAGTCGACACTCTGTTAAAGGATAAATTTAGATAAATTCAAAAGTTGCATCTTTTTACATGGCAGTCTATTACTTTTCGTTTGTTAATCCATGTAGTTTCTATATAAAGAACACATCTCTTATAATTCAAATAATCTAGTATCTGATAATATTTTCAATGCTAAAAGTTTTCATTTTTAGTTTTAAGGGAAAAGTCTGAAAATGGTACAACATGTTTGACGAAAATGGTTTTTCAACCCAAACGATTATTTTTGGTTCAACATGTTTGAAAATGATGGTAATTGATACCTCCGTTAATTTTCTGTTGAAAAATTCTGTTAAATATTTTTTATATTTACAAAATTAATCATCTATTTTTCTAAATGTTACAATTAAACCCTACAAACTTACACTAATGTTTCAAACAAGTCCCGATTCGATTCGAGCCACACAGGGGGGTCCTCTAACTAGGGTCCGAACCCAGACCATAGGACCCCCGATTGGGGCTCAATTGGAGCCCCAATCATTTGAACCGAACCACAGATAGATGCATGTGTTTTAGCATAAACGAGTTGAGACTACAAGGCTTTATAGACTCAGATTTTGCTGGTGAGGTAGACAACACGAGAAGTACTACCAATTATATATTCAGAGTGGGGACTATTGCAGTCAGTTGGATTTCACAGATACAGAATATAGTAGCGTTATCCACCACAGAGATGGAATACGTAGCAGTTACTGAGGTAAGCAAAGAGATGATCTGGTTATAGGGATTGTTAGCAGAATTGGGTCTAAGGCAAACGAATAATGTTTTGCACAGTGACAGTCGAAGTGCTATACATCTGGCAAAGAATTTAAAATTTCATTCAAGGACCAAGCATATCGGACTTCGTTATCACTTCGTCAGATCTCTACTAGAGGATGAAATTTTAACACTTGAGAAGATTCCATGGCAACAAGAACCCAACTCACATGTTAACCAAGATAGTCACTATAGAGAAACTGAAGTTGTGTTCATCTTCAGTGGGTCTTCAAGGATAGAAGACACGAGAGTCTCACACCCAGTTCACTCATGGATACACTTGGTGGAGTTTTAAAGCCTCCAAGTGGGAGATTCTTAGACAATGGAGACCTTCGGGCCACCATCACTACTCAACTGAAGTGGGCAGGCCACTCACCAAGTGGGCAATCCACTCATCAAAGTGGGCAAGCCACTGACCAAAGTGGGCAATACACTCAACAAAGTAGCTAGCCAAGTCACTGAAGACTATCATTTTTTTTTTGTCTATAATTAAGAAATCAACAAAGTTGAAGGAAAGAACAAGGAGAACAAGAAAGATAGAAGAGTAAAAAACGATTGTTAGAGTGTTGAGTCTGTGGGATAAAAATAGTGTTGTGTATGTAAGCCAAAAATACGGAGTGAGTATTTTAGAGTGTGATCGATACATAGTGTATGTTTGAGTGATACACTATTTGTAACATTATTTATCTATAGTGAAAGTGGGTGTGAGCCGTGAACGTAGCAAAATTGGTGAACCACGTAAATCATTGTCTCGTGTGTATTTATCTTGGGCCACTGAATCCTAAGGTCCTGTGAGGCGAAAATTAGCGGCATCTAATTTCCCACCACAACAAATAAAACCATCAACACTTATATTCATTTAACCGGACGGCATATATCATAGGCAGCGAAGGAAGTTGCTAGAGCTAGGGGAATTAAGTTGTTGCTGAAGCCGCAGAACGACTCGCAGTGGCTAGCTCTACTCTCTGTTAAGGATGACAAACTAATATTTATATATATATATATATAGTTAATTGCTGTTTACGCATTTTGTATACAATATAAATGATGATACCCATCTAAAAGTAATGAGAAATTGAATCTACAAAGACCCCTGGCATCAATACATATGTATAATTGGCTAATCATTTCTAGAGATGAACAATAATATATTACACATGGAGTCAAGTTCATCCCATACTACCATTAATGATGTTAATTAACTCACGAAAGAGGCTTGCTCTTCCTAGGCCCCTAGCTAGCTGATTCTTCAATCCCTTTCCCATTCATGATGGAATAGTTACTTCCTTGAAGAATAACTTCTCTTTGAAAGCTCATGTTACAGTTTTGGCCTTCATCCCTTCTTCACATTGAAGCAACAATGATTTTTTCCGATTTTCCTGCCCTTGGATACTGATCCTTCCTAGCCTGATCAATTTGCTACACCCAGTGATGAGTTTGAAGATATATTATATAAGAATGTTTTGGCACGAGCATGGCTGCTGATTGATGGAGAAGTAGTTCTAGATAGATATTCCCTTTCCCAAGCTTAGCCTCAAGCTTCTGAGATGCTGATCCTGTCCCCTTATATATATATATACTATGCGTATCTGTCGCTAAAGAAGTATATGTTAGCTAGCTAGCATCATTGGAAGAGAAGAAGAGTTGCGGCAGAACCACCTAAGTCAACATCTCGACAGTTTACTGGTTGGTCGATTTGGACTCGGTGCTCTTTCAAGAAGGTACTACTTTGAGAAGAAGGGAAGGAAATTGTGAGGTCAAGGTTTAACTGACCAGCTGCATGAGACAAATCGCCAGAAGTTTCATCTTCCAGACAACTCGCATCATCTGCAGATACCTTTTGACCTATTTCTGCGGAGGATTTTAACGGCGTTTTCCCAACGCAGGCATCGACATTCACTGTCGAAGACCTAGAAAATGTGTCGTCGGTTGTACTAGTTATATTTTTCTCTCTAGGAAGAGCTAGGGTTTGGGAAAGCTTATGGTTGTTGGGATCAATCCCCATGTTCATAAGCTTCTTCTTAATGTGAGAGTTCCAGTAGTTCTTGACCTCGTTATCTGTTCTTCCAGGTAACCTTCCAGCAATCAAGGACCACCTGAAAGTCAATCATCACGTTTAGTAAATTTGACGAAGTTGGATAAAATATACGAAGATTTTATCCATGAAAATAGCGTACCGGTTGCCAAGAAGAGCATGTAGCTTGATGATAAGGTCTTCCTCATCTTGAGCAAAGTTACCCCTCTTTATGTCTGGTCTCAGATAATTTATCCATCTCAAACGGCAACTTTTCCCGCAACGGTGAAGCCCTATAAGGAAAATTTCCGTAAGAATAACATCGTTAGAGATCCGTATCATTTCGTACGTACTTGTCTTGGTCGAGAAATTTGTGCTGTTATTACCTGCACCCTTGGGGAGAGAACGCCAAGCACCTTCACCATGGGTGCGAATGTAATCAATGAGCTTTTGGTCCTCCAGTTTAGACCAGGCACCCTTGTTGTTTCCATCTTTGTCGCAGCAAGGTTTCCTCATGGCTTCTTCAAGCACGGTATCAACTGCACTATTGGAAAGTTTATTTTGCAGAAGAGAGGGCCGGAGAAGAGGAACAAGCAAGACCTAAGGTTGGCGCAGATATAGTAGTTGGGCCGTGAGAGAGCCAAGGACGACATGCAGGTGATATGGATAAGTCACCGAGGCTTGGGATGGTGGGGGATTTGACTTTGACCGGTGGATCTGTGCCGGTCAGTTTCAGTCGTTTTAGGTGTGGGTCACATGGTCTCTCCCTCTTCCTTTCTCCCTCACCACAAATGAATATTTAGAAACAAATGTGAAAAAAAATACAAGAATTAGATCAGTTGGTAGGGCTTGAAGATTCAAGTTCTGTACTAGGAAAAAAAAAGATTTATATTTAGATGCTTATTAAATTATGTACTGAAATTGAACGCTGAATTCATGTACGTATATTCTTTTCTAGTCAAAAGTTTATAAAAGAAATGTTCGAATTTATTGTAAATAAGCTTAATTTGATTAATCCGTCGAAATCGATACATTATTAATTATGGTAGAGAGACTCAACAGATGGCTTGAAATAGCGTCCATAACAATTAACATCAGGTCTTGCCCAATTGGAAAACTCAAGCTTAATTGTTTGTATTCTACACTATCAGCAGAAGGTACAGCTCATCTCCACACTCTGTCGTCGTCTTCAAAGCTAGATCTAACCAAAGCAAGTAAATATCAAATTAACCTTGAATATTTCTCAACTCATGCATTCAGTTTACCATTAAGTAGTGGTCCTTTAACACCTTGTCATTGGGTGGGTGATAAAAATTATTATCCTTTTCTTCTTGACCTTCTATCAAAAACCCTAACACCCTTGCTAATATGTCTTGGATCGTATTAATTACTTTACAGCAGGATATCTTGTCTCTGAAATTACACACCACAGCAGGGTGTCGTGACTTTCAGAATCTATTGTAAGCGGGGTGTCGTGACTTTCAGAATCTATTGTAAGCCTAGGAGATGCTTTGGCCTATTTATGAAACCCTAGGTCGCCATTGAGCGATATGACCTGCCCCTATTGATGATATGACGAAGAAATCAGCTTCTCCTACCTCAATATATTCAGACCTGATCGACCTGTACATACCATTTCAAGTGTAGATTCAATAGTTTAGTTCGTAACGTGTAAATAATTTAAAACGATGATCAGCTTTTTCGTGAAGGAACTGCTGGCGTGATTAATTAAAACTGAGTTTTCATAAACACGGAAAGGGTATATAGCGTGTGTTATGCAGATATAGTACCAAACAAAGACTGGTTGGTTTGAGTATTAGGAAGGAGGAGATGTAGCAAAGCTAACAGTCATCTTCCACGAAGAGGTAATCTAGCAGAATCTACCATCTAACAGTCTGTCTCTTTACACACATTTATCATCTAGGAGGTGTTGGATCATGATTTTCCGTGCCTCGGCTCCCGGTGCTGCTCTGGCGACCTGCAAGAAGGAAACCCTGGGTTTTACCTGTGGTTTCCCTCCGACGATTAAGTCAGTCGGAGGTTCGTTGTTTGGAGAGCATAACAACATGTACCAAAATGAGTCCCTTCAAATGAAGGGGGTAAGAAGTATATATAGAGATACTTAACTTGAGTTCATGGTCTTTACCATAGTTAGACATTTGTGAGGCTGACACGACTAACCGTGGTAACGTTTTATCTTGCATTGTGTTTTGTGTCATCTTATCTAGCATTGAGCCTTGTGGTGTCTCGAGCCTTGTGTGACTTAGTGCTCCACTTGGAGGCGTGCTCCTTATGACTGATGCCTGAGTGATGATAGCATAATATTCAAGGGAAGTCGGGTGACCTCGACGATCGAAGGTGGAACGCCCTACGTGGAACTCCACGGGAAGGTGACGCATGGTGCTGAGGTAGATGGAACCAACTGGCTGAGGCTGGTGCATCGTACATAGCCGAGCTAGTGGGGCGCGCCATGGTCGAGGCTTGCGTCGCGTCTGGCGCACCGTACGTGGCCGAGCTTGGCGTGTGTGGTTGAGGTTGGAGCACCATACTTGGTCGAGCTGGCGCGCCTGGTCAAGGCTGGCGCTCCCGGTGACTCCCGCAAGGTGACCTCGTAGGTAGCCCCAGGTGACTGCGGTAGAGGGGTGCGCCAGGTGACTGCGCTAGGTGTTCCTGTGGAGGTGGCACGCTTTGACCAAGAAAGGTGGCACGTCTTAACCGTGGCTCGAGGTGATGGCGCGCTAGGTCGAGCCTTGAAGTTGGCGCGCCTGGTCGAGCTTGCAAGGTGGTGTGCCTGGTCGACCCTTCAAGGTGTCGCGCCTGATCAACCGAGATGTGTGCCACGTCGTTGATTCAATGCGGTGATACTTGCTCCATAGAGTTGTTTACAAGGTGAGTCATCCCATGGCGCTCCGACCCAAGGCGAGTCGTCCAATAGTTTTACGTGGTCGCTTGTCTTCTTAGGACGTTGACGCGTGATATCCAACATCAGCCTCCGAGTCTAATAGGAGTGTTACTCCTTTTAGTATCCTTAATGCATCTCTCATATAAAGGTGACACCTTTTATGCATCGACATTTGAGGGTTTTTAAGTCGGCGTCATTTTAGGCGCGAGGGCTTTAGGTGTCGACTTTTTTATGCGTCATTTTAAGGTATTGATCAGAGCGAAGCCTGAGTCCGGCGTGTCATGGGTCGAGGCGAGGCATTGCCTGTGCCGGTTGAGAGTGAGTCGAGTGATAGCGAGCTGAGCGAGGCGTTGCGAGTCGAGCGAGAGTATCTTGAACGAGAGCGAGCCGAGGTGGCGTTGCGAGCCGAGCGAGAGCAAGCCAGGTGAGGCATTGCCCTCACCGGTCGAGAGTGTAGCCTGTGATAGACAGGGCGTAGCTTGCTGAGCGACAAGCTCCTCGATTTCCTCCCTAGTCGTTATGCCAGGGGGAAGAGACATTGTCGTCAATTCCGAGAGCGAGCTAAGCGAGAGCATCTCGAACGAGAGCGAGCCGAGTGAGGCGTCTCGAGCGAGAACGAGCCAGTTGAGGCGTTTCCTTCACTGGTCGAGAGTGTAGCATGTGATAGACAGGGTGTAGCTTGCTGAGCCATCGTCGATTTCCTCTATGGTCGTTATGTCAGGGGAAAGAGTCATTGTCGCCAATTTCGAGAGAGAGTCGGGCGAGAGCATCTCGAGCGAGAGCGAGGCGTCTCGAGCAAGAGTGAGGCGAGAGCATCTCAAACGAGAGCGTGGCCTGTTGAGCGACAAGCTCCTCAATTTCCTCACTGGTCGTTATGCAAGGGGGAGAGCCATTGCCGTCAGTTTTGAGAGCGAGAGCGTCTCGAGCGAGAGCGAGGCATCTTGACCGAGGCGAGAGCATCTCGAACGAGAGCATAGCCTGCTGAGTGACAAACTCTTCAATTTCCTCCCGGGTCGTTATGCCAGGGGGAGAACCATTGTCGTCTCAATGTCGAGAGCGAGGTGGGCCGAGGAGAGAGCGTCTCGCTCGAGTATTAGATGGTAGCATGACTTATTGTGATGTTCCCAGAGACAGTGCCAGATGTTGGATCATGATTTTCCGCACCTAGGCTCTCGGTGCTGCTCCAGCGACCTGCAAGAAGGATGCCCTGGGTTTTGCCCGTGGTTTCCCCTCCGACGATCAAGTTAGTCAGAGGTTCGTTGTTTGGAGAGCATAACAGCATGTAACAAAATTAGTCATTTCAAATGAAGGGGGTAAGAAGTATATATAGAGGTACTTAACATGAGCTCATGGTCAAGTCCTTACCATAGTCATACATTTGTGAGGTTGACACCACTAACCGTTGTAACTTTTTATCCTGCATTGTGCTTTGTGTCATCTTGTGTTTTGTGTCATCTTGTCTGCATTGAGCCTTGTGCTGCATCAAGCCTTGTGTGACTTAGTGTTCCAATTGGAGGCGTGCTCCTTATGACTGATGCCTGAGTGATGATAGCATAATATTCAAGGGAAGCCGGGTGACCTCGATGATCGAAGGTGGAGTGCCCTACGTGGAACTCCACAGGAAGGTGACGCATGGTGTCGAGGGAGCTGAAACCAACTGATCGAGGCTGGTGCGTCGTACATAACCGAGCTAGTGTGGCGCGCCATGGTCGAGGTTGGCGCACCGTACGTAGTCGAGCTTGGCGTCTGTGGTCGAGGCTGGAGCATCATACTTGATCGAGCTGGTGCGCCTGGTCGAGATTGGCGTACCTGGTGACTTCCGCAAGGTGACCTCGAAGGTGGCCCCAGGTGACTGCGGCAGAGGGGCGCGCCAGGTGACTGTGGCAGGTGACTGCACCAGGTGCTCCTGTGGAGGTGGCACGTCTTGACTGTGGCTCAAGGTGATGGCGCGCCAGGTCGAGCCATGAAGCTGGCGCGCCTGGTCGAGTTTGCAAGGTGGTGCGCCTGGTCGACCTTTCAAGGTGGTACGCCTGATCAACCGAGATGTGTGCCACATCGCTGACTCAATGCGGTGCTACTTGCTCCATAGAGTTGTTTACAAGGCGAGTCATCCCATAGCGATCCGACCCAAGGCGATCCGTCCAATGGTTTTAGGTGGTCGCTCGTCTTCTTAAGGCGTTGACGCGTGATATCCAAGAGGAGGTATCCTATCTCTGCAGTGCACTGCATCGATGGTGAATGAATGGCTCTCCTGGTAATTTCGTTCAATAGAGTTCCTGGAGTCAGGTCGGAGTGTCCAACTCTATTCTAAATATATATATATATATATATATAATTGGTTGGATTTGGCTCAAATATAATTGGTTGGATTTAGAACACGAGTGAAGTGATGCATCCAGCCAAATAACAGTTTATGATTTAAAATATTCTATTTTATATATGTACGAAATAGCATATATTTTTTTTTTAAAATATCTTTGTGTATCCTTTCAAGTATAATAAAGTGTTAGTAAATGATTAGAAGTTCGAGTAGCACGAAAAATATCAAATTTATTTAATTTTAGTTCAATAAAAAAGTATAATAAAAATATTACTTCAACTCTTGATATGTATTTTTAAGGGTTAATTACTTAATTGGTTACACATGTTTCACCATTGTGCAGAATGGTTACACATGTTTCAAAATGTGATTAATTGGTTTTGCTATGTGACTAATTGGTTACACATGTTTTTCCAAATGTGATTAATTGGTTATTCCGTTAGTAAACCGTTAACTTTAACGTTAATTCATCTTTTTAACATATTATTGAATTGTGAAATGACTATTATGCCCTTAGTTGTCTTGAAGAACAGATTGGAAGGATTGAAGAACCAAAATCGAATCAAATTCGATTTGATGTTAAAATTGAACCATAAAATGATGTTCTGGGTTCTTAAGAACCCAGAAATTGCTGTTCTGGGTTCTCAAGAACCCAGAAAATGCTGTTCTGGGTTCTCAAGAACCCAGAAAATGCTGTTCTGGGTTCTTGAAGAACCCGGAACAGCAATTTCAAACATTTTGAATGGGTTCTTCACAATGTGGCTAACATGTACAACCTTTTAATCATATCATTTCAAACAACAGTATCCATTTAATCACATTATAGAGAAACATGTATGACCTTTTAATCACATTATAGAGAAACAAGTATGACCATTTAATCACATTTGGTGATAACATATACTGCAATACAGAACTTCAAGAACCCAGAAACAGCATTTCTGTGTTCTTGAAAAAACCAGAATCGCAATTTCTGGGTTCTCAAGAAACCAGAAATCTGATTTCTGGTTTCTTCAATTCTTGTTCTTGAAGATGATGATGTGTTCTTGAAGATGATTCTAGAGGTAATTACGTCATTTTACGTATCTAAATAGTGACTTAACTGTGATTTTAACGGTGAACAGTAAAAAAAACAAATAGTCACATTTCAAAACCAATTAATTACATTTTGAAACATGTGTAACCATTCTGAACATTGGTCAAACATGTGTAACCAATTAAGTAATTAACCCTATTTTTAATGATGAATGTATATGTAACATATCACATCTCATTCAAAAGCTTTTGGATATACTTTTAAATGGGACAATTATTTAATAGTTGGAGTAGATTTTGATTCAAACTATTACTAATTATTCAAGATACCAAACTTACTAAAAGATAAAATCCATAATTTTATTAAATTAACAGCACCTGACATTTCATTGTCACAATTGTCGAGTTTTTTGTGCAAAAGTAATTGGGCAAGGATGGGCTCCAAAAAGTAGAAGTTGTATTAGCATCTGGCGGGCCTCAATTTATGGAAAAATTATATATTGAATTGTTGGTATAATGGGCCTGAAATTAAATTATATATGTGTAATGCATCATCATATAAATTTATCTTTGAAGTGTGTCTGATCATAGTAGATGAAAGGAAAAACAACTATAATTCATAATTTCATATAATAATAAACTATCAAACACCACTCATTTGAAGTCTATAGTGTTGAATTGGATTAGAACTTAGAAAAACCCATATTACTGATGTACACACATCATCTCTAACAATTCGGTGTCGCAGGGTGTTGACTACCTAAGTTTAGCTTCGAAAACCCTAACATAATGTTATCATGCTGCTGGTAATCACCAAGCTCTTGGAAATGCTTCATTGTGTCATTCGAGTTCAAGAGAATGTGGTCAGTTTCATCTATCACAGCTTCGAACCCGATGGTCTCTTCCATGGCTCTGGTGAAGGACAGTGGCTCACTGTAGAGGGTGGAATAGAGATCACCATACTCATACTCATACTCATGAGGCTGGATAAGTAGCCCACTAGTATCACCACTTTCATCGGGGAACCAGAGTTGGGCATGTTTTCTGGACTTGGCGAGCTTTCGTATTAAAATGTCCGGATCTACATCGCCATAAACCATGACGAGTTGCGCTTCCCCATCTATCTCCACTGCATAAACACCTGTAACGATTCTAAAGTTACCATCATCAAACATATCTCTTTCTAGGAAAGTGAAGAATTTTATCTTTTTACCATCAATCTTGCGGAGGAGTTTCTTCACCTTCTTCTTGCAGCCATGGCAGTCGATGTTAACCTTGAGAACATGCATCTAAAGAAAGAAAGAACCAATTCATGGTGTTATAACCAAAAAGGAAATAGTAGAACAGAAACATATAATAAATAAAACAGATAAACCTCAATCTTTTGGAATTTCCTCGCCGCTTCCTTGGCATTTTTCATGGATAGATAGCTACAATTAGCTTTGGCTTTCCACTTTGGTTTGTTTGTTTCTGTCTGTTTGAAGGAGATAGAGAGGGTGATAACGAAAGGCAGAGACCATGTGCCCTGCAGATTTATCCGATGGAGCTGCCAAACGGTTATGAACAGACTATATATTTTCTGGTGAGGATCGGCATCTAGCTGATGCATGCTATGATTTTGATGGTACGATTCTGTTTTCCATATCATGTGGCTGGCAAATGGCAATAGCAGATTGAGAAAAATATCCACTTTCGGTTACAAACTGAGTCAACACCACGAGTGCATTCAATGCATGGGATATATTTGGTTTGGACAACATTTCCACACTCGTCTTGTCTACCTGAGAAGCTAAAATTTAGGAAGAGTTAGCGAGAAACGGGAGGCCTACAATTATAACCTATAGAATTAAGCAGTCGTGCTCAGCCCTAGTTCGAACAGAAGACCGAACGCACCTGATGCTGGGTTACTCGAGAGTCCGAGACGGAACTTAACTTCTTACTTAGTAGATAATGATACTATAATAATAAATTGTGAGGCTTGTTTTGAATCATAAACATTTTACATGCTATGCTAGTTAAATTTTTTAACAATGCACTATTATAGTATTTCGGCTGAAAATAGTTGAGCCGTCCCTATAAATTAAAATTTGGACGGCTCATACTGAATGAGCCGTCCCTATTAATTTTATTGATTTAGGCGGCTCATACATATTGAGCCGTCATATAGACGGCTCATTCATAATGAGCCGTCCTATAAACGGCTCAATTCGAATGAGCCGTCCTTGTGTCGGCCCAATAATAATGAGCCGTTTGAAGACGGCTCAATGTATTGAGCTGTCAGATTGACGGCCCAATAATATTGAGCCGTCTGAAGACGGCTCAATGAAAAACGAGCCGTCATATATCAGACGACTCTTCCTATAACGGCTCGTTTTTCATTGAGCCGTTAATGAAACAATTTTCAGCCGTTATTGTTATATTCTTCCGTAGTGCTAATTTCAATTAATAGCTTTTTTACTTAATAGACAATGATAATATAATTGGTAAATAAGTCTAATACACTAGGATGTTTGGTTATATTATTATTTGTTTAATTTATACAGTTATTTACATTCATATATTTGAACATATTATTATCACTATTCTGACAATGTTTTTTTTATTAAATATGTCAAACTGTAATTTTACTTTCATGTTCATTTTCAACACTAAATCAAGTTTGAATTCGACCTAAAACTGCATTTCTAGATTGAATTCGAACAAAAAAAATGTCGTTATGAGTTTAAAATCAACCCATAACACTTTTTTTGTTTGAATTCATACTCAAATATGTTTTCGTGGGTTTGATTTTTAATTTTGTATTGAAAAGGAACAAAAGAGCAAAAACATCATTATGATCGAAAATAATAATAATTAGGGTTAACTACCTCAACAGTTACTTATCTTTAACATGTGTGATTGAAATGTTACTCGTCCTTTTTTTTGTGACTGAACTGTTACTTAAGTTGAGGATGTGACTAAACGGTTATTCCGTTAAGTTTCCGTCACATATTTCTGTTTGACTGTCACGAGAAAGTCATGTGACCTAATTTAAAGACGATTCTACCCCCTTTTATGTTTATGGATTATGATGTAGTAACAGTTAGGTAACAAAATGTCCAAACTAAAGTAGCCGTTTGATAACATTTAAGAGAAGATAAAACGTCATTTAACAACTTCTCCACAAACATAAGTCACCACATTTGCAAACGACACAATGTTCTTCATATTTCAGTTACATACAAAGGTTACAGACAAATGACATACAAAGTTCACAAACTTTCAGTAAAGACTTTCTGAGCAAATGTATTTCAAGTAGAAACTAAGTTTCACAAGCAACAACTTTTTAATAAATAAATAAATAATTAATTATCTAAATTTGAGTTCAAAATGACATGTTAAATGCGGCACAACACATTAACAATGTCATTTTGCTAACTCCGTCAAGTGTCATCCAGATCACATTCATAATCACCAACATTTTTCCTCTGATCACCTAGTTGAATAACCTGAAAGTCATGCATGAAAAGTTGGGATAAATGTTTACAGTCATTGTAGCTTAATGAGATAGCAGGAACAGTAAATCTCCATCCAATCAAGAACACAAACAACCAAGCTGAGGGGATTTACTATACCTATCCGAGCTCAGGGTCTTGGACTACAGTGCCATTGCAGCAAAAGGATATGCACAAACAAATCATCAACAAATTTCACATTAAAGTACAACACCTTTTAGAGAAAAGATGTGATTTTTTTTGTCCAATATCCTATGATTCTCCTTATTCATCTCCTACCATTTATTTAAACACTTCAAAAATAATACAATTTGAAATAGGGACGCTTTCTACCACTCACTTCCATACAAACGAGCACACTATTACCATGAGGACTCTTAATGTATACATTCTAGTCCATGCCATAAATATAACTCGGATATGAAAAAACTGTGGCTATCAAATCAAATACAAATTGGAATATACCGAAGGAACCATGAATTTGGACATCCAATTCAGACATGAAATTTGACCTTAGATTTGCAGAACCAAACAAGACTTCCTCTTGTTAGCGCAAGTTGTCCAACTGGAACAAGAAACCAGCATGATGCTATCAGCACAACTGGAATTGGCTACCAGAAAAATGCACCTATCGTAGATGCTAGTTAAGGAACCCAAATCAAGCATGAGAACTCATGCTTCAGTTCTCAATTAACCTATTTTAACAGACAAATGCAATTTTCAATTACCAAGACTCTTCTTCGGCGGATGGGGTCGACAAGGATGTTGCTGAGGATGTCTCTTCTTCTTCAATCTGTGTGATAGAGAGATGTGGGGAGTCACTGTCTCTTCCAACGGCAACGAAATTCCGACCACGGCGGCCTCTGAGTTTGATCAGACTCCCTCGTTCCCAACTCCATGAGCGATGGTTTTAAAGCCTAAACAACAAATCAAAATCGAAGGGCGACAACAAAGGATTCTGGGTTAAGATATAGTGATGGCGCTACAAAGAGCTGCAACGGAAAAGAACAAGAGCATATGAAAATGGCGATGAAGAAGAAGATAGTCTAATAGGGTTTTATAGATGAGAAGGGTATATTACGAAGTTTAAGTTTGAAAAAGGTCACGTGCACAGTACATACGCAAGTTTAACGGATATAACTGTTCAGTCACATCTGGCAACATAAGTAACGGTTGATCTCAAGTTTGAACCGTCCAGTCACATATGCCAACATAAGTAACGGTTCAAGTAATTATCCCTAATATTTAACTGAACACTAACGACTATACATTTAACAAACACCTTTTTATAATTTCAGAGTGAACAACACTTCTAAACATTTTAATACAATTAACAACCATATACAAACATTTGTAATGTATCAAAACTGTTTACCCTAATATATAATAAAAGTAGTTGGTCAGGGAAGTCATGTAACCGATTTCATTTTTGCATTGGTGTCTCACTACTCATTGTCCTTTTAATATTTTTAAGTATTATATATTGAGATGGAATTGAATTTCGATTTGTTTATCCAAAAGATTAAAGATTTGAAAGGAAAGTACTTTCTATCCAAAATCCTCTTAAATTGATGATTTAGAGAAAATTTATACCTTTCGAACTCCTCTAATCGAATTACTTTATTTATTTATTTATTGTGAATTTATACAAGGATATTGGTCTTTCTCCCCTCTCTTCCTTTTCATTATCTTAAATTCAAATATAGTGTAAATTAATGGAGAAAACGTGCAAAAAATATGATCTTTCAACTAGTTTAAGCAGCAGTTGAATGTTAACAGTTGGATGAGTCCTTAAGTAAACTACATTTATACCGAAGTGCAGTTTTTCTCTTCTTTTTCAATCCCGTGTTCTTCCATTCTCCACTTATCATCAGAATCTAGAGCTAGTCACCATGAAGCCTCCATTGGCATTGCATGTCCATTTTCATGCTCTGTTTCTCATCCTCTGTCTTTCCAATGCTTCTCAGAGTTCCAGGGTCAGATTCGACATGGGAGGTCTGAGCAGAGAGAGCTTCCCAAAAGGTTTTATCTTCGGAACGGCGACTTCTGCTTTTCAAGATGAAGGAATGGCTGACAAGGCTGGCAGGGGACCCAGCGTTTGGGATGCTTTCGTCAGAATTCCTGGTAACCCAAACTCAAACTTTGCCATTTTCTCTTCATGTTTCAGTTGAGTCGATATGATGATGTGTGATTTCGTGAAAACAAGCACCTTGCACTAAATATTAATATAGAAAAACGATTTTGTGATCGTCTTGGGCTTGAACCAGGAAAGATCTCTGGAAATGCTAGTGCGGATATTGCAGTGGATCAGTATCACAAATACAAGGTATCTTAATCTACCTTCAATCAAATTATTAATTACTACTGTGGTGCATACCTACCTACCTACCTACATTCAAAAACTCTCAAGAATGGAGAGAAGAGAAGTATTTGCTATAGTCCTAATTTAGTATTTTACAATATTACTTACACGAATGGATTTGATTGCAGAAAGATGTTGATTTGATGCACAAGTTGAATTTTGATGCATACCGATTCTCGATCTCATGGTCAAGGATATTCCCAAGTAAAATAATTTTCTTAATGCAATGTCTTTGATCTTTTACTTCTCGCAAGGATCCTAAGAATTTTTTAGCTGCTTGTTCATGCTGTATTTTAATGTAGATGGAACGGGTAAAGTGAACTGGAAAGGAGTGGCTTATTACAATAAGCTAATCAATAAGTTGATAAAAAAGGGTACTACCTTTTCAGAACTTATAATCTCAGAATGATTTCGTTCTTGTTGGTATCTGAACTTGATCATTCATATCTGTGTATGTGCAGGGATAAGTCCATATGCTACTCTTTATCATTCTGACCTTCCTGAAGCACTGGAGAAGAGATATGGAGGATTTTTAAGCACAAAAATTATGTAGGTTCTGCGACAAGCATGTTTTTCAACACAAAATACCCAAATCTTAAAGTGAATCATGTTTCAATTTTGCAGAAAAGATTTCACGGACTATGCGGATTTCTGTTTCAAGACATTTGGTGATAGAGTAAAGAATTGGATGACCATTAACGAGCCGAGGATAATGACTGCTTTTGGGTATGATAACGGATTAACTCCCCCTAATAGATGTTCCAAGGCTTACGGGAATTGTACTGCTGGTAACTCTGGGACCGAGCCTTACACTGTGGCACATATCTTAATACTAACTCATGCAGAAGCCGTCAAGAGATATCGTATTAAATATCAAGTGAGAGTCTTACGAACTGATCTTCATCTCTACTAATTGATACTTTTCCATGCTTATTCTAATGTTCTTCGTATTAAGTATCATCTCACATGGTGTATCTCATTATTCATACACATTCTTACATAATAATCATCAGCCAAAGCAAAAAGGGAGGATTGGAATTGTTTTGGACTTTCACTGGTATGAGCCTCTAACGAAAGGAAAGGCTGATAATTACGCAGCTCAGAGAGCTAGAGATTTCCATGTTGGATGGTAAATTTTCCTATAGATACTCGTGCTTCATCTTATTGATCGATCGTAACAGTAACTGCTGCTACATGTCATCGTCATTGCAGGTTTCTCCACCCTCTAGTGTATGGGGAATACCCGAGAACAATGCAAGAGATTGTTGGGAAAAGACTCCCTAAGTTCACCAAACTAGAGGTTGAAGTTATAAAGGGATCTTTTAATTTTATTGGCCTCAATCACTATTCCGCATTCTACGTATATGATCCACATAGGACCAAGACCAAGGTACCGAGCTACCAGATGGATTGGAATGTCGGTTTTGCTTGTAAGATCCCCTCCCACCCTCAGTCTTGCTAACGTTCAAATTACTTAGTTTCCAAGGTATTAATATAAGATGGGTTTGAATTTGAAATTTCAGTTGCTCGCCATGGAGTTCCTATAGGAGTGAGGGTAATGTTCTATCCCAATTAGCCTTAGATCAGTTAGCAGATGATATTGTTTCTCTCTTAGGTTGAATTAGTTTCAAGGAATTTGGCAATGCAGGCAAATTCTGCATGGCTCTATAATGTCCCATGGGGTATTAAGAAGTCGGTTTTATACATGAAAGAGAGGTATGGTAACCCTCAAGTATTCATCACTGAAAATGGTAAGAATCTATCTCTACCATACATAAACGCTTATTAATTTGTGAAGAACAATAATCTCAAGATAAATTGATATATGGATAGGCATGGATGATCCTGGAAATCTAACTGTTCAAGAAGGGGTGCACGATATGGAGAGGATCAGCTTCTACAGAGAGTATCTGCATGAGCTGAAGTCAGGGATCGATGCAGGGGCGAATGTGTTAGGCTATTTCGCATGGTCATTGCTAGACAACTTCGAGTGGTCATCGGGGTATACTTCTCGGTTCGGTATTGTTTATGTCGACTTCAACGATCTTTCTAGACACCCAAAGATGTCCGCTTACTGGTTCAAGAAACTCTTGAAGAAAAATAAAACAACCAAGAAACCTCTCTAAAGAATGTAACTTTAACAATCTTAATAATAAAGTGGGAATATTGATTTGGACCAAATTTGACAGCATTAAATTGGAGATTGTGGTTATGAGATCTACTTTTCTTTCTCATTTATGCACAAGAATCATATTCCTCTCTTCAACCTTCAGCACTTTTTCTACTTTACTTTTCTTTTGTTGAGAAGCTAATCAATCAGTTTGCATGAACTATATGTAGCCGGTAGCCACTGGCTTAGTTGTATGCCACCTGAAAGATTGAGTACTTTTTTTTGTATCATTCTAATTTTATGGAATGTCTTTGAAGACATAAATTAATCACAAACCCTTGAATATGTATATATATATATATATAAAGTACATTGTGATTTACTTGTTTAATTACAAAAGGACATCCACTCTTTTCTTCAAAGAGCGTGTTAGGTAGCAGTAATTCTTTACGAATTTTTCATCATTATCCGTAGAATATCTTTTCTGATCGAATTATAATTATGAAGACTAATGAATAATAGTATTAAAATATGAAAAGGTGATATTCTAACTACTCTTTATATTGTTTTACTTTCTAAAATGTCATCAAAAGAAAGGGACAGTCTTCTAAAAGCCGATTCGGTAAATAGCTAGCTAGCTACGGCGCAATTGCATGCATGATGTCTTGTTGTTAACTCAATTTGCGTTCATTTCGTTTTATAATTGAAGTTAATTCGTAAAACAAAAGCTAGCAAGAATCTATCTAAAGTCTAAAAACGAAAAATTACTTTTGTTAATTAAGATTTGGTAACTTATTTATAAAAGAATGAATTTAACTATACTTTTGGTAATCTCATAACTTTTCAAAACTTTTTTTATATGAGACCATTAACTTTTATGAGTGACTAACAATTATAGTTGACGGATTTGCTATATAATTTTTGTACAAACTTAAATAAGGTTACGTTATGGAAGAAATTAAAGTGAATATTAAGTCAGATCATATATCTGTATTAGCTCCATCTCTATCATTCAGTGTTTTAAATCTATTAAATCAACATGATAGGTACTTAACTATTATTATGATGATGATTATCATCATTCCTTTGATAGATAATTTTAATCAACACTATTCACCATCAAATCTCGTGTACAGATTAGACAAAATCCATGTATTATCTATCACGCATAGAACCTGGGAAGTTACGACCATGGACACCCGAGATATTCGATTCCTTCGTGGTAGAAGAAAGAGATTTTTGTCACTTAGCACATAACAACGAGATATATTATTTACTTAAAAGGTTACATAATGTAATGCATATATAAAAATATCTAAAATTTTCATGTATGTAAGTAACTTGCTCACTGTTTGTGACCGAAGCCTTTGTAAATTAGAAAAGAAACAATTGCTTGGCTCATATTCTCTTTCTGAATGATGAAAACATAAGATTTTTTTAAAAAAATAAGCGTCCGGAAAGATGTGTTTACATGATTGAGCAAGCATTGACGTTGTCGTCGCTAAACATGGAGGTGAGTTTCTCATCATCTCCCGGAAAGGAGGAATGAACGTCCTTAACGAAGCCTGCAGGAGCCTTCTTATCATAAGCTTGGGAGGTGAAGGGGAAGTAAACAAGCTGCTGCGGAATGTAAGGCCAGAACTCTGCTTTCTTTCCCGTTTTCTCCATTACCCTCTTCAATACCTTGTTCGAGTCCACGTGCCCGTTCACTGTAACTCTGCTCAGCTTTCTGTCCACCTCCACTGTCTTCACACCTGATGCTTGTAAGATATATAACAACAATGTTTAGGGAGAGAAGAAGAAGAGAATTAAAGAGAAAGAGAAAATGCATATGCATGCATGCATGCAACGACCTTTTATGGAGGTAACAGCGTTTCGAACTCTTCTTTCACAGCCGTCGCAGTCCATTTTAACTTTGATCTCGACCGTCTGGGTGAGTATACGGAGTTATTAAGCATATCATCTTGCGTTATAAATGTTGGTGAAGAAATTATAAGGGCTTGAACATAATGAAGTTACTATCCTATTTAAGACAAATTCGAAAACATACTTCCAACAAAAAAATTAAAAACATTCAATCAAATTAGTGAAGGGAGCTAACAAAAAGGGACCTGCATTGGCTTGCGCTTGGTTGTGGAGTTGGGGACACTGCAAAAGGCGCTGGACAGGTAGTCGAGTGCCCCCATCTCTAACTTCTTGCAGATCTATTCTCTTTACTTAGTAGGTAGAGAGAGATCACATAAAATCTCACTTAAATCAAAGAAACCTGAGGCTGAGGGACTTATTTATATAGCATTTGGCAATTATATTATATATACACATATTCAAATGGGGTTTGGTAGGGGTGATTCTTTTTGTTTGTCTAATTAGTAGGGTATTTCAGTATTTTTTCCTTTTCCTGTTTCTTTTTAATATGGTCTCAAGGTTAATTTGCGATTTGATTTATATATGTTATGTTTTTTTTTTTAAATAAGGATATTTAAACTTTCTAATTGTTTTATTTAGCTATGGAATTCTTATTTTCCTTAAGGTTGTCCATTTGGTCGAGTTGCACCATCCTGAAAGAGCGATAAACCTTGTGTTAATTAAGGATGAGAACAACTTCGTTTCTAACTTTTTTAAGGTTCTTAAAAAGCATATCAAAGTGGGCTATCAGAAGTCTGAATTCATGTCTTTCACTGTCCCGAAGCTTAGGATTTCCCAAGCTTCGTCAGGAAGATGGTCAATCTACACGGTAGCAGCCCTCGAATTCCCACCAGAAAATCGACTTCTTTCTTCCGATCCCTTTGATACCCCCTCCCTGTACATCCATGAATTCTCTGTAGATAAAGAAGTTCTTACAGTCACTTACGGACCACGGCAGACTAATAAGCCACGATCGTTGTACATCCAGTGTTGAGTTAACATTGATGTAAGTGTTGAGAAAGAAGTAACGGTCATTGCCATGACTATGTTAGGATCGATTTCGCAACACACAGAAACTGACGAAGAAGAATGGGAATTGAGAAAGATTTTTGGGAAAGCTAGAGAGAACACTTGAGAGAGTTTTACGTGGTAATAGCTCTTCGAGGTAACCTCCACGGCGGTTTCAATATATATTGATGATTGTTCAACTATCTTGCAATGTCTAGAATACATAGGTGAAAAAATATATATAGACAAACCTATGACTAAGTGTGAAACTCCAATTTCAACACGTTTTCTTGCACAACACGTTTTCCAATCAGTCGCCTGTGTTGACCACCGTTCAGCCACCCGTGTTGACCATCGTTCAGCCGCCCATGTGCATCATCCAGTCCATTGTTTTGTTAGGCACCATCCACAGCTACAGTGCAGCCTAAACTGTGCACCACCCACAGCTACAGGTTGAAATGCGAGACGCGTGAACATTAACACATAAATTAACATTACATATTAATCAGGCTCCACAACCTAACAATTCTTCCACTTGGAGACTAATTCAGTCACCAAAAACATCATTCTTCAGCAAAGTCTTGCTATCATCAATATCTTCACTGTACCATATGTAGAAATATATCTACAGAAGACCAATCACGGTTTTGCACAACCCCAGTTTCCCAACATCAACACATTTCATCAATATGTCTGCTGGATTCTTCGCACCTTCTATCTTCACTAAGCACAAGTCGCCTTCTTCCACTGTCTTGCGAGTGAAATGATGTCGCCTTCTAATATGCTTAGTCTTCGAATGATAAACTGGATTCTTCACCAACTATATGACACTCTGGCTATATGAATACAGAATCTTCTGGCTCTACTTCTTGCCCAACTCTTCCAGATAATCTACCAGTCATATCATCTCCTTCCCAGCTTCAACTATCGTCACGTACTCAGCCTCAGCTGATGAAAGAGCAACACATTTATGAAGCCTGGACATCCAGCTCACTGCTGTACCACGTATGGTGTAAATGTATCCGGATGTGCTATTGCTTGAGTCCACATCACCACCAAGATCAGCATCTACCAATCCCTGCAGAATCACTTTGTTTTTGCCAAAACAAAGTGAAGTACTAGATGTACCTTTCAGATATATGAGAAACCACTTTACAGCTTCCCAATGCTATTTCCCTGGATTCGCCATGTACCTGCTAACCACTCCTACTGCATGTTCTATGTCAGGTCTTGTACATACCATAACATACATCAAACTCCCAACTGCTGAAGCATATGGAACCAACGCCATTTGCTCACGTTCTTCACCTATCTTGGGTGACTGCTCCTTTGATAATTTTATGTGATTTGCCAAAGAAGTAGTTCTGGGCTTAGCATCACTCAACCTGAATCGGGCCAAGACCTTCATAATGCACTGCTCCTGGGATAGACTTAAAGTGCAAGCAGATCTATCCTGATGTATCCTCATCCCGAGAATCTGCTTCGCTTCACCCCAAATCTTTCATCTGAAACACTGAAGACAGGTTTGCCTTAAGATTGTTTATCTCTCTCATGCTGGATCCTGATATCAACATATCATCCACATACAAGAGTAGAAATACATAAGAATCAGTGTATTTCTTTAAGTAACAACACTGATCCTTTTCACTCCTCCAAAAGCCATTCTTGCTCATGAATGAGTCAAACTTCTTGTACCATTGCCTCAGTGCTTGCTTAAACCCATACAAATCTCATGTTGAGCTTGCACACCATGTGTTTCTTGCTCGGAACAACAAATCCTTCGGGTTGCTGCATATATATCTCATTGTCCATATCTCCATGTAAAAAAAATGATAATTTTACGTCCATTTGCTCAAGATGGAAATTCTTTGACGCAACAATACTCAATAGAATACAGATAGTAGTTAATTTCACAACAGAATAAAATATTTCAGCGTAATCAATACATTTCCTTTGTGAATACCTTTTAACTACTAACCGAGCCTTGAACCTTCTTTTGCCATCTGGTTCAGCCTTGATCCTGAACAGCCACTTGTTCAACAAAGCTATTTTCCCTGCAGGCAACTCAGTCAACACTCATGTGTCATTCTTCTCAAGTGAGTTGATTTCATCATCCATGGCTTGCTCCCACTTGATTAAAGCCTCCACCTGTAGGGCCTCATCAAAAGATTTTGGTTACCCTTCATCAGTCAACAAGATATAATGTAATGAAGGCGAATACCTATCTGGTGCTCTGATGGTTCTGGATGATCTCCTCAACACTTGCTCAGGTGTCATTTGATCCCCTACAGGATCTTCAACAACAGTCTCTAGAGTTGTTTGAGTATCTTCTCTAGGTGTAGTCTTCTACAACTCAAAATCAACTCAAGTCCCACTTGCTTCGTAACATTTGACCTTCTGCTCTATGTCCTTGTATAGTACATACTCATCAAACGTCACATCATAATGTCTCAGGATCTTTCTATTCTTCACATCCCAAAACATGTAACCAAACATGTTAGAGACATAGCCTATGAAGTAACACGTCACAACCTTAGCATCAAGCTTATCTCTCTTCTCTGGATCAACATGAACATAAGTCGTGCAAATAAAGGTTCTCGGGTGTGAGTACTTGAGATCCTTTTCTGTCCACACCTCCTCTAGAATTCTGAACTCCAAGGGAGTTGATGGTCGATCCCATGTTGATCAAGTATGCAGTTGTGCTCACCGCATCTGCCTAGAACGTCTTGGGCAACCCACAGTGCAACCTCATGCTCCTCGTACGCTCATTCAATGTTATGTTCATCCTCTCAGCAACTCCATTCTGCATAGCCTTGCCAGGAACTGTTCTCATCAATATGATTCCCTCAGCAACACATAACGTTTTGAATTCTGACTTGTTGTACTCTCCTCCATTGTCAGACCTTAGGCATTTGGTCTTCAATCCGACCTGATTCTCAAATTAAGCTTTCCACCTATTGAATGTTGCAAACACATCTCACTTGTGCTTCAAGAAGTAAACCCATACCTTCCTGCTGAAATCGTCAATGAAGGTGACATAGAACTTGAATTCTCCAAGTGATAAAACTGGAGATGGTCCCCAAACATCAGTATGGACCATTTCCAACCACATTTTCTTCGACTCTCTCGGAGTATTTCTGAAGCTAACTCACTTTTGTTATCCCATAACACAACTCTCACAAAGACCCATATCAACAGAATTCAGACACTCTAAAGCTCCTTTTGCAACCAGTATCTTCATTCCATTTGCACTCATGTGTCCCAATCTATTATGCCACATACATGAACCAAAAGCACACTTAGCGACAACAACCATGTTTATACACCATGTAGTGGTGTATAAAGTTCCATATTTTGTGCCACGAGCTACAATCATAGAACCATTTACAATCTTCCACGAACCTTTACCAAACTCTGCCGCGTAGCCTGTGCTATCCAACCGACCAATAGAGATCAAATTCTTCTTGAGTTCAGAAATATATTTGACATCCTCCAATGTCCATTGGTTTCCCGATGGGGTCTTTATATATACATCCCCTTTCCTTTAATCTTCAAATGTTTGTTGTCAGTAAGGTATACATTTCCAAAATTTACGGATTTGAATTTTTGAAACAATTCCTTGCTTGGAGACGAATGAAAAGATGCACCACAATCCAAAATCCATGATTCAACTAGGATGTCCACACTAAGGATTAGAGCATCCCAAGTGTCTTCTGCATAATTTACAGAATCAAAATCATCTCTGAATTTCCGCTTCTTCTTTGGTTTCTTACAGGTTGTCTCATAGTGCTTTTTATCTCCACAATTCCAACAAATCACGTTGGCTTTGTTCAGAGATTTTCTTCGATTCTTTGAATTTGATCGGCCATGTGTATTTTGGACCTTCGCCTTGCTTCTCGCCCTTCGGTCAATGTTGAGCACTGCGTGATGAATCTCCCACTTCTCGTTTGCGAATACTTTCGATGAGAGCAACATCTCGGATTTTATCGAACTTCAGTTTCTTAGAACCACGAGAACTGCTAATTGCAGCAACGACAGTATCCCATGACTCGAGCAGAGATGGCATCAAAATCAATGCTTTGATTTCATCTTTAAAATGAATCTCCACAGAACTCAGTTGACTCGCAATCATATTAAAACTCATTTATATGATCAACAATAAATCCACTCTCACACATCTGTAAATTGAACAATCTTCGCATCAAATATACTTTGTTCATCGCATATGGCTTCTCGTACATATTTGATAGCGCCTTCAACATATCGGTCGTTGTCTTCTCCTTGACAATGTTGAACGACACGTTCTTCGACAAAGTCAACCGGATCAACCCTAGGGTCTGACGATCTTTCAACTTCCACTGCTCCTCCGACATGGACTCCGGCTTCACCTCGAGCAAGGGTTCGCGAAAATCTTTCTGGTTCAGATAGTCTTTGATCTGCATCTTCCAGAAATCGAAATCGGATTACTTTTGCTAGCTGGAACAGAAGAGGGTGGTGCGGCCGAGGCTGTTGCCCCAGTCATATCAGATTTGATCTCCATGTAAGGATCTTAGAAATTCTTAAAAAATCATGACTCCAAATACCATAGAAATATCATCAGCTTTTGACAACTTGCGCTAGGGTTGACCTGACCTAATATATAGTAATCACCTATAAATATCAAGATTAAAGAAAGTAATAAAGGAAGAACAGATGATGATTTAAGCTGGTGAAGATGTGCACATTTGCAAGCGAGGAGACAAATTAGGTGTCAACGGGTCGGCACATACTCCCCCACAACGTATTTTTATTTACAGTAATAGATTTTTCGTGACAAAAGATGTAAGTTCTTGGATACTGCGCACCTAAAGTATATATTATTATCTAGCTCTGGAAACTGGAATACGATCAGATCAAAGCAAACCGACCTCGATTCAGGCCTTTATATTAACTAGCGCTAAAGCTGTCGAGATTGAAAACGATAGTCCAGGAAACGCCGAGGTAGACTCCTTTCATAGTTGGCAGGAGGATCATATATATTGATCCCCTCAATTTGGGTCAATATATACTCGACATAAATTAAATCTTGCTGAGTGCAGTAAGTCTACCAGCTGGAGTGAAATAGAATGATCCAAATCTATCTAGTCTGATTGATTGGTAAGATAAGTTATTACTCACATAAACAACTCAAGTTTGTCATGGTTTGACAAAAAGGGTTATTCTTATAACTTCGTTAAGTGGAGAGTGAATGACGAACTTGTCCTCCTGAGAATAATTAAACAAAATACTGATAAAAACCACCATGGAACCACGCCAAATAATAAGAAACAAAAAAGGGTGAACCATCATCACCTTATATATATATATGGTTATTTATATAAAGGTAAAGTTCAATCACTTGGTTGTATTGGAGTTAGATTTAAGGGTTCATGGGACAACTTGGTTTGTTCCACATCATTGGACCTCTCATAAGTAAAAGAATTACTACTTAAGTAAGTGTAATAAGAATCGCTCTTTTTTTCCGTAATGAGAACAAAAATGCACAGTCAGACTGAGTTGGATTTTGAATATAGTTGTTACAATTCGAAAAGTTTTTGAATGTTGCATTAAATGTCTACAAGTTCAAATTATTTATACCACTTGCACTGCTTCTCTCTTTCCACATTAATGATTAATCTGATCTTCATTTGCAGAATCTGGTAGTTCCAATACTAAGTTAAATTCTCGAGTTTTATTTGTTTTAACGTTGTGAGCTTATATACTTGTTCATCTCCACATAAACTCTTAATCCCCTCAGCTTACATTCCACGTTGTCACTCTCTTTCCCATTGATGCGAGACAACAGCCAGAAAGAATGTTCTGATAAGGGTAAAGACTAAGCTTCTTCTATTCTATTCAAAGTGAGGCACCCACAATTATTGTCCAGACAAATAAAGAGTGGAGCCTAAACATTGTGGACTACTGAGAGAGAAGAAGAAGTTCTCTTGGATTCGACAATATTTTATTTTAACAGACAAATATATTATGTTGTAAAGTGTCTTTTATATAATGTTCCCTTCCTTTCAATTTTGTCCGATGAGTGTGGCAATGCATTTGTCCTCCATTATGTGTTGTACTAATAATAATGGAAGAAATATAACTCATGTTCTGTGATTGTATACTTAATTGGGGTTTTCCTGTCACTAACAATATGACTTTGAGAATTAGAAAACCACTCTATTTCACTGTTTGAAAATTTTAGATTGACCAAATTCTTTCAGTTAACTGCATTTGTTTTATAATGTAAAAAAAGGCAACGAACTACATCTACAATTTCATGTTTTGATTTATTTTTCCGGATTAGTTTTCAAAAATGGAAAGGATATAAGACTGCTTCTAATTGGAATATAAGAATGACCACTTTGGTACCTAAGATTTTTTTTTTTTTGGCCAACGTACCTAAGGTTGAAGTAACACGCACAATCCTACAATTTTGAAAGTCCTTTATAAATATCTCATTTTTCCTTTTATGTAGACAATATTTTTTTTAAAAAAAATAAAATTAACCTGTAACTAGGGTTTACTAGTGTGAATTTTCACTTAAATCAATTCATCCAAGGGTGATCAGTTATGGGCTTGTTCATTTAAACCGGTTCGCTTAACTGGTCTGGTTCGAACCGATTCGACTGAACTAGTATCAAAACCAGACCAGTGTTTTTAGGCTTCAAGTAGATAATTTCAAAATAGTATCAAAAATTCAGTTCGAATCGACTCGTTTTTTCATACTGATTTATACTTAAATTTAAATCAAACCACTTTAAACCTATATAATTTTAGAAACGGTTTGAAGCAAAATCAATTAAACCAAACCTAGAGATGTGATCAATAAACCAAACCTAGAGATGTATTGGACTTTCGTATATTGATGTTGGACATGATTTCAGTTGGTTGTGGAACACATTTCCAATCGGTTCAGTGTATTTTTCAGTTGGTTCAATGTATTTTTAGTCGGTTCAGCGTTTTTTCAGTTGGTTCAATATTTTTCAGTCGGTTCAGTGTGTTGGACAGGATTTTCAGTCGGTTCATTTTGGTTTGAACCGGATTATTTCTTAACCAAAATTATTATTAAAAAAAACAGATCAAACCAATTCAAACCGGTTCTGAATCGGTTCGAAATAGACCAGTCTTTTTTTTATACCTAAACCAGACAAAAAAAATTAGAAACATAAAAAAAAGTACTGAATTTTTACAAACCAGACCAGTTCAGTTCTGAATCGGTTTGGGATCGAATCGGTTCATGAACAAGCCTAAATTAAGTTAGTTCGAGAAAGGACCCAATTAACACCACTTCAATGGTTTTCAAACATTGGCCCAAAAAAAAGGTTTTCAAACGAAGTTTAGTGATCAAATATTTGATTGAAAAAAGCATTTAATCAACTTTGTCAATTTACAAACTATTTAATAGTATATTTAAACAACTGGTTGAAAAAAACTGCAATTGGTCATATTCTGTAAATATGTTAGTATAATTAATAAAAATTGTAACATAATGATAGAGCTAATATATTTTGCAAATAAAGTTTTAAATTTTATACTTTTTGCATTTTAGAATCTGAGATAATGGATCTAAGTTTTTGAGAATACATAGTTCATAGTTGTATTTCACTTGCTAAAATAAGGTGTCTGACTTGTCAAAGTACTAGTGTTCAACACTTCAACCTCAAAAAATTGGGTGGGGGTGGGGTGGGGAAGATAACACAACTTTCGGTACAACGTAGTTTGTTTTCCATATTCGTTAGTAGGGTTAATTTTAAAAAAACGAACTTTGAGAAAAATAAAAACAAATCAAATATTTTTTTGACAAATAACAAATTAAATTTTTGGAATTTAGCAAATAACAAAACCACCTCAAATTTTCATTATGTTTGAATAAATTTTTCAATGTTTGAAGAAGTTATTAAGTCGTAATACACACTTTCCTTATAATACTCCAACTAATGTTGACGTAATTACTCCCTCAAACATAAAAAATAGGGAAAAGTATGAAAAAAAATGTAATATGTTTGTCAAAAGTGGTGGTTGATGGAACTAGTTTTGGAGTGTAGGTAATTGATGTAACACGTTTCATGTTGTAGGTTTTAGATGGAAACGTTTGTTATTCCGTTTGTTTGACCGTTAAAAATCAGCATGTGCCAGACATGTGACATGATTTGTTAGATTTTAATGAAATTTTTTTGTAAATGCCCAAGATACCCCTACACCTATTTCCCTCCATAAGCCTTCACGACTGTCTTCTTCACCGAAAGACTCGAACCTCCAAAGCATAAATACTGAACAAGATGACGAAATCGATGTACGTGAAAACGAGCTCGACGGTGTCCTTCTACGAGGAAGAACAGATCTGTTGCAAGTAAAATTTTGATATTTCCCTTTCCGTGTCTTCCATTGTTATCTTCTTAGAAGGCCTCGACAGTCGACAGTGACCATTGCTTGCTTTCTTTTCTTGAAGGGGGACCAAGAACACATCCAGGTAATGTCTAAATCCTACCCACAAGTGAAGGGTCAGATTCATTTGAATTTTATTTTTGCTTCAAAAGAGGCAAATAATCAAGAAAAATGTGAGATTTGTAAGTTGAGATACATCAACCATGGCTTCAACTTGACGCAGGTACATATATTTAGATACAAGCTAAACTTACAAACTAGGCGATGACACCAAAACCATGGTAAGTCTGGAAGCTTTTGCCTCCATGGTCATCCTCCTCCATAGCACTTGTGAAGAGTGATCAGCTGTAAAAATAGAAACAAAATGAAGTTTCTAGGCTAAATTACATTGATAATGGCTAAATTCTCAACTGAATGGTGGTTGCTCTTGTGAGATTAACACATAATGAAAATTTAAAATAGATTTATTGATGGCTCAGTTTCAAAAGTTTAGTTTGTTGTTTTGAAAAAAAAAACGAACTTTAAGAAAAAAAAAATCAATTTTCTTTTTTTACAAATAACATATCAAAATTTTTGGAATTTAGCATATAACAAAACCAACTCAAATTTTCATTATGTTTGAATGAATTTTTCAATATTTGGAAAAGTTATTAAGTCGTAATACACTTTCCTTATAATACTTCAACTAATGTTGATTTTATTACTCCCTCAAATATAAAAAATATGTTCAAACATAATGAAAATTTGAAATAGATTATCGAAGACTTAATTTGAAAAGTTAGTTTAGTTTGTTGTTTTGAAAAAAATATATATTTTTCCTGTTTGGTTTATCTTTAAATTCTTTTTTTTTTTATAATTAATTCGTATGTCCCGTTCTAGTTTCTGAATTCTGAATCTCTGATCCCCAAGAAAGAGAGACAGATGGCGAGTGTATTCTACATGTCTTGCTCAGCAACATCAATGCAATTACGCCCCAAAATTCCAGCCCGACTGTTGTCCCGTCACCGTTATCAAGATATTAGCACCACCAAATCGAAATTAACTTGGAAAATTGAGTGCTGCTCTTCCTCAAATTCGCAGAACCTCCGGACGTGCAAGAATTGCAAGACCCAGTTCGACCCTCTCCTCAATCACCCTCGGGCTTGCCGTTTCCACACTGCTCATTTCGGCGGTACCTTCGAATTCCCCTCTTTTTACGGCGTTCTTCAAGCAATTTTGGGTTCGATTTAACCTAATTTCAAGTTAGTTTTCATTTTAGATGCTACATTTTTATCATTCTGTGACTTTAAAACTTTCGTTCAGAAATTAGGGAAAAATGAGTAGTAATCAGGATTTTGAAATGTTGAACGTGATTAGAAGATTATCCCATAAAAAAACTAGGAACTTTAAAAACGTGATTAGATTGAAGAACTTGGATAGATAGTGAAGATTGGATCATAGTTCATTAAATCGCGTTGGTAGGAAACAGTATTCAGATATAATAACTTTAGAATTCGAATAGAACACTATTGTGTGTCGGTGTGTGAAAGATAGCTTAAAGTTGATATTGGTACCACTAAGAGAAACAAATGCGTATTGTTTCAATTAAAGATGTCAGGGACTAAGCATCTAAGACTGCAAACATATCATTTTTCTTTTTGGCCTAAACGAGACTCCATTGGTTCAGCAACCCAACTGAGGAGAAATGTTTTAGAGTAGATGGAGAAGGAAAAGCAGGAAACTTTGTTAACTTGATCATAAGTGCTTAAACTGATTCGACAGTAACGTCTTGCCCTTCAAGAATTGCTTTACGGCTCCAACTATTCCATATCACTGCTTTTAACAACTTTGTCAATACCACTAATCCAGACAGACCACCAGATATGTCTGTGGCAAACCAAACATCAAGCCGACCAATCACAATTCACAAGTTAATAATATATGTTCTGGTGATTCAATTTCCACATATATACATCACAGGTACTCATTCAAGCAAAAAAAAGTCGTGACAAAAATTGAACTTTCGGACAATTTGATCATCCAAACTCTCTTACTATAAAGACTACTGTTGGAGTTTAAAAGGAACTTGAATCTTTTGTTGCAATTTGAGCTTTCTTAATTTTTTCCGAATGAACACTATCTTTGGTACCTCCTTAATATCCCTGCTTTTACGCCAAACAACTTAGTTCATAATGAGCAGCATCTCCTATACCTTCACACACTTTCAACAGCATCCTTTCCCATTGCTGGTAGTGTAACATGAGGAGGGAGATGATTCTGATCTAGTCAGAACTAATAAAACTCTGTAATTATTCCCTCTTTTATTACTTTTTAAGGCCACTCCGTTGAAGGAGGAGCTTTTTGCATAAATATTTTGAATCAAAACGCTTAAGAGTAGTTGGCATCACTTGCATGATTACTTGAAGTGGATGATTGTGTGCTGCAGTTGATGCATAAGCTCTCTAGCCTCCTAGTGTATCGTCTGTTACATATTATAGCTTTGTAGTCCAAATCAAAGATTTGATGCTTACTTTGAAAGATCATTTCATTTATAGATCACTCCAATGCTAATTCTTTGTCCAAATTATTTTTACTTTTTAGTTTATATAATATGCTTCCGTGTCTTCATTCATTCATTCTCCATCATCATCAGGTGAAACAAAAAGGAAATTTGAGAGCGTGTACACAGGAGGAACAATGAACACTCCCAACTCCGGAGATGTTTTACAGTACTGGCATTGCTGTGCTTCTGAAGATCCATTCGACCCCGGGTGCACTTCATCCCCTCACGCTTCGTATGATGACTGATTGATTTCATCCGCACACGTCTGAACTTCACTAAAGTTTCCACCAAACCAACCATTATGCAAGTTCTTTCTTCGCCATATGGTTCTTCAACCTGTACATGTACATGTATTCCTTACACTACAAGTTCTTTACCTTAAGAAATCACACCGAGAATATCGGCTATTGAGGTTTGAGTTTCAATTTCGATTCAAGATATTTTGCCAGAGACTTACATCCTATGATATAGAACATGATAGCAACATTATTTATCCTCAATAAATTTCTCTGTTTCCAAAGTAGTTACTGCAATGATATTTATAAGGGTTATTTTTATTATTTAAAGTAGCCTTGTACACTCAGCTACTCCAATCATACTTCCTTTTAAACTAAATTATGAATTAAGTGCTGCTTTCCATGGGTGATTTGGACCATTTTAATTTCGTAATCAGTGGAAAAATCCAAATCCGTTGGGTGGCTGATTGACGTAGATCGAGCAGCAAAGTCTAATTATTTTTATTAATGGATAAAAGACAAATGATGCTCAATAATGCTTTGTTGTTGCAAGTTCTTTTTGAGGAACATATGTATTTGTAATAATGATGCCCATGAGATTCCTAAAGGACCAAGACTCCATTACTTATAAAGGTTTGTATATAATGTATATCTCTCTCTTGAACATACTACCTTTTGGTAATTATTTCAGGGGTATCGTAGTTTTCTCTCTGAGGGGACCTCGTCAACGTAGCCCCACCGACAACCTAGAGTTGAGAGACCGACCCTTCAGACACCGATTGACCTTTTCCCGAGAGCACTTGGGGGGAATCGAACTCGTGACCCTAGAGCTAAACAACTTGGGAGTCAGCGCCCTCAACCACTAGACCACAACTGCTGGTGGTAGAGCATCATCTTTATATAGGATAGGATTATTTTGTTATCTTGGAATAGTTATAATTAGTATGATAACAAAGCACATAGTCCTCCACATCATCACAAATCCAGTACTGACCAAAAATTCATAAGCCCGTGCTCGGGAAGATTGCTGCACTATTCGAACTCGAAATGCTGAGTTGCCGACCTCCAAAAAATTTGGCCCTACGATATTAAACATGGATGGATGGCCGTACAATGGGATGGGTGACGTGGAGAGATACGTGTCAATCATCCATAGACGTGATTTGGCTTGGAAAGTCGGCTGCGACAGGACAACCACCAAATGTCCGACCCCATCGATGTTATGGTTGGTTGTTTTTGAATGTTAGGTGACACATCCCCGGTCCTCCTTCTTACTCCTCCCTTTCTTCATAACTAATTTATATTCTTTTTTTAATGATGAATTTCTTCTCTCCACATTCACACTGGAAATGTAACGTTGCCTCCACGTACGATACCAGCTACCATCTAAATCTGGAATATGAAATGATTACTGATGAGATATTTAAGTATACAATACACTGAGCTAATTTTTTGTTAGAAAAAATATAGATCTCAAATAATATCCATAAGCAAAAGATATGAGGCCTATACTTAGGATCCGTCGAGTGGCTTAAACTAGTGATACGCAAATATGTACCACGATAGAATTTTTCATAATTCTAATTTCTAATAATCTAAAAGAAAATAGTATTTCTGTGTGAAGTAATCTGATACATATATAAATGAAGGTAAAAAATGGAAAATGTTACACACCAAGCTCAGTTTTTGTTTCTTTCTTGCATCAGTTCAACTGAAAAACACACTTTTTAAGGTGCGTCCTTAATTATATATTTCTTTTAATGTGATGATAAGCGGTGGACGAGTTAGAAATACAATGTTAGGTAGATAACTTCCCGTTTAAACAAACAACATAAGAGCTGGTGTGTGCAAATTGGTTAATGGGGTGAGTGAGATCCAAATCAAGAGAGTTTGCTACAAAATTAGTTAATGCGGCGGTGAAGAATTCAAAGGAGAACTGCACATCATTAACCCTTGGTCGTCGCCTATCACCTCGATTATAGCACAAAATATATCTACATTGTTAGTATGTCTTAGATTTTTTTTTTCCCATTTGCTTCCTAACCATTAATTTCTCTATGCACAGACCAAAAATGGCGATGAATTCTGGACGAGAAGATCTACTCACTGCTGTGCTGCCATTGATGAAGCTCCTCACTCTAACCCTAATTGGTTTAATCCTAGCACATTCCAGAACCCAAGTAGTCCCGAAATCCACCTTCCGACTCCTCAGCAAGCTTGTCTTCGTCCTCTTCCTACCCTGTTTGATCTTCACCCACCTTGGCTCCTCCATCACCTTCACTAACTTCCTCCAATGGTGGTTCATTCCCGTGAACGTTCTCGTCAGCACGTTACTGGGTTTTTTCTTAGGCTATCTGGTCGCCTTGATTTGTCGGCCACCACCTGAGTACTTCCGCTTCACGATAATCATGACCGCATTCGGCAACACCGGTAATCTCCCCCTCGCCATCATCTCCTCCGTCTGCCATTCCACGAACAATCCTTTCGGACCAGATTGTTACAAAACCGGGGTTGCTTACGTGTCCTTCTCTCAATGGATGTCCGTCATTCTTGTCTACACCGTCGTGTACCACATGATGGAGCCGCCGCTAGAGTTCTACGAGGTTGTCGAAGAAAACGACGAGAGCGAGTCTGAGATCGATGAGCTAGTCACCGACAGTGACCTGAGCAGGCCTCTGCTAGTGGAAGCGGAGTGGCCAGGAATGGAAGAGAAGGAAACGGAGCACTGCAAGACTCCTTTCATTGCTAGGCTCTTCAAGGGCATTTCCGTAATTTCACATGTCACCATTCCTGACCCTGATTTCCTTGAACATAGTGGTCCGACTCCGACACCAACCAGTCCCACGTCAATTCGATGTTTGGCGGAACCGAAGGTTGTGAGAAAGATAAGAATAGTAGCTGAAAAAACACCGATCCAACACATTCTGCAGCCACCCACCATCGCGTCCCTCCTGGCCATCATCATCGGAGTGATTCCTAAGCTTAATGATGTGTTCTTCGGGGACGACGCTCCCCTTTCTTTCATTACGGATAGCTTCGACATTCTAGCAGGAGCCATGGTCCCCTCCGCGATGCTCGTTCTAGGAGGAATGCTCGCAGAGGGCCCTAACGTGTCGAAGCTCGGGATTCGGACCACGATTGGGATCACTGTGGCTCGGCTCTTGGTGCTTCCGATGCTCGGGATCGGAGTCGTGCTACTGGCAGATAGATGGAATTTCTTAGTACAAGGTGACCAATTGTATAGGTTCGTTCTGTTGCTTCAGTACACGACTCCCACAGCAATATTGCTGGGTGCAATCGCTAGCTTGAGAGGGTATGCAGTGAGCGAGGCTTCGTCGCTGTTGTTCTGGCAACATGTTTGTGCTGTTGTCTCTCTGTCGTTGTATATCTTTGTCTACTTTAAATTGCTGTTGTCGTACAGTTAAGCTATCTAGATAGATCTTGTCTGGGAATTTCACTTAATGTATGGGAACTGTATCTACCTTTATTAATGCTTTCTTGTAGGAATTTTATTGATACTACTTGGCATCTCTGATAAGAGCGCGAACCGATGAGAAAGTACGGTTAGGGTTTCCAAGTGGCTTTGATATATCGACAGTTGCATGACAAGAATTCCCACTGCAACAAGTCAGGGCCAGAGGCATTGAGCTAAGTTGAGCAGACACTCAGACTTTCAAGAAGCTAGCTCGAACTCGGCTCAACTTAACTCAGCTATTGATCGGTCTGATCTCAGATGAAGCTGTTAGGCCCATTTTCCTCGTCTACACAGCTCATGGAAATTTGGAAGCAATTGGGCAATACCGCAGCACCAGACTGTCTTAAGCACAGTTTGAGCTCTGTAAAGTGCAATATTAATGGACACTCTTCAACAACAAATCCCTCATTGTCACCTCAAGAACACAAGAGGCTAAATGTAAAGTGAAAGTACACCATTTTGTATTTATTTATGGTAGACATTTGTGAAAAGTTTTGAGTTTAAAAGACTAAATGCTTACCACTGTCATCATTAATGTATGTCACAAGTTTCAAAAGAGTGAAACACGGAGTTAAGGGAGTTTTAAAACCAGTTCTCCATGATCGGTGTTTGTACCAAGCTCTGGGCCACAATCATCAGCAAGGCTTGGTTTGGCAAGGTCTACGTACTACTGTCCATAAAGGCCTACATCGCGACAACTACTTATTGTGTGGTTGTTCTAACAAAAATTGGAGAAAACTATTTGCAGTCACTCTCTTCAACATTATTAATTAACTACGTACTTCAGTTGTTGCATCTGCAAATGGAAAAATAAATTAGCCGATCTCTTGAGAAAAGTATATATGCTTTATCCTTGTCTCCTTTTAACCGCGGTGTCACTCGATGTGGAAGACACGAGTCAAAGTAGTAGGTTTGATAAGCGGGAATCTTCTGCAGCATGTGCATTTGCTCCTCAACTCTCGACCTGCGACTGATTCTAACCACCACACTGATCTGTACATTGATGAGATAATCAGAGGAGTTAAAAAATGAATGAAATTGATTACTCAGATAGATCCAAAATCATCTCAATAAGAAACATTTTTTTAAAGTTAATCAGCAGAGGATGAAGAATTATGGGTTACAGAAACACAGCTACCTGTGTTGTTGGTTGAAACTCCAAAAAGAGGCGTCAGTTTTGACTCTCAATACGTGATCGACCAAAACCACAAGTAAATAATATTATCAACTGTCTCCCTCCTTGCACCAGCATTAAAGAGTTCAAGGGAGTTGCCGTTTTGCAGCGTCCATTTACTAAATTCTTTTGTGTAAAAAAATCTGTCCATGCTGTAGCATTGACTGTTAGATAATATGCATATGTTTTAGCGTTTTAATACTTCATTTAAAAGTTATCAATATTTATCAAATTATTGGTGGTGGATGAAGCAAAAACAAGAATGTCGGTTTGAAAATCGTACAATTTTATAAAACTACGTGCTTTGTCTCGAATCCGTATTTATTTCTATTTCTGATAAGAGTAATTGACAATTGAATTCAATTTTCTATTATTTTCGTATTCGTAATAATACAAGCTGAAAATTGATGTTACTTTTCTTAATAATATTTGAAAAAATCCATTAAAACGAAGTGGCATTGATTATTACTAAATCGAATCCGAAGTATTTTCACCATAAAACTTTTATCAATACATATCGTAAAGGAGGTGCCTAAAACGTAGTAAGCAATTACTTTTTTCTCACTATTTATAAATAGACTGAAGTTTTTAATATGACAAATGACGTCATTGATCACTTAATAATATTATCTCATATTAAGAAGTTTTTTTTGGTCTAATGCAATGAGGACTAGTGTACAGGAATAGACATATTTGACTACTTCAAATCTGTATTCCTCGGATGCAACTTCATGCTGCCTTGTTCGGCAATCTCTACCTTCAAATCATACTTACGCGTAAACCAGCATTGTACTTGTCTCCACCATCCACGTCCCGACAGGTTGTTATTTCCTCCCCACGGCCTTCTCCTCTCCAAATCAAAGGCCCTCCTGTGTTTATATATATACAAGGTGCCACTGCATCGATCAGCGTATATATATAATCTGAAAGGTTGTAGATCTTTGGAAGACAATGGCCGCCTTAGATTTACTGAAGGTTCCGGTTGCGACCAAGGTTAGAGTCCCTAGTTCCCAGCAAACATCCAAGCTCGGGTCTCGACAAATCTTGCAGGTGAAAGCTCAGAGATATAGAGATCAAGAAGGTACGTATGAACGTAACTTATATATGTTTGAACTATCTACTGATCTTAGCTAGGTCTGGTCGTTTCCATGAATGCAGATGCAGAAAGATCATCGAGCAACATGGTGGATGGGAGTTTGAGTGTTCTAAAGAAGAGAATAGCTGAAGTGAAAACCAAAGAGAGTCTAGAGAGGTGCCGTAGATCATCATCATGTGATATTGTTGGATGGAACTATTCTTCTTCTTCTTCCTCCTCTGGATATTATTTTTGCCCTAATAGACTTAGAAGAAGACTCAAAGCAGAAGCTTCAGAAGTGTTGTGGAAAATGTTATTATTGGTGTTTAGCAGCATCAGCTTCACTGTGATCAGTGGAACTGCTCTCCTATGTTTCGCTTCCCTACTGATTCATCTTCCGTCATGACTCCTATCAGTTGCGGCGGCTGTATTCACATCAATATTCATTCATTGGTCTATAATATTCATTACAAAAAAAAATGAAATGGGGTGGAAAACTACGAGTTTACTCGTAAATCTCGATGGGTTGTAGGGAAACGATTCAAATCAAAGATTTTATTATGCAATATAAATATATACCTAAAATCAAGATTTTGCTCTACTTATAATCAGCTTTTTATATGTAATAAAAGATGAAAAGTAAATGGGGAAATACTTCATTACTTGTAAATGTTGGAACAGCTTCACTCTCAACTACGGATAATTCTCAGATCAACTAATGGTCTCAGCTTGGCGTGTACGGTAAATTAGCTGGTGAACTAACTCTTTGCACATTAGTTTTACTTGGTAACAACTTGCCAAAGTGCCAAAAGAGATTGGTCTGGTAGCATACCTTTCTCAACAAAGAAGAAAGACTTTCCATCTCAAATGTATAAACGGTGTTAATATAAAACACATGAATACCACTGAGTTAGCAACCTAAGCCACAACGTACATAATGTTCCTATCGGATGACATTGTCTCCATAATAATAACCACCACGTCCACGAGAAAGAAAACAAACCATCCCCGCCCCAGTCATCAGTACAATTAACCATTAGGTCCGGAGAAATGCCACGGTGGCAACACGGGACCCAACTGATCCACCAAACATGAATGTTGGATAGGATCTTACATGATTGAGGTACCGGAAGAATCCTGCCTTTTCATCTGCCTCTGTTTCACCAACTTCTCTTTGGTTATACTCTTCCACTTCTTGCAACAATTCATCTTTGGTATTGTTACACGATGTGATCACCTTGTAGGAGGAAGTAGGTGAGAAAGAAAGTAAGATTGAATTCCAAATGACACAACAAAGATGTGATACTATGACAATGTTAAGCCAATTACCAAAATCCCACCGGGTGCCACCAACTTGGAAACAGCATCCCAGTACATAATCCTGACAGTAACAACATACAAGACTTGGCTAACGAATCATTTATAACAAGAAAAATTTCCAGAAAGCTATTTTGATTGCTCTGTAATAAAAAGCGCAAACACAAATTCTCATTCATGCATCAGTAAGTGGTGCTAGTTTTCCGTTATTTTACCTCTTAATCCGACCATCAGGATGCAATCCAATTGCATCTAGAGTTCCTTTATCCATAACGAGCTTGAACTGCTCAGACAGTTTAGTCTGGAGAATATCATCAACCTGAGCCAACAGCAAAGTTCAGAAATCATAACAAAAGGAATGCCGGACACTAACGGAATTTTCAATAGCAAGACTCGAAGAGTTGCAGGAATAAAAACTGAAAACATTAAGGAAGTTAAGTAAATGTCTGATATTGGCAAGCAGAATGGTTCAATGCACCACAAGTGCAAAAACTGTTATAGCTTGAACCATAGGTAGTAAAAGGTTGACAAGGATATGGCTTTAGCTTCGTCATTTCGCGAATCTTAAAAATATTAACACAGCTTTCATTATTCTATATGCAGGAATTGTATCATTACCAAATGTTAAGTTAACTGAAGTGAGTAAATGCATCAGCAATCAGCATCAGCATTAAAGAATATTCAAGTCTTCCTTAGATGAAAAAGGACAGACCACAAAGAGTTCCTATTTAGTATGGCAAATGAAAGGGAAAAGAAAAAACATCCATTTTTCTAAGGGCCATCCATTCTAGAGGGTGGAAAACATAAAAAACCTCTGCCAAATAGTCTTCATTTTTGGGTTGAAACATACCAGAAATTTGATGTCAGGAAACCCATCTCGATTGGCCAGGTTTCGAGCAAGGTCAATTGCCCCCTCACTGTAGTCCACTCCAGTTAGGGCTGAGAATCTGAAAAAGAAATATATATATATATATATACATTTGTCAATGATTTGATTTAACCTCTAAAATGTGAAGTGAAGTCATCAAATCTCAGTTTTGAAACTGTACCCGAGCTTGGCGAGTTCCTGAAGAAGCAGACCATTGCCAGTACCAACATCAAGTATACTCCAGCTAGATAGTAATTTATCACTTTCTGTATCAACTTTCGCATCAGTTGGCAATTGACTTTGAGAAAGTTCAACACACAAACTCTTGGTCCAAGAAACAAGTGTCTCCATTACATCAGATCCAAACCTGTCAAGCAGACAATTTTCAATTACTCAATTCCAGTTGGCTTTAGATTGGAATACATGAGCGGAAATATAATTGATGAAAAATAGTTGTTGAAACACAATTACCCATTTAAACAGTGAGATGTTTGGAATATTGTTAATTAAAATGACTGAAACGAAAAAAGAGTGCTGTACACAATTCGGAGTGCTGTTAAATGACAAAATAAAATAGTGAAATACATTATCTTTGGAATAACTACAGTAGAAAAAACATCTCAAGCAGGAAGGGAAAACCAAATTGCATCTCGTGGTTGAGCATACAGCATTGAACTTTTATTTAACAAATCAAACTTAGATATGAGTTGCAAAGTAGATTGTAAGCCTATACAGTTTGGTAGTATGCTAATCCCTGCTGTTTGCAAGAAAATTATCCAAATATTATAGAAATGACCTAAGACAGTATATACATACAAGAACCAAACAACCCATTAAATAGTTAACGGTTCCAATTTATCCTGAATTTTGACTATTGGGACTGGAAAACCACAATTTTGTTTTTTCAATATATAATATATAGAGAGATAAAATAGAAAATAATAAAATAAAAGAATATAAACGAAAGGGAAATTTTTTAAATATTTCTGTTTTGAGATACTATAAATCCAACGGAAGTTTTAACCTTAATCGCAAACTTATTCCATGTTTATAAACGGTTAGACCAATTTGTTGGGACGATTGGCTCCTAACCTACTAGGGTTGTGCCCTAGCCCCGAGGCCAAGCCGACCTGTCTAGACTAGACTGGGATTCCGATCAAAAGGACCAACCATAAACCATTTGGGTTGTCAGGGTCCAGTGGATTTGAACCCTGATCCAGACTCCTTCATCGTCGTATCGACCCAGTGGTCACGTTAGGACCAAGCCTAAACCTGTGCTAGGGTCAGGGTTAAACAGACCATAAAACATTCAGTACCCATTTGATCATTTTAAGAGGCTGCTGGACCATGACCTAGGCTCCAGACATGTTGAATTGACCCAAGGATCAACCCTGACTCCAGTTAGAGTCCAATCGATCTCCATAAGGGGTCAAATCAATCAGAAATGTTTAGACGGTAGGTTTTACTACTTTGGGGGTAGAATGGGCCCTAACCCAGACCTAACTCAGGGTTGGTTCAGACTTAGGATGACCCTTGGGTCGAGTTGATCGACTCGATTCTAAGTCAGCAACTCAGTGTCCTATAAGCCCTGGACAAATCAAAGGTTGATTGGACCTAGAGACAGACATGGTCTATGTCAAATTAACCTTCAACCTGTCTAAGACTCTAGTGGTTTGAATTCATCTACCAACTGCCAAGGGGACCCTATTCTGGTAGGTCTACGCCAGCTAAGGTTGCCCAACCTGAGTGACCTGCTTTGGCTTGAACCCACCAAATTAGGGTTACTCTGGCGGGTAAAATTGAAATACAAGGTTGCAACTGGGTTTTGATGTTCCCCATCCTAGTGACTCAAAAATGGCTAGAGCTGGAACCCTAGTTAGGTTGCTCCAAGCCAAATCAACTTGACCAAACAGCTAGCATCCTTAGTCACAAAAGATATAAATACTTCAATGAAGAAGCTTGAGGTTGGGAAGCTGTTCCTATAAAATGATAAAATTTTCTCTTAAACAAATCTAGCACACTCGGATAATTTTGCCAAGTGCCAACTGATGCTCCATAAACTTATAATCTAATCAAAAGAAGGCCCTCTGATGCGGGGTAAAAAAAAAGAAAGCCCAAACACGTTCTGATTTCTATAATCATGCAAATGACACTTATTATTATGTGCAATATACATTGAATTCACAGAGATGAAACGTTCAACCCACAAAACCATAATTATCTCGGTTTTGATTTCAAATGTCTATGCTGGTATCTAGATTCTTGAGATAATTTTGTCGTCAATTTGTGCTTACCAAACTTCACCCACATGGCCATGCTCACGGAAATTGGTCAGTTCATCAGCATATGCAGAATCCCAGTAACTCTGAAGACCAAGCACTGAATTAAGCCCATCAACATCCGATTCTACATCCTCCTTATCAGAACTGCAGGCACAGTAAAAGGATAGAGCATGATCAGAGTTTTTCCCACTCAATTTTCTCTGCTAAATTATACAGTTTAACACTTTAACTTCTATTTCAGGTGCCATTAGCCATCATTCTCACAGTAGATTTAGAAAAAATAGACGAGAGAATGGAAAATCATGCTAAGTAAAAGAATGTTGACACATTTAACCGAGGACCCTGCTTTTCAGTCCACAGTAACGTCTTATCCGTACCAAACTTAAAAGGAATCCAGCCAAAATTTATACTACAGAACCCAAGGAAACAACAATGTGGGGTCAAACATCTAAGAATTTCATAGATCAATTATAGCAAATAATGAGACTGTAGACTGCTAAGACTAATCAGCTCAGAATTATCATTCCGTTAAACAAGCGACATAAGTGATCTTCTCTCGTACAAGAACAACATTCATGAAACGAGAATAATCTTTGTCTTCAAGCAGTAGATCCCTAAATAATTAAGACAGCGAAAGTACAAGAAGAAAGAATTCCAGAGCCCAGGGCAGGGCCCCTTAGTTCTATATCACTGGATCCAAATGACGCCTTCTATAATTTGATAATCCAGACCTCCGTATGCATTAACGTATATGTAGAGCTACTGGAAGGATAAATTCGAACTGAATGCATCACACGCCTGAACATATCATGGATACGAAAGGAGAATTAGAGATGGACGTAACAGTAGAACAGCTCCAACCTGTAATCGGATGCGGCAGTACGGAAGTTCCCAGAGGACAGCAGTGCATCTGCGGCGTCAACGTGCCGCTGGTCGTCGTCGAGCGTACTGCCGTACTCGCTCTTGATCGACCAAGAGTCCGCCGCCACGGAACGGTCATCGTCAGAGACCAGATCGGACGGCGCAGTAGCCGGACGATTTAGCTGAGAGAGTTCCGAATCTTCCGGCTGCAATCGAAGACCAGCCATGGACGGTGCTGCCAGTTTTTCGAGTATTTGACCGGAGATGGGGGAGACGGGCTTTGAAAGATTGATACGACTAGACTTCACCTGTGGCCTTTCAGGGGTATTTGGATCCACGTCTTTGGACCGGTTTCGGCCTGGAAACTAACTGGTTCGTTGGTTTGGGGGCAAAAGCCGCAAAACCGATGTTTGTTCATATCATCTCACTATAACTTATTTTGTTATCGAATTTATACAAATATAAAAGTTTAGATGGAAATATGAGAGAAAAATAATAATTATGTATTTATTAATTGAATTTTATAGTTGAATTTATAATTATAGGGTAAAATATGACATTGCCCCTTAAAGTTTATGTCAATTTTAAAATTTCCCCTTAAAGTTTGAAATCTCCCTTAATGTTTGAAAATGATGAAAAATCCCCCCTTGTCAGATGCTATTTTGGGGAGATTTTTCATCATTTCTCAACATTATGGTGGATTTTAAACTTTACGGGAGAATTTTCAAATGGGCGTAAATTTTAGAAGGCAATGTCGTATTTAACTCAAGTTTATAATTTGTTAAATTCGTTGTTAATAATAAAGGAAACATATCACGTGTACTATCACAATTCACCTAGTAAAGTATCACATGCAAGTGCTTGTTCCAATTTTATAGTAAATTAGATTTTTTTGGCCAAGTAAATTAGCAAATTACAACTTTAAACAATTATAAATTAATTATTTTTAAAAAAAAAATCAGAGAGAGACAAGAGTATCCCTTCATGCAGATCTCTTCTGTTCTATGTAGATTGTAGAGTACACGAACTGTATCCGAACAGTTTTTGAAGCATATAAGTATGTGACAGTCCCAGACAAATATGAAATATCAAGTATGAGGTGGAGAACAGGAGAAGCTTTGATAAATCCAATCCCGTCATCGTTGTATTTCCCGCCCAAAATGTCATCCAATAATGATCGTCTCTTCTTCAAGGACTGAACCATATGATTCTGTGTAACTTACTCCTCCTCTGTCAGTCTCTGCGTTTCACCTGTCTCATCGATCGGAGTCAAGAGGGATGTCCCAGAAGGAGGACTTTGATATGCAGCGGATAGGGAATTTCCTTAGTTTCGCATCAAGGGGCGACAGGGTGGGACTGAACCAGATGCTGAGGGAAGGGATTTCACCTAACGTACAGGACTATGACAAGAGGACCGCCTTGCATCTGGCTGCAAGTGAAGGGCACGCTCCGATTGTTGAGCTCCTCGTCCATTACAAGGCCAATGTAAACCTCCAAGATCGCTGGCACCGCACTGTAAGTAAATCTGTAATGTAATCTACCAGGATATGTAGATGATGATGATGGGAAGATGATCGGGGGATCACTTATTATACGGTTGATTTGGAAATGAAGCCCTTGACAGATGCAAGGCTCTATGCACATCGGGATATATGCAGGATTCTGGAAGTAAACGGTGGCATCGAGATCAATGATCAACCCATGGTATATATTTACCTTACATATATATATATACAATCATCATGATAATTAGGATTTATCACCATTGGTCATGAACAGCTTGGCGCTTTTTAGAAAAAGAGGTATAAAAAAAAAGACTTTTCGAGTCATGAATTCGATGAAGTTGTATAATTTACCTGCATATGTAAAAATTAATGTGCAGACAGTGCGGCACGAGCAAGATTCAAAGGAAGTTGATATTGATATTTCAGAACTCAATCTGCAGCAATCTTGCATTCTTGAACAGGTAATAAATTGGAAAAGTTCATAACTTTTCTTGGATGACAAGACATCTATATTTTGATCCGTCAGAATCAGATCCAGTACAGATTTCATTTCTACTTTTGCTTAAAATGATCATCAGGGTGTGTTTGGTGAATCGGAAATGGTCAAGTGGCGCGGAACATGGGTCGTTAAGACGGTGATAAAGAGACAGGTTTATCATCATCCTGAAAAAAGGTCAGGGTTACATTCTACATTGAAGAATTAATCTTTTCAAGGAGCGTGAGATCTAAAAGGAAGCGTGTATGTATGATCCATCCAGGATATTGCTACTGTCTGCAAAAGAGAACACGCTCTTAAGGGAACTCAGACACCCGAATATATTGCAGTTTCTTGGTTCCATCGTGCATGGGGAGGAGATGATATTGATCACTGAATATCTTCCAAAGGTACTTCTTTTTGGTTGAAAGATTCAGGAATAGCTTCAAAGTTAAATTCCGATAAAAAATATTATGATTGTTTCATGATTTGATTTTATGTTGAATTTAGAATGATTTGATAATCCAATTATTTCAGGGAAACCTTCATGATATTCTCAGCATGAAAGATAGACTCGACCTATCGACTGTTCTACGCTTTGCACTTGATATTGCAAGGTCATAGTTAGTTGCACTCGGTATAAGTTTCTCATGATTAATTAATGAGAACAAAGTTCCAAAACACTTAAAGGTAGTCTTATTGAACATACTGCAGGGGAATGAATTATCTGCATGAGCACAAACCATTCCCAATAGTCCATAATCACTTGGATCCAAGGTAACCTCCAACTTTCCAGCAGCACTGCATGCTGTTTTTGCTTTTCTTTATAAAAATTAAAAATAAACAAAATCGTTCATATCTTGCTTGTTCTTGAATCTGTTGAATAATAAACATTAAATGTTGTTTACAGTGAATCTTGAAGTTAGAAGTTAATGGAGGAAAATAAAAAGTCAAGAGTCTTTTTGTAGATGAAAGGTCAAGAGTCGTATACTAGATGAAAGGTTAAGAGTCTTCTTTAATAGTTTTTATTGTTCTTATTTGTATAATGCATATATAAAGGCATTGTTGTTTTTGGTTTAAAGTATGACTCAAAGTAATAAACAAAAGTTAAACATTCTTGTGAGTTCGATTTGAGTTATCAAATTGATATCAAAGCGAATGGAGAGTGAACGAGTCAAATGTCGTTACCACGACTAACGAAGGGGAATTATGATAATTGGAGCATTCAAATGAAAGATCTTCTCAGATCTCAAGATTCGTGGGAGGTGGTCAAAGAAGGTTTCGAAGAACCAGAAAATACCACGGGATATTCGATGGCTCAAAATAAGGTGTTGAAAGAGACGCGATTGAAGGATAAGGCGACACTATACATGTTGTTCCATGTCGTTGACGAGTCAGGATTTGAGAAGATTGCTGGTGCAACTATTTCAAAAGAAACGTGAGACATATTAGAGAAAGTGTTCAAAGGAGCCGACCGAGTTATGCAAGTGCGTCTCCAAACTCTTCGTGGCGAATTTGAGAGCATGAAGATGAAGGACTCAGAAGTTGTATCTCACTATATCACGCATGTACAAGTCGTGGTAAACCAACTTATTCGTAATGGTGAAGCGATAACTGATGCACGAATTGTAGAGAAGATTTTGAGATCTTTAACCGACAATTTCGAGAATGTTGTGTGTGTGATAGAAGAGTCAAAGGATCTTGCGACGCTTACTATCGACGAGCTTTCCGGTTCTCTCGAGGCACATGAACAACGTAAGAAGAAAAAGAAGGAGGAGACACTAGAGCAAGCACTCCAAACCAAGGCGACAATTAAAGACGAAAAGGTACTCTATTCTCAAAATTTCTGAGGTAGAGGGCATGGGCGTGGAATCTGTGGTAGAGGTCGCGGCAGTCATGAAGGATACTATAAGGAGAATGAACAGTCGAGTTGGCCAATCTGGCGCGGAAGAGAACGCGGTCGAGGAAGAGGCGGTCGGTCAAATTATTCCAATATCGAATGCTACAAGTGTCACAAGTATGGTCACTAGGCGAAGGATAGCTACTCCGACAAATGTTATAGTTGTGGTAAAATGGGGCATCTTGCAAAGGATTGTCGAGCCGATAAAAAGGTGGAAGAAACAACTAAATTGACCTTGGAAGATGAAGAGAATGACGACTTTCTCTTGATGGCTCAAAACGAAGACAGCATCAACAATGACACTCTATGGTATCTCGACTCGAGGGCAAGCAACTATATGTGCGGTCACGAGTACTTATTCAAAAGATGTAAAAGATTGAAGATGGTCATGTGTCGTTTGGATATGCTTCAAAGGTGGAGGTCAAAGGTCAAGGTACGGTTTGTTACTTACGAAAGGATGGGTTGATAGGGTCAATCCAAGATGTCTATTATGTACCAGATCTCAAGACCAACATTTTGAGTTTGGGGCAACTCACGGAGAAAGGTTACTCGATACTCATAAAATATCGGATACTACACTTGAAGGATAAGCATGGGGGTACTACATTTGAAGAATAATCGGGTACTACACTTGAAGAAAGGTTGCTCTAGTCGAGATGGGAAGAAATCGGATGTACAAACTAAATTTGAGATGCGTGCGAGAAAAATGTTTACAAGTCAACGTAGAAGACAAGGCATCTCTATGGAATCTCCGCTTTGGTCACCTACATCATGGATGTCTAAACAAATTAGCAAAGAAGAACATGGTGCACGGGTTGCCGGACATGGACTATAAGGGCAAATTTTGTGAAGAATGTGTGCTTGGCAAGCAAGCAAGAACCTCGTTTCAAAATAAGGCAAATTATCAAACAAAACATATTCTCGAATTGGTTCATATCGACATATGTGGACCAATCACCCCCGAATCTTTCAGCGGTAAAAGGTACTTCATTACTTTTATCGATGATTTCTCACGAAAAACGTGGGTTTATTTTTGAAAGAAAAATCTGAGACATTCGAGGTGTTCAAGAAGTTCAAAGTTATGGTGGAGAAGGCAACTGGTAAACACATCAAATCCATTATCTGATAGAGGTGGCGAATATACTTCAACGATTTTCATGGAGTATTGCGAGGAGCAAGGCATAAGGAGATTTCTAACCACACCATATTCTCCTCAACAAAAAGGTGTGGCTGAGAGGAAGAATCAGACTATTCTCGACATGGTTCGATCAATGCTCAAGAGCAAGAAGATGCTAAAGGAATTCTGGGCAGAAACCGTTCAATGTGTTGTATATGTCAAAATCGATGTCCACATTTGAAGTTAGAAGATCAAACACCACAATCGATGTACAAAACCCGACAGTTTCTCATCTCAAAGTGTTCGGTACTGTGGCTTATGCACACATACCATATCAACGAAGAACGAAGCTTGCAGACAAAAGCAAAATGTACATTTTTATTGGGTATGATGAGAAGACAAAAGGGTGCAAGCTATTTGACCCGATAAATAAGAAGGTGATGGTAAGTCGTGATGTGAGAGTAAACGAAGCGAGTGAATGGGGCTGGAACGATTCGACCGAAGTTGACATCAAAGTTATAGAATCATCCGTCGTTGCATCAACAAGCAAACAACAAGATTCTGAAACTACCGATGATGAAGATGAACCACTACAACCCAAGACTAGAAGTTTTCAAGATTTGTTTGATTCAACTAATGAGGCACACCTTGTATGTCTTAATATTAGTTTTGAAGAGGCGGTGTGAGACAAAAAGTGGCAAACTGTCATGAACGAGGAAATTAAAGCGATTGACCGCAACAACACATGGGAGCTAGTAGAATTGCCGGAAGGAAGTCAGCATATTGGTGTAGAGTGGGTGTTCAAGAAAAAAATGAATGCTCAAGGCGAGATAGAGCGGTACAAGGCACAGCTTGTTGCGAAAGGATACAAGCAAAAGGTAGGAATCAACTATGACGATGTATTTGCTTCTGTTGCAAGGATGGAGACAATCTGATTACTCATTTCACAAGCTGCTCAATTCAAATGGCCAATATTTCAAATGGATGTCAAATCGGCATTCTTGAATGGTGTGCTCAAAGAATATGTCTAGGAGAATGGGTTCAAGAAATGGGTTGAAGCAAGCACCACGGGCATGAATACACATACCGATTCATATTTCAAGGAGAATGGGTTCAAGAAATGTCCCTATGAGCATGCTCTTTACGTAAAGAAGAATAGAGGTAACGTGTTGTTTGTTGCTCTTTATATTGATGACCTTATTTTTATGGGCAATAATGGTGAGATGGTGGAAGAGTTTAAAGGCACAATGACACGGGAATTTGAGATGACAAATTTGGGCTATATGAAGTTTTTTCTTTGTTTGGAGGTTAGACAAGTAGAGACATTTTTGTATCACAAGAGACATGCAAAAGAGATTTTGAAGAAGTACAAGATAGGGAATTGTAATCCTGTTTCAACACCAATGGAACCCGAAGCAAAAATCTTGAAGTTCGATGGAGGAGAACGTGTCGATGCGAGTAAATATCGAAGTTTGATAGGAAGTCTTCACTATCTCACATGCACAAGGTCGGATCCTTCATTAAGTGTTGGCATTTTAAGTCGGTTCATGGAGGAGCCGGTTTATTCACATTCGAAAGCGTTGAAGCGGATTTTGCCGTACATCCAAGGAACGGTGTCACACGAGTTGTTCTACTCAAAAGCAGAAGATTACAAGTTGGTTGGTTATTCCGACAGCGATTGACATGGAGATATAGACGATCGGAAAAGTACCGCAGGATATGTGTTCTTTATTGGAGATACTGCGTTTACTTGGCTTTCAAAGAAGCAACCGATCGTGAAACTCTCAACATGTGAAGCTGAATATGTTGCAGCATCTTGGTGTGTATGTCATGTTATATGGCTTAGAAAATTGTTGAGCGAGATGGAGCTAAAGCAACAAGGAGCAACTATGATTCAAGTTGACAATAAATCAACAATTGAGTTAGCAAAGAACTCAGTGAACCATGAAAGAAGCAAACACATCGATGTTCGTTTTCACTTTATCCGAGATCATGTTAAGGAAGGAAGTGTGGAATTGGTGCATGTAGCAAGTCAGGATCAAGTTGCGGATATCTTCACAAAATCGCTACCGAAGGAATCTTTCGACAAATTCAAGAAGATGATCGGCATGAAGGATGGTAGAAGCATTTAAGTTTAAGGGGGAGTCTTGTTGAATAATAAACATTAAATGTTGTTTTTAGTGAGTCTTGAAGTTAGAAGTTAATGGAGGAAAATAAAAGGTCAAGAGTCTTTTTCTAGATGAAAGGTTAAGAGTATTCTTTAATAGTTTTTATTGTTCTTGTCTATATAATGCATATATAAAAGTATTGTTGTTTTTGATTTAAAGTATGCCTCAAAGTAATAAACAAAAGTTAAACATTCTTGTGAGTTCGATTTGAGTTATAAGAATCGGCCCTTCCTACGAAGCAAACGACCATCATACGTGAAATATAATGTTGCTGGAGGTACAGGAGTTTGAGACAACTTTGGTAGAAGCTGCTGAATGTCAATATCTGCAGCATACGAAGCAACAATACAGTCCAACAACAAGGGATTCAGAGAAGACATTGTTATATTGAAGTTCGGCTCCAGAAACCCGTGACAAAGCATCAACAACTGCATTCTCAACACCTTTCTTATATTCAATCTCGTAATCGTAACCCATAAGCTTCGATAATCATGTGTGTTGTAATGGAGTTGTGACCTTTTGCTCAAGGAGGTGCTTCAAACTTTTATGATTGGTGCGAATGGTGAAACGATATGTGATCAAGTAATAGTGTCAATGTCGAACCGCAAAAATAATCTCGAGCAATTCATTTTCATAAATCGATAGAGTTTGACGCTAAGATGATAACGTTTTACTTATGAAAGTTATTGGATGAGAATCCTGCATTAGCACCACTCTTATGCCCATCGAAGAAGCAAATTCTTTTGTAAAGTCCGGCAAACTCAGCACAGGGGTTGAAGTGAGAGCAACCTTCAGTTGATCAAAAGCACGTAGAGCCGACTCAGACCACTAGAACCCATCTTTACGTAATAGATCAGTTAGTGGTCGAGCTAACATTCCATACCCAAGTATAAAACGACGATAATAGCCCGTTACACCTAAAAAAAACTCAACTGCTTAAATGGTTGTGGTCTAGGCCAAGAACACACCATTTCAATCGTAGCATGATCACTGGCAACACTTTCGGCGGATATAACGTGACTCAAATATTTGACTTTAGGCCCTCCAAAATTGCACTTTGATTCCTTAGCATACAACTTAGTCTCCCTGAACAACAGCAGCACCTGTCGCAAATCTTCGATATGAGCTGACGTACTCCGACTATATACAAAAATATCATCGAAAAAGACCAGAACACAGCGACGCAATAAGGATCGAAATGTGTCGTTCATCAATGCTTGAAACGTGGTTGGAGTGTTTGTTAAACCGAATGGCATAACAAGAAACTCGAAATGCCTTTCATGTATTTGGAAGGTTGTTTTGTGAATATCCGTGGGGTGCATTCTAATTTGATGATAACCAGATCTTAAGTCGGGCTTTGAAAAAATTGTTGCTCCTCCCAACTCATCAAGCAGCTCCTCAATCAACGGAATCGATAAACGATTTTTAACCGTTGCATCGTTTAGCTTCCGATAATCTATACACATTCTCCATGAATCATCTTTCTTTTTGACCAATACAATTGGTGATGCAAATGGACTTTTGTTGCGCTGCACAACACCCGAATCGAGCAACCCCTTCGTCATCCTCTCAATGACATCTTTTTGTGCCTCTGGGTACCGATATGACCTTTGATTAATCGACACGGTTCCTTCCTTCAAGATGATTTGATGATCATAGCTCCGCGGAGGTGGTAAGGCATCTGGCACACTGAAAACGTATGTAAATTGCAGTAACAACTGTCTAATAGTTGTTGTAGGTTGATCATCTACCCTTGGGACCATAGCCGAGTGCTCTGTCATAACTGATTCTGTCATCTGCAAACTGCATAAGTGTACTGCAAACAAATGTTCTGAATGACTAACCAAATGATTCATCTTATCCACCGAACAAAGGGCCATTAGATCCTACACCTTTCATTTCACAAATCATATCTCCCATAAGAAACCTCATTGTAAGCTTCCTAAAATTCCACACAATGTCATCGAGGGAGAGATAACCATTGGATTCCCAAAACGAGGTCATAGTTATCTAACGACATCACAAATACATCCATAGTAAACAAGAATACTTGCATTTTCCATTGAAAGTAAGGGTACATGGATGAACAAGAAAGATGAGAACCATTGGCAACACTCACCGCAAAAGGTTTTACTTCCTTTAGAGTGCAATGTAGCTTGTCAGTCATCCTTGCATTGATGAAGTTATGCATGGAGCCTGAATCAATTAGTATTTTCAATTGACGAGTGTCAACTGATCCAACAACCTTCATAGTAGAGAACGAGTGCACACCTGTCAAGACATGAATCGAAATGTGTGGTTCTTCTCCCACTTCTTCTTCCACCATGAGAGTCTTCTCTGTATCATCATTCTCATCCACCTCAATGAGGAATAACTTCTTGGTATTGCATCAATGTCCCATAACGAATTTTTCTGAGCACCAGAAACATTCTCCTTTGGCTCGCTTAGCATCTATCTCCTTACTTGTAATAATTTTGCCCGACCTCGTATTGACCTTAGGACCTAACACACCAGCAGCACTCGTAGCATTTGGCATACGCAGCAGTGGCATGTTTGTTGTACTTGATGGTGGTGTAATTCGGCCAAAACTGGAATTATAACGTTTTTGTGGTGCGTGTGAAGGCTTTGGTGTCACAGACAGGCTAGAATTGGCCATCTCTTGCAACCTTGCTAGCGAATAAGAATCATGCAAATTTTTCGGCCAGAACATTTTCACTGGACAACGTAACTCTGCTTTTAATCCTTTCAAGAAAATGTTGACAGCATATTTCTCACAAATCGTTACCTTATTCAACAATGCGGCGAACTGTCGGCAATAATCTCGCAAGTTGCTGGTCTGCATCAGCGTCGTCAACTCCTCCATGGCATCCTCGATCAAGGCGTCTGAAAAACGAGTTATTATTGCTCTCATGTATTCCAGCCATGATAGGTCAATAACTGACAATCGGTACGTCTTCATATACGATTAGTGCCACTGCAACGCATCACATTCTAGATGAACAACCGCATATCTAAGTTTCTTTGTTTCCGGCGTCTCATCCATAGCGAAGAAATGTTCGCATCTATACAGCCAACCTTGCAATTACTCTCCTCTAAACTTCGGAAAATCTACTTTTCCCACACACATCGACTTATGGAACGTGGTTGAACTTCTCGATTGTGATTCAACCGGCGAATCTCCTGCAGCAATAGCTACCGGTGCCGCTCGAAAATATTAATCTTGCTGCAATGCCATCCCTTTCACGATCGATTGCAGCTCCTGAAGTTCCTGGCATGACATCGACTGTTGTTCACTCATCTCGTCCATCCGATAATCTATTCTCTGCAACGGTTTTTCGTGATCACACAACGTTTGTTCCAGCTTTCCAGCTTCTTGGCTACGTGTTGACGTCGCTATCGCGCATCACCACCGGCTCCGACGAGAATCGGTGCTCTGATACCAATGTCAAGGTAAGATACCTTGAGAGAGAAGAAACAGTAGAAGAGAAGAGAAGATTCTACAATTGATTGGGTGCTTTCATTATTAGTCTACCTCACCTTATAAAGCAAGCGAGGGAAGTTGATTCGGTTACAACAACCCAACAGCCTAACTATGACTTATTACATGCAGATCTCAATCTTTCTTTAGTAACCAATTACATCCTCAAACAATCTAACACGTGACAATGTTGCAGGAACCTGTTGCGGGATGAAGGCGGTCACTTGAAGATAGGAGATTACTGGGTCCGAATGTTTTATGAACAAGAAAATAGTATGTACTCTTTTGAACCCTCCCATATATTAATGGTTCATTAGTTTATATTAACTACCTCTTTAGTATTTTTTTTCCAGGTCAAAGAAAAGATAACCTTATTGTCAAGAGCAGCCCAAGATCAGACACCAAGAAGGATATTCAATCCTTCGGATTCATACTGTATCTGGTATATTATAGAGTGTGCATAAAGAAATGGATCTACTTATTATGATTTTATATAAGCAGTTCACGTATCCATATAAAACAGATGTTGGAGGGAAGACACCTAATGAGGACGAATTTTGACTTTGTAAATGCAAAGGCAGTTGATTTCGAACCCAAGTTCCATTTAAGCAAATGCTCTCCCGGAATTAAACAGTGAGAAACTTGTCTATTTTTTTGCTTTGTTTAGTGTATATGTCTCTCTCTATATATATATATGTTGTGGTTTATTGATTGTCAAATGCCTTGGTATTGCAGACTAGTCGAGATGTGTACCAGTAAAGATCCATCTGCAAGGCCTTCCTTCACTGCCGTCATACAAATGCTTGAGGAAGTCTTCCCCAGTCCAGGAAGAGCTGCATGCCCAGTTTGTTGATTTTTGTCAAAACAACATTATCCAAAACCTGTAAGAAAAGGAGAGACCAAAAATAGATCATTTTTAATCATGTCTGATGCTACTATATATACGTATATGAACATCAACACATTACACTTATGATTCTCTTCCGATCCCATTGTTGTTTTTTGGAACACGTTCTCTTCTCAAGTGTACGTAGTTGTGATTGGGGTTGTTTGAAGTAGTTTAAGGTACATCCTGTGATGTCCTATCCTACAGATCAGTTTCTGTCGTCCGATCCCACCAAATATTGACAGGACATTCTGATAATTGAGAGAGCTCAGACATATCTCTAAGGAATAATTGTTGTTGGATATTAGTCTCTTTCTAAAGTGCCAGCTAGCTTTCCCTTTTACTTTTCCAAAATTATTTCAACTTTTTTTTTCCTTCTCAGCCCACATTCGTCCCTACCGGATGTTGGTATATATCCACTTAAACTTTTTTATATATGCAGAAACCTGTAGCAGGACATCTGTAGAATGAAGGAGCATAGAGACTTTTATGAGAAGGAGAAAAAAGAACCCCTTGTGAGTTGTGAGGATTGTCACTGTCCTTGGTCGTTGGAGCAACTGCGCGTTGGTGTGTCCAAGATTCCATTTTTTTGTTACTTTAGTTAGTATAAGTATCTCTATTATATATATATATATATATGAAAAGTAAGCAAAATGATTTTTTTTTTACTAAATTATATTGGTTCAGTTAATCAATCGGACATTACATTGGCTTATGTGACATTATATTTTTTTATATGTGGACACATGAATTCTTACTAAACACCATATTTAATCTCGAAAACCGTTACGTTTATCATTTTTTTTTTACTCACAAACTAATTTATTTATGTGATTTTTTATCTATAAGCTTAATTTTCTATTTTTTATTTAGTAAAGAATCTGTATTAATATTTGTCATTTTATAATCTATTTTTCAATAAATGTGCTTTTAATTATTTTTTATGAAAAAATAAACTTTTTTTTTTATTTTATATATTATTTGTATAATTAAAAATATAAGTGTAGTTAAAAAAACACATAATTTACTAATATTTTAACATTTTTTCAAATATAATTAATTTTTATATTATATAATTTTAAAAAAAAAATAATATATTAAAAAAATTAATATGATGAAATTTTTGTTTCTGAAAGTGCAACTAAACTAAATAATAAATATAATTAATAAACATGTTATAACTATATCACAATATATACATATATAGATTTCTTACTTATTAGTTACTATATAAATAAATTATTTATCGTGCAAGGAGCGAGTCAGATTCCTAGTACATATTTAACTTATATGATTATTTGCATCAATATGTTTTTAGGGTTAATAGTCAAAGTGCCCCCTAATGTTTGGGCGAAATTTAGGATTGCCCCTTAAAGTCTAAAATTTTAAATATTAGTCCTAAAGTTTGGACGATTTCAAAAATCGCCCCTTTCTGTCCTCTGTCTGTTAATTTGGGATGGAAAACGACCATGTGCTCGGCACGTGACTTCACAAAAATTTTAAAGACAAAAATGCCCTCTAGAAATCACCTCTGTCACCTCCTTCAACCTCACGCTTATGAAGAACAGACCAGAAACAAACCAAAACCTCACTCTGTTTTCCCTTGCGGAAGCGTTCCAAACACCTTGTCCCAAAACGAGGAAGTGATCCCAAAACCTTTTGTCTGGACTCGGAAGTGATGATTGAGGTGATATTTCTACAACCAAAATTTGAGTCACCAAGATTCAATCAAGCACTTCATTTAAAACAGCTACAATTGGAATGACATACCTTAAGATGTTTTGACATTTTGCTCGATGGCTGACCATGGTGCAGGTAAAAGTGGGTGCAATCATACATCGCATACCCCAGCAAACCTCCTCCAAACAATGCAGGAGCAACAAAAGGCGTAGAAACAAACTGAATTAGGTTCCAGAACTGTAAAATCACCATAGACAACAAGTTAGGCATAATTCAATGCTAGTTAAAGACGGATGCCATTCCGACAGCGGCGCCGACGCCGAGTCCAAGATCGTCTCTGACCGCCGGAAGCTGCCCTCGTCGAAGTACAAGGGTGTGGTGCCGCAGCCTAACGGAAGGTGGGGGCCCAGATCTACGAGAAGCACCAGCGCGTGTGGCTCAGAACCTTCAACGAGGAGATCGTGGACATGCTCCGCAAGCACACCTACGGCGACGATCTTGAGCAGAGCAGGCGGATCCCAGTGAACTGCAAAAGTTGCAGAGCGTTGAGAAGAACATAAAAGGTTGCTTCGAGGCAAGAAGAAAAGGAGATTGGAAGAGTGCAATGGGGGTAGTATGTTTAGTGCGTAGTGTTTAGTGCTCAACCATTGATGTGTAGTATGTTTAGTGCTCAACCATTGATGTCGCAAAATTTGAAGCAGACACCCAACCCAAACCCCATCAAAGGAAAGGGAGATGAATAATTATACTTTTATTTAAAATTTATGCATCTTCAAATCTAATTTCTAACTTCATTTTATTGCTTAAATCGTCAAATTTCTTGTTCAGTTCCTCCAGGCTCTCTTCATCATTTTCTGTTTCTGGTCTTCATAAGCGTGAGGTTGAAGGAGGTGACAGAGGTGATTTCTGTAGAGGGCATTTTTGTCTTTAAAATTTCTGTGAAGTCACGTGCCGAGCATATGGTCGTTTTCCGTCCCAAATTAACAGACAGGGGACGGAAAGGGGCGATTTTTGAAATCGTCCAAACTTTAGGACTAATATTTAAAATTTTATACTTTAAGGGGCAATCCTAAATTTCGCCCAAACATTAGGGGGCACTTTGACTATTAACCCTATGTTTTTATGTATAATTAGGTATACTTGTGCATTGTTGTTAATGTTTGCTTAATATTTTTATTTGCATTGTTCTGTCAATAATTTTCGTTAAATATTATTGTTTTATGTTTAAAAAAATGAGTATGAATTTAAGTCTAGAAATGCAGTTCTGGTTGAACTCAAACCCTGAACTGTATTTTTTTGAGTTCGAATTCAACACAAAACTGCATTTTTGAATTGAATTCGATTTGTAAAAATTGCAGTTCTAAGTTCAAATTCAATCTAATCTACATTTCTGGGTGAAATTTGAACTCATAACTGCATTTGTAATAACTGCATTTGTAGGTTCAATAATTCAAAAATACAATCGTGGGTTGAAATTAAAGTCACATCTGCATTTTAGTGTTTAATTTGGTTTTGAAGATAATACGAAAATGAATAGGAGAATAAAATTGATATATTTAATGAGAAAAATAGACAGCGATGAATATTAATAGCGATGCAATTAATAATATTTTAAAATATATAAATACAAATAATTACGTAAACATGAACCGAACACGTAAATTTGTTAGAGCTACTTACTTTTAAAAATAAAGAAAACTGTTTTTTTATTATTTAAAAACGTATGAAAGAACGTCAAAGTGTAGCAGTAGCGCACCGACCATGCATCTCGTGAGGCTGAAGCAATATAGGCTACATTTTTTTAACCGACACTGGACTCCATATCCAACCGTTCTCTAATCTCCCAACCGTAAATTTCCGTTATTAAAGGGGGAAGCTTTTGACTCTATGCAGTAGAGGAAGTGTATCAATTTAGAAAATTGCAGATAAACCTTTGCTTATTCTACAGGAAGAGAGACAGATATCGGGGGTTGTCTCGCAGAATGATACTGTTTCAATTGCATGACAATGATTCTGAGGGAAACAAAACTTTCTTATATAACCCTAATTTCTGGGATGGAAGGGCATAAACAAGATACATCAATGATGGAATACTAATAATAGGAACAAACTTTTCAAATTTTATGAATTCATAATTCTAAAAGGAGAGCTAACTATAATTGAATGATGTTAATATTGAATAATGTCAATGTTAATAATAATATTAGTATTGAATATATTTTTCGTTTGTAACATAAATTCATGTATTTATTAAGATAACATTCATGATGTGTTGCATTATTTTCACATGGTATACGAGGAAAAATGTGGCCAATCACCACAGTTATGATATTAAAAATTAAACATGTAATAATTATGACATATAATTTTAAAATATAGTACAGTTATAATAGTCAATAACCACATTTATGATATTAAAAATTAAACATGTAATAATTATGACATATAATTTTAAAATATAGTATAATTATAATAGTCAATAACCACATTTATGATATTAAAAATTAAACATGTAATAATTATGACATATAATTTTAAAATATAGTATAATTATAATATGTATTGTTCAATACCATAATTCTAACTATTGTGAGCGAGTGAAACCCTCCAAACTCTTTTTTGAGGGTCAAAGCTTCAAGACCTTTAAGATCACTAAAGAGACAACATAAAGGAAACCTTGCTTAATTAACAAGCATGAAAGACCAAAAATTTAAAATTGAGGTTTAAAATATTCATTTAGACTTATATTTTGGGACTTGTTCGACATTGTATGAATTAACCTTCAAACATTTTTTTTTAAAGAGGGTTGACTCTCCCTATTTCCTAATAATAATGTATAAAAAATCTTTGAAAATATAAGCACTTTGAAAAAAAATACATAAAAATTTATTTTCAAAATTTATGTTAATGGAATGTTAGAAAGTAGTCACACCTGTATATGGTCTATGTATGTCTATTATTTAAAATTAAAATAATAAATTTTATGACAACCCACATATACTATGCTAAGCATGAACAAAAAAAACAAAGTGGGGAAGATTGCGGCATCCCATGACAGATTGAGAGATTATAGAGTCCAGAGAATAAGACAATGTTCAGGTCCCACGCGCTATTGTTAGTTAGTTCATTTTTCTTTGTTATTTTGTTCTCTCCTTTTATTTATTCAAAGAATATCATAGCATAGTAAATAATTATGTAGTATTTTTTTTTAAAAAAATACCATGACAAAATATTTAGAAAAACAAGAACTCACATGTTAGGTGGGTTTTTGAAAAAAAAACATAACTATATAGATGACTGCTTAAAAAATTTGATTATTCTTGGAAAGAACTCACCTGACATATGTGGGTTCTTAGTTATTTCCTTTTACATATAATGTTTATTAAAATATATTTAATAATCATTAAGCTATTTAAAAAATAATAATGGCGAAGTATTTTTTTTAAAAAAAAATTATATATATCATCTTACTTTCTTGTATAATTTTCATTTCTAAATTTTACGTTTAGATTGCGCGAAATTAACCTTCATGTTCAAGCAAATATGTACATATCCATTTGTGGTTGGTACTCTTAAGAATGAAGTTATTTATTAGAGTATGCAAGGATTAGTTTTATATTTGTATATATATATATATATAATGACGTGCAAACAAGTATATTTTACTCTAACATCGATTCATTGAATCTCAAGCCATTTTAATTTACTTACAATAAGCTTTAGGATCTATTTTTATATATACTAGAAAGATATATTATGTTTTAAAACATATTAATATCCTGTCTTTTCTCCAAACTTTATACTACGCGTTCGGTAGAGCTCAGACCACCCACCACCAATGTGTAACTGTTGCCTGACTGGCACGTCACTGAATGCTCCTTTTTTAAATTTTGCTCCGTCGCTAATTATATATAACATATATAAACGAAAGAACTCTCCTTGCTTTCAGATTCTGTGAACCATCTCGATCGATCGAATCCATTCCTATTCAAATCTCTCACTCGCCAACCGTCATGGGCAATTACATCTCTTGCACCCTATCAGTCCAAACAGCGACCAGGAACACGAGATTAGCAACAAAGGTGGTGCTGCCGACCAGTGAAATCGTGCAGTTCTTCACTCCAACTAACGCAGCTGAGCTCATGCTCGAGACCCCAAATCACTTCCTTGTGAACTCACAGTCACTCAAGATTGGGCGACGCTTTTCTGCCCTCAACGCCGATGAGGACCTGGAGGAGGCTAACGTGTACGTCATGTTCCCCATGAAGAGGCTCAACTCCGTGATCACGGCCTCCGATTTGGGCACTTTGTTTCTGATATCAAAGAGGATAGAGACTTCAACCTCCACGTCTTCTGCTGGAAAGGGGAGGGTGTCGCCGGAATATTCTATTCCAGCGGTGCAGGAGGAGATCGGTACGGACGGTCCAAAGTTGAGTTTGGAGGGTATCGAGGAGTTTTCGAGGCCAGATTTTGTTCATAGAATGTCTTTGTCGAGGTCGAAGAGGCCATTGCTTGAAACCATTGCTGAGGAGACGGTTTATTCAAGGTGAAGGACGCGTCTTTTCGGGGTTCAAAGAGGAAATAAAAATCATAATTTTGAAAAATGGACTAAGTATATACGTATTATGATTGATTCCTTATACTGATTTTTGTGAAGAAAAGCTATATGTATCTCTATCAAAATGTAAGACTTACATGTTATAGCAGCTTCTTTCGGTTTAATTTACCCCACGTATAATAATATAGATAAAAAAAAAAAAAACATTCTTTCCTCCCTTTTTACTCTATCCTCCTTTGTACATGTTCAGTTCTCTCCTCCTCCTCCACTTGCCCCTCTTCATTATCTCCTCCCCACTTTTTTACTCTGCTTCGCATTTACACTGAATTCACCGTCGATGCGGAAGTGAGAAAAAAGAAACACAGGAATAGGGAAGGAGTGGGACAGTGATAATGGTAAATGTATAAAATACAGTTAAAATATTTTGATATTTAATTAAAGTGGTTTATATAAAATATAAATTATTTATTAGTCATAATTTTAGTAGTATAGGCTAAGAGAATTGGACAAGCTGAAGAAAGATCTAAAGAATACGATTATGTTGGATTTAGGTTAATAAGTCGCCCATAAGTGAGAGTCCATTCAGGTAAGCTCGGTATGTGATACTGACCATAAACCCTATTCCTCTATATATCTATATATATATATGGGGTGCTCTCCTTAGAATAAAAGAGAGATTAGAACCTGATAGTCACCCACAATTTAGACAGAGGTCAGCAGTTGTGAAAACCTAGGTCAATGTCCGTTAACCCGTGGCGTGTCCTCCCGTCCGGCAGACGGTGATCCCAACCTCAGGCAGATCCGCTTCCGCTAAGGCAATCAATCCAGAGGTAACTAAATTATGTGTGATTATGTTTTACCATATAGATTGCATGTATATTACATAATCCAACAGATTATAGAATAGATATGTAAGAGTCTAGGGACTAATAAGTAGTTAAATATATATAATTTTAAGATATTATAGATTTTTAAAAAAAGAAGTTTTGAAGACCACTTATTACTTTTAAAAATCACAAATTAGAAATTTTGACAAATTTACCTTTCAAACTAACAAAAATGATAAAATGATATATACTTATTAACAAAATAGAAAAAAAAAACTCAAAAAAAAAATACATTTTACATAAAACTATAATATATACTCTTACACAAACTTTTAAAAGGATAAACCTTAAGGTTCATTTTTTTTAAATAATATTTATCTTTTTGTTTTTTGAGATTATTCTATTTTCCTATATTAATATTAATTCAAATATCGTTTCCTGATTATTTTTTTATTTTTAAAATAAAAATAAAAATATGACTTAAAAATAAAACTGTAATAATCATAAAATGTGGTTTATAAAAAGTAATAATTGGTCTGCAAATAAAATATCTAATCTTTTTAAAATTAGATGTGATTAGAAATGTGTTTTGAAAAATTATAAATAGTAATTGAGTCACTCGTCATGTATAAGTACATCACAAAATATGAATTATAAAACTTTCTAAACATTATAATTTATATTTTAAGTGATAAAACTTTCTAATGCCAAATTGCCAATTCATTATTTTACACACTACTAAAGAGTAAACTGAGGTCAACCAATAGTTGATCCTCAGCCTACCCAAGTTTATTTGGGCTGATACACGGATAGGATAGGTCCTGAAGCAACCAACAACAGAAGAAGTGGTTTATTGCTGATAATCAATCAGAGTTGCATACGGTAAGTTGGTTTCAGGAGGAGATGCTCGGCTCTCGGAATTGCCAGACCAAAATGTTCAGTCATGTCTAAGTCTCGATGAGACATCCCATTCGGCAGCTCCCATTGGAAGCAGTGCACTAGTTGTGCAACCACGAGCCGGGTGATCTTCAACCCGATGTGCATTCCTGGACAAGTTCTACGTCCCGAGCCGAATGGAATGAGACCGAAATCGTGGCCCTTAACATCGACATCACTGCTTATGAACCTCTCTGGAAAGAACTCTTCAACATTGTCCGACCAGACATTCTCGTCCCTCCCAAGAGCCCAAGCATTAATCACGATGCGTGACTTCTTGGGTATGAAATATCCCATGATCTCTATATCTTCCATGGATTCGCGAGGGAGTAGTAATGGAGCCACTGGGTAAAGTCTCAAGCTTTCCTTCACAACCATCTCTAAATAACTCAGATTCGGCAAATCTGTCTCCTCCACCATCCGATCAGTCCCCACGATGCTCTCCAATTCACCCTGCAGGCGGGAAAGCACACAAGGGTTCCTTATAAGCTCGGATAAAGTCCACTCTATAGCAGCTGTTGAAGAGTCATATGAAGCAGCAATCAGATCCAGTAATATGGCTTTGATGTTCGTCCGCTCCATCACGTACGGAATCTCTGCACCAGGATTTATTGGCTGGTTCAGTATTGACGACATTAGTTCGTCTAGAAAACATCCATTCTTTTCTGGGGATGTGTTTCTTTCATGATCTTCGATGATTTCTTCTAGCACAGCATCAATGGAGTCTCGAGCTGCCTTCAAGCGCTTATTGAAACCCTATAGCAAACGATATCACAAAGATGTATATTATATTGGTCCTGACTCCTGTCGGAGTTTGTTTAACGAAAAAATTTCAATAGAATCAAATTTACACCCAAAACAAATATCAACCTGAAGATCAAACTGCTCAAGAAATGGAATGTAATCTGCTATATTGAAAGCTGCTACCAAGTATAAGGCCTCATGCATAATTGGCCTTAGATTGAACTTGTCCCTGGCGCTGCACCCAAGTATCATCCGGCACGTCATGTTGCCGATCAGCTCCCCCACCTTTGCACTAACATCTACTACATCACTTGCCACCGCAGCCGCCTTGATGGACTCCACCAGCCTCACCACCTCCTCCCTTCTCATGGCGGCAAAGGATTCCGTCCTCACCGGGCTCAGCAGATCAACCGTGCAGAAACGTCGGACGTTCCTCCAGTAGGGCCCGTATGGAGCAAAGGCAAACCCCTTGTTTTCATATGATACGTACTCCAGGGCCCGGATCCTAGGGCGGCTCGCAAAATTTGCGTCATGGGTCTTGAGGAACAGCTCGGCAGCTGCCCCTGATGAGACCACGATGGCGGGGATGTTGCCAAAGCGAAGAGACATGATGGGACCATATTTTTTAGCCAGGGTGTGGAGGGTGCGGTGAGGAAGGGCCCCTAGCATGTGTAGATTTCCGATGATAGGCAGAGGCCAGGGACCTGGTGGGAGCTTCACATTACGGCGGCCTAAGGAGCTGTAATGGCGGAGGAGCACGAATAAGCATAGAGCTCCTGAAATGGACACGAGGATGAGACTTGAACCATCCATTTCCATTCCGGGCGCCCGTCGGAGACAGAAATAAATAACGAAACCTCCACGACGTTGATGCTATAACAACTCCTTAAGACGACAAAGGCAGATTAGCTGAAAATTACCCCGGACTTATTGTAATTGGGTAGTTAGTTAAATAAAAAGTGAGAAATAAAAAATTAATGTAACCATGAAGATTTTTCTATTTTCTGCCTACATAGTCTTATAGATGGTTATGTTCGGACACATAATGATAGATGTAACATGTATTTATCTATATCTATGTGTAATATCTATATCTATATCTATATATATTAATTTAGCTAGATCAACTTAAAATATATATTGATCAGTTTTTTATGTATTTTTTAGTTCATAATGTCAAATTAATCTCTTTTAATTTGTATATGTCAATCATACAATTCACTAGCTAAAAATGAATGCGTAAATTGGTTGGCAAAAAGTACTAAACTAGGGCGTGACTTGATAATTGGGTCTTGTTACCCCACCTTCAGTTACTTTGCTTATTTCTAAGGGTTAAATACCAAGAAACTACCTGAACTTTGAAAGTTTTGCAATGAGCTACCCGAACTTTAAAAATTCAAAACGGTCTACCTCAACTTTGAAAAATATGCAAATAGCTATCTCCATCCAATTTTCCGTCAACTGTCATCGGAAAAGTCGTCGGAAATTTGACGGAGGTAGCTACTTGCACATTCTTCAAAGTTGAGATAGCCCATTTTGAATTTTTAAAGTTTGGGTAGCTCGTTGCAAATCGTCCAAAGTTCAGGTAGCTACTTGATATTTAACTCTATTTCTAATGATTGTTCTATAAACTCGAACCTTTTGTTCTCGTCCTTTGAGTAGTAAGAATAAACGTTGCTCTTGGCCAAAAACAAATCATACAATTCACAATACGAGGTGGCATGTCAGATAAGTTACTTTAAAATACTTTGTTAAATATATTTTAGGAAATGAAATTTATACAATACTAGAATACATAATATTAAATTAGCCGGGTTAAATATTATTACTCCCTAATATTTGACCAAATGTTAAGTTTTTCCCATAGAGTTTAAATCATAAAATTTCTTTGGCTCTTGTTTGACCAAATTTCGAGTTTGCCTCATCCTTCAAATTTTCGATTCAAATTTAACATAATAAATTTTAAAAGTTATAAAACTAACATAAACTTTCAAAAATGTCAAAATTTAACTATTTTAAACTTTTTCAAATTGTAAAAATAACAGAAATTACAATTAATAACTACTGTCCAAATCGTGAGTTCTGCATCTAATGTAAAATTATTTTGATACTATAAATAAGAATGATAATTCATTTTATAGGGTAGTTAGTTATCATAATCTCTTTCTCAATTGAGTGCAACTTTGAGTTACATTATACTGTTTTCTTTTTTCGTCAACATTTACTTGATCTGTAACCACTATTAATGACAGTAAATAAAGGTAGTGCGTTTAACGACTAGTACAAGCGTATAACTATATGAAAGGTAAATTATCACCTAAAAAAGTGTGTTCAAAATTCAAAACTTTATAAAGATACCAATTGTTATACTGTCGTGACTTTGGTCAGGATTCATTTTTATTTGATTAATAAATTAATTTATCTTCTTGAAATAATAAAACATACAAGAGGAAGTACACCTAATTTTGTTTTCATTTATCAATCTTTTTTTAGTTAAGCATCTTCAGTCGCATGCTACATCTATTCTTAGTTAATTAACTAAGACTGGCATTATCGACGCGACATATTGTTGTCACAAAGTTTTAAAATATCAGGACCACTACAGATATATTAACTTATTAATCTACCTACTTGGACACTTAATATTCAAATTTGGTGAACTAAATTAAAAAGTCTACTCAAGAGTGACATATCGTGAAAGTCAACACAAATGCGAGTAATGTTATCAAACAAATTTGTAGGAAATTATCACCCATATGGGGTGCTAAATGCAAGTCGTAAAAGGATCGGGGACTAAAGTGTAAAGTTACAAATGGTGTAGCTTCCCAGGGGCCTATAAAAGGAGTCATATGGCTGCACATATCAATATATACAATAGAGATTGTTATACTTCCGAAAACCCTACGAAGTTGCTCTAGTCCGATCTTTGGGTAATCCTCTGTGGAAACCTAAGGTGCGCTCCGATTACGTGACGTATCCTTTCGACCGGCACACCCTTGTCATGACTCTGAACTATCGTCGATCTCGCACGCTTCCGCTATCACACGTCGAATGATGTAAGTATAATTTCGTGTAACGTTGTTTTCTAACGTGTTATTTCTCGTGCATGTATCTCGATATCCAACATTGGTATCAGAGCTGAAGGTTCGGTCTCCGACATCGTCTTGTTTCCCCACCGATGAACGTTTTGTCGCCCAGTGAACGTTTCGTCGCCCATCGATCTCTTTGGGCATTCACATGACACCTATGTTTCAGTATGTGTTGCCGACTTGTCGTGGCCAATATGTATGACCGACTTACCGATGAACGTTGTGCGTTTCTCCATTTACGTCGGCACGTCTCACCTCCGTTTTGTCACCTTCTTCGTCCTCAGTCGGTGTGTGTGCCTTGCATGAAACCGAACGAGAATGTCGTGGCCATGAGTGTGCTCCATTTACGTCGGCCTTCGTCCTCCATCGTGGCCTCCATGCATGGACCGACCAATGCTCATCCATTTCTCCATGCATGAAGTTCTTTTTCGGCCGAAAGTGTTTGCGTCGTGGCTTTCATGATCCTTGCTTTGTCTCCATGAAGAAGTGGTTGAGCAATGCTCCTCCATCCCAAAATGCAGTGCTTTTCAAACCTTCGTGACAAAGAGGCATTGACCTTCATTTCGCCGGAATCTGATTTCCGACAATAGTTACTCGTCGGTGATAGGTCTCCGACGGTTACTCGAGAAGTTTGAAGACAGTTACCGGCATATTAGGAAGAGTGGTGATGGATATTGAAGAGTGGTCATGGAGAAAATGATTTGTGCATGGTGGAGAAGATGAAACCGTCGAAGTGAGGTTGAAGAAGAAGATGTAATTGGAGAGAGAAAGTATTTTTTATTAATTTTGAATTTAATAAAAAAACATTTTTTTAAACCGGTCTAGGCACTGGCCCGACCGGTCTGAGCACCAACCCAAACTGCGCAGAGGCCCATCAGCTGGGCCTAACCTAGTCAACAGCTAGGTTTCAGCCCAGCTGCATCTGGGCCTCTGCCCAAATTGCAGATGGGCTGCCCAGTAATAGGTAGGGCTGATCATGGGCGGGCTAGTCCGGTCCTGAAGGCAAGACCGAGACCGAGACCGAAATTTCGGTCTTGCCTTCTGGAAGACCGAGATCGGCCTCAGCCAAAAAAGCCCGCCCGAGTCGGTCTTTCTTGACTCGGGCCGGTCTCGGTCCTGGACCGAATCTACACACACAAAAAAAAAACTATGAGTTCACGGTATTCTTTAGTAAAAGGCGAAGGAATAGTTCACCTCTCAAAGCACCTCGCCCATTCGGTCTCGGACCGGTCTTGTCGGGAATTCGGTCCTACAGTCTTTTTTGATCACCCCTAGTAATAGGTTGTGACCCATATGGATAGGGGTGTGACCCGATCCGTGAATAATAAAAATTTTAACCCGTAATTTTTTAAAATGTTCAATTAGGTCCTCAAACTTTATTTAGAAATAAAAAAAAGATTTATTTTATTTCAAAATGGTCCCTAATCATTTTAAAAGCAATGAGTTGCTACTTGTATTTATTAGTATCATGCTTAGGAGACTATAATCTATAATAATTTATTTTTGATAAATTGCATGATGACCCTTATAGTTTAATTTGTTTGAACTATACGTGAATATGTTTTGCTAATGTCTTAAGGGATTCAATTGTGATATTCTTAAATTTAAATTGAGTACAAATTTTGTTTAGAAAGACCGAGCTAGAAGTGGAAACTTGACACCGTGCCCCTTCCTCTCTGGCCTGGGAACCTACAAGTTTTGTCTAAGAAATGAGAGGGTTTGGGCCTGTCAAGCAAACCCTTCGGTCCACCTGGGAATTTTTCATCTAAACGTAACTTTTGAGAATATTACATTTTGGTCCCTATTGTCTTCGCAAGTGGAATTTTGTGCAAGTTAGTCTTGTCGAATTCGAAAAGGGCACTTAATGTTTGTTGAGTACATATTATGTTACATGATGTTTTGTTATTTATCAAGCATGATACATTTAATGTATGTCATTTTCATGTATAGAAATATCATGTGTGCTTGCTCAATTTTTATTACACGTTATACATGTTGATTTGATTTAGTATCCAGTATCCATGCATAGGGACGTATGATAAAATAAGCAAGTCTGATGATACGTCATCTATGTACAATTTATTCATGCATACATGTTGAATTATTTCATGTTTGTTGTGTGTCCCTAACATGAAAAATTATTGATTATTTGTTTCAACTCCATGTGTTGGTAAATATAGAACATGATTACTTAATAAATAATTATAATCTTTGTGATTATAAATGTAGAGTCCATGTATAAATCAGTTATAAAACATGTTTACTTGTTTTAATATTTATGTAAATCAAGTATGATACATGTTTTGTTCTGCATTCATGTGTACATTAAATCATGATTGTATGCTGTTTTGATTGATGTGAATGGAGTACTTAACTTAATAATTAGCAAAATTAATATTGGTTAAGCATATACCTTGGACGATGATTGGGAACATAGTGAACTTTTGACTCCGAGATATGCTTGCATTAATTGATTTGTTAATAAGAGAGTTAGGTATGACATGTGTATGTATGTTGAACAATAAATATTGCATGCCTTGTTTGTATATGTTGATCCTCACATGATGATCATTTTTGTGTGAAGGATGACATCACCCCTCCAGAAAATTGTCGCCGAGCTCAGCTGTGTGTTGAAGTTGAATGGTGACAACTATGAAGTATGGCAAGAGCAAGTTAAGTACTTATTCCCAAAGCTAGAAATTCTGGAGACCATATACAATGACCTGGAAAAGCCTACAACCAGGAATCTGGCCCAGCAAAGGCAAGACATGAAAAACTATGAAATCTGGAAAGGAAAGAATCACACTGCGTGCAATGGAATATGGATGATGATGTGTTTAGGAAATTTAAAGATTATCAAAGTGCAAAGGCTCTCTAGGAAGCTTTAAGAAAGAAATTTATTTTCTATTCCACATAAAGGATACAGTTCTTGACTATGAAGTTAGTCTCCTACAAGAGACACCCTAAACACTCCTTGAAGTTACATGTTCGACACATGGTCGATATGATAGCTGAACTGAAGCACGCTGACCATGTTCTCACTAAACAACAGCAACTCCAAGTAGTGATACGATCATTAAACAATTCTTGGAGGCATGTTAGAATGCAGTTGTCCCGCTCTGATTGGGATGCCACACTGGAAGAAGTCCAAAGACTCCTAAATTTCAATGAGGAAAATCATATGCGTAAACGAACTCCGGCTGAGTTGCATATGGAAACTTCCTCCAAGACTCAACAGCGACTTAAAAGGCGAGATCGTGGTAAGAAAGGCGATCTTGCTAAGTCCAGTTAGAAACAACAGACTAATGAAATTGGCGGGCGGAAACGACCGCGTCGTGTCCAGATGGCTAAAAGGAATTGTTATAGTTGTAACCGGAAGGGTCACAACTCTAAAGATTGCACTGCACCGAAACGTCAGAATTGAGCCACAGACATGAAGCATTATCATTACTCTCTGAAAATCAGATTAAGCATGATGAAGTGGAAAACTCAAGAATTGCCACCGAAGGAGTCGGTGTTCGCAAGCTATCTCTATGTGACAACTGAGTCATCAATGCTTTATTAATTAATTCATGAGCTGTTTTTCAATTTTATTTTGTTTCTATTAAGGGAAAATTATGAAAACCACCCGGATGTTTGCTTTTTTTAGCAACTGGACCCTGATGTTTTTTATCGCAATTAATAAGTGTCATATGTTTCATTTTGTTTGTAACACCACCTTTCGTCAATTTGACCAGTTAATTGTCATGTGTCTTGAACGTGACACCGTTAAATTTGAACTGAGTCGTGTAAAATGACAGGTTTACCCCTGACATCCCATCACCTTCTTCCTTCGGTTATTTGTTTTCAGTATTCCCTCCCCAAAATCAATCCTTGCACCGAGACTTTACTCACTCCCCCTAAATCCCCTGCGACACCTCTTCGATCTCCACCGAAACCCCACCGTGTCGACCGTTTGCTTGCGTCCCCGACTGGTGCGGAGCATTCCAACCGAAGATTTGCTGACTGCTGCTGCTGTTCGCGTCCCCGACTGGTGTTGTTCTTGCGTCTCCGATTGAAGGTTAGTTATTTCACTCTGTTCTTGCGTTCTTGCGTCACTCTGTTCTTGCTGTTCGTATGTGCTGTGGGTTGTAGTGTCTGGTTGGTCTAGTTCTGAATGCTTGTTGTGTTGTCCGAATTTAGGGTTTCCTCAATTGTTGGTGTTTTCCGATTGCTTGCAGTGTTGTAGGTTGAAGTTTTTATTTATTGCCCTGAAATCGTAATGGACAAGAAGTGTGTTTACAGTTTCTCAATTAACTACGAAGGAATTTTTGTCGATGGAATTTGGGTTGGAAAAACTAAGGTCACCGACTTAACTGAGGACTTAATCACTTATGAAACATTGAAGTTGTTTTTGGAGTACTACGGCTAAGTAACAGGCGGATGTATTTGCTATGTCCCTCCTAGTTGTGCACTAAAAACGGAAGTGGAAGTGTTGAAATCGGATGTCAATGTTAGGGACATGTTGGAGAAGCAGCATGATTGTTTGGACGTTACAGTGTATGTGTTGCCCCCGTTTAATGCAGATATATGTGCTAAGGATCCTTTCATGGAAGGGTTGCGTATCAAATCAATAGCTCGGATAGAAGAGGAGTTAGAAAGACAAGTGCCGGTTGACCAAGGTAAAATAGCCATGCATTCAACCCCCCCTCCCAGAGACAAGGGAAAGAGTCCCATGGAGCCAGAGTTGGAGGACTACGGAGTATCTTCATCCGAGGAGATTGATTCATGGTCGGATGCGATATCCGATCCAAATTGGAAAGCCGACAAAGATGACAGTGAGGACGATGAAGAAGAGGCAGAAGTTAAGTTACGTGAGGGAAACAAAAGGAAAAATCCGAGAAAGGCTAAATGTGAGGGTACCGCAGGTCCTGTACGCAATGTTGACATTGAAGATTTACTATACGGTGCTGACATTGAAGATGTTGTGTGCAAGCAAGCTTGTGGTTTCAAGGTTGTTGGTGCGAAACTAAACCGTGAGAAAGCGTTTCAAATTCGAAGACTAGTTGCGGAACATAAATGTGGAAGAGCTTATCACACAAAGAAATTTGGTGGGAAATGGATTGCGGAGACTTTCATGGAACTCATTCAGAACGAACCAAATATTCGTTCCAAGACTATTGCCGAGGAGATACAAAAACGATACAACTTCGACGTTAAGAGATGGAATGTATGTGACGGTATAAAGTTGGCTCGGAAAGCACTTGAAGGAGACCGACTTTGGCAATTTGAGAGGTTGCGGGATTATGCTGGAACTGTTTTACTGCATAACTCGGGCAGCACAGTCGTCATCCAAGTGGACACTATCCCCTCTCCCCTTCTGCCCAAATTTGAAAGAATGTATGTATGCCTCAAAGCATGCGTTGATGGTTTTAGAGCTGGATGCATGCCATTTATAGGTTTGGATGGATGTCATTTAAAGGGATGTGATGGTGGTCAACTGTTATCTGCCATTTCAAGGGACGCGGATAACTGGGTCTTCCCACTTGCTTACGCATGGGTTGAAGCTGCGACCGGGAACTCATGGACGTGGTTCCTAGAGATGTTGAATCAAGATATTGGTAAGGACAGAAGCTGGATTATTATGTCAGACAGACAAAAGGTTAGTCCATGCAATCGATAATTCACCCACTTCGACTTTGCTGACTACGTTCACCCATGTTATCACATCTTGACTATGAGGAAGATTTACGCACCGATAATTCACCCACTGCCGGGGGTCGATGATTGGGTTCGTGTTGACTCATTAACTATTGAATATTGATCACCCAGATGTTAGGAGAAGGGGTGGAAGACCAAAGAAGAAACGAACTAGGGCAGCTCATGAAGCGACTAACAAAAGCACGAGTAAACTAACCAAACATGGGTTAAAACAATTTTGCTCAATTTGCAAGTCAACAGGTCATAACAAGAGATGATGTCCAGACGCACCGCATGCTGGTAGTGCAAGTACTATAGGTTCCAGAGTTAGAAAAGGAACCAGTTAGGTAGAAGAGGAACCAGTGACTCAACAATTTCAGGCGTCTAGGTCGCAGCGAAATGTAACACAATTATTTTGAAAGTTACAAATTACATTTTCAATTGCGAACATGGTGTCAACTTTATAAAACCGTGGTTGTGTTGGGTATGAAATGCGAGAAAAGGAGTTGTTCGGAGGAAGTTGAACCCCGAGGTCGAACCAACCGAACCGCAAATGAATGAAACACCAATGGAAGATGCCACCACTGCGGAAATGGATGGCTCCAATGAATGAGGCTCCAAAAAGAACACGACGGGTCAAGTTAAGTGTTCGAAGAGCCAAACCAAAGGTATGGATATAGGCTAGCAAGTACATCTAGTGTTAATTCGATGTTTTTTTTTTTAATTCGATGTTAATATAACTAACTTTGGGTTATGTAGGTGGATCGACCAAGTACGTCGAAATTAGCCCCCATACAGCTGGATTCGGACGAAGAGGTGGAAAGGGTGGTTAGGTCAAGTGCCCCGGAGTTATCCACTTGTCGGGCTCTAGTGCTATCTCCCCAACCACTGAAGACTGGAAAAACAAAGAAGAAGCAACTGAAACAGTGGACTCGCAGTTCACCGCGTTTTGGAAAAAGATCTACCAGTGAACTACTATAAATTATGTTGTTTTGGGAAGGAATTGCCATTTTGTTGAATGTTGTAACGGCTAGAACTTCCCCATCTTTTGGAAGGACGAACCTAATTGCTGGATGTTTAGGAAGTGTGAAAAATTCGGTTGAAGTAGGACATCTTTTGGTGCTTTTGTTGGATTACAGTTGGATTGTTGCCAAACAGGTCAGTTTTGGGTCTTTCAAAAACACAGGTCAGGTTGTCGATGTATTCGGGCAAACATAATGGTGCAATTACACATAAATATGCAAACGTAAGGACTGGAAACATTACAGTTACATAAACTAGTAAGTTCAAACAATATTCATTAAACATACATAAAGGCCAAATAAATTACAAAGTACAGAACGTCAAACTTAAAACAACTAACTGACTACATCTTCAACATAAGGGCAACAACAACAACAACAACTAAGAATGCTGTCACACACTGCAGCTGCTGATTTAGACTACACAACATAGCAATTTCAATGTTCAATTCGATACTAACTTTGCTGTTGCCCTCCTTTCGTGGATCTGCGTCGATCTGCCCAAGCAAATAAGTCACAACCACTCTTCAAAGAATTGGAGTGCTACACAGAATGAAGAAGAAATTAGGGTTTCAAAAAACCCTAAAATTGAAAAACGGTACACAATCTACCGTAACTTCGAAATTAAATCAAGTAATTGACTTCATTACCTGGTTCGAACGTAAGACGAGCTGGAATGTCTGAATTCGCTAAGGGAGAAGTGGGAAGAGTTGGGACGTCAAGGATGAGTGAGTTTGCAACTGGTTTGAACGCTTCTCAAATAAAGGATGAAATATACATGCTAGGGGTATTTTAGGTATATATCATTGTTATTACATCACGTGCAAAATATGTGACTTCAAATTGACGGAATATGAACCACCGTGACGGAAAGATGGAGTTACCAACAATTGCAAACATATGGGTGTGAAGACAAACTATATGGGTGCAATTACCAATCTTGGAAAACATCCGGGTGGTTTTTCATACTTTTCCCTTCTATTAAACCTAAGTTTTTCATTTATTGTATTCATGTTATTGAGTTTGTCATATATGGTCAGTTCCAATGAATTTATTGAATATCAACATTACATGATTTATTCTTGCTATGATATCAATATATTTGTATATTTCATTTACGTTATTTTGTGCGTTTAACCAGAAGCCTTCACGTAGGCAACCAGAAATAATTCGCTTAGGCATGTACTACTCCGTCTTTATTATGGAAAAGTATATTTATGCTTCGTATCAACTATATTTATTTGATTTTTCTACAATGGCTATGCGAGTCTTGTGGATAAATTCAATAAATAATTCACTTACAGTTCGTAGATACGTTGAGACATTGATTAAGATCATCGACTCGACTTAATAAGATACAAGATAAATAGGATAACTCATTCATTGACTATATTTTTGCACCATACAACTTAGTGTTGTTGTTAGAAGTTGTGAGCAAAAATTCTACATATAGTTAAGTGATAACACGGTAATGCAAGGGTCGCTCTATTAACAGCACCCACTATGTTCGGGGTGAATGTTTATCGTCTTAATTGAGTGCCTAAAATATCAATCACATACCCATTCATATGAGTTATAAACCGAAAAAGTCTGAATGGAGGTTTACGAATGTTCGTCAAATGAAATGTGTCAAAGTGAAATATATTTTTATAAGGGTAAAAAGTGGATTACGCCCATTTTCGAGTTCTTGCGCTAATGTGCACATAGATAACTTGAATCGAGTGAGAGGATTTAGCAGATGATGAATTAGTTTCTCGTTTGGATCCACCAACATAACTTGATTCGAGTGGGATGAGATTTATGCAGATGTTGAATTAGTTTCTCATCACAGTTTCCCTTCTTCATCATCAAGTGCGAATACAAATGATCTTGGTTTACCACCTTAGTTAAAGTGGGAGCAAGATGATGTTGCTCTAAGTTAGTAATCAAAAGATATCGTTCCAGTGAGAGCGTGTACAATGTTCTTGATCCCAGTGGGAGCCTTTGTGGTTTCTTATACTTCACTCTGTTAAAACAAAATGGAGGATAAGATGAAAAATGTCAAGCATAAATGGATCAAATTGATCCTAGATGTCATGACTCATCTTGAGAATTGTGTCTCGATTGATTACGAATATCACTTTTGTATACACCCAAATGTAGATCTTGGATATAAATGTTGCCCAAGAAGTATTAGGAGTATAAAGCGAAGTGCTTCTCTATATTGAGTATGAGAATGCAACTTTAGGAATTTAGTGATCCCTAGAACTCTATGTTTTCTCTTGAGGCAATATGATACATGTCAAACGTGATTAGTTCATATGGAATGGGATAGACACTATGGAATAAGTTCGTTAGTGAAATATCCACAAGATCTTGTAATGTACAAGTGTCATGACACATAGTATATGCTGGGAAATTACTGAGTTGATCAATGAAGGATAAGACCTAATTGATGATTAAAGAGTAAACATTAATATATTCTTGAATTAAGATTCAGAGAGAGGCATCTTGGAAAATTTAGTCCCTAAGTGATCAATTAAAGTATTACTCGTTTAAAACTCTTGTATCTAAAATTCATGACGTAATGCGTCAAGTGTTTTAAAGATGAGCTAAGTTAGAAGTTGTATGCATGTTGTGACATGTACTAGACCAACTACCAAATTAGGTATATAACTCGACTTGATTTGATGCTCAATAATCACATAATTAATCGTTGTTGAGGCATTGTGTATATGTGTGTGATAGAATGTTGTTAAGTTTTTTTCTAGTGGGCTTTAAGACCTTTCGGGATAAGGTTTCTTACTAGAGATGACCATCTAATTCGATAAGCGATAATGAGTAAGAACTTCACTATAGGCGATTGAAGCTAAGTGAGTGGCTCTCGCACCAACAACTGAATTTAGTTTGGTCTAATGGGTTCCTACAAGTATTGTAGATGATGCACATTAATTATCCAGTGTTTGTCTACTGATAATCGCGTTTTCATATATTCTGAAAAGGATCCTATTGATGATAGAACATTCAAAAGACCAATATTACTATGCATAAACCATGGTGACATGCAAGAAAAAGGATGTGAATTGGTAATCGACAAAAGATGTATAAAACGGATAAGCCCGTGAAAACCCTTATGTAGGGATGCATTCATCCAATATTTTTGTCTTAATAAATCAAATGGTAACGACCGTTGCATAGACCAATGAGATTGATCACACCACATTGTTCATTTTTGATCAATAAGTTTGATTTGAATACACACATGTTTATAATGATTGCTTAGTGCATTCATGATTTGTATTAGAAATGTATGTCGGGTAAACTTAATGTTAACTCACTCACACGAGTAACCGCCTCCGCGTCTTAGTAATGTCGCGTCTATGTGACAAATGGAGATGAGACAAGATTTCGAGTTGAAAATCGTCAAATGGAATATTTGAGAGCTAACTACTCGAATTCATAAGTCGATCATTGAAATGAGATCTTCGATAAAAATTATGGTCATTGATAATTTTAATGGAATATTACTTCCAAGTAATTTACTTATGAGCAGGATGGGAGTTGATGAACTCTGGTTTAGATGCATACGGTATTTAGACAAACATCTGCACAACACTGTCTTTATGACAAATGACATACACTCCATGAGAAAAGGAGAAGGGTGTTGTGACACGTATTCATACGTGTGCTATTAAACGACCACGGGTTTGCACAAACACGATCTCAACTTGTTGTAGTGTAAGGCCCAAGGATCCTTGAAAGGTTCCAAATTATGTGCCCTTATGACTCCGATCAGAGACTTGAGACCTGACACGATGTTTGCTAGCTTAGTATGTTGCCTGATGGTCATGCTCACAGATTCGACCGGGAGGAACATGTCTAGAAAAGCGAGTCGAGTTAGTGTTTAAAGGATTGTGAAAAGAGGAAGATTGTCAACGGAATCTCTTTTAACAATTGTGTTTACCGGTTAACCAATCATGATTTAGCAATATGATTGTGAATACAAGGTATGACTAATGAGATCTTTAAAGATACCTAAATGAGGTTCGACTATCTAGGGTACAAGCATACTTTATTATTGCAGGTTGATCCCAATGAGAGGTTGTATACTCACAACAGATATACAACAACTAGCTCTCACGAAGTATGTCGGTCGCACAGAGGAGACCTAGTACGAAAGACGGACGAGGTGTATAGAGTATGTATTCTTGCACACCTGAGCACACGCATTATGTGTGAGTGGGAGATGTAGGAAATTGGCACCCATATGGGGTGCTAAATGCAAGCCTTAAAAGGATCGGGGACTAAAGTGTAAAGTTACAAATGTTGTAACTTCCCCGGGGCCTATAAAAGGACCCCTTTGGCTGCACATATCAATATATACAATAGAGATGGTTACACTCCCGAAAACTCTATGAAGCTGCTCTAGTCCGATCTTTGGGTAATCCTGAAACCTAAGGTGTGCTTCGATTATGTGACGTATCCTTTCGAACGGCACGCCCCCGTCGTGATTACGAACCGTCGTCGATCTCGCACGCTTCCGCTATTACACGTCGAACGATGTAAGTATAATTTCGTATAACGTTGGTTGTCATTCTAACATGCTATTTCTCGTGCATGTATCTCAATATCCAACAAAAATCTTAGAAAATAGACATACTAGCTAAACAATCCAATTGTGAGACACATCATTTACGTCGTGAATACTAGAAGGGTGTTACCTAAAGGACGATGTTGAGAAAAGCAAACGAAAGTGTGCAATGCATAGAGTTGCATTTGAATGATTGAGTTTCACACTCTTCAATCTCTCTTTTAGTTTTAGTTCTTATTCATGTGAATTGTTATAGTAATGTTTTAAACTTTATTTTTGAATAGTGAATAAAGTATTCTCTTTGAAAAATAATAATAAATTAAAATGTCTATTGCCCTAATTAGGCGATTGATAAGGTGACTGTTTTTTTAAATATATTACAAACTAATTGAAATTCCATAAGTACAATTTTGAAAAAAAAAAAAGGTACATGGAAGATGGAACCCATTGCCCCATAGTCTACGAGTATAACAAATACCATAACCATATCATATTTTTAAATGACATACCATAACCATAAGGTCCATAACCATTACGCGTAGAATTTTCAATACCATAACCATTAAAATAACTGTGGTTATTAACTATGGATTTACCTGTACACCCATATTTATTCAACACATATAATATAATAAAAGATCGAAAATTTTATTTTAAAAAATACATAAATCTATATTGCTAACAATAAAAATATATAAAACTAACATCATGGTTATTTATTACATGTATGTATAGTAACTTCCATTATTTAGTATATATTAGTTTATTAATAATAAATAATATTTATATAATAATCATGGTTATAACCATGAGTATAACTCAAATACCATAACCATAACCATTATGGGTAGAAATTTTATCATCATAACCGTATAGCACCATAATGGTACGGTTAACCATATTAAACTGTATCGGTTATACCAATGGTTATGGGTTTTTCACCGCACCATTGCTGACCCTAGCCCCACACTGGGTTAGACACTTAAACTTAGGCCCTTTGTACGAGCCTTAAAGTTTGAATAATAACAAAATTGGGGGTGAAACTGCAAGAAATCAATCAATATAAGGAAAAGAAAGTTTTTTTTTTTTTATAATTATGGAATAAACCGCTACATGTGACAAAATTTTCACCCAAGTTCAATCTACAAAAACAAAACTAGCTAGCTTTAACAATTCTCGAAAATGAAAAAGCAATAGCGTCTTTACGGAGCGCGTTAGTAGTTTCCTTCGGGGGTGAAGTATGGAGTTCAAAAACACGACGTTGGTTAATCGTCATGTACGTCATGATAAAGAAAAGGTTCATTAACTACTTCCTAATCGGATTTTGAGGTCGAAACAGTTTGATTAAGATTTTTTTAGCTTTTTTTAATATATATATATATATATATTATGTAATATGTTAGTTAAAATTATCTATATATCTATATATATTAATTTGGCTAAATCACATACAATGTTGACAAATAAGCTTTTTGTTGCATTTTCTCAATCCTAATGTTAAATTAACTTCTTCTAATTCGTCCATGTCAATCATAAATTTTTCATTCCTAGGTGGCATGCCATGTAAATCACTTTAAAATCCTTCAAAGTCTCTCATTCATTTTTAAGATAAGTTACAAAACTCATATAATTTATTTTTATATTACATTAGTAATTATGATTTTTCATCAAATATATTTTATGAAGTGAAATTTATATAATAATAAAATACATAATATTATATTTTATGAATATCAAGTATGCACATATTAAAATTTACTTTTAAAAATTAAAATATAGATTAATTAAGGATCATTTCATATATTACATAATACTCTTATTAAAATAAGACATAAGTCACATATAAACATCATCTACTTTATTACAATAATATCACAATAAATTTTAACAGTGTCAAAAAATTAAGTATTATGTATTTATAAACTAAATATAATTTATAGTTAACAAATATATAAAATATAATATGTATACTAAAACATTAGAGATTGTTACTATTTCTAGAAAAATACTAATATTTTTATATGTGCATTGATAGAAGTAATAAACCCAACCTATTTTTGGATTATTAAATATAATCAAAACATAATTTATTATTATTATTACTAAAATAAATAAATAAAATTACTAATGATTTTAATAGTCTTTTGTAAACATATGCACAAAATTAAGTCATAAATTGTTTTAACTTAAAAGTATTAATTATAATCTTATTATTAATTTTAATTATTGACTCATGCATTTTAACTAATTTTATGAACAAATGCACTTCATATAATATATAATTTTTGTATTTCATAATATAATTTATAATAACTTATCTATTTAATTAAGTATTTTAAGCATTTTTAAGTTTTAATATTTTTATCGTAAACAATTAAAATTTACAAGAATGAATTTTTTGAAAAATTATTATAGTTTATATTAACTGAAAAATAAATTTTTAAACTTTATAATAGTAAACTTATTATTTGATTTTTAAAAATTATTTTACACTAATCATTTAAAAATAATTTAAATATGTTATACTATGTACTGTATAAAAATAACTTATTTTAAATATAAAAAATAAAACATAGTAATTTATTAATTTCGTTTAATTTATTACTAAAGTGTTGAATTCGTATATGTGATCATCAAAATTCTTATACAAATAAAACAAAAACGTGTGGTCCATGTTGCTTGTGCATGTGGTGGGACTGAACCAGTTTGAACAGTTTTTTGCTCCCTCGTTCTCTCTTTTCCATATTTCCAGAAATCTAGTCATAGAATTAGACAATTAGTGGTCAACTTTGATTGATTTCGACCATAAAAGGAAAAAAAGATCTTCAAAATTCAAATACTATTCCAAGTCAACTAACTCCATCAAAACCGGGACGTTTTTACGTGCCAAGTTGATCAATATAATACCACCAAGCATGGGTTAGAGCCCATCTTCCCATGTTCTAAAGATTTCCACGGCAAGAATTTGCTTTCAATCTAAACACAAGAACCTGAGACTGAAAGGTGAAGACCCTTTTACTCTATTAATTTGTACTCCACGTGAACCAGAGAAAGGATCTAGCTAGGATGGCGGATAGTAAATGGGGGATAACAGGGAGAGCGTTAGTAGAGGAGATGAGAAAGACCATTGCGATAGCAGCGCCAATGGTGTCGGTGTCGGTTTTGCAGTACATGTTGCAGGTAGTCAGCCTAGTCATGGTGGGACACTTGGGCAAACTTTCCCTCTCCAGTGTTGCCATTGCCACTTCTCTCACCAATGTATTCGGCTTCAGTCTACTGGTAAAGCATACACTATAACTTCAGACTCCATCTGTTTTTAATTAGTACAGACGCATTTAATACATCAAGAATTTGCATTATTCCATGTACTGGAAACTCTTATGGTTGCATTGGACTACTCTGCAAGCATTTGGGACTCTATGAGAAGTTCACTGATCTTAGGATATGACCCTAGTGAATCTCTTTTGACCTATGAATATATAATCTGCCTTTCACTTCTGCAGTCAGGGTTGGTTGGAGGATTGGAAACTCTCTGTGGGCAAGCTTATGGAGCCCAGGAATACCAAAAACTTGGATTTTACACTCAAAGTGCAATAATCTCACTCAACCTTGTTTCCTTCCTAATCTCCATTTCATGGATTTTCATGGACAAGTTCCTAGTACTCATAGGCCAAGAACCACAAATCTCCCAAGAAGCCCGTAAGTACTCAGTTTGGCTCATCCCAGCCCTATTCGGATGCTCAATCCTGAAGCCAATCGTTCGGTTTCTCCAAACACAAAGTTTAACCCTTCCAATGCTCTATAGCTCTTTCTTAGTCCTATGTTTTCATGTACCCTTGTGTTGGATTCTCGTGTACAAGTTAGAGATGGGGATTGTTGGAGCTGCCGTTGCCTTTGATTTGTCAACCTGGTTGAATGTGTTGCTGCTCGGCTTCTATGTGATGTTCTCTTCGGCTTGTGAAAAGACTCGGCCAAGGTTATCTACGCATTCATTTCTCGGGATCAGGGAGTTTTCCAAACTTGCTGTCCCCTCCGCAGTGATGGTCTGGTATGTATTATTACTCGTGACTAAGTATTGGAGATCGAACTGTGATTCGTTTTCCCCCTTTCGATATCTAAAATGGTTTCGGTGGATCTGCAGTCTGAAATGGTGGTCGTGTGAGCTGCTCGTACTATTATCTGGCTTGTTACCAAATCCAAAACTGGAGACTTCAACTCTATCAGTTTGGTATGAGTTTTTTGAATCATTACTCTCTCTATATATACGTATGTATGTGTACGTAATTGATCGATTATATTCGATGAACTTCCATGATCAGTCTTGCGATCTCTACCCTGCACTTCACCGTTGCGTATGGATTTGGGGCAGCTGCAAGGTTCTTTTCTTACCCCTTAATTACTATACTGCATGCTAAACTATGTAAGAGTGTCCGACCCTTCTGAGAATTACGCCATACAATTGCACATTTTCAGTACTCGAGTATCCAATGAACTTGGAGCTGGGAATTCATCCGCAGCAAGAGTTGCTGTATGGGCAACAATGTCTCTTTCAACAATCGAGTCTGTTGTTGTCGCCACTGCCCTCCTCTGCAGCCGTTACATCTTAGGTTACGCCTACAGCAGTGACAAGGATGTTGTGCATTACATTGCCGCTATGACTCCGTTTTTGTGCATCTCCGTCGTCATGGACAGTTTACAGGCCGTCCTCTCTGGTAAGTTGATCTCGTTTATTAGACTATTGTTCCCTGAACGTATATCCATCTTTAGAGTTGCTAAGGGTATCCTATCCTATCCTATCCTTGCCTTTGGTTGTAACAGGGGTATCCCGAGGAAGTGGATGGCAGCACGTTGGTGCATATATCAACCTCGGAGCATTTTATCTGGTCGGACTTCCATTGGGACTCGTCCTAGGTTTTGTAGTCCATTTACGAGCTAAGGGTTTCTGGTTGGGGATCGTGTCAGGAACTGCTGTCCAATCAGTTTTGTTGACTCTCATAGCAGTAACCACAGATTGGAGAAAACAGGTATTTTGCTCTATCAATCAGTATGCAGTAGTAAGAATTCCAGTTAATAAGTTGTTTTGCTAACGTTTGCAGGTATGTACTGCAAAGAACAGGGTGTCCATGGAGGATTCCCAAGAAGAACATGATTGATTAATTCCTATACAAAAATTGCAGTTAAGACCGAAGAAGTTGCAGTTATTGTTAGGATCAACCACTCAATCTAACGAAGAAAACACTTAGAATTTGAGAAAGAAAAATTCAGTTTTTCTAGAGAGGAAATGAACGGAAGCAAAATCAGATTTATTGTGGTAACACTCAAGTGGGTAACCTCCACACGGTTTAGAAGATATTATTCATGACGGTTACTGTTACAAAATACGTATACATGGAGAAATACAGTACAGTATAGCCTATGGGTTAGCCTATGGGTTGAACCGCGAGACGCGTACATTAATACATAATCTACCATTACATATTAATCAGACTACAATACCTAACATTTATGACTGCACAAGATTCAATGATTGGATTTGGATCAGATAGTAAATTGTAGCTCAATATACTAAAATTACAAATAGACTAGCATCAAGAGGAGTAAGGTTCCTTCCATTCCAAACAGCACACACATACAATAATACACAATAAAGCTAGTACAGCAACACAACTACAATGTAGACTTCAAAACCTTGAAGCCTTTCATAATCCATAGCATATATATATATATATATGAAGATCCTTGTTTATTTCCATATGATCTTCAGAGCCTAGCTCCCTATTACTTGATGAACTATAATAACTAGTTTCATACCGTCACTTTTTAATAAGGGGGAGGAGGAGGGCGGCTCCACGGCGGAGGTGGTGGACCTGGTCTGTACGGATCGAAGAAATGTGGTGGAGGAGGGCCTGGAGGAGGAGGGTGTGCAAAAGGTGGAGGTGGTGGATGATGGTGATGAGGTGGAGGTGGTGGATGATGGTGCATAGGTGGTGGTGGCGGACCTAGGTGCGGAGGCGGTGGTGGTGGGTGCCCATATGGATCAGGTCGTGGAGGAGGAGGTGGCCCGCGGTGGTGGTTATGGTGATGCCACATAGTTTTGTTGATCTTCCTCTGCAGACTTTTGGTTTATTGGGAGATGATGGGAAAGTTTATATACAACTTGATATGTAGAGTATAGAGGAATGTTAGTTTGGTTATACGGTCAAACGGATGACTAGTAGATAGTTTAATGAATGCCAGATTGTCATAAATGTGTCATTTTTAATTAAAGATAAAACATGACAGATTTTCTTAGTAGACAAGAAAGGATATTTTTTTAGAGATTTTTTAAAAAGTAGGCATAATTAAAAATTTAAGAATAAAAAAAAATTTGAAATATACATACGCACAATCTTTTAAATATTTTTTCTTAACGATAATGGCACGTATGCCTATATTTCAAAATATTTTTTTAAAAAACTTTTTTTAGGGTCTGTCTACTTCATGGGAGGAGAAACCACCTCGGTTACGTCTTCCTCAAATTTGTACGCGTTGCTTACATGCTAAGCTAGACTCATAGCACACTGTTTTTAGATGTCGGTGGATTTAGACACCCTTATCCGTAAAGTAGATTTAGACACCTCGGTTCGGTCGATTTTTTTTCCTATTTTCCAAAAAAATACTCAACATATGTATCCATTCATACTCAAAAAAATTAAACTATCCATTGATATTATAAATTTTTGGTTTAATTTGAAATAAAAAACAGCATTTATATATGTATTAAAAAGTTAATTTGATTCTCACGGTCTTTAAAACTTTTAGAACAAACTAAAAATTCGAATTAAAATTTAAAAAAAAAAAAAAAAAACGTAATGGACCTTCCGTTTTTATATCTTTTACACCCTTCTGGATATATACCCCAATCACAATTCACAAGATTAAATTAGCTTCTTAAATTCTCACTTTTTTTATTCTGTTTAATTTTATTTGTAAAAATAATTTTACAGTTAATTTTTAAGAAAATATTATTTAACTGGCACCTTAATTATAGTTTTTTTCTATTGATTTAGTTTTTCTTTTTTAATAATTGATACTTCAATTATTATAAGTGTTGTTTTCATTACTCCTCCCCTCATTATGTAGATGAAGAAATGTACTGTATGTAATTATGTATTGTGAAGAAATTCATATTTATTTATTGAGAAATCCAAAAATTTATTTCAGAATTATTTAAACTTCATATTTTTAAAATGTGGAGTCTTGTCTCAATGGCACAATCCATACATTTAGTTAAATATAAAGTTTTTTATTTGAATATAAATGAATAAATAGTAGATTTACATTCCTGATCGTTACTTACTAATATAGCAACGGTTATAAATATTTTTCATTTGTAAATACTTTCATCATCACACATTTACACAGAGTAACGTCATACGACTGATACAAGATTATTTATGTATAGTAACCAGTCCTGATGGAGTCGTGCTAGCTCAGAATGAAGGAGGAGGACGGTGAGGTGGCCCTGGTGGGGGAGGGTGAGGTGGCCTCGGCTGTGGAGGATGAGCAAAGGGCGGTGGTGGCGGGCCGTGAGGGCCAGGCAGAGGCGGACCTGGTGGTGGCGGCGGGTGGAAAACTGGAGGCGGAGGCCCCGGTGGCCCGCGTGGTGGTGGAGGGTGATTGTGGTGAGGCATGGTCGTCTCCTTCAAAACAAAAAGGGAGGGGGGAAGAACGAGCAGCTTCAGCTAAGCTAGGGAAGGATTCCCAGAGAGGGGAGATAGTTTCCATATTTATAGAGGGCGACAGAGAAGCTTGTAGAAGCTCCAGCTAAGCAAGAATATTTGTATCGTAGGAGGAGGAGAATGGTAGTTGATCGGATGTCACGTGATGAGTTTTTTCTGATCTGAATCCAATGGAGGTAAACGAACTTTTTCAAAAAGTGTATATGTCAGAAAACATTTTTGAAAAAATATATACCGTCCAAACATTCCCAGGAAAATGTTAATAGTCGCATCCCCAGGATGCGTCTACTGTTAATAGTCGCATCCCCAGGACTTTGAAATCGCGCCTATGAATAGGCGCATCCCCAGGATGCGCCTATTAACCAATTATATGCATTTTCTACCCATTATTGTACGAATTTAAACAGTAATAATCAATAATTATAACATTCACCTTCGATAAATATACTGATCGTCTGCTATTTGCGTTTGTCCGTTGCTCTTCTTCATCATCTTCTCATCTCTTGCGTAGTACATCTTCTTCCTCAGCATCTCCTGCGTAGCATATCCAAGGTAAGTAATTTATTTTTATATATTTCATAATATTAATGTTGTAAAAATGTGTAGGAGTTATATTTACGTATATATCATATGTGATAAGAATTTTGATACTACTAATTTTGTTAGGATCAAGCATGACAGAAATTGGTATAATTTGCTTATTTGGCGGCCAAATAGTGTCCGAGAATGGTAATGAGGTTTATGTTGGTGGTACATCCAGTATTACTACAGCTACCTTGGATATCTCTCTTTATCACCTAAAGGAAATTATATGTATGGAGTGTAGTTGGCCGGATGTTGAAGCCATGTCCATAAACATTTCATATAAATTTACGGATACTGATGGACTTTGCAAATTTGTGCGTATTCGGTCGGATTCAGTATTGTCTTTTGCTTTAGAATTAAGTTCTGCTAGTCGATTTATTGTGTTTAGCGTGACTAGAGAACTCAATTTGATTCCAAACATCGGGGATGGGGGTGAGGAGACAGTGAATATTTTGCATGGTCACAACAATGATATCTCAGACGATGTCGACGTTGACGCACTCTCAGATGACCATGTGGTTAATGCAGAAGATCCATATAGTCAACATTTTACAGGGCACATTGATGAAGACAACGAAGAGGTGTTTGAAGTTGGCGAGAATTCTGAAGATGTACACGGAGGTGGCCATGGTGGAAGTAGCTCACACGACGTGCAAATGATGCAACCCACTGCTGAAAATTGGGTTGATAGTAATTGGATAGACAACTTTCAATCAAGGGATGAGTGGTCTATGGCTGATGATGACACGTCGAGTGAAAGTTTCCTGAATACAAACATGAAGTTTAATAGTAAGGACGAGTTGGCTGCCGCTGTGAGGAAATGGCACATAGCAAATTCTAAGGTGTGTATTGTCGAGACATCCACTCCAAAATCAATTGTTTTCAGGTGTAAAGTTGATCAAACAAATTGTTCTTGGTCATTGAGAGGAAGTTTGTTTAAGCATACTGGATTGTGGAGAATATCCAAACTGAATTCTCCACATACATGTGCTAATGAAGTCCTCATCGAGCGACACCAAAACATCGACTGCAAGATGATAGCGGCTTTAATAAGAAATTCTGTTTTAGCTGACACTGGACTGAAAATTTCAGTAATTCAGTCGATGGTGGAGAACGAGTTTGGCTCGAAAATTGGATATCCGAAGGCGTGGTACTCGAAACAAGTGGTGTTGGAGTCGTTATATGGAACGCACGAGGATGCGTTTGTAAACCTCCCTAGGCTACTTTCGGCTATGGCCGTATATATCCCTGGGACAGTGTATGATTTCATGGCCAAAAGGGTAAATGCGGAAACTGGAGTAGCGACCTTTGGAATGATGTTTTGGTCATTCGGTCCAGCCATTGAAGGTCATTCGGTCCAGCCATTGAAGGCTTTTCCCATTGTCGGCTTCTTATAAGTATAGATGCGACACATTTGTATGGGAAATACAATGGAAAAGTGTTTGTAGTCGTATCGTACGATTCTAACAATGGCATATATCCTTTGGCATTTGGTATTGCAGACGGAGAAACAAACGAGAGTTGAAACTGGTTTTTACAGCATCTGAGGGATAACGTAACCAAGGATCGACATGTATGTCTAATGTCTGATCGGCACCGGGCAATAATTAACGCGGTCGAGGCTGTATATTGTCAATACGGTGTTGGAACACATCGCTTTTGTGCACGGCACATAGCAAGTAATTTCAATCACGTCTTCAAAAGTGTTATCCTGAAGAAACAGCTTTACATAATGGCAAGTACACCTGATAAACGTAAGTTTGATGTTTGGTATGTTAATCTATTGGCGATCCATGATGGAAAGTACAAGGATTGGATATCCAACATACCCCTTGAGAGATGGGCATTAGCGTACGATGGAGGAGCGCGGTATGGAAACATGACCACGAACTTGGTTGAAGTGTTTAACGGCGTTTTGAAAGGCGCAAGGGCATTGCCGTTGACTGAGTTAGTCAAACTAACTTATTGGAGATCCAATACGTACTTCTTCACGCGTCGACACGAAGCAATGGTTGTCATTGAGGAGTCGAAGGTGTGGTCGGACGTTGTCCAAAAGACCATTTCTCCCGCACAGAAACAGCTTGGCAGGATGCAAGTGGCCCAGTTCAGTCGAGAACACGGTGTTTTCCAAGTCCGTGATGTTGGTAGATTTTTACAAGGTGTCGGTTGGACCACTCCCGGGAATTATACAGTTAACGTGGTTGAGCAAAAATGTGAGTGTGGGTTATGGCAAATATATCATCACCCGTGTGCACATGGCATGGCAGCACTCACTAAGGCAGGGATGCAATGGGCTCCTCATGTTGATCCGCTATATTTGAATCATGCACGTCTAGCAGCATACTCACCATGTTTTCAACCAGTACCGGACGATTATTGTTGGCCACAGTTTGATCTTCCGACGTACACTCATGATCCGGATAGGTGGAGGACAAAGCGCAGTAGAAGAAAATCCAGCCGTATCCATAACGAGATGGACGCTAGGGAAGGTTTGCCCAGGAGAAACAACTGCTCCAAATGCGGTGAAAGTGGACACAACAGGAAGACATGTAAATCTCCACATTAGGCTTCAGAAGAAAAATGTTGTAATTTGAATTTGTTGTAATATGTAGTATATCGTACTTAGAAGATGTTGTAATTTTTAAGAAAAATGTACATGTCGAAATTGCATGTAACCAGTGGCATTACTCTTTTTATGTCAGTATTTGTGTCCAGTAAAATTTTAGGAAAAAAATAAAAAAGTACAAAAATTAGCATCTTTTCTAAACCACCGTTTTAGGGGGTTAAATGAGTCGTCGGTAAGAAATGTCAATTTTTGAAGGTTGTCAAAAAAATCTAAAAAAATTAGGACAACTAACTAAATAACATAGAAGATGAATGCAATAGTTCTTACACGCAGTTAATAACAATATGTTGTAATATGTAGTACATCGTACTTAGAAGATGTTGTAATTTTTAAGAAAAATGTACATGTCGAAATTGCATGTAACCAGTGGCATTACTCTTTTTATGTCAGTATTTGTGTCCAGTAAAATTTTAGGAAAAAAAATAAAAAAGTAAAAAAATTAGCATCTTCTCTAAACCACCGTTTTAGGGGGGTTAAATGGGTCGTCGGTAAGAAATGTCAATTTTTGAAGGTTGTCAAAAAAATCTAAAAAAATTAGGACAACTAACTAAATAACATAGAAGATGAATGCAATAGTTCTTACACGCAGTTAATAACAATACGGTCCAATATTATTTAATGCAACACTAAACTAGTCGGAACAGTCAAATTCACTATCATATTCACCTTCATCTTCCTCTTCCTCTTCGGTGTACTCCAATTGTTCAACAACCCTAAATTTACGTGACGGTCCGCCAGGCCCCCGACTTGAGGAGGCTTCCCCGATGTTCCCACGTCCACGCCCGGGTGCTCCACGAACACGTCCTCCGTTAAGTACCCTCAGCTCACGATCAGTTAATTCATCCGACTGTCAGATGTGTTCGGCGTACACAGGTAGTTGGCCGATAGCATCGTAAGACGACCAACAATTTTCTAAGTATGCTTCGCCCAGTAATTTGAATTTTTTTTTGGTGAACTTGAGGGTACCTCTTGCAGCTTTCCGTGCAAGGTGAATGCCTCTAGACATGTATCCCATCTGCAATATTAACAACAATGATATTAAAGGATTAAAAACAATGAATTGTCAATTATTAACAACAATGATAGACATAAGTAATGACTACGTAGGTACTTACCACTGTCTCTACTTGTCCCCCGTGAGGGACAAACGGAGCTCTTGGATGATGAGTCGTACTAGTTTCGGCAAATGGAGTCGTAATGAATCGTCGGGTTATTTGCCGATACCATCCCATATAGTGCGAGACGTTCACCACCGGTTGGTCTTCCCGCCTCACAAAAGGTACACGGTTGTTCCATAATGCAATCATATTTTGATGCATTGTTGTCCAACGACGCTCCCCCTGCGGACCTTTACGTGTTATCTTATGCAGTCGCACATGATCTTGAACCTCATCACGTGTTATCTCTCGAATGTGCTGCTGCAGTCCAAATTGCCGCATAACTCTATCTGGACGGTGCCACTCGACCACATTAAAATAGATAAGTGGCACCTTCACTCGGAATAACTCGGGGTGGTCACAACAGACAGGGGGTGCAGTAGCCAACCTAAAGGGACTGTACGGCACCCATGTCACCTAATATTGAAAGTTTTTCGCAATCATAACGTAGGGTTAATATTATTCGAAACATAGATAAGAAAAATATCCTCAAATATGGTACCTGATCAGCTGACTGAGACTCCAAGTCATCCCTATAGTACACCAAATTCGTAGTTCGAATTTGGTGACTAAACGATCTTTTGAGAAATGCCCACCTATTAAGAAAAATATTCACCATTCAGATTTCAGCAAAATAACGAATACACATGTTTGTGACAATCAATCCAAAAAAAATAAAATCAACCTGTATCCTAAGGGATGCATCTCTCCACCAGGAACTTCACCCTGGAGCACAGAACGACCAAGGTGAAGGTGCTCCCACGACCATAACTGTAGTGTAAAAAATTAATAACATTGTAAAATCAATTCTAAATATTCTTCCAAAATTTTCATATGGAATACCTGTACTAGGATGGCACACCCTGAGAATGTTGCAGCGTTGAGCTCAGAGGCATCACACAATCCCCGATATGTAGCCGCCAAAACAGCTGAACCCCAACTATAATGAGCTGCTCTGTCTAAATCCCTCAGTAGGGGTAAGTAGATTAAAGACACCTTGTCTTTCTTTGTTGTTGTAAACAACACACCACCAAGTATCATGAGGATAAATGTCCTCGCTTGTTGTTCGGCGGTAAGATGAGGATGAAAAAGATGTTGTCGTAACGTAGTCAACTTAACAAAATCTTTACGACCTTGTAAGTTCAGACCCAATAATTCCATACCCGCTGCATCCATATCTGTCTCAACGGCGTAATCATCTGTTACGGCATCTCCGTGTATACGTAGTCCAAGTATCACGGCTACATCCTCCAGAGTGATCGTCATCTCTCCATGTCTGAGATGAAAGGTGTGTGTCTCTGGCCGCCAACGCACGCACAATGCGGTCAGTAACTTTGGATCCAGTTTGGGATGTGACATAATAACCACATCCCATAATCCAACTGCTTGCACAATCGCTTTTGCATTTTCGGAAATTAGATTTCCTTCGCCTTTTAGACATCGAAACGTTATTTGTTGATTATCGCTAAGATCCGACGAACGATGATTATCTTGACCCCAAAGGACCGATGGATCTAAAGGACCAACATCTATCACGTTTGTACCGTGCGACAAATTTGACATAACTACGCGTGGCTGCATGATAACTGTACAATTAAACAGTATAAATTTTTTATTTATAACAATTTATATTTTTGGCACAATTTTTTTACTAATCATGGTCTAATTAGCACTATAATTTTACTATTTTAATTTAATATGGCTAATTAGCATAACAATAAATATTAATAATTATATATTTATAAAACAAATTATTTATTAAAAAAAAAAAAATTGTTACCGACGCTGCTGGAGGAGGAGGCTGCGGAGGAGGAGGCGAGGCGACTGCTGCTGCGGACGTCGAATCTGGAGGCTTGGGTGCGGAGGCGAGGCGAGGTGGCTGCTGCGGAGGCGAGGCGACGTCGGAAGCTGGCGAAGCGACGGAGAGGGAATGCAGGCGGAACCCGGCGACGGAATGAAGGCTGAACGGGAGGAGGACTGGAGCTGGAGACGGTGGGGCGAGGACCGAGCTGTAGACGGCGAGGCTGGAGTTGGAGCTGGTGAGGCGGGAGCTGGCGTCGGAGAGGAGGCGGGAGCGTGGGAGAGGAGCTGGCGAGGAGGGTGGCGGACGAGAACGAAGACAGGGTTCTTTAAAAAGAACCCTAAAACGCCATAGGCGCGACCTGCCACGTGCGCCTATGGAATGGGCGCGATCTGGGGAAGCGCCTATGGAATGGGCGCGACCTGGGGAAGCGCCTATGGAATGGGCGCGACCTGGGGAAGCGCCTATGGAATGGGCGCGACCTGGGGAAGCGCCTATGGAATGGGCGCGACCTGGGGACGCGCCTATTCAATAGACGCGCCTATACACAGTTTGCTAAAATTTTTTGTTGATATTCACTTTTTCAAAAAAAAATTCTAAAATCAACAGATTTTGAAAAAACTCGAGGTAAACCTAAGTAATTTTTCACGTAATATGATATAATATAAAAATATATCACGAACTCAATAATATGAATCAAAGTATGTATGATAAAATTAGACTTACTTTGAAATTCTTTTTGTTTGAATAATTTTCTAACCAAATCTCTTTTACTCACTTTTAAAAGTTGAGTGAAAGTTTATTTAGATATTTAATTTTTAAATTTTATATTAAAAACTCATTAAATTTAATGTTTGGAATTGTTGATAACCAGAGGGAAGAAGAAAAAGAGATGGAGGCTGAAAATCTGAAAACCCTAAAATACGAGTGAGAATATCAGAAGAGAGCAATTGGGGATCACTAGGAGTTGTTCCTTCATTTGGAACTCCTTCACCCTTAAATACAACTAACCTAATAAATGTCAATTACATCTACAATAAAGAGAAATGATTCAGATTTACAACTAAAGAAATGAAACGACAGAAGATAAAACGACTAAGACAATGGGCTGCTCTGAAGTCTTCATGGGCTGCAGATATCAACTGGGCCAGCTGATGGAATGAGAAGATGACCCAATGTTTGGTGGCCCAACAGGTGACAGATTGATATTCACCACGGTTCAATAAGCCAAAAATAAGGCAGGAACAATAAGCAGACTGATATTTCAACACTCCCCCTCAGTCTGCAGGTTCTCCCCCTCAATCTGGTTCTTCCTGCACTTGAAATACATTTATCATACCAAGCTTCTTACATAGAAATTAATGTTGTTGATTCCCCAAAGCTTTGGTAAAAACATCAGCCAACTGGTTATTAGAACCAACATGTCTCAAATCAATGATTTTTTCCAGAAGCTTCTCTCTAATATAATGGCAATCGATTTCAATGTGTTTGGTCCTTTCATGGAAAACAGAATTCTTTGCAATTTGAATAGCAGCCTTATTGTCATAGTACAGCAAAGCAGGAGTATTTTGTTCAAAACCCAACTCATTCAGCAGATTCCTAAGCCAAATGATATCAGACAAAGCAGAACCCATACTCCTATACTCTGATTCAGCCGAAGATTTTGAAACAGTGTTTTGTTTTTTAACTTTCCAAGATATAGCAGAATTTCCCCAAAAAATACAAAACCCTGTAACATACTTTCTCGTTTCAACACATCCGGCCCAATCAGAGTCACAGAATCCAACCAAATTTGAATCTGAATTAGAAGATAGTAAAATACCTTTACCTGGTTCGCACTTTATATACCTGATTATTCTCATTGCTGCCTCAAGATGTGATGTTTTCGGATTCTGCATATACTGACTTAAACATTGCACATCAAATGATATATCTGGTCTAGTGATAGTCAAGTACAACAACTTCCCTATCAGCCTTCTATATAAGGTTACATCACTTAGGGCATCATCATCTTGGTTTATTTTCAGGTGTTCATCATAAGCTCTGCTTGTCAGCTTTAGATTTAACTCCATAGGGGTCTTACTTATTTTTCCACCCGAAAGACCCACTTCAGAGATTAATTCTAAAGCGTATTTTCTTTGGGACAGTATAATACCTTTATCAGATCTCGCCACCTCAATACCCAGGAAGTACTTCAACTCCCCGAGATCTTTCATTTTAAAGCTGGACTGCAACACATCTTTCAATTCATTGATTAAAAGCTCACTGTTTCCCGAAATAAGTAAATCGTCCACATATATGAGAAGAACAACAATTTGCTTATCATTGCGTTTGGTAAACAGTGAATAATCCAGTTTAGACTGAGTATATCCTGCTTTGACCAACACATTGCTCAGTTTCAAATTCCATTGCCTACCTGCCTGTTTTAGCCCATAGAGAGATTTTCGCAACTTACATACAAAACCAGCCTTTTTTCATCAAAACCATCAGGTATACGCATATACACATCTTCATCTAAATCCCCTTGTAAAAAGGCATTATGAACGTCCATTTAATAAAGGGGCCAATTTTCAATTGCAGCAAGAGCTAAAACAGTTCTAACCGTATTCATTTTGGCAACAGGAGAGAATGTCTCAAAGAAATCTATTCCATGTTTTTGATTATATCCTTTAGCAACCAGTCTAGCCTTATGCCTACTTAGGCTACCATCAGAATTAAATTTCAACTTATAAACCCACTTTGAACCTATGATAGACTTACCTGTTGGTGTTGGAACCACATCCCATGTATGATTCTCCTCCAGGGCCTTTATCTCATCTTGCATTGCTTTGACCCATAATCTGTCCTTGACAGCTTCACTGTACCTTTCTGGCTCAATCATTTTTGATATAGAGGAGATATAACACTGATAACCATCAGATAATCCATCATATGAAATATAATTTTTGATACAATGAACATTCGAAGCATTTGATGTCTGGTAGTCTTTCATCCAGATAGGAGGCTTGATGGCCCTTCCAAACCTGCTCACTTTGGGTCCGGAAGGGTCATTAGCCGGAGATTCATCCACATCATCAGAGTCATTTAAAGTCTCATCATATGAAGGGATCCCATCTGAGTCTTGCTGGGACTCATCATGTGGGTTTTCTCCAGATTGAACTCTATCATCCTCAGTTTCGACCACAATCTGGTCGTTAACATCATCAGAATCATCTATACTCGGCTCAAAAAACACCGGCAACTGATCAAGTTTACCACTCCCAAAAGGAAATATGTTTTCATTAAAGATCACATCTCTACTAACAAAGAATCGCTTTTCAGTTAAATCATACAACCTATATCCTTTTTGGGTCACAGAGTATCCCATCATAACTGACGGGATAGCTCTGGAGGCCAACTTGTCAGTTTCCAAGATGTTTTTAGCATATACCAGACATCTGAATGTTCTAAGATGACCCAAATTGTTTTTTTTTTTCCATGTATCATTTCAAAAGGGGATTTCCCCTTCAATAACCTGGTTGGCATGAGATTAATCAGATAACATGCAGTAAGAATACACTCTCCCCAAAAAATATTTGGGATGGAACTTTGCAATTTCAGGGCCCTAGCAATCTCAAGCAAATGTCTGCGTTTCCTTTCAACTCTTCCATTTTGTTGAGGTGTGTAAGGGCAGCTACTCTGATGAGTGATACCCTTATCACACAGCAACCTACTCATATGCTCATTAAAAAACTCTTTCCCATTGTCAGTTCTTAAACACTTGACCTTTTTACAAAACTGAGTTTCAATCATGGCAAGAAATTTTTTCATAATAATAAAGACATCAGATTTAAATTGCATGAGATGAACCCAGGTTGTTCTAGAAAAATCATCAACTAAGGTCAAGAAGTATCGTTTCTCATCATGTGTGGAACAATGATAAGGTCCCCAAACATCAGCATGCATAAGATAAAGTATAGAATCTGCTCTAGACTCTGAACTAGGGAAAGAGTTTCTAACAATCCTAGCTTTCGGACAGACAGGGCAATCATTAATATTAAAAGTCTTATCCACATCCAAACAACCAACATGCTTCAAAACCTTTATAGATGCATGACCAAAACGTTTATGCCATAGAGGAATGCATTCATGATAGAACTATTTACAGTAGGACTAGTCGATCTCATAGCCAAATTCATGAAGTACAATCCAGATCTAGCATCACCAGTCCCCAAGACCTTCCCATTTGAGAGGTCCTGCAGGATAGCAAGGTTTGAGTAAAAAGATACATAACAATTCAGGTCACTCGTAAGTCTTGACACAGAAAGCAGGTTGTATTTAAAATCAGGTACATACAAAACATCATGCAACCTTTTCTCCGAGTCAAGTAAAATATTTCCAACACTATGCACATTCGAGGACCCGCCATTTGGTAATTGGACTTTAGTTCCAGGGACCTCCCTAATCCCACATAACCAATCAACTCGGTTGGTCATGTGGTTGGTTGCCCCTATATCTAAGATCCAATTATCCTTTTCTTGAATAAAAACAGAATTTAAAGAGATACCAGAGGTGTTAACACGCAAATCCTGAGGGACGGTAGCACTTGCTCCTGATGCAATGCTTCCAGGTCCTCCCAAGGTTTGAAGAAATTTTTCGAACTGCTCCTTTGAAAAAGTGACTCCACCCTGCATACCTGAGCTTAGGCACATATCATTAGTCACACAATGCATAGTGTTAAGGTCATTGTCACCAGTCCTTGCGGAGGCAACATTTCCCTTAACATTATTTCCTTTAGCCTTTATAAACTCCTTGTACTTAAAACAGTTATCCTTGGCATGTCCCTTCTTTTTACAGAAGTCACATCCCTTGGTATAACAACGATCTATGGTATGCCCACGCTTATGACAAAAGGTACATTCCAAATTGGGATTTCCTTTTGGCTTATCAACACTCAAGGAGACATTAGCAGATTTGGTAGCAAGGGCAACATTCATATTAGAGGTAATTCCCCTCTGGCTCTCTTCCTGCATCAACAGGTTATAAGCCTGATTGACAGTAGGCAAGGGAGTCCAGAGAAGTAAATTACTTCTAATATTAGAATAATTTTCGTTTAAACCCATCAAGAAGGAAAACAATTTCTGATTCTATTTATGTTCAATATGCTTTTTGAAATCTTCATGATCAATATGCGGAAGAGCACATGCAAAATCATATTCAGCCCAAAGCATTCTCAATTTTGAAAAAAAGACAGATACAGAATCAAGCCCTTGTCGGGTCATAACAATTTCCATATGCAACTGATAGGCCCTAGGACCGCTAACTTTATCAACCCTTTCTTTCAAATCTTTCCACACAGAATATGCATCATCAGTATACATAATACCCCCACCTAAATCCTTAGAAACAGAATTTGTAATCCATCCCAACACGACAGCATTACATCTATCCCATAAATGGTGAAAAGCAGGTTCATATTTCTCACGAGTGCATTTACCATTTATGAAACCAAGTTTATTTCTTCCTAACAAAGTAAAGCGGATAGCCCTACTCCACTTAACATAATTCTCGGGACCAGTCAAGACAGCAGAAATCAAATTTGTCCCAGGGTTATCACTAGGATGCAAGTATAACGGATGATAAAAATCAACAGTAGCCATAGCATCATGATCAACTTCATCAGTCGCATACTTTTTTGCTTCTTGAGCAGGTTTTTCATCAGCCATTTCAAAGAAAAAACTGAGATATGCAACAGACTGAGAAGTACCAACAACAGAACAACCAAGCCAAAATATATTCACAAAGCCGAGGGTATTCACAAAACAACCGCCACAATCTAAAAGAAACAACAGATTCAATAATCGGATAATAGCCACAACAACACAGCGGATCAAGAAGAGCACCAAGATAATATGCAATCAGATCCCAAGATCTCAGACAAAAAAAACAAATAATAAGGGTGAAGATATCCCAAACACAGGAACATATATCGCAAAGAGGGATACAGTATACAGAGATTACCACAGGTTGCGATGAGAAAATCGCAACCGTTATTCTTCACAGTGAATCGGAGGCAAGAAGAAGAAAACTGTCTCAGGCAACCAAGGATAGAAGGTCGCGACTGAAAGACCAAGAGGTTTCTGGTAGAGAAACCTTCAACCACCAAGAGGAGGATATCGCTAATCAAGACGAGAAGACAACAGAACCTTCACTCGATGGCTCTGATACCATGTTGAGAACCAGAGCGAAGAAGAAAAAGAGATGGAGGCTGAATATCTGAAAACCCTAAAATACGAGTGAGAATATCAGAAGAGAGCAATTGGGGATCACTAGGAGTTGTTCCTTCATTTGGAACTCCTTCACCCTTAAATACAACTAACCTAATAAATGTCAATTACATCTACAATAAAGAGAAATGGTTCAGATTTACAACTAAAGAAATGAAACGACAGAAGATAAAACGACTAAGACAATGGGCTGCTCTGAAGTCTTCATGGGCTGCAGATATCAACTGGGCCAGCTGATGGAATGAGAAGATGGCCCAATGTTTGGTGGCCCAACATGTGACAAATTGATATTCAGCACGGTTCAATAAGCCAAAAATAAGGCAGGAACAATAAGCAGACTGATATTTCAACAGGAATGTCACTTGTTATTAATAATTTATTATTTTAATATTTTCTTATAAATTTTGTATATAAACATATAACTGACTATTTTAACACAACATGAATACGCACCAAAAAATTATTTGTATTGAAAAATATGACACGATAAGCTTATTGTGTGTGTTTGTATTTAGTAAGTGTCACACAATAAACGTATTGATATGCACATTGATATGCACAGGCACGATTTGCAGTTGAAACTATCGTTATCAGATCGGACCGGTATTCAAACCGGCCCGGCCCCGGTTCCCGGTCATTCCCGGTAAAATTTTAACAAGGCAAATCGCATGGATTTAGAAAGGAAAATCCGCCGTCTGCATCTCCACTCTCCTTCCTTCCAAATCGGCAAATCTAACGATTTGTCTCTTCTTCCACAGATCTCACTGCCGTTCGCACCCATGGAGGCTTCCCCGCCGCCGCTCTCTACTAAATACTCGAAGCTACGTCTGATGTGCAGCTACGGTGGGCACATAGTCCCTCGCCCCAACAGGAAAACCCTTTTCTACGCAGGCGGCGAGACTCGCATAGTCTCCATCTCTGCCGCCGCTACACTCTCCTCCTTTATCGCTCACCTCTCCGCCTCCCTATCGGTTCCCGCTACCTTCAACGTAAAGTACCAGATCCCAGGCCTCGACCTCGACTCCCTGATTTCCCTCTCCGCAGATGACGACCTACACATCATGCTCGAGGAGGTGCAGAGCCTCTTGCCGCCCTCCCGAATCAGATTATTCCTCTTCCCCACGAAATCAGCTCAAGATGAGACTACTCAGTGTCAATCCGTTCTGTGTCATCCTAAGACTGAGACCTGGTTCATCGATGCGTTCAACAGCGCGAGGATGATGCAGAAAGGGGATAGTAGCGCAGCGAGTTTCGGCCAAAATGAAACGTTGAGTGGCGTTGGAGTGGTTTCTGCAGCTGAGTCGATTGTACTGGAGACTAATTCATCGTTTGGGTCGACTTCGTCTTCTGTTTCTTTGACCAATCTGCCTTCCACCAAGACTCAGGATGACGAGGCTGCTGGCCTCCATGTTCTCCAGGAGAATAAGGCTAAATCACCAACACAAGATTCAGTACTAAGGTAACCTTTTTTATGTACAAAAATTACTCTTCAGGTATCATTTGATCCAGCCATTTTCTAGTCTTCGATTTTACGATGTTCTTAAAGGGAGTAGTAGAAAATATCAAACTTTAGCGTTGATTTGCTAGGTTAAAGAGGCTATAACATGTTGGATTGTTATGCTCCAATCCAGATTTATGGTAGCTAACAATCATGCCGTTTGGTGTGTAGAGTTTTCGGTTGTGTTCGGGCTGTTCCAATTTTCAAGCTCCTGTCCTGCGTTTGTTGATGAATCCAATCCCAGTATTAAGCATATTTTCTTCGAATTACTCTCAATATGGGATTGGTTTTTGTTTGCAATTACAGAGGCACACCATATGCGGTTCCCTACATGCAGACGGGAATGTATCATGAACAAGTTGCAACAACGGAATCTGGAGGTTCGCCTTCTCCTCCAACAGACCCATTTACAGGGTTTCCAGTATCTATGAACTATGATCAACAACAGCAGCAGCAGAGGCATCAATTTGTTCATACAGGGAACCCAACGTATTATTCCCAACAACCCATTTGCCTAGTGCAAGTTCCACCAACTGACCAACCCATGTACCAATATCAGCCTCAGCCACTATATCAATATCACCCTTCTAATCAGCCATCTCCAATGCACGTCCTTCCATCTGCCCCACCCCAACAACAATACGGATTATCAATGCAGTGCGGATTAGCAGATACTAGAACTTTTATCAATTTTGCTTCTTCAGGGAATCCTCCATTGCACCATATGATTCCCTACGAACCTACTCATGAGGCTTCTGCTATCCCTGGCAAGCAGGAATTCGTTGCTCCTCCTAACAATAACGTTCCACAGGGAGCTGTGGATGTCGATTGTCAAAGGGAAAGCAGCTCTACTACGAGTCCCATGAGTGAGTTTGAAGATGATCCTGTGCTGGTTCAGATATACAAGTCTCAGCCTCCATTGCCGACTCTGCCTTCTCAGTACCTGACTAAAACAACTGCAACTGTATTGTCTGAGGCTCTTGCTCGGCTTCATACGGACATGCCTGGAAAGTGAAGACTGAAGAGTCCATTACCACCTACAGTAAGTTACTGCGATAAAATATAATCAATAAAAGATAGTTGTTCTCAAACTGACACCTCCAGCAGTTCTGCAGTTTTCTCTTAGAAATACAGATGATCCTTGTTTTCCTTACACGTCCGGTTTAATCCTTCCTGCAACGCGGATACAAATTGCTGTTGGAACGATTGAATTGTGTTTGTACCTTGAATGCTTTTATTTTTTAGATTTTTTCTTTTATATAATTATATTAATTAAAAATTCATTTTCTTTTTATAAATCCTAATCTCATTCTCACATTAGTTTCAGAGTTGATTTCATATTAGTCTCGTGATACCTTACAGGTACCCAAACGAGACAATGTGCATTATGCGCGTGTTAAGTAGAAAATAAAGACAATCTCGTTCACGTTTTGGATCCTCGTTGGTTTTCCTATAATTTCTTGTCTGGCCAAGTGTCACTCATCTCCGTTGGCGTCCCTCTATAAATTTCCCGTCCTTCCTCCGCCACAATGCACCATCCAAGTCTAATCCATTCCTCTTCACCTGAAGATGATGAAGAACGCTGGCCACCGTTTTGTGTTTGTGTCTCTGCTGGCTTTCTCATTGGTGCTCCTCCTGTCAGGGCCACTCCCGACAGCAGTGGCAGCTGACTGCGACCCAGAAAAGCTCAAGTGTTGCACACCATCGGTGGTGGAAGACAAGCCTCCGACGGCAGAGTGCTGTAAAAACTTGAAGGAACAGGAGCCGTGCCTATGCGACTATGTCAAAGATCCCCGTTTCAGTAAGTACTGGAAAAATCCACGGGCCCCCATCGTCTGTGCTGCTTGTGGCGTCGCTTTTCCTAAATGTTGAACAACAAATAAATGTATAAATTAATTAGAACCGATTGTTCTAATAGAAAAAGTATTTCTTATAGAAAAAAGTCGTAATTTTATCCGAATATTTTGGGCTCTCACGGCTTGATAATTTTGAATACGACCCGTTGATCGTGTTTGTTTGAGTCAAATATTTTGGAACTATGAATCATTTTAAGACGATCAATTTACTCCGCATGAAAAATGGTTCGAGTGTGGATCGTACTTTATCGATATGTGGATCTCTATAACTATATACATATATTAAATTATATAAAAATTAATGAGTCGCACGGATTGTATGGGTCACTTGAATTGTATTATGAATCACGTGGGTCGCATGAGTCATGTAGATTGCATGAATCAGTGGATAGTATGGGTCATCGAGTCACAGATTGACGAGTTGATTCACAAAATTTATATCATACAAACTAAAATGACATAGGTCCGCGGGTCGTACGGGTTGACCCGTGACCTTACAAATCGTGTTTGAGTTTTGAAAATTAACCCAATTAATCACGAGTTATGCGGGAAATTAGGGTGAGGTGCATTTGGTCGGTTTAAATCGGACCAGGAACACATCAGTTTACGGCCCGCCCACAGTCCGGTTCTGGTAAGAACGGTTTAAGTCTTCTCTGTAATTAAATGGTGTAGTGTTTTTTTTGGCCAATTAAATGGTGTAGTTGGACGTTGCGCCCGTGTTCGTGTTTAGTCAACTCTTCCTCCAATCTTTCTAGTCCGCCTTAATTTCGTAACTAACAACGACAAGGATATCTCCGACCCTCTTCCATGTCTTCACCAGCAAATCTTCAGCAAGGATTCTTCCCATGATTCAGTATGCCTCCAATATTATCCCTCCAACTACACTTGGTTGTACTGTTCTTGATGTTTATCGCGATTCCCCACTCCTTTGGCATCGAACCCTACAAGAGCTGCAGCAATCTTTTCAGCTGTGGAACCATCAAAGGTGTCGGCTTTCCTTTCTGGGGAGATAACAGGCCTTCTAGCTGTGGGTATCCTCAGTTGGAGCTCAGCTGCGAGCAAAACTCCACTTTCATCGTTATCGAAAATGTGAAGTACATTGTGTGGGAGGTATTTCCGCAGACCCAGGTGCTCAGAATCGCCAGGCAAGACTTCTTGCACGGAATTTGTTCGACCAAATTCCTGAACACCACCCTCGATGATCAAGTCTTTGGTTGGGTCTCTGGATACACCAACTTCACTTTTTTATACGGCTGCAGTGCGGGTTTACCGTATATGTTCAATTGTTATGAGAATGGGGTGGAACAAGGCGGCTACTTCGTACTAGGGGAATGGGATTATGGGACTCCTCAGGGATGTTCTGCTAGTATAGTCGTCCCAGTTTCTACTTCGTACTCCGTTGATATTTTGTTTGGCAACTTATCTAAAATGGAGACTGCAGTTCAAGATGGATTCCAGGTGGTGATAAAAGTGGATAGTCATGCTTGTGATGAATGTGTCCAATCAAAGGGGATTTGTGGTTATAACATCACGGATCATAAACCAACTTGCTACTGCTTGGGCGATCCGTTGTCAGGGTCCTCGACATGTACATCCAGTTTAATACCATCTTCAGGAACCAGTTCTCCATCAGGTTTCTTCATTACTAAAACTATCTTCTACATTTAGACAAGAAACTACTATTATGATTTTCCACCGAAAGCTATAGTAATAACTATTGCGACGCCCAGGTCTTTTATTTTCATCAACTACATTACTTCTGTTGTTTTGCTGTACGGCCTTAAGGGTGGCTTTGCACCCGGTTGTTATTTTTCCCCCTTCAGGAATCTAATAAAACCCTTGCTAAATAACACACTGTTTTGCTTGAAATACAGTTCCTTGCACAGTAGGAGTCAGATTTCATATTTTAGCATCTCTTTCTTAGAATTTGACTTTTGAATAAAACTCTTTTCTTAATAAAGAAATGGGTAGAGCTTCTCAATTTAATAGAGGAAGCTTTTTAAATAGCTCAGTGCATAACAGAGAGGAGTTTTTTGTAAAAATGCTTATTTAGCACTGGTCATTGTCAAGTTAGCATTGATATCTACATCAAAGTGGTAGGTGTGCCTTGTAGAGAGTGGTTTGGTGGAATCCATCAAATTTATATATCTTAAGCAGACTTCCAATCATGGGGAAGTGGTTGAAGTGCTTTTCTTGCGTTAAGATCAATGAAAATGAAATATCAGTCGAGATTTTTTGTAGTATGATTAACCAAATGCACCCGATACCGTTCACCGAGAGATATTGAGATAAAAGGGAAAAAAATCAATATTTCTTTGTTCTATTAGTTAATATCAGGTAATGGAGTTTTCTTGATGGGGATAGCGTTTCCAGATCTTTGGTCTGCAATTATAAAAAACGGCCTTACTATCTTCAACCAAGAGAGCTAAGAAGAATGGTTAAAATGGACAAGCAACTTTACTAGAATGAGTGTATGAATATTGGTATCATATTCGTGTCATGTGAGCTTTAAGATCTACTAAATTCTCTGCAAATTTAAATTTTGTATTAGATGAATATTGTTATCATATTACTATATTAGTTTCATATCTCTTTATGTTCTTTGATTGCACCTTATTTAGATGGGTAACCGTTTACTCTCGATTTTGGATACAGTTGCAAGGAAGAAAAAGGATGTACCCTTAAGTATAGGTAAGAAACACTTCCATAGACAGTTGATATATCTTGTTAGCTCTTTCTTCATAGCTTAGTAACAGAAAAAAATGACTCACTCATCCATGTTTTGTTGTAGCCATTGCAATCGGAGCAGCTACTACTGTGGGGATGCTGTTGTTATGTTGGGTCTTGTGCTTATTACTAAGAAAAAATCCGAAAAAAACTGACCTACATGTCATTCCTTCTAGCAAGAGTCTCCTTGGTTCTGCAAATAGCTTCTCTCTAACCACGGCTTCTGATCCCTCACCCAGATCTGACACCAGGAACACGAGCACCTATTTTGGTGTGCCAGTCTTTAGTTACGATGAGCTCGCAGAAGCAACATGCAATTTTGACTCTTCTAGAGAAATTGGAGATGGTGGTTTTGGTGTTGTGTACTATGGTAAGACAATCAAACCCTGCCATATTGAGGAGGCTTGTAGGACACCATAATGTAAGATTGAGTCATCTTGTACCCCAAACCCATGGGTGGAAATTTTGCCCCCATTTCGGAATACACCTGACACTGCTTGTTTCACTCTACTTTTTTCCGGTCCAGTGCAACTTTTCTAGCTTCCTAAATTTCAGCTGATATTTGTTTTTACTTATAGGTAAACTTCGCGACGGGCGAGTTGTTGCAATCAAACGTCTCTATGCTAACAACATGAAGAGAGCCGAGCAGTTCATGAATGAAATTGAGATCCTGACAAGACTGCAGCATCCGAGCCTTGTGAAGCTGTATGGATGCACCTCGAGCAGAAGTAGGGACTTGATCTTGATTTATGAGTATATTTCCAATGGAACAGTTGCCGACCACCTCTTTGGAAAGCGAGCTACTTCTTCTCTTCTTTCATGGCAGATGAGACTGAACATAGCAGTGGACACAGCGGATGCATTAGCTTACCTGCACAAATCAGATGTGGTGCACCGTGATGTGAAGACCAACAACATTCTACTGGACAACAACTTCCATGTCAAGGTTGCAGATTTTGGTTTGTCAAGGTTGTTCCCTACAGATGTCACCCATGTGTCTACGGCTCCGCAGGGGAGTCCTGGGTATGTTGATCCTGAGTACTACAACACATACAGGCTCACTGACAAGAGCGATGTCTATAGCTTCGGAGTGGTACTTTGCGAACTGATATCATCCAATCCCGCTGTCGACACTAACCGACACCGCCATGACATAAATCTTGCCAGCATGGCAGTTCGGAAAATCCAGAACCGAGAATTGAATGAGTTTGTGGATGCCCGTCTGGGTTTTGAGACGGATAATGGAGTGAGGAGGAGGATAATGTCCGTGGCGGAGTTGGCTTTTCAGTGTCTGCAGGAAGAAAGAGACATGAGGCCAACAATGGAGGAAGTTCTGGAGGCTCTGAAGATGATTCGGAATGAGTCAGATTTGGCGGGATGATCATGAGACAGCATCTCCTCTGGCTCTGCATATAAATAACAACCGACGTACGTACTAAGGTACTGATTCCCACATCGTCTACAATTCGCACAGAAGATGTAGTTTTGTTCATTTATAATATATATAAAAAAAAATACAACAAATGCTTACTAAATATTATTTTCATTAAGTGTCATAATAATAATACTGTGCTTTAGTAAACAAAAATAATGATTTAAAATTTCAAATCAATATTTTTTTGTTGGTAGTCATATTTATTTATTTTTCCTGTTTTCTATTCGCATTTTTTAATTAAAAGGCTATTTTGGAATAAAACAACATAAATTAATGGATTGGAAAAAGTTATATATTCCAAAATCCGGACTGGAAGCCACGTGTAACCGGTCCACGATTGTCACCCATCCGTCTCTGTTCCCCACACTGAAAAAGCCGCTTAGTCTTCTCTTTCACTTATTCCCATTCGCTTCTTTTTTCTACCTTCTAAAGAAAAACAAACGTCCATCCCATCCCCCACCAATTCCTCCTCCATCTCTTCAATGATTCCCATGGAGACGCCATCGAATCTAAAGCTAGAGTTCTGATTTCTCTTTCATACCCACCACCACTGCCCACTGGCACTCCAATTCAGAATAAATCAATCCAACCCAATTGCATCCAGATCCTACATCAATTAATGGCGACTCTCCAGAAATTCAAGCTTCTAGCCACGCAATGCGCCGTCATCGGAAGCCCCAGCCGAAGCCCCACCACAAGTCCCGTCATCCACCTCCGCCGCCGTAAGACTCTACGCATGCTCCTCGGCCGCACCGATCGACGCCGCTTCCAACCTCCCCAATCATCACCTAGCCGCCGAGACGTCCGCGAGGCTCCTCCGGTAACCGCCCGCGATTTAAGAGTCAAACACAAATTGAAGGACCTCTTCGTGTCCTCGCCGCCGCCGGTGGAAGGAGGAGCCTCGCCAAAGAGGTCTGAAATTCGGGATCGCTTGTTGGTGGAAGCGAGAAGCGATGGCGCCGAGTCAGGGGCCCTAACGGTTCGACGAGGAGGCAATGGCCCAGTCCGGACGCTCTCGGCGGCTTTGCGTTGTAGGTTGCTTAGGAAAGCGTGGCGGCCGGTGCTCGTGACGATTCCTGAGTAGTCAGTCTAATGGATAGATAAGACACAAGTCTTAAGAGTGTTAAAAAAATGGGAATTGGAATTATTATGACTTTCTCCCTACGTTTGGATCATTTCAATTAATTCAGGGGGATTTTATTATGTAAAATATGCCTTCCCTTTTTATCTTTCAAACAAATTGCGTCATTGTCTGCAGTTGAAAATGTTTAACCCAAATACGTTGGGACGAAGTCATAAAAGTTGTTTGAGTGGGGGCAAGAATTTCTAAGCGTTTAAATATCAATCGGGATAAATATTGAAGTAAAAAAAATCAATCGGGATTCGGGATAAATATAAGCGTTTAAAGTGCTAAATTGAAATTAATTGCATTTTTTAAATCTAAAATTACCCAATGTAAAAAATGAAAGGAGACAATTGTCCCGTGGTTTGGATAAAAAATTGACACCTTTTTAATTGTTTAAGGGCTGGTGGAGCCTTACATAGATCGTAAGAGCCTTCTATTTTTATTACACACGGTTGATGGAGTCTTCCCCACAGGGCTAATGGAGCCCCACGGCCCACATGGCTCGTTCGAATCATCAGAGAAGGATCAGTCGTCATTTGCGCAAGAAAAATGACCAGAATAAATATTAGAGTAAATAAAAATAGTTGAATTAAAAATAAATTAGCATGGACAAATATATTATTTAAAATGGTTAAATTAAAAATTATTAAATATTTTAAGGTCAAATTTATACATAATTAAAATTTGAGGATGACAATTGTCCCCTTAGTCTTCACATGCTCCGTGCCTGATTTGCACACTCCTTAGACTTAAGCAAAAGGTAACATTTTCAAAATTATTTATATGAAATATAAAGAGAACTGATTGTTGGATTATGATCTCCCGAAGTGCTCCTGTCGACCTCGTCGCGGCGCTCCAACGTCCTGCAATAAGGAAAACCAGGGCTATGCCCTTTGTTTCCCCTCCGAAACTTAAGTGAGTTGGGAGTTTGTTATAAGTGTAGGTATGTATGTTATGAATAGCAGATTAGTCTGAAGTAGAGAGGAGTGAAGGTATTTATAGCTTTCACCTTTAACCTGAGTCGGGTTGAAGTCTGACTCCGGTTATCCTATGTGGCGTCTGGCGTGGCTGAGTGGAGTACCATTGGACAGTGTGCTACCTAGTGTCTGGTGCTCAGTGGGCTCGTTTCTTGTGCCGGAGCTCCACCTCAGGCGTGGAAATCTCTCATCCCTCCCTGTCGGTCCTCGAACCTGTCAGGAAGGGTGGGGCATGCTTCACGTGGTGCGCCCTTCTATGGCTCGCCCTCAAGGGCGGGCCTTGGTTTACTGACCTTACCAATGGGCCTGGAGGGGCTTCTGTTGTAGGGCATGTGAGGCCCGGATCTATCAGGGCTCATAGGGCCAGGATCCATCATCTGCCCCCGAAGCCTAATACGAGGGACGCTCGTGTTAGGTTTTATCAGGCGTTCTAATGTTATGGAGCGATGACGTTTCCTGAACCCATTGTTGTCCATTTCATTTAATCTCGAGTGGTGCGCCTTTGAGGGCGCGCAGTGAGGGGCGCTCCCTCATCGGATGTCTTTCTTTGAATCCCGTCTTTTTAAAAGAAATAGCCGTTGTGATCGGACCGTTTGGGAAGTCGTACCGTTTTGATCGAACCGTTGGCAGCTCTTACCTTCCCGAGGACATTTCGTCCAATCAGGCTCCCTAGGAGTAGGGTGACCGTTGGGCTTCTCCGGAAGAGCTCCTATAAATAGAGCCCCTCCTCTTCATTCTGTCATTTTAATCTCCTAACGTAACTTCTATCTCTAGAAAGCTCTACATTCTCTCTAGATTTTCGATCATTTTCCTCCGGTCGCCCTAGGATTCCGGTCGCTTTTCCGTTCGCTCTCTCAAAATAGCTCGATGCTCCCCTTTCGAGCCGAGCCTCTACCCCCGTCACGAGCGCCTTCTCTCTTCAATGGCGAGCGGATCGACAGAAGGTGAGGCTAATGTCTTTTTCCCTCCTGGGTTTAGTGATCTTAGACCCAATATTATTTCTAGGTATGTTTTTAACAGATAAGTGGATGAGTCGTGTATGAGCGACGCCTTAGAACCTCGCTTTCCTATCCCGGATGAGTGTGATCCTAAGAACGCCACGCCTATCTCAAAACCAGTGCGAGGCGAGGAAACCATCTATCCCCTTCAGATAGACACTGGATTAAGATTTCTCCCCTGTCCTGACCTGGCCGAGGCCTGTCGCTACTATGGCGTCTCCCCTACCCAATTCTCTCCCTATTCTCTCTGCACCTGGGTAGGCTTTAGGTGTTTATGTGAGAGGTAGGGCTATACCTATTCTTTAGTATTATTTCGCTATTTTTATAGGATAGATTCCAATCATTTTGGCGTTTTTAGCTTTGTCAGTCGCTTCCCTGACAATAAGTTCCAGAATTGGAAATCCTCCTTCCCTTTAGACACTGGCTATAGGACCCGGATCTCTAATTGGAAGAATTCTTACTTCTTCTTCAAAAGAGGGGGGGGGGGGGGGGGGTCTTGGTGTATTACCCCCAAGACGCTTCGTGCCCCCTATCCCATGGATGATGAATTATCTCCTTGGGCTAAGGAGTCGCTCCACATGGTGTATGCCGATCACCTCGAAGGGCGCGCCTCATGGATATTCAAGGAGACTAAGGAGGAGCACCTTTTCAACACTGACATTTCTATAGTTCAGCATCGCTTTTAATATGTCTATAAATTAGAGGACTAATCGTGTGAACTGTGAGCTAACATGGTCCTGATAATACTGTTTGAATTTTTTAGATTATTTATCTTTAGTAAATGTTTCAATCCTTACTGAATTTGATAATGAAAATGTCATCAATCTTATAACCAAAATGCAAAACAATACATGTTTTTTAGAGAAAACTACCAAACTGGTATCCGAACTTGAAAGTGATTAACAAATAGGTACCTAACTTTTTTTTTTTGTAGTAACTAAGTAGTCGAACTTATGAAAATTAGCAAATAGGTATCTACCTTAATTGCCGTTAAGAATAAATGGAAAATATCACGTGAGGAGCAAATAGGTACCTGAACTTACACAAATTAGCAAGTACGTACCTGAACCGGTTCAAAAATCTATTTAAAATCAGTTTGGTTGAATCAACTCCGGACGTTCTCAGAGTGTTTCTTGATGCACTGAGAATTTTTGGAGCTGAGTCATGCATGTGTTTGGTATATAAACTCTATTTTGTTAAAAAAATATAAAGTGATTTGACCGAATCAGTTTTTGAACCAATTCAGGTACCTACTTGCTCATTCGTGTAAGTTCAGATACTTGTTTGCATTTCACGTTATATTTTTCGTTTAATATTAACGGTAGATACCTATTTGCTTATTTAAGAAAATTCAGCAACCTATTTGCTAAAAAAAAAAAATTTAGGTACCTACTTGCTAATCACTCATAAGTTCGAGTACAGTTGAGTAGTTTTTTTTTTTTTTTTTTTTATTGTGGGAAGTTGTTGAAGATATAAATTAATATATATTTATTTAAACCAGGATTCTCTAACGAAAAATGTAATCAAACTCAAAAACACATTTGTCTTACGCTCAACCCCTCCCAAATGCGTGCCTTTAATTATTAATTTTGATTGTGTAGAACAATTTGTAACTGGAAACATTATGTACCATGATGTCCAAAAATAACTATTATTGTTATCCCTTAGTTTTTTCTTTTTTTAAAAACAGAGAAACATTAGGGACATTTTTGAAATAAATCAGAAATGAAGGAGGCAACCGTGTAAAGTTTTCATTTGTATATAAAAGAAGTCATAATTCTCATAACCGGATCAATTATTGAATCAAATAAGGTTTCGATTTTCGATTCATACGATCTGATTGTCGATTCTTAAGAAAGTGTAAAGTGTACATCCGCACGAGTGAAAATTATTTACCACTGACAGTGGTGCTCTAGTGGTTGAGACTTGAGAGTGTTGACTCCTACGTGAATTGGTTTCGGTGTCACGAGTTTGAATCCCCTACAAAAAAAAAAAGAAAAGATTATCCTAACTTGTCAGTCTCTCAACCGCATGCTGCTGGTGGAGCTACGTTGACAGAAAAGTGGAAAACGCTAGTTCTCTCAAGTATTACAGAAGATGGATAGCTAAAAATCCGAATATTTAATATTAGGTGGCAGGTGGGGCGACGGTCACTACTACTTCCTTATTATTGGAAAAAACAAAAATTATAAATATACAACATTTTTTTGTTATTAATTAAGAATATGAGTGGGTACGGTCGTGGGCATCACTCGAAGACAAAGATTCGGTCCAATCTAATTAATAAACATTGGATTTGGATCATACACATTTAGTTTTAAAAATAAAGAAACCTTTTTTTTAAAAGAAAAATATCATCATTTGGTAAGTGCTATTGTATAAACATTTTTACTACGTACAACAACGAAACCCTAAACTCTCAAATAAGAGTGATAATGCGTGTGTATTATATCTTGCTATTCTTCTTCTCGTGTATAAATAGTTAAGTTTTAAAACATGTTTTCAAACCCAAAAGAAAAGTAAGATACGATTATTAAACAGCTCACACGCTACATATACGATTAACTTTTTGAACAATATTTTTTTATGTATATACACAACATAAATCGAGTCATACAACATAAAACATCACGAAACAACACAAAATTTACAATTTAATATAACAATCAAATTTTAAATTTCACAAGTGATTCAAAACAAGTATAAAAAGAAATTTAAATATTATATACATATACTTAATATTGTTTATGTTGTATATTTATAAATGAGAAATGTTTAAACACAAGTATTAATCTAACTCTAAACGTATACGAGTTGTTTAGACAAAAAAATGTATTAAAATCCTACTCATATTCACATAAATACAAATTATTTTTAATTGTATCATGTAAAAAAGTATCGGATTATATTCCCAAAGTGGAAGCAATTAATTATTAGCTTAATAGTTGATCAATACAAAATATATTTAATAAAATAATTAAGTTCATAATAACTCCACTATACACGCCTTTACATATAATGATAGGACCATGTATCAACTAATGTTGACTTTCTAAATTATATATAACTCAAAATGTCTTTTTTTTCTTCATCATTTTGTTAAACAGACAATTTATTTGGGCTTTATTCTAACCGAAGAAGTTATTGCATTATTTGTCTGAATGATTACTTTTTTAATCTTATAATTTATACTCCAAATAAGATTTTCATTTATAAATATGGATATGAAAATCTGAACATTCTATACAAATTAATTATTTAATTATATACGAATCAACTGCGATCGTAACCTATATTAACAAGTCAATTAGATTTCAATGAGTGTCGACTAAGGGCGAGTTGAGTTTTTAAAACTAATAATATCATAAAAAGAAAAATATATTCCTTCTTCCACCATTAATTTTCATTGTTCTTGCTAATATTCCTTCGACGCTGTACCCGGAGGCGACGAAATCACCAACTGGTCTTCCTCTTCTCTGTGGAAGTAAATTTTTTCAACGGAGTCTTCTCCTTTCTACCGTTCAGATGCCCAGGCAAGATTTTGACACGACACCTATTCGCTGTCACAGACGCGCACACGATTCCATTCCACGCGCCACCTTTCCTCTTCAATATGATTCCTTTTCTTGGCCATACTCTTTTCCAGTCCATTCACTCCTTGGAATTCTAATTTTATACCGTATTCCACCGTCCCCCTTGCTTCTTTCTTCTTGAACTCTCAACCCTTTGACGCGGACCTTCTTCTCTCTTGATCTAACAGTTCGAAATTTATGCCGACAAGCGGCTGTACAAGTGAATAAATCTACTGCAGCAATAGTATCGGATACATGGGTGGGGTCACGTCGTCTATTGCAGCGAAGTTCGCCTTCTTCCCGCCGCAGCCGCCGTCATATACCTTGGTCGCCGCGGACGAAGAGGGCGGCGCTTCCGGCAATCGGTTCCGCCTTTACGTGCAGGAGGTTCCGTGCAGGGAAGACATTGATGTGATGAAGCTCCGGACTCGACGCGGCTATGACATAGTGGCAGTCTATGTGAAGCATCCCAAGGCATCCGCTACGATCCTCTACTCCCACGGAAATGCCGCAGATTTGGGTCAAATGTTAGAGCTTTTCACTGAATTGAGCAACCGTCTCAGGGTCAATATCATGGGGTAATTACTCATATCTATCTGATTATTTATAGTTTACTTTCCTCAGTTCTAAAGTTTAGCTTATCATCGTTACCACGCTGTCGGATCTTTTGTTGGATCCAATTTTTCCATTTCAAGATGTAGGATTCAGCATGGGTGAATGATGATCTGAATTCTGAACAGCTTCGTCTTTCTCTTGTTGTCCCTGAATTTATTTAATTATTGCAGTTCGGTGGAAATTATTCTGATTCTTTTCTTGGTCAAAAAATTTCATCAGAAAAGGCGTTTCATTTACTTGTTCATATAATTTTGACTCTCGCGAAGTTTTATTTTTTCCCGTCTACTCGTGATATCTGAGCTAATGGAAAATAGATTTGATTGGATAACTTCCATATTGAGTTTTTGTTGAGTCAATTTTAGTATTTTCATTGCTTTCTTTGTCAGATTGCCTTATTCTGCCCGCATGCTGAATCATCTTCCTAGTATGAATTGAGATGCTGATCCTCAGTAATCCTCCATCTAAAGGGATTTGCTACTCTTATATTGTTCATTATACGCTTAGTCACACCTCTCTGCCATCCCATACTTTTTTCAAGACAATTTCCTTTTTAACTGATACTGCTTCTTTCGAAGGAGATCACCAATGCTCTTAAGTTGCTCCTTTTATTTTGACCGATTTTAGCCTTTCATTCAATAAGTTATAATGGAAACTGCTCCCGTCTACTCCTTGGTATTTATTGCCTATACCTAAGTTCGCTCAAGTTGTGTTGAGTCAAATTTGTAATTGGAGCTCCGAGACAATGAAGAATTCTTAGGTATTAGCTATTTCACATGAAAATTGAACCCTGCCGACTAAACTTTAATTCTCTTGACATGAATTTGGCTTAGTTCAGTTTTCCATGGTTTCAGCTTTAGCTCCTTTGTGAGGTCTAGTCATTTTCTGACTCAAAGAAGTCACCTATTACTATTAGAGAGAAAATCTTACTTTCTACCAAAGAGACCCTTAAAGGAAAAAGGAGATAAAGGAAAAGAAACCTTATAATGCAATAGGTTGTGCCACTAACCTGTAAAAGCGAGTTTCCTATGTGTCACAAACTTAATTTAATTATATGTGGACATGTTTAAAAAAATGAACAAATAGGGAGATGACAGATATTGCAAACTTGGGGTAACGTCTGACAGTACCTCTAAATGCCCACAAACAGTACAATCTGGTTCTGAATTCTTATAAATTGTATGTAAACTTTCAACATATGTGTGTCATTGCTAGTAATCTCCAGATTAATACTCATGATAGCGTATTATCATCGTGGGTAGGTCTGTAACTTTTAGTCGTTGCAGCAGATGAAACTTTCTAATACAACTATCAGTTCTATAACTTCTTCACTCTTTGCGTGGTTTTTCTGACTCTTCTCAATGGATTTTCAGATATGACTACTCTGGCTACGGACAGTCCACCGGAAAGGTTCCAGTCACAGTACTTTGCTCCTAAAGATATGTAGAATTTCATGGTTTTAGTCACTTTGGACTTGCAGTCCAAAAATTGGTTTGCGTTTATGAACCTCTTTGAATCCTCTATTTACTATTTTGGGTGGGGTGGGGTGGGAGGTGATCTCATCTCTTGCTCGTTTTTTTGGGGTGATCTCATATCTTGCTTGTTATATCTTTAATAGAATACATGTAGTTTTGGTAGTTGCTTTGATTTTCAAATAATCTTTTCAAGGAGCCGGTAGAAGTCCTTTACTATATCTGGTCTCAACATATATTGAATAAAATGAAATGACTATTTTATTGTACATGTAATTGCAGAGACTTGTGAAAAGTTTCATTGCCATTAGAATCAAGGACCAATAAAAATGAAGCAGCTTAGATTCAGTTGATAAATATACCTATTCAATGTATTTGGAGTTGTTCCTTGCAGAGGTTTTTCCACTTCGACTGCATGATTGTACCTCTTGTTCTTCTTTTATAATGTTTCTGCAATACTTTTTGCTTTCTCAAGTTGTTCGTGAAGGTTCTTACACGATTTACTTGTCTGAAGCAGCCAACTGAATGTAACACGTATGCGGACATTGAAGCAGCATATAAATGTCTCAAGGATCAATATGGGGTTAAGGATGAACAACTGATACTGTACGGTCAATCTGTTGGAAGTGGACCTACTGTTGACCTTGCATCCCGTATACCAAACTTAAGAGGTGTGGTTTTGCATAGCCCGCTTCTTTCTGGGATAAGGGTGTTATACCCTGTCAAAAGGACGTATTGGTTTGACATCTATAAGGTAATAACTGCTAAAGTGAACCGTGTTTTGAACTCTATTGTCAATTTCATTTTTCTTAGATGGATATTTCTTTTGATTTGACAGAATATCGACAAGATTAGGATGGTGACTTGTCCAGTTCTTATAATCCATGTGAGTTCCTTCATTGTTATCTATCTTCGTTTTCATGCCAATTTCATGTCAGCTTGTCTTCTTTTTTTTTTTTATATCGAACACCCATATACACATGCCAAATATCTCCTCAATTTTGAGGCTCACAAAAGACGCTAGCCTCATTGAATGAGACACATCTGATATATAAAACGTTATATACCAGTAAAGATGATAGTAAGATCTACTGCGAATACCATTTATAACGCTCCAATGAAAATTCTAATCATACAGAAAAGAGAAATTCAGTAAACCCATTTCTTAGTTTTTGATAAGATCTATTGTGCTGGCGTTGATGTGCTGCTGTAGTCTACATGTTTCTTGAAGGACATAATTTCTAATATTTTATTATTTATATTTTAACTACTTATTATTTTATTTTAAGTGTTTAACCCATAAGAATAATATGGGTCAGCCGTTAAGATAAAAAAAAAAATGAATAAAAAAACAAATTTTTAACGAATTGTAGCTAGATGTGTCTTGCCACCTTACCAAAGGTTATGCGCCTCAACATGGTTGTGGTGCAAACTCTGTATTGCGCTCTGCCTCGTGTGCCTAGACGCTAAGGCGAGCGCCCTTAGGCTTTAACCACATTGGGTTGTCATTCTTCTTGGAAGGCCTCTCTCTCTCTGTGCTTACTGTGTGGGATCCATGCATTAGCAGCTGCAGACAACTCAGGCTACAATACATTATTTTCTGCTGTGAAGGTTACAATGAATGCAATTTGTCTGTTTCTGGTTAGTATTATTGATTCTTTCATAGATTTGTAATTTATTTAGAAATAGCTTGCATCTAATCTAATTAATCATTCTAAAATAGTAGAAAATAATCTATCCTTCCATTGGTTTGAACTCCCCTTAAACCAAGAAAAAGTGTATTTCCCACCTGCAGGCCCGTTGTTTCGGAACACATGCTGAAAGTTACTCCAAGCTAATCAGCAACTGTCTCTCATTAACTTCTCTAACAAGAAAAAACTTCCCATGTGCTGCTTATGTGACTTCATGTTGAGTCTGTCTTTGAATAATACTGGTGAAAATGACGGTAATCTATTATTGTACTATATGATAAATAGGATGGAGGACCACTCTCCCGTCTCCTTTTTGTGTGTTACCACAACACTATTTGGCATAATCAAGATTCAACACATGGAGAACAACCCGAGATTTAGCCCGAGAACAATTAACCCGAGAACAACCCGAATTTATCAATATTTATATATCAAGATTCACTGGGTGAATTTGCATTTAAAATACTCTGTTTTTTATTTTATTTTATAAAACATAGAGAGGTTGGAGAGACCTGGATTGCTTGTTATTCCTCACATGGTATCACCTTTATATATAGACTTTCTCCTAAAGTTTAGGGTGGCATCAGTATTTCCCCTAGAGCACATTTTGAGGAATCTCCCCCTAAGTTTTGTTATTGATTCAATTATAACATTTTCTCTGGAACTAGAAAAGGGGCCTTGGATGCTCACCTAGGGATCCTTGGTCTAGGCCCGAGCTAGACCAGATCGCCAGCTGACATATCAAGCATGTGGGTTTCTCGCTTTGCAAAAGTCTTGGAAATCTTTGAGACTGTATCAGCTATCATGTTTAAGCAGATATGTAAATATTGCTCAGTGCCATGTGTGTGTTTTTTCCTGAAAATTCTCGAGACGAGTTACTTGTCTATGAATCTGATCATGCTCAGTCATCTCCATTTTTCTGGTGTTCTTTTTCAGGGTACGGCAGATGAAGTGGTGGATTGTTCCCATGGAAAGCAGCTGTGGGAACTCTGCAAGCAGAAGTATGATCCCGTATGGATAAATGGAGGCGGACATTGCAACCTCGAGCTTTATCCTGAATACATCAAACAACTGAAGAAATTTGTGATTTCCTTGAGCAAAATGAAGACTTCTTCTGCTACTACTACTACTACTGCTGCTGCTGCTGCTGCTGCAATGATTCCTTCTTCTGAGAGTACCACCGATACCACCCAGAGCAAACCAACTGAAGGTTCGACTTCAGATACGCTCGAGTTGGCCCCCAGTGTTCTGGAAGTTTCTAGGAATAGCTTAGACAGTCGTCTGGAGAAGTCCAAGAAATCATCATCATCCAAGCCCGAAAAATCCCGAATGAGCACTGACCAAGTTGACAGATTTAGGAGGATAAAGGGTTTAGTCTGGTGATGGATGTCACTCATCTGAGGGATAAACTTCTCTCCGGAGCATACCCCCCAACTACGTGCAAGTATATATTCTTTGTAGCGACTCTTCCTGGAATAGAAAAACATGATAAAAGTGTGAAATTTAACGACTTTCGCCTACTTCCTGATGGTAGTGAACTGAGCTAGCTAACATAGGGAAGTATTGTATTGAGTGATCCAAGGAAGAAGATCAACTTACGGGAGAGAATCGCTGTAAATTTACTTGTCTAGCCTCCTCACAGGTAAGATGATACCAGGAGGCCAGGCCAGGCCAGTGTGTTTGTGTTTTTCAAGAAGTTGGTTATGATTTTGTTGCAGGATTTCCTTCTTTGTGCATTAGAATCATTCAGTTATGATATTGTCTGTATCATCCATCAATATCTCATTATCTGGGTCACCAATTTCATGACCTAAACTGAAGCGTCAAGAACTGATCCAGGGATAAAATGATTAGCCTTACTGGAAACTTCACCAAGTATGCCTTCTTTCTTGGCTTTAACCTGGAAAAAATAACATCTCATTTGCTCAACACCTCAAGGGTTAAGCCTAAACATAAAGGTAATTAGAAATGTCAAAACACAAATTAAAACATAGATGTGGTTAGCAATATATCTGAGAATAAAAAATAATATGATTTGCCGGGTTTAGAGTTTAGAATATGCAATAGACTCAGAAGACTGACCTTGACAGACTTATTTTGAGATTCTACTACACCAGTCTCCTGTGAGAGAAGAGGATCGTCAGTTAAAGCAGCAATGAGGTCCTGAAGAATCATAAGCGTAGATCGTTTAGGGGTTGCATATTTATTATTATTCATTTCTTCATCTTCTTGAGAAGTCAATTCCTTCAACTTCTGCTCCAGAAGAGCACCCAAAGCATCCCCTCTAAGCCTAAACTGTTTTCTTAGCGTTTCTTTCTTCTGACTTCCACCCACTACCAACTCTCTGGAGTCAGAACCCTCATTATCAGAAACTCTCTTTACCATTTTTTTATCCACTGAAGACCCATCGTTCCTGTTCTTCATTGGAGACTTAAATGCAAATGAAATCACACCACTCTTCCCACTGACATTAGTTTTACTATTAACTTTCTTTTCATAGGCTATGTCCTTCCTGTTGATGAACGTATTGAGCTTTCTTTGTTTCGTCAGTGTAGATGCCACATTGTCGTTAACTGCCCTCACCTTACTAATTTGAGTTGGAGAATCATCTTGACGGATGAGGGATTTCCTCATTGCATCAGCTTTTGAGTTTTCAGCCTTGATTGGGACCCTCGGACGAGCCTTACCACTTAGGCTACGATTCAGAGCAACAAAATCCTTAGCTGCATAAACAGAATTATTTGCAGTTGGAGCTCTTCTGCTCTTCAAGGCACCTAATTTGGCACTTGAAACAATGTCATCACCACCAATGGGTGGTACCTGATTCTGCACCTCATGACTGCTTTTTGGATCAAAAGAAGAAGATTCATCCTTCTTAGAAGTGTTCTTTTCAGTATGCAGACGCCACCGTCCAAAAGAAAGATGATCATTTTTGTTTACAGCTAAAGGATCCTCTTCTCGTCTTTTCTTACAGATTACCTTATCCTCACTGTTCATCTCAGAGCTTTGTTTAGAAGAAATTGGAGAAGTCAAATGAACATAATCTTTCAATGGTTGATCCTCCTCTACATTTCGCTGCAAATTCACCATATCCAACCTATTACCACACTTCTTACACGGAGACTGCCCCATGTAGTGCATCTGAGAGACATAAGTTAGAGCACATTTTGTTCTGTTCTTAGACTCCAAAATCCTAGTAGCAGCATCAATCATCAACCGTGATGTCCGAGACACACTCCTAGAAGAAGAAGTTCTAGGGCTTTTCAAAGGAGATGCCCCCTTCAGGCGACTTTGCTTCCTCGGTCTCGATAGTACACTCTTAATCTGCAATGCCTCCGCTCCATACCTAGTGGCAGCTCGCCGCTCAGACAACCCTATCTTCTGCAGCTTCTGAGGCCTGTCGGGTCTCATCTGCCCATTCTCCAAATTCAGTTCATCAATCTCTAAACCCTTATTGTTATCCACTAGTCTACAAGCTTTACCGCCAAAAGATTCACAAGGGGTTGATTTTTTCACTTTTTCTCTGCACGCGGTGGGCATGGATTCAAGACCCATAAGTCGAGCCACCAAACCAGGTGACTTCATTTCATATCTTTGTTCCATAGCCATGATATCGCTCTTCCTCAAATTCTGAAAGCCCTCTCTGTTCTCATCAGCAATCTACATATTCCATCCAAACAAATCACTTGAGTAATAAAAAATGTATTTTTTAACGACAAATCGAAACCATAAGCACATAAAACAGCTTACATAATGAAGTTTTGCAACCGCTATCTTCTCATCTCCCTTCAAGCTCCTTGATGGTTGTTTCAAACGAGCTGCTTTGGTTACATTGGATCATCTTTAGTAGCTTATAACTTTTACAATGTAGGTGCAAGAACAGAGTGGTGATAACATAATCGGGAGATATTGTACCAGGAGGAGGAAGCAACTTCCGAGAGAAAAGCTTCTTCTTGGCGAATCTGCGGTGCCAATCGAAAACCTGAAAGAAGATTCCGGCGCAACCTTTGGGCCTCGGAGCTTGGCATTTCTCCGTTATAGCCAATGACGTCGTCGACGCCTTGCCTGCTGCGTTCTTCATCTTCATTTCCACCAACACTTTTACCTTCAGTTTCCCTATCTATACACAACCAAGACGATATGTACAAACCCAAGCTAGAAGCCTCACATTTTCTCCACCCACATCACACGTCCTATTTCATCATAAGAAACGCCGAAATTCGAGCGAGCTCCAAATGGCAGCTCTGGACCGCTAAAAATCGAGACTTTGTGAAAACCCGGGAAGAAGAAAGCAGCACAGGTCCTGAAACTGCAAGCAACAACAGTAAAAAAGAGAGCTGCAAATGTAGGGAGATCAAGATTCAAGAATTAACAACAGCTCCCAAGGCAAATCATGTAGCATCATTTGCGACAAATAACCCACCATCAGTGCGGTTCACGCGAAAGCATAAGCAAAGCTATATATGGATAGGACAAAAGCTGCGATGATTGATCATGATTCTAAAAAAACTAATCAATCAAAAGGGACATGATGAGAGGAAAAGGGAAGAAGAGAATCAGAATCTAAGGTTTGGATTTGGTGTTTCGTCGATTTGAGGTAAGTGTCTCACTGGCTGTAGAGATTGATGTTCGAGACATTAGCAGCCAATGAAAGAGTTATCTGATCGCTGCTGCGACCTGTCTGTCGGTACTGACAGTGTCTTACTGCGATGTAGAGTGGTACGCGCTGTCACAGCATTGGGTAAAATGAAAAATCAGTGGTTATATATGGTATTATAGAAAATGGACATGGAGACATCTTAATAGTGGATTCGAACCATACGTGGGAGTGGGATTCAATTATAGGTAGAAGAAAAACAATCGATTTTTCGTCTATATAAACTTTTGAGAATTATATTAAACAGAGAATATTGAAAATATTTGAACATTATGTGGCGTGAATTATGCTTCAAAATAAGTATGAAAAGATGAAAAAATATTTAGAACGACAATTTGTCTCTTTCAATAGTGTGAATGTATCTCAACCATCCAAAATATCACACAACATTTGGGGATCATTTAGAGTATTCTATTCATTGGTACTCTATCACCTTTTAACCATACTCTATATATATAGTAAAATGAATACAATTAATTCTAAATTAGTCCTCAACAAGATAATTAACACTAAATCCCTATACTAGTCTAATTGTTCAGATTGACCCTGATAAAACTCTCCCTCAATCTGAACAATACAACAATATATAATCAAAAAATGTTCTTTAAACCAAGCAAATTCTTCAAATATTCATGTTGATGTCCTCCAAGAGCTTGTGTGAATAAATCCGCCAATTGATCCGAAGTTTATATATGTTGAGTTCGAACCACACCTTCCTAAATCTTCTTCCGGATATAATGACAATCTATCTCGATGTGGTTGGTCCTCTCATGAAAAACAGGGTTAGAAGAAATCTGTAATGCAGCTTGATTATCACAGTATAACATAACCGACTCAGTTTGTGATATTCCTAATTCAACAAGTAAATTTCGAAGCCATATGATCTCAGATAAAGTAGTTCCCATGCTTCTATACTCAACTTCAGCTGAAGATCTAAATACAGTACTTTGCTTTTTTACCTTCCAAGATATCAAGGAGTTACTTAATTTGATGCAATATCCTTTCACAGATTTTCTACTCTCGATGCAACCAGCCCAGTCAAAATCACAAAAGACTGTCAAGACTGGCTTACTACTAGAGTCGAGCAGAATACCAAGACCTGGATCATTCTTAACATACCTGATGACTCTAAGGTTAGCGTCCAAATGAGATTTCTTAGGTTCCTGCATATATTAACTAAGATGCTGAACCACAAAAGAAATGTCAGGTCTAGTAATTGTCAAATATAATAGTTTGCCAATCAATTTCCTGTACAAATTAGGATTGTCAAGAAAACGATCATCCTGATTAATCTTGAGATGATTATCATATGCCCTGCTCGTAAGTTTAACATTAAGCTCCATGGGGGTCTTCGCAGTTTTACAAGCTGAAAGACCAGATTCTGATATTAATTCAAGGGCATATTTTTTTGAGACAAAATCAAACATTTTTGAGATCTTGCAATCTCAATTCCCAAGAAAAACTTCAGTTCACCAAGATCCTTCATCTTAAAACTGTCTTTAAGAACAGTTTTAAGTTGGTCAATTAGAACCGCACTATTACCTGAAATAACGAGATCATCAACATAGACCAGTAATATAACAATTTCATCCTCAGATTTCTTTGTAAACAGAGAGTAATCAAGCTTTGACTGAATATATCCATTATCAACAAGAGCCTCAGTCAGTTTTAAATTCCATTGTCTAGAAGATTGTTTGAGGCCATAAAGAGATTTTCGTAATTGACAAACAACATTGTGATCATTCTCCCCTGATTACGAAAACCGGGTGGCACGTGCATACAAACTTCTTCATTAAGGTCCCCTTGAAGGAAAGCGTTATGGACATCCAATTGAAATAATGGCCAATTGTTAATGGATGATAAAGCTAAAACAGTTCGGACGGTGTTCATTTTTGCAACAGGTGAAAATGTTTCAATGTAGTCAATGCCATGAGTTTGAGTAAAACCCTTGGACACTAACCTAGCTTTGTACCTTTCTATAAAACCATCTGAATTAAGTTTAACTTTATAAACCCATTTGCATGCTATCGGTTTCTTACCTGATGGGAGTTGTACTAACTCCCATGTTCCGTTTTCTTCAAGGGTGGCTATTTCGGATTGCATGGCATTTACCCATTCAGGATGCTTCACGAACTCTGAATAGGATTCGGGTTCTTCAATTCTGGACAAGGAAGAAACAATACATTGAAAGGAAGGACATAGCTTGTCATATGAAACACAGTTTGATATAGAGTGTTGACTATTGGAATTCTCAACCTGATTATCCTTATGCCATATTGGGGGTCTGGTAGCCCTTCCAGATTTGCGAGGTATGTAAGTATCTTGGCGTGGAGGGTCATTGGACTCAGATACAATCTCATCATTGTCCGGATCAGATGGAATATTACTTACCTCACCCTCAGTTTCAGATGATTGTATGTGATGTCTTGGTGGTCTATATGTAACATCAATGTAATCGATTTGCTCATTCACATACGAAGAATTTTCATCATTGTGTTCGGCAAAGGGGAATATGTTCTCATAAAATTTCACATCTCTACTAATGAAAAATAATTCATAGTATCCATATTATACAGCTTATACCCTTTCTTTACATCAGAATATCCCATGAAAATAGCATAGATGGCACGCGAGGCAAACTTATCATGCATAACAAGATTCTTTGCAAAACAGAGACAACCGAAAATTTTCAAATGATCAATATTTGGTCTCTTCTTAGTCATAACCTCAATAGGATATTTTCCATTAAGAATCGAAGATGGAGTTCTATTTATGAGATAGCTAGCAGTAAGCACAAAATCACCCCAAAAAAATGTCAGGAATAGCAGCTTGAATTTTGATAGATCTAGCAACATCTAAGAGATGCCTATGTTTTCTTTCTACTCTACTATTCTGCTGAGGGGTATATGGGCAACTACTATGATGAATAATGCCTTTTTCTTTAAACAAATCATGCAAATGTTCATTAAAAAAAAATCTCCACCATTATCTGATCTAATAATGGTTTTGATACATTTGAAAAACTGGTTATTGATCATGGCAAGGAATTGTTTGATGGCAACAACAACATCAGATTTATTAACAATCAGATAGATCCAAGTGACCCTTGAAAAATCATCAACTAACGTTGGAAAATATTTCTTTCCATCATAAGTTTGTTTATGATAAGGACCTCATACGTCAGCATGCAACAGATCAAACAATTCATCGGCTTTAGAATGGGAAACAGGGAAAGGCAATCGAGTTATCTTGGCTGAAGGGCAAACAATGCAATTCTTAACAACCGAATTCTTATTTCTAAAACAATCCAATCCTTTTACATGTATCAAAGAATGAACGGAAGCATGACCAAATCTTCTATGCCACAACAAAAATATATCATCAGACAAAGAATTCAAGTTTCTATTTACACTATTCACATGCCCTACAGAAGAAGGTTTAAACAAAAAGAGACCAGATTCTTCACTACCAATCCCCAAGACCCTCCCACTCGAGAGGTCCTGCATAACAACAGTCTTGGGGTAAAAAATTATAGAACAATTCAATTCAGCAGTGAGCTTCGAAACAGATATCAAATTATACTTAAACTTGGGCAGATAAAGAACATTTCTCAAAATCTTATTCGATCCCAATTTATAGTCACCCATAATTTATAGCAATCCATTAGGCAATTGAACTCTAGACTTAGCAACCAACTTTTCATTCTCAAACCAATCAGTTCTTTTAGACATATGATTAGTAGCACATGTATCTAAAATCCAAACATCATCATTTGGGTAATGAGAAGTCAAGCTAGTTATACCTGCCATATTGACGTGAGCACCTGGAGCAGTAGGGGTCTGCACAGAGGAGGTGCCAGCACGACTTATGGACTGGAGGAATTGATTGAACTGCTCAGTAGTGAAGTTCACCTCTCCTTGCAGTTTGGAGTTCACAGAAGGAACAGAGGAACGGAAACTAGATGACACAGAATCAACAACATTAGATCCAACAGATGAAACAATATTAGCTTGGGGATTTTTTCCTTTCTTGAAATCCCTGAATTTGAAACAATTTTCTTTCACATGCCCCTTCTTCTGGAAAAACTCACATCCTTTCGCATATCATCTGTCCTTGGTATGCCCTTTCTTGTGACAGAAGTCACATTCAACGTTGGGATTCAGCCTAGGTTTACTGTGAGAAGAGGAGGCAAAATTCACAGAGATCCCACCAGTCATACTCCTCTAACTTTCTTCCTGGATAATCATGTTATATGCCTGATTTAAACTAGGCAAGGGAACCCAAAGCAACAGACTGCTTCTAACATTAGAAAAAGTTTCGTTTAATCCCATTAAAAACTGACAGAGACGCTGATTATCATAATGGATGATATGCTTCTTGAATTTTTCACAGTCACACTGATCAAGGGCACTATCAGCATCATATTCCGACCAAAGAAGTTTCAACTTAGTAAAAAATGTTGAAACAGAATTCAACCCTTGTTGAGCAGTACATATTTCTCTATGTAACTGGTAGAGACGAGGACCATTAACCTTATCATACCTTTCTTTCAGATATTTCCAAGCAAGATAAGAAGATGTTGAATACATGATACTGTTGGAAAGATATGAAGAAAGTGAGTTCAAAATCCAGCCGAAAACCACAGTGTTGCATCTTTCCCACAGATCATGTAGAGAAGTTTTAAAAAGGTTTTATCGAAAGATCCATCTATAAATCCAATTTTGTTTTCCCCCGAAGGGTAACAATCATTGCTCTACTCCACATCGGATAGTTCTCCGGTCCAGTGAGTTTAGTGGATATGGGACTCATACCTGGGTTATCCGAAGGATGAAGATATAGTGGATGATTAGGATTAACCTCCACATCAAAATCGGGTCATTCTGCAGGTGCCTCCACGTCTGCGCACAGATCCGCCGCTTCAGGTTGAACAACAGGAACTGTCGCCTCCATGTTTGCAGCCTTTTCCTCCATGAAGAAGGTATACACAGGATTTCTGATGGGGCTGAAGAACAGGTGGTCCGGGCAAAGAATATATCGAAAGAATGACGATTCTTCTAGGGGTTTCAACAAGAAGAGGCACCCAGAGGATCAAGAAGAGGCAAAGAGACGCAATCCCTCAAGAACCAGATAATACAAGGGATGCAAAGAATCAATCAAGAAGAATTGATCTTAAGAAGAAAAAAAACTAGGCGAAAGGGTTATAGAGAGGAAATCGAAACGATTTCTCGAGAAGCAGCAATAATGGGGAGAAACCGAAGCTGTTTCTGGCAAAATGCCAAGAAACACCAACATTGCCTAGGGAAGTGGAGCGGACCGGAGCGGCAAAACACCAAAAGATCCAATGAAAATGGAGCGGACCGGAGCGGCTAAAATCTTTTCAGAATCGGATCGGTATGAAGAAACTAATGGATGACTCTACCATTTCAATATTGTGAATGCATCTCAACCATCCAAAATATTACACAGCATTTGGGGGATCATTTAGAGTATTCTATTCATTGGTACTCTATCACCCTTTAACCCTACTCTATATATATAGTAAAATGAATACAATTAATTCTAAACTAGTTCTCAACAAGATAATTAACACTTAATCCCTATACTAGTCTAATTGTTCAGATTGACCCGGATAAAAGCTTCCTCAATATAAAATATAAAATAATCCTTTGTTGTTTCTGTTAAATAAGCAAATAGTTTGTGTATGCAAATAACATAAAATGCTAACGAGTGTGTGGAGACAAACTTCAAGAAAACCTTTAGGTGAAAATAGGAAAAATCTGCAAACCCAAGTTAACATCCTTACACCGCTGTCAAGGAGTGTGCGTGTGCCTCGATATTTTTTTTTATTGTAGATATTAATATTTTTATTCTATTAGAGAACATTCACTAGGCTTGGCCAAATAAACCGGTTCGGGCGAATTGGTCTGGTCTGGTCTGGAACTGGTTTGGTTCGAACCGGTTCGGCCGAACTAGTTCCAAAACCAGACCAGTGTTTTTTGCCTTCAAATAGAACAGTTCAAAATAGTACCAAAAATCCAGTTCGAACCGGTTCGACTCGACTCGTTTTTGATACTGGTTTATACTTAAATTTCAATCAAACCACTTTAAACCTATATAATTTTAGAACCGGTTTGAATCAAAATTAACTAAACCGGTCTAAAATTAAATCAAACCTAGATATGTTTTCAATAAACCAAACCTAGAGATATATTGGACTCTCGTATGTTGATGTTGGACAAGATTTTAGTCGGTTGTGGAACAGATTTTCAATCGGTTCAGTGTGTTTTTCAGTCGGTTTAATGTATTTTTCAGTCGGTTCAGTGTTTTTTCAGCCGGTTCAGTGTTTTTCAGTTGGTTCAGTATTTTTTAAGACGGTTCAGTGTGTTGGACAGAATTTTCATCCGGTTTAGGTTCGGTTTGAACTGGAATATTTCCGAACCAAAATTGATATTAAAAAAAACAGACCAGAATAGTTCGAACCGGTTCTGAATCGGTTCGAACCAGACCAGTTCTTTTTTCCTTAAACCAGACCAGTTTTTTTAGAAACAGAAAAATGTACTGGTTTTTTTCAAACCAGACCAGTTCAGTTCAGAACCGGTTCGGGGTCGAACCGGTTCATGAACAAGCCTAACATTCACTATAAATTTATTAGCACGAATAAAATACGATACATAATTTTTAATACATGTTTATAAGATGTGTTAATTACTTAATTTAGTCAATCTTATATTCATATGAGAGATTATATATGAATTGTTTATACTGTAGAATTGACAAATTCTATTAAATGAAATTTTACAAATGATTAAGCGAGGATTATTTACAGAAATACTCAAAAAATAGAATTTACTAATCCAATTTCATTATGTTATTATATTTATCGTGTTTAAATATCTCAAAAAATATATTATGTTTCTAATATATTCTCAGATATTTTTACAAATACAATTTTAGTGCAGGTTGTTACTTAAAATATTCTCAGCGAAAATATCTCACCCGTTTAGAGATTAAACATACACTTTTACGAATTTTTGACCAACATATACCTCATAAAAAAATGGCAATATCCTCATTAAAAAATAAAAGAAAGTATATCTACTCGCTACTCGCGAATGAGATTCGTGGGTATAATTTTTTTTTTTTACCACACCCGAAGGGGATTGGGGATTCGCAGGTGAACATATAAACTGTGCTCGCGAATGAAATTTATGGGTGGAGTAAATTTGCATAACTTCATCTACAAAAATCAAATTGATTAAGAGTCCTGCACACTTGCACAACAATGATGACTGATGCGCTAATCACGATGAAGAGGTTGCACAGGAAGCTCTTGAGTGACACCCGCGTATCGCGTTCGCATGTAGGATTTACACCCGTGAATGACATTCACGGATAGGTATGCTTTCTTATTTATTTATAAAAAATATTGAGGATATTTCCATATTTTCTTATGAGGTACATGTTGGTCAAAAAATTGACACTCACTCGTACTCTGGAAGTGTCACATCATCATCGTAGAGGGCGAATAGATTAGGGTTTCATCGTTAAGTAGATTATTATCGTCATTTCATACGTTTGTATAATTAAGTAGTTGATTAATTAATTTAATAACCCTTAATTTGGATTAACTAGAATAATAAAATCTAATTCCATTCTTAAAAGTCCAATAAAAACACATAGAGTATATGTAAGAGAGATTCTATTTGTAAATCATTAACTACTATATACATACAATTTTTATCAAAATACTAAAATGGCCTAATATTTTTTTACAGAAATAAAATTATTAAACAAAGACTACTTCATTTTTCACCCAATTTATCTTCATATTCAAAATTATTATCACACAATTAATTTCACTATCAACACTCAATCTTTCAACATATTTACACTACTTTTCATCATTTCCACTCTCATTCTCTACCACCCACTGCTTTCGTCGCCACCACTTGTTGCCGTCTCCGTCGCATATGCAACCGCAGCTAGCAAATCAACAATCATGTTTCTTCCTTCAACCACTTCCTTGTCGGTACGTTCGCTTGCACTCCATTGATCGATGCCGGTACGACTTAAATTAGTTAAGTTTTGCAGAACTTTCATTGAGGAAACATCAAATCTGTGTCGTTTGAACAAGCAACAATCGCCAAGAGTATGTTGATTCTTCCACAAATAATTTGCAAGCTCATGCCGATTTTCTGTGGCAGAATCGACAGGCTATTGGCGAGTTTGAAGAATCGACAGACTCTTGCCAATTATTTGTGGAAGAATCGATAGACTCTTGCCGATTTTTGCTTTTTCAAACGACGCAGACTTGTCATTTCTCCATGAAAGTTCTACAAAACTCAACTAATTTAAGTTGTACCGACATTGATAAATGAAGTGCAAGCGAACGTACCAGCACAGAAGTGGTTGGAGTAAGAAACACGGTTGTTGATTTGCTGGCGGCGGTTTGCAGATGTGGCGGCGACGAAGACTGACAACAGCAAATGACGGTGACGACAAAAAGTGAGTGGTGGATAATTGACGGTGGATATTTTTACATTATATATGAGTTTACAATAGACCAATGAAGAAAGAGCCTTAAATGAAGATAATGAATAATTAAGGGGTAATTGTCTAGAGAAATATATATATATATATTTTGATCTTTCGAACGAGTGAGGAGGTCGGTTTCCGATTTGCTCGGTCTGATCCAGACGAATCCGGTTCAATGTGTGGTTCACTGTTCATAAGTTTAATAAAAACAACTGAAAATACAAGATAGACTCATATAATAGTTAACTCACCTTCATGGTTGCGGAGAAAAATTTATGAGTTATAGATTCTATGTCATCTTCTTCTGTAATTATTGCATGTGAATTTCTCACAAAGTGAAATTAAGAACCGAACAAAAGTTACAAAACTTAACCTAAGTTTCAAACCGGACAATTGTTAAAAAACCCGGTGATTTTTCCAATCAATCGGAAACCTAATAACTAAAAACTAATCGATTTAAACCGAAAAAAAACGATTGGTTTGTTAACAAAAATCATTCCAAAAAAATGAACCGTAAATTGGCCGGTTTTAAAACAATCGACAAGTTTTTTCCAAACCGATCGATCCAAACCGGTTTAAATCTTTTTGTTATGCAATTCGAACATTTAGTTAAACCAAACCGAATATGAGTCCAGTTTCTGGTCGGAAAGTCGGTCCGGTGCGGTTCTGATAACCCGGGAAAAATCCATAAATTTGGGTGAGTTTTGTAATTTGATTGTTGGATAGAATGGTGAGATGGGATTGACATTTCCGGCAGACACGGACACGGATTATGCGGTAATTGATACGGTCAACTTCATGGTTTGGCGCCAACTGGGAATAAAGACATAGAATTTGTGTGGAAATGATGGAGAGATTGTCTTAATCAGGTTCCGCAATCATGGACAGTCAACCACTTGTATCAAAATTCGTTACTACAAATTTTGATTCTCCTAAATTTATTTTTATTTGTGCTTAGCCTTACTAACTAATTACAGAATTTTCGATCAAAAAAAAAAAAAAACTAATTACAGAATAGAAAAAATATTAATTGTCCTTAGCCTTACTAACTATCAATTGTCCTTAGCCTTACTAACTAATTACACTAATACATTAGTTTTTTTATTTTATTATAAGTTTAATTTAGTTTACTTAATCCTTTTTTTATAATTTAATTTAAGATTGTTAAGAATTAAAAATAATTAATATAAATTTTTTATAAGCTAATTATCTTACATATTATATAAATTAAAACAAATGGTATATTTATCATGTGACCTTATTACATTCCATTTTCATATACTATTTTAATAACTAAACATTATAATTTTATATTTACTTATATTTTAATTAACTAATCAAATAACATCATATTTCTTATTCTATTTCCGTTCACTATACCTTAATTTTTATTTGGTCGGTCAATCGCTAAATAATAAATTGGTTCACTAATCCAATTCAGTTTTTTTTTTTTTTTTTTTATAGAAAATGTTTTGCGGTCTAAGTAAAGTTCGACCGGTTATGTACGATTCAAGACAGTTCAAACCATTTTTTTGTTAGTTGTAGTTTTGGGATAAGACTGACTGTCAGAAAATAAATTCAAAAAAGTATATATTAAAAAAATATATATAGAAATCTAGTCATATGAGCTACATGCGGTAACACATTTTTTTTTACCACAAACGCTACCTCTTGATGGAGTTTACACACTTTTTTTTTTAATATTTTGACGACTCGATGTTTAATTAAAAAAAATTACAGTGTATATATAATTTAATTACAACATAAATGACGTGCATTTAATCATTCTAGACAAATTATAGGAGAAACGATGTTAGGTTAAAACTTATATATATGTCTAAATTTTGATTAGATATATGTTTAATCTTCTCATGTTTTCTTATTGAACAACTCTAAATTTTCTAATTATAAAAAAAAAACACTCTAAATTTTCAAAACAAACCAAAAATCTTATTTTTGTTTCAAAATGAATTCAAAATATGAAAATAGATTTTTGTTCAAAACGAACTCATAAATTAGATTTTGAATTCAAAAATCTGATTTCTGAATTTAATATTAGAAAAAGCATAGAATTGTTTTTTTTTTAAATATTTTACCACATACAAAAAAGTGACATCATAAACAATAACTAATACAAATTTTAATTAAATAAGATCGAGATCGCAACAGAATAAACAATTATTGAATTGTCTAAAAATAAAATTGGTAAAGAGGAAAAGACTCCGAAATTCGAAAACGGCGCCTTTGAGTTTGACCCCACTTTATTTATTGTTGACCAGCGAGCGACTATGGTGAGTCGGAGTTTGAAGTTTGAACGGAATAGATCGCATCTATTTAATACCGTCTCCTACTCAGTTTCCAACGTTCTTCCGTTCCGATCTAAATCATTTTTCTCTTTGCTCGGAGGATTTCTTCTCAGGTACTCTCTGGCCCTCTACGATCAGGTGGTTCTCCTTGTTTAATTAAGCTGATCAGCGATTGATTTGATAACCGCTAGCTATGCGTTAGCTAATTTCCCGCAATGGCGAGTGATTCTGGCCTTTGATTCGGCAGAAAACCTGGCCAATTTGATTCTTCCTTATCGTGAATCTCAATGACAAGTTTCATTTGATGTGCATGAGATGCAATGCGTGGAGTTATGTCTTTAATCTGACCTTCAGAGAGTGTAGCTCCTCTCTGTTAGTTCGGATCCCGTGAATCGTGCCTAATGTGCTATTAGTTTGTGATCCATCGTAGATTTGTTTTGATGTCTGGTTTGAACTGAATTAGATTAAAAAGCAAATCAACCTTCTCTTTTTCATGATCTGCTTTATGTAAGCGTGATTTCGGCCGTTTCACGCTGTCCTGTCCTTTTGAGATACATAACTATGGGGATCTGCGTGCTCAAGATACAGATCTTCCAATTTTTAGCAGATCATGTAATTTCATGTTTGTTTGCTGAGGGATCAGTAATGTGGTCTTGTAGATAGCATGTTTCTTAGTCCTCTGGTGATTCTGATTTCGTGAGTGGAATCGTATCGTATGACTTATTAAACAGTAGGATTGGTGATTGATAAAGTCTTCTAACTTTTTTAGATTCTTATTCTGTTCTGTTTTTTTAGCAGAAATCCTGATTAAGCTTATATACGTTCCTGTCTTCCCCTTTAACAGGTATTGTTGGAACAATTTCAGTCCTGCTAAAGATGGATCACTGCACGGGTTTTGAGCAGAATCCATTCTTCACTAGATGTGAACAGAAGATAGGCTTAGTCTCTGTTCTGGATCGGAAGGATTTTGTGGCGTGCCCAAGGCCGAGACGAGTCAGCCTTCTATCCCAGAGTTCTCCCCAGTCCTTGAGATGTGAGATCAGGTGATTTGATATAGTATGTTTTCTTTTTCCTTCTTTTGCCAGCGTTATAATTTATGAATCCTAATGAAATAGCTGTGTTCTGACAAGCAGCCATCATACCGAGTTGGAGCTTCTGGACCTTTTTCTGGTGAAGGTATTTTAAGCTTCTCATTCACCTACTTTGTTCTCATTCACTTATCTTGACTATGAACTAGACGTGGAGTGCATTATTTGTAAAAAAATAGGAACATGTATAAAATTTTAAAAATCATCATACTATAGATACTTTAATAATATATCAATTATACAATTCGATAATTAAAAAGGTGTTTTTATTATAAATACTGGAAAATTTGATACATGTGATGCACAAATAAATAAATGCTAATTTTATATTAATGACATTTTTAGGGAAGAAAATAACATTCTAAATGAAGTAATGTTAAAATGGGTATATCGTTTTACATGAATAATCTTAATATATCAATCTAATAAGCAATTCAACACAAAGATAACTGAAAAAAGAAACATGTATAAAATTTAAAAAATCATCATACTTAAACTTCAATAATATATGAATTATATAATTCAATAATTTAAAAGGTATTTTTATTAGATATATACTAGAGAATTTGATACGTCGTGATGCACATACTGCTAAGTTAAAGTAAAAAAATTCTAATTTTTATATCAATGACATTTCTAGGTAAAAAATAACATTTCAAATGAAGTTATATTAAAATAACTGTATGGTTTCACATGAATCATCTTAACATATCAATCTAATAAGCAATTCAACACAAAAATAATTTTAACATGAAATGAAAATTCTTTCTGAAATTGTAAAATTAAACAATAGTTAAAAAGATTTCTTAATATAAATGGCATAAAAAATGAAGAGTAGATCTATGTTAAGACGACCATTAGTTAATATTCTTTATAAACAAAATGTTGTGATTTTAATAAATTGATTCATGTCATTTCTCAACTCACCCTTTAACTTAATTAAGTTTTGCATATGCACTCCACACTTTTAAACATGACAACCTATTATTAATTTATTATATGAGTTTTATTCAAGTAACTACATAATATCTTCATGAATCAAACTAAGTTGTCACATAAAAAATATATTTTATTTATAACTTGAGTCTCTAATGCATTATTTAAAACTCTTTCACTGTTTAGAATTTCTTATCGGAGATCAAATATTTTGTTGCAAACAAATATTTATAATAGATGTTTATTTATGTTGACACCGAATGAATAGTGATGACACGTTTCACTAAGTTTAAGATTCATTTTTGGGAAAAGTCTGAAAAACGTCCATGATGTTTGACCAAAATGGTTTTTCAACCGTCACGATTGTTTTAGGTACAACATGTTTTGAAACGATGGTTTTTGGTCCCTCCGTCTACTTCCGTTCAGTTTGTACGTTAAATTGTCACGTGATTGGTCACGTGACCAGGCCTGGAAAAGTCAGACTTTGTAATTCCTTTTTTGCCCTCATGGTTGTATATAGGAGATCCCGCCAGTTTGAAGATCCCGCCAAGATACTCGGTGCGGTTCTTAGCTAGCAACCTGATCTTCGCAGCAGCTGATCTCTTCACTGCAACGGAATTTGATTGGAGACCTTCGACACAGATTATCACGGTTGGCAGAAGATCTTCAGGCAGGATACTCTCTATTATCTCAGTCGAGAAGCTATCTCTCTCCAAGAATCCCAAGCACGGCTCAGGCTCCGGAACGTTGTCAGTGATATCTTCAAACAGCAGATACATTTCCAAGTTGTGTTCCGATGTATTGTGACCATTGTAGATACTTACTGAAGAACAGAGCTGAGGGGTTCCTCGTCAGATTCATCTCTTGATGAATTCTCTTCATCGCTCATGCCTGTCAAGTCTTTATCGACAGATTTGTTCTTTATGTTTTTTCTCCTGACAGTAAATTTTCTATGTGTCAGTGAGCTCTGTAATCGAAACAGAGAAGGGGCCAAAACTATGTTTACTTTAGCAACACTAACTTGATCATGGAGCTTAGTGGTTCTTCGTCGGATCCATCTTCTGAGAAATCCTCCAAAATGTTTAATTTTTTAGACCCCTTATCATGGGATTTCTTCTTATTTTTGCTCCTGAAAATAAATAACACTATTCGGTTCAGTTTCAATTTATTAGTTATCTATCAAGAATCCATGAGAAGATGGGAACAGAAATACCAGAACCTCATTGACATTAGTGTTTCGCTGTCCGAGACCTGCATTTCGTTCTCAGACTTTTCCTTCTTTAGACCAAGTTGCTTGAGTAGACGAGTAATTTGTGCAGTTGTAAACTCTCTATCACCCTCCAAAGCTCTGGCAATCATGTAGCTGCATCTCTTATGATCCTTGAACCTGTTAAAACATTTTGCAGTGGCTTCATCTCTCAACTTTCACCTAGGCAGTAGTTAAAACAGTAAAAGATTTGGTACTCAAGATCCTCACTTTTCGAATAGAGTTCTTATTGCAACTTCTTGATCTTCAGTTAGAGCAGAAACTCTTTTCTTTTTGTTCCTAAAATGAAATGATAAAGCATAAAAAAATCAAATTGCCGACGTGATTAAAAAAAAATAGGGATATTTTTCTTTCATTTTTGCTTATAATACTTACAAAGAATAGGAAAAAGAAACAAACTTTGAATTATCATAAGGGGTGCAAAACAATGAATGAAAGATGGTTCACTTTGCACTTACTTCTCATATAGATCCCTAATTTTAGTATCTATCTCTTCGTTCAAAACAAGCCTTCTCTTTCGTTTAGGCTTTCCACTATCGAATCCGGTCAAACTTATATCACTGTACCAGTAATCATAAATTTAACTATGATTTAGAGTAAAAAGTGAAACACTTCATTACTGCAAGTATCGTACCGTTCAAATCCCTTTTTTGTGGTAATGTCAGTATTCGGAACATCTCCTGAGGCTTCAGCAGAGTTGATGTCGTTTCTGGAGAAGCAAAATCTATCTATTAAATGGAAATGGATAGAAACCAAGAATTGGAGTGAGAATCATCAACGGAAACCATCACAGTTCAAACTGTAGATGAAATTCTGCTATAATTGCGCCAATTTGATAACAGATGTTGTAGATTTTGGAAAGGTTCACAGCGGCCACATATCACCAGTGAAGCTTCATTTCATGGCGGAGAGGGTGATAATGAAAGAGAGGAAGACGTGAATGGTGAAGGTCATTTAGGTAATTTCAGTTTTTTTTCCTTTATATTATTAAATGGTGAAGGTCACGTGCAAAAAACGTGACCAACTAACAGGACAATCAAACGGTTACTGGACGGAAGGTTCAATTACCATCATTTTGCAACATATGATACATAATACAATCACCAAAAAACATGTTGTACCAAAAACCATTTTGGTCAAACATCATGGACGTTTTTCAGACTTTTCCCTTCATTTTTTGTTTTAATGTTGTCGAAGAGAGTGAGTTGTGTAAGAAATTAAATGTTGCCAATCTTTCATTATTAGTGACATTGTTTGTCAAATTATAAATTGGAGAGAATAACTTTTACTTTTAATATTGACGATGATAAATGACAAATGATTAAATGAGTGATGATAATTACTATGGAAAATTTACTCTTACTTTTAATATTGAGTATATATATAAGGTAACCTTATCAGTCACTTATGTTATCACTATGTGACTAAATAATCACTTATGTTTTTTTGTATAGTTAAACGATCATGTACGTTTAAAAATGTGACTATTCGTTAACGATGTGTTATATTCAGTCACATTTGTTTGACAAATGTGATTAAATAGTCACAAAAGTGACAATTTTTTCCTTCCTTTTTATATATTGTGTTTTTCATGTCCGAAATCTAATTTCAAACTCAGATTTGCGCAAATTTGGGTTTAAATCCAAACCACGAACGCAGATTTAGGTTCGAATCGAGCTCAGAAATTCAGATTTGAGTTAAATTAAATCCAGAAACACAAATATGGGTTCGAATCGAACCCACAAATGCAGATTTGGGTTCGTTTCGAACTCAGATTTGCGTAAATTTGAGTTCAAAATTAGATTTCTGAGTTTGAATCGAGGAAGAAGAAATTGAAAATGAAGAGTATTAAGATAAACATGATGAACATGTAGATGAGCATTGAAAGAGTATTTTAGTCATTTTTTGCAATTTTTTTAATAATCGTTCAGTCACATTTTGAAATATGAGTAACTGTCCAACACAAATTGAAACTGTTCAGTCACATGTCCAACATAAGCTAATTTATATAACCTAGGGTTTTTATAGTATAAATTTAGAGTTTAATTAACTGAATTAGAGACACATTTAACTTCAAATTTAATCCTTGTGTTGTTCAGGTGTAATGTACTGGGTGTGTCGTTAAAAGAAATTCATATTTCTATCTCAAATTAGTTTTACAGTAATTAACCTGCTAATCCTTCACTCCGTGAAGGCGTTGAAGTATATCATTTCTGTTTTTCTGATGAGTCTTCTGGAAGCACGTATATATACGCAAGGTTAGTACAATCGGGCTCGTACAATTGAATACCCCATAAAAAACTCAAATCAAAACTGAAGCACGTGAAATAAACTGAGTTAGTTAACAAATGACTACTTTTAATTATTTTTTCTTAAACTCTGGGGTTATATGTGATCAAATCCAACTATGGGGTCATTTGTAAAATGAGATGCAATTAGGGTGCTATTTAATTTCATACTAAAATTTCTAAAATAGGTGACATATTTTCCTACCCATTCACAATCATAGATGATCCGTCAATGCCTTCTAATGCTGTACGTATCCATACGTATCAATAGACAAGACGTGTGCTAAATGAAGCATTGCTTCTGTGGACCAGGATGACTTGAAAGATGAAGCACCACAGTATGAACCACCTAGATTAGCTTCATCACCCCCGTTTTTTGCTGGATCTCCTCCAAGCAGGGTCAGTAACCCTTTGATTCAAGATGCAAGATTCATGGCCGGAATTAATCCGATTGGACAACTTTTGAATAATGCTCCACCATTAGATTTACCATATCCAATCTCATGTGCAAAGAAAGTGAGCGTCAAGGATACAACTGGTGGTGCTGCTGCCAGAGTAGAAGGGTTTGATAATCTTAGCAGGGATCATCAAGTTTACCGCAACACAAGTGTAGCTGTTAGAGTGGAAGGCTTTGATGTACATAGAGGAAATAGACAAATTCCTAGAGTAGAGAGTGTTCTGAATCGGGGTGGTAGAGCAGAAGGTCTTGACAGAGGTCGTGGAAATTCTAGAGTCTCTGCTGCAGCTTAGATTGGAACTACTACTGTACATATACTGAGCTAGAGGTAAAAATCATTCGGATGCCACAACTCGGGAGCTGCATATCTTCTTCAACTGATTTGGAAGAGAGGATTTATGATTGAATGAATTTGTAAATAATAAGTAGTGAGTAGTAGGTTGATTAGTATGAGGAACTGATCCATGGAGGTTCTGCTTGAAGATGATGGATGCAGAGTCTTTCATTCGCAGTCTGTATATATATAGTCCAAGGGCAATATCATTTTGAACCGTTCACCTTAGTAGCTAGCTCTGTCTAGTTACCACATATTGTATGATTGTCTTCTTATAACGTCTGCTATGGATATGCTGTTACTATACGTTCTGTGTGTATTTAATCCGTCTGATTCTACTCAAGTTATGTGTCTGCCTCTGTCATTGATTCAACTACTGTCAAACAATTTTGAAAATTCACAGAAAGGAGGACGGTGGACTGTAAAAGCAGTAGCTGGAGATAAGCTTACTATTATTCTGCAATTGAGAGCTCTTCTCTTATCTTTTTCGTTATCTTATTGGTTACATACTTGTCCACAGACATTAGTATCACAGCTTCCGTCCTGGGACCTTTCAGAATTAGTTGCGTCTAGAAGCCAAGGCTTCTGTCCCCTGTCTCACCCACCAAAAGATCACGAAATGCAGAAACGACGACATTTGAATGGCTTATGCTTATTTACGAGTAACTCGGTTTGTCACTATGTGCGAATGCCGATATCAAATTCTGTTTAAAACTGTAATTAAAGTAAAAATTAGGTTAAATCTCAATTAACATAACAAGGTTTCTCCTGCTATGCAACCATCCAATAATTTCTTTTGTGACTTCACATCGTACGTCAACATCGAGGACACGTTAGCGATATATGACTCTGACGCACGCTCAACCACAACGAATTAGGACCCTACGTAACCATCTACTAACCTCGTTTCTTAGTTCTTTGAGGACTGCGACTGCTAGAAACACTTTGAAAGACAGTATCCTAATCCTACTACGGTTACTGTTAGCTTAGAAAGGAGATTTCAAGCTCTGTTTTTGTTGCCTCATCGATGGAATTTGCTTTCATCACACATTCTCAGCAATCTTTTGTTACAATGCACCAAACACCACCTAAGTGCTCAAGTAGTAGTACTGTCGAGGATGATTTTATAGTGTTTTTTGTGATGTTATTGCCCCACCTTATTGATTGCGACTTCATTCGGACCAAACAAAAGAGATAGGGCCTTCAAAAGAACTGCACAAAGAAATATGACATTGAGAAAATATGCTTATTTTATTAATATTGCAGCAGCAATCATTGCACCAGAATTTAGTCCGAGTCAAGTGGATACTTCTCATACAACACGGGGATTGAAATTGGAAATTAAGGGAGAAAAAAGAATTTAGGGACCGTCTCCAACGCGTGAAGTACACTTCTTTATAAACAAATCGACCCCAAGGTGTCTCTCTTTCATGGCTTAGAAGCTTGGTGGCTTGTATGCGATGAAACTGATGCACTGTACTTGTCGCTTGTTGTCGAATCCTATGATTCTGATGAAGGCGTTAGGGTAAGCCTTCTTGGCCTCCTCGAGCTCCTTCAACACCTGGGACGAATCGTTGCACCCAAACATGGGCAGCTTCCACATTGTCCAGTAGCGTCCGTCGTAGTACCCTGGTGATGAGTGATTCGCACGGTACACGAATCCATCCTAACAAAACAACACATACTCTTAGTCAAACCCTTTTGGATACAATACAGTATTAGCAAGCGTTTTGGCTACTAACTAACCTTGACTTCGAATTCCAAGCATGGAACCCACCCTTGGCGAAGCAAGTAGTCAACCTCCTTTGCCAGCTGAGTGTCGTCAAGAGGAGGTAGGTAGGCGAGTGTTTCGAACTTCTTCAATCCCTCTGGTGGCCATACCTACAAGGAACAAACCACAGAAGATAATAATGACTGTGTACGTTTAGACTTGGGAAACAAATTTCCTCAATAGGGTTTCTGTAACTTACATTGAAGCACTGCACTTTGCCACCATTACTAGCCAAAGAGGTGATGTTAGTAGTCTTGCGGGTTCCAGGGAAAGCAGCTACCGATTTGAGTCCGTTAAAGGGAGCGACCATGGAGGCCTGAGCAGGGGTGGCACTCTTGGCGGTGGCCACAACAGCTGAGGACAGCAGGGAGGAGGCCATTTTGTAAAGGCTTTTATAATACCACAACTCTCCAAGAAAGACTTCCTTGAGTGTTGATGGTGATGCTATGAACTGCACTTCATATATATAGAGGCTCATTCAAGCTTGTTTCTTCTGATCTGACGGTCTGAAGGTTATGATGTTGATGGTTTGCAAATGTGGACCGTTGGATGGACAAAGTGATAACACTACACCATGCTGGCCACACGAGGCATTTGAGGCGAGGAAGAGCGTTTTAGTTTCATCCAAAAATTCAGGCTAAACCTTATCGTGTACCGCGAGAGCAATGATTCCTACCCTACGGTGAAGATTATAAGTAAAGATTATAAGTAAGTCTATGGAAACTTATTCAAATGATATTTACCAGTTAAAAATTAACAAATTGACTAAATCAATACTATAAATATAGATATTTTACTAATCAAATTCTTTTATTGGTAAAAGTAAAAAGATTGTCGTCAGTAAAAAAATTGTTTCTTTGGTATAAATGAATTTGTGTAGGGAAAAGTTTCTCTCACAACTAGCTTTTTTAACGATGAAAATGTCTTTAAAATTTGTTGAAATTGTATGTCTTTTTTTACCGTCAAAATTTTGTTGGTAAAATTCTACAATTTCATGAGTAAAACTCTACAATTTGTCAATTTTTTTACTGACAAAAATGATATTAATTTCATCGCTAAAACGTTTGATGAATAAAGTGAATATATTCGGTAATAATAATTCTACCGACCAAACTTTGCATATTCCCCTTCTATAGTGATATGAGGAGGCTTAGGAAGCTTCAGAGTTAATTATCGAGCCTAGGCACACTTATCAGCATACCCAGATTGTCTAAGAAGTTGAATGTTTTTGCAGTGAAGCCTATAACTCTGCGCTATATATCAATATATAAATTTTTATCTACAAAGTGTGAGTTAATAAAGTTTCATTAAATAAAGTTATGCAATGGAATGTAAATGTAGTTTCTGGAGTAGTTAATTGAATTCAGTCAAACATTAGTGCATTATAAATGGGATTAGTGGTGTAGTCAAATTGAAGATTAACGGTGTCCTGTCTTCAGGGAAAGGTAGACAGTACAAAGTTGCTTCCCTAATTGCAAAGTGAAATCTTAGTCCTGTGCTTTTGTGCTACAAGCATATATTCTCACCGAAAACAGAAGCAAAGAATAATTGAGAAGCCCCTCTCGATCATCCCCATATTCACCGACAAAGTAACAACAGAAGTAACTAACAATGGACATTATAGAGAACACTATCAGCTATCTCTACCTAACCATGTCCTAGGTATGTCACAGAGGAAACCTAGTATAATTTAGGCACGTAAGGTTAGAAGAAACGCTAGCTATCGGCTGATGAAAGACTTAACATGTGAGATCAATTCCTGAGTACGGGTCCTAGCCAAAGTCGAGTTCTGTAGAACTTGGAACGCGTGGCCTACGCCCTTGAGAACCACGGTTTGAACTCCCACCTTTGCCGACCTAGCCATGGCAGCACCGAAGCTCAGGTTGCGATCTTTGAGTATGTCGAGCTCAGCCACACATATCAACAATGACGGGACATGAAAATCTCGTGTGGAGGAGTTGTTTGATAGAGGGTTGCACCAAGGATGGTCTCTATTAGCACCCGAAGGCAGCGACAACCTCCAATATGTGTCGGAAGCTGAAAGAGTTAAGGCGGAGCCTGCAAGCTGGCTAAGCTGTCTTTCTGATCCGGTCCGACTCTCTCCTCCAAAAAACGGTTCCACTAGGATCACACCCTTAAGTAGACCCAATAAGGATGACTCAACCCGAACAGAAACATTATATGCCACATTAGCTCCCGCGCTATCCCCCGCAAGATACATGCTTGATAAGTTGCACTGGCTCATCCACCAATGGTGCTCGTTCGACCCGGCTGCTGCAACCTGTTTGATCCAAGTAAGTACTTTGGTTCCGTCCTCGTACGCAGCAGGGAGACGGTTCTCAGGGGAGAGACGGTAATTCACTGAGACGATCACACAGTTTGCCATAGAAGCTAGGTTTGTCAAGAACTCGTGGTAGCAGCTCCACGCAGCAGAGCCAATACAAAATCCTCCACCATGGAAATAAACAAAGAGAGGCAGTCGCCCTCTTGGACGATTAGGAGCATAAATTCGAACCCATAAATTGGTGGGTTTATCAATTATGACATCCTTAGCTGCGATGCCAGAGTCAGGAGAAGTCGTGGACGTGACGTTTGGGATGAGAGGAGGCCTCTCTACACGCCCGTCTTTGTAAACCCGAATGAGACCTTCGATTTCATCCACCACAAAGCCTTTCTTTGGGCAGGTTTGGCTTACTTGGTGGCTATAGGATGGGTTGAATGATATAGCACCCATATCTCTTTACCTTGGAGCTTTTTGAAGATGGAAGCAAACACTGATGGAGGCAGCTTCTTATATAGTGCTACATCTCTCTCTCTCTCTCCCCCTCTCCCTCTGAGGTAAGTGGGCGAATATAATGGAACTCTACCTAATGTTTTCATCATGGGGATTCTCTTTCTCAAAGAGATCTCTAGAATTTCAAGTTTTCATCTAACTTTTGTAAAATGTGCTACATAAGAATGCACTCACCAGCCTCCATTTACTACCCAATAAAGATTCCCCACTGAGGTATTGACTGGACCAACCCTAGTTTCCTCAAGTGTTTGGTGTTTCTTGACTTTGTTCTCATTAACCAAAGTCTTATATAAAGTTTTGTGAACCAACGCTAGAAGAGTTTTCACACTTTTGGAGTCTGACTAGAAACAAACCAGGTTGGTAAAATTCTTGTCCCTATTTTTTTTTAGAGTTAAATTGTTAATCCAATTTGAACATTTTATAAATTACTACCTGAACTTTATTTATTCAAAAAATATTACATAAACTTTAATACTTGAGAAAATTGCTAGCTCCATTAAGTTTTTTGTTAAATATGTGCGGAAAAATGACGTGCAGATAATTGGTTCATAATTTAAAAAATTATATGATTTTTAAAAATAGCTACCCGAACTTTGGACATTTTATAAATAGCTAGACGAACTTTGAATTTTAAAATGACTACCTAAACTTTGGACGAAAATGCAAATAGCTACCTCAACTTTGACGCATAGGGCAAATAACTACCTCATGTAATTTTTCATTAAATATGAACGAAAAATGACGTGGCAGCATATCCATAATTTTAAAAACTATATTATATTTTTAAAATACTAAAAACAAAACAGGAAAAATCTTTAAAAAAATGGATAATAATAGGAAAAATAAGAATTTTTAATATATTTTTTGTATTGAAAAATATGAAAAAAAAATTAAAAAAACATAATAATTTCTTTTTATTTTATTTCATATTTTAAATAAAATTATTATATTTAAAAATCTTTATTTTTTCTATTAATTTTCCAGTTTTTCAGATATTTTTTATTATTTTAAAAAATAATACAGTTTTTAAAATTATGGACTAATCATGTGTTTCCACATCATTTTCCGCCCATATTTAACAGAAAATTTAACGGAGGTAGCGATTTGCCCCATATGTCAAAGTTTAGGTAGCTCTTTTTGGAAATTCAAAGTTCGGGTAGCTATTTGTAAAACGTCCAAAGTTCGGGTAGCTATTTGGTATTTAACGCAAATTTTAATATAATACTTTTATTCAAAATATGAAATAAACAAAAAATAATTAATTTTTCTTTATTTTATTTCATATTTTCAATAAAATAAAATTTTATTTTAAAGACACTTATTTTCTCTACTAATTTTACATTGTTTTATATATTTTTAAAACATTATATAATTTTTAAAATTATGGACCAATCATGTGCTCCCACGTTATTTTCCATCTATATTTAACAGAAAATTTAACGTATGTAACAATTTTTCCTACCTCCAAAAGTTCAGGTAGCACTTTTTGAAAAAAAATATAAGTTTGGGTAGTAATTTAGAAAGTGCTCAAAATTGGAATAGTGATTTGGGTTACTTCAAAATTGGAATAGTAATTTTTTTTGTTTTTTTTTTACCAAAAAAACAAATCGTTTGTGTTATAAATTTTATAAATGCATGTATGGATTTGTTAGGTTATTTTAAATTGCATAATTGGTACTTATACTTGATAGGTACCTACCGGTAGGTAATCATGCCTAAGTTGTCTCTTTATTTGATGATAACAAGTTGTTAGTATAGGTTTGTTTTTGTGCGAAGTGTGTGTACTTCATGTCTGTATCATTCTTAGTGAAACTCATTGTGCGTCCTTTTGACATTCATTAATCAACACGTAGTGGTAGTTCTGCCACATGTATGGGCAGCAAGCATTGACTATATTGGGGGCATTAAAGCGACTTCTGATTGGTTCAACTCAATTAATTAAAAATATTAATTTCTCAAAAAATAAAGATGGAGACCATTACGTATCACTTTTCTTGGTCAACTCCTATCTTGTTAATGGGGTGTTGTGAGTGTGCGCTTGAATTATTAACGTACATAGTTTCATGTGCTACCAAATTGATTGAGAAAAATGGGGTCGGTCAATATCCCTTAAATTTTTGGCCAAAACAAAATATCCCTTAAATTTCATTTTTTATTATTTTTTTAACAATATACATATAGAAGAAAACTAAATAAAAGAGATTGTTAAGGCGGCAGCATTTATCCCCATTTTGTTAATTGGATTCGCCCTCTGATGGTGACCGTGTGGATATTGCTACTTGTGTTTTGACAAAATGTATACATGCTGGAGAACATATATTCCCTAGTCAGAAGAAAATGCTTCCAGCAACACCGCAGAGCATGCAAGTGCAAACTTTATTCTCCAAAGTGTCATTTTACGGAGAGGTGGTGGATTGACTCAGAAGCATAATTTGACTTGCAATTTGTAAAAACTAAGATGAAACCCTAGACGACAGAGATCACTTCTGAAATCAATCTAATCTAATCTAATCTCAGATCAATCAATGGAGCATTCACCCAAGTAGAATAATGAACCGTGTCACTGCTTCTTTCCTTGGCAACCTAATGATCTACTGCAGAATTATATGTTACGTTGATAGCTTGCTTGAAGTTATAAATTGGAACTTTACCAGTTTAACTATTGATTCTGTATGCTTTGAGAAAATGGAAAGACAAAGGGTTATGTATATGTCAGAAGAGGTTGATTATCATCAATGCATTATGCAAGTTGTGATCTGGTCGTATCAATCTATGAATAGTTGATCACTTTGGAATATAAAAGACTATAAATAGATACAAGAATATGAGAATATTATTATTTCACCAGAAAGAGAGAAGTGAACACATGATTTGGTAGACTCAGTTTTTGGGTAATAAAGTTGTTGGACTCTTTGGTGCAAGAGAAAAATCTTCAATATCCAGTGGGATTAGGAAAAGATTTTATTCCATATATAAACTCTCTAGATAGATTCAAGATAATGGTAGATTTTCTCAATACGTCAACCGGGTTATTCCCTTTCCTTTCTCAATGAACTGAAGATACAATCCAATACAATCTAGTCTTCTTATTCTTTTTCGTCAACCGAAGTAGCTAGATGCGTGGTGCAGAGCTTTGCTCTTATTAGTTTGTTAATCTTCAATATTCTTCATGGGATGTTTCGTTGATTTTTACTAAGAGAATTGGCAGTTGGGCTTCAATCTCAGTGAGTATCTCGAACGGGTAGATGTGAAACTATATACATTCTAGTTTCAATAAATGAAAATTATCTTAATTACTTATATTGACACATATGATTAAACACGAGTTGAAGAGTTACTTATGTTTGACAATGCGACTAAACGGTTAAAAACAATTATGAGATAAAATGATTAAAATACTCTTCTTCATCTTCTTTTATTCTTAGTATTCATCTTCTTTCTTTATCTTAATCTTCTTGAGTACCAAAATCGAATGTCGAACCTATGAGCTTGAATGTCGGACCCTAAATCGAATGTCCAAGATTGAATGAACCAAAAAACGAATATGAATCCAGAAATCTCATATTTTTGGGTCATAGAACCCAGAAATCACCGTACCCAAATATTAGTGATTTCTCGGTCGACAAACCTATAAGAGGAAGGAGAAGAAGAATTTTGTGTATGGAATTGTGTAAATTTGTGATTGAAAACAAATTTCGTGTTTAAATTGAGAAAGAAGAAGATGAAGAACAAAAATATAAGGGTTAATAGTTCCAATAGTACCATAAGTTTGAGCTATGTGATCGGATGGTACCATATGTTTTTTGATGTGGTTAAATGGTCTGTTATGTTTGGAGCATGTTGTCCTATGGTACTCTGTTAGTCAACCGTTAGATTTTTCTGTTAAATGGTCAATGTCAGCACCACATCAGCGCCACGTAAATATATAATTTAAAAAATAAAAATAAATATGGAAATTTAAAAGAATAGGGAAAAAATATGAAAAAAATCAGAAAAATTATAAAAAAAAAATCAACAAATATTTTAAAACTTTATATATTAATAAAATGTATTTTTTATAATTGTTTTTTGAAAAATAAATCGAAAATTGATAAAAAAAAAAAAAAAAAACTAGGTTGGACCCTTGGGGTCCAATTGACCCAGTCAAGGGTCGAACCTTGGGATGGGTTGGACCCCCACTAGGTCGCCTGACCTGGGCGACCAGGTCTGGGTCTGACCCAGCCCTGGGTTCGACCCTGGCTGGGTCAATTGGACCCCAAGGGTCGAACTAACTTGGGGTCCAATTGACCCAGCCAGGGTCGAACCCAAGGCTGGGTCAGACCCAGACCTGGTCGCCCAGGTCAGGCGACCTGGTGGGGGTCCAACCCAGCCCAGGGTTCGACCCATGGCTGGGTCAATTGGACCCCAAGGGTCCAACCTAGTTTTTTTTTCAATTTTCGATTTTTTTTAAAAAAAATAAATTTATAAAAAATACATTTTATTAATATATAAAGTTTTAAAATATTTTTTATAATTTTTACAATTTTTTTCATATTGTTTCCCTATTTTTTTCAATTTTCGATTTTTTTATAAACAATTTATAAAAAATACATTTTATTAATATATAAAGTTTTAAAATATTTTTTGAATTTTTTTATAATTATTTTCGATTTTCCCTATTTTTATTATATTTTTATTTTCCAATTGCCACATCAGTGCCACGTCAGCGCCACGCCAGTGCCACGTCAATGCCATGTCAGCATTCCGTTAGTTAACATTGACGGCAACAGTAATTTGGACCAAATAACAACATTGCGAAACTTATGGTACTATAAAACAACATAGGGGTACCATCCGATCACATGACCCAAACTTATGGTACCATTGGACTTATTAACCCAAAATATAAGGTAAGTGTAAAGTTGTCATTTTTGTGATATGTGACTAAATAACACAAGGTTTAAATCAAAAAGTCACATTATGAAATATAAGTGACCGTTTAGCTACACAAAAATATATAAATTACTATTTCAATCACATAAGACAAACATAAGTGACTATTGAGATAGTTTACCCTTCAACAAATTCATCACACTTGGCCAAAAACAACCCAAAGAGAAAGAAGGTACTACGTCTACTACTACCACTCTTTCAAGGATTCCATGCACGCATGCATGGAGGAGGATATGTCAAATAATCCATCCAAGATAAGCTTCCTTTCTTCTTTATTCTCTTCTTCTGGCCGCAAAGATTAGAAAAGATTCCTATCTTCCTTCCCTCTTTTAACCCCATCCATTCACATCACAACATCTCTTCACAGACACATGCCCATCAATGAGTGACTATTGATCTTCTCAAAAAATACTGATATATGATAACTCAAATATAAACCACAGCAATGTTTAACTTTTGTTTATTACTTTGAGTCATATTTCAAACAAAAAACAACAATGTCTTTATATAGACATTATACAAACAGGAACAATAAAAACTATTAAAGAAAGACTCTTAATATTTCATCTACTATAATTCTTGACATTTCATCTACAAAAAAATAAATTGACATTTTATTTTCCTCCATTAACTTCTAACTTTAAGCCTCACTAAAAACAACATTTAATGTTTATTATTCAACAAAAATCCCCCGTAAACTTAAATGCTTCTACCATCCGTCATGCTGATCATCTTCTTGAATTTGTCGAAATATACTTTCGGTAGCGGTTTTGTGAAGATATCCGCAGCTTTATCCTGACTTGCCACATGGACCAATTCCACACTTCCTTTCTTAACATGATCTCAGATAAAGTGAAAACGAACATCGACGTGTTTGCTTCTTTCATGGTTCACTGGGTTCTTTGCTAACTCAATTGCTGATTTATTATCAACTTGAGTCACAGTTGCATCTTGTTGCTTTAGCTCCATCTTGCTCAACAATTTTCTAAGTCATATAGCATGACATACACACCAAGATGCTGCAACATATTCAGCTTCACATGTCGAGAGTGTCACGATCGGTTGCTTCTTTGAAAGCCAAGTAAACGCAGTATCTCCTATAAAGAACACATATCCTGCAGTACTTTTCCGATCGTATATATCTCCACACCAATTGCCGTCGAAATAACCAACCAACTTGTAATTTTTTGCTTTTGAGTAGAACAACCTGTGTGACACCGTTCCTTGGATGTACCGTAAAATCCGCATCAACGCCTTCCAATGTGAATAAACCGGCTCCTTCATGAACCAACTTAAAATGCTGATATTTAATGAAAGATCCAGCCTTGTGCATGTGAGATAGCGAAAGTTTCCTATCAAACTCCGATATTTACTCACATCGACGCGTTCTCCTTCATCGAACTTCGAGAGTTTTGCTCTGGTTTCCATTGGTGTTGAAACAGGATTGCAATTTCCCATCTTGTACTTCTTCAGAATCTCTTTTGCCTATGTCTCTTGTGATACAAAAATATCTGTCTCTACTTGTCTACCTCCAAACCAAGAAAAAACTTCATATAACTCAAATATGTCATCTCAAATTCCAGTGTCATTGTGCCTTTAAACTCTTCTACCATGCCACCACTGCTGCCGATAAAAATAAGGTTATCAACATAAAAAGCAACAAATAACACGTTACCTCCATTATTCTTTACGTAAAGAGCATGCTCATAAGGACATTGCTTGAACCCATTCTCCTTGAAATATGAATCGATACGTGTATTCCATGCTAGCGGTTCTTGCTTCAACCCGTAAAGTGCCTTCTTCAATTTTAGCACCTTATTCTCTTCTCCAACTTTTACCCGGGCGGTTGTTCGATGTAGACATCTTCTTTGAGCACACCATTCAAGAATGTCGATTTGACATCCATTTGAAATATTGGTTATTTGAATTGAGCAGCTTGTGAAATGAGTAATCAGATTGTCTCCATCCTTGCAATAGGAGCAAATACCTCGTCATAGTCGATTCCTGCATTTTGCTTGTATCCTTTCACAACAAGTCGCGCCTTGTACCGCTCTATCTCGCCTTGAGCATTCATCTTTTTCTTGAACACCCACTTCACACCAATAGGCTGACTTCCTTCCGGCAATTCTGCTCGCTCCCATGTGTTATTGCGATCAATCACCTTAATTTCCTCGTTCATGACAGTTTGCCACTTCTTGTCTCGCACACATCTCAAATTTAGTTTGTACATCCGATTTCTTCCCATCTCGACTAGAGCAACCACAGACACACATGCTTATCTTTCAAGTGTAGTACCCGATCTTTTATGAGCATCGAGTAACCTTTCTCCGTGAGTTGCCCCAAACTCAAAATGTTAGTCTTGAGATCTGGCGCATAATAGACATCTTGGATTGACCTTATCAACCCATCCTTTCGTAAGTAACAAACCGTACCTTGACCTTTGACCTCCACATTTGAAGCATCTCCAAACGACACATGACCATCTTCAATCTTTTGCATCTTGTTGAATAAGTACTCATGATCACACATATGGTTGCTTGCCCACGAGTCGAGATACCACAAAGTATCATTGCTGATGTTGTCTTCATTTTGAGCCATCAAGAGAAAACTGTCATTCTCTTCATCTTCCAAGGCCAAGTTAGTTGTTTCTTCCTCCTTTTTATCGGCTCGGCAATCTTTTGCAAGATGCCCTACTTTACCGCAACTATAACATTTGTCGGAGTAGAAATCCTTTGCGTAATGACCATACTTGTGACACTTGTAGCACTCGATATTGGAATAGTTCGACCGCCCGCCTCTTCCTCGACCACGTTCTCTTCAGCGCCAGTTTGGTTGACTCGACTGTTCCTTCTCCTTATAGTACCCTTGATGACTGTCGCGACCTCTTCAACGACTTCCACGACCACGCCCTCTACCTCGAAAATTTTGAGAATAAAGTATTTTTTCGTCTTTAATTTTCGCCTTGGTTTGGAGTGCTTGCTCTAGTGTCTCCTCCTTCTTTTTCTTCTTATGTTGTTCATGTGCCTCGAGAGAACCGGCAAGCTCATCAACTGTAAGTGTTGCAAGATCTTTTGAATCTTCTATCGCACACACAACATTCTCGAAATTGTCGGTTAAAGATCTCAAAATTTCCTCCACAACTCGTGCATCGGTTATCGCTTCACCATTACGAATAAGTTGGTTTACCGCGACTTGTACACGCGTGATATAGTCAGATACAACTTCCGACTCCTTCATCTTCATGCTCTCAAATTCGCCACGAAGAGTTTGGAGACACACTTGCTTAACTCGGTCGACTCCTTTGAACACCTTTTCTAATATGTCGCACGCTTCTTTTGAAGTAGTTGCACTGATAATCTTCTCAAAGCCTGACTCGTCAACGACACAGAATAACATGTATAGCGCTGCCTTATCATTCGATTGTGTCTCTTTCAACGCTTTATTTTGAGTCGCTGAATATCTTATGGTATTTTCTGGTTCTTCGAAACCTTCTTTGACCACCTCCCACGAATCTTGAGATCCGAGAAGTGCTTTCATTTGAATGCTCCAATTATCATAATTCCCCTTCGTTAGTCGTGGTAACGACATTTGACCCGTCACACTCTCCATTCGCTCTGATACGGCCAATTTGATAACTCAAATACATACCACAAGAATGTTTAACTTTTGTTTATTACTTTGAGTCATATTTCAAACCAAAAACAACAATGCCTTTATATAGGCATTATACAAACATGAATAATAAAAACTATTAAAGAAAATTCTTAACCTTTCATATACTATGATTCTTGACCTTTCATCTACAAAAAAACTTTTGACCTTTTATTTTCCTCCATTAACTTCTAACTTTAATACTCACTAAAAACAACATTTAATGTTTATTATTCAATAATATATAGAGTTATACAAGCAAATCTAATGTGTTACACATGATCATGAATCTGTCTAGAATATGAGAATAATAATTTTGCTTGATCAGGATCAACCTGTCATGGTTTGATTTGTTGGAGGAACCATAGCAACTTGGTACTGCACAACCTGCGTGTTTGCTGCATGCCATCCTAGTAGCATAGGGAAGACGAGATGGCAAATTTTAACAAATATATACTTGAAACTGATGTATTTTACTATACTGAAAACACTTTTGTGAATGAATACGCACCGATAGAAGGGTCAAACCCTCTGTTTTTAAGTTCTCTGTATTCTTGACAGAGAGCACAAGACTCACACAAGCAATGAGAGATCCAATCTGGACCAGCCGATTCAATCAGGTTGAATCTGCTGCGGAGTTTGGTTCTGTATGTGCAAGATAGTATGCATGGGAAGCCAATCAAGAATAGTATTGCACCGTAAAGAAACCCGCTTGTCACGCATGCTGGATCAATTAATCATCCTTCTTAAGTTGTGATATAATTGATAGTCACTGAAGAGAAAATGCACATATGTATATATATATCCTTTCGTTTCTTGATTAGTACACCAGGTTCGGCCCTCTAACACAGGTTTGAAAGGTAATTAAATTATAAATGAAGTAAAATCTTAGTTCTTTGTGAAAGAAGTGTTATATATATACTTACATGTGTTTCCGCTGTCAATGATCTCAGCAATCTGCCCGAATGTAATGCACGGGATGCAAACCGTGACTAGAGCTGCAAAGGGGTAATTATATCAGAGCAATATGCAGCCTTGGAAGTTAGTTTTTGAGAGGGTAACTTGAACTAATTACAGACTATATAAAGAGATAGATGAATTCATTTGAGAACAAATACTACCATGTCACATGAAACTGAGCAGATTATACTGATATATACATGTTCTGATATAAAATAAGCCTGATTCGGTTTCTTGTCAGTTAAGTAAAGAAGCATATACGTATGTATACCATTCATGGGATCATCAAAACAATCGAACAATCCAGTAGTCCAGCCAGTTAACTGAGGTGAAACTTGCACCACGGAAACCAGTTGGGGATTGTTGTAATTATTATAAATCGGAGTGTGAAATGGTGGAGCATGAATGTACGGTGAAGGTGCTTGATGATGAAGCTGACTCTGAGAAGAGGGAATATGATGGTCAGAAGGAAGAATCATCTGAGGCTGCACCATGTTGAAGTTTGGGGGATAATTGTGGCTCAGGTTTCCATGTCTGCTCGAGTTAAGGTAAATTGGACAAGTTGGAACGGGGAAGGCATGAAGTGGGAACTGCACTGGTGTCCGCTCCGACGAGTATGATAATTCTTGTTCTGGTTGGTTAGCTGACGAATGAGGGACAACAGGATCGGTTCTCGAAGCTCCCATCTCTCAATTCGTTTACCTTCTCTAATACAGTGTAATAATCTGTTATAACTTTAGAGAAGATAGTAGAAAAAGGAGACACATTGTTTGTTTCTTTCCTTAACGTATTGGATTGGACTGCACGCCAGGGAAACTATTATATATTTTAGTGTAATTGGATTGACTAGTTAACCTATAGGATCATAGTATCTCATTAAACAAGTTAGGAGGGTGCGGAGTACACGCTTGTTTAAGTATATTATGATTCACTGTATCGGAGATTCATCAGTTAATTAGAGACGAGGCAATGTGGGTCTAAGGGGGCAACGTCCCCTTTAGAAGGGGTCCAGGGGCAGCGCCCCTGGCTGGGGTAAATTTGAATTTGGAACTAATGACTTAACTTTTTAAACCTCAAAATTACCGGTCTTTGGACACTTGCTTTAGAACCAAGTATTAGACCAAGGTGTCCCTAAGGTTTTGGCCGAACCATTGCTAGTCCTCTTCCTAAGTGTCCCTTTGAATTTGGAGCCAAATTTTGAATCCAAAAGTCATGTAGTAGCCGAAATGTTGCATGCATTGGCCAAGGGATGTTGTGTCTTTTCCAAGGGGCAAAGCGTCTCTTTCAAAGGGTATGGTGTCTCTTCCAAATGGTGTGGCAAACACTATAAATTGGTCATAGGTGAGGTCCAAAAATTCATCTCAAACATTCACAATTCTTCTCAAGTTCTAGTTCAGTATTCTGATTTTATCCGATTGAAAGTTTGGGTGCCTCCAAATAGTTTCAATCTGAAAGTGTCGTCACGCACTTCAGAATAATCCAAGCATACATTTCAATAGTTCAACCATCATCCATTCGAGTGTTTTCCAACATAAACAACGTGGAAATGCTGAAAAGGATTGTTTAGTCTCTAGTTTTCGACAGTGTTGGGGAGGCCAAGCAGTAACGACATCATACAACATTGTTTTCTCCAAAGCTTCATTATATATATATTTTTTAAAAACATTGAAAATGTCACCTTGTTTTTTTGTTGATTATCACATCACATTGTACCACCTAAGTGCACTACATTGTAAATGATCCGTAGCTAGCCAAGACAGCCATTTCTGCAACAAGTTTCTTTCATTGCATAACTACGATGTATCTTATGATATTTACTAACTTATAACTCAGAGATCTCTTCTTATGATGATCTGTGTATACAACAGTACGTAACATACTAATATATGTATCTATACAAACTTGTCGAAGACTGTAGAATAATTTAGAGGTGGTTCGATGAACAAGACCAGAGACCCCAACACCAAAATAAAGAGACTGAACACAAGAACTGATTTGCAAGGATCAGCATTTCGTCGAACCATCATGATGCCTTCTTCTTTGTTTGAAGATGATGATGCATCATCCATCTGTAGTATGGGGCAAGTGAAGAACCCGTATGTTATTCCAGTAATTGCTGCTCCAAAGTGAGTCCTGTAACACCGTCCATAGTCCAGCATAAAGCACGAATGAATTGTTATCATTTTTTGATACAACCTTTTCGTAGCTGTCATATAATACATAGAATGAATGTCTCACCAATCATCTATTAGCGTGCCGTCGATGCTTAGTAAGAAGCCGAGAGCTGTAGTAATTATTGCCTTCTGGAACAAACTATCGGCAACTTCTTTTGGAATCACATCTTTGCTTTGGATCTGATATATAAGCCATGCTCCAATCATCGCAAATGTCGGACCCTGCATCAGGCGTAGGAAAATGTAGTTTGATCAGATAAAAACAGTAATTAAGTTTAGCAGAAGAGACAGACAAGAGAGAAATGCTTAAGTACCGTGCCACCCACAGTCATCTCTGGAGTATGAAGAAAGCTAATTAAGTTCCCAGATATACCTCCAAGTAGATATATCAACAAGAATGTGAAGGAACCGTATCCCTTGCAGACCTTAGGCCCGAACGAAGCAAGTGCCCAACAACCAAGAGCAACATGGAGGAATCCTGAATGCTGCACCCCAAAAGAAAAGGACATCAAATCAAGACACTGGAAACTTGGAAATGACAAAAGAAAACATAGTAAATATTATTATGGAAGGAATATGAAACCAACCGAGGTAGGTCATATGTACCAGAAACATTGGGGTGATGAGCCTCCACCATTCTCCGAGCACAATCAGTTGGTTTGCTTTTGCTCCATATAGAAACGGGATAGAGAACAACTCCAACTCGGAGTTCCTAATCGGGGTCGCTATCTCAAACAGGAACACTGCAATGTTGAGTGAAGCTATTATGTTTCTGCATTCACAGACATAGAAGAAAGTGTTATAACAAAAAAAGAAAAAAAAAAGGGGGGTTATCAATTTTTACGATGCTAAACACTAAATTGAGACCAACAGACCAGGATTTGTACATTGTGTAGAGATCCGATGTTCCATCGAACTGATGCCGTTCTTGAGAAGTCTTTGGGACATTATATAGTTGGCTGCTTCTTTTGTCAGAATTGACAGCAAACTTTCCAGATGCTACAGACACGGGATTTGCCATTGAATTGCCTCCTCTTGTAACCATCTCCTTCGTGCCAGGCATCACACAGTTTTCTGAGTTCATGTCTGTAGTGAAAAAGGAAGAATATATCTTCACAGTCAGTAAGACAACTCCATGTAAAGACCAGTGTAATATTATATTACCTCCTTTAACTTTGTCAAGATAAGCCTCCAAAGAGTTGAGGCCTTTTTCTGATTCAAACTGATTATTTTGAGGTAGTATTTCAGCTTCCTGACTACTGTCAACACGGAGCTGCAGATCTTCAGCATCATCTTGAAGTTTACTGAAGTAAGACTCCAGTGCCCTTATTTGATCCTCTTTCTTCACAGCTTGGCAAAATGAACTTGCATTTTTTCCTCTTCTTCTAGACAAGTTATCAAAGCTCAAGATAGACCTGATGCACCTCGAGCCTTCTGGTATAATTATATGATCGCGTAGATAACATCTCTCACTCTGCCTTGCAGCATATTGACCACCATGAGAGTGATCCTTGATAGTCATTTTGAAGCATGTTGGAGCTATGGCCATTGTGGACCTCAAAGATTTTATCAATCAGTAGTGACCTGTCATTTCAAACAACACCAAAGAATCAGCGGTCTAATGTAGAATTAGTATCATATGCTGCCTCTTTGTCACAACAACGTAGAGAAATGGCATGTAAAGAACAATAGCTGAGGTAAAATAAGCAGAGAGTAGTATTCATGATGCTATGCGGTAAAATAATTAAACCAATCAAATAACCTTATAAATATACTCTCTATAGAGGCTAAGTACATAATACACCTATTTTCAAGCTTCAGGAAACAATAAAAATTAAATCTATCAAGCATAGTTTTAACAGGTGAGGCGCACAAGTGGGTCTGCACCCCGACCATGCCGAGGGGCACAAGGGATCTGCACCCTGTCCATGTCGTGGCGCAGGCCCTCCAGCGAGGCCACACGCCTCTGGCGCCTTAGACATGGGTTTATTTTTCAGTTTTTAGCAAGTGAAAAGGTTCCCAGATGTCTAAATACTGTTGTGATAGAGTAATGAGCATGGTTAGATAAAAAAAAATTTAAATTATTGTGCTCCAACTCATACTGTTCTATCTCCACCCCATGGTTAGATCAAAAGTTTTAAACTATTGTGCTCCACCACATGCTGTTCTAACTCCATCTCACGCTGCTCTATGCAACGTCATACAATTACCATTTGAATAGTAATGACTTACTCAGTTTTATAGCAATAAATAAAACATGGCTTAATTTAAGAGAGTCTACTCTAACAACACTTGAACAAAATAACCCTACAAGAATAGTAGGGTAGACGACGTATCATCTCTTTCGTATAGGGAGTCTTTTTTTTAAACCTTGATATGGAGACTTAGGGTACATAATTGATAATACAACTAATTTAAAGTTTCAGGAAATAATAAACATATGTTTGAATCGGTATGCACAGGGACATTCTGTGAAATAGTTATTTATGTTTAAATTTATGGGTGACGGTCTATCCAAAAGATTGAGCTTCAGCCCGATCAACTCGGCTTTTATGACAGTTTCATAAAGTTTTTTTCTTCACATTTTAAGTGTGTTTCTCAGGATTCAAACACTATAATATCATTGTTAGTTTTGTAACGTTTCAAGTTGTTGTTTCAAATCCGAACTATGTGTTAATTAATCCAATCCAATCTGATTGAACCTGTTAATCTTATTTGTACCAAAAAAATGAAAAATTTATAAATGATCCAAATTAATTCTTATTAACTATGTGAGATTTTTTTCATTAAACCTTTTCTCAATTTGTTTTTATAAATGAAAGGAAAAATAAGTTGGGTTCGCGTCTAATAGACCTCAGGATTCAATTGACCAACTATTTTTTCTAACTGATATCATTTGTAATGTTCAAGTCTAAGCAACTGTTATCAATAGTCTAATTCAGTTTGAACTCATTATCCTCACTTAGTCTCATTATTGTTAAACCAATACATTTCTTAATTTTATATTTATAAAATATTTAAATAATTTTCTATTTTGATGTAGAACAAACCAGTTTAAGACGCTTAGCTATATTAAACTTGTCTGACACCAAGTTCGAAAAAGAGACCTCTACTGTGCCCCAAAAAACCAACTTTCACTAGTCCAACCAATACTAATTGAACTAGTTGTTGTCTGCCCAGAATAGGAGAAATCCTTATTGAAATTGAATAATTACAGGGTTAATATCATTTTTTCCTTTTAATGTGGAGAATTTATGGGGTTACAGTTTATTTATGAATTTCACGAAAAATTCTGGTAATTCCAAGAACAAGGAATCTAGATGATCAAACTACAATTGAATTTATTAAAAACCTGCATGCGTAGAGTGCGGCATTTTCTACTATATTATATATATTAGAAAAGGATGAAGAATTGAGAAAATCAAAAGTTTACCATACGATGAATTATAATCTTCTAGCCAACTCAAGTTGAAGACGAACGTATCTCCTCCATTCTTGAAGCTGCAGAAACCAAGTTTAAATGGGCGTCTGAATAACAGTAGATGATGCTGAAAGATTCGTCTTCATTGCCCTTTTCGACTGTCATGATTCAAAGGCCAAGATTTTGTTGCTTTAATTTCCCTTTTTTATCACCGTCTCGAGTATTTATCAACGCTTGACCAATTGTGCTTGGCCACGTGCGCAGAAAATCTAACTCTCCTATCTGAGCCTTCCAAACAAAGATTTTGCGTTGAGCCCACACACAACAGATATCAGGTTGACACCCGGACCCGGCCCGGCCAGGACTTTTTTTTTGGCCATCAATAAACTGGTCTGACCGAGATCTCATCTGATCAGTTCAGAACCCGACCCGTGAATGTTTTGCGCCGACCCGAAATATATTTATTTCACGTCTAAAATAATTCACATCATGACTGGGTATAACATTATTGACAACCGATATTTTGGATTGGAAAGGTTTACATAGATTACTTTTGTTGAAAGACTAAAATATTATCATAGTTTTTTTTTACATATTTGTCCTTACTAATTTTAAGGAAATTAATTATCAAATCGACTTCATATTTCGTAGTTACTAAATCGACTTTGTATTATCAAAATAGTGTGAAAAATTATGCTTGTAGCAAATTTTGAACTATAGACCTCTTACATACTAGCTAAAACTTTTATCACTACACTACAGACTAATTATTCTAATTGATTTTTTACATACTTCAAATATAGTTATTGAAACAGCTCTCATATTATTGTATTAAACATCTCATGTTTATTTATTGATGTTTTTTAGTAATTAACATTTGTTCAACGTTGTTTATTTAATTATAGTTTTACTTTAATTATGTATATATCTACTGATTAATTTTTTGAAAGGATTGAAAAATAAGTAATTTTCTAAATTTAGCATTTATAGGCTACTAGAATACTCATTTTGAAAATATTTCTTCAATCATCTCTAAAAAACTATAGTATATAGATAATTAAGTTAGAACTCTAAGACACATATGATGTTAAGTTTCAATTTTCTCATCAATCATTTGGTCAATGTAGTGTTGCTAATTTTTGACAATTTTGACCAAATTTTATGGTTGATGAGAAAATTGAAACTTAACATCATGTATGTAATTAGAATTCTAATTTAATTATCTACATATTATAGTCTTTCTGATTTGTTTAAAGATGGTTGAAAAAATGTTTTCAAAATGAGTATTTTGGTAGTTTATAAATACTAAATTTAGAAAATTACTTATTTTTCAACCATTTCAAAAAAATAATACAGTAGATACATAATTAAATTAAAACTATAATTAAACAAACAATGTGGAGCAAAAGTTAATTATTAAAGAGTATCAATAAATAAGGAAGATTCTATTTGGAGACCATCAACTACTAAATACAGGCCACTTTTGTCAAAAGAGTAAAATGCCCTAATAATTTTTTACATATTTGTCCTTATTTATTTTAAAAATAAAATTGCTAAACAAAGACCACTTATTTTTTTTCCTCTTTTACTTGTATATTCTAAATTATTACCACACTTATTATTATCCTTCAAAATTGATGGACTGAAACGAAGCTCTAGTGTCAATCTCTCCCTTCTCCGATCAAACTCCCTTCTCCATTCAGCAACTGTGTCGGTACCATTCGAAAATCAGCAAAACAGCCACCACCAGCCGCCGCCACTAGCCGCTAGGCTTGTTCATGAACCGGTTCGACCCCGAACCGGTTCTGAACTGAACTGGTCTGGTTTGAAAAAAACCAGTACATTTTTCTGTTTCTAAAAAAAATAGTCTGGTTTAAGGAAAAAAGAACTGGTCTGGTTCGAACCGATTCAAAACCGGTTCGAACTGTTCTGGTCTGTTTTTTTTAATATCAATTTTGGTTCGGAAATATTTCGGTTCAAATCGAACCTAAACCGGATGAAAATTCTGTCCAACACACTGAACCGTCTTAAAAAATACTGAACCAACTGAAAAACACTGAACCGGCTGAAAAAACACTGAACCGACTGAAAAATACATTAAACCGATTGAAAAACACATTGAACCGATTGAAAATCTATTCCACAACCGACTAAAATCTTGTCCAACATCAACATACGAGAGTCCAATATATCTCTAGGTTTGGTTTATTGAAAACATATCTAGGTTTGGTTTAATTTCAGACCGGTTTAGTTAATTTTGCTTTAAACCGGTTCTAAAATTATATAGGTTTAAAGTGGTTTGATTGAAATTTAAGTATAAACCAGTATAAAAAACGAGTCGAGTCGAACCGGTTCGAACTGGATTTTTGGTACTATTTTGAACTGTTCTATTTGAAGGCAAAAAACACTGGTCTGGTTTTGGAACTAGTTCGGCCGAACCGGTTCGAACCAAACCAGTTCCAGACCAGACCAGACCAGTTCGCCCGAACCGGTTTATTTGGCCAAGCCTACTAGCCGCACCAGCCGCAAATCAGTTTAGGGTACCCCTGTCACCAGCAAATCACCAACCGTGTCGGTACGTTCGCTTAAATTAGTATAGAGTTTAGAAAAAAACCGTCAAAGCTTCATTGCAATTCATCCATAGAGAAATCGGCAACTATGTGTCGATTGAATAAGAAATAATCGACAATCTCTTGTCAAGAATCGACATGGACTTACCGATTTTTTTTCTAAGAATCGGCACATGTCTGTCGATTTGTGCTACAAATATTTCATCCAAGGAATTTTTTTTATTAACGTAATTGCCAAATGTTGGGTCAGAGACTCCCAGGTGCTGACTTGGCAGTGAATTGAATGTCAAAGGATGGATGATCACATGCTTTCGCCTAAGCTCCGATGAACCTGCAAGAAGGGGATCACAACAGAGGGGGTGTCTCTGGGTCCCTCTCCGATGCTTAAATGAGTATACTGTATGTATGAACTCAAAAAGTAATTAACGTATTGAAAAGCAAGAGTATTTATAGAGTGAAGAGATCAAACCGTTATAGGCAACAAAATATCTTGGTGAATATTGTGCTGGTAAAGATTAGGATAGCAGATATTACGGTTATGGCGTAATATTGCAGTTACCGTATGTAATCTTTAGAGAATATGTGCCCGATATACGCGGGATATCGTGGTGATATCTTTAGTGACGGTTGGTGGACCAGAGTTGAGAGGTTATACTCTCTTGGCGAACACTCATATGGTGAGCAGTAGGAGCTGTGACCTTGGTCAATGGCGACCTGTGATGGAGCTTTGGCGTCCACTTTGGTTTGGGTTCGATACTGGACCGATTTATGAGAGTCAGATTAACCTTAATATGGGTCGGCCCGGTCTGAATGATATGGTTTTTTCCCCCTGCAAAGTTATTGGGCATCTGAGGTCTTTCCTTATTGTGTCGTCACTATCAATACCCAACAATATTCTTTCCACCATTTGACCTAAAGTTGTCAATGAAATACTGGTGATTCTAGTGTTTTTAAAAGCATTTTTTCTTCTATATACCATCTTGATTATTTTGATATATAGTTTTCATTCTCAGAGTATCTTATGATTTGTTGTTATATGTTCTCTGCTCCTCAAGCCTGAAATCCCTACTTTCACGGTACCTCAACTGGCTGAGGCAATGGAGGTTATTAAGGAAAGGGCTTATGAACTAAGGGTAATTACATGTCAAAGACTGAATAAATATTATGTTGTAAACTTCGCAGCTGACAGATAGTGAGCGTAAATAAGTTTTCCTTTAGGTAAGGTATCCAAATTCGAAGCTGCATTGCTAAATAGTGATATTTCAACCTGAATGCAGGTTCCATTGACAATTGCTTCACCTCTTGATCCTCAAAGGTTTGAAGGGACTGCAACTTGGCCTCTCTGGCGATCACCAATTCACAAATGTTGGTCTTGCTGTTTCATTGTGCAAATGTTGGCTGCAAAAAACACAATACTGGATAATTTAATCGAAAAATTATTATTTTCTAAATAAATAAATTATTGTGATGGTATTCTACTACCTATTTATGTTTTTTTTGTTGGTAATTGATATTGATGAAACCCACCGGAAATGCCAATTCCACAGTAATGTCTTAACAATTCGACAACTTTAGATCAACTGGTAGCTTTTACAATATCAATTACTTTAATAAAAAAAATTCATTAGAAGAAATATTTGTAGCACAAATCGGCATGGCTTTTCCGATATTTGTTGAACAAATCGGTAGATATGTGTCGATTCTTGGACGTAAAATCGGTAAGTCTATGTTGATTATGGTTTTAAGAATCGACAAGATCTTGCCGATTATTTCTTTTTCAATCGACACGTAGTTGCCGATTCCTCCATGGACGAACTGCAACGTACCGACACGGTTGCTGATTTGCAGGCAACTGGGGGGGCCTAGACTGATTTGCGGTGGGTGCGCCTGGTTTGCGGCTGGTGGCGGCTGCTGCAGATGGTGGTGGATGGTTGGTTTGCGACTGGTTTGCTGGTACTTGTTTGCTGATTTCCGACTAGTACCAACACGGTTGCTCAATGGAGAAGGGAGTTTGATCGGAGAAGGGAAAGATTGACACCAAAGCTCTGTTTCAGTCCGTCAATTTTGAAAAATAACAATAAGTGGGATAATGATTTAGAATATAAAAGTAAAATAGGTAAAAAAAATAAGTGGTATTTGTTTAATATTTTTTTTTATTTTTAAATAGGTAAGGGCAAATATGTAAAAAGCTATTAGGGTATTTAAGTATTTTGACAAAAGTGGCATGTATTTAGTAGTTGATGGTCTACAAATAGAGTCTCCCATAAATAAACATGAAATGTTTAATATAATAATAGGAGAAATTTTTCAATAACTATATTTGAAGTATGTGAAAAAACAATTGGAATTAGTAGTGTAGTGGTAAAACGTTTATCTTGTATATAAAAGGTCTTGGGTTTAAAACTTGCTAAAAACATGATTTTTTCTCAATTTTAATAATATAGGGGTCGATTTAGTAACTACAAAATTATGAGATCGATTTGATAATTAATGTTCTTAAAATTAGTAAGGGCAAATATGTAAAAGAACTATTAAGAAATTTTGATTTTTCAACAAAAGTGATATGTATAAATTAGTCGATGGTCTGCGAATAAAATTTCACATTATTCATTGATCCAACTCATAATGGATCAATTCGAACCCAACTCATATGAACATGTCATTGAATGACCTAATTCATAAAATATACTCAGCGTCAACACATTTGTTAGTAGCACTGCAAAAGGAATACAACATTCCGTAGAACATTAACTACCCTATTAATATGATTTGTTTTTCTGATATAACATAGTTGTATATCAAAATTAGCATGATATTAGAGTTCACTTAAGATTGATTATGTTGAATTGTTTTGTTTTTCATTGACTCCACGTACCAGATTTGTTTGGGTCGGAATTGGTCGTGAGAGAAAATTTGTTTGTTTAAAAAGTAATCTTAAACCAATCAGGATTAAAATATGCTGGTGTTGTATCTCAATCTAATAGATCTCGCAGCGCTGAGAGTGTTGACTCTCCACTATTCTTCTTGTTGATACACACTAGCTACCAGTCCATCGAGTAATACATCATAAACACATTGGGAATGTAGTAATAACTTTTTTTGTGATCAACCGAATGTAGTAATAACTAAAACATAAAAAAGAACGAATGCGCCTTTTTTTAGTTACAAAGTAGACTCATGGACATTCTTAATAGAGTTAATTACTTCAAATGTTACACATGTTTGCGCATGTGACTAATTGGTTATAACTTGTGTATAATTGTTACACATGTTTCAGCACGTGATTAATTGATGATTTTTACTGTTCATCGTTAAAAATCACCGTTAAATCACTATTTGGATACATAAAATGACCAAATTACCCTTACCTTCATTAATTAAGTACCGTCAAAAGGAGAAGAAGATGAAGACCTCTTTTTCATCCTCTAGATGAACAGAGTTCCTTAGCTCATTCTCTCATGAACCGATCAACCCCATGACTTTAATTTGGTCCTTCAGAGACATTGGGTCGTGAGTCTAGAAGTTCAATGGTTTCTCCAATTTTGAGGTAATTGCAAACATTTTGAGTATTTCGTCTCAATTTTGTTTATTGTGAAAAAACTCTAATTTTGGTAAGAACCCTAGTAGCGGATTTTTGAGGCAGTGACTTTCCCCACTCTTGGACTCCATAATCTGAATTGTATAGTGCAATTGAAGATGGATTGTGACAAGCAACTGACAATGGAGATGAGAATTTGAGAAGTGCTTGGTGTAAAAGAACTGAAGAGTAGAAATAATAAGTCCAGTAAATTATAAAAAATAAAACAGACTGTTATCATAACCGTAATTCACTTTTGGCTTCAAATAGTTATTTTAAAAAAATCGTTGAGTCGAACAACTTTGTGAAACAACTTTGTGCTGAGCCGAACAGAAATGACTCCATCATCCTTCTCGTTGCGAATGTTGTTGCTCCTGGTAAATTTGATATCTTGCTCCCTCGCTTTTACTGACATACGTACAATCTTGATGTTTGATACTAATCTGAATATTGGTACCTATAAATTTGGAAACTACTTCTCCACTTGAAATCATGGACAAGGCCTTCGAGAAGTTTGGGGATGACATTGTCATTGCTTTCAGAAGAAACTGGACAATGCCCATCTTTTGATCAATGTGTTAAATAAGTAGTTGTATTTGAGTTTGTTGTTGAAATGAGTTTCAGTTCTGTACTAATGTTATTCAGAACTTGGGTTTCACTTCTTCAAATCTTGAGTTTTATTGAATAGTACCTAAATTAAATAGTTCATTCTAACTTGAAATTTGATTAAATGGTTACATATGTTATCCTAGAAAGTGATTAAATGGTTACATATGTTATCCTAGAATGTGATTAAATGGTAACATATGTTTCATTGTAATGTGATTAAATGGTTACGTATGTTTTCTTAAAATGTGATTAATAAGTTGAAATTGAGCATTATTACTTGGGTTAGACTTATTTCCCTTTCACATTAGTCTTTGTTTGGAGAAACAGAAACCAACCGATCATGTCTTTGTTAATTGTAGTTTTGCTATCATATTTCTGGAGAAATTCAAAAAGTGCAACCAAAAACATGCATCAAAATGACCAGAATATTAGTATAATAATTACAAACTGTGATGGACCATAATGTGAATGAATAAAACCACCCTCTTGTTAGGATCAAACACTCAATCTAATGAAGAAAACATTTAGGATTGATAAGGAAAAACTCAGTTTTTCTAGAGAGGAAAGGAAGGGAAGCAAACTCAGATTTTTGTGGTAACACCCAAGTGGGTAACCTCCACATGGTTTAGCAAGATATATTAATGACGGTTACTGTTACAAAATACGTATACATGGAGAAATACAGTATAGTACAGTATAACAACCTCACCGGCAACCTCATCGCGGAGGTTGAACCGTTAGACGCGTGCATTAATACATAATCTACCATTACATATTAATCAGACTACAATACCTAACACCTCTCTCTATAGATCAAACAATGGATTTGAAGAATTTCAATTTGGAAAAGCAATTCTGTACGAGGCATACCTAATCTTGGCAGCACAACAAATATAAATCCAAAACATTTAGCTGCACATCAACAACACATATAGACAAATATATACATATATATTTGTGGGTGTGTCCATGTCCTATGGTCTCTCCCAGAAAGAATGGTCCTTGTTGGCTTCTCCAACCTTCACAACAAAGAATATAACTTTAATATTATTTGAGACAGCTACCCATTTCGCTAATCGATCAATTAACACGATACGAGGTTGAAGATTTCCTTTCAGCATCATTCAAAGTCATTTTTATTCAGTTCTAATCAAAATCAAGAAACATAGCATAGTGTAACCACCAAGCAGAGCAGTTGAAACTGCAAACCATAACATATCTTGCATAATGTCCCAAAAATATCTTCTTTTTGTTATTCATTCGATTAACACTATACGTAATCCTCTTGAAGATATCGATTGCATTGTAGAAATCAGTAAGTTGAGATTGCTCTAATGGCCCTAAAACCACCACATTGATGCCCAGTTCTCTGTATCGGTTACCCCAGGGACTATCACCTGCAACAAGTACAACAACACCGTCTCTGAATTTAGGGTATTCGTTGAACATTTGATTTAAGACTTCAAACATGATTGGGTGGCCCTTGTCTTTCACCAGTCTTCCCACCAATCCCAATATCAGTGCTTTAGATGTGGGAATGCCAGATTTTTTCTGAAATTCGATTCCTCTATGGGAATATGGATTGAAGATATGTTCGTCAACTCCGTTGAGAATCACATGAACACGTTCTTCTAGAAACATGTAGACTATCTTCAAGACGCCGCTGACGTGGTCGCTTGTCGCAACGTGGTGTGAGTACTGGAGAGTCCGACAAAGATGCAGTCCGACAGAAATTGGGTATGAAAGGTGGCAGAAGGGCAGCTCCGTCATTTCATATTTTGAGAGAAGGGTCACGTGATTGACACATGCGAAACATACAGAAAATTTTAACGGTTCAGTGACGGAATAACCAATCAGTCACATGCTGAAACTTGTGTAACCATTCAGTCACGCGAAAAAATATGTTTAACCAATTAATCATATTGGTCAAACATGTATAACGATTCAAGTAATTAACCATTCTTAATAATATATTATTTTATCGCTAAAATACCTTTGTAAAATTTTATGAATGATACATGCACATGGTGATTTTTTTTACCAAACTAAAATATTTAGAGAAATATTAAAGAAAAAACTATAAGCGTACCTGTATTTCTTTTTCATTTTGTTGTAGCTATGAGTTTCAAATCGTTGAACAAAAAAAATACATGAGTTTCAAATTTTGTGTTTAAAACTGCTCAATTTTAGAATCAAATATGATTTAAAAAAATATAACACTCACGACTCACGAGTTCCATTAACAAGTAGACCTTGGTTTTGTTTCTTTTCTAACACTCGCGAATAAAATTAAGGTTATAACTTCTATTGTAACCGTGAAACTTAATATTATATCCATAAATCTCTTTCACAATTTTTTATAAATTAATCTGTCCAAAACCTATTTTATAAATCAGTTCTTAGTCCAAAGTTCCAAACATGCTTTTATTCACTCCTAATAATATTACCTACTCATAATATAGGAAAGTTGATATTATTTTAAAATTTAATTTATTTTCAGTTTTTATTTATTTAGTTATATACATTCTTTTAAATATGTCTCCTTAGAAGACTTTTCCACCCATGAGAGCGTTCATCGTTATTTTATTTTGCATATTTTTTCTTTTTAAAAGTTGTTAAAAAATTGTCGGCAACTCCATCCAATATTCCGATATCCTCGGTGTTTGCTTCATTGTCTGTAGGTATCTGTAATTATTCACTTGTCTGCAGAACATAGAGATCGAATTGTCCAGAAATATATTTATATTCATTAACAATTGCAGAAATTAATGTTTTTGTCATGAGGAAACATTTGTCTTGGGACTCATACTCATACTCATCACTAGGGTTTAAGTTAAGGTATCATTAAAGTTTTGTGGGAGTGAAAAGAGGGACAGATTCGATCTATTTACCTAACAACTACAGCAATAGTATATTTTTTTAGTGCAACCTTTTATGTTCAACTAATCAACTCAACCAAATTAAACCAGACAATCATTAACCCAATCTTTCTATCATTAAAAAATAAATGGAAAAGACTGGTAAATAAGATTCTTTCTGGTTTAGAGGATATGAAGGGTTGTCCAATAATAGATGATCTGGAGGAAGCACTAGACAAGACATCTGCGAAGATTGTGGCTTTGTGTACAATTTATTCAATACATCATTAATTAATTATAATTTATTTGGAGTTCAGTTGTGGCCGATAAATTTTATTTACTTATGTTTCAAAATTGGATTGAACAATTAAAAAATAATCAATATCTTTCAAATGTTCTTCATAATTAATATTTTCTTTCTCGATTCAAATTCGAAATCAGTTTTCGAACATGAAAAACATGAAAACACAAAATAAAAGGAAAATGTAAAATTATCATTTTTGTGACCATTTATCACATTTGTCAAACATATGTGACTGCATATAATACGTTTAACCAAAAAGTTACATTTTTTAAACATACATGATCGTTTAAACAAAAAAAAACATAAGTAATCATTTAGTAACATAATGTCAACATAAGTGTGACTGTTAATGTGGTTTACCTATTCTTTGTTGTATTTCCACATACAATGGTTTGTTGTGTTCTCTCAAACTACCATCTTTCATCCATTCTACACTGGATGCTCTAGGTACACTAACTGTTATATATTATAAAAATGGATGCTCTAACCTCTAATAACACTAATTACTATATAATATATGGTTAAGCATCTGTTTGCTAACTAAACTTTGAAAGTTTGAATAAATTACTAATTGTTTTTTTAATAAATTGCTAGTTAATTGACTTTATATAAAATTATAGTTTGCTAACCTAGTCTAATTTGTTGTTAAATAATGACGGAGATATTCACGTGTCAACTAGTAAATTGTAAATTTTCTCATAGTTCAATTAGCAAAAAATGCATTTTTTTGCAAAATTTCGTTAGCAATTTGCAAAAAAAAACAAGTAAGATAATAAACAAGATGCAGATTTTCGTAACCATTAATTTGACGACGGAGTTAGAAAATTGTAAGATTATGTAAATTTAATGAATATTTGTTTGAAAAAAATAATTAATAAATTATTCATACATTCAAAATTAAGTTAGCAAGTAACTATTTAACCTTATTAGGTATCTTTTATGCAATGAAATTGATTAAAACAACAAAAGAGTACACATACAGTGAATATCCAAGTTAAGGGGAGGGGGAGGGGGAGAGGATTCAGAGAAGATCTTCGTAGAAGCTGCTGCCAAGATTTGCATGGAACACTGTTATCTACTCGGTATGGAGTGCAAGAAATTAAAAAAAAAAATGCTCAAATCAGTAAGCCACTACTGAAGCAACCCAGCAGCAAATTGTTAAATGTGTTTGTTCTAGAGTTGTCGGGCTCCAAACCGCGCAAGGCTCTGAACACCATATCTTCAGCTTAACTCTTTAATGGAGGTTAATTTCTTTATTAGTGAAACTAATCAAGTGAAGTTAGGCACTAACATAACCGTGGCTAATTGTTAATCACAGCAGACTTAGGTATTGACAGAAGGACGATCGACTCGAGTATCTGGTAAATACTGTTCTGTAAAACGATGTCCAAGCCCTAGATAGACATATATACATCACTCGTATGAGCTACGTACTATCTGTGCGGCTGTGCCTGACAACTAGCTAGTGTTCAGTGTTCACTATAAGTCTAAGGAATCACATGTGTTCACTTTGACTATCATGATGCTCTATCTTTGACTGACTGACTGCCTTTGATTCATAATATGTGGTCGGCTATTTGACACTTGTGATACAAAACAATTCTGAAAATATACGACAGATGACAAACAAGATAGAGAGATAGTAGTTTGTTTCGCTCACTGGTCCCAAACTCCACAATATATATATATATATATATATATATATATATATGAGAGGTGTCCACACGGTTTATTATATGACATATAATGCTAATTGATATAATATATTATCTCCATGTTGTAACATTAAATTATTATGTTTATTCTATAAATTAGCTACTCTCCTGTATTGGGTTCCCAAACCATGCTAATACCAACACCAATTCTTTGATGACAACCCAATGTAAGGTCGTCAGAAATTGAGTGGTAATCAATGCAATGAAGTCGACTATTCTGCGTTTTATGTCGGATAGAGTTATACATATATGTTTTGTCTACTACGGGGGGGGACCTGAAGGCACTATATTGATGATAAGGTTGCAGCCTAGCTATAGCAGAGACAAATGTGGAAATAAAGAGGGACCAAGAAAAGATACATAGATAGATATAGACAAGCTTGTAATTAATGAGATTAACACACTAATCATAACGTTAAGTTACATGGAGGTAGAAGCTTTTGAATTTATGAAATGTACCTAATGTCTGTCCAATATTCGAGTAACCTTAGCTTGAATTCTCACATAACATGGGTTGGGCACAGCTACGACATCCTTAACATGGTGCTTCTCTGTTTACATTATGTCGCTTCACTCTTTTGGTATACAAATTCAAACGGATGTCTACTACTATATATATACACGTGATCTAATTTCATGTAAACTTACATAGAATGCATTTCAGTCTTCCACGTGCATATATATAGCCACTTTTCGATTATATATATAATTGGTGTTCATCTATCTACTTGGCTAGGGGGCATGAATTCCAATTAAGTTTCCAAGAATTTGGTAGGGGTGTAATGGTCATCACACTTGTTCATTGTAAGTAAATAATTACATGGGACCATCCACCTTCAACTCCTTTATAAATACGAAGCCTTTCACCTTCTCAATTCCTCACTCAAATCACGCTCTTCTTCTTCTTCTTCATCTTCAACAATCTTCTCTCAAGAGAAATTTAATTACAGCAATAGCACTATATAGATATTGATGAAGAGAGTGATGAGGAACTCTTCTTCTTCTTCTTCTTCTTCTTCATCATCATCATCATCATCAACTGGTACCAAAGAGTCGAAGAGATCATCATCATCCAGTAAATGCAGTACAAGACTGGGAGGCTACTTGAAGCAACAGAAAGGCAGACTCTACATTATCCGTCGATGCGTCGTCATTCTCCTCTGTTGGCATGACTAGTTAGGTTAGGGAAGGAGATTATACTTAATTCAGAGTTTTGATAATAATCGAATACATTTGATCAGCGCGCTGCCGCAGTTTGATTCAGTTAGGTTCTTTCAATATTAAATGTAAATACCAAATATTAAAAGAAATGCCATGAATTATTGTTATTATTATATTAATGAAGAATACTAAGAGGAGGGATCCACTTGGCTTCACCTTTTGAGTATATGTGCATGCATGGGTGCGTGTGTGAAGTGTATAATCCACAGCATTATGATTATGAGAAGCTACTAATCTAATTATAATGATTGTGACGAACTAATAATTTATTCAGTTCAACTTCTCTCTCTTTGCTATACTTTATTTTAATATATTATATATACACATATTTTACATTTTGTCTCTTGCAACATTTTGACATGCTTGCTTGCAACATACCTAAAAATGGGAGATACCAACTCTAACATTTCTAGATAAAAATTGGAAAAATAATTTTTTCCTATCATCAGATTCTATATGCATTCCTATTGATGATTTTATCTGACTTACACAGTATTTCAAAGTAACATTATTACTTTAAAGTTTGTCCTTTTAAATGTTTGTTTAGTATATCGGATTTTTGTAAAAAAATTTATGTATCTTGTTTGAACAAATCTATAGTAAGTCATATTATATTTGCTTTAGGTAATCCATATGTAATATTTAGTAGGATTAAATAACAAACTATCTGAACTTTGGACGTTTTGTAACGAACTATCCGAATGTTAATAATTCAAAACGGACTACTTCAACTTGAACAAATGTGTAAATAGCTACCTCCGTTCAATTTCTGACGAAATTCTATCAACACTTGACAGTAAATTGGACGGAAATAGCTATTTGCACATTCGTTTAAGTTGAGGTAACTCCTTTTAAATTTTTAAAGTTCGGATAGCTCGTTATAAAACGTTTAAAGGTAAGATAGCTCCTTATTATTTAAGAATTTAGTAGAATGATCTCTTTCTTTTAACCATGTACATATATATATATAATAATTAATTAGTACCGTCACATCCTAACTCTTCTAAAGTTGGATAAAGTTGGAAAAAGTTGAAAATCATACACACGTGCAATGAACTTGTGACAGTTGGCAGAGGTAAAGTCTCTATTAGTTTTCAGTTTTCACGTTTCTTTCTTGAGTTCGGTCCTCAAATCCGGATTATTTTTCAAATTTAATCTTTTTTAAAAAAAATTAAAGACACTATAAAACTCATTTTTTTACTTAAATAAAGTATTATATGAATGATTTACATATATTTGCTCCAAAAATATAAATACAAACATATATAAAAGTTTGTAATAGTTTATTATTTAGTAGGGTATTCAGCCCGTCCACGTGCGACTACCACTGTGAATATTTTTACCAATTGTTTGGTCCTGAAATTTCAGGTTGCACCTCATCAATTTGCGATTATTATTGAGTTGTAACTCATCAATTTGCGATTATTATTGAGGGACAGTAAGGACATGATAACCTAGATGCTAAACTACATATGTTTCTATTTATATTTTTTGGGTAAATATATGTAAATTATTAAAGTAATACTTTATTTAAGTAAAAAATAATTTTTTGATAGTGTGATGTACTAATGTAAAAATATATAGCAAAAAACTTAAACTTAATTTGCGTATTGGACTTTAAAAAGTTAAAAGTGTGACTTGGTAAGTATTTTTTATTATTTGTGAAATTTGAAAAATTATTTTAGTAATTAATTTTTAAAAAATGTCAAATTTGAAAAAGAAAATCAAAAGAGGCCTGAAAAAGTAGAGTTGGTTTCTTCTCAAACGGCACACGATGTTAATCATCACGGATTACAACTTTTAAGTACCTAACTTACCTTTTACTAGATTGAAATGACAATTTGATTTCATATAATTTTTTAGCTCACCTATTTATACACCATTATTATCTTAACGTCTCTAACTGACCGAATTTTAATTTATATATTATATTCTTGGATAAAAGTAATAAAAAAATATTTTTTGTTAACATAAAAAAATTATAATTTATGCATTTAATTAGGAGGGAAAAAATATAAACGTAAAATGTGAGTTTTGGTAATGATAAGAGTAAGTGTAGGAGAACACACCCTCTCAAAGATCAAAGTTGAGTACATTAAATCGAATTCACTTTGGAGTAGCAGCAATGAACACCATAATAAACGTTGAGAAATTGTAAAGTAATGAAGTGTAGATTGTATTTTACCGATAAGAACAATTCATATTTATATAATATGTTCATTTTAAATATGATACGTACAAGACTCACATGTATAACTTTCTTAGTTGGTGGTACTTTTTGTGTTGTGAATGCTTGGTGTGAATATTTACAAATCACTCAACTACTATTTATAGGACTCTAAAATAAACTATTGGAATATACGAAACATGCAATCGTTTAGAGCATAATATAAACACATATTTAAGTTACCTCATTTGAATGATTGACTTAATGGGAGCGGATCTACTTGAGGTTGAGATCACGCTCTGTCGGGCGGGAGGACACGTCACGGGTTAACGGGCAGTGACTTAGGTTTCCACAGCTACTTACCTCAGTCTAATTTGTAAGTCGACAAAGTTTCTCTACTCTGGGTGAGAGTGAGAGTAGCGTCAAGCTCATCAGCTTCAGATTTTTCCAACCCTGAGCATCCCTATACATAGAGAGAATGATTTGGGTCAGTATCCAATACTTGACTCATTAGAATGAACTCCCACTATTGGGCGACTCAATCCCCTCAAACCAACAAAATCTATAATTGCATGTTATTTTCGCGGAATATGAATGAAATAAGTGTTACGAATTCCGTAAAAAGTTGTTCTTTTCACGGAATTGAAATTTTTTGGCTTACGGAATCCTAGCCCTCTAGTGTTAGACATTCCGGGCAAAATTCTCGGATTTTCTACGCCTAGCGCGTCCAGAATCAGGAATAGGTGCCCAATTGATGATTTGGCCCTCATTATCTTTTCATATTGCCCAAACTACCCTATTCTCCTTCAATTCTCTTCTCGGGTCGAAACTCCTACCCTGCTCCTCCATTTTTCTTCTTCAATTCTCTTCTCGGACTTCCAGGTACGTCTCCTTTTCATTCTCCAAATTGATCTTGGGTTCGTGATGAATCACATTTCTGGGTTCGTCATGAACCCAGAACTATGAAGTTTGTGTTTGATTTTGTGTTTAGTTGTTGTTTATGTTGTTGATTATGCTGTGTTTGTTTATGCTCTGTTGATCAATCAGGTTGTTGATCTGAAATTGTGTTCATAATTGGTAGGCTATGTGATCATTAGGCTGAAATTGGGTGCAATTTAACTTGATCATTAAGTTGGAATTGGGTGTCAGAATCACGATTGGACTAAGTAAACTAGCTTAATATAATCCTCTCGCTTGTAGGATGCCCTTTCATGGAAGTTTGGATGGTTGAATTGTCTGATGAAACCTAGTAAGGATTTTTGTGAAAACTCTGGATATGTTTACAATTACTGCATTGTCAGACCTTGTATTGTAGTGTATTAATAAAATGTTATATTGCGGATAGTGTAATTAACGATATTTGTAATAAATATGTCATCAATTGATCGTGAATTTTTTTTTATTATTTTGCATTATAATTTACATTATTTAAAAAATTTAGGAAAAAAAAATTAAGAAATTGGTCTTTCAAATAAATTAAATAATTAAAAAAGTGATTATTATTTATTATTTAATTATTCTTAATTTTTAAAAATAAATAATACAAATTATATGTATTATATATTATACATATGCAATGAGAAAAAAATAAGTCATTTTACTATATTTCATTATCTTTCCATATACAATTTCACCATAAAAACAACTGAATTCTTTATTGCATTGCATTCCATTCCATCAAATAAACAAATTAATATTCTTATCTCATATTCTTTATTCCATATTTCGTATTACTCATTCCGAATTCCGTGAAAAAAACGTCTCGTAAGTCCCTATATAAATTGTTTCCAAAAAAACTCTCATAGAACTTCCTACAAATTATTTGGATCCTAGAATTATACAGATTTAACTTTGTATCCTCATTTTTTGGACACATCCAAACTTAGGTTTAATTTTTCTAAGTTAATCCCAAACTTAACTCTCTGTACATGAAACTTTAATCTTAGACCATTAAAGTCAGCGATTCAACAAAAGGCGCGGTCAATAGGGTAGTTAGAATTGTCTATGCCTTCGATAAGATAACGTTCAATTATTCGACTCTCATACCTCGTATATGTTGGAGTCATTCATGCACCAATAATGCACCAAAATGTCCCACAGAACAACATTAATCTAATCTATGTATGAGGATATATATAATATCTGTCGGTAGACGTGATATAGACAGGTCCTTTGGTCTTCAAACGTCCCTGTCTGTCTAACCTGTTTCGTCCACATCCATGAACCATTCATTACGAGCTGTAAAGCGAGCTCTCTCTTCCATTGTCAATGTCGTCAAAACAGTTGTTGCAGCTGAACTCAGTGCAGCTGAACTCAGTGCAGCTGAACTCAGTGCATATTCTACCCCCTCCCACCAAGTCATTTTTTCTGTGAAGAAGTTGGTGGAGATTAACTTAGAAGCTACGTACCGGCATATATGGAGGATGAAGAATCGACGTGATTTCTCAGGTCGGGTGTTGTAAACATTTTAGCTGTTGTTGGTTGTTTTTAATGATAAACATTTGCTTTTTGATAGAAAGTGATGAGTTATCAGCTTTGAGACTAGTCATTTTCGCATTTGGTTCAAAACCATTCAGAGCTGGACTTATAGGCTCAATGGTATTATGTCGTCGCTCATATGATATTTATGGCGTCAATCATATACAACTCTGATAAGGGCGCCAATTCGGAAGGATGCACCAAAACATAAAAGTAGCATGATTAAGTGCATGCCAGAACACGTAATGACTACCATAATCTAAACGTCTACACTCCTATGTAGCTCAACCACTTTTAGCAGGCCTATGATTAAACTAACTAAAAAGATAGTCTGCACTAGAATAGACGTTCTGCAGACAATCATTACTCCTAGTAATCGTGGTTCGCTTGCCCCAGTCGACTGTGACGTCACAACTAAGATTAACATGGTAGGATCTGACCAACCATGTTTCAGGTACACATTTGTTATAAATATCTCTCAACCAACCTTATTGATGGAGACTAATATTTCACCTTCCCTTGCTATCCGTTGTTCTACATTTATTCTGATCGCCCAAACGAACCTCCACTGATTTTATCATCGGAGGGGAAACGTCGGGAATTCTCCGAGCTTTCCTTTTGTGCAGGTCAACGGAGCAGCTAGGAGGGATAAGAGAAGAAATTCCATTTTATGTTATCCAACACATTGGTGCCGTCTATGGGAATCTATTGAACGAAATCAGTCATGGTTCCCCTACAACTCGAGCAAAGACTAACAACTGAGAGGTTAATGAAGAGGACTCACTCAAAAACCTCCAACAACACTTGGGACTATCAACATTCATACCGTCCCAGCCTGTTCAACCCAGTCAACCTGCCCAGGAAGCACCTCCCGTCCCTGCAGAGCAAAGGCATGAGTCTGAGACACCAAGACCAACACATTCTCGTATTGCCTCCCCTGCGGAAAGGGCGCAACCTCGATTGGACGTAACTCCAGAATTTTTTTGACACCAGCGTTTATGGCGACCCTTGGCAAAATCTTAGATAGAAGATAGCAAAGAGCAACTACTCGAGCATCTCAACAGGCGGGCACTTGTAGGATGGAAGAAGCCACCTCCAAGCCCCATAATTTACCAAGGGCTCCACATCCAACCTCTCTCCCTAGGAGTGCCTCCATAATAGGCACTGAAGCGACAATGTCTCATACCCCTGGCATAATGACCAGGAAAGAAGTCGAGGAGCTTGTTGCTCAGAAGATGAAGGAACAGAAGGGCAGAGCCATGCCTAGTCTACGGGATAGGGCGTCGCACCCGTTTGTCCAAGAGATCTTGTTTGTCACCGTACCGCCTCATGTGCAGACACTTTAGATTGATTATTATTGAGAAGAGGGTGACCCAGTCGAACATATTCAGACGCACGAAGCCTTCTTATTGGGACAAACAAACGATGACAATCATTTTGCGCTCCTCTTTTCAGCTACTTTGGCAGGCGTCGCGTCTCACTTATTTTTCGGTCTTCCTAAGGCGTCGGTTAAATCATGGGGAGATCTGAAGGGAAAATATATTGTGCAATATATGGGAGGACGCTACCTCCTAAAAAGTGTTGGGACTCTAGACCACTTGAAACAAAACAATGATGAAAGCTTATTAGGTGACTTCTACACCAGATTTAATAAGGAACTGACTGGAATTGATTTGGCGATCACGGAAGGGGGGACTATCCACGCTTTTGTAAGAGCGTTGGGACCAAGAGGCTTAGTCTTGTATGATAGTTTGAGTATTATCCTTGTCAATACGGTGGAAGATATGGTGGTACGTGTAAAGTCTTATATAGACTTGGAAATTACAAAGGAATGAAGGAGAAGAGACAAGCGCCGCCAGGGAGGTCTACGCCTCTCAAATTTCACGAACTTCCAAGACAGGAATATATCCTAGAGAAGAAGAGGAACTGGCCATTTCGTTCTCAGAAAAGGAGATGGGACATGTCACCTCCCCTCACGATGATCCCATTGTAATTACGATGGGAATTGATAGGTTCGATGTGAAGGGGGTATTGGTAGACTCGGGAAGTTCGACATATGTTGTTTCTTCATGCGTATAAAAGGATGGGACAAAAAGAAAAATACTTAAAAAAGGTCAATTTTTCCCTGATGGGATTCACCTCACATACTACGTACACAGTAGGGGTTGTCACTCTCCTGGTACACTAAGGAGAATGATGGAGGTCATTGGATTTAGAGATTACCATTATCGTAGTTGGTGTTCCTGCATCATACAACACCATATTAGGGTGCTCGACTCTAAATCCAATAAAATGGTGCATTCCACATACCATCGGTTGCTTAAATTCCCAACGCCTCATGGTATTGGAGTGATGAAGGGAGATCAACCAGCAACACACAGTTGTTATGTCCAGATAATGCGACACCATATTCGAAAGAAAGAAACTTTGGCGATTCAAACTGAGGAGGACCCTCGAGAAGAAAAGAGTCGCCCTCAAACAGTGGAAGGATTAAAGAAGGTGGAAGTGGATGGCCCGAGAAAAAAAGTGCAGATTGGAGCGTCGCTCTAAGAAGATGAGACTAAATCTTTGTCAATGCTCTTGATGAAGTTTAAAGAATTGTTCGCATAGAAACCAAGCGACATGCGAGGGATTAGTAAGGAGGTGATTTTTCATGAACTCAACAATTAACCTGAATATTATACCAATCGCTCAAAAGCGATGCCCTGTAGGTGAAGAAAAGGTGATCACTATTAGACAAGAAGTTGGAAAATTGGTGGAGGCAAAATTCGTAAAGGAAATAAGGTTCCAAATCTGGGTAGTGAATCCCGTACTTGTGAAAAAGAGCAATGTAAAATGGAGAATGTGTATCGACTTTCGTGATTTGAATAAGGCGTGCCCAAAAGATTCATATCATTTACCAAGGATTGATAAATTGGTCGATGCCACCTTGGGCCATGAACTTCTCAGTTTTATGGATACTTTGGCTATAACCATATACAAATGGATGATGACGATGCTCAACATACATCCTTTTATGCTGACAGTGATATTTATCACTACATGATTATGCTGTTTGGACTGATCAATGCAAGCGCCACTTATCAAAGGATGGTCAATAACTTTTTTCTGGAATGATAGGTGTCACCATGGAAGCGTATGTGGATGATATGTTGGTGAAGTAGATAAAAGGTGTCAATCATGTTAAAGATTTGAGAAAAATCTTCGAGAGGATGCGCCTTTATCAAATGCGTCTAAATCCAGCAAAGTGTACTTTTGGCGTTCAGTCAAGCAAGTTTCTAGAATATACGTTTAGCCAAATAGGGATAGAAGTCAATCTTGAGAAATTGGACGCGGTTGAAGTAATGAAGAGACTCACTTTTCATAAAGGAGTACAGAGTTTGAATGGAAGGTTAGCGAAGCTAAGTCGTTTCTTAGCGAAGGCGGGGGACAAATCACTACCATTTTTCCAGGTGCTGAGGGCTAACAAGAAGTTTGAGTGGACGTCTGAGTGTGAAACATCTCAGGACGCTCCCACCATTAGCGAAACCCTCTAAAGGGGACGCCTTGTCTTTGTATTTAAGTATCACTCTGTTTGCTGTAAGCTCTGTTTTGGTCAAAGATGTAGGTAAGGGTCAAGTGTCAGTGTATTATGTATCGAAATTCCTCACCAAAGCTGAAATAAATTACTCATAGGTTGAGAAGTATCTTTATGCGTTGGTAATATCGGATAGGAAGCTACGCCCCTATTTTAATGTACATGAAATTACCGTCTTAACAAACCAATCGCTAAAGAACTTCTTGCAAAAATCAGACGCCTCAGGGAGAATGGTCAAATGGGCCATCGAATTAAGTGAGTTTCAGATTAATTTTTCTCATAGGACTGCGATTAAGGGACAAGCTTTGGCGGATTTCATAGTGGAATCAACATGTCCTCAGCCAGCGACGCCTATAAAAAAACAAGAAGATGAGAAACCTTGGATGCTTCATACAAATGGTTCGTCATCAGTCCAAAGCTCGGGGCAGGATTAATACTGACCCCACCTGATGGTGGCGCCCCGTTATGATACGGTCTGGTGCTCACCTTTAAGGCGACCAATAATGAGGTAGAGTATGAAGTGCTTGTCACTGGTTTACGATTGACTAAGGGTTTAGATGTTGCTTCTCTTCACGTGTATTGTGATTCACAATTGGCGGTAAACAAAATTAAAGGTGAGTATGCAGCGAAGGGTGAAAAGATGAAGTTATATTGAAAAGATGCTAAGGCATTGGTAGAATGATTCAAAAAGTTTAAGATAAAGGTTATCCCATGATAAGCGAATCAGGAAGCAGATGCCTTAAGCAAATATGTCTGACAGGCAACGCCCATACAAGTGCATTTCATAGAAATCATTCCTGGGGAGATGAATATGTTATGCGCCAACATTAACATGGCAGTCGATTGGGCGATACATATACAAACTTATTTAGAATCTGGAGAGCTCCCTCAAGATGATCTCGAAGTCAAGAAGATCGTTCTCCTAGCTTCAAGTTTTAGAATAATCGATAGAACACTTTATAAGCGAGGATTTTCTACGCCTTACCTCAGGTGCGTCGCTCATCCAGAGACGATTACCATTTTAAGGGAAGTACATGAAGGATATGTGGCATGTCATGAAGGTGCTAGGTCAATTGTGAGAAAAGTTATGAATCAAGTGTATTATTGGCCTATAATGAATCAAGAGGCGCCGACTTTGGCCATGAAATGTGAATCATGCCAGAAGTATAGCCCGAAGATAGTGCGTCCCCCAGCTAAGCTTACTAGTATAGGTGTTGCGTGGCTGATTGCCCAATGGGGGATCGACTTGGTAGGCCCATTACCAAGGTCCAAGCAGCGCACTTACATTATAATGGTGATCGAGTATTTCTCAAAATGGATTGAAGCAAAGGCGTTGGTATCTGTTGGATCGTGAAATCCTGAATGCTGATCTGGCAGTGAATTGAATGCCAGACAAGGTTGGGATGACGCTTCAGCTCCAACTCCGGTGAACCTGCAAGTAGGGGAGCGCAACAGAGGGGGTGCCTCTGGGTCCCTCTCCGATGCTTAAATGAGTATATGTGTGTATAAAACTCAAAACGTAAAGTACGTATGTAAAGCAAGGATATTTATAGGGTAAGAGAGATAGAACCGTATAAAGGCAACTGAATATCTTAATGTATATTGAGTTGCTGAAGATTCGGATCGTGGGATATGGCAGTTACTGCGAGATATTGCAGTTACCAAATCTAATCTTTAGTGAATATGTGACCGGAATATGCGGGATATCTTGGCCACTCTGTTATTAACGGTTTAGTGGGACCAGAGGAGAGAGGCAAGGCTCTCTTCGGGGCGAGCACTCCCATGTCGAGCAGTGGAAGGTCGCGACTTGGTAGAGAATGGCGAGCAGTCTGAGAGCCTTTGGCGTCTCTATAGACTTTGGGCTCGATTCTGGATTACTCGATGGTGGGCCAAGTTTGGCTTGTACTTGGGCCGATCCGGTTCGGATGTCATGGGTTTACCCCCTCTATAGTTATTGGGCCTTCGAGGCCTTTTCTTACTGGGCCGTCACTATCGATACCCAACATTTGCCCCCGAAGCTTGATTGAAGTTCCTTCAGTCGAGCTTGATTTCCTGGTAGGGTTTTAGATAGTGACGTCTTTGGTAATGGTTCAGTGCCTTTGAGATACTTCGAGCTCATTTGGCGAGCAATTCCTTCTCTGTTCAAAGCCGAAAGAATATCCTTCCTTTTATCCCCTTTTGGCGATCACTCGAGGTGACTCAGGCTTATGGAAGTCTATCTTTCTTAGTTAGGCGATCATTATCTACCCGAGGTATTCCTGCTAAAGCTTTATTAGTGCGTTGGCGACCCTCTTGTCTCCTTAGTGGACTTGTTAGCATTTAATAACTGCACGGTTGTCCAGAAATCGAACGGTCACTTGAGGCACGCCTGACATTTACTTTTCCGTAAACCCAGGGTAGCTTGACAGCTGTCTGTACCAGCCAACCGTTGTCTCTTGGAATTCTGACATTGCTTCGGTTTTTTTTCAAAAGGGTGCAATTATTCCTCTGCGTCGCTTCGATTTGCTCGTGGCGGTTACTCCCCTTTTGGTCGCTATAGGAAACGTCATTTTCTGTATTCTGTCTTTTACGCTTATCCGCTCTCTTGGATTTTCAGAGCTTCATTGCGATCCTTTCCTTTTCTTTTCTCAACCTTCTTCAGCCTTCTTCCAACATTTCCATGGCTCCTCGCAATCAGAGAGTCAAGCACACGGCTCCCAAGGGTGCCAACAAAGCCAACATGCCCAGAAATGCTGATGTCCCTTTGACCATCAGGGATGAAGTCGTTCCCCCTTCAGTAGAGGAACAGACCGATTTGGGCAGGACTGCAACCACTCCTGTGGTGGTGGACGGGCCCGAGCTGAACACGCCTATTTTTTCCCCAAAAGGTAAACTTTCGCCCTTTTATTGCTCTGCTTTGGCAATGTCCTCTGCTGTTCTTTGCTTTTTATGTTTATCATTGCAATATTTGAATTTGTTCGAGTAGACGTCAAGCCTAATGAATTGAAGCCGGCTTATTTTAAGACCGTGGTGGCGCTCGGTGGCTTCAGCGTGGAGGATGCTCCTAGATATCCTGGCCTAGGTCTGCATTTTCCTCACGATGGAGAGGTTTACATTTATGCGGCTCAGATCGATGCTGGGTTGCGTTTTCCTCTCTGTGAGGATTTACAGACCTTGTGTCAGTTTTACGGGATTCACCCCACACAGCTTGTCCCGAATGCCCTCAGGATGTGGGTCGGTTTCAAGTTCCTATGCTTACGCCAGGAATGGGTATATTCACTGGCCCTGTTCCGGTGTTTCTTCCGCCTGGCAGCAGGGGCAAACCACCTTCACCACTTCCAATCCCGCTGGCCGAAGTTTTCAGAGTGGGGAGGCCTTCAGGGATGGGTTTGGAACGTCCATGTCCGCCTGGTCGACGATTTTCGGACCACCAACTCCAATTATAAGAAGTGTTACTTCTTTTATAAGGGGGGGGTGCCCTGGAAATTGTTGATCCCGGACAAGGATTTCCCTCCTTCCTTCGAGGAGCTATCAGAGAGTGATCGAAACGCTATTGATGACCTATACCGGTCGCATCGGTCTTCTCAGTTCAAGTCCATCCGCTCAGTGGCGGAGACTACCGAGAATGCCCTTGAGATGGCGGGTATTCATCAAGCCACGCCAATCTTTAATGATTGGGTAATTTTCTAACTCTTATCTTGCTTTATTACTTGTAGGGAAGGTTGTAAGCAAGAGCCAGAAACTGATAGGTCTCTTTGATGACCAGGGATTAGCGGGGTTGTCCTCCGACCAGGCATTGCTGAACTCTCCTCCTCCCCCCTCTAGGCGTTCGTTCAAGAGGAAGTCTGAGGAGGTGCTTCCCTCGGCCACTGCTGACCCTCGCCAACCAGGTATGTTGCTTTGTTATTCGTAGATTTAATATCTTCATACTTTGCGGTTTTTTGTTTTTTGACATTTTGTCTTGTTGTTTTGCAGAGGAGTCCTCAACCGACATGGTCCGGGATCATGCTCCTCCTCCCTCCAAGAAGGTCAGGAGTGAGGGATGTCCGGAAGTCGACCAACATCCTTCTCCTCCCCCTCCTGGGGGTCCTTCCGCTAATAAAGGGAAGGGTCTGGACGCGGTGCCCCCTTCTCCTTCTCCCCAGGGTCCTTCTGCCGCCAAGGGGAAGGTTTTGACCTTAGCTCCTCCTGTTCTTACTGTGCCCATGGCTCCTCCTAAGGAGTCTGGGACCAAGAAGAAGGGGCATGCTGCTTCCAGCTCATCGAGGGCTCCTGTGGATGAGCATTGCTCCCTTGCCGGCTTGTTTCAGCCGCTTGAATCAGCGAATTCTCGGGAAACTTGGGTCCCCTGTGGGGACCTTATGAAGAAGGGGTATCCTCCCCAGAAGAGCCTCCGGGGCAGCCCGGATATGTGTATGCGGCTTCTGGACGGGATAATTCCCCCCGCGGACCGCTCGATTGTTCCCACGGAACTTCATCAGATCGAGGGGTTCCTTCGGTCCCACTTCGAACGAGTGGCTTTGGTAAGATCTCATACTTTTATTTCGTAGAGTCCTCTCTTTGTCGTTCCCTTATTGTCTGTTGTCCTGACAGCTTTTATTCTATATTTGTTGCCAGTTCGTTCGGGAAGAGGTGATTCTTGGTCGTGTCTTCGGGGAGCTCACCGACAAGTATTCCAGTGTGCTCGCCGAGCTGGAGCAGTACCGAAGCACGGGGGTCACTCCTGAGCAATTGGGGACTATCAAGACGACTGCAGATGCAGCGATCGCCTTGGCAGATAATACCCGAGAGGAATACCTCAGGAAGGAGCAGCGCCTCCTTGCTGATGTCCAGAAGAGGGAGGCTGAAGCCGCTGCCGCTCTTCAGGACTTTGACGCTCTTCACCTGTGTTTAGATCAGGGAGAGATCGTCCGAGTTCGCCTAGATGCTGAACTTAAGGAAGCTCAGGCGCAAGGGGCAGAATCGGAGGCTCGCAGGGTCGCTGCCGAGGCGCAAAGGGACGCTGCTGACGCCCAGAGAGAAGCTGCGGTGGCTCAGACGGAAGCTGCGGAAGCCCGGGGGATTGCCTTGGAGGAGGAGAGGGATCGGTTAACTGCACAATTGAAAGCCGTCCCTTCGCCCCAGAGCGTAGTTGAGGCATTCAAAGCCTCTGAGGAGTTTGAGGACTGCGCTCTGAAGGAGATGAGGTCGGCGATTGCCGATTTTCTCGAAGTCCTGGTGGATGAGGTCCAGGCGGTCGATCCCAACTTTCCTCTTGGGGAAGTCGCCTCTTTGAAGACCTTCCTGCGGAGTCGTCCTTCGCCGCCCTCTGTTGCTGGCGAGGCTGCTCCTGAAGGCGAGCCCAGTACTTCTGCCCCCGAAGGCGAGCAGAGCACCCTTGCCCCCGAGAACTCCGACGCTTGAAGTCCCCAACTCCTTGGCGACCGTATTTATCTTTTTTAGATAGCCATTTTTGTATTTTCTGTTTTTGGTTTGTAATTATTTGTCGAAGACTTGGATTTTTCTATTGAATGCTTTTATATTCTTGAGCCTTTAATCGACTTCGAACATATTTAGCTATCCAATATCTTACTCATAATTACTTTCTTGCTTTGTAATGTCGTCGACCCTTAAAGCCGTAGACCCATCATAAGTTAAACTTTCTAAGGATAATACTTTTGACACTTAAAAGCGTAAACTTCTAAGTTCAAAGAGATATTACCTTCTTTGAAGTTTAAACCTTTGAGGTGTTGGCCTAATAACAAGGGATTTGTAATTTGTCAGGCTTTATCATCGATAGTGATCGCCTAAACTTTCTTTGGCCTGACTTTGGCGTCAGGGCTTTCATTTTGCCTAACATTTTGCTAGGTCTTTTGGCCTGACTTTGGCGTCAGGGCTTTGCCTGACTCTTGGCGTCAGGTTTTTTGAAGCCTAACTTTGTTGTTAGGGCTTTTGTGGCCTAGTTTTGTTACTAAGGCTTTTTTGGCCTAACTTTGTTGTTAGGGCTTTTGGCCTGTCTTTGGTGCTAGGGCTTTTTGGCCTAGCTTTGTTGCTAGGGCTTTTGGCCTAGCTTTGTTGCTAGGGCTTTTGAGGCCTGACTTTGGCGTCAGGGCTTTTGGCCTAGCTTTGGTGCTAGGGCTTTTGGCCTAGCTTGGTTGCTAGGGCTTTTGAGGCCTGACTTTGGCGTCAGGGCTTTTGGCCTAGCTTTGGTGCTAGGGCTTTTGGCCTAGCTTTGTTGCTAGGGCTTTTTGAGGCCTGACTTTGGCGTCAGGGCTTTTTTGGCTTCAGCTTGCTTCGAGTGGACACGCTTTGTGAAGGAATGGCTTTCTTTTATTGACATAATCCGTTTGATTACAAGCTATGCATAAAATCTTCTTAAATGCTCTGAATTAAATGGACGAGGTAACCTCTCGCCTTCGGTGGTTTCCAAATAGTAGGATCCTGGTGCGGCGATCTCTACTACTTTGTATGGTCCTTCCCATTTGGCTGAAAGTTTGTTTTTACTGTCCAGCCTTGTAAATTCATTCCTTCTCATAACCATCTCCCCCACGAAAAATTGGCGAGCGCTAACTTTTCTGTTGAAATACCGAGCGGTCGCCAAGCGCATTTTTGCCTGTGTTTTTTCCGAGAGCCATCTCTTTTCCTCTGCCAAGTCGAGGTCAGTTCTGCGCTCGATCTCATTTGCCTCCGCGTTAAAGTGTAGGACTCTGTGGGTAGGCACTGCTAATTCAGTTGGTGCTACTGCTTCTGATCCGTACACTAAACTGAAAGGCGTTTCTCCTGTGGCCGCCTTAGGCGTTGTTCTGATGGCCCATAATACGTTTTCCAGTTCGTCTGCCCAGTTCCCTTTGAATGCTCGAACCCTTTTCTTGAGTCCTGCTAAGACAACCTTGTTGGCTGCTTCAGCTTGCCCATTCGTTTGAGGGTGATGTACTGAACTGAAGCGATGGTCGATGTGATACTCTTCACAGAGCCATTTCAATTCCTTTCCAACGAATTGCGGACCATTATCGCTGATGAGTATTTTGGGAATACCAAACCTGGAGAATATGTTGACCTGCATGAACTTGATAACTTGGAATTCCGTTGTCGAAGCTAGAGCTTTCGCCTCTACCCACTTAGTGAAGTAGTCGATCGCCACTATAATGTGAGTACGCTGACCAGTGCTAATGGGAAAAGGACCCAATATATCGATTCCCCATTGAGCGAAGGGCCAGGCACCCGCCATTGGGGATAATAATGTCGATGGTCGACCCGATCGTGGTGCAAACTGCTGGCAAATTTCACACTTCTGTGTTAATTCGGCTGCGTCTTTTCCCAAGGTCGGCCAGTAATATCCCAGTCTGAATATTTTCCTGCTTAGTGAACGAGCACCTTCATGACATGCCGCTGCCCCTTCATGAGCTTCTCGAAGAACTTTTTCTGTTTCGGGTAGAGCAACACATCTCAAGTAAGGCGTCGAATAACCTCTTCTATAGAGTTCTCCATCGTTGATTAGATAACTGGCTGCGAGTCTTCTAATCCTAGTGGATTCGCCTTCGTCCTCTGGGAGGATGCCTTCTTTCAAATAATTCTGGAACGGGGTCATCCAGGTGACCTGTTCTTGAATGTTGAAGACCTCCGCTCTGTTTTCAAGGACTGAACATAGGGCCTTTTCCAGAAATTGCACATCCTGGATTGTCGCCCCTCCGAAGGCTAGCTTACTCAAAGAATCTGCCATCTGGTTTTCTTGGCGAGGAATAAACTCAATCGCGAAATTTGGGATTTCCACGACTAGTTTTTTGGCGATGCCGAGATATTTCTTCATCTTTTCTCCCTTTGCCTCGTAGGCGCCATTAACCTGATTGACAATAAGTTCTGAATCACTTTTTACTTTAAGCGCTGTTATACCCATTCCTTTTGCCAGTCTGAGTCCAGTGATAAGAGCCTCATATTCTGCTTCGTTATTGGTTGCCGGGAATGTCAAGGCGATCGCGTATTTCAGAGGCTCGCCCTCAGGAGGAATAAGAATTAAACCTGCCCCCGAGCCTTCTTTTGATGAAGACCCATCCGTATAGAGTTCCCAGATTTGATTGTCGTTTGCTGACTGACTTGGCCTGTTTTCTGCCTCCGCTTGACCGTTACTCGTGCTTTCCACTATGAAATCAGCTAGTGCTTGACCTTTGATGGCCGTTTTTGGCGCAAATTTGATCCTGAACTCGCTGAGCTCGATCGCCCACTTGACCATTCTCCCTGAAGAATCTGGCTTCCTCAGGAAGTTTTTGAGAGGTTGATTGGTGAGGACCGTGATGTCGTGCGCATGAAAGTATGGTCTCAGCTTCCGAGCAGCAATAACTAAGGCATAGAGATACTTCTCAATCTGGACATATTTTATTTCTGCTGAGTTGAACATTTTGCTAATGAAATACACTGGACTCTGAACATTATTCTCCTCCCTTATTAAAACAGCACTGGCTGCCACATCGCTAATGCCTAAATAGAGGAAAAGCTGCTCGCCTGGAACGGGTTTTGCCAGAGCTGGGAGTGTTTGAATATGCCTTTTCAAGGACTGGAATGCTTCCTCGCAGTCTGGCGTCCATTCGAACTTACGGTTGGCCCTCAAGGTTTTGAAGAACGGGAGGGACTTGTCGCTTGCTTTGGAGAGGAAGCGGTTAAGAGCAGCTAGTCGGCCGTTCAGGCATTGGACTTCCTTATGGCAGGTTGGTGACTTCATTTCTTCTATGGCCTTTAGCTTTTCCGGGTTTGCTTCAATGCCCCTTTCGCTGACCATAAAACCCAGGAACTTCCCGGACTTGACTCCAAAGGCGCACTTTGCTGGGTTCAGGCGAACGCTGTGTCTCCTCATGCATTCAAAAGCTTCACGGAGGTCGGTGGTATGAGGATTGCCTTTGATGGATTTAACGAGCATATCATCCACGTAGGCCTCCATGTTCCTTCCCAGCATGTCCTGGAACAGTCGGTTCACCATCCGCTGATAAGTTGCCCCGGCATTGATGAGACCAAAGGGCATCACCTTGTAGCATAGAATGTCCCCGTCAGCATAGAAAGCAGTGTGGGCCTCGTCGTCTGGATGCATTCTGATCTGGTTGTAGCCTGAATAGGCGTCCATGAAGCTCAGCATCTCATGACCCGAGGTAGCATCGACTAGCTGATCAATTCTTGGAAGGGGATATGAATCTTTGGGGCAAGCCTTGTTTAAGTCGCGGAAGTCGACGCACATCCTCCACTTGCCATTAGATTTCCTGACCAAAACTGGGTTGGCTACCCAGCTCTGGAATCTTACCTCTCTGACGAAGTCAGCTTCAATCAACCTGCCGACTTCCTGCCTGATCGCCAAACGTTTATCAGTCCCGAACGATCTTCTCTTTTGGGCGATCGGCTTGATGGAGGGGTCTATCCTGAGCTCATGCGAGATAATATCTGTGCTGATTCCTGGCATGTCGCTCGGCTGCCAGGCAAAGAGCTCTTTGAATTCCTTGAGGAGAGCGGTCATGGCCTCCTTCTGATCCTCTTTCAAGGTGGTCCCAATGCGCACCTTTTTGTCCGGACCATCGATCTCGACCTCCTCCAATTCCTCCATGGGTGCTGGTCGAGCCAAGTCCTCGCGGGGATCGGCCTCTGTCTCGATGGCGAGCGCCTCCCTTTGGTTCTTCCTGCGTAAACAGTTCACATAACATTGCCGCGAGGAAGGCTGATCTCCGAGCACTTCTCCAATCCCGTTCGGAGTAGGGAACTTCATCTTCTGGTGGACAGTGGAGGCCACAATCTTATTTGGGTTGATCGTGGTTCTCCCTATAATGGCGTTGTAGGATGTAGGTGAATCGACCACCAGGAAAGTGACCGACACCTTGATGCTTTTCCACCCCTCGCCAAAAATCACTGGCATGGTTATAGCCCCCAGTGGATAAGTTGTCCTTCCCGCAAATCCGATCAGCGGAAAGTCGACCCTCTTCAGGTCGCGTTTTGATTTGCCCATCTTTTCGAAGGCGTCCAGAAACAGGATGTCTGTCGAGCTGCCTCCGTCGACCAGAATCCTTGCAACATCACAGCCGTCAATATCTGCCGTAATGACCAGAGCATCGTTGTGGGGCGTAGTGACATGTGTCAAATCATCTTCAGAGAATGAGATGACAATGTTTTCTTCAGGTCGGGGTCGCTTCCCCAACTGAACTGCCGTAGAGATCTGAGTGGCGTAGACCTCTCTGGAGTTTGACCTCTCGCCGCCTGCGCCGAATCCTCCCGCAATCAGATTCACTCTCCTCTTGCTTCCAGAAGGCTCAGCTTGATCCGCAGGGGCTGGTGAACGATGTCTCCTGGGGGGCGTTCGACTTCGGTCTCGCCCTGCCACAAATTCCTTCAACATTCCCCCCTGAATCAGCCTCTCTATATCTCGTTTCAGAATCTTGCAATCGTCTGTCTTATGGCCCTTGCACTTGTGGTATCTGCAATAGCTCTCGACATCCTTGCCCATGGGTAACCCACCTCGGCGAGGCATCGGTGGCCTCGCCAAGGATCTCCTCTCCATCTCGACTAGTACCGCTGAGATCTGCCTATTTAAAGGCGTGAAGTACTCAGGGACCTCTGGATGGCGAGGCGCTGGAAGACACTCGACTCGCGGCTTACTTTCTTTTCCCTTTTTCTCCTTCTTGACCTCCTTCTTACCATCGCGTCGGGGTTCAGGGGTTACCCTTAGCGAGGTCGTCAGGAGGTTAGCCTCGATGTTTGCGCGCTCAAGGTCTATGAAACCTTTCGCTCTGGATGCCAACTCCTCCAATGTCTCTATCTCCTTTACGTGATAGCTGTTTCGCAGCTTTCTCGAGGCCTTGTTGGCCACATCCAGACCTCTGTAGAATGCTCGAATGATCTCCCCATCCGAGATTCGGCGATCTAATTCTGTGACGTTTTGATGAAAACGCCCGTAGAAGTTGGACAGCGACTCTCCAGGCTGCTGTTTGACCGAGTCAAGGGCGACCACGCTCTTCAGCAACTGGCGCTCGCCCATGTATCTCTCCAGGAACTTGCTTCTTAACTCTGCCCAAGTTCCGATTGATCCTGCAGGGAGGCCGAAGAACCAGGACGAAGCCGAACCCGAAAGAGTAGATGGAAATAGCAAAGCCAAATGATTGGGATCGTTTGACTTACCCAGAAGGGAGGCCTCATGCTTGTTGACATGTACGGTGGGATCTCCTCCACCGCTATACTCAGGTATGGCCCGAGCAACCACATCCTTCGGGATTTTGATAGCGACGAGCGCGTCGGTGAATGGATGAGAGGACTGCTCCTTGAAGGGAGCTATGACTGTCAACTGTCTTTCCTGGAGCCTTTTGTTGAGGAGGTCATCCATCTGCTCCACAGTGCAGTACATGGGAGAGGCTCCGGGTGGAGGCGGACCGGAAGGATTGGCAGTATATGCGGCTGCTGGCTCCTTGGTGTGCGCTGGAGGTAGGGACTGCTGACCTGACGTCATCTCCTGATCCTCCTGATGCGCAGCAGGACTAGGATTGGCCGCTTCTGAAGGTGAAGGCCCTGTGGCAGCAGGGCGGTGATTTTCCTTAGGAGCAGAGGGATTGTTTTCCTGAGGAGCAGGGGCCTGGCGGCGCGCCTGTCCTAGGATGGCTTCCAGCAAGGAGACCATCTCGGGGGTTAAATTAATATTCTGCCCCGCAATGTGGACTGTCTGCGGCGCAGGGGCTCCGTTTTGATCAGCAGCTGGGGTCGGTCTTGAATCACCGACATGTTCTCGGGCTGTCCGCAGAGGAACAGCATTAACTCCTGCTCGGCTGGCAGGTTCCTGTTGAAGTGGTGAAGCGGCGGCGGAATCAGAGCTATCTGAGGATCGCTCCCTAGTCTGATTCCGACGGTTGCTTTGGGATCGAGTTCTCATGGCTTAATTGCTCGTTTCCCACAGACGGCGCCAAATGTTGGATCGTGAAATCCTGAATGCTGATCTGGCAGTGAATTGAATGCCAGACAAGGTTGGGATGACGCTTCAGCTCCAACTCCGGTGAACCTGCAAGTAGGGGAGCGCAACAGAGGGGGTGCCTCTGGGTCCCTCTCCGATGCTTAAATGAGTATATGTGTGTATAAAACTCAAAACGTAAAGTACGTATGTAAAGCAAGGATATTTATAGGGTAAGAGAGATAGAACCGTATAAAGGCAACTGAATATCTTAATGTATATTGAGTTGCTGAAGATTCGGATCGTGGGATATGGCAGTTACTGCGAGATATTGCAGTTACCAAATCTAATCTTTAGTGAATATGTGACCGGAATATGCGGGATATCTTGGCCACTCTGTTATTAACGGTTTAGTGGGACCAGAGGAGAGAGGCAAGGCTCTCTTCGGGGCGAGCACTCCCATGTCGAGCAGTGGAAGGTCGCGACTTGGTAGAGAATGGCGAGCAGTCTGAGAGCCTTTGGCGTCTCTATAGACTTTGGGCTCGATTCTGGATTACTCGATGGTGGGCCAAGTTTGGCTTGTACTTGGGCCGATCCGGTTCGGATGTCATGGGTTTACCCCCTCTATAGTTATTGGGCCTTCGAGGCCTTTTCTTACTGGGTCGTCACTATCGATACCCAACAGTATCTACTACGAAATTTCAAGTCATCAAATTTCTTAAGTCGAGGATCGTTTCCAGATGTGGAATCCCAAGCATTCTGATCAATGACAATGGTCCACAATTCGCTGGAAAGGAATTGAAATGGTTTTGCGAGGAGTTAAAAATTGAACATCGACTTGCTTCAGTTAAACATGCGCAGACCAATGAACAAGTTGAAGCGGCGAATAAGACAGTGTTGAATGGTTTAAAAAATAGACTCGACGCCTTGGGAGGAAAGTGGACAGAATAATTGGAAAATGTGTTATGGGTGTTACGAACAACTCCTAAAAAGGCGACTCGGGAAACACCTTTTGGACTTGTGTATGGTTATGAGGTTGTGGCCCCGACCGAGATAGCGATGGCATCCCATAGGGTGAAGCATTTCAACGCCCTGAACAATGATGATCTTAGGCGTATCGAATTGGATAAGATGGATGAAAAGAGATGGGCTTCTGAAAAAACTCAAGGTCGGATGCGCCTAGCCACGACAACATACTACAATAATCGAGTACCTTCTCACCAATTTTTCGTGGGGGAGAGTATATGGAGAAGACATGAATTTAAACATCAAGATAGAATGAATAAATTGTCTTCGAAATGGGAAGGACCTTACAAGGTCGTCGTCATTCCTCACTCAAATGTGTATGTCCTAGAAGATCAAGAAGGGAAGGTGTTGAAGAACACTTTTAATGCAGAGTAATTGAAAAAAATTTATGTTTGAAAGGTGGTATGTGCATTGTAATCTTGTTAAGGATTGATGTAGAAGGTGTTGTAATCTTGTTAAGGATTGATGTTGAAGGCGTTGCAAATCAATGCTTATTGCTGAATGCTTAAGTTTGATTAATCGTGAAAGAAAGCAACCCATTTAAAGTTTGTTTAAAGTCTAACTAGAGGATGTAGCTAACATGTTTTGGCGAGGCATTCATCTAAATATCTATGGCGACTCGTTTCGTTTATGATTATGATAAATCGGTGTGATTAGAACAACATCCACACTTAGTCGAAATAAGGCCAAGTATGGAGAGTTGAAGTAAGGCTAAGTTCGAAGATAGTAAATTATCAAAGGTGAGGTGTCAACGACGAAGTGTTGAATCGCAGCATGCTAAATAGCATATATAAATAAATAAATAAATATTTAGTGAAATAAAACTAAATACCCAAAATACAATTTCCAAAGGCGCCGGAAATGATCGAGTCTTTACAAAATAATAGAAAAGATATGCATGAAACTCAAAAGAAAGCCATTAAAATGACTAAGGAAACATGTTTAAGAAGAGGGTGCTGGCGGATCTTGGGGAGGAGAAGGCATCGATGACAGATCAATTGAATGACTGTTTGTTGTGGATGATGTTTCTTTGGGCGTTTTTTGAGCAGTGGCGGATCTCATCTTCCGACCCTTCCTCCTCAGTTTCTTTCGCCTCCTCAACTGCTCAAGCCTTTAGAGCGAGGTAACTCTTCAAGAAATCCAGTTTATCCAAAGGGAAGTTAGCATCGACCTTTTGAATATACTTGGATGCCTTCTTGAAGATGGAAATCAGCACCTTGCGATTCTATTCCGCAGCAGCAAGTCCTAAGGCATCGCTAGTACATAAGGTCTCTATGGCCTCCGTGATGCTTTCTTCCAACCGCTTCGGAATCTCAGTTTTAAGTAGCTCCGCCTCCTTCATTGCTTGCTCTGCCTCCTTCTTCGCCTCAACACCAACCTGTTTAGAAGTTGATGCCTCTACTTGGAGATGGGCCAATTCCCTTTGAAGTTTCTCCACACTCATGGTGATGTTTCTTTCTCTCTTCTGCGCGTCCCTTAGGTTGGTGGCGAGCTACTCCTTTTGGGATACCTCGGTCTCCAACGTTTTTTGAGCAGCTTCTGCGATGTTGAGGCGTCGACGAGTGCGCTCCAACTCAAACTCGGTGGTTTGCACATGTTGTAGTTTTGAAAGGTTCAACTCCTTCTCCTCAGCTAACCCGATTATGGCGCCGCCCATCGTCTGTTGAGCAAGAATGACCTGGATGAACAAAGTGTTAGAAAAATTCCAAAAGTACAAAAAACTTATAATAGAATAAAGGGTTAATTACCTGAACCGTTACTTATTTTGGAAGATGTGACTGAATGGTTCAAACTTGAGCTCAACTGTTACTTATGTTGACATATGTGACTGAATGATTATATCCGTTAATTATCTCCGTTAAACTTGCGCATGTACTGTGCACGTGACCTTTTTCAAACTTAAACTTCCTAATATACCATTCTCCTAATTAGAAACGTCTATACAACCCTATTTGAGTTCTTCCTCGTCTGCGCCGATCTCCACTGACGGATTTCTGCACTTTACACTCAATCTCGGAATCGGCACGACATGTGCTATTCTATTCCAGATTTCTACCTTCAAGGATATGGTCGATCAGGTATCTGTTTCTTCTAGGTATCTCCTTGTCAAATGAATGTTATTTCATCGTTTTGCTAACTGACAACCGATGTTTGCACAGGTGAATGAAGAAATTGATTTGAATATCCAAATCACGCGAGACATTGAGTTCGAAATTGTCAGGTTCAGTCGTCTTTCTTATGTGTTTCAGTTGGCTAGATGTGTAATTTAATTTTATATGATTTGATTGAACAATGATTTGATTTGATTTTATATGAAGTTTGAGCACCGTGATTGCCGTGAAATGAAGAACATCTAGGAGAATTTGTGAACATTCACTGTAACGGTGCTCTTCAATGCAGAATAAGTTTATCTTCTTTGCTTGTTTGTCCATTAAATGACAAGCCATTTCACTTGACAAATTGGAGAACTGCAAAATTATTCTTTATAAAAGTTGATGATTTAATTACAAGCTTAATATCGTTGAAGGGTCTATATTTTCAACTATCATGATATTTGTGAAAGACTGGAACTTCTCTAACTGTTGGATTTGCTGTCAAACATCCTTATGAGATGCTAGGTTGTGACAAATCAACTCCCACACCCTACAATGTATCTGTCAACGTGTTTAGCAACCTGTAAGCAACTGATTCCATCTTCATCATCAAACGTTTTGCAGTTGGACCAAAGGAAAACGAAAAACCCTTACTTATAACCTTAACTCCTCATTAATTACTTATGCTACCACAAATTGAGTTGTTTCTTACGCTTGTGAATATGCACTTGAGATGATGATTCTTCCACCTTCAACAATCAAATTTTCTGCTTGAGTGAGAATATTGCTTGTAACAGGGAACTCCATTGTTGATTATGAATCTAGACCTTGTATCTGAAGAGGATGGGCAGCCACACCATCACTTTCAACAGGGGCAGGAACAGAAGTATGATGATCCATGGATTTGGCAACAAGATTCTCTACCATGTTCTGTTGCACAGACATCATGTTATTCTTCTCAAACCTCCCAGAAATCGTAGAAACTGAACCATGACCATTTGAATTCCTTAGCTGAGTCTGGGCGACTAAAATTGGAGTACGCCAGTGGCTGCTCTTCTACTCAAGAAGAATTGAAGTCAAAGACCAAATTTTTTAACAAAGCAATACACAAGATTTATTAAAAAGTTGTTGCTTGTGAAACTTAGTTTCTACTTGAAATACATTTGCACAGAAAGTCTTTACTGGAAGTTTGTGAATTTTGTATGTCATTTGTCAATAACATTTGTCTGTAACTGAAGTATGAAGAACATTGTGTCGTTTGCAAATGTGGTGACTTGTGTTTGTGGAGAAGTTGTTAAATGATGTTTTATCTTCTCTTAAATGTTATCAAACGGTTACTTTAGTTTGGACATTTTGTTACTTAACAGTTACTACATCATAATCTCTAAACATTAAAGGGGGTAGAATCGTCTTTAAATTAGGTCACGTGACTTTCTCGTGACAGTCGGACGGAAATATGTGACGGAAACTTAACGGAATAATCGTCCAGTCACATCGTCAAACTTAAGTAACGGTCCAGTCACGCAAAAAAAGATGAGTAACCTTTTAATCACACAGGTCAAATATAAGTAACGGTTTAGGTAGTTAACCCTAAAATAAATGTAAAGGTGCATACCTAGCTCATTATCATAGATAGTGATTGCCTGACCAAACCCTCCAGAGCGTCACGCTCCAAGTTTAGAGGCACCCAGTCAGATGGGGGGCATGCGCCAGCCAGCAAGTGGAGACCCAAATTGGGCTCCCGACTAGAATTCCCCTCCACGAGAGGAACCTCCCTTAACTTGGAGCAAGGGTGGTAAGGGATAATGCCTCCTCCAGTCTCCAATAGGTCTCGCTTCAGGTCGAAGTACGAACCCTTATACGGAGGAAGTCAGTCATCTCTGGTGTGCGCCATTACCTGTGGGGAGGTATGCGTCACTCCTGAAAAAGAAAGAAGCGTCCCAGTTTGATCTGGTGATCATCCAGCAAGATCGCCTCTCCAGCCTGTGCCGCCTTGGACCCAGTAGCAAGAGTCCGGGCAGGAGTTTGCGCTTTGGATCTCGACGCTTCAGCAGGTGTCGCCTCTGTCGGATCAAAGGAAGGGTCAAATGTCCCATTTTTAAGGATGTAATTGTGATATTCGGTGTATGTCCACATGATGTCACCATAGGCCAAGACAGGGGGGACCCCACTTTTTAGTGAACAAAACATTATTCCTATTACTAACAATGTTGTTATTAATCGAGTAGATTTAGGAACCGCTCCTTTAAAGGCAATGAAGGCCACATTCGTGGCGTCGATGAATAGTTCGGTCGAGGCCTTGAGGGGATCAAGCGAGTCCTCCATAGGCTTCGCCTTCTTCCGCCCCTTTGAGAAGTGTTGACTTTTGCGTTTTCGCGAACCCTCAGAGTATCGCTTTTCTTCTCCTTTTTCTTCTTTTTTTCCTTCGGCGCCTTTTTATGTGAAGCATCTATGACGTGAGAAATTAGGGCAAAATCCCTTTCTGCAAAAAATAGAAGAATAAGTCATTTACCACAGTTAAAGGCAAAAGGCGACGCTTTATAAGGGACATACCAATTTGCTCTAAATCAGACTCACTGGTCTCTTTGGAGATTATCTGAGTGTTCCCCGCCTTATGGCCCAGATATATGGTCGCTCAGGCATCCATGTGAGTCGAGTATAATTCCTCGGCGCCGAGGCATGGATCTTTGCTCGCCTTCGATGATCCTAGACACCAGGGGACGCCTCCTTGGAAAAATAAGTATGTGCTCTTCCAGTTCCAGTTCCTTGTTCGGAAACCCGTGACCAAGGGACGAGCGGAACCCTAACACCAATCTTTGAAAGGTGGAACCATTCGGGTGGTAAAAAGGCGCACCTCGAGACGATTCACATCCATTCGATAAAAACAACGAAAGATGATTAAAGAATATGTCCATCCACGGAGGAAGCACAAGACTTTGAAACCCACCCAAGTAGGGATGAGTAAATTACCCATTTGGACCCGGAACCGAACTGAAACCCACACTTCGCGTAGTTCCGGGTAGACGTTTTAAAAATCGGGTAGGTTCTGGGAAAAAAAATTAAGAATCTCTTTGTTCGGTTCTGGTTCTCCTATATGGGTACCCTAAAGGAACCGGAACCGGTTCTATATATATATATAGTAAAAAACAATTAGAAACCCTGATAAGAAATAATCGGTCATTCGGTTTGTGTCTAAGTGACAACCTCCATTCTCCATTAGACTCTAACTAGAAGCAGTAGTCTCCAATCTCCATTCTTGGCGTTAAGAAGACAGAAACCTTCTCTTGCGGCGCAGTGACAAAGATAGTTATCTCCAGTGACGAAGCGACGAAGCCTCTTGCGGTGAAACGACGAAGCCTTCTCGGCGTAGCTTCTCCACGGCGAAGCGATGAAGCCTCCTCGAAATTGGTAAGATGTTATGAAAATTAGATGAACATTTGCTTAATTTGCTACTGTCCTTTTGAATGAGCAAGTGGTCTGATTGGATCCAAACTTTGTGCTTGTCCAAATCACATATGAAACTTTTAGTTGAGTAAGAAAACTCTTTGTGATTCAATATGACTTCTTTAGACAAATTAGATTAATATTTCTGAATATTGCTTGTCCAAATTACTTGTTGTATATTGCTTAATTTTGCTTGTCCAAATTACTTGTTGTATATTGTTGAGTTTGTCATAAGATATGGAGCATCAATATACAGTTTGTTCGGCAATAACTTAGGTTGAGTTATTCGGCAATAACTTATTGTTGATGTAAGACATAGCAATATTGCTAAGTAATCAGCTGAATATTGTGGTTGCATATTGCTGAATAATAAGTTGTTATAATAACTAATAAGCTGTTGTATATTGCTGAGTATATTGTTGTTTGTGAATCTGAATTGTTTGTGAATTGTGACAGATAATGAATAACAACGATTCGATTAGTTGCAATGCTATCGAATCTAATTCTGCAACTGGACCGTGAACAAATACTGGCCCAGATATTGCATCGATAACAAGTAGTGAACTGTCATCAAGTATGAAACATAAGCATGGGGGTAGCAAAAGAAGTCGATCTCAGGTACGGTTTCATTATAAAAATGAATATAATGCCGAGAAGAAGTTTGAGGAAAACGTATGCAATTATTGTCATGAAAGGATCAAATATCATGTAACTAATGGTACATCAACTATGTGGAAGTACTTGAAAAATTGTAGCAAATATCCTGATAATGTTGATAAGACACATAAACTTCAGTCATCGTCTTTCCAACCAATGAAATCTGGTGATGTTTTTGCTGCTAATACACTTGGAACATGGATATTTAATCAATAATTGTGTAGACGTATGCTTGCTAGGATGGTCATTGTAGATGAGCAACCTTTTTCAATTGTTGAGAAAGAAGGTTTTAAGGATTTTGTTTCAACACTACAACTTTTATACAAGCATGTATCACGGTTCATTGTGGCTAGTGATTGCATGAAACTGTATGCTAGTGAGAAGATAATTTTGAAGGGGCACTTAAATAATATGAAATCAAGAATTGTGTTAACCACTGACATATGGACTTCCGTTCAAAATCAAAGTTACTTGTGTCTATCTGCGCATTTTATTGATGATGACTGGAAGTTGCAGAAACGCATCCTGAACTTTGTTGTGATGCCTAGTCATAAGGGCAGAGATATTGGGAAGATGGTTGAGCAATGCATTCTTGGTTGGGGGATAAGAGATAATATATCCACACTTACAGTAGACAATGCATCATCTAATGATGTGGTTGTTGGGTATTTGAAAAATAAGCTGAAAAGTGTACTTCTCTTAGGTGGTGAATTTTTTCATGTGAGATGTGCAGCTCATATATTGAAATTGATTGTGAATGATGGATTAAGATAAATCAATGAATCAATTGCTCGCATTCGTAAGGCGGTTAAGTATGTTAGAAGTTCTCCACTTAGAGCTAAGACATTTGAAAAATGCATCAAAAAGGAAGGAATCACATTTAAAGGATCTATTTGTCTAGGTGTCACTACTAGATGGAATTCTACCTTTCTTATGCTTGAAGCTGCACTTAAATTTAGACAAGCATTCTTAAGGCTTGAAGATGATGATGAAGTAGGTTTTGTGAAGGAACTTGATGGTAATGTTCCTAGTATTGAAAATTGGGAGAATGCGAGAATATTGACATTGTTCTTGAATAACTTTTATGCAGCTACCAAGAGAATTTCAGGAAGTTTGTATGTAACTTATGATAATTATTTTGATGAAATTGTAAGCATACTTACAACTTTGAATAGTTGGGAAAAGGATGATAATTACAATCTCAAGTCAATGGCTAGGAAAATGAGAGAGAAGTTTGACAAGTATTACGGAAAAATAGAGAAAACAAATGTCATGGTTTTGATTGCTGCCATATTAAATCCTCGACATAAGTTGAAGTATGTTGAATATTGTTGCGGGTTGATCTGCAGTGATCCCTTGATAGTTGCAAACATGGCTGCTCAAGTTAAAAGTGATTTAGACCGTCTCTATGCTTTTTATGAGAAAAAAATGAACTCTTTAGAGATGCAGGATGATCTTTTGGATGATATCGATACTTATGAACCATGTGATGGTAGTGGTGGTGGTGGAGTCGGTGATGGTTGTGTCCCTCTTAATGATAGTATGGATCCATCAAAGATAAGATAGTGATTTAATAAGCAGAATGATATGGACGTTGACGTGACATCCCAGAGTGATTTAGAGAGATATCTTGAAGAGAAATGTGAAAAGGATACTAAAAATGATTTTGATTTACTGAATTGGTGGAAAGAAAAGAAACATTGTATAAGGTGCTTGCTATGATGACAAGGGACATTTTAACAATTCTGATCACTACTGTAGCATCTGAATCAACCTTTAGCACATCAGGGCGTGTGCTTGATAAATTTCGTAGTTCACTGAGTGTGAATCTTGTGGAAGCTTTAATTTTTAGTCAATATTGGCTTAGAAGATCCCCATTGCCTATTACAATTGAGCAATATATGGAAGTCGGAAGATGCTGAAAAATATGAACAAGGTATTAAATATTCAATATTCTATATTCATGACTTATTTACTTCATTTTGGTTATATATCACATTTTAATATAGTATTAACTATTGTCTATTAACATATTATTTTTTTGTTATTTTTCATAGATCTTAGTGGAATTATGGACAACGTGGAAAATATTGCTACATGAAGAAATACATTTTGTGTTTGGGATTGTGTGTTTTGTTACATTATTATGAGTCAATGTAGTGATTTGGAAATGTGGTTTGGACTGTAATTTGGAATTGTATATTTGGGAACTATTCGGTTTGGACTTTAATTTAGAATTGTATATTTGGGAACTATTCGGTTTGTACTTTAATTTAGAATTGTTTGTGTTTTGGAACATAAATGGATTGTGTAATGTAATCGGTACCAAATCGGAACCGAATCGAACCCTATACTGAACCAGTACCAAACTGGAACCGAACTGAGGATGCGAAAAAACTGGTTCCTAATAGGGTACCCAGAACCGTTTGTACAAACAGGTTCCGGGTAGGTTCCGGTTCCAAAATTAAACAGGTAGGTTCCGGTTCCAAAATTTAATACCCGGTATTAAACTGGGTAGGTTCCGGGAACCCCTAACTTTACAAGGTACCCAGAACCGCTCACCCCTACACCCAAGTACGGAGGGCGTTTCGTGAAAGTTGGGTGGGAGAAATGTCATAATGGCGACACAACTCGACTAGTGGTGGGCAATAGGGAAACCTTAGCTCCACATCAATTTGAAGCGGGAATATGACCTCATCGCCCTCTTTGGGTTGACACACGGGGTGAGGATTTTCAGGATCGGCATCATCAGGGATGGGAAACCTAGGGGCATGAGGGTCGTTCATCCCTGCCTCATCCACCGCTTTTTCAAAAACGGTTGAAGAAAGCATATTAGGTTTAAGATCGAGAAAAGGTTTAGGGAGAAAGATATGATTACCAACGTCGGAGTCGGGTGCCATTTTCCGATATGAGCGAATGGAACGAAGATGATGGTTGTTGAGAGCTAAAGGAAAACACTGAGCAATGATGAAGGCAATCGGAGCTTGACCGGAATTCTACAGAGAAGTCAGAGGTTTTAGAGAGAGAAAGCTCTGAGAATTTGGAAAAGAAGTAAAAGTGATAAATGAAGGGGTTTGGGAGGTATTTATAGAACCCTCCATAGGTCAGTGAAGGGTCGCCTAGGCTAACCCTAGGTGTTAGAAATGACGAGTTTGCCCCTAAAATGAAAAGTCTCTTCGGTTCTGGAAGCTTCTAGAAGATCCCACCCAAAAAATTTGAATTTGAATTTCAAAAAAGAAATCATGGCAGGGTCAGAGGCGAACCGTGCATGAAAGACACGTGGAAGGAAAGAATAAGGCAAGCGTCGCCTTTGGAAAGTACAGATTATCATCAGATTTGTTAACCTTTAGAAAAGGCGTCGCCTGATAGAAGATGGATCGACGTTGATCTATAAGAGAATCGACTTTCGGAGCAAAGTAATAATCCTAAAATGAGCGTCGCTCATTTAGAGCTTCGGGGGCAGATGATAGGTTATGAGCTTTGAGCCTGGTCATTTTTCGCATTTGGACCAAGACCATTTAGAGCTGGACTTATAGGCTCAATGGTATTATGGCGTCGCTCATATGATATTTATGGCGTCGCTCATATACAACCTCGATAAGGGCGCCGCTTCGAAAGGATGCGCCAGTTCGAAAGGATGCGCCATAACTTAAAAGTACCAAGATTAAGTGCATTTCAGAACATCTACTGACTAGCCTAATCTAAACGCCTACACTCCTATGGTTTAGCTCGGCCTATCATTAAACTAACTAAAAAGATAGTCTACACTGGAGTAGTCGTCCTACAGAAAATCATTACTCCTAGTAACTGTGGTTCGCTCACCTCGGTCACAGCTAAGATTACCATGGTAGGATCTGACCCTACCATGGTTCAGGTGCACATTTGTTATAAATATTCATCAACCAACCTTATTGAGGGAGACTAATATTTCACCTTCCCTTGCTATCTGTTATTCTACATTTATTCTGATTGCTAAAACGAACCTCCACTGATTTTATCATCGGAGGGGAAACAACGGGAATTTCCCATACTTTCATTATGTGCAAGTCAACGGAGCATGTAGGAGGTATAAGAGAAAAAAATTACAATTCATGTGATCCAACAAGAAGTTTGAAAAAGACGATTTTCAAGGTAATAATGATATAGAAATCAATGATAACTCTATAAGTATTGGGGTAAACGCAGTGCAGTGTTTAGAGGTTCACCATGTTGGAAAATTAGGCTTAAAATGGGCTTGGAAGCAAATTGGACAAATTTTGGGTTTTGGGCTCAAATTTAGCAAATCAATGTGGAATGGAAGAGAAGTGTATTTCTCTAGTGAAAAATAGTACCACACCGACCGGATTACATATTGGGGGTGAGTATATATGATAATTCACTTCTCAAGTGTGTAAGTAACCAAGTCAAGAGGCTCTCTCTTGCGCGCGCACGCAGGGGGGTGCAAACCACGGATTTGGTTAGCGATTCGAACCATTTGGCTTGGGTGCGTGCCCGCGACATGCGTACACGATTGTCGGACCGGAAAGCTTGCCTAGCGCGAGCCGGTTTTTGTTAAACCGGATTATAAAGTTGTCCAGATTCAATGTAATTTTTTTTTGTCTAAATACATTGAACCGAGGTAATTAATTCAGTAATTACCGTTTTTATTAATTTCGGAATTAATTACAATTAATTTTCGGAATTAATACAGATTTGCATTAATTTAAAACCACATTTCTGAGCCTATATAAACACCTCACATTCTTGTCATTTGACACACAAATCAACTCTCAAATCCTCTCAAATTCTGAAGATTGTTCTTCGTGTTCTTCGTGATCTTCATCCTCTCCTTTGCTCTTCGTGTTGACGATTGGCAAAGTTCTCTAAGATCGTCGTGTTCAATCTTTCTTAGTCTTTTAATTTTCAAGCTGTCGTGTTCGGTATTGAAAATAGTAAATAGTCGTTGTGTTCGACTAATTTCCTTGGGAAATAGAACTTGGTTCAGTTCGGTCGGTCACTACTTCGTGCTAAGTAAAAACTGGTGTCGTCGTTGAATCCTGGGAGGTAATAGGCCTAAGATATACCCTTGCACAAACCGTTCACGGTTGGGTAGGACTAAATTACCTTAAGGAAATCGTGCTTAACACGGGCCTCGACTTGTTATTGCCACCTTTGCATGGTTATAAATTTATTGACTGTTTAGTCCTTGAACTTTTGATTAATACAGATTGGTCCTTAATATTATTATTTGTAACAATCTTAAGGTAATTTATTCCTGATTAAAATGACAAATTCGTGTATTAATACAAGTTAAGGATTAATAGTAAGTTTTTGAGGAAAGAATTATATTTCAATAAAACTAACTAAATTTATATCGATCTTTCAGAAATGGCATTGAATGAGAATTTGGACAACTTGAACCAATTGGGCCAAGATGGGGCAAATCTGAATGAAGCCCAAGAGCCTGTCCAGAATAACCCTGTTCAGGGAAGCTCAAGTGGAATGGCCAGACTAGTGGTCCGACCGCAAGGTCCGCTGGTTTATGCAGAGAAGCCGGAAAAATTCGACGGTTCAAATTTTAAGAGATGGCAGATGAAGATGCAATTCTTCCTAACAATCTTAGGGTTGACGCAATTTCTGACAGATGATCCCCCGGTCCAGGGAGAAAACGAACCGGAATATTTAATGGCTAAAGATCAGTGGACTAATTCCGATTACTTGTGCAGGAATTATGTCATGAACTATTTGACTGAGTCACTGTACGATGTCTACCTATAAAATAAGACTGCCAAATAACTGTGGGAAGCCCTTGACAAAAAGTACAAGGATGATGAAGTCAGCAAACAAAAGTTTGTGGTAGGATGATTCCTAAGCTTCAAAATGATCGACTCAAAATCGGTCTTACCCCAGCTGCATGAACTTCAACTTATAATACAAGAAATAGAGAAGTTGAACATGCAGTTTGGCAAACCCTTCCAGGTTGCATGCATGATTGAGAAACTACCTCCAAGTTGGTGGAAGTTCAGGGCAAGTCTAAAACAGGAGACTCGGGAAATAACAGTTGAAGACTTTGTTCGTCGTGTTTCAATCCATGAGGAGACAATGAAGGCTGAAAAGGCGATTAACCCCGTAAAAGCTAATGTTGTGGAGCACAGTCAAAAGGGCAAACCAAAGGGTCAGAAATTTGGACCAAAAGGTGGAATCTCCAAAAAGCAGAAGATCCAACCTCCAAAAGGCTTTCAAGGATCTTGTTTTAACTGCGGTAAGACAGGTCATAAGTCTAATGTTTGCAGGTTCCCTAAAAAGAAAAAGCAAGAAGCAAACACGATTGGAGCGGTCTCTAAATAGACAGAGGAGTTGGACCTTTCCGCAGTTGTGTCTGAGGTGAACCTGGTTGAATCCAACCCACGAGAATGGTGGGTAGATACTGGGGTCACCAAACACATCTGTTCTGACAGGAGAATGTTCACCAACTTTGAAGAAGTTGAAACTGGAGACAAGATTTTCATGGGAAATTCAGCTTTCTCAGAAGTCAAAGGTAAAGGAAATGTTATCCTGAAGATGACATCTGGCAAGGAACTAACTCTGAGGAATGTATTGTTCGTGCCAGACATCCGAAGAAATCTTGTCTCTGGGTCCTTGCTCAACAAACATGGTTTCCGCTTAGTCTTTGATGCAGACAAATTTGTATTGACTAAGAATGGGGTGTTTGTGGGAAGGGGATATGATTGTGGGGGCATGTTTAAGTTAAATGTAATGGTTGTAAAACCTAAAATGAATAAAGAAAGTTCTTCTGCTTACATGCTTGAGTCTTCCGATGTATGGCATGGTAGACTTGGTCACGTCAATTATGATACAATACGTAGATTAATTGTGTTAAATCACATTCCCAAAATTTTAATAGATCCCAAACATAAGTGTGTCACTTGTGTTGAAGCTAAATTAACAAGGACATCGTTTTATTCAGTTGAAAGGAAAACTGAACCCCTTGATCTAATACATAGTGATGTATGTGATTTAAAAATTGTGCAAACAATGGGTGGCAATAAGTATTTTATTACATTTGTCGATGACAGCACAAGATACTGCTATGTATACTTGATGAAAAACAAAGATGAAGCTATAGAGAAATTTATTCTTTATAAGCAAGAAGTTGAAAATCAACTCAACAAAAAGATTAAGGTACTAAGAAGTGATAGGGGAGGAGAGTATGATGCTCCCTTTCAAGAATTATGTGAAAAACATGGAATCATTCGTGAATTCATAGCGCCTTATTCTCCACAATCAAATGGAGTTGCAGAAAGGAAAAACCGAACATTGAAAGAGATGATGAATTCAATGTTATTAAGTTCTGGGTTACCCCGGAATATGTGGGGAGAAGCTATATTAAGTAGCAACTACCTTTTAAATAAGGTACCCCGGAAAAAGGAAAATAAAACTCCTTATGAATTATGGAAAGGTAGAACACCTTCATATCATCATCTTCGAGTGTGGGGATGCCTTGCTAAGGTGGCAGTACCTCCACCTAAAAGAGTAAGGATCGGGCCAAAATCGGTTGATTGTATATTCATAGGATATGCCAAGAATAGTAATGCATATCACTTTCTGGTATATGATTCCAAGATTCCAGATATTCATAAGAATACTATAATGGAATCCAGGAATGCATCTTTCTTTGAACATGTATTTCCTGCAAAGATCAGGGAAGAAGCAAGTTCTTCAAAACGAACTTATGAGGAAATAAAAGATGATAACCAGGAAGAAGAAAATGTTGAGATTGAGCTTCGGAAGAGCAAACGGACGAGAATAGAAAAATCTTATGGCCCAGATTTTCTAACATATATGTTAGAAGTAGAGCCTCAAACTTTTCAAGAAGCCGTGAGTTCTCCGGAAGGTCCTTTTTGGAAAGAGGCGATTCAAAATGAAATCAAATCCATTCTGCAAAATCACACTTGGGAGCTAGTGGATCTGCCACCAGGATGCAAACCACTAGGCTACAAGTGGATTTTCAAAAGAAAAATGAAAGCAGATGGAACGATAGATAAATATAAGGCCAGACTTGTAATCAAAGGATTCAAACAAAAAGAAGGCCTAGATTATTTTGATACGTATTCTCCGGTAACGAGAATAACATCCATTAGATTGATTATTGCTATTGCAGCATTGAGAAATTTAGAAATCCATCAAATGGATGTAAAGACTGCTTTCCTCAATGGAGATTTAGAAGAAGAAATCTACATGGAACAACCTGAGGGTTTTATTGCTCCAGGACAAGAGAGGAAAGTATGTAAGTTGGTTAAGTCATTATATGGCTTAAAACAAGCCCCTAAACAATGGCATCAAAAAATTGACAATTTCATGCTTGAAAAGGGGTTCAAAATAAATGAATGTGATAAATGTATATATGTAAAAGATACAACAGATGGGTATGTCATGTTATGTCTTTATGTTGATGATATGCTTATAATTGGAAGCAATGAAAGAATGATCAAATCAACTAAAGACATGTTGAACTCAAGGTTTGACATGAAAGATATGGGTCTCGCTGATGTGATTCTTGGAATCAAAATAACAAGAACATCAGACGGAATTATCTTAAGTCAAACTCATTATATCGATAAGATTATAGAAAAGTTCAATAAAGATGATGTGAAAATGGTTGGTACTCCAATAGAGGGCAAACCATTTTCTAAAAACACTGGGGATAGTGTTTCTCAATTGGCATATTCCAGAATTATTGGAAGTGTAATGTACTTAATGAGTTGTACACGACCAGATATGGCCTACACTGTGGGGGTATTAAGTAGATTTACTAGTAATCCAAGTGTAGACCATTGGAAAGGAATTACCAGGTTGCTAAGGTATTTGAGATATACCCGTAACTATGGATTGCATTACATGAGGTTTCCTTCAGTAATAGAAGGATACTCAGATGCGAATTGGATAACCGATTCAGGAGACTCAAAATCCACGAGTGGATCTGTCTTCACTATGGGTAGTGCAGCTATATCTTGGAAATCCTCTAAACAAACCATTATAGCCAGATCAACCATGGAGTCTGAGTTCATAGCTCTAGACAAATGTGGAGAAGAGGCTGAATGACTACGACAATTTTTAGAGTATATTCCTAGATGGCCAAAGCATGTACCTTCTATAAGTATACATTGTGACAGTCAATCTGCGATTGGTAGGGCACAAAGTGAAATGTATAATGGTAAGTCTAGACATATACGTCGAACACATGATACCATAAGACAATTGCTCGGAACTGGCATTATTATTGTTGACTATATAAGGTCAAATGATAATATAGCAGATCCACTAACCAAGGGGTTAACAAAAGAGAAAGTTGTAAAATCATCAAGAGGAATGGGATTAAAGCCCATGGAATGAAAAACTATTGTGAAGGATAAACCCAACCTAGTTGAATGGAGATCTCAAGATATAGGTTCAAAGGGACAACCTAATCATAATGGTAAAAGAAATCACTGTAGGGAAAACAATAATACCCTAAAAACCATTCCTATGATGAGAAACAGTGATGGAGAAATTAAGGATAAGCTTATGCTTTAAATGATTTCTAGATTTCGGAAGTCCGAATAAGTAAAGATGTTACTAATGAAATCACCTATGCAAGTGAGAAGAGGGGACGCTTCAAGGGGAACTGTGGGGGCACAGTTCTTAGCAACACTTGCAGAACCAGGCATTGTGATCCATGGCCAGAATGGACACAGAAAGTTTGAACTGAACCATGATAAAAAGATACTTGTGTGACTTGTGTAAAACTATTACACATACGGCAGACAGTTCAAGGACATCGCGTCTACTGACTAGCTAGTAAAAGCTACATAAATCACAAGGGAAGGTTCAAAGGGATTACACCTACCTATCCTATGCAAGTATTAATTGAATCGAGTCAATACAAATCTCTTCCATGTGGGGGATTGTTGGAAAATTAGGCTTAAAATGGGCTTGGAAGCAAATTGGACAAATTTTGGGCTTTGAGCTCAAATTTAGCAAATCAATGTGGAATGGAAGAGAAGTGTATTTCTCTAGTGAAAAATAGTACCACACCGACCGGATTACATATTGGGGTGAGTATATATGATAATTCACTTCTCAAGTGTGTAAGTAACCAAGTCAAGAGGCTCTCTCTTGCGCGCGCACGCAGGGGGGGTGCAAACCACGGATTTGGTTAGCGATTTGAACCATTTGGCTTGGGTGCGTACACGATTGTCGGACCGGAAAGCTTGCCTAGCGCGAGCCGGTTTTTGCTAAACCGCATTATAAAGTTGTCCAGATTCAATGTAATTTTTTTTGTCTAAATACATTGAACCGAGGTAATTAATTCAGTAATTACCGTTTTTATTAATTTCGGAATTAATTACAATTAATTTTCGAAATTAATACAGATTTGCATTAATTTAAAACCACATTTCTGAGCCTATATAAACACCTCACATTCTTGTCATTTGACACACAAATCAACTATCAAATTCTGAAGATTGTTCTTCGTGTTCTTCGTGATCTTCATCCTCTCCTTTGCTCTTCGTGTTGACGATTGACAAAGTTCTCTAAGGTCGTCGTGTTCGATCTTTCTTAGTCTTTTAATTTTCAAGTCGTCGTGTTCGGTATTGAAAATAGTAAATAGTCGTTGTGTTCGACTAATTTCCTTGGGAAATAGAACTTGGTTCAGTTCGGCCGGTCACTACTTCGTGCTAAGTAAAAACTGGTGTCGTCGTTGAATCCTGAGAGGTAATAGGCCTAAGATATACCCTTGCACAAACCGTTCACGGTTGGGTAGGACTAAATTACCTTAAGGAAACCGTGCTTAACACGGGCCTCGACTTGTTATTGCCACATTTGCATGGTTATAAATTTATTGACTGTTTAGTCCTTGAACTTTTGATTAATACATATTGGTCCTTAATATTATTATTTGTAACACACCATTTAACCACACCCATTGGATTCGGTTTCACACGACACACAAAGCCATAAACTAACCAAGTCAAGGTTGTCTTTGTTTCCTCCATATTGGGCCAAACGATCGACCACTAGGAAACATAAAATTGGGCTAGTTAGTCTCATTTAAAATCCACTTATGCCTTATATTTATCATCACAGGAAACTATCGATGGAGTTCAAGAGATTTAAACACAGATATATATGTGTTGTTTTGGGAAAGAGTTGCAGACCAGCTTGCAAATGAAGTATACAGATTGGGATACTTTAGAGCCACCTGTGGGCGTTTTGTATATTATCAAGACTGAAATGTTAGGTTTAACTAAAAAAAGATTGTTGTCTTGTAGTTTAGTTTAGTGTTAACTCTAGTTTGTATTCCACACTTTACAAAATATATATATATATATATTTCTTCCGATTTTTTAATATGTTTATTGTAATGATTATTTATTATCATGTGACATAATAAACGTCATCAAAATTAACTCATCAAATTAAATGAAGGATAAACAAAATGTGCAATTAGCAACAAAATAAAACAAGTGTACGTAGTTCTGTTGATAACAACTCGATATGATGAACAAAATTGATGTGTATATTCACTGTAAACACCTGATTTTTGCTCATGGTCAAAATACCGTACACAAGGAATCGAGCCGAGAGAAATCGATATTAAAATTAAAAAAAAAAAAAACTGAATTTCGAACATGGCCACATGGCTACACATGGTCATGTTCCTCTTTTGAACCAAGTTGGGTTTTTTATTATTAAAAAAAATAATAATAAAATTAGATTCAATTCTTCTATAAAATGTAGAAGGGATGAATGCATTCAAGTGGAGCTTGGAGGATGAGATGCTACAGTGAGCTTCAAGGAAAAATGGTGAGTGAAAAAAATTAAAGAAAAAAAATATCGATGATTATCAGTCTCGGTTTCTTGTACGGTATTTTAACCTCCAATGAGTTAAGTATATTTCTCTCATATTTTTATTTTATAAATGTGAAATAAAATTGAGAGTTTATATACATATATTATATATTTATGTATAATATACTTGTTAATATATATATATATATATATATATATGTATAATATATATTTATATTATGTCTATGGTATCTATCTATCTATCTATATGTATAATATATATATATATTATGCATATGTGAAAAAAAAAATCAAAAATGACTTAGGTCATTCCCAAACTTTGATGAAGATTACAACTCGGTCCTTGGACTCTCGGGTCATTTATGGGACGTTATCGAGTGTTATAAACCAAACCGGAAAAGTTTTGGGTCATTTGTGCAATTTTTGAATTATTTTTAATTCAGCTCGTTTTTAAAAAAAAAATACATTTTGATTTCTAAACTTTTCTAGACATTCCATAATTTCTCAAAATGTTACAAATAAGTCTAGAATAATTTTCGGGTTATTTTTGGAATTTTATCAAGTGTTACAAATAAATCTAGAATAGTTTAGGGTCAATTTTGTCATTTTAAAAATATATTTTCAGTTCAGTTATAATTTTTTCGAAAATTACATTTTTTATTCCTAATTTTTTCTGGACATTCCATGACTTTTCAAAATGTTACAAATAAGTCTAGAATAATTTTCGGGTTATTTTATAACTTTACCAAGTATTACAAATAAGTCCAGAATAGTTTAGGGTCATTTCTGCAATTTTCGAAATATTTGTCCAATTAAGCTCAAATTTTAATAAATTGCATTTTGGTCCCTAGATTTTTTGTTTGGACATCCTATAACTTCTCAAAATGGGACAAATTAGTCCAAAGAGCTTAATACTTTCAAAAATCATTCGTGCATGTTTTGACACGTTTAAAATGGCTCAAGAGTTAAACCATTTTTTTTGGAGCACGATTAACTTTAGTTCTCTCTTGTTTATTTGAAATTAACTCAAAAAAAAATTGTTTGTACATGGTTTGTTTAATTTAAAGAAAATGCATATAGTCTTTTTGGGCCAAGCATGATCAAAACGGGCAATTCAGGCAAAATTGAAAAAAAAATCAAAAGCAAACTAAAGTACTGAAAGGGCGGATTATGAGCTTGCGAGCTTTTAAGACGTAATAAAACCTATGAACTCGATTCTCTGGACGTAGACCTTTCTAAGCCCTAGGATGTTAATTTCATGTACCCTAGGCAATTTTAGGATTCCGATTAGCCTTTAATTAATCGGTGGCGCCTCTTTCAATTTTTTCGGTCCAGTTGATGACCCTGCTCGACGGATCCGTCCCTCGCCAAGACCCAGCATTTTCAAACGAAATTTAAAAATATTTTCCAAAACGGGTCAGGAAGGCCGGATTCAACGTCCGACATTCACTTTATTGTTTTTATATTGGTTGAACATGTTGATGTCTCGTTGAAGACAAAACGCGTTATTCCATCATGTCCCCTCCCCTTCCTTCATCCATAAACAATACAAAAAAGATAGAAAAACTAAATAACGTTTTCAGAATTGATGGTTTGGAGTTTGGACGCTAATTATGGAGTTGCTATGTATAAATCCCGTCTTATTCGACATGATAAAAAGATCGTAAATAAACATTTTTAGATACGTAAAAGAATAACAGTAGAAGATACTTAAATATAACTGATATAATCAACAATGTAGGGGGGAAATGTGAAAGTTATACACGAAAATGTTTGTACAAAACTTTATTTGTATCAATATATAGTTCAACATGTTGCAAACAATTAGGCTTGTTCATGAATTGGTTCGACACCGAACTGGTTAAAAACTAAACTGGTTTGTTTTGTAAAAAATCAGTATTTTTTTTCTGTTTTCTAAAAAACCTGGTCTGGTTTAGATTAAAAAAATTGGTCTGGTTCGAACCGATTCAGAACCGGTTTAAACTAGTCTGGTTTTTTAAATAATAATTTTGGTTAGGAAATAATCTGGTTCAAACCGAAACTGAAACGACTGAAAATATTATCCAACACACTGAACCAGAAGAAAAAACACTGAACCAACTGGAAAACACACCGAACTAACTGAAAAACACTGAACCGGTTGAAAAACACACTGAACCGACTGAAAAACACACTGAACCGATTGAAAATCGGTTCCACAACCAACTGAAATCTTGTCCAACATCAACATATACATCTCTAGGTTTGGTTTATTGAAGACATCTTGGTTTAATTTTAGGATGGTTTGGTTTATTTTGCTTCAAACCGGTTCTAAAATTATATAGGTTTAAAGTGGATTGATTTAAATTTAGGGTTAATTACCAAAAAGCAAACCCAACTTTGGACCAAAAAACAAACCGAACTTTTTTTTTTCCAAAAGCCAAACCGAATATTACGAAATGAGCAATTAGGAAACCCGACCCAAACAACCGTTAATTGTCGACGGAAATGTTAACAGTTTGGATTCGAAATTAAAAAAGACAGTTCTGCCCTTACAACTGACTTGTTAATTTTCCCTCTTCAACCTATTGAACCTTCCCAGCGAAGGTGTGCCCGACTCCGGTGAATGTTTGCCCGACTCCTGCGAAGGTCGAAGTCTCCCTCGAAGGTCTGCTCGTTGCTGCGGTTCGAAGCGAAGCGATTCCGAGCTTTCCAAGTTGGCCAATTACATGAAATCGGTATGAATTGCTGCAATTCGGGGTGAATTGCTGCAGTTTGGGGTTCCAATTTTTCGAGGAAACAATGAAATCGGTATGAATTGTCAATTTGGGGGAGAAGAGGGAACCCTAATTTGAAGAACAACTTCAAATCTTCAATCTTAAGGGCATAACCGTCATATCCAATTTCGACTCCAAAACTGTTACAATTTTCGTCGAAATTAACGTATGTTTGGTTCGGGTTTCCTAATTGCTCATTTCATAATCTTCGGTTTGGCTTTTGGAAAAAAAAAAAGTTCGGTTTGTTTTTTGATTTTGGTCCAAAGTTGGGTTTGCTTTTTGGTAATTAACCCTTAAATTTAAGTATAAACCAGTATAAAAAACGATTCGATTCAAACCGAACCGATTCGAACTGAATTTTTGGTACTACTTTGAACTGGTCTATTTGAAATCTAAAAAACTGATTTGGTTTTGAAACCAATTCGGTCGAACCGGTTCAAATTAGATCAGAACCAGACCAGTTCGACCGAACCGATTTAAATGAACAAGCCTAAAAACAATGACAATTGATAGTTTTTCTATCAAATACTTTTCAAAATTAACTTAATACATTTTTAAATGTTATAACTAAATTCTACAAACTTACATTAATAATATTAACAAGTCTCAGACCCAATCGAGGTTCCTCACCTAAGTCCTAACTCATACCAAGATGTCATTGGAACCCAGGCTAGAGGACCTCAAATTAGAGTTCAATCAAAGTGATAATCGACTGAATCTAGTTCGACCCTAATAGAAGGTTCCTTGAACTATATAAGTTGATCATTAAGACTTACATTTTAGATTATAAATAGTATTATAAGAAGCATTTTCAAATTTCAACTAAAATGTACATTTTTAAACTAACATAATATTAGCTATAACGAGGTCACATCTTAAACTACCATAATTTTTATTCTCTAAATTTGTAGTATTGATTGTTACTGCTCAGTGCCTCCAATCCTACAAGACAGACATTAGACAATGGGAGACAGTATGGTTCATGTGACCTTGTCACTTTTCGTTTTCTTATATGTTTGTTTTTTTCTTCAAATAATTAATTAATATATGAAAAGAGCTTGAGAATATGAATAATATGTACAGATGAGTCAACTGTGACTATTCTACTTTAAGACTGCCTATTTTGGTTGGTACACTACAGATGAATAATTTTACTGTACACATTATGCCATGGAAAGAATCGTATATAGACCTTTTCACTCGATACCAATATATTTATACAACTTATTGATTGATCGGGTGTAATGGTACTTATTAAATTAGTGTCAGTTGACTTGTATATAGTGTGAAATTATTAATACACACTTTGTGTGAAATTTCAATTTTAATGAATATACTAAAAAATTATATGTATATTATTATTGGTTAATTTTAATTTCTGAATTTGTTTAATAGGTTTTTTCTTCATATTTATATACAAAGTTGGTTGAATTATTTTTTAAATTTTTAAGTTTTTTGTATTTTTACTTTTCATCCGTCATATAAGTGTCACGTTACTATTCTGTTAGTCAAATTTAAAAATCAACAGTAATTTGAACTATAGAACAACAATTTAAAATATAGAATCAAAAGGATACCAATAAAACTATTAACCTAAAAAATATGGTCAAAATTCGATTGATAAAAAGATGTGAAACTGAAAATACGTTGCTTTTATTTGTTGAATTAAAAATAGGAAGAAAAAATCACAAAATCCGGCTTACTAAATAGATCATTTTAAATTATGCATCCTAACCAAATATTTTAAAAATAACTACCACATACTGTCTAACTGATGAGACAAGTGAAATTTCGTAATTTTATCAACTTTTGATAGAAGAACGAAACAGCAAATATATATATATTAAGAAAGAAGAGAGTGTCTTCCTCTCCTCATTGTGTATGTGGACCGACAAGTTTTTTGCCCCCGTACGCTAACGAGATGAGAACACTTCAATGGTTATTACACCATTTGTTTTTGTAATTGTCAGTCATGTCATTATCAACTCATTAGCATGTTATAAAAATTGAAACCTTTTCAAATCACTTTTACCCTTCAATAATTGAAATATTATTTCATCGAATTTTATTAATTTAATTACCCTTCAAAAAAAGGTTCATAATTTAATTCATTAATTTTCTCAAATACATGCCGTGTATAGAAGAAAAGAATTAATGATTTTTTCCACTATAATAATTTTTTAAAAAGTACGTATAAGTTTGAATTATTTACAATAAAAATATTAAAACTTAAAAATGCATGAAATAATTAATTATATTGATAAGTTATTATAAATTATATTATGAAATATAAAAATTATATCTTATATTAAGTGTATTTGTTCATAAAATTAGTTAAAAATGCATGAGTCAATAATTAAATTAATATTAATAATAAGATAATAATTAATACATTTAAGTTAAATAAGATAAATTAAAAATGCATATGTTTACAAAAGAATACTAAAATCATTAGTAATTTTTTTATATTTATTTTAGTAATAATACTAATATGTTATATTTTTATTATATAAATAGTATTTTAATAATTCAAAAATGCATTGAGTCATAAATATATATAAAATATTTTTCCCAAAACTGTAAAAAAAAAAAATGTTAATGTCCATATAATACTCTTAACTTTTATGGATTATTACTTTTATCAATGTACATATAAAAATATTAGTATTTTTATATCAATAGTAACAATCTCTAATGTTGTAGTATACATATTATATTTTATCTATTTGTTAACTGTAAATTATATTTATTTTATAAATATTTAATACTTAATTTCGTGACATTGTTAAATTTTATTGTGATATTATTGTAATGAAGTAAGAGGTAGGGGTGTCAAAATAGGTCATGGGTCGACCTTGGGTCGTGTCAGAGACCTTTTGATCCAAACACGGCTCGTGTAATAGTATGAGTCAGTTTTTGAAACTCAAACATGACACGCTGCTGGGTCAACCCGTGGGTCAGAATGACCCGTCGGGAATAGTAAAGGTTGGGTCAAACTGACTCGTTCGATCTCCATGACCCGCGGGGCAGTCTGACTCGTTCGATCCACCATTTCAATAAAAATCAAAAAACGACCGAAATATATAAATGAGACGGATCACGGATTGACTCGTGGGTCAAGGCTTCTGACCCAAACCTGATTCGTGCTTTCACGGGTCATCCATGGGTCGTGTCAAAATGATTCATGAGTCAAAAAATTTGACACAAACACAACCCGTGGGCGGTTCACTCACGGGTCACCCACGAGTTGGGTCAGATTTTGACACCCCTAGAAGTAGGTGATATTTATATGTGATTCATGTCTTATTTTAATAAGAGTATTATGTGATATATGAAATTAGCCTTAATTAATCTATATTTTAATTTGTAAAAGTAAATTTTAATATGTGCATACTTTATATTCATAAAATATATTTAAGAAAAAAATTATGATTACTAATGTGAAATAAAGAAAAATAATATGAGTTTTGTAACTTAACTTGAAAATGAATTAGAGACTTTGAAGAATTAATATGGCATTCCACTTAGGAATGAGAAATTTATGATTTTTTTTGTCATTCAAGAATTAATCTTGAGACATATCAAGAATCGATCTCGGGACCTCTTGCATCCAAGCAAGGGCGATACTGTTTGACCAAGTGTTCGTTGGTGAAAAAATTATGATTGACATGGACCAATTAAAGAAGATATTAATTTAATATTATGAGTGAGAAAATACAAAAAAAAAATTTATTTATCAACATTGTATATGATTTAGCCAAATTAATATAATATATATAGAGATAGATTGAATTGCACTCTCTTTGTGATGCAGCATGAGGTTATAAAAAACTTTCAAAATTCCACATAATTGTAAGAAATACCTTCCATTTTCTGCTAAATCTTCAGTTTCTTATATATTTATAATCCAGACAATAAATTTGGTATCCACTGCCTTCCTTTTACTTATTTGAATTCCTCCAATTCAAAATTAGCAGTTAAAACTTATTACTTTCACCCAAATTAACTTCTAGGAAATGTAGAAGTAAACAACATTGATTTTTTACTTTCAAACTTATTATACATGACTCCGGTATGGTTAGTTTGAAAATTAAAACTCAATATCATGATACTAATTCATAATTAAACATTTTATCTAGGATAGTTTTTTATTCTAGATAAAATAGATGGATAATATTCCAAATTTGGGACATAATCGGGCAGAGTAGGGATAATTGTCCCAAATTTGAGACAACTCACTATTTCGATATGCATGTATACCTATTTTAAATATATATATATATATATATATATATATATAAGAAGACTAATGTTTTTCAATAATAAAAAATGTCATGTCCAGCTCTAGCTCCATTTTTGGCCAAAAAAAAAGCTCTAGCTCCATTATCTACACTGTACTGTATCCAAATAACAAATAATTACTGAAGGATGGATGAGAGTCACTGTATGAACAAAGACTTACTGAAGGATGGATGAGAGTCACTGTATGAACAAAGACTTTGATCGTGACTATGGGTATAGAAGAAAGCATTGCATTTATAAGAGAGTGAGAGCAAACTCTCTCTCCAGGCATCATCTTGATGATAGATTCGATTTAGGGTTTTCCCATTTGTGAAATCTGTCCACTGTCACACCACAAACACAATCATGTTCTCTTCTTTCAATTCTTCATCTGAAGCTAATCATCAGCAGCAGCACCACCAGCAACTTCCGTTTGCTTGTACCTTTCTCCAGCACCAAGAAGATGCTCAGCAACTGGACCAGTTTCGTCAGTTGCAGCCACTCTCTCATTACGATAACCAGCAAACCCTAACTGACGTGGTGATCTCAAGGAAATCCTCCGTTACTAGATCTCTCCCTACTCTCAACCACCGCCATGTGAGGAAGGACCGCCACAGCAAAGTAAATACCACTCAAGGTCTCCGTAACCGAAGGATTAGGCTCTCCATAGGGATCGCTCGGAGATTCTTTGATCTACAGGAGATGCTAGGGTTTGACAAGCCGAGCAAAACCCTAGAGTGGCTGCTTGGCAGCTCAACAAAGGCCATCAAGAAACTAGGAAAGATTGATAGTTCCTCTTCCCACAGTACTGCTTCCTTGACATCATCATCACCCTGCTCCAACTGTACAGCTGGAGATGGTGCAAAGGCTAAGAAGATGAAGAAGGCTGGAAATGAACTTGATGCCCTCGCCAGAGAGTCTAGGGCAAAGGCAAGGGCTAGGGCAAGGGAAAGAACTCTTGAGAAATTGACATCAAGAGCAAATTGTATCCAACTCATGAAAGTAAAAGATGATAGCAGTCCACATTTCTCAGTTTCAAACTTGAATTTTTCATTGGAGGATCAAGGCTGCAACAATTTGAGTAATAAAGTTTTGATTGCTGATAGCAATAAGACTATTTCAACATCAATTCATCGTCAACAAAACTTGGTGATTGCAAGGGAAGATTGCTACTTGAATAACCTCGACTACTATCTTCCAACTTTACCTTCAAGCTGGGATTTTGAAAGTGTAATCAATGCCTATTTATGTACAGGTAACTGGATTGCTTAACACCGGTACTTGACCTGTTTAGTTGTCTGAATTAGTTCACTCCTGTCTATCTGTAGAAGCATCAATTCATGGAAAAGGCATGGGAATCCATAACAAGTAATTTCTACATCAAGCATGTGAGCTAAGTGAGTTTCTTTTTCTCTTGCTGAAAGATTTGTTGTTAGATAATGTATGTTTGCTCGGGCATATGTATTTCCATGTTCTCCTCATGCTTAACTTGTGGTATTGAGTGAAAAGTGTATGGTAGAGATCATTATTTGGTATCTTGAAATCTATCTGGGTGGAAAAGGAAAACAATCCAAAATATACAATTGGCCAGATGGAGTTAGTCCTATTCTGTTCTTGAGACATTATATATGCATGGTTGGCATACTAGCAAATACATGTTAATTATGTTTGTAAGTCTTGTACAATTAGTATGTAAATCCGAAATAATATTGCTTCATTTTGTTTTATTATTTTTACCAGAGACCATTCCTCCTCCACAGCAACGAATTACAGCAGCTTAACATGGTATACCCTTTGCCAGTGCTAGCTAATATTATAGTTAAATCAGCAGCAAAATAAACCTACACCAAGGAGAAAAACTCTTATGAAGGTCATTTGAGAATGATGCATGTGGAACTGTTCTCTCATTTTTTATGCACTTCTTTTTCTCTAGAAAATGGTACAAGTCTAATATATACCACGTTAACCTATTTATTTTAAAATAGAATACACAAAACTCTTAAAATAATCATTTTTTTACTTAAATAAAGTACTACCTAAATAATTTTTATATATTTTGTCTAAAAATATAAATAAAAACATATATGTCAAAGTTTGTTATTATCCAACCGCTACTACTACCAGATGTCCCCATGGCTCGTCCCCGCACATTTCTCATCTTCGTTGGTCATGAGACTTCAGGTTTGGGACTGTTGAGTGACCGGAGTGGTAGTCGTAAGGGTTGAATACCCTAGATAATAACAAACTATGACATGTGTTTGTATTTATATTTTTAGACAAAATATAAAAACATTCTTCAGGTAGTACTTTATTTAAGTAAAAAAATAATTATTTTAAGAGTGTTGTGTATTCTTTTTTAAATTAAACATGCAAATCAGTATACAATAGTTAGAGCAACAAAAACGCGAATAAGGCGTGGGTGTACAACAAAAATTATGTATAAAACTAACCAGATTCGATTATAAATGCAGTAAACTCTAACCTGGTTCGAGTTTACAGCAAAAAATATTGTAAACTCTAACCAGGATCGAGTTTACAGCAAACAATGTTGTAAACTTTAACCTGATTCGAGTTTACAGCGAAAAATGTTGTAAACGCGAACCAGGTTCGCTTTTTTTACTTTAAAAAATAAAAAATGTGAACCTAGTTAGCATTTAAAGCCTTTTTGAAAAATTTCAAAATCGAAGGGTTATTTTTATAATTAATTATTAAATTAGAGTTAAATCCGGAAAAAAAATCAGTTAATTATGTTTTATTATGTTACTTTTTGTTTCAATTCAATAAGTATCATTACATTTGCTCAATTATTTATAACACGTGACTTGCATGTGATATTTTATGTGTTAAACTATCCAAAATGTTCTTTTTTTAAATTTAACCCAAATTTAATAATTAATTATCTAAATAACCCTTTGATTTTGAAATTTTTAAAAATGACTCTAAACGTTAACCAGATTCGCATTTAGGACGTTTGTGACGTCCTAAACGCGAACCTTGTTAAAGTTTACATCAAAAAAATACTTAAACGCAAACCAGGTTAGAGTTTACAACTTTTTTGCTATAAACTCTAAACAGATTACAACATTTTTTGTTGTACACTCGAACCTCGTTTGAGTTTACATTTTACAACAAAAAATGTTGTATAACCGAATCTTGTTAGTTTTATACATCATTTTTGTCGTATATCCACACCTAGTTCGCGTTTTGTTTTTATTGCTCTAACTATTTAAAAATTTCAATTAGCTAGCTAGTAATCACAAAGTTTAATCAATAATTAATGAAACTAAAGATTTCCCCCCACAATGACAATATTCTTTGCTTTATCGGTTATTTATAATTGGACTGACTATATATATATATATATATATATATAATATAAAGGAGAAGGAATATATCAAACAACCACCACCGGCACCTATAAGCATTAAAGACAGACCCATATTCATTTGATTGATATCAACCAAGGATCTAAATATTGCTCTACGTACTAGATCAGCATTCGTTAGTTTTTCTGCTAAATAATCTACCAAATCTCTCAAGTTAATCTTGACTGCGGCACATAACACTACAGTAAAACGCGACTTTGCACTGCACACACAAACGAGAGAAGTGTCTGTAGAAGTAAATGAAGATGTTGTCCTCACCTGGAACTGGAGATTAGCAAGCGTCCATGATGACATCCAGAAAACATCCGAGATACTATTATTGCAGCAACATTGCATCAAGGGAAGCAGATTCATTCCAGCAGGGAAGAGAGAGAGGGGGACAGAAGAAGGTAAAAGCAAAGCACTGTACATGGGAAAAAGACTCTACAACGGCCGACCGGACTTGTTGTCTTTGCAGCATTTATAGTGTCTGCTTTTTCACATGCTTCCTGAGAAAAACTTGTACTATAATATATATATAAAAATGTATGAAGATATGGGTTAAATTAGTGTTTTTGAATGAATCTCGGACGCAAGCCTCTGCTAACCCTCTCTCTTTTATGCATGTGTATGTATTTGGTGAGAGTAGTTGCATTACAGCAGAGCCTAAAGATAGCTAACTAATTAGCTCTGATCAGTTAGTCTCTTTTCTCTTTACAGAATTGCTCAAGTACACGATGTAGTAGCTTTTACTTCATTAGTTATATATTATAGGCAATATAGTACATATATAAGTTTGATCTCTACGTGTGTTGATCTTCTCCCAGCTAAGCCTATGCCTAGTTTGTGTCAAAGAACCAGCGAAATGATAAACCCTTGAACTATAAATCTAGATAGATCTCCTCCACCACGCATCGCCGAGATTTTACTCTTGTCATGGCGCACAGAACCGTACCTCTCTCTCTATATATATATATATACACTGCCTAATGGCATATAATCCCTGGAGGAGGAGATCAAACTCCAAAGGATACGTCTCCTTTGGATGTAATCTGAAACAGAACGTCAGGATGAAACTTCTCTCACTGCGTCGAACAAAACGTCATGTAATTGAAAAACAATTAATGAAGGCATGAACACCCTTAAATTCTGGCATGATAATTGGGTGGGTAATCAATCACTTCAATCTTCTATCTATGGTCCACTGAAATATGAAGAGAACAAATTGATGGTAGGAGATGTCTTGCACAATGACGAGTGAAACCTAGATAGAACTTTTTTTGATTTCCCTAAAAAAAAATTGGACATGTTTAAAAGTACTATAGGGGACAAGACCAATGTCTCATTGGACACTCAAATATGTAATGTCACAAACTCGAGTAGTTACACTACTGCATCTGCTTATTCTCTTTTAGCAGGTCATGTCTCAAATAGTCAGGTACTGGATCAGTGAGATTGAGTTTGGAAAATTCACACTACCCCCAAAATTCGGTATTTTATTTGGTTGTGCTTTAAAAACAGACTAATCACTTGCAAATTATTGAACCATAGGGGATGTAATTTGAGTCATCTCTGCCAAATTTGTCATTCTGGGGTGGAGGACATATATCACTTATTACATGAGTATGATCATGCAAAAAAGATGTGAAATTCAGTTGTTTAGCCGCCCAGTCTGGGACAATCGTTCTACTATCCTTTGAATGAGTGAATCAAGTTTGGTTGTCAGACATCAGAGTCACTATTCAAGGAGTTGAGTTAAATTTCTTTTTTCCTTATTTATTGTGGAACATTTGGAAAAATAGAAACTCGCTTATTTTTAATGATAAACCTGCTCTTTCTTCTGTTTATAATCTATCTTTATCTCAGACAAAGTTTCACCAAAATGTTTATCTTGAGACTGAGACCACTAATGAGTTTAACTTCATTGATATTAGTTAGGTTCCTCCAAAAAATGATTGGTTTAAAATAAATACAGATGGAGCTGCTAAGGGAATTCAAGGTTTTGTAGGAGCGGGTGGGGTCATCCAAGATTACAAGGGTCAATGGGTTGCAGGATTCTAAAGGAATTTGGGTTGCTCAAACAGTCTCGCTGCAGAATGTTGGGCTATTCGAGACGGGCTAATACTGGCAAAGACACTCAGATTAAAACATATTCATCTAGAAGTGGACGTCATCTCAGCTCATAAGGTAATCTCATATCAAAATATGTCAAATCTAAAACTAATGTCCATCATTGTGGATTGCAGGAAGCTCTTGATACAGTTCGAAAGAATGAAGTTCGGACACATCTTTCAAGAAGCAAATGCCATGATGGGTATGACGATTAACCATCGGCAAGTTTTTGAACTTCATACCTCACCTCCGAAGGAAACTACTAACGCGCTCTGAAAAGACGCTGTTGATTTTTCTTTTGCAATAATTGTTAAAACTAGCTAGTTTTTGTTGTGTAATTTTGAACTTGGGTGAAAAGTTTGTCATTTATAGCCGGTTTTAATCATAATTATTATTAAAAACAAAAAAACTTCTAAGGATTGTATAAAGTGTATAAACCATCTGTATATTCTTTTTAGATAAATCATGATTATTATGGTGTTTTCGATCAATTAGATCGCTTGATATTGGGACAATTATTTTAAAAATAAAATATTCAACCTTTTTTTTAAATGACTTTGTACGCTCCGACACAAATGTTGTGTATAAAAAACTTTTGTTCCACATGAATATGAATATAATGGCCCGTTCGTTAGATGGATTTGGCCCGGATTTGGGCTTACGGAATCCGTAAGCCCATGTTCGTTTCAAGGAATTGGCAATTCCTTGGAAATGGAATCCGGGCGGTCCGGGCTTAGGGAATCCGGGTAAAAACCTCGGATTCCCTAAGCCCACACGGGTCGGAATCCGGATTCCGCATCCAAATGACTGAATTGCCCTCGTAATTTTGAAGTAATTACTCCCCTGCCATCGTTGATTTGCGAATGACAGAAGCTGAACCTCTGTGTTGAAAGCGCAGATCTTCAATTCCTTGGCTCCAATCGGCCATCGTCTTCAATTCCAAGCTCATCACCTCCCTCGTCTTCTTCTTACTCCTCCCTTCTTGGCCGTGTTTGTTTTTGCTTGGTTGCATGTATTCGACTATCTTGCTTTGCGTGGGTTTGTCCCGATTCTGAACCTAGGTTATTGTGGTTTGAGCTCAGGGGATCGAGATGGCGTCGAAAAGGATTCTCAAGGAGCTGAAGGATTTGCAGAAGGATCCTCTGACGTCTTGTAGCGCAGGTAAATAACTGTTCTTCGTTGAATTATCCGTCGATTGTGCTGGTTTGAGCTGAGTTTAGATTAATCGGTGTTGCAGCTGAAGCATAAGCTGCTTTGGTCGGTCAATTAGCAAATTTAATCTACTTCAGTGCTAAAATTGGTAGATAACTTATTAATTGAGAGGCGATTTAGGATCTGGTGACAGCAAAACTCAATTGACATGCTGATTTTTTTCAACCAATTTTAACACTCAAATTTCAATTGACAGAAAAATGAATTTTAAAAATGACAGCAAAACTCAATTGACAGAAAAGTGATTTTTTTCTCACTTTGCATCGATTATTGATCTGGGTTTTCTGACTTGAGCAAGATTTCTTTCGACAACTTGAAGTAATCAGTGACGCCATGAGGGCTTTCTGGTTGTTGGTTGTGTTCTCCGTGACTGGAGCAATTTTACTGCTCGCTGGCCTCTGATCTGCTGTAGGTATGTCACAGTCTTAGTTGTACAAAGTAGTTCTATTTTCAGTTTGTATGGTGCAGAGAGTGATGAATCTATATTAGTGTTTCTGGGTTATTGCACGCTTTAACGTTTCTAAGGGATTAACTAATTTCTATCAACTGTTAGAATGATAGCCCTGGCTCTTGTAAGCATGAACACGCAGTTAATCTGATAAGACTCCAATAGTTCTGAACTGAATCAACATTGATATGCCAATTCAATGAGGCTCTCATGCATGCAATGATTTCATATAGTTGCAAGGTACTGCTGAGTTTGTCGAATTGATCAATGTAGAACAGACAACGCTCCAAATTAATTTTTCATGAATCCTCTACTCCAGTTTTTGGCAATACCAAGCTCCCTTGGAAATGTTTTTGGTGCATACTTCTTTCTAATAAATGAAATATTTGGAGACAGATAGTTCTATAGTAGCATGCTTTAAATGATTATTATTTCAAAGAAAACAGCTAGTTTGGTTCCATTCTTTTTACCACATATACATATACAAAGAGGGGTAAATATGTCATTTTACCACATTCCATTCTTTTTCCATACACAATTCCACCAAAGAAACAACAGAATTCCTTATTCCGTTCTATTCAATTCCACCAAAACAACAACTTCATATTCTTAACTCCTATTCCTTATTCCCAATTCCTATTCCGTATTCCGTATTTCGAATTCCGAATTCCGTCAAACAAACGCACCGTAAGGTCATGAAAGTCAAAATTCAAACTCGTTAATAATATTTTATTTAAATTGTAATTCAAGTATATGCCTACCTATTTACTATATTTTTTAGTGAATATATAATTAAATTTCCAATCTGATGTTGTTTGTCTTTCTAATCAAATTATAGAAAAAAAAATTACGTTAGGTTAGAAAATTGATAATATATTTACTCAAAAAATTACGTTAGTTAGATAGTTGAATTACGATATAAATGTTGCTAACGAGATTAACTTTCAACATTGAAGGTCCAAGTTGGAGTTTTAGTTAAATTTTAACTGATATTTTTTATATACTTTATGTCATAATTCAATTATTTATCCGGTTAGTTTTTATATATAAAAATAACTATGAATATGTATATAATTATATTTCTAATTAAGGGCTTTAGTTTGTTCTCATGAAAACTAAATTGGCGACACAATAAGCGTTGTGCACTCCTGGTAGTGGCGCACTAGGCTATTTTAGTATTTTAACAAAAAAAAAAAAAAAAATAGGTTAAAGAAATGCTCTAGAAAATTATATGTTTTTTCCTTAAGTATTAAAGTACATTGGTATTGAAGTACTTTTAAGTTTTATCTTAAAGGATTGAGAATTTTACAAAGTTACTTTCATTATTATAATTCTCAAATATGCCCTAAAATTGTTAGCATTGTTAGGATTGGGTCTCTCATTTAGGTTCGATTAAGACACAAGCTGAAACATAATTGCAGTTTTAGAAATTTAAGAGGTAAAAAAAAAAGTCTGAGAGACATCTTAAAATTGTAATTAATTACGTTAATTTTGAACAGAAAGCAGATCTAATGACAATGGAAAATAATTGTGATACACTAATGATACGAAAACTCAAGAACACAATTGATATGTAAAATACAGGATTTTCAGTCCTCCTACGAAAGCTAGGGAAAGAAATACTTGAGAGATCAAACAGAATTCTATAGTAAAAAATAATAAGAAAGAAAACAGAGCGTGTGTCTATTCTTATTCATTCATCATTCTGCTATACTTACTCACTCGGGCCTTTTCGAGCTTCAGCAGGTGCTATAATTGCAAGGGTGACGAGGCCACCCAGTACCACAATCAATACGCCCAACGAGTTCACCAGCAAGGCCTCCGAACAATACCGAGATATTACATGGTTTGTCTGAAGGAATGTTGCTTTTTCAAGGAAACCAGTGGTGGCAGTGGCAACAGCAAGTGCATACATGTAAATCCCAAGAAATACGTGCCATGGAAGTAATGTGGTTCGGCTGTTTTTCGACCCACCTGGGTACCAGAAGATGGCAAATGCAATTGCCCACTGCATTGGTACAACAAATTAATTGTCAAGTTTAAGAAATGGTGAGATGGATAGAGATTAGAGTGTCAAGAGGAAGTCGTAACCTGAAGGCTGAATAGGAAGAGACAAGCGAGTCCCAACCAGGAATGGAGGCTGTAGAAGTTATCAATTCCCTTGTCATTGTGAAACTTTAGAGCTGCCCAGATTCCAACAATGCTCAAACACAAGGCAACAAATTGCAATGAAAGATGGACTAGTTTCTTGAAGCTCTTTGTTCCGGATACACTCTTGTATGCAAGCATCGCTGCATCAGTATTACTATTCAGGTAAATTGTTGCTCAAGGTTAGCTTAATAGGAAAGAGAATAAATTGGACGGCAGTGGCGACATGTTAGTATTTTAGAATATAGGTGAATATATAAGAAGAAAGCTTATACTTGATCTCAAAGCCTAATCAAACCTCAACCCGTGACTTGGTGCGTTGAGACCCCAAACTCAAACAAAAAGAATATATTAATAGTGTGTGATTTATCCCACATTGGTTAGAGGGATAAATTACAGCTTCACACTTAATGTTTGGACACAATTCGAGAATCTCCTTAATGTTTAATTTTGAAAATTTCATTTCTTAATATTTGACCAAAGATTTAGTTTTCTCCTTCTGTCAACTTTTCTACCCAAATTTTAACACAATATGTTTTGAGAATTGTAAAAATAATAGAATATTATTAGAAATGTCACCACTAACCCTTCAAAACTATTCCATACATTAAACCTAAGTCCTGACATTCCTAAAAGTATTTTGATTATTTTTGCAATTTTCAAAACATATTATATTAAGTTTGGATGGATGGAAAATTTGACAGAAAAGGAAAAATCGAAGTATAACCAAGCATTAAGGAAAGAGCAAATTCAAAATCAAACATTAAAGGATTCTCGAAATGTGTCCAAACATTAAGGGAACAATTTCAAAACCAAGCATTAAAGGGATTCTCGAAATGTGTCCAAACATTAAGATTCATACTTTACCTTGGTTAGAATTAAGAAGTTGGTGTAATTTATAATTACGAACGACTTACAACTAATAAGCTTAGGGTTTTTAGTTGGATATAAGTTATTAATTATACATTCACTTATACTCTAAAATAATAACACAACATATATCAAGAAAAAGATCAGTTACAAGTTTACTGGTGAGCTTGAAGTTATTAGTAGATAATTAGATGACTTTTAGTATACAGTGAAACTTCTCAACTAGGAATTTACGGAAAATGTAAGAATTATACCTTCACCATTCAAAAGTATGAGGCCGATCACCATTAGAACAGGATGAACCTGAAGGAAAACATACAAACATATATATTATACACAAGGGAAACTACAAGAGGATGTTGATAAGTGCTCAAGCTGTTAAACTCTCGAGAACCGATACAGGTATGTTCCAAGGAAATAAACCAAAAAAAAAAAACAGGCAAAAATGACTAAATGCAAAACAGAAGATGTATGAAACAAAAATATAGTTCCATTTTCCACAAGAAAACTATTAGTCACGTAGTGATTTTTCTTTATCTCAAGCACCGACGATTCGTTCTTCTACTCTGATAGATTATTAATTTCCTTTTCTTGTTCCGGTAAGAATGAAAGACTTGCATGCCTGGACGGGAAAATTTACATGACGAATGCAAGCTAACAACTACTACCTAGTCAAGTCTGTAAAGTTCTTTGGTTGCTTATTCTTGTTCCTCCTATGCAAAGCAATCCTGGCATTCCTTCAGGAGGGAGAATGGACTATTTTCTTTTAGTTTTGCAACATAACTAGAACTTTTGTACAAGAAAACACGCTCTTCTTACTATACTTGATAAATTCCACACCTAAATTATTGTGGCCTGAAGACGTTCTATGTACTTTGATCTACCTACAGAAGAATTTTCCGAGTTTGTCCTAGCCAAATATTACTATTCTTCAGTTTCTCTGCAGGTAAAGTTGTCTGTACTCTTAAACCATCTCTGCTAGAATTGCACGAAATAAAATTTAAGATGATCTGGATTCAACAAAAAGTTATAAATCCTGAGAAATCTTCTTTTCTTAATTTCAAGAAACAGAACAAGCTTGAAATGTACTGGAATCGTTTCCCATTCCCAGCAAGAACATTTATTTTTTTTGTATGTACATTTAAGAGAAAATGGCCAAACTATTTATGTGACTGTTATATCTCAACAATAGATTCTCGAACCAACATACACCGAAGAGTTAGCATTACATATTAGGTGTTGGCATAATCGCCAATGCTCATAAATGATATCAGCCTAAAGGCAAGTTATGTGAGACTGATGGAGAAACGTCCTGTTAGTAGTTAGAAGTTTGAACTACCGAATCCCACTGAACAGATCGTTTTTTAATCAAACAGAGTATACCTGAAGTCCTAACTTCTGTGACCAGTAGAAATAGCTAAGCTCTGCGGCTCTGCCTGAGCAAATTTACATTGTCTGTACACTGCCTCCTCCAGCTTTGTTCTAAGATTTCACTTCTCAAGTTTTCATATTTCAAAGAAGAAGATAATGCTTATTTTTCTCATCATTACACAATAAATGGTATAGAACTAAAAAGGGGAGAAAGAAAATGTAATAAAGTGAACATGGTTTCATATTTTCAAGAGATCAACAACAGCGTTCTTCCTCTACGCGTAGATTTTAACAGAAAAGTTACAAATCCAACATAAAACATACTTAAGGCACGCATGAGCAACAAAATCATCTTCTGTCAGCAGTTAAAGTTGCAGCCCAGTCAAATGGATGAACTGGACTCTATCGTTAGCCATAAGGTTAGACATTAAAGTAATTGATAACCTAAAAGAAGAAACACCTTATGCTAATTTGAGTCAACGGAGAGGGGGAGCGAGAGAGATTACATTGAAGATGAGATCCTTGTTATCAGACACGAGAGCGAGCCCACCTCTGAAATGGACAGTCCATACGAGCACGAGGATCGTTATCGCCACTCCCATCACTCTTATAATCGGCATTATTGGGAATCGAACGACTGGCACCCCCATTTCTGATTTGCTCTTCAACTAAGCAGCGCGATAAGAGCAGTATCTGTTGATCTGCTTTCCCCCTTGAATATGAAAAAGTCAAAAAACAAGACGAAGACTTCAACGATCACGAAACGTATCAGTATCAAACTTTTGTTCTGGTTCTTGAGCTCGCTGTGTCTGCATTCTGCAAAGATATGCTATATTCTTTGGACTCGGAAGTCAGAAAGGTGTTAAATTTATTTATAATATATTTTCTAAAGGTTAAATAATAAAGGAAAAGTATGAAATTGCACATTATGTTTGCATTAATTGGTAATTAGATTCATTATATTTGTTATCACACCCGGATGTTTCAGTTTGTTGGTAAGTGTACTTTTTCACCCATTCGTTCATTTTTTCATTGGAGATTCTATTTGCAGACCATCGACTACTTTTAACATACCACTTTTGTTGAAATACTAAAATGGCCTAATAGCTTTTTACATATTTGTCCTTACTAATTTTAAGGAAATTAATTATCAAATCGACCTCATATTTTGATAATTACTAAATTGACCCCATATTATCAAAATTGTGAAAAATTATGATTCTAGCAAGTTTTGAACTCTATACCTCTTACATACTAACTAAAAGTTTTACCACTATACTAGTAATTCCAATTGATTTCTTATATACTTTAAATATAGTTATCGAAGCAATTCTAATATTATTGTATTAAACACCTCATGTTTATTTATTGATGTTCTTTAGTAATTAACATTTGTTCAACGTTGTTTGTTTAATTATAGTTTTAATTTAATTATGTATCTACTCTTTAATTTTTTTAAATAGTTGAAAAATAAGTAATTTTCTAAATTTAGTATTTATAGACTACGAGAATATTCATTTTGAAAATATTTTTTTCAAACATCTCTAAAAAAAATTTAGAAATATTATAGTATTTAGATAATTAAATTAGAACTCTAACGACATATATGGTGTTAAATTTCAATTTTCTTATCGATTATAAATTTTGATCAAAGTAGTGTTGATAATTTTTGACAATTTTTATAAATTTGACCAAATTTTATGGTTGATGGGAAAATTGAAACTTAACATCATATGTGTTAGAGTTTTAATTTAATTATCTACATATTAAAGTCTTTATGACTTTTTTAGAGATAGTTGAAAAAATATTTTCAAAATGAGTATTTTGGTAGTCTATAAAGACTAAATTTAGAAAATTACTTATTTTTCAATCATTTAAAAAAAAATTGATTAATAGATACAAAATTAAATTATAATTATAATTAAACAAACAAAGTTGAACAAATGTTAATTACTAAAGAGCATCAATAAATAAACATGAGATGTTTAATACAATAATATGAGAGTTGTTTTAATAGCTATATTTGAAGTATATGAGAAAACAATTGGAATTATTAGTATAGTGCTAAAACTTTTAGCTAGTATGTAAGAGGTATAGGGTTCAAAACTTGCTAGAAGCATAATTTTTCACCATTTTGATAATATGTGGTCGATTTAGTAACTACGAAATTATGAGATCGATTTAATAATTAATTTCCTTAAAATTAGTAAGGACAAATGTGTAAAATGCTATTAGGGCATTTTAGTCTTTCATCAAAAGCGATCTATATAAAGTAGTAGATGATCTGCAAATAGAATCTCCATTTTTCATCCAAATTTAACAAATTAAGTTTTAAAATTATAAAAACAACAGAAAATATTAAAATAAAAATCAGAATTTAAACCTTTAAAAAAATTTCAAATGTTACAATTGATTCTCAATTCGATCATTGAGCCTCAATCGAGGAGTTCGGGTCTGAGTCTTAACATAGACGAAACCCCATAGGTGGGGACCAAGTCTGAACCAATATTCAAACTCGAGTCCTCTTATTGAGCTCTCAATTTAAAAGTCATTTTATCCGCAAATAATATTTATGTATAGGATTTAACAAATATCTTACCAACAAATGTTATTACGAGTATGATTTAATTAAATTTTACTCTGAATGACATTTATAAATATAATCTAATTAAATTCTTATTTGTAAATGACATTCACATATATATATATACTTTGATAATTACTAATTAGTTTAAAATTGAATATTTTGATATTTAATTTTGAAATGGAGTATATTTGGAAGAAAAAAATTGCCAACAAAAAAAATCGTGACGAAAACAGATAGCCACCGAAAAAGTTAGCGAAAAGGGTAGAGAGAAAGTGGAAGTTTAGAGAGAGACTCCAGAGAGACGTTATCGGACTTCAAGTCTTCGTCTCGCCGGAATTCAGACACCTGATTCGAGTCCGCTCCACTCTCTCTCTCGGAAGTGGGAGTCGCAACTCGATCAACATTATAAGCTTCTAACTGAATCAGTAACTTCCATTACCGTGGGAATTCAGTGTCCGTGTCCCGAGTTACAAATTTTCTTGGTGCTCAGTCTCTTCATTACTGTTTGATTCAACAGTTAGGATTCTTCGTGGTAGTTCTGAGTATCTTATATTGCTAGGGTTTCTCGGATATCAAAATTGGCATCTATGTTATCTTTATAAGGTTTTTATCGCAATCTGTTGGATTGGCTGCTGTCTGATGTTTACTCCCCAGAAGAACGTCTGGTCGGGATGGTCCCTCTCGGCCAAGAAGAACGGGAGCCAGTCGAGCACGGGTGTCAGTTCAAGGCCTGGTGACGCGAAAGGCAATAACATAGCCGAGCCAGTTACACCGCCACTAGGTCTCAACGGTATGACCTTGGACGGAGATCATTTGGTTGAGAAGGTTTCGCAGCTAGAGAAAGAGGTTAGAGGGAGTAAAAATTTCTCATTTCTAGTCGATTAATTGCTTCGTTACTCCTTTCCTCTTTTTGTTGTTGGTTCAGTTTTATGGGGAGTGCCAAATTTTGAATCTTAATTCTTATGATAGTTGGCTATAAAGATCAGCTTCAATCCCAAGATTATAACCATACTGTCATGATTGAAAGAAAAAGCTGGTGAACTTTGATTGTAATCAACGCATAATGATAGTAATCAGGACTTAGCTTAGACAGCATGTATAGCAAGAATGGGGAAGATCAGTGCTTTAGCTGTTTTACCTGAAGCTTCGCAGTATTGCAACCTCTATATAAATGATTTTTTGTTTTATTGAAGTCTTATTAAGAAAGCTTATCATAGTTTGATTGGAAGTGGTTCGGGTAACTCGTGGTGGGAGTTTGTTGGGAATATGCATTATTGCTCAAGATATGTATATGTGGGAAGTGTAGGAATATATTCATTTGAAGCTTTAGAAAAATATGGGCCAACATGTAGATATTAGGGAAACTACGTTAAAATCAAACCTCTGCCACTGCATGGGGCAATCAGGCCTTTTCTTTTAGGATACTGGAGGTGATGTTTGGGTTGCTAAACAAGTAGAATAACTTGCTTTCATGTCCTACGGTTATAAGTTAAGTGTTGGAGACTTGGAGTACGAGTTTATTACCTTTATCTCAGTGGTTTTGATATGTTAAGTGATCAGAAGGCACAGTGAACATGGGCTTATCGGTAGAATTTGCAATAGAACAAGTACATGAGTCTTGCGGCTCAAACTTCAATATTTAGATAGCTTAGGAATTGCATAACTGAAGTAATACTCATTCTGGACCACTACAAGGAAAGGTGTTGGGAAATTTCACCACTATGAGTGAAATTACTGAATCGGAACAAAATAGATATGGTAGAGAATGCACTTACACTCATGATAAATGCAGGTCATTCTTTGTGGTGGATTGTGTTTACTCAAGCATGTTTTTGTCAACTCTTTTGTTGTAATAAGGGTTGTTTAAGATGCAGCTGTTATAATAGTAATTTCCATCTATCAGCCGCCGCTCAAGCATTATTATAGTGCACAGTTCAACATTGGTTATTCTTGAAATTGAATGCGTCTGCTCTTTTATTGTTTGGTATTGGTTGGTTTGGGAGTTTACTACTGGAAGATCAGTGATTCTTAAAGGATGTATTTTCGGTCTAAATTTCCTCCTTGCTCTGTGGTTCAGCTTTTTGAATATCAGTATAGTATGGGCCTTCTGCTGATGGAGAAAAAGGAGTGGACCTCTAAATCTGAAGAACTCAAACGAGCACTGTTAGAAACAAAGGATGCACTAAAAAGAGAACAAGCTGCCCATTTGATTGCAATGACAGATGTTGAGAAGCGAGAGGACGAGTTAAGAAAATCCCTTGGTGTTGAGAGACAGTGCGTGAATGATGTAAGTATTCTTTTCTCTTTAGGCTTTCTGTTGCTGTGGGTGCTATTCCTCGAACTATATTACTTAATGCTTATTTCCCTGCACCATACCTAAAATAAAGAAAAAAATTCCTGTGATTTTATCGTCTTGGCTATTAATATCATAAATTTACAGTCTGGCACAGATTCTGGTCTTATACGCATAAATATTTTGAAAAGTCATAATCAGATGTGAAAGTCTGGCTATTCCTCATATGCTGCTCACGTCCCGTTTTAACAGGTTTCTAAACTTAAATTGACGAACCTGTCCTTCCATTTTGACAGTTTTCTTCTTAGTCTTTGAGCTTTGATTACTGATTTTACCTGAGATATTCCGTAAAATCTTACCTTTATAGTGACACTCTCTGTGGCCTTTCTGAGCTGTAATCAAGCTCCCTTCTGCATATTTGTGCAGAAAGTTCCAATTTTCGCATTAGGGTTTTGGTCAGAGTGGTAGTTTTAGAAATGTACCAATTTTGAACTCGGATTCCTTCAGTAATGGAGTACAGCATGTTCTTGTTCCATTTTCGTACAATGTTTTACTTCTATGCCGACCAAGATCTGAACTTTCAGAGGTTTGGATCAGATGGGGAAGATCTGAGCTTCGGATTGACTGATTATGTTTTATGGGTTGGAGAGGCTGTGATACAGAACACTTAGCTTTCAGCCCTGATGGAACCGCCATCTACAAGCCCATTTCACCCACATCTCCGTCCTATCAGTCCCAAAATGGCGTCAATGGCAGTGGTGGATTCGGCTCGGAGGTGCCTGCACCAGTTGGGGGCGATTCTGGTTAATCTGGTTCAGGAATCAACATGAATGTTGGAGTTGGTGGTCAATAGAGGGCAGGTTTGTCAATTCAGGTTTAAAAATTTATTAAAATGGCACGTGAGCGGTACATTGAGAGGATTCCGTCAATTTTAACGGCTAATGGATGGAAAATGGTGAACTCGACATCTGCCGAAACATGAAGGAAATTTTCATTTTTAAAATTTAATGAAAACTCAATTTTCGCCCAAACTTTAGGGGACACATACGTATTTTACCCAACATTTTAATGTCGTGGACTGGATAATTTGCTGCAGCAAGATAAATTGAAAAATGAGAAGAAGGCTTGAGGAGCATACTATCTCATTTGAACTAGATAAGGAATGATAGTTTTTTAGATTACTAACCTCTCAGTTTCCACTTTCCGGTTATCGATAGTTTGTTCTGTAGCTACTTTATTAAATGTTTGCTAAATCATGTGCATTTATTGGATTAATTTGATCAATCCTTGGAATTTCCAATACAGACAAGCAGGTTATTATGATACGAGAATTCATGCAAGGAATTATGATAAATTTATGTATATTTGAGGGTGATGGTGACTTCACTGTGGTCTCTAGTTTGTGTTTGCATAATAGTCATTACTCCTTGATTTGACAGTTTTTACGAACCATAAGATTCTGGGATTGTCTAGTTCTTTTACTTTTTTGGCCATTCCTTAGTTTTTTCCCCGATTTTGTTCTCCATTTCTTTAAATTTATTACTGTTACGGATGTACAACTCTGCTGCGTCTTTTTTAATCCAACATATATCTTAAACACTGTATCCTATATTATTTGTTAAATATATACCTATATATATATATACTATACTTCATTTATTCTACAAGTGTGTGTGAGCGTGTGTGCATGTGTGCGTGTGTGTGTAACAGTAATGTACTAATTAGCTGATAAGAGAATGATAAAGCATACACATGTACCGGAAGTGTCTGTCGCTAGTATTAATAAAACCCTCCCAAGATTTTAATTGGTAGTTTTTACTTTTTACATAGTTGAAGATATTGATTTTCAACTCTTGCGGGTAGGCTTTGGTCTGTTGATGTGCTTGGTTTTGTTCGGTGTGCAGCTAGAGAAGTGCCTGCGGGAGATGCGTTCAGAGTATGCTGAAATTAAATTCACAGCTGATTCAAAGTTGGCTGAAGCAAATGCTTTGGCTGCCTGTATAGACGAGAAATCTTTAGAACTGGAGGCCAGATCACGTAGTGCTGATGCCAAACTTGCTGAGGTAAGCCGAAGAAACTCGGAAACTGAGAGGAAGCTGCATGATCTTGAGGCAAGAGAAGCTGCTTTCAGAAGGGAACGGTTGTCTTTCATGATGGAGTATGCATCAGATGTAAATATTTGATATTAGTATTTCTGTATATCCTGTTAAACTAAATGTCCGATGTATTTCTCAGGAGAGAGGCACATGACACCACATTCTCTAAGCAGAGGGAAGATTTGAAAGAGTGGGAACGAAATTTACGAGAGGCAGAGGAAAGGCTAGGCGACAAGCAAAGGATTTTGAACCAAAGAGAAGAGAGGGCAAATGACAAAGACCAAATCTATAAGCAAAAGGAAAAGGAAATTGAAGAGTTGCAAAAGACAGTGGATGAAGGTAATGCAACTCTGAAAAGGAAAGAAGATGATATCAGCACTAGACTATCAAAGGTGGCACTAGAAGAGCAGGCAAGTTTTAAGAGAGGGAACATCTTAGGGTGTTTGGACTTTGGAGCATGGTTCACTTTTTCTGAAGTCGGGTAATAATTATATTTTTTCTGTGGGATGTAGGAACATCAATTTCTTCAGAAGACCTTGGAAATGAAGGAGAAAGATCTGCTCACTCTAGAAGAGAAGCTTCAAGTGAGAGAAAAAGTAAGTTTTGCAATTTCTATTGTACCTTTATTCGAAGAAATATATGCTGATGTGTCTTAGATGTACTAAGTTTGCCGTTATTATGTGGTAATTGGTATGATCTGATAAACATCGTCCATGTGAACTGTAATAATTTTTGCATGTGGATCACTAATTCACTATCTTCTGATTCTCTCCAGATCATAACAGGGTTAATTTCTGCATGTGAATTTGAGCTGTTGAGTACAATTCTTATGAACGATGATCATATGAGTTGTCCTATTTCCCATTCCTCTGATGGGACTTTGACTTCCCTTGTAATAAAAGTATTTCTAGACTGTTCTGAAACATGTTTCATGTGAAATTTCGATTTGACTCTTTACTTGTATCTGCATAAAATAATCCTTCCAGCTTACAGGTCAATAAAGTGACCTCTTTAATGCTGTAGCTATAACATTGGTGTTTCTCTGTTTATTTCCGTATATACTATTAATTACTGTTACAGGATATAATTTTCTTGTGTTTATAAAAAACAAGAACTTTTATGGAGAGAAGTTCATTTAAAGAGTTTTCACAGTGTGAACAGAGTGCAGAAATTGGGCGAGACACTCAATATATGGTCTTAACAGATGTTCTTTCTTGCATGGTGTGTGATCAGGAAGAAGTTCAAAACCTTATTGAGGAACACAATCGGCTTCTAGATGCGAAAAAACAGGAACTTGAGTTGGAGTGTGAGCAAAAGAGAAGATCCTTGGATGAGGAACTTGAAAACAAGAGATCTGAATTGCAGAAGAAGGAAGATGATATTAACCACAAAGAAGAGAAAATCGCTAAGAGAGAGCAAATGCTGGAGAAAAAGTCTGATAAGCTAAGAGAGAGAGAAGAGGATATGCAATCAAAATTAAACAATTTGAAAGAGAGGGAGAAGTTGCTCAGATCCGAAGAGAAGAATCTGGGTGCTGAGAAAAAGCAGTTGGTAGCAGAGAAGGAGGATTTGCTTATACTCAAGGCTGAACTTGAGAAGATAAGAGTAGAAAATGAGGAAAAGCTATCGAAAATTTGTAAAGAAAGGGATCAACTTAAAGTGACTGGGGAAGAAAGGGAAGATTATGCACGCCTGCAGTCTGAATTAAGGCACGAAATAGACAAATGTAGGCAGCAGGAAGAAATGCTGTTGAAGGAAGTTGATGACTTGAAGCAACAAAGAGAAACGTTTGAGAAAGAGTGGGAAGAGCTTGATGTAAAAAGAGCCCAGGTTGACAAGGGGCTAACAGATCTATATCAAGAAAAGGAAAAATTTGAGAAATATATTAAATCTGAAGAGGAAAAATTACAAAAATACAGGCTTTCTACTGAAGACGATATAAAGAGGAAACTTGAAGATCTGGAACTAGAGAAGCAGTCGTTTAAAGCAAGCATGGAGCATGAGAAGTTTGTTTCATCTGAACAGACTGAAAATCAGAGAAGCCAACTGTTACATGATTTTGAGTTGAAGAAGAAGGAACTTGAGAGTGAAATGCAGAATAAATGGGAAGAGAAGGAGAATGACTTGAGTGGGAGAATAAAGTCATTTGAGGAAGAGAAAGAGAGAGAAATGAGCAACATTAGCTACCTGAGGGAGTTAGCAAGAAGAGAAATGGAGGAATTGAAACATGAACGGATGGTGATGGGAAAAGATAAAGAGGAGTTTGCGGCAAACAAGAAACATATTAAAGAGGAGCAAATTGAGATTCAGAAAGACATTGACCAGCTCATGGTCCTCAGCAAGAAACTGAAGGAGCAAAGGGGAAAATTAACCAAGGAAAGAGAACGGTTCATTTCGTTTGTGGAAAAGCAAAGTAGCTGCAACTATTGTGGTGAAATAACTCATGAATTCATGCTTTCTGATCTGCAATGCTTATCTGAATTTGATATTCTAGAGTTGCCTCAGTCTAGATATGCTGGGGGTTTGAACAAAGAAGAACTAGGTGGGAGTCATAACGTTATTGAAAAGCTGAACAGTGATGTATCTCCACTTTCCATTGGGTCAAAAAGTCCAGTCTCTGGTGGAGTGTCTTGGATATTGCAGAAATGTAAGACAAAGATATTTAACTTTTCCCCTGGGAAAAAGAGTGAACACCGTCCTGTTCAAAATTTGACTGGACCAGAAGCTATTCCTAGTAATCAAATGAGCGTTGAGGAAGCTAATGTCCAAAATGTTGAGATATCTTCTAGATCAGCAAGTGTCTCACTCAATATTCACAGGATTCAATCTGGTAACAGCAACCTGGAGGACGAAGCTCGTGAACATATTTCCCTCGATGAAGCTAGCCATGTCAACAGTAAAGCTGAGGAAACTGCTGGAGACTCGCATGTTTCTGAGTTAAAGAGTGGTGGACGTGCTAATAACAAAAGACCCCGAGGTGAAGTCACTAGGACTCGCACTATGAAAGCAGTTGTAGAAGATGCGAAAGCTTTCCTTAGGGAAGGTTTGGAGGGTGAGCAGCAAAATGGGAATGCAGAGGAAGCTAATCATGGCAATCCTGAGAGCAGGGATGAATCTAGCCTTAATGATAAGGGAAGATCAAGAAAAGGTCGGAAGCGCAATCGTGCTGCTGCGTCAGTGAGTCAGCACGATGGTGATGATGGCCATTCTGATGGTGCCACAGTTGGGCAGCAGAGGAAGAGACGGCTGAGATCTGGTGCACCCGCTGCTACACAATCTCCAGTTGAATCTCGATACAATCTCCGAAGGCCTAAGACGTAAGTTTATAACTCGTGTAAACAGTATCTAGCAATGCTACAAGTGGGCTCTAGTGTGGTATGCATAGTTCTATTTTGGGTTGTTACGTGGGTTGCTCCACCTTTGTTTATATATATACACAGTTGAGCGTACAATCTTCCCTGTTGAAGTGTACTTTGTTATATATGATCTTCAAGAAGGTGAACCCTTTTGACTTGATTTGTAGCAGCAGAGGTGCATCAAAGTTGTCTTCCGAGGTCAAGAAGAACAAGGGTGGCAGAGTTGATGCAGAGGAGATTCACAATGCAGACGGTCCTGCAATGTCTGTTTCAGTTGTTAGTGGCAATGGTGGTGGGAAAGACTTTGCCATGGTATGTTGCTTGCTGAACGATGCTCTTTCTGCAAATTTGTACTTCAAATTGTTTGGTGTGTTAACATTCTTTTATTTATATTCACTTTCTTCAGTCTGCCACGGAGGTCGATGTGCAGGGGATAGAAGGTGAAGAGCAGGAAGCAGCCAAAGAAGTGAGGGAGAGTCGTCATGAAGGTACCTCTTTAAGTGAAGAAGTGAGTGGGACTGGGACTCCCGAGAAGTGTGGAGATGAAGAAGAGGAGGATATGATGCATCCTGGTGAGGTCTCTGTGGGGAAGAAGCTCTGGCGTTTTCTCACTACATAGATTAGTATTATGATTCTTGGTTGGAGGATGGATGCAGACATTTATTAGGTATATATTTTTATCTGGTGGCGTTTAGGGTTTCTTAGTGTATGTATGTGTGTGTGCGCGTAGTTGTATGTGTAGTTGTGTTGTATGATTGTATCTTAACAGACGATGAGGTTTTTTTGTTTTTTTTTTAATAAATCTAGTAGGCTCAGGACATTAGTGGGTTCCTCTCTGTAGCCTTTTTGTTTGTTTGTAGATGTGATTGGATGAGGCAAACCTGTGTAGGCCTTGAGAACATTGTATCAAAATGGATTCTTGTTACCATTATTTGATGGCAAAGCATTGAGATCCGTTAGCTGTCTCGTAACATGATTTGTCCGGTATTCTACAGGGTAGCAAGATGCTAGTAATAATAATAATTATTAAAAAAATGAGAAAAGAAATTATGCTTTAGTCCCAAGAGAAGTAAGTTGCTGCAAACTAACTAATTTCCTTTAGTCATACCAAAACCTACTAAAAGCTGATTCCTTTACAAATCCAAACTAGGACTGAAGCGACGACAATAACACACAAAGACGCCTAGCTAGTTGTTCAAGAAGGGTGGTGAACATTGATCGGAAATCAACTAATAGTGTGGCGATCCATGCATATAATCCCGATGAAGGATTTCTAATGGACGACTCAACTCCTCTGCCCTGAATGCAGCATCATCATCCCTTCTACCATGATCAGATCCCCAAAACCTGCTACTCCCTGGGTAGGAGTGAGGTAACGTAGAGTCGTAGAGGAGGCTTCTTCTATGCAATCCAAGTGGATCTTCACGTGGACTGTGAATATCCGGTCTCAGGTATCCTCCAACAAAACCAAATGAAGAAGATGATGAATACCTTCTTTCTAGAGGTGAATGGAATAAGGACACTGGTGATTCAGTAGTGCCTGGAGGTGGAGGATTCTCTTCTTCTCTACTTCTGGAATAGCTAGCAAAAGAAGACACTCTATAATGCTTATCGTTGTAAGAAATGGAATAGGTTCTGCTCCCGCATGCTGCTGCTGCTGCTGCTTCCACCATTGTTGGAGGTTGGTGCTGGTGGGGCGGTCTGTGGTGTGATCCATGCTGCATAATCAGATCAGAAGAGGAGTTTGAAGGACCAATCCATTTCCTTTCATCAGCATCTTTTGGAACCGGTCCATTTATTCCTGGAAACTCTACTACCTTTTTCAACTGTGGAGGCGGTTTTTTAGGGTTTGCTTTACGCATGGTTTTGCTTTCCTCATCTTCCTTCTCCTCTAGGTCCTGTGCCTTTGATTCTCCATCTGCAAAGATTGTGATCCCCGACTCCTTATCCTCGTCATCACCTTCTGGAACTACATCCATACCCAAGATCATCAAAATTCATAATAGGGTTTTAACTTGCTAGCTGAACTTTGGGTTTTATTCAAGACAATTTGCGAGTTGAACTATTTATTTTTTTGGTAAATTGTTAGTTAAACTTATGCAAAGTTGTTATTAATGGTAATGTAGTCGTGCACGTACTCATCACTTGTCATCAGAATTCAGCTAGCAATTTGAAAATTTACTCAGAATTTAACTTGAAATTGCAAACTATCCCAAAGTTCAGGTAGAAAATTTGCATAAAGAATATAGAGTATTGCAACTTTGAAGATCAACTAGCAATTCATAATCATAATAAAAAAAAACTTCAACTGGCAAGCTAATCAATTAACCTTTAATAATAAGTTTATAACCAATATCCATAGATTGTTCAGAAACACTAATATTTAGGGATTACCTAAATATCCTGGCGGATATCCTAATTCGCGCATCCTGGCATGCCACGGTGGCGGGTCAAGCTCCTGCTTGCACAATACCTCCAACAGTTAATTATTTAAAAATTGAAGAAGAAGAATGAATGAATCACTTGAATTTTTTTATTTTTTTTTTTAATTTCATTTCACTAAGAAGGCAGCAAACAGCATTAATTACCCCAAGTCCCAAAAGTTTTCGTGTTTCTGCATCAAGAGTGCCAGGTTTTAAGCCCTTAAACTTTCCTGCAAAAGCACTCTCATAATAACGAGTGGAAATGCGAGACGCAGAGGTTTGATTCCTTTTGGACATGTGCACATTCCGAGCATTTGTGACGGCAACATTATTTCGAGGCCTAGGGCAGTCTTTTAGGGAATGACTGTAGCCACCACAGTTGAAACACCGACTAGCATCACCAATTATCTTCTGTCCCCTACGGAAGTACAAACACTACGTTTTTTATGGCCAAGCTAATAATACAAGATGAAGAAATGAATGCATTATATATATGAAAATATTACTGCCAAAAGCTCCCTCTGTAAGATTTGGATCTTCTCCACAAAAACACTAAAATTGCCTGACGTGTCAAATCAACCATGGTATACAAATAGGATACTCTCATATTAAATGGTGGAAGGCTATGATGCAAGATTCTAAGATTCAGTTTTGGCACAGTCACCACATTTCAACAGCTAAAATAAATGCTTACACAGTAAATTCCATGAAAAATATGGAACGTCATCATATTCTACTCATGGAATAGCATATCATCGACAAAGCTTAACATAGGCAACCAAAACAGCTACTGCAAAAGCAATGCATGTAAAGCTTCATTCAGAAAGGAAAACTAATACACCAACAATAGGACGAGGCGTGTTATAACAAATCATAGCATAGAGAGAGCATTTAATTGCGGACAAATGCATACTGGTTATTACTTAGTTGTACTTTAAAATAAAGGTTTGGAGAGAAGTTTTTACCCCTCCACATTACTTGGATCATCAACCAAAGTCAAACCCAATCCATAATCACGATCATAAAGAGGCACGTCATTTTCCAACACAATCTGACCATTACCTTGCACTTTACTTGGCTGATGGTCCATCCAAAACATCTACATTTTCAATCCAAAAGAGACATAATTAAGGACATATACGCAAATGTAATCAACAATTACAAGGATTTTCAAAAGAACAAAGAAAACGAAAATCGCTTTGGCCGAGTGGTTAAGGCTTGTGCTTAGTACATAATGGTGTTTCCTCACTCAAACAACAATAATGTAAGGATTTTCATATATAATTGCAGTATATGGGCGATGCTGAAGGATCTCAGTTCAGTTTTGCATTTCAGATTTCTCTTGATATTATGAAAGCTAATCCATACATCTTTGCTCTAGGCTCAAAAGTGTTCTTATATATGTTTAAAAAGGAGAGGTAAGAGGTGAGTTTAAACTGCATTTACAATTATAGATCAAATCCCACCATTTATAAGCTCCATGTTCCTACCCCTTCACTTTTTATATTGATACCTAATTCAATCAACTTCGTCCCACTTTTCAAGCTGATATTCTTGGTTGCTATTCCTGTTCTTATGCCAAGTTTTCTACGGGATTATGTTATCCAACACAACCAGTCTATCATTTACTCTCTATTTTCTATAATTGTTTCCTTTATGCTACCATCTCAACACATAAAGGAATGAACTAAAAAGAAGCTTTCATAATCTTAGATGATTTATGCCCTAAGCTTTCAGTTTCTACGAACTTACAAAGAATCATGGAATTTTGCGCATGATAAAACTGCTAGAATCTATTAATTGTGAATGACACTAGTAACTTTATCATTCAGAAAAGAAAGAAAAAAACAGCATGGATCTGAATTGTAGCAGATATTCTTTTCTAGGAGAAGACATGGTCTGAAATCCCAGGTCGTGATTTAAATCAAACAGATGGGCTACTCTCACGTGAAATTAAATTCTGCCTGATGTTAAAAGGTGTACTTACCACATGTGATTGCTTCTTCCCAACATGCAGAGCGGGAAAGAATGTTTGTTCTCCAGACTCTAGCACTTGAATTGAACTCTGAACAAGAAAAATGTTACATGAATCAAGGTTTTGTACCACTTTTACCAAAGAAAAGATGAGGTTATTATAATTTCATCATAAGAATTTTATGTGTGACATTGTAAACCTCTTCTCCCATAAGAGATTTCTAAAAATTAAGGTAAAAGCAACAACCAGCAATCTTTATATAAAACAGCGTTGTACAGTAATATCTGTCTAACAGTATAAAACGAAGTCTCTTGAAAATTATCTTCAGATATGAACAAATATAGAGCTGAACGTACAGAATGAAATTTGGAACCCAGGGAAATGGAAATGTCTTCGAATGGACAAATTAGTATGTTTATGTTAAAACTTAAAGAACAGTGACTTTATATAAAAGAACACATGGCAACCATGACAGGATAAGTCAACTGATTGTTAGCATGTAATATGTGTATATAAATACTGTGTATGCTCTCCAATTTCATGACTCAAATTGTTAATGGAAGACCCCAATCAAAGAAAAACCTCATAACCAATGAAGAAAAAGCCAAAGAAGATTGATTGTGAGGGTAACTGTTATGTTTCCAAAATCATGGATCTTATCAAAGGGAAATGATATGATAAACTGAGCTCAACAAAGGGAGCAAGTAAACTTTGGACCTCGTTAAAGCGAGAATACGATCTCTTGGCTATTTGGAGAGAGTGCCCACACCTCATAGTTTAGTTTAACTTGTGACTTGCTTCTTATTCATTAAACTGTCCTTTAAAAAGTACTCAACTATTACAATACTGGAAAATCTATGTGATACGAAATCTATATAATATATATTGCGTGTTAATATAGTTTTACTAGTCTTCTTATTAACTAAATACCAGTTCCCTAATAGATATACAAGTGGACATTATATTATTATCTTCTAAAATTGCCTAGGCTTGTGAAGCAAGTAAGAAACCGTAGGAATCTAAGTAATGTAATCTAATGTCCGTAACAATAACCATCTTATTCACCTATCACTATGCATTGAATATTTCTGCTAGTATTCATACTAACATGGAAGATGTTATCATGGCTGAGAAATTTGAATGCTCCCGATTGGATTAAAGCAAATCACCTTGGATCAAACATAGCATATGGGAAATTTCAATATTTTGTGGCCAATCCTTTTAATTATAGCCATAAGATAATTGGATTCAACAAAATAGGCCAAAATGGTGTGAAAGGGAGACAGAAAACAAAATGTGGAACTTAAGGTTAGTGTAAGAAAAAATATACTAACTTGCAATGAAGAAACGTGTTGTGCATGCCACGTGGACCAGAGCTGCATTAACTCCTCGAGCTTTTGTTTACTTTCTCTATGTGATAAAATAACACAGATTTAATCAACAAGGAAAAAATGTAAATATCAAAAAATAAGTAGCAGAACTTATTTAGCGCTCAACAGACACTTCAATTCAAAGAAATTTATATACAATTACGCCGACCTTACCTTGTCAAGGAAGAATATGAAACATGAACAGATGGTTGCACTTCATCATCTATTAAACGGGCTCGTTTCACACCTACAAGAGAAGACTTGATTAATTAGAAACAATATCGCATGACCAGACAAATACAGATCACATTTCATAAATCACTTTAGGTGCATGCAACCAGTTATATTAGCAGAAAATGCTAGAGTGTCAACCATAAAACAACAGACTTCCAACCTCTTCTGCAATTACTGGGGGAAGTGAGGTATTCAGAAGTGAGAAGGCCATTTTCAACAGCCTCTGCAGAGCTTGAGCCATCGCAGCTCTTTGAAACTCCATTAGAGTCAGTCAATACAACATTTACTTGGACAACAGATGACTTTCCAATCAAGCTTTTATAAATTTCCGTCCCAAACTTGTCCGATATCTCTTTATCTCCAACACTTCCTTCGGTTTGCCCAAATTCCTCCCTAATTAATCCTTCTTCCTCAATATCCATTTCAGCTTCTCCAGCTTCACCCTCAGGCAGCATCTCAAACATATTATTGGCTTCCATATGCAATAAACAATCGCACTCTAAAATACTTAGCTAAATCCCTGCATGAGAAAGAATATTATTAGTAAATAAAAACCAAGTTATATTCCAAAAGAAATCTTTCGGACCAGCCCACTCTCATCGTTAATTTGGCATAATCTTGTTTAGTACAAGTTAACGAACTATAAATAAACAAAATAACAATCTTAAACAAAGGGTCTAATAATGCCAGATTGAGTCAATTTTGCGTTCTTTCGTAAACAACAAAGCTCCCCTACGGAACTTCACTTCAAAAATTTCCTCTAAAAGAGCTCTAGAGCACAATCCATCAACACCCCGAAAAATTTATCTATTTTCATAGCTCATAGCAGTATGATAAACCAGAACAGAGACAGTAGATCCAAATAAGACTAAATTTTTGTCCTTCAGAGGAAAAAATTGCAGCCTGTGATTTAAGACAGTGCCTCTAAGAGCTAAAGTTGAAGTCTTTGGTTCTCTAAGACAGTAAGAGAAACTATATATCACAGGGAGAGAGAGAGAGAGAATAAGCAGAATTAGGGTTTCCATACCTTGATTGAGCAAAATCCCGGCAATGAAAGTTTTAGGAATCAGGAAAATTTGGGGAGGAGTGAACTAGTCAAAACCAAAGAGATAGTTGACGTGAACGGACCAAGGAATCTGAAGCGTCGACGAATTGATTAAGCCCTTGAAGATGCAGAATCTGAAGCACGAGTTTAATTTATTCCTTCATTTCTGATTTTAATTATTTCTATCCAGCGTCAAATGAATCTATCGAGCGGCAAAAGAACAATGAGTGATTACACATGTTTCATCCTTGCGGAATGATTACATATGTTTCAAAATGTGATTTAATTGTTTTTGCCATGTGACTAATTGGTTACACATGTTTCTTAAAATGTGAATAAATAGTTAATCCGTTAAAAATCGTCAATTTTTCCGTCAAATGTGTATGCGCGTAACACGTGGCCCATGTTTAAACAATTTATGACAGCATGAAAAAATCATTTTGCCCTTCTGCATGAACATCTTCCCTATTTCCCCCATTTGACAGTTCTTTTCGATTTTCTTGAAAGCTTCCAGTTGTGAAGGCTCCACCTCTTCCGATTGCGCTCCATCTCTGTGCGAATGCTCGGGTATACTCTGTCCCTTCCTTCTATTGCACTGTAGTTTAATCTATTGCACTGTATAAAACAGAATAACCATAAATTCAGATTATTGTAACATAATTATAAGGTTTTGGTTGGGTTCGAATTTTATTCAGGGAAGACTTTAAAAAGATAGGGATCAACAGTTTAGTCACTGTTGGAGTAACAGACATTCAAGGCGAAGGATTTCCTGAGAAATTCTGCAGTTCTGCAGAGGAAACAATTGTTGAGTCTATATGAAGAGAAAGTAAAGGCTTTGGTGGAGAAGTTTCTTAGTCTTAAAGGCGAGATAGAAAGGTGAGTAGAAAAGTAATTAATTAAGAGTCTGCATACTATTTCATTTGTTTGTTTGTTCTATTGCATTACTTATGCATTTTCTTACCTAAGGTCTTACTTTTTGGTCTTCCATTTGCTTGGAATCAGGAGAAAGAAAACTAAACTTAGCTAATCAGGAACACATAACAAAAATGAAAAGGGAAGGAGAAATGTTTGAGTATGTGCATCTACTGTTTAGCATCTGAACTTATAGGTTCATTAGTGAAGGCTTTTAAGTGAATAGTATGGCATGCAAATTCTCCAGGACTTGATATGTTTTCTACTTTCTCGCAGGAATATAGGTTTTGAAGACTTCCTCTTGTAAGTAATCTTTCTAATACATTGTCAAATTAGATTGTCATGACCTATGTTAGTGTATCTTAATTAATGTTTTTGTAGTTGCTACTTTAACTTGTCTAAGGGTGAACTCCATATTCTGGCCCCATGCGTTGAATATCCCTTTTCCACGTTCCTATGTATTTCCAGAGAATGAAACTGAAGAGAGCTTTTGAAGGGCAAACTCCATATTCTGGACTCGTGCTTTGAATATACTTATGCAGTTTTGAATGGGGAATTGTATTTTGATTTTTATGTTTAATATTATATATCGTTTTTCTTAGTTGAATCAATGCAAGTAAAAATCAGTTCAGTTATCTAAACGTTGCCAATCGATGATCCTTTTGTTGCAGATTATGGTACCTTTCAGATTTCAGTTATTTCTGGAGCATTTGACAGACTTGGTGGAATCATGGGAAGTATCACTTGCTCAGATTGATGATGATGTGGAAAGAATAATGTGAGTCAAGTTTGCTGCTGGACTTTCAGGTTTAAATTGTTTTGTCACTTGATGGTGAACTTGTTCTGCGTGTTTTGTTGTAAATGGGTGTGTGAACCTTGTTGTTCTGGAGTTTTTTTTTTTATTTTTTAAATGAGATGTTTCTGTGAACCTTGGAATGAAATGGGTTTGTTACTGTTGTCACGACATTTTGTCTATTTAATCGCATTTATATGAAACCTGCTTAACTATTTAATCACATAATACGCTTACAAGTTTACATATTAATCACATTTTAAGACAACATACGTAACCATTTAATCAAATAATAAGAAACATATATAACCATTTAATCACATTATATGCATACATATGTAACCATTTAATCAAATTTTCATTTCACCTGAACACAATTACGTTACTATTCAATGAAACTCAGGATCTCAACATCAGTTTTAGTTCATCTTCTTTCTTCCATTTCAAGAAAATATTCAACAACAAATGGAAAAACAACTAATTCATCAGTACATTTATCAAAATTAAAGAACACACAAAGATTAATGCAGCACACAACTTCCAAAGGCTTTGATTTGTAGCAACTGACAGCACATCTTGCATTCGTAACTTCAAATTTCACTTCTCCCTACAGAACTTGAAACTTGAAAATGATGTTTCTTCCACAGGGGCACATGAGTAGATGTTCCCATTCCATTGGAGCATGTTGTTTCTTCCATAGGGGCACATGGGTAGACGTTCCCATTCCATAAGGGCACATGGGTAAGAAAGACTATTATTGTTGTTGAACAACGATAGATAACAGGGTTCTGAAAGACGAGGAAAAGTGGTTTCCATTCTGTTTCTTCTCCCCATACCACCACCAACCTGTAACACTTACTAGTTACTAAGATATTTTAACAAATAAAATAACACAAAAAAAAAATCAATCAACTGATAAAAACATCATCTTACATATAGATTAAAGCCATGTGGCTCTCCACTATCATCTGATATGACAACAATCCCAATATCATTTGTGAAGAGATCAACTGAATTATCAGTTGGAACAGTCACTGCAATCTTGACCTTATGAGGCAAGAACTGAGCTCCATAGATTGGGACGTTCCCAAAAAGAAACCAGAATTGATTTAAACAAGAAGCAGACTTCAACTCAAAATCAATCGATTTTTCAGACTACACTTTCCCCAGATTATACAAGAAACTAGAATTCAATTAAATAGAACCAAATTATCAAGAGATTATAATAGCGCATCCAAAGCGACCTCTCTGTTCTAGTAAAAACCAGAATTACAACCATTTAGTCACCAGACAACAATACGAAGCATATATCAAACAAGCTGCAAAAGTTTCATGCATGAAGCATCTTAAACCAGAACTAAGCAAAAAATGATCCACTTTTCTTTAGTTTCAGCTTGCTTCTGTGACCAAATTACCATCTTCAAGATTCAATTTTCAGTATCATCATATTCTAGTACCACATACTTTTAAACTGAATAACACAAGGTTTATTTCATATACATACTCGACTAACGAGTGTTCAAAGCAGGTCATGCAAATAACCTGCATTTTGCCGAACAGATTCAACAAAAAACGTATAGAGCAGATTTCCAAATTAGAGGAAGAGAATCTGTGGGAGCTTGCTGTTAGCAAAATCTGTGGAATATGTGGGAGCTTGCTGCAGTAGAGAATCGTTGTCAATCGCTGCCAATCGACCAATCGAAATCATTCCCTCTTGTCTCCTCTGTTTTCTGCGCCCGATTCAGAATCAAAACTCAGAATGAAGCATGAATTGATGCCCAGATCAAGAAAAGATACCAAAAATCAGGATGAACTACCGTATTGATTTCTCCAGTAATGTAAAAACGGAATAACCGTCCTCGACCAAACATGAGACAGATTATCATTGTCGGATGGTGGATGATTCAATTGCAACTACATCGCATCTGCTTCCTTCTAGAATTTTTTTCATGTCGGGGATGTTGCCGACCAGAAGTGTCGGAGGCGACCCTCCAACTCCTTGCTTGTGCAGCTTCGATCTCAGACTCTTGGGCTTCCATACCAGCGCATGGCAAAGCTTAATAGTTGCCAACAGTGATCCTCCCGGGCTGACTCGTGTGGTGGCTTCCTGCCGGGCTGTTAATAGAGTTTATGGTTAATAATCCAATTAAATAGGGATAATATTGTCATTTCATATATTAGAATGGTGATTAATGGTGATTTCTGACGATGAACAGTAGAAAAACCAATTAGTTAGCAAAACTAATTAATCACATTTTGAAACATGTGTAACCATTCTGAACAATGGTCAAACAACTGTAACCAATTAAGTAATTAACCCATAACTATATCCTAAATATGAGTACTCTATTGAATTGATTGAAAAATAGAAATGGTCAAAAATAAATTTGTAATATATATATTTACAAATTTTCGTATGAAAACGAATTATTATTTTTTAAATGGGGGAAATTTTAAAATAAATTTTATACAAACAAATATAAATAATATATTTTATAAGCGGAGATTGTTTTTAAATTTTTTTTACTTAAAAGGTTCGGATTTTCTTTTAAAATAATATTTATTTTTATTTTATAATAATCATTAAATCTTTTTCTAAATTAGTAAAAAAAAAGGAAGTTTTTAGAATAAAACGAAATTACATCCCCGGTAAATTACTCATTTGAATTCTGCACCCTAACAAACAAACCAAAATAGTGCTGACTAGCGATAAGTGTGGATAAGTGCTGTGCTCCCAATCCCGATTCATTATTTGAGGATTGTAATAATATAATTTTAAAGGTGAGGACTAAAATGACTTCGCCGCGCCTCACCCTCAGTTCACCGATGCAGTAGCGATCAACTCTGACATTGTCTGCAAGACAGAAAGAGATCAATACCAGACATGGCGGGCTTGCTAGCGTGGGCGGCAGACGTCGTTGGTGGCGGAGGCGCGCACCCCGCCGATCAAGATGAATACAGCTCTATCCCGTTGGTATTCTCTCCTGAGCAACAGAGGTACGTGGAGGAACTAGATCAGAAGGCGGCCTCGCTCAGCCGATCGATCCAGGATCTGCGATTGAGGATTCCTCCTCCTGACATCTCGGAGCGTCTCCCCCATTTACACGCTCACTCTCTCGCGTCTAATGCCGCTCTTGCTCTCCAATTGAACTCTCACTCTGCCACACGCGAACAGGTATATTCCTGAGCGGACTCGAGAGATTCGATGCCATTAGTTCCCAGCTGCATACATTTGTTCTATTTTGCTCCAATGAGAAGCTACTCTGAAATTGATTTTTCATCAGCTAACATTGGCACTATGAACGATTTCCGTTTTCCGAGTCCATTCATAGTTAAACAGAACAATGATGATTTCGAAATCGAGCTGAAAATTTGATTTAACGTGTTTTAGTGCTGCGTCTTGTTAATTTTCGTACTAGAAGAAGCTAATGGTGACCACGGAGATTGAACACACTTACCTAGTTTTGAAACGTATGTTTGCATATTCGTCCATATTTCTTCAGCTGAATCAGCACTATTTGCTTTTGAGATATCGAGATTGCTAGTAAGTGGAAATCTTACAGTGTGCTGCTAATACATGTCCATAGGCACAATTGAGAGAGGTGTCACTCCAAGAAGAAAATGCTGCATATGAAAATGCCATATTGAATTGTGAAATCAAATTACAAGAGAAAACGCAGGAGGCTGATGCGATCCAGAGGAAGTTGCTGGTAGGTCGGCTAAGTTTGAAGCAGCTTCTTTGTGTTAGCATCACTGTTATGTCCAGTAGGTAGCGACCATTATTTCAAATTCCCACTATATTCAATCTGAATGAAACATGTCGCCAAAGATCTTTTCTTGTTAAATGTTTGATAATTATGCTAGTCTGGATGTGTTGTGGTTCTGTTGTCTAGAAGGTTTACTGCAGTTTTTAAATTATTCACTTGATCCTTATGAACTGACTACAGGAAATGGAGGAGCATGAGAAAAAATTAATATGTGAACTGGAGAATACTGAAGCAGCAATGAATGGCAAACAATTTGGTGAATATTGTGAACAAGCTGATGAATCTCAGATAGTAGTTGAACCAGGAAGAGATGCACATTCGTCTTCTAGTTTGGCTGTACTGGATAAGTTAGAGGAAAAGAGGAACGAATTGGTATTATGGTCTTCTCTTTCTCAAGTTTCATTAATATTACTTGCTCTGTTCTCCCTCTAAAGACTTCTGATTTTTTTTTTTAAAAAAATCCAGAGTTCAGTGGAGGAAAAAGTGCAGGAATTGGAGAAAAAATGGATAGTAATTCAGGATAATGCACTGAAACAGCTGTCTCCAGGTATAAATATCATGCATCATGTCAAAGCAGTATAGTTGTGAGAACATTCTTCAATATCCTAAATTAACTTAGCTCATGGTTTATACCCATATCTTTTAAAACTTGAACTTTCCATTTCCTTCAGATAATTGGTAGAGCATAATTATTTTAGCATTAGGAGCAGCTACTTCTTAGATCGTATTAGTTGCTCTGATGAGCTACCGAAAATCTCTTCTTGGCCATATACCAACATCTTTTCCACATAAAGATTTTCAACATATAAGTTATCATTCATACAGTTTGGTCTCAGAAGTCTTTGCTGTAGTTAAGTTGTAGGATACGAGGAACTAAGAGACTGTGTTGTCCTTCCTATTCTGGAAGCGACTCTTTTGAGAATGCGCCACTTAAGATATGCCCAATAAGATTTATCCTTTTGTTGGTAAATAGTTCTTTTGACTAGAAAGCATGTGGATATTCATTAGACAGTCGTAAAGTAGACTGTGGTGTCAGATTTACACCTAGAGTGTGAGAGAATTATACGTGGTATCTGGTGTCAGATTTAGCATCTGTTCTTTGACCGTATTCATATCAGGAGCTGAAGTAAGGTGTGAACCGTTTTGCAGTTCCGGTGTCAGTTCTGTAATAAGATGATCTCTTAAATTATTTTACCTAAGTCACACAACTTTGGTATAACATACTGTGTACCATGCGTTAGTCTCTCCTTTCTCTTAATCTATTATTTTATAAGAGTATCTTGTTGTAGCTCAGAGAGAGAAGCAATTGGATAAACAGCTCGACAGTCTAATTGAGCAATTAGCAGCTAAGCAGGTAAGTTTTACCGTCTACATCTCCAATTGGAACTAAAGTATGAGAGTTTGGTTCACCTTACTGTATGCTGATGGTGGAATCACTGCTGCTGTTGAGGGTAGGCCCAAGCTGAATCCCTTGTAGGTGATATCCATGCGAAAGAGAATGAACTAGCAGAAGTGAGTGTGCTGTCCAAGAGGCTTGAAACAAATTCTATTGACAGCAGATCTACTAGGAACCGCTTTGGAAGGAGTATCTCTGGAAATGTATCCGATACCCATCAAATGCCTTTCCATAATGGTGGAAGAATTGAGAGCCTGCAGCGGCCAATGCTATTCCGGTCCGCATTTGTGCTCTATATATTAGCCTTGCACATTTTGGTGTTCATCAAGATTTCATTTTGAAGTTGAAGACCATTGCTGATTTGATGGCATAGCTGATCTACTACTATCTATCATCTGTAGAGCTTCTCTTGAGCGTGATCTTCAGGTTTCATTTATTTCTGCTCTATATTCATCAAATTCCATTTCAAGAGTGCTCATATATATTTGCATACACGGTAATCTACACTGGAATACGTACTGTACGTTATTACGTTGGTGTCTTTCTATTTCAAAAAAATCCATCTATGTGAAAATAAAAGATCAAATGAAATCACTTTCTTGAAATGGCTAAATGAATGCATGCATGACATTTCTCGATTATCATTTTGTTGTGACTATCAATCTCTTGTCGTAGACTTGATCTCCCGCTTCAACAACATATACTGTAGCAGATCACTCCAGGAGTCCACTGGTCCAGGCAAGCACCAATGCAAACAATCATTATGCAACGTTGCGTTCTCATGAACCCAGTGCCCATAATTTCTAGGATGGCCGTCGGGTCTCAACAACATGGCATGTGTTATGTCTATTAACCTATACCTCTTTCCTCTGTTTCTCCCCTCTGCCTCCGCCTTCCTGAACTCCTCTATCTGGATCAAGTAATGCTTCTGGTCTTCATCAGCCAACCTTGTCTCATTGTTCTTGAACGGCCCTGTCCTTCTGCAGTTACCGCCTTGGTTCCAGGCCCCACCTTCATAGTGCGCTGGTGAATAAGTCCTAAGGTACGTTATTCCTCTGTAGTTCTTTCTGCCGTTAAGGGCTCTAAAGACAGTCCTGAACGCCTTCCTGAAGCCGTAAAACATGGTGAGATTCGTCACGTTCTCCATCTGGCAATATTGGCATCCAACTATCTTCCGATTCTCGTAGAAAACCATTGGACCGAGGAACCAGTGACCTCCAGAGAGGATCACATAATCAAACTCATCTATCTGGTTCGTCCACCTCTCATCGACCTCGTCCAGGTATAGATTGAACACAGTGGTATGCGTGGGACCGTTTGTGTCTGCTCTTACCAAATGAGGACTCCAAAACATTGCTACGGTGAAGTTGTACCCCATGTACTTCCAGCGGTGGACACCCTCGTCCCCTGTCCGTGTATCGTGAATCGGCTGCTCGACCTACGATATGCCACATATCAAATTGGAGACCCACAAAATTTCAACTAATCTTTCATATACAAAATCTGGTGCTAGCACAATCTTTTATTTTTATTTTTTTCTGATTACTTTGATCGGGTTGGTACAAAATGAATCTTTCAACTTATGGTTCACTAAGTACACCTCCATCCGTATTCCGTTGGACACAGTGACGAGGGCTTCTTGGATTGAAATATGAATATCAAAGCAGGCATGATACTATGCCAGGCATTACGTTGTTTGGCAAAACAAACCATGTGATCTTAACCTATAAAGCATGAGTCTCATCGTGAGATTATAACAGGTCCAAACTTTTTGTCACATGGAATCTCAATTTTAATGTAAGATTACAGCTAAAATTACGATGTATTATTATTTTTATATTACTTTTCAAAATAAAACAATCAATATTATTACCTATTATAAGTTATAAATACTCGTTATTATTTGAATATTTATATATTTAAATTTATTATTCAATTTTTTTATCAGTATATTGTTTTCGAATAAATATGTAGAGAGAGATCTTAGATTCATGAACAACTACAAAATATATTAATCAAAATTTTAACGGGATTATTGTAAAGTTAATTTCATTCTACTAAAAGACAATTTATACTTAAATAGAAAATTTTATATTATGCCTTATTTTAGTGTATACACTCTATACAGAATAGTGTAATCTAATATTACCCTCTATACTGTTGCACAACAAAACATTAATCTAGCATCATTACATTCCATATTACTTCCAGAATTACGATTTAACTCGTTAAGTCACAATATTCTACGTGTAATCAATCACATTATGGGTGTGCAATATTCTATTTATTAAGATGTTAGCTATGATTTTTATTATTTTTGTTGCAAAATATACACATCCCTACATTTGGAATATTTTGAATATATAAATTCACTTCTTCGCTAAGCATCATCTCTTCCTTCCTTTTCGACCAAAAAAAAAAATCTCTTCCTTCCAGCAGTTGAAAATCATTAGTCCATGCAATTTACTTCCCTCTAAGTAACCCAATTTGTTTAAGCAATAAAATACCGTTTGAGATATATACAGTCTTACCTGAGAGAGAAGACAAAGGAGGGATTCCATCTGGTTTCTTCCCAGAGAATCCCCAACAAAAGCCATGGACTTCCCCCTCACCCTCTCCAAGAACTCAGATGGATTGAACAGCGGAAGCTCACATCCATGGGGCTTCCACCTCCACTTGATGAATTCCGAATCCAGTCGCCCATATTTCATGCAGTTCTGCTGCTCGTGGATCAGCCTACAGGTTGAGTTCGTGTAGTACGGCGCCTCAGGGTTTGGTACCCACTCTCCGGTGAATATGTCGCATTCTTCTACCACCTCCGCGGCCAATGGGTTGTTTGAGATTTGTGAAGTGGTGAGCTTTAGGAGGAGAAGAGGTCTCCATTGTTTAGGGTTGTAGAAGATTAATGTGAGAAAGATGCCAGCTAGAAGAATCAGTGGAAGGGACTTCTGAAGTAGCAGCAGCTTTGTGTTTCTGGGAAATGTTTCTTTGAGCTTCATTGCACTGTTTTTCTTTGATCAAGAGATTGAGACAGGAAAAGAGACAGAAGCCTATGGAATTATGACCATGGGATTGTTTCTCCAACAGATTTGAGAGCATGTGGGGACTAAAATAAACGTAGGGTGGGTAGAATAGAACAAATCGAATTATTCATTTAATATATATATATATATTTTTTTAATGTTTACTAATTTGTGGAGTTTTACTAAACTTAATATAATATTTTTGAAAATTGTAAAAATAATATAATATTTTTAAAGATGTCACTTGTTAACCATTCGAAACTTTTCTCTATATGGTACAATTAAATTGTAATTCGATCGAGATCGAATCGTAGGGTTGATTTGAGACAAAATTCGACCCTAGCCCCACGATTGATGTTCAGTTTAAGACCTAATAAAAAACCTAGGGTATGGGTCTTGATTAGACCAGATCTCACATGAGTAGGGATTGGTTTATGTTAAGACTCATATATGACCCCCTACGATTGAGTCGAGACTCAATCAAATTGTTGCTAAATCTGTTAGGTGAAGAACCAATAATAAAAGGAAAGGAGAAGAAGAAGAAGTTACACAGAGAAGAAGATAGCGTTATTTTCTTATTGAGATGCTTGTACTGATACATTCCTATCGTATTTATAATAGCTAAATCTAACTGACTACCAATTATTACCTCCCTAACTTGTAAGAATAGCTAATATGATCCTTCTACTTATTCTGTTAAATGACATAGTCCACCCCTTCTAACATCTTTGTCCTCAAAGATGTGGCATGTGTGAAATTTTCCAACAACACTTTGAGGTACGGCCCAAGCTGTTGATAGAAAAATGTTGTGGTGTAGCTAGCAACTCCAGATGGCCAATCATCATAGTACATATAGAAATAATATTTTTTCTTCACCGCAGCTCGAATTTTGACCCTTGAATGGAAGCGACTTTCATTTGATAAAACATATTCCCATTAACACTCTGAAACCATGAATGTGCATTTATCTTTGTTTCAACACTCCTTTCCGTTTCATGTTTATCCCCCTCCTCGAAAACGAACCCAAAGAGGTGGTCGGTCCAACCGAAAATTGTCGGTGGAAGTTCTTTTGCCGCTTGGTTCTCTATTATTGTTGATGTGTCGATTTGTACTTCCATAGGATCAAGATCTTGAACGATTATAACCAAATGAGGGCCCAACTTCTCTTCGTCTTCAAGTTTTCTCCTTGTTAAGGTCCAATTAATCTTCTCCGGTCTTTCTTGGGTCTTGAGCTCTAATTCCTTCATCATATCAAATTTGAATACAACGACATTCACCCTAGAACTATCTTGTTCAACTGCCTCAAATTCTTGACTTTCGAATCCTTGTACTTCATGCTTGGATTCTAATTGATTCACCCTAATGTTGTCTTGCTCGTCCACTTCAAATTCTTGCAGCTTGATAGGACCATGAACATTATGTGAAATGTCATCTTTCTTATCACCCATATTTACATATTCCACATGGGTCGACTTAAGCTTCATGGGCTATGAATCCGACACCACTGTCTTGGACTTCTTCTCTTCGATTAAAACGCCCGAGAATATTTCGTCTTGCTGTAATACCTCTACGTTCCCCACTGAATGGAGTTCTTGGAATGATTTCAGGTTTTGTTATTGGGTTGTTGTAGAAACAAATTCAGCTAACTTATTAAGGCAGTGTATATCATGCTTTGACATGGACGCCAGACTTCGTTGTTGGTTGAACGTCAATGATTTCGTCGTCGTGGATGTGGGCAACAACGGCAATCCGGTTGTGCTGGATGGAGGAGGAATACAGGAATAAGATGAATTTTAATGCACACTCTGCTTTGGAACAGAAGCTAAGGAAGAATTTGTGATCTCTCGCAGCATTGCCAATGAATATGCGTCATAAAGTGTCTTTGGCTGAAACATCGTCACCGGGCATCTTAATTCGGGCTTCAATCCTCGCAAGAATATGTTGACCACGTCTTCTTCAGATATGGTCACCTTATCTAGTAAAGCATTAAATCTCTTGTTGTATTCCTTCAAAGACTCGGTATGTAACAAGGTTGTCAACTCCTCCATAGCATCCTCTACTAAAACTTCTGGAAATCAAGCTGTGATGGCTCTTACATACAGGATAGATCGATCATCGACAATCGGCTAGGACGACTTACTCTGTTTCGGCTTCTTCTTGAACACGAACTGGAGAGGACGTTATTAGCGTGGTTGGAACAATTGCGGTAGAAAGAAGCCGATGAATTGAACCCAAAGCGTGACGAGTGGAAGATGGCTAGACGTGAGGCGGCGTTTCTGGCGAAGAGAATCGTTGCGGGCAGACGAATCAATGGACGTGTCTACCCTTGCTTAGATTTCCTATTGAACGTGAATCTGCCTTTCTTGATTTGGTTGAATCAACGTGGTTGCCGATATTCCGAAATTCTGGACAGAACAGGAATAACACGAACAAAGCAACCCTTTCGACGATGTAGTAGAACAGAACTATCGAAGTGAAAGGTGTGGCGTATCCTCTCCCCTCGATGATGTGGTAGCCTCTGCGATGTAGGTGTTATGCGAACTGGAAGGTGTATCGCGAACAAAGCTCACCACGGCGAACAGAGCTCTCCCCTGTGGAGTGATGATAAAAACAAGAACGGGGAAATCTTAGTCCAAATTCGTTCGACTGGAAGAGAATACAAGAAATCCGTGATGGAGTGAATCTTGACGAGGGTGTTAGCCGAACGTGATCGGGAGTGACCGGATGTGATGCTCTGAGTTGTCACAGCTATACGAGGTAGGAACTACAACACAGGAAAGATGCCACAACAGAGGAAAGAGACGAGTCAGAAGAGTTTACTCCGACGGAAATGAACGCCACCGCAGCAGAGCTTCTCCGATGTGAATGAACCGCCCTGATACCATTGTTAGGTGAAGAACCAAGAATAGAAGGAAAGGAGAAGAAGAAGTTACACACAGAAGAAGATAATGTTATTTTCTTATTGAGATGCTTGTACTGATACATTCCTATCGTATTTATAATAGCTAAATCTAACTAACTACCAATTACCTCCCTAACTTGTAAGAATAGCTAATATGGTCCTTCTACTTATTCTGTTACATGACAAAATCAAACTCTAATTCCATTGAGTCTCAATTAAAATGGTTGAATCTTGACCCATACCAACCCTTCACCCCACCCATAGATGAGTTGATCGAGCCTCAATCAAATTGTAGCTAAATCGAACTCTAATTCGATTGAGTCTCGATTAAAAGGGTTGAATTTTGACTCGGATCAACCGTCCACCCCACCTTTAAATGAGTTGGTCTATGTCAAAATCAAAACTCAAGCCTTTTAATTTAGATTTAATGAAGTACGGATCGAATTGATAGTTAATTGTAACATAGAATAAATCAGTATACTTTCTTTCTTTAACGAATATGTAGTCTGACACTTCATAACAAACCAATAGTATTCCAACCTATAAATGTACTCCCTCCCCTTCATGATACGTCATGCCAAGTTGAGACCCCCCTCCATTTTATTTCTCATGAAACCGCCGCCGTCCTTCCTCCTCCTCCCTTGATCTCCGCCGACCCTCCATCTTCAACATCTGTAGTAGTAAATCACTCCAGGCGTCGATCGGCCCAGGCAAGCACCAATGCACACAGTCATTATACAAAGTTACATTCTCATGCGTCCAATGCCCGTACCTGCTGGGATGCCCATCGGGTCTCAACAGCATGGCTTGCGTCGTGTCCAACAACCTGTACTTCTTCCTTCCATCCGCCTCCGCCTCCGCCTTCCTCAACTCCTCTATCTGGATCAAGTACAGCTCTTGATTTTCACCCGACAACACGGTTGCGTTGCTCTTCCACGGCCTTGTCCTCACACAGTTCCCGCCCTGGTTCCAGACCCCACCTTCAAAATGCGACGGCGCAAAGGTCCGGAGGTACGTTATTCCCTTATAGTTCTTCCTGCTGTTGATGGCTTTGAGAGCAGTCCGGAATGCCTTTCTGAATCCGTAATACTTTGTGAGATCCGTAACATTCTGTACTTGACAATAATTGCACCCCACGATTTTGTTCTTCTCGTAGTAAATCGATGGGCGGTAGAACCAGTGACCTCCGGAGAGGATCACGTAGTCGAACTCATCGATATGGTCGGCCCACGTCCCATCGACCTGGTCTAAGTACAGATTGAACAGACCCGTATGGGTCGGACCATCTGCATCAGCTTCCTTTGTTCTCACCAAATGAGGACTCCAAAATGTTGCCATGGAAAAGTTGTAGTCGACGTACTTCCAACGCTTAAAATGCTCGTCGGATGTACGAGAATCATCGATTGGGTATTGCACCTATATAAACAACAAAAATCATTACACTACTTTTAAATATATTATGTAAAACTACTTACCTTTTACTAGGATTGTTTATTTAAACCGGTTCGACTCAACTGGTCTGGTTTGAATCGATTCGGCCGAACTAGTTTTAAAATCATACAAGGTTTTTAGTCTTCAAGTAGACCAGTTCAAAATAGTAGTTTCAATTCAGTTTGAATCGACTCGTTTTTTATAATGATTTATACTTAAATTTAAATCAAACCACTTTAAACCTATATAATTTTAGAACCGATTTGAAGCAAAATAAACTAAACCTGTCTGAAATTAAACCAAACCTAGAGATGTCTTCAATAAACTCAAACCTAGAGATGTATTGGACTCTCGTATGTTGATATTGGACAGGATTTCAGTTGGTTGTGCAACATATTTTCAGTCAGATCGGTGTTTTTTTTCAGCCGGTTCAGTGTGTTTTTCAGTTGATTCAGTATTTTTTCAGTCGGTTCAGTGTATTGAATAGGATTTTTAGTCGGTTCAATTTCGGTTTGAACTATATTATTTTCTAACCAAAATTGTTATTAAAAAAAATCAGGTCAGACCAGTTCGAATTGGTTCTGAATCAGTTCGAACCATACCAATTTTTTTATCTAAACCAAATCACTTTTTTTAGAAACAGAAAAAAATACTATTTTTTTAAAAACCAAACCAATTCAGTTGTGAACCGATTTGAGGTCAAACCGGTTCATCAACAAACCTATTTGACAATGTTACGAGCTGCTATACCTAATCGTTTGAATTTTCATTGGCCTAACCCACCTACTCCGTTGACCTAATGATGTTTTTTCTTTAGTTTTAGATTTTTTTAAGAATTTTTCTTACCTTGGAGAGCAGGCAAATGAGGGATTGCATATGGTTTCTTCCCACAGAATCTCCAACAAACGCCATGGACTTCCCTCTAACCAGCTCCAAAAACTGAGCTGGATTAAACAGCGGAAGCTCACAGCCTTCAGGCTTCCACCTCCACTTCATGAACTCTGAATCCGGTCGGCCGTACTTGATGCAGTTCTGGTGCTCGTGGATTGCCCAACACGTTGTGTTGGTGTAGTACGGTGCCTTAGGGTTTGGTACCCAGTCTCCGGTGAATATGTCGCACTCTTCATAGTTAATCTTCGTCTGATCTTCTGAAGCCGGTGGTGTGGTGCCAACTGGGTTGGTCGGTGTTTCTGTAGTTCTGAACTTTAGATGCTGCCATTGGGAAGGGCGGGAGAAGAAGAGAAAGATTAAGGTGAGGGAGATAACTAGAAGAATCGGCTTCGAGATGAACTTCTGAATAAGGTTTGTGTTACTGTGAAGCAGCGTTGATGTTTCTTGAAGCCCCATTCTCAATCTCAACTCTTCTCCACTTGGTTGAAAGAGAGAGAGGGAGAAGAAGAGAGAGCTTACACTCTTTGAATTATGGACATGGGAACCAATATTTCAACGTACTTTTTTTTTTGGCCAATATTTCAACATACTTGACCCAATATACACGTTTAATAACTAGAAAATAATTGATAGGAAAAAATAGGTAGCAAATGAGTTCTATGGACATGGATGTGACGTAATAGTTCGGCACTTCATTATTTAATTATGTTTAAGTTCTATAAAAAAATATTTATGTATAACATTAAGTGTTCTTACGAACTAATTACGGTTTTGATCAGTATGAATTATTAAAGGTGGGAGTAAGAATTATTTTAAATGTGAAGTAAATATGAAAAAAAAAATAGAAGTTGCCATCAAATTCAATTAATTTAATGACTATATGTTTAAACTAGAAAAAATTTCGCGTTTCGCGTTTTGAAATAAATATATATTTATAACATAATTGTTTACAGTTTATTAAAATATATTTAATTAATATTAATTCAATTACACATCATAAAAATAAGTTATATTTATGAAAAAATGTTAAAGTTAATTTTAGTTTTTTATAATATCATACAAAATAACAATTATTTATATTTTATAAAAATATTTGAAAATAAATGAGTAGATAACAAAAAAATTAATATCAACAATTAGGAATATCATGTTAACTAATAATTTTAAAATTCATTTTATGACATCTATTATTTTCATATATTTTTAAATAAATACAAACTATTAGAATATGTATATATATATTAGTTATAGTAATTATAACTTAAATAATATTTTTTTAAAATTTGTAATATATGTTGATTCTAATAGAATATAACAATGAAAACATTATATTAAAATTATTAAAATTATAATTTTTTCATACCCTAAATTTTATGTTGCATACATAATTATAAATATCTACATAAAATTAGCATGTGATTATTATTTTCATAAAATTAATATATAATATACATAATTATCCTTAATTTCATCTTAAATTATCTTGTAATAAAAATATTTAATATATGCATTTACTTGCTTTTCATAAACTATAAAATTTAGTAAATAAAATAAACTTAAGAAAGATCATAAATGCACATGGAAAATAATAAGAGATTAATAAAATTTTGTAATTTATTGGAAGAATGAATGAGAGACTATGAAAGGTTTTAAACTAAGTTACATAATATGTCACATATGAGTGAGAATTAAATGTTTGACAAAAACTAATTAGAAGTTATGAAACTGACATTAAGAATGAGAAAATGTCTTAAAAAATTTACTTGTCATAATTTTACATAACCTAACCAAATTAATATATACATATATATAGAGACGGAGAGATAAAATTAACATGTGATTATTATTTTCATAAATTAATATATAATATATATAATTATCATTAATTTCATCTTAAATTATCTTGTAATAAAAAAATTTATTATATGCATTTACTTGTTTTTCATCAAATATAAAATTTAGTAAATAAAATAAACTTAAAAAAAATCATAAATGCACATGAAAAATAAGAAGAGGTTAATAAAATTTTGTAACTTATTAGGATAATGAATGAGAGAATTTGAAAGGTTTTAAACCAAGGTACATAGCATGTCACGTACGAGTGAGAATTATATGTTTGACATATGTCAATTAGAAGTTATGAAATTGACAATAGGAATGAGAAATGTCTTAAAACATTTGTCATAATTTTACATAATCTAACCAAATTAATATATAGATAGATAAATATACGCATGTCCTTTTTGACTAAATGTTGCATTTATTTAATGAGATGAATTATCACTATTATTATTCGTATTCTTTGTATTTTAATGTAAAAAACGTATTTTCTAAACAACAGTCAAGATAACTTAAAAATACTTTTTTATTAGCAACCTAATAGTTATAATTTTTTCTTTTGATCTTCATGTATATAATAAGTGTAGAAAACTATTTATAATATACATTATTTATATTTTATATGTGTTATTATAGTAAATTAATTAATAAAAATCTTTGATATATTAATAATTTCAAACAAATTTTCTACTTACAAATAATTAATAAAATATATAACCTTTTTTTTTTGGCCAATTAAAATATAAAATATATAACTAGCTATACCGTTATGTAGGTAACGATATTGCATAGAGCAAACATAATGTCCTTCAAATGATACATATATATCTTCATTGATTTTGATGATTTAGATTAGCAAAACAGTACATTTCTCCTAATTTTTTTTGTTGCCGACACCATTTGGAAATTATTTGTCCACATGCATCACAATTTAAGTTGAAATGTCGTGTTTTCTTTTTCTGATGACTAAATTATAGTCACTCAATTGGCAGCATTAACGTCACAAATTGATTAGTTTAGTACGTGGATTGGATCGAAATTAATGAACGGATATCTGTCACTTTTTTATTTGTTTTATTTCATATATAAAACAATTCGAATATAGAATATAGATATACCAGCTGCGCAAATTTTGTGGTTGAGAGCGCTGATTCTCAAGTGATTTGACATCGGGATCACGAATTTGAATTTCCCACAAAAGATGAGTATTTTTTTTTGTATTATATAATTTACAAATTGTTGGGTATTAACCCGCCGACCAACATTAGAAACCGACTAGACTTTAGCATCCGACTCGATCCAGATAAAAGGGTGCACACCACTAAAGAAGGGTGCGCGCCCTTGCATCACGCCAGACGTCATCTCCCATTATCTCTGGCCAGCACACAGCTCCATAACCGGACAGGGGATAGTGGGGTCAGGGGTCCGGGAAACCAGGGCCCTATGTTTAAGGCACTATATGCAGGGCACCCGACGCCCCTGGATTCGAGGAATACAAGTTGTAAAGTAAAGCTCATACAAGTTAGAGTGGAAGACTATAAAACCCCTCCACATAGCTTCATAACAAGTAAGTGAACATTTACATACTACAGCTACACATTATTTTCAAAACCCTTGACTAACTTGATCGTCGGAGGGGAAACAACGGGAACACCCGGGCTTTCCTTTTGTGTAGGTTCACGGAGCGGCACAGAACCAAGTCGGAAAGTACCGAAAAGGGCCCTACCGATAAACGTGATTCAGCATCTGGCGCAGTCTGTGGGAAACTTTGAGCAAACAAGTCATGGCTCCACCAAACACTAGAGCAAAGAGTAGTCAAATCGAGGCAACGGAGAATGACACCCTCCACCATCTCCAGCAGCACTTGGGGTCTTCTGCATACCTACCACCCCTAGCGCGACAACCGGAGGGGCAGACTTCCCAGCCACCGACATGTCCAGCGCCGCCCACACCTCAACCAGCGGCAGCAGCAGAGTCTGAGGTGCACAAACCTGCTGAATCACTCATGGCCTCCTCAGGAAAGGCGCCGCCCCGGGTAGAGGTGGGAACTGAAGCTCTCCTAACACCTGCCTTCCTGGCAGCGCTGGACGAAATCATCGCCCATAACGTACGAAAACACCTGCAGAAGTTCTCCTACCGTACCGAGGAAGCGACATCTCGACACCGCCCTCATGGGGCGCCGTCTCGAAACTCTCAGCCTCCAGTGAGTAAAGCTCCGCCCTCCATAGCAATAGCGGGTCCACCGCCTGGTGCATTAACACAGGAAATCAAGGAGTTTGTCATACATCAAGTCAAAGAGCAGAAGAATGATGTCAATATCATGCATATGCTCAGGGATATGTCATCACACCCTTTATCAAATGAGATATTAGAAGTGACTATACCAAAGCATGTGCAGACCCAACACATCGACTCTTACAAGGGAGAGGGTGATCCGGTAGAGCATGTTTGAAGCCACGAGTCTTCACTCTTGGGTCGTACCAGCAACCAAGATCACTTCGCCTTGCTCTTCCCAGCCACATTGGGAGGGGTCGCTTCACAATGGTTCTTCGGGTTGCCCACGGCTTCCATCAAATCCTGGAGAGACCTAAAGCAAAAGTTCATCATACAATATATAGGAGGAAGACAACTCCTGAAAAGCGTTGTCTTCCGGGCGGATAATATCTCAGTTTTATGTTATTGTTGACACTAACTTTAACAAAAAAGTATATTGGTGTGAGTTCTGCTTGCATTAGATATTTCAATCTCTGACTGAATTGATGTATGGATTGGTGTACTTTCTTGGAAGGATATTGAACATGATTTATAAATGGTGAAGACAATTGAAAGTATAACTTTCCTGGTACGTGTTTCATCAAAACATATGTCATCTGGGATTAAGATAACACAAACATACTTACCTAAACACACTCTGACCCGCAAACATAAGTACTTAAAATATAAATCCTAAAACACGTTCACCCAATCACCAATTTTAGGATTACAGCAAACAGCAGTACCGCAAGAACACCAACAGCAGTAATCAACATCTTTTCCCTTTTCGTACAAGAACCACTTCGATTTCAATCTTGTCAAGCATATCTCAAAATTTGTTTTCGGCCCTCCTTCCGTATATGCACATTTGCGGGTCACACCACTCAAAATAACTACAACAGTGGTTCTACAACCGAAAAACACATAATTAGGGCTTTGAAGATTGGACATTGATTTTCAAGACTAGGGCTTCAAAACCAAACAAATCGGCAAACAAACCTTGTAATTGGGACACCCATAAAACATTCAACAATGACGGGCCGAGAAGACTTCGGGAATCGACGACGAACACCTTGGAGAAGACTCGTGGAGAAGAACCGTGGAGAACACCTTGGAGAATACTCAATGGAGGAGAAAGATTACAGATTTAATAGGTGAAGAAGTCAGGGGCATTCAGGGAATTTCACACACAAAAAAAGTCACGTGCAAGGCATGAATGCTGTTAACGGAATTTTTTAACGGACACAAACGGAATTCATCAAAAACCTACAGCACCAAACATACTACATCAAAAACAAACAATGAGTCGAATTTACCACTTTGGGCAAACATGTTACATCTTTTTCATACTTTTCCTTTTTTTAATTATTACAATTACATCGCATTTTAGACAAAATTTGAAACTGCAAGCATGAGCAAACGGTCAAAACAGATAGGACAAAAATATAATATGGCAAAGCACATATGACAAAGCCTAAACCCTCTAAAAGAGGTCCCCAGTAGAGTCGCCAAATTGATGGACGTCGGATCCGACTTTCCCCGACCCTTTTTGAAAAATGTTTTTGTTTTTGTTTCACTCGAAAATGTCAGGTTGTGGCGAGCGACGGGTCCGATCGAGCGGGGTCATCAATTGGACCGAAAAATGAAATAGTCGCTACCGATTAATTAATTGAAGGCTAATCGGAATCCTAAAATTCCCGTAAGGTACTTGGTGTTAACATCCTAGGGCTTGGAAAGGTCTACGTCCAGAGAATCGAGTTAGGGGATTTGATTACGTCTTAAGGGCTCGCAAGCCCATAATCCGCATTTTCGGTACTCTAGTTTGCTTTTGAATTTATATTATTTTTCAACTTGCCCGATTTACCTGAATTGTCCAATTTGATCATGCTTGGCTAAAGAGATGACATGCATTTTTTTTAATTAACAATATACAAGCATATTTTTTTTTAATTTTTGAGTTAATTTAAAATAATTAAACAAGAGAGAATAAACTTAATTGTGTTAAAAAATGAGTGGTTTAACTTTGGGGTTATTTTAAGACGTGTCAAAAGTATACGAATGATTTTGAAAATACAAAGCATATTGGACTAATTTGTGACACCTTGAAAAGTAATGGGATGTCCAGAAAATTTTATGGACCAAGATACAATTATTTAAAATTTTGAGCTGATTTGGAAAAATCTTTTAAAATTTGCAAAAATGACCCAAAACTTCTCTAGTGTGGTTTATAACACTCGGTAAAGTCCCAAAATGACCCGAGAGTTCAAGGACCGAGTTGTAACCTTCATCAAAGTTTGGGAATGACCAAATTCATTTTCAAAAATATTTGTTTTACTAAAACAACCCCCATAACTTTCACAAATGTCTAAAATGACCCCAAAGTTATACCGAACTTAAAACCGAGTACGATTCTTATACGAAATACAACTATTAACACATAATATTGATGAAACAAACTTCATTCACATTAATAAATACAATATAAAGCACGAGAGTAGATATACCTAAGTTATTCGACGTTTAGATACCTCACGAGGAACCGAGACCGATATTCAGCGATTTTTCTTCACTCAATTTCTATCTATTTTTTTCACTCACTATCACTCAAATCCTCACTTTGATTTTTTTTTTTCTCTCTTTTCTTTTCTTTTTTTTTCCTATCTTTTTTTTTCTTTCCATTTCTTTAATGTCGTAAGCTACGGCATTCTTGTTCAAAACTCTCTTTTGGTTTCTTCCTCTCCCTTTCAACCGTAGACCTCCCTTGATTTGGTAGAGTTTTCTCCTCCAAGAATATGATAAACATGGACAATACATGGTGGATGGCAAATGTGATAGCAATTGGGCAAAGGCGATTGCCAATTGAGAGGTGATGGCAATTGGGAGGTGATTGGCAACTGGGAGGTGATTGACAATTAGGAGAAGTTTTTATGATAATTGGAGAGAATTTGGCTAAGGAAGAGCAAAGGTGATCAAGTGGCCAAATAGTGATGACAATTGGAAGAACTTTTGGTGCCAATTGGGAGTGATTTGTGGCATGGTGGAAATTTGGACGAAAATGGATGTCATGGTGGGTGTTTGGCCAAAAATGGGTGTCATGGGTTTAGGGATTTATGGTTTGGGGTTTAGGGTTTGGGGTGTAAGGTTTGGGGTTTAGGGTTTAGGATTTAAGGTTTAGGCTTTAAGATTTAGGGTTTACGGTTTGGGATTTTAGGGTTTGGAATTTTAGGGTTTGAGGTTTAAGGTTAAGGTTTAGGGTTTGAGGTTTGGGGTTTAAGGTTTAGGGTTTAGGATTTAAGATATAGGGTTTAGGGTTTGAGGTTAAGTTTTAGGGTTTGGGGTTTAAGGTTTAAGTTGTTTTTTAGTTTTTTTTAGGTTTAGGGTTTGGGGTTAAGGTTTAGGGTTTTAGGGTTTGGGGTTAATTTTATTGCTCTTTTCTTCATCTCGATTTTTCTCGTCTCGGATCCTCGCGTACAGTATTTTGACCATGAGCCAAAATCAGGTGTTTACACCTCCGTTTGGTCGAGAAGATTGTTCGAATGATCCATTCTTTATGCAGCTCCGCAACAAGGTGTTTTAAGGGTTTTGTGAAATATATTTGGGAAAAGTATGAAAAACCACCCGGATGTTTCGCAAGATTGGTAATTGCACCCATATAGTTTGTATTTACACCCATATGTTTGCAATTGTTGGTAAGTCCACCTTTCCGTCACAGTGGTTCATATTCCGTCAATTTGAAGTCACATGTTTTGCACGTGATGTAATAACAATGATATATACCTAAAATACCCCTAGCATGTTTTAAAATTGTTTGTTGTTCCTATACATGGCAAATTCTTCAATTCAACTTCTCGTTCTTTGATATTTTGTTAATATATTCATCGTCATCAGAAGTCGATGATGGGTTATGGCTTGAGAAGATGATTTCTATGAACTATACTTTTGGACACTGTTGGAATTTATGATGATCATCACCTGCATTTTGCAGCACGCTTATCTGGTAGTGCCATGGATGATGCATTAGAATAAATTGAAGTTTCCTCGAGCAAAGAAAGTGGAATCATTGCCAGACACTTGGCAGATATGAAGCGATGGCTCTTATCACACTCTCAGCACTTGAACTTCTCCACCATTTTAGTTCTTGCATCGGTTTGTGTTTGTCATATCCTTCTGTTTCTTGATTATTTTTTGAATTTATTTTGTAAACTAGAATATTGAGACGTCTTGTCTCAGGTTCCAAATCCTCTCTTTGACCTTGCGGGAATTATGTGTGGACAATTTGGCATTCCGTTCTGGAAGTTCTTCCTCGCAACCTTTATTGGCAAAGCAATTATCAAAACCCATATACAGGTATTGAGTTGAGTTGAGGTTAATTTCATTTATCATTTGCAAAGTTTTTCAATCAGCTTAGTTGATTGTGTTCTTTTTTTGCAGACCCTATTGATTATATCTGTGTGCAACAACCAACTTTTGAACTACGTTGAGAATTTGATTATGCTTCTGGGTTTTATTCCTGGTGTCTCTTCTTTCCTACCGAGCATCATATCTCGAGTCAATGCTGTCTGAGATAAGTACCTGACAGCACCAACCCCTATTGTTACTTCAAACATCAAGGTAGTTAATTAGCTACATATTGATGTGTTGATTGTGCTTCAATGCTCTTATGATTCGTAAAACAAAATTACAGAATTAAGAATCCTTATTATTTTTGCAGGTAAAGAAATGGGATCTATCATTTGCTTCGATATGGAACACGGTGGTTTGTTTGTACTCATCAACTTCTTTGCAATGATTGTGACTGCAACTGCCCAGAACTACATGAAGAAGCAGCAAGAGAAGGAGCTGGTGCATTCGTTAAGTTGTTCCAATAAGGAAATCAAATTGAACACCTCCACCTCCTACTGAAATAATAACGGAAGGAAGAAGGGGATGGAATGTCAGGGGTAAACCTGTCATTTTACACGACTCGGTTCAAATTTAACGGTGTCACGTGCAAGGCACATGACAATTAACCGGTCAAATTGACGGAAGGTGGTGTTACAAACAAAATGAAACATACGGCACTTATTAATTGCGACAAAAAACATCCGGGTCCAGTTGCTAAAAAAATCAAACATCCGGGTGGTTTTTCATACTTTTCCCAATATATTTTGTGGAAGCTGAAAATATGTTTTGGGGCACCTTTGTTGTTTTAGTACTGACATATAGTCGTACCAGGTTGAAATTGTTTTGTCACTTGATGTTGAACTTGTTCTACCTGTTTTGTTGCAAATGAATGTTTCTGTGAACCTTGTTGTTCTGGATGTTTAGTTGTAAATGAATGTTTCTGTGAACCTGAGAATGAAATGGGTTTGTTCATGCTGTTACGACGCTTTTAGCCAATTAATCACATTTATATGAAATATGTCTAACTATTTAATCACATACTACGCTTACAAGTTTACCTATTAATCACATTTTAAGACAACATATGTAACCATTTAATCACATTACAATGAAACATATATAACAATTTAATCACATTATATGCATACATATGTAACCATTAATCAAATTTCAATTTAGCATGAAAACTTTAATTAAGTTACTATTCAATGAAACCCAAAATCTGAACAACTGAAACTCAGGTTCTGAAGAACATCAGTACATAATACATTGCTTCCATTTCAACAAAATATTCAACAACAAATGGAAATACAACTACTTCTTCAGTACATTGATAAAAAAATAAAGAACACACAACGATTAATGCAACACACAACTTCCAAATGCTTCGATTTGCAGCAGCTTCATCACCTCTTACATTCGCAACTTCATATTTCAGTTGTCACTCCAAAACTTTAAACTTGAAAATGACGTTTCTTCCATAGGGGTACATGGGTGGATCTTCCCATTCAAAAAAACCATAACCAAGATTAGTACCATCCATGAACTACCGAAAATTAACCCTAATTGTGCAAATTAGGGTTCTTACCAAAATTAGAGTAAAAAAAGAAAGTCAAATTGGGACAGTATACTCAAAATATTAGAGTGGACAATCTACTAGAGTGAGAACGAGGGAACGAACATACTCAGACTGATCTAGTCGATTGAGGGGGACGAACTCAGTGTTTTCCTTCTTCATGGTAATCTTCGAAGTAGGCGGGACTCCATATGTCCACGCTATTCAATTATAATACAGGAATCAATGTCATTTTTGTAACTTCATATGGGTTTAGAGTCACGTGCTAGGCACATGGCTGAGTTAACAGTGATTTCTGACGATGAACAGTAGAAAAACCAATTAGTCACATAGCAAAACTAATTAATCACATTTTGAAACATGTATAACCATTATGAACAATGGTGAAACATGTGTCCAATTAAGTAATTAACCCTTAAAAATATGACAAATCAATGAAATTATAATCGAGCTAGGAAAGGATTCTTGATAATACATTCTTTATATATATATATATATATATGAGAGAATGAGAATCTTTTCACTTTTTTTTTTTTTTTTTTAAAGTTTGAATCTCACTCCATTGTTGATGATAAACAAGATCCAAATCTTAACTGTAAAATGTACCAACTTTTAACCTAAAGGAGATTCTGAATCCAAACATAAGATTTTGTCCATCAAAAGCAGAGTATCTCCACATTCATGATCTCTTAAGGATTGGTTGAAGGTTTGTCTCTCCGCTCCCCAGTCCAGCATTACGATCCAATCTGAGGAATGTTGGCGAGGGAAGCTTGTAAATTGCCCGTAGCAAACGATAAGTCCACCATTGTTCCTTGCAAATACTTGTCATAAGCAGCAAGGTCGAAATGCCCATGCCCGCACATTGCTGTCAGTATCACCTTGGCTTCACCCGTCTCTTTGCATCGCAATGCTTCTCTAATCGTAGCTGCAATTGCATGGGTCGGTTCAGGTGCTGGTATTATCCCTTCGCTTCTCGCAAATTGTATGCCTCCTGATCAACATAAACATGTATTGTCCGAAATGAAAAAAACTTTTGTGTCAGGTAGATTGTCTGACTAAGCTTGTTCTACAGCCAAATCAGCTTCCATTAGCCGCGTCAAGTCAACAGGAAACTTACCTTGAAAACACTCGATTTGGGGAATTGCAATTGCTTCCATGAAACCAAGTTCATAGATATGAGATAGCAATGGCGCCATACCATGGTAACGTAATCCTCCTGTATAAACAACGTTGAAGAAACTAGTTACCTTTTACTTTTAGATGGATGAATTATCAAAAGTTGAGAAGTAACTAAGAATCTTCCGTACCGGCATGAATCGGATCAGGTATGAAGTCATGCCCCAGAGTATGCATCTTCATCAATGGAGTCATCCCTGCAGTATCACCATAGTCATACGCGTAAATACCTTTTGTTAATGTAGGACAAGCTGTAGGCTCCACTGCTATAATCACTGGGTTGATTCTCCCATTAAGCTTCTCTCTGATGAATGGAAAGCTCAGTCCTGCAAAATTAGACCCACCACCTGTACAACCGATGATGACGTCGGGAGATTCACCAAGAGCTTCCATTTGCTTGATGCACTCCTCACCAATGACAGTTTGGTGGAGTAAAACATGGTTGAGGACGCTTCCAAGGCAGTACTTGGTGTCGGGTCTTGAAGCTGCCATTTCTACAGCTTCGGAGATGGCTATGCCCAAACTTCCAGGGCTCAAAGGATCTGCTCGGAGGACATTCCGACCTGCTTCTGTTAGTTCAGATGGTGAGGGGTGAACTTTTGCTCCCCATGTCTGCATCATCAATCTGCGGTATGGCTTCTGGTCATAAGAAGCACGCACTTGCCATACCTATGTAGCAAAGTATCAAGATAGGATGCAACTACGGCTTCATTCGATACATTGAAAGGGAAGGACCTTAGAGGAAAGGGTTTCCTCCATTGTCTGTAATTCAGATTTCATTAAAAGGAAAGGAAGTGAGTGGTAAGGTTCTCCTGCCCCTTACTTGGATCAGAATTATTAAAGGAAATGATTTGCGTGATTATACCAAATTATACTTGAACCAAGTAGTTATTCTGCTATTTATCATGCCTCTTTCTTCCTCAAAACTCGTCCGAGTTGGAGGTGAAATTTAATTCACGGCAACCATTACCTCCCAATTCAACCGGGGCCTTCAATCAGTGTATCTGAACAAGTAAATGATAGAATTTTATTTTCCTTAATTTGTATTCTTTCCATTTGCCTCTATCTACTGCTACTCCTATCCGAACAAAGCATTACAGGATTTCATTTCATTCACAAAAAGGGTGGGAATCTAATATATTGTACCTCATTTCATTCATAAAAAGGGTTGGAATCTAATATATTGTACCTCACAGTCGAGTCCGAATAAACTGCAGGCAAACGCCAGGGCGCTTCCCCACTGTCCAGCACCTGTTTCGGTCACAATCCTCTTGTTGCCCTCCTTGAGATTATACCAAGCTTGCGGTACGGCCGTGTTCGCTTTGTGAGACCCAGCAGGGCTCACACCTTCATACTTGTAGTAGATCCTAGCAGGAGTGTCAAGAAGCTTCTCCAATCTTCTTGCTCTACATTCAATTTAACTGAAAGTTGATATATTTTATTGAACAAATAGAAGAGAACACTTCATTAACTCATCACCAGGAATAGAATAGAAGTGACAGATTTTTTTTTTAATCATCTGTCAAACAGATCGATCTAATATCCAAAAAAGATGAACAATGCACAATTTCAGCAGATTCTATCAATATTGGCACAGACCTAATCAAAGGAGTGGGGCGCCAAAGTTGATAAACATCGATGACCTCATCAGGGATATCAATGTATCTTTCAGAGCTCGCCTCTTGCTTGATTAGCTCATCGGGAAAAAGATGGGACAAGTCTTCTGGGTTAATTGGCTGAAAAGTCTTTGGATGCAATGGTGGAGGAGGCTTAATGGGTAAGTCAGCAATTAAATTGTACCATTGTCTCGGAATTTCAGTTGAGCTCCTTGCAGATGCTCTAACTCCCCCACATCTGTATAAAGTACTTGCATGTTTCGGTTTATTAGTCCACACTGTGAAGCATCCCTGCCATTTATCTTCACCTGCATATGATTGTAAACTCGAACACTATAAGCACCAAAACTTGATCAATATGCAAGCACTTAGATTGTTACCTTAACGTCGGGTAACAATCAGTCAAGACAATAGTTTTTGAGCTTTCCAACAATAATCAATGCAATTCTGTTTGGGTGTATAACAAGATGAAAAATTAAAGTCTGGCCAGAGCAGGATCCACTCATATTATCCATAGCTCAGATAATCCCAACTTTGGAATTTCTATCAAGAGAGTATAATAAAACATACAAGGAGATCTTTAAGCATTGAAGGAACATCCCGTTTGCGCTCATCTAAATGTAGTATGTGATAACACAAACTACCTTTTACTTCCATTTTTGGGTATTTTCTTGATTTGCCAGTCATGTGATTACAGACCCACACACAAAAAACAGAATGGCATTCTCTGTCACACTTTAAATTGCATGTTTCGACCAGGCAGAGACACAAAAGGGGTGCTGGAGTCCACATGTGTGTAATTTGTACCTCCTAGATAAGATTGAAGGAGTTGTATAATTTTCATATATCTAAAAGAGCACGCAAGACGGTGGATTGACAGTAAGTCAATGCATATTATTCATCGGAATGAATCACCCTTCAAATCATATTCTATCAGTCTCCGACCTAAACTTTAAGTGTCATGTTGTGGATTCTAAAGCGGATCTGAAGCTGAAAACCAAAGCAAACCCTTTCAGGAGCATACAAGTTACTTCATTTGTACTTGGGAGTTCTGTGAATGTGAAGAAATTTACCTTTAGCCGGAGATCTTGAAAGTAGCAGAAATGAACTTGCCGGAGAAACAGAGTAAGCGCACATTTTTGTCTGAAATTAGGTATCCGTCTATCTCGTTGCGCACTTATGGTATTTCTCAACCTTCTAGAAGATCTACTCGTGCTAGCCATAGATAGAGTTGGATTAATTAATGCATGCAGGATCATGAACCGATGTCTTGGATTTGTAATACTTTGACAATGACGAGACTCAATTCAATTAGGGGGAAGAAAGAGATGCCACATGCAAATTGCACACTATCTAGTTCAGCTAGTTTCGTTGGCAAAAAAAAACAAAAAAAGTTTCTTTTTTTTTAAGGGTTAATTACCTCAACCGTTACCTTTGTTTGACAAAGTGACTGAACCGTTCAAACTTGAGCTCAACCGTTACTTAAGTTGACAAATGTGACTGAACCGTTACTATGACCTAACTGCCGTTATTTCTTTCCGTTAAGTACCACCATGTGCTTGTCACGTGATATAGTTGTAATTTAAAGTTCCGAAACTACCCTCTTGTCTACTTAAGCAACTGTTCTTAGGTCTGCTGTTCTTAGGTCTACAATGGCCGCAGCCGCCCGACCTCTCGTCAGCGTCCAATGCCTCGATGGCGACATGGAAACCGACGGCGTAGTCACCCTACCTTTGGCCGCAGCCCTACTCTGTGTCTCGCCTCTGAGGTACTTCTCTCTCTTGCGCTCCTCTTTTCACTGTGCGATTCTTCTTCTGCGAGCTTCTCAAATGTGGTGACGGTGACAGGTTTCGTGGTACGACACATCGGAACCGATTAGACGGCATAAGATTCACTAGCGTAGAGTGCAGACTATCCAAGGCCAAGGAGTCTTCGGTAGCACCGACTCCGGCTTCTCTGGTACGAGAACCTCACAAGTACTTCGACCAGGCAGTAATCACCGTCCGTGCCGGAGATGGAGGCCATGGTACGGTCCTCAAGGTGCCTCAAGCTACGAAGCCGCAAGGAAAACAGGAGAAGGAGAAGCAGAGGAAGAGGAGCTCGTTTAAGAGGGATTTCGACGGCTCTCTCATACTTCCGATGGGAGGTCATGGAGGAGATGTGATAATCTATGCTGATGAAAATTTGGATTCACTCTTGGAATTTCACAGGCAGAGCAGGTATAATGCAAAGCGCGGTGGGAATGTGGATGCCATGGGTGTTTATACTTCTCAATTGCGCAACGCCTTGGCATCTCCCACTTTGCGGATTCCTATGCCTCCTGGTCAGTAGTTTGATTAAGATCTCTGTATAAATTGATTAAAATCTGGAAAGTGTCTCTGTATAAATTGATTAAGATGCCTCATTCATGCTACTTAAGTGCAACATTGATAGAACAAGCAGAAATTAAAGGTTCAGTGTGCTGTATTGATGATGCGGCAAGCTTGATCCATTGAAAAAATAATTGAAGAAAGTAACCTCCTCTTGTAGGTACTGTAGTGAAGCGGAAACGAGGAAAGTTGTTGGCAGATCTAGCTAATCCAGGAGATGAAATTTTAGTTGCTAGAGGTGGACAGGGAGGGGTAAGCAAGTTTATGATCAATGAATTTAGTTTTTGTCAGTCTAGTGAATTTTAAGTTTAATTGATTAGAATGTTTTTTTTATTCCCTTGTCTGCTAATACTTTTCTAATTCTATACTGCATTTGTATTTGTGGTGGCGGCAGATTAGCTTACTGGAGATGCCTGAACATAGAAGAAAGAAGATGATGGCCCTGAGCAAATTTGTACTGCTGAGCAAATGGCTTGACCTCGTCGGATTCACTCTCGCATCCACGAGCAGAACCGTGCTCACTACGATATTTAGGCTCAAGTAATGAATTGTCCTTCCTGATGCTGACAACATTGGTGTTTGTCTTGACAGATACGAATAGGAATAGTGATAGTGAGAAAATAGAAAATTGTTGTATGTATTATGAATTCGTTTGATGCTACTTGATGTTTATGTAACTGGATTTTCATCAAACAGAATCAGATATTAAGAAGAAAATAAAATGAAATGGTTGCAAATGTGGTGAATTATGTTTGTGGAGAAGTTGTTAAGTGATGTTTTATCTTCTTTTAAATGTTATTAAACAGTTACTTTAGTTTGGACATTTTGTTACCTAACCGTTACTACTTCATAATCCATAAACATAAAAGGGGGGTAAAATCGTCTTTAAATTAGGTCATGTGACTTGCACGTGACACTTTGACGGTCAGATTTGACGGAAAGTTCACGGAGTAACCTTTCAGTCACATCTTCAAACTTAAGTAATGTTTCAGCTACACAAAAAAAGATGAGTAACCTTTTAATCACATGGGTCAAACATAAGTAACGGTTGAGGTAATTAACCCTTTTTTTAATTACTAATACATGTTTGACCATCGTAATACTTATAAATATTTCAAAATGTTATTAATTGGTTTTGTTGTGTGACTTAATGGTACACATGTTTTTTACTACGTGACTAATTGGTTAATCTGTTAGTGAACAGACAAATTTTTAATCAATTTCACATGCGCGTAACACGTTATCTATTTCACTAATTTACGACATTTGAAAAGACTCTTATGCCTTTCTATCACCTTTGATGAGCCTCCCCTATTTCCCCCCATTTCTGTAGAGTGGTTCATTGTGGTTTTTGGCTACAAGACTTTCCAGTTGTTTCTCATATTCCCAAGTGCTCCACCTCCGTGCGAAGGCTCGAGTATACTCTCTGTCTCTTACTTCTTTTCTTCAAATCAAGTGTTCCACCTCCGTGCGAATGCTACATTGTGAGTTCTTGTGCTTGAGAACATCTTTTCTCATGTTTATCTTTTCCACTTTGTCTACGAGTTTTTCTTTTATGGATTTTTTGCTTTGCATGACTATAATGCTAAGGTCTTTTACATTGAATTCATGTGGGTATTTGTTCTAATCAACAACAAAAAAAAAACAATAAATGGGTATTTGTTCATTCTTAGTTTGACCCATCTATTTTTTATTTTCTAGGGTTGATTATGAGTTAGTTGGTGTACATATTTTTGATCGTGTGTTAGTCGATATTCATTCTTAATTCACATCTATTTGACCTCATGTTCTTGAATACCAACTCTCAAAGATTCAAAATGCCTGTGTTTTCTCAAAATAAGTATAAATACAATAATTTGACATAAATAATTCCTTTTGTGTTCATGATTACAAAAATACATATTGGGGAACCCCCGAATTGACATGCTAAAGTATGTTTCTTTTGCAGTTTTAAGAATTATAATGAATAAAAGAAGATTTGAACATGGCATCTTAGTAAGGCCATTGCACTTCAATCTTTTCCTTCCTTGAGAATTTTAAGAAATTTACTTTTAATTTCTTTGGGTTGTTGCAGCTCTATTTTGCATGGTGATGTTTGATTTATTCTACAATCATTTTTTGGTTTTATTTTCCTTAGTCTTTGAATAAGATCCCGTTCTGCCATTTACTTATCAAAAAACACTTTTTTTTTTCATGTTTCAAGTGCGTTGGTTGAATCTTGATCCTGCGTTATTTTTACATTATCAAAAAAGCACTAAATAATGCACTAGCAACAGCTCCATCTATGTGGACACTTTGAGATAGTTAGCGATTCATGATGAATCAAGAACGCCTCAAACATATGGATCAAATTTATGATGATGATGAAATTTGAAGAAAGCGCAGCATTAAACCATTATTCATATACTGTAGATATCTTACAGAAAGCAATTCTAACTAAATACTAGGATAAACATTAAGCAAATAAAATAGATCACATGTTCTCTATCTAGCATCTTAATTGTAAAGAAAACAAGTGTTTAAATTTAAGTTGTATTTAGCACATTATATGCATACATATGTAACCATTTAATCAAATTTCAATTTAGAATGAACACTTTAATTAAGTTACTATTCAATGAAACCCAAGATCTGAATAACTGAAACCTAGGTTATGAAGAACATCAGTACATAATGCATCTTCTTGCTTCCATTTACAACTACTTCATCAATACATTTATCAAAATTAAAGAATACACAACGATTAATACAACATACAACTTCCAAAGGCTTCGATTTGCAGTAGCCGCAACACCTCTTGTATTTGAATTTTTGTAGAAATTTGAGAGCAAAACTACAATTAACAAAGACATGATCGATCGATTTTTGTTTCTCCAAACAGAGACTAACATGAAAGGGATATAAGTTTAACCTGAGTAATAGTGCTCAATTTCAACATATTAATCACATTTTTAGAAAATATATGTAACCATTTGATCACATTACAATGAAACATATGTAACTATTTAATCACATTTTAGTAGGACTGATCATGGGCGGGCCAGTCCGGTCTTGGAGGCAGGATCGAGATCGACTTTGGCTAAAAAAGCTTGTCTGATTCGGTATTTCTTGACTCGGGCCGGTCTCGGTCTTGGATTGAAATTTCTGGTAAAAAAAAATCAGTTGTATTGACAAAAAAAAAATCACTGAAGTTTTGGTTTTGAACCCTTTCGCTTCTCGTCTTCCGTCACACTTTCCTTATGGAACCGATCCAAGGGTTGTTGAATGCTTCAAAGGCATGAATTACTAATGATTCAATGGCTAACCCATGAATTTCTAAGAGGGTTTACTTCAAGGTCGGCCCCGTCCGGTCCTAGTCGAGCTTTTTTTCCCAAAAGCCCAAGACCGACCTTAAAGAAAAAAAACTGTTCCCTCAGTCTCGTCCTAGTCGGATCAGTTTTGGGTCGGTCTTGTCGGAAATTCGGTCCAACCAGTCTTTTTTGCTCACCCCTACATTTTAGGATAACATATGTAACCATTTAATCAAATTTCAAGTTAAAATGAACTCTTTAATTTAGAAACTATTAAATGAAACACACGATTTGAAGAACTGAAACTCAAGTTCTGAAAACATCAGTACAGAGCTGAAACTCATTTCAACAAAATATTCAACAACAAATTCAAATACAACTACTTATTTAGTAGATTGATCCGCATCTATTGAGTTGGCTATTGTTTCGACAATTTATCGTAACAGAAAATCAATTGTTCTCGTTAGAAGAGATCCAACCCTTTCATGATTAAAAAAGACAAAAGAAAAAAAAAGCTCGATTGACAAAAAAAATAGAGATAATTTACAAGATCTATCAGTATCTAACGTATCCATTAATTCATATTGAAAATAAGAAGATCAAAGATGGTCATGGGTGCGCCCAAGAAACCCATATTTTGAAGAACATTAGTACATAATACATCTTTTTCCTTCCATTTCAACAAAAGATGCAGGAACAAATTCAAACAACTACTTGTTTAGTATAAAATACATCTTAATGTCATCGAAATCCTCGATTCAGTGTCTCTCTTCCACTCCCACCTCAGTATGCTTTTCAATTTTGAGATTTCTCTTATTCCTGCTTCCACTCCAAGTAGGGTTCTTACTAAAATTAGTTTTTTTTTTCACAATCGAAGAAAAAATTGAGACGAAATACTCAAAATGCTTACAATTACCTCAAAATTAGAGCAATCATGGAATCTCTAGACTGCTCTAGGCGACTGGGGGATGAACTTACTTATTTCCTTCTTCATCTTCAACCATGGAACCTCCAGACTCCTTTATCTTCAACCATTGATTTTTTCATCTCGACGATTCAGCGATTGAGTTCAAAATTCTATTAACTTATAATAAAGGAGTCAATGACATTTTCGTAAGTTCATATGGGTTTAGGGTCACGTGCTAAACACATGACTGAGTTAACAGTGATTTCTGACGATAAACAGTAGAAAAACCAATTAGTCGCATAGAAAAACTAATTAGTCACATAGTAAAACCATTTAGTTACATTTTAAAACAGGTATAACCTTCTAAATAATGGTCAAACATGTGTAACCAATTAAGTCTCATTTTTTAATCATACTTTGAAAAACCTCTTAATTTTGTGCTTATTGCAACGCAAGGCGTAAATTACCGATCTATTGCAAATTATAAGAAGAAAAACATACTGAATTCGGACCTAAACATATACACCCCGACTTTGACACTGAAATTAGTCGTCATGCTCGATCGATAGAACGAAATAAAGTAGTGAAAATAAGACATGTTTTCAAAAGAATGGATTAAAATGCAAATAAGATAAAAACATAAAGTATAGGAGACAAGACTACACTACCTACCAACCTAGCCTAGTCCGAAAATCGGAAAATTCTAGCTAGCGTGAAGCGTCAAGTATGTATCTGACGCAAAAACGAAGAGCCCTAAATTAAATTTCTCAAATTTCTTCTTCCTTGTTCGTTGACATCTTGGCAGAAGCAACATCTCTTCAGATCAGCGGTAAGCCCTGGTTGCATTGTTCTTTTTTGGTCATTCCTTTGTTTCTTTCATTCTGTGCCGTTGATTGTTATTGTACCAAATTATTGTCGTCCGTTACATTTGGTTGAGTTCGGCTTTTTGTGTATAATTGCTGTTTAATGGCAATAAGAATCATAAATTGCACTTACACTTGATGTAGTAGATGTTATTTACTTGGGATTTTTTTTAAAATGTTAGTAGGATCCCTTAGCATGTGATTACTGCATAATATTTCTCTCCCCTGTCTGTATTTTAATTGCTTAAAGCAGCGGAATTTAAGTTTTGCTTCAAAATGAAGCTCTAGTGTTTGAGGTGATGTCTTCGCATTGGTAGGATCGATTTCACTGAATCTCTAGTATTCATTTTCTCGCCATTTAGTTGTGCAATTCACAGTCTGTAGCTGGTTGTTGTTGCCGTATCTTCAAGGGCTATTAAAAGTATTTTCTGGTTTCAGCTGAAGAAGGATGCTCCTTCGCTGTGCATCGACGTACTTCAGTGCTGGAGAGAAGTTGTTTCTTCGAGGTAACAGATCGTTCTCGTCTGGCAGTTATGGAAGAAGATGTTTGCTACATCCGTGGAGTGTCAAGGAAAGCAGTAGTAACTTGTCGTCAACACATCTCAAAGTTAGAGCTTTTGTTTCTGACTTTTCGGTTAATAACAGGCATTCCCACCAATTACCCGTGAGTCATATTTGGTTATTATGTGGTCTTCTTGGCATAGTGGCAGACTTTTTTTTGTTGTCTGATAAAGTGACTGCTGCTGCAAACAGTGTTCCATGCTGAATGGTCGCTTATTGTACTCGACAACACCATCCGCAGATGAAAAAGAAAATGTGTCAAAGCAGAAACAGCAGCCTCAAATAAACATCATAAAGGAGGATCAAATATCTGATGTGAAAATCCTCCGCACTCTTGCTAGTTACTTGTGGATGAAAGATAACCCTGAGTTTCGACTGCGAGTTGTCACTGCATTGGGTTTCTTAGTTGGTGCCAAGGTACAAATCATTCTACTCTACTCTATCTCCTTCTCAGAAGAACTCCATTCAAATGTTTTACTTTGCTTGTTGCTGGTCTTATCTTAGGTTCTTAACGTGCAAGTGCCCTTCCTATTCAAGCTGGCTGTTGATTGGTTAACAACTGCGACAGGCAATGCTACATCTCTTGCTTCCTTCAACACTGCTAACTCCACCTTGATTGCCCTTTTTGCCACCCCGGCCTCCCTTTTGGTTGGATATGGAATTGCACGAGCTGGAGCTTCTGCCTTCAATGGTACGACACAGTCTGTCCTTATTTGGCCAGTCTTCCTGATAACTTTCAAGTGCATAAAACAATTTCTTTAAGAAATATATATATTTTGCAACTGCATACTGTAGTGTTCTATAAAGTCATTGCACCACATGCTTCTTAATAGATATGTTTTTCCTGCAGAATTACGCACGGCAGTCTTCTCTAAAGTAGCATTACGAACAATTCGATCAGTGTCTAGGAAGGTATGACTGCCAGTTTCTTTGTACACTTAACAACCATTTTTTTAGCTGCATCACAACGTATTAATCTTTTTTACTCCTCTGGCATATGATACTTTTATGCTACGTCTTTGAATCCCAGTGCCAAAGATGTTAATTTTAGATTGGAGTAACAATATGATCATGTTTTTGCAGGTGTTTTCCCATTTGCATGACCTTGACCTTCGTTATCATCTGAGGTATTACTGCAAATCTCTGCAAAGTTATGGTTAGTGCCTAAAATGGAAACTTTTGCGCCAGGAATTGTGCTGAGCGCTGAGCCACTGATGTATCGATACTCTTTAGTAATTATATGTTTATCTCTATTTGTTAGAACTATCTTTCTTTGCATAGCACTGAAATTTACATCTCTTTGCATCTCGTGAATCTATTACGCCATTACTCCTTTTTATGTATTTTTTCTTCAAATTCAGTAACTTTTCAGCACAAAAATTAACAGAAGAAAAAATACACAGCGCCACTAACTTTATTTGGTCATTGCATTCCAGTCGAGAGACCGGAGGCTTGAACAGGATTATTGACCGTGGTAGCCGTGCTATAAACTTTATTCTTTCATCTATGGTGTTCAATGTTTTTCCCACCATATTAGAGGTATGAGTAAATACACTATAATCGTCTATAGATGCCTAAACAACATCCTGCTTTACCTGCAATAATGACATGTCTAGTATCTTATAGCTACTTCGGCTTCTATCACTTAATGTCACTGTAAGAAAAAACAAATAAACATTTACATGTTATTTTTGAGTGGTAAAGTTTGACATATTGTATTGCAGATATCTATGGTGTCAGGCATCCTGGCCTACAACTATGGAGCTCCTTTTGCTTGGATTACATCACTTTCAGTCGCTGCATATATTGCCTTTACGTTGACAGTGACACAGGTACTATATTTCTTGTTGGTCTTTTTTTTTGTTATTTTCTTTTTAGTGCTCGATAAAAACCTTATTCAAATCCCGCTAGATTTATGTTATTGTAATTTTAGTTTTGATTTTAAATTTTAAATTAATATTTCTGAAGTGATGATAACATAATTGTTGGATAGATTTCTAGTCGTCATTATATTGAGATAAGTAGCAAATTTTAATTGTCAAATAATAACTCCATATATGATTGTCTTATCTAATATCTAGGTATGTGTATGATCTAACTGACTAATTCCATTCTATTGGTAAAACCAAAATAATGATTTTGATTCATGCTCTACACTTTGGTGGATTCCCTTCTTTGAATTCTTATCTTATTCTAATTCCCACTTAATCCTTTTTAGTGAAAGTTCTTCCTTATTCCCACCAATGGTCCTGTCGGCTAAGTACATTCTGAATGCGCTCCCCTTGCCCTCTCTTTGAGTGCACCCAAAATTCACATTGGTGGGACTACAGTGTTTATAAGATATATATTTCTTAGAGTAACAGCTGTTTCAGAATTGTTTGCAGCTTGGGGAATGGTGCTCTATGTGGATTTAAGTCCTGGAGAAAGATCTTTCTGATTATCTTTTGTCTTTTCAGTGGAGAACAAAGTTTAGGAAAGCCATGAATAAAGCTGATAATGATGCAAGTACTAGAGCAATTGATTCCCTTATCAATTATGAGGTGATTGTGATACAACTTATTATCTTTTGTATGACTTGCTTAAGTTTTCCATTAAATGGTTCCATGTGATTTCTGTTCCTAATATAAGGGATCGTTTTGTATTATCTCCCGCACCGCAGACTGTCAAGTATTTCAATAATGAAGGTTATGAAGCTGAGAAGTATGATGAGTTTCTAAAGAGTAAGTTCTTTATCCCCGAAAAAGTGAGGAAAAAAGAGAGTAAATACTTTAAGCATTCTCAGGAATGTGCTCTGTACTGCTGGCAAAGTTGTCATACTTAGCGGATAACTTGAAAGTGCTGGAAGAGAATGTAATGCAGACAGAAGTAATATTTGAGTTTCATTTGTCATGGATAACACCGTTAAAGTTACATAAGCAGAATAAGAACCTTTTAAAAGTGAGGATTCCTTTGGTGGGTGTCTTTCCTTTATCAAAATTTATTCAGTAAAAGTTTGCTTAGTCAACTAAGTATGCTTAATATGTTTTGATGATTTCACTAGTATTAATATAAGTACCAGAACATTGGATCTTTTGCATATTTCAATCCTTTCATTAACGAGTGACACTCTCTTGGTGCAATATCATTATATCAGTGAGAAATTCACCTTTGATTTTAAAAAAGGACTCCTCAGCAGCAAAAAACAGAGGGCCTTAAAGAATTTGTAAATTTTCAAGGATCGCTTGTGAGGCACCATATAGGATAAATCAATAACTTACCTATTTAGTTAGACTAGCGGGGATGATAATTTCAATTAAGTTTTATGTTTATTTTTTTGGTAAGAATTCTATAGACTTCTGATCACAATTATTTTGCAAGGCTAGTGGTGGAACATACTGATGCTTAAACTTAGCTTTTCACGTTTGATGGTGATGATGTGTAGGGTATGAGGGTGCTGCCTTGAAAACACAGCGAAGCCTTGCTTTGTTAAATTTTGGTCAATCCATAATATTTAGCACAGCTCTGTCTACAGCGATGGTGCTCTGTTCATTTGGAATCATGGATGGCAGGATGACTGTTGGTGATTTGGTAGTAGAACCTTCTGTACTATTGTCTGTTGGTTCTACTTGTACGTAACTATCCGGTGTTGTATCTTACCAATTAAAATGTGGGATGCAGGTTATGGTAAATGGCCTTCTTTTCCAACTTTCTCTTCCTCTCAATTTCCTTGGCAGTGTATATCGTGAAACAATACAGAGTTTTGTAGACATGAAGTCTATGTTTCAATTGCTGGAGGTATGTACTTAAAGTTGTGCTGTATTTCTTTATTTATTCTGCTACGTTCTCGGTCATGGTTTTGTACATGCTTGTTTATTCACTGCCATAGAGGACAATTAATCATATATCATCATGTCTTTGCCTCATAGTTAATAACTTTTTCATTACACGACTTTTGTTTGTTTCATATTCTTTCTTATTTTAAGCGTGGTTTATTTTATGTATTACCTGCTTAGCACATCTCTAGCACGATTGTCTATTGACTAATAATTTATAATTCTCTATGAATTTAAAAAGGGAAATAAATTATCTCTTTCAATCCATTATCTCTTCCTGAAATCAGGGAAAGCAGTAATAACTAATAAGGTTTCCTTAGTAGTTCGGAATCTGGATTAGCTCCTCTCATCATAGTTCTATGTGCTAGTTGAAATTATACAGACACACGAGTGATTTCTAGTTACGGATGAACTGTTGCCTCTGAGAATGACACAACTACTTGGCATCTAATCCTCTAGACTTAGTAGCGGATTGTTCATTATTACTTATTAGCAGTTCCCGTTGCTTACATGTATGTTAATTTTTTTTTCTCCCCATAGGAGACAGCAGATGTTAAAGATAAGGATGGAGCAAAGCCATTCAGACTTCAAGGAGGGAGCATTCAGTTTGAAAATGTGCACTTTAGGTAGTTTCTCTGTCCAGAATGTATAATACTTGAGATTGCATACAACTTCAAGATTATTAACATTATATTAGCATAAGTCTGCCTCTGATCAAACAGTATGATTCCTTTTCTCTTTATCTCTTATAGTTACGTTCCAGAAAGAAAAATTCTGGATGGCGTCTCATTTGTAGTTCCTGCTGGAAAAAGCGTAGCTGTTGTTGGCACTAGTGGTAGCGGTGAGCAACTCTTTTGTCCTTGTTAATTCACGTGCATCATTTGTAGGTCTTAGTACTGATCTTTTGATTCATAGTCTCTGTTCCAAGCTATCACCTTTCGAGCTCAAAGTTTTGAACTTTTAAGTTTTAACTTAATGGTGGATTACAATTTACAAGTGATCCAGATCCATGTCCTAAAAGCTTAAGTTGATAGGTTGGTGGACCTTTCCAACTTGTATACCACACGTTTTGTCCTAATAAATCTATGACTCCAACATCTACCTTCACTTGAATTTTTCTTTTACTATTCGTTTTTACCTTTCAAACGCAGATGGCCTTCAATAACTTGCACGACCTGACATAACATGAGATGCACAAACCTTAGCATTAGACCTGTAGCACCAACCTTTAATATGAGTTGGTTGATCTTTGCACCCTTCAACAATGGGTCTCGGTCCTCGGATGATGTGTCCCCATCGGCCTAAAATCAGATTGTGATACCTTGTTAAATATAAAGGTGGTCTTTAATATTATTTAGACCCATATTCTACGCAAAAACTTAAGATGATAGGTTGAATGGCCTTTCCCCTGCTTATATGCTCCACTCACTCACTCACTCACTCACTCACTTTTTCTAATTAATGTTGTGGGACTCTAACAAGAACCTTACATCTGAATCTACATCTTCTGTGAATGATCTGAATGGCACAACTTACGCATATCTCTTCATTTTGTAGGGAAATCAACTATCCTTAGATTGGTCTTCCGTTTTTTTGACACTCATTCTGGAAATGTAAGAAATTACAATTTCTTCCTTTGATGGTTACAATAAGGAGCATCTATCTTTTTTGTCCCAACTGCTATTCTGATGAGTCTGATGACACGATTTATTCCTAGTTTAGCCTTTAGATTTAATAACCTAGTTTAACCTTCAGAGCTAATGATATTAACTTGTAACTTCTGACACCTACAAGTAAACCAGGTGGTTGATTAATTATTCTGACCCTTGGCTGTTGCATAATATGTCAACATGGTTATAGACTTCTAAGACTTTGTAAGCTTTTAAATAGGATTTGCCGGTAACCAACCTAATGCTTAGACCGTAACTGGTGGTACACTTTTTTGATTTCTTAACGTGTACCCTTAAAAAGTAGAGTCTGCTGTCCTCTTCAACTCTGCAGCTTTATGTGTATGAAATTTTGAAAGCTTATTTCTTAGTCATAATTATTCAACGTAAGTGCAGAAGAAACATGATTCTTATCAAGGATCTTCTTGCTGTCTAATCTGTAAAAGATAAGATGCCAGCTCTCTGTTTAATTGTTTACCTCTCTGTTCATATATTCTGTCATCGACTTCTTGTATCATTGTCACAGATGGAGATTTTCTTCATTCTAATGCTTTGTCGATGGAGTGGCCAGTGTCATAGTCACCGTTCAAAAATCTTAATTAATCTTTATCGTGCTTGACAGATAAAAGTTGATGGTCAAGACATCCGTGATGTAACCCTGAGTAGCTTGCGAAGTTCGGTAGGAGTTGTACCTCAGGATACAGTAAGCCTGTGCTTTTGATTGATTATATTTCCTGCAATTCAGCTGGTTTCTGCAAATGATTTGTAACTTCAAATTTTACTTATTGCATAAGTGGCGGAACTTTGTAGGTCCTTTTCAATGACACAGTATTTCACAATATACATTATGGTCGTCTTTCAGCAACAGAAGAGCAGGTGCATAACTTATCTGCTCTTTTTACATTTGAAAAGTGTATCAAATAAATTATCTTATTTAATGTATGTTCAAGTTAGTATACCAAAATGCTGTTGTTTGTTATTAGGTGTATGATGCCGCTCGTCGTGCTGCTATACATGAGACCATCATGCGGTTTCCCGATAAATATTCGACTGTTGTAGGAGAACGTGGCCTCAAGGTGAGAGTGCATGGGCTAAATATATATAGCAATAATGATACACGGCATTGTCCTGTTCAATAAGCACACGTGATAGTGACATTCATGGTTTCCCTTTTCAATCGACTTCGTCTTGCTTGCTCTACGTATGTGTATATATTATCTATCGGATTAGCAGATAGCATTGTTTGGAAAAATTAATTTGTCTTTTTGCCATTTTGAAGTGCATAATAAAAAGACGACGATGTTAGTCACTCACATTGTAGAAATATTATGATGCAGCTAAGCGGTGGTGAGAAGCAGCGAGTGGCATTAGCACGTGCATTCCTTAAAGCTCCAGCAATTTTGTGAGTCGTTTCATGCTGTTTCTTCTTCTTTTCTGCAGCAACTAATTAGGCGGTCTTACTGATGTAATTGGTTCTTTTTCTATTTAATTATAACACCTGAACCTGAAGGAGGGATTTTGTCAACTGGTGATATATCTTGAACAGGCTGTGTGATGAAGCGACGAGTGCACTAGACAGCACAACTGAAGCAGAAATATTAAGCGCACTTAAATCGTTATCTACCAATAGAACTTCGGTATTTGTTGCTCACAGGCTTACAACAGCAATGCAGTGCGATGAGGTAAGACTACTTCATTTCATTATTGCTGAATAGGTTGAGTTGAGATGGCCTAGTTGCATACCTTTTTCTTGGGTTATTGCTTTCAGATCATAGTGTTGGAGAACGGGAAGGTGGTTGAACAAGGACCGCATGAAGTTCTCTTGTCCCGGGCAGGAAGGTACGCGCAGCTATGGGCTCAGCAGAACACCACCGCCATCACCACTGTGGATGGTGCAGCAGGTACTGAAAGAATCATTTTCCCTGACAGTTAATTTGCGGGTTGATAAATAAGAATGGTGGTGAAAGTGGAAGGAAATTGGCAGACAAACGCTGACAGATTGTAAAAGATCAATCGGTGAGTGCATTGCACAGATTTTTTGGCCAAAATTGCAATGCATAGATAGATAGATACATGTAAACTGGGCTTTTTTTATTCTATAAAAAAAATATATTTTATACTATGGTTAGGGTAGAGCCTAGGTGGTATTGCGATAATGAAAATAAAAATGTTATTTTTTTTCTTCTAGATGTTGAAAATTCTCCAGAATGCATTGTTTGTGTTTCTTTAACAACTTTTATATTGCGTTATTCACTGTATTCTTTAACAAAAACAAATACTATACAAGAAAATTCATAAAATGATGTCGGTTTTTTTTAAGAAACTGTGGGCTAAATAGGGTTAAATATTAAATAAACTCTTATTTGAACATGTACCTAATGAACAAAGTTTTAGCTAAATTTGTTTCTCGGCAAATTGCGTTTTGCTTGTTTTCCACTAAACCTCAATTTTTTTTATTAGTTTGGGAATTTTTTTCAAAAAGTAAACATCTTAAAAAATATATTTAGAAAAGTATATATCTGAAAAACAAAATATATTTAACAAACTATGCATAAGCGCTACCTGAAGTAGTGTTTATGTTTTTTTTTACAAAAAAACGCAACTCGTGGTAGTGTTTTTTCCCAAAACGCTACCCAGTGTTATCAAATTATTATTATTTTTTCAACATTTTTGACGACTTGATATTTAATTAAAAATAAAATTATGTATCTATTGAAAATAAATTATAGTACGTAGATATTTTAATTGCAATTCAAATGATTCAAACAAATATTTAATTTGGACTTACAGATTGACTGTATGTTCTGCCGTAAGTTGAGATAAATTTTTTTGACTAAAACAAAATATAATTCAGACCATGATTAACGACATTTACGTCTTAATTCAATTATCTATCTAGAGTAATTTTTTTTATTAGAAATATATTTAATTTTTTAACCTAACATCGTTTGTCCTATAATTTGACCGAAATGATTAAATGTATTAGGTGAGAAATTCAAAAAAATACAGTGCGTAGATAATTTAATTACGAATTAAATGACGCTAACTAGGCGTTAATTTTTTACTTTTAGATTGATTGTATAATACTATACGTAAAAAATTATACATATGATACGTAAAAATTTAAATAGTGTTTAAACACTATTTAGATTTTTACGTATCATGTATTTTTTTTTTATTCTAAACTATTGGTGATTAGATAGAGCAACCAAATCTCAAACTTATAAATTTATATAGCAAATTAAATTATCAAGAAAAAGTTAATTATTTGCATATTGAGTATAAAGTATAAACACAACTCGACACTTTAGGCAGTCGTGGTCCTCGTGGAGTCAACTGTTCCTTGGTGTGACTTTACTACAAATGTTGGGGCCGGAACGGAACGTCTAACATAAACATAACAGACGAAACCTGATACCCGGCTTATATGAAAAAACGACAACTTCGAGGACATTTACTTTTAACTTCCCGGGTATATTTTTTGTTTGACCCAATCGCTTCGCGGGTGGAATCGGGCCGTCAGTTCCACGAATGATATTAGGGTTTAGGGTGGATATAAAGTTGTTTTTATTGCCATAAAAAATAAATAAAAATATATATTTATTTAATTATTTTATATTATAATTATTTCAAATATTTCTTTTTCCTTCTCATGATAATTTTTTAGAAAAAAATTAATAATGAGATAAATGAAAATAATTATAATTATTTATATTATAATTATTTCAAATATATTTTTTTTCCTAATATGATAAATTTGTATTATGATTATTTTCCTAACATTATAAATTTTCACATTTTTCTAAAAAATCATCATGTGAAGAAAAATATATATTTAAAATAATCATAATACAAAAAATTATAATTATTTTTATTTCTCACATTATTTATTTTTTTCTAAAAAATTATCATGTGAGAAAAAAAATATTTAAAATAATCATAATACAAAAAAATAAAATAAAACAAATATATTTTTGTACTTTTTTAATGGCAAAAAACAAAACAACTTCCGTTTCACCCGCGAATGTCATTTGCGGGTGCGACTAAGTCAAACAAAAAAATATACTCGCGACTCCGTATCGCAGATAGGTATACAGTATACTTTTGTGTTTATTTTCAAAATGGTGACATTTTAATATATATTTGTTAAATGAGATATGTTTTGATGAAATATTCATCGTATTCACTATTCATATCTATGTATCCGTCTTTTATATTCTTTAGACTGACACAATATCGTCCCATCAAATTAAATTATATGATATTGTGTTTTTTTACTATTATATTATATGTAATGTAGCCACTAGCCACATAGGCAGCCAGTAGCTAATTAATAATTACGGCAGAAACATCCATTGTAAGTTGTAGCTATTCCTTTCGCCACTCATCAATCCAATCTTCAACATTGATTGCGACAGACCTTCCCTCTTACGGCAGAAATCTCATTTAATTTTAAAAAGAAAACGGTATTAATTAATAAAAACAGTTATATCATGATCGAGACGTTTATTAAAAAAAATCAGAGCGGTTTGAACTTTTCAAATTAAAAAACGTTGATGCTATTAGCGTATTGGATATCTGTCTAACAAAATGCTAACCAAAACGCTAACGGAACTAGTATTCTGTTCTATTTTTTAGATTCGAAAATATAAGATTTAGTTTGATAATTAATTATTAATATATAAAAAAAAAACGAATAATTCTATCAAGAAGAAGTCTCTTCTGTTGGACTCACACGCACGCGCTAAAGAGCGGTTGCAAGTCAACCGAGGATCCATGACATTGACACGGACTGAGGAAACACAAGGTGCTACGCTACCACCGCCAACTTGTCGAATGGCAATTTACAATAAAATCAATTGAAAAAAATGTCTCTGTTTTTATTATTTAAAAAATAAAATTTTCAGGTTACTTTTATCTTATCTTATCTACGCGATCATGAAGCACCCTCAATCATATCTTAATATTATTTACATGAAATGATAGATTGTGTTATCTGTCGTGTAAAATGTGCACCGTCACTTCCGAGTCATAGTACCAGGCTGGTGCATGTACGCCTAGTCAATGTTAATCAATTATAACGCAACAATCACTCTTCTCCTCCCCTTTATTAATAAACATCTCCTCTCCTCACCCTCTGCCAAGCAAATCAAAGCCAAGGAATATTCACATTCTTCTTCTTCTCCTTCATCTGCAGATCCCTCAAAAAAACAGATTCTTCCACTTACAAATAGAACAAACAAACTCCAGGAGTCGGACCCGTTTGATGGCTACACGCATAGTCGCCTCCCCGAAGAAGATCGGTGCAAAAAATCTACGCCTACTCGCTCAACCTCTCAACTCCGTCCCATCCTCCATCTCCGCCTTTGCCTTTGAGGGAAAGGTTCATCAGCCAGACGCAGCGGACACAACCAAAATCCCTACACAGGCCTCACACGGGGGCATCATCGACCTCACCGATCCAAGGAAGCTGTTCGCATCGGTATCCACGTACAAACTCCTACGTTCGGCCATCAACCTCCACGCCGCAGCCGTGGAGCCGCTGGTAGACGTGGGCACGTGGGTTATGAGATCAAGGCTCGTCACAGGGGAGGGACTTACGAGGGACGTTGTGCTGGGTTTGGTGAAGCGAACGGTATTTGAACACTTCTGTGGGGGGGAGGACACCGATGAGGCAGCCCGGACGGTGGGTAAGCTCAACGAGGCTGGTCTTCGAGGGATGTTGGACTACGCTCTGGAAGACGCAGAGGATAACTTCTCATGCGACAGGAATCTGGAAGGTTTCTTGAGGACAGTCAAATCGGCCAGATCGTTGCCGCCGTCCTGCGTGAGTCCCTTCCTTCCTTCTTCCTGCCTCTACACCTAATATTATCATTGAATGTATTCACTATTCATATCACAACAAAAATGGGCACCTTCTGGTTTTGGTCTTTAAAATTTCAGAAGAATCAAGAAATTAACAAGAATCCTTCTGGTCTGGGTAAGCATCAAGGATGTAACTTGGTCTATAAAAAATTTCTTGATTGATTGCTACTGCAGGTTAGCTTCGTCGTTGCTAAGATCACTGCCATCTGCCCCATACCGCTGCTTCAACGAGTGGCTGACTTGCTCCGATGGCAGCATATGAACCCCTCCCACCACCTACCATGGAAGCACCATTCCTTCCCCATCTTCTCCGATCTAACCCCTCTTTACCACACAGTCTCCGAACCCAAACCATTGTCTCTCGATGAAGAGCGGGATCTGGAACTCGCACTCAATAGACTGCGAACTCTATGCAAAATGTGTGAGGAATCAAACGTACCCTTATGCATCGACGGTGAGTACACTTTGGTTCAGCCCGCGATCGATTACTTTGTATACTCCTCTGCGATCGAGCACAACAGGCAAGATCCCATCATTTACGGAACGTTGCAGGCTTATTTGAAGGATGCGAAGGGAAGATTGCTTCTTGCGAGCCAAGCCGCTGAGAAGGCAGGAATCAGGATAGGGGTTAAGTTGGTTCGAGGGGCTTATATGTCGAGCGAATCGAAGCTCGCTCATTCTTTAGGCTATGACTCTCCGATTCATAACACGATTCAAGACACTCACGACTGCTACAACGACTGTGCGTCGCTAATGCTCGATAAGATCGAGAATGGGTCTGGTGCAGTTGTTCTAGCAACCCATAATGTGGAGTCCGGAGAATTAGCGGCAAAGAAAGCGGTGGATTTGGGTATCGGGAAAGGAAACAAGAAACTGGAGTTCGCACAGCTGTACGGCATGGCGGACTCGTTTTCGTTTGGGTTGAGGAACGGAGGGTTTCAAGTGAGTAAGTACATGCCATTTGGGCCAGTTGGGAAGGTGATGCCCTACCTGTTGAGAAGAGCTGAAGAGAATCGAGGACTGTTATCTGCTTCCACCCTCGACAGGAAATTCATTAGGTCGGTAACCTTGTCTTGTCTTCTCTTCTCTTCTTACTGACTGAATATTCATTCACATACTTTGTCGATTCTATCAGGAAGGAGTTGTGGAGGCGATTGAAGGCCGGAGTGGTTAGTGGATGAAACAGTTAACTACAGAGAAGATGATGATGGAGGAGGAGGAAGAAGAAGAACAGAGATGGAAGGGGAGGGAGTCTGTATCAAATTTATAGTATATAATTCATAATGCGAGGGGCTGACGAGGCAGGCCTCGATGGGCTTATTCCAGTAGTCACATCGGTAGATGTTAAATTGTCCATAATCAGTGGATCAAAATCGAAATATTTACATTATTTTATTATGTATATTAAAAAAATGTGATTAGTTAGCTCTTGGAGAAATGATATGAAATATTATCTGAAATAGCCTATTAAAAAGAATGTTTTTTGTTATTTTTTATCATAGATAGATAATTGAATTTTACCATAAATATTACTAACGGTATTAAATTCGGATTTAAAGATTCTCAATCGGTAAGTTCATATTCAATATCGTTGTAGGAATTGTAATTTAAATATCTACTCACTTTAAATTTTGTTTATTTTTTAATAATATAACCTAATTTCTAACCAAACAAAGTTTATCGAAATAAATAAACTCTATAATCTAATGATACGATCCAAATCCTTGGACCGTACCACAGCTCACGAATTGAGGAATAACAGAAAGTAATAGAGAGAAAGATAAGGGAGAATAGAGAGTTTATTGTATAATTCTGCATGAAGAATAACAACACCCTACACCTCTCTAAATAAGGACGACAAACTAACTAACTTGGCTAACCTCGACCCTGATTTATTTAACTACGGTCGAAACTACAATTTACTCAGGTCGGTTCGTATCAACATATAACATGTCACCAAAGGTAAGTGAGTTGTTTACTTTTTTGCACAACTCGCTCCCCCTCGAGTGCTCCTCTCGAGTGCGCATATATATTTATTTTTTTAAAATATATTTTTTAAACTTGTCGACGCTATCTCCCCAGTCAGATGGAGCTATGTGTCAAGGAGCGGCAAATAAATGCGTCAATTAGATTTTCATACAAGACAAACAGAATGTGAATGGACAAAAGAATGTGAATGGACGATTGAATCTCTGTTATTTCTTTATTTCTTTAATGGTAAATGACCAAAATTATTTCCCCTTAGTGAACCTATTGCATAATGAAATAAAAGATTTAATTAGGCTAAAAAAACTTTAATTTTCTTTTTAATTTTTTTTGCAATTTTACTTAAAAAAAACTATATGTGAAGTTGTGTGCACAATTCTCGTCTCTTTCAACCTTTAGTTGTGATAATTTTAAAGTAAAATTATATTTGCAGATTATCGATTATTTTATACAAATTAAATTAACACTATTTTGACCAAATTTTATGATCAATGTGAAAATTAAAATTTAACACTATATGTATCGTTAGAATTCTAATTTATTATCTACATAATATATTTTTTCTAATTATTTTAGAGATGGTTGATTTTTTTTAAAACATGATTATTTGGTAGCGTATAAGTACTAAATTTAAAATATTACTTATTTTTCAACCATTTAAAAATTTAATATAGTAGATACATATTATTTTAGAATATTGCTTATTATTTTAGTTCATCTCTTAAAGATTTTACATTTAACCCCTATTTTTTTTCAATTTATTTATTTAACATTACTCTAATTTTAATAGGTTTGTTCATGAACTGGTTCGATCCTGAACCGGTTCAGACCTGAACTGTTTGTAAAAATCAATACTTTTTTATGTTTCTAAAAAAACTTATCTGGTTTAGGTAAAAAACTGGTTTGGTTCAAATCAATTAAGAACCAGTTCAAACTAGTCTGTTTTTTTTTAATAACAATTTTGGTTAGGAAACAATCTAGTTCAAATTGAAACTGAACCGACTAAAAATCATGTCCAACACACTGAACCAACTGAAAAATTGAACCGATCGAAAACACTGAACCGACTGAAAAACACACTGAACCAATTGAAAACACATTGAAACGACTGAAAATACACTGAACCGACTAAAAAACACACTGAACCGACTGAAAAACACACTGAACCAGTTGAAAACACCCTAAACCGACTAAAAAATACAATGAACCAACTGAAAAACATACTGAACTGACTGAAAATTTATTCCACAACCAGCTGAAATCCTGTACAACATACTAGAGTCCAATACATCTCTAGGTTTGGTTTATTGAAGACATCTCTAGTTTTGGTTTAATTTCAGACTGGTTTGGTACCAAACCAGTTTTAAAAATATATAGGTTTAAAGTGGTTTGATTTAAATTTAAGTATAAACCAGTATAAAAAAACGAGTCAATTCGAACCGATTCAGACCTGAACTGATTTACTTGAAACCTAAAAAACTGGTTTGATTTTAAAACCAGTTCGGTCGTACCGGTTCAAACAGACCAATTCGGCCGAACCGGTTTAAATGAACAAGCCTAAATTTTAACCCCATTCAAATAAATTACTGGGTTATAAGCTCTTGACCTGATCCAAACCCGGCTAGTGACCCGTCTTCCTCAGGAACCTTATTTCGAATCAACGGGAACCCTAACTATTCGAGCAAACAGATCCCACCGTATCCTCTCCTTGAACCCTACTGCCGGCATCAAATCACTGAAGGATGAGACACTCATGGCGTATTTTTCTTCTTCGATCCAACCACCTCCGCACTACCCTGCCTCACGCGCCCCGACTGACTATAACAGCAACGCCCAATGTCAATTCTCCCCATCATTTTGGATCATTCGTCCATCCTCAAGTCACCAACATTTTGGGCCGTAACTTCCCTATCACAAGGGATTTCACGTCGGAGACGGCTGTGGAGGACCCTGATCAGGCGTCCATACTGACAGAGATCTTCTCCAAGTGTGAAGGGCCGGATGTGATTAGTAGGGAGATAGAGCTGAATAACGTTACAATTGGTCATGATTTGATTGTGAAGGTGTTGCGGGGACTTGGTACTAGTCCAGATGTTGCTAGGAAGTTTTTTGGGTGGGCTTCAATGAGCAATAGCGAGAGGTTGAGCTCAAAAACCTTTAACTCGATGCTCTGGATCTTCGGAACCAATGGACTTGATGATGATTTTTGGGGTCTAATCGAGACAATGAAGAAAAAGGGTTATGGGGTGTCGAAGCCAGTTAAGGATAAAGTGTTGGAGAAGTTTGAGAAGGAAGGAAGGGCTTCTGATGTTAAGAGGTTGAAAGACGTTTTCGCGACTGGATCAACTGATAAGTCAACCGAGAAACTCGCCACTATAGTTTCTAGAATTGTGAAGAAAGAGGTGTGGAGTGGACAAGTCGAAAGGAAACTGCAAGATTTGAATCTTAAATTTTCAAGCAAGCAAGTCAGCCTAATCCTGGAAAGTCTTGCTTCGGAGCCTGCAAAAGCTTTGATTTTTTTTAGGTGGGTCGAGGAGAGCGGTTTATGCAAACACAATCAGTTGACGTACAATGCAATGTCGATAGTTTTGGGTAGAGAGGATTGCATTGATAGGTTTTGGAACCTTGTCAATGAAATGCGAGCTGCTGGATATGAAATGGAGATGGAGACATACCATACTGTATTAAGGCGTTTCCTAAACAGGAAGATGACCGAGGAAGTGGTGTCCTTGTATGAGTTTGCAATGGGAGGTTCTAATAAGCCTCCAGTGGCAGATTGTACCTTCCTCTTGAAGAAAGTAGCTGTAAGTAAGGATTTTGATTGGAGTCTGATTTCAAGAGTTTTGAAGGTTTTCACTGAGAACGGAACCCTGACGGATTATATGCTCAATGCAGTTATGAAATCTCTTGCCAGTGTAGGTAGATTAGGAGAATACAACAATGTGTTGATAGCGATGAAGAAATCTGGGTTTGTCCCAAGTAACAATACGATAAGCAAGATGACATTCCAGCTAAGTAGGAGTGGTATACTGGCTGGTCCGAGTGAATTCATGGAAAACGTGGAAGCAAAGCCTGACTATAGAACTTGGATGTCTTTGATAGAAGGGCATTGTGCTGGTAAAGATCTTGAGAAGGCTTCAGATTATCTCAAAGAGATGTCTAGAAATGAAAATGGCACTTTTGTTAACAATGCAGTTGAGACTGTTGTGACAGCATATTGCAACAGAAACAGGGCAGTGGATGCTTGTAAACTGCTGCAAGATTGTGTTTTGACTAATCAAGTCAAGCCCTTGCATACTACATACAAACTTCTGATCAGTAGCTTAATAGTTCAAGGCGGATTTAACGAGGCACTGAGTCTCTTAAGTTTGATGAAGAATGATGACTACCCACCATTCTTGGATCCTTTTATTGGGTACATATCGAAGAGAGGAACTGCCGATGAAGCTGTTTGTTTTTCAAAGGCAATGACCTCTAAGAGGTTTCCTTCTACTTCTGTGTACTTGAGAATGTTTGAGGCTTTCTTCCAAGCTAGGAGAAGAGAGGAAGCCCAGGAGTTTCTTGCCAAGTGCCCAAGCCACATACGCGATCATGCAGATATTTTGGATCTCTTCTGCCCTAAGCCGAAGGAGGACCCCCCAGTTGCCATTGTTTCTGCGGTATGATTTTTAAAATCATAATATATGTCTGATTTGGAGATTAGAGTAGAATTTTAGATGCCTTCCGAGTCTCTTTTTGCTTTGATCACTCTGTATTACTCAAAACTTTATTTCCATCCCGCGAATAATCTAAGGTACACTTCCACATCACATTCTTGTTATTTCCTCATGTCTCTGTCTGTTGTATGTTGTTTCGGTGAGTCTTGATTTGTGCACGGTATGTCTATCTATATACTGCCTGTCCTTAGAGATGGCACGCTTCAGGGTTTGCTGTTATTTATCTCAACGGACAGAGAAGTGTCTGTGGTGGTGACCATTGGAATCGGTATAGAAACTGATCTGTTTGCTTCAACACTTTATGCTGTGGATTATAACGTTCTGTTAGCATTGAGTTACAGTACAGTGGTATTCGATGTCTCTAAAATTTGCTATTTCGTCACTTCCTAGCACTATTTAAGAACTCTTTTATTATTATAAGTAGTGACACCTATACTTTTAATTGTCATGTTTTTATATATGTATAGCAATACCACGTCCAGGTGCAATCCGAACAAATCTGGTTCACAGGTTTGTGGAGTAAATGGAAAGCAACAAATCCACATTCACAAACAACTCAATTCAATACCTATTGAGTTCCGAAGAGAAGGGGAGCGACGGAGATGAAAACGTAACAGAAATGTAAAGAGTGCAAAGAGGATACTATGGATCATTTGGCTTAGCCTCTTCACTGGGCACCATCATCTTAAATAGGGGAAATAAACCGAGAGTTTTACAAAACCGGTCCAAAGAATTAAACTCTAACAAATTAAGTCCTCAACAAATAAATCGAAAAGAACAGAGAAACAAAACACAAGAATACACTTCATGCTATGACAGTGTAAAATCAGTCCTTCAACTTCTCAGGTTTAGCTTGTCCTTCAATACTCTCCTCAAGCTGATACATGATAAACTATGCTGATACATGATAAACTATTCTTCAATCTCAATTTTTTCAACAAATAGCAATGCTAATTCCTTTGAAGTGCCTTGGTAAATAAATCTGCAAGCTGCTCACCAGACTTTACATAATCTGTTTCTATAATACCTGCATCGATCTATTCTCTTATATAATGATAGACAATTTCAATATGTTTTGTTCTTTCATGATACATAGGGTTAGATGCAATATGAATAACAACTTTATTATCACAAAATAAAGTAATTGGGTGATGAAAAACTATACTCAATTTTCTTAACAAACATCTTAACTAAATTATTTCGGAAACGGTTGAACTCATGCTTCTATATTCGGTTTCTGCTGAGGAGCGAGAAACTTTTTTTTTTTTACTTTCCACGAAACAAGTGAGTCATCTAAAAATGTGCAATATTCAGAAACAGACTTTCGAGTTTCTACACAACTACCACAATCAGAGTCACAATAGGCATAAATCTCTAAATTACCTATGGACGACAATAGAATCCCCAATCCTGGTTACTCTTTGATGTACTCAATGATATGATATACAACATCCAAAAGAGATTGTTTTGAATTATGTATAAATTGACTTAGGTAGGCATTGCACAGAATAAGCAATATCTGGACGTGTGATAGTCAAATAAAGTAACTTTCCTATCAATTTCTTGTATAAAGTGGGATCATCAACAAGAGCATCATTTGTGTTCATCTCAAATTTTAAATCATATCCCTTATGTGTGAACTTGACATTTTGTTCCATTGGAGTGGAACTTGGTTTTCCACTTAGAAAACCTGTTTCAAATAGAAATTCAAGAGTATATTTTCTTTGGCACATAACTGTGGGTTGGAAACTCACAAGTGCTGACTTGGTAGTGAATTGAATGCCCAAGGATGGGTGATTGCACGCTTTCGCCTGAGCTCCGATGAACCTGCAAGAAGGGGATCGCAACAGAGGGGGTGTCTCTGGATCCCTCTCCGATGCTTAAATGAGCATACTGTGTGTATGAACTCAAAAACGTAATGAACGTATTGAAAAACAAGAGTATTTATAGAGTGGAGAGATCAAATCGTTATAGGCAACAGAATATCTTGATGAATATTGTGCCAGTAAAGATTAGGATAACATATATTACGGTTATGGCGTAATATTGCAGTTACCGTATGTAATCTTTAGAGAATATGTGCTCGATATATGCGGGATATCGTGGTCATATCTTTAGTGGCGGTTGGTGGGACCAGAGTTAAGATGTTAGAATCTCTTGGCGAGCACTCCTATGATGAGTAGTAGGAAGCCGTGACCTTGGTCAATGGCTATCTGTGATGAAGCTTTGGCGTCCACTTTGGTTTGGGTTCGATACTAGACCGCTTTATGAGGGTCAGATTAACCTTAATGTGGGTCGTCCCGGTCAGAATGATATGGGTTTTACCCCCTGCAAAGTTATTGGGTCTCTAAGGTCTTTCCCTCATTGGGCCGCCACTCTCAATACCCAACATTTGCCCCCGAATCTTGAGTGAAGTTTATTCGGTCAAGCTTGATTATGTGATAGGGTTTGAGATAGTGACACTTGGATTGAATCTTTTCTGTCCTTATCTTCTATTTGTGCCTTTTTTGAGACTTCGTATCCTTTGGCGAGCGGTTGTTTGGTCGCCTAGAGTTTATGGAATGTTCGATCCTTTACCCTTTTTGGCGAACGCTTGGGGTTGCTGGGGTTTATGAATGTTCATTCACTACTCTTTGGCGAGCACTACCATCAAGAGGGTTTCCGGAGAGGCTTAGAGTATTTTGGCGATCACCTTTTTTGTATAAGGTCTTGAGCATTTAATGACTACACTGTTACCCAGAAGTTGAACGGACAATTGAGGCATGTTTGTCTTTCGGTCTTCTGTAACCAGAGGGTAGGCTAACAGTTCTCGTACTGTTTCAACCGTTTGTCTCCCCGATGCGTCTCTTCGAATTCTGACATTACTTCGATTTTACCCAAAAGGGTGTAATCATTATCTGTGTCGTTTCAGACATGCCTGTTCGGTTTCCTCTATTTTGGCTATATAAAAAGTCGAACCTTGGCATTTTGTCCTTTACGCGTTCCAGTCATTTGCATTCCAGAGCTCATATCCTCTCCAGTCCCTTGCTTTCATCTTTCATTTTCTTCACTTCTCCAAAAAGCTTCTACTGTTTCTATGGCTTCCAATTTTTAGATGAATCGAAACAGAATTTGATAGGAGAAGATGAAGAACAAGGTTGCTTGAACTCTAAGCAGTGGAACCTTGTAGAAGAAGAAACATAATTATGTTATAACAGAAACAGAAAAATGATTTTCACATTGATTGAAGAAGGTTAGGATTTACAATGCTATCACTGTTTATTTATAGTCTAAACTAGATGCTTGAAGAACAGATTGAAACTAATCTAGAAAACTCAAGAAGATTCAAGAGACTTAGACTAGCAAACACATCAAGATGCGATGAACATACAGTTTGAACTAATACATTTTCATAACCCCTAACATTCCCTATCAAAGATTTTTTATTAAAACACTCTTAATTGACCTTGTTTTGATTGACTCTCCTTCATCATCTTCATTCTGAATTCTCGTTCAGCTTGCAATTTTGAAACCAAAGCTAGAACTGTTCTTGTTCTTCAAACACAGCTCGCTTGATCATGTCCAAATCTTGATATCACTTCTACTGCTCTTCATCACATCATCACAATCCAAACAAGAGATATCATATAAAATCATCACATTTCACTGCCAAAGGTAAACAGATCATAAACCAGACTCATACAACAAGATGTATTGAACGATATACAAGCTGTCATACAGTCTCACAACTATTCAATATGCAATACAATATTTAAGTTCAACATTAAGATATGTATAGGTAAAACTAACTTCTAAAGATCCATGATACACATCAATTATGATATCAAGAATCACCCATGAAGCTATTCAATCAACATATATTCTTTTCATCGATCTTCATTTCCTTCTTTTCTCCTTTTTTTTTTCATTCGATTCATTTTTTTATGACAAGAAGGTTTGAGCCTTCATCTTTTCATTGGGATTGGAAGGTTTGAGCCTCCATCTTTTCTTTCTCAAATCAATGAAGAAGTAGCTTTGGCGTTTTCTTCTTCATTGATTATTTTTGAAATCAAACCCCATGAGCTGTCAAACTATTTAGCTAACAACAGATGATTCAATTTCAGACTGAGATCAATGAGATTAGAAGAAGAACAAATTTTACCTACACACAATCACAAAGAGAACTGAACATTGCAAGCTAAAGAACAGAGGAGAAGAATGAAAGCTCAGAATAAACAAGCAATACAACACTGTATGATGAATGTGTTATGATCTGAACCAGAGAAGAGAAAAGATGACATATAGAGGTCACCAGTTTTGAAAAATGATAATAGTTCAAGAACACAGAACTGACAACAAATTTGAGAAGAGCAAACAAACATTAAGCTTGAAAACAGACCATTCTACCAAGGAAATCAAAAGCACAACCAGACAAGATATTAAAGTAAAGAACAAGAGACAACTAAAACAATACCACACTTATCAAACACTTTCATTTAAACACTTAGAAAGAACATCAACTTACTCAAGAGAATAGACCCCAAGTTTTTTATGAAGAGGAACATTTTTTTTTTCATTCAATGGCTTTGTAAGAATGTCAGCAAACTGATCATTAGAAGGAACGAAATTAACTAATACATGACCACTAGAGACTTTTTCACGCACAAAACTAAAATCTATCTCAACATGTTTCATTTTTGAATGATGGATGTGATTTTCAGTTAAACCAACAACACTCGTATTATCACACCATACCACAGGAATAGACGACAAAGAAACATCAAGTTCTTGAAGAAGAGACTTAACCCAAAGTACCTCACAAATAGCATTGGCTATAGCTCGATATTCAACCTCAGCTGAAGATCGTGAGATGACAGATTGTTTTTTAGAGCTCCATACAATTGGATTACCATTGAGCAAGAGAAAATGTTCAGAAATTGACTTTCGATCTGTTGGATCACTGCCCCAATCTGCATCTGCATATGAAACCAGAGAAACTTCTTTAGAAGGAACCAATGAAGCTTGGAACAATAAACCATGAGAAATAGTACCTTTGAGATATTTCAGAATATGAACAAGAGCATTCCAATGACATAGTGTAGGAGATTGCTACTCTAATTTTAGATACATAATTTATAAATCACTACCCAAACTTTATTTATTTTTAAATGCTACCTAAACTTTGACATTTGACGCAAATTGCTGATCGGTTAAGTTTTTCATTAAATATGGACGGAAAATGATGTGGCATCACGTGATTAATCCATAATTTAGAAAACTCTTTTATTTTTGAAAAATACTAGAAAAAATCTTTAAAAAACAAGAAAATTAATAGGAAAAATATGAGTTTTTGATATAATATTTTTATTAAATATATGAAATAAAAAAATGTTGTTTCATATTTTCAATAAAAATATTATTTTAAAAACTTATTTTTCCTATTAATTTCCTATATTTTTTTTAATGTGTATTTTTAAAAAATTATTTGGTTTTCTAAATTATGGACGAATCATAGATTGTCACGTCATTTTGCGTCCATATTTAACAAAAAAATTAACGGAAGTAGTAATTAGCCCCAATTCCAAAATATATGCAGCAAAATTTAAAAATATAAAATTTAGGTAATTATTTGTATAATGTCCAAAATTGAAGTAGCAATTTGGTTATTAAGTGTTAATCATATCTAAGTTAATCGTTATAAGATGATGTAATTGGAGTAGCAATTTGGATATTATCCATTAATCATATCTCAGTTAATCATTACAAGATGATGCAGCGGTTTAGTCTTTTGTCTTTCGGTCCCTTAACCGAGGATTATTGTTCAAAGCTTAAGAATAATTTTTTCTTTCTAATCGGCACTACCGAAGCAAGTATAATAAGACTGTTGCCCTCAAGTTGGTACTCTTTACATAACAGCCTGCTGGAAAAAATAAAAATCATATCTCGGTTATTTCATCTCCTTAAATGCAAAGAGAGAGTTACTGGTTTTATGTTTTTACATAAAAACAACAGAAACACTACTAAAGGTAGCACTAGCCTAGCCCTAGCTGTTGTAGTTGAAGCTCCCATCTGTTTATCTTTCTACTCTCCATTTCCCGATGGTCTTTTCGTAATATCAAATCTTGTATCAACTCCTATAAATTCGACCAAACCATTTTCCTTCCCACACATATACAAATTAATAAAGAGGAAGGATCGGAGAGAGATGGGGTCAACTTCGTCTTCTTCTTCAGCAGTAGCCACTCCAATATCAAACTCTCCAATCCCTTACTTATTCGGCGGCTTAGCACTAACCCTAATCCTCATCGCCACTGCTCTCATCAGTCTAGTGTGTTCCCACAAGAAACTATCATCCCGGTGGATGCAGACCTCTCAAGACGGTCGAGAACAAGAGAAGTCGATGGGGAATATGGAGACTAAGATTGTGGTGATCATGGCTGGTGATGCAAACCCGAGCTTCATCACCAAGCCTCTGCCATTTCCGATGCGTCCTACTAGATAGCTAATTGATCAGCAGGCAGGTCTACCTAGCTAGATAGCTACACATAGTTTACTTCCAACCTTTTCATAGAAATTAGGGAAGCATGATTTTGCTCGAGATTGGCTGTTGCGGGGAGATGTAATTTGTAGAGACATCATTGTATTGTAGGATCAATTTTGGATTAATGAACGCCAAAGTTGTCTCTTTTCTTCTTCTTCTTCTTGTTCATGACAAGTTAATGGTTGGTTACGTTGCGCATGCAGTTACAATGAAATTGTATCGATCACCACGGAAATAGTCCGGCAATGTAATCATCTTTCTACCTGCTGATATAAACAAAACTATCATCTTCGTTTGATCGAGTCCATCTCCTCTTCTGAACACTTCATTATTCTTTGCATGGATTCGTATGCTTTTCCTTTCCAAGACAACCAACTCATCATGTCAGATAAATTAGAGGGTCAGACAATGCAAACAGAGATTTCAATTCATTGTCGGGAATGGAGTAACGGTCTGTCTGTCTGTCAACAGTGAGTCAGTGGGAAACATACTATTCTTTCTCTCATCCACGTACTGGTACTGGTCTGTTTTTCATCAAAGAAAACATGACAACACACGTACATATACGATCGGATGAGGATCTTCCAGGTCATATATTAGTACGTCTTTATCTCCATATATGAATCGATATTCAGGTGGATTATATATGGATCATGAGTTGCACACAGGAACCCTAAGAAAACTCAACAGCAGCCAGACATGTAAGAAGACAACATAAAAGAAGTAGCGGACGACACGACAAGGTGGGTGGGGTTTAGGGGAATGATTAAATTAGGAAGTCTGCACTCTACTTTTCCGCATGCAATGCAAGAACCCAAAATTCAGTCGGCTACTCTCTTGCTATAAGTATCTGCTCGTAATATTATTAAACTACATATTTACTCATCACAACTTATAGTATAATAAATTATTAATCTATGTTACAATGTAACGTAAGTATTTTATTTAAATTAATATATCATTAGAAGAGTATACCCCTTAATCTTGATTAGTTTGTTATAATAATACACATAACTAAAAATGCATAATATCATAAAGCTCTTCATATTAATTAATATTAGCATACAATAAAATGATTTGTAAATTAAAGTATTGTTGAAAAAGCTATCTCTTTATTAACGATGGTCAAAATTAGATAATATTATAGTCTATAAAAATAAATAAATATATCTAGAGATAATGAAAGAAAATAATATTATTTAAGATATTGAGTTTTCTGGCGTTTTAAAGTTTAGAACTATTTATTGTATTACGTGACGAAATATTAGAGATGTAGGGAAAAAAATAGAATTAATTTTAAACTTCAAAATTGACAATTTCAACAAGTGCCATTATCTGATCTAATTAAATAGAAATATATTTCCTTATGTAATACATATCTATGTATATATATTTTGTGTTTGTTTTATTTATATTTTTTGATAAACATATGTATGTGCTTCTATAATATTTTTAATTTAGATCAAATATGCATAACGTTTTTTTTACTACTACTATATAATAACAGATCGCCGTTATTTCATTTTTTTACAATATATATATAGAGATAAATAGATAGATATGTCAACTACCTTAATTTTGGAATAAAAAGATAAATTCCGATAATTCTTCTTTAATTTTTGAAGTTTTTCTATTGTGTGTCAGATACCATGTTTCACATAATAGGAATTAAAATTTAGGAGATATGAATTGATTTTAAAATTATTTAAGGTGTGTAAAATAAAAACTACATAATCATTTGTATCTAGACTCGACTATTTATGTGTAAACGATTAACTTTCATAAAATGATATATAAAATTGAGAAGAGAGAAAATATCTGAAAAAGAAGAAAGCATATTAATCTAGTCTAATACTCTGTCTTTCAATTATGCACTAGTTTCAATACAAATCAATTAAGTATAAATTGAGATTTATACTTAATTTTTTTTTATTAAAAAAAATTAAGTATAATCTCAATTTATAATATTGGGTACCAATTAATGTTATAGGAATATAATGAAGCACATGTAACCCATGTGGCAATTAGCTAAGAAAATACAAAGTATCCATGCATTTGTTTGCTTTTGGATCGATTAGCATGGGTAAGGACAACACTCCAACGTGGGTTTAAGGCTTTAAGCTACGTACGCACTCATAGATATAATAGGAATCATTTCATAGAGTGAATTAGTGAAAAAGTATACTTTTTTAATTTATTTAAAGAGGGTGTTATGTTATATAAGACACATCATTAAAATAAGTTGACCTACTTTTGTTAGCTAGCATTACGTTCGGGGAAAGAGCTGGACCGACGTCTCCTCTCCATCAACTCAATACTATAATAGCATGGAAATAAAATACGTAATAATTGGTGGTAATTACCAAAATTATTCTTTAATGATTCAGTTTGTTGATGGAGTCGAGATAATAAATAATACAAAAAACAGAATATAAGAAATCAAAGGGATTTGTGTGTCTGTGGTGGATCAGAAGAGAACATTCGAAACCCATGTCAAAGCTGTCTGTCTGTCTGTCTGTCTTGTCTCTCTCATTTCAATGGAGGGGGCTGAGGTCTAACCACTCCATTTACACTTTTTATTCTTCAATTATTATTCCACGCTTCTAAAACTGTCCTCCTGATCTCGACTCCAACAATGGAGTTCTCTTCTGAGGAGTTTGGAAGCAGCGAATCTGGGTGGACAATGTACATTGCGTCTCCCATGAAAGAAGACGATGAAGAAGACCAAGGCTCAGGTATTAGCTGGGTTACAGAGACTAAGGGCCGGCGTTATCAGAGCAGTTCAAAAAGAAGAGAAAAGGAAAAAACCCATTATCAGGACCAGGAAAGCGACGACTCCATGGCTTCTGATGCTTCGTCTGGCAAACTTCACCAGAACACGAGCAAGACAGTTAGTAAGAGAGCTGATGAAGAGGAGAAGAAGAAGAAGAAGAAAGGGAAGCGCAAATCAGGAAAGCAATGAAGCATCGCACGCCGCCGACTGCTCGAGTTATAGCTTTCGATTCTTTCTCTACCTCTCTAATCAGTTTTTAAAAAGTATATAGCTTTCATGTGAAAATTGTACGTAAAATGATTTTATTTTTCTTGTCTGTTTTGTTGATCTTTTCAGCTTCCATATACATGTTCATATGAGTTACAACGTGGGTTGGAGTTATAAGATTTGATCCTTCTGTATTTGGTTGGAGATGAACTGCTGATACATTACTACAAAAGAGTAATCTCTAACCAATAATGCAATGAATTATTACATCGTCATGTAATAATGTGGTAGTAAAGTTGATGTCATATATATGTCGTCGGTCCCATACTCAAGTATTGGTGTAAAGTGCGGTCACAATCCAAATTTGTCGAGAAGGGACGTGTTTTGGTTTCTCATAGTTTGGCATTTTGTTTATTTTTTTCGAGATACATCCATTGTTTTCGTCAGTTTACAGCACAAATGTGCACCGTTTTGGGTTTATTTAAGGGAAAAGTCTGAAATAGTGTCATGATGTTTCAATAAAATGGTTTTCGGTGCCACATGTTTTTTTGCGATTGTTAATGGTACATGATGTTGCCAAACGATGGTAACCGAACCTTCCGTCGACCCGTCGTTACTTTTTGCCGTTAACTTGTCACATGTATGTCACGTGAGGGCCCATTTTATTTTCAGTTTGTTGAAAAGACTAAATTACCCTCTTCACACCATGTGGCCCCTTTTGAACTCCCAGAATCAGTTTTCATTTCACTTTGCCTTCTTCAAATTAGAAAGTCCTTCCCTTTGCCTTCCGTTCGACTTCTGGCTTTCTCCGTTCGACTTTTGGTAGATGAACCGCACCATTTCTCGCTGTCCTACAATCATCGGCACGGTTTCCCTCTCCTCCAGGTCTGCCTTCCTTGAGATATTCAATCTTCTGCACCCCTTTTTCTGGGTTGTTATTGCGTAATGTTCATTTTGTTCTTGATCTTGGGATTCTTTCCAATCTCCAGCTACATTTGATTTCGTAATGAATTTCGCAATACATAGTATTTAGGGTTTTCTCGATGTTGCGATTTTAAATCGTGTAATGAAGTAGATGAACGGAAGCTTGCTGATTGTGGTAGATGCTGTAAATCTAAAGTTTAATTTGAAAATCATTGCTGCTGAATCTTTTGTGTTGCTGAATACGCTTCAGAAATGATGAACAACACTATAGATTGATTACTCTATAGGGTTTTATACAAGTTTTGCCTTTTCATAGTCAAAAACCTCGCTATTTGCAGTAGAATCATCGTGTGTTTTTGTTGAATCGCCAAAGTAATTGCATAATTGTTCTGTTTATGTAGGTAAATTCGCTTGCTGCGAGAAGAATTCTGGTGGGATTAAAAGGAGGAATAAGGGCAGAATAGGTATTAAAAATAACATGTCAGCAAATTGGAATACGTGTCATCGCACGTGATGACATCACGTCTAATTCGAACGGAAGTGACACGGAAGGACCAAAAACAATCTTTTCGAAACATTTTGTACCATTTACCATGACGAGAGTTGAAAAAGCATTTTGGTCAAACATCATGACCCCTTTTCAGACTTTTCCCTTTATTATTTAACAACTCAACGTGGATGCTTATCATGTCCCTTCCCTACTAATCGTGTTTGGCCGGTCATTAAGAAAACTTTAATTATTGCAAATGGTCCTCGATAGCTACACTAATTAAATCTATTTTACATATATATATAATTAAAGCAGTTATATAATTATTTTCAATTAAGCTGCTAACCTTTTCATACGATCGAATTAAGTTTCCAAGAATTTGACGAAAAGGGTATGAAAAGTTATTGATAACAATAATATAACATTATGGTCGTCGAAGTTGGAAGATTCTATGAGGAGTAAGGGATCGTTTGGATCCCCAACTCCCAATCTTCTACCATTGAAGCAAATATGAGATACTGTGGAACGACAAGAGGATTGAGATTGAGGAGCATGCACATGCAGACGTGACTGGACTTTGATCTCACTTTGCCACACATGTTCCTAACCTAGCTATGCTTCGAATTGGACATCCATACCTAATTATATAGTTCCTTGCTTCCAACGTGCTATCTGTTAAAACAGGTAATTCTAACATTCATTTCAGTTATTTTCAGCTCAATTGATTTCATTACACCAGAATCAGGAACATTTATACAACTTCTATCTACTAATCTAGAAGCTATATTCATCATTACACTATAAAACAGATTTGTCAATATTGCTGTTTACTTTAGACAATATTCCTGATTTTATGGCTTTCCTGATTTCATGGCTTTTGACTTATACGTTTGTTGTCTTATTCCAACACTCCCCCTCAAGTTGAGTGGTCGGATCTCTGATGCTCAACTTGTCGAGTACTTCTTTGAACACCTTTGAGTTCACTACTTTGGTGAGTATATCAGCTAACTGATACTCATAGTGAACAAACAGTAGTTTAATATTTCCAACCTCAATATTTTTCTTTATGAAGTGTCTGTCCACTTCAATATGCTTGGTCCGGTCATGTTGCACTGGATTTTCTGGAATGCTGATTGTCGCCTTGTTATCACATAGTAACTCACATGATTTGGTTGGTGGGAAACCAATTTATGTCATCAATTTCCTTAGCCATGGGATTTTTGTTAATCCTCTAGCTATCCCACAAAATTCTGCTTCTGCACTTAATAGAGCCACCACCTTCTGTTTCTTACTTCTCCAGGTTACCAGATTATCACCAATAAAGGTGAAATATCCAGAGGTTGACTTTCGATCAACTGGGTTCCCTGCCCAGTCAGCATCTGTGTAACCTTGTATTTCCAGATGGTTATTTCTTTTGAACAAAACTCAATTCTCTGACGTGCCCTTCAAGTACCTCATTATCCTTGTGACTGCTTCCATATGCTCAGCTTGGGGCTGATGCATAAATTGGCTTACTACTCCGACCGCATAAGCTATGTTTGGTCGAGTATGTGACAAATATATAAGCTTGCCCACCCGCCTTTGATATCGCTCCTTATCTGCCATTCTTGCTCCTTCTGATAGTTGTAAGTCATGATTTACTACGATTGGAGTTTCAGCAAGTTTGCATTTCAACATCCCTGTCTCTGTCAAAAAATCCAGAATTTACTTCCTTTGGGATATAAAATTCCATTTTTTTCGATCTTAGCACCTCGATTCCAATGAAGTATTTCAAATTTCCGAGATCTTTCATCTCAAATTCTTCAAACAAGTTCATCTTGAGCCTATCCATTTCTTATTTTTCATTCCCTGTGATAATCATGTCATCGACGTAAATAATCAAACAGGTTATTAATTCCCCTGTTCTTTTCAAGAACAAAGTATGGTCTGAGTTGCTTTGCTTATACCCATATTTTTTCATGACTATAGTAAACCTCCCAAACCATGCCCGGGGAGATTGTTTCAGACCATGGAGTGCCTTTTTTAATCAGCACACCTTTTCTTCTTGACTTTCATTCTTGTATCCTGGAGGAACTTCCATATACATTTCTTCTTCGAGATCTCCATGAAGGAATGCATTCTTTACATCGAACTGGTGGAGCGGCCAATCTTTATTTGTTGCTATAGACAACAATACTCTGATTGTGTTTATCTTGGCTACCGACGATAATGTCTCAGAATAATCAATCACGTATGTCTGAGTGTATCATTTGCCACCAATCTCGCCTTATTATCAATGGACCAATCTTGCTTATATTTGATAGTATACACCCACCTGCATCCTACTGGCTTCTTTCCAGCTGGCAATATGCACATTTCTCACGTCTTATTTTTCTCTTGCGCTTCCATTTCAATATTCATAGCTCGTTTCCAATTCTTGGATTGTTGAGCTTCTTCAGTTGTTCGCGGGATTTCTTCTATGAGAATAGACATTGTGAATGCCTTCGCTTCCTCACTTATCATCCCCCTTACTCTGTTTGCCACTAGATATCTTGATATGTTTGGCTCCCTTTCTAGTGTATATCTCTTTGGTGGCCTTCCTCGATTATCTCTTGGAGGCAACTTATATCCTCCAACCATTATCTCCTCTTGTTCACCTGGTTTTTCACTCAAAATATTGATGTTTTGAGTTTCAGATGAACTTACCGGGCTTACCTCGGATACCTCAACTGGTGATGAAATACTGGTTGTGGCCCTTAATTCACTGCTTGATACTGGCGTATCAGAGGTTAGCTCAAGGGTTGTACTATCTTGCTCTTTTGGTTCTTCATAGGAGAGATTAGGTTTGTCATAGAGATATTAGAATTACATACCCATTACAGTGGATCATCTGTAAGACTCCCCCTGACCACTGGATTGGTGATAAAAATACTATGTTTCAAGGAAATCACAGTTCATGGAGGTGAACATGCGACGAGTTTTAGGATCATAACATCGATACCCCTTTTGATTAACTCCATATCCAACAAACACACATTTAACTGCACACGAATCAAATTTGGTACGGTCAATCTTAGGTATGTGGACGAACACAGAGCAACCAAAGACTCGAGGATTTAAACTTAGAGCTGGGGGTACTTTGGTCAATTCAGAAAGAGTCTGAATCGGTGTTTTGAAATTGATAATTTTTGTAGGAAGACGATTGAGGAGATATGTTGCTGTGGCAACGGCTTCAGGCCAGAATGATTTCAGAACTTTTGACTCAATAAGTAGGGCTCGCGTTATTTCAAGGAGAATTCGATTTTTTCTTTCTGCCACACCATTTTGTTCTGGAGTGTGTGGACAAGAAGTTTTATGAATGATTCCCTTGTCAGAAAAGAAATCTTTCATAAGTTGATTTACAAATCCCCCCCCCCCCCCCCATTATCCGACCGAAGGACTTGGATATTTTTCGGAAACTGATTTTGGATCATTTGGAAAAAGTGATTGAATTTGTCAAACACTTCTGATTTTTTGTTTTAAAAAATACACCCATGTTATACGAGTGCAGTCATCGACAAATAATACGAAATATCTAAAACCTTGACCCCCAGAAATTGGTGTTGGACCCCACACATCAGAATGCACTAATGAAAACATGGAATTCATACGAGTACTATTAGGCTTGAACGCATGTCTATGATTTTTTGCAAGAATACAAGTCTCACAAGAAAGATTACTATTCTTAAAAAACAACTTAGGGAATAAAAGTTGTAGATATGGATGACCCAATCTCTTGTGCCATAACCAAGCCTCTCTTTCAGAAGTCCCATGAGCAAGTAGTGTCGAACTTGGTTGAGCTACTTCATCCACGTAGTACAAACCAGTGCGTTCAGTGCCACGCACAATAATCACCCCAGTGTGGATATCCTGCAGCATGCAAAAATTCGGATTCATCACCTACAATTCAGTTCTTTAGTGATATGAGACACCGATAACAATTTATTCGAGAGAGTCGGGACCAAGAGACAATTTGAGATTCTCAAGGTTGGGGAAATTTCTACGGTTCTCATTCCTGTCACTTAGGCCTTTGGCCCATCTACAGTATGAATGTATTCAATCCGGGACTTCACAATATTCTTAATATCACGGGATTCATACGTCATAGTATCGGTTGCCCCACAGTCAAAAATTCACTGGTGATTCTTAAGTGTATCTTTCTGGACTGAATATGCATGTTTTAAAAAATCAGGGACTTGACCGTAATTAATTGGGGCGGTTTTCTGATTTTTTAAAACATCAGGTGCCAATTTGCTAGGATTAAAAGGGAAGGGACTTGGATATAAAATCCAAATCCATTTACCTTCATTTGACCAGCTATTCCCGTTCGGGTCATTTGGAGCGCCTCCCTTCATTTGCTTCGGATCGAAGCTCTCTACTTGGTGGCTAGGGTTTTCGACGTGGCTCTCGTGGCGGCGGGTGCTTGCGACTCCGACGAAGGATTGGTCTCCTTCGTAGTCTGGAAGCTTCGGTGGAGCTTGGCGAGGCGTGGCAGACAACTCTTCGTGGTTGTTGGTGGCCACCGAGTTGCCCACCACGATGGCAGCGCGACTCCGTTTCTCCTCCCACCACTCGGGTTAACCGGCAAGCTTGAAACATCCTTCCTTCGTATGCCGACTCATCCCACAGTGAGTACATTTCAGTTTGCTTCGGTCAATTCGGGGTGAAGATCTGCCGGGTTTCTCGGTCGTGTCCGACCGATTAGTCGTATTTCAGCCTCCTTTTGCTGAATTAGCTGCAGTATATTGATTAGCTGGATTAGATCCGTTGATTAGGTTGATATAGGTCCAATTGCCCCTAGATAATAGTCCCTCACCGAGTCCCGAACCTGTCCCTGATGATGTTCCGTCGGAGGTTGCCGCTCCCATGATGTGGAGCCGAGTGACCTCCTTCCGGACTGAAGCACATGCTTCTTCGACTGAGGGGAGTCGGTCCGGTCGTAACATCTCACGTTTGATTCCATCAAATTTGGGATCAATTCCCCCTAAGAATTGATACAACTTGGTCTCGTTCCAAATTCGGTTGTAAGAGGTTATATCTTGACTGCATATCATCGGATTTGGCCTCCTGGCTTCGATCTCTCCCCATAGGGATTGTATCGAAAGCCAGAACTCTTCGAGTGTAAGTAGTCCCTACATCATTTTCGAAGCTCGATTATGAAGATCGAAAATTTACAGTGAATCCTTACCACTCCCATAAGTCGTTTGCAGTGCATTCCACAAATCACGGGAAGTAGGATAGTGAGCCACATTATTTGCTAATTGTGGCCCTATGTTCTGAATCATCCATGAGAACACAATGAGGTCGTCTTGTTTCCACCTCTCATAACCTGGGTCGGATCTGCTTGGGGGTTCCAGATCCCAGGTTATGTGCTGCAATCGGCCCCTTCCTCCAATTGCGATTTGTATCAATCTGGCCCATAGATGGTAGTTCTGGCCGATGAGCTTTGTGCTCACCGTGACGGTTTCTGGTAGGCTTTTTTTGGTTTTGTGGCTGAGGTTAAGACCATTTTTCAGTATGTTGGCTATTTTGAGGGTTATGTCTTCTTCACTTAGACCTGAACCCATTTGGGTTTGAGAAACTTGGGTTTGGGAATGTTGGCTTTCATTGTCGGACATGGATGGTCGGATCGGATATTATTCTGGTATATGATGATCCATAAAAACACCCAATCCTTCAAGGATTGTGGACCTGCTCTGATACCATGTTAAAACAGGTAATTCTAACATTCATTTCAGGTATTTTCAGCTCAATTGATTTCATTACAACAGAATCGCGTACACTTATACAACTTCTATCTACTAATCTAGAAGTTATATTCATCATTACACTATAAAACAGATTTGTCAATATTGCTGCTTACTTTAGACAATATTCCTGATTTTATGACTTTTGACTTATTATTTTGTTGTCTTATTCCAACAATATCATCCCATTCAGCCCGCATCGTGTTGTATTTTACCTAATAAAAGTTGAACCAAAACGTACACTTGCCGTGGGTACTAGCTAGCTGGCTCGTCGGCCACCTCTTTTCTCAAGTCAGCCATCATCTTCCTGAGCTCGCATGCCTCTTCCTTAAGCTGAGAGTGTTCTCGGATCACTTTGTCATGAACCTCGGAGGCTTGGTTAAGCTTATCCATGAGCTGCTTGTTCTCGTTCCGCAGCCAAACAACCTGAGACCACAGCTCATGGAGATGGCTCTGCTTGCGCATTCGAGACCTTCTCGCAGATTCTCTATTTGATATCATCCGCCTCTGCCTCCTCTCATTGATCAGGTTCAGATGCTGCTTATCTGCTTCGTCCGAGGTCGAGTTGTTGCTTCTCAGGCATGTAACCGACACCGACTGGTTAGACCCGACAACTTGGGGAGGAGGCAAGGGGAACAAAGGGTTGGGGTTGGATGGGTTCAGGACTGCTTGGGGAACTACTGTTGGGTCTTGAATCATGGTCAGTTGGGAAAGGGAACGGGAAAAGTTTGGAGGGTATTCTCTTGGCTCCATGTTTTTCTTTTTAATATTATTATTACAAGTATTTAAAGGGTCTTAGGGGTGGTGGGTTGTAAGTGTGTGTTGTAGTAGGGAAGGGTAAGGGGATGCAGTCACCAAATTGGAGAGGTATTTTATAGGACGAAAGACGAATAAAGGGATTTATTGGGGTTTACTTTGTTTTGAAAATTACTAACCAAAATATAAGAAAACGTAACGATTAAGAGCTTTAATTTTTAATTAAAGATTTAGAGTTTGAATTTTGAAGATAACAAAATATTTATATTGACATTAACGACGTACCAAGAATATTTAAGTGTGGGTTGGACTCATCCGGCACACGAGTGGACAAAACTCTACACGGATGGGTCGGCTAAGGGTAATCCAGGATCGGCAGGGGGTGCAGGTCCTAGGAGGTGCAGGGGGCTGAGGAATGAAAGGGGTTGGATAAAAGGTTACCAGAGGTGGATTTGTATCACAAATAGCCTTGTCGCCGAATTGTGGGCTATCCGGGATGGACTTTCTGTGACGATTAACATGAGGTGCACACTTCATGTTGAATCCGACACTCAAGAGACAATCAACCTAATAGTAAATGACTCAAATCTTTATAGTCTATTGATGTCTCTAATTATTGATTTCAGAAATTTTTTGATGGAATTCAAGAAATTCAAAATCCGACATATTTTTCGAGAGACAAATGGAGTAGTAGACGCTTTGGCTAAGGAGACACAGTTTAACTTGGAGATAAGTTCCTTATTCTCCATAAAATGTTTGGAAGTTGATCTCTAGTGCATGAAAAACACTAACTAGACTAATTAGAAATTATGTTATTTAGCTAATCGTTTGAAACACTTATTTAAAAAAAAAAAAAAAAAAACGTACCAAGGATATATTGCCGATCTACTTGATGATGATGATTACGTGAATGATGCAACTGTGGGATACCGTCACCATTTTATTCATGTGTCTTAAACAAAAAGTTGATAGGCTGGAAAAAATAATAATTCTTTTTTCTTATTATTAGAAAAATAGATGATATTTTTATTTAGTTTAATGAAAATTTTATTGGATTAATAGTGGAATCTAGAATTTCGTAATATGTGAATACATTATAGAAGTTTAGTGAGAGAACAAGTTTTTTCATTAAGAAAATAACACATAGTGACTATTGTTCTATTCGTCAAATAAAAAATAATTTCAATGAGATTAAGCAATTAATTAACCAATGAATAACAGGGTTATGAATCTTCATTTATATATTATGTATTATTATTATTATTATTATTATTATGTACGTCCTATCCTTCTTTCTATCCCATCATCTTTCGAAAGTGCTGCATCTTTATTTTATAAAAGCCGTCCAAAGTAAAAATTATTGACTCAAATAAATAAAGCAGACAAATTCGCGTCTTTGTACTAATCAACTGGGTTGCGTTTGGCGTGAGTAGAATACATCCTTTGGTCTCTATGCTTAGACCACGTACTTCATTGATTCGTTTTTTCGTAACAAAACCTAACTTAACGTGTGTACATTTACAAGACTAGCTAATAAGATAAATTAATTCATGGGAATAAAAATAGTGATGCATGCATATTATTATTATTATTATTATTATTATTTGCGTTATTATAATAATAAAGATGAATCCCCCATGCACATACATACATCTATTAATGGGAGGGACAGCACAAGATCGTAACTTGATTGAACTTCACCGACCGAAGTATATAATTAATTGACGATACCGAGAGACAAAGACAAGATTTTTGCGGGCGCATGCCAGATCGGATGGGATGGGGCACGTACAACATTAAGGTGAACGATACGTAAAATCTTCTTCTCACACAAAAAGAAAAAGGAAAAAAGATATTGCATGATCGTAACAGAAACAGAAAGTATTCCTTTTCTATAATATAAGGTCACTTATAGAAGAAAAAAAAATACATATTTTCTCATAAGTATAAATAACTTTACGAGTAAAGGAATTCATTTTAAATATATTTCAACGAAATGAATGGGCTATTATCTATTGACTATCATGATCGTCTTCATTATCTCATGTCTTTTTTCTTTCTTTCTTTCTTTCCATAATTATTATGATCTTTTAACTACTAAGGTAAAGAGGGACAGAAGGGGACCAGCGACCATTTCATCTTAAATAATGCGACGTTCTTCTTTTGATACTCCGAGATAGTTATCCATGATTCACAAGTTCAAACAAAATTGTAATCTTAGGTGAAATACAGTTTTATTCGAAAACCACATCATAATAAAATGAAATTATACCAAATTATTCAACTTGGACTTTACTACTTTTAACCCGATACAAAAATCAAACCCATTCTGAAAAAGTGAGGAAAAAAAATGAAATGTCTCTTTACCGCTACATATAACTTTTATGGCCCGTTCGTTTGATGGATTTGGCCCGGATTTGGGCTTACGGAATCCATCTCCCCATGTTCGTTTCACAGAATTGGCAATTCTGAGGGTTATGGAATCCGGGCGGTCCGGGCTTAGGGAATCCGAGTAAAAACCTCGGATTCCCTAAGCCCACACGGGTCGGAATCCGGATTCCGACTCCAAATGACTGAATTGCCCTCGTGATTTCTGGGTAATTACTCCCCTGCCATCGTTGATTTGCGCCTGAAATCTCCTGAACCTCTGTGTTGAAAGCGCAGATCCTTCTGAAGCTCAGCCATCACCAACCACCTTCCATCCTCTGAGCTGCGATTCCCAACCGATCCCTGTTTCCAGCAAAAATGACCTCTCCAGCTCCAATCGTCAATTCTTGAGGAAGAAGCAGAGTAAAAGGTTTGACGATTGGTTCGTTCCATTGAGCAGCTTCAGGGTTTCGCGTGTTCGTTTCGCGATGACGCCTCCATCTGCGGCTGCGGCGCTTCTGTTCCTGTTAATAAGCGGTGTCTCGTTCGTCCAACCCGTACATTCGGAGTCGTCGCAGCAGCTGATGTGCCTCCGTGAATCTGCGGCGTTTGTATGCAGCTTAAATCACAAGTGTCCTTTTTCGATCTCACCAAATCCACTTATTCAGGTTAAATCAGTTGCTTTGTATATTGTGTTAATTGGATTATTTTACGCTGCATTATCCCCACTTACCTCTTGAACTGGTTAAACACAGGCTTCGCCTGGGTGGGAAATCTGTCATTTTGGTCTTATGTTTTTTTTTTATCGATATGAGGATATGGCATGCTGATAGAGCCTTTTGTATTTCTGTGGTGATCCTTGCTGGTATGGTCTTGATATTTACCTATTTTGTGTACTGTTTTCTGTTAATGTTATCTGTGTCTGGTGGTGGTGGCATGATTTTCTGTAAGATGATTCCCTAAAATGGTAAAAACAAACAAACGTATGCAATATATGCAGTGCTTATTTGCCCTTAACATCGAATGGTAGCGTTAATGCGACAGAACTCACTTGCTCAATTGAGAAACAATGCACTTGAAATGGATTGTAGACTGTGGCATAACTATATGCTGATTTTGGATATGCGTTTTCAAAAACTACAATTAAGATCCCTTAAGCAGTTTATGATCCAGATGATATTCGAAAGTTTTATTTTACCTGTGAGGTTTCACTCTGGTGGTTGTTTCTTTTGAGAGTTTTCGGGATTGGCTCGATTGAGGCTATTCATTGGATGAGTTCAGGAATATTTTTAGTCCTTGCTTGTAAAACATATCCAGATTAGTTTGGTGGGTTTGTTTGAACCAGCTTTTATTTTATAAATAGACCATGAATAAATATTATGCCAACAACTCTCACATCTTGTCCCGGAAGATCTATGCTGCAATGTGTCTCTAATATCATAGGGGATTACAGTGTCTAAAGGGTGAACTAAGATTTTTTACATCAGTTAATGCGGTTTAGCACGAAATCTGATGTTATTGGCATTGTTATTGTTAAGGAGAAAGATCTTGCTCTTTATTTAGCTAGTCTTGATGCTAAATGATAGTTAAATCTGTCTATTTTAGGAATAAGGTGCTTTTTGCATAAAACTTCAATAAAGAGGAGAGGTATGGTGCCCTCTGATCTCACTATTATACATATGAATAAAATCTGTACTCCTTCAATTAGTTGTGTCAGCTGTTTGAGTATGACAATACAAGTTGCCAACCTTTTAGTTTTGTGTGCCATTCAGTTGAATCTATTCTTCTGCATTGCCTTTAAATTTAACACCAACCTTTTTTTCAGCTTAATGATGCTCCCAACTAAACATTAAGCTGTTCTTCAATAGGTGTTTTGAACTCTATCATCATTGACAATTCAAAAAATGGGTCCTAATTCGTGCTTGGGCATGGTTCTGGTGCTTTGCTGATAGACTTGCTATAATCATTGTATAACAGATAGCGAAGGAAATTGGGCAAGAGTTATCAGAATTCAAATGTGGCTTAGCTCATCTCTTTCGTAAGTAGATAGATTTTTCTTTATTTTGAACTGTCTGATGCCTGCAGCTGTGTGAGCGTGATATTGATTCTCAGCTGTGTGAGCGTGATATCGTGTGAACTGCAGTGCTTTGCAAGCTTTGTGCGAAGAAGCTGCAATGATGCCAATACGAGAGATCGATCCAAATATTCTCAAAGTTAACACAAATCAGGTAATTATGTCAAGATGCTTGATAATATGGTGATGTTAATGTTCTAGGATCTGCTTCTATGTTTCTGTGTATGCTTTACCAGGTGCAATCCCTACAGTATGAAGATTTCCAGAAGGCGATGGCGGTGATAAGACCGAGCTTGCAGAAAAGCAAGTGGGAGGATATTGAGCAATGGAATCGGGAGTTCAGTTCTAACTGAACGAAACCAGCATTCAATTTGACAGATCCATTTCTGGTATTAATTATAGTTGATTGCTTTGTATAGTGCTGTGAATCAATTGATTGAATGGAATCTACTTCATTGTGTTCCTCATTGTTATCTTGATAATGTAAAAAACAAAGGGCGGAATAGGCATGATCACTGGTTTCCAATATTTGGTTCATGTGGGTTTTGGACTTTTGGTAATAATATAATCCATTTTGAAAAGTTATATTAATTAAGTATACATGATAATCTCGGTCCAAAAAAAAAAAGTATACATGATAATACAAAGTAATTTTCATATGTTTGTGTTTAAGTATCATGATAATACAATAAAATGGTGGTACTAACCAGTAAGTCTGAATTTTGAATAATTTTTAAATAAAATTAATAAATTGGTCTTTTAAAAAAAAAAAAATCATTTTTTTAAAATTTAAATAAACGTTTTTAATATTTTAAAGTTTTATAATTAATTAATACAAATTATTTTTATTATATACTATACATATACAAAGAGGGGCAAATATGTCATTTTACCACATTCCATTCCTTTTCCGTACACAATTCCACCAAAGAAACAACAGAATTTCTTATTCCGTTCTATTCAATTCCACCAAAAAAACAACTTCATATTCTTAACTCCTATTCCTTATTCCCAATTCCTATTCCGTATTCCGAATTCCGTCAAACAAACACACCGTTATAGATATAATCCAGAATCGGAAATGATACAAGTAACCAATACCTTATCCATGAAGACGATATTTTTATTTTTGAGATCATGACATGCCTCCACTGTACACGAACTTGTCGTATTATAGGTATGAACATTGCATTCTCCTCACAACGCGGCACTGCCTGGAAAATTTGGTTGACACAAAAACAGCATCACCTCATAGATCTATGGCCATTTTCCCTGTTATGCTATTGGGGAGACAAGTCAGCCCAAAGTTTAAAGAGTGTTTCCACCATCAAAAGAACTGCATAGATGCTACCACACTAACTAAAAGAAAACCGATGATCAGTAAATGTTTCAACGAAAGCATTCCTGCATCTATCCTCCTTGTTGACCCTTCAATCTTAGAGGTGGTAGAATCAAATGTAGGACGGGCAACTGTAGAGTTCTTCTCAATCTGCACCAACCAGAAGACCAATGTGCGCAATCAATCTTCCTAATGTAAATTAGAAAGAAAATTCACACTGGTAAAAAGCAATTTAGTGCATGTACCATCTTTGCTAAGAATCCAGATTCTTTTTCATTACGATCTCTAGCAGCAGAAAATTCATGAGATGAAGAAAGTTCTGCTACACCATTGCTTCCACTATAATGGCTTTTTAAATCTCTGTTTCCCTTACTCGTCTGGTGTAGTTTCACTACCAAAATTTTGTTATCCTTAACTAATGATGACATCTGCACATGAACGGAAAAACAGTCACCACAAAAACAAAAACAAAAAATGACAAATCGCATCCTTATATCTCTTAATGGTAACTTGTTAGCCATGTATTGATAACGGTCTCATCTATTACTTCAGCTGCATTACAACCAATGTGCCCTGTCAGTAGGAGTAAGCACAGTTGCATATACTACGCACAGCGTATATACCCAATTCAACCCCATAGGGAGCAATGTTGTTAAAAGTGTTACGCATACCGAGGCACAAATGTGAAATATCACCTCAATTCTGAGGCGCACAAAAGGCGCTAGTCTCATTATGAGATATAAAATGTTATATACTATTAAAGATGATAATAAGAATTAGGGTTAGTAGGTCTAACACACCTTTAAATTTAACCATGTAATTGGATGTACTCTAAAAAATTTGGCGTGATCGGACGCATTCTTATGCTTTTTATATATTTATTTAAAAAAAAAGGAAGAAAAAAAAAGGATGTCTAGGCTCAATTGGTCCCAACCAAGGTCGTGCCATGGGCTGGGTTCGATCCAGACCTAGTCACTCAGGTCAAGCGACATGGTTTGGGTTGGACCCGGCTAATGGCTCGACACTGTTTTGTTAAATAAATTTTCATTTTCATTTGTCACGTACTCACGTCCAACTCATTATTTTGTTAGTCAAACTTGATGGTCTAACGGTGTTTGGACCAAATAACCACATTCGTTAAATATAAAAATGCATTACACAACACAGGGATATCGTTCGTGCATTGAACCTATTAACCCTAAGATTTATCATTTATAATGCTCTGATGAAAATCTTAATCATATCGAAAAGAAAAATTCAACAAACTTATTTCTTAATTTTTAATAAACTCAATAGCATATAGGTAAACTGTCTAATTATCCAGGTCAACTACTCATTTTCATAGTCTTCTCACCAAGAATCTTCTTCATCCTCATTTGATTTGTAAGCCTCTTATTTATCTGTCTCATAATCATATGTACCAGAGACGAAGCTAAAAATTTACTTCAGTGGGAGCAAAATTAAAGTAGGAACAAACAATTCAACTCTTTTTTTCCTGAGGGCTAATGTAAAACTTTAAAGAGATAAATAAAAAATAATTACATTTTTCAGATTTAATTTCACAAACCCCGCATGGCTCCGTCATTGTTTGTATCTAACTCCTTCTCCTCAAAATTATCAACAATAATTCGCCTTTGGATTGGAAGTTGGCCCTAAAACTACGACTACTAATTCTAGCAGGTCTAGAATTGTTGAGACATTTTATTAGTTTGCTTCCTAATGGTTTTAGTCGTCTCTTCGGCTTCATATGCCCTACTTATCATACCCAATATTAACCCTGTCCTGGTTGGACTCCCCACAAAGGCACAAGACCTAATATTCTAGTATTTATATTTTAACTAATTATTTTAAGTTTTTAACCGAAAAGAGCAATATGAGTCAGCCCATAAGATTAAAAAAATCCATCAAGACCAAATTTTAATGAGGCGCGCGCCTCACGCCTCAACATGGTTGAAGTGTGAACCATGTATTATGCTGAGGCGAAGCGCCCTTCACATCCTTGACAGGGAATATTATAGTGCCAACCAATATATATTACTACAGGTAAACCTGATTTATGATGATCAAGCTGTAAGTTTCTAGAAAGCCTAAAGTCTATAATTGAATACGAAACTTAAGTAGCTAAATAAATTTTAAGAGCATGTCATAGAACAGCAACATTAATATCCAAATGAGATATATATTACTGAAATAGTATCAAAATACCTTTTTATGAAGGCGTTCTCTCTCAATCGCCAGTTGCATAACAAGATTTGTCATCATATTGGTCCGAACCCCAATGTCTTTTTCTGCAGCCAGTTTGATATCCTCAGATTGATGCAATGAGCCTTCCAAGCACTCCATTTTACCTCTTAGGAAGCTTAGTTCATCATTTAGTTCTGCATTAGCCTCAGATAGCCTTATACAGTTATCTTCAGCACTGTCAGAACGCAGTTCTGATTTTCCAACTTTGAGTTTCAGATCTTCAATTGTATTTTCCATATCTTTAATTGCAGAATAGAACATCTTTTGCTTCTCTTGACTTGCTTCAGCTGACGCCACAGCATGTTCTAGTTGATTGTTCGTCTCCCTCAGCTGCCTTTCAAGTGAATCTACCCTCTCAGGAGTAATGCCTCTATCTCTATATCTACCCACTTCTTTCTTAAGTTCAAAGGTTACCTGTGTCATTAGTTTGCACTGAGCTTCAGCAGTCTCTGCTCTACTTTGTTCGTTAGATAGCTTTTCTCTTAGATCTTTAACTGCAGTATCCATATCCTCCTTAGACGCCTTGACGCTAATCATCTGGGATTCATTTTCCCTTAACTGCCTCTCAAGTGTGCTTACTGTTCGCCTAAGAGTTGAGACCTCAGAGTTAACAGTGGTCACTTTTTTGTCAGACTCCACAAATTTCATCCTCATCACAGCTTCTCTCTGTGAGTAACTGTTCAAGTTAAACTGGGATATTTGTAGCCGACCCAACAGCTCCTTTGAAATACCCATAAGAGTCTCAGCAGAATTATCTGCCTGAAATAATCGCTCCAAAGTATCGACCATTTCCTCCTCCAAATTCGACACATCTTGCTGCGTAGACTGTAATTTTGAAGTCAGCTCCTCTTCAATATGTTTTGATTCAGTTACCTTCTTCTCAAGATCCAACTCCCTCGCAAGAGATTTCTCTAGCATTCTTAGAAAATGTCTTTGCTGTTCAGCAGTTTGCATTTTTGTCTTTGTAGTCCTATCCAAAGACTCTCCATTTTCTGCAAGTCCCTCATCCCTCTCTTTATCCCCTACCAAAATAAGAAGTTGAGACATCCACATCATAATAGTACCTCCATATTCTACAGAGACATTTATTATCCTCAAGAAAACATGACACTGAGTGAGCGAGCAAGCAAGAGCATGATATGGTCCATAGTGTATGGCCTTGTGGCACCAACAGGAACTATGGATTCATGCATGAAAACATGACAATAATATGAATCATTGCAGAGACTCATGAGGTGAACACAAACTACATTAAAATTGGAGCGCTCATTGGCTCAATCCTTTTATATTTGTCAAGTATTCATCAAAGAATGCGGGCGAAATTAATAGATAAAATCCATCAATGAGGTGATGCAAATAGAGAAATTCTTAAAGAAAAAGCACAACTAGTTTCATCTACTTAAGAGTCTTAGCAACTTACTAGCATCTTCTCCATGAAAGCGTGAAAGAGTCTTCTGAAATACTGCAGATTGTTCATGTAATTCATCAAGCTGCTCTTGCAACTGCTCCAATGTTTTCTCCGAATCAGATAACTTCTCTTCTATTGCTAAGTAAAATGTTCCTGGATGTTCATTTAAAAGCATTGCCTGATGGGCATCTAGAATATCTCCTTTGAGAGAAGCCATGACATTATCCAATTCTCTCACCTCAGACTCTAGATATGAAGACAAAAAATCAAACTCTAACGTCTTTTCAATCAAATAGCGTTCTTCCTCTTCTTTCTCAGAATCAAAGACCTCGAGTTCAGCTTCCTTGGTAGCAGCATGCATCATAAATATGTTTAGATTGCATAACCTTTCCGAAGTACAGGCTAAATCCAATTCAATCCTTGTAAGAACCTCTGCTGCATTTACTGCTTCTCCATTTAAATCTCCATTAATAGATAAGACACCCGCAGTAGAACCAAATTTACTTGATCCCATCTCTGAGCGAGTAGTATCAACATCATCAACCGAAACACTGGATTCAGGAATAACATCAGCATAATTCACCAGGTGCTCGCCCATTCTGAAGACTGAAGATATGATCAGCTCACTTGTTCTAAAGCCTAAATGCAACAACAGTTTACATTAATCTCATTGCTTCTTGTCACAAGCTTCACAAAATGCAGCCATCTTCTTGCTGAACGTAATTCTTTATTTTGATTGACAAAATGGTTACTGCATACGAAATCTGTGTCAACACTCTAGCATTCTAAGATCTACAGAAAGGCGACAAAGCTCACTTCACTGAAAGAATAAAAGACTAGAGAACAATTAAAATGATCACAAATGAAGAAAACCAGATGAAATCAGAACGAGTTTCAAAACTAGAAAAATTCTTGCGTCCACAACAAAAATAAAGGATTCAATCTAAAGCTACTGCTTCTCTCCTTCGAATATCACAAAGATAGATTAATTCCTATACAGTAAGAAATGCGAAGGAAACAGCTCACTATTTCACCCCAAATAAAAACGAACGGGAAAGGTTACTCTGTCCAAATAGGATTGATTAAGCAATCAACCCCACCAACCAAAAGTGTTCAGTGAATCAAGGTGAGATCCCAATACGAATAACGAATTTGATCCAGCAAGAACTTACCTACACAGTTCACAGATAACTAATGAAACTATGTCAAATGACGTTGATCGGTAATTGAAAATCTGGATCTAGGGTTTTTGCTTGTGGAAGAGTGAAGACGACGACTGGGTTATCTTGCTTTGAACCTTCCAGATTATTACTATGTGATTGAAAATGAAGAAGTAAAATGTTTTGCACAAATCTTATTATGTTGTAGCCAAGTTTACGAATTTTTTTAAAAAAGTAACCATATTATAATTTTTTTTTGAAAAAGTATATATGTAGAAAACATATTTAACAAAATGTGTATTTGCGCAGATGTTAGTAGCGATTTTGAAAAAGGTTAATTACCAAAAAGCAAACCCAACTTTGGACCAAAACCAAAAAACAAACCGAACTTTTATTTTTCCAAAAGCCAAACCGAAGATTATGAAATGCGCAATTAGGAAACCCGAACCAAACAGACGTTAATTTCGACGGAAATTGTAACAGTTTTGGAGTCGAAATTGGATATGACGGTTATGCCCTTAAGATTGAAGATTTGAAGTTGTTCTTCAAATTAGGGTTCCCTCTTCTCCCCCAAATTGACAATTCATACCGATTTCATTGTTTCCTCGAAAAATTGGAACCCCGAACTGCAGCAATTCATACCGATTTCATGTAATTGGCCAACTTGGAAAGCTCGGAATCGCTTCGCTTCGAACCGCAGCAACGAGCAGACCTTCGAGGGAGACTTCGACCTTCGCAGGAGTCGGGCAAACATTCGCCGGAGTCGGGCACACCTTCGCTGGGAAGGTTCAATAGGTTGAAGAGGGAAAATTAACAAGTCAGTTGTAAGGGCAGAACTGTCTTTTTTAATTTCGAATCCAAACTGTTAACATTTCCGTCGACAATTAACGGTTGTTTGGGTCGGGTTTCCTAATTGCTCATTTCGTAATCTTCGGTTTGGCTTTTGGAAAGAAAAAAAGTTCGGTTTGTTTTTTGGTTTTGGTCCAAAGTTGGGTTTGCTTTTTGGTAATTAACCCTTTTGAAAATCGCTATTACCACCTGCGTTTTTCCGAAAATCGTCACTGGTAGTGGCGTTTTTTTTTTTTTTTTTTTTTTTTTTAAAAGCATCAGAGTGTACATTCTCTAGGCTAGTCTCACCTAGAGAAAGGAAGGAAGTTAGAAGCAGTTAAATAATATTTCTCTAGGAAAATATTACATGTCCTAAATTTTCAAACTTGTTCTGAACAACATCAATTTCAAGCGAACTGATGCTTGTTCATTCTCTAGTCTAGTCTCACCTGAGGTAAAACATTGAAACAAAGTTGTTTATTAACAAGTTTCTGAATGAGACTTTTCTTCAAATACCCTAGCTAGTTTGACATTTTCAGAAATTACTGCTGCAAAATAGCTCTTTGGGGTTTTCACTGCATTTTTCTTCTGCATCTGAAGACTCTTGATGAGAGATCTAATCATGCGTCTCTACATCTTGCTGAGAGATATAATCATGCGTTGCTTCATCTCAGTATTCATAGGTCCAAATTCCTCTAGGCTAGTCTCACCAAATTCCTCGACTGGTTCTCTAAAAATGTGAAGTTTAGATACTAACATGGTACAGCAACCAAGGTCTTTCAAGCGAACTGATGCTTGTTCATTCTCTAGGCTAGTCTCACCAAATTTCTCAAGTAAACAAGAAAGAAAGTTATAAGAAGTTAAATACTTTTTTCCTAGGCAAATATTACCTGTCCTAAATTTTCTAACTTGTTCTGAACAACATCCGCGAGGTAAAACATTGAAACAAAGTTGTTTATTCACAAGTTTCTGAATGAGACTTTTCTTCAAATACACTAGCTAGTTTGACATTTTCAGGAATTACTGCTGCAAAAGAGCTCTTTGTGGGTTTTAAGGTGCAAGAGGGCGACCGATTTTAACTGGTGCAGCATCCTCACCCGAACTCCAAAACTCCTCATCTGAAGGCTCTTGATTTTCTGCATAGTATACTAACAGCAACTCGTTGAAGTCTTTCATCACAAACTACACTCTTCTTCGTAGGGTGATTCAGTTTGTTGTCATTGATATACCGCGCTATAATTGCTCCAACATCTTGCTGAGAGATCTAATTATGCATCTCTATACCTCGCGGATGTTGTTCAGAACAAGTTGGAAAATTTAGTACAGATAATATTTGCCTAGGAAAAAAGTATTTACCTTCTTATAACTTCCTTTCTTGTTTACTTGAGAAATTTGGCAAGACTAGCCTAGAGAATGAACAAACATCAGTTTACTTGAGGAATTTGTTTATGATAGACCGTTGCTTCGTCGAGTGTCACTTCCACTCACTGCTTGGAAGAGAGCAACGATGGAGCTTGCATATCCAACAACACCAGCAGGGTTTAGGGTTTTAATAATTTATGTTGCAGGTTTTTGGACCTATGAATACTGAGATGAAGCAACACATGATTATATCTCTCAGCAAGATGTAGAGACGCATGATTAGATCTCTCAGCAAAATGTTGGAGCAATTATAGCGCGGTATATCAATGACAACAAACTGAATCACCCTACGAAGAAGAGAGTAGTTTGTGATGAAAGACTTCAATTTCTATTTAGGAGGAAAACCATAAGCAGACTTAAAATCAACGAGTACACTATGCAGAAAATCAAGAGTCTTCAAATGCAGAAGAAAAAGGTAGTGGAAACCCCAAAGAGCTATTTCTCTTGATCAAACCTTCCATTTTTCTTGAACTTTTTCAAAAAGTATTTACTTTAGAAAAAAAAATTGAAAAAATTCATTTTCCCTGTTTGATACTGTTGTGAATGGTTGTGTCTTCTCTGATGTGTCTTCTCAAAGTAGCGATTCTCAAAATCCATTTACACTTTGATGCGTCTAAAAAAAACGAAAAAAAAAATGAAAATCGCTACTGATAGACCTGCGCAGATGCACATTTTGCTAAATATTTATTTTATATATATACTTTTTCAAAAAATAATTCGAAAATAAATACTTTTAAAAAAAAACTCCAAGTTTGCTCTTCACCGTCTAACATTTTTTTTTTTTTGGCCACTGAATAAATTTCATTCAAATAACAGAATACAGAGTATCAATACAGCTCAAATCGACAAGAAGTAATCTCGACAACGGGGTTGGGGGTCTTTCGACCCAATCCGGAGGACACAACCCCTGCATAACACTATTGGCTAACCAATCCGCACAACCATTAGAGGATCTAGGAACAAAAACCCAAGCTAGTTCATCAAACGATCTAGCCAAAACCAAAACATTGGAAAAAATCGGGTTAATCTTCCAAAGGAAAATCGATCCTCTAAGGTGTTTAATAACCAACTCAGAATCCGACTCAAAAATGACTCTCCTCCAACCTTTAGATGAGGCTAGCTTCACCCCTTCGAGGATAGCTCGGGCTTCTAACTCCTCAATTGATTGCCCCCGAGCCTCCTTTATCGAACCACCACGGACTCGCCCGGTGTGATCCCGAGCAATAACCCCGAGCCCCCCACGACTCGAGGATCTGAACCACGACGCATCGCAGTTCACCTTGATGCATCCTTCCTCCGGTGCCGCCCAGTTTGTAACCCGAGCCGATCTGCAAGTTCCAGGAGAATGAAGTGTAGACAGCATCCTCGTCTCCTGCAGAGTCGTGAACACCTCGGTGATGATCAGTCCTGCACACGGCATTTTATCTTCAAAGGCCAATCTACATCTAGCTTTCCACAGACACCAACCAATGATCATCGACAGCACCACCCTGTTCTCGCCTCTCTGTCCAGCGCCTGAAGTCGCGAGCATCAGCGAACCCAGCCATTCATTCATCGAGTCAGCCACCCTTCCCGCCGTCGAGATACCAAGCACAGCATGCCAGACTTGGGCCGTCCAGGGACAGCCGAAGAGCATAGGCTCCGCAGTCTCCAGCTCTGGACACGCAGGGCAGGACCCAGTAACTTGGACACCACGCCTGATCAGATTCCCACGGATAGCAACAGCATTCATGAGCAATTTCCAGGTAAACATCTTAATCTTAGGCCATACCTGAGCTCCCCAGATCACACGGCATATGGCTGAGGTGTGAGCATTTGATGGCGTGGCTGCTGCACGGTGATCCGTGATTGAATGATATGCAGAGCGAACCGTGATGTTACCATCCCTGGTATGAGGCCAGATGAGACGATCCTCTGTTTTTTCCAGAGGAACCGTGACATTAAGAACAGCCTCAGCTTCATCCTGAGGGAGGACAAGCCTGATCACCTCCTCCTTCCACGAACCATTGTCTGCATCAAGCCAATCTGAGACCACAGCCTCCGCACCATCCCCATCACGGCCAGTCGCAGTAAGTCGATCCCCCGTCAGCAAAGGAACCCATCTATCTGCAAAGGTGCGAATTGATTGGCCATCACCAACAGACCCAAAGCCTTCCCTGTTGAGGACAGCTCTCCCCTCAAGGATACTACCCCAGCACCAGGATGGACGACTCCCCTTGACAGCCCGCATGAATGATGTTCGCCTGAAGTACAGCCCTCGCAGCACCTTGACCCAGAGGGCATCTGGTTCAGCCTGGACCCTAGCAGCGGTATTGGCAAGCAGTGCCACATTAAATTCGGCCAGGTTCCTGAAGCCGAGACCACCAGCATTCTTGGCACGCGTGAGAGAGTCCCAGGATCGCCAGTGGATTTTCCTCGCGCCACAGTTCGCCCCCCCACCAGAAACGAGCCACCATGGAGTTGATGTCGTCACACCAAGAGCTCGGGAGCTTGAAAACAGTCATTGCGTATGTTGGAATCGCTGAGATAACTGATTTGATAAGCACCTCCTTACCCGCATTGTTAAGGAACCTGTTTCTCCACCCGTTAAGTTTGTTGCGGATCCTCTCCTTAAGGTAGTCAAGGGCGCCCTTTCGTGATCTGCCCCACACCGTAGGGATTCCGAGGTAAAGCCCCGGGTTAACAACTTGCTGCACCGAAAGGGTGTTGGTGATCTCCAGTTTGAAATTGTCGTCCGCAGCCACGTTGAAGAATAAACTTGACTTGTGGAAGATAACACGTTGACCCGATACTTGTCCGTACCGATCGATGGTGTGCCTCAGTGACCTCGCGTGCTCAAGAGTACCCGACATAAAACATATGGAGTCATCGGCAAAGAAGAGGTGGTGAATCACCGGACATCCCCTGCTTGGTTGAATACCTCTAATAGTGCCCAACTCCACCTGTTTACTCAACGAGCGAGAGAGCACATCTGCAACTAGAATGAAGAGATAAGGTGACAACGGGTCACCTTGGCGCAATCCCCTGGATGGTTTGATTGTCCTCGTGCTCTTCCCATTAACATTGACCTGATAAGTGACCGTGGAGATACATGCGTTTATCCACCCAATCCATTGCTCCGAAAAGCCCCGCCGTCTCATGGATTGGATAAGGAAGCCCCATTCAACCCTGTCATAGGCCTTCTGCATATCAATTTTCAGAGCATATTCCGTCTTACCCGCCCCATTCGATCCTCGCCGCCTCGTCTTGAGATAATGGAACATCTCGTGAGCGATAATGATGTTATCCTGGATACGTCGCCCTGCCACGAAAGCGCTCTGGAACGGGGTTATCAGTTCTGGCAAATAGGTTTTTAATCTATTTGCCAGCACCTTAGAAATAACTTTATACGCAAAATTACATAAACTAATCGGTCTGAAGTCTGAGGCAGATACAAGGTTAGGCAGTTTAGGAATAAGTGTAATATCAGTCTTATTGAGGAAAGACGGCATGGTACCTGATGATAGGAAGGATTTGACCAAGGTGAGCATGTCTGGACCAACCACCGTCCAATTATTCTGGTAGAAAGTACCCGAGAACCCATCTGGCCCCGGCGCCCAAGACCCCCCCCATTTGAAACACTGCCTGTCTGACCTCCTCCATAGAAGTCTCCCTTGTCAAAATCTGGTTCATGTGTGCAGTAACGTCCCTATCAAGGCAGGCAAGGACGTCATCCGAGGGAATGTCCCCAACCTGAGCCTCGGTCGTGAATAAGTTGTTATAGAACCCATGTATTTCGGCTATGATCTGCGTCTCGTTCTCAATCCAACCACCATCGGCCCCTTGGAGGACCAGAATTTTGTTCCTTCTCCTCCTAGCAAGAGTGGTTTGGTGGAAGAACTTGGAGTTCCTATCCCCGTGTGTAAGCCACTTGACCCTCGAGCGTTGTTTCCAAAATATTTCTTCCATCTTCCATAACGCATGTAACTGTGATTTCAACGCTCTTTGGATCCCTTGTTGTTCGGCATCTAGGAGGCAGTTACCCAAAGACCCGAGCTGCACTTTAATGGATCGGATGAGGGTAGCATTGTTGTTGAATTCCTTTTTGCTCAATTGGATAAGGGAGCGCTTGCATCGATCCAACTTCGGTTTGATATCCCTCATGTGCATAGTCGGACCACCCTCGGCCCAAGCCTCCGAGATCACGTTACAACATTCGGTCTTTTCCAACCACTTCTCCTCAAAACGAAAGCGCCTTCTACCCTTCCCTTCGTTAATGTTTAGAATCATGATGATGGGTGAGTGATCCGACCCGATAGCGAGCTCAACCGTCTAACATCTGAAGTGGCTTGACGCTTGACTGCTTGAGCCTACTTGACACGTTATTTATTATTATAATTGTTTTAATTAATATTTTACTCATAACGTAACATTCTCAGTTGTCAGTTGTCACGTTAGATTACTTTATATATATATAACGTTAGGTTACGGAACTCGTTCCCGGCTTTGTTGGGCCATTCTTATCGGTTACTTATTTCTCATTTACTTCCCTTTATAATAAATAACCCTTTGCGTTTATATATATGACCTGATGACCGATTGTTGGATGGATTTGCCCTAGAGTGACATACCTCCACCGGATAACAAGTATCAACCTATAAAAAATTGCAATTAAAAATTAAATAGATTAATTAAGTATAAATTTAGTTTATTAAATAATAATTTTATCAAATTGCATACCAACATTGTTTAGTTTATTATAATTAAAATTGTAATATAAATTTAGCATATAAATGAATAATAATAACAACAATATAAAGATAATTGTTTGTCATTTTTATATAAGTAATTAAAACTAACAAAATTCATAAAACCATAATATTTAAGTTAAAACTATTATATGGACATTAATATATGAAAAATATTTTTATACTTATAAACTTAATATATTTTATAAATAGAAAATAAATTAAATTTTATTTATAGATATTTTTACTATCATTTGCATTAACATATTAAACAAATAGAATTGAAAAAATTACCAAAAAAAACTTAAAATTATTAATTAACATTTTATTAATAATTGTCACTATTACTTTTCAATAATCAATTCATGTATTTTTTAATTAGTTTTATAAATAAATAAACTTAATCTTAATTTTATTTAACAGAATTATAATATTAAAATAAATAAAATAATCACTACGGGAGATATCTCAAATACCGGCTCAATGTAATGACTCAATTACTATTGAGCCGTGAAAAATTAATTTAAATAAAATATATTGAGTCGTTATTTTTTTTTTACGGCTCCGTTATTTGAGCGTGGAGTTTTTCTCACTTTTCACGGCTCAATTTTAAGTGTCGTGAATAATTTAATTATTTTTTTCGCGGCTCGTTTTGTTTTCATGCGTGACAAATATTATTTTTATAAAATAAAATTATTTTTCACAGCACGTTTTCGTTTTGAGTTTTTTTTTTCAAAACTGATTTAATTTAAGTAAAAATAAAATATTTTTCGCGACTCATTTTACTTTCATTTTTCAAAAGTTAATAAAAAGTAATAAAAAATTCCATTGCTTAGTGGTCTTCACTCCGTGCAAACTCATGGAAAATGTCTACAGAGGGTTCGACTACAACACAACATTCCTATAAAGTAAAGTTTCATACATAATCTCTCTCTTAATTGCAGTATAATTCCTACAAGCAAGAAACACCTACCTCTACCTCTACCTCGTCAGCAAGGATTACATAAAGCTCAATTACTGACATATCTTCCTTCTTCTTCCCTGCTTTTCTGATGTGGCATGCACCTTCCTGCTCAGTGCAAACTCCAGCTTCCTTCTTCTTCCCTCTTCGGCCAGGAAGAAGACTCACCAGGAAGAACCACGTTGGAGATGGAGCTCCAATGGATGGAGCGGCGAGTCGTGGAGGTGGGAGCGGCGGCGCGTGGACTCCAATGAAGAAGCAGACGAAAGATACCAAGATGTACCATCTTCTTTAACGTCTTCTTCAAGCTAACTCCATCGTCGCACCATATTCTTAAACGTCGGAGTCGTCACTAGGAACCGGAGCTGGAGCTGGACAGGGAAAGCTCCGGAGCTGCAAGTTGGAACCGGAGTTGCAGGAGCTGGACAGCGGAAGCTCCGGAGCTGCAAGCTGGAACCGGAGCTGCAAGCTGAAACCAAAGCTTCGGAGCCGCCGTCGCACCTTGGAAAAAGAAGCTCGGACACAAAGCTTGTAGTCCTCTGTTGCACCTTGGAGCACCTTGGAGTCCTTTGGGAGACGAAGTCGCCGTCACAGCTTGCAGGACTCCTGAAGTACCTCCGGTGGACTCGCTGGAGGTTAGGGCTCGACTGGGCACGTCAATCTTCAAAAGAAGAAGATACCAAACCTGCAAACCACAATTATTATTTAAAAAAAAAAACATATTTTTGACGGCTCAAATAAATGAGTCATTAAATATAAAAAAAAATAAAAATAATTTTCACAGCTCAACCAAAATTGTTGCTATAATTATTTTGGCGGCACTTTTGATTTGAGTTGTGACTCATCATATATTGTGTCGTGATAATTGTCCCGACACTTCATGTTACGACTCAATTGAAGTTGAGTCGTGATAATTTAACAACTCAATTAATGAGCTGTTAAAAATATTTTTTTTAGCCGATACTTACCATCTCTCCCGTAGTGAATTTATATTATACACAAATATTAATAGGATTAATATTATTTATAAATATACCCTATTTTTTATTGTATAATATTAACTTAAATTTATTATTAATTAAAAATACTTGTTTATAAAATAAAAATTGAATAAATTATACATATATTTTTACTTAGTATTTACTATAAAAAATAGTTATCGGGCGAGGTACACTGAGATGAGTGATTATGGTAAATTTTAAAATATTATTATTATCTAGGTCGATAAAAATTCTCTCTTCATTTTGTAATCTGTACATATATTCACAACAAAATTTTAATAAACTCCTATGATTAATTGCAGCGCTGCATGGCTCAAACCTCAATCGTCACTACGGTAAGAATGTCAAATACCGGCCAAAAAAAGTATTTATCACGGTTGGAAAATGCAGCCGTTAATTTATCACGGCTCAAATTCATTTGAGTCGCAACATTAAGTGTCATGATAATTATCACAACTTAATTTAAAATGAACTGTGATAATTTCCGACTCAATCTTAGAAGTGCGCCAAAATAATTGTGTTGAGACGCCAAAATTAATTTTTTATTTTAAAACTCATATTATATTGAGCCGTGAAAAATATTTTCATTTAAAAAAATATATATTGTTGTGTCCCCCGCCCACGTTGCAAAGCCGACACTGCCTCACTCTGCGTCGCCTGCGACCGCCACGTCCACGCCGCTAACCCCGTCGCACAGAAGCTCGACTGCATCCCGATCGACCCATTTTACGACTCTGCCCCCTCGGCCCCACCTTTCAAGGCACTCCTACACCAGGATGATGACGTCAACATGGAAGAAGGAGGAAGCAGTTTCATGGCTTCTCCACAACTCGAGGGTTGTAGACGACATCATCCGGGACGTGAACTCCACCCACTACCTCTTCGCCGACGTAGATCCGTACCTGGACGTGGATTACGTATCGTAGGAGGACCCGAAGCTAGAGCCCGAGAATCAAGACGGGGTAGTGCTGATTCAGACGACAGACGCCGTCCGCAGCAAATATGCAGCGGATAACGGCTTCGATTTGGCGAGTGGAGATGGATGGTCGTGAAGAACAGAGGCAACAGATGGTCGTGAAGAACAGAGGAAGAGTACGAAGACAAACCTGAAGAAGAAGAAGAAGAGCAATATTGGAGAGCAATAGTTGCTTTGATCAGAGCACAACCTTGGAAACATACATAAGAAACAAATTGAACGTGGAGAGGAGAGCAATAGTTGCTTTATCAGAGCACTACAAGACAGTGAATTGTTTGGGGTTTAGTAATAATTGTAGTAGATTGTTTAGGGTTTAGTAATAGTTGCTTTGATCAATGTAATTGTTTGAATTGATTTAAGTGGGGGAAGCGGGAAAGTGAAATTATTTGAATTTGTTAAAGAGTCGTTAAAAATATATACTATTTTGGATTTGGATTGAGACGTAAAAAAAAACATAATAACAACCCAAATTCACTTGAGCCGTGATATTAAATTTAATTTAATTTATAACGGCTCAATAAACATTGAGCCGTGATGATTAGCCGTTATATCCATCCTCTCCTATAGTGTATTTAGGGAGTATGGAAAGGGAAGGGGTTTTGTAAGACACTTTTTTTTGTCAAATTTGTAACACTTGACTAGGGAGAATTTATTGGAAAAATGGTAATATACTTTTTAAAAAATATGTATTATATATTTTTAAATAATTATGCATACGTGCTATCTCTTGCTATCTCTTGCTACACGAGTATTGTTCAAAGTTAAAAGTAAAGATAGGAAGATTCATGTTGAATTTTAGTTTTAACTTATTTATGTGGTCAATACAAAAGTTCAAACTTTTTTTTTTTTGCCATAATACAAAAGTTCAAACTCAATATATATAATTTGGGACATTAAACAAACATAAATAATTTACTAATATATATATATATTATAAACACACATATGAGTTGCTAGAAATCTTTACATGCTCCTAAACTATATTATATATATATATATATATTTTTTTTTTCAAATTTAACTTTAATTTAATAATTAATTACCAAATTAATCACCATATTTTTTAATGTATGAAAATAGTTCAAAACGCGGATAGATTTAGCATTTTTAACTTTGAAAAGTAAAAAACCCTAAACTGTAATTTTATGACGTAATGTTTATGACGTCCGTTAGAAAAACGTGCTAGACGCAGAAATTTTAATTAGAACAAATGTGGCGGTCATGTCAGATGGATCAGCGAAATTTTTTTTTTTTGGCCAAAGAAATTCCGACTAGTATTAATGCGTACTCGGTAGGTAGTTCAGATACAAACAACAATCAGACGAAAGTAAAGCAAGTAGTGGGGTCGGAGGTGATGACACCCAGCACGAAGGGCATGACCCCGCTAAAGTAGATCTAGCTACCCAATCCGCACAAGAGTTTGCGGATCGGGGAGTGTGGTTCCATTCGGCGACCTCCATTCCGGAAGTCTTTGAAACCGCATTAGAAAGAATAGAATCAAGTCGCCAAATGAAATCCAAACCACGAATGGTGGCCACCACTACCTAACAGTCTCACGTGGTGGTGATGTCAGATGGGGCATCTTATAATTAAGATGGGTCTAGTCTATCATCTAAGATCGGGCCAAAAAAAAAAGTCTATCATCTAAGATTTATACACACGGCCGGCCTAATATAAGATCTGTCATCCTAGTCTATTATTTGAGTTTTTTTTTAAAAAAAATATGTATTTATTTTTAGAAAAGTAAATATACAAATAAAATATTTTAAAAAATAAGTATACGCGCACAATATGGTGACGCCTATTTGAGCCACAATTCTATTTAAAAAAAAAAAAAAATTTATTCGTTAACGACGATTCGATATTTAATTAAAAATAAAATTATGTATATATTAAAAATCATTTAACAAATTATAGTAAGTAGATATTTTAATTGCGATTCAAATTATGCAAAAAATATTAAATTTGGATTTATGGATTGATTGTACGTTGTGCCGTAAGTTGATATATGAAAATTTGACTTAAAAAATTATAACTCAGACCATATAAGTCCAAACTCACCACGGTTAACGTCATTTATGTCGTAATTCAATTATCTACCTAGGGTAATTTTTTGATTAGAAATACAGTGATTTTGTAACCTAAGATCGTTTGTTTTATAATTTGACTGAAATAATTAAATGCATTAGGTGAGAAATTTAATTATGTACTTACTCAAAAAATATCAAAAATATTACAGTGCGTAGATAATTTAATTACGAATTAAATTACGCTAACTATGCATTAATTTTTGACTTTTAGACTGACTGTATAATACGATACGTAAAAAACTCTACATACGATACAAAAACTTCTAAATAGTGTTTTAAACAGTAAATTTACTGAACGTTCAACGTTTATGGGGTTAGCATTTTTTACTTTTCAAACTTAAAAATTCATTTGAGCCGTAACATTAAGTGTCAAGACAATTATCACGACTCAATTTCAATTCAGACGTGATAATTGCCGGTCCAAACTCAAAACAACCGCGAAAATAATTATCGCGGCGCTTTTGAGTTGAGCCGCAATTTTTTTTTTAAAAACCCTTATTTTTCACTGCTCATTTGGATTTGAGCCGTGAAAAATATGAATTAAAAAAAAATAATTCATTTTGCAAGGCTCAAACCCAAATGAGCCGTGAAAAATGATTTTTTTTTAATTCGTATTTTCACGGCTCGTTTCATATGAGTCGTGAAAAGAATTTTTTTTTTTTTTAATAAATACAATAATAATTTATATTATAATCCTAATCATACAACAATAACCACAATAACCTGAATAGTTTACATACCAAAATCATAATTTTTGCATACAATACATTACATATCCGTTAGTTCGCTTCATTAATTCAAAAACATATATAATATATTATAAGAATTCTTCATTCCTAACACTGTCTTTACTAAAACGATTCATTTTCTTCATCGTTTTCTTGACTTCCACTAGCAGATTGTTCACTGCTAGATGCTGATGATTGATGAGTTGTGTGATCATTCTATAAAAACATCCAAATTTCAAATTATAATATACTTAACAATTAAGCAAATTAACTTATTAAAGTAAACCTCAATTCACATGCAAAACTAAAATATCCAAAACACTAAAAACACTATTAAAAGTAATACTTACTTGATTTTCGACTGGTAAATGTGAGGAACCCAAACCAAGGTTGGTAAAAGGGGTATACTTACTAGAATGATGAGCCATATGACCATCCTATATAAACATTCAAACATTAAAGTATAAGATGCAACAGTTAAACATTAAACTAACTAAATTATAAGATGCAAACTAAACCTCAATTCACATGCAAAACTAAAATATCCAAAACACTAAAAACACCGTAAAAAGTAATACTTACTTGATTTTCGACTGGTAAATGTGAGGAACCCAAACCAAGGTCGGTAAATGGGGTGTACTGACTAGAATGATAATTTGTATGGTCATCCTATATAAACAATAAAAAATTAAAGTATAAGATGCAACATTTAAACATGGGTTAATGGTCAATGTGCCCCCTAAAGTTTGGACGAAATTTAAGAATCCTCCTTAATGTTTAAAATTTTAAATTTTAGTCCTAATGTTTGGACGAAATAAAAAATCCCCCCTTTCCGTCCAATTTCCGTTTAGTTCAGACGGAAACCCATCATGTGCTTGGCATGTGCTTTTTTTTAATGTTGAAATTACAAATTTACCCTCCATTACCCACACTTCTTCTTCCTCATCTGCTTGGACGAACTGGGTGAATGTTTACCCTCCATTACCGTCCAATTTTCTGAGCTTGGCAAGTGATCCACTTGAATGCCTCCTTCCTCTACCATCGATCTCTTGTAGTCGATCTCCATCTCTATCATCTTTTTCTCCACCATTCCCATGCTCTCACCATCCACAATTACTTCTAAATGAACTTACTGCTCACCATCCATTAAACCCTTCTCTTCCTCGTCTTCACCGATGGCTTCACCGGAATACTCTGTTCGTTCCTAAAAACGTTTGTCGGGTCGACCATCGTCTTCACTTTCACCAACCTCTCATAGTTCCCTCCGAAGTACTTCTGCCCGAACACTCTCCCCTCATAGTAGCTGCTCTTTCTATTTGTGTTAACTCCGATGTCCAGGTCTCGATAATTCAAGTAAGCGCTTGTAGGGTTACTCGACACCATTGGAGCCATGAACTCATAAAGCTTCCTTATTTGAGAAAGGTAGCTCTTTTCGGCTTCAGGCCCTGGTTCGGTCCAGCTCAGAGAGTGTTGTACCTTGAACAGGTTCCCGGCGCGGTGAGGGAAAGGAGTTGTAGATTAAGAAATCTCGCTCATTCGACCGCCGTAAGGGTTAAATACCAGACCGGTTTTACCAAGCGTGACCATCTCCTTCCATAAGGACTCTAAGTTAGATTTTGAAATCAGTTTATTGACGTAGTCAGACTTTCTCTTTAGGTAATTCAACGAGTCCGGGGCTCGGTTGAGGAGGACCTCCGGCGAGGTTCCGTTGTCGAAGTTGGCCCACCAAAGGACGGACTCGATCGAAGTCATCTCCATGACGTTGGATTCAGTCAACGACAAGGATGGGAAGTCTTTATTGATGAAGGACAGTAGCTGATTCGTGTCGTCGAGGAAGAGAGCCACGACGGAAGCCCAAATCACCTTCTGCTTCTCTTTCTTTGTCTTGGATGTGACAGGCTGCAGAAGCAGCCTCATGAAGAGGTTATTGTTGGTCGTCGGAGCCGCCAACTGCCATTGGTAGACAAAGTCGGTGGCATTTTGATCCTGCGTCCGTTCTACTCGAAAAACCGTCACCGTCTCCGGTACCGGAACTAGCTTCACCTTATAAGCCAAAACAACGCCGAAGCCAAAACATTCGTCCAGTTCGTCCAAGCAGATGAGGAAGAAGAAGTGTGGGTAATGGAGGGTAAATTTGTAATTTCAACATTAAAAAAAGCACATGTCAAGCACATGATTGGTTTCCGTCTGAACTAAACGGAAATTGGACAGAAAGGGGGAATTTTTTATTTCGTCCAAACATTAGGACTAAAATTTAAAATTTTAAACATTAAGGGGGATTCTTAAATTTCGGCCAAACTTTAGGGGGCACATTGACCATTAACCCTTTAAACATTAAACTAACTGAAATTATAAGATGCACAACAATTATTTTGCATGACTAAAACATACACTACGGGAGAGTATTGATTTACCGGCCAACAATCACGGCTCAATATATATTGAGCCGTGGTAAAGGCAAATGAATTAACTATCACGGCTCATTAGTATTTGAGTCATGATTACGCTAATTTACCGGCTCAATATACTGAGCCGGCCCATTTATCACGGCTCATTATGGACTTGAGCCGTGATACTGTCATCGAAGAAAAGGAAAAAAAATTTATATATTCATCACGGCTCATTAATTTGAGCCGTGAATGTTTTTTTTCAAATTTTAGTACTTTCCCGCTCCAAATTTAATAGACCGCCTCACGCATGCGTCCAACTTTTGTTGTCTTAAAAACTATTACTTTCCCATAAAGCAAAAGTTGTCTAAGTTGTCTTCCCATAAAGCAAATATGTCGTCTTCCCTTACTCAATTAACATGCTCATATGTTGTCTTCCCCAAGCCAAGTCCTTCATCTCGCCCATGTGTCTTCCACCGAAGCCAAGTCTTCATCTTGCCCATATGTTGTCTTCCGCCAAAGCCGAGTTCTTCATCGCCTTTCTTCGCTGCTAGAGCTGCCGGTTCTTCGCTGCTAGAGCTGCCGGTTCTTCGCTGCTAGAGCTGCCGGTTCTTCACTTCGGAGGTGGTCGTCCCTCCGTTGGTCGTCGTCCCCATTCGTAGGTGGTCATCGTTGTCCAAGAAGCTGTTCTGTCCCTCCGCCGGAAGCTTCGTGTCGCTGAGGTCTAGAGAAAGACCACTCTGGAGCTCGATGTTGTAAAGTATAGATATTTTTGATTGAATAATCTGTGTATTGATTCCACTTACATATGTCCTAATTATACACATATAGCTAACAGCTATATTACTATTATAACAGCTTTAATTAACACTTTATCACTATTCCTAACAGCTATTACAGACATAATGATGGGTGTTCTCCTTTTACAGCTGCATTCCTACACTCCCCCTCAAGCTAAATTGTGGGATCACACACATTTAGCTTGCACCATATTTCTTCAAATGATGTTCCATTAATGGCTTTTGTCAATACATCTGCAAGTTGATCTTCTGATCGTATGTATGGAAGTGTTACCACGCCAGCTTCCAATTTCTCCTTTATGAAATGCCTATCAATCTCAACATGTTTAGTTCTATCATGTTGGACTGGGTTCTCGGCTATACTGATAGCAGCCTTGTTGTCACACAGTAAATTGCACACTTCTTTCATTGGAAATCCAACTTCATTCAACAACTTTTGTATCCATAGTATCTCAGTCAGACCTCGAGCTATTCCCCTAAACTCGGCTTCTGCACTAGAAAGAGCGACAACCTTTTGCTTCTTGCTCTTCCAGGTCACTAGATTTCCTCCCACAAGTGTGAAATACCCAGAAGTTGATCTTCTATCCATCTTGTTTCCTGCCCAGTCTGCGTCTGTATACGCTTCGACCTCGAGATGTCCATTATTTTGAAATAGGATTCCTCTTCCCGATGTACCTTTTAAATATCTTATAACTCGAATGGCGGCTTCCATATGTTCCTCTTGAGGTTGATGCATGAACTGACTGAGAACTCCTACTGAATATGCCACATCAGGACGAGTATGTGACAGATAAATTAGCTTTCCTACTAGATGTTGATATCGCATTTGGTCAGCTGGTTCTCCTCCTTCGATGATTCTCAACCCATGATTTACTACAATTGGAGTAACAGCTGGTTTGCAGTCTGTCATTCCTGTTTCTACCAGCAAATCTAGAATATACTTTCTTTGAGAGAGAAAAATACCCCTTTTTGATCGGAGTACCTCAATGCCCAGAAAGTACTTGAGATTGCCCAAGTCTTTCATTTCAAACTCCTGGAACAAGTTTTCTCTCAACTTCTTCATTTCTTCTGAATCATCACCTGTAATAATCATATCATCAACATAAATGATCAAACAGGTGATCTTCTCGCCTTTCCTTTTTAGGAACAGTGTATGGTCTGCATTACTCTGCTTGTAGCCGTATTTCTTCATAGCTGTAGTAAATCGTCCAAACCAGGTTCTAGGAGACTGTTTTAATCCATATAGTGCCTTTTTCAATCGACACACTTCTCCTTCTTCAAATTTTCCTAATACACCCGGCGGATTTTCCATGTATACTTCTTCATCAAGATCACCATGCAGGAAGGCATTCTTCACATCAAATTGGTGTAACGGCCAGTCCCTATTGGCTGCTATAGAGAACAGTACCCTAATAGTATCGATCTTTGCTACTGGCGAAAAAGTCTCTGAGTAGTCAACTCCATAAGTCTGAGTATACCCTTTTGCTACTAATCTCGCCTTATATCTTTCTATCGATCCATCCGCCTTGTGTTTTATTGTGAATACCCACCTGCATCCAACTGGCTTCTTCCCAGGTGGAAGAATGCATTTCTCCCATGTTTTGCTCTTCTCCAGTGCTTCCATTTCTACGTTCATTGCTTGACGCCATTCTTCCTTGGTTTGAGCCTCATGAACATTTCTTGGTATATTATCTGAATAAATTGCCGTGGAATAAACATGCGCACCTTGTGACATATTCCTTTTTGCGAGATTTGTAACTGGGTATCTGGACCTCTTTGACACATACTCCGGTTCAAATCTACTTGGTGGTATTCCCCGGGTGGATCTAGGTGGTAGTACATATCTGACCGGCTCATTTGTATCATCCTGCTCCCTTCCTCCTATACCATCAGAATAACCACCAGCAGAATCATAATTATCTGAGATTTGTATACTTACCTCAGGATTATCAGTCGGGATGGATGTAGCACTAGTGTCTGTTTGGAGAGATTGTACTATGTTTTGAACTGGCTTGATTGTTCTTCCTTCTGACTCTATTGAAACTGTATCAGACCACACTGGACCTGACACCCAACTTAGTAGATCGATTTGAGTTTGAGTCTCCCCCTGACTGCTAGGTTGGGTGGAATAAAAGAACTCTGTTTCTAAAAAATCACAGTTCATTGTTGTATAGATCCGATGTGAAGGAGGATGATAACACCGATAACCTTTTTGATGGATGCCATATCCGACAAAGACGCATTTGACTGCACACGGATCTAGTTTGGTACGTTCAGTTTTAGGGACATGAACATAGACGGAACATCCAAAGATACGAGGTTGAAGGGTGAACACTGATGGAACACTTACATGATGAGAGAGTTCTTGAAGGGGATTTTTAAGACCTATGGCTTTAGTCGGAAGCCGATTGAGAAGGTAAACAGAAGTGGCTACAGCTTCTGGCCAAAAAAATGTAGGAACCCGTGACTCAATCATAACAGAACGGGTCATTTCAAGAATTATTCTATTCTTTCTTTCCGCAACTCCATTTTGTTGAGGAGTATGTGGACATGATGTTTGATGAATCATTCCTCGTTCTTTGAAGAAGTTTTGCATAGTAGAGTTGACGAACTCGCCTCCATTATCAGATCGCAAGATTTTTATTTTAGTATGAAACTGGGTTTGAATCATGTCATAAAAGACAAAGAATTTGCTGGCAACATCCGATTTATTTTTTAGGAAATATACCCATGTCATTCTAGAGAAATCATCTATGAATAACACGAAATATTTAAAGCCAGTATTATTCATGCATGACCCAGAAGTCGGAGCAGGTCCCCACACATCAGAATGAACTAGAGAAAAAACAGACTCTGCTCTAGTTTTCGAGGGCTGATATGACTTTCTATGACTTTTGGATAACACACACGTTTCACATGAAAACTTATGCGATGACTCAAATAACGAAGGAAATAGCATATGGAGATACCCTGGCGACGGATGTCCCAACCGTCGGTGCCACAACCATTGTTGTCTGTTGACTGTCCCATGAGCTAGTGCTGCAGTCCCGTGTTGAGCCACCTCGTCGACATAGTACAATCCCCCACGCTCAGTGCCACGCCCAATCGTCTTCCCCGACTGAATATCCTGTAATATACAAAAATCTGGATACATTAGCACCATGCAGTTTAATTCCTTAGTCACATGACTTATAGACATCAACTTGCATGACAATCTTGGCACATATAGACAATTTTTGAGTTTGAGTGTTGGCGAGATTTCTATGGACCCCGCTCCACAAACCGTTGACAATTCTCCATTGGCGCTTTGAATAGACGCCCGAGTAGAATTTGACCACTCACCCAGGTCATTTTTATCAAATGTCATTGTGTCTGTAGCACCTGAATCCAAGAGCCATTGCGTATTCTTTTCTTCCGGTCCATTGGCCATGCATCCCTCGGACTCATTTGCTCGGTTTTCATACATGTTGGTTCGGTTTGAATACCTAGCAAAAGAATGAGGACCACTTGTGCAATTATTAGGTTTTTTACTTAAACCTAATATACCTAATCGGGAGAGGGCAGCCGCAGCATTTCCAGTCTTCATCTCTTCACTCCTTGGATGAGGGCAGCCGCACGGATCCTCCCGATTTTGGAGCTCCTCCCTCGGTCCCTTCGGTCCCGTCCATTGAACAGGCTGTCGGAGCTCCTCCATCGGTCCCGTCTGTCCCGTCTGTCCCGTCCATCTAACAGGTTGGAGTCCCGTCGGTCCCGTCAGTCGAACAAGCTGGAGCGGCTGGAGCTCCGACCTCGGTTCCTTCTTCTGGTATGAATCTCTGTCCCATCCTTCGATTTGGCTTTCTGTTCGGAGAACTTGTGCTCCAAAACCTACGGTTCCAGATCGGAGCTCCTCTCTCGGTCCCGTCGGTCCCGTCTTTGGGTATGAATCTTGGTTCCATATGTCGATTTGATTTTCAGTGAGGAGAGCCTGTGCTCCAAAACCTACGGTTCCGGCCACCGCTGGTATTTGGACCGACTCCCTTGGTCCCGACCGTCGATTTGTCTTCCATCCGTCGGGATATCCGACGAGTTGGTAGCATTCCTCCCTTGAATGACGATTTTTGCCGCAGTGTGTACACCTTAGCTGGTTTCTGTCACCGCCGCCGCCTCGCGAGGATGAAGCCGGCCACCTTCCGGCGTCTGAGCGAGGCTTGGTGGCGTAGGCTGTCCCGTCTCCGTTCAGGGGGTTCTTGGAAGTGTCGACAGCCACCAGCGATTTGCTTGGCGGCTTCACACTCAATCCGGCCCCGATTCCTGAGGCAATTGCCGATGATGGTCCACCGGACTGATGCTCCGAGCCCATTACGATCCTTCGATCTCGTTCTGTGCGAATCACAGCGTAAGCTTCTTCCGGCTTTGGTTTCGGATCTCCTTTTAGTAAGTCTTTTTTTTCTGCATCAAATTCGTCCCCTATTCCGGCTAGAAACTGATATAGTTTTGACTCTGACCGAATTTGATTGTAGGTTTCGATATCTTCACTGCACTTCATCGGATTTGGTTGGCGTGTTTCAATTTCTCTCCAAATTCGTTGGAGATTGGAGAAAAATTGCTCCACGCTGTCTGATCCTTGCTTCATGTTGTTCGCCTTGACAGTAAGATCGAATATTTGAAAACCATCTCGTTTCTTACTGTATGTGCTTGAAAGTCCATGCCACATATCTCTTGCTGTTGGATATTCACAATAGTTTGCCACCAAATCCCGCTCCATGTTATCTAGCATCCATGAACAAACAATTAAATCTGTTTGCTCCCATTGTGTGTGCTCCTCGGTTTCCTTTGCAGGTGCAGCCGGTATCCCAGTGATGTGGCTCAGCTTTCCTCTACCTCCGATCGCCATTCTCATCAGGCGAGCCCAAAGGGAGTAGTTGCTCTGTCCCAATTTTTCACTGAGGGTGATCGGCTGCTGTGGTTGGTTTTGGAACATGGACGCCATTTGAGCTTGGGTGAACATAGTTGTTGAGGTCGGTTCCTGGCTGGAATGAACACTTCCTTCTGACATCCTCCAGGTAAGTAACTGGTAGATGATGAAGCTGACCCGAAATCGATCTTAATTGATCGAAAAATTGAATTCTAAACTCAGCTCTGATACCATGTTGTAAAGTATAGATATTTTTGATTGAATAATCTGTGTATTGATTCCACTTACATATGTCCTAATTATACACATATAGCTAACAGCTATATTACTATTATAACAGCTTTAATTAACACTTTATCACTATTCCTAACAGCTATTACAGACATAATGATGGGTGTTCTCCTTTTACAGCTGCATTCCTACACTCGACGAAGAAGGCAGCTTCAGAGCTGTAGCAGGCGGAGTCTGGAGAAGATGCGAAGCTAGAGAAGGCTGTGACGAGATGCGGGATGCGACGGGACCGAACGACGGTCGCAGTTTCTTCACCTGGACGACGATGAAGACGAACCTTCTTTGTTTCGGGGTTGAAGAGAAGGAAGAACAATGGAGACAGGAAGAAGAAGACGGACCTCGGGTTGAAGACGATGAAGACGGGATGAAGAACAGAGCTGGCGGTTGAAGAATAAACAAAACATATTTGGTTCTAAAAATGGGTCGTATTATTGTTTTTTTTAAAAATAAATAAATTTGGCGGCTCAAATAATTGAGCCGTGAATAATAATACCTTTTAAAAAATATACGGAATTAATTACCACGGCTCAACTGAAACGAGCCGCGGAATTAATTATCGCGGCTCGTTTCAGTTGAGCCGTGACAATTGACGGCTCAACTGGATTTGAGCCGTGATAATGCTGCCGACTCGTCCTATAACGGCTCAAATCCAGTTGAGCTGTCACATTATAACGGCTGGATATTCCAGCCGTTACAAATGGTGTTTTTAGCCGGTGATGGCCTCCTTTCCCGTAGTGATACAAAACACTAAAACACAATAATAATAGATTTGAACTACTATCCATCAAACAGTAATGCATAAAATGATATCATTGCAAAATATAAATTATATACTTACTTGATTTTCAGTTGGTAAATGAGAGGACCCCAAACCAAAGTTATTAAAAGGGGAGGACATCTGTAGAACCTCCTGTCATGAATCTTTGAAGAGAATTATATCCGTGCATATTATTTTGCATGACCTGAAATTGCATCTGAAATTGTTTATATATCTCCTCTATCTGTGTCTGCATTTTTGCTTCTTGTTGTTTCAATTTCGCATCTTAATCTGCCTCGAGTTCTCGTGTACGTCTCTCTACGTCATTCAAGCTAGATTTTTTTGATCCATATATCATGGTCGGTGTAACACCAAGCCCATAACCTCTAATTCACCCCGATTTTTGTCCACCTACAACCTCACGATATACATTCTTCCCTCTTATAAGCAGATCCTCGTCCGGGTTATGAGAAACACACTCTTGCAATTTAGATTTTCCTTTTTCTTACAACATACAGTTACGAATGAAGATGATGTTAATACAACATATTCTATAAATATAACTTGTAGTCATAATTAAACTGAAAATTTCTTATATTATCAACAAACGCATCACTTTCTTTATGGATATGGGCGTACTCATAGAATTCAAGTTCCTAATAAATAAATACGATAAAATACATTGTAAAGCAACACTATAATTATGTCAATTAATTTATGTGTTTAGGAGCATTCGTACCAATCTATATCTTGCAGAAGCAAAACTCTCTGACCCAGTGGTGTGAAGAGATGATTGTTGTGACCGAGCATGTTTCCCCCGAGAGGATGATTCCTTCACATAAACCAACAACTAAATACAACGCAATGGGAATCAATATTGTAAGAAAAATAATAGACTTCCTAACCTGTCCTACATCAGGAAACCAATGATCTACTAGTAGTTCCCATTGCCATTTGTCCACTTCTTCAATGTTATTTGCTTTGATTTCTTCTTTTGTCGCCCCCGGCTTATAAACCATTGCTTTTAGAGAATTTTTGTGATCCTTTCATTTTTTTGCGACTGATTTCATTATAAACTTGTCAAAGGACCCATTATCATCCGGACAAACAAATTTCGTCTGCAAACATGTTTGTAAGAAAATTGATAATAAGTTAAACATATAAAAAAGTTTGCAAAAAAATCAACATATAACTTACGTTTGTAATGGCTAGTATTTGTTTTGTGAAGTTATATGGCATATTCTTCCATCCTCTGAAGTTCAAAGGGCATAGCTGGGATTTACGAGCAACTTGTCCAAGCCAACTTCCTAAAACTTTTGTTGATTTACCATATGGTTGACCATATTGGTTACAGTAAATAACTATTCTCCCATCTTGCATTTACCATACTTCCATTGGTATAAGCTTACTTCTTCGCCAATATCGACGACTAGAGTTATCTGTTAATCAAATTTCAAAGATTATGAGAGAATAACTATTTAAATTCATTATACATTAAATTATAAATTAAATCACCTAAAATCTCCACATGAGTCAGTAACGATGCACCCTCGTCCTGTCCCTCAGATGTTGAGTTAGAAGGAGTTGGTGTAGGACAACTAGAAGAATGGCCATTGCTACAACCATCATTGTAACTAGCGGAACCTGAATATGTGCCTCGCATGTTTCTTCCACTAAAAGACAATATAAAAGACACTTATGATATAATAGTGAACATAGTGTTAGATAATACAAAATAACACTATAAATTGACATAAGGTAAATTCCAAATAATAATATATATTCAACATAAAGGATTAAGCACATAAAGTAAAGTAGAACTCATTCTCCAACATCTCTTGACTCCAACGATGATGATTATTAAGTTCATCAACATCTACAATATGATAAGGCATACTTGTCTAGAATCATCATCATCTTCATCACCATCTTCACTTTTTCCCATATCAAAATTGTCTCTTGGCTTCATCTCCACTACCAAGTGCCAATCCACATTTTTTGGATCTTGCAGATAAAAAACTTGTTTTACTTGTGATGAGAACACAAATGGATCATCACACAGTCGTTCTCCTATGTGTATCAATCTCGAAAAATTAACCAATATTGTGCCATTTGAATCCTTCTTTAGCCCTCCCAGAGATTTCACATTAACCCAATCACACCGGAATAATATGACAGAATATCTCCAAAAATAATCCAGTTCAACAATGTCTAATAGTATTCCATAGTAAGTTTGGCTATCTGCTTCAACCATTATACCACTATTTTGACATTTTCTATTTTTCTCCCGATATTTTGTGTGGAATACAAATCCGTTGATAGAGAATCCACTAAATTTTCGAACAACGGAATTTGGACCAGTTGCAAGAGCAATTTCTTCTTGTGAACAATTATTAACAATCATGTCACAGACCTAGATTGGTAGAAATACTATAAGAATAGAAGTAATTAATAAGAAAACTATGGACGAAGAGTAAGAACAAGAAATAGTTCATATAAACCTGTCTATTAAGCCAATCTGCAAATTTCTCTATAAACCATTGACCCTCAATGCGAGAAGTTGAAACTGAAGGGTACTGTCCTCGTTGAACATCAATAAATCTCCTGCACAATTCCATTTAATTCGACTCTATCCTTTAAATATTTGGTATCGAAACATAACTAATTGATGTAAAAAGAAAACTGACCGACGGTGTGTTTCGATTATATCACTATGAAGTAAGACATAACGATGTGCTTGAGCTAGCAACATCCGATCAAGCACTGTTGTCTAAGCACTACCAATGAAATAACCACCCAATGAAAACAAATATTTTTCACCTCCTGCATAAGATAACCTCCTTTTGGGTCGGTTAAAGATCGAGCCTAGTTCTCCCATAAACCCTTTGCAATTAAAGGTCATACATTCTTCAACAATATATCCTTATGCAATTGAGCCCTCTGGTTGAGCTTTATTCCGAACGTAATTTTTCAAGGTGACCAAAAACCTTAAGAATTCATGAAGAAGAAAAATATTGTCACATTCTGCTTAACACATTGGATAAGGAAATTTAATTGAACTAATCTTTCAATAGGATACATCCATCGGTATTGTACAGGACCACCTAGTTTTACTTCCACTGGTAGATGTATAATTAAATGCACCATCACCGTAAAGAATCCTGGAGGAAAAATCTTCTCTAGATGACACAGAACTAGTGCTGCACTGCTCTGAAGTTCATCCAAATCCTCGAGATGGAGAGTTTTAGAGCACAATTTCTTAAACAACATGACTGTCATGACTTTTAAGATTGGAAAGCTTCCGCTCTTTCAGGTTTACACCCCTTGATATATTTGAAGAATATCCATCAGGAACTTTAAGTTTTTTCAACAATGTAAGAAACCTATCTTTCTCGGCTAATGTAAAGGTGTCACAAGCATGAGGCAAATAAGTCCTACCATTGGGACAATCTACAGGATGAAGTTCATGTCTTATACCCATAATCTTTAAGTCGTGTCGAGCCTTCTCATTATCCTTTGTCTTCCCATCGACATTCAACAATGTATCAATCACGTTATCGCAGACATTTTTTTCTACATGCATCACATCCAGATTATGTAGGAGAAGATTATATTTCCAATCAGGCAATTCAAAAAATATGCTATTCTTCTTCCACAAGATACTGGTTTGAGTAGATGTCGAGTCACATTGTTCAGAGTAATCGTCTCTCTCAAATATATCTTCATCCTCCAATGTTGTATCAACAACTATGGTATTGCCATATCTTGACCGCTTCTTACTACCTTTACCACAACTGTTTGTTAACCTCCTCATTTGCTCGAAAACCTCCACACCAGAACGAGTTGTTGGTGAAAGTCGCATCTCAGTTGTACCATCAAACTCAGTTTTTTGACGACAGAATGGATGATCTATGTGTAACCAGCGACGATGACACATATAACAGTATTTGCCACCGTTATCCAACCACAAAGACTCAGTTGAATAAGCACATATAAGACATGCAACCCGACCTTTAGTACTCCAGCCAAATAAATTAGCATATGCAGGAAAATCATTAATAGTCCATATGAGTAATGCAAGAAGAGTAAAGTGCTCACCATTTAACGCATCATATGCCTCAACACCCTTCCAAAGTTGTTTTAACTCTTCGATCAGTGGTTTTAGATAAATATCTATATCATTTCCAGGACCTTTTTCACCAGGGATAACCATTGACATTTGACAATATAAGAGACGACTTTTTCATGCACGACCAATGCTACATATTGTAAGGGAATATTCGAAAATGCGAGAATTAGTTTGGTAATTAATTATTAAATTAGGGTTAAATTTGAAAAAAAAAACTCTCTATATAGTCTGACAAATTATATAACACCCTAAATATATAGAGCTTATTAACTAATCCAAAATGCCAAATTATTTTGTACACAAACTAATAATCTCTCTATGCATTCTAGCTATAAATACTCGTTTTTCTCTCCCAGTTCCATGAATAGAATGCACACATTTACAGTCTCTTACAATAGGCAGTAGCTGCTCTCTCTCTCTCTCTCTCTTTCTCTGATGGGATCACTGGACCCAGAAGAGTTCCGTCGACAAGGTCACATGGTGGTCGGCTTTCTAGCTGACTACTACAAGAATATCGAGGACCACCCTGTTCGGAGCTCCGTGGAACCAGGCTACCTATCAAAATGGCTTCCCAAGTCTGCCCCATTCAACCCGGAGCCAATCGAGGTAATACTCCACGATGTGCAGAAACACGTGGTTCCTGGCTTAACCCATTGGCAGAGCCCCAATTTTTTCGCTTACTACCAAAGCAATGCAAGCATTGCCGGAATCTTGGGGGAGATGCTGTGCAGCGGATTCGGTGTGGTTGGCTTCAGCTGGGTTTCTTCTCCGGCAGCCACTGAGCTTGAGAGCCTCGTCATGGATTGGCTTGGTGGTATGTTGGAGCTCCCCACCTCGTTCCTCTTCTCTGGGAGCGATGGTGGTGGCGGCGTTATCCTAGGCAACACTACTGAGGCCATCATTTGCACCCTTGTCGCCGCTAGGTATATATATACACATACATATAATATTTTCTATGAGTCTCCCTCTATATATATGTTATAAACTGTATATATAATTGTTCGTGATATACATCCATATATCTAGGGATACATATCTGAAGGTGATGAGGGCCAAGGACAACGATGAGAACTTGTCTCATAATGTCGGCAATACAATTTCCATTTCAGACCTCGTTGTTTACGGGTCGGACCAGACACACTGCTCATTTCGTAAGGCGGCTCAGATTGCCGGAATAAGCCCGCAAAACATTCGGGTGATCAGAACCACTGACAAGACTCGGTTCGCAATGTGCCCTATTGAACTAAAGAAGGCCATCCTAAAAGACATCAAGATGGGTCTGGTTCCACTCTACTTATGTGCAACGGTCGGAACAACCTCAACCTGCGCCATGGATCCTCTACCACAACTCTGCAAGGTAGCGAGCCAATACGGTGTGTGGGTCCACGTAGATGCGGCCTATGCTGGGGCAGCATGCATTTGTCCAGAATTTCGAGGACTCATCCGTGGGGTGGAACTTGCTGATTCCTTCAGCTTCAATGCGCACAAATGGTTGCTGACGGGTCTGGACTGCTGCTGTCTATGGGTGAAGGATCCAGTCTCTCCCTCACACAGTCTCTGTCTACTGAAGCGGAGTATTTGAGGAACAAGGCAAGCGAGTCGAAGCAGGTGGTTGACTACAAGGATTGGCAGATCTCATTGAGCAGGAGGTTCAGGGCTCTGAAACTGTGTCTGGTCCTGAGGAGCCATGGTGTGATCAACCTCAGGAGGCACATAAGGATCCATGTAGGGCTAGCGAAGCTTTTTGAGGATATGGTGATGAAGGACAAGCGGTTCGAGCTGGTAGGGAAGAGGAACTTGGGCCTGGTGTGCTTTAGGGTTTCGCCCTTGGCCGTGGGAACGAGCACCATTGGATTAAACTGCAAAAAAGGAGGATTTGGTTTGTTAGTGAATGCGGTGAACTCGACGGTTCTGGAGAGGGTGAATGAGAGCGGCAGGGTGTTCATGACGCACACGGTGGTCGGAGGAGTGTACGCGATGAGGTTCGCTGTGGGGTCCACTCTGATGGAGGAGAGGCATGTAATCATGGCTTGGAAGCTGGTGCAAGAGCAAACTCATCTTGTTCTATCTCCATCGATTTATCAATTTGAGTTGGAGTAATTAATTAATAGTGTACACCAGTTCAGTTGCAGTTCTGCTTTGCGTTTATGATTTGATTAATAAAAAAAATCAGCATGGCTGTATACAATATTTCCTTCTTTTTTTTTTACCCATGGTTTCACAACCCTGCATGGCCCATGCAGGTTGTGAAATCATGGGTTTAGGTTACCCCGTTTCCTATATAGTGTCGAGCAGAATTTTATTTATTAAATAAAAGCCTACGTAATAGGATATTATTACACTGTGTTTTTGTCAAAATTTATTTAAATTAATACTAGAAAACTATGTGTCTTATTATATTGATTAATACATGTAAGTTAGAAATATATGTTGATGGGTCCGACCAGACCTAGTCACCAGGTAACGCGACATATATTTCGACCATGGCTGGTCCAATTGACCAAACCAGGGTCGAACCTAGGGATGTGTCAATTGGACCCAAGGGTCCAATTTGTTGATGTATATGTATACGAGTGTACGAGAGACGTGAAGAATATATATTAATTATTGTTCAACTCTTGTTTTGAATACATGAAGGAGAGATGTCTATATAGTACAAAACTTTGGTTGTGTGAAACTAAGATCAACATGTTTTCCATGTGGAAAACATGCACCGTCCATGCTGCCCGTGTTTCACCACCGTCCAACCTAGCCGTCCATGTGCACCATTTGAACCATCCAATACAATGTATCTAAACAAGTTTATTTCCAAACATTTCCCTACCTTAAACTTGTTTCTCGTGATGAACCAGATTTTTTGCTAAGGCAACTTGTCCAACTGATTCTCGAATATCAGTTTCGTTGGTGGTGGTTGTCCGACCACCACTTCCTCTCCGCGTTGAAAATTTCCCTCTTTGAAAATCTCCTCTAGATCGTTCATCTTGTACGTAGCGTCAACTTCGATTGTAATGCTTGCTTCAAGAATTTTCCTCCTCCTCTCTTCATAAGTCGGTGTTCATGGGCTTGTAGAGAACCCATAAGTTACTTATTTGAGTTACATATTAGTTTCATAACATGGTCAATTAACAAATGATGTGATGGGAAGGAGTCTTCAAGAGCACATCCTCATTTAGGTTAGTTTTAGGAGCGCCACTATGTAACTTGAAGAGCCGGAGAATGATAATAGACAGAACAGACATATCACATCGATTGGTCTGATGCCACAGAAAATACATGAATTAGTCCAACCAATAACAGAACAGTTGCTAACGACTGACGGTACAGATGAGCGTGATACATTTGTACTATATACATATATAGTACAAAACTTTGGTTGAGTGAAACTAAGATCAACATGTTTTCCATGTGGAAAACATGCATCGTCCAAGCTGCCCGTGTTTGACCACCGTCCAACCTAGCCGTCCGTGTGCACCATTTGAACCATCCAATACAATGTATTTAAACAAGTTTATTTCCAAACATTTCCCTCCCTTAAACTTGTTTCTCGTGATGACCCAGATTCTTTACTAAGGCAATAGCCGACTTGTTGTCGACATGGACCTTGGTCGGGCCTTCTTGTTGCACCTTGAGCTTCTCCAATAATTTTCTTAGTCATATGGCATGCCATACACATGATGATGCAGCTAAATACTCTGCTTCACAACACTACGGGAGAAGGGTCATAATTCTCACGGCTGGAAAATCCAGTCGTTAAATTATCACGGCTCAACTGAAGTTGAGTCGTGACATGAAGCGTCGGGGCAATTATCACGACTCAATATAAAATGAGCCGTGATAATTCCCGGCCCAAAATCAAAAGTGCCGCCAAAATAATTATGGCGGCACTTTTAGTTGATTCGTGAAAAATATTTGTTTTGTTTTTTTAAATTTTTGACGGATCATTTTGTTTGAGCCGCCAAAAATATGTTTGTTTTTTTTTTAAAAAAAAATATATATTTGAAGCTCACAAAGAGCTTCTTGAAGCTTCACCATCGACCACCTCTGTCGGCTTCTTCTCGGCCTTCAAAGCTCTGGTCTCTTATGATAACAGACTCAGAAAAATGGGGGGGGGGGGGGGACCTCCAACATTGTGGAAAATGCAAGCAAATTGGGAAAGGGGACAAGAAAGAAGACTAAAAAAGGGATCCAACACGAAGACCAAAGTCAAGAAACCGTAGGTCCTCCTTCCACACAAGATAGTGCACCGAGTCAAGCAACCGTATCTAGGAAAGGAAAGGAAAAGATGTAAACGTAGGAAGTTGGTGTCATTTTAGGGTATTCTATGTGTTAGGCGGAAACAAGACTTCAAACATGTTACGTTTTGGTATATATTAGCTTTTGATATGTGTTAGCTTTTGAGACATGATCAAACATGCAACTTCTGATTTAGTTGGACGTATTTGAAGGCTTTTGGTTTTATGCAAATCAATCTGTTCAAATGGTCATGGATGAAAACTGATTACTTTGACAAACTTTAGGGGGGAATATTAAACAAGTTCAATACATTAAGGGGGATAGTTAATCCACCTGGGAAATTTCAAGAACATCGAAACCGAGTTGCAGAACCAAAAACCAGTTTCATACAACAACATTACATACTTCATAATGTACTTCTTACATGATTCATTACAAATACACTAAAAAAACTACATTACATAGTAAAGAACACAACTAACATGAACAATAAAGTCATCAACAAACAAACTCGATAAATTTGTTCTCTTCGACGATAGTCTTCGACCTCAATGGTTGTCTTTTCATACAAAGTCAGTAAATTTGCAAGAGCACTGCCACAACATCTGCATTTATCAACGTCTTGTTCTTCAACGTTCAACCACTTGAAAAATCCACATCCCGGATTCTCACTATTCTAAACGAAAAAACATATACATAAAGAAACATACACAATAAGCTTCGAAATTTCAACAACTTAACTCAATCGGGTTTCAATCATACCTTGAAGTGAGGACAACCCCCAAATTCACGTCCATAGTTCTTGGGGGTTCGGGACATTCTCAAATGAGGTGACAATCCGCAATTACGGCTTTGTTGGGCCATTCTTATCGGTTACTTATTTCTCATTTACTTCCCTTTATAATAAATAACCCTTTGCGTTTATATATTTGACCTGATGACCGATTCTTGGATGAATTTGCCCTAGAGTGCCATACCTCCACCGGATAACAAGTATCAACCTATACAAATTTGCAATTGAAAATCAAATAGATTAATTAAGTATAAATTTAGTTTATTAAATAATAATTTTATCAAATTGCATATCAATATTGTTTAGATTATTATAATTAAAATTGTAATATAAATTTAGCATATAAATGAATAATAATAATAACAATATAAAGATAATTTTTTTTCATTTTTATATAAGTAATTAAAACTAACAAAAGTCATAAAACCATAATATTTAAGTTAAAAGAATTATATGAACATGAATATACTAAAAAATATGAAAAATATTTTTATATTTATAGACTTAATATATTTTATAAATAGAAAATAAATAAAATTTTATTTATAGATATTTTTACTATCATTTTCATTAACATATTAAACAAATAGAAGTGACAAAATCACAAAAAAAAAACTTAAAATTATTAATTAACATTTTATTAATAATTGTCACTATTACTTTTCAATAATGATTCAGAATCATTATTGAAAAGTAATAGTGACAATTAGTTTTATAAATAAATAGGCTTTATGTTGATTTTATTTAACAGAGTTATAATATTAAAATAAATAAAATAATTTATATTATACATAAATATTAATAGGATTAATATTATTTATAAATATACCCTATTTTTTTATTGTATAATATTAACTTAAATTTATTCTTAATTAAAAATACTTTTATATAAAATAAAAATCGAATAAATAATTAATAAATTATACATATATTTTACTTAGTATTTACTAGGGCTGGGCATAAAAAACTAGTTCGGCCGAACCATACCAGTTTTGAATCGGTTCAGTCGAACCGGTTCACAAAACAAACGTTTTTTTGAAAAATTATGGAGCGGTTCAGAACAGGTACAAAAAATCGGTTCAAAACCTGTTAACCGAACCATTTTATACCGATTTTATACTACTAAAGCAACCAAATCGAGCACACTCCTCACGTTTGCAAATCCTCCCAGACCAACAAAATCCTTCACATCAACCTCCTCCTTGCACCTCTGCAACACTCTCTGATCCACCAAGCCAAGCTTTGTGGGGTCCATTGCACACTCCCTACCAACCTCAGGATTCAAATTCTCCTCATCCTCTTCCACATGGCTGATTCTATTAACTAACACCGCTTTTGCTTTGAGAGCAACAACACAGCGTGTATTTCCATTGTAGAATCGGAGACGTAGAACAACACGCTTAAAAGAGAGTTCATTGTTGGAGTCGTCAAACAGAGGAGGGTCCACCTTACTATGGGCAGCAGCATCAGAAAGAATAAGCTTCACTTCCACCTCCATAGTTTAAAGCTTGACAATTAGACACTGATTACGTGAAAACTATTGGAAGTCAAGTGGTCTAACTGATGTAACTAATTATAACAGAATTAGTTAGTTAGTTGCTTAGGTGTTAAGTAACTCTAGATTGTTCTAGGATGCTGAGGATTCCTTCTATTCTGTATATAAATACTGTAATATGTTATTCAGTTGAATACAAGAAGAAATTAATTCATCTTCCTGCTTTCTCTCAATCTTTCCTCAGTATTTTACATGGTATCAGAGCATTCTCTGGAATCATCATCTTCATCCTTCGATTCTTCTTTCAATTTCTGATTCTTTTATCAACCTTGATCCTTCTTCTCTTCTCCGTTCATCATATCTGGAAATGGCCGCTGCTTATGATTCTCCAGACAATGAGCTCTACATCCATCCGTCCGATATGACAGGATCATCTTTGATTTCGATTACTCTCCTCGGAATGGAGAACTATGCTTTATGGAGTCGCGCGATTCGTTCAGCTCTTCTCATGAAGAATAAGATCGGTTTCATTACTGGCACCTGCAGCAAGGAATCAGTCGGAAGCCTCAAGGAGTCACGCTGGGAAAGATGTGATGCAATTGTCAAGAACTGGATCATGAATTCAGTTTCCAAAGACCTTGTGAGTGGAGTCATATACGCCACTTCTGCCATTGCCGTATGGAAGGATCTGAAGGAGCGATTTGATCAAATCGACGGAACTCGCATATTTCAACTCCATCGAGAGCTTTGCACAGCTAAACAAGGTTCTCACAGCATCTCTGAATACCACACCAAACTCCGGTTGCTTTGGGATGAATTTGAAGCAATCGGACTGTTCGCTTTATGTGAATGTGAAAGTTCGAAGAAGTTTGTGGAAAAGCAAGAGATTCAGAAGCTACTTCAATTTCTGTTCGGATTGAATGATGTCTACTTAGGCTTGCGCACCAACATCCTGATGATGAAACCTCTTCCAAACCTCAATACTGCATATTCGATTCTCATTCAAGATGAGACTCAGCGAAGTATGGGAGACAATTCGATCCTTGATCATCCTACTGTGCTGTTTTCAGCTCGTCCTCCGCCACCTAAAGATCAGGCGTCCACAATATGCGTCTACTGCAAGAAACGTGGCCACAGCAAAGATCGATGTTTCAAATTACATCCTGAATTGCTTTCTCTATATCGTGCTTCTCGTCCTCAATCAAAATCATCTCCTCGATATTCGGCTAACACTGTTTTCAATAATGAATGCAGCCATAAGTCCCAGCATCAATCATTCCATCGAAGAAGTAAGCAGTGACAAGGCAGCAACACCAGTGGAGCATGATCCCCTTGGTAATTACCAAGTAAACATGGCAGGTACACTATCATCTTTTCCTCTTGCGTCTTGGATTGTAGACACAGGCGCCACAAACCACATGACCTCAAATGCTGATTGGTTGACTGATTTGATTCCTTGCACATCCAGTTTTTCTACTGTTCAGTTTCCAAATGGTACTCGGTCCAAAGTAACACATACTGGTTCTTATCGTATATCTGGAAAACATATTCTAAAAGGAGTACTCCTGATTTCAGATACAACCTGTTGTCTGTTTCGAAATTATGCAGCGATTTGTCATGCTTCGTGAGTTTTTATCCAAATTACATGTTGATTCAGGACCAGTTCAGTGGGACTGTGATGGGGATTGGTGAACAACGTGATGGCCTATACATTTTTCAGCCGAAACAGAGCACAAATCAGCCACCATGCTCTGTTGCTACTGCAGCTGCTGGTTCCAAGTCAGTAATTGATGGTGTCATTTGGCATCAAAGAATGGGTCATATTCCCTTAGTCAAGATAAAGAGTCTGTTATGAAGTCAAGCAATAAACAAAGAGTCTGCAATAAAAGATTGTTCAGTTTGTCCCTTGGCAAAACAATCTAGACTCGTTTTTCCCATTAGTGTTTCTAGAGCTGCTGTTTCTTTTGATTTGATTCACCTAGATGTATGGGGACCATATAAGACACCTACATATGATGGGAATAAATTCTTTTTGACCATTGTTGATGATCACACTCGGAATTGCTGGGTTATATTGATGAAACATAAAAGTGAATTTGCTTATCACATTCGACATTTTCTGATTATGATCAAGACACAGTTCAACAGGTCTGTTAAGGTGGTTCGCAGTGATAACGGGACTGAGTTCTTCAACTCTTCATGTTCTGAGCTTTTCCATTCGTTGGGGATCATTCACCAGAGCAGTTGCACAACCACTCCTCAACAAAATGGGATTGCCGAACGCAAGCATCACCATCTTCTTAATGTGGCTCGAGCTTTAAAGTTTCAAGGTTCAATTCCTGTTCGTTTTGGGGGTCTATGCATATTAACAGCATGTTATCTCATCAATTTGTCTCCTACAGCTCTATTGAAAGGAAAAACTCCTCACGAATTGTTGTTTGGTAAGCCTCCTGACATACAACATTTACGAGTATTTGGAAGTCTTGCTTTTGCCACTGATCTTTTAAATCGTGACAAATTTGGAGCTCGAGCTATTCCTGCAGTTATGATGGGTTATTCCCTTACGAAAAAGGGTTATCATCTGTATAATCTTGTATCTCGGTCATTCTTTGTCAGTAGAGATGTGGTTTTTCGAGAACACATTTTTCCTTTTGCAGTTCAGCAACCTGTCAGCAATCCTGTTATGCAAAATCAGGATTTCCATACAGCCAATTCAGACGTTCCTCCTCCTATTGTTGCTATTCCAGAAGAAAATTCAATGGAAGAGCTGATCCATGAAGAAGATCCACCAGTTATTGAACGATTAGCTGCATCACCAGCATCACCAGAACCACCAGAGTCGGCATTACCAACTGATTCAATTCCTCAGCAGGTTATATCACTACGCAGATCAAATAGATCAGTTCGTTTACCTGAAAAATTGTCTGACTATGTTGTTTATTCTTCTCACTGCCATCTAAGTCATATGGTTAAGATACGTGAATCTGAAAGTTTTCAGGAGGCCATTTGAGATCCTAAGTGGGAAATTGCAATGAATGAAGAACTTGAAGCTTTAAAGGCTAATGGAACCTGGGTTATTGTAGACTTACCTCCTGGCAAACAACCCATTGGCTGCAAATGGGTGTTCAAGGTCAAGTATAATGCAAATGGATCCTTGGAAAGATACAAGGCACGACTCGTGGCTAAGGGGTTTACTCAGCAAGAAGGAGTAGACTATACAGAAACATTTTCTCCAGTGGCCAAAATGGTGACTGTCCGAGCCGTGTTGTCTTTGGCTGTTTCTTATGGTTGGAAACTGCTACAAATGGATGTCTATAACGCATTTTTGCAGGGCGATTTGATTGAAGAAGTATTCATGAAAATTCATCCTGGTTTCTCAATAGAATCAGGATCTATAACAGCCTCAGCAAGCGCACGTGAGTTTTCTTTATCTAATCAAAAGGTATGTCGCTTGTTAAAGTCGCTTTATGGCTTAAAGCAAGCCTCAAGACAGTGGAATTTGAAACTCACGGAAGCTTTGATCAAGGGTGGATATAAGCAGAGAGCAGGTACGATTACTCCATGTTTACTAGAGTTCATGAAGGAGACATAGTGATACTGCTAGTATATGTGGACGATATTCTGTTGACTGGTTCAAATATACAGTTAGTCCTTGATTTAAAGAGATTTGTACAGCAAGAATTTAAAATCAAAGACTTGGGTGATCTTAAGTATTTTCTCGGAATGGAGCTTACTCAGTTTTCTAATGGATATGTCATAAATCAGAAAACATATGCAGTAGAGTTGATTGAAGAATCTGGTTTGGGAGCTGCTAAATCGGCCAAGACTCCTCTTGAGCAGAATATCAAATTGACATCACACGAATATGATATCCAGTTTCAGCTCAATGAAGATGATGGGCTGTTTCAAGATGGTGAGTTGTATCGAAGATTGGTGGGGAAGTTGCTGTACTTGACGATAACAAGGCCCGACATTTCTTTTGCAGTACAACACCTAGCCCAGTTTATGCAGCAGCTGAAGGAATCGCATTATGCTGCTGTTCTACGAGTGATTAAGTATATAAAGGATAGGCCTGGACATGGCTTATTCTTCCCAGCAGGAAACAACAATGATTTGGTAGTATTTCGCGACTCGGACTGGGCAGCATGTCCCTTGACTCGAAGATCAGTTACAGGCTTTTGTGTTAAGCTGGGATCATCGTTGATATCTTGGAAGGTGAAGAAGCAGACGACTGTATCACGCTCCTCATCAGAAGCAGAGTATCGTAGCATGGGAGCTGCAGTTTCGGAAGTTATTTGGACTAGAGGATTGCTAGCTGAATTGAATTGTGCGCAGGTTAATCCGACAACAGTCTACTGTGATAATCAAGCTGCGATCCAGATTGCTGGAAATCCGATGTACCATGAGAGGACGAAGCATATCGAAGTAGATTGCCATTTTATAAGGGACAAGATTCAAGAGAAAGTGATTCAAACACAGCACATTTCGACTGGAGCTCAACTTGCAGATTTGTTGACGAAGGCGCTTGGAAAGGAGCAACATCATAGACTGTTGGTTCAATACAGGATTAGAGATATAACCACTTGAGGGGGGTGTATTGGAAGTCAAGTGGTCTAACTGATGTAACTAATTATAACAGAATTAGTTAGTTAGTTTCTTAGGTGTTAAGTAACTCTAGATTGTTCTAGGATTCTGAGTATTCCTTCTATTATGTATATAAATACTGTAATCTGTTATTCAGTTGAATACAAGAAGAAATTAATTCATCTTCCTGCCTTCTCTCAATCTTTCCTCGGTATTTTACAAAAACAGAGCAGTTAGATGAAACGCAAACACCATTAATGTCAATTTCAGCTTAATCCATAAAACAAACAGTGCATTAAATTGTTTGATTCGTCCAAAGAGGTAGCAACTTTACTTGATCATGAAACATTTTGACACTTTACATCACTATATTACAGAGATAATGACACCACAAACAACAAGAGCATGAAAATTCATCCGAAACCACACTGAGAGTCTGATATGATCTCCAAAACTGAACACATCAAAGATAAATTTAAAATCATCGAAACAATTCCACCATCTTTCACTCTTTCAGTAACGATACAAATGAACAATTAAATTGTTAAGAATTGACCTGAAAATGAAATCAGGAAGTGGATGGACGCTGTGATTATTTATGAGGAGAGACCGATGCGGTTCGATTTAGAAGCGGTGTTGCTGGTAGCGGAGCGGTCAAGCAGGTGAAGGAGAGAAGTGGTGCCGGCGACAGAAGAAGTGTTGCTGGCGGAGGTAGAGGCGGCACGCTTGCGGACTTCTTCGAGCTCTTCCTTGTCTGAAATCACCACTTCTATTTGATTTGGTTTGGTTTCCTTCTCAGCATTTTCGGCGGAGAGAGTGCAGACGTTAGGATTCAATAGCGAAAGTCAAACTACTCGAAGAGAAAATTATGTGGTTCGGCCGAACAGATTCTGAACCGGTTTTAGAATCGGTTCAGAACAGGTACGGTAAATTACCTAAAATATGGAGCGACAAAAAACTGGAGCGGTAAACCGTACCTCTTTAAAATGTGGTAAATGTACAGTTCATGAACCGGTTCAGGGTCGAACCGGTTCATGCCCAGCCCTAGTATTTACTAGTTATCACTCAAAATCTAACATCTATACCTTTTAGCATAGTTATCAGAACCGGATTGGTCATCGAACCGGCGAGGGGGCCGGTTCACGATTCGGCCGGTCCAACCCAGTTCACTGTGCGGTTCACTATTCACATTGGGAAAAGAAAACTTAAAACTTAAAATACATACATAGTCTCAAACGCATACATAATTACCTCAAACTACATAATCTCTCTCACACATACACACAAACTACATAATTTCAATTTCAAACCTACATTACTCTCAATTCTCAAACACAATAGTAGATACCTTGTACGTGAAGATGAACGATAGGGATGTGTCAAAGCAGATACAACAGATGATCAGATTCATTCGTCAGGAGGCAGAGGATAAAGCTAATGAAATTGCAATCTCCGCTGAGGAGGCAATGCCTTTGGTTACTGCTACCTGCAATATACATAGTTCAATCCAAAAGGGTGGAAATCATGATCTTCTTTCCAGATAATGTCCATCAACTTTTCCTTAGAAAAAACATCACAAAATGGTAGGGGATCCAAGAGGAGATCGTTGAAGGGTGATACGATTTTTATATTTTCCCTTTTGTGTGTATCTATACTGAATAACACTAGGAGTGTTCAGCTAATTCACTCGAATTGATTGATTGATGTAAAGTAAATAAATTGATGCTTTTAATTTGCAGGAATTCAACATAGAGAAGTTGCAGGTAGTGAATGCGGAGAAGAAGAAACTCTGACAAGAGTATGACAGAAAGGCCAATCTGAAGAACTGAACTAAGTTTGATCTAACCTAGCTAGCAGTGAACCGAACCGGTTGGTTTGTAAAAACTCAGAAACAGATCAATCAGTTTAAACCGAAAACCGATTGGTTTGTAAAAAAAAAATCAACTAAAAAGTGAACCGAAAACCGGCTGGTTTTTAAATAATTGGGCGATTTTTGGAAAACCGCTCAGTTCAAACATTGTTCATTTGTAAAACAGTCTTTTAACTGAACCAAACCGAATAGAGGTCCGGTTCCCGTTCGGGTCGGGTCGGACCGTCGGTCCGGTCCGGTTCTGATAACTATGCAGTTTTTAGTTATAATTTAATGGAAATGGTCTAATCTAACCGAGATCTACGACATGTGAAGATCCTAGAGGACTTGATTATGGTAAATTTTAAAATATTATTATTATCTAGGTCGATAGTAATTCTCTCTTCATTTTGTAATCTGTACATATATTCACAACAAAATTTTAATACAACTCCTATGATTAATTGCAGCGCTGCATGACTCAAACCTCCATCGGGATAAATCTAGGGAGTATGGAAAGGGAAGAGGTTCTTGTAACACACTTTTTTTTTTGTCAAATTTGTAACACTTGACTAGGAAAAATTTCTTGGAAAAATGGTAATATACATTTTAAAAAATATGTATTATATTTTTTAAAATAATTATGCATACGCTATCTCTTGCTACACGAGAGATAGCATGTTGTTGGGATATGCTTGCCATTAGAGTTTGATTTTCGGATTAACCATATTGTTCAAAGTTAAAGGTAAAGGTCGGAAGATTCAGGTTAAATTTTAGTTTTAACTTATTTATGTGGTCAATACAAAAGTTCAAACTCAATATATATAGTTTGCCATATTAAATTTACAATTGAATTTTTTTAGTTTGTAATATTTTGGCTTTTTCAAGTAAATAAATAATGTACTAATATATATATTATAAACACACATATGAGTTGCTAGAGATCTTTACATGCTCCTAAACTATATTATATGCATACATATATATATTTTTCAAATTTAACCTTAATTTAATAATTAATTACTAAATTAACTCTCATATTTTTTAATGTATGAAAATAGTACAAAATGCAGACAGAATTAGCATTTTTAACTTTGAAAAATAAAAATGGGAGATTCTATTTGTAGACCATCTACTTTATGCATACCACTTTTGTTGAAATACTAAAATGCCCTAATAACATTTTACATATTTGTCCTTACTAATTTTAAGGAAAATATTTATCAAATCGACCTCATATTTTCGTAGTTACTAAATTGACCTCATATTATCAAAATGGTGAAAAATTATGATTCTAACAAGTTTTGAACCCTAGACCTCTTACATACTAACTAATTTTTTTACCACTATACTAGTAATTCCAATTGCTTTCTTATATACTTCAAATATAGTTATCGAAGAAACTTTCATATTATTATATTAAACATCTCATGTTTATTTATTGATGCTCTGTAGTAATTAACAGTTGTTCAACGTTGTTTGTTTAATTATAGTTTTAATTTAATTATGTATCTACTGATTAATTTTTTTAAATGGTTGAAAAATAAGTAATTTTCTAAATTAGTATTTATAGACTACAAGAATATTCGTTTTGAAAATATTTTTTCAACCATCTCTAAAAAAATCAGAAATATTATAGTGATAATTAAATTAGAACTTTAACGACATATATGGTGTTAAGTTTCAATTTTATTATCGATTATAAAATTTGGTCAAAGTAGTGTTGGTAATTTTTAACAATTTTTTAAAATTTGACCAAATTTTATGGTTGATGGGAAAATTGAAACTTAGCGTCATATGTGTTAGAGTTCTAATTTAATTATCTACATATTATAGTATTTCTTATTTTTTTAGAGATGGTTGAAAAAATATTTTCAACATGAGTATTCTGGTAGTCTATAAATACTAAATTTAGAAAAATACTTATTTTTCAATCATTAAAAAACAAAAGATTAACATGTACATAATTAAATTAAAACTATAATTAAACAAACAACGCTGAACAACTGTTAATTACTAAAGAATCAATAAATAAACATGAGATGTTTAATATAATATGAAAGTTGGTTCAATAAGTATATTTGAAGTATATAAGAAAACAATTGAAATTACTAGTATAGTGGTAAAACTTTTAGCGAGTAGTAAGAGGTTTAGAGTTCAAAACTTGCTAGAAGCATAATTTTTTACAATTTTGATAATATGTGGTCGATTTAGTAACTACGAGAATATGAGGTTGATTTAATAATTAATTTCCTTAAAATTAGTAAGGACAAATATGTAAAATGCTATTAGGGCATTTTAGTATTTCAACAAAAGTAATCTGTATAAAGTAGTCGATGTTTTACAATTAAAAAAAAAAACACTAACCACATTGTTTTGGACGTAAGTTAGAAACTCGTGAAAACAGTAACCCCATTGTTTTGGAATAGAAACACGTGCTAAACGCATGTCAGATGGATTAACTTTCGATATAGATATTGTGGAAAAATTGATTGGCCACCACACCTAATAGTCCAACGTGGTGGTCATGTCAGATGGGGCATCTTATAATTAAGATGTGTCTAGTCTATTTTTTGTTTTTTTCCCACTGTCTAGTCTATTAATTAGTTCATGACGCACACGGTGGTCGGAGGAGTGTACGCGATGAGGTTCGCTGTGGGGTCCACTCTGGTGGAGGAGAGGCATGTAATCATGGCTTGGAAGCTGGTGCAAGAGCAAACTCATCTTGTTCTATCTCCATCGATTTATCAATTTGAGTTGGAGTAATTAATTAATAGTGTACACCAGTTCAGTTGCAGTTCTGCTTTGCGTTTATGATTTGATTAATAAAAAAAATCAGCATGGCTGTATACAATATTTCCTTCTTTTTTTTTTACCCATGCTTTCACAACCCTGCATGGCCCATGCAGGTTGTGAAATCATGGGTTTAGGTTACCCCGTTTCCTATATAGTGTCGAGCAGAATTTTATTTATTAAATAAAAGCCTACGTAATAGGATATTATTACACTGTGTTTTTGTCAAAATTTATTTAAATTAATACTAGAAAACTATGTGTCTTATTATATTGATTAATACATGTAAGTTAGAAATATATGTTGATGGGTCCGACCAGACCTAGTCACCCAGGTAACGCGACATATATTTCGACCATGGCTGGTCCAATTGACCAAACCAGGGTCGAACCTAGGGATGTGTCAATTGGACCCAAGGGTCCAATTTGTTGATGTATATGTATACGAGTGTACGAGAGACGTGAAGAATATATATTAATTATTGTTCAACTCTTGTTTTGAATACATGAAGGAGAGATGTCTATATAGTACAAAACTTTGGTTGTGTGAAACTAAGATCAACATGTTTTCCATGTGGAAAACATGCACCGTCCATGCTGCCCGTGTTTCACCACCGTCCAACCTAGCCGTCCATGTGCACCATTTGAACCATCCAATACAATGTATCTAAACAAGTTTATTTCCAAACATTTCCCTACCTTAAACTTGTTTCTCGTGATGAACCAGATTTTTTGCTAAGGCAACTCGTCCAACTGATTCTCGAATATCAGTTTCGTTGGTGGTGGTTGTCCGACCACCACTTCCTCTCCGCGTTGAAAATTTCCCTCTTTGAAAATCTCCTCTAGATCGTTCATCTTGTACGTAGCGTCAACTTCGATTGTAATGCTTGCTTCAAGAATTTTCCTCCTCCTCTCTTCATAAGTCGGTGTTCATGGGCTTGTAGAGAACCCATAAGTTACTTATTTGAGTTACATATTAGTTTCATAACATGGTCAATTAACAAATGATGTGATGGGAAGGAGTCTTCAAGAGCACATCCTCATTTAGGTTAGTTTTAGGAGCGCCACTATGTAACTTGAAGAGCCGGAGAATGATAATAGACAGAACAGACATATCACATCGATTGGTCTGATGCCACAGAAAATACATGAATTAGTCCAACCAATAACGGAACAGTTGCTAACGACTGACGGTACAGATGAGCGTGATACATTTGTACTATATACATATATAGTACAAAACTTTGGTTGAGTGAAACTAAGATCAACATGTTTTCCATGTGGAAAACATGCATCGTCCAAGCTGCCCGTGTTTGACCACCGTCCAACCTAGCCGTCCGTGTGCACCATTTGAACCATCCAATACAATGTATTTAAACAAGTTTATTTCCAAACATTTCCCTCCCTTAAACTTGTTTCTCGTGATGACCCAGATTCTTTACTAAGGCAATAGCCGACTTGTTGTCGACATGGACCTTGGTCGGGCCTTCTTGTTGCACCTTGAGCTTCTCCAATAATTTTCTTAGTCATATGGCATGCCATACACATGATGATGCAGCTAAATACTCTGCTTCACAACACTACGGGAGAAGGGTCATTTACAGGCTGAAATAGTTTTTTAACGGCTGGAAAATCCAGTCGTTAAATTATCACGGCTCAACTGAAGTTGAGTCGTGACATGAAGCGTCGGGGCAATTATCACGACTCAATATAAAATGAGCCGTGATAATTCCCGGCCCAAAATCAAAAGTGCCGCCAAAATAATTATGGCGGCACTTTTAGTTGATTCGTGAAAAATATTTGTTTTGTTTTTTTAAATTTTTGACTGATCATTTTGTTTGAGCCGCCAAAAATATGTTTGTTTTTTTAAAAAAATATATATATATTTGAAGCTCACAAAGAGCTTCTTGAAGCTTCACCATCGACCACCTCTGTCGGCTTCTTCTCGGCCTTCAAAGCTCTGGTCTCTTATGATAACAGACTCAGAAAAATTGGGGGGGGGGGACCTCCAACATTGTGGAAAATGCAAGCAAATTGGGCATAATGTCAGATCATGCGGAAAGGGGACAAGAAAGAAGACTAAAAAAGGGACCCAACACGAAGACCAAAATCAAGAAACCGTAGGTCCTCCTTCCACACAAGATAGTGCACCGAGTCAAGGAACCGTGTCTAGGAAAGGAAAGGAAAAGATGTAAACGTAGGAAGTTGGTGTCATTTTAGGGTATTCTATGTGTTAGGCGGAAACAAGACTTCAAACATGTTACGTTTTGGTATATGTTAGCTTTTGATATGTGTTAGCTTTTGAGACATGATCAAACATGCAACTTCTGATTTAGTTGGACGTATTTGAAGGCTTTTGGTTTTATGCAAATCAATCTGTTCAAATGGTCATGGATGAAAACTGATTACTTTGACAAACTTTAGGGGGGAATATTAAACAAGTTCAATACATTAAGAGGGATAGTTAATCCACCTGGGAAATTTCAAGAACATCGAAACCGAGTTGCAGAACCAAAAACCAGTTTCATACAACAACATTACATACTTCATAACATACTTCTTACATGATTCATTACAAATACACTAAAAAAAACTACATTACATAGTAAAGAACACAACTAACATGAACAATAAAGCCATCAACAAACAAACTCGATAAATTTGTTCTCTTCGACGATAGTCTTCGACCTCAATGGTTGTCTTTTCATACAAAGTCAGTAAATTTGCAAGAGCACTGCCACAACATCTGCATTTATCAACGTCTTGTTCTTCAACGTCCAACCACTTGAAAAATCCACATCCCGGATTCTCACTATTCTAAACGAAAAAAACATATACATAAAGAAACATACACAATAAGCTTCGAAATTTCAACAACTTAACTCAATCGGGTTTCAATCATACCTTGAAGTGAGGACAACCCCCAAATTCAAGTCCATAGTTCTTGGGGGTTCGGGACACTCTCAAACCAGGTGACAATCCGGAATTACATCGGTGAAGACTTGAAGAAGACTTGAATGATACCTTTGACGAAGATTGGGTCGACATTCCCTTGCGAATCAGCTTGGTGCCGCGCCTTTCACTTCCCCTTGAAGAACCCTAGGTCAGTCAGTTCTTCTTCAACTCACGCTTCAATTTCAAAATATGCAGTTACGTTCTTCTATAGAGTGACATAAGGGCATTTGTGTATTTTCTTCTTAAGAAAAGGCACGTGCAGAGCACGTGTCGGGTTTACCGTTTCAAATAAACGGTCTTATGACGGAATGGGGGGATTTTTGATTTCGTCCAAACATTAGGACTAAATTTTAAAATTTTAAACTTTAAGTGAGATTCTTAAATTCAGTCCAAACATTATGGGCAAATTGACAATTACCCCTACTTTATATATATATATAACGTTAGGTTACGGAACTCGTTCCCGGCTTTGTTGGGCCATTCTTATCGGTTACTTATTTCTCATTTACTTCCCTTTATAATAAATAACCCTTTGCGTTTATATATTTGACCTGATGACCGATTCTTGGATGGATTTGCCCTAGAGTGCCATACCTCCACCGGATAACAAGTATCAACCTATACAAATTTGCAATTGAAAATCAAATAGATTAATTAAGTATAAATTTAGTTTATTAAATAATAATTTTATCAAATTGCATATCAATATTGTTTAGATTATTATAATTAAAATTGTAATATAAATTTAGCATATAAATGAATAATAATAATAACAATATAAAGGTAATTTTTTGTCATTTTTATATAAGTAATTAAAACTAACAAAAGTCATAAAACCATAATATTTAAGTTAAAAGAATTATATGAACATTAATATACTAAAAAATATGAAAAATATTTTTATATTTATAGACTTAATATATTTTATAAATAGAAAATAAATAAAATTTTATTTATAGATATTTTTACTATCATTTTCATTAACATATTAAACAAATAGAAGTGACAAAATCACAAAAAAAAAACTTAAAATTATTAATTAACATTTTATTAATAATTGTCACTATTACTTTTCAATAATGATTCAGAATCATTATTAAAAAGTAATAGTGACAATTAGTTTTATAAATAAATAGGCTTTATGTTGATTTTATTTAACAGAGTTATAATATTAAAATAAATAAAATAATTTATATTATACATAAATATTAATAGGATTAATATTATTTATAAATATACCCTATTTTTTTATTGTATAATATTAACTTAAATTTATTCTTAATTAAAAATACTTTTATATAAAATAAAAATCGAATAAATAATTAATAAATTATACATATATTTTACTTAGTATTTACTAGGGCTGGGCATAAAAAACTAGTTCGGCCGAACCATACCAGTTTTGAATCGGTTCAGTCGAACCGGTTCACAAAACAAACGTTTCTTTGAAAAATTATGGAGCGGTTCAGAACAGGTACAAAAAACCGGTTCAAAACCTGTTAACCGAACCATTTTTATACCGATTTTATACTACTAAAGCAACCAAATCGAGCACACTCCTCACGTTTGCAAATCCTCCCAGACCAACAAAATCCTTCACATCAAACTCCTCCTTGCACCTCTGCAACACTCTTTGATCCACCAAGCCAAGCTTTGTGGGGTTCGTTGCACACTCCCTACCAACCTCAGGATTCAAATTCTCCTCATCCTCTTCCACATGGCTGATTCTATTAACTAACACCGATTTTGCTTTGAGAGCAACAACACAGCGTGTATTTCCATTGTAGAATCGGAGACGTAGAACAACACGCTTAGAAGAGAGCTCATTGTTGGAGTCGTCAAACAGAGAAGGGTCCAACTTACTATGGGAAGCAGCATCAGAAATAATAAGCTTCACTTCCACCTCCATAGTTTAAAGCTTGACAAATAGACACTGATTACGTGAAAACTATTGGAAGTCAAGTGGTCTAACTGATGTAACTAATTATAACAGAATTGGTTAGTTAGTTGCTTAGGTGTTAAGTAACTCTAGATTGTTCTAGGATGCTGAGGATTCCTTCTATTCTGTATATAAATACTGTAATCTGTTATTCAGTTGAATACAAGAAGAAATTAATTCATCTTCCTGCCTTCTCTCAATCTTTCCTCAGTATTTTACATGGTATCAGAGCCTTCTCTGGAATCATCATCTTCATCCTTCGATTCTTCTTTCAATTTCTGATTCTTTTACCAGCCTTGATCCTTCTTCTCTTCTCCGTTCATCATATCTGGAAATGGCCACTGCGTATGATTCTCCAGACAACGAGCTCTACATCCATCCGTATGATATGACAGGATCATCTTTGATTTCGATTACTCTCCTCGGAATGGAGAACTATGCTTTATGGAGTCGCGCGATTCGTTCAGCTCTTCTCATGAAGAATAAGATCGGTTTCATTACTAGCACCTGCAGCAAGGAATCAGTCGGAAGCCTCAAGGAGTCACGCTGGGAAAGATGCGATGCAATTGTCAAGAACTGGATCATGAATTCAGTTTCCAAAGACCTTGTGAGTGGAGTCATATACGCCACTTCTGCCATTGCCGTATGGAAGGATCTGAAGAAGCGATTTGATCAAATCGACGGAACTCGCATATTTCAACTCCATCGAGAGCTTTGCACAGCTAAACAAGGTTCTCACAGCATCTCTGAATACTACACCAAACTCCGGTTGCTTTGGGATGAATTTGAAGCAATCAGAATGTTCGCTTTATGTGAATGTGAAAGTTCGAAGAAGTTTGTGGAAAAGCAAGAGATTCAGAAGCTACTTCAATTTCTGTTCGGATTGAATGATGTCTACTTAGGCTTGCGCACCAACATCCTGATGATGAAACCTCTTCCAAACCTCAATACTGCATATTCGATTCTCATTCAAGATGAGACTCAGCGAAGTATGGGAGACAATTCGATCCTTGATCATCCTACTGTGCTGTTTTCAGCTCGTCCTCCGCCACCTAAAGATCAGGCGTCCGCAATATGCGTCTACTGCAAGAAACGTGGCCACAACAAAGATCGATGTTTCAAATTACATCCTGAATTGCTTTCTCTATATCGTGCTTCTCGTCCTCAATCAAAATCATCTCCTCGATATTCGGCTAACATTGTGACTGATAATTCTGATTCTTCTCAGAATTCAACACTGTCATTTACGAAGGAACAGTGTGAGCAACTGTTTTCAATAATGAATGCAGCCATAAGTCCCAGCATCAATCATTCCATCGAAGAAGTAAGCAGTGACAAGGCAGCAACACCAGTGGAGCATGATCCCCTTGGTAATTACCAAGTAAACATGGCAGGTACACTATCATCTTTTCCTCTTGCGTCTTGGATTGTAGACACAGGCGCCACAAACCACATGACCTCAAATGCTGATTGGTTGACTGATTTGATTCCTTGCACATCCAGTTTTTCTACTGTTCAGTTTCCAAATGGTACTCGGTCCAAAGTAACACATACTGGTTCTTATCGTATATCTGGAAAACATATTCTAAAAGGAGTACTCCTGATTTCAGATACAACCTGTTGTCTGTTTCGAAATTATGCAGCGATTTGTCATGCTTCGTGAGTTTTTATCCAAATTACATGTTGATTCAGGACCAGTTCAGTGGGACTGTGATGGGGATTGGTGAACAACGTGATGGCCTATACATTTTTCAGCCGAAACAGAGCACAAATCAGCCACCATGCTCTGTTGCTACTGCAGCTGCTGGTTCCAAGTCAGTAATTGATGGTGTCATTTGGCATCAAAGAATGGGTCATATTCCCTTAGTCAAGATAAAGAGTCTGTTATGAAGTCAAGCAATAAACAAAGAGTCTGCAATAAAAGATTGTTCAGTTTGTCCCTTGGCAAAACAATCTAGACTCGTTTTTCCCATTAGTGTTTCTAGAGCTGCTGTTTCTTTTGATTTGATTCACCTAGATGTATGGGGACCATATAAGACACCTACATATGATGGGAATAAATTCTTTTTGACCATTGTTGATGATCACACTCGGAATTGCTGGGTTATATTGATGAAACATAAAAGTGAATTTGCTTATCACATTCGACATTTTCTGATTATGATCAAGACACAGTTCAACAGGTCTGTTAAGGTGGTTCGCAGTGATAACGGGACTGAGTTCTTCAACTCTTCATGTTCTGAGCTTTTCCACTCGTTGGGGATCATTCACCAGAGCAGTTGCACAGCCACTCCTCAACAAAATGGGATTGCCGAACGCAAGCATCACCATCTTCTTAATGTGGCTCGAGCTTTAAAGTTTCAAGGTTCAATTCCTGTTCGTTTTGGGGGTCTATGCATATTAACAGCATGTTATCTCATCAATTTGTCTCCTATAGCTCTATTGAAAGGAAAAACTCCTCACGAATTGTTGTTTGGTAAGCCTCCTGACATACAGCATTTACGGGTATTTGGAAGTCTTGCTTTTGCCACTGATCTTATAAATCGTGACAAATTTGGAGCTTGAGCTATTCCTGCAGTTATGATGGGTTATTCCCTTACGAAAAAGGGTTATCATCTGTATAATCTTGTATCTCGGTCATTCTTTGTCAGTAGAGATGTGGTTTTTCGAGAACACATTTTTCCTTTTGCAGTTCAGCAACCTGTCAGCAATCCTGTTCTGCAAAATCAGGATTTCCATATAGCCAATTCAGACGTTCCTCCTCCTATTGTTGCTATTCCAGAAGAAAATTCAATGGAAGAGCTGATCCATGAAGAAGATCCACCAGTTATTGAACGATCAGCTGCATCACCAGCATCACCAGAACCACCAGAGTCAGCATTACCAACTGATTCAATTCCTCAGCAGGTTATATCACTACGCAGATCAAATAGATCAGTTCGTTTACTTGCAAAATTGTCTGACTATGTTGTTGATTCTTCTCACTGCCATCTAAGTCATATGGTTAAGATACGTGAACCTGAAAGTTTTCAGGAGACATTCGAGATCCTAAGTGGGAAATTGCAATGAATGAAGAACTTGAAGCTTTAAAGGCTAATGGAACCTGGGTTATTGTAGACTTACCTCCTGGCAAACAACCCATTGGCTGCAAATGGGTGTTCAAGGTCAAGTATAATGCAAATGGATCCTTGGAAAGATACAAGGCACGACTCGTGGCTAAGGGGTTTACGCAGCAAGAAAGAGTAGACTATACAGAAACATTTTCTCCAGTGGCCAAAATGGTGACTGTCTGAGCCGTGTTGTCTTTGGCTGTTTCTTATGGTTGGAAACTGCTATAAATGGATGTCTATAACGCATTTTTGCAGGGCGATTTGATTGAAGAAGTATACATGAGAATTCCTCCTGGTTTCTCAATAGAATCAGGATCTATAACAGCCTCAGCAAGCGCAAGTGAGTTTTCTTCATCTAATCAAAAGGTATGTCGCTTGTTAAAGTCGCTTTATGGCTTAAAGCAAGCCTCAAGACAGTGGAATTTGAAACTCACGGAAGCTTTGATCAAGGGTGGATATAAGCAGAGCAGGTACGATTACTCTACTAGAGTTCATGAAGGAGACATAGTGATACTGCTAGTATATGTGGACTATATTCTGTTGACTGGTTCAAATATACAGTTGGTCCTTGATTTAAAGAGATTTTTACAGCAAGAATTTAAAATCAAAGACTTGGGTGATCTTAAGTATTTTCTCGGAATGGAGCTTACTCAGTTTTTTGATGGATATGTCATAAATCAGAAAAAAAGTATGCAGTAGAGTTGATTGAAGAATCTGGTTTGGGAGCTGCTAAATCGGCCAAGACTCCTCTTGAGCAGAATATCAAATTGACATCACACGAATATGATATCCAGTTTCATCTCAATGAAGATGATGGGTTGTTTCAAGATGGTGAGTTGTATCGAAGATTGGTGGGGAAGTTGCTGTACTTGACGATAACAAGGCCCGACATTTCTTTTGCAGTACATCACCTAGCCCAGTTTATGCAGCAGCCGAAGGAATCGCATTATGCTGCTGTTCTACGAGTGATTAAGTATATAAATGATAGGCCTGGACATGGCTTATTCTTCCCAGCAGGAAACAACAATGATTTGGTAGTATTTTGCGACTCGGACTGGGCAGCATGTCCCTTGACTCGAAGATCAGTTACAGGCTTTTGTGTTAAGCTGGGATCATCGTTGATATCTTGGAAGGTGAAGAAGCAGACGACTGTATCACGTTCCTCAGCAGAAGCAGAGTATCGTAGCATGGGAGCTGCAGTTTCGGAAGTTATTTGGATTAGAGGATTGCTAGCTGAATTGAATTGTGCCCAGGTTAATCCGACAACAGTCTACTGTGATAATCAAGCTGCGATCCAGATTGCTGGAAATCCGATGTACCATGAGAGGACGAAGCATATCGAAGTAGATTGCCATTTTATAAGGGACAAGATTCAAGAGAAAGTGATTCAAACGCAGCACATTTCGACTGGAGCTCAACTTGCAGATTTATTGACGAAGGCGCTTGGAAAGGAGCAACATCATAGACTGTTGGTTCAATACGGGATTAGAGATATAACCACTTGAGGGGGGTGTATTGGAAGTCAAGTGGTCTAACTGATGTAACTAATTATAACAGAATTAGTTAGTTAGTTGCTTAGGTGTTAAGTAACTCTAGATTGTTCTAGGATGCTGAGTATTCCTTCTATTCTGTATATAAATACTGTAATCTGTTATTCAGTTGAATACAAGAAGAAATTAATTCATCTTCCTGCCTTCTCTCAATCTTTCCTCAGTATTTTACAAAAACAGAGCAGTTAGATGAAACGCAAACACCATTAATGTCAATTTCAGCTTAATCCATAAAACAAACAGTGCATTAAATTGTTTGATTCGTCCAAAGAGGTAGCAACTTTACTTGATCATGAAACATTTTGACACTTTACATCACTATATTACAGAGATAATGACACCACAAACAACAAGAGCATGAAAATTCATCCGAAACCACACTGAGAGTCTGATATGATCTCCAAAACTGAACACATCAAAGATAAATTTAAAATCATCGAAACAATTCCACCATCTTTCACTCTTTCAGTAACGATACAAATGAACAATTAAATTGTTAAGAATTGACCTGAAAATGAAATCAGGAAGTGGATGGACGCTGTGATTATTTATGAGGAGAGACCGATGCGGTTCGATTTAGAAGCGGTGTTGCTGGTAGCGGAACGGTCAAGCAGGTGAAGGAGAGAAGTGGTGCCGGCGACAGAAGAAGTGTTGCTGGCGGAGGTAGAGGCGGCACGCTTGCGGACTTCTTCGAGCTCTTCCTTGTCTGAAATCACCACTTCTATTTGATTTGGTTTGGTTTCCTTCTCAGCATTTTCGGCGGAGAGAGTGCAGACGTTAGGATTCAATAGCGAAAGTCAAACTACTCGAAGAGAAAATTATGTGGTTCGGCCGAACCGATTCTGAACCGGTTTTTGAATCGGTTCAGAACAGGTACGGTAAATTGTCTAAAATATGGAACGACCAAAAACTGGAGCGGTAAACCGTACCTCTTTAAAATGTGGTAAATGTACAGTTCATGAACCGGTTCAGGGTCGAACCGGTTCATGCCCAGCCCTAGTATTTACTAGTTATCGCTTAAAATCTAACATCTATACCTTTTAGCATAGTTATCAGAACCGGATTGGTCATTGAACCGGCGAGGGGGCCGGTTCACGATTCGGCCGGTCCAACCCAGTTCACTGTGCGGTTCACTGTTCACATTGGGAAAAGAAAACTTAAAACTTAAAATACATACATAGTCTCAAACGCATACATAATTACCTCAAACTACATAATCTCTCTCACACATACACACAAACTACATAATTTCAATTTCAAACCTACATTACTCTCAATTCTCAAACACAATAGTAGATACCTTGTACGTGAAGATGAACGATAGGGATGTGTCAAAGCAGATACAGCAGATGATCAGATTCATTCGTCAGGAGGCAGAGGATAAAGCAAATGAAATTACAATCTCCGCTGAGGAGGCAATGCCTTTGGTTACTACTACCTGCAATATACATAGTTCAATCTAAAAGGGTGGAAATCATGATCTTCTTTCCAGATAATGTCCATCAACTTTTCCTTAGAAAAAACAACACAAAATGGTAGGGGATCCAAGAGGAGATCGTTGAAGGGTGATACGATTTTTATATTTTCCCTTTTGTGTGTATCTATACTGAATAACACTAGGAGTGTTCAGCTAATTCACTCGAATTGATTGATTGATGTAAAGTAAATAAATTGATGCTTTTAATTTGCAGGAATTCAACATAGAGAAGTTGCAGGTAGTGAATGCGGAGAAGAAGAAGCTCTGACAAGAGTATGACAGAAAGGCCAATCTGAAGAACTGAACTAAGTTTGATCTAACCTAGCTAGCAGTGAACCGAACCGGTTGGTTTGTAAAAACTCAGAAACAGATCAATCAGTTTAAACCGAAAACCGATTGGTTTGTAAAAAAAAAATCAACTAAAAAGTGAACCGAAAACCGGCTGGTTTTTAAATAATTGGGCGATTTTTGGAAAACCGCTCAGTTCAAACATTGTTCATTTGTAAAACAGTCTTTTAACTGAACCAAACCGAATAGAGGTCCGGTTCCCGTTCGGGTCGGGTCGGACCGTCGGTCCGGTCCGGTTCTGATAACTATGCAGTTTTTAGTTATAATTTAATGGAAATGGTCTAATCTAACCGAGATCTACGACATGTGAAGATCCTAGAGGACTTGATTATGGTAAATTTTAAAATATTATTATTATCTAGGTCGATAGTAATTCTCTCTTCATTTTGTAATCTGTACATATATTCACAACAAAATTTTAATACAACTCCTATGATTAATTGCAGCGCTGCATGACTCAAACCTCCATCGGGATAAATCTAGGGAGTATGGAAAGGGAAGAGGTTCTTGTAACACACTTTTTTTTTTGTCAAATTTGTAACACTTGACTAGGAAAAATTTCTTGGAAAAATGGTAATATACATTTTAAAAAATATGTATTATATTTTTTAAAATAATTATGCATACGCTATCTCTTGCTACACGAGAGATAGCATGTTGTTGGGATATGCTTGCCATTAGAGTTTGATTTTCGGATTAACCATATTGTTCAAAGTTAAAGGTAAAGGTCGGAAGATTCAGGTTAAATTTTAGTTTTAACTTATTTATGTGGTCAATACAAAAGTTCAAACTCAATATATATAGTTTGCCATATTAAATTTACAATTGAATTTTTTTAGTTTGTAATATTTTGGCTTTTTCAAGTAAATAAATAATGTACTAATATATATATTATAAACACACATATGAGTTGCTAGAGATCTTTACATGCTCCTAAACTATATTATATGCATACATATATATATATATATATATATATATATATATATATTTTCAAATTTAACCTTAATTTAATAATTAATTACTAAATTAACTCTCATATTTTTTAATGTATGAAAATAGTACAAAATGCAGACAGAATTAGCATTTTTAACTTTGCAAAATAAAAAAGGGAGATTCTATTTGTAGACCATCGACTACTTTATGCAGACCACTTTTGTTTAAATACTAAAATGCCCTAATAACATTTTACATATTTGTCCTTACTAATTTTAAGGAAAATATTTATCAAATCGACCTCATATTTTCGTAGTTACTAAATTGACCTCATATTATCAAAATGGTGAAAAATTATGATTCTAACAAGTTTTGAACCCTAGACCTCTTACATACTAACTAAATTTTTTACCACTATACTAGTAATTCCAATTGCTTTCTTATATACTTCAAATATAGTTATCGAAACAACTTTCATATTATTATATTAAACATCTCATGTTTATTTATTGATGCTCTGTAGTAATTAACAGTTGTTCAACGTTGTTTGTTTAATTATAGTTTTAATTTAATTATGTATCTACTGATTAATTTTTTTAAATGGTTGAAAAATAAGTAATTTTCTAAATTAGTATTTATAGACTACAAGAATATTCGTTTTGAAAATATTTTTTCAACCATCTCTAAAAAAATCAGAAATATTATAGTGATAATTAAATTAGAACTTTAACGACATATATGGAGTTAAGTTTCAATTTTCTTATCGATTATAAAATTTGGTCAAAGTAGTGTTGGTAATTTTTAACAATTTTTTTAAATTTGACCAAATTTTATGGTTGATGGGAAAATTGAAACTTAGCGTCATATGTGTTAGAGTTCTAATTTAATTATCTACATATTATAGTATTTCTTATTTTTTTAGAGATGGTTGAAATAATATTTTCAACATGAGTATTCTGGTAGTCTATAAATACTAAATTTAGAAAAATACTTATTTTTCAATCATTAAAAAAAAAGATTAACAGGTACATAATTAAATTAAAACTATAATTAAATAAACAACGTTGAACAACTGTTAATTACTAAAGAATCAATAAATAAACATGAGATGTTTAATATAATATGAAAGTTGGTTCAATAAGTATATTTGAAGTATATAAGAAAGCAATTGGAATTACTAGTATAGTGGTAAAACTTTTAGCTAGTATGTAAGAGGTTTAGGGTTCAAAACTTGCTAGAAGCATAATTTTTCACAATTTTGATAATATGTGGTCGATTTAGTAACTACGAGAATATGAGGTTGATTTAATAATTAATTTCCTTAAAATTAGTAAGGACAAATAGTAAAATGCTATTAGGACATTTTAATATTTCAACAAAAGTGATCTGTATAAAGTAGTCGATGTTCTACAATAAAAAAAATACTAACCACGTTGTTTTGGACGTAAGTTAGAAACTCGTGAAAACACTATCCCCATTGTTTTGGAATAGAAACACGTGCTAAACGCATGTCATGGATTAACTTTCGATATAGATATTGTGGAAAAATTGATTGGCCACCACACCTAATAGTCCAACGGTGGTGGTCATGTCAGATGGGGCATCTTATAATTAAGATGTGTCTAGTCTATTTATTATTTTTTTTTCCCACTGTCTAGTCTATTTATTAGATCATCTAAGATTTTTTTTTTTTTTTAGATCTGTCATCCTAGTCTATTATTTCCGTTAACACGCTTCGATAAGCCTTTTTGGAAAAAAAAAAACTAAAAATGCTTTAACGCGTTAACGCTACCGGACGTCCTGACCGATCAACGATCATATTAACTTTTTATACTTTTCAAACTTAAAAATGTTGATTTTGTCTTCGGATTGAGTCAATTATAGTGATATATCTAACAAGTAGAACACATATAAGACTTGGGAAGATCAAATCATTGAACAAAAAATCGAAAACATCATACCGAAATCGGAGTGGAGCGGAGTGGGACGACGACGGGAACGAAGGTTCTGCAAAATCATACCGAAATCGGACTTGGGAAGATCAATTCATTCGATTAATTGAAGAAAAAAGAAGAATTTACCTAGAGCTGGACAACATGAGCGGAGCTGCAGAACCGAAGTGAAGAACAAACCTAGTAGAGAAGAATGAAGTCTCTATTAGATTTAAGTGAAGACACTCACGGCTCCATTCAATTTGAGCTGTGATAAATGTTAATTTTTTTTTTTAAAAAATACTCATTTATCACGACTCAAAATAAATGAGCCGTGACAATATTTTTTTATCACGGCTCAACCCCAATTTGAGTCGTGATAAAGGTAACGGCTTAGTGTATTGAGCCGTAAAAATAACGTAATAACGGCTCAATGTCATTTGAGTCGTGATATTGAATTTAATTTCATTTATCTAGGCTCAATACTTATTGAGCCGTGATGATTAGCCGCTATTTGACCTTTCTCCCGTAATGTTGCGTCAGCGTTCTCTCCTATTTTTGTATATTCGAAAATGCGAGAATTAGTTTGGTAATTAATTATTAAATTAGGGTTAAATTTGAAAAAAAAAACTCTCTATATAGTCTGACAAATTATATAACACCCTAAATATATAGAGCTTATTAACTAATCCAAAATGCCAAATTATTTTGTACACAAACTAATAATCTCTCTATGCATTCTAGCTATAAATACTCGTTTTTCTCTCCCAGTTCCATGAATAGAATGCACACATTTACAGTCTCTTACAATAGGCAGTAGCTGCTCTCTCTCTCTTTCTCTGATGGGATCACTGGACCCAGAAGAGTTCCGTCGACAAGGTCACATGGTGGTCGACTTTCTAGCTGACTACTACAAGAATATCGAGGACCACCCTGTTCGGAGCTCCGTGGAACCAGGCTACCTATCAAAATGGCTTCCCAAGTCTGCCCCATTCAACCCGGAGCCAATCGAGGTAATACTCCACGATGTGCAGAAACACGTGGTTCCTGGCTTAACCCATTGGCAGAGCCCCAATTTTTTCGCTTACTACCAAAGCAATGCAAGCATTGCCGGAATCTTGGGGGAGATGCTGTGCAGCGGATTCGGTGTGGTTGGCTTCAGCTGGGTTTCTTCTCCGGCAGCCACTGAGCTTGAGAGCCTCGTCATGGATTGGCTTGGTGGTATGTTGGAGCTCCCCACCTCGTTCCTCTTCTCTGGGAGCGATGGTGGTGGCGGCGTTATCCTAGGCAACACTACTGAGGCCATCATTTGCACCCTTGTCGCCGCTAGGTATATATATACACATACATATAATATTTTCTATGAGTCTATCTATATATATATGTTATAAACTGTATATATAATTGTTCGTGATATACATCCATATATCTAGGGATACATATCTGAAGGTGATGAGGGCCAAGGACAACGATGAGAACTTGTCTCATAATGTCGGCAATACAATTTCCATTTCAGACCTCGTTGTTTACGGGTCGGACCAGACACACTGCTCATTTCGTAAGGCGGCTCAGATTGCCGGAATAAGCCCGCAAAACATTCGGGTGATCAGAACCACTGACAAGACTCGGTTCGCAATGTGCCCTATTGAACTAAAGAAGGCCATCCTAAAAGACATCAAGATGGGTCTGGTTCCACTCTACTTATGTGCAACGGTCGGAACAACCTCAACCTGCGCCATGGATCCTCTACCACAACTCTGCAAGGTAGCGAGCCAATACGGTGTGTGGGTCCACGTAGATGCGGCCTATGCTGGGGCAGCATGCATTTGTCCAGAATTTCGAGGACTCATCCGTGGGGTGGAACTTGCTGATTCCTTCAGCTTCAATGCGCACAAATGGTTGCTGACGGGTCTGGACTGCTGCTGTCTATGGGTGAAGGATCCAGTCTCCCTCACACAGTCTCTGTCTACTGAAGCGGAGTATTTGAGGAACAAGGCAAGCGAGTCGAAGCAGGTGGTTGACTACAAGGATTGGCAGATCTCATTGAGCAGGAGGTTCAGGGCTCTGAAACTGTGGCTGGTCCTGAGGAGCCATGGTGTGATCAACCTCAGGAGGCACATAAGGATCCATGTAGGGCTAGCGAAGCTTTTTGAGGATATGGTGATGAAGGACAAGCGGTTCGAGCTGGTAGGGAAGAGGAACTTGGGCCTGGTGTGCTTTAGGGTTTCGCCCTTGGCCGTGGGAAGGAGCACCATTGGATTAAACTGCAAAAAAGGAGGATTTGGTTTGTTAGTGAATGCGGTGAACTCGACGGTTCTGGAGAGGGTGAATGAGAGCGGCAGGGTGTTCATGACGCACACGGTGGTCGGAGGAGTGTACGCGATGAGGTTCGCTGTGGGGTCCACTCTGGTGGAGGAGAGGCATGTAATCATGGCTTGGAAGCTGGTGCAAGAGCAAACTCATCTTGTTCTATCTCCATCGATTTATCAATTTGAGTTGGAGTAATTAATTAATAGTGTACACCAGTTCAGTTGCAGTTCTGCTTTGCGTTTATGATTTGATTAATAAAAAAAATCAGCATGGCTGTATACAATATTTCCTTTTTTTTTTTTTTACCCATGGTTTCACAACCCTGCATCGCCCATGCAGGTTGTGAAATCATGGGTTTAGGTTACCCCGTTTCCTATATAGTGTCGAGCAGAATTTTATTTATTAAATAAAAGCCTACGTAATAGGATATTATTACACTGTGTTTTTGTCAAAATTTATTTAAATTAATACTAGAAAACTATGTGTCTTATTATATTGATTAATACATATAAGTTGTTATATATTTTAGTGTAATTGGATTGACTAGTTGACCAATGAGATCATAGTATCTCATTAAACAAGTTAAGATGGTGCGGAGTGCACGCTTGTTTAAATATATTATGATTCATTGTATTGGAGATTCATCGGTTGATTAGAGATGACGCAATGGGGGTCAAAGGGGGCAACGCCCCCTTTGCCGGGTCCAGGGGCACCGCCTCTGGCGGGGTTCAAGGGGCAGCGCCCCTGGCTGGGGTCGAGCTTTATTATACATAAAGTCACTATTCTAAAAATTCATTGTAAATTTGAATTTTTGAAATTAATGACTTAACATTTTAACTTCAAAATTCCCGGTTTTTGGACACTTGCTTTAGAGCCAAATATTGGACCAAACCAATTCTTGGCCGAACCATTATTGAACCAAACCATGTGTTGGCCGAACCATTGCTTGTGTGTCATCCTAAGGTGTCCCTTTGATTTTGGAGCCAAAATTTGAATCAAAAGGGGTGTTATGGACGAAATGACACTTTGCCTCTTCCAAAGGACATGGTGTCTTCTCCTAAGGGTGTGACAAACACTATAAATTGGTCATAGGGGGGTCCTAAATCTTCATCCAAAACATTCACAATCCTTCTCTCAAGTTCTAGTTCAGTATTTTGATTTTATCCGATTGAAAGTTTGGGTGCCTCCAAATAGTTTCAATCTGAAAGTGTCGTCACGACTTCAGAATAATCCAAGCATACAAATTCGAGTTCATCCACCACATCCATTCGAAATTTTTCCAACAAAGATTGAAACTATTTCTCTGAAGATGACGAACGGAGAATCTGCTAGAGACATGACTAGCAAATTTGCTAAGTTAGACAAGTTCGAAGGTAGTCACTTTCGAAGATGGCAAAAGAAGATGCACTTCCTTTTGACGACCCTAAAGGTGGTGTATGTGCTAAGTACTCCCATGCCTGAACTACTCGACAATGAAACAGTGGAACAAACCAGGCGCCGCTGCAAATGGGAGAATGATGACTACATTTGTCGTGGTCACATCCTCAATGGTATGTCTGATTCCCTATTTGATATATATCAGAATGTCGAGTCTGCAAAAGAATTGTGGGATTCCCTTGAATCCAAGTACATGGCCGAAGATGCTTCAAGTAAGAAGTTTCTTGTTAGTAATTTTAATAATTACAAGATGGTTGATACTAGACCGGTCATGGAACAGTATAATGAACTGTTAAGGATTCTGGGACAGTTTGCTCAACATAACATGAAGATGGATGAATCCATCTCGGTTTCTAGTGTTATTGACAAACTGCCACCATCATGGAAAGATTTCAAACATACCCTAAAGCACAATAAGGAAGAGATGTCTCTTGTTCAACTTGGAAGTCACTTCAGGATTGAAGAGTCTTTAAGGGCTCAAGAAGTGGACAATAACCCTAAGGGTAAGAACCAAGTTGGTCACTCTTCTGTAAACATGGTTGAAGAGGGTCGATTTTCAAACTCGAACAAGGGGAACAAACGCAAGTTTAAAGGGGATGACAACAAGTCTTTCAACAAAAATCCAAAGGTGGCATGTTGGAAGTGTGGCAAACCCGGTCATTTCAAGAAGGATTGTCAGGTTGGAAAAGGCAAGCATAATGCTGGTCCAAGAGGATCTAAGGATCAGATTTTAATACAAAATAATAATTCGGGTCAGAATTATGTATCTGTAATATCTAAGGCATTTTATGTGCAGGATGATCATGTTGCATGGTGGATTGATTCAGGAGCAACAACTCATGTATGCAAAGATCTTCGTTGGTTCAAAGACTTTCAACCAATTGAAGATGGATCTGTCTTAAAGATGGAAAATGTTGCAACTGAACCAATCAAGGGACTAGGAAATGTCAAGCTTGTCTTTACTTCAGGAAAATGTCTGTCATTAAAAATGTATTGTATGTTCCCGGGATTCGAAAGAATCTCTTATCGGGTGTTGTTTTGAACAATTGTGGTTATAAACAAGTTTATGAAAGTGACAAATATATTTTGTCAAAACATGGTTCTTTTGTAGGATTTGGTTATTTAAGTAATGGTATGTTTATGTTGAATGTTAAGGTTTCATTTGATAATGAATCTGCTTGCATGACTTCTTTTAGTACTAGTAATAATAAATCAGATTTATGGCATGCTAGACTAGGACATGTTCATTACAAAAGAATGAAAGATATGTCTAAAATGAGTCTTATACCTGCTTTTGATATAAACAATGAGAAATGTAAAACTTGCATGTTAACTAAGATAACTAGAAAGCCTTTCAAGGATGTAAATAGAGCTTCTAATATATTGGAACTAATTCATAGCGATTTATGTGATTTTCATGCTACTCCTTCATTAGGAAATAAAAAGTATGTTATTACTTTTATTGATGATGCTTCTAGATATTGCTATGTTTATTTGTTGCATGCTAAGGATGAAGCTCTTGATAAATTTAAAATTTATAAAAAGGAAGTTAAGCTACATCAAAGTAAATTGCTTAAATATTTACGGACTGATAGAGGAGGTGAGTATTATGATCCAGTATATTTTCAATCTACTGGTATAATACATCAAACTACAGCTCCTTATACACCACAACAAAATGGTGTGTCTGAAAGGAAGAATAGGACTTTGAAAGAGATGGTTAATTCCATGTTATCCTATTCAGGTCTAAGTGAAGGTTTTTGGGGTGAGGCTATGTTAACAGCCTGTTATTTATTGAATAGAATTCCTAATAAAAGGAATAAGATTACCCCATATGAATTGTGGTATAAAAAGCCACCAAAATTAAGTTTTCTGAGAGTTTGGGGATGTAGAGCAGTTGTAAGGCTCACTGAACCCAAAAGAAGAAACTTGGGAGAAAGAGGTATAGATTGTATCTTCATTGGGTATGCTGAGCATTCATATGCATATAGATTCTATGTATTAGAATCTAATGACTATGTGTCTGTTAACACAGTCATAGAATCAAGAGATGTTACCTTTGATGAAGATAGATTTACATCTATACCTAGATCAAAAGATATGATTCGGAATTCTTTAAGTTCAGATACTTCTGGTGGTACTGTTTTTGTACCTGGACCGACTGAACCAAGGAGAAGTACTAGAACTAGAAAAGCCAAATCTTTTGGATCTGATTTTCAACTTTATTTAGTTGAAGGGTCAAGGGATGATGTTGAGTATCAGTATCAATACTGCTTCATGATTGAAGAAGATCCAAGAACATTTAGTGAAGCTATGACTTCAAGAGATGTTGCATTCTGGAAAGAAGCTATCCAGGATGAAATGGATTCAATCATGAATAATAATACATGGGATTTGACTGATCTACCTCCTGGCTGTAAAGCTTTGGGAAACAGATGGATTTTCAAAAGGTAAATCAAAGTGGATGGTAGCATAGATAAGTATAAAGCAAGATTGGTTATCCAAGGCTTCAGACAGAAGGAAGGGATAGATTATTTTGATACTTATGCTCCTTGCTAGGACCTCCACTATTAGGTTATTAATAGCACTTGCAGCTATTCATAATCTTGTAATTCATCAAATGGATGTGAAAACTGCATTCTTGAATGGTGATTTGGATGAGGAGATATATATGAAACAACCGGAAGGGTTTGTTATGCCTGGAAATGAAAATAAGGTGTGCAAGTTGAAGAAATCATTGTATGGTCTTAAACAAGCACCAAAACAATGGCATCAAAAATTTGATGATGTGGTATTGTCTAATGGTTTTCTTCTTAACCAAGCAGACAAGTGTGTATATAGAAAATTTGATACTTCTGGTAAAGGAGTCATTATTTGTCTATATGTAGATGACATGTTGATTTTTGGTACTGACCAAAATCAAGTTGATAAAACCAAGAAATTTCTGTCATCCAATTTTGACATGAAGGATTTGGGGGAGGCTGAGGTGATTCTTGGTATAAAGATCATACGAAAGAACAATGGTATTTCAATCTCCCAATCTCATTATATTGAGAAGATTCTGAATAAATTTAATTTTAAAGATTGTTCTCCAGTTAGCACTCCCATAGATCCTTGTCTTAAGCTTCTACCTAATAAAGGTGTGGCGGTATCTCAACTTTAATACTCAAGGGCTATTGGTTGTCTTATGTATGCCATGATTAGCACTAGGCCTGATATTGCTTATGCTGTTGGAAAGCTTAGTAGATATACTAGCAATCCAAGTTCACATCATTGGCAAGCATTAAATCGAGTATTCAAGTACTTGAAAGGAACCATGGATTATGGTTTGACTTATACTGGATTTCCTTCTGTTCTTGAAGGATATTCAGATGCAAGTTGGATTTCCAATGTAGAAGATCATTCTTCTACAAGTGGATGGGTATTCCTTCTTGGGGGAGGTGCCATCTCTTGGGCCTATAAGAAACAAAGTTGCATTACTCACTCAACAATGGAGTCTGAGTTTGCATTACTCACTCAACAATTAGCATCGGCTGGTAAAGAAGCTGAGTGGCTAAGAAATCTGATTTATGAAATTCCATTGTGGCCTAAACCAATATCTTCTATATCTATCAGATGTGATAGTGAATCTGCCTTGGCTAATGCATATAGGCAAGTATACAAAGGCAAGTCTAGACACTTAGGTGTTAGACAAAGCATGATTCGTGAACTCATCATGCATGGTGTTATATAAGTGGAGTTTATAAAAACTCAACATAATTTAGCCGATCATTTAACCAAAGGGTTAAGAAGGGATCTTGTGCACAAATCGGCTGTGGGGATAGGATTAAAGTCCGTTTGAAATCTCTCATGTTGAGATACCCAATTCCCACCTAATATGACATTAGGTGTTGAATTCAATGTGGAAAGCTTGACATCTGGAGATTGGAACACATTGGTTATATTATCCCAAGGTATGTGTTCAGACCTGTAAGTAAAGGAGGTTGAAGTTTAACTTCTTAATAGTTCTTTTGAAAAATTGCATATGCAGGTGCAAGAGTAAAAGAGCTACCTATGTAAACATGAAGTTTAGCCGCTTCAAGAAGCTAGGACTTGGCTTTGATATGTTTATGAAGGATTAGGACACAAGGCTAGTAAAAGATAGTGTCAAGAAAGGACATTTGAGAATGTTAACTTATGTGTATGTTATCTTCATGTATTCACAATGAATAGCAAAGGTTCAATCCATAGTGACACCTTGATATTCGAATATTTGAAAAGTGTAATATACTAAGATGAAATTCAATCGTCATGATATTTCATTTATGCATAAGTTTGTTGTGTTGTTTGATTGTGATCTTATGTTTAGTTAATCAAGGATTACACTAAAATGGGGGAGGATTGTTATATATTTTAGTGTAATTGGATTGACTAGTTGACCAATGGGATCATAGTATCTCATTAAACAAGTTAGGAGGGTGCGGAGTGCACGCTTGTTTAAGTATATTATGATTCATTGTATTGGAGATTCATCGGTTGATTAGAGATGACGCAATGGGGGTCAAAGGGGGCAACGCCCCCTTTGCCGGGTCCAGGGGCAGCGGTCAAAGGGGGCAACGCCCCCTTTATTATACATAAAGTCACTATTCTAAAAATTCATTGTAAATTTGAATTTTTGGAATTAATGACTTAACATTTTAACTTCAAAATTCCCAGTTTTTGGACACTTGCTTTAGAGCCAAATATTGGACCAAATATTGGACCAAACCAATTCTTGGCCGAACCATTATTGAACCAAACCATGTGTTGGCCGAACCATTGCTTGGGTGTCATCCTAAGGTGTCCCTTTGATTTTGGAGCCAAAATTTGAATCAAAAAGGGTGTTATGGACGAAATGACACTTTGCCTCTTCCAAAGGACATGGTGTCTTCTCCTAAGGGTGTGACAAACACTATAAATTGGTCATAGGGGGGGTCCTAAATCTTCATCCAAAACATTCACAATCCTTCTCTCAAGTTCTAGTTCAGTATTTTGATTTTATCCGATTGAAAGTTTGGGTGCCTCCAAATAGTTTCAATCTGAAAGTGTCGTCACGACTTCAGAATAATCCAAGCATACAAATTCGAGTTCATCCACCACATCCATTCGAAGTTTTACCAACATAAGTTAGAAATATATGTTGATGGGTCCGACCTAGACCTGGTCGCCCAAGTAAGGCGACATATATTTCGACCATGGCTGGTCCAATTGACCCAACCAGGGTCGAACCTAGGGCTGAGTCAATTGGACCCAAGAGTCCAATTTGTTGATGTATATGTATACGAGTGTACGAGAGACGTGAACAATATGTATTAATTATTGTTCAACTCTTGTTTTGAATACATGAAGGAGAGATGTATATATAGTACAAAACCTTGGTTGTGTGAAACTAAGATCAACATGTTTTCCATGTGGAAAACATGCACTGTCCAAGCTGCCTGTGTTTGACCACCGTCCAACCTAGCCGTCCATGTGCACCATTTGAACCATCCAGTACAATGTATCTAAACAAGTTTATTTCCAAACATTTCCCTCCCTTAAACTTGTTTCTCGTGATGAACCAGATTTTTTGCTAAGGCAACTCGTCCAACTTCGATTGTAATGCTTGCTTCAAGAATTTTCCTCCTCCTCTCTTCATAAGTCGGTGTTCATGGGCTTGTAGAGAACCCATGAGTTACTTATTTGAGTTACATATTAGTTTCATAACATGGTCAATTAACAAATGATGTGATGGGAAGGAGTCTTCAAGAGCACATCCTCATTTAGGGTTAGTTTTAGGAGCGCCACTATATAACTTGAAGAGACGGAGAATGATAATAGACAGAACAGACATATCACATCGATTGGTCTGATGCCACAGAAAATACATGAATTAGTCCAACCAATAATGGAACGGTTGCTAACGACTGACGGTACAGATGGGCGTGATACATTTGTACTATTTACATATATAGTACAAAACTTTGGTTGAGTGAAACTAAAATCAACATGTTTTCCATGTGGAAAACATGCACTGTCCAAGCCCGTGTTTGACCACCGTCCAACCTAGCCATCCATGTGCACCATTTGAACCATCCAGTACAATGTATCTAAACAAGTTTATTTCCAAATATTTCCCTCCCTTAAACTTGTTTCTCGTGATGAACCAGATTCTATGCTAAGGCAATTGCCGACTTCTTGTCGACATGGACCTTGGTCGGGCCTTCTTGTTGCACCTTGAGCTTCTTCAATAATTTTCTTAGTCATATGGCATGCCATACACATGATGATGCAGCTACATACTCTGCTTCACAACACTACGGGAGAAGGGTCATTTACCGTCTGAAATAGTTTTTCAATAGCTGGAAAATCCATTCGTTAAATTATCATGAAGCGTCGGGGGCAATTATCACGACTCAATATAAAATGAGCTGTGATAATTCTGGGCCTAAAATCAAAAGTGCCGCCAAAATAATTATGGCGGCACTTTTGGTTGAGCCGTGACAAATATTTGTTTTGTTTTTTTATATTTTTGATGGCTCATTTTGTTTGAGCCGCCAAAAATATGTTTTTTTTTTTTAATATATATATTTGAAGTTCACAAAGAGCTTCTTGAAGCTTCACCATCGACCACCTCTGTCGGCTTCATCTTGGCCTTCAAAGCTTTGGTCTCTGTTTTCGTCGTCCTGGTCGGTGAGCTCGTCGTCATCGTCCTGATCGGTGAGCTCGTCGTTGTCGTCCTGGTCGGTGAGCTCATTGTCTTCAAAACATTCTTGAGTTGTATCCCTTCTCGAGCAATTCTCCGACACTCAAAACATTATTCTTCATATCTGGAACATAATAGACATCAGAGATGCAGAGTTGTCACCCGTTCTTGAGTTCAAAGGAAATTTTACATTTCCCTTCAATTGGTCGTCGTGAAAGATCAATGAAGGTAACATGCCCATCTCGTCTTTCATCGAGCTTCGCAAACCAATCTTTTTGTCCACACATATGATTGGACGCTCCCGTATCAATGAACCATGTAACGGATTTTGATGTCACTCCTCCATCATATGCCATCAAAAGTACTCCATCATCGTCGATCTTCTCCGCATTATCAGTATTATGCCAACATTCTTCTGCATAGTGACCGTATTTTTTGCACACATGGCATTGAATTTTAGATTTGTGACTTGTCCATCCGCTACAGCCTCGTCCACGACCTCGACAGTCGACCATGACCACGACCGCGACATCTTCCTCGACCTGCTCCTCGTCCAACTGATTCTCGTATGTCAGTTTCGTTGGTGGTGGTTGTCCGACCACCACTTCCTCTCCGCGTTGAAAATTTTCCTCTTTGAAAACCTCCCCTTGATCGTTCATCTTGTACGTAGCGTCAACTTCGATTGTAATGCTTGCTCCAAGAATTTTCGTCCTCCTCTCTTCATAAGTCGGTGTTCATGGGCTTGTAGAGAACCCATAAGGTACTTATTTGAGTTACATATTAGTTTCATAACTTGGTTGTTGGATCGTGAAATCCTGGTTGCTGATCTGGCAGTGAATTGAATGTCAGATGACGGTTGAACAGTGCTTTTGCCTTAGCTCCGGTGAACCTGCAAGTAGGGGAACGCAACAGAGGGGTGTCTCTGGGTCCCTCTCCGATGCTTAAATGAGTATATGTGTGTATATAGCTCAAAACGTAATGAATGTATGTAAAGCAAAGGTATTTATAGAGTAGGAGAGACCAAACCGTATAAGGTAACCGTATATCTTAGTGAATATTGTGCTGTTGAAAATTTGGATAATAGATATTGCAGTTACAGCGAGATATTGCAGTTACCATATCTAATCCTTAATGAATATGTGACCGAGATACGCGGGATATCGTGATCACTTCCTTATTAACGGTTGGTGGGACCAGATAAGAGAGACAAAACTCTCTTCGGGGCGAGCACTCCCATGGCGAGCAGTAGGAGGTCGCGACTTGGTGAAGAATGGCGACCATCTAGGGAGCCTTTGGCGTCCATATCGTCCTGGGCTCGATCCTGGGTCACTTTATGGTGGGCCAGATTGACTTTGACTTAGGATGATCCGGTTCGAATATTTTGGGTTTACCCCCTCCAGAACTATTGGGTCTTCGAGGCATTTTCCTTATTGGGTCGCCACTATCAATACCCAACATTGGTCCATTAACAAATGATGTGATGGGAAGGAGTCTTCAAGAGCACATCCTCATTTAGTGTTAGTTTTAGGAGCGCCACTTTATAACTTAAAGAGCCGGAGAATGATAATAGACAGAATAGACATAGCACATCGATTGTTGTGATGCCACAGAAAATACATGAATTAGTCCAACCAATAATGGAACGGTTGCTGACGACTGACGGTAAAGATACATGTGGACTTTGTTTTTTAGGGGCCAAATACAGATGGACTTGACTGAGAGGACGCACACCCATGTGTTGTGCTGTTGTAGTACACTAGTACGTACTAGGGTAAGCTAAATATATAGGTATACGACCATTGGCTAGAACACAGACTTGGCAGTCGAATCGTACTAGGTTCTTTTGTGAACCGCACTCCTCCAAGTCTTTTTTTTGGGGCCATATCACTCCTCCAAGTCTAGTCTACGTTATTTATTTATTTATTGATTGATTTATTATGGTTCTAACAGAAAGAGGATATGTTCTTAGCTACATAGTTTGAGGAGAGGAAGAGACGGGACGAGATATATCAACTGGCGTCCAATAAAACAAAAGATCGTCAACTTGATCGATCGTGTTCACATTCACTTATCCTAACAAATAAGTTAGGGGAAAAAATTATTAATTATATAAAAAATATTTAAATATAACATAAGATTATTGAAAGTAAATAACTTTAATGCGTCCATACATTTTTCATGTCATTATCGACAATACTTATGTAGTTATTTGTACTAATATATTTTTATTTGTACTATGGTTGGTATTTCATTCATTTTTTTCGTTAAATATACTGAATTGATAATTTTGTCATTTTATTCATCTTCAACAATAAATCAAACTTCAAAATGTAGATGTAACTTCAATTTTAATTTTAGATTTGAGTTGAATCCGAACTTGTATTAAGAGGTTGAATTCAAACCAAAAAATACAAATTTAAATTCAATTTAAATTTGCATTTTTTTTATTGAATTTAGAACTAAATATGCATTTTTGGGTTCAAAATCATTCACAACATATGTTTTTTAGTTCAAAATAAACTTTGAACTATTTTTTTTATCTGAATTCATATTCAAATTTGTTTTGAATTTGATTCGTAATTTTGCTTTAAAGATAAACATGATGACAAAATTATCATTTTAATATAAAATAGTCATGTTTAACGGAAAATATGAATAGAACACTCATGGTAGTATAAATAACAATATTTAGCAAATATATAAACGTACTTATACTTATTACACAAACAAATATGCTAATACAAATAATCTTATCAACTAAATATGTGGGAGTGCACCTAATTAATTTGAACTTACTTTTTAGTATACCCACCGTGATGGGACGTGTAGTAATTAATAGATGGGAAAATTGTTAAACTTTAGAAGGTGAAATACTGAAATACTTATTCAAAACTTGTGATTCTTTGTACAGATACATTACTTTTATAGATCTAAAACTCTACTCTATGCTAAGACAATACATAGTGGAATAACATCTTTATGAAAACATGGGATAATGGAGGAATATGGGATACTGGAGGAATATGTGGAAAGTTTGTTTCAATATTCTCCCTCAAGTTGAATAGTGGGGTCTCCGATATTTAACTTGCATAACACATTTATGAAACTTCTCCCGTTTACCGCCTTGGTAAGTATATCAGCAAGTTGATCTTCAGAGCGTACAAATAGAATAATGATGATCCCAGTTTCCAGATTTTCCTTTATAAAATGTCGATCGATTTCAACATGTTTGGTGCGGTCATGTTGAACTGGATTCTCGGAAATAGTTATAGCTGCACGATTATCACACATTATCTTACATGGTTCCTGGATAGGAAAACCAATCTCAGTTAATAGCTTGTACAACCATAATACTTCTGTGAGACCTCGAGCAATTCCTCTGAATTTTGCCTCAGCACTCGAAAGTGTCACCACTTTCTGCTTTTTACTCTTCCAGGTTACTAAGTTTCCTCCAACAATAGCAAAGTAACATGAAGTTGATCTTCGGTCTGTCGGATTTCCTGCCCAATCTGCGTTTGTGTACGCTTCTATTTTAAGATGACCATTGTTCTGAAACAGCACCCCGCTACCTGGCGAACCCTTCAAGTATCAAAGGACTCTCATAGCGTTTTCCATGTGAGTGGTTTGTGGCTGGTGCATAAATTGACTCAACACCCCTACTGCATACGCAATATCAGGTCTTGTATGGGAGAGATAGATTAGCTTCCCCACAAGATGTTGGTATTGGGTCTGATCTGCTGGTTCTGCATCCTTTACTGTCTGCAATCCATGATTGACCATAATCAGAGTATATGCTGGTTTACAGTCAAGTAGCCCTGTCTCAACTAACAGATCTAAGATGTACTTTCTTTGAGATATGAAAATACATTTCTTTGACCGTAGTACTTCAATTCCCATAAAATATTTAAGCTCTCCGAAATCTTTCATTTCGAACTCTTGAAACAAATTCTGCTTGAGTTGTAGTATCTCTTCAGAATTGTCTCCTGTGATGATCATATCGTCAACATAGATAATCATACATGTCATACTCCCTTGTTTTCTTTTTAGAAACAAGGTATGATCAGAGTTACTCTGATGATATCCATATTTCTTCAGTGCAACCGTGAATCTCCCAAACCATGCTCTGGGTGACTGTTTTAACCCATACAACGCATTCTTCAATTTACATACATCTCCTTCTCGAGAAACTGATTTAAAACCAGGTGGTGGTTCCATGTACACTTATTCCTCCAAATCTCCATGTAGGAAGACATTTTTAACATCAAGCTAATGGAGAGTCCAATCTCTATTAACATCTATTGAGAATAGGACTCTAATGGTGACCATCTCTGCAACTGGAGAAAATGTTTCCGAGTAATCAATGCCATAGGTTTACGTATAACCTTTAGCCACTAATCTCGCTTTATACCTTTCAACCGAACTGTCAGCCTTATGTTTGACGGTAAACACCCATCGACATCTAACTGCCTTTTTCCATGTGGAAGACCACACTTTCCCCATGTTTGGTTCTTCTCTAAGGCTTCCATTTCTGCTTTCATGGCCTGCCTCCATTCTGGAATCTTTAATGTTGATTCCACTGTACTCGGTATATCTTGAGCGTATACTGCAGTAGCAAAGGCTTGTGCAACTGGTGACAAACTCCCCTAGACAAGTTTGCTACTAGGTACCGGCTTGCCTTCGGACTGTACTCTAGTTCATATCGTACAGGAGGAACACCTATGTTTCTCATTGTTGGTAGTACATATCTTTTCTGTACTGGTGAGTCGTCCAAAGTCTCGAAATTAGAATTAGTAGTTCTAGGAATTACAGTAGGACTACTAACCTCAGGGATATCAGTCGAGAGTGATGGGTTTGAAGCATCCAAGACCTGTATGATGGGAGTCAACGTCTCAGTGGTTCCGAGAACTTGCTCTTTGGGGACTATCTCAGGGAACACTGGTGTGGTCAGAGTCGTCAACCAATCTAACGGACTACTGCTATGATTCTCCCCCTGAACGGGTGATTGAGTTGTATAGTAGTATTCTGTTTCAACAAACGTACAATCCATCATAGTATACGTACGATGGTTTTTAGGATTAAAGTAGCAGTAGCCTTTTTGATGAATCGCGTAGCCCACATGGATCGAATTTGGTATGATCTGATTTGGGAACATGTACAAAGACAAAGCACCCAAAGATATGTGGTTGGAGTGTCAAGGTTGTTGGAACACTCAAATCAATGGAAAGAATTTGGATAGGGGTTTGGAAATTGACGACCCTAGTTGGTAAACGATTAATCAGATAGACAGATGTTGCAACTGCCTCTGGCCAAAAAAAGGATGGAACATGCGACTCTAGCATTAATGCTCTTGTCATTTCTAGGATATGACAATTTTTTCTTTCTGCTACCCCATTTTGTTGAAGGGTATATGAGCAGGAGGTTTGATGTATGATGCATTTGTCTTTAAGAAACTGTTTTAATGAGGAATTTAGGAATTCTCTTCCGTTATCAGAACGAAGTACCTGGATGTGTTTACTAAATTGAGTCTTGACTAGATTTGTAAATTCTACGAACTTTGTGAAGACATCTGATTTATGTTCGAGAAAATAAACCCAAGTCATGCGAGACTAATCATCTATAAAGAGCACAAAATACCTAAACCCATTTTTTGACATGCATGTACCGCTATTTGGAGCAGGACCCCAGACATCCGAATGAATTAAGGCAAACATAGATTTTTTTTTGGCCTTCACAAACATAGATATAACTCTAGAGTTAGACAGTGAATATCGCCCTCTATGACTTTTAGCAAACATACATGTCTCACACACAATTTCTTTATTTGACGGAAATAAGCTGGGAAGTAATTTATGAAGATACCCTGCAGATGGGTGACCCAATCTCCGGTGTCACAACCATTGTTGCCTGGTGACTGTCCCGTGAGCAAGCATTGCAGTTCTGTGTTGAGTCACTTCCTCCACATAATACATGCCTTGACGTTCAACTCCACGTCCAATGACTCTCCCCGACTGGATATACTCTAATACACAGAAAGTGGGATACATTAGAACCATACAATTCAGTTATTTGGTTACATGGCTAATAGATAGAAATTTGCAAGCTAGGCTAGGCACATATAGACAATTCTATAATTTAATGGTTGGAGATAGAGCAATGGTTCCAGCTCCCTGAACCGGTGATAAATCTCCATTTACAGTCTGAATCATCTCCCTTCCTGGTGCCAAATGACTGATAAACTCATTTTTGTCGAACGTCATACTGTGTGTAGCTCCACAATCAAATATCCATTTTGTATTCTTTTCTACTGGATAATCCTGAGCAATAAATGCCTGAGCAGTTATGGAACCGTTATTTTTAAGACTTGCCTCCATTTGTGTTTTTTCATCAATCTCAGGACCTGGGACATCGAGCTTTAAACATGAAGAACCAAAATACTTATAATTAGGTTTACAGGGGTAGGAAGGTAATTTTGACCTTCCTAACCCTATACCGTCATTCGGTTTGGAGGGTGAGCCGCCGCAAGGATTTTTTCTTCTCCAACCTTCTTCTTCATCGGGTGCCGCCGCAGGGAAGTGATGTGCTTCCTGATTTCGGTCCATCCGAGGGAAGCTTGGTCTGCGGGCTGGTTCCTGCCACGGTTTCCCTTCGTTTTCGATGGGATTTTCTCTCATCGCGGTCGCCACGAAGGGTTCGGTGCCCCTCCGAAGCATTTCTTCACGCCCACCGTTCGCCATCATTGCTTGGTTGCCGGCGCCGAGCCCTTCCCTTGGTTGGCTCCTCCATCCCTCGGAAAAACCTATCAAATGGAAACATTCCAACTTACTATGACGAGGTTTTCCACAGTGGTTGCACCTTATCAGTTTTCGGTCACCGCCACTACCACCGTCACGAGACGACCTTCCTCTTCCGGCGAAGGGCTGTAGCTTGGAGGCGTGTCCGAAATTGGTTATGGCAGACACATCATCTGAGTAAGCACGGGTTACAAAACCCGAACCAAATTCAGTTTCCTTCTTTGGAACTCCCATGACTTGTCTCCGGTCTCGTTCCGATCGAATTATTGCATACGTAGTTTCCACCTCCGGTAATGGATTTCCCTTGAGTAAATCATGTTTTTCGTTATCAAATTCATCATTTACAACATTTAGAAATTGATATAATTTGGTTTCGGCTCGCTTTGTGTTCCAAATATGTATATCTTCGGGATATTTCATTGGATTCTGGTCCCGTAGCTCGATTTGTCGCCATAAACTCTGTAATTTGCTGTACAGATTTTCTAGGGATTCAGAACCTTGCTGGGTATTGTTCGTGCGAACAATGAGGTTGAAAAAATGAATTCCATCTTTACCTTTGTTGTATGTTGCGAATAGGCCTTGTCATAGCTCCTTTGCCGTGGGATATTCTGCATATTGATACATCAAACCTGGTTCCATGTTGTCGAGCATCCATGAGCAGACGATTAGATCTTCTTGCTCCCATTGTGCATGGTCGGATTCTCCGGACTGACGTGGTTCGGGAACACCTGTGATGTGACGGAGTTTCCCTTGTCCTCCTATCTTCATGCCGTTAAGTCGTAACCACAGGGAGTAATTACTCTCATTTTGTTTCACGCTTAAATTGATGGTGGGTACTGATACGGATTGCCTCTGCACTTGGTTGTTTTGCAGGTTCCGCATACTCGAGAGTGCTGCCCATTGAGCCGCCAACGATGTATTCGTTGAGCCAGGTTCGGTGGTATGGCTGCCTTCTTCGGATTCGAACATGACTGCAGGTACTTATGGTAGATGATGAACGCCAAGAAAGGTCGATCGATTTATGTGATACCATGTTAAACTTTAGAAGGAGAAATACTGAAGTACTTAGCATTCAAAACTTGTGATTATTTGTACAGATACATTACATTTATAGATCTAAAATTCTACTCTATGCTAAGACAATACATAGTGGAATACATAGTGGATGAATACATGGAATAACATCTTTATGAAAACATGGGATAGTGGAGGAATATGTGGAAAGTATGTTTCAACAAAAATCAGATTTAACGGCTCATTAATTGAGCCGTTAAATTTTTACGACTCAACACAAAAAGAGCCACAATAGGAAGTGTCGAGGGAATTATCACGACTCGAAATTGGTAGAGTCGTGTAAATTAAAGACTCAAATAAAAAAATGGCAATGACAGGAAAATTATTTGGTTTGGTTTCTTGCCAATTTTCTCCAAGACAAAGAATCACGGTCAAGTGGGGCTTCTTTCTTCTATGTCATGAACTAGGGGTGATCAAAAACGACCGTTGGACCGAATTCCCGACAAGACCGGCCCGACTAGGACCGAGACCGACTAGGATCGAGACCGAGTGGATGTTTATTTTTCAAGGTCGGTCTCGATCTTTTTTCCCGAAAGCCCGTTTAGGACCGGACCAGACCGAATGAATGTGGATTTGGGATTTTCATAACCAAATCGAAAGGAATGTGGATTTTGGAGGTTTTCTATCTCTATAAAAACTGCATCCTAATAAATTTACTAAAGAATATCGTGAGTTCATAGTGTTTTTTTAGAGGTGAACTATTCTTTCGCCTTTTACTAAAGAATACCCTGAACTCATAGTTTTTTTTTTGCAGATTCGGTCCAGGACCGAGACCGGGCCGAGTCAAGAAAGACCGACTCGGGCGGGCTTTTTTGGTCGAGGTCGGTCTCGTTCTCGGTCATCCAAAAGGCAAGACCGGAATTTCGATCACGGCATTGTTTGATCTTGATTTCCTGAATGCTAACTTGGCAGTGAATTGAATGTCAATGGAAGAATGAAGATTGCTCTCGCCTTAGCTCCGGTGAACCTGCAGGAAGGGGATCGAAACAGAGGGGGTGTCTCTGGGTCCCTCTCTGATGCTTAAATGAGTATATGTGTGTATAAAACTCAAAACGTAACAGAATGTATGTAAAGCAAAGGTATTTATAGAGTAAGGAGACCAAACCGTAAAAGGCAACAACATATCTTAATGAATATTGTGTTGGTGAAGATTAGGATAGCAGATATTACGGCTATGGCGTAATATTGCAGTTACCATATGTAATCTTTAGAGAATATGTGCCCGAGATATACGGGATATCGTGGTCATATCTTTAGTGACGGTTGGCGGGACCAGAGAAGAGAGATAGGGCTCTTTGGGCGAGCACTCCTATGGCGAGCAGTAGGAGTCCGCGACTTTGGTTAATGGTGACCAGTGATGGAGCATTTGGCGTCCACTTTAGCTTGAGCTCGATACTGGGCCACTTCACGAGGGCCAGATCAACCTTAACATGGGTCGGGTCGGTTCGAATGACATGGGACAGATCAACCTTAACATTCGCTGCCCAGTACTGATGGGAAAAGGTCTCAATATATCCATCCTCCATTGAGCAAAAGGCCAGACGCCCGCCATTGGGGATAGTAGTGTTGGCGGTACACCAGATCGTGGCGCCAATTGTTGACAAGTCGTGCACCTCTGTGTTAATTCAGCCGCATCTTTTCCCAAGGTTGGTCAGTAGTAGCCCAATCTGAAGATCTTTCGCGTCAATGAGCGTGCACCTTCATGACATGCAGCAACTCTTTCATGGGCTTCACTAAGAACCCTTTCTGTTTCGGGATGAGAGATGCACCTTAGATAAGGGGTTAAGTAGCCTCGCCTATAGAGTTCTCCATCTATGATCAAGTAACTGGTTGAAAGGCGTCTTATCCTTGTGGATTCACCTTCGTCTTCTGGGAGAATTCTCTCTTTCAAGAAGTTCTGGAATGGAGTCATCCATGTTACCTGTCCTTGAAGGTTGAAGACCTCTGCTCGGTTGTCGAGAACTGAACATAAGGCTTTTTCCAAGAACTGTACGTCTTGAATTCTTGTTCCTCCAAACGCCAGCTTGCTCAAAGAGTCTGTCATCTGGTTCTCTTGGCGAGGAATAGACTCAATCGCAAAATTTGGGATTTCGGCGACGAGTTTCTTGGCGATGTCGAGGTACTTCTTCATCTTTTCCCCTTGCTTCGTAAGTACCATTGACCTCATTGACAATTAACTCAGAGTCGCTTTTCACCCTGAGTGTCGATAATATGCCCATTCCTTTTGCAAGTCTGAGTCTAGTAATAAGAGCCTTGTATTCTGCTCTGCCTGAAATGTTATGGCGATCGCATATTTCAAAGGCTCGCCCTCAGGGGGGATGAGAACTAGACCTGCCCCTGAGCCTTCTCTTAAGGAAGATCCATCTGTATAAAGTTCCCAGATCTGGCTTGTGTCGGCTGATGACCTTGGCCTGCTTTCTGGTTCTGTCAAACCATTGCTTGTACTTTCCACTATAAAATCAGTCAATGCTTGACCTTTGATGGTCGTTTTCGACACAAATTTGATCTTGAACTCGATGAGCTTGATCGCCCATTTAACCATTATTCCTGAAGAATCTGGTTTCAGCAGGAAGTTTTTAAGAGACTGATTGGTGAGAATTGTAATGTCGTGCGCGTGAAAATAAGGTCTTAGCTTTCGAGCAGCAATAACTAAGGCATAGAGATACTTCTCAATCTGGACATATTTTATTTCTGCAGAATTAAACATCTTGCTAACAAAATACACTGAACTCTGGACATTTTCTTCTTCCCTTATTAAGACGGCACTAACTACTACGTCGTTGATGCTTAAGTAAAGGAAGAGTTGCTCACCAGGAATAGGTTTCGCCAAAGCCGGAAGCTTTTGAATATGCTACTTCAGAGATTGGAAGGCATCCTCGCAGTCTGCCGTCCACTCGAACTTGCGGTTGGTTGGCCCTTAGAGTTTTGAAGAATGGTAGTGACATGTCGCTCGCCTTGGAAAGGAAGCGGTTGAGCGCAGCTAGGCGGCCATTCAGACATTGGACCTCCTTATAGAAAGACGGCGACTTCATCTCTTCAATGGCCTTAAGCTTTTCCGGGTTCGCCTCAATGCCTCGTTCACTTACCATGAATCCCATAAATTTACCAGAGTTGACTCCAAACGCACACTTTGCTGGGTTCAATCGAACACTGTGCCTCCTCATGCATTCGAAAGGTTCTCGAAGGTCCGCTATGTGAGGACTTCCCTTAATCGTTTTGACAAGCATGTCATCCACATAAGCCTCCATGTTTCACCCCCAGCATGTCTTGAAAGAGGCAGTTTACCATCCGCTGATAGGTCACCCCAGCATTGATTAGACCAAAGGGCATCACTTTGTAGCAAAGAATGTCCCCGTCTGCATAGAAAGTTGTATGGGCCTCGTCATCTGGCTGCATCCGGATCTGGTTGTAGCCTGAATAGGCATCCATGAAGCTCAGCATCTCATGACCAGAGGTTGCATCGACCAACTCATCAATTCGGGGAAGAGGGTAGGAATCCTTCGTAGAAGTTAACACACATCTTCAACTTGCCATCGACTTTTTGACAAGAACTGGTTTGGCGAGCCAGCTCTGAAATATTACTTCCCTGACAAAATCGGTCTCGATCAGCCTTCCAACTTCTTGTCTGGTCGTCAAACACTTGTCTGAGCGATTGGTTTGATGGAGGGATCTATCCTCAGCTTGTGAGAGATGATGTCAGTGCTAATACACGGAATGTCGCTCGGCTTCCAGGCAAAAAGCTCCTTGAATTTCTTGAGGAGTGCAGCCATGGCCTGCTTCTGGTCGTCGTTCAAGGTGGTCACAATGCGCACCTTCTTGTCTGGATCATCGATCTCAACCTCCACTACCTCCTCCATAGGTGCCGGTCGATCCAAATCCTCACGAGAGTCAGCCTCTGCCTCGATGGCGAGGGCTTCCCTTTGATTTTTCCTGCGCGGGCAGTTCACGTAGAATTGTCGCGAGGAAGGCTGATCACGAAGTACTTCTCCAATCCCGTTGGGCATGGGGAACTTCATTTTTTGGTGGACTGTGAAGGCCACAATCTTATTGGGATTGATCGTGGTCCTTCCTAGGATGGTGTTGTACGATGTAGGTGAGTCGACCACTAGGAAGGTGGTCGATACCTTGATGTTCTTCCATCCTTCGCCCAGAATCACCAGCAGGGTTATTGCCCCAGTGGATAAGTCGTTCTCCCAGCGAAACCGATCAATGGAAAATCGACCCTCTTCAGGTCACGCTGGGACTTTCCCATCTTCTCCAAAGCGTCCAAGAACAGAATATCTATCGAGCTCCCTCCATCGATCAAAATTCTCTTCACGTCACAACCGTCGACATCGACTGTGATAATCAGGGCATCATTGTGAGGGGTGGTGACATGTGCCAAGTCATCTTCGGAGAATGAAATGACTATGTCCTCTTCAGGTCGAGGTCGCTTTCCCAGGTGGACCGCTGTAGAAATCTGAATTGCATAGACCTCCCTTGCATGTGACCCCTCGCCTCCGACACCAAACCCTCCAGCAATCAGGTTGACTACCCTCCTGCTCTGGGATGGGCCGGATTGCTCAGGCGGAGCTGGCGAGTGGTTTCGACGTGGTGGCGTTTGACTCCTATCTCGTCCCACCACAAACTCTTTCAACATTCCCCTATGAATCAACTTCTCAATGTCTCGCTTGAGAATACGGCAATCATCAGTCTTGTAACCCTTGCACTTGTGATATCTGCAATAGCTCTCAATGTCCTTTCCCATGGGCTGACCACTCCTTCGAGGCATTGGTGGCCTTGCCAGAGACCTTCTTTCCATCTCGACTAGTACCGCCGAGATCTGCCTGTTTAAGGGCGTAAAATACTCGGGGACCTCTGAATTTCTAGGCCCTGGGTTCTCTGTTCGAGGCTTGTTGTCTCGTCCCTTCTTGTCCTTATTTTCCTTCTTACCATCGCGTCGGGGCTCAGAAACTACCCTTAGCGAGGTCGTCATGAAATTAGCATCGGCGTTCGCCCTCTCAAGGTCTATGAAACCTTTCGCCCTCGCTGCCAGTTTCTCCATCGTCTCAATTTCCTGCACGTGGTAACTGTTGCGCATCTTCTTCGAGACTTTGTTAGCCACATCTATCCCTCGATAGAAGGATCGAATAATCTCCCCATCCGCAACTCGGCGATCTATCTTCATGACGTTTTTATGAAAACGTCTGTAAAAGTCGGCCAGTGACTCTCCTGGTTGCTGTTTGACTGCATCTAAGGCGACCACACTCTTCATAAGTTGGCGCTCGCCCATGTATCTTTCTAGAAACTTGTTTTTCAGCTCTAACCAAGTCCCTATTGATCCTGCAGGGAGGCCGAAGAACCAGGACGACGCCGAGCCCGAAAAGGTCGACGGAAATAATAAAGCCAAGTGATTCGGATCATTTGACTTACACAACAGGGAAGTCTCATGCTTGTTGACGTGGATAATGGGATCGCCTCCACCACTGTATTCGGGGATGGCCCTAGCGTCGACATCCTTTGGGATTTTGATGGCGACCAGATCGGTGGTGAAGGGATGGGCTAATCGCTCCCTGAATGGAGCTGCGACAGTTGTTCGCCTTTCCTGGAGTCTTTTGCTGATAAGCTCATCCACCTGATCAAGAGTGCACTGATTTGGTTGCCCTCCATTCGGTATGGCATTGGATGGATTGGCAGAATAGGTGGCTGCCGGCGGCTCAGTGGACGGCGGGGGTAGGGACTGGTGTCCCGATGTCATCTCCTGATCTTCCCGGGGGCTGTAGTGCTCGGATTTCCAGTCTCTGCCGGCCTGGGCCCCGCGATTGAGGGGCGATAGTTTTCCTGAGGAGTAGGGGCTTGTCTGCGTGCCTGCCCTAAGATGGTCTCCAGGAGTGCTATCATCTCCGGGGTCAGCTGGATGCTTTCCCAGCCACATGGGTGGTTTGCGGTGCTGGAGTCTCTGTGGTGTTAGGAACGGGAGCCGGTCTGGAATTGCCGACGTGTTCTCGGGCCGGCCTCGGGGGGACGGTATTGGGAGCTGCTTGGCTAGCAGGTTCTTGATGGAGCAGCGAAGCTGCTGCAGAATCAGAGTTGTCAGAGGATTGCTCATTGGTCTAGTTCTGGCGATTGCTTTTGAATCGAGTTTGCATGGTTGTATTACTCGCTTCCCACAGACGGCGCCAAATGTTGGATCTTGATTTCCTGAATGCTGACTTGGCAGTGAATTGAATGTCAATGGAAGGATGAAAATTGCTCTCGCCTTAGTTCCGGTGAACATGCAGGAAGGGGATCGCAACAGAGGGGGTGTCTCTGGGTCCCTCTCTGATGCTTAAATGAGTATATGTGTGTATAAAACTCAAAACGTAACTGAATGTATGTAAAGCAAAGGTATTTATAGAGTAAGGAGACCAAACCGTAAAAGGCAACAACATATCTTAATGAATATTGTGTTAGTGAAGATTAGGATAGCAGATATTACGGTTATGGCGTAATATTGCAGTTACCATATGTAATCTTTAGAGAATATGTGCCCGAGATATGCGGGATATCGTGGTCATATCTTTAGTGACGGTTGGCGGGACCAGAGAAAAGAGATAGGGCTCTCTTTGGGTGAACACTCCTATGGCAAGCAGTAGGAGTCCGCGACTTGGGTTAATGGCGACCAGTGATGGAGCATTTGGAGTCCACTTTAGTTTGGGCTCGATACTAGGCCACTTCACGAGGGCCAGATCAATCTTAACATGGGTCGGTTCGGTTCGAATGATATGGGTTTCACCCCCTTCATAGTTATTGGGTCTCTGAGGTCTTTTCCTTATTGGTCTGTCATTATCAATACTCAACAGGCATTGCGTTGCCTTCCGGCCCGCCCATGATCAACCCTATCCTGAACACTATCTCTTACTTCTTAGTTCTTACTCTAATAACTGCAACCTTCCATATGCATGTGACAAACCCATGCGTCCCTCAAATCCAATAATAATATTAGTCTTGATCCATATCTGGTCCTGTACGTATTTATGTACAGAGAAGAGAGCATGTGGTGCAATAAATATGACTAACAATGTTCTGTAAAAATAATTTTAGAATACGTACATGAACTACGTTGATTCTTATCCTTCAGGGATTACAATAGACTTCTGGAGTCTTGATCGATGTATTCAAGTTCGAATCTTTTCACATTAAGAAATTGTCTTCCTTAAATTGTACTTCAAACCCTGCTTTCACATAATTAATTGCCAAGTTAAGTAATGTCTCTTTAGTTTATATTTTTATTGCCCGCTAATTTCCTAACATAAAAACATAACACATGAAAGTATTACAACAGCTACATGATTGAACCCTTTTCAATAAGAATTCTAGAGTCGAGATTGTTGTAATGTTAAGCTTTTTAGTTGTTTTGCTTTGTCATTATTTTAGACAAATAGTTAAGAAAGTAGAGTTACAAAACCTATGACAAATAGTTATGTAAGTTATGGTTTTTGTTTAGTAATATAATGAGAAACAAATAAGAAAATGATAAAAGAAGTTGAAGCATCACAAAACTTGTCTATTTTGCTAGTTTCTTCAAGGTGTTCTTCAAGGCAACAATCAATTGAGTCAGTGATTGTGACAGTGATTAAGGCTTTACATGAATCAGTTATATATGTTTAACATATGTACATTAGAAATCGGTTATATGTGTTTAACATAACACAAACTTTACCTGAGAATGTCTTCTAACAAGAAGTAAGGATGAAGAAGATGAATCAGGGAAAGAAGATGACAATCTGGGTGATATGTGGAAAGAGATAGATCTAGCCATTGAGAATTCAAAGGATGTTGCTGAAGATTCTCCTGGCGGGGATGGTAGCGAAGACGAGAATGAGGAAGGAGAGGACAGATGTGATCATTTGTTCGTCTTGAAGGATGACATTGGTTATGTTTGTCAGGAGATTTTGTTGAAAGCCCCATCGGAGCTTACAAGGGATGATCGAAGGAAGTTGTACTCCAACTTCGGTTTGCTGTACCCGTATGGTCATGAAGAACTTGCTGTCACTGAGGGTATAGATAAGGTCCGTAGTGATGTGGAGATGGACGAGCTAGTAGGCAAGATTGATATTAAGCAAGAAGTTTGGTTAGCTCGACTTCTAGATGCGATCTGAAATGAAGAAAGTGCTCCTAAAGATTGATAATCAATCGGCAATTGCGTTGAGTAAGAATTCGGTTTATCATGATAGGAGTAAGCATATTGACACCTGGTTTCATTACATTAGAGATTGTGTGGAGTCGAGAATGATTGAAGTTCAGCACGTTTGTACGGAAGAACAACGTGTCGATATATTGACGAAGTCACTAGCTAAATTAAAATTCTTAGAGATGCGAGAGAAAGCTAGTGAACGGATCGTGTAAGACAACAAGTTTAAGGAGGAGATTGTTGTAATGTTAAGATAGTTGTTTACCTAAGTTTTTAGTTGTTTTGCTTTGTCATTATTTTAGACAAATGAGATTCTATTGGAGGGTGGGTTGGGTGACTTGTGATCCGGTAGGAGTAAGTTTTTTCGTCCATCGAGTACTCTCCCTTACGCATTTTCACCTTCTTATGGGGTTTGATTCTACCACAAATGTGTTTTTTTTTTAAATAATGTCATGTATCTTGAATCAAATGGAGAGGACGCAGTTGTTTCTGTGGACTATTTTTTAGTTGACCTAATTTCTTACTACTTAATTCTACTTTTCCGCATCGATCATATACCGTAATGCTCTAAGTCTGACAAACGGTTTTCACTAAGTAGCATGAGATGCTCAAGTACGTACTTGATAACTTTTGTTACAATTTGAAATGCATATATATATATATATATATATATATATATATATTAGAGAGAGAGAGAGAGAGAGCAGACACTCATTTACATGAGACCGTACGTTGTAATCTTCAATCATGGAGATGCAGAGCCAAACAAGGGAGGCATCGGGAGCCTCAGGCCGGGTAGACCCGGGATACGCAATTGTAGAGGAGGGAGCTGAGGTAATGGGGGAAGCAAAGGAATGGGAGGTAGTAAACCAGAAGGTGGTGATGGAAGGTCTTGAATAGGAGGAGGAAACGTGGGGTCCAAGTAAGACGATGGATGATTAATGACGGATTTTTTGGAGCTCAAGTTAGGGTTTTCATGGCACGAGTTTGGCTGCTTTGAAGGCTTGAAGGTGAAGAACCCAGCCGAGAAGATGTGATTTCCTTGCTTCTTTCTAGATTGGAGATGGAGTATAGGAGAAGTGGCTTTCGAGGCCACTGAGCAATGGGGCTCGCTGCTGCTCATCAGATCTACCGAGCATCTCTCTATCTTCCTCACGTGCTTTGCTACCGAGAATGGCAGACGGACCTCGAACTCGCCATGCTTGTTCGTCTTCACTTCTTCCCTAAAAGTGTATTCTTCATCCCCACCTTTGCATTCTACAGCGACGGAGGCACCTGAACAGAAACAACAACAACATTTAAAATCATGAAGAAGAACCTTCTTTGAATCTCGGTAGGTGAGTTGACGCAAACCTGAAATGAAGTGGCTGTTACTGGAGAACTCTTTCTGGAAGCAAGTATCGCAGTAGACGGTGCCGACAACAATGGCAGTTGGAAACTTCTTCTCGTGATGAATGCCATCCTCGGCCGAACCATTGATGGCAACACTTAGAAGCAAAGCAATCAGAATAAACCAAGACATACTGATAATAGAGAAGAATTAACCTTTGTATATTCTGTGCTTCACTCATATCTATACATGCATTTATATAGATGACGATATGAAATTAGTTCTTGCAAACTTAAAAGTGTTAATGTGAGTCACGGAAAGAGCAATGAAGAAAAAGTAGATCACAATGGATTTCCCTTGTTGCCACGGAACAGTAACAGAAAGAAGAAGAATAGTGTAATTATAACAAAGGATCAAGAGACCAAGAATTCGACAAATTTATAATGTTGTTGTTTGTTCACATTTATTGAGTTTGTTCCTTTTTTTTATGGATAGAGTATTGTTGTTGGGTTGGGTGGGTCGTTGTTGGTTCACGAGACACCGCAGATCAACCACTTTACATCCATCTTCATCAGCTTAGGGTATTTCGTTGTCTTAAGGAGAATGTACGATTGCAGCTTCGGACATATATTCATTCCATTTCTCGACAAAGTTGCTGATTTTGTAAATGGCAATGAAGAATAGAACGAAAACCCTAAAACCAGATAAACCAGAAATAAAGACTTGGGGATCATCAGAGGTCGTTATTTCATTTGGGACTTCTTTACCCTTTAAATACTAAACCCTACAAAGAATAATTGTTCATTACACCCGAAGGAAACTAAACAACACAATATAGTCTCAAACAAATAAAACGATGCAAATAAACGAATCAACCCGAGAATCATTATCACCAACACGGGCCGATAGAAAATATGATCCAGCCCAATATATAAAATCGAGGCCCGCAAAGAAAAAAGACAACCCAAGATAGCAGCCTCCATCAGTCCATCAATCCAAGTCTCAACACTACCCCTTAGGTTGCACATTCTCTTCGGAACCATCACAAAATCACAATAGCTTCCTCTGTCCTCCAAAAATATTTTTCATACCAAGCTTTGCACACAAAATATGATGTTGTTTAATCTCTAATGTCTTAGTAAACAAATCAGCTAATTGGTTCCCTTATTTCACATGCCCAAGCTTTATAATATCTTCCAACAATTTTTCCCAAATATAGTGGCAATAAAACTCTATATGCTTAGCACGTTCGTGAAACACATGATTATTTGCTATCTGAATTGTTGCCTTATTATCACAATATAACATTATCGGTTTCAACTGTTTTGATCCTAATTTCTCTAGCAAATTTCTAAGTCAAATAATCTCAGATAACGCAGAACCCATACTTCTATATTCTCACTTAGTCGAAGACTTTGAAACTGTGCTATGTTTTTTTTTTACTTTCGAAGAATAGCAGACTTACCTAACATGATGCAAAAACCCATAACAGATTTTCTAGTTTCTATTCATCCAGCCTAGTCAGAATCACAGAAGCCAATAAGATCAGGAGATGAGTCAGAAGAAAGTAGAACTCCCTTACCAGGATCTCACTTAAGATACCTGATTATTCTCAAGGCAACCTCCAAATGCGTGATCTTAGGAACCTGCATAAACTGACTCAAGGTTTGAGCAACAAATGATATATCCAGTCTTTTGATCATTAAATATAGCAACTTCCCTATCAGTCGCCTGTATAGACTAACATCATCTAGGGGCTTATCATCCTGATTCAATTTCAAATGATCATCATATTCACGACTAGTCAATTTCAGGTTTACCTCAATAGGCGTCTTACTCACTTTTCCACCTGAAAGACTTACTTCGAAAATTAATTCCAAAGCATATTTCCTTTGAGACAGAACCAATCCTATATCAGATCTAGCAACCTCAATTCTCAAAAAAATACCTTAGTTCCCCTAAATATTTCATCTTAAAGCTGCACTGCAGCACACTTTTCAATTCGGTTATCAATTTAATACTATTTTCATAAATAAGCAAATCATCTACATAAATGAGAAGAATAACAATATGTTGGCCAACTCTCTTAGTAAAAAGAGAATAATATAGCTTAGATTGGTTGTACCCTGCCTTAATCAAAACATTACACAACTTCAAGTTTCATTGCCTACCTGCCTATTTAAGACCGCATAAGAATTTTCTCAACCTACACACGGGATTAGTCTTATTCTCGCCAAATCCATCAGGGATACGCATATATACTTCCTCATCCAAATCGCCTTGTAAGAAGACATTATGAACATCCATTTGGTAAAGGGGTCAGTTATGGATAGCTGCTAAGGCTAACACGGTTCGAACTTTGTTCATTTTCGCAACTAATGAAAAAGTCTCAAAATAATCCATTCCGTGTTTTTGGTTATATCCCTTAGCAACTAACCTAGCCTTATACCTACTGAAGCTCCCATCTGATTTAAACTTAAGCTTATAAACCCATTTGGATCCTATAATTGACTTACGTGTTGGGGCTGAAATAAGATTCCAAGTGTGATTATCCTCAAGTGCTTTCATTTCCTCTTGCATTGCCTCAACCCACAACTTGTCTTTCACTGCTTCAAAAAAACTTTATGGTTCAACCAGATTATAGATAGATGATACATAACATTAATATTCATCAAACAATCCATCATATGACATATAATTCTTTATGCAATGCATATTCAAAGCATCAGACACTTGATAATCATTCATCCATATCGGTGGTCTGATAACCCTTTCCAGACCTACTCAATGTGGGTCTAGAAAGGATCGCATAAGGAATGTTTTTCCCTTCATCAGAGTCTACTGTGGACTCATCATTTGAGGGGACCTCATCTGAACCTTGTTGAGGCTCTTCCTGTGGGTTTATTTCCTGATAATCATCCTTAGTTACAACCTTACAGCTCCTAACATCATCAGAATCATCTATGAGGGGCTCGAAAAATATGGGTGACTATTCTAGCCTGTTGGTCCTAAAGGGGAATATGCTCTCATTAAAAATAACATCCCTACTAACAAAAAATCGATTTTCAGCCAAATCATAGAGCTTGTACCCCTTTTGGGTCACAAAATACCCCATCAAGACAGACAGAATAGTCATGGCAGCCAGCTTGTCGGTCACCGTCATATTTTTTACATAAGCTAAGCAAATGAACACCCTAAGGTGGCTTACACCAGGTATCTTACCATTCAGCATCTCGAAGGGGGACTTGTCCCCTAACAATCTGGAAGGCATTAGATTGATCAAATAGCAAGTTGTGAGGATACAATCCCCCACAAAATTGTTTGGGATTGATCCTTGCACCTTTAAGGCCCTTGCTATTTCTAGTAGGTGCCTATGTTTTCTTCAACCTTACCATTTTGTTGGGGTGTATGGGAATCTACTTTGATCATTGATCCCCTTATAACAAAACAATTTATCCATATGCTCATTGAAAAATTCTCTGTCATTATCAGTTCTAAAGCACTTTACCCTTTTATTAAACTAATTCTCTATCATGGCAGCATAGTCCTTTACAACAATAAAAAGATATGCTTTGAACTGCATAAGATGGACTCATGTTACTCTAGAAAAATCATCAACTAAGGTTAAGAAAAATCGCTTGTTATCATGTGTGGGAGATTGATAAGGCCCCCACACATCAGCATGGACAAGATTAAAGGCATAATCTATTTTTGAACTAGAACTGGGAAAAGGGTTTCTGATAATTCTTGCTTTCGGACAAACAGGACAATCATTCACAATATCACTCTTACTTTTACTCATATCCAAAGAATCAATATGCTCCAAATTCTTAAATGATGCATGTCCAAAACGTTTGTGTCACAACATTACATCATTTACAACAGAACTTGTTACAAGAGAACTAATTGATCTGCATGGCATGTTTATGAGATATAATCAAGCTCTTGCCTCACCAGTCCCCAAGACCTTCCCATTTGAGAGGTCCTACAGGATAGCAAGGTTTGGGTAAGAAGAAGCAAAACTGTTTAGGTCACTTGCTAGTTTAGACACCGAAAGAAGATTATATTTGAAATCAGGTATGTACATAACATCACGCAACTTTCTGTCTGGATCCAACAAAATACTTCCAATACTATGAACATCAGAGGATCCTCCATTTGGTAACTGAACCTTGGTCCCGAGAACCTCCCTAGATCCATACGACCAATCATTTTTGTTGGTTATGTGGTTGGTTGCTCCTGTGTCCAAGATCTAGTGAATTTTTTCATAAGAATAAATAGAGTTCAAAGATATACCAACTGTGTTCGCGTGAGGGTCCTGAATGGCGGTAGGACTTGCTCCTGCTGCATGCGCCTCCTATGGTTTGAATGAACTTTTCGAACTGATCCCGTGTGAATGTGACTCCACCTTGTATACTACAACTCAAAGAAAAATCATTAGCAGAGCTACTAAAAGTGTTAGGGTCAGCGTCACCAATCCTTGCGGAGGCAACATTGCCTCTAACGTTATTCCTTTTGTTTTTCAAAAATTCTTTGTATTTAAAACAGGTATCCTTGGCATGTCCCTTCTTTTTACAGAAGTCATGTCCTCTGGCATAACATCGATCAATTGTGTGCCCACGTTTATAACAATGGGTACATTCCAAATTCTAATTCCATTTCGATTTATCAAGGTTCAAAGACACATTCGCAGACTTGATGCTCATTGATGCATTCATAGTATAGGTAATACTTCTTTGATTTTCTTCCTGCATTAGCAAGTTATAGGCATGATTCACAGTGGGCAAGGGGACCACAAAAGCAAGTGACTTCTCACATTCGAATAATTTTCATTCAATCTCATCAAAAATTGAAACAGTCTTTAATTTTCTTTATGTTCCACATGTTTCTTAAAGTCCTCATGATCAATGTGAGGCAGTGCACAAGCAGAATCATACTCATCCCAAAGCACACGCAATTTCTAAAAAAATGCAGAAATTGAATCAAGCTCTTGACGGGTCATAACAATTTTCATATGCAATTGATATGTTCTAGGCCCACTAACTTTATCAAACCTTTCCCTAAAATCTTTCCATATAAGATATGAATCCTCATAATACATCATTCCACCAACAAGATCTTTTGAAATGGAATTGGTTATCCAACCTAATACAACAACACTACATCTATCCTACAAATGATGGAATACATGATCATATTTTTTTCACGCAAGCATGTTCCATTGATAAAACCAAGCTTATTTTTCCTAATGAAGTAAACTGAATAGCTCTACTCCACATTGCATAATTCTCAGGACCAGTTAAACAACATATATCATATTTTTTCCTCGATTATCATTTGCATGCAAATAAAGGGAGTTGTGGAAATCAATTGTGGTCATAACATCATGATCAACCTCATTGGGATCATCAGAAGTAGTTCCTTCATTTGGGACTTCCTTCACCCTTTAAATACTAAATCCTAGAAGGAACAATTGCTCATTACACCCGAAGGAAACTAAGCAACACAATATAGTCTCAAACAAATAAAACGATGCAAATAAACGAATCAACCGAATAATCATTATCACCAACATGGGCCGAGAGAAAATATGATTCAGCCCAAGATCTAAAAACGAGGTCCGAAAAGAATAAAAACATTCCAAAATAGCAGCCTGCATCAGTCCATCAATCCAAGTCTCAACAAAAGTTGTTATCCGTCATTTAGTAAGGAATATATATATCATAACCTTGTTAGAATATTATTAAAGTATACATAAGTATAAACATTGTCATATGATGTAGTGGATCAACGCTTCCTTACTTAACCTCATATTTCAGGTTCGATCGAGCAAGCAAGCATATCTCTCTAGTCTGGCGTTCAGGGTTGATGAATTGGTGAAGTGCGTTCTTTGGTATTATTATTGTATTAAGGAGTAATTTGAATTGACCACTTTCTCAAAATGATAGGCTTGGCCAAATAAACCGGTTCGGGCGAACTGGTCTGGTCTGGTCTGGAACTGGTTTGGTTCGAATCGGTTCGGCCGAACTAGTTCCAAAACCAGACCAGTGTTTTTTGCCTTCAAATAGAACAGTTCAAAATAGTACCAAAAATCCAGTTCGAACCGGTTCGACTCGACTCGTTTTTGATACTGGTTTATACTTAAATTTCAATCAAACCACTTTAAACCTATATAATTTTAGAACCGGTTTGAATTAAAATTAACTAAACCGGTCTGAAATTAAACCAAACCTAGATATGTTTTCAATAAACCAAACCTAGAGATATATTGGACTCTCGTATGTTGATGTTGGACAAGATTTTAGTCGGTTGTGGAACAGATTTTCAATTGGTTCAATGTGTGTTTCAGTCGGTTCAATGTATTTTTCAGTCGGTTCAGTGTTTTTTCAGCCGGTTCAGTGTTTTTCAGTTGGTTCAGTATTTTTTAAGACGGTCAGTGTGTTGGACAGAATTTTCATCCGGTTTAGGTTCGGTTTGAACCGAAATATTTCCGAACCAAAATTGATATTAAAAAAAACAGACCAGAACAGTTCGAACCGGTTCTGAATCGGTTCGAACCAGACCAGTTCTTTTTTCCTTAAACCAGACCAGTTTTTTTAGAAACAGAAAAATGTACTGGTTTTTTTCAAACCAGACCAGTTCAGTTCAGACCGGTTCGGGGTCGAACCGGTTCATGAACAAGCCTACAAAATGAACAGAGCGTTATCTGTTCTGGTGTATTAAGTGGTATAGAACGTATAGTAGGATAATATTATCAACAGAGTCGTTGTAGTATAGTGGTAAGTATTCCCCCCTGTCACGCGGGTGACCCGGGCTCGATCCCCGGCAACGGCGAGATTTTGTGTTTTTTAACAAGTTGTTTGACAGAATATCGAAGATATACAGTCAAAATGCTACTATGATACAAAGAAAGAAAGGATGTCCTAGCTCTACACACAAGAACCCGCTTACTTGAATGTGTGTAATAATCAAGACCTCCAATTCAAAACAACAAACGCCAACCAGAAACTAGTGATGATGAGGATGAGGGGGGCAACGCCTTGATGACAACTAGGCATCCAAGGGTACACATCAGGAGGAGGGATGACACAGTTATCCCCATTAAAGTAGATCCTTTGCGGGAAAGCCCAACCCTTGTGGAACGATGCATCCTTCCCTGAAGGTCCCGCTTGCATCAGTAGGTCGTTATAGAACTTGACTCCCCACAGCATCCCTGTATCATTTGTTTTATATATATAGAAAACAACACACACTCATGAGATTATTTCGAAAGTTTAATCTCAGATTGAGATGGAGGTTTAAGAACACTTACTAATGGTTGCGTAAGGAGCTAAAGACTTGTAGTTGAAGTTGAAAATCTGTGCCAGATTGTCGAAATTGGGATGCTGAACCACTAAGTTCCACTGGGAATAGTTCATGATGTAGTTCAAATTCATAATTGTGATCTTCACCCTCCAGTATTCCTTGTAGTTAAGCTTAACATGCCAGTGCACTCTGATCGGGCACATATGGTTTGTGCACTGCACAAGAGGGTTGTAACCATTGGTTCCTACTCCAGAAACCACTGAAGTGAAGTGCGGAGATCTTGGGCTGTACTTGTTTGTCATTAACAAACACAAACTTACATTAACTAAGTACTAAACAAGAACAGCATGTTCTACTCAAACAACAAACTTACTCCACACAGCTTCCTGGTTTGGTGGAATTATTTTGGCAGCCACAAGCACATGTCGGGCAGGATGTGATGGTGCTATTGTAAAATGAAGACAGAGAGACACAACAAGACGGCGTTTTCTGAGCCAAGAACTGAGAATATGTGCACAGAACATTCCATGTCACTAACAAAAATATAGCAAATTCAAGTTAGCACTGCTCCTATTATTATCATCTTATTCTAAAATTCTGATAGAGGCAGGCAGACAGTGGCTAACTATGCAAATTCTTCTCAAACAGGGTAACAGTCTTCATGAAAGTAATAGGAAGCTTACTTAAAGCTTGTGTGGTCCGCCTTTTATCAGACGCAACAATCTGAGTAGGTCGGACGACTTTTGCAGGTGAACAAGTATATCCAGGTCCTGGTGCTCTAAGTATGAAGTTTTTGGGCAACCTGACAGTCTTATTGGTGGTTCCAGCTGAACCAACAGAGAGTTGGAAAGCACTGGCGGCGTTGGAAGGATCTTGTGCCCAAGAACTGATGACTCCACCCCTGCAGCAATTTGCAGTCTGCTGAATGTAAGGAGCTCCTGGCAATAAATCGACAACAGTGGGAGTCTTTTTACAGCAATTGAGGGATGTTTCCTTTGAATCTGGCACAGTCCCCTTGTTCTGTTGCTTGGCCTCCAAACATGACCCATATCACTTCTTTCTTTGCCCATGTCCATCCCAGAGTCCTTCCAGGGGACTGAATGTGGCGATATTGCTGGAAGTTTAAGATCGTGACCAGTGGCCTGCATACACATTTTACACAACTCAACAACACAAATTTACAAAGGAAATAATTCATGACAAACAAGTACTTACAGAATAGCCATCAGGATTCCAGCTCATAATATCCCATTTGATGGTGATGTTGCCGTTTGGATCAAGTGCATCATATGCTTCTACAGGCAGGGTATACAATATAAAATTACATCAATGAGGAAATGAAGTTCGTAATGGCTTTATCTGAACAAACTGAAGCCCATTCTAGCTACTAACTTAACTTCTTAGTTCTGTCACAATCAACCATGATACAATCTCCATGCAGTTAGTTATACATGGTTGATTATACATCGACACAAGAAACCCTGTAAAAAAATTGTGCATTTCATCATAGCTTCCCCTAAATTTAGCATTTTCCAAATAAAGTGCTATCCAGGTTAATTTTCTTTTATCGGTCTATATAAACTGTAGTTTAGTTGCATCAAGGACCAACCACCCATGGAATCACAGTTCATACTTTAACAAGGGACTCAATACTCCAGAAAATGTTAAATTCATCTTCTATTTCACTTCTTCAACTTTTTGGCTACGCTAAATTAGATATGCATCCATAAATAACGAAAACCTTGTTCAGAGTTATCAATCGTGATTGAAATGCCCGACGACTGATGTTCATTCATTTTCTCTGTGAATCAATCATACTATGAGTTGGTGGCCCAATAAAAGACTTCCCCTTACCGAAGAGGTATCAAGAACAAAATGGTCAACACACAGACCATGAATATGAAGAGCGCTACGCGATTGATTGTACAAAAAAAACATCACATTTTAACGTACGGATAGGGCACATCTTCAACCATCAGTCTAACTATACACCCAAGATTGGTTGGATCAACTGATAAAACGAATTCTACCGGAGATTCCATCGGGCTTGAAAAAAAAATCCAAGTGCAGGTACGTCAACTTATAATTGCAGTGTGAAACTCACTGCATGTCGGAAACCTAATCTAACAAAATTGAACGTCCATGCAGAGTATGGCCGAAATCGGACTTACCCATGGGGGTTCTGTCCAAATCCTAATGCGATTGACGCGAGACGTGTAGTAAACAATATTGAAAACAAGTCCAAGAAAACAGAAAGAGGAATCCTCCATTGACCTGTTGAAGCGAAGAAGATGCAGAATATCAAGAATGCGAACAAATTGGAGGTGTGAATGAAGGATATGCAGAGGAATCTTTGTCCCATTTCCCGTTATCGCGGGTATCTTCTTCTCTGGTACGAATGTGTGACACGTCGTAAGATTAAGAAGAAGAAGGTGATGGGCATGAGCTCCAACCAGTTTAAAAGCCTAATTTAAAGAGTGATTTCTCCCTCAGTTCAAAATACCGTCAGCTTCTTTCATTTTCTCTTCCCCACACAGGTATGTACTAGGTTCTCAGTTTCGACATTCTCTAGTCAAAGTGGCAACGGTTGGATTCGAGTTCCCGATTTCATATAAACTCTTCATTGGTTTGGATATCAACTTGTTGGCTTCTAATAATGCAACTGATCATAATGTCAATACAGCTCATGCGATGTACATTTTCCCCCTAATTTGAAGAGGAAACTGCACCAAAAATTCATCGGCATCATTCACTCAGTATTATAAGCCTTACATAAAATAGTCTCCCACTGTATTATCAATCTTAGGTCTAAAGCACAAAGTTGACTACATACAACACATCAAGGCAACTACTTTGTTGCACTTACGACTAGTTGATCAAATGTTTAACTACCCACCATCCACAGACTACCATGATGTTCTGCTAGCTCGTTCGGACTCCTTCAGTATTTCCTCAGCCCTTTTACGCTTCTCGTCATTATACCCATCCTTGATGGAGAGAGGATGTTTCAAATGTCCGTTCATGCAAAAAAACTTCTTGCTGTTTCTGATCTTAAACTGAAGGGTTGGACGGCTTTGGTTGGGAAGGACTTTCTGCGCTGTACTTCCCTCAACAGCTTCAATGGCCGGAGCAAAAGTTTCCAAAACACCATGGTTCCCCTGAAATTCATTATCAGAGATATTTGAAGGCAGAGTAGCGGGAGATACCTCCTTCTCCCCAAAATCCAGAGGTACACTAAGATATGGATTCGTCAACCCTGCTTCCTTCACCTCACTGGACCATCCCGATCCGTTGCAGGCAGAAACTTGGTGAATATTTGTCTGAGGATGCTCAATTTTTTTTGGTGTCTTCTCCTTTTCAACAGTAACATCAGTAGGGTCAAGAGGTTGCACACTGTTTTTCCACAGTTTGTCATCATAGCTTTGAGGAGTAGGAAACTTAGGCAACCAAGGTGGAATGTGCTGATAAGGAGGCAACTCACCTGCCTGAAGAAAACTCAAATCTCGTTTGCGCTCTTTTGAAATTGGGATTGGAGGGAGCGGAAATGCAAAAGGGATTTCCTCTGCATTATCAACATACTGCAAGACTTCCTTTACTGTGCCCGAATGAGCAAGGCAGTGATCAACACTCGACGCACCCGAAAATCCTACCACTGAACCCAAATCCTCAAGTCCATAGATGATGTCAAAGGCATTGACCTCCGTTCTACCCGCTGAATTTGCAGAAGAAGAAGCTGTCTTTCCAACATCGATCATGTACCAGATTGCAACACCAGATAGTATTTCGAGAGCCGACTGTTGAACCACCTGGAACCCTTCACTCCTACAAATCTGTGACACTGCAACGTTAACAATGGCACGAGCAAACTCTTCGTTCCTGTATTTCTTGTTTTGGTTCGAGTCTCCATGGTCCCTCTTTCTTCTATCTCTACCTCCATTGTTCATATTCAACTCCCGGAATCACTTCTTGTTGATCAATGTACCTACTGACATTGTCCAGCAATGGCATCTTTTACTTACGATTAATGGTTCCCGAGCCTGTTCAACATGCCCAAAAACAGGATTAAAAGATGTGTCCAGACCAATTGAGAATAATATCATATATCTAGTTCCAATCAAAGTAAAGCCTCTTCTTTAATGAAGGTTCCATGGAGATTTCACCATCGCACCATTAATTAACCCTAAATCCTAACATAAGGTGAATACAAAGAGATCAAGCTTTACATTGTCTACGATCATCGTGGCAGAAAAACAGAAAGCCTCTGCAAAATACTAAAATCGCAACCCTAGACACTCTAAATCCTAAATTGTTGGCAGTTTTCGCGGACAATGGTATTGATGTAAACACGGGGCGGAAATTGAAGAACAGAACTTACAGTAGCTCTACCGTACAACATCTGGAGAGGACTCCCATTGAATTAAGATGGTAGTTTCGTGTTAAGCGGAGAAAACAAGATTTCGACCTGATTCAGCTAGCTGATCTTGACAGTCAGAGAGACGTGAAATACGGCCGATTACAGGAGGAATGGTTTGAGTAAACCGATGATAAACCCTTCTGGATCAACGACGAAGACGGCCAGCGGAGGCTCAGCCTGATCTTGAACACACCAGAGAAAGAAGAGGGTATCTGCAGACAGAAGAGAGTGTTCCAGTAAAAACAACGAATTAAGTCATTGAGCGCTGCAATTTAGTAACAGTTCGTACTTTTCGGAACTAAATTTTACGAGGGTTAAATTTTCGAGATAAATCTAAAGTGAAATTTCTGAGATAAGAGTACATGATTTTTTTTTAAACTATATCTTATTTTAAAATTAAATACCAAAATATTACTTTTAAAAATTATTCAACAAATTATGTCAAATAGTAACAGACAGTCGTAGTAAGATTTTTATCCTATTCATATATGGTACAAACGGGTACAATTTTCTTTAACCTTAATATGTTACTATCCGTCACGAGTAGGGCAAAAACATTTACCCGTGACTCCGTGTGAAAATCTTTTTTTTTTTTTGCTAATTTTTAAATTCATTGTAATTAAGTATACTTTTAATTGCTATTTAAAATGTGTATTATTTAAAATTGAATTGAAGAATTGTTATGTTTTTTTGTTTAATTATAATCTCATTTTTTAAATTTGTAAAACCTTTTTTAAAAACAAATTGGTATTGAACTTTAAACACTCAAATTTGTAGTATATTCTCAATATTCACATTGTATTCATATGAAGGATTACAACACTTTAAATAGCTATCTAGGAAAACATAGAACCTACTAACATGCTAAACATTATTAGAAGAATATATGGAAAAGTTGTTTGTCTTGTGCTCCTTTATTCTCCATGTCTTGTGCCTCTTTATTCTCCATGTTTTATTCATTGATGCACTCTTCCTTGTTTTTGTATTCTGTTTTCCCACACTCCCCCTCAAGCTGAATTGTGGGATCACACACATTTAGCTTGCGCCAGATTTCATCAAACGATTTCCCATTGATAGCTTTCGTTAGTACATCAGCAAGTTGATCTTCTGATCGTACATATGGAAACACGACAGTACCTTCTTCCAAGTTTTCCTTAATAAAGTGTCTGTCTATTTCAACATGTTTAGTTCTATCGTGCTGAACTGGATTTTCAGAAATACTGATTGCAGCTTTGTTGTCGCACCATAAGTTGCATGATCCTCTGATTGGAAATCCAATCTCTCTCAATAACTTCTGTATCCATAATATCTCTGTCAGTCCCCGAGCTATTCCTCTGAACTCAGACTCAGCACTAGATAGAGCAACCACCTTCTGTTTCTTGATTTTCCAAGTTACCAGATTTCCTCCTACAAACGTGAAGTATCCAGACGTTGATCTTCTATCCATCTTGCTACCTGCCAAATCCGCATCTGTATACGCTTCGAGCTCAAGATGTCCATTATTTTGGAATAGAATCTCTCTTCCCGGTGTGCCTTTCAGATACCTTATAACCCGCATGGCTGCTTCCATATGCTCCTCTTGGGGTTGATGCATGAATTGACTAAGAACCCCTACTGCATAAGCAACATCAGGTCGTGTGTGTGCGAGATAAATCAATTTTCCCACTAGATGTTGATATCGTCCTTGATCTGCCGGCCTTGCTTCTTGACTGATTGTTAATCCGTGATTTACAATAATTGGAGTATCAGCGGGTTTACAATCTATCATTCCTGTCTCTACAAGTAGATCTAGGATATACTTCCGTTGAGAAATAAAAATACCTCTTTTTGATCGAAGTACTTCAATTCCCAAAAAATACTTGAGGTTTCCCAAGTCCTTCATCTCAAATTCCTCAAATAGATTCTTTCTCAACTGGTATATCTCCTCCTCATCATCTCCTGTAATTATCATATCATCAACATAAATGATCAAGCAAGTTACCTTCCCGTTCTTCTTCTTTAGGAATAACGTGTGATCCGCATTACTCTGTGTGTATTCATACTTCTTCATTGCTGTAGTGAATCTTCCAAACCATGTTCTAGGAGATTGTCTCAATCCATACAATACCTTTCTTAATCTACATACTTCCCCTTTCTGAAACTTCTCAGGCATTCCAGGAGGTGCTTCCATGTAGACTTCTTCAACAAGTTCTCCATGGAGGAAGGCATTCTTCACATCGAACTGGTGTAGTGACCAATTTCTATTTGCAGCTATAGAGAACAAGACTCTGATCGTGTCAATCTTTGCCACTGGTGAGAATGTCTCTGAGTAGTCAACTCCATAGGTCTGAGTGTATCCTTTGGCTACCAGTCTTGCCTTATACCTCCCAATCGACCCATCTGCCTTGTGTTTGATGGTGTAAACCCATCTGCATCCAACCGCCTTTTTCCCGGGTAGGAGCACACATTTCTCCCATGTTTCACTTTTCTCCAGTGCTTCCATTTCTACATTCATTGCCTGACGTCATTCTTCTTTGGCTTGAGCCTCATGAACGTTCCTTGGTATGTCTTCAGAGTAAATTGCCGTGGAAAAAGCATGTGTTATTCGTGACATATTTCCTCTCGCCAGATTCGCAATCGGGTATCTTGTTTTCCTTGGTACATACTTTGGTTCAAACCGAGTTGGTGGCACTCCCCGGGTTGATCTGGGTGGTAATACATATCTCCTCGATGTATCTATCTCCCCTTGCTCTTGTTCTCCTGTACCATTGTTATTAGAATATCTTATGCACTCATTATCTGAAATTTCGGTACTAACCTCAGGAGTATTAGTCGGGGTGGGTATGATACCAGCGCCTGCCTGGTCAAATTGTACTATGTTTTGAGGTGTCTCGGTGGTTCCGTCTTCTGGGACCACTTCAGGCCATTCCGGACTTGACACACAATTTAATGGGTCTGTTTGATTCTCCCCCTAAGCATTATGTTGGGTGGAGTAATAGAATTCGGTCTCAAGAAAATCACAGTCCATCGTGGTATATAACCGATGTGTAGGCGGATGATAACAACGATAGCCTTTCTGATGAATTCCGTATCCTACTAAGACACATTTGACTGCGCATGGATCAAGTTTAGAACGATCGGATTTTTGTATATGAACATACACAGAACACCCGAAAATACGTGGTGGAAGTGTTAATGTTGAGGGGACATAAACATGTTGTGAGAATTCATGTAGCGGAGTTGTAAGACTGATTGCTTTTGTGGGAAGACGATTTAGTAGGTATAGGGAAATTGCTACAGCTTCAGGCCAGAAATATGTAGGGACATGTGACTCAATCATAATCGCACGAGTCATTTCAAAGACAATCCTATTTTTCCGTTCTGCAACACCATTTTGTTGTGGAGTATGTGGACACGATGTTTGGTGGATCATACCTCGCTCCCTAAAGAAATTTTGCATGGAGGAATTAACAAATTCGCATCCATTATCAGACCGTAGGATTTTTATGGATTTGTTGAACTGTGTTTGGATCATTTCATAGAAGGCAACAAACTTGGAAATCACTTCAGATTTATTTTTAAGGAAATAAACCCACGTCATTCTATAACAATCATCAATAAATAGCACAAAATACTTGAAGCCAGTACTATTCATGCATGACCCGGAAATTGGGGCAGGCCCCCACACATCTGAATGAACTAAGGAAAAAACCGACTCCGCTCTAGTCTTAGAAAGTTGATATGACTGTCTATGACTTTTGGATAAAATACAAGTTTCACACGAGAAATTATTCTGCTGGGAAAATAATGTAGGGAATAGCATGCGGAGATACCCTGAAGACGGATGTCCCAATCGTCGGTGCTACAACCATCGTTGTCTGTCAATAGTCTCGTGAGCGAGCAATGCAGTTCCGTGTTGAGCCACCTCGTCAACATAGTACAATCCGTCGCGCTCAGTACCACGCCCAATCGTCTTCCCCGACTGAATATCCTGTAATACACAGAAACCTGGATACATTAGCACCATGCAATTTAATTCCTTAGTCACATGACTTATAGACATCAATTTGCACGAAAGTCCTGGAACATAAAGGCAATTATTCAGTTTAAGTGATGCCGAGATTTCTATCGACCCTGCTCCACAAACCGCTGATAATTCACCATTCGCACTTTGAATACATGTCCGAGTAGGATTAGTCTGTCCCACTAAGTCATTTTTATCAAAGGTCATTGTGTCCATAGCACCCGAATCCAGGAGACATTCTGTATTTTTTTCTTCGAGTGTTCCGGCTATATTTATCTTGGACCTGTTTGAATTATTCTCACAATATTTGGGCCATTCGGAACATTTGTTAACATTATAGGGACTGATTTGAAATTTTGACAAATTCAAACCAACCCTACACAAACCTTCAGCAGCCGTTCTCTCCATTCTTTGCGCAGCCATCCTTTCCATTTGCTGCGGCTGGAACCCTAGCTGCCCTAGCTGGCCAGCTCGGCTGGTTTCGGCCGCCGCGCCTGCCGTCGGTCCTGTCTGTCCGTGAGGAGGCCTCCACTCCTTTGGATCGTTCGTTTCCCCCGTGCCCAGGAAACCGAATCCTGCTCCCTTGTTCATGGGTTCGGTTCCGGCCGCCACCGCTACGCCTTGTCCCGCCGTCGGTTTCCGAGGGAGCCTCCATCCTTCGGGGTATCCTAGGAGCTTGAAACACTCGTTGATCGTGTGTCTCGTTTTTCCGCAGTGGGTGCATTTGAGGAGGTTCCGATCGACGTCGCCGCTGCCGCCTCGCGATGACGAATTCACCTGCTCTGGTCCCCTCCAGTAGCCTCCTGAGCGCGGCTTGGTGGCGGCGGCGAGGCCCTGTTCTAGCCCGAGGTTGTATCCATCCGCAGCCACTGGTGGTCCACCTGTCGGCTTGGCGGTGAGTCCCGTTCCGATCCCTGAGGCCACGGCCGATGATGGCCCCGACCAGTCTCCACCTTGGTCTGTCCCTCGCATGATCCGCCGCCGGTCTCTTTCGGTCTGAATGGCTGCATAGGCCTCCTCAGGTGTGGGCTTCGGTTCCCCTTTGAGTAAGTCGCGTTTTTCGGAGTCAAAATCGTCTCCTATACCTGCAAGGAACTGGTATAATTTCGATTCCGATCTGAGTACATTGAATGTTTCTATATCCTTTGGACTCTCCATTGGATTAGGCTGTCGGATTTCGATTTCCCTCCAAATTCGTTGAAGGTTGCTGAAATATACTTCGATGCTGTCTGTTCCTAGCTGCATGTTGTTAGCCTTGACTTTTAGGTCGTAAAATTGAAAACCATCTCGTTTTTTACTATGTGTTCCTGCAAGTCCATTCCACATATCTTTGGATGTAGGATACTCACAGTAATTTGTCACGAGTGCTCGTTCCATGTTGTCTAGTAGCCACGAACATACAATCAAATCGGTTTGCTCCCATTGTGTATGTTCTTCTGTGCCCTTCGCAGGTGCTGATGGAATCCCGGTTATGTGACTCAGTTTGCCCCGTCCTCCGATTGCCATTCTCATCAACCGAGCCCATAGTGAGTAATTGTGATATCCTAATTTCTCACTGATGTTGATCGGTTGTGGCAGGTTATGCAGGATGGTCGCCAGTTGAGCCCGTTGAGCTGTCAGTTGAGCCGCCAACGATTCAGTTGTGGCTGGTTCCTGACCGGAATTGATGCTTCCTGCAGATTCCGACATCGCCCGTCCAGGTAAGTCGGGTAAATGATGAATGATGAGTGTTCGATCCTTAACTAATCGAAAAACGCAGCTCTGATACCATATTGAACTTTAAACACTCAAATTTGTAGTATATTCTCAATATTCACATTGTATTCATATGAAGGATTACAACACTTTAAATAGCTATCTAGGAAAACATAGAACCTACTAACATGCTAAACATTATTAGAAGAATATATGGAAAAGTTGTTTGTCTTGTGCTCCTTTATTCTCCATGTCTTGTGCCTCTTTATTCTCCATGTTTTATTCATTGATGCACTCTTCCTTGTTTTTGTATTCTATTTTCCCACAATTGGAGAATATGATTAAATAGAATTTAATTTGTTATAATTGATATTTAGAATGTCTAACGGTTTGAAATTAGGAAATTTATGTGCTTTGATTTAATTACAATGCATTATTTAATAATTGGATCATTCTCTGTTATATGGTAAACCACACCATATATCACACTATGCAAATGAGAATACAATAACCATGAACATATTTGGTATTAATTATTATTGTTAATTGATTTAAATATTTAATTATAAATAAAATTATAGGATAATTCTTCTACTCACCATATTGGTTCATTATGTATTAGATTGGTTGATTATATATTCATTTTAATATAGTTTATATGTTGATACAACTTTGAAAATATACTTTTGTTTGAAAATTTAATATAAATTAAAACTTAACGATGTTGATTCCGATAGAATTTTAATTTGTTTATCTATTAAATTAAAAAAGATATGTTTTTAGAGACAATCCAGAAAAACTATATTTCTAAATTACAGGTTTTTTAGGTACCCCACATTTCAACTTTTAAATTAAATATTATTATTCAACTGTTTAAAAAAAATAGGATGGATAGTTAAACAAACTATAAATATAATCCAAATAATTGTATTTATTTAAATAATTAAAAAAATGTAAAACTATTACTCACTACTACCGGTCACACACTACTACCGGTCACACATATGGTTCAATTAACAATAGTTAGTATTGTTAAGCTACCTGCTAGGTTTGGCCATAAAAATCAGTTCGCCCGAACCAAACCACACATTTTGTGAAACGTATTGTTTTCAAACTGGTTCACAAACCAAACAGTTTTTCAATAAAAATATTGAGTGGTTACGATGAACCACAAAAAATTGATTCACATATGGTAAATCAAGACACTTTTTGAATCAGTTTTAATATAATATGATTTGGCTAGGAGTATGATTTGGAGACTCTAAACATGGTGGATGAGACTCTCTGTGGTGTTAAGCTCGTCGAAGGAGCAGAGTTTGTGATCTTTAAGCTTCAAAAATGGATCAAACGTGATCGATTAACCTATGGATGGCTAATTAGAGGGTTCTGCAAGGTTAGTGATGTGATCGAGGCTTCAAAGATATGGGATTTGATGGTGGATGAAAATTTCAATCCAGATAGCGGTGCATTTGACTCAATAATGGAGACCATTTTCAAGACGAACTAATACGATGAAGCACTGAAGATGCTTCAGATGATGAGAGTGAGGAAGATGGATGAGTTAGGTCTTTCTACTCACAGGTTTGTGATCATTTGGATGTGTAAAAGAGGTAAGGTAGCTCAAGCCTACATGGTATTCTGTGAAATGCACAAGAGAGGAATCGAAGTTGACAATCTGATATTATCCTCTCTAATTTACAGATTTCTTGCTTGCGGGAAGCTTACAGAATTGCAGAAGGGGTTCGAAATCCCAATATTTTGATCCCCCATGGATTGATCAAGGGGCTATTGAAGTTGAAGATGTCAAGTGAAGCAACTCAGATGTTCATAGAGATGATAAACATAGACTTTTAAAGTGGTTTGGTTGAACTGGTTCATATAGGATTTGGTAAATCAGCAAAAAAACTGAAGCGGATCTCCATAAAATTGGTTGAAGAGGTTGAACCGTACCTTACCTAAAATGTGATAAATGTATGGTTTTGAACGAATTCGACCCCAACCTGATTCATGTCCAACCCTACTACCCGTGAATGACCTTCAAGGAAATGAATTAACTTAAATCATATTCGTGATTGTCAGGAGCAAAAGCAATTGTTTGTGTCGACAATCACTATCTGGTATAAGAAATAATAACAAAAATGAATCTTGAATAAAGAATTAAAAAAAATGAATATATAAAGTTATTGGGTAAACTGAGTAAAATGGAATAAGAATTCTGCCTACAATCTTTATTGGTTAGAATTGAATATAAAAATGTAATGGATTAATGATATATATAATATTTATTTCAATGTGTCAGGAGCAAATTAAATTAATTAACAATATAATTCATTAGCTACTTTAGACTAAATTATTTAATTTTTTTAAAGTTGGGTGAACCTACACTTAAAAATGTTAAATATTACTATTAGAAATCATAAAAAATTATGTTAGTATATACTGTATAAAACAAATAAATAAAATCTTAAACATAAATTTATATATAATATAGGTACAATAATAATTAATAACCCAATCTCCCCGATAATTAATGGCAAAAAAAAGTCCCCGATAATTTTTTTCTCTTTCGTTTTTATGAAAGCAAGGAAAAGAAAACGGTGGACCTCGAACCCCACGTCTCTATCATTTCGACAACTTGCTCTGCCCGCTTAGCTGTCTTCCTTCAACCACCTATCGACACGTGCCTCCCCAGACTCTTTTGGGACACATGGCTTACTCCAGGGGTCAAAAGCAACTTCCTGCAAGTTGATCCTCCTGGGCTCCATCTTGATCGCCCGAAAGATTTTCTTAGCACCTTTACCAGACATTTTTTAATGCGGGGATTCTCTTATCTACATCTACCTCTTCGGTATGACCTTTATTGAGAACCGTCCGATTGGTTATTAGTTTGTGTTTGATAGTGATTTAGAGTAATTTATAAATTTTCGAAACCTATTTAATATTATTTAGTTTCTAATTTTCCTATACGGATCTAATTTAATTAGAACTATAATAAGAATCTACTCCAAACGACACTTGTTTAAACAAATAGATTTGAGTATCCAAATTTGACCCTATTTAAATTATTTCTATATAAATCAATTTTAATCTTCTTCTTTTTTTATAATAATAAAATGAAAGATATAAGTATATAAATATTAAGCAAAAAAATCAAGTAATTAATGAAAGTTTATTTATAATATACTTATATATATATATATGGGTTAATGGTCAAAGTGTCCCCTAAAGTTTGACCGAAATTTAAGAATCCTCCTTAAAGTTTAAAATCTCTCCTAATGTTAAGAAATAATGAAAAATCCCCCCTAAAAGAGCATCTGACAATGGAGATTTTTCATCATTTCCAAACATTAAGGGGTACTTTTAACTTTAAGAGATATTCTTAAATTTCGACCAAACTTTAGGGGGCACTTTGACAATTTACCCTATATATATTCAATTCTGTTTTCAATACTTGTATAGAATATACATGTCAAAACCGATTATTTTAAAACTAATACAATCAAATGAGAGAAGTTTCCAATTTTGACCATAAAGTCTTGGTTAAAACAGTGTGTACGTAGTTGTAATGTGTTTTTTTTTTGGCCAAGAGGGTAGTTGTAATGTTGATGTAGTATTTTTTTTTTTAAGTTGGGCAACTACCAACTATCCAACTTCCAATTAAATTTTTATATATACAAAATGATAGAATAAACGCCATACAATAAAAAGAAGGCAGAAGTAAAAACTAATGTCTAGTTGTTTAGCGGCCAGTTGATAATAACTTAATCCATTAAATACAAGTTGACAATAAATAAGATACTTAATTTCTATATTTTTCTATTGTGGTTACATTAAAATATGATATTTAGCACGTGTATTAGTTTAAATAATATACTACGAATAGTTACTGTTTGGAGGGAATATAATCTTATTATTTTTAATCATGAGTCATATACAATTATGAAGTGCTTACTCATGCGTGGAAGTGGAAGTTTCATTTGAAGGTCTTCTTTTTATTTGGTTCTTTTTATTTGGTAACTTAGGGAATGGGAAGCCGATTCAGCCGAACCAAATCATATCACTTATGAATAAATACTATTTTTACTAAACTATAAAATGGTTCAATCAAAAATATATATTTTCAAATAGTATCTTATTACAATTTTATATATTATTATTTATTAAAAACTATCATCTAAATTCTAATTGCTTTTGTATTAAGTCATTTAATTAGTCATTTATTTAATTGATTCACAATATTATTAATTCATTTAAATTTTCATTTTTTTAAGAATATCATTTATGTATTATTAATTGATCATTAAACTATATAAACTTAAAATATTGTATATTAATTTAACTTACGAAAAAATACATCCTGAATTGGTTCAAAACTAATTCTGATTCGATTTAAAAGGGGTACAATAGTTTATATAAAAAAATGTGAAGTAGTTTAGAATTTAGATGAATAAATCGAACCACATCCTTACCATTTTTAAATAAAGTATAATTTCAAATTTATTCAATCCCAACGCCGGTTCATGCAGAAACCCTACTATCATAATACATAGAATAGATTATAAAGTTTGAAAAGCTTTCCTTTTCGTTATAGTCACTTTATATATATATATATATATATATATATATGTTTTTTTGTAATGTCGATATCTTTATATATTGTTCTTTTAAAGAGAAGAAGTGTTTATGATATTATGATAAAACATCACGTTTCACTGATTGTACTATTATTATGCGTTTATAAAAAAAAATTATTCTAAATCTAAATATATATATATATATAATTCAACCTAATTATGTTTAAAAATTGCACGTGATAAAATTAGTATTAGCACTACAGGAGAGATAAGATATAACGGTCAACAATCACGGCTCAATGTGTGTTGAGCCGTGATAAGTCAAATTTATTTCACTATCACGGCTCAATTGATATTGAGCCGTGGTTGGGCTTATTTGACGGCTCAATTTACTGAGCCGTTCCGATTATCACGGCTCAAATTGGAGTTGAGCCGTGATAATACGTATTTTTTTTATTCAGCTCATTTATCACGACTCAAATTGGGGTTGAGCCGTGATAATACTTATTTTTTTTATTCTGCTCATTTATTACGGATCAAATTGGGGTTGAGCCGTGATAATACTTATTTTTTTTATTCTGGTCATTTATCACGGCTCAAATTGGGGTTGAGCCGTGATAAATTCAAATTTTCAAAAAATTAATCTTCCCGCTTCGAACCATTTCCCCGCTGCTTGAGCCATTCGCCCACTTATTTAATCTAACAATTCAGCTTTCTTTTGTATTCCCCCGCTTCTTCCTTTGTTGTATTTAATAAAACAATTCAGTCATTCCTTTGTCTTCTTGAGCCATTCCCCCGCTTCTTCCTTTGACTCCTGCCTCCAAAAAAAGAAGACTCCCCCAGTCGCCCGCCTCGCCTCCAAGAAGACTCCCCGCCTCCTGCATATTTTCACTCGCCCGCCTCGCCTAAACCCAGTCGGGATGGGAACCACGAAGAAGTCAACACCGCCGCAGGCACTCGCTAAGCTCGAATCTGTATCTTGCCATGGTGGCGATGGAGTTCTCCGGCGTAGAAATGTCAATGACGAAGACGAGGTCTGTAAGAGTTAGTCGTTGGACGAAGTGCGGTGGCGAAGCTTGGACGAAGCTTGGATGCAGCTTGGCGAAGCTTGGTGCTCGAGACAATGGCGAACGTCGGTCTCCTCTACTTCATGTTCCTCGTCGGTATCGAGATGGACATGTTTGTAATCCGGCGAACGGGTCGGAAAGCCCTAGCGATTGCAGCCGCAGGGATGATCCTTCCTTTCATAGTCGGGATTGGTTTTTCCTTCATTTTACCTAAAGAAGACAAAGAACCGCTTGGATGCAGCTTGGCGAAGCTTGTTCAAAGAACCGCGGAAGGAGAATCGACTGGATGCCCAAAAAAAAGATGCAATTATTATTATTTTTTTTTTAAAATATATATTTTGGACGGTTCAACCAAAACGAGCCGTCCAAAATAATTAAGCTAAAAAAAATAATTATCGCGGCTCAACTTAAACGAGACGCGATAATTAATTCCGCGGCTCGTTTGAGTCTGAGCCGTCATTAGTCACGACTCAACTGGATTTGAGCCGTGGAAATGATGTCGACTCTTCCAGCTCAAATACAGTTGAGCCGTGAATTACTAACGGCTGCAAATTTCAGCCGTTAGAAATTGTATTTCCGGCCGGTGATGGCCTACTCTCCCGTAGTGTAGAGAGGCGGTAATAATTAAAATTAGTTACAATTTTACATTCGAAAAAATCTTTAATTCTTATGGTTGGAAAACCATTATCTTTAATTATTGTACGTGGTGTGCGGGTGTATATATATATGTATAGAATATGTATGTGTATGTATGAAGGGTTGAAAATTAAAATTGATTGTATATATGTATTATTACCCAATAATTTATCTCATCTTCATTGCCTACAGCTAAGCTAATAAGGAGAAGAAAAAGTGCGTAGCGTAGACACGTGGCAGACAATGAAACGTCCACATCGGAACTATACACGTGGACCGTTGAAATTCAATTCAAAAACTGACAGCTTTAGCCTGCAAACAAACCAAATGACTCCTGTCTGGCGTGTCATACGCTCATAGCCCTCATCCGTAATCCACGTGGGTGTTTTTAAGACTCTTCTGAATCAACACGTGTCCGTTTCTAGGGGATAGCTCTGACTTGACTAGAGGTTTTGCACTTTGCTCCCAAAGTCTTTATTTCTTTCTATTCAGATCCTTTAACTTTGTTTTTTGAAGTTGTTCCAGTGATATACAATTGATCATCCTCTAGTCTGAGAATATTGGTCGAAGGTTGACGTGACACTTAGAGTCAATTAAACAAAAAATTCTAATTAGGGAAAGGTAAATAACACAATTGAAGAATAGTTTGAAGATATAGGATCATATTGGAAATAGAGTAACGTTAAAGGATTGGATACGCCTAAATTAAAACGATACGGATAAAGTGAAAAATGCAGCGACTCACACTCACCCATGTTGTCCTTAAACGACACGTAACCAATCGGAATCAATTGTTTTTTTCGTTTTTCCCTTTTCTCAATAATTCTTCCATTGTTGTCCTTTCATGCTCTTCCTCTTCCTTGCTCTTTGTTGGTGTCTCACTCTGCTCAACCGTTTCTCAACTCCCATGGTTTCTTGCTCCTGCATTTTGAGTTCAAACTGAATTTCTAATTCGAAAGCGTCAACTTTTTTTTCATCTCTAGTTCAACCCAATATGTCTGCTTTTCCCCGAGATCTCCTCCGGACAGAGTTTCTGTCCTCAGGAAAGCTAAAGGAAGAAGGAGATGAAGAAGAAAGTGTGGAAACAGAGGAGGTTGAGCTGACATTGGGCCTATCGACCAACGGTCGATTCGGGTTGGACCCTGCGGCGGAGAAGAATCTAACCAGGTCATCCTCCATACCAGATTTCTTTTACCCTGCAGCGATGGAGCTGATGCCGCAGGATTCGATACTGATGAGGACTTGCTCGTTGCCGGTGGAGACAGAGGAGGAGCTGAGGAAGAGAAAGGAGATCCAGAGCTCGAGGAGGCTGGAGGTGAAGAGAAAGAGAACGGAGAAGCAGAGGAGCCTTAAAGGCATCTGCTTTTCTCAGGGAGACCAGACCGCAGCCAAAGTTTTTAATTGGGTCCCGGATCCCCCGCAACCACCTCAGCCTCTGTCGCAGCAACGATCGATTGGATCGCAGGGGAGTGGATCTTCATGTGTTTCAGAATCTGAAAGCTTACAGCTCAAAGGTATGAATGAATCTGTTGAAATTGACGAGGACTTAGATAATCAGAAATTATTGATTGTTATTTTTCCAAAGCACGTTTCTTTGAATTATTCCAGTTACATAGATTAGATCTGTGTTGTGTTCCCCCTTCACTGTCATCTATTTGTCTCCAATGTTGAAATTTCCAGTATGTAAAAGTGTAATGCTAAGCTTCAAGAGCGATATGTCAGAGACATGACTTCAATTCTTCCACGTTTTATATTTATTTTGATTTCCAGGCATGACCGGATCAGGCAGCCCCACAAGTGTTCATCCCATGATCGAGAGCGGAGGAAAGCCGCCACGGTCGTATAGCAAATTGAAGGAAATAGGCTGTAATAACATGGAGATGATGAGGACTGTGTGGGAGAATATGCCATGTGTGTCAACGAAAGGAGATGGCCTCGATTGCAAAAGGATCGAAGGATTTCTCTATCGGTATCGGAAAGGTGATGAGGTTAGGATAGTCTGTGTCTGTCATGGAAGTTTCCACTCTCCGGCAGAATTTGTTCGCCATGCTGGCGGTGGTGATGTGGCGCATCCGTTGAGACATATTGTTGTCAATCATTCTCCATTGTTGTAGACTGTAGTACTTAAAGAACCGCTTTTTCCAAAGAGGAAGAAGAAGTTTCATTAGTTGCCTTTTATTCTTATATATAATCGTGATTTGGGTTATGTGGAGAGATTGAACTTAAGTTATTGCATATATATATATATAATTTAAAAGGAAAAACAAACCAACTGTGGATAAAGTGAATCTTTTGTTTCCATCAAATGATCATCTCATTCCAAGAAACTAAAGTCTAGTTCAAATACATCGAGTTATCCGATAAAAGCTCTCAAGATAACGGGATTGGGGTTAAGCGAGATAACGGATTGGGGGTAAGGTTACCCAATCTGAAGGACACAACCCCAACAAAACCTGTTTTGCGATCCAATCCGTACATAAGTTTGCGGCTCTAGGTATATGCACCCACTCGATTTGGTCTATAATTTTTGACAACGTTACCGCGTTTGATAATATGGAGTCTATCCTCCATGCAAAGTCATTTCCAAGAAGATGGTTAATGATCGTTGTCGCATCCGGCACAATGACAACCACATTCGGTTGTGTTTATTCATAGACTAACTTGCATCGTGATTTCCAAATCATCCAACCTGTTATCATGCTGAGATTCCAGGATTGCTCCTTTGCATCCCTACCTCCCCTGTGTTCGTTACACTCTTAGTGAACCAGACATCCACAGATTGAAGACCAACATCCAGCATGTCTATGCTGAGAGTTCTGACCCAAATTTGCTTCACCCAGGGACACCCAAACAACATATGTTCCCTACTTTCAGCAACATAACAGATCAGGCAGAGAAGTGATATCAGAACTCCCCACCAAACCAAGCTTGCTCGAGTCGCCAACGTGATAGTAGCTAACTTCCACATGAATGCTTTGATTTTTGGCCAGACCTTCGCATTCCAAATCGCCGGCCACACAACTTAACATTCTATCATTGGACTACGATTCAGATAGATAGATCTCCTGCTGTGTCCCTCATGCACACAGTGGTACGCCGAACAGAATGAGACTTCCCTATTCCTGTTGTGTGGCCACCATTGGATATCGCGTCTGTTTGTGAGTGGAATCGACACATTGAGAATGGCATCCACATCTTCTGAATCGACAGCATCCCGTACTTCTTGATCTCTCCACATGTTTCCTTGTTGATCTATCCAATCGATTACCTTTCCTTCTCCAGCTGGTTGTCTTCCTGGGTTTGGTCGCACTTGAAATCCATCACGTAACGACACCCATGGATACTGGAACGACTGAATGGTTTGGCCATCCCCTAGTGTCCATATGCCTTCTTTCTTTGGCACATCTCTCCCATTGAGTAAACTTGCCCACCCTCAAGATGGTTGATTTCCAGCTGAGGCTTGCATGAAGTCATTGTTAGGGAAGTAAAGGTCTTTCAACACCCTTACCCAAAGAGTCTCTGGCTCCGACAAGACTCTCGCCGCCATGTTTTGGAGAGCATTGCCGAGTTGAAGGACTGCAACTCCCGAAAACCATAACCCCCTTCCTTCTTTGATTTCGTCATCGCTTCCCAACTCCTCCAATGGATCTTCCTCTCTCCGTCATTGGTCCCCCACCAAAACTGTGTAATCAGGGTGTTGATCTCTGCGCACCATGTCGATGGCAATATGAACACGTTCATCACATAGGTAGGGATTGCTGTCACGACAACTTCATTGAGTACCTCTTTGCGTGCATGGTTTAGAAGTCGGTTTCTCCAGATTTGTATCTTATCCTGGATCTTTTCCTTCAAATAACCCAAAGTCTCTACCCCAAACAGTTCGGAGGTCGAAGTAGAAACCCGAGTTTGATACTCGTTGGACCCCAAATATCTCTGTGATCTCGCGCTTGAAATTGTCATCAGGCGTCGAATTGAAGTAGATGCTAGACTTGGAGAAATTCACCTTCTGGCCCGAATCATTTGCAATATTTTTGTAAGACACATCGAAGATTCCTAGCCTTTTCCGTTGACCCCTTGATGAATAATATGGAATCGTCAGCGAAAAAGAGATACTTTCTGGGTATCCCACTTTAGGTCGAATTCCACTGATGTTACCCGTCGATACATGTTCCTCTATCATTCTCGATAAAACATCAGCTATACATATAAATAGATAAGGAGAAAGTATGTCACCCTATCTGAGATATCTAGTCGGTCTGATGGTTCTCATTCGCTTTCCATTGACGTCTACTTGATATATTACCGTTGAGATGCACGCTTCAATCCATCCTATCCACTTGTCACAAAATTCCGTCCGTCCGTTTGTCCTCCTCAATCTCCCTCTCGTCTTTAGGAAATAGATTATCTCGTGGGCTATGATGATGTTATCATGTATTCTTATCCGTGAAAGGAACGCACTTTGGTACATGATTATCAGTTCTGGCAAATAGGTTTTAAGGCTATTCGCGTTTGGTTAAAGAATAAATGCATAGTACATGTTGTAAGGAAGACATTGACGGATGTGACTATGTCTAGGCCGACGGTGCACCAATTCTTTTGAAAAAAAATCTCAGCAAAATCATCCGGTCCCGGTGCTCTCGATCCTCCCATTTGGAAAACTGTCTTCCGTACTTCCTTCTGAGATGCCCTACAAACCAATTGTTCATTCATAGCTCCTAGTATGTGATTGTGAATGCATCTCAATGTGTCATCAAATCCACACCCTTCCTCACCGCTCGGCCTACCCAAAGTGAATAGGTTAGTATAGAAAGAGTGCAACTCCATCATGATGTCTCCGTCATCGTCAATCCACTCTCCATTTGCTCCCTTTAAGCGAATAATCTTGTTCCTTCTCCTTCGTGCAAGGGTAGTTTGATGAAAAAAAATTGTATTTTGTCTCTGTGCATCAACCATTTCACCCTTGAGCGTTATTTCCAATATATCTCATCCCTTTCCCATAGCGTGTGGAGTCTGGATTTGAGAGCTCTTTCTTCATCTACATGTTTTGACTGTATATTCTGATCCCCATATTCTTTTGTCTTTGTTTCACCTTATTGATTTCAATAAGGTTGTTTTTAAATTCATTTATTCTTCATTCGGTTAGATATCTTCTGCATTTTTCCAGTTTCGATCGGAGCTCAGCTACCCTTCGAATCGGCTCTTCCCCACTCCAAGCACTCCTAATAAGTTCATAGCACTCTTCTTTTTCGAGTCACATATTTTTGAATGAACTCAATTGTAACATATAGTAAAATCCACCTCTGACTATTTTGAAAATAATAATAATAATCGGTGAGGGACGGAATAACGTCGTTTAAAAATAAAGATAAAAATAATTTAATGAATATAATAATTCAAGAATTATTTTTGTGGGAAATGAATGTTCTTATTTCAGGCAAACATACTTCGTCACGTAAGTTTAATTATGTTGGTTAGGTTGTATCACAATTTTTTTTTTTCTTTTTAAAGAAAACCTTGGATTGAAATTAGAGTTTTCACTTTGACAGGAACGTGATATACTATTAGACTGTCATTGTCGTATGGTTTATTGTGTATTTAGTATTTACATTTTACATGGTTATATTAAGTCATTACAATTCGATTTTATCATCTACAGTAAATATTGTGTCTGCTCCCAAGAAATCTGGGCTCATGCTGTTATATTGTCGTCCAATTCGGCCTTAGGAACTTTGGGCTTTCATTAACGATTCCGGGAACCGAATGATGCACTTGAGAATGTTTGAACATATTTTTTGTAATGTTTGAACATATTTTTTTAAAATGTTTGAGAATAATGTGAAAATTTTGCAAAATGGAATTAAGATTAAACTGACTCCAATTCCATCGAGTCTAAATTAAGGGGTCTAAGGACTGATTATTCTTTCTTAAACCAGTCTCTCACTCATGGGCGAGATAATTTAGGTTAAGATTCAGACCTTTTTAACTACTTCGATTGAGTTTTAATAAAGTTTCAATGAACTCAATTGTAACATATAGTAAAATTTTGAAGAGTTTAGTTATGAAATTCTTAAAAATATTTGTTATTTTTGTAATTTTCAACCTATTAGGACGGAAATGAAAAACTGAAACATTAAAAATTAATTTTTATTTATAAACATTAAAGGAGAGTAGAGTGAAAAATATTAAAAGTAAAAGTTGTATTTTTAGAAAGATCGAAAAATAAGTCGAATGGTGTTCTAAAGCATTTGTATTTTATAGGGTTGGGTCAAAGACAGTCTATCCTAGCGGCCGTAAAATACCTACCCAGAACAAGTAGACTCACACTGCATTAGGTAGGTCTGACTCATTGAAAGTTGCTACGACACAATCGATGACGTGGAATTGCCCCCAACGGGCAACGATGACCAAGTTCGGTCAAAAAATCAAGAATCATCATGAAAGTGATATAAAATTAATATTACCTATTTATTGAAAAAGTAGTCATCTATAAGCTAGACTTGCAAGTCAAATATTAATATCGACTGAATTTTAAATTTATCAATGAAGTGAAGACAGACTTGGGCCTAGTTGATGTTTGAATAGTCAACGGACACCTCTAACTCTAAGCTCCAATTGAGAGTTCTAAACCAATTTCAAACCGGTTCACGTTTAACCTTAGTTCAGGTCATGTAGAGGTATCATGTCAATAGGTCAACTGTTGATTGTTGATCATGTTAAAATATGTTTAATTCAAACACGACTCGTGATTCATGATGGGTCAATATTTAAAACTCAAATACAATTCGCTGGTCAATTCGTACGCTCCATGTCATTTTAATTTGGACAATATGAAATTTGTGAGTCAACTCGTCGACCTATATAACCTACTGATTCATGCAACTCATGTGACTTATATGACCCGTGAACTTTTATATAATTTAATATATTTAATTATACATGCACATGTTAACCCACATATCAACAAATATGACTCAAATCATACTCTATTTTTCATACAGTTTGGTATATTCATATTAAAATGATACACAAGTTCAAAATTTATGGCTCAAACACGACCCATGTGCAGATGACTCACGCATCATCCATAGTTCGTGTCCAAAATTGACACTTCTAAGCAGGGGTGAAGCTACATGAGGCCTAGGGGCAATTGTCCCCCTCAACTTTTAATTAAGTGTAAATTTGACCCTAAAAAATGCAATAATTTTTAATTTAGCTAATTTGAATCATATATTTGCCCATACTGAATTTCGTTTAGTTCAACTATTTGTTCTTATTCTAATATTTGTCCCCATTGATAATTTTTCTAGAAGTCCTAAGTTCAAGTTGAGTTAGTATTAGATTAGTTAATTTTAAATCTCTCTATAGATTGTCTCTCTCTCATACTTTCTTTTCCTTGTGTTTGATTTGTGTTATCTTGTTTTGGTATACTTGCTCGTGACAGTTGACATTGCTGCGTCCTGCATGCATGGCTGCATCTGAAGCAAGGAAACGTCTGAAGCTCGCAATAGATATTTATATGGGAGGGAATACGAATACTGAATAGGGATGGGTGTCATACACATTTTCTCCACTCTATGAAACAGAACAAAAACACATGTATAAAAATAGTATTATTTTTTACAATATCTATACGTCATTACATTATTTATATGCTATGCTACGTTGTTTCATGACTTCACGTAGAATCTTATCAACGTAATCGACAAGCCTTTTGCATGCGATCGGGAAAAATCAAAGCACATACGAGTTGCAGTCATCCATACCAATTTTCTAGAAATGGTAATGAGTCAAACCAGTACGTCTCATATATGGCGTGGCCGCGTGGGGAAATAATGCAGGCAAATAGAAGAATATATCTATTCACGCTAGCTAGCTCGACTCCCTGTATCGTCATTCCTAATTTCCTATCATATGGGTATGGCCATGTCCGAAAGATAAGCAATTTTAAGAACTCCACGATCCATCCATACACCTTGCACTGCACGTAAAGGTAGGTATTTTCATAAATTATCAAATGTTGGAATAAGGCCAACACATCATCACTCTCTTCAATATATATATTGGAAAATTTTATATCAACACCACCCAATGCTATGAAAAGATTATAAATTTAAAGTTTTATTAATATATCCAATAAATTATACTAATTTTTTAGAATTGACAAATTTATTGAAAGATTGAAAAAGAATATACAATTATTTTTATTTATTCATTAACGTCATAGGCAATCTTTGTGAGGGTCCAACAAGAAAAGCCATTATTGTTGTTATTAAACAAAATACATGATATTATTACATGTTATTAAAAATTATGGTTAAATATCAAGTAGCTGCCTGAACTTTGGACGTTTTGCAACGAGCTACCCGAACTTTAAAAATTCAAAACAGGCTACCTCAATTTTGAAAAATGTGCAAATACTTACCTCCGTCCAATTTTTCGTCAACTGTCGTCGGAAATTCATCGGAAATTCGTTGAAAAGTCGTCGGAAATTCGTCAGAAATTGGACGGATCACGGATGTAGCTATTTGTAAATTCTTCAAAGTTGAGGTAGCCTGTTTTAAATTTTTTAAAATCCGGGTAGCTCGTAACAAAACGTCCAAAGTTTAGGTAGCTACTTGGTATTTAACTCTAAAAATTATACATATATATTCATATAAAAAATATTTTGTAATTCAAAATATAGTTAAAAAGTTTATGATTCTTTAATTATGATACTTAATAGTAGAAAATAAAATAGTAAATTATATATATTAAATAATATTTGAAATTTTCCACGCATTTTAAAACTTTTGCATTGCAATGAATATCACGTATTAACAAAAAGATTTAAATATAATTTTCATAATATATTTTAAATAGCAATGCTAATACATACTTTAATTTTTATCACAATTACTATATCTCTAGCTAAGATAAGACATTATTATAGGAAGGCTGTTATAATCACTGTCGATCAACGAGATGATATTGAGGTGTCTGAATGATTGCGTATGTGAATATTTTCGCTATTATTTAGTAAGGCGTTGATGAGACCGCGCCGCTTAATGGACCTAATATATATATGCACTAAAAGATTCCAAAAAATATGACATCATCCCTTACGGAACAATAATAAATAAATACAATAAATTAAATTAAATTCTATTGATAAATTTTCAATTACTTATAATAAATTACTTTTGATAATTTCTATTAACTCTTGTCTCTTCCATTTTATTTCTCTCCTTGTTCTACGTCCAAATGCCTAATAAATAGCTTATTACATGATAAATGGGTTTAACTATTAAAAAAAACTAAAAAATATATAATCTACCAGGTAGAGGTAGATAAGATCAAATATTTATTTTTAGCAATCTGTATTTGTCTATTTAAAAAAAATTAACAACCTAGTTACTTCAATTTTTTTAACTATCTAACTATTAAATTATATAAAAAATAGTAATTTTTTGGATAATTATTCGTAATATAAATGAAGAACATAATGAATAGAGTAACTTGCTATTGTGGGTATATAAATCAATCACCAACAAAGTCGACCCAAAAACAATATCATTAACAAAGGAAAAATCTAGAGAGAGAGAGAGAGAGAGAGATTAGGTAGGAGTGGATAGAGTTGGAAAAGATGGTCAAAGTCCAACTTGAATAAATGCTGGAGGAATTAATGGAGGATTAAATGACATTTTATTCAGAGAGGGGAAAAATGTTTTGTTTTTTAAATAAATAATAATAGTTTTCAATTTCATTGTTTTTCATTTAGATCCTCAAGCTATAAAATCTTTCAATTAGAGGATCTAACCTTTTTCAGTTATTGAGGGTTGAGCCCTCTAATTGAAGAAGGATTTCAGGTGAGTCTCCATTGGTCGAATTCAGCTCCATCAATTGTAGACGTCAACCTCCAATTGTTGAGGTTGTGTTGTTCCACTAATGGTAATGGATGATGTACGAATTCACGATGAGGTGGATTGTGGGGGTGAATTTGAATCACAGTAGTAGTTAGAGGGCTTAAGCCTAAATTCATAATTATTGAGTTTTTTAAATGAATCGGTTCGACGATCGACACCCTATTTACTACGTAGTGTGACTTGAGTAGGGCTGCCAATTCGTGCGTGTGTGCGTGTTATCGTGCATCAGGACACGACACGACACGCACGAAAATTCAACACGAACCACACGAAAATGTAATCGTGTCACAGACACACGACACGAAATTTATTGTCTCAACACGACACGAACACAATAACACGAAAATATTCGTGGAAAGTCGTAACACGATAACACGATTTCACGTTTTCACGAAAATAGTACGGTAACACGAAAATAACACGATAACACGATTTCACGAAAATAACACGGTAACACGAAAATAACACGGTAACACAATAACACGATTTCACGAAAATAACACGATTCACGTTTGCACGATAACACATTCTAAATAACATAAACACGTCCCCTCAAAGGCAAACAATCGTGTTATCGTGTTTTGAGACCTAAACACTAACACGACACGAAAAAACAATCGTGTTATCGTGTTCGTGTTATCGTACCATCAAAGGCAAACACAAACACGACTTTTTCGTGCGTGTTCGTATCGTGTTATCGTGTCGTGAGTGAAATTGTCAGCCCTAGACTTGAGATATAATCATATTTTTCATAATATATTATATATTTTTAATTTGTATATATATTTCTGTAATATTATATAATAAAAAATAAAATTATATGATAAGTAATGTCCTCGTGGGGCAGCAGTTGGATGTATTAATGATGCATCAGACTCATAACTGCTCATGACCTCATCCATCCAAAACCACCTAATTCGTCTACTTCAGATTTTTGATATTCTAATCCGTGAGTAAATATTGTGTTTATATACAATCAAATCATAACAGTATTTATATTATATAATTAAATTACATGTATTATCAACAATTTTAAAACTTTATCAACATATATGTCTAATTGTCTATCCAAAAAGTGGTTTATATCCACTTGAACAACCCATTATCTATTGCTTGACAATCGACCATCCAAAATTCCTAATTATAATTTTCCCAACGACATATTTTCTTAAGATAACTGAAGAATAACTAGTTATTAATTAATAAAATAAAATTATACTTACACATCAATATTTATTTTTTACATACTACTCTTAATAAAAAAAAACTTATTTTATATATATACACCTTTTTTTTTTTTTTCTTCATTTAGTTTTTCTATGAGGGCCTTCTTCTCCTTATACTCGCTATTGCTCTCTTTCTCTACTCCCTTCTATTCATTTCTTTCACTCCAATTACATGAGGTAAATATATAAAATTCAGTTACATTTTTTTTTATATTAAAATTAGTCTGTAAAAAATAATTATTAATTTACTAATAGATTTTTTTAAAGGTACTTTGATTGTTAAACAAAAATAAAAATTACAACATTTCATAACTAATTAAATTGTACACATCTTTTCAACGAATTTATGAAGGATACCCAAAACTCCAAAAAAAAAAAACAAAAAAAAAAACAGTCCGTTATCCAAGATATGAATTCATTAGTTTGCATGTCCTTGGATTTTAGTACATTAAAATAAAATGTTTGGAGTTATAATCCGATTTGTTATTTATATTATTATAAAGATAATAGATTTAGTTAATATATTTATTAATTAATTATATATATATTTATTTGAAGAATATTTATAATTGTGGTTGATTTATATTTGTAAGGACTACAATAAATATGTAAATTTGTATGTATGATTAATTGACGAGAACGGTAATGTGAGAGATATAATGCAAGTTTTTTAGAAAGGAAACCACACGAAAGAAGTCGTGAAGTTCTTCATGTGGTCGTTTATATATTACAAGAAAAATAAAGAAATGCGTTGAGTTAATCTGTGATTGTAAGTTGAATTTACTCCAAATCTCGTATATTATTTGTTCTTTTCTATATCAATTTATTTAAACATCAATACTTCATCTCTATATAGGATGGATGAGGTATTTGTAAAGTTCTCAATTGATAGCTCGATACGAATACGATATGAACATTTACAAATTTTGATCAATTATTGTAATTTTCATAAATTCAAACAAATGATTTGTATTTTTTTTAGTAATCAAACAAATTTATATTTTCCACTATTTGTTTTTAGAGAAATTGTTTTATCACTTATAAGTGAAATAAAAAATTATACCCTGATGCTTACACTTTATATATAAGATTCCTCCATACTTGTAACCATATTTTGATCAGAAGTCAATCAAGCTATTGTACTTGTACTATTATATTGTGTATGTATAGATAATGTGCGTGGGGCAACATTATTTTCTTGTACTGCACATATCTAATTGTATCACTCTTCTTCTTAGGGGTGAGCTTCGGCGGGCCAGGCCGTTTTTTTTTGCAAAACCGAGTCCGAGTTCGAAATTTCGGTCTTCACCTTTGGAGGAACAAGACCGATTTCAGTATAAAAAGCTCGCCCGAGTCGGTCTTGCTTGACTCGGACCGGTCTCGATCCATTACTGAAATTTTCAGTAAAAAAAAATACATTTTTTTGTCCAAATTTTCATCAAATTTAGAACATACAAACACAAAACACAATAAATTAGCACATGTGTGGCAGGAGTTGCTAACTTGCTGAGTTTTTTAGAATGCGAAGGCGAGAGCAAGACCTAGTTGGAGAAGTTGATGTATAGTATAGTATTTTGTATTAGGGTTTTAGACAACTCACGTTGGTCCGGTCCGAATCGGGAATTTCGAGAAAAAAATCTGAGACCGAGTCCGACTTTAGAGGAAAAAACTCACTCGCTCGGTATCGGTCCTAATCGGTCTCAGTCTTAGTCGAACCGATCTCGGACCGATTTTGTCGGAATTTCGGTTCAACAAGTCTTTTTTGCTTACCCCTTCATGTTCTGCGTATACATACATACACACATGGCTGTATCCAATAATATCTGTCTCTATTTAATGCACTCCGAGTAGAGCACCATTGCTTGCTTCTCCACTGCTGCACACTGAACCTACACGCTAGCTACGGTCTTCTTCTTCTTCAGTGCTAAGGGCCATGGCCGCTCTGTGTACAAGGAAAATAGAAGTACAGGCAGTTTCCATAACCATGATGTTTGAGCTTCTCGCCTTCGTAATTCTCCTCTCCAGCCATGGGTCTCGAGCACAATCTGTAGCTAGGGAAGAAGAAGAAGCTGATCGGATATCCGCTCTTCCAGGTCAACCCTCGGTATCCTTCCAGCAATTCTCCGGCTACGTCACCGTCAACCACGGCGCCGGAAGGGCCCTCTTTTACTGGCTCACTGAAGCTTACGCAAACCCTTTGTCGAAGCCATTGGTTGTTTGGCTTAACGGAGGTCAGAATCTCTACATTGCTAAAAATAAAATAAATTTGTCAATTTGATTATTTAACAGGAATTCACTGAACCGGTCCGGATTCTACTTTGTTTGTTTGGATGTTTTTTTCCCCATAGGAAATGAATGCTATGAAATTAAAGAAACCAAAAAAACTAGTGAGTCATTAATGAGTTTAGGGACCGAGTTTCTTCCACAGCTATTCTGTGAGAGGAATGTGTATGCTTCTCTTTAGGTGCCAACTGCACCATTAATATGCAGCTACCATATAATGCTCCCGTACCGACTTTCATTTGTCGGGTTGTTGTTAATATGATGGCAGGGATGTAATTTGATGAAAAGTGGTAGCAGGAGTAATTTCATGCACATATAATATATATGGATCATTCAAGATCTGTTGCTACCTAATATTCCCATCATTTTAGGACGAAATTTGGTATCGTAAATAAATAGGATTTGCAAAAAAATCGCGCATTACAATTTGCATGTTGAAGTAATTTTCAAATTAAAGCAACAACTAAATAATTGTTTAATACTTGGTAATGTGGAAAAAATATATTTTAACGGTGTCACTCTCATATGGAAACCTCTAAAACATGAAAGAATCAGTCATTTAATTAGATAAATGTTTTTGTTATAGTAAGTGATTAAATCGTACTTTTTGATGCAATCTTTTTATTTAAATTAATATGGTAATGATTATGTGTTTTATTGTTGTTGAAATTTTTATTTTAATATACATAAATTGGAGATATATAATATCATATATATTATTAAAAAGCTCTTGTAGTCTTATTTATTATTTTTACATAAATAAATAAATATTAAATACGACACCATGCAAGCGTTTGGTTTATTATATAGCTATTAGACCAATATATCGATTCTTAACCTTTCACTGTTACATTACAATAATGTTAAATTGAGTATACGTAATCAACACAGGGCCAGGTTGCTCTTCCGTGGCATACGGGGCGTCGGAGGAAATCGGGCCATTTCGGATAAATAAGACATTTGGGTTGTACATCAACAAATTCTCATGGAACACCGCCGCCAACCTCCTCTTCTTGGAAACTCCGGCAGGCGTCGGATACTCTTACAGCAACCGCTCCTCCGATCTGTTGAGCACCGGTGACCGACGAACTGGTAATTAATCGTTTCCATAACTCCACGTGCACTTCATTGATTGGACCCCCAATTGGGTCCACAGGACATGCACATGCATCTATTATTGGTTATTCTAATTGGACCAATTTGACTTGAATACTGTCCCTTGCTTCATTCAGCCCTACTACACCATTGAATAGGCCTAACCATGCTAGTTTGAAAATTAATTGTCTACATGCCTCAATTGATGGAAGTAGAGTTTTGATTAGGGCAGACTGCGTTGAAATTTCGAAAATCGTGTTATAATCACCATTATTTTTAATATGTTTATCCGTATTATTATACTGTGATGCACTTATGATGATAAATTTTATACTCTTAGTGATTATGATATTTTAGTCATATCCATATTTATATTCATGGTTATTATACAAATATAATAATGATTTAATATTAATATATTAGTATATATTAATAATATAAATATAATTTTTATTTTTAGATTTTATATGAATATATAATTTCAATAGTAATGTAGTACGGTAATTGAATGATGTTAATGTTAATTTTGAAAAATATTAATGTTGAATATTTTTATCATTTGTGATATAAGTTTATATATTTATTAAGACAACATTCATACTATTCTATTAGATTTCACATTTTAATAAGTATGAATATATGATTAAAAGTATAGTTAATAAACATGATTATGGTATTGAAAATTATACTCGTAATGTTTATGACATATAGTTTAAATTATTGTATTTATCGTACCCACAACACATACTCTAATCTTTGTAGTTTTGATAATGTTTTGGACAGTGCTCCCACGGTTTGCAATAATTACTAGACTGCCATTTGGGTTTCATATAGTCGTCGAACATAAGGCCATGAGATGTATTCTGATATAATAATAAATATTACAGCTGAGGATTCACTGGAGTTTCTTATAAGATGGCTGGAGCGATTCCCACGCTACAAGGGTCGGGAGGTGTATCTGACGGGGGAGAGCTACGCAGGCCATTACGTCCCGCAGCTAGCTCGACAGATCTTGGCCTATAATTCCAAGACGAAGCACCCGATCAATCTCAAGGGTATCATGGTAATCTACTACTACCTATCTTGGCTTGTTGTTAATAACGATCCATTCTCGTAGCACTTGGTGTTTACTTGGGCTGCTGCATTGCATATGCATGCAGGTGGGGAATGCTGTGACCGACAACTACTACGACAACCTAGGGACGGTGACGTACTGGTGGAGCCACGCGATGATATCAGACAAGACATATCAGCAGCTGATCAACACGTGCGACTTCCGGCGGCAGAAGGAGTCCAACGAGTGCGAGTCCCTCTACTCCTACGCCATGGACCAGGAGTTTGGCAACATCGACCAGTACAATATCTACGCTCCACCCTGCAACAACTCGGACGACGGTGTGTCAACTCATACCCACACTCGACAGACCATGCGTCTCCCTCATCGCCCCGCCGCCCACAAGGTATAGAACTATATATATATATATATATATTATGGTTCCATGCATGCATGTTCTGAGTAGTATCAATTCACTTATATGTTTATTTATACTATTATTAATGCATCATCTGATCTATGTAATTATTTGCACATATATAGTTGAACATGTTGTTAAATGCAAACAATAGTTAACAACCTATCCATTTTTATCATTAAATATGTCAAAATGTTAATTTTACCCTTTTATTCATCTTCAGAATTGAATTCACCCTTTAAACATAGAATTGAGTTCAAATTTAACTAAAAAATGCAGATTTAAGTTTCAATCCAATAATATATATAGATTTGGGTTTAATCCGAACTTAAATATGCATTTTTAGTTGAATTCGAAACCGAAAAATGCATATTTGAGTTTGAATTAAATCTCAAAATGCATTTTGTTGTAGAATTCAATCTCAAATTTGTTTTATGGAGTTGAAGTTAGTGTTGAAGATGTTATGAAGAAAAACAAACAGTGTTAAATTGTCATTTTGACATGTTTAATGGTAAAAGTTGATGGATCGTTCATAATTTGTGTATTTAACAACTTTTTATAACTTCAGTGTTGGTGTATTTAACAAAAACAGTCAAACATCCAAATGCATTGAGGCTATTTACCGCGTTAATATTTATACATAGATATGATCTCATGATTAATGGCGATGTAGATGAAATTTCACCCCTTTTTTATGTAATTTTTCAGGTTCATTTCAGGCAGATGTATGGGTATGACCCTTGCACCGAAAAGTACGCTGAGATTTACTACAACCGTCCCGATGTGCAGAAGGCTCTCCATGCCAACATAACCAGAATTCCTTACAAATGGACTGCTTGCAGGTATACCTATCTTTCATAAAATCAAACTCCATAAATTGGTCTCTACTGCATCATTTACATTCATTTGTGTGTGTTTCTGCTATCATGGAATATATTGACAGCGAGGTGTTGAACCGGAATTGGAACGATACAGAAGTTTCCATCCTTCCCATTTACAGGGAGATGATCGCCAAAGGTTTAAGAATTTGGGTTTTCAGGTAATTTAGTACGGACAATAGTATTTAGGGTTAAATATCAAATAGTTACCCGAACTTTGGAAGTTTTACAAATAGCTACCCGAACTTTGAATTTTAAAAAATGACTACCTAAACTTTGACATATGGGGCAAATAGCTACCTTCGTTAAATATGGATGGAAAATGGCGTGTCAGCACATGATTGGTCCATAGTTTTAAAAACTATATTATTTTTTTAAAATACTAAAAAAATCAGAAAAAATATTTAAAAAACTGAAAAATTAATAGAAAAAATAAGAGTTTTAAATATAATATTTTTACTAAAATTATGAAATAAAAATAAATGATTAGGTTTTTTTAATTTTGTTTCATATTTTTCAATACAAAAGTTATATTACAAACTCTTATTTTTCCTATTAATTTTCCAGTTTTTTAAGAAATTTTCTGATTTTTTTAAAAAATATAGTTTTTAAAATTATGGACCAATCATGTGCTGACACGTCATTTTCCGTCCATATTTAACGAAAAATTTAACAGAGGTAGCGATTTGTCCCATGTGTCAAAGTTGAGGTTGTCCCATGTATCAAAGTTGAGGTAGCTATTTGCACATTCGTACAAAGTTTAGGTAGTCGTTATTGAAAATTTAAAATTCGGGTAGCTATTTGTAAAACGTCTAAAGTTCGGTATTTGGTATTTAAACCTAGTATTTATTAATTAAAATAAAACACGACCAATGAAATAATTCTGCTGACATGTACTAAAAATCTTAACGCAGCGGCGATGTTGACTCTGTAGTGCCTGTGACGGCCACCCGATATGCCCTCGCGCAGCTTAAACTCAACACTAAGGTTCCATGGTATCCTTGGTACGTCAAGAAGCAGGTTAGTGATGAGATATTGAGATGTCTCTTTTCATAGTCAACGATCCAGAGGCTAAACATATACGTATACGTCTACTTATAATATTGTTTAATTATATTGCTGTATATAGGTGGGAGGTTGGACTGAGGTTTATGAAGGACTAACCTTTGCAACTGTAAGAGGAGCTGGTCATGAAGTTCCACTGTTCAAACCCCGAGTCGCCCTTCAGCTTTTCCGATCATTTTTAAAAGGAGAGACGCTCCCCAAGTCATGAGATTAGGACTTCATTATGTTGGGTGTTAAACAACACCGTGGTGCATCGACAATGTAGGTTTTGGTGTAATTGGGTTAATTAATTGTAAGGTATGATGATGTGTTATTGTTGAGCAAGCAAATTTCAGATGAACAATGATCATTTTTTAACCATGAATAAGTTGTTGTGATGAACAACTCAATATATAGATAGAACAAAGGGGTAGGGGGCTTACAAGTTACCCCTCTCCACTATCATTAAACATGGACTTCAACTTTGTCCTGATTATTTTAGTAGAGTGTTCAAAGAATTTAAAAAGTTAAATGTAAAATATTAACAGATGCTGGAATAGCTCAGTTGGTTAGAGCGTGTGGCTGTTAACCACAAGGTCGGAGGTTCAAGCCCTCCTTCTAGCGACATTAATTTTCTTACTCCCTTCGAACATAAGACGGTTATTGACTTCTCTATGAAAGCAAGAGAATTCAATTTTTGGGGTGGCGACTACGCTCTATGAAATTAAGTATAGGGTGTGGAAATTAACAAATAGGAAAGTTAAGGGATCATTAACTAGATAATTCAATAGGTTTTGTTTTCTGGTTTATGAAAACTGAAAAGGTATGGGACTATGGGGCAAATCTTCAAGTCTACAATATTACAATTAACTTTTTGAGGGATCATGATACAACTTTGAAGATCGGAAAACGTGACCCCGTTTCTTTAATTACCTCAACCGTTACTTATGTTTGGCTCATGTGATTAAAAGGTTACTCATCTTTTTTTGTGTAGCTGAAACGTTACTTAAGTTTGAAGATGTGAGTGAAAGGTTACTCTGTGAACTTTCTGTCAAATCTTACTGTCTAAATGTCACGTGCAAAGCACATGACCCAATTAAAACGATTTGAATACATTTGAAAGGACAATAATGTCATCCTGTCACCTTTGCAATGTTTCCCCCTCGTTTTATACTCATTCTCACACTCAACTTCCCATCAACTCTCATTTCAAGCACAACGAAACGTTCAGACCTCCTCCTTGGCGATTTTCAGCAGCGACGGAACCCTCCTCTGCCACATTGCGCTTCAGAACTGCGACTCCAAGTAAGTTCGTGTTTTTGCTTCGATTGAACTTCGGTTTGTGTGACTTTACGCATTCTTGCTGTTTTCGGACTTGGGTTTGTGTTGTTCCTCTGTTTTCCTTCGTCAATCGTCGATTCAGCTCAATATTAGGGCTTTGATGTTGGTTTGCGGTACAAAACAAGGAAATTGCTGCATAATATGTTCTTATTTGGTGGTGTTTGTGCGATTTAGTCCCGATTGCTGTTGAAGTTCGGTTTGTAGATTAGGGTTTTCTATTGATGTGCTTCGTACGTGTTGTAGGTTGTCGATTTGTTAACAAAGCTTTGATTTTTATTGTGAAAGTTTGTTTTTTTAACTTTGTATATGTTGTTTTTGGTTTGATTCGGTTGTTTATGTGTTTGGATATGCTGTTAATGAAGTTTTTGCTGTGTGAATTTGTGGTTTTCTTGTTACGTTTGTTCCGCATTATGCTGTTAATGTGTTATCTATGTTCACAAATGACATATACATTTATCCACAGGAATGTCATCCAAAGACTACATTCATACGCTATACATTATGCATGGTGGTAAGTGGATTGAGAAATATGGAATTCACATATATGAAAGTGAGGAGAAGCCCTTCGTCATACCGTGGGAGAATATGAATTACGAGTTGATATCCGGATTAGCCCACATATATTGCAATCTATTAGACGATGGTGGACTTCTATACCTCCCACCGAATGGAAACCCGAAGACAGATTTGCAGGTAATCAGTAATGAGAAGAACATTCCAGTACTTTTGGAGTCGCAAGTGAGATGCCCGAACATTGAAGTTTTCGTGGTGCCTCCCCTAACCCAAGATGAGTGTTTGAAGGATACCTTTATGCTGATGATTCGCAACAAAATGGTTGAGAATGCGAAAGCAGGTAGACGGAAGGAACCGAACCTAAACACTGGTAAGAAGCATGACAGTGATAAAGGTAAGAAACCGGTTGGTGACAAAGGTAAGAAACCGGTTGTTGAGGAAGATGACAGTGATGATTCAATTTTTGAGGATGATGTGACCCTATAGCCAATCTTCTAGACGAGTTAAAGAACTTCAAGTTCGATGGTGAAACGAGCGACAGTTCGGTTGAGGCTGGTCCATCGTGCAAAGTCGATGCGAAAACGGGGAATGAAGACGGAAGTGAAAATCAGAACATGTTGAAGACTGGTTCCCCGGGTCTGAACATAGGTTTTGCATGCGACATATTTACCAGAACATGCAAGTACGATGTCTTGGAGAAGCGGAAGTCAGAAAGAGAGTATGGTCACCTTCTTGTGCGTATACGTACCAAAGGCATAAGTGGCACATGGACTTGCTGCAGAAAGCTAACAAGAAGGCGTGGGATTACGTCTCATCCATTGACACCAACGCTTGGTGTAGATATCAATTTCGGCAAGTATCAAAAACGGACTTGGTTGCGGAAAGCTTCAACAACAAGGTCCTTAACATAAGGGACAAGCCTCCAGTAACACTGGTCGAGGAGTTAAGGTTAATGTTGATGAGAGACTTTGAGAAAAAAAGGAAATCCATCACCAGTCAATCTGGATCACTTGGTAAGAATATTGTTAGAAAGTTGAAGAAAATCACGGATGACATAAGTGGTTGTGAGGGGATATACGCTGCGGATGGAGAGTATGAGGTGCATGTTGCTTCGCAAATCTCGTACAAGACTGATATTAACAGGCGTACATGCACATGCAGGGCTTGGGATTTGAGTGGCCTCCCTTGTGTTCACAGGATAGCATGTCTGTCATATGCTCGGATATTTGAACTTGCCCCGTACTGTGACCGAGTATACCATAAGGAGGCATACATACAAACATACTCTGGTGTTATACATGCGTTACCAGGGAGAGATGATTGGCGTAGTACGGAAGGATTGCCCGTAGATCCACCAATCTTGAAAGCACGTTCTGGAAGGCCGAAAAAGAAAAAGGTGCGGAATGCATTTGAGGAGCCTGCACAAGGTTCAACCCGGTTGAGTAGGACTGGTTTAAGGCAATACTGCTCTACATGTGGAGAGGCAGACCATAACAAGAGATGCTGCGATCGAAGACCAGACCAACCCAATGAAGAGGTACATTTTCGTCATTAACATGTAGTTTAAGATTTCCTTTTTTGCAACTCATTTTGTCACATTCAGGATGCTGGAGGACAAACCTCAGAGCAAGAGCCACCACCAAAGAAGAAGAGAACAATGCGTCGCAGATTGGACGATGACGTTATCCCGATTCAGTCGAGTCAAACAACAACTCGTTCAAGGCGCAGAGAAGCTGAAAGAGAGAACGAACCCAGACCTGCAGCTCAAACCCCCGTTCCAAATGTGAAAAAGTAGGTTCGATAGAAGCTCCCAACACGCAAAAGCGACCCGCGAGAATCAGTTGCTGCAGAACCGTCCATACCTGCAGAACCAGCTGCTGCAGAACCAGCAGTGACACTGAAGAAACGTGTTAAAACGCTAGCAAAAAGGGTGAGAACATCTTTCTTTCACATGTTCGTGTCATGTTCGCATATTAACGATACCAGTATGATATGTAGGCCCACTCTAGCAGTCCGGCAAAACTAAAGAAAAGAAGAGAACAACCAACTGTTATAGAAATTGATGATACTGCAGATAATGAACCCGTCCTTTCAGACTCAAAAGCATTAATGGTTCTCGATCATCCACTCAAGACGGTCCTTCCAAAGAGAACGAGGCAATTCTGTCGATCTACGCAGTAGAGTAGAGTCGTGGTCATTTTGTTCTTCCATATTGTGTTAAGGTCTGTTTTAACGGAACCTATTTTAGGATTATAGGAGGGATCATGTTTTGGGATGTATTCTGAATTCTGAATTTTGATGGATTATTATGGATTCTGTGTTTTTGGATGTATTCTGGATTTTAGTAACGGTTGGGTAACAAAATGTCCAAACTTAAGTGACCTTTTAATCACAGTACACAAACGTAAGTCACCTTTTAATCACAATTCACAAACTTAAGTCACCTTTTAATCACAGTTAAGAAAAGATAACACTTCATTTAACAACATGTTTACAAAGATAAGTCACCACCTTCGCAAAATACACATTGTTCTTCATCTTTCAGTTACAGACACAGCCACAACTAACTTCTACTAATTCTTTGCAATTGAACTTAGAACAAAAACAACAACAACAACAATGACAAAGACTACAACTAACTTCTGATTGGGTCGACTTTCAAGAGCTCGGTTTTTCGCAACCTCCAATTGTTCTTTCAAATGGTTCTCTCTTTGTTGAAATTGCATCATTGCAATCCGACCGTAAGGACACATAGCTGGATCTTCTCAGTCAAAAAAAACACATATGGGGTTCTGTACAGACTACGAAAGAAGAAACAATAACCAATTACCTCAGATTTGACGATTTAATGTTCGATAATAAGGCTTTACGGTTCAAATTACTGCAGCAAAACGAATTAGGGTTGCAAATTAGGGTTACCAACTGTCAAATTACCTCAAAATTGGGGCAGCCATGGAATCGACGCGAAAAATTCTGCCACGTACCAGCTGATTTCACGGAGCACACAAGCCCACAGTAGCACATTCGCAGACGTGAAGCTCCGTGGTTGGGATTAGGGGAAGAGATTGACCGAGATCTAACCTTTCTACGGTTCGCAAAACCCATAGGACAACATTCATCTGCAAACTTCATGGCTTCTGTCTTCGGTTCTTCAGTTCGTCGGTTCTTCCTGTTCTTCGCGCGCAAACTTCTCTTCCGTTCTTCCTGTTCTTCGATTCTAAGAATCAGCTGCTGTTAAGTAGACAATATGTTTAGGGTAGTTTAGGAACTTCAAATTACAAGTAAATCACGTGACAAACACATGTCACTACTTAACGGGAAGAAATTACGGCAGTTAGGTGATAGTAACGGTTCAGTCACATGTGTCAACTTAACTAACGATTGAGCTCAAGTTTGAACGGTTTAGTCACATTGTCAAACATAAGTAACGGTTGAGGTAATTAACCATTCTCATTTTGACGAGATTGCTCTCTTTGTCGTGCTTTCTTCTTACCTACAATATTTCTCACTTGTATTTTACTGATTTAATAAAAAATAAAGTATTGATCAACAAAAATATTTCATTCTCAGTATTTACATTGGGAACTAGTGATCAGTTATGAAATGTCATAACTATATATAAGTAGATTCACTATATATCATATACATACCCTTTACTGTAGATGCTTTCTAATTGTTTTAGGATTTTCAATTGTGAAAACTAAAAGAAACTCCGTTCATATAATATATATCTAGATTGACATTATTGTCTTGACTCTAAACTGCTGAAGATATCGTATGCTTCTAAACACTAAACATTACAAACGAAACGATAACGATAACGATGTAAATATAGTTTTGTATTATATTATTTATTGTATTAAATTATTAATATAATCGTACAACAATATATATAATATAAAAATATATATTATTTGAAAATTTTCACATCGCATCCTTTTTGAAAACCTCGTAACTACCGACACATTTTCAGGTCCGTCCTCAACATCTGAAGGTCTTCGCAATTACTCCCTAGACATCGGGCATGGAGAAATCAAAATTAATTTTGTTGGGAACTTGTGATTTTTATTTTTAGGGTTAATAATATCAATGATCTCATATGTTTGGGTCATGTGATCAAATGGTATTACATATTTTTTTTCGTGTGGTTGAATGATCCGTTATGTTTGAAGATGGTGTCGTATGATCCTTCTGTTAGTCAACCGTTATATTTTTCATGTTAAATGGTTCATGGCAGCACTACATCAGCATCACATCAACGCCACGTAGATATATAATATAATATTTAATTCAAATAATAATAAAAAAAACAAAAAAAACTAGTGTTTGTTGGTTTGATCCTTGGGTTCAATTGACCCAACTTAGGGTCAAACCTTGGGTTGGGTTGGACCCCCACCAGGTCGCCTGACCTGACTTTTTTTTCTTCATATTTTCAATTTTTTATTTAAAAATAAATTTATAAACAATAATTTGTATTAATATATAATGTTTTAAAAAAAAAACTATTTTTACAATTTTTACAATTTTTTTCCTCTTTTTCTTATTTATTTTAATTTTTTCTATTTTTCATCCGCCACATCAGCAGCACAAAAGTATTCCGTTAGTTGACGGCAATAGTAATTTGGACTAAATAACAACATTCTGAAAACATAAGATACCAATAAACAAATTAGGGGTATCATCCGATTACATGACTCAAACATATGGTACCATTGAACATATTAACCCTTATTTTTATTACCATATGCTTTGAAATGTTCCTAGTTAGTTTTAGATGGACTAATGATACCTGATAGAAATTAGAAAGGGACTAATGTGACATTATTCAGTGTTTTTTTTTTACCAACCGAATGTTTATTTTGTTCAATTTGTTAAAATCGAAGCTACAATATGTTTCTTGATTCAAATTGAATCCAACCTAGTTTGCTTGGTTCAATTTTTGCAACAAATTTTAAAAAAATGCATATTTTAGATTTTTAGTCGTTTGTTTGTTTTCCATAGATAATAAAGGAAGGATCAAATCTAGTAGAAAAAAATATTTGGAAGAGAAAAAATTGTGGGTTCGAAAGTAACTCTTTAAATAAGATAGGACTGATTTGCAATTCTTTCTTAGCGAGAAGAATGGAGACGATCATCATATTGATTATTGACAATTCGTCACAGATCTCATTACTTACCTAAGTTCAGGCTTCGTCTCCCTCTTCCTCTCCCTAATCGTCCTCTACAATCACTAGTGTCTCCAAATTCACGAACACTAGGTGACGAACCAGGTTAGATCCAGCAGAATCTATATCCAATCATTGTTTCTATATGCTTGAATCTCACTCGCAACTGTTCAGTGCTCGATCTAGTTCTGTTTATCTCTGCAAAGAATACTGTTAGTATATTCATGCAGGTGCTGCTAATTTGGAATTTAATACGACATTGATCACCAAAAAGTGATCTTTTGTGTATTTTTTCAAACAATGCATTCGTTCTTTGGTTAATGTGGTGTTGTTATTAATCTCATTTTTTTGATGGACTACCTAATTAGCATTGAAATTCAATTTTCTGTGGGCGCTTTCTATGGAATTGTTTAATCTTCTTTAGCCATTGCCACCCAGAGCTGATTGCCGCTTTCAAAATTGTTTTAGTGAAATTTTTGGTTGCCACGGAATAATAAATCGACTTGTTGCTTATGATAAGTTAACATTAGCAGGTAGTTGCTAAGATCTAGTTCAGTGGTTATTTGTGAGGAGCATGGAAATACGATAACGAGTGTGGAAAAATGATCGTAATGTCTAGGAAATTAATATATTATTCGTATCTTCTCAAGAAAGAACTGTGAGATGCCTTCAAATTGTAAGCACATAGGGACAGATCAAGGATAACTAGCTATAAACCATGATTATCTAATATGTTCTAGATAGAAATAGTATTACGCTTTAGTTGTTTATTTGAATGTTTGTTGGTTCTGTTCTTCAGTAGTTAGTAGCAGCTAGGTCTAAGTTTTGTTACCGCCTTAAAACTTTGGTAAATGTGGAGTAGATATGAAAATGGTAGTTTGGTGATGTACATTGATCATAAGCTCTTTCATATGCTAGTATCTTTATGAATCTGCCGTTGTTTTATTTTGATCGGTGACGGATAATGAAAGTGTAATATTCAATTACTCCATGAAATTGGAAAATTCATCCTGTTGCTGAGACACAGTCTCAAATGTGCCATAAAAAAAGCTGAATTCATCAATGGTTAATAATGACCCTTCATCACTAGCAATGGGCAGCTGTTAAATCTGACCTTCATCAGTGGTCATTCTTGTTGTTATTAACCTTTGACCTTTTCTGCCTAGTTACGTGAGGAGAATCTAGCCTTACTGCAGTGTCTTGTTGATTAAGAGGATTCTATTTCTAAAGTTTCCATGAATCTGAATAAAAATTTACTCAAAGGCAGAAATGGGTGATCCTCACCCTTTACTAGATTCTTAGACCTTTCCAGCCAATTTAAGTAAATCCCTCACTTCTAATTAGATTATAAGAGAACAGCGATTCAACACTAGTATATGAAAGATGTTATGTCTACTAGATCATTCCAAGGCAAAAAGAAAAAAGATTTACTGCATGTGACAAAAGCGACCTTTTATGCTGTTTCGTTTTTCTGTTGAAAATTGAAATTATTTAAATATGTTTTTTCTATTGTCATGCATTATTCATTAATGGACAACTCTTTTACTGAAATGAGAATTTACATGCAATTTTTTGACAGGTTTATGTCACTGTCCACTCATATGTTGATCTCAAGATCTCAAATGTCCTTGATGTGGAGGTGGCTCTTTATAGGGCTGGTTCTCCTTGCACACAAGTGCAATGGGTTCTATCTTCCTGGAAGCTACATGCACACTTACTCTCCTGGTGACCCCATACTTGCAAAAGTTAATTCCTTGACATCTATCGAAACTGAGCTTCCCTTCAGTTATTACAGTCTCCCGTACTGCAAGCCACCAGAGGGCATCAAAAAGAGTGCTGAGAATCTTGGAGAGCTTCTTATGGGAGATCAAATTGACAACTCTCCTTACAGATTCCAAATGAAGAAAAATGAGACAGTTTACCTCTGCACAACTAATGCACTGACTGAACATGAGGTAAAGCTCTTGAAACAGAGGACTCACGATTTATATCAAGTTAACATGATACTTGATAACCTCCCTGCAATAAGATATGCAAAGCAGAATGGTATCAACATACAGTGGACGGGTTTCCCAGTTGGGTATACACCACAAGGCAGCAAGGACGATTACATCATTAACCATCTGAAGTTCAAGGTCTTGGTCCATGAGTATGAGGGCAGTGCGATGGAAATAATTGGCACTGGAGAGGAAGGTATGGGTGTGATTTCTGAAGCCGATAAGAAAAAAGCCTTAGGGTTTGAGATTGTTGGGTTTGAGGTTTCTCCTTGCAGTGTGAAGTACGATCCTGAGAAAATGTTGAAACTGAAGATGTACGACAACATTGATCCAGTAGAATGTCCTGCAGATCTGGAGAAATCACAGGTCATAAGAGAGCAAGAGAGAGTTTCATTCACTTACGATGTGGAGTTTGTGAAGAGTAACACTAGATGGCCATCACGATGGGATGCGTATTTCAAGATGGAAGGCGCCCGTGTGCATTGGTTCTCTATCCTTAACTCTCTGATGGTTATAACTTTCCTAGCAGGAATCGTGTTTGTCATATTCTTGAGGACTGTGAGAAGGGATCTAACCAGGTACGAGGAATTGGACAAAGAGGCTCAAGCACAGATGAACGAGGAGCTTTCAGGGTGGAAGCTTGTTGTCAGTGATGTCTTTAGAGAACCAGAGTTCTCCAAGCTTCTCTGTGTGATGGTTGGTGATGGGGTCCAGATCTTGGGCATGGCAGCAGTTACTATCGTATTTGCAGCTCTCGGCTTCATGTCACCTGCTTCTAGAGGAATGCTGCTGACAGGGATGATTATACTTTACCTCATCCTCGGAATCGCTGCAGGTTATGTTGCAGTTCAGATGTGGAGAACCATAAAAGGAACATCGGAAGGGTGGAGGTCGGTTTCCTGGTCAGTTGCTTGCTTTTTCCCAGGAATTGTCTTTGTTATTCTCACAGTCCTGAATTTCTTGCTGTGGGGAAGCAACAGCACAGGTGCCATTCCCATTTCCTTGTACTTTATCCTGTTGTCCCTCTGGTTCTGCATCTCTGTCCCACTAACCCTCCTGGGAGGATTCCTGGGGACTCGCTCCGAGGCGATTCAGTACCCAGTGCGCACAAACCAGATCCCTCGTGAAATCCCTGAACGAAAATACCCATCTTGGGTTCTTGTTCTTGGAGCTGGTACCCTTCCCTTTGGCACACTCTTCATTGAGCTTTTCTTCATTCTGTCCAGCATTTGGCTGGGGAGGTTCTACTATGTGTTTGGCTTCCTTCTTATCGTTCTCTCACTGCTCATCATTGTCTGCGCTGAGGTTTCTGTGGTGCTTACATACATGCATCTCTGTGTGGAGGATTGGAGATGGTGGTGGAAAGCTTTCTACGCATCGGGTTCAGTGTCTCTGTATGTGTTCCTCTACTCCATCAACTACTTGATCTTTGATCTTCAGAGTTTGAGTGGCCCCCTATCTGCAATGCTTTATCTTGGTTATTCTCTAATCATGGCCATTGCGTTAATGCTGTCTACTGGCGCTATTGGCTTCCTCACATCTTTCTACTTTGTTCACTACCTCTTCTCATCCGTAAAGATCGATTAGGAGAGCCTTGCAGCTGATCAAGATTGGTCGTAAAATGAACAGGTATTTTGTAGTGCTTCCCTTCCCTTCCCTTGAGGTTGTTTTCTGAATTTTGTAGTCAATTGAATTGAACTCTTCTTGTTTCATTCTTCTTACGGAAGTACATCAGCTACATTTTCCTGTATGATGATGGGTCTAGGCTCTAGCCAATAGCCATGGTTCCCAATTTGATGAAATATATGAATTAAAAGGCCATCATAGTTTTGTTGCTCCCAAATAAAAGAATTGGACTCTCTAAGAAAAGAATCATAACTGAATTTTCAACTAACACCGTAATGTTTTGAAATAGTTGGTTTCAGACTTTGTATTAGAGTTATTGTAACTGCAAGGTCTCAAGTTTCATTCACACGACTCATAATTATTAAGTACATGATATAACTAATGCATTTTATGAGCATACTCTGTAAGAAAAGAGTAAGTATATGCTTCAAGTTTCATCCAGCATTATTATGTATGTTGTGTATATAAAAATTTTATTGTATAAGAACCTCATTACGAGAGAAAACTTAATAATACCAACTTGTAGGTGTGACACTAAGATGACGTTTGATTGGATGTATTAGTTAATACACGTATTAGTTAGTACATGTATTAGGTAATACACATATTACTTAATACTATGTTTGAATGAAACATGTATTAAGATATATTTATACATGTGTAACCTAAGACAGTGTTTGATTCGATATAGAATTATACGTAAAGTGGCAAAAAGACTTAAACACCCTTAAATTTATTTTGCAATGTAAATAAAGTGTACACATGAATTTATTTATTTTTTAAAAAATAAAATATATTCATATTCATCAAAATTGAAAAGCAAATCACGAACAAAAAAAAAATAGTATCCCCTTTGAGTCATGACTGGTTCAATCTACTTCGATTCTTTTCTTCTACTCTTTGCAATTTCATTCTTAAAATGTTACTATCATGCATAAAACTTCAAAACTTTCATGTTTTCAAGAGACTCTGTGTGATTGATTTTTGATTGAAGATAAAAAAATATATCATTGCATTAATTTTACAAACATGTGGAACTGCATGATTTTACAAACAACATGGTTTTATAAAAATAAAAAGATTTTACAAATCGATTTTGAGAACAACATGACATGTGAAACCACATTTAGCAAAATATAAATTGTTTATGAATTCGAATGGTACCTAACAACTGTTATTGTGTTTGACTTAGTGATTCATTTTTTAAAAATAAAATATATATGGAATAATTAATAATGAAAATTTATAAATAGTATTACATCATTTTATTTTTCATTTAATATATTATTATTTTTGTATTAATTATTATTATATAATTTGAGTAAATAATAATTTTAAAATATTTTATATTAAAATTCACAAAGTTTGATAAAAACTAAAAACTAACATGATAAACTATTCTTAGCTAGGATGACTTAGGGTAATTAAGTAAATTTTTACTATGTATTAAATAATACCATGGTTAAATTATGTATTGTATTAGTTAATACACAATTAACACTCTAATTGTGTATTAGCTAATACATATGTATTAGTTAATACATACAATTATTTCTAATCAAATATTGTATTAATTAATACTAATACATGGTTAATACCTAATCAAACACCACCTAAATTCTATGTTTTGTTGATTTATAAAATCTTTAATAAAATAACTATAATTGTCTTCGTATATTTTCAATTGAAACTTTTTAAAATAGTATAGTATATTATTATGTCATGATTTAAAATTAAATAAAAATATTGTAATGAAACATATACTAAATTTTACCAAATATTTATAATTCGTGGGAAGTTAAGATGAATTACTTCTAACAAATTTCTAATGACGTGGCCACCGTATAATAATAGCATAGAACATCATATATCATTAGAAAACTCTTTAAATATATATATTCGCATGCAAAAATATAGTTCGTAAATTAAAGTAGTGATAAAAGTAAATAAATTTATTTATATGAATTAAATTTTAAAATATTGTTGAATAATTTAAAATTTTCTGATGCCTTTTAAATGTTAGAATTGTTTGATTATGTTATGTCACTATCATTTGACAAATATCATGAATTTGAGTCCATACGCTCCAAATATAATATAAACTCTGAATCGTCGATTTCACCACATTTTATTTTTTTTTGCCAAGAAATAACTTCTTCCATTAATCATAATAAGAGTTCTCCAAATCCGAAACAATAACGAAACACAAAGGTTTCGGGTTACATACAATCCAATCAACGGGACATGATCCCCGTTTCGCTTCCAAAGCAACCCAATTAGCGCATTTGTTCGCCGATCGCCGTACAAACCGCCAATGAATTCCGGAAATGCGCGTGGCTAGCTCAAGGATCTCCGTGAGGATGTCCCGAAGCTCCCAATCATTTCCAGTATGACCTCCATGAAGAAGGTTTATAACATGTTGTGCATCCGACTCAATGATTACCTCGGGCCAAGCGTGATCAATTGCTAGTGCAACCGCGTGAAGAATTGCCCTTGCCTCGAGGATTTTGGCGCTCGTGCCGACGCACGTTGAATGGTGCCCCGCCACGATCTTTCCCGTCCAGTCTCGTGCCACAACTCTGGTGCCACCTTTGAATGTGAGATAGTCCCATGCCGCGTCGCAATTGACCTTGATCGTTCCTTGGCTCGGTCTTGCCCACGGTGGGTCCTTCAGCTCCTGAGCTCTCGCCAAAGACACCCTCGACTGGTTGATCATACGCCACACCTGATTCACCATCGATGTAGCGACTTGAACAGTAGGATCTGGTCGAGGCTGCTCCTCCGAATAAACAGCCCGGCATCTCTCCTTCCAGATTTCCCAAGCAATGGCTTGCCCGAGAATTCTGGTTCGCCGACCCGTGTCCCCCTCCACTCGATCCAGATCCTGCATAAAATGAGACCAGCTGGACCATCTATGGCTGCCCTCCGTGTCCATCCTAATGCCCATAGCACCGAACCATACACGCCTAGTCCAAGTGCACTCGAAAATCACATGAAACACGGATTCTGGTTTCTCACAGAAGCTACAAGTCGGGTTCAATTGAACCCCTCGCCTAACCAATTCAGTTTTAACCGGCAACGCATTATGTAAGGCTTTCCAAATGAATTGTTTTACCTTTGGGAGAGTGTCTCCGGACCAAAGCTCCTTCCACACCCTCCCCATTGAGATAGGATCGCCCACCGAGCTAGGCGGTTCCGCTTGCAACATTAGCTCTCTGATGCGTCTATAAACCAGCTGTGGTTTGGCCACCCCATCCACTGAACCTGGCCAAATCATACGATCGGGCTGCGGCTCCTTAGCTATATGGATCGCGTGGATAGCCTGAGCCTCTCTGTCGGTGATGTGAGCTTGTATCGCGTCTAGGTCCCATGATCTTCGGTCCCTATTGATCAGCTCGCTCACCCTCACCTCGCCCCCTCCTCTCGGTTCTGAGTCAGCGCCGACCCTGTTGTGCGGGATCCCGGGTACCCAAGCATCTCGCAATGCACAAATCTGATCCCCCACATCCACGTGCCATACGCCATCCCTCTTCATGATGTCTCAGCCAACTAGGATGCTAGACCAAACCCATGATGGTCGACCTCCCCTTGCCGCTTCCATAAGGGTCCCCCGAGGGAAATAAAGACCCTTAAGCACATTCGCCCATAGAGGCTTCCCGTCGTTCTGCAACCGCCATGCTGTCTTGGTAAGCATTGCAGTGTTGAAATCAGTCATGTCCCGGAATCCCATGTCACCCATGTCCTTGGTATGAGTGAGTTTCACCACATGTTAGTATTTGACTTAATCAAACAAAATTATATTTCTTAAATTACAACTCATTTATGTTGTTACAATAACTTCACATGTTTGATATATGTGATCAATTGGTACTCGTAAGTTATTAATTGGTCTCTTATGTTTCATAATATTATTATTTGATTCAAATTACCATAGTGTGAAACGTAACGTGCCGCTTAAGTGAAATGAAAACACATTAAGAAAAGTAAGGGGAAATGGATAAAAAAAAATGCAACAAAAACTATTTTAAAAAATTTGAAAATTAATTTAACAAAAAAAATATACATTACGTAAAAACCTGAAAGATAACAAAAATATATTAAACTTAAATTCAAAAAATTAAAATATATAAATATTAAGCCAAAATTCAAATTTTTGTTTTTAAAACATATTTATATTTTAATATTATCATTTTTTTTTAAAAATTTCATGTTTTTTATATGTTTACATTTTTTTGTTCTTCTTAATATTCAATTATTAGTTAATTATTAATTCCTTTTACTCTTTATATAATTCATTTTCCGGACTTTTTAATAATTTTTATTTTTTAATTTATGTAGTTTTAATTATAGAAATTAAATAGTATATATATTATATATCTATGTGCCATTAGCATGACATGTGAAAATCACATTACCATTTAACAAAAAAATTACAAAAGTGAGTAGACTAACATAGAAACCCAAAAGACAACATCAGCAAACATGATGGAGGATCTTATGCGCAAAAAATAAAAATCATCCGATCATAGATCAAACATAGGGTACTATTGAAACTAGTATATGTATTAAATTTACAACTATTAGAAGTGTCATTATGTAGGAATTGGCTAGTTAGTAATAAACTAATAAACACTAATAATGTAATTTCCATTTTTGGGACAATTAATGGTTACCATATATATATTATCCAGCAGTTGGCACCATACAAACACAAGCCAAAGTTCCTTTTTACTACATATTTCCAACGTCACTTACCATATGTAAGTATTTAAGGAACCCTTCTACTCACTAAGTGTGGCTATAAATACCACTATATTCTCATTTGTTTCCACAAACACACCCACAAAAAAAACATTACTCTTCCATCAATTTGGTTAAGTTTCTTCTTCTCTGCATGGCTTGCCCTAATCAACTGGTGGTTTTCTTCACTCTTGTGTCAGTCGTCGGAATGGCCTCAGCCATCGACAGTGCATGGTACGAAGACGCCCATGCAACACCATATGATGGCGCACGTACGTAAAACCCCGTCTCTTCAAGACTGTCTTAATTAATCATTATATATTATTGTTTGTTAATATCTATATTTGCATGCAATGCAACAGAGGGTGCCTGTGGCTACGGAAGTCTTCAAGGACAGGAAACAACAGCCCTCAGCACTGCTCTCTTTAACAATGGCAGCACTTGTGGAGCATGTTTCGAGATTCAATGCAACAACGAACCTCAGTGGTGCCTCCCTGGGTCCATCATCGTCACGGCGACCAACTTCTGCCCTCCAGACTATTCAAAGACCAAGGACATCTGGTGCAACCCTCCACAGAAACACTTTGACCTAATGACACCGATGTTTCAGAAGATTGCCATCTATAAGGCTGGGGTCGTTTCCGTCAAATACAGACGTGTATCCTGTGTAAAGCAAGGTGGTGTGAAGTTCCAAATCAATGGTAACCCTAACTTTAACATGGTGCTCATTTACAATGTCGCTGGGGCTGGGGATATTGCTGCGGTTCAGATCAAGGGATCCAACACTGATTGGAACCCCATGTCACGGAATTGGGGACAGAATTGGTCGAGCGGTGTGGTGCTAACTGGGCAGAGCATCTCGTTCAAGGTGACTCTTAGTGATGGAGTGTCCATTGAGTTTGATAATGTTGCTCCTTCGACTTGGCAGTTTGGGCAGACTTTTGATGGAGGGAAGAACTTCTAAATAAACAGACGAAATTAGCAGCTGCTTCCAGATGGCTAGGGTTTGCTTTATTATGTTGAAAACACAGACCTAGAAGGAACACACAGCTGAGTTCTTTATTACAGGAAGAATAAAAAACAGTTGCAAGGACAGAACAAATTTTAAAAAAAAAGTTCTCATCAATAACACCTGCTTATGTCGTTGTTCTGAATAAATATATATTTTTCATATATTATTATTATTGCTATTTTACTACGTGGAAATAACACCAATTAATTAAAAATAAAAACAATATAACTCTTATTTGCTCTAAAAAAAATTGAGCTATCAAAATGTATATTATCGTAAAATTTAACGTACGTACACAAAAATGTTTTCAATTTGAATATGCTTATTTAAAATATTTTGGTTGTGAAATTTTATCCCTGCTAAATAAGAAAAAGGGGCAAATTAGACCAAGGCTTTTTGAATTTTTAAGTTATGCAAGCGCGTGCATTAATATTTTTAATGTTATTCATTGCACAGTTAAGGTGTTCAATATGCACAGTTAAACAAGTTAATATAGATATACTTTGCTAACTTGACACTGTCAGACCACGTCAACTAACACATTGTAATAAAATATTAAGAAACACGCTTAATTGAAATCTGCATATTATTATTCTTAAAAAATATGTATAATTTATATTAACAAAAGGACAATATCATTAAAATTTATAAATGATAATTAAAAATAAATGAAAAGTAATAACATTATAAACACTAGACCCCAACACGCAGTAAGCGCGTGCACGTTGTCGTCATTGATCGTGCGTGAGGTGTTACGATGACATGATCAACTTGACTCCTAGGTTAATACAAGAACATTATAAACATTGAACACTATATAAATATTACTAATGTAAAACTAAAATTAATTTGAATAAGATAATGGAATAATAAAATTTAAAAATTCTATAATATATTTAAAAAATTGCTCGAGCGACCGGGAAACATTGAAATTGAAAGGTATAGAGAGAGCATCTATTTGAAGTTGACTAAACTTTGAATGGCGAATGGAGACACCACAAATCTTTGACTGAACCTTGGGGACGCTAAGGAGCTTAGAACGCGGGGAAATTGGGAGGGACCTTAATGGAGTAAATCTGATGGAGATAAAAAAATCAGTTGGGATGGGCTTTGATACTAATCTACGACTTGCTTTTCATATCTATTGAGATTGGAGAGATGGTGAGATAATGAGAGAGAGAGAGGGATAATAGGGAAAAGTATGAAATTGCACCCGGATGTTTGCAACAATTGGTAACTGCACCCATGATGTTTGTTCTTACACCCGTATGTTTACGCTTGTTTGTAATTGAGTTTTTCCATCCAATTCAGACAGTAACCGTTAAATAAATGGCATGTGTTGTCCATGTGCCATAGATCTGACTTGATATACCGAAAATACCCCAACCTTTTTAATTAATTGTCAAAGCCAATTGGTTCTCAGGAAAAAGGGAAAACAAAGACAGCTGAGGTACCTGTGGTCACTGCAGCAGCAGCAGGTATTTGTTATATTACTGTATAGTATAATACATGCTATAAGCTATTCCATTTTGGAGTTTGTCTCCTTCCATTTAAACTTTGCTCATACAATATTCTCTCTATAAAAAATTCACCCAAAAATGACTGGTGTTTGTGGTTGCAGTGACCCATTTACCTAATAAAACTTATAAGCGTAAGCATTTTGGTGAGCTACTGACTGAAAACACGGTTGCTTCATTTGCAGGTAAGTGAAACCAATAAAGCTAGAAATATACCAGTAGATAAATTTCCGATCAGATGCAAGTCTACATGAAGAGAATCAGAAATATAGATACATACAAGTAGAAGAAATATAGATACATAAAAATGTGATTGTTGGAGCTGTTGCTGTAGATCCATTTATTGGTATATCATATGTTTACTAGATACACGAACCAAGGGCAACACCATGGCATTTTGTAGGTGAGAAGAAGCTTGAAGAAGAGGGTGAGGAAGGTGGCAGTGTGGCCTTTGCTTCAGTTAACTGCATATGCATTATTGCCTGATGGTGGTATCAGGTCGATAACCACTGAAATTAAAAAAAGAGGAAAGACGATGAAATTAAGCACTACTGATTCATTGGGAGGACAAACTGGTACGTGTTTGAAATTAAACTGGACAAACTGGGACGATGAAATTAAGCACTACTGAAATTGAAATGCTTGAGGCAGAAAGAGAATCTTGTGTAGTGAATCCTGTAATCTGCGGTAATGAATCTGTAGTTTGTGGTAATGAATCTGAATAGATAGTGGAGAAACGTTATCCTGATGCTGTGAGGGGTAAATTGGTCATTTAACATGACATCGGTTCAAAATTAACGACGACACGTGCCCTTCACGTGACATTTAACGGGATTTTTTAACGTTGGGTGCAATTACCAACAAAACGTAACATACGGGTGTAAATAATTGCGGCAAAAAACATATAGGTCCAATGACAAAAAATTGCAAACATCCGAGTGCAATTTCATACTTTTCCCGGAATAATAGGATAAATTTCTACTGAAAAATTGGATGGTGGAAGAAAATAATATATATACAGAGAGAGGGAGGTGAGAAGTCACTTACAATTGGAGGGTGAGAAGTTACATATAACATGGAGAGAGAGATGGATAAAATAAGAAAATAATAAAACATGAAATGACTAAAATAGTTTATTAAATAAAATATCTATCTCAACATTTTAATAAAATTAAAGAGTATTTTTGTAATTTAGACATATGTCGGTTAAATAAACATATTCAACTTTAATAATATATATAAAAATATGGAAAATAATTGCAAAGTTCCATTAAACTAGTTTCGACTAAATTTTCATTAAATAACAAGGAATATATATATATATATATATATTATTTGTTGTCTATTTTTATTTTTTGTGTGAATTAATAACTCAATATATAAGAACTTAAAACTTTACTAGTTAAATTTGTCATTTTTTTTCATGTGCAAATTCTTTAATAATAAATTATACAGTAGTTGTTAAATATTAACTTGATATAAATTTAATTAACATTTAAAAAAAAAAGATATATATTTCACACAAAATCTGCTCAGACTTCAAATTCAATAACAAGTAGAAAGAGTGAAAGACACATCCCTATTCGATCGGCATCGCAATGTCAACTCCAATTTCTTATCTGACAAGGTTCTTGAATATTGACGAGAGTCCATAACAAACACAAAGCACAGTCTGGCAAAAAACTGAACACTAACGGTGTGTTTGTTTGACGGAATTCGGAATTCGGAATACAGAATACGGAATAGGAATTGGGAATAAGGAATAGGAGTTAAGAATATGAAGTTGTTTTTCTGGTGGAATTGAATAGAACGGAATAAGGAATTCTGTTGTTTCTTTGGTGGAATTGTGTACGGAAAAGGAATGGAATGTGGTAAAATGACATATTTGCCCCTCTTTGTATATGTATAGTATATAATAAAAATAATTTGTATTAATTAATTATAAAACTTTAAAATATTAAAAACGATTATTAAAAAAAAATATTTAAAAACGAATTTTTTTTTTTAAATTTTTTAAAAAGATCAATTTATTAATTCTATTTAAAAAAAATAAAGAATGTAAACATGGCCACATACATAATACAAAATGTTGTTAGTCACCACATACATTATACAAAACGTGGGTTTGTCCTTAATCAGTTTAGTAAATCATTATATAAACATTGTTAAATTGAATTGTTTTATTATTTTAATTTAATTTTAAATACTAATTTTGATTTTGATTTTGGTATTTTTTTTTTGAATTTTCAGTTTAAATAAAAAAAAACAATCACAAATCTATAGTACAAATTAGGGGTAATAAAAAACACAGTTGTCGATATGTCCGAGTGGTTAAGGAGACAGACTTGAAATCTGTTGGGCTAAGACTTCGCAGGTTCGAACCCTGCTGTCAACGTTTGGACATTCTATTTATCAGAATTGGCGAGGGCAATTTGGTCTTTTTGCAGCTGATTCCGGATTCCGACCCGTGTGGGCTTAGGAAATCCGAGGTTTTTACCCGGATTCCCTAAGCCCGGACCGCCCGGAATCCATTTTCAAGGAATGGCCAATTCCACCAAACGAACATGGGCTTACGGAATCCGTAAGCCCAAATCCATGGCCATTCCTTGAAACGAACGGGCCATAAAACTGCAAAACCGGCGACGGAGAACTTTCTTGCCGTTACTCGAAATTATTTTTTTCTCCATCCGTTAACTCGATATATTTTTTTTCCCCGTTAACTCGAATTCAAATTGCATCTTTTCTTCAATTCCCCGGCAAATCGCCAAAATGCCAGTCAACTCCTTCTCTAAGGGTATATCCGTAACTTCATACTTCATATTTTTCTCACACGTATATATTACTCGTGAAATCGCAAACTATTTTCTCCCAGATGAGGATTTTCCCCGCCAATTGCACCAACTAAGTTCCCTTTTTAGGGCTCGGAATCCTCCCCTTCCCCACCTTCCAAACCCTAATTTGCCTGATTTCATCCCAATTTCCCTCTACTTGCTTACATTTTCATTTTCTAATCCGTCGGAGCGTTCGAACTTGATGCGCTTGAAGTCAAGGACTCGACCGTCAATCAGATAATGAGTTATCCTGGTGGTTCTGATGCAGGTTCGGGTTGGGGATACAGGGGAATCGGTCTGTCCAACACTATACACTCCGATGTTGCTCCGTGCTTGCCACTGCCGTCGCTTCCTGTCTTCTGCGGTGCATCTGATCCGGAGTTGAGGATGTTTGATGAACCGAGTAGCGTCACTCGCAGCATTTGGAATTCCTCAGACAGCAGTGAAATTCTTTCGGTTTCAAGTAAAATAGCTGATCTGCTTCGAGAGACTGATGTTTCTTACTTGTAAGTTACTCAAATCTCTTTTTAGTAGCTCATATTTACTCGTAACTAGCTGGAAGTGCCTTTTGACCAAGTCTGGTTGGTTCTGCATCTCTTGCTATATATCGAGCAGTAAGTTCTCTTGCAGCTGAAATATATGAAAGAGATTTAACCTCTTAGTGATTATGCTGTCTATTTCAGTGTCTGCTCTGTTGGTTTTGTAGGAAGTTGGCGTAGTTCGTTATACTTGATTTTAAATGCAGAATTGTTTTCTAATCAGTATTAGCTCATACGCTTTATGTTCGCTCTAGTGATATAGTTCAATCTACTGGCAAAGGTTAGATGGACATAGAACAAAGAGATCTGCTGTAATGAATCAACTCTACATTCATCTATTTTTTTGCTGGTAGAAAGACGATATGAAATGTGAACATCTCAATCAAATATATATCTCCTTACGCGGGGAAGGAGTATGTAAAATTATACTTCGATGGTGGACTTCCTCAGTATATAGTTCTTTCAGCCAGATGCTTATGCAGTCTGTTTTCATGTGGGTTAATCTGGTTAGTGGATTTAGTGTTTTTTTTAATCTTCGAGCCTTGGTGATGAACTTAGTGCATTTACACATACTGATTGATTTGAATTTTGAGTTTTTTCATTCCCCTGACTTTGGATAACTAGATTTTTTTTTGAAAAGTTAACTCACTTAAAGTAATTGCAGTGAACTTTTACATTGTTTCTTGATGTAAGCTACTAAATGGGATGTCCAGAACTGATTGATTAATTTTACCATTCACTTTTTTTTTTCATGTCCTATTTAGGGAATCGTACTATTCTTCCAATTTATGTGAGTTGGTGTCTCTATGGATTATGATTAATTTACACAAGTATAGAATTCCTTCTAGAAATTCCTTCCATGCTCTTGTATCCTTCTCTTCTAGGTCCTATTATAAAACCTTCTTATAGAAGGTGTTGAAGTCTCCACTGTGAGGTAATATCACATTGGTGGTTTACAAAATAATTAGGTACCATATATACATATTGACTATTTTTTCTTATCACCAATTGATTTTACGATGGGACCCAAGTTGTGTAACTGGTTGCCCTTTTTTGTCCATTGGGTTTGGCTCGGCCCGATGTAGAGTTTAATAACCATTCGCTTTTGTTCATGGCCTATTTAGGAATCGTACTGTTGGTGTCTCTTTATGGATCGTGATGAATATACCTAAGTATAGGATTCCTTCCAGAAATTACTTCCTTTCTCATGTATCCTTCTCTCCTAGTTCCTATTACAAAAAGTTCTTATAGAAGGCGATAAAACATCATGTTTTTCTTCTATTAAATACCTTTCCTATATTTTTGTTTAGATTTTATGCTGCTTATATTACCTTCTGTTTTGGTAGAAATCTTAGAGATGATACAAGACAAACTCCATTTGGTTATGTGGAGCCCACAACGCTCCATAAGGAAATTTTGCGCCAAAATCCTGAAGCATTTAACTATAGTATTCCAGGTAAATAAGTATTCTTTATCTGTTGTTTAGTTGATTTTGTATGATAAAAGTTTAATCACAGCTGGTGATTTCACGTGAACTCCACTTTGAAAAGCTTCTTCCCATTGCTACGTGACTCGTCATCCCTTTACCTTTTCTAAGCTTATGGAAGTGTCCTAGTCTCTAGGCCCATGATTGCAAGCTATAAGGTCTTATCATTTTCATGAATGCATGATCATGATAGGAAAAAGTGCTACATACGAAAAGCATGATCTTTGTCATCCTGCGTAGTTTTCTATTACTGTTGTTTGTCTGAATTATTATTTCCCTTCTTATTGTTCATTGCACCGTTCAAGTTTCTCAGGTCGTATCAAGGAGCAAATCCCTAGTACAATGCACGAGAACAAGCCTTTCGAGTCTGGTGCATTTGCACATCAAGCAAATAAGGAGCGGGGTGAAAGTCGGCGTCACCATGTTACTCCCAATGTATGTTATGCATAATGTCTAGGAATGCTTTTTTATATTTTCTGTGTTAATGGTTATTCATTCTCTCAATCCTTGATGACGAATTGACGATAATTCAATATGACAGGATATTTCTACATCATCTAAAAAATCCAAGAAAAGAGTGCATGACGAAAGACCATCATCTGCTGGAGTAGATCCCGCTCAGCATCAAGGTTAGCTACTCCCTTTTTCTAGACAAATCCAATGTACACAAAAGAAGCATTCATGCAAGCATGAACACGTAATGCCAGCATTCACAGAACTTGGATTCTTCTTGTGAATGTACTTTGACCCACTATCTTATTCATTCAGCAGATGATATCATTCAAAGCTTTTGTGAAGTGCTGGAGGATGTTTGTGGCAGGGCTGAGTTTTCAGGAGATGATAGGGATGAATTAGAGTGGTTGGCTTTGCCCATTTCTGATCTTCGGATTTTAGTGAATGAAATAGTGTCTATTCGTGCGAAGGAACTTCTACATTTAGTGTCTCCTAATATTCTTATTAGGCTCTTAAGAGTTCTAGATCATCAGATACACCGAGCAGAGGGCCTGTCCATTGATGAGATGGATCCTGTAAGTTGACGTTTATGATGTTTTGGTTGTCGCTTTGTACAATGATACTCATATGCATGGTCTGATTAGTTTTTATTTATTTATTGATAGCTCAGTTTTGGAATTGCTATTAGATGATACATTTTTAATATTTATTTTTTTACTTGAGTGTGGCATTTGAAATGAGTCGTCTGTTCATACTGACAGATTATGTATTCTTTGTAACCAATTGTCTTTTGTGCTCATGGGGATTTTATTACGTGATAAAAGTAGTTTGCTGTAGGGTTATCTTTTCTTTAGTATGTTCCCTTATGCATTATTTTATTCGTGGCTTATTGAGTATTCATAGCAAGTTTATCTGCTTGTATTGTGATGGTGTCTAGAACTGTATGCTGTTCTTATTAGTACGCACATATATATCTCCTGTTTGATTTTAGTAACAGTATTTCTTCTTCCAGTCAGATTCAGATACACTTTCATCTATTTTATGTGCTTTGGAATCAATTCACGCATCTCTAGCTGTAATATCGCACAACCAGATGCCAAAGCAGCTTTACAGTGAAGAGGTACACGAACATTAAACCTAGTTATGTTCATAAAATCAGCATTTGGGGGAATTTGCTTCTTGCTTCTGTATGGTTTATCCCCTTAGACAGTTATTTTTTATTGGTTTGTAACAACTGATGAAGACAGTTTATGTAGATCATTGAACGAATTCTGGAGTTTGCTCGACATCAAATAACAGATATCATGTGCATCTTTGATCCATCCTACCGTGCTCAGCACAAGCCAAATGAAAATGTGGCAGCTGAAGGTTAATCTCTTACTTTCAGTGACTCTCTGTCAGACATTTCCAATCATCACTTTTAACCTGAATAGTTTCCAAGTTATGTTGCATTTTTCTGCTGACACACACTGTATCTTCTATTCGTTCATACATCTAATTTGTATTTTCAGGTTATGAAGATGATGAAGATGATGTCGATTTTGGTTCAGGAAAGAAAAGACGCAGTGTAAAGAGTTATAAAATGAAGAGATCAGCAGTGAACAAGTGAGAGAGTCTCCTTTTTTATATTAATAATTGAAGAGTGTCTCTTACTTCCTACTATATCTTCACTTGATAGGGTATCTGCAGCTGCTAATACTGTACTTCAGAAACTCTGCACTGTTCTAGGCTTACTCAAGGATCTGTTGTTGATCGAGAAGCTATCTGATAGTTGCATCCTACAGTTGGTTAGGACAAGCTTCACAACCCTTTTGGTGGATAATGTCCAGCTATTGCAACTGAAGGCGATTGCTTTAACTAGTGCTGTATGATCTTTCATTCCTTGGCCTTCTTGTAAGTTGTATATACCTTATTATGCATAAAAATAATGTTTATCTGATACTTTTTGTTTACAGATATTTTATTCATACAAGCAACACAGAACATATTTGGTAGATGAAATGATTCAGTTAATCTGGAAGTTACCCTCGTCAAAGCGAGCTTTGCGGACGTATCTTCTACCTGATGAAGACCAAAGACAGATTCAGATGATTACTGCATTGCTGGTTCAGTTGGTTCACTGTAGTGCTAACCTTCCTGAAGGTTTAGGGGATGCTTCCAGCATCAGTGCCATTATAGAAATCCCACTTGATGCTGATTACCTGATCAGATGTCATGAAGCAGTTACTGAGGCTTGTTGTCTCTTTTGGACCCGTGTGTTAGAGCGGCTTACATCTGTCAAGGCTCAGGATGCTTCTGAAGTAAAATCCATGATGGAGAATCTTGTCATGGATCTAATGACAACATTGAACTTGCCTGAATACCCTGCTTCTGCTCTTATTTTAGAGGTATTTTTGTTAGCTTCATCTAAGTTTGCTGAATTCTGTTTTGCTTCCTCACATTTTAAAACGATCAACCTCTGTAAAATGATTATAATATCACCTTCATATTTACTGGCTTAGCAGAGCCCTGCTGCTCAATATTTGTGAGGAAAGGAGGAAATCGAGTATTTGCACCCTAATTAGTTGCCTGAGTCATTCTATTCATTTGGTCTATTTGAACACCATCAATTGAGGCATGAATAATTTCTGGTACACTTTAAGCTAGAGGCTTCAGATTAATTTGAAGAGTTCATGGTATGGAGAATCAATTTATTTTTGTTTTTTTATTTTTTATATTATGATCTTTTTGCTTCCAATGAGAATGTTCCTTTCAATATTTTGTTAGACAGAGGACATAATAGCAGATGCTAGAAAGTTTCTTCCTCTAGCTGGCAGCATGTTTGGATGTCCTATATTTGATAGTTTGATTCAATTTGTGAAAATTCTGCTTTCCTTACTACAGATTTGGGTTGATTGTGTTGGTAATAAGAAAATGCTTTATGGTCCTTATTGAGTCTATTGCTTGTTGTCGCCTAAACTGCAATTATCTAATCTAGATCATCAATCAGGTCAGAGTTCAGATGTATGATTGATTTAGGGGAGAAAGAAATGAAACTTGCAGCCTATCCATCTAAAAAAGCTTTCTATCTGTTCAATTATTTGTAGGTGTTCTGTGTTCTTCTACTTCAGAATGCAGGTTTAAAATCCAAGGACGTCGCTGGGCGGTCTGTGGCAATTGATTTTCTCGGTACAATTGCTGCACGCTTAAAACGTGATGCTGTTATTAGCAAGCTTGACAAACTCTGGATGGTGCAAGAATTAAATGATGAAGACAGGAAAAGTTATCTGAAAGATGTATGCTCGGTTTGTAATAATGGAAGGCTTGAGAAGTTGTTGTTTACTTGTCAAAGTTGTCAAAGATCATTCCATGCTGATTGCTTGGGTGTGAAAGAGCTTGAAGAACCCAGTGATTTCTGGAATTGTCAGTTCTGCATCTGCAGAAAGCAATTAATGGTATTGCAGTCGTACTGCAACACACAGGGTAAAGAAAACCCTAAAAGGAGATCGGAGGAGAAATCTTTGGTTCGAATCACAAACCTAGAAATTGTTCAACAGCTGCTTTTGAACTACCTCCAAGATTCAGGTTCTGTTGAGGACATACATTTCTTTGTTCGATGGTGCGTAGAGTCTGTCCCATCTCTCTTGTTCGTCAATTTTTATGTACTTTAATGCCTTCAAATCTTTATTTTCAGGTTTTATCTTTGCCTGTGGTACAAGGATGATCCCAAGTCTCAACAGAAGTTCTTTTACTATCTTGCCAGACTTAGAGCAAAATCAATAGTACGTGACTCTGGTGTTGTTTACTCTTCATTGACAAGAGAATCAGTCAAAAAGATTGCTCTTGCATTGGGGCAGTATAATTCCTTTTCCAGAGGGTTCGACAAAATTCTTCGTGTGCTTCTGGTTAGTAAGTTTCCTTGGCTTGTTAGTTTAGCAGCAAGAGGTTATACTTACAGTATGTCTAATTTCAGGCAAGTTTAAGGGAGAACTCTCCTGTGATTCGAGCCAAAGCTTTACGAGCTGTAAGTTGAAGGTATTTCATTTTAAAATCAATTTGATTTGGCATATGCATGTTTTGATCAATTGCGCCCATAAGCAGGTTAGTATCATTGTGGAGGCTGACCCCGAGGTATTATGTGATAAACGTGTACAATTGGCTGTTGAAGGAAGATTTTGTGATTCTGCCATCTCTGTCAGGGAAGCAGCGTTGGAACTTGTTGGTCGGCATATTGCTTCACATCCTGATGTTGGTGTGCAGGTGAATATATTATTGCTAGTCCTTTTATTATAGTTGAAGAGTCAGTCTGTTATTACTATAATATATATATATTTTGGGACCACTGCAGTATTTTGAGAAGGTGGCGGAGAGAATAAAAGATACCGGGGTTAGTGTTCGAAAGCGATCAATCAAAATAATCAAGGATATGTGCACATCAACAGAGAGCTTTGCTGCGTTTACTAGTGCTTGTATTGAGATCATCGTCCGTGTTACTGATGATGAGTCTAGTGTTCAAGTAAGTGAGATCTTTATAGCTCTCTCTCTTTATTCATTACATTCTTAATGTATATGCAGATGGCAGTTGCATTTTTCTATATTATATGCTGCTATCATTAAGATTATAGGTTATTATAAATTAAAGAGTGGAAAATCATACGGTTGTATGTATTTGATGAACATAGAATCTTCAATCATGTCGTTCATATAACAGGAAGCTCTTCCAGAGTTGAATATTCAGTTGTCATGAACCAGTTGAAGTTATTATATCATGCCAAGATAGATTAGATATTCAATTTCTGGCGTTTGGTAGGAACTGTGAATTTTTTAACCCCATTAGAGCTACGAAACCAGATCCAGTTAATTTTTAAATTTCCTGCTTTCAACTTTACCATAAAAAACTCCTTTTCACATTCTTTTTTTATTCATAGCTTAATTACGTTTTTTGGCCATCAAAGTAGCTGAGTCACCTGGAAGTCTCTAATTTGACCAGTAATTATATTTCTTTTCGGGGTGTTTGACTGATGGAATCAAGGAGGAATTGGAATACAGAATATGTATTTCGTTGTTTGGTTGCCTAAAATTTACGGAATATGGAAGCGGAATTTCAAGAAGTCCCTGAATAACCATGCTTTGTTTTTTGGATGGTATGACTATTCCAGAACTTTCCGGAATAACGAATAGGACCAACATGACAGAACTACTCTCAACCATTTTAATTAATTACAAAAATGCTTACATCTAAGTATATTTCAACAATTAATTTAATTAATCTTTTTTATTTAATTTAATTTATTCTAAAGTTCTAATAAATTATATTTTTAATTAAATTAAGTTAATTTATTCTGAAATTTATATTATATTTTTAATTTAATTATTTATTCTAAAGTTTCTAATAAATTATATTTTCGATTAATGTTTTTTTTTTTAAAATTTTTTTGTTTGGCCAACTAATTTATTTTATTTAGGTATTAGATATATTGAAGTAAATGGTATATACATTATTTGACATAATTTCATTTCATTTTCATATACCATTTTATCAACCAAACATTGGATTTCGTATTCCTATTCTAATTCAAACAATCAAACAACTTCATATTCTCATTTTGTAATCCTGTTTTCTTATTCCTATTCCTTACTCCTTATTCTTGTTCTTATTCTGGGTACCAAACAACTGCTATATATATGATTCAATAGAATCTGTAGTCATCCAGCATGACATTACCCTCTAATGAACGCTATTATCCCTTGATAAATTATCTGTCTGTGTGTGTGTAATGTGTATTCATGACTACGTCTGTTTCCTATTTAATTATGCATATATAATTATATATTTTGAAACATATTATGTGCTTGCTTTGATCTATTTTCACATTCTCTTACATTCTCATGTCTCTTTCTTTCCCACACTATAGGATCTAGTGTGCAAGACATTTTATGACTTCTGGTTTGACAAACCTTCTAGAGATCAGACACAATACTACAGTGATGGTAGTTCTGTTCCTTCCGAAGTTGTTAAGAAAACTGAGCAAATAGTTGACGTATTGAGGAGACTGCCGCATAATCAGCTTCTTGTCACTGTTATTAAGCGGAATTTAGCTCTCGACTTTCTCCCCCAATCAGCAAAAGCTGCTGGGATTGACCCTGCTTCACTCGTGTCCGTCCGTAAGCGTTGTGAATTGATGTGCAAGTGTTTACTAGAAAAGATACTGCAGGTAGCTCTGCTGCTTCGTGTCCAAACATTCTAGCTATTTCTTGGGTCTTGAAACATTGTTAAGAATTTGTTCTTCTTAGGTGGATGAATCAACTGGTGGAGAAATGGAAGTTCGAATTCTTCCTTATGTACTGGTTTTGCATGCATTTTGTGTTGCTGATCCAACACTCTGTGCACCAACTTCTGATCCTTCGCAGTTTGTAGTCACATTGCAAACATATCTGAAGATTCAGGTACCGCTTAATAACTTTTTTCTCCTTTGAAGTTGAGCTGCATTTGTGTGAAAAACAGGACATTATTTTGTCTGAGGTGGCCTTGAGATAATTATACCCAAGGAGCCTATTCTCTTAGGAATAAAGAATGCATATATTACTGACCTTGACCTCCTTGTATCCTGCTATATAGCCTAGAAAGTGTTATGGATTTGAATCTTTAGGAAGGTTTCACCACACCAGGGATTGAGCCAAATATAGATGATCCTGCAATCTTTGGATAAATATAAGTGTTCTTGAAAGCCTAAACCATAAACTAGCAGTATGGTTCTAAATTTCAACACCATGATGGTGTTGGATTAGAATTGCATCTATAATTTATTGCCATATTTTGCTTCTGTGACCTTCACACACGTCAAGATTTGAATGCCAGAGCTGTTCTCCTAGTATTACTTTCATTAAACAATTCATCCATCTGACTCCCAAACCGCATTTCTGATTGGTTGCCGCACAAAGCTTCAACTTAGCTGATCTCCTTTGCTCTTTCGTCCAAAGTATCGCCATGCCTCCGCCTCTTCCTCTAAAAGAAAAAACACGAACCAGACTTCTCGTGACTCCTTCCTTCTAGCTTCTTTGATACACACTGTATGGTGAATGACATGACATTGACATACAGATTTGATAACGCTAACTTGATGAGTGAGCAAAAAATATATCTGTGCTCCACTAGACTCTTCTGAGACACTGTTGCACCAGAATGTCTTAATGAATTGCACATTTCATCGTACATCTTTTCATGCATGTAATCTCACATACTTTTTTGGTTTCATGATTAATTGGCGTATAAATATTTAGTTTACCATTATTTGTATTTCAACTTGCTTATGCTGCTTTCAGGGAGAAAATAGAGCAGTTGCACAATTGTTGGAAAGCATAATCTTCATCATCGATGCTGTCATCCCTTTGCTTCGGAAGTTACCTCAAAGTTTTGTCGAGGAACTGGAACATGACTTGAAGAACATGATTGTTCAAAATACTTTCTTGACAGTTGTCCATGCTTGCATCAAGTAACTATTTGTTTATAAACTCCATTGTGACTTTTGTGCTGACCCTCTTCTTTTTAAATGGAAATGGGTTTTGAAGCTTAGGTAATAAATTTTCTCCCAATGCATACAACCTTATGAATGTGAGAATGAGAAATTAGGATCCTGTTATTCTTTCTGGAAGCTATTCTAGTGCTCTTGCCGAGAAACCCCCAAACAGCTAACTGGCATGATTTTTAATTTGATAGTTATAGTGTCCCCATTAAGTACTGCAGTGCCACTGACAAACTGAAATGATTTAAGATTATGAATGTTCATTGCCATATGACAACATAATTCCCTCTTGGAGTTATGGAGGATTATTTGCTGATGCTGTAGTTGATTGGTTGCATGAAGCATTATCTACCTCTGATTTAAGGGCCATAACTAACATGCTTGAGGTGTTAGAGATAAAATAGCTATCACTTACTTCGTACCTTCTTTTCCATATCGTAGGTGTCTTTGCTCTGTGATGAAAGTTGCTGGAAATGGTTCTTTTTTAGTGGAGTACCTTCTTCAAGTGTTCTTTAAAACGTTGGAATCTCACGAGGTTGAGAATAAGCAGGTTAGTAACAGATCTTGTCCGTTGCTGTAAATAATTTGATGTGCATAGTAAACTCATCTACATGGAGGAGTAAATACTATACCATAAACTAGCATCCTGTAAATTTTGGTTTCCACTTGTTATGTAAATGGGTTTAAACCCCTTGGTGTGTTACTAGTTATATACCCTTAACCTTTAACATCTAAAATAATTGGAGGGGAAAGGAAATCGAAGGAAACGGTGGAATATATTTCCCTTCAAATCCTTCCCTGAAAGGAGTTTTAATCTACCAAATTTGGAGAATATGGAGGGAGACGAAGGTATAGACATTGCGAAATTACAACCATATTTTCTTGTTCTATGTCCTCATAGACAAATCCTTTCTTCCCGTTTCCTTTAACGAGTTATATATCCATTTAAGGGGCATTAAGAGAAGAAAACCTTCTCTTTTCCTCAGCTTCCCTTAATGAGTCCTATCCTAACAAGGAAAGACCTTCATTCTTCACCTTCTCATTATTTTACTTTCCTAACATGAAATAAAATCAAACAAAGTTTTAGTAGCTTCAAATTGTACCAATAAGTTTTCGTACTTCACAGCTCATCCTAATCCATATAGAGATGAAAGATGTAAACTCTTCCTCAAAGTTATGATAATTGCCATATATTCATACATAACATCTCTCTTTCTATTTCACAACTTTGCCAGTTATCTTTATATACTAGTTAGTGCTAACAAGGAGACTTTGTTAACGAACTTATCACAGGATAACTCAAGTACCACACTGCTAAAAGCTTGGTACCATTCTTTGATTTCATGATGTAACCCACATGTTTCTTGGATCACACCCCATTTTCAATAACTTGGCAGAATGGCTAGGTTATTCGTATTTCCCCTGGCTTGGAAGTAGGATGTTTTGGTAGTTCTGAATCATAACTTTTTATTTGTTGGGCATGTGCAATTGCACTCTGCAGTTGCTGTTTGGCTAGGTTATTGTTTCTTTGTATATGTAAAATTTCTCGATCCATCTTAATTATGGTGATTTTGTTCCTACACCAGAAGCTGGGGAAGTCACTTTTTTGTCTCGGGTTGCTTGTACGCTATGGGAACACCTTGTTGTGCTCCTCCAGTAACAAAAGAGTTGATGTTGCTAGTAGCCTCAGTCTGTTTAGGAGATACCTTGATATGGAAGACTTCAACTTGAAGGTCAGATCTTTGCAGGTTAGTTTTTCTGATGCCTTGGTGTAGAATATGGTGATTTCTTCGACTGGTAATTCTTATTCTTGCATTGGCTTTTGTAGGGTTTGGGATTCGTTTTGATTGCTAGGCCTGATTTTATGTTGGAGAAGGAGGTTGGACGGATTTTAGATGTTACATTGTCCACCTCTACTGATTACCGTCTCAAGGTAAAGAGCTGGATACGTCCCCATTGCTCCTCCTGTGTGTCTCATTCTTACCTATGTCTTAACATTTTCAACCAGATTCAATCTTTACAAAATGTGTATGAGTATCTGCTTGATGCTGAGAGCCAAGTGGGAAAAGAAAATGGGGTTGGAGATAGTGCTGCACATCACTCTGCAGAAGGCAACCAGACAGTTCCTGTTGCTGCAGGTGCTGGAGACACTAACATATGTGGCGGCATAGTCCAGTTGTACTGGGATAAGATACTGGGAAGATGTATCGACTTGAATGAACAAGTTCGTCAGACGGCTCTCAAGGTGAGAATATATGTATAATTTTGTGGTGTTTGGGAACAAAAGACTAGGGATTCTGATGGTTATTGCTAAACTTGGGGAACTGTTGAAATTCGCTCTCAATTGAGATTCTAAATACATAAATGATTAGAAATGTGACATGATTATGAAGTATCTTTTCCATTACCATATCATGATTGCTGGGCTCTGGAAATTTAACCTTCTATTACTTTGGTTGTGTTGCAGATTGTGGAGGTGGTTCTACGTCAAGGTCTTGTTCACCCTATAACCTGTGTTCCCTACTTGATTGCACTTGAAACTGATCCTCAAGAGATGAATATGAAGTTAGCACATCATTTGCTGATGAATATGAATGAAAAGTAAGTTTATCTCTTTCAGTCAATATATTGATAATGGCTCCACTACAATGTCAATATCCTAAAAGAGTGAAAGTGTTGGACTTGACTCAGGTATCCTGCTTTTTTCGAAAGTCGGTTAGGAGATGGTCTACAGATGTCATTTATATTTATACAAGTCCTGAATGGAGGAGAGGGTCATGGAAACATGAAAGGGAAGAGTGACGGTGGCTCTTTAACTCAAGCAAGACTAGGAGTGTCAAGAATTTACAAGCTCATTCGAGGGAATCGGGTCTCTAGGAACAAATTTATGTCCTCAATAGTACGTAAGTTTGACAATCCTAGCTGGAATGAATCAGTGATCCCTTTCCTAATGTGAGTGTACCTCTGCTGGACAGTTGGTTTCTATTTGTTTTTTTGTCGCTATTATGTAAATTAACTGAGACATTTACTGTAAACAGGTACTGCACAGAAATAATGGCTTTGTTACCATTTACAACACCTGATGAGCCGCTCTATCTGGTTTATGCGATCAATCGCATAATACAGGTAAGGGCTGGTGCCGTCGAGGCAAACTTAAAAGCATTTTGTTCAAGATGGTGCCCAAGAGAAGGGGACCCTCAGGGGAACGAGACTGTTCAGCATGAAGGTCATACACAGACTAAGTTTGGAGCAGTGGATCTCAACTGTACAGTTTTGTCGTATGGGGGAGATCCATCCCTTTGGTACGATGGTCATATGAGATCTCTGGATCTAAATGGTGGAGTTCCTGGAATAGTGAACTTTAAAGCAAATTATGCTAGTTCTTTCAAGGCAGAAGCAGCACCAAATCCAATGTCCTCTAGTGAGCCTTGTGAGATGTCCAGTGATGATCTCCAGAAAATCCAGGTACTTGTCCTCCTTTCAGTATCATATTTACGTACTCTGAAATGTGAAGACTCGTGAAATATACTCAAATTGGAACTGTTTTATCCCTAATGAAGTAGGTACGGCATAGTTACCAAGCATTTTGTACAGCTACTGCTGCAAATGGTCTCCTTTACAATATATACAACCTACCTGATTGTCTTATGTCGAAGAAAATTCTCCTTCAATTTTTTTTTTTTAAAAAAACATATGAATTGCATTGTATGTAACCGCTCAATTATTATGTAGATGCAAACAATTGGTTGTTCTCCTTGTTTAGCGTGGTGAAACCTGTTTGATCTTGTTTTTATTATACGAAGGGTTAATTAGGATCGCTTTAGTTTAATTGTTACTCTTCTCTCTTCCTATGTAGGAAGTCTGTCTAGGTGCACTAGCGCTTCAGCTATTGTTGAAGCTCAAGAGACAGCTAAAGATTGTATATAGCCTAAACGATGCTAGGTGCCAGGTAGGGTCTGCTAAACATGGCGATTAGACAGTTGTCTCGTTTTTCATGTGCCAAGGTCTAGTTCGAGCTGAGAATGATGATTGTTGTTAAAACGGCCTTTGTTTCTTCTGTTTCTTTTTTATTACAAAAACAGGCATTTTCACCAACTGAGCCTCTAAAACCTGGTGATCCGCTCACCAGACAGAATATACCATTCAATGTTGGCGACACAAAAATGAACCTACCTTCGACACCTCATGAAGTCGTACAGGGATATCAGGTATTATTGGAACCTTCGAGTCATTCTTTTTGAATTTCCTTGCAATGATTGCTGAAGGGTTTGTGGTCTATGGTTTGTTTGATTGTGCAGGAATTTAAGAACGCGCTGAGAGAAGACACAATAGACTATTCAGTGTACACAGCAAACATAAAAGTGAAGAGGCCTGCTGCTCCAAGAGGAGGAAGGGGTTCAAAACGTGCGGCAGCAGCAATGTATGACGACGACGATGATGATGAGAACTGGAGAGGTGGAGGGCGAGTGAGTAGCAGTGCCAGGAGAAGTTACAGAACAAGGCAGCAACGATAGATTTTTATATAATATTAGGACTTGTAATTAAGGTCCCCGTGTTAGGTTAACATATCTTTCGTGTACATTTTTAAATAGAAGATTGGATGATTTTAGGAGGATATGAATGATACAACTGGAGTGGCGGAAGAAGAATTAGGCTTTAGAAGAAAGAATCAGTTTCCGAATCTCCGTGGGTTGTGTGTAGGTTATTTCTAATGGCTGGCCCTAGTCATTACAGTTGAAGGGAGTGGCATTCTTTTGTGTATGTTTTTGAGTTTAGTGATGTGTCATAGGCGTGTTACGTGAAAAACACAACTTGATGGAAAATTGCTGTACGTTGCAACATCAAGCATTGTTTCTTTTGTGTTATCTATCTAATTTGTCACACTTAAGCTATTCAACTGGAGTACTCGTGAAAATGAGATCGGCTGCATCAGCTTCTATGTAAATTCACCAGGGTGAGGTGACATTAGCTGATTAGTTCTCGATGAATGGAAAAAATTTAGATGATAGCCTAAATCGAGAAAGATGGCGTGCCAATCCACATCAAGGAATGCCTGAATAGAGCTTTGAATCGTATTAAGGTCCATGTCCTAACAAAAATTTCAGTAGACAACAACATGAACAACACATAAAGCAGCAGTTATTAAACGAAGTTGCATAAAAATGGAGCAATTCCTGGATGAGCTTCAAATTGAGAAGGGTGTAGAAATTCCAGAACATAACTCGCTCATGGTGCTATGATAAAAAGAGGCTGCAAGAAGCGAACGGAACATGTAAATAAGCTGAGGCAATTATTTCTTTCTGCATATAGAGTTGAGAAAGAGAGATTACCAAGTCTACGCTAACGGCTTTACCATCCTCGACCAATATCTCAGTAATAGTTCCACTCCGGTCAGCCTAAGGAATCACCAAATTTTAAAAAAGGTAAGCATTTTAACAAAAGCCAAACATGAGGCGGATCCATGCATCATGGCATGGCATCAAGAATTCAAAGGTGATGTAATAACTTGAGATCTTATTGACAGATAACAAGGGAAGGGCACGCAGCAGAATGAATATAGTCATATAACAATGAAAATCATCCACTCACTTCAATCTCATTCATTAGCTTCATAGCTTCGATGATGCATATAACTTGCCCTTTCTGCACTTTATCTCCAACCTGACCATCAAAATAGTAATTAGTTATCAATGTTCACGAAAGTAACTAAAGAAATTATGACCTTTCAAACCCTACTGTCGCTAAAAAAAGAAGAAAAAATTTAACCTTGACAAAAGGGGGTTCGCCTGGTCCAGGACAGCGGTAAAAGGTACCAGCCATGGGGCATTTCAAAGGTGGGTGAGAAGATCCACTTGGTTTCTTAGATGCAGTGGGAGGAGGTAGTGCCAATGGAGCAGAGCTGGCTGGAGCAGAAGGAGCTGTCATTGCAGGAGCCTGTGGTTGTGGTGGTGGCATTGAGTGATAACCTGGTGGCATTGCCATCATTGGTGGTGGTGGTGATGGCTCCAATGCTTCCTTCTTCCTTATGGTGAGCTCACAATCAAGCTGCTTCATGTTTAATTCTACGATATCTTTTGAATCTACTAGCCTGCTCGTGCTCGCATAAACAGCAAACCATTAATGAGCATACATACATTATTTTAAAAAAAATACTGGATATTTGATCTGTCATTCACTAACTTGATCAGATCTGATACTTGGGCTAGGAATGCAGAGATAGACGCCTCATCAGCAACAGATTTGGTTACAGAGCCGTTTTTCGGTGCAGATTCAGAGGAGGGCTGCTTCTCACAGGTGACGTTGAGTTTTAAGATAATAGCATTGGTAACTAAGGCTGGTGGCCCCAACGAATATATACTACTCAATTTCAAGAGCAAAAGATGATCCGCTTACCTCATTAAGACTTGCTTGGACCTTCCAATCAGCAGCTTGTTTCCTCTTGGGAAACTGCAGATGGGGAGCATACTAAGTTAATACGGTTCTAACCAACATTTACAGCAGCACGTAAGCTAAACCCGGTACTCTTCTCTTTTACATGTCCATGACGCTAGAAGTCAACTCACTAATTAAGTTCATATCCGTCTATATATGATAAATCAGAGAAAAGTGAATGCTGATTCATAAATACCCTCTCGCATAGAATGCATCATCTTTTTTTTAGCTTTTATACTAAATCATCTTGAAAACGAGCGCATCTTGTACCAAATCAAGAGAGATTCTTGTCGCAGACGAACCACATCAATCAAGAGTTTCTTCTGTGTCCCATAGTATACTGCAATAGGCAGCTAATAGCATACAGTAGTCAAACTCAAACTTCAGTACTGATTTATTCTTACTTCCAACTGACCCGAAGTCGAAATTATGTAACTACTGAATGTATGAATGTGCAACGAAAAATTATACCCTAAGACATCATTTTTGCCTCAATAGTTTACTGCATATGAACCAACTTCAAATTTATTGTGGTTCTGAATTGCAGCAGTAGAAATTACAGAGATTTGGCGCACCTCCTCTCAGTTTCCCTTATAAATCGACGACTCGCAGTCCTCTACTTCACCACAAAATGCCATGATATGAGAAATATATAATCATGAACTCGCTCACCTGGAAGCCGACAGAGGACGCAGACGACCAATTGAGGATCTTTGGCACGTTTTGCTGCTTTCGATTGGCATTGTTGGCAGCAGACGACCCAAAGCAGGCGACCGAAGATGCCTTGGGACACTGAACTGTAAAGGAAGCCATTTCAGACCCTTTCCCAGATCCTGGAAACAGTAAAAATCGTCTCTCCGAGAAGAGCAGTCAGCAGAGAACTGAAGAAAAAAGAGGGAGTGAAGTGGAGGTGTAAGGCAATGTCGGCGATAAGATCAAAGTAAAGAAGAAGCAAGGACAAATCAAGGGGAAGGTTGGTCTTTAATTTTGCGATACGTCAATGTATGCGCATTAATAAAGGAGAAGGTTGTATTAATAACAAAAACAAAATGTAATTATCAAAAAAAAAATATAAAAAAAATGTGTTTATATATGTTTGATTCACGGAATAAAACTGATAATAGATAAGTAAAAAATATAATAGATAGATCGAAATAGTTATTTGATATGACAATTAATATAAATATGTATATATATAAACTTTATATATTATATTTTTTAAAAATGTAGTAGATATAGGATTCTTATTCCTTATGAATGTGTGTCCCAACATGAAATTATACATCTTATTATTTATGTAATAATAATATAAATAATATGTTTTTTTTAATCTTTTATAATTTTGCTTAGCTTAATGTTTTTATTATTAATGCACTAATAGAGAAGATAAATATAAAATTTTAATAACATGACACTTAGTAGTTTTTTAGTTTATGAAAATATAAATAAGATATATTTTAAAAAGTGTTGTGCAGTATAGTGATCTAATACATATAAAGAGAGGCAAATAAAATGTCGTAATATGCATATAAAATAAAATCTTGTATTCTTATCGGCAAGATGATTCAGTTATAACTTTTATCAAATGTTACAGTTGAATTTTAATTCGACCGAAACCTCAACTGAGTCTCAATCGAATTGGAGACACGTTTATAATCTATCCATTTATAGACGAACACAATTATTAATACATAACGATTAAATACTACATTCACAAACTGCCACCCAATCTAAACAAACCATTGACTCCTATCATTTTTGCATCAGTCATTCCTTTCCTGCAGAGGGTCAAAGCTTGATCAGCTCAATTTTCATAATTAATATATTTCTTCAGTTTTATACTGCAAAAAGGTGACCACGTTGTTGAGTTAATGTTACAAACAAACCAGCTGTGTGCTCTGCAGCTTGGACAAATGCAGAATCCTAGTCTGTCATGTCATGCATGTACTTCCCATATTCTTATTCTTTTATTCATCTAAAAAAGTCAACGACATCCATCATATGGTATTCTCTAAGAAGTAGAAGCCGTGTTAAAAAGATAAAATCTTAAGATTTACATTCGAATTGAATGTAAATCTCAATGGAGATGTTTTTTTGGGAAATTTTAATTTTAATACTATCCATTCAAAATTGTAGAAACAATCTTGTATACTAAAAAAATATATATACACTTAATATGTGAGTTATTTTAACCTTAGGACTCCCGATCTAAAATTGCATAATCTTATCACACACAAAATGCATAAATTTATCGAGCTGAAACTAGTAGCTAATCTTGATCTTGTCCCCCAAACCAATTCTATGTTTTGATGTAGTCTATTTTCCTGACCTATTCCCCTCAACTGCTAGTGACATCTGTTGGATCTTTCTGTCTGAATTCGTAGACCGACACTAAATCCGTGGGCTAATGGACTCGTAGGTGATGTATTCACTCGTGCACATGCATGAAAGTCCGGATTTTATCCGTTGTTTCCGTCCGATAATAAAATCAGCAATAGGTTGTTGGGAGGGTAAATGTATATTAGAGACTTAAGAGTATTGAATACTTAATGAAGTAGGTAGTTAAGAAGTATTTATAGACAAAGTCATTGCACTATTCATCTAATCAGGTCTTTACTCTTGCTGGTATTGTCTGATACTGAAAATTTGATCAGAATTACTTTAGTCATATAATTTTTAATGTCCGTTATCCTTCTCATTGGGCTATCCTAAAGTGTTCAGGCAGGCGTTGCCCTTCTATATAAGGACGAGGCGACACCCAAGAGCCATCAGCATCCAAGAAAGTTCGCCAATAAAGACCATTGGCACGGCAGTCGCCAGGATGAGGCGGTGCAAGTCCAGACCACGCTTTGCTGTCAGCCACAACTGTATTGACTTTGACTAGTCGACTCCTCCGCGTTATACTCCTTAATTATTCCCAATTGAACGTTCTCAAGTGGCATATCTAGAGATAACACACGTCGGTGCGGGTAGATATGTAATTTTGGATCCAAAGTCACCTCGTCTACGGCTGTTATTTACGATTTTACCCTCACGTCCGGGTCGGTCGGTGAGATAAGCTCCTTCCAATCGTAAAAATAGAAAAAGGAAAAAGTCGACGCAGTCGCAGGGTAGATCCTGAAGCCGCGTCTAGTATTTAAGACAGTCCCGCTCTCTTAGCTCTTCAATACTCGTCTCTGAAGCCAGATCTCTGAAGCCAGAGAGAATCTGTAGTCCTTTGAGGTAATTCTCCAAATCTGATTCTGCAAGCACTGTTTTATGCTCCTGCATTGGTCGTTGGTAGAAATTCATCTAGCAACTACAGGAAGTGGTGTGTTCTTTGCTTTTGATTTTGAACGAATGCATGATCACCTGATCTGTTGATCTCTTGTTTGATCTCCTCTCGATATAGAGCTGAAATGTGATCCAATTATCCTCCAGTTGAATTTCGTCGTGATAGATGGACATATTGTATTATTTACGCAGTGTTCTTGTCGATCTGTTTTTTTTTACTTAGAATTGATGCTTTCGATTAGATCCGGTTTGAAATATTCTTTCGTCGAAAATTCGTGTTGTTCTCGCCTTTCTGTTGCTGATCTGCTTCAAATTTCCGCTTTAAAACCTATCCAGCTTGATTAGTGTTTCATCAGCTTCTTTTCTGCTCTTTCGATACGAATCTGGTTGAGATCGTTTTGTGTATTTTGAGGTATGATGATAGCAGATCATGATCTATATTTCGAAATAAGTCTGAAAGCTTGACTTAAATTGTCGGTTCTCAAATGTTCTTGCTGTCTGACCGCTGTCTAGTCGGTAAGTTGGTCTTTTTAGTGGTCCGCTCAGTTCAAAGCTGATATCTTGGATTGGATCTGGGGTTTGGTGTGCTCACTAATTGAGTCAAACAAAGATCAACAGAGCTCCCATGAATTTTCCATTTCTAGCTTGAACTAGATTCAGGAGTCCAGGACGAATAGTATAAACTATTTTTCTGATTCCCTTGTACCTTCGCAAAAGATTAGAAAGCAGAATAACATTAGTGATTGATTCTATCCTTACTATCTTTCTTATTTATTTCGTTTCCAATGGTTCAGGTGTTTTTAATTAATCAAGAAAGATGGTGAAGATCTGCTGCATTGGTGCTGGATATGTCGGAGGTCCTACAATGGCTGTAATTGCACTCAAGTGCCCAGCTATTGAAGTTGCTGTTGTAGATATCTCTGTATCTCGAATCAATGCATGGAACAGTGACACCCTCCCAATCTATGAACCGGGTCTTGATGATGTGGTGAAGCAGTGCCGAGGAAAGAATCTCTTCTTCAGCACTGATGTGGAGAGACATGTGTTTGAGGCAGACATTGTCTTTGTCTCCGTCAACACCCCAACCAAAACCCGCGGTCTTGGAGCAGGCAAAGCTGCCGATCTTACTTACTGGGAGAGTGCAGCTCGTATGATCGCTGATGTCTCCAAATCCGACAAAATCGTTGTCGAAAAGTCAACCGTACCTGTGAAAACTGCCGAGGCAATTGAAAAGATTCTCACCCACAACAGCAAGGGAATCAAGTTCCAGATTCTCTCCAACCCAGAGTTCCTTGCTGAGGGGACTGCAATCAAGGATCTTTTCAACCCCGACAGGGTCCTGATTGGAGGAAGGGAAACCCCAGAAGGCCAAAAGGCAATCCAAGCCTTAAAAGATGTCTATGCTCACTGGGTCCCTGAAAACCGCATCTTAACCACCAACCTTTGGTCTGCTGAGCTGTCCAAGTTGGCTGCAAATGCATTCTTGGCACAGAGGATCTCCTCCGTGAATGCCATGTCAGCTCTATGTGAAAACACTGGTGCTGATGTCACCCAAGTGTCATATGCTGTTGGTACCGACTCGAGGATCGGGCCCAAGTTCCTGAATGCGAGTGTTGGGTTTGGTGGGTCCTGCTTCCAGAAGGACATCCTTAACCTTGTATACATCTGTGAGTGCAACGGTCTCCCTGAGGTGGCGGAGTACTGGAAGCAGGTAATCAAGATCAACGACTACCAGAAAAACCGGTTTGTGAACCGTCTGATTGCCTCCATGTTCAACACCGTCTCGAACAAGAAGATCGCTATCCTTGGATTTGCCTTCAAGAAAGACACAGGTGACACCCGTGAAACACCCGCCATTGATGTATGCAAGGGTCTATTGGACGACAAGGCAAGGCTCAGCATCTACGATCCTCAGGTCACTGAGGACCAGATTCAGAGGGACCTGATCATGAACAAGTTCGACTGGGACCACCCTCTCCACCTCCAACCCATGTCCCCGACCACAGTGAAGAAAGTTTCAGTCGTGTGGGACGCTTATGAGGCCACTAAGGATGCCCATGGCCTCTGCATCCTCACCGAGTGGGACGAGTTCAAGAGCCTTGACTACCAGAAGATCTATGACAACATGCAGAAACCCGCTTTTGTGTTTGATGGAAGGAACGTTGTTGATGCCGAGAAGCTGAGGGAGATCGGGTTCATCGTGTATGCCATTGGGAAGCCCCTAGACCCATGGTTGAAGGACATGCCTGCAGTCGTTTAATAGAAGAACCAAATCCATGCTTTTTTCTTTTCCAGTCATCAACTACTTTAATTCTTTTTTAACAGTTGCTTAAAGAATGTCAGTGGTAGATTTCCCTACCCTTCCCTATACTAGTAGTAGTAAGGGTAATGCTTTATACACTGGATCGTTGCGGCCAGGCCAGGGATATCAGCGATATTATTGTTTGTCTATTGCCGTATGTTAGTGAACTCCACTAATATTTTGTTTGAGTTTGAAACATTGTGTTGTTAAGCTTAGCGTCAGAGGTTGGACATGCTTGCTGTTGGCTGTTATTCTCACAAGTGATCAACACAAGTTACTTAGTCTACGGATCAAGAGTTTTGAGAGCCGGTCACTTCTACAATTAAACGCAATGGTCGCTACCGGAATTAGTCTTTGACCTGAGTGAGGAAGCTGATCTGCTAATTCAACAACTTAGAGCCAAATGAGGTAGCTGAGGCTAGGCCAACTCTTACAGACACGACACCATGGTGAGTCGGGTGGTAAAACCGCTGAATAGTTAACAACTTAACATAACTAAGAACTGACTCGTGTAAGAAATTATTACTATATCAAGTGTAGCTTAAAAAAATGGGAAAAATATGAAAAATATGTAAGATGTTTGCCTAAAATGGTAATCGATGAAATTTGTTTTGGGCCGCAGGTATTTGATGTACGATGTTTCATTCTGTTGGTTTTTGAAGAAACGTTAGTTGTTCTGTTAATTTATCCGTTAAAAGTTGACACATGCTGTTCACGTGACATATAATTTGAACGTTGAAAGAACAAAAAACGAAAATACCTAAACTACCCTCTATGTATTCCCTCATTTATTCTTTGCGAACCGAACCGTTTCCCTCCCAAAGACCAAACCGGTCCCTCTTCCCAAAAAACACATCACCTCCCATTGCACTACTTCAGTTTCAGAAACCCGAAGAACTGCCCATCACATCACGAAGCGAAGAACTCCTCAAACCCTAAATCGGAGACTTCCATGGGCATTTCATCGATTAGTTTCTTTGCCTCGTGTAGTCTACCTGCTCGGCCAAGCAGATCAACAACGCATGCATAGTGTTCAACCTGAGGCTCCACTTTGTAATTACTTTCCATTGTCTGAAAAATTTGAAGTCCTTCCTTAACCCTGCCACTGTAGCTTCATGCTGAGAGAACTCCAACAAAGGTGACTTCATCTGGAGTGGTGCTCGAAGAGCACATCTCTTGGAAGGCTTGTAAAGCCGACTCCCCTAAACCATGTTGTGCATAGCCTGAAATAATAGAATTCCACATCACGACATCCTTTGCCCCGAACCTATCAAATATCAATCTTGCCTTGGAAACGTCTCCACACTTCATGTACATGGTCAATAATACCGATAAAACATATACATCAAGATCAAAGTGTGATCTAACCAACTGGGCATGAATTTCTCTGCCATGATAAAGAGTTGCCAAGCTACTACAAACCGAAAGAGCACTAATTAATGAGGTTAAGTTGGGCCGAACTCTCTCTTTCTGCATCAAAGCAAACAAATCAAGGGCTTCTAGTTCATGTCCCTTCCTTTCGTAAACCTTAATCATCGAGCTCCACGTACGATCATCCTTGTCCCTCATTCCATCAAATAACTTCCTTGCTTTAGCCACCTCGCCGCTGTGTCCAAGCCCAAGTATCATATCAATACAAGCAATAACCGACTTCACTTGCATTGCCTCAAATATCTGGGAAGCTTCTTCCATCCGCCCACACTGAGTGTAACCCTTCAGCATTGCAGTCCATGACATTTTTCTCTAGCATCACTTCAAAGAGCTTCCTAGCGACGTCCACCCGTCCATTCTAGATATACCCATCGATCATTGCTGTCCACGATACTACATTCATGCATTGCGTTTCATCAAAAATCTCCCGAGCTTCAGATAAATGCTCATCTCGACAATACCCGACAATCATATTTGTTCTAGTAACATCATCTTTAGAAGGCATCATATCGTAAAGCTGACGAGCATCATCGATCCTACCTTCCTGAATCAACTCATCCATCATAACAGTCCAGGAAATGACATTTTTCTCAGGCATTCGCCAGAATAACGACTCTGCCTCCTCTATCTTCCCTTCACGCACGTAACCCCTTACCATGGCAGTCCAAGAGACAACATTCCGTTCTTTCATTGTATCAAATATCTTTCTAGTGTCATCCACCATCCCATTGATCACGTAACCAGAAATCAAGCCATTCCACGAGACAGTGTTTCTTTCAGGCATTCTGTTGAATAGAATCAAGCCATTTCACGTAACGCAGACCATCACACCGAAGAATAAGACTATTTCTAAGAAGTCGACAATGCCGTCGAGGAGTTCCCCTCGTTTCAAGTCAAGCAAGTACACAAAATATCCGACTCAATGAAGATATTCCGTGATTTCAAGACCTAAAATAGTATAACTTATTTTGGATGCCATTTTGGAATGACGCATACTGTTGGTTATGCTGTCAATTTGAGGCGTTAAATTTTGTTTTGTGAACAATATTAGGTTTCGTTTTATGTTTAGGATGAACTTGGTATTGTTGAAGTTGGTTTTGTTGAAGTTGGTTTTGTTGAAGTACTTGGTTGTCTGGATTGTGTATGTTGTCTGCATACTGAAAATACTTGGTTCTGTTGAAGTTGTCTGGATTGTGTATGTGTTGTGCGACAAGTGTTTAATTGCAGGTGGAATGTCGTTTGGATTTAGTCGATCACTTTTTGTCCTGTCAGTCAAAACATAGTACATCTATTCTCAACTAGTGGACAAACGTGTTTCATCAAATACCAACAATTACAAAACATGGGCCATTTGGTATTAAGACAACAGAAACATACTTAACTTAAAACACCCCGACCCACAAACATAGGTCTTTAAAATACAAGTCCTAAAACACGTTCACCCAATGACCAATTTTAGGATTACAGCAGTACCGCAAGAACACCAACAGCAGTAGTCAACATCTTCTCCCTCCTTCGTACAAGAACCACTTCGCTTTCAATCTTGACATGCATATCTCGAAATTTGTTCACGACCTTCCTTCCGTATATGTACATTTGCGGGTCACACCACTTAAAATAACTACAACTGTGGTTCTGCAACAGAAATACACCAAATTAGGGTTTCGAAAATTAGTGATTTTCAAGATTAGGGCTTCAAAATTAAGCTTCCAAACAAAACGAATTGGCAAACAAACCTTGTAATTGGGACACCCATAGAACATTCGACTGAAATTCTTCCATGTCGATGCGGGTTTAGCATGTGTCGTGAACCCACAGTAGCAAGTCCAACTCGGGTACTCTACGACCGACTTCGAGTTCGAGCTGGATGAAGTGCTGCCTGAGTAATGCGGTCCCATTCTTCCTCGACGACCAGCTTGGAGACCCAACAATGAAGGGCCGAAAACTTCGGGAAGCTAAGCTACAGACGACCACCTTGGAGAACAATGTTGAAGAAGAAACAGATTTGATTCAATGGGGGAGAAAGACTGTTATAATAGGTGAAGTACTAAGGGACATCTTTGTCTTTTCACACGCACCAAAAGTCACGTGCAAGACATGGAGGCTGTTAACGGAATTTTTAAACGGACACAAACGGAATTCATCAAAAACCTACACCAACAAACATACTACATCAAAAACAAACAATGGGCCGCATTTACCACTTTGGGTAAACATGTTACATCTTTTTCATACTTTTTCCTAAAAAAAAAAGCATAAATGAACTTGTAATAATACATATTTGTTCTTAAATAGTTCATTATAAATCTATCTTCGTCTTTTTTGGGGGTGGGGAGCTGTAAAGGTTTAAGTTTTTATTTTAGGTAGAGGGCTGTGAAGGTCTTGCCATTTACTGTACTTAATTAAAACTTCTAGCACTCTTTGAGACAAGCTACTATTATTCCAATCTCATAACAATTTATTAGAGAACATGTATTAAATAAATGGTCCTTTCTATTGTTTTACGTTTTAAAATTGATTAAAACTATTTGAAATTAACAATCTCTCTCTCTATATGAGATGAAAACTGCTGAAACACCAAAATTACTTCAGATATCAAACATCTCCATAAAAATTACACCACTGGTTGAAGACAACAGAAGAAAGTCGCTTAATATTTGCTTGTCATGAATAACCCGAGAACATGGCCATATAATCAGATGGTCTCTGTTTAGGATATATTTAAATAAACCACTTTATTAAAAACATTCGCCTCGGTGTAGCTACAATCGAAGCCGACCCCTTTTAAACTTAACTATAAATACACCCCATCCTAAGAAAACTGGTGCAGAGTGGACTCATAAAACGGTAATAGCATAAAGAGAAGAAGATGTCTCATCTCAAGAGGAGCGAGCAGACCGTGAAAACTGATAACAATACCAGATTCTCTCCAACATCCATTGAAGGCTTTTATTTATTCGGGATATAAGACGATTACTGTCTCTGGACACACTAGTAAGGAGGTTATGACTGCTTACGGAAGATCAACAGGCTGGATGTTCCATATATCTTTCGCATATTCGTGGATGGTTCGGTCGCTGCTAAACTTGTATGACCCTGCAGTGTTGAGGATCGACATTCTTGTCCATTTCTGCAAATCCAAATCGTGAAAATGGAGGCCATCATCAGATCACAAGCAAACATGATTCACTTCGTTTTTTAGTGTGAACACTTTCTGGACTTCAAACTTACCTTTTGGTCTTGATACGCCTTATCAACCTTTTCTTGGCATTCAATGTAGCTGGGGAAGTCCTTTCCCACCAGAAAATAATCCCCACGACCGTAACCTTCGTTCCCTTCCAAAGATCCGAGCAGCTCGTCATAGTTTGAAGACCCAAAAACTCCACTCTTCACATACTCTTTTATTTCCTCAAACCTTGGGTCAGGAACAAACTACATATAATAAACAGGAGATGCCCCATGAGTATGTTTTGCTGCAGCCAAACAAGTGAGAATGATATAAGATACACTAGGTACCTTGCCCGCAGTTCTCTCTTTCCTCAGCTCCTCGATTTCATGAGCTTCGGCACCAAACAGGAAAAAGTTATCTTCTCCAACCTCTTGCCTGATCTCGACATTGGCACCGTCCAAAGTTCCAATCAAAACACACCCATTCATGGAAAACTTCATGTTGCTGGTTCCACTGGCTTCCATCCCAGCAGTGCTAAACAAAAATAAAAAGAGCACCACGTGAGAGATTTCCTTTTTTTCTACTTTTCATAATACAGGACTAAAGAATCCTAAAAATGACAGGAATTCACAATATGAAGCACGGTAGGTTTCTTCAACAATTGTATTTTTTGGTGTGTCAGCGAGTTACGGATACGAAAATCCAATTGCACAGACTGAGCATACCCTCTAATTAAGTTATATATATATATACCTGATGTGCTGCGAGAGCTCACTAGATGGGATAAGCCATTCAGCGACGCTGACATTGTAATCTGGGACAAAAATAACCTAACATGGCAACAGTGTCATTCTTAAGCAAAGATGGAGAGATTACTAGATAGTGATAGTTTACTTGAGAATTAGTACCTTTAATAGGTCACCAATTTCAGGATCGTGATTTACTGTGGCCCCAACATCGGTGATGAATTTCACAATCCTCTTAGCTTGTACGTACGTAGCAAATGCTTTTCCTCCAAAGATACAGACTCGGGGGACAAACTTCTCTTTCCTTTCTTTGGCACTCATTTCCTTCATTTGTTTGTACCGGTAAACAATTCCCAATATATTCAGTAGCTGTCTTTTGTACTCGTGAATGCGCTTTACCTGAATCAAGATAACTATGAGTTGGTGCAGACCCATAGGGAGAACGTATATAACCAAAAACAAAGGATGTGCAAGAAATTCAGCTGGTTGATAAAGCACATGTGATACTTCAAGTATATCTTTATCTAATAGGATTTTGAATTCTAAGTTCTGCCACACAATTTTTAATTGTAATATACTATATAGTAAGTTGAAATTGGCCAATCTCCAAAATCTAATCAGAAAGTCAAATCATATTGCTTTTGTAAGTTAATGAGAGAATTCATTACTAGAAAAGGAATAGGTGAAAGAAAGCCAAGTGACCTGAATATCGAACATTGCATCAGGGCTAACACTGTATCCTGTTTTCGCTTTGATGAATTTCGCAGCCTTAACCTTGTTGTTCCTTTTTGCTTCCCTCCATTGGCTTTGAAGGTCCTTGTTATCGGCAAACTGTTGTGCAAGATAAACTCTTGCTCCATCAAGATACAGCCCAAGAACTAAGATTATTTAAAAGGAGTTGTTCGAAGTTTACCCCTGAAGTATAATTTCTCAAGACACCGATGAAAACAAAATATCAGGATGCACCAACTCAGCTCAGCTCAGTTTCTACTAGTGTTAAGAAATCAGTTATTTTGCACCATTTTCTGATTCCTAATCTACTTGATTGATGCAAAAGTGTATATCGATTTATCCCATTCTTTCTTTTCCCAGACCTCATAAAGAAGAGAAGATATATTCTGCATTATCTAGTCAATACTGCTGCGGATAAATTTTAACACAAAATGATCTGCAGCAGTGTTTAATATTCTATTTCCCTCCTGTAGATAGGATGTTTAATCACATGATGACAAAGATAAAGAGAGCATGCATTACTATGCATATGTTTCCTACCTAATGATCATCAAGTCTCTTGAAAGAATAGCCTTGAGTGCTGATCAGGGTATTACCTTCCGTAATTCAGCAAGCTTTTCCGTGTTCAGAATCCAGTCATCTGTTCCAATCCACTTTGTTATTATTTTACTCAACCCAGGATTGCAGAAGCTGATCCACCTTCTTGGTGTCACCCCGTTTGTCTTGTTTTGGAACTTTTCAGGCCACAACTGATAAATATGAAAAGACTGGTGAACTACAACAACAGCCGATTTCCAATACTGTTGCGCCAACATATGTTTCATACAATGCTGAAGAGCATGAAAATGGCTGAATTACAGCAGAAAGAAATCATGTGAGAGTATATTTTTACCTTATAGAAATCATTGAAGACCTCATTTTTCACAATTTCACTGTGAATTTCAGCAACTCCATTTACTGCATGCCCACCCACAACACATAGATTAGCCATCCGGACCATCTTGGGTGCATTTGTTTTAGGATTCTGCACTACCATTTCCTTCTTCTCAGTTTCTTCAACATTAAGAAGTTCAGCTTTCTTCAGTGGGACCATATTGGGTGCATTTGTTTTAGGATTCTGCACTTCCAATTCCTTCTCAACTTCCAATTCCTTCTTCTCAGTTTCTTCAACATTAAGAAGTTCATCTTTCTTCAGTGTGACCATCTTGGGTGCATTTGTTGATTTGACCTCTTCTGAAACTTCAGACTTCGCAGTGGGAGCCATTTTAGCCTTCTTAGGGACTTCTTGTGGTTTTACAATCAGATGGGCAAAAGCCGCAGGCAAATCCACGTTCTCTAATATTCTCATCTGCTTCAACCTTTTCTCTAATAATTCAGGATCTGCGGAACCACACTGAGCAACTATGGTGCCTACTAACTGGGAAACAGCAAACTATTAGAATGAAGCCAAACCTAACCGGAATGAAAAGAAACGAGTCAGAGGGAAACAAAGAAGAATCCCTGATTTGGTAAAGAAACAAGAATACCTCCTCATCTATCATCTCTATGATTTCAATATGACGAGGAAGCAACTTCTGTAGAAGATCAAAGCTCCATTTCTCCAATGCTTCAGGTAGGACAGTATGATTTGTGTATGCAACAGTTCTTGAAAATGAAAAGGGGAGGAAAAAAAGTCATAATTGGCCACTGAAGCTAAAGGCATTGAAAGGTCATGCTAGTAGTAAGTCCATAACCTTATATGGGAATTGGGAGGTTAATAATGTATATATGCAAGTTACCACAGTCAGGGAAGTCTATCACTATCTCGCTAGCATAAGGTGGGACATTTTAGAAAGGTAACATACTCTAACCTCTGGCATTTGGCTTTTATAAGCCTAATAATATTGAAGACCTCACATTAAGATTCTCATCAGATCTCTGATTACTAGATCCCACACTAACTGTTATTAGTTATTACATAGAAGCTGGAATGACTCTAACACATAGGAACGTGAATGTACTATTTGATGATACCATGGACAAAAGATGAACCAAGTTGAAATGTTCAATGCCAACAACTGTTGAGACTCCTCTAATTTGCATAACCGATAAGAAAATAAGCAAGTAATTGGTGAAGCAAAGTAAATCCAATGGTCCATTAAACAAATATCAATGGAAATAGTACCTTTGAGTAATGCTCCATGCTTCTTTCCAGCTTAGCCCTTTCACATCTATCAAGATCCTCATAAGTTCTGGGATGCACAGAGTTGGGTGAGTATCATTCATCTGTACTGCAACTTTCTCGGGGAATTCTTCCCAATTTACTGATTCACCAGACCGCCTCTCAAATCGAGCAATTATATCTTGAAGAGAAGCTGAACACAAGGTGTACTGCTGCTTCAGACGAAGAGTCTTTCCTTCAATTGACTCATCACCGGGGTAAAGCACATGACAAATCTTCTCACCATTTATATATAAAAAAAACAAAAAAAAACTTCATAAGCACTAATGACATGTGTTGAAAACCAAGCAGGCTCAATTAAGGCAACATTTGAAATGAATCTGAGATGATCACGATTCCAGCAGAGATGCCTACATCAAGTAGTTGGTTATGTTTATGTCCGCTATGCATATTTGAACCAATCAGGTTGACATAATTCTTGAGAAGTAAATAAGACAAATTTCTAGCTGTGTGCAGCCGATCAGCTTCATGGGTAGCATATTTCAGACCATCTAGAGGCAAAAATTTCAGAAGCTAGACAAGTGAACATCATATTTGCAACTACACTTCACAAACAAAGCAATACCTTTTCAGCACTTGCCAGTGCTTCATTTGCTTTCGTGTGCTCACCAGAATTAAAGCTATACAAATCAAAGTCCACTGACGGAACTTTAGTTGACCAGAGACGCAGATTGACGGTAGTTTTAGTTTTATATCCAGGAATAGGAACATCATATGCAACTGCTTGTATATCTTCTCCGCCCGTCCAATGTTTTTTACCATCTGATCCAGAAACAACCTTCCCATAGAATTTAATAGGATAGGAAACATCATTTCGCATGATTTCCCAGGGGTTGCCCATCTATGCGAAGAACTAACGTTAGTCCAAAAAATGGAAAAGCGTTTGAGGTAATATATTTCAGGTTAGAAAAGTAAGTCAATCAAAAGTATACAAATTATTCTAGATGTTCATTTATGCATCAGACCTTGTTTGCATCTTACAATTCTTACTGAACATACAAACTTAAAGGAATCAGCAAATGCATCATGAGGCTGTCCTAGTAGAGAATACAAGTCCAATAACCTGTTACTCTTTTAGACTTTTGTAAAGCAAGAAGAAAATATTAAGGCACCAATAGGTACACTCTTTGTATATTGTTAAAGTCCACTATGATTGGAAATACCACACCGATGGTTTCTCTAAAAATAGGCACGATATGTACAACAGGGCTACCTCCTTCTATCACCAATTGATTTTAGGATGGAACTCAAGTTGTATATTGTGGTTGCTATTTGGGTGTGGCTCGGCCCCGATAATAAAATTTAACATGGTATCAAAGTCCGGTTCCATTTGACGGTGTTTGGGTTGTTTCCCGTTGTGGGTGCCCAACGTGGGTTTGTTGTGTCCCGTTTACTCCACGTACCAGAGTTCGGGTCGGGCCTGAACGTGAGGGGATTTGTTGAGTCCCAACCTGTCTGGATTAAATGTGTGGGGAGTGTTACAGTCCACTGTGATTAGAAATACCACATCGACGGTTTCTCTAAAAATAGGCACCATATATACAACAAGGCTACCTCCTCCTATAACCAATTGATTTTAGGATGGAACCCAAACTGTATATTCTAGCTGCTATTTGGGTGTGGCACGGCCCCGATAATAAAATTTAACATATATAATGAAGCTTCAAAGTAATCAAAACTTGATATTCATACCTCAAGCCAATTTTCGGCAATTTCCTCCTGCCCACTTTTTGTAATGACTTGTTTAAACAAACCATACTTGTATCTTAATCCATAACCCCAAGCTGGGTAGTTTAAAGTTGCCAAAGAATCCAAGAAACAGGAGGCAAGCCTGCCGAGACCCCCATTACCAAGTGCAGCATCAGGCTCCTGCAATTTCGCCAGATAAGGTCAGACTCAAAGGAGGATATATAATCCAAAATGGAGATACAAATAGGAAGAACAATGATCCAGTCTAGAACATCTGCGCATCTAGAAAGTGGGGCCATTTACTTGATTTCTATCAAAATAGCTGACTATCATGTATATTCAATGAAGATACAACTCAAAAGCAATTATGTTTTTTCTATTCCCCTCAAATTTATGATATTCTAATAAGTAATAATCATGTCGTTATTTCAGCACAGAAATCTAAGCAGGTACTAAGAGAGAGTACTGATAAAGAGTTCGGATAGAAAGAAAGAAAAAAAAGTGTGAACGCTCTCACACTGGCGTGTTTGTAGGTACCACGAAATTTTTAGGCCTTCTCAATCCTTGTTCTCATTCCGATCATTCTGTAACTATCTTATAAGATTGTTTGATTAAGAAATGGAAGCAACAATAAAATTCATAGTCAACTGGTTTGTAAATCAACACACCTGAATAGCCACATTTTCTAGATCATGCCCAAGTTTTTTCAATGCCTGTGCATATGCACCAGTTAGCTCCAAGTTGCCAACTGCGTTTAGCAAAGCCCTTCCCTGAAAAAACAAAAATTGACACTATATAACTTCCTATTGATGCACGGTGGGCCGTTCCCAAGGACCAAAGCCAGAAACGGAATCAAGGAACAAACCTGTAGAAATTCCATGGATAAATAATACGCTTGCTTGACATTTATCTTATTATAGTAATCATACGTCGCATTCCAGTTTATAATAAGAGCATCGCGGACACTCTGTGCAGTCGCATAGTAGGCTTTCTGGAGTTCAAACTGATCGGGAGAAAACGCAGGCGTGAACTCTGCGTGATACTTGATGCTTGACGCAATCGACGCAGCGTCCAGCGTAAAAGGGCTCAAACTTCTCGGAATTTCTACTCAATTCATTACAAGAAAAAGATTGTTAACCACCAATTGAACTCCGTCAGCACACAGAAATGTTGATACACGTTACGTTTACCGACCTTGATCGTCGATCGGATCCTTGGATTTCGTCTTCGGCTCACTGGATACGCTCCTGACTGTCAAACATCTCCGCCTCTGCGACTGCCCATTTGCAGTTATGTTCCAGAAGAGCTTCGGTTTCCGCTCTCCGGAGCCAATGTCCATTAATCTGCTTATTGAACTGCATGGTACCAAAATATCTGCCTTGCCTGAAACCGCACAGAGAGGAGAGGTCGCCATTGCTGTCTGTCCTGTCTAAGATAACGTCGACTACGAAAGCACTTAGATCAGATTTTATACTCCCATTCCTTGAGCTCTCTCTCCTCTCGACGCCATTGAAGAGTTTACTGGCGAACTGGTCGCTCGAATCACGAGACTGTTCCTCCTCATCCTCTAGACAGTCCTCGTGGCGCTTGCCGCTCGCAATCACGTGTTTCGAGAGTATAGATCGCCCCTACTCTCGCGTTCAAAAATGGGCGACGTGTCCACGTATGCAAATTATGTCGTTCAATTCAATCATTTAATTTAAACAAAAAGCCAACTTTATTCGACTAGATATTATGTTCCCATTTCAGGACTCGCATAACTTGATACAATTTACTTTTACTCGTATGTAAGGGTGGAAAATTCTTATTAAATACTTTCATACGATAAATAAATAATTATTAAATACGAATATATACAATAAATTTATAATACCATTTTTATAAATATGAACGATAAATTTATAATACCATTTGTATAAATATGAACATGATATTAATTTTTTTTGTGTGAGTATATGTCGTTTAGGTTTTAACTTTAAATACGTGAAATTTTAAGCAAATGACAAAAAGTAAACAGTTCGTTGTAAAAACTATAGGTTTAAATACCAAATTCCTTAAATAATTAACAAATTCTTAAATCAAACAACTAATAAAAGTTTTAAGAACTATTGAATATTGAATTTATTTAAGAAAACTATTACGAGCACAACTTTATTATACGTGTCATATTATAATATTATTAAAACACTAACATGATATAAAAATATTATTTTATATTTTTATATTTATTATTATTCTGTCATATATGTATATACACGATTTTTCGTTATTTATATTTTCACTGTGTAATCATGTTAAAATCGAATTTCGATTTCGTGTTATCAATCGTCTAATGATTAAATCTTGCCGACACTTTGAACGGTTTAGCAAGAACCCATTTTAAACAAATTTCCACCTCACGCATAATTGGTTGTAAAATCTGCTTCGTGATATGTGTTTTGTAAAATATAATTACTTATAAGTAAATATACATATATATATATATATATATATATATATAATAAAAACATATTAACAAAAAAATGATGATGATATATCAATTATTTAATAAACTATAGATTCTTATTATATTACAAAGAATAAAAATAAATTACTTTTAAAATTTGTTAAAAAAAATAGTAGAAATATTATTTTTAATATTAATTACACTTATATTTTTATTATACCGATATATAATAGTATAAAAAAAGATTTATGGTATTTTTTAAATATCAATAATCAATTACGTAATGATAATTATTAATACTGTTTTAAAACTAACTTTAATATTTGAATTGCATATAACAAAATGTTAAAAATATTAGTAAATATATTATTCTTTTGATAATAATTGTACTTGACATTTATCATGCGAATAATATTATAAAATATAAGAATTAAGTTAATTTTCTATTAAAATAACCAAAAGTTCAAAATTCGATACTAAAAATGACAACAACAATTACTAATATGATACTAATTAATGATTTTAAATTAATTTTAATGTTTTTATAATGTCTATTACTGTCGTAAAGTTATATATATATAAAAGTTCAAAGTATTGGTTAAAATATATTTATTTTTTTAATAATAACTTTTAATTTTGTTCAATTATATAAATAAAATTTGTTAATCCATAAATTAAGTTAAATCTACAACATTTAAATATAAAGTTCCATAAAACTTTAGAATTAAAAAATATATTAATAATTCTTTTGTTAATGTGTTAAATTTTAGATTGCATGCATAATTATAATTAGGTACATGATTTTAGAAATATTGTGCTATTAGATATCACCCTTAATTAATCTAAAATTTAAATATCTGGACTTGTATTTCAATTATAGAAATTATGTTATTAAATATACAGAATAAGTATATTTTTTATAAAAGTAAGTAAAATTTGTATAAGTCGATAATAAAAATAAATATTAAATTATTGACATGTTGCTAATTAATAATTTTAACTTAAGTTTTTTTTACATAGTTATAATGTTTAAAGTATTAATGGAATATGTTTGTTTTACAAATAGTAATTATCATTTGCGTTCAATGTTTATCTAATTCGTAAAATAAGTCGAGTATCTCTTTCTCTCTCTCTATATATACATAAAATTAAGTCCTACAAAACTATAAAAAAAATATTAATAAACAATAATGATAATAATAGTATTTTTTGTTCATGTTGTTAAATTTTATATTGCCTTTCATAATTATAATGATGTACATAATATTAGACATAGAACTATTGATTTATAAAAAAAAGATATATAATACAAAAAATTACTTATGATTTAGTTTTTGCAAGAAATTTTAATAAATTTTTTTAATATGTGCACTTAATTTATTTTTATAAATTATAATATTATGAATTTTAGTATTTTAATAAAAATTAATAAATTCACATGTAAAGTAATGTGAAATTATGTCTAAAAATAAAGCTTTACATGACTATATAATTCTTTTTTATGAAACTATACTTATTATATTAATATTATATATATATATATATACATATATATATATATATATATATATGTGTGTGTGTTAAAATTTATATTGTATGCATAATTATAATTGGGTACATAATATTAGACATGCAACTTTTTTTTAAAACAAATATATGTAATACATATAATTAATTATAATTTAGTCTGAAAAATAAAACTTAAGGACAAAATTTAATATGCCAAATTACTTGATTTTATAAAATAAAATATAGTATTTGAATAAATAATTAATAAAAATAGTAAATGCCCCTCCCAATATTTGTCCTCGGTCATCTCTTGCAATTACTCTGAGCCCTCCTTTTTTTGAACGGGAGCACCAAGCCACATCACAATTGATATTGACTTCACCTTGATTTGGAGCTAACCACCCTTCGACATATGACAGATTCAGTTCGGACTGGTTCACTACAGGTTGGTATGTGACCGAATCGGTTCGGCATGTGGCAGATTTTGTTCGGTAGTGTGCTCCCCTTGAATACGCCTTGTTTCTTCCATGATGTTCCTTGCGTTCGACATTTTTCCTTCGAACGCCGCTCTACACCTTGCCTTCCAAATCATCCAACACGTCGTCATACATAGTTTCCACCTTGCTTCTTTGGTAAGCCTTGTCATCCCCGTTTCCTCTTGTTGTGACCTTACCTAAGCCTCAAAGTTTTGTGGTCTTGTTGGTTTGGATCGATCCCCAACATATCGGCCCATACTTCCTCCGTCCACCTACAATTGTATATCATAAGTTCCCGATCCTCATCAAGACCACATATTGGACAACTTACCAGCACATTCATACCCCTTCTTCGAAGGTTCATCATAAGGGGTAGTGAATTTGTTTGAAGTTTCCACATGAAATGCTTGATTTTTGGCATTGTGTCACACTTCCATATTGCTCACCACCCTTTCTCATTTTCAGCTCCTATGTTCGCCGAAACTGGTTGGATGACTTCGGCTTGCTCCTTTATGCGGTCGTAGGCCAACCGAACCGTGATGGTTCATTCTTTCGTATATGGCCATATCAATCGGTCCTCCCCTCCATTTTGTGGTATATGAACCTGTTTCGAGGAAGGCTTTGACCGCGGTGAAGACATCTGGGCCCACTATGTTCCAGTTCCTCTGATAGAATAAACCTGAAAATCCGTCTGGTACTGGCGCCTCTGATCCCCCCAAATGAAACACCGCCTCTTTTACCTCCTCCATTGTCACCCTTTTTGTCAAATCTGAGTTAATCTTCTCACTGATCTGGTGCGATAAACATTCTAGTATAGAGTAGTCTGTGTATATGGTCTCCGTGGTAAAGACCTTTTCGTAATAGCCCCTAACCTCTTCCATGATCTTCCGATCCCTTGTGATCCATTCCCACTTCCCCTTTGAGATGAGTAAGGCGGTTTCTTCTTCTTCTTGAATTGGTTGTGAGGTGAAAGAACATTGTGTTTCGGTCTCCTTGAGTGGGCCACTTTACCCTCGTCCTTTGTTTCCAATAGAGTTCATCCCTTTTCCATAAGTCTCGAATGCGGCCTTTGAGTTCGATCTCTTCTTCTTGAACCTCTCTATTTCTAGGGCCCCTCCCAATATGTTGTAGTCTTTGTTTCGCCTCCCTCATTTGTGTCATATTGTTCCCAAAACTACTCTTACTCCACCCAATGAGGCTCCTTCTACACTTGCCCAATTTCAGCCAAAGTCGAGATTGGTTCGGCCGGTTCAGTTCCTCCTCCCCCCACATGGTTCAGATCACCTCTTTGCATTCCGGGTTTTTGAGCCACATTTCTTCAAATCTGAATTTTCTTGGGTCTCTATTCGGCTCCCTCCATTTCGTGATTATCAAGGGCGAGTGGTCCGACCTTACCGCAACTTCATTAACACACTCGGCGTTTGGGAAAAAAGATGATCATCCCGCATTGATGAGAACCCTATACAAACGCTCGTACACCCGTTCCAATCCACTCCTGTTATTGCACCAAGTGTACCGTTGCCCTTTCGAGCCCATGTCCTCCATTCTTATGTCTTCTATCAAGTGATTAAATGCGTCAAGTTTCCTTTGCGGTTTCATGTGGCCATCCTCTTTTTCATGATGATGCATAATCTCATTAAAGTCACCTTGGCAACTCCATGGTGCATTTCAGCCCACCCCCACCTCTTGGATCTCCTCCCAATTTCTATACCTCGCACCTTCGTCCGTATTTGCATGCACCCATGTAGAAAATAATGAATTTCCTGATTGATCCACCACCCTTGTATCTATCATGTGTGCACTTGATCCCATAATTTGGATTTGTATATTTTTGCTCCACCATAGTGTCATCCCTCCCGCTCTCCCATTTGGTCGTACATAATAAGCCTCCTCCAAACCACTTTGCTCACGTATTTTCTCACAGTAAGCATCACCATTCTTTGTCTCCATTAGAAAATTTATTTCCGGATATTGAGGTCTTTCAGATGTCAAAGCATTAGGGAAGACCCCAAACCTTGACAGTTCCAAACGATTGTGCTCATTGATTCTGTGTGGCTGTATTGGGACAGCCACTAGAACCCGTTTCAATGTCCTTTGTCTCATCAATCAACATAATTGGTACCTCAAATAGTACCTCCTCCCCCTGTACTTTTTGTATTCTTTTTTGTGCTTGTATGTGTTTTGCTGGAATTTTCTTTCTTCCCCGTCCACCATTTGTGCCCCTACTCCCCCTTTGTTCGGTTTGGGGTTCTTCCCCTCGTTTAGCTCTATTTGACACGAATTCTTCTTCCTCCCCTTCCTAACTTCTCTTGAGGTACATTTTGTTCATAAACGGGCTTAGACCCGTCTCCTTTTCCCTTTGCATTCGCTCCCTCCCCGATTGTGGTGACTCAGGTGGAGTCTCCACTATATATGCTCGGACCTCCGTCGTGTCCATCAGATCTGTTTTGTGTTTGAACCCCTCCTACATTTGGATGATGATTGGTGGGACACATGGTTTGATGGGGAAGATGTTTCGGTTCAGTTGATCATCCATGTCAGTCTCATATCTGTGATACGGTTTTCTCGGGCGGTTTCTCCATGCATGGTTCGTGGTTTCACCATGCACAGTTTGATAGGTCCGGTTGGTCGGCTGCGGCTCCATGGTTGTTTGGGGAAGTGCATATGGTTCAGTATCACGGAGTTTATGGTCGGTGATCATGCCCATTGGCATGATTTGGTAGGGGATTTGGTTATGTGTTTTGTTCGGTTTCAAGTTGGTTGGTGAGGTGGTGAGTTGGATCGGCTGGGGCTTCACTGGTACGGTTGGTGTGTCTCGATATGGCTCAGTTGTGAGCATCGACTGGTTATGGGTAGGGAATGGTTTGATATGGTGATCACCGGGGGTGACATAGTACGATGGTAGGGTTGGCTAACTCGGTCGGGTATGATATAGGTCGGTATGGCATTGTCCCTCACATATGGTATGATAGTGGTGTTGTCGCATGCACCTTTCCCCTCCTCGCTTGTGTCTTCTCCGTTCATTGGCTTTTCATCCTGATCCATTGGATCATCCTCTTGTGCTTGTTTCTCCCCCTTGCTCGGTTTTGTCCTTTCCTTCTCATGTTCTTTAAACTTATTCATGATATCAAACCATGATTTTCTAGCACTACTTTGTCCCCCCTTCTCGCCACTCCTTGCTCCCCCTCCCATTCGACTTTCCCTCCTCCTCTTTGGTCTTTGGTCCGGCATCCACGGACCATACATCAGTTGACCCATTGTTGCTTCTGACATAATGATCTCTTCCTTGCACCCCTGAGTGGCATGACCCAACTTTCCACACCCATAACAGTAGTATGACAACCGTTCATATTTGATAGACGTCCACTGTTTTTCTCCCATAGAATTACTCCACCAAAAACCATGCATCAAAGACTCATCCACTTTCACTTCAACTTTCATTCTCATAAATGTTTTTTGGAGACTTTCCATCTTCCACTTCTATGACTTCTCCAACTTTTCCACGAATGTACATTGCATTCTCTACATTGTATTTCTCAAGCCCCAGATCATGCACTTGCACCCAGAATTGAACTTTCTTAAAATCAACCAATGTTAATCATCCTACAGTAGGACTCCATTTTTTCATGCTCATATAATGACCTTGGACTGACCAAGGCAACATATCAAAAATCTGCTTTCTGTAATCCTCATTTTCGAACTCAAACATGACTACCCTATCAGATACATCAGATATGACTACTGATCCATACCTCTCCCATGCTTGTTTTAGCACTGTGTGAATTGCGCCCACTTTGATAGGTTTCTGAGATATGATCATTCCCACATTTCTATTACTTTTTTCCAATCTGGGATAGGACGGCAGTTCCAGATCAAGATTTCGCAGGGTTATTGAATCCACCAGACTTCCACTATGATCACTCATCATGTAAGAACCGAGTCTAGATGACGTCACCGTCGTCACACCTAATCCTGCAAAACACAAATACACAAATGGGGATTAATATGGCGGCTCTCGGGTTAAACTCTCACATGTACACTCATCATTGCCAAAAGGTTCGGTTTAGGTTCAATTCTGTCCGAGGTCAGATCAACCAGGATGTCCTCGCCTTCACTGCAGATTGACCTCTAAGTTTGCATTCTCTATCACTTCGCATGGGAGAAGTGGTCTTCTGCAGCTCAAGTGGTTTACTGCACTGTGGTATCCTGCATACAAAGCTCCCCCCTCACCGCACCAGCTGAGACCTCAGCAGCGAAGCAACTAGCCCAGCAACAACGTTGTTCTCCTCTGCTTGGTGAAACCAGCCTCCTCTGCTATCTGCCCCAGCCTACTTCGAAGGCGTACAATCAAATTTGCTGAGGCCAGGGTTCAGTCTCTTTGCTGTTCCTATATTCGTTTGGACGTCCTCACTTGCATGGCGCTGTAGATAATCACTCCTTTCATTTATTGCAGTTGATTGGAATGAGAATCCATCCAATTGAAACATTTGGTTGCTTCCTTGGATGCTGATTGAAGGCGACAGGGCAACGCGACAAAGGCAAACCGAGGAACCTCCGACAGAGATGCGGAAGGAATGTTTCTCTCACTACAAACGAGGAGAGAGATCAGAGAGGAAGAAGAGACGTCGTCGTTTCTATTTACTGAAGTAAAGATAATCAATTAATTATTCAAACACTATTCAATTACACAAATACTATATATAATGATGGATTGTTTTTTCAAATTTAACCCTAATTTAATCATTAAATATCAAATTAACCCTCAAATTTTTGAATATACAAAAATATGACGGAGTTAGTGTTTTTTATTTTGAGAAGTCAAAAACGATAACCCCGTCAGCGTTCGGGACGTTCTTTAGAAAGACGTCCTGAACGCTGATCGCGTCAACGTTTTGGGGAAGAAAAACTAGACGCTGATGTCATCAGCGTTTAGTGGACGAAATATATTTTATCCTAAACCTCGTGTTGTCACCTCACCCACCTCGTGCTATGTGTTTCTCGTGCTAATACTTGTTCAAATTTAAGCCATGAAAAAAATGAAAATATAAACCTTTTAATGCAGAGTTTTTTCAAAAAGTAATCATTTAAAAAATAAATTAGAAAAGTATATATCCCAAAAAAATATTTAGCAAACTATGCATAAGCACTACCTGAGATAGCACATATTTGTTTTTGTTTACAAAAAACTCTACCGGGGTTAGCGTTTTTTTTACAAACGTTACTCGAGGTAGCGTTTGTGAAAACCCCCACCCCTTGGTGACGTTTTTCATTAACGTTTTGTTTATAAAACATTTTTTACGAGCCAATTTTTAATTAAAAATAAAATTATGTATCTATTGCAAAAAATTAAAAAGCATTATAGTACGTAGATATTTTAATTGTGATTCAAATGATGCAAAAAAATATTAAATTTGTATTTACGGATTGACTGTACGCTTTGTCGTAAGTTGAGAAATGAAAATTTTACTATAAAAATATAACTCAGACCCTGTAAGTCCAAACTCACCATGGTTAACGACATTTACGTTATAATTCAATTATCTACCTAGGGTAATTTTTTTAGGGTTAATTACTTAATTGGTTACACATGTTTGACCAATGTTCAGAATGGTTACACATGTTTCAAAATGTGATTAATTGGTTTTGAAATGTGACTATTTGTTTTTTTTACTGTTCACCGTTAGAAATCACAGTTAAGTCACTATTTAGATACGTAAAATGACGTAATTACCCCTAGAATCATCTTCAAGAACACATATCATCTTCAAGAACAATAATTGAAGAAACCAGAAATCTGATTTCTGGGTCTTCAAGAACCCAGAAATGCTGTTTCTTGGTTCTTCAAGAACCTAGAAATGCTGTTACTTGGTTCTTCAAGAACACAGAATCGCAATTCTGGGTTCTTGAAGTTCTGTATTGCAATATATGTTATCACCAAATGTGATTAAATGGTCATACATGTTTCTCTATAATGTGATTAAATGGATACTGTTGTTTGAAATGATGTGATTAAAATGTTCGACATGTTACCCACATTGTGAAGAACCCATAAATGCTATTTCTGGGTTCTCAAGAACATCAAATCGAATTTGGTTCGATTCTTGTTCTTCAATCCTTCCATGTGTTTTTCAATACAACTAAGGGCATAATAGTCATTTCACAATTCAATAATATGTTAAAAAAATTAATTAACGTTAAAATTAACGGTTTACTAACGGAATAACCAATTAATCACATTGGGAAAAACATGTGTAACCAATTAGTCACATAGCAAAACCAATTAATCAAATTTTGAAACATGTGTAACCATTCTGAACATTGGTCAAACATGTGTAACCAATTAAGTAATTAACCCTTTTTTTTATTTGAAATATATTTAACTAGAAAATCGATTCGCACTTTGCGCAATATAATAATTATTTTAGTTTATAAATTAATAAGATTTTTTAAATAAATATAAATATATAGGTATAACATGATTATTTATACTTTATTAAAGTACATTTAATTAATATTAATTCAATTACACAACATAAAAAATAATTATATTTATGAAAAAAATTAAAATTAAAATTATTTTTATAATACTATAACAATTATTTATATTTTATAAAAATATTTGAAAATAAATGAGTAGATTTTTGTTTTGGTATTTTATAATAAATGAGTAGATAATAAAAACAAATGTAACAAATTATGAATATGATGCTAATTAATAATTTTAAAATTCATTTATGACATCTATTATTTAAATATATTTTTAAATAAATACAAGCTATTAGAATATATGTATATATATATATATATATATGTATGTGTGTGTGTGTGTGTATATGCATATTATTTATAGTAATTATAAATTATATAAATTATCTTTAAATTTTGACTTTTTTTTTTAAAAGTATTTATTTTCGAAATTTTTTTAAAAAAAGTATATATGTAAAATAAATATTTAGCAAAATTTTCATCTGCGCAGGTCTACCACCTGCGTTTTTCGTAAAAAACGCAGGTGGTACTGCGTTTTTGCGAATTTTTGTCATTTTTTTTTAAAAACACATGAATTTTGAGAAGACACAACACACAACCAGTCACAACAGTATCAAACAAAGAAAATGAACTTTTGAAAAAATACTTTTTAGAAAGTTCAATGAAAATGGAAGGTTTGATCAAGAGAAATCTAAACCCCCTTGCTAGTGTTGTTGGATATGCAAGTGGAAACAACGGTCTATCAGAAACAACGTTGATTTTAAGTCTGCTTATCGTTTTCCTCCTAAATATAAATTGAGAGATATAATCACGCGTTGCTTCATCTCAGTATTCATAGGTCCAAATTCCTCTAGGCTAGTCTCACCAAATTCCTCGACTGGTTCTCTATCAAGAGAAATCTAAACCCCCTTGCTGTTGTTGTTGGATATTCAAGTGGAAACAACAGTCTATCAGAAACAACGTTGATTTTAAGTCTGCTTATGGTTTTCCTCCTAAATAGAAATTCAGAGATATAATCACGCGTTGCTTCATCTCAGTATTCATAGGTCCAAATTCCTCTAGGCTAGTCTCACCAAATTCCTCGACTGGTTCTCTATCAAGAGAAATCTAAACCCCCTTGCTGGTGTTGTTGGATATGCAAGTTCCATTGTTGCTCTCTTCCAAGAAGTGAGTGGAAACAACGGTCTATCAGATACAACGTTGATTTTAAGTCTGCTTATGGTTTTCCTCCTAAATAGAAATTGAGAGATATAATCACGCGTTGCTTCATCTCAGTATTCTTAGGTCCAAATTCCTCTAGGCTAGTCTCAACATCCGCGAGGTAAAACATTGAAACAAAGTTGTTTATTCACAAGTTTCTTAATGAGACTTTTCTTCAAATCCACTAGCTAGTTTGACACTAGCTTGTTTATCCTCACCCGAACTCCAAAACTCATCATCTGAAGACTCTTGATTTTCTGCATAAATTTCTCAAGTAAACAAGAAAGGAAGTTATAAGAAGTTAAATACTTTTTTCCTGTCCTAAATTTTCCAACTTGTTCTGAACAATATCCGCGAGATAAAACATTGAAACAAAGTTGTTTATTCACAAAGTTGTTTTTCAAAAACGCAGGTACCAGTAGCGTTTTTCTGAAAAACGCTACTACGCTACCTGCGCAGATGCACATTTTGCTAAAACAAAATTTTACATATATACTTTTTTAAATTTTTTTTCTGACATACATACTTTTCAAAATTTATCGGGTAAAACATTGACATGGTTACTTTTTAAAAAAACTCAATTAAAAAGCTATAGTCATTGGAGAAGCTTTACAAGATATTCAGAAGATGTTGAGTCAGAGATGTACGTCTCTCTAGCCTGGTTAGTGTTAATGTGTTATGCTTATGCTTTAGCAATTGTAGCCTGGTGAGACTAGCCTAGAGAATGAACAAGCATCAGTTCGCTTGAAAGACCTTGGTTGCCATACCATGTTAGTATCTAAACTTCACATTTTTAGAGAACCAGCCGAGAGTCAAAGTGGAAACCCCAAAGAGCTATTTTGCAGCAGTAATTCCTGAAAATGTCAAACTAGCTAGGGTGTTTGAAGAAAGTCTCATTCAGGAACTTGTTCATAAACAGGTTTGTTTCAATGTTTTACCTCAGGTGAGACTAGACTAGAGAATGAACACTCTGCTGCTTAAAAAAAAACGAAAAAAAAAATTTGAAAAACGCAGGTGGTACCTGCGCAAATAAACATTTTGCTAATTTTTTTTTAACATATATACTTTTTCAAATTTTTTTTCTGACATGGTTACTTTTTAAAATTTATCTTAAATTTTGTAATATATGTTGATTCAAATAGAATATAACAATGATGTTTTATAAAAATAGTTCTAAGAAAGTATGATAATTTTTTCATACCCTAAATTTTATGTCATAATTATAAATATCTACATAAAATTAACACGTGATTATTATTTTCATAAAATTGATGTATAATATACATAATAATCCTTAATTTCGTCTTAAATTATATTGTAATAAAAACATTTAATTTATACATCTTCTTGTTTTTCATAAAATATAAAATTTAGTAAATAAAATAAACTTAAGAAAAATCATAAATGCACATAGAAAATAAGAATATATTATTGACATTTTGTAACTTAAGGAGAACGAACGAGAGAGTATCAAAAAAATTTAAAGTAAGTTACATGACATCCCACATATGAGTGAGAATTATATGTTTGACTTGGACCAATTAGAAGTTATTAAATTGACATTAGAAAAGAGAAAATGTCTTAAAAAGTTTACTTGTCAAAATTCTACATAAATTAGCCAAATTAATATATATATATGTATATTTTTTGACCTAACATCGTTTGTTCTATAATTTGACTGAAATGATTAAATGCATTAGGTGATAAATTTAATTATATACTTACTCAAAAAATAAATGCGTAGATAATTTAATTACAAATTGAATGACGCTAACTAGACGTTAATTTTTTACTTTTAGACTGACCGTATAATATGATATGTAAAATAACTATACATACTATACGTAAAAATCTAAATAATATTTTAAACAGTGATTTCATTGTTTAAAACCCTATTTAAATTTTTACGTATCGTATGTATAGTTTTTTACGTATTATATTATACCACCAGACTAAAAGTAAAAAATTAATGGATAGTTAGCGTCATTTAATTCGTAATTAAATTATCTACGCAGTGTAATGTTTTTTTTTTGAGTAAGTATATAATTAAATTTCTCACCTAATGCATTTAATAATTTTGGTCAAATTATAGGACAAACGATGTTAGGCTAAAAAATTAAATATATTTTTAATCAAAAAAATTAGCATAGGTATATAATTGAATTACGACGTAAATGTCGTTAATCGTGGTGAGTTTGGACTTACCACAGTCTGAGTTATATTGTTTATAGTAAAATTTTCATATCTCAACTTACGGCAAAGCTTACAGTCAATCCGCAAATTGAAATTTAATATTTGTTTGCATAATTTGAATCACAATTAAAATATCTACGTGCTATAATTTTTATTTTACTTTTTTTCAATAGATACATAATTTTATTTTTAATTAAAAATTGAGTCGTCAAAAATGTTTTTTTTTAAAAAAAAAGTTAATGAAAAACGCCACCCAAGAGTGACGGGGTTTGTAAAAAAACAAATTATGCGCTACCCGAGTTAGCGCTTATACATAGTTTCCTAAATATATTTTTTCGGATATATACTTTACTAAATATTTTTTAAGATGTGTACCTTTTTAAAAAGTTCGTTAATGTATATTACATATATGTATATATATATAGGGTTAAATACCAAGTAGCTACCTGAACTTTAGACGTTTTGTAACGAGCTACTCGAGCTTTTAATATTCAAAACGGGTTACCCCAACTTTGAAGAAGGTGCAAATAGCTATATTCGTCCAATTTCTAACGAATTTCCGACGACTTTCCAATGACTTTCAAAGTTCGGGTAACTTGTTCAAAAACGTCCAAAGTTCATCTAGTTATTTGATATTTAAATTATATATATTTAACATTTGCTTGATATTTGTGTAACTTGTGAGGTGACAGAAATTTGTGATATTTTTCTTGGATGACAACTTTTGTGAGGTGAGGTGACAGTACGAAAATTTGTGAGGTGATGTGACAAATATTGTATGATATATTTTTTCTTTGCACAAATATCAAGCAAAGCAACACATCACACCCCCACGAAACAAAGCAACCCCGAACGTGATTAACCCCGAACGTGATTGCCTTCGCGTTCACTTAAATGTGAGTGACGGGATTAGTGTTTTCTTTTTAAATAAAAAATATTAATAATGTCAGTGTTCTGCTCTATTTTTGTAATTAATTAGAGTTAGTTTGGTAATTAATTATTAAATTGAGGTTAAATTTAAAAAAACCCCATAATGATCATCAAAAGATGCAATATGATGATTTATAATGTTAATGATACTAATTATATCTATGTAAATGCTCTTTTATATATAACATATAGTATATATATATATATATATATATATATATATATATATATATAATAATGAACATATGTTTAATAACTGTAAATTGTGTGAATGGAACATGAAACGTTGCAGTTTTTTTATATATAAAATAAATTACTAAATAATTTTACATAAAATTATAAATGGTTAACTTTGTCTAATTTACTGTTAAATTATAATAAAAATCTACATTTTATTTATTATTTTATTCTATTTTGTTATACAAATTGTTATTTAAACTTTCAAAAATTTTGTGATTAGGTAATTGAACTTTTTGGAAGAAAAAAAATCAATTCTCACGTAATAGATACGCACGAAGCTAGCAAATTTTCACTTTCTGTCAAGATAGTTAACAATTTGTTCAATAATTTTTTTTAGCAAATTGTCTAAATTCTTAAAATTTAATTAAACATTTATATTTACATTATAAAAAATATTTGTTCTAAAATTTTGCCTACGTTCCAATTTTTCTTTTAAAATAAAATTTTCATTTCATCTTCATTGCTTACTTCAAAAGTATCTCATCATTTTTTTTTGAACAAAAAACTATTAAGTTGGAATTGCATTTTCAATCCCAATCGATCCTTTTGTCTGTACTAATAATAACAATTAAGTTTACAAAGTATGAATATAAAACAGATTGTGGAGGATTATAAAGCAGATGATATTTTCGATGTTAATTTTTCTATTTTTTTTTTAAATTTTCTATCCGCAACGCAAGTATTTCGTTAATTAAACTTGACGACATCCTTAATTTGGATTAAATAACAACAATATGAAAACATAAGGTACCAATAAACAATAAAGGTACCATCCGATCACATAACTCAGACATATGGTACCATTGAACCTATTATCAATTTATTATTCTATATTGTCAATATAATTTGTGTAGATAGATCCAAATTACAATGACCAACAAATCTTGACCTTTATATATAAGATCTTGCCACAAAAAATAGGCTTGTAAAAAAAATCTTGTTCGACCGAACTGAACCGGTTCTGGTCTGGTTTGAACATGTTCAGTCGAACTAGTATCAAAACCAGACCAACTTTTTAGACTTCGGAAGAAGGGGTCAGCCGCCCCAGGCCCCTCGAAGGCTCCCTCTGGGAGTACTGCCCACTAGTGGGCTTGTTCTAGCCGCCCAAGGCTGCGAACTCCAAGGGCGTCTGAGACCCTTGTGGAAACCTCTTAAAGGCAGGGGTTTCTGATCAGAAGACTCTCCGGGGCAACCCAGACTTGTGCATGCAACTTCTCGAGGGGATAGTCCCTCCCAAGGACCGGGCCTTGGTTCCCTCAGAACTACCCGTCATCGAGGGGATGATGAAGTCGCATTTCGAACGGATCGCCCTGGTAAGATTTATCATCTTTGTTTATCTCCAAATCATCTGTTTAGTTTTCCTTAGACTAACAGTACTTTGTCCCTTTTTCCCCTATTGTCAGCTCGTTCGAGAGGAGCTGGCGATCGGTCGAGTCGTCGGGGAGCTCGTCGATAAGCAGACTGACCTGCTTATCGAGCTGGAGCAGTACAGAAGTCTGGGGTTCTCCCCCGACCAGAAGGTAGGCCTGAAGGAGACGGCCAACTCGTCTGTCTTCTTGGTGGAGCACGCTTGAGAGGATTACTTCAAGAAGGAGGAAAGGCTCCTTGCCATCGTCAAGAAGAAGGAAGGAGAGGCAGCGGTCGCCCTCAAGAAGTCCGAGGCGGCCAACAAGCACTCAGCTGAGGTAGAGGCTGCCAATGCTCGCCTGAAGGCTGAGCTAAAGGAGGCTGAAACTCGGAGGGCAGCTGCGGAGACTCAAAGAGTTGCTGCGGAGGCTCAGAGGGTTGTCGAGGAATCTCAAAGGATTGTTGCTGAGGCCAAGGGGAACGCCCTGGAGAAGGAGAAAGAACAGCTTGCCATGCAGCTGAAATCTGTTCCATTCCCCCAGAGTGTAGTCGAGGACTTTAAAAGGTCCGAGGAATTTACCGACTGCGCTTTGGAGGTGATGAAGTCTGAGGTAGCTGACTATCTGAAACTCCTGGTCGAGGACATCCAGGCAGTCGACCCTAACTTTCCTCTTCGGGAAGTTGACGCTCTTAAGCCTTTCCTCAGAAGCACCCTTCCTAAGGAGACTCCTCCTGCTACTGCTGTCGAGGAGGCTGCCCCCGAAGGCGAGCAGAGCGCCTTCGTTCCTGAAGTGCCCACGACCTGAAGTTTTCCATCTCCTCGGCGATCCTATCTTTATTTTTGCTTTAGACAATAATTTTTTTTATCGATGTCCTTATCATAATTACTTTGGACTTTCTCTTTACTTTATAATGGTCTCGCCACCTAGGGTTTTGGATCTTTCTTTAGGGTTGGAATGATAAGTTTTTATAGATTTACCTATTCCCCTCACTAAGTCAAAACCTTTTAAGGAATACTATCATCTTCTGAAGATATGTTACCTTGTTAAGATTTAGACCTTTTGGAGTGTTCGCCTAATCTTGAGGGACTTGTTACTCAAAGCTTCTTCATCTATAGTAATCGCCTTAAGTTCATTCCCCAACCTTTTTGAGTTAGATTCACAAAGGAACTGTTACCCTTAATATGGATTTGTTCACTTTAGGTGTTACTTCTCAAACTTTACCCAACTTCTGAGAGAACGACTTCCTTGACAGATTACTCGCCTTTTGCGTTGGGACTTCTGCCTGATTTTTATATCAGGTCTTATTTGACTAATTGTTTTTCTTAGGTATTGTGCCTGACTTTGGCGTCAGGTCTTTTGCCTAATCTTGGCGTTAGGTCTTTCGCCTAAATTTGACTTTAGGTCTTTTGCCTGACTTTGGTGTCAGCTCTTCTGCCTAACTTTGGCGTTAGGTCTTTTGCCTGACTTTGGCGTCAGGTCTTTCACCCAATTTTGATATAAGGTCTTTTTTGTTGCCTAACTTTGTTGCTGGTTTTTTTGCCTGATTTGGTTATTAGGTCTTTCGCCCAATTTTGATATCAGGTCTTTTGTGTTGCCTAACTTTGTTGCTAGGTCTTTTGCCTGATTTGGTTATCAGGTCTTTCACCTGACTTTTGGCGTCAGGTCTTTGATGCCTGATTCGGTCATCAGGTCTTTCGCCTGACTTTTGGCGTCAGGTCTTTGATGCCTGATTCGGTCATCAGGTCTTTCGCCTGACTTTTGGCGTCATGTCTTTTTTCTTCAATGCCTGATTCAGTCATCAGGTCTTTTGCCCAATTTTGTTATCGGGTATTTTTCTTCGATTTGATTCAAGTAGTCATGCTTTATGAAGGAGTGACTTGCTTTTATTGACATAACATTTTGATTACAAGCTATGTATAAAATCTCCTTAAATGTTCAGAGTTGAATGGACGGGGTAACCTTTCGCCTTCGGTGGTTTCCAAATAGTAAGATCCTGGGGCGGCGATCTCTACTACCTTGTATGGTCCTTCCCACTTAGCTGAAAGTTTATTCTGACTGTGCAGTCTTGTAAATTCATTCCTTCTCATAAACATCTCCCCCACAAAAAATTGGCGAGCGCTGACTTTTCTGTTGAAGTATCGAGCGGTCGCGGGTCGCATCATAGCTTGTGTTTTTTCTGATTGCCACCTCTTTTCTTCCGCCAAGTCGAGGTCTGTCCTGCGCTCAATTTCGTTTGCCTCGGTGTTAAAATGTAGGATTATGTGGGTAGGCACCGCTATTTCGGCGGGTGCTACTGCTTCTGATCCATACACTAAACTGAAAGGTGTTTCTCCAGTGGCTGCTTTAGGCGTTGTTCGGATAGCCCATAGTACGTTTTCCAGCTCCTCTACCCAATTCCCTTTGAATGCTTGAACCTTTTTCTTGAGTACTGCTAAAACAATTTTGTTAGCTGCTTCAGATTGTCCATTCGTTTGAGGATGATGCACTGAACTGAACCTATGATCGATATGGTATTCTTCGTAGAGCCATATAAGTTCTTTTCCTACGAATTGTGGACCATTATCACTGATAAGTATCTTGGGAACGCCAAATCTGGAAAATATGTTGATCTTCAAGAACTTGATCACTTGAAATTCCGTTGTAGAGGCCAAAGCTTTCGCCTCTATCCACTTGGTGAAGTAGTCGATCGCCACTATGATGTGAGTACGCTGGCCAGTACTAATGGGAAAAGGACTCAATATATCTATTCCCCATTGAGCAAAAGGCCAGGAGCATGCCATTGGGGACAACAGTGTTTGCGGTCGACCGGATTGTGGTGCGAACTGTTGACAAGTCGCGCACCTTTGTGTTAATTCAGCCGCATCTTTTCCCAAGGTTGGCCAGTAGTATCCCAGCTTGAAGATCTTTCGCGTCAATGACCGTGCACCTTCATGAGCTTCACGAAGAACCCTTTCTGTTTCGGGATGAGCAATGCACCTTAGATAAGGGGTCGAGTAGCCTTGCCTGTAGAGTTCTCCGTCTATGATCAAGTAACTGGTTGAAAGGCGTCTTATCCTTGTGGATTTACCTTCATCTTCTGGGAGAATTCCCTCTTTCAAAAAGTTCTGGAATGGAGTCATCCATGTTACCTCTTGGCGAGAAATAGACTCAATCGCAAAATTTGGGAATGTCGAGGTACTTCTTCATCTTTTCCCCTTGCCTCGTAAGTGCCATTGACCTGGTTGACAATTAGCTCACAGTCACTTTTTACCCTGAGTGCTAATATGCCCATTCCTTTTACAAGTCTGAGTCCAGTAATAAGAGCCACGTATTCTGTTTCATTATTGGTCGCCTGAAACGTTAGGGCGATCGCATACTTCAAAGGCTCGCCCTTGGGAGGGATGAGAATTAGACCTTCCCCGAGCCTTCTCTTGAAGAAGATCCACCTGTATAAAGTTCCCAAATTTAGTTGGTGTCTGTTGATGAACTTGGCCTGCTTTCTGCTTATGCTAGACCATTGCTTGTACTTTCCACTATAAAATCAGTCAATGCTTGACCTTTGATTGCCGTTTTCAGCGCAAATTTGATCTTGAACTCGCTGAGCTCGATCGCCCACGTGACCATTCTTCCTGAAGAATATGGTTTCACCAGGAAGTTTTTGAGAGGCTGATTGGTGAGAACTGTAATGTCGTGCGCGTGAAAATAAGGTCTTAGCTTTCGAGCAGCAATAACTAAGGCATAGAGATACTTCTCAATCTGGACATATTTTATTTCTGCAGAATTAAACATCTTGCTCACAAAATACATTGGATTCTGGACATTATCTTCTTCCCTTATTAAGACGGCACTGGCTGCTACGTCGTTGATGATTAAGTAAAGGAAGAGCTGCTCGCCAGGAATAGGTTTCGCCAAAGTCGGGAGTGTTTGAATATGTTGCTTCAGGGATTGGAAGGCAAACTCGCCCTGTCGCTCGCCCTAGATAGGAAACGGTTGAGAGCAGCTAGGCGACCATTCAGACATTGGACCTCCTTATGGAAAGTTGGCGACTTCATCTCTTCAATGGCCTTAAGTTTTTCTGGGTTCGCCTCAATACCTCGTCCACTTACCATGAATCCCAGAAATTTACCAGACTTAACTCCAAACGCGCACTTTTCTAGGTTCAAGCGAACACTATGCCTCATCATGCATTCAAAAGCTTCTCGAAGGTCCGTTGTGTGAAGACTGCCCTTGATTGTTTTGACAAGCATGTCGTCCACATAGGCCTCCATATTTTGCCCCAGCATGTCCTGGAACAGGCAATTCACCATCCGCTGATAGGTCGCCCCGACATTGATTATACCAAAAGGCATCACTTTGTAGCAAAGAATGTCCCCGTCTGCATAAAAAGCTGTATGGGCCTCGTCGTCTGGGTGCATCCAGATTTGGTTGTAGCCTGAATAGGCATCCGTGAAGCTCAACATCTCATGACCAGAGGTTGCATCGACTAACTGATCAATTCTGGGAAGAGGGTAGGAATCCTTGGGGCAAGCTCTATTCAAGTCGTGGAAGTCAACACACATCCTCCACTTGTGATTTGATTTTTTGACAAGAACTGGGTTGGCGACCCAGCTCTGAAATCTCACTTCGCTGACAAAATTGGTCTCAATCAACCTGCCAACTTCCTGTCTGATCGCCAAACTCTTGTCTGACTTGAATGATCTCCTTTTCTAAGCGATTGGCTTGATGGATGGATCTATCATCAGCTCGTGAGAGATGATGTCAGCGCTAATACCTGGCATGTCGCTTGGTTTCTAGGCAAAAAGCTCATTGAATTCCTTGAGGAGTGCAGTCATAGCCTGCCTCTGGTCATCGGTCAAGGTGGTCCCAATGCGCACCTTCTTGTCTGGACCATCAATCTCCACTTCCACTAACTCCTCCATAGGCACTGGTCGAGCCAAATCCTCACGAGGGTCAACCTCTGTTTCGATGGCGAGGGCTTCCCTTTGTTTTTTCCTGCGCGGGCAGTTCACATAGCATTGTCGCGAGGAAGGTTGATCGCCAAGTACTTCTCCAATCCCGTTGGGTGTGAGGAACTTCATTTTTTGGTGGACTGTGGAGGCCACAATCTTATTGGGATTGATCGTGGTCCTCCCCAGGATGGCGTTGTATGATGTAGGTGAGTCCACCACCAGGAAAGTGACCGACACCTTGATGTTCTTCCATCCTTTGCCCAGAATCACTGGCAAGGCTATTGCCCCCAGCAGATAAGTCGTTCTCTCAGCAAATCCAATCAATGGACAATCGACCCTCTTCAGGTCACGCTTGGACTTGCCCATCTTCTCAAAGGCGTCCAGAAACAGGATATCTGTCGAGCTCCCTCCATCAATCAGAATTCTCTTCACGTCACAACCGTCGAGATCGACTGTGATAATCAGGGCATCATTGTGAGGGGTGGTGACATGCGCCAAGTCATCTTCAGAGAATGAAATGACAATGTCCTCTTCGGGTCGAGGTCGCTTTCCCAGCTGGACCGCTGTAGAAATCTGAGTTGCATAGACCTCCCTTGCATGCGACCCCTCGCCTCCGACGCCAAACCCTCCAGCAATCAGGTTGACAATTCTCCTACTCTGAGATGGGTCGGATTGCTCAGGCGGAGCTGGCGAGTGGTTTCGTTGTGGTGGCGTTCGACTCCTATCTCGTCCCGCCACAAACTCTTTCAACATCCCCCTCTGAATCAACTTCTCAATATCCCGCTTCAGAATACGACAATCATCTGCCTTATGCCCCTTGCACTTGTGATATCTGCAATATCTATCAGTGTCCTTCCCCATAGGCTGACCACTCCTTCGAGGCATTGGTGGCCTTGTCAGAGACCTTCTTTCCATCTCGACTAGTACCGCTGAGATCTGCCTGTTTAAGGGCGTAAAATACTCGAGGACCTATGGATTTCTAGGACCTGGGTTCTCTACTCGGGTCTTGCTATCTCGTCCCTTCTTATCCTTATTTTCCTTCTTACCATCGCGTTGGGGTTCAGGAACCACCCTTAGCGAGGTCGTTAGGAAATTGGCTTCGGTGTTCGCCCTTTCCAGGTCTATGAAACCTTTCGCACTCGCTGCCAGTTCCTCCATCGTTTCAATCTCCTGCACGTGGTAATTGTTGCGCAACTTTCTTGAGGCATTGTTGGCCACATCCAGTCCTCGATAGAAGACTCGAATAATCTCCCCATCTGACACTCGACGATCTATCTCTATGATGTTCTTGTGGAAACGTCTGTAGAAGTCATCCACTGGTTGTTGTTTGACCGCATCTAAGGCGACTACACTCTTCACCAGGTAGCGCTCGCCCATGTATCTCTCCAGGAACTTGCTTTTCAGCTCTGACCAAGTCCCTATTGATCCTGCAGGGACGCCGAAGAACCAGGACGACGTCGAGCCCGAAAGGGTCGACGGAAATAATAAAGTCAAGTGATTCAGATCATTTGACTTACCCAACAGCGAGGCCTCATGTTTGTTGACGTGGATAATGGGGTCGCCCCGCCACGGTATTCAGGGATCTCCTTGGCGACCACATCCTTGGGGATTTTGATGGCGACCAGTTCGTTGGTGAAGGGGTGAGTTGATCGCTCCCTAAAGGGAGCTGCGACTGTCGTTCGCCTTTCCTGAAGCATTTTGCTGATAAGATCCTCCACCTGATCAAGAGTGCACTGGTTGGGCTTCCCTCCATTCAGCATGGCACTGGAAGGATTGGTAGAATAGTAGGCCGCCGGCGGCTCAGTGGACGTCGGGGGTAGGGACTGGTGTCCCGATTTCATCTCCTGATCCTCCTGAGGGGCTGTGGTGCCCGGATTTCCAGTTTCTGTCGGCATGGGCCCTGCGGCTGCGGGGCGAGCGTTTTCCTGAGAAGCAGGGGCTTGTCGGCGAGCCTTCCCTAAGATTGCCTCCAGCAGTGATATCATCTCCGGGGTTAACTGGATGTTTTTCCCAGCGATGTGGACGGTTTGCGGTGCTGGAGTCTCAGTGTTGTTGGGAACGGGAGCCGGTCTGGAATTGCCAACGTGTTCTCGGATCACCTTCGGGGGGACGGCATTAGGTGTTGCTTGGCTAGCAGGTTCTTGGTGGAGCAACGAAGCTGCTGCGGAATCAAAGCTATCAGAAGACTGCTCATTGGTTTGGTTCCGGCGATTGATTTGGGATCGAGTTTGCATAGCTGTATCACTCGATTCCCACAGACGGCGCCAAATGTTGGATCTTGATTTCCTGAATGCTGACTTGTCTATGAATTGAATGTCAATGGATGGATGAAAGTTGTTCTCGCCTTAGCTCCGGTGAACCTGCAGGAAGGGGATCACAACAGAGGAGGTGTCTTTGGGTCCCTCTCCGATGCTTAAATGAGTATATGTGTGTATATGAACTCAAAACGTAAACTGAATGTATGTAAAGCAAAGGTATTTATAGAGTAAGGAGACCAAACCGTAAAAGGCAACAATATATCTTAATGAATAATGTGTTGGTGAAGATTAGGATAGCATATATTACAGTTATGACGTAATATTGCAGTTACCATATGTAATCTTTAGAGAATATGTGCCCGAGATATGCGGAATATCGTGGCCATATCTTTAGGAACGGTAGGTGGCACCAGAGAAGAGAGGCAGGTCTCTCTTTGGGGCGAGCACTCCTATGGCGAGCAGTAGGAGTCCGCGATTTGGTGATTAGTGGCGACCAGCGATGGAGCCTTTGGGGTCCACTTTAGCTTCGGCTCGACACTGGGTCACTCTATCAAGGGCCAGATCGACTTTAGCATGGGACGGTTCGATTCGAATAACCTGGGTTTCACCCCTCCATGGTTATTGGACCTCTTAGACATTTTCCTTATTGGGTTGTCACTATCAATACCTAACAATTCCCATTTTAATCTTGGAATATTCCTCGCCATTTCAGTGATGTCCTTCATCACATTCCGCATGTCCTAGTCAACTCCTTGCTTAAGTTCTTTAACATTTAAATGATTCCTTTCATGTCTGACTCTATGATAACATTGTCCCACTTGTGGTAAATGGCTTGTTCAACGACTTGATAGATCACCTTTGCTTCTAGGTTTTTGGCACCTATGTCCTTTCTTATGGTGTTTTGCCCGTATATTATCTTCCCTTCCCAGTCCTAAGCCACCACTCATGTGCCTCCCTTCCGGGTAGTCGCTACCCATGTCGCGTTACAGTTTAACTTTATGACACCAATACCTGGTTTCCTCCACCTGTGTTGCGAGTTATTTTGCTGCATTGTTTGCACCTCCGGACGTCCCGTTCCTGTTTCTCCCGTTTGCCACGCTTTCCATGTCTCTTAGGCCAAGTTCGTGGCTATCCGGATGACAGCTTCCAGTCTCGGGGCAGTTCCTTTGTGCATCGCTCTACACCGATCTTTCCATATTTTCCATGAAAATGTCTCCCCTTTGATCCGTTTCTTCCTTCCATGGTCATCTCCCGTGTTTTCCGTATTGTGAACACTGGTGAGCCACTCGCCCTAGTTCAGTTCCACATGCAGACTCCATTTTATCCCCATTCACCCGAACCACATTCCTATTTCCCATGAACAACTTAGCACTGCATGTTCCACTATCTCTTCATTAGCACAACACGGGCAGGTCGGTGAACTTTGTACTCCTATCTTAGACAACTCCTTCTTCACTGGTATAGCACGTTGTGTGGCTCTACAGATGAAGTGGTTTACTTTTGGAACAGATCGTCTCTTCCATATTCTATTCCACTTTCCTGCATTACTGCCCTGTTGGTTTTCCTTGACTCTTATTATTCCATCACTTGTTATTTCTCTCAACCTTTTGTATACCAACTTCGGACGAGCAACTCCATCGTTTGATGTCGGCCATACCATTTCATCCTCCCCCGGTTATTTGCTTAGGTGTATTGATCGTATGGCTTATCCCTCCTCCTCCGTTGTGGTATTTTGCAGCTGAGACATCTCCCATCGCCTCACATTTGGGTCTATTAGTTGTGCAACCCTAATGCTCTCGTTCTCATTCATCTGTCCATGGGTCAGTAACATGTACCCATTTAGCCCTGGCACTCATGCATCCTGTAGGGCGTTTATGTTTCGGCCATTCCCAACTCGCTATGCACTGTATTCTTTCATCACGTCCCTACCAATTAATATACTTGCCCATGCCCATGATGGTCGTGCATCTTTTTCTTTCATAAGGCCACCTCTCGGGAAGTGTAATCCTTTCATTACCTTTGCTCATATATCAATTCTCTCATTTTGTAAGCGCCACGCCATTTTCGTAAGCATCGCCGTGTTAAAGTTGACCATGTCTCGAAATCCCATACCTATCATTTCCTTCGGCATTGACAACCTCTTCCAACTCATCCAATGAATTTTCCTTCTTTCCTCTCGCCCGTTCCACCAAAACCTCGCTATCAATTTCACTATGTCCTTGCACCATGTTTTAGGGAGGTGAAACATTGTCATTATGTACGTAAGAATCATCGTTATCACTGATTTTATGACGATCTCTTTCCCTGCATTATTGAGGAACATTGATTTCCATCCATTAAGATTCTTCATGATCCTCTCTTTAATATACCGTAGAGCATTCCTTTTTGATCGCCCCCAGTTTGTTGGTAACCCTAGGTATTTCCCTGCATTTTCCACCATTCTGATTCTTATTGTTTCCTTTACTTTACCTTTAGTCTCCTCCCAGCACGTGGAACCAAATTGTATACAAGATTTCTCAAGGTCGACCTTCTGTCCTGATGCCACACTGTACTTCTCTAGGGTTGATCTCAATGCTCGGGCATTACTCCCATTCACCTTCATGAAAAAGATGGAATCATCCATAAAAAGTAGGTGATGTATCTTCGGGCATGTCCGCTTCATTCTTATCCCTTCCATCCTATTTTCCCCCACATCTTCAATTATTTGTATGGACAACACGTCTGCAATCAGAATAAATAAATACGGTGACAACGAGTCTCCTTGTCTTAATCCCATTGAGGGCCAAAACCGCATCGTATTTTCCCCATTTACCACCACACTATATTGGACCTTTGTTATGCATTCTTCTATTCACCTGCACCAAATCCTGAAAAGCCAAATTTCTTTAATGTTTCTAGTAGAATTTCTCATTCTACCCTATCATATGCTTTGTTCATATATATTTTTACTGCACATTCCTCACTCACTCTTTTTTTATTTACCCTCAGATGATGGAATACCTCATGTGCGATGAGGATATTATAGTGTATGAACTTGCCAAAAACGAAAGCACTTTGGAAAGGAGTTATGAGTTTTGACAATATAAGTTTAAGGTGATTGATTAGGACTTTGGATATGATTTTATAGTTAAAGTTACATAAACGTATTGGCCTAAATTGTGTGGTGTTGATAGTATTAGGTATTTTCGGTATCAATACAATATCTGTATAACAATAACCTGGGATTAGAGTACCTATCTCGAAAAAATTGCCTGACCGATTGGAAGACGGCGTCCCCTAACACATTCCAGAAGCAATGATAGAATATTCCCGGAAATTTGTCTGGTCCCGAAGCCTTATTTCCCTCGAGTTGGAATACCACCTTTTTTACCTTCTCACGGTTTACCATCTTTGTTAGGATTGAATTTGTTTCGGCTTCCACCAATTGTGGAACGAATTGGAGTTGCTCATGGACCCTAGGGGTGAGCAATAAAACCGTTTGGACCAAGACCAGACCAAGACCGACCAAGACCAAACCAAAAAAAACAAACCATTTGAGGACCGAAACCAACGGTTTCACTTAAATGGTTTTATTGGTTCTGGTCTAAATTTTGGTCTTAGACCATTGGACACCATTTAGACCGAACCAGACCAGTTCTAATATATTCTGCATAATATATTTCGTTAAGGGTGTAGAATATTCTTTATTTAACGAAATAGAGAGACTCGTCACTCGAGTCCAGTCAGTCAGACAAGGGAAAGGGTGCGGGAGTGCCAATGCCACTTTTAACATCGGGGAAGACCAAAAGTATATAGAGATATACTATTGAAACGATGATTACATATATGCACGGTCACGATTTGCAATACGAGAAAAAAAAACTTACTATGTTTTTAAATCACAATGCATAACAATATTTATTTTATTTTACTTTAAAAAATAACAAAACAATATTGTTTATACAGAAAACATTGTTTTCAAAATAAAAAGGTTTACCCGTAGGAGTTTTTTATTATAAATAATTTCAGTTTTAAAAAGAACCTATATATATTTTTTAATATCATGAGCGACATTTACATTTAAACAAAATATTTAGAATATTTTTTTTAGGAAAAAGTGTAAAAGTCTAAAGGACTCAAGTGAATATTACAAGAAGTCTTACTTGTACATATATTTTGTTGATTAATTTAATTTTGTTTTATTTGATTAATATTTTTGGTAAAATATAAAATTATATAAAAATTATATTTAATGGTCCAAACGGTCCAAATGGTCTAGACCAAACCAAAACCGAAAAAACCAAGACCATATAAACGGTTCAAACGGTCTCGGTTTCGGTCTCAAGACCGAAATCAATGGACCGAAATTTTCGGTCTTGGTCCCAAGACCGAACCAGACCGTTTTTTTGCTCACCCCTAATGGACCCCATGACTCCTTTCTATTCTGAATATCTGCTGAAAATACTGCTCACATTCTTTCATAATATCCACCCCATTCTCTACCCATGAGCCATCACTTCTTAGTAATCTACTTATGTTGTTTTTCTCATCCTTTCTACTGTCGCTTGATGAAAATTTTGTGTTTCGGTCACTTGCTTTTAATCACTGAATTCGTGATTTCTGGTGTCATTCTTCTTCTTCTTTTCTCCATGCCTCTTCCAGTACACTTTTTAACTTTATCTCCTCCTGTTTATTGTATGTACTCTGTGGTTCTTGTTGAATCCTCTTCAGTTGCTGCTGGATCTCCTCGATGACTTTTCTATTGTTCATGTTTCTGTCACGGTTCCAATTATTGAATTTTGGTATGCATTGTCCTAGTCGATCATGTATTCCCCCTCTTCTTTCGCCAGTTCGGTTGTCATTCCAAACCTCCTCCACTATCCTTCAAAATTCATTCTATTCCGTCCATGTTTTCTCAAATCAGAATGACTTTTTACTTTTCCTCCTCTTAGGCTCTAGGCACACGGCCAGTGGGCAATGGTCTGACCCTATGTTGAGTTTATGTATCACTACCGAGGTAGGAAATTTACATATCCATTTCGTATTCACGATGACTCTATCAATCCGTTCTTTGATACGTTGGTCTCCTTACCGGTTATTAAACCAGTTAAATTGTTGTCCCTTATATCCCATATCAACCATTCTTGTATCTCGCAACATTGAATTGAAAGCATCCATCATTCTTGGCGAATTCGGCCTTCCCCCTTCTTTTTCCGATTCCATCGCGATTTTGTTGAAGTCCCCAACACACATTCACAGTCCAACCCTCGTCCGGGCTATCTGTCTCTGCTTATCCCAAAGTGTTAATCTATCATTCCAACTATTACTTCCATAGATCCAAGTTACATGTATTATCTCACTTCCGTTATTCGATCTCATCGTCGAGTCTATCATTGATTCTTCCTTATCATTAATCATTATATCAACTTCTTTCTTCCACCATAAAACTATCCTTATTGTTGATAAAATTGGTAAGTATTCGATTTAATTATTAATTGAGCCAAAAAGCTAAGTTCGACTTAACAATAAAATGAACGTACAATTAATCTCGATTTTAAATTCATAAGGAACCATTCAGAACAATCTAAGTTATTTTTGCCCTAACATTTTTCGATCTAACATTTTTTTTCTTCACATTAAAATTAGTGTGAGACGGTAAAACCCAACTGCTAAAATAAACAGTTGGATCTTGATTTCCTAAATGCTGACTTGGCAGTGAATTGAATGTCAATGGAAGGATGAAGATTGCTCTCGCCTTAGCTCCGGTGAACCTGCAGGAAGGGGATCGCAACAAAGGGGGTGCCTCTGGGTCCCTCTCCGATGCTTAAATGAGTATATGTGTGTGTAAAACTTAAAAACGTAACTGAATGTATGTAAAGCAAATGTATTTATAGAGTTAGGAGACCAAACCGTAAAAGGCAACAACATATCTTAGTGAATATTGTGTTGGTGAAGATTAGGATAGCAAATATTACGGTTATGGCGTAATATTGCAGTTACCATATGTAATCTTTAGAGAATATGTGCCCGAGATATGCGGGATATGACCATATCTTTAGTAACCGTTGGTGGGACCAGGGAAGAGAGGTAGGGCTCTTTGGGGCGAGCAGTAGAAGTCCGAGACTTGGTGTTTAATGGCGACTAGCGATGGAGCCTTTGGCGTCCACTTTAGCTTGTGCTCGATACTGGGTCACTCTATCGAGGACCAGATCGACCTTAACATGGGTCGGTCCGGTTCAAATGACCTGGGTTTCACCCCTCCACAGTTATTGGGCATCTGTGGCATTTTTCTTATTGGACTGTCACGATCAATACCCAACATAAACCATCATTTAAAAAAATTAAAAGCATTAGTTCAAAAAGATTTATTTTGCTAATAGGTTTTACTTCTGTTCAATTAAATTATACAAATAATATGTTTTAATCCATGAAATAACTTAAATCTAAAAGTAATTAAATATAAAGATCCATAAAATTATAAAAGAAAAAAGTACTAAAAAAATATATTAATAATTATTTTTTGTTAATGTGTTAAATTTTAAATTGCATGCATAATTATATTTGACTTGTATTTCAAATTATACAAATTATATTATTAAATATGCAAAATAAATATATTTTTCATAAAAGTAAATAAAATTTACATAAGTCGATAATAAAAATAAATATGAATAATTTATTGACATGTTGCTAATTAATACTTTTAACTTAAAAAAAAAATACATAGTTATAATGTTAAAAGTATTTATGTTTACATTACGAATAGTAATAGTTAGTTGTATTCAATATTTATATAATTTATAAAATAATCGAGTTTAAAGATAAAGTTCTACAAAACTATAACAAAAATTAAGAAAATATAATGATAATATGAATATTTGTTCTTCATGTATTAAATTTTATATTGTCTCGCAAAAATATAATAGAGTACATAATATTAGACGTAAAACTATATATTAATTTATAAAAATGATAAATAACACAGAAATTAATTATAATTTGCTCTTAGCAATAAAGTTTAATAACAAACTTCAATATGTGCACTTAAACTGCTTTTTTATAAAGTATAATATCATCAATTTTGATGTTTAAATAAAAACAACTAATAAAAAATCATAAATTCACATATGAAGTAAGTAGACATTATGTATAAAAATTAATCTCTACATAACTATATAAAAAATATTTAGAAACTAAATTGATAATATTAATATTTTTTATATATGTGTTAAAATTTATATTGCACGCATAATTATAATTGGGTACATAATGTTAGCCTTGGGCATGCAAATATTAATTTAGAAAACAAATATATGTAATACATAAAATTAATTATAATTTAATCTTAGAAATAAAACTTAATAAAAAAATTTCATATATGCACTTACTTGATTTTTATGAAACATAATATTATAAAATTTTGTATTTGAATAAAAAAAAATGCACATGTGAAAGATAGAGAAATCATTGATATTTTGTAATTTATGTGGAGAATGAATGAGAATGTTTGGAGAATTTTAAAGTGAGTTACATGACATGTCACATATGCATGAAAATTATATGTTTGACATGGACCAATAAGAAGTTATGAATTTAACATTAGAAGTGAGAAAATGTATTAAAAATATTACTTGTCATAATTGTATACATTGTAGCCAAATTAATATATATATAGATGTGTCACATAATATGAAACAACACAACACAAAAAAAAAAAATCATACTTTAATTTCACAATCAAATTTTAAAATTAACAAGTTGTTTAAAAACATCTAAAGAACAAATATAAATATTAAATATGTATACTTAACTGTTTTTAAGTGTATATTTATAAATCATAACTCTTTAAACACAATTATTAATATCAAATACGTATAATAGTTGTATAGACACGAAATATATTATAGTTAAACTCAAATACACATAAATGCAAATCTAAATGCAAATCGTTTAATCGTGTTAGAAATTGACGACCCTATGCGGATGATCCCAATAATATGTTTTAGCAATGATTTTAGATAATATTACCTAGCTCACACATTATAGATACTGTTATATACTAAGGAAATCAACTAAAACATGCCAATTTATTAATATATGTTTAAATAAGAAAATGCACTTCCCCTCCCTACTAAGCAGTCAGCACCGAGGAGGGTGAGAGTTCGTGCGACCAACTCATCAGTAATACTTACGAAGTCAAACCCACGTAGTATGGAATCTCGGTGGAGTTGAGCCAATCCCAAACTTAATGTTAACCCACGTAGTATGGGAGGTGGTCTCGTTAAGAATCGGATCTGATCCCCCTCAATTGGGTTGAACTTAGAGGTGGGAATTCGGGTAGACCTCATCCGGTGTACTGTGCGGGTAAGCTCGGACCCTATCCACCGTACTGTGCGGATCAATTTTCACGATCCGAATCCAACCTGACAAGTCGGCGGGTAGACCTGGTTGAGCCCCCAAAAGGCAGGAAAGTATGAAAATTCTACACCAAATTACCAGAACAAGGCAGGAAAAACAACGCATATATCAATTCTTGTTGTTTGAGACCAATGCACACAAATTCTACACCAGAAATTCATGTATGAATTAAAAGAAAGTACTCTAATAATTAATATCAGACCTTAAAAACATACTTAGAGTTTCCACTTTCCAGTCTCTTCCTTGTAAGCATCAACTATCGTCTGACATCAAGCACGGATATACAATCAAATGAAACAGATCAATAAACATAAGAGTGAAACAAGCAGAAACCTAGGGTTCATTTCAAAATTCAAAGAGGGACGAAACTTACTTGAATATCGTGATAGACGAGGGAGAACCGAGAATGGGAGAGGAGTCACAGGAGCCATCTGAGTTGTCAATTGCGAGTCGGGGAAAGGAATGGTTTGTTGATGCGCAGTCCACTGGCGTAGCGAACAACGAGGATTGGAATCTCAATCTAGTCAATTGAGTTTGAGAGAAGACATAAGAGCGATTTTCGTTGTTGTTGCTGCTGCAACAGGACGCCTGAGCTAGAGTGTTGTTGCAGTCTGCTGTTGGACGGCTAGACACGAGACTCAGGACAGCGAGCGCGAGACAGAGGTAGAGGATGAGAGGAACGAATGGCGGAGACTGTGAATGAAGATGAAGTATTGAAGTCCTTACCTCAGTACTGTTCAGTTATTGACTTTTCGTTTTTTACTGTACGGGTTAGACGGGTCAACCCGAAATGGACCCGCCACCTTATTTTTCTGATCTGAACCAAAATCGATTCCGGGTCATTTTCGTGTCGGGTTCAAAATTGTCACATCTAATTGAACTCACTCTAATTCGATTGTGACTTGATCGAGTCCTGTTCGAATTAAGACTCAATTGTAACATTTGATATAATTAAAAAATTCAACAAATTGTCAAAACATTAAAGATAAAAAAATTCAAAAATAAATATTATAAGAAAAAATTAATTTTAGTTTAAATATTAGAGGGCAAAATAGTATTTTATTCATTTTTATTTTAATTGCTGCAAATGTTTATTGAACGAATAAATATCGAGAAAGACTTTAAATAATAAGAGTCTTGAGGATTTGTCTTGAAGATTGCACAATCTTTAGGTTCACTTTATATCAGAATATGATATTAAGTATTAACCTTCAATATAACAATGATCCAAAAGATACCTTACATCTTAAGTTCTTAACACTACTAATATTATAATTTATTTAATTATATTCGTAATCTCGACATTAAGAATAAACATTACATTTGGAAATTTAAAAAAAAAAAAAAACTAAATTGGGAGAAATACACTGTCTCATGCTATATTGATGCATAACTACATCAGCTTATATTTAAAATATTTGATTGGCAATTGGATGAGATCTTCGATCCGGTTTGTTCTGGGAGAGAGTTGGATGCCACTTCTATAATTTTGAGAAACGTGGTTTGCTACTAAGTTAGAATGGGCAAAAAGATAACATCAATTTTTAAAAAAAAAATTATTACTAAGTCAACAAAACTAAACAATATAGTAGTAATTTTAACATATTGCCAGCTTTCTTAGAATATAATAATAATATAATGTTAAAAAATAAACTTCAAATATAAAAGACTATAAATAATTTTTAACTTTATATAATTAGATAAAAGTGTTAAATATATTTTATTAATTATAAAAAAATCTAAAGTCATTAAAAACGTCATTATTATAATTAAAATGATGGTTGAATAGTTAATTATAAAAAAAAAAATTTACTACATATAATAATTCTGTTACCATAATTTTTTGTTACTATGCATGAGAAAGTAACATATAATTATTTGTTACTAATAATATGATCAACCAAATATATGTCGATATTTGATAAAGTTGGTTTTGCGCATTGTTTATAGTCACTTACAGTCATACTATGATTATTTTCACTCACATACCATGTCATCTCATACCAACTATCGATTAATGTCCGACCTCGAATTTTCTATGAGTATTCATACCGACTATTACAACGACTATTATAAATCTACCATGATAACATCAATTATCGCTTAATACTCGATCTCGAACTTTCTATGAGTAATTTTCACTCACATATCATGTCATACTATCTCATCTCATATCAATTATAGTTAATGCCCGATCTTGAACTTTTTATGAGTATTCATATCAACCTCGAACTTTCTATCAGTATTTTCACTCCGAAAACATCCGTAGGTTTCAGTCCTATGCGCTCATACCATTTGAGATTTAAGAAGTAAGCTCATAAGTCAGAACTCATCAATGAATGCATTCAATATACTTTTAAGATATATTAACACGTTCACTATCATGTCTATAATCTACCATGACAACATAAAACAATTCCCACTAATTTGCACAAAAAATAAAATTAGACATTTGATCAATATCTTTCATATCTTTTTTACTCTAAAACATTTGACTTTTATCGACATCCGACCTTTATTTTTTTTAGTATTATACTCCGGACATCCGACTTTTATACTCCCTACATCAACCTTTCTTTGAGTATTATACTGTCGACATCCCCAGGATTTGAACTTGGGCGCTGTTACTATCTATAATTTAGAACACACGCCTTAACCAACTGTCTCATAAATTGGAACATGTCAGTAAAGACATTCAATATACTCTTAACATATCTTAACAACCTCACTATCAAGTCTATGAAACGACGACTATAAAAATTTATTGTGACAACATTAAGAAATTACCATTAAAATTTGCACAAAAAAAATAAAATTAGATATTTCATTAACTTTTTCCTTATTTGTTTATTTTGATACTTTCAGAGTTATTGCTTACTTTAATATTTCTAGGGTTCATAAAATAGGGTTGAGAGTTAAGTAAATTCATATTTTAATTTTAGATATATTTGCACAAAAAAATTGCCATTAAAATTTGTACAACATTAAAAAATTACCATTAAAATTTGCACAAAAAAATAAAATTAGAGATTTCATTAACTTTTTCCTTATTTGTTTATTTTGATACTTTCAGAGTTATTGTTTACTTTAATATTTCCAGGGTTCATAAAGTAGGGTTGAGTGTTAAGTATATTCATATTTTAATTTTAGATATATTTGGAAGGTAGGACTAAGTAATCAAATATTCATAGAATCTAAATTTGACCTATTCTAAAAATATTTTGTAAAGATAATAAATAATAAACCCTTAAAATTAATATTGTTTTTTATATTTCAGTAATCCGTAAAATATTATTTCAACACATCACCAGATTTATTTTAATTATGTAGTAAAATATTTTTGTTTCTTTTTTCTCAACATGTAATACTTAAAGTTTGGATGATAATAGTTTGGAGTAATAATATATTAACAACTTTTGGCAACTTGAATCATTCATGCATTATTATTAATAATACTAGAAAATCTATAAATGTGTTTTGAACATTTTAATAATCTCATTGTTTGAAAATACTCTATAATACATAAATATCATTATAAAAAATGTATACATTAATCAAATATTTCCTTACAATTTGGTTTTAATTTTTCAAATTTCATTATTATTTTTTTGTATTTAATGCTTCACGCGATAGATTATGTATATTTAACATATAAATATACGCCAATTTTGATAAATTTTAATTATTTAAAGTTGTAGATGAAATGTATTTTTATAACAATAGTGTTCACAATTTAAAAAATCTTTAACTTCTTGGAAAGAAGAGATAATGTTTTAAAGAAAAAAATCTATATAATTGTAGAAACATTAAACAGTCACAATTAGCAAAAACAATATATGATGACTTGAGAACATAATATACAATTATCATTATTATGTAAAATTATATAAAATAACATATATAATAATTAAATTAATTTAAAAAATAGAATAAATAATAAATGAGATTTATTCTTCCACTCTAATTTAAATTTCAAACTTGATTATATTGTACATATTAATTATTTATTGCTTCAAATAATAGATAATGCATATTTGACATATTATTTTAATCTAAATTCTCTCAGTTGTAGATAAAATTATAACTTTTATAAATGATCTACGTCTTTAAATTCACTATTATCTTAATGTCCGATAAAGTGAAAATACAATTTCATTTGTTAGCGAGATATTAAAAAAATGGTGCATGAGAAAAGATAGAGGGGATATTAATAGAGGGATAACTGGTGACCTATCGGGCTTTAATCAATTGATGGAAGAACCTATGTCATCTAGTGAGGACAACCAAACCGACTATGCAGAGTCACCAGAAGATATACCAGAACATCAATCTCAATATCAACTACCTCCTGTCACACAACAATCGCAAAGTTGTGAGGTTCCACCAGAAATAACAAGACCCACCAAAATAAAAAAAAATCTGGGGTCGTGCTAGGGATGGAACGTCAAGTAGTACTGGTCAAGGTGCTAGTTGCAGAGGATGGATACCTTAGTTGGCTTTTAACTTGTATATATTCCTTGATTAATAGCATTTAATGTTTTTTTTACAAACATAACAGTATTATTATAATACAAACTGTTACAATCTGAAGTCCTAGTATAACATGACCGTACAAACATAACAGTACTACATTAATTTTTACAAGATCGTTTGTTATGGCCCTTCTGGCCACATTTTCTGCAAATTTTCTTTTTAGACTCCTCTCGGTTATCCATTTCGTTATGGATCCTTGTTCTTCTCCGACCATGTTTTGAGATCATCATTCCCGGATCACATCTAACAAAAGGATCAACCCACACAGTCCACTGATCTTCGTCCATTAAATGGTAAAACTTCAAGGGCTACGTACGTCAGTACACTTCTACGTTGAAGTATGGATCGACGTACTCATTCCAATTTATATTTGATACTCGTAATGCAGCCATCACGTGTGTACATGGTCTCTGAAGTAAAGTCCACTCTCCTCACGTGCATGACCGTTCAACCAATTTAGTTCTAAAACGTTTACCTCCACGTGTTCTGACCTTGTATTCCTCCCCATATGAGAATGTCTCCGCATCAAATTGACGAGACGTTTTTCCGTGATTTCTAACAACTCTTTTATTTTTGACATTCATAGTTCACCCACTCAATATACTTCTACGACGCGCGCACGTCGTTTGACAAAAAAGTGTTTATCCTTGTGAATGTTATTTCTACAATAGTTGTCACTAGTAACGATCGCGCTCCTTTTAGCACTTTATTAAAAAATTCATATTGATTGGTTGTCATTATTCCATATCGTATCCCTCGTCATAAGATTGCGACCAAAAACTTGACCGCATTCATTGAGTCAACGTTGGAACTGACCATTGATTAGGGTACTGAAATCGGCGAAGTACCGATCAAATTTTTTACGCGATGTAGTCCACGCCATCTCAGAGAATCGATTTTCTATTCTCGATTCTTAAAGTGAGTATTTAAGTTGCTTGCCATATGTCTCACAGAGTACCTATGAACTCCAAATGGCTCTGGATACACCCTTGCCACTGCAATTTTAATGCTTGCGTGACGATCAGAAATGATACATATCTTCCGTTGATCTTTTGTTACATAGTGACGCAGTCGCTTGAGAAAGCACGTCCAACTCTCATCATTTTCAGAATCAGTGAAAGCGAAACACAATGGGAATATTTGATTATCTGCATCGAATCCAACGACAATTAATAGTTTTCATGTATACTTTCCACACAAATGTGTGGTATTAATACTTATCAACGGTCTGCACTGGGAAAACCCTTCAATGGAGGGTGCAAAAGTCCAAAACAACTTCACGAATACAGGAAAACCTTCAATTGGTACCCATTCCATTCAAACTCGAAAACAATCCCTGGGTTTGATTGACATAACCCGACCATTAAGTGTGACAACCTTTGAAATGCATTCTCGTGTGACCCAAACATTTGTTCTATCACCTTTTGTTTTGAGTACCACACATTACGATAAGAGACTGAATGTGCACACTTATCTTTCACCACTTGTTGTAAATCATAAACTTTAATCCTGGTATTGTTGAAGGCGTACAGATACACCAAATCTGGTATTACAACCGCATCAAGTTGTCTATGCTTTTGAATCTCCCCAGTGTTCGTACAAGAGTGAGGAGGGCTACTTTGGTTATTTCCCAACTGCCTAACTGTCTTTGGCAAACTCGTAGCGACCATGAACAGTCACCACCATTTATGTTACTGCACTTGGAATAAAGTAGTGATTTTGTAGATTTATTTGTTTTACATTCACAAGAGTTGTTGATATGTCATAGTTTCACCTCATGTTGAAGTGCAGATTTATCCTTAAATATTTCTCCTATCTACAAACTCTGTAATGCATGAGTTGTCTGCCCTTGCGTTATCTCCCAGTCATTACACTCTAACCTGTGCATCCAATCTCCGAAGGTAAACTCTGTTGGTTGTTGTCTAAATCTATTGGGTTTTGCTGCATTCGAACAACCAACACCACTTTCATCAAGTTGAACATCCTCCTCAGAAGATTATGAAAATGCATCATCATTAGAGATCAGAGTATGATTCTCTCTTTTACAATCATCTTCTGTATTAGTTTCTCCATCCTCTTCAGTCTCCAAACAATTACTTTGGGATGGAATACAACTAACAAGTATTGCTGAAGAAACTATACTAGTCACATAGATCTCCATACTATTCTCACACATTTCAAAGATGCATTTCAATGCAGCGTCATTGTTTACTGGAAAAAAAAAACATTGTTATCCAACTTCCAATGAAGTTCAAAGTCATTATATCCTCCAATTTCACAACCAACAACAACAAGTTCTTTCAACTAAGTTAGTGATATACTTTTGGAGGCGTATGACATGACATAACTACCTCCAACATAACTAATATTGTCTTAAGTGGTAGTGATTCTACCACCATATTGACAAATTATAGTCACCATCTAAATTCATTAATTGTAAAACCTAGTACACAAGCATTTGAAAATATCATCAAAATAATACTATAATTGACATTCTAACTACTGAGTACGCATTCTAACAACTATTTTCATTCAATAATAACATTTACCCCAAATAAAAAAATTAGGGTTTGGGATCACTTACTTCGGGAATGAAATAGACCGACTAGGACGTCACAACGGAAATGGGGTGATGATGAAGCTATTGACCGTGGTGACAATAAATGATTAGGTGTCTGACAACTGGATGAGGGGGAGATAGGGAATCCGAGCAGAGCAGTCGTCCTTTCGTCCTTCCTCTTCGACTCTTCCTCGACAGCCTGTAGAAGAAGAATGGGGTGGTGTCTTTTTAAAAACATTTAACGCTGATGGGATCTGCGTTTAAGTTTTTTCCCTTAAACGATCGCGTCGGTGTTAGTTAAACTTCAACGTTGACGGGATCATCGTTTTTGACTTTTCAAAAAGAAAAACGTTGATCCCGTCAGCGTTTTATCCCAGTTTTGTATATTAAAATAGGATTAAATTTGAAAATAAAAAAAGTCAACCAAAACGTTAGACTTTAGAGGACTATTTTTTTTGGCCAATAACTTTAGAGGACTTTGAGTCTTGAATTTTCTGCAAAAACGTCCAATTAATTAAATATAAAACATTGAATTACTCAATGGGCCTTTAATTTTCAGGAAAGCGAAATTAGATCGATCGATTCGCCATTAAGGAAAAAATATTGAAAATTAAGAAAAAGAAGCTACACAAAAACACAAACATCCTCTTCTCCTACTTTGATTCCATCTCCTCCTGGTCCATGCACAATGAATCTCTGAATTTTACGACAGACCCAGTTTGATCCCCTCATTCGCCTGTTCAATTCAATCGACAGAATTTTGCATTGGATCTCTAATGCGGCTTCTCTGACGACTCCGTCCGACATAGGAGAGATAGAAGATAGATCGTGTCTGGAGCTTGCGATTGAATCTTGCGGTGGATACGGTGACATAATCTGCTGCATTGGTGTTTTTTCGCTGCCAGCGGTGGCCTTTAGGAGCTGGGTTCTGGAATCCAGGCCACGCTGTAATCGGCTCTGATTCGAATTCTGATGGTTGGAAGTGTGAGATCACCATCGTTGAGGATATTAATATCTGGGAGGTGTTGCTGGAGAGTGGGGTATGTGGGATGCGAATCTAGACCTGAGGCAGCTGAATCTTGGAGGAGGGGGCTGCACAGAAAAGGATGCAGCTGCACTTCTCACCTAGCATGAGAAGTATAACGATATCGAGTAGCGGTAGTGGCAATACCAATACCAACAATGGATTTGTTGACTTGATGAAGATCAAGGTGGCAGCTCGTCAAATATCGTACCGGACCCTTTTCCATACCATCCTCATCCTCGCTTTTTTGTTGCCCTTTGTCTTCATTCTCACTGCGGTTGTTACCCTTGAAGGTGTCAACAAGTGCTCCTCATTCGGTATTGCGATTTTACGAGCTGCATTTCTCCTTTTCTTTGGCTTTGCTTGATCTTGGGTAATGAAGGTTATTGGCGTGATGATGATCTTCAGTCGGCTAGTTTATATTGATTATTCCTGCTTGGATGGGATTCACGTATAACAGTGCAATATTTTTGGACATAGGTGATTAATCATCATAGATAAGCTCGAGTCAAACATTGTAAATCTGTTTTTTACTCTTTCATCCCTTTAATTAAATTCACTGGCATAAACTATATAGTCATTGCTAAGGTTGGCTCTGTTATGTCTAATGCTAGAATGCTATTAGGTTCTCTTTCTGCTAATAAAAAAATTGTTTTCTTCTAAATGATTGAGTATGTTGTAGTTCTATATTTCCTCAGCTACGCCTAACTATGGCGTACTAAATACACAGCAACTTCTACTCATTGCTCAGTTTTTTCATAATACCAAATTATATGAATATGCTCTATAGTCCAGAGTCATGTGTTGCTACATTTTCCTTCAATGGTACCTTGTACTTATCTAAGTTGTATCCTGAAATTAGACTTTTATTTTTGTAAGAAGTGATATTCAGTACTTTGTAAGATCTGTCATGTACAATTATGTTCCGATTTTCTTTTATTTCATGAATTTTACTTTTGAGTTGTTTTCAAGTCATCATGTCACTTGAATAAGTTTTCTTCTCATTCTTCAGATTGTTTAGGCAGGCGTTTTGGACCTAGAATTCTTGGAAGGGATGATTCAGAGGTAACTTTGTCTTAGATATCAACTTCTTTGTGGATAGCCCAATTTTTCCGTACAAAATTCTAACTTGGACGAACCACATATGACTGATGTTCATTTTTTGCTGGTTGTGTTGCAACAGAGAATGATAAGAGACTTCTACAAGATCCTTGATGAAGTGAAGAGTATGGAAATTCCAGATAATATAAAGCCACCAGATTCATTTAATCAGCTTGTTTCAGAAATGAAGAATAAGCAGTATGATGCTCGGACCTTCGCTATCCTTTTAAAAGCAATGGTATGCTACTTGTCTCCGCATCTTCTCTGGCCAACACGTTTTTGTGGTTGCTTTGCACAACTCTGCTGTTCCACTTACAACTTGATATTATAAGTTTCATGCTGCAACAATCTGTCTACTTCATATTAATTCCAAGAATCTTCTCATTGAGCATATAAGCTTCATCGTGCATGAGGGTGGCACTTAAACTAACAACATCAGCAGATACAGTTCTGATGAACTAGAGTCTAGAGCATTTGATGACTTTTGGTAGCAGAAAGAAACAATTTCTTATATCATCAATAGAAAAAATGCAGCCATAATCTTAACAATTGACGTTTGTAAGTGGAGACATGGTTGCCAAAATAACAATAGTTTAAACACTTATGTTATTACTTTGCAGTGAATAAGACAATTCCCTTTTTGCATCAGCTGAAGCTTTTCCCTAAGTTCATGATGTAGCTGATTTAAGTACTAAAAATTAAATGGCTTAAATCTTTAGCAAGTGGTAAAGGTAAGGTTATCTGGCAAAATTAAATTTAGTTCCTAGAACCATGGTGGTCAAAGTGATTTTTTTTCCTTAATTGCTACTCTATTTTTCTTTGAACCTGTTTCCGCATATCCTTGTTATTTCACGAACTCTAATTAATTACAGATTCTACTATCTTAATTTTACTGTTTTAACTGTGTAATTGTCCGGGATCTTCTGAATATTTATTTCTTTGCTGTACAGATGGAGAAATTTGAAAGGGACATAAGGGAGTCAAAGTTTTCAGAACTGATGAACAAACATTTTGCTGCTAGTTCTATACCAAAAGGCATCCACTGCCTGTCTCTGCGGTTGACAGATGAATATTCCTCCAATGCCCATGCACGTAAACAATTACCTTCCCCCGAGTTGCTTCCTCTTCTCTCTGACAACTCATATTACCACTTCATTCTCTCGACTGATAACATTTTAGCTGCTTCGGTTGTTGTGACTTCTACTGTACAGTCATCTCTCAAACCTGAAAAGATTGTCTTCCATGTCATCACTGACAAAAAGACTTATGCTGGAATGCACTCATGGTTTGCACTTAATTCTGTCTCTCCTGCCATTGTTGAGGTCAAAGGGATCCATCAGTTTGATTGGCTGACAAGAGAGAATGTTCCTGTTTTGGAAGCTGTTGAAAACCACCATGGTATAAGGAACTATTACCATGGCAATCACATTGCTGGTGCTAATTTAAGTGATACCAATCCCAAAACATTTGCTTCCAGATTGATGGCTAGAAGCCCCAAGTACATTTCCTTGCTCAACCATATCCGAATCTATCTACCTGAGGTAATAATCAGATTGTTCTCTTCATAGTATATATCAGCATAGTATGTACGTATATAATATTAGAGAGGCCAACACTTGCTACACCATGCACTTTTTTTTCTTTTTTTTTTTTAAGTTGAGCTTGGTGTTTACACCAAGTTAACCAGATGGTGACATATGCCTCATTTAGCACCTAGAATCTCACCCCTTTCTATAGGTCTTAGAAAAGACCACAAAACCACTTGCCATTTGTCACTCCGATTGGCTCCGTGTAAACACCAAGCTTACCCACTGGCCACTGCTCTTGACGTAGTATTTTTATTACACTAAAAACATATATGATATATTGAAGTGAACTTAGGTTAATGGTTGATAGACTATTTTATTTGTGTATGTAGGTCTTAGCAGAGTTCTAAGTTCATTTTTCATTGAATTTAAAAACTTGATAAGGGAAAAGTTGGGAGAAAATGAATAAAGAGGCAAATAAGACTATTTGGTCCATCACATATATATGAAATGGTGTAAAGTGTAAACACCAAGTTTACCCACTGCTCTTGACGTAGTATATTTATTACACTAAAGACATATGATATATTGAAGTGAACTTAGGATAGTGGTTGATAACTCTATTCGTGTATGTAGGTCTTAGCAGAGTTCTGAGAACATCATTTTTCATGGAATTTAAAAAATTGATAAGGGAAAAGTTGGGGAAAAAAATGAAAAAAGAGTCTATGTTCCTCACCCACTAAGCTAGCTTCACATGTTTTTTCTTTCATTCGCTTGATCTCTGGTACGTTGTACCTACCATGAGATCTATGGGTATGAAGTATAGTGAAGAACACATCTACATACGGATTGTTGTTGAGGTTCTCATGCATGATTTGTGCTTATGAAATGTTTATCCTTTCTTTGAAAAAACAGAAATAAGGGTTCTGATTTTATTTTTTAGAAATTTATTTCCACCATCTTTTTCTCCTGAAACTTGCTGATTTGTTTTATGAACAGCTCTTTCCTAACCTAAACAAGGTGATTTTTCTGGACGACGATATCGTGATTCAACGTGATTTATCCCCACTATGGGAAATCGACCTTGGAGGAAAAGTAAATGGAGCTGTTGAAACTTGCAAAGGGGATGATGATTGGGTGATGTCTAAGCGATTCAAGAATTACTTCAATTTCTCTCATCCTCTCATTGCCGATCGTCTGGACCCTGATGAATGTGCATGGGCTTATGGAATGAACGTTTTTGATCTTTGTGCTTGGAGAAAGACAAAGATAAGGGAAACTTACCATTTTTGGTTAAAAGAGGTACACAACTCAAATCATTGTGTATTATCTAATCTTTAATTCATCTTCACATTAGTGGCATACAAAAATAGTATCTTTGATGCAACTATGGCTTTAAAAGTGTGCAAAAAATTCTTCAGAGTAAAACATTCTGTGAGAAAGTGAATATTTTCAGTTTTTTTTTTTTATTTACTGAGATTGAGATAATTAACAGTTTCTTAAAATAGTATATATAAAAAAAAACTATTTTCTTATAAAGTCTCAAATTAGAAAGCTTTGAAAGTGCAAAACTTAGTGAGGAGGTGAAAAACTTACACTTTAGGGAAAAGAAGAAAAAAGTGATTTGGTAAGAAAAACAGTTTTCTGAAACAGTAAGAGACATTACCTTCTTATAAGATGTTTGCACTGAGATTAACCTGTAGGAAGACGCACTGCTCTTATTGTACTAGATATTGATTTTGTGTGTGTTTTGTGGTGCAGAATCTGCAATCTAATTTGACAATGTGGAAACTGGGTACATTGCCGCCTGCATTGATCGCATTCAAGGGTCATGTGCACCCGATTGACCCGTCATGGCATATGCTAGGTTTAGGCTACCAAGTCAAGACAAACATCGAGAATGTGGAGAAAGCTGCTGTTATTCACTACAACGGTCAGTCAAAACCTTGGTTAGAAATTGGATTCGAGCACTTGCGGCCTTACTGGACCAAGTACGTCAATTACTCTAACGATTTTGTGAGAAATTGCCATATATTGGAGCAGTAGAGTCTATGATTAGACTAAGACAATATGCTTAGGAAGCTAGAAAAGATGCAGAATGGGGAGACAAGGCTTAAATTGAATCGAGGTGCCACAAAAACGCAGCTTCAAATGTTGGCATATATATATATCCAACTATAATTCGATTCCTGCAGAAGTTTGGCCCTGGGACCAATATTTTTGGCACTGGGAGCTTCAAAGGAATCCACATCAATATGTTTGGCACTGGGACCAATATTTTTTTTCATTTGTGTAAAGTAGCAATTCGGTTTATTCTTTGCTTGGAGAAGAAGAAAGCCTTGCCCTTGATTTTCTTTCTTAACACCCGATCTCGGAATAAAGCGAGGCTGACAAAGGAAGCGAGAAGCATGGGGTACCGACTGGTTGGTGATGGGTAAAGCGGAAGGTCAGTTCGTGTCATTGTTTTTGTTTTTGTTATAGTTACTCGATTTTGATAGTCTATTCCCCATTTTTACCCTCATTTTTCTTTTCCATTGATTGATGATGATACCATATTGGTGAATTTGGTAGGAGTAGGTGATGATCTCTGTTACATTACAGTCTCCATTCATTTGGGGTACTGTTTCTTTTAGGCTTATATATATATAAAGTTGGGTATTTGTTTTTTTGTATAATTCAAGTCACCTTTATATGTTCAATTGGCCTTTATTTTAATGATTGGCTCATGGTTGATGGCAGAACCTAGTGTTTGGGAAAGAAATAGATATAACCAAATAAAATTTAGAAAACTAATGTCAATGCAAACGTGTATGCACCAATCCATCAAATTTGGCCAAACGGAATTTGATTGACAGAAGATGCAAAACTATAACTATAATAATAGATTAAAAAAAACGATTTTCAGTTTTTACAGGCCTTAACAAGTTACAGTCTACGGCTTTGAACTCAACTGTTAAGAACTTTGTAATGTGTTTTCTATTTTCTTACTTATTATAATTTCTGTGTATGTAACTAAAGAAAAATATAAATAAAAACAAGATTCCGCTTCCCCCAAAATGTACATAACAAAAGAGGATCAATCATCCGTTCACAACAAAAACTCCTCCTCCAGTCCACCGGTGTTGTTCCTAGAAACCACGTCACAACACCAAATCAACTGGTCTATGTTGTTTCCTATATACCTTTTCTGTTTATAGGACTGGTTGGCTGCATTGTTATTACTTTTTGCCACAATACTTTTCTTTTCAGACTCTTCTAAATCCCTTCCATCTTGCACTCAGCTTCTACCATTTCCGACCGGCTTGGTATCACGCAGAGACATGACAGTCTCAAAAGCCCCGACCAAAGCCTTGACCTTGCTCTTCCTAGTCTCCACCAGTTTACTTGCTGTTTCCTCAATCACATTATTGAGCAACGAGGCCTGAGCTTCTTTTTTCACCTGATGGTCACTATGTCTCAAAACAACATTTGCAGACCGATCCAACGAACCATCACCACCACCATCAAACCATCCTCTGTCCATGATTTTCTTCAAGGCAATCGCATTGGCATCTTGGTTCTCTCCCGTCATTTGTACTCTTCTGAATGTCAGCCTCCTCGGTGCATTATTGCTCTCGGACTGCAAATCAAGGACTTTACCCCTCCTGAATTGGAGCTTCACGGGTTTTGCTTCTTCTGCACCAACTGCTCTGCCTCTTGCAGCCCAAGTTTCTCCTTCTGGAAGAATCTCTTCATTTTCTTCAAGATCAGAAAATGAGTACTCTGCTGTGCCACTCAAACTACTACTCTGTACCTCCGTTTCATATTCTTCCTCTGGTTGAGAAGGTGACTCTGGGATTTCTGAAGTTGAACTAGTTTCCAAACCATTTTCATTTTCCATTAATTCTTCTTCTTTTTCTTCTTCCATGGATACAGCAAGAGAGGAGGAATTCATCTGACAGTGAGAGGCTGATACAGATACTTCTGAATATGTACTATCATTCTCCATTTGATCCTCCTCTTGGAAGGATATAGCGGGCGAGTTTGGAAGAGACATTGTTGTGACCGGAATTTCTGTATAAACCCTGAAATCATTTTCAATCTGGTCTTGATCAACAACCAATTCAGTTTCACCTGGTAAACTCTTACTTTCTTCCTCATTTTCAAGAACATCTGCTGCTTTGTCAAGTGTGTCAACTACAGCATTCTTTGTTGCATTCTTCTCCTTATTAGCTTCCTTTGGAATCAATCGCTTCCCTGCAGAAAGTCTAGGATCAACACTCTTGATTATTCCTCTTTTGCCCATAATCAGCTTTGAAGTTAATGAAGCAGTTGCGGGTTTCTTCGACGGAATGCTCCTTCTAGTGTGTAACGATGAAGTGCTTGAAGAAGATAAGCATTTATTCTTCTTCTGCACATCCTCCTTGCTTTCCCCAACCTTATCGACCGAAAAAGGGTTAGAAGATACATGTCTAGTGGCAACATAGACCGACTTCATAGACAAAATAGGGGTTCCAGATAATCTCCTCTGTTTAGTTTGAGGGACAACTCTTTTAAATGTCTCAATCACTACAGGTCTGCCCTTATTAAGGGGTTTCCTCAAATTTGAAGAACTGGGTTTTGAAACTGATGTATCCTTCTTGTCCTTAGCTAGTCGTAATCCACTTAGTAACACCGTCTTTGTTCTATCCAGTTGCAAAAGCTTCTCCTTTCTGACATTAGAGATGTCCTCAAGGTCGTAACTTTTGGGGGTAGGGAAGGATTTGGACCTTAGAGCTAAGGCTCTTTGATTTATTTCTGGAAGGGAAGCAGCATTTCTTGCAAAAACTTGATCATCGGCGGATTTTGATGCAGCTCTTCTTTGCAGCGGGATTCGAGGTTTGCATTCAACAGAGTGCACCTTTCCAAATTTACAGAAATCGTGACAGGATCCAGTCGAGGCTCTGAGATAATTCGGTTGTCTGCTGCTTGTTGAAGGATTTCTTTTAGGATGATTGCCATCAGCTGATTTTGCAACTTCGGATTCGGGTGTCACTGGTGAGTTTGTGCTATTGTCTCCCATTATTCGTCGGATAGAATCTGAACCAAATGCAAGAGCAAAGAATTGATAGAGACGACAACATTGAGAAATAGAGATGATGCTGTAACCTATTCAGTTAACTTAAGATGGCAATCTTATTCTGCGAATTCGATAAGTTTCTGTAACATGTAATGCGAAATCATTGTATAGCAACACAACCAACCGCAGCATAGTTTGAATCATGCATTTACTAAGCACTTCCCAAATGAAATTTAGGTTCAATTGAAGCAATCTAATCAATGGCAATGGCAATGGCAAATTGAACGGATGGATATATCAGTTCGATTCAGGTTCTTAAAGAACCTGATCAAATTTAAGGACGAAAAAAATTCAATACAGATACCAATTACCAAACAATTGTTTAATATCAATTTGAATGAGAAGCGTGGCGGCTAAGCAATCATTTCAAGAATCCCCACAAACATTTTTTTTTCTTAACGAGACCTAATTACGATCCAAGAAAATGTAAAAAAATTGAAACCTTTTCAGAACCCAGATTAATCTTCGACAGACATAAAAAATTCCAAGCAAATTCATCATACCAAGCAGAAAAATAACCAAAACCCATGATCCGGGCAGCAGAAAAAGGGTTTAATAAATGGAGAAGAAGGACAAGTTTTCATGATGTAGATTTACCCTTGTCTGATTTGCCTGAAACCACAACGGAGGAGACAATGGTGGGTGTATGAATGAGTCCTGCTCGAGGTTTAAGGGCAAGGCCACAGAGACTGGCCTTCCTTCTTTCTTACATCAAAGAGGCCATTAAAAGATGAATCTTTGTCTCCTTGCTTTGCTTCTGAGATCGTGGCAGCAACTGTTTTATTGATGATGATGATATTTGCGGAGGCTGAAGGAATATGACCCTTCCTCTGCGCAGCGCGTTTGTTACCGATTCGCATGCGCAGAGATAGAGAGAAGGAGGGGGTGACTTATTTGTTCTGATCCGATCCTTTTATACACTATATATTTCAAAATTTAATCTTAATTTATTGGAGAAAATATGGGCAGTTACTAATGTATTCCATGAGTTGGATGGACTCACCAGAATATTTTAGGTAATATTAATAAGTCAAGATCTAATTTACTGATGATAGATCATCATATATTATTAATTAATTGAGAAATTGGAGGGAGGAAGAGAATCATATTTTAAATTTCAAAATTCTGAATTTGCATTTTCATAATATGTATTTTCAAAATATTACAACTTAGAAATATCCAAATACTGAAATACATATAATAATAGCTTGTGTTGACATACAATATTTGAGTTGATTATTTATGTTATTATATGGAAATTTACTTGCTCTTACAAAATAAAGGTACATCATTTTATAAAGTGTATGAACAAAAATATCAACGAAATATATAGTATAGTATTTCTTGCTAAAATCATGGTATATATTTTCAAATATATTAATCAGTTAAAAAGAAATTTGTAGGTAAAGGATATTGTTTTGGAGCATTTATATTTTATATTGTTTTAGATAGTATAATTAATAACGTAAACATAGATATTAAAACGTTATTACACTTGCTTATTTATAAAAATAAATACTATAACAATATCAATCATGCAAAGTTGACCTTGCCTAAGTAGAAAATAACTCCAAATTAATAGAGTTCCATCTTATATATAAATGTTTTAGATTTTAGTAGTAAACATCATAATCTTGTATATAATATTTTACTATGACAAAAATTATCGACCGTTCATATTAATTAAACTTTAGTAATAAAAGCTTGCAGGTTGGCGTTCTAAGCTTCTATCTGTCACAGGTCGTGGGATCCTTATTAACTCGGTTATGTCTTCGATTCCGGCTTATTATATGCAATGTACTAATCTCCCATCTTATACTTGCAATGAGTTGGATAAATTGAACAGGAACTTTCTTTGGGGCTCCTCGGAGGAGAGAGATAAAATGCACCACCTGAGCTGGGAAGTGGTAACTCTACCAAAGGATAAAGGGGGGCTAGGAATGACGCAGACCAGGGAAAGAAACAATGCCATGTTAGCTAATCTAGACTGGAGAATGGAGAGGTCGGAGGCTCCGTGGGCGAGTATCCTTAAGAATCGGTACTTCAGGTCAAACAGGAGGGAGATGAAGACTGGATCAGTCACTTGGAAAGCGCTGAGAAATGGGAGGAGCTGTCTGAAGGAAGGACTAGGGTGGATTGTGGGAGACGGAACTAGCGTCAACGTCTGGTATGATAAATGGTTTGGTCCTAACTCTTTGCGTAGTATGGTGCAGGGTCCTCTGAGCTTCGGGGAGCAGGATCTTAAGCTACATGAGTTAATCTTAAACAATGGGGAGTGGGACGTTTCAAACCTGTCACTCCAGATCCCGAAGTCCATTGTGGAGATAATAAGAGCGACTCCAAGGAGTATAGGCCAAGGGGGTCAAGATAGGAAGGTATGGTGGGGCTCTCCGACAGGTACATCGTCCGTAGCCATGGTTCATAGGAGTATCAGCCAGAAAATGCACAACCACATTGAGCAGGATCAGAATAAGTGGAACTGGATCTGGGAAGGTAAAAACTTACCCATAATCAAACACTTTTTGTGGTTGTGTAATCATGATCGTATACCTAATGCTTGCATGCTTAGGAAGAGAGGTATGGATATTGATCCCGTTTGTAAAATCTGTGGCCTATTTGAAGAGAACACACTGCATGTCCTGCGGGATTGTCAGTATGCTAGGCAGGTTTGGTTGGATATTGGTATTCCGGGTGACATAGATTTTCATGATAACCAGTTAGTGGGTTGGTTGAAAGCCAACAGTCATGATGATAGGGAGCATCACGATGGGATGAAATGGGGTTTGATTTTTTCCTCTGATGTGTGGTTTATCTGGAAAAACAAAAATTCGTTTATTTTCTCTAACAAATTTCTGGATAGAGATATTGTGAGTCTAACTTTTTCGCAGGTAAGAGAAATCTCGATTGCACTGGAGAAGTCACAACACTCACGGAGTAGGACAGAGCTCAAAGTTCGATGGACTACACCAGAGTTTGGTTGGACCAAACTGAACACAGATGGATCGGCGATAGGAAATCCGGGACCAGCAGGATGCGCGGCGATCTTAAGAAATCACCTTGGTGGTTGGGTGAAAGGGACTCAAAGAAGATTGGGCATCACGAATAGCTTGGTCGCAGAGTTATGGGGGATAAGGGATGGGCTCTTGTTGGCAAAGAAGATGGGAATTCAGGACCTCCATGTGGAGTCGGATGCTAAAGAGGCTATAGGTATGATTCTGGAAGAGAACTTGGAAGACAGGCCGCTAACCCCTATTTTCTGTGATTGCAGGAGACTGATGTTGGAATTCAGGAGAGTGAAGTTAAGGCACGTGTTCAGAGAAGGAAACGGAGCAGCGGACATGTTGGCTAAGGAAGCGGTCAACTTAGAATCAACCTTTGTTGAGTTGGATCAACCACCGAGGAGTGTTGTAGCGATTCTTAGAATGGATACAAGGGGTGTGGCTAGGACTAGACTTGTAACTTTAGAGTAGACTAGTTTGTATGTTTTTGTTTCAGCATTTACCCAAAAAAAAAAAGCACGAAAAATCAAACATACCTTTTATTCACATTACAGTTCATTGATTTTTTTTTTCTTTTTATCAATTACTAGTTGAACTTAATATAAAATTACAATTGTTTGATTTAGTGTTATATTATATGATGATAGGATTTTTTTGTATAAATTATTACTAATCTTTTAGAAAAAAAATATAATTTATTAGTTGAATTTTGGAGAGAAAAAAATTACTATTTACTCAATAAATTTTTATACGTGGTGAGAGCATTCATATTTTTATCACCATTTAAATACAAATTAGACGAAGTTAAAAAGAAATTGAAACTTAAATTTTTCAAACTTTCGACCTTTACTCTTAAGTGCTAAGTTTTTTTTTTTTCATAGTAAGGTTTCTTGGTGTCTAAGTCTTTTATAGTGACTTTATATTTCACAATACAACTTGTAAATATTACAAACCATTATAATATGATGTAACGATTTAATACTGCACTCTTTAATTAAAGTTCTCAAATTTGATTCCTGAAAATAAATATATTTATATCAACATCTTACCTCTTAAGGGTGCACCACGCTGCAAGTATGAATAAATACACATTCTGCAGAAAATTTTAAAAAAACAAGTAAACATTACCGTCGACAGCCCACAAGCAGCAGTAGAACACATCCTATTTCCTTCCTCCTTTCTGTTGTTGATTTGACAAAGCATGCATTGGTTAATAACAAAAACAATATCAAACATGCGTAATCTATCCACGACACCTAGCTCTAGCTAGCTATGTGGTCTTTGAATTAATTACTGTTTTCACAAGAATTAGAGTGCACTTATCCTTGAGTTTTCAATGTCTAAAAACAAACTAATTAAGAATCTTTATTAATTAGCAACATGTCTGTATTACCTTCCTTCCATGCTTGTCTCTTTCTACAGACAGTCAAACGCCATTGTTGTCTTCAAAACCTTCCTTCTGCAGAATCCAATCTCTCAAGATTCCTCTCTCTCTCTCTCTCTCACCCAGTGAAACCCAAATTAGAATACTGCGGAATACCACAGGAATGAATTCAGCTTTATCCATTTTTATTTTGTTATTATTGTTATTGACTTATGGTTATCATTACTATTATTATTAATTTCAATGATATAATCAAACAAAGGAAGGTGACTTGTACTTGAATGAGGACTTAATTTAGGAAAGAGATTATGGAGACCCAATAATTTGATCTTTTTGCAATAACCATCCATCCAGAATTTAATTAATATGCTAAGGGAAGGACATCAGATCCTTTTTTTTTTTTTTTTGGCCAATCATCAGATCCATTCATAGGACAATATTACACACATTATCAAACTTTCTGGCTTCATTTTCATAAAAAAGGAATGTAAAGTGAAGTGGAAAGCAATATCAACTTAAAGACGTCAAACTATATATCTATATTAATAAGGCTGAAGTTGTTTTTGTAACCGACGCTTGTAAATTGACACAAATACCCTTTAATAATCTAATTAGTTTACATTTATCATGACTATTTTGGTCATTTAAATGTCTTCTCAAAAATGTTATAAAAAAATATTTCTACGGAGACTCAAACATATGACCTTACAATTGAAGACATACATATTAATCAGCTACACCCTTATCACTATCTCTTTCTTTTTTCTCATGCACCATTTTTTTTATATCACTAACAAATGAAATTATATTTTCACTTTATTGAACATTAAGATAACAGTGAATCTAAAGACTTAAATCACTTGTAAAAGTTATAATCTCATCTACAACTGAGAAAATTTAGATTGAATTAATATTTCAAATATGCATTATCTATTATTTGAAATTTAAAATGTACAATATAATCAAGTTTGAAATTTAAAATGTACAATATAATCAAGTGTGAAATTTAAATTCGAGTAGAAGAAGAAAAACCATTTATTATTTATCCAATATTTTAAAAATTATTTAATTTAATTACTATATCTGTTATTTTATATAACTTTACAATTTTAAATAATAATGACAATTGTATATTATGTTCTCAAGTCGTCATATTTTTCTTTTGGTAATTGTGACTTTTTTAATGTTTCTACAATTAATTATATATATGTTTTTCTTCAAAACATTCTCTCTTCTTTTTGAATTGTGGGCATTGTCATTATAAAAATACAATTTATCTATAAATTAAAATAGAATTATAATCGATCAAAATTTACTATATTTATATGTTGAATATACATAATCTATCGCATGAAACAATAAATACAAAAAACAAAAATCAAATCTGAAAGGAGATATTTGATTAATGTATATATTTTTTATATTGATAATTATAAATTATGTAGTATTATTAATTTTCATTGTTTATTATTTATTATATTTACAAAATATTTTTGGGATTGGTCAAATTTAGATTCAGTGAGTATTTCTTTACTTAACTCTACATTTCAAATATATCTAAAATTAACATATGAATTTACCTAAATCTCAACCCTACTTTATGAACTCAGGAAATATTAAAGTAAAATAATTCTGAAAATATCAAAATAAAAAAATAAGGAAAAAGTTAATCAAATATATCTAATTTTATTTTTTGGGTTAATTTTTCTGGTAATTTCTTGATGTTGTCACATTAGATTTTTGATAATCGTCGTTTCATAGACATTGTAGTGAGTTTGTTAAGAGATCTTAAGTGTATATTAAATGTATTCACTGACATATTCGAACTTATGAGACAGTTGGTTAATGCGTGCGTCTTAAATTATAGATACTCACAGTATAATAACCAAAGAAAGGTTGGATGTCGGTAGTATAATACTCAAAGAAAGGTCGGATGTCGGGAGTATAATACTCAAACAAAGGTTGGATGTCGGGAGTATAATACTCAAATAAAGATCGGATGTTGGGAGTATAGAACTCAAAGAAATGTCGGATGTCAGGACTATAATACTCAAACGAAGGTCGGTCGGATGTCAGGAGTAAAATACTCAAAGAAATGTCGATCGGATGTCGGGAGTAAAATACTCAAAGAAATGCTGGTTGGATGCCGAAAGTAAAATACGTATTTTGTCCAAATATCGACATATTTTTTTTTATCATATTCTTATAAACAAATATGATAAATATTTATCATGCTTGAGGTGTTGATATGAGAATTAAACATTTGATAAATATATCTGAAATTAAAATATAATTAAACTTAGCTCTGAAAATATCAAAGTAATAAAACAAGAAATAAATTGATCAAATATATAATTTTATTTTTGTGTGCAAATTAGTGGGAATTTCTTGATGTTGTCATGGTAAATTTGTAATAGTCATTATTTTATAGACATGGTAGCGAACGTGTTAAGATACCTTAAGAGTATATTGAATGCATTCATTGACGAGTTCTGACTTTTGAGCGTACGTCAAATAGTATGAGCGCATAGGACTGAATCCTACGAATGTTGTTTGAGTGAAAATACTCATAGAAAGTTCGAGGTTGGTATGAATATTCATAAAAAGTTCGAGGTCGAGCATTAGCGATTGTTGGTATGAGATAAGATAGTATGACATGATACATGAGTGAAAATTACTCATAGAATGTTCGAGATTGAGCATTAAACGATAGTTGATATTATCATGATAGATTTGTAATAGCATGTATGAATACTCATAGAAATTAGTTCGAGGTTGGGCATTACGCGATAGTTGATATGAGATGAGATATTATGACATGGTATGTGAGTGAAAATACTCATAGTATGACTATAAACAATGTGCAATGTCAACTTTATCAAATATCGACATATATTTGTTTGATCATATTCTTAGTAGCAAATATTTTTAAAAAATTGCTCGAGCAACCGGGGACCAAGAACCACTACTAAAGAGGCTTCCGGTTGCTCGAATAATTTTTAAAAATATTTACAACAAAATTAATTTTATTTAATTAGATTAGGTAATTTAAGTTTAATTTTACAATTCAAATAATATTTTTAATCAAGTGTTTAGAGTAAAATTGGAATAAACTCAACGATGTACCTTCATAATATGTAGATATGTGTTGCGAATATATATAGATATATCTAATTAACTACTAAAATATACTGAAATTTTTGTAATCCACTTAAGTGTATTTCCCTAATGGTTATACTAGACTCCGGCACGCGCTATGCGCGTGCACGTTGTCGTCGTTGGTCATGCGTGAAGTCTTACGAGAACTTGATCAACCCGACTCCTAGGATAATACAAGAATTGATCACTTCATAAAAATATTATTAATGTAAAACTAAACTTAATTTGCATAAGAGAATGAAATAATAAAATTTAAAAACTCTTAAATATTTTTAAAAACTTGCTCGAGCGACCGGGATTCCTTTTGATAGTGTTATATGTTCCTGGCCGCTCGAGCAATTTTTTAAAAATATTTAAGAATTTTTAAATTTTATTATTTCATTATCTTATGCAAATTAAGTTTAGTTTTACATTAATAATATTTTTATGAAGTGATCAATTCTTGTATTATCCTAGGAGTCGGGTTGATCAAGTTTTCGTAAGACTTCACGCATGACGAACGACGACAACGTGCGTAGCGCGTGCCGGGGTCTAGTATAAATAAATGAGTAAATTGCACCCACGTGTACGTGTTAACGGAATACTTTTAAAAAATTAGTGCAAATAACAATCGCCATAAATGAATAAAGTATTAATTATTTAAAAAAATTAGACTCGGTATATTGTTAATCTATTTTAAAATTCTCCTGTAAACTTATTTTAAATAAATTGAAGTGTTTTAATACTATGAGAGACTTAAGATGTATGCATTAACCAATATTTATTTATAAATCCGAACTTATGAATTAAAATATTTAGTATATATTCCCCTAAAACATCTTAAGAGGAACAATATTTGGATTTTTATCGATACCATTTACTCTTATACATATATATATTAAAGGCTTGTATTTAGGTTTTCAGATTGTTTTGTGAAAAAATGATAACAAATGAGGTGGATTTACGTATATTCAAGAATCACATATTATAAGACGATTGATGGAACCTAAGGCGCCACCTTGGTTGACCACCATGCGTCGACATGGTTAACACTCCCGCGGTGCCTTGGTCCCTAATAAGGTATCATATGGACTTTTAAAGATATGGTTGACATAAGTGACATGAAACATTTATGGGCATTGAGGGAACACCAAACGTGTAGAACGCACCTTATAAAATGTATCTGATACACTTCATACATATTTTGACCCCTTGATGCTCACTAAGGTATCAGCCAATGGAGAAAGGTTGACCACAGTTAGAAATTAACCAGATGAACAATTACAAATGATTTGCTATAAATAGTTAAATATAGACCCACCAACCAGTTCATCAGGTAATCAATGCTATGACCTATACACACATTACTCTCAACGCAACTCCTTATTACTTAGTTATCGAAGGGAAAACAAAAGGCAACACCCGAAATTTTTCTTCTTGTAGGTAATGGGAGATCAAGAAGTCGAAGACTTTCTAAGGATTTAAAGTTAACGCCTTGGAGGTGTAGAAACTTGACATGCGGCTAGAAGACTTTCATAGAATCAACAACGATGAGATTATTTTTGTCCCCCCAAACAATATCTATGCATTCATTCACTCCAGGTGGTCGTGTGGCTTAAGACACATGAACACTATCGCATACTGCCGTAACATCCGCTCGCTCCCTCCATTTTCCGTCACGTCGACGATATCTCCATCTCCACGAACCCTACCTCTGTATCGCCGCCATGCAAACTGTATATTTACGACCGCCCATGTCCGCCAATTGGAGGAGTAATACCTCGTATTCCGTCTTAAACGCTCACCATTGAACCGGAATCGGAAGTGATCAGTGACGTACCTAAGCCTGTCTGCGTCGAGACCAAATGCTTCGGTTGGCTTCATGCACACGAAAGTTGCTGATGATGCAGGGAGGCGGTCTGAAAATGGGCGACGGAGGCACCGTGAGAGGAGATCGTCGCCTAGAAACCCCCAGACTCGAGGCTATTGTGCCGTTACTGAGGTTCTGGTCCCGTCTAACGAGACCACGGACAATGAACACCATCTTGTGAACTGGATCTCCCTCTCTTATAATCTAGACTAGTGTGGACCATAAGTTGTTAAAACTTAGTAATAACTTAAATTTTAAATAATAACAAAATATTTCGATCATATAATAAAAAAATGGTAATATATGAATATATCATGTATTCTATTTCTCTCTATGCAATTAAAGATCGAAAAATGGATTTACCTTTTCGTCTTTACAATAGAGGAGCGGGCGGATGTCTCACATATATTATCGAGAATAATGTCGTCCAAGTCGTAAAACAGTGGCCCAGTGGGACCTGAAAATACACATTCAATTTTTTTTTAAGTTAATAAAAATAATAGTAAGTAGGGTCGATGCACCCACATATCTGTTCATATTGTTATTTATAGTATACTTATATATATTTAAACGTGTTATTGCATATACACCGACATTAGTGTTTTATCTATTTTTTAAGTATTAATATTTGATGTCAATAATAATTTACTTTTTCTGTTCATATTTATTAAACTTCACTTTTTTTACAACCTTGAACGATCGACTTGAAGTCAAAAAACATTTTTTAGTTCTATTCATAATCAGGATTAAAAAGTGAACAATATGAAAATGAAAAAAAAAAAAGTAAAATTATTGTTTTAATCCTGAATGACTTAAACCAAAAAAAATGGCCTGTAGGGTTAAAAATGAAGGACAAAAAATGAACAAAGTGTAAAATTGTTGTTTTTAAATAAAAAATATAATATTTAATGAAAAATTGGACATTTAATCAGATGAAACAATGTTCATGCAAATAACTAACCCTAATATCTAATGTATATATCGTGTATATCTTATTTTGACCGTATACCTTCTTGATTTATTTATTTTTGGCCAAATATACCTTCTTGATTAGGTAGAGGCAAATATATCGCTAGATGTCTCTGCGTAGAGTCGTAGACCGTCGGGCAAGTCCTTAATGAGTTCCATTTCGTCCTCCTCTCCAAGGGCAGACCACCTTTGGTGCTCGAAGTGGTAAACCCTCTGCCTCAATTTGGAGGGTAGTTGCCTTCTCCTCATCCACCACTCGCTGTCCCTAAACCTCATCCACCACTCGATGTCCGTAGTGGAAGGTACCGCTATCATCCAAGCACATCGGAATTGACCCATTCATTATCGAGTCACCGCCACATCGGTTTTTCATGGTGGTAGTTGATGGTAGCCAGAATCGAAAACATACAGGGTTCAGAGCAGGATAAAATCACATGATCACAACTTCCTTTCCCGGTCCGACATTGTTGGTGTTGGAGACATGACACTACGCGTTGTATTGCTAGTACGTACCATGATCTTCCCGCAACCTAAGATTAGTAATACGTAAAACACCAGTGAGTGAGTATCATATAGCAAATGGTGATCATAAATTGAGATAACCTACGTGTGATGCGATGAAATAGGCGACATGTTTAATCCAAACCCCCACCAAATGGAGCCGAAGATGTAACCCGTAACCTCCGCATCCTTCTCATCAAGCAAATGCTGTGGATGACTTTTGGTAGGAATCGGAACACCAAATTGACTAAAAAGATTGCCAATATAAGCTTCATTTTCTCTTCTCTGATAAGTATGCGCACTGAGATCCATACCATCGCCTCGAATAACACGTGACAAGTACGTACGTACATACATACATATCTCATCACCAATGAGCTATTTTTCATAAAGCTAAGTTATATCTATTTGTTTTACTAATGTCCCAGCGTTGCTTGCTTCTTACACCATCTTGTAATAATTAATGCACTACCAGTTTGGACTTAGGTTGCTGTTGGCATTGTGGTAGGTTATTGAACATCCCTCTTAATGAATGAAGGTTAGTTAGTAAAACATCATAGGTAGTATATAGATAGCATTTATAGAATGAATGAATGAAAGTTGAGCAAAACTCACCAGATCGAACAATACGACCACCCATAGTATCGGTATATTGGGTGGTGTTTCAGACCAAACATTTCAAAATACCTTTATGCAGACCCCCAAACAACTCCACTGATCAGAAAACTAATCGCTATCCCGACATATGTTCAAGTTCGTAGCAGTGCCGAGATGACATAGCGGTGTTGTGCAAGGTGGTGGTGGTGGAAACAGAGGTGGAGGTGGTGGTGGAAACAGAGGTACGGACTATGGTGGAGCAGAAACGTAAAACATCACTGGAGGTGGTGATGGTAAAGGAGCACAAAACGTCACTGAAGATGGCGGCAGTGGTGGAGGAGGAGCACAAAATGGTAGAGTATGGTAAAATGCGATGAAGTGAACTGAAGTGAGTATAGAGAATAAATAACAGATTGCACATAACCGAGTGAACAAATGTGTGGGTATCTATATATATATATGTAAGAGTTAATATATCTACAGAAATAACAGATTGCAGTTCCTTTCAACATCACCACACTTAAAGAAGACGAAGACACCTAGTACGTATCCTACCTAATTATAGGTTTATACTTAATCGTGTTTACACGGGTTTAGACACAGTTATTAACCGTGTTAACACAGATAAGAGTTGTTTAAACACGGTTATTAATCATTTCGTGTCATTATCATGCAGATGGTTACAAATTGTTTAATCCTGACGTGTCAGAAATTGTCACCCAAGAACAAGACCATAACTTAACAACATCCATTTCATCCTCTTCCTTTTTTCACATGAGTAATTGACTGTCGTAATGACAATTAAGCAAACCAAATAACTTGTAATTCCAAGAATAACATGAGCTTTACAACACCTAAATGTCGCCTTCTATTCCTAGCTAATTCGATAATACATGGTAGATCTCATTTCGTAGAGCTAGGAAAGCTCGAGAACTGGCAAAGTGAAACAGGGGAAAAAATTGTCTGTGTGTTGGAGGAACTAAACCCTTTACAATCACAACATCCAAACTAACCATAAAATATATTGCATATCATTAACAGAAAAGAAAGATAATCAAGGAGTCACAACACCAAACATAGCATTTTCAACACAAAATATATGGCATGACAATAACAGCAAAACAACACATAACCAAGGGAGGAGATACCAATAGATGGAGGTCGAGCTTCATGGAAGACAAGACGTAATAGCCTCAACTCCATCCCCAACAAACTGTCCAACAGACTCTGCAAAAACCAAAACAATAATACAAACATCATATGTAGTATATAGATAGCATTTATAGAATGAATGAATGTTGGGTAAAACTCACCAGTTCGAACAATACGACCACCCATAGTATCGACATATTGGGTGGTGTTTCAGACCAAACATTTCAAAATACCTTTACGCAGACCCCATACAACTCCACTGATCAGGAAACCAATTGTTATCCCGATATATGTCCAAGTCCGTAGCAATATCGAGATGGCATAGTGGTGATGTGCAAGGTGGTGGTGGTGGAAACAGATGTGGGGGTGATAATGGAAACAGAGGTACAAGATGTGGTGGAGGAGTAAAACATCACTGGAGGTGGTGGTGGTGGAGGAATGCAAAACGTCACTGAACATGGCGGCGGTGGTAGAGGGGGATCACAAAATGGTAGAGGAGGGTAAAATGATATGAAGTGAACTGAAATGAACAAAAGTGGAGAATGAAGTGAACTGAAGTGAGCGGAGAGAAGAAATAACAGATTGCAGCTAACCGAGTGAACAAATGTGTGGGTATATATATATATATGAAAGAGTAAGAGCTAACTTTTCTACAGAAATAACATATTGTTGCTGCTTTCAACATCACCACACTTAAAGAAGACGAAGACACCTAGTACATATCCTACCTAGGGGCTAGGATGCATAGAATTATAGTTTTATACTTAATTGGGTTTAGTCGTGTTTAATTGTGTATTTACACGTTAGATGTGTTTATGCACGGTTATTAATCGTGTCAAAACAAATAAAAGTTGTTTAAACACGATTATTAATCGTGTCGTGTCATTATCGTGTAAAATGAAGATTGTTACAGATCGTTTAATCGTGTCTAGGGGTGGAAAACAAGTTGTATTGTGTCAGTAATCGTGTTGTGTCAATAAACGTGTCGTGTATAAATGGATAATTTTTAAACGTGTCTCCAAAAGTCAAACACAAACACAACACATTTAATAAACGTGTCACACGACACGATGCGACACGACACGGCATACACGCCACGCCACGACAAACATGAAACAACACGATACGATAGAAACGACACCATAGGACATGACACAGCAGACACGTCACGACACGACACGACAAAACACGAAACGATAAGACATTGCAAAATTTCACAACATTCATCACATACAAAGGAAGGTCATGTCGTGTCTGTTGTGTCATGTCCTATCGTATCGTGTCTATCGAATCGTGTTGTTTCATGTCTGTCGTGTCGTGACGTGTCTACCGTGGCGTGTCGCGTCATGTCGTGTCTTATTGTGTTGCGTTGTGTCGTGTTACCATGCTGTGTGACACGTTTATTAAATGTATTGTGTCCGTGTTTGACTTTAAGAGACACATTTAAAAAATTATCTGTTTAGACACTACATATTTATTGACACAACACGATTACTAACACGACACGACCTGTTTGCCACTCCTAGACACGATTAAACGATCAGTAACAATCTTCGTTTTACACGATAATGACACGATATGATTAATAACCGTGTTTAAACAACTCTTGTCTATTTTTACATGATTAATAACCGTGTCTAAAAACATCTAACATGCAAATACACGATTAAACATGTCACGTCACGGCACACATGAAACAACACGATATGATAGGCACGACACGACACGATATGATATGATATGACACAACAAACACGTCACGACACGACACAACCTTCCTTTGTATGTGATGAATGTTGTGCAATTTTACTATGTCTTATCGTATCGTGTTTTGTCGTGTCTATCGTGTCGTGTCGTGTCTGATGTGTCATGTCATATTGTGTCGTGTTTATCGTATCGTGTTGTTTCATGTCTGCTGTGTCGTGTCTTATTGTGTCGCGTCGTGTCGTGTCTCGACAGAGGTAATAGCCTCAACTCCATCCCCAACAAACTCTCCAACAGACTCTGCATAAACCAAAATAATAATGCAAACATCATATGTAGTATATAGATAGCATTTATAGAATGAATGAAGGTTGGGTAAAACTCACCAGTTCGAACTATACGACCATCCATAGTATCGATATATTGGGTGGTGTTTCAGACCAAACATTTCAAATACCTTTACGTTGACCTCAAATAACTCCACTGATCAGGAAACCAATCGTTATCCCGATATATGTCCAAGTCCGTAGCGGTATCGAGATGGCATAGTGGTGCTGTGCAAGGTGGTGGTGGTGGTAACATAGGTGGGGGTGGTGATGGAAATAGAGGTACAAGATGTGGTGGAGGAGTAAAACGTCACTGGAGGTGGTGGTGGTGGAGGAAGGAAAAACGTCACTGAACATGGCGGCGGTGGTAGAGGGGGATCACAAAATGGTAGAGGATGGTAAAATGACATGAAGCGGTCTGAAATGAACAAATGTGAAGAATGAAGTGAACTGAAGTGAGCGGAGAGAAGAAATAACAGATTGCGGCTAACCGAGTGAACAAATGTGTGGGTATATATATATATGAAAGAGTAAGAGCTAACCTTTCTGCAGAAATAACAGATTGCTGCTGCTTTCAACATCACCACACTTAAAGAAGACGAAGACACCTAGTACGTATCCTACCTAGGGGCTAGGATACGTAGAATTATGGTTTTATACTTAATTGGGTTTAGTTGTGTTTAATTGTGTATTTACATGCTAAATGTGTTTAGGCACGGTTATTATTCGTGTCAAAACAAATAAAAGCTGTTTAAACACGATTATTAATTGTGTCGTGTCATTATCGTGTAAAACGAAGATTGTTACAGATTTTTTAATTGTGTCTAGGGGTGGCAAATAGGTTGTGTTGTGTCAGTAATCGTGTTGTTTCAATAAACGTGTCGTATCTAAACGGATAATTTTTAAACGTGTCTCCAAAAGTCAAACATGACATATTTAATAAAGGGTTAATTACTTAATTGGTTACACATGTTTCACCATTGTGCAGAATGGTTACACATGTTTCAAAATGTGATTAATTGATTTTGCTATGTGACTAATTGGTTACACATGTTTTTCAAAATGTGATTAATTGGTTATTCCGTTAGTAAACCGTTAACTTTAACGTTAATTCATTTTTTTAACATATTATTGAATTTTGAAATGACTATTATGCCCTTAGTTGTATTGAAGAACACATGGAAGGATTGAAGAACCAAAATCGAATCAAATTTGATTTGATGTTCTTGAGAACCCAGAAATGCTGTTTCTGGGTTCTTGAGAATCCAGAATTACAGTTTCTGGGTTCTAGAACCCAGAATTGCAGTTTCTGGGTTCTAGAACCCAGAAATTGCTGTTTCTAGGTTCTAAACCCAGAAATGCTGTTTCTGAGTTCTTGCATTTCTGCGTTCTTCACATTGTGGGCAACATGTCGAACTTTTTAATCACATCATTTCAAAGAACAGTATCCATTTAATCATATTATAGAGAAACATGTATGACCTTTTAATCACATTATAGAGAAACATGTATGACCTTTTAATCACATTATAGAGAAACATGTATGACCATTTAATCACATTTGGTGATAACATATACTGCAATACAGAACTTCAAGAACCTAGAATTGCGATTCTGGGTTCTTGAAGAACCAGAAATCAGATTTCTGGGTTCTTGAAAACCTAGAAATCAGATTTCTGGGTTCTTCGATTCTTGTTCTTGAAGATGATGATGTGTTCTTGAAGATGATTCTAGGGGTAATTACGTCATTTTAGGTATCTAAATAGTGACTTAACTATGATTTCTAACGGTGAATAGTAAAAAAACCAAATAGTCACATTTCAAAACCAATTAATCACATTTTGAAACATGTGTAACCATTCTGAACATTGGTCAAACATGTGTAACCAATTAAGTAATTAACCTTTAATAAATGTGTCACACGACACGGTAACACGACACGACGCGACACTATAAGACACGACACGGCAGAAACGGCACGACACGACAAACATGAAACAACACGATACGATAGGCACGACTCAATAGAACGTGACACAGCAGACACGTCATGACACGACAGACATGACAAAAAACGACACGATAAGACATAGTAAAATTCCACAACATTCATCACATATAAAGGAAGGTCATGTCGTGTCGTTACATGTCTATTGTGTCATGTCCTATCGTGTCGTGTCTATTGTATCGTATTGTTTCATGTCTGTCGTGTCTGCCGTGTCGTGTCTTATTGTGTCGCGTTGTGTCGTGTCTCGACAGACGTAATAGCCTCAACTCCATCCCCTACTAACTCTTCAACAGACTCTGCAAAAACCAAAATAATAATACAAACATCATATGTAGTATATAGATAGCATTTATAAACTGAATGAAGGTTGGGTAAAACTCACCAGTTCGAACAATATGACCACCCCTAGTATCGATATATTGGGTGGTGTTTCAGACCAAACATTTCAAAATACATTTACGCAGACCCCATACAACTCCACTAATCAGGAAACTGATCGTTATCCTGATATATGTCCAAGTCCGTAGCGGTATCGAGATGACATAGTGGTGCTGTGCAAGGTGGTGGTAGTGGAAACAGAGGTGGGAGTTGTTGGATCGTGAAATCCTGAATGCTGATCTGGCAGTGAATTGAATGCCAGACAAAGTTGGGATGACGCTTCAGCTCCAACTCCGGTGAACCTGCAAGTAGGGGAGCGCAACAGAGGGGGTGCCTCTGGGTCCCTCTCCGATGCTTAAATGAGTATGTGTGTGTATAAAACTCAAAACGTAAAGAACGTATGTAAAGCAAGGGTATTTATACGGTAAGAGAGATAGAACCGTATATGGCAGCTGAATATCTTAGTGTATATTGTATTGCCGAAGATTCGGATCGTCAGTTACTGCGAGATATTGCAGTTACCAAATCTAATCCTTAGTGAATATGTGACCGAGATATGCGGGATATCGTGGCCACTTCCTTATTAACGATTTTGTGGGACCAGAGGAGAGAGGCAAGGCTCTCTTCGGGGCGAGCACTCCCATGTCGAGCAGTGGAAGGTCGCGACCTGGTAGAGAATGGCGAGCAGTCTGAGAGCCTTTTGGCGTCCCTATAGACTTTGGGCTCGATTCTGGATTACTCGATGGTGGGCCAAGTTTGGCTTGTACTTGGGCTGATCCGGTTCGGATGTCATGGGTTTACCCCCTCTATAGTTATTGGGCCTTCGAGGCCTTTTCTTACTGGGCTGTCACTATCGATACCCAACATTTGCCCCCGAAGCTTGATTGAAGTTCCTTCAGTCGAGCTTGATTTCTTGGTAGGGTTTTAGATAGTGACGTCTCTGGTAATGGTTCAGGACCTTTGAGACACTTCGAGCTCATTTGGCGAGCAGTTTCTTCTCTGTTCAAAGCTGAAAGAATATCCTTCCTTTTATTCCCTTTTGGCGATCACTCGAGGTGACCTAGGCTTATGGAAGTCTATCTTTCTTAGTTAGGCGATCACTACATGCCTGAGGAATTTCTGGTAAAGTCTCTCAGTGCGCTGGCGACCACCTTGTCTCCTTAGTGGATTTTTAGCATTTAATAACTGCACAGTTGTCCAGAAATCGAACGGTCACTTGAGGCACGCCTGACATTTACTTTTCCGTAAACCTAGGGTAGTCTGACAGCTGTCCATATCAGCCAACCGTCTGTCTCCCCAAGGTGTCTCTTGGAATTCTGACATTGCTTCGGGTTTTTCCAAAAAGGTGCCATCATTCCTCTGTGTCGCTTCGATTTGCTTGTGGCGGTTACTCCCTTCTTGGTCTATATAAGAAACGTCAGTTTCTCCATTTGGTTTTTTACGCTTATCCACTCCCTCAGATTTCCAGAACTTCGCTACGAACCTTTCTTCTTTCTTTTCCAACCTTCTTCAGCCTTCTTCATCCATTTCCATGGCTCCCCGAAGTCAGAGAGTCAAGCATATGGTCTCTAAGGGCACTAGCAAAGCCAACGCTCCTAGGAATGTCAATGCTCCCTTGACCATCCGGGATGCCGCCGTGCCCCCCTCAGTGGGGGAACCGACTGATCTGGGAAGGTCCGCAACCGCTCCCGTAGTGGTGGACGGGCCTAAGTTGAACACGCCTATTTTTTCCCCAAAATGTAAACTTTCGCCCTTTTATTGCTCTGTTTTGGCAATATCCTCTGTTTTCCTTTGTTTTTTATACTTGTTGTGCCATACTTGAACCATTCTGAGTAGATATCAAGCCTAACGAACTGAAGCCGGCTTACTTTAAGACCATGGTGGCGCTTGGTGGCTTCAGTGCGGAGGATGCTCCTAGGTATCCTGGCTTAGGTCTGCATTTTCCTCACGATGGAGAGGTTTACATTTATGCGGCCCAGATCGATGCTGGGTTGCGTTTTCCTCTCTGTGAGGATTTACAGACCTTATGTCAGTTTTATGGGATTCATCCCACGCAGCTTGTTCTGAATGCCCTCAGGATGTGGGTCGGTTTCAAGTTCCTATGCATACGCCAGGAATGGGTGTATTCACTGGCCCTGTTCCGGTGTTTCTTTCGACTGGCAGCAGGGGCCAACTACCTCCACCACTTCCAATCCCGCTGGCCGAAGTTTTCAGAGTGGGGAGGCCCTCAAGGATGGGCTTGGAACGTCCATGTCCGCCTGGTCAATGATTTCCGGGCCACTAACTCCAATTACAAGAAGTTTTACTTCTTGTATAAGGGGGTGTACCCTGGAAATTGTTTGCTCCGGACAAGGATTTTCCTCCCTCCTTTGAAGAATTGTCCGGGAGTGATCGGAATGCCATCGACGATCTGTACCGGCTGCATCGGTCATCTCAGTTCAGGTCCATCCGCTCAGTGGCGGAGACTACCGAGAATGCCCTTGAGATGGCGGGCATTCATCAAGCCACGCCAATCTTTGATGATTGGGTAATTTTCTAACTCTTACCTTGTTTTATTACTTGTAGGCAAGGTCGTAAGCAAGAGCCAAAAACTGATAGGTCTCTTTGATGACCAGGGATCAGCGGGATTGTCCTCCGACCAGGCGCTGCTAAGCTCTCCCCCTTCTCCCTCTAGGCGTTCGTCCAAGAGGAAGCCCGAGGAGATGCTTCCTTCGGCCACTACTGGCCCTCGCCAACCAGGTATATTACCTCGCCTTTTGTGGATTTAATGTTTTTACATTCCGCGGTTCTTTGACTTCTGACTTATTGTCTTGTTGTTTTGCAGAGGAGTCCTTGGCGGACGTGGCCCGGGACCCTCCTCCTCCTCCTTCTAAGAAGTTCAGGAGTGAGGAGCACCCTGAGGTCGACCAACATCCTCCTCCTCCCCCTCCTAAGGGCCCTTCTGCCAGCAAAGGGAAGGGTTTGGACATGGCACCTCCTTCTCCCTCTCTTCAGGGCCCTTCTGCCACTAAGGAGAAGGCCTTGTCTTTGGCGCCTCCCGCCTCTTCAGTGCCCACGGCTCCTCCTAAGGAGTCTGGGGGCCAGAAGAAGGGGTCTGCTGCTTCCAGCTCCTCGAGGGCTCCCGCCGAGGAGTACTGCTCCATGGCGAGCTTGTTCCAGCCTTTTAAGGCTGGGGACTCTCGGAGGCCTTGGGTCCCTTGTGGGGACCTTGCCAAGAAGGGGTACCCCGCCCAGAAGGGGTACCCCCGCCCAGAAGGCCCTAGTTTTGTTACTAGGGTTTTTTTGGCCTAACTTTGTTGCTAGGGCTTTTGGCATGTCTTTGGCGACAGAGCTTTTTGGCCTAACTTTGTTGCTTGGGCTTTTGGCCTAGCTTTGTTGCTAGGGCTTTTTGGCCTGACTTTGGCGTCATGGCTTTTGGCCTGTCTTTGGCGACAGGGCTTTTTGGCCTAGCTTTGTTGCTAGGGCTTTTTGGCCTAACTTTGTTGTTAGGGCTTTTGAGGCCTGACTTTGGCGTCAGGGTTTTTTGGCTTCGGCTTGCTTCGAGTGGACACGCTTTATGAAGGAATGACTTTATTTTATTGACATAATCAGTTTGATTACAAGCTATGCATAAAATCTTCTTAAATGCTCAGAATTAAATGGACGGGGTAACCTCTCGCCTTCGGTGGTTTCCAAATAGTAGGATCCTGGTGCGGCGATCTCTACTACTTTGTCTGGTCCTTCCCATTTGGCTGAAAGTTTGTTTTTACTGTCCAGCCTTGTAAATTCATTCCTTCTCATAACCATCTCCCAAATATTGGCGAGCGCTGACTTTTCTGTTGAAATACCGAGCGGTCGCCAAGCGCATCTTTGCCTGTGTCTTTTCCGAGAGCCATCTCTTTTCCTCTGCTAAGTCGAGGTCAGTTCTGCGTTCGATCTCATTTGCCTCCGCGTTAAAGTGTAGGACTCTGTGGGTAGGCACTGCTAATTCAGCTGGTGCTACAGCTTCTGATTCGTACACTAAACTGAAAGGCGTTGTTGTGCCATACTTGAACCATTCTGAGTAGATATCAAGCCTAACGAACTGAAGCCGGCTTACTTTAAGACCATGGTGGCGCTTGGTGGCTTCAGTGCGGAGGATGCTCCTAGGTATCCTGGCTTAGGTCTGCATTTTCCTCACGATGGAGAGGTTTACATTTATGCGGCCCAGATCGATGCTGGGTTGCGTTTTCCTCTCTGTGAGGATTTACAGACCTTATGTCAGTTTTATGGGATTCATCCCACGCAGCTTGTTCTGAATGCCCTCAGGATGTGGGTCGGTTTCAAGTTCCTATGCATACGCCAGGAATGGGTGTATTCACTGGCCCTGTTCCGGTGTTTCTTTCGACTGGCAGCAGGGGCCAACTACCTCCACCACTTCCAATCCCGCTGGCCGAAGTTTTCAGAGTGGGGAGGCCCTCAAGGATGGGCTTGGAACGTCCATGTCCGCCTGGTCAATGATTTCCGGGCCACTAACTCCAATTACAAGAAGTTTTACTTCTTGTATAAGGGGGTGTACCCTGGAAATTGTTTGCTCCGGACAAGGATTTTCCTCCCTCCTTTGAAGAATTGTCCGGGAGTGATCGGAATGCCATCGACGATCTGTACCGGCTGCATCGGTCATCTCAGTTCAGGTCCATCCGCTCAGTGGCGGAGACTACCGAGAATGCCCTTGAGATGGCGGGCATTCATCAAGCCACGCCAATCTTTGATGATTGGGTAATTTTCTAACTCTTACCTTGTTTTATTACTTGTAGGCAAGGTCGTAAGCAAGAGCCAAAAACTGATAGGTCTCTTTGATGACCAGGGATCAGCGGGATTGTCCTCCGACCAGGCGCTGCTAAGCTCTCCCCCTTCTCCCTCTAGGCGTTCGTCCAAGAGGAAGCCCGAGGAGATGCTTCCTTCGGCCACTACTGGCCCTCGCCAACCAGGTATATTACCTCGCCTTTTGTGGATTTAATGTTTTTACATTCCGCGGTTCTTTGACTTCTGACTTATTGTCTTGTTGTTTTGCAGAGGAGTCCTTGGCGGACGTGGCCCGGGACCCTCCTCCTCCTCCTTCTAAGAAGTTCAGGAGTGAGGAGCACCCTGAGGTCGACCAACATCCTCCTCCTCCCCCTCCTAAGGGCCCTTCTGCCAGCAAAGGGAAGGGTTTGGACATGGCACCTCCTTCTCCCTCTCTTCAGGGCCCTTCTGCCACTAAGGAGAAGGCCTTGTCTTTGGCGCCTCCCGCCTCTTCAGTGCCCACGGCTCCTCCTAAGGAGTCTGGGGGCCAGAAGAAGGGGTCTGCTGCTTCCAGCTCCTCGAGGGCTCCCGCCGAGGAGTACTGCTCCATGGCGAGCTTGTTCCAGCCTTTTAAGGCTGGGGACTCTCGGAGGCCTTGGGTCCCTTGTGGGGACCTTGCCAAGAAGGGGTACCCCGCCCAGAAGGGGTACCCCCGCCCAGAAGGCCCTAGTTTTGTTACTAGGGTTTTTTTGGCCTAACTTTGTTGCTAGGGCTTTTGGCATGTCTTTGGCGACAGAGCTTTTTGGCCTAACTTTGTTGCTTGGGCTTTTGGCCTAGCTTTGTTGCTAGGGCTTTTTGGCCTGACTTTGGCGTCATGGCTTTTGGCCTGTCTTTGGCGACAGGGCTTTTTGGCCTAGCTTTGTTGCTAGGGCTTTTTGGCCTAACTTTGTTGTTAGGGCTTTTGAGGCCTGACTTTGGCGTCAGGGTTTTTTGGCTTCGGCTTGCTTCGAGTGGACACGCTTTATGAAGGAATGACTTTATTTTATTGACATAATCAGTTTGATTACAAGCTATGCATAAAATCTTCTTAAATGCTCAGAATTAAATGGACGGGGTAACCTCTCGCCTTCGGTGGTTTCCAAATAGTAGGATCCTGGTGCGGCGATCTCTACTACTTTGTCTGGTCCTTCCCATTTGGCTGAAAGTTTGTTTTTACTGTCCAGCCTTGTAAATTCATTCCTTCTCATAACCATCTCCCAAATATTGGCGAGCGCTGACTTTTCTGTTGAAATACCGAGCGGTCGCCAAGCGCATCTTTGCCTGTGTCTTTTCCGAGAGCCATCTCTTTTCCTCTGCTAAGTCGAGGTCAGTTCTGCGTTCGATCTCATTTGCCTCCGCGTTAAAGTGTAGGACTCTGTGGGTAGGCACTGCTAATTCAGCTGGTGCTACAGCTTCTGATTCGTACACTAAACTGAAAGGCGTTTCTCCTGTGGCCGCCTTAGGCGTTGTTCTGATTGCCCATAATACGTTTTCAGTTCGTCTGCCCAGTTTCCCTTGAATGCTCGAACCCTTTTCTTGAGTCCTGCTAAGACAACCTTGTTGGCTGCTTCAGCTTGCCCATTCGTTTGAGGATGATGTATTGAGCTGAAACGATGATTAGATAACTGGCTGCGAGTCTTCTAATCCTAGTGGATTCGCCTTCGTCCTCTGGGAGGATGCCTTCTTTCAAATAATTCTGTAACGGGGTCATCCAGGTGACCTGTTCTTGAATGTTGAAAACCTCCGCTCTGTTTTCAAGGACTGAACATAGGGCCTTTTCCAGAAATTGCACATCCTGGATTGTCGCCCCTCCGAAGGCTAGCTTACTTAAAGAATCTGCCATCTGGTTTTCTTGGCGAAGAATGAATTCAATCGCGAAATTTGGGATTTCTGCGACCAGCTTTTTGGCAATGCCGAGATATTTCTTCATCTTTTCTCCCTTTGCCTCGTATGCGCCATTAACCTGATTGACAATGAGCTCTGAGTCGCTTTTTACTTTAAGCGCAGCTATACCCATTCCTTTTGCTAGTGTGAGTCCAGTGATAAGAGCCTCATATTCTGCTTCGTTATTGGTCGCCGGGAATGTCAAGGCGATCGCGTATTTCAGAGGCTCGCCCTCAGGAGGAATAAGAATTAAACCTGCCCCCGAGCCTTCTTTTGATGAAGACCCATCCGTATAGAGTTCCCAGATTTGATTGTCGTTTTCTGACTGACTTGGCCTGTTTTCTGCCTCCGCTTGACCGTTACTCGTGCTTTCCACTATGAAATCAGCTAGTGCTTGACCTTTGATGGCCGTTTTTGGCGCAAATTTGATCCTGAACTCGCTGAGCTCGATCGCCCACTTGACCATTCTTCCTGAAGAATCTGGCTTCATCAGGAAGTTTTTGAGAGGTTGATTGGTGAGGACCGTGATGTCGTGCGCATGAAAGTAAGGTCTCAGCTTCCGAGCAGCAATAACTAAGGCATAGAGATACTTCTCAATCTGGACATATTTTATTTCTGCTGAGTTGAACATTTTGCTAATAAAATACACTAGACTCTGAACATTATTCTCCTCCCTTATTAAGACAGCACTGGCTGCCACATCGCTAATGCCTAAATAGAGGAAAAGCTGCTCGCCTGGAATGGGTTTTGCCAGAGCTGGGAGTGTTTGAATATGCCTTTTCAAGGACTGGAATGCTTCCTCGCAGTCTGGCGTCCACTCGAACTTGCGGTTGGCCCTCAAGGTTTTGAAGAACGGGAGGGACCTGTCGCTTGCTTTGGAGAGGAAGCGGTTAAGAGCAGCTAGTCGGCCGTTCAGGCACTGGACTTCCTTATGGCAGGTTGGCGACTTCATTTCTTCTATGGCCTTTAGCTTTTCTGGGTTTGCTTCAATGCCCCTTTCGCTGACCATAAAACCCAGGAACTTCCCGGACTTGACTCCAAAGGCGCACTTTGCTGGGTTCAGGCGAACGTTGTGTCTCCTCATGCATTCAAAAGCTTCACGGAGGTCGGTAGTATGAGGATTGCCTTTGATGGATTTGACGAGCATATCATCTACGTAGGCCTCCATGTTCCTTCCCAGCATGTCCTGGAACAGTCGGTTCACCATCCGCTGATAAGTTGCCCCGGCATTGATGAGACCAAAGGACATCACCTTGTAGCATAGAATGTCCCCGTCAGCATAGAAAGCAGTGTGGGCCTCGTCATCTGGATGCATTCTGATTTGGTTGTAGCCTGAATAGGCGTCCATGAAGCTCAGCATCTCATGACCCGAGGTAGCATCGACCAGCTGATCAATTCTCGGGAGGGGATATGAATCTTTGGGGCAAGCCTTGTTTAAGTCGCGGAAGTCGACACACATCCTCCACTTGCCGTTTGATTTCTTGACCAAAACTGGGTTGGCGACCCAGCTCTGGAATCTTACTTCTCTGACGAAGTCAGCTTCAATCAACCTGCCGACTTCCTGCCTGATCGCCAAACGCTTATCAGTCCCGAATGATCTTCTCTTTTGGGCGATCGGCTTGATGGAGGGGTCTATCCTGAGCTCATGAGAGATAATATCTATGCTGATTCCTGGCATGTCGCTCGGCTGCCAGGCGAAGAGCTCTTTGAATTCCTTGAGGAGGGCGGTCATGGCCTCCTTCTGATCCTCTTTCAAGGTGGTCCCAATGCGCACCTTTTTGCCTGGACCATCGATCTCGACCTCCTCTAATTCCTCCATGGGTGCTGGCTGAGCCAAGTCCTCGCGGGGATCGACCTCTGTCTCGATGGCGAGCGCCTCCCTTTGGTTCTTCCTGCGTAAACAGTTCACATAGCATTGCCGCGAGGAAGGCTGATCTCCTAGCAATTCTCCAATCCCGTTCGGAGTAGGGAACTTCATCTTCTGGTGGACAGTGGAGGCCACAATCTTATTTGGGTTGATCGTGGTCCTCCCTATGATGGCGTTGTAGGATGTAGGTGAATCGACCACCAGGAAAGTGACCGACACCTTGATGTTTTTCCACCCCTCGCCAAAAATCACTGGCATGGTTATAGCCCCCAGTGGATAAGTTGTTCTTCCCGCAAACCCGATCAGCGGAAAGTCGACCCTCTTCAGTTCGCGTTTGGATTTGCCCATCTTTTCGAAGGCGTCCAGAAACAGGATGTCGGTCGAGCTGCCTCCGTCGACCAGAATCCTTGCAACATCACAGCCGTCAATATCTGCCGTAATGACCAGAGCATCGTTGTGGGGCGTGGTTACGTGTGCCAAGTCATCTTCAGAGAATGAGATGACAATGTTCTCTTCAGGTCGGGGTCGCTTCCCCAACTGAACTGCCGTAGAGATCTGAGTGGCGTAGACCTCTCTGGCGCTTGACCTCTCGCCGCCTGTGTCGAATCCTCCCGCAATCAGATTCACTCTCCTCTTGCTCCCAGAAGGCTCAGCTTGATCCGCAGGGGCTGGTGAACGATGCCTCCTGGGGGCGTTCGACTTCGGTCTCGCCCTGCCACAAATTCCTTCAACATTCCCCCCTGAATCAGCCTCTCTATATCTCGCTTCAGAATCTTGCAATCGTCTGTCTTATGGCCCTTGCACTTATGGTATCTGCAATAGCTCTCGACATCCTTGCCCATGGGTAGCCCACCTCGACGAAGCATCGGTGGCCTCGCCAAGGATCTCCTCTCCATCTCGACTAGTACCACTGAGATCTGCCTATTTAAAGGTGTGAAGTACTCAGGGACCTCTGGATGGCGAGGCGCTGGAAGAGACTCGACTCGGGGCTTACTTTCTTTTCCCTTCTTCTCCTTCTTTACCTCCTTCTTACCATCGCGTCGGGGTTCATGGGTTACCCTTAGCGAGGTCGTCAGGAGGTTAGCCTCGATGTTTGCGCGTTCAAGGTCTATGAAACCTTTTGCCCTAGATGCCAACTCCTCCAATGTCTCTATCTCCTTCACATGGTAGCTGTTTCGCAGCTTTCTCGAGGCCTTGTTAGCCACATCCAGACCTCTGTAGAATGCTCGAATGATCTCCCCATCCGATATTCGGCGATCTAATTCTGTGACGTTTTGATGAAAACGCCCGTAGAAGTTGGACAGGGACTCTCCAGGCTGCTGTTTGACCGAGTCAAGGGCGACCACGCTCTTCAGCAACTACCGCTCGCCCATATATCTCTCCAGGAACTTGCTTCTCAACTCTGCCCAAGTTCCGATTGATCCTGCAGGGAGACCGAAGAACCAGGACGAAGCCGAACCCGAAAGAGTAGATGGAAATAGCAAAGCCAAATGATTGGGATCGTTTGACTTACCCAGAAGGGAGGCCTCATGCTTGTTGACATGTACGGTGGGATCTCCTCCACCGTTATACTCAGGTATGGCCCGAGCAACCACATCCTTCGGGATTTTGATAGCGACGAGCGCGTCGGTGAAAGGATGAGAGGACTGCTCCTTGAAGGGAGCTATGACTGTCAACTGTCTTTCCTGGAGCCTTTTGTTGAGGAGGTCATCCATCTGATCCACAGTGCAGTACATGGGAGAGGCTCCGGGTGGAGGAGGACCGGAAGGATTGGCAGTATATGCGGTTGCTGGCTCCTTGGTGTGTGCTGGAGGTAGGGACTGCTGAACTGACGTCATCTCCTGATCCTCCTGAGGCGCAACGGGACCAGGATTGGCCGCGTCTGAAGGTGAAGGCCCTGTGGCAGCAGGGCGGTGGTTTTCTTTAGGAGCAGAGGGATTGTTTTCCTGAGGAGCAGGGGCTTGGCGGCGCGCCTGTCCTAGGATGGCTTCCAGCAGGGAGACCATCTCAGGGGTTAAATTAATATCCTGCCCCGCAATGTGGACTGTCTGCGGTGCAGGGGCTCCGTTTTGATCAGCAGCTGGGGTCGGTCTTGAATCACCGACATGTTCTCGAGTTGTCCGCAGAGGAACAGCAATAACTCCTGCTCGGCTGGCAGGTTCTTGTTGAAGCGGTGAAGCGGCGGCGGAATCAGAGCTATCTGAGGATCGCTCCCTAGTCTGATTCCGACGGTTGCTTTGGGATCGAGTTCTCATGGCTGAATTGCTCGTTCCCACAGACGGCGCCAAATGTTGGATCGTGAAATCCTGAATGCTGATCTGGCAGTGAATTGAATGCCAGACAAAGTTGGGATGACGCTTCAGCTCCAACTCCAGTGAACCTGCAAGTAGGGAAGCGCAACAGAGGGGGTGCCTCTAGGTCCCTCTCCGATGCTTAAATGAGTATGTGTGTGTATAAAACTCAAAACGTAAAGAACGTATGTAAAGCAAGGGTATTTATACGGTAAGAGAGATAGAACCGTATATGGCAGCTGAATATCTTAGTGTATATTGTATTGCCGAAGATTCGGATCGTCAGTTACTGCGAGATATTGCAGTTACCAAATCTAATCCTTAGTGAATATGTGACCGAGATATGCGAGATATCGTGGTCACTTCCTTATTAACGGTTTTGTGGGACCAGAGGAGAGAGGCAAGGCTCTCTTCGGGGCGAGCACTACCATGTCGAGCAGTGGAAGGTCGCGACCTGGTAGAGAATGGCGAGCAGTCTGAGAGCCTTTTGGCGTCCCTATAGACTTTGGGCTCGATTCTGGATTACTCGATGGTGGGCCAATTTTGGCTTGTACTTGGGCCGATCCGGTTCGGATGTCATGGGTTTACCCCGTCTATAGTTATTGGGCCTTCGAGGCCTTTTCTTACTGGGTTGTCACTATCGATACCCAACAGGAGTGGTGATGGAAACAAAGGTACAAGCTGTGGTGGAGGAGTAAAACGTCACTGGAGGTGGTGGTGTTGGAGGAAGGCAAAACGTCACTAAACATGACGGCGGTGGTAGAGGGGGATCACAAAATGGTAGAGGACGGTAAAATGACATGAAGTGTACTGAAATGAACAAATGTGGAGAATGAAGTGAACTAAAGTGAGCGTAGAGAAGAAATAACATATTGCGGCTAACCGAGTGAACAAATGTGTGGGTATATATATATATATGAAAGAGCAAGAGCTAACCTTTCTGCAGAAATAACATATTGATGCTGCTTTCAACATCACCACACTTAAAGAATACGAAGACACCTAGTACGTATCCTACCTAGGGGCTAGGATACGTAGATTTATAGTTTTATACTTAATTGGGTTTAGTCGTGTTTAATTGTGTATTTACATGCTAGATGTGTTTAGGCATGGTTATTAATCGTGTCAAAACAAATAAAAGTTGTTTAAACACGATCATTAATCGTGTCGTGTCGTGTCATTATCGTGTAAAATGAAGATTGTTACAGATCGTTTAATCGTGTCTAGGGGTGGCAAACAGGCTGTGTCGTGTCAGTAATCGTGTTGTGTCAATAAACGTTCCGTGTCTAAATGGATAATTTTTAAACGTGTCTCCAAAATTCAAACACGACATATTTATTAAACGTGTCACACGACACGGTAACACGACGTGACACTATAAGACACGACACGGCAGACACGTCACGACACGGCAAACATGAAACAACACGATACGATAGAAACGACTCAATAGAACGTGACACAGCAGACACGTCACGACACTACAGACACGACACGATAAGACATAATAAAATTCCACATCATTCGTCACATACAAAGGAAAGTCCTGTCGTGTCGTGACGTGTCTGTTGTGTCATGTCCTATCGTGTCGTGTCTATCGTATCGTGTTGTTTCATGTCTGTCGTGTCGTGACTTATTGTGTCGCGTTGTGTCGTGTCTCGACAGACGTAATAGCCTCAACTCCATCACCAACAAACTCTCCAAAAACCAAAACAATAATACAAACATCATATGTAGTATATAGATAGCATTTATAGAATGAATGAAGGTTGGGTAAAACTCACCAGTTCGAACAATACGACCACCCCTAGTATCGATATATTGGGTGGTGTTTCAGACCAAACATTTCAAAATACATTTACGCAGACCCCATACAACTCCACTGATCAGGAAACCGATCGTTATCCCAATATATGTCCAAGTCCGTAGTGGTATCGAGATGACATAGTGGTGCTGTGCAAGGTGGTGGTGGTGGAAACAGAGGTGGGGGTGGTGATGGAAACAAAAGTACAAGCTGTGGTGGAAGAGTAAAACGTCCCTGAAGATGGAGGAAGGCAAAACGTCACTAAACATGGCGCCGGTGGTAGAGGGGGATCACAAAATGGTAGAGGATGGTAAAATGACATGAAGTGAACTGAAATGAACAAATGTGGAGAATGAAGTGAACTAAAGTGAGCGTAGAGAAGAAATAACATATTGCGGCTAACCGAGTGAACAAATGTGTGGGTATATATATGTATATGAAAGAGCAAGAGCTAACCTTTCTGCAGAAATAACAGATTGATGCTGCTTTCAACATCACCACACTTAAAGAATACGAAGACACCTAGTACGTATCCTACCTAGGGGCTAGGATACGTAGATTTATAGTTTTATACTTAATTGGGTTTAGCCGTGTTTATTTGTGTATTTACATGCTAGATGTGTTTAGGCATGGTTATTAATCGTGTCAAAACAAATAAAAGTTGTTTAAACACGATCATTAATCGTGTCGTGTCATTATCGTGTAAAATGAAGATGGTTACAGATCGTTTAATCGTGTCTAGGGGTGGCAAACAGGCTGTGTCGTGTCAGTAATCGTGTTGTGTCAATAAATGTGTCGTGTCTAAACGGATAATTTTTAAACGTGTCTCCAAAAGTCAAACAAGGCATATTTAATAAACGTGTCACACGACGCGACACTATAAGACACGACACGGCAGACACGTCACTACACGGCAAACATGAAACAACACGATACGATAGACACGACTCAATAGAACGTGACACAGCGCACATATCACGACACGATACGACAGACATGACAAAACACGACACGATAAGACATAGTAAAATTCCACAACATTCATCACATACAAAGGAAGGTCCTATCGTGTCGTGACGTGACGTGTCTGTTGTGTCATGTCATATCGTGTCGTGTTGTTTCATGTCTGCCGTGTCGTGACGTGTCTGCTGTGTCGTGTCTTATTGTGTCGCGTCGTGTCGTGTCTCGACAGACGTAATAGCCTCAACTCCATCCCCAACAAACTCTCCAACAGACTCTGCAAAAACCAAAATAATAATACAAACATCATGTGTAGTATATAGATACCATTTATAGAATGAATGAAGGTTGGGTAAAACTCACCAGTTCGAACAGTACGACCACCCATAGTATCGATATATTGGGTGGTGTTTCAGACCAAACATTTCAAAATACATTTACGTAGACCTCATACAACTCCACCGATCAGGAAACCGATCGTTATCCCGATATACGTCCAAGTCCGTAGCAGTATCGAGATGGCATAGTGGTGCTGTGCAAGGTGGGGGTGGTGATGGAAACAGAAATACAAGTTATGGTAGAGGAGTAAAACATCACTGGAGGTGGTGGTGGTGGAGGAACGCAAAACGTCACTAAACATAGCGGCGGTGGTAGAGGGGGATCACAAAATGGTAGAGGAGGGTAAAATGACATGAAGTAAATTGAAATGAACAAATGTGGAGAATGAAGTGAACTGAAGTGAGCGGAGAGAAAAAATAACAGATTGCGGCTAACCGAGTGAAAAATGTGTGGGTATATATATATATGAAAGAGTAAGAGTTAACCTTTCTGCAGAAATAACAGATTGTTGTTGCTTTCAACATCACCACACTTAAAGAAGACGAAGACACCTAGTACGTATCTTACCTATGGGCTAGGATACGTAAAACTATAGTTTTATACTTAATTGGGTTTAGTCGTGTTTAATTGTGTATTTACATGTTAGATGTGTTTAGGCATGGTTATTGATCGTGTCAAAACAAATAAAAATTGTTTAAACACGATTATTAATCGTGTCGTGTCAATATCGTGTAAAACGAAGATTGTTACAAATCGTTTAATCGTGTCTAGGGGTGGCAAACAGGTCGTGTCGTGTCAGTAATTGTGTTGTGTCAATAAACGTGTCGTGTCTAAACGGATAATTTTTTAACGTGTCTCCAAAAGTCAAACACGACACATTTAATACGACGCGATACAATAAGACAAGACACGACGCGACACGCCGTGGCAGACACGTCACGACACGGCAGACATGAAACAACACGATACGATAGACACAACACGATAGGACATGACACAACAGACACGTCACGACACGACAGGACCTTCCTTTGTATGTGATGAATGTTGTGGAGTATTACTATGTCTTATCGTGTCGTGTCGTGTCGTGACGTGTCTGCTGTGTCATGTCCTATTGTGTCGTGTCTATCGTATCGTGTTGTTTCATGTTTGTCGTGTCGTGACGTGTCTGCCGTGTCGTGTCGCGTCGTGTTACCGTGTCCTGTGACACGGTTATTAAATGTGTCGTATTTGACTTTTGGAGACACATTTAAAAATTATCCATTTATACACGACACGTTTATTGACACAACACGATTACTGACACAATACAACCTGTTTTCCACCCCTAGACACGATTAAACGATCTGTAACAATCTTCGTTTTACACGATAATGACACGACACAATTAATAATCGTGTTTAAACAACTTTTATTTGTTTTGACACGATTAATAACCGTGCATAAACACATCTAACGTGTAAATACACAATTAAACACGACTAAACCCAATTAAGTATAAAACTATAATTCTATGTATCCTAGCCCCTAGGTAGGATACGTACTAGGTGTCTTCGTCTTCTTTAAGTGTGGTGATGTTGAAAGCAGCAGCAATATGTTATTTCTGTAGAAAAGTTAGCTCTTACTCTTTCATATATATATATATATACCCACACATTTGTTCACTCGGTTAGCTGCAATCTGTTATTTCTTCTCTCCGCTCACTTCAGTTCACTTCATTCTCCACATTTGTTCATTTCAGTTCACTTCATATCATTTTACCCTCCTCTACCATTTTGTGATCCCCCTCTACCACCGCCGCCATGTTCAGTGACGCTTTGCATTCCTCCACCACCACCACCTTCAGTGATGTTTTACTCCTCCACCACATCTTGTACCTCTGTTTCCATTATCACCCCCACATCTGTTTCCACCACCACCACCTTGCACATCACCACTATGCCATCTCGATACTGCTACAGACTTGGACATATATCGGGATAACGATTGGTTTCCTGATCAGTGGAGTTGTATGGGATATGCGTAAAGGTATTTTGAAATGTTTGGTCTGAAACACTACCCAATATATCGATACTATGGGTGGTTGTATTGTTCGATCTGGTGAGTTTTACCCAACCTTCATTCATTCTATAAATGCTATGTATATACTACATATGATGTTTGTATTATTATTTTGGTTTTTGCAGAGTCTGTTGGAGAGTTTGTTGGGGATGGAGTTGAGGCTATTACGTCGTGACTTTCGTGAAGCTCTACCTCCATCTATTGGTATCCTCTCCCTTGGCTATGTGTTATTTTGCTGCTATTGACATGCCATATATTTTGTGTTGAAAATGCTCTGTTTGGGTGTTGTGACTCCTTGACTATCTTTCTTTTCTGTTATTGATATGCAATATATTTTATGGTTAGTTTGGATGATGTGACTGTAAAGCTTTTAGTTCCTCCAACACACGACAATTCTTTCCGTTGTTTCACTTTGCCCTTTTTCAAGCTCTCCTAGCTCTACGAAATGTGATCTACCATGTACTATCGAATTAGCTAGGAATAGAAGGTGACGATTAAGTGTTGTAAATCTCACGTTATGCTTCGAATTACAAGTTATGTGGTTTGCTTACTTGTCATTACGATAGTCGATTACTTATGTGAAAAAGGAAGAGGATGGAATGGATGTAGTTAAGTTATGACCTTGAACTTGGGTGACAATTTCTGACACGTCAGGATTAAGCGATATGTAACCATCTGCATGTTACATGATAATGACACGAAACGATTAATAACCGTATTTAAACAACTATTATTCGTGTTAACACGGTTAATAACCGTGTTTAAACACGACTAAACACGATTAAGTATAAACATATAGTTAGGTAGGATACGTACTAGGTGTCTTCGTCTTCTTTAAGTGTGGTGATATTGAAAGCAACTGCACTATGTTATTTCTGTAGAAAGGTTAACTCTTACATATATATATACACCCACACATTTGTTTACTCAGTTAGCCGCAATCTGTTATTTCTTCTCTTCACTCACTTCAGTTCACTTCATGGCATTTTACCATCCTCTACCATTTTGCGCGCTCCTCCCCTACCATTGCTGCCATCTCCAGTGATGTTTTGTGCTCCTTTACCACCACCACCTCAAGTGATGTTTTACGTTTCTCCTCCACCACAGTTTGTACCTCTGTTTCTACCACCACTTCCACCCGTGTTTCCACCACCACCACCCTGCACAACACCACTATGGCATCTCAATACTGCTACGGACTTGGACATATGTCGGGATAGCGATTGGTTTCCTGATCAGTGGAGTTGTATGGGGTTTGGATAAAGGTATTTTGAAATGTTTGATCTGAAGCACCACCCATTATACCGATACTATGGGTGGTCGTATTGTTCGATCCAGTGAGTCTTACCCAACCTTCATTCATTCATTCTATAAATGATATATGTATACTACATATGATGCTTGTGGAACTACATTCATTCCTCTATATACTACATATTATCTGACGTACATCCACTGGGATCAGAACGATCAGTGTGTATTCACCTGGTAGATTCAAACCTAGTGAACAACGTTTCACAGTACCCAACCGCGAAGGCCCTATGGGATGGGCTAGCCCTCACATACTACTCGAAAACAGATTCCCTATAGGTATTCGATCTCCACAAACGGGCAAACACGTTAAGACAGGGATCAGATACCTTAGAGGAGTGCTGGAACAAACTACAGAGCATCTGGATGACCATCGATCGGAGGGACCCGAATCCAATGAAGTGCCCTGAGGATATTCAAATCTACAACAACAAAGTTCAAGAACAGAGACTTTACCAATTGTTGACAGCCCTCGATGACAAGTTTGAGCCGATCAAAAGAGATATATTGAAACATGAACCTCTTCCCTCAGTCAAATCAGTTTATGACATTATACGGCGGGAGGTCGCCATACTTCACATACTAAAAGCGACATCCTCCGATTTCAACTCATCATCGGGATCAGAGCGGGATTAGTAGCCAGAACCTCGGGGGACCGAAGAAACAAGCCCCGATCGGAATCACCTCAGAACAAGGACGGGGAAGATAAATTGAAGCTTCTCTGCACTCACTGCAGGATGAGGAAGCACACGAAGGAAACATGCTTTCAAATCGTAAGCTACCCGGAGTGGTGGGAAGACAACCATAAACGGGTCACTGAACGAATACCGGCAAAAGAGCAGTTGCCGCCAGCAATCCGGACACCAGTGCAGAGACAACACCACTGGGTCAGACAGTGGAAGGATACGGGGGTGCAGCCATGAGGAGGCAAGCTTCACCAAACGGACATTCGTACGAACGAGATCAATGAGTGTGGTACTGAGTGAGGTGAGCTTTCTTGGACGATAAAGTGGGTTGGAGAAGGAAGAGTAGAAGTCAGAAAGAATAAAGAAAAAGAAATAATAAAAAAAGAAAAGAAAAAGTAATAATGGTGTTTCACAAAAGTAAAAGAAGTGAATGATGATGTTGGTCATATGTCGTTTTGTAAAAAAACGAAGAAACAAAAAGACACTCTTTGAGCACTGTATATTGTGCAAGTTGAGCATTTAAGATCTCACCGTTCAACTTGAGGGGGAGTGTCAACATCAACAGAGTCGCCCTAGCTCCGATAGGGTACAACAAAAATAACAATCGCTCTAGTTCTGATAGAGTCAAACAACAACATCAGAGTCGCCCTAACTTGGATAGGGTATAACAAAACCAACAACTATCCAGAGCAGCCCTAGCTCGGATAGGGTACAACAACAAATTCAGAACTGCCCTAGCTCCGACAGGGTCTAACAGCAAAATCAGAGTTGCCCTAGCTCTGATAGGGTTCAACAACAAAGCAGAGTAGCCCTAGCTCTGATGGGGACAAACAAACCAGCAAAAAAGAGAAAGCAACACAATGGTGGGTCGACAAACCAAAGGCAGTTAACGGAAGGTTTTTCAACAATATCATTGACAAGTTAAACATTGAAAATCTCACTGTTTAACTTGAGGGGAAGTGTTAGAAAAACAAGTTTCCCCAAATTACTCCACCAATTATCCCAATACACCAACCATCCCTAAATTACTCCACCAATTACTCCACTCGATATTCACCCAATCTCTACTCAATATTTCTCCTATAAATAGAGTAGTTTGTTATTGTAACACAATAAGTTCAATCAATACAATACAATCCACCAATAAGGGTGGCGGTGGGTAGCCTTGTCAGGTCCGGTCTGCATCTGTGCCGGAAACAGGGACGAGCCAACGGAGGTCTCCCACTACGGCGGTTGATCATGTGCCCCTTCGCAGCTTGTGGAGTGGAACACGGGGACACCTACCTGCGTGTATGCATATCACTCTAAAGGGTTGCCGGTGACTGTGGTGATATGGCCAACGGTGCCACTACTGCCGACCTCCCTGTAGCTGAACAACCTGGACATCTGTCTCTTGAATGACCGGAGCTTGGTCCACCGAAGCCATCGGTAGTGAATAAGAGAAAGTGAAGAAAATTCATGGAAATGGCTGTGTGAGAGTGTCGTGCTGCATGGTTGTGGCGGGTTGTAAACCAGTAGAAAAAACGGAGTCGAGGCGGTGCCATTTTGTTGGCCATAGAGGGAAGCTGCTTCTTGAGGTGGTTGTAGAGCATAGGCTTGTTCATGAACTGGTTCGACCCCGAACCGGTTCTGAACTGAACTGGTCTGGTTTGAAAAAAAAACAGTACATTTTTCTGTTTCCAAAAAAACTGGTCTGGTTTAAGAAAAAAAGAACTGGTCTGGTTCGAACCGATTCAGAACCGGTTCGAACTGTTCTGGTCTGTTTTTTTTATATCAATTTTGGTTCGGAAATATTCCGGTTCAAACCGAACGTAAATCGGATGAAAATTCTGTCCAACACACTGAACCGTCTTAAAAAATACTGAACCAACTGAAAAACACTGAACCGGCTGAAAAAACACTGAACCGACTGAAAAATACATTGAACCGACTGAAAAACACATTGAACCGATTGAAAATCTGTTCCACAACCGACTAAAATATTGTCCAACATCAACATACGAGAGTCCAATATATCTCTAGGTTTGGTTTATTGAAAACATATCTAGGTTTGGTTTAATTTCAGACCGGTTTAGTTAATTATGCTTCAAACCGGTTCTAAAATTATATAGGTTTAAAGTGGTTTGATTGAAATTTAAGTATAAACCAGTATAAAAAACGAGTCGAGTCGAACAGGTTCGAACTGAATTTTTTATACTATTTTGAACTGTTCTATTTGAAGGCAAAAAACACTGGTCTGGTTTTGAAACTAGTTCGGCCGAACCGGTTCGAACCAAACCAGTTCCAGACCAGACCAGTTCGCCCGAACCGGTTTATTTGGCCAAACCTAGCAGAGCAGGGAAAGCTTCTCTTCATTTTCAAGGTGGTTTTGCTACTCTTACTGACGTGGTTGAATTAATTAAATTCATTTTTTTAGAATCCGTATCTGATTCTAACTATTCAACCATCAATCCATACATATTTCCCCTCCCTTACTCCTTTTCCTCCTCCCATGTGCCACTGATCCTCATCTTTTCCTCCTTAAAATTTAGTTTTTTGTTCGATCATTAACCCACATATTATACATAAAAGACTACATAATGCTATTGGGAATAACCCAATTTGATGATTTGAAATTGAATATTAATCGAATGGATTGCCAATACCTTTACTCGTTTGCACTGACTGATGCTTGGGCGCCACTTATCTTCCCTTGGGAACCAAGTAAGAGAAGGTAACGTATCCAAATGCCTCTCCTTCTTTCCGCAGCATCAAATGACTTCAAAATTCAAATAGAGAAAAGGAATCATTCCAAGTTTCCAACACGCATAGAGACAAAGACAAACAAGGATGACATCATAAGGTTATACTCCTCAACTGCCAAAGTTACGGTCTAAGTCGGTATTATGAGTCTCTAACCAAGAGTGTTAACCTCATAACTTGGTGTGTCATTAGACAAGAAGTAACACGTGTGCAGATTGAAATGCTATACTATTTATGTTTATAAGTGATAAAATCCGCCTTTGACTTTTTTGAATTAGATATCACTGCTCAATGAATCGATAAACTTGAAAGAAGAAAAAACAAATGTCTCCAATTGCTGCTTCTTTCGTTGACTCGGGTAGCTGTCTCTCTCAGGAAAAATAATATATTAATCGTCGATTCGCACATTTTAAAAACATTTGCAAAATGTTGTGTGATTCTATATAACAATGTAAAGACATTATTTTTCCATCCACTATCTCCACTTGTATTCATCAGAGCAGAAGAAGTAGACAGAGAGTCTTACTGAAAATGTCGGAAATGACTTGCCCAGAATCCGCCATCCACGTGGCTCTCTTCCCGAGCTCCGGCATGGGGCACTTGACACCCTTCCTCCGCCTGGCAGCCTCTCTCGTGGCCACCGGAGTCCATGTCACCTTCATATCTACCCACCCAACAATCTCCGAAGCAGAATCTCAAGCCCTCTCCACCTTCTTCTCCGAATTCAATGGGCCCAGGATCACTCAAAAGCAGCTCCATCTCCTTCCAGACTCCACCCTCGCCGTTGACGACCCTTTCTACAACCACATGGATCTCATCAGACGCTCGTCTCACCTCCTCCCTCCGCTCCTCACATCCGCCTCACCTCCGCTTTCCGCCATTATCATGGATATGAGCTTAACCACCGCAGTTCTCCCTCTCACCAGATCTCTCGTCCTCCCCAGCTTCGTTTTCTTCACTTCCTCTGCTAAGATGCTAACCCTATTCACCTCCAGCCACGCAATCTTCACCTCCACATTCCTGGAGGAGAAACCAGATCTGATTGTGATTCCGGGTCAGGAACCGATTCCCACCTCGTGGCTCCCGTCCGCCATCTTCAAGGGCAAGACCAATTACCTCCGAGACTACTTGACGGAGAACGGCAAAAAGTTAGCACAAACCGACGGAATACTGATCAACACGATGCAAGAACTCGAGGACGGAGCTTTATCGGCATTGAATGACGGCAAAGTGGTAAAAGGATTGCCGACTGTAGTACCGATCGGACCTTTGGGTTATCACGACATCGAAGGGAACCCATACCCATGGCTCGATGATCAACCCTCCCAGTCCGTTTTATTCGTCAGTTTTGGGAGCAGGACCGCGACATCGAGGGAGCAGACGAGAGAATTGGGGAAAGGGTTGATTCAGAGCGGGTTCGGGTTCATCTGGGCAGTGAAGGACAAGAAGGTGGATCGGGAAGATGAGGTCGAGCTCAGCGAGATGATCGGAGAAGAGATGCTTGAAACACTGAGAAGGCGAGGGTTGGTTTTGAAAGAGTGGGTGAAGCAGACTGCGATTCTTGAGCATAAGGCGGTTGGAGGGTTCATGAGCCACTGTGGATGGAACTCGATTATGGAGAGCGTGTGGCATGGCGTTCCTATGCTAGCTTGGCCTCAGCATGGAGACCAAAGGATAAATGCGAGTTTGGTTGAGAGGAGTGGGATCGGAATGTGGGAGCAGAGTTGGGAGTGGGGGAGAGATGCATTGGTGACGGCAGATCAGATTGCGGATCAAATCAAGGCGGTGATGAGGAATGAGAGGTTGAGATTGAAGGCGATGGAGATGAAAGGGACTGCGAGGGAAGCAGCGGTAGGAGGTGGAGGAAGGGGAATAGCACAACTCATTGAGAAATGGAAGAAATAAAGAGTTAATTCACAATGTTATTTAACGGTAATATTTAATTAAAAAAATAATCTCAATGAACGAACGTTTATACAAATTAAGATTTCGATTTAAAGTTCAAGAGTATACATTTAAACTTGTAGCAACATATAAACTAAATTAATCCCAAATAAGCTGAGAATTATTGTATCATCACCCGCATGCTATGACAAATACGGGGCGTTTCTTTCACAGAATAGAGAATAATGAATATGAGATAAAAATATAAAGATTTTTTTTGAATGGAATAAGAAATTCTGTTGTTTTTTTTGTGGAATTGTATATGAAAATGAAATGGAATGTGTTAAAATGACATATTTGTATTATAATATATAATACATATAATTTGTATTATTTATTTTAAAAATTAAGAATAATTAAAACATTAATATAAATAATTAAAAATTAAAAAAAAATATATATTTTTCTGTAAATTTATTTAAAAGAGCAATTTCTTAACTTTTTGCAATAAAAAATTTAAATAATGTAAATTATATTGCAAAATAATATTTTTTTCACAATCAATTGATTGCATAACATGATTAGAAATATTGTTAATTATACTATCCGCAATATAACATTTCATTAGAACGGATGACAATACAAGATCCGACAAAATATTCATTTGCTTGAAAATTAGTATAAATGACCACATACAAGGTACATATAATAATACACCAAACAGAATTGTATTATTAGATTCTGACAAACAGAAAGTTCCTTTCTTTCTAAAATACTCATCATCACATATTACATAAGGAAATTAAAACAACACAGATTACCAATAACTCTAATGTGCCCCTTTAGTTCATCCGAGACTCTGATATCGTCAGCTCGAATCTCAATAACCTTATTAGCAAACCCAATCAATAAGCTCGAGTACCTTGGCATTGTGGTATGTTTCTGCAAGAACTTTAACAGCATATAATACAGGAAACCAACCAAGATAATGAAGCACAGGCTTAAGGGAGCACGAAGTGCAGCAGCAAATGTTGCAAACAGAGAGTAATTCCACCACCTGATGTAATGCAATTGAACCAGTGGCTACAATCAGATGCTTCCAGAGATAAGCACGCACAATCAAGTTCATGATCCATGGTAAAGCAAATAGCACTATAATTAAAGATCATGCATATTAAAATAGAGTATATACATACCATCTACTTGATAGAGAAAGTTGACGTATCCGTAACAGATACCATCATCTACTTCAAAAGTGATTTGATCCAAGAATACACTCAAGGAAAGCATTTGAATTAAAATCATACAAACTCATTAATTACAAGTTGTAACCATGTAGATATAACAGATGAACTTCATATTTCACAAATATGAATTCAAATAGCTTGTCAATAAAGAAACTGAAAACAGCATCAAGAACAAGTTTATCCAAACCACATCCACATATATGAAGAAACACACTATCCAAACTAAGAAAACAGCATAATCGCATATCAAAGATCAAGAACACATTTTTACAGCATAATCAGCATAAGCGATCAAGGATAATAAGCATAACAAGAACCCAGCAAAACAACATTTCTACAGCATAATCGGTCGAACCCAGATTTCACGATTTATGGGATTGGCGATTGAAATCCAAAACCGAGATTGTAGAAAACGTACCTGGTGTTCTTCGCAATGGGTTGGTAGCATCAAGAATCAGTCATAAAGATCCGAAGGAGATGGAGAAGAGGAAGAGAAGGTTCGATGCCGGAGGGAAGCAGGAGTTCTCCGGTGGAGGGTTCGGTGAGAATTGTAGTGAGGGTTAGTTTAGAAATTAGTAAAAGGAATTGAGGGTAATTCCGTCTTTTTTAACTCGATTCTTTATTCCTTGACCGCCCGTCTTAGGCAATCCGACCTTTTAGCCAAAAAAATTCAATTCCGCAAAAAGAACAACTTCATACGGAATCCGTATCACCTATTCCATTCCAATTCCACGAAAAGAACATGATAATGTTGACTGTATAATATAAAATTATCCAACAATCAAATACTGCATAATAATTCAACCAAAACACACAACAATTACTCAATTCCAAATAATTTGGTATTCTAAAACAATTATATTTGATTACACTAAAATTAGCAATTATAAGAAAAAAATACTTCTACATGTAAAACCATCTCCATTCCTTTCAAATACAAATCACAATTCACAAACAAAATGTGAAGCGTCTTTTACAACAGTCGCGGCACCATTACACTACTAGCGGTACTCATCCACCTCAAAAACTCGGGCAGTTGCATCAAGTGAAACAGAAACAAGATAATCTTTATTAGCTGAGACAGAAAGTTCCTGAATGGGGTCCGTATGGCCACTGAAGGTTCTCACGCAGTCACCTGAGAGACTGTCCCAAACCCGAACCTTCCCATCCACACAACCTGTGGCTAAGTACCGTGATGCTCCGAGCCATGTCATACATGTAACTCCATCCTTTACACAGTAAAATAACTTCATTTTGTTAGTAACACTTATGATGAGTGAAAATCACAAGCAAATACAACCTGGAACAGGGACTGCTAGTTTAGGTGGTTAACTATCAACAAAGTTTAAATACCCCAACTCCAGACCCTATGAGACAACAACTTATGTTTACTATCCTCTTCCGAATTTCAATAGTGTAGCTTGGGCCAACATTTTTACCACGATGGGCAATTATTATTTTTATTTTCACAAGTAATTTTGAGGACTGACCTCGTGGTCACAGGTGGCGCGAGGTGAGGAATGTTGTAGATCCCAAATAATAAGCTTCTTATCCATGCTTCCTGATGCAAGCCAAGGGGCGCTGTTCAATTGTGTCAATAAACAAACAGACCATTAGAGATAATAATAATCACCTACCTTAAGTTAATTGAGGCATAAATTATATTATACATACCTTGGAGCTAGACTAAGACATTCAATTGAATCAGAATGAGATACAAGAGAGCTAACAACCTGCATGGCAACAAGACGGGAATCGCAATACATAAATTTTTACTGTCAAGTGAAGCAAAGAAAGACCCGGAAAATAATAATAAACACTATATTTTTCTAGAACAGGAAACTATACCAAGTGACAAATAGTACCTACACTTAAGTTACTGACACATGGCCTAAGCTCAAGATACCAGCCTTCAGTCATTTTTAAAAGGCTCACGTACTGTAGACTTTCCCATGTAATTGAAGAGACATAAGTAAGTTTTCTGAGGAACAAGTAGGTATACCTTCCCAGTGGTAATATTCACTATGTTGATGGAATTATCTTTGGCACCAGTAATAGCGAGACTTGAATCAGATGTTATTGCCAAGCATGTCAATCCTTCGGTATGATAAGGATGGCCTATGATACATAAAATACATGTCACCCATTTCAAACATTACCTCTGAGCTTTTTTCTGATTTCAACCATTAGCAACAGTACTACTTCAGTAAAGCAGGGAAGTAATCTCAGGATTAAACTGACTTCTACATACCTCGGACAACATGAACATTTTCTCCTGTCTTAGGATTCCAGATTCTCAAAGTAGCATCATCTGAGCCAGTACAGATTGTTTTACCTAGAAGACAAGAATGAGGAAAAGGTCAACCGTTCAAGGATCAAATAAACAGATTAGATAATAAATAGAGAAATCTATAGCAATAAACGGTAGAGTATTAGTACCATCAGGCGTGAAATTTCCACATGTTACGCTACTACCATGACCTGAAAACATATTTAGATACGCACTTCTGTCCGCATTCCACATCCAAACACTGGAATCTTCTGAGCCAGCTAGGATTATATGTCCCCTTGGATGCCACTTGACCCACTGAATAATGAACAATGCTCACCATAATATGAAACCTTAACACAACATACCCAAAAAGATGAAGGAGGCCCGAACAAGAAGACCAAAAAAAATCACCTCAATGCCACTGCTTGGTCCTTCAAGGGTTCCTTTAAGATTTCCAGAGGCCGCATCCCAAATTTGGATAAGCCCGTCAAAGCTTCCAGATGCAAGGAGCTGCCCATCATTACTAAAGGCTAGGCTAGAAACAGAATCCTTATGACCTGCGTAAATTGTATCCGGTGGGTAGGGGTATCAATAATGGTTCAACTGCTTGAAATAGATGGCAGCAGTAAATCATTCGATTTGGCACATTATTTATAAACACAGATAAATTAGAAGCCAACACATGCCTTGGAGTTCCAAGGCAAAATCTCCGTGACCCATCTTCCAAAGAAAACCTTTATCATCACCACCCCCAGTTGCCACTAAGGCGGCATCCGTAGGACTGCAAGCAACTGTGTATACTTCACCTGCACAAGATGAGGTAGGGCACAGAGTGATTACTATCAAATTTTATAAAAGCTTTGCAGAACAAATCAAAGAAAAACAAACTAAGTAAGAGTTGTACAAACTTAAAATCGGCAAATAATATCACATACCATTATGGCCCGTGAATATGTGCATAGAATCGTCAGCTTCATCTGAAATAATCCAAACAGACGCAAAACCAATAATTCATTACACCGAATAACGTACTTCGAGCAACAGGGGGTAAGTATTGGAAATAATAACAAAAGAAAAACTTCACGCCATACCGATTTGATCATCTTCTTCATCGTCCGCCTCAGGTAGATCTGACTCGCAACCATAGATTAATCAAAATCGTTGATAGAGCTTCCAACCCATATTAATAAACAGAAACTTAAAAAGTACAAAGAATGGGGACAGAAATAACCTTCTTCGTCCATCTCTACTTCGTGGATGATGTCGGAATCGTCAAGGAATATATCTCCCTGTTCGTCGTTGTCGTCATCGTGGTGGTCCGCCGGACTGTTCATTGCGTCTCTGCTTTGAGTATCAATGGCAATCCTCTGAGCTTCCAGTCCCTAAACGGCAGGGGCGGCGGCGGCGCGCGCAGCCTCAATTATGTGTTCCGCGGAAAGTGATGCTGACGTGGTGGCCCAAAGCACTTGTTAGCACAGATAGATCTGTTTGGGCCTCTTAATTTAGTAACTTCTATTCATGGGCTTATGGTTTCAAACTTTAAACCCAATTTAATTTGAATTTCATGTGTTTTTTTTTATAATTAAGGGAATAATTATTAACGGGAAAATTTGTATTAAAAAAAAAAAAAAGGAAAAAGAAAACTTTTCTTTCAAGTTCAAATTACAAATATATCTAGTTTTTACAGCACTTGAGTAGAGAAATTCAATAGCGTTCTTATATTATAGAAAGTGTTATAATTTTTTTTAATGAAATTTCGAATATTTAACTTTGGTCAATCGCTGGTTTAAGTTACCAATATCTTTGAATAAATTTAGAGTATAATGTGTAAAATGAGGAGAAATAGAACATGCACATAAACACACTTGAGTAAATCATAATGACATGAGGAACGTGTGGTTAGTCAATGCGCACGACATGTTTAATGTCGAAACATAACTCGATTCATCAAGTAGGTCTCGCGTTGTTTTCATTCTAAATGTTAAGAGGGATTTGGGACATGTAACTTGTAAAAGTAAGTATCGCTGCACACCCTGCCGATCCTGGATTCCCAAATGCCGATCCAAAATTAAATACAGATGGGTCGGCATTTGGTAATCCAGGACTGGCGGGGTGTGCAGCGATACTTAGGAACCATCTTGGAGGATGGTTGAAGGGATCGCAAAGGAAACTAGGGAGGACAAACAGCTTGGTGGCGGAGTTATGGGGGATCAGAGACGGACTGATTTTGGCTCAAAACATGGGGATACAAGATATTCACGTGGAAACATATGCAAAAGAAGCTTTGGGTTTGATAGTGGAAGAACATAATGAAGATAGACTTTTAATACCACTCGTTTCTGATTGCAGGAGGTTGCTGTTGGAATTCAGAAGATTCAAACTTAGACATGTGTTTCGGAAAGCAAACGGAGCAGCAGACATCTTAGCCAAGAATGCGGTCGGATTGGAAACAAATTTTGTTGTACTATTAGATTCTCCAATAGACGTGATGTCTACCCTTGATATGGATTCAGTTGGCAATTTCAATTCTATACTTGTAACTTCTAGTTAAGCTTGTTTTTCTTTATTAATAAATGATTTCTATCTTTTACCCATTTTTTTTTTTTGTAAAAGTGAAGTCACTTTGATAGAATCAAATACATTTAAAACTAATTTTGAAATGATCAAATTTTGGGTTTCTGACTTGTTACCAAATATGCTAATTTTTATGTTTCTTTTTCCTGCACACGCCTTTAGAAGAGTGTAGTCCATGTTAAGGATAAAATCAGAAATATATTTAAGTGAGAGTAAGAATTAGGATAAATATAAATAATTGAAGTAAACAAATTTATAGGAAGTAAACATAAGATTTTAAAAAATTAAAATTCTAATTTGTTGGTTTTAGGATAATGGGTCGCCCATAAGTGGGAGCCCATTTACATAAGCTCAGTTGTGTATCTGGCCTTAAAACATATCCCTCTATATATCACTATATATAGGGGTGCTCAGGGTTTGGAAAACCTGATGATGATGACAGTGATGCCCTAGCCGCCCTACAGTTTAGACAGAGGTCAGTAGCTGTGGTATTATAGGTCATTTCCCGTCAAACCGTGGCGTGTCCTCCCGTCCGACAGACCGTGATCCCAACCTCAGGCATATCCGCTTCCGCTAAGGCAATCGTTCAGGGAGGTAACTTAATTATGTGTTATGTTGTACCTTAATCGATTGCATGTTTTGTACATCAATTTCCAACATAATTAATTACATTTTTTTTTAAAATTATGACAAATGGGACGATTGCCCCTTTGCAGCTTTGTCCGTGAGTCCCAGGGATCAAGAACTGAAGAAAGGTGATGAGCCTGCATGTAGTTCGATAAGGCCTAGCTTACCCTAATTTGTTAGGATTGTCTAAGTCTACTTATCACGGTATAGCGTGCGTATAATAAAAATTATAATTCTAATATTTTGTTAATTATATATTATAACAATAATATTAGAGGTGAAACTGGACCGGTTAGACCGATTTTTTTACTATTTCGGTCGGATACTTATATTTTCTGACTGAATTTTATTCAAAAATAAGTCCGACCAAAAAACCGTATAAGAAAAAATAAACCATTGATTCGAATTTTTGGTTTAAACTTAAATAAATATATATATATACATTCAAAATCAAATTAAACAACAAAATAATTCGATTTAATAATGTTTACATAATTTATACTAAACCGATTAAACAACTAAAATAACTTTTGAATAACAAAATTATTATTTGTTTGTATTAATTGATTAACTATATTAATATAATATATAAAATTATATTCGTATTAACGGTCGGACCAGACTCCATGATCTTTTAGATTCGTAGACCGAACAATCTAAAAAACTGTATCGATCAAAACAAATTCGACCATAAACTGAACTATATATTTTTGGACTGTTTTTTTTTGTTCGATTTTCTCTGGATTTTCGGACCACCGGGTTTTTGCTTTCACCCATACATAACATGTACTATTTCTTATACCATTAATCATAATTTTAATCGTATACACATATTTTTAATATTATAGTGTTATAAATTAATTTTTCAACATTTTAGTAGTAAAAAATAAACCTAATTATTAAAATACATTAATTTTAATACCTCAATTAATTCAAGTTTGATATATTTATCAAAATTTATTTACATCATAAGTTCTATATATATATATTACTAAATAAATATTATAAAATTCTATGAAAACTGTATCGAAAAAGTGGCTCGAGAATACATAGTTTGATTTACAGTTTTTTTTAAGTTTAATTTTAATATTTGGACCATTCAGTCTACAAATCTAAAAATTTATAGGATCTGATACGACCGTCAATATACATATAATTTTATATATTATATTAATTAGTATAATTGATCAATACATACTAATTAACACTAATTTAGTTATTATAGTTATTTATTAAAAAAATACATAAACATTGTTAAATTGAGTTATTTTATTATTTAACTTAATTTTAAATATTTGTTTTTGGGGTTTCATGTATTTTTTGGATTTTCGGATTAAACCAAAACTGATCTAAACAACCGTATTACGAATGAATTGTCCGAAAATATAGGTACTCAACTGAAATAGTAAAAAAATAGCTCATGACGATTTCACCCCTGGTCATGATTCAACAAAAAAAGATACTAATGCGTAAAAATTTAAAATTAGTCCCTCTTAAATACTTATACTAATTATTGATTTCAAGAAAAATTTAGAGCTATCATTTTGGACTCTTTAGTTGTCAATAACCATCGCCGAGTCACTGTGGGGGTCATCTTCTCCGATGGAATAGCCATACAGTTGAGGTTGTTGGTTCATTATTTCGCCATCCATGGCCATCTCTATCTACAGAGTACATACACTGAAATCAAGGAACGGTTACATTCCACCTTTCCCTTCCTTTTATGCAGAACTTTATCAGCAACAAAAGCGCAGCAGAAAAGAAAATGAAACCGGTCCCACTACCCACCACCTTCTGTTGTTCCTCACCTTTCCCTTGCATCTCGGCCCTACTATCTTTAGATTTCACCCATCTCCGAAGATCTAGCTGCAATTCACCCAGTCCAGGAAGACCCTCTTTCATACATATTTTGAGCGTCCAACAACTCCGTCCAAGGTATTAACAAATTCCCTCGTTCTTCGCCACAATCATCTTCTGTGCCCATTCCCTCTCATCGGATTTATCAAATCGGTATAGTTCCATGACGCAGGTTTTTGCGTAATCCCGTTGCATCTGGGCGTCCGCCTGATGGGTTGCGCCTGCGTTAAACCAGCGGCGCGGAAGCCGTCGCCGGTGCCATACGCGGAGTCTACTGGGACGGGCACGGACAAGTTCGTTGGCTCGTCATTCAGAGAACCATCTGGATTGCTTGAGTGTGCTAAGACAATAGGGGAGGAGTCCGAGAGCTTACGGAGCAGAGATTTGAGGAAGTTGAGGAAAGGCAGCTGCAATGAGAGCAGCGCCGTCGGCATAAGGTTAGGATTTTCCTATCGCCTCATGGATGCCGAATCCACTGCGGCTGGTTGGCCCTCTTGGCTCACCACCGTCGCCGCCGAAGCAATTCAAGGATGGATTCCCCTGCATGCAGATTCCTTCCAGAAGCTGGAAAAGGTAGCCTACCAACTCTTATTAAAATATCCATAGTGAAACATTATATATATATATATACACATTTTTTTATTTCTGCTGTCATGGATGGTGTGCTTACGAATTACGATTATGTAGATCTCCATGACATCCATGCATACATGTAATTGTACAGTCTAACAAGAAAATTAGCTGAGAACTAAGAATTAATATGTTATTTGGTTCATTTCATAAGAATAACGAAATGCTTGGCTACTGTAGATAGTGAAAGGTTTGAAATTTTGTGGAGTTGAGGAGTCAAGTTGTCGGCCTCACTGTATACAGCAACTACCAATTCAGTTGGTAGCTTGTAATTTGCTAGAATCTCGTGAGGTGATGAGGGTGGGCCGTGGGGGCTTGAGATAGTAGGAGAATGATCATGATGGCCATGTTGATTCAAATGCAGATATTAATGATTAGGGTAATCCATAGTAGTCTATGAATTTACCAAGATAATAAAGTGTTTGCAGATGGTTAGATTATGCATTGAACAATTTCTACTCGTCATTTTATTTCTACTTTTTCCTTGATGTGGCATTACAGTCCTGGAATTTCATTCATTTTCTTTCACCTGGTATCAAATATCTTACCATTTCCTTCACAACCTAACCTAAGAGTATTTCACAGTAAATAATTGGGTTCTTTTCTTTTTTATTGTTTTTAGATTGGACAAGGTACATACAGCTGCGTGTTTCGAGCAAAGGAGATTGAAACAGGACGGATGGTTGCCATTAAGAAAGTACGCTTTGACAATTTCCAACCTGAGAGCATTAGGTTTATGTCGCGTGAAATCGCACTTCTCAGGCAGCTCGATCATCCAAACATCATAAAGTTGGAAGGAATAATCACTTCGCCGTCAGCATGCACCGTACAACTTGTATTTGAGTACATGGAGCATGACCTTGCTGGGTTAATCTCATCTTCAGATATAAACTTCACTGAAGCTCAGGTATGTTGTTTAATCACTTTCATTTATTTTTATTCTTCTGTTGCTTTTGGATTGTCAGTTGGAGGTTTTAGAAAATCTGAAAATATATTTCACGGAGCATTGCTAAGATGGTATATTTTCAGTCATATATTGAGTTTGATTATCTTGTTCAGGTCAAATGTTACATGAAACAACTATTGTTGGGAGTTGAGCATTGCCATCTACGTGGTATAATTCACCGCGACATAAAAACATCTAACATTTTGGTGAACAATAAAGGAGTTCTAAAGTTAGGAGATTTCGGTTTGGCCAACATGGCGAGCTCGAGGCATTTAACTAGCCGTGTGGTGACTTTATGGTACCGTCCTCCTGAGCTGCTGATGGGGTCCACAAACTACGGAGTATCTGTGGATCTCTGGAGCGTTGGGTGCGTTTTTGCAGAACTTCTCTTAAGAAAACCTCTTATTAAAGGAAAAACTGAGGTGATGACTCTTTCAAAGATGACACTTTTGTTGTTAGATTAAATTGCTTCTTCTCGTTTAGAGCAATGCTGCAACATCTGAACTCAGTGAGAAAGTAACATTTTTACTATTCCAGAATCTGTTGATTGTTTGACCAAAACTTAAATTTCTCACGATAAGGTAAGTTTATGAAAGGAAGCAAGTGTTTGTGTTTTTACGAGTCTGAGTTTCTCATACACCAATTTACAGATAGAGCAGCTACACAAAATATTCAAGCTCTGTGGGTCTCCATCTGATGAATTCTGGAGGAGGTCCAAACCTCAAGTTGCCATTTTCAGGCCGCAACATGTTTATGAAAGTTGTCTTCGGGAGAGATGTAAAGGTTTTCAACCTAGTTCGATGTGCTTGATGGAAACCTTTCTCTCAGTCGAACCGTGCAAGCGTGGAAGTGCATCTTCTGCGCTCACATCCGAGGTAGTGAGTTCTTCTTCTAAATGAAGAAGCAAACACATTAGTTGGTTCTCCTATTAGATCTTAATTCTATTGAATCTCAAACATTGTTTTGTTTTGTCCTCCCCAGTATTTCAATACCCTTCCTTATGCATGTGAACCATCAAGTTTACCCGAGTATCGCCCCACCAAAGAAATTGATGCTAAAAACCGCGAGGAAGCTGCAAGGTAAGTTTGTTTGTTCAATTAAATTTGATAAAAGATGGAGTTAAATGATTGATACCTTATCTTTAGCATGACAAAGACATGCAGAAACCTCACACAACTCAAATATGCGTTTTACTTAGAAAATTCCATTATGTACTAAACAGACCTTAATATCACGTCACTCGGTCATGTCATGCCTACTTTTTTTTCTTCCTTGTTGTTGTATTACTTACAACTCATATCCTTATCAGGCTATCTTGCCGAGCTATAAATTGCCATCTATCTATCTCTATCTAATATTATATTATACGATAATGAATTTAAGTAACATATTTAATGAATGAGTAATGTCCAGGAAGAAGGCACGGTCTAGGCATCGAGAAACAGAAGCACTAAAAAAGTCGACGAGACCCTGTAAAGTATTGCATGAACAGAATAGTTTCCAAAAATCAGTCCCCAAGGAGGTCTCGCTCTCCCTCACATATCTAAGTTATGTATGGACATTGAATTTAATAAGAGAGAGTTGACCCTTATAGTGTTATGTTGCTTATGTGATTTACCAGGTGGTGAATAATAAGCGCATTGCTTTTAAAAATGGCATATTGGAAAGAAATGGAAAAGGAGGCAGCTCATACAGAGAGCGACGGAAGCCGTCCATGGATGCAGTCCCACCAGAGATGTTGGAGGTCACCAGTAGTTCATCTCAACTTCAAGGATCAGGACCTATTCCAGTGACATCATCGACTGGATTTGCATGGGCAAAGAGGCAAAGAGACAATGTTACCCTCAGGAGATCATGCAGTAAGTCGAGTATGAGGAGTCAAGTGAGTGCTGTGGATCCATCATCGTGCATCACATTCAGCCCCAACGACCAGACTGGCTTCACTAAACGTGAATACCATAATGATTCTTTTGATGCAGCGGATCTTTACTGTCCACAGGATTTTTCAGTGGAAGTCAACCAAAGAGGGCATCTGGACATCATGGTGAGAGAAAGTAACCCCCACTTAGTTGCATATTCTTTACCTTCTTCTTTTTTCTGCATTTTAAGCTTCTTGATGATGATTATATGATAAAAAAAAATGAATGCAGGGTTGTGGTGGCGCCAGGGATCATTTTGACTTGTCGAGTCCAGTTTTATCACAAAAGATGGAGGAATTACTGCAGAGGAATGAAAATCATATTCGTCAGGCGGCTAGAAGGTCGAGAGTGGACCGACCCAAAGGTATGTGAACTGGTACAACTAAATCTTGATTTGAAGATGAAAGTTGTATTGTTAGCCTCCATTTTGTTCTTGTGATATCTATATTATAACTGAAAGATCTAAGGTTGTCCCAAAAAAATATGTATAGATACAATCAGTATTGGTACTTGCATTAGGTTTGTATTTCGGTATAGATAAGTTTTTAAGTTGTCACATCAAATAGGATATAGAATGGATTAAAATATGCATTGGGGAAAAGCATTGTGTAATTTCTATGTTTTTGTATTTGCAGGTAGATGAAACAGCCTTCAGCTCATAGCCTTTATTCATAGAGAAAAACACTGGCAGGTTTTTAGCAAAGTCAATAGACTCACTCACTAACCCCCCATGCACATCAAGAGAAAGCCGTCGTTCGTTACAGCAGCCACTCGGACTTAAAAGGAGATTGAACTATTTCACTGCTATTACTTAAATTGGTTTGAGGGTGGTGAAGAAGCTCACGGCACACCTGAGTACTCTTAACATAATGTTCCTAGCATTCTTTGTAGTGCCTGAGACGAGACCTATGATTCACACAAGAAAGGAATTTGATCTTCTTCCCACACACACTGGCTTTCATTGGCTATGGCTAACTAACCCAATGTAAAACCCAGTTTCTGAATTGATGTTAACAGTGTTTGCATTACCATCCATTTGACTCTTATCCAAGTAACGAGATTTCAGGTATGCAGTGGCTGATTGATAGGCAACACCTGTATATTGTGTTTGTTTGTTGGGTGTTTATTAAAGTGATCCTCTGATAAAACGATGATGAGCTCGTCCATGCACTACTTCATTTCAGAACGACCTACCACCCAACATAAAGGCCATGCCCTATTGACAGAGATGATACCCTCTTAATTTCTGGTGCAAACATCGAGACTTTCGCATTGATTGAAAGTCTATACAAAAGAAGATATCAAAAGATGTATGAATGAGTCAACAACTCAGTGAGTGAGGTAGAAAGATCGACCGAATGTAATATAATCTCGATAACCCATCATTGCACTGCATAACTAAGTGTGTTCATGTCCCCTTTCAAGACTCCCAACCAGGTCTCGTCATGAGGATGAATCTATATTCGAAACTAGATACTTTGGGGAATATTCGAAAATCGTAAGGGTATCTTCGTACTTTCGACGATTCAACTGAAACCCGTTGAAATCTGCCTTCTCAATTTTAATCGAATCGAATCGCCAACTCCCGGAGGAGCGACACCAAGTTTCTTCTCCATTTCCGCCTCAAATCTCGCTCCTTGGTGAGTTTCCATCTCTGTTCACCTTCTTATCCCTTTCGAGATATCTTATAGTTGAATTATTCATTCTTCCGGATGTGAAGTTGGGTACTTTTCTACATCTTGTTGTGAGTACGGCAACCTTATCGAAATTCTGTGATCAAGAATATTATTTATGTGACTTTCAATCGTTGAATCAATTTGGGTGAAGGTTTTCTTATTTTGGTTCATCTCGTATGTTTCTAAGTTTTCTCATGGTCATTACTTGAATTGTAGAAGAATTGCGAATGTGGTATAGCTGTTGTTAAGATTTCATCAGGGTTTAATAAACGGGTTTATTTGATTGTGTCTGGTTTGTGAATTCTGTATTGGAGGGTAGGAAATGGATGGAATGAATCGAGGAAGCAGCCATGCAGATATCTATTTAGCCAATTATAAGCTCGGCAAAACCCTTGGAATTGGGTCCTTTGGCAAGGTGAAGGTAGCTGAACATGTTTTGACTGGACATAAAGTTGCTATCAAAATACTTAACCGCAGGAAGATAAAGAACATGGAGATGGAGGAGAAAGGTAACTCCTTGAATTTCTTCGAATGTCCAGATGGATAGTTCCTCAATATAATAATAAGCTTATCTTTACGTGTTGCGTTCGATCAGGATTGGAAGGTCAGACTAGCATCATGTTAATGTCTTGTAATCAGTAATCACTGAGTCAACCTAGTTATTTATCCTAATCATTTCAGCTTTCAAGTGAACTTTTATAGAATAAAATTTAAATTCGCTTTTGAATTGAAATCGCATGCTAGGTTGGTCATTCATTATTTGGCTTTTGTTTTCTTTCAATGGAAAAAGGTTAAAAGCTAACTACTATATCATATGTGAGTTTATAACAATTTTTGCTGTATCAGATATTGTCAGTCTGAAAGTACCTGTAGCAATTGGTAATGACTACTTGACTAGTATTTTTAATTTTTTTTTTCTCAACTACGTTTCCTTTGTTTTTTTCTTTTCTGCAGTGAGAAGAGAAATCAAGATTTTAAGATTATTTATGCATCCCCACATTATAAGGCTTTATGAGGTCATAGAGACACCTTCAGATATTTATGTTGTGATGGAATACGTTAGGTCTGGCGAGCTCTTTGATTACATTGTTGAGAAGGGCAGGCTGCAAGAGGATGAAGCTCGTACTTTTTTCCAGCAGGTATGGTTCCCATGTTAATAACTCTAAAACCTAACTGCCCTTACACTGTTTGATGGTTTCTGTTTACCAATATGGTTTAGATAATTTCTGGTGTGGAGTACTGTCATCGGAATATGGTGGTTCATAGAGATCTCAAACCTGAAAACTTGTTGTTGGATTCCAAGTGCAACGTGAAGATTGCTGATTTTGGTCTGAGCAATATAATGCGGGACGGCCATTTTCTAAAGACTAGTTGTGGGAGCCCAAACTATGCTGCTCCAGAGGTCGACAGTTACAATTATCCGGCTTAAGTTATCTTCTTCAGATACTAGAATAAAAAAATAAAATTGATTCCTTGTTTATTGTATTATTTATAGGTTATATCAGGGAAGTTATATGCTGGACCTGAAGTAGATGTATGGAGCTGTGGGGTTATTCTTTATGCTCTTCTTTGTGGAACTCTCCCTTTTGATGATGAAAATATTCCCAATCTTTTCAAAAAAATTAAGGTACTGCTCCATCCACTGAACATATTAATTTTTTCATGACATTTTTGTTCTATCTTGCAATTAATACTTTCTTCTAGATTCTTCTTTCAAACATAAATTGTAACGCTACGTGCGTAACTTTTATGATTAGAGTTTTATTTGACAACATTGACCTTTTTTCGGTAATGGTGTTATGAGTTGACCAATATCATGTTAAATTTACTATTATTTGCTGATCCTTCATGAATTGTCGTTAGCATCTAATAGTCTTTAGCTGGAGTTGATGCTAATTCACAACACCTTATAGTTTACAAGGTTTATCTTCTGCACATCGTCATTCATTAAGAAATATATATATGAATTGTCAACTTGTTCAACTGAATCCGAGTCAACTTGTTAAAGTGACCCCTTTGTACTGAGATATAAAGGGTGCTTTTATAGTCTCTTAGTGGAAATTAGGCGATAATATACTGAGAAGATTCTCAGTGCACATGATGCATGCTGAGTTGGTATACAACATCCAATAGTGATCTGATAGACCAATGGACTGACACAGTATTGAACAGTTTAACTCTAGAAATGTGACTCCTAATTTTGACCTTCTCTCAAAAGTTTTATTAGTTTTTATTTTCCAAATCATCTGTACTGCACACCGAATATTTTCTCTAACTTGCTGAGTAGCTCTTAGATAAGTTTTCAGGTTGTGTCTTGTAAAGGAAGTTGTCACGTGATGAATCAGATGCCATTTAATTTGAGATGTTTTATTCTACTCCGTGTTTAATCTTTTGAATATTTTCACATGATTATATCATAGCTTGAATTTCACATTGTGACATGTTATTAGCATGGGATATATACTCTTCCAAGTCATTTATCACCGGGTTCAAGAGATCTCATCCCAAGGATGCTCATTGTTGATCCCATGAAACGAATTACCATTCCTGATATTCGTCAACATCCATGGTTTCAAGTTCATCTTCCACGTTATCTGGCTGTGCCGTCTCCGGATACGATGCAGCAAGCCAAAAAGGTCAGTTCTGTCACTTTTTCCCCCTGATAACCCATAAAGTGCCTGCACTTTTTTCCCCTTATTATCTATCATTTCTTTATTTTTAGTAAATGAAGTAACTTTGGTATCAACTTTCATATTCATGTACTTATTTCCAATCTTGCACTTATACATTTTTCAGATAGATGAGGATATACTTCTAGAAGTAGTCAAGAGGGGATTCGACCGCAATCAACTGATTGAATCTCTAAGCAATAGAATCCAAAATGAGGTTTCAATATTTTCTTGAACTTCTAGTCAGTTCATTTTTTTACCATCTTTTCATAATAATCTATACTATTATTATATTTAATGCTTTGGTGTGAAATTTCAGGCTACTGTGGCATACTACCTCTTATTGGATAACCGCTTCCGTGTATCTAGTGGTTATCTTGGAGGTGAATTTCAAGAATCCATGGTACTTACTGATTCTCATGTTATTCTGTCCATTTTCGGTTCTTGATCTCCTCTGTCTGTTTGACTAACTGGAAAAGAAATATAGTTGGGTAACTTTGGGTGAGGGTTAAATTCTTGTGTACATGTTCTGAAATGTTTTATGATAGGAATCTGTCCATCGTTCACATAAAGAACACTCCCTTCCAGCAACTGGGTACCACTATCCTAGCCTTCCAGGATATAGGGACTACCAAGGGGTAAACTCAAAGGCGGCACATAATGTTGCTGAGAAGAAATGGGCACTTGGACTTCAGGTGAAGATTGTTCAATTTCTTGCAACACGAATAATTTTTTTAATTAATTGTCAGTGAAATGTAGGAGAAGACTCTTTTATTAAAAAATAATCCCAAAGTTGGTTGATTATTTGTATATTTTACAGACTGAAAGTGTTTTTCTAGAGAAAAAAAAAGTGATTGGCTGAGATAATCAATAGCTTTCAGAAATAGTAGAAGATTCTACTCTCATAACTAGGCCGTTTTATTTTGTTTTACCTTGTTGGAGCGTTATGAACTAACGAATGGATTATCTATCCCACTGGTTGATTAATTTTTCAGTCGCGGGCCCATCCTCGTGAAATAATGACTGAAGTTCTCAAAGCACTACAAGAACTGAATGTTGGGTGGAAGAAGATTGGGCACTATAACATGAAGTGCATGTGGAATCCTGGGCTTGGTGGTCAGGATGGCATGGTTAATGATGGTAACAATTACTTTGGCGAAGAATCCGCAATCATCGAGAGTGATGTTACAAAGCCAAGAAATGTGGTAAAGTTTGAAGTTCAGGTAAAACACCGCAAGATCCATGTTCATTTTCTTCAGAAGTTTGTATGTTAAAGAACTGTTGTTGTGTGGGCAGCTATACAAAACAACGGAAGAGAAGTATCTGCTGGACCTGCAGAGAGTTCAAGGACCCCAATTTGTGTTCTTGGACCTGTGTGCAGCGTTCCTTGCTCAGCTTCGAGTCCTTTGAGTAGAAGACAGCATGAGAGTTCACGACCCTTCCAAAATACACATTATCTGATGAATGGTATGCATGTTTGCTTATAAATAAGTTCACTTTGGTGTCTCAGGTTTGGTTTTATTTCCTTTTTTATCCCTGGGTAAGTTTTGTGTTAGTTGTTGGAATTTCTCTTGGGGTAGTTATTAGTAAACCCGATAAAGGTCGGGTCAGGTGTTTGGTCGGGATTCTGGTACGATCAATACAAGAGCCTTGGAAGGAGGGAGGAGGTTGTGTGACTAAGTATCCTTCAAAAATGAAACCAGTTGAGGTTGTCTCGTCTCTGTACTTTGCAGCACTATCCAACGAAAAAAGTCTTCTATCTGCAGTTGGATACAAAAGGTCCTTGATTGAACGAAACGAAGTCGTATTAATTGGTCTTGTTGAGATCCATAGATAGATAGGTGGTAACAAAGCAGCAGCAGAACAAGTTCGTTAGGTAAGGGAATTCTAATAACTGTAATGTTACTTGGGCAGTAAGCTATATGTTTATCTTTATTAATTTGTGTTAGTTATGCACAATTGTAATTTTTTCTTGAGATCGATCCTCTCAGATTAGTGTTCTTATTGGCATCAAAAGAAGACACTGCTGAATGTTTAACAGAAGAGATGTAATATGTACATGTCAAGCTCATTCTATTAATATTTATGCACATATTATCCATTAAGACTCAGTAGGGGATGTAGCTCAAATGGTAGAGCGCTCGCTTTGCATGCGAGAGGCACGGGGTTCGATCCCCCGCATCTCCACACCACAACATTTTGATGTGTTTTTGTGTACAAATTCGAACAAATTATAAAAGCTCCCAAGGAAATTGAGAAATTATATGGCAATGTTATTACTAATTTACTATGAGAGTCTGCTAGATCAATACTGGATATCACTCCCAAGTCTATATTCTCGATTTCCCCCTTTTTTAAAATAAAATAATATCCTAATGTTCTTCCACATCATGCACTATTTCATTAGGTTGTATCTATGAATATCCATCCACCCATCCCTAAACAAGACCTTGACATACAAGTTGAGTAGCGATCTCTCACGCACCGCAAACCAACCAAGCTATTCATTTACCATACAAGACAAGATGATCCATTTCATCAAAACACAAGACAAGATGTTGGACTGATGTTAAGGGAGGATCATCTGAAATGTTAAAATATCAGAGATGCATTTACATAATAATAAGATTAAAGTGCAGTATATGGTATCTTAAGGGCCATTCTCTGTGCAAGCCAGGGACGATCGTGATCAGGGTCGATGAAACCGTGGCTAACAAACTGCTCTGCTTCTTCATCTATCAATTCTCTCGCCCATGCCACTCGCTCTGTGTTTGTCGGGCTATTACAACTTCCTGGCCCAAAGCACCTGCACCCACCACTTTCACTTTCATCATCCAAAATTGAAATACTTTGCAAAACCAATTAGTGTTGGAATGGAGTTACCTATACTCGTAGAAGCATGCGGTTCTCTCGTTCTCAACTTTACCCCAGTTGTGCCATCCAACTTGTCTGATGCACGCATCCATGAATGTATATGCAAATACAACTCTACCAAAAGGTCCCCATGGTCGACCCAGATACACATATGACTTCTCTCCAGTTCCAGTGATCACACATCTATTGTATTGATGCACAAAATGTTACTATTATCCAGAAGATGATAAAAATGGTCAGTTTGTAACTTAGAGATCATCGGATTCAAGCACCACAACCTTTTCTTGTTCCCACCTCTCAATCAAAGAAACAGTACATACATATTAGAAGATTGCTTTGTAAAATACCAATTTTGGTATTAAAAAGGATTAAGTACCAATTTGCTAATTCTACTTTGAGAGTCTGAACAATTTGCTAGTTAAACTTTTTTCAAAATAAATTATTGATTTTACATAAAGTTGCAATTTGTTTGCTCTATCTAATTTACAATTAAACTGTGACGGAATCTTGTATTTTATTTATGATTTTACTCAATTTTTTATATAAACTGCTAGTTGAACTTTTGAGAAATTTGCAATTTGTTAGTTGGAGTTTGTGAAAATGCACACTTTACTAGCTTAACTTTGAGAAAATTTGCAATTTGTTAGCTGACACGTGACGGAGACGTACATGACTCCGTCACCGTTTAACAACAAATTAGACAGAGCTAGCAGATTGTAATTTTTTGTAAAATCAACTAGCATTTGTTGAAAAAAAATCAACTAGGAAATTATCCCAGTTCTCAAAGTTCAACTAGCAAATAGATAATTGACTCTAATAAAGATTAATTAATGCTATGAAAGGATAATGAATCTTATGCTGAAGCAACTTTGTAGAATGGTTTGATACCCACACCACACTCCTAAGAAATGAAGTTCTTGAAAGGCATGGAAGGATCCTAGTTGAAAAAACAAACCTTAAGAATACATAGCCAGTGGATTCTTGAGAAGACTTCCTGCTGTGTGCTGTTATGAAGCCATCGGATTTGCAGTGAATGTGGCAATTCTCTAACAGAGCAGTGCTGTTGCCAAATATGAAATCCACACTTCCCTCGATGTAACAATCTTTTAGGTACTGTTTTCCATGATGCAGATATAGGGTGTCCTGCATCAAATATCAAACTAATGATATCTAACTCATACGGGTACAACCAAAACCAGTAGTTTGGATAAATTGGAATTTTTTTTTCCCTAAAGTAATGCTACGGAATGAAAAATCCAGTGATATGTTACCATTCCAACAAACTGTTTATTATCTCACACAAATTCTATATTTCCTTAAAGAGAAGAATGTTTTCACTTTACTACTAATTTCCAGTGTAGTAGAAAGTCGTGACACTAGCAGTTTTTGATGAGTAGTACGGTACCATAACCACGGCATAATTCTGTATCAACATATGAAAATACCTGCCAACCGAGAAACCTGCAATTGTAAAAGGCACAACGGTCAGCTGTCACTCTAATTGCAACAGCTTGGCCTGAACCCTACAAAAGAAGCAAATTTCGGTCAAACATAGTGCCAATACAAGTTCTTTTAAGAAAAGGGATGCATTATGGAACAAACCAATCAGTACAAGGTGAAACCATCTCTTGTTTTTAATCAAGGAAGATGGCATTAATGGCAACCCAGAAATCTCCCATTACACAAAAATGATTGGGCTTCCACACAAACTTTACAGGCAAATTGAAAAACCAGCACAACCTGAAGGTAAATGGCATACCAGTTTCTGGTCTGGTATTTCACAATTAGCAGAAAAAAGAGAGAGGAGAGAATCAAAACTAATTCATTCAACTAAACCATTTTTCCATTAAGCTTGATTAATTAGTTTTCAGCCACCTAAGATAAGTTGAATAGAATATGCTTAACCACTTATAGCACTTCAACGTCTGAAAATTTAATAAAAAAACTTAACATAGAAAGATGAAAGCTCATAATAGATAGCCATATTATGTTCAAATGCTTCGTTAATTCACCCCTAACTAGGCATGGCACCTAACTAGCCCCATTTGGCGCTAAATAGCTGAATCAGCATAAATGATCCCTTGTGTCTATACTAAAGCTAGATGCCACTACGAATCAATGTCAATTGTTATGTTAAATGTACACCATGCCTTTGCCACATCAGCAATCAACAGTTGTAAACGGAAATCACAGCGATAGTTATATTTGCTTTACAAGCATAGTTTGCGAAAATTATTAATGTAAGGGGTAATATAGCCTAGGCAATCCCTTTGTTTTTGCCAAACGAAAGAGCAAACTTGAGCACTATATAATGTAATGTATCAGATAGTGCAAGTTATGTTCAGCAAGAACTTCCAAGTTCCATCTCAACATCACAAAATCCATGGTTAACAACAACGTCTCTGGACAAATTACCGCAGGAGAGGAGTTCTCAAAAGTGATGTTTTCAGCTATGAAATCTTCTCCTTCCACGATTATGCTTCCGCAGCCAAATGTTCCAGTTCCAATCAACCGCGTGGCCTGAAATTCCAGAAAATTAAGATCCTAAATAAAGTCCCCTCCTTTTCGATCCATCAATCTCGATTAGTTCATTATAAGGTGGGGTGCGGAGAGCAGACCTGATGGTGTTCGATCTTGGTGGCGGTGTTGTTCCAGGTAAGAACGGTGTCTTCCGGAGCGAGTCCGACGAGGGTGATGAGGTTCTTGGTCTTGGGTACGTACAGAGGTTGTTGGTAAATGCCTGGCGCCACGCGGATGATCGTTCTGGTAGTGTTTCCCAGTGGTACCGAGTCCACTGCCTCCTGCACCGTCCGGAAATCCCCGCTGCCGTCCTGCGCCACCGTCTTCACCAGCGCCATCACGTCTGTGCTAATCTGATGGTGGAGATACAAAGTTGGGTCTGGAATGTAAAGAATTTATCTACACACAGAAAGAGTTGAGAATCTGATGTTGCTCTTCACCGCCGAAAAGAATATCTCTGAAACCTTCCCTATGAGGGTTGTCGTATTTGGTGTTTCAGTGGACAGAGGAAGCATATTATATATACGCATCGAGAGGGGAAATCTGGATCAATCGGTTTCTACGATGATGCCATGATCAAATCTTTATCGTTAATCTAAACCTGATTTTTTCTAATTTAGAGAGATGTTGCAACTGTTAACAACCTTTTGTCAGTCGACGAGAATGGGGGTTGGGAAAAATTCAAAAAAAGAAAGAAAGAGATAATGTGTCTTTAATAATTTAAACATACTAATTAAATTGTTATTTTTAGATTTGTTGTCAAAATATTTATATAGGGTAAATGGTCAAAGTGCCCCCTAAAGTTTGGCCGAAATTTAAGAATCACCCTTAAAGTTTAAAATGCCCCTTAATGTTAGAAAATGATGAAAAATCCCCCCTTGTCAGATGCTCTTTTAAGGGGAATTTTTCATCATTTCTTAACATTAGGGGGAATTTTAAACTTTAAGGATGATTCTTAAATTTCGGCCAAACTTTAGGGGCACTTTGACCATTAACCCTATTTATATATTGTACCAAAGAAATATCATCAGATCTCACATTTTCATTTAAAAGACTAAAACGCAATTGATTTTGTTAATAAAAAGTAGTAACAATAAACTAAGCTTACATATTAACTTTAAGAGGTTTGGACTAAACTTTTATATATATTTCAAATGAGTACCTATTCGATTTTTTTTTCTCCAATAAATCATTTCCTTAAATCATAATAAGAATTCCGACAATCCGTTACACATAAACACATTAATGAACTAGGGTGTCTTATTGCTCAATTGCTTGGACAAGATTCCTTTTTTTGACTCCGTTGCTATCCAATGGGCACACTGATTCGCCGTTCGTCTGACAAAGTGTCATTTGACTCGAGGAATTTTCGTCGTCAACTCAAGGATGTCCGTGAGGATGTTTCGTAGTTCCCTGTCATTCCTCGCGTCGCCTCCCTGAATAAGATTGAGTATATGTTGTGCATCCGACTAAATAATTACCTCGGCCCATGCGCTTTGAATCGCCAATTCCGTTGCTTGAAGAATCGCCTTAGCTTCAAGCGTTTTTGCACTCGCTCCATGACACGTTGAGCTCCATCCCGCAATGATTGATCCCGCACCGCGATGCCTGTTCCACCTCTATTTGTGTTGTGATCCCATGCTACATCACAATTGAGCTTCACGACACCTTGGTTCGGTCTACGCCATACCAGGTCCTTCCCGCCTTGCAACCTGTTCGGTGGTCTCTCGACCCGGCCCAGCATCTTCCATGTCTCCTCGGCTAGAGCTATGGCCAACGCGACTGTTGCACGTGACTTGCACGTGACACTTTGACGGTCAGATTTGACAGAAAGTTCACGGAGTAACCTTTCAGTCACATCTTCAAACTTAAGTAACGTTTCAGCTACACAAAAAAATATGAGTAACCTTTTAATCACATGGGTCAAACATAAATAACGGTTGAGGTAATTAACCCTTAATATAATTATACCTGTTACCAAGAAGGGCATGGAGTTGAATAATGGTTTGCTCCTCTTGTGAGCTGAACTTTCCTCGCTTGATGTCCGACCTTAGATAATTAGCCCACCAGATTCTGCAACTCTTTCGGCACCGTTGGAGACCTATATATATATATATGTACATATAATTGGTACATATATATTGATCGATAAGCACCTAGCTAGTATCTAATTAGCTATATCTGTTGGTAGGTACATACCGGCTTTGGAGGGTAAAGCGCGCCAGTTACCATGGTCGTGCTCGTCGATGTAGGCGAGTAGCTTTTGGTCCTCTTCCGGCGTCCATGGCCCTTTCTTTAGTCCCACTTTGTCGCATCACGATGACCGCCCCATTCTTGGTGACTACTTTATAAAGGCTTTTTCTTCTGCTCTGCTCTTTATATACAGAAAGGAAACAACTAAGCTATTTGTAAGAGGTAGGGGTGAGCGGTTCCGGGTACCCTGTAAATTTAGGGGTTCCCGGAACCTACCCATTTTAATACTGGGTATTACATTTTGGAACCGGAACCTACCCGTTTGGTTTTGGAACCGGAACCTACCCGGAACCTGTTTGTAGAAACGGTTTCGGGTACCCTGTTAGGAACCGGTTGCTTTGCATCCTCGGTTTGATTCCGGTTCCGGTTCGGTACCGGATCCGGTTTGGTACCGGTTATACAATACATTTCAGCTCCAAAACACAAACAATTCTAAATTAAAGTCCAAACCGACAGTTCCCAAATATACCATTCCAAATTACAGTCCAAACAATGTTTCCAAATCAGTACATTGACTCAAATCATAATAATGTAACAAAACACAATTCCAAGTGCTTCCGAAATCCATTGTTTCAAACTGAGGAAAAACAAAACAAATTATTTAGTTAAAAATATCTGGCAAGAAGCTGCAATATACACATCAAAAATGAAAAAAAAAAATAGAACATACCGCACATACGAGCGCATCGCATCCTGCAATGTCGTTGCATTAGAAGATGTCATCAATCTATCAACTAAAATGTTATAAATCACCATCATAAGGTAAATGTAAATATCGTGATCAAAAAGCTCTCCAAGAGGACTTGAAGAATTGGTTCGTCGAGCTTGCTTGCCATCAACAGCATCAAAAGTCTATAAAAGAGTTCATAGTTAGCAAGAAAAAGCAGGCAGGAGAATATCCATTATCCAGACACATAAACATTTGCAAATTTCGTCTGCTATAGTAAGATGAAAAAGCTCACCTGGTAGAGAAATAAAAGTAACCCATGTGCAAGGTGATCATATATATGAAGCATCAAATGATTAAGGAAACAGATTTAATCCATAGATTTTCTCAATTATATCCAAGTTACTTCCCCAAAAGTTGATCATATATAATGGCAGCAAAGAAGGATACAATAGTGGCCTGACAAGTGTCTTCGTTCCAAGAGGTTGGGAGTAATAGTATATTACAACAATCAACACAATAGCTGCCAGCAATAAATTAGAGATCAGAAGTAATATAACCTGATAGATAATCTATGTACATTTAGGGGCCATCATATTCTTGTGTACCTTGGAAAAGAAGAAAGGCCAACTCCCCGTATGCCGAAAAGGGAAGTCCCTTATTAACACAATATGATAAAGCTATGGTATAACCCACCACATCTAGCTCAAATGACAGGATTAGAGGTGTTAATTTTCAACCCGACCCGAAAATGACCCGGAATCGACCCGTGTCCGGGTCATAAAAATGGAGCGGCGGGTTATTTTCGGGTTGACCCGTCTGACCCGCCGCAAAACACACGTCGGGTTCGGGTTGACCCGCCTGACCCGAACCCGACCCGTGTGTTAAAAAAAGAAGTAATAACCTAAACCTAAATACGAGGAGGAGTGTCGTTGCCGTCTAGTCAGTAGTCTCAAGTTTGTACTATGTATCGCCATTCTCTTCTCTTCTAGTTCTCGAGTCGTCCTGCGTCTTCCACTTAAGCACGCCGGTCTGGTCTTCGTCTGGTCGACTTCGCACATGTATTGTTCGACTTCGCCGGGCTCTCTTATTGCCAACCGCTCCAGCTCGCAGTCTTCGCCCAGTCGTCCACTCCAGCCTCCAGCCGTCTGCAGTTGCACAGGTCTTGAATTTGTTCATACTTGCTCCTTGAATTTGCAGTAATTTACTGATTCGCTTGAGTACTAAGCTGCGTGCGTTCTGAGAAGATGGTGGAGGAAAACTTGAAACCTGATAGTGTAACTTTTGTAGCGGTTCTATCAGCTTGCTACCATGCCAATTTGATTGAAGAATGAGAGAAGCATTTTGAATCAAAGCAGAACGTATGGCATTTGACCCACTTTTATATAAGTATAATAATGTAAGCATGCACAATCTGTTCTGCGGCAGATGAGGAATGAGGATTCAAGTCCTGCATTTGTTGTATTCTTTGGTCTGCTACCTTCATTTCTAACTGGGAAAAGTATGAAATTGCACCCGGATGTTTGCAACAATTGGTAATTGCACCCATGATGTTTGTTCTTACACCCATATGTTTCTGTTTGTTTGTAATTGAGATTTTCCATCCAATTCAAACAGTAACCGTTAAATAAATGTCATGTGCTGTCCATGTGCCATAAACCTAACATGATATACCTAAAATACCCCTGCCTTTTACAGAACAACATCCGCGCTTTTGCCCTTCTTCTTCTTCTTCAGGAAGTAGTTGGGCGTGTACCCTTGTTGAAGAATCTTCTCAACCTCTTCAATCTGCAAGCCTTTGGTCTTTGGGACAAGGAAGTAAATTCCTATGAGTCCGAGAAAGGAGAATCCTGCCAATAGTAGGAAGGTTCCAGCAGATCCCAGGGCCGCCGTTAGGGTCAGGAAGGTCTCGCTGACAATAAGGTTGGAGGACCAGTTGGAAACCGCAGCGATACCACCCACTGTCCCTCTGTACCGGAGAGGGTAGATCTCTGAATTCACAATCCATGGCACAGTCCCCATTCCAGGGGAGTAAGAGATAATGTACGCGCCAAGAAGGATCACTGCAAGAAAGCCCAGCTTGCTCGGGCAACCATACTCGAACCATGTTCGGTGCTCGCTTCTGCAAATGCTCCCTATGTCCTTTGAGGAGGACAAGCATGCTCCAGGATGGTACTGTTGGGACAAACAAATGCAATCATTAATCAATCAGCCTAACAGGCTAACTGATACCATGTCACGAGACCAACTATCCGAAGACCATAGGATGAAACCCAAGAGAGAGAGAGAGAGAGAGAGAGACTTACTTCACTTGCACCATTGGAGCAGAAACCGCAATGAGCCTGTAAGCATGACATGCAGTTCCATTTAGCCGGATTGGGCGCTGTCAGAAAGGCTGAGCACGTGGTGTTCATGCCAAAGTGGCCTGACTCTCGATCTGGCTGACACTAGGGGCGTGAAGAGAAGCTTGCCAGAACACCGCAGACAGAACCACCAAACATGATATGATTCCAAACATGGATATGATCATGAGCCTCCTCCTCCCATATCGATCCACAAACATCATGCTCACGATGGACCCCACATCATTGAGACCCGCTGAGACCTCATACTTAATTTCTGTCTCCACTTCATCTGCAGGGTATATCTTGGCCAAGATTGTCCTAGATTCTTCAGTCTGACCCTAATCATATCAAATAGGAAAAGTAATCAATATCAAACCATCAACATATAAATACTGGTTTTTGGCTTTTGAAGTTTGATCCTAGTAACCAACCTGTCTGTACAGCCACCTAGGAGACTCCGGAAAAGACCACATCAGAATAAACTGAACCACGGCTGGAATCCCTGCTACACCGAGCATCCACATCCATGTATACTTTGTATGATGATTTAAAATACCAAGTGAAAGAGAGAATTTGGATCTCATTTTTAACTTACAAAGATTAAGCTGATAAGATGTAGTAAGCAGAAAGAATGAATATACATTAGTGAAAGCGAGATTGATGAGGTAGGTCAAGAACTGGCCACCGGTGATGAGCAAGCCATTGGTGCTGACGAGGGCACCTCAGATTCGGGCAGGAGAGGCCCCCGAGATGTAAAATGGTTTCTTGAGAAACATTAATTAAGGTTGTTCTTCAGTTAGTTTTTTTCCTTCATAAATTGAAAATGATCAAGTACGAGGATCCCGTATCGTATAAACCTGAAGCCATGTCTTCTTATTGACTTCTTGTAAGTCAATAATTCACAAGTACACGGACTTACAATAATTCAAAACTCAACCAACCCATGTCAAAGACAGGATGTTGTAGCTTTAACTGCATGGTTCCCTGCAATCAATTATTTAGTGCAAAAACGTAACTGTGGAACAATAATCTTCAAAATTTGTGCTTTAAGAATATTCATATCATCAAGTGAAAGGTATCGAACATCATGAATTTCGAGAGACTGTGGAGCTTTACCACCTGCCCAGATTTCATGCAAAATCGAACCTAACAACTAAAGTTCGTCAAACTTCATACCAACTCATTAGTCCAGCAGACTGATTCCTCTGTCAGCTTATTGAATTCCACCAGCATGAATTTTGCGATCGAAGTTTAGTTACCTGTGTCGTAGCCGAAGAGGAGACCGCCAATGCCTGCAGATCCAGCAAGCTTCATGATGTAAGGCGTCTTCCATGTTGTTCGCCAACATTCGGTGAATCTCCATTACGTTTGTTAATTTTGCTGATTTGTGGGTAACTTGCCATATTAGTGTGCTGCGAACTTCAGTTCGGAAGACATTCCCAATGGAATAGGTTTCGGAGCAAAAGTTCCAGAAAGAAAGAAATGCTAGAAAATAAAACTAAGGCCTCATCTTTCAGTACCTACGAGCAGCACCAGCACCAGCGCCACGGTAGCCACCAACAGCAGCAGGAGGAGCAAACTGTAGTCCGATCTGGTCTCTCTGTCTGAGTTCCAGTTTGCCTTACGGAGAGTAGGTTCCACTTTCACACGCACAAAGGTGATGGCTTGCCTTAGGGGTAAATTGGTCATTTAACATGACATAAGTTCAAATTTAACGATAACACGTGCCCTTCATGTGACACTTAACGAGATTTTTTAACGTTGGGTGCAATGACCAACAAAATGTAACATACATGTGTAAATAATTGCGGCAAAAAACATATATGTCCAATGACAAAAAATTGCAAACATCCGGGTGCAATTTCATACTTTTCCCTTTCTAACTTTGTGCTCCTGATATCATACTATTTTTTCCCTAACGTTTTTATGCAATATCATTACTCTATGTTTGTTTTCCCTAGTTATTGATCTGTGATTCATTCAGTTGTTTTTATTTCAGTATCATTAGTTATGATTTTCCTTTGTTAACAGATGAACGATTTCCATTTTACAGTCAAGATGTGCTTGATTTGATTGAGAAGCCTACCAGCATTGCATTTCTGCCTTGTTTAGTTGTTTTGGAATAGGCGGGTCAGACGGGTCAACCCGCCGACCTGCCAGGTCGGGTCCGGGTTGTAAAAGGTGACCCGTGCAGCGTGACGGGTCGGGTCCAGTTTGACCCGCGCACAGTGCGGCGGGTTGGGTCGGGTTGACCCAAACCCGACGGGTTGACCCGAATTGCCACCTCTAGACAGGATGCTGAGACATCTAGCACTCTTACTATTCACAACTTTCATTATCTGTAATTACATTACATTACATTGCATAAGAAATCTAAGAGACAAAAGGCAGAGGCAATGACAATTGCTGACTGTAATAAGGTAAGTGAAGAAGCATCATTCCAGATCAAGTATATAACTAAGTTCCACAAGAATTTCTGATAACTCTGTAAGGAAAAAATTTACATTTAAACCCCACAAGGAGTTGGCTTAGCTGGTTTAGTCTCCACAGAGTTTCGAAGCCAGAGAAACTACAAGTGCAAACAGTCATGTGTGTGGGTCATCCCCACTTGTGATTAACCAGTTCATGGGATTTCCTTAACCTGATATTTAATTATTTATATCGCAAAGCCAAGGCTTCTTGTAAAAGATCATCATTTTTTCATTTGCCCAATTTCGTTGAATCAGGAAAATATCAGAAAAACTATAATTTTAAATACACCCGCTAGCATTTCATACGCCATAAACAGTGGCAATTCAGAACTAGCAGCATAAATATGAAATGTTTGGAATCCAGATTGGATTGCCATGAATACCTACCTATATTGGCGTGAGCTAAAACAGAAGGGTGGGTCGATATAGGAAAACCAGAACTGAAACCGAATAAATAGGTTCTTAATTTTTTGTCCCGGAACCTACCCGATTTTTAAAACGTCTACCCGGAACCTACCCAAAGTGTCGGTTCCGGATCCAAATGGGTAATTTTCTCATCCCTAGTAAGAGGGAAGAATGGACGACGACATAAATAGGGCGAGAGGCGAGTAAATGATCCGCCCGCCCATGATCACCCCTAGGATGACATTTTTTGTTATCCTATTATCTAAAACAACAATTCTAAACATGTCCATCTCAAAACTTACAAATTTAATTCCATTCAAACATTTTTTGTTTTGAAAGAATATCAAACCGTCGAATTCATAAATCAATCATTTCTTCAAGAACTAAATCGGGTTTGGTGTGTTTGAGGGGTCCGTTGTTCGGTATCTCTAGTTCTGGGTCCTGACCACAAATACAGACAAGCTCTTGGGCTAATCTAAAAATATCAGAAATGACGAGAACAACAAATTTCGTTTTCTTTTAAAGACTAAGAAATAAGGAATTATTACGGGATCGGTCAAAACCCTAGAAAAGGTCGAGGCAGACGACGTGCGTAAAGAGACTTCTTCTTCTTCTTCAATCTATCGACTTCATTCTACACGTAAGAGGTGTGCGATCTATCTCTTTTGATCTGTTTCGCCACTACGTGCTATTAGATCCGTTTATCGTCTTTAGGTGCTCTCAGTAATCTTCCAGATTCTAACAGATTGTATTTTGCTCCCTGTTTTATTAGTATTGATGTATTAATTGGATTTTGTTCAGTTATGGATCCGTGAAATTGTAGTCTTCCATCTTCAAGTTTTCAACGTGGTTAATGATTTGAAGTTGTTATGTTCTTTTCATAGTCTTAGTATCAGTGAAATCTTCATTTTGATTGGATTTATGCGAAATTCGTTAGTTTTGACACAGTCAATTGCACATTTAATAAATAGCAGTATTCAAGTCTGTATACTACAATGATTCAGCTTGAATGTAAAATGCTATTAGCAATTCAATTAATTTGCCTAAGTAATCTTCTTTCGGGGCAGGCATGCTTTAACTTATACTCTTCTGATGGATACAGATAAACTTCTTCGGCAATGTCTAGTCAAAGAAATGGGAAACGGGCTCATTCTGAATCTGATTACAGTGATAGTGGGGGAAAGAGAAGGAGAAACCGTGGTGATGACAGAGATAGAGACAGAGACAGGGAGAGAGACAGAGAGAGAGAAAGGGAGAAATTTGTTATAGGGTCGGATGACACTGTCTTTCGATATTTGTGCCCTGGAAGAAAGATTGGAAGTATTATTGGGCGTGGAGGGGATATTGTAAAGCAACTACGAATAGATACAAAGGCAAAGATTAGAATCGGTGAAACAGTGCCAGGTTGTGACGAGCGTGTGGTTACCATCTATAGCTCTAGTGAGGAGACAAATGATTTTGAGGACAGTGGTTATGTTTGTCCAGCTGAAGATGCGCTGTTTAGGATTCATGAGAGAGTTGTTTCAGATGATATGCAAGTTGATGATGACTCAGATCATCAACAAGTTACGGCTCGCCTTCTTGTACCATCTGATCAAATTGGATGTGTTATTGGTAAAGGTGGACAGATAGTTCAAAGCATACGCAGTGACACTGGAGCCCAAATTCGCATAGTTAAGGATGACCACCTGCCACCTTGTGCTCTTAGCTCTGATGAACTTATACAGGTGAATTAGAGAACACTTTGAAACCCTAGTAATTACATATATTGATTTATTTGTGCTATTTATCAAGTTATTGATGTGAAGCATTTCAGTTACATATGATAAAACTATTGGTAGAACGTAATATTCATCTTTAAATTGTTTGGTCATTTCTTGTTGACTATAATGATGAATATTTTCACGGCTATTCAGATTGATTCATTGCCAACAGTAACGCACCTGATGCTTAGTTTGTATATGCTCCTACATATTCTGTCTGGTCTCGAATTTTCTTATTTATTTAATAGTTTTTTATTATTATTATATGAGAATAACAGTAAAATTTTCACTCAGCAGGGTTAAATCTGTTAATTTTGAATAAGCAGTTAGTGAACAACTGAAGTTTGTTGGATTTATTTTCCTTTTTTTTTTTTCAGATAACAGGGGAAACTGCATTAGTAAAAAAGGCTTTGTTGAAAATTGCATCTCGGTTGCACGATAATCCTTCTCGTTCTCAGCATTTGCTAGCGTCTGCTGTGCCTGGTGTCTTCTCTGGTGGCTCACTCATGGGTTCAGGTTCCGGGGGACCAATAGTTGGCGTAGCACCTCTATTAAGCCCCTATGGAGGATATAAAGGAGATACCAGAGATTGGTCTCGCTCCATGTATTCAGCTCCACGGGATGATGGTCCTTCAAAAGAGTTTTCTCTTCGTTTGGTGTGCACAGTTGGTAATATTGGTGGTGTTATTGGCAAGGGTGGTCTCGTAATTAATCAAATTAGGCAGGAGTCTGGTGCAGCGATCAAAGTTGATAGTTCAACAACTGAGGGAGATGACTGCTTAATTAATATCTCAGCGAAAGAGGTAAAACCTGTTTGAATCTTGACACTGGGTTACCCTTGGTTCGTTCTAATTTGTTGTGTACGATTTCAGCTTTTTGAAGAGGCATTTTCTCCTGCAATTGAAGCTGCAGTTCGCATACAACCAAGGTGCAGCGACAAAGTTGAAAGAGATTCAGGGTTGATCTCATTCACTACCCGCCTGCTCGTGCCAACATCACGTATTGGATGTCTCATTGGTAAAGGAGGAGCTATTATATCTGAAATGCGGAGGTTGACCAAAGCAAATATCCGTATACTGTCAAAGGAAAATCTCCCAAAAATTGCTGGCGATGATGAGGAGATGGTGCAGGTATTTGTTGTCATACGTTTGTTGTATTTTTCTGAACATGTGTTACTTACTTCCATGTCATGTAATATTATAAGTAATTTTTCCTTGGCTTTGAGGATCAGATTTCAGGGGATCTTGATACTGCAAAGGATGCTCTTATACAAGTGGCTACACGGTTGAGAGCAAACATATTCGACAGGGAAGGTGCAATGTCAACATTTGTTCCTGTTCTTCCTTACCTTCCCGCTCCTCCAGATGGCTCAGAAAGTCTAGTATATGATAGTCGGGAGAGTAGAAGAAGTGCTCGAGGACATTCATATTCCGGTCGTTATGGTGGCTCAAGTGATGTAGGTGTTTCTGATTCATATGGAAGTCATGCCAGTTCACATGTAGACAGGGTTAGTCATATGTTTCAGTTTCCTTGTGAGGCTGATCAAATGGCCTTGATTTCGAAAATATCTCTTGCTATGTTTCCTGAGTATTTCTTTCCCTGAATTATGAAGTCAACTAATAAATTTGTTCACAGGTTGGTGGTGGTGGGAGTGTTTATGGCGTCTACGGGGGTGGTTATTCATCTGGACGTTCTGGATCTGGGTATGATTTTTCCCTTTCTACTCCTTTATGATGATGCACACTCCCTGCCCTTCCATGTTCGATACACATGCACAAAATTCTTTGAAGTATTCTTTTCTTCTTACCAGATATTCTTTAATACCATTCCCAATTTGACTCCTGTTTCTTAAACCTCTGCTGACACTTAGTGGGATTTCTTAAATATTCAAGCACCTGATTTGTAGCTTCTATTCCAGGCCATCTGGGCAGAACCCTGTTTCCCGTCGCAAAAGTTATGGTTACTAGGATTTGACCTCCACAGGTAGAGAATATGAGCAATTTCTTCTGCTCGTCTTCCTCCCTTAACTGAAAAGTAACTGAGACTTTCCTTTGACAATAGACCGTCAAGTGTATTAGCAGATTTCAGTCCTAACCTTTCCCATGTCCCTCTGCATGTAGTAATCTAATGCTCGCTCTCTTTCCCTTCCCATCAAAACAGCTGATATCTGGTAGCCTGAAGCCAAGCTTACTACTGCCTCTTTTTGATGAAGCCCAATTGCCCTAAACAGAAGACCTGATGAACCAACCAGGGCTTGACAAATTGATGGCCCCACCTTGATGCTACTAGTGTTTATGAGGACCCAATTTATGTGCAAAAGATTAAATTTTACCTGCCTGCATGTATACCTAGTAGGCCAATTTCCTACTGTTTCGTGCGCCTAAGAACCTATTAGTACCGTAGTGTCTGCTTCTTTTTTCATGCCAGTTATCTGCTTCAGAACTAAAACCCATGTTGCTTCTATGTTTTATACTTGCTCGCTGTAATTTGGTGTCAGGGCTTACATTTGATTTCTTGGCTTCGTGATTTTTCTTTATGTCAACTTTTGTTTTGACAAAATCTTATCAATGCTCTAATATTTGTACTATGGTCTGTCTTCCATTAAGGCCATTGATTTCACACCCAAAGGATAAAAAGGCTTTGCCAAGAGACATACTAGTGTCTTCAGATTAGGTTGAATAGAAGATAGTTGTATTTAGGGTTAGTTGGGTATCTTATTAAGGATTTGTATCTACCCTCCTAAGAATAGTTGATGCTCGCAGTGACTTGAACACCACAAACAATGATCTTGCTTGGGGATCTTTTATTATCTCGCGAGGAGGTCTATCTTTCATAACATAGGGTACTGTTGAGTATGTTATATATTATTCTATGTTGGTGTCTGTATGCAGCTCCCTCCCCCCTCTAATGACTTGTAGGTACCCCAACTAAGATGATTCTGCAATATGCAGATGGTGAGAAATGCATTCAGGTATGTCGAATATCTATCTTGTTATTAAAAGTACAAAACAGTTCATTTGTTTTTTGGCTTTTCTTTGGTCCTGGTGGAAACATAAGCTGGGGAGCGTCGAGTTGCGTCAGAAACTCATGAAACAATCGTATGTGGCTGGGTTTATTTGTGTTGCTGAGGAATGGATTTCTAGATTTTAAAATATGAAAGACTGAATATAAAATAACTAGATATATAAAATACCAATGGATAAAGATAAACAATATTTTTTGTAGGAGTACTTCAAATTTATAATGCTTTATAAATCTTTAATATTATAATAAACATAAAACATTTTTTTTTTTCAAAAAGTAGGCATGTAAAAAATATATTTAGAAAAGTGTATATCCGAAAAAAAAATGTTTAGCAATCTATGCGTAAGCGTTACTTTTTTTTCCAAAAAAAATGTAGTAAGCGCTACTACAAGTAGCAGTTATTTTTTTATTTTTTACAAAAAAACCTACCCCTTAGTGGCGTTCAATTTTTTTCTTCATTTTTTGCCTACTCGATGTTTAATTAAAAATAAAATTATTTATCTATTGAAATAAATTAAAATAAAATTATAGTACGTAGATATTTTAATTGCGATTCAAATTATGCAAAAAAATATATTAAATTTTGACTTACGGAATGATTGTACACTTTGTTGTAAGTTGATATATGAAAATTTGACTTAAAAAAATATAACTCAGATCCTGTAAGTCCAAACTTACCACGGTTAACATCATTATGTTGTAATTTAATTATCTACCTATGGTAACTTTTTGAATTAGAAATGCAGTGATTTTTTAACCTAACATCGTTTGTTTTATAATTTGAACGAAATAATTAAGTACATTAGGTGAGAAATTTAATTATGTACTTAGTAAAAAAAAATCAAAAAAAATTAAAGTACGTAGATAATTTAATTACGAATTAAATGACGGATTAATTTATTTTTTAGATTTTTGAAGTTTTTGTAATTCATGATTTATAAGTGACCTAAGTTATTTGTTTTTTTAACTTTTTGAAGTTTATTCTTTTTAATTTTATTAAAGTTTGATTCCAGATTTATTTATTTTGTCAAAAGTTTTTTGGCGAATTGATGTTACATTTTATCCGAAGTTGAATAGGAATGGTGAATTGCTGCTCTACAACTACCTTCCACTTTACAACTACCGTTCTCCAAACATGATCACGAAACCGACCAGAGAATAATTGCGTAGTCAACCTTGATAGCCCACACGGTAAAAGAACGATTTGTTTCTGTTTCAAATCGTCAATGCAACAAATTAATTTTTCAAAAATTGTCAGTTTCCGAGAATCTGGTGAAATCAGAAGACACCATTGTTGAAAGGGATGCATCCTCCTGTTGATGCTGAAAGTGAAAGCAGCAGCATCACTGCATGGGTAGGACAGGGGAACGGAACGTCAACAAAAATAAGTCTACACATTTTTTATTTACTGTATATTTTTATGGAGTACGACCGTGAAAGCTACAGTATTTCTATCTATCCCAAATTCTCAATAGTTCGAAAAAAAATTATTAGTTTCTCTATCCTAGGCACGAGTAAAAAGAAAACTACCTATAAAGTAACATGTATATTTGGTACGGTTCAAGTTTATGTATGTGTGGGAATCACTAAGAGTCCGGGTGGGCTGAATTTGCAGTGACCAAAAAATCTAGGATCGAAGTTTGTTCAGCTGAAACCAAGGGGGCCTAATTTCTGTTCCTAGATTCTACTTAAGCACCGCTGCGGCGCTGCGCTAGGATGTCTCAGACAACTTGATAGCTACCAGGCATGGAGTAGAAATGAATTAGTTTCGATACCTAAGAAATGATTTCATTTCACTATGTGATCGATCTTACTGATCAAAAGTGATGGAACGTAGCAAATGTAAGGTACTTGGAAATATTTATTTGACATGTGTATTTAATATCAATTAAATGAAAAGAAAAGAAAAGGTATGAAAGCTTTCGTAGTTATATGACCCTTCAATTAATATTGCGATTTTTCTTAAATACTTCGATTCCTTCTCATGTTGGTACCTTTTCTTTGTCCCAAAATTTGAGTATCATTGATTCAATCAGTACGTTATCTAGTCTGTTACAAGTAGCTGAATTTCAGTATCACTGTCACGTAGTTTCTCTATCTTCTCCTCTCCCTCTGGTTTTTAACTTGAATTTATGATGTGTCTCCTTGTATCGAGGGAGCCCATCGTCTGCCTGTAATGATGGTAAAACTACGTCCTCAATAGACTAGACAGTAGAGACTAGATAGATAGAGACTGCTTCTTCTAGCTGTCGTCTTCTTCCTCCTTTCACGAAACCCTAGCTTTTCATTGACTCACAGCTCATGTTTCCGTACCAAACTTCCTCATTATAACGTTCCATTGTCATGTGTATATGTCGTCAACATTTCTCTTTGTTAAAATTTGATAATATTTCAATGTTAATTACAAGTTGTAATGTTCTATGGTTGAAGAGAGTTGTTGTTACCCACCAGCTAGAAGGAATGAGTTGGTCAGGTGGATTCAATTGGATAAGGAGGGGCAGAGATTCTAGGAACGCGGATTCTACGCGGAGAAGGAAAAAAATTATGATTAATTTGAGGTTTAGATGAAATATTATTTAATTAAGTATTAAAAAATAATATTGATAAGTTTACATTATTATAATTAGATGATTCCTTCAACGATACAAAAATAAGATTATGATCAATTTTTAGTTACTTTTTGTAAGCTAGATATATAATTTGTGATAGATGTTGAACCTAAACTTAACTGAGTCAACATAAAACGAGTTACGATTTCTATCTGAATGGGAAAAGTAATTTTGTTCAAAAAAAATTATGCTAAAATTCGGTCTATGTGCTCCATTTTACCAAAACCTTTGTATTTTTGTAAAGGTTCATTAGTGTTCAACAAATTCATGAGAAATAGGAGAACTTTTTTTTTTCATTTTCTACCATAAAAAACAAATCTTGTTTTGTTATTAGCTTTTCTCGTATCATTTGATGCTGTTGCTTGTTGAACATGACTTACTAATCTTGCATATTACAAATTAATCTCTCAACTTTTTCTTATTATTATATAATTTTACCCTTTGTATTACTACCACCTTACTAATACCTCTCTTATACGAGTATAGAAAAACAAAAGCAAATGACAGGAAGATTAGTCAAGGAACCATTTAATGCTTAAACAAATACTAATTAGGATTAAATATAAAAAAAAAAACGAACTTTGAGAAAAAATCAAACAGCAAACCAGACTTTTTTGTTGACAAACAACAAACCAAACCTTTGGAATTGAGTAATGAACAAACCTACCTCAGATTTTTATTATGTTTGAACGAATTTTTCAATGTTTGAGAGAGTTATTAAGTCGGAATACCATTTTCTTAGAATACTTCAACTAATGTTCACTTAATAACCCCTCAAACATTGAAAAATCTGTTCAAACATAATAAAAATTTGAGGTAGGTTTGTTGATTGCTCAATTCCAAAAGTTTTGTTTGTTGTTTGTCAACAAAAAAAGGTTGGTTTGCTGTTTGGTTTTTCCTCAAAGTTCGGTTTGTTTTTTGGTTATTAACCCTACTAATTATATAGCTAACCATCCAATTAGCCAAAAAATAATATACTTAGGCTTTGACTGTTCCCAATAATTGCAATGATTTGTTGTTTTTTTTTCCATTTCTAGGAACACTTAATACTCCCATTTATAGGGGGAGGGTGAGTTGGGAAACTAAACGTAATCACAGTTATCCTCACTCAATGAGCAGGTATAGCTTATCTTAAACCTCAATAATACCACCTTTAGTTAGTACTGACATGTTGCATTTCAGAACCTACTACACCTTCCTGAACGTCCATATAAATTCATCAACAATCATCTATCCATGCACACAATAGCTCAAGCTCCTAAAACCTCAAAAAACGATTTATAAACAACTGAGATTTATATCTCTACATACTAACCTCGAAACATGAAGTCTGCAGCTGCTTTTGAGGTTGCAACTGCGTCAAGGATGCAAAGAAGCGGAATTAGCAGGGGAGTGTCCATCCTCGACTTCATTCTGCGTATACTGACGTTCATTTGCACCTTAGGCAGTGCAATTGTCATGGCTACAACTAATGAGACTCTTCCTTTCTTCACCCGGTTCATTCGGTTTAGAGCCGAATATGATGACCTCCCAACATTCACGTAAGTTTAAGTCAGTGGTGTTTACATCTTCAAAGCTTACTAATAATATCCTTTGGACAGGTTCTTCGTCGTGGCTAATGGTGTTGTAAGCGGTTATATGATTCTTTCACTCCCAATGTCATTCATCCATATCGTGAGGAGCCATGCTCAGAAAACCAGAATCATCTTGCTCGCTCTTGACACGGTAAAAAACACGGCTTTGATTTTCTTTTTCCAACCTCATGATGGTTTGAAGTAGGGTGTAGGATATTGTCTAATGCAAAAGTGTGTGGCTGCAGATCATGCTAGCATTATTGACTGCTGGGGCTTCTGCATCGGCAGCTATTGTCTACTTGGCTCACCGCGGAAACACAAAAACAAACTGGTTCTCTATCTGCCAACAGTTCAATTCCTTCTGCAGTCGCACTTCAGGCTCACTGATTGGATCATTCGGAGGGAGCGTCTTGATTATTCTCATCATCTTGTTGGCTGCAGTAGCACTCTCCAGGCGTTAACTTCCACAGACAGACAGCAATATGGTTTCCTACGTGTGAAGTTTATGTGATTCTGTTTAGATTTCAGGGTTGACGAGAGTGTGTTTTGTTCTCAAGTGTGCACCTTCTCTATGTTCTAAATTACTGGTTCATCCGTAATGGAGTTTATTGTTTCCTGTCAATTTGTGCATTTTCATGGACAGTCGTTTCTGATGCTTATCAAAAATGGTCTTTAACAATTATCACTGATATTATGAATGTAAATCTTTTCTTTCTCCAAGCATCATTGTTAACATTTTTATACAGCAAAGTGTAACTATGACCTAAGACGTAAGTAAGAAAGATGTATCTTAAAATACTTAAAGAGGTTACATAATTGAAGAACTTCACACACGAACCTGCAGATTTGTTTTTTCAGGCAGTTGGTTTCTCGAATTGGCCTTTGTCTTTGAGTCGAAAAGATAATCCATGAGAGCTTTATCATCAGCTCCAATGAAGGTATACCCTACCTCTTTCTGCACTCCACCATCATCCATAGATTTTCTAACCTTCTCAACACCTTCCCACTGTCCTCTCAAAGCATACAGGTTAGAAAGCAATATATAATCGCCACTCTCATCATGTCTCATGCTGAGTAGCTTCTCATTCGCATGCTTCCCTAATTCGACATTTCCATGGGTCTTACAAGCACCTAGCAAAGTCCTCCATATGATAGCATTTGGTGCAAGTTCCATCTTTTCCACAAATTTGAATGCTTCGCTCAATAGTCCAGCGCGACCTAGTAAGTCCACCATACACCCCATATGCTTTATGTTTGGCTCAATATTGTAGGCAGCTCTCATTTGATTAAAATACTGACGCCCCTCATCAACTTTGCCTGCATGACTACAGGCAATCAGCACTCCAACCATAGTGATCTGATTCGGCCTAATTCTCAACCTCTGCATCTCTCTGAACAAATCAATGGATTTCTTAGCATGCCCATGGAAGGCCAACCCTCCAATGATGGAGTTCCATGTCGACACATCCTTTTCTTTCATTCCATGGAAAATTTCAATTGCCTTATCGATGCTGCCACACTTGGCATACATGTCTATAAGTGCATTTCCTAGTAAAACACTCAAATCACTTGAATCCATCTCCAAAATTGAAGAATGCATTTTCTTGCCAATCTCCAGATCACCTAAATCTGCACAAGCAGACAACAGGCTCAACATGGTGACCTCATCGGGTTGTTCTCCAACTCGTCTCATCTCTGCAAACATATCCAATGCTTTGTTCTCACACCCACAGAGCACATACCCCGCAATCATCGCATTCCACGTAACCACATCTCTCCGTGGAACCTTATCAAAAAGCTTCCTTGCATTTTCCATCTCCCCCCGCTTTACATACCCCGTAATCATCACGTTCCAAGAAACAAGATCCTTCACAGGCATTTCGTCAAAGAGTTGGCGAGCAACACTCAAATCCCCTCTCCTAGCATACCCAGCAGTCAGGGCCGACCAAGCTACAACATCTTCCCTCCCCGACCGATCAAACAGTTTCCTCGCAATACGTAGATCTCCACAATTGGAGTGAAAATAGATAAGTGTATTCCTCACGTATAGATTCGCCTCGAAACCAAACTTGACAATCCTTCCATGGATGCAAAATCCCAGCTTGGCTAATCCCAGCTTAGTGCAGGCCTTGAGTGCACACGGAAAAGTGAAGTTAGTAGGCCGCACCTGCCGGCCTTCCATCTGTGTATAGAGCACGACCGCATTTTGAGGGTTGAGACTCTGTGCGGCGCCTCTGATCATAGTGTTCCACATGAACTGATCTGGTTCGGGAATTTGAGCGAACATCTGGAGGGCGTAGTTGAAGGTTCCGGTGATGGCGATAGCAGAGGCAAATATGAGTTCTCGCAGAGCTGAAAGGTCGGAGGTGAAACCTTTGACGATGAGGGAAGCGTGGATTTGCTTCAGAGTTCGAAAATCTGTGCATTGGCGCCATAAGTTTGACGGTTGAAAGCGGTTGGCGCTTCGGTCATTTGTTCGCTTTCTAATCATTTCTGACAGCTGAATGCATGGATAAGGGTGTATGGGCTCAAAATCAGGTTGCCAGATCCGTAAGCTAGCTTGGGTCTGGTACCGCCGTGTTTTCTTTAAGGAATTCGAAATAAAAAATATGAAACAGATAATATGAATAAAATATAATAATATAAAATTGTTTATTTGATAAAATGAAATAATATTTTTTTGGGAGTGAACATAAAAAGGGAATGAAATATAGTAAAATAACATATTTACTCTTCATTATATATGTATCGTATATAATATATATAATTTGTATTATTAATAATAAAAACTTAAATATAATTAACTAATAATTAAAAAAAATACTTTTAAATAATTTATTTAATTATTTTAAAGGAAAATTCCTTTAATTATTTAAGATAAAATTATTTAATTAATTTTAAATTCCTTTACTTTGAAGAAGTTGAGCAAAAAAAAATAATATTTACTCACTTATGATTCTAATATTGTACTTCTTGTATATTCATAGTGCAACCAATTCAACTAGGTTCTGGATCACTATGTTATTAACATTTCAAAATCAACATAGTTGAAACTTAGCACAAATAGTTTGGTCGATCACCGGAGGAACATAATAAAATAGCACATATACAAATATACCAGCAACAACTTCATTACAAATTTGATACATTCACTTACAAAAATTGATGTTTTATGTGGTTTTGCATTACAAAAGATTGGATGTTTCTATACCCCAATGATGATCCTGCTCCTCTGGAACCCGAAGGAGACTCTGACCTTCTAACGGTTTCCTTCTCAAGAAAATTTGCTTCCTCCATTAGTTTCGCAATCTGATTTCAAGAAAACATAATCAAGAGCAACTTTTGACATGATCAAGAGGAGTAACGAAAACTGTAAAAAAAAATTCAATACCCGAATATCATTATCCTTCAATCGATCATGAAGGTATGGTGAATAAAAGTAAGTGGATGTGCTTTCTACTACCTTGATGGATTTAGAGTCTCCAGTATATTGCTTAGGATTTTCGGCCCTTATAGATCCAGATCTTGCTGATATATTCTCATAGGAACTCAAAGATGATTCCAATTCATTGACCGATTTTTAATGGCTAGGAGAAAAGGGTATAATAGGTTGTGCAACAACATAAGAACAACAGTTCAACAAGTTGTTTGATGAACAAAATAAATAGTATTCCAATCTCAGCTTCAAGGAACAATCTCAGGTTCATGAACAACATAAGAATAACAGTTGAAACCACACTGACAACAAGAACAACATAAGAACAACCACGAACAGCATGTTCCAAAACGAACATCGCGAACAACATCAATTTAATATTCATTGAACCCACAATCGATTTTGGGTTCGTCACGAGGATTGGAAGCATACCTGATGTAGTTCAGTCCGAGATGAAGAGCAGGGGAATAATCGAAGGAGAAGAGCAGTTGAAGGAGCAGGGGAGCTTCACGAATGATGAGAAGCTGAGGGTAGTTCGGTCCTTAACAAAAGTTCATGGGGCATTTTCGTCATTTCGCCTCCTATTCCAGATTCATAGCGCGCTCTACTTAGGAAATCCGAGCTTTTTGGACAGAATGTCTAAGCCTAGCCCTCTAGGATTTCATAAGCCGAAATTTTTCAATTCTATGAAAATGACAACTTATTACAGAATCTGTAACACCTATTATATTCTTATTCCGAAAAAAAAAACATGTTGTAAGAGACTAATGCCACATTCATAGTCTAATTAACAAAATTAAAGTTTTATTAAATAAATTACCTCTATTTTCATATCATACAATTCTTAGATTAAAATATTGTACCAAAATTAAGTTAATTTATTTATTATGGTACTAAAAATTTAAAACTATGATAATAAATATAGAATAATTTTATGGTACAATAAAAAAATATGTATTAAATAATATAATATGTAATAAGGTTGATTTTCTAAAGCGGTGTAGAGTTTGAAGTTGGACTCATACTTAAAATGTAATTATTAATTGGTCCAATATATCTGAATTTAGCGATCTTGTGAATATTCTTTATTATAATTAAATGAATAAGTATACCATGAACTAAAAAATGCTTTATAGAATGGAATATTTTTTGAAGAACACAGGCAAAGGGATAAGTTCTTTTCTTTTTGTAAGAAAAAAAGAAGAAGAAGGTATTTTTGCATAATATATATATATATATATTTTAATAAATTTATGATATTTTTGAACAAATAACTTAAAAAGTATAATATTAAAAAAATGTGATTTTTTATAATTGATAATTTTAGTATAAAACTTCCCACCAACCGATGAATCACACAATTTATTTTCAGTTCCTCTAACTTGCAATAGAGAGATACATGGATTAAATGCAATGAGATACCTCATAAGTTGAGTTTTTACATTCAGGTATCCCACAGAAATTTGTTACTTTTAGGTACTCAAAAGTTGTAAGTGTAATTAATTTATTTTGACATCCAAAATGGATGGATAACGTGAGTCATGTCAGTCACGTGACTTAGTTAATGTTGCTATCCAGTACCTTTAGTTTGTAAAATGTTGTTTTAAGGTATCTATTGTTTGTAAAATGTTACTCTCAGGTATATCATATTTCTTCACGTGACTGACACGACTGGCGTTTTCCATCCATTTTGGATGTCGAAATAAAGTAGCTACACTTACAACTTCTAGGGTACCTCAAAGTAACAATTTTTTTTGTGGGGTATCTAGATGTAATAACTCAACTTCTAAGGTATCTAAATGCATTTAATCCCAGAGATATATATGTACTGCTTTTAACGTGTGAGGATTCATAGGTCCTTACTCTGAAACTATTATGTTCGTTAAGTAATAGCAGATTTTTGATGTATTCCAAAAAAAAATAGAGAGTTCTTAATTATTTACGCAACACGATAACATGGTACGAATATGTATGGAAAAAATTATGTTCGTGGAAATATATAACAGAACGATGACACAAATACAATAACATGAAAGTACTGTTGTGTCTATGTTTAGGAATCAGAACACGACACACATAATAACACGATAAAGTTGAACTGTTTTTGTTGATTATAAAGTTGAACTTGAAAAATTATTTTTTTAGTACTTTTCTAAACAAGTCTCATTTAATAACTTTTAAAAATATATTTAGACGTTTAATTTCTAGAGTTTGTCAATTCTACATTAAATACTCGTGAAATTTGATGTTTGAATTGATAATTCTTACAATGAATAATTCGTTATTTTGATATTTTCTTATTAATCTTGCATGTGAAGATATAACTCACTAACTTAAGACAACATGATAACAAGATATGAACACGCACGAAAAATTGTGTGTCGTGTTCGTGTTGAGGAACATGACACAATAAGCTTATCATTCATGCTTCTTTCATTTAGGTTTAGATACTATCAATTTGAGAGGTAAGTGAACCCAATCTATGCATTGTGATTAAGGTTGGCGAGGTGCAGAAAAATTGTAATTATGTCAAATATTATAATTATAACATAATATTTATTCATATATTATAATATAATTGTTGTTGGGTATCGATAATGACGATCCAATACGACACAAAATTCATAAGGTCTTCTCGGCCCAATTTAATCTTAGAGGGGGGTCACACCCAAATGTTTTAATATTGGACCGACCACACTCAAGGAAAACTGGAATCTACAAAGCGGTCCAGCATCAAACTCCCGATAGAAGTGATCGTCAAAGCCTTCAATGGTCGCTAAGACCTCAGTTAATGCCTTCCAAGTGATCGTCCTGGGAACTCTCGCCAAGAGAGCACAACCTTTCACCTCTGGTCCCATAACCGACTCAAATGTTTTGATAATATTGTCTCGCATATCACAGACACATATTCTACCAAGAACTTATAAGGTAACTGCAATATTACGTGACAACAGTAATATATGCTATCATTATAGTCGCAACAATCAATATACACGAAGATTTGGTTGCCTAAAACGGTTTAGTCTTTCATCCTCATAAATACTCATGTTTTATATACATTAATTACACACAGTACGAGTTCATAAAACAATATACTCATTTAAGCATTAGAGTGAGATCCAGAGTAACTCTTCCTGTTGCACTCCTGTTCTTGCAGGTTAATCAGAGTTCCGACAAAACGTTCAATCACCGACCAATTAACATTCATCCAACATTTACTCAGCGTCCAGTAAGCACTTGGGAATTCATGTCCCAGCAATTGTTGTGAGTGTATTTTGTGGTACTTCACGAGGTTAATGACAATAGTATCTATCAGCTAACACGACATTTTGTTTCAGCAAATAATTATTTGAAATTAATCCTCGAATGTTGAAAAATGTTACCTTTAAAATTTGTCATCTTCGATGATTCATTTATGTGTAGTATGTATATGAGCATGTCAAGGTCAAAATTGAAATTAAAATCATTTTGAAAGAGAAAGGGTGTTCGATAGAGCTTCGAAAACACAAAGCAGGCATATCTCTTGGAGCGTGCGTTGGTCCAGTCAGGGTAGAGACCCCATTCATACGGCAACATCATCTATATCATTAATATTAATTAATAAGAAAAATATTATTTAATATATATATATATATTTAATTACTAAAAAAACTATTAATACATTGTTTTCTTCTTCTTCTTTTTCTTTCAAATGGATTCCTTTTGTAACTCTCTTTATCACGACAGATGCATCCATGTGACATTTTGCACGGTCTGCCACAAAATACAGACGCCACGTGTCTGTCGGAACAGAGGAAGCAGGGCCCACATACCAGATAAATCAACATGCTGAATCGCTGATTAAGGAAACTTAATACGGTCAAACCCGATTTATGTTAAACAAAGTCTGTCAGGAGAACTATCTCTTGGCCAATCAGAAAGAACCAAAACTTACTTACAGAAGTAATTAACGAATAAGTGGTAGCCGTTGGATTTGTTTTGGGTTGCCGAGACGATGAAAATTCCTAAAAGAGGCTAAGAGTTTGCCACGTCAGAATGCGTTGTCATCTCAGTATAAATTTATTTCTTAAAAAGGGAAGGCGAACGTAAATATCTCTTTTTCAAATTCTAAATTTTGTTTTCACGTAGAATTGTATTTAATAGGAGACGTTCTTTGAATTCATTTCGATTTCAAAAAATCAGATTTTGGGGTATGATTAAATTTAGAAATCAGTTTTTGGGTTTGATTAAACTTAAAAATGTGATTTCTAAGTTCTAAATAAATCTAGAAAATAAATTTTGGGTTCAAAATAAGAAGAAGAGAAAAATGGTATTTTTTATATTTTATTTGATAAAGAATTCATATTATTCATTATAATAAAAAAAATATTTTTATATATAAATAATTAAATAATACTAATTTAAATTAAATAGTCACGTAATAAAAAATAAGTGATTTTAGAGGTAATTAGTGTTTTTTTTCCCTGTTGTGAATGTTAGAAAACTTCTGGTTACTAGATTTGAGATCAGCGTCAAGCTTTGGCTTTAAATGGTTAATTTGGCAATCAATTCTTAAAATGAATAGGTTTTTAATTATTTATTTAAATTTTCGAAACTATTACTATTTAACAAAGGGTTAATTGTCAATTTCTCCTCTAAAATTTGGACCGAATTTGAGATTCCCCCCTTAACATTTAAAATTTTAAATTTTAGTCATAATGTTTAGACAAAATGAAAAATTTCCCCCATTCCGTCATATCTCCGTTTATTTCAGACGGTTTATGAAACATGTGCGGATCACGTGCGGTTTCTAATTCGAAAATGACTAAATTGCCCTAATTTCAAACCCCCCCTCCCGCTTCACCTTCTTCCTTCATCTTCTTCCTTCATGTGTGGTTTCCTTCATCTTCTTCCCTCATTATGGTCTTCACTTTCTTCATCATTCATTTCCTCCATTTCTTGCCAAACTTCACTTCTTCACTTCATTTCTTGCTCAAACTTCACGGACCGGCATCGCGGTTCCTCTGTCTGTAGAAGACAGACGAAGACCTTGTTGCAGAAGACGAACCGGTTGGCAGGCAACCACCTTCACCGGAGAAATAGAAGAGGGAGATGTCTTCGATCCCTAGAAGCAATCCTTGTTCTCAAAGCCTTGTTGCAGTAGTGCCCCAATTACCCATTTCTTGCCACCAGAATTTGAATTACCTTTATTGTGATTTTTGCAAATGGCAAAAATTAAAATGAGCAGAGGACCATGGTACCCTTCGACATTTGCCCAAAATCGATTCATGCCCTTCGACTTGGGTATCTCCAGAAGATGAACTTGAAGTTTCTATTTCATTCTGCTCTAGTGAATCAGAATGTTGAAGACTATCCAACACAAATTGTGAGAAACAATCGGGGAGTCCTGGAACTGTAGCCAAAGCCCAAGTCAAGAACTTTCCTACTGCTGGAATCTGAACGTCTAAGCTAATCCAGACATCCACAGCCGAAGTCGACCCCACAAGAGAGGTCCCAACCTAGATCGCGGTGGCATCACCTTCACAGCTACGACGGTCAACAACGCCAACTTCATCCGCTTCAGCATCACCCTCACTAGCTCTGGCTCGCCGAAATTAATCCTTAGAGGGAAGTTCATGAGTGCCCTGGAATCGCGCATCCGGTAAGCCGCCCTGTCGTAGGAGACCGCTGTGCCTTCCGCTGTCGTAAGCGAGCCAGACCCTGGCCCCGTTCTTGGCTGGGTCATGGATCTCCGCAACGAATTTTCACCACGGCCGCACCAGATTTGGTCATTTCGACTACGGCTCGGACGTCACTGCACCAGATTTGGTCATTTCCAAATTTGGTCAATTTCCAGATTTAATCCGAAATGATGGCAATTTGGTCATTTTCAAATTAGAAACCGCACGTGACCCGTATATGTTTCATAAACCGTCTGAAATAAACGGAGATATGACGGAATTGGAGAAATTTCATTATGTCTAAACATTATAACTAAAATTTTAAACATTAAGAGAAATCTCAAATTTGATCCAAACTTTAGGAGGAGGAAATTACAATTAATCCTTTAACAAATCATGGAAAGTCAGCGAAACAAAGAAGAGAGTATGGCAAAATGATTGTTATTTTATACTCATTTGGGTGCACGTCATTATTACATATAAAGAATGAAAAAAATAATATTATTGTTCTATTTGTTTGAATATGACATATTAGGTCACATTAAAGGATATATATATAGATTTTTTTTTGGTCTAAATATATAGATTATATTATAGAGGAGAGAATTTTATGGAGTAGACTAAATTATTATTTTAATAGTTATGCAGTAAGAAGAGAGAACTAATAATTTATTAGAATTCTTCTTTTTCCTTCTAAATCATTTCAACGTGGAGAAACATAATTAGTTGTCTTAAATACATAAGTTTTAATTAAGAGTTTCAAAAGTTTGAATTTTTTAGTAAAGTTTTCAGTATACTCTTAACCTTAATATTTTTCTTTAAACTGAATAGAACGTACCTACATTATTTTCACAAACTCACAATAATAAAACTTGTATTTTTTCAAAATAAATGATTGGATTCTCCGACTTTGAGTCCAATTAAACTCCCATGAATATTATAGGAAAACTTAATTTATTGATTAGATTAAGTTATTATTACAGTTCATTATGATTTGTTTAGTAAATTCAGACCATAGTTACTTATTATCGCTTTAACGTAGTAAAATGTCACTTTTTTAACAAGTGAGCGATAGCAAATGACTTGACGTTTGATGTAAATTGTAATTGTTTTTACGAGCGTGGATTGGTAAGAGAACCTAACTAGGTAGGGAATCGTTGAGCGAGAGGCTTCGCTCTTTTGAGTATATTCTTTAGCAAAGCGAAACCTTTATGTTTATAAATGGGTCTTAGGGACCTGAATCAATAACAAGTCACACATAATCAATCCACCCAATTTTATACGTGACAGGAATAGTGATCGCCCCTACATTGAATTGAATTATACTAATATAATATTGTTCCTAAGCGTTCTGGTGTTGATGCTTTTGCTTCTGTTTCAATAATTGCAGAGATGTAACTCAGCTTTTCAGATTCCATTCACCTCTCTTCTTATCTATTCAGCACATTGAATTTGGCGCCTTAATTCCAGCCGCCATTCCTCTGGTTAGGTCGATATGGATCATGCCATTTACCTAATTAATCGTGTTTTATTACAATCATGAATCATCGTGTGTGTGTCAGTGTGTGTGTGCTGGAGTAAGAAAACACAAGTTCAAATCATACGTACAGAGATGAACTGCTTCTGGTCAAATGAAAAGGACAGAAATTCAAATCAGTAATAGTTGTTTTTTATATATATATAAAAAAATCAATAAATTGACTTCAATGGTGGGGGTGTTTCCTCATCATCCACGCATCTTCATCTTCTTCAAGTATTTAGGGCGCCTTCTTGTGCAGAACCCTAACTCGCTTCCCTTTTACCATCTCTGCAGAAAGACACAGTTAGGAAGAAATGGAGAGAGCATCTAGCTTGAGTGAAGAGGAAGAGCAGATTGAACTTCCACCAGGATTCCGGTTCCACCCGACCGACGAAGAGCTCATAACTCATTACTTGTCTCCCAAGATTCTCGACGATGGCTTCCGAGCTCAAGCCATTGGAGAAGTTGACTTGAACAAGTGGGAGCCATGGGAGCTGCCATGTAAGCTGCATGCTTCTAATCAGATATTAATTACCATAACCTTCTGCTTTACATCCTTAATGATGAATATTTATGTTTGGATTTTGTTAAAGGGAGAGCTAAAATGGGTGAAAAAGAATGGTACTTCTTCTATCTGAGAGACCGGAAATACCCGACAGGTCTCAGGACGAACAGGGCCACCGTTGCCGGGTATTGGAAAGCCACCGGCAAAGACAAGGAGATCCATCGGAAGAAAACCCTTGTTGGGATGAAGAAGACACTTGTCTTCTATAAAGGGAGAGCCCCTAAAGGACAAAGAACTGACTGGGTCATGCATGAATACCGGATCGAAGGAAAACAGCTCTCTCTCTTGAATCTCACCGAACCACCTACGAAGGTAGTACATGTTCTATATAACGTAACCCTCTTATCATGGTATATTCTCTTATTGCTTCCCTCTCCTTTGCTGTTTTTGGTTACAGAACGAGTGGGTGATTTGCAGGGTTTTCGAGAAGATCGCCGGCGGGAGACGACCGCACATGTTGGGTTCTCAAAGGGTGCCCTCCGAGCTGAGCCCTTTGGCTTTGCCTCCATTGATGGAGGAGTCATCTCTACAAACTCCCACCACCGGTGCAACCACCGCCTCTCACGTTACCTGCTTCTCCCAACTCACGAAACAAGAAGTAGAATCCAACCTGTCCTATATTATTGAGTCCAACACCAACCTGGAGAATTTGCAGATATCAGAAAATGATGAGCAGTCGCTCTTGAGGATGTTGGTCGGGAATTACGGGTTGAATTCATCCGAGTCTCTTGATTGGAACGATCCTTTCTGGAAATATTAAATGAGAGGACTTTGGTTTCAGTTGCATATTATATATATATACTGTAATGCAGATGGATTAATGAATTAATAGGGTTATGCTTATGCTAGCTTGTTGCCAACTACGAGTTATCATAGACAAAATAATATTTTATATTAATAATTGAAATACAGTCGAAGAAAATCCATATATAAATAAATAAATAAGATAAACAAAAAAGGTACCTTAAGTTTAACTAAAGCAAAATATTATAATTTATCTTTTTAATAAAATATTAAAGTTTTAGAGCATAATCAAATGGGTGAAACGATAACATTGCTTAACGGGCTGGACATTTTTATTGCCGACCTTATGTTCAGAATCCCTCCCTTTGTAATTGAACCTTGTCGATATTTTCCGTTTTTACCTTTTTTTCTTGATAAAGTTTTTTAAATAATTTTTAAACTATAAATTTACTTTTTTTCGTTGGTATCTTTTAGTTATTTTATATATTTCTAATTCACTGGCAATGTATTTAAAACCAGGTCAAATGTTAGGGGCAAAAAATGAAGACTGCACACAACTACTAGAAAGATCCTGCAATGCTTTTCGATATATACTCATATTATTATTATTATTTTTTTTTTTATTGGCCAAAAAAAAAATAAAAAAATTCCAATATTCTAATTCAAGAATTGTTTCTTTTATGTGAAAATAATATAAATAGATTTCTAATGAGATTAATATCATATATTTTTGATACACGTACACTAGAGTAACAAATTAATTAATATTGAAGCAAATATATTAAACCCAAATTAATATATATATAGATTTGTTTATAAGATTTTGGTGGAGAAATGGACCACACGTTTTCATTATCCCCCAATTTATACAAACTCTTACCATTTTAATTAATTGACAATAGTATAGCCATTAAAGATTATTATGGAACTGAAAGGGTGTCAGTAGAAATTATTTATAGGATCACAGTTATCGATAATGAAGCAACACCCAGAAACTAAAAACATTTAACAGCTGCAACAAATGAAGAACAGCAAACAACAGCAATTTGTCTACTTTGTCGATTAATTTAGGCCGCTGAAGGTGGTGAATGAGGAGGATTCAACAGAACTCCAGTTCTTGGGTTAATATTCGGTTCTGGGTCAGAGTAATCCATCAATTCAATCATCGACCTGGGTTTACCAACATTTTCCTGCAAACAAAAAATCTATAAAAAGTGTACATACATATAGAATATAAGAATTGGAGAGGGTCAGAAATCGCTCACCTCCGGCACCACCTGGACTGAGGAATCTGCGGTCTCCTCTATCAATTTCCTGCTACATCCTAAATCACAAACACACGATTATGTCAAATTCATCAACAAAAACACATATCTTTTATTAACAGAGACAAGAAAAGGCAGAGATGCCACCACTTATTACCATTAGAAACAGAGAGGGCGAAGAGGACAGCGACGAAGAGAACTGGGAGAAAACGAAAACGACCCATCATTCGTATACCCATTCTAGGTAATGGGTTTGTTTTAGATTAAGATTTTGGGGTTGACTGAGGTTTGATTTGTAAGAGAGAACGTAGAACAGCTTCTAGGTTTTCTAGGAAACCACTTTGGCATCAGATCCAAAGATATGAGAGGGGCTTTCAGTGTGATCAGTGATGTGTATATTATATGTGTATATATATAGTTGCCTAAAGTGCAAGTATACGTGTACGTATACTGTCACTGTGAAACTGACTCTTACAAGATACTGTAGAGTCGTATGCGTGTTTTTTTATATTATTATTTAAAGCTGTTTATATATATATATATATATATATTAATTTGTAGAGAGTGTATAGAATGTTTCAATTAAGTCCAACAATTTTTTTTACTAAATTTTATTTGTTCAATCTTATATTTGCTTATGTAACATTATATTTTTGTATATGTGAACACATTAAGATTCTTCCTAAGCACTTTTATTATATACTTTTACTCACAAACTAATTTATTTATGTGATTTTATTTGTCTACAAGCTTAATTTTTTATTTTTTTTATTTAGTAAATAATCTATATTAATATTTGTCATTTTATAATATATTTTTCAATAAATGTACTTTTTTATATGTACTTTTAATTATATTTTATGAAAAAATAAACTTAATTTTTTATTTTATATATTAGTTGTATAATTAAAAAATAAGTGTAGTTACAATAAAAAGAAAACATAATTTACTAACATTGTAACATTTTTTCAAATATAATTAATTTTTATATTTTATAATTTTTAATAAAACTTAATATATTAAAAAATTAAAATGATAAAATCTTTGTTTCCGAAAAATGAAAGTGCAACTAGACTAAATAATTAATAAGCATGTTATATAACTATATCACAACATATATATAGATATTTTACTTATTAATTACTATATAAATGAATTATTTATCACCCAAAACGCGAGTCAGATTCCAAGTAATATAGTTAATTATTCTTTAAACAAATTAAGATATAAATGAATAAGTTTGGCGAATTTTATGTTGAGATGAGAAACGTTCAATATATTCCCCCCACAACGTTCATTTCTAATTGTAAATATTAGAAATGATTGAGCCACAACAAGAGAGACCAGGTTTAACTAGGGCCAACAATTGTGCGGTAAAAAACTCATAACCATGGTTATAAGTATAACCGTTACTGTTTAATATGGTTAACCGTACCATTATGGTGCGGTACGATTATGGTGATGAATTTTCTACCCATAATGGTTATGGTATTTGAGTTATACCCATGGTTATAACCATGGTTATTATATAAATATAATAATTATTTATTATTAATAAACTAATATATATTAAATAATGGAAGTTACTATATATACATGTAATAAATAACTATGATGTTAGTTTTATATAGTTTTATTGTTGACAATATAGATTTATGTATTTTTTTAAAATAAAATTTTCGGTCTTTTATTATATTACATGTGTGGAATAAATATGGGTATACTGGTAAAATCATGGTTAATAACCACGGTTATTTTAATGGTTATGGTATTGAAAATTGTCCCCGTAATGATTATGGTTATGGTATGCGGTTTAAAAATATGGTATGGTTATGACATTTGTTATACTCATACCATACCCAAGCCATTAACAGCTCTAGGTTTAACCGTTTAGGCACAACTCTAAATCAATTCTCACCCTTCGACGAACTGATTTGTAATTAGACCCAATCTCATAACCTTTTAATTAAGGTTTAATCCAGCACCAGATAATTAATATTCTAATTGAGGTCAAATTCAATTAGTGCTTAATTAATTTCAAGTGAGGGGTCATGAGCAATGTTATCAGAACCGGTCCGGCGATCCGATCGGATCGAATCGGAAACCACCCCTTATCGGTTCGAAAGTCGGTCCGAGATTCTGACAACACGGATCATGAGTTTGAAATTGAATTCTACCTTGACTCAAGGCATTGACCTTATTACTTTGTGTCAACAGGTTGCGGTTGATCTTTATATATATATGTAAATATAACTTAAATTGTAAATTATTAAAAAATAAGCGATATCAGGGTTAACTCATTAACCATGTGCCTCCGAGTAATGAACAAGTTTGTGTTTTCCTTGTGATATCATATTACTGTTTGTCGTCCCACTCATAGAAAGGATGGCGAGTGGTGCATGAGTAGTTGTTCGCCATGCGTGTCGATGCCCGTGATATAGACTAATCCATCCATCTTCACAACCAACAGCTTTTTAAAATTCTAAAGTTATAATTAAGGGATGACCTATTAAACCGTTGCGTAATGATACTTGTTAATTATAATTAGGGCAAATAGCTTCAATCCACTTAGATGTTTCACTCTTGGTATTAAATGCACTAACATATTAAAAAATGTTGTTTCATGCACTCTTAATTTATAAAAAAATATTAAATGCACCAACTATTAACTATTCATCTAATTTTGTCATTAAACATGTTAAAATGACAATATTACCCTTTTTTCCATATATCTTCAACACTAATTTGAGTTTCAATTCTACCCCAAATTGCATTTTGGGATTGAATTCAAACAAAAATTGATATTTGTTGGATTCAAATTCAACTCAAAATGCAAATTTTGATTGAATTTGAACCCTAAAATGCATATTTAAGTTCGAATTCAAACCAAATCTGCATTATTGGGTTGAATTCAAACCCAAATTAAATTTGTATTTTTGAGTTGAATTGGAACTCAAATGTGTGTTTTGGAGGTGGATTAAGTGTCAGAAGATGATATGAATATTAACAAAGGGGTAAAATTATTTTAACATTATTAGCCAAAAATATTTTTGGGGCAAAAATTATTTTAACAAAGGGGTAACTGTATTTAACAACACGTTCAAACGTATAAGTGCAAATAACTATATAAGTTATGTAAATAACAATATGAGTAAACACATATTGGTGCATTGATGCTATTTACCCTTATAATTATTTACCCCTATTGCTTATTAACTCTAAATATATATATATAATTACAATTTAATCCATCAAAATTAGTATTTATATTGACTCACAAAACTAATTTTTTCGTTGTTCGTCACAATAAAGATAGCCCTCCATGTGAATATTAATGGTATTTTCATAATAATAACTTTTGAGCTGTCTAATTAAATGTATACAGAAATTTGTAAAAATGAATGCTACATTTACAGATACAACTAAAAAGATTATATAATGAGGAACTCGTGCCATGCCATGCCTTTTATTTTCCTAGAATTTCCATGTACGTCATTAAAACGTCCTATTTAAGTTATCTTTATATATATTAAGAGTTAATATATAAAGATACACTAAACACCTTAGTTCATATTCCGAAACTTTTTTGTTGTTTTTTCAATTTGAACATTTGGCTTAATTAATATATATTTACTAATGATTTTTTATAAATACATATTAAGATATTTTAAAATTATATGCTAGACATTCTCGAATTTTTTCAAAAACTGTTTAGTTTAGAAAAAGTATTTGAAAAAGTGTATATCGAAATTTTTTTTTTAGAAAAGTATGTATACGCGCGACGCGCCTATTGAATAGGCGCATCCCAGGGGTGCGCCTACTGCAATAGGCGCACGCCAGGGGTGCGCCTATTGCCTAAATTTTTTTTTTTTCGCAAAAACACCGGACACCGGTCTATCAGAAACCACGTTGATTTTAAGTCTGCTTATGGTTTTCCTCCTAAATAGAAATTGAGAGATAGTCTCACGCGTTGCTTCATCTCAGTATTCATAGGTCCAAACTCCAAATTTTCCAACTTGTTCTGAACAACAATGAAACAAAGTTGTTTATTCACAAGTTTCTGAATGAGACTTTTCTTCAGATACACTAGCTAGTTTGACATTTTCAGGAATTACTCCTGCAAAAGAGCTCTTTGGGGTTACTTTAGGTTCCTGTCCTAAATTTTCCAACTTGTTCTGAACAACAATGAAACAAAGTTGTTTATTCACAAGATTCTGAATCTTCCGAATATCTTGTAAAGCTTCTCCAATGACTATAGCTTTTTATCTGAGTTCAAGCCTGCTTATTGTTTTCCTCCTAAATAGAAATTGAGAGATACTCTCTCCAGTAAAGAAGAAAGGAAGTTCTAAGAAGAAATGGTTTTTTAGCAAACTATGTATACGCGCACCCCGGGGTCGCGCCTAACGGACATAGTTACTTTTTGAAATTTATCTAAAGTAACCCCAAAAGAGTTATTTTGCAGCAGTAATTTCTGAAAATGTCAAACTAGCTAGTGTAGTTGAAGAAAAGTCTCATTCAGAAACTTGTGAATGAACAACTTTGTTTCAATGTTTGACCTCACGGATGTTGTTCAGAACAAGTTGGAAAATCTAGGGCAGGAACCTAAAGTATTTAACTTCTGAGAACTTCCTTTCTTCTTTATTGGAGAGACTATCTCTCAATTTCTATGTAGGAGGAAAACCGTATAAACAGGCTCAAAATCAGATGTTTTTCAAAAAGTAAGCATATAGTAGGAAAAAAAGCATACATGGAGGAATTTGGTGCGCGTAGAGGAATTTGGACTTGTGAATACTGGGATAAAGCAACGCGTGAGACAATCATCTCGGTGGTTTGTTAACAAATTGATTTTCTGTCCTCTTGATCCAAGACCCTTTTGTTAACAAATTGATCTTCTGTCCTCTTGATCCAAGACCCTTCCTAACCATTGGAAGGGGATCAGTTTTCTTCTGTCCTCACCGTACGACAGAAGATATTCGGAAGATTCAGAATTTTGTGAATAAACAACTTTGCTTCATTGTTGTTCAGAACAAGTTGGAAAATTTAGGACAGGAACCTAAAGTAACCCCAAAGAGCTCTTTTGCAGGAGTAATTCCTGAAAATGTCAAACTAGCTAGTGTATCTGAAGAAAAGTCTCATTCAGAAACTTGTGAATAAACAACTTTGTTTCATTGTTGTTCAGAACAAGTTGGAAAATTTGGAGGAAAACCTGTGAATACTGAGATAAAGCAACGCGTGAGACTATCTCTCAATTTCTATTTAGGAGGAAAACCATAAGCAGACTTAAAATCAACGTGGTTTCTGATAGACCGGTATTTTTGCGAAAAAAAAAAAAATTAGGCAATAGGCGCACCCCTGGGATGCGCCTATTGAATAGGCGCATCCCTAGGACGCGCCTATTCAATAGGCGCGTCGCGCGTATACATACTTTTCTAAAAAAAAAATTTCGATATACACTTTTTCAAATATTTTTTCAAAAGTGAACAGTTTTTGAAAAAACTCGACATTCTCTCGTACCTAACAATAATATAAAAAAAGACTATGTACATTTTTATTTCTTATAACAAATTCACATTTCCTAACACTTTCATAAAGGAGTTTTTTAGGGTTTATTCAGGGTGTTTTAGAGGGACTCCTGCCCGTAAGGGTTAAAATATTGGTTATGAATATCTTTTTATTTTTATGTCTGAATCTGAAAATGCGAAAAATCTAATTAAGGAATGAAATGATAACTACTACGACATAAAGCCTTGAAATAGCCAATATACTCCTCTAGGGATAATATATATTGTTATATAACATTATGCAATAAAGTTTAGTTTGAAAAATTAAACAATTTATGCAATATCTACGACAAATGAAAGATAATACAAAATACTATGTAAATTTAGAAATCACATCCATTCCTCCATTAAAAAAATGTCGGTTGTTTAAGAAATTAACTTTATTTTGTCAGTCAGAGACTTAAATAGATCCTTCAGAATTATTTAATATTTCATTTTAGTTCAGAATTTATTTTTATTTATGGATGACATGTTAGAGATCTATAAAAATGAAATACATTTGATAAATTACATAGCATTATAAAAATATCTAATATATATAATTATAAACGAAGTAAATATTAAATTGCTCTTTTATTTTTTTAATCTAATAAAAAAATATAATAATAGTAACATACAATAAAATAACAATATATCTAATCAGTAAACTAACTGATTAATGAAAGCTACTTCTACAAATATTTAGTTTTTTTTATGGGAATTTCACAGCTTGAAATTTATTAAAAAATAATTCTCACACTCACCACCATAAATAGTAAGATATTAATCATAAATATCTTTTTATTCTTAAAATTTGAACCCAAAAACTTTTAATTAATAGATAATATCCCCTTAATTACTATAATTATTCAATTAGTAAGTCAACTCCCCATGCTTATCTGTACAACCTGCGGGAATCTTCCGATCTATAGCTGTCTCATTCGTTCGAGGCTTCTATGTAACATCACCATGCAGATCCCTATACATGCATATACACATTCAGCACGCGGTTGTCACTTGGGAGACATTATGATTAGCACACATATTGTTTTTCTAATGTCAGATTACTCCCTTATGTTTTAGAATGTTAGAGAAACCGTCCTTTATTTTTGCCCAAACAAAAGGGAATTTTTTGTAATAAAGAAAACATAGAGGATATGCTCTGTTATGTAAACATAGAGGATATGCTCTGGCATTGATTTTGAGCGTTTATTCTTAGGTGGTGTTTCGTCCTGATCATGTGACTAGGCCGTGGATTTGTGAAGAGTGTCATTGTCATCACCCTCGTGCAAATTAATTAATTCCTACATAAATAAATGAAACATCCCACACAGGATGTCTCCTCTGGAAATAAAATGGAAACTAGACAACTCGACCTCGCCCGACCGGATTCTGGTTGTCTGTTTGGGTTGGGACGCACATACAAATACAAGGGGAAAGAACGAAAGAAAGAGATGAACAAGGGTTGGTAGGGACATATTAAAATTGGAAACCGGTCCTTAATTAGTTTGATAGTCGGTTCGATTTTAATAACAATTGTTGGAATGATTATTTAGGTAAGGTTGACAAATCATGAATGTACGTGTGTATTTATCGTGCATATCAATAAGTTTATCAGGTTAGACTTATCATAAACTTGTTGTGTCATGTAACTCACTCGTGTTGTATTTTGAGTTAATTATACATCAACATGTAAAATTTATAAGAAAATATCAAAATTCTAAACTGTTCATAATAAAAACTATGAATTCAAACAATCAAATTATATGAATATGTAATGTAGGATTAATAACCTCTAAAATTAAAACAGAGTTTTAAACTTATTGGTATAATTTTATTGTATTATTGCGTGTTTCGTGTTCAAATACATAAATACAAGCAGTAACACCAGAATTGTCTCGTATTATCATACAAACATAATATTAGTCAAGTCATATATTTTTACAAACGTAACTTTTTCGTACATATTCATATTTTTTACCGGGGAAGTGGGTCCCCTGGCCGGCACGACCCACTGGCTTCCAAAAGATAGAACTGGTGGTGTTAGATTTTTTAAGAAAGGCAACTCTAAAATTTATAAATGATAGCACATAAAATATCTAAATTTCTTTTCAGTTTTTTTTGTGTGTGTGGGTCCACCCTATTAAATTGCGGAATGCCGACCATTCGTCCTAACATACTAATGAAATCGACAAACGTTAGGTATCTCCATTCTCCACGAAGAGTGTCCGTCGAATTAAGTGCAGTAGCATTTCAGTTTCGTAAGCTTAGGTTCTACTAATCTAAACAAATATAATTAAGATAGATAATAACAAGTGATGTAATCAATATTTTTGAAATTTAGAAATAATTCTAAAATTTATAAATCTGTATCTATATTAATTTCTCGTGTGGGGAATGTGGTATATTCTAAACATAAAATCATTTTAGACAAATAATCATGTTATTAAATAGTATTATAATAGATCTCTAAATATATTTGTTTATTTTTGTTGATTATAACATGTTCATTTTTTGTATCGTAATTAAAAAAATAGTATTTTTTAAAAAAATAATTAGAATTGTTATTTTTATGTGAGTATATGTAAAGATCCTTTTAATGTCTTCTAATATCATATATTTATAAATGATTTATATTATTTTAAGAAAATACAAAATAATACTTATTTTTTTTGCGCTAAACACAAATTAAAATCTATTAAAATACATTTTTTATCAATTAAAATTTTACGCACCATGCAAATCAAATAACTAATTATTCTATAATTTGTTGAAGCATAAGAGCTTTGATGTGAAATAGGTTGTCTATATAATAATTTGGTTATGTTGTATGTAATTGTAACAAATAATTTTTGTTGAAATATTTTATCACTTTTAAAGTTAATTTTAATTGGTTCAAGATACACACATAATTCTTATTAGTTATTCCTAAGTAACATATTATATAAGTCAGTTTAAAATTTCATTTTTTCCAATCCCATCTCATTATCTATATTCATGATTTTATCTATATTTTTTCTACTAAATTTTATACACTACTAAATTATATAATACTATATTTATGAATATGAAATATATATATATATATGACATTAAGATTTTTTCAGTTTTATGAAACATATTTGTCATATACTTATAACTATTTTGTGAATTTAAATAATAATTAAAATATAACAAATTGTTGCTATTTTTAAAAAGTAAAAAATAAACAGTAATAATTTAAATATTTTTTTATAAACATATTACACTATTGAAAGTTATCTAACTATAAAAAATAACTTAAACGTATTAACTGGTATTGTCTTAATAATAATTATTATTATTAATTCATATATTTTTTATTCTATTTCTTAATCCACATAATATATGTATTTCATAATATAATATATAGTATTAAAACAAATGAAATAATTATATTATGGAAATAAAACCAAATTAAGATAAATTATTTCCTTTCACCTCCATTTTTGCTCTTTAGATAGAGCTTCCAAAATCTGTGACCTCTGAAAGGTAAACAGGAATGGGAGGAGAAAAAGGTAAACTTTTCGTCTCAGCTTTACAACTTCATGATTGGATTCTTTCAAGTGGAATGGAAAGCCAAAGTTCTTTTTTTTTTTCGGAGTTTTCTAGAATAATTTTCATTCGTAAATGATATGAATATCTTTCTATTCTCAGAATTTGAAACCCTAAACAATTAAGCTGCTACACAATATTACAATGGTTAAGTGAAAACCGAAAATTGTTAGGCTATTTGTGATTCAAATTCGACTACAACAAAACTCATAATAGTTTGTCCGACCATGAACAGATGATAGAATTTAAGAGGGGAAGAACTTTGATTCACATACCATACTTATTCCGACCACAAAACAACTGGTTTCTTGGGAGTCAAGTTAGCTCCCATCGTTATGATATATATAATGATGTAGATCAACTCTATCCAACACCTCAACCTTGATCATGTCCCATGGCGCGCTCCTCTTTCCGATGAAGCTCGATCACTTTCTCCTCTTACCCCATCAGCTCTCGAATTTGACAAGCATAGAGTTCAGTAACTTGTGCATCCATATGGCTCAATCGGACCAAAAAAACCCAGATCATAGTTCAAATCGCCCCCAGTTGTTATGTGGCCTCGTGAAATTTGAGAGACCGAGATAACGCAGCTGGATTCGCCTGCAATATCAAATCGGTCTCGAAGATGTGGTTCTTCTCATAATCTTTTGGTTGGAATCCCTTGAAGATTCCTTCACCAAGCGAGTCAGATAAAGCAGTCCTTATCGAGCAATTGGCAGCTTCTCTTGGGTCATAGGTCTTCAATGTATTAGGCACCGAAATCTGATTCTTAACTGGCTCAGACCCATTGGGTCTAACCGTAGTGGTGGTCAGCTCATCTCTTGAACGCTTTCCCAGAGTTGGTGAGTTCAGTCCCGAGCTAGAGTTTGGAGAAGATGACTGAGGAAGCAACGGGACCCAATAAGCTGGAGTTGGGGAAAACGGTGTGACAATCGGTACTCCTGGTGGACAAAAGTCTGGTGGTGGGGGTACCGGAGACCACGTGTACGGCCAGTTGGGCTCAGGAATGTTAGTTGGAAAACCCGTATTTGGATCGGCGTTCTGTTCGGGGATGGTGAGCTGACGGTAGTGGTTAGAAGAGGAGATTTTGTTGTTTCTGCGTCCGGCACCTACAGGAACATTCCTCATCGTGCCTCCGGCAGTCCAATACCTCTGACAGTTCTTGCAAAAATGGCGAGGTTGGTTGACATTGTAGTTGTTGTAGTAACAGAATTTGGTGTCCATACTGTTGCAGCGCGGACAAGGCAGGATCTTGTCGGGTTTCTTGAGGGTCTTGTCTTGTAAATTGTTGGATTTGGAGTGGTTTCTTCGATCGGATTCGTTATCTGGAGGAGTCTCGATTGTTGCATCGGATCCATCTGAACTGCCCCCGTTTCTGTGTAGCTGTTCCTGCATTGATCAGCCAAAATTGAACCTTTTGATGAACATCGTGTGGAGAATCAAGCAAATTATGTATCTTCTGGTAATTGAAGATCAAGAACAAAAGCAATACCTACCTAATTCAGACCGACTGAGAGTGAATTCGGGTTTGAAATGCTTTAATTCATTTCAAAATCCAACGCACAAACAATTTCAATCATTCCGACCAATTTGATTATGGAATAAATCCACCCAACAGACTAATCAAAACTTGTAATGTAAAAGAGGTGGGAAACAGACCTCCAATTGAATTCAAAAGCCATGAATAAGACTCCACTTTCACCACAAAAGTCATGAACTTCCACAGTATCAATACCCCAAAATGATGAAACTAACAATATATATGAAATTCACGCAGAAATTAACCCAAAAGAGGAACCCAGAAGAAGCATATGTTCATTTTCATCGTCTAATTAAGAACTGAACATGATAACAACACGGTCAAAATCAAGGTACGAGGAAACCAAGTTCACTGGAATTCACCCAGTTGAGTACCAAAACCGTACCTTATCATCATCATCTTCGTTGTCGTCGTCTTTGTTTACTTCTTCTTTTCTCTCTTTATCCTCCGGCAAGGACCATGAATTCAAAGGCAGAACAAGTTCTTTATCGTCAACGGAGTTAGCAATTATCGGAGGAGGAATATCAGGAAGAGGGATGGTCTTGCCGAAGAGCTTGATCGCCGGATCTTTGGCTTCCCCCGACATAGGTGCTGTTTTCCCTTTTCTTCTGCTTTCCAATTCTATATCTAAATAATAATATAAATATAATATACTTCTTCAAGAAATAAAATATACTCCAAAGGAAAGAAAAGATTGAAAACTGACACGTTATTTAGTGGGGGCGACTTGTGAGAGTGAATGAGCAAAAAACATCAGGATAGTTTATTTTTCAGGCAGGGTTCATAAAAAAATACTTGTAGGATCGAATTTCCGATAAAACTGGTTCGAGACAGGGCCGATTAGGACCGAGATCGAGCGGATGAATTTTTTTTTCAAGGTTGGGTTCGATCTCGGTCTCGAGTTTTTTTTCTCCCCCAAAACCTCACTAGGACCGGACCGACACATCCTTGAAGAAAATTCTAGAAATTCATGGTGTAACCCTTGAAACACTAATAATTCATGATCTTGAAACATTCAAACAACTCTTGGATCGGTTCCAATAAGGGAAGTGCGATAGAAGACGAGAAGCGAGCGAGTTCAATACGAAAACATTGGTGATATTTTGGGCCAATGTAGTTTTTTTTTACCAAAAAAATTGGTACAAAACCGAGGTCGGCCCGAGTCAAGCAAGACCGACTCAGACGGGTGTTTTTTTTGTCAAAGTCGGACTCGGTCTTCCAAATGTCAAGACCGAAATTTCGGTCTCGGTCCTGGTCCTGCCTCCAAGATCGGACCGGCCCGCCCATGATCACCCTTAATTTTATGGAGGAATTAGGTATTTTCTCTAAATATATTCAAGAAGATTTTTCTTTTAAAAAAATATACTAGTTAATTAATAATAAATAACAAATATATAACCGAATGATCTAGACATGAGTATATTCTCCTAAGATTTACAAAACTGCTCATTCCACTTAGGTGGATGTAACTGGCCAAACAAAAACTTAGGTGGATGTAATTTCAGTCCAATTACCTTGCGACATGTGGCCTTTTCAAAATGGTTTTATATAATCAATTCCTTACAAGATTGTTGGCAAAATACTTTTTCGTCACGAATTAATAACTAATTTAATTCTACACATGTTATTACCATCAATTTATTTTCTTTTTTTTTTCTTCTAATAATTAATATATTGTTTTTAATGGCACACAACTTCCGAGTCAACATGTTTTTCTTTTCTTTTTAGCGAAGTAGGTTTCCCCAGTCAGCATGGTCTTTTTAGCCCTAAACAAATCAAATACATTTTATACAAAACTATATAATATATTTTAAAAACAATAAACAAAAATCTCAATAGTTTGGTTTTTTCCTTTTTCAAATATTTAATTATTCTGTATTAAAACTATTTTAAAAAATCCCATTTTTTAAATAACTTTAAGATTTTTTAAGAAAAAATAAAAATAATATAACATAAGGGTTAAATAAGAGAATTCATATATTATAATTTTTATTTTTTTAAAATAATGAATTGTGCTAGATGATACACATTAAAAATCTTTATCCGTAAGATTTTAAGTTAAATTCAAACTTGAGTGTTTGTTTTACATTTATTTTTGGTAAATTAAGAACAACACTACAAAAGTAGTAGACATTGTCTTTAACTAAGGGATTAGTTTCCCATAAGCATCAAATATCAATAATTTCAAAACACTCATGGGAGGGTTCAACAAAATATGGAAAGGATCTTCAAGACCCATTACTTTCTTAGCCAATGCATCTACAACTCCATTACCTTCCTGAAATATGTGACGGATTTTCAATTTCTTAATATTCAATATCTGTTTCCTGCAATTCAGAATTAAATACATTAGATGTTTATCATCATTTGAATCCTCAATTATTAAATTGATTGTTTCTTGTGCATTAACTTCGACGTGTAACGCTTGCACCCCAAATTGCCCGTCATGGTTAGCCCGTCACGGATAACCCACAGTTCAACCACAAGACTATTAGTGAATCCAATATGCATTTGAAATCCTTTGATCCACCCTTCCCATTCATTTCTTAATACTCTCGCTCTACCAGTTGGACATGAGTTTCCCATAGTCGAATCATATGTGTTTAGTTTTATCCATCTGTGAGACGGAGGAGTCCAACCCATGCGGATGATCTGACTTCTTTGCTTGACCTTTTTCTTTTGATGACCCATGAGATCTCACTTGCCTAAGAAATCAATAGACTAGGAATATCAATATATAAAGGTTGATTATTGAATAAACTTGAATTTTTGTTCTTCCAGATGAACCATATGACAAATGTGAAAATAAACTGTCATCCAATCCGTTTCACCTGGCAGGTTTTGTTCCTGCATATCGATTCCAACCAATTAGAAAGATTAGAAGTAAAAAACTCATTAAATTCAGAAGTCACACCAATATTATTCCATATTTTCCTTACAACCACACAATCCCGAAGGATTTCAATTGTGTTCTCCTTTTGATTGTTCCAAACCTGGCACAAAGGGCTGATGTTCATACCCCTTTTGTGGAGCATGTACGCGGATGATACTCTGTCATGGTTACACAACCAAATGAATGATTTTTTGCGGGGTATAATATCACAATTCCAAACCCAAACCTAATTTCCCGATATATAATTGTGAATTGTGTTTCTATTATGCTTAATAAAACGGCGAACCGACGACACATATGGAATTCATTTCAGATCTCCCATCCAAATGTATTTGTCCTCCATGTTCTCAAGGGTGCTTCTGGAAATTGCCCAAATTTGTTCTTTCAAAACATCAGGAAGTTGGAACAAAATGTGACTAAAGTTTCACTTCCCCGTTTCCCTCTCCAGATCATTAACAAGTAATTGATCCTCATCACGGGGTAAAGGACCACTAATGATCAATCTAAGCGGAGTATGACCAAACCAATAATCTGGTGACCAAACCAATAATCTGACCAAACCTTAACTTTTGATTAATTTCCAATAACCCAACCCATACCCTTGTCGATAGTCATTCTTTCCAACGCTTTCTGGGAATCCCCTTTCCTATTGGAGTTAGATTATATGCAACATAATTAAATTATATTATATTTTTAGATTAACGGTACGGTATACACCTAATTTGTGATATTTATGAATTACGAAAAAGGTTAATTGTCAATTTGCCCCCTAATGTTTGGACCGAATTTAAGATTCCCCCTTAAAGTTTAAAATTTTAAATTTTAGTCCTAATGTTTGGACGAAATCAAAAATCCCCCCATTCCGTCTTAAGGTCGTTTATTTGAAACGGTAAACCCGACACGTGCCTTGCACATGCATTTTCTTAAGAAAAAAAAAATACACAAATGCCCTTACGGCTCCATTGCCTCAGCATCACCACTGTTTTCTGTGGTTCCAGTCTGATTCTGATCACAAGGTTTGTTCTCACCCTTCCTTGGGGTTAGAATCAGCAGAATTGACATGCTCCTTCGATACAAGCTCAAGGGCTTTTATAGTTCCAGTCACAACTTTGGGTGAATCAGCAAGATCCAAGTCCAAGACTTTAAGAATCTGTGACAATGACCTAACCAAACCAACATCTATGAAAGTAGTTGAAGCCTCTGCAGAGATGTGCGAACCAGTTGGGGAACGACCCCCCAACACATCATTTAAAAGATCAACAAATGTCTGTATCTCAGCACCTGGTGCCCTATATCCTACACCGGAATCGATAAATTCATTAAAGACATAATGAATCTCAGTGAAAACCCTCCTCCTTGCTTCAGCCGAGCGTACACAAGATGCAACCAAAAATTGGCTTGCCCTAGCAGAAAGTTTATGCCTCCAATCACCATCTGTTTTCCGGTCTTTTTTCGAAATTCTTGCACAACGAATAAACTTACGAAGGACATGCTGAAATATCCCACCAATACCCCCTTTGATTTGGACTATTGCTGCTACCACAATCAGCATCTTTCCGAAGTAAAACAGTAACAGATGAGGAATACAGCAGCAAAATTTCATTCAATAGCTTCAGAATAAACACGACCTTCGCTAGTGATGCAGACAACTCTATAGAGGAAGATTCACTCTTCACCTCAGAAGCACCGACAATCGCTTTCCCCTTTCCCTTGAACACAGAAACATCAATGTCATAAGGGCATTTGTGTCTTTGTTTCTTAAGAAAACGCATGTGCAAGGCACGTGTCGAATTTTCCGTTTCAATTAGACGGCCTTAAGACGGAATGTGGTGATTTTTTATTTCGTCCAAACATTAGGACTAAAATTTAAAATTTTAAACTTTAAGGGGGATTCTTAAATTCGGTCCAAACATTAGAGGGCAAATTTACATTAACCCTTACGAAAATTATGAGCCACAATATGTTTTGTAAAAGATCTTCTCCTACTTTTCTTTTTGTTGATTTGATGATTTTCTTCCTCTGTCTCTGAGTTTTTTTAAAAATTAACCACTGTGCAATTTGTTTTTGAAATATTAAGTATACTGAAAAAATATTTAGCAAAATGTATATAAGTGCTACTGTGGGTAGCGTTTTTTACAACATGCGCTACGTTGAGTAGCGTTTTTCATAAAACGCTACTTGAGGTAGTGTTTTATGGAAAACGCTACCCATAGTGACGTTTTTTTTAAACGTATTTATGTATTATAATATGAAATGTCGGAAAGCTAGCTCCACTCTTTTTTTTGGAGACACATATAAAATTCACGTGCAAAATATAATATTCCCTGTGCTTAAAAAATATTCTCGATGTTTTGTAAGTATGAGACTACACTTCCCCCATTTGTATTACAACTTATTAGGGTACATACACCTTGTATATATATATATATATATTATTCGACAAGATTGGTTGGAAAGGGAGAAAGTAGTTTGTCCTAAAGTTATTCTCCTTTTGTTTCATATTTTCCTTTTGTTATAATACAGTAATACACCATGACTCTCCTAGAGAGCAACATTATTTAATATTTACATATGGTTAAGCATAGTAGCTAGAACAAGTCTTTAATTTACAGATTGTCTGTTTGTAGCTAAAATTATGTATTTTATTTTGAATAAATACATAATTTTATTTTTAATTAAACATCGAGTCGTCAAAAAAATGTTAAAACAAACGCTACACAAAGTAACGCACATGGTAAAAAATGCTACTCCCAGTAACACTTATATACATTTTACTAAATATTTTTTAAGTATAATTACTTTTTCAAATTATTTTTGCACGATGGTTACTTTTTTAAAAAAAATTCTGTCCCTTATCTCATAATTATCAGCATTTTGTCGCCTTCAATTCCTTGGCCATTTAATTGAATACCTCAGCACTTTTTAGGGTTTCGACCATAGTTATAAGAATCGAACCAGCAATTCGACCGTAAATTGGATCCCTGTTCGATTTGGTTCGATTAAAAGACCGATCTGCATGGTAGACTCGGTTGAGCTAGTGTGAACCGATCAATTTTCGGTTCGTTTTTTTGGAGGGGTCCGACTACTTTTCGATTTAAACCGATTTATTTTGTCCAACCGATTATCTTCAACTAAGTTTTTCAGCTTTGGCCATTTCATTTTTGTCTTTCAATCGCAACCATTTCTTCACGCACGAGCAGCTGCAACCATTTCTTCACACAGGTTCTTCAATCTGTCCTTGCTTCAGTCAAGCCACAGTCAGTTCTTCACGCAGGTTCTTCTATTTTGTTGAAAATTGCTTCGGTTGTTAAAATTGTTGAAAATTGGAAGAAGGTGAGTTTGAGAGGTGCGTAGATCGACGATTGATAAATTTTCCAATAGAGGAATCTGTTCCGTTGATGAAACTGGGTTTGATATGTGTTTCAGGTTCCTTCGAATCCTTCCAATATGATTGAAGTGATCAACCTTTTTGAGTTGATTCAGTGTTATTCTGAAGGTAATCCATCCATGTCGTTTGATATAGAATTATATCTGTAATTTAGAAAGGAGTTTTGATTTTTTATGTTTTGTGATGTTAATGGTTGGACTCATTCCTCTTCACTGGTCTAGGTTGTGTTCGATTATCCAACATAATGCTTTGGAGCATGACGCTATAAATTCCTGCCCATAGTCCAATATTTGCAGAGATTAGCAGTCGAAGAGGGATAGCTGCTGAATTTAGGGACTAGAATTTGAAGTCATTTGTGGTAGATTGTACACGCCTCCATACAGGTTATTGGTAATGGCATGCATTTATGAGATCATTGTTTGATTTAGTTGATACTGTCAAGCTATTGTAGAATGATGTTGGGTTATTAGTCGCTGCTAACTTCCACCTTGCAGGACCTTGAGACTCGATGGATTAAGAGAAATGCAAATGACACAAAAATTTACGTGGTTCACCAATTTGGCTACGTCCACGGCTCACACCCCACTTTCACTATAGACAAATAGTGTTACAAATTGTATCGCACTATAAAATACTCACTCCGTATTTTTGGCTCACAATACAACACTATTTTCTCTCACACTCAAGACACCAACAATCGATTCTTACTCTCTCAATTCGTGGTTCAAGTCTGCAAAAATTTACGTGGTTCACCAATTTGACTACGTCCACGGCTCACACCCACACTTTCACTATAGACAAATAGTGTTACAAATTGTATCGCACTATAAAATACTCACTCCGTATTTTTGGCTCACAATACAACACTATTTTCTCTCACACTCAAGACACCAACAATCGATTCTTACTCTCTCAATTCGTGGTTCAAGTCTGTAGTAATTTTTCTTCAGGCATTGTTGGCTTCTTATAGATGTCAAGATGATAACCTTGAATGGCTTGACTGACCACTTTGCTGAGTACCTTCCACACTCTGCTTAGTGTCTTGCCCACTGATGATGAGTGACTTACCCACTAATGAGTGATTTCTCCACTTGTTGAGTGGCTTGCCCACTCTGATGAGTGGTGGTGGTGGCCCGAAAGTCTTCATCCTCAACAATCTCCCACTTGAAGACTTTAACTCCACCTGTATCCATAAGTGAACTGGGTGTGAGGCTTATCTGTCTTCTATTGTTGAAGACACACTGAAGCTGAGCTCAACTTCAGTTTTTCTGTGGTGACTGACTTGATTTAAATGTCAGTTGGGTTCTTGCTGTCTTGGATCTTCTCAAGTGTTAAAACTCCATCCTCTAATAGAGATCTAACGAAGTGATGACGAAGTCCAATATGCTTGGTCCTTGAATGAAATGCAGAGTTCTTTTCCAAATGTATCGCATTCTGACTGTCACTATGCAAAACATTCTTCACATGTCTTAAACCCAATTCAGCTAACAAACCTTGTAACCAGATCAGCTCCTTGCTTGCCTTAGTGACTGTTATGTATTCCGCCACTGTGGTTGATAACGCTGCTCTCTTCTGTATCTGCGAAATCCAACTGACTGCAGTAGTCCCCACTGTGAAGACATAGCTGGTAGTACTCCTCCTGTTGTCTACTTCACCAGCAAAGTCTGAGTCTACAAACCCTTGTAGTCTCAACTCGTTTCTTCTGAAACACATGCAGCTATCGGTAGTGCCTCTTAGATACCTTAGTATCCACTTGACCGCTTCCCATTGTTGTCTTCCAGGAACTTGCTCACCGCTCCCACCGCATGAGCAATATCCGGTCTTGTGCAAACCATGGCATACATGAGACTTCCAATAGCTGAGTCATATGGAACCTTAGCCATGAAGTTACTTCCTTCTTCCGTCTTAGGTGACTGCTCCTTGGATATTCGAAAATGACTAGCCAATGGTGTGTTGACTGTCTTAGCATCACACATGCTGAATCGTTTGAGAACACGCCCAATGCACTCCGCCTAAGATAACTCCAAAGTACCCTTTGGCTCGTCTCTATTTATTCTCATCCCAAGAATCTGCTTTGCTGCACCCAAGTTCTTCATCTCGAACTTACTCGATAGTTGCTTCTTCAATCGTTTGATTTCACCCATATTTGAACCTGCCACTAACATGTCATCGACATAAAGTAGCAAAATAATATAGCTGGACTCAAACCTTTTGAAGTAGCAACAATGGTCAGCATTGCATCTGAAATAGCCATTCGTTTGCAAAAAACTATTACTAATTATGATTTTTTAATATATTTATTCACCAATTTATATTTGTAGGTTTTAGGGTTGCAATTCAAAATTATTTCATTAGGGTTTTATTATCTATCTATCTATTAATTTGGTTAGGATGTATATCATGTTGACAAGTAAGCAAAATGAAATGTTCTAATCAATTCTATTGGTCCACCTAGATTGTATGTTACAATTGCCTATGTGACATCATATTTTTGTACATGTGGATACTTTAAAATTGCTCCAAAACACTACATTTAACCTTACAAACCGTTTCAATTTATCACATTTATCACAAACCCAAAATTAATCAATATTGTTTTTTGAAAAAACAAACAAGCTTAGTTTTCTTCATTTTTTAATTAACTAATTATGAATTTTTAATATATTTTATTCACAAATTTATATTTGTAGGGTTTAGGGTTGTAATTCAAAATTATTTCATTAGGCTTTTATTAATTTCAATATATTAAAACTTCTAATTAAAAATAATAAATTGCACAAATTTATTTCTGAGTGTATTTAAAATATAAATTTTATCATATGAAACAAAACTCTAATTGTTATTACTAATTTATTTTAAAGATATATCTTTTATATATATTCGGGAAAAGTATGAAATTGCACCCGGATGTTTGCAAGAATTGGTAACTGCACCCATGATGTTTGTTCTTACACCCATATGTTTACACTTGTTTGTAATTGAGCATTTCCATCCATTTCTGACAGTAACCGTTAAATCTGACCTGATATACCTAAAATACCCCCTCCTTTTTAATTAATTGTCAAAGCCAATCCATGACTTGTCTGCTTGATACGTGGTTCAGCTTCGTCTTCTTCCTTGAAGAAAAGAGAAGGAAAGGCGTGTTGGATAGATTGCAGGATTCAATTGCTTTTCATTGCTGTGGTCTTTATGAGTTAATGCAGTGCTGCTTTTCTAAAGTCTTCTGCCTTCTTCTTGGCTCTGTCTGACGGTAAAGCAATTGATGCAAGACAATTTCTTTATATGAAATGGAAAAGGAGCTAAATCATAAAGAACACGGCATGAATTGACATTAAGCAAATAGAATAACTAATAACTTCATGAGAGCTACAATCATTCTATATGCACTGCATAGGCCATTCACAGACCTCACAAAAGAGGTACATTCCCTTCTTACAAAATTATAATTATAACTACTATTTTACAGAAAGACATACTAGGACCATTATTTTTTGCATCATCATATGTTTGTCTGCAAAAGTTTGAACTTCGTCTCGGTTCAAATTGCACAGGCACGGCTCCATGTCCAAGAAGCAGTTCTTGATGAGATAAGATCACTCAATCACCTCGATATGGAACTCTATGAGTATGCCAAAGTGATGTACGAAAAAGAACGTGAACTTGCCACCCGAAAGCCTCTAGTTACAGTTAAGAATAAAACTTCCATCTTGTCTGTTTTCTTTTGAAGTGAAGGTATAAGTAAAAGATTAAAAAACAAAAATTGATTATGGACTCATGCTTATACATACCAACTTTTGCAGGAAAAGCTCAAACATTTCATGGGCAACAGCAATTCATACGAAAGCTTATATGCTTGGAATCTGGTCTTGCTGGCGGCACCCATTACATTGCTCTGTCTGTTCATTTACGTGTTTATAAGTGTGAGAAGAACATCAAAAATTAAGATATAGAAAGATGTAGATTTTTCAGAAATGATGATTCTGAAGTGAACCGCCATTCGGTTCATAAATCTCTGGATAGCAGAGCAGATTTTAGGACTTATTTGGTGTGTTCACAGTACCGTCCATCACCACCAATTCCTGCTCTCATTTAGTCGATGTTGATCATAGAGTTGCAAGTCTTCTCAATATAGCTTCTCTTGGATCAATTTACGGTTGGCAAGGGAGATGGCAGCATGCGTATGTTTTGGTATCTTCTTGTAATGTAAACTTAGCTATCTTAGTTCTACTATGAACACATGTGCTAGATAAAATACTATCATGTTTTTGTTCATTCAACAATATATACATGATGCACATATATGGATCCGCCTGTCTTGTCCATGTGCTGTCAATGCTAAACTGACAGAAATATGAGAGGTCGGCTATCTGAACGAACCCCAACGGGAGGAAGACCAAACGCAGCACACGAACGCCGAATAGCAGCAGCGGTTTCGCGAGCAGCAGTTCCGAACGGAGATGAAGCCAGGCGCGGGAGACAAGAGTACAATTAGGTTTCAGACTTAAGGAAAGGAGGAGTTCAGTTCAGTTTCACACAAAACAAAGGTGATGGTTTGCCTTAGGGGTAAATTGGTCATTTAACATAACATTATTTCAAAATTAACGACGACACGTGCCCTTCACGTGACACTTAACGGAATTTTTTAACGTTGGGTGCAATTACCAACAAAATGTAACATACGGGTGTAAGTAATTGCGGCAAAAAACATATAGGTCCAATGACAAAAAATTGCAAACATCCGGGTGCAATTTCATACTTTTCCCATATATATTCATACTTGGTAGACAACATATGTAATAATTACTATCAAAGTGAAGTAATTAGAGTTATTAAAATATGTCTATTCAGATTAATATTTGTTAAAACAAAATACACAATAATAATAAAGAATATAAAATATAAGTTTAAAAAAATGCATTAACAAAATATTAGTAAATGTTAATATTATTTTTAATATGTATAATACAAATACTTTAACAATTAGAGAACATTACATAGATAAATGCATAATGAATTCTTATATGTGTTTTCGACAAAAAAGGACCAATATATTTATACAAAAATTTAATTGGATCAAAAATTATGTTGAACTTAACTATAAGAACATAATAAAAAATTAATTATTTTTTAGAAAAACAATACACTAAGTAACATCTAAAACTTCAAATATAAAAGTAACATGTAAAAATACAAAAATATTACTACTATCGTACTATGCCGAAAAATTATTTTAAATTATCACATAATATCATAATTCATAAATACAATATTCCAAAAAAAATTTCTTTATTAGTTAATATAATATGATATTCAATACTCAAATATTCATTATGTGTGTGTCTGTAAAATTTTAATTGCAAACAATTCCTATTACCTTTAACATGAAAAAAATATAAAAAATAATTATTTAATAAATATTTTTCTAATAATTTCTCTTTATTAATAAATTGGCATGTTAGTGTTAGAACTTTCAAACACAACACATTAATCATAACGAGTATAAACTTATATTTTTATTATTAAGAAAAATCATACATAAAAAATCTATATTTGATATTTCATAACTAATATATATATATATATATATATATATTATACATTAAATACTTTTCTTATTATAAAATATAATTTAATCTAAATAAAAACTAGGGTTAATAACCAACCAGCTACCCGAACTTTGGGTGTTTGGCAACTGGCTACCTAAACTTTGATTTTTCAAATCTAGCTACCCGAACTTTGGACGGAGGAGCAAGTAGCTACCTCCGTCACTATTTCCGTTAATTCATCACGGAATGGACCATGTGCCCCTCACGTGGTCTTCATTTGGCGGTAAAGATTGCATTTATTTTCAATATTCCATTAATGCCCTTGAATCCATTCTTGCGTGGCAAAGTGAGTAAGGAAACCGAGGAGACTTGGGCCAAAATCATCATATGAAGAAATCAGAACTGCATCCTACTGTAAGAAACGACAGTTCCTCCTCTGCCATTGACACTCACCCGCCCTGCTTCTTCCGTCCAAACCGAGCGATTTGTTGAAGAAATCGAGTAATGTCGACTTGATTCCTTGCGCTGGTGCATGCAATTTTCAGGTTAGTCCATCACAAGACCACCGAAGCGCCACCATCTGCTATCCCGAAGACCTCATTTCTAGGGTTTTGGCCGAAGCTTGACAGATGAAAGGGAAGATGGACAAAGAAGGGTACGTATCTTGTGCTATTGTATTCCGTTATTGTGTATTAGGGTTTCCCTCTTGTTATGAACCGAATGCTTGCCATGGTCAAATGATGCTGCAGATTTTTCATTCCCGAAGGAGTCCAGGATGATTTGCTGTTCGAGATTCACTTCCATGGACGACTCATTGAAATAGAAGGTAAGGTGGAATATGTAGGCTTGATTGATTATGAGGAATTCCCTAGGTCTCTAAGCTTCAAGGATTTACACTCGGTTTTGGTTCAAAAGTATTATCATCAAATTGGGGATGTGATACATTGTATGCATCCAAAGGATGAACTTCCTACTGGATTACATGTGGTGTCCTCAGATGTTGATTTGAAAGTAATGTTGGATAAGGTAGATGGTGAGCAGAATTGTGTACTGCTGTTCTTTTTGGTTCAAAAATCAGATGTTGGACAGGGACCTAGTCAGTTACGTAGGAGTGAACAAGTTGATGAAGGCATTTCGTTGACCCTGCATTTTGGTGATGAAGGAACTTCTTATGGGCCAAGTTTGGATGGATTAGCCACAGAAAAGACTGGGCCAGAGGTATGTGTTAGCGGGCCTAGTATAGGTGGGTTAGGAAATGACAGGCCTTGTGAGGAGCAACTGGAAGATGTTAGTGATGAAGATTACCTGCAAGAGTCAGTCGAAGGGGATGACAGTGATACAGAGTTCTGGGAACAAGCTAGCTTAGTTTCTGAGAGGGTAGAAATTCCCCCTTCCGAGCACGTCGAGGTGGATGTTGCACCGTATGATTTGGAAGCCGATGAACTCATTGGTGAAGAAGACGTCATCATTACTCCGCCACTGTCTGATGATGAAGCTGAGCTATCAAGACGATTCCCAGAGTATAACAGTAACGCCTATGTTGTCCCTGAATTCTCACTTGGAATGAAGTTTGCTAATGCAAAGTCATTGAGAGGTGCCTTGGTCGAGCATAGTATCAACAAGAACTTTGCTCTGAAGTACAAGGTCAACCAATCTAAGAAGATTTCAGCTCATTGTAGTGCTGAAAATTGTGGGTGGAGGTTATATGCAGCAACAATGAAGGATGAGGACACAATGCAGGTGAGGACTTACTACTCAGAGCATAACTGCGCGAGAGCACACAAGTCCAGATGGGTGAACCCAAAGTGGATTTGTAAGGAGTTCATTCAGAGATTTAGAGATCAACCGCTAACATGGGGTTTTATTCAAGGGGAGATCCGTAGGAAGTATGGATTTGAGGTAAACCAGTATGCTATCAAGAGAGGTATATGTAAGATTAAGGAGATCATCTATGGAGATAATGCCCGGCAGTTTGAATTGTTGAGATCCTATTGCATGACCGTGGTTAAACACAATCCAGGCAGTAAGATGAAGATTCAAGTTGACGGAACTTATTTGAGGCCGAAGTTTGAAAGACTTTACAGCTGTTTTAAAGCCTGTAGAAATGGTTTTCTAAATGGGTGCAGACCATTCTTCGGATTGGACGGATGTCATCTCAAAGGTGCCGATGGGGGGCAGCTCCTGACTGCAGTTGGCCGAGATGCAAACAATGGTATGTTTCCCATTGCAATAGCTTGGGTGGAGTCAGAGTCCAAGAGCTCCTGGAAATGGTTCTTAGACATTCTTTTGGCGGACATCGGCACTGGATGTGGAGAAAGGGGTTGGGTTATAATGTCAGATAGGCAGAAGGTCAGTTGTTTCTACTTTACAGGTTCTGTATTGATTTATCCTTTGCGTGTTCGTTTACTAATCTCATTTTCTGTCGTAGGGCTTGGTTGCTGCTGTTGAAGAATGCTGCCCAGGTGCGGAACACAGGTCCTGTGTTAGACATATCCACGCTAACATGATGAACCTGGGTTGGAAAGGGAAGGAGGTGAAGGACCTACTTTGGGCTGCTGCTTCAGCGTATACAGTTAATGGACACAACCACGCAATGCTGGAATTGAGTCAAAAGAAACGAGAAGCTCATGCATATCTAAATGAGATTGATCGAACTACATGGACTAGAAGTCACTTCCCAACATGGTCAAAGGTCGAGGTTGTCGTTAACAACCTGAATGAGTCGTTCAATGCAAGAATATTGGATGCTCGTGATAAGCCAATAATCAGCACGTTCGAGGTGATTCGAAGAAAGTTCATGCGGGAGTTTCAGTTGAAGAGGGAAGCAATGTCAAGGTATGCCTTTGACATATGCCCTAGGATCAACAGAAAGATTGAGCATTCAAAGCTAGTAGCGAGAAACTGTAATGTGATTTTTGCTGGGCAAGATCAATTTGAAATCGACATTAATGGTCGTGTTTATATCCTGGATTTGGGTACAAGAAGCTGCAGCTGTGGGGAATACCAAATGACAGGTACGGATTTGCAGTTCTGTATTACACGTTCGATTTAGTTCCGTACTGGTTTTGACATGTTATTTGTTTGGATAGGGATTCCTTGTGGACATGCAATAGCTGCTATCCTTAAGGAAAACTTACCACTGGATAGGTATGTTCATGATTGTTACAAAAGGGAAGCATATATGAGGGCTTATGATGGCGTCATCTACCCAGTTCCAAGTGAAGAAGATTGGGAGCATGACTCGTCGTTGCCAATTGACCCTCCCAACCCGAGGCGTCAATCTGGAAGGCCCAAGGTGAAGAGAACAAGATCTGAGCATGAATCTAACCCTAATAGACTCCGAAGAGATGTTAACATGACTTGCACCCTCTGCTCGGGCAAAGGTCATAATAAGAGGGGTTGTCCTTCAAAGAGAAAACCGGTTAAAAAGGTAAGGTATTCAAGGACAGCATTTCAAAAGGAAACTGATCTGTATTTTTACCATTCATACTATTTCTGTATAGGCCTCTTCAAGGACTCCTAACAGGACCCCTACGGGAAGCCAACAGGGTCAACAACAAGGAGCCGGGATGGAACAACGCAGCCATCTCACAAGCAGCCAACCAGCAGTAACCCCACAGGTACGTCGATCTCCAAGATTCACAAGACCATCATCTAGTCAACCGTCATCGGGGACGAGGTCCAAGGCAGCACGACAGCTCCGTTCAGGATATAATGACGGACCTGATGTTTCAAAGGCAACAGGCAAAAGACCATGGCGACCATGATGTTGGACTGCAGATAGGCAGATAGTATAAATTTTGCAGAATTGGGTACCAAATTTTGTATATGACAGCACAATGGTGAACTAATTCTGCAGAATTGGGCAGCACAATTCTGCATAATTGTGCAGCGCAATTCTGCAGCTTTTGTGTACCTCTTTAGGGTCGGTTATTAGGTTCGGGTATATTGGTATGTTTAGTCTCGGTTATATTAGTGTTGTTATATATGTAGTACTGGAACCAAGACATTTTGATATGTTATATAGGCTCGGTTATGTTGGTGCAATCTGTTATATTCTGTTATATTATGTTGGTGCAATCTGTTATATTCGGTTATATTATGTTGGTGCAATCTGTTATATTCGGTTATGTTAAAAACAGCATCAAACTGGTTGGAATGGTGCTCAATCTGTTAAAACAGCATCATGCTCGGCTGGAATGGACATCAATCTGTTAAAACAGCATAAAACTGGTTGGAATGGTGCTCAAACAACAACAACGTGTAATCAAATCAGCTGCAATTCTTCTTCAAATAAGCTGCAATTTTTCATTACATACCAACAAACAGCATTACAACCAAGACAGCATAATGCCGCAAACAGCATTACAATTCAGCTGCAACATACCAGCATTAAGCATAAACCGTAACAACATTACACACACCAATTCCGCAAAGACAGAATGACAGCCACCTAACTAAAACCTTAACAACAACAACACAATCAAAATGACAATAACAACTTGATACACTCTAATCTGATGCTGGTACTTCTTGATGCAGTTTGTTTCTACCTCCAACACCAACTTCTTGATTTTGCTTGAAACCCTCTTTGAATGACTACAAACATTCACGTCATACCAAAGGAAGAAACCACACCCGAATCCCTTCAATTTACTCTGCATTTCAAAAATCTGAAATATCAATCAACCGAAATTTCAACAAAAACTTCATTAAACGAAGAACACTACTTACATTATAATTAGGGCATCCATAAAACCGTCTTCCGAAGTTATCCCAAGTCCAAGACGTCTTGATTGTCGCAGCCATACCACATTTGCAGAATTTCAGTGCTGCGTTTGACGAAATGGCAGACGAACTCGAAGACATGACCACCTGGAATTGAGGACTTCAGCAACGGCTTCAACGGATGACTTTCCACCGGAACGAACCTCGCCTCCAGCACAACCGAGCAACTGTCGGCAAGCTATGAGAACCCTAATTTCTTAGACAGGAAGGAAGAACACAAAAGGGAAGAAATTTCGTTTGAACCAAACAGCTGTATTAGGAACGGTCTTGTAGGGTCAATTTGGACATTTGATGCCAAATGAAGACCACGTGAGGGGCACATGGTCCATTCCGTGATGAATTAACGGAAATAGTGACGGAGGTAGCTACTTGCTCCTCCGTCCAAAGTTCGGGTAGCTAGATTTGAAAAATCAAAGTTTAGGTAGCCAGTTGCCAAACACCCAAAGTTCGGGTAGCTGGTTGGTTATTAACCCTAAAAACTAATATATTTAACTTATAGTGCAAAGTGCGGACCAGATATCTAGTTCAATATAAAAAAGAGTAAATTAATATAATCCAAAACACACAATAAAATAATTTAAAAAATACAATAAATGTTGATTCCAACCTATACTCAGGTTGAACCAATTTATTCATTTTTTTAGTAAAAAAATTTGAACTCGAATCTAAGTTTGAGATTAAAAAAAATGCTCATTTTGACTTGGTCTTCAATTTGAAACTGTCTCGAAACAATTTTTTTTTAATTTTTTGGTTCAGTAATCTTTTTTGCTCACCCCTAAGTATCACCCTAAGTATCACAGTATGGTTTTGAAGACATTCAGATCAATTTGAAGTCTCGCATCGTGTTTACTACTTACATCCCTCTCGCTTGTCACCTTGTCAAGCTGAATGGAATAACGTATAATAGTTCACTACTTTATATTTTAATAAGAGGTTTTGAGGTAGAGACCTTAGAATGAAAAAATATTATATTAATGGTTAGTATTTTATCCCTTACAATCTGACTGACAATAATGCGAGCAAGAATTATTTTCTAAATATAAATTAAAAAAGTTCAAATGTTATCTTCCCACTGGACACCTTAAGACACCCAGGCCCCAGCCACGGAAAACAACTAAACAATGTGTGGTTTTGGTCCATGGATGGAGAAATGCATTTAATTTAATGGGCCTTCAAAAGGTTGTATTAGGCCCATCATTGTCGATCCAAATTTAATAATCAAATAAACTACAGATTTTTTTTTTGGTCAAATTATCGCTTTACTTGAAGAAATAAAACGACGTGATACGCGATCACGGTTGTTCGTACATACAATCATTCGCAACTAAACACATAAAAGGAAGTGGGGGTCTTTCGACCCAATCATTAAGACAGACTCCCCGTCTTGCTTGGTTCGCTATCCAATTCGCACATTCATTCGCCGTTCTTGGTATAGCTCGCCATTGTACTCGATCTAGTCTCCCCACAAGTGTTCGAACATTGTTGATGATGTTTGCCGCCCTCCATTGTGTCGGGCCGTGTAGGAGCTGATGGTATACTTGTTGTGAGTCCGTCTCGATTATAATGTGTTGACCATCCCGCTTGTATCGCTAGACGAACTCCTTCATGGACCGCCAATGCTTCCATAGACTCGATGTCCTCGCTCCGGTATCGGCGATTGAAACCTCCAATTACCTTCCCATGGTTGTCTCTAGCCACCACTCCTATCCCGGCTCACTTCGATCTTCGGCACCATGACGCATTACAATTGATCTTGATTATGCTCGTGGTTGGAGGTACCCATTCTCGGTCTGTTTGGTCCGCACTGTTCTGGTCCACGGGTTGGTTCGGTCGGTCAGCTTGAGTTTGCTCCGCATATACTCGCTTGATCTCCTCTATGGCAACTCTCGAACATGATAGTTTTGCCTCAAACGCGGCCTTACACCTCATCTTTCAAATTTGCCAACAAGTGATCAACGTGATTATCCATCTCCTCTCGTTCGACCCTCCTTGTCCCCTGTTTTCCGTCTGTCTTTCCTCGAGCCATTCGACCATGCTTATGTTGTTTGGTCGACTCACCCGTAGGCCTAGCGTGCCATGCCATACTTGCTCAATCCACTTGCATCCTAGGATCATGTGCTCTCTTGTTTCAACTTCTCCACATATAGGGCACTGTTCACGTTCATTCCCCGTCTTACCAAATTCGCCTTAACGGCTAACGCATTTGTCGCTAGTCTCCACGTGAAATTCTTAATCTTTGGCAATACCTTGGTCGACCATATACCTTTCCATGTTTCAACCTTGACAACCCGGTTCAGCTCTATGGTTCAGTCATTGGTCTCCCGGATCTTGTGGTATACCGATCGTACAACGGGTGTTCCATCCCTCGTAAGAGGCCATATGTATCGGTCCATTCCCCCATCCCTCGGTAGTGGTATGTTAAGTATATGCTCCGCATCCTCGGCATCGATGATGCTTCGGACAAGATCCCCGTTCCACTCTCCATTCGGCATTATCAACTCCCGCACAAGTAGATTGCCCCCATTCACCAATCTCGTCGCGGTATTTCCTCGTCTAGTATCCTTCGTGTATATCCATGGATCCTCAAAGACTCGCACATTCGCCCCCGAGCCTATCACTCATATACCTTCGGTTCTCATCATTTCTCGACCATGGATGAGGCTACTCCACCCCTATGATGCTCAGCCTTCTTTCCACGCCTCTAGGAAACTACATCTTGGGAAGTATAGCCCCTTTAGGATCTGCGTGCATAAGCTATTTGGCTCGGTCATAACCCGATGAGCCATCTTCGTGAGTAGAGCCGTGTTAATCGCTTGCAACTCTCGGAAGCCTAGTCCCCCCGCCTCCTTTGCCCTCGTTAGGACCTCCCATTTCCGCAAATGTGTCTTCTTTCCCTCAATGGATTGTCCCCACCAAAAGTCCGCAATGAGAGCGTTGACTCTGAGCACCATGTTGTTGGTAACCGGAACACACTCATTACGTAAGTCGGTATAGCGGTGATGATAGCTTTAATGAGAACTTCTTTGCCCGCTTGGTTTAGTGTCTTCGGGCGGTAACCGTTAAGTTTGTCCTTTAGGAAAACCAAGGTCTCCTTCTTCGATCGTCCCCATAATGACGGAAGCCCCAAGTATTTGTCGGGGTCGCTCGTGCCTCGAATGTGGAGTGCCTCCTTCACTCTTTGCATGTCGGTTTGGGGCTATCCTTTATTGAAGTATAGAGTTGATTTACCTATGTTTACTCTTTGTCCCGATACCATACAATACTCATCCAGAATTTGCTTCAACCGTTCGACATTGTTGGGGTCTCCTTTGATGAAAAAAAGTGAGTCATCCGCGTAGAATAAGTGGTGGCGTTCCGGGCATTGTCTTCCAAGTCATATCCCTTCAATTTCTCCCTCCCTAGCTGCACCTATAAATCTCCTTGATAGTACATCAGCAAGTAGTATAAATAGGTACGGAGATAGGGGGTCACCTTGGCGAATACCCCTCGTTGGGTGGATGGTGTCCGTTCGGTCCCCATTGATGACCAATTGATATGTGGTTGTTGTGACACCTGCCTTTATCCATTCGATCCATGTCTACGCAAAACCCCTCCGTTTAAGAGTGGCCAAGAGGAAGTCCCACTCCACTCGGTCATACGCCTTTTGCATATCAATTTTTAGGGCACATTCGGTTCGCCTCACATTCCGACTCGATTGCAAGTGGTGGAATACCTCGTGAGCCACCATGACGTTGTCTTGGATGTTTCTACCTGAGACAAAAGCACTCTGGAAAGGAGTGATGAGATCCGATAGATAAATCTTTAACCGATTCACCAACACTTTTGATATGATCTTATACATGAAGTTGCAACAACTAATGGGCCGAAAATCACTAGGTGTGGTCGGGTTTGGAATTTTCGGTATAAGAACAATATCGGTTTTATTGAGGGTGTTTAGGATTATACCTGTTTCGAAGAAAGCCTTAACCGCGGTGATGACATTCGCCCCCACAATGTTCCAATTCTGTTGATAGAATAGCCCCGGAAACCCGTCCGGCCCCGACGCTCGTGACCCTCCCATTTGGAACGTGTCCGACCTTACTTCATCATCGGCCACCCCCCTCGTTAAGTTGGTATTCATCTCAGCACTGATCTGCTTTGGGATGTATCCAAGAAGCTCCTCGCCCGGATCAGTCCGTTCCGATAAGAACATGTTCTCGTAATATCGATGGAGTTCTAGGGCAATCTCACCCTCATGCTCGATCCATCTCCCATCTCCCATCCTTACCCTTTGTTCGGCAAATGTGGTTACGTCTCCGTCTTGCGATCGTTGTTTGGTGGAAAAAGGTGGTGTTGCGATCACCGTCCCTTAGCCATTTAACCCTTAACCGTTGCCACCCATACATCTCCTCCCTAGCCCATATAGATTTTAGTTTGCCCTTTAGTTGAGTCTCCTCACCCACCGCCTCCTCATCCATGTTCCCATGATTGACTCTCCTTAGTGCCTCCTTTATGTTCTTTGCCTCGGTTAGATTGTTTCCGAAGTGCTTCTTACTCCATGACACAAGGTGCTTTCGGCATTTGTGTAGTTTCACTTGAACCCCTTGTATTCCTCTTCTTTCATTCGGTCTCTCCCAAGCACTTTTGATAACCTCTTTGCATGTCAGGTTCTCGAGTCACATCGCTTCAAATTTGAATCTCTGTTTGACCCGTTTTGGTGCATGGGTCATTTGGACCACCAATGGTGAATGGTCGGACACGATGGCTAGCTCGTTGGTGCACGATCCTTGAGGGTAGCCTATCAACCAGGCCGCATTGGTTAGGGCGCGGTCAAGGCGCTCACTGATTCGGTCTGGTTCGATTGTTGCACCACGTATATTGATTTCCATGTGCCCACAAGTCCTCTATATTAAGGTCATCGATCACTTGGTTGAAATCATTCATTTGCCTTTGTGATTTTCTCATACCACCTTGTTTTTTATGGTGATGGCTTATGGTATTGAAGTTCCCTAGAAGCATACCGGTGCGTCCGTCCCTAGAAGTGGAAGGATAAATAAACTAGACAGATTGACCCAACGGCCAACAAGAAAATAATAATAAATTAGAAACTCTAAATTTAATTTAAAACTTCCATTTTAATCCGAATCGACGCGTGTTAAAAAACTATAGTTATTAAAAAAGACTAGTACAATATTAAAAAAGAGAGTATAATAATAAATAAATATAACTATAGTGTTAAATGTCACTATTCTTTCTAATATTCGGGTTAAAATTGAGTTTTTCTTAATGTTTAACAAGAAATTTTTTGCTCCTTCATATTTATTCATGAATTGAATTTACAGATTCTATCAGATTTTTCATTCAAATTTAATCAAATACTTTTTTAAAATTGAAAAAATAACATAAAAGTTTTAGAAATATCACAACAAAACTCTTCAAAATGTTTTTATACATTACAATTTAATATCAATTCGATCAAGACTCCATTGATCTCAAATCTAAAATATTAAAATTTAGGTCTTAACATAGACCTGCTCACCTAGATTAATCGGTAATATACAATTATTAGAACTTTTTCAAAAACTATTCACTTTTCAAAAAATATTTGAAAAAGTGTATATCGAAATTTTTTTTTTAGAAAAGTATGCATACGCGCGACGCGCCTACTGAATAGGCGCATCCCAGGGGTGCGCCTACTGCAATAGGCGCATCCCAGGGATGCGCCTACTGCAATAGGCGCATCCCAGGGGTGCGCCTACTGCCTAAATTTTTTTTTTTTTCGCAAAAACACCGGTCTATCAGAAACCACGTTGATTTTAAGTCTGCTTATGGTTTTCCTCCTAAATAGAAATTGAGAGATAGTCTCACGCGTATTCATAGGTCCAAACTACAAATTTTCCAACTTGTTCTGAACAACAATGAAACAAAGTTGTTTATTCACAAGTTTCTGAATGAGACTTTTCTTCAGATACACTAGCTAGTTTTACATTTTCAGGAATTACTCCTGCAAAAGAGCTCTTTGGGGTTTCCACTGCCTTTTTCTTCGGCATCTGAAGACTCTTGATTTTCTGCATAGTGTACTCGTTGATTTTAAGTCTGCTTATGGTTTTCCTCCTAAATAGAAATTGAAGTCTTTCATCACAAACTATTCTCTTCTTCGTAGGGTGATTCAGTTTGTTGTCATTGATATACCGCGCTATAATTGCTCCAACATCTTGCTGAGAGATCTAATCATGCGTCTCTACACCAACCGATTTGAGAAACTCGATGAGATTACTCGATCCCCATCTAACAAATTCCATTTTTCTTGATTGGTACTTCCTTTTTCTGAACAACTTGTTCTGAACAACAATGAAACAAAGTTCATGTTGTTGGTAGATGATGTGTATTTATGTTGCTCCAAATATAAGCTCCGGAGCACGGTTATAACACGAAAAAATGTATGGTATGTTTGCCTCACACTTGACCTGAACATTCAACAAGAAAAATCGAACAGGGTATAGGCTAACTAACAGCTGCAACACATTAGAGGCAGGCATGCTAGAAAGGTCCTGCAGCTGCAATCTTCCGAATATCTTGTAAAGCTTCTCCAATGACTATAGCTTTTTATCTGAGTTCAAGCCTGCTTATGGTTTTCCTCCTAAATAGAAATTGAGAGATACTCTCTCCAGTAAAGAAGAAAGGAAGTTCTAAGAAGAAATGGTTTTCCTCCAGAAAATGTCAAACTGGCTAGTGTATTTGAAGAAAAGTCTCATTCAGAAACTTGTGAATAAACAACTTTGTTTCAATGTTTGACCTCGCGGATGTTGTTCAGAACAAGTTGGAAAATTTAGGGCAGGAACCTAAAGGATTTAACTTCTGATAACTTCCTTTCTTCTTTATTGGAGAGACTATCTCTCAATTTCTATGTAGGAGGAAAACCGTATAAGCAGGCTCAAAATCAGATGTTTTTCAAAAAGTAAGCATATAGTAGGAAAAAAGCATACATGGAGGAATTTGGTGCGCGTAGAGGAATTTGGACTTGTGAATACTGGGATAAAGCAACGCGTGAGACAATCATCTCGGTGGTTTGTTAACAAATTGATTTTCTGTCCTCTTGATCCAAGACCCTTTTGTTAACAAATTGATCTTCTGTCCTCTTGATTCAAGACCCTTCCTAACCATTGGAAGGGGATCAGTTTTCTTCTGTCCTCACCGTACGACAGAAGATATTCGGAAGATTCAGAATCTTGTGAATAAACAACTTTGCTTCATTGTTGTTCAGAACAAGTTGGAAAATTTAGGACAGAAACCTAAAGTAACCCCAAAGAGCTCTTTTGCAGGAGTAATTCCTGAAAATGTCAAACTAGCTAGTGTATCTGAAGAAAAGTCTCATTCAGAAACTTGTGAATAAACAACTTTGTTTCATTGTTGTTCAGAACAAGTTGGAAAATTTGGAGGAAAACCTGTGAATACTGAGATAAAGCAACGCGTGAGACTATCTCTCAATTTCTATTTAGGAGGAAAACCATAAGCAGACTTAAAATCAACGTGGTTTCTGATAGACCGGTGTTTTTGCGAAAAAAAAAAAAATTTAGGCAGTAGGCGCACCCCTGGGATGCGCCTATTCAATAGGCGCGTCTCGCGTATGCATACTTTTCTAAAAAAAAAATTTCGATATACACTTTTTCAAATATTTTTTGAAAAGTGAATAGTTTTTGAAAAAGATCCAATTATTAATTACATATCTTTATTTAATTTCGTTTATTAAAGAAGTAAATAATTGTAGATAATGGTGACAAAATAAAAGAGAGGCCTGTGGTCCAGGCCCATGGACATTGCCTACAAATAAATTATCCACCACCACCATTTTCATTTTCGGCCATTTTTGCTTTTGGAGTTAATATATTACTAGTTAACTCACCCGCGCTTTGCGCAGTAAAAATAAATTTAATTTATTCTTTATAATATGTATTATAAAATTTATTTAATCTTTAAATAAATGTAAATTATGATTTGTTTTACTATTATAGAGTTTAAATTTTTTATAATAAGCCAAAATCATAAACATACATGTGAAATAAATAAAAATAATTAAAGTTTTGTAAATTATCTTTAAAATAAATGAGTTTATTTAGAGGTTTTTAAAGTGACTTATGTGATATGTCAATGAGAATTGTATACTTGACATTGATATATTAAAATAGATTAATTTAATAGTAGGAGTGGAAAAATGCATCAAACAACTTATTTGTCACAATTGTAATTATAATCAAATTAATAGATATAAATTATAACTGAATTAGTTATAAAAAATAATATCAAACTGTTTTTAATCTAAAATATAGTTATTACTATCATAATTATTATAATCTCAATTTAATATGTATTAATATTACACCACTTTACTATTTGTCGTTTCACAAAATAATTATGACATTGAATATATTTAAGAGAAAAAAAAAGTAGATGATGGATGTATGTAAAAAAAATAATAATTATAAAGTGATTTGTTCAACATAAATTAGGTATTTAGATAAAAAGAAATAATTATTGAATAATTGGTTGACAATAATTTAATATCCAAAAATCATAATAAAATTATATATAATGAAAGTATTTATACATTAATATTAGAATTAATTACACATGTATAGAAAAAACAATAATAATACTAAATATTAATTGCTATTATTATTATATAGTGATACCTTAATAATGTTGTGATTATGTATATATATCAATTATTAGTATTTTGAAGATGTATTTTCGTATTGTTAAAAGTAAGAATTTTTAGATTACTTAAAAAGTATAATGTATTTTAATAATGGACAAAAGAAAAAAGATGAATAAATAATATATTTGAAATTTCATAATATTAATTTTAAAAATAATTTAAAGTTTTTTGTCAAACATATAACTATATTAAAAACACATTTAATTTATAATATTTTTATTTTATTTTTAATGATTATGAGATAATTTATATAAAAATGTTTTTTAATAAAATTGGCTCAAAAATCAAAATATCAAACTTGTTAATAAATCTATATTTTTAACAAATATACAATAAAAAAATGGAGAACTCAGTTTGTGAAGTAAAGAACATGCTTAACAATTATTTTTTTTTGGAAGAAAAATAAGTTATAAATTAAGCTAAAATAAAACGGTTTTCAAGATTGAATGAGGAGGTTTGTAATAATTTGAACATGTCCACCTAAACAAAAATGTGATGTCACAAATCTACTTGTAACATATAGTAATGTTGGACCAATCAAATTAAATGAAAAATTTTCAATTTGCTTACTTGTCATCGTATTAGCCAAATTAATATATATAGATGCATCCACCAAATTTATCTATATTTTAACAAGATTAACAAAATTTCATTAAAAATAATAAATAATAGTAAATGACAAAATAAAAGGTAATACCAATGTAATTATTCTTACTAATAAATAATCATTAAGGTGCCGTAATTGTATGGTTAGTTTAAGCTAAATATGCCGCTAATTATCATCAGTAGATAAAAGAGTACAGAAATGCATATCCACAAGATTTTCAATTTCACTTGCGTGCACGACCCACCCTCTTATATATATAAGAAGTCATCCATTGTCACGAAAATGGGAACGGGCACCCTTTCGAAGCCGGCAGTTTAACCCAAATCTTCACTCCATCACAATCTATCAACCCAAAATTCAAACTTTCATCGATCTGGTGTTGTGGGTCAGTTTGAATTTGATCTAAGAATTCTGGGTTCTGATCTAAATCTCGCGGGGTTACAGATTTGTCACCGATTACTGGTTTCGGAATCTCCGACGCTATTCCTGCAATGGTCTATATTCATAGCTCCGTGTCGGAGTGCAAGTCGTCTGCCATTGGGAGTTCCGTGAATTATAGCAGGAACAAGAAGGCACACAACCATCCGAATCATCCCAAAACTCCATCTTGCAATGGATTCCGATCAGCTGCAATCGATATCGTGATCTTGATTGCCGTGATGTATTCTTCTGGGTTCCTGTTTTATCCATATGTCAAGTTTATCTCCGTTTGGTTGATCGGCGCTATAGGTACCTTTGCCATGATTGTGAAAGAGGAGTTTGCCGATGAACCGATCATCTATTCCTGTATTACGATTGGAGTAACTTGTTCTGCATTGACTACGTGTGGACTAATCATGTGTTTTTCGGGCCATAAATGCGGTAATCCCATGTGCAGAGGACTCCGGGAGGCAGCGAAATTCGATATTCAGTTAGAAACCGAAGAGTGTGTGAAGAATTCGTTGAAATCTCCGATCTCGAGAATCACCGGTTTGTTTGAGCTGCCGAAGGATCATCACAAAGAATTGGAGTCTGAATTGAAGAAGATAGCGCCGCCTAATGGAAGAGCTATTCTTGTGTTTAAGGCTCGGTGCGGGTGCGCCGTCGGGAGGATGGAGGTCCCAGGGCCGAGGCGCCGTCGTAAGGTTAAGTAAATCAATCTATATTAGTGAATATATGAAATAAGGAAGCTATTTTAGGGTTTGGAGAGCTTATAACGAACAATATACATTTTTCGCTCTCTTTTCTGGAATATATACATTTTCTTTTGAACTGGGCTCTGCAATTTTTCAACTCATTCTCTCTTTAAACTATGAGATTTATTTTTGACGACAAAGAGGGATTAGCAGAATTACAAAAATAATGGAGGATTTTTTTTTATTAATTTCAAACTTGTAGAGTGCACACTTAGGGGTAGGGCCAATACTAATGAGGTGAAAATTTTAACACCGTGGTTATATCCATAATTTTTTATATATGGTTAACCGTAACATTATAATGTGGTGCAGTTATGGTGATAAATTTTATACCATAATAATTATGATTAAGGTATTTTACTTGTAACCATAATTATTATATTAATAAATATTAATAATAATATCAGGATTTTCACGGGTAAACTGTAAATGAATGATTTTAAATGGTATTAACGTTAAGTAAACCCTAAACATTTTTTATTTTATTAAGTTTGAAGGTTTCAAGTTGCACTTCCTCAACGAGTGTTGAGTAACATGATCAATGGATGACGGAGGTATAGTAGTCATGTGGTGGTTGTAAAGGTTAAATACCGCAGATGATAAACATTATATATTTTTAGAGCATGTTTCACATTCTTAAGGTTAAGATTGCCCATCTTGCTAAATAAACTTAAAGAATTTAATTATTGAAAGAACATATATATAATAGGACTCTCAACGTCTGTGCTTCTATTTGGAGATTTGGGTCTGTACTCTCAGCGTTAGAGCCTGACTCTTGACTCAGACGAGCCCCACCATTTAGTGAGTTGATTTGGGTCAAATCTATCTCTCTCTCTCGAGTCAAGAGATAGATAAATAAAATGGAATACAGTAAGAGATAGGAAGAAATACGTTCGCGGTCACAAAAGTTTGGAGTCTTTTACTTTCAGCCATGTGTGGCATGTGCGGAAACTGTTCTTTCAATCCATATCGTATTTCTTCGAAACCTGTCCCTCCTATTGCCTCTCAATGGCTAAATCGGGCTCGACCAACACTGTGAAAGGATACGTGAGAGGAAGAATCATAAAAGGGAGATGATCCCCTCTCATCAGTCTTGCCAGTTGATTCAGTTGAAAAGCAATTTCGTCTTTCAGTGTGGTCAACACTGGGGGTAACAGGTCTGATCCATATTCACTAGCTACACCAACGACCTTTATCTGTCCATGCTCATCTACTCAGTCCGGATTCAAGGTTAGAGAAAGCAGGTAAACCGTCCTTTTACATCATCTAAATAAGATTTAATTATATAAAAAAAACTGAGTCAAAATCATGCAATACTGGGATTTGATACAATTCAGGTCGTCCATATCGTTGTGTCTGACCCATTTCATTCGGCTTGGGTCAGCTTAGGCTTGACCTAGTTAGGTTCTATGAGTTGAGGGTGGAGTTCAACTTTTTTTTAAAGATAGATATTAATTAAACAAAAGGTAAAATACGACATTATCCTCTAATGTTTGACTAATTTTTCAATTTTACCCTAAAGTTTAAATCGTAAATTTTGTCTTCCTTCATGTTTGGCCAAAGTACAAGTTTACCCCGTCGTCAACTTTTCCATCCAAATCTGTTGAAGTCTGATTGTATAAAGAGCAAGTGAAGCATGCTGAATAATAGAAGTTGTTAGAAGTCGGTAGAAGTTAAAAGTTAGTTAGTAGTTTACTATAAATAGAAGTCAATGTGTGTATGTAGTGGGGATTCTTGTAATTTTCCATTTCCTAGATCCTCGCTCAAATAGAATGTTCTGGGCTCTCAATGCCTTAGGCTTTGGCTATGAACATTTTATCAAAATTTAACATAATTAATTTTGAAAATTACAAAAATAATAGAAAACTTTAAAAAATGTCACAAGTTAGTTTTTTTAAATCTTTTCAAATATTGTAATTGATTCCCAATTCGACCGGGACTTGGGTTTGGATCTGACTCAGACCAGGTCCCCCACGGGCCCCACACATGGGGTCAGTTTGAGTTAAGAACTAGACCCGAGCCCCCTCAATTGGGTCTCAATCGAGACCTAATTGATCCATGACTCAATTATAACATTTGAAAAAAGTTTGGAATAGTTAAATTATGACATTTTTAAAAGTTTTCTATTATTTTGGTAATTTTTAAAATTAATTTTGTTAAATTTGGATGAAAAAGTTGACAGAGGGGGCAAACTTGCACTTTAGATAAACATGAAAGAATAAAATTTTACAATTTAAACATTAGGTGAAAAATTGAAAAACTGGTCAAACATTTGGGGACAATATCGTATTTTATTATTAAACAAAATAAAAAGATATGAGGTATTTGTAGGAACGCTGTTTGTCTGTCTATTGATAGGAAACTGCAATCGATGAGAGGAATGTCAGCTCCACTACCAACATATTTGTAGGAATGTCAGAGGAATTGTCTGTTATGATCGATTCGGTGATCAAGCATTGTCAGTGTAAGTGCCTAAGCCTAACATCTGGGTAGCATTTTCCTGACGTTGATGTAGACGTGTTCTTGGTTATGAAACCTTATATATATGGTGATTAAGTACTTACTTTTCTGCTAGATAGATTATTTAGCCGTATCCTACTGAAGCTGTATGTGATTGTTACAACAGGGATTCTATTCCCCAGTCTACCTTGATATGCAAGAAGACTTACTCTAGCAATGAAACACATCTTGAGCTAACACTAGCCGGTGGAACCAAGCACTATGGTGAAGCAATGGCCTTATAACTCAATTGTTCAGGTCTGTAAATTTGATTCAGTGGAGTTGCTTAGTTGAGTATATCATTTTCTGCAGCTCTTCAACTTTCAGGATAAACTCTATCCTCATTCCTCAGTGGACGCTCTTGACTACTCAGAGAATATGCTAAGACAATGCCATGAGTTCATCAAGCAGGAGGACAACTTCCCAAAAGAGTGAGAATAAACAACTTCCCTCATTTCAAATAAAATGTGTCCTTTATTGAAAAACCTGATTCAGTCTAGTCTATTCATTCTGACATTGCTGGCCTTCACCAACAGCAGTGGTGAGCATGTTCCCCAGTTGTTGTTGTACCAAGAAATGACTAATTCGACACTCTTTCAATATCAAACAAACAAAATCTCAAAACATCCATGGTCCTTTTACTTACGTTCCTCTTCTATGGCCTCTAAGACAGGTTTGGAACAGAAGGAAACTAATAAGTTATATGATTTGTTTGATCCTCATTAATCAATCCATGGTTATGCAGAACCTAATTCAAGTATCAGGAAGCCATGTTTTCATGTCGGAAGCAGAGCTGGAAGATCTGGGTAGAGGAACCCAAGATTTGTGATGATTTCAGCCACGAAACCCAGCTAGCTAACTCCCTGATACATAAAATAAGCACAGAATGGAAATGCTGTGGTTGAATCTTGTAAAGTAAGAAGCTGTTATTGTTATAAGTAAAAGAGGAATGCTGTGTCGATTTCGTTTTTCCTTATTCTGTTTAACAATGCAAAAGAAACAACATTCAGCTAGCTATGCTATGAGACATTGAAGCTTTGAAATGCAGCAAACTCATCTCCTAATTCATCTTCATATCGAGACACAAACTCCACGAACTTCTTGTCAGAAATTGAGCACAATCTGGTCAACTGCATCTTCTTCTTAAGCAACTTCTTCTTCTCCAAGACTTGATATGCCTGCACACGAGGCTTGAGCCTTTTCTCGACACTGAAAAGGAAGATTTCCGGTCGGCTAATCAGTATAGAGGGACCGAGCTCTTCAATCCCAGCCATAACATTCCACACATCTCTAATCTTCTTCTCCGATATTGACAAAACCTGAGGAATTCTTCGGACCATACACAAGATTTCATCTTCTGAAAACCCTAAACTCCTGAAAAGATCCCACTTGAGCTCCCAACTCTCAGATGACATTGAACTCACAGTCCTGACTGCCACAAGATACCGCCCGGACTGTCGTGGCACTCCGATTCGATCAACCACTTCTACACATTTCTGAATCTTCTCTGGCGTTTGCAGCAAAAATCTTGGAGAATGAGCTACGTACCTACTGATTCGCCCTGAATCGACTCCACATTGCTTCAGGAAGTCGATATTGGGCAACAGGGTATTGTTAAAATCAACCTTCAGGAACCAGGACGACTTAAGGGGAGCGACCTTAGCGTAGGAGCCCAGAATTTTCGTGAGGGCTGACAAAGATAGGACGAGTCGCTTAGTGCCTCGTTGGAGTATCCACGGATCAGATGAAATCATCTCCGCAATCTCACTGGGGTCAAACCCTGTATCGCGGAAACCTTTGAGTTTGCGTTGAATGGTGTCGACTTTAAACTTGAGGAGTATGACGGAACCTCTGCAAATTGCTTTCTCGAGCTGAGATTTGGAGAAACCACTGTCTTTGAGCAGAGTTATGAGAGCGTATACCTTCTTTGGACTTTTCTTGTGCGATGAGACCTCGAGGGCTGCCTCAGGGGAGAAATCGTATTGATGGATCAAGTAGTCGGAGACAGAGATTAGGGTTCTTGAATTGCTGGCATTTGAGGAGGTCGAGAAGAGAAGAAGAGCACCAGAAATGGGAAAGGGCTTGCGACCCAAAGAAGAGATGGGAGATCTACGGAGAAGAAGAGCCATAAAAATGGTTGGAAGTTTCGAAGTCGACTTGGTGGTGGTGGCAGCTATTTCATTGATGGAGGGAAGTAGAAGATGATTGTCTTTGATTTTGTTGAAGAAGATGAAACAAAGTCCTCCATAGATTAGACTTCAGTTGCACGAGGAGGTTGGGGTCCGTTGGAACTGGGCCGCCAGTAATGATTTGTATTTGTATCTACACATAAATACACCGAACGACCGATTATATAAATTTGGGTTAATTGTCAATTTACCTCCTAATGTTTGGACCGAATTTAATATTCTCCCTTAAAGTTTAAAATTTTAAATTTTGGTCCTAATGTTTGGACGAAATAAAAAATCACCCCATTCCGTCATAAGACCGTTTATTTGAAACGGTAAACCCGACACGTGCCCTGCACGTGCCTTTTCTTAAGAAGAAAAGACACAAATGCCCTTATTAAGAGAGGTCTCAATTCAATCCGAAGATATGTAATACCCATAAATTCCATAGAAGGTCTGTGCAAATGTAAACAACAGCTGGCACAACTGAAGAAGATTCTTTCAGATGTTTCTCCACCGGTAAATTCTTCATGCTTTGTCTTTTCATATGCAATCACCGGTGGTAGTCATGAAAAACATAAAAGAGACATTCAAACTAGCAATTTGGTGTTTAATCCAAACGTTTCCATCCATCAGTCCTTCCTTCCTACCCTTGGTTAGATCCCTGACAAATTTGTTGTGTTTTGCTGGAATGTTGCAGATACAGTATCTTGTTTCTCGTTGGGGTTCAGACATTAATTCCCTTGGGTCATACAGCTACGACAGAGTAGGGAAACACCATGATTTGTACGAATGGCTGAGGATCCCGATCGATAACTTATTCTTTGCAGGGGAGGCTACAAGCAAGGATTTTGCAGATTCCGTCCACGGAGCATACTTCACCGGACTGATGGTTGCAGAAGAATGTAGGATGCGGGTTATGGAGGTGCACATCTTCCTTTCGATTACACTCATATCGATCTGTTAAACTCAGCTTCTTCATACCCATCTTCAAATTCCTCACCTTCGCCAATGTGTCCTTAATATTCCTAGACACAATTAACTGTACATGAACCTGAAACAACCGTACAATTTCGTCATCCAGCTTTTGCAGCTTCTTGGAATAACGGTTCTTCTTGTAGAAATGTCGGTGGCTGAAATTCGAGCACGTTTTGACAAGGTCAATGCCATATCTCATAACCTGGACGAGATGGGGGGAAATGGTTGATGAAACTGATTATAGGGGATGTAAGGGGCTTCAAGGTAATTTTGTATTTCCAAAATTAAACTACCTCTTATCACGTGACCTGCACGTGAGCATTAGACAGAAAATTTTAACGGTTCAATGACGGAGTAACGTTTCAGTCACATGTGTAACGTTTAAGTCACGCGAAAAAACATGTGTGACCAATTAATCACATTGGTCAAACATGTGTAACGTTTCAGTTAATTAACCCTAACTGATTTAAATACATAGATTTTTTGAAAATTAAAGGGAACAATGTTACCTCCACAATGATTGGTGACATTGACTTTAACACCCTTAATATTTCTAATGATTCTCTTCTGAGAAGTGGTGTTCAAGGTGGGATCACTTTTACAAGGGATCAATTCGAAAAAGTTCCTTCAAACAGTAGGAGGTGCAGGAGCAACCAAACAGTAGGAGGCAGCATTGCAGCAGGAGCAAGTGCTACCGCCCTTCAAGATTCACATGCAAATACGACTGGTATATCTTTAAACTCGATTTATTCTTACGAGGAACGTCACTAGATCTTGGATACGGGAGCAACCAACCACATGACCAACAAAAATGATTGGTTGTGTGGGTCTAGGGCAGCTCTTGGAACCAATGTTCAATTATCAAATGGAGTGTGTTTTGATGTGCATTGTGTTGCAGATGTTTTGCTTGATTACAACAAGAAATTATGTGATGTTTTGTACATTCCTGATTTTAAATACAACCCGCTTTCAGTTTCAAAACTTGCAAGTGATTTGAACAGTTCTACATATTTATACCCTAACCTTGCTATCCCGCAAGACATCTCAAATGGGAAGGTCTTGGGAATTGGTGAGGTAAGGGCTGGACTCTATTTCATAAGCTTACCTTGCAGATCAGTTAGCTCCCTTGTAACATATTTTGTTGTAAATAATGCAATGTTGTGGCATAAGCGTTTTGTACATGCATCGCTTAAGATTTTAGAACATATTGAGTCCTTGGATGTTATTAAGGATAAGTCTGTTGATATGAACAATTATATGATTTGTCCCAAAGCGAGAATTGTTAGAAGTTCTTTTCATATCTCAAGTGCTAGAACAAATGTTATATTTGATCTTGTGCATGCATATGTGTGGGGACCTTATCATTGCCCCACACACGATAACAAGTGTTATTTTTTAACATTGGTGGATGTTTTTTCTAGAACAACGTGGGCCCATCTTATGCAATTTAAATCTGATGCTTATATTGTTGTGAAGGATTATATTGCTATGATAGAAAACCAGTTTAGCAGGAGAATAAGATGTTTTAGAACGGACAATGGAAAGAGTTTTTTAATGACCATATGAAAAGGTTGTTGTGTGATAAGGGGATCAATCATCATAGTTCTTGTCCTTACACACCACAACAAAATGGTAAGGCCAAAAGGAAACATAGACATCTTCTAGAAATTGCAAGGGCCCTAAAACTGCAAGGGTCAGTCCCGAACATATTCTGGGGAGACTATATCCTTACAGCTTGCAATTTGATTAATCGCATGCCTTCCATAATATTAGAAGGTAAGTCTCTCTATGAGATGCTGAATGGGAAGAAACCCATTATAAATCACCTTAGGGTGTTCGGTTGCTTGGGTTATGCCAAGAATATGGTAGTGACCTACAAGTTGGCCTCCAGAGCTATCCCATCAGTCTTGATGGGATACTCTAAGACCCAAAAAGGGTATAAGCTCTATGATTTAACTGAAAAACGATTTTTTATTAGTAGAGATTTAATTTTTAATGAGAGCATATTCCCTTTTGGGACTGGTAGACTTGAGCAATTAGCGATATTCTTTGACCCACATATTGATGATTCCAATGTTGTTACCAACCACAAAATTGCAGAAACTGTGGATGAAAATGAGAAGGAAACCCACAGGATGAGACCCAACAAGACTCAGATGGGATCCCTTCAAATGATGAGTCTATCATTAACACTGCTGAAGGAAGTAATTCTCCTTATGATATTCCTCCCAGACTCACGATGAGTAGGTCTGGAAGGGTTATTAGACCCCCGATATGGATGAAGGACTATCATGTGTCTAACGTTTCGAATATGCATTGTATTAAGAATTATGTTTCATATGATGGATTGTCCGACAAATATCAATGATATGTATCATCTATGTCTAACCTGGTTGAGCCAGAAACCTTTCGTGAAGCTGAGAAAAACAGGTTATGGGTCGAGGCAATGTAGGAGGGGATAAATGCATTGGAAGAAAATCACACATGATATCTAGTTCCGTTACCGACAGGTAAATCTGTTATAGGATGTAAATGGGTTTACAAACTCAAATTTAATTCTGATGGAAGTTTGAGTAGATACAAAATCAGACTTGTGGCTAAGGGTTATAATAAAAAACACAGTGTGGATTATTTTGAGACTTTCTCACCAGTTGCAAAAATGAATACCGTCCGAACTGTGTTAGCCCTAGGCTCTATTAATTGTTGGCCCGTATATCAGATGGATGTCCATAATACTTTTTTACAAGGTGATTTTGACGAAAAGTTTATATGCAAATTCCTGATTGTTTTGATAACTGCAAGACTGACTTAGTATGCATGTTAAGAAAGTCTCTATATGGTCTTAAACAAGCAGGTAGACAGTGGAACTTAAAGCTATGTGATGTGTTGGTTAAGACAGGTTATAGTTAGTCCAAGTTGGACTATTCACTTTTTACCAAGAGAGCAGGTAATCAGATTGTTGTTCTTCTTATATATGTTGATGACCTGCTCATATCTGGACATAGTGCTGAATTAATAGCTGAATTGAAGGTTGTTTTAGAATCTAGCTTTAAGATGAAAGACTTGGGAGAATTAAAACACTTCTTGGTTATAGAAGTTGCCATGTCAGATAAGGGTTTGGTATTATCACAAAGGAAGTATGCTTTAGAGTTAATATATGAGGTTGGGCTTTCAAGTGCAAAAGTGAGTAAAACACCGATGTAATCAAATTTGAAATTGATTAGTCATGCACATGATAAGCACCTGAAGCTAAACCAAAATGATAAACCCCTAAATGATGTAAGTCTATATAGACGACTGATAGGGAAGTTATTGTATCTGTCAATTACCAGACCGAATATATGTTTTGTTCTTCAGAACTTAAGTCAGTATATGAAGGATCCTAAGGATACACATTTAGAGGTAGCTTTACGAGTAATCAGGTATGTGAAACGTGAACTACGTAAGGGAATTCTATTATCATCTGATTTAGTTTCAGATCTTGTTGGTTTATGTGATTCTGATTGGGTTGGATGTGGTTTTTGCATAATGTTGGGCAAGTCCTTTATTTCATGGAAGGTTAAGAAACAGGACACTGTCTCTAGATCTTCGGCTGAGTTAGAATACAGAAGCATGGGCTCAGTTTTGTCTGAGATTATTTGGCTTAAAAATCTGTTAAAGGAACTTGGATCAGGACAAGTTAAACTTGTTGTATTGCATTGTGACAACAAAGCTGCGATTCAAATAGCAAACAACCATGTTTTTCATGAAATGACAAAACATATAGAAATTGATTGTCACTACATTAGAGAGAAATTGTTGGATGGTGTCATAGAGCTTAGACATGTTAAATCTGGAGACCAATTGACTGATTTGTTTACCAAGGCATTAGCAAGCCAACAACATTATTTTCTGTTTGGCAAACTTGGTATGAAAAACCTGTCTGGAAGACAGGGGGATTTGTTGTGTTTGTTTACATGAGAAGCTGGGGAGAAAGTACAGCCTGAGGGGTAGTGTTGAAGCATGTACTATGCAGGCTGTTTTGGACCGTTGGACCAGACTTAGATTGTTTCTGTTTATTGGGCTTGCCAAAGTCCAAGGCCCGAGTTTGAGCCCAAGATTCTTATATTGCTGCGCATGCCCGATTTTGTTTTGTTTTGTTTCATTGTTTAGCGTTTATTTTGCAATTATATGGGTAAAACGAATTGCTCATCATTGGCATATCAATGATGAGGGGCTATTTCAAATATATATTTTCCCTCACATGATAATTTTTTTTAAAAAATAAATAATGTGAGAGAAATAAAAATAATTATAATTTTTTGTATTATGATTATTTCAAATGTATGTTTTCCCTCACATGATAATTGTTTAGAAAAATGTGAAAAATTATAATGTTAGGTAAATAATCATAATACAAATTATCATGTGAAGAAAAAATATATATTTGAAATAATTATAATACACAAAAATATAATTATTTTCATTTCTCTCACATTTTTTTTTTTAAAATTATCACGTGAGAAAAAATATTTTTGAAATAATCATAATACAAAAAAATATATTTTTTTACTTCTTTTTATGGCAAAAAAACAACAACCCCAGTACAACCCGTGAATGACATTCACAGGTGGTAGGGGTGACAATTTCTGACACGACATGATTAAACGACACGACACGATCTGCTTTAAAGCGTATATATGTTTGACCTTAACGAATCCCGTGTCTAAACAACTCTTATACGTTTAGACACGATTAATAACTGTGTCTAAACACCTCAGATCTGCAGATATCTGTATAAACACGATTAACTATTCGTGTCTAATCGTGTCGTGTGTTCATGTGACACGAATAGAGACATAGGAGTGTCAATTTCTGCCACAACACGATTTCTAAGTGTGTCTAAACAACTATTATACGTTTAGACATGATTAATAATCGTGTCTAAACACATCTAACATTCAAATACACGGCAAACACACGTTTAGACACAATTAATTAATCGTGTCTAATTGTGTCGTGTACTAAGTGTGTCTAATCGTGTACACGGTTACTTCTATGAATTGAGTTAGACTTAAATTTATACTAATAAAGTAAGTGACCCATTAACCACACTCATGAGTTCTAATTAGAATTAATTATTAAAAAAATACTCAAATTTTAGTCTACTTAGAAATTTTTAATATTATTTATAATTTAAGGTTCAATATTCAATAAAATAACCAAAATTTGAGTATTACTTTTTTGTAATTAACAATTTTCCGAATAAGGTAATTTCTATAAATTCTTAACGAATCCTGTGTCTAAACAACTCTATACGTTTAGACACGATAAACGACTTATACGTTTAGACACGAGATATGTTTAGACACGTTTAAAATTTATCTGTTTAAACACGAGACATGTTTAGACACGACACGATTAATGACACGACACGACACGATTGCCACCCCTAACGGGTGGAACTAACGACCAGTTATACAGTCATTCACGGGTAGAACTGACGACCGAGTTCCACATACGAATGTCATTTACGAATAAGAGTCGCGAATATGTACGCTTTCATATTTATTTTCAAACCTAGGACATTTTGGTATATATTTATTAAATTGAGTATAATTTGGTGAAAAATTATCCGATCAGCCATATCTACGAATTCCTGAATCCTCTCCTGTTTGTGAAGCAGAAACCTAGGAAACTGAGCTACATAGTACATACATACCTAACGATTTGCTCCGACCCAACTCCACATTTTTTTTTCAGAAATTCATCTTTAAAATCCGATCCGATTTCATAAAACAATATTAATTTTAAAAGGTATGCTACTATGAAAGTTTGGTAGCCAGGTCCTCGTTCTCCTCTTCACTGTGGTACGAGTCATATGGTTCGAAATCAGAAGAGAAGAGAAGAAATCAAACAGAACTCGAAATAATTTGGGTGATAGGATACAGCAACAAAGCCCAGATAAAGGCAAGATTAATCAAGATCTCTAACATCATTTGCATGTGATTTAACTGCCATTTGAGGGTTTCGATTTATCTTCCTCTTTGAAACCCTAGCTTCAGAGAGTGAAAAATCGAGTCTTTGCCTCTATGCATCCTGCTGGTTCCTCGCAGTTCGACCTCTTTGAAATCTATCAACGATTTTGCGGTAAAACTTGCGATTCTTTTGCTATTATGAATTCTGTGCTTTTGCTGTTTATGAGTTGCTTTTATTAACATCTTAACCCTAGCGACTCTAATTGCGGTTCTTGGATTCTTTGTTGGTTTTATTATCTGAGTTATCTCGTTGCAGATTTCCTTTTGGGTGTATACAATTGAGTTCATATTTGAATAATCGGAGAAAAAGGGACGTGCAAAGTGTTGTACCGAGTACAATTTCTTCTAGTTTGTCATGTTTCTTTATCGGCGTTTTATGTTCAAGGGATTCATTATTTGCTTAATCATTGGTATTTGTTAGTTCGTTTGTGATCTTAATGTATTGTTCGCACGTGTATTGGCAGTCTATAATTGTATGAACTATAGTAGAAGAATGTCCTATAGTGTACGTATATGAATTATGAAGTTATCATCAACATAGTTGATTTTTGGTATCTGCTTGCAGATATAAGATATGGGAATTCGTATAGACACAAGGAAGAACGTAGTGGCCAAGGGGACGAATCGCAAACAGCTAACTATTCCAGGGAGGGACTGGCTCAACTCTTAAAGCTGGTCGAGTCAAGATTGCAAACAAGGTAAGTGATATGCACATTTTGCATGCCAATTACACTTATTAAACGGAGGGCAACTTAAATTGAAGGGGTAGGTTGATGAAATAGATTAGGTACTATACTGTCTAGTTGCTGGTACTCTAAGAACGCCCCTAAATAAATACAACTATTGACGAATACCACTATGATGTTTTGCTAGGTTTATGGCAGTTATGTTTACTAGACAAATCACTGTTTTGGCTACTACATTCATTAAATTGCATGATTTTCTATTTTTCCTTTTACAGTGGGTTAGACACGTATCACTGTCATGATTTGCTTATTTAATGGGTTATACTTATCGCTTTTTTGGTCCTCTCCTCAAATTGTGTAATTTTCTATGTTTCCCTGGTGAGTTAGGCGAGAATGCAGATAAATAACATATCGTGCGGACATTTACAGCAAAACTTTAAACTATATAAACGTTATTCATAGGTTAAGATTACCTCTTATCAATATTTTCCCCCAACTCTTTAAGGAGAGAGAGGACCTTGCTCACAATAAGTGAACTTGGGCCATAAAATACCTCGTTAGTTTCATTTCACGGTCTCAACTTTCTGTACCCTAACATGGAATGATGGAATAATATGCAATTCTAGCCCTAGGTGTGCATAGGCATACTTGTATCATGACTTCATCCACACTCGCATGTTTCCCCAAGCTAATCCTATGTGTTTTCCTCCAGCTACCTTTGTTTGTTGAACTTAATGATGTTGATGAGGTTAGATGTTGCTTTTCGGTTTCCTTTTATCTTTTGCATTTGGAGCAATGAGAATTAACCAATTGCCTTATTTGAGTCTTGCTGCTAAATTTGATTGCATTGTTGGTCCTGTATATTCTCTGGTTACATTAAAGGCACTTCTTTGTTACAGGGAGTCAATCTTCAATGAACTTCAAAAGCTCATGTCACTGCTAAACTTGATGGTTGGATCCATTGCATCTTTACCCTTATCACCCCAATTATTTTGTTCTTGTTTAGTCTTTTGGATTGGGTATTTTTTACCCGTCTTTTTCCCCATAATTATTATAGCATGAAGGTTTTTGAAGAGTCTGACCAATTTATTAAAATTGTTTTTTTTTTCTTTCAGCAGGTGGATTATTCGGGATTTTCACGATTTTATGATTTTGTTTTCTTTATCTGTCGAGAAAATCGCCAAAAGAATATCAGTAAGTATATGGTGTAGGACGTAGTTAATCCCATGGAAAATTCTTTTTTATTTTTTGCCATTGTGTATTTATTTAAGTTTCCTTATATTGAACACTTCACAGCTGTAAACAAGGCTGTTGCTGCATGGAGAATTGTTTTGGTTGGTAGATTCAGGCTTCTTAACCAGTGGTGCGACTTTGTTGAGGTGGGGCATATCTATTGTACTAGGTGATATACAATATGGTATGAGATATTTTCTCAAAAACACTTGAAGAGTCATAAATCCAAAAGTTCCTTGGTGTTTCAGGGCATTCTGAAAGTCTTGGTTTATTTATCTCTACCCTTCGTTTCTTGTTCATGATGTTCAGATTCTTTTTGACTCTTTTACACTTAAAATGCTTCATAGCTTATTCTTCTTGTTGATTGGTTTTAAAAATCAGCTGTTCTATATAAAAACTATTATGATTTGTGGTTGTTACTTTTCTTTGGCAAAAACAAAAACTCATTAGGGAAGCTAATGATGCTTACCTTTTAAGGCTGATTTCTTTCAGAAAAATCAAAGATATAACATATCTGAGGACACCTGGCAACAAGTTTTAGCATTTAGCCGCTGCGTGCACGAAACACTGGAGGGTTATGATCCCGAAGGTATTACTTGGTTGAATGTTGAATCTACGAACCATGTGTGTTCTGGCCTCTACTCTGCATAATTTGTCGCCTTTTTCTTCACACTTTTCAGGTGCTTGGCCAGTTCTGATAGATGACTTTGTCGAGCACATGTACAGGTTTGACATACCTCAACATACACGTCATCAATACTCCATTGTATATGTGAAGTGTTTGTTATGCTTAATCTGCAATCCACTGTTTGGCCAAAAACAAACTCCATTTTTACAAGGTCTAATGTTGAGAATTGCAAGGACTGAATTATTATTGACTTGCTCAGTTGTGTATAATCTGTCTCCCATCTCAAACTTTAATTGATCAGGAGCGTCAGTTCATCTCATAGTTTTATACTACCAATAGCTCTTTTGGCTAATAGGGACTTAGTCTAGTGGAAAAATTGTTAGTGTATAATCTCTCCATTACCGATCTCTTGATTTATTGTTAGATTTGATGATGCAATCAAGCGAGCTTCATACTTGAGTTTGATTGTTTTATGTTGCAGGATATTGGGTTCCAAGAAGTCCAACTTTTATTGCAGTGATTCAGAATCGCACGATGACTCTCTTCCAGGTTTGCAGTGCTCGAGTGAATAACAGACCGTTTCCCTTGGCAAATCATGCTTGTTATTTGTGAAATATTTGATGTATTTATTGATAGCGAACCACATTTTATATGATTATCTTGTGTCCTGAACTTCTCTTAACATTGCTTCATAATATCTTTGGTATCATTATGATTGTCTCCAGGATTGAAAAGATTGCCAGGTTTGAAACGTAGACTAACCGATGTCCTCAAAATTGAAGAACCCGAATCATCAGATGCTTCCGTTGAAAACTCTCCGGGCCCATGTTTCTTCCCCAACTCAAAGAGGAGTCGGCAACATAATTCACATGTTAGCGATGGCGGCATTGATGAGTCCATGGAGATTTCTCGACAACGGAATCCACTAAGTTCATCCAAGTCGTCATCTCCTTGCGCAGTGGAAGGATGTTTGTCAAAGGGTTTTGAAGGACTCTTCTCGAGCCATTCGTTCAGCTCCATTTGAAAAAGGAAATGCACTTTTTGCCACCCCGTCTCTATAGTTTGATATTGGATTTGGATCTACCTACTTCAATTGATGATAAGGAACGTTATTGATTTACTGGGTTGATTGTTGGTCTCCAAAATAGAAGAATAAAAAAACAATCTTGTATTCTTATCTAAGCCAACGGCACGTGCCCTTGGGACCGGATTGACTAGGGCCGGTAATGGTGCGGTGAAAAATTCATAACCATGGTTATAACCGGTACTGTTTAATCTGGTTGACCGTACCATTATGGTACGGTGCGGTTATGGTGATGAATTTTTTACCCATAATGGTTATGATCATGGTAATGGTATTTGAGTTATACCCATGGTTATAACCATAGATATTATATAAATATAATATTTATTTATTATTAATAAATTAATTTATATAATCTACTAAAAATAAATTATATAATTGAAAATTTGAAATTGTTGAAGATTGAAGACGCCAAAGTCCAACTATGCTAATATAGATTGATGTATTTTTAAAATATTTTTTTTGATATTTTATTATATTACATGTGTGGAATGAATATGGATATACGGGTAAAACTATGGTTAATAACCACAGTTATTTTAATGGTTATGATATTGAAAATTATACTCATAATGGTTATGATATGTGGTTTAAAAATATGATATGTTTATGGTATTTTTCATACCCTAACCATCGACAGCCCTGAGATTGACCCCTACTGCAGGACGACAATTCGGCAGCGGGAGCATGCGTTATTTTTAACCCGGATTATGATTGAACATCTCTAAGTGAGAATCCGGATTCTGACTTAGAGACGTTCAATCATAATCCAACGCACGATAAATTCGCGACACTGTCTAATGCATTCCACGTGGAACATGGAAATAAACACTGAGAGCAGCTAATGCGTGCAGTCCAGTGAGAACACTTCACTGGATCAACCAACCTACGCTGCGAAACAATCACTTACGTGTATCCTAATTTGATGTCGATCATGTCTAGGATCTGGGTTTGCATCTAATAAATTACTTAATTTTGTGAACTGGTAAAAGATATTAAATTTCTTCAACCGAGTTCTAGTTTAATTGGGCTTAGGTGTTTCCCTAAAATCTGGTTTCAGTTTGTATGGGACTCTAAATTGAACCTACATATAAATAAAGGAATCCAAATATGCCCGTTCAATGATGATACTGTTACGTTGTCGGTTGGGCGCAAAATAGACTAATGAATGGTGTGGCTTACGAACCCAACCGCCAACTCCATCTTCTCGACGAAAATCAACTGTCGCTCCCTCTCCCTCAAGCAGAAGCTCCTCGCTTTCTTAAAGCTCTGCACTTCATCGAACCACCTCACTCAAATTCATGCCCAAATACAAATCTCTGGCCTCCATGACGACTCTTTTCTCGTCTCTGAGTTCGTGGAATCTTGCCTCTCTTCTTCTCCCAGGAAAAATTTGAACTATGTGAAGTCGATGATCGAGCATTATCAGGACGTAAAAGATGTGTCGTGTTGGAATGTTCTCGTTAAGGAGTATGCATCGAGTGATTCACCAAGAGATGCGTTGCAGATGTATCGTCGGATGCGGAAAAGAGGGGTTCCACCTGACGGGCACACTTTCCCTTTCGTGTCCAAGGCGTGTGCTTTACTTTCGATGCTCCAACTGGGTCGGCAGGTTCACGGAGAGATTTTCAAGTTCGGGATGGATAGGAACGTGTATGTTCAGAACACTTTGATCCACTTCTACGGTTCCTGCAAAAAAGTTCTGGATGCATGCAACCTGTTCGATAAAATGCCTAGAAGAACTGTTGTCTCTTGTAATGCGGTTATAACTGCCTGCGTTGAGAACTCGTGGTTGGATTCTGGATTTGAGTACTTTCTCAAGATGAGGAACTGTGGGTTTGATCCAGACCAGACTACATTTGTGGTCTTGCTTTCTATCTGTGTTGAGTCGGGGAGCCTGAACCTCGGGAAATGGGTTCATTCCCAAGTGATTGGAAAAGGAATGCCTTTGGATACTCAGTTGGGTACTGCACTTGTCGATATGTATGCTAAATGTGGCTCTGTTTTTTGTGCCAAGATAATATTTGATCAAATGGGTGAGAAAAATGTATGGACTTGGAGTGCGATGATATTGGGGCTTGCCCAACATGGCTTTGCTCAGGAAGCACTTTCTCTTTTCTCTGATATGATGGAGGGTTCACTAATTAGGCCAAATTATGTGACCTTCCTTGGAGTTCTTTGTGCTTGTAGCCATGCAGGGCTTGTTGAAGAAGGGTACAGGTACTTCCACGAAATGCAGAATCTTCACGGGATCAAACCCATGATGGTACATTACGGTGCCATAGTGGATATATTGGGTCGTGCAGGTCGTCTCATAGAAGCTTACAATTTCATACTGAAGTTGCCCTGTGATTCTGACCCGGTTCTGTGGAGGACTTTGCTCAGTGCGTGTAGTATCCATGATGTAGAAGACATTGATGGGGTAGGGCCTAAAGTCAGGAAACGCCTGATGGAGTTGGAGCCGAGAAGAGGTGGGAATTTGGTCATGGTTGCGAATATGTATTCCGAAACAGGAATGTGGGAGAAAGCAGAGAAGTTGAGGAAAGCCATGAGGAAGAAAGGGGTGAAGAAGATTGCTGGGGAAAGTACGATCGAAGTAAATGGTGGTATCTGGAGATTCTACTCCGGAGACGATTCACGAATCGAATCAGAAGGTATTTTCCAGTTCCTTGATGATTTGAGTACTCACATAAAGATAAATGATAACGTGTTGTTGCATTAGAGGATCAAATAAGAAGGTTGTTAGTGTAATTAGTGATTTGTTCTTCTAGTGACTAGTTGATACTTCAAATTCAATGTCATTTTTATGACCAATGGGTATTTATATCTAATCATAGAGAAATTTTGCTTCTTTTGCTGTGGTTTGAGGTGCTGATTCCATGCATTTGTTTGTAATCTTAAAATAATTAGATTTTATAAAATATACTCTTTCAAAATCTATTTTTTTTTTAATCTTTATGATGAAACAACTATCGAGAATATACTCATGAATATATGTACATTTTTATTTTATGCATATTAAAAGTGGTATTCTACAATACATTTTCACATTCAACAGCATGATCAACCAAAATTTCCCCACATTTTGTTTTCAAATTACCGCCCATGCTCTGCACAACTATTCCCAGAAACCCTTTATATTATTGGAAACTGGAAAGTATTTCCAAACGCATTAAAATCAGTTAAGATTTTAGATGTCTAGGTTAGGGGTGATAATCGTATCTAATCGTATCGTGTTATTAATCGTGTTGTGTCGTGTCTAAATATGTGTCGTGTCTAAATGAATAAGTCTTACAAACGTGTCTCATTTTTTTACACGATTAGACACGATTAACTTATCGTGTCTCTATTCGTCACAGGTATACACGACACGATTAATTAATCGTGTTTATACAGATATCCGCAAATATGAGGTGTTTAGACACAATTATTAATCGTGTCTAAACGTATAAGAGTTTAGACACAGAATCTGTTAAGGTCAAACTAATATACGTTTTAAATCAGATCGTGCATGTCGTTTAATCGTGTCAGAAATTGTTAGTCTTAGTCTAAGTGACTAGGTCTTACCACTAATTTTAGGTTGACTTGGTTCGTTTAATCATGTCGTGTCAGTAATTGTCCTGACTAGGTCCTACCACTAATTTTAGATTGGCTTGGTCATGTCTGATTTGGAAATTTATATATATATATATCTGAGGTAGATTCAAAAAGAAATTTATGAATTAATTTCCAACCGACTTTATATATATATATCTTATATATTTGTATAAATTTTTAAAAAATCAATAAAAAAAACTTAGTATATTTAAAATTCAAAAAATAAAATATAAAACTTACTATTTATAAATGTATTTGTTTTTCATTAAAAAAAAAAAGAGCCCAGCCCAAGGTTAGACTTTGTCGGGATCAAGGGTTCTACCCTAATTTATTTATTATTTTTAATGAATTTATAAAGAATAATTTTTATATTTATAAATTTTACAATTATAATAAAAATTTCCTTTTATTTTTTATAAATTATTTTTAAAAATTATATATTTTTATTATATAAATTAAATATTATATTATATATTTAGGTGACGATTCCATTATGGTGGCATCAAGCTGCTTGATTAGACACCATATATGCACTTAACAATTTAAGAGAAAAAAAGGCAACGAATGACTAATTGAATACTAAATAATAGCATTCTCAAATATAGAGTTACTATATGCTAACGCATTTTTTTTAAGTACTCATCCGATAACTAAATACCATTATCCATTAATATAAATAAAGGTTTGTTTATTAACCCTTAGAAACCCATGTGCAGCCACCTTCCAAATATCTCCCGTAGAGACGTGTAAGTTCCCAACACCGTGATTGCCAAACCCATTCCAATGACAACCCAGATAGCAACAGACTCGCAGCTTAGTCTCCTGTAATGTCCCGAGATCTTCAAGTAACATGAACACGGAAGTATAATCGAAGCGGTGATACTCAAGAAAGCTCCAACCAAAGACATTAGAGACCCGAATAAAGGAACACAGATGGCAACGATGACAGTAGATATCACGAGAACGGTGCCGAGCAGAATGCTGAAAAGTTTGTTGTCGGAAAAGGAGACACGCTTCTTGATAGCGCTGATGATTGGTGTCACCATGAGAGCGTACTTGCATATCGGGTTCACCAAGGTTGTGTAGATGGCGATTCTAGAGCTCAGTTTCTTGATCGGGAGGTTTAGGGTTATCTGCGATTCAACGGCATCACCGAACATTAAGTACCCCATTACTGCCATTGATGCGTAACAGATAGTGCAGAGGATGAAGCACACTATGAGGACCTGCAGAGAAAGCATCAGCAGATAAGAACTTGAGATTTTCTTCTTCTTCTTCTTCTTCTACTTCTTTATAAGTAAGTACGTCTGATTTCAAGTTGTTAACTGCTTGAGAGAATGGTATACTTACCGAGGAAAACTGATGTTTCTTCTTCATGGAAGTGTAGAGGGTCGGAAAGACGGGATGAGCGCAGTAGCAGAATCCGAATAAGCTGACAGCGGTTGGGATTCCGCTCCACTGAACAAGCTTCCCCTTCTGATGAAATCCGACTCCATCGAAAGCTCCGGTCCATAGTATAGAGAAGAGAATGATAAAAGAAGCCAAAACCCCACTCGCAGAAACATAAGACAAGATGCTCAAGTTGTCGACCCAAACAGTAGGAAGTATAACCAGTGCAACAATCAATACCAAACTCTGTTTCCCGCTTATGAATCCTTGGATCTCAAACTCTATGCCTGGGACGAGGTTGTGCAAATTGTCACCTTCAAGAATCAAGAATCCCGTTGCTACCAGAAAGAGCTCTATATACATGAACACTGATATTAGAGCGCGTCCTTTCTTTCCAAATGCGGTTTCTCCGATATCTGGGTAGGTTCTGATGTTGGGTTCGGTGTCCATGCATCTTTGGATTAAGAGGCCTGAGTAGAAGGCTGACATGGCAATGGCGAAGAACAGTAATAAGCTTAGCCACCCTCCTGTTGCCAATGCATAAGGTGTTGATAGAATTCCCACTCCTGCAAAACCATACAGCCGTCTAAGTGATGAGCCTGCGTCTAATACATATTATCAGCTTAGCGACTAGAGTTTCTGAAGAAGCAGCAGCAGCAGAAGAAACCTGAGAGAGCATTGAGTCCATTGAAACAAGTCTTGAAGAAAGAAGTGGATCCTGTGGTTTCGTCGTTGTCGGACTCGGTTTCCTCTACCTTCTTTGCAAAACCTTCATGTTGCTTCTCATCTAGCAAGAGAGGCACAGACAAGTCAATTATTGGCTTACCCTCCATTGCTGGTACGCAGGAATTAGCTGAGAGAGAGATGTTGAATTAGTGAAGAGAAACCCCTCTATAGGTAGAGGGTACGTGTATATATATCTCTTCAACGATACTTACAGATGTTTGCTTTTGGCGTATATATATATATATATAAGACATGTTTTAAATGGTAACTTATCTCTTCCGTTTTGAACCAATCACGGATAATACAAGATTACAAGGAGGGTAGTTACGCAAAAGAGACATTTCAGAGCTATTTTTGGTATTAATTACATGCTATTATATGGTATTACTAAAAAATGAGCAAAATTGAATCACTTTCTGAAGCAGAGACATCATTCCTTAAGTTACGAGATTTAAGTTCTAATCTTTTCTTTTTCTTTTTACCTAACACATCATTCCTTAAGTCAGGCGGACAGACTATCGTGTGTTAATTAGTATCACAAAATTATCATTAATCACTATCGTAAGTTAATTAGTATCACAAAATTATCATTAATCACTATCGTAAGTTAATTAGTATCACAAAATTATCATTAATAGTGATTGCTACTTTATGTCGAACAATTAGTTGTTTCATTTTCTTTTCAGAAAATATGTCTGAATTTGTACTTTTGCAAACTAGATAATAACTTAATGGCATATATCATCATTGTCCTTTTTTACCATCAAACTTATAATTTTCTTGACGTCCGATTCCACTTAGTTGGTAATTCCTAATAGATATTTATCTTCCTAAGCTGTGGGCATTACCCCCCGGGTGCGAGGTGAATATATATATAAACAAAACAAAACAAAAAAAAGTTAAATACTAAGTACCTACCTGAACTTCGAATGTTTTGCAACGAGCTATCCGAATTTTGAAAATTCAAAATGAGCTATCTCAACTTTGAAAAATGTGCAAATAACTGTCCAATTTTTCGTCGAAAAGTCGTCAGAAATTGGACGGGGTAGCTATTTGCATATTTTTCAAAGTTGAGATAGCTCGTTTTGAATTTTCAAATAAGATACTCGTTGCAAAATGTACAAAGTTCAAGTAGCTACTTGTTATTTAAAAAAAAAAATCTTATATGCTTATTTTTTGTAATATATTTATTGGAATTCGAGTAGTCACTTTTCGACCTGTTTCTTCTTGAAAATACCACTTTCGACGTGTTCATGTTATATTTTTGGAACGGACAAACATCTTAGTTTAGGCTAAGATTTTTTCAAGCACAGCAACAGACGAATAATATTAAAAAATCCTACCAGCTAATAATAAGATATTTTGTTTGGCCAATTAATAATAAGATAGAGAGGGACTAAATTTGTTAAAATGTTGTAAATTGGATTGTATTGAGATTTATTTTGAATTAGTTTACATGTAATCTATTTATACATTTAGAATTAACACTTATTTTACCGTTCTAACAATTATATTTAACAGTTATATTACTTTTTCTAACAACTATATTACTATTCATAACATTCATATTTTTAACACTTCCCCTTAAGTTAAGCAGTGAGATCTTTAATGTTTAACTTTCTGAGACAGTGTTGAAAATTCTTCTGTTTACTGCCTTAGTCGGTATATCTGCTAATTAGTCTTCAGATCGTACAATTGGTAGTTCCACAATTTTTGCTTCTAGTTTTTCTTTGATAAAATGTATGTCGACTTCTACGTGCTTGGTGCAATCATGTTGTACCAGGTTTTGTGCGATGTTGATTGCGGCTTGATTATCACACATAATTTTGCTAGACTGTGATGGAGAAAATCCAATTCCAGTTAGCAATTTTTGTAACCATGCAATTTATGTCATTCCTCGAAATTCTGCTTCCGCAATTGATAGTGTCATCACTTTATGTTTTTTGCTTTTCCACGTAACCAGGTTCCCCCTACTAGAGTGAAGTATCATGATGTTGATCTTCGATCTGTTGGATTTCCTGCCCAATCCACATCAGTGTATCCTTGAATCTTCAAGTGTCTGTTTGGTTTGAATAATATCATGTGGTTTGTCGTTCCCTTCAAATATCTTATAATCCTCCGTACTGCATTCATATGTTCCGTTTGTGGTTGATGCATAAACTGACTTACCACTCCTACAACATAAGCGATATCGGGACGTGTGTGTGAGAGAGATATCAACTTTCCTACCATTCGTTGATGCCTCTCTTTTTCTGTCAGTTGTGCTCCTTCTACTATCTGGAGTCTATGGTTTGTTGTCATTGGTGTATCTGCCGTTTTGCAATCGATCATTCCAGTTTCTGCTAATAGATCCAAAATATATTTCCTTTGAAAAGTAAAAAATACTTTGTTTATATCTTAGTACCTCTATTTAAAAAAAAAAAATACTTGACTTTTCCCAAGTCCTTCATCTCGAACTCGGTGAATAGGTTCTTCCTTAGCAAGTGCTTCATGCCAAAAAGACTTAGGCACCCGAGATTCAATTAGAAAAGCTTGGGTCATTTCTAGGAGGATTCGATTTTTTCTTCCACCCACTCCATTTGTTCTGATGTATGGGGGCAAGTAGTTTGATGAAATAATCTTTTAGTGTAAAAAAAATTGTATCATTTTTGTGTTAATAAACTCTTCCCCATTTTAAGAGCGCAAAATTTGAATATTTTTTGAAATTGTTTTTGAATCATAGTATAAAAGTAGTAAATTTTTCAAAGACGTCAGATTTTTGTTTTAGAAAGTATATCCATGTCATGCGAGTGCAGTCATCTATAAATATAAGGAAAAAATGAAAATTTTGTCATCATATAACTAGAGTTGGGCCCCAAACATCTGAGTGAATGAGTGAAAAATGTGAGTTTACTCTTGTGTTATTAGGTTTGAATGTTTGTCTATAACTTTTAGCTAACACACATGTTTCATAGTTAAAATTATTTGACGAAGCAAACTTAGGAAATAAATAGTTTAAATACCCTGTGGACGGATGTCCCAACCTTCGATGCCATAACCATACCTTTCGGTTTGCAGTCCCATGAGCTAGCATTGTAGTACCTTGTTGAGTCACTTCGTCCACGTAATACAATCCATGACGCTCAGTGCCACACCCAATAATCTTCCCTGTCCTGATGTCTTGTAGGACACAAAAAATAGGATGTATAATCACTGTACAGTTTAGTTCATTTGTTACATGACTAATTGATAATAATTTATGTGTTAATGACTGAACATACAAACAATTAAACAGGGTTAATGTTAGTGAAATTTCAATAGTTCCTCCTTCTTCTACATGGATTATTTCTCCATTGGCTCCTTGAACATGTGTTTTTATTAGAGTTTTAGACCATATTTACGATTCCTAGCCATTCCGAGATTATTTCGTTATTTTCTAAATTTTTGTTGAGTCTATTTATCGTTTTTATGGGTCTGATTTGGGTAATTAAAATTCGGATTAGGTTTCGTTTGCAATAATTTTGATTCTTTGGAGGGAAAACTGCTAATTTTAAAAGTAGAAGGCTTTGGAAATAAAATTCCAAACTCTTTACCTCTATCAGTCATTCCTCGAAGGTGTTTCCTATCGACTTCCTGCACAGGTGCTAACGACTCTAGGGTGCCCACAGCTGAGGGTCCCCTTTCTCTATCTTCGGTGTTTCAGCTTCCTCTCTTGTGGCCTTCGTTCCACCACTCAGGAAATCCGACCACCTGAATCACTGATCCTTGGTATTTTTACTCATCCCACAGTGGCTACATTTTAGTTTTGACCTGTCTGGCTGGGATGATGACCCGTAGAGTTCTAACTAGTGTCGTCCCTTCAAGCTTAGTCCTAACACTTCAGACTCCCTGGATAGGTAAGGCCTGGTGCTGTCCCTTCGAGCTGCGTCCTAATGTTTAGTCCAGCTGCCACGCCCTCTGATGACGAGCCTCCTAAGACTGACCCGAAAATGTTTTTGTGGGCAGTCTCCTTCCGAAGAGCGGCGTAGGCTCCTTCGAACGAAGTTAATGGTTCCCACCGTTTAATTTCTCGTTTAATCGGATCGCATTATTAGTATATTGCGTTTAAGAACTGGAATAGTTTTGGTTCTGCCCTAATCTTGTTGTATGTTGCGATGTCGGTTGTGTGCGTTATGGGATTTGAATCCCTGCAGTCGATTTGCAAATTGTCAGATATACTTTACTTTGGAGTTTGATTCTGGAAATTGAGGCTTTGATTGATCGATCTACCGTCGTCTGACATGACATCTGATCTTGATTCGGGAATTGATTGGTAAGTTGAAGGTAAGTGATGAGCTATGACAGATTTGATCTTAGAACCATTTAACCTGCTCCGATACCATGTTGTAAATTGGATTGTATTGAGAGTTATTTTGAATTAGTTTACATGTATTATATTTATACCCTTAGAATTAACAACTATTTTAATGTTCTAACAACTATATTTAATATCTACATTAGTGTTTCTAACAACTATATTACTATTTCTAACAGTCATATTGTTAACATAAAATGATTAAGCAAAATAGTTAATAATGTTAATGAAATACAAGAGATTGTTATTCATATACATATTTGACTCTAAGTTATACATCCACATTGTATTCATTGTTTATATATCCAGTGTTGCAATCGAAAAAGTGTAACATTTTAGTACGAGTGATAAAAAAAAAGATTGTATGGACCGAATTTCCGACAAGACCAGTCCGAGATCGGCCCAAATAGCCCAACCCGAGCTTAAGACTGAGACCGAGCAGAAGATTTTTTTCTTCAAGGTCGGTCTTAGTCTTTTTCTCAAAAACTTACTATGACCGGACCAGGCCGACTTAAGTGAAAACCCTAGTTATTCTAACGATGGGATTGTGTCGTCTGTGTCAAAGCCCTCCCCACTTTTAACCAAAAATGAACTCCAAGTCTTTCTTCTTTCTCTTCCTCCTTTTCACCTACTTCCATCCTCCAGTCATCTCGCAGCAGCACTACGCCGAAAAAGCCACAGTCAACTACAAAGTCAACAATGATAACTCTTATTCGAATGTACTCAATCGAACCTGCAAATCTGACCTCGTATACCGAGTCAATCCACCATACAATATTGTCTCCTCCATCTCCCTTCTATTAGCTTCAAACCCTTCCGACGTCGCAACAATCAACTCCGCCCCTGTAAACACGGGGAAGACTTAAGTGAAAAACCCTAGCTCTTCTCTATTCCTCCAATTCCAGTTGTCATGATGCTCATTAAAAATTTTGGTCCAAGACCGAGACCGGCCCGAGTCAAGCAAAACCGACTCATACGTTTTTTTTGCCGAAGTCGGTCTCAGTCCTCCATAAGTCAAGACCGAAATTTTAGTCTCGATTTTGCCCAAAAGTGTAAAGAATCGCGAAGGTTCGGTTGAAGACGAAGAAAGGCTACGGAGAAACCCTAGAACACGGAGGAATGAAAATGTAAATTGTGTATTGCGGCTCTATACAATGACTGAGCATCTTCTTAAATAGCAGGAAAGAAAAAACTAATTACAAGAGAAGCCTTTATAATTCTAACCCTAGAAATCTAAGACCGAAAAAATAAATATTACATAATACACCCTATACAAATAGAATACAACAAATAAACCTCTAAATAAAGGATGTTAGCTTGATTTCAACACTCCCCGTCAAGCTGATGTCCTACATAAATATCAATAATTCCTAACTTCTTTAGGAGATAATAATGATGTGCTTTTCCCAGCGCTTTGGTAAAAATGTTTGCAAGTTGTTCCCCCGAGCGAATATAATTAGTCTTCACAACACTTGTATTAATCTGCTCTCTCAAAAACTAACAGTCAATTTCAATATGTTTAATCTTTTCATGATACATATGATTTGCTGCAATTTGAATTGCAGCTTTATTATCACAATATACACGAGAATGCATTGAATTTTCTATGCCTAATACTCTAATTAAACCTTTCAACCAAATTATTTCGGATACAGCTAAACTCATGATACGATATTATGCTTCGGACGATGATCGAGATACAATGACGTGTTTCTTTACCTTCCAGGATACAAGAGAATTTCCTAATTTAACACAATAACCTGAAAATATATCTCCTGATTTCTAAACAGCTGCACCAATCAGAATCACAGTAAGCAGAAATACAAGTATTAGGATCGGATGATAACAAAATACCTACGTCTGGTTGGTTTTTTATATACTTAATTATCCTGTAAACAGAATCAAGATGAGATTTTTCCGGATTCTGCATGAACTGATTCAGATGTTGAATAGAGAAACTAATATCAGGTCTAGTGATAGTTAAATAAAACAACTTACCAACTAATCTTCTATATATAGTAGGATCAAATATTAATGCATCATCAGAATTCAGCCCAAAGGTAGGCTTGGCCAAATAAACCGGTTCGGGCGAACTGGTCTGGTCTGGTTTGGAACTGGTTTGGTTCGAACCGGTTTGGCCGAACTAGTTCCAAAACCAGACCAGTGTTTTTTGCCTTCAAATAGAACAGTTCAAAATAGTACCAAAAATCCAGTTCGAATCGGTTCGACTCGACTCGTTTTTTGATACTGGTTTATACTTAAATTTAAATCAAACCACTTAAACCTATATAATTTTAGAACCGGTTTGAAGCAAAATCAACTAAACCTAGAGATGTCTTCAATAAACCAAACCTAGAGATATATTGGACTCTCGTATGTTGATGTTGGACAGGATTTTAGTCGGTTGTGGAACAGATTTTCAATCGGTTCAGTGTGTTTTTCAGTCAGTTCAGTATATTTTTCAGTCGGTTCAGTGTTTTTTCAGCCGGTTCAGTGTTTTTTCAGCCGGTTCAGTATTTTTCAGTTGGTTCAGTATTTTGTTAGACGGTTCAGTGTGTTGGACAGAATTTTCAGCCGGTTTAGGTTCGGTTTGAACCGGATTATTTCCGAACCAAAATTATTATTAAAAAAAACAGACCAGAACAGTTCGAACCGGTTCTGAATCGGTTCTAACCAGACCAGTTCTTTTTTCCTTAAAACAGACCAGTTTTTTTAGAAACAAAAAAATGTACTGGTTTTTTTCAAACCAGACCAGTTCAGTTCAGAACCGGTTCGACCCCGAACCGGTTCATGAACAAGCCTACCCAAAGGTCTCATCATATCCATTGGTAGTCAGTTTCAGATTCTGCTCCATAGGAGTATTACCAGGTTTACCTCCTAACAATCCAACTTCGGAAAGAAGTTCAAGTGAGTATTTTCTCTGGCACAAAAAGAGACCATTTTTTATCTAGCAATTTCTATACCTAGGAAAAAATTTAACTCACCCAAATCTTTCATCCTAAAGTTGTTTTGCAAGGTTGATTTTAACTTAGCAATAAGAAACTAACTATTTCTAGTAATCACTAAGTCATCCATGTAAATTAAAAAAGCAGCAATTTCTGAACCACGTTTTTTAGTGAAAAAGGTATGATCATATAAGCTTTGCTTATAACAATTTTTTACCAGGGCCTCAGTGAGTTTCATGTTCCATTGCCTTGACGCCTGCTTTAATCCATACAAGAATTTCTGCAAACGACAAACAAGATTATTCTCCCCTCTTTGCGAAAACCTTGGGGAATCTGCATAAAAATCTCATCATTAAGGTATCCCTGTAAAAAGATGTTAAAAACATTCATTTGATAAAGCGACCAATTATTTTTGGCAACAATCGAAAGTAAAATTCTCACAGTGACCATTTTAGCCACAGGAGAGAAAATATCAGCATAATTGATCCATTCCTTTTAATTGTATCCCTTCGCAACAAGGCGCTCTTTGTACCTGTCTATGGTTCCATCAGAGTTATATTTTATCTTATATACCCACTTACATCCTATGACATGTTTTCCTGGAGGAAGAGACACTATAGTCCAGGTTTTATTTTCCTCTAATGCTTTAATCTCATTTTTCATAGCATTCATCCAATTAGGATCAAGAGAAGCATCGAAAAAGTTTTCAGGTTCAATTGTTTTATCGATCGAACTGATTAAACATTTATGATTAGAACTGATAGCATCATAGCAAACCTGGTGATTGATCGGGTATGTGATAGAACTGCCAGTCATAACATAGTCCTTCTGCCAACTAGGAGTTCAAACTGATCGAGATGACTTGTGTGGCTCTTCATTAGGAACCTGTATATGATCTTGGCGTTCAGATTCATCCTGATGATCAGGATATTCGGGACTGATGGAAACTGGTGTTTGTTCAGGAGGCGCACTCGCTTGGGGTAAACCAACATCAATATCAATTAATCCATTAGGTTCATCGAGGAACATATTTTCTTTTGCCTTTTCCAAATTTTTGAAGAGAAAAACATCCTCCATAAATCGAACGTCTCTACTCACAAAACAACATTTAGTTTGCAAATTCAACAATCTATATGCGTCAGAGCACCGGGCTCTGATATCATGTAAAGAATCGCGAAGGTTCGGTTGAAGACGAAGAAAGGCTACGGAGAAACCCTAGAACACTGATGAATGAAAATGTAAATTGTGTATTGCGGCTCTATACAATGACTGAGCATCTGCTTAAATAGCAGGAAAGAAAAAACTAATTACAAGAGAAGCCCTTATAATTCTAACCCTAGCAATTTAAGATCGAAAAAAATAAATATTACATAATATACCCTATACAAATAGAATACAACAAATAAACCTCTAACAGAGGATATTAGCTTAAATTCAACAAAAAGACCTGACCGATCCGCACATGATCACCCCTACATTTCGTGTTATAAGAAACCGCAAACAATGTCTACATGTGACGTTGACTTGAGTTAAATAAACTTCCACGATGAATTACGAAGTGTGTTTTCAAGAAGATAAGAGAGAATGGGTACGTATAGTATTAGTAGGGGTGTACGTAGCGTAATGAAGGTCCAATCTGACATGGACATGGACGACAGAACAACCCATGAGATAAGAAAGACAGTTCACCTCTCTTGACGATGAATCATTATGGATTTGTTTGGAGTTATTCTATGTATCAAAAGAGGCTACGGCAGGTGGGTCAGACCACAAGACAAAAAACGTACGTAGTTAGGATTACTCTTCCATTCCATAAACGCAATAAAGACATTGATTGATTAATCATTAATATCAGGTTGGACTTATCTGGGATTGTTTGTAGCTGCTACTAAAAAAACATTCCAGAGATGATATCCAAATCGAAAGCGACTACCAAAATTGAATTCTAAGGTCAATTTGATTCAACTGATCTTTAGATAAAAAGAAGATTGTCAAGTAGCTGAAATTTACAGGTGATCACGTGCACTACAAGAAATTTGGTTTTTTGTGAGGGTCAAATTTCTAAGGGAATATCAAAAATCCCTTAGAAATTTCACTTTGTAAGGAATTTTCTAAGGGATCTACCCTTAACAAATAAGCTTGCTAGAAAAAAATCAATTTAAAAGGAAAATCCCTTGCAAAATGTTTCAACAAATTTTCCTTATAAAATCCCTAGCAAATCAATTCCCTCACAAACTTATTAAGGGAATTTTGTGAGTATTTTCCCTAGTAAAGTATAAAGGATTTTTTCAAGGGTTTTATTTAGTAAATTTACAAAGGGATTATTAAGGAAAATCACTATAAATAATTTTATAAATATATAATATATATATATATATATATTATAATATATATATATATATATATAATATATGTATTATATTTATAACATGTAACATAATACACACATATATATATACTATTATATGAAACAAGTTTATAGTTTAAACATTCAAAGTCTTAACTAAAGAGATAACAATTAACAACGTATCTAAATAATACATACTTAGTCAAAAATATCTAAATAGAAATTATGCAACAACTTATGTATTTGAACCATTATCCCGTTGAAAGGGATTAAACTCCTGACCTTGTTTTGCAAATTGCTCCATCATGCTTTGCACTAATGCTTGCATTTGGTTGATCTGAGACTGTTGAGCTGAAATTTGTGCTTGTTGTAGTTCCACTACATCTTGTAACTTTTTATACTTCTCGTCGGTGTGCGTATTTCGAATCCTTGAACTTGAACTTGTACTCTTGTACCATGTATCTGAGGATGAAGAACTTTCGGATCCTAATAGGATCTTGGGATCCACCTTGGGCCCGAAACCATACAATTTTCCTTTCTTAGGAAATCCAGCTGCTTTAACCCATAAATTTTTATCGAACTTAACTTGGGATGCACCATCATGACCATACTTTACCACAATATCTGTATCATAGTCCTCCTAAAAAGAGAAAAATATATAATAATACTAACTATTTATCAACAAGAATAACACTATATACCTTATCATGAGATATATAATATTAGAAGAACAAATGAATATATGATAAAGCATAACTTACAATGACCCTTTTTGATTTTTTGTCAATGAATTGATCTTCACTTCCCTTCAAACGATGGAGCCTCCGGAAAAACTCTCCTTGGGTCGGTTCTCGACCTAGTTGTCTAGTCTACAATAATAATAAAACAAATTTATGAGAAAAGTTATATATATATATATGCATATATATTAAATGTTACCATATTCAATACCATTCTTTGCATATGCTCGTCAAAAGATATTGATCCTCCACTATGTTTAGTGATTGATCCATCTTTCTCTGTCATTCGATTTTTACGTGCAGCTTCTGATTTTGCTCTCCATTCAGGTTTTTCCCACTTTTCAACCAATGCATTCCATATATCCTTATTCATCCATCCAGGGTTATGATCTTTAAGCTGAGCAACATCATTTTTCTTAAGAGCTTTTAAAATCTGAGTCCTTGCACCATTCAACATACTAGTGTAACGCGATGAAGCTGTTCTCTCAAATGCTTCCATAAGGTCATACTTATCCTCATCAAATCCCATTCTCTCCTAACCAGACATGCAACAGAAAACAGAAAATTAGTATTAGTAGAACATACTACAATACAAACAAATAACTAGACACTCAAAAGCTCTGCTTAAGGTAACTGCAGATCACTGTTTTAAGAAACATAAAAGGGGGAGAATCACAAAAGAATCAACCATTGTCATATGAAATCGTATAGCATCAGAGACGCCCAATAAACTTTGCTTTGACATTTAAATTTCCTCGAATTAAAAACCTGGAAAATCTGCAAAGTAATATTTAAGTGCTAAGAAGAAAAGGATCTCACTTTCTCACCCATTGTCTGTTTTCCTTAGCTTCTTCTACCGTTCTTGGGGTAGTTTCATTATAGAGAGCAACTCTAAAACATTTTGTCGTTGCAGACAGACTCCCCCTGTCGTCATCATCCACTGGATGTTGCGGTCTCCTCGGTTTATGGTCTGGTGAGTACCTCTTGGGAGGTATTCCCCTATTTGTTCGTGGAGGTAATACATATCTCCCAGAGTTTTCCTCTTCTACTCCTTCTTCTGGATCATCAGTTTCTAATATGGAAAGAGAATGATCTATAATGGGAGTGGGAGTAGTACATACCCCAGGATTTCCAGATGTCAAAGATTCTTGGGACGTATTGCTAAGTTCAATGGACCGTCCTTCTGTTTCAGAGGTTACATCGGTTGGACTGATATCTGGTTCTTTTGATTCAGTATTTGACATGTTATGGTTATGGTAAGACATCTTAACCTAACTTAGGCGGTCATTCTGACTCCCATGTTTCTCCCCCTGACTGCCAAGTTGAGGTAAGTAAAAATACTCGGTTTCAATAAAATTACAATCCAGGGTGGTATAAAGGCGATGTGTACTGACTGGATTGTAACATCGATACCCTTTTTGATGTGGCCCATACCCGACAAAGACACACTTGATAGCACATGGCTCGAATTTAGTCCTTTCAGACTTTGGAATATGAACAAAGACGGAACACCCAAACAGTCTTGGTGTGAGATCCGACACTAGAGATGTTTTGGTGTGTTGGGATAATATGCGGGATGGAGTGCTAAAATCAAGGATTTTTTTGGATAGTTGGTTAATAAGGTAGACTGCTGTAGCTACAGCTTCAGACCAAATATACTGGGGCACATGTGACTCAAGCATAATAGCTCGGGTAATTTCTAAGATAATCCTGTTTTTGCGTTCCGCAACTCCGTTTTGTTGTGGGGAATTTGGACATGTGGTCTGGTGAACGAGCCCATGGTTTTTAAAAAATTGGGTGAGAGTTTGATTGACATATTCTCCCCCATTGTTTGAGCGAAGGACGCAGATTTGTTTTTAGTATTGGGTCTTAACGAGGTTATAAAAGGACACGAATTTTTCAGGAACTTCAGATTTATTTTTTAAGAAATATACTCAAGTCATCCTAGAATAGTCGTAAATAAATAGTAAAAAAATACCGAAAATGACTATTAATAAAGTTTGGAGCTGGACCCCACACATCTGAATGAACCAACTCAAACACTGAATTGACACGCGTATTAGTTGCTGGAAACGTAGTTCTATGACTCTTAGCATAAATGCAAGCTTCACATGGACCACAATCCCTATTCTTAAAACTAGGAAATAAAATACTGAGATAGGAAGGTGATGGATACCCTAACCGACGGTGTCATAACCAGAACTGTCTTTCTACCGTCCCGTAAGCCAGTAGCGTAGTCCCTTGTTGAGCCACCTCATCCACATAGTATAGTCCATGTCGCTCAGTTCCACGCCAATTATCTCCTTCATCTGGATATCCTGTAAAATACAGCAATTCAGATAAATCAGTACTGTACAGTTTAATTCTCTAGTGACGTGACTAATTGATAACAATTTGCACGATAGTGATGACACATAGAGACAATTTGACACTTTCAAGTTTGGAGAAACTTGATTTGTGTCGGCACCCATTATAGGTGTAATACTCCCATTTGCAGTCTGAATTTTTCCTTTCGTGGGGTAGTCCAGGAAATTATATCCCGACTATTGTGAGTCATTGTATCCGTTGCTCCGCAGTCAAATATTCATTCATAACATTTTTCAGGGTTAAAAACCTGCTCAACCGAAACTATAGGGCCATTTTTGCAAATACTAGGGTCTTTTTTGCAAATATTGTTTAGGTCACCTATTCCTTTCCAAGCAGCAGACGCACCTCCAAAGCTCCAAAGCATATCTTCTTCATTTTGAGTGTGGTCACCTCTTCCTTGGCAAGCACCGGCCGACTCAAGACTCTCGCCGGCCACACCTCGCCTGGTCTCGCCGGTGACGCCTCGCCTGGTCTCGTCGGCCACGCCTCTCCATCCAGTCCCGTGAGTCACGTCGAAGCTCTCGTTGACCACGCCTCGCCTGGCCACGCCTTTCCTTTCATTCACCTCAGCCACGTCGAGACTCTCGTCGACCACGCCTCGCTTGGCCACGCCTCGCCTTCCATTCGCCTCAGCCACGCCGTCAGCTTCGAGGTATGTAACTGTGGCTGCCTCAGCCTCGCCGTCAGCTCCGAGGTAAGTCATGGTTCGACCCCGCCACCCACCTTCGACCAAGTAAGCCACGGCGGTCCCGTCCCTTGCTTCATCGGCTCCGGTGGTCGGGGTCCGCTTGCTGTCGCTCGTGGTGGCCGCAAGGGCAGTGGCTTCGATGGCAACCGATTTACCTTTACCGGTTCGTTTTTGTTCGTCCCACCAATCGGGATACCCGACTAATTTGAAACATTCATCCTTTGTATGTCGATTCATGCCACAATGAGAACATCAGAGTTTATTTTTTTTCCTCTGATTGCTTATCCCGTTCGGTTTTGCTTAGGGATTTCCCTCGGTCGGTTCCGGTGGTGGTTTTGGCTCGGATCGAGAGACCACTTCCGATTGTGGTGGGTTCGGTGGTTGATTGGTTTAGGATACCGGTTCGGGTTGCCTCCCGTCGAACATGTGCGTAGGCCCGTTCGACCGAAGGTAATGGATCTTCCTTAAGTATTTCTCGCCTTGTGTGTTTCGTACCTGATATTTAATCCGGCTAGAAACTGAAATAGACGAATTTCCTGACGTTCTTTATTGTATATCGTGATGTCTTCTTCATGCTACATTGAGTTTGGGTGTTGTCGATCTATTGCTTGCCAAATTCCTTGCAGGATATTGAAATAGCGTTCTAGGGACAATTCGCATTGTATCAGGTCGCTCGCCTTGACACGGAGGTCGTATGTTTGTAGGGCATCCCCTCCGACACCGTAAGTTGTTTCCAGAGCACTTCATAGTGCTCTTGCACTCGGGTATGCGGCAACATTCCCGATTAGATTTGGTTCTATATTTTGTATAATTCAGGAAAAAACGCATAAGTCTCGTTCCTCCCATTCCGGATATGTTGGCTCGGTTGGGGTTGGTGGTAATGGCACCCCAGTAATGTGTCTGAGTCGTCGCCGTCCTCCAATTGCTGCCTTTATTACAATTGCCCATAGCGGGTAATTGGACTCGTTTAACTTAACCGTCACAGTCAAGTTTTCTGATGTATTTTGATGTTGCTTTCCCAGAATTTTGAGAAGCGTTGTGGCTAAATCATCTGTCCCTTCTGTGGTTCCGAATTTGTCTGTTTCTGGTGTAGACACGGCGAATCCTGTTCTTGGTTTGGTGCACCCTTCAGTTGGAAAACGGTTAGTCTCGGGTTATGGTCGATTGATAAATGATGAACAGTTTAGTCAAGATTGACACTACTCTGATACCATGTTAAATATAGAGAATAAACACAGAAATATTTGGTCAAACTTCCAACTTACATTATCATTTCAGCACATACATTATATAGATTACAACTTGTTTTACTGTAACTGCAATAATGATAGATAAAAAAACTAATTCTGCCTTTTTACAAATCTAATTGTTTTTGACTTAGTGGAACATTGATTAGTGGAGCAATTGAGCGGGTTTGGTGGAGGGCACTTGAGATGGTTGGTTTAGTGGAGTACTATAGCTAGCTGGGTTTCCAAACAACCCTAGATACATACAAGTTTTGGACTTTACTTTATTATATTATAATAGTAATAATATATGTTGAAAAAAGTCCCGACACAGAAAGAAAAAATACTGCTCTCCGTTCCTAAAATAATACGGTTCATTGAATTTGGGTAACGTTGGGTCAAATCAATAAGGATAAAAGTTAAAATTTTAAGTGTTATTATCTTTAATAAATTATAAGGATATAATTATTGTTATTTGTATATTTAACGTGTCAAGTTTATCAACTAGCTGGACATCCAAGTTTTTATGGATCGTTCTTTCTTTTTAATAGGATATATAAAATTATTCATCTAGGGTTATCATTTTTAGCCCACTCCTGATCTTTAATTACATTTGTCACTTCATTATTCATTTATATAAAATTGCAAGATGGTCTTTATCTTTATGAGTGCGTACTCTCATCATTTGCGAGAATTAAAGTTGCAGCTGGCACCAATAGAAGGAAAACACTTGAGCAAGAAAACAAAGTTGGAGTAGTATTACTGTATTAGTTACGGCTGATCATGGGCGGCCGGGCATGTTCGAAGGCAAGAGCAAGATCGAAATTTCGGTTTTGCCTTATGGAGGATCGAGACCGATCTCAGTCAAAAAAATTCGCCTAAATCGATCTTTCTTGACTTTGGTCGGTCTCGGTCCTGGACCGAATCTGCACCAAAAAGAAAACTATTGAGCTCACGGTATTTTTTAGTAAAAGGCGAAAGAATAGTTCACATCTAAAAAAACACTATGAACTCATGGTATTGTTTAGTAAATTTATCAGGATGTAGCTTTTATAGAGATAGAAAACCTCCAAAATTCACATTTCTTTCGGTGTGGTATTATGAAAATTTCAAATCCACCTTTCTTCGATCCGGGTCGGTCCTAAATGAGCTTTCGGGAAAAAAAACGAGACCGAGATCGACTTTGAAGGAAAAAAAACGTCCGCTCGGTCTCGGTCCTAGTCGAGCCGGTATTGTCGGGAAATCGGTACTACAATCTTTTTTGATCAATTCCTAGTAATAGTACTAGTTTTTGGAACTACAAGGACTCCAACAATTCATCAAGCTCTACCACACTAATCAAATTCATAATTAGTAATATCAGATCACTAACTCCAAATTGGAAGACCGGCCGCTTCAACTCGGTTCAGAATTCCAAAACCGAAATTGCTCCAGAGTCTACTTCGAGATTACCCGGACGGGTTTTACAGACAGGTACCCACCTACTTAAAGCCGTGAAAACTGGTTTCTAACCTTACGGCGGTTTTCTGAACTCCATACATAATCTATTTACTAAATTCTTTGGCAAAAAAAAAAAAATTTGTTTTACTAAATTCGAAGCACATAATCAGGGTGGCTATGTGCATGGAAGTGACGACCGAACATTACTTACTAGGAAATGACCGACAAGAAGAACTAATTAAGGAGCTTAATTATGCTTTCGAATCTCTGACATATTATATATATATCTACAGGTGATTGCGGAGACCATTGCTAGGTACATGCTAGTCTTCGGGGGATGCGGTTCGGGGGCTCTGAGTGCGAATGACGAGGGCAAGGTCTCCAAGCTTGGAGCTTCCATTGCAGGAGAAGTTGACAGTGACAGTGATGATCTACGCCGTGGGACACATCTCTGGCGCACACATGAACCCTGCAGTAACCCTAGCTTTCGCTGCGGTGAGGCATTTCCCATGGAACCGGGTAAGGCTAGCTGATCGTAAAACAAGCAGACAAACTAAATCCTAGGAAGAATCTCAACCCACATGATGAAGTAGAAGACACAACATGATAACTCTCCTTGGTCGTCCTTATCCTTTCAGCTGTGCCACTCTACATAGCTGCACAGCTTACAGGGGCGATTTCTGCTGCATTCACGCTACGAGTACTCCTCGACCCCATTAAACTTGTGGGGATACGCAAACCGATATCGGGTGGCTCGATGAACCCTGCAAGGAGCATAGGACTCGCACTAGCTAGCTCATACTACAAGGGACTGTGGGTGTACCTTTTGGGTCCAGTCATAGGAACCCTCACGGGGACATGGTCTTATAATTTCATCCGCACGACTGATAAGTGTAACCGTAAAATACCAAGAATGAAGGGTCGGGAAGAATCACCAACCGATCGACCTCCCAAACTCACTTGATTTGCAACAAAGTAGTGTAATTCACCGATATATATATATAATCTTAGATGGACATCTAATATACAAAATATATATGTAATTGGGTTAAGGGTTAATTATGAAAAAACAAACAATATTTTGAGGAAAAACAAACAGCAAACCAAACTTTATTTTTTGACAAACAACAAATCAAACTTTTGGAATTGATCAATCAACGAACCTACCTCAAATCTCAGTTATGTTTGAAAGAATTTTTCAATGTTTGAATGAATTATTAAGTTGTAATAATCTTTCATAATTAGAATACTTTACTAATGTTGACTTAATAATTTCATCAAATACTGAAAAATCCGTTCAAACATAACGAAAATTTGAGGTAGGTTTGTTGATTGCTCAATTCCAAAAGTTGGGTTTGTTGTTTATAAAAAAAAAGTTTGGTTTGCTGATTGGTTTTACCTCAAAGTTCAGTTTGTTTTTTGGTAATTAACCCTACAAAAAAAAAAGCGAACTTGGAGAAAAAACCAAACAGCAAACCAAAGCAAACCGAACTTTTTTTTGACAAACAATTAACCAAACTTTTGGAATTAAGCAATTAACAAATCTACCTCAAATTTTCATTATGTTTGAACGGATTTTTCAATGTTTAAGAGAGTTACTAAGTCAGCATTAGTTGAAATATTCTAAGGAAATAAGGGTAATATGACTTAATAACCTCTTCAAACATTAAAAAAATTCGTTCAAACATAATGAAAATTTGAGGTAGAATTGTTGTATATATAAAAAAAAAAGTTATTGTTTGATTTTTTCTTAAAGTTCGGTTTGTTTTTCAATAATTAACCCTACCTAATTTCGTCCCAAATACAATAATCAATATGATCGATGTTTGATTGACCGTATACATGAGGCATCGTACAATAACGATGTATGGGTGGCCATACTCGGTGAGAAACTTGATTAGGAATGCATCTCGTGGTACTGGACTAGTGGACTGTATTGCCATGATTTAACACATTAATCTATATATCTAAAATAAACATAATTCTACTTTATAAAATTATACGTAAAGAATCAAAAATATTTAAATATATTTGAAGTCCTACAACCAAACAGATATAATTAGATATAATTTGCTGAGTAAATTAGAGGGAGAAGGTAAAATTTGCAACCTAAAAAAAACGAGTATGGACGATTATGCATTCATAACACCCTCACGTGCGGCTAACGACGATTATGTGCACAAGCGTAGCTTATATCAAAATCTAGTATTTGTTGGGTATCGATAGTGACAGCCCAGTAAGGAAAAAGTATCGAAGGCCCAATAACTATAGAGGGGGTAAACCCATGACATTCGAACCGGATCGGCCTAAGTACGGGTAAAACTTGGCCCATCATCGAGTGGCCCAGAACCGAGCCCAAAGTCCCTGAGGACGCCAAAGGCTCCCTGAGTGCTCGCCATTCTTCACCAGGCCGCGAGCTTTCACTGCTCGCCATGAGAGTGCTCGCCCCGAAGAGAGCCTTGCCTCTCTCCTCTGGTCCCACTAAACCGTTAATAAGGAAGTGGCCATGATATCCCGCGTATCTCGGTCACATATTCACTAAAGATTAGATTTGGTAACTGCAATATCTCGCAGTAACTGCCATATCCCACGATCCGAATCTTCAGCAACACAATATACACTAAGATATTCAACTGTCTTATACGGTTTGATCTCTCCTACCCTATAAATACCCTTGCTTTACATACGTTTCTTACGTTTTTGAGTTTTATACACACATATACTCATTTAAGCATCGGAGAGGGACCCAGAGACACCCCCTCTGTTGCGCTCCCCTACCTGCAGGTTCACCGGAGTTGGAGCAGAAGCATCTTTCCGTCCTTGTCTGGCATTTAATTTACTGCCAGATCAGCATCCAGGATTTTACGATCCAACATTTGGCGCCGTCTGTGGGAACGAGCAATTCAGCCATGAGAACTCGATCCCAAAGCAACCGTCTGAACCAGACCAGGGAGCGATCCTCAGATAGCTCTGATTCCGCCGCCGCTTCACCGCTTCAACAAGAGCCTGCCAGCCGAGCAGGAGCCAATGTCGTTCCTCCGCGTGCAACTCGAGAGCATGTCAGTGATTCAAGACCGACCCCCGCTGCTAATCAAAACGGAGCCCCGGCACCGCACACAGTCCACATCGCTGGGGAAGACATCAATTTAACCCCAGAGATGATCTCCCTGCTGGAGGCCATCCTAGGACAGGCGCGCCGTTAAGTCCCTGCTCCTCAAGAAAATAATCCCTCTGCTCCTAAGGGAAACAACCGCCCTGCTGCCACAGGGCCCTTACCCTCTGAAACGGCAAATCCTGGCCCCACCGCGCCTCAGGAGGATCAGGAAATGACATCAGGACAGCAGTCCATACCCCGCATACACTAAGGAGACAGCAGCCGCATACACTGTCAACCCTTCCGGTCCTCCTCCACCCGGAACCTCGCCAATATACTGCACCGTGGATCTGATGGATGACCTCCTCAATAAAAGGCTCCAAGAAAGACAACTAACAGTCGCAGCTCCCTTCAAGGAGCAGTCTGCTCACCCTTTTACCGACGGGCCCGTCACCATCAAAATCCCAAAGGATGTAGTTGCTCGGGCCATACCTGAGAATAACGGTGGAGGAGATCCTACCGTACACGTCAACAAGCACGAGGCCTATTTCCTGGGTAAGTCAAATGATCCCAATCACTTGGCTTTGTTATTTCCATCCACTCTTTCGGGTTCGGCTTCGTCCTGGTTCTTCGGCCTCCCTGCAGGATCAATCGGAACTTGGGCAGAGTTAAGAAGCAAGTTTCTGGAGAGGTATATGGGTGAGCGCCAGTTGCTGAAGAGCGTGGTCGCCTTGGACTCAGTCAAACAACAGCCCGGAGAGTCACTGTCCAACTTCTATGAGCGTTTCCATCAGAACGTCACGGAGATAGATCGCTGAATCTCAGATGGGGAGATCATTCGAGCATTTTACAGAGGTCTGGATGTGACCAACAAGGCCTCGAGGAAGCTGTGAAACAGCTATCATGTGAAGGAGATTGAAACGCTGGAGGAGTTGGCGTCTAGAGCAAAAGGTTTCATAGACCTTGAAAGGGCGAACAGAGAAGCTAACTTCCTGACGACCTCGCTAAGGGTGGTTCATGAACCCCGACGTGATGGTAAGAAGGAGGTGAAGAAGGAGAAGAAGAAGGAGAAGAAGAGAAAAGACAGCAGGCCCCGGGTCGAGTCTAATCCAGCGCCTCGCCATCCTGAGGTCCCTGAGTACTTCACGCCTTTAAATAAGCAGATCTCAGCGGTACTAGTCGAGATGGAGAGGAGATCCTTGACGAGGCCACCGATGCCTTGTCGATGTGGGCAGCCCATGAGAAAGGATGTCGAGATCTATTGCAGATACCACAAGTGCAAGGGCCACAAGACAGATGACTGCCGCATTTTGAAACGGGATATAGAGAAGTTGATTCAGGGGAGAATGTTGAAGGAATTCGTGGCAGGGCGAGACAGAAGTCGAACGCCCCCTAGGAGACATCGTTCGCCAGCCCCTGCAGAGCAAACTGAGCCGTCTGGAAGCAAGAGGAGGGTAAATCTGATTGCAGGAGGATTCAGTGCAGGAGGATTCAGTGCAGGCGGCGAGAGGTCGAGCGCAAGGGAGGTCTATGTCACTCAGATCTCCACAGCAGTTCAGTTGGGGAAGCGGCCCCAACCTGAAGAGAACATTGTCATCTCATTCTCCGAAGATGATTTGGCACATGTTACCACCCCCCACAACGATGCTCTGGTTATCACAGCAGATATTGACGGTTGTGACGTTGCAAGGATTCTGGTCGACGGAGGCAGCTCGACAGACATCCTATTTCTGGACGCTTTCGAGAAGATGGGCAAGTCCAAACGTGACCTGAAGAGGGTCGACTTTCCGTTGATTGGGTTTGCGGGAAGGACAACTTATCCGCTGGGGGCTATAACCATGCTAGTGATTTTTGGCGAAGGATGGAAAAACATCAAGGTATCGGTCACTTTCTTGGTGGTCGATTCACCTACATCCTACAACGCCATCATAGGGAGGACCACGATCAATCCGAACAAGATTATGGCCTCCACAGTCCACCAGAAGATGAAGTTCCCCACTCCCAACGGGATTGGAGAAGTGCTCGGAGATCAGCCTTCCTCACGGCAATGCTATGTGAATTGTTTACGCAGGAAGAACCAAAAGGAGGCGCTCGCCATTGAAACAGAGGCCGACCCCCGCATTGGAGGAATTGGAAGAGGTCGAAATCGATGGTCCGGACAAGAAGGTGCGCATTGGAACCACCTTGAAGGAGGATCAAAAGGAGGCCATGACCGCCCTCCTCAAAGAATTCAAAGAGCTCTTCGCCTGGAATCCGAGGGACATGCCAGGAATCAGCACAGATATCATCTCCCACGAGCTCAGGATAGACTCTTCCATCAAGCCGATCGCCCAAAAAAGGAGGTCATTCGGGACGGACAAGCGTTTGGCGATCAGGCAAGAGGTCGGCAGGTTGATTGAGGCTGACTTCGTTAGAGAGGTGAGATTCCAGAGCTGGGTCGCCAACCCAGTTTTGGTTAAAAAATCAAACGGCAAGTGGAGGATGTGCATCGACTTCCGCGATTTGAACAAAGCTTGCCCCAAGGATTCATATCCCCTTCCGAGGATTGATCAGCTGGTCGATGCTACCTCGGGTCATGAGATACTGATCTTCATGGACGCCTACTCAGGCTACAACCAGATCAGAATGCATCCAAACGATGAGGCTCACACCGCTTTTTATGCTGATGGGGACATTCTGTGTTACAAGGTGATGCCCTTTGGCCTCATCAATGTCGGGGCAACTTATCAGCGGATAGTGAACCGCCTGTTCCAGGACATGCTGGGGAGGAACATGGAGGCTTACGTGGATGATATGCTTGTCAAAATCATCAAGGGCAATCCTCACACAACAGACCTCCGCGAGGCTTTCGAATGCATGAGGAGACATAGTGTTCGCCTGAACCCTGCCAACTGCGCCTTTGGAGTCAAGTCCGGCAAATTTCTGGTTTTCATGGTCAGTGAAAGGGGAATCGAAGCAAACCCAGAAAAGCTAAAGGCCATAGAAGAAATGAAGTCGCCAACCTGCCACAAGGAAGTCCAATGCCTGAATGGACGCCTAGCTGCTCTCAACCGCTTCCTCTCCAAAGCGAGCGACAGGTCCCTCCCATTTTTCAAAACTCTGAGGGTCAACCGCAAGCTCAAGTGGACGCCAGACTGCGAGGAAGCATTCCAATCCTTGAAGAGGCATACCCAAACACTCCCAGCTCTGGCAAAGCCCGTTCCAGGCGAGCAGCTTTTCCTTTATCTAGGCATTAGCGAAGTGGCAACCAGTGCTGTCTTAATAAGGGAGGAAAATAATGTTCAGAGTCCAGTGTATTTCATTAGCAAAATGTTCAACTCAGCTGAAATAAAATATGTCCAGATTGAGAAGTATCTCTATGCCTTAGTTATTGCTGCTCGGAAGCTGAGACCTTACTTTCATGCGCACGACATCACGGTCCTCACCAATCAACCTCTCAAAAACTTCCTGATGAAACCAGATTCTTCAAGAAGAATGGTCAAGTGGGCGATCGAGCTCAGCGAGTTCAAGATCAAATTTGCGCCAAAAACAGTCATCAAAGGTCAAGCACTAGCTGATTTCATAGTGGAAAGCACGAGTAACGGTCAAACGGTAGCAGAAAACAGCCCAAGTCAGTCAGCAGACAACAATCAAATCTGGGAGCTCTATACGGACGGGTCTTCATCAAAATAAGACTCGGGGGCAGGTTTAATTCTTATTCCTCCTGAGGGCGAGCCTCTGAAGTACGCGATCGCCTTGACATTCCCAGCGATCAATAATGAAGTAGAATATGAGGCTCTTATCACTGGACTCAGACTGGCAAAAGGAATGGGTATAACTGCGCTTAATGTAAAGAGTGACTCAAAGCTTATTGTCAATCAGGTTAATGGCACCTACGAGGCAAGAGGAGAAAAGATGAAGAAATATCTCAGCATCGCCAAGAAGCTGGTCGCGGAAATCCCAAATTTCGCGATTGAGTCTATTCCTCGCCAAGAAAACCAGATGGCAGACTCCTTGAGTAAACTGGCATTCGGAGGGACAACAATCTAGGATGTGCAATTTCTGGAAAAGGCCCTATGTTCAGTCCTGGAAAGCATAGCAGAGGTCTTCAACATTCAAGGACAGGTCACATGGATGACTCCGTTCCAGAATTATTTAAAAGAAGGGATCCTCCCAGATGACGAAGGCGAATCCACGAGGATTAGAAGACTCGCAGCCAGTTATCTAATCATCGATGGGGAACTCTACAGAAGAGGCTACTCGACTCCTTACTTGAGGTGTGTCGTTCATCCTGAAACAGAAAAGGTTCTCCGAGAAGCTCACGAAGGGGCGGCAGCATGTCATGAAGGTGCTCGATCGCTGACCAGGAAAATCTTCAGATTAGGATATTACTGGCCGACCTTGGGAAAAGATGTAGCCGAATTAACGCAGAAGTGTGAGACTTGCCAGCAGTTTGCACCACGATCGAGTCGACCATCAACACTATTATCCCCAATGGCGGGTGCCTGGCCTTTCGCTCAATGGGGAATCGATATATTGGGTCCTTTCCCTATTAGCACTGGTCAGCGTACTCACATTATAGTGGCGATCGACTACTTCACTAAGTGGATAGAGGCGAAAGCTCTAGCTTCGACAACGGAATTCCAGGTCATCAAGTTCCTACAGGTCAACATATTCTCCAGGTTTGGCATTCCCAAAATACTCATCAGTGATAATGGTCCGCAATTCATTGGAAAGGAGCTCAAATGTCTCTGTGAAGAATATCATGTCGACCATCGTTTCAGTTCAGTGCATCATCCTCAAACGAATGGGCAAGCTGAAGCAGCCAACAAGGTTGTCTTAGCAGGACTCAAGAAAAGGGTTCGAGCATTCAAAGGGAATTGGGCAGAAGAACTGGAAAACGTATTATGGGCCATCAGAACAACACCTAAGGCGGCCACAGGAGAAACGCCTTTCAGTCTAGTGTACGGATCAGAAGTAGTAGCACCCGCCGAAATAGTAGTGCCTACCCACAGAGTCCTACACTTTAATGCAGAGGCAAACGAGATCGAGCGTAGAACTAACCTCGACTTAGCAGAGGAAAAGAGATGGCTTTCGGAAAAGACACAAGCAAAGATGCGTTTGGCGACCGCTCGATATTTCAACAGAAAAGTCAGCGCTCACCAATTTTTCGTGGGGGAGATGGTTATGAGAAGGAATGAATTCACAAGGCTGGACAGTAAAAATAAACTTTCAGCCAAATGGGAAGGACCGTACAAGGTAGTAGAGATCGTCGCACCAGGATCCTACTATTTGGAAACCACCGAAGGCGAGAGGTTACCCCGTCCATTCAATTATGAGCATTTAAGGAGATTTCATACATAGATTGTAATCAAACTGTTATGTTAATAAAAGAAAGCCATTCCTTCATAAAGCATGTCCACTCGAAGCAAGTCGAAGAAAAAAGACCTGACGCCAAAAGTCAGGCAAAGACCTGATAACCAAATCGGGGGACAAAAGCCCTGACCCAAAAGTTAGGCCAAAAGCCCTAGCAACAAAGCTAGGCCAAAAGCCCTGACGCCAAAGTTAGGCCAAAAGCCCTAGCAACAATGCTAGGCCAAAAGCCCTAGTAACAAAGTCAGGCCAAAAAAACCCTGGTAACAAGGCTAGGCCAAAAGCCCTGACGCCAAAGTCAGGCCAAAAGACCTAGCAAAAACGTTAGGCAAAACAAAAGCCCTGACGCCAAAGTCAGGCCAAAAGACCTAGCAAAAAAGTTAGGCAAAATAAAAGCTCTGACGCCAAAGTCAGGCCAAAAATTCCTAACAATAGAATTAGGCAAAAAGCCAGACAAAGAGATCTGCTATCAACCCATTAGACAGCGGATAAGGAATTTTAGGCGATCACTATGGATGATGAAGCCTTAAAGTTAACAAATTCCCTGTTATTATGCAAATACCTCAAAGGTTTAAACTTCAAGGAAGGTAATATCTCTTTGAACTTAGAAGTTTATGCTTTTAAGTGTCAGAGTATTGTCCTGAGAAAGTTCGTATAGACTTATGCTCGGTCTAAGACTTTAAAAATCGGAGCCATTATACAGCAAGAAAAGTCGAGAGTAATTATGATTAAGATATTGGATGAATAGCCAAATATGTTTGAAGTCAATTAAAGGCTCATGAATATAAAGGCATATAAAGAAACCAAGTCTTAATAAATAATTACAAAGCAAAACAAAAAATTACAAAGGAAAAACAGCTATCTAAAAAGACAAAGAAAATATGGTCGCCAAGGAGCTGAAGGCTTCAAGATTTTGGATCCTCGGGGGCAAGGGTGCTTTGCTCGCCTTCGGGGGCAGGAGTACTTGGCTCGCCTTCAGGGGCAGTTTCTTCAGCAACAGCGGGCCGAGGAAGGCGACTCCGCAAGAAACCCTTCAAGGATTCAACTTCCCCAATGGGAAAGTTGGGGTCGACCGCCTGGATCTCATCCACCAGGACTTGGAGAAAATCGGCAATCGCCGACTTCATCACCTTCAAAGCCTGGTCCTCGAAGTCCTCGGAGGCCTTGAACTCCTCAACCACACTTTGGGGCGAAGGGACAGCTTTTAGCTGTTCAGCTAGCCGATCCCTCTCCTCCTCCAGGGCGACCCCCTGGCTTCAGCAGCAGCCCTTTGGGCCTCCGCAGCTTCCTTCTGGGCGTTAGCAGCAGCCATTTGCGCCTCAAAGGCGACCCGCTGAGCCTCTGACTCTGCCCCTTGAGCTTGAGCCTCCTTCAGCTCCGCCTCCAGGTGAGCTCTGACAGCCTCCCCTTCATCTAAGCATAGATGAAGGGCTTCAAAATCCTGAAGGGCAGCCGCCGCATCGGCCTCCCTCCGCTTGATATCTGCAAGGAGGCGCTGCTACTTGCTGAAGTACTCCGACCGGACGTTGTCCACAAAGGCGATCGCCGCGTCAGCGGTCGTCTTGATAGCCTCCAGCTGCCCAGGGGTGATCCCCGTGCTTCGATATTGCTCCAGCTCGAAAAGCAGGTCTGAATGCTTGTCGGCGAGCTCGCCGAAGACACGGTCGATCATCACCTCTTTCCGAACGAGCTGACAACAAAAGAAAAATGAGAATTGTCAGCAAAACAAATAAAAGGGAACGACTATGAAAAAAGATAAGGGGACGAGGTCTTACCAGAGCGACTCGTTCGTAGTGTGACCGAAGGAACCCCTCGATCTGAGGAAGCTCCGTGGGAATGGACGAACGGTCATTGGGGGGAATTATCCCGTCAAGGAGACGCATGCACAGGTCCGGGCTACCCCGGAGGCTCTTCTGGGCGGGGCACCCCTTCTTCGAAAGGTCCTCACAAGGGAACCAAGCACCCCGAGAGCTCGCAGCCTTGAGCGGCTGGAACAAGCTCACCATAGAGCAATACTCCTCCCCAGGAACCCTTGAGGAACTGGGGGCATCGGGCCCCTTCTGCTGGGTCCCAAACTTCTTCGGAGGGACCGTGGACGCCGTAGGAGGAGGGGCGCCAAAGACAAAACCTTCTCCTGGCCAGCCGTAGGGCCCTGGGGAGAAGGAGGAATGGCCGCCGAAGCTGGAGCCTTCCCCTTACCAGTGGAAGGACCCTTAGGAGGAGGAGGATGTTGTTCAACAGTCGGCTGCTCCTCACTCCTGACCCTCTTGGCAGGAGGAGGAGAAGGGTCTCGGGCCACGTCAGTCGTGGACTCCTCTGCAAAACAAAAAAGAGAAAGTTACGTCAAACAAATTCAGAAAACTTGGAAACAAGGCAGAGTACGGAAATAATACAGTGTGAAACAACATACCTCGCTGGCAAGGGCCAGTAGGGGCCGAAGGAAGGGCCTCCTCCGGTTTGCTCTTGGATGAGCGCCTAGAGGGGGAAGGAGGAGAACTCAGCAGAGCCTGGTCGGAGGACAACCCCGCCGATCCCTGGTCATCAAAGAGACCTATCAGTTTTCGGCTCTTGCCTACGGCCTTGCCTACAAATGATAAAACAAGAAAAATGTTAGAAAATTACCCAATCATCAAAGATTGGCGTGGCTAGATGAATGCCCGCCATCTCAAGTGCATTCTCAGTAGTCTCCGCCACTAAGCGAATGGACTTGAATTAGGACGACCGATGCAACCAGTATAGGTCGTCGATGGCGTTCCGATCACTCCCTGACAGCTCTTCGAAGGAAGGAGGGAAATCCTTGTCCGGGGTAAACAATTTCCAGGGTACACCCCCCTTGTATCATCGACCAGACGGACATGAACATTCCAAATCCATGCTTGAGGGCCTCCCCACTCTGTAAACTTCGACCAGCGTGGTTGGAAGTGATGGAGGTGGTTCGCCCCAGCTGCCAGTCGGAAAAAACACCGGAACAAGGCTAGTGAATACGCCCATTCCTGGCGTATGCACATGAACTTGAAACCGACCCACATCCTGAGGGCATTAGGAACGAGTTGCGTGGGGTGGATCCCATAGAACTGGCACAATGTTTGCAAATCCTCACAAAGAGGAAAACGCAACCCAACATCAATCTGGGCCGCATAAATGTAAACCTCTCCGTCGTGAGGATAGTGCAGACCTAAGTCAGGATACCTAGGAGCATCCTCCACACTGAAGCCACCAAGCGCCACCATTGTCTTAAAATAAGCCGGCTTCAACTCATTAAGCTTGACATCTACTCAAATAAGTTCAGATATGGCAATGACAAACATAAAATACAAGGAACAGCAGAGAATATTACCAAAACAGAGCACTGAAAGGACAGAGGTTTACCTTTCAGAGAAAAGATGGGCGTTTGAAGCTCAGGTCCATCCACCACCACTAGGGTGGCTGCGGATCTCCCCACGTCAGGCTGTTCCCCCGCTGAGGGGGGCACGGCGCCATCCCTAATGGTCAATGGGGCATTGGTACTCTTGGGGGCATTGGCATTTTTAGACCCCTTGACGGCTGTGTGCTTGACTCTCTGACTTCGGGTGGCCATGGAAATAGTTGAAAGGAAAACTGAAGAGGATTGAAAAAGAAAGGAGAAGGGTTAGCAAAGAGGCTCTGGAAATCTGAAGGAGTGAATAAGCGTAAAAAACAAAACAGAGAAACTGGCGTCTCTTATATAGGCCCAAAGAGGAGTAACCGCCACGGGCGAATCGAAGCGACGCAGGGGAATAATTGCACATTTTTGGAAAAAACCGAAGCAATGTCAGAATTCCAAGAGACACCTCGGGGAGACAAACGGTTGGCTGGTACAGGCAGCTGTCAGACTACCCTTGGTTTACGGAAAAGTAAATGACAGGCGTGCCTCAATCGACCGTTCGATTTCTGGACAACTGTGCAGTTATTAAATACTAAAAGTTCACTAAGGAGACAAGGTGGTCGCCAGCGCACTAATAGGCTCTATCAGAAATACCTCGGGTAGGTAGTGATCGCCTAACCAAGAAAGATAGACTTTCATAAGCCTAGGTTACCTCGAGTGTTCGCCAAAGGGGAATAAAAGGAAGGATATTCTTTCAGCTTTGAACAGGGAAGAAACTGCTCGCCAAACGAGCTCGAAATGCCTCAAAGGTCATGAACCATTACAAGAGACGAAGAAAACCGAATTTGAGACATCACTATCTAAAACCCTACCAGGAAATCAAGCTCGACTGAAGAAACTTCAATCAAGCTTCTGGGGCAAATGTTGGGTATCGATAGTGACAACCCAGTAAGGAAAAGGCCTCGAAGGCCCAATAACTATAGAGGGGGTAAACCCATGACATTCGAACCGGATCGGCCTAAGTACGGGTAAAACTTGGCCCATCATCGAGTGACCCAGAACCGAGCCCAAAGTCTCTGAGGACGTCAAAGGCTCCCTGAGTGCTCGCCATTCTTCACCAGGCCGCGACCTTTCACTGCCCGCCATGAGAGTGCTCGCCCCGAAGAGAGCCTTGCCTCTCTCCTCTGGTCCCACTAAACCGTTAATAAGGAAGTGACCATGATATCCCGCGTATCTCGGTCCCATATTCACTAAAGATTAGATTTGGTAACTGCAATATCTCGCAGTAACTGCCATATCCCACAATCTGAATCTTCAGCAACACAATATACACTAAGATATTCAGCTGCCTTATACGGTTTGATCTCTCTTACCCTATAAATACTCTTGTTTTACATACGTTCCTTACGTTTTTTAGTTTTATACACACATATACTCATTTAAGCATCGGAGAGGGACCCAGAGACACCCCCTCTGTTGCGCTCCCCTACCTACAGGTTCACCGGAGTTGGAGCAGAAGCGTCTTTCCGTCCTTGTCTGACATTTAATTCACTGCCAGATCAGCATCCAGGATTTTACGATCCAACAGTATTTATTAAATATGAATTTTTTTCAATAATTGTATAAATATCAATTATAAGAAGATTAGAAGATGTCATATCCATAAAAAAGAGTACAATACTGCAATGCTGAGAAAATGACAGCATTCCATCAAGTTGATTTTTAGGGAAGTGGAGGCGGGCCAGAATTAGACTGATGGTCATTTTTTAATCGATCGAAAGTGACTTATGGAAATGCGGGAGGGGATTAATTTTGGTTGAAGGGCGGATCGGGTTATGGATTTGAACATGATCTGCTAACCATTTTTTGTTTGTTTGTTTGCCAAATGACCTGCTAACTCACTATTTTTATTTATTTATTATTATTAGCTAGTGTAGTATATATACTAATACTAAATACTAAGGATGTTCCAATTACTTTAGATTAAACATGCTATATTATGAAAAAAATAAACAAAAATTACAATCATATTTGGTTTAGGGTCTACCAAAATAAATAATTTTTGCTTTATTTTATTTAGGTAATAGATAGTATTAGAGATACGTTGATAATTATAAAAAATCTAAAGTCATTAAAAATAATTTGGATGTCATTGTTAAATTGAAGGGAGATGATGATTAAATAGTTAATTATAAAATATAAGAACTTGTAATATTTATTTATATTTTATATTATTATTTTAAAATATTATTTGTCACACGGATTGAGCAGTCAGTCACTGGATCGGGTTTATTTAGACTACCGTATGTAGTCCACGAGAGCCCACCCGGTCAGGTCTTAAATCAATTCCCAAACCCATTAGGTCAATCCAAATTAACACCTGTAATTAAAATTGTATCTTATCTGTTATTAATAAAGGGATACCGTACAATACTTCATTCGTTTCTTCTGCATCAAACACGTTGTTGATACTATTATTAGGCGTAACCCCGGTGTTGGGTGTTGCTTCTGTCTTCCTTCATATACTTGCAGTGGTGGGATAAGTTTTTTTTCTTCATCATATGTATGATTATTTTATTAGTTGAATACTCTCTTATAAAATCAAAATATATGTTATTCAAGGTTAATGGCCAATCAATGCTCAATTAGTTATATTATAAAACATGAATAATCATTTAAAAACGCAAGAGAAGATAAATAATTTAAAAAATATAATATGAAATAAGTATGATAAACTAATTGATTGAATGATGAATTAGTTATATTTTGAAATGTGAATAATAACTATTTAAAAATATTATGAGAAGATAAATAATTAAAAAATAATATAAATAACCAAATAAATAATTATTCGATCAAAATCCTAGTAAAGGTTATATAAGAATTTTTCACCAAAATATACCTCAATTAATAAGCAAATACCAAAATATCATCGATTTACAAACAAATATGAATCTATACCTACTCACGACTCCCGTTTACGGGTGAAAAAGTCACCCGCGAATGAGAGTTGCGGGTATATATTTTTTACTTTCCACCCGCGATTCTCATTCGCGGGTGGAACTGTAGCGTTAGTTTCACCCTCACATGGGAGTCGCAAATAGACATATATTCGTATTTGCGTGTAAAGAGATGATATTTTAGTATTTGCTTATTAATTGGAGTATATTTTAGTGAAAATTTCGTTATATAACTAGTTATCATGCATTGCTCACTTTATTGACCCCAGTAGGAGCAGGTTTCAAGTCCCCTCTTTCGTGTAATAAGTTAATTCGTTCCCTAAGAATTCATTGAGAAATTTCATTAAAACATTTTAGAAAAATCGAAATTGGTATAGCAGTATTGATAGCGGGTCGACCATTTTTGAAGAGTAATCGGATTGGATTAGACTTCTCGTTTTCTGATTTTACTGGTTGGTCCGACCCATTTTGAAACATTGTTAGTAAACCAACTCTGTCGATTCTAGCTACTGGCCATGATGTGATTTACTCTGCTGAATGGTGGTGGTGGTGGCGGCGGTGGGGGGACAAAATAGCCTAATCTCCACCCCACCCACCCCACTAGCTACCCATTTCCCAACACCCTCGTACGAGTACCATAATACGCACTGACTGAAACCCTAGCTAGCTGGGAGATTGTGATATTCTGCTTCTAATATTTATAACGATCGAAGGCATATGGCATATGTCTCATCTCAGTCTGTGCCAAAGGAAGTAGACATATACCTGAAGGTTTGGTTCTTCCATACCTAACCATATTGGTTGTTTATGCAGGCAGACATGCATGTCTCACATGGAATATCAAACAAAGGAAGAAACTTTCTCATCATCTCTTTCCTTATTAGGGCACAACCAGTACCCAACTTTAACACACAGAAGATCGAGTGGACGATTCAGATATTTCAACATAGGATTACCATAATCTTAATTAATTAAGACAACCAGTCGAATCATTAATTAATATCGATTTTACTGTAGATTTAGATATGTTGACGGCTTCATCTGTTCTTTATTGACTTCTACAAAATATACTGTTGTTTGTACATCTATATGTTTATTCATCTATGCATATTTTTCTAACATATAGATAGATGCTTCATTTTAGCAAAATCTATGGAGCAATTCATAATGACAGAATCCATATGACGACATATATAATTGAAATTAAAACCTAGTCTGATCATTAGATGAAGCAATGAATCATGATTCTACCCAACACTTTGTATAATATTGTGCAGTATACCTAACATGCACCCGTTTATAATTTTGAAAATGAAATGTTCCCAATTTGGTTGGATGGATGTGAAAATGAACAACCCCAACCATGCAAATCTATTTATTCACATGGAATGGCTATTATATGATCTATTCATACCTAAACATTCCTCATTTGGTACCTGTTTCTGTCAATAGTTGGATCATTTCTTTCAAACTCTTTAGACCGCATAAACTTCAATCAAACTGAACCACAGACACTTGGCCGAACTCACCCTAACTATAGCTTACAAAATGGAAGATTGAATTAATGATAATCGATACGTACACACATATGTCTTTCTTCGATTCATCCGTTCACCACCTTCTTATGGAAGTTCCTGTGGCAGCCACAGGAAGCGCAAGCAAAAGAATCTCCATTGCTAGGCATATAGCTTGTGCACCCATCGACTTGTTGGCCACCGGTGGTTGCAGCATGGTTCTTTTGGCACTCGCCGTATCGGACAGTTACAGTGGTGGAGTTTGTCTCGGATGATGAAGCGTCGGACCTCTTCACAAGAACTACCTTCTTCATTTGCTTTTTTTCTGAAAAGAGAAAGGAAAACGAGAGTGGTGGATGCTACGAGATTGGTGTGTTGGTGAAATAGATGATATATAAAATGGTTTTATATAGATATATATATAGAGAGAGAGAGAGAGAGATGTAATTAACATTGGAGGGAACAGTAGTTAATGCTTGGTAGAGGAGATATTAAGAATATATTTAGGGAAAGATAATTAATGCTTGGTTTTTGAAAAATAATTAAATGGGCAATTATGGATTATAAACAACGTATGCACGTACCTTAATTAAGTATTTTGACAGGAGTTGAGACTTCATATCAAGTTATAAATATTATATTTACAAAATTTCAGTTCATATCATTAATATATAATAGTGTATTTCATTATTTATGTATACTAGACTCCGGCGCGAGTGCACGATGTCGTCATTTGTCTTGCGTGAAATGTTAGGAGGACATAATCGACCCGACTTTTAGGATATTACAATAATTAAACACTTGATTAAAAATATTATTTGAATTGTAAAATTAAACTTAAATTACCTAATATAATGAAATAAAATTAATTTTATTTTAAATATTTTTAAGAAATTGCTCGAGCATCCTGGAACAAGAACCACTACTAAAGAGGCACCCGGTTGCTCGAGCAATTTCTTAAAAATATTTAAAATAAAATTAATTTTATTTCATTATATTAGGTAATTTAAGTTTAGTTTTCCAATCAAATAATATTTTTAATCAAGTGTTTAATTCTTGTACTATCCTAGAAGTCGAGTTGATCATGTCCTCCTAAGACTTCACGCAAGACAAACGTCAACAACGTGCACGCGCGTAGCGCGTGCTAGAGTCTAGTATAACCATTAGGAAAATACACTTAAGTGGATTGTAAAACTTCCATTTTAATTTTATTTTAGATTGTATATGAATTTTGTTTTCTATAACTATTCATTGAGTGGATGAAAATTGAATCTTAGAGAACAATATAGATATAATATAAACAATATGATTTGTAATAAATGAAAAGAGTATACTCAAATTATCAAATTATACAATTAAAGAAAATTAAGATGTATATCTTTCTCCTAACTATCTATAACAAAATTGTATAGTTAATTGATATAGCTAAATGAAAAGAATATAATCAAAATAAAATAAAATTACGATGCACATTTTCGTCTTCACTATAACAAAATTGAACAGTTAATTGATAAACCTAACAAAATATTTTGTAGACTCCGTTCGAGTATATGTATTGATAATTTTTTGAAATCCTATTTCTTAAGTACATATAATATTTTTGTTACTATGCTTGAGAAAGTAACATATAATATTTTGTTATTAAGAATATGATCAAACAAATATATATTGATATTTGATAAAGTTGATCTTGCGCATTATTTATAGTCATACTATGAGTATTTTCACTCACATACTATGTCATACTATCTCATCTCATATCAAATATCGCTTAATACCCTACCTCAAACTTTCTATGAGTATTCATACCGACAATTACAAATCTACCATGATATCATCAACTATCGCTTAATGCTAGATCTCGAACTTTCTATGAGTAATTTTTACTCACGTACCATGTCATACTATCTCATCTCATACCAACTATCGCTAATGGCCGACCTCGAACTTTCTATGAGTATTTTCACCCCGACAACATCTGTAGGATTCTGTCCTATGCACTCATACCATTTGAGATTTAAGACGTACGCTCATAAGTAAGAATTCGCCAATGAATCCATTCAATATACTCTTAAGGTATCTTAACACACTCACTACCATTTCTATAAAATAACCACTATTACAAATCTATCATGACAACATCAAGAAATTTCCACTAATTTGCACAAAAAAAATAAAATTTGATATTTGATCAATTTCTTCCTTATTTGACACATTCAACCTTTCTTTGAGTATTATACTACCGACATCCGACCTTTATTTGAGTATTATACTCCCGACATCCCCATGATTTGAACATGGGCGCTGTTACTATCTATGATTTAAGACACGCGTCTTAACCAACTCTCATAAGTCTGAACATGTCAGTGAAAGCATTCAATATACTCTTAAGATATCTTAACAATCTCACAACAATGTTTATGAAATGACGATTATCAAAACTCTACTATGACAATATCAAGAAATTACCTGTAAAATTTGCATCAAATAATAAAATTAGATATTTGATTAAATTATTACTTATTTTTTTATTTTGATATTTTCAGAGTTATTGTTTACTTTAATATTTTCAGAGTTCATAAAGTAGGGTTGAGAATTAAGTATATTCATATTTTAATTTTGGATATATTTGGAATGTAGGGTTAAGTAAAGAAATACTCATAAAATCTAAATTTGGCCAATCTTAAAAATATTTGGTAAAGATAATGAATAATAAGCCCTGGAAATTAATATTCATTTTTATATTTCAGTAATTCGTAAAATATTATTTCAACACATCACCGGGGTTATTTTAATTTTGTAGCAAAATATTTTTGTTACTTTTTTCTCGACATGTAATACCTAAATTTTGGATGATATTAGTTTAGAGTAATAATATATTAACAATTTTTAACACTTGGAATCATCTATGCATTAATCGTAATAATACTAAAAAAAATCTATAAGTTTTTTTTAAACATTTTAATAATCTCATTATTTGAAAATACTATATAATACATAATTATCATTATAAAAAACATATACATTAATCAAATATCTCCTTTGAATTTTGATTTTTTTTTTGTATTTATTGCTTCACGCGATAGATTATGTATATTCAACATATAAATATACGTCAATTTTGATCGATTTTAATTCTATTTTAATTATTTAAATTTATAGGTGAAATGTATTTTTATAACGACAACGTTCACAATTCAAAAAAACTTTAACTTCTTGGAATAAAGAGAGAATGATTTGAAAAGGAATATCTATATAATTGTAGAAACATTCAAAGGTGACAATTACCAAAATAAATATGACGACTTGACAACATAATATATAATTATAATTAATATTATTATGTAAAATTGTAAAGTTATATAGAATAACAAATATAATAATTAAATTAATTAAAATCAAATCGAATAAATAATAAATGGGTTCCACTCTAATTTAAATTTCAAACTTGATTCTATTATACATATTAATTATTTATTGTTTCAAATAATATATAATGCATATTTGACATATTAATTCAATATAAATTCTCTCAGTTGTAGATGGAATTATAAATTTTATAAATGATCTAAGTCGTTCAAATAATATATAGTGCATATTTGACATATTAATTCAATATAAAGTCTCTCAGTTGTAGATGGAATTATAACTTTTATAAATGATCTAAGTCGTTAGATTCACTGTTATCTTAATGTCCAATAAAGTGAAAATATAACATTAAACTCGTAATTAAGTATTTTATCTACTGTATTTTTTAAGTAATTAGACAATTAAATTTTTAATCTAAAGTTGATGACGTCATTATCATCCCTTACCCTACCCCCGACCAGCGGCAACAAGACTTGTTGGACGAATCATCTCCAACGACAAACATATCAGGAATGTCGTGGTTTGCAATGTGCTAAAGGTGGCCCGGACGAGATACGGCTCGGTGAGGATGATGGAGGTCAATGACAACTCGATGGCCTTCGAGTTCGAATAGGAGAGGGACAAGGACCAGGTAATGGACCTATCTCGTGGTCATTTAACGACCACTCACTCAATTTAAAGGAATGCAATACTGATACATGCCTAGCGGGAATTGATTTTGATGTCATGCACATATGGATACAAGTTTATGGTCTGAGTCTGGAGATGTATAATGAGGAGAATGCTAGGCGGATAGGAGGTTTAGTGGGCAGGTGTATTCGGGTAGAACAGGATCATACAATGCAGCAATGCAGCTTCATGAGGCTGCAAATTGAGATTGATACAACACCGTCATTGAATATTCGGGGACAGGACAATTAAATGGGCGACTATCAAGTATGAGAGACTTTCCGATTTCTGCTATGCTTGTGGAAAATTGGGGCACACGTTGCAGAGCTGTGGGGAGGAAGTAGTCATGTCGGAAGTAAAGCAGGGATACCCGCTATACGGTCCATGACTCGTAGGAGAAATACCACGCCAGGGCATCAAGCAGTACCGATTAGGTAGGGAGGGGCGTCCTAAACATCCTCAAAGAGATACGAGCAGAACATTGTGGCGTGATGTAATGAGAACCGCGTCGGAGAGGGAGAAAACAGATCCCTCAACAGAAAATTCAGGTGGAACACGATCAAGGAGTTTCCAAAACCATGAGAGGTGGGGGAGAGATAAACACCACCGTGGGGCTACATCTAACCAGGGGGAAACAACTGCAGATTCACGGGGGAAATACTACAAGCAAGACGTGCCAATGGAGGTGAACCCTACGAAACAGACCTCCTATGGCTTAACAAGCGGACCGGGCGGATACTTTGACCTCAATAACCCATCTGATGAGGAGGAAGCGCAGCACACACCGACCAGCTACCCCGACCTTACCATCCACCTACAACCCTACGACCCCATGACTAACTCCACTACCCTACCAAATACACCGAAGGAACAAGGAAACCAAGGAAAGGAGATACTTCATAGGGAACTGCTGAAGTTGACCCTAAGCAGGAACCATTACTCAAGAGAAAGTGAGCTGCGGAACCAAACTCAACCACAAGAGAAGAGGCCACCTCAGAACCTGCAAACACTTGACGAGGCTGTGATATCTGAAACCCTATATCTGTCCAGGTGAGGAATACAGAACGAGAATGGGTCCCAGGAAAACCAACCTGGGCGAACATGCAACAGGCGCACCAAATCCAGCTGCTGTCATTTCAACCCTGACTCTGGGCCAACAGCTTGATACCCAAAGCAATCATTCTAGGGGGAAGGAGGTCGGGGTCAAAGAGAATGGGAGAACAAGGTGGCGAGCTAGGGACTGGGAAAAGAATCAAAAGGTCCACTCCAAGCGTAGGAATGGGGACAGAACAAGGAACTCCGATCAGGGGTACCGGGGTTGCATTACATCCGAAAGACACACAAAGTGGAAGGGTGAAGATGATGTACAAAAGGAAGGTAACTAAGAAAGGCGAGATAACTAACGGAGGAAAAAACACGGGTTATGGTGGCTGCCCCGCAACAGCCACATGGACCAGATGAGCATCATCAGTTGAAACTGTAAGGGGTTGGGGTCTCCACTAACGGTTCGCCATCTAAAAGACCTAATGAAGAGGTCTCAGGCGGTAGTGGTCTTATTAATGGTGACGAAGCAATCTGAAGCGTCTTGTGAGAAGGTAAAAAGGGAGGTAGGAATGGAACACTCGGTGTATGTGGAACCTATAGGAAATAGTGGTAGGCTCGCTCTATGGTGGGCAAAAGATGTAACAGTCCAAGTGTTTGGTAAAGATAAGAACTTCATTGACCGTAAGGTGGGAGGTAGCCTAATTGGAAAGGAATTTCTCATCACCTGGGTATACGGGGACCCAGTTTTTGCAAACCAAATGGGAAACTGGGCAAAGCTAACCGATATAGGAAGAAACTGAATGGAAGCGTGGATGTGCGTCGGTGACTTCAATGACATCTCACATCACCAAGAGAAGATGGGGGGAAGGCGCCAGGAGCAACGTAAGATTGGCTGATTCAATGCGGTCATTGACGAACTAGAAATGGAGGACCTTGGGTATAAAAGACGAATGCAGACTTGGTCGAACAACAGGAGAGGCATTGATCGAGTCATGGAGAGGTTCTACCGTGTCATAGCAAACAGACAATGGGGTTCACTATTCCCGACATCACAATGTATCAACGGTCTAATAGTAGGGTCGGATCATGCTCTCATTGAGCTCATCTTCGAACATGAAGAAGATTTAGATTCGAAGAAATGTGGCTTCGAACAAATCGTATTATTAAATTAAATTATTTATTGCACATATATTTATTTATTTCATTTTATAGTACTATGCTATACTATACTATACTATATTATGCTATGCTATGCTATACTTTACTATTTTTATTTGACAAAAAAAAGCCTCTATTTTTTAAAATAAATAAATATGCAAATCTTTTCAAAAATATACAATATTATATATATATTTCTAATATACTTACAATAATAGTTTATTTGTCAAGAAGAACATCACCTTGGGTGACAATCGTGTCGTGTCATGTATAATTGTGTCGTGTCTAAACATCTCATGTCTAAACGGATAAGTCTTAACCGTGTCTCAAAACTTCAAACACGACATGATTATTAATAGTGTTTAATCGTATAAGAGTTGTTTAGTCACGAGATCCGTTAAGGTCAAACTCATATACGATTTAAAGTAGATATATACACAAATCCAGATATACAACGTAAGTTTTTCAAAGTTTAATATTAAAAAGTAAGTGTGTATTTCAATATTTTTTTTATTATTATTATACTTAAATGTGTCTAAACGTGTCACATGTATACACGACACGATTAGTTAATCGTGTTTATATAGATATCTGCAGATCTGAGGTGTTTAGACACGATTATTAATCATGTCTAAACGTATAAGAGTTGTTTAGACATGTGATATGTTAAGGTCAAACTCATATACACTTTAAAGCAGATTGTGTCAGAAATTGTCAGCCATAACATCCAAAAAACCCCGACCAAAATCACCATATTTCTTGACCATAATAAGATAAATGGATGACACAAACTCTGAAAAATTAATTCATCAACCAAATTTGTCACTCTATCTTTTTTTTTTTCAAAAAAAAAACTTCTAAATATGAAAGAAATAATAATATCATAAATTAAATATAGATATAATAATATTTATAAGTTGTAAAGTATAATATCAAAATAATTATAAGAAGAAAGTAGCAAAACACAACCCATCAAAGGGATCACCTACACCTAGTGGTCAAACTCTTAGTCCAACCGTTCTTCTCAAGATCATTCTTTGAATATTTTTAAGTTCGCATTGATTTTATTTATGTCCCACACTGCAGTTTTCTACTTAAAGAAATAACACCTTTTTTTTTTCTATCTATAAATCGCAGACGCACATGGATCGGACCCAACCGGCCATCTCTATATAGATTAGACAATCTTAGCCGTTGGTGCCATCGTGATTAATGAAATTTGTTTGTATGGGAAAAAAAACTCACTACCCATTCATTTGTTTTCCAACAACATTTTTCAGATGGGCGTATATATTTTTATGAGTTAGTAATAAAAAAAATTACATGAATTTTGCTACCTTTAATACGAATTGTTGGGTATTAATCCGCGTACCCCCGGTTGATCGAGGAAAACCGACCCGATTCGAAATAAGGGATGCCGCCGCCTTTACATACAATAACACACTATCAATGCTCCTTGTAGAGTTCAATGATTTGTTCGTTTGGAAACCAAGTGACCTGCCGGGATAAGTCGAGAAGTGATTGTCCATGAGCTCAATATCGACCCGAGCATCAGACTGATAGCCCAAAAGAGGCGCGCCGTAGGAGAGGAGAAATCTGTTGTCATCCGCCAAGAAGTAGGCAAGTTGATAGAGACAAATTTTGTGAAGGATTCCAGACATGGGTAGCAAACCTAGTCTTGGTTAAGAAAAATAATGGCAAATGAAGGATGTGCATTGACTTCAGGGACCTTAACAAGGCATGCCCCAAGGTCTCTTATCCTTTACCTCACATCGATCAGCTGGTCGACACCACATCTGGCCACGAGCTCCTAAGCTTCATGGATGCGTACTATGGATACAATCAAATCCAGATGGCGGAGGGTGACGCGCATCACACTGCTTTTTATGTTGATGGTGATATCTATCACTACACGCTCATGCCATTTGGATTGATCAATGCGGGTACCACCTACCAAAGGATGGTGAACAGGATGTTTGCAGGGATGATTGACAACACAAAGGAAGCTTATGTCGACAACATGCTGGTAAAGTCAATCAAAAGCGTCGACCATGTGGAAGACCTGAGGAAGACCTGAGGAAGACTTTCGAGCGTATGCGCCTTCATCAGGTGAGCCTCAACCCCGACAAATACGCATTTGAAGTCCACTCAGAAAATTTTGTAGGCTACATGGTGATCCAAAGAGGGATCAAGGTGAATCCGGAAAAAATGGAGGCAATCGAGGTGATGAAGAGCCCGACATGCCACAGGGAGGTGCAGCGGCTGAATGGAAGATTAGCGGCGCTCAACCGTTTCTTGGCAAAGTCCGGAGAAAAGTCACTACCATTTTTTCAGATCTTGCGCACCAACAAGAAATTTGAATGGACGACTGAGTGTGAAAAGGCATTCCAAGACCTTAAGCAACACCTCACGACGCTCCCACCACTTGCAAAGCCCTCAAGAGGCGACACCCTTTTTCTTTACTTAAGCATCAGTCCTGTAGCAGTCATCTTTGTCCTAGTAAAGGAGTTAGAAAAGGGTCAAATTCCAGTCTACTATGAATTACATCGAAGTTGAGAAGTATCTTTATGCGTTGACGGTTTCTGCCAGGAAACTCTACCCTTACTTTCATGAACGAAGTCGAGTACTCTGCCCCTACCTCTGGTGCGTCACCCAGCCTGATACCAACACCATCCTAAGGGAGGTGCACGAAGGATACACCGCCTGCCATGAGGGCGCAAGATCTATTGTTCGGAAAATTCTCAACCAAGGCTACTATTGACCCACCATGAACAAAGAGGCGGCCGACATAATGTTAAATTACGAGTCCTGTCAGAGGTATGAACCAAAGTTGGCGCGCCACCCTTCAGAACTTACAAGTATTAGCGACGCGTGGCCATTCACACAATGGGGGATCGACCTAGTCGGACCTTTGCCTAAGTCGAAGCAACACTCCTACATAATAGTGGCCATCGACTATTTTTTGAAATGGATCGAGGCAAAGGCACTAGCATCCACAACAGAGTTCCATGCGATAAAGTTCCTCAAATCAAGAATCATTCCAAGGTACGGGATCTCGAGCATCCTAGTCAGTGATAATTGACCCACAATTTGAAGGAAAATAACTAAAATGGTTTTGTGAGGAACTAAAGATCGAGCATAGACACACATCGGTCAAACATGCGCAAGTCAATGGACAAGTTGAAGCAGCAAACAAGATTATCTTAAACGGATTAAAGAAAAGAGTCGACTCCTTGTGAGGAAAATGGATAGAGGAGCTGGAAAATGTACTCTGGGCATTACGAACCACACCCAAGGCAGCCACAGGGGAGACGCCCTTTGGACTCGTCTATGAATCAGAAGTCATTGCTCCAACCGAAATAGCAGTCTCGTCTCATAGGGTCAAAAGTTTCGAAACAACGACCAATGATAAGCAAAGGCGGCATGAATTAGATATGGTGGACGAAAAAAGATGGGCATCAGACCATTTACAAGTCAATATGCGCCTCGCAACAACGTGATACTACAATAGGCGAGTCTCATCTCGTCAGTTCTTCGTGGGGGAGAGGGTATGGGGAAGAAACGAGTTCTAACTACAAGATCGAAAAAATAAGCTATCTCCAAAATGGGAAGGATCCTATAAGGTCATTGATACACCTCACCCAAATGCATACATTCTAGAAGACAAAGATGGAAAAAGGCTAAAAAATATATTCAATGTGGAGCATTTGAAGAAATTTTATGCTTAAAAAAGCGCCGCTAAATGTCAACATGTAATTCAAAAGTTCATGTTTTAAGGAAAATGATTGATTGCGTTGCCTTAGACTAGTTACTTAATGGAAAAAAATGCTTAAGTATCAGCTAAACACATTTTAGTATATTACTCATGACTTAATGGTCGAAAACAAAATATCAGCTAAGGGCACTGCTATTACCAAAAAAAAAAATATCGAGTAAAAAGAAGACAACATATATTTAAAAGGCATTGTCTTTACATCATTACGATAAAGAAAAGAGACACTATAAATAAAGAAAATAAATACTACTAAGCTACTCCTGGGGTGGTGGTGTCGCACCTTCTTCAGAAGGGGGTGCCACATTTTGAGGGGGTGCCGCATCTTCTCGAGGGGGGGCTGAAACTTCATTGGAGGGTGAAGATATGCCTCTGACTCTTCACTCTCGGAATCAGACGCATTCTCCTTGTGTCGCATGTCCAGGTAACTCTTCATGCACTGGAGGTGCGCCACGTCAAAGTCAGGGAAGAACCTTTACATGTCTTTCTCAAGGGAGCCATTCACCGCCATAAAGGTGGAGCGACATGCTATGGTCGCGTCTATGTCAAAAGAGGTGCTCCCCTTATAATCATCAATATCCTTCTCAAGATGTTTGGGCATCTCTTGTTCCGCAGATAGGGCGCGCGTCTCCAGTTTAGCATACTCGACCTTCGAAAGGTCAAGTTGCCTGCGAAGATCGTCCGTCTGGGAAGAGAGGCGACCCACCATGGAACAAGATAGGGTGCTACCCATATTCTTCGCCATGGAACAAGTAGAAAACTCGGTATAACACTATGAAAATATCGAATTTGTCACTACGGGCGCGCCATATTGCTTAGTATACAAGACGTTAAGATGTCGACGTAGAACAGTATCATTAGCATATCAAGAAAAAGGGACCACGCCTTTAAACGTCTCTACAACTTCCAGAGAGGCAGGGTTGAGGACCTCTGGGGGCGCTGTGAAAAGGATCAATGTAATCCTCAAAGCGGGTCTTCTTCTAGCTCGTGCTAGGCGCGCCTTTTCTCTTGGAAGCCTCAAGAGCGGCGGCACCCCTTGAAGTTGACTTCTTGCCACGCGGATGTTCCGGTATAATAGTAAAGGCATGAGAAAGGCGCGCTAAATCTTTATCTGCAAAAAGGAAAGGGAAAAGTTATTACCCGGGGTGATGGAGAAGGGCGAGGCGCAGTGGAGGAAATGTCGACGCGCCTTAACTCTTCCTCGGTTGTCGCCTTTGATATGTAAACGACATCACCAAATTCATGCTCTACCATAATCTGGGAGAGCGTCTCCAAGTCTGCATGAGAGCACTCTTTCATAGAAGGAAGCAGGTCACGCAACGCCTTGGTATTTAAACACCAAGAGACGCCCCCCTTGAAAAAGAAATACCGAACCTTCCAATTGGAATTTCGGATCCTAAAACCTTGGACAATGGGATAGGAGGTGTCCCACGATCGACTATTAGGATTGGGGCTACGGAAGACGAAAAGAAATACGCCTAAGTTATTGGTTTCTGGGCGGTAAAAATGTCTAAACAAATAAAGGGAATAAGGATATCTCCGGTCATGACAAAATATTTTAAAACCTACCCAAACGCGAATAGCGTTCGGGGAAAGCTGAGTAGGGAAAAAACCATAGTATTTACACATCTCCATCAACTCGGGACAATAGGGGAACCTTAAATCCACATCGATTTGAAGCGGGAAGATAGTCTCCTCGCCCGATTGGGGCATACTCACGGGGTGGAGATTTTGAGGGTCTGTCTAATTGGGAATGGGATACCGAGGAAAAAAAACTCTCATCCATCCCCGACTTATCGACATCCCTTTCAAAGAAGGCTCCAGAGAGCATGTTCGACTTTGGGTCAGGAAAAGTAGGAGAGAAAAATACATTGTCCTCACCTGAAAAACGAGAACTCTTAGATTCCTTCGACATGGCGCGGTGTGTAAGATTTGAAGGCGCCGACGAATACGATCCAAAGATACAGGAGCAATCTTGTCTCGGACAAGGAAGGCATCGCTAAACAAAGGGGTCGAAGGAAAGGCCGAGTGAATGTTGAGATTGCTAGAGAGAAGGAGGAGAGTATTCTAGAGAGAGAAAGCTTGAAAGTGAGGAGTGAGACCTCAAATGGCAGAAAGAGGATATTTGTAGGGGAGAATTATCGATTCAGATGACTGGTTCGACAAAAACGACGGTTCATTTGCCCCGGTTGAGGTTTTAATACTAAACCAGGCGACAGTTCAGCTGATCGGTTCGGTTTCTAAAACCACTCCTCAGAAGCCGAAGGGTCACCTTGGGAAGACAAATTGCTGCCACCTGGAACGATCCTAGCCGGACAAGAATTCAAATTTAAGTAAAAACAATTATGGTGCACCACCACGCGTCACCCACTAATACGAACGGTTCGAAAAAGGTAACGGTCAGAAGCGCAACCATCGAAAACCCAACGGTCAGAAGATTAGTAAAGGGCACGCCATGCCATTCGTTAGAGTCCATGTGACACCTTGGGGTCATAGGGCGCGCCACTATAATGAAGAAAGAGGGAAAAGTGCCGCATTCAAACCCAAGGGCGAGCACTGTCCACCCTAGGCTTGGGGGTAAGATGTTGGGTATTAATCTGCATACCCCCGTATGACCCGAGGAAAACTGACCCGACTCAAAATAAAGGATGGCACCGCCTTTACATACAATAAGTGTGCGCCATCAACGAAGCTTGGATATGGTCCGCTTTAGGAGACTTCATAGTCCACGCCAGGGCTTCATCATGGTAGGGGTGCGTCACATAGGCACCCCTAAAGGCGCGCCAGACCAAAAGCCCCTCATCCCTTTACGCCTACGGCATGAACAACACAAGACTCCAGGTCAGACAAAGGGTAATGGGGAACAGTCATGCGAGATAAGGATCTAGAAAACAATGACACTATGCACAAGGGTACTATGCATAACACACCAGACAACACGGGACTCGAGACATGACATTGGTCAGTAAACTAGATGACACATGGGATGACCATGGTCAGAATTAAGCTCAAGTCAGGTTAGAGGTGAGGGTTATAAATACTCTCATCCATCTTTATACCAGACTAATGTAACATCATCTTCTTAAACTACATACTTATCAATAAACGAACCTTTGACTGACTTGATCGTTGGAGGAGAAACAACGAGAACACCCGAGCTTTCCTTCTGTGCAGGTTAACAGAGCGGCATGGAGGTCAATTTGTAATGCACCGGAGAAAACCCGACCAATAAACGTGATTCAACAGTAATTATTTAAACTTTGATTTTTCAATTCTACATGTAATATTAGAGTTGTAGTAAAAAGTTACATCTGTTTGATTTTTGTTACATCCGAAAGGAAAATGACGCGACATCATGAGATTGATATAAATTGCAAAGAAAGTTATATTATTTTAAAAATATATTAAAAAATACATAAAAATGTTGAAAATATGAAGATTTGAGAAGATAAATTTGAGTTCTAATATAATTTTTAAAATAAATAATAATTTTTTTAATTTAATGTATTCTTTTTTATAAAAATTATATTAAAAATGCATATTTACACTCACAAGAAATCATAGTTTCTCTATATTTTTATATATTTCCTTAGAAATAAAAACAAGTACAGTTAAACCAATCACATGATGTTACATCATTTTTTGTGAGGATTTAACAAAAAAATATACAGATGTAACTTCTTGCTCCAATTCTAAATATACATGTTAGAAAAAAAAATGTGTATTTTTAGTAAAATGCCCCCAAATCCATTATTTCTTTTGTTATTAACATGATTTTTATTGGTATTTTCTAGAATTTGTTGTCGAAATATACCACTAAAAAATACCCAAATATTCTCAATTTTTTAAAAATTACGAAAATATATCTACCCACAAATGTCATTTGCAAGTATGATTTTATTTTTTATTCACCCGCGAATGGAGTGAAGCTTCAAAAAAAAGTGAATTGCTTCACTCAATAGAAAGTGCTTCAGTGAGAGAGTGTGCAATTCTTCACCAAAAAAGTGAATTGCTGCTAGTGAGGCGCTTCGACATCACTCACCCCGTGATTGCGCCACATTTAGGCACATCCATGTACATTTGCTCTGCTCACGAAACATTTCAACATCGTCTGCGAAAGTCATTCGTGAGTGATGTTTTTTATACTCACACGCGAATATCATTCGTTAGTAGGTATACTTTGATATATTTAATTTGTTTTTTCAAAAATAAGAATATTTTAGTATTTATTTTTATTTTAAGATATATTTCGGTAAACAAATATATTTTCTATGCTTATGTAATCTAATTAGTTTTTGATGATCTTTTGATTGGTCTTCTCTACTAGGGTTTGCATGCATTTGTGTTATGATGAAAATGATTGGTTGTTGACTGATGAGTACTAGACTAGTAAAAGAAAAGTGTGTTCTCCGCCGATGACAGCCATCTAATCTAGCTGTGTACTAATCATTATGGATTAGGTGGAACAACTAGAAAATAACTATTTAGAACTTGAGTTTCTACAAACTTGTAAAACACTATTGTCTCTAATTATATGGTTTATAAATATTCTCTTTAATATATATTTATATTATATATTATTAACTAATACATATATTACTAAATATTATCTCATAGTATTCAATATAAATCAATACTCCAATATGAGTTTAGTTATATAGATGATATTGGTATGATATATAAGATAATTAGTTTGTGTCATGTCGTGTATAAAATAATAATCATTATATTGTTATATACTATTTAATCGTATTATATAAAAAATTATCAATTTAGACTTACAATACTTAATCCAACAAAGGAGAAAGGACCATTTCATGAAGAAGAATTTCTATGTTACAAAATTCAGCCAAATGACTAAATCAGGGAAATAAGATATAGTAATTGAGTGTTTATTTTTGTATATTATTGTTATTATTATTATTATTACGTAATTCTAGCAAAAGCAGATCTAATGTCCCAAAAAGTGATCACAACACAACTAAGACCACTTAATAGAATCATAATCTAATTATATTTCATTATAAACTGTAATCTTCCAAAGACGTGATATAACAAAATTGTTATTTAAAAATTTGCTAGGGTTTCTAGTATTTGATATTATCGGAATAATAAAAAATCATGGAAGACAACTTAATTATTACTATTACTATTAATAGAATATTGTCATAATTACTCTTAGTTTCATTCAAATCACTCATATTATTAGTTTTCTATTTTGATTTATGATTTTAATATGATAATGGTAATATTTTTTTTTAATAATAATGTATACATTCAAAAAAATAAAAAATAAATAACAATTAGTAATTACTAAGGCCTTTTAAAGTATATAGAATAACCAAGGAGGCGGTTTAACGAATATATACAATAGTATTTGTAATTTAATATTATATATAATTAAATCAAATATTTAAGGTTTATATAGAGAGATTTATGTATGTAATAATAGTAATATAAATGTTAACTCTTATATAATAAGGAAAAAAAATATGTATATTAGAGAGAATTTCTTGTATTAGTTTAGTTTTTTTACTGATTTGATCAAAGATTCAAAGCATACTTAAACATTTTTTTCACCCTTTCTAAATTCTTTCAAATTACGTATTTTTTGTTGTCAATGTCAACTCAAATCCATAAAATTCTTTGGTGTCGTGTCACTATAGTATCATTTGATGAAATCTCTCACCACAACATTATATTGCTGGCTCTTCAATCCGGAAGTTGATCATCCCCTGACCCGAATGCTTCAAATTGTTGTTCTTAATTGGTTGTTAGGTGTGTGTTGATTTTTTTTTATTTTTTTCACTAATATTTTTTTCTCTGTCAATGAAAAATGAATTTTATTTTTCTACCCTAAATGAAACATACCAATAACATATTTATGTTTTTGACACATCATTAACTCGTTTTGTTAGGTGTCAACATTATAACAGATTTAACCATTTTTAATTCCTAATATGCATTACAAAAGTTGGAGATGATAAAATGAATTTAAAAAATGTATATATTCGATTGTATATCATAATATGTGTGCATATTTATATATCAATTAGAATTACACTTATTTTTGTATTATTTTATGCATATATATTTTACAGATCTACAATATTATGAAATGATAAAATAATAGAGATATGAGATAAAACATTACAAATTAGGTTTAATAGAAAAATATATCAAAAACTCACATTGAAAATAAAAATGTATTTTGAGAACAAATGAGAAGATTAGGAAGTATTTTAGAGTGTTCACGTGACACAAGTTACAAATTGAGTAAAATGTAATAAATTTACATGTGACATGGATCAATAATAATTGTTTTGACATTAGGATAGAGAAATTATCTTAAAATTCTTATGTGTTAACATTCTATTTAAATTTTTTTAACCAAATTAATATATATATATATAGATTATGGAAGTGGAATGGATTATTGAACTATCTAGCTAGATTGGTTCGATAGAATGCCACAGTGAAACAACAAGGAAAGTCAAGGAAATAAGTCCAAAGCAGTTCGATTTTTCAGGAGCGTAAGCGCCACACACTATCCCTCTCTCACCGGGGTAATACATGTGTGGGATTCTTGTGGCCAGTTTTCGGACTAGTGCAGCTGCTGAAGGAGGAGCCATCTTCATCGCTAAGCTTCGCCCTTCAAAAGTCCAGGTAGCCCGGTTCGTTTTCAAGTTTCGGATCCTTGCCTTCTAGCCCTAGGCCTAGTCCTGCTATGTGCTTGTCTAATTGATCGATTGGGTGACCTAATTGCCTGAGTGTTCGCCTAATAGCTTGTTTGAGCGAGTCACTGTTGCCTGATATTTATTAGTTGCCTGATTACCTGCTACCTGCTACTTCTTGCTGCCCAATAATCTGCCTTGCCACCTTTTCTTACTGTTTTTGCAGGGAGGTACAACCGTGGTGAAGTTTATGGCCTACTACCAGCATGAAATGCAATCTAGTGATTGCGAAAGATGAGGCTCCCCGTCGAGCAGTCTTGTCCTTAACCGCGAGACCCCCTAAGCAGGTAGCCGACAGAATAGTTGGGAAAATGGTGTCTCAGAAACCAGTCAAGAACAATGTTGAATACAACGTGCTGAAAATGGTCTGGGCAGCTTATGATGCAGTAAATATGATAGATTTGGAGGCTGGTATTATGGCTTCCGACTTTGAGCAGGAAGCTGATAGAGATAAGGTGCTGGACATGTCCCCTTGGGCCATCCATGAACATTGTCTCAACCTCAAAGTATGTCAGCTGAATCAGAGTATAGGTGAAGTTGACTTTGGGATGATACAAATGTGGGTGCAAGTGCATGGTCTAAGTCTAGAAATGCTGAATTGGGACAACACCACACATATAGTAAGCTAAATGGGGAAGTGTTTGGAGATGGATACGGAGGAAGAAATGCAGAAAAAGGGATATATCAGGCTGAATACTGAGGTGGGGGTAGATGTGCCCCTAAAGCTGGTTTCTGGTGGATCAATGACAAAGGGCAGGAAAGGTGGGCTCACATTAGATACGAGAGGCTATCTGACCTGTGCTATGGTTCTGGGAGCTTGGGACACACATCCCTAACCTGCAACCGAGCAATAACACTATCATAAGAACATACTGGACGACCAATGTATGGGTCGTGGATCACATGTAGTAGGCAAAGAAAGCAGAGCCAATGGAACAGGATAGGAGGTGGATCCAGTAACAGTTCTCAACAAAGGGATCCCACCCGAAAAAAAAACTTGGAAGGACTTAATGAGGAAGGCAGATGTAGACCAAGTGAAAAAAGAGCAGGCGGACAGAATGCCAAAGTAGGAATCATAAGAACGATACAGGGCCAAGAGGTCTAAGAATGTGACTTCAGAAGAGTCAACCTCAATGGGACCATTACGAACAGTAAGCCAACTGAACATTGCTCAAACAAAGGTGAACCTGGAGCTGTCCCTAATCCCAGACTACCTTGAAAAGGGTAGCTTAGATCTCAATAGTGAGCCCCCGAATGAAGACCAACAACAGATGGAGGGCCCACAATGGGTAACTGATCTGTCCTTAAGCCTAAACACTGCAACATGCCCCAACACGCAGGAGGTGCAGGAGCAGATCAGGGACCTATCATTACACTCGAAATCAGACAAAGGAAAAACAGTCATGCCAATAACGGAGATGCAGGGGGAGAAAAATGATGATCATGTGCCCATACAAAGGGTGCCAATGCCTAGGAGAGTTTTCCAACACGCACCAACCACCAAACAAGAGAGGCCCCTCATGATAGGGTATAGTCAAGAAGAAAGTGGTGATGGACTGCACCCAACAAAAAAGAGAAAGGGCTCGGAACAGAAAGCTCCTCCACACGGAATGATCGATCCCTTTCATGATCAGGAAGTTGGTAGGCCAAAGGGAACGGGGGGACAAACAGTGACGGGAAGTATAAAGGAGAGAAACAGTAGTATCAAAGGAAGCAAAAATTTATCAAGCAAGGATTCTGGTGGCTGTTCCAAAACAGTCACACAGAATCAATGACCATCTTATGTTGGAACTGTCAGGGGTTAGGGTCTCCCGTGATGGTTCACCGCTTAAAATACAAGATTAGAAGACTCCGGCCAATCATTGTCTTCTTAATGGAGACAAAACAACCGGATGCTTCGTGTGAAAGAATGAGAAGGGAAGTAGGGATGAGCAATGCAATGTATGTAGATCCTATCAACACTAGCGGTGGTCTGGCAATCTGGTGGACAAACGAAGTCAGTGTTGTCTTCAATCATATCAGCAAGAATATCATAGACAGTTAGTTCAAAATCAGAGCGGATGGTAAGAAGATGAGAATCTCTTGGATCTATGGGGACTCGGACTACACAAGAAGGAAGCTGAGCTGGGATCGTCTTCGAGTAGTTTGTGGCAATAGAACTGAATCGTGGCTAGTCGTGGGGATTTCAACGACATCACAAACCTAAGAGAGAAAGAAGGAGGGCGTCCAAATGATCAAAGAAAGATAGACGCTTTTAAAAGTCTAATAGAGGATATCGGCTTGGGCGATCTTGGATTCAATGGGCACATATTTACATGGTCTAACAACAGGGGGGAGATGATAGGATAGCTGAACGGCTGGAGTGTGCAATGTCAAATTTTGAATGGAACAAAGAATACCCAAATGTTCAATGCATCCATGGGTTGGCTATCGGTTATGATCATGTCCCCATCCTAGTGAGACTTGAACAACCAGAAAGAAGAGGACGCAATGCGTTCAAATTCAAAGAGATATGGTTACAACACCCGGAGTGTTCAGATATTATTCAGACTGTTGGGAAAAGGAGGATCTTTGAGAACAGGGGACGAGTACAACTCGAAGATGGGGTGGTGTCAAAGAGATCTCACTCGGTGGAGCAGAATTCGGTTCAACAATAACAGAAGGCAAATAGAGATCACAAAGGCTATTCTTCAAGCCATTGTCACTGCTAGACCGAACCCAGCTCTGCAACTGGAACAAAAGGTACTGAAGTCAAAGCTACATGCTCTACAGAAATTCGAAGAGATTTACTGGAGGCAGCGATCACGGGTTCGTTGGCTTAAGGACGGAGATATGAATTACAAATTCTTCCATCAGACTACTCTTGAAAGAAGAAGGAGGAATAAGATCGTTAAAATCAGGGATTCAGAGGGTAACTGGATTGAGGACGAGGAAGACATAATGGACGAGATTTTCTCTTTTTACTCGGGCCTGTTTGAAATAGGGGTGGAAACAAGACAGAATGTGGATGAGGGTTACGAAATATTGGATTGCCTTCAAAATGATATATCGGTTTCAATGAACGAGGGGTTAACAAAGGAGGTCACCGAGAGGGAGGTTTGGGAAGCCGTAAATCAGCTTGGGGGGGGTCAAGGGCTCTGGGATTGGATGGTTTCTCGGGTTCCTTTTTCCAAAGGAGCTGGAAGGTAGTAGGGCCAGACATCGTCACCATGGTCAATGCCTTTCTCCAAACATGTATTTTTCCACCATATATAAATCATACAGATATTACCCTTATCCCCAAGATTCCTAATCCCATATCACCTTCGGATTTCCTCCCCATTAGTTTGTGTAACTTCGGTTACAAGATTATATCTAAGGTTCTGGCGAATAGGTTGAAAACCTGTTTGCTAGAACTGATAACCCCCTTTCAGAGTGCATTCGTGGCAGGTCGTCAGATCCAAGACAATATTATTGTAGCGCACGAAATGATCCACCATCTAAAGGGTAACCAGAGAATAGGGGAAGGAGGAGGAACCCGGACTGTGCACTGAAAATAGACATGGAGAAGGCCTATGATAAGGTAGATTGGGAGTTCCTCCTACAAGTAATGAATCGAAGAGGATTTGATCACAATGGGTTCAATGGATCAAGGTATGCATTTCCACAGTTACCTACCAGGTGATCGTTAACGGGAAGAAGACGGAGATGATCAAACCATCTAGAGGGATAAGACAAGGGGACCCACTATCCTTGTACTTATTCATATTGGTAGCGGACGTGCTATCAAAACGTTTGGAACATAGAGTATCACGAAGTTCACCACTTCCTATTCGCCGACGACTCCGTATTTTTCCTCAAGGGAACAATGGAGAATGCACGAGCCCTCAAGGCAAATCTGGACGAGTATTGTAGGGCAACATATCAATTTCTCAAAATCGGCTCTATTCTACGGAGGAGACAAGAAAAACACGACAGCGAGATAGGTGGATGATTTGTTCGGTATGAATGTGGTTTCAGACCCGGGTAAGTGTCTTGGCCTACCCTCCCTATGGGGAAGGTCTAAATGCGAAGCTCTCCGGTTCCTCAAGGATAGGATCGTAAACAAATTGCAGGGGTGAAGGACGAAGTTGCTTAACAATGCTGGGAAAGAGGTTTTGATCAAGGCTGTGATAGCAGCTATACCGACTTATGCTATGAGCGTTTTCAAGTTTCCAAAATCTTGGTGTGGGCAAATGAACGCGCTCATTGCACGTTTATGGTGGGGTGCGCAGAATGGGGATATTCACTGGATGCGTTGGGATGCGATGACGAGGGCAAAGAAGGACGATGGCATGGGGTTCATGGAGATGTAAGCCTTCAACAAGGCTCTGCTAGGCAATATGGCTTCGAGGCTATGCCTTGAACCAGATGCACTATGGGCGCATATCATTAAAGGTATGTATTTCCCGAATTCGGACTTCATACGAGCACCTAAAGGGAGTAGAGCATCATGGGCATGGTCGAGTTTGATAGCGGGTCGATCGGTGCTGCTGGTAGGTGCGGTCTGGTCCTTGGGGGATGGAAAGATGATCAGGCCCTTCATGGACCCGTGGATACCGGGAAGATACGGTGACAGACTAGGCCAACGACCAGTTACCCAGGTACAAGCTAATACTAAACTTGAGGACTGGATCGATGAAACAACCAGGGAATGGAAGGAGGGACTCATTCGACAAGCCGTATCCGAGGAAGAAGCAAACTGGGTGCTGGCAGTTCCTAGACAGGAAGGACGAGCTGCGATGGCCTCACAAAAGACATGGGAGGATCACAGCTCAGTCTGCCTATCATAACATCAGAACCAGACCAAGGGCAGGGGAGACATCATCAGGAGGTTCGGGACTCATGCAGCAACAGGATCCGAACATGTGGGAGTCCACATGGAAATCAAAAACTTTGTCAAAAGTCCAGGTATTTGCATGGAAACTTCTGTCCAATACCATCGTAGTTCGGGAAAGGCTGGTAAGCAGAGGCATGCAGGTACCGATTGGTTGCCCAATGTGCAACCATCCTGAAACTCACGAACACTTGATTTGGGGTTGTGCTTGGGTAGCCAATGTTTGGGAGGACCTGCTTGGAATTGAAGACACGGGGGTTGGATGCGTCACCTTCGATGACTGGCTGAAGAAGAGATTAGAAGAACAATCGGGTTCTAGGGAGGGCAAGTTGACACGATGTAACACAATCCTCATTACCTGCTGGACCATTTGGAAAGCTAGGTGCTCCAGAATATTTGAAGGTAAGCTTTCGAATCAATCGATTGTTGTCGACAGTGTTCGGAAATTGGTCCAAGAATGCAGAGTTCTGCAGCATCAACCCACCAGGCTGCAGAACAGTCCCCGAACAACACCATTCCATGGGGCTAGGTTCGGCTGAGGGGCACCAGCAGGGGAATGAGTCCAACCAACATACTTGGACAAAACCAAGACCGGGAATTATAAAAATAAATTGTGATGCGGCTTGGATCGGGGGGACCGAAGCAGGGGGCATCAGAATTGTGGCTCGGAATCATGAGGGTAGGGTAGTTGGTGGGATACACCGAGCGGAGTGGGCGGCCTCGATCGATATCCTTGAGGCAAAGGCCGTGTATGAAGGTGTCTCCTTGCTACCGAACAAGGATGACAATCAGTGGAGATAGAGTCTGACGCGACGACAGTGATTAATCACATTACATGTTCGATAAAATTTTGGCAAATAGAGACTATAGTTACAAATAGTCTACACATAGCGGGTAGAATACGTGACCTATCATGACATAGGATACCAAGATCCGCAAATCAATGTGCGGACTGGATAGCGAAACAAGCTATTGGGGGGATGGGCCTTAGTGATTGGGTTGTTTGACCCCCCACCCCTCCTTTTACAGTTTTTAAGTTTGGACAATTACTTGTACCGGGGTCACCCTCGACCCCAATTTTGCGGATGAATATACGGAAATTATACTGCCAGAAAAAAAAAAACTATCCAGCTAGACTATAGTTTGAGTGGCAAATGTGAGTTCACATCCCTAGTAATTAATAAAATACCACACTACTAATAAGTTATGTGTGAATATATTAATCCATTTATATATCTGAATATCATTGACTAGGTGTCATGTCACGTGCTTGGAGCAGGAAACACATTAGAATTAGAAACTTGTGTACATACACTTATTTATGTTCTCTAAATAAATCTCACTTATCAAGGGTAACAATGATCAATATATTATTATAATGGGAAAAGTATGAAAAATATGTAATATGTTTGTCCAATGTGGTGAAAGCGACACATTTGTTGTTTTTGATGCAACATGTTTGTTGTTGTTGGTTTTTGATGCAGTCGTTAAGTTTCCGTCCAAAACAACCGTTAAGTGCATGTGACCTCCGTAGTGTGAAATTCCTCAAATGCCCATTTATTCTTCAGTGATGTTATATGCAGCATGCCCTCCCTGCTTGTTCTTCATTCACGGTGTTGTTATACTTCGAAGTGTTTGTCCCCTCCCTCTGGCTCTCCCAACAACAATGACACCACATTTCAGTTGAATGTTCTATGGTTGTCCCAATTATAAGGTATTTTTGCCTATATATTTGGATTTTAACCCTAATTGTAGTCTCAATTTGAAAATCTCTCCCAAACCTCTCTTCTTTAGTTCATTCGTTGTACTAGAACTATTTGCAGTTGTCAACGAGAATCTTTGCATTGCTAGAAACTAGAGTAGTTATAACTTGTATGCGTAGATTAAATATATGATGTTGGTTTCCTTTGTTTGCATACATATGTAACAGTTGATATATGTTGTGTAGGTTGGATTGTAGTTTCCAATATACAACAATTTATGATTGCTACTCTAAAGCATCTTATCCACTTTTATATATTGCACATGCCATGCTTTCCGAAGAACATGAATAACCTAACTCCATGAATCAAGAGACTCACAGCAAATCCTCATGGAACTCCAATCTAATGTTGTTTGCTGCAATCTTAAAATTGGTTATTGGAGCTACTCTATTTTGCCTCTTCCAATCTTAAGTACCATTACTGATGCAGGGAAAGGTAAGCTGAAGTTGAAGTTGTCCGTCGAAGGAAAAAGTTGTGGATTGCTGCTGTTGGAGTGCTTATGGTGTTGCTGTTTGCTGTAATGTTAAAACTTGTTATTAGTTGAAGTGTGTTAGCGTGTGAATTAGTTGTAGTGATGTTTGCGGAGCGATTGTAGTTTAAGTATGTTAGTGTGTGTGTTGTTTGTAATTGTTGGTTTTTGATGAAAAATGTTTATGAACCAATTAAAATTTGATGTAATATGTTTTGAATAACTGGTGAAAAAGTCTACCAACATAACCGAATTGAATTCCACCTGTAAATTAAAAGTTGTCACCCAAAACAGACAGAACCCATGCAGATTTGTCACCCAAATGACAACATTCATGGTATGCATTCATCAAATCTACTATGTACATGTTCAGTAAACCTGAAGCTGCTTAACGAGGACACAAACAAATTGCTTCTCTTGAATTACAGTAGAACAAGCATCATCAAAGCGAAGAATTCATCTTCATAGTCCAACACTTCATGGAGGAAGGGTCTTATTAATGTCAACACCTGTAAAGATATTCCTCAATTAGAAACCAAATTGCTACCTCCAAATAATAAGACCTCTATAGCATATGTAACAAATTCAAGTCCTTTCTCAGCTCAGATTAAGTCTTGGAACAATAGCTAATATATACTCCTGGAGATAAAGTGACAATGATGAGAGTAGTAAAAAATAAGAAAGTGTTCTTCAACACATCGTCACCTTCGAAAAGAAAAAAAATTAATCTTCATTTCATTCAAGAACAGAGGATAAGTCCAGAGACAGAGCAGTGAAACAAAGGTGTTTAGCTCAGCAAAGGCCTTGGAGGTCACAGAAGTGGCCGCAATCCCGATTTCATTAAATTTTCGTCAAAGAAGGGATAAAGAGTTTTGTGGAATGGAAGGAAGATGGTCGTCACACTGGATTACGGAAGGAGGAGTTAGGGTTTCACAAACAATCGAGGGGAAGGGATTCGATCAGGAAGACGAGACATTTCCAAAATATTTCCAAAACAATAGAGGTAGGGGTAAGTTCGACATTTTTAAAATATTTTATTTAAACGTTCAAAAAACATGTCACGTGTGTGACACATGAGAGTTTTTAACAGGATTTCATCTAAATCTACAAAATGAAACACGTTACTTCAAAAACCGACAGTCCAAAACAAGTTTCATCAGTCACCAATTTCGGCAAACATATTACATATTTTTCACACTTTTCCCTATTATAATAGGATTTATAAATTTTAACACTTTGTTAATACGATGATTAGGGAAACAATTTCTTATTCGATATGATTAAATGATTTGTATTTTAATGATAATGATCTGTATGCATTAAATACATCTCGTGTCTAAACAACTCTTATCTATTTAGACACGATTAGTAACTGTATCTAAACACACTTGATCTGTAAATACACGATTAAGTATATTTATCTAATATTTAGATTTATTTTTATACTTAGCTTTTTAATCTCTTATGAATTTTAAAACTTGTTTATGAAATTAAATAATAGAATTTGTGAATTTCATATCGTATTATTTCTTTTATGTATATATGATTTTTTTTTTGTTCAAAAAATTAATGGTGTCTTAACGTGGGTTTCATATTTCACGTGTGATTTGTGTAAAACTTATTTGTATGTTTAAACACGACATACGTTTATACATGTTTAAAATTGATCTATTTACACTATACACGATACGATTAATGAGATGACACACACGAATTGTCACATCTAAATTGATGATCTTGATTAATTTATTAGATTTCGGTCTTTTTTTGAAAGAGAAAAATTGAAAAAAATATCCTTTCCATATATGTAAAAATCACCCTGGTTGCAGAAGGTTGCACACTGTTATCTCTACTGTTTCGTCTGTAGTCTAAGAAACATAAATTTAATTAAATTGAATGCTGTCTGATGATACCTCTGACTGACCGAGGAGGAGACATTATAACGGAACTTTGTTTCTGCTATGCCAACTATCTTAACGAAATCGGTTTCTAGAGATTAGAAAATAATTGTATAGTTGATTGTCTGGAATCGATCTTAAAGAGCAGATCATATGATAAACCACTTATCCTGCACAACGCAGCAGCAGCACATCAGCTAACTATAAGACATATGCCTCTCCAGACCACACAAGTGGTAGCAGATTTAATGAATTTCCATGAAGACATACATGCAGAGATGATAGAACTGAAGCTCATGCTATTAATTCGAGTGCAATGTCCTGTATAAATACTGCAGACTTTGTGTAAACAAATGTTGGTCGAAAAGATTGAGAATACTTTCTGGGTTTTGAATTCTATTAGCAGGCCTAGCTTTAGAAATGGATTATCATTGAAGTAATTGATTCTGAAAAAAAAAACATGATTTATACATGTCTCCTACACAAGGAAACCTTTCATTGGGAATAGATTTGCACAAAAAAAGGCAGTGAAAATTGTTTACGAAAATAGTGAAAATTGTTTACGAAAATGGCAGGCATGGCCGTCCAACATCATTATAGGATTTTTTTAAAAAGTAAACATTTTAAAAAATATATATATTCAAAAAAACTAATTATGCGTTACTCTATATAGCGGTTATGTTAATCTATATACAGTGCATATTTTGCTAAATATTGTTTTTTAAATATATATTTTTCTAATTTTTTTTTTAAAGATGTTTACTTTGTTAAAAAATTCTCATTATCGACATTTCTTTATTTGTTAACTGATCGGTTTATGCTAAACGGAGGAGGAACTCAAGGAAGTGTTTGTATGCAATGATGTAATATTATATATTCTTTTTATATGTACTATTAGAAGTTAAACAGCAACAGATGAAGAATAATAATTAAATTGACTATGTGTGCAGATATAATTTATATAAAATCAAATAAACAATAGGTAAATCTACAGCTATTAATATATTAGTTAGAAAACTATTCCTTTTTAATCAAAATTTCTTATGTAAAATTAATTCTGAAATAATATTATAAATGGTTATCTTAACAGCCTGTGTCATCCTAGCATTCTCCTTTCCATCTCACTAATAAAAGTATAAATCCATATACATTTAACTTTATAAAGCCTTCGTTTTTTGAAATTCTAATTTAATAAATAAAATGTAAATAACAGAATAAAAAATAAAATTAAATAATGAACTGAATATTAATGGCTCATAACTGTCAGTCTGCTAAAGTAAGAGAGATTCCAAATTAACATGGAGATTAATCAAATAGTTTATTTTTCACCACCAAAGTTGAGAGCTTCTTCCTCTATAAAGTACTTGATAGTTCAAGCTACTCTCTACTCAAGCTCTGATTTTCTCCACTTCCTTTGACCGCTGATCTTTGTTCCTCCCTCTCCACTCTTCTCACTCCATTGCTCACTGCAAAGTGCAAACCCACTTCTTTCCAACACCGGGGACACTGGATGCATTCTTACCCCCAAGCTCAGATCTTTGCTTTAATGGAGAACTTAGAATGATCATTATAAGATCTTGTTCACTAACCCTTCAATAGATTGAGAAGAAAGATTGTGTTTTTTTCTCAAAAATGGCAGCAGCAGAGGCAAAGCCGTCGCCTTTACCGGAGGCAGAGAAGAAGAAGGAGCAGAGCCTTCCCTTCTATCAGCTTTTCTCCTTCGCCGACAAGTACGACTGGCTTCTGATGATATGTGGAAGCTTGGGCGCCATTGTCCACGGCTCCTCCATGCCCGTCTTCTTCCTCCTTTTTGGCCAGATGGTTAACGGGTTCGGCAAGAACCAGTCCGATTTGCAGAAAATGACTGACGAAGTATCCAAGGTTGTTTTTTTACTCTAAAATCCAGTTTTTTTTATCTCCAATCCAGATTACAGATCTCCAAATTTCTAATCTTGGTCGAATTTGTTTCTTATAAAACAAAATGCAGTATGCGCTGTACTTTGTGTATCTTGGTTTGGTGGTCTGCGTATCCTCATATGCAGGTATTGCCAAATGGGTCTTAATTTTTGCGCCAATTAGTTGATCTCTGTTGTATTTTCCATGGATGAATTATTGGGTTACATGTTGATGAGTGTTTGTTGAGACAGAGATTGCATGTTGGATGTACAGTGGAGAGAGACAGGCGAGTACGTTGAGGAAGAAGTATCTGGAAGCAGTGTTGAAGCAAGACGTGGGATTCTTCGACACCGATGCCAGAACTGGAGATATTGTCTTCAGTGTTTCCACGGACACTCTACTTGTCCAGGACGCCATCAGTGAAAAGGTCCAGACTTCCCCTATCTCTCTTCTCTTCTCCTCTCCCTCTCTTCTCCTAACAAGGAAACCTAGTATCGGTGTAAGTGTAATGGATGAGATGCAAAATGCAAAGCATAAATTTCATTCTCTTTTTTGGGGTTAACGACAGAAACCATGACGTTACAAGTCTCACGACAATATTCATTTTTTGAGTTTCATAGCATGGATTTTTGGGGTTGGAAAATTCCTCCATTAACTAAGAGCCCTAATCCTTACTCAGTTTCTGGGGGACCCATTTGTTGTTTCTTGCTACTTCGACTCCTGATGAACGAAAGTTCAAATCTTTCTTTGACATCACCATCTTACGTTGATCTTCTGCAATTGACTCTGTTTCTGCTTTTTGCCGCTCTGAATTGGTTGGTAGGTTGGGAATTTCATACACTACATCTCGACGTTTTTGGCCGGTCTAGTGGTTGGTTTTGTGGTGGCATGGCGTCTCGCACTTCTCAGCATTGCCATTATTCCAGGCATTGCTTTCGCCGGAGGACTTTATGCGTATACCCTCACCGGACTCACATCCAAGAGCCGTGAATCCTACGCAAATGCGGGCATTATTGCCGAACAGGTGAATTTCAAGAGCACTGCTTTTATCTTTACTTAGGAGTTAGGACAGAGGTTTCTATCTGCAAACAAGACTTTGTTAATACTTGCCGTAGTCGAAAGAAATTTGATGTGTGTTTGAGATACCCAAATTCATTGTCACTACTTTTAGACCATACTAGTTAGAACATAAGCAAGAAACAAGTCATCACCTCTTCTAAATGTTTGATTATCCAAACACGACCTTTGTTTTGAAAGGAAAGCTCTATAAAGTGAGAAACTTAATCTTAATAATCAGTAGTAATTTTCTGAAATAGTAAAAATATTACTTTCTAAGTAAGTTGTCACATGTTCTTCATAGGCTATTGCTCAAGTTCGGACAGTGTACTCGTACGTCGGGGAGAGCAAAGCCCTCAACAGCTATTCAGACGCCATACAAAACACACTAAAGCTCGGCTACAAGGCAGGCATGGCCAAGGGTCTTGGACTAGGTTGTACTTACGGCATTGCATGCATGTCGTGGGCTCTTGTGTTTTGGTATGCGGGTGTTTTCATTCGCAACGGTCAGACTGATGGAGGCAAAGCTTTCACCGCCATTTTCTCTGCCATAGTCGGTGGCATGTAATAATCCACGTCCTAATATTTACATCTCCACTAGAATGATCACTTTGTTTAATTGGGCCTTAATATCTTTCAAATGGTTTGTTTGATTCAGGAGTTTGGGTCAGTCGTTTTCCAACCTCGGTGCGTTTAGCAAAGGCAAGGCCGCGGGTTACAAGTTAATGGAAGTTATCAAACAGAAGCCGACCATCACCCAGGATTCCTTGGACGGGAAATGTTTGTCTGAGGTTAATGGCAATATTGAGTTTAAGGAAGTCACTTTCAGCTATCCGTCAAGGCCTGATGTTATTATCTTCCGTAATTTCTCAATCTTCTTTCCTGCTGGAAAGACTGTTGCGGTTGTCGGTGGGAGTGGGTCGGGAAAAAGTACAGTGGTGTCTCTGATCGAACGGTTCTATGATCCCAATCAAGGTATCTTCATGGACTTTTTCGAAATTCAAGCGATGAATTTGGAATTTTTTCCCAAGTTTTTGAATGGATAATTGTCTTTGATAAACAGGTCAGGTAATGTTGGACAGTGTGGACATCAAGACATTGCAGCTGAGATGGTTGAGAGATCAGATCGGACTTGTGAACCAAGAGCCTGCTCTGTTCGCCACCACCATACTTGAAAACATTCTTTACGGAAAGCCCGATGCAACAATGGCCGAAGTCGAAGCAGCCACTTCTGCAGCCAATGCACACAGCTTTATTACCTTACTCCCTAACGGATACAACACCCAGGTCGGTACTTGTGTTAATCAAACAACAATTCTGTTGATTTCCTTCATTTTGCTTTAAAAAATGGTGATCATCGAAATGTGGCAGGTTGGAGAGAGAGGAGTCCAGTTGTCGGGAGGTCAGAAGCAGAGGATCGCGATAGCTAGAGCTATGTTGAAAAACCCTAAGATCCTTCTCCTTGACGAGGCAACAAGCGCCCTTGATGCTGGATCAGAGAGCATTGTTCAGGAAGCCCTAGACCGCCTTATGGTCGGTAGGACGACGGTGGTGGTGGCCCACCGCCTTTCCACAATCCGTAACGTCGACTCCATAGCCGTTATCCAGCAAGGACAAGTTGTGGAGACAGGGACCCATGCGGAACTCATCGCCAAAGCTGGGGCTTATGCTTCATTGATTCGATTCCAAGAAATGGTGGGTAACCGGGATTTCTCAAACCCTTCAACTAGAAGATCAAGATCTTCGAGGCTGAGCCACTCGCTCTCGACCAAATCACTGAGTCTTCGGTCAGGCAGTTTGAGGAACTTGAGCTATTCTTACAGCACGGGAGCAGACGGTCGTTTAGAGATGATCTCAAATGCTGAAACCGAGCGAAAGAACCCTGCTCCACAAGGGTATTTCTTCCGCCTCATCAAGTTGAATGGCCCTGAATGGCCCTATTCCATAATGGGAGCTGTAGGGTCAATACTCTCGGGATTCATCGGACCCACCTTTGCTATAGTTATGAGTAACATGATCGAGGTTTTCTACTATCAAAATTACGTATCTATGGAGAAGAAGACGAAGGAGTACGTATTTATATACATCGGGGCCGGTCTATATGCTGTAGCTGCATACTTGATACAGCATTACTTCTTTAGCATCATGGGGGAGAACCTCACCACCCGAGTGAGGCGAATGATGCTTGCAGGTATGATTCCTGTCACTTGTATTACACTCAGTGCATTATTATATTTGGCATAGAAATTCATCAGTACGTAATTAACTGGTAATCAATCAGACATTAAAAAAAAAATGTGTTGTGCAGCAATATTGAGGAATGAAGTTGGATGGTTCGACGAGGAGGAGCACAACTCTAGCCTAGTGGCAGCTCGGTTGGCAACAGATGCAGCCGATGTCAAGTCTGCGATTGCTGATAGAATATCGGTGATACTGCAGAACATGACCTCCCTGCTCACCTCCTTCATTGTTGCCTTTGTTATTGAATGGAGGGTCTCACTTCTCATCCTAGCCACTTTCCCTCTCCTTGTCCTTGCCAACTTTGCTCAGGTACTAAAAAACGCACTACCTCTCTTCTCCTTCATGAAAACTTAAATCTGCATTAGTGGCAAAACTGTAGATAGGTGGTTGTCAGGATCTATTTGTTTTTCTCATCCGTTGGGAATCTTAATTCACTGTGATTTTTTGAACATTGATGAAACGACAAAGACAAGGAATAGGATGTGGTGCACTTGCACGTGCCTGCCTCTCTTGCTTCGAAGCATTGACTATTTGAAGATTAATGGGGTGAAATGAAACTACTTTAAAAATGTATTTTTGTTAAAAATATATATATATATTAAATACATACTGAGTAGAACACGTGAATTCCAGTGAAAAGATAATAAATGAATAAAACGTAAAGATTCCAGTGTCTGGCTCTGTGCCTCCAGTTGAGGTGCAGTGCTCAAGTTCTTCTTGAAGCCAACAAATGTACAGCAAGCGACCCTTTTTTCTTCTTCTTTCAACTCTCCCTCTTTCTACTTGTGACTTTGTGCTTTTTCCTCTTAGTTTTTTTTTTTATTAAATTTTTCCTCTTAGTTAGTTGTATCGATTCTTGCTGACCTTGTACTGTCTTTAAAGATAATCTCATATCAACTAATAAGTGCAGACAATCCTGACATGAAAGTGTAAACCTTCAAAGAAGGATTTACAGACCTTTTTTTCTAAAAAAAACAAAAAAAAAAAGTAAATATCATATCAATTATGATGATCCTTTCTGAAGATAAATTAATATCTTTGCTGTGGACCTCCATTGGTTGATGGAAGAGGATACAGTGTGGGTCATTGGAAGAAATTATCTTTCTGCAAGTAGCAGACTAGAACAGTTATCTGGTACCTTAAAAATGTAACTTGGGTCCATGCTTTTTTTAATCTTTTTACCCAAAATCAAAAGAATAGTAATCATAGTTGTTTATTAAGCATAAGTAATTATTGTTCTTCAATTTCGTTGTTGCAGCAACTGTCTCTCAAAGGGTTTGCTGGGGACACGGCCAAGGCGCATGCAAAGACTAGTATGATTGCAGGAGAGGGAGTGAGCAACATAAGGACGGTGGCAGCCTTCAACGCACAAGACAAAATCCTTTCTCTATTCGGCAACGAGCTTCGGGTCCCACAGATGAGAAGCTTACGCAAAAGTCAGGCGTCGGGCTTCCTCTTCGGCCTCTCTCAACTCGCTCTCTACGCCTCAGAGGCACTGATCCTCTGGTACGGGGCCCACCTCGTGAGCAAGGGAGACTCCACCTTCTCCAAGGTCATTAAGGTCTTTGTCGTCCTTGTGATCACAGCTAATTCAGTGGCGGAGACTGTCAGTCTCGCCCCGGAGATCATACGGGGTGGGGAGGCTGTCGGGTCTGTCTTTTCCATCTTAGATCGCCAGACGAGGATCGACCCAGATGATCAAGAGGCTGAACCGATTGGCTCGGTTCGTGGCGAGATTGAGCTCCGACATGTGGACTTTGCTTACCCTTCACGGCCTGATGTGGTTGTCTTCAAGGACTTTAGCCTAAGGATCCGTGCCGGTCATAGCCAGGCCCTGGTCGGAGCCAGTGGGTCAGGCAAGAGTTCGGTCATAGCCTTGATCGAGAGGTTTTATGACCCGATAGCGGGAAAAGTAATGGTTGATGGAAAGGATATCAGGCGGTTGAACCTTAAATCCCTCCGCGCCAAGATTGGTCTAGTCCAGCAAGAACCAGCCCTCTTCGCCGCCAGCATTTTCGACAACATTGCGTATGCTAAAGAAGGGGCAACCGAGTCTGAGGTTATCGAGGCCGCACGTGCTGCAAATGTACATACATTTGTCAGCGGGTTACCAGACGGATACAAAACCGCAGTGGGGGAGCGGGGGGTTCAATTGTCGGGGGGACAGAAGCAGAGGATTGCCATAGCAAGAGCGGTTCTCAAAGACCCAGCCATTCTCCTACTAGATGAGGCGACGAGTGCCCTTGATGCAGAGTCCGAATGCGTCCTACAAGAAGCCCTAGAGCGGCTCATGAAGGGTCGAACCACGGTTCTTGTGGCTCATCGCCTCTCGACCATCCGAGGGGTGAACAGCATCGCGGTAGTTCAAGACGGGCGGATTGTGGAACATGGGAGCCACAAGGAACTATTGACCCGACCCGAGGGGGCCTACTCGAGACTATTGCAGCTACAGCTCCATCACACATGAGAGGGTTTTCTACTTTTTCTTCTTTTTATTGCAGCAACGTGCCTTGTTGGAGAGGAGGGGGGTTATTATGTTTGATCCCATGCATGAATCTTTGTGCTTTCGATTTCTGATAATACATGGGTAATGTAGATATATTATTGTTATTATTGTGGGGACAAAAAGAAGAAGAAAGTTTACTGTTTGAAGCTCATCATATTCTGGCCCAAAAAAAAGCTCATCATGGAGATCCTTTTCTCATATTCTAGGGTTGTAATGTCATCTACCTACGAGGAAGATATGGGTTAGTAAATAAAAAATAAAAAATTTGAACTTCAATAAAAAAAAATCAAATAGCAAATCGAATTTATTATTTTGACAAACAACAAACTAAACGTTTGGAATTAATCAATCAACAAACCTACCTCAAATTTTTATTATCTTTGGACAGATTTTTCAATATTTGATAAAGTTATTAAGTCAACATTAGTTGAAATATTATAAGGAAATGATATTACGATTTAATAACTTTATCAAATATTAAAAATTCAGTTCAAATATAATGAAAATTTGAAGGTAAGTTTGTTGATTGCTCAATTCTAAAAGTTTGATTTGTTGTTTGTCAACAAAAAAATATCGGTTTACTATTTGATTTTTTCTCAAATTTTGGTTTATTTTTTTATAATTAACCCATGTATGTATTTATGTATATAATGAATGTTTCACAAGGCAGTTGTGTATTATTATCCAATTTTCCCTGTCTTTTTCTTCACATACCTCCTTCAGGAAAAGCGTCTTCCTTAACCCTATCGATCTTGTGTTTCTTCATCAACTGTAAGTAATGGGGAATCAATGATCCGTTCTAGTTTGGGTCAGATATTGCTTCGGACATCATAACAAGATTGTTTTTTTTTTCGCTTCTTTAAACGGGAGGTGTAAAATGTAGATTTATCATACGTGGAGTCATCAATAATGTTTAGAAGGATTCTTGCAAGCATCAAATCTTGGATGATCGTCTTCCTTTTGAATAAAGGTGATGAATATGTAAAAAGGAAGAAAAGCCACGTCGTTTTCTATGCTGTTGTTGGTCTTGTTTTTTCCGATTTGCCCCATTGGCATGGCGCATGTGGTGTTGAGAACGTGAGGTTTGCTCAGATTGGATGAATAAAGAGAATAGAAAGAAAAGGGAAGGGCATGCATGATCTGGGCACACATAATAATACCCACCATATCCTTAAAGGCTTAAAGCTGCTGCTTTTCGCTTCATATCATTCACCTCAGTTGGAAAGGTGCGCCTGAATTGCATGGGTAACGTGAGATGAATAAGTCAATTACCACTCGAAAAATAGGAGAAAATGATAGTCTTTGTTATTTGATTTGATGTGCTAAAAGCTAAGGAATTAACAAAACAAACATGTTGGAAAAATAAAGATTTTGAGAAGTAATACTGTAATAGCATACATATTTTGGGTAACCAGGGGATTCATTACAATATTATAATATCCAACTTCTATTATATTATTAAATTAATTATTATAGCTTCTGATCTAACGGACAAAAATCCACTTAGTAAGATTTTGAGATAAATCTTTATTTAATTCTAAAAGTTGCTGCATTTTAACTTTAAAATATACAAAAGAAAGAATAATAGAGTTCCCAATTTAGAAGGATGCATGTTAAGATAATGAGTGTGGATTGAGCTGTCCACTTCAAGTTCATTGGGCATATTCATCTGCTAAACAAAATCAACACTCTTCTATTCTTTATAGTTTTACATAAGGGGCATGCATTGTTGTTAAAATATGGTGTAAAATACTAGTGCCCAAGGCAAACTCAGCAATAACTATTGTATATCTGCCATGTTCGTTCAACTATAAAGGGACTGGTGAGAATGCAGTGCAATCATTTCAGCACTTTCCGGATGGAGATTTGAGTATTTATTTTGTATACGAAAAAGGTTCAATTTTTACCATCCCAATTCCCATGCATGTGAGTGCACTTGCGGTCAGTTGATAGATCGATGTGGTAAGGGGGTCCATCGTGTTCCTCTTCCTGTTGTTGGGCAGAGGAAAACAAGAAAAAAGCGGATTCTCTGCAGAAAGCAGAAGAAAATTAGGAAAGGAGGAAGAAGATGAAGCAATGAATAGTGCATGATGTGGGAGATATTTTCGAGCTTGATACATCATATCTAACCTTTCATTCCACTAATTTTCGAAGAAGCTGAACAGTAGATAACTAATGACGAACACTTGCAATATTTTTGGAAAACCATACCAGTTGGTTGTTACTCTCAAGGGTTTAGGATTAACGTTTTCATTTGCACCAAGAATACAATGTTTCAGCGTTATCTAAGCACAGTTATAACTTATAAGGGAATATAATTTATCAAAGTTTTCTTTCAACTTACCCAACATGTATCAGTAATCAAAGTTTGCGAATCTTTCATGTATTTTCTCCGTTGTCAGACCAGACCAATCAATGTTCTGGATGGGGTCAGCTACATTTCCATGTCTAGCTATTATCTTTGTCGAATTGATTGAAAGTATTATTTATATATCTATGTAATGTGGTGTGGCCAATCTCCCACTTAATAACTATATATACTAATTATATATCTTGCGATCACACCAGTTCTCTTCATAAGAGAGAATGGTGAGCTTTGAGTGCAAGCTATGAAGAAACACTTTCACTGTTAGATCTTGTAGGGTTTTCTGACAAGTTGTCGTTTTGGAAGATGGCTCTGTCATCTGTAGAGCCAGCTGCCATGCATGAAGGACCACCAGAGTCTACAATTGTTGACTCTTTTCTTCAGTCACGAGACGAGACGAGAAGACGAGACCAGACCAGACGGAGGACAATTGTTTGTTTGGTTCCGAAAAACAACAACTGTTTCTCATTATATGTATTTAGTATAGCATAGGAAAACAGACTCGTCCCTAAGTTTCTTCATAAGGGGAACGTGTCCACGAAATGGAGTAGATTCGACATATGGAGACCAGTCTTAAATGAACTCTTACAAATGATATCGTCAAACTTAGTGAAATTTAAGATATATGCTTTATTAATAATTTAAATGCTCAAAGTTGTAATTTTATAAACAATTTTATGCATATGGTCTATGCTACGAGCATGATTGAGTGTTTAGGTATCAATGCATAAGCTCGTGTTATATTTCATTGCCCATTTTTAGGCCCATCAAAGAATCCAACATCAACTGTGCCCATTCTCTTATAAATTATGTGCCCCCACTCTTATAAATTAGAATCAAATTTTTGGAAAATGTGTACATATTAGACAGAGTTAAGATGCATTTATTATTATGAAATTAAATTATATATATATAGATTGTAACCTGAAGGTTAAAATAAATAAGCTCGAAAATTTTGACAAAATTAGATTTAGGTTCACTTTAAAGTTTTAGACGTTTAGTAACTATGTTGTATATATATATCCGGGAGATATTTTTAAAAGGTTCAAATGAATACATATTCTTTAACTCTATAGAAATAAGGATTCCGCGGAATTCCAATTGTACAAAATAAACGTCGAAATACAAAATTCGTTTTCGTTATTCTACTCAAATTCTGTAAACTAAACATGCTCTATGTGCCTCATTCAACTGTCACGAGGATGCCATCGACGAATCCATTGTACTTGTGCACACCAGACCTCATTGATGGACATACTCCACTCACGCAGGGCTGACGATGGTTAGAATATAGTACGAGTATGACAAATACGATAAACATAACATATTTTTAAATTGCATGTCATAACCATAATTATTAAAGGTACAATTTTCAATGTTATAATCATATTCATAACCATGGTTATTAACCACGATTTTAACTGTATACCCATATTTATTACAACATATGAAATGTAATAGAACATTATAAATATTATCTTAATAAATACATAAATTTATGTCACAAGCAACAAAAATATTCAACATTAATATCATTCAACATTAGCACTATTCAAAATTAAAACTAATATCATTTAACATTTACATCATTCAATTACAGTTCACCCTGGAATTATACATTCGTGAAATCTAAAAGTGAAAATCCTACTTTTGTTATTAGTATTTATTAATATATTAATATTATATTTACTAGACTCCAACATCCGCTACGCGCGTGCACGTTGTCGTCGTTAGTCTTGCGTGAACTTTCAAGAGGACATGATCGACCCAACTCCTAGGATAGTACAAGAATTAAACACTTGATTAAAACTATTATTTGAATTATAAAACGAAACTTAAATTACCTAATATAATGAAATAAAATTAATTTTGTTTTAAGAATTTTTAAGAAATTGCTCGAGCATCCGGAAGCAAGAACCACTACTAAAGAGGCTCCCGGTTGCTCGAGCAAATGCTTAAAAATATTTAAAACAACATTAGTTTTATTTCATTATATTAGGTAATTTAAGTTTCGTTTTACAATTCAAATAATATTTTTAATCAATTGTTTAATTCTTGTACTATCCTAGCAGTCGGGTCGATCATGTCCTCCTAACAGTTCACACAAGACAAACGACGACAACGTGCACACGCGTAGTGCGTGCTAGAGTCTAGTATAACTAACCATTAGGAAAATACACTTTAAGTGGATTCTACAACTTCCATTTTAATTTTATTTTAGATTTTATATGAAATGTTTTCTATAACTATTCATTGAGTTGATGAAAATTGACTCTTAGAAAATAATATAAATATATAAGCAATATGATTAGTAGTAAATGAAAAGAGTATACTCAAATTATCAAATTATACAATTAAAGAAAATTAAGATGTACATCTTCCTCCTAACTAACTATAACAAAATTGAACAATTAATTGATATAGCTAAATGAAAAGAATATAATCAAATATAATTAAAGAAAATTATGGTGCACATTTTCATCTTTATTACAACAAAATTGAATAGTTAATTGATAAACCTAATAAAATATTTTGTAGACTCCATTCGACTATATATATTGACAATTATTTTGAAATTTCATTTCTTAACCAAATCGTTTGTTGGTGAGTACATATAATATTTTTGTTACTATGCGTGAGAAAGTAACATATAATTATTTGTTACTAAGAATATGATCAAACAAATATATGTCGATATTTGATAAAGTTATCATACCAAATATCTCGTAATGCCCGACCTCAAACTTTCTATGAGTATTCATACTGACAATTACAAATCTACCATGATAACATCAACTATCGCTTAATGCTCGATTTCGAACTTTTTGTGAGTAATTTTCACTCACATACCATGTCATACTATCTCATCTCATACCAACAATCGCTAATGCCCGACCTCAAACTTTCTATGAGTATTCATACCAACCTTGAACTTTCTATGAGTATTTTCACCCCGACAACATCAGTAGGATTTGGTCTGATGCATTCATACTATTTGAGATTTCAGACGTACGTTCATAAGTTAGAACTCGTCAATGAATGCATTCAATATACTCTTAAGGTATCTTCACATGTTCACTACCATGTCTATAAAACAACGACTATTACAAATCTACCATGACAACATCAAGAAATTCCCACTAATTTGCCAAAATAAAATAAAATTAGATATTTGATCAATTTCTTTCTTCTTTTTTTTTGATATTTTCAGAGTTCATAAAATATGAATAAGTTAAGTATTATTTATATTTTAATTTCAGATATATTTATCAAATGTTTAATTTTCATACCAACACATCAAGCACGATAAATATTTATCATATTTGTTTATAAGAATATGGTCAAAAAAATATATGTCGATATTTGGACAAAATTGACCTTGCAGCTTTTGTTTATAGTAATAAGGCAAATGTGCTCCATTGAGACCTCTTTTTGAGTATTGTACACTCAACTTCCCCATTCCCCAAGATTTTAAAATTTGGGCACTCTCACTTCTACACTCTTTCTTTGAGTATTTTATTTCCGACATCCGACCGACATTTGTTTGAGTATTTTACTCCCGATGTCCAATCGATATTTCTTTGAGTATTTTACTCCCGACATCCGACCTTTCTTTGAGTATTATACTCCTGACATCCGACCTTTCCTTGAGTATTTTACTCTCGACATCCAACCGACCTTTCTTTGAGTATTACACTATGTATCCCAGAGGTTAGATAATTTTTCACCAATATATACCTCGTATAAAAAATAAATACAGAAATATCATCAATTTTATAACAAATACGAAAGTATAACTACGCGCGACTGGGTAGGAGTTTTTTTTTGTCACCCGCAAGTGAACATTTATTAAATGGTATTCAATTAACTTAAACGTCACGCGCGACTGGGAATGTTTTTTTTTGTCAATATAACGGTAAACTTTTTTTATATCATTTTTACTTAGAGACTCACAAACAATTTTGTGTTGTCCTTTACCTTGCATGCAAAAATATCATCAATTTTATAACAAATACGAAAGTATAACTACACGCGACTAGGTAGGAGTTTGTTTTTTTGTCACCCGCAAGTGAACATTTAAATGATATTCAATTAACTTAAACATCACCTGCGACTGGGAATGCTTTTTTTTGTCAATATAACGGTAAACGTTTTTTTTTATATTTTTTTTTTATACTTATGGATTAAAATAACTGCAATATGTGATAATTAATCACCCAAGTTCAAAATACATAACCAAAAACTAGTTTAGAGACTCACAAACAATTTTGTGTTGTCCTTTACCTTGCATACAAATTCTTCTCTGCCTACTGCAATTAACTTTGCACATTCTCTAAGACAAAAAAGTAACTTGTCTCGATTCTAAAAAAAGTAATTTGTCATTCTTTTTTAAATGTGATGTTTCGTTCTATAAAAAAAACATTTAAATGTCCACCCGCGACTGGGAGTCGCGGGTGACGTTAAACGGAATACCGTTTAAATGGTTACCCGTGACTTGGGGTATGTATACATTTGCATTTGCTATAAAATTGAGGATACTTTCGAATTTTTTTTTATATGAGGTATACATTGGTGAACAATTCGAGGTTATACCACTGAAGTTACTAGTTTGTCTCCAAAAGCAAATGAGAAAGATGTTTACGATTTCTTTATACACTGCACGATCGAGTTTGTTGAAATTGTCAGATTAGTTTAATTTTCTCCGCTGAATTTGGATTCTTTCATATCTTGTATTGTTTTCTGTTGACTCTTTTGCAAGATGTGGATTGTGAAGAACCTTGTTTTGTAACGCTTAGAGAATGAAAAATAGGGTAAATTGACCCAATCCATACGTATGTTTGGGTGATATTGTTAAATGCACTCACTTATTTTAAAGTGTTGTTTTGTGGACCGTCATATTTGAAGACGTTAAGTGCACCCCACATGTTGTTTTGTGCATCGTATGTTTGGATTGTTGTTATTTGCACCACATTCACTTTCATTGTTACTTTTGTCCGTTATCTCGTCATGTGATAGTCACATGGTTCTAAAATTCAACTGATTTGAACCATGATGATGAAATTTGTAAAACGACGAGGTGTCTCTGTGGTCACACGAGACAATCACGTGTCTTTTAACGGAAAACTGAGACGGAAAAATAATAGTGTGTGCATTTAACAACATCTTCAAGCATCACAGTCTACAAAACAACAGTTTAAAACAAATGAGTGCATTTAACAACAATTTCAAACATATGGGTGCACAAAATAACATGTGAGATGCATTTAATAACATCTTCAAACATCCGGGTGCATTGGTACAATTTACCCTGAAAAATATGCTATTCCTAATCTTTTACCATGTCCGGATTAATCATTTCCTAAGATGAGTTTTTTTTCTTAAGATTCTCTGCACTTATTTTATAGTGAGAATAATTTCCTAAAATAATACCTTTACATCTGATTTTATGTATTTCCAGGTCTGGTCACTGGTCAGTATGCTTGTTCTGGATATGTGACCTTCAGAGATGCCTATGCTTTGGAGACTGCAGTGTTGCTCACTGTAAGCATAGTTTTCTCTCATTTTCAAAAGTCAAAACATCTTTTTTTTTTTTTTCCAATGGAGACTTGCTTAACCATGGGATTAGTTAATTGCAACTCCTATCAATATTAGTCTTACAATTTACATATCAATGTGAGATAGCCATGTAACAGTTAGGAGATACATCAGTCTCACAGAAAATTGTTAGAAGTTTGTGCTGAGTTAAGATAATTATACCTTGATGTGGAATTTAGTTAAAAGATACGAATATGCCATTTCTTTCATTTCTAATTGCGTACTCAACGCAAATGCACAATCTTTTAATACCCAGCGTTTGAAGTAATGTTCAGCTCCACCTACCTAATGCTCTTTTTCTAAATTCATACTTCAGGGAGCGACGATTGTAGATCAACGTGTCTGCATATCACGATCTGGATCATATATAGATGAATCCAAGCCTTGGTCATGGAAGCCCGGAAATACTGGAGCTCCAATGGTATGCAAAGCCTTTTAATTCTCTGCTAGTTACAAAACTAAAGCCATTTTATCTTTATATGCTTGGGAAATAGCCACTTTTTTGCATGTTGTATCTAAGATTGAATATAGTCTATAATTCATAAAAATTAGTAGGTATCTGCATAAGTTACATCAGTTGTCGTCAACTTTTACCTCTCTTCTGAAACATACAAGCGAATCAATTTTATACAGGGATTTGGATCTCTCCATTTCATGACCAAAAAGGACTAGTTTATTTCAGATCAACTGAATCTAGGTTATGTTAATCAAGATCCATACTGCTCTTCCAGTTAAGTAGAATGTTTTAAAGTACTTGAATATGCTGTAGGCCACTATGCATGCAAATCATATGATCTGGACCCCGAGCGAAGCTGTGACCGTAGCTCAAGATATTGTCAAAACAATGGTAGCAAAGGGATCCATTCCCGGCAAGGATGTGCTGACAAAGGCTAAAGCTTTTGATGATAGTTGCCAACTCCATCCATAGCTGCATCAAAAGTTACTGAGCTCAGCAACAGAATCGGTCTGACGGATAGGATCCAAACAGGCATGGAAGTGGTGAAATCCATGGATGAGAAATTCCATGTTTCAGAGATAACCAAAACTGCTGCCCTGGCCACTGGAGCAGCAGCGGCTTCTGCTGTTGTTAACAGCACTTACTTCTCCAAGGGAGCTCCTTGGGTTTCCCACACTCTGAGTCGTGCTGCTGAAGCTGCATCTGAGTTTGCTACACATGATGGCAGTAGTAAGATGATATGATTTATTATTACGAGGCAATATTGAAAACAAGTGGTCTATGTTATTACTTCCATCCCCCCAAACATTTATATATAGAACATGAGACACAGAACTCTCCCCCGCCGTTTCAATACAAATTACATCAACGTTTTCGACTTTCCACGTACGTAGGAAGTTAACTGTTGGAGAACCTGAGTAGCATGTGGTGGTGGTATGTCTTTCCGACGTTCAAGATCTCGGAAGGGAAGTTGGGGTTGTGGACTGAGTCAGGATACAACTGAGTCTCCAAACACAGACCAGCATGAACCTTGTAGACGTACCCGCACTTCCCCTTGGTGTCCTTGAGAGACCCACTTGTGTAGAACTGCACCCCGCGCTGGTTCGTCAGCAGATGCATCTTCCTTCCCGACTTGGGATCGTAGACAATCGCCGCCGTGTGCAGCCAACTCTCTCCTTTGTGCTTGTCGAGCACGTAGTTGATGTCATAGCCATTGGGCAGCTCATTGATTTTGCTTCCGACAGGGTGAGACTTGAGGAAATCGTAGGGAGTACCAGCCACGGGTTTGATCTCTCCAGTCGGGATCAGCTGTCCGTCGACTGGAGTGATGCTCGATCCAAGGATCTCCACTTGGTGAGACAGTATGTCCCCGCTGTCGTGTCCTCCGAGGTTCCAGTACATATGGTGAGCTAGGTTGACTGGGGTGGGTTTGCTGACGGCTTTAGCCTTCATCGATATGGTCAGCTGATCGTACTTGGAGTGTCGCGCGAGCATGTAGGATACTGACACGTGTAGCTTCCCCGGAAACCCTATAAAAAAGGAGGAAATATGTTTGTAGTTTCTTTTTATAATTGAATCGATGGAATTTACGAGTGTCCGACCTTCTTCCCCATCCTGGCTTGTGTAGGTAAAAACAATGTACGGTGAAGCGCCTTTGGGAGAATACTTATTCACCTTCCAAACCACATCGCTGAATCCTTTGGGCCCACCTAAAACAACAGTCAATAATAATTAATAACTTTAGGTTAAATATCAAGAAACTAAAGTTGTTAAATATTCATGAACTACTTGAACTTTAAATGTTTTGTAACGAGTTATCCGAACTTTAAAAATTCAAAATGAGATACCTTAACTTTGAAAAATGTGCAAATAGCTACCTCCGTCCAGATTTTGACGAATTTCTAATGACTTACCGCAAGTTTCCGACGAATATTTCGTTAACAGTTGACAAAAAATTGAACGGAAGTAGCTATTTACACATTTTTCAAAGTCGAGGTAACCCGTTTTGAATTTTTAAAGTTCGGGTAACTCGTTGCAAAACATCTAAACTTCAGGTAACTTCTTGATATTTAATTTATCGATTGAACGGTACCGTGAAGCATGTTTTGTCCTTCATTTGGAGTCAATTTGTAATGTGTTCCGTTTAAGGTAAACTCGGCATTCTTGATTCGATTTGCGACCCGACCGACAATACTACCAAAGTAAGATTTATCCGTCTGCGGATCCAACAAGAACATAAGAAATCACGATCACTTCAAATTCAAGAAATAAATTTTATGTGATCTATTTCTCCCTCTCTTTTAGTTCTATAATCAGGTCCAAGAATACACAAATAAGACAGATCATCCAGCTGTGAACACCATTTTTAATGGATTCAATTTGTCAATCATAATTTATTAATTTTAAAAAATGTATTGATCTTCTGCCAACATGTTTCTGGTTGTCGTTTTCAATGCACAGTCATTTGGTTGAATTTTTTAGTCTCACGCAAAACAAAGAACTACTCTGTTTGAAACACAGTCACACTCCATTAACTACAGTCTACAGAAAGGGAAAATGCAATTGCAGCGGTGACCTCCATATACAGAAGAACAATGACAGCAATTGAGAGTCCAGAAAAACAGCAACGCATTCAATGACAAGAAACAGAGGTAGCAAAAGAGAGAATCTCGAACCTTGTATTCCTCTGGGGAATCAAATCCAAGAACAACATCGTCTAGTTTCCCTGTCGATGCAAAAATAGGCTAAATAAATAATACATGAATGAAATAACTGAAAAAAAAATCTTAACGGACCATTCTTGTCGGGCAAAACCAAGGACATAACGGTGGCACCCCAATTGGTTAGCTTCATGCTGACATTGCCTCTCTTGAGCTCGTAGATACGGATCTCGTGAGCATCGGTGGAAAAACAATGGTGAGTGACCGCAAGAACAACGAGGAGAAATGTTGGGATTCTGTACATGTTTTATTCTTCTATCTATTTGGATGGATAAGAATGGAGGAGGAACAGCTTTGTGGGGGGTGGGAAGGGGAATAAGAAGAAGGAAGGAAGGAAGGGTCAAACACACCTTAATTGAAGGCCGCGGAGGAATGGTATTGCCTTATTATAGGGGTAGGGTAGGGAGAGGAGGGACGAGACTCGACTGAAGTTTTTGTTGATATATAATATAAGATTTTTTTAGGGTTAAGAATTAGCTAGGTACCCCAACTTTAATCGTTTTATAGAAAGTTACCTCAATTTTGAATTTTAAAAAACGGCTACTTAAACTTTAAATTTTAAAAACAGCTATTTCAATTTTGGACAAATGTACAAATAGCTACCTCATTTAACTTTTTCGGTAAATGTAGACGAAAAATGATGTGACGACACATAATTAATCTATAATTTTAAAAACTAAATGTTTTTTTGGAAAATCAATAGAGAAAATAAGATTTTTTAATTTTTTTTGTATTTTTAAAAATTTATTTAGTTTTTTAAATCAGGAATCAATAATGTGATTCCATGTCATTTTCTTTCCATGTTTAATGGAAAAGTTAACTGAGGTAGCAATTTGCATCAAAGTTCAAGTCTCAAAGTTTAGGTAACCGTTTTTTAAAATTCAAAGTTGAGATATGTATTTGTAAAACGACTAAAGCTCGGGTAGCTATTTAGTATTTAACCCATTTTTTCATGCCATGCAATTTTGATAACCATTAGTTAGTTGTAATTAATTGGAAATAAAGTAAATTGGAACTTATCTTATTTACTTAATCTGGTATTTGTTTGAAGATTATAATAAAGGATAATCGAGAGTGTAAATTGTAGAAAGGGATAGGTTACAAAAAAAACACTCTAAAAAGCATTTATTTTAAGGTTCTAAAACCAAAAATAAAATTAAAAAGAGAAGAAGAAGATATATTCGAATTATAATTGTATTATCATTACTTCATTAGTTGTATGTTATAGGAATAACTGTAATAATGTATCAATATGTATATTCATATATCATTCTGGCTCTATTTTAAAAATGACTCTCAAACTACTTTTTTTTATCAGGCCAACACTACATGCGAATAGGCTTGTTCAAATTAAATCGGTTCAGATGAACTTGTCTGGTCTGGTTTGCTTCAAACCAGTTCGACCGAACTAGTTTCAAAATCAAACCAGTTTTTTGGCTTCAAATAGATTAGTTCGAAATAGTACCAAAAATCAAGTTCGAATCGACTCGTTTTTTTATATTGGTTTATACTTAAATTTAAATCAAAACACTTTAAACCATCTTTAATAAACCAAGCCGGTCTAATATCTCTCAACCATCGGTCTGATGAACAAGCCTAACACTTACCTGTTCTGGTCTGATTCTGTCATTCATTCCAGTATTCTACCCTCAGTCTAAAAACCAGAGATGGTTCAGTGTGCATCACAAGTTTTTTAGACGGTTCGATTCCAGTTTGAATCAGACCGATTCTTAACCAACATTATTATTAAAAAAACAGACCAGAACAGTTCGAACCGATTTTGAATCGGTTTGAACCAGACCAGTTATTTTTTCCATAAACCAGACCAATTTTTTTAGAAACAGGAAAAAAACAAAATTTACAAACCAGGCAAGTTCAGTTCTGAACCGGTTCGACCCCAAATCAATTCATGAACAAGCCTACACGGGAATGAATGTTATGTCACTATAATATTTTAACGTAAAACCACTTGTGTCAAATGTATTTTGTATATATTTAATATTTACTTATTGCATTTATTTTTAAATGATTGCATTAAATATGTTTTTTATTATTACAATTTAATAATTAATTTTGTTACTTACATTTATATATATATATTATAGGAATTTTCATATAATTATTTTTTCCAAGGGAAAAAACTTCTTCAGGAGTAATGTTCAACAAAATAAAGTACAAGGATAATTTTATAATTTTCTAACAGAAAACGAGAGTGGCTCCTCGCAGGCAGGCCCGTCCACTCCAGCAGCGGGTCTCTGCATCAAATGCCCAGCTCCCACCACTGATCAGAGCTGGCACAGCCGCTCGGGCAAGAACCTTAACCTCTCTTCTCCGTCAACCCTTCTCTCTCTCCACAAAATCTATCACCGGTGGAGGCGGCGGTTCTGTGTCAATCACCACTTGGCTGGCGCCGACTAATTCACTCGCCGCGGTGCCCTAATTCCTGAAAATGACCATCAGAATTCTCCACGCCCTCACAATGGCGGCCTTCATCGCCGCTATCCTGCCGATCGCAGCCCTTTCGGGCCCAATTCTGGGCCTCGACACCTTTCTGACGCATCAGTACCGCCGGGATCCACAAGCCACCAATGACTCCTTCCTCTCTCTCCCCTCTTCCGTCAAATCATCCCTATCATTCTCCCACCCGTCTTCGTTGGCTCCTTCTCTTCTTTCCCTCAGCCTCTCCGTATCCGTCCACGTCCGCCTCGTTGGCCCCAGCTTCCCATCGAGCTCCGCCGCACTCCTCAACTCATTCCTCTCCGCCTCCGAACCGTCCAATCACTTCCACGTCATCTCCCCATTCCCGGACCAGTCCCACCGTCTTTCCCTGAAGCACTCTCTCCATATTGATGTCTCCCACGCACCGTCGCTAGCCTCCATCCTCTCAGACGCACTCAAGGCCGAGATCGCCAAAACCCCAACTTCTCTCCGATCCTCCCTCCTCTCCGTGCCCCACACTGTCATCGATGACATCATCAAGCATGACTTCGAGAAGGAAAAACCCGTCGAAGGCGTCTTCATATACTTCCTCGATCTGGGGTCTCAAGCTAAGCCGTATGCGTACAGCTACGCGCCGGGGGATCCATCCCCAGGCTTCACCAAGTGCTTGGGCAGCGTTTGGACTGGCAAGGACCGATACTTGTGGATTGATCTAGCTGCGGGGCCGGTCGATTACGGTCCTTCCATCTCAGGAGACGGGGTTCTTCCCCAAGGCGAATTCCACCCATTTGCAGCCTTGCATGGCCGACCCAAGTCCCACAAAGCTCTGCTTGCAGACCTCGCATCTCTCGTCTGGAGCGCCTACCAGGTACAGATCGTGCCCCCTTTGAGAATCCCTGTCCCTTTTGAGAATTCGTTGATTGTTCAGTTGATTCATGTTTACACTGGTGAAAAAGAGGATTTGGTTGGTCTGGATTGGAAGAAAATTGAGAAAACTTTCATGGATGAGGTTAACGATGGCGCATTGCTCTTAAGTGATCAATCTCTGAGGTTCAAGACATACTCTGTGAACTTCAAGGACTGTGCAATCTGCTCTTTCGCGATTTCAAAATCGATCAATTCCTACACATCCAGATACTTATTCGAGAATTATACACTTATAGTGAGTGAGTACTTGGATTCAAAGCGATTGCATCAGATATTGTCAGACTCTGCCCAGGAGTTGAGAGGGGCTGTCGGGTTCCCTGAAGAGGACTTTGGTCGGGTTCTTCCAGTTTATGTGTTTGATTTAGACTACAATACTGCCTTGTTCCTCGACAGATACCACCAGACGGTTTCTTTCAAAGACATGGTAGTTGCTGTCCGGACAAAGAACACACAGTATGTGAGCGATTACAGCTGCAACAGCCGCCCCGTCTTTACGCAGACTCGGGAACTTGAGCGGCCTCTTGTTGGTTCGATTTTACAGAGCATGTGGGGTGTTGCTCCAACCCATCTATCATGGAGTCCAACACACAACGACACAATCATGGACTACTCTTGGAGTATTGGGAACACTCCGTTTGGTCCTTTCTCAGAGATCTCAACCTTGTCCTTTGTCCAGAAAGACGCTGCAAGAAGAAACGTCCTTTTGACTTCCCTGAATTACAGCATAACAAGTGCTCTCGATGTTCTTGAATCTGTTTCTGCACACGGAGGAGATCGGAAGCTTCTGAAATATAACCAGCAAGCCGAGTTCACACAGAGGCTGAGCTTGTTCCAGCACAAGCTCGAAAAGGCTATTTCTGCATTGTCACATTTTGACTTTGAATTGGCTTTGTACTATTTGAGGTCTTCGGATCATGACCTGTATGGGATCCATTCTCTTGTGTACCATGCATCCCAAGAATTGGAGGCATCTCTTGTCTGTTTCAAGGATCCTCCATTTCCCTGGGCACTGTTGTCTGTCTACACGGCATGTGCGGTTGCTTTTCTTTATATCTACAAGAGACGGGATATGCTTTTTAGAAACAAGAGGAAACAGTTTTGATGGAGGATCCATCCAGGATATGTATAACTTAAAAAGGATTAGGATACCAGGTACTTGTTCTTGAAGCAAAAGGAAAGTCACAACAACTTGTGTTTCCAATTTCTTGCCTTGTCTAATTAGTACTGTCTTTTTTGGCATTTTTGTTGGATTTTATAATCTGGAATAGATGATTCTTGCATTTCTGCTTTGTTCAGTATAATTGCTCTATGGTTTTGTGTTTGGAAAAGGGGTGTCTAGCCGTATCCTGTTTCACTGCCAGATTTGATCAATGGATGGGATCAGTAATGCATGCCAGTTGACATGGATAATGGGTCAGTCTTGTATGATTTTGGTAATGGTTGCCAGATGAACTTCAGAGCGGTTTTCTTTGATAGTTGTTTCTCAGTGTGTCTTCTCTCTGAGTGGGTGTAAAAGAGAGCCTCCAAGTACAGCTCTCTAAATGAAAGGAAATCCAACTTTTTTGATTTGGATATAAGTAAGGTATGTCCATTCGTTGAGTTTCAAGGATCCTAGATGTAGAGGATAGATAACATTTGCATTGTATATAGAATATTTTTCTATGAATTGCTCAAGCAACAATAATGGATAGAATACGGATCACGTTGGTTGAATTAGTGTGGCAAATAAGATACTTCCATAGTAATATGATCCCTGTAAATATTCAACAAGATGACCAAAAATAAGGGACTGTGCATGCACTCGGATTTTCTAACACTTCTTCTTGGGCTTGCAGTTGAGGGCACCGGAGTAGCGAGTCATTCTGGTGACGAAGGTGCCAGGCTTGGCCTTGATCAAGTCCTTGCCGTACTTGTTCTTGTTGAATTCAGGTCCCGACTCGGTGAAAAGGGCGCCATTCATCAGCAAATCTCCCTGTGACTTCCATATCCAGTTCTTCCAAACAGTCTCATCTGCGTGCCTGTGCGTGATCTCCTTGGTGGCCGCATTAGGTGGTGCGATGAATCTGTTGCCTTGGCTTATAACAGTGGGGGCCGAGCTTCCTCCAATGGCGTACATGAGCCAGTGAGTGTAGTCGTTGTTCACCACGTGGAAGAAACCCCACCTGCACCTCGGCATCCTCTGCACAAGCCCTCGTCCAAAGTGGTTGAACGCGACGGTGATTTGCATCATCTTATCCTCCGAGTGAGAGTCACTTGCACCGAACAACATCACCTGCAAGCCCAGTTTAGGGTTTAGAGTTGCACCTATTCTTATTACAAGCAGTATGTCTCTCCGTCAGTATACTTACATCGTTGTGGTGGGTGAAATGGCTGTTGGAGATCGTAATGGCGGTGGAACCCATGATGGCATCGATCAACCCGTCCTGACAGAAGGACATAGACACGTGATCAATCCATATGTTGGAGGCGCTGTAGATAGAGATTCCATCTCCGTCAGCTTTACTCCTAATACCGACATGCTTGGCACTGTCTCTGATTTCACCGCCTTCAGTTGGGATGATGTCATGGATGTGCAGTCCGTGGATGATGACGTTCTTGACGAACTGAATGCTAATGCCAGCGCCATACGCGATATGGACATTAGCCCCACGCCCATCGATGGTCTTGTCGCTGTTCACAAGCAGCTCTTGTTCAAGCGTTATGATCATGCTCCTTGCGAAGGTGATCCACAGTGGCTGGTCACGAGTCACCGCATAGCGGAGGGTTCCGGGTTTAGGGTTGACCACATCGGCATCTGAGTGATCAGTGACGACATAAATCTTGCCAGCCTTTCCTCCGGTGGTCTTGCCGCCAAACCCTCGAGCACAGTTAGCCAACATCTTCCTATTCTTTACCCAATTCTTTCTGCACCTCCAGCACCGGTCGATCGGGTTTGTGGCCTCACAGGGTCCGGTGGCTTTCCTCAGCTCTCTCCTAGTACTGTTGAACCGGTCTACGAACCTAAGAAAACATTACAAAATGTGGTTGGTCTTAAAATCAGCTGGATCATTTTGTTTGCTTTGTCAACAAGACACCATATATACCTGTTAACGACCAAGTTGAAGTCATCCGTGACTTCTTCAGGGTCGGGGAAATAGGCCTCGAGAGTGGCAGCCTTGGCCTCCTCAGCTCGCTGCTTCAAATAGTCATCGAACACGCCGATATTGGCCCTCACCAGGGCTGCCAAAGACAAGGTAATGCACCAAAATACCAATGTTGTCGCCCTCATTTTCAATCAAAATGTTTTACTTGTGTTTTATGAAATCAGCACCGAGAAGATGAAATCCTATTTGGAACAGAGACGTCAGCAGTGGCAAAGGTCTGCCAAATACCAACGAATTGAACCAAATGTAGGGTTTCGTGATCTCCAATGGTGCTTTGGACGACGTCCACTGTTTATTGGTGCTCTTGAAGAAGATGATGTCCATGGCATTGGCCTCGTATATATATATATATATATGTGTGTGTGCTCCATGTTCCAAGGGTTTTTGTTTCTTCGTCCCCCATTTGTAGAAGTCATGAATGATGGATAGCGTTTAATCCTGATACACCTAAATTCTGGTGGAAACAACTTACTATATAAAGCTTGGTTGACGGAGTAAAGACAAAGGGAAGGAGATACTTCATTTGGGTCGGGAGAAAATAAATAAAAACTAGTACAGATTTGCAAAAAGTTATTGTCTTACTAGGATTAAATTTTAATTGTGGATTTATTTTTGAATTATTTCTTATATAGAAAGTTGAAGAATGTTCATAAAAAAAACTTAATTTAATACAAAAAAATAAATCTGGTTGATTAATTTGAAGTTTAAAAACAATTCTAAGGATTATAGGTTCAAATTCGTACAAAACATTTGTGTCATTAAATGATATCATATATATATATACTTTATTTTTTTTTACACTTTTAAATATACTAGTGAATTTGACAATAAATTTAAACTTAAATGGTATTAACTGAAAATTATAGTATAAAAATTGTAGAAAGAATCGAAGGTATTCTCTTTGTCCCACTAAAATATTAGGCGAATCTCCAAAACTTAATATTCATGTGGATTACACATGAAAATTTAAAAATAATATATGGTAGCTTTACTAATGAATTTTAAAAAATAGAGTAATAAATTACGTAAAATGCATATTTTGTGGATGAGTTTTCGATAGAAAGTTAAAAAGATGAGAATGTTTAAGTACTGAAAAGAAAACAAATATAAATAACATGAGGAGGTTTGTGGGAGAATATAAATGTAACTATTGGTAGAGTTGTTATGAATGAGAATTATAGATGTGTAATGAGTATAATTGTATGAAGAGGTTTATAATATGATTATTGACTATTGATAGAGTTATGATTGAACATTATAAATGTATAAAATGTATAATTGGTATAATAAAATTTGGATAGATCTTGACTTTTAATAATATTGAGGGGGATTGTATAGTTTTATTTGTTACAATACTTTCTAATGTTGAGTATCATAATAAAAACAAATTACACAACCTTGACTTATGACCTATCTTTTCATATGAAAGTATAGACACATGATCGATAAATGTATGATCGAGATACCTGTTGAATCACGTATTTTGATAGGACTCGGTTCGGAGCGTTCCGAGTTGGTCCTCTCGCTGCTCCGGTGATCTGCACGGAAGGAAAGTCGGGGTGTTCTTGTTGTTTACCCTCTGACGATCAAGTGAGTCAAAAGTTCGTTAAAGGGGAGTAAATGCAGAGAATATGGAGGGTGAGAGTATTCAATTCAACATTAAAATGAGAAGAGAGGTGGGTGAGGGTATTTATAAGGGAAAAGTCTGACAAACGTCCATCGTGTTTGATAAAAATGGGGTTTCAATCCTCACGATTGTTTTAGGTACAACATGTTTGAAGACAACTGTTTTTGGTACATCCGTCTAACAACCGTTCAATTTAGACGTTAAAATATCACGTGCAAGTTCACGTGATCAACCTGAAAAAAACAATTATTTCTAATTTCTTTTCTGTCCTTACCTCTTCCCTTGTACGTCTTCCTCTTCGTAAAATCCAGTCCTCTTTCCATACCCAAACTCCAACTCCAAACTCCAATTCATCGAAAGGTTAGAGAGAAAGGAGTCCAGCTGTCAGGAGGTCCGAAGCAGAGGATCGCGCTCGCGAGCAACTCATTGCCAAAGTCGGGGCTTATGCTTCTTTGATCTGATTCCAAGAAATGGTTGGGAACGGGGATTTTTCAAGTCCTTCAACTAGAAGGTCGAGATCTTCGAGGTTGAGCCATTCGCTCTTGACTAAGTCACTGAGTCTTCGGTCAGGCAGTTTGAGGAATTTGACTTATTCTTACAGCATGGGAGCAGACGATCGTTTGGAGATGATCTCAAATGCTGAAACCGAGCGAAAGAACCCTGCTCCACAAGGGTATTTCTTCCGCCTCATCAAGTTGAATGCCCCTGAATGGCCCTATTCCATAATGGGAGTTGTTGGGTCTATACTCTCAGTATTCATTAGACCTACCATTGCCATTGTGATGTGCAACATGATTGAGGTTTTCTACTATCAAAACTACGAATCAATGGAGAGGAAGACGAAGGAGTATGTATTTATATACATCAGGGGCGGTCTATATGTTTTAGCTGCATACTTGATACATAATTACTTCTTTAGCATCATGGGGGAGAACCTCACCACCCGAGTGAGGCGAATGATGCTCGCAGGTATGATACCAATTCCTTCTATTAAACTTAATGCATTATTACATGGCATAGAAGTTCAATATGTAAGTAACAATTCTTTTTAAATTTGTGTTGTGCAGCAATATTGAGGAATGAAGTTGGATGGTTCGACGAGGAGGAGCATAACTCCAGCCTAGTGGAAGCTCGGTTGGCAACGTATGCAGCTGATGTCAAATATGTAATCACCGATAGAATATCAGTGATTCTGCAGAACATGACTTCTCTGCTCACCTCCTTCATTGTTGCCTTTGTCATTGAATGGAGGGTCTCACTTCTCATCCTAACGACTTTCCCTCTCCTTGTACTTGCCAACTTTGCTCAGGTACTAATCTTCTACCCTTCCTCTTCGCGAAAACTTAAATCTGCAGTAATGACAAAATTGGAAATAGGTGGTTGTCAACATCTATTTGAAATCGAAAATCATTCCTTCAGGTAAGGAAACGAGGGAAGAGAAGGGTATTATTGTCTTTTATTAATTGATGTTTAAATAAATAAGAAAAAATGAAGATCACGTGACAAACACGTGGCTACTTAACGGGACAATTAAACGACAGGTGAACGGAATGACCAATTACCATCAATTTGCATCATGTTATACCAAAAAACAAGTTGTACCAAAAACCATTTTTGTCAAACACGACGGCCGTTTTTCAGACTTTTCCCTATTTATAACCCTCTCCTCTAACCTAAGTCAGGTCAGTCTTGACCATGGTCATTCCAAGTGTCATCTAGTTAAGCGACCATGGTTGAGTGCTCATTAATGTGCTGAGTGGACAGGTGCTTTTGGTAGGCTGTTTTGTCAGCCACTTTTTGTCAAACTTGTCTATTTCTTCCTTAAATGACCGTAAGTAGGTCAAGGGGCATCGTGTCGACGGTTGTAGGCACTTGATTATCCTCCTGATATGCATTGTTCATTGTGCCCTCTTGTCCCCTGTACGAAGGGTAACCAAGGGTTAGGGGTGGCAATCGTGTCGTGTTGTGTCATTAATCGTGTTGTGTCATTAAACGTGTCGTGTCTAAACAGATAAATTTTAAACGTGTCTCTAAATGCCAGACACGTACACAACACGTTTAATAAATGTGTCACACGACACGGTAACACGACACGATTAAGATACGACACGACACATTTAAGACACGACACGATAAGACACGACACAATAAGACACGACACGATAAGACACGACACGATAAGACATGACACGACATACACGAAACGACACGATAAAACACGATACGATGGACACGACATGATAAGACACGTTAAAATTAACACATAATCAACACTCAACACATTCAAGATTCAAGATTCAACATTCTACACAAATCCAACTGAATCAACACAAATCAGTCAATCAAATTCTCCACACACAATAATAATCAACACTGCTCTCAAATTCATATATCTGAATGGGAAAATCTGACAGTGTCGGAACATGGCATTCCTTCATCTTTGCTGCCAAAGACAGGCAAGACACATACAACAATCTCATGGCCCAGAATTTTTCATCCTTTTCTAAACAACATCAAACCAAATGATTCAAAACTTTATTAAGATCGATACCTTAACCTAATAGATCGTCGAGCTAGGAATCTGTCCAGGTAAGTGACTAACATTGAGAATTCAGTCGATCGAATCCAGACAAACAGGGAGGCGGGTGACAGGAAGGAGGGAGACGACGACGTGGAAGGAGGTCGGAGACTCGGACGTGGAAGGAGGTCGGAGACTCGGACGTCTTGCTCCATACGGCGGACGGGTGGAGAAATGTGGAGAACGACCTCGGACGGGCGGAGACTCATACGTCTTGCACGCTTGCTTCAGAAGAAGTGTAGGTTGTAGGCTTGTAGCGGCGAAAATGGGATTGGGATGACCTGATGAGCAAGTGAAAATGAAGAATTGATTAGGGTTACTGCCTTAGGTGGGTGTGGGTTAGTAAAAATTATACATGATTAGACACGGTTAGACACAACACGATTAGACACAATTAATTAATCGCGTGTTTGTCGTGTTTTAGCAGGTTAGATGTGTTAATAATCGTGTCTAAACATATAAGAGTTATTTAGACAATGGTCACCTCTAAAGCATCAAGTCATAACATTCTCTTCCACAAGGGTCACCTCTAAAGCATCAACTCGAATGGTCAAGTCTTCCTTAGGAACCGAACGGTGTCTTGGGAAGAGAAGTCATCTAGAAGATGGGTCACGTGACGCAATGAAGGACAAGTAAAATTTGAATTTTACAAAAGGAATCATGAGGTCTACACATCATAATTACCTCGAACCGAGCGAAGACAAGACAGGAGGCGAAAATCAGGATGACATAGCACGCCACCTTGAGAACCACCTCAGAGCCATGAGTCGATGCATCGAAAGGAAACCATGGAAGGACATGTGACACACCATTATTGGGCAATAATCCTCAATAATACGACGAAACAAGGAAGAAAGGCGTGCCACCTTGACGGTACGTGCTGAAGAAACCAAGTGTTTGACTTGGCAAAACAAGGAAGAAGGGCGCGCCACCTTTACTAGTACTTGCTGAAGAAACCAAGCGTTTGACTTGGCTAAACAAGGGCACCGCCCCATAGGGCGAGTAACCTCAGATTCACGAGTTGATGTGCTAACTCTATTCGGAGCGTCGCCCTCGCAATTGTTCAAAGTCAAGGGCGAGCGCCGCTCACACTAGGCTCGGGGGGCAAGATGTTGGGTATAAATCTGAATCTCTCGGGCGACCCGACCGAGAACCGATCCTACCGAGAACTGACTCGACGTAACAAGTAGCGTCGCTACTATCTACGTCTCTGCGATGCTACCATCGACGGAACAAGAGTGCGCCATATACGTCTCTGTGTCCCCTGAAGATGATGACCCAAGCTACCCCTGGCGTGCCACCTTCACGACATCGAGGCCACCAGGCACGCCAACTCCGCACCATAGAAGTCACTTGGCACACCACCTCAGGAACATCAAGAACGCCCGGCTTCCCTTGGAGCAGTACGTCGCCATGACTTTGGCATCAACCAGAAGGGGCGCGCCTCCAAGTGGAGCACTACACAGTCCATGGCGCGCCATCAAGTGGAGCGCATCATCCACCCTTGGTTACCCTTCGTACAGGGGACAAGAGGGCACAATGAACAATGTATGTCAGAAGGGCAATCAAGTGCATACAGTCGCCGACACGGCGCCCCCGACCACTTACGATCATTTAAGGAGGACATAGACATGCCTGACCAAAAAGGGCTGACATGACAGTCTGCCAAAAACACATGTCCACTCAACACATTAATGTCCACTCAACCATGGTCGCTTAACTAGATGACACTTGGATGAGCATGGTCAAAACTGACCCGACTCAGGTTAGAGTGGAGGAATATAAATACTCTCACTTAAATCTCTTCTCATTTTAATGCTGAATTGCATACTCTCACCCTCTATATTCTCTGCATTTACTCCCTTTTAACGAACTTTCATCTCTTCTCATTTTAATGCTGAATTGCATACTCTCACCCTCTATATTCTCTGCATTTACTCCATTTTAACGAACTTTCGATTGAGGAAACAATCAAACTTTCCTTTCACAGGTGCAGTGAGAGTATCAACCAGAACGCTCCGAACCCAGTCCCCATTGAAACTCCCCTGTTTCCTGATATGGTCTGGCGCATCTCTGACAAGATTTCCGTCAGTGGTGCTGAGAAACCTGTGGTGGCTGTGGATGATCACGTTGGTTACACATTGTAAGGTGATGCCTGCGCCGAACGCGATGGTCTGCTGTCTCGAGACGAGGAGCTCTTCTTTCAACTCGATGGTCATTTTTCGACTGAATCTGATCCATCGAGATCCTTTCTGAATCACTGCGTGCCGCAGGGTTCCGGATCTACTAGACTTGTCACGGCATCGAACCTCTCGGCCTTTCCTCCTATAGCTAGCCTTTCGCCCAAACCCCATTGCGCAGGTTGCAAGCCTCTTCCGAACCGTTGCCCAGTTCTGTCGACAGCTCCAGCATTGATCAATTGGATTGGAACGCTTTGATTGTTATTTTGGGAGAAAATACACCAACAATACGATAGGCCAGTAAAACAGTCATCTATGGTCTGAAAGCAGTGGCTGTATTATCCACAGAGAACCCGGTTCGGTCAGTGGCGGTTGGATGTAAGTCGACAATTTTCTCAACCGTCGATATTCATCGGAGTGGAGAACGAGAGGTCGGAGAACCAACAGAAAATGCTGAGAAAGCTACTGTATCTCACGCCTAATTGTCGTCGAGCTCTCTCTGATGGCTACTTCGCCTCTCCGTTTCTCAGACCCTCATCTTCACCTCAGTTTTCATGGAAGTCCTGTTCTTCCTCCTTCTCTACGTTAACTACGTCTCAATGCTCACAGAGTTCGTTCGTCGAACAGGTAGAGGGCGGTCCTGATAGTTCCGCTCCCGAGACTGAACCCGCTTCTTCGACTATTTCGATCGATCGCTCTGGGCTCTACAACCCTCCAGGTACTCTGAGACATTTAATTAGGCGCCTGCATTGGCAGAAGTTCGTTTTTGTCTGATGTTGTCTTTCGTCGTGTGATCCCTTGATGCAGAGCATTCGCACGAGCCTTCTGGGGACTCGGAGCTTGTCAAACACCTCAAAGGGATTATCAAGGTTGGAAGTTTTCTTAAATTTCATGGATCCTAGCACGCTTTTGTGGTGTCACTTGAACTCGTGATGTTCATGGAAAATTGAAATGTCTTTCCGAGCTGAGTTACATAAGTTTCAATTTTGAATTGGCATATGTATGTTTTAGAAAGTTAGTTCAGAGATCATGCTGAAGTGGTAGTTAATGGTGATGAGGGGAATTCATGAACTGAACTATCAGAAATAAATGATTGAATATGGAAGGAAAGAATTGGAGTTTGATATTACTGTTGGTTTCTCAGTTCCGTGGCGGTCCTATTTCCGTTGCCGAATATATGGAAGAAGTTCTGACAAACCCAAAGGCTGGGTTCTACATCAATCGAGATGTATTTGGAGCACAAGGTGATTTTATAACCTCTCCCGAAGTAAGCCAGATGTTTGGGGAGGTAATCAAAATGCTTTTTAATTGTACTGAGCATTGTTTTTTGAGCAGATTCAGAATCTCTACCAGAGTAGCGGTTTCACTAGCTTTGAATGTCATAAATTTGGATTGCTGATGTGATTTCAGATGGTTGGTGTTTGGGCGATGTGTTTGTGGGAGCAAATGGGGCAACCAAATAAAGTAAACCTTGTTGAACTGGGCCCTGGACGAGGAACGCTCATGGCCGATCTTCTTCGGGTATGAATGCTCAAACAATCACTGTTGCCAGTGTTTTGAATTGAACATTGTTGTGATGGTTGAAGCTTTTCTTGTAGGGAGTCTCAAAGTTCAAAAATTTCACTAGTTCATTGGATATACACATGGTGGAATGTAGTCCAGCGCTGAAGGAACTTCAGCATAAAAACTTGGAATGCATAGAGGAAAATGACTCCTCCGAGAAGAGAACCATAAGCACCTTGGGAGGAGCGCCTGTAACATGGCATGCTGCATTGGAGCAAGTTCCAGCTGGAAGTATGGAACTTACCTTTTAGTTATAATTAAGTAAACTAGCCTCACTAAGTCTTTCTCATTTGCTTCTGTCAATACACTAACTAGCACAGTATATGCACATACTTAGTGTCTTTATCTACGGTTATCTATTCTTAATGTCTAAATATCCTACTTCGTATTTTTTTTCTCCAGCTCCTACCATTATCATTGCGCATGAGTTCTATGACGCTTTACCAGTCCATCAGTTTCAGGTTCTCTCTATATTTCAAACGAATAGTTCAATACTAAATTGCAAGTGGCCAAGTGCTGTTTCTGCCTTAGACCTAGATTTTGGGATTCATTTGGGTGGTGTTTAATTGACCTGAGTCAAATTGTGGTATTTCTAGGATAGTCTTCACAGTTCATGTCATACTACTCCCAGATCTTTGAAACTCCCTACTATCTTCATCAGGTGGTGACGTGGTTTCACCTTTCAATTCGTGAAAGATTAGAGAATACAAAACAAACAGTTTGTTACTAATAGATTTCATTGGTGTGGTTAATCTCTTTAGTGCCTCATTGCTGAAATTTTGACTTACCACCAAAAGATACCTTTTTAGACTGTAAGGATACAGTATAACTGAACAACCTTTTATAATTCAAAACTGATCAAGAAGTAGCTCCGGAAATATGATACTCCTTGAACTCCTGATCCACGAAATTTTTTCTTCCAGCTTTTTCCTCGTGTTTTCTCTTTAGTTAAAATATGAGTTTCTTTTTTGAACAGAAAACTTCTCGTGGCTGGTGTGAGAAGATGGTGGATATACAGGAAGATTCCTCGTAAGAATCTTACTATAGATTTCTAACCCTTTTCTGCTTTGTACTGGATAAGTGTGTACTGTTGCTTTAGTTGATGAGTGCCTTCTTGACTGGATAGGTTTCAATTCGTCCTGTCTCCACAACCAACTCCTGCAAGTCTGTATCTGATGAAACGCTTCAAATGGGCTTCAGCTGACGATATAACCAACCTGAAACAAGTTGAGATCTGCCCAACAGCAATGGACCTCACTCAGAAAATTTCCAATATAATCAGTTCATGTGGTGGTGGGGCCCTTATAATTGATTATGGGTTGAATGGTGTAGTCTCAGATAGCCTTCAGGTTTGCACCTCATTCAAGTTTTATGCACCTGCTCAATTCAATTTTTATGCACCTGCTCAATTCAACTTTTATGCACCTGCTCAATTCAACTTTAAGCTCATTATTCACAGAATAACCAAGTTTGATGTTTTGTACTCATTAGCTTTCTCGAAATTTTGTGTTTGGGGTCATGCTAACTACTTTCCCCCATTCATCTCAACTCATTGAATCAGGCGATCCGAAAGCATAAGTTTGTAAACATCCTTGATGATCCTGGGACAGCTGATCTTAGTGCATATGTTGATTTTCCCGCCATCAAACACGCTGCTGAGGAAGCTTCAGGTATGCAAAGCACCATATTTGAGCATCTCTGATTGTATAGACTGCTGCTCTTCTCTTCTCTGGTTGTGATTGTGTGTTTCCTCCTATTCCTCAGAAGGTATTTCAGTTCATGGTCCGATGACACAATCTCAGTTCCTTGGATCTCTCGGGATAAATTTTAGAGTTGAAGCGCTGTTGAAAAACTGCACGGAGGAACAAGCTGAATCGTTAAGTGCGGGATACTGGCAATTGGTGGGGGAGGGGGAGGCTCCTTTCTGGGAAGGCCCTGATGATCAGTCACCCATCGGAATGGGCACGCGCTACTCAGTAATAGCCATCGTCAACAAGAAGCAAGGTGCTCCTGTTCCCTTTCAATAACCCTTCCCAACACAGAAAGAATCTACTGCTGTACTGGAGAGTGATTCATTGCTGTAGAAGGTGGATTTTGAATCTGCGTCCCTGTTCTTGATTATCTATATTTTTTACTATATTTCAAGTTACAATATTTGTTATTGTTATCAGAACAGGGCAGAACACAAACTGACTGATCTATTGGATTTTTTAATAATCATTTTCAACGTGCTGTTTGATCTATTTAGTTTGTTGACGTTCTAGCCCAGTTCTAATAAGTAATAACATTGCTGGTATTTGCCGTTCTGTTCCATATGTGTTCGGTACTTAATGGTGTTTCCATATAACTTTGGATACTTATGCATAGTCTACCATCCCGTACTAAAAGTGAATTTTATATTAACAATCGAGGGAACTTGAAGCATGTTAAAAAAAAAGAGTCCAAAACTTACGGTGCGTTTGTTTGACGGAATTCGGAATTCGGAATACGGAATACGGAATAGGAATTGGGAATACGGAATAGGAGTTAAGAATATGAAGTTGTTTTTTTGGTGGAATTGAATAGAACGGAATAGGGAATTCTGTTGTTTCTTTGGTGGAATTGTGTACGGAAAAGGAATGGAATGTGGTAAAATGACATATTTGCCCCTCTTTGTATATGTATAGTATATAATAAAAATAATTTGTATTAATTAATTATAAAACTTAAAAATATTAAAAACGTTTATTTAAATAATAAAAAACTTAAAAACGATTTTTATTTTTATTTTTTAAAAAAAAATATCAATTTTTTATTTTTTTTAAAAAAAATAAAGAATGTAAATTGTCATGCAAAATAATATTTCTTAAACAATCAATTGATTACATAACATTAACATGATTAGAAATATCGATAAATACAATATTTGCAATATAACATTTCATGAACCTACGACAATAGTCGTTCCGAATAAGTGTTAAGTCATTTGCTTGAAACCTAGCAAAAATGACCACATACATAATACAAAATATTGTTAGTCACCACATACATTATACAAAACGTGGGTTTGTCGTTAATCAAAATTATACTAAAGAATCAGGAACTGTAAACAATTACTAGTTGTCTCACTCAACAATTTTTGCTTCTGCTTCTATCAAACTCCAATCTCAGGTTTGTTGGGAACCCATTTTTGGGAACCTATTATGAATTATCAGGTTTGTTGAAATTATCACCAATCTCAATAGTCTATACCACATTTGCCTTCTCAAGACGCCAACATCAATACAAAATGAATAGAAAACCAACCTAGGGGACTGCCTTTACAATTCAAAGTAGAAAAGGGAAAAAAAGCAGCACAGACAATTATAAATCAATGATGTACCGTGTGCACAGGAGTCCACCGCTCACTTGCAAGCTCATAGCCATTTGGATCATCACCAGGAGGGTGAAGAATTGATATGCAAACCTGTCCATAGGAATAAACTGCAGAGCACACAACAATATATGATTACCAAAGAATCAACATTGCAGCAAGCAATACATCTGAGTATATGTATTGCCAAACATACCATTAGGATGTCAAATATCCTAATGGTATTGAAGAAACCTTCCTCACTACACACAGAAGTTAATAAAAAAAATTGAGCAGCATAGACACAATTCCCAAATCTTCAGTCTAAGAAATATGGAGCAAACCATCTCAGGGGTGACTCTTTGGATTAACACAGCAAGTAGGATATTACACATAATCTAAAGGGCATGTTTCATTTGCTTGCATATTTTGTTCATATCATCTAGTACAGAAAAACTACGAAAACACAGTATGGAAGACATCAATATCTTGACAATAGCTCCAATGTTGTGCTTTACCGATGGATATCACTATTATGAAGAGAATATTGCAAGCATAATGAAAAAGGGAAGACATTTAATCAACAACATCTCTAAGACACCGTATAAAGTTTGTAGCCAACTATGTGTTAGTATGAGAGCCAACTTATAGCCTTTATACAATTTTGGTGATAAAAATATGTTATTATTTTCGATTCAACTCTTTAAAATCTTAAACTTGCGTTTTTTTATCCCATATTCTAATTCTTACCCGGAGACAATTTCATGGCTTTCTCCCCGCATATGACATTGTTCACATTTCAGTGGCAGTAGCAGCATGACAGTCAAATAAGCATATTTTGTCCATTTATCATGAAATCAAACTCCAGACAGTTCAGTGACATACTTGCAGCTCAATAGTCAAGGTAGCAAAAAGAGAACAGCAGTCTTAAGTTGTAAGACACCCACCACAGTACATGAATGCAACCAGAACTTCAATATCCACCATCATTTCAAGCTCAAATATTTCGAAGAACAGTACATTCTCAAAACTTCGTATAATGACAGACTTCTATCTACAATAATGAAGTATGTGGAACACTTCAATGTATATGGTCTATAAAAAGTATGCATCTTCTTGGTGATCAAATTGACTAAACCTATTGATACATCTATGATTGATAAACAATGAGCAAGAATTTTCGAAAAATACTGTAAGAAGGCAAAACCAGTCTTCTGTGATCATCCAACTGAAGTTTCGAAGCTTAATCGACGCGAAGGGGCAAATACTCACCATGTCATCTATAGGAACCAAGACACCGTCGGCGAAGAAGATGGAGAACAAATCTTATGGAATTGCAGAGATTTTGTGCTCACAGTCGAGCCCGATTACAGAATCGAAAGAACTGACACAATTCTCTAGGGTTACTGATAGCTATCGGAGACAAACCGATGTTTAAAGCAAGAATGGGAAGGAGACAAACCGTTCAGTGGAATTGAAGATGACTCCCACAAAGCTGATTCGGTGAAATCTCGAAGAGGATGCATTGCAGGAGAGCAATGAAGACGATGCTGCAGAGTATTGAAGACGGTGGCAGTTTCGTAAATACGTCAAAACCAAGAGGGCAATTCGGTCATTTGGGGTCGGAATCCGGATTCCGACCCGTGTGGGCTTAGGGAATCCGAGGTTTTTACCCGGATTCCCTAAGCCCGGACCGCTCGGATTCCATAAGCCACAGAATAGAGAATTCTGTGAAACGAACAAGGTCTTATGTATTCCATAAGCCCAATTCTGGGCCTATTCCACCAAACGAACGGGCCATTAGTATTAGTTGTTTGACATTAGTCATTAGTGTACTTTTTTCAACGCAAATTTTGACAACAAAATGGAAGTTTACTGTTTACGAAATAGTGTAAGATCTCTTTGCTCTTTGTAAACAATAAAAGTCCAAAGATTTTAGTATGCCATTTGACAATTTTCTTAGCAAAGGAGATATAAAATGTTAACAAGGTAAATAATGTAAAATGTTTTATTTTTTCAGATTTACAATGTGTTGCAATTGATTATGTGATAAGTTAAAAGTGTTCAAGAACTACTTCAATCTTAAAAAAATGTTTTATTTTTTTCTTAACTGGTCATTTATCTCTTCTCCCGGCCACCAATAAACTCCATCTATGTTTAAATTATTCTCATATTTAGACAGAAAGAGGAGTAACATTTAGTTTTAGTTGAAAAATAAAGAGTTAATACTGAAAAAAATATTTAAAAAAAAATAATGATTTACGCATGTAGCTAATTTTTTGGTTGTGCTTTTTCTCTGAAGATCTGATCTGTTACTATTTAGATCGATCAGAGAAACAATGGTGATGACTGTAAAACTTCTGAAGAGATTTACGCATTTTTCTACTTGAAACGCAAATCGCTGCACTGCATCTAAATGCGCTTGTAAGTCTGTACTATTGATGAATTTTTTTTTTTTTTTTTGGTACAGATATTGATGAATTGTTAGTTCAACAAGAAAATGATTTCATAAATTATGAAACAACAGTACTGAGTGATATGTTACATATATTGAGTTACATGGGGTATCTCTATCAAGCAATGCATGGGATAAGTTGAGAAATATTATAGAGCTACCTGAACATAAAGTAACGGTGTAGACAAAGATATCCATTCTCAACACCATCAAAATGTACACAGTGGAGATAAAGACAGCAGGAAGGGAGGAGGAATATGGTATTTATTTGGCATTAGCAGTGCTTCCATGGTTGTGCTTGTGAAATGGGCGCCAAAGGTTTACAAGGCGTTCTAAAACGGCGGCACTCTTTGAGAAATAGCCTGAGAACCCGTGAGGGATCGGTTGTGGTGGGAAATCTTCGGCTGGCATCGCAAACGGTCGGAGCATCTTTTCCATCTTCTCCAGTGTTAGATAGGACCCGACCTCTTGAAGCCTCTCAGGACCCATTATTGGTAACGTGTGCTCTTTATGCAGCAAACTTGCTTCACCTTCATTCTCCTGTCAATAACAGAGTTGCCGTTAGGTTATCTTCTCTATCCAGTTACATTGCTTTATGCAGCGGCTATAGACAGCTTCCTTTATAATTAGAGAACACATATATATAAGAATTTTTCCGTTTTGCTCCACTGAATTTACCTCGAGAGGAGACAAGTCTGCTCCACGGCTGAATGTCATCTCAATGCGGAACCTCTTTGGGTCCTCCAAAGCTACCTGAGATTCCATGGGAGTCAAATTTTTGCATGCATGTTTGAGAATAAAAAAATATCAGATGCGCTGCCAACGTGTTCAGTGCAGATTTCGCAAACAAAATATTATCTAAATCTTCTACAATTTTCTTATTATCTAACTTATTGAGAAGTTAGCTTCTTCTTTTGTAACACCATACTTCTTAAATAAGGAGAGAAACCAGCAAAGATTGGGAGGAAAAAAAAACTTGATCACACTGACGCCATTTATCCATACTACCATTAAGATCAATGACGAACCTCTGTATTCTCGAACATCCGTAAAACAATATAGCTCATGTAATCAAGCTCCCTTGTGTTATGCAGACGCTCCAAACCACTCCGGCAGACAAGACTCTCCTCTCCCTGAAGTGACTCGTCAAGGTTGCAGTATCGGAGCACATTCATGAGAGAATGGATGTGAGATTCCTATTAGAGAGAGAAATACAAACAAATTTCTCAGAGAAGTTAAACCATGGCTACTAAGAGACATATTTTAAACTTTTTCATTAAGAAGCTTACTGATGTAAAATATAGTCTTGTCCGAACATGGCGTTCAGGGGTCCTGACATTAGCATACCTAAACAAAACAAGAGCCAACGTGATTAGAAAAAGCAAATGCAGATTGAAAAGATTGAGGAGATGAATTTACTTTGGGTCGAGACGGTATTGCGTTTCTTTTTCTTCATCATCTTCTTGATCCATCGATTTCTCGCTGTTGAAGCTTGATCTTCTTCTGTCCTCACTCTTCACTTGGTGGGGCTTTGTACGATAATCTGCTACTTCTGAGTCGGGCTTCTTTGAAGGCGAGTCGTGGTCCTGATTGCTCTTGAGTTCAGCTACATTAAGAGCCTCTTCTTGTGTGTTCCTCAAATCGATCAAAATTTTCCCCAGCAGACGCCGAGCAATCTTATGCCAAACAAGTAATGAGTCACTCGCAAGTCGCAGTAACAATAATAAGATTGAAACAACTTGGTCATTTTAACAGAAATGCACTCAACAGTATCTAGTTTGCACTATGAATGTAATAGACACGAAGGAGATATTCTAAAGCCAGTTTACCTTAGAACCGATCTTTAATTTCTGTTGAGGATTTATGCCGTATTCGTTTGGGATGACACCATCAGCAAGCAACTGTCAAACCAGTAACAGTGTTACTACAGAGAAAACATGGGAATATAATGCCGGCTCTTTAGTGATCAATTGTACGATTTTTTTGATGAAAATAAAGAAGATGAAGAAGCAACCAGTCGTCTGAAAGCAACCGCCACTAGGCATCAATACGATGACATTCCTTTAAAAGTTCAAGTTTGAACATGTTGTTATCTTAAGATGCTCGATAATTGGAAATTTATGAATGGCACAAATATTTTTGTACCTGAGCAACTTTAAAGAGCTCGTCCAACCCATCTATATTAAGGTGCTTATTATGCAAGAGATCGTATCTGCATGAAAATATGTTTACATCAAGTTGCACACTAGAATGTTTCTAGCAATGCACTGGGAGGTTACATTAGTGCCACTTGAGCTGTAAACCAAATAGTAATCAAATAGCATCACTCACTTGCAAGAGTCATAAACATCAGGAATCTGGGTTATATCAAACCGCCTGAAAATCAATCAACGACATCAGTTTAAAATTTAATTACAAAATTTACGCAGGAAGCAGTTGCCTTCAATCAAATCAAGATATACAAAAATAAAAACAACATAAACAGGCTGCACGGCACACGCAGAGGATTTCAAAATGAAATAAGCAACCTGCCATTAAAACTTTTGAGATAAATAATGCAGGCACTTACTCTTTCCGTTCGTTATACAAGTCTCTTTCGAGTTTTCTCCATCGCGCAAACATCAAGAGAAATCCTTCACTACCGCAGGGTAATCCAGCAGAAATGCGGTCAACATCAATAGTGGTCTTCCCAAGCGCTTTTGCTTGGTCATAAGGAAGAATTATATCAAATGCAGTGGTTTCTGTAAGTTCCTCATCTTCATCTAAGGCAAGTAACTTCACTTGCTCAGTTACCTTCTTTGCCAATTTAACCTACTCATGAACATAATGAAAATATGATTTTTAACCTTTCTGTAAGTAGTTATAGTATGATATATGAGAAACTCGTAGGCATAATTTTCTTTTATCAATCGAGCTAAGCGTGCACAAGTAAAATGTGAAACAGTTCTTTGCTATATTACCAATTTAGGAAGAAGTTTTGCAGCATTAGGGGGTAGCCCTGCACCATCAGTCATCCACGGAAATTCAGGAGACTCATTGTAATGACTGGACTTTGTGCCCAAAGTAATGATCTCGTTCAACCTAGCCTGAACAAAAAACACCAGCATTATTATGTAACAACATTACTGAGATAGATTCAAAGCCAAAGCAAAATTTCCCCATTAAACAGGATCACAGAGTTGCAGTATTTCAAATCAAATATTTTGTCAATCAATACCATTATATTTTAGAAGAAAATTATGAAGATGCAACTTCGTAATAGTGCAGCAGCAAAAAGACAATAGCAATTTCCAAAGACAAACCTTAGCTTCTTCCATCTCACTGTTAACGTTTTCAAGTCCGTCCAACATTGAAGAATCTTTGCTAACCAATGAAACCTTGAAAAGGTATCTAGTCAGTCATCGATCAATCCTTAAAATATCTCTAAAGTTTTGCAGAACATTTCACAAACCAGGATAGGTGTTAGTTGCCCTTCCAAATCGAGAAGGCCCTTTGCAAATGCAGCAGCAGACATCTAAAAAAATTTTGTAAATAATGGAGAGTTAAAAATAAAATAAAATCACTGAACATCTTATTGAGTCAAACAAATGTAAGAAAACAATCAAGCAAGAAAATATTGTGCCCAGGCACAGCTGTACCTGCACTCTGCCCTCATCCGAACTGTATATCTTAAGGTCATGACGGTACGTGCTGTGAAGGCGAAGCAGACCTGTACCTTCACCTGCAGTCAAGAAAAATAACATCTACTTCCAAAGTATTCATATAGAACAAGATGCTCATTTTTTATATAAAATTTTAATCAGCTCTTTCTGCTCTAATTCTTAGATGTTCCTATAGCAGAGAGAAGATAATGGACTAATCCAGTACCATCAGGAACTTATAAAGCATATTCTATCATCACCTGGATACATATTATTTCTGAAATATCTGCCTAGCTCTTCTGCCTGCATTTATCAATAATAGTGTTAATTTTAGGTTCAAATGTAACAGAATGGGAAAGATCCAACATTACTAAATTGTAGAAAATTTAAGAAGTGAGTTAACACAAGAGACAAAAAATCAACTCTATCATAATTCTACGAACGAGAAGGGTACTGTATATAAACCTGTTTCCGGCCAGCATGAGTCAGAACTCCCCCATATTTGAGAACCATAAGAGCTTCGACAGGTCGCTCTTCTTCGCCTTCACCGTCACCTTTTGTAACTGTAACCCAGTTCAGAGGTTTCAACTGGACCTTCCTGTATATACCCGAGAAATGTCCTCCCTGGAGATTGAACACTATTCTAGCAATTGAGATAAGAACGGTACCTCAATCAGTTTCTACAGCCACAATGTTTAAGATAGTATACAACCTCCTCCAAGACAGCCTTAACTTGACGAAGCTTTTCAGCATGCTCCATGTCCTCTGCTTCACTATCACTTCCACGGCCAGGTCTGAGACATAGTGCTCATATTGTTAGTTAAGAACCGCTTCCCATTTTTTTAATCCTGTTGTAGACAGTAAATAGATCCTTGATAATAGATACCTATGGCGAGGTACTAGAGCTATTGTTGCATCTAACAAATCTTGCAACTGCACAGCACTTTTTAGTTTTGTCTGAAAAAGATAGAAATAATATAAGGGATAAATTGTTAAGCAACTTAAGGGTCTAGGTTTGGTGCCAAGTGCAAACAAATAACATAAGAAATTGAACCTCTGCTCTAGGTCTGCCACCGTTATACTTCAACATTAAATTAAGCAACTTTTCCTCTGTAACCTTCAACTTCACTTTCTGCTTAGGAGTTCTGTCACCACTGCAGACATTAATGCAAATGAGATAAGAACTGTGAAGTGCCATGACCCTAGGTCTAATATCACTTGATGCAACTTACTGTCGAACAATAGCTATTACACAGCGCAACTCCTCACACTGCCCAAATGTGCCGATAATTCCACTTCCCTGACGTGTTAGTCCTTCGGAAGGCTGCACTGGCTCGTTGACTTTCCAAGGTAATATTGGAGGAACTGTTGAAGAAAGATGAGGAGCTTTTGCCTCAAGAAACATTTTTCTCAATACGCAAGCAGCGTCGTCATAATATCTGTTCCATAGACAAGATTAAAATTTATCCTTTGCAAAAACAAAATTCATGAAGGCATGAATCTGCAATCAGAAAACTGTGAAACCCCAAAATGCGACCAAAGGTAACTACAATATGCAATATAAGAGAAGTGAGTCAGGGAGTTGCACTCTCAGATATCAATTATTACACAGGCAGATGAACAAAGTCAACCTATTTCAGCAGGAAACTGTTCTCTACTATGGAAAAGAATCCCGACTAATCCTGACGGATACACTAAGCTTCTAAGTTGATGCAAATTCTAATAGATATTCCAAAATACATGCATAAACAATCAACAAAACTAAACAAAAGGACAACAGTAGATGTTAATATTCATGCATTGGCCATCTTAGGTCTATCTTACTTTAGGACATATTTACAAAGAATGAGCAATATTTACTTATGGGAGTTCTTCACAAAACTCCATCCATTCACATCACATACATAGGAGCGCCCTTCACAACGTAGAAGATCAAACCCACAAACCTGCAAAAAGTCGATATTTGTTAAATTGGCTACGTGAATTCTAAATGATTCAGAACTGTAACAAATATATGCATAGAAAATCTATTTTGGAAACAATGAAAAGACAGTAACCTATCTGGTTGGAAATTATGCTAAATACATACCGATTGACTAAATGCAAGGCAAACCTCTCTTGCTACTTGCTTCTCAGTTGGTGTCAGCAGCACAGGATACCTTACCTGCCATAATATTAAGAAATAACTTCTTTGAATACATTCATTCAGAATACATATCTCGTAGATTGGTAACTCAACAAGAAGAGTTGCTAAATAACTACGCAGAAAATATTACCAACGCTAAGGCTCGTAATTTAGATGGAAGGTACAACTAAAGGGGTTAAGCTCAGATCAATTAATACTAGGTGCTAAGGGTGGCCCGATCAAAGAACATACAATTCAAAAACAAGCACAGCAAAATTTTAATAGTTACATATTAAATACTTACTTCTTTGCCATCAGGATTTCTCATTACAACACCATCAACAACTGGTGACTTCCTTGCCTCAGCATGTGCATATGCAGGACCAACAGTATATACCTATAGAATAAAAGATAGAAAGTTTAATGACAAAAAAAAAACTAAATTCAAAATAATGAATAACATAGGTTACCGCATGGAAAAATCACCAATGTTGTCATGTTTATTTGATGCAATTAGGAAAAATAAACAGCAACACTTGCAGTGTAAAAACAGTTAGCAGAATCAGTATTGACAATATTGTTTTGAAATATACAACTGTATTGTACAGTTTTATATATATATATATATATATGCAACTGTAACACAAAAAATCCACTAGCAGCATGCAGAACCTGAAAGCTGAAAAAAGTGATACCATCTAAGTAAAAACCATTATGGACCTCCCAAGTTAAGCCAATGCTAAGCAAAATAAATGTTGTATATCTCACGCAAGAAACACATATCTGGATAACCCCATGTTAATTAAGTCTACGCAGTGCACAGTTCTACAAATAAGTGTCAAATTGTTCCAAAATTGATAAGTGTTTAACTACCCACTGCACACTAAAACTGTTATGGCTTTATTTAATTTTGGAACCTCATTGGGTACTAATATTACATGAATACATAAAGTAAGGCTATCAATAATGTATTAAGTGAATATTAATATGCAAGACTAAAAAAGTGTAGAATTATGTGGTAGTGTAAACAACTCCTGATAATTAACTAAACCTGCTTGACATATGAAAATTGTTATCAAGATTGAATTGATCATTTTTAAAAAAATGTTCCAATTCTTTGTCGTTCGACAAGAAAAATTTGCAACTCTTACATAAATTTTTCCATAGAGAACACCTAAACTATAGATTGATAACAGAAACAGAAAAGCAACAATAAGTATTTTTCAACGATTGAAATGAAAAAATGAGGTGGGAAGTTTGCATCTAAAATGAGAAAAATCATATGGTTGATATAGGATAGTTCTAAAGACATTCACAAATTTCATTAGTGTCCACTCTCAAATATGGCAGCACTCTCATAAAAAAAAGGTAACTTTATCATACAGTGGGCAAGTCTAAATGTAAGCAGAAAATCTTGTAAAAGTAACTGAAACTTGAGATAACTTGGTTGTTTATCTGTTGAGTAAATTATAAACCAAGTTAGGTTCAACTCACAAAAAATCCATAAAGCATTAATCTCAAGTGTCATAAGCAATGTAAAGAGAATTATATTTCACAAGTAACAAATTAAAACTAGACATGTGATTTAAGCATTATATAGATGTTACAAACTTAGAACACCAGATACCATGAAAAATTTAGTCCAAATATACATTAAGTAAATAACGGAATTCAAACTGTATGACCTTGACATCTGTTCCTCCTGTAGGCAAAAATTCTTCATATATGTAAGAGCCTTCCCGTCTAACCCTTCTAACATCAGGATGAAACTCACTTGATCGATTACCCACCTAGTGAAAGATAATTACATGAAGATAAACAATTAATAGACCTATTATATATTGGTATATGACAGAAATCTTTTAACCTGCAGATTGTTTAGTTTTTATGATGACATTTTTCTCATGAAAGACATTTTTACCTTAGGTTAAGAATGAGATCTGTTCGACAAAAAGAATTTACAGTTCAGCTAAGCCAATTTGGCTTCTTTTCTATATTAACTATGAATGTAAATTACCTATGGATGACAGTCTGGAAAATTTGATTCATAAAACTGCTATAACAGTTCGGCAAACAACTCAGTTTAAGCTACTTTAAAAGTGAAGGGAAATCTACTACACTGAATCTACTTACAAGAAGCAAATCATAACTCACCTTCCTAAATAACTCCTTCATACCACCACCAGCAGAACTAGGGTAGTATATCATTATACTATGATCATCTCCTTCAAAGGTAAATTTAATCTGATTAATAGATGCGCAAGAGTAAATATGGTTGGCTAACAGCTAATAAATACATAACTACGAAACTTGGAAGAACAACCGCAGATATGAAGCCTTCTAAATGAAACAAATCGCATTATAGGTGACAGATCCAGAACTACAAGAATCAATATCATAGATTTAACATACGTTGGAGCATGTTTCAGTTTATGGTAGTCCCAGCAGTTAAGAAAATAAAAATAAATGACCATCTTACGTAATATCTCTTAACCCAAAAGTCATTCATCAAAGTACCTTTCCAATTCAAAAACTCATACCGAAGTTGTCAATTCAATTTTACTAACCAAAGCAGTTACTAGTTCAGATGGATATTATCCAACTATTGAAGACATGAATAGGACTTCTTCTTTTTCAGATAACATGTTGGAGTATACACACCTCATGCAAATAATATATGATGAACAAACAAACATAAACATTTGGGAGCCCCCGTGTTATAGTTTTCAGACATGCCATCTGTGAGGGGAAATAAAAAGCCAGCCAGGATCTGGTACTGTGGGACTTGCGCCATTAAAACATTACATTGAGAAGGATCAAAATTTAAATGCAGATATGAAAGGATCACTTATAAAATATGATAGCACTGTTGTTCATACAAATAATAACTGGAGAAGGTCAAATACAATTGTTAAAGAGTTTGTTGCAGCAGAATAAGTAACTTGACTCACCATCAACAGGCTTTTCAACAAATGGCTTCAAGAAACGACTTCCGTGGACCTCAACAAAATCTTCTTCCTCAACAAAATAATCCAATTCTTGATATGGCTTTTCCCTATTGACGAGAGCATATCGCGGGACTGCAACTCCGAACATTTCCAGGCGCTATATAATAGAACACACATTTATTTATCCTCTGGAAGTACATATTAGAAAGACTAAGACAACATCCTGAAATGAAAAGGAAAACAAGCAGGAAGCAAGTCCCTAACTGAAAAATGCATCATTACCATTATAGAGCTATATATTTCTGTTGTTCTCAAGGTACTAAACACAATGACTAATAAATGTAAACAGAGATAAACATGGTATGGGAACATAAGAAAAACACGTACCTCATATACCTTCCTTCTATCTTGTAGAAGATGCTGCTGACTCAGTTCATTTACTATAAAAGGCCTGAAACACATTAAATGGAGACGGAAAAATTGAGCCACTACTCTTTTAGTCCTTAAGAAGGAATATCTAGTCAAGTATATACGAGAATGTGTATATAAATCACTTTTTACTTATCTAGTTTAAAACTTATTGCTCAAGAGTAAAGAATTGTAATCAAGTTTTAAACTTCTTATCTTCAGGACTAAGAAAATTAATCCCACTTTATAGGGCAACGATAGTTCTTTGCTCAATAAAAATATATAAAGGTGTGGCATGACTTTATACGGCAATGATAGTTACTCTCTCAATAAAAATATATAAAGAAGGTGAGGCATGAGAGTTCAATGCTCTCAGCAGTATCTACTTTTCCTGAGTCAATTCGTGTCCAAAAAAGTGCAAAAGTGGCATAACACTTACTTCCTCAAAGCAGCATAACTCTCAGCTTTTTCAAGGGGATATCCAGTAGAATAAAATGCAATTAAGCAATCGCATATTGGCCAGCTGTGAGGAACATCATACAAATTAGACGAGTTAGACTTTCAACTACATATCAAACTCTATCACTTCAACGGTCATAGTAATTTCGAAAATTCAGACTTTGACACTTCAATAACATTTCCTCTTATCAGAATCTTTTTGTAAATTGTTTTTGGCAGGAGGACATGACATACTTTGTCGCCAAACCTGAAGCACCACTATAGATAACTTAAAGAAATAGATGATGCAAAAAGGAGAAATATTGCTCTCTATTTTTTAAACTTTTCATTGATAAAGACATGCCTTCCAAAAAATTGGGATTAGGAAATGCTCATTGGACCCATGGACCAGGTAAGATGCAAGCTGATGTTTAGTGGGTAGCTTAAATTTGGAATCATTTGCATCCTCTAACCATTGACATGATATAAAAGCACTCATATTCTCCTATTTTCTTTTGGGTTTACGGAATATTCCAGATACCCTAAACCCTGATCCTTCATGAACTATGGAACATAAAAGTCAGTATGGACCCCAAACCAAATTGCAAAAGCATTTTATGAGAGATTATAACTCTGAAGAAGAACAACAGAAAGTTGGCTCTATCACAAATTCATAAATGAAGTTTGTATATGTGAATTCATACACTGTAAAATATTATACAGTGAAGCAAGAAAATTCACCTTTGAACTGGATCATTAAGAATAACCTTGTCCCCGAATATAATGATCTAGCACAAGTGAATATGAGACATCGATAAGTTGCCATGAAGTGGTCAGGGATGTAAATGTGGATAATAAACATTCTTGTTAGTAGAACCTAGTTAGGGTTTTGTTCATGTAAGAAATACAGAGAAGAAAAACTCAAACGCTTTCCCATACAATGAAAGATGATTTTACACGAGTGCGTCCAATCAACCTTTGCAATTTATATTAATGAAAATCACTTTCAAAATTCAATAGAGATTGAATTTCAAATTTATCTTACAAAATTTTGGTCAACATGATCAACAGAACTCTAAGTTCGATACATCAGATGATGATTTACCTCAAATTCACCAAAGGCCTCCAGTCTGTGAAGTATATGTTTCATTGGCCCTGAAAAGACCTGATAACAGTACACGAACGCCGACTGTCAACATACACATGAATATTCATACACAAATCCAGCTCAAGTAAATGATTACGCCAAAAATTTCATGTGTTATCGCTTGTAATACTATACAATCTATTTCAACTTCCAGAACTTGAAAGAGACAGCATAATCTAGAAGCTAAGATACAACTGACCTTCTTCTCCATAACGCAAATGCCAACTGTGATCTTCTTCTCCATCTCTCCACACACTAAACTGTAAACACAAAATCCTCTCCTGAATCGCCTCTAGCAATAAAATTCCACTACAAAAGATGCAGAGGTCATCAGTCCCACCGAAAAAGAAGAGGATAGATCTTGCTTAGAAGAGTGGAACTCCAGCACAGACAGCATTCGCATACATCATCAGCCATGAAAACAGAGCAAGCAAGTAAGCAGAAACAAATGCAATCATAATTGGACGCATCACCGAAGTGTAGTGCAGATGAGAAGCAAAAACACCGCCGAAGCTATAAAGCGATTGGATGAAGCTGATTTTCAAAGCAAGACAGAGCGAAGAGGTTGAAGAACTAAACAATTTCTGTTCCTTGCAGCAGCCACTGGAAAGTGGAAGTATTTTCTGAGTGGTATATTTATATAGGCATAAATAAATAAATAGAAAGGAATGATGGATATTGTTAGTGCGTGTTTGGCGGAGGCAGATTCAAGAATATGCATTAGGATTAATTATTAAAGAAGTCCTCTTAGTGTAAACTTTCAGGTCTCAATTCCTAGCCTTTCTCGGGCCAAAAAAAATAATTCCTAGCCTTTTTACTTATATATATATATATACTAATATCTTGTATGTGCTCTGCCCAATTAGTAGTTCTTTATATTTTTTTTAATATTTATAAGTTATTTTTTCATGATACATAGTATAACATATTTAAGATATTTTTAAATGAATATAGTGTAAAATAATTTTAAAAAATAAAATAATAAGTTTACTCTTATGATGTTTAAAAAGTTATTTTGTCCGTGATTATACACTATAATCATTTTTCAAAAAGTTCATTGTTGTAATTGTTGTAAGTTTGAATTGTTTACGATAAAAATATTAAAAATTAAGAATGCATGAAATAATTAATTATATAGATAAGTTATTATAAATTATATTATGAAATACAAAAATTATATATTATATTAAGTGTGTTTATTCATAAAATTAGTTAAAAAATTCATGAATCAATAATTAAAATTAATATTAAAAAGTGCATATGTTTACAAAAACTATTAAAATCATTAGTAATTTTTTTATTTATTTTAGTAATAATAATAAAATATTTTATTTTTATTATATAAATAGTATTTTAATAATTCAAAAATAGGTTGTGCTATAAATATATAAAACATATTTTTCAAAAAACTGTAAAAAAATATGTTAGTGTACATATTAAAGTCATTAATAATTTTTTATTTATTTTAGTAATAATAATAATATATTTTTATTATATAAATAGTATTTTAATAATTCAAAAATAGGTGAGTTTATACTTGATATTCATAAAATATTTTGATTACATAGTATTTTAATATGTACATTCTTGATGTTCATAAAATATAATATTGTGTATTTATTACTATATAAATTTCACTTCATAAAATATATTTAATGAAAAATCATAATTTATGAATGAATGAGAAATGATATGAGTTTTGTAGATTATATTGAGAATGAATGAAATATTTTGAATAATTTTAAAATAATTTACATGGCATGCCACTTAGGAATGATAAATTTATTATTCACATGGACCAATTAAAAAATGTTAATTTAACATTAAGAGTAAGAAAATATAACAAAAAAAACGTATTTGTCACATTGTATTTTGTATGTGATTTAGCCAATTAATATATATATATATATATATATATATATATATTATATTAAAAAAAGACTTCCCTATAATGCACAGACAAGTAGCCAACAGACGTCACGAGATGGTCAAAGAAAAAACAGACGTCACGTGGTTCGACTAGGAAGTAAAATTACTAGGAAGTAAAATTACTTTCAGTTTTGTAGGTTATAGTAGAATTTTTTCAAAAACTGTTCACTTTAGAAAAAATATTTGAAAAAGTGTATATCGAAATTTTTTTTTTAGGAAAGTATGTATACGCGCGACGCGCCTATTCAATAGGCGCGTCCTAGGGATGCGCCTACTGCAATAGGCGCATCCCAGGGGTGCGCCTATTGCCTAACCTTTTTTTTTTCGCAAAAACACCCGTCTATCAGAAACCACGTTGATTTTAAGTCTGCTTATGGTTTTCCTCCTAAATAGAAATTGAGAGATAGTCTCACGCGTTGCTTTATCTCAGTATTCACAGGTTTTCCTCCAAATTTTCCAACTTGTTCTGAACAACAATGAAACAAAGTTGTTTATTCACAAGTTTCTGAATTAGACTTTTCTTCAGATACACTAGCTAGTTTGACATTTTCAGGAATTACTCCTGCAAAAGAGCTCTTTGGGGTTACTTTAGGTTCCTGTCCTAAATTTTCCAACTTGTTCTGAACAACAATTAAACAAAGTTGTTTATTCACAAGATTCTGAATCTTCCGAATATCTTGTAAAGCTTCTCCAATGACTATAGCTTTTTATCTGAGTTCAAGCCTGCTTATGGTTTTCCTCCTAAATAGAAATTGAGAGATACTCTCTCCAGTAAAGAAGAAAGGAAGTTCTAAGAAGAAATGGTTTTCCTCCTAAAAATGTCAAACTGGCTAGTGTATTTGAAGAAAAGTCTCATTCAGAAACTTGTGAATAAACAACTTTGTTTCAGTGTTTTACCTCGCGGATGTTGTTCAAAACAAGTTGGAAAATTTAGGGCAGGAACCTAAAGTAACCCCAAAAGAGTTATTTTGCAGCAGTAATTCCTGAAAATGTCAAACTAGCTAGTGTATTTGAAGAAAAGTCTCATTCAGAAACTTGTGAATAAACAACTTTGTTTCAATGTTTGACCTCGCGGATGTTGTTCAGAACAAGTTGGAAAATTTAGGGCAGGAACCTAAAGTATTTAACTTCTGATAACTTCCTTTCTTCTTTATTGGAGAGACTATCTCTCAATTTCTATGTAGTAGGAAAACCGTATAAGCAGGCTCAAAATCAGATGTTTTTCAAAAAGTAAGCATATAGTAGGAAAAAAAGCATACATGGAGGAATTTGGTGCGCGTAGAGGAATTTGGACTTGTGAATACTGGGATAAAGCAACGCGTGAGACAATCATCTCCGTGGTTTGTTAACAAATTGATCTTCTGTCCTCTTGATCCAAGACTCTTTTGTTAACAAATTGATTTTCTGTCATCTTGATCCAAGACCCTTTTGTTAACAAATTGATATTCTGTCCTCTTGATCCAAGACCCTTTTGTTAACAAATTGATCTTCTGTCCTCTTGATCCAAGACCCTTCCTAACCATTGGAAGGGGATCAGCTTCCTTCTGTCCTCACCGTACGACTAACCAATACAATTCAAATTCATGTACGCAATGATCTCCTAAGCAGACTTAAAATCAACGTGGTTTCTGATAGACGGGTGTTTTTGCGAAAAAAAAAAAAGTTTGGGCAATAGGCGCATCCCTAGGACGCGCGTATGCATACTTTCCTAAAAAAAAAAATCGATATACACTTTTTCAAATATTTTTTCTAAAGTGAACAGTTTTTGAAAAAAGTCGTTATAGTATAGAGGTGTAAATTTTAATCCATTTCCAGGCAATACAAGAACAGCAAGTAGTAGTAATCTGATGTTCATTTAGAACTGACAATAGAAGAACATTTGCAAACTGCACCTTCTCCTACTTTTTTTTACCTCTCTACGCTGTTTACCTTTCCCCCTTTGCAAGCCTATGGTGACGGATGTTCCAAAATTATATTCTGCTGTCCTTTTCCTTTCTTATTTTGCCTTGCTATTTATTTTTTCTCCTAAAGTTATCTGCACAATCTCTGTCGTTGCTTTTCTCTCCCAAAGCAAGTGTGTTTTGACTTCTGTGCAGAAATTTTAAGTTCCTACATAAAATTTTATTATAGCTTTCTTCCTGTGCAAAGGGCAACTTTTTGGCAAAATTGGTACATGATGAATTTTGAAAATTTATAAAGAAATTCAGTGTATGAGCAATAAAATAGCATTTTCGAGTAAATGAGATTCTTTTAAATTGAAAATGGGGATGAGAAATATTTCTCTTCAAATAAAATTAGAATTCTATTAAAAATATTCAAAAAAGGGGACAAAAGACCCTATTTTTGTGTATACATAATGTGTTATCAGAAACTGGACCGGTGGATCTCTGTCCGGTTTGATTCAGATAAAAAACTGTTTTGCAAATGAACAGTGTTTGAACCGGTGTGAACCAAGTTTTTTTTAAAAACGGGTGGTTTCCGGTTCATTTTTTTTACAAACCATACGTTTTTTCTTGTTTAAACAGATTGGTTTAAAGTTAAATCGACTAGGTTAAATGTTGTTCTTCTTGTTCAGTTATTACTTCTCACTGATGAAGTCTTCGCAGTCGTGGAAAGCTTCTCCATCGCACCTTCCTCCCTCGCAACCAACTCAACTTGATCAGTTTCTTCAGAACCATCGACCCAAGCATCGCACTACCCTTCAACATCCTGATTTCTGAGTTCTGCAAAAGTGGGTCTACTCCCTATGATCTAAAAACATTCTCTTGGTAAGTGCTGCTACTCAATGCGATAGCTTTACTCTTGGTAAGCAAATTCATTCCCCGGAGGCGCAATTGGGATGGTCCTCCAGTGTGTTCGTGGGCAGTGCTCTAATTGATTTGTATGTGAAATTCACATTTGTTGAAGCCGCATAAAAGGTGTTCGACGAAATGCCGATGAAAAAAAAACAATTTGTAGCATGAGGATGAAAAAAACAATTTGTATCATACCGTGATTAAGCATAATACGATTCATAATTTTTTATTCCATATGCATCTTTTTTGGGGGGAGAATTTCTGTTAAAAAATTTAGATACTTGATGGTTTAGAATTGAGGTGATCCTATATGTGGGTAATGAAATGACCAACTTGTACTGAATATAAATTCCTCCCAACAATCGCTGCATTATGCTGAATTTTCAGTCCCGAGTCTTTTATTCTAAACTAAGGCTTTTGTTTGTGCATCCAGTGAAAAAGTCATCCCGCCATCAAATATTGATCTGCATTATGCCCACTGTTCTCAGAACTTGGAAAATGTAAAGTTTGTGGGGACATGGTTCCAAGAAAGCGTGCAAAGAACATTTCAGGAACACTCATGCACCGGTATGCAGTTTTGTGGATGGTAATTTTCTTAGTTAAATCCATTTTCCTTATTCATGTGGAAGTGCTTTGACAGTTCCTTTTGCATAATGTTAACTTTAAGAACGCGTAATGATGTAGATTTCAGTGCAATGCAACTGATGTCTGATGAGGCTTTTAGTTGATGTCTCTATTTCTTAGTTGATGAGTGTTATATTTGTTGCTTGTTGGACGTTATATTTGTTGCTTGCTGGACAAATGCTTTGCTGCTCTAAAAGACGACGTTATTTCTTAGTCTCTAAAAGCTTTGTTGCTTGCTGGACGTTATATTTGTTGATTTATGAACAGTGAACCGAGTTCGGTCGGGTTGGACCGACGAACCGAGAATCAGCCTCCTTGCCGGTTCAAGTGTCGATCCGGTTCTGATAACACTGGTATACATCGGCCACGGGGATATGAACAACTTTTTGATTATGGAAAATTTTGAAAATTATTTTATATTTGCACAAAACTTTTTTCCATCAATATGTTTAAAAATGATGTAAATTAATACTTTTGTCATTCAACTGTTTAATTTTTTTATCAAATACTTTTCAAAATTATATATTAAACGAATAATTTTCTAAATATTACAATAAATCATATAGATTACATTAATGTTATTAACAAGTGTCGATTCAATTCGAACTTCAATTGAGTATGAATCGGTGCATGATTAAATTGTAACATTAGTGTAAGTTTATAATATTTAGAAAACTATTCAGTTAATTTGATCATTTAAGAAAGTATTTGATGAAACTTTTTAACGATGAAATAACTGAAGTATCAATTAGCATCATTTTCAAATATGTTGGACCATTTAAAATATTTTACACGTTAAAAGTCATTTTGTATAAAAATATTGGATCATTTTTTTTCCTTTTTTCTTATTCTTATGTTGAACAATTTAGTTGCTCCATTTAACTTGTACTTTGTTTCCTCCATTACCATTTGTATGGGTTCAAATTCAACCTCAAAAAACAATTTTGGATTCGAATTATGTTGGCTAAGGTAAAACAATAAGTGTGAAAACTGAACTCTTTGATTATCAACTATGAAATCAGTACAACTTTGTTACATTACTTATACACTTGTTACTAATCTACTTTGTTGACAATTCAGCTAGTAATTGAGTGCAGACCTGGTATGTCAACATTCTTTTTCTGTTTTTCAATATTTTAGATTTACTTTTGACCCAGATTTACTTTTGACATTTGCACTCTCTAGTCTTCTAGGCTTTTTGACTTGTTTTGCTTTGCTTATTCTGACACTCCCCTCAAGTTGAGTGGTTGGATCTCTGATGCTCAACTTGCTCAGTACTTCTCTGAATGATTTAGAGTTTACTGCTTTGGTAAGTATATCTACCAGTTGATCCTTGGAGCGAACAAATGGTAATTTGATATTCCCAGCTTCGAGGTTTTCTTTGATGAAGTGTTTGTCCACTTCAATATGCTTGGTATGATCATGTTGAACCAGATTCTCTGAAATACGGATAGCTGTTTTGTTGTCACATAGCAGTTCACATGATCCAGTTGGAGGAAAACATATCTCTGTTATTAGACTTCTTATCCATAGCATTTCTGTTAGTCCCCTCGCTATTCCTCGGAACTCTGTCTCTACTATTCAGTCGACACACCTTTCCTTCTTGACCTTCATTTGTGTATCCTGGTGGAACCTCCATATACACTTCTTCTTCAAGATTTCCGTGAAGAAATGCATTCTTCACATCGAACTGGTGGAGTGGTCAGTCTTTGTTTGCGGATATAAACAACAATACTCTGATTGTGTCTATTTTTGATACATGAGAGAATGTCTCAGAATAGTCAATACCGTATGTCTGAGTGTATCCCTTTGCGACCAGTCTTGTCTTATACCTATCAATGGAGCCATTTTGCTTGTATTTATTAGTATAAACCCACATGCAACCTACTGGTCTTTTCTGACTGGCAACTTGCACATCTCCCATGTCTTGTTTTTTTCTAGTACCTCCATTTCGATATCCATAGCCTGCTGCCAACTCTTGGATTGTTGGGCCTATTTGATTGTACTTGGAATTTTTTTTAGAGGATAGACATAGTGAATGTCTTTGCTTCCTCACTTAACCTCCCCGTTACTCCATTTGCCACCGGATATCTTGATTTGTGTGACTCCCTATCCAGTGTGTATCTTCTTGGTGATTGTTCTCGATTTTCTCTCAGAGGTAATTTGTATCCTTCCGTCCTTGGTTCCTCATGTTCTTCAATATCAATATATTCAATTATATCAATATTTCGAGGTTCAGACAGACTTACCGGGTTTGTCTCGGATACCTCAAAAGAGGGACTATCAGTTGTGGCCCTTAGCTCGCTGGTCGTTACTGACGTGTCAGACGATGGCTCACTGGTTCGGTCAACCAACTCAATTGGATCATCATAGGAGGGACTATGACTATCATAGGATAGGTTTGGACTACTTACCCAATCTAGTGGATCTACTGTATGATTCCCCCCTGAACACTAGATTGGTGGTAGAAATATTCTATTTCAAGGAAATCACATTTCATAGTGGTGAACGTGTGACGATTTTTAGGGTCATAACACCGATACCATTTTTGATTAGCTCCATATCCTACAAACACACACTTGACCGCACAGGGATCAAATTTGGTGCGATCAAATTTTGGTATATGTACAAATACGGAGCAACCAAAGACACGGGGAGTTAAGCTGAGATATGGGGTACTTTGGTAATTTTGGACATAATGTGCATCAGTGTTTGGAGATGTAGGATCTTTGTAGGGAGACGATTTAGAAGATACGTGGCTGTTGCAATAGCTTCAGGCTAGAAAAGTTTTGGTACTTTGGACTCGATAAGGATGGATCTTCTCATTTCAAAGATTATGCGATTTTTTATTTCTGCCACACCATTCTGTTCTTGAGTGTGTGGATAGGAAGTCTGATGAATAATTCCTTTTTCTGAAAAGAAATTTTTCATATGTTGGTTGACAAATTCCCCTCCATTATCAGACTGAAGGACTTGTATATTTTTCTGAAACTGAGTTTGGATCATTTTGAAGAAGTGAGTGAATTTGTCACACACTTCGGATTTATGTTTTAAAAAATACATTCATGTCATACGAGTGCAATCATCTACAAACAACACAAAATATCTGAGACTGTAACCCCCAGATATAGGTGTTGGACCCCACACGTCAGAATGTACTAAGGAAAAAATAGACTCCACGCAAGTATTATTTGGCTTAAAAGTATGTCTATGACTTTTTGCAAGAATACAAGTCTCACAAAAAAGATTACTACTCTTATTCAAAAACAACTGGGGAAACAAGAGTTTTAGATAACCCGAGGATGGATGACTCAATCTCCTATGCCATAACCAAGTCTCTTGTTCTGTAGTTCTATGAGCAAGCAACACTGAACCTGGTTGAGCCATTTCATCAACGTAGTATAGACTCGCACGTTCAGTGCCACGCCCAATAATCACCCTTGTTTAGATATCCTCCAATACACAAAAGTCTGGATTCATCACCATAATATAATTCATCTCCTTAGTGACATGATACACTGATAACAATTTATTCGAGAGTGTCGGAACTAGGAGACAATTTGATATCTTCAAAGTTGGTGAAATTTCTACGGTGTGCATTCCCGTAACTGGGGCCTCCCCCCCATCCGTTGTTTTAATATATTTGATTCGGAATCTCATAATATTAACAAGATCATTTGAATCATATGTCATAGTATCTGTTGCACCGCAGTCAAAAATACACTGATGATTTTTAAGTCCAGTTTTATGTTGGACTGAATAAGCCCGTGTCAAATGTTGAGGGACTGATTTGCAATAATTAGGGGACATTCTGTCATTTTTTATAACATTCGGGCAAAAAAGGCTAGGGTTAGAAGTAAAGGGACTTGTATGCAATTTCCAAGTCCATATACCTCTTCGACCGCTCCATTCCAGCAGCCTCCCTCATTTGTGTTTCGACTAGGGTTGCCGCCTCTCCTTGCTCCGCTGGAGTTTGGGTCTCGGCTCCTAGGCTCGATCAGGTTTCGGTCGAACCCTTCTCCTTCGTCTGCTGGTATGTAGCTTTCGTCCCTATTTGTTGTCCCTTCATGATTGCTGCTCCTTGAACAACTAGGGTTTCCGCTGAACCACGCGATTCCGACGAATGGAAGGTTACCTTCGGAGGTTGGTGATCACGATGGAGTCCAGCGGATGGAGGGCCCCCTTCTTGCTTCGGCGACTCCTCTGACTCGTTCCTCGGTATGCCCGTTGACGTTGCCGCCTCCGATGTTGGTGGCCGAAGTGTTGCTCGTTGCGACGACGACACGGTTCCGGTCCTTCTCCGCGCGACTCTCGTCCCACCACTCCGGGTACCCGACCAGCTGGAAACACCCCTCTTTGGTATTTCGATTCTTCCCACAATGAGTGCATTTAAGCTTGCTTTTGTCTAATTGGGATGACGATCCACCGGTTTTGTCGGTTGTGTCCGACCGATTCTGTGTTGGTCGACCTCCTTTTGTTGTGTTAGCTACAACTGTGATTTCGCCCCTTGCTTGTAGTCTATAGTTTGATCCCGATGATGGTCCGTCACCGGTGGTTGCCGCTCCCAGCATGTGAAGCCTGGCGGTCTCCTTTCGGACGGAAGCGTATGCTTCCTCTACTGAGGGTATCCGGTCCTGTCGAAGGACTTCCCGTTTGATTTCATCGAACTTGGAATCGATTCCACCCAGAAATTGATATACCTTAATTTCAATCCATATTTGGTTGAAAGTTGTGATGTCATGATTGCATATCATCGGATTCGGTCTTCTAGCTTCGATCTCTCCCCATGGGATTGCATCGTAAGCTAGAATTCCTCCAGTGTCATTGCCCCCTTCATCATTCTCGCAGCCTTAGTGTGTAAATCATAAATTTGTAACGATTCCTTACCACTACCGTAGGTAGTTTGTAAAGCCTTTCATAGATCCCGGGATGTAAGGTAGTGTTCAACGTTGGTTGCTAGTCGCGGATCGATATTCTAGATCATCCATGAAAAGACAACCAGATTGTCTTGTTTCCACCTTTCATGGCCCAGTTCAGTTCGGTTGGGGGGTTCCAGGTCTCCGGTAAGATGTTGCATCTGTCCCCTTCCTCCAATAGCTATTTGCATCAATCTGGCCTAGAGATGATAATTCTGGTCATTAAACTTTGTACTCACCGTAATTGTTCCTGGTAAGTCCTTGGACTGTTTTTGATTGAGGTTGAGGCCGTTTTTAAGGAGGTTGACTATTTTGAGGGTTAGGTCTTCATCACTTAAATCTGAACCTGTTTGGGTTTGGGAATGGCTCTCACTGTCAGACATGTTGGTTCGGTCGGGTTCGGTTTTCTGGTAAATGATGAGCAACCAGAAAACAAAGAACACAATCCTAGAATGGATTGTGGTCATGCTCTGATACCATGTTGGCTAAGGTAAAACAATAAGTATGAAAACTGAACTCTTTGATTATCAACTATGAAATCAGTACATCTTTGTTACATTATTTATACACTTGTTAGTAATCTACTTTGTTGACAATTCAGCTAGTAATTGAGAGCAGACCAGGTATGTCAACATTCCTTTTCTGTTTTTCAATATTCCATATTTACTTTTGACCCAGATTTATTTTTGACATTTGTTGTCTCTAGTCTTTTAGATTTTTTGACTTGTTTTGTTTTGCTTATTCTGACAAATTCAACACAAATACTGTTTTATTGGTCTTGATTGATTTTTTGTGTTGACTCAGAGTGTTTTATTGGTCTTGATTGATTTTTTGTGTTGACTCAGAGATAAAGATATCATGAAGGCAAAATCGTTATTTTAAAAGAAAACATTGAAGGGGAAAATGGACAAAAATCTAATAGCAATGCAACTAACAATATCCAGCAAATATATAGATGCCCTAAATTTTTAAAAATATATATATATAATATATTAATATAAATAATTACATTAAATAAACCATTTATCCATAAGTTTTTCGTTTATACTTATAGTAAGTTATGAACCAGAAAAAATGTAAGTTTATCACTATGCTTGTTCAGGTAGCTAATCTGATCCATCATATATGTTATGAGTTAGTTCATAAGTTTGACGAATAGACTGATTCGATAACCAATGTAAAGATGTATATGTTTATAAGCTCAAAATAATAAGAAAAGCTTATACAAAATGGAAATTAATTTAATATCTTCAAAATACAGAGGAGGTGAATTTTAGAAAAGAATATATATATATATATATCATCATCATCATCAGAGCTTGAACTCATATAGCCAATTTGCATAGGCCGAGAGACCAACCTAAAGGCTAAAATAGGTCGGCCACCCATGCAGGTCAATTTGTCTTGAGTTGGTCCACGCTCCCAATTGAAAAAGCTACATTCTCCTAAGTGAGTTAAAAATAGAAGAGGAAGAAAGAGTCTGATATGCAAAGGTTTATATCATCTGCAAGCCCAAAGACTTCACCCATGAAGAGGGCCCAAAAGCAAAGTCTTGGAACACAAGAGAGGCGTCACCCTTTTCACGATGATGAATTACATGAATGTGCTGCTCCTTTCAATTAGAGTCACTAGTAGGGCGTCGCCTGCTTCTTCCCTGAGGATAAATCTCCCATGAGATTGACCTTTAATAGGGTGTCACCTTCTCTTATATGAGAAGTGAAAGGGGTCTTAATCGAGGCGCCGCATGGGGAAGAGACATGACATGGCAGTCATCCCTCTGACCGGTGATGTGACCCCATTCTGTTTCCAAGAGGATAATGAGTAATCACGGTTAAGATATTTAACCACGATAAAGAAAGTTAACCCAGTCAACGAGTTAACTCTTTCTACAAATAGTATCTCATTTATTACTATTATTCATTCTAACCTCACATAGTACATTGATTGTTCTCAAACTTCCGAACTAATTTAAGCTTCAAAGAGAAAACGAACGAAAACACCCAGAGTTTTCCCTTTTGCAGGTTTGAGACACTTTAGGAGCGACGTCTCGTATATTTGAGAAAACGTGATCCAACAGAGTCAATGAAACAATTAATAAGTGTATGGAAAATGTATTCTTCTAGCAAAATAACAATATGCGTACTTCTGATGTGAAGTGAATCGCCCCGTACTCTGAAGTGTTATAACTTCATAATTTGTAAACATTAAATTACGAACATGGGAAACCATAAATGATGTCAATTTTCAAAATTAGGGTTCATTACGCGATACGGTATAAAATAGTTAATTTTTAATCAGAATTTTAGATCTTAACTTTATCCGTTATGTGTGGTATGTTTGGTAATCTCGACATAAATGATGTCGATTTTCAAAATTAGGGTTGATTATGCACTAAAAAACAGTTAATTTTAGATTTTAACTTTGTTTATCATGTGTGGTATGTCCGATAATTGAAACTCAACGTGTGCGATTTTAAGACCACTATTCTATCTTCAACATACTCTTTTTGTTTAAAAATGTCATACAAACAGTGAATATCTATTTTGAGTCTAAAAATATGAATACAACACTATTAATAATATTCAGTTTCAATATTTCAACTACCATAGTACCATACACAATAATTAAACTTGTGATTCAAAAATCTGATATCAAATTAACCTTTTTTTTTTTACTGAAATATATTGTTAACCCAAAAATTAAACCCCAATATGATTCGCAACCTAAAATTCGTAATTCTAACACTTTATCTTATCTAATTTAAAAGAATCTGAGATAATAAAAATTGGAGAAACATACCGTTCCATCCATGTGGAATTGTGGATGCGGCATTTACTCTTTGTTATAGACTATAGAGCCTACCTCAATTGCGAGGTGCGTGAGTGTTATTTTTTTATATTAAAATAATTAAACCCACTTTTTAAATATATATTTGGGCAATCAGATATTTTAGAGAAAAAAAATATGAGTAATTAATTATTAATTATTTTCTTAAAGTAGAAAAGGTAAATTATTAATGGAAACTTCGAGTTTGTAGGGAAAAGCATTTCGTTTTTGTCGAGAAACGGGGACACGAACTCATGTTCAATAGTCATGGGGGTGAGCGATGGCCAAAAACAAAATGAGGGTGAGCACGTCTCTAAATGAATAGATTTAATTTGTCTAAACCCTAAACTGAATGAACAATAATCCTTCTTATCCCAATTAACATGGAGATTCAATAAGACATGGACATTTGGCTTACAAATTGAACAATATTATTTCATTTATGTCTAAAGCGTAAGCATTCATTTCACATGTCTATCTAATGTTTATTTCTCTTTATTTATAAAGTAAACTAAATGTAACACCCGGGCTAGCTTTGATTCATTATCCTAATTAATTGAAAGAAGATGTCATAACCGATATATATCTCATCTGCATTCATATTCATGTGTGGGCACATGTCAGATGATCATCAACTCCAACTGCATCCATCAAACAACACTGGAAATGGAGAATACACCCTTAATGCCCTCATGGATGGACAAGCAAGCTACACCTTTTAGTTCACACATTAACACAAGCATTTGCCATCTTATTTGTATTCACACTGAACATGTGGAAAAAGTAATTTAGATCATTCATAAATAAGAGAAATACTATTTAAATGTAAGGTAGGTTGAATTGAATCGGGTCGACTCGAGACCATGATTGAGTTTGTAAGGTAAAAAATCTGTGCTAACAAGAAAAATAATGGATCAAATTCTGAATTGAATACCGACGAGGACCTTACACGCTTTAAAAAGGTATATTGCAACATCCAAAAAACGTCGAAAGAAGAGATTTGGATGGGGGAGAAATGATTTGGACAAGATTTTAAGTAGAATTAATAATAAAGTTCAATATAAATACTCTCTTTGGATTCACATTTCACACACCACCACCATACTCGAGAGTGAGCTAGGGTGAGAGGGATTCTTTATTGCACTGTTGAGGATGCTTCTGCAGCTATTCTTCCTTTCCTTCTTGTTCCTTCTCCTTGTTCATGAGGTCACGACCAAGTTGCGTCGAGCTCTGAAGCTCTCAGATGGTAGCCATTTTGTCCCCCAAACATACCCTTTCGTAGGGTGCCTCATCTCCTACCACAAGAACCGGCCTCGGCTCTTGGATTGGTACACCGAGCTACTTGCTCGATCTCCATCCAAGACTATCGTGGTGTGGCGCCTTGGAGCTCAAAGGACTATCATCACCGCCAACCCTCACAACGTTGAGTACATTCTCAAGACCAACTTTAGGAACTACCCCAAGGGGAAGCCCTTCACTGACATCTTACAAGACTTCCTCGGTGGCGGGATATTCAACGTGGATGGTCAACTCTGGCGAGCTCAAAGGAAGCTTGTGAGCCAGGAGTTCAGTACGAGTTCGTTACGTGACCATACCATCAACACCTTGAGGAAGGAAATCCAGGATCGGTTGTTACCCGCTTTGGAGTCCGCTGCGAAAGATTCAAAGCCAATTGATTTGCAGGTAAATGAATGGAATGAGTACATAATATGGATGTAAATAGTCATGTTTTAATTTACACAGGCCATGTTAACCTAACTCCATCTAGATATATTATAATCTGTAAACATGTCAGAGATATAGAAGATCTCCCTATTCAAAAAACTATGAACTCCGATCTCGCTGCAGGACCTGCTCAAACGAGTATCATTCAACTTGATATACAAGATTGCACTAGGGATCGAGCCAGCTTCACCCTTGGACCTCACTTTGCCCGATTCACCATTGGCGAGAGCCTTTGATATATCATCAGAGATATGTGCAAGGCGAGGCACTGCCACCCTGAGTATCTCATGGAAGATCAAGAGATGGCTCCACATCGGATCTGAAAGGAAGCTCAGGGATGCAGTCAGCGACATCCATGAACATATAGGGCAAACCATCGAGGACAAGATGAAGAAGTTGGAGAATTGCTCCGAAGCTATTCGCATCAGCGAACGCGATCTTATATCCCGTATGATAGTCGCTGGATATGACAAAGAGATGATAAGGGACATGGCAATAAGCTTTGTCTTGGCAGGGAGGGACTCGACCTCTGCAGGGATGACTTGGCTCTTCTGGCTTTTAACCCACCATCACGACGTACTGAAAGAAGTGGTTAGCGAGGTGGAGATGGTTTTGAATGGAAAGGCAGATAAGTTGGGCTACGAATCACTCGAGCAACTCCACTTTTTAAAGGCTTGTATATGCGAGTCCATGAGGCTCTATCCACCAGTTGTATGGGACTCAAAGCATGCCATTGCAGACGACTTGCTGGCTGATGGAACTTTGGTGAAATCAGGCGACCGAGTGACCTACTTCCAGTATGGCATGGGGAGGATGGAGACACTGTGGGGAAAGGACCGGTTCGAGTTTAAACCGGGCCGGTGGTTCCATGAAGATGGCTTGGAGAGAGGAGCAGTCAAGAGGGTGAGCCCTTTCAAGTTCCCAGTTTTTCAGGCCGGTCCGAGGGATTGCATAGGGAAGCAGATGGCCTTCCTTGAGATGAAATATGTGGTGGCATCCGTTCTTCAGAGATTTGACTTCAAACCGGTTAAGCAAAGCCATCCGGTTTTCGTACCCCTGCTGACAGCTCATATGGCCGGTGGTTTCCCGGTTGTTGTTTGCAAGAGAGAGAAGAGAACTGTTAATGAAAATAGTGGAGGGAATTTATTTTTTAAATGAATAGTTGTGTCCATTTCTTTTATGAATCGATGCAACTTTTCATCTTCTATAAATATGCATATCATGAGAGGCCAACAATGTCCATCGGGTAGTAATTAACTACTTACCGTTATTAATTATATAGTACTACGTACTACTAATTAAGTTGTTTGATGGAGGCAGCAACTGCGCCGGAGGGAGGTCGGGGCGGTGATGATGATCCAAACGATCCTAACAAGCGTAAAAAACCCCACAAACCACATTATAACCACCCTCCTCTCAAACTCAAAGGAGTCAAACTCACAAAGGGACGACAAAAGATTCCGATCACAAAAATCGTCAAGGAGGAGGCACGACTCAGCACCTTCTCCAAGAGAAGATCCGGAATCTATAAGAAGGCGAGTGAGTTGGTAACCATGACAGATGTCCAAATCGGTATCGCTGGGATCACTCCGGCGGGGAGGGCGTTTTCCTTTGGACATCCTACTATTGAGCATATCATCCAACGCTTCCTCCAGGAGCATGACCAACTACAGCAACAGGAAAGCCAGCAGCAGCCAGCGCAGCAGCAGCAACCGCCTCAACTGATGATGCAGCAAGGAGGCGCCTCGGGAGTAATGGATGCGGTGGAAATAATTATGGAGGCTCAGCGCAAAATGCGAGCGAACACCTTGAATTCGAGACATGATCAGTTAGCGGAGCGAGTGCATACCGAGAAACAACGCAATTCTGCTCTCAAGCAGATTTGCCGGCCTTTCATGAAAGATAATAATGCTTCTGCTGAGGATAGTGACGTCCCGGTTAATTGGTGGGAGGTGATGACCGACAACGATTTTACTGATGAAGATATCGATCGACTGACTGAAGATATTCAGAATCTTACGTTGCAAATTGACGAGATTAATCTGCTGCGTAAGCTGCTTCAGAACAGTGTGATGAGTTCGAATGAAGCTGCAGGCCCAAGTAACACTGCTCCGCCGCCCATGCAAGGATTCATGAATATGGAGGGTACTATTCCAGCCGTAGTAGATCATGAATCCATTTCAAGTTACTACCCGCCTCCTCCGCCCATGCAAAGATTCATGAATATGGATGGTACTATTCCAGCCGTAGTAGATCATGAATCCATTTCAAGTTACTACCCGCCTCCTCCGCCCATGCAAACATTGATGAATATGGATGGCGGTATTCAAGCAGTAGTAGACGAATCTAGACAAAGGTACTACCCACCACCTGCGCCCCTGCAAGGATTGATGAATCAGGATGATGGTATTCTAGCCGTAGTACATGAAGCCGGTACTCAAAGTTCTTACCCACCTCCTCCGGCCATGCATGGACTGATGAATCAGGATGATGGTATTCCAGCCGTAGTACATAAATCCGGTACTCAAAGTTACTACCCACCTCCTCCGGCCATGCATGGACTGATGAATCAGGATGATGGTATTCCAGCCGTAGTACATGAAGCCGGTACTCAAAGTTACTACCCACCTCCTCCGCCCATGGAAGGATTGATGAATCAGGATGATGGTATTTCAGCTGTAGTACATGAATCCGGTACTCAAAGATACTACCCACCTCCTCCGCCCATGGAAGGATTGATGAATCAGGATGATGGTATTTCAGCCGTAGTACATGAATCCGGTACTCAAAGGTCTTACCCACCTCCTCCGGCCATGCATGGATTGATGAATCAGGATGATGGTATTCCATCTGGAGTACTAGATGTTCCTACGAATCCTCCTCCCCCTCCTCCTATGCAAGCAGGAATGATGACGAATCTTCATGAGAATCATGCTGCTATTGTTGGGGCAACGCAGCGCGATGAAGAGGACGAGCAAGATCTGGCTGCACTTTACTTTGGGAATGATGAACCCCCTCGTCCAGGCGAGTTCTAGGGTTCCAACGGCAGGGACGTGCATTTGCCATGCATGGGTGTTTTCCTTTTAAGACTATTCTTCTTTCTAAGACATGTATTTGTTGTTTCCATTTATGGTTTGTGTGTGTGTGTTGTTTGCTGCTGTCGGAATAACCGACATCATAAACTCATTGGATTGCTGTGTGTGTGGTGTGAGATGAGAATAAAATAAGTGAACTGGGATGCTAAACAGCATACAAGCTTCACTCTTTTTCTTTATATATATCTATGATTCTATATGATCTATATACATCATATATACTACCGTATCTTAAAATATAGAGCATGTGCAACTTGAACCTTATTTAGAACTAATAATGCAGCAGTTATTATCTGACGAAAATAGGTATATTCAGTTATTCACAGATATTACAATTTTTATATCAACATCCATATTTTTGAAAAAAATAAATTGAAAATGATATTTAAGTACTTGTTGTTTATGCATGTCTTTATTTATCTATTTGACTTAGTTGAACTACGTACATTTTTATGTTATTTCGTACTATTGAGGGTATTAAATTATATTTTTAATAAATAAGAGTTGTCGTAGGCGAAAAATCTTGCACTCAGTATGAATCTGAAAATACCACATTAATTAATACTAATAAGAAAAGGAAACATTATGTGTATATATATATATATATATATATATAAAAACTAGATTTTAAAATGAAATTTAAGTTGGGTAAATTTTTTATTGAGTTTGTCTGACTTTATTAAATATTAAAAATGAAATCATTGTTTTTAATGAAAAGCCTGAAACGCATCACAATCGTCCATCTGTGCCACAATCCTTCCATCCAAAATTGCAGTGGCGGTGCACGCAAATCCACCACCCATTTCACGGCGGCGATTGCGTCTTTAAAATCCCTTCGAGTAGATGTAGATCTTTTCTAATGAAGATTCCCCATCAAGAGGAACATCGTGTCCGTTCTACGAGATGAATGAATGTCGTAAAAGCTGCTGCTTTTAAGAGGCTGTCTCATTGGAAGGAAGGGAATAGAAAGGGTCAGTTGACTTGACTAGAAGGTCAAAGTAAGGCTTGGAACTTGGAAGCCTTGGATAAATGTCGGTCAAAACAAAAGGGGAAGTAAAATCTGAAAAAATGCGGTGAGCGTGGATCGAACACGCGACCTTCAGATCTTCAGTCTGACGCTCTCCCAACTGAGCTATCCCCGCCCTATGATATGAACTATCGCATTGAAGTTACATTTAGTATATCATCTGTCTGACTTCAATGGGGAAAATGGGTTTTCTTCTCTGGCCTGAAGAAGTTCATGGTGATAATCCTTACGAGTTCAAACGTAGTATAGGTAAAAAGGCATGATTTCACCAATGTACCTTCCAATATTACTTCTCTAATCTCATACCAAAATAAACCTCGATGTTTCATTTTCATCAACTTCCTCAACTCAACTGAAACACAAAACGAATTCAACCGATAAAGGAATGCCTTGGACATTCTAGTTTCAACACCGAGGATGAAGTAAATAGAGCCTTGTGAAAAAGGCTCCTCTTTCATCATCCATGTGAATACACCAGCATGACCTCAACATCTGTGGGATGACTAAAATTCTAAGCTACCTTCATTATCCTAATAGCTTCTTCTTCTTCTTTTTCTTTTCCGGACTCTTTTTATTACTCTGCGCTCTTGGTCCTCTTCTGAACACAGCTAGAACTTCAATGCTGCAACCGATATTTGCAAATAAAAAACACCCATATTATATAAGCAACTTTGAAAGCTCATTTGTTTTTGTCAAGGTAAAATACAAATAGATAATATAAGTACCTTCGAGTGCCTGGAAAGAAGTTGAAGCCATGAGCCTTCTCCAGCCGCCAAACCTTGCTAGATACTAATGACTTGCAATCCTATCAATGGTTTCCACATTTTTAGACCGCTTAAATTTAACCAAATGATGATTTGTAGGAGGGTTGATTGAGTACTAACCTCTTTAAAGTTTTCCCAACCACAGCTTATGTAGATTAGTGTTTGAGGCAACGATTGGTTACTTTCTGAACTTGAAGCTTTCCGGACATGAACCGAATCTTGCCTGGCACGAAGAATCCATGGCCTCTTTTCCTCCTTATTCATTGAAGCACTATGTTGAAACAGAGATGGACTTGAGCTAACTTGATTACCAACAAATCACATGTTAATGATACCGGTGAATACTCACCTCTCAGAACCCCATCTAATCTTGCGTTCCAATGAAGAGATAGTTTGTAAGGCATCAATCAGCGAAGTGTCCAGTCCCTTTCTAGGAGGATCAACTACGACCACATCTGATCCCACAAGCCAAGATGTCGGTTTCTAAGTGAGAAACTAATATTAGTATGAATAATACATTTGTAAGTATTCTGAGTTAAATCGTATTTATTGTTACAACATGGGATACTCACAATGGAAGTGTCTGCATGATGCCAACTGATGCTACCTTCGACCGACTTTGGCAGGCGCTCAACTGTCTTCTCAAAAGATACCTTAGACTCTTTGTTAATCTCCACACATTTTACAGACCTAGTTAGCAAGAATAAGGATTATACTCGATAGAAATACGTATAATAAGAAAATTGCGCTCATGAGCATATACAAAAAACATAGTTATTGCCTGCATTTTCTAGCGGCAGCTAGAGATACTCCAATAACACCCGCTCCAGCATATAAATCGGTAACTGATGCACCATATGGAACATACTTGTGCACCTTCCGAAGTAAGCTTTCAAAAGCCTGAACGGATCAAAGTAAAAAGGATAGGTAAATGGGGCTAAAGTCAGCTCCTTGGTGAAGCTATAGTCTTAGATGTTAGAAGTTGTTCTTACTATAACATTTAAGACAGTTAACAACTTGACGAAGGTGATCCTTGTAAAGATAGGTTACTACAAGCTAAACTAGTAAAGGATCCTAATTTGCATTTTCAACAATGAACAAGACTATGTAAATAGAACAGAATTTATACTTGTGTATTTGCTTGGCCAAAACCTGATGGATCCAATGAAACATCAACTCCTCCAACATGTTCCCAGAATTCCCTATCTCCTAAAAGATGTCTCCACCTATTTCCAAAAATTACCTGCATACCACCAGAAAGAGATATTTACTCGACTCTTCCAATGAAAAAAGAAATCACTTCTGGTGTTCAACTATTGTGTCACCAACCAATTGTAACTACACCTGCTTCATCATAATATAAGAGTCACAAATCTCGCAGTTAAGTGTTATAAAAGTTTGGTTTCATTGTCTGGGGAAAAATGTTTCTTTTTTAGAAATTAAACACCTCCTGGTGGAAACTATGTTATTAATGTCACTCACATTGTTGGTTGATGTCTGAAAATTGGCCCAGACAGAGTGAAGCAATGGGTTTTTGCTCCTTGATCCACCATTTCTCCATAGAAACTACAAAGCACGTTTCTGTGAGAAAATTCTAGAAACCACCAATATCAAAAGCACATTGAAGGAAGAATTAACTCCTTACATAGGCTAACTGATTTAGCTTATCTGCATTCGGTGCTTTTTCATTTCGAGAATTCCAAACTAATGCAACCTGCACCTTTCCTACATAAAAGTATAATTTCAATTGATGCTGATATAAGGCTCCAATATGAACAACGTACTGAGATGAAAATCCAGTTAATACCATTTTGATATCTTTCTGTTGCAGGAATTGATGTATTGTATGTGGTCACAGCCATCTACACAAGACCATAAAAAATCAACAACAGTATGATGATTTCAGAATAAATATGCCCCAAATTAAATCAATATAAGCTTGCATTTATACCATTACGTATCGCAAATCACCTGTTCCCTCATCCTCATCATATGGCTCCACATTCAATTCCTTAATGCCTAATCACATTTTTATCCACGATAATTATATAATTTCTAGAGATTATAAATAAGCTTCAAGATACAGTTATGAAAAACTGCACCTCGTCTTAACAGTTCCACAGCAGCATTTATGTTTGGATGATGAGCTGCAATTACCAGGAATAACCAATAACCACAGTAAGAGAGTTTACTTTAAAACTTAAATTTACTCAAAGCATGCAATGCTGATAAGGAAAAAGGATTATACCTTTACAGTCAGGAATATCCACTACGTTGTGGGTACCCTCCTCGTAGAGTCCAATCAGTGGATTCATTGATGAACCGCGTATGGCTAGTTTTGCACGACATCTCCATCCCGACTGCAAGTAGCAGTATGCAAATTAGAACAGAACTACTAATTCCTTCATATTATAGTGTACACAGCTAATTTGCAGCTAAGAACATGAAATTTGTAATAATTACGAAATTCATGATGCAACCAACAAGCTTAAACTTTTCTGAAAAATTAAGCACTTTCAGTTCTATGTTTAATCAGGTGCTCACCAGTTTGCCGCTATCGAACGTAAAATCCGAGACCCCAAAGCTCTTGAAGAAATCAGCAGCCTCATCCACAACGCTTGGACGGTCGAGATTGGCTTCATGACTGCAACCTGAGCACCTACCAAAATTCAATTCCTCCCAAACACTTAAAATCATCATCATCATTAGGAACTGAAAATTTGAAAGAAAGATTGTGTGTACATACGACTGAAAGTGAGGGCACTGAAGTGCGGTGGAAGAGATGAGGGAATCAGGCAACGAAGGGGAGAAAGCGAGCGAGACAGGCGGCGCCTTCACCGACACCGGGGAAAGGCAGCACGAGATGGATGGGTAGGCTGGTGAGCAAGAGAAGATATATGACGACATCTTTCCTCCGATAGGCGTGGGCGGAGCCGTTCACTGTTTTCCGACCTCTCTCCAATTTCTGGAGCTTCAAGGATGGGAGATGGCGCGGAGGAATGGATAGTAGGATGATACTCTAGCGAGCCATTTCTATTTATTTCCCGGTCCTTGTACAGTTTATAAAGCTTAACTAGACCCCCAAAAGTTTCTTTTGTCGATTGTTAATACCACGTTAGAGTTTTAATTATTAAAATATGACCCCATATCTATTAAGAATGTGTAAGAGACGGATCAATCTTCGAATGAGTACTTACCAATTGAACCAATCATGTTGGCGCATAATATAGTAAGTTTGTATAGAGATATAATGGAAAAACTGTCGGGTGTAATTTTGAAGTGAATAGCTGTGTTCATTTAAATGAAAATAGTGGAGGGAAAAGGGAGTTTTTTTTTTTAAATGAATAGTTGTGTCCATTTCTTTTATGAATCGATGCAACTTTTCATCTTCTATAAATATGTATATATCATGAGAGGCCAATCATGTCCATCGGCTAACTACTTACCGTCGTTATATAAAATAATACTATACTACTGCAACTAAGTTTTGTTAGATGGAGGCAGCAACTGCGCCGGAAGGCGGTCGGGGCGGTGATGATGATCCAAACGATCCTAACAAGCGTAAAAAACCCCACAAACCGCATTATAACCACCCTCCTCTCAAACTCAAAGGAGTCAAACGTACAAAGGGACGACAAAAGATTCAGATCGAAAGAATCGTCAATGATGAGGCACGACTCAGCACCTTCTCCAAGAGAAGATCCGGAATCTATAAGAAGGCGAGTGAGTTGATAACCATGACAGATGTCCAAATCGGTATCGCTGGGATTACTCCGGCGGGGAGGGCTTTTTCCTTTGGACATCCTACTATTGAGCATATCATCCAACGCTTCCTCCAGGAACATGACCAACTACAGCAACAGGAAAGCCAGCAGCAGACAGGGCAGCAACCAGTGCAGCAGACAGTGCAGCAGATAGTGCAGCAGATCCTGCAGCCGCATCAAATGGCGATGCAGCAAGGAGGCACCCCCGGATTAATGAATGCGGTGGACTTAATTATGGAGGCTCAGCGCAAAATGCGAGTGAACAACTTGAATTCGAGACACGATCATTTAGTGGGGCGAGTGCGTACCGAGAAACAACGCAACACTGCTCTCAGGCAGATTTCCCTGCCTTTCATGAAAGATGATAACAATAATAATGCTTCTGCTGAGGATAGTGATGTCCAAGATAATTGGTGGAAGTTGAAATCCGAAGACGATTTTTCTGATGAAGATGTCGATCTACTGACTGATGATATTCAGAATCTTAGGATGCAAATTGTCGAGACTAATTTGCAGCGTGAGCTGTTTCAGAACAGTGTGATGAGTTCGAATGAAGCTGCAGGCCCAAGTAACACTGCTCCGCCGCCCATGCAAGGATTCATGAATATGGAGGGTACTATTCCAGCCGTGGTAGATCATGAATCCATTTCAAGTTACTACCCGCCTCCTCCACCCATGCACGATGGCGGTATTCAACCCGTAGAAGATCATGAATCCAATTCGAGTTACTACCCGCCTCCTCCGCCCATGCAAACATTGATGAATATGGATGGCGGTATTCAACCCGTAGTAGATCATGAATCCAATTCAAGTTACTACCCGCCTCCTCCGCCCATGCAAACATTGATGAATATGGATGGCGGTATTCAACCCGTAGTAGATCATGAATCCATTTCAAGTTACTACCCGCCTCCTCCGCCCATGCAAACATTGATGAATATGGATGGCGGTATTCAAGCAGTAGTAGACGAATCTAGACAAAGGTACTACCCACCACCTGCGCCCCTGCAAGGATTGATGAATCAGGATGATGGCATTCTAGCCGTAGTACATGAAGCCGGTACTCAAAGTTCTTACCCACCTCTTCCGGCCATGCATGGACTGATGAATCAGGATGATGGTATTCCAGCCGTAGTACATGAAGCTGGTACTCAAAGTTCTTACCCACCTCCTCCGGCCATGCATGGACTGATGAATCAGGCTGATGGTATTCCAGCCGTAGTACATGAAGCCGGTACTCAAAGTTCTTACCCACCTCCTCCGGCCATGCATGGACTGATGAATCAGGATGATGGTATTCCATCTGGAGTACATGTTCCTACGAATTATCCCTGTCCCCCTCCTCTGATGCAAGCAGGAATGATGACGAATCTTCATGAGAATCATGCTGCTATTGTTGGGGCAACGCAGCGCGATGAAGAGGACGAGCAAGATCTGGCTGCACTTTACTTTGGGAATGATGAACCCCCTCGCCCAGGCGAGTTCTAGGGTTCCAACGGCAGGGACGTGCATTTGCCATGCATTGCCATGCATTGCCATGCATGGGTGTTTCCTTTTTAAGACTATTTCTTCTTTTTAAGACATGTGTTTGTTGTTTCCATTATGGTTTGTGTGCGTGTGTTGTTTTCTGCTGTCGGAATAACCGACATCATAAACTCATTGGATTGGTGTGTGTGTGTGGTGTGAGATGAGAATAAAATAAGTGAAGTGGGATGCTAAACAGCATACAAACTTCACTCTTTTTCTTTATATATATGATCTATACTTTTTAATTTTCTTCATCATGATTATCATTATTCTATGGTAAGCGCGCGGAGGAAGTTCCCTACGTACATTATAATATCACATACAAAGTCATTGTTAGGATGATAGCGAATTCAACATCCAGGTCATTCCAGAAGACTAGCTAGCTATATATAGCCTTAGGTAGGTTGCTTATCTAGGAGATCTTGTGCAGACGACATTCTGATTTGAGACCTACTTTCATCTTGCCTCAAAAATCATTACGCAGACGCCATTGATGACCTTTAAATCGCCGGAGAGGGCAATGTTGAACTGCACGTAGGTAGTGTGGCAAGTTTACTAATGCTCGTCATCCACGAGGTTAGTTACGTCTGAGCTTCCAAATGTGTCGCAGGTGAAGCTCCTACAATCTACTCATACTCACCACCTTTGCAGCTTCCATTTCAGCAAGATCACAATATAAGTTCAGAAAATGAACGAATCTGTTTGTTATATATTTATTACGAATCTGTTTGTTATATAAGTTCTTTTGCCATTTAACATACATAAAAAGGAAGAAAAGAACATTGCAAGCATAACGAAGGGAGATATTTCTTGAAGGAAGAACTTGACCTACTGATACTGCAATGGCTAGGCATGCTTACTTCAAAACCACAGCTGCATTTCTTAATGCCAGATACCTCTGGACATACTCATTCGGGAGCGACCTAATCATCTTAAACACATCTGCATTTGCATATCGGAGCTTCGTCCTGGGATCATGGTATGGTGCCTGCACCACAAACACTTACTCAACACCGAGAGACAGTGATCGATTCGTTTGGTGATACTTCCAAGTCAACATGTATTTAAGACAAATATAAATAAATAAAAAGTACCTCATATCCTGTTATATCACAAATTCTCTTGCCCGGATGCATGGAAGGAGGCGATTCAATGTTAACATCTGTCAAACATGAACAGCACAGTATAATAATAATCAATAAAGGTCAACAATTGGAGTAAGTTTGAGAAGATGCTTGCTTCAACCCAATATAAACCTAAAATCTGAGGAAAGAAATTCCGAGACAGAAAATAGCAATCTCAGAGGGTATAAAGGAAGAAGAAATCAAAATTTGGTTGGAAAATTTACAGTTGGGTTGGTCAGGAGGGTAGTTTTGGTAATTCTCGGCCTGAATGATCTGCTTGAGATGCTTGAAGCGCCTAGCACTAGATTGGCCCTTTGGGTACTTCTCGGATGACTGAATTCGCTTGAAGCTGAAATGGGTTGGTAGCACCAGCTCTACTTCTATCACCTCCGTCTCCATTCCCAGCCTCTACAGCAACAGTAATATCAGCTCCAATATTTACACAATGGCCAAAATACTAAAGAGCAACGAAAGATATACAGTAAAGGGCACTGATAAGGTAAATATCGTTTACCTTCCAAACTCCAAATGATAATATGAAGTGCAAATCACTCAAGAGAAGCTATTTAGTCAGTGCAGGAACTGAACTGATGTTGAGGATTGATGATGATCGAATGAGTAATTTACTGCCTGCGAAGAGGAGGTTGAAAAGAAATGAGTCAACAAACTGCTTCCTAGTTGGTCTGGAAGAGCAGCTAACGATCTGTTTGGGACACGGACAGGGAAGCAGATGTTTCATGAATTTGCAGTTAAGAAAACTCATACCAAATGCGTCAAAAAGATTATAAGCAAGCCGAGATTATCACAGCCCAAGAAGTTCATCTTCCAATTCCTTCCCAATAATATGTCTGCTAATAATCAATACCAAGAGAACCAAGAAACAAAACACGTTGTTCCTTCTATACAGCTTAATAAACTTAAAAGAAAAATACAAATTGAAACAAAAGGAACCTGTTGCAATTCCACTACTAAATCAAATGAAAATAAACCGCGATACGAAATCTTCAATCTGAATCAGCTATTTTGAACAGTTTCAACTTGAAGTTTCATTTGGAAAAGACGGAACATCGATTGGACAAACTTCGGAACAAAACCAAAAAAAATCGGATGTACAGACATTCTAAACTGTTCAAGATTAAACTACTAACTACTAAGAGGCAGGCAGCACCCGTATCCATCATCCGAAACAGATGGCTCAATGTCAAACAAGTAATATTCGAATACATATGAGGAAGAGATTGCAGAAAGAAAGAAACCAATATCTACAGGCGCTCACCAGGAAAAGGAGGATCTTCGGGATCATAAAACACTGAGCGAGCAGCAGAAGTGCCTCAGTAGCCGTGTGTGAAAGCGAAAGCGATTGAGGAAGAGTAGCCGCCGTGCGCTTCACCAGGAAGCTCCAGAGGACTGGAGAGAGAGCGCACAATGAACAAAGGCAGGAAGGAGACGCTCTGAGTACCAGAAATTCCCCTAACCTCCAGCGAAGATTCTAGAGAACAAATTTTCAATTCCCGTCGATTATAAGTGGACAAGTTGTGAAATTAATACTCTATTTCATTTAGTCATATGAAAAATTATGAAATTGCAGTTTGCAATTTTTTGTTATTGGAGCTATATATTTTTTGCCGCAATTACTTACACCCGTATGTTACATTTTGTTAGTAATTGCACCCAACGTTAAAAAAATCTCGTTAAGTGTCACGTGAAGGGCACGTGTCGTCGTTAATTTTGAAACGATGTCATGTTAAATGACCAATTTACCCATAAGGCAAACCATCACCTTTGTTTCGTGTGAAACTGAATTGAACTCCTCGAGCAATTTACTCATTTCCAAAAGTCACTCTTAGGGTAAAAAATGAACAACCAAAGTTACGACTTGACGATTCACTACGACGGATTTTTTATTGATGGAAATTGGGTTGGGAAGTCTGAAATTACTGATTTAGGGAGGGATATACTAAGTTATGAGACGATCGAAGTGTTCATGGAGTATTATGGCTTAGTCCCAAGGGGTTGTATTTGCTATCTCCCTTCTAATGGTGATGTTAAATCAAATTTAGAAGTTGTGAAAAGTAACGAAGACGTTACTGAGATGTTGGTGAAGCAAGATGGAAGTATGGAGTTGGCATTGTATGTTTTGGCACCGTTTGATCCCGTTGTGTGTGCGAAGGATCCATTTATGGAGGGTCTTCGCATAAAAGTCATTCAACGGATAGAAGAGGAATTGGAGAGACAAGTTTCAGTAGACAAGGGAAAGAGGCCAACGCAGCCCGAGGAAACCGATTCATCATCAGATGAAACTGATTCACTATCAGATGCTATATCTGATCCTAATTGGAGAGCCGGTAAAGATGACGATGATGAAGATGTTGAAGATGATTTACATCCCAAAGTTTAAATACCAAACCCCAATTCCTAAACCATAAACCCTAAACCTTTAACCCTAAACCTTTAACCCTAAACCCTAAACCTCAAACCCTAAACCCCAAATCCCAAATCCCAAACCCTAAACTCTAAATCCTAAACCCCTAAACCCTAAATCCTTAAACCCTAAATCCGAAACCCTAAACCCCAAATCCCCAACCCTAGTCCCTAAACCCTAAACCATAAACCTTTAATCTCAAACCCTAAACCCCAAACCCCAAATCCCTAAATCCTAAACCCCTAAAACTCTCGGCCACAAATCCATCACCATGCCACCCTTTGTCACCATTGATCATTGCCCACCATGTCACCCACTTGGCCACCCACCATGCCACCATTTGTCACCGTTGATCATTGTCCAACATGCCATCCACTTGACCACCCACATCGCCACCATGCCACCCTTTGTCAACATTGTTCATTGCCCACCATGCCATCCACTATACGTTATCCATGCTTTATCATATACTTGCACCAAAAATAACATTAAAAACCCCTATAAGAGGAAGCAAACTTTGACAAAGAGAGGGAAGACAAGGATTGCCGTAAGCTACGACAATTGAAGGAAAATAGTGAAAAAAAATGGAGAAGAGATAAAAAAAAATTCAAAGTGAGGTATCGAGTGAAAAATCGAGAGAAAATGAGTGGAAAAAATCCGTGATTATCAGTCTCGGTTCCTCGTACGGTATCTAAACTTTAAATAACTTAGGTGTATCTCTCTCGTATTCAATATTGTATTTATATCTCTTGATGTGAATGCAATTTATCTTATCGATATTATGTGTTAATAGTTATATTTCATATAAGAATCGTACTCGGTTTTAAGTTCGGTATAACTTTGGGGTCATTTTAGGCATTGGGAAAGTTATGGGGTTTATTTCGGTCCAAAAAATATATTTTAAAACTTATTTAGGTCATTCTTGAACTTTGATGAAGGTTATAACTCGGTCCTTGGACTCTCGGGTCATTCTGAGACTTTACCGAGTGTTAAAAAACAAATTAGAAAAGTTTTTGGTCATTTGTGCATTTTTTTAAAATTCAGCACGAAGTTTTTAAAAAATTACATTTTGTTCCCTGAACTTTTTCTAGACATTTCATAACTTCTCAGAGTGTTACAAATAAGTCCAGAATAGTTTAGGGTCAATCCTGTATTTTTTTAAAAAAATATTTTCAGTTTAGTTATAATTTTTTGAAAATTACATTTTTGATTCCTAAACTTTTCTGAACATTCCATGACTTCTCAAAGTGTTACAAATAAGTCCAGAATAATTTTCGGGTTATTTTGGAACTTTACTAGTGTTACAAATAAATGTAGAATAGTTTAGAGTCAATTCTGTCACTTTTTAAAAATATATTTCCAATTCAGCTTGAATTTTAAATAATTGCATTTGGTCCCCATACTTTTCTGGACATCCCATGACTTCTCAAAATGTGGCAAATTAGTCCAACGAGCTTTATATCTTCAAAATCATTCGTGTATGTTTGACACGTTTTTAAAATGACTCCAAAGTTAAACTACCTTTTTCTTGAGCTCGATTAAATTCATTCTCTTCTTGGGTATTTATTATAAACTAACTTGTACATAAAAAATGTTTGTATATGGTTTATTTAATTTTGTTGAAAAAATGCATGTAATCGTTTAGGCCAAGCATGATAAAAAATGGTAATTCGGGTAAATCGGGGAAAACAAAATTCAAAAGCAAACTAAAATACCGAAAGGGCGGATTATGGGCTCGTGATCCCTTAAGACGTAATCAAACCCCCAATCTCAATTCTCTGGACGTAGACATTTCCAAGGCCTAGGATGTTAACTCTATCTACCCTAGACAAATTTTATGTTAACTCTATCGATGGCGACTCTTTCATTTTTCGGTCTGGTTGATAACCCCGCTCGACCGGACCCGTCACTCGCCAAGACCCGATATTTACGAGCGAAACAAAATAAAAATATTTTCCAAAAAGGGTCGAGGAAAGTCGGATCTGACGTTCGACAACAGGTAAACTATATCAAAGTCTTGTGCTATCATCAATATTATTAAAAACTTTATAATGAAGTTTTCTATATTGAGCATATACATTCTCTACCGCGTTATTGCTCTGTGTCGATCAGACATTAGACAGACAAATCTATCCTTCGTCACGTTATCCCGAAGATGCTGCAAGAACTAGTTCCAACTCTCATTTGTCTCTGCGTCTGCAATACCAAATGTCAAAGGATAGATCCCGTTGTTAGAATCATATGATACAACTACAAGTACTTTTCCATTATATTTGTCATACAAATGTGTCGCATCAATACTTATATGTGGTCGACAATGGACAAATCCTTCAATGGCTGGACCGAATGACCAAAACATCATACCAAATGTGGTTACTTGAGTTTCAACATTTACTCTTTTGGGCAATAAATCATGGACTATCCCAGGGATGTATACGGACATGACTGAGAGTAATCGCGCGAGGTTCACAAAGGCTTCTTCATGTATTCCATATAAAGACTCCAACACTACTTGTTTGGAGTACCACGCCTTTGGATATCCAATCTTCGAACCAAACTTATTCTCCACCATCGACTGGATTACTGAAATTTTCAATCCAGTGTTAACTTAAACTGAATTTATTATCAAAGACGTTATCATCTTGCAATCGATGTTTTGGTGTCGTTCAATGAGGACTTCATTCGTGCATGTATGCGAAACATGAAATTTGGATATTCTCCATAGTACAGGATGCTTAAAAAGACTTCCTGTTAATGACCATGAAAAATTTATGGGATCAACTTTACACTTGAAGACAATTGATTTTGGGGTTGATGTCTCAACAGTGCAAATATTTGAATTAGCTATGTGTCATCTCCTCACAACGGTAGATAACTCATCCTTAGTACTAAATTTCATGTTTGTGATTAAGAAACCTTCAGTTGACGGTTCATCAACGTTCATATACAGCTCATCTGTTGATTGAAAGTCATCAATCCAGTTACTATCAATCCAATTAGAAGTTGTGGGTTGCAACATTTGAAGGGTGTGAGAGGTACTTCCAATATGAGAGCTACTTCCACCCTCGTCGCCCTCGCCAAACTCAAACGCCTCTTCATTTTCTTCATCAATGTGACCCGTAAAATGCTCCATATAGTGATCTTCTTCATTTATCGAGGCATCTGAGAGTGCATTAACGTCGATCTCGCCATCAGAGACATCATGGGTGTGACCATGCAAAACATTCACTGTCTCGTGACTATCATATGTGTTTTAACTCATGTTAACTTCTCTAGTTACGCTAAACACAATAAATTGACTAGCAACGCTTAACTGTAGAGCGAAAGACAGTGCACTTTGCAATCGAATTCGTACAAACTTGCAAAGTTCATCAGTATTTGTAAATTTATAAGATATGCTTATGGACCTAGCTTCAACATCATCTCAACCGCACTTCATACATAAAATTTTCTTTAGTCTATAAAGAGAAATATCCAAGGTAGTTGTAGTAATACTGGATGTAGCACCCACATAGATATCACTACCCTTCTGAGACAATATTGCACCGTCATATAAACAAATGATACTGATCTCTCTCATGTTTGATCCTAAATAATTAATATTATAACAGTTAGTATCATATGTGCTTATCTTTTAGTTAACTTAATATTTATGTAAATATAACTGCTAACAAATGTATATCTTTTAGTGGAAATGATGAAGAGTAGTGCACATATTTTGAAAGATTGAGTGTTGAGAGCGAAATATTGAGATAGTGATTTTGAATGGAATAAAAATCATCTAACTATCTCAAAAGTCACGTTTTTACAAATAGGTACCTCGATTTTTTTTGTTATTTTCGGATACATCAAAAGTTATAAATGTATCTACTTTAATTAGGTACATGAAAGTAACAAAAAAAATAACAATTCAATAAAAACAAAGTAAATATATTTAATTGCTACAATAAAACAATTTAGAGTTACCTGAAAACAACAGTAAAATAAACTAGAGTTACAGTTCCCTTAATGGAACAAAATAGTACATACGTGAAAAACATATGACCGAAATATTAAAGTATATACATCTATGATTTTTTAGGTACTTCAAAGTAACAAATTTTTTCTAAGTGACCTATTTGTGAAACGTGACTTATGAGATACCTAAATGACTTTAATCCATTTTGAATATGAAAGTAAAAGAACGAAAAATTAAGTGATATTTGTTTAATAAATTTATTTTATTTTTAAAATAGATAAGAATAAATATATAAAAAGTTAAAAAGTTATTAGAATATTTTATTTTAATATTTTAATAAAAGTGGTATTTGTATAGTAGGGAATTGAACAGTAGTTATTTGCATTTACAACATATTGGATCCAACGATGATCTCCCAATAAGGCCTCCGACTAACACGGTTGACGGTTCCTCCAGCGCACTTTTGACTTTTTGTATTATAATCCACGTGTCATCGATCCCAGCCATGAATGCTCCCTGGCTTGTGGACGCCGTTAATTCCGTGTGCCTCCCAGAGCTCCGGTCCCGAAAAATCTCAATCCTCTGCTGCTGAGACCACTGCAACTACTTGAATTTCAGTCAAAGTCAATATGATGAAGCTCTTGCAGCCACTGAGCAGTCAGAAAGTGAGGGAACACCATATGACATTAGTTCTTTCAGCAGTGGATGAACTTTCACCAATGTATGCATACCAAAGCTCTCTCCTACTAAAATGAGTGGCACAACTGACGTATTATTTCCTCCTCTCTTACCTCTTTCTCAAAACCCTCAAACGGACTCTCTGCGCCGCCATGGCCCATAGAATGAGTCACCACCTCGCAGCCGCCTCGACGACGGGTGTGCCGATACGCAGCACCTTGTTCCTGGGGAACCGAGCTTATGGATCGGCTGCTGTGGCTGTATACGAAGATTACTCTGAGGACGAGTACGTCGAGACACTTCGGGAGCCGCGGCTGGGAACGGAGAAGAGTGTCCCGGGGAGAGGAGTGCAGTGGGTGATCATGGGAGACAAGAGCGCCAAGAAGCACCTGTTCGCCGAGAGGCTCTCAAAGCTTCTAGAAGTTCCCCACATTTCTATGGGCTCCCTCGTTCGGCAGGAGCTCAATCCTCGCTCTTCGTTGTACAAGAAGGTGAGGATATTCATTTTGTCAATCATCAACTTGGTAGAGTCTTGTTCTCAGTAAAAGATCCCAAGCGTTGTTGTATTCCTGTGAAATTAGCATGGTTTGATCTAATTAGCTCATCACTTTGCCGCTTTCTTTAAAAGAACTGTAGCTTTTGTTTGGAAGAGATCATCACCTTGCGTATAATTTTGAAAGCATACATATATTTTACATTTGAATATTCGAGATAGATAGGTGCTTCAAGTTCATCATGTTTTAGGTTTTGAATCTTTAATATGAAAATGGTGAAGTCTAAATTGTGCAAGAGATTAGTAAATCTTTTTAGCTAAAATTGTTGCTGATCTGATTGTTATTGCCAAGTCACTTTTGAACTTTGGAAATATCGATTTTATTTGAATATTGCTGATTGTCTTTTTTTAACTAGATTGCAACAGCGGTGAATGAGAGTAAACTGGTACCAGAGGATGTGATCTTTGCACTGTTATCCAGAAGATTGGAAGAGGGATACTACAAAGGTGAAACGGGGTTCATTCTTGAGGGTATTCCAAGAACAAGAATGCAAGCTGTAAGTTTGGTTGCTCTTTGCGTACAATGTAGTTTCTGTTGTGTCAATACACATTCATAGCTAGGGAAAATTGAAAAGAAAAGGCGTCTTTTACAAGAAATTTCTCCTCTCGGTTATGGGCATACTGTTCATAGATGTTTTATTTGTGACTTAGACTTTGACATTCCGATGGTTGATTCGTGGTTTGGGTTTTGTTTTTTGCAGAAGATACTTGATCAAATTGCTGATATTGATATGGTGTTAAACTTCAAGTGCCCTAATGAATCTACAAGCTTGGAGAGGTCCAGTTCTGTTCTAAGGATGAAGTCTCAGGGTGAACAGCTAATTTCTGCTAATCTGGCATGGAAGGAAAAGTTTGCATTTTATGCAGAGCAGGTACTAATTTCTGCGTTTAAATCCAGACGTTTTAGATGGATGTAGATGGTTAGTTCTTTCAAGCTCGAGCAAATATAGATTCTACATGATATGATAATACAGTGAATGGAACATAGCACAGTTCATGAGATGTGATGATATTCATATGCTGCAAATTTTTCCATTCTAGTATTGCTATTGGTACAGATTAGTTCTCGAATTTTAGTCTCGTTCCTATAGATATGTTGTACCATTCGCTTCTATTTCCAGTTCCACAGTATCAGCCTCGTTTGTGTACTTGTAATGCTAACTGTAGGAAATGTATTTCGATGTAGAACAAATTGTTGGAAGATTATTACCATAAGCAGAGGAAGCTTCTCAACTTTGAAGTCACTACAAGTGGAGGAGCTGGAGAAACCTGGAAGGGACTTCTTGCTGCATTGCATCTTCAGCACATGAACGTCGGCACTGATTCTCCTCAAAAGCTAACTGCTTGAATTAATTTTGATGTCCCTCTTACTAGATTTTTGGTATGCAGCATTACAGTATATATAGTTCTATCGAGGTGTGTGTGTGTCGGCGTGTTTGAGTGTCCCAGTTTTGTTTGGAGTTCATCGTTGAGAAGACCACCGAACTTGAGTTGTTTTGTACTGTAAGTTGAAGGCAGCTAAAGAGAGAAAGGAACAAACAGTAAGCCCTGGTTTGTGTAACATTTATTCAGAGCTTTGTTCAATATATCTTTCATTCTTCATCCGTCTTAAGATTGTGGTAGATCCCTCCTCTCAATGGTCTAAGTCGAGCGACGAAACTGAAGATAAAGTTTTGTTGCGTTTCATTGTTCTAATCGAATGAAACGAGTACTTGGTCAAAAAAAAAGATAAAGAAGACCAAGCTACAAATAAAAACTAACTAATTTTTACAGTTCTCAAGTTAGCTAATTTTGCAGTTATCAAGTAGAAAAAAATTAACGGGGTTCTTTTCAGAGTGCGTTTATAGTTTCCTCGGAGGAGAAGTAGAAATATGAAGTTCGAAAACTTGAAGTTTGTTGATCGTCGAACACGATATCTGCAACAGCATTTACTTTTTGAAAGATATATCTGAACTTCATTCTTTTAAAATGTCGCATGCGCTTGCTTATGTTGAGTTGAAGATATGATCAAAGAGAAGTTTGAAGTTAAAAGTTTTGATTTTGAAGTAAAGCTTCTTCGAGCATGGAACATGATTAGGAGGATAGTTAACTTGCTAATGAAGAGCATGTTAACTAGGAATTTCTAAATGTTTTGATCGTAAAAGTCTCTTTGCACTCACGGAAATCCAAGCTTCCACTCGTAACAAAAATGACTGATTTTGTTCATCGAATGTACTGGTAATCTATTTTTGCTACAGTTTCCTCTTAAGTAGCCGAGAGTTAAAGATTAGTGTTTTCCCAAGTCACCAATGCGTCCACTCTCCTTCTAAACATATTCGATAAGATTTGACTAACTGACCAAAGCTAGTACGTGTTTCAATGAATTAGAATGATCGCAAACACTGACCTCTTATCGATACAGAGAAAGGACATACTGTTTAGTCAATGCATTCATTGTCACCAGATGAAGAGTTGAGATAGGAGATCACCAAATCTGCTGCTTGGCAACCCGAAGCGATTGCTTTGCCAACAGATATCCCTCCCTTGTGGTTACCTATTGGGATGGGCAGTTCAAATTGAGTTAGTAAGACAATGGCATCATGAAAATTGAATGGGAACCACATTTGTACTATGTGAAATATCAATGGCTAACTGACCTAAAATTCAAGATTATATCTTCCAAAAACATGCCATTGATAAACCTTGTTGTTACTTAATATGGTTGCAAGGCTATATGGACTGGGTTGAAAGACCAAGTCAATGACAAGCAAAAAAGAAGAAGAAGCTTGCTCAATGGATCAATAAGAATCACGAAGCTTACCTGCATAGAAGAAACCAGGAAGATCATCTTCCATCTTCCTGATTGCTTTCATAACCAAATCGTAGTCACGCCCATACAGTGGAAATCCCTTGCTCCAGAAGTAATGGCTGTGATTAACCACGGTTCAGAAGAATAAACAAACATTGAGCAAAATTCTCGAATGAGAAGGAGTTTATTTTTTTTATCTTGAACATCAAACAGTGACTATAGATTACATAGAACAAGATGAGTGCTAGACTTACTTCACAAAAGTTGGCTCACCCTCAGCCCCCAGCAGCTGTCTGAGATCAGAAGTCACTATCTGCTTTAGCTCGTCTCTGAAAATAATTTTCAGCTATCAGACGACTGTTGGTTCTGAATGAATAAAGTTAACTTCATAGACACTAATATAATCATCAAATGCAATTATGAGGGAACGGGTTAGGGGTGGGGAGGGGAGAAACTTTAATAGTTCGGGATGGGTTCAATGAAGCCAAAATTATCTTTTCACTAAGAACAGACTCCTTTTTTTCTTTTGCCAAACTGAACTAACAGAAATCATTTCTGAATTTTCATCGTGCTTCATTGAGATATTTGCTCTTCATACTTCATAGTATATTTATCTTTCCTGTCTTTGCTTTTTACTTAAGTAACTTGTGCTAAGACCTTGGTTTATGTATTGATGGAAAAACAAGTGTCGTACGTTGAGGCTTTAGCGAGTTCCTTGTTTCGGCTTCCACCAACAAACGTTGTATATAAATGGAGGTCGTTTGGTACACGATCTGGAAACATCATAGAGGAGAAGAGAGTACCTATAGAAAGAGAAAAACACAGTGGTTATTGGAAACGGACAATGTTGGGAGATTAATTTCATATTTTCATTACCAAGAGTCTTCAATCCATTTTTCTGCTCGCTAGAAGGAACAAGAATTCCAAAGCCTTGTAGCGGCCTCTTCACGTTGTCCTTCTTGAAGGTGGTAATGATGACTGATAATGGCATATAAATTACCTATTATGTGTGAGAGAAACAGTACAAATCAGAAAGAAGCTACAAAGGTATTAATGGAAAATATGGCGAAGTCAAGACAACCACTAAAAAGGTAGACATGGGGGTTCCCAAAAACGTGAGTTCGAGATTAAACAATAGAACCAAGCATATGCATATTACCATTATTCAAAAGAAAAAACTATTTTGTTGAGGCTCCAAAGTAACCATTCATCATGAAATTTGACTAACCAAAGAATAGGTTAATACCATCTAACTGATTAGCCACCGGTAGAAACAATGACTGTAAACAAAAGATCTCAACCTATCATTTCGAGTTTTAGGTTGCCTTAAGAATGCATACCTCGGGAATAAAATCAAGAGAAAATATATTCCTGCCTTTTGTAACCTTCATTTCCTTGACATTGGATAATGGAGCCTACAATCACCAGAGGCTAAAGTTACTCGGCAACAATGTAAAAAAAAAAAAAAGGAGAGAGAAACTAGTTTCCTTATTAAACCGCAGAAATGCTAGAGTACAAGAGCAACTAAAGTTCCAAGAAATTCTGCTAAAATGATGTCATGAGATGAAATGGAATAATTCCAGCGAAGTGAAAAGGGTATCAAGTTCATTTCCACACTCACTAGACTTCAAAAAAATAGCTATCCATTAAATAATTACAACAGCAATAATTAGAGTACAGAATGAACACGAACCGTCATTATCACTGCATCGAAAGATGATACTTGTGAAGGCTTGTCCTTGGAAGCACACAAAAGGGACCAATTATCTGATGGAAGTTTACCATCATCACTGTATGACAAAGACAGGACCTTTGATTGTAACCTAAGGTCGTCTTCGCCCAGCTGTTTGCACAATGTGTTGGCAAGAGTCTACAGTACCGGATTAATTGAGAAATAATGTTAGGCTAAGGCTGATCCGAAAAAAGAAGAAAAAACATTAGCAAATTTCACATTAGGCAAGAATGTGCTTAATTCAAGCAAAGAAAGTGAGATCATTAATATATTGAACACAATTGAAGTTGATTAAGAAACAATTTTGATTTTTTCATAGATTGACAAAAGCAGGGAGCATGTTAAAGGCTACTTGACAATTTTATCCATGTAATTTCATTATTTCATGCTAAAAAACAGTTTTAGGTAGGGAACAGCAGCAGATAATCTCAGATTGAAGGAGAGATGAAATTTCAAGTCTTATATCAATCAAAATAATCTTTGTTCAAAGTACTAGTTATAAATAGTTTTCACTGAGGAACTTTCAGTTTCAGTAGTCATCTATACATAGGTCCAGTGAGAACAGCTTCAGCAAATCAATCAAATACCTAGTTAGACAAAGACGAAGAGTTTAATTGGGCCTGCTTCATTTATCTTGCATTCACATAGATAAGAGGATGCATTCAGGTGAATTAAGGTTTTATCATAGCCTGCAATTTACTCAACACTTGGACCAATCACTTAAGCTTACCTGCATTCCACCTCGAAAAGAGAACGAACCACGTTGATGCTTTCTTTTGTTTGGAGAGCCCTTTTCTTTTCTACCATTCTCCGTTTTGGCAAATAACCGCGAGCGAACTACTCCAGCTACGACAGAACCAAATCTGATAGACAGAAAATATCGCCCATAATAAGACATTTAAAGATGTTCAATTGTAAAAGCTAATGAAGGTCTAGACGGTTTATTTAATAAAGGCCAATCCTTCCGCTTAATCAGTAGTCATCGACAGTAAAAGAACAAAAAGTCATGTATAAGATTCCATTATAGGAAACATGGAAAAGCACGCAAAAGATCAGAACAAATTAAGTTATATCTGTTTATAAGCACCATTGCAACTACATGCCAAACGAGAGATAAACATATTTTTTTTTTGTCGTAATTTCTGCCACAAATGGGATAAATACAACTGGAGCCCGAACATGTGCAACAAATTGGAAACAAATGGTAAAAATATTAAGGAATTTAGTTCGCTCAAGCATAACGGAACAAGGTAAAAGTCATACAGATATACCTTTTCTCTAGATTCCACAACTCTGGAAAAGAATGCCGCATCTAGTCAAAGAAACACACATTTAATGCAGAGGTTCAATCATCAATGAATCTGAAAAACTTCCAAGTTTCCTCATTATATTAACCATTATATTAACCATTATATTAAACTTTGTTTTGCTGGCAGCTAATTAGATAAACAGCTGAAAAGTTACTTACAGAGAGAGACTCGGGGTCACCGGCACTTGTCCCAGCAACAAATGGATCAATAAGATAATCAACAACCTTTCCATTATTCAAAAAACGTCAGACATCCAAAAAGCTTAGATAATTTCTATGCAGCAGATGCGATCATGCATAGTTTCAGCAACATCTCGTAAATAAGATTTTATTACAACCTTCCCATTAAGAAAAATATTGTTGCAGATGTCATTAAAGCTCACTATTAAGCAGTAATAGAATCATGTACATAGCAAGTCAATGGATCAACAGTGATCAAACCTAACCACTTTAAGAAATGCAACAACGTGGTAAGCAAAAAAGTACCTCTTTACCGAAATGGCGCTCAAAGAACCCACTTACACTGCATTAAGAACAGATAGACTTGATAACAATCCTTGAATATGCTTACTGAATGAAACGCATATTAGGAATAAAAAAATGAATGAAAAGGTAAGCCACCTCTCATCTAGAGAATCTTCAGACACCTTAGAAATATTGTTCTTGTTCCACAGAAATGGCTCAAAAATAATCTTTAACTGCAATTCAAAAAGTGCATTTTCTGAGACCTTAGCATGTATGTACATACAAAATTAGACATTTACAACAGAGTGGTCATGGTAGGTGAAGCGGGCATGGGCTTCTATCACAAGGTATAAATGAAAAGTACGTTATCAGCCTTTATTCGATAATAGAGTATAGCACAGAAATGACTTTCATGAAGAACAATTTGAAGAAAGTTCTCAATAATTGGCAAGGCTTTTCAAGTACAAGAAATGTAAAACAGATGATATTCAAAATTACTTTTTTTTCTTATTATTAATCTAATGGTCAAGTATGATTAGCAAAAAAGAAGTCATGGGACCAAGAGTATTGATATAAAATTTTGAGACTCTAATGTCTAAAGTTGTTAAAATCTAACAAAGGCTAAGTTCAAACCAGTACCTAGGTACATAAGTAAGAGCCCACCACGAATAGCTTTGGAAATAGGACCACAGTTAATTTAACATAAGTATCCAAATAACTTGCAAAGGCTGGTGAAAGAGAACCTTTGACTTTGTAGACAGGAAGCTGCTCCGCATCAGCTCAATTGGATTTGTAGGCAGCTGAACCAAGAAGACAAGTAGCCCAGAGTTATTCTCAAAGAGGCACAACTAGCAAAGACAGGTTTAAAATAATTTATTTGTTAAGCCACACTGAAAATATTAAAAGAATAACATGAGCACGTCATATAAGTGATCCAGGTCACACCACCAACCATTTTAATTTTCCGGTTTAGATATACACTCAATTCACAGTTAATGGTATCAAAGCTTGGTATAGGCTCATATGGTGCAACATACGGAAGCCCACAAGGACGCAAGAGGCCTTCATCTTACGGTATGTGTTCAAGGTTAAGCCCTTGTATTACAACAATCATCTAAGCCAACGTATACAAACTCATAGGCCATGTCATGTCCATATTGTTACTTGTGTTAAATGCACACATTAGCACATGAACAGCGGGCATTAAGAGCCGCATTTGAGAAAGTAGAAAAAATTAACACATATATGAGAGAGATTCCACTGCATCTGAATTTTAGTGTTGGCTTGAATGTAAGTCCAAATAACCTGTGAAAACCTTCCTTAAATCAACATGCTTCATTCAAGTTATAGAACGAATAAGCATTTGCAAAAGAAGAGACATACCAACACTGGCATCCCGTCTTTGACGATGTATCTTTTGTTCTGAGCAATTGGCTGAAAAATACATAAACTAAGTTTAAAATAGAGAATTGTAACTTAATAATGCCAGAATCAATTGTCAGCGTCATAGAAGAGCACAAGCTACAATCAAGTAGTCTCTTATCTTCGTTACCATCATTTTTAACAATGTTAACGACTTAATTTCATATCATGATCTGTAGGTAAATGGAAAAGAGTAAAAGCATCAAAGAAATTGATATAACTAATGAAATAAAAACTTCTCCAACCAGCCAATGAATTGACCAACAGTTTGAATGTGCCTTATACTATGTTATAGAAAAGCAAACTACAGCCATGCCTAGCACGACCCTGCATGTTTGAGACGATAAAGAACCTCTTACATATTGCTGCTCGTCTCTAAGTGACAGATCATCTATCAAGTTTCTAACCTCCGATTCGCTCTCTGTCTGCAACAAACTATCAAAGCGTTACAGAAGAAGTATTACAGTAAATGTTTGTTTTATCAGTGATTCAGTACTAATTAATACACATGGGAGAATATATAGCAAAAGAAAGAAAGAAAAGCAATAAGGAAAAGAAGTGAAACGATTGAATTAAATGGGTGATGTTCTATATTAAAAACTTGATCACAACCACATAATCAACCAATTGGCAAAATCAAAACTCTAGACAATGAGAAGGAAAATATCAACAAACACATTGATATGGAGTATCTGAGTAGACCACAGCTCTAGCTGGGAGAACACCGGACTGTTGCATCTGATGCTCTGAGCTTACCATAGTATTGGCTCCCTCATCCCAGACAAGACCATTTTTTGAAACACTTCTCAACCTCCCTCCAACTTTACCTTCAGTTTCGAACACAGTGACATTCAGACCATGTGATTTCAGTTTGTAAGCTGCAGCTAGGCCACTAATACCACAAAAATGTCAGTGACATAGAACTTTTAGCAGCATGTATCACTGGAATAGTACACAGATTATCCTTAAAACTAATGATTAAATTAAAGGCATGAAAAAGATGATTATTTGTGAATTCTATGTACTCATCACACTTTTAGAAGAGGAGGAAGTAGAGCAGATATAATCAGCTCAAACTTTGTGTTGGATGTCAGATGCTATGAATAGAAGCTTAGAGATTAATCTATTATTTTTTTTGTGGTTATATATTCCTATATCTATGATTATTTTCAGGATACTTAGAGAATGAGAAGTGGCATGTGAGTAGCTATTCTTATCCTCCCAATTTAACTCCATCTCAAAGCAACGCATACTTGTACTTTGGACATCTTTCACAACCAGATCAAGCAAAACAATGAGAAAATAATGAAATATGAAAGTGATGATTGTACCTCACACCAGCACCAACAACAGCTACACTTTTCGTGGAACCTAGTAACAAAACAAATATAGCTTCCATAACCCTAAACAAGGGAGACAAAGAAACAAGAAATACTTTGGGGGCAAGTGCAGATATAATCTACATGAAATTGTTATGGTGATCAGCTCATGGTAACATTTTGTCCATTCTGGAGATTATACATATTTGCCACATTTCCTAACAGATTTATTCATAGTAGCGAAAACCTTCCTGAACCCAGGCCTAGTGTGGAGGGGGCGCAAATTTCGAGCAGCTAGAACAAGACTGTCACCCTAAAACCTTTCATCTGTTCATAATCCACTAGACAGAGCAAAATTGAAATCGATTTGGCGTTTCAAAGATCGATTTCAGCGTGAAAATTGCTGTCAATGGTTGTTTGAGTAATTACATTCGGTTTGAGTAAGTCAACTCAAAATAGAGCGTGGAAATTACTTGAACTATTCGCGCAAATAGTTGAGGCCATGGCACATCGCTCTGCAAGTGAATACTGCTCTTCAAAATTCGAGCTAGAGACAAAGGGGGAGATAATGGTGGAATCCCTGTTTCGTTTTTACCTCAGGATCAGAATTATTCCAATTTTATTTTATTTTATGGTCTGGGTTATGAGAAAAATGATTGAGTTGGTAAGGTAAGGTAATTACACCAAACCAGTAAAAAGTACGGTTGATCATGGGCGGGACGGTCCGGTCCTGAAGGCAAAACCGAGACTGAGACCGAAATTTCGGTCTTACCTTCTGGAGGACCGAGACCGACTTCGGCCAAAAAAGCCCGCCTGAGTCGGTCTTTCTTGACTCGGGCCGGTCTCGGTCCTGGACCGAATCTACACTCCAAAAAAAAAAACTATGAGTTCACGGTATTCTTTAGTAAAAGTCGAAGGAATAGTTCACCTCTCAAAGAAACACTATGAACTCTCTATATTCTTTAGTAAATTTATCAAGATGCACCTTTTATAGAGATAGAAAACCTCCAAAATCCACATTATTTTCGGTGTGGTATTATGAAAATCTCAAATACACATACATTCGGTCCGGGCCGATCCTAAACGGTCTTTCGGGAAAAAAGCCTGAGACCGGCCTTGAAGAATAAAAAAAATGCTCGTTCGGTCTCGGTCCTAGTCGGGCTGGTCTCGGGCCGGTTTTGTCAGGAATTCGGTCCTACAGTCTTTTTTAATAACCCTAGTAAAAAGTTAAGTAGGTAAATATTGATTAGGGAGGTTGATGGTTAGGGTATGGTCAGGGTATGTCAAATAATATAACCATACCATATTTTTAAATCACATACCATAATCATAACCATTATGAGTATAATTTTCAATACCATAACTATTATGGGTATAATTTTCAATACCATAACCATTAAAATAACTGTGGTTATTAACCATGGTTTTATCCGTATATCCATATTCATTCCACACATATAATATAATAAAATATCGAAATTTTTTATTTTAAAAAATATATCAATCTATATTATCATAGTTGGACTTTGACGCCTTCAATCTTCAACAATTTCAAATTTTCAAGTATATAATTTATATTTAGTACATTATATAAATAGTTTATTAATAATAATTAAATATTATATTTATAGAATAACAGGGGGATAACTCGATTTTTTTTTAAAAGTAATCATGTTACTTTTTTTATTTAGAAAAGTAAGTATACAATTTTTTTTTAGAAAAATAGGTATATGCGCATCCCGGGGTCGTGCCTATTCATAGGCGCCACCCCAAGTGGCGCCTATGAAGGCAGACTATTTTTTTAACCATTTTTTTCGATAATGATGACTCGATTTTAATTAAAAATAAAATTATGTATCTATTAAAAAAAATTTAAAAATTAAGTAGATATTTTAATTGCGATGCAAATGATGCAAAAAATATTAAATTTGGATTTACGGATTGACTGTACGGCATGCCGTAAGTTGAGATATGAAAATTTTACTTAAAAAATTATAACTCGAACCATGTAAGTCCAAACTCAACACGGTTACCGTCATTTATGTGGTAATTCAATTATCTATCTAGGGTAATTTTTTTTGATTGCAAATACAGTGATTTTGTAACCTAACATCGTTTACACCATAATTTGACCGAAATAATTATATGCATTAGGTGATAAATTTAATTATGTACTTACTCAAAAAAAATCAAAAAAATTACGGTGCGTAGATAATTTGATTACGAATTAAATGTCGCTAACTATGCGTTAATTTTTTACTTTTAGACTGACTGTATAATACGGTACGTAAAAAACTCTACATACGATACAAAAACTTACAAATAGTGTTTTGAACAGTAAATTTACTGTTTACACAGTAAATTACACAGTAATTTACCCTAGGTAAATAATTGAATTACGACATAAATGATGTTCACCGTGGTCAATTTGGACTTACATGGTATGAGTTATATTATTTTAAGTCAAATTTTCATATCTCAACTTACGGCAAAGCCTACAGTCAATCCGTAAGTCTAAATTTAATATTTTTTGCATCATTTGAATCGAAATTAAAATATCTACTTACTGTAATTTTTTAAATATTTTTTCATTTTTTTAAAAAATAAACATCAAATCGTCAAAAAAAGTAAAAAACGTAAAAAAACAAAAAAAAAGAATTTCGCCACTAGGGGTAGCGAAATTCATAAAAATGCTACCCCAAACAGCGTTTTATGAAAAATGCTACCCCTAGTAGCGTTTTTTGAAAAACGCTACGCAAAGTAGCGCACATTGTAAAAAACGCTAACCTCAATAGCGATTATATACATTTTGCTAAATATTTTTTCAGTATACTTACTTTTTCAAAAAAAAATTACAAAGTCCCTACTTTTTAAAAAAATTCGTTTTTAGAGTATATATATATATATTAATATGATTTTTTTATTCCATTATCTAGTCAAGGTGAACATTAGCAAAAGCATTGTTATCTGTCTCGATCCATTTAATGTCAACAAGTTCTATTGACCGGGTCTTCAATTATCATCAAACAGACCACTTTTCTTAATAAATGAGAATTTATTTTCATTAAACTTTCAGTTTCACATACAGTTGAGTTTTTTTAAGCATGATGAATCGATTAACTGTTGTATTATATTACGATGATAGTTCAATAACAGAAATATCTTATTCTTCTTTTTTATCGTAGCTAGATGGTAATTGGTACATAAATAAACAAATATATTATTATTTCATAACAAAGAAAGACATATAATTCACAATTGCTATAATTTAAGGGTTAATATTTTTAATCAGATTTATTTATTTTTTGCATTATTGGATGTTTCTTTATAGTTGTGAATGTTACTTTTCAATTTCTCCATTAGTCATTCGTTACTTAAATGGTCACGTGACTTGTTGGTCAGAGTCACGACAACAATATCAATCGGGTGATACATCATATAAATATACGGTATTTGGGTTTCCACATTGAAAACTTTAAGACAAATTAAAGAACATTTATTTTTTCTATATGAAATGGGCAATCCTATGGATTTATTTATAAATCCACAAGAATTACGACATTTCATAACTGAACAGTTTGATCCTCAATATCTGTTGTGACTTACACGTGCGAGTTTAGTGAAGCTTTTGGAAGAGATGATGCAGTAGTACGAGAGTAGGGTTTGCAAATTGCAACTATTAATTTGGATGGAAAGCGGCCATTGATGGCTGCTTAGTTGCAGATTTACAGCAGGTGAAGAAATAAAAAAAAACATTAATATACATTAAAAATATATAATATTATTAAAATATGCTGCACGGATTTTTAGTTCGTTATTTATAAATAAGAGTATTATATCATAAATCATAATACTCTTATTACAATATTGAAATTAAAAATATATAGTATATACTCGTTATTATATCATAGTTTCTTGATAATTTGTTATAATAATGTGCGTATAATATAACAATCTATCTAATTGAAAAAACTATTCACATCGACATTACATTAAAAATTAAATAATTTTACCAATCTGTGATTATATCACTGCTGTTCTCTGTCCAGTTTGCGAAACCCCCCAAATTTTAGGGTTGCAAACTGTGACAGATTCCTTAGCAGCAATAGTATGCATTTATTGCTTACAGACAAAGACAGAGCAACAATTTCAGACCAATCCTACTCCACCAAGGAAGTGACATCTTCATGCACACCATGCAAGAAGACGCAGCTCACTGAGACTGGAACCATGACATTTCCGAGCCGAATTTGCAGCAACCATCGGGGCTCCGCCTCCAGCAATCGCAGGTACATACCATCCCAGACAGCGGTCGAATTAACCAGCACGGTGGAGTGCCAGCCCAGCGTTGCAAACGGAACGACGACCCGTCCCACAGAACCGAGACAGCGGGAGGGCCACCGAACGCAGAGGCTCAGCTGTCAAGTGTTCGACGAGCTGCCATGCACCACACTCACCCATTTCCCTTGTTTTTTCACTGTTTTGCAGGAACTGTATGCTGCGGTGAAGACACGGCCCCCACGAGATGCAATCCGATTCCAATTCCGTTGGCCTGAACAAAAGCGGCAATCCGGTGGTCGACTTGGACTCGAATGAACAAGTGCTTAGCGAGACATTGTATTTGGGCAAGCTTATAGCTCAGAAACCGAGCAAATTGAACGTGATCACAAGAGTACTTCGATCGGCTTGGGATAGATATGGTCGAGTTACGATATCGGAAGTGGAGACGGGAATCTTGTTATTTGATTTTGAAAAACAAGATGTGTCCGAACAGATTTTGGACCGCTCACCATGGGAGGTCAATGGGCATATCTCAAGCATCAAAAGATGGGACCCGAGCGTGGGAGTAAACGAGATTGAATTCCACAAGGTAACATTCTGGCTACAAGTGCATGACCTAGGGCCTGAAAAATTTAGTGATGTCAATGCTCGTAAGATAGGAAACATGATAAGCAAATGCATTGAGTTTGAAAAGCATGATGGGAGGATAACTAGAAGCTATATGAGGATTAACGTGGAAGTAAATGGGGAGGTACCATTGATGGCGGGATTCTGGTGGAAGAACTCCCAAGGTTTGGAGAGATGGGCTTCGATAAAATACGAGCGTCTCTCAGATTACTGTTATGGGTGTGGTGTGTTAGGCCATACAACTCAAGCGTGCAGAAAAGATGCTCAGATGACGGAGCACGACCAAAGTGTTCCAAGGTATGACCCGTGGCTAGTGGGAATACGACCAAAACAAACCACACCCAAGTAACATGTGGGTGGAGAGGAAGAGCAAGGACTGAAACATAATCAAGGTGCAAGCAGGTCATGGTTCGATAACATGGCCGAGGTGAGAAGGAGGGACTCGGGTAAGACAAAAACACCTGAGCAAAATGGGACTAAGGAAGAGAATGTTGGGGGAAAGGAGGACAACGAGGGGGACCAAGAAACAATGGAAACCGATAGCGAACCGGAAGGGGGTGGATCATCAAAACAACCATGCCAACCAAATGAACCCATGACCGATGTCCCATCTATGTCGACAGCCCTAACCATACACATACCACAATACCAAGCCGACCCTAGGCCACTGCCCAAGACTTTACCTTTACCAAAGATCTTAACCGAGCCAATTCGCAATGTCCATAGCACATATGAGAACCTCACCCTACCGAGCCAAGACCAAACCGAAGCAAACCATCCAAAGACGGACCGAACCACCAAACCTACCACCCAAAGCCCACTCCTGATCACATACTTGCCCGACAATCCAACACCCATGGACATGACCGAAGCCCACATAACCCTCCAAACCTATATAGTCGAAAACTCACCCGATACTCCACCAACATCCACAGAACCACAACCCCCCTTCCGAATTGAGCCCCTACTTGAACAAGATGACACTAAAGCGCACTGGTGATGAGATGGAGGAACAACCGGGGACAAAAAGGATGAAAAGGCACGAGGGGGAGGCCAAACATGTGATTGAGAGGATGAGGAAGAGCCCAAAGAGGAAATTAACCAAGACCAATCCACACAATAACAAAAGGGCCGAAAGGAGGAAGATAGAAACAAGCACGAAGGAGGAATCATATAACCTGGAAAAGGGTTCTGGTCGTTGTCCCGAAACAGACACGGGTGTCCAATGAATGTAATCTCATGGAATTGTCAGGGTTTGAGGCCTGCCCTGACAGTTCAACATCTCCAAGACCTCAACAAAAGGTATCGCCCAAGTATCATTTTCTTAATGGAGACAAAAAACGGGGATACCTACTGCGACAGGATACAGACACGACTGAGAATGGAAAACCAAAACTTCGTGAACCAGAGTGGGGAAGCGGGCAGACTTGCCCTATGGTGGACATCGGAGACTAGGGTCGCAATAATATATGCCGATGCGAACATATTTGATTGTGAGGTGCATTTTGCAAGACATGCTGAAATGATGTGGGTGACATGGGTATATGCGAGCACGGAGACACATGAACGCACCCATAATTGGAACTTCCTACGCACGATAAGGGTGGGCCGAAGCGGTCGATGGATGGTGCTCGGAGATTTCAATACCATATGCCACCAACATGAGAAACAAGGGAGATGAGAAAATCACAAAGGCAAATGGACGAATTCAACCAAATGATCGAGGATATAAATATGGAAGATTTGGGGGCACATAGAAGCCCCTACACATGGTGCAACAACCAGAATGGACTGAACCGAATAAGTGAATGCCTTGATCGAGCTCTAACAAATGCGGCATGGATAATGAGTCACCCCAAGGGAAATGCATCAATGAATTAGACATTGGGTCGGACCACTCACCCTTGGTGGTCCAACTGAAACAACCACCCAAAAGGGTCAAGAGACGCTTCAAATTTGAGGCGATGTGGCTAGAGAACCCGTCATGCAAGGAGGTCATAAAAATTGTGTGGGAGGGACCGAACGCAAGAAGGGAAGCGCAAGGGGTCCAAGTGAAGTTGAGCAAGTGTCGAAAGCAGCTCATCACTTGGAGCAAGACACACTTCATAAATAACATAACCGAGGTGGTGAACATAAAGGACACCCTAAGAAGAGTCACCCAAGGGGTCATGGATGAGGAGGCGATCCGGGATGAGACTAAACTAAAGGGAAAGCTGAAATCGATTTGGTCAAGAGAGAAAACGTATTGGAGACAAAGATCGAGGGTCAAATGGATAAGATAGGGGGATTGAAATACTACATTCTTTCACAAAACAACTATTGCGAGAAGGCGCGCGAAACCACATATGCCGATTGAGGGGGGAGAGTGGGGAATGGATCAAAAAAGATGGTAAGATCGAAGTAGAGCTACACCGGTACTATGGAAGAATGTTCACATCGGAAAGGACCGAATCAGGAGAGGATTTCCTTAGATACATACCGAGCCATGTCAATGCCAAAATGAATGCTCAGTTAACAAGGGAGGTGACATATATGGAACCGGGAGGGGACCGAAGAAAACACAACAAGCAAAGGGGGTCTGCTGTGTTTTTAAGCTCACCCACCCGCGACTACCATTCACGGGTGGTATTAATTTCTCCACCACTCGCGACTGGCTAGTCGCGGTGTAACTGACGGCACAACTCAGTTATCCACCCGCGACTGGTAGTCACGAGTGGCTTTACACCCGCGACTGAGATTCGCGGGTAGGTATACTTTCGTATTTATTTTTTAAAATGAGGACATTTTGGTATTTAATTATAGGGTTAATAGCCAAAGTGCCCCCTAATGTTTGGGCGAAATTTAGGATTGCCCCTTAAAGTCTAAAATTTTAAATATTAGTCCTAAAGTTTGGACGATTTGAAAAATCGCCCCTTTCCGTCCTCTGTCTGTTAATTTGGGACGGAAAACGACCATGTGCTCGGCACGTGACTTCAATTACAATTTAAAGACAAAAATGCCCTCTTCTACCTTCTACCTTCTACCAAGCAAGGTGCAGTTATGCTGAGGGCATATTCCTTCTACCGTTCCACAACGTATCTCCTTCAAGCCGTCGGCTACCCGATTCTTTGATCAGTACTCAAGTAATCGCTGGAAGCGGAGGGGCGCTGCGGTGGTCGTCCGCGCCAGTCCCGGCGTCAACAGCTACATCTTCGCGTTTGTGCTCCCTCTTTCCCTCCTAGCGGTGACCACCTTTGTCTCAATCAGGATTGCCGACAAACTTGATGACGAATTTCTACAGGAGGTGATGCCATCTTACTTTTTGTGCTTGATTCCAGTGTTTCTATCAATTTATAGTTCTATCCTTTTCAAATTGATTTAAATCTTGAGATTCCGTCGATTGTCGCCTCATCTTGGTCTTCGTGTTGGTTGATTCATCCTTCCATTTCTGGATATTCATCGCTATGTTGGTCTTCATTTCTGGATTCATCTCTTCATCTTATTTCCAGTGTTTTTTTGAATCAACAGCTTGCCATAAATGAAGCACTGAAGGAAGAAGATGAAGAGATGAATCCAGAAGAACAACAACCCGCCGAGATACAGAGAACTCCGAATCGGCCCAAGCGAGAAGCATAACATCAGACGAAGGGATTCATTGAAGGATGCTGAGGGCATTTTTGTGTTTAAATTGTAATTGAAGTCACGTGCCGAGCACATGGTCGTTTTCCGTCCCAAATTAACAGATAGAGGACGGAAAGGGGCGATTTTTCAAATCGTCCAAACTTTAGGACTAATATTTAAAATTTTAGACTTTAAGGGGCAATCCTAAATTTCGTTCAAACATTAGGGGACACTTTGACTATTAACCCTTAATTATAGAATGTGGTATATTTATGAAAATTTGGTGTGTAATTGTATATTTATATATATAAACATTATTTTATTTTATTACTAATTTGAATTCTCTAACAATTCGTACAAAGTATAATCAATAACGGTTTAATTTAACTCTATGTGACGTAGCATATTGTTAACCTGACATCCTATTTTAAGGTGACTTTAGATTTATATTAATATTTTTTATAAATCAATGATGTTTACATGTCATTTTCCAATACAAGTGAAGTGTATCTTTTTAAAAAAATATTCACTTTTCAAAAAATATTTGAAAAAGTGTATATCGAAATTTTTTTTTAGAAAAGTATGCATACGCGCGACGCGCCTATTGAATAGGCGCATCCCTAGGACGCGCCTATTCAGTAGGCGCGTCCTAGGGATGCGCCTATTCAATAGGCGCGTCCCTGGGATGCGCCTACTCAGTAGGCGCGTCCTAGGGATGCGCCTATTGCAATAGGCGCATCCCAGGGGTGCGCCTACTGCCTAAATTTTTTTTTTTTTCGCAAAAACACCGGTCTATCAGAAACCACGTTGATTTTAAGTCTGCTTATGGTTTTCCTCCTAAATAGAAATTGAGAGATAGTCTCACGCGTTGCTTTATCTCAGTATTCACAGGTTTTCCTCCAAATTTTCCAACTTGTTCTGAACAACAATGAAACAAAGTTGTTTATTCACAAGTTTCTGAATGAGACTTTTCTTCAGATACACTAGCTAGTTTAACATTTTCAGGAATTACTCCTGCAAAAGAGCTCTTTGGGGTTACTTTAGGTTTCTGTCCTAAATTTTCCAACTTGTTCTGAACAACAATGAAGCAAAGTTGTTTATTCACAAGATTCTGAATCTTCCGAATATCTTCTGTCGTACGGTGAGGACAGAAGAAAACTGATCCCCTTCCAATGGTTAGGAAGGGTCTTGAATCAAGAGGACAGAAGATCAATTTGTTAACAAAAGGGTCTTGGATCAAGAGGACAGAAAATCAATTTGTTAACAAACCACCGAGATGATTGTCTCACGCGTTGCTTTATCCCAGTATTCACAAGTCCAAATTCCTCTACGCGCACCAAATTCCTCCATGTATGCTTTTTTCCTACTATATGCTTACTTTTTGAAAAACATCTGATTTTGAGCCTGCTTATACGGTTTTCCTCCTACATAGAAATTGAGAGATAGTCTCTCCAATAAAGAAGAAAGGAAGTTATCAGAAGTTAAATCCTTTAGGTTCCTGCCCTAAATTTTCCAACTTGTTCTGAACAACATCCGCGAGGTCAAACATTGAAACAAAGTTGTTTATTCACAAGTTTCTGAATGAGACTTTTCTTCAAATACACTAGCCAGTTTGACATTTTCAGGAGGAAAACGATTTCTTCTTAGAACTTCCTTTCTTCTTTACTGGAGAGAGTATCTCTCAATTTCTATTTAGGAGGAAAACCATAAGCAGGCTTGAACTCAGATAAAAAGCTATAGTCATTGGAGAAGCTTTACAAGATATTCGGAAGATTGCAGCTGCAGGACCTTTCTAGCATGCCTGCCTCTAATGTGTTGCAGCTGTTAGTTAGCCTATACCCTGTTCGATTTTTCTTGTTGAATGTTCAGGTCAAGTGTGAGGCAAACATACCATACATTTTTTCGTGTTATAACCGTGCTCCGGAGCTTATATTTGGAGCAACATAAATACACATCATCTACCAACAACATGAACTTTGTTTCATTGTTGTTCAGAACAAGTTGTTCAGAAAAAGGAAGTACCAATCAAGAAAAATGGAATTTGTTAGATGGACCTATGACAACAAGATGTTGGAGCAATTATAGCGCGGTATATCAATGACAACAAACTGAATCACCCTACGAAGAAGAGAGTAGTTTGTGATGAAAGACTTCAATTTCTATTTAGGAGGAAAACCATAAGCAGACTTAAAATCAACGAGTACACTATGCAGAAAATCAAGAGTCTTCAGATGCCGAAGAAAAAGGCAGTGGAAACCCCAAAGAGCTCTTTTGCAGGAGTAATTCCTGAAAATGTCAAACTAGCTAGTGTATCTGAAGAAATGTCTCATTCAGAAACTTGTGAATAAACAACTTGGTTTCATTGTTGTTCAGAACAAGTTGGAAAATTTGTAGTTTGGACCTATGAATACGCGTGAGACTATCTCTCAATTTCTATTTAGGAGGAAAACCATAAGCAGACTTAAAATCAACGTGGTTTCTGATAGACCGGTGTTTTTGCGAAAACAAAAAAATTTAGGCAGTAGGCGCGTCGCGCGTATGCATACTTTTCTAAAAAAAAAATTTCGATATACACTTTTTCAAATATTTTTTGAAAAGTGAATAGTTTTTGAAAAAGTTCGTCATAGTTAGCAAAAATAAAAGGTGTTCATTTTACTCTTAAATATTTAAAAATATACCACTTAAAAACAAATCGAGAAATAACCTCTACGAGGGTTTTTTGAGAATTTTCTTTATATAACTTAAATAAACAATAATAATATGTTTATTTTTTTACAAAACTTCAAAAATAATTTATTTCTTTAAATACTTTCAGTACATAAGATATATAAAATATACAAGATTATAATCGATTAATAAAGTAGGTTCAAAATAAATTAATTAAATAGATAATATGCTAGTGAATATATTATAATTAGTCTATCTAGAATATATCATATCAATTAATTTGTAGTTGAACTATATATTTTATTGCACTTATAGTACCTATTGATAAGATAATGAGATTATTAGTAAATTTAATACTTTTTAGGGTTAATAGTCAAAGTGCCCCCTAAAGTTTGGGCGAAATTTAGGATTGTCCCTTAGAGTCTAAAATTTTAAATATTAGTCCTAAAGTTTGGACGATTTCAAAAATCGTCCATTTCCGTCCTCTGTCTGTTAATTTGGGACGGAAAACGACCATGTGCTCGACACGTGACTTCACAGAAATTTTAAAGACAAAAATACCCTCCTTCTATAACTAGACACGTCACGTTTTTCCTTTAAATAACAACCCATATGAATAAATAATTATTTTATTCAATTAAAATACATAATGCTGGAGATGCTTCTGTGAAGATGAAGAACTGCTTGAAATGCTGACGTTCTGGGTGTATTGCAGAAGAGGATGAGGATAAGCCATGCCACGTGGACCAAGATCGCCGATGCCGGAGCATCATTCCTGGCCGGACTGAAAACCCCATCTTCTCCATTCAAAACATTCTTCTTTTTTCTGATGTTTTACAAGAAACTCGGGCTGGGGCCAGCAACCCCGATCTTTACCATTCCATATTCAGCACCGTTTTGAAGTAAAACCTTGCAAGATTCGGCATTGCCTTCTTTGGCTGCAACCATTAGAGGTGAGTAACCATTCTCTTCATCCAATCCATTTACTGGAAACCCTAACTTCAGCCACGGTTCCAGACAGCAAGGAATCCAGCAGAATCTCCTCAAACCGAGTTTGGACACTGGAACTGGAATGGCTGTTCCAGCCAAGTTGGGTCGCCGATCACCACGTCCACGACGACGACATTCTTCCTCATGAAACGCAACATTCTTCCTCACTTTTGTTGCTCTCAAGTAAGAAAATGTCCTTTTCTTTTTTGAAATGGAGAATGTTTCTTGTTTTACAGTGACTGACATAATTTCTTGTGTTGGATTCGATGTTAGATTCTTTGTCACTACGGGCTCGAGCTATCCCGGATTGTGCCTCTCATCATATTTCATCTGAAAAAGTATCTATGCAAAACCGAAGCAGACATAAATGAAGCTTGGGCTTTCGTGTTCTGACGAGAGACCCTGGAGATATGTTGATCCTGACGATCGTGTTCTGCTCCTCTCATTACCCCGTTTGGTGTGATTTACTTTGGCTTAGGGTGGCTTGTCCTTCAAGCTCGACAACTTTGGCTTAGGGTGGCTTGTCCTCAGGCTCAAGCTCGACAACTTCTCCGGTATAAAACATCATGAATAATATCAAAAGATTCTGTTTTTTTTGCTGAAATTTACCATCTGGGTAGCTGATCGATGAGCTCCTACATGAGCATAGCAACATTGCTTCCTCTTCTTTCTCTCTCTTCTGTGTCGATTTTCACTCTCTAAATCTAGTGAGAGAGAGAGAGAGAATGTCTTTCCATTGCAGGAAAGTTACACAAGGCCGAAGCATACGTCGAGATCAACAGTCCTCCTAGCAGTGCCATTGCCATTAAGCTGCCACCCGACAAACTACGAGATTCCATGTCTTCTTCTTCGAATGGGAGGCGAGCAAGTTAACTGTGGAAGGGAAAGTGGATCCGTCAAAGCTTCGGGAGAAGTTGCAGGAGAAGACCAAGAACAAAGCGGACGACGACATCAACACCGACAAGGGCAAGAACAACGGAGGTTGAAGGAGAGGAAGGTCACGGTGACTTGGTCGTAGAAGAAGGTGAAGTGGGTGTTAGGATTCTTGGAGGTAAGCGTGAGGTTGAAGGAGGTGACGAGGTGATTTCTGTAGAGGACATTTTTGTCTTTAAAATTTCTGTGAAGTCACGTGCCGAGCACATGGTCGTTTTCCGTCCCAAATTAACAGACAGAGGACGGAAAGGGACGATTTTTGAAATTGTCCAAACTTTATGACTAATATTTAAAATTTTAGACTTTAAGGGGCAATCCTAAATTTCGCCCAAACATTAGGGGGCACTTTGACTATTAACCCTACTTTTTAAAAAAAATTACATTTCTCTTTTATTTAGTTTATAAAAATTATCTTAAGCAACATTACTTCAAAGAACGCTCTATTCTAAATACTCATTTATTTAATTTTTAAAAATAATCTATCTATCTATAAAAATTATCACCAATATTTTAGAAAATATTATTTTTTCAAATAAATATTCTACTTGTGAAAAAGATTCGCGGTTAAATTTAAATTTAGATTGATATTTTCTATAATATATGTATTAATTTACAATAAATTTTTGCGGAAATAAATAAATGATCTTCATTGTTTTCAATTTTCAATTGTATTTTTTTAATTAGTTAGAAAAACAAAAAAAAACAAAAACAAAAAAAACATAATAGATATAATTATATAGTTTATTGATATAAATTGTTGAGAAAATAAACCCGTTACGTGAGTCCCGCCCATATATTTATTGCCCAGAGACTAATAAAAGTTGCATTCGAAATCAAACCCTCCCTTACACAAGACGAAAAATCTAAACTTTTTCTTGTCCGGAGACGACGATCAGTTGACCACACCTCTCTCCATTTCCAATGGATTCATCTTCCACTTCCCAATCTCTCCTCTCCATCAATGTCTTCTTTCCCATGTTTGCAGCGATTTACCTCTTCGCCTATGTCCACGTCTTCCGTAGCTGGAGCCGTAAGATCCGTCCCGAAGCCTCCAGCTGCCTCATCTCTCTTGCGCACGGCCCGCCCGCCGTATTATTGGCAGCTCACGCGCTTTTCTCGGACCATGATCCTGGACGCTCCCTCTCCTCTCCGAACACGCCGGCGCAAAGCTCCGTCCTCGAGTATAGCATCGCATACTTCATCACCGACCTCATCCACTACCTCATCTTCTACCCGAAAGACGTGCTCTTCATTGGCCACCACCTGGCGACCCTCTTCGTTTTTGCGACCTGCCGATACACCATCCACCGCGGTGCGCGTGCGATTCTCACCCTCCTGGTCCTGGCGGAGGTCACCAGCTTGTGCCAGAACGTATGGACGCTGGCAGGTGTGCGGCGGCACGACTCGGACATTGCCCGAAAGGTGTTTGATGTCTTGTCTCCACCCTTTTACTCTTTTTACTCTATCGTCAGGGGTTTCGCGGGTCCATTATTTGTATTCAAAATGGGGAAATTTTACATGTATGGTGGCGCGGCGGGTTTCATTCCCAGGTGGGTTTGGGTTTCTTGGATGTTTGTGGTGGTGATCGCCATTAGCGTCAGTATCTTGTGGATTTCCAATCTTTGGGTAGAATTGTACAGAGCAAGGAGAACTAAATTGGAAAAGAAATTGGGATAATTCTTTCTTCTCTGCTACTTTCATTGGGTTATCCTTGTTTGGACAATAAAATCTTATTGTTCCATAGACAACTTTCTTCTATTACGTTGCTGACCTTAGTATCTAACTTGTTGCTTAGAAACAACCTCTGACATGAAAGTTAAAGTACCCCCCCAAACATGACCTTAGTATCGAGTTGAGATTGTGTTAGAACAGCTCAACCCGAGCATTGTGCATAATCCTATGTGGCTTTTGTAATTGGGGTTGTTCTGGCCTCTCTGTTATCAACCATCGTTGGATTATTCCTTGTTTGGATAATAAAATCATGTTGTATTACAACTGTGTTGCTGTCTCTAGTATCTAACATTGTTGATGATATTCGGCGTGAAAGTGATAGCATCCCAAACATGACATAAAATTGTCAGTGCCGATGTCGTACAACAGTGCAACCAAAATCCAAAAATCATGTGCATCATCATATGTTGCTGTCTATTCTGTATGACTGCTGCAAGTTTCTGCTAGGTAAACTGTGTCTCCCAGATACTAAGATATGGAGTATTTCAACTTCTTAATGCGGTTCTTTCTCCAGTGTGTAGTGCAGAAACAAAACTTGTGCAGTTTCTTCATTTATTATTCCTGGTAAATGCTGCATTGAGGACGCAGAAGTTGGCTGCAATGATGAGCCACTTTGGCTGCTGTAGGGAGATGAGAACGTTATCTTCAACATTATTCCCAAACACCCAGTAACCGAAGAAAGACACGGAGAAGTAACACAAGAACCAAGCTTCTCCCCAAAAGCATACTGCCCGAGCTTATGGTATCGATCTAACCGCCTTCCCGACACCATTCTCGTGCATTTCAATCATTTTTCCACAAGGAAAACAAAATGGATGCAATGGCAAATGGCAATGGCAAACAAAAGGAAAACACAGTTACTTGTTATAATAATATACTACGCAATAATAGTGACTCAAACAAACGTATTCCTACATTTACATCTCCGTCTACTTTCGGCAGCACCGGATTATCTATTACAAAATTCTCCTTTCACTTTTCAGTACAACCTAATATACACTCACGACACACCACAACCGTCAAAGCTTCCCACTTTAATCAATCCCATCGCCGTCAACCTACCGAAGCAACAGGGCGGCACCTCACAACAGTTGTCTTCACCGCAAGACTCGAACCTCCAAAGCAAAAATACTGAAGCCTCAGTCTCTTTCCAATTGACCCTTGTTTCTGCTTCAACCTCGGTGTACATTCATCCTCGACCTTCTCAGATAAGAATATCTCCTTATGCTTATCCAATGAACAAGCCGAAGAGAACATCGAGGTACGCAAAAATGAGCTGGATGGTGTCTTCCTGGGAGGAAGATTCAAATGGGGCATTGAATCCATCAACCCTTGAGTGAGTCCGGTAGCAAACTTCTTCCTATTCGACGGGCTCAGAATGTTGCTTCGAACAGAGAGCGTTCTCTTATGGTTCGGAAACTTTGAGAATCTCTCCCTCAGTGGGACCGGAGATTTATCCACTTCCTTGGAGACGGCGTTTTTCACGGATTTGGGTCGGGGCCAATGGAGGACCTTCTTGATCTGCTGGGCGGCGTAGTTGACAGAACCAGGTTTTAGCTTCGGAATCAAACGATTAGTAGTGTTATTCTCGTTTGTGGAGTTGAGGGAGGACGAGGTTGTCCTAACGAGATCCATTCCATCTACCACAGCGCTCTCAATTCCTGTGTAAGACAGTATCTCGCTGTCTGCAATTCGAAACGATGTCCCTGGACTGGTCCCACAACCCTGCATCCTCAACTGCAAAGCCATGTCTTTTCTCGTTGACCCGAACATCCCTCCAACCGAAACCAAATGTCGGATCAGAATGTCTGACGAGGCAGATTTCGGCTTCAGCCTTAGAAAATCAAGAGGCGTCATGCCGTCTCCGTCTTTAACGTTCACATCGATCGTTCTTATAGTCATCAGAAGCTCCACAAGCTCGGAATGGAGGTTTCCAATAAGGGCTACATGGAGGGTGGTTCTTCCATCCTTGTTTTTCACGTTAATGATGTCTTGAACATTTAGGGCATCGCTATCGATCAGCTGCTTTATCAGCTCCATCTGTTGGTCCAACCTTCTGAACCCTGGAGTCTGGAAGCCCAAGACTGCCATGTGAAGAAAAGTTTCTCCTGCATTATTTCTGATAGAGGCCGACGAAGGAGAAGCTGCGAGGAGAGCTTGGACGGTGGATGGTTGGCCCTTGAAGGCGGCATGGTTCAAAGCCGTGTTGCCTTGCTGGTCTGTTGTGTCAGCAATGTCATAGGTTTCTGTCAGATACTTCACCACCTGCATTATCGTCAAACACATTATATGATAAAATCTTTACCTAGAAATTTATCTTGCAGGTGGTCGGTCACCTTAAAAAATGCTAAGAGATGAAGTCCCTTGCTGTAAATTTATTAACACACATGTAGTAAAATGCGTTTACCATTGCAAAGTACAGCAGGGATTATATCGTTAAAACAGGCGTGCATTTTGTTAACTCATCTTTCGGCATCTTAATTTGCAAAAGAATTTCTATTGTCAATATCAATACAGTAAGCAGCTACTTCTCCTATTGATCTTCTTTATAAGATCAACAGGGGATCATCCCAGAACCAAAGTGTCCGTCTGAAATCTAGCACTGTTACGATCATATCACAAAGCAGTTCCTTTTCAAACTAGGCTGTATCAGAATTTGAAACAAAAGCTTATTACTTTACAATCTACAGAAGTGTCTTCTACAGATCTACCTAAGTTGTAATTTCACTGTTTTTCCTCAAAAACTAACATTTCATTTTAATGTAAGAAGTTTTCATCTGAAAAGATTGCATACAAACTGGAGTCTTTTACCTCAACTTGTCCTTTGCCGGCAGCTGCATGTAAAATTGTCGATCCATGAACATCTCGATAAACTAAAACATCGGAGCAATCACCGAGCAGCTCCTTTAAAACCACCAGATTTCCACCTCTAGCAGCAGCATGAACAGCTCTGTTCATCATTTCTGATCTGTACAGAGGTGGAAATTCACCTATATGTTCCTCCACCTCTCCACCCTTGGTGCAAAACCGGGGTGACAATGCAAAATCATGGAGAACCCTAAAAACCTCACAGTTCTTGCTCCTTGCAGCAGCATATAGAATATCGGTTACACCAAATTCTCCTTCCCCGAAAACGAGTAGAGAGTCTCGCTCCAGCAGTTCTTGGACAAAGCTCAAGTCCCCTGCTGAGGAAGCAGTGTACATGAACCACCCGCCATATCCAGCTCCAATGAGGGAGTTTTTCCCCTTTCTGGTGGTGGATTCGCACTCGATCAGTAGCTTTCGAGCTACTTGAGACCGAAACTTGGCAACATCAAGGAAATGTGCATTGTCATCCCAGACTGACTCCAGTCGCCGAATCCGACGGAGAGATGTAAGTTTGATGAGGTGGTTGTTGTCTAATCTGAGCAGTTCCCTGACCAAGTCGTAATGGCCATTGGCCGCAGCCCAGTCTATTGGGGATGCATACCACCATTGGTCCCCTGTGCTCTCCCACCTTAGAGGGAAATATGTCGGAGACATCGAGATGATGACAAACAGTATGAACAGCACAGATCGCAGATTTTCTGCCCAAAAAAAGACGATCACCTCAGTGAAGCAATTTCTACAAACAACTGGTGCCCATGCTGTAAAGACCTGTAATTTTCCCTAAATTTCAACAACTTCCCACCCAGAATTTTAAATTGACACAAATGCGCCATAAATGATCATTGACCAGCTAGTGAAGCAATTCTACAAATAGTTGGTGGGCTGTCTACAGAGGCCCGAAACTTTTACCAAAATTCATCAAACATTGCCACCCATAATCTAAATGGTGAAAGTACGCGAGTTGCAACTCAATTTGGGTGGCCATGAAAAGTTCTATCTAACTAACGAATACGCCTAACAGTTGATTTCCCAGCGAAAATGACAGAGGAAAAGGGCTTACCGAAGGAGACAGCAAAAGAGAACCTTCAGCTACAATTTCAGCAGATTAGAGCTAACTGCCACAATCAATCAAGACAGATGGCAGAAGTAAAGCGATAACTAAAAGAGAAACAGGAACGGTGGGGTGATCTTGAACAAACACAATCAAATGGAGATATAGAAGAGGAAACAGCCATCATTGCTTTGGCAAAGGGAACCTAGGAAGAGAAAGGAAAAGCCGGTGTGCTGACTATTTTAATGAAGGTGGTAAAGATGAAATGGCCATGGAATTATGTCGGACAAATTTTTGAGCTTTTCCCTTAATTTGTTTCTTTTTGAAACAATAAAACGATATATAAAATTGTCTCTACAGTAATATAATAGACTATATAATTATACATTATAATTATATTATGAATATAGTATGGCGTTTAACCAACCAACCAAATAATATAATATTAAATTTAATAGTTATAAATAAGATTATTAAATCATAATCGTAGTCATGTTAATCACAACAAATATTACATAAAAATATATATTTTACAACTGATGCTTAAAAGTAAAGCTACAAAATTGATAAATTCTCATTTTTAGAGCTTGGCGGTTAATAAATTTAATTTATAGGTTGATTACTTATTCACTACATAAATTTTGTGGGTCTATAAATAATTTGTTAATCATTTAAAAAAAAATTATTACTTAACTTTATATATTAGGTGCAATTTATTAACTCACTAATTTGTTTTTAAATTATGACCTAGACATACATATGTATGTTATGGAGGTATCAACTAGCAAATCATATTCTTTTAAAAAAAAAAGTTTAGTTAGCAACTTACACAAAAATAGAGTAAGATAATAAAATAATATGAAAAATTTGTCTCACAATATAGTAATAAATTAGAGGAAGTTAATAATTACAACTTTATATAAAATAAATTAGCAATATAATTATATTTTTAAAAAAAACAAATAATAAATTGTTTAAATTCTTAAAATTAAGTTAGCAATTAGGTATCGGTGTGAGTATTTAGATTTATTAATCGGTTAATTAAATAAATAGTTGAACTTCATATAGTTAACAACTAGCCAACTAGGTTAACTGTTTTTTTTTTTAATAAATAGGTCATTTAATTTTTTAAATTAGAAGATATAGATATTTGTTAAACTTTACGTTAAAAATAAACAAAATCAGACATGTGTATAAACAGATTTTGTCATCTTTTCTAAACTTAAGATATGTAACTTATGAGGTACACATAATCAAATGGTTTGGAACCATCAATTGTTGGGTCCTATGTTGGTCTGTTTGGACCCAATGTTGGTTGGACCCAAGCTCATGATTGGGTTTGGTTTAGGCTCGATTTACACCACACCAATCAGTGTAAGGAAATATAAAAATTGTATTTTAGTTAAAGAAACAAATATCAAATATCAAATAATATCTCCCCAATTTAACAATATATTAGAGATTTTATATATAATGAATTAATGATGAAACGAGACAAATAGTTGGTTCATCGTAGTGTGGTCAAAGCTGGAGCCTGGAGGGAGTATAATAAGTAGGGCGGTAGGGCCAGGGGATTCTCTCACCCATACCGTCGGCTGATTCACATTTTTATTGCCGGTAGAATTCAAATTGAAAAGAGAAAAATAAGCGACACATTTAACTTTTTATTCCAAATAACAAAAATAATAATAAAAAAAATTTGGCCATCAAAATCTTCCATTTCATTAATGAAAGTGACTAACAATTACATAGAAGTATCCGCAATGATTAAACTAACTAGGTCGGGTGGAGTATGGAGACCCAATCCATAGGATACACCCGCCGTCTTGCCATATTGGCTATTCAATCCGCACAAGCATTAACGGTCATTGGGATCGCTATCCAGTCAACCGCTTTGATGTTTGAAGCCAAAATTTTCGCATTGGACAGTATTGTATCAATCCTCCAAAGATAGGTCGTTCCCTTGAGGTGGTCGATGACGATTTCCGAGTCCGACTCTATCACTGTTCTTGGCCACCTCTTCTCCACTGCGAGTTGGACCGCATGTAGGACTGCTTTTGCCTCGAGCTCCTCGATCGATCCTTCGTTTGATGCGCCATGCCATCCTCCACAAATGTGTCTGTCCTGGCCTCGAGCAATGACTCCTATTCCTCCTTGGCCCGTGACCGGACACCTTGAGGCGTCACAATTAATTTTGATGGTGTTGTTATCCGGCCTTGTCCACCTGTCGTTTGTTGGAGTCCTTCCTTGCGCCACCCTGTATGAATTGAAGATATTCATCTCGGTTGCAGCTTTGTGGATCTTCTCCAACAGATGGGTGGTGCTTGGTTGTTTGTGCTCGAAGACGAGCGTACATCGGGATTTCCAGATCGACCAGCTCGTGATCATGCACAACTCCACCAAACTCATTCGCCCAGGTACACCTGCGATCTGTGGTAGTGTGCCATTACGTATTCATTCGTCCAGGGTTTGCAGTAGTGTCGCGCCAGCATGAAGCCTCAACACCCCTAACCATATAGCTTTTGTCCATGCACAACCCGTGATTAGGTGGACGTGTGTTTCCTCCTCATCGCATGTCGGGCACAGCGGCGATGTTGGAATGCCTCGTTTGACCAGGTTCGACCTAACAGGAAGGGAGCTCGACCGTAACCTCCACATAAACACCTTAATTTTCGGCCATACCTTTGCCTTCCAAATGGCAGTCCACCTTGTCGTGTCTGCGCCTGCTTATCCTCCCTTCATCGTCTGCTGCTTTCGTAGTTGGTGGTAGACAGATTTCACTGAGATGGCTCTGACTCGTGAAAGGCCAGCGCAGGACATCCGGAAAATGCGTCAAAGGAATGGGGATGTTTGTTACGTTCTGTACATGTTCCGGAATGACAGTCTGTCTCACCCGCTCGACCATCCACGTCTTGCTCTCGCTGTCAATCCAGTCTGCAGCTCTAGACTCGTCGGTCTACTGGATGGTTGGTGTCCCTTGCTGCAGTCTGTTTTCGGGCAGGGAAGGCACCCATCTGTCTTGAAATGGACGTATGGAGCGCCCATCCCCAATCGACCACACTCCCTCTTGTCGTATGATATCCCGTCCCACGAGCAAACTGGATCACGCCCAGGAGGCTCTGCCACCTCTGCCCGTCTGCATGAAGTCGGATGAAGGAAAATAGATTCTCTTTAAAACTCGTACCCAAAGCGAACTTTGATGAGAATACCAAGAGTCGGTGGAGCTGTTGATCTCAGGAAGTGAAAGATGTCGGTTCCTTCATGATTCTGTCGACCATCTTTGCCAACATGGCAATGTTAAACGCTTGATGTCAGACGTCGGATCCGACTTTCCCCGACCAGTTTTGGAAAATATTTTTCTTTTTTGTTTCGCTCAAAAATGTCGGGTCTTGGCGAGCGACGAGTTTGGTCAAGCGGGGTCATCAATCGAACCGAAAAATTAGAGACTCGCCACCGATTAATTAAAGGCTAATCAAAATCCTAAAATTGCTTAGAGTACATGGTGTTAACATCCTAGAGCTTGGAAAGGTCTACGTCTAGATAATCGAGTTTTGGGGTTTGATTACGTCTTAAGGGCTCGCGAGCTCAAAATCCGCCCTTTCGGTATTTTAGTTTGCTTTAGAATTTATATTTTTTTCAACTTGCCCACCCAAATTGTGCAATTTGATCATGTTTGGCTAAAGAGATGACATACATTTTTTTTAATTAACAATATACAAGCATTTTTTCCAGTTAATTTAAAATAAATAAACAAGAGAGAATAAACTTAATTGAGCTAACAAAATGGTTTAACTTTGGGGTCATTTTAAGTCGTGTCAAATGTATACAAATGATTTTGAAAATACGAAGCATATTTGACTAATTTGTGACACCTTGAGAAGTAATGAGATGTCCAGAAAAGTTTAGGGACCAAGATGCAATTATTTAAATTTCGAGATGATTTGGAAAAATCTTTTGAAAATTGCACAAATGACCCAAAACGTTTCTGGTTTGGTTTATAACACTCGGTAAAATCCCAAAATGACCCGAGAGTCTAAGGATCGAGTTGTAACCTTCATCAAAGTTTGGGAATGACCTAATTCATTTTCGAAAACATTATTTTATTACTGAAACAACCCCTCATAAATTTCACAAATGTCTAAAATGACCCCAAAGTTATACCGAACTTAAAATCGAGTACGATTTTTATATGAAATACAACTATTACCACATAATATTGATGAAACAAACTTCATTCACATTAAAAAATACAAATATCGAGCACGAGAGGAGATATACCTAAGTTATTCGAAATTTAGATACCTCACGAGGAACCGAGACCGAAATTATTGTCGAATTCAAACAGTATTTTACAATTATTATACGTTCTGTTCCATTTAATTCTGTAACGAAGCTCCTTTCTTTCTTCCATTCATTCCCTTCGTCCATTGCATCAGCCCTTCTTCCCTCCCTCAGGTTTTCACTGCCTGAGCTCTCCCACCGAGTAAGGTATGTTATTTATTTTTGTATATCGTTTAATACTAATTTTTTAAAAATTAGTAGCAGTTATATTTACAAAAATATTAAATTAACTAAAGGATTAACATATCTTATAAGAATTTTTGTAATACTAATTATTTAGGATCAAACATGACAGAAATTGGTATAATTTGTTTATATGGCGGCGAAATAGTGTCTTAGAATGGTAGTGAGGTTTATGTGGGTGGTACCTCATGTATTACTACAACTACATTGAATATCTCTCTTCGTAGATTAAATGAAATTATATGTATGGAGTGCTATTGGCCGGATGTTGAAGCCATGTCCATAAGCATTTCATATAAATTTACTGATACTGATGGACTTTGCAAGTTTGTGCGTATCCGATCGCAAAGTGCATTGTCGTTTGGTTTACAATTAAGTTCTGCTAGTCAATTTATTGTGTTTAGCGTGACTAGAAGACTCAATGTGATTCAAAACATTACTGATAGTCATGAGACAGTGAATATTTTGCATGGTCACAACAATGATATCTCAGATGACGATGTCGACGTTGATGCACTCTCAGATGACCCTGTGATTAATGAAGAAAATTCATATATTGAGCATTTTACAGGGCACATTGATGAAGACAACGAAGAGGTGTTTGAGGTTGGCGAGAATTCTGAGAATGTACATGGAGGTGTCCATGGTGGAAGTAGCTCACACGACGTGCAAATGATGCAACCGCCTCCTGAAAATTGAGTTGATAGTAATTGGATCGACAACTTTCAATCAAGGGATCAGTGGTTTATGGCTGTTGATGAGACGTCGAGTGAAAATTTCCTAAATACAAACATGAAGTTTAGTAGTAAGGACGAGTTAGCTGTCGCTGTAAGGAAATGACACATAGCAAATTCTAAGGTGTGTATTGTTGAGTCATCCAATCCAAAATCAATTGTTTTTAAGTGTAAAGTTGATCCTACAAATTGTTCGTGGTCTTTCAAAGGAAGTCTACATATAATGAATATATGTGGAAGTGCTCCCACGACCATAACTGTAGTGTACAAAAATTAATAAAACTGTTCGAATCAAGTCTACATATTTATACAAAACTATACATGTACTAGGATGGCACAACCTGAAAATGTTGCAGTATTAAGCTCAGATGTCTCACACAATACCCGATATGTAGCCGCCAAAACAGCTGCACCCCAACTATAATGAGTTGCTCTTTATAAATCCCTCATTAATGGTAAGTAGATTAACGTCACATTATCTTTCTTTGTCGTTGTAAATAGCACCCCACCGAGTATCATGAGGATAAATGTCCTCGCTTGCTGTTCGACGGTAATATGAGGATGAAAAAGATGATGTCGTAACATAGTCAACTTAACAAAATCTTTACGACCTTGTAAGTTCAGGCCCAACAATTCCAGACCCGCAGCATTCATGTCTTCCTCAGCTGCATAATCACATGTCATTGCATCTCCATGTATACGAAGTCCAAGTATCACGGCTACATCCTCGAGAGTGATTGTCATCTCCCTATATATGAGATGAAATGTGTGTTTTTGGCCGCCAACGCTCAGACAATGACATCAGTAACTTATGATTCAGTTTGGGATGTTACATAATAACCACATCCCATAAACCAACATCTTTCACAATGATTTGAGCATCTTCTGAAATTATATTTTCTTCCATTTTTAAACATTGAAAGGTGATATGTTGGTTACCACTTAGATCTGACGAACGATGTTGATCTTGTCCCCAAAGGACCGATGACTCCAAATGACCAACATTTAACACATTTGGATCAGTCGACTGATTTGGCATAATTACGCGCGGCGACATGATAACTCTACAATTAAACAGTATAAAGTTTTAATTTCTAACGATTTTTATTTTTTCCACATTTTTTTTATTAATCATTATCTAATAATTCAATTAGCATTATATAATCAACAATTATCATTATATAAAAAAATAAATAATAAGATGATGCATACCTTTGTCGGAGAGGTGGGGTGGTGGCAGGGCACGGCGGGGCACGGCGGGGCACGGCGGGGCACGGCGTGGAGGCTGGAGCCGGAGCTTGACTAGACCGGAGACAGAGGGAATGCCAGCAGATGGACGAGGGTCATCGGAGGGAGAGGGGGAGCTGAACGGGGGTCGTCGGAGGGAGAGAGGGAGCTCGACGTAGGGAGACGTCGCTGCGGAGGCTGGAGGGAGACGTCGCTGCGGAGGCTGGAGGTTCTGGTTGCGGAGGGACACGGCTTCAGAGGTTTTGTTGCGGAGGCTGGAGGCTGATGCAGAATGAATTAGGATTGGGGTGTTTTTTAAGGCAACGCCTATTGAATAGGCGATACCTGTGGTTGCGCCTATTCAATAGGCACACCCCGAACCCCTGCGCATAAGCTTAGATTTCTAATTATTTTTTAACTATATTAAAAAAAAAAAATCTTAAATCAATAGTTTTTGAAAAAAAATCACGACTGATCCTGTCTCAATGGGGATAAACTACCACCCTTCATGCAAGATACAAAAAACAGAGGATTATTTTTCCCTTGCAGCTGGTGGACAATAATACCGCCAGCCTAGTACATGGTCTGGTTCAGTGTATAACTCCTGTTAATATATGAAGAAAACTAATAAACTGAAAGTAATGGCTATTGGGTGATATGTCTATGGTGTTGCACTGCCTAGTCCAATCCAGAAGAGAGTGAGATCTACACAACTCAACCATACCAAGTCTCTACACGTGGATCAGTAAATGCTAAATGAAAATGTTGAAACAATGAATTGATTCGGATGGGTAGTACTTCTAATCTAGCTTATGTTAAGTGTTAGAGCTGAATAATGGATGTAAAGGGATAAAGGTTCATAAATGTAATGTAATATAATGCAGATTCTGGGTAGAGCAAACACTTAGGTCCTATCTATGCTTGGCAGTAGCATAGCAAGTATAATATCATAGTTCAGATCTAATCTAATCTGATGTGATGTGATGTATTGCGGTCCAACCGTAACATCTTGGCCCCCCTCTCTCAAGTCCACTTCCATTAAATAGCAATTAGTGAAGATTGGGACCCATAGAAATGAAGAAAAAAAATTGCAAACTGCAATTAGTGGATAAAGCATATATTCAATTACGTTGCACCATGTTGATTTGACTAACACCGACAGAGAGAGACTCATTAACTTACAGAAACAAGATATGCAACAGCAGATTCTCAATTCTCATTTATTCAATGAATTGCAAGTATTATCCATCCCAAGATGAATAGGTGATGGATCTGCGAACACTCATTAAGTACATTTCATTTGCAAAATCTTAAACAATATCCCAACATTTTTATCAACACTGACCAGAACATCTATGTTCAGATGTGCCGTTTTTATCCACACGAAATCATGTTATTAGTATTTATGTCAAGAAAAGAGCACTGCTAGGCCCTAATGAGTGTGCTAGAGTAAGGAATAATGTGCTACATAAATGTTCTAGCCTTCTTAACTTCACTTAAATGCCTCCTCAAGATAGACTAACTGATGGTGTGCAGGGTATGGAGGCAAAAGTTTAGTCTTTCGCCTTTATTGTTGCAGCAAAAGTTGCTCCCATATGAAAAAAGCATTGGACTTTTGATATTGGGCATCGGATGAAGTTTCATATATATGATAGAATGGATTTCAACAAGAGGGAAGATTTTGTCATGTAAATGGTTTAATGTATCACCATTTAGCACAAAACACATGCTTGAATCTGAATCGAACCACAATTACAAGATAGATACTCAAAGGAGACCCAGACAACATCAGATAGAAAATCATCATGTCGGTACGGTAACATGACAATGATTAGTCAGTCAACTCCTGGTGCACATAATGGATAGTGTAAATAGAAGAGGCCGTTCTCTATTCATACTGCTAAAGATAAGCTCCAAAGGCAACACAGTAATAGCCCAATATTTGAAAAGACGAAGAAACTTCAAGAGTCAACAACCGAGTTCCTGATTGTTCATCCAAGAGCCAACATAGGACTTATACAGTCGCATAATTAAGCTGAAGTTAATTGGGATATGTTATTTTCAAGTTAATAATAGAGAAACCTTTCTTTCCACTATTTGTAAAGGTAATGAACATCACCACTGATAAGATCTTTACGTGGATTAACTAAATAATGACCACATATATCGGCTCACTAGCAATTGGATATAGGATGAATGTGAACCATCGCTATTTAAGACCTTGCAGAAGGTTTTACTTTGTGGCTTGTGAACATATATATGACTTGGGTGCAATAATTAGCAATGGTAAAATTAACCAAGCCAAAATCATAGCAGAAATGGCCACCTAACGGCAATGATCACCTTAGAACAAACTTTTTAGGCTAAATTGAGCAGATTGGGTTAAATGAACTAAAATGAGTTGCAGAACAAAGAAATATACCCATGAATTGATGTTTTTTGCAGCTACGACACTGATGGTACTGCAATTGGATCTGCAAGGTCTGAGTTTTGAAATCATCACATTGTTTTCTTAGTTGCAAGGGCAAAACAATGTAAGGCAAATGCAACTTGTGGAACAAAGAAAAACAGTTTGACGCCTCTTCTTTTACAACAGAAGGAAGTCAATGGATACTCTGGGACATGGCAACAAAAGCGTCATTCACTTTTAAAGAACGAAAATGATGGTCTAATAGGCAATGTTACTCTGAAAATGGAAAAAGAGAGCCAACCAGAACTCCTCAAACAATCAAGCAAGTTACTTTATAAGCATCAACTCAGCTGAAGATTGTTCTACATTATGACATTCAACATAGAAAAGAGAAACCAATATACCAAAAGAAACTCAAAAGTTGTGAGGCAAGACAAGTTCCACACTAATTAAGAAGGCTGCATGATTCTAATTCTTGGCCTTGGTAGAGTTGTTTTCTCTGATCCAGGCTCGATTATCCAGTTTCACAAACCTTTTCAGGTCTTCATACGGGAATGTTTCAATATCCTTCCTTCTTAATTCACTCAAAGGTGGACGTTTATCAAGAACATGCCGCAGCCAATCAGGGTACTCGGGCAGAATCTTACGGTGCGTTTGTTTGACGGAATTCGGAATACGGAATAGGAATTGGGAATAAGGAATAGGAGTTAAGAATATGAAGTTGTTTTTTTGGTGGAATTGAATAGAACGGAATAAGGAATTCTGTTGTTTCTTTGGTGGAATTGTGTACGGAAAAGGAATGGAATGTGGTAAAATGACATATTTGCCCCTCTTTGTATATGTATAGTATATAATATAAATAACTTATATTAATTAATTTTAAAAATTAAGAATAACAAAAACCTATAATATAATTAATTCATAAATAAAAAATAATAATTTAGTTGATTAATTAATTAAGTGGTTAATATTAAAGAAAAAATTCAATTAATGATTAAATAGTTGTTCATGTTATATACATGCATATACATAAGTTCAAATTGTTCATGTTAATAAAATAGACAAACTCCATACCAAAATTTAAAACCCAATAAGATTTTCCAATACAAAAGTCCAACAAATATTTTTCTCCTGTCTCACATTCTTCTTGAATTCGTCTCTCCTGTCTATCCATTCTTTCTGCAATCCAACAAACCCAATCAGATATGAATTTATGAGTAGATCATCAATGTTAGACAGACATGAAGAAGCTGGAAAAATGCTTTGAACACACAAATTAGCAGCTCACGATGATGAACATGCCAACTGCAAAAAAGGATGAGAAAAAGAAAACCCAGGAAAGAATGGAGAGACAGGAACTGGAAGGAATTTTCCCAGTACTGCTAGTGGCCAACTGCACAATACCAAAAAAACAACATAAGGTTTCTTTTCTTTTTTCTTTGATGGAAATCAGAGACCAATAGTAGTATGCCACCTAAATAAAGCAGTACGCATTCTAAAGAACGCCACATCCAATCCAATCCAACAAACACGGCTTCAGATAAACAAACTAACCTTACGATGCCGATTGCGATGCAGACGAGCCACATTCCCCAACTTAGCCTTACAATATCAGTGAACTTACCAAGGAATTCAACAGTTATAATCTGAAAATTAAAAATCAACAAACTTCTCATCAATACCTAATTATAGGGCAAAGATCAGACCCTAGACTATTAGCAAGAAGACATGGCCTTCATCAAAAGATTTAGCGGCCTATTTCGACTAAACCTCAATCAAATACGATCTAAAGCATGTGCCACAAAGACTAACTCCAGACCAGAGTACAGATATGCCCAACCAACACCCAGCCTTCCTACATTCTTCATAGCAGTCACTTTGTTACCCCAGGTATCACCATCACTGCCAAAATGAGGCCAGGACACCAAAGGACCAGACCACAAAGTGGACATAAAGAGAAACTAAAACAATTGAGAAGATTTTGAAACGCAGAGGAAAATTTCAACTTTATGTCAAATACTAAACCATCACAATAGAGATTGGAAGGCAAATTATCCATGAAATTTTCAGTATGCGAACTGAGAAGTGTAGCAAACCGTTGGTGAATCAGAAGCAACAGTATGTACCAGAAATCAAGATTTCAAAACACTCAGCAGATCAAATCTTAGAGATGCATGCAATAGCTGAAAATTAATCCAGTGAAACGAAAGATTCAGAGAGGGTCAGGCAACACAAATAGAAACGATAACTATCTCAGATATGCTTGCGAAGACGTAAGGCGACTTCATAATCAGATGGTAATCAAAATCAACCAAAACATAATCAGATAAGCTTTGCGGTGAACAGATCAATAGCCAATAAGAAGATTGCAAGCTAGCAATATTTTAAACACCAGGAGCTCAAAACAAAGTGAATCAGATAGCAAATCGATAGTATCCAAATAAAGCCAACGGAACTATCTAAGCTAATTTCACTTAATCGGAGACATCGATAACATCTGATTGCAAGAAAAATTGAAGGATACCTTGAACATGTAGGCGAAGTTCTCATCGTTACATCCATTCTGAGGTTGAAGATTGGTTAGGCTCTCTTTCGCGACTTCCGTTTCAGCTGCAATTCTGGGTTCGGAGCTGAAGAACGAAGAAGCTGACTTCTCTAGAATCTGCGCAGAATCAGCTGCAGAGAAGGAAGCTGACTTCTCCAGAATCTGTCGATGGCACGCGCGTAATTTCTCCAAAATGGCGAGGACAATTCGGTCATTTGACATCTGATTCCGGATTCCGACCCGTGTGGGCTTAGGAAATCCGAGGTTTTTACCCGGATTCCCTAAGCCCGGACCGCAAGGAATGGCCAATTCCACCAAACGAACATGGGCTTACGGAATCCGTAAGCCCAAATCTGTGGTCATTCCTTGAAACGAACGGGCCATTAGGGTCTGGTCCCTCCTTCAAGATATTGGCACCAACAACAGTTGTTGATTTGACCTCTTTGCTAAGGCTCGAGGCTTTTGGTACATCACTTGGACCTCCACCTTTAGACCCCCTTCTTTTTCGCCCCAGCAGAAAAAGTCCTTCGACCTATTGCCCCAATTGCTTCTTTATTACCAATGATACTCAGTAACTTCATATTTTTCATACTTAAACCTGAAAAATTGGGATCAATACCACAGTAACAGAATTCAATACAAAGAAATGGATAAAGAGTACCCAAGTGTAGCATTATGTATAAAAGTTCTTCAAGAAATTCATAAAAAAAACATGCCTTATAAAAAATTACTACATCTTTCGCTCAAACTGAGGCACAAAAGACTCCCATGAAAAAAAATGAGATTGCTACACTGAGCTGCTCTTTCAACACCTCACACTGTTGGCTAAGGTAAAACAAAGTGTAGAACTTAACTCATTCATTGATATTCTGACAAAAAACATTATAGCTTCTACATTTACTTATACAAGTGGTTACTATTCTACTTTGTTGACAAATCTGCATACACTCAAGTGCTGGTACAAGTATGTCAATATTCAGATCTGCTTTTGACATTTCTGCATACTCTAGTTGCTAGACTAGCTAGGCTTTTTGACTTCCTTGTTGTTTATTCTAATACTCCCCCTCAAGTTGAGTAGTGGGATCTCCAATACTAAACTTGCTCAGTACCTCTTTGAATGACTTAGAGTTTATTGCCTTGGTGAGTATATCTGTCAATTGATTCTCTGAACGTACAAACAGAAATTTGATTTTCCCGGCTTCGAGATTTTCTTTGATAAAGTGTTTGTCCACTTCAATATGCTTAGTCCGATCATGTTGCACTGAATTCTCTGAAATACTTATCGTTGCTTTGTTGTCACATAGCAGTTCACAAGATCCAGTTGGAGGAAAACCTATCTCTGTCATTAGACCTCTTAGTTATAGCATCTTTTTTAGTCCTCTTGTGATTCCTCAGAATTCTGCTCTGCACTTGATAGAGCCACCACTTTTTGTTTCTTACTCCTCCAGGTTACCAGATTATCCCCAATAAGGGTAAAGTACCCTGATATGGATCTTCGATCAACTGGGTTTCCTGCCCCGTCGGCATCTGTATTAGGGGTGAGCGGTTCCGGGTACCCTGTAAATTTAGGGGTTCCCGGAACCTACCCATTTTAATACTGGGTATTACATTTTGGAACCGGAACCTACCCGCTTAGTTTTGGAACCGGAACCTACCAGGAACCTGTTTGTAGAAACGGTTCTGGGTACCCTGTTAGGAACCGGTTGCTTTGTATCCTCGGTTCCGGTACCAGTTTGGTTCCAGTTCGGTTCTTGTACCGGTTCGGTTCAGGATCCGATTTGGTACCGGTTAGACAATACATTTCAGCTCCAAAACACAAACAATTCTAAATTAAAGTCCAAACCGACATTTCCCAAATATACAATTCCAAATTATAGTCCAAACAATGTTTCCAAATCAATACATTGACTCAAATCATAATAATGTAACAAAACACAATTCCAAGTGCTTCCGAAAGCCATTGTTTCAAACTGAGGAAAAACAAAACAAATTATTTAGTTAAAAATATCTGGCAAGAAGCTGCGATATACACATCAAAAATGAAAAAAAAAATAGAACATACCGCACATACGAGCGCATCGCATCCTGCAATGTCGTTGCATTAGAAGATGTCATCAATCTATCAACTAAAATGTTATAAATCACCATCATAAGGTAAATGTAAATACCGTGATCAAAAAGCTCTCCAAGGGGACTTGAAGAATTGGTTCGTCGAGCTTGCTTGCCAAATAACGTAGTTTCAATAAGATCATGACATATTTATTGTACAAAGAGGGTAAGGACTTTTCTTTTTTGTTGTAAAATTGACCTTTAGAAGCATGATATCTCCTTATCATATACTAACTATATATATATCAGTATATTCTGGAATGGAAATCTCTGTGTGAGACTCTGGCTAAAGCCAAAGTCCCAATCGTTAACAAGTGCAGAACAACTCCAATGTAATGATAAGTAAACATAAACCAAAAAAAAATCGTGTACCTCTATGGAGTTAGGATGCATTTGGCAGTTATTTATTTTAACATGACTAGCAATCCGCCTAACAGCTTCCACAGTTGCTTCACCACCATGTTTACCCTCATTAGTGAAAAGAGACTTAATGGTATTACAACAGAGTTTCCTGCCAGAATCATTACACCTTTTAAATAATTAAAATATGAAAATGAAGAGGGAAGCACATTCACATGAAACAAAATAACTTTAGCTGACAAGAATAAGACGTGCTTAAAAACCTTACGACATCGTCTGAGGAACTTAAGTGCCCAATTACAACTTGTATCAAACTATCCCGAAAATTGAAGTGGGGAGCTGCATCTAACAAGTTGCATATACTGCGAATAACAACATGCTGATACATCGGAACCTTCTCTGCTGCCATCAACTTTTGCAGGTAAGCCTGTTCAAACCAATTCAGGAAGTTTCTCAACGTTAAAATTCAGAAGCTAAAGATAAAGGCTCCACATTTAGCAACCAAATGCAACAAATAGAACAACATGAAAATATCAATTTTCCTTGTCATTTCCAGCATCATATAAATGAAGTAGAAAGAATGAGAGCAGAATATACCCAGGAATAATATCTTTGAAAACAGCCAACAGAGATAAGAAGGCAAGTTTCACTATAGAATGATTATCATCCTTGCAGAGCTGCAACATCTCTCCCAGTTGTTTAATGTGGGACTTTGGATCTGAAAGCAGATCCATTCCAAGCTCGGCAAGTTTACACTTCTTCCTTTCGAATGCTTCTTCTGCTGTGAGATCCTCTTTGACCTCGGCCTAACAGAATTTGTAATGGAATAAATAAGGGATAAGGATTCAAGGAAGACAAATCAACTATTCCAATAATAAATCAATTTATACAGCAAAAGCATTCACAATGGAGAACAAAGGGCATCAGATGATCAGATTCAATATATCTATACATGAAAGAAACACAGCTAGAAGGAAAACACAGGAAGGCATACATTAAGAGAATGGAGCCTATGCAGCGGTCAATTTACTCTGCGACTCAAAGAAACAGATCAGTTGAGAGTTACCTAGGAAAATTAGAGGAAGAGAGAGAGAGAGAGATCACCTGAAGGGAGGAGCTGTGAAGGATTGTTGGCCATGGCGTTCTTCTTCGGTCGTCGAGTCCCTTGATTCTTTGGTATGCCTGCTACTGAACTGAACTGGGGAAGTTGTAATGGAGGTTGCGTTAGACTCTGATTGCTTATTAGGGTTTTTATTAAATATATATATTTTTTTAATATATATATATAGAACCGGTTCCGGTTCCTTTGGGGTACCCATATAGAAGAACCGGAACCGGAACCGAACAAAGAGGTTCTTAATTTTTTTCCCCGGAACCTACCCGAAGTGTCGGTTCCGGTTCGGTTCCGGGTCCAAATGGGTAATTTGCTCACCCCTAATCTGTATAACCATGTATCTTGAGATGACCATTTCTTCCGAATAGAACTTTATGCCCTGAAGTACCCTTCAAATATCTTATTAACCTCATGACTGCTTCCATATGACCATCTTGAGGTTGATGCATGAATTGACTTACTACTCCAACTGCATAGGCAATATCTGGTATGGTATGTGACAGATATATAAGTTTGCCAACTAGCTTTTGATATCGCTCTTTATCTGCTAGTTTTGCCCCTTCCGTTATGCATAAACCATGATTTACCACCATTGGAGTTTCAGCTGGTTTACATTCTAGCATTCCTGTTTGTGCCAGGAAATCCAGAATATACTTCTTCTGTCCTATAAAGATCCCTTCTCTTGACCTTAGTACCTCAATCCCGAGATCCTTTATTTCGAATTCCCTAAACAGGTTTTTCTTCAACCTGTTCATTTCTTCTGGATCATTACTTGTGATAATCATGTCATCAACATAGATAATCAAACAGGTTATTAGGGTTCCTGTCTTCTTCAAGAATAAAGTGTGGTCGGAATTACTCTGCTTATATCCATATGTCCTCATGACTATATTAAACCTCTCAAACCATGCTCGAGGAGATTATTTCAAGTCATAGAGTGACTTTTTTAATCGACACACTTTTCCTTCTTGCTTTGCATTTTGGTATCCTGGTGGAACTTCCATGTATACCTCTTCTTCAAGGTCTCCATGAAGAAATGCATTCTTCACATCAAACTGGTGGAGTGGTCAGTCTTTATTTGCAGCTATGGACAACAATACTCTGATTGTGTCTATCTTAGCTACTGGTGAGAATGTTTCGGAATAGTCAATTCCATATGTCTAAGTGTATCCTTTCTCAACCAGTCTTGCTTTATATCTATCCACAGAACCGTCCTGCTTGTATTTGATAGTATACACCCACCTGCAACCTACCAGTTTTTATCCACCCGGTAACTTGCACATCTCCCATGTCTTATTCTTCTTCAGTGCCTCCATCTCGAGATCCATAGCTTGTTGTCATTTCCTGGATTATTGGGCCTCTTTGACTGTCCTTGGAATTTCTTCTGAGAGGATAGACATTGTGAATGCATTTACTTCCTCACTTAACCTCCCCCTTACTCCATTGGCCACCGGATATCTGGATCTTGTTGATTCCCTCTCCGGTGTGTATCTCCTAGGTGGTCGCCCTCGATTCTCTCTTGGAGGTAACTTGTATCCTTACGTTATTGGTTCCTCCTGCTCTTGAAACTCTTCGATATCAACATTTTCAATCATATTGATATTTTGAGTTTCAGACGGGCTTATCGGATTTGTCTCGGATACCTCAAACAAAGGAGTATCAGTTGTGACCCTTAACTCGCTTGTCTTTACTGACGTGTCAGTAGATGGTTCACAAGTTCGATTTGCCAACTCTGGTGGACCATCATAAGAGGGACTTTGACTATGTTGGAAACGATTTGGATTTGACGAATTACTTACCCAATCTAGTGGATCAATTGTAGAATTCCCCCTGGAACGCTAGACCGGTGGTAAAAGTATTCGGTTTCCAGGAAATCACAGTTCATGGTGATAAACATGTGACGATTTTTAGGATCATAGCACCTATACCCTTTTTGATTAACTCCATACCCTACAAACACACATTTGACCGCACATGAATCAAATTTTGTGCGGTCATTTTTTGGTATATGAACAAACACAGAACATTCGAAAATACGAGGAGGTAAGTTCACGATTGGGGGTATTTTGGTAATTTCAGAAAGAATGTCCATTGGTGTACGAAGGTGTAGGATTTTTGTGGGAAGTCTGTTTAGAAGATACGTGGTTGTAGCAACAGCTTCAGGCCAGAAAAACTTAGGTACTTTGGACTCGATAAGGAGGGATCTTGTTATTTGAAGGAGTATCCGATTCTTTCTTTCTGCCACACCATTCTGTTCAGGAGTGTGTGGACAGGAAGTCTGATGAATAATCCTTTTTTCTGGAAAAAAATGTTTTCATGTGTTGGTTGACAAATTCCCCTCCATTATCAGACCGAAGAACTTGAAAAATTTTCTGAAACTGATTTTGGATCATTTGGAAAAAGTGAATGAATTTGTCAAACACTTCAGATTTTTGTTTTAAGAAATACACTCATGTCATGCGAGTGCAATCATCAACAAACAATACAAAATACCTAAGACCTTGACTCCCAGATAAAGGTGTTGGTCCCCACACATCAGAATGTACTAACGAAAAAATAGACTCCATGCGAGTACTATTTGGCTTAAAAGTTTGTCTATGACTTTTCGCAAGAATACAAGTCTCACAAAAAAAATCATTATTCCTATTCAAAAACAACTGGGGAAACAAGAGTTTTAGATAACCCGAGGATGGATGATCCAATCTCTTATGTCATAGTCAAGCCTATCTTTCTGTAGTCCCGTGAGCAAGCAACACCGAACCTTGTTGAGCCACTTCATCAACGTAGTATAGGCCCGCACGTTCAGTGTCACCCCCAATAATCATCCCTGTTTGGATATCCTGCAACACACAGAAATCTGGATTCATCACCATAGTACAATTCATTTCTTTAGTGACGTGGGACACTGATAACAACTTATTCGAGAGAGTTGGGACTAGGAGACAATTTGATATCCTCAAACTTGGAGAAATTTCTATTGTTCCCACTCCTGTAACCAAGTCCTTTCCCCCATATGCTGTTTTAATATATTCAATACGTGATCTCACAATATTCCTGAGATCATTTGAATCATATGCCATAGTATCCGTTGCCCCGCAGTCAAAAATTCACTTGTGATTTTTCAGTCCATTTTTATTTTGGACTGAATAGGCTTGTGTCACATGTTGAGGGACTGTATTGTAATAATTAGGGGTTATTTCGTCATTTTTTAAAACATCTGGGCGAAAATACGTAGGGTTAGAAGTAGAGGGACTTGGAATTAATTTACAAATCCCTTTACCTTGCTGATTCCCGTCCCTTGAAGAGCTGCTCCTCATTCCTGCCCATTTGTTGCGGCTGGTGTCTTCTTGAGGAGCTCCTCTAGGGTTTCGGCCAAATCCATGGTCGAACCCATTGTTTTCGTCGAATCCTTGCTGATTCTCGTCCCTTTCCGTTGAGCTGCCCCAAGTCCAGACGTTGCGGCTGCCCTCTCCGACGTTGCTTCCCCCGACGCGGCTCAGATTTCCGCCAAATCCAACCAGACCGGCGAAAGGTTGGTAGCTCTCGGGAGCTGGTGGTCGTGACGAACGCCAGAGGTATGCGGCTGCGGCTTCTCCCGACTTCTCCTCTGATTGGTCGGTGCTGCCTCCTGTGTTGGTGGCCGAGGCGTTGCCCACGACGATGGCAGCGCGGTTGCGGTCCTTCTCCGCTCGGCTTTCGTCCCACCATTCTGGGTAACCCACGAGCTGGAAACAGCCTTCCTTTGTATGTCTTGCTTTGCCGCAATGTGTACATTTCGGTTTGTTCTTGTCCAATAGGGGTGACAATCCGCCGGGTTTACCGGCTGATTCCGACCGAGTCTGTGTGTTGTTGCGGTTGCCTTTAGATAAGTTTGCTGATGCTGTTATTTCGCCCCTAGCTTGTAGACCATAGTCCGATCCCAATGATGGTCCATCGGTGGTTGCCGCTCCGAGGATTAAGAGTCTGGCGACTCCTTTCGGACGGAAGCGTATGCTTCCTCAACTGAGGGTGTCCGATCCTGTCGGAGGACTTCCCGTTTGATTCCATCGTATTTTGAATCAATTTCGCCCAAAAACTGATATACCTTAGTTTCAGACCAGAATTGATTATAGGTTGTGATGTCGTGATTGCATATCATAGGATTCGGTCTTCTGGCTTCGATCTCTCCCCATAGGAATTGCATCGTAAGCCAGAATTACTCAAGTGTTGATGTCCCCTGCATCATTTTCGCAACCCGGTTATGTAAATCAAAAATTTGCAACGAGTCCTTACCACTACCATACGTTGTTTGTAACGCTTTCCATAAATCCCGGGACGTAGAGTAGTGTGCAACATTGTTTGCTAGTCGCGGATCAATGTTTTGGATCATCAACAAAAAGACGACCAGATCCTCTTGTTCCCACCTTTCGTGACTTGGTTCGGTTCGGTTGGGGGATTCCGGGTCTCTGGTGAGATGCTGCATTCGCCCCTTTCCTCCAATAGCGATTTGCATCAATCTTGCCCAGAGATGATAATTCTGGCCATTTAGTTTCGTACTCACCGTGATTGTTTCTGGTAAGTCTTTGGATTGCTTTTGGTTGAGGCTCAGCCCGTTTTTTAGTAGATTGGCTATTTTGAGGGTTAGGTCATCACTGAGACCTGAACCGGTTTGGGTGGGGCTTTGGGAATGACTTTCACTATCGGGCATGTTGGCTCGGTCGGGTTCGGTTTTCTGGTATATGATGAGCAACCAGAAAACAAGAACACAATCCTAGAATAGATTGTATTCCTGCTCTGATACCATGTTGGCTAAGGTAAAACAAAGTGTAGAACTTGACTCATTCATTGATATTCTGACAAAAAACATTACAGCTTCTACATTTACTTATACAAGTGGTTACTATTCTACTTTGTAGACAAATCTGCCTACACTCAAGTGCTGGTTAAGGTATGTCAATATTCAGATCTGCTTTTGACATTTCTGCATACTGTAGTTGCTAGACTAGCTAGGCTTTTTGACTTCCTTGTTTATTCTAACACACACAAGACAGTTTTGACTGTTTGCAACCGATCAGAAAAGATATGATTTCTATGGGTATAACTTACAAGTAGAAAGTGAGGTTGTAGGACTTCTGATTGGTTTTGGAATGTTATCGAATCCCTAGCAGGCAATCCAGTAGCTTACAGAAAGAGATTGCAACGCCAAAATTAATTTTTTAACGCAGAAGTTATCATTCTAAAACTACACGATGCGTGTAAAAACTGAAAGATCGCTCTTTCATTGACCTCCTCAAGCAACATGAATCCGAACCCTTCAATTTAGGAACGGAAATGAATGGCAGTAGCAAGAGGGACACTGAAAATCAAATTCAACCAAAACAGTCTTACCGTAGTATGACATGGTTGCGCCGTGTTGCCGCTGCCTGCTGGCTAGGGTGGATCCGGCGAGATGGAGCTCTACAGTGGAGAGTACTGGTTTCCGAGTTTGATTGCATGCCTAACATAAAAAATTAAAAATTGCACCCTTGATTTGACAAATATTGTACTCATGGTACCCAAATAAAACTTTTGTATCAGTTTTCTCTCGATGTCAAACCCTGACCAAGAACCCACTAGCAAGGTCGAGACCAGATCTGCCTGGACCCATATTTGGGTTGTGCTTTTAACGTTGGCATAGTGGACAATTGAAATCCAATCTAGCACGAACTGACTAGGTTTCAAATTTCTATTCATTCTCTGGAACTCAACATTTGGCCTCATTGATTTAGTGCCTATTTTGACTCTTTTGAGATTGGCGGGAGAGGGATTACAGAATTTTAACAAAAGGCGAAACTTTTTCAATTTAAAATAAAAAATAGAATGAAAACCCCGCCTTTTTTATGCTAGGGATTCTGCGAATGCAGTGATTGAAGTGAGAACATGGTGAAAAGCAGTGATAGTTAGCATAATCATTAACCAGAAACTCAAATCTTCGTCAACTAATGCTTCAGAACGGTCTAGAATCAAGCGAATACGAACCATATCAAATTTCAATTTCGTCAGAATTTGAGACTCAAACATCAGGATACAAGATTACTACTTCATCGAAATTTACACGGAAACTAGAAGAAAGAAACGATGCCTAACATATGATTCTGCTAATTGAACAGGAGATAAGATTGGTTCAGATCTACCATCCACATTCAAGAACTAGTGAACTTAGTAACCGCCTTGGTCCCCTCAGAGACAGCGTGCTTAGCAAGCTCACCGGGCAAGACCAGCCTCACCGCCGTCTGGATTTCCCTGGAAGTGATGGTCGGTTTCTTGTTGTACCTCGCGAGCCGGGAAGATTCCTGGGCAAGCTTCTCGAAGATGTCATTGATGAAGCTGTTCATGATCCCCATCGCCTTGCTGGAGATTCCGATGTCGGGGTGGACCTGCTTCAGCACCTTGAATATGTAGATCTTGTAAGTCTCAACCGACTTCTTCGACCTCTTCTTCTTCTTGTCTCCGGCAGCGCCCTCCTTTGGCAGCTTCTTTCCCGCCTTCGGCTTCTTCTCGGCGGGGGCCTTCTCCGAAACCGCTGACTTCTTCTCCTCAACGGGCTTCTTCTCTGCTGGTTTCTTCTCCGCCTTCGGTGCCATCTCTGTAGTTCTTTGCAAGATTCCGAACGATATGTGAAAAGATTCAAACAGATGAAGGTTTGATTGAGTTATAGAAGTGGATGTATAATTTCATAAGGTAGCAGAGCGTATTTATATAACAAGGAGATGGAATATGATTGGCTAAATGGGTTTGACGCGGATCAATGGCTTTTACTCTATTTAGTCCGTTAGATTGAACTAAGCTACATTCAAGTAGACGGCTAGGATAAAGTTCAGATCTAAGTAACTCAGATCGATGACGTGTTATAAATTTTGTTCCAGCAGTTTCTATTTTGCCACTCCTACCGCTTAATTTGCACTATTCGGTACTTTCTTAAAAAAATAAAAACTAATGTCATTTAATTATTATTTAAAAGTAATTAAAACTTTGTTATATCCGCATAATTAAATAAATATTGAATATTTTGTTACAACTGTGCAATAATATAGATGAGTATTCACGTACAATTATTTTAAATGGAAAAGTAAGTAAACACACTCGGATGTTTGTTTGTTTTTGTAACTGAACTCATATGCTTTTTGTCGTATGTTATGACACCCGTATGTTTCAATTTGTTGGTAATTGGAACAAACGTTAATTATACCCGTTAACTGTCACATACCTATCATGTGCGACGTTTATTTTGAAAAAATAAAATGTAAAAAGACAAGTTTAACCTCTAGACAAGTTTCGAGCGGCGCAATTCGGAGAGTTAGAGATGGTTGAAGCTCTGTTTGAGAATGACCCTAGCATGTTGCACCAAAGGGTGTCCCACGATCGACAGTACTGCTGCCAATGGCCAGATAGAGGTAACGACCAAATCCTCGTCGATATGGAAACCGATTTCTATTAGGCGGGAAACGATTCATTTCCATTTTAGGAAATCTGTCGATTGCGTCCGACTCCTCTATCTCATGAGCATCATGATTAAGATTATGAACTTTGATTAATTGAGTTTTTGTTGTTGGCAGATAGTGTCGATGCTATTGGATCGGTCCTTAAATTCAGACATATTGAACCGCTACAAGCAGGTAGAATTTTTAGTCAACTTCCTTAAATCCAGATCTGATTTGTTATGTTTTGCACCTTATAACTCATCACCGTGGCTACAATGTCTGCAGACTCCGTTGATGCTAGCTACAATGTTCTGTTCTGTTTATTCAGGTACCGAGGAAGCACTCCCCTTCATCTGGCAGCAAGAGGAGGGTCTCTTGATTGCATTCGTGAATTGCTGGCATGGGGTGCTGATCGTATCCAAAGAGATGCAACTGGGTATATCTTTGGAATATTTTCTTAAAGCATGGTTTTATTGATTCTTCGAATTATTTATTTTTGGGTTAATTACTTAATTGGTTACACATGTTTGACCAATGTTCAGAATGGTTACACATGTTTCAAAATGTGATTAATTGGTTTTGCTATGTGACTAATTGGTTACACATGTTTTTCCCAATGTGATTAATTGGTTATTCCGTTAGTAAACCGTTAATTAATTTTTTTAACATATTATTGAATTGTGAAATGACTATTATGCCCTTAGTTGTATTGAAAAACACATGGAAGGATTGAAGAACAAGAATCGAACCATATTCGATTTGATGTTCTTGAGAACCCAAAAATCAGATTTCTAGGTTCTTGAAGAACCAGAAATCAGATTTCTGGGTTCTTCACAATGTGGGTAACATGTCGAACCTTTTAATCACATAATTTCAAACAACAGTATTCATTTAATCACATTATAGAGAAACATGTATGACATTTTAATCACATTATAGAGAAACATGTATGACATTTTAATCACATTATAGAGAAACATGTATGACCATTTAATCACATTTGGTGATAACATATACTGCAATACAGAACTTCAAGAACCTAGAATTGCGATTCTGGGTTCTTGAAGAACCATAAATCAGATTTATGGGTTCTTGAAGACCCAGAATTGCGATTTATGGGTTCTTGAAGAACCAGAAATCAGATTTCTGGGTTCTTCAATAATTGTTCTTGAAGATGATGTGTTCTTGAAGATGATTCTAGGGGTAATTACGTCAATTTACGTATCTAAATAGTGACTTCACTGTGATTTCTAACGGTGAACAGTACAAAAAACAAATAGTCACATTTCAAAACCAATTAATCACATTTTGAAACATGTGTAACCATTCTGAACATTGGTCAAACATGTGTAACCAATTAAGTAATTAACCTTTTATTTTTTATCATGATATTCCAATCATATCCTTTTATCAAATGTAATATGGAAAAAAGGTGAAACAACTCAGAAGCTACAAAAAAAAAAGCCATGTAAATGTGCATAATGCGATATAGCCTTTTCCTTTCTTGCGATGTTGGAATTTTCTGAACTTATTGTGTTATTGTTTGCAGGAGAATACCCTATGTAGTTGCTTTAAAGCACCACCATGGCGCATGTGCAGCATTGTTGAATCCCACATCAGCTGAACCTCTTGTTTGGCCGTCGCCCTTAAAATTTATCAGCGAGCTTAGTCATGACGCTAAGGTTTTATTGGAGAGAGCTCTGATGGAAGCAAGCAAGGAAAGGGAGAAAATCATCTTAAAGGTCCATTCTGTAAAACGTTGGTTTGTTAGGTTGGGTGACTTCATTTTGTTGGATATTAGGTTTGTTGAACATTTGTGTTGGATACTATCTTGTTGGATATTAAGTTTGTGGAACCTTTGTGTTGGATACTATCTAAACAGCTTGGTCTCATGTTTGTGTTGATTGTTCTGTTGGTTTGTGTGTTCTGTTGATTTTTCTTTAAACAGGTTGGTTTGTGTTCTGTTGGATAACAGGTTGTTTTGTGTGGGCATGTCGAAACATATGGGTGTGTTACACAATTTTTTGCCAAACATAAGGGTGGAAAAACAAACTATACACCAAACATAAGTTACAACTGAATAACAACGTACATAACTTGTGGGTCCACAATGTATTCATTAAACAATTATCAAGTACAACTGAATGACAACGCACATAACGTACACACTATACAACAAAAGTTTTAAACGCAGCTACATCTTCAACATAAGTCCAGCAACAATGCAAACTAAGAACACTATAACACACAGCTGTTGCTGATTTCTGCTACGCAACACATAAATTTGATTGTTGAGTTCGGATTCCTTTGACACAAATTTGGCCATGGCTCTCATTCCATACACACACATCGGTGGATCTGCCCAAGCAAAGAAATCACAACCCATTTTCAATGGATGCATAGTGGTAAACATAAATTAGGGTTTCCAAAAAATCAAATTTGTTCGAAATACACTAATCGACTATATCTTCGAAATTAACTCAACGAATTGACAGCATTACCTGGTATCTCGGACATGAAAAGAACAGACAACCGAAATTTTTCATGGTCCATGCTGTTCTTGCACGAGTTTGTAGACCGCAATAACAAAGTGGATCATTGTGGTCCATATCCGAGTGAGATGCGAAAGGGGAAGAAGAATTGGAAGAAGATTCAAAGTACTTACCTTGGCCCATCTTGCTAGGAGAAACGCAGCAAGCCGACGACAAAGTAAATACGCAGGAGAACAAATGACAAATGGAAGAAAGACAGACTTAATAAACAGAAATTGCTAAGGGTAGTTTATGTATTATCATTTAGGAGTAAGACACATGACAACCACGTGAGCATCAATTTAACAGAAAACATTCAGAATGGACGGAAAGGCTCAATGACCAACAAACGTAAACATCTAGGGTGTAATAACAAACATCATGGGTGCAATTACCAACGGGTGCAAACATCCGGATGCATTTAGTTACTTTTCCCTATTTTAAAATATTGGATCTTACCTTCAAAAATTTTATTTTTTCCCCTAAATTATATCCATAAAGTGTATTAAATTTCTTGTAGCCCAAAATAGGTAGCCCATCCCAACCTTAACCGGTTTTACGGAACCAGTTCGACCACTACCGGTTCTCGTAAACGTAGCTCTAGCTCCTTCCCCAAGCAACCATACCGACTCTGCTCTCTCACATAAACCCTAACCTCTCCTTCACCATTACATTCGTTCTCGTCCTCTCAGACCAACTTCATCGATCTTCAGAGAACAGGCAATATGGGGAGCAGCCAGGCCGCGGTTAATTTTCTTAGCAAAGTGGGGCAGGCAGCCTTCGGACTTGGCGCCGCCGCGACTGCTCTTAATGCGTCGCTGTACACCGTCGATGGAGGCCAGAGGGCAGTGATCTTCGACCGGATACGTGGAGTTATGGATGATACTGTCGGTGAAGGGACTCACTTTTTGACTCCGTGGCTACAGAAACCCTTCATTTTCGACATCAGGACTCGGCCCCACACCTTCTCCTCCATTTCTGGTACGAAGGATCTGCAGATGGTGAACCTCACTCTCCGTGTCCTCTCTCGACCTCAGGTAAAACCTCTAGAGCTTTGATTAGCTTGGTTCGTTCTCGTGGTTGGTTCGTTTCATAGAACGTTAAGTAACGTTAGAAGTCTGAGCTGCAAATGGACCCACCTGAGAGCTTGATTTTCATGCTCTGCGTTGTCTATAGCATTTGACATGCTGCTTGTGAGCTATCAGAAATGGTTATGGATATTGGTTTGCTAAAGCCTTGATTATCTTGTTCCTTGTTGTTGGATCCTCCCGATACCAGTTTGCTTCGAAGTTCATTAATAAGGTCTGAAGTCTGAACTGCTAGTACTTACTTAAGGGAGATCGAGATTAAGAACAAAATGCTTTGTGTTGTCCATAGAATTTTTTATCTCTCAAATAACAGAGATTTGTTCGTAAGTCCTTTTTAAGTGTCTAGGACTCTAGTTCTATTTTTCCAAGGCAAGACATGATTGAATTGCATGTATCATTTTTGGTTGCCTCTCCCATATGCTCATCATTTTACTATTGGACAAATAGATTAGGTCAGCATGTGAAATCACCTTGTAGCCTCTGAGTGATAATTGATTTTATTCACCATTAATAGTTGTGTGGAAAATGTTGATAAAAAGACGTTTTGTTGGGTTTCCCTCACAATTGCATTTTATGATTTTTCATACTATTTATGACCTCCTGTCCGTACGTGCATCAATTTACTATTGGAAATTACCCATGTAGTCTATAACCGTTAGTAGACATTAGAAGTCTATTGAAGATAATCTCTTTGATATCTTAAATGGAAGAACAATAGCTTTGACAAAATAAAACAAAACACAGGTCTCTCAACTGCCTTATATCTTCCGCCACCTTGGTTTGGAATATGATGACAAGGTCCTTCCTTCAATTGGAAATGAGGTTCTCAAAGCTGTGGTTGCTCAATTCAATGCTGATCAGCTCCTAACAGATCGTCCGCAAGTGTCTGCTTTGGTCCGTGAGAGCCTGATTCAGCGAGCCAAGGAATTCAACATCATCCTTGATGATGTTGCCATTACCCATCTGTCTTATGGTGCAGAGTTCTCAAGGGCAGTGGAGCAGAAGCAGGTGGCTCAGCAGGAAGCAGAGAGGTCCAAGTTTGTTGTGATGAAAGCTGACCAAGAGAGAAGGGCTGCAGTTATCCGGGCAGAAGGAGAGAGTGAGTCTGCAAAACTGATCTCAGATGCAACAGCTGCAGTGGGTATGGGCTTGATTGAGCTGAGGCGGATTGAGGCTTCGAGGGAGATTGCAGCAACACTTGCAAAGAACCCGAATGTTGCGTACTTGCCAGGTGGACAACAGACTCTTCTTTCACTTAACCCAGCCATGTTGGGAGGGCGTTAAACAAAAACAAGGTAATCTCCATCTTCAGTTTGGTCTAGTTCTTTTATTCAGTAACCGGTTAGTTGTTGAATTATGTGGATGCTCTTGTTTGTATATATATGGATCTGAAAGTTGTCTTGTTGACTGCAGGCATGCATTTGATGGAGGAGCATGGTAGTAGTTAGTTTGCGGAGTATTTGTACGGCAAATTAGCATTTTGAGAAATCTCTTGTTCCTGGTTTCAGCCAATAATCTGCATGAAAGTTTGAGTGACAATGAATTGAACATAATATATGATGACTCTGTTTCTTTGAGGGGGCAGTTTCTTTCTATCGACGATGTGAGTTTAAATGTTATTTCAGTATAAGTATGGATGCCTTCCTTTTAATTCAGATGCACCCTCAACTTAATCACACCCTCAGACGAAAGTGTTTTTTTTCTTCAAGTCACGGTAGCTAGCTATCCTTGATGTAAGCCTTCTTTTATCGATGAGGATGCAAATACAGTTTCTAAAATGAAAAACTTGAAAACTTTTTCCTTAATATCAACTGGGATTGAGGTTGGATTTCCAGATTTAAGCACGAGTTTAATTCACGTTGAGATTAGAGAATATGTTTTTAATTCACGTGGATGACGCTGTTGAGCAACTGAAGAGCAAAGGAATTGAAGTGTTTGGCGTGGTTTGTAATGTCTCTAATTCACAGCAGCGGAAGAATCTCATAGAAAAGGCCCCCCAGGTTAAGCCAAAGTGTTGAAGCCTTTTCCTTTGATAAATTGAAGCGTGTGAATCCAATTCAATCAGTTGTTTGATTGAAATTGAAATGATTTTTGAAGAAGCAATTGGAAAATGGTGCCTTGATACTGGTGATGTTTCTCTAGCTGCTGCAACTTGTCTGAAATTGAGACTTTGTTTCAATCATATATTATGCTACTGATTGACTAATTGAGAGAATAACTAGTTCATTAACCATACTTCGTTTAATTTACAGAAGTATGGAAAAATTGATGTGGTTCCGTGAACTAAAGGAACTTGATAGAAGATCCAGTGACTGGTCATCCAAACTCGAGAAGTACTAATCGGAAGAGCAAATGCTCCATGAGTGTGTGAGGGAACTTGCTGAGCAGAATGTTGCATTGTAGCGAGAAAATAGAAAACATATGCTTTATACAGCAATATGACCAAATGCTCAAGGAATTAACTGCAAAGGTGGAGCAACTAAGTCAAGAAAATGAAGAATTGTGGCAGAGAATCTCTGTTTTGCAGGATAAATACAAAGCAGCAGAAGAAAATGGGGCCTGTGTTAAGAGAAATTTCCAGGAAAAGGATAAATAATGCAAGGATTTGCACAAATTAGTGAAGGGCTTCAAGTATCATTACGTGAGAATGTTGCGAAGCTGCAATCACCTGCAATAGTTGATAAGCGTGTTGTATCAAATGCTGTTGCTAATCCATATATTCATCCGATCCTTGAGACTCAAGAGTATGTGCTTGACAAGTTGTGGGAAATATTAAATGTTAAAGCTGATATTCTTCTTCTAAATGTAATTATTAAGGATCCAAGAACAGTCCACAATTAATTTAATGGCGATAATTTGCGTCTTCACTACTCTTATTGCATGTATAGTGAGACCACATATGTAATTTATTGAGATTTGACGGTGGAAATGATATGTGATGATACAGGAGGCAGCAACACACATACAGAAGGGTTCGTCGGTGGTTTTAATTTCCTCCATTACTGCTTATAATCCTCAAGATTCTATGTCTATGTACAGAGTCACGAAAACTGTCTTACTTGGGCTAACTAAGGTGAGAGGCTTCATGATACCTATGATGTGAAGTTTTCCTCTTAGTACAACCATTATTACATGCTTCTTTGTAGAGTATTTGGATCGAAGTAACAATTAAGGGCATAAGGGCATAAAATTAACGGTTTACTAACAGAATAATCAATTAATCACATTGGAAAAAATATGTATAACCAGTTAGTCACATAGCAAAACCAATTAATCACATTTTGAAACATGTTAAACCATTTTGCACAAGGGAAAAGTCTGAAAAAGGGTCATGATGTTTGACCAAAATGGTTTTCCAACCCTCGTCATGGTAAATGGTACAACATGTTTTGAAAAGATGGTTTTTGGTCCTTACGTCTCACTTCCGTTCGAATTAGACGTGATGTCATCACGTGCGATGGCACGTGTTCCAATTTGCTGACATGTTATTTGTAATACCTATTCTACCCTTATTGCTGACATCACTGGAGGTGCATCCCTTGGTGTGCCCTGACTGGAAGTTCCTGCCTTCGGTTTCATCTTGACGGGTCCTGGCTTTCTGGATTGCGATGACTCCTCCCTTGGTTTCCTCTTAAGGCACATATACAGTCGTTCGAATCTGGGTCTCAGGGGGTTTGGGATCGGGTCAACTTGTATAAAAGCCGAGCTTCCAGGGTTGTGCATCATGATAGTTGCTGCGTAGTCCTGCAGTCTCTCAAACTGCCACACTCTATCTCCTCGTAGTTTCTCCCGAGCAATTCTTATCCCTTCCTGGATGTTCCATCTCTTGACATCAAAATTGTAGCTTTTTGATATCTTCTCTGCAATCGTCTTGCTTCGCACCTTTGGTTCATTCCTGATAAGGTCAAGGTAGTTGTTCGCAATCCACTTTGCACCAAGCTTTCTACTCGTGTACACCTTTGGACAGTCGTGTTCCTTATGGAGGTGTCGAAGCTGAAAAGTTTTTTGCTTGTTCATCTTAACACCAACAACTCGAAAGGGACAAGTCGATACCTTGCATCCAACAATTACTCTAGTAGCTGTATTCTTCTTGGTGAAGTCCGGTTCATACCCCTCATTGATGCTATGGTCAACCATGTACTCACGAAAAGCCTTGGCATCCACAAACAACATCCCAAGTCGAAGCTCCTTCTTCGTTTTACCACGGTTACTCTCACCATCTACTTGTTGGTCAACTATATCATGTCTTCGTAAACTCGCCAATCCATCCTCAACATCCGACAGTGGTGGGGTTCGTAATGTATCACTCGGGTACTCACCCTCATCGAAGTTACTTGCATCCCCCCCTTGAAAAGACTGAAAATTTTCCTCCGCATCCATTCCAAATGTTGCGTCCACTCCAATCTCGACATCCTCATCCCTCTCATGCACATTCGGCTGTGCCTTCCCTGTTTTGTCATTACCGTCGTCATCTACGAAGTCATCTTCCATAGGTCTCTTTCCTTTGTCAGTAGACATCCTTGAAGAACAATCAAATTTGCAATCAGTATCATCAAAAATTCAGCAACAATCAGAGCACGAACAACATACAAATGCAAACCCTAAATCAGAAACAGAGCACATTTTCGACTAAACCATACATACAAAAACATCAAAACGCAACACATATTTAGCAAATCAACAAGAACACATAATCAGCAAATCAACAAACCGAAAAAATTTAAAAAACCGAAATTTGTGGCAAAGGCTCACCTTGGTTTCTCACCAACGAAGCTGAAGAACCAACACACAAGAAGTCCTTGGAAGTCGCCGCGGTTGGAACTCCTTGGAAGCGACACAGAAGAAGTCGCTGAAGTCGCCGGAGTCGCTGATGGAACTTACGCTCCTCTACTCGTCTTTTGTCGCCGGAGTCAATGTAGTTGCGCCGAAGTCGAACGGAACGGAATGGAGAAGATGTGCAGAAGAAACCAGAAGTCGCCAGAAGTCGAACGGAACCGAACCCTCAGTCTGATTTGGAGAAGATGTGCAGAAGAAACTGATTATGGGAGTTGAAATGGGGCCACATGGGGTGAAGAGGGTAGTGTCGTCTTTTCGCCATACAGAGTACAAAATGGGCCCCCATGTGACAGGCACGTGACTAGTTAACGACAAAAAATAACGACGGGTCGACGGAAGGTTCGGTTACCATCCTTTGGCAACATCATGTACCATTAACAATCACAAAAAAACATGTGGCACTGAAAACCATTTTATTCAAACATCATGACCCTTTTTCAGACTTTTCCCTTTGCACAATGGTAAAACTAACCAATTAAGTAATTATTATTATTTTTTTTAATTAAAAAAGGATCATGCAACTAACACGTAACTATTTAAGGTTCTTTTATGTAAAGTGTGATTCAAGTTTCACACCAATCAAAAGAGTTACCTACCTCTAGTCGGGTGCAGAATAATAATCTAGTTAGGACGGCACGGCACGGCACGGCAGAATAATAAACAATAACCTCCACGATATTTGATTATTTTATTCCTATCCTAGCATGCAATGAAAGGAGTGACAAAGGACTAAGGAAGACAAAGCAGCAGTTAATTACGAAACTGGTGGGATAAAAATTTCAGCAGTATCTTGAGAGATATGATCTCCCAAGTGATACAAGTTCAGATCCACTTATCACTCGGACAAAACAAAACAATTCCGGAGAGCTCAATTATTTGGAAACAGCTCTTTCCTAAAGCTCTAACCCGCACAAGTAAAACATAATAAACCGGAAGATGATGATGCTCTTTCCCTTGCAACAGCAAGCACGCCGCGCTGCGAGGATATAACTTAGTTTGCCTGCTTCTTACTGGGACTTGGCAATGTGACGTATCAAGTCAATTACACGAGAGCTGCAGAACAACAGATGTTTTGTTAGCTGTTGGGAGGAGGGGGGGAAATGCGCAAGCTAAGTAGCATTGTTTCTTTGCAAAAGACAGACATTATAAGTAAACAGAAGAAGAAAAATATACCTGTATCCCCATTCGTTGTCATACCACGACACGAGCTTCACAAAGTTACCGCTCAGGGCAATTCCAGCCTTGGCATCAAAGATGCTCGACCTTTTGTCACCCACAAAGTCAGTTGACACGACATCATCCTCCGTGTATCCGAGAATTCCCTTCATGTGGGTCTCTGATGCCTCCCTATTATTATTATAGACATGCACTCCCTGATAAGAAATTGCTATTATGTATATAAATCCATCTTTAGATCTTGATAGTTTCTTACTTGATAGCTGCTTTGATCTCATCATAAGTGGCAGACTTCTCAAGCCTCACGGTGAGATCAACAACAGAGACATCCACAGTTGGGACACGAAAAGCCATTCCAGTCAATTTCCCATTCAGAGCAGGAAGCACTTTGCCGACAGCCTTACAACAACATAAACACAAGAAGTTCAATTGAATGTGGATAGAGCCTACAAAGCTGTGGCATATTCACGATATGTAATGATGAGTATACCTTGGCTGCTCCAGTGCTGCTAGGGATGATGTTGAAGGAAGCAGCCCTTCCACCTCTCCAATCCTTCATGGAAGGTCCATCCACAGTCTTTTGAGTGGCTACAAGTAGCAAGGCAAAACACAACACACATTTAATCAACCAACATACATAGCTTATCTGTTACTATAAAACAGGGGGGGAAATCATCAATCCTCACCGGTCATAGCGTGAACAGTGGTCATGAGACCCTCAACAATTCCGAATTTGTCATTGATGACCTAGCAAATGCAACATATATATCAACAGAACTCTTTATATTCACTAGCTAGTCATATTATCTTTCACTTAGAATGGCAACAATCAAAAATACCTTAGCCAAAGGAGCAAGGCAGTTGGTAGTGCAGCTAGCATTGGACACAATGTCAAGGTCAGACTTGTATTCCTTCTCATTGACACCCACAACAAACATGGGTGCATCCTTGCTGGGAGCAGAGATGATGACCTTCTTTGCACCACCCTATCGTATTAACCAGAGGAGTTAGACAGCGAAACGAGAATGCCCGATAACAGAACAACATTGGGAGTTCACACCCCTTGTTAGAATACTAAGAGCTATATCAGCAGTCCAGTGCATCAGTTAAAATGTAGAAAATCTAACTGAGATTTCAAATGCTAAATAACGACATTGGAGCATGATCAATTGCTGCCTGTTGTCTTTATGTGAAAGATGTCTACTTGTCTTTAAGGTTTACTTTATATATGCAAAATCACACACAAAGCAAATGTCTAAAAAACATTTTGTGTTGACTTAACCAATCAAATTATTAACAAGAGTAAAGTGACAAACACGCATAATATCTGCAGGGTTAATCAAAAAAATTCAAAACCACACACCTTCAAGTGAGCAGCGGCCTTGTCTTTGTCAGTGAAAACTCCAGTGGACTCCACGACGTAATCAGCACCAGCCTCACCCCATGGGATATCCTCTGGGTTCCTAAGAATAAAGACTTTTCAATTACAAACAGTCCTAACTGTTATGAACACTCAATAGCAATGAAATCAAAGACTAAGTTACCTGATACCGAAGACAGTAACAGGCTTTGAGCCAAAGAGAAGTGTCTTTGAGTCCTGAACCTTAAGTTCATTGTGCTTCCATTGACCGTGAACACTGTCGTACTTGAACATGTATGTCTGCAAGCACGAGAAAACAAGAAACAGTAAAGATAAATTTTCACAGACATCACTTGGTTAATTACAACGAGTTAATACAAAATTCTGGCGTGCTTATGATAATAAATTGAGTGTTTCATTTGGGAAGCAGAAGATCAGTATGTTGCAGTGACTAGTAATCATACATGGGCTTTCAGACTGTGTTTCGACAAGATAGGACCAGATCCAGACAGTAATATAGTTCAAAGGGACACTTCTTGTAACGATAGATCCACTGCGAGTTTAACCATCCAAACAGAATCAAGTCTACAACGAATCTGTCAAATATGTGCGATCTCCGCCACGACTTGACCACAAAACTAACTGATCTAGGATTGACGATCGAAAATAACACCAGATCTAACTACGATCTATTTTAAAGAATATGAAACACAGTGAGAAGTATACAGGACGGCAATAAGTTTACCATGTATTCGGTGGTGATGAAAGGATCGTTAACAGCGACCAGCTCAACATCGTCACTCTGGAGAGCCACTCTGGCAACCAGACGGCCAATTCTGCCGAAACCTGCGCCAGAGCAAGCAAGCATACAATACCAACTGAGTCACCAAGTCGCCACCAAGGAAAAGGAAAGCAGAAAGATAAGGAAGATCATAGGCTTACCGTTGATTCCGATCTTGATCTTGGCCATCAGAGAGAATTGGAAGAGGATGAATGCAGAGAAATGAGAGAAATACAATTGGGTACAGAGAAAATAGTTTGCGAACGATGACAGGGACAGTGAGTGGAGGGATTTTATAGCTAGAGAAGTGGCCAAGAGTATTTGGCCAAAAAAAAAAAAAGTGGCCAAGAGGCGTGGGAAACGAAAACTATTGGGCGGAGTTGACGAGGAGTTCCAACTTCCAAAGGAAAAAAAAAAAAAAACTTAAAATGGAGGAAGTGGGGTCCACTGAGGGAGAGAGTCAGATGCCGTCGATTCCGATGGCGTTTGGTTCGGATTTAGCTCACGGTTTTCCCAGCTGACTGATCTCACTCGATTCCTCTCTTTCCGAGTACTATAAATTAGTTAGTGCTTAATAACATTTCCATTTTTTGTTACTAATAACTTTAATTTGTATATACTGTCGATAATTAAATTCCTCACATATAGCACCTAGATTTAAATTGTTGAGTATGAATTGATGTGTTGTGAACTTTAATCTTGATTATTTTTATATTTGACCCAAGAACATTCGAAACTGAATTTATAAGTCTAAGTGTATTAGAGCGTCGCTCATTTATATGACTTACGGTGTAAGGGCGTCGCCTAGTGAGGATGTGCCAGATGATATAAAATACTCAGATTAAGTGCATGTCAGAACACTCACTGGCTACCTAGTCTGAACGTCTGCACGCTTACAGATTAGTTCATCTGCTTTTACAGAATAACTCAGACGCTTTTAGGAGACTTACAATTAAACAAACTAAAAAAATAGTGGAATAACCCTCTTATAAACAATTATTATTGCTAAAATAATCATGGTTTGCTCGCCCGAGAGACTGCACAGATTATCATGGTAGGATCTGACATTACTATGGTTCATGTATGAAATGTTATAAAAACTCATTCATCATCCTCATTCAAGGACTAATTCTTGATTCAATTCACCTACTATATACTTTTAAGTTCTCATCTCAAACGAACATCCGACTAACTTTGTTATCGGATGGAAAACAACGAAAACACCTCAGAATTTCATTTCGTGCAGGTTCAATGAGCAGTTACAAGAAATAGGAGAATAAATTCTAGTATATGTGATTCAACATGAATTATCTAGCTATATAGGTGAGTCGTTTACACTTATATTATGAGATCAAAGTTTAAAATCTCATTTGAGAACACTTTCTAGAAGTTTTTGTTCCACCATTATATTGAACTGACTTCGAGTTAGGGGAATTGAGAAAATGTGTCCAAATTAAATCCATCTATCACCTAATTTCCATCTATCACCTAATTCTACAAAAATGAAATATAAAGTTTAGTGTTCACAGATCTCACCTAATCGTCGGAAAGCACGTCTTTCTTGGGATCTATCTATTTAATAAGGAAAAGTCAATTACTATAATAACGACCCTTCCAAGTTCCATGTTTATTGATTTGTTTCTTTATTCGTTCATGTTCCCGATTGACTATTAAGAGAAAGAAACGAGGTAGAATTGAATAACGGAATATCAACATTTACTAAAGTAAGAAAAGTGGTTTGACTTTAAAGGTACGAGTTTTGATTCCCCCAATTGCTTTTGGAAAAATGGTAAATTGGTGTCCGAAGGGCCGACCTCTCAACTCTAGGTTGTCGGTGGGGCTACGTTGACGGGGCTAGTGCAAGCGCTGGTTGTTCAGAGGGATAACAACTCAGACGAGACTCTCGTAACAGGAAAGCTCGGACATTACGTAGCGGGTTGGATCTAGGGTTGCCACTACTAGCTCATTCTTTTTTATTTGACAAAAAACAAAAAAAAAAAGTGGCTTAGAATGCACTTTTGTTAGGTAAAGAGATATGATTGTGCGAAATTATTCTTAAATACAAATTTAAGATATGATAACTTATTAAACATTATCACTGAGCATAATTTAAATTAAAAAAAAATAATTTATTTATTATATCAATTTACATAAATAAAAATATCACACGTAAATAGAAAGTTCTCATGCTCAACATCTAGCGACTCGTCTTACTAATTCTACACTTGAGATACCTTTTGACTTAATCCCAACGCTACTTCGTTTCATTGTTCTTGTGGTAGGGATTATTCTAGTGTATCCCCATAAATAATGCTACACGATGAGGAAGAAAGCACGCCGCATGGAGAATATTTTTAAATGAACCAAGATCATGCCACAGCACGCCTCCACAATACCTTGTTCAATAGCAGAATGGACTAGAATCCAATTACAGTGTAAATAGACAAATTCCTCGTACCCCACCACCAAATGACAAGACATGAATTAGGTTGTATATGACTCGGTTTTCTATGGTGGAACCACACGAATATACCAAAGCCTGGATGGCATATCCCACTTCCCACTTCCCGTCCAGCAGTGATTCAAAGCATACCTTCCGCATTCCAAGTAGATTACAAGTCAAATGTTAGGTTTTATAGCCACCAACCTCCTCATTCCACCTCAACAAACAATGACAAGTAGGTGTGCTTCCTTGACACACCCACCGTAGTATCCTAGCATGGGCAGGAAGGAACCACTCCCTTTTCTAAGGAGTGACACATGTCACATTTTGATTGGTTTGGTGTAAAAACCTCTACTCACCCATATTCACTTTTGCAGCTTAGCAAGCCCCAAAACTTCACTATGCGTTTTTTCAAAGTAATTCGAAATTAGGCTTGTCCAAATGAACCGGTTCTGCCGAATTGGTCTGGTCTGGAACTTGTTTGGTCCGAACCGGTTCGGCTGAACTAGTTCCAAAATTAAACCAGTGTTTTTAGCATTCAAATAGAACAATTCAAAATAGTACCAAAAATCCAGTTCGAATCGGTTTGACTCGACTCATTTTTTTATACTGGTTTATACTTAAATTTAAATCAAATCACTTTAAACCTATATAATTTTAGAACCGGTTTGAAGCTAAATCAACTAAACCGGTCTGAAATTAAACCAAACCTAGAGATGTCTTCAATAAACCAAACCTAGAGATATATTGGACTCTCGTATGTTGATGTTGGACAGGATTTTAGTTGGTTGTGGAACAGATTTTCAATCGGTTCAGTGCATTTTTCAGTAGGTTCAGTGTTTTTTCAGCCGGTTCAATGTTTTTTCAGCCGGTTCAGTGTTTTTCAGTTGGTTCAGTATTTTTTCAGACGGTTCAGTGTGTTGGACAGGATTTTCAGCCGGTTTAGGTTCGGTTTGAACCGAATTATTTCCGAACAAAAATTGTTATTTAAAAAAACATACCAGAACAGTTCAAACCGGTTCTGAATTGGTTCGAACCAGACCAGTTCTTTTTTCCTTAAACCAGACCAGTTTTTTTATAAACAGAAAAATGTACTGTTTTTTTTCAAACCAGTCCAGTTCAGAACTGGTTCGACCCCGAACCGATTCATGGACAAGCCTATTCGAAATAGGAATACATAATAAAAAATAGAAAAAGTTATTTCTTTTTATGGAATAAAATAATGAATTCAATTGTTTTTTTTTGTCGAATTGTATATGAAAAATGAATAGAATGTGGTAAAATAACATATTTGTCCCTCCTTGTATATGTATAATACATAATACAAATAACTTGTATTAATTAATTTTAAAAAATAAGAATAATAAAATCTTATAATATAATTAACACAGAATCAACACACGATTCCATATCGACAGTAAGAGCATTCAAGAATCAATCACGAAACCAACATCAATTATGCATTCAAGACCATGCAAAATTCATAACCCAGTATTCTATTATGGGTTCGTGATGAACCCCAAAATCGCAATTTATAGGTTAGTCATGAACCCATATATGATTCTGGGACTTGATCGAAGCAGAGCAAAAGAAGAAGAAGGGTGCTCAATCGAAGGGCTCGATCACATACCTTGGAGGGGAGCTTCTTAAGTTGTGAAGGGTATAGTAGAAAATAAAGAAATATAGTGAGGGTAAAAACGTCATTTCCTTACCTATTTCAGATTCATTGCCCGCTAGGCTTAGGAATTCCGAGTTTTGGGGATGGAATGTTTTAACCTACCCCACTCGGAATGTCTAAGCCAATTTTTTTCAATTCCGCGAAAAGAATAATTTATTACAGAATCCGTAAGCCGTATTCCATAAGTTTTCCGCAAAATAAACGGGTCATCAATCTTCTTTCTTTTCCTCCTCATTCCTCCTTATTTTGTCAAAGATTTTTTCAATTGCACTACTGAAAATACTTGTTTTGTCCAAGATTTTTTTAGGGTAAAATACGAGTTTCCCCTAAAGTTTAGGCCGATTTTAAATTTACCCCTTAAAGTTGTAAAATTTTAAATTTTAATCATAATGTCCGGATCATATTAAAAATACCCCATTTCCGTGACTTTGGCGTTTAATACTAACGAAAATATGATCATGTACATACCACATGACTTTTTAATATATTAAATCGACAAAAATGCCCTCCGTGGAATTTCTCTGGTGTTCTTCAAGTGTTGTCCTCTGTTCTTCATGTTCTTCAAGTAACTGGTCCCCCATTCATTCTTGTTGTCCTCTGAGGCACAAAAAGCTGAAGCTTGCAGACTCTGTTCAAATCACAAAATACAATTTGAAGTATTCTTCAATACATTTCAGTTCCTTGCTTATGCTCGAGAACCAATCACTCAGGTGAAGTTTAGAGGGAAGAACTAACCATCGCCGTCCTTGTTGAAGAGGCTGAAAGCCTCCTTAAACTCGGAGATCTGATCATCGGTCAACTGATCTACCATGACTTTTGTCGCAGAGAGAAACTCAAAGCGAAAGGTGGAGCGGAAATCAGAGAGAATGAAGAGATCAGAAATAGAGAAATCATGGAGCATAAAATCAAGAGCGAAGGGTCGAAGAATGGGATGGATCAAGTATAATTGGTGTTGTCGTAGATTCCGACAAACATCCATCCTTGTTCCTCAGAGACCACAACATGGATATGATCCTCGCCTACCTTGCATAACGCTTACTCAACATTATCGACTTCACTCTTAGGTGTTGTCTCAGACTCAACTTCCTCCTCATGGGTCTTTTTTTTATCGCCGATGTTCAACACTGGAACCACCCTGTGCCGCTCCCTCAGACTCTTTTCCCACAAGATGAGTACCCATATTTCGTCTTTGCTCCCCCTTTGTTTGAGCCTTCGTTTTGTCTTATTTGCAGGTTGACTTTGAATTGGCAAGGACGAGGCCGTTGATTTCTCTTTCAGCGGATCTGTTGTTGGCGATTCCGAAATTGGGTAAAGAGCTTTGGAATTAGACAATCCGCTAACCTTGCTGTGTTGAGTTTGACCGGTCAAAACTGTTGCCTGCTCCTCCAACGACGATGGTGCTTGGACATGCAGTTCCTTTTGTAGTGGCGACTATTTTACCCTAGGTTATCGAAGGATACATGTCTTGAATTAGACAACAACCACATGAGATTGGTTCCACCGTCGCCTTCAAGCTACCAGCATTCGTCTCTGTCATCCTCCATGGAAAGTTGTTCATAAGGTTCCAAGGAAGAGTTGTTCATACAATAGTTTTCAAATGGGCAATTTTGTACATTGGAAATGTTAAAAAATCATGTGATCTGCACATGATAGGGTTTCCATTCGAAATTAACGGTCGGCTAACGGTAAGGGAAAATTTTTTATCGGGTCCAAACATTAAGACTAAACTTTAAAATTTAAGGGAAATTTTAAAATCGGCGTAAACTTTAGAGGGTATTGTCATATTTTACCATTTTGTTTTAATATTGGTAAAATCTTCTCTAACGGTGAAATTCGTTTTCATAGGCAAAAAACGTTATCATCGGTAAAATCCTTTTTGTCGACAAAAAGATGTATTTGCTAAATAATTAAGTAGTGGATTGAAAATTTTCCCAATAAATGTTTTTCGTCTGACAACAATTGAACTTGGAAGTTAGATGCTCAAGTGAGTTTTTTTATTTGACGCGATTAATTCAAATCATTCATATTTAATCACTGAGTTAGTAATTTCAGTCGGTTTAGGGTTAATTGATAGTTGGGTTTTAAAATCTAAAGTTGTCTTTCATATAAATTATCGTAACGACACTACTAAAATTACCTTATTTAACAACGAAATATTTCTTCGATAAAAATATATTTTTTCGTTGTTAAGAAAATTTTCCATCAGCAAAGACATAATTTTGCCGCTAAAAATTCCATCAATGAAATATTATATTGTCGATAAAACCTTTTTCGCTGACGAAAATATTTACTGGGAAATAACATTTTTATATAATGTACGTCTCTCTTTCCAAAATCTTTCAAAAACTAACTTCCAAATGGACCAAATTCAACTTATGTGCCACTCTTCATTTCTAAAATAAGAATCACCAGTCTAGTCTTTGCTGAATCTTTTGTAAACTTTGGTCGGTTGGTTAGTTGTAGATTAAAGGACTCGTCACTCACTGCTCCCTCGATATTTGTAGCAAGGAAAGTTTGAGTTTTGCTTGTTATTTATTCATTGATGATTAAGTAAGTAGCAGGTTTTGGCAAAAAAAAAGTAAGTAGCAGGTTATTTGAGAGTAAATGTGAATATCAAATAATTGATTACCTAGTAAAGTGGGTAGGTGCAAAATATTTATAAGCAAAATCATTGCACTATTCATCCGGTTAGAGTTTTACCTTGGTTGACTTTATCTTTTGATTGATAATCTGATCATAGTTACTTTTGATATGAGAGTCTTTAATGACCGCTATCAAAACCGTTTCTAGTCGTAATTAATATTAGGCATACTCATTATTTTGCATTAAATGTTTCTTGTCCCTTTAGTGAGACTCTCGGAAGGTACCAAAGAGGAAGCGACGCCTTAAAAAAACATCAGACGACGCATTGGTAACAAGGAGGCGACGTTAGGGTTCTATCAGTCCTCATCTCACTGCCATTTTTCACGTTGTATTAAACCTTACCTCTCCCCCTCTTATCGCATCGTCGCTTCTTACAACGTTGTGTCGTGATGAGCCTCGATAAGTCTATGTGCTTCAAAATTATAGTTTTATAGGATTTATATATGTGTAAATTTAGTAAGGTGAATATTTTCCCTCTAAATTTGTGTATTTAAAGTTGTTAAGATCAAGCTAGTTCGAGGTCGTTCGAAATAATACGATTCGTCTCGAGTAAATATTATGGATGAAACCGGACCAGTCATACCAAATTTTTACTATTTCGATTTGGAACCTATATTTTCGGACAAGACTTTCTTAAACAAAACTCAATCAAAAGACCGTATGAGGAAAAATAAACTGTCCATTTAGATTGGATTTTCGGTTTAAAATGAAAAAAAAAATACATATTCAAAACTAAAATAAGTATTCAAAATCAAATTAAATAATAAAATAAACAAATTTAACAATGTTTGCATAATTTTCTACTAAACAAATCGATTAAACAACTATTAAATAACAAAACTATTATTTGTTTGTATTCATTGATTAACTATATTAATTAATACTAATTAATATAATATATAAAATTATATACGTATTAATGGTCAGACCAAACTCCACGATATTTTAAATTCGTTGATCGAATAGTCTAAAAAACCGTTTCAATCAAAAAATCCAATCATAAGCCGAACATTACATTTTCGGACCACCCGGTTTTTGCTTTCAACCCTAGTAAGTATCACGTGTAACACAAGTTACTAGTGTATATGGGTGAGATCGGGCGGGATAGATCAGTCTTTTTGAAAAGACCGAACCCGAAATTCCAATCCTCACTTGTGGAGGACCGATACCAGATTCAACCAAAAAGGTTTGTCCGAGTCGGTCTTGCTTGACTCAGACCGGTCTCGGTCTTGGACCAAAATTTTGAGTAAAATAAAAAAATTGTGACAATCAGAATCAAGAATAAGTGAATCAAGAATCAAGAATAAAAAACAATCGGGATCAAGAATAACAAACAATCGGAATCAAACCACAACCACAATCGGAATCAAACCATAACAAACCACAATCGTGACAATCTGAACAATGAAGGATAGAAATGAAGGATTCATGAAACATTACCTGCTTCCAAGGCCGAAGAAACTCATGGTTGCTACTTCTTTGAAGGAGGATCGAAAAAGATGAAGTTTGAAGAAGGTGAGGAGATGAAATCAAGAGAGAGATGACCGTAAAAAAGTGGACAGATGTTGGAGTGCTGTAATATTAAGAGATGAAATCAAGAGATAGATGAAAACCGGAAAGACCACTATAATATTATATTTTGGGAGGGAGACCCAACCAACCATCAATACTCGAGTGCTGTGCCGAGACTGATTTTGGGAGGCCCAACCATCCAAAAAATGTTTCATAATAAAGTTGGGCCGGACCATTCGAGATTTTTGGAGGAAAAACCGAGACCGACCTTGAGGAAAAAAACTCACTCGTTCGGTCTCGATCTTAAACTCGGTCTGGTCTCGGGCAAGTTTTACGAAGAATTCGATCTTTCGATATTTTTTGCTCAAGACAATGAGAAGACTGATGAAAATAACTCTGAAACAAGAGGGACACGTGTCGAGCATAACCGGATCTCGGCCGTCGGACTGGCTATACTGAAAAGGCCGTATTTCAAGCCCACAACTGAAAATGCAGAGAACCAAGCTTTCTCCACTGATTTTCATTTTCCAAACGTTAGAACCCTAGATCGGAATTCTCATCAACTTCATTTCCAGTAACTTCAAGCATTAACTGTGGTCCTGAAGTACTTTCGCATTCTTCGATTTAATGATCTATTTGGTTTGAGTAGACGAGTACAAAGAATAAAGAGTGTCTTTCATGGACTTCTGATGCTACTGATGCCTCGACTTTGATTGGATCTCCACATAGTATCCTTCTCATAAGCTGAAATGCTATTGGTCGGCGGGGTTTATTTATTGATCGAGATGAATTCCTGTCTGCATTAGTGAGTTTCTTTTCTACATTTTGCTTGCTTAATGGTGTGGAAGCTGATATGTTCAAGGATTTGCCAAAACGAAGTAAAATACATTCGGATAGAATCCTGTTTTAAGTTACTGGAGCTAAGAGTGTGTGCAAATTTCGAAATCTGGCAGTCGTGAGGATTCTACCTTAAGTCACTTGTGCTTACCGTGGATTTTACTCTGATTAACCCAAAGTTCATTGGTCTGGTCTTTTGCTTGTTCTGGATTGTACTTGGATTACTCAGTAGTGTTGATAGGATTGTGCCAGTTTGCTCTAGCTCGAATTTGTGCAGCTGTGCCTGGAGTGTATTATGCATTCAATATTTTGCTCATTTAAATTCTTTTGAACTTCGACTCCCTAAAGTTGTTTCTGAGGACATCTTACTTTCCAAGATCCTCATGCATTTTGCACATTTGACAGGACCTTTGCTTTTAAACTTTTATACTATTAGTAATCATGTCTCTGCTCCGCCAATTCTTCTTCTTGTACTAATCTATTATTGTGACATCAATATGTTGTGTTAACGCTTTGCAATTGTCTATTTCTTTTGAAGTATAAAAATAAAAAGGTATATTTAGTAGTTTGATTCTCCTGGTACATTACTCCCTCCAAAAACCATTCTAATAGTTGGTGGCGTGGTTTCCTCTTACATTGATTTTCAATTGAATTCGTGCACTTGAATTAATCAATAGAGCATTGAGGTCTCCCTATAGGAATGATACGTGTGAGGAATTTTTAAATCATTATCAGCAGCAGACTGGGACTCTTGTTGAGAAAATTTCTCCAAAACACATGCTATAGTGGAATCGTAGCTTTGTTAGATTGTGCTGGATTTATTTCCCCTCGGTCAGATCTAATGATGCTTGTTTCATTGTTATTATGTCAAAGGCAGGTTGATTCTTTTGCAGATGTGAATGCAAGAGGTTAATGCAAAGCAATGTCGGGTCTGAAGGATAAATGTAGTCTGGTGACAGTTGTCATTTGCACCATTGTGGTGGGCCTTGTTGGTTTGTATGGTTTGGTAAAGCCTGTTTCCAATGGCTGTGTTATGACTTACATGTATCCAACTTATGTCCCTATCTCTACAACGGATGGTCTATCTTCTGGAAAGTATGGGTTGTATTTGTACCATGAAGGTTGGAAAAAAATTGATTTTGTGGAGCACCTGAAGAAACTCAGTGGTGTTCCAGTTCTGTTCATTCCTGGTAATGGTGGTAGCTATAAGCAGGTATGTCCTCTTATCTTCATCTTTCAAATTGCTATAATTTGGTGATATTCCCAGTTTGCTAATTTTCCATATTCTGGGGGCTTGAAAGTCTTTCTCTTCATATTTCTTTCAGTGGTCTGCTGCCAAAACTTAACTCAAAGAGATGCATTTTCTCCATTAATTTGGAACTTATTGATCATCTCTTTCTCTAGTTGCTCCTTCAAAGAACGTAAAATAAAGGTCCCAGATTGGTTATGTAGGTACATGATTTTTCATATAATTCATAGGGTCCTCATAGAATCTTTGTATTTCTTGATGGATGTTCATCTGTACATAAAACTAGGCTTTGTTTGTTTTATTTTGGATCTCCGGATGTTGTTGAAGGATAAATCATAAAAGGCAAAATGATCCTAGTTATCTATCTCTCCAGGGAATATTGAGTTTGAAGAATGAACCCAGTTATCTATCTCTCCAGGAGAAGATTGAATTTGAAGAATTGTTATGTCTAGATTTGAATCATCTCATATGTTGAAAACTAGATGCAGATAGATATGCTTGTGATAACTTATGCACAAGTTGATGCCTACTCCTTGCTATAGTGCCATTATGTGACCACTTATATATCATGATTAACATAGCTCCATACGAGTAGAAAGTAGTTATGCACTTGATTTTTTCTTTTAATGGAAGTTCTGTTACCATATACATAAGTAACTAAAACCATTTAATAACTCTCTAGGAAGATGTCTCGTACTTCTATTTAGTTACCTCTTTTGCTTTTGCTAATACTTTTTATGATTCTATCAAGATACTCAATTCTTCTTTGATGTTGTCCTTTGACTTGCTATTTCAGCAATATATATTAGTAATTCTCTATAATACAATTTTTGAATGAAGTGACATAATGTTCTTGTGGTACTTTGTAATGTATTATCCCCTATTTTTTCGTAAGCAATCAGGAAACCCATGACATTTGTCCTCCATTTTTCATGCTAGTAATATAAATATGTTTCACCCCATTCAGTGATGAACCCTTACAGGTGCGGTCGCTTGCCGCGGAATCAGATAGGGCATACCAAGGAGGACCATTTGAACGTTCCTTTTATCAGGAAGCTCTTTTAACTCCTGAAGAGAGAGGACTGGATATAGATACAGCTCTAGCTGACTTAAAGTTACCCAACCATTATGTTCGAAAACTAGATTGGTTTGCTGTGGATCTCGAAGGTGAACATTCTGCAATGGACGGTCGGATACTTGAAGAGCACACTGAATATGTTGTGTATGCCATTCACAGGGTATCATTTTCATTTTTTTTTCCTTGTCGATTAGAAGAAAGTTGCTCACTGAGTCTTGACAATGCAGTTCAATGTAGGGTATATACCATATAAGGAAACAGATCATTTAGAAACTCATTATTTTTTTTCCTTGTCGATTAGAAACTCATTATTTATTGCAAGAGGGTGCAACATTTACAAAGGGATACCAAAATAAAAAATAGTCATTGCAACTCAATAATTTTTACATACATCTAATAATTTATTTTTGTGCTGAAGAATCTCTTCTTCAATGTTTATTGCAATGCACAACAATTGGTACAAGATTATAATGTATATAGTTTCATGATTGACACGGTGCACTATATTTAGTTTATCAACTGAGAATTGACTGCTTGAAGCCTTTATCGCGTTGTTATGTTCTATTTACCTCATATAACAGTTACTTTGAGTTCATAGGACAGTGAGTTTGATGATAAGCTTGTTCTGTGTATCAAGTTTTGCCTTTGCTTATGCATTTACACAAATGCTCACTATAAACCTCACCCGCAGATGCAGGCATTTAATGCTGATTGTTTTTTATATGATAATGTTGATTAAACGAGCAAACACCCAAATAGAGCACTATTTTGTCATTAATAGAGCAACTATCCTTACTTGTTTGCAGATCTTAGATCAATATAAAGTGTCTCAAGATGCTAAAGCAAAGGAAGGCGCTGCTGCATCTGGAAGTTTGCCAAAAAGTGTCATATTGGTTGGCCATTCTATGGGTGGATTCGTTGCCAGAGCTGCTGTTGTTCATCCTAGTCTTAGAAAATCATCTGTTGAAACCGTTTTGACACTCTCAAGCCCTCATCAGTATGCTCTTTGCTTGTTAAGATAACCCTTTTTTTTTTCTTCCAAATATTTAGAGATTGATAGTCATTCTTGACAGCTTTATTCTACAGGTCACCTCCTGTAGCATTACAGCCATCATTAGGCCACTATTTTGCACGAGTAAATGATGCATGGAGAAGGGGCTACGAAGTTCAGAACCTTCCTGGAGGACATAAGATCTCTGAGCTGGAACTGTCAAATGTTGTTGTTATCTCAATTACTGGAGGTATTAATGATTACCAGGTATGCTTTTCCACACTAACTAACATGCCTTATTGAATCAAACCTTAATGTGCTGCTTATGTTATGACGGTCTGGATAATCACATGAGAATTACAGTCTACTGCTGTGCCAATGATCAATGCTTGACATGAGTAATGCTCACAACTTGGCACTCTGCTCTGTATCTTTATGTGAAATGGATATTTAGTTATGTTGAAGAACCCACTGTAAGGTAATACCACACCAGTTGGTGTGGCTTTGTTTGAACACTATATAATCAAATGGGCTACCTTCTCCTATCACCAATTGGTTATACCCCACTTGTATAAATGATTGCTTTTTGTTTGCCTGATGGGTTTGATTCGACCCAATACAGAATTAGCAGTATTTAGTGCACGTGGTTGAAGGGATGTGAATTAATTTTTTGAGGATGGTGAACCAAAAAGTGGAATTCTTTTTTAATTGTACCATTTGATGAATAAAATGTTTGCACTGTAATTGCTCTCATACATGCTCTAGATACCTATCTTATTTGCTTCAGTGAATGATTCTACTCCTGTGTTAGTCACATTTTCTAGTTTGATATCGTCACACAAAAATAGTTACACATGCAAAATCATGTCCTTTTCTGTTGGGTATGATGTGAGCGGTTGCATGTTTCACCAGTGTAATTATGATTATGACAAGTATGATTTCATCTCCGAAAAATATCTTCTTCAGGTAGTCACTAGCTCTCTCATGCATGTGATTGTATTTTGAAGGCCTTTTCTTTTTAATATTTTTGTTTTCTTAGGTACGGTCAAAGTTAGAATCCCTCGACGGTATTGTTCCAGCTACTCATGGTTTTACCATAAGCAGTACGGGAATGAAGAATGTATGGCTATCAATGGAGCATCAAGCCATTCTGTGGTGCAACCAGTTAGTTGTGCAGGTAGGTGGAATCTCTTTATAGCCTGTTTTTGTTTCTATGACAGTCATTTCTCAGTCTTTGCTCTTGTTAGGTTTCACATACGCTCCTTAGTCTGGTAGACCCCAAATCCAGACAGACATTTCCTGACCCTCCAAGGAGATTGGCAATTTTCTCTAAAATGCTTCGAAGTGGGGTAGTGCAGAGTTTCAATTGGATGAAGTACTCACATTTGTCTCAGCACTTAAGTAATAATCAAGATATTGGTGCTAGAGGTGTGGTTGCTATCCTCACAAATTTTATCCTTTCTTTCGTCTAGAGTGTTCAATTGATTGCACCACATTGTATATTGAAGGAGGCTTTTGAACTTGGTAAAGTTTGAAGTCACTCTTCCAGCTTCAGTAAAGAAGCAATGGAATAGCTATTGTCTTGTAGTGATGACAACAGCATTATAACAACTGAAACTTGTGCTAACGTATTCCTAGTGCCTGCTACAGTCACTACAAGATAATAAACATTTTATGGACTGGTAACAGATGAAGAAATAACTATGATGAATAAATAACTATCATTGCACTCCTGAAAGATGGAAGAACAGTGAAGGACAATCTAGTTATACATTTTTACACATACATACAAGTCAGTAATAGAGTGTACCTCTGGCAATGCCATGTGTCTATGGGATGAATGTCCCTCTATTTCTTGAACTGCTATCTTACATGTTCTCCACTAACGTGTATGAGCATCTCCTTCTTGGTTTATTATTAATTAATTTTCAGCTTTATCAATTTCCAATTATGTAAACCAGTAGCTCAAACCACTGTAAAAGGTATCCGTTTTCCATTTATAGGATCTTCTTCAATATCAGCACGACTAGTAAGAGTGTAAGTTAAGTTGCATCCTTCCAAATAGGAAATGGACAGCTCTTGGTGCTGTGCTTTCGACCGATGCAATGCTGTAGCTAACACATTATTTATCCTTCGGAAATATGTAATTAATTGGAAGAACTTACATTTTTGTTTGCTGTAATATATCCTGACCTTTAAGGTTAAAAAAACATGTTGGTTGATAGTTTATATCATGTCCGCAGGATCTCAGGTTGACATTTTACCAACCTGTCCAAGCAATGTGCATTGGAGCAATGATGGACTTGAGAGGGACTTGTACATAACAACAACCACCGTGACGGTATTAGCCATGGATGGGAGAAAAAGGTGGTTAGACATACACAAACTGGTTAGTTTTGCCATACTCAGTTATTCGGAAAATATGAGTGTGTGCTCGTTTATTGTTTTATATTTGTCTGTTCCAGTACGGACCCACCCCACCCCTCAACCACAACAACACACACACAAAAAAAAAGAGTTCAATTTATCTGTTGGTCTTTAGGGTCTCTTGTTACAGTAGTTGATTGCATTATTATCCAGTTAGATTTCTAAATTTGATCTAATGCATATTGTCTAAACACCCATGAACCTACAGGGTAGACGAGCCAGTAACATGTCCAGCCAAACTACTGAAGCTATCCTCTGTGCAACTTGACTAATTTTTTATGTGGGACTTCAAACACCCCTCATGTGCAATATGAGTGTTCACATCAACAGTTTAATTAATGTGCATGTGGCCCTTAAGACTTTAACTGGTCAGGATTGAACATGTGTGAATCCTACCTTGCACACGGATCTCAATAGGAGCCCTACACTGATCCTAACTAAAGTTGCAGTCTTGCACACTTGACCAGTGGGTCTTGCTTTCTGTTTGTTGACATGGACTAAGACTTGTTGTCATTTTCTTAGCGTATAAAACTTGCATTGAATCGACCACAATTCATAAGGCTGAAATTTGTGCATAGGGTTCTGAAGGGAGAAATCATTTCATAATGGTCACGAACCTGGCTCCATGCTCTGGTGTAAGACTTCATCTGTGGCCTGAAAAGGGAAAGTCAGCCTCCAAACCTGCCAATGCACGAGTTCTGGAAGTGACCTCCAAAATGATGCATATTCCTTCTGGACCAGCACCAAGACAGGTACTGCCCTTTTTTTGGTGAAATTTCTTACATACACATGCAGAAGTGAAGTATCTTCTTCGGATTCGTGAGTACATTATTTGTGACCATGTATTTGGAGCTTTTTGCTCCTTGCGAGATTGGTTATAAATAACATATTCTGTTTAGCGCAGGCTATTGAGGCTGAATCCTAATGTATGTTTTCCCTCCCCAGATTGAACCTGGCAGTCAGACTGAGCAAGCACCTCCATCTTCAGTTGTTCTGTTGAGCCCAGAAGATATGCGTGATTTCAGATTTCTGACTATATCTGTTGCTCCACGTCCGGTATTGTTGCACTCGATATCTCTTATAAGCCTTCTGCATATAAGCACATTCAAAGCAGTCTGACTTATCATATTTTTGTCTCATCAGATCTTGTTGCATAGAGAATAAGCTTTTGTACTGCTTTATTTTTGAATTATTTGAATATATGCTTATCATGCAAGTGTAGTAGCTAATACTGCTGCGGTGTTATGGTAGGCGTAGCCTTCATCATTCATGGATTTATCTTCAATTTTGTGAAAGAGTTTTCACTTTGAATCCTTATTAAAAGGCTTAACATCGATACTGCAATATAAATGTTGTGGCTATTGCTTTATCAAGCATATAAGCTTTTTTTGGCTTTTAGTCTTTTGATCTTTTAGAGTGTTATATGATTTCAAAGATTTAGGTGTCATTAACCTTCTTGGTTCGCCCTGTGATTCCTTTTTCACAAGTTCTCTTTGGAAGAAGGGAGTTATATCCATGTCATATGACAAGCATGTCTTTTGATGGAAGAATTCACAAAGTTTCATTGATTACTTTACTGGTGTTGTACCACTGAAAGATCCCCTTTTCAATTGATACTCATCTTTGATCTTTAACTGCAGAGTATCTCAGGCAGACCTCCACCAGCTGCTTCAATGGCAGTAGGGCAGTTCTTTGATCCGCGAGAAGGGGAAAAGGAGTACTCTCCTTTGGCGATGCTGTCTTCTTTCTATTCTGAAAAGGTTGTTTACTTTGCGTGCGAAATCTTATCATTTGGTTTGGTTTGTTGGAGTATCATTTGGTTAATTTTATAATTCAATGCAGAATATGTTTTTGAAAGAGGATCATCCTCTACTTCTCAATCTGTCTTTTGGAATAAGCCTAGGGCTGTTGCCTATTACAGTATCTTTAAAGACAGCAGGTTGTGGTATAAAATCTTCGGGACTACCAATTGAAGAGGCAGGTGACACTGAACATAGTAGTAAGTCGTGTACCTTTTCACGTGCTGATCTGTCCTTTCTTTTCCAATACAGACTAGCCTTGTCTTTTTGTTTCCTTCACCTTGCTTTTGGATTATGTTTATTTTAGGGACCACTTGTTAGTGCTCTCATTCACAATTCAAATGTCAGTTACCAAGTTTCTGTATCATCTTTTCACTAAAGGTTATGTTAAATTTTAATATCGGGGCCGAGCCACCCCCAAATAGCAACCACATTATACAACTCGGGTTCCATCCTAAAACCAATTGGTGATAGGAGGAGGTAGCCTTGTTGTATATATGGTGCCCAAATGTGTATTACACCACCGGTGTGATATTTATTATGTCACAGTGTAATATTTTCAACACTCCCCCGCACTGTGACGACTCGTATTTTTTAAAGGCACGACACCATCACATTTTAATCCAGACGGGTTGGGACTCAACAAATCCCCTCTCACGTCCAGGCCCGACCTGAACTCTGGTACGTGGAGTAAACGGGACACAACAAACCCACTTCGGGCACCCACAACGGAAAACAACCCAACACCGTCAAATGGAACCGGACTCTGATACCATGTTAAATTTTAATATCGGGGCCGAGTCACACCCAAATAGCAACCACATTATACAACTCGGGTTCCATTCTAAAACCAATTGGTGATAGGAGGAAGGAGGAGGTAGCCTTGTTGTATATATGGTGCCCAAATGTGTATTACACCACCGGTGTGGTATTTATTATGTCACAGTGTAATATTTTCAACAGGTTACAAGTAAAAAAGTCTGTATATGTAATGTGCATGGTTGTACCGAATTGAGGATTTATTACATGGGAGATGATGCAACATCCATATTTACAGATTATAAAAGTGTTCTGGATTATGGATTGTGGAAATCAAAACAGCACTTCACTTCCATAAGGAAACCTCAGATGATGCTTACTCATTCTTAGATCTCTGGAGGATGAAGTGACCATTCTCCCCCTAGGATGCTTTTTCAAAATATGGTAGCATTGGTGCAATACTGCTTATAACTATGACAGGATAATTTCTCTATCCTACTCTTTGCCATCCTTTTGTTATGATGCCCATTTTCTTGTATGGTCATGTAACTTAGTTTTGCATTACTTTTTGCAAAGAAAATGGGGGAAATGATTTGGCAAATTCATTTCTAGTTGTCAACTTTTATCAACTTAACCAGATGAATGCTATTATCTTGTAATTGTAAACATGCCTCTGCTCTTATGCTTGTTTATTAAGGTTCAGAGTCTAAACTGTTTGGCGATATAGATGCTACTAGAAAAGTCTGTCTTCAGTCTCTATTTCTAACCTCCGATCGATTCTGTGTAATACTGTATCTCATGCTTATATGGTTTGGGAGATTCTGAGAATACACAGGCCATCTAAACTCTTCAGATGAGTAGGAATTGGCAGTTGACAGTAACTAGATTCCTTTCCCTGGTATTGCAGGACTTTGCAAATTGCGCTGTTTCCCTCCTTTAGCACTTGCTTGGGATACTACATCTGGCCTACATGTGATTCCAAATTTGTTTTCTGAGACTATCGTTGTGGACTCGTCACCAGCACTTTGGAGTTCTACGGAGGGATCTGATCGAACGAGTGTCTTGTTACTGGTGTGGAAGAATCTTATATGTTCTACTTAATCCTGCATATCACATCAGTGCACCCTTTTTCTGCAGAACTTCTACGTTTTGTTTAGTAACCTTTTTCTCCAGTTGTTTTGGCCTGTGAAAGTTTCCTAACATAATGCTTCTGCAGGTGGACCCTCATTGTTCATATAAAAGTAGCATTTCTGTCTCTCCTACTGCATCCGCCAGCAGATTTTTGCTTTTGTACGGTCCAAAGGTGATGATTCTTTGAGACTAGTCACTAGTGTATGCTTATATTCTTGTACATGTTCGGCATGACCTTTTTTGCTTGCACTCTCCACTCGGGTCATCTTAATGTTGTTTTGACAAGCAATGAATAGAACAGTAAAACGAGCTATTGCAATGGCTCTTAAATATGAAAGATATTTTGTGGATGTTCGTCTTTTTAAATGCCGGACTCCGGACAAGCAAATCATTAATTGAGAGCTTGGAGCATTTTACTGGCTTCTTGAGGGATTTACAAAGTAACTGAATTGATGTCCCTGGTATTCACCAAGAAGGAATAGGATTACTATCTATGCATATGTATCCAGACAGTTCATCCTACATTAGGAATGCTAAGTCAGCGTGAAACTCTTTCTGAAGGCAATTCATTATGCTTAGGAAATATCATATAGATTTTATTAAATGAATAGATGGTCTGTGCTTTAGGTTTTTGGAGTTTGTTTTATTGATGCTAACTTTCTTTTGCAGATAATTGCTCTCTCGTTTGCTGTTATCATTTTTGGGTTAATGTACCAAGCACGTTTTTCGAATCAAGATTTGGCGATACCCTCAATGCTCACAGCTGTTCAGTTGAACTTGAGAATGCCGTTGCCATTTTGTATGCTGGTTACCGTGCCTATTTTGGGTTCTTTGCTTCTTTCCGTGATAATGGATCAGTTGCTCCCTCCACTTGCCATCTTTATCATAGTCTCAACCATGTGTTACTTTTTGGCTAATGGATTTGTGATCGTGGTGATATTGATCTCACAACTGGTGTTCTACGCGGCAGCAGTTGTTCACGTGTTCATTAAGAGAAGGTCTGCCACTAATCTTATAGATTAATTAACTTTTGATTGGACAGTACACTAGATGTTCTTAGATTTCATTTAATTTTTATACAATGGTAGGCCAATATGTAAATAATTGCTTATTGGTTGCTGAATTCAATAAAGTAGCTATAGTTTATAGTCAAAATTTACATTGTGTAAAGCACAATGGAAGCCTTGGGTTGAAATGGTTGTAGGTCATTTATTATACCTCATTCCATCCCCTTACTATAGATATGATCTTGGTGTAGAGTGGAGTCCATTACTGTTCTCTCTGGGTTTATCCTAGACCATGATGATTCTCCCCTAAAATCATTATTATAATTATTTTCGAATTCTATATTTTGCGCCCGACTTTATTTTGCCTGGTCCAGACATTTTCCTAGTCAACTAATGGAGAGCTGGATTTGGTAGTCCAGTCTTTTTCTTTTAGCAAAAAGGAAAAGAAAATAGTACCTCCTTAGCTTATTAACCCAAGTGTTTCTGGAAGTGGACTAGACTTGTAGAGAAATATTTTTGCATCAATATTGGGTTTTGAATGTCTAGACACTATAGATCCTTTTGCACGTCCATGATCTCCTGTGTGCATCTTTTGCTTCTCACTTTCCTTTTGTAGATCTTGCACCATTTTGGTGCCTTTCTAATGATAAGTATATGTATATAACTTTACGATTAGAAAAAGGATCTCTGAGCATCCAAAGCTCTTACAGATCATAAGGAACCAAGAGATGTGCTGGGACAGTCAGCATTATATCGGCGTTGTCTGATTAGAAATTGCTTTGTCGATTCTTTCGTTTAAAAATCTGGTTCCTCCATTGACCTAGTTTACAATTGTAGGAGTATTAAATTCTTCACCATAAGTAGTTTGATATTCAGGATTGTACTTGGTAATGTCCTGGTCAAGGTCAATGAAGCAGTTGATTGACTCTTCTTTTAAAGATTTAGAGGTAATCAACTATGTCACATCTTTGAAAACATTCTCAGAATTATTTTAATCATGTTTACATTATTATTCATGGGTAAAAAGAGTTAAGTGGGTGGAAAGTTGGTAAATAGTTAACAGTAAACTCGACATGCACCAATTGGGGACGTTTACTTTAAACTTTGGCATAGCTCAGCCTCAGGCATAGATATGGGATACATATTCGTTTATGAATGTACACTTCCTATTGCGAGTTTTCTTATCTGCCTAAAATGGAGTCTTAGTTTTTGTTTATTAGTTGCACCATTCCTTTTTCATAGTAAGTTATTCCATCCTTTTTACAACAATAGCCTTATGACTGGAATTCGTTGGAGAAAGATTTACCTCTACATTTTGTTTGCTGATTTTTCAGTAACAAGTTTGTCAAATTGCAGGTGGCAAGTATGGGGGAGGATTCGTCATGTTTCTATGCTTCACTGGCTTATCAACCTTTCTTCTGGTTTCCTCTCACTAAAGGTGAGTTCTTTTTTAATAAGCTTTTTTACTGAATCCTGGAAAGAACCTCTTCAACTAATGAAAATTTCGTTTGGATTTCAAGTCAAAGGAATTATCTTTCTATTTCCTTCAGTTCGGGGAAAAAATCAGTAATCACACAGTTACAATAATAATAATCCAAGAGAAATGGAAAGAGATTAATGAAGAATACCATTTTGATAAAAATGAGTCATAAAAAAGGATCCTTCGAGAGTAGAGTTTTTTGGAGTTGATTTTTTTGTGCTTCATCTTTACCGTGTTTGTGATATTTATTGCAGTTCCTCACCTGCTAAACCTGTGGCACTTCCCTTGTTAACACTTTATCTATAAAACAGGTGGTCAGGTTAGTAAGAGTGAACCCACACCTCATTGTGGCATTGGTGGCGAGTACCTTGGTGTCCCTTGTACATCCAGCATTGGGTTTATTTGTTCTTCTTGCATCAGACGCTCTATGCTGTCACAATGCTCTCTGCAGGTATTGAAGAGTTTCTTTTCATCAAAAGCCATTCATGCAGTCCAATAGTTTGCCAGTATTTTTCATGGGATTTGTCCTAAATTGTGTATGGTATTATAATTAGCCCTGCTTTGAGTCAACGAGATAAATGAAAGAAATCACTCACATCATGTATGGAGTATTGACTTGAGACTGCATAACACAAGCCAGGTTAACGTTTGTTCTGAGTTAGGCTCTGTTTGGAATTTTTGATGGGAGTAGATGGAGGGGTGGTGGAGGATAAGGAAGAACAGAGTTCTTTTGTTGTATGGATATTGGATACACATTAAATTGGAGGGTTAACAAAACTTAGGAATACACTTTTCCGTTCAAATCTCACACGGTGATCGTTTAAAATAATATTCTATATTTCTTTATATAACATTGCCACTATATGGGTAAGCTGGTTTTATCTAGAAAAACTGTGTTCTTCCCTGATCTAATGAGTTTTATTCAAACGAGGAAGGATAAGATTGTACTCTCCCCTCTCTAATAAGTCTTCTCCAAACAAAGCCTTTTGAAATCCTGACTCTAGTCATGTTTATTGTAAGTTTGAAGATCCTTCATAACTTGTTGATTCTAAAAGTTGCCTGTTTCTGTAACAGTTTTTTTACGGCTTCCTTTCGCAGCCATACACAAAGAGAGGAATTCATGGAGTATGAAGAAGTGAATGATGGAGGATCCCTGGAATCGTCCAATAAATGCAATGGAATGGAGGACAGCTCCTCTAATAGTCCAGGCTCTGCTAAAAGTTTTGCAGATACACAATTAGAGATCTTCCACCATCAGCACGGTCTGCTGATTCTCCACCTTATGGCAGCACTCATGTTCGTACCCTCTCTCGCTGCATGGTGGCAGGTAACAATGATTCCATTCTATAGTTTGTTAGGTCAGCTTTTGCTGGTATTGATAATGGAGTGTGTTTGGTTTGGGCAGAGAGTTGGTACAGGGCAGAGTTTCCCGTGGTTTGCAGATTCGGTGCTCTGCATTGGTGTCATACTCCACGGAGTTGTCAACCTAAATCCCGAATCAAATACCTACATGTTCTCTTTACCCGGCCTGAAGACAATTCTGCAAGTGAGAATGCAACATCTTTACCAGTTAGGTGGGTACTATTCATTTCTTGCAGGACTGGCCATGACGCCATATAAAGTTTTCTATGCCATAGCTACCATTGGAGTCCTCTCTTCGGTATTGAGTCTTCTTCAGAGGAGGAGCCGTGTGAGCCGAAGGCATTCTCATCGACACTAAATTCTTGAGATTGTTTTCGATTGGATTTCATGTATGAAAACAGAAATGTATAAAGCTACTCGTTCCCTGTTTGATGATGGAACATGTATGCTTTTTGACAAGTTGTGGATTACACATATCACTTGATCATCATCAGATTTGGATTGATTGGTTTATGCATCTTTCTTGGTCATAGTGGGGGCAAAAACTATTAACCAAATTTCACATTTATAGTTCGGACATAACCTTTTTCTTCACATACTCATGCATAACCGGTTCATGCTTTAGATTCAAGTTTGTTGGATAGCGCATATAGAAGGAAGGAGAAAGCCATCAAAGTCAATTACAATTTCTATGAAAACGAAAACCATCACAATTGAAAACAGGATGACAAGTCCATCATGTGGCTCGGTTCCTAATCCTAACATTAACGGCTCGAGATGCCATGGCCCTGAGGTTCTCTCTGGCTAGAGATATGGATATTCTTGAATTGTTGTTGTTGCTGCTCCCTCTTCCAACCCTCACCACCTCCAAGAACTCTTCCCTCTGCAACCTCAGTGCCAAGGCAGCATCCTCATCTTGACTCGGAACTGCCTGCCTCCTAGTGCTGCTGCCCGATTCTCTATGTACCTCACTGCTTCTTCTTGTTCTTCTTGCTATCGTTGTCGATTGAGGCCTTGTCTGGTGATGACGGTTGCTGATGTCTGTAACTCTAGCTCTATCATGTCTGTCGGATTGCTTTTCTGCAGAACTGCTGCAAGCTTTTCTTGCCTCAATCTCGTTTGGAAATAAGAGTTGTATCGTGTTCCAAAGAACTGTGTTCACAGTGCAGCTTCTGCCATTGCTGCAGCAGAACATATATATATGAGCACTGACAATGATGTTAGTTATCTGCATGAGAACTAGAATGAAGAAAAGCTTACCCTATTAGTTGTCTGCATTTTGGACAGCGCTTTCCGCACTTATCAGCTGCCGATCTTAGGCATTTCTTGCAGAAGCTGCATCCAATGGATGAATTCAGCAAAGAACGAAAATACTCTTGTGCAATAAAAACAACATTTATTTTTTGGTCTGTGGAATTGAATTTACCTGTGTCCACAAGGAGTGGTGCTGGGCTCAAAGCAAATCTCTAAACATATCTGTGAAATGGAACCCAAGAATCAGCAATAGGGTGGATAAGGAAACGCATAAAGAATACCAGTTCGTGTTCACTAGAGAAGTATCTTACAGCACAAGAAAGCTCTTCTCTAAGTTTATCCATGCAAGGGATTGAGGAGCCAACCACCGCAGCCGCCCCTGCTGCTGCAGAATTCATCGATCTGTTTGCAGATGTTGTCATTTCAAACTCTTCTTTTCCGTTCTGGGTCTCGACTTTCTTTTCGGTTTCGTTCTCTGATTAGTTCAATACAGATATAGTTGATAAATCGACATTATTGGAGGGGTAAAAAGGAAACCCTCAAAACTAAATATCTGATCCTAGTCTGACAGTGTGCCGATCTTCAAGAAAAAGTAGAAAGAAGCTACCTTTATTACGTGCCGTGTCTTCATCATCATCGTCAAGATTCAAAATTGTCGCCGGGATCGGAGACTGTTTGGTGCTCCGTTCTCTCTTCTTTCTGAAAAATGAAATGTACCGAATCAAGAATCAACTGAATTATTTTACTCCATGAGAGGGAGAGGGATTTACCTTCTTGAGTTCGAGGGAGGAGTCTTTAAGTTAGTGCGTTTCCTGTTTTTGCTCTCTTGATCAGGCGTGTCGTCAACGATGAGGCTCGCCATGAGGAGGGTTTCCTCGTCCCATCCCGCCATGGCTGCGACTGATCTGAACCTCGGACTGAATATGTTCTCGCCGTCATTGTTGTTGGGTCGAGGAGATCTTTGTGACATGGTCAGGTTTCGCGTACTCTGTTCTTCCGCCACAATTTCTCCGGCAGATGGAAGGTTCGATTTCGATGATCGATAACTGCTCTGCAACAGTATAGAACGAGAGAAAGTCGGAGAGAGCCAACAGTGAAGCGCAATCTATGAACAACGGTCGAATTCATTCAAAAAGGAATTCATTCAAAAAGGAATTCATTTTAATGTTTATTAAAAAATTGAAAGTCTTAACGGCTATATTTTTTTGTCCCCTAAATTTAAATGTTGAGCTTGTTTAGGTGTTTTTCTGGATCAATTATGGTGTAATATTATTTTATTATCTTGTTTAAATATAATAACACACTAACAGTAAATAATATTGAAGATCCTGGAAAGAAATCCTAAAATTTAATATAGAAAGATGTTTTTTCTTCTAATTTTGAGAATGTAAAATAAATACTTGAATAAATATTAACCCTAATATTTATGCAGATTTTCAGTTTCACATAAAGTTCAAATCGTAAAGTTGCACTCTCATGTTTGTTGACCAAAGTGCAAATTTCTCCCGTTAACTTTTCCATCCAAATTTAATATAATTAATTTTGAAAATTGTAAACATAATAGAAAACTCCCCCAAACATCACAATTTAACATTTTCAAATGTTATAATTGAATCCTGATTCGATCGGTGCTCTATCGAGGGAGCTCGGGTCTGGATCTTGACCCCAGATTGACCCCCTATGGGTAGGCGACCAGGTCTGAGTCAAAACTCAAACACGACCCCCGATTGGGCTCAATCGAGCCTATGCCACAATCCGAGGATTTCTATCCCTTCGAACACAGACGCTCATTCCTGGACACTTGTACGGTCATATATGACCGAATTATATATTTTATTTTATTTTATTAAGGACCAAATCATTTCCAACCGAAGATAAGGATCAGAAGTAAAAGACGAAATAGACTCATTCGAACGACTCAACTATTAAATACCATTTACCAAACAAACTGTAAAGCCAGTGAAATTCAAAGGGAAAAGTATGAAATTACACCCGGATGTTTGCTAGAATTGGTAACTGCACCCATGATGTTTGTTCTTACACCCATATATTTACACTTGTTTGTAATTGAGCTTTTCTATCAATTTCTGACAGTAACCGTTATATCTGACCTGGTATACCGAAAATACCCCCAGCCTTATTAATGAATTGGCAAAGCCAGTTCTCATTTCATATCAGCCAACTCTTCCCATTTCACACCTGTGACACTGCATCTTTGAAGCTCCCAGGTCTGAATCAACTCGTTTGTACATTATGGGTGGTAAGTATGATGAATGTTGTTCTCGTTCTTCTTCCTCTTGGGCATCGAAGCTGAACATGACATCCATGGAACCCATGTGCTATCCAATGCCGTGCGACAACAGCGTGGGCGAATAAAAATTTCGGTCGGGTGTTCTTTGCATGTCCAAGATACCAGGTAATGAAGCCAATTTCTTGTGTTAATTGCGGTTATATGACTGATTGGTCTACGGTGAACCAATTTGGGATTTTCTGAAACCCTAATTTCTTATTACTACTATGAAGCCATCAAGTTCTTTGAAGAGGAGTTGCGATTTCTTTGCTTGGGCAGATCCACCTATGTGTGTGTATGGAAGGAGAGCCATGACCAAGTTTATGTCAAAGGAATCCGAACTCAACAACCAAATTTCTGTGTTACGTAGCAGAAATCAGCAACATCTGTGTGTTATAGTGTTCTTAGTTTTCGTTGTTACTGGACTTATGTTGAAGATGTAGCTGTGTTTAAAACTTTTGTTGTATAGTGTGTACGTTATGTACGTTGTCATTCAGTTGTACTTGATGATTGTTTAATGAAGACATTGTGGACCCATAAGTTGTGTACGTTGTTATTCAGTTGTACCTTATGTTTGTTGTAGTGTTTGGTTTTCCACCCTTATGTTTGACAAAAAATTGGTAAACGCACCCATATGTATTGACATACAACATACAAACCAACCTGTTATCCAACAGAACACACAAACCAACAGAACACCAACAAACTTGTTTTAACCTAACATCCAACAGAACACAAACCAACAGAACACACAAACCAACAGAACACACAAACCAACAGAACACAAGCAAACCTGTTTTAACACCATGTTTTGAAGTACATGTATCAATTTAGGAGTTTAAGCATGTGCACGCAGGCTTTTCATGAGTGCTCTTCAATACAGACACATGTTCCATCAAATCTTCTAATAATTAAAAATCAGATAATAGACTAAATTGATTGAGGAACACTAAACAAATGAAAGGTACGTAGCAAGATAAGGAAATCCCAACATGAAAAACAACTCAACCATGTATCCAGCATAGGCATTATCATCATGTCATGACCATCTCTCTAGTGGTAGTGGCAGCAATACTATGTAAATCATATTGCTTGAACTGTTATAAGCACGGGTGTTTATTGTGAATCATGTGACTTAAACTGCCATTGCGTTATGATAAGTTAATTAAGCATATAAGGTTTGCACAGTTACAGATTCTTTATATGCAACAACAAACCATCCGCACATTAACATGCACATGAAAACAAGTTAGGTTATCGGTTTGCAACAGACGTACAGTAAACAAAACTCTGGGAAACAAAGTAAAAATAGTAGAGAACATTCATGTTTACAGCTGCCTAATTTTCTTAATCATATACATGTATATCTCGTCAGTGAAGGAAAAATCATTTACAAGGTTTTATCAAATGGTTGGAGATCTCCTTAATTAGCTTATTCTTCTCTAAAGTTGGATAATTTCTACCCAGAAACATCATATCTGCACCTGTCTGTGTGTGGATTGATCTGAGCTATAGCCTATACGTAGCCGAGTAAGTGAGGTACACTACTTTCCAGCCTTGGTTCAGGCGAACATCCGAGAGCAAGAAGACGAAGCTCCAAAACCATGAATTGATCATAAAGAAACCCTAAGAGACAAAATCAATCAATCATAAGGGGTCGGGATGCGACGAGGGCTTACAGAATACGAAAGGAATGATGATAACGAAGGCAAGATGCGGCATCGTCATTTCTTGGAGAGGGTTCTTCGGCATGTCGAAGTGATCGGTGCTAAAGAGATATGTATAATCGCCCTTCAAAACAGGTTTGCCATAGGGGTAAATTGGTCATTTTACATGACATCGTTTCAAATTTAACGACGACACGTGCCCTTCACGTGACACTTAACGGGATTTTTTAACGCTGGGTGCAATGACCAACAAAATGTAACATACGAGTGTAAATAATTGCGGCAAAAAACATATAGGTCCAATGACAAAAAATTGCAAACATCCGGGTGCAATTTCATACTTTTCACCTCACACATTCCCTCTAATTGAAATTCCAAATTCAAACTAAACATGACCGTTAGTCTCTCCATCTCTTCTAACATGCCCTCCTTTCCAATAATACATAGCCCTACGGGAAGTTCCAGCCCAGACAACACCTCCGTGTCTCTGTCTTTCATCATCTCACCTCCACCCTCTCGATCTGAACCAGAAAATCATAACGAACCTTTTGTCATGGCGTCGGCTACCAAGAAGCTTCCTCTGACGAGCAGCAATAACGTCAACATCGTTGGTCCGAGGAAAACCATCGAAGAAGCCTACCAGAAGAAGTCGCAACTGGAGCACATTTTACTCCGACCAGACGCCTATATCGAGTCAATTGAGAAGCATATCAGACTCTTTGGGTCTACGAGAGCGACGAGATCCTCGTTAATGCTGCTGACAACAAGCATCGAGATCCGAAGATGGACGCTCTTAGGGTGATGATTGATGTGGAGCAGAACTTGATCAGCGTTTATAACAACGGTGATGGTGTCCCGGTGGAGATTCACCAAGAAGAGCAGGTGTATGTGCCGAAAATGGTGTCCCGATGGAGATTCACCAGCAACTATGACGATTCGATGAAGAAGACTACTGTACCAAGTGGACAGTTTGGTACTCGCAATATATATGGTGAGGAGATAAATAATTGTCTGGAAATTTCAATCTGTCCCACTTAACTTTTGTGCCTTACAATATTTGTTTTTTACTAAACAGGGAGGGAAGGATCATGCAAGCCCTAGGTAGGTACACAGTATACACTAGGCTTTCACCCATTATTCCCCAAGGACGATGACAACCTCATTGACTACTTGAATGAAAATGGTCTCCCTATTGTGTTATCCACCACTCACATTTTCGGAAATCACACAAAACGATTTTAACGCGGTTCGACAAATGACCTACATCCACTGAAGTCTCTTTGATACAATTTGATACAAGATTTTAGAAATCTAAATTTTTTCTCAATCTTTCTCACATTTTCCCTTCTCACAGTTTTGTTCTTGCACTCCTAATATGCATATCCGAACTCTCCCATTTATAGGAAGAGTTTCTCTTCAACTACATGGAAGGAATGTGAGCTGCGTATCCTTACATGCTTCTTGCATACTCCTACACGTGGAAGAAAGTGGATTACTCATCCTTTCATGATGGTTGCATGCTGCCATCAGTGGAAGGAACGTGGGTTCCTTGCATGCATGCCACTTGGATGTATGCAAACCGAAAGAGACAACATCATAATCAACCCACTACACCCAATGTCGTGGACAAAGATGATGATTCAGATTTTTCCTTGATAAGTTCATTATCCATTTGTCATTCCGATGAGTGAATTATGGATGTACCTATCATATGTGTCCCAATCGGGACTAGTTTATTGACTTCACAAAGATTGAGGGTGAAACAGTTCTTATGGGCAATGATAGTGTTTGTAAGACAATGAATATGTAGCATTCAGTTAAAGCTGCACGATGGTAGCATCAAGACGTGGAATGTGGGCTGCTTATCCTTGCATGCTCCTACACGTGGAAAGAATGTAGAAGAAAGTGGACTGCTCCTCCTTCCACGATGCTTGCATGCTGCCACCAATGGAAGGAACATGGGTTCCTTGCATGCATGTCACTTGAATGACCTTCTCTTAGTCTGAAACATACCGAATTTCTGTTAGAGTCTTGATGCTACCATCATGCAGCTTTAATTGAATGCTACATATTCCTTGTGTCTTACATGCACTGTCATTGCCCGTAAGAACTACTCCACCCTCGATCTTTGTGAAGTTAGTAAACCAGTCCTGATTGGGACACATATGATAGGTACATCCAGAATCCAGAATCCATTCATCGGAATGACAAATGGATGATGAACTTATCAAAGAAAAATCTGAATCATCATCTTTGTCCACGACATTGGGCGTAGTGAGTTGATTCTGTTGTTGTCCCTTTCAGTTTGCATGCATCCAAGTGGCCTGCATGTAAGGAACTCACATTCCTTCCACTGGTGGCAACATGCAAGCAGCATGGAAGGAGGAGCAATCCACTTTCTTCCACGTTCCTTCCACGTGTAGGAACATGCAAGGTGCAATCAATGATGAGCAACACACATTCCTTCCATGCAGTTGAAGATAACTCCTATAAATGGGAGAGTTTTGATATGCAACGTAGGAGTGCAAGAACAAGAGTGAGAGAAGAGAAAACGTGAGAGATTGAGAGAATTTGTAGATTTCGAAAATCTTGTAACAAATTCTATCAAAGAGAGTCCAGTGGACGTAGCCCATTTGCCGAACTACTTTAAAATCATTTTGTGTGATTTCCAGATATGTGAGTGAGACATAATTGTTGAAGGTCATCCAAGTGACATGCATGCAAGGAACCCACGTTCCTTCCACTTGTGGCAGCATGCAAGCAACATGGAAGGAGGATCAATCCTAGGGCTGATCATGGGCGGGCCGGTCCTGAAGGCAAGACCAAGACCGAAATTTCGGTCTTGCCTTCTGGAGGACCGAAACCGAGACCGACCTCGGCAAAAAAAGCCCGCCCGATTCGGTCTTTCTTGACTCGGGCCGGTCTCGGTCCTGGACCGAATCTACAAAAAAAACCTATGAGTTCACGGTATTTTTTAGTAAAAGACGAATAAATATTTCACCTCTCAAAGAAACACTATGAACTCTTTATATTTTTAGTAAATTTATCAAGATGCACATTTTATAGAGATAGAAAACCTCCAAAATCCACATTTTTTTCGGTGTGGTATTATGAAAATCTCAAATACACATACATTCGGTCTGGACCGATCCTAAACGGGCTTTCGGGAAAAAGCCCGAGACCGAGACCGACCTTGAAGAAAAAAAACCGCTCGTTCGGTCTCGGTCCTAGTCGGTCTCGGTCCTAGTCGGGCCGGTCTCAGACCGGTCTTGTCGGGAATTCGGTCCTACAGTCTTTTTTGATCACCCCTAATCAATCCACTTTCTTCCACATTCCTTCCACGTATAGGAGTATGCAAGGATGAGCAACCCACATTATTTCCATGCAGTTGAAAAGAACTCCTCCTATAAATGAGAGAGTTCTGATAAGCAAGGTAGGAGTGCAAGAACAAGACTGTGAGAAGAGAAAACGTGAGAGATTGAGAAAAATTTTAGATTTCGAAAATCTTGTAACAAATTGTATCAAAGAGACTTCAGTGGACGTAGGTCATTTGCCTAACCATGTTAAAATCGTTTTGTGTGATTTCCAGAGATGTGAGTGAGGCATAACAAGTGGTATCAAAGCTTTGGTTCGAAGTTGTCCGAAAATTTCAAGTTGCTCAAAATCAATTTTCAACAACTCCAAGGTGTTCCTCTCGTTGAGAAGAATCCATTACCGCAAACAGAATCGAAAACGGAGGTCGGAGCTGCCCACACTTGCCCCTAGAAGAATCTGCTGTCATTCACACGCACCACGCACACCACACGCACTAGGGGTTGAAGACGACTGAGCTAGACTCTCCCACGCTCCCCCACGAGATAGAAAGATCTGAACCGTCCATTTTCAAAATCCATTTTGGGCTTGATCGAAGCCATCCGAAGTCTGATTTCAACGATCAAATAGTGCTTTCCAACTATTTGGATCATTCCGGAGTCATCCGTGCGGTTAGAATTTTGAATTTTTGAGTCTAAAATTTCTAAATTCAAATGGAAAGATCGGGAAGAGATGAGAGCTCTGATAATGTCAGTAGTTCCAAACGTCAGTCCATTGTTTCAAATGTCAAGTTTCAAGTTGAGAAGTTCGATGGAACAATCAACTTCGACATGTGGCAATGTGAAGTCATAGACATCTTGATCCAACAAGAATTGGATATTGCGTTGGGAGAAAAGCCAGATGATGTGACTGATCAGGATTGGAAGAAGCTCAATACTCAAGCGTGTAGTACAATCTGATTATGCCTTATTAAAGAACAAAAGTGTTTTGTCATGAGAGAGACAAATGCTAAGGTACTTTGGCCGAAATTGGAGGATAAGTTCATGAAGAAGAGCATTGAAAGTCGTTTGCTCTTGAAGAAGAAGTTCTTCATATTCCAATTTCGTGAAGTTCTTCATATTTCAAGGTCTGAGAAAGAAAATTCAAGTTTATCATCCAAATGATCATGACAAGGTTCGAAGAGCTTATCTAGAAAAGGGTCCATGTCAACCACGTGACCATGAATTTCCTCAAAGAACATTTGGTAAGGTACGTCCTCGCTTTGTTCCAAATTGGTTTGATGACTATGGAGATTGGTTGGAATATAGTATTTCAAAGGATGCCGCGTTTTGTCTATATTGTTATCTTTACGGTAAAAACAATGGAGATCAAGGAGGTGGAGATTGTTTTGTGATGGATGGATTTACGAATTGGAAGAAAAAAAGAAATATTTGATAATCATGTTGGCGTTGTGGGTAGTGCTCATAATGAAGCTTGGAGCAAATGTCAAGATTTATTGAATCAATAGCAGCACATTTCGAGGGGTTTCTTTAAGCAAGAAGATAAATTACGCAAAGAGTATCGAACACGTTTAACTGCTTCACTTGAGTGTGTTCGATTTCTTTTGCGTCAAGGACTGGCATTTCGTGATAATGATGAAGATGAAGAATCTCTTAATAAATGAAATTTTCATGAGCTTTTGGATTTTCTTGGCAATCATAATGCAGATATTAAGAGTGTTATAAAGAATGCTCCTGGTAATGCAAATATGACATCTCCTGATATTCAAAAAGATCTTGTTCAAGCATCGGCAATGGAGACTACAAGTGATATTATATGAGATCTCGGGAATGAACCGTTTGCGATATTAATTGATGAATCTAGAGATATGTCAATTAAGGAGCAAATGACAATCGTTTTGAGATATGTAGACAACAAAGGTCGTGTGGTGGAGCACTTTTTGGGCATTGTGCATGTTCGAGATACAAACGCTATATCACTCAAGGTAGCTATTGAAGGGTCACTCTCAAAACATAATTTATGCATATCGAGATTGTGTGGGCAAGGTTATGATGGGGCAAGTAACATGAAAGGTGAATTCAATGGGCTAAAAGCCTTGATTATGAAAGATAATCCATGTGCTTATTATATGCATTGTTTTGCTCATCAACTGCAATTAACACTTGTAGCCGTGGCTCAAAAAAAGTCTCAAATTGCTGATTTTTTTAATACAATAGCTAAGATCACCAACATGGTAGGAGCTTCGTGTAAGCGAAAAGACCTCCTTCGAGAAAAGCAATGCTTTAAAATGATTGAATCATTTGGTTGTGGTGAAATTTCAAGTGGCACGGGTTTGAATCAAGAGAGGAGTCTTCAAAGAGGAGGTGACACACGTTGGGGCTCCCATTATAGATCGTTGACTAATTTGTTTGTTATGTTCTCTTCCGTGCTTGAAGTCCTTGAGTTCATTGAGCAAGATGAACAATCTCAACCTCAAGAAGGTGAAGCATGCTCCTTGATAAATATAATGTATGGTTTTGAGTTTGCTTTCATCTTACACTTGATGATAAATATATTGTCAATAACGGATGAATTGTCACTTGCATTGCAAAGGAAGGATCAAGACATTATCAATGCTATGGTTTTAGTCAAGGGGGTTAAACAACAAATGCAACATATGAGAGATGATGGATGGAGCTCATAGATGAATGACGTCTCTTCATTTTGTGAGAAACATGATATTCCGGTCCCATGTATGGATGACGTTTATGGAGCTGAAAAACGTCCAAGACGTAAGAGAGAGAAAAAGACTAATCACAACCACTATCAATTTGATTTATTCAATGATGTGATTGATTGGCAACTGCAGGAACTCAATCACTGTTTTAATGAGGTTAATACTGAGTTGCTTCTATGTGTTGCTTGTTTGAATCCAGCTGATTCTTTTGCTGCTTTTGACAAGGAGAAGTTGGTTCGCCTCGCCCAATTTTATCCCTCTGATTTTTCTGAAGTTGATCTTCATATTCTTCCAAACAACTTGATAGATTTATCTTTGATATGAAGTCAAGTGTTGAGTTTCTAAATCTCAAAGGCATTGGCGAACTCTCTCAAAAGTTGGTTGAAAAAAAAGACATATTGTGTACCCATTGGTGTATTTGCTCGTGAAGTTAGCATTGATCTTGGCAGTTAGCACTGCTTCTGTTGAAAGAGTTTTCTCAGCGATGAAGATTGTGAAAAATAGGTTGCGAAACAAGATGGGCGACTCTTGGATGAACGACTGTTTAGTTACGCTTATTGAAAAATATATATTTTGTACTATTGATAACGATAGAATTTTATTATGTTTTCAGAATATGAAAACTCGTCGAGAACAATTGTAAATTTTAATTAGAAAAATTATTATATATTTTTTCGGTTTGCCCCCAATGAATTTATATCCTGGCTTCGTCCTTGGGTGGAGGTGAGATGATGAAAGACAGAGACACGGAGGTGTTGTGACTTGTATGGGCTGGAACTTCCCGAAGGGCTATGTATTATTGGAAAGGAGGGCATGTTAGAAGAGATGGAGAGATTAACGGTCATGTTTAGTTTGAATTTGGAAAATGGGCTGTCAAATTTTGTGGGTAGTTACTTATTTACTATTTGAATTTTGTAGGTATAATATTTGTTTGTATAAATATCTAACTGAGTTTATATAAAATTGTAATTTCTTAACTTTATTTAATTTTATATTAAATGGAAAATTTAAATAAAACTACCCAAAATTAGTTTTAAAAATAAGGAGGGATTGTTTTGTCTAGTTTTGACTTTCGGGATGACTACTTAAATCATTAAAAGTTGAGATTCGAATGTTTGACACATAATTGCTCAAGATTAACTGAATTGTGTGATCATTCAAGAGGACAAAACTTATTTTGCATCGTTAATGTTGTAATTTAATTATCTATCAATTTTATTTTTTTAGCAATAATCGATTATGTGTTTGACAATTTGTATTATAACTCTAACGGTGTGTTTCTTTCACGGAATTCGGAATAAGGAATAGGGAATAGAGAATAGGAATATGTAATAATGAATAAGAGATAATAATATGAAATTATTTATTTGGTGAATTAGAATGAAATTGAATAAAGAATTCCAATGTTTTTTTTGGTGGAGTGGTATATGGAAATGGAATGGACTATGCTAAAATGACATATATGTCTTTACTTTCATATGTATAGTATATAATACAAATTACTTGAATTAATTATAAAAATTAAGAATAATGAAACTTATAATATATTTAATTAATAATTGAAAAAACTTGTAAAATAATTATTTATTTATTTTAATTTAATATTTAATTAATTAATATTTTAATAATAAAATAGGTGAGGTAGTTTCGTCTTTTGCACCGCCATTCCCTATTCCCACCCCACTCGACTTAGGAAATGTTGACTTTTGGGTCGGAATTGATATCACCACTCCTCTAGGATTATATATTCCGAAGTTTTCCAATTCCGCGAATGAAACAACTTCATACGGAATCCGTATCACCTATTCCATCCATATTCCGTGAAAAGAACATGATGTAACACTACGTTGACCACATACTAGCTTCATTAAAGTTAGGTTCTAAATGAGAATTTTCAAATAAAATTATATTTTTAGATTTAAAAACTATATTGATGAGCAATTGCTCCGACCACCTGGGTACCTTCATCCCTATTTACTCACATTGTTCCCTAATATTTAGATAGATTTTCAGTTTACCGTTTATCTTATTTTATGACACAACCTCAACATCAAACGAAAAATATTATAATTGTTCGTAAAAAAGGATGGTCTACTAAAATATAATATGAAACAAACATAAAAAGGCTAGTAAATATGTAATTAACTTGTATAAAATAACTTTAAATCTACCATTCATTTTTCTTTTATTCAACTGTACATGTAAAACATTTTTTTTTTATATCATGTTAATTGTTTACTTTGAATATGATATTCCAAAAAGAATATGCACCCTTATTATGCCTTTTGTATCCTCCAATGCAAATATCTATATATATGTAAGTCTACCTATCCCTCTTTAAAATTATGAAAAAACGATGTGAAAGTTGCCTCCAACGACAAAGTTGGCCGACTTGATTTTTTTTTGGCCGACTTGATGGCCAGAGGAATCATAACTAAAGTAAATAAAAACTAATAATTTTTATTTCTCATTTTAGGGTTTACCAAATTTAATGATCAATAGGCTACTGGGAAGACTATATAGCACCTTAAATTAAAAAGTCAAAACAGCGGTTCCCACGTCTTCTTCTTCTTTCCTTCCTTCGCTAAATATTTAATTTATTGCATACTAATAATACTATAGACATGACCCTTTGATATTCATGTAGGTATCAATCGAGTATATAAATATAGGTGCATCCTTTCATACTTATATATAATATAAGATTGGAATAAATTACACAAACACCTATCCCAATCAATTCCCACCTCTCATTTCAATGAGATTGTTATTATATCATATTGTCTTATAAGTTTATAATTAATTTTACGTACAAAATATTAAAACATTTTCCGAAATTAATATAACCTAACTTCGAATTCAAAGTAACTAATTTATAAATAATAAAATTTAGTATTTTCAGTATGATCTGTTGGAAATTCCAACACCGTCAAGTACATTGATCATCACCAGACAATAATAATATTATTTTAAACTGAAATATATATATATGTCGGGAGAAAAAGTAAATATATTATTCAATAAATGTTATAAACGGAATCATTATAGGGTAGCTTTCTCATTTATGGGACTCAAATCATTGCGTCTCTTCCATTAAACCAACGCACTCTAGCTAGTATTTAAATGTGTAGCTGAACTGTCAAGAATCTTTGATGTGTGGAGGCTACCGAGCTCTCAATATCCCTTCGTCTTCTTATCTTATACATTTCCAACTGCTATATACAAGGTTTGCTGTTCCTTTTCTCGAAGAAATTTACAGTGTTTGAAGGAATAATAGAGACAAAACATCATGGGAAGACAACCTTGTTGCGATAAGGTAGGGTTGAAGCGTGGTCCGTGGACGATCGACGAAGATCACAAGCTCATGAGCTTCATCCTCAACAATGGCATCCATTGCTGGAGAAATGTTCCTAAGCTTGCAGGTAGTAAACTAAATGACGACTGTTCTAAAATCATGCATATAATGCAGGAATTCAAACAAGAAGAAGAAGCAACGTTTGTTGTTGTGTTTGAAACCCTAACTATACATACATATATCTATACATATTTCTGGGTTTTGGTTGATGAAGGTCTACTGCGATGTGGCAAAAGTTGCCGATTGCGATGGATTAATTACCTCCGTCCTGATCTAAAAAGAGGTGATTTTAGTGAAGCAGAAGAGAATGAGTTAATCCAGCTTCACTCACGCCTCGGTAACAAGTACGCAGTCTTCGGCTTTATATATTTCCTATATATCCCTTAGAAATACCATATGGAAGAAGGTAAATAAAACAACAACAAATATAATTGTTTATTTATATGTTCGCAGGTGGTCGAAAATAGCTTCCCATTTCCCAGGTCGGACCGACAATGAGATCAAGAACCACTGGAACACGAGAATCAAGAAAAGGCTAAGGTTGGTCGTCGGAGAAGGAGGAGAAGCCAACTCTTCACCAAATGAGATGGAGTTGGTGGTAACAAGTAGACAAGAATCAGAAGAAGAAAGCTTGGAGATGAAGGTAGTACTACCCATTGAAGAAGCTTGTGGAGCAAGGAATGGTAATATTCAGGAGATGAGTCCGTCAGAACTACCTGAATATCACAATAAAGAAAATGATGATGATGGATTTGAATCGATGATAATGCTGGATGAGTTAGCTTCGACCGCCGATCTTCTCAAAAGCTACGATGTTCTGTCATGTGGAAACAACAGCTTAGTATCCGACACTGGGTTAATTCAAGAAATCGCAACCAACTTCTACAGCAACAACAACTCGACGACGACGATGTCTCAGAGCTGTTCGTTTTCAATGGAAGACTCAAATAACTACTCGGCTTCTGTCAGTGAATCGCAGGACATCAACAGTCAGTACAATCTGCAGCAACAATGGCGACTGGAAACAACTGTCGTCGACTCATATTGTTGGGATAATAGTCTTGATGACGAGTTTTTGTATTTCCAGAATCTATAATTAGTCATCCCACACTGTCAAACTTTTTTTTATTTCTACTTTTGCTTTTTAATTCCTTGTGTTGGAAGCAACCAGTTTCCATGTGCAGACTTAATTTTGAGTGAGATCGTTGGATCATGATTATGATCAGAATACTATCATTAAATGCTTTCTTTTTCATAAATATATATACTAATTATCATGTTTAGCTCGTTGGTTGGTTGCTAAATGCGAAAGAAGTAACTTTTTATATCTTCCCACTTGGGTTGGATTCGTCTTAATTAGTTAATGGTTGATAAATATATCAATTAACTAGTAATTATTTAATTATCAACTTGCATTTTTGCATTTGATGAACTAGTTAATTATTTAATTATCAACTTGCATTTTTGCATTTGATGAACTAGTTATGTTAAATTGATATTCTTATTTCACATCTAGAATTATTTGGGTGTTGGTCTAAATATATTTTCATTTTCAAGTTCGAACATGAGACAATAGACGAAACGCTAACCCGATGTATTATCTTGCGATGGTTAAATGATATAAGATGATAAAACCCTAATAAGCCCTCCGGTGATCAATTTATATGTGGGAAATTCTATACGAAAACCGCTTGTTAATTTTTTAAGACTACAAATTGAAATTTTGGAAAATTTACTTTAAAATTATATTATTTTTTATTCTAAAAAATAAATAGATATATTTATTTTTAAAATTCTAAAAAAAAACATGTAACATAAAAAACTATAATATTTATTTTTTAAAAAAATTAAAAGTTTTTTCCTTTTAAAAACAAATCTTAAGGATTCATTTTTCTTTTAATAAATGTTTTTATTTTTTATAATTATTTTATTTTTTCTGGATTATTATTTTTTCTTGATTTTTCAGTAATTTTATATTTATTTTTGTTAATTATTAAAATAAACTAAACAATATAACTTAAAGATAAAATTAAAATAATTATGATCTATAAATTTGCAAATAGATTTTTATGAGTTAATAAGAAGACTATGCAGATTGCAGACAAATTAACGTATTTGCCAAATTTAAACAAAAACTTATTAATTATTATAACTTATACATATATATATATATATATATTCCAGTCGGCGCCGCAATGATGAGTTATTCACAATGATGAGTTATTCACGGGACTAGTCTAGTCGGTCAAAGGTTGAGAATGCAATGTATATTTATTTTTTTTCATCTGTGCAAGTAACAGCCAAAAAAAACAAAATCTGTGCAAGTAATATATTTGAAAAATTCTATAAAAATAGAAAAGAAAGTTTGTAAATATTGGAATAAGATGTGAATTATATTTATATTGTGTCTCGCTATGTCTTCAACGCGATAAATTAATATATTTAATGATGTTTTATTTATAGTTGTGCTCCTTTTCCTTAGCAAATCATCATAAATTATTAACTCAATAATTTCTAGCTGTCGTTCATACCATACTAAGTAGATTTGACACCCACAAGGCCACAAATGAAATTAATTCAGAACATTAGCCCTATGATTCATTGATATATCAAGCTTGTGTAAAATAATAGATTTTCGATTGTATTTGTTTTAAACCGCACTTTACTGATCAAACAATAACTTTATATATATATATAATTATATCTTAGAAAATTCTTAACAAATTATAAAAAAATAAAATATTTTACATAAAAATCATAATAAATATACATTTATTTGTGTCTATCATTTAACCATAAATAAAATGGTTAATTACTTAGGGTTAATAGTCAAAGTGCCCCCTAATGTTTAGGCAAAATTTAGGATTGCCCCTTAAAGTCTAAAATTTTAAATATTAGTCCTAAAGTTTGGACGATTTCAAAAATCGCCCCTTTCCGTCCTCTGGCTGTTAATTTGGGACGGAAAACGACCATGTGCTCGGCACGTGACTTCACATAAACGTTAAAGACAAAAATGCCCTTCATCTCTCACCTCGTCACCTCCTTCAACCGCACTGGTCTGCCCCGTCTGCAAGAGGAGAGCTTCTCGCAAACCTCAGCAAGTCGTGAAGATGTCTCTAGGTGTTCGTAAACCTCAGCAACAGAGCTTCTCGCACTCCTCGTGAAGATGTCTTGTTGTGCAGAAGTTTGTCCAGACCCGAAAACAGAGGCGCAAGTCGAAAACAGAGCATGCAAGAACGTAGCCTATCCAACGCCAGTGACGTCTGGGTTCGCGTCGAAGAAGAAGACATGGAATCTCGTAGTTTGTCGGGTGGCAGCTTAATGGCAATGGCACTGCTGGAACAGCCATCTCTTCGACTCAGAGCAATGTCGTCGACCAGAGCTTCAACACGAGGGGATGGGTCATAATCATGTTGCTGCTGCAGTCTTCTCCATGTTGCTGCTGCAGTCTTCTCCACGTCTTGAGGAAACTCAGACGAAACTCACTCCATCCAGAGCTCTGCGACTCAGACGATGTAGCAGAAGAAGATGAAGATGGAGGAGGAGAAGGGAAGAAGCTGCACCCACCGAGCTTTATGGATTGAAGCTGAGCGAGGAGACCATGTGGAGGGTATTCATTGGTTGAAAAAGAGATTCCTGGTACAAAAGTACTCCTGAGGTCTCTGTTGATGGATCAACGCCATGGCGTCCATATTCTATATAGTTGCTGAACACTCAAGATCTGCACAAACAAGAATGGGAAAATAAGAGAAGAAGAAGAAAACCTTTATCTTGATCTTTTTTAAAATGCTGCAAGTTGAAAGCTAGTAGATATAGAAAGGGAGTTACTGGGCACAAATCGCTTGTGATTTCGTCGTATGAAATTCGGTACTTCTGATGTATAACCTGTAATTCAACAAATTCTACTACGCTGACTTACCAAGAACCCGACAGCTTGTCTGATGTGTTTGAGCTCATCCCATGAAGAACCGGCATACTGCATTGTAGATGTCACGTTCATATATTATTCCATATTAATTCCATATTATCAACGAAGATGAATCCCACGTCCATCCATGGTGTCCATCCATGGTCGACGAAGAACAACCATGGAGTGTCTCTACTCCTTTCAACAACCAGGCGAAGATGCTGGTGGAGCTGGTGACCAGGCGAAAATATATATATGTATTTTAATTGAATAAAATAATTATTTATTCATCTGTTATTATTTAAAGGAAAAACGTGACGTGTAGGAAAGGGCATTTTTGTCTTTAAATTGTATGTGAAGTCACGTGTCAAGCACATGTTCATTTTCCGTTTCAAATTAACGGACAGAGGACGGAAAGGGGGAATTTTTGAAATCGTCCAAACATTAGGACTAATATTTAAAATTTTAGACTTTAAGGGGCAATCCTAAATTTCGCCCAAACATTAGGGGGCACTTTGACTATTAACCCTAATTACTTAATTGGTTATACATGTTTGACCATGATTCAGAATTGTTACACTTGTTTCAAAATGTGACTAATTGATTTTGTTACTATTCATCGTCAAAAATCACCGTTAACTCAGTCATGTGTCTAGCATGTGACCATAAACTCATATAAAGTTACGAAAATGCTCTTGACTCATTTATTATAACTGAATAGAATTTTGAACTCAATCGTCGAATCGCTGGGATGAAGAAATCAGTGGTTGAAGATGAAGAAAGAGTATGGAGATTCCATTGTTGAAGATGAAGAAGGAAACCAGTGAATTCATCCCCAATCGCCTAGAGCAGTATGGAAGTTCCATGGTTGCTCCAATTTTGAGGTAATTGCAAGCATTTTGAGTATTTCGTCCCAATTTTTCCTTCGATTGTGAAAAAACTAATTTTGGTAAGAACCCTACTTGGAGTGGAAGCAGGAATAAGAGAGATCTCAAAATTGAAAAGCCGGTCGAGATGAGAGTGGAAGAGAAACACTGAATCGAGGATTTCGATGACAATAAGATGTATTATATACTAAAATTAGTTGTTTGAATTTGTTGCTGAATCTTTTATTGAAATGGAAGCAATAAGATGTATTTTGTACTGATATTCTTCAGAACCTGAGTTTCATGGGTGCTCCCATATTTTGATCAATGTACTAAATAAGTAGTTGTATTTGAATTTGTTGTTGAATATTTTGTTTAAATGAGTTTCAGTTATGTACTGATGTTCTTCAGAACCTGGGTTTCAGTTCTTCAAATTCTGGGTTTTATTGAATAGTTTCTAAATAAAAGAGATCATTCTACATTGAAATTTGATTAAATGGTTGCATATGTTTCCTTGTAATGTGATTAAATGTTTACGTATATTTTCTTAATATGTTGAAATTGAGCATTATTATTCGGGATAGACTTATATCCCTTTCGCGTTAGTCTTTGTTTGGAGAAATAGAAACCGACCAATCATATCTTTGTTAATTGTAATTTTGTTCTCAGTTTTCTGCAGAAATTCGAAAAAATGCAACCAAAAGCATGCATCAAAATGACCAGAATATTAGTATATGAATTACAAACTGTGATGGATCATAATATGAACGAACAAAACTTCCCTCTCTCCATAGATCAAACAATGAAGTTGAAGAATTTCCATTTGGAAAAGCAGTTGATTGAGAATAACATGTTGAAGAACAATTGATTCAAGCAATTTGGAAAAGCAATTGAACGACCTAGTGAAGAACAACTAAATTTGTCAAATAATTTCAGACGGACAGATTAGAAAAGATCACCACTAGGGGTGAGCAAAAAATACTGGCTAGACCGAAATCCTGACAAAACTGGCCCGAGACCGGCCCGACTAAGACCGAGACCGAGCGGGCGAGTTTTTCCCTCTAAAGTCGGGCTCGGGCTCGAGGTTTTTTCCGAAATTCCCGATTCGGACCGGTCTAAAAACCTAATACATAATACTTAGTAACTCAGCAACTTACGTTTACAATTAGGCCAGTCTAAAAACTCAGCAACTCCCATATCCACTCTCCCGCCTCTCTCCACCCTCCAGTCTCCCGTCTCTGCCTCGCAGCTCCGCCTCTGGATCTCGCCGTCGCCTCCACCTCTCGCTGTGTCGCCTCTCGCCTCTTGCCTCCAATAAGTGCTCTCGTTGTGTCGCCTCTCGATTGTTCTTCAATTTACTTCGATTGTTCTTCAATTTATCTCGATTGTTCTTCGATTTGTATGAATTTACTGATTGTTCTCATTATTGTATCAATTTACTGATTTTTCTTCGATGAGTCATTCCAATTCCAGATCTTTAGTCTTCAATCATGGCTCTGGGTGGAATTTTTAAAGAGTTAGCGGCAAAGTCTACACCTTTTACCCCGTTATTGGTGTTCTGTTGATGATCTTGGTCGTCCTGTACTTGTTCTTCAACTCCAATAAGAGGAAGGGAAGATCCCACCTTCCAACTCCGCCTCTGGATCTCGCCGTCGCCTCCGCCTCTCGCTGTGTCGCCTCTCGCCTCTTGCCTCCAATAAGTGCTCTCGTTGTGTCGCCTCTCGATTGTTCTTCAATTTACTTCGATTGTTCTTCAATTTATCTCGATTGTTCTTCGATTTGTATGAATTTACTGATTGTTCTCATTATTGTATCAATTTACTGATTTTTCTTCGATGAGTCATTCCAATTCCAGATCTTTAGTCTTCAATCATGGCTCTGGGTGGAATTTTTAAAGAGTTAGCGGCAAAGTCTACATCTTTTACCCCGTTATTGGTGTTCTGTTGATGATCTTGGTCGTCCTGTACTTGTTCTTCAACTCCAATAAGAGGAAGGGACGATCCCACCTTCCAACTCTGCATGGTAGTGTTGCTTTTCTCCAATCTCTGTGGCATTAATTTAGTATTTTATTTTAATTCTAACATTTCATTAGAATTGGATTTGTACTGATGGCTTCGGTAATTTATTTTTTTACTGAAAATTTCGGTCTAAAATCGAGACCGGCCCGAGTCAAACAAGACTGACTCGAACAGACTTTTTAGATCGAAATCGGTCTCGGTCATCCAAAGATGATGACCGAAATTTCGGGCTCGGTCTTGCCAATAAGACCGAACCGGCCCACCCAAGCTCACCCCTAATCACCACCACACAATTGATTGAGATTTGAGAGCACTATCTAAATATTCATCCAAACACATTTTTTTTTTTAATTTCGATCATTAACTCGGAACTTGATAACTTAAGCATCTCTCAATCACTCTTCTCCAGTTTCTAGTGTGCAAATTCCATTGCTCTATGAGAGAAAAAGGAATAACGAAAGAGTGATTAAGATGATTCCATTCAATTGTTCTCTTCCTTCCCCTCCATTGGCGCTGCTTCCTCCATTCAAGTAATGATTTTGCTCCGTTTCTTCATCTAATGGGTGATGGAAATTGTTTATCCTGTTTGTGGTTGCAGGAGGTGATCAGTTGACAGTTGCACTTGGATTCCTGACTCCTTTTTTGGGTTAGATCTACTTCTTCTGGAGCTGGTTTGGTCTAAGAAAGGGAGACCTGAATAATGATCGGGGAAGGAGACTGCATGTGGAGCTGCTCTTGCAGAAGGGCAGAAGAGTCTTTTCAAATGTCGTAAATTAGTTAAACAGGGATCAGGTGTTACGCGCATGCGAAATTGACGGAAAATAACGGATTAACCAATTAGGCACATTGTAAAATACATGGATAACCATTAAATCACTCAGCAAAACTAATTAATCACATTTTGAAACATGTGTAATCATTCTGCACAATAACCAAACATGTGTAACGAATTAAGTAATTAACTTTAAAAAAAATTAGCAAATAATTGTAACTTAATACCATATCTACAAGTTCGTATTTAACTATTGAGAAATAAAATGACATCTTTTGAAATTACAGAGAAAACTACGAGGACAGAATTGAGAAATTTCGTAAATTTATTTTGTTCCGATGTTTTACTTTCAGGATCTAGAATAGAAAAGCCAATGAAATGGACTACATAACTTGCATTTCTAATACACAATTCCAAGTTTCAACATCAAGAAGAAGACGGATTGCAGGAAGCTATTGATGCAGTTTGAAAAAAAATGAAATTCAGACATATTTTTCGAGAATCAAATACGGTAGCGGATATCATGGCGGGTATGACGCTCAACCCGCGACAACTGTTTGAATTTCATAACTCACTTCCGAAAAAAACTATTAATGCACTCTGAAAAGACGTTGTTGACTCTTTGGTTTCGTGAATTGTTAAAGTTAGCTAGTTTTTTGATTGTGTAATTGAACTTGGGTGATTAGTTGTAACCTATAGCGTTTTTTAATACATAATTATAAAAAAAAAATCAAGAAGAAGAAGAGGGTCATTTCAGCTGTATATTCAATCCATTTGTTCATTTATCAACTACATGCTTGTTCAGTTCACCAATTGAATAAGATTTTTCAGCTCACCTTGTTCAAATCACTTCCTCCATACCAGGCCGCAAATTTGATTAAAAAAATCACATCTTTGACTCGGCTTTGCCCGTAAATGCTGAATGGGCGAGTTTTCACATCGGTCGAGGCAACACACATTTGAGGCCCTGCTACCCTGATACGGATCTCCGATGGGGAAAGTCTCGATCTTGGGGGCTGCGATGCCGCTGTTCCTGTGTCTGGTCGTGTCGGCCTCCAGTCGGCCTCCCCCATACAGGATCCACACGCTGTTCTCGGTCGAGTGCCAAAACTACTTCGACTGGCAGACGGTCGGTCTGGTCCAGAGCTTCAAGAAGGCCCGCCAGCCCGGCCCGCTGACCCGATTACTCAGCTGTACGGACGACGAGCTCAAGGGTTATAAAGGTATGGATTTGGCTCCGACCATGGTGGTGCCTTCCATGAGCAAGCATCCTAGGACCGGTGACTGGTAAGGATCGCCTTGGCCTCCATTTTTGCTGTTTTCCCTGTTGCATTGATTTGAGCTGCTATGCCTTTAGCGTTGTTGATTACATTGTACTAAGAGATGTGATTTAACCTCGATAACCCAAATTCATATAACCTCGATTTAGAGAAATTCATCGGGCAAATATAGAATATTTTAAGTCTTTGGTTTCAAGAGAATGATCAATTTTTTTGTCAAATGTTTAGGTACCCAGCAATTAACAAACCAGCTGGAATTCTGCACTGGCTTAAACATAGCAAGGATGCAGAAAATGTGGATTGGGTAGTGATTCTTGATGCCGACATGATCATCAGAGGGCCGATTATACCCTGGGAACTCGGTGCAGAGAAAGGGAGACCAATTTCAGCATATTATGGGTACCCCTCATTAAGAATTTTGATTTTGTCTAAGTTAAGCAAATTTGCATCAAGTGAAATTGAGAAAATTGAAAACGAATTAAATAGAATTTGGAGAAAAAGTGGAGACCTACATCTTTTAGTGTTATTAGAATAATACTTCCTTTGATGAAATTAGTGAATTTTGGAATACTCTGGTAGTAAAGCGGAAATTTATTAAGATGATCTCTCTAGCATTATTTTGGTCTGTTTGGCGGGAAAGGATAGAAGAGCTTTTGGAGGCATTGAGACCCATTTATAGAAAACTGGGTTAGACTTGTAATTATTTTGGTATAGTGAGTGTACATATGGGATCTTAGCTTGTCCAGAAATCTTGTTCCTGTATTTTTTTTTTCCCTTATTTGTCTCCTCTTCTGTAAATGAGTAGCATCCTCTTGGTGTTTTTATGAATGATGTATTAACATTTAAGTAATAATAACAATAATAATAAGAATTTATGACTGATATCCTCTCCGTATGGGGTCCTAAATGGACTTAAGTCCATGTCCTGGTCAAGATTTGATTCTGGACATGATCAACAGATGATATTTACTGCCTCGTCAATTTTTTGGTGAAAAAATATTGCCTTGCCATAAAATGGACCATTCACATTTTTCCTTATACTGATTGCAACTAACCAATTGGTTTCAGATACCTAGTTGGATGTGATAACATTCTAGCAAAGTTGCACACTGTCCACCCAGAGCTATGTGACAAAGTTGGTGGGCTTCTTGCAATGCATATCGATGACCTCCGAAAATTGGCGCCCTTTTGGCTTTCAAAAACCGAAGAAGTACGCGAAGATAAAGCCCATTGGGCCACTAACATAACTGGGGATATCTATGGAACAGGGTGGATCAGTGAGATGTATGGATATTCATTTGGTGCAGCGGAAGTGAGTTAATCTTTAGGTTCCTATGGTGCTATATTATTTACTTTCTTGTTTTCTTGGTAAATTTTCTTCTTTGCCATTTCAGGTTGGACTTAGACACAAAATCAATGATAATCTGATGATTTACCCTGGATATATTCCTCGGCCTGGCATTGAGCCTATTCTTCTTCATTATGGATTACCATTTAAGGTCGGGAATTGGTCATTCAGTAAATTAGAACACCATGAAGATGGAATTGTTTATGATTGTGGACGTCTATTTCCTGAACCCCCTTATCCAAGAGAGGTAATTTCATTGCTTTTTTTCTATCTGTGCAATTTACGCTTTGTTTGGATATGAGTAGATGAATGAAAAGGGCCAGTAAGGAAAAGGATTATTCGAATTAAAATTGGAAAATGAAGAAAATGAGGACTATTTTTTCCTCTAAATGATGGAAGGAATTCTTCTCCTTCCCTCCCTTCCCCTTCCTCTACAATTCATTCCTTAATATCCATTTCCAAGAAAAAGCCTTCTAAGATCAACGCAGTTGCCTCTGAGCTTCCTTTTTTTTATCAGGTCAGAACAATGGAGTCCGATCCACATAAAAGACGAGGGCTATTACTTAACGTGGAATGCATCAACACTTTGAATGAGGGTCTTTTACTTCACCATACAGCTCGTGGGTGTCCTAAGCCCAAGTGGTCAAAATACCTGAGCTTCCTAAAAAGCAAAACTTTTGCAGAGCTAACCTCACCCAAATATGTTGCACCCGAAACCCTGCAACTAACTGAGGAGAAGGAGAAACAGAAAGAAAAGCATGAACTACCCTTATCCAAAAAAGAAAAGCAGGAACCGACTAAGGAATTTGAAGGACCACACCCGAAAATTCATACCATCTTTTCAACTGAATGCACACCATATTTCGATTGGCAAACTGTAGGACTCATGCATAGTTTCCGCCTCAGTGGCCAGCCAGGAAATATTACGAGGCTTCTCAGCTGTAAAGATGAAGACTTGAAGGAATATAGGGGCCATGATCTTGCTCCAACTCATTATGTTCCTTCCATGAGCCAGCATCCATTAACTGGGGATTGGTATTCAACTCTTGTTTCTCTCTTATGCTCTTGGGTTTAGTTAGATTTTGGAAATTTCTGAGTTGGTCATAATGATGTTATTTTGCATTTGGATAAAACTTATGCTCGTACTCTGTTCTTTCTTTCAAATCATGCTGAAATATGATTAACTTTTTCAAATGGTTTGTGACATGGCTAGCATCATTCAATTTGGTCGAAATTGACATGATGTTCATTTCAGGATTTAATTCTGTGATGTGATTATGGGATGAGACTTTGCCACATCATCAATTTTTAAGTTTTTTAATTGGACAGCATTGCTTTTTTTTTTGTCCCAGAGTTTTGAATGAAGTGACAAAAATCATGTTCAAAACTAAATCTTGGCTATGAAATGGTGGTCTAAGGACTTTTGAAGCCAAATGGGGAGGATCTAAACCCTTGTTAGAATAAACTATATTTCCACGATGATATTCAGGATTCTTGTTGAGATTTTTCCGGATTAAAATCAGGTGACCTAACTATTTTTGGTTTCTGATTCATTCCAGGTATCCAGCCATCAATAAACCTGCATCAGTACTCCATTGGCTTAATCATGCAGAAATAGATGCGGAGTTTATAGTAATTTTGGATGCTGATATGATCCTTCGAGGTCCCATCACTCCTTGGGAGTTCAAAGCTGCACGAGGCCGACCAGTTTCCACCCCCTACGAGTAAGACAAGCTTGCTCCAACTTCATTCATTCACTCATATGTATCATTTGTTTTGCGGTAAACTCTGAAAATATTTATCATATGTCAGAGCCAAAATTGACACTTATTTAACAAAAATTCTTTGAATTCTGAAATTAATGTCCAGTTACCTGATTGGTTGTGACAACGAGCTTGCCAAACTCCATACGAGCCACCCAGAAGCATGTGACAAGGTTGGTGGCGTAATAATCATGCATATTGAGGATCTCCGACATTTCGCCATGCTATGGTTGCACAAGACAGAGGAGGTCCGTGCAGATAAAGCTCACTATGGAAAAAATATCACAGGAGACATATACGAATCTGGGTGGATCAGCGAGATGTATGGATACTCCTTTGGAGCTGCTGAGGTACCTTTTTATGATTAATCATGAAGAATCTCAGATATATGAACATGCAGAGAATTTGTGCTGTGTTTTGTAGTAAAGTAGGATCTTTCAGGAAGGATTAGCTAAAATAAGCGGAATTTTCTAAATTGCTGTACTTGGAAGGAACAAGGACCAATTACTATTGAATGTAAAGATTAGCAAACGTATTTAACCAACCATTTTCAAGATATTACTGATTGCTCACTAAATCATTTTATATTTTCTTGAAAAGATAAGTTTTTTACTTTCTAACCTAGTTTTTCTCCTGTATTTTTTTTAAAAAAATTGTTTCTATTGCATTTGCAGTTGGAATTGCATCATCTGATAAACAACGACATTTTGATATACCCGGGATACATTCCCGAACCAGAGGTAAAGTACCGAGTTTTTCATTACGGACTTGAATACAAGGTGGGGAATTGGAGCTTCGATAAGGCAAAGTGGAGAGATATTGACTTGGTCAACAAATGTTGGGCCAAGTTCCCAGACCCTCCCGATCCTTCGACCTTCCAACATACCAACAATGACCTTCAAAGGCGGGACCTTTTCAGCATTGAGTGCGCCAAAACTCTGAACGAGGCACTGTTATTGCATCACAAAAAGAGGAAGTGCCCTGATCCGAGCTCAATATCCATGTTGGATGGCCAAGAATCTAAAGAAGAGCCAAGAAAGATCCTCAAAGAAAGAACCTTTGCTTCTAGAAAGAGGGTCTCTTCTGTAGCTGCTGCTACCACAGATGAGGGGAAATTTGTTTTTTGGAGGTTCTGGGTGGTTGGTATGTGGATTTTCTTTGGTTTAGGGTTCTTGACTGTTGCATCAGTGCTGCTTTCTGGTCGAAAGGGGAAGAAGACAAAGAGCAAGAGCTACAGGAGCAGGAGAAGATCGTCGTATGGTCTGGAAGTTGGTGTACATGACAAACCTGTACGAGTTGTGGACTAATCATAGAAAGTATGATTTATGCGATAAATTATCAGCATCAAAGCAAGACATGACATTGCAAGAACGAAGACAATAACATTGCTGCTTGGGAGAATATCTGTACGAAGAGTTAGGTTTGCTCTGTACATGTAAAGAATCACTGCATAGACCGAACATCAGCGGCGAACACCCTTTCGAGGTTGTCATTATGAACACGGAGTTGGTTTATACTGAAGAACATGGCATTTTCTTGTTATTGATTTTGCCATCTTATAAGTTACACATTCTTTTTGTTGTCTGTAACAGGTTTGACTTTGTCCTCTGTTTTGAGTATTTAGTGCAAATTTTGTCCTTGAACTGAAACTCATGGCCACTGCTGTCACTTCATCCTTGGATTTTAATATCATTCGAATGCATCCTCAATTTCATTGATTCTCACCAACTTGTTTCTTTCATTAGGTTTAGGGCTAAGCTTCTTGCAAATGTAACAACTATCCCTCGACCCTCATTAATTTATAAAATTAAAATCAGAATTGGGTTCCTATAGCAGTGCTTAAGTTGAGAGGAGTTGGTCAAGTCGAGACAAAACCAAGTAGCCATGACATTTGAATTGCCACCGGTTTCCCAGATGAAAGCAAAATTTGAGGATGAAACCATAAGTTTGACGACAGACTACAAGATATCGTGTAGAAAATCAGTACTTTTCCAACAATATGTATGTTGGAAGAATAATTTTGAACTCCAGACATAAGAAGGGACCAGTTCATGTTATTGGTCAAAGTGTCAAACTACTCAGCGGCAAGACAACTATTGCATCCGTTGTTTAGGTCCTGGCCACTTTTGTTAGATAATAATGTCCGTAAGCATTTCATTTTTTCGATTGAAACTATATTTTTTTTTTTCTTTCGAAAATACCGCTTTACTTGATGAAATAAAACGTCGTGACACTATGTCAATGTTGTTCAGAATTACAATCATTCACTAATAAAGATAACAATGGTAGTGGTGGTCTTTCGACCCAATCGCTTAGATTCACTCTCATTCTTGCTTGCTTTGCTATCCAATTCGCGCACTCGTTTGTGGTCCTCGATATAGCTCGCCATTGTACTTGCTCGATTTGTGTAGATAGTACTCTCATGTTTTGCACCATAGTTGACAATCTCCAATGCATCGCCTCGCCCCCTATTTGTCGGTGTACCGTTTGTGAGTCCGTTTCGATGATGATGTTTTGCCACCCACGCTCGATCGCTAGACAAATACCTTCTTGGATTGCTCTTGCCTCCATGGTGTCGATGTCGTCGCTCCATTCCCTTCGGTTTATTCCACCTATCATCTTTCCTTCGCTATCTCGTGCTATAACTCCAATTCCCGCTCTTCGTGTTTCTTTGCACCACGATGCATCACAGTTAACTTTGACGATGGTCCCGGTTGGGGCTTTCCACTTCTCCATTGGTCGGGTCGGCTGGTTCGGTTCAGCTCAGTGTCGCATTCCTTGTGCTCGGCTAAGGCTTGTTGTATTTCCGATACCACCACTCTTGGATTCGGTTTATGTGCTTCGAAGGTTGCTTTGCATCGTGTCTTCCATATGTGTCAACACGTTAGTAGGGTTAGGTTCCACCTCGTCGCTCTCATGTCCCCGGGTTCGACACTCATCTGTTCCAGCCACTTAACCGCATCCATGGGTTCGGTACGGTCTATTCGCAGGCCTAGAATTCCAAACCAAACCGGTTCGATCCATGTGCATTCGAGGAGCATGTGTTCGCGTGTTTCCAGTTCCCCACATATCGGGCAAGTCGGTTGAACATTCATCCCTCGCTTTGCCATGTTTGCCTTAACCGCTATCGCATTGGTTGCAAGTCGCCAAATGAAGTTTTTGACTTTGGGGAGTGCCTTTGTTTTCCATAGTTCCTTCCATAGGTGCTCATACGTGTTCGGTGCCCATACGTCGAGTATGCCTCGAACCATGGTCTCATCCCATTGCAGTCTGGAGTGATCAAGTGTCTCACCCTTAGCTCTCCTCCATTTTCCACGGTCGATTCATTGTTCACCCGTTTTGTCTCCTTTGTATAAATCCATGGGTCCTCGAAAACTCGTATTTCCTCACCCGAGCCAAGTAGCCACAACCCTTCTTGTTTCATGATGTCTCGACCATTGAGTATACTACTACATCCCCACGATGCTCGGCCCCCTCGTTTCGCCTCAAGGAAGTTAGACTGTGGAAAGTACATACCTTTCAAAACCCTCGCGCATAAGGTACTCAGCTCCGCTATGACCCTTGATTCCATTTTCGTGAGTAGAGCCGAGTTAAAACTTTGTAGCTCCCGGAAACCTAAGCCCCCCTTATCCTTAGATTTTGTAAGCACCTCCCATCTCCTCCAATGTGTCAGTTTGCCTTCCTCTGTTTGTCCCCACCAAAAATCCGCTATGAATGCATCAATGTCCGCACACCATGTTTTTGGTAAACGAAACACACTCGTGACATATGTGAGGATGACCGTGATGATTGCCTTTATGAGTACCTCCTTTTCGGCTTGGTTTAGAGTCTTTGGTCTCCATCCAGCTAGTTTGTCATTTATCTTTGTCTTTAGAGATCTCAATGCCTCCTTTTTGGATCGTCCCCATCTCGATGGTATCCATAGGTACTTCCCCAGATCACTTGTGCTCTTAATGTTTAGAACTGTCTCCACCACCTGTGTAGCATTTCGGTTCGCCCCCTTATTAAAATAAAGGGTCGATTTGTTTACATTGATTCGTTGGCCTGATGCTCGACAGTATGATTCCAAAATGCCCTTTAGTCCCATAGCATTTGCTGTCGTGGCCTGTATGAAAAACAAAGAGCCGCCTGCAAAAAATAGGTGGTGCAATACCAGGCAATGTTTCCTCATCTTGATTCCTTGTATTTTCCACCTCATAGATGCCCCCTCTAACCGTCTAGAGAGCACGTCCGCGAGTAGGATGAAGAGGTAAGGTGATAATGGGTCACCTTGTCTGATCCCGCGTGTCGGTTTGATCGTTGTGGTATGGTCCCCATTCACAACTACCTGGTATGTGGTTGTTGTGATGCATTCCTTTATCCACACGATCCATTTATCATCAAAACCTCTCTTCCTTAGTGTTTCCAGGAGGAACGCCCACTCGACCCTGTCATAGGCCTTTTGCATATCGCTTTTCAGTGCGCATTCCACCCTGTTTTCCTTTTTACTCATGTGGAGATGGTGGAATACTTCATGTGCCACCAAGATGTTATCCTGTATATGTCTTCCTGAAACAAAGGCACTCTGGAAAGGAGTGATTATATCTGCTAGGTATGGTTTCAGGCGGTTTACCAAAACCTTAGATATAATTTTATACAGGAAATTACAACAGCTTATGGGTCTAAAGTCCATGGGATGCATGGGGTTCGACACCTTGGGTATCAGGACAATATCAGTATTATTTAGGGTGTTCAAAAGGTTACATGTTCTGAAGAAAGTCTTTACCGCAGTGATGACGTCCGCTCCGACGATAGTCCAGTTCCTTTGATAAAACAGTCCCAGAAAGCCATCCGGTCCAGGTGCTCGTGATCCTCCTAACTGGTATGTGGCCACTCGGATCTCTGTGTCAGTCACCTCCTGGGTCAAGCTGTGGTTTATCTCAGGTGATATCTGATGTGGTATCTCGGCTAGCAGGTCCTCACCCGACTCAGTTTCCACCGATGTGAACATGTCCCCAAAATAGCCCATTAGTTCGGTCGCAATCCTTCCCTCTTGAGTAATCCACTCTCCATTCATACCCCTTAGGCGGCATATTTGATTCCTCCTCCTCCTCGCTATGGTTGTTTGGTGAAAGAAGGTTGTGTTTCGATCCCCCTCCCTTAGCCACTTTACTCGTGACCTTTGACTCCAATACGTCTCCTCCCTCGTCCACAACCCGTTTATTCTCCTTTTTAGACATCTCTCCTTTTCAATTGCATCTTGGTCCATTGGGCCCTGCATATGCCTTCGTAGTTCTTCCTTCGTACTTGCTATCTCCCGCATATTGTGTCCGAACTCGGTTCGGCTCCAGCACAGTAGTCTCCTACGGCATACTTGCAATTTTGCTTGGATTTTATGCAACTCACGCCAAGTTGTTGGGGATTCCCAAGCCTCTTGAATCACCTCTTTACATTTCGGGTTCTTGAGCCACATTGCCTCGAATTTGAACCGGCGTTGTTTCCTCTTCTTCGTCCGAACTGTTTGGACCACTAGGGGTGATCTGAACCGATCGCGAGCTCATTTATACATCTTCCTTGTTGGTATTTTGCAGCCCATTCCGCGTTAATAAGAACTCGATCAATTCGTTCATTTATTCTATGTTTCCCGCTTCTATTGTTGCACCACGTGAAAGGATTTCCGCTTGCGCCTAAGTCCTCCATGTTCAAATCATCGATTAACTTCTTGAACTCCTCCATATGTCTTGATGACTTCCTTCGGCGCCCTTCTTTCTCATGGTAGTGGCATATCATATTGAAATCACCCACCATCATCCGTGTGCCCGTTCGACCCCCTCCGAACGTCCTCAATTGATCCCAGTTTTGAGACCTCTCGTTCGCATCCGTACTCGCATACACCCATGTTATACGCATAGTTTCCCCATCCTCCGTGAATTTGACCTCTCCATCTATGCAATTTCGGTCCGCATACGTGATTTTTACCTTTGTCTCCCCTGTCCACCATAGTGCTAGCCTTCCCGACATTCCGTTCGGGCTAACATAAAAACTTCCTTCCATCCTCATCTTCGCTCGTATTCTCTCACAGTAGGTATCCCCGTTCTTCGTCTCCATTAAAAAAATTATGTTCGGGTGATACCTTTTGTTGAGGTCTTGGAGGTGTTAAATTGTCAAGGCAGACCCCAAACCTTGACAATTCCATGCCATTGTACTCATTGATCTTGTGTGGCTGTTCCGGGACAACCACCACAACCCTGATTCGTCTCGTGAGATACCTCAATTCTACTTCCCTCCCCGTGCTGCGAATCGATCTTCTTCCTCCTTGCTTGGATCAGTTTGTTCGAGTGCTTCCTCGGACTTCGCCGTCGTGGTGGGCCTGTTTTTTCACCTCCTTCCCGACCCCCTTCCTCAATTCTTCTCGGTCGCTTTGCTCCCGGTTCATCCTCCAACACTTCCACCTTCCTTTTCAGTGTCATCTTGTTTAAGTACGGGCTAAGTCCGGTTGGTTGGTTTTGGTCTCTTTGGTTTGGCGATGGCGGTGGGGTGTCCGGTGGGTTCTCGACAATGTAGGTGTGTATAGTGGGGTTGACTTCATTTTCAGGTTTGTGTATTGGCTGGTCGGGTAGGTACGTGATGGTAGGTTGGTTTTTGGTGTAGTGTGGCTCAGTTGTTTCTGCTTTGGTATAGGTTGTGGGTTGTGGGTTAGTTGGGTTTGTCTCGGCCTGGTTCAGGACAGGGGATCTCGGCTGGTGGTCTCGGTTGGCTCGGCTATGGTTTGGCTCACGATCAATGTTTTGGTTTTGGGGTTTCCTCCACCAAGTAGGTAGTGGGTTTTGTTTTGGTGAGTTTCGGATAGGGTTCATCGGTGTGGTCATGGTGATAATGTGTGGCCTTGTGGGACTTGTATGGATTGTCAATGTCATGGAGATATCTGTTTCCATGTCTAGTGTCTCCTCATGCATTGCTTCCCCTGCAACCTCCCCTTCATCTATGTGGTGACTCTCCATGGCCTCAGTGGACGACTCGCCCTTTCTCCTTGGGTCGGCATTGGTCTGCCACCCGTCTTCACCCCCTCTCGATTTGGCTTGCTTCTCCGCCCTTTCCTTGTTTACTTTCTTTGCCTCGACCATGACATCATACCATGATTGCCTCGTGGTTGGTTTAGGGTTTGATCCCTTGCCATCATTTTGTCGTGCCACAGTAGATTTTGGTTGAACACCTACTATCCATGGGTCGTAGGCGGTTGTATCGGGTCTTGCTCCGCTCTTCGTACATCACATTTGCACGATTGGGTCGTGTGACCTAGCAAACCACAACCATAGCAAAAGTCGGATAAACGTTCATACTTGATATTTGCCCACTTTTCTATCCCTTGGGAATTCTTCCACCAAAATCCTGCCATCAACGGTTCATCCTCATTGACTACCACCCTTAGCCTCATATAACTCCTAGTAACTCTTCTGGCAATACTTTCTATCTCTAGGCAATGTCCTATCATATTTCCGAGCTTCCAGGCATTCTCATCACTAAATGTTTCCAAACCTAGGTCATGAATTTGTATCCACATGTTTACCTTATTGAAGTCAACATCATGAACACTCATGCTCGGTTCCCATCTTTTGATGTTTAATATGTGCCCGTTTATCGCCCACGGTGATAGGTCTAAAATCTGTTTTGCATCCTCCTCCCGTCCCAAGTCTAGCAACAGAATTCTCGGTTTCGCCTCAGTTATTGTCACCGAACCGAAACGAGCCCAGGCTGAATGTAATATACTTTGCACAACACTAAATTTGATTGCTTTTTGGGCAATCAGTTTGCCCACATACCAGTTACCCTCTTACAACTGATTATTCGAACCGAGCTCGACCGCCTCTCGTTGGGGACTGTTTGGATCGCCGGAACTGGACGTCATCGCAGGAGCCGACTCCTCACTGCAGCTGGAAGCTCCTACAAGATACAAGTAAGAAAAGATGAAATGGTTAATGAAAATGGGTTCAGTCTGGGCATTTGTTCACTTTCATTTGATAGGGGGGCAGTGGTGCCGAAGCTTTCGGCTAGGAAAGCACTTGTTGGACTGCTTCGTATGGAGCTTCCTTCAATTGTTACTGCATGGCCCTGTCACGTCTGGAACAGTTGCTATGCTTCTCTTCCCTTCTCCGATTGGTTGTGGGCAGGTTTCCTTTCTTGCTGATTGGCTGGAGATGTCAAGCGAATTGGGACAGAAACTGCCAAAGGAAGACAGGAAACTCCAAGCGCAATCAATGCGACTTGCCAACCAAGTGCTGCCAGAGGGAATTGCTGGCGGAATCGAAGACTACAGACGAAACCCTAGAAGAATTTGGGAGTTTTTTCGGGAGAATGTCATAGCCGAAAAAAAAATAGTCATCATTAGTCGATTGAACTACTCAGCGACAAGACAACTATTGCATCCGTTGTTTAGGTCCTGGCCACTTTTGTTAGATAATAATGTCAGTAAGCATCTCCTTTTTTCGATTGAAACTAGAAATTATGAACAATCTGAACGTTGAAGCATTATTTAAATTTAAAACACTTTTATATTATTTTGCTCTTTTCGAAAGAAGAAAGTTTTCAAGACAGGGAATGGAATGGGGCCCGAGATATGTAAAGCTAAGGAAGAAAATTACCATTTCCCCAAATCCCCAGTAAGTTGTTCTGTTTCTGTCCCCACTCCAACAATTCAAAAACAAGTGAACTCTTTCTCTCTCTCTCTCTCATTGATATGTGATGGGCTTCTTCTCCAACTTTACTTTATCAGCGCGAGAACTTTAGGACGCCTTTTTCATTTGAAATTCTGGGTTTTAAATTCAAACGTCTCTCAACAATAGAGTAGGGAAACACCCATCCGAAAAACAGAGCATTCGTGTGTCTTGGATCTTTCTGTTCTGTTTCAACAAGTATGGGAGATTCCTCGACTTGTCTCCTGCAACCTTTCTCCTACGTTTCCGGGGGCCCAAATGATCTCATGGAGGTAACCCATAACCAAAACTTGGTTGCTGCGTAGAAACGATAGCAAAGTTCTTGAAAATGTGTCTCAAATTCAGAGGGTAATTAATACAAGTTTTTTGATACACAGTATCGCTGCCTCCTAAGCTGAGAGTTAGGTCCTTTTGTTAGCCCAAATAAGCAAATTAGCCGCTTTAAATTAACGCCCCTCTCAATGTATATATATTATGTTTTTGATGTAAATACAGTTCTCTCAATTTGAGCTTCCATTGGGGTTTTAGTTGTTTAGTTCTGTTATTTGGTTTAGGGTACATAGCTTAGATGTTTTCTTTAAAGATTCTTGTCTTACCACTTTGATTCCAAAAAAAAAATGTTCTTGAAGTTTATTCATTTGTCGATAACCGACATAACTTTGTTTCTGCAGGGAAATCCCACCCTTTCGTTACAGCAGTCGATCTCCTTTGGGAGGTTCGTGTCGGATTCAGTATCGTGGGAGAAATGGTCTGTCTTCTCGAACAATAATAACCGGTACGTCGAAGAAGCTGAGAGATATTCTCGTCCTGGTTCGGTCGCGCAGAAGAAAGCCTTCTTCGAAGCTCATTACAAAAAAATGGCTGCAAGAAAAGCAGCTGCCTTGCTTGAACAGCAAGCAAATTCTTTATCCTCCGAAGCTCATGAATCTGAAGATAGTATTGGCAGCAGAACAGAAGTGGAAGCTTCTTTGGTTCAAGAAGTCACCGAGGATGAACGTAATCAAACATGCTCTGCTTTAAACTATAGCAGAACCTGCTCTGATTTTAAAGAGATGAATCAGAATGTTGTAGATGTGGAGGATAAAGGAGTAATCTTGAGCTACGATAAGGAATCTTGGGATGAGGAACTCCTCGAGGCCACGATCCAATTTAATGAATCCGGCGATTCAGGTGTTGGAATCGCTGAGAGAAAGATCGATACAGAGGATAAAAAGATTATTGTGGAGATTTCAGAAACTGATCCTGATGAGCAGAAGGAAGTCGAAGAAAGCGGAATTACAGAAATAGAGAAACCTCTGCTCATGGTAATTCATCAAATTACCGATCAATAATAATCTGTTTGGTTGAAAAATTAACAATTTTTTGTTGCAAATCTGCAGCAAAAATCAGCAGATCAAGAAAAAGCTGCGGTCAGTGCTGTATCGAAGAAGAAGACAGCAATGTTCTCCTCGAAACTGTTTGCATGTGGAAAAGGATCTAAGCAGCAGCCTATGCAGTCGCCTGCAAAACCCGCGACTCCAATTCATTTCAAGAAGGAAATCTACGTCACTCCAAACAGTAAGAAGAAGTTGCCCACCAATCTTGCAAATCAGAAGCGAACGACCCCGATTCTGTCTGGTTCGTCGTATTTTACGCCCGCTAAAAATGTCGACGAAGTGAACTCGACCGCGGTTCCTCGAAGTTCAAAAAATGCTAAAAATTGCCCAACTCCTTCAGTTACTACTCCATCTATGGTATGGTCGCTTACATGTTTTTATTGCTCGAATCAATCGACAATTGTAATGCTCGTAAATCATTAAAAAGTTTTACTTTTCGAAATGAAGGAAATGAGGAATGGCACATCGAGATCTTCTCTAGTCACTCCTCAGTCGATGAACAGAAGGTATCTTCACAGAATATACACAAGGTATTTTAAGTAGCGGCACCATTACTGAGAAATATCTTCATTTGGGTATGTAATCTTTGCCAGGACGCCTTTGGATCGATCGGCCGTTGAAAGTAGAAGTGCCGACCCCAAAAAGCGATCTCTTGCAACAGAGTAAGAAAAAAGCGTCGCTAAAAATAATGTCTCCTAATTCTTATGTTCTGCGCATAACTGACCCAAGTTTTCATTATCAGTTGGTCCAACTTCTTGAGCTCATGTAGGAGCAAATTACAGTCCCCAAGTTTGTCGTCGCCATTCCGACTGAAAACCGAAGAACGAGCTTCCAGAAGGAAGGAGGCAAGAAACAATGAATATTCACTTTTTTTTTCATCAGGAACGTGTTACAACAATGTTCCAGTTATCATATCTATGGTTTGACACTGTCCAGTTTTGCAGAAACTAGAAGAGAAGTTCAATGCAGATCAAGCAAAGAATCAAAAACTCCAACCACAACCAAAATTCAAGGTTTAGTTGGCTTCTTTTAATATTATGAATTCGTTGGAGTCATAAATGATTACATTGCTTCCTCTCTTACACAGGAGAAAGGTGAAATAGATATGATAAAATTCAGACAAAGTTTATGCTTCAAAGCCCGACCGCTGCCCGATTTTTACAAAGAAAAAGGAGCACCGAAGAATAATAATTGCCCAAAAAAGGTAGAGATTAAACATGAACAGCAGCAGCCTAATTCAAGAACTTGACGTTTTCAACAACACTAAACTTGTTTTGTTTTCCAGGTACCGTTTCCAAGTTCTCTATCGTCCCAGCCAGGAAGGAAGCCGAAAGTTGCAGCGGTGCAGAATGCTGATCCTCTCCCACAAAGGCCTCCGATCAGAATGAACCAATCGAAGCGTATCCAAGGAAAAGGCGGCCAAACTCCTCCGATCCAGACTCGTACTTCGAGACCACTCAAGTCTGTTTTTGAGAACGTGTCTCCAAATATACCACAATGGTAACGTTTTGGGGGTATAACATAAGATTTAACATGATAAAATGCTCTGCGATGCCAAGCAGAACTAATTCGAGATGGAGATTTTGATTTACGTTGTAGAGAGCCACTAATGAATTGTTTGTTTGTTCAAGAAAATGGGGTGCACTAAAAATATGATAATGAGTTTTATTTAACAAATCCTATCAACTTCCAAGAAGATGACTGGTAGGTTCAGTGAACTTAGTTCAATGTTCATGATTGAATGAGCATTGCTATTAAAGTACAACCACAAACCTATACATATATATATATATATATATATATATATTCGTAGAAGCAGAAGGAATGAATTATTGACATTGTCGTATTATTGACAAAGATGTTATATCGACTTAATCAAACGATCAGACTTTCTCCGACCATGCACCAATCCTCATCTTCTCCCTCAACATGTCTCAGAACCAACCCAACATCATTAAAAATTGGATCGTCAAAGACGACATGGTCATACGTTACCTCAACTATCTCATCCTCTTCATCATCAGAAGTCAAACAATCTTCCTGGTCACGATCATAATCAATATGATCCAACAACCCAGTAGCAGAAGCTCCTCTGAAATTCAGACCCAACTGACTCTCCACAACCCGCAAACTGATCAACCGGTGGCTCAAGTCGAGGTTGTTGGATTTTACCTTCTGTGATCCCTTGGTCTTGTCCTTGGACTTGGTCACAGGGTGCATGTGGCACTCGAGGCACCGTGGCTTGCTGCACTTAGCAGTGAACTTTGAGTGGTTTGTGGGTCTTGAAGGCACCTTCGTGAAGATACCATCCGTCGGAGGTGAATCCATTGTGCTGAAGGTTCGGGACCCGGGTCTAGGGTTATATGGGGTGGGCAGAATCATGTGGGTTCGCACCATCCCATGCTGTCGTCCCTCGCGCTTCATGTCGAAAAGGTTCTTGTTGGGCTGTGGAAGAGAAAATGATTAGATTGGAATTTGGAATGGGAAATGAATGAACGAGACTTACTTTATATAAGGGTTTGGATGATAAAAATAATAATATAACAGTTTATTGTTTAAATACTTGAGAAGCAAGGACTTCGAAACTTGTGTGTCAAGTAACCACTGGAGAATGATAAACAATGACAGCTACACAGAGAGAGAAGTTGACAATTCATTTCCATAGAAACTTGACCAAAAAATGCCACAACTTATTGCTTGTTCAGAAATATAATCTCAGATCTTGCGAGATGATAAAAAGGGTTATGTAGTGTCTTATTAATCAGTAGTGGTTCCAAATTTTCTAAAATGAAGTTTCAAAAAAATTCATTCTACACACTACGCTATATAAGATTGTAAAATGAAGTGTCATTTTTTTTTTGTCATCCAAACAAAACAAGAGCGATACCGTTGGACCAAAAGAGTGATACCGTTGGACCAAATGTATGTGTTAGGTATTGTAGTCTGATTAATATGTAATGGTAGATTATGTATTAATGTACGCGTCTCGCGGTTCAACCCATAAGCTATACTGTATTGTACTGTATTTCTCCATGTATACGTATTTTGTAACAGTAACCATCATCAATACAAATGAGTCAAACCGCGTGGAGGTCACCCTAAATTTTGGGTGCTACCACGAAAATCAGTTTCTCTCTCTAATCTCTCTAGAATTTGGTGATTAGCTTCATCAGAATTCAGTGTGTTCAAGGAATCGATCCTAACAGTATGTTGGTAAATGAAGTGTCATTAAAGATGTAAAGATTGCTCTTTTTCTATGGATAGATTCTCCATGCTGTTAATGTTGTACAAGTATGAGATTAGAGGTCATGAAAGTTGATGGATACTTTCAAGAACATCAATGGAATATGGAAATGGGCATTTTTACTACTTTCAGTAAACATAAAGCTACATATGACAATTTTATGATCAATTCATAAACTTAGCTGACAATTGCTCTGCAAGATTATCTTCTTCACATCAATTAAAAGGCAGGATTCGAAAATCAAGCCTTGTAGCAGCAGAATTATGAAGCAGGAATTGAAGCCAAGGCTATTTACATGTTTCTTTTTCTATTCCTTCAACTTGCTTTCTTTATCTGACAATACAGTAGTATGTACAAGTGCAGCAGAATGAGATTTAGACATTCTCAGAGTCGTGCTTCACGAGCGGTTCTTCGCTATCCTTGTCAAGTTTAGAAGCAGCTGAACGTGCCTTGGCGGGGTAGAGCACAAAGTGCTGAATCATGAAGAGGAGGTCGAAGAAAATCGAAATCTGCATCGGATGAACATAAATCAGTAAATTGTCACGTATTCACTCATGCATAAGATGAGACCAATGGTAGGTAAGAGAGGATTTTCACACCAAAGACAGCAGTGTCTTTCCGATATTTCCGTAGAAATTGACCCAGGAATCTACAAATAATTCGGAAAGTATAAGAATGTTTGAATTTTTTTGGGGGAAATATCGATGGAGAAGTTATTATATGACATACTCTGGTCAATAGACTGAGCAACCATCTGGCCATAGTTGGCAACACCGCCACCAAAGTCTAACAAAATATTGCCGATGCTGAATCCGTCTGTGCTCTTCCGTGCAAAGTTCATAACAGCCTGCATTTGATTCCTTAATCTTACAAACTATTCAACAATTTAAACTCATAATGAGAATTGCAGTTATCAAGAAACCAACCTGGGGTATGTACTTGATAACTGTCATGAACACCTGTATCGAGCTGCATTGCATAATTATAGGATGAAAGATTAGACCAAGCTACTAATCACATAAGATCAACTATAAATATGACTGAAGTAACTGCAGGAAATCAGAGATTAAGATTCCTAGTGGATTATGATTTCTTCACTAGTATAATATCCTTGAAACTTAACATTTTCATATTCTTGAACATTATTGGATAAATGATATAATTACTTGCAAGTAAATAAACAACACAAGCAATGGCCAAAAAAAAGAGGCTACTGAAGCTCATTTGCAGAACAAAAAACAAATTAGAGCGTTTATCCATTTATATCGAGTATTGTCGGTGTCTATCATCAATTAAAAAAAATATCAGTTGGGTATTGAGTATGATCAAGAGCACAAGATATAATGTTGAGAGGGCACAATGTTTCTGCAGCAGACTCGAGACCATTCATTGAGTTGCCAAATCCTATCTATCTACCTACCTACCTACCACAGAAAATCAAGAGTACATGAAATAAATCACCACGAACTTACTTGAAAATGGAGATAAGCCAGAGCCATGAATCGCTTGGCAGAGCTACGAAAAAACAGACTGCAGCACCCAACCAGACAGCACTAACTATTACCATGGACGTCTTGGAGATTTTTTGGCTGCCACGCTGCTCCACAAAAACAAAATAAGTGATGAACTCTTCAGACCACACCCCACACCCATTTTTTACTTATCAAGCTTCTCAACGGTCAAGAATAGTTAATATAGTAGAGAGGTTTTACTTCATAGATTGCAATCTGCAGCAAGGTGATTGCAGTAAGCAGAACAGCATGTATGGAGAACGCCACATCGTTTGCAGCAACGGGTATCATCTGCGCGGGTTAATCAATGAACAAGATTAATTGACAGCATAATGCAATTGGTAGTGGACAAATCATAGCTTTAACATTATTGTTCTAAAAAAACAAAAAACCTCAAACCCAGAACTTGAACAAGTAATGTCAAAGGCAAAATGTTGTCATATTTCAACCTAGATTGTTCTGGACAAGAATTTGAGGTCTGTCAATGTTAAAAAAATCAAGGATGAATGATCAATGGAGTCTGTAACGTCATGATTCATTTCATAATAAATCCACAGACCTGTCCAAATCCATACTTCTCATAATACTGCCTCTGCACCCCAGAGCTGAAGTAGAGGGTCGCGTTATAGATCAGATACGAAGTGTGCTTCGTCAAATTCAGCACGACGAAATCAAAATTCAGTCCCACCACGCTGAAATCGCATCAGGGTAGATTTGATAGAAAGTCAAGAGTAAGGTTCGCTAATTTTTTGACATAAAACGGTTAAAAATTGAAATTCTGAAAGAAATTAAAGAGCTGGAAAGGAAAGAGCAAATTAAAGAAAAAACATAACCTTTTTCTGCGGAAATTCAAGATGACTTGTGGGTAGAAGCTGATTGACCAAGAAACGAACGCCGTCCACCCCATGACCTGGTACATGATCTCCAGAGGAGCAGAGTTCCATGAAGCCATCTTTCTCTCTCTCTTTCTCTCTGATTTCCAAGTTAAGCGGAAGGAGAAAGACAGACGAGGTCCGCTGAATCGGATCCTCTTTGTCTTTGTTTGTTTTGGACTTTTGGTTGGGGTTACGGCTTTTGAAAGTCAAGAGGGTCTCAGTGGATTTGACATGACGGAGTTATAGATATTAATGGTGTTCTTGACAGGTGACGCCGGAAATCTCATTTGCGGTAAAACTGATATTCGCTGGTATAATGAATCTCAATCCGGTGAAAATATTTTTTTTTGTTACTTTTTACCAAAAAAAAGTCTCAATCCGGCGAAAAATTGCTTCTGTTCAGATTTAAACTTAATAGCACATTGATATAAGGGAAAAGTATGAAAAAGATGTAACATGTTTGCCTAAAGTGGTAAATGCGGCTCATTGTTTGTTTTTGATGTATTATGTTTGGTGGTGTAAGTTTTTGATGAATTCTGTTTGTGTCCATTAAAAATGTCCGTTAACAGTCTCCATGCTTTGCACGTGACTTTTTGTGTGTGTGAAAAGACAAATATACCCCTTAATACTTCAACTGTTGTAACAGTTCTTCCTTCCCCATTGAAGTTCTTCCACCATTGAAGTATTCAGGGTCTTCTCCAACGTTGGTCGAGGAAGATACCAAGCACTACTAAGCAGACAACAGAAGATTTCTGTTTGTATAACCAAATAGCCTCTAGCACTGACTCCTGTCCCTCCTTCTGTGTCTGGACCGGTCTGGTCGCGCCAATCCTTAAAAGAGCAAAATGAAGAACCTTTTGTTTATTGATTGTCGATTTAGTTCTTGTCGATCTCTTCCGCGTGACTCTCGGGTCTGTAGAATCCGGTTTTAGGGTCGGGTATCCACGACACCCTGCTCTCCCCGGCTTCCTCCCCTGCTTTTTTGGCCACCGCCATCACACTTCTTGTCGCCCCTGTCTTTGCCACTCCCTGTGGCGCAGCCGTTGCTGAGAGACCGCGCCTTGTGATCGCCGCAGAGACTCCTTCCACGACGGAAGACGAGAAAATTTTAGCATTGGAGAGTGATCGGGCCATCGAGAAAGATAGATAAGATGAATTCACGAATCGGAAAAGAATTTCGAACGCTTCTGCAGGAAAAAAAAAATCTTCCGCAGAAACGAAAGAGAACTGTTCCTCTTCTTATCTGAATCTCTCTGTGGATGGCAAGGAGTTGCGTTGCAGAGGATGGATTGAGGGAGGAGCCCAGGGATACTGGGACAGTAATGGGGCACAGAAATTGCTTGGCATCCTGATAGCTATTGGTGAGGCAGTAGCATATGTTCTTTGAGGGATGTATGGAAGTGTTGAACAGCTTGGGGTTGGGAATGCCATTCTCATCATCATTCAACTCTTCTTTACTGGAATCATTGTTATATGTTTGGATGAACTTCTCCAAAAGGGATATGGACTCGATTCTGGAATTTCCCTTTTCATAGCAACCAACATCTGGTGAATTTCTGCCTCCCCTTACCCTTTTTTTTTTTGGCAAAGTTACTATATTTTGTCAAAGTTGATTATGTCTGATGCATTTGTCAATTATTTTCATCACAGTGAGAACATTATCTGGAAAGCATTCAACCCGACCACAATTAACAATGGAGGAGGAGCTGAATTCGAAGGTGCAGTTATTGCACTCTTCCATCTCCTGATTACTCGTACAGACAAAGTTCGTGCTTTGAGGGAGGCATTTTACCAGCAGAACCTACCCAATGTGACAAATCTGCTTGCCACAGTCCTGACTTTTCTAATTGTCATCTACTTCCAAGGATTTCGCGTTGTTTTGCCCGTGAGATCCAAGAATGCCAGAGGACAACATGGTTCATATCCTATCAAACTGTTCTACACCTCCAACATGCCCATTATCCTGCAATCTGCTCTTGTCTCCAATGTTTACTTCATTTCTCAGGTATGTGCGCTCATCAACTATTCTTGTTAAATAAATACTAATAACTTGTATTGGTTTACTGAGTCGATTTTATTCCCATACAGCTTCTATACAGAAAGTATGGTGGAAACTTCATTGTGAACCTATTGGGTAAGTGGAAGGAATCTGAATACTCTGGCCAATCTGTTCCAGTCGGTGGTATCGCATACTATATAACTGCACCATCTAGGTAAATATTGTAAACTTTATGGTTCTTAATTTTACTGCTCAGCTTCACTTTAGCACTAATCCTCCCCATGAATGTAATGCTTTATTTTCTCTTTCTGCTTCTTCAGCTTTGCGGATATGGTAGCAAACCCATTCCACGCCCTGTTCTATCTGGGTTTCATGCTGTCTGCATGTGCATTGTTCTCAAAGACATGGATTGAAGTTTCCGGATCTTCAGCTAGAGATGTCGCCAAGCAGCTCACGGTAGGGATTGAAACACCTGAATTGACATTGATTTACAATCAATGTTTTCCTTTTCTAATCTTTTTATGGTGTTTTCAGGAACAACAAATGGTGATGTCAAGTCACCGAGAGTCTAACTTGCAGAAAGAGTTGAACCGTTACATCCCTACAGCAGCAGCCTTTGGAGGAATGTGCATTGGGGCATTGACAGTGCTTGCAGATTTCATGGGTGCGATTAAAAGGGAGTGATGTGTTTTTTGGGAAGAGGGACCGGTTCAGTTTTTGGGAGGGAGCCGGTTCGGTTGGCAAAGTATAAAGGAGGGAAAACATATAGAGGGTAGTTTTGGTATTTTTATTTTTTGTTCTTTCAACGTTCAAATTATATATCACGTGAGCAGCACGTGTCAACTTTTAACGGATAAATTAACAGAAAAACTAACGTTTCTTCAAAAACCAACAAAATGAAACATCGTACATCAAATACCCGCGGCCCAAAACAAATTACATCGATTACCACTTTATGCAAACATTTTACATATTTTCCATACTTTTCCAATTTCCCTTGATATAACTTACAACACTTGATTACTGTTATCAGACATTTTTTTAAAATTTGAAAACTTGGTGTAATAGTTGGGTTGTCGATGGTTATGATATGATAAATACAATAATTATATTATATTTTTAAACAATATATCATAATTATTACATATACAATTTTCAATACCATAACCATTAAAATAATCGTGATTATTAACCACGATTTTACCCGTATACTCGTATTCATTCCACACATGTAATGTAATAAAACATCGAAAATCTTATTTTTAAAAATACATAAATCTATATTACCAACAATAAAAATATATAACACTAACATCATTCAACATTAACATTCACACCATATACCATTAAAATTAAACATTAACACCCATAAAACATTACACCATTAGTATATTAATAATAAATAATTATTATATATATATATATATATAACCACGATTATAACTAGAAATATTTAAAAAATAGTGCAACAAAATCCCATTTTCATTTGTAATAAAAATGCCCGACACACACAAAAACACAGTTTTTGCATGCATGCACGCCCACTGCCAACAAAACAATTACCTTTTTTTTTGGCCAAACCAAAACAATTACCTCGTTAGCTAATTAAGTTTATCCACTGAATCGGGTCCGTCAATGTCCATACCGTATCCTCCTCACTTCAGCTACTCCGGTTCGGTCCCTCCCTCTCTTTTCACCAAAAATTGATCAGCCATTTCCCACCATCCGCTGAAGCAGTTCCTGCAATAAAATTTACGATCATGGCGACCACGGTAGAATCTAAACTCTTAAATTTTGTTCTGTCTTTCTCTATTCGGATCCTTGATTAGCGGCATTCTTCGATTTCTCCACCGAAATTTTGTTCGTCATTGTTTTGCATTATGAATCAGACGAATACATTGACGGTGCTTTTGTTCAATTCAAGACAACCTGGGACGTACGTGTTTGGGTGGGTTTAACGTAACTGGTCTGGAAATATACGCGTTCCTAGGATCATTTCGCGAGAAGGGAGATTTGAATTTCGCAACCATCTATCATCTTTTTTCGACTTATCATTAGAAATGTTCATGTTTGTCTGAATCTGCATTATTTAATATTTCTGAAAGTGTTAATGTACGTTAATATTAGCAGGAAAAAGGCCGTTCTTTGCCCAAGTTCGGTGAGTGGGACGTCAATAATCCTGCTTCGGCCGAGGGGTTCACTGTGATATTCGCTAAGGCCAGAGATAATAAGCAAACAAAAGCACAAGCCCCTGTCAATGAGCAGCAGAACCAAACGAAACAAGAAACTATGCAAACCACACCTGTAAGTTCAATACCATCTCCATACAAATCATCACAGATATGTGCAAATTTTGATGATTTGATTCACTGCAGAAGAAATGGTGGTGCTGTTTCTAGTACATCAGCTCAAATGGAGATGGGAGACCAAAGTTCATAGATGAAAGGTGTTTCTCAGCAATGGATATTCTTGGTGCAAAGAATCTTGTGTTTCTCATGGAAAAATATGTTTTGTCTCGAGATTCGTCTTCCATTTTGTTATGCTGTAGAAGAGAGAGAGAGACTATGTAAATAGCCTGCCTAGCACATTGCAAGAACAGTCTCATAGAAATATATGGTGGAATCTTCATTTGGGCAACAGAAAAAGCAAATATAATTTAGATTGAAATGGTCTTACGTACACAATAAAGAACTATGCAACATCTATGGTATTTATAGCCTACTGCACACAAATATACAACAGAAAAGAAATCAAAGAATCAATTACTGTCTGTCATCACACAATCTCAGCATTTGCTGATGATCTTCCTTGAGTAGGGTCAGTGTCGGACCCTGCAATAGTTGTTTTGCCTCGGACAGATTTCTGGCTAAAGACCCGACGAAAGATGCTCCTTGACTTTGTAAGCATTTGAGTGTCTTCGGCTGGAGGGTGTTTGCTTCCAACATTGAGATCCTCTGATAAGACCTCCACAAGACTCTCGAAACGCCGACGAAATGTTGGATACCTTGAGATGGATTTGGTGATTCCTTGAAGCCTTCAATAACAACACATTAATTATCTCAGTTCTAGTAAGAAAAAAAAACTATTTTTCTGCTCTCTTCTTTTACTTTCTCAGTTTGCTGAATTTTCCATCCATTTTATCATCATATACCTTCGGGCTAATGCATCAAGTTCGGCTCTTTTGCGCTCTGTTTCGGGTGGCGGTCCAATAGATGATGAACTCTTCATCCGACCATGATCTCCACTTAACAAAACAAGCTTGCCAAGGTAATCTTCTTCAGTAGGATTAAGGTTCTCTGCTTTGATCTGGTCTTTGATGATCAGAAGAGGATTCAAAAACCAATCGAAAAACACATCCTTAGGACGATTTGTGCTCGTTAACTCCATTAAGTCGTCACCTACATTGCCAACCAACCAACAGAAAACATCACCAATTCGCAACTTCCGCAAACCCGTAAAAAGAAAAACTTGAATTGAAAGTCCCTGCCGAGCTTGCTTACCCAACAAGATTCCAACTGAATTGGCTTTTGCAGACCGTAAAAGTGTCTGGAAAAGGGAATAGGCTGGTAAGCCAACACTTACCACTCCGCTGCCTTTTTTAGACTTGGAGTCTTCAATGTCTTGTGGTGTTATAAACCCTTGGGACACCAAGATCTCACCGTGGCGTTTCGCCTCCGTAAACAAGCCATCCAATAGCTACAAGGGAAGATAAGTTCCAAAGTAAGTATCAAAAAAGCAAAGTTGAGGATTTTGCTTGTATTTGATTTAACTGTAATTAAATCGCAAACCAAAGAAAAGCATAAAACCTCAAGTGGCATCAATTCGAACTCGGTGATAGGGTTTTTCACTGAACCGGAGCGGGATGCTGTGTTCCTGACAGAGCCAACCCTGGACATAGTACTAGCTTGGGAGTTGGTCCGTGACAGCAAAGGATTCTTCCTGTAAACCGGCCTATTGAGAACAGATAAAGAGGAATATTATTCCATGGAATGATTTGACTCTCCTGAATCCTGATCGGTTAGAGTTTGAGATTCATTTGAGACCCATATTCTTTCTAGTCGGGATCCTAGCGGATCATACATGCAATAAAATCTAAGGAAATGAAAAAAGAGAGGGTATGCTCGGGCTAGACCTAGGAAAGCATGACCAGTCAGGCAAGTCAAGAATGTCGTTGCTGTACTCATCATACAGTGACAATGATGCGATAATGTAGCAGAGCCCCAGCCACACAGAAGACTCCTGCAATTCATGGTTTTTAACAGCAGCTCTTCTGTTAGTTAAGTGAAAAGCAACGTCTTCAGGGTACCAAAAATGCCTAATCTGACAGTCTTATGGGAACAGAGGATATTAAACCTGATAGACAACGACCCCTGCATATGCCCCAAGGAAGATACTTGACACCACAGATCCTAACACAGCCCCCACTACAGCTAACGGCCATAGAATAATAGCAAGCCCAGCAAACGGTACACATAAAGTCTCCAAGAACGGTCCTTCACGACCAATGAGGTCGTGAAATAACCGATGCCAACCTCTGAAGAGCATGTAAGGACTCTTGTAAAGGGAAACAAGTGATATAATTGGCATGTCAACCATGAAACCAATCACTCCAACAATAACCGCCCCAGGAAGATGCAACAATCTGTAACAAAATAATGCATTATTCAGGAAAAAGAAAAACGTAGAATATAAAAGCAAGTTCACTTTTTTCTTGTTATGCTAACCAATATTCACTTAACCTGATCTCATAATACTTCCCAGCTTGAGGCTCTTGATTCTGTAAATCATCCATAATGGAGAAGTACGAATGATACGAAACATCCATAAAGTCTCTGACAACAGTAAAGGCGCCTTGAATTGTGCTCCAAGTTCCGTCCTGAAGATATCAAAATAACCATCCTTGATTTCAAAAGCCAATTCTAAAAATGGATTATTAGAAATATTGATCTTCAAACTTAGAGCTTACATAGAAGCAGTGGAAGAACTTGTTTGTCTTCCCTTCTCCAACAGCATCAAATGTGGCAAATATCGGTGAAAAGAAGCCGTATCCTATTCCACCAATGACACTTCCAACAATGGCGATCACCAGCCATGAAATCAAGACAGCGGGAAGGCATATGAACAGAACAAGCTTTAAGAATGGGCCTAGTCTCTTAGCTCTGCCAACAGGGAATTTTGAAACATCAAGAAAACTGATTTTTCCAAAACTACGTGGAAAGTGTTGAATTACCTCAGAACGGAATAATATGTCCAGACACAATGAGCAGGCCAAAGACCCAATGTGATAGCAGAGTTGCCAATGGTTATGATAAGGCAAATCAAAGGGAAGAATGCGATACCTGTAATTTTGAGAGTAAATTTTAGTTGTAGAATCAACATGATAATGCACCATCTTGGTGATAGTTGGTAGAAGTACAACTAATTTGTACTAGCACTGAAATTTGAGGAACGTTCCGACTGATTGAAAAATAAAACTGAAGATATTGATAAAGAAGAACGTTAATACTCCCTGGCACATCTGCATCCGCCCAATAGCTTAACTTGTAAACGAAGACACATGAATCTCTTCAGAGTGGATATACCTTTATTCCCTAAATTCAACCTTCCTCTATTTTGTTTCGACCTCCAATAATCACAAAATAAATGAAATTCGGCAACAACTCAAGACTAATGCCTTTAGCATCATGATCAAAACCTTAATCTTGTTTGTTTATTCGTGAAAGATCATAGACACAAAATGGTTGGATCATAAAATAAAAAGTGTACATTTTTTCCTAAAAAGTTACCCTTAATTGTTCCTAGCAAAAGGAGGCCAGTGAAGTAAGGCAGAAAGCAGATAAAATTCCATATGGAAGTACGAACTCCTCCTGGAGGTTCCATTCTGTAGAAAGTACCAGAATTCCGACATCAGATGCCATAAATAGTAAAAAAACAAGGAAACAGAGTCTGCCAAACGAGGAAAAGAAGCGAACCCAGAAGCGAAAATCAAACCCGCTGAAATCCCAGACGAAGAAACTGCAAGAACTCGGTTGAGTCAATGCCTGCGCGTCTCGATTGACTTTTAGAGTATAATAATTTTAGTCTCTATACCTGTCGGGCGCTCCTGAGACTGTGATATGGGAGAATTATGGATACAACAGTTGGGCGATTGATTGATTAGGAGTGGGGATAATAGTGATAACCTTTTGGAGGTACCGATTCGCTAAACTGCGGATGCGGCAGTTACTGGACAGAGAGGCAGCGGATGAAGGCTGCTTGCTGCTCTGTTTTTCTTCTGTCTTTCATTTCTGCATCTATTTTTTTTTTATTTAATCCAAATGGTGAATGGGTATCACTGAATTCGACCAACTGATTATCAAATTATTACTTTTGTTAAACAAAGATAAATTCAGTCCTGAATAGACAGACAAACGTAAGAGGATCGACTAAGAAGATACAAGATTCAATTGATCCTCATAAAGTGGGTACAGGTTTTACTATATTGGTTACTCCTGATATTATATTTTTGCAATTTATTATTGGGTTAATAAAAAAAAGTAGCAAAACTTTTTTTTTCATTTACTAAAATCACTCGAATTTTAACATTTTAAATTTTAATATCAGTAAGTTAAGATTTGAGTTAAAAAGATACTTATGTTTTTTTTAATTATTATTAAATATAGACAGAAAATTGATAATGATAACATGTGATTAATCCAAAGTGTAAAACAAATGTTTTTAAAAACTGTATAAATAAATGCATAAAAAGGGAGAAAAGTGATCATTGAGCGTATAAATATATTTTTTTAATTTAATATTTTATACGAAATAAATAAACAGTACTTTTTAGTTATTATTTTATTTTCTTCGTATTTTTAATTATACATATATATATATATGAAAAAATCATACTTTTTCTTCATTTTATGTACTTTTGAAAGTGTTAATAACCCAATTGTTACCAAACTTTGAAAAATTTACAAATTGTTACTTGAACTTTGTTTTTTTAAATTTTGCTATCTATACTTTCGGAATTGATACCTCAGTTAACTTTCATTTAAATATGGATGGAAAATGACGTGACAACATATGATTGATACCTGATTTTAAAAAAAAAAAGTAAACAATTTTTTAAAAATACCAAAAAAAACAATTTTTTTAAAAAAAATTGGAAAATTTAATAGGAAAAATAAGAGTTTTTAATATAATTTTTTTATTGACAATATGAAACAAAGTTAAAAAGAAACTAAATATTTATTATTATTTTTATTTCATATTTTTAATAAAAGTATTATATTAAAACTCATATTTTCTCTATTAATTTTTTAGATTTTAAAAAAATAGTATTTTTAAAAATTATTTAAGTTTTTAAATCAATCACCTATCATATGCTGTCACGTCATTTTTCGTCCATAATTAACGGAAAAGTTAATTGAGGTAGTAATTTGTCCCAAATATCAAAGTTTAGGTAGCAGTTTTTGAAAAATTTAAAGTTTATATAGCAATTTGTAAAGTTTTCAAAGTTGAAGTAATAATTTGGTTATTATCCATTTTCTAAATAATAATATATTTGTTTTTACTATTAATACCAATTACATATTGTTACGTTAATTTTTATCCAAATTTAGTGACAAAACTAGTACATGTTACTTTTTAACCTAATTTGAAAGATCATATAATAAAATTTGAAAATCAAAATTCAATGAACATTCTATTCTTATAAATAATGTTATTAACATAGGTCTGACCGCGACCAGCCAACAAAGTTGGACGTATTCTAGTGAGTATTGCTTCTACGGGATATGAAGTGCGCTGTGTTTGTGGTTTTGTCATTTCGAATTTCATAATAACACGACTCTGCTAACACTTTTATAATATAATTATTAATAAAGGAATATCTTAAATTAATATTAATTTCATGATTAATCACGCATCCTCTTCTAAACAATACGTTTGATTGGAAGAAACATTACTATAGCTTAAAAAATCAACTAGCATTGTTGGCTTGAGTTGTCGAATTTATTTAAGGGATCAGTTATGGATAAATAATTAAACTAAAAAAAGTTTAGATAAATAATATAAGTTTTTAACGGTCTAAATCGAAAATAATTATATTTAAAATTTAAAATTATACAATTTTAAAAATTGAGAGGGATAGCTGCGACTTCATCCCTATATGGATGTATATACCATATATATATATTTTTTTTTCAAAAACTATGCATTTTCATTTATTTTTAAGAAAAGTAAGTATAGAAAAAAAAATTCAAAAAATAGGTATATGCGCACCCCAGGTAGCGCGTACTGGCAATATGCGCACCCCAGGGTGACGCCTATTCATATGGGCGCATGAAAATTTTACCTTTAAAAAAAAAAATTGTTCCATAATGACGACTCGATGTTTAATTAAAAATAAAATTATGTATCTATTCAAAAAATTTAAAAAGATTATAGAAAAATATATTTTAATTGCGATTCAAATGATGCAAAAAATATTAAATTTGGATTTACGGATTGACTGTACGGTCTGCCGTAAGTTGAGATATGAAAATTTTACTAAAACAATTATAACTAATACCATGCAAGTCCAAACTCAACACGGTTAACGTCATTTATGTCGTAATTCAATTATCTACCTTGGGTAATTTTTTTGATTGGAAATACAGTGTTTTTGTAACCTAACATCGTTCGTTTTATAATTTGACCGAAATAATTAAATGCATTAGGTGATAAATTTAATTATGTACTTACTCAAAAAAATCAAAACAAATTACGGTGCGTAGATAATTTAATTACGAATCAAATGACGACGCTAACTATGCGTTAAGTTTTTACTTTTAGACTGACTGTATAATACGATACGTAAAAAACTCTACATACGATACAAAAACTTTCAAATAGTGTTTTGAACAGTAAATTTAGTGTTTAAAAAGTGCATTTGACTGTTTATAATTAAACATTTTACTTCCAAATAGTGTTTTGGACATATTTTTGAATAATTAAAATAATATTTATATAATACAAAATATAATATACTATTATTATTACTAAAATAAAAAACAATTAGTATTGATTTGAATAGTCTTTTGTAAACATATGCACTAATATAAGTCATAAAACTATATAAAAGTTTTAACTTAAAAGTAATAATTATTATTTTATTATTAATATTAATCTGAATTATCCATTCATGTATTTTTAACTAATTTTATGAATAAATACACTTAATAAAATTTATAATTTTTGTATTTCAAAATATAATTTATAATTAATTATATATATAATTAAGTATTTAAAGAATTTTTAATTTTAATATTTTTATGGTGACCCATTCAAACTTATAACAATGAACTTTTTGAAAAGAGTAATATTATAGTGTAGATTCACTTAAAAATAACTTTTCAAACTTCATAACAGTAAATTTATTTATTTGAAAATTATTTTAATTTATATTCAGTAAAAAATTATTTAAATAAGTGTTATAATGTATACTATAATAAAATTTATATTATATATAAAACTATTAAGAAATAAAATATAATATTAACTGCGCAAAGCACATGCCAAATATCTAGTTAATTAATAATCATAAAATCATAAACTTAATATATTTTCTTTTGAAAATTTTATATGGAGACTTCTAATTAATATGTTTGCAATCACACTATTTCTTATATTTTTCAATAATACATTTTAAAATTAAACCCACATCAAACTACTTATTATAAAAACAAAACGAAAAAAAGTTAAAGAAAGTAGGAAGATTGTAGGAATAATTGATGCATAAGTTGTAAACTTGTAAACTTTTTGGTTTATATATGAAATGGTGTTAAATTATATATCTTTTTTTTTGGCCAAGTTAAATTATATATCAGACCGAGTCATATCTAATGAACGAATAAATGACAAGTATTTATATAGCAGAAAGTATGAAAAAAAAATGTAATATGTTTGCCCAATTTGGTGTTTGATGAAACTTGTTTTGGGATGTAGGTATTTGATGTAACATGTTTCATTTTGTAGATGTTATATGAAAACGTTTGTTTTTCCGTTTAATGTCACGTTAAAAACCATCATGTGTCAGACACGTGACAATGTGACATGTTTCTTGAACATTTAAAGAAAATATTTTGGAAATGCTAGTTAGTAGTTACCCCTACCTCTATTTCCCTCCATATGCCACATGAGTCTCCCCATCTTCCCCGAAGTCCCTCGCCTCACACGTCCCGTCGTTCTGATCGAATCTCTTCCTACGATTATTTGTGAAACCCTAACTCCTCCTTCCGTAATCCGGTGCGACGACAATCTTCCTGCAAATTCACAAAACTCTTCCTCCCCTCTTCGACGAAAAGCCTCCCTCCAACTGAACCAGCATCTCTGCGACCAAATTGCATGCATCAGGGGGTTCGTCGCGAATCGTTAACCTCTAATTATCCCGCCCCAGGTAAGTTCCTTTGCCCGATATGCTGTATAAATCGAAGATCTTGCACGATTTCGGCTTGTATCTTTCCAATTTTTCAAAGGTGACAGAAAAAACGTTGGTGGAAAGTGTAATACGTTTACTGGGTAATCTGTTTTAGTTAAAGTCGGCATTTTGATCGATGCTCGAGTAGATATGCGTTTCGACTACAATACTGAGCAACACTCTTTTGCTGGTTAGAATGGACAGTTCAAGGGATGATAAGTGGATTTTGTAGATCCACTACAATGCAAATTGGGTCGATCGTCTTTATAACGGTAAACTATTTATCCGTGGATATATCAGAAGAAGTGTTCGCTTACTACACTGTCGCTACGCTTCTTGAGTATTATGGTCTAAAGAGGGATGAGACTATCACCTATGTTCCACCCAGCAGAGATACGAAGAAAGACAACGAAATTATTTGTAGCGACGAAGATGTGTACCTAATTAGGGATAGACAACAAGATGATCGCAACATTAGTTTGTATGTTGTTCCCCCGTTTGATGAGGCAGAATATGCTAAAGATCCTTGGTTGGAAGAGCTCTGAAACAACACTTTGTTGAAGAGTATTACAAATAGAAGAAGGATGACATCTTAAAGGCTAGCTGAACTTACCGTTCAACGATTAAGTGACAAAGCGAATTGGAAAGCACCCATGGTCGATATGTCAACTGAATCACAATCTGAAGAGTTCTCGTCCGATTCTGAGAGTATTTCTGATCGAAATTGGAAAGCTACAAAGTGGGAAGAAGAGTCTGACACTGACGATGATGAAGTGCAACCTAAAAGATCGAAACCACATGAAGGATCAACCAAAGTCTCCTCAACAGAAGGTGTGACTGATATACTCGACTTGGTGGATGCTATGGTAGGTGACTTTGGTGATACAACTGAAGGTATTGGAATTGAAAACGTAAATGTGGAGATGTTTAACGTTGAGCCTGAATGTCTGAGTGACACATTGCGGACGCCTCCTAACTCAGAAGACAAAGACAAATATACAAGGAGGTCTAGGTGGACAATTATTGATGAAGAAGTAACTTCTGAGTTTGGTCAACCAATGAAAATGTATAAACTCAAACTTGGTATGAAGTTTGTTGATGCAAAGGTTTTTAGGGATTACGTGATTGGACATAGCATTCAGGAGGGTTATGATATGGAGTCAAAGGGAACCAATGGACCCAATCGAATAGAATTTCGATGCAAACAAGTGAATTGTCATTTCAAGGTTGGCACTGTCATTTCAAGGCTGACGAATTTTTATTTCAAGGTATGTGGATCATCATGTTAGATAGGCAAAAGGTAACGAATTTTCAAAATTTAATGTATTACTCATTCGGATTTTGAAATACATATATTATATGTTTTAGTATTTTGAATAATGTATGTATTATGTTTGGGAAACTAAACACATGATGTATTATGTTTCCTAGGGTTTAATAACGGTCGTAGAAGATACCCTACCAACTTGTGAACATCGTTTATGTGCCCATCACATTCATCAGAACATGCTCGTGGCAAAACGCAATGATGCTGAAGTGAAGTCACGTTTCTGGGCAGCAGCTTGTTCGTATAACTATCATAGGCACAAGGCTCATATGGAGTACATCAAGATCCACTACCCAAAGGCTTGAGAGTACTTGGCCAAGATTGATGCGAAGACCTGGTGCATGTATGAATTTCATTATGACTCAAAGACTGATTTGGTGGTAAACAATGTGGTTGAGAGCTGGAACGCAAAGATAAAATATGCTAGGGATAAGCCACCAATTACCATCATGGAAACTTTGCGAAGAATCTTCATGAACACTTTCACAACAAGGAGGGAAGAGACTCTCAAACACGAGGGGTTGTTGTTTAGTAATGTTCTGTAAAAGATTAAAAAGAAGAAGGATGCTTCAAGGGAAATGTGTGTATCATACGCGGGTCAAGAGGAGTAAGAAGTGTTGGTAGGATCTCAATACCAATATACCATGAATATCAATAAGAGGACCTGCAGTTACGTAGAATGGAATTTGACTGGAATTCCTTGTTCTCATGCTACAGCTTGTTTGTTAAAATCTAGGCTTCAGGTGGAAAATTTTGTGGATGTGGTATACCATAAAGAGACTATGCAACAGATATACACTCTCGTCATACATCCCGTTCCCAGTGCAGACGACTGGATAAGAGTGGACTCTTTACATATTGATCCTCCTGATGTGAGAAAACAAGAGGCATGCCGAAGAAAAAAAGAACGAAGGGTTTAGGCTTGTTCATTTAAACCGGTTCGACTGAACTGGTCTGTTTTGGTTTGAACCGGTTCAACCGAACTAGTATCAAAATCAGACCAGTGTTTTTAGGTTTCAGATAGACCAATTCAAAATAGTACCAAAAATTTGGTTCGAATCGACTCGTTTTTTTTATACTGGTTTATACTTAAATTTCAATCAAAGCACTTTAAATATATATAATTTTAGAACCGATTTGAAGTAAAATCAACTAAACCGGTTTGAAATTAAACCAAACCTAGAGACGTCTTCAAACCTAAAGATGTATTGGACTCTCGTATATATAGATGGACAAGATTTTAGTTAGTTGTGGAACATATTTTCAATCGGTTCACTGTGTTTTTAAGTCGGTTCAGTGTTTTTTCAGTCGATTCATTATGTTTTTCAGTTGGTTCAGTATTTTTTCAGTCGGTCCAGTGTGTTGGACAGATTTTTTAGCCGGTTCAGTTTCAGATTGAACGAAATTATTTCTGAACCAAAATTGTTATAAAAAAACATACCAAACCAGTTCGAGCTGGTTCTGAATCAGTTCGAACCATACCAGTTTTTTTTACCTAAACCATGCTAGTTTTTTTTATAAACAGAAAAAAATACTGGTTTTTTACAAACCAGACCAGTTCAGTTCTAATCCGATTCGGGGTCGAACCGGTTCATGAACAAGCCTAGAAGGGTTCAACCGAAACAATTAACAAGTCCGGGGATAAAATGACCAAACATGGGATGCTGCAGTGTGCTCACTTTGTGGTGTAAGTGGTTATAACAATAGTGCTTGTACCAAGAGAGGTGAGGGATCACAACTAACTCAGACAAGTCAGCAGTCGCAACCGACTCAAACATCAGAAGGTGCGGCACAGAAAAGAAGAGGTAAACAGTCAGGACAACCCGTTAAGAGGAGACTAAACACATCGCAACCTGACGTTGAAGCACCTCCTCAACCCACCAAAAAGGTCATGCATAGAAGGTCTTCACAAGAAGAAACTAACATCCCGTCCAAAGCGAAAGGGAAGCGGAATACCCCTCCTACTGCAGAGGAAACAAATGAAGGCGTTGAAGAGCCATATACATTTATACCAGACAGTGTTCCAGATTCGCACTATCATGTCAGTAAAATGGTTTAATATAGTGGATATTTATTTGTACAGATGAGTCAAACTAATTTAGTTATTGATCGCGGAATAAGTACCTGAAGTCGTACCCTCATAATTCCAAAAACAAGAAGGGTCAAATTGCCACCGAGGAGATAAACACATGTTTTAGGGTTGTTGAATTATCAAAATTTAGGACACTACGTATGTTGTAACTCTAACTGTGTTGTTGTTTACACATAGGTTAAACGTTCAGCTGAAAAGATTGTGGATATGGAAAGTGATGCTGAACCTGTTCGAGTGAGCCCAAGTGCCCCACAACTGTCAGATTGCAGAGCTCTCGTGGAAGTTGACATGCCTTTGAAAACAATAAGCCCAAGGAAAAAAACTATTTTGAAGAGGGTGAGACCGTCACAGAGTTCCCATCGTTTCAAGTCAAGAAAGTACACTAAATTCTCGACTCAGTGAAGATATTATGTTAGCTGGAATTAGATATGATGTGGTTTGGTATTACATGGTATTTTGATGTGTTTGGTGCATGCTGTCATTTTGATGAATTAGGGTGCGTTTTGTGGATTTTGGTGCACTTGATATTGTATAAAGGTATTTTGTAAAGGCAAAAGACAGTTAACGTAACAAATATGGTGTTCTTTTGAATGTGCATGGGTTATGTATATTTTGGGTGAAAGGTTTTAATTTACAGGTGGAATTCAATTCGGTTCTGTTGGTAGAGTTTTTCACCAATCCTTGAAAACATATTATATCTACTATCAATTGTTGCATACACATATTTCATCAAACACCAACAATTACAAAATGTAAGTTATCCAAAAACAACACATACTAACATAATTAACCTACAACTGCTCCGCAAACTTCACTACACCTAATTCACATGATAACACACTTCAACTAATAACAAGTTTTAACATTACAACAACTAGCAACACCATAAGCACTCCAACAACAGTAATCAACATATTTTCCCTCTTACGTACAAGAACAATTTCGTCTTCGATCTTGGCATGCATATCTCGAAATTTGGTTACAGACCTCCTTCCGTATATGCACATTGGGGGTCACACCACTCAAAATAGTTACAACCGTGGTTCTGCAATCAACTTTCTTCACATAAGGGTTTCAAAGGGACCTTTATAACCGTGGTTCTGCAATCAATTTTCAAATTGATAGTATAATTAGGGTTTAAACCCAATGAAAATGACAAATATACCTTATAATTGGGACACCCATAAAAACGACAAATATACCTTATAACAACTGCATCAAAAACCAACAACAACAAACATGTTGCATAAAAAACAAAAAATGTGTTGCTTTCACAACATTGGGCAAACATATTACATCTTTTTCATACTTTTCCCTTATTTATACAATTTGCATTTCATTTTAAAATTAATTGATCATAGGAGGTAGTCAATTTGTATGTATGACGTCTAATGTTTTTAGGGTTAATTAATTGAAACGTTACACATGTTTGACCAATGTGATTAATTGGTTACACATGTTTTTTCGCGTGACTGAAACGTTACACATGTTCCAGCATGTGACTGATTGGTTACTCTGTCACTCAATCGTTAACATTTTCTGTCTAATGCTCATGTGCAGGTCACGTGACCCTTCTGAAATGACGGTGCTGCCCTTTTGTCTCTTCCACTTTCTTATCTTCTTCAAGCTCAGATACTCCCATGTCTATCTCCCATGGAGGATCCATGCTCACTTCGTAATGGGTATCAGTAAAACGGAGGTCAACTTGAGGAGGTTGCTCGCAACTGCTCCAAAGCAACATAACCAGGCTAAACTTGCCCATGTATGTTCGTCATTTCTCTGTTCAATACTCTGCGGATTAGATTCGGTTACAGTATATTGGATATTGATTAATTCAATTTCAATTATGTGTTGATTACAGTATGTGGCGACTTTACGTGAATTATTGGAGCAATTGGCTGAAGAAAGAACTCCAGAAGGCCTCCCCAAGTAAATTTGTTTAATGCTACCAAGTGTAAATATAATCATCTTTGAAGATGATCTCTATGAACGTAGAATTTGATGCTTGAAAATGGTCGATGATGTCGTATTCTCAGATCTCTGATTGGTGTTTGAGCATTTTGCAGAATACCCAACGTTACTGTGAATGATTACTCTGAGAAGATTGAAGCCATAACTGCTAAACTAGCTGCTGCAGTAAGAAAACTTATCATTATACTTTGTGAAAGATTGTCTTTCATCTCTATTTTGAAATCAATACTTTGTGATTGGTATCAATACTTACTTTTCCTATTATTGCAAAACAAGGAAGAAAGTACAAAAACAATGTTTTCGTATCTTCAAATGCCATAAAGATGTAGAATTGGAGATGGTTTTGCGTTTATTTATCTGAATAACATCACAATCTTGATTTTCCATTCAAATTTATGATGAAATGGAGGTGGGTTTGGTGTAGAATCAATGAGAATGATTTGTTCAATCATGATTGGAGGAGCAGTAAGTAAATGCATTCATAATGAACAAAACAATTGGATTTTACAGTTGAGTAACAATTGAGTAATGCTACAACATGTAACTGTTGATTATGTCACTAGATCGTGCAGCTCAATAACAAATGGAAGAACTAGTAAAAATTGAAAAAACTTGGTTTTAGAAACTAAGTATATGGAGTCATATAGCAATCAAAAGAACCAGATTTTGCAGCCCAATAACACATATGGATTCTGCAACACAAGAAATTTGGAGTGAAAGCTAGAAAGAAACTTGATTTTGTAGAATAAAAAAGGTGTTTGGCTGAGATAATTACCAGTTTCTTGAAATGGTGAAGTACTGTGTTTTCTAGCTAGGTTACACTTACATGTTCTAAGTTTCCAGCATTGCTAACAGTTTCCACGTTTCTCCTCTTTTCACCAGGAAGGGTAAATTGCATAAACTTCTCCTTGCCCTGACGGTCTGTATATTCACCTCAATCTGCTTATATGGCCTCCCTTTCCTCGCCAAATGCCAAAAGTGTAGCTCTACAACTACGGATACTACAGTGATCTTACGCAGTGTAGCTCCACCGTAGGGGTTGAGAAGAAGAGCCGTCTAAGTGATTTTACGAGCTGTTTAACAAAAACATGTCTAAGAGTACTCTATTGATCATTTATGGTGGTGTATTTTGTTTTTTTTAGCAGAGAACTCTGTTCAAATGTTTGTGTATATGAAGTTACAAAATTGATTTCTTAAGGTTGCTGCAATTTTTTCCTCACAAATTCATGTCATGGAACTTTTATTTGTTCTCATGGAACTTAAGTTGGATTGGAGAGTAATTTGCATGTGAAAGTTACAACATGAGTCACTTGCTTCAACACTACTCTTTTTCAATTTGGGATAATTGAAAATTTGAGTTTAGTTTTTCAGGGATCATCACTACTCTTTTGTAACCTCAGTAACAATGCTCAATTTTAATGTATTAATCACATTTTAAGAAAACATATGTAACCATTTTATCAAATTACAAGGAACATACATAAGCATTTAATCACCTTCTAGGATAACATATATAACCATTTAATCACATTACAAAGAACATATGTAACCATTTAATCATATTCTAGGATAACATATGTAACCATTTAATCAAATTTCACGTTAGAATGAATTCTTAAATATCAGGATCTGAAGAACTCAAACCCAGGTTATGAAGAACATCAATACAAAATACATATTCTTGCTTCCATTTCAACAAAAGATGGATCAACAAATTCAAATACAACTATTTGTTTAGTACGGAATACATGTTCTTGTCATCAAAATCTTCGATTCGGTGCTTCTCTTACCAAAATTAGGGTTTTTTCAAAATCGAAGGAAAAATTGGGTAGAAGATTATGAACGAAACTGCAGAATCGGCGAGATTCGTCTCAAATTCTGCGAAAAAGGAAGCTTCTCAACGATTCGCCTCTCCAGAATCGGTACCTAGAAGCCACGAACGATGAAACCGCAGAGAGAAAAATCAAAATTAATGAAGAAGGGGTCTTCATCTTCTTCTTCATTTGACAGTACGTAATTAATGAAGGTAAGGGTAATTTGGTCATTTTATGTATCCAAATAGTGACTTAACGGTGATTTTTAACGATGAACAGTAAAAATAATCAATTAGTCACATGCTGAAACATGTGTAACCATCCTGCACAAGTTATAACCTATTAGTCACTTGCGCAAACATGTGTAACGTTTCAATTAATTAACCCTAAGTCCAAACTCAACACGGTTAATGATATTTATGGCAAAATTTAATTATCTACCCTACTCTATTTGTTTTATTAGATATATATTTATTTTTTTAACCTAACATTGTTTGTCCTATAATTTGACCGGAATGATAAAATGAATTAAGTGAAAAATTGTTGACCAACAAAAACAATTAGGTGAAAAAATAATTATATACTCATTCAGAAATGGGAAGAGTATAAAAAAACCACCCGGATGTTTGAATTTTTTTGCAACTGCACCCTGATGTTGTTGGTCGCAATTAATAACACATGTATGTTTTATTTTGTTGGTAACACCACCTTCCGTCAATTTGTCCTGTTAATTGTCATGTGTGTTGCACGTGACACCGTTACTTTTGAACTGTTGTAAAAAAACATTTGTACCCCTAACATCCCATCAACTTTTGACTCTCTATCTTCCTCGGTTCTTTCTTTCTTCCCCCCAAAATCGTACCAAACTGAAGCTCCCCTCAGAAAACCCACACCTGAAATCCCCTGCTTTCTCAACCGAAGCTTATCTGGTTTCTTGCGAAACCCTAACTACCCATTCCCATCCCGATTGGTGTTGGTCGTCCCGACTGGTGTTGCTCATCCCGATAGAACACTTCATCTCGACATTCATTCTCGTCCCGACTGGTGATTGTTGTTACACTTCTGCCTTGATCGTCACGCTGAAGTCCCGCCTTTTCGTGGAAAAGCTCGAAGTTTCAACCGATTCAAAGTTTGTCTAAACTTCATACTTTGTGTGGTTCCTCTATTCGCTGTTGTTGTATGGTTTCTGTCTACAATGCCTTGGTCCGAATTTTCGAAACACGTTTTAGGGTCAACTCCATTTTTGTTGTTGTCCCGCCCCGCCTTGCTGTGTAGGTTCCAGTGTTGAATTCCCGCCCTGAAACCCTAATGGACAAGGACCGTGTTTACCATTTTGTGATTCACTATGACGGAAGTTTCGTCGATGGAAATTGGGTTGGAAAGAAAGAAGTCACCGATTTAACTGAGGATGTAAGCAGTTATGACACACTGGTGGTGTTTTTGGAGTACTACGACTTAGTAACATGCGGATGTATTTGCTATGTTCCCCTGGTTGTGAAACAAAAGCTCGAGTGCATGTGTTGAAATCGAATGTCAATGTTAGAATGATGTTGGAGAAGCAACATGGTTGTTTGGACGTTACCGTGTATGTGTTACCCCCATTTGATCTAGATGTACGTGGTAAGGATCCATTCATGGAAAGGTTGCGTATCAAATCAATTAAACAGATAGAACAAGAGTTACAAAGATAAGTGTCTGCTGACAAAGGTAAAGCACCAATGTATTCAACCCCCCTCCCAGAGACAAGGGAAAGAGTCCTATGCAACCTAATTTGGAGGAGTACATATTATCTTCATCAGGGGAGACATATTCATGTTCGAATGCTATATTCGATCCAAATTGGAAAGCCGACAAGGATGACGCTGATGAATATGAAGAAGAGGCGGAAGTTAATTATTCACAATTCAAAAGAAAAAAACGAAAATGCCAAATTTGAGGCTGTCGCAGGTTCAAGTGGACCACGTACTGTATTGAACGAGTGTGTCGAAGATTTACTATACAATGCAGACATTGAAGATGGTCCGACAAGGCAAGTGTACGTTGTTGAACCCATGGAAGTTGATCAAGCGGAATGCCGAAGTGATACATTAACAACTTTCGTTGCCTCTAATGTTGAAGGTTATATTACAAGCGCCCGTACATATAAAATAATCGATGAAGACGTGAACACGGAAAATGGCGGCAATCAAAGACTGAAACATGAACTTAAACTAGGGATGAAGTTTCTAGACGGTCCAGCCTTCACGAAGTATGTGATCGAACACATCATTGAGGTGGGGTACGAACAGTGGTCTCAATTTGCAAGTCGACAGGTCACAACAAGAGAGAATGTCCTAGGTCCAACAGTGGTGGATCAACACAACAGGTTGGATCAGCACAACATGCTGGGAGTGCAAGTGTTGGAGGCTCCAGAGAAAGAAGAGGAATCAGTCAGGCAACAGAATATGTTGCGACTCAACAATCTCATGCTACTAGGATGCAACGAAAGGTAACACGGTTATGTAGGTTTTAAATTCTATTATCAATTGCAAGCATGTTGTCAACTGTACAAAATGTTGTTTTGGGTATGAAAGGCGAGAAAGGGAGATGTTCGGAGGAAGTTGAACCCAAAGGTTGAACCAACTGAGTCGCAAATGGATGAAACACCAATGGAAGAAGCCCCAACTACGCCAATGGATGAAACACCAATACAAGAGGATTCAATGAATGAGGCCCCAAAAATAACATGAAGGGTCAAGTTAAGTGTTAGAAGATTCAAACCAAAGGTATGGATATAGTCTACCTACATGTTAATTGTTAATTCAGTGTTAATCTTACTGAGTTTGGGTTATGTAGGTGGGTCGACCAAGTACATCGAAATCAACCCTCATACTGCTGGAGTCAGATGAAGAGGTGGATAGGGTTAGGTCAAGTGCCCCAGAGTTATCAACTTGTCGGGCTCTAGTGTTATCTCCCTAACCACTAAAGACTGGAAAAACAAAGAAGAAGCAAACGAAACAGTGAACTCGCACTTCACCGCGTTTTGGAAGAAGATCTACTCAATGAACTACTTCAAGTTCTGTTGTTTTGTTTTGGGAAGGTTAACATTTTGTTCAATGTTGTAAAGGCTGGAACTTGTTGTGTTGGATGTTTTGAACAGACAAGCCTAAATGTTGGATATTTTGAAAGTTTCAACCTTTCGGTTGAAGTAGTACAACTGTTGGATGTTTTGTTGGTTGCTTGGTTGGATTGTTGCGAACCAGGTCAGTTTTTGGTTCTTTAACAACACAGGTCAGGCTACCCATTTATTCAGACAAACATAATGGTGAAAATACACATACACATGATAACTTAAGGGTAAGAAAAATTGGAATTACATAAAGTAGTAGATTCAGAAAATATTCATTAAACATACATATAGGTCAAATAAATTACAAAGTACATAACTTAAACCTTCAAACAAGTCAGTGACTACATCTTCAACATAAGGGCAACAATAACAACAACTAAGAAGACTATCACACATTGCAGCTGGTGATTTCTACTACACAACACAACAATTTCATTGTTCAATTCAGATTCCTTTGAGACAAACTTTGTCGTTGTTCTCCTTCCGTATACATACATCGGTGGATCTGCCCAAACAAATAAATCACAACCCCTCTTCAAAGAATTTGGTGGCTGCACTGAATTAACAAGAAATTAGCGTTTCAAAAAAACCTAAATTTTAAAAACGGCACTCAATCAACCGTATCTTTGAAATTAAATCAAATAATTGACTTCATTACTTGGCATCTATGACATGCATAGAACATACAACCGAAATTTTTCATGGTTCAAGTAGTTCTCGCACGGGATTGAATGTCGCAGAAACATAGTAGGTCCTCGGAGTGAAGGTTGGGGTTAGATGAAGAATAAGAATAACATTCAAAGTATTTACCGCCCATACTGTTAGACGAGTTGGAATGGCTGACTTCGCCAAGGGAGGAGTGGGAGGAGCTGCGCTGAGAATTGGAGTCAAAATGATTGGAACATTCTCGACTTCTCAAATAAAGGCTGAACAATACATGCTAGGGTTATTTTAGGTATATATCATTATTATTACATCACGTGTGATTTCTCATTGACAAGAAATGAACGACCGTGACAGAATAGTGGAGTTACCAACAAATGGAAACATATGGGTGTGAAGACAAACAATATGAGTGCAATTACCAAAATTGGCAAACATCCGGGTGATTTTTCATACTTCTCCCCTCAGAAAAATGAAAAACAAATACAGTACGTAGATAATTTAATTATGACATAAACGATGCTAACTAAGCATTAAGTTTTGACCTTTGGACTAGCTCTATGATAGGACACATAAACAATTATATATATATATAATTGTTAATGTGTTGTATTATACGGTTAGTCCAAAAGTCAAAAGTTAACGTCTAGTTAGCATAATTTATGTCGTAATTAAATTATCTATGTGTTGTAATTGTTTTCTGAGTGAGCATATAATTAAATTTTCCACCTAATTCATTTTATCATTTTGGTCAAATTATAGGACAAACGATGTTATGTTAAAAATTAAATATATATCTAATCAAAATAATCCAAAAAAATAAATTAGAGTAGATAGATAATTAAATTTTGGCATAAATGTCATTAACCGTGTAGAGTTTGGACTTATATGGCCTGAGTAAAATTAAGTTAAATTTTCATATCTAAACTTAGGGACGAGCCTATGGTTAATTCGTAAGTCAAAATTTAATAATTTTTTATATCATTTGAATCACAATTGAAATATCTAATCACTCATGATTCTTTTATTTTTTTTAGTAGTTACATAATTTATTTTTACTTAAAAATCATGTCGTAAAAAAAATGTGAAACACACCACTTGAGTAGCGACTCGCACTCAGGGTAGCGTGTATGCCCATATTTCAAAATATATTTTTATGTTTAATTTTCTAATTTTTGTTTTTATATTATACTTACTTTTTGAAAAAAAAAACTCTAAGAAAACACATCTACCATTGGCATTCCCCCAAGTCAACGTCCCTGGTCATTATAATTTATAAGTTTCAGAACCGAACCTTTACCACATTTTAAAATCGGTACGGTTTACCGCTCCAGTTTTTGGCCGCTCCAGATTTTGACCGATTTACCACACTTGTTCTGAAGCGGTTCAGCCGAACCTGTTCAGAAAAATTGAGGAGTACAGAGGATACATTTTACAAAAAACGGTTCAGTCGAACCTGTTACAACCAAAGCATCCACCTATTTGCAGATTGCTCGTACAACTTCCTTATAGGATACATTTTACAAATGTAAGTGTTTCTAAGTGATATTTTGAGGAAACAAACCCACAGCATTACCAGATTACATATTGGATGTCTGATACCACTATTTAACAAAATAGATCAGTAATAAGGCACAACATACGCAAGTCACTAATAATGCATGGCGAAGATGTGATCATAGCAAGAAAGTATATGAAAAATGATTACAGAAAGAGTAAAAATATACACAAGGGATGTCAATGGAAGACAATATCAGTTGGGTTGGATCATTGGGCACCATATTGTCATCTCAACTACAATTACAGCAGAGGTCCATATGAATTATGATTGACACCACAAAATCACTACTTGGGCTAAGATATCAATTGCAGAAACCTAGGTTATAGTTAATTCATTTTTCATTGAATAAAATATTGTCACAGTTCACCAGAGAGTTCAATTGCTTTTCAAATCCTTCCACCACAAGGTAATTGCTAGTTAATGTCAAATAACACCCTCACATCAGGGTATACTAGCAGTGAGATCCCAGACTAGAAAGAATAAATCATCATTCATGAAATTAAAAACACAGAAATACGAAACCAACCTGCCCCACTTCTACTGCTTCCAGTAACCTCTCTTCTGGCAAAAAGTTACAGTAACCCTGAAATACGAAATTGCAGTTTTTATCAATTGGCCATATTCAAAAACTCAGACAGACTATGAATTCACTTTCACTAGACCAGAGATTTTTTTCTCATCTAAGCAACAACAGATGCCACAAAATTTTTGCAAACATAGAGATCATGAAGTCGAGTAGTCGGACGAAGAAGAATGGAGGCGCCGAGGGACCGAGCGGCGAGCGATTGAATGGTGAATGCTAATTAGGTCTGAGAAATTGATAATGAAAGTAGTGAAGTCTGAAGTATGAATGCCCGAGAATGAATTGAAGTCTGAAGACGCGTGAATTAGGTTTAGGTCTGGTTTGAAAGTGAAGAAAAACTGGTTTTGTCTGGTCTGAAAGTGGTCTGGTCTGGTTTAGTATTTAGTAGTATTTTAAGGTTAAAACCGGTACAAAAAAAGGTTCGGTTAACCGGTTTTGAATCGGTTTTCTGTACCTATTCTGAACCGCTCCATATTTTTTCAAAAAAAACGTTTGTTTTGTGAACCGATTCGGTACGGTTCGGCCGAACCGGTTATTTTTGCCCAACTCTAATAATCATAATCATTATTGGTATAATTTTCAATACCATAACCGTTAAAATAACTGTGGTTATTAACCATGGTTTTACCCGTATACTCATATTCATTCCACACATGTGATATAATAAAATATCGAAAATTTTATTTTAAAAAATACATCAATCTATATTACCATAGTTGGACTTTGGCGCCTTCAGTCTTCAACAATTTCAAATTTTCAATTATATAATTTATATTTAGTATATTATATAAATTAGTTTATTAATAATAAATAAATATTATATTTATATAATAATCATGGTTATAACGATGAGTATAACTCAAATACCATAGCCATAACCATTATTGGTAGAAAATTCATCACCATAACCGCACCGCCCCATAATGGTACGGTAACCATATTAAACAATAACAGTTATAACCATGGTTATGGGTTTTTCACCGCACCATTGTCGGCCCTATGCAGCACAACTTGAAACGTGTTTTAACGTAGTTGAAAGAAAGACCAAAAGATGTTATGCAAGTTCTCAATCGATTCGATTGTCAAATAACATTTTTATGAAAAGTAACTACGCGTCTCAAAATTATATAAATTTGATATCTGTTAATTATATTGCCAATCAATGTTTTATATTTTAACTCATGGTTAATTTAGTGTCTCATATCATATAATTTATCATATAAATCTCCATTAATGTTTGTTTTTGAAAAATTTCAATTTTAACATTTTCCTAAGTTTCGATTTTCTCCCTTTCGTCAATTTTTAATATTTAACTTTAATATAACATGTCTTGAAAATTTAAAAAAAAAAAAAAAAATTTAGAGCGTCACACCATAACATCTTTGATTGAGGCTAAATCGAGTTTCAATCGAATCAGTTTTCAATTATAACTTTGAGAAATCTTTTGAAAGTGTGTAATTACAACATTCTTAAAAGTACCACTACAGGAGAGATGACTAATTACAACTGAATAATGTATTTTTAACGACTGAAAAATTGAGTCGTTAAATTTTCATGGCTCAACAGAAGTTGAATCGTGATATGATGTGTGAGGGGAATTATCATGGCTCAATAAATGATGAGCTGTGATATTTCCCGGCTCAAAGTAAAAAGAGTCGTTAAAAATGTCATTCAGAAAAGTAATTTAATAATTTAATAAGGGACGTATGAAAAAATTGAGTTGTGAAAATTTATTTTGATTTAAAAAATAATATATTTTCACGACTCTTTATTAAGAGACGGTTGAATAGGTTGAGCTGTGAAAATTAATTTTGATTTAAAAATAAACAATTTTCATGGCTCAAAGTATAAGGAGCCGCGAATATTTAGCTAAATGTTTTTTTCGCGGCTCAATAATGTTTTAAGCCGTAAGGTTGAGTCGTAAATTGATAAGTCTCCCGTAGTGTACTTTGTTATTTTTGCATTTTTCAAAACATAGTTGGTTAAGTTTAGATGAAAATTTTAATGAAAAATGGTAATTCGAAACAAGATCAAATTTAATAATAAAACATTTCAAAAACAAATATTAAAGGATTTTCGAAATATGCTCAATATTAAGAGTTTAGTCATATATTACCCTATTATATGATGATTAATTTAAGGTTAATTACCTGAACCGTTACTTATGTTGGCACATATGACTGAACGGTTCAAACTTGAGCTCAACCGTTACTTATGTTGGCAGATGTGACTGAACGGTTACATCCGTTAATTATCTTCGTTAAACTTACGCATGTACTGTGCACGTGCCCTTCTTCAAAGTTAAACTTCCTAATATACCCTTATCATCTATAAAACTCTATCAGAGGTCGCCGTGGTCAGAATGTCATTGCCGTTGGAAGAGACAGTCGCCCTTGGAAGAAGGACGATTGGCTTCGGAAGAGACAGCGACTCCCCACATCTCTCTGTCATGCAGATTGAAGAAGAAGAGACATCCTCAGCAACATCAAGGCTTTTCTTTCATGCATCCTCAGCAACATCCTTGTCGACCCCATCCGCCGAATAAGAGTCTTGGTAATTGAAAACTGCATTTGTCTGTTAAAATAGGTTAATTGAGAACTGAAGCAGGAGTTCTCATGCCTGATTTGGGCTCCCAGTTTGTCTGTTAAAATAGGTTAACTGGGAACTGCATTTGTCGATTACGGTCAGAAGCATAGCATTGCTTGCGGCCATTCCCAGTTTGGTCGGGTTTATGAACAAGGTCAGTGGCAAACATTTGTCTAAAAACAAATATTGAACTGTATTGAGCTTTTGATGGTCAAAAAAAAAAACTGTATTGAGCTTTCAGTCTTATCCAGATGACATTGATCTGTATTGTCCATATTTCACTTACGCGATTCATTTTCTGATTATGTTATTAAAAACCATAAGGAAGAATGTGCTTTAATAAGAAATGACATTTGAGTGTGAAGTTGTTACTATTAATAGAGCGAATTAGATGATGGGGTCGATATAGTTCTTTGTTAGCAGTACTGGGTCTTTTCACTTTGTATCTGTGAGAAAGATATCTGACTGAAAGAGTTACAATGTTCATGCAATTTAAGTGTTTAACTGAAGTTCTGGTAGGAAAAGGGCCCCTAATATCTGTTAATCAGACTGTCTTGTACTTGTTTTAATATTTTTAGTCTTCTTACATTAAATTTCAAACTTCTCAAACATTGCTTAGTGACTCCGCTTATGCATTGTTCAAATGCCTTCTAATTTCATTATTTTCTTTCCTTCTGTCGAAGTATATAATAGTGGTTGCCCATAAGTGATCTCTAGACTCTTATGTGATTGTTCTGTTGTTTATATTCCTATCATCAGCTGGGATTTCATAGAATCTCCATTTTCCAGTGATTCCAGTCCCACGTATTCATTGAGTTGATTCAGTTACCTCCGTTAATGTACAGGAAATCTCTATTGCAACAAATGTTCCACATAAAGAAATTGGGAAGTACATCAAAATATTGGGGGAGGCTCTTCAATTAAGTCACCTATTAACAACAATTATATACCTGTTCATATGCCTAGATTTTGTTTCCACCTTCAACTCAACAAATCTGCCCAGGTAGCCTTTTCAATTACATCTGGATCTTGTTCTTTCATTGAAGAATGTTAAACAGGAACTATGAATGACTCGGGAAAAGTATCTATGTTTGTAGTTTGAAATTTTCAGCTAAAGAGGTTGCTAAAGCTGTAACCAAGAAGAGCTGGGACTATTGTATATTTGAATTGTCTTATGGATTGAATTTGAATTTTGATGTAGCATTGGAACTAATTCTGAGGTGCTCGCCACTCATATTGGAGAAGTGGTAATCAACAAATGCTTTTGTACAAGAAGGAATCCCATTAGCATCTCTGCTGTTGCGATATAGCTTGCCTGTCAACTCGAAGACAAAAGAAAGACTCAATTTGTTAAATTCTAGTCCTTTATGATTACTTTTGTTAAATTCTAGTCATTTACAATGATTCCATTTGTGTTTTTTTCCTTGAGACAAATGGTGATGTGTTCTTTTTCTAAAGGCCTAACATCTAATTGTTGGTTCACTTAGACTCCAAGCAATGACCCTTAGTTTGTAATGTTCTTTAGGCACTTTGTACATAACTTTGTATTATTTTGGCTTGTACATAACTTTTTATGTATTATTTTTATTTTTGAAAATGTGGTGACTTATGTTTGTGTAAAAGTTGTTAAATGACGTTTTATCTTATCTTAAATGTTATCAAACAGTTACTTTAGTTTAGACATTTTGTTACCTAATTGTTACTACGTCATAATCCATAAACATAAAAGAGGGGTAGAATCGTCTTTAAATTATGTCACGTGACTTCCTCGTGACAGTCATACATAAATATGTGACTGAAACTTAACGGAATAACTGTCTAGTCACATCCTCAAATTTAAGTAATGGTTCAGTCACACAGTTCAAAGATAAGTAACTGTTTGACTTAGTTAACCCTTAATTTAAATGGATGATACTATGATTTTGATTGTTTTGTCATTTGAATTCACATATTTAATAACGTGGACTTTTTTAACAGCTAAAATCATATAATTGAGTTGTTAACGGAGCCCGCCCATCAAGGGACTTCAGTGTGCATTTATTGTCAGGTACGCAAGTAGTTTTAAAAATATAATATAATTATAATATTTATTATACCCCATTATACTCTAACTATATATTATCAACTCTAGGTAAATTTCTTAATTATTCTAAGTGTTAAAAAAACATTCTTAAGACGAACATACTTCTTTAATGAGTTTGTTAGAACATTCTGCAGGAAAACAGAAAGAAAGGAAAAAATGGTAAAGCCCCGTTTAATATTGAATCCTCTTGTTGAGCCACCGACCTGAACTGTGTGTCCATCTGTATGCATGAAGATTTATAATGGATTGTGATTATATGTATTACTATATCGTGAAATAAAATAAGAAGACTGCTGAAAAAGCATATTGAGATATATATCATGCAATAAGATCTATACTGGAGTGTGTAGTGTTTTTTAATGCATGGCCAAATATATTGTGATATATAATTATGAAGATTTAGAATGGATCACGATTAGATTATCTGTCTACTTTTACTAATGGAATTTATTTTAGATAAATACATGAACTCCTATAATGTGGTATGCATGAAGATTTTAATAGATTATGATTCGATCTCTTATACCATCGATTCTAGCTAATAAGATCTGTCGAAAATTGTATGTATATAATTATATATATATAAGATTCTGCATATCTTACGATTCAAGATTCCCATGAAACTAAGTGTCAGAGGCGTAGCAAATCTCTTGGAGGGCCTCCAAGTATCCTTCTCGATTGTCGTCGTCTCCGACATAATGCAGGCGCTCCACACCACATCTTACAGTAGCACAATAATGGTGTATGCAAAGTTTATATTAATGAGAGACTTTGATTTCGAAAAATAATTTTTACACAATTTTTCCTTGAAATAATTAAATGACACAAATACAAGGTGGTTACTATTCATAAGATCAAATGGCCAAAAAAAAACAACTATATGTTGGAACCCATTTTTCACACCTTAGCTCCGGGTGCTGCTCCAGCGACCTGCAAGAAGGAAACTCCGAATTTTGCATGTGATTTCTCCTCTGATGCCTAAGTTAGTCGGAAGTTCATTTTTGGAGAGCATGGAGAGGCATGCCTGAAAATTAGTCTCTTCAAATGAAGAGAGTAAGAAGTATATATAGAAATACTTAACCTGAGTTCATGGTCAGTCATTTACCATAGTCACATATTTGTGAGGCTGACACCACTAACCGTTGTAACTTTTTATCATGCATTGTGTTTTGTGCTATCTTGTTCTTTGTATCATCTTTTATTTTGTGTCATTTTGTTCTTTGTGTTAACTTGTGTTTTGTATCATCAAGTAACCATGCCTTGTCCTTTCTATCTTCTAGTCGACTTTAGGCGTTCCTATTAAAGGCGAGTTAGTTAAATTTTTGTTCCGACCGTTGGTGAGTCCACGAAGGCGTCGCTTCTTCGTTCAAACTAAGCCCCTCATTGTCCAAAATAAGTTTAAGTTTTGGGCCTTAGCTTTGGGCCCAAGAGAGAACTACTCCTTCGTTACAAGGGAGGTGTCGTTCTTCTTCTTCCGGCGCCATGAAGGAATCTTGACCAAGAGAGCTTCGACCGAAGCTTTTCTTTCACAAATAGAGGCAATTGCTCCGACGAGGCTTTGTTCTTCGAGCTGCCCTGACCATGAATGAGAAGTAGAGGCGTCGCTTCGATCGAGGCGAGGACACCTCGAGGCGACGCTCCGACTACTCTTGGAGAGGCGTCACTTGCTATCAGCTTGCAGGTGGCCTTGAAGATGGCGCACCAAGTAGACGGACTCACGCGAGGTGACCTCGAAGGTGGCTCAGAGTGATGGCGCGACTGGTCGTCTCTCCCATGTAGAGTGAGGACGACTGACGTGCTTGGTGAAACACCTAGGAAGGTGGCGCGTCAGGTGGGGGCTCATGTTAGCGCATCGTCTCGACCCAGGTGGCTCGAGGTAGGTGTTATGGTGGCTTGGTGGGGTGCCTGGTGCTCTGTGGCTGAGGATGGAAGGTGGCCGAAGCTAGCACGCCTTGTAGCCGAGGTTGGCACACCCTACGTCTGAGGCTGGAAGGTGGCGCGCCAGAGTGGCACCACTGCTCATCTTTATCTCACGTTAACTCGAAACATGCTCCGCAGCTAAACCCATTGTTGAACAGAGCAATGTTAAGCACCGCCGCGTTCACGTCGTAGCCTTGGTTGTATAGGTTCCCGTACCTACATGCACCTCCCATGGTGTCGGAGGCGTCAGCGCCGCCGTAGAAGGTAGCTCGCCTGATATCCAACATCATCCCCGAGCCTAATAGAAGTGTTATTCCTTTTAGGTTTATGCATCTCTCGTATAAAGACATCATCTTTTGGTGAGCGAGAGTAAGCCGAGCGAGAGCGTCTCGAGTACGGTGTGAGTCGAGCGAGGCGTTTGACTGCGTCGTGTAGAAGCGACCCGGGCGAGGCATTTTGAAGCGCAGGGTGAGATCGATCCAGACGAGGCATTTGCCTGCTCCGTGTATTAGCAACCCGGGCGAGGTGTTTGCCTGCGCCGGGTGAGAGCGGTCCGGGCGAGGCGTTTGCCAGCGCCTTGTAGGAGCGACTCGGGCGAGGCGTTTGCCAGTTCCGAGTGAAAGCGATCTGGATGAGGCGTTTGCCAACGCCGGGTGAGAGCGATTTGGACTATCCGGGCGAAGCGTTTGCCTGTGCTTTGTAGGAGCGACCTGGGCAAGTCGTTTGCCAGCGACGGGTGAGAGCGATCCGGGTGAGGCGTTTGCATGTCCCTTGTAGGAGCGACCCGTGCGAGGCGTTTTCCAGTGCCGGGTGAGAGCGATCTGGGCGATCTAGGTGAGGCGTTTGCATGTGCCTTGTAGGAGCAACCCGGGCGAGGAATTTGCCAGCGTCGGGTGATAGCGATCCGGGCGAGGCGTTTGCCTGTACCTTGTAGGAGCGACCCGGGCGAGGCGTTTTCCAGCGCTGGGTGAGATCAATCCGGGCGAGGCGTTTGTCTGTGCCTTGTCGGAGCGACCCGGGTGAGGCGTTTGCCAGCGCCAGGTGAGAGCGATTCGGGCGAGGCGTTTGTCTGTTCTTTGTAGGAGCGATTCGGGCGAGGCTTTTGCCAGCGCAGGGTGAAAGCGATTTGGGCGAGGCGTTTGCTTGTGCTTTGTAAGAGCGACCCGGGCGAGGCGTTTGCCAACGCCGGGTGAGAGCGATTCGGGCGAGACGTTTGCCTGTGCTTTGTAGGAACGACCCGGGCGAGGCATTTGCCAGCGCCGGGTGAGAGCGATTCGGGCTTGTCTGCGCCGAGTGAGTATTAGGTGGTAACTTGACTTGTTGTCACGTTTCCATAGACGACATCAATGTTGGAACCTGATTTTTCGCGTCTTAGCTCTGGGTGTTGCTCCAGCGACTTGCAAGAAGGAAACCGCGGGTTTTGCCTATGGTTTCCCCTTTGATGCCTAAGTTAGTTGGAGATTCGTTTTTGGAGAGCATGGAGAGACTTATCTGAAAATCAGTCCCTTCAATTGATGAGAGTAAGAAATATATATATAGATACTTAACATGAGCTCATGGTCAGATTTTTACCATAGACAGATATTTGTAAGGTTGACACCACTAACCGTGGTAACTTTTTATCATGCATTGTGATTTGTGTTATCTTGTTCTTTGTGTCATTTTGTGTTTTATGTCATCTTATTCTTTGTGTTATCTTGTGCTTTGTGTCATCAAGTGACCATGCCTTGTCCTTTCTGTCTTCTAGTCAACTTAGGCGTTCCGATTAAAGACGAGTCGGTTAAATTTGTTCCGACCGTTGGTGAGTCCACAAAGGCGACCCTTCTTCGTTCAAACTAAACTACTCATTGTCCAAAGTAAGTTTAAGTTTTGGGCCCAAGAGAGAACTACTCATTCGTTACAAGGGAGGTACCGTTCTTCTTCTTCCAGCGCCATGAAGGAATCTTGACCAAGAGAGCTTCGACCGAAGCTTTTCTTTCACAAACAGAGGCAGTTGCTCCGACGAGGCTTTGTTCTTCGAGCTGCCCTTACCATGGATGCGAAGTAGAGGCGTCGCTCCGACCGAGACGAGGAAACCTCGAGGCGACACTCTAACTGCTCTTGGGGAGGCGCCACTTGCTATCACCAGGGGTGATAAAAAAAGACTGTAGGACCGAATTACCGACAAGACCGACCCGACTAGGACCGAGACCGAACATGCGAGTTTTTTTCTTCAAGGTCGGTCTCGGTCTCGGACTTTTTTCCCGAAAGCCCGTTTAGGACCGGCCGGACCGAATGTATGTGGATTTGAGATTTTCATAATACCACACCGTAAGAAATGTGGATTTTGGAGGTTTTCTATCTCTATAAAAGCTGCATCTTGATAAATTTACACTACGGGAGGAAGAGAAAATACCGGCTAAACTTCACGGCTCAATGTATATTGAGCCGTTAAAAATCAATTTACATTGAATATCACGACCCAAAACCAAATGAGCCGTAAATGAGCCCATTTATCACGGCTCATTTGGGTTTGAGCCATGATAAATGGGCAAAAATTTTTAAAAAAATATTTTCACGGCTCATTTAATTTTGAGCCGTGATAATAATTTACCGCTCTTCAAAAAATTTGAACTCTTCGATTCCCGCTTTCTCTCTTCTTCAATTTTTTAATACTTATTTTTACAATTATTTAATACTCTCTGATTCCCCAATTGTTTAATACTCTCCCCAATTGTTTAATACTTCTTTTTTAATACTCTCCGATTCCCGTTGACCCTCCCCTACTCCTTCTTCCTTCTCCTCTTATTCCTTCTCCTCTGAACAACAATTTAAGTGGGTATTTCCCACAGGAGCTCGGTAGGCTCGGGAAGTTGGAGGTGTTCGACGTCAGTGGGAATTCGTTGGTCGGGTCGCTGCCGAAGAGTATGGTCGGCTCTGGCGGCTGAGCATCGAGATTTTTCAAGAATAGCTCCAGCGGCAGCTCTCCTTCGAAGTCGTTGTACCTTATATCAATATACTTCACTTCCGGCCATGTCATCACCACAAACGGAAACTTTCCTCCATCCTCCTCTCTCGTCCCTCCTCGACCTCTGCCTTCCCCCTCCTTCGCCCCTCCTGCCTTCCACCACCCTCCCCTCTTCCATCGACACGTCCAGCGCCTCCGACGCGTCCAGCGCCTCCGACTCCGACCGCGCTACCACCCCTCTCCCTCCGACTCCGACCGCGCTACCACCAATGCTAGCGTTGCCTCAGTGAGCGGAGGAGGAGAATGCGATAGACGGACATAGCTCCTCCTTAATTTTGATATCTGAGCAGATTAATGAAACTCAAGCACTAGGGTTGGGTATAGTTGAACGAGAGAGCTAGACAGACGCATGGGGAAGAAGAAGATGCAATTAATTATTTTTTTTTTAAAAAAACACATATTTTGAACGGCTCAACCAAAATAGCCGTCCAAAATAAAAAATAAAATTATTTATCACGGCTCAACCCAAAAGCGCCGCTATAATTATTTCCGCGGCTGGTTTTAGCTTGGGCCAGCAATTATCACAGCTCAAATGAAATTGAGTTGTGATAATGCTGCTGACGTTTAATGTCACGGCTCAAATGAATTTTAGCCGTGACATTTTTACAGCTGGATATTCTAGCCATTAAAAATAGCATTTTCGGCCGGTAATAAGCATCTCTCCCTTAGTGTACTAAAGAATATAGTGAGTTCATAGTGTTTCTTTGAGAGGTGAACTATTCCTTCGCCTTTTACTAAAGAATACCGTGAACTCATAGTTTTTTTTTGTGTAGATTCGGTCCAGGACCGAGATCGGACAGAGTCAAGAAAGACCGTCTCGGGCGGGCTTTTTTGGCCGATGTCGGTCTCGGTCCTCCAGAAGACAAGACCGAAATTTCGGTCTCGGTCTTGCCTTCAGGATCGGACCGGCCCGCCCATGATCAACCCTAGCTATCAGCTTGCAGGTGTCCTTGAAGATGGCGCACCAGGTAGATGGACTCCCGCATGGTGACCTCGAAGGTGGCTCAGAGTGATGGCTCAGAGTGATGGCTCAGAGTGATGGCTCGGAGTGATGTCGCATCTGGTCATCTCTCCCATTGTGAGTGGGGATGAAGCAGCTGATGCGCCTGGTGGAGCACCTAGGAAGGTGGTGCGTCAGGTGGGGGCTTTTGTTGGCGCTCCGTCTCGCCCCTGGTGGGTTGAGGTAGGTGCTGTGGTGGCTTGGTGCGGCGCCTGGTGCTCTGTGGCTGGAAGGTGGCCGAAGCTGGCGTGCCCTGTAGTCGAGGTTGGCACACCCTGTGTCTGAGGCTGGAAGGTGGCGCGTTGGAGTAGCACCACTGCTCATCTTTATCGCACTTTAACTCGAAACATGCTCCGCAACTGAACCCATTGCTGAACAAAGCAGTGATAAGTGTCGCTGCGTTCACATCGTAGCCTTGGTTGTACAGGTTCCGTACCTCTCATGCTGTCGAAGTCGCCAGCGCTACCGTAGAAGGTGGCGTGGGCGCTTTGCCAAGCGCCGCCGGTGTAGACCCCATGATTCTTGCTTGGGCAGCGGACACTAGCGATACAAAAAATGGAATGCATAGTACACACTAAAGAAGTCATTGTAGAGAGAGAGTGGGAGCTAGAAAGTTGTGTGCCTAAGGTGGCTCGATGTGATGCGTGTCCGACCAAGGAAGGTGTCTCGTCTCGCCTGATATCCAACACTATTCATAAGTTTTTTTTATTTCAAGATATGGTGTACTACTAGGGTTATTCATAAGAAGGTTAACAACTCTTATCATGATTATTCCACATGTAAATAATTCTTACTCACACTCTCAATATACAAAAAAAAAAAAAGAATGTTGGTTAAGAAAAATTTTCATTTTAAGAATTCGAACGTAATACATAATAGTATCTTTTATCTATTGTATTGTTAGCTTTTGACATTATTTTGTTATATAAAGGGTATGTAAATTGTAAAGAGATACATAATCCGATCTTTTTCAAAAAGTATTTGTTTTAGAATTTTTTTTTGAAAAAGTATATATATATAAAAAATATTTAGCAAAATGTGCATCTGTGCAGGTAGGTAGTAACGATTTTCTTAAAAACGCTACTGGTAGTAGCGATTTTCTTAAATACGCTACTACCAGTAACATTTTTCTTAAAAACGCTACTACCAGTAGCGTTTTTGAAAATCGCTACTACCAGTAGCGTTTTTGAAAATCGCTGCTACCAGTAGCGATTTTTTGAAATTCGCTACTAGTAGTAGCGTTTTTCGTTTTTTTTTTTACATTTATTTTTGAAAAAAAATCAAAAAATTTTAAAAATTACAGTAAGTAGATATTTTAATTTCGATTCAAATGATGCAAAAAATATTAAATTTGGACTTACGGATTGACTGTAGGCTCTGCCGTAAGTTGAGATATGAAAATTTGACTTAAAAAAATATAACTCATACCCTGTAAGTCCAAACTGACCATGGTGAACGTCATTTATGTCGTAATTCAATTATCTACCTAGAGTAATTTTTTTGATTAGAAATACAATGATTTTGTAAACTAACATCGCTTGTCTTAAAATTTGATCGAAATAATCAAATGCATTAGGTTAGAAATTTAATTATGTACTTACTCAAAAAAAATACTCTAGGTAGATAAATGAATTACGACATAAATGACGTTCACCGTGGTCAGTTTGGACTTACAGGGTATGAGTTATATTATTTTAAGTCAAATTTTCATATCTCAACTTACGGCAGAGCCTACAGTCAATCTGTAAGTCCAAATTAATATTTTTTTGCATCATTTGAATAGAAATTAAAATATATATTTACTGTAATTTTTTTAAAAAAATTTATTTTTTGATTTGTTTTCAAAAAAAAAAAAAAATGCTACTACCAGTAGCGAATTTCAAAAAATCGCTACTAGCTACATGCGCACATTTTGCTATATACTTTTTTTCCATATATATTTTTTCAATTTTTTTTTCTAAAACAAATACTTTTTGAAAAACCTCACATAATCCCACCGACTTGAGTTTCACATGGATTGATGATTGATGCCGCTATAGAAGATTCCAACTACCTATACTACCAACGAAAACTAACGAGGGTACGTTGTTATGTTATTTTCAAAGAGAATTGTCTGAGATCCAAGAATGAGGGTACATAAATCAAATCGATATCTTTACTGTTATATATTCTAGGCATGTGCAGTTGTTTGACGATGATGGATACGACCACTTAATTATATATACAAGGAAAATATGTATTATAATCGCATGAATACATAATATACATATAGTATAATTGTATTGTATATTGTTTCCTTGATAATTAGATACTCCTTTTATATATGATCAACGAAAACTAATATGGCTTAAGAAAAGAATAACGTGACAAAATTATTAATTTTAAAAAAAATACTTAAAAAATTAACATAAATCTAAAAGGTAGAAAAAAAGCTAAAAAATAAATATAAACATTATGGGTTGCCACATCAACAAACAAAGTTAACATTTATTGGTAGACAACAAGTTAACTAAAATGATTTAACACCAATAAACCAAAACAAAGCATCCAAAAACAACTATCATATATATATATATCGATATAGATGGGATTCTATTTTGTTGGGGACGACAATCAACCTAAAATCACCCACCACCCATGTGACTTACTATTTATTAGAACAAGATAATATTATAATATATATAACATGAAATGCTTAATTTCTTCCTCAAACTTTGATTTCAGTTCATTTCAATCCTCGTACTCATATATTTCATTTCATTGTTATATGTTAGTGCTAATGATTAAAAGGAAAAAAAAAATATGGACCAAAATTCATGCACAACATTGGATTGAAGTTTTTATTTTTATTTTATAAAGAAAATAAAACTAACATAATAATAGTGGTTAGCGGTAGTCATTATAATTCATGTCTACTTCTTGCTCCATCCTATATATATTACTGTGTTCCAACCTACATCCTATCTCCCTCCTGAAAGTTCATTTCCAGTTCTTGAAGTGTCCGGGAAGATTATCAGTTAGAAAGGAAAGATGATGATCAAGTTCAGGTCCATGAGATTTTCCAAGACCAGCAGCAAAAGCTCCAACAGCAACGATGGTGGAAGCAATAATGCGTCTGCAAAGCGATCGTCTTCGTGCTGCGCAGCAATGAGCGAGATCAAGTGGGAGCTCCGACCAGGTGGAATGCTGGTTCAGAAGAGAGAGACTGGTCAGCAGATGGGAGATCCGATCACCATCCGAGTCTGCAGGAGTGGTACCCAGTGGCACGATATCCCCATTGAAGCTACTTCCACCTTTGGTAAGTCATTTACTTCATTCTCTTGTGTTTTTCTTTTTGTCTTATCTCTAACAATAGTGTGTGTCGTGTTGGAACATCAGCGGAGTTGAAGATGATTCTGTCGATGGTCACAAAACTAGAGCCAGTGGAGCAAAGGCTGATGTTCAGAGGAAAGGAAAGAGAAGACTCGGAGCACCTCCACATGGTCGGTGTCGGAGACCAGGACAAGGTTCTTCTCCTCCAGGACCCTGCCATCAAAGAGAAGAAGAACCTCCTCGCTGGGCTTGGCTCCGCCCAGACCGTTGGCTCCGCCGCATTCCGTTCTATTACTGTCTAAAAAATACCCATTTAACCAACGCCACCGTAACAAGTAGCTTAGCAGCCGTTTTTTTGTTTTGTTTTCTTAGATCACTCTCTCAGTATCTGTTATTACAGACCGATCTATGTCTGTCTATGTCTATGTCTAGTTCTAATTGGATAAACCATCCCCATCTCAATCTGTAAATCGTTTCCGATTTGGGTTCCTCCAACTTCTTCTTTTAATGTCTTGCCGGCCCCAGTGATTGGGCCCCAGAAAATTGTTTAAAAACAAAAGTTAAGAAAGTAATTACATTTTTAATCATTTTTTTGGAGTCGAATCTTCTGTGTATACCCATTATATGTCGAGCGTGACGATGGGAAATCTTAGTAATGTCCAATAGACTTTTTTTTAGGATAAATTAACGTTTTACTTGAAAAAATAAAACGTCGTCGTGATACTCGATCACGGTTATTCGTACATATAATCTTTTGCTATTAAACAACCAAATGGAAGTGGAGGCATTTCGACCCAATCGGTGAAGTTCACTCTCAATCTCGCTTGTTTGGCTATCCAATCTGCGCATTCGTTCGGCGTCCTTGGAATTGAACGTCAAATCACTTGCTCGACTCGACTTGCTAGGGCTCAGATATTCCTTATAATGGTTGTCACCCTCCAATGTTTCGGCACGCCCACTATTTGTTGGTATACGTCTTGCGAGTCCGTCTCTATCACTATCATTCGTCATCCTGATTCAAGTGCAAGTTTTATCCCCTCTTGAATAGCTATGACCTCCATTGTTTCGATGTCATCCTTACGATACCTCCGGTTAAGTCCACCCACCACTTTACCTTCCTTCTCTCGTGCCACCACTCCGGTAATGTCCAACATACCATGGGATCGGCTCGATTATTTTGATTTTTTTAAAAAATTAACACCTCTACAAATTTTATTTGAAAAAGTAAGTATAGAAAAAATATATTTAGAAATATATATATAAGTGTGGAGATTCTATTTGCAGATCATCAACTACTAAATACAGACCAAACCACTTTTGTTAAAAGACTAAAACCATAATATGTTTTTACATATTTGTCCTTACCTATTTTAAAAATAAAATAAAATTGCTTAATAAAGACCACTTATTTTGTTTACATATTTTATATTTGTATTCCAAATTATTATATCGGTTATCATTATTCATATTTGCTCTTTTACCACAAGCCACGCCTCTGATCACCATACACTTCACTCCTTCATCCGATCAACTTTTTTTGGTACCAGCCGCCACAAACCACCACCATACGCAAATTAGTCTAGGGCACCTCCGCCGCTAGCAAATCAACAACTGTGTCGGTACGTTCCCCTTAATCAGTCTAGGGGTTAGAAAAAAAATCGACGAAATTTTCTTGCAGTTCGTCCATGGTGGAATCGGCGAACTCTTGCCGATTTAAGTAGACATAATCAATAAATATGTTCCGATTAATAAACACAAAATCGATTTGGCTTAACTAACTATAACCAATAAATTGGCACAATGTTATCGTTTTGTGTTCATGTAATAGACAAATTGTTTTTGTTTTTGTTAATATAGTCGGCAAGTAGATACCGTTGTTTATGTATATAATCGTCAAGTGTGTACCGATTATTGGACACCATATCGGTAATTAGTTACCAATTCTGTAGTAATATATTGGCATAATATCGAAGCATCCTCATTTTTTGTAGCACGTTTTTTAATCCACGTGTCGTTATTTTCCTTACTTTTAAATTGTTCATTGCAGGATTCTTATTTTTATTTGTACATAATGAATCATTCGAATTACATGAATAACCTAGAAGGTTTGAATTCTATTTTGGACTAGATGAATGACAATGAAGTTCATGAAACAAATTATAATGATACCAACAAACCAAAAAAATGAAATCATTTATCTCACCAATGAACCGTCGAACCTTGTATGTATTACTATCTTTTATTAGTTTTACTGTTGTTAATTTTCATTGTTTACTTAATTAAATTGAATAACATGCAAGATTCTTCTCATTGTAATAACGAGTTAGTATTGGTGGATTATACTAGCGAGTATACTACATTCGATGTGAGTACTTGATATTTTTTCTTTAATTTATATTATTATTATTTTTCTAAACATATTTTTTCTTATTATTTTTATTGCAGATATACCATACAATATATTATGTAATTGAATGGGCCCGAGTGGTTGGCAAACGACATGGACATGTGATAGTAGTTAAAACCTCTGATGCCAATGGAATTCGCAGGAGACCACGTGTTTTGCTTGCTTGTGAGCGTTTTGGTTCATATAAATCGTCCGTATCTAATGAAACCACATACATTAAGAAAAGAAGAAGAACAAGGACAAAAAAAAATTGTGGATGTCCATTCACACTTAAGTGTAGACTTGAAAAAAGTGGTCTGGGTTGGGTGTTGGAAGTAATAAATGAAAAACACAACCATAGTGCTGCTGAGAAATTTGAAGGACATAGTTTTGTCGGTCGGTTGACACAAGAAGAGTCTAATGTGTTAGTATACATGTCCAAAAGTTTAGTTCGCCTGAAAGAAATTTTGAAGACTCTGAAGAATCGAGATTCTTTCAATGCTACAACGATCAAGACTATTTACAATGAACATAGTAAATTTAATATTCTTGAGAGAGTTGGATAGTTAGAAATGCAACATTTATTAGGTGATCTTCGCGAACACAATTATTTTGAGCATCACAAAACATCTAGCAACGGTGCAAATATTATTTCAGACTTGATTTACTATCATCCGATGAGTATGAGCTTGTTGCGTACTTTTCCACATGTGTTGCTGCTCGATTGTACTTACAAGACAAACATATATTGTTTTCCCTTGCTAGAGATCGTCGGAATCACATCCACTAATATGACATTTACAGTTACAACTGCATATCTTAGTTCAGAACGAGAAGATAACTTTTTATGGGTGTTGCAGAAATTGCATTCGTTGATGGATGATAATGGTTGTGATATCTCAACCATCCTCATTACTGATAGGGACTTATCTCTTATGAACGCTATTCAAAAAATGTTCCCTATATCACAACACTTGTTATGTAGGTGGCACATCAGTAAGAATGTATTGACAAAGTGTAAGAAGGGGATGGGAGATAAGCAATTGTGTGACGAGTTCATGAAATATTGGAGTATTATAGTTAGGTCATGTACAAAGACTGACTATGAACAGAACTTAACAGATCTCACAAGAGGTTTTAAAGCTTATCCGAATGTAGTCAAGTACATAGTGGATAATTGGTTAACTCCCTATAAAGATAGATTTGTTGATGTTTGGACAAATACTTATATGCACTTCGGAACCTTACCTACAAACAGGTATGTTTATTTAATTGATTATATATGTAGTTATTTAATTATGAAATTATATTATAACTTATGAGAAACTCTTTCATGGAGAGTTGAAAGCGGCAACTTGGAACCTCACAATGTGGTTTTCGCGTGGCGTGAACTAAAATACATGCAAATTTAGAGTTTGAATTTGCTGAAATTAAGGCGTCTTTTAAATAGTGATTTCACTGTTTAAAATTTATTTGAATATTTTTGTATCGTATGTAGAGTTTTTTACGTGTATTATTATACAATCAGTCTGAAAGTCAAAAATTAACGTCTAGTTAGCGTTATTTAATTCATAATTAAATTATCTACGCACTGTAATTTGTTTTTAATTTTTTTTGAGTAAGTACATAATTACACTTCTCACCTAATGCATTTAATTATTTCAGTCAAATTATAAGACAAGCGATGTTAGGTTAAAAAATCACTGTATTTCAAATTCAAAAAATTACCCTAGGTTAAAAAATCACTGTATTTCAAATTCAAAAAATTACCCTATGTAGATAATTGAATTACGACGTAAATTTCATTAACCGTGGTGAGTTTGAACTTACATGGTCTGAGTTATATATTTTTAAGTGAAATTTTCATATCTCAACTTACGGCAGAGCGTCTAGTCAATCCGTAAGTCCAAATTTAATATTTTTTTGCATCATTTGAATCACAATTAAAATATGTACTTACTAAAAGTTTTTTAATTTTTATCAATAGATACATAATTTTTTTTTTAATTAAACATTGAGTCGTCAAAAAATAATAATAATAAAAAAATAAAAACATTAACACCACTAAGGGGTAGCGTTTTAATTAAAAACGCTACCCCGAGTAGCGTTTTTTGTAAACAAAAAAAAAAGAGTAAATGCTACTTGTAGTTAGGGTTGGACATGAACCGGTTCGACCCCGAACCGATTCAGAACTGAACCTTTATCACATTTTAAAACCGGTACGGTTTACCGCTCAAGTTTTTTGCCGCTCAAGTTTTTTGCCGCTCCAGATTTTGGCTGATTTACCATACCTGTTCTGAACCGGTTCGGCTGAACCTGTTTATACCCCCCAAAAAATATATTTGAGTTTCCAATACAAATATAAATTCATTACAAACAATCAAACATAATACTACACTTAAAACCATTCGGTTCAAAGAGAAAGAACATTCTTCAAAGAATAATTGACAGACATCAGGGATAAAATCAAACCAAGATAATACAAACTTGGTAAAGAAAATACATACAAGGAGCTGGAAATACAAAGACTAGTTTTCTAATAATTTAGCATCCCTAATCGAAAGAAGCTCAATGAAATTATAGTATAATAATGTTGCAATGCTTATTAGAAGTGATTACTATTTGATATGGTCATATATGGTGAAAAAGTGATGCAAATAAGTTTCAACTCACCTTCAGAGGTTGAGGGCAGTCACGCAAATAATCTTCCAAAGTCTGACTCTCATCCAAATTATCCCCACCAGTAAACACAACAATCATGTAATTGATAATTTTACTTCCAAACAAAGAATTCAAGCTTTCAATGACAGATTGTTCCTTCTCTGTAAAACGACCATTTGCACTAAAAACTACAAGAACAACATGTATACCCTCCTTAGCCAGGTCAATACATTTGACAATTTCTTTACGAAAAAAGTCATCACCAGCAGTAATGTCAAAGAGACCTGATATAACGACAATGAACAAATCAAATGTACATCTGGAAGGACAGATTACTGCAAAAAATTCAACTATACATCGGCCAAAAAAAATGATAAGTATCAAGAGCTTATTTATCATACCAGGGGTGTCAATCACATCAACAATTTGTCCACCTGGAAGAAGAGATTGTTTCAGTTCACATATACTTACACATTTGACCATTCTAGTGAAAAATTTGAACGAGAATACTGAAAGAACCTGATAATAAATTGCACCCATCAATAGAAGATTATCTGTCCTTAGTGGGTTTCTTTCATAAATGGCATTGCTATGTTCCAACGCTTGCTTATATTGTCCAGCTTTGTACTTCTGATGAGCATGAACCATCAAAATATCTTCCTTAGCTGCAAAAAGGCCACATTATGAGATATAATGCCGCAACAATACACAGCTCCTAGCCGAGGCGGAGAGACTGGAGGCGAGCAGAGGCGAGGTTGGAGGCGAGGCGAGGAGAGGCGAGGTTGGAGGCGAGGCGTGGTCAGGCAGGAACGTCCGAGCGGCGAGAATTGCCAATTAGGTCTGAGAATGACAGAGGAGAATGAGACTGAGAGGAGAGTGAGATTAAGAAAAACCAGTTTTGTCTAGTCTGGTTTGAAAGTGGTCTGGTCTGGTTTAATATTTAGTAGTATTTTAAGTTTAAAACCAGTACAAAAAAAGGTTCGGTTAACCGGTTTTGAACCAGTTTTCTATACCTATTCTGAACCGCTCCATATTTTTTTTTCCAAAAAACCGTTTGTTTTGTGAACCGATTCGGCTAAACCGGTACGGCTCATGTACGGTTCGGCCGAACCAGTTATTTTTGCCCAGCCCTACTTGTAGTAGCGCTTATGCATAGTTTGCTAAATATTTTTTTTTGGATATATAATTTTCTAAAAATGTTTATTTTTTGAATAAACTCGATTATTTTAGCCATAACAAAGGAATGTTTTTCTTAAAAAAATAAACATTAATATATATTTTTTTTAATATCATATAAAAACATTGTCACCCCAAATAATAAAGTCACAATAAAATCATGATAGATTAAAAATTTATTTATATATTTATAAAAAAATATTATAGTAAATAAAAATTTAATGATAACTTTATTAAGTTTGATCAAGACAAGTTGAACAAAATTTAAATTCAAAACTTTAAATCAAAATTTTTAGAATAACATTAACCAACATGTATAGTCAATTCAGGAGTTAAAGCTTAATGTAATTTGCATCAATTAAACTCGTAATTAAATTCTTTATATAAAAAAACTTTTATGGGGTAATTTGAAAAACAAAATCATAAAAATATTTAAATGAGTAGTCTCCTCAGTTTTTGGCTTTAGCCCTTATTTGTTCCTCTGTCAACCAAATTAGCAAGATTAAGACGAAATTGATTGGAAAATGGCAATTATAGGGTATGCATCTCATATTTTACCTAGTGCAAAACTGCAAACATCCCTGTCTAAAAGTTTATTTTAATGTCGAAAGTTATACTTGTTTATTTCTCCCCGACAGACATCTATCTATTGTCTTTGCGATGACTTTGTAAGACATTTATTCTGATACTTGTCAAACCTCCACTCAAATCGGTTCCGCAGTTAGTGGAATGATAAAAGCGATCGTTACCATAGAGTTTTATATATCTATAGGGTTAATTGTCAATTTGCCCATAATGTTTGTACCGAATTTAAGATTTCTCCTTAAAGTTTAAAATTTTAAATTTTAGTCCTAATGTTTGGACGAAATAAAAAATTCCCCCATTCCGTTATAAGACCGTTTATTTGAAAGGGTAAATCCGACACGTGCCCTACACGTGCCTTTTCTTAAGAAGAAAAGACACAAATGCACTTGCAGGGAAATGACTGGAAATGCACGTGCCTTTTGTCGAAGAAATGACTGGAAATGGATGCTTATGATGCTGAGACTGAATAGTTGAGGTTGGAAGCTTCAATTAGTGGGTTTATGCTGCTATGTCAGTCTGCGATTTGTTTTCTTATGAAATTAGTTGTTGGATAATTACAAAATTGATAGGGTTTCGAAGTTTTTGAAGATTACGGTTTTGCGTTCTTGATTGGTATCATGGAGAAGCAGAATAGTTTCATATCGATAGCCATGGAGAAGCAGCCGAGCTTCCGTGGCATGGAGATGGAGGAGAATCACTGCTTCAATTTCTAACTCTCGGGTATTGCCAAAGTGAACCGATCTTGTACCTCCAGGGCCCACAACTGAATACTCTGATGAATCACTGCTCGATGAGTGCCTTGGCCTAACAATACTACCAACTAGGGGCGATGTTTCTCCTTCATCTCTACCAGTCCTAGCAATACCAGCTCTTTCTGCAGTGTTATCTCCTGCTAAAGGTTGCAGCTCAACTGAAGCTGCAGATGGACTAGAATTTGAGAACCCTGCAAGGAAGAGACCCGTGTTCTGCCCACGATTTGCTTGAGGGGCCACTGGTCGAGCCTTGTAGACGAGAGCAGGGAGCTCCTCATCACAGGTTGAGGCTAAGTGTACAAGTAGTTTCAGAGGTCCACCAGGTGCCAAAACTGCCACCAAATCATACAAAGCCAAAGCTACAAGCAGAGTCCAGGTTGTCCATTCCGACAATTTAGTGAACCAAGCAGACACAAATATCCCCAAATACACCATGTAACACTGCCTCAGTATTATCGGAAATCCAACAGAGAAAACAGAAAGCACGCCCACGATAGTGAAATTGAAAAGCATCAGAAAACAGGTGATCGAATAGACGGGGATCGAGAAATGTTGTATAATCGACAGAAAGATTGAACCTCCCATGGTTACCAGCACGAAAAAGACTGAGAATCGGGTGCAGTTCTTGAGAAAGGTGGTGAACTTGAAGTAGTAGAGGATGACCAGGAGGAAAGTGACGAGGGCGATGAGGATGACGAATACCAGCGCGTTGAGGAGAGCTCCTTCTAACTTCTGCGTCGTAGTGCCAGACGGATTTTCGAGGTAGACGAGGTTCGCGACCGTACGGATCGGGGCGGGCGAGGAAGAGAAAGGATTGCTTGAGGAGAGAGAGTAGACCAAGAGGACGACCAAGAACATGCATATTGAGACCGGAGACATGACGTCAATGCAGCTGCGGAGAATGGCCATCTCGGGGTTGTGATCGAGATATTGAAACATTCAGATCTTGAGAGCGCATCGATTGCGGCTAGGAATGGCTTTGACGCTTTTCATATTGCAGCAAAGCAGGGTTACCTTGGTGATAATCTCTATCTAATTCCATATTTCTGCTTCTGGTTGTTAATTATACATGTTTTTGAAGGAGCAAAGTTTCTGGGTTTGACTTGAGCCAATGCCGTAAGATAATGATCATATAAATGCAGATAATAAGGGCATTTGTGTCTTTTCTTCTTAAGAAAAGGCATGTGCAGAGCACGTGTTGGGTTTACCGTTTCAAATAAACGGTTTTATGACGGAATTGGGGGATTTTTGATTTCGTCCAAACATTATGACTAAAATTTAAAATTTTAAACTTTAAGGGGAAATCTTAAATTCGATCCAAACATTAGGGGGCAAATTGACAATTAACACTATATATATAACAAAAGGTAGGTAAATGTAAACAAATTGAAAAAGAATGTACGATAAAATATGTTTTTGAAATATAAGAATAAGCGCGCATGAGAGAATGTAAGTTATAATTGTTACTTTTTTGTTCCAAATAAAAAGAATGAGTTATTAGTATCAACCAAGATCCACTCCGCTACATAATGTTCGGACTTTTGTGTTACGCGGTTGACGTAGACCCTTGAACAACTAGGATATGCATTGACTCCGTCAACGTAGTCTCACCAGCAGCCTACAGTTGGCCCGTTAGAGCTAAATCGTAATCATTTTTCCATTTTTTTTTGTGGTGGGAGGGAATTCGAACTCGTAACCCCGGAGTCAAACCACGTAACAGTTAGCACTCTCAACAACTAGACCACCTCTTTGCTATTTATAATTGATACTTCAAAAAAAAATGGCGCATCCTTCGTACATCTATTTTCATCTTACATTTTTTTTCCATTTTTTCTAGGATGGGAATATGGTATGACAAGACATTTTTAATGATGATGTCGAAAGTTTGTGACTCCAGTCAAAAAAAAGTCATAAAAATCATTTCAATGTTACTGCCCTTGTCCCTTTGATTTTCTTTTTCCCTTTTAATAAACAACTTTTTTTTTACTATTAAATAATTTAAATATGAGCTTATGAGTTTCCGATTAACTCTTATGTTATTGACCAAAAAAAAAAACTCTTACATTGATTAAACACAACTTTCACTCGATCAGTTAGTCCAAACATGTAAGTCTATTTTACTGCTCTCACCTGTTGAGTTTTTAACACATAAAATCTGTTGATTAACACGTTAAAACTTTAATAACTAACGGTCATAACTATAGCGATCCACAATCCTTGTACTGTAACGATTCTGCTGTTGAAAGCCACCCAAGGAGAAGAGCAGCCCACGTGAAGAATGCAAGGGAGAAGCCACCTACCTTTCTACACCACCTTGGTCAAAAGGAGCAGCCCACTTTCCATGCAAGAAGCAGCCCACGTTTTTCTTGATGTTGAAGAGAACTCCTCCTATAAAAGGGGAGTTCTAATCTGCATATGGTAGAGGAGTGGGTGCAAGAACAAATACATGAGAGATTGAGAGAATTTGTAAGGTTTTGGAAATCTTGTATCAAATTCTATCAAAGAGGCTCCAGTGGACGTAGGCAATTTGCCGAACCACTTTAAAATCGTTTTGTGTGATTTCCGGTCAGGTGAGTGAAGTATAACAAGTGGTATCAGAGCTTCGGTCGAAGTTGTCCGAAAATTCAAGTTGCTCAATTTCAATTTTCGACAATACCAGGGTGTTCCTATCGTCAATACGAATCCGTTGCCGCAAACGGAATCGAGATCGGACGTCGGAGTAGCCCACACTTGCTCCTGCAAGTTTCCGAGGTTTTTCACGCGCCCGACGCGCACCGGAGGTTGAAGACGGCTGAAAATCACGCTTCCACGCGCTCCCACGCGCAACCACGCACCCCACGCGCCTCGGACCTGTTTGGAAAGTGATTCCACGCGCACGCACGCTCCTCCACGGCCCTCACGCGCCCCACGCGCCCGGCAGATCTGAACCGTCCATTTTTAAGATCTATTCTGGTCTTGATCGAAGCCATCCGGAGTCCGATTTTAACGATCAAATAGTGCTTTCCAACTATTTGGATCATTCCGGAGTCATCCGTACGGTTAGAATTTTGAAATTTTGAGTTTAAAATTTCTAAAGTTCGAATGGAAAGATCAGGAGGAGATGGGAGCTCTGATAATGTCAATAGCTCCAGGCGACAGTCCAATGTTTCAAATGCCAAGTTTCAAGTTGAGAAGTTCGATGGGACAAGCAACTTCGGCATGTGGCAATGTGAAGTCATGGACGTCTTGATCCAACAAGAATTGGATATTGCGTTGGGAGAAAAGCCAGATGATGTGACTGATCGGGATTGGAAGAAGTTCAACACTCAAGCGTGTAGTACAATCCGATTGTGCCTTACCAAAGAAGAAAAATATTTTGTCATGAGAGAAACAAATGCTAAGGTACTTTGGCAGAAGTTGGAGGATAAGTTCATGAAGAAGAGCATTGAGAGTCGTTTGCACTTGAAGAAGAAGCTCTTCAGATTCCAATTTCGTGAAGGTATTTCAATGTCCGAGCATCTGAACAGTTACAACCAAATTCTTGCTGATCTGTTAAACTTAGATGTTGAAATAGATGATGAAGATAAGACTTTACTTTTGTTAAATTCCTTGCCCGATACGTATGATCATTTAATTACTACTCTACTGTACGGGAAGGAAAGTATTAAGTTCGACGATGTATCTAGTTCTTTAATTAGTAATGAGTACCGGAAAAGGGATAAGCAGGTACAACAAGATACATCAAGTGAAGCTTTAACAGCAAGGGGGAGACCACAGTCAAGGCATCCCAGAAAGAAGAACGATTCAAAATCGAAGACCCAGACCACTTCACATGGTCCATCAGTCGGTAGAAAACTCGCCAAAGACGAGTGTGCCTTTTGTCACAAAAAAGGACACTGGAAGAAGGAATGTCTAAACCGGAAAGGACAACCGCAGAATCAACCCACTACAGCCAATGCCGTGGACAAAGATGATGATTCCGATTTTTCCTTGATAAGTTCATTATCCATTTGTCATTCCGATGAATGGATTATGGATTCCGGATGTACCTATCATATGTGTCCCAATCGGGACTGGTTTACTGAATTCACAAAGATTGCATGTGGAGCAGTTCTTATGGGCAATGACAGTGCCTCTAAGACACAAGGTATAGGTAGCATTCGGTTAAAGCTGCACGATGGTAGCATCAAGACTCTAACAGAAGTTCGGTATGTTTCGGACTTGCGGAAGAATCTCATCTCACTGGGATCTCTGGATTCAAAGGGATTCAGAATCACCATTGAAGACGGAACTCTCAAAGTATTAACAGGAGTTCGGGTGGCTATGAAGGGTTTAAGGCGAGGTAACTTGTACTTCTTGCAGGGAAGTACTGTCAATGGAAGAGCTTCCACAAGCTGTGAGAAGCTGGATAAGACTGATGTCGACACCACCAGTCTTTGGCATATGCGTATGGGACACGCAGGAGAAAAATCTTTGCAAACACTGGTGAAGCAAGACTTACTCAAGGGTGCCAAAACTGGTAAATTATCTTTCTGTGAGCACTGTGTATTGGGGAAGCTGAGGCGGGTCAAGTTCGGAACCGCAGTACACAATACACATGGAATTCTTGACTATGTGCACTCTGATGTTTGGGGGCCGACCCAAAATGCATCTTTGGGAGGTAAACGTTGGTTTGTAACTTTTGTTGATGATTATTCTCGTCGTGTGTGGGTGTATACGATGCAGAATAAAGATGAAGTGCTGAAAATCTTCATTGATTGGAAGAAAATGGTTGAGACTCAGACCGGCAGGAAGATCAAGCGGCTCAGATCTGATAATGGAGGTGAGTACACGTCAGACCCCTTCATGGAATTATGTCGGAGAGAGGGAATTGTCAGACCCTTCACAGTACGGGGCACACCACAACAGAACGGTGTGGCAGAACGAATGAATCGTACTTTATTAGAGAAAGTGCGATGTATGATGCTGACTGCTGGACTCAGCAAGACATTTTGGGCTGAAGCTGTGACATATGCCTGCCACATCATCAATCGACTACCCTCAGCTGCCAATGATGGGAAGACACCCATTGAAATGTGGAGAGGTAAACATGCTACTGATTATGACTTTTTACACATTTTCGGATGTTCTGCTTACTATCATGTTAAAGAAAGTAAGCTTGATCCTAGAGATAAGAAAGCAAAATTCTTAGGCTTTAGTACTTGTGTAAAAGGGTATAGACTCTGGTGTATAGAGTCCAAAAAGGTAATAATCAGTAGAGATGTTACATTCAATGAATCTGAGATGTTTAAGTCACATAAGCATAAAGATTCTGGTGAAGGCAGCAGTGATGGTGAAACATCAGAAGATTCGCAGAAGGTGGAGTTTATTACTTCACAGAAGTTGGAAAAGCATGGACAAGATGAATCAGTCACAGTACCTCCATGTCAACCTGAATCGATAGCAACCAACAGACCGAGGCGAGAGACACGTGTACCAACACGTTATGCAGACTATGTGACATATGCATTACCAGTTGAAGGGGGTGAGATCCCAACCACCTACAAAGAAGCTGTACAGTCCAGTGAACAAGTTGAATGGACAAAGGCAATGAATGAAGAAATGCAGTCTCTTCATCAGAACCGGACTTGGGACCTTGTGCCGCTTCCAAAAGGAAAGAAGGTAATTGGCTGTAAGTGGATCTTCAATCAGAAAGATGATCAAGCTGCTAAAAATGGAGTACGATACAAAGCTAGGTTGGTAGCCAAGGGCTACGCTCAAACAGAGGGAATAGACTACAGTGAGGTATTCTCTCATGTTGTTAAGCATTCATCCATTCGAATATTACTAGCTTTGGTTTCACAGTATGATCTTGAGTTAGCACAGCTTGATGTAAAGACGGCTTTCTTACGTGGTGATCTGGAAGAGGATATTTATCTGTCTCAACTAGAAGGATTTAAAGAAGCTGGCAAGGAAAATTGGGTATGCAGTCTGAAGAAGTCTCTCTATGGCTTGAAGCAGTCACCTCGGCAATGGTATAAGCGGTTTGACTGTTTTATGATGGGTCTGAAATATACTCGTTGCCAATACGATCATTGTGTATATTTAAGAAAACTTGCAGATGGATCTTTCATTTATTTACTTTTATATGTAGATGATATGTTGATTGCATGTAAAAGTAAGGGGGAGATAGATCGTTTAAAAACTCAGTTAAGTAATGAGTTTGAAATGAAAGATTTAGGAGAAGCACGAAGAATACTGGGGATGGAGATCAGCAGAGATAGGGTGAAAGGAACAGTTCATCTTACTCAGAAGCAGTATTTGAAGAGAATACTACAACGCTTCAACATCAACTCGAAGACGAAGTCGGTGAGTACTCCTATGGCCTCATATTTCAAGCTCAGTGCATTGCAGTCTCCTAAAACTGATGAAGAACGGGACTACATGAGGAATGTCCCATATGCAAGTGTTGTTGGAAGCTTAATGTATGCTATGGTGTGTACACGACCTGATCTCCCAGGCCGTTAGCTTAGTTAGTCGTTATATGCATAATCCAGGAAAGGACCATTGTCATGCGGCTAAGTGGATTCTACGGTATATTGCAGGGACCGTAGATGTTGGTTTAAAATTCGATAAGAGTGTAGATAGTCTAGTAACTGGATATGTTGACTCAGACTATGCAGGTGATCTTGACAAACGTCGATCGACAACTGGTTATGTGTTCACTATGGCGGGAGGACCAGTTAGTTGGCGATCAACTTTGCAGTCAACAATTGCACTATCATCAACTGAGGCTGAATACATGGCTGTAACAGAAGCCATGAAAGAAGCTATCTGGTTACAGGGATTGGTAACAGAATTGGGCTTTGAGCAGCAAGAGGTTACCGTGTACTGTGACAGTCAGAGTGCAATCCATTTGGCCAAGAATCAAGTTTATCACTCTCGAACAAAACATATAGATGTCCGATTTCACTTTGTGCGTGAAATATTAGAAGAAGGTGACATCAAACTTCAGAAGATTGGCACTGAAGACAATCCAGCAGATATGTTGACGAAGGTCATCACAGGAATCAAGTTCCAACATTGTTTGGACTTGATCAGTATTGTACACTGCTGAGCACCGACAGGTGCATTGGAGCATGTTCGATAGCATAAATCTCTCATGTCAAAGCAAATGGTGGATTCATTTGAAGAATGAATACATTTGCAAACAGTCTCGTATGGCACACTTGGGTGGAGGGGGTGATTGTTGAAAGCCACCCAAGGAGAAGAGCAGCCCACGTGAAGAATGCAAGGGAGAAGCCACCTACCTTTCTACACCACCTTGGTCAAAAGGAGCAGCCCACTTTCCATGCAAGAAGCAGCCCACGTTTTTCTTGATGTTGAAGAGAACTCCTCCTATAAAAGGGGAGTTCTAATCTGCATATGGTAGAGGAGTGGGTGCAAGAACAAATACATGAGAGATTGAGAGAATTTGTAAGGTTTTGGAAATCTTGTATCAAATTCTATCAAAGAGGCTCCAGTGGACGTAGGCAATTTGCCGAACCACTTTAAAATCGTTTTGTGTAATTTTCGGTGAGGTGAGTGAAGTATAACATCTGCGTCCAAGAGAAAATCACGTGAGTGTTTCATCAAATGTATGGATTATGTGCATTTACTTCGATTCCACTTGTGGAAGACTCTGTCTTTTGTATAATTTCGTCACGATTCCATCATCCACGTGATATCTTCTGAACGAAACCATAAACCCTAATTGAGAAGGTCTGAAAAGAAGAAAATTGGCTCATAATCCGTCCCTCAATTACGTACAGGAATGTTGGTTTGGGGCCCACCAGATTATCATTAGGTTAATCACGCCATTTCTCACGGATCATAGATGATTTTGCTGTAGAAAACCTTGGTATATAACTACATTATCACTCACTTCATCTACCACCCATCTATCTCTTTTCACCTTTGTAGAGAGAGGAAGAGAGTGTCAACACCGACAATGGCGGAAGCTTCTCTCCTTGTTCTTGTTCAAATCTTAACCATCATCTCCATTTTGGTTCCACATTCCGCCCTGTCATCACCGGTTCAAAACCCTGAACTAGTTGTTGAGGATGTTCAGAGGCAAGTATAAACCTTGCAACTTTATTAATTTTGAAGTATATCTACATTAAAAAATTTCTAAATTTGCAACTGCCAACTAGCATTTATAGTTTTCTTGAAGTTTTGTGATTTGATTTCGGCATGCATTTGTGTTGCAGGAGCATCAATAATGCATCTAGAAGGAACCTTGCATACCTCTCATGTGGGACCGGGAACCCAATTGACGACTGCTGGCGGTGCGACCATAACTGGGAGAACAACCGACAACGGCTAGCCGACTGTGCCATTGGGTTTGGCAAAGACGCCATTGGGGGAAAACATGGCCGGATCTACGTCGTTACTGACTCAGGCGATGACGACCCTGTAAACCCTAGACCTGGAACTCTTCGCCACGCAGTGATCCAAGACGAGCCATTATGGATCATTTTCAAAAGAGATATGGTGATCCAACTCGAGGAAGAACTCGTCATGAACTCCTTCAAGACAATCGATGGTCGAGGCGCGAGTGTCCACATTGCTAATGGCCCATGCATCACCGTACATTATGTCACCAACATCATCATCCATGGCGTCCACATACATGATTGCAAACCTGGAAAGTACTCAATGATAAGGAACTCGCCAGAGCATTATGGGTGGTGGAGGGTTTCAGATGGGGATGGTGTCTCGATCTTCAACAGCCAACATGTGTGGGTCGACCACTGCTCGCTCTCGAATTGTCAGGATGGGCTCATCGATGCCATACATGGGTCCACGGCCATCACCATCTCGAACAACTTCATGACCCATCATGACAAAGTCATGCTTTTAGGGCATAGTGATTCTTATACGCAAGACAAGAACATGCAGGTCACCATTGCTTTTAATCATTTTGGGGAAGGATTAGTACAGAGAATGCCAAGGTAAACAAAAAAAACACCCAAAAAAAACAACTGTTTTTCTATCATTTAATCAAGGTTATTATCGGCTAATTTTCGTGTTTAATAATTATGAAACTGCAGATGCCGGCACGGGTATTTTCATGTGGTGAATAACGACTACACTCACTGGGAAATGTACGCCATTGGTGGAAGTGCGTCGCCGACTATCTTCAGTCAAGGCAATCGGTTTCTTGCACCCAACGAGAGGTCTAATAAAGAGGTCAGCCTTCGTTGTCGTCCTAGACTTTATCTATCAAACATATATAATCCATTAAATGTTTTTACTTCAGTGAGTAATTAATCATTTGAAACATCATGTTGTGACAATCTAGTTAAAGTCTGCATTTTCTTGTTTTTTTAAGACATTTGTAGGTGACCCTTCAGTAATCATCTAGTTACAAAAACGATGTAATCATTTACAACTGCAGGTTACGAAGCACGAGAATGCAGGGGAGAATGAGTGGAGAAGCTGGAACTGGAGGTCGCAAGGCGACCTAATGTTGAACGGTGCATATTTCCAGCAATCTGGAGCTGGTTCAATGTCGAGCTATGCCCGTGCGTCCAGTCTCAGTGGCCGTCCATCCTCTTTAGTTGGGTCAATGACAGCTACTGCCGGAGCCCTGAACTGCCGGAAAGGTGCTCAATGTTGATCTCTCCATAGCAAAGAGACGAGCTGTAATACGATGAGTTTAGCTTGTTAGTCAAGCAAATTTTAACTAGCTACCTCGCTTTGTCTTTCTCTTTTCGTCCTTACCTAAGCTCTAAACTAATTAGGGTTTATAGTCATCCTAATACAAGACACAACCCTGATTAATTATGAGTTAATTAAGAGGTTATCAACGTGGCACCTTTCTTTGTCTGTAACCTATTTTCTAGAAGAAAACAAAAAAGGTATTATTAATTATAATAGAAACGTAAATTTAAAAAATTTTCTTCCGCCAATCGTGGACCTTTAATTACTAACTTTGTCTGTCGACCCACATATTTTGTTTGTCGGCCAATTAGAATAGGGGTATCCATTTGGGTAGGTGGTTGACTGTGGGTCGTTATAAATTATTTAACACAAATGCGATCTATTTATTTTATTTTTATGGGTCATTTCATCGATGTGTCAACCCGCGCAACCAACCCGCTAGCCCGTGATAAGACATTAACTCACAAAATGAATGAGGTAAAATGACCCGTTTGACCTGCTCGACTTGCATAAGACTCTTCACATCATAAAAATAATTAAAAAAATGAGATAATATATTTTTATATAATATAAATTATTCAATTGATCGACTAGTTGACTTATGTATCAAAGATTCTAACTCAAAGAAAGACCCGTTAGATGCGTCATACTGGTCTTGTCAAAATGACATGTGATTAATAATTAGAGTGTGTCATTTTGGATCGTAGTTCACACGTACATCAAGCTTAGAAAATATCCACAAATGGTAGGGACCATCGACGTTGTCCAAGGGTGACTTTGGATGCCGAATCAATCTCATTTGGGTGTCGGTCGGTCTCCATAAGAGAGGATTACAAATTAAGAGTATTTAATTAATGTAAAGGTGTTTGATGTTAAATAGTCGTCGGACGAATTGATTGAATTGAAACCCTTTACTGTTTTTTCATTTGTGAATATATATTATGCATTAGTATTTGGTAGTGAAAAAAAAAATTAGTATTTGGTAGGTAAATTTATTTATAATTTAATATACTAAAAAATATGTGTACATAATTAAAAATAGTTGATACTATATATTTATATCTACTGGCATATGAAACAAATATAAATTAGAATAGAGGAGATTTTTTTATAGCTCTTTAATTATAATAATAGTTTTATTAGAAAATATAAAAGTAAAAAAGATCAAATCAATAATATATAGATATAATAAAAAAATAACATAAAAAGAATTAAAAATATTCATATTGTAAAATGATCTTATTAATTATCAATTGTGCTATGTGAATTTTGACCCCAAAAAGTTTTTTGTTGTACTTTCTCACTCCTAATGTTAAATTAACATCTTCTAATTGGTATATGTCAATCATAAATTTCTCATTTCTAGGTGGTATGTCATGTAAATTGTTGGGTATCGATAGTGACGGCCCAGTAAGAAAAGGCCTCGAAGGCCCAATAACTATAGAGGGGGTAAACCCATGACATCCGAACCGGATCGGCCCAAGTACAAGCCAAACTTGGCCCACCATCGAGTAATCCAGAATCGAGCCCAAAGTCTATAGAGACGCCAAAGGCTCTCAGACTGCTCGCCATTCTCTACCAAGTCGCGACCTTCCACTGCTCGACATGGGAGTGCTCGCCCCGAAGAGAGCCTTGCCTCTCTCCTCTGGTCCCACTAAACCGTTAATAACAGAGTGGCCAAGATATCCCGCATATCCCGGTCACATATTCACTAAAGATTAGATTTGGTAACTGCAATATCTCGCAGTAACTGCCATATCCCACGATCCGAATCTTCAGCAACTCAATATACATTAAGATATTCAGTTGCCTTTATACGGTTCTATCTCTCTTACCCTATAAATATCCTTGCTTTACATACGTACTTTACGTTTTGAGTTTTATACACACATATACTCATTTAAGCATCGGAGAGGGACCCAGAGGCACCCCCTCTGTTGCGCTCCCCTACTTGCAGGTTCACCGGAGTTGGAGCTGAAGCGTCATCCCAACCTTGTCTGGCATTCAATTCACTGCCAGATCAGCATTCAGGATTTCACGATCCAACATTTGGCGCCGTCTGTGGGAAACGAGCAATTCAGCCATGAGAACTCGATCCCAAAGCAACCGTCGGAATCAGACTAGGGAGCGATCCTCAGATAGCTCTGATTCCGCCGCCGCTTCACCGCTTCAACAGGAACCTGCCAGCCGAGCAGGAGTTAACGCTGTTCCTCTGCGGACAGCCCGAGAACATGTCGGTGATTCAAGACCGACCCCAGCTGCTGATCAAAACGGAGCCCCTGCGCCGCAGACAGTCCACATTGCGGGGCAGAATATTAATTTAACCCCCGAGATGGTCTCCTTGCTGGAAGCCATCCTAGGACAGGCGCGCCGCCAGGCCCCTGCTCCTCAGGAAAACAATCCCTCTGCTCCTAAGGAAAATCACCGCCCTGCTGCCACAGGGCCTTCACCTTCAGAAGCGGCCAATCCTAGTCCTGCTGCGCATCAGGAGGATCAGGAGATGACGTCAGGTCAGCAGTCCCTACCTCCAGCGCACACCAAGGAGCCAGCAGCCGCATATACTGCCAATCCTTCCGGTCCGCCTCCACCCGGAGCCTCTCCCATGTACTGCACTGTGGAGCAGATGGATGACCTCCTCAGCAAAAGGCTCCAGGAAAGACAGTTGACAGTCATAGCTCCCTTCAAGGAGCAGTCCTCTCATCCATTCACCGACGCGCTCGTCGCTATCAAAATCCCGAAGGATGTGGTTGCTCGGGCCATACCTGAGTATAGCGGTGGAGGAGATCCCACCGTACATGTCAACAAGCATGAGGCCTCCCTTCTGGGTAAGTCAAACGATCCCAATCATTTGGCTTTGCTATTTCCATCTACTCTTTCGGGTTCGGCTTCGTCCTGGTTCTTCGGCCTCCCTGCAGGATCAATCGGAACTTGGGCAGAGTTAAGAAGCAAGTTCCTGGAGAGATACATGGGCGAGCGCCAGTTGCTGAAGAGCGTGGTCGCCCTTGACTCGGTCAAACAGCAGCCTGGAGAGTCGCTGTCCAACTTCTACGGGCGTTTTCATCAAAACGTCACAGAATTAGATCGCCGAATCTCGGATGGGGAGATCATTCGAGCATTCTACAGAGGTCTGGATGTGGCCAACAAGGCCTCGAGAAAGCTGCGAAACAGCTATCACGTAAAGGAGATAGAGACATTGGAGGAGTTGGCATCCAGAGCGAAAGGTTTCATAGACCTTGAGCGCGCAAACATCGAGGCTAACCTCCTGACGACCTCGCTAAGGGTAACCCCTGAACCCCGACGCGATGGTAAGAAGGAGGTCAAGAAGGAGAAAAAGGGAAAAGAAAGTAAGCCGCGAGTCGAGTCTCTTCCAGCGCCTCGCCATCCAGAGGTCCCTGAGTACTTCACGCCTTTAAATAGGCAGATCTCAGCGGTACTAGTCGAGATGGAGAGGAGATCCTTGGCGAGGCCACCGATGCCTCGCCGAGGTGGGTTACCCATGGGCAAGGATGTCGAGAGCTATTGCAGATACCACAAGTGCAAGGGCCATAAGACAGACGATTGCAAGATTCTGAAACGAGATATAGAGAGGCTGATTCAGGGGGGAAATGTTGAAGGAATTTGTGGCAGGGCGAGACCGAAGTCGAACGCCCCCCAGGAGACATCGTTCACCAGCCCCTGCGGATCAAGCTGAGCCTTCTGGAAGCAAGAGGAGAGTGAATCTGATTGCGGGAGGATTCGGCGCAGGCGGCGAGAGGTCAAACTCCAGAGAGGTCTACGCCACTCAGATCTCTACGGCAGTTCAGTTGGGGAAGCGACCCCGACCTGAAGAAAACATTGTCATCTCATTCTCTGAAGATGATTTGGCACATGTCACTACGCCCCACAACGATGCTCTGGTCATTACGGCAGATATAGACGGCTGTGATGTTGCAAGGATTCTGGTTGACGGAGGCAGCTCGACAGACATCCTGTTTCTGGACGCCTTCGAAAAGATGGGCAAATCAAAACGCGACCTGAAGAGGGTCGACTTTCCGCTGATCGGATTTGCGGGAAGGACAACTTATCCACTGGGGGCTATAACCATGCCAGTGATTTTTGGCGAGGGGTGGAAAAGCATCAAGGTGTCGGTCACTTTCCTGGTGGTCGATTCACCTACATCCTACAACGCCATTATAGGGAGAACCACGATCAACCCAAATAAGATTGTGGCCTCCACTGTCCACCAGAAGATGAAGTTCCCTACTCCGAACGGGATCGGAGAAGTGCTCGGAGATCAGCCTTCCTCGCGGCAATGTTATGTGAACTGTTTACGCAGGAAGAACCAAAGGGAGGCGCTCGCCATCGAGACAGAGGCCGATCCCCGCGAGGACTTGGCTCGACCAGCACCCATGGAGGAATTGGAGGAGGTCGAGATCGATGGTCCGGACAAAAAGGTGCGCATTGGGACCACCTTGAAAGAGGATCAGAAGGAGGCCATGACCGCTCTCCTCAAGGAATTCAAAGAGCTCTTTGCCTGGCAGCCGAGCGACATGCCAGGAATCAGCACAGATATTATCTCGCATGAGCTCAGGATAGACCCCTCCATCAAGCCGATCGCCCAAAAGAGAAGATCGTTCGGGACTGATAAACGTTTGGCGATCAGGCAGGAAGTCGGCAGGTTGATTGAAGCTGACTTCGTCAGAGAGGTAAGATTCCAGAGCTGGGTAGCCAACCCAGTTTTGGTCAGGAAATCTAATGGCAAGTGGAGGATGTGCGTCGACTTCCGCGACTTAAACAAGGCTTGCCCCAAAGATTCATATCCCCTTCCAAGAATTGATCAGCTAGTCGATGCTACCTCGGGTCATGAGATGCTGAGCTTCATGGACGCCTATTCAGGCTACAACCAGATCAGAATGCATCCAGACGACGAGGCCCACACTGCTTTCTATGCTGACGGGGACATTCTATGCTACAAGGTGATGCCCTTTGGTCTCATCAATGCCGGGGCAACTTATCAGCGGATGGTGAACCGACTGTTCCAGGACATGCTGGGAAGGAACATGGAGGCCTACGTGGATGATATGCTCGTTAAATCCATCAAAGGCAATCCCCATACCACCGACCTCCGTGAAGCTTTTGAATGCATGAGGAGACACAGCGTTCGCCTGAACCCAGCAAAGTGCGCCTTTGGAGTCAAGTCCGGGAAGTTCCTGGGTTTTATGGTCAGTGAAAGGGGCATTGAAGCAAACCCGGAAAAGCTAAAGGCCATAGAAGAAATGAAGTCACCAACCTGCCATAAGGAAGTCCAATGCCTGAACGGCCGACTAGCTGCTCTTAACCGCTTCCTCTCCAAAGCAAGCGACAAGTCCCTCCCGTTCTTCAAAACCTTGAGGGCCAACCGTAAGTTCGAATGGACGCCAGACTGCGAGGAAGCATTCCAGTCCTTGAAAAGGCATATTCAAACACTCCCAGCTCTGGCAAAACCCGTTCCAGGCGAGCAGCTTTTCCTCTATTTAGGCATTAGCGATGGGGCAGCCAGTGCTGTTTTAATAAGGGAGGAGAATAATGTTCAGAGTCCAGTGTATTTCATTAGCAAAATGTTCAACTCAGCAGAAATAAAATATGTCCAGATTGAGAAGTATCTCTATGCCTTAGTTATTGCTGCTCGGAAGCTGAGACCATACTTTCATGCGCACGACATCACGGTCCTCACCAATCAACCTCTCAAAAACTTCCTGATGAAGCCAGATTCTTCAGGAAGAATGGTCAAGTGGGCGATCGAGCTCAGCGAGTTCAGGATCAAATTTGCGCCAAAAACGGCCATCAAAGGTCAAGCACTAGCTGATTTCATAGTGGAAAGCACGAGTAACGGTCAAGCGGAGGCAGAAAACAGGCCAAGTCAGTCAGCAAACGACAATCAAATCTGGGAACTCTATACGGATGGGTCTTCATCAAAAGAAGGCTCGGGGGCAGGTTTAATTCTTATTCCTCCTGAGGGCGAGCCTCTGAAATACGCGATCGCCTTGACATTCCCGGCGACCAATAACGAAGCAGAATATGAGGCTCTTATCACTGGACTCAGACTGGCAAAAGGAATGGGTATAACAGCGCTTAAAGTAAAAAGTGATTCAGAACTTATTGTCAATCAGGTTAATGGCGCCTACGAGGCAAAGGGAGAAAAGATGAAGAAATATCTCGGCATCGCCAAAAAACTAGTTGTGGAAATCCCAAATTTCGCGATTGAGTTTATTCCTCGCCAAGAAAACCAGATGGCAGATTCTTTGAGTAAGCTAGCCTTCGGAGGGGCGACAATCCAGGATGTGCAATTTCTGGAAAAGGCCCTATGTTCAGTCCTTGAAAACAGAGCGGAGGTCTTCAACATTCAAGAACAGGTCACCTGGATGACCCCGTTCCAGAATTATTTGAAAGAAGGCATCCTCCCAGAGGACGAAGGCGAATCCACTAGGATTAGAAGACTCGCAGCCAGTTATCTAATCATCGATGGAGAACTCTATAGAAGAGGTTATTCGACGCCTTACTTGAGATGTGTTGCTCTACCCGAAACAGAAAAAGTTCTTCGAGAAGCTCATGAAGGGGCAGCGGCATGTCATGAAGGTGCTCGTTCACTAAGCAGGAAAATATTCAGACTGGGATATTACTGGCCGACCTTGGGAAAAGACGCAGCCGAATTATCACAGAAGTGTGAAATTTGCCAGCAGTTTGCACCACGATCGGGTCGACCATCGACATTATTATCCCCAATGGCGGGTGCCTGGCCCTTCGCTCAATGGGGAATCGATATATTGGGTCCTTTTCCCATTAGCACTGGTCAGCGTACTCACATTATAGTGGCGATCGACTACTTCACTAAGTGGGTAGAGGCGAAAGCTCTAGCTTCGACAACGGAATTCCAAGTTATCAAGTTCATGCAGGTCAACATATTCTCCAGGTTTGGTATTCCCAAAATACTCATCAGCGATAATGGTCCGCAATTCGTTGGAAAGGAATTGAAATGGCTCTGTGAAGAGTATCACATCGACCATCGCTTCAGTTCAGTACATCACCCTCAAACGAATGGGCAAGCTGAAGCAGCCAACAAGGTTGTCTTAGCAGGACTCAAGAAAAGGGTTCGAGCATTCAAAGGGAACTGGGCAGACGAACTGGAAAACGTATTATGGGCCATCAGAACAACGCCTAAGGCGGCCACAGGAGAAACGCCTTTCAGTTTAGTGTACGGATCAGAAGCAGTAGCACCAACTGAATTAGCAGTGCCTACCCACAGAGTCCTACACTTTAACGCGGAGGCAAATGAGATCGAGCGCAGAACTGACCTCGACTTGGCAGAGGAAAAGAGATGGCTCTCGGAAAAAACACAGGCAAAAATGCGCTTGGCGACCGCTCGGTATTTCAATAGAAAAGTTAGCGCTCGCCAATTTTTCGTGGGGGAGATGGTTATGAGAAGGAATGAATTTACAAGGCTGGACAGTAAAAACAAACTTTCAGCCAAATGGGAAGGACCATACAAAGTAGTAGAGATCGCCGCACCAGGATCCTACTATTTGGAAACCACCGAAGGCGAGAGGTTACCTCGTCCATTTAATTCAGAGCATTTAAGAAGATTTTATGCATAGCTTGTAATCAAACGGATTATGTCAATAAAAGAAAGCCATTCCTTCACAAAGCGTGTCCACTCGAAGCAAGCTGAAGCCAAAAAGCCCTGACGCCAAAGTCAGGCCTCAAAAGCCCTAGCAACAAAGCTAGGCCAAAAGCCCTAGCAACCAAGCTAGGCCAAAAGCCCTGACGCCAAAGTCAGGCCTCAAAAGCCCTAGCAACAAAGCTAGGCCAAAAAGCCCTAACAACAAAGTTAGGCCAAAAGCCCTAGCAACCAAGCTAGGCCAAAAGCCCTGACGCCAAAGTCAGGCCTCAAAAGCCCTAGCAACAAAGCTAGGCCAAAAAGCCCTAACAACAAAGTTAGGCCAAAAGCCCTAACAACAAAGTTAGGCCAAAAGCCCTAGCAACAAAGCTAGGCCAAAAAGCCCTGTCGCCAAAGACAGGCCAAAAGCCCTAACAACAAAGTTAGGCCAAAAGCCCTAGCAACAAAGCTAGGCCAAAAAGCCCTGTCGCCAAAGACAGGCCAAAAGCCCTAACAACAAAGTTAGGCCAAAAGCCCTAGCAACAAAGCTAGGCCAAAAAGCCCTGTCGCCAAAGACAGGCCAAAAGCCCTAACAACAAAGTTAGGCCAAAAAAGCCTTAGTAACAAAACTAGGCCACAAAAGCCCTAACAACAAAGTTAGGCCTCAAAAAACCTGACGCCAAGAGTCAGGCAAAGCCCTGACGCCAAAGTCAGGCCAAAAGACCTAGCAAAATGTTAGGCAAAATGAAAGCCCTGACGCCAAAGTCAGGCCAAAGAAAGTTTAGGCGATCACTATCGATGATAAAGCCTGACAAATTACAAATCCCTTGTTATTAGGCCAACACCTCAAAGGTTTAAACTTCAAAGAAGGTAATATCTCTTTGAACTTAGAAGTTTACGCTTTTAAGTGTCAAAAGTATTATCCTTAGAAAGTTTAGCTTATGATGGGTCTACGGCTTTAAGGGTCGACGACATTACAAAGCAAGAAAAAAGTGGAAAGTAATTATGAGTAAGATATTGGATAGCTAAATATGTTCGAAGTCGATTAAAGGCTCAAGAATATAAAAGCATTCAATAGAAAAATCCAAGTCTTCGACAGATAATTACAAACCAAAAACAGAAAATACAAAAATGGCTATCTAAAAAAGAAAAATACGGTCGCCAAGGAGTTAGGTACTTCAAGCTTTGGGGTTCTCGGGGGCAAAGACGCTCTGCTCGCCTTCGGGGGCAGAAGTATCGGGCTCGCCTTCAGGAGCAGCCTCCCCAGCATCAGAGGGCTGCGAAGGCTGACTCCGCAGAAAGGTCTTCAAGGAGGCAACTTCCCCAAGAGGAAAGTGGGGATCGACCGCCTGGACCTCCTCCACCAGGCCTTGAAGAAATTCGGCAATCGCCGACTTCATCACCTTCAAGGCCTGGTCCTCAAAGTCTTCGGAGGCCTTGAACTCCTCAATCACGGCATGGGGTGAAGGAACCGCTTTCAGCTGATCAGCCAGTCGGTTCTTTTCCTCCTCTAGGGCGACCCCCCTAGCTTCGGCAGCATTCCTCTGGGCCTCCGCGGCGACCCTAAGAGCGTCTGACTCGACCAACTGGGCACGAGCTTCCTTCAACTCGGCCTCCAGGCGAGCACGGACCGCCTCCCCTTCATCAAGGCACTGATGAAGGGCCTCAGCTTCATGAAGGAAGGCTGCAGCATCAGCCTCCCTCTTCTTGACATCAGCAAGGAGGCGCTGCTCCTTCCTGAAATACTCCTCCCGGGCGCCGTCCACCAAGGTGATTGCCATGTCAGCAGTCTTCTTGATGGCCTCCAACTGCCCGGGGGTGACCCCTGTGCTTCGGTATTGCTCCAGCTCGACAAGCAGTTCAGAGTGCTTGTCGGCGAGCTCGCCGAAAACGCGGCCGAGGATCACCTCTTCCCGAACGAGCTGACAACAAAAGCACAAGGAAAATGTCAAGTCATCAAAATGAAAAGGAATGACAAGGAATAAATAATGGAAAGAGGGCGAAATCATACCAGGGCAACTCGTTCGAAGTGGGTCCGTAAGAACCCCTCGATCTGAGGAAGCTCCGTAGGGACAATCGAACGGTCCTTGGGAGGAATTATCCCATCAAGGAGCCGCATGCACATATCCGGGCTACCCCGTAGGCTCTTCTGGGCGGGGTACCCCTTCTTGGCAAGGTCCCCACAAGGGACCCAAGGCCTCCGAGAGTCCCCAACCTTAAAAGGCTGGAACAAGCTCGCCATGGAGCAGTACTCCTCGGCGGGAGCCCTCGAGGAGCTGGAAGCAGCAGGCCCCTTCTTTTGGGCCCCAGACTCCTTAGTAGGAGCCGTGGGCACTGAAGAGGCGGGAGGCGCCAAAGACAAGGCCTTCTCCTTAGCGGCGGAAGGGCCCTGAAGAGAGAGAGAAGGAGACGCCGTGTCCAAACCCTTCCCTTTGCTGGCAGAAAGGTCCTTAGGAGGGGAAGGAGAAGGATGTTGGTCGACATCAGGGTGCTCTTCACTCCTGACCTTCTTAGAAGGAGGAGGAGGAGGGTCCCGGGCCACGTCCGCCAAGGACTCCACTGCAAAGCAACAAGACAATAAGTCAGGAGTCAGAGAACCGCAGAATGTAAAAACATTAAATCAACAAAAGGCGAGGTAGTACCTGGTTGGCGAGGGCCAGTAGTGGCCGAAGGAAGCGTCTCCTCGGGCTTCCTCTTGGTCGAACGCCTAGAAGGAGGAGGGGGAGAGCTTAGCAGCACCTGGTCGGAGGACAATCCCGCCGATCCCTGGCCATCAAAGAGACCTATCAGTTTTTTGCTCTTGCTTACAACCTTCCCTACAAGTAATAAAACAAGGGAAGGGTTAGAAAATTACCCAATCATCAAAGATTGGTGTAGCTTGATGAATGCCCGCCATCTCAAGGGCATTCTCGGTAGTCTCCGCCACTGAGCGGATGGACTTGAACTGAGATGACCGATGCAGCCGATATAAATCGTCGATGGCATTCCGATCACTTCCGGACAATTCTTCGAAGGAGGGAGGAAAATCCTTGTCCGGAGCAAACAATTTCCAAGGTACGCCCCCCTTATACAAGAAGTAAAACTTCTTGTAATTGGAGTTAGTGGCCCGGAAATCATCGATCAGGCGGACATGGACGTTCCAAGCCCATCCTTGAGGGCCTCCCCACTCCGAAAACTTCGGCCAGCGGGATTGGAAGTGGTGAAAGTGGTTAGCCCCTGCTGCCAGCCGGAAGAAGCACCGGAACAGGGCCAGTGAATATACCCATTCCTGGCGTAAGCATAGGAACTTGAAGCCGACCCACATTCTGAGGGCATTCGGGACAAGCTGTGTGGGGTGAATCCCGTAAAACTGACACAAGGTCTGTAAATCCTCACAGAGAGGAAAACGCAACCCAGCATCGATCTGGGCCGCATAAATGTAAACCTCTCCATCGTGAGGAAAATGCAGACCTAGGCCAGGATACCTAGGAGCATCCTCCGCACTGAAGCCACCAAGCGCCACCATGGTCTTAAAGTAAGCCGGCTTCAGTTCGTTAGGCTTGATATCTACTCAGAATGATTCAAGTATGGCACAGCAAGTATAAAAACAAAGGAAAACAGAGGATATTGCCAAAATAGAGCAATAAAAGGGCGAAAGTTTACCTTTTGGGGAAAAAATAGGCGTGTTCAGCTCAGGGCCATCTACCACCACTGGGGTGGCCGCAGACCTTCCCACGTCAGGCTGTTTCCCCGCTGAGGAGGGCACAACTTCATCCCTAATGGTCAAGGGAACACCGACATTCTGAGGGGCGCTGGCTTTGTTAGCACCCTTGATGGCCATGTGTTTTATTCGCTGACTTCTGGGGGCCATGGAAATGGTCGAAATGAGAACTGAAGAGGATTGAAAGAGAAAGGGAAGGTTTGCAGCGAAGTTCTGAAAATCTGAAGGAGTGGATAAGCGTAAAAAAACAAAATGCAGAAACTGACGTTTCCTATATAGACCAAAAGGGGAGTAACCGCCACGAGCAAATCGAAGCGACGCAGAGGAATAATTGCACCCTTTTGGAAAAAACCGAAGCAATGTCAGAATTCCAAGAGACAACGGTTGGCTGGTACAGACAGCTGTCAAGCTACCCTGGGTTTACGGAAAAGTAAATGTCAGGCGTGCCTCAAGTGACCGTTCGATTTCTGGACAACCGTGCAGTTATTAAATGCTAAAATTCCACTAAGGAGACAAGGTGGTCGCCAACGCACTAATAAAGCTTTAGCAGAAATACCTCGGGTAGATAATGATCGCCTAACTAAGAAAGATAGACTTCCATAAGCCTGAGTCACCTCGAGTGATCGCCAAAAGGGAATAAAAGGAAGGATATTCTTTCGGCTTCGAACAGAGAAGGAATCGCTCGCCAAATGAGCTCGAAGTGTCTCAAAGGCACTGAACCATTACCAAAGACGTCACTATCTAAAACCCTACCAGGAAATCAAGCTCGACTGAAGGAACTTCAATCAAGCTTCGGGGGCAAATGTTGGGTATCGATAGTGACGGCCCAGTAAGAAAAGGCCTCGAAGGCCCAATAACTATAGAGGGGGTAAACCCATGACATCCGAACCGGATCGGCCCAAGTACAAGCCAAACTTGGCCCACCATCGAGTAATCCAGAATCGAGCCCAAAGTCTATAGAGACGCCAAAGGCTCTCAGACTGCTCGCCATTCTCTACCAAGTCGCGACCTTCCACTGCTCGACATGGGAGTGCTCGCCCCGAAGAGAGCCTTGCCTCTCTCCTCTGGTCCCACTAAACCGTTAATAACAGAGTGGCCAAGATATCCCGCATATCCCGGTCACATATTCACTAAAGATTAGATTTGGTAACTGCAATATCTCGCAGTAACTGCCATATCCCACGATCCGAATCTTCAGCAACTCAATATACATTAAGATATTCAGTTGCCTTTATACGGTTCTATCTCTCTTACCCTATAAATATCCTTGCTTTACATACGTACTTTACGTTTTGAGTTTTATACACACATATACTCATTTAAGCATCGGAGAGGGACCCAGAGGCACCCCCTCTGTTGCGCTCCCCTACTTGCAGGTTCACCGGAGTTGGAGCTGAAGCGTCATCCCAACCTTGTCTGGCATTCAATTCACTGCCAGATCAGCATTCAGGATTTCACGATCCAACATAAATCACTTTAAAATCTTTCAATCTTTTTCATTCATTCTCAAGATAAGGTACATAAAACTCTTATAATTTCTCATTCATTCATAAATTATGATTTTTCATTAAATATATTTTATGAAGTGATAATAAATACACAATATTATATTTTATGAATATCAAGTATGCACATATTAAAATACTATTTATATCAAAATATTTTATAAATATAAAGTATAACCCAACCTATTTTTGAATTATTAAAATACTATTTAAACCCAAACTAAAGATTTTAACATGGACATTAACATTTTTTTTTACAGTTTTGTGAAAAATATGTTTTATATATTTATAACCCAACCTAGTTTTGAATTATTAAAATACTATATATATAATAAAAATACAACATGTTATTATTATTACTAAAATAAATTAAAAAAATTACTAATGATGTTAATAGATTTTTTTAAACATATGCACTTTTTAATATTAATTTTAATTATTGACTCATGCATTTTTACCTAATTTTATGAATAAATGCACTTAATATAATATATACTTTTTGTACTTCATAATATAATTTATAATAACTTATATATAATTAATTATTTCATGCATTTTTAAGTTTTAATAATATTTTTTATTGTAAACAATTCAAACTTACAACAATGAACTTTTTGAAAAATTATTATAGTGTATATTCACCGGTTATAACAGTAAACTTATTATTTTATTTTTTAAAATTATTTTACACTATATTCATTTAAAAATAATTTAAATATGGTATACTATATACCATAAAAATATAACTTATAAATAAAAAAATAAAACATAATACTAATTTTGTTTTGCGCAAACCGAATATATAGTATATTATTATTTGACTTAACATTATTTAATGACGTAAACTTTTTACTGTGTTTTAAGTTTTAAAATTGTCAATTATACTACATGATATTATATTATAATTTGAATTTAAAAACTCTATAATCAATTCTAAATGTGAGAATAATTAATTTTAACACGCGTCGTCAGCAGGATTTAATTGTATTTCTCTATATATACATACATATAATACCTTGCAGTAATGGGCCAATTTCAAGGCAGTATGATAGTAACGGCCTAAATCAATCAAGTCAACAGTTAAAAGTCCTCCGAACACACATAAATTGACTGGCGGGTAATAATAGAGGTGTGGGAGTTGGAGAACAGTGTAGGGAAATACCAAATGGTTCTAAAACTTTGTCAACCATGCTGTTTTGCACCTTAAAGGTGCAAAACGAAAATATCCCATAGTGGTGGTAGAAAATACACAAAAAATAATATATATATATATATATTTACTGTTAGAGATTTTTTCTCAATAATAAAACTGAAAAATACTTAACGAAGTTCATTGAATGAAATTTTGGAGATGATTTTCTAGCGACTTATTAGCAAAACTCTTACGAACGAAACGAATATCAAAGGTATAGGGAAAATGGGTATACTATACACGCTTCAAATGGCTAACTCAGATAATAATTTATAATGCTCACTCATATCGTGATTAATCTATAAAAGATAATATGGTGATAAATAATTCTTCATGACTCGAATCTGAAAACTTTGATTAAAAGATGAATTACTGATCAACCGCTAGTGTTCATCATTCAAGCTTATGGTCAATAGTGTCAAAACCTGTTTTAAATATAATTTTTTTAAGAATCGTATTTATTGAATAATTAATTAGATCTTTTCCAATATTGTATTGTTTAGAGAATAATTTAAGAGCTCATTTATCCAAAATATCGAGCGAATGCCGCTCTATGTGCTCCTTCAAAAATATTGTATGCAAATGAAGGGAATACACCAAAGAAACCAACTTATTGTGACGTTGGGATTTTGTAAGGTGGAGAATTTTAACTTTGAATCAGAGATCGATCCCTCTCGAACAAAACAAGCTTGTGTAACCTTCCTAGGGTTTAGAAGAGGAAGGAGGAGCCGAGGGCGGCCGCGGCACCCACCATGGCGGAGAACTTCAGGGTTACGGTCCCACTTGGGGCAGGTGCCTCTGCAGCTGGAGCCTCTGCAGCTGCAGCATCAGCAGCTGGAGCTTCCGAGGCTTCACTTCCTGGGGAGGGAGGTGAAGCAAGGGCGGCTGATGCAGGTCCCTCAGATGGAGTGGCAGCTGAGGAAAGTGGAGAGCCTTCTGGTGATGCTGAAACGGGAGTAGTTGCAGAGGCAGATGCCTCCGGTGCCAGGGTGGATCCAGACGATATGGGTCCGGAGACAGCAGGGCCTGAGGCGGCCGGACCAGAGACGACAGGTGAAGCAGAAGATCCAGAAGCCTCAGGGGTGCTGGCCGGAGAGGATGACGTGGTGGCAGAGGGAGAGGGTGAAGTATCTGGGGATGCGGCCGCAGCAGCCTTTGGGGCTCCAGCAGCAGCTGGACTTGAGGCAGGTGCCTCGGCAGAGACTGACCCTACCACGACTAGGGCAACAAGAGCCAATGCAACAAGATGGCAAGCCATGTTTTGTTGTTGGCTCTTGTTTTTCCTGTTACTGTGGAAAGGGATAGTTCTGTGTGATGAGAATGGAAGGACTTCTCTATTAATGTAGAGAAATCCTGGGAAAGGCAAGTGCGGAATAGGATGGCGAGGAATGATGAATTTGAAGGTAATGGAGTAGGAGAGAACGAAGGAGAGCAATCCAACTGCAGGGTCGATATTTGTTTGAAAAGTTAAAAAGGGATGCACAATTTGGGGTAAGTAAGATCCATATATAGGGTTAACCTATTTGGGCATTTGCTTTAAATGGGCATTGAAATGGTAAATTTTTTTTTATGTCTAAGAAAAAAAATTATATTGCAGATTTTAGGGATTTCAGATTATTAGTCATGTGCCTAAAATATGCGACTTCATAAAATTGTGAGAGCTTATGTATTTCTCAAAGATGGCAATATTCTATATATTTCTCTAATCCACATTGTACATATTTATAATCAAATGACAAAACCTAATTGAAAAATAATAACAATAACCTTTTATATTTGACACTCCTCCTCAAGTTTGAGCATATATTTCTATCATGCTCAACTTGTTACAAATAGTATTGATTGGTTAGAATATCTACAAGTTGAAGATTTGTCCAAACGTGAATAAGTTGAATACATGGGGGGGGGGACACGAGAGTGTCCAAATTGTGCAGAGCTTCTGTCACAATCTTAGAAACTGAGTAACTGTCAAGACTGGAAGTAAAAATACTGAAATACCTAACTCGCTGACTAAACGCTTTGTCCAAATTAGCTCACAAGCTGTGTTTGGAGAACCCTTAAGGTATCTAAGGATCTGAATTGCTGCGTCATAGTGTGTAGTGTGTGGGGATGACATAAATTGGCTCACTTCGCTTACTAGATAAGCAATGTCTGCACGATTAACTGTTAGATAGTTTAGCTTCCCAATTAATCTATAATGCTGTTCAGGGTCATGTAGGGGTGCTTCCTCATTGGGCATGAGTTTGGTCTCACGAACCATTGGTGAGTCAACAGGTTTGCACCCAAGTATTTCGCATTCAGAAAGCATATAAAGAACATACTTTCTTTGACAAATAAGAATCTTATTAGAAGACTGTGATACCTCAATGCCAACAAAGTACTTGAGGTTACCAAGATCTGTAATATGAAATTGCTTGCTCAAAAACTTCTTTAACATTGAGATCCCCTCGGCATCATCATCGGTGATAGTCAGATCATCAACATATGCGACTAAGATGATGGTCTTCTCCTTTAAATGTCTATATAAGATTGGATGATCGTTAGCACGTCTGGTCATGCCAAACTTACTAAGTGCTTGGGAGAGACGTCCAAACCAAGCTCTAGGGGATTGTTTCTGACTGTGTAGATACTTTCGGAGACGACATACTTTAGAAATCTCCTCCCGAACAACAAATCCAGGTGGCTGAGTCATGTAAACTTCCTCCTCAAGAATGCCATTGAGAAATGCATTCTTGATATCTAAATGGTGCATTGGCCAATGACGAATAGCAGCAAGAGATAGACAGATACGAACAGAGACCATCTTAGCGACATGGTAAAAGTCTCATCATAATCAAGTCCATAAGAGTGAGAGTATCCCTTTGCAACTAAGCGAACTTTGAGGCATCAGGATGAACCTTAATTGTGAAGATCCATTTGCAATCGACTACCTTTTTACAAGGGGGAAAAGGTCAGAGATCCCACGTCTTATTATTCCGCAGAGCTGACATTTCCATCACCCTTGATTGTGCATAGCTTCTATCACATTCTAGGGGCTAATGTCGTATAAAACGGTATTTAAATTTTAAATTTTAAAATCGGTATAAATTTTAGGGACTAATGTCGTATTTAAACATTTTAAATATTAAGAAAAAACTCATTTTAACTTACATATTACGAGGCACAATGATAGTTAACATTATATTAAATTAGTTAGTATTATTAATTTCATTTTAAAGTAGTAGTATTTCTCTCTTTATTAAGTTCATTTTTTAAGGGGTTAATTACTTAATTGGTTACACATGTTTGACCAATGTTCAGAATGGTTACACATGTTTCAAAATGTGATTAATTGGTTTTGCTACGTGATTAATTGGTTACACATGTTTTTCCCAATGTGATTAATTGGTTATTCCGTTAGTAAACCGTTAATTAATTTTTTTAACATATTATTGAATTGTGAAATGACTATTATGCCCTTAGTTGTATTGAAGAACACATGGAAGGATTGAAGAACAAGAATCAAACCAAATTCGATTTGATGTTCTTAAGAACCCAGAAATCAGTTTTCTGGGTTCTTGAAGAACCAGAAATGCTGTTTCTGGGTTCTTCACAATGTGGGTAACATGTCGAACCTTTTAATCACATCATTTCAAACAACAGTATCCATTTAATCACATTATAGAGAAACATGTATGACCATTTAATCACATTTGGTGATAACATATACTGCAATACAGAACTTCAAGAACCCAGAAACAACATTTCTGGTTTCTTCAATTATTGTTCTTGAAAATGATGATGTGTTATTGAAGGTGATTCTAGGAGTAATTACGTCATTTTACGTATCTAAATAGTGACTTAACTGTGATTTCTAACGGTGAACAGTAAAAAAAACAAATAGTCACATTTCAAAACCAATTAATCACATTTTGAAACATGTGTAACCATTCTGAACATTGGTCAAACATGTGTAACCAATTAAGTAATTAACCATTTTTTAAGAGAAAAAAGAGTTTAAAGATTGTGTACTTGCAAAATTAAGGTTGATTTAGAATATTTACGGTCTGATTATCAAATAATCTATCTCCGAGATTCATACGGCGTTCTGTGACCATCCATCACAAGATTCATACGGCCAATTGAAAAGCAAAGCTGAATTGGTGATTCATCCCATGATGAAAGCAAGCCAATTATATATATGTATGTATGATCCAACCAACCAACCAAGATGTCTTTCTCTCATTTTCATTCTTTGAGTCAGAGGAGAGCATAATAGAGGAGATCGCCAGATTTATCATCATTGCACAGCATAGGTTTCTCACGTTGTTACGTGTCTGTCACCTCTTTCCACTCCTATACCATAAATCTTCGCACCTATTCTCTTCAATCCTCCGCCTCCTCTATTCTCTCTCAATCTGTTTCTGCAAATGGCTCCGACGTTTGAGTCCCAGCAGGCTTCGTCGGACAAGCTGGGAATCCAAGACTCTTCCGCAGCTCGCAGCACCGATGACGTCAAATCTAGAGTCACGGTTGTCGGCAGCGGAAACTGGGGCAGTGTTGCCGTCAAGCTCATAGCCTCCAATACCCTCAACCTCTCCTTCTTCCACGGTCCTTTACTCTCTCTCTCTGTATTTGCAAGTCAAAGTTCCAATCTTTCTGGCTAGAAAGGCCGAATCGATTGATTTAGCTAGCAGGGTTCCATTCAGAATTAGAATCATTGAATTGAAATTGGTTCAGGTGAAGGAGAATCGTTTTCTTTTGTTTATGATTCGGGATTCGTTATGCAGATGAAGTGAGGATGTGGGTGTTCGAGGAGATACTACCCACTGGAGAAAAACTCACTGATGCCATCAACAGAACCAACGTGAGCAACTATTTCTTCTCCATGTTCAATCCAAAAATCGAAATTGAATTCGATCACCATACTAAACACCGCGTCGTTCTCCCGCGACATTTTTCCACATTTCCGTCTCTCTCAGGAAAATGTTAAGTATCTTCCTGGAATCAAGCTTGGAAAAAATGTTATAGCCGACCCCAATCTTGAAAATGCAGGTACTCGATATCTTCCGCATCTATTTCCAGTAAATTTTTCCAATTCAATGCCTTGTTTGTACTTAATGAATGATGAGTGTATAACATTAGAAAGCAAAGTCTAGTTAGCCCCAGAATTGAACGACCTTACCTTGTATTGTGTGTCAGTCGGTATTCTGCATTAAATCACATTCATGATGTGTTCCAATTCAATAATCGCTGAGCGAGATTCTTGGGGATGGTATTGATGTTCTTGAGGTATTGATGCAGTGAAGGATGCAGACTTGCTGGTGTTTGTGACGCCGCATCAGCTCATGGAGGGAATCTGCAAGACGCTTGTGGGAAAGGTGAAGGAAGGTGTACAGGGCATTTCTCTTATTAAGGGTATGGAGGTCAAAATGGAAGGCCCTTGCATGATCTCCAGTCTCATTACCGACTTCCTGGGCATCAACTGCTGCGTCCTCATGGGAGCTAACATTGCCAGTGAGGTAACCAAGAAAAAAAATACAACTTTTCTTTCAAAATTTCAGAAAACATATATTTTGTATGCAAAACTATTGCGCAGATAGCAATGGAGAATTTCAGTGAAGCGACAGTTGGGTACAGAGAGAACAGGGACATTGCAGAGAAGTGGGTTCAACTCTTTAGTACTCCATACTTCATGGTCTCAGCTGTAAGTTCGTAAAATTCTGCCCCATAAAACATCAGACTTTTTTCATGAACATGGATCTATGAACATTTGTTAATAGCCCGGTGAAGAAAACAGGTTGAAGATGTGGAAGGAGTCGAGCTTTGCGGGACACTGAAGAATGTTGTAGCCATTGCAGCTGGTACGGTATTTCCTCTGTTCAAGTTTTATTAGAACAGATAGAGAAGATAAATGTTTTGATTTTCCAGGTTTCGTTGACGGATTGGAAATGGGAAATAACACGAAAGTAAGTTTGAACAAACTGATATTCTGCCTGTTTATGTGGTTAGTCAATTAAACTGAAGAATCTGGATGTTGTACTAGGCTGCGATAATGAGGATCGGACTGAGAGAAATGAAGGCCTTGTCTAAGCTCTTGTTTCCATCCGTAAAGGACAGTACCTTCTTCGAGAGCTGTGGTGTGGCAGATCTAATCACAACTTGCTGTAAGAGAGACCGACCAAACTCAGTTTCTAACTAATTCTAGTATATGCATACATACATATGCTTTGCGTTTAGAAACTATTATAACAGAACAACACTCCGTTTCTGCAGTGGGAGGAAGGAACAGGAAAGTTGCAGAGGCATTTGCAAAACATGGAGGTCAGAGGTCAGTTTGTTTTCGGGTTTATGACATATTAAAGTAGAGACAGATATATCAATAAATAAGCAACGAATCTCCATTGATCTATATCTTCTTCAGGACGTTCGAAGAACTTGAAGCAGAGATGCTGCAAGGGCAAAAATTGCAGGTATTCTCATACCATGTTTATGATTTACCAGATACTTCAAAAGCAGTATACAATAAAAGTAGTTAGCTGTTTGGGAATAAAAGTAGTATCATTCTCTTTTATAATGAAGGGTGTGTCTACGGCAAGAGAAGTGTACGAGGTTTTACGCCACAGAGGATGGCTTGAGCTGTTCCCTCTCTTCTCAACAGTGCATGAGATATCCACAGGCCGGCTTCCTCCTTCCGCCATTGTTAAATACATTGAGCATAAACCAGGTTTCAAATGATAGTGTAGGAGGACAAGATACGAGGGTGGGTGTTGTTACTGGATTCTTCCAAGACGAAGATGATCAGAGACTCAGACTGATACTTGAATCATTTTCATCCAAAGAGACGGACAGACAAAGACGGACAAAAGGTTTAGTTATATTGGATATATTTATGATCATGGTTATGTATTTGCTTTTAACACTTTGAAATGCAAAATTCTATATTACCACCACTAGTTACTTTTTAAAAACTATAAATTAGAAAATTGACAAATTTATCCTTTAAATTATATTAATTTTTTAATAAAAAAATTAGAAAAATCTCGAAAAATATTTAACATAAAAAACTATAATATATATTTGAAACATTTACATATATTATATAGGTGTTAAATATTTGAGTTTCATTTAAACATAACATAACATCTTTTATAAAATGTATAAATAATAGAATACTTTTAAAAATTATAATTTTACCCTTTGAATTCTTTTTTATGTTTCAATAGTCCTTACTCGATTAAACTCAATCGAAGGGTTAGAGTTTGAGTCTTGATCCAGACCTGCTTGCCCGTAAGTTAAGAATTGGTCTTGGTCAACCGATTCAGAACTGAACTGGTCTGATTTGTAAAAAAACAGTATTTTTTCTATTTCTAAAAAAACAGTTTGGTTTATGGAAAAAAGAACTGGTCTGGTTCGAACCGATTCGAACTGTTCTGGTTTGGATTTTTTAATAACAATTTTGGTTCGAAAATAATTCAGTTCAAAGTGAAACTAAACCGGCTGAAAATCCTATCCAACACACTGAACCAACTGAAAAACACACTGAACCGACTAAAAAATATATTAAACCGACTGAAAATACACTAAACCGATTGAAAATATGTTCCACAACCAACTGAAATCATGTCCAACATCAACAAACGAGAGTCTAATACATCTCTAGGTGGTTTGATTTATTGAAGACATCTCTAGGTTTAGTTTAATTTTAGACCGGTTTAGTTGATTTTGCTTCAAACCGGTTCTAAAATTATATAGGTTTAAAGTGGTTTGATTTAAATTTAAGTATAAACCAGTATCAAAAAACAAGTTGATTCGAACCGATTCAAACTGAATTTTTGGTACTATTTTGAACTGGTCTATTTGAAGCAAACAAAAAAACTGATTTGGTTTTGGAGCTAATTCAGCTGAACCGATTCGAACCAAACCAGAACCAAACCAAAATCAGATCAGTTCATCCGAACCGGTTAAATTGAACAAGCCTATCAAAATTCAAACTCTAACCCTCTTTATTATCCAAACTCTAACCCTCTTAATTACAACTGAATTGACCCCAATTCGTTTAAATTTCGATTGAGCCTCAATCAAGAGGGGAGGGTCTTGACCTAAACAAATCTCTCTCCTATGGCGAGTTGGTCTGGACTAAGATTGTGATCGTAGCCCCTTCAATTGAGGTTATGTTTAGCTCCAATTCGATTGAACTCAATCAACTTTAGATGGTAAAAAAAAATCAACTTTGGGAAGAGAAAGAATATATGTGAAAAAAATAAATAAGAAGAAGAATGATATTTTCGATGCATCATGTTATAACAATTAATATTAGTATGTAACGGAAGTTAATTAAATAAAAAATATAGCATTGTCAATTATAAATAAACATGTTTAAATCAAATAGTCATATCACGAAACTTAAGTAATCATATAACAACATTAAAAATAAAAAAAACATTGAACAAATACTAATAACTGAATAATAGTTAACCCGTAATCCTATTCCTAAGTTCTCATGGCATTTATACAACATAACAAGCATTTGAGGTGTCGCATCCGGTAGATCTTGGATTCAACTTTTAAGGTGTCGCATCTTCAGATGTACGTAGTAACTAAGTGAATTTTTTATTTTTTTTAACATATATGTTGACTTAATAATAGGACACGCTGCTCAGGGTAGCATGGTGACGACATAGTTAACCAATACAACACGGCTGGGTTAGGAAGGTTAGCACCTATTACAATTTATATATATATATTTGTTTATTTTTGCATTAATATATAAAACATTAAAAACTATAATAGATAAAAAAAAATCAATTACAACTTTAGCTTGACAAATAAAATTGAGTTTTTCAATTTTTGGATTGATCATAGACGTTGGTTGAAGTTGAAATCTGCAAATTTTAGGTTAAGGTTTTGAATTTTAATTTTGACCAAATTCTGTAATCAATAGAAAAGTCTGAACATAATATAATTTGCGACATTAAAATTATAATTGAGTTTTTTTTATCGACATTAATTTTTTAATGTAACATCGGAGACAAGTATTATATAACTCAATAGCTCGAAACAATTAATTATAACAAACTTGAGAAGTTGAAGGTGTATTAGATCAACAAATTAATGGCGCGGGCAATTGTTTGGTTTTTTGTTGCCTGGCTTTGTATTTCATTGATGGTGTTTTTTATCAATTTTTGATGGTGTAGTTGGGTTGTTAGACAAATGCAATTCTTTAACGGAGAGAAACTCTTAATGAATCGATTGTACCGTTTACTCTATAGGTTCAACAAATTTCACAAATACCATAGTACATATATTATTTAAACCGAATTAAAACCGGTTTAAACTCTTTTTTAATAAAAACAAATTATCATTAATAAAAAAAAAAAAATTAATAATTAATTCAATAATATATAAATATTTAAGTATAATATTGTAGATTAGTTTCAAACTCAAACGGTATTCGGTATGATACGACGATAAGAACATTAAAAATGATAATAGAAATGGTTTGATATTAGATAAGTATGTTATAATATTAAAACGATGTTAGAAATAAATATATTAATTAAATTAAATTAAATATATAAAAAATTATTAATGTTGTATAGCTTAGTGTTTCTAAAATGATTTTTCAAAATTGATCCGAACTATTTCATTTTTTTTCTTCAAATTACTATGTTTTTAAAACCATCACATAAAAGATTTAATTCAGTCTCATACCGGTTTTCTATGTACGATAAGGTGAAGAAAACATCATGCGAAATAGGGCATTAATGTCGTTTCTACCCCTAAACTACCATACGAAATAGAAAATGAATCTTTGACAACTTCCTATATAAGAACGAACCGCTGTCGTTTTTTCCCGAAAAACAATGAGTATGGGACCTATGGTTGTTTCACAATACAGGGGAAGGCAACAAATTGTCTCGTAAGACATGAACTGGCAACAATTTGCAAAGAGACTAGACCAAAAGACCTATGCCCGTTCCCTTTCCTTAGGTGTCTCGCATTTGGAGAAAAAAAAAACATTTATAACATGAAAACATATTTATCTTTTAATTAGAGGTTTTAACTTCGAGCCATCAGACTACGAGAATGAAAACATATTTATAGTTAATATTCTACCTCTTACGGACTCGTCACGGTGCGAGTAATCATCATTTTAGATGTAAAACAAGTGTGACAAAATTCAAAAGCGTTAAACTCACTATGAGAAATAATAATTTAAAAAAAAATTGTTGCACTATTAATTGAACTTACTCTATACCATGTTCCATATCATATAGAAATAAGTAATTTTGAATTCATATAAATATAAGTTTACTACTCAAGTCCAACAAATATTCCTCTTTTTATGGGCTCAAGTGATAATAACGGACTCAGTCAGGCGGGATTGGATTAGTGATGACACTTGCTCGGGCATTTGTACGTTACACTTACCATATTCATTATCCTGTTTCTTGAAAAAAAAAATTAGATCAAGGAAATCACAAGCATGATTTTTGGAGGGCAAGTTACTAATTTTTGGAAGAAAAAAACAATAATCCTCATCAATATTAAAAATCAAGTTTTTTTTGTCATCCAAATAATCTTGGAACATGCTGAGAAACGATATCGGGAATTCTTGCTCCGAAGCAAGGGTGATACCGCTGGACCAAGTGTCCGTTAGACTCTCCAATTTTCATTATATCAATTATACCATTTATATCTCTACAATTTTCAATCATAGTAACTTTATCAATAGTAAACCATCACATTACAAACATTTTCATACAATTATACTCATTACACATTTATAATTTTCATGCATCACAACTCTATCAATAGTTATATTTATATCCTCCTACAAACTTTTTCATGTTTTTTATATTTATTTTCTCTCGAGCACTTAAACATTCTCGTCTTTTTAACTTTCTCTAAAAAATTCATCCAAAAAACAAAAGCATTTTACGTAAATTATTACTCTATTTTTTAGAATTCATTAGTAAAGTTATCATATATTCTTTTTAAATTTTCAAATGTAATCTATTTTTTAATTTATTACATAAATATTAAATTTTAAAGATATATCCAATATTTTAGTGGAACAAATGGAAAACTCTCATTTCTTGCTACAGTTTTTATATTATAATTTTTAATTATAACTTTAAATTTATTGCATATAAAAAAAAAAGTCTAAAGTCTAAACCCTAAATATTTAGGCAAAAAAATATAAAAGTAAAAAACAATTCAACAAATTTCCCCTCGGTTGCTCGTCCTGTTGTCCACTTGACGTTTTTATTTATAATATATGAATTCTGAACTCCATTGTCGGTCTATATAAACCCACCTCCAGGCTCCATCATTGTTCATCGACTATCAATCTCTTTCGAAAAGCATCCTAATTTCTTGATGGATTCACTCAAATACTATACCATCTCTTCAAATTTACTACAAAAAAAAATGGGATTCCGACAGTTCACTGAGAATCACACCGTCATAAATGTGAAGACAGTGATGCACTTCTCCGAAATGATGCTCTGTCTGGTTTTGCTATCGTGGTACTCCCCTACACTCACGGTGGCCGTTCATGTCACTCGCGGCTGTCTGCTCGATTTCAGCCGCATTCTTACCCGACCACTGTCTGTGTTCCTCATCAGCAATGTCATCATCGTCGCAGTTGCTGTCTTGTCCGGCGAGAAGGGGACTGACAGTAGTAATTATGCTGAGACGAAGGCGACACCGGAGCTGCAAACTTTATCGACGGCGGGGACGGATATAGTTTCTGTTGAGGTGACGGTATTATCGGTTGGTACCTTAATTAATAAGCAGGTGGCCGATTCCGAGGAAGATCAGGGCTCGACAGCCATCACAGAGGAGGCCAATGACGCTGCCGGAGAAGAGGAAGTGCGGAAGAATCCGGTGGAGGATTTGAGTACAGAAGAGTTCAATCGGACGGTGGAGAAGTACATTGCCAGGACAAAGAGCTTCTTGTATAAGGAGCGTTTGGACGATATATCTTCAAACTCGAGATCAGCTATTGATCAATCGTAGTGAATTTTCATATACCAAACGGGACTTTAAGTCCTTAATCATGATTAATTCATACGGTAATTTATTCTCTTCATCTTTAGTTGGAGATATCAGATATGGATAGGAGTGCGAAATTCGGATCGGGTCGAATGATTATTGTATTGAATGTACAAAGATATTGTAATTGTCATAGGACTCGAATTATTATGCATTTTATGTAGATTATTATTTGTTGGAATATGTAATACGCATGCAATCATGACACAACATAATTACATATAATTAAGTTACATCTGGAGTGATTGCTTAGCGGAAGCGGATCTGCCTGAGGTTGAGATCACGGTCTGCCGGACGGGAGAACACGCTACGGGTTAACGGACAGTGACCTAAGTTTCCACAACTGTTGACATCTGTCTAAACTGTGAGTGTATGTCTATCTCATTTACTATCAACCTCATATGAGGGAGAGCACCCATTATATATAGATATACGAAGGGATAGGGTTTAGGGTCAGTATCATATACTAAACTTATCTTATCGGGCGATCTATGATCCTAAATTCAACATTATTATTATCATAATCTAGTTAAATATAAAGAAATAGAATTATATTTAATTAAGTCAGATAATAACACGTATCGAATTCAGTCAAATTTAAAATCAATAAAAAATTTGAGTACAAATTTATAATATTTTGCCGCCTAACATAATCGATAATTTTAAGCTTTAAAACATATTAACAATTTTAATATTATTAATTATATTTTATTACTTGTAATATTTTTATTATTAAATTATTAAATTATGAATATCCTAATACGTTATTTATAATAATTTAGTGACTAATTGTTTTTTATGAACAAATAATTATGAAGAGTTTTAAAAAGCATATATATATTTAAAGTATTTATATTAATTTAATAATTAATTAATTAGGAATAATAAATATATGTTTATTTAATATATTAATTAATTTTTTTGCAGCGGAGATTAATTATTTTTTACAAACTATTTTTTTGTTTAAGTAAAATCATAAGAGCATGTGAATCAATTTTTAGTAATATATATTTTAAAGAATTGTTTTATCCAGGATTCGGACTTTTATCCTTATTTTCTTTAGGATAAAATATTAATGCTCAACTATCTATTAGAAAAACAAATTAAGAATATAAGAAAACGTGCACACATATTTGTAACGAATAAAATATTTTTTGAAAAAATATTATATATTTTTAATCTACATAAGATACATATATCATGTTAATATATTAATTTAATTAAGTCATATTTTTTGGATAATAACATTGATAAATTATTTCTTATAAGATCAATTTTAATTTAAGTAACATACGCAAATCAATCTCTAATAATTTATATTTTAAAGGACTGGATAACAACATTGATAAATTATTTCTTATAAGATCAATTTTAATATAAGTAACATACGCAAATCAATCTCTAATAATATCTATTTTAAAGGACACGTTTTATCGAGGGTTTGCCGTAGGCTTGTTCATGAACCGATTCGGGGTCGAACCGATTCTGAACTGAACTGGTCTGATTTGAAAAAAATCAGTACATTTTTCTTTTTCTAAAAAAACTGGTCTGGTTTAAGGAAAAAAGAACTGGTCTGGTTCGAACCGATTCAGAATCGGTTCGAACTGTTCTGGTCTGTTTTTTTTAATAACAATTTTGGTTCGGAAATAATATGATTCAAACCGAACCTAAACCGGCTGAAAATCCTGTCCAACACACTGAACCATCTAAAACAATACTGAACCAACTGAAAAATACTGAACCGGCTGAAAAAATACTGAACCGACTGAAAAATACACTAAACCGACTGAAAAACACACTGAACCGATTGAAAATCTGTTCCACAACCGACTAAAATCCTGTCTAACATCAACATACGAGAGTCCAATATATCTCTAGGTTTGGTTTATTGAAGACATCTCTAGGTTTAGTTGATTTTGCTTCAAACCGGTTCTAAAATTATATAGGTTTAAAGTGGTTTGATTTAAATTTAAGTATAAACCAGTATCAAAAAACGAGTCGAGTCGAACCGATTCGAACTGGATTTTTGGTACTATTTTGAACTGTTCTATTTGAAGGCAAAAAACACTGGTCTGGTTTTGGAACTAGTTCGGCCGAACCGGTTCGAACCAAACCAGTTTCAAACCAGACCATACCAGTTCGCCCGAACCGGTTTATTTGGCCAAGCCTAGGGTTTGGAACTTTGGATTGTTATTATTATATTATTTAGAATTCAATATCACCGACTCTAAATTCTATTAGAAAAACATGGGAATATAAGAAAAAATGTACACATATTTGGAACGAGAAGAAATTTATGATAAATTATGTTTTTTAAGTTGAATTTAAATAAAATTGTTAATTTTTCATTTAACAGTTGTGTTAACTTGGACAATTGTACCAATTTTACAAACATGATAGGACCACTATGTAAAAAATCATAATATATTCTTTAAAACATGAATAAATACATAAAAAATAGGGAAACCACTTTTTTTTATATAGAAGTGTGTGTTCTGAAAATTAGGTGAAAACTGAACCGATCCGATCAGAAAAAATCGGTCTAAAAATGTACTGTTCGGTTTAGGGTCATATATTTTTTGTTCGGAAAGGTTTTTTAGACCGTTCGGTCTACAAATCTAAAAGATCGTGGAATCTAGTCTTTGGTCTGACCGTTTATACGTATATAGTTTTATATATTATATTAATTAGTATTAATTAATATAATTAATCAATGAATACAAATAAATAATAATTTTGTTATTTAATAGTTATTTTAGTTGTTTAATCGGTTTAGTAGAAAGTTATGTAAATATTATTAAATCGAGTTATTTTGTTGTTTAATTTGATTTTGAATACTTATTTTAGTTTTGAATGTGTATTATTTTTATTTTTCGGATTAAACCGAAAATCCAAAATATGAATGGACGGTTTATTTTTCCTTATACGGTCTTTTTGTCAAACGTTTTTTTTAAAGAAAATTTGGTCTGAAAATATAGGTACGATCGAAATAGTAACAAATCTGGTATGACTAGTCCAATTTCACCCCTAGTCATCACTGGTGCAGTATTTCGTTGTTGATAATATATATTTTCACTCGTGATGAAAGTAACTAGTAAATATATTTATGTTTATAAGTGACATTACGTTCCGTAAAATATATATACAATTACCGGTGACATGTCTTGTCAGTAAAAGTATATATTATTAACGGCAACTTAATATCGCTAGTAAATATATACATTTTCTGGTGACTTAATCTCATCAGTAAATGTCGTTAATTACCGGTGAGTTATTAGCTTCAATAAATGAATATACTTTTTGTAATTCTTTTTTTTCCATTAACTTAACTTGTTAAATAAAAAAATGTAACAACCAACTTTCTTTTCATACATAACCCAAAATTTACGTATAATAATCATGCATAGTCAATCCAAAATATACAACGACCATTGCTCGTCCGTCAAAGTGGGAACTTACAAAATTTCAAACATAATGTCCTTCTTCTAAGTTACTCATTACCCATCTGCTATCAAAATAGATATTGTTTCAGTAACATTTCTGTCTACCTATGCATTTGACAAAAGAATATGTAAAATGCACTAAAAAGATCAATATTTCAATTTGAGATAAAACAAGTATCAACATTTTAAAACACAAAATTTGTTTAGTACATCGAGTCTCGTCACTATCAGTAACATGAGATTGTCTAACATTCATCAATAAGTCAACATTTTGACTAAGTGCTTAAAAATTCAGTTGCATATTCAAGTCTTCTCTTCTAATCAACTCTCCAACTATCTTATTGTACTCCATCATTTGTGAGCTACTTGTATCACTATTGCAATATGGACGCCGTATATACTTTGATGGCTCCTTCATTTGGTCTTGTACTTTTACGTATATCTCATTCACATTAGGAGTTACCCTTTCAGACTCATCTTGCGCTATCCACACTTTCAAACTACATAAACTATGAAATATGATAGAGTTCCTCATTGAATACAATGATATTTTTCTAACTTACCATAATTTCATCTGCAACGATATCACAGGGTGTGCCATATTTTCGATGTGTATGTACCCGATGATAATGAATAAATTATGACAGTAGAACGCCACTATTTTTCTCTGTCTATTATTATGCTCAATCATCGGTCGAGGTTTAACCTACCTAGACTTGCCACATACCGGACAAGTATCTGCATCTGAATGCTCTTTAGTAAACAAAATGCAGTCATTTGGACAACCATCAATCTTGTCATACTTTAATCCCAATTCGAACATGATTTTTTTGGCTTTCCTATATGTGGTTGGAGCAACGTTTCCTTCCGACGGACATTTTTTGAAAAGTTTCATAAACTCATCCATTGTTGAATTACTAACTCTATATAGAACATCTTTGAATAATTAAAACACCCTGGTATATAATTTTTCCACAATCCTCTAGAAGCTTATAAAAAACGGAAGCATTAACATTTGGCTGCTCCTCTACATTCGTCCATTTCCATGCACCTTTGAAGTCATAAACAATTTCATGCATCTCATTCACATTTCTTACACTCCTACTTGAAGTTGGTACAAACTCTTCAACGTGATAAATTCAATTGGTGTAACTTTGCACAACACCTTTCCATAATAAATGGTTATCCACAACATCTCTTGGCTTATGAAAATGATTATTACAATGCATACACGGACAACGAACCATAGATCATAGTGTTTCCTTCTGCATCTAAAATAGACATATTACTAAAGGCAAAAGTCTAGAAAGTTTTTCATTCTAATGTTATAATATTCATTAATCTAGACTTGTACATCCAATTCTTATCCATTATTTGGTAAAAAAAACTCTTATCCATTTGGTATGATTACTCAAAATAAATTAACAATCAAACTTCTTCAAAACGACCATCGATTCACCAAAACTTCAGCAAAAGTACAACAAACAACACATCAATGGAAACAAATACTGAGGCAAGGAAAGTAGGAAACGGTATTAAAAAGGGCCAAACAAAGCATAACTCATATTAATAAGTAATAACCATCTCTTTATCTTTCTGTTCTTATTCTTGAAAACTCTATCTATACATGGTAATTGGTACAGACGAATCACATAATTAAACTATTTGGGAGCTCAACCCAGTCGAGGTGATTGCTTTGCCACTTCTGGCATTTGGTCTTCAGCTATTTGATTTTTGTCTCTATCAATAACATAACGATGAAGAAAAACAAACCCTAGTGTCCTGTCGTGTGTCTCCATGATTTAGGGTCTCACTTGTTATTCGGTAACTCATCCATATTTTCACATAAACAATACTGGAGATGGATGGAAGACAGCAAACACACATGATATATCTTGTTTGTTTCTGTTTATAATAATTGCGGTTTTCAATTTGTTATATGTATAAGGTTTGAATCTTTGCTACAAAGTCCAAATAATGTCTATGACCTTTCTCCAAAGATGCCACGATCCAATCATCTTCAGAAAAGAAAAAAGTGGAAAGAAGAGAACAAACAATGCCTCATCCACTAACACAAACAAACAAACAATCGGTAGGCTTGGCCAAATAAACCGGTTCGGGCGAACTGGTATGGTCTGGTCTGGAACTGGTTTGGTTCGAACCGGTTCGGCCGAACTAGTTCCAAAACCAGACCAATGTTTTTTGCCTTCAAATAGAACAGTTCAAAATAGTACCAAAAATCCAGTTCGAATCGGTTCGACTCGACTCGTTTTTTGATAATGGTTTATACTTATCAAACCACTTTAAACCTATATAATTTTAGAACCGGTTTGAAGCAAAATCAACTAAACCTAGAGATGTCTTCAATAAACCAAACCTAGAGATATATTGGACTCTCGTATGTTGATGTTGGACAGGATTTTAGTCGGTTGTGGAACAGATTTTCAATCGGTTCAGTGTGTTTTTCAGTCGGTTTAGTGTATTTTTCAGTCGGTTCAGTATTTTTTCAGCCGGTTCAGTATTTTTCAGTTGGTTCAGTATTGTTTTAGATGGTTCAGTGTGTTGGACAGGATTTTCAGCCGGTTTAGGTTCGGTTTGAATCAGATTATTTCCGAACCAAAATTGTTATTAAAAAAAACAGACCAGAACAGTTCGAACCGATTCTGAATCGGTTCGAACCAGACCAGTTCTTTTTTCCTTAAACCAGACCAGTTCAGTTCAGAACCGGTTCGACCCCGAATCGGTTCATGACCAAGCCTAACAATCGGACTGGTTCGAAGATTGAGGAACTAATTACCTTGCGGAGACGACAACTTAATTAAGAAGAAGGAATCGGACTGGTTCGAAGAGACGATTGCAGCAATTCCAGAATGTGAAGCAGTCTTCTTCAGCAAACGCCGGTAATAGTAATATTTACCGGCGTAGATATTTATATCACAACAAATTACCTCGTCAATAATTACCAACGGACATTTAGTCTAACAGTATCGCCCTTGCTTGGATGCAAGCGGTACTGAGAACGATTCTCGGCATGTCCCAAGATTAATTATTGGATAGTAATAAAAAAGGTGAGGTTAATCTTCTTAATTTTATTTTATTACCCCAAAAAATATACTTTAAATTTTAAATTAATTATCTCACCAAGAAAAAAAAATAATTTACCGGCGAAGGTAAATTATTGTCGCTAAAAAACTTTTAGCAATGAACTTTTCTGTATGACTGTTAAAATAGTTGTAGCTGTAGTTTTTTTCCCGGTGAAAACATTTTGTAACAAATAATTAGTTAAGGATTAAGTACTTACTCATTAGTTAATCATTGGAAGTTTGTACAATTTTGTAGTTGAACTTTATTAATCAATAATGACTTTACATTGATATATAATTTGCTAAATTCATCTCATTTACCGGTGGGTATTTGCAACTTACATTATATTGATTATCCTATTATATTTTTGTTTTTACAATTAACTAAATTATGCAAAATTTGTACTTTGATATTTGAATTTAGTGAAAATTTACTTTTTACTAGCTAAAGTTTACAATTTGCTAAGTGCAAGTGACATATGTATATACGTGTATTCATCACCATTTTAATAATAAAGTGGATGAACTAACAAATTGTATTTTCAATAAATAATTTATTAAAAAATAATCTCAACTAGCATATTATTCACATCCAAAATTTCCTAAATTTTCAGTTTGTAAGTAGATAAGTAATTATTGGCCAAAAAAAAGTAGATAATTAACTCATTATTTAACTGATATACTACTTTTCTTGTAAAAAAAATATGTGTAGACCCCTCACCCATTATGTCCATATATATATATATATATATATATATATATGCACTTACTCTGTCGTTTGTTGTTTTTCTGTCACTGTGTATCATAAAATCATAGATCCTACAGGTATATAAAATTGAGAACATGATCTTGCGTATCAGAAATTTACGTACTGGCATTATTATTAAAAAATAAATATCCCAATATGATAACCACACAATATATCCTTTTTTTTTTTTGGCTCAAGAACTTTGTATATTACTCACAAAATTGGGAACGACCTTGTTCCCGATACAAACCCGAATCCATCGACTACAACTGAGAGAGGGGGGTTGGGGGTTGGAGAACCCAATTACAATTACACATCCCCTATAGCAAACTTTGCTACCCAGTCCGCACATTGGTTTGCGGACCTAGGAATCCTATTCCAAGATAAATTACAAACCGAACCGGCCAAAACTAAACTATTTTGTATAATAGTTTCTATCTCCCAGAAATGAGTTATCCCAAAAATGCGGTTAAAAACCACTTCCGAGTCTGACTCAATAATGACTGACTCCCACCTATAATTGATTGCTAGTTTCACACCTAACAATACCGCATTTGCTTCCAAGACGTCTATGGAACACGACATCTCGGACGCTTGGGCACCAGCAACGACACAACCCCTATGATCCCGGGCTACCACACCTATACCTCATTTACCTTCCGCTCGAGACCAAGCCGCGTCGACATTGATCTTGACCCACCGACACGCAGACACGTCCAGGAATGATCGACGGTGGAGCTCGATGATGCCCCTGAAGTCCCTCCATGGCTCGCAGCATGCTGATGGATCGGTCTGTCATCAGCCAGCCCCTGCCCCTGCTGCACCAGCATCTGAGGCTCTCCCCGCACCGATCCCTGATGCTGCACCTGCATAGGCACATATAGGATCTGCTGCTGCGAACAGAGGGTTCTCTGTTCGATCACCGACCTCCTGACCCCGATCACCACCTGTGCCGAATCTGGTGTCCTACCCTCATACACCAAAGCACATAGACTTTTCCAAATCTGCCAGCACCCGGTTAGGACAGTAAGCCATCTGGATTCGTCACCCATTTTTGAATCCGTCTGATCAGCCATCCTTTTCCCCAGCCACTGCATGATAGTGTTGCAGCCATCTCTCGGGTTGGTAATCCCCAAGAGGTTCTCCCACACCCTCTGAACCCAGAAACAGTCGAGTAGCAAGTGTTCGATCGTTTCGGTGTCTGGGCACAGTGGGCAGGTTACCCCCACCTGCAGGCCTCTCCGAGCAAGGTTCTCCCTAACCGCCACAGCCCTGGTAAGAATCTTCCATACAAACATTCTTACCTTTGGCAATACCTTTGATTTCCAGACTGCTGCCCAAATACCCGAGTCGGTACGAGGCACTGAGAGGTTGATGGATTGACTTTGCTGGCTGCAGCTCTCCCGATCCCTGAGGTAATGATAAGCTGACCTGACAGTGATGCGTCCCTTCCTCTCATAGGGCCATCGAAGCTCATCTCCTCTTGACACCATCGGGATAGGGACTTCCATCACCCATTGAGCCTCCGTGATGTTCAGAGCTGCTCGAACCACCTCCAACCTCCACTCTTTTCTGTCGTGATCAATCCATTCAGCCAACTGAGTCTCAGCCTATGCCCGTGAGACAGGTCTTTGGCCTAGGCGAGCCTCTTGTCGCCCCGGGAGCCAAGCGTCCAAGAAAGGTCTTATAGTGTGCCCATCTCCCACCGACCATATCGCTCCTCCTGTGAGAACCCGTCTCCCCTCTAAGAGGCTTGACCACGCCTAAGAGGATCTACTCCCCTTACCCGCATGAAGGAAGCCCGAATTCGGAAAGTAGATCCCCTTGAGCACCCGAACCCACATCGCGTTTGGTTCTAGCAACACTCTATTTGCCATCTTAGTCAACAAAGCCGAGTTGAACACTTCCAATTCCCTAAAGCCCAACCCACCTTGTTTTTTTGATCTAGTCATTGAGCTCCACCGGACCCAAAGGATCTTGCGGTTACCGTTTGATGCCCCCCCACCAAAACCGAGCAATTAGCCCATTTACTTGAGAGCACCAAGTCTTGGGCAATTTGAAAACGCTCATCGCATAGGTAGGGATCGCTGAGATGACCCCTTTAATCAATACTTCCTTGCCCGCATTGTTGAGGAGCTTGGAGCTCCATCCTTGAATCTTAGAGGAGATCTGATTCTTCAAGAAAGTCAGAGATTGTCGTTTTGACCTCTCCCACAACGAAGGGAGGCCTAGGTATTTCCCGGGATCTCCTACCAAGTTCATCCCGAAGATGGCCGCCACATCCGACATGGGAGGGTGGACTGCAGCCCCTCCACTGAAAATGACAGATTTTGAGTAGTTGATCCGCTGCCCCGAGGAGAGGCAATACTCATCAAGGGTATCCTTCAAAGCTCGAGCATTATTCACCGTACCCTTGATGAAAAACATGGAGTCGTCCGCAAACAGCAAATGATGGATCTCAGGGCAATCTCTAGTCGGTTTAACTCCTCGGATCTCCCCCAATCTCGACCTTTTGCTCCACCCTTCTTGAGAGGACGTCAGCCACTAAAATGAACAAATATGGGGACAATGGGTCCCCCTGTCTGATCCCCCTCTGAGGTTTGATTATCTTAGTTCGCTTCCCATTCACAAGCACTTGATATGTAACCGAGCTAACACAGGCTTCAATCCAATTGACCCATCTCGGGTCAAACCCTCTTCGAATGAGCACCTGATTGAGAAACCTCCAACCGATTCTGTCATATGTCTTCTCCATGTCGATCTTCAAAGCACAATCGGTTGAGGCCCTATTAGCTTTGTGAGAGTTCTTCATGTAATGGATCATCTCGTGGGCCACATAGATATTGTCTTGTATCAGCCTGCCTGACACAAACGCACTTTGAAAGGGGGTGATCAGTTCTGGCAACCAGGTTTTCAACCTGTTTGCCAGAACCTTTGAAACAATTTTATACGCGAAATTACATAAGCTGATAGGGCGATATTCCGCAGCACATGAAGGATTTGGGACTTTTGGAATGAGGGTGATATTTGTATGGTTTAAATGAGGAGGGAACATACCAGTTAAGAGGAAGGCCTTGACCATGGTGACGATGTCTGGACCTATGACTTTCCAAGAACGTTGGAAGAAGGTCCCCGAGAACCCATCCGGACCCGGTGCCCTTGACCCCCCAAGTTGATACACTGTGACCCTGATTTCCCTTTCCGAGACCTCCCTCGTAAGGGATTCATTCATGGTGTCGGTCACATCTCTTGGAAGACACTCCAAAATGCCGAAATCCTCGACGGTGGCTGATCCGACATCTGCATCTCTCCCAAACAGATTGGAGAAGAAACCGTGAATTTCCTCAATGATGCTATGCTCCTCCTCAAGCCAGATTCCATCCCTATTACGAAGCCGAACCATTTTATTCCTTCTCCGCTTATCGAGAGTCGATTGATGAAAGAATTTCGAATTGCGGTCTCCTTCTCTCAACCATCGCACTCTCGATCTTTGCCTCCAATAGATTTCTTCGTTTTTATAACCGCATGAAGTTTTGATTTTAAGGTATTTTCTTCCTATACGAGGCTGTTGGTCGAAGGAGTATCGGCAATCTCAACAAGCCTCTTCTTGGTAGATTCAATCATGACTCGGTTATTACCGAACCACTGATTACTCCATTGTGTCAGGTCCAACTTCAAATGTTTCCCTCAGTGGGTTACTCCACTTAGGTTAAAACAAAAATATATCCTATTCGGGTGGATGAAATTAGGTTAAAACAAAAATAAAATTGTTAAACACAAACTCAAATGTGAAATACTTTCATATTATTTTCACACAACAATTAATTAATTCTACTTTCTGAGTGTATTTTTATATTCCTGCCTGATCTGATCCATTCACACCATAATTAACCTTTTAATCAATGAAGATCATCCTTTCTGTCATCCGTCCAAAACTCTTATCCCAGAAATCGGATACTTGTCCCCTTACTACCAAACAGTACTTATTAAAACAATATATGTATTATATATGTAATTTCTACATAATATATATATAAAACAAACATGCAACGTGTTAACAAATCTGCACCATAATGACAAAATTCTTACCAAAAATGATACTCGATTTTTTTAAAAATAATAATAACAATAAATGACGATGCAATAAGAAACCCCCTAAAATCATGCTAGATGAATCATTTATTTAATACTAATAAAGGTGAAATACAAATAAATTATTTGAACCTTACACGAGTATATAGTTATTATTTTTTAGCAAAGAACTAGATAATGTTTTTTTTTATTATACAAAGAGTTAGTTCCGTCAATTTTACTATTAAACTTGATAGAAAATACTTTCAAACTTTATTAAAAAATTAATATAATGGTAAAATGAAATAAATGTTAAATAATAAATTTCCTAAATGTACAAAGAATACACGTTATAAAAATTAAAAAGCATAACCCAAAACTACCGTAAGAGAAATACTTTTTTAAAAACTTGTAAAATTTATTCTAAAAATTTAAAAATAAAACTAATTTAATTTGAAGATTTTAAGAAAATTACTTTTTCTGTATGCAAAATTTAGATTATTTTATAATCATAATACAATATTAGAGTGTTTTTAGTACTTTTTCTCAAAATACTTTACGTCAAGTTTGATATATTTTTTTTCTTTCTAAAACTAGTTTTTGATACAGTACAAAAAGTTTAACTAGTAATTTGCTATAAAAAAACACGAGTTGATGAGACGATTTCCTCTACATAATTATTTGATAGTCAATACATATTCGCATGTTGTGCAATAAATAAATAAATTTATAATTACAATAAATTATTAATTTATATTTTTGTGTGGAAAAATTATGAAAATTAATATACTAAATAAAACTATATGTATGTATCTTATTTTTAATTAAGTTATTACAACAATATAAGTAAATTACAAATAAATAATATTATGTCATTAGGAAATTTATGCGTCTAAACATGTTTGTATTATCGTAGCAACACGAAAAGTTTGTAACTTTTTCATTACAGTATTCAAAATTATATAATTATTTTAGTAAATAAAAATAGGTAAGTATATTTATAGATATTTAAATTCTCAATAATGCATTTTAAGTAATAGAAGTATCAATATGAAGAATTTGAGTCTAATAATTTTAGAGATGATTTTTTATCTTAAAATCGTGTCTTTCACCCCATATTATTATTATTGTTTCAATTAATTAAGGAAAATAATATTGTTTTTGTGATGACTCCAATGATTTTTTTTCAAAAAGTAACTACTGTACAATTTTTTTTAAAAAAATAAGTATATATAAAAAAATATATTTAGAAATGTGTATATAAGCTCTACTGTGAGTAGCGCATGATATTGTTTTTTATACAATTCGTTACTCAGGGTAGCGTTTTTTACCAAAACGCCACCTCATGTGGTGTTTTCTATCAAACGTCACTCAAGGTAGCGTTTTGTAAAAACGCTACATTTGAGTGATGTTATTTTTTGTTATTGCTTTTTTCAAGTTTTTTTTACGATTTAATGTTTAATTAAAAATAAAATTATGTATCTATTAAAAAAATAAAAAAATTGTGATTTAAAAAACTCCACATACGATACAAAATATCTAAATAGTGATTTCATTGTTTAAACAGTGATTTAATCAGTGATTTTACTGTATATTTAGATTTTTACGTATAGGATGTAGAGTTTTTTACGTATCATATTATACATTCAGTCTAAAAGTAAAAAATGAACGTCTAGTTAGCGTCATTTAATTCGTAATTAAATTATCTATGCACTGTAATTTTCTTTTGAGTAAATACATAATTAAATTTCTCACCTAATGCATTTAATTATTTCGGTGTGATGTTAGGTTAAAAAATCATTGTATTTCTAATCAAAAAAATTATTCGAGATAGATAATTGAATTACGACATAAATGACGTTTACCGTGGTGAGTTTAGACTTACAGAGTGTGAGTTATATTTTTTTTATACTTACTTTTTCAAAAATAAATTATACAGTTATTTAAAAAAAAAACTCAACTTTTAAGTCATTATTATTATTTCGTTTGAAAAAAAACTTTATTTGATAGTCCATAATTTAGTTTTGCCGAAACATATATTTTTATTTCAAAAATCCATACATTGTTGGAAGAAGTCAAATGTCGGCGGCGGCCCACGCATTTGGTAAGCTCTGAAAAAAACTTGATTTGGGAAGTACAGATGAAGACTAATGTCTGCGGCCCACACATTTCGCAAGCTACTGATAATTCAGTTCGGGCCCACACAAATTTATTTACATGATAAATTCATATATATATATATATATATATAATATCATAACTGTAATTATTATAAGCAAAAAAATTAATATTACATCAATTATAACTATATTAAAAAAAAAAAAAAAACGATTTCGAATTTACAGTATCCATGTAAACATGAGAGTGGTCACATCAAAACATTAATCAATTGGAAACATCAAACATGACGATGACAGAAGAGTATGGGTTGGGCTTATTTAGTTAATTAATTAATAAATAAAATACAAATAAATATTTGGTTTATGTTCTCATCTGTCACAAGCATTCTAATTCATAGGGCGGAACATGGGCGGGCCGGGCCGGGCTCATAGGCAGGATCGAGACCGAAAATTCGGTCTTCCTTCCTGGAGGACCAAGACCGACTTCGTTCAAAAAAGCCCGCCCGAGTCGGTCTTGCTTGACTCGGGCCGGTCTCGGTCTAGGACCGAATTTTTTGGTAAAAAAAAAAAACCACCTGCTTCTCAATGGAATTGGAAATAGGAACAGAAGCGTCGCAGCCGCAGATGGAAGCGTCATCGGGAAACGAACACGCGAAACCTTGAAGCTGCTCAATGGAACGAACCAATCGTCAAACCTTTTACTCTGCTTTTTCCTCAAGAATTGACGATTGGAGCTGGAGAGGTCCTTTTTGCTGGAAACAGGTATAAATTTTTGCTGGGAAGCACAACTCATACGGAATTGAAAATCAAAGTAGTAAAAACTCAGAGGTCTAAATCACAACTCAGAGGTATAAATTGATGATTTTAGGTCCTTCTTCTGATAAATCATAGTAAAAACTAAAAACATGTATAAGAAAAAACAAACCTAGGAAGAACACATACAGAGAGATAAGTCAATAATTTGGACTGCGATAATAGAAAGACAGAGATCAATCAATAATTTCGGTCGCATACCTCTCAATCGCCGTGGCCAAGAATCGTCATGGATGAGAATCGCCATGCCATTGAGGAGACGAACATGATAAACGTGAAAGAGTGGTGAAACTCCTGCAAATGCCTCATGGAATGGACTGAAGAGTGGTGTATGGGCTTCTTCTGGTGGGTGGGCTTCTTCTATTTGGACGGGCTCCGAGGGAACTGGCTTGTACAGGAATTTTGTACTGGGCTTACTTTGATTCCTCAAGGTCGGGTCGGGTCGGTCCTAATCGGGATTTTGAGAAAAAAAGACCGAGACCGACCTTGAGAAAAAAAGCTCATCCGTTCGGTCTCGGTCCTAGTCGGGCTCGGTCCTAGTCGGGCCGGTCTTGTCGAGAATTCGGTCCAACAGTCTTTTTTGATTACCCCTACTAATTCACCATGAGTAAGGGGTAATTTTGAACTAGGATTCGTGGGATTCTAGGCTGGTTCATGAACCGGTCCAACTAAACCGGTTCAGAACTGAACTGGTCTGGTTTGAAAAAAAAACAGTACTTTTTTTTTATTTCTAAAACAACTGGTCTGGTTTAAGAAAAAAAGAATTGGTCTGGTTTAAGGAAAAAAAAATTGGTCTAGTTCGAACTGATTCAGAACCGGTTCGAACTGTTATGGTCTGGTTTTTTTAATAACAATTTTGGTTAGGAAATAATTCGGTTCAAACCGAACCTAAACCGACTGAAAATCCTGCCCAACACACTGAACCGTCTGAAAAAATACTGAACCAACTGAAAAATACTGAACCGGCTGAAAAAAACACTGAACCGACTGAAAAACACACTGAACCGATTGAAAATCTATTCCGAAACCGACTGAAATTTTGTCCAACATCAACATACGAGAGTCCAATATATCTCTAAGTTTGGTTTATTGAAGACATCTCTAGGTTTGGTTTAATTTCAAACCGGTTTAGTTGATTTTGCTTCAAACTGGTTCTAAAATTATATAGGTTTAAAGTGATTTGATTTAAATTTAAGTATAAACCAGTATCAAAAAACGAGTCGAGTCAAACTGATTCGAACTGAATTTTTGGTACTATTTTGAACTGGTCTATTTGAAGCCTAAAAACACTGGTTTGGTTTTGGAACTAGTTCGGCCGAACCGGTTCGAACCAAACCAGACCAATTCATTCGAACTGGTTAATTTGAACAAGACTATGGGATTTAGTATTTTCAATCCACCAATTCTTTTGATATGATTTATTTATTGCGCATGAAAAATAAGTTATGTATTTATCTATTGATTCCACTATCCTTCCAATAAAATATATCATATATTATATAAATGTTTACTGGTTATATAAGTTGTATAAATCACATGCTTCCTCATAAACATGATGGGCTTCAAGATGAAAATGATGATCTTCATGAGAATGATTTTGAGTTCTTGGAGTGAAACCATGCGGTTTCAGACACAATATTATTTTTTCGAAGAAAGATTTTTATGGATCACAGAGTTAATAGGATGCATGAGTCCACTAGTCGCATGTGCTTACAACTTGTGTTGACTAATAGATTTACCACGAAATTCATATCGTAAAAATCAAAATGGGCACAGGTGATGCAGGTTGACCCATAGACTTTAAAATTGCTTCGTTAGTAAATGCAGGCCATGTCTAGGTTGGACATATTTTAAAATAATCATTCTTCACTGCAACATGCAATTAACCCATCGATACGAATTAACATCTTGTACACCTATGGGATTTCGCTTATTAGGGCAATTATTTATAAAGTATAAAAGCTATTTTTAAAACTAATTATTAACTAATTTTACACAAAATTGTAATTTATTAACTGTATTTAATTTAATGTTAAATGGTAATATATTGTACATGTATTCATCGTGTGTCATTTCATAGATTATATATATATATATATATATATATATATTCAAAATTCAATTAAAAAGTGTAGTATTTCACAAAATTCAACTAGTAAAATACAAATTTTCTAAAATTTAAGATAGCAATTTGCACAAGAAAATGAGATAACAAACAGTATACAAATTATATATTTATTTAATAATAAATTAGACCTACATATTTAACAAATTGCAACTTTATATAAATTTAAATAATAATTTATTAAAAAAATAAATAAATTCTAAAAGTAAATTAAAAAGTAGGTACTTTTGGTCAATTAATATATTTGGAATTATGAACCTTTTTTGTTTGTTAATTACCTGAACTGTTATTTATGTTAGCAGATGTAATTGAACAGTTCAAACTTGAGCTCAACCGTTACTATGTTTCAAAATGTGACTGAATCGTAACTTCCGTTAAACTTGCGCATGTGTTATTCACGTGACCTTCTGTGAAGCTGAAGTTCCCAAACTACCCCTCTCTTTCTCTATTTACATTCAACTTCAACCTTCGTAGCAGATTTGAAGGTGCGGAAGAAAAGCTTGGAAGAAGAACAAAGAACTCACACAACTACGGAAGAAATAACAGGTTAGAGCAGCCCCACGCAGCCTGGAGCATGAAGACTGAAGACAAATATACTCATTTTGAGATAATTTCATATTGAGTAACCCTAATTGGTACATGGTAGCAATTTGCTCTGTTTTAGATTGTAGTAAATGGTTCAGTAACAGTAAAGATAAAGTTGGATTCTTGGAGATTGCATGATTGATCAATCCTCATTTTATTTAAGGGTTAATAGTCAAAGTGCCCCCTAATGTTTGGGTGAAATTTAGGATTGCCTCTTAAAGTCTAAAATTTTAAATATTAGTCCTAAAGTTTGGACGATTTCAAAAATCGCCCCTTTCTGTCATAAGTCTGTTAATTTGGAACGGAAAACACAACATGTGCCCTGCACGTGACTTCACCTAAGATTGAAAGACCAAATTGTCCTACCCTATTCTTCTTCATTGTTCCCATCTTCTTCTTGGTCTTCTCCTGCAACTTCTCCTGAAGCTTTCAGAGTCACACCGGAACTGCAAAGGAAGACCGGAACTGCAGCAGAAAAAGAAGAAGCACGATCGTTGCAGCCACACCCCACGGAGAGCTCCCCTCTGACGGCTGCCTGTAGCCAACAGCAGCCACCCTTCTAACGAAAGACGTCGTCCACGATCGAACTCCCTTTTCTCTCTTCGTTTTTGTCACATAATTAAACATTCTTCTTCTTCAACAAGATTATAATCTGGAGTCCGCAATCTCTCCTTGTTTTGGCTTCTGAATCAAATGCTATAGCTGTTCTTCGTTATGGCTCCAGCTGCAGGACTAGACAGGCCACTCAAAGAGACACCGACTTGGGCAGTCGCCCTTGTCACCGCCGTGTTTGTTATCATCTCCATTGTCATCGAGTATGCCATTAATTCCATTGGGAAGGTCTGTCTGTCTGTCTCTCTCATAGAAAAAATGGCGGGGTTTTAGTTTCTAGTTCATCGTCTATGACAGTGCAGAGTTCTTAATGATTCTGCAATATTTTATGACAGTGGTTTCAGAGTCGTCGGAAGAAAGCTATGTTAGAGGCTCTAGAGAAAATCAAAGCTGGTGGGTTGCTCTGACTCTATCTCTATCTCTAGTACTCCTAATAAGGGAAAGCTACTTTGGCACCATGAAGATGTTCCTTGGCGTCGGTTTCTTGCTCCAGGGGACAGCATCGACCATTGCTCCAAGCATGTAAGAACCAACCACGATTCAAACAATCTTGTTCCCGAGCCATGGCGGCTCCAATCCGGTGCTCCTCCTCCTCGAGGTGGGCTTCCTGAGCCGACTCTAGCGACTCCTTGGTGGCGACCAGCTCGATCGTCAGCTCCTCTACTGTCTTCTCAGGGCCAAGCCGCCACACTTGAAGAAGGTGACTTGGACGGCTCATGAAACAGAGTCGAGTCTAGAGCAGAAAAACAGAGTCGAGTCTAGAGCATGGTTTACCTAGGAGGCACAAGACAAGGTCCAGTTAACTGTCTCGACCGATACAGATCTCGGTATTGTTTGCTCTATCTCGGTACTGTTCGAGAGATTCAAAGCTTGTAGCTAATGTATGGCGGTGTTTCATTAGTAACTAAATTTTGTCTTGTCTGTGACATGATTATAAGTGACTTAAAAGTACACTAGCTAGCTAGTTGTTCAGTCTGCATGCAGTTGGGTTTGTTAGTTGTCTGTCTGTAGTCTGTACATAAGTTAGGAGATCAGATTGTATGTAAAATATACAGGAGAATCCTCTTGTTCTGCTTCATTCCTCATAAATAAAGCCAAACGGTCTTGAAAACTCTATATTATATATAACTTACAAGACCAAAGCGGGGCCACCAGCTGGAGCGATGCAGCTAAGCCTTCAAGCAGAATCTGCTTCCTTCGAAATTGGTATGTTTTTCTGCCATGCTCTGTTTTTCTGCTCTGTTTTCCTTCAAGCGGACGTGGTATGCAGGTGTGGTATGTTTTATGTTCCTTCAAGCAGGCTTGCGACGGCACTCTTGGACATTGAAGTCGACGGCGTCGGTGAACACCAGCACTCTTGGACATTGAAGTCGACGGCGTCGGTGACGAAGGCTTGCGAGTTGCGACGGAGGCTTGTCTCGGAGGCTTGCGACGAAGGCTTGCAGTTAAAGAATGATTTATTTTTTTTATTTTAATTGAATAAAATAATTATTTATTATGTATTTTAATTGAATAAAATAATTATTTATTCATATGTGTTGTTATTTAAAGGAAAAAACGTGACGTGTCTAGTTACAGAAGGAGGGCATTTTGGTCTTTAATATTTATGTGAAGTCATGTGCTAGGCACATGCCCGTTTTCCGTTCCAAATTAACGGACAGAGGACGGAAAGGGGCGATTTTTAAAATCGTCCAAACTTTAGGACTAATATTTAAATTTTTAGACTTTAAGGGGCAATCCTAAATTTCGCCCAAACATTAGGGGGCACTTTGACTATTAACCCTTTATTTAATGTAACCAAGTTTAGGGCCAAGCAAAGTTGAGGTATCAGCAAAACTGTTTTCACGATGAAGCGTCTTTTGTTAGCAGACATGTTTTGGTTGTAGGGATTGTAAGCAAAAATGTTTTAAGCATCCACGCACAAGAATCAGCAAGGCTCGATCAATCTCTTTTGTAATATGTCAATGTTTTCATGTCTTAGGCTTGTTCATAAACTGGTTCGGGGTCAAACCGGTTCAGAACTGAACTGGTCTGGTTTGTAAAAAATCAGCACTTTTTTATGTTTCTAAAAAAACTGGTCTGGTTTATAACAAAACTGGTCTGGTTCGAACTGATTCAGAACCGGTTCGAACTGTTCTGGTTTGATTTTTTTAATAACAATTTTGGTTCGGAAATAATCCAGTTCAAACCAAAACTAAACCGGCTGAAAATCCTATCCAACACACTGAACCGACTGAAAAAATACTGAACCAACTAAAAACCACACTGAACCGACTGAAAAAATACTGAACTGACTGAAAAAACACTGACCTGACTGAAAAAACACTAAACTGACTGAAAAAACACTGAACCGACTGAAAAATACACTGAACCGACTGAAAAACATATTGAACCGATTGAAAATCTGTTCCACAACCGACTGAAATCCTGTCCAACCTCATCATACAAGAGTCCAATATATCTCTAGGTTTGGTTTATTGAAGACATCTCTAGGTTTGGTTTATTGAAGACATCTCTAGGTTTGGTTTAATTTCAGACCAGTTTAGTTGATTTTGCTTCAAACCGGTTCTAAAATTATATAGGTTTAAAGTGGTTTGATTTAAATTGAAGTATAAACCAGTATAAAAAAAACGAGTCGATTCGAACTGGATTTTTGGTACTATTTTGAACTAGTCTATTTGAAGCCTAAAAAACTGGTTTGGTTTTGGAACTAGTTCAGCTGAATCAGTTCGAACCAAACCAGAATCAAACCAGACCAGTTCATCCGAACCAGTTAAATTGAACAAGCCTATCATGTCTCGACTCGGCTAAAGCCATGCAAGGCTCAATCAATCTCTTCAAGTACGCATCCAAAAGTTTTTCTAATGGAGCAATTTGTTAACAAGTTTCAATTTCGATATCAATTGCACCGAAATCGACCATGAAATCAAGAAATCATACCTAGAGACAGCTGTAATCTTCATCAATGGACAGAACCCAACAATCTCTGATGACGGGGAATTTCACCTTGAGCTTGGTCTCATTGCTGTTGGGGATTGACCTTGAACGCAAGGGGGTGGAAACGACACAAAATGACATGACTGTATAATTGTCCTTCCATTTAAGTTTAATTCGTTCAAATTAAGTCACGTAATTTCCTCGTGACAGTCAGACGACAATATTGGACGAAAACTTCACGGAATAACCGTTCAGTCACAGACGACAAGTTAAGTAACAGTTGAGTTACAAAAAAAAATGAGTAACCGTTTAATCACGTAACAGAAATATAAGTGTGGTTTAACTTTTTTGTTTTTAAGTAATTAAGTAATTTTTATTTTACCAAAGAATCCGTATATTAATCACAAAATTTGGGGTCGAACATAACCCCGATACAAATCAGTGTCTATCCGCAAAAATTGTAAAAGGGTGTGTGGGGGGGTAGAGAGGCCCAAACATTTTGACTCATACCCCCTAGAGCTTGTTTCGCTAACCAGTCTGCACATTGATTCATGAATCTTGGTACCCAGCTCCATGACAGATTTCTAATCGAACCTGCCAAGTAAATACTATTTTGTACAACAGTCTCAATATACCAAAAATGAGTTATACCTATAAGGTTTTCTATAACGGCCTTTGAATCCGACTCTATAATCACCGACTCCCATCTTTTGTCGATGACAAGTTTGATACCTAAGTAGACCGCTCGGGCCTCGAGCACTTCAATAGATGTCGCCATTTCCGAGCTTATGTATCCACCTACGACTTGTCCTTCATGGTTTTGTGCTATGACTCTGATGCCCTCTTGACCGGTTGTGATATTCCAAGCTGCGTTGCAATTGATTTTTAACGCACCTTGATTTGGACCGAGCCAATGTTGGACTTCGGTCTGTCGAGGCTGCTTCAGTTCCTGGTTTCACTACTGCCCACTTCTATCCTGGACCTCTTCCAAATGGTTCACCTGGTGACAATGATGCCCAGGTCGAGCCTGACCTTCCTCCGCTGGGTTCGGCTGGATCAGATTGAGTTGCTGGTGGACCCCCTTCCTGCTGCTGATACTTCAGCATCATGCATTCCTGGACCATCTTCCGAACCCGCTCCACCACCACACTCGGGAGTGGTTGCTTCCCCTCGAACACCTTCATACACCGCGCTTTCCAGATGGTTCAACAGGCGGTAAGTGTGGTGCCCAGCCGAGCCGACTTTGATTCACTTGCTTGTGTGGGCTTCGTGATCCTTCGCATTATCCAATCCTGCACCGTGGCACATCCTTGCCCCGCGTCTTTGATCCCTAACAGATCCTCCCACACCTGTGTTTAGCCACCTGCACTTACAAATCATATGCAATATTGTCTCGGGCTGGTCACACAATGGGCACCCGATAGGTACCTGCATCTCTCTTCGCACAAGCCTCTCCCGGACAGCGTGTTAGACAACATCTTCCAAGCAAAGACACGAACCTTAGGCAGGGTTTGTGATTTCCATATCGCCTCCCAAACATTCGGCCCCGGTGGTGGACCCATTCCTTCTGATTCGTGGTTCCTTCCTGACGCGCCTCTTGTTCTCGGATACGATGGTAGTCTGACCGAACCGTTATCGATCCTCCTCGCTCATAGGGCCACCTAAGTTGGTCCTGTATGTGCACTAAGGGAATCAGCACTGACAGAACCGACTCAGACTCTTCCTCCGTGACAACATCTCGGACTTTGGACGCCACCCATTCCTTTGTAACCGAGTTTATCCACTCCTCCAGTCTTAGGTTGGCTTGATTCTATGTGACTAGGTGAGAACCCATCCTCGTATCGTATCGGCTCGGTATCCATGCATCCATAAAGGGTCTGATTTTCTTACCATCTCCTACTGACCATACTGCCCCATCTAGCATCACCCTTCGGCCCTCATGAACACTTGCCCAAGCCCACGATGATCTACTCCCTTTTGATGCTTGACTAAAATCTGAAGACAGGAAGTAGATGCCCTTAAGTACCTTCACCCATAGAGCTTCCGGTTCTAGCCACACCCTTGCAGCCATTTCCCCCAACATGGCCACATTAAAGCTCTCTAATTCTCTAAACCCGAGCCCATCCTCTGACTTGGCCCGGGTCATTGATTCCCATCTCAACCAATGAATCTTACGATCCCCATTTTGAGCCCCCCACCAAAAACGCGCAGTCAAGCCATTCATTTGTGCACACCACGTTTTTGGTAATTTAAAAGCACTCATCGCATAAGATGGGATCGCCGATATCACGGCCTTGATCAGTACCTCCTTCCCTGCACTATTTAAGAGTTTTGTCCTCCATCCTTGAAGTTTGTGTACTATCCGATCCTTCAAGAACCTAAGGGCCTCACACTTGGATCTCCCCCATATGGAAGGGAGACTCAAATACTTGCCCGGGTCCCTAACCAAACTCATACCAAACCTATTAGAAACATGGGTTAATTACCTCAACCGTTACTTATGTTTGACAATGTGACTGAACCGTTCAAACTTGAGCTCAACCGTTACTTAAGTTGACACATGTGACTGAACCGTTACTATCACCTAACTGCCGTTATTTCTTCCCGTTAAGTAGTGACATGTGCTTGTCACGTGATTAACTTGTAAGATGAAGTTCCCAAACTACCCCCAACATATTGTCTACTTAACAGCAGCTGATTCTTAGAATCGAAGAACAGGAAGAAGAAGTTTGCGCGCGAAGAACAGGAAGAATCGAAGAACTGAAGAACCGAAGAACCGAAGACACAAGCCATGAAGTCTGCATATGAATGCTGTCCTATGGGTTCTGATTTTGAGGTAATTTGACAGTAGGTAACCCTAATTTGCAACCCTAATTCGTTTTGCTGCAGTAATTTGAACCGTAAATCCTTATTATCGAACCTTAAATCGTCAAATCTGAGGTCATTGTTTGTTGTTTCTTCTTTCGTAGTCTATACAGAACCCCAGATGTGGTTTTTTTGACTGGGAAGATTCAGCTATGTGTCCTTACGGTCGGATTGCAGTGATGCAATTTCAACAAAGAGAGAACAATTTGAAAGAACAATTGGAGTTTGCGAAAAACCGAGCTGTTGAAAGTCGACCCAATCGGAAGTTAGTTGTAGTCTTTGTGATTGTTGTTGTTGTTGTTTTTGTTCTAAGTTCAATTGCGAATAATTAGCAGAAGTTAGTTGTAGCTGTGTCTGTAACTGAACAGTGTCTGTAACTGAAACTGAAGGATGAAGAACACTGTGTATTTTGCGAAGGTGGTGACTTATCTTTTCTGAACTGTGATTAAAAGGCGACTTAAGTTTGTGAATTGTGATTAAAAGGTGACTTATGTTCGACGTACTGTGATTAAAAGGTTACTTAAGTTTGGACATTTTGTTACCCAACCGTTACTAAAATACAGAATACATCCGAAAACACAGAATCCATAACAATCCAGAATTCAGAATACATCCCAAAACATGGTCCATCCTATAATCCGAAAATAGGTTCCGTTAATGAATTGTCAAAGAATTCAACACAAATACATTCCATGGTGGAACAAAAACATCAACAACAGAACTTGATGCTGCAATTTGCGAAACTGTTCCCTTGGTAGTGTGTTCTTGACAGGTCAGCAGTTCATCTTAGACAGCTCAATGATTGGCGACTTCGTTCCCTGTGGAGTGCGAGTCTGATCTACATACATCTCCACAACAAAGTGGACATACTCTGAACAAAAAACAACACACTAGTGTCATGAATCTATCCAAAATGGGTTTTGTATATAAAAAAATGGTGCTGATTATGATTATGATTCTCATATCTCAGCCATCTATATGGACCCTAATTTCACCACTAATTCACCACTAAGCTTCAATGCAGCAGACCAACTATTATAATTAACCCACCAACATAAAGCAAATTAAACATTTAAAAAACTAATTTGTTCAATCTCATTCTCGTCACTCTCAATCACTTCATCAAATAACTTAATCAAGTTTGTTCAATCGATTACTACACATTTCATCGATTTAACAGCAGAATCATCACCACCACCCACTATCTTCAGGGCAAACAACATATTATGCAGCAATTTACAGCAATTATGCAGCAATTTACAGCAATTATTAAATACACGCCCAAATACGAATATATTATGCAGCAATTTCATCATTTCGTACCGCAAACCAACATCAAAGCCCTAATCTTCAACCGAATCGAAGATCAACGAAGTGAAACAGGGTAGAAGAACACAAACCCAAGTCCGAAAACAGAAAGAATGCGAAAAGCCATACAAACCGAAGTTCAATCGAAGCAAAAACACAAACTTACTTCCAGTTGCAATTCTGAAATGCAATGTCGCCGAGGAGGGTTCCTTCCGTGCTGAAAATTGACACTATCTGGGCGGAAGGAGGTCTGCAAGTTTCGGTTGGAGGGAAATGGGAGTTGATAGGAAGATGGAGTGTGGAGATGGTTATCAAACGAGGAGAAAACGTTGCAAAGTGACAAGAGGGCATTATTGTCCTTTCAAATCGTTTTAATTAGGTCATGTGCTGTGCACGTGACACTTTGACAGTCAGATTTGACGGAAAGTTCACGGAGTAACCTTTCAGTCACATCTTCAAACTTAAGTAACGTTTCGGCTACACAAAAAAAAATGAGTAACCTTTTAATCACATGGGTCAAACATAAGTAACGGTTGAGGTAATTAACCCTAGAAACATACATAGGGAAGGTATCATCATTGCTATTACCACAATATATCAAGGATTTAGAGAAGTTTACTATTTGCCCCAATGCCTTACAATACTCATCCAAAGTCGTCTTTAGTGCTCTCGCGTTATCCACTGATCCCTTTAGGAAAAATAAGGAATCGTCGGCAAAGAGAAGGTGGTGAATCTCCGGGCACGTCCTCCTTGGTTTAATTTCGATTATCTCCTTTGTTCACACCCGCGGATCCATTCTTCTAGATAACACGCCCGCCACCAAAATGAATAGGTGCGGGGAAAGCATATCTCCTTGTCTTATTCCTCTTGAGGGTTTAATCAGTCGTGTTTTCTTACCATTAACTAGAACCTGATAAGACACCGATGTTATGCAGACCTTAATCCATTGAACCCATCTCTGATCAAAGCCTCTCTTCTCCATGAGTAGGAGGAGAAATTCTCAATCCACCCTATCATAGGCCTTTTCCATATCTATCTTCAATGCACAGTCGGGGTTTGACTCACTTCCCTTTCTCTTCTGACTGATTTTCAAGTGATAGAACATCTCATGGGCAATGAGAATATTGTCTTGGATTTGTCTCCCTGACACAAAGGCACTTTGATATGGGGTGATCAGTTCTGGTAACCAGGTTTTTAGCCTGTTTTCTAGAACCCTAGACACTATTTTATATCCAAAATTGCAAAGACTAATAGGGCGGAACTCCGAAGGATTCGACGGGTTAAGGGTCTTAGGAATAAGAGTAATATTAGTATGGTTTATATAGGGTGGAAATATACATGTTTGTAGGAAGGTCGTAACCATAGTGACAATGTTTGGGCCTACAACCTTCCAGTTCCGTTGAAAAAAGGATCTCGAGAAGCCATCCGGTCCCGGTGCCCTAGACCCACCGAACTGATTTACTGCAGTCCGAATTTCACTTTCAGTGACCTCCCTTATCAACCAATTATTCATTGTGTCTGTGATGTTCCAATCAAGGCATTCGAGGATATCGAACCTCCCTTCCTCTCTATCCGACATTTAAGCTCCTTCACTAAATAATTCTGAATAGAAACCATGAATTGCATCCATTATGTCGGCTTCCTCCTCAACCCAAATACCGGCCGAATTCCTGATTTTGACGATCTTGTTTCTCCTCATTCTCTCCAAAGTTGTTTGGTGGAAGAATTTGGAGTTTCGATCACCCTCTTTTAACCACTCGATCCTAGATCTTTGATTCCAAAATATATCTTCGTTCTTCCAAAGGGCATGAATTTTCGACTTCAAAACCTTCTCCTCGAGCAATAGTTGGTCATTCGGTCTTGACTTAGCGAGTACCTTTAACCTCCGATTAGTTTCTTCAATAAGCTTAAGATTGTGCCCAAAACAGGCCTGACTCCATGTAATGAGATCTTCTCGGCAATTCCAGATTTTGAGGTTGTATTCTTCTCCGTTTGTCACTTTTCCACCTCGAGATCATGCACTTCGAATTACTTCATAGCATTGGGGGTTTTGAAGCCACATTTCCTCGAACTTAAATATATTTGGTCCTCTCCTCTCGGCTTGGTCAAAGTTGATGAAAATTGGAGCATGGTCTGATCCTATTGCAAGCCCATGAATGCATTGTGCTCTAGGAAACAAACCTTGCCATTGTGCGTTCGCTATTACCTGATCGAGTCGCTCTACAGTTCTATCCGCCCCCTCCCCTATTGTTCGACCAAGTGTGCATTTGACCCTTATAACCAAGGTCACCCACCCCGATTGCTTCTATAAGGTTATTGAATCCATCTATCTTCCTTTGATCCTTTCTTCTCCCACCCACTTTTTCCCAGTGGTTGGATATTTCGTTGAAGTCCCCCATAACAATCCAGGGATCGTGTCTAAGGGCCCCAATACTTTGAAGTCGACTCCAAATATGTATTCTTTTTCCATAGTCTGAATCGCCATAAACCGACGAGACCTTCGTTTTCAGCCCTCCTGCCCCAAACTGAACTTCACCATCGATTAAATTTTTGCTGATTTGGCCAAATGTAATCCCCGCATCATTTGACCACCAAATTGCTAACCCTCTACTAGTCCCCACCGGATTAACATACAATTCCTGACTCATCCCAATTTCTCTTCTAACTCTCTCACAAGAAGCCTCCGGCTGTTTTGTTTCCATTAAGAAGACGATGGCAGGCCGAAGTCTCCCCACCTTGTATTTTAGATGGCGAACTGTCAGGGGAGACCCCAACCCCTGACAATTTCAACACAGGGTGCTCATTGATCATGTGTCGCTATTTTGGAACAACCACCAGAATCCTTACACTTTTGCTCCATTCTCCTTGCTATGGAGTTGTCTTTCAACATCATCCTACTACCTTCCCTTCGTCCCCCTTTATACCTTTGCTTCCACGGTTCTGCCTGGACCCTAGGGGGTTCGGCTGGGGCTCCACTCACTCTTTGAGAACTCTGATTCCCCCCACACCTCCACTGTTTGGGTCATCTGATCCCTTTCTTTTTTTGTTCGGGTTTGTCTCCCCAGTTTTTGTGTTCCTGTGATCAGTCAATAACAGGGGCCACTGACTGATTTCTTGGCTACGCATAGGAGGTTCAGTTTGAGTAAGGAACCGAAACCTGGATTCCTTCTGCAATTCTGGTATCCCCCCTGACTTCCGGATATGCAAGCTTGTATCTCCAAGAGGGGATAACCAGTAACTTGTTTCTCCATTCTGGTTCCCTTAGACGAACTTCCCGAGTCATGACAAGTGATGGTGTGGCTCTGCAGGAGGAGTTGCTTGTGCGGTTCCTACACCTGATCCGTGTCTTCATCTTGAGGCTCCAAATTCAGGTCGAACCCTCCTTTTTTAGTGTAGGAGGACATCAATGACAGGTTCAGGTCTAGGGCCTCCACAGTTTCTGTGTTGTTCACTGATCCCCTATGGTCTTCCCTTATAGTCTCCTGTGAATTCGGTACATCTCCATGGATTAGGGTCGGCAATGGTGCAGTGAAAAACCCGTAACCATGGTTATAACCGTTACTGTTTAATATGGTTAACCATACCATTATGGTACGGTACGGTTATGGTGATGAATTTTCTACCCATAATGGTTATGGTTATGGTGTTTGAGTTACAACTATGGTTATAACCATGGTTATTATATAAATATAATAATTATTTATTATTAATAAATTAATATATACTAAATAATGGAAGTTACTGGACATACATATAATAAATAACCATGAAGTTGGTTTTATATATTTTTATTGTTGGCAATATAGATTTATGTATTTTTTAAAATAAAATTTTCGGTCTTTTATTATATTACATGTATGGAATAAATATGGTTAATAACCACAGTTATTTTAATGGTTATGGTATTGAAAATTGTACCCGTAATGGTTATGGTTATGGTATGTGGTTTAAAAATATGGTATAGTTATGGTATTTGTCATACCTGTACCATACCTTAACCATCGTCAGCCCTACCATGGATAGTAAGGTTTGCCATTTCTGGAGCTGGATCATTTTGCTCCAAGTTTGGCCGAGTCACCCCTATCACCCTTCAAGACGGTTCTTTCTCACATTCCTTCATCATATCCTTCCATGTTTTCCTCTATGGTTCCCTTTTCTGGATTTCTGTTTTAGTTGTTCCTCCAATCTGGTGCCAGGTACCCTGTTTCCTTTGTCGGGCACAGGTTGTCCAGAGGTCATACATCGGCTGAGATGAGTTTGTTTCAGATGTTATTATGTCACAGTTGCATACTTGAGCAGAGTGCCCTAGTAACCCACACCCGTAACAAAAATAGGATAGTCTCTCATATCAGATATTTGCCCACTTATCATGTCCCCTGGCATTTGCCCACCAGAAACTAGGTTTAAGTGGAGTTTCTACATCAATATCTATCTTCAAACGCAGGTAGCCTCTCTTCTGCATTTCTGCCTCACTGTCCATGCCAAGGCATTTACCTATCGTATCGGCCACCACTCTTGCATTCTCAACATTCAGCATTTCCGTGCTCAGACCATGCACCTGAACCCAGAAGTTGATCCTTCCGAAGTCAATCTCACCAGTACACTGAGTCGATGAGCTTGCCTTCAAGTTAAGGCAATGTCTGTGGATTGCCCACGGAGACATATCTAGGACCCTGCCCCAATCCATTTCATTCTGGAAATCGAACGCCATCACACCCTCCTCTAGATCAGAAATTTTAACTGGTCTGTGTGATGCCCAAGCAGCCTTCAACACCACATAAACAACACTATTCTTAACCTGTTTCTGGGAAATCATTTTCCCTACTTCTCGGCCTGCAACTTCGGGCTTGGGAGGTTTTGGGTCAAGGGACAAGACAGTCCTTCGGGGGACCTGAGATTCCCCAGAATCTGGAATGCGACTCATCGCCGGTGATACCCAGACACCTTCACTACGACAAGAACCAACCTACAAAACAGGAACGACTAAACAAAAATCCAGGCTAGATAGGCAGGCAGGTAATATCAGGGTGTCAATGTCAGTTGCAACCAGAGAATAGGTCAAAAGAAACTCGCCTTTGCCAGATTCCTTGCGAATCCACAACCTCGACGGTAATACTCAGATTTAAGCTCCGCGATTGCGAGCCAAGAATCACACACAGTGTTAACACCGGTGTGAGAGGGGAAGGACTGACTAAAGCCAAACAGGACGTAGCTCTGATCACTTCAAGAAGCTTGAGCAATCCCTAGATTTCATTCAGGACTTTCGTCGAGCACTTTGGGTGCAAACTAGGGGTGACAATTTTTGACACGACACGATCTTCTTTAAAGCGTATATGAGTTTGACCTTAACAGATCTCGTGTCTAAACAACTCTTATACGTTTAGACACGATTAATAATCGTGTCTAAACAACTCAGATCTGCAGATATCTGTATAAACACGATAAAACACGATTAACTAATCATGTCTAATCGTGTCTAATCGTGCCGTGTATACCTGTGACATGAATAAAGACACGGTTAAGTAATCGTGTCTAATCGTGTCGTGTCTAATCATGACACGTTCAGAAAAATATATAAAATTAATGTTTTTCGTGTTAATCGTGTCGTGTAACGTGTCGTTTTGTGTTTAATCGTGTAAACTCTTATCAATCAGGTCGTTCTTAATCGTGTCGTGTTAATCGTGTCATATCCTGTCGTGTCTATCTGTTATGTTTTTCGATTTTTAATTTCCAAGAAAGTTAATCGTGTCTCGTGTCGTGTCACGTGTGATCTGCTTCTTAATCGTGTCGTGTTCGTGTATGATGTTTTGAGACACGTTTATAAATTATCCGTTTAGACACGAAACCTGTTAAGATACAACACGGTTAATAACACGATACGATTAGACACGATTGTAACCTAGGTGCATCTGAACTTTGGGAAACTTTTGGATTTTCTCTCTCTGGCTCTCTCTCTCTCATCTCTCATCTCTCGTACTAGATTGCATTGACCACTGGGATTTTAGTCTCTCTGAGTGCACCTCTGCAGTCTGCACTGCCATTACCCATGGCCATCACTATCCCACTTTAGTAATTATGAACTTATACAGTCCTTTTAATAGCATATATCGCCATCTTCGATAAAAGATTTTTTTTTTTTTTGGCCAACTCTTCGATAAAAGATAAGTATTCATGGTTATGTTCTTCTGTAAAAAAATGCAGCCACTATTCTCTGACTGACAGTGACCTGATTCCTTCCGGTGATTTGTTTTATGTTATTGCATCGACAGTCTCCACTCCATAACCGTTCAGAATTCAATAATTCTCTGCCTCTCCACCCTCCGTTTCTTTCTTATATTCAAGATTTCCGCAACAAAAAAAAACAAGTTCTTGGAACTTGAGAGACCCCAGCAATCATCTACTGTGGGTATGGGTTTCTGTCCTTCAATTTTCTCTTCATTAATCAGGAAAGTAAATTCTGGGTATTAATTCATTCAATAAGTTACCCTCTGAAAAAGAGCATGTGGGGTTGCCTCCATGAAATTGAATCATCAAAACTGATTGATTGCTCAGAAGGGGATTGAAGTGGATTGGGTCTCTGTCGTCCGTCTGTCTGCTCTTGGAAACTTGCCTTAAATAGTAATATCTACGTTGTTTTCAGTGTCTGAGGTCTGTCGACTCACTGTGTAGGAGCCAGGAGGAATGGGGTCTGGAAATGGGTTTTACGCGCCTGCAGATTTTAATTTGGAGACGAAGTGGTTGATAAATCCAAAGCTTCTCTTCATTGGTCCAAAGATTGGAGAAGGTGCTCATGCCAAAGTTTACGAGGGAAAGTGAGTCAAAATCGTTATTTTTTATTCTTATTGATTCGATAACTATTGAGTTTTGCGTTCGTTAAAATTTGGGCTTTTCTTTCTAGGTATATGAATCAGACTGTAGCTGTTAAGATAGTTCACAGGGGAGACACCCCAGAAGAAATCGTCAAGAGAGAAGCTCGGTTCGCCAGAGAGGTCGAAATGTTGTCACGAGCTCAGCACAAGAATTTAGTCAAGGTTTGTACTCGAATAATAGGCGGATGGGTTAATTACACACTAAAAAACAAAAAATATTAGGAAAACCAAACAGGATTTTTTTTTATTTACAAATAACAAACTATAACTTTTTAAACTAAGTAATCAACGAACCTATCTTAAATTTTCATTATCATTATATTTGATCGAATTTTTTAATGTTTAAATGGGTTATTAAGTCAACATTAATTGAAATATTATAAGGAAAATGTATTACGACTTAATAAATCTCTAAAACATTGAAAAATTCGTTCAAACATAATGAAAATGGATAATTATAATAAAAAAACGAACTTTAAGAAAAAATCAAACAGCAAACCGAAATTTATTTGTTGACAAATAACAAACCAAACTTTTGGAATTGAACAAACAACAAACCTACCTCAAATTTTCATTATGTTTGAACGGATTTTTCAATGTTTGAAAGAGTTATTAAGTCGTAATACGCTTTCTTTAGAATAATTTAATTAATGTTGACTTATTAACTCTCTCAAACATTGAAAAATATGTTCAAACATGATGAAAATTAGAGGTAGGTTTGTTGTTTGCTCAATTCCAAACGTTTAGTTTGTTGTTTGTCAACAAAAAAAAGTTTGGTTTGCTGTTTGATTTTTCCTCAAAGTTCAGTTTTTTTTTTTGTAATTAACCCTAATGAAAATTAAATTTGAAGTAGTTTTATTTATTGTTCAATTACAAAAGTTTGGTTTGCTGTTTGTAAAACAAAAAATTGTTTTGTTGTTTGTTTTTTCCTTGTACTTTCGGTTTGTTTTTTATATAACCCTAGCAGCATTGACAAAAGTTTGTAAGTTAAGTATGCAATATTTATTTGTTATAAAAAAGATCGATTATTATGTGGAGTAGACTGTTATTTTTGAGTGTTTGTTATAATCACCAGTTCATTGGAGCTTGCCAAGAGCCTGTAATGGTTATATTAACCGAGCTTCTGCTGGGTGGAACCTTACGCAAGTCTCTGCTGAACCTACGACCGAGAAGCCTAGACCCGATGGTTGCAGTCGGTTACGCCCTTGATATAGCTCGTGCAATGGAATGCTTACACTCCCACGGGATCATACATCGAGACTTAAAACCCGGTATGTATATATATATACATACCGTTGTGGGGTTTTCGTTTCTGGGTTTTGTGGGTAACTTAATTAACAATCTTGAACTTGTTGCAGAGAACTTGATCTTGACAGCTGATGGCAAAACAGTGAAGCTTGCGGATTTCGGGTTGGCAAGGGAAGAGTCATTGACCGAAATGATGACTGCTGAAACCGGGACATATCGATGGATGGCTCCTGAGGTGAGTCTGTCTTTTTCTTGTCTTTCAAATCAAATGGGTCTTATATATATTGTTGGATTCAGCTCTACAGCACAGTCACATTGAAGCAAGGAGAGAAGAAACACTATAACAACAAAGTCGATGCTTACAGCTACGCCATTGTTTTATGGGAGCTCATCCATAATAAGCTCCCTTTTGAAGGCATGTCGAATCTTCAAGCAGCTTATGCTGCTGCCTTTAAGGTATCTACTATTTACTTACTGAATGCATTTATACTCGATCTGTGTCCTGTGATGAGATATATAAAATCATATTTTTTTTTTCTCTCCAGAATTTCAGGCCGAGTGTGGAAAACCTTCCAGAGGATCTTGCATTGATCGTGTCCTCGTGCTGGAAGGAGGACCCAAACGACCGGCCGACATTCAGTCAGATAATCCGAATGCTCCTCCACTATCTCTCTACCATTTCCCCTCCCCAGCTCCTGGTTCCTCAAAGAATCTTCCCTTCTGAAATGGCTGTCTTCCCTCCATCATCCCGGGGCACCAGTTCCCTTGTAAGGACGACTGGAGATAACTCCGTTGAGGCCCCACCAAGCCACCACCAGCACCAGATGATGGATCTTCAGAAACCAAAAGGATTCTTCTTTTGCTTCTACCAGTGCTACTAGCTCCCTCCATACATGTCCCCCTCTTGTTTTTACAGAAAGAAAGCTGAAAAATGTATGGTTATCTGCAGATGATGATTGAGGGTTCTGACAACGTGGATGGATTAACTTAGTCCTCACTGACTGATAAATGATAATGGGTGGCTGAACAAGATTGAGGAGTTGGGGGTTGCTGTGATGTGTGTAGTAAGTGACTAAGTGTCCACCCAAAGGCCTTCTGACTCCTCTGATGTGTATTGTTCCAACAATTAAAATGTGTATTGTATTAACAAATGAAGTATTGCTGTCTGTCTTTACTGGCTGTGCCCTGGATATTTATAGATAACGACTGGGATTCATCATAAGAAAGGGACTGGAAAAAATAGAAAAAAATAATCGCCGTTGCCGGGGATCGAACCCGGGTCACCCGCGTGACAGGCGGGAATACTTACCACTATACTACAACGACATTGCTGAAATGTAACCGGACCTTAATTTTATACCCAATCGATGAGTTCATTCCCACAATCGAGTGCCATGAAGGCATTTGATACAACCATCCAGAAAAATCTTCCTAGTTTGAAATGTGTAACCATGAATCTTATCATTGCGTTTCAAAATAAAAACGGTAGCAGTAATCCATTCTTTTCACCGCACAACCAATGCATATTCCAAAGGCAAAAGAAAGAAAATGGTGAAGGCTCTCTGAAAGTGTACGATGACACAAGACAGGGAAGTCGACACGCAAAGTGTCAAACACAGTAGTTTGTCTGTAAAACGAAATCTGGATTTCAAGTAGTTGCGTTTCTACTTATTCAATTCTGTATTGAGAAGATGATGATTTGTTGTTCTTCAGTATACCATTACAAAAATCAACAAGTGCATGGATAAGCAAATCAAATCATCATCGTCGTATACAAATACAATGCAACTATCTTGAAACGTTCCTTCTTCCTTCTCTATCAACTCACTCTCTCTCTCTCTCTCTCTAACAACAAAGCTTCATGTATGCAGAAAACTACTAACTAAAAACATCGTATAAATGGTCGTCATTGTTTCCCAGACATGTCAGGAAACATCGTAAATACCAACAAGAAAGAGCTCTGGTTCCTACTTTCTTGCACCAAGGAAGCTTCCATCTACTTTCTTGCGACATAACGCACCAATGCTCTTCACTTTCCACACAGAAATCCGATTCTACCGACAGATTATCGCTTGGTCTCAGAGAAAACACTCCAACCTAATCACGCTATTCCAAATAGGTAGGACCCAATCTCAACGATGTGATTAGGGTCAGATCATTCCATACTCTAAGACCAACCAATAATTTCTTCACCCACTTTCTCGCTTGCAGTTACCAGGCAACAGGTATTTGTACTCGTCGGCGTTTCGCAACAAGTGAGACGGAAGATGGACGGCAGAATACGAATGAGGAATGGGGCCCATCTTCCCGATGATTTCCTTAAAGGTGTACTCTTCAGGCAGCATATCGAAGAGGTCCGCACCTTGGCAAATCACATCCTGAACACGCTTCGGGTCCAAGTAATGCTTGAAACGAACTCGATCACAGTGGCTATAAGCTTTCATCTTGAATATGAAATCATGGATGTGTCTGAAACAGAAGCTGCAGTGCCACCCAGAATCCGCCAGCATGGCATCAGTCTGGCGATAATGTGCATATCGGGTCCCACCCTCCCGGTACCGATGCACGGTGGCCCTCCAACTGTTATCATCTCTGTAGAACTCAAATGAGTACATGTAATTCTTCATCTGCAAGTGAAGAACTTGAGGGATTTCATCGCACCAGCGTAACAGGTTTATCGTGTGGGCGCTTGGGATCTCGTCCACATCAGACATGATCAGTAAATCATCATCTTCAATCCCTGCTATTCTCAACAGCTGATCCAATGCTACTCTCTGGTAAGCTTCCTCCACAAAAGGGTTCTCTCCTTTCTTGAATCGGCCACCCACCATTCCATAACTCAATCTCGGCTCCACAAACTTGAACCGACCACGATTCATTGCAAAATTCAGCTTCTTGGGGATTCCGGTGAATGTGGAGTTTGATTCCAGAAGAACAAACTTGGTTACGTAAGGGTAGAGTTCGTTCCAGCGAAGCGTTAGAATATCGAGCTCGTTGCTGAATAGCACCGCATCGTAGACCTTTCTGGGGAATTCACGGATTCCCCATCCATGGAGTCTGCAAAGGGTTTCCATGGAGACATTCTCGTGGTAGTAGTGAGGGATAATGCTGAAGGGTTTCAGAGGGGATCCCCAGACTGGACGGAAGAAGTAGGAAATCTTCTGGCCGTGGGTGTAGATGGTGAACGCGAGCATTGGGATGGAGATGAGAAGTATGAGACATGTCTTGAACTCTACACCACGGAGGAAACATCGGATCCTCGACATGTTTAATGCCGAACGCGGTCCCTGTTCAATAAAACCACTGGTTATAAATGCAGATGATCTCGTTCCAATTCAAAATCATTCCTTTTGGGGCGAATCACCATTCCAGAAATAAAAATATCCCCAGATTCTAAAATTAAGCCTTGAAGAGAATTAGATTGTTTCAGATAACATTACCAAATTGGAGGAACAAGAAGTTCATGATATTTTAGACCATCAATGACCAATGCAGTATCCAAAAAATCAAATTTTTTTATTTTCATTTCAACGATGTAAATTCATGATCAAAACAAAATTACAGCAGATTGTAACATCAATGTCGCATTTAGTCTAGCCACAATGCATATCTTTTGCATTTTTTATAATGAGGGTGGTCGCCATCGCAAAATTCCATAAAGTTGATCAATAATACGCTGGAGATTATTAACGAATACCGTAAGAAATTCATAAATACCTGGCCGCAGACGTCTTCGCAAAGATCGTCGCACTTCTTCGAAGGGTAGTAATCTTCCGACATCTTTCCGGCACCGAAAGCGGAAGGGCGCAAAAAGATTGGATTGAAACAAGCAAAATGCTGCTTCAATCCTCTCTTCTGCGATTCAGTGCTGTTTCTTCTTTGACTCTCCGCCTATGAATCTTTAAGAAGCCCCATTTGACGTGTATCTGCTGCGGCCAACAGAAAATGGGAGAAATTGCAGGACGCAGAGGAACGATAATTCGGGGTTAGTAATGGTTGATTATCGTCAGCTGTGCTGTGTATCGGCTTTGCTGAGTTGTGGAGGATAAAGTTATACAAACAAGCCCAATTTGGAGCGGCCGTTTGGTGGTTTTTCGCTCTTACACTAATTTGGTCTGTTCCAAACTTGTGTCGCAGAAGAGGAGAAGGTGGTGGACTGGACGTGGAGACAATAAAAATAGGCTTTTTACGCAAATCCTTTTCAATTTTCCATCCTAATAAATTATTTTTAAATTTTTATAACCTCTGAAATATCCATATATATTGTATCGATATAAATTTCACTTAGGATAATAATTTGTACGATAGATAATAATGCAGTGAAAATAGTATTATCAATGTGTGTTAGCAAAGTTATTTCGATCATTTTAATTTTAAAAATTCATCAGCATATTCCATTTATTTTTAACAATTAAATAAACAAAAGTAGATTCTAATTTCAGAAATATTTATAATAATAAAATTTGAAAAAATAAATTCAGAATCGTTTTTTTTCAATTTTATTCTAATTAACCCAATTTGGCAAATACCCCATTATCGTCCTTTTGTTTCCTCTGTGCGCAACTTCCTGGAGAGCTCTCTTCTTTGTCTCCATTCCATGTCCGTGGACCCCATTTTCAGCTTACTTCTGACTTCATTTTTGCTTCAAACTGCAGTTGGTATGCTATGCTCACTTGAAGATGATGACACACCCAAAGAATACTTACAGTCTCAGCAATCTTATATTCAACACAGTTCATACAGAGTCATAAAAATGGATAATGCTGAAAACTCGCATAAATAATGTTGCAAAGCTACACTTTAACCCTTTTTACAACTTACCATTCCATGTATTTGACTACCTTTCTCTTCCTCTGAAACCATAAATGGGATTCTCAGCATGAACACCATCAAACATGCCATCATCCTTGTTGGAAACTCAACTCTATGTTGAATGAATCTTCTTTTGGTGATTGTTAGATATTCTAGTATAATTGGATTGACTAGTTGACCAATAATACCATAGTATCTCATTAAACAAGTCAGGAGGGTGCAGAGTGCACACTTATTTAAGTATATTATGATTCACAGTATCAGAGATTCACCAGTTACTTAGAGACAAGAAATGGAGGTTAAAGGGGGCAACACCCCCTTTGCAGGGGTCCGGGAGCAGCGCCCCTAGGCTGAGTCCCAGGGTTGTGAGCCCTTGGCGGGGTCCAAGGGGCAGAGCCCTGGCTGGGGGCCTGAATTTTTTTTTTTTTGATAAAGTCACTATTCTAAAAATTCATTGTAAATTTGAATTATTTGAATTAATGACTTAATATTTTAACCTCAAAATTCTCGGTTTTTGGACAATTGCTTTGGAGCCAATTTTAGGCCGAAATGTTGCAATGGCTTCGCTCCAAGTCATCATCTCAAGGGGTCCCTTTGTTTTTTTGGAGCCAAATTTTAAATTCATTGGACATGGTTTGGTCGAAATGTCACATGGGTTGCCCAAAGAGTGTAGTGTCTCTTCCAAAGGGCATAGTGTCTCTTCCCCATGGTGTGGTGTCTCTTCCAAATAGTGTGACAAACACTATAAATTGGTCATAGGGGAGGTCCGAAAATTTCATCTTATGTTCTAGTTCAGTATTCTGATTTTAGCCGATTGAAAGTTTAGGTGTCTCCAAATTGTTTCAATATGAAAGTGTCGTCACGACTTCAGAATAATCTAAGAAACCCCATTCGAAAGTTCAACAAGAAACCCCATTCGAAGGTTCAACAGTGATGATGATGATCGAGAAAAACTTTGAGATCTTAACATTCTGGAAGTATTTAGGGGATGTCTCCCGTGAGACTGGTGTGTTAAGGTAAGACGTTCATAGCGTTGCAGGGCTTCTCTGGGACTAACATCCTCCATGAAAACTCTAAGTCATCTTCCCCATCATTCCATTCAAACACTCTGCATAAAGTTTGTTTCAGCTCTGAAACTGATACAGATTCCTCCTACATAACACGGCTAACTCTTCCCATGGCGACACAGCAGAATGATACTGGTGTTCTCACCATATCATCATCGACAAAAATCTGTAAAAACACCATATATATATCAACTTCTACTTCATTATTATCATATACATGTTAATTTATTCCTCAACACAATCAAATTTCAGTGAATTTCTACCTCAAGTACATATATTGTACTCTTCATCAACTCCATACAAATTTCTACCTATACCTAAATCAAAATTGAATAAGAATGTTATCCTTCAATTACAAATGTATGATTTTCGACCCGTAAAATCCATTATTCATCAGAATACTTTACACCCATTACTAGTTTCAGCAAGTAAGTTCACCAGCAACTTAGCAAACTCAAGGATTTCAGATAAACATTTCATTAGAAAGTACAAAATACTAGTAAATAGTGTGCTAGGGTGTGTAAAAATACATTTTTAGGGTCATGAAGAGTTGTGTAGTGTCAAAAATCGGAAAAAATGTGTAATATGCAAGAAAAAAAATGTGTTTCTATATGAAAATGGTCGTGGTTAGCCGAGAAACAGTATAGATAAAAGAATTTGGATACAAAAGTTAAACAACAAGCTTTGAGGTAGGATTTATACCCGCGAATGACATTCACATGTGATGTTTTTTTATATTCAGATATACATTTATATTTTTTAAAAAAATTGCAAAATATTTTCGTATTTTTTTAAATAGTATATGTTGGTAAAAAATTGGCCGAAGGTGCAGTTTGATAGAAGATAAAAGAAATAGGTATTTTACATTTTTGTCCAAAAGTTCCCCGGCCCTAAATTAACAAGGAGGCAATAAACACTATTAAGGACTTTGAACAATTTTACCAAAAAAAAAAGGACTTTGAACAAAATTAATAATTGTTAATTTTATAAAAAATTTGAACTTTGCATGAAACGTGTTCACTTAATAATTAATTAGACAAAATTGATAAATTTATATAACGTTAATTAACAATTTATTAAAAATATGAACAAATTATTCTTAGTAATCAGTAAAGTTCAAGTATTAAATTGATAATTAATATTTTATAAAGTAATTAAAGTTCTATACATTTTCGGTAATTAATCATATTTATCTTTTTTTTTTACTATTTTAATAAAATATTTGCATTTTATGTATTTCTAAACCAAAACATGAGAGAACTAGCTAATTTTCTGGGAAACCAAAACCCTAGATCCTCTACTCCCTCCCCGATCAATTTGGCTAGACTTTAGCGAGTATAAATCGGAAAAGGATTATTTTTCATTCGATTGCTCTTGCTGCGACAATTCTGCGGCAATTGATTGAAATTTCGTCTGGATTCTTCCTCCTTCGGTCAGCTGAAGGACACTCTTTCAGGTGGAACTGTGAGTGAGTACCCAATTGCTTAATTAGCTGAGTAGTAGTAAATTTACTTATAGAGATTCAGCAACTGTTTCGGAGATAACCGAATTCTTCAATTCAAGGAAACGCCTTTTTTTTTCGATATTGAAATCTTAACGTTTGTAATTGCCAAATCATGAAATGTTCAAACATGATCTTCTTTCTTTTGTCGGATAATATTATGTGACGATTTTGATTATTTCATTTAATTTAACAGAATTCGTATTTATGTCTTTGCTTAAGTATTTATCTTGGGAAAACATGATTTCTCCCGGCTGTGGTGCTGATTTAAGTGTTCGTAAATTGATCTCTCTCATCTAACCTACCTTAAAGCAAACCGACGTTCTTCTTCATGATTCTTCACGAATTTCAAACCCTAGAAACAAAGTCACAGACGTCAATGCTTCATGCTGCAACCGTTCTTCACTTCAAATCTAGGAGAAACTTAATCAATGGTGACATATATGGTTTAGCACGTCACGAACAAGTGTTGTTGAGTCCTAAATTCTCTAATTGATTTGGATAGCTCAAAATGGTGAATTGGTGCGCGACCACACCCAATTTCGGAACGCTCGTACCAATCATGGTTCGGGTCTTCTCACAATTTGCTACCTTACCCTTACCCAAAAAAAGCATGCACCAAAAGAAAACAGCCATAAGTAGGTAGAGAGGTGAAATTTTTATTAGTTCATTGTTATTAAATAAATAACCCGAGTCAATGTGACTGCCTGATATTCCATCATGCGTGTTTTGCTGCTAGCTACTGATCTAATCGAATTTACTTAATCCTAATTTGGTCAAAATTTTCTAATTAGTATTTTTTTCCTCGTATTTCCTTTTCAGCTGAAACGTGCAGACGATAATGCAGGAGGGCTCGAAAAAATCAAGCTGACAGCTTGCAGAGGAAGTTTCCTGAGTTGGAATGGAATGGTTGCATATTTTTTGATTTTTGAACTTTTTTGGGGCTCACAAAGAGGAAAAGATGTCATCTTCACCGGACATTGCTGGAATTTTGGATAACACCAAGGAGCTTGATCGTCTGAAGAAAGAACAAGAGGAGGTGATCATTGAGATAAACAAAATGCATAAGAAGCTCCAAGCTAGTGAGTTCCTAGAACATTTCTTTGGTTTAGTAGTGGTCTTGTTGAAATGTGCTAGTTTGTTTATTGGCATCAAAGTTGGTCTCTTTTAGAGGATCACATCATTTACAGCTGGGATTGAATATGATTTGGAAGTATTAACTTGCTGTTAGAGGAACTAGGAAGTTCATGAATCCTAATTGGGTTAGCTCAAGTCAAGTAACATAATCTTTCCTTTTTTGTGGAGGTGAATTTGATCTGATATAGCTTTTCTTTTTGCTATATTTTTCGCATCTGTGCAAATGAAACTTATATTGTTCTAATCGGTCGGTTACTTGAAAGATCTTAATATTGGGTGTTTTCCCTTAGCAGTTAACGTAGCTGGAAACTCCCACTTTGTTTTTTAATTGAACCGAAGGTCTAACCGTTAAATATGGTTCCCACAAATGTTTTGCATTTTCTCAAGTCTGCTGCAGTAAACGAAGCTTATGTCATCTTTTTTCCTTTTTAAAAATGTAGCTCCTGAGGTGGTTGAGAACCCCGGCGACAACTCACTGTCAAGGTTAAAAACCCTTTATGCTCATGCCAAAGAGCTTTATGAAACAGAAGTGAAGTATGTTTCTTTCTCACGTCTCGTTTTGTAAATAACTGAAATTTGATATCTGTTTATGAGTTTATAGTTGCACACCGTAGTCCACTTTAGCCAAACAAATACTATTGTTGGATAGTACATTTAGTGAGTCATTACCTTTTCTTCCTGACAGTGTTTCCAATGCTTTGCTGAATCAATTAGACAGTCTACTGCCATCTGGAACTCCGGGGCAACCACGAAGGAGGATAGGTTTGTATGAGCACTTCAATTTGTCAATGAGGACTTGTTATTTGATATTCTAGATTGAGATAGCCTTATTTTTTCTTTTAAAGAACAATGGCTTCATTTTATAAATTTCATACTAGGAGTATTATTGGCCAGTTTCCTTTCATTTTTCATTCTTCAGGCTCTGCTTACAAATCTTTAAAGAATGACTATAACTATTTGTGTTTTTAGCAGAAGGAAATGAACAGAAAATGAGGAAGCGGATGAAGAATGATCCAGATAACTCGAGGTTTACCCCTGCCATGAAAAACCAGCTTGAGACTTTTGCTAGTTTGAAAGGTCATCAGGTATAATCTAACCCCTGCCATTTGAAAGTGCACACACTTTTCTCCATGCACTGCAAGCTCAAGGAGGAATGAGATTTGCAGGTTGCTGCAAGGGTTACAGGGGAAGATGCTGAGAAGGATGTGTGGTTCATCGTAAAAGTTACCCATTTTGATAGAGAAACAAAAGAGTAAGCTTGAAACCTCATTCGCCAACTTAGTGGAAATTACAATAAGAATGTGCAAGTGTGATATTGTTATGGAACTATTATTTCTTGATTGTTGCTGATTTTTCGTACATTTATCTGTAGATTTGAAGTATTAGATGAGGAACCAGGTGATGATGAAGAGGGCGGTGGTCAAAGGTTTGCGCTTCTTCACTGCATCCATTTTATATGCTCATTTGTTGGCCTATTATCTGATATATCTGTAGTCCTTATATTTGATTCTTTAAGAAATGTCCAAACTTGACCAGGCACAATGACAAATGGTAATAGATATAATTAATTATTTTGGATTGTAAAATTACTTCCATCTGGAAATAAGTTAGCAGTGAGATATCTTTGCTGCGTCATTTTTATTCTGATGGATATTTACAGGAAGTATAATTTGCCAATGTCACGCATTATACCTTTCCCAAAGGAGAACGACCCTTCTAGTGCCCCAGAGTTCCCTCGAGGAACACATGTTTTGGCTGTATACCCAGGCACAACTGCCCTCTACAAGGCAACAGTAGTGAACTCTCCCAGAAAGGTAACTCTTTTCCTTAATTTATAAATTGATAGAAACTGTGGTATACGGTTTTTTGTATTTCTAACTGAACTATCTGCCTCTTGCTGCTATTCATCGGTGGATCGCATTTTTGGCTGCTTGTTCTGCTTTACTGCAAAACAGAGGAAGTCTGATGAGTGAGTATAACTAATAATATCTTGTTCTCCATATGCTGGAAGTTATTTATTTTCATTAATTTCTCCACTCCATTGTTCCAAATCTATCAACAATGGTGTTTATTTATGTTTCAGATATGTGTTAGAATTTGATGACGACGAGGAAGATGGGGCTTTGCCGCAGAGATCGGTGCCTTTCTACAACGTTGTTCCGCTGCCAGAGGGACACCGCAAATGACACCCCACGACACGACAATAATGTATCATCATCCTGTTTGTTATATATATATATATATTACATATATAATGTAGCCATTCCAGTCCTGTCACCTGTTATAAATGAGCCACATTGCGAATAAAATATATATATCATGTGTGATTTATGTGCAAGTGATGTGAACTGCCTTTATTTATTACCATTTTTATATGGTTAAAGTCAAAATAGAGCAGGGATTTAAAATGATAGTTCAATGGGGTAAGTAAGGTTGGAGAAGTAGCGGAATATTCTCCTAAATATACCCCATTTAATAAATATATATCAAAATGTTCTCAGTTGAAAAATAAATACGAAAGTTCAGTTGAAAAATAAATACGAAAGTATACTTATTCTTCGCAAGTGGAACTGGATTAAACAAAAAAACAATGAGTCGCGGGCAGGTATACTTTCGTATTTATTACCCAACCGATGACATTTTTGTATATATTTATTAAATGGGGTATATTTTAGTGAAAATTTCGAAGTAGCGTTCTAAAGGAACAGTGTTTTTTTTCGGCCAACAAATCAATTTTATTTACTTAACAATTGTTCATTACATCCGAATCCGAGATCAAAATGGTGAGTAGCTGTTGAGGCAGCATCGAGACCCAATTTAGCGGGCATCTCAATTCCCTCGATCTCGATTGTTTGGCTACCCAATCAGCTGCCCGGTTCACTTCTCGTCAAACAAAACTCCATTTTATCTAACTAACCTTATCCGCCACGTTTCGAATGTTATCAAAGGAATAGTTGAAAATGACATTTATAGGGTATAAAAGTAAATTAAGGACCTGTTTTGTCCAAAATAGAAATAAGGAGGGCACCGTTAATAATATTCAATTTTATGACACTGTCGTTCCTTCTTCGTCGACGTTCTTCAGAACATTAAAATGTCCGAGGAAGGATCCAATTTTCTGGGTTCACCGATTTTTGAGGAGCTCCCGAACGGGCGCTTCCGCTGCGTCGAGACTGGCCACGAATTGCTCTCCCGAGATATAGAATCCTACTCCAGTAGCAAAAGATGCCGTTTGGGCCTCATCGACTTCGCTCTGTCTCACCAGAAACCCCCTCTCAATCTGTTCAAGCAGGATCCTCTTTGCCGGTAAACCGAAGTTCCAATATTTTCTTCTGCACCTAGATATGCAAGTATGAATCTATTTCTTAAGGCGCGTGATCCAATTGATTGAATTTGAAACTCAAATTGTTTCTGATTTACACTGCAATCTAGTTCCATTCACGTTGCTGGCATAAAAAGTGATTTCTCTAGAATAGTAGATTTTTATTCTGGAATTTCGTTGACATCCAGCGTTGTATTGTTCAGTTTGAAGTTGATCTGCAAATTGACTGGAGATACAGTGAATAAATCCGAGGATCATATATGGAAGCACATCAACGGCAGACGCTTCTTCAATAATTTAGGTTTGTGTGTGGCAGATAGGAACTGGAAGCTTTTTTCACTGTTGTTGCATGGAGGAAAAGTTCGAACTTTGCATTTGTTGATGTACTATATCTGTGAACAGAGAAGGAAGCTGATAATGAGAGTGTGGATAAATCAATTTCACATAAACAATCAAGGAGAAGAATCGAGGTTTCGTGTCGAAAAAGTAAGGGACTAGAAGAGATGGTGGATGAGATTATTAGATGGGAAGTTAGGGAACCTGAAGGTATGGACAGTGATGACCGAGAAAGTTGTGATTCAGATTCGAAGCAAGAAAGTGATGGAACTGATGAAACGAGTAAGTTCCTGTTCCATTATTATCAAAAGAAAATAGCCAGTGGAACTGATAGTGAATGTTTGAGCTCTTCTGGTGCATTTTAAGATTAGCAGGCGGTTCCTTCATTATCTGAAGTGTTCAATCTAGTTACTCAGGTTCTCGAGATACAAGAGTAATAACAAGCCTTGAAGTTTCATGGTTGTTAGGAGAGGATGATTGCATTTGACACATACATTGAAACATTGCTGCTACTGTCACTCTGATCTGCCATCTGAATGACTTTTGTGATTCAGGTGAAGATTATAGCATGGAGTGTGAAGAGCTATCTGTTCGGTACGGTGAATATCTCTTTTTCTTCCAAATTTTACTTTTACTTGCTGAGCAAGCTTCTTTAACGACAAGTTGATCTTCTGTTACTGTTATGAATCCTGAACATATATATATGGGCTTATAAACCAGACATTTTGTGTGTGTCAGGACCAAGAGAATGTCCATTGAAGTCGGTCCTAGTAGCTTTGCCTCGAGGAAGAAGAAGCCTAAGAAGAACAGTCCCCTGCTTTAGCTTAAGATTGAATGAGATTGGTGTCTGGGAGGCACCCACCCCCCTAGTTAAGAGTGACACCTAGTTAAGATTGGTGTGGTGGGTGGGGAAAAAGCATTGATGAATGAAGCAAATAAAACTGTTGTCCTACATGTGGACTCAGTTTCAAGTCCTTTACGACCCAGGTTTGAGAGACTCTATGTGTGCCTGAAGGCTTGTGTAACTGGACTGCGAAATGGGTGTAGACCTTTCATAACCTTGGATGGTTCCTGATGGTGGACAACTTCTCTGCGCCGTCACAAGAGACACGCGGACAATGCGTTGTTCCCAGTTGCGTTTGCACGAGTGGAAGCTGAAAACCACCAATCTTGGAAATGGTTTCTGGAAATTCTCATTGGAGACATTGGTACAGATAGGATATGGACAGTGATGTCAGATCGACATAAGGTATGTTTTGGTTGATATTTGATTAAATGTTTAGTCTTGTTAAGAAAAATCTGGTTAATTGATGCATCGCTGTTTGTGATTATTTCGTTAGTCATATTTAATCAAATGTGGACTAAACATGACTGACAAAATAATCACAAAGAGATAAACACGATGCATCAATTAACCACATTTTGCTTAGCAAGACTAAACATTTAATCAAATATCAACCAAAACATACCTTATGTCGATCTGACATCACTGTCCATATCCTATCTGTACCAATGTCTCCAACGAGAATTTCTAGAAACCACTTCCAAGATTGGTGGTTTTCAGCTTCTAGCCATGCAAACGCAACCGGAAACAACACATTGTCCGCATCTCTTGTGACGACGCAAAGAAGTTGTCCACCATCAGGTCTCTTCAAAAAACAACCATCCAGGGCTATGAAAGGTCTACACCCATTTCGCAGCCCAGTTACACAAGCCTTCAGGCACACATAGAGTCTCCCAAACCTGGGTCGTAAAGGACTTGAAACTGAGTCCACATATAGGACAACGGTGCGTACAGGGTTGTGTTCCATCAATGTTGTTGCATAGTCCTGAACCGTACTATACTTAATACGATTGCCGGCAAAGTTCTTCGTCATCCGTAGTCCACGGCTAACAGTATAACAGTTCACATTCCATCTAAATTTTCGTTGTATCTCACCTCGAATGACACTATTCTGCAAGCCAAATGAGCAAAACCAGAGCAATATAGTTGTTAAACATTATAGTTGACAAAACGTTGTTTGACGTACCTTTAATTTTGGGTCATCACGAAGCATTTCGATGAAATTGTCGCAAACTCATTTCATCTCAATATTGTGATTATTATGTGCGCGGAGACACTGATGGTCTTTAACTACATGACTGATTTCCATGGTCATTTATTTAACGGTTAAGTTTACGCGCAATAACTTTAAATCTGCATTTGTGCTTGCGAACAACTTTCACTCTTGTTGCGTTATTCACAATGAAATCGACATCATACCCATTTACTATCGCATGGTCGCGCATTGCCTTCCTGAAGTCTGCCACACTACCGAACAACATTCCAAGGCTGAGATTCAGGTTTGCACCATCGTTGTCAGGTTGGTAAAACCTACGCCTTTCGACACTATTCGCTTCTTCGCCCGTATCAACTTTCGTTCCAACTTCCAGTCTGTCGTTTCCACATTTGCTAACTTCATCTCCAAATCCGACTTCTTCTCAGTCAAACATGGAGTCGACCTTGTCTGTTGATTTACTATTTCTGTCAGATTTGGCTTTCGTATCAGTGCTGGTATGTTGGAGTAGCTTTGTCTCCTCACCACCTGAACCATCTGGTTTCTCATGTTCGCACGTTTCTTCACTTATTTCATCACCATCATCCGTACTTGTATCCTCCTCGTCGGTCCCCTCCTTCAGTACAAAATCTTAATCTTTTTCTTCATCATCACTGTCACTCGGAAATTAGAAGTTCCTTAGATCATTGAGAAGATTCTTCATTTCGCTGAGTCCATCGCTCATCTCAGGAAACATTTTCTGCTTACCCTTCTCATTATCTGGGACTCGATTCTTGATATTCTGATATGTTGATTGTCAGTCAATAATCAATTCAGACTCCTTTGCACGACATGATCTACTACTTTTGTTTATAACCTTGTTGCGGAGCTGCATAAGGAATGGATCATTCGCACAAGCTTCTCGATCAAACAGAGGCATTATGTACATAGTAATCTTCGTTGTTGTTCCTTGACGCTCTAAAATTGGTTTCAGATCCGCGTCTAAAGTGGTGACTTTAAAATCAGTGTTTGGATTTCCACCAGGAGGCAACCAAAAGATACATCCGTTCGTCACAAGATCACAGTACACTTCAGCTAGTCCGGTCAATGCGTAGTAGTTCAACTTATCGTACGTGACATCGAGTGACTCAAGTTCACCCTCGTATATTTGGTTCCACATTGTCAATCCACTTTCCACTGTGACGGATAACAACCATATAGTTGGTAGCCATGTCTCAGTGACTTCAAACAATCACTCTTCTAAACTTTTCCTGATTAAGCAATACAAAACTTTATCATTATAAACTGAATTACCAAGTTCAAAATAACATAACAAACATTGAAGTCCAATGAAACAGAACAAACACACTGCTAACTAAACAGGAACAAAACAACCATTTAAACAAAACTACAACAAACTTCACGCTTAAAAACCAATAAATGATCAAACTTGAACATCAAAACTACTAATTTTGCATAAAAAAATGTAATTTTATGCACCAAAACACCTAAGTATACTACTTTTCACAATTTGAAGAACAAGTTTCGCCAAAAAACACAATTTTTAACCGTGAGTCTGTCGCAATTACAAAAAAAAAACTAAATGTGCTTCAAATATTTGATCGATCAAACACAAGAGATGATCAAATAACAAAACACGGACAAAAGTTGTTCCCAAGCACAACAATTCACAGTGGAGCCTTTAGAATAACACGCACATACCCGATTTTAGCAAATCCACACTTCGCATGCCGCAAACACCAAAACCAGCAAGACACAAACGCATGAAGAAAGCAAGTAAGGAACAGAGGATACCTGAGCCTTCGAACAGAGCTGAAGCGCAATCAGAAGAGGTGGAGCCTTCGAAAATGGAAAGCCTTCACAAAACCGAACACAAATGAAGTGGAACTGTCAAATGGGGGGAAATAGGGGAGAGACTCATGCAGAAGGGCAGAATGGTCTTTTCATTCTGTCGTAAATTATTTAAACAGGGGTCACGTGTTACGCACATGCGAATTTGACGGTTTTTAACGGTTTAACCATTTAGTCACATTCTAAAAAACATGTGTAACCAATTAGTCACATAGCAAAATCAATTAATCACATTTTGAAACATGTGTAACCATTCTGCACAATGGTGAAACATGTGTAACCAATTAAGTAATTAACCCTTTTTTTTAATTAGTCCTATTAATTTGTAAGAGAAAAATAAATATTACGTGTATAGTTGATATTTATAAAATATATAATAGAGAAAACTACCAAACTGACCCGAACGTGTGGGTGATTAGCAAGTAGGTACCTATTTTTTTTATAGCAAATAAGTTGCTAAACTTTCTTAAATAAGCAAATAGGTATCAACCGTTAATTTCCGTTAAAAATAAACGGAAAATATCACGTGAGGAGCAAACAGGTACCTGAACTTACACGAATTAGCAAGTAGGTACTTGAACTGGTGCAAAAACCAGTTCGGTCTCGGTTCGGTCGAACCACTTTATTTATAAAAAAAAACGGGTTTATATACCAAACACATGCATGGCTCAACTCCAGACGTTCTATGTGCATCAAGGAACACTCCGAGAACTTCTTGAGTTGAGTCATGCATGTGTTTGATATATAAACCCTACTTTTTTAAAACAAAAAATAAAGTGGTTCGACCGAACCAGTTTTTGAACCGGTTTAAGTAACCTACTTGCTCATTTGCGTAAGTTCATATACTTGTTTGCTCCTCATGTGATATTTTCCGTTTAATTTTTAGGGAAATTAACGGTAGGTACCTATTTGCTATTTTTCATAAGTTCGTCTACTTAGTTGTTAAAAATAATAATTTAGGTACCTACTTGCTAATCACCTACAAGTAGGGCAGAGCATGAACCGGTTCGGGGCCGAATCAGTTCATGAACCATACATTTAACACATTTTAAAGATGTACGGTTTACTGCTCCAATTTTTTGCCGCTTCAAATTTTAGCCGATTTACCGTACATGTTCTGAACCGATTCAAAAATTGGTTCAGAATCGGTTCGGCCGAACCACTTTATTAACAAAAAATAATTTTGGCGAGCTGCTGCGGACCTGCGGTTGTGACGAGTTGCTGCCGCATATTTGCATTCAATAATGCATGCATGATTGTGCGGTTGTGACAAGCTGTGACGACTGACGAGCACGGTGCTAGACCTGCAGAGCTGGGACGGCGGGACCATAATGAAGGACCTGCAGAGCTGCTGAGCTGGGACGGGGGACCTGCAGAGCTGCTGCTGCAAACTGAAGGAAGCTGCCGGATGAGCTGACGTGCTAGACGTGATGAAGAAGACTGAAGGAGTTGCCGATCCAAGAGTTGCTGGTGCGGTGTTGACTGCTGACTGCTGTGACAAGACTGAAGGAAGCTGCCGATAGAAGAAAAACTGAAGAAGATGAAGAAGAAGAACCAGCTGATCCAATCGTCTAGTCCGATCTGATTAGAGTAGGTATTTAATAAAATTAAATATTATATTAAAACTGGTACAATAAATGGTACGGTTTACCGTGTGAGAACTAGTTTTTTTATACCTATTCTGAACCGCTTCATATTTTTGCAAAAAAAAACGTTAAGTTTGTGAACCAACACAGTTAGGTACGGTTCAACCAAACTGATTTTTTATTCTCAGCACTACCTACAAGTTCGCATACCAGTTTAATAATTTTCCCAATATAATATTATGTAATATATTATTATATAAATTTTATTATAATATATATATGTATATATATATATATGAAATAAATAAGATTTTGTACTTTATTTTGAATAAGAATGATTTTTTTAAGAAATTTGTAAAGTAACTTATATGCTTCACAAGTATCAATTAAAAATATTCAATTTAACGTTAGAGATAATAAAATACAATAACAAAAATGATTTATAAAAAATATGTATATTTTAGCAAAATTAATATAGATATATTAATGAAATATTAAAGTTTGGTATAACAAATCATCTATACGATTACGATACGAGTAGTCCTGTCCACACCAATCTATATAATGAATGGAAGTGGAATTAAGAAATGAGTAATAATTGTACTCCGTGAATTTTCCATGTGAACGGAAATTGACGAAGACAAAAATGTAAGCAAGCTTTTAATGAATATATTAAGGGCTAAGTATCAAATAGATACCCCAACTTTACATGATTTGGCAACTAGGTATCTAATTTTTTTTTGCCGCAAATAGGTTGCCCAACTTTGTGAAATTAGCAAATAGGTACCTACCATTAATTTACCGTTAAAAATAGACGGACGTAAGGAGCAAACAGATACCTGAACTTGACATGGTTTGGCAATTAGGTACCTGAACTCACACTAATTAGCAAGTAGATGCCTGAATCGGTTCAAAATCTGGTTCGGTCGAACAACTTTTTTTTTTTTAAAGGTAGGGTTTATATACCAAACGCATGCATGACTCAACTCTAGACGTTCTCGGTGCATCTAAGTAGGGTTTATGGGGGCTGAACTAAAGAAATAACCGAGCGAAATCGACAACCACGTAAACGAAGTCGAGAGCGGTCTTTTCCCGCCCGGGGATAATAGGGATCGATGGGGTCGGGATGGTGATGGACCCGAGCGATGGGTTCATGATGCTTCCTTAATGCACCGAGAACGTCTGGAGTTGAGTCATGTATGTGTTTGATATATAAACTCGACTGAACCAGATTTTGAACCGGTTTAGGTATCTACTTGCTAATTAGTGTAAGTTCAGGTACCTATTTGTCAAACCATGTCAAGTTCAGGTACCTGTTTGCTCCTCACGTTATTTTCCGTTTATTCTTAACGGTAGGTACCTATTTGCTAATTTCACAAAGTTGGACAACCTATTTGCGGCTAAAAAAAATTTAGGTACTTACTTGCCAAACCATGTAAAGTTGGGGTACCTATTTGGTAATTAACCCATATATTAATTAATCCCCAATCAAGTACCCCAATTAAATATTAATTAATTTCAAATCAACTTTCAGATCCGCCACCATTCATTGTCTGTGCCCTCACCAGAAATAGTCCATCATTCTCTGACCAGATTCCAACAGTGGTGTCCTTGACGAGGAAGACGATGCAACTCACGCAACGAGAGAGATTCTCTCATCTCCAAGACTCCAACTAGGTAATGTAATTCTAAAGTGTTTTATTTCTGTCCATTCATAGGCAACACAATACACGCCACTGCGGTTTCTTGTCATTGCTGATTGGTGGTCTATGCTCGACAACAGTCCTGATTAAGAATGTTACAGGAACTGCCGCGTTTTCTGTTTCGTTATCCAAAAGTAGGTTTTAGTTTGATTTCGTCTTTCCCCAGAAGAAGAAAGAGTGAACAGAAGCGGTATCTTCCGTCGATACGCTTTCCTTGATCATGCAAATGCGTGCTCTGTAAGGTTAGATCATGAGAATGGGACAGATTTTGGTGGGGTTTTGTTTCCTTGTGGGCCATTGTCATCCGTTTCATTTGGGTGTTGACTGTATTTTTGTAGCATTCTTTAATATAATAGATATTTATGGATAGGTATTGTGGATAGACGATAACAAATATATTGCTGGTCAGAGGATTGAGGAAGAAGATAACTTGGGGTAATTGTTTTGAGTCGGTCATCGAATAGAAGCAGTATAACCTCATTACATGTGGAAGCCATGCCTAGAAACTGCTTGCTCAGGCGTCCTAACTTAGAAAAGGTCTGTGCTTGTAGTTGAAAATTTGTTAATTTCCTAGAGAAGGTCTGTCCTTTATGATAAAAAGCTTTGATTTTTGGATCAATATTCACCGGAATGAGTTCTGTTTTTTGTTTGATTTCCAATTTTACAGTTTAATTAAGTAATTTTTTTCTCTTCCAGTCTTCCTGTCAGACGTGTCTCGGTAGCTAAGCAGTGAGTGAAGAAGATTGATTCTTCTGTTGAGAAAGAATTCTTGAACTTGTATAGACTCTGAATCGATGGGAGGTAAGAGTTCAACTTCGAGGAACGGGAGCTTTCATCAGCCTTCGCCTTCCTGGGATTCGCCACCGCCTTATGGTGTTAATTACCCTCCACCGCCACAGCCTTCTTATGCTCATCCCTATCCTGCTCCACAGCAGCATAGTGGTGGTGGTCAGGTTGGCGATCATAGAAAGAGGCTAGAGAGAAGGTATTCGAGAATTGCAGATGATTACAATTCCTTGGATGAGGTTAGATTTCTTTATAAGGATATCCTCTCTGGTTATTCCCTTTTATTAGCTGACTTGTTGGAATAAGAATTTTCTATATCTAATGGAAAAAGCTAAGAACTTTTTTCTCCAATACACCTTTTTCTCTATCATAGTCTGACAAAGATACAAGTGAAGCTCTTAGTTGTAGGTTGTTTCCTACAAAAATACAGTTGATCTCTTTGCAACCTGTACTTAGAGATTATTAGCCTTCTATTGCTTCTCATGAAATTCTCAAATGAAGGGTTTCTGTTATCTATGGGAAAATGTTGTAGGTGACAGCAGCTTTAGCGCGTGCTGGGCTTGAATCTTCCAATCTAATCGTTGGTATCGATTTCACAAAGAGCAATGAGTGGACAGGTGAGGTTCTTACTTCTAATTTACTTCATACATTAATGAACCCCGAACAAATGCTTGAGGCATTGACGGACTCTGTTATGAATCCATAGGGGCGAGATCATTCAATAGACGTAGTCTGCATCACATTGGAGACGGTGCTAACCCTTATGAGCAAGCGATATCTATTATTGGGAAAACCTTAGCTGCTTTTGATGACGATAACTTGATTCCTTGTTTTGGATTTGGAGACGGTATTTTTCTGCTACCTCCCGAAGTTCTTATACTTTTGGGCCCGTATTGCTTACTAGTTTTCTTAGTTTTTGTGCAGCATCAACACATGACCAGAATGTTTTCAGCTTCTACCCTGACGAGAGATTCTGTAATGGATTTGAGGAAGTTCTACATCGGTACAGAGAGATTGCTCCGCAATTGAGACTTGCAGGTTCGGTTCTTGACAGCACTTTATCAATCTATCTATACTCCATCCGTTATTGTTTCATGATTTTGACGTGGATTGGTTGGATTTTGTCTTGACACAGGGCCAACTTCATTTGCACCCATCATTGAGATGGCCATGACCATTGTTGAGCAAAATGGTGGTCAATACCATGTTTTACTTATAATTGCAGATGGACAGGTAAAATCCGAGTCATACTTTGTCGGGTCAATAATTTCTCTACTAAATATCTTGATTGATTAGGTAACGAGGAGTGTTGATACCGAGCGAGGCCACCTAAGTCCTCAGGAGCAGAGGACAGTTGAAGCAATTGTGGAAGCAAGGCAAGTTTGGTTCTTTTTGAGTGATCATCAAACAATCTCTTGTCTTACACCATTGTTCTTACTGCAGCAAACTCCCTCTTTCAATTATTCTAGTTGGTGTTGGAGATGGACCGTGGGACATGATGCGGGAATTTGACGACAATATTCCCTCTCGTGCTTTTGATAATTTTCAGGTAAGTTATTTGTGTCAAATAATATTGTTCATCATTTGATACTAAATTATTTTCGTTTACTTTTTATTTTGGTAAAATTCAGTTTGTGAATTTCACCGAAATTATGTCGAAGAATGTCTCTCCCTCTCGTAAGGAGACAGAATTTGCTCTTTCAGCCTTGATGGAAATTCCTTCGCAGTACAAAGCAACTATTGAACTCAATATACTCGGGTAAATACAAAAAAAAAAAAAAAAAAAAAACATTTCAGCAACCAAACATATGTACTTAAATTTGTGTCAAAATTTCACATCCTGAAGATCTTAAACTGTTGCAAAAGTTGTTCCTTATTTTTTTTTCTGGCCTTTCAGTGGTCGGAAAGGCAGTGCGCCTGAGCGAGTTGCTCTGCCGCCACCAATCTATAGTGGTGGCCCTCCATCATATGGAAGTGCAAAGCTACCATCATTTGGAAGTTCAAAGCATAGCTTTGGGCCAAGTGTGCCACCAATCTATAGTGGCGGCCCTCCATCATATGGAAGTGCAAAGCATAGTTTTGGGCCAAGTGTTTCCTCTTATCCTCAAGAATTCCATTCCGAATCGACTCCTCCGTCAGCTTCTACTTATGATAACCAGGTATTTTCTAACATCCACTTTGGCATCAAGTTATCTTCTTGTAAAGAAAGAATTCTATCTTATTTCTTTGTTGTGCAAGTTGGTTATGATCTTCCTCGCTTGAACTGTGAAACTGCATTTTTACTTTGGAGGGGTTAGTGAGATGCATGCTTATAGAATTTGTTGGATTAACTAGCTCCATACACAGATCTGCCCCATATGCCTCACCAATGCAAAGGACATGGCTTTTGGGTGTGGCCACCAGGTAAATGTATTTACAACCCTGAATCTTCTTCTTCAAATCATTGTAATTATTTAAGACAGATGATTTGCTTTGCTACACTACAGACATGCTGCGAGTGTGGTCAGGACCTTCAGTCGTGCCCCATCTGTCGAACCCCGATCCAAACGAGAATAAAGCTATACTAGAAGATGGTCTCCTCCTCCTATTGCTTCTTCTTTGCCAAAAAAAAAAAGATGGTTCATTTGCACGTCAAGGGTTGATTTGTTGATTCAGATGCTTTCAGTTGTCCATATTTTAGGTCAAAAGATTCAATGCTGACATTGTGCAATAAATGGAATTATTGTAAATACAATCTTTTTGTGAGCCCTTTACTCTATAATCTTCCCTCAATTAGATTACTTGAACAAGAATAATAAACTTGGTGGGGGGGAACACTTGTAGTAGTTAACAGCTTGCACTCTTATATATAACTTGTAGTAGTTAACACTTAACAGCTTCAGGTGTTTCGTTAGTCCATCAGATGAAATATCTATAGCAACTCTAGTCTTCAGCAAGAAAGTGCCCCATCTTCTGTTCCTGCACAACCAATCCGGCACTTAATTTCAGTTGAAAGGCGCAAAGGAAATTCATTCATGATTATAGCAAAATAATAATAATCATAGGAGCAGACTACTTCAGAATCTTTGCGTTTCTTATTTAGGAGTTGAGACCGCGCTTTGCTCTTAGTAGAGTTGGAAGACTTGTTCATCCTCTGCAAATGATTCCAAACAAAACATAAAAACAGCTACACAAGATGGCGTCTCGAAGAATGATGTTTTGGATGAAAACAATACATTTGTAGCATTTCATAAAGAAACGACAGGCTTGAAAGTATTTGTACCTTAGAGATTGCTTTCTCCTTGTCACTTACAAAGGGCAAAAGGTCGTCCGCTGTATCGGCTCGGACGACTGGAACAAGATAATGTTTCACACGCTGTTTAATATGTACATCAGATGTATCATCAGCAATGAATTTACTAAGAAAATCTCCTACTATGCTCTTTATTCTTCATTACGAGTCATTCAAGTATCAAGATTAGTTATCACAGCACTGTGTTAATTCATATACAGGTTAGAACAAGGACCTTCTCTTTTTCAGATTCATAGAGATTGCCACCAGAATGAGGAGCACGATCCATAACTTCAAAGACATCATGCACGAGTTGATTTTCCTAATTTTGGCATACAGCAGAAGAGTAAAGAGTGAATAATATGGATCAATTCAACAAACACAGAAAAAATGACCAACTCAAACTAACCCGAATTTGTGTTTCCAATCCTTTGCTTCCAAGAAAATCACACAAGAAATTTAGCTGTTTCAAGAAACACAATGAAGAAGCATCTGAAGATTCAGCCCAGTTGGAGATACAAGAAGCAAATGACAGAGAACTGTTTGATACCTGTCTTCTTTGGCTGTATGTTGATAAGGTAACAACTTGTTTTCCAACACTCTTATTCTCTCTTTTGAATTTCTGCGAAATCAGGAAATTCATGTAAGGTCGATCTAGAAGAAGTCTCCAGTTCTCTGCATGGCCACGTGAAAAAATTATGCATTTGCTTACCTGAATTTGACTCAAATTAAACTTCAAGTGTGTGCTTGCATTTGAGTTCTCGATTTCTTCCTCCACAGTCACATCTTTCTCAGAAAATATGACCAAGCTTTCATCTTTAGATTCTTTCATTTCACCATTGAATTTCTTAACTGCTCCCATTTCATATATCAGTGCAAGGGACTCTGATGCAACATCATGGAGTGTTTCATTTTCATCCTCAAGTAGACTTGAGAAGTAAGGAATTGCACTGCAATAAGTACCAGGGAACCATTGAGATTGTGTATACTGAAACATGAAGATTGATACGTTGAAAGATGATGCTTTTTAGTCCAAAGTCCAGACATATATATGAGGTGCCTGAATGTTGTGTTCTATCTCAAGACTCTATTTGAAACTCACCCTGTCCATAGTTTGTAACTGATTCTCCATCCATCCAAGGCCGAAAGTAGAAAACACCATGCATTTATCTTATCAGCTACACGAAGTTTCTGAGAGAGAATATGTAAACTTGTGAAACTGGGAAAGAAAGGAATACATAACAAGAGAGATTAAGAACAACATAACAAGAGAGATTAAGAACATACAGTGGACTTAGTATCTTGATGGATGCTATCCCATATTATCTGCATGGCCTTCTCCGTCTCAACTGAGTTGGCACCACAAAAGAATCCGATAATAGCCAAAGCGTGTAATATCTGTGTACTAGCAACATGGATATAAAATTAGAACTTGTAGAAGAAAGTTGTTCAAACCATTTGCACAACTATGTCACCATTCCTACCCTTGAATTGTTTGCATCGGGATTTAGAACTTCTGAAAGCAATGGGATTGATTCTTCATACAATTCAGATGCCTTAGTTCTACACTTAATAGTCATTGCAAATAATCCTACAGAAAATATGGAAAACAAATCTATTATCTGGAAGAAAGAGATAGATGCTGGATTCAATGCAACACACAAAGGTAAACTTACCAAGTGCATGAGCAGCTAGGTCTCTCTCCTTGGCAGCACCTTTCTTTATTGAATTTAGGAGACGAAACATAAAGGTAGCAAAACTACATAACGAAAAGGAGTGGTAATTATCAGTCCTTGATTCCAAGAAGAATGCAGAAATGTATCTTATCCACCAAAGACAACTAGAAACATTCGGGTTGACCCATGCTACATGACATTGCACTGAAGACCAACTATTGTTTTAGATTACATTCAGCAGAAACACAAAAGTACTTCTTCAATTGCCTTGCAACACAAAATTAGCAAAACTGATCAAGATGATGACAACTTACTTTTCCTCCACAAATTCATTCTCTCTGTAGTTAGTTAAAATATGAATAATTGATAGTAGAGCTGCTTCTCTCCTGGAACCTCTGCATATTCACATCAAAGAGAATAAGACGAGAACAAAGCTACAGAAAGAGAATAAAAAATAAGACATGAAGTCACAAAAGTACCTATTATACAATTCTTCAACATAGTAGCTAATGGATTTTCTTGGTGTAACCATAGCCTTGTCAGTGTTATTAACTTCTCCACGGATTAAATAACTTCTCACCTGCAAAAAAATGTTTAACACTAAGACCCTGAAAAGATTCCGTGATCGGCAGAGCACTATTAACAGAACTATTTACATTGTGTTGACAGCAGTTAATAAACTCCTACAAAATGCAATCAAATCTAAGTCATATTCTTAAGAGAAGGTCAAGTTTGGTTCGTCAAACTTATCCCATGGGTTCACCATGATTCTACAAGGGAAGGCATTTGAGCCATAATTCTATTCCGATATTTATAAATATACTTCAGCGGACATTTTATACAGTATTCGGAAGTAGATGAACTGCCGGAATCAAGATTTACAGCTTATATAGCTAGCTCTGATGATGATAACTGTGTCGCCGATTCCAGATTTGATGTTAATGCAACAGATGTAGATACTAGTCTAATCATCATTAGACCATAAACATGATGCAATGTCAAAGGAAACATTCAAATTTAGGACAATAACTTTCTAGATTGTATCAATTGTGTTGAAAACTGAAGAGTACAACTCTATAGTCTATATATAATAAAACTATATATAATCTGCCTATAATAGAAATATAAAACAGATGTAATACTAATAGAAGCTACATATAATATAATCTACCTATAAAAATATAAAGTATCTATGATAAAAAAATATAGATATAAACATATATCTAGAATGTCTTGGTCTTATTAGTTATTTGTGATTGAGCTTCCTCAAAAAAATTTAATTTACGCTTGTAAAACCCAACATTATGATTACTCGAGGATGATTTATCATCCATTCTCCAAGTTCATTTCCATAACCGAAGAGCTAATCGACAAATTTAATCGAACACCTTGAGAAGAACATCGAGACCAACTTCCATAAACTATCTCATGTATACCCCTAGAAAAATCACAGCTTGACGGCAGGGTGAGGGAAACTTACGATACGCGATAGCTATGATAATCAAGATACTGCAGAGAAACAGCCGAATCAAGACCTGTCTAATCTCTGCCGCAAGAAAGCTGCTACCGCGCAAAAAGAATTGAATTCCGGTAAAGGTGTGGTCTTGCTCGAAGCGGCAAGCTGGGTTTGCCAAAATTCCATCTGTAGAATACGAAATTGTGATGTAAGGCGATGAATGAACAGATGAACGGAGTAGGCGCGCACTCGAGTTGAGAGTTTGTCCGGCTCTTTAAGGATTCGAAAAATTGCATTAAAGACCACAATATTTACTTTTAAAATATGTGCACCCCAAACTTTGGATGTTGCAAATTCTCACACTTTTAATTCGTTGCATTTAAGGTTCTTATTAAGAGTGGACACAAAATACCGAAAAACCGACAAAGACATTATTCCAAAACCGTAATTGCAGCCTAATCTTAGAAAATTATAAAGAGGCAAGTGTTTGTATGATTTATAATATTGTGGGCAAAGTAATCCTAATTTGTAGGGTTAATTACCAAAAAGCAAACCCAACTTTGGACTAAAACAAAAAAGCAAACTCAACTTTGTTTTTTGCCAAAAAAAAATAAACCGAAGATTATGAAATGAGGAGGTAAAAAAAAATAATTATGAAATGAGCAATTAGAAAACCCGATCCAAAAATCCGTTAATTTCCAACAGAAATTGCAACAGTTGGGAGCAATTAGGAAACCCGATCCAAACGTTAATTTCACTGTTGGGTTGATAACTTGTATCTTCACTGTTATGTTGATGTTCTTCCTCAACAATTTCGTTTTGGACCTGAAGCCCACTACCATTTCCTCCAAGCCCACCACCTTGTAATCCTAAATTGGATTGTGTTTCTGTTCCGGCTAATGGTTGATCATATCTTTTTACTTAAGAAACAAAAAAAAAACTCTTGAAGCTGATCATATTGCCAATTTCAATTACAGTAATAGGGGAATAGGAAGGGCTTGGATCTGCATCTGCTTGTACATCCACTGCCAATTATCGGGGGTTACTTCACCTCCAAGCGACCGAATCACAGATGCGCCACTGCACGATCCCACTTGGCAGCACTCCTCCAGAGATAAGCCTTTCACCAGTCCATACAAAAAACCTGCAGCAAACAAATCCCCTGCTCCAGTTGCATCCACTGCCTTCAAATCACCAATCCCTCCAACTCTCACAGTCTGTTTCACAAATTGAATATTCAAAAACATTTTCTTCAAAGCATATAACAATACAAAAAACACAATCAATGATTGCTGCAAAATTTAGAATCTTGAACCTTGTTCCAGTGCTTTGCTATGCAGCCATTGGGGCCTAGTGTGACCACAGACCAGTTGCAGTATCTGGACAGAAATTCAATTGCAGACTCTGGTTCGGCTTTGTGTTCACCCCTGAGACTGCCATATAGTAGTATATATATGGGGTTATGATATGACTCAAAGCAGGAATCAACTTAAAAAAGTAAAGTAAAAAAAACTTTGAACCAAGACTTCCACATAGTAATAGTCTATGTAACCTTAGCAGCTCTGCTGCTTCATCTTCATTAGCAAAGCAGAGGTCTACATTCCCAGACTCGAGCAACTCTAAGAGCGGTTTTTTGAAATCCCGAACCATCTAACAATATATTTAAATATTGCAATGCAAAATACAATCAATCTTCCTCCTTATGCAATTCAAACAAAAAAAAACTATTTTTTTTTTTCTAATAATAATAATGTATACTTTTAAACATTAAAGTTGACTCCTTTAACTTTCTAACTATATATATAAATCATAACATTTATAGAAGAATAAGAACCATGAATCAAACCTCAAAACTAGCCAAATCCAGAGAGACAGAAAGGCCCTCCTCTTTGGCAATCCTTATAGCTGCTTGGATTACTTCGAGATTGTATATCCCATATCTCAACAGCAACCACTGGTAAGTGAATGAAATAAGACAAGAGTTACAAGCCAACAAAATCAAAATAAACCTCTAGATATTAATGTTAAGGACATAAAAGTACTGCTAATCCAAGACATAACAGATGCACTATATAGCTCTTACAGGTAAATGTTTGCTTTTCTGTTATTGTTATGTAAATTTTACTATGAGAGACGAACCTTGGAGCCCTTGAAGTCATCTCTTGTCAATTCATCTGCCTGAGTAAAATAAGAAGAAACAATAATAAGAAGAAGATAATGTTTATTCCTAGCCCTTCCTCATTTTCAAATCAATCGTTACTGAAGAAAAACATATAGTGTAGGAATGCACCTGAACTCTCACGGCACTCGAAAGACAGGGTCGCATTGTACGGTTTCCCAAGGCATCCACCAAGCAAATACACTGTACCGCAATAGACAAGCTAAACTACTAGTCTACTACCAAAAAGTAACAAGTTTTTTTTACAAATATGATTACTGTTCACCTGCCCTGTCCGACCTTTCTTCTGCCTCAGCCTCAAGAGGTCGACTCCATTGAAGCTCATATTACTGACAAATTGCTGCCCTTGAACATCATCGCCATAACCCCCAATAATTCCAGTGGAGATTCCGAATCCTGCAGTGAGACCTCTAATAGTGTTGGCAACACTGCCACCAGCCATGGTCTTCATTGGACGGACATCCTCAGGGCAGGACAGGGTATGGGTTTTCACTTCACAGAGTATGTGCTCAAGCTCTTCTACAGCAACCTACAGAGTATTGAATTGTCATGAAACTCCATTGAATAATTGTTACAATAAAACCCATCAACTTTCAAATACATATATCTACAACTTCTTGAAAAATATTTGTTATTTTAGTAAATCTCGTGCAGAGGAAAGTCTCCACTCGGTTTGGAAAACACAGCATTGTTTGCAGTTGGTTTTTCTTTGGATTCTATGCGTTTTTTATACAACGGAATTGAGGTTTCGGTGGGATCTGATTTAAGTAGGGAGTTTACAAAATAACTACACCATAAATAATAAGCACCTACTTAAAAAAAAATGTTTGATCTTGCAGAAACAGCGGAATTCTTCAATTGAACAAAACTGCAGTAAACACTGTAACTGACTTAATACCAATACAATTAACTTTTTTTTTTTTTTGGCCAAATCAATACAATTAACTGAAATCATATATAAAACAAGCCACGAAAAAGATGCATACAGGAATCGAGCCGCTACGTTCCCCGGGAATGCTGTCAAGGATGGACCAGTCGACGCGCGCCACATGGTCAGTGAAGGCCGCTGGCTGCAGACCAAGAATTAACGGCGCCGGTGCAGGAGCGATTGCGTCGGGCATGAATTCAGCGCCCATTTCTTCTTTCTATGTGAAAAGTTTCCTCCTTTGTTGCTGAATTTGGATATGGGAGAGACGAGAAAGAACAGATGAGGACTATCTCACTCGCTCGAAGGCATCTCCCTTCTTTCCTCCTCTACTGGTCTGCTATGCTCTGTCGCTGCTGAACATACTCTGCCCCCCTCTGCTTCTGTTGTGAACCCGATCTTATAAATACGTCAGACTGATACATATATTTTTTTTTAAATAGCATTTTACTCAGAAGGGCAAGATGACACTCAAAAGACCTGGAGGACCAACCCGGAATTAAGAGGCAAAGGGGACCGGTTTCGGTTACAGCCGAAAGTGAACCAAGGTCAGCACGAGTCCAACCCGAAGAGCAAACATGCCTAATCCTAATCGTAAGAAGAGATTGTCAAGAAAGCCGAAGGTTACAGGGATCAAGAAGAATGCAATGCACAAACACTGGGTTCCGGTGGTTGTCCCAAAACAGTCACGGGTGTCCAATGAGTGCAATCGAATTGTCAAGGATTGAGTTCTGCCTTGACAATTCAATACCTACAGGACCTCAACCAAAAATATCGCTCAAACATCATATTTCTAATGGAAACAAAGAATAGGGATACCTAATGCGAGAAGATACGAGTGCGGATGAGAATGGATAATACACACTATGTGAACCCGAATGGCTCGTCCGGAGGGTTAGCATTGTGGTGGAAGGCGGATACTACAGTTTCGTCATATATGCTGATCCAAACTGCATGGATTGCGAGATGTATATGGATACCAATGGTGAGCCAATTTATGTAACATATAAAGTAGAGGATGCTCTTCATATAAAGAGTTCGGGTGACCCGGGCAAATACCTAGGATTACCATCGATTTGGGGACGTTCAAAGAAGGAGGCCTTGGGATCTTTGAAGACAAAAATCAAGGACAAGTTGGGAGGGTGGAGACCGAAAACTCTCAACCAAGCGGGGAAGGAAGTGTTCATCAAGGCGATCATTACAGCGATACCCACGTATGTCATGAGTGTATTTCGCCTCCCGAAAACATGGTGCTCAGAAATTGATGCTCTCATTGCGTACTTTTGGTGGGGGCAAACAACAGAGGGAAAACGAATGCATTGGAGAAGATGGGATGTCCTAACGAAATCTAAAGAGGTGGGAGGATTAGGGTTTAGGAAACTCCAAAGTTTCAACACGACCCTCCTAACAAAGATGGCGAGTCGAATGATAACCGAACCCGATATCCTATGCGCACAAGTCTTGAAAGGACTATACTTCCCACGATGTTCACTACTAGAGGCTAAAAAGGGAGGTTGAGCCTCATGGGGTGGAGTAGTATCCTACATGGCCGAGAGGTGATAAAGCAAGAAGGGATGTGGTTGATTGGCACGGGAGAGGACATTCGAGTATTCGCGGACCCATGGATCTAAACAAAGGATATCAAAAGAGTGAATGGGGTTGTCATAGTGGAGCACGGGGGGAACCTAAGGGTAAGCGACCTCATTCTACCAAATGGCACATGGAATGAGAACCTAGTGAGGAGCATAGTAGACCAAGAGGATGCATCCCATATCATCAACATCCCCTTACCACGAGATGGGGGACGAGACCGGTACATTTGGCCACACACAAAGGATGGAAGCCCCCAAGTCCGATCGGTCTACCACAAGATAAGGGAGAAGACTGAAACACACCCAATACCGAACAAAAATGGTACCCTATGGAAAGACATTTGGAAAGCAAAGGTAATACCCAAGTTGAAAAACTTTATATGGAGGCTTGCTACGAATGTCATAGCCATTAAAGCAAACATGGAACGTAGAGGGATGAATGTACCTCCTAATTGTCCAATATGCGGAGAAGTCGAAACACGGGAACACATGATCTTAGAGTGTGGGTGGACGGAGCAGGTATGGATCACCCCAATTGGGTTGCGAGTTGATAGACCGAATGAGATTGATATGGTGGAATGGCTAAAACGGAGGCGAGTGGAAACACACGGTGGGAGCGCAACTAGCGACAATAGGTGGGCCCAAGTACTCCTCACGTGTTGACACATTTGGAAGGCAAGATGCAATGCGACCTTTGAAACGAAACAACCCAATCCAAAGAGCGTGATAATGGAAACCAAACAAGCATATGAGGAACAAATAGGGATACACCGACCGACCCAAACAACATGACCGGAAGAAGAGGAACCGAACCGGCAATGGCAACCCCCGACGGGTAACACGATCAAGATAAACTGTGATGCATCATGGTACAAGGAGACTCAAAGAGTCGGCATATGAGTGGTAGCACGAGACAAGAACGGGAAAATAGTGGGCGGAATGAACCGGAGGCAAAGGAGTGACGACATCGAAACGATGAAAGTCATAGCAATGCACGAAGGAGCACGTCTAGCAATTGAAGCGGGATGACAAAGCATTATCATCGAGACAGACTCAAAAACGGTTCACCAACAACTCATGGAGGGCCTGAAAACATTGGAGATTGTCAACAATAATACTGAATATTCGAGCACTAGCAATACAAGTGGAGCAAGTGCAATGACGAGCTATTCCAAGGACGAGCAACAAATGTGCAAATTGGATAGCAAAGCAAGCGAGATTGGGAGTGAGTCTAAACGATTGGGTCGAAAGATCACCACTACCCTTTGTATGTTTAGTAGCAAATGAATTGATGTATGAACATACGTGACCAAAAGTCACGGCGTTTTATTTCTTAAAGTAAAACGACTAATTCGATAAAAAAAAAAAGAGAATAATATTAGGTTATTATCGTAAATTAAGTATTAAATTTAATAGATCCGGTTTCACAAACATTTATTAAAATTTTAAATTGAAATAGACAAGCTTTTGTACTAGATATTATTTTAAAAAAAATATTCATTTGTTTAACATTTCTTGTATAAAAATACTTTTTTTTTACTGTAATATTAAATTAAACTATTGTTTAATTTAAAAAAATATAAATTAAATCATTTTTTTATGTATATATATTATTATAAATTAAAAACTATTGCCTCTCGTCGTCTTCCATTTACATGAAATGTAGCTACCTTCAAAAGATGTGAACGGCCGATCTCCGAGAAGTTGGTTCCCCTTCCATGGAGAACAGCTACAGTGCCAAGCTTGCGTCAGTAGGCTACGAAACGGAAGATGCTCAGGGTGGTGGTTGAAAGTCAAAGAGGTGTGTATACTAGTGTTTTGATCGGAATTAGTAGTTCCCAAAATCACAATTAGAGACTACAAAAGCATTCACAATTCAGTTTAGGGGTAAATCCGCCGCATTTTCTGACTCCTTGTGTATTCAACGAACCAAACACGCCGAAAAAAATTAGTGTTTAGAGGTTGGGCAACATGTTCATTTTGCAAAAATTTAAATTAATTTCCCTCTGGATGAAAAATAGCTCCACCAAACACGGCCAAATTAAGGGAGAAATTTAAGAGGATGATGCATATAGTTGGGGGCAAAACAAAATAAGCACATACAGATATACTTCGGGGAGGCAAATGGTAATTTTCCATTTCTCCAAAACCAGGCTATGTTGCTATCAATCAATCAGGGCACACTACAAAAATGACCAATGTCAAATACCCAATGTATTAATAATATCCTTTATACATTCAATCAACACAAGTTGGAAATAATACATGCTAGTTAGCTCCATCACATTCATTTTCTCCTGAAGCAGAGCAGTGTCTCTTGAACACCCATAATGAGCAGATCCAACATGTTTTTATTAACAAAGAGGATTCATCTTCCCTTATCCGTCCAACATCTTTGTGTGGACATAATAATAAAACCAACAAAAAATGTTCCTCTGCCATCAAACATGGCTCCAAATAGGAAGAGAACGGAAGGACTTACAGTAATTGTTGGATGATCTCATCAGTTTTTATGTAGCCTTGGTTGCTGCCTTGTCGGGAAGAATATTGTCAGGAAGGATGAGTTCTGGAGGAGTTTCACGCACAACACCAATCATGGAGTCGTACTCCTCATCCCTCCGAGCAAACTTCTTGCGCAGGACCTTTTCAAACTCAATCTCATCGAATGGCTTCGCGTTCTCAGCTGCATGGACCTGTGCAAGGTTGGTGTAATTGGTCGCTGATTGGGAAATGAAAGCTATCTCTTCATCTGTTAGCTTCCTCAAGAATTTAGCAGGGTTTCCAGCCCACACCTGTGCAAGAGGAGACACACAAAACAAAAACAAAATGCTTAACGCTCCGTATTAGGGTGCTAATGAAGGAAATGTAAATCAAGAGATATTCAATAATCCTCTTCCCTCTGTGTTGTAAATACGCAATCAATTGTCAAGAGATGGTTCTCAATTGTCAAGTTACGGTTCGCATATATACCTCTCCGGAGGGAATTCTAGTGTTCTGCCTCACAAGTGCACCAGCAGCAACCATTGCATGTTTCTGCACAACAACGCCATCAAGAAGTGTAGCTCCCATACCAACAAAAGCCTCATCTTCGACAGTACAGCCATGTAGAACCGCGCTATGGCCTGCAAAAAAATTGAGATTCGTGCTCATGGCAAAACATGAGCTGGGAGAAATTTCAAGTCACAACGATGACTTACCTACGGTAACATTGGCCCCTATGATAGTTGGCAATACCTTCCCACTTAGATTGGATTTAGCCACATGGATAAGGGAATTATCCTGAATGTTGGTTCCAGATCCAACACTGATGCTGTTGACGTCACCTGTGCATGAAGATTTTGTATTAATTGGACAAAGCTCACTTAGTCAACAGTAATAAAAATGCTGAGTGGTTTGAATAAACAAGTATACATAAAATACAGAGTTCAGGACAATAAAGCCAAATCGTTATCTTCAATGAAATTAAACAAGCACCATTTCTAAGGCAGACAGAGTTATAACACTAGCAGTAACGAAATCAAGCAACAATCCAACCAAAAAACAGTACTTCAGCTCCACATGAATAAACTTTAAATTGCACATTTTATAGATTTCACTTGAACAACCATACAGCGTTTTCGGGCAAGTTTTGAATAGACTAGACAAAAAAGGGCATTAATAGTTTAGATTCTGATCTCTTGATAAAAAAGGACTTCATGATTCAAACAGAAGATTATCTGTGCTGCTACTCAATTGATTAATATTAAATAATACAAAATTTACCTGGCGAAAGCATATATTAGTATTCAATCAAGAAAAAACCCTTCATCTGGCCAGTGAAGCTATTTCATTGATTATGGAGGAAAAGAATGCTGAAGTTAAAAACTTCATTGTCAAGGATGATACAAAGACTAACCTCTTAGAACACATCCATACCAGATAGATGATCCTCGACCCAGTTGGACATCTCCAATGATAGAAGCACTTGGGGCCACAAATACATCCTTGTCCACAACAGGGGCTTTGTCAAATACATTCATGAGAGTACGGTGCCTCGACACTAGAAAAAGCATCACAGACAAGATTCTTTGGTAAGTTCAAGGATAAAGAAATTCACTACATATATGGTTCATATCTTAGCTGTAATAAGGTTCAAGATGCGTAAACAAATTATAAATTCTAGAATGCTGCCCCTCTGACAAATTTCACCAGTGACATTTGTGTTTATATGAAATTACAATAGATCTCTGCAGCACTGATTCTAGAGAAACTGATTCATTTTTTAAGTTTTAACAGCAACTAACAATTACAAACCTTCGGTAACCAACCCCACGGATGCTCACCATATTAGACCATTTTACAACCTAGTGTCTCAATCCTCGAAGCATGGGTAAAAAATTCGAAGAGGACTATCCATCTGTGCAACAGCATTCCAATACAGTAACAGTGAAATACTTGAAAGTCGCCCAGAAAGAGGCAAGAAAACCCCCACTAGAAACTATTGAACTTTTTCAAAAACTATTCACTTTTCAAAAAATATTTGAAAAAGTGTATATCGAAATTTTTTTTTTAGAAAAGTATGCATACGCGCGACGCGCCTACTGAATAGGCGCATCCCTAGGACGCGCCTATTCAGTAGGTGCGTCCTAGGGATGCGCCTATTCAGTAGGCGCGTCCTAGGGATGCGCCTATTGCAATAGGCGCATCCCAGGGGTGCGCCTACTGCAATAGGCGCATCCCAGGGGTGCGCCTACTGCAATAGGCGCATCCCAGGGGTGCGCCTACTGCAATAGGCGCATCCCAGGGGTGCGCCTACTGCAATAGGCGCATCCCAGGGGTGCGCCTACTGCAATAGGCGCATCCCAGGGGTGCGCCTACTGCCTAAATTTTTTTGTTTTCGCAAAAACACCGGTCTATCAGAAACCACGTTGATTTTAAGTCTGCTTATGGTTTTCCTCCTAAATAGAAATTGAGAGATAGTCTCACGCGTATTCATAGGTCCAAACTACAAATTTTCCAACTTGTTCTGAACAACAATGAAACAAAGTTGTTTATTCACAAGTTTCTGAATGAGACTTTTCTTCAGATACACTAGCTAGTTTGACATTTTCAGGAATTACTCCTGCAAAAGAGCTCTTTGGGGTTTCCACTGCCTTTTTCTTCGGCATCTGAATACTCTTGATTTTCTGCATAGTGTACTCGTTGATTTTAAGTCTGCTTATGGTTTTCCTCCTAAATAGAAATTGAAGTCTTTCATCACAAACTACTCTCTTCTTCGTAGGGTGATTCAGTTTGTTGTCATTGATATACCGCGCTATAATTGCTCCAACATCTTGCTGAGAGATCTAATCATGCGTCTCTACACCAACCGATTTGAGAAACTCGATGAGATTACTCGATCCCCATCTAACAAATTCCATTTTTCTTGATTGGTACTTCCTTTTTCTGAACAACTTGTTCTGAACAACAATGAAACAAAGTTCATGTTGTTGGTAGATGATGTGTATTTATGTTGCTCCAAATATAAGCTCCGGAGCACGGTTATAACACGAAAAAATGTATGGTATGTTTGCCTCACACTTGACCTGAACATTCAACAAGAAAAATCGAACAGGGTATATGCTAACTAACAGCTGCAACACATTAGAGGCAGGCATGCTAGAAATGTCCTGCAGCTGCAATCTTCCGAATATCTTGTAAAGCTTCTCCAATGACTATAGCTTTTTATCTGAGTTCAAGCCTGCTTATGGTTTTCCTCCTAAATAGAAATTGAGAGATACTCTCTCCAGTAAAGAAGAAAGGAAGTTCTAAGAAGAAATGGTTTTCCTCCTGAAAATGTCAAACTGGCTAGTGTATTTGAAGAAAAGTCTCATTCAGAAACTTGTGAATAAACAACTTTGTTTCAATGTTTGACCTCGCGGATGTTGTTCAGAACAAGTTGGAAAATTTAGGGCAGGAACCTAAAGGATTTAACTTCTGATAACTTCCTTTCTTCTTTATTGGAGAGACTATCTCTCAATTTCTATGTAGGAGGAAAACCGTATAAGCAGGCTCAAAATCAGATGTTTTTCAAAAAGTAAGCATATAGTAGGAAAAAAGCATACATGGAGGAATTTGGTGCGCGTAGAGGAATTTGGACTTGTGAATCATTGTATTAAAAAATTTGAGGCGCAATGAGGCGACAAGGGTAAATATCGCCTCAAATTTGAGGCGCACGTAAGGCGCTCGCCTCATCGAATGAGGCGCACCCACTAGATAAAATATTATATAATATATAGTAGTATATATATTCATAACATCTACTGAAAAATCATCCAAAAAAATCTAATCATATAAAAAAAAATTAGCAGGATTTAATGAGTTTTAGCCTTTTAGTAACCAAGAAAGCAGATGTCAGCGAAGTCTTTATTTTTATGTCAGTGAAGTCATTATTTTTATTACTGCAACAGTGGTGTGCAACAGTGGTGAGTAGGTAATTACTTACTATACACTACACATATCAGACCAGAGTCACAGACCAGAGATAGACTCCATTATATATCTTTGTCCCTATCCTTCAAAAAGACACCCACTTTCTTTCTTCTGCGTTGCTTCACCAAGACAATACAAAAGAAGATTGAATATGTCTGTCGCTGGTGAGGTTTTACGACGAAGCTTTCCTGTTAATCTAGGCTCTTGCCCGGAGCTGCACACTCTTGCAGTGTATGACAGCCTCGTGGAACGGAAAACCATCGAGAAGCTTCTCAAGAGCTTTTCTTGCAAAGGTTCGTTTTGTTTTGTTATACTACTGACTCTCTTTCAGAGAAACCAGTAAAGCAGATCTCTCTCCGATTTTTTTTAAAAAAGGTTAAATTTGAAGAAAAAAAAATCCAAAACGGAGGCCTCTGTCAATGAAGCGACAGAGGCGCACGCCTCGCGCTCTAGAGTGAGGCGCTGGGAGGCGAAGCAAGTCGCGCGCCTCACTGAAGGGAATGCGCCTCGACTTGGTCTGGGCGCATACCCCCTTCTGCGCCTCGCCTCAGCGCCTAAGGCGCTGAGGCGAGCACTTTTTAATACACTGTTGTGAATACTGGGATAAAGCAACGCGTGAGACAATCATCTCGGTGGTTTGTTAACAAATTGATTTTCTGTCCTCTTGATCCAAGACCCTTTTGTTAACAAATTGATCTTCTGTCCTCTTGATTCAAGACCCTTCCTAACCATTGGAAGAGAATCAGTTTTCTTCTGTCCTCACCGTACGACAGAAGATATTCGGAAGATTCAGAATCTTGTGAATAAACAACTTTGCTTCATTGTTGTTCAGAACAAGTTGGAAAATTTAGGACAGAAACCTAAAGTAACCCCAAAGAGCTCTTTTGCAGGAGTAATTCCTGAAAATGTCAAACTAGCTAGTGTATCTGAAGAAAAGTCTCATTCAGAAACTTGTGAATAAACAACTTTGTTTCATTGTTGTTCAGAACAAGTTGGAAAATTTGGAGGAAAACCTGTGAATACTGAGATAAAGCAACGCGTGAGACTATCTCTCAATTTCTATTTAGGAGGAAAACCATAAGCAGACTTAAAATCAACGTGGTTTCTGATAGACCGGTGTTTTTGCGAAAACAAAAAAAATTTAGGCAGTAGGCGCACCCCTGGGATGCGCCTATTCAATAGGCGCGTCGCGCGTATGCATACTTTTCTAAAAAAAAAATTTCGATATACACTTTTTCAAATATTTTTTGAAAAGTGAATATTTTTTGAAAAAGATCGAAACTATTGCATCATATTCCACTTATCAATTTCATTGCAAAATGTAACCTAAGTCCCGGCAAAAATTTCTTCCCTCGTTCCAATTTCGACTACAGAACACTAAGAAATTGAGCATTTCTCCATGGAATCAATTATTCCTAAGAATTCCACCACTTGGAAAAAGCTAAACATTGCAATAGCAGTAAAATTTATCTTTAAAAAGATGGAGTACATGGTTTTGCCATTAAAACCAAATCTCTCAAAACTTAAAGTACAGAAATGTTAAAATGATGATCAGATCTGAAGTGATTCGTTGATGAGGTAAATCGACTCACATTGCTCTTGAAAATGGTAATTGCCTTGGAAGCGGCATCCCAAACGATCAATCGCTTGACCAGTCTCCCTAATCCAGAATCCAACAGTGTATATGGCCCTTCCAAGGGTTCCCATCTTCTTTCTCAATCGCTAATCGATTCGTGACGCTGCAGCACAGCCTCCCTCGGCGGAGATCACTGTAGATTGAACCTCGTGTCAGCTTCGTAGCTTGAGAACTCAACTTCCTCGAGGGAGAGAGAGGAGGGAGAATGAGTGGTAGGGTAGAATATATCCGGAATCTTAGAGGGTAAAATGGGGCTTTCACAAATTCAGAGAATAGTTATAACTTATACGTGGCCCAGCCAGAAGTCCAGAACACGTTTGTGTACCCAAAACGGCGGGAACAATGCGCGTTTTTGACATGTCCCCTGACGAGGGCTTGGGTTTCAGATACTGCTGGCCTTTTGAAATCCGAATTGAATCCACTTCGGTGATCGCTTCTCCTTCCAGATGGATTTGTTGATCTGATCATCAGGATTGAAGTTCATAAGGTATTCTGGCAATTTTCATCTGTATTTCAATATATTTTTTTGGCCACTTTTAAGATTATGTTCTTATCACAGCGCCTGTTGATCGGTTATCACCTCCGATTTCATGCTTCAGTTCTGGAATCTCCTAGGGTTTGCTTGAGATGTCACCAAATGATCACAGTTATTAGGAGTTTTCTGCAATTTTTCTTCATTTTCTCACCGATGTCTCTTTATGGACCATAGCTATTCTGGTTGAAGGTTGCATGAGGACTTTTCTTTGAATTGCTATCCCGCTAAGGTTTTAGAATTAAAAGAAATCAATGGATAACAATTGGCATTGATTACTTTCTTAATATCATGCTAGTGAAATTTTATGCTGTCCCCTTACAGTATAGAACATTTTTCTGGAATGGTTACTTGGATCTGCTAATTTTGTTGATATATCTATTATCTATGTAAGCTACTAGGTCAAATTTTAGGTTCAGATATTAGGGTACTTCATTGCATCGAAAGTGTAAGCATTGGAGACATGGAGGGGCTTGGTGCTGTGACTTTTTAATGTTTATGCATTCAACTCTAACATATATCATTTTGAAGCATAAAGTAGATTTACATTTAATATCGAGGGTTAGCTTGTGTCATTAATCACTCCACAGTTTAAAGATGTTAATCTTTTTCTTCAGGGAAAAATCAGTGCTGATCCGAAATGGAAGGAGTAGTGGGTGATGGTGACTCAGCAATGTCACCTCTATTAAAGTGGAGGAACGATTTCTCGAAGTTGTTTCAGTACTATTTGGACCGTTCCACTCCTCACTCTGTGGAGAGGTGGCTGGGAACTCTCGTTGTTGTGCTGATTTACGTGTTGCGTGTTTACTATGTTCAAGGGTTTTACATTGTCTCGTATGGAGTAGGCATCTACATCTTGAATTTGTTGATTGGGTTTCTTTCGCCAAAGGTTGATCCTGAGCTAGAAGCTCTAGACGGAGCTTCATTGCCTACCAGAGGATCTGATGAGTTTAAGCCTTTCATTCGCCGACTCTCTGAGTTTAGATTCTGGTAACTTTATATCACTGGTGCTTATCCATCAATATTGACATGTGCATAGCACACTTTCACTAGCGCATATTATATGCAAACTTATCAAATGTTGGAAATTTGTTACCCTGTCAAATTGCTGTTCACTTTGAATGTTAACTCTTCTGCACACGGTCTGAAAGTTTATTGTTGGATTCTGTAACTAACCCTCCCTTTAATGATTGAGAGTCGCATGTTGTCAAAAACATCTTCTTCTCTCTTATTTTATTACTTACAAAAAAGGACATTGATTATAGTAGTTGAGACCGTGTGTGAATGGCTAGATCTCTTTTCTGCTGATTATTTCAGGTATGCAGTCACAAAAGCTTTCTGCATAGCTTTTCTGATGACTTTCTTTTCGGTGTTTGATGTACCTGTCTTCTGGCCAATACTGCTCTTTTACTGGATGGTTCTCTTCGTTCTCACAATGAAGCGCCAGATCATGCACATGATCAAGTATAAGTACTTGCCATTCAGCATTGGAAAGCAGGTAACATATATATCTTCATTCCCTAAGCGTAATTTTGTGAGATTTGCTTATTTTTGGAAGTTGTTTTATGAGACGAGCCATTTTGGTTGCATTTTTAACAGAGGTACACCGGAAATAAATCTGCTGCAAGCAGCAGCGGTCTGAGGTCAGATTGAATTGAATCTCCTAGACAGATGATCATGAAGTCCTTATACATGAAATTTTGATCTATCTTTAACTCTTAATGAATTTGTGTTTGTAAATAAGCAGTTGGAGATATCTTACTGGCATATGTTGGTTTATCTTCTTCACCAACACCCTTTTCTGTATATATTAAGGGTTAATGGTTTCAATAGTACACTATGTTTGACAGATTATCGGATGGTATTTAAGATTTTTTGTGTTAACGTATGATAACCTATATTTGAGAAATTTCTATTAAATGGTCACAGCACTTGCACATGTTGTATCAAATAAGCACCATGGCAATTACATGTCATTGTCACGTAGATGTATACTATAATATTTAATTTAAATATAATTTATATGATAAAAATATATAAATTTTAAATAAAAGTTCTAAAAATTTAAAAATTATTTATAAAAAAATATTTTTATCACGCCCTACATGCATATCACTTGTCATCTACCAAATTGTAATTTTTCTCAAAGTTCACTCAACAAAATACAAAATTTCACAAAATTCAGCTAGCATTATTGACTTCGTTGGTGCTTTTAATCAACAAAACATTATATTTATAAGGGTTAAATACCAAATAGCTATCCGAACTTTGGATGTTTTACAAATAACTATCCGAACTTTGAATTTTCAAAAATGGCTACCTAAACTTTGACATGTGGGGCAAAATGGCACCTCTGTTAAATATGGACGGAAAATGACGTGTCAGCACATGATTGGTCAATAATTATAAAACTATATTATTTTTTAAAATACTAAAAAAAACAGAAATATTCTTTAAAAACCAAAAAAAATAATAATAAAAAATTAAGAGTTTTAAATATAATATTTTTATAAAAATTATGAAATAAAATAAAAATAAATGATTAGGTTGTTTTAATTTTGTTTCATATTTTTCAATACAAAAATTATATTATAAACTCTTATTTTTCCTATTAATTTTCTAATTTTTTAAAGAATTTTTCTGATTTTTTTAGTATTTTAAAAATATAATCTAGTTTTTAAAATTATGAATCAATCATGTGCAATTTTTTTGAAAAGTAAGTATTCTGATTTTTTTATTTAGAAAAGAAAGTATGTAAATTTCTTTTAAGAAAAATAGGTATACACGCACCCCTGGGGTGCGCCTATTCATAGGTTGCGCCTGTGCCATTCCTTTTTTTTAAAATCATTTTTTTTATAATGATGACTCGATGTTTAATTAAAAATAAAATTATGTATAGATTTAAAAAAAAATTATAGTAAGTAGATATTTTAATTGCGATTCAAATAATGCAAAAAATATTAAATTTGGATTTACGGATTGACTGTACGGCATGCCGTAAGTTGATATATGAAAATTGTACTTAAAAAATTATAACTCGGACCATGTAAGTCCAAACTCAACACAGTTAACGTCATTTATGTGGTAATTCAATTATCTATCTATGGTAATTTTTTTGATTGGAAATACAATGATTTTGTAACCTAACATCGTTTACACCATAATTTGACCGAAATAATTAAATGCATTGGGTGATAAATTTAATTATGTACTTACTAAAAAAAAATCAAAAAAATTATGGCGAGTAGATAATTTAATTACGAATTAAATCACGCTAACTATGCGTTAATTTTTTACTTTTAGACTGACTGTATAATACGGTACGTAAAAAACTCTACATACGATACAAAAACTTCAAAATAGTGTTTTGAACAGTGAATATACTGTTCAAGGACATCACGTCTACTGACTAGCCAGTAAAGTCGATATAATTTCACGAGGGAAGGTTCAAAGGGTAACACCTACCTATCCTATGCAGGTGTCGACCGTTGAACTCCTATTCTGAGTCTAGATCGTCTAGGAATTCTCTCATTTCTCTATTCATGTGGAGGATTGTTGGTTGTGGCCCAGCCCTTGGACCGGTCTGATTCAACCTAGGTCGGTTTAGGATTAAACCGACCCAATTTTCTTAAGAATGGTAAATGAGGAATGAAGTAATATATTATGAAACATGATTATTAGTATAATATATTAGGAAATATTACTGTTGATATAATATATCAGGAAATATTTTCTTAATATTCTTCACAATATTGCAAAACATACGTGGAATATTGTTACTATCTTTTTTATATCAAGAGAATATTAATAATATATTTCATAATGATATATTTCCTAATAAAATATTTCCTAATAATATATTTTCTAATGGGGTGTTTCCTATTGTAATATAGTTGTTGGTATTTTTGATTTCAAGGAGTACTATAAACCCTATAAATAGGGTTGGTTTTTCTCAATTAAAAACAATCTTATACACTCCCGAAAATTACCAATAGATATATTGCTCAAGAGTTAAGTCAGATCCGAGTTTCCAGTTGTGTTCGAATTTCCGTCGAAGTCCGAGTTCAGGTATTGTTCAGTTTGGATAAGGGAAACAACGTGTTTGTTTCGCCTTGACGACACTGTTTTATCCTGGGAGGTAATTGTCCTAATTTTCATGTTACATGAACCATTTACAGTGAGAGTGGCGAAATTGCCTTAAGGAGACCGTTTTGATACGGGACTCATTAATTTTCTACAAAATCCAATTTTTTGGGTAATTTCGTCATTTCGTCATTTCGTCAATTTGCATGTCATTCAATAATTTCATGTAATTTTAATTTCGATAATTATTATTTAATTCTCATAAATATTACTAACAAAAATAAAAGCAAATACCGATATATTATCAATTTTAACAAATATCAAAGTATACTGAATGAGATTCGCAAATGGGTATACTAAAAAAAGCAAACTCGCGAATGACATTCGCGGGTGTTCTAAAAAATATTACCCGCAAATATCATCGACGAATGTAAGTTCTACCCGTGAATACCATTTGCGGGTAGAGAACAATACAATAATCATCATGAGAGAGAGAGACGAAGTAAATAATACACTCACGAATGTCATTTACGGGTGATGTTTTTTTATCTCAACCCACGAATAAGTATATTTATATATATATATATATATATATATATATATATTAACTAAGAATACTGATTTTTTTTCAGAAAGTATATACTTTCGAAAAAATATTTGAAAAAGTGTATATGTAAAAAAAATATTTAGAAAAGTATGCATAGGCGCGACCTAGGGGTGCGCCTATTGCACAATTTTTTTTTTCCTCATCCGAACCAACGGTCTATCAGAAACCACGTTGATTTTAAGTCTGCTTACGGTTTTCCTCCTAAATAGAAATTGAGAGATAGTCTCACGCGTTGCTTTATCCCAGTATTCATAGGTTCAAATTCCTCTACGCCAGTCTCACCTAATTCCTCGGCTCGTTCTCTATCAAGAGAAATCTAAAGACCCTTACTGGTGTTGTTGGATATGCAAGTGGAAACAACGGTCTATCAGAAACCACGTTGATTTTAAGCATGCTTATGGTTTTCCTCCTAAATAGAAATTGAGAGATAGTCTCTCCAGTAAAGAAGGAAGGAAGTTATCAGAAGTTAAATACTTTTTTCCTGTCCTAAATTTTCCAACTTGTTCTGAACAACATCCGCGAGGTAAAACATTGAAACAAAGTTGTTTATTCACAAGTTTCTGAATGAGACTTTTCTTCAAATACACAAGTTAGTTTGACATTTTCAGGAATTACTGCTGCAAAAGAGCTCAGTCATCATCAAATGAAATGTAGGATGACTCATTATAACTATGGTGAGGCAGCCCGTAGAGTACTGAACCCCACTCAGGAATTAACGGAGATACTGACTGGCCTAAGCTTAATTATGGTGTATGTGTCGCTCTCAGTCTCAACCTTCCATATAAGTCTGCCGTTGAGAATTGAGACCAACTATAGGGTTTTCGTCCTAAATAGAAATTGAGAGATAGTCTCACGCGTTGCTTTATCCCAGTATTCACAGGTCCAAATTCCTCTACACTAGTCTCACCAAATTCCTCGGCTAGTTCTCTATCAAGAGAAATCTAAACCCCCTGGCTGGTGTTGTTGGATATGCAAGTGGAAACAACGGTCTATCAGAAACCACGTTGATTTTAAGTCTGCTTATGGTTTTCCTCCTAGTTGATTTTAAGAGCTCTTTGGAATTACTGCTGCAAAAGAACTCAAATAAAAAGCTATAGTCATTGGAGAAGCTTTACAAGATATTCGGAAGATGTTGAGTCAGAGATGTACGTCTCTCTAGCCTGGTTAGTGTTAATGTGTTATGTTTATGCTTTAACAATGTTAGTATCTAAACTTCACATTTTTAGAGAACCAGACGAGAGGCAAGAGTGGAAACCCCAAAGAGCTATTTTGCAGCAGTAATTCCTGAAAATATCAAACTAGCTAGTGTATTTGACGAAAAGTCTCATTCAGAAACTTGTGAATAAACAACTTTGTTTCAGTGTTTTACCTCGCGGATGTTGTTCAGAACAAGTTGGAAAATTTAGGACAGGAACCTAAAGTAACCCCAAAGAGCTCTTTTGCAGCAGTAATTCCTGAAAATGTCAAACTAACTTGTGTATTTGAAGAAAAGTCTCATTCAGAAACTTGTGAATAAACAACTTTGTTTCAATGTTTTACCTCGCGGATGTTGTTCAGAACAAGTTGGAAAATTTAGGACAGGAAAAAAGTATTTAACTTCTGATAACTTCCTTCCTTCTTTACTGGAGAGACTATCTCTCAATTTCTATTTAGGAGGAAAACCATAAGCATGCTTAAAATCAACGTGGTTTCTGATAGACCGTTGTTTCCACTTGCATATTCAACAACACCAGTAAGCGTCTTTAGATTTCTCTTGATAGAGAACGAGCCGAGGAATTAAGTGAGACTGGCGTAGAGGAATTTAGACCTATGAATACTGAGATGAATCTCTCAATTTCTATTTAGGAGGAAAACCATAAGCAGACTTAAAATCAACGTGGTTATTGATAGACCGGTGCTTTTATAAAAAAAAAAATCTTCAATAGGCGCACCCTAGGGCCGCACCTATTGCAGTAGGCGCACCCCTGGGTCACGCCTATTGCAGTAGGCGCGATGCGCGTATGCATACTTTTCTAAATATTTTTTTTACATATGCACTTTTTCAAAAAAAAAATCGAAAGTATATACTTTTTGAAAAAAATCAGGAATACTTCAATATTTATTTTTATTTTGTGTTATATTTCTGGAAAAAAAAAATCTCTTTCTCTGTCCTGAATTTTCAGTTTGTGGTGTATTCCCCGATTGTCAAACGTGTTAGGTACTGCGTTAAAAGTTGTCTAGTGATTTTTTTGTTTGGTCAAATAAAGTTGTCTGGAGAGTATAGATGGTTGACGAAAGTGACACACAATTTAAGGAGCACATGAGAACCTTCTCTATATATGTCCACAGTGAACATCACAATGTCCTCCCAAAATCATAGTGCAAATATATATATATATATATCGTTATTTGTCGAATGGTTTATTTTAGCTATTTAAAAAAAATGTGTATATTTTGAATTATTGATCCACTAATATAAAAAAATATTGGTCCTGACCAGATTTTTTTCAGAAAGTATATACTTTCGAATTTTTTTTTGAAAAAGTGTATATGTAAAAAAAATATTTAGAAAAGTTTGCATACGCGCGTCGCGCCTACTGCAATAGGCGCGACCCTGGGGTGCGCCTATTGAAGAATTTTTTTTTCTTCATAAAAACACTGGTCTATCAGAAACCACGTTGATTTTAAGTTTGCTTATGGTTTTCCTCCTAAATAGAAATTGAGAGATTCATCTCAGTATTCATAGGTCCAAATTCCTCTACGCCAGTCTCACCAAATTCCTCGGCTGGTTCTCTATCAAGAGAAATTTAAAGACTCTTGCTGGTGTTGTTGGATATGCAAGTGGAAACAACGGTCTATCAGAAACCTCGTTGATTTTAAGTCTGCTTATGGTTTTCCTCCTAAATAGAAATTGAGAGATAGTCTCTCCAGTAAAGAAGAAAGGAAGTTATAAGAAGTTAAATACTTTTTTCCTGTCCTAAATTTTCCAACTTGTTCTGAACAACATCCGCGAGGTAAAACATTGAAACAAAGTTGTTTATTCACAAGTTTCTGAATGAGACTTTTCTTCAAATATACAAGTTAGTTTGACATTTTCAGGAATTACTGCTGCAAAAGAGCTCTTTGGGGTTACTTTAGGTTCCTGTCCTAAATTTTCCAACTTGTTCTGAACAACATTCGCGAGGTAAAACACTGAAACAAAGTTGTTTATTCACAAGTTTCTGAATGAGACTTTTCGTCAAATACACTAGCTAGTTTGATATTTTCAGGAATTACTGCTGCAAAATAGCTCTTTGGGGTTTCCACTCTTGCCTCTCGGTTGGTACTCTAAAAATGTGAAGTTTAGATACTAACATTGTTAAAGTATAAGCATAACACATTAACACAAACCAGGCTAGAGAGACGTACATCTCTGACTCAACATCTTCCGAATATCTTGTAAAGCTTCTCCAATGACTATAGCTTTTTATTTGAGTTCTTTTGCAGCAGTAATTCCAAAGAGCTCTTAAAATCAATTAGGAGGAAAACCATAAGCAGACTTAAAATCAACGTGGTTTCTGATAGACCGTTGTTTCCACTTGCATATCCAACAACACCAGTCAGGGGGTTTAGATTTCTCTTGATAGAGAACCAGACGAGGAATTTGGTGAAACTAGCGTAGAGGAATTTGGACCTGTGAATACTGGGATAAAGCAACGCGTGAGACTATCTCTCAATTTCTATTTAGGACGAAAACCCTATAGTTGGTCTCAATTCTCAACGGCAGACTTATATGGAAGGTTGAGACTGAGAGCGACACATACACCATAATTAAGCTTAGGCCAGTCAGTATCTCCGTTAATTCCTGAGTGGGGTTCAGTACTCTACGGGCTGCCTCACCATAGTTATAATGAGTCATCCTACATTTCATTTGATGATGACTGAGCTCTTTTGCAGCAGTAATTCCTGAAAATGTCAAACTAACTTGTGTATTTGAAGAAAAGTCTCATTCAGAAACTTGTGAATAAACAACTTTGTTTCAATGTTTTACCTCGCGGATGTTGTTCAGAACAAGTTGGAAAATTTAGGACAGGAAAAAAGTATTTAACTTCTTATAACTTCCTTTCTTCTTTACTGGAGAGACTATCTCTCAATTTCTATTTAGGAGGAAAACCTTAAGCAGACTTAAAATCAACGTGGTTTCTGATAGACCGTTGTTTCCACTTGCATATCCAACAACACCAGCAAGGGTCTTTAGATTTCTCTTGATAGAGAACGAGCCGAGGAATTAGGTGAGACTGGCGTAGAGGAATTTGGACCTATGAATACTGGGATAAAGCAACGCGTGAGACTATCTCTCAATTTCTATTTAGGAGGAAAACCGTAAGCAGACTTAAAATCAATGTGGTTTCTTATAGACCGTTGGTTCGGATGAGGAAAAAAAAATTGTGCAATAGGCGCACCCCTGGGTCGCGCCTATTGCAGTAGGCGCGACGCGCGTATGCATACTTTTCTAAATATATTTTTTACATATACACTTTTTCAAATATTTTTTCGAAAGTATATACTTTCTGAAAAAAATCTCCTGACCAAGACCAACTTAAATCAAACAAAATCGTCTTGGATAATTTTTTTAAAATGAACCCCCAAAATATTAAACCCAAAATTTTAGACTCAACTTTTTTAAGAAAAGTCACATGTTTATATAATATGTTTACTGTGTACGGATCCACATGTTGACTCTGTGGATCGAGTGTTACAGATCAAACATGACTCATTTTTTTATTAGACTAGTTGTGTCAAAATGACGTTCGAATTTAAATAATGACTCATTTTTTTATTAGACGAGTTGTGTCAAAATGACGTTCTAATTTAAATATTTTTGACTAAACACATGTGAGTAGGTCACCTACGAGTTGAAACAAAATTAAAACCCCTAATTCTAACTAAAGTTGGTGAATTTAACTAAAGTATATTTATTAATTTCAATATAATCTAGAAATATTCATAATGTAACTAAATTCAATCGATTTCAAGCTAGTAAGTCTTTTTTATCCATTCTAGTAGCTAGCCTTATTTATGTAGCTCAACTATAACCTAAATAGTCACGACTTAGTCTAGAACTTTTTCAAAAAGTAGATACTTTATAAAAAATATTTGAAAAAGTGTATATCGAAAAAAAATATTTAAGAAAGTATGTATACGCGCGTCGCGCCTATACCACATAAATTTTTTTTTTTTTAATTTTTTTTCAATAACGACGACCCGAGTTCCTAGTTCCAATATTTTTAGTTTTGGCATTGGAAAGTGTAAACGGTCCTGGCTGCATCCAACAGACCCATTCAGAGCATCATCTTCTGCTATAATAAACAAATATACCAACAACCAACCAACAATTATGCATGATTCGAGGGAAAGACATGTCTCGAGGGAGCAAAGATTCCTTCCTCCATCGAAACGAGAAAATTGAAGCCCTAAAAAGGTTAAATGTCACTAAAATTGCTATATTAAAAAGAAAAAGGTTCACATTTACGATTTATATCTGAAATTACAAAAATAATTTTATATACGACAAAACTAAAAAGTATTCTTTACTATCAAAAGGTGCAGCTAATTTCATAAAATAGAAATTCCCCAAACTTATTTAATGAAGTTTGTCTCTATTATTAGACGGGAGAGGATTGATTGGTTGTTGGTATATTTGTTTATTATAGCAGAAGATGATGCTCTGAATGGGTCTGTTGGATGCAGCCAGGACCGTTTACACTTTCCAATGCCAAAACTAAAAATATTGGAACTAGGAACTCGGGTCGTCGTTATTGAAAAAAAATTTAAAATAAAAAAATTTATGTGGTATAGGCGCACCCTAGGGTGCGCCTATTGAATAGGCGCGACGCGCGTATACATACTTTCTTAAATATATTTTTTCGATATACACTTTTTCAAATATTTTATATAAAGTATCTACTTTTTGAAAAAGTTCCTTAGTCTATTGTGTTGGGTGTAACACACTACAAAGCACAAACAAAAACACTTCAAATTAAAAAATAATAATAATAATCCAACCAAAAATAGGATAATATATATATATATATATTGAATTAGTCTCATAATTTCTGATAGTGAGTATTAAAATTAAAACACTTTATAATATAGAGTATTTATTTACTAAAAAATATATATATTAATCATTTTGTATTTTTTATTATTTCATCAACCAAATAGTCCTTAAAAATTTCAAACCGCTTAGCCGTTTTAATGATAACTTCACTCACATAAACTAGTTAGATGTTCAATATTTTGTCATTTAATAAAAAAAATAAGTTCGAGCCTTAAAAATAAAAAAATATATTTACAATCGATCGAAAACAAAAATAAAAAAATTATCTACAAGAGATTCTGTGTTGGATATTGACAGTCATAATTTCGCCATTAATGGATGTAGAAAATGGAAAAAAAAAGAAAAAAGAAATAAGAAATAAGGTTGGGGAATTTATTGAGCATCACATGGTCGTACAAGGATAGATAAATAAACATTAATACTCCAATAATTGTACCGTTGTGGTGTGCAAATATTTATTATTAACTTGGAAAAAATGTTCAACTTACTAATTTAAAATTTTGAATTAAATATAAATAATTAAAAAATATGTACTAAATTTACTGAATTCATGGGTCAATTTATATAATTTATAGATCCAAACTTATTTTGAGATTAATTAAATTAACATAACATAAAATCTTGTAGGTTTAATATACGTGTTATATGACTGTTTATTTCAAATCTAATTAGATTTTCCCAAACTAGTATTATTTCATGGGTCAGTACGTTGTATCACATGTCATAAACTAGTCATATCACAAATCGAAAGTTACACATGGTTCCGTTTCGCAGGGTTGTTAAAAAAAACAGTTCGGTCTAACATAACCGAATTTGGTTAGTTTCTGATCTGGTTTGAATCGGTTCCGCCGAACTAGTTTCAAAATAAAATTAGTTTTTTTAATGTTAAAATAAATCAATTAAGAACAATAGATTTAATTCAATTCGAATCGGGTCGAATCAATACGTTTTTTGTACTAGTTTATACTAAAAAATTAAATCAAACCAGATTAAATATATACAATTATTGAACCGGCCCAAACAAATCAAACCGGTCTAACTTAATTGACTAAATAGTAAAATGAGTGTATTTTTTTTGTATTCTATGTAGTTCAATGTTCAATGAGATCTATTTATTGCTATGATTTTTTTTAGACCAAAACCAGATCTATTTTTGACTGAACCAAAACTATTTTTGGTTGAACCAAAATTGAGTCTTGATTAAAAAAAAACATATCAAATCAGTTCGAAACGGTTCATGATCCGGTTCTAACCAGACCAGTTTTTTATGTATTATATAAACCAGTTTTGTTAGTGAACTAAAAAAATATTGATTTGCTTTAAACAGTTTTAGTTCAGTACAAAACCGGTTCGGAGTCGAACCGGTTCATGAACCGTTTCGTATAAATTGGTTAATTTTCTTTTACCAATGAATGATTAGAATTTTAATTAATTTTTTTATTACATGTATTTTTTTCAGTTTATCTGAAAATGGTCCTAGGAAATGATATTTTGAAATTAAAAAATTCAAGGTACCATGAATACCATTATTAAGTATAACTTCAATATATTGGCAAAAAAAGAGTATAACTTCAATATCTATATCAATGATAAAACTCTATATTATTACAGCATGCGTGCTCACGAGTTTAGTTTTTTGATGGAACAAAATTTTGCAAAAAGAAATATTTTTCTTGAAGAGGTAATGTAATAAGTATAATTTAAATATGTAAAAAAATATTTAATATTAATGATTTAAACATAAAATATTATTATTATTATAATATGACTACGAATTGATTATTAATTAAAATAAAATTTTACAAAAACAATTAATTTAACTTTTGTACTTATTTTTGGTAAATTTTGTAGTTGGTACTACCAAATTTTAAATTTTAACTTGGTAGTACGTAAACAAATTTTCAGACGGGTAATTTATTAGGGAGATTCTATTTGCAGCCCATTGACTAATTTATACAAACCACTTTGTTGAAAGACTAAAATGATCTAATAACCTTTTACATATTTGTCCTTACTAGTATTAAAAAAAATTAATTATCAAATCGACCTCATATTTTTCGTAGTTACTAAATCGATCTCATGTTATTAAAATAGTGAAAATTTCATGCTTTTAGCAAATTTTGAACCTTATATACCTCTTATATACTAGCTAAAACGTTTTACCATTACACTACTAATTCCAATTGTTTTCTCATATACTTCAAATATAGTTATTGAAGCAACTCTCATATTATTGCATTAAACATCTCATGTTTATTCATTGATACTCGTTAGTAATTAACATTTGTTCAACGTTGTTTGTTTAATTATAGTTTTAATTTAATTATGTATCTACTAATTAATTTTTTGAAATAGTTGAAAAATAAATAATTTTCTAAATTTAGTATTTATAGACTACCAGAATACTCATTTTGAATTATTTTTTCAACTCTCTAAAAAAAATCAGAAAGACTATATTATGTAGATAATTAAATTAGAACTCTAACGACATATATGGTGTTAAGTTTTAATTTTCTTATCGATTATAAAATTTGGTCAAATTTATTAAAATTGTCAAAAATTACCAACATTACTTTGACCAAATTTTATAATCGTTAAGAAAATTGAAACTTAACACCAAAATTCAACTATTTCAAAAAATTAATAAGTACACACAATTAAATTAAAACTATAATTAAACAAACAACGTTAAACAAATGTTAATTACTAAATAGTATTAATAAATAAACATGATATGTTTAATAAAATAATACGAAAGTTGGTTAAATAACTATATTTGAAGTTATGACAAAAAAAAAGTGTATAAGAAAACAATTGAAATTATTAGTATAGTTGTAAAAAATTTAGTGTAAGAGGTGTAGAGTTCAAAATTTGCTCGAAACATAATTTTTCACCATTTTAATAATATGAGTTCGATTTAATAACTACAAAAATATGAAATTATTTTTTTTAAGTTAATAATGATAAATATGTAAACAGTTTTTAGACCATTTTATTATTTAAACAAAACTAGTCCATGTCATCACCCCATTTATTATTTGGGAAAAAATATCCAGTTTCTTTCTGTACTGGTTCTTTCCCTTTTGGGGCTGATTTCTCACTTCGGTAAGTCCAAATCCTTTTCTTTCACCCTCCGCAGCAGAGTTCTCCAATCTAGAGGATGGAGACGCGCTCGATTCAGCCATTTGTGGCAGTGTTGCTTTCCTCCTTAATCGCCTTCAGATCATACAGAAAGAGGTCTCTTGACTTGTCGGGAGCACTGGCCGGCGCTCTTGTCATGTCTGTCCACATCGCGGCCGGCTATAGGTAAGTGGTGATCGAGATTCTTCATTCTGAATCGAATTGAGGAAAGGTTGGCGGCTTTTTTGATGGGCGATGATGGGTTTGCAGATATGGGGTTATGCTGCTGGTTTTCTTCTTTACTTCGTCCAAGTTGACCAAAATTGGAGAAGAGAAAAAGCGACTTGTTGATGCTGATTTCAAGGAGGGTGGGCAGAGGAACTGGTGAGAATCTCTTTGCGCTCTTTGTGTTTGACGTATTGTCTAGCTAATCCTCAAATTTGATAAGCATAAAAGTATGATTGCTTGATTCTAAATTTCTTGAATGGCTAATTACGGTCTCACAGTTGCATTAACAAGCTAGCTTAGCTGGAGTGTGGACGGCGATCGAAATCAGTAAATGTTACTGTTAGTGGTCTGCTTCTGTAGGAAAACTTGTGATTTTTATTTTTGTAAAATAGCTAATTCCTTTATAAGTGAGAGATATTCTGTGCAATGTACATGATATTAGAACCTGATTTCAACCTTCGTTGAAATTGTAAAGTGAGTGTATAGTCTAGACTCAACAACAAAATTGCAAGACTATACTAGGATACTTAGTGTGCTCAAGTTAAATTGTACAAACTAAGAAAAAAAAATGTGTAATTCAACTGAAAATTATCATTGCTGATTTAACTATTAGATTGCTTACGAAATGCCAATACTTCTAGTTGGGACTTCAATATGATATTGTTTTCCTCTTCTTTTCAGGATACAAGTTCTATTCAACAGTGGCATATCAAGTATCTTGGTGGTTGTACTCTGGAGATTGACGAACTGGCAAGATAAGCCTTTGGACTCCAAAGAGTCAGCACTTGTTACTGCTCTCATGGCTGGTGTTATAGGTCATTACTCCTGTTGCAATGGAGACACTTGGTCTTCAGAGCTTGGGGTACTTAGCGATGCTCAGCCCCGTTTAATCACAACCTTCAAGGTGTACATTCCTTTCCTTATTCTGTGTCCTTGTTTTGGTTATGCTTACGAGGATGTGATTTGTACTGACTTATTGTATCATTATTATTTTCAGCCTGTTAGAAAGGGCACAAATGGTGGGGTTACCCTTACGGGCTTTATAGCAGCTGCAGGAGGTGGCTTTGTTATTGGGTTATCTTTTGTTATTGTTGGATTTTTTACAACTAAATGTACAACGAAAGTAGCTCTAAATCAGCTATTGGCTGTTCCACTCGCTACCTTGGCTGGACTATTTGGAAGCATCTTGGATTCTTTTCTAGGAGCCACTCTGCAGTACAGTGGATTCTGCACAGTTAGAAATAAGGTCCATATGTTTCTACTATGATTTGCTATGCGCATTTACCCAATGGAGAAGCTTTCGCTGAATCATTTTAGTGCATTAAATTATTCAACATATTTTTAAAAAAATGTTGAATTATTACCATGATGTTGAATTATTCTGTGGCATACAGGGCCCTAGCAAACGGGGTTTTCAAATCCATGTACTTTGCAGTCTTCTGTACAACCATGCATTCCTTTAGCCTAAGGCAGGTGAAATCAGCTCAGAGTGCATGTTTTTATGTTTCATAACCATTTTTTGCAGGTTGTATCGAAACCGGGTCCCACTGTGAAGAAAATTTCTGGTTTAACCATTCTCGATAACAATGGAGTGAACCTTGTCTCCATATTGCTGACTTCCATTGTGACTGGAGTCATCTCCATGTATATCTTCTGAAGATCATTTTGACCAAGTAAGTTGGCTAAGCTGCACGACACTATGAGGGTTAGTTTTACAAATAAATGCTTTGATGTCTTTAGAGATCAGGTTTGAGTTTTGATTTGAATCTTTATTGAAAAACGATGTGTCCTAATGTAATGTGATTCTTGATAGTAATAGTATTTATATGTATATATATTGGGTGAACGGTTTGCTAGATTTTTAATATCCCCTCACTTGGAACTCTCTTTAATACAAAATCAGTTTAAACGCATTCTTACCTAATGAAAAAAGTTTGATGTGCTTTCTAACTATATATATAAGGCTATCAATGGTTAGGGTATGGTACGGGTATGACAAATACCATATTTTTAAACCACATACTATAATCATTACGAGTATAATTTTTAATACCATAACCATGAAAATAACCGTGGTTATTAACCATGATTTTATTTGTATACCCACATTTATTCCACACATGTAATATAATAAAAGATTGAAAAAATTATTTTAAAAAAATACATAAATCTATATTGTCAACCATACAAATATATAAAACTAACATTATGTTATTTCTTACTTGTATGCATAGTAACTTTCATTATTTAGTATATATTAGTTTATTAATAATAAATAATCATTATATTTATATAATAATCATGATTATAACTCAAATACCATAACCATTATGGGTAGAAAATTCATCATCATAAGCATACCGCACCATAATGGTTCTGTGAACAATATTAAACAGTAACGGTTATAACCATGGTTATTAGTTTTTCACCGCACCATTGTTGGACCTTCTGAACTTATATCTACTTATTATAATAATTTTTAATTGTGAGTATCATAATAAAAATTATGTTTTTTATTAGGTATGTTGATTCACGAACTATCTTTTATATCTCAAAATAGATGTTAAGAGATTGATTTGTTTTTTTCTTTCTAAAATATATATCATTTCAAAACTAAATATCAAATATTCTCTTACGAAAACCAATTATCAAATTAAATTTATTTGTGTTTGAAATTTGCGAATAGAATTTAACTGAATTTTCACCATTAACTGTGGATAAGATTAAAAAAAAATTACCCTCAAAATTACCGATACGGGGTAAGGTGAATCCCAATACCACCATTTGCTTTCTAGGGCTTAGCAATAAAGACATCCCTGAAGCAAGTCTAATAAAAACGTTTCTTTGGACCAAGAATCCGTTTGGCCCAATACAACTGCTAGCATTGGGCCTAGCAATGAACTTTGGTAGGCCCAATACCACCATTTGCTTTACGAATAACAATGAAAACTATGCCCATAACATATTTGCTTAGGCCTTACAAATGTATATTTCCACTAAGCCAAAAATAACCGTTCTTGGGCTTAGCAATGAAGACATCCGTGAAGCCTCATAAAAACTTAGCAATGAATTTTAGCCAAGACTTATGTTGGGCACAACACTAGCAATGAATTTTATAGGCCCAGTATCACCTTCTGCTTTGGGCCTAGCAATGACTTTTGGTAGACCCAATACCACTATTTGCTTTGGGCCTAGCAATGAAAACTAGGGCCCATAACAGATTTGCTTTGGGCCTACAAAATAAGACTTTCGCTAAAACCAATACAAACAATTGTTCGGCCCTAGCAATAAACTGCCATTAAGCCCATTAAAAACGTTTCTTTGGGACAATCAATGAAGAGTTTCGTTGGGCCAATACTACTGCAAGTATTAGGCCTAGTAATGACTTTTGGTTGGCCCAATACCACTATTTCCTTTGGGCCTAACAATGGCCCATAAAAATGATTTGGGCCTACCAAATAAGACCTCCGATAAGCCATAAACAACCATTATTGGGTTAGCAATGAAGACATCCGTGAAGCCTAATAAAAATGTTTATGTGGGCTTAGCAATGAAGGTTTCCATTGGCCCCGTACCACTGCTAGCTTTGGGCCTAGCAATGAATTTTGGTAGGCCCAATACCTCCATTTGCTTGGGCCTAGGTATGAAAACTAGGTCCCATACAGATTTGCTTGCGGCCTACCAAATAAGACTTCCGCTAAGCCCAATACAAACTTTTCTTTGGGCCTAGCAATAAGGACTTCCGTTAAGCGCATTACTATCTTTTTTGGGCCTAGCATTGAAGGGTTCCGTTGGACTCAATATCACCTCAAACTTTGGGCCTAGCAAAGAAGACCTCCAGTCAGCCCAATACCAATGTTCCTTTTGTCCTACCAATGAAGACTTCGGTTTGGCCCATTACCTGGAACGAGTTTAAACATATTCTTAAGTAGAAATTGGCATACCATATATATATTATTAGTTTAATAAGTACAAAATAAAAATAAAAATAATAGTTAGTTATTCTAATAAAGAAATTATGTTAATATAATAATCATAAGCTACAAATTTCTATATAACAATAATTTACAAATCCTTAAAATTTGAATTATTTTCTAGTAACATATATGTTTAAAATACCTTATATATATATATATATATATAAACGTGTAATTAAAATAAAATCACAAAATATTGTAATATATTAATGGGTTAATTACTTAATTGGTTACACATGTTTTACCAATGTTCAGAATGGTTACACATGTTTCAAAATGTGATTAATTGGTTGTGAAATGTGACTATTTGGTTGTTTTACTATTCACCGTTAGAAATCACATTTAAGTCACTATTTAGATACGTAAAATGACGTAATTACCCCTAGAATCATCTTCAAGAACACATCATCATCTTCAAGAACAAGAATCGAAGAACCCAGAAATCAGATTTCTGAGTTCTTGAGAAACTAGAAATCAAGAACCCAGAATCGCAATTCTGGGTTCTTGAAGTTCTGCATTGCAGTATATGTTATCACCAAATGTGATTAAATGGTCATACATGTTTCTCTATAATGTGATTAAAAGGTCATACATGTTTATCTATAATATGATTAAATGGATACTGTTGTTTGAAATGATGTGATTAAAAAGTTCGACATGTTACCCACAATGTGAAGAACGCAGAAATGCAAGAACCCAGAAATTACTGTTTTCTGGGTTCTTGAGAATCCAGAATTGCAGTTTCTGGGTTCTTCAAGAACCCATAAATTACTGTTTTCTGGGTTCTTGAGAATCCAGAATTGCAGTTTCTGGGTTCTTGAAGAACCAAGAATTGCAGTTTCTAGGTTCTAAGTACCCAGAAATTGCAATTCTGAGTTCTTCAAGAACCCAGAAACAGCATTTCTGGGTTCTCAAGAACATCAAATCGAATTTGATTCGATTTTGGTTCTTCAATCCTTCTCTGTGTTCTTCAATACAACTAAGGGCATAATAGTCATTTCACAATTCAATAATATGTTAAAAAAATGAATTAACGTTAAAGTTAACGGTTTACTAACGGAATAACCAATTAATCACATTTGGAAAAACATGTGTAACCAATTAGTCACATAGCAAAACCAATTAATCACATTTTGAAACATGTGTAACCATTCTGCACAATGGTGAAACATGTGTAACCAATTAAGTAATTAACCCTATATTAATATTAAAATTCTAAAAAAAGAAGAAGATATGTTTGGACTAGGATTGATCATTGGCGGGCCGGTCCTGAAGGCAAGACCGAGATTTCGGTATTGCCTTCTGGAGGACCGAGACTAAGACCGACCTCAGCAAAAAAAGTCTGCTCGAGTCGGTCTTTCTTGACTCGGGCCGATCTCGGTCCTGGACCGAATCTGCCCCCCCCCCCCACCAAAAAAAAAAACTGAATTTGTCCAAATACAAAAATCATTGGACTAAAAAAAGATCGAGTCTGTCGTGGAGTCTACGAGTTCGCATAGAGACGACTTTGCAGGAATCGCAGGACAACCGCTGCTGTGTTGATTGCAACTCAAGTGCTCTGTCGAGTGTGGAGAACTGATTTGCTTTTTACTTTTTAGGGTTTGCATAGTAAAATCGGTATGCGCCGATCCTAAACGGGTTTTCAGAAAGAAAAAAAAAAGGCAGAGACCGAGACCGAGCCCAAACTTGAAGAAAAAAACTTGCCCCCTCGGTCTCGGTCTTATTCGGTCTCGCTTCTAATCAGTCTCGAGCCGGTCTTGTCGGGAATTTGGTCCAACATTTTTGTTTATCACCCCTAGTCTGAACTACTCCAAGAGATTAAAAGTAATATTATAACATTGCACTTTCTTGAAGTGTTTTTTTCAAAAAGTAAGCACTCTGCCAAAATAATTTGAAAAAGTAAGTGTACTAAAAAATATTTAGCAAAACGTATATAAGCGCTACTGGAGTTAACGTTTTTTACAACGTGCGCTAATTTGAGTAGCTTTTTTCAACAAACGCTACTAGGGTTAGCGTTTTCTTTTTTTTGCCTTTTTACGTTTTGTTTTACACCTTGATGTTTAATTAAAAATAAAATTATATATCTATTAAAAAAAATTGTAATAAGTAAATATTTTAATTGTGATTCAAATGATGCAAAAAATATTAAATTTGGATTTATGGATTGACTGTACGCTTTGCCGTAAGTTGAGATATAAAAATTTGACTTAAAAAAATATAACTCAGGCCGTGTAAGTCCAAATTGACCCAGTGAACGTCATATATGTCCAAACAACCAAACAGTGTTTTAAACAGTAAATTCATTGTTTAAACAGTGATTTAAACAGTAAATTAACTGTTTAAAGAGTGAATTTATTATTTAAAACACTGTTTGGTTGTTTTTGTATCGTATGTAGAGTTTTTTACGTATCGTATTATACGGTCAGTCTAAAAGTAAAAAATTAACGCCTAGTTAGCGTCATTTAATTCGTAATTAAATTAGCTATGCACTGTAATATTTTTGATTTTTTTTAGTAACTACATAATTTAATTTCTCACCTAATGCATTTAATTATTTCGGTCAAATTATAAGACAATCGATGTTAGGTTAAAAAATCAATGTATTTCTAATAAAAAAAATTACCCTAGGTAGATTACCGTGTGTTAATGAAGTGGTGGTAGGGTCGGATCACTTGCCTTTGATAATCACGAAATTGAGGGAACCACATAGAGGTCCAAGAAAATTCAGATTCGAAGAAATGTGGCTCGAAAACCCGGAATGCAAGGAGGTGATCCAAGCCGCCTAGGGGACAATGAGCTGAACCGGCTGAACCAACCGCATCTCTGGCCGAAACTGGGCAAGTGTATGGGGAGTCTCATTGGGTGGAGCAAGAGTAGTTTTGGGAATAATATGGCACAAATGAGGGAGGCGAAACAAAGACTATAACAAATTGAGAGAGACCCTCGAAATATAGAGGTTCAGGAAGAGGAGATTGAACTCAAATGCCGCAGTAGAGATCTATGGAAGCGGGAGGAACTCTATTGGAAACAATGGGCGAGGGTAAAGTGGCTTACCCAAGGAGACCCAAACACAACGTTTTTTCACCCCACAACAAATTCAAGAAAAAGGAGAAACCGCCTAACCCGCCTCAAAGGGGAAGGGGGAATGAATCACAAAGGATCGGGAGATCATGGAAGAGGTTAGGGGCTACTACGAAAAGGCCTTTACCATGGAGTCAGTACACACAGACTACTCTATATTGAAGAGCTTACCGAACCAGATCAGTGAGGAGATCAACTCAGACTTGACAAGGAGGGTGACAATGGAGGAAGTAAAAGATGTGGTGTTTCATTTGGGGGGGATCAAAGGCGCCACGACCAGACGGATTTCCAGGATTATTTTATCAGATGAACTGAAACATAGTGGGCCCAGATATCTTTATCGCGGTCAAAGCCTTCCTCGAAACAGGTATCTTCCCTACATCCCTAACTCAAACTGATATAACCTTGTTGCCAAAAGTTTCAAATTCGTTACATACATCTGAATTTAGGCTCATAAGTTTGTGTAATTTCGTGTATAAGGTGATATCGAAAGTGTTGGTGAATAGATTGAAAGTATATCTGTCAGATCTTATCACCCCATTCCAGAGCGCTTTTGTAGCAGGTCGCCTTATACAAGATAATGTCATGGTGGCTCATGAGATTTTCCACTATCTGGAAAACAAGGGGAAACCGAACAGGGTGGAATGCGCACTAAAATTGGATATGCAGAAAGCATATGATCGGGTAGAATGAGAGTTCTTACTAAAGAGCCTGGAGAAGAGGGGATTTGGTGATAAATGGGTTGGGTGGATGAGAGTGTGTGTGCAAACGCCAACATATAGGGTGCTAGTCAACGAGAACCGTACCACCACTATTAAACCGAGCATGGGAATCAGACAAGGAGATCCGTTATCACCATATTTGTTCATTCTTTTGGCGGATGTTCTATCACGGATGGTGGAACGAGACATACAAGAAGGGAAGTTGAAAGGTATAGTTTTGGGAAGGGGTTGCCCGGAACTCCATCACTTGTTCTTTGCAGATAACTTTTTATTCTTCTTTCAAGGAACAACAGAGAATTCAAGCCACCTAAAGGACACTATCATGCAGTATTGTAAGATATCGGGTCAAAGAATAAATGAGGCAAAATCCACCCTTACGTTCAATAGGGGAGTCGATCGGTCTACATGCGGGGAAATTGAGAATGCCTTACAAATTCAAAGCACTCGCCAACCGGGGAAATACCTAGGCCTACCAGCGGTTTGGGGAAGATAAAAAAAGGCGGTTTTGGGATACCTAAAGGAGAGAATACAAAACAAGATTAGTGGATGACGAGTAAAGACCCTCAATCAAGCGGGTAAGGAGGTCCTTATCAAGTCCGTGATAACGACGATAATAGCGCAGTTTTGGTGGGGACAATCGAATGAGGGTCAAAAGATCCATTGGAGAAAGTGGGACATACTCACAAAAAACAAGCTTAAGGGTGGTTTGAGCTTTAGAGAGTTGGAAACGTTCAACATGGCCTTACTCGTCAAGATGGTAGGGAGGATGCAAACCGAACCAAATGCTCTATGGGTACGGGTAATGTGGGGGATCTACTACCCGGGAAGGGACATCATCTCTGCTAAAAAAGGAGGACGTGCATCATGGGGTTGGACAAGCATTTTGAGTGTGCGAGATAAGCTAGTAAGCGAAGGACTATGGAGAATAGGAGACGGGAGGAAGATAAGAGCATTCGGGGACCCGTGGGTAGACACAATCGAGGGGGTACAAAATAGACATCTGATCGGAATGCGACACAAACCGGATAGTCATGGTGGCCGACTTGATCAATGAAAACAAAACTTGGAATGCCGACTTGATCCATGCCATGATCGAACCGGTGAAGGCTTTACATGTTTTGCATGTACACATACCACAAATGGGAGGGGAAGATCGATTGATATGGCCGCATACAAAAGAAGGAACTGTCACGGTTCGGTCGATCTATAACCGAATCAAGGATCAAGCCGAAGTCATCCAAACAAGCTCGGCGAACCAAGGAGCTGGAAATGAGGGGGGCGAGCAATATGGAAGAGTGACATAATACCGAAAATCAAGCACTTCATGTGGAAACTTCAATCAAATTCCCTACCTCTTATGATGAACCTCTGAAGAAGGGGTATGAATGTGTCGGTAAGTTGCCCAATATGTGGTCTTAATGATGATCGGGAGCATATGATATATAAATGTAGGTGGACGGAGGAAGTATGAGCCGACATGTTATGGCCCGATCCAAACCAACAAAGAGCACAAAGTTTCGAGGATTGGATAAGGTCCAAATGAACCGGTTCGGTCCAAATAGGCTTGTCCAAATGAACCGGTTCGAACGAACTGGTCTGGAACTGGTTTGGTTCGAACCGGTTCGGCCGAACTAGTTCCAAAACCAGACCAGTGTTTTTAGCCTTCAAATAGAACAGTTCAAAATAGTACTAAAAATCCAGTTCGAATCGGTTCGACTCGACTCGTTTTTTGATACTGGTTTATACTTAAATTTAAATCAAACCACTTTAAACATATATAATTTTAAACCGGTTTGAAGCAAAATTAACTAAACCGGCCTGAAATTAAAGCAAACCTAGAGATGTCTTCAATAAACCAAACCTAGAGATATATTGGACTCTCGTATGTTAATGTTGGACATGATTTTAGTCGATTGTGGAACAGATTTTCAATCGGTTCAATGTGTTTTTCAGTCGGTTCAGTGTATTTTTCAGTCGATTCAGTGTTTTTTTAGCCGATTCAGTATTTTTCAGTTGGTTCAGTATTTTTTCAGACGGTTCAGTGTATTGGACAGGATTTTCAGTCGGTTTAGGTTCGGTTTGAATCAGATTATTTCCGAACCAAAATTGTTATTAAAAAAAACATACCAGAACAGTTCGAACCGGTTCTGAATCGGTTCGAACCAGACCAGTTCTTTTTTCCTTAAACCAGACCAGTTTTTTTAGAAATAGAAAAATGTACTTTTTTTTTTTCAAACCAGACCAGTTCAGTTCAGAACCGGTTCGACCCCGAACCGGTTCATGAACAAGCCTAACACCAAGAGGAAACGGGGATGACAAGGCACACCCAAGAAACGAGGTGGAAACTATGTATGACGACATGTTGGATGCTATGGAAGGCAAGGTGTAGAGCGACTTTTGAAGGAAAAATGCCGAACACAAGGCACATCATAGAGGAAGCAATGCGAGTTCAAGTTGAACAAACAACCGAATCAATAGTGAACCATACCGAACCGAATCAGTGTATAGTTGAAGGGTGGGTTGCTCCAACTCAAGGAGGCGAAGTCAAGATTAATTGTGATGCGGCTTGGTGTCCTCGTACGAGAAAAGGAGGGCTCAGAGTAATTGCAAGAGATGATCGAGGGCAAGTATTAGGAGGGGCAAATAGAAGTTTGATGGGTTTGGATGTCACAATGATGGAAGCACAAGCCGTGTTACTATTGGTAATAGAGAAAGAATTGAACAATGTGGTGGTGGAATCAGAATCGGATATAGTGATAAACCAATTGAATGGCAAGTCACATCAATGACGAATTGAAACCGTGTGTGACAACATCAAAACATTAGCATGGGGAGTGAACGTGATCACGTGGAGGAAAGTCCGACGAACCGTAAACGAAAGCACCAATTGGATCGCACAACAAGCAAAATTAGGAGTGTGTCTAAGTGATTGGGTCGAAAGACCCCACTCTTACTTCGTAGTATTTTGAGTAATGATTGTAATCGTTTCAAAAACAATGGTAACCGGGTTTAAAATAGAAGTACTTATTATGACAAAAAAATGTTAGAATAGTGACTAAGATTATTTTTTTACGATGAACCGTAGCAAAACTAATTATTCACTGAAACATGTGTAACAATTTTGCACAATGGTCAATCATATGTAACCATTTTAAGTAATTAACCTTTTTTTTTCATTACTTACATACCTATTTTTCTAAATAACGTTTTTATACTTACTTTTCTAAATAACATTTTTATACTTACTTTTCTATTAATTATGTCTTAGGACGCAGTTGCAGACTAAAATGGGCTCTTGGACGAGGCGAAAGAGCGAAGGGAAATCGCTTTCATCGCCATAAAGGAAATACCTTACCCACACCAGATTTCTTTGAAGTTTGATCGCGAAATCGTGATGGAGGCGGAGAGTTTCCTCTTCCGCCAATAACTTCAACTACCGCTTGATATTTTTAGCAAAACAGAGGCACGTCAAGCAACTTCCAGCTGTTTAAATGATAAATACATTATGCTATTCTGAAACGAAATTGGATGATTGAGATTTGGGACACGACATGGATGCTGCTCTGCCACTCTAGTCCATACAAGAGTCTATGCACACTTGATCAGTCTACAAGTTCAAATTCAAACACATGACATATGATGTTTGTTTGGTGGGTTGCCTTGTACTGATCTGACCAAACTTTCTTCGTTCATTCTCACAGACGCCCACTGATCCATCGCCTCTACCCCTCAACCCAACTAATCTTCTTCAGTCCCCTCCAATCCTCTCTTATACCCCATCTCTGCTCCCTCTCGGCTCTCGGCAATTATATTCTGTAACTGAAAGAGGTATGAGTTTCAGAGATGACAATGAAGAAGGAAGAGATCTCAGAAAGCCCTTCTTGCACACTGGCAGCTGGTATCGGATGGGTTCGAGACAATCTAGTATGATGTCGTCTCAAGCCATTCGTGAAAGCTCGGTTTCTGTTGTCGCCTGTGTCTTGATTGTCGCTTTGGGTCCTATTCAATTTGGCTTCACGGTAACTAACCTCAAATATGCTTTCTTTGATTGTAAAGGTAGTGAGGCTTTAGTGTGGCTGATATCAAGAAATGGGTTCCTTCCAAAATTGGATTTTTGTGGATTATGTACTCGGTTTAATACTAATTTTGGTTGCTTATATCAAGTCAATTTTTGTGTTGTTTCTTTATGCATTGTACCAACATGTATTGGGAGTTGTTGATTTTGATTTCTCAACTGCTCATTAGCTTAGAATGTAACAGTTAAAGGTTGTTAGTTAAGATTATTTGTGTTCATGTGTTTTGGTTGTGCTGTCTCAGTCCGGTTATTCCTCTCCCACGCAAAATGCGATAGTGAAACAACTCGGGCTTACTGTCTCAGAGGTGTGCACGTTTTCCACTTTCCATGTCTTGTAAGATTTTATGAGATCAATGTCTGAACTAACCTGTTATTTGGTCAGTTCTCTTTGTTTGGCTCTTTATCGAATGTAGGAGCTATGCTTGGGGCAATTGCAAGTGGTCAGATTGCTGAGTATGTTGGTCGAAAAGGGGTAAGATGGAAAACCACTAAACGTTTCTCTTTGCAGTTCTCGTTCTTTGTTTTTATTCTGAAATTTACTGCTTAACGACTTGCAGTCATTAATGATTGCTTCCATACCCAACATCATCGGATGGCTTGCCATTTCCTTTGCAAAAGTGAGTTATCTTGTTAAGATTTAAATTATCTTAAGACAAAGGATTCTGTTGCATAAGGTGGGAAAATGATTTTTTGCATGATTAGGATACATCTTTTCTCTACATGGGAAGATTATTGGAAGGCTTTGGTGTGGGCATCATCTCATACGTGGTACATTTTTAATATGTTTTCTTATTTGTAGCATATGCTTCTTCTTAGCAACTAGATTAATTGCTGCAATCACTTGCAGGTCCCCGTTTATATAGCTGAGATAGCACCTCAAAACCTAAGAGGTAGTTTAGGCTCAGTGAATCAGGTAATATCTCTTTATTCTTCCGTTCAGTTCAGCTTGAGTTATTTCATAACTACTTCGATTCATTTTCCAGCTCTCGGTCACTATTGGGATCATGTTGGCGTATCTTCTTGGGATTTTTGTTGAGTGGAGAATACTTGCTGTTTTAGGTAAATCTCTTTGATGTTCCTTACTACATATTCACTTATATTTGCTTGCTTCATTTATCTTCTCTGCTATCTTGACTGTCCCTTCTTGACAAAAAAAAGAAGAAGTATTTCTCTTCTTTTCAACTGTCCCTTTTTGTGAAATGCTGTATCATTGTAGACACAACACTAGTAGAGGATGATAATTATGTTTGTTTTTGCAGGAATATTGCCCTGCACAATCTTGATTCCCGGCCTTTTTTTCATTCCAGAATCTCCTCGGTGGCTGGTAAGTCAGTCTATTTGGTTGTTTTCTTTTCACCGATATGTATATCGTCTTTGTCTTAGATTCTTGATACCGATTGCTTTCACGAATTTAGGCTAAAATGGGCATGACAGAAGAGTTTGAGACTTCCTTGCAAGTTCTCCGAGGATTTGACACTGATATTTCCCTTGAAGTGAATGAAATCAAGGTAAATAATTCAATGCTATATGGGTCTGGCATAAAAAATGAAGTTATCCTCCATCTGAATAGCTCTTATGGGTTCCTATTTACTGACCTACTCTTATTGGATTTCTTTTTTTTTACTGGCGGTTAATAGAGAGCTGTAGCATCGAGCAGTAAAAGAAGTACTATACGTTTTGCAGAGCTTAAACAACGAAGATATTGGATACCTCTTATGGTGATCATCATTTTCTTCAAAATTTTGTGTCCATCCATTTTTTATCATTAATCATAGAACTCTTTCCTATTGAATATAATCGAAATGTTGCATTTTTTTCCTCTTCTTTTTGGCTAAAACCTACAGATTGGAATTGGATTGCTTATTCTGCAACAACTTAGTGGAATTAATGGTGTCCTATTTTATGCTACTGCCATTTTTGAATCTGCTGGTACGTATATCCCTACTTCAGTAGTGATACATACACTAGTATTTCTTATTATTGTATATCATTATCATGAAGCTGCCTTCATGTATAAGGTTGATGTATGTTTCACATTCTTTGTGGGGCCATGAAAAAACCCTTGGGGATAACCATTATTGTATTAGGTGTTACATCAAGCAGTGCAGCGACAGTGGGTCTTGGTGCAGTACAAGTTATTGCCACTGCAGTTACAACTTGGTTGGTCGACAAATCTGGGCGTCGACTCCTCCTTATGGTAAGTTTTTAAGCTACCTTCTTTCAATGTAACACTAATTATCTCGGTTTCATTTCATTTACCTTCAATCGTACGAATATTGCTTTTCCAGGATTAGATGATAGATGATCCCCACTTTGTTTAATAGCTCTGATTACATTATTACTTGATAGAGATTTTTGTTTATAAGGACTGGCTCTATGTTTCAGATTTCCTCATCGGGGATGACTGTTAGCCTTTTTATTGTTGCAGTGTCATTCTTTGTGAAGGTAAATATCATCCATATATGACATACTTGACTAGCACTTTGTTACTCTATCCGTTCATGCGATTAATTTTTTTTTTCTTTTTCTTCTTCTTCTTCTTGGTTTGTTACTACTCAATGACAGGGCCATGTATCAGATACATCTACGCTTTACACTGTTCTAAGTATTCTTTCTGTAGTCGGTGTTGTGGTAAGATTAAAGTTAAAACATTATCTAATTATGATGATGAATGGTCATGTATTTACTACATGTTGCATCTGCTCCGTTCATACTTTTGTCTATCTTTGTTACAGTCCTTGGTGGCTACATTCTCTCTAGGAATTGGTGCAATCCCGTGGATCATAATGTCCGAGGTAATTATTATGGGTTAATTAGCAACTTGGTAGCTAAATAATCGGGAATTAGACAATTTGGTAGTTGAACTTTTATTTGAGACATATTGTTAACTAACTTGTATAAAGTTGCAATAAAGATTGACTTGCTAGTAAATGAGAATGGAAACTTGCATGTTGAATTTGTTGTTCTTGGTGCAGATTCTTCCTGTGAACATCAAGGGGCTCGCTGGAAGCATAGCAACTCTTTCCAATTGGCTTGTTTCTTTTATCGTGACAATGACTGCAAACTTGCTCTTGGATTGGAGCAGTGGAGGTATTTACATTTCCTTTTCTGTTCTTTCTGTATCTCTGTTTGTATAGTATATATAATAATAACACTGTCTCCACCATGTGTGTGTATGTCAGGGACCTTCACGATCTACATGGTCGTGAGTGCCTTCACTGTGGTTTTTGTTCAGATATGGGTACCAGAGACCAAAGGTAGAACTTTGGAAGAGATTCAGAGGTCATTTCGATGATGATACGAGGTTTTGCTATTGATGTTGGTATTAATTACAAAAGCCTGCTCCATCTGATTCTTCCAACATTGATTCTTCTCTCCCTGCTTTTGTATACAATGTTGGGAGGCAGAGAAGGTAATAATTCAGGATTTTTGTTGAGATAGTAGTAAGTAGGACATCCTCAGACGACTCTTCTTTTACAAAATTGGATCATCATTGTTAGGGATTTGCATTATTATTTGGTTGAAAGAATTTGAGATGAAGTGCTGTCTCTTCTTCTGTTACTTTAGAATAAAAGGTCTGAATTTGAGGAAACAAAATGCAAATGTGAGAAGAACACCTAAACCTGCATGCAGGAAGAGTTACTTGGTTGGAGGGAGAATGAATCTGCATATATATGATTCAAAATCATCACCAATTGCAAAATTCTCAAGAAGCACACAATTATTGTTTCCAGAGAGTCCAATAGCAGCAGCACAAATAGAGAAACAATCAAGAATAAAGGAAAATCAGAAACACTTTTGAGGTTTGCTCTTTCTCCTGGCTCTGCTTCTTGTCATCGTTGTCATCTCTACAGATTTCTCTTCTTCTTCTTCTTCTTGATTACTTGGTTTAGAATTCTTGGATTGGCCAGAAGAATTCCCCTGGTAGTCTTCTTCTTTTTCAATAATGAACAATTGCGGTTGATTGTGGTCTGTTTTGATGACCTTTCGGGGTCTGCCTCTCTTTCTCGCAACATGCTGCTTCTCCCCAAACCCAGAATCAGCTTCTTCCCCTGAAGCAGTTGCTTGTGCTCCGGTCACTGACAATTCCTTAATCTTCCCCATTGATATTGATCCAATCAAACAAAAACAAAGACCACACTCTCTCTTCTCTATCATTCAATGAAGAACCACACAGTAGTAAAAGATAGAGATTTATTAATCAAAGCATGAAGAGGCACCAGTCTGTCTCTCTTCCTCCATCTCTAACATAATAATAATTTCATTATATATGTTGTCTTAAATGTATGTCTGTGTCTGAGGAGAGTGTCTTCTCTTATCCTCAACCTGTTCTTTTGTTGTCCAGTATTGAAAAAGACAAGTTGTTACAATGGAGATGGGCCTTCTTCATCAAGGTTGTGCCCACCGCCATCTACATACTCTTATCTCTTTTGAGCCCAATCGAATAGTCAATCCCCAGCACAATTCGGTTAGGTATGAACCCACCAGTGAGATCCTTGGTTAGGATCGGGATCCAGAACAAAGACTCTTTGATTGACCTTAATAGTCGAGCTTTCAGTTCAATTGGCGGCTCAGTTACTGTCCTAATGCTAGTTGGTAGTGAAGTCACATCTATCTCAAATTAAAAGCTTTGGAAAAAAAATAAATGTAATTTAATGAAAACTTGGCGGAACAATTATGTAAAATTAACAGCGGAGAAACTTAAGATATTATTTGGGTAGTAAGATAAGAGTAATTTTATAACGAGTAGGTGGGGGGTATTAGAAATTGATTCAGACGAACTAAACCTTACCTTCTCTATACCGAACTAATTTTATTTTAATATCATACATTTTCTAATGTCATTTTCATATCATGTATAGTAAATCTCTCTATATATATTAAATTGACTAAATGACATCCAAGTGTGACAAATACGTTTTTTGATGCATTTTCTTACTTCTAAATTTCTAATGTCAAATTAATCAATTATAATTATAATTGGTACATCGCAAACATACAATTCTCATTCATAAGTGACATATCATGTAAATCACTTTAAAAGTTTTCTGGCTTTCTTATTCATTCATAAGAAAAGTTACAAAATCTTAATTATCTCTTTTTGTCACATGTATATTTGTAATTTTGTATAAAATAAATCTTATGTAATGAAATTTATACAATACCAAAATACATAATATTATATTTTATAAATATAAACTATGCACATAATAATTTTTTATATTACAAATTAATTAAAAATAGTTTATACCTTATTAAAATTTATTTTTAATATTATAAAATTGAACATGTGAACTAATAATAATAATATTAAAGTTAATCTTAACAATCTTATAAAATATAAGTTATTTTTTCTATACATTTTTATAAGTATTAGACTTTACTAAAAGTTATAAAATGTAAGTTCAAAGTATTATATGAATATTAAGATATTGTTTTGCAATTTTATGATAAATATCTCTTAATATATTTTGTGAGTTAAGAAAATACAATAATGTTTGTATAATTAAAATTACTAAAATGAAAAACTATTAATGATTGACATTTTAATAAGCATATACCACTAATAAAAGTCGCAAAAACATTAAAAAAAATAATTAGTATTGTTGTATAAATAATTTTTTAATATTGATTCATGTGTTTTCAATTAATTTTATAAATAATTATATTTGATCATTTGATTCTATAATATACTTTGTAGTATTGACTATTGAACCATATAGAATAGATAATATTATAAAAATTACTAATAGTTTTAAGTTTTAACATGTTTTAGAAATGTGCATAATTTTTTATTATACAACATTAAATTAAATTTATTCTTAATTATATTTTAAAATTAAAAATTAAAATATATTAAGTAAATTATAATTTTTTTATTTAATATATATGTATATATATAATTATATATCGCGGTATCGCGCAATTTTCTAGTTGTTTAATATCTTTACAAATAGAACTTCAAAGCTGAGCAATAGTATCTTGTATTAATTCTAAATTATGCTGTAAAACATATATTTATCACTTTTAAGAAATGTACGATTCAGCCCAAAGCGGTTTATGGCGCACCCCTACATTCATTCTATTATAAAATGAACGGCCCATATTAAAATAACATAATATTCATAGGCAATACTCAATAGCAATATATAAAATTACCTATTCACGGAAATGTGCACCCAGAATCTATTGGGCCATCTGCATACTTCGTATTATTATTATTTATAATATAAAAACATCATCTAATAGCAACATTTATGTTTCTCAAATGGAAGCAAAAATTAAATTGCGGGGGATCTAGGTGGGCTCGAACCACCAACCTCCCAAACCAAAAACCCAATATGTAGAGCCTTTTGGTTTGAGCGCTCTACCAAAGTTTGAGCTTATAGATCCATAGAAGACAGACAGACTCGGAGTGGTTAGAGTAAAGACAAATTACACATACAAAACGTTAGTTTTCCTGATTTTTTTTTATTACAAGATAATTTATATTTATTCACTTTTTTATAGTAGTCCGTCAATTTTAAAAAATAAACTATGATTATACTTTGTGCCTTGTGGGGGTGAGAAAAGCTACATCGTTAAACTTTATTCTAAAACTGAAACTTGAAGAAATCAAAAATTAGATTAGTCATTAAAGCACAATCGATAAAATAAAATAAATAAAAAATCATAGAGATGACGATGGCTAAAAAATATATATAAAAAACTATTTTTTTGATATTCCATCCCATATTAAAAGGGAAGAAATTTGTATGTCGACAATAATTTAGTATATATATAGTTTGGTCAATAGCATCGAAATAAAACAAAGAAATTGAAGGGAGAGGGAAAGGGGGTATAGTTTGGTCAATAGCATCGAAATAAAACAAAGAAATTGAAGGGAGAGGGGAAGGGGGAGGGGGAGGATAGATAAGTTAGATCGGTCTTACACAATAAATGTAGGAGAATACGCTGGCTCCACCAAGCAGAAGAACGGATAGAAACCAACTGACAATGAGAATATTATCAGAAGTGCATCATCCTTGGGAAAATCTGAAGGAAGACGCTCTACTGCCGCCTCAGCTCAGAAGCATAAACTTTCTATTCTTGATACAGCGACAACCGTAAAGTACAAGAGGAACCACCCGACCAAGAAAAAAATTTCTCATATTTCATAGTAGGTGGTCGTCATCACGGCCAAACCTTTCAAAAACTTCCACAGTTCCAACGTTACCAATTCAATGATTAGCTCTCTCGCTTTAGAGCGATGTACATGGGAAGCACAATTTTTTATGGCAGGCTCACCCAGACAATCATCTGCATAGAGATCATGCAAATAACCTATTACAGCTACACAGCAAACAATAGCAGCTCGTCCAACATTTAACTAGGCAAGCAAACTCCAACATAAGACTCCCATGATGCTGTACTAAATCAATATACAGAAAATAAAGTGAACAAATTTCAATTAATATTGATGATCCTCGCACGATTTATTGCGAACGGATACCAACTCTTACTTGCTTCATGTGGTAGGTGCAGAATGGTTAATTTGATCAGCAGCCTTCAAGATTTCTTCACGCACGTTCTTTGCAATTGACCAAATCAACTGTGTAACATAAATACAAGACTAGACTAGCATTCAACATTACATTAAAATGATATAACCGATTGTGCGTACGCAAAGCCCAGTACTGCAACATTACTAGTAGGCAAGTGACAACACAACGCTTTAACAGTAACAAACATGATATGCAATGAATAGAAACGAGTACATATAACAGTAGAAAACATGGATAGCGTGGCTGGAAGCGCAATAGTTTAAAATGACAAAGCCCAAGATCAGTTACGCTATTATCACTAAAAGTAGATCTTCTAGTAACAACATATTGCCAACGATCCTGATAAAATCGGTTAATATTCAGTGAAAATGGACTAAAAAGTATTTATCTAATCCAAGGTGATTTCAATCTGTTGAAACTGGAATAGGAATTAGCAACTTCTTTGTGTAATTTAGAAATTTTAACAGATGTTCTATAATTAACATATGAAAGATGATAAATAGATATTAAAAAAAAATCGAAGGGGGCTATAGTATACCTCGTTGAATGTTTTCCACGGCCCTGCTGTGATTCCATTATCCGGTACATATTTTCAGACATTGAATTGTAGCCAAATTTGGATTATGTTTTTGCTTATTGATTCTCAATAGAAGAGATGGAGTAGGAAGTGGTGGAAATAGGAGAATAAAAGAGAAGAGACACCAAAAGTGAGGGGAGAGCCAGGGAAAACAAAACCACCCCGTGCCATCTCCCCTCGAAAGAACAAAAGGATGCATTTTATTAGGTTATTTTGACCTGCCATGCGAGCGCACCCAACATGGCAAAGGTCGATCCGACTACACAGCCTAACCATTTTTCAATCCGCTCTACTACTATAGCTATGACAGATTATCTTTTGAACCATAACTTACAAAAACATGAGTATCAGATCAGAACAGAGACTCTGCAAGCTTCTGCGACTCTGATTAGACAGATCCGCCAATGACATCCATCTAAGTGGTATGACAATTTACAGCAGTAGCCATTCCTAGATCGCATAGTCGCATACAGCGCCAGCATCATGGGATCTGCAGATTAGAAAGACTAGGAACATCTCTAAAATAGAATTCGAAAGTACAAGCGTTAGAGAAAAGAGTACTTACACACCATACACGATTAGCAAGATTGAGCTAGAATATGAGCTACCTTGAAATCTTACACAGAGAGATCATGAAGCAGGAACAGCCTTGAAGAAAAATCATGTCCACCTAAGCTCCAGGAGAATCGTTTAGATCTGTATTTTCAGTAGTAATTAATCAACAAGTCGTCGAACCATTGCTGATTGGAGACTAAGAACGGATTGTGGCTTACAAAAACCACCGATCCAGAGGTTTTAACGGTAGATCTGGCTCAGCAGACGCAATAGGAGCCAATCGTAAGCTGAAAAACACTTCCCCCTAAATAACCACGTATAAGATGCTGTTGGGATGCTGCTTTTCCAGAAAATTCTGCCTGAAGTGGTAATAAGTTGATAGATACGGAGGAGCATGGCGGTAGAACAGGGAAAAGTATCATGGCGGTAGAACGGTAACGCAAAAGGTAGATGGATTGGTAGAGAAGGCTGTGGAAGAAGAAGGTACAGGGCAAGATGCAGAATACAGAGGGGGCGCGGAGCCTTGTTATATATTGAGGGAAATTTGATCGAACGGTGGAGTACGATTCAAGGGGTTCAAGATGGATGGTTTAGATGTAATGCACAATGACAAGTTGACAACATCATCGACGGCTTTAATTGGTCGCGATTTCTCACCGAGCATATCTCTTGTTTACTTCTTTTTAAAAGAAACTAAACGGTGTTCCGTGGACCCCACCCCGCTGATAGAAAAATAAAGCAGAAAAAAGGAAAAAATATTGGGCAGCATTTGGAGTTTTTTAAAAAAGTAAACATGTTAAAAATATATATATTTAAAAAACTATTTAGCAAACTATGCTGAAAAATGTCATCTTGGGTGGCGTTTTCACATTAATTTTTTTTTATTAAACATTTTTGACAACTCGATATTTAATTAAAAATAAAATTATGCATTTATTGAAAAAAATAAAAAAAAAATAATACGTAAAAATTTTAATTGTGATTCAAATTATGCAAAAATATATTAAATTTGGACTTACGGATTGAATATACGCTCTCCTGTAAGTTGAAATATGAAAATTTAACTTAAAAAAATATAACTCAGACTATGTAAGTCCAAACTCACCACGGTTCAATAGATACATAATTTTATTTTTAATTAAATATTGAGTCGTCAAAAATACTTTAAAAAAAAACTAATGTGAAAACGCTATTCAGGGTTAGTGTTTGTAAAAAACGCTACCCACGGTAGCATTTCAAAAAAAAGTGGTAGCGTTTTTAGTAAAAAATATTATGTGGTACCCGAGGTAGCGCTTATGCATAGTTTACTAAATATTATTTTTGAATATATACTTTTCTAAATATATTTTTTTACATACTTACTTTTTGCAAAAATTCACTAATTTGGACGTGTGAAATTATTATGAAACTAGAAATATGTGTTCACGCTCATATTAGGCTTGTTCATGAACCGATTCGGGGTTGAACCGGTTCTGAACTGAACTGGTTGAAAAAAAAACAGTATATTTTTTTTTTTCTAAAAAAATTGGTCTGGTTAAAGGGGAAAAAAATTGGTCTGGTTCGAATCGATTCAAAACCGGTTCGAACTGTTCTGGTCTGTTTTTTTTAATATTAATTTTTGTTAGGAAATATTCTGGTTCAAAACGAACCTAAACCGGCTGAAAATCTTGTCCAACACACTGAACCGTTTTAAAAATACTGAACCAACTGAAAAACACTGAACCGAGAAGACGGCACGCATTCACAAACTAGACGGCAGGCGGCAGCTTCTCTTTCTTTCTTTTTTCTCTTGAACGATCACTTTAAAATTTTAAATCCTCCCTCCACCAGACTTGTCCTCTCCTTTCTTGTGTTCTCCACCCTCGCAACTCACTGTCTCATCGGAAAGCGGCGAAGAATCCAAGAAAACATGAAGGCGTCTTTGAAAGGCAGGTATGACGTTTCCAAGAACGGTGCATCCGGAACTCTGGCCATCCCCTTTGGCGACGTCAAGCTCGCAGCCTCCATCACCGATGCCACCATTGTCAACGGTCCCAAACTCAACGGACTCGCTCTCACTCTAGAGAAGACTGGTTTCTTTATAGTCGACTACGACGTCCCCAAAAAGGTAAAAATCCCAATCTTCAATTGCTTCTCTTTTCCTTGTGTCAAGGCGATTCAGGGATACGATTCAGGGATACGATTCAGGGATACAGTTGGTAGTTTCAATTTGTGTCAAACTTCCTGACTTTGGTGCAAAATCTTGAATTTCTATAAAGATATGTAATGTCTGATACTGTTAGTGTCTTCTCAGCTTGATCTCGTTGACTAATGCTTGGATTTCAGCATTTTGTTTATGTGTTACAACTTACAATAGGTCATGAATCTGATATAATGAATCAACCACAAGTGTTACATATTTAGAAAACTGTATCCTAAGAAAAGGTATGATTTAATTATTTTGATCGGTGTTAATTGTGGTTCTATTAATTCGCCATTGAGTTATCTACTTGTGACATTCTGAGAATGGTGCATATAGATGAGAAAGAAAAAAAATCAAATTCCTCTTCTAATTGCAGTTGTAGTTCTTCTTGTACATATCAATCTTTTGGCTCATTCATTTAGCAGCATTTCCAGTTCCATCAGTAAACATTTTGACCTCCATTGTCGAATTTGGATTTGCAGGATTTTCGGTTTCAGTTCATGAACAGAGTCAGAGTTGCAGATAAACCGTTGAATTTAACTTACATCCACCACAAAGGCGATAACCGCACTATTTTGGATGGGTCCCTTGTATTCAGTCCCTGCAATAAGTTTTCAGCAAATTACATGGTCGGTACAGGCAATTGCAAATTGAAGTACAGCTATGCTCATAGAGGACTGACCACATTCGAACCTTGCTATGACGTGTCCAAGAATTCATGGGACTTTGCAGTATCTCGTAAAGTTTATGGAGATGATGTACTCAAGGCCACGTACCAGACATCGAGTAGAAATTTGGGGCTGGAGTGGTCGAGGAACTCCAAGTTCAGTGGTTGCTTCAAGGTAATACATTTGCTACTTTGTTGTTGTTGTTGTTGTTTGTGTAAAAGATTAGCCAACCATTAATAACACACCTAAGAAGTGATCATCACATGCAATAGGGGGAATTAAAAACAAAAAATGTACTGAAGGTTCGGACAGGAAAAGATATCTAAAATATCCATGGAAACATGTACAATCCTAACCTGGTTTTCAATGAAAGATGACGTGATAAGGAGATGATCATCCTTGCAATCTTTTGTTTCCTTGTTTGCAATGAAGGAGGAGATGATTAACTGATTCTCTCTTTTCTTTATATGGAAATTACTGATTAACTATATCCCTTCCCCGTAGCTGCCTGGTTCTTTGAGTTTCTGTATGGTAGCTCTGTCGGTCCATGCTGGGTTATTAGACCTGATTGGTGTTTGAAGTTGGGTGTGATTAGCTCTGTCGGTCCATGCTGGATGGCCTAACTGTTCTTTTTTCCACCTCCAGGTTTGTGCTTCTGTTAAATTGAACGATGAATCAAAAGTGCCGAAACTCAGCGCTGAGAGCACGTGGAACTTCGACATGTGATGATGATGATGCTTTCTTTAGTATGTGAACACGCTGTTTCTTCTCTATTGGGACAGGCAAGTGCGAGCTTTGCTTTGCCATTGATATCTTTTTGCAACTTTGAGAGTGTTGTTGCTAATAAGCACAGAAGATCTTAAATGAAAACAACAGCAGAATTTCACACATTTGGTTATGGACGCACTGCAAACACAGAACCCATAAACGTGCTAATGGAATTGATCTGTCTTGACCCATAAATAAATCAAAGAAATAGCTAGAGATGTTTTGGCTTGCAAGGTTTCGTAATTTGTGCCTTACGATCACAACTATGATAGTTTTGGAGTTGATGTTTGCAAAACACTGTACGACGATCAAATAGATTATTGAAGTTATCAATTTCACGAAAGAATGAACAATTAATGCACAATAACAGCGATCTGATCAGCCAATGGCGAGAAAGCTACAAGCCAGAAACCCTTGAGATGGATCTACAGGTGCTCGTCTGTCTGGTAAGCCAAAATTTCCAACAATTCAGAAAGTCTCCCTAGCATCGAAAGCTTGAAACAACAGATCTCACGAATGTTTAAATCGATGCAATTTTTACCCGTTTACACTAAAACTGCACATATGTGAGGACGACTTGGATGAGAAACAACCCCGTCTTCCACAGCGTGCGTGCATTCGATCCTCATCTCCAATCAACCACTTACACTGGGACAGGGAGTCCTTTCTTTGCCATGCTGTCGAGGACGTCGTTAAGGGCTTGACAGACTCCCACAATCTACATCAACAAGAAGAACAATCACAAGTATTTCACTTTGGGCCACATTTTTATCTTTCTGGCAGTTGACAGAATAAGTTCAGATGAAGAGTCAACGACCCTCAAAGCTTAATGCATACCAAGCAAGCACTATTTCCTACGATTACTATGCAATCTTCCATCTCCACCATCAAGATCAAAATTTAATTGTAAAGTCACCTGTTGATCCCATTGTTCCAGCTCTTCAGTGTCATCCTCAAAATGGATCACGGCCTCAACCTGAAACTCCGTTCATTTTATCAGGTCATCTTATAGTAACAAACTTCATGAATTCCACAAGTTCAGTTCACAAAGTGTGAACCTTCTGTACCTGGTCTATCGATCCTTTCATTCTGTCTTCAAATATCATTCTTGATGCAATCTTCTCGGCCTGCAACCACATAAAATTCTGATATAAGAAAATAAGCTATGTCCTTAACCATGTAATAAGGAGTTGTTATGACAATCTATTCTCTCCCCTAAAGAACCCGGTTTCACTAGAGAAGCGGGAACAGATTTGGTATCTCCTTTTGAATTAATACACTAAAGGATAGTGCAAAATGCTAATAAATGATCCAAATCCCCAAACATACAGATGACTCAGTCAGGAAAATTCTATTCACATAGAGATCAACAGCCCCTAAAATGTTACCTTGTGAGGAGGAATGCCCAACAATGTACCCAACTCATCAAAGCTACACGGCAAAGTGAACAAGTAACAGTTCTGTAGCACAGACGAATAAATCAAGAACAGAAAACAGATAAGGAAAATTTCTTCTACCTGATATTTTTGTAGAGTTTACTTGCGCTCAAAAGGTTATGCTCTATCATAGCACGATCTAGGACAGTAAAATTGTCTGGCAGAAGTGCTTTCTGTTAAAAGAAATAAAACCTATTAGTAGGATTACATTGAATAAACAGTTTAACGAAGCATTCCAAACCTGATGTGCTTTCAGCTCCTCAGAAAATGCATCGATCTCAGGTTTCCTTAAAATCCTTTCTAAATATACCTGGCAAATGCAAAACAAAACTACCAGCTGAAATTTCCAGCATTAAATTGACCTAACCCTTAAAGAATTAAAAGAGTTTCACAAATGTGAGAGGTATGCATATTATGTTGTAGATTTGACTACCTTTTGCAAAATTGGATAGATTTTCAACTTTGAGCATCGTTCATCCTGCACAAAACTCAGATGCATCAGGATAACAGCTCAAAACAATGAAATTTTTTATCAACTGGAAAGGAAATCCAGCGTCACACATGACTACAAAATGCATGCTTACTCCAAACTTCCACAAACAAGATTATAGTAGTTATGAATGTAACATACTGAATGTTAATTTGCAGGCCTTCATTAGTATCTTGATTTAATTGTGCTTCTTACAAACTAAAGGATACCTTATACAAAGTAGCGAGAACGCGAGACCTTTGTGGACCAGCAGCAGCCAGAATTGTACAAGTCACAGCAGCAGAGAGAGCTTGCTCAAGTGCTTCCTCATCTATTTCTCTGAAATGACACACAGAAGTCATTGTCATTAACATTACTACCCAGCACACTAGGAGTTAGAGGAAGAGCCTTAAGAATAACACAGAGTGCTTATCATCAGTGACACAGACCAGTTTCAGAGACAGACTGCATTAGATAATATGATGTACAAAAGAATAGCTGAGTGCTCACTCATCTCCTATTTGTCGTTTCTCAATTTGAGATATGCCGTAATATCGTAGAGCTGCTTCCAAGAATTTTCTCTTCAGATCTAGAATCCTTGCATAACAAACCTGCAGGATGAACCAATTTAGCAGAACTTTCTTACCACATACACATTCAATATCCAAAAAATATAACTTGTTCCACTGACTTTATACTGTAAGTTCAATACTTCGTGCTGACTGCTGCTAACCAAGAATGATGCTTTGTTGATGAAAGCTTCTGCATTAACAGCATCATCGTCCTACAAACAAGCAGCAAAATTGAGAACTTTGATCATTCTTGGGAGAAACTATAGTGCCGCCATAATTGATGCCAAAAGCCTGGAATGAGAATCCAGTTCATTTTTACATATCTGGAGTAGCAGCACCCACCTATCTCCATAAAGATACAGAAAAATAATGATGATTATCATGTAGAAATTGCATATTTATTCGCGCAAGTAGATGGAGATTATATTTTTTTTGCAGTAAAGAAAGCACCTCAAGGTACAACCGGGCAATTTGCACACACTTTGACAACCTGAATGTGTCATCAATCATCCTGATGTGATACCAAGTCACGTGATCGGTTAAATTACTACCCATTGGTTTAATAATAATAAAGAAAAGGTCTATGACAAAATTTGTGCATCAGTCAAACTTGAAGATAGCACGTTTTTCGTCACCTCATTGATGAATCTAGATCTATGCCACTAAGCATTTGAGCTGCTTTTGACCACTGTTGCTCTGACTCATATAATTCAGCAAGTTTCTCTCTGATAACTAATACCTGCATTTCAATCAGGGAAAATAAGTCTTCGAGAAGATAAATCAGTTAATAAACCAAATGAAGCCATTTCAAGAAATATTTATAACAATGGTTACAATATCCTTCCATTTAAGTGCCAAATCTGGATACTCCCACCACGTTTATCCCAAATGGAAAATACAAAACATAAAAGCATGAAAGAAACTGCAAGTGCTTATTATTAGAGAATGTCATACTAAGAAAGTGCGATTGATGCTTGTCTTAAAAAGGAGTCGAGTTTCAGGAATGAAATAGAATTCCATATTTGAAATAACAGTAAAATCACGAAGTAAATGACAACAGAGGAAACAGCTAGATTACTGATCTTTATTTTACTGACAATTGCTCTTCCCAAAGAACTCTTAAGCAACAAACACCAATGCTTCAGCACCTACAGCTTGAGCTTGAACTAAAAAATTGGAGGCTGAGACTAACCTGTTCTTCAAACGACACAACCCTAGGTTGTATTTGAGCTAGTGTATAGTGTGCGATTTCCTTCTTAATGTCCGCCGATAGCGTCCCCAGTTCCTGAGCGAAATTCTGCAACAACTGCCTGGACACCACCAATGGCGTATCAGATGATAACACTGCAAGCACAAAAGGACAACCATCACATTCCAGACGCATAAACCGAAGTTCTCTACTAAGCGAGAGATTAAACGAGATCCTTACTGTGATCGATGAACATTTTAGCCAGCGCCATGTCATTGGACGAGATGACGGAGGCTAGAATATGCTTGTACTGCTCGATTTTCTGCCTCTGGTCCGCAATCGCAGAGGCACTGGCAAGGGCACCCTCCATGGAGCCTGACGCGAAAAACGATTCACCAGGACCCTGCAAACCCTAACCAGATCACCCCTGTTTCGATCGAGTGGAGAAGAGAACTCCGGATTCGCAATCTGCCGGAGATTGACGACCCGGGACTAACAATACCGATTAGAAGAAGCGAAAAGCGGTAGTTATGTATATTGCATATTGGTCCCAAATTTTATAAGATGCTCTACTTTGTCCACTTTTAAAGTTTTTTTAATTCTTAATCAGATTTTTATATATTTAAAAAAAAATGCTCAACTTTGTCCACTTTTAAAGTTTTTTATTTCTTAATCAGATTTTATATTTTTTTAAAAAATCTTTTAAACAACCTCTTATAATTAAAAAAAAATGAGGAATAATAAGATTGTAAACATTTATCATCATTATTATATTGGGAAAAGTAAGTAAATTCACCCGGATGTTTGTTTGTTTTGTAATTAGACCCATATGTTTTTTGGCGTATGTTATGACACCCGTATGTTTCAAATTTGTTGGTAATTGGACCAATCGTTAATTATACCCGTTAATTGTCACGTGCCTACCATGTTCGACGTTTATTTTGAAAAAAATAAATGTAAAAAGACAAGTTTGCCCTTTACACATTTCATCACCTTCACTCACTCGACCATCTTTCTTTCCTACGGTTTCATTCTGATTATCATTCTCCCTCTATATGTCTTTCCTAGCACCCCATCTGAAAACCTAAAACCTCCTTTCCCCTGCGGTTTGTTGAAGACGACCACTCAGTTTGCTGCGAAGACGAAGAAGATGACTACTCGGTTTGCTGCGAAGACTCCTGTGACGAAGACGTCTCCCTCCATCCCTGTTCGACCACCAATTGCGGCTCCCAACGACTTCGTCCAACAGTGCGCTCGGTTAGCTCTGTTTGCTCGGTCCGACAGCGAAGGGGTTGTGGGTTTTGTTCTCTCGGTTTGCCAGGCGACTCGGTCCGACAGCAAGGTACCTCGATTGCCAGGTGAGTTTGCCAGGTGCCTCGATTTGTAGATATTGCTCAGGAGAGTTGATTTGCCTGGATTTGTGGATATTGATTGGTATGGTTTTGAATTTGTTAGGTAAATTATGGACAAGGATGGCCAAAACCGAAATTACATTTTGAGTATTAACCACAACAGACGGTTTATTGATGGAAAATGGGTTGGACAAACCGAAGTGACTGATTTAGGGAGGGATATACTCAGTTATGAGACATTGGAAGTGTTTATGGAGTATTACGGATTAGTAGCGGGTAAGTGTATTTGCTATCTCCCTCCTAGAGGTGATTTGAAGACAGATTAGTAGTAGGGACCTGTTCGTCGAAAGTTGAACACCGACCATGTCAGGCCTCAAAGTCCAATGGATGACACACAGATGGACCCACCAGAAGCGCAAATGGCCGAGCCACAAATGGACCCACCAGAACATCCAATGGCCGAGGCAGAAAACAACCCAGCAGAACCGCATGTGGAGCCTCAAAAGAGAACAAGAAGGGTCAAGTTGTCAGTGAGACGAAGCAAACCAAAGGTATGTAACTTGCGTATTCACGATAAATTGAGATATGGACAGCATTTTCAACATTTCTAGTTATGTAGGTTGATCGACCGTCTTCATCGAAGTCGGCACCAAAGTCAGCACCAATAAACATAGAATCAGACGATGATTTTCAGACGGTAAGATCAAGTGCCCCAGAGTTGTCCAGTTGTCGTGCATTAGTGTTATCTCCTCAACCACTTAAAAGTGGAAAAACAAAAAAGAAGACAACGGTACGCGGTTCCCGCACCTCACCCCGTTTTGTGCGAAGATCTACTCAGTGAAAGCAAAGTCAGCACCATTAGTGAAGACATTGATGTTATGTTTGTTAAACCGTTGGTTTGTTAGGTTAGGTGACTTCAGTTTGTTGAATATTAGGTTTGTTGAACCTTTGTGTTGGATACTATCTTGTTGGATATTAGGTTTGTGGAACCTTTGTGTTGGATAGTATCTAAACAGCTTGGTCTCATGGTTTGTGTCAATGTTCTGTTGGTTTGTGTGTTCTGTTGATTTTTCTTTAAACAGGCTGGTTTGTGTTCTGTTGGATAACAGGTTGGTTTGTGTGGGCATGTCAAAACATATGGGTGCGTTAACCAATTTTTTGTCAAACATAAGGGTGGAAAACCAAACACTACACCAAACATAAGGTACAACTGAATAACAACGTACATAACTTGTGGGTCCACAATGTATTCATTAAACAATCATCAAGTACAACTGAATGACAACGCACATAACGTACACACTATACAACAAAAAATTTAAACGCAGCTACATCTTCAACATAAGTCCAGCAACAATGCAAACTAAGAACACTATAACACACAGTTGTTGCTGATTTCTGCTACGCAACACAGAAATTTGATTGTTGAGTTCGGATTCCTTTGACACAAATTTGGTCATGGCTCTCCTTCCATACACACACATCAGTGGATCTGCCCAAGCAAAGAAATCACAACCCCTTTTCAATGGTTGTATAGTGGTAAACAGAAATTAGGGTTTCCAAAAAATCAAATTGGTTCGAAATACACTAATCGACTATATCTTCGAAATTAACTCAACGAATTGACAGCATTACCTGGTATCTCGGACATGAAAAGAACAGACGACCGAAATTTTTCATGGTCCAAGCTGTTCTTGCACGGGTTTGTAGACCGCAATAGCAAAGTGGTTCCTTGTGGTCCATATGAGATGCGAAAGGGGAAGAAGAATTGGAAGAAGATTCAAAGTACTTACCTTGGCCCATCTTGCTAGGAGAAACGCAGCAAGCCGACGATGATTTTCAGACGCAAAGAGAACAAATGACAAATGGAAGAAAGACAAACTTAATAAATAGAAATGGCTAAGGGTAGTTTAGGTATTATCATTTAGGAGTAAGGCACATGACAACCACGTGATCATCAATTTAATAGAAAACGTTCAGACTAGACGGAAAGGCTCGATGACCAACAAACGTAAACATCCGGGGTGTAATAACAAACATTATGGGTGTAAATACAAACGGGTGCAAACATCTGGGTGCATTTACTTACTTTTCCCTATTATATTAGATAGCAGGGGGGTTCTTTTGATGTGAGATGTTTGAAATGTTTGAAATTAAAATTTAATAAAAGGGAAGTTCTATATATATATATATATGTCTATATGTGGAGGATAGGTATTTTTATAGGGATAAAAACGTCCATAATGTTTGACGAAAATGGTTTTTCAACCCTCACGATTGTTTTTGGTACCTCCGTCTAACTGTCGTTCAGTTTGTACGTTAAATTATCACGTGATTGGTCACGTGACCAACCCTGGAAAAGTTATAACTTGTAATTCCTTTTTTGTCATGTTGCTTATATTTAGGATCCCGCCATAATGCTGGTGTGTTGGAATCCTTGAAGAGCTCCTCCTCGGTGAAGTCGGGTTGTTCGTCATTGTTATTTCTCATCTCGCAAGAAATCCCCTGCTGCGTCTGAAGTTCTTCATGGCTCCTAGTAAGTACTCTCAATGTTCGTCTTCCTCTTCCAATCCGAAATACGTGTCGAACCCATCCCCAGAGTATGATTGCTGATTATGCCACTGTGTGTTGCTGTCGCATGCAATTCCAGTTGGGACGTCGAAGAACTTCGGCCGGATGTTTTATGGATGCCCAAGATACTCGGTAATTTGATGTTAATTTGGCCGATTTTTCTGAAACCCTAATTCACCCTAATTCCTTCGATTTTTCTGTTTTCGGCAGTGGAAAACGTCCACAAGCGGTAGTCATTGCAATTATTTTGAATGGGCAGACCATCCAATGTGCGATTATGAAAGGAGGGCTCTGAAGAAGTTTGAGACAATCCGTATCGAATTGGATGACGAAATTGTGTCCCTACGTCGGAGGGAGCAATATCTTAAAAAAATTGTAATTTCAAGCACGATTGTGATCTTATGTCTTTTTGTTTGGGTCATTATGTAATATGTAATGTACTTGAGTCTATGTTTTAGGTTGTCTAACACGAGCACAAATGTAATGTTGGTCCTGTTGCAAATCAGTTTGTGTGTGTTGTTTCTGTTAAAAGAGTTTATTCTACATTGTACATTCTGTCAGTTTTTCCTAACAGCACACAAAAAGTCAACTTGTTGTACTAAAAAACACAATTACTAAAACATGTTGAACGTGAGGTATGCAAAGACAGAAACATGTTGACTGGAGTAATATCAAAAATCAAATATGAAGTCCTATTATCCATCAAAATTTGGATGACTCCACCAACATGTAAACCGAAACAGAACTGAAACACCACTAAAGTGAACCATTAAACAGAACTGAAACACCACTGTCATTAAACATACTATTGTCACTAAACATACCATTGTCAATAAACATACCATTGTCAATAAACCAACACAACATACCATTGTCGCTAGGGCTGGCAATGGTGCAGTGAAAAACTCATAACCACGGTTATAACCATACTGTTTAATATGGTTAACCGTACCATTATGGTGCGGTGCGGTTATGGTGATGAATTCTCTACCCATAATGGTTATGGTTATGGTATTTGAGTTATACCCATGGTTATTTTATAAATATAATAATTATTTATTATTAATAAACTAATATATATATTATACTAAATATAAATTACAGCATAAAGCATTAAAGCTGTCAAAAAAAGAAGATAAAGCTATCTTTTATAAATATATTATTATACTAAATAATGAATTAAATAATGAATTGTTGAACAGTTGAACATCAAAGTTGTCGACAAAAAAAAGATAAAGCTATCTTTTATAAATATATTATTATACTAAATAATGAATGATGTTGAATGAAGTTATTGCTATATATTTTTATTGTTGGTAATATAGATATATATATTTTTTTAAATTAAATTTTCGGGCTTTTATTATATTACATGTGGAATAAATATGGTTATACGGTTAAAACCATGGTTAATAACCACAGTTATTTTGATGGTTATGGTATTGAAAATTGTACCCATAATGGTTATGGTTATGGTATGTGGTTAAAAAATATGGTATGGTTATGGTATTTGGCATACCCTAACCATTGCCAGCCCTAATTGTCGCTAAACCCAAAATGTTACCACCCACAAAATGAACACTAAATCCAAAGAACATCACTGAGTGGATCTATCTTTGGTAGCCCTCGGTAGTTTCACTTTCCTCGATGATTTTCTAAAACCTATCTGAAATACTTTGGTCTTCTTACTCTTCAGTGGTTGTGGTAACAACACAATGTCCCTACAACCTGACAGCACTGGTGGAGCACTTGAAGCAGACACAAAATCATCGTCACTTTCAACGTTGATTGGGTGGGCTGGTGGTTCCTGAGTGGGTTGTGCTGGTGGTTCCATAGGTGACACGTCCTCCATTTTCGACTTCTTTTTCTGCTGCGCTGGAGCTGTTCTTCTGGGTGGACCTCGTCTAGTCTGCGATGATTCAACACTCGCTCTAGTCTTCCTCTTTCGCTGTCCAAAAAATTATAGTTATGTCCCAAAATCACATAAAATACAGAAATCACGGAGTACCAGTAATACCTGTGACGGTTGCGTGGGTTGAGAGGTTTGAGTGATGGGGTTCCCGTGGGTAGTCTGAGATGTTGCTTCCTTCACCAATGGACAACCCCATTTACAGTGGCGTTTAATTAGTGTAATTTCATTTACATAGTTTATATACAATTTAATTGCCTAAGACAGTTTCATTAATTTATGTTGATTCTCTATGTTACATGTTATTAGTTAAATTTTAAAGAACAGTACAATTTGCTATCTAATTTTTTGAATAAATAACTATCTGTAATTTTTGTATTAAACAAAAAATGAGCTCAGACAATTTTCTGCTAATGACAAAAAACACTTTAAAATTTGTAAATATACACTAAAATTTAACATAGTGATAAAATGACCTAAAATATGAAATAATAAATTTTCAAAATAATACATGCAATATCAAAAATTACTAAAAGTGAAATAATCAAATATTTTTTTAAAAAAGTGTAAAACATAACATTTCCTTTTAGAATTTTGGAATTAAAATTAAAATTCAATCTTGTGAGTTTAAAGAAATTTATATAAAAATTGAGGTTGTCTTAGAATTTTAGTAAAATGTTCATATTTTTTTCGTAATTTTAAAATATTTTCTGTTAAATCTAACAAAAAACTAATACATCTAATTTTTATATAGTATATAAAAAGTTCAACTAGTAATTTAGTTTAAAACATTACTTTAAAATGTTTTTTTTTAACTAGACCAGATTCGTTTAAGTCGGTCGAATCAATTTTTAAAAATAAACCTAATTATTGGTATACATCAAATCACTCTAAACCTTTATAAAATGACATGACCACAGAATAATTTAATGACTTAAAATCGATCTGTAAATTTTCTTACATCTCAAAAAACTGTTTTCTTACATCTCAAAAAACTGTTTTCTTACATCTCAAAAAACTGTTTTCTTACATCTTTTAATTTTGTCTTAATTTTTTTTCCCGATTCTTTATATTCAATATTACAAACAACCCTAATTAATATTAAAGATAAAATTTCCAAAATGTGCAAAATCTATTTTTCTCTCAAATTAAGTTGGCAATTTTTTGAATGTTTTTAAATTGAAAAAGTAAATACCGTCATAAAATATTTAGAAAAATGTGTATTTACGCAACTGGAGGTAGCGAAAAATATTTTTCGCTACTTATATTAGCGTTTTAGACAATTATTTGTGTATGCCACCAATTATTTGCGTTTTCTGTGCAAAATTTTAAATTATTACCGTATCAATTCTATTTAACTATAGCATCTTCATCTTCTTCATCCTCTTGCCTTTCTTCCTTTTTCATCATCTGCATCTTCTTCATCATCTACATCTCCTAAGGTATGTAATATATTTGTATGTATTTTTTAATTACAATATTTTTAAAATTGTTTGCAGTTATATTTACATAAATATTAGATTATCTAAAAAATAAGCACATCCGATATTGAATGTTATAATATTCATTATTTAGGATCAAACATGACAGAGATCTGTATCATTTGCTTGTATGACGGTGAAATATTGTGTCAGAATGATAGTGAGGTCTATGTGGGTGGTACTTCCAGTATTACTACAGCTACCTTGGATATTTCTCTTTATAGACTAAAAAAAATTATATGTATCGAGTACGGTTGGCATGACGTTGACGCTAGGTCCATAAGCATATCCTATAAATTTACAGATACTGATGGACTTTGCAAGTTTGTACGGATTCGATCGCAAAGTGCATTGTCTATTGCTCTACAGTTAAGCGTGGCTAGTCGATTTATTGTGTTTAGCTTAATTAGAGAAAGTAACTTGATGTCAAACACATTTGATGGTGGTGAGACAATGAATGTTTTGCATGGTCACACCCATGATATCTCCGATGACGAGGTCAACGTTGATCCACTCTCAGATGCCTCAATAAATGAAGAAGATCCGTATATGGAGCATTTTACGAGTCACATTAATGAAGAAAATGAAGAGGGTGTTTGAGTTTGACGAGGGCGACGAGGGTGGAAGTAGCTCTCATGGTGGAAGTAGCTCCCACACCCTTCAAATGATGCAACCCACTGCTGGAAATTGGATTGATGACTTTCAATCAACAAATGAGTTGTATATGGACGTTGATGAACCATCAACTGAAGGTTTCCTAAACAGAAACATGAAGTTTAGTAGTAAGGACGAGTTATCTGCGGCTGTGAAGAGATGACATATTTCTAATTCTAAGATTTGCATTGTTGAGACATCGACCCCAAAATCAATTGTCTTCAAGTGTAAAGTTGATCCCATAAATTGTTCATGGTCATTAAGAGGAAGTCTTTGCAAGCATACTAAATTGTGGAGAATATCCAAATTGCATGCTCCACATACATGCACGAATGAAGTCCTCATTGAACGATACCAAAACATCGATTGCAAGATGATAGCGCCTTTGATAAGAAATTCAGTTTTAGCTGACACTGGATTGAAAATTTCAGTAATCCAGTCGATGGTGGAGAATGAGTTTGGTTCGAAAATTGGATATCCGAAGGCGTGGTACTCCAAACAAGTAGTGTTGGAGTCTTTATACGGAACACACGAAGAAGCCATTGTAAACCTCCCGCGACTATTGTCAGCCATGTCCGTATACATCCCTGGGACTAGGGGTGGCAATCGTGTCGTGTCATAATCGTGTCGTGTCTAAACATGTCTCGTGTCTAAACGGATAAATTTTAAACGTGTCTAAACATGTCTCGTGTCTAAACGTATAAGTCGTTTATCGTGTCTAAACGTATAGAGTTGTTTAGACACGGGTTCCGTTAATCTCAAACTTATATACGCTTTAAATCAGATATATACACAAATTCATATATATACAAATCCAAATATACAAAGTAAGGTCTTCATAGTTCAATATTACAAAATAAGTGAGTATTTTAATATTTTATTATTATTATTATACTTAAATGTGTCTAAACGTGTCACATGTATACACAATACGATTATACACGAATAGTTAATCGTGTTTAATCGTGTTTATACAGATATCCGCAGATCTGAGTTGTTTAGACACGATTAATAATCGTGTCTAAACGTATAAGAGTTGTTTAGACACGGGATCCATTAAGGTCAAACCCATATACGCTTTAAAGCAGATCGTGTCGTGTCGTTTAATCGTGTCGTGTCAGAAATTGCCAGCCCTACCTGGGACAGTCTATGATTTTTTGCCCAAAAGAGTAAATGTTGAAACGCAAGTAGCCACATTTGGTATGATGTTTTGGTCATTCAGTCCAACCATTGAAGGATTTGTCCATTGCCGACCACTTATAAGTATTGATGCGACACATTTGTATGGAAAATATAATGGAAAAGTTCTCGTAGCTGTAGCATATGATTCTAACAACGACATCTATCCTTTGGCATTTGGTATTGCAGACACAGACAAATGAGAGTTGGAACTGATTTTTGCAGCATCTTCGGGATAACGTGATGAATGATAGAGTTGTCTGTCTAATGTCTGATCGACACAGAGCAATAATACAATGAAAATACATTGTGCATATGTCAAATCAATATTTAACCTGATCATGAGATTGAAACTCCAGGTCATCCCTATAGTACACCAATTTTGCAATTCTAACTTGGTGGCTGAACGACCTCTTTAAAAATACCCACCTATTAAGAAAAATATGAATAATTAGCATTACAACGTTTTAAGTAATACACATCTTTAAAGCGGTAGAACAAACCAACAAATCTAAAAAAACTTATTTGTATCCTAATGGATGTATCTCTCCAGTCGGGACTTCACCATGAATCACGGGGCGACCAATATGGAGGTGCTCCCACGATCATAACTGTAATAGAAAAACTCCTTACGAAATTTATAATAACCAATATTAATAATATCACAAGACTTTCATATAGTTTACCTGCACAAGGATGACACAATCGTGGAATGTTGCACAGTTAAGTTCAGATGCCTCACACAATCCACGGTACGTAGCATCCAACACAGCTGAACCCCAACTGTATTGTGCTGCTCGTTCTAAATCTCGCTGTAGAGGTAAGTAACTCAACGATACAGTATCTTTCTTTGTCGTTGTAAACAGCACACCACCAATTATCAACAAGATGAATGTCCTCGCTTGTTGTTCGACGACGAGATTAGGTTGAACTAAATGTTGTCGTAAAGTTGTCATTTTCACAAAATCTCTACGACCTTGTAGATTCAGGCCCAACAATTCCAAACACGCACCGATCATGTCTTCCTCAGGTGCATGGTCATCAGTTACTGCCTCTCCGTGTACTCGTAGTCCTAGTACCACAGCGGCATCCTGAAGTGTGATCGTCATCTCCCCATGTCTGAGATGGAACGTATGTATCTCGGGTCGCCAACGCTCGCACAATACGGTCAACAATTTATGATCTAGCTTGGGATGTGACATAATAACTACATCCCATAAACCAACCACTTGGACAATAGACTTAGCTTCTTCTGATATTAGATTATCCTCTAATTTTAAACACCTAAACGTTATTTGTTGTTCCTCGCTCAAGTCTGAAGAACGATGTTGATCTTGTCCCCAGAGTACCGATTTGTCCAACGGACCAACGTTAACAACATTTTGACCAAACGAATGCCTCAGTCTATTTACGTGTGGAGACATTTCAACTATACAATTAAAGAGTACAATTTTTTAACTTAAATTTCCATATATAATTAGGCAACATTTATTTAACACACTAATTATTATAATATTTTTAATTAACAAAATAAGGCATGATAATAAACAAAAAAAAATGAGAATTCTCCAACAAAAATAAGTACCTACGAGGTAAAGTCGGTTGAGGCAATCTTCTTCAAGTCAGTTACGCACAGGAGCGACCGACAACGGTGACGGAGAGGCAACGAGCAAGGGAGCAGGGACAATCGGCGACGGAGAAGTTGAGTGCGGTGGAGAGGGAAGGAGGCTAGGGAGTGGGGGCTAGGGAAGAGATGGTGCGACTGTGAGAGGTGGGTGGGAGGGTGGGAGCTGGTGCGGCTGTGAGGGGTGGGTGGGGTGGAGTGTGCGACTGGGAGGGGGTGGAGGGAGGGTAGCTGATGTGGGGTGCGACGGAGAGGAAGGGAGGGTGGCTGACTTGTGGGGTGCAGCAGATAGGGAAGGGGGCTAGGAAAGGGTGCGGCTGGGCTAGTGTGAGGGGGTGCGACGGAGATGGAAAGGGCTTCTGGGGCGCGTCGAAGAGGGAGAAGGGGGGGGGGGGTGATTTAAGAGGGGGTCAGGGGATTTAATGGGTTTATCCGACTAGGGTTAATGAGGCGCAAGTGGTAGTAGTGTTTCCCAAAAACGCTACCGGTGACTATCGTTTTCTGCAACTCCTCATAGTAGCGTTTTTAAAAAAACACTACTACCACTAGTGTTTTTGTAAAAACGTTACTACCACTACTGTTTTTGTAAAAACGCTACTCACACCTGCGGTATTTTAAAATCGCTACTACTAGTAGCGTTTTATTATAAAAGATGCACATTTTTTTAATTATTTTTTTTAAATATATAATTTTTTAAATAGTTACTTTTTGAAAAAAATCCAATTTGTTTTTTAAAAATAGTTTACATGGTGCAAACTTTACAGCCGCCTATTTTGTTATGGTAGACTTTATTTTTTTTCCCCAAAAAATGGGTAATGGAGAAGCTTCCTACCATAAAGGGGCGTCTGGTATCGTCTCACGTCAGTCAACACAAAAGGCGCCAGTCCAAGACTGGCTAAAATGCCCTCCCCGTACTCCGCACATGCCCGTTAGTTAGCAAAAATCCAGGGGTAAAAAAGGTAAAGCGAAAGCCTTCCGCGCCTCCGCTATCGCTAGCTAGACAAGTCAATGTACAACATTAACCTCAGCAGTCACTTTCTTTCTTCCCACCGTCGCCGAAGTTTTCTAGGGTTTATTATTATCTTCCTCCAGTCTCGCGCATGGTCGGAACATCAATTTTCTCGATTGCACCTTTCTTTCTCTCGGCTATTCACAGCCCTCCTTCTTCACCATTAAAGAACATCAAATGTGGTTAGCTCTCTAGCAACTCCTGCTCAGTTTGGAGATCATTCTACGGGTGATAGCATATACGCGATCTGCATATTTGTTTTTTGATTCGATAATCTCCCTGCTGAGGTGGTGGAGAGGCGGTTCCATTCGTGTAGTTTCTAAGGCAACGGAACGGGACAAGTGTAGGGAAAAGAAGACGATTGTTCAAGAAAGGTATGATTTTGATTCTTCTGCAGTCGTTTTTTATCTTTTTCATTTAGGACTGGTTTTGCTGAACATGCGTTCTAGATTTGCAGCGTGGTTTTTGGTTTAAGCAAACAATCAATCCTGCTTACGCTTTGAGCATGTCCGATCAAATCTTGTAATCGATTCTTTGAGGAAGAGAAGTGAAAGTTTGATTATACAATCAGGTTTTATTAATTAACCATCAAATTGTACTTAGTGTAGCAATAAAGATTGGTTTGATTTCAATTATCAAATTCGTTACTGAACTTGAGCATGAGCAAATAATAACTTAACACTAATGCGAGTGAGACTTTTCCTAGTTGATATGTTCTTATTACCGTTGAGCTTTTGGTGTTAACTTAATCTAGATGAGTGCGTATCAAAAGAAAAAGGTGTAGTGATCTTTGGATTATTTTGCACTTGATGAAAGATGATTGCTTGTATCTCTTTTTACAACTCTCAAACTCCCGAGCTTGTTAGATTTCTTGTTAGCCATGATAAGTTATATAGATAACGATTATTACTCGAGTACTCTGGAATTATAATAAATAGCGACTCTCACAAGGAACTGCTCAAACCATACCTAGTACTTGATCGACTCAACTATGAAGCTCACTCCGGTAGAACCCCTTATCCAGCAATTTGATATTATTAAGCTACTAATACTAGATTAATTCACATGATATGATACCTTCACGTCCTTGTGTTTTTCTAGTGAATTAGCCACCAAAAATTTGTCGAAGCTCAACTACTCCTTAACTCTTACGCTTACTCAAGTCATCACTTTTTGTGGTTAACCTGCTTCAGTTTCAAACTTGTTTAGTAGTTGTCATTCATTTGGAGCAATTTTACATAGGAAAGTTAGTCTTATGGGCCTTTTTAGTTGTTAGAGAGTTGCATAAACAATCTTTGCAAAATTAACAAAGTTGTCGGATTCCTCATATGACCTAAGGAAGCTAAAGCAATGGGAAGCATCTTGGCTTTTTTCTGTACCAAGATGCGTTAGGAAAACGTGACCATCGGCCTTAGCAAAATATCTAAGAATCCTGATTGAGGGATAGCATGTGGAGGATACTCTTGGATAATAGATGGATTATCTTCTTTTGAATTTTAGGTTACTCTTCGACCAATTGTTCTATGATTACTCTGTTCAGTTTTTGATGCCTATAGCTTGATGTTTATGTTGCTCATAGGTTATTGAAGAAGGAAGGGATTGTGACAAGTATCATTTGCTGACAAGTAGATGTATTTTAAGTTATGGTAACATCTGTTGCATATAGTAGAAGAGTGGTTCAGCTTTCAAGAAACGATTCAGTCAAGGGGATAAAATGCCATCTTCCTACCTTTCAAAGGTGAGGTCTGCATTGCAGAATGAAATTAAGAAATCAGTTCTAGGACATGATGGTGGAATTCAATGTTCGATGGAAGTTATAGCTGCACAAGGGAAATTCTGGTTCGGGAATTCAAGATTATTTCGCTCGGTGCCATTTTCTGCAGTTGCTGACCTGAATACACTTCTACGACCTGGTACTGCTTCTGCAGCTGGATCAGATTCACAAATAGCTAACCAAAGAAGGAACCTTTCTGTTGTTGGTGCACTTTCACGGACATTTTCAACTCCATCTGTGTCAGGCCCTTCATTCCAGGTTTGTGGGTATCACGTTGATCGTATATTCTCCGATAGTGGACAATCCCCGGAGGGATTCATTTCATTGAATAAACCAATGGCTGCATGTGGTTCTGGAACTGTGTCGAGTGGTTTCCTAGTGGATAGATTTATTTCGAGACAAAAACTTAGCTTGTCGTCTAAATCTTATGGTACATTTCATAGCAATAGAAGTTCTGAGAGTTGCAAAGGAGCTACTATGAGTCTGAAGAACACAGAGCAACCTAATAAGTATCAAATTTATGGGTACTATTTCTTAAATGCTATGAAAGGGCGGTGCATCTCAGGATCATATATAGAATCAGGAATCAGAGATTTCTATATGTCATCATGTAGATATTTCTCAGCAGGCACTGCTTCTGATGTAACCTTTGATAATCTTGGCCGGGAGGAACAACTCACAAGCTCTTCCATTTCCTCAGAAGAGTATGGCCCTTATTTCAATTTCTTTGTATCAACTTAGTTGTGATTTTTGATAAAGCAATGCAGATACTTGCATTATCTTGATTGTATTTTTCATGTTCTCAGAGGAAATATACCCATCAAGAACCTCCAGTTGCTGTCAGGATCCTGCTACTTACCCCATCCCGAGAAAGAAGAGACTGGTGGGGAGGATGCGCACTTTATCTGTACCGATGAACAAGCAATAGGTGTGGCGGATGGTGTTGGTGGCTGGGCTGAGTATGGTATTGATTCTGGGCTATATTCTAGAGAGCTCATGTCTAATTCAGTCAGTGCAATCCAAGAGGAGCCTAAGGGCTTTATTGATCCATTCAGAGTGCTAGAGAAAGCATATTATAGCACAAAAGCAAAGGGTTCTTCAACAGCATGCATTATTGCACTTGCAGATCAGGTAAAACAATCCTATTTGAGGGCTTGGAGAAGGATGCTGGTTGTTTCTCTAATGAGGCATGTTTGTATGTGTGAACTGCCTAATCTTTTCAAATTTATCTGAAAGCTTTCTTATTCCTGTTTATGGTTACAAGAGCTTAGTCCCTTTCATTGGGCCATGATGATGGGTTTAGTTTGAGGACACAATGATAACACTAGGAAGGACAATATTCGGTATGAAGTGTAAATTCTTCGATGATTTATGGACTAATGTCATCTTATTCGTTCCATTTTATTCAGGGTCTCCATGCGATTAATATTGGGGACAGTGGGTTTATGGTGGTACGCGATGGATGTACAGTATTCCGTTCTCCTGTTCAGCAGCATGATTTTAATCTGACATATCAACTGGAGTTTGGAAGCAATGGAGATTTACCTAGTTCTGGTCAGGTCAGCATTGGATAGTATCTTATGTCCTTCATCTTTTTTGACAATTAGGAAAAGAATAGTGTTGATTAATTAAAGAGTTGATGTAGGTATTCACGATAGCTGTTGCACCGGGAGACGTGATAATAGCTGGTACGGATGGTTTGTTTGACAATCTGTATAACAATGAGATCACAGCAGTGGTGGTTCATGCGACAAGGGCTGGTTTCGGGCCACAGGTGACTGCTCAGAAAATTGCAGCATTGGCTCGACAAAGAGCGCAGGACAAAGACAGACAGACCCCATTCTCGACAGCTGCCCAAGATGCTGGATACCGCTATTATGGTGGCAAGCTTGATGATATCACCGTTGTGGTCTCATACATAACCAAGTGTAAAGATGTATGTGATGTCTCCTTTTCCTTTATCCGTTGCTATTGGTATATTTGTTATTGATGATGTTTTATTTGAGTTGATGGAATGGAACTTTCATCTCATGATGCAGGAAAAACAGAGTTGATAAGATTGATGAGAAACAAAGCAGCAGCAAACAAGCATTATAACAATGGTGTTGGTTCCTTGTCTCGGTTTTTGTCATGACCTCCTTGATATGCATCCTAGGTAAGGTACGCTCATCCATCCATCCATATATCTCCTATATTGTAAGGAAAGTCTAGCGAACGAGAGCTGCTTCATTTCATTGTTTTCTTCTTCTAGCAATTCCCATGTAAATGTGCCTTCCTTCTGACCTTCCTTTAAAAGTATTTTACTACTTTGAGCTTGTATTTGGACGGAGTTATATACATATATAGTGTAATCCAAACTCAGGTGATTGCTGAATGATCCATTTCCCACTCACTCGCCTTCACGGTCAATGTATTTTTTGGGAACACCAACGGAAGAGAACCAGCTTAGCTAGCTTTACTATGTTTTGCTGACATCTTTCAGGTAACATGGAAGCTGCCACAGTTGATGTAAGAAGTGCATAGTATTTCTGGGGGTAGGCCTTACCTGGACTATTATCCACTCAATAAATGCTCATCTCATTATATTAGTCAGACCAGAAAGAAAAAAAAAAAAAAAAGACATCGAACCAAGTTCCCATCCAATTGCTTCAGCGGTGTGAGGCAAAGCAGCATCTCTCAATTATTTCTTGGTGGGATATGCTAATTATACCCCCTAGTTTCAGGATTGGGCTTGAACTGGTGTCTAGAGCTGCCAAACTGGTTCAGACTTTAATGGAACCATTTTAAAAGCAAAATAATTGTATCATTTCTGTAACACTTTAAAACCAGTTTGAACGGCACTGAACTGAACCACACGAGACAGTTAAATACAACACACGTGTTATATACATATATATGTCTTCTTCTAAATGAATAACACACCCAACTTATGCTTTTTATTTATTTATGAGTAAATGGTTTAGTATTCCATCCCTTGCTTAACCACCGAAATGGTCATACTCATAGTATGTAGGAACCGCTCTGTTTGATCTACAACAGATGCAGTTACTTGCTTGGCTCCGAAAAACCACCTATTTCATCTCGTTCCCTACCCACCACCACCCTCGATGGAGGAACCAAATCATTTCACACCAACTAAAATACAAATATGAGGTGAACCGAAGCCATAACCTCCCATCAGTTCAATTGAGAAAGAAGAGACCTATTTATTAGTCATTTGCGTCAGCAGCAGTACACTTTCCATCGAACTTTTCTTTTTTCAGTAGCTGCTATTAAAAAGAATCCTAGAAAACATACAAACATACGAAACCTAAGAAATGGGAAAAAGATAAAGAAACAGAAGCAGTGAAAATGGGTACCCACCAAAGTTATACCTAATAAGAGAAAAATGTTGGAACCCTATCCTTCACCGAAACAAGATGATGCGGATTATGACACTGACTACCAACTACTAGAGTACTAGTATCGCCCACCAATTCCACTGTCTACAAAATAGAATCCTTTTTGGTTCAGGGGAGGAAAATAAAGAATACTGCTGGTTTATTAGTTCCCAGGTGCAGATTCTCAATTTTAGTTCGACCAACACAAGCAAAAAAAAACTATAGAAAAGAATATACAGAATGCGTAATAGTAGTAGTAGGAGATCCAGATTTAGCATGCGCAAATCAAACCTGCATGGACACCAAAGACAAGTTTCAGCTAGCTATTTCATCATATCGCCACCCGGCTTCCGGCTTTTTATTTACTTATGGAAAGGAAGCTTATTTAAAATCTCAACAGACCCCACCACCAAAGGAAAAAAGAGTATACGCCTTAGTATCACGAAATCAGCAGGCACGTTGAAAAGTAGTATCTATCCAAAGGCTGACATTATTTGTGTGTTTTAGGTACAAATCACAGCAGCAACTGCTTCTTCATTAAACTACCAGGAATTAACTAAAAATAGACTACTCAACTTTCTAGGACAAGATATCATTTGGGAGTCAGCCCAACCAGAAACTATCAGTCATTCTTCTTTCTGATGCAAAACACTAGGCAGTCGATTATTACCGTTCAGTGCAGCATGATATATTCGCTTCTCAGCAAGCCCGATATCTGATAACGTCATATTGCCCTGCAGTAGCCAACAATACATTTGAAAGAGTAGTTCAGCAACTGCAACACAACTTAGGAATGGAATGAGCGTCATTTGCAAGGTAATATAGAATAAGGTAAAATATACCTCAGTAGCCATTAACCGTCTGACATTACTAGCATAAAGTTTTGGATCATCCATTTCTTGCTTGGTAGGACAGTAAAGGGCTAACCGAGTAACTTCTATGTAATTTATGAACTGACAAAGAAGGAATAACACATGGCGGGCCTGCAAATTTTTTATATCAAGCACAAGAGTCAATGTTATCTGCAGATATGTTTTGGGAAAATAAAAATAATTAACATTTTAAAAAATAATGACTACTTGGTGCAAAAGGAAATGTGGAATACACTGCTATTACTAAATAAATACAAACTGACAGTACTTGTCAACTAACAAAGATGAGCCTTTTTGAACCCTAAAGAATATCAAATCACTGTAAATAAAGCATCCTCAATAAAATAAATAAATAAAAAAGGAAAATGTAACTAGGACCAATACAAATTGCAATTAATAATGACAAGGAAGGGTATGTGAATCTGTCAATTGGTAGTTTGATTGTCAATTGATACTCAGCAGAATTACTTCACGACGTTCAGTTAGATATCAGATTGAATACTTACCCCAGATATAGAATCCCATGCAGGACTGAATCTCTGATATGGATATCTTAAAATAACTGGTAGAACAGGAGCTTTTGCTAAAAAAGCCCCCGTCTTGAATGGAAGCAGGTAGTCCCCGTTTGTGGTTGTGCCTTCTGTTGATGACAAAGACAGATAACTGCCAATCTCACCGCTCCAATCAAAATATAATAATAAGGAGAAAAGGATCCATCATGGTAAAGCAGTCCTACTTTAATATAGAACAAAAATTGTCGTGACGAGTATTACTAACTGCCTTTTTAAGGTATTACTGCCAATCTCACCGCTCCAATCAAAATATAATAATAAGGAGAAAAGGATCCATCATGGTAAAGCAGTCCTACTTTAATATAGAACAAAAATTGTCGTGACGAGTATTACTAACTGCCTTTTTAAGGTATTTCAATACAGATTTTTATGTATACCCAAAATAAAATACTCTTTCTTTGCTAGTTTTTACTTCCTTTTAAATGTTAAAGATAGGATATAGAAGTTTGAAGAAATCAAGAAATGAAAGAGATATACGCTCAACATACGATATACTCACAACCAATAACTAAAATCCAAGACCTAACAGCAGGTAATTTTCAAGGTAGGTAGATGGTCACAAACTTCTTACAAATCCAGCGATTAGAAACTTCTGACAGGATATTAAACACTTTGGAGAAGAGCAATACTAATGTTTGAAGATTGAGCATGGTGGTTATGAGGTAATAAAATGACTGCTCTCACGGAGACAAATAAAAAGAGGTAAACCCTTCAAAGCAAGGAGACTCCTTTCATCAATGACTAGATATTTGGTAATTTACAAGATGACAGACCTTTACTTTGAAGAATATAAAATTTCAAGTTGAATGTCATCAATTTTTTTTTTTTACTTATTTTCCAATAAATTGAAAAGAAACAGTTAAGCAATTGTTCACAGAGTAATAAATGACTAGCTAACTGACAGAGGTAGTACGATACCTGGAAAAAGCATCATCAGTGGAGCATCTTTATCATGATGAGCCTCCTTGATTCTTTCAGTCACAACAGCTAAGATAAACAAAAATTCAATGGGGCTGATTAAACTCTGTACAACAAGAATCTGTGCACTTAGCACTTCTCACTCAGGAAAGTCTCCAAGCACAAACTGAATTAAGAATCGCATTAAATATTGGCAAGGGGTTTGCAGATCAACCAACATATACATCATAGCATACTACAATAGGAAAGCAAGAAGAATAGTGAGTGCTACATCAACTACATACTATGTACATGGCAACTTTGAATGCGCATAAGACAGTATTCTACTTTAACCAGGAGAGCACATTCCCCAGTATACTAGTTGCTGCATTCCTGCTGTACATCATTAATGAAACACACACTCAAAAGATATATCAATAGTAACGCATTACATTCTGTCTCAAAATAGTATTGTGAAACTATTATCATCTATTGATTGAATTTTCAGGTTAAAATGGAAGACTAAATTTATTCAGTTCAAGAGTAAGATAGAAAAAAAATGTAAAACTCATATCAAACATAAGAGCTAACCAATATCATCACAAGAATAACCCATCACCATTATAATGCAAAGGCAAAGCACTAAAAGAATAAGTTGCAGCAAGCAATAGATACTAGGCAATAAATTGAGACACAAAAGAGGATTTATTCATATACACAAATAAATAGAAACTGTCAGTATTTTATTCATGCACCAATTCTGAACATTCAGGTGTACGTTATATGCACCTGAAACACCCTTAAAGTCTGATGACTTCGATTCCCGCTGAACATAGACACAGCCAAGGCATTTGCTGCAAAAAGACCAGTTCAAGAGTTATTATCGATCAAGTGCTAACAGGTGAAATAAATAAATGCATAGAATAAACCAAATCTCAATATGAAGCATCAATGTGATGTTTTTTCTGACATCTAACAAAGTTATCAATCCCCAAAAAGAGACAGCAAAAGTTATTTTATAGACCTATTTTGCCACTCCAGAAGCTTATTTTAGTCTTAAAACATAATAAAGAGGCAATGGCATAATGTAAAGAAAACACAGTATACACTATTAGTGCGAATGAATAAATGTACTTCCTTTGATGAAGCAAAATATAAGATGGGTCTCTTCAACATTTAGCACGTCTTGAATGTAACTACTATAATAATTTCAAGGCAGTTACGCCTCAGGATTTACGGAGCCACACTCACCTAATTAGACCAACCAGGGGAAGTTTAGCCACTGATCTCTTCAACATTTACACACAAAAGGCAGTTTGAGAATGTGTCAGTTATAGTCTGGAATGATTAGGCATAACACAGAGAACAGGCAAGCATCATCTATTTGTTTAAAAAAACACATGTTTAAGTAACGAACCTTGGCCACAAAGCTAGGAAAGGAATCTGACATGTGATACAGAATATCTATGTACGATACATGGTTAGATATAATGACTCCTGGTCTTTCATCCTCTTCATGCTGCTCGTTACCTGCATTCTGAAAATTGACAGAAATAATAACTATTTGTTGCGTTGATAATATTTATGATGAGGGAAGAAAGAAAACTTCATAATGATAGTGCATAAATAGAGTCATCTCCTTTTGCAATATCATTAGAAATCTTTAGATCGAAATCAAAAAGGAAACAGTAGTAAAAATCATGAAAGTCACTACTCAGAGATAAGGTAGGTTGTCTATTAGTTCATTCTGCCCCTTAACATAGACCGATCAGCATGATAGAAAGAGAAAAATGTTAAACCAACCTATACAGATTAATCCTTAAAGACACCTCCATGAATGAATAAGAAAATCCATTACAATGTGTGCAGTGTTAATTAACCATGAAATATAAAGAGAATGCCTAAAATAATTTCCTAAAAGGACAGAGTATATTAACTTAGTCTTTACTAGATTTAATCATTACTCAGAAAAGGGTTCTAATGGCTAAACTGCTGAAGAATCTAAAAATTGCCACAGAACTTTCAGGTTATTACACTTTTACAAACCACAAATTGAATATTAAAACTGTCCCCTGTCATCAAAATCCAAGCTTCTTTGTCTACTTCTCTTTTAGAAAGGAATGTGTTTCTGTTTCTAAAAAACTCAGCTTCGGCCTCAGCAACTTGTGCATTATCAGTTAATCCAATTACTAACTCCAACCAGAAAGGGATATAAGGCAGCTAGAGAACTGGTTCTCCGTTAGGGACGCAGAAAAGAAAACATAGTTCTGAATAATGGAACCAAAACGCAGTTTACTGGAGAGAACTCACTCAGAAACCCACACAATTAAAGGTCTTAATTCCGTGAGCATAATCCGTATGTTTTGTCTCAAAAAACCCAGCATCAACGCTCAAACTAGTCCATATTAATAACGTATTCCAAATTCATAGCGATAACGTACCAAGTTATTCAATACAAGAACATGATCAACGAGTAAGTAGTTGCTGATAACAAACAATTTGCGTTTATGATACAAGAATTGTACAAAAAAGAAACGGAAGAGAACAAAATTCACCGACACCGTGAAGAAAAGTTACCTGGCTGCTGGCCTTTGCTTCGTTGACTTGAACGTCGCAACGAGTCTCACTAATCCAATAAAACCCGAACACGAAGAGCATGACCCTAGACAAGAACCTCCCCGTCGCAACAATAACGGCCCTTCTCCACCCTCCCATGTGGGCGTAATCCTCTTGCTCGTCCTCCCCCTCTGCTCTATTCGGCGCCTTCAGAGCCGTACAAAACCTACAGATCAGGTAGTACACCACCAGCACGGTCGTAGCCAGGAGCACCCTTAACGGCAAGAGCGTGACCATTGCGAAGCCCAGCAGCGCCTTCTCCTTCACCGGCAGCTGTCCCCGCCCCATACTCCCGTAGACATCGCGGCGCACGTAAGCTGCGAACTTCTGCTCCAGCTCCAAGAGCTCCGATTGAGTGATGGTGGCTTGCTCCGGCTTAAGCAGAGGGCGGTCATCCTTGGCGGCGGAGACATCATCCGCGGCTTGCGGCTCCGACCTGAGATCCCTGAGCTCGTTTTCCATTGAGGCGAAGCAGAATAGCAGATCTTCTTCAAAGCGGAGTCATGGATCGGGAAGGCATTGTGTTGTGGCCGCGTGTAGATCTGCCATTGTCGCTTTTGTGAAGTTTTGTTTTCGTGAATCCTCCAAATACGCCATCAGGATTGGGCAGAACTGCCTGCAGCATGTCCCACGTTATTTCTGTTTAAAGATCTCACAGCCGTTGGATTAATGCGATTTTACCTACACGGCCCCAAAGAAGATTCAGTACACACGTGGCAATATTTAAATGGTTATTAGGATGATACTCACCGTAATTGAGGTGGGGACTTCACTGGGGAGGTGTGGAGGTTGGGAGACTATAAAAGAAACCGCTTTCAAGTGACGCCCAAAAGGTGCCAAGCTATATTATCTGGGAAAAAAAAGGCCAAAAAAAAAATATCTGGAAAATTCACATTATTATTAATCAAACTTATAAAGTAACCCATCTTATATCTTAAAACATATAATTACGGTGGATTAAATTACAATTTATGTTTCTCCATTTTAAAAAATTTATATATATAAGCACAACTCGAAAATTTAAATTTTTTGAAGCTTTTGAGTTTAAATAACTATTATTTTGTCTCGTCTGCATTGAAATTAAATTTGATTTTTGAGAATTATGGGATGTTTAACACTAGGTAATGTGAGGTTAATTGAAATGTAATATATTAAGTAATTTTATATATCTTTTGTATTAAATCATAATTATTTTTTTGTATTATATATCCTTTTTTATAATTCAATAGTTCTATGTCTAATATTATGTACTTCATTTTAATTATGCAAGACAATATAAAATTTAACACATGAACAAAAAATACTAATATTATCATTATTGTTTATTAATAATTTTTTTATAGTTTTGTATAACTTCATTTATATATATATAGAGAGAGAGGCTCAACTTATTTTACAAATTAGATAAACATTGAATGCAAGTGACAATTACTATTAGTAAAACAAACATATTTCACTAATACTTTCAACATTATAACTATGTGGAAAAAAGTAAGTTAAAAGTATTAATTAGCAACATGTCAATAATTATAATATTTATTTTTACTATCGACTTATACAAATTTTAATTACTTTTACAAAAAATATAATTATTCTTTATATTTAATAATATAATTTGTATAATTGAAATACAAGTCACAATTATTTCAATTTAAATTTGAGATTAATTAAGTATGCACAATATCTTATATTTCAATTTGAAATTTGAGATTATTTCAATATCTTATAGCACAATATTTCTAAAATCATATACCTAATTATAATTATGTATGCAATCTAAAATTTAACACATTAACAACAAAATTGTTAATATATATTTTTTTAATTCTTAAGTTTTATGGAACTTTATATTTAAATGTTGTAAATTTAAATTAATTTATGGATTAACAAATTTTATTTATAAAATTGAACAAAATTAAAAGTTATTATTAAAAAATATATATTTTAACCAATACTTTTAACTTTTAACTTTTTTTTATATAGCTTTACGACAATAATAGACATTATAAAAACAATAAAATTAATTTTAAATCATTAATTAGTATCATATTAGTAATTGTTTTTTTCACTTTTAGTATCGAATTTTGAACTTTCAGTTATTTTAATAGAAAATTTACTTAATCCTTATATTTTATAATATTATTCGCATGATAAAATTACAAGTAATAATATATTTATTACTATTTTTAATATTTTGTTAAATGCGATTGAAATATTAAAGTTAGATTTAAAACAGTAATTAATAATTATCATTACGTAAATTGATATTTATTTTTATCATCAACTTACGTACTTTTCTATTTTTTTATGAAAATAATACAATTAATCTTTATTTTTATACTATTATATATCGGTATAATGAAAATATAAGTGTAACTAATATTAAAAATAATATATCTACTATTTTGTTAACACATTTTAAAAGCAATTTATTTTTGTTCTTTGTAATATAATAAGAATATATAGTATATTAAATAATTGATATATGATCATCATTTTTTTGTTAATATGTTTTTATTATATATATATATTTACTTATAAGTAATTATATTAAAAAAAAAAAACATATTACGCAAAGATGAAATAGATTTCTAGTGTCACGTTTATATTATTTTGGATTGCGATAGAAAATGTAACTATTCTTTTGTTAATCAAATTTAGTCACACCCCTACATTAATGCATTTATATATATTTTTTTAAAATATTTTTCTACATATCGTCACTCAATATATATTTAGTTTTGTTTAACAGTACATAAGAGTTTATAAATAGTGTGTTAAGTATGAAAAATAGTTAATATGTTTTTCGAAAACCATTTTACATTTGACATATTTTTTTCACATTTGTTTTAGATATTATATTTTATTATGTTGGTTTTAGATGAAAACATTATTAGACAATGATATAAAAAAATATAATTTAAATTAAATAGAAAAACCAAAAAATCAGGGGAAAAAATAATGAAAAGACATCTCAATTTTTTCTATATAATATTTTATTAAAATATTATAAATATGAAGGGCATGAAGGAAAAAATATGAAAGTATGAACTATGAAGGAAAAAAAATGAAATTTATTTATATAATATATTACTAATATGAAATAAATTAAAAGTGTTCTAAATATTTGGAATAGTGACTTTTTTTTATATATTTTAATAAAAGTATGAAATTAATTGTAATATCCAAAAAATAAGTTTTCTTCTTTTCATATTAAAAAAAAAAATTATTTCATATTTTGATAATATATTATATAAATAAAATTAAAATTTTGGATTTTGGATTTTTCCCAATTTTTAGTATTTATTTATTTCAGATTTAAATTAATGTGTTTTTCATATTATAATTTTTTGGGGTATATTAATAAAAGTTATTTAGGAAAACATGTTTTCCCCAATTTTTAATAATTTAATTACTTGTCACATCATGATTAGATATATTTTTAATTATAAAAGTTAGTATAGTTAATTGCATATTGAGTAACCCCAAAAGAGTTGTGTACTATAAGTCCATATAACATTTTTTTCTTCTATTTTTACTTCCATTACGACTGAAGTATGAGCAAACTAAGTAAGCTAAAATTAAAACCATAATCTTCTAATTAGTATTTATTAATTGCAAAAAACAAAAAAAGTACAGTCGAACCAAACCAATTATTTTATTTTTAAATAAATCAATTCTTTTACCTAGACAAAAAATGATTCAGTTCGTTTAAATAATTACAACTACAGTTCAATTCTAAATTATTTCAGTGTCGAATCGGTTTACAAACAAACCTAAATCGTCGTATTTTATTTAAAAAATTTGCTCGCTGTAATTTCTCTAATTTGCTTCGTACTTTCTAACATTGTTATCATTATTTATACGATAAATTAAATTTTAGATATGAAATAAATTTATTTTATTCGTATCATATAATTTTTATTATCCATATGATTCATTTTTTTCCCTAAACTTTATTAGACGTGGAGGTCATCATCCCACCTTGATAACTATTTCCAAATGCATTCTACTCTCCTTATCTAATGACCAATAATCTGTAATGCCCTCCGGTGGGCTGCTGGGTTGTGGATGGGTGGACTTGCTCTCCAACCTGCATAATCAATTTCAAAGTCGTCTTCTTCGATCAACTTCTTACCCATTGATGGGTGTGTCGTCAGACCTTCATGACCGACATTCAATCTCACGGTGCCTGCAAATAGTAAGATATTCATCACATTTTACACGTGACAAAATAAACTCATTAATTAAGAGAAGAAAAAAAAAAATTAGTGTACCCATGGAATGATAAGATAAAGCAAGGAGACATAGGAGGATAAGAATGGTGGTAGGAGCGTATTTGCATGGAGTCTGCATGTTTAAAACACAATGGAAACTGGAAATGATTTAATATAATTTTGTATTGTTCATGAAACTCATATATCAAAATATATATATAGGCAGAGTTTTGAGATATTTCTTTTTAAAAATAATGGTATAGTTATTTCCTTCCATAGTTACGCTGATTTCTTACTAAATTTAATTTGGATGGAAAATGAATCCAGATATATTTCTTTTTTTAGCTAATGATACAGATACATATTTTATTTTATTGGTTAATAATTAAATTCAATGTACCCCTAAATTTATACACGTGAATCAAATGAACGATTTAATTGCCAGTTATTTAATATCTCATTCGGTCACATGTGTTAGTGTTACGTAGGGTTTATTGAGTAATCACAAAAGAGTTGTGGACTATAAGTCCATATAACATTTTTTTTTCTTCTGTTTTTACTTCCATTACGACTGAAGTATGAGCAAACTAAGTAAGCTAAAATTAAAATCATAATTTTCTAATTAGTATTTATTAATTGCAAAAAAAGTACAGTCCGTTCAAATCAAACCAATTTTTTTATTTTTAAATAGATCCATTCTTTTACCCAGACAAAAAATGAATCAATTCATTTAAATAATTACAATTACAGTTCAATTCTAAATTATTTCAGTGTCGAACCGGTTTACAAACAAACCTAAATCGTTGTATTTTATTAAAAAAAATGTTCACTTTAATTTCTCTAATTTGCTTTGTAATTTTTAACGTCGTTATCATTATTTATACGATAAATTAATTTTTAGATATGAAATTGTAAAGAAAATACATAAGGGAAGAATTCTGGAAGAAAAGAGAATAAAATTCTGTTTCTTTATTGATTTTCACAAAATGACGTACAACAGCTAAATAGCAAGTGCTGTAGAATTGAAACGGAATGACTATCTAAAATAGCACCTGTATCCTTAAAATTATTAAAAATGACAAAATGATTCTCATACTTCAACATTCACCCAAATCTTCTTTCTTCTCATTCCTCAATTCGTCCCTTGTAGTTCTGTTTATAAACACATTCTTGACTCTAAACTGCTGCAACAAATGATGGTGTTTAGGGGTGAAATAAAAAACCGTGTAGTCCGAAAATTCGCTAAAATTTGAACCGATCCGAACAAAAAAAAAACGGTTTGAAAATGTTTGGGTTGATTTATGGTCGATTTTTTTTTTAAATGGTTTTTTAGACCGTCCAGTCTAAAAATATAAAAGACAGTGGAGTTTGGTCCGACCGTTTATGCATATATAATTTTATATATTATATTAATTAGTATTAACTAATATAATTAATCAATGAATACAAATAAATAATAATTTTGTTATTTAATAGTTATTTTAGTTGTTTCACCGATTTCGTAGAAAATTATGTAAACATTGTTAAATCGAGTTATTTTGTTGTTTAATTTGATTTTAAATACTTATTTTGGTTTTGAATGTGTTTTTTTTCGGTTTAAACCGAAAATTCGAAATTCGAATGGACGGTTTATTTTTTCTTATACGGTCTTTTGGTCAGACTTTTTTAAAAGAAAATCCGATCCGAAAATATAGGTACCCCTACCGAAATAGTAAAAAAATCGGTCTGATCGGTCCGATTTCACCCCTAATGTTGTTGTTGCTTTCCTAAGGCTTTAGTCAACAAGTCAGCAACCTGTTCCTTGCTACTAATATGAGATAACTGAATGATTCCGAGTTGTTGTTTTTCCCGGACGAAATGACAATCAATTTCGATGTGTTTCGTCCTTTCGTGGAATATCGGATTTGCAGCAATCTGTATTGCTGCCTTGTTGTCACAGAACAACATAGTTGGTTTCTGAAATGTAATACCCAACTCGGAGAAGAATCCTCAAAGCCAAATCAATTCTGAAACAATTACTCCCAAACTCCGATACTCGGACTCATCACTCAACTTGATACCGTGCGTTGTTTATTTGCCTTCCAAGACACTATTGCATTCCCAAGTCTAACACAGTAACCCGTGACAGATTTGCGGGAAAAAAACGGGCATGTAGCCTAATCATTGTCACAGTACGCAGTGATGGTATTCATTCCAGTTTTTCCCGAACGAAATGACAATCAATTTTGATGTGTTTCGTCCTTTCGTGGAACATCGGCTTTGCAGCAATCTGTATTGCTACCTTGTTGTCACAGAACAACATAGTTGGTTTCTGAAATGTAATACCCAACTCGGAGAAGAATCCTCGAAGCCAAATCAATTCTGAAACAGTTACTTCCAAACTCCGATACTCAGCCTCATCACTCAACTTGATACCGTGTGTTGTTTCTTTGCCTTCCAAGACATCATTGCATTCCCAAGTCTAACACAGTAACCTGTGACAGATTTGCAGGAAAAAACGGGCATGTTCACTGTCACAGTACGTAGTGATGGTATTCATTCCATTATTTGCATCAAAGTAAATCCCATGTCCAAGACATCCCTTCACGTACCGAATCACCCTTAATGCAACATTGAGATGAGATTCCTTTGATGACTTAAGAAACTGACTTAAATGCTGAACAAAATATGTGATATCCGACCTCGTCATAGTAAGGCATGAAAGTTTACCCACAATTCGTCGATATCACTCTGGGTCACTTAGCAATTTATCTCCTGAATTGAGTCGAAAAATGTCATCAAATTCAGCAGTGGTCATCTTGATGTTCACTTCCATGGGAGTGGGTGAAGATTTGGCCTTCAAGAGACCCACATCTTCAATGAGCTCAAGAGCATACTTTCGTTGATTGATAACTATCCCTTCTCTTGATTGAGCAACTTCAATTCCAAGAAAATACCTCAGCTCCCCTAAATTTTTCAGCTTGAAGTGAGAATGTAACACATTTTTCAATTGAGAAATCATATGCTCATTCGATCCGGTTATCAGTAAGTCGTCCACAAAGACGAGGAGATGCACCTGTTTTCCTTGATCACATTTGCTGAATAAAGAATAGTCATGTTTGCTATGTTCTTAACCATTAGAGACTAATGATTCAGTGAGTTTTATGTTCCATTTCTTAGAGTCTTGTTTGAGGTCATATAAAGACTTTAACAACCTACAAACTTTCCTTTCTTCGGTTTTGACAGCATTGGAATAAAAGTATCCTTGTGGTATCTCCATGTATACCTACTCCTCCATATCACCTTGAAGGAACGCGTTATTAACATCCATTTGATAGAGGTTCCACCCTTTTGCAGCTGCAATGGCAAGTATACCTTTGACAGTCACCATCTTAACTAATGGAGAAAACGTTTCGGTGTAATCAGTACCCTCATTCTGAGTGAATCCTTTTGCCACCAGTCTTGCCTTGTGCCTCTCCAAGGTTCCATCTGAGTTGTACTTTGCTTTATATACCCATTTACACCCAATAGCTTGCTTGTTGTATGACAAAGTAATTATATCCCAGGTGTGATTCTCCTCTAAGGTTGTAATCTCCATATTCATTGTTGATACCCATGTTGAATTTTTGATGGCATCTTCATATGAGGAAGGTTCCTAAACTTTCGTAATGGAGATTAAATGGAAAGCATGCTCAGTTGATATGTGACTATAATCAACTGAGTCACACACCAAAACGAAGTCTCTGTGCCACAGTGGTCTCTGTACTGCCCGAGAGGATCTCCTCAAAGGTTGATTTGCTGCGGGTTGAGAAGTTGCAGGTGATTGAGTTGCATCTGATTCATGTCAAGCATCGGTCATCTGATTCTCTTCCTCTTCATGGGACGATTGTAGTCGTTCATCCTCAAACCAATCCATTGGTGGTAAAACAGAAGGTTGTGGAGTTTCCAATTCAGTTTGGAATGTAAAAACATGTTCTTTAAATACTACATCTCCGTCTTACAAAAATGCTGCGAGTCTGGAGATCCAATAACTTATAACCTTTATGTGTTGATGAATACCCGATGAATGTACATAATGTATTTTTTGTACATTATGGGCAGCTCAGTTTTATTGATGAAAAATGGCGATGCAATCTTCCGCCACAACGAATCCTTGGGCACAAGTCGGAGTAACCTCAGGAGTCACCGATGTTCCTTCTCATGATGTGCTCTACTTACACCCTTCCGATTTGACGGGAACTTCACTCGTATCAACGCAACTCACTGGATCGGAAAACTACCATCACTGACACCGTGCTATTTCTGATGCTCTTCTGATGAAGAATAAGCTCTGTTTTGTGGATGAAACGTACGTGTCCGAGAAGTTCCTTTGCTGAGCCTCGACAACTGCGCTGGGGCCGCTGCAACGCAGTCGTGGAGGCATGTATACTCAACTCTGTGTCCAAAGACTTGACCCATGGAATGATTTACAACCCTACAACTCACTCAGTGTGGGAAGAGCTACATGAGCGTTTCTCAAAGATAGATGGAACCCACATATTTCACTTGAGCAGAGAGATTTACCATGTTCGTCAAGGTACTTTTTCTATCGCAAACTATTTTGGCAAACTGAAAATGCTTTGATACCATGAAGAAAATACAAAACGGAAGAATTATGGAAGAAAGGGGATCAAATACAATCCTGTTTATTTATTGATCTTCACAAAATGACGTACAACAACTGATTGAAATAGAATGACTATTTAAAATAGCACTTGTATTCTTATAATTATTAAGAATGACAAAATGATCCTCATACTTCAACATAAATAAACTTATTTTATTCATATCATATAAATTTTATCATCCATATGATTCATTTTTCCCCCTAAACTTTATTAGACGTGGAGGTCATCATCCCACCTTGATAACTATTTCCAAATGCATTCTACTCTCCTTATCTAATGACCAATAATCTGTAATGCCCTCCGGTGGGCTGCTGGGTTGTGGATGGGTGGACTTGCTCTCCAACCTGCATAATCAATTTCAAAGTCGTCTTCTTCGATCAACTTCTTACCCATTGATGGGTGTGTCGTCAGACCTTCATGACCGACATTCAATCTCACGGTGCCTGCAAATAGTAAGATATTCATCACATTTTACACGTGACAAAATAAACTCATTAATTAAGAGAAGAAAAAAAAAAATTAGTGTACCCATGGAATGATAAGATAAAGCAAGGAGACATAGGAGGATAAGAATGGTGGTAGGAGCGTATTTGCATGGAGTCTGCATGTTTAAAACACAATGGAAACTGGAAATGATTTAATATAATTTTGTATTGTTCATGAAACTCATATATCAAAATATATATATAGGCAGAGTTTTGAGATATTTCTTTTTAAAAATAATGGTATAGTTATTTCCTTCCATAGTTACGCTGATTTCTTACTAAATTTAATTTGGATGGAAAATGAATCCAGATATATTTCTTTTTTTAGATAATGATACAGATACATATTTTATTTTATTGGTTAATAATTAAATTCAATGTACCCCTAAATTTATACATGTGAATCAAATGCACGATTTAATTGCCAGTTATTTAATATCTCATTCGGTCACATGTGTTAGTGTTACGTAGGGTGAGTAAATTGCTCATTTGGAACCGGAACCTATCTGGAACTGACACTAACGGTAGGTTCCAAGTAGCAATTTTAATAATAGAGTAGGGTTTATGATTTTTTTTTAAAAAAATCCTTTATTTTAGATTCCAATTCAAGTAACAGATTATAATAGAGTACCCTGAATCTACCCTAAACCGATAATATATATATAATATTAATACCAATAAAAAAGGGAGTGTTTTTATTATAATTTCTAAACTTCTAACTAGTTCACTTTTTCAGTTTTCTCTCATGGTTTTATTATTTCGCACGATACATACAATGTTGGTTCTATTACTTAAATGATTGTATGATTTTGTGAAAAAATAAATAAATTGTGATTATTGGATTATTGTATGATCCTTTGTATGATTGTTGCAACTTCATATTTGTTTGGAAAAAAAAATCCAGTTTCAAACCGGTTAGTATAAATAGATTTTAGATCATTTATTTTGAAACAAAAGTTCCTAATAGGATACTCGAAACCTTTGGTATAAACATGTTCTGGGTATGTACGGTTCCAAGTGCACCATGATAGATTCCGTTTCCAAGTGCAACATAATATGTTCCGGTTCCAAAAGTCAATATCATGTTCCTAAAATTACATGGTACCGAAACTCGTTCCCCTATTATTACCCAATGATAACGAATATCAAGTTGATGCCCACGAGTTGTACATGGTACCGAAACTCGTTCCCCTATTATTACCCAATGATAACGAATATCAAGTTGATGCCCACGAGTTGTGGCTTAAGGATTTTGATGATTGCAAAATGTCAATGCATGTATGGTCTATTAGTCGAACTTTGGTTTTCTAAATTGAAGAAAAAAATCATGCTCCTCACGCCACTAATTTAACAGAAAAAAATAACAAATAATTGTCCGACTATTTAATTAATCATTTTTAAAAATGTAAGTAAATATTTGTTGGATTTAGGTTAATGGGTCGCCCATAAGTGGGAGCCCACTCAGGTAAGCCCGGTATGTGATACTGGCCCTAAACTTTATCCCTCTATATATCTATATATATATGGGGTGCTCTCCTTAGAATAAAGAGAAATCAGAATCAGATAGCCGCCCACAGTTTAGACAGAGGTCAGCAGCTGTGGAAACCTAGGTCACTGCCCGTTAACCCGTGACGTGTCCTCCCGTCCGGCAGACCGTGATCCCAACCTCAGGCAGATCCGCTTCCGCTTAGGCAATCAATCCAGAGGTAACTTAATTATATGTGATTATGTTTTACCATATAGATTGCATGTATATTACATAATCCAACAATATTTATGATATAAAAATATTAAAATATAAAAGGAAACAAACATAAGTGACCATACTAAATTAGAATATGTCAATTGTTTATTCTTGTATTTCCTTTGTTTAATGAAAGGGAAAATGTATAAATGCTTGAAAAATCTAGATTTCGGCCTTTGTCTACTAAAATAAAATGTTTGGACATTCTGTCACCTAAACAACATCCTTACAATCAATGCCGACCGGGAATGGCTATCCCACGTGTAGAATCGTAAGTGGCTCTTCTAAGTTGCTAGCGTCACAGCTGCCTTCAGCCTTCAACTGTCACATGCTCACAGCCCATTTATGATTTAACCAACCATTTTTGCGAGATGATCGCTCGACCCTGAATTTCCAATAAAACCGACTAGAGATCGGTCCGACTAAGATCGATACCGACTAGGACCGAGATCGAGCGGACAGAGGGCTCAAGCTTTTCTCCCCCCAAAATCCAACTAGGACTGGATCATCCCGACTTTTATTAAAAAATTCAGTCTTCCTCCTAGCAGCATACTCTCTTGAAGCAGCAACATACTCCATACTCTGCTTGAAGATGAAGGACCATCTGTTCCCCGTCTTCCTTGTTCGGAGAGATTTATCTTGGTGCGATCTGTTAGGGTTTTAAATCCCTAAAAGAAATCCTAATTCAATTCAAGAGAAACCAAACCATAGAACTTAAATAGCGGAAGCGTACCTGAATCCATGGATTGCAAACTCCAATAGTTGGATGGTCTTCTGATTGCAGTTTGCCTGAGTCTGGAGAATTCTTGTTGATGGGGATACAAGAAAAAAAATTATCGTACGTACTGCAATCAGAGACCTACCCTGTTATTAATAACTGCCATACAGTTACTAATAACGATTGCTTATTTCTAATTTGGCCCCTCATCAAATTAGATTAGCACTTATGGTAGCCACATAATAACTTCATGACAAATATGTCCTTAAGTCACAAACTTTATTCTAAATTAGACCACATCAATTTTGACTTAATTAATAATGACCCAACACATTTATTTAATGACATTAGTAGTCCCAAAATTATTCCAACAATCTCCCACTGGACTACACATGTATAAAATAAATGTGTCAACCTTAGCGCGCAGAAAATGTTTGTCATTATCATGATGTGACATATTACAATCTCGTCCATCAATTACATCAATATAGGATCAAAGTTGTTTTCGTTGTATCAATCACAACTAAACACGTCAATGGTCACATACATCAATATAATCAAATGACATAGATCAATCATGAATATGTGGTAGATAAAATTATATGCAAGGTGATCTATTCATATCAATTTTATCCGATCCTACTTTAAAGAGATCAAACTTTATCCTGAATATGCAAAATGTAATAAACTAATACCATAAATCTGATCAGAAACAATAAATATGTGTGTTTACAAACAACACAAGCAAACATAAAGCACACAACATAAATAAAACAAATAAACAAACTCCCACCAAATCTAGATATCCTGAAGCTCTACAACACCCATATGAGAAGTGTGTTCGTGAAAGACCTTCGGTGGTAGACCCTTTGTAAGAGGGTCCGCTATCATGGAGTTTGTTCCTAAATGCTCTATGTAAATCTGTCCACTTTGCACTCTTTCCTTAACAACTAAGAACTTGATGTCGATATGTTTCGACTTCGTCGAGCTCCTGTTGTTGTTGGAATACATTACGGCTGATTTATTGTCACAATATAACTTAAGCGGCCTTTCAATTCCTTCCACAATACGCAGCCCCGTGACAAAATTCCTCAACCATATACCGTGGTTGGATGCCTCATAACATGCTACGAATTCTGCTGCCATGGTGGATGAAGTTATAAGAGTATGTTTTGCACTCTTCCATGATATAGCTCCACCACCCAACAAATAGACATAGCCTGATGTGGATCTCCTACTATCTTGGCATCCCGCAAAATCGGAGTCAGAATAACCAATGATCTCCAAATGGTCTGACCTCCTATATGTGAGCATGTGATCTTTTGTTCTTTTCAAGTACCTCATGACTCGTTTGGCTGCTTTCCAATGATCCATACCTGGATTGCTTAAGTATCTGCCTAAAACTCCAACAATATACGCAATATCTGGACGCGTACAAACCTGAGCATACATAAGACTCCCAATTGCCGAAGCATACAGAATCTTTTCCATTGCTTGAATCTCAAGAATTCCTTTAGGACATTGATTGAGACTGAATTTGTCTCCTTTAGCGACAGGGGGTGTCTCCTGGTTTACAATCATACATGCCAAATCTTTTGAGCACTTTATCGATGTAGCTCTTTTGTGATAATCCAAGTAAACCTCGAGAACGGTCTCGGTAAATCTGGATTCCTAATACAAAAGAGGCATCACCAAGATCTTTCATCTCAAAATGATTCGATAGAAATTTCTTGGTTTCATGCAACATGCATTTATCATTAGTGGCAAGTAGTATGTCATCGACATATAAAACCAGGAACATATGTTTAGTTCCATTGAACTTGTGATACACACAATCATCAACAACATTGCTCTCAAAACCATACGAGAGAATCACTTGATGAAATTTGTGGTACCATTGACGGGAAGCTTGCTTTAGTCCATAAATGGATTTTGTCAATTTGCAAACCATCTTCTTTGGGTCTCCCAACACAAAGTTTTCAGGTTGCACCATATATATTGTTTCTTCAATGTCTCCATTGAGAAACGCCGTCTTGACATCCATTTGATGGAGTTCCATATCAAAATGTGCAACAAGTGCCATGATTGTCCGAAAAGAGTCATTTGATGAAACCGGAGAAAATGTCTCTTTAAAGTCAATCCCTTCCTTTTGAGTATAACCTTTTGCTACAAGACGAGCCTTATACCTCTCCACATTACCCTTCAAATCCCTTTTGGTTTTAAAAATCCATTTGCAACCAATAGGTTTCTTTCCTTCAGGCAATGGGACAAGTTCCCAAACTTTATTGTCTTGCATAGACTTATACTCTTCATTCATCGCTTCAATCCACTTTATAGAGTTTGTATCATTCATGGCATTTTGGAAGTTGACAGGGTCATCTTCCATCACACCACAACCATCCTCATTTTCGAGAAGAAAAACTATGTAATCATCTGGTATAGCATTTCTCCTTTCTCTAGTGGATCGCCGCAAAGGCACTTGATCTTGAGGTTGTTGAGTTTGAACCTCAGGTGGTTGAATGACAATGTCTTGTTGCTCTTGATTGATGACAGGAACAGAATCCTGAACATTATCAAAAGTAACTGGAATAGGAATCAAACTTTCCTCAATAGGAATTGTTGAGTCCAAATCCTCCTGAAGGACAAAGTCTTTTTCTTTATTTCTCCCACCAAACTCAATATCCTCAAAGAACGTTGCAGTTCCCGTCTCAAAGATTGTCTTAACTTTAGGATCATAAAACTTATACCCCCTTGATCGCTCAGGGTACCCAATAAAGTAGCTGCTTACTGTTTTGGTATCCAATTTCTTTTCACTCGGCCTATAAGGCCTTGCTTCAGCAGGACAACCCCAAATATGAAAACGCTTTAAACTAGGCTTTCGCCCGGTCCAAAGCTCATAAGGTGTTTTAACAGCGGATTTAGTTGGTACCCTATTTAAAATGTAGGCTGCGGTCTTCAGTGCCTCTCCCCAGAGTGATTCTGGTAAGGTTGAATGACTGATCATACTCCTTACCATATCCATAAGAGTCCGGTTTCGTCTTTCAGCAACACCATTCATTCTGGGCGACCCAGGCATAGTGTACTGTGGGACGATACCACACTCATCTAGGTATCTAGCAAAGGGTCCCAGACGTTGTTCACCTGAGCCGTCATATCTACCATAGTACTCACCACCACGGTCAGATTTGACTTTCTTTATCCTTTTGTTGAGTTGGTTTTCAACTTCGGCTTTAAATGATTTGAACACGTCCAATACTTGGGACTTTTCATGAATAAGAAAAATGTATGCATATCTTGAATGGTCGTCTATGAATGATACAAAATATTGTTGACCATTCCATGAAGGAGTAGGAAATGGTCCACAAATGTCCGTATGTATCAACTCTAAGACGTCTGTTTCCCTTAATGCACCTATTTTCTTCCTTATAGTCTGTTTTCCTTTGATACATGCAACACATACATCAAAGTCCGAAAAATCAATTTGATCCAAAATTCCTTCGGAAACAAGCCTTTCAATTCTATTTCTAGAAATGTGACCTAATCGCTTGTGCCATAAAGAACTTGAATTATCATTGCTTAATTTGTGCTTAGTACCACGTGATTCCACATTCAAGGTTTCATTATAAGAAGCGACAGTTTCAAGCATATAAAGATTGTCATAAATAAGAAGTGAACCGGTCCCAACAACTTTAGAATTAATAGATAAACTGAACACACTGTCTTGAAATGAACAACAATATCCTAATTTGTCCAAATAAGAAACAGAAACCAAATTCCGTCTAAACGACGGTACAACAAAAGTATCTATTAAATCCAAATAATAACCGGTACTTAATAACAATCTAAAATGCCCAAATTGCTTCCACATCTACCGACTTGCCATCACCAACATAGATGCGTCTTTCGGCATCACTTGGCCTTCGGTAGCTCAGGCAACCCTGCATCGAAACACTTATGTTAGAAGTAGCACCAAAATCTAACCACCAAGTGTTTCTAGGTACTGAAGCCAAATTAACCTCAGAACAGACTGAAGCAAGGAATGCACCTTTCTTCTGACGCCATATGCGATACTTAGGACATTCCTTCTTCTCGTGTCCATGCTTCTTGCAAAAGAAACAACCCTCTGGAAGCTCCTGTTGGGCTTGTTTCTTTAGTGCCGGACCTTTATCTTTAGCAGACTCATTTTTCCTCTTGAGATTCTTACTTTTAGAGGTACTTGCCAAATGAGCACTTTCAGTCTTATCTTGCTTCAATCTTTCCTCCTCTTGAACACAAAATGAAATGAGCTCGTTAAGAGACCATTTCTCTTTCTGGCAGTTATAACTGACATGAAATTGACTGAATTTAGGAGGGAGAGATATAAGGACCAAATGGACAAGCAAGTCATCCGATAACTCAAGTTTGAGTCCTTTCAGCTTTGAAGCAACATGAGACATTTCCATAATGTACTCCTTTATGTTTTCATTGCCCTTGAACTTCATTGAAATAAGCTTCTTTAAAAGAGTGCTCATTTCAGCCTTATCGCTCTTTTCAAAGCGCTTTTCGATTTCGGCAAGAAAATCTTTGGCATTGGTGATCTGTTCAGACACCGCACCCCTAAAAGCTTCAGGTATGCCGCGCTTGATGATCATAAGACTCATTCGGTTAGAACGGTCCCACTTCTCATAGATCCGCCTATCATCGGCGGAACTAGCATCCGTAAGAGAAGCCAGCTTATCCATTCTAAGCGATAAGTCAAGATCCATGCAGCCAAGAACAATCATCATGTTCTCCTTCCAATCCTTAAAGTTGTTACCATTAAGGACCAGAACCGAATTGAGATTAGCAGATACAGTAGCAACAGCTGAAATAGAACAATATAATCACATAAACATATATACACATAAATTTAACCTTAATAAGCAATAAAATTCAAATAATGGTAAATCCCATCTCAAGATACCTAATGCAACATCAATATCAAGTCTTTGGACAATAATATTAACTGCTAACAGTATTCTTGTTGTAATGTCAAACACTAACAATAAAGCTCGTAAAACATTAACCTATCTTTGGATCGATCAATTATTCACAAGTAAAACTTTACTATTGTTACATGTTTATCATCACAAATATGTATATGTAATTTGGCCAGTCACTAATCTTCATTTGGGCCAACTAGTATCCGCATAAATTAACATATACACAACATCTAAAATTCTTCATAAATAATCTAGACAAGAGAGGTCACTTTGGCGACATTTTTGTTTCGACTCTTTATTACGAATAATAGACCAAGAATTATTTATAATAACCATATATTTGAATTACCAAAATTTTAAATATGTGTATATAATATTTTGTAGCTTTTGAAACTTTAATATGAACATGAACGAATATAATGATACATACATATATAAGAATCATGATGTACGTAAAGCCTAACAAAATAATAGAATTAAATCTATTGATATTGATTTAATATGATATTTAAAAGCACTGAATAATGCTGTCATGTACGACAATTATACTAATATTCAACTTGAAAGGCTAAACCGTAATACTGTCACTGAATCAATCAAAAGCCAATACCAAGAAAACAATGATAGCCATGTTCAGTAAAAGTGAATATTAATATCAAGCCAAAACAAAACAGGATGTACAGCATAAACGCAAAGAAAGGAAATCACCATATATGCATAATGCCAAACAATCAGAATTAAAAGCAATATCGCAAAAGCCGATATAAACACAAGATATCAGAGTCGCACATCACGATGCGATGCGATGTTGTACCCACACGCGACAAAGATTAATAAAATAATTGATACCGAAACACACTAAAAGAAAACAACGATTCTATTTCGGTATCGCGGTTAACAAAAAAAAACTCAAGAATTAAATTAGGAATGCTCTGATACCAATTGTTAGGGTTTTAAATCCCTAAAAGAAATCCTAATTCAATTCAAGAGAAACCAAACCATAGATCTTAAATAGCGGAAGCGTACCTGAATCCATGGATTGCAAACTCCAATAGTTGGATGGTCTTCTGATTGCAGTTTGCCTGAGTCTGGAGAATTCTTGTTGATGGGGATACAAGAAAAAAAATTATCGTACGTACTGCAATCAGGGACCTACCCTGTTATTAATAACTGCCAGACAGTTACTAATAACTATTGCTTATTTCTAATTTGGCCCCTCATCAAATTAGATTAGCACTTATGGTAGCCACATAATAACTTCATGACAAATATGTCCTTAAGTCACAAACTTTATCCTAAATTAGACCACATCAATTTTGACTTAATTAATAATGACCCAACACATTTATTTAATGACATTAGTAGTCCCAAAATTATTCCAACACGATCTACTCCATTTCGTAGTTTTCTGCTTCTCTGCTCTTGCTTCAATTCGGTTTGGTTCTCTTCCCGTCACCACTTCAACAAATTCTTGATTATGCTGCAGGTACAAATATCCAGAACAATGAGGAAATTGCAATCAAGCTCGTAAGTCTACGTTTTTGATGATTTTCTTCTCCGTTTTGGTAGTTTTGGTGTTGTGCTTATGAGATTCTGCTTTTCTGGAAGTGTTGAAAATGATCGAACATAAAATTAGGGTTTATGAGCTATCTGCCGTATCGTGGCCTCCTCTGTTGCTGTTTCTCACTCTAGACAATGAAGAGTGGTCAGAGCTCAAATCTTCGAACAACCTCAGTGGGAGGATCCATGCTACTTTCATGAAGCAGTGGGAAGATCCCTGCTACGCTAAAACCTTCAATGGTTTTTTTTACTGACAAAAAATTTCGGTCCAATACCGAAACCGGTCCGAGTCAAGTAAGACCGCCTCAGACAGACTTTTTTGGCCAAAGTTGGTTTCGATCTTCCAGAAATCAAAACCAAAATTTCGGTCTTGGTCTTGCCTCCAAGACCTGTCCGGCCTGCCCATGATCACCCTTACGGGCTAGGGGTGGTCACGGAGTTCCAACTTCCAAGTCTCGATGGGAACTTCGCCTATAAAAAATAAACTAAAAAGTTTCCAAAAAAATAATGAAATGAGAAATAAAGAATTAATATATTAATTAAAGCTTTTTAGTTTAAAATTAATAACACTAGCGTACGTAATAGTATGAAAAATGAAAAAGTATGAAAAATCATTATGAAAGTTTTTTTTTAGCAACTGCACCCAAATATTTTTTGCCGCAACTAAGTACATCTATATGTTCATTTTGTTGGTAACATCATCTTCCATTAAATTGAGCCGTTAATTGGTAATTGCATGGCACGTGTCACCGTTAATTTCGAAACAATACTATTAAAAAGATTTTTCTACCCCTATTATCCCATCACCTTTTGAACTCCATCTTCTTCCGTTCTTCCCCCCAAAATCAAAGTACACAACCAAATCTTCCCTCACAAGAGAGAATCCCTTGTTTTTCACTCTGTCCACCCAAAACCCTAACCTCTTTTGTTCACTTGTACAATTGGAAGAGAATCAATTATGAATCAAAACATCACTTTTACAATTGGAATCTAATTTGTTGAAGATGGATACTGAAACTGATTGAGTGCGATTGGTTATGGATTATGAGGAACAGAGTCATTCTATACGACAAGATCTTAATGAGAGCACTCTAGATTTGAGTTTGGGATGGATAAAGTTGGCGGTTACTTTGGTTTCATAGATATTATTGCTTGCGGAATATATTATATATGTATTGGAACTGTACTTCAACTTTGGGAACATAGATCACCTTTAGGACTTTCTTGAACTACAAGTAAACCGAAAAAAACAAGCAAGAACTGTTGAATGCACAAGATGAGAATAGATTATTTCCAAGAAACTGAAATAGAATATCAAAATGTGTGTTCCCATTACAAGGACGATCAAGCATCTAAAATCAGGCAATGAAAGCAAAGAACATGTTACATCATTAAAAGGTGATAGTGCTGGAACATACAACTTGACCTCCACTTTCTACATGTTGTCCTGCACATGCTCTACATAAACATTAGTTAATAATACATAGTTAACTTTATATTGTTTATGTCTTATCTACTACTATTCCTTATGCTTTGTATGAGTGTAAACTTAGATATAGATTTCTGGATTTTTTTCAGAAAGTAAATACTTTCGAATTTTTTTTTTGAAAAAGTGTATATATAAAAAATATATTTAGAAAAGTATGCATACGCGCGTCGCGCCTATTCAATAGGCGCGACCCAGGGGTGCGCCTACTGCAATAGGCGCGACCCTAGGGTGCGCCTATTGCACAATTTTTTTTTTCTTCGTTAAAACACCGGTCTATCAGAAACCACGTTGATTTTAAGTCTGCTTATGGTTTTCCTCCTAAATAGAAATTGAGAGATTCATCTCAGTATTCATAGGTCCAAATTCCTCTACGCCAGTCTCACCAAATTCCTCGGCTGGTTCTCTATCAAGAGAAATCTAAAGACCCTTGCTGGTGTTGTTGGATATGCAAGTGGAAACAACGGTCTATCAGAAACCACGTTGATTTTAAGCCTGCTTATGGTTTTCCTCCTAAATAGAAATTGAGAGATAGTCTCTCCAGTAAAGAAGAAAGGAAGTTATAAGAAGTTAAATACTTTTTTCCTGTCCTAAATTTTCCAACTTGTTCTGAACAACATCCGCGAGGTAAAACATTGAAACAAAGTTGTTTATTCATAAGTTTTTGAATGAGACTTTTCTTCAAATACACAAGTTAGTTTGACATTTTCAGGAATTACTGCTGCAAAAGAACTCAGTCATCATCAAATGAAATGTAGGATGACTCATTATAACTATGGTGAGGCAGCCCGTAGAGTACTCGACCCCACTCAGGAATTAACGGAGATACTGGCTGACCTAAGCTTAATTATGGTGTATGTGTCGCTCTCAGTCTCAACCTTCCATATAAGTCTGCCTTTGAGAATTGAGACCAACTATAGGGTTTTCGTCCTAAATAGAAATTGAGAGATAGTCTCACGCGTTGTTTCATCTCAGTATTCATATGTCCAAATTCCTCTACGCCAGTCTCACCAAATTCCTCGGCTGGTTCTCTATCAAGAGAAATCTAAAGACCCTTGCTGGTGTTGTTGGATATGCAAGTGGAAACAACGGTCTATCAGAAACCACGTTGATTTTAAGCCTGCTTATGGTTTTCCTCCTAGTTGATTTTAAGAGCTCTTTGGAATTACTGCTGCAAAAGAACTCAAATAAAAAGCTATAGTCATTGGAGAAGCTTTACAAGATATTCGGAAGATGTTGAGTCAGAGATGTACGTCTCTCTAGCCTGGTTAGTGTTAATGTGTTATGCTTATGCTTTAACAATGTTAGTATCTAAACTTCACATTTTTAGAGAACCAGCCGAGAGGCAAGAATGGAAACCCCAAAGAGCTATTTTGCAGCAGTAATTCCTGAAAATGTCAAACTAGCTAGTGTATTTGACGAAAAGTCTCATTCAGAAACTTCTGAATAAACAACTTTGTTTCAGTGTTTTACCTCGCGGATGTTGTTCAGAACAAGTTGGAAAATTTAGGACAGGAACCTAAAGTAACCCCAAAGAGCTCTTTTGCAGCAGTAATTCCTGAAAATGTCAAACTAACTTGTGTATTTGAAGAAAAGTCTCATTCAGAAACTTGTGAATAAACAACTTTGTTTCAATGTTTTACCTCGCGGATGTTGTTCAGAACAAGTTGGAAAATTTAGGACAGGAAAAAAGTATTTAACTTCTTATAACTTCCTTTCTTCTTTACTGGAGAGACTATCTCTCAATTTCTATTTAGGAGGAAAACCATAAGCATGCTTAAAATCAACGTGGTTTCTGATATACCGTTGTTTCCACTTGCATATCCAACAACACCAGCAAGGGTCTTTAGATTTCTCTTGATAGAGAACCAGCCGAGGAATTTGGTGAGACTGGCGTAGAGGAATTTGAACCTATGAATACTGAGATGAATCTCTCAATTTCTATTTAGGAGGAAAACCATAAGCAGACTTAAAATCAACGTGGTTTATGATAGACCAGTGTTTTCACGAAGAAAAAAAAAATTCTGCAATAGGCGCACCCTAGGGCCGCGCCTATTGCATTAGGCGCACCCTAGGGTCGCGCCTATTGCAGTAGGCGCGACGCGCGTATGCATACATTTCTAAATATATTTTTTACATATACACTTTTTCAAAAAAAAATTCGAAAGTGTATACTTTCTAAAAAAAATCAAATTTCTGTTCTAGTAGGAAATGTATTATAAGTAGAAGCAAGTATTATCAATGAAGATTAAGTTGAATGCATAATAGCTTCAATATATGATTTCCACTATACAAGTTAACATGGTATCAGAGCCGGATTGTTCGATCAAGACGATCGATTGAACCTTTCTCGACATCATCATATACCGTAGCCTACCCACATATACCCACATACCGTAACCATGGCAGATTCCGAAGGGGGCAGCACCTGCACCGCTAAGTCTACCCCAACGAACGAATCGCTTGTAGCTCAGTGGGCAACCATGGTTTCGAACCTGCCACAATCCAACACCATCCAAAAAACCATATCATTATCCAACATCAGTTTAAGCGTAAAGCTAAACGAAAGAAATTACTCCCTTTGGGCACGACTGATCCGAATGAAGATTGGTGGCCAAGGGAAGCTCCATCATCTTATGGGTGTTCTGGCACCACCCAAGGTCGAAGACCCGACATATTTGCAATGGGAACAAGACAATATCATAGTATGCTCGTGGATGCTCGACAACATGGAACCAGAACTTGTCAACCAACATGCCGAATTCCCCACGGCAAAGGACCTCTGGAATGGACTATCTGCAACATACAGCAAAGCCAAAGACGGAGTCCAATTGTTCGATCTAATAGTTCGAACCAACAACACAAAACAAGGTCCAAATTCCTTAGAAGCCTTGTACAGCAAGTTACAAAGTTTATGGAGGGAAATCGAGCAACGTGATCCAAATCCAATGAAATATACTGAGGATATACAGATATGGAACACAAAGCGGGCCGAATCCAAACTCTATCAATTTCTAAATGCAGTAAGCAATGATTTTGATAATGAAAAACGTGATTTGATCAGGATGAATCCATTACCGGAGGTGGAAGTGACATATGCCACAATCCGATCAGAGCGTGATCGGAGGACTGTCATGGGAGTCGCACAACCGACCGAACTCGGAGGTGCAGGAGTCGGAGCAGGATTGGTAACTCGGTTCTTCCCGGAGACAAGCACGGGAGGAGTCGGGCCAGGTCACATCTCCAGACCGCAGCAGCTCGTCGGAAAGGGAAAACCAGGCCGAATCGGAGGCGTCGACCGGAAGCTCCTCCGATGCACTCACTGTTTAAAACAAAGACACGATAAATCTGAATGTTACCTCTTGGTCGGATATCCCGAAGGATGGAGGAGCCAAAGAAGAGACGTAATCGGCGCCGGAGCTCCAAACGCCACGGTGGCGAATGGCCGTGACGATTGGGGTCGCAGCACCGAAAGCCAAGGCCAACAGAATCACGGTCAACACCAAAACCAGGGCCAACCGAACCATGAAGGCATGACAACCGTGGCTAGGGTTCCGACCGAAACGTATGGTTGGAACAAATGGAACAACTCTGGACTCGAGAGGCCCGACGGTCCTCCAATGATGTGGAACCCAACAGACGAGATGAGGCAGCAGCATGGAGTCGAAAACCCAAGCCACAGCGTTCCGGATGGAGCTAGGGTTTCAAGAGGATAAATGACTGCGGCTAGGGGAATGACTGCTGCCCAACCTCTTCAAAACGAAGGTATAGGGTTTGAGGGGGTAAAAATAAACTTACCCCCTTATACCTTAAATGTAAACATCTCCTTTGCGAGGATAATGCAAGCCTAAACCCGGGTATCTAGGGGCCTTTGCTTCTCCCAAGCCAGTCAAGGCGACCAATGCCTTGAACTGAGTTGACTTCATTTCATTGGGCTTGATATCTACTCAAAACATCATGGTATGGCAAGAACAATACAAAATAATAAAAAGGAGGAAGCTTTACCGCCTAAAAAGAAGCAAAAGGAAGACGTCAAAAATTACCTGTCGGGGAGAAGACGGAACATTCGTGTCAGGCACGTCCACCACCACCGGCGTGGCGGCGGTGGGATGAGGCTTGGGTGCAGGATTCCTCTGGCCCTGCGCCGGGTAAGAGGCGTCCCTAATGGTCAAAGGGGTGTTCGCAGCCCTGGTCGAAGCCTTCTGTCCAGAAGAAGGTTGAGTGGAAGAAGACTTGTGGGATGATCCCTTTCCAGATGATTGATTCTTGGAGGCCATGGTAGAAGTAGGAGCGTTTTTGAGTTCGTAAAGGTGAGAAAGGGAAAGTTGAAAGCAGAGCACTGAGGAGGATATGAACTCTCTGGAATGAAAATGGCTTGAGTGTGTAAATGACTAAATGCCAAAGTTCGGTTTTTTATACCAAAACGGAGGAAATCGAACAGTCATGTCTGAAACGGCTCAGATAATGATTACACCCTTTTGGGTAAAATCAAAGCAATGCCAGAATTCCAAGAGACACATCGGGGAGACAGACGGTTGAAACGGTACGAAAAACTGTTAGCCTACCCTCTGGTTACGGAAGACTAAAAGACAAACATGCCTCAATTGTACGTTCAACTTCTGGATAAGAGTGCATTCATTAAATGCTTGAGACCTTATACGATAAAGGTGATCACCAAAAGCCACACTAAGCCTCTCATGAAAGCCTCTTGACGGTAGTGCTCGCCTAAAGAGTAATGAATGAGCATCCATAAACCCCGACAAACCAGAGCGTTCGCCTAAAAGGGTAAAGGATCAAACATTCCATAAACTCTAAGCGACCAAAAAACCGCTCGCCAAAGGATACAGAGCATCAAAAAGGCACAAATAGCATATAAGGACAGTAAAGATCCAGTCCAAGTGTCACTATCTCAAACCCTATCACATAATCAAGCTTGACCGAAGAAACTTCACTCAAGCTTCGGGGGCAAATGTTGGGTATTGATAGTGACAGCCCAATAAGGGATAGGCCTCAGAGGCCTAATAACTTTGCAGGGGGTAAAACCCATATCATTCAAAACCGTGTCGGCACACAGTAAGGGTAATCTGGCAATCACAAAGTGGTCCAGTATCGAACCCAAACTAAAGTGGACGCCAAAGCTTTATCTCAGGACGCCATCGGCCAAGGCCAAAACTCTTACTGCTCGCCAAGAGAGTCCAACCTCTCAACTCTGGTCCCACAAACTGACATCAAGTGTATGACCACGATATCCCGCTTATATCATGCACATATTCTATAAAGACGCGTATATCATGCACATATTCTATAAAGATTACATAAGATAACTGCAATTTTACGCCATAACCGTAATATTTGCTATCCTAATCTTTACCGACACAATATTCACCAAGATATTCAGTTGCCTATAACGGTTTGATCTCCTCACTCTATAAATACTCTTGCTTTTCAATACGTTCATTACGTTTTGAGTTCATACACACAGTATACTCATTTAAGCATCGGAGTGGAACCTGGAGGCACCCCTTCTATTGCGATCCCCTTCTTGCAGGTTCATCAGAGCTCAGGCGAAAGCGCGTGATCATCAATCATTTGACATTCAATTCACTGCCAAGTCAGCACCTGAGAGTTTCAGACCCAACACTGTACAGATGAAGGATTCACATTTCACTGATTCATATGTAAAAGTGTGTCTGAAGTACAGTACAAACGCAATTTAAATTCAGACATATCCTAGTTTATTCAGAGAATCAAGTTGTAGTAAATTATAATCGACATATACAATAGCATACATGCATTGCACGTGATTTCTATTTGACGGAAAACGAACAACCAGTGACGGAAACATGCACTTACCAATAAATAGAAACATACTAGTGTTAAGACAAACATTATGGGTGCAATTACCAAACTTAGCAAACATCCGATTGGTTTTTTATACTTTTCCTTATGAAAAAAAATATTTGGAATACTCTAAAGCAAACTGACATCAATTACATCTTGCATGGATGTGGGTATGCAAAAAAGAAATGGAATTCAGACATTTGGTCGACAAGACTTGGGCAATCAATCCATCTTCCTTTGAATGAGTGAATCAAATTTGATTGCTAAGTATTGGGGTGCCCAATTCAAAAAATTGAATGAAGCTTCTTTTTCCCTTATGCATTATGAAATATTTGGAAAAACATAAACTCACTTATTTTTAGTGTTAAACCTGCTTTTTCTTCTATTTATGATCTATCTTTATCTCATGCCAAGTTTCCCAAAAATGTTTATCTTGTGAGTGAGATCATTAATCTGTTTATCCCATTGAAGTTAGTCGGGTACCTCCGGAACATGGTTGATTTAAAATTAATACAGATGAAGCGGCTAAGATAAACATGGGTTTTGCAGGAACGTGTGGCGTGATCAAAAATTATATAGGTCAATAGGTAACAACTTCTCAAGGAAACTGTATTGCTTTAACTGTCTCACTACGGAATATTGGGTCATCCCGTCCGAGATAGTATTTTACTGGCAAAGCAACTTGATTTCAATTCAATTCACCTAGAAACATACGTCATGTCTAACGACAGTATGTCAAATTTAAAATTAATGTCTCATCATTGCGGATTTCAGGAATCTCAGTTCGAAAGAGCGAAGTCCAAACATATTTTCTAAGAAGCGAATGTGGTCACGTACATCATGACGGGTATGACGATCAACCAACGACAAGTTTTCAAACTTCATGTGTCTCTTCTGAGAGAAACTATAAACGTGCTCCAAAAAGACGCGGTGGTTTTTTCTTACTCGAGAGATGTACAAATTAACTAGTTTTCGTTTATAGTTTGCATTTAGGTGCAAACTTTTTTTTTTTCGCCCCTCAAGATTAATTTCATATTTATATATAACAAAAAATAGACGAAATTGGATAGACGTACTAGCCGACGTCACGGATGTTGGCAAAAAAAAAAACTAGTAAAGCCGCGGGTGACGGACACGGTGATGTAGCTTTAAGGCGGAAGTTTGTTGCCACTTGCCCGTCTCCCATCAGTCAGCGGCTTGACACCCCCCAGCCCTGAGAAGACGAACCCAAACAACCCTTCAAAGTTCAATCACAAGAAACCCGACTTCTTCTGTATCTCCATTTCTGCAGTTACCACCAACCTTTCGAGACCGAAAAAAAAAAAAAACAACCAGAAACACAGTTCCCACCGTCTTTCTTCTTCATCTCCGCTTTCATTCTTCCCCCTTTCATCCTCATATAAACTATTTAAATCCCATACTTTCTCAGTTCTCCACAATCATACCTTGTCACAACCGACTGGCTCCTGAGCTCCCAAAAATGTCGTTGGAGAGTCCTCTGCTGAACAACAACAGCAATGGAAGCCTCGGCTCGGATGATCAGCACAAGCCTCTCAGCAAGGTCAAGGAGTTCAGACTCGAGTCGAAGCGGCTCTGGAAGCTCGCAGGACCCGCCATCTTCACAGCCATATGTCAGTACTCCCTCGGCGCTCTCACACAGACCTTCGCTGGTCAGGTCGGCGAGCTCGAGCTCGCCGCTGTCTCTGTCGAGAACTCCGTCATTGCTGGCCTCGCATTCGGCGTCATGGTAATTAAGATCATACCCTACATGAACATTACTTGGTTTGTTGAGCCTAATCGAAAAGTATGCAATGTACCTTTCTGCGGTGGCTTACAGTAACGGTTGTTTTGTGGTTTCAGTTAGGAATGGGTAGCGCTCTTGAGACACTGTGTGGACAAGCCTACGGAGCAGGCAACATCAGGATGTTGGGTATTTACATGCAGAGATCATGGGTGATTTTACTAACCACTGCATGTCTCCTGGTCCCAATCTATGTCTGGTCTCCTCCCATTCTAGAACTCATCGGAGAGACCACTGAGATATCGGAAGCTGCAGGGAAGTTTGCTCTCTGGATGCTGCCGCAATTGTTCGCATACTCTTTGAATTTCCCGATACAGAAGTTTCTACAAGCGCAGCGCAAGGTGATGGTGATGGCGTGGATATCGGCGGTGGTGTTAGTTCTCCACACCGTGTTTAGCTGGCTATTCATCCTCAAGCTAGGGTGGGGACTGGTTGGTGCTGCAGTAACACTGAACACTTCATGGTGGCTCATTGTCATTGCTCAGCTTCTATACATCTTCATCACCAAGTCCGACGGCGCGTGGTCTGGTTTCTCGTGGCTCGCTTTTGCAGATCTTTGGGGATTCGTCAAGCTATCCCTTGCCTCTGCCGTAATGTTATGGTAATTAATACTCCCATTGCCTCTTCTGAACTAATTATTTAGAAAATTAGTAATAAGGTGTATGAACTCTGCAGCTTGGAGTTCTGGTACCTGATGATACTGGTGGTGATCACCGGACGCCTGCCGGACCCTTTGATACCCGTCGACGCCATCTCCATTTGGTAAGCTCCGGTCCGTCTATAACAACATTTGCTAAATTTATCTCTTTACTGATAATTTCGTGAATCGTAATTCGTATTGCAGTATGAACATACAAGGATGGGATGCCATGATCGCTCTCGGATTCAACGCCGCAATCAGGTGAGCCTTCAACTGAGCAACTATTCCAGAACCTTCTCATCGCCCTAAACCCTAACTTTGACATTCCGCAGTGTGAGAGTGTCGAACGAGCTCGGAGCAGGTAATTCCCGTCTGGCGAAATACGCGGTGAAGGTGGTCTCCGTCACGTCAGTGGCGATCGGAGTGGTGGCAATGTGTGTGGTCTTTGCTACTCGGGATTACTTTCCTTACCTCTTCACAAACAGTGAGGCTGTCGCCGAAGAAACCACGAAACTCGCAATCCTTTTGGGTCTCACAGTCCTCCTCAACAGTCTCCAACCAGTCCTATCCGGTAAATACGCAACACAAAACAGAGTAATCTGTTCTGTTCATAACCAAACATTACATCTAGGGTTTCATATGTTGTGTTTTCTCTTGAAGGTGTTGCTGTTGGAGCGGGATGGCAATCTCTTGTAGCTTATATCAACATCGGGTGCTACTACATTGTTGGGTTGCCTGCCGGCATTCTCCTGGGTTTCACTTTTGGATTCGGAGCCATGGTAAATTCTAATAATCAATAGGTTAAGGTTCTGTATGTCGATCTTCGACAGACTGTAAGAATGTCTGATGAAATCAATGTCGCGATTGCAGGGTATTTGGTCGGGAATGATCGGGGGCATATGCTTGCAGACCATTATCCTCATTGTTGTAACTTCCATTACCAACTGGAAAAGAGAGGTTTGTATATTTCACAGCTATGCACTGTCTCTTTTTATGGAGAGAAGACCATTAATCAACTCGAGATATTTGCAGGCTGAGGAAGCTGGGGATCGAGTGAAGAGATGGGGAGGATCGTCGCACTAATTTATGGAGCTTAGAGAGGAGGGCAAATATGTTACTGAATCATGAAATGGAGTCCTTTTATGATCGAAAAGTAAAGTTGGATCCTTTTCCGAGAAAGAATCATTCAACTCTCAGCATGCATGATCCATTTTTTTTACTGTATTTTGATTATCTTCGATTTTGATAATCTGACTCGAGGGTTTAGTAGATTTAGATTTGATGCTTATTGTATGGATAAAATGGGGGCAGAGGGCAACAAGGGATATGCAATCTAACCTTTCAAATTCCTCTCTTTAGATGTAAAAGGGTGATTGTACTTATTTTAAATCGTAATTATCGATAAAAGAAGAGTTAATAATACAGTTTTATTTTAAATATAATTGTTGGATTCTTATATCCTAAAATGCTTCTGTTGACTTCTTCGCGGCGTAACGATGCCCTGCAATAAGGAAAATTCGGGTTATGCCATTTGTTTCCCTTCCGAAGCTTAAGTGAGCTGGGAGTTTGTTATGAATGTAAGTATGTGAATACTGAATAGTAGATTAGTCTGAAGTAGAGAGGGGTGAAGGTATTTATAGCTTTCACCCTTAACCTGAGTCGGGTTGGAGTTTGACCTCGGTTATCCTATGTGGCGTCCGGCGTGGCTGAGTGGAGTACCATTGGACAGTGTGCTGCCTAGTGTCCGGTGCTCAGTGGGCTCGTTTCTTGTGCCGGAGCTCCACGTCAGGCGTGAAGCTCTCCCATCCCTCCTTGTCGGTCATCGAGCCTCGTACCTGTCAGGAAGGGGTGGCAGACTTCACGTGGCGCGCCCTTCTATGGCTCGCCCTCAAGGGCGGGCCTGGGTCTATAGGCCTTTCCAACGGGCCTGGAGGAGCTTTCTATTGTAGAGGCATGTGAGGCCCAGACCTGTCCGGGTCCATAGGCCAGGATCCATCATCTGCCCCCGAAGCCTAATACGAGCGACGCTCGTGTTAGGTTTTATCGGGCGTTCTAATGTTATAAGGCGATGGCGTTTCCTGAACCCCTCGTTTGTTCACTTTATTTCAATCTCCAATGGCGCGCCCTTGATGGCGTGCAGCGAGGGATGCTCTCTCTTCAGATGTCTTTCTTTGAATCCGTCTTTTCAAGAAGTAGTCGTTGCGATCGAACCGTTTGGGAAGCCGTACCGTTTTGATCGAACCGTTGGCAACCCTTATCTTCCCGAGGACGTTTCGTCCAATCAGGCTCCCTAGGAGTAGGGTGACCATTGGGCTTCTCCAGAAGAGCTCTTATAAATAACGTGACTTTAACCTCCTAACGTGACTTTCTCCTCTGCCTTCTCTCTAGATTTTCGATCATTTTCCTCCGGTCGCTTTTCCGTCCGCTCTCTCAAAATAGCTCGTCGTTCCCCTTTCGAGCCCAGCCTCTACCCCCGTCGTGAGCGCCTTCTTTCTTCAATGGAGAGCGGATCGACAGGAGGTGAGGCTAATGTCTTTTTCCCTCCTGGGTTTAGTGACCTTAGGCCAAATATTATTTCTAGGTCTGTTTTTAATAGATCAGTAGATGAGTCGTGCATGAGCGACACCATAGCTCGCTTTCCTCTTCCGGATGAGCTTGATCCTGATAACGCCACGCCCATCTCAAAACCAGGGTCAGGCGAGGAAACCATCTATCCCCTCCAAATAGATGTTGGATTAAGATTCCCCCTCTGTTCTGACCTGGCCGAGGCCTGTCGCTACTATGGCGTCTCCCCTACCCAATTCTCTCCCTGTTCTCTTCGCACCTGGGTAGGCTTTAGGTGTTTGTATGAGAGGCAGGGCTATACCTATTCTTTAATATTATTTCGCCATTTCTATAGGATAGATTCCAACCGCTTTGGCATTTTTAGCTTTGTCAGTCGCTTCCCTGACAATAAGTTCCAGAATTGGACCCGGAACTCCAATGGGAAGAAATCATTTTTTTCTTCAAAGGGAGGGGGGCCTTGGTGTATTACCTCCAAGGCGCTCTGTGACCCCTTTCTCCTGGATGATGAATTATCCCCTTGGGATAAGGAGCCGCTCCACATGGTGTATGATGATCACCTCGAAGGGCGCGCCTCGTGGATATCCAAGGATACCAAGGAGGAGGACCTTTTCAACGCTGACATTTCTCCAGTTCAGTATCGCTTATATATGACACAGGTAATAATTCGTTTTATTTTCTTTCGCAGACAAACTTGTTTCGCGCTTTGATCTTGTCTTCACAATCTCGGATGATGAACATGAATTAGAACCGCTCGCTTCCAAGGCTCCGAGCGACGCTGTTGAGGGTTCCAAGAAGAGGAAACGACAGTCGTCGAAGAAGAAGGCGCGCCCTGAGGATGAGGTAGATCCGCTCTCCGCGGATCCTCAGATGTTGAGTCCTGATACTCAAGAGGCGGTGGCTCTTTTCAAAGGTGTGGTCCCTTATTCTTGCTATTGCAACGATTCCGTTTTTTCTAAAAGGTTAAATATTCTCCACACTAAGAAGTGGGGCGCGCCTGTCGTGACGGAATCTGGCATGGCTTGGACTTACCATGTCTTCTCTGATGGTAATTCCACAGAGAGAAGTATTAGGAACGAAGGAGCCCCATACCTAGGGAAAAGTCCCAGCGCTCCCTCTTCACGGAAGAAGAAGACCCCGGCGAGGGAATCTACCTTAGCAAGGGAATCCGCCTTGGGGGCGGATAGGGAGCTGCCCCCCAATTCTCCTGTGGACTTGGAGGCGCCCTTGCCTATACCCAATGGTCACGAGGGGCGCTATAGGTCGTACGCGGGTCCGACGTTCAACCTTCATAGGGATTTAAAAGACTTCCATAAATGGATCCTTCGTACATACATCAAGATCAAAGGGTGCCAACACATACAACGACAAATCCAAACTTCCAGCCTGCCTCTTCAACATTTCATAAATGTCTTCATCACTTTTCAACACTTCTAAATCTGTCTTCAAATCACCAGTAGGAGGGAGATAGCAAATACACTCACCCGCGACTAATCTGTAATACTCCATGAACACTTCCATTGTCTCATAACTGAGTATATTCCTCCCTAAATCAGGCACTTCGGTTTGTCCAACCCAATTTCCATCAATAAACTGTCCGTTGTGGTGAATCGTCAACATGTAATTTCGGTTTTGCCCACTATCCTTGTCCATAACTTACCTAACAAATTCAAAATCAAACCCATCAATATCTACAAATCCAGTCAATCAACTACTGCAGCAATATCTACAAATCGACGCACTCATCAATATCTAAAAAATCCATCAATTCGAAACTTAGAAGCACTGACCTTGCCGAACCGAAACCTGCAGAAACCGAAACCTGGAGAAACCTTGCTTGCTTTATACAGAATCGGAGTCGGATTCCAAAACCGAAACCTTGCTGCAGACCGAGCTTCTCTGCAAATTCGACGAAATCGGAGCAATCGGAGGTCGGACTGGAGCCGCAAGGGAGTTTCTTCGTCGGAATCACCGGGTCACTTCGTCGCAGTCACAAGAACGGGGAAGACGTCGGAGTCGGAGCAAAGGGAGGTTTAGAGTTTGAGAAGTTCTCAAATGGGGGGAGAAGTCGAAAGGAGGTGATGAGTATGGAAGAAAACAATCAGTTGCCAAAGAAGGTGATGAGATGTCAAAAGGGTAGACATGTCTTTTTACATTGCTTTCTTTCAAAATAAACGTTCGCACATGATTATCACGTGACACTTAATGGGTATAATTAACGTTTGATCCAATTACCAACAAATTAAAACATACGAGTGTCATAACTTACAACAAAAAAACATATGAGTCCAATTAAAAAAAAATAAAAATAAACATCCTAATTTTCCACTTCATACTTACTCTCAGTCCAAAACCCCGCTTGCCGCTGCTCCCAGTAAGTCGTCACTGCCGCTGTTTCTTGTATCTTCCCTTCTATCGGCGTCCGCTTTCCTACACTACCTCAAGGTTTCTGTGCTCTCGCACCCATCTCTGGCAGTGTTGTCTCCGTCTTCGATCGCTCAAACTCCCGGACCCTTCTTCTCCGGTGAACTTCTCCATCCATCATTCAAGGTCATCGATGCTCCTCTATCGCCCTATTACAGGTATGTAATCAAACTTTGTATGCCCTAATTTATGCCGAGTCCAATTTCTATCTTCGTGTGGTAGCTGCAGAATACTAAATGGATTAAGGAAGGGAGTATCAGAATGAATAATTTGGATCACACTATTAAAATTTCTGAATCGTTGCACTTTACCTCGTCTAAGACTCGATTGCCGAGTTTGGAGTAATTCTGAAGTGTGTAATTTGACATGAGATCGTTCAGAGGGATGAACTAACATTGCAGATTGGACCATAAATTCTTATAGACTGGGTAATTTTGAAATTCGCAGGGAGGCAAGTTTCGTCTATGGAAGGAATTACTACTCTTCATTTCTAATGAATGAATAAAATGTCTCGTCTTGCACTCAATCTTCTGCGAAGGATGGCCTCTCAAATTCCATCTCCTCTTCATAGAAGCGTCATCTCCGAGATTTGTTTTCCTGGTTCATCTCTTATTCGATGCCTGCAGCAGCATCGGCTCACAGAGAGCTACTTTACTAAGTCCACATCGAGCCCTACGTTGTCGATATGGAGGAGGAAGAAGGAGATTGGGAAGGAGGGATTAATTATGGCGAAGGAGCTCAAGAGACTCCAATCCAACCCTATCCGTCTGGACCGATTCATCAAATCTCACGTCTCCCGCTTGCTTAAGTCCGACCTCGTCTCTGTTGTTGCTGAGTTCCAGAGGCAAGATCAGGTTTTCCTTTGTATGAAGGTTCGTCTCATTTTTCTTTTTCGATAATTAGCTAAGCAAGTTTGAGTTTTTTGAGTCTAGCAGTTTGTTGAATGTAAAGAATCCCGCTAAGCTTTTGATATCGGTGCCCTGTATTTTCCTGTCTTCTTTTCAGTTGTATGATGTGGTGCGTAAAGAGATATGGTACCGACCGGACATGTTCTTCTACAGAGACATGTTAATGATGCTGGCAAGGAACAAAAGAGTAGAGGAGACGAAGCTTGTCTGGGAGGATGTCAAGAGAGAGGAAGTCCTATTCGATCAGCACACATTTGGCGACATAGTCCGATCCTTCTTAGACGGTGGATTGCCTTCCGAGGCAATGTTCATATACGAAGAAATGAGGAAGTCTCCAGATCCTCCATTGTCTCTTCCATTCCGTGTCATGCTCAAAGGGCTCATCCCATACCCTGAGTTGAGGGAGAAGGTGAAGGATGATTTCTTGGATCTCTTCCCCAATATGATTGTGTACGACCCACCAGAAGATCTGTTTGAAGAAGATGAGGGATGGAAGAAGAGGAATGAAAGCGAAGATGATTATTAGACAATTTTGCAGAAACTTGATTATTAGACAATTATGGAATTTTTTCAAAAACTGTTTATATTAGAAAAACATTTTGAAAAATTAAATATGGAAAAAAAGTATTTACAAATATAAGTATAGGCGCGGGTTCCCGGGGTCGCGCCTAGGAGATAGGATTGTTTATAAATAACCCTATCTCCCCTTCAGCAGTCAGCACTTCTCCCATTCCTCCTCAGTAGCCGCCAGCTCCAGATGCCCTGTCAGCTCCAGACGCCTCCCGTTGCCCAGTCGCCTCCAGCTCCCGTTGCCCAGTCGCCTCCAGCTCCCGTTGCCCAGTCGCCTCCAGCTCCCGCTGCCCAGCCCTCCAGCTCCCCCGAAGTGCTGCCCAGACCGCCACCACCCCGCCTCCAGCTCCCGCTGTCTAGCCGCGTCTATAGTTGGGGTTCAGCTGTTTTGGCTGCTACATATCGGGGATTGTGTGAGCTTAACGCTGCAACATTCTCAGTCTGTGCCATCCTAGTACAGTTATTCCATCTTCTATGTTTTGTATGAATATTTAGAATTGATTCTACAATTTTATTAATTTTTGTATACTACAGCTAGGTGCCGTGCACAAAAGCGATGTGTTCTAATACCGTATTGACAATATACAACCTCTAGCGTGTTAATTATTGCCCTGTGTCAATCAGACATTAGACATACATATCGATCCTTCGTTACGTTATCCCTCAGATGCTGTAAAAACTAGTTCCAACTCTCGTTTGTCTCTCCGTCTGCAATACCAAATGTCAAAGGATATATGTCATTGTTAGAATCGTACGATACGGCTACAAGCACTTTTCCATTGTATTTCCCATACAAATGTGTCGCATCTTATAAGAGGCCGACAATCAACAAATCCTTCAATGGCTGGACCAAATGACCAAAACATCATTCCAAAGGTTGCTACTTCAGTTTCAACATTTACTCTTTTGGGCATGAAATCATAAACTGTCTCAGGGATATATACGGTCATAGTTGACAGTAGTCTAGGGAGGTTTACAAAGGCATCTGCGTGCGTTCTGTATAACGACTCCAACACTACTTGTTTGGAGTACCATGCCTTTGGATATGAAATTTTCGAACCAAACTCATGCTCAACCATTGACTGAATTATTGAAATTTTTAAACCCGTGTCAGCTAAAACTGAATTTCTTATCAAAGACGCTATCAACTTGCAATCGATGTTTTGGTGTCGTTCAATAAAGACCTCAAGAATTGGTGCATAGGCCCTATCTTGAAGTAGCGCATATTCAATAGGCGCTACCTCAAGACGCTCTTATTGAATAGGCGCGTCCGTAGGTGGCGCCTATTAGAATAGGCGCTACCCTGGGTAGCGTCTATTAACATTTTCATAAATTTTTTCAGACGATATCTATTTTTTCAAATTTTTTTCCTAACATATACACTTTTTGAAAAAAAAATCAAATAATTGGATATTTTTTAAAATATCATAAATGTGAATTTTTTCAAAAAGTGTATATGTTAGGAAAAGTTTTTGAAAAAGTAGATATCGTCCGAAAATGTTAATAGGCGCTAATTCAAGATAGCGCCTATTGATAGACGCTACCCTAGGAAGCGCCTATGCACCAATTATTTGCTTACTCCGCCAATAATTATAGAATATGTAATAGTATTTTCCAATTATTATCTGTATAGAGTACCCTCTCTTCTCTTGCTCATCCCTTCCTTTCCATGCAGCCTTCTTCCAAGTAGCTCTTCATTCCTCAGCTCTCCAACACAAAGGTATGTTATTTATTTTTGTATATCGTATAATATTAATGTTTGAAAAATTTGTAGGAGTTATATTTACGTAAATATTAAGTTAAGTACAAAATAAACATATCTGATAAAAATATTTATAATACTAATTTTGTAGCATCAAACATGACAGAAATTGGTATAATTTGCTTATATGGCGGCGAAATAGTGTCTGAGAATGGTAGTGAGGTTTATGTGGGTGGTGCATCGAGTATTACTACAGCTACCTTGGATATCTCTCTTTGTAGACTAAAGGAAATTATATGTATGGAGTGCGGTTAACCGGATGTTGAAGCCATGTCCATAAGCATTTCATATAAATTTACAGATACTGATGGACTTTGCAAGTTTGTCTGTATCCGATCGGATTCAGCATTGTCTTTTGCTTTACAATTAAGTTCTGCTAGTCGATTTATTGTGTTTAGCGTGACTAGAGGACTCAATGTGATTCCAAACATCGGGGATGGTGGTGATGAGATAGTGAATATTTTGCATGGTCACAAAAATGATCTCTCAGATAACGATGTCGACGTTGATGCACTCTCAGATGACCATGTGGTTAATGAAGAAGATCCATATATTGATCATTTTACAGGGCACATTGATGAAGACAACAAAGAGGTTTTTGAAGTTGGCGAGAATTCTGAAGATGTACACGGAGGTGTCCATGGTGGAAGTATCTCACACGACGTGCAAATGATGCAACCGACTGCTGAAAATTGGGTTGATAGTAACTAGATCGGCAACTTTCAATCAAGGGATGAGTGGTCTATGGATGTTGATGACACGTCGAGTGAAAGTTTCCTAAATACAAACATGAAGCTTAGTTGTAAGGGACGAGTTAGCTGCCGCTGTAAGTAAATGGCACATAGCAAATTCTAAGGTGTGTACTGTTGAGTCATCCAATCCAAAATCAATTGTTTTTAAGTGTTAAGTTGATCCTACAAATTGTTCGTGGTCATTGAGAGGAAGTCTTTTTAAGCATACTGGATTGTGGAGAATTTCCAAACTGCATTCTCCACATACATGTGCTAATGAAGTCCTCATTGAACGACACCAAAACATCGATTGCAAGTTGATAGCGTCTTTGATAAGAAATTCAGTTTTAGCTGACACGTGTTTGAAAATTTTAGTAATTCAGTCAATGGTTGAGCATGAGTTTGGTTCGAAAATTTCATATCCAAAGGCATGGTACTCCAAACAAGTAGTGTTGGAGTCGTTATACGGAACGCACGAAGATGCCTTTGTAAACCTCCCTAGACTACTATCAACTATGACCGTATATATCCCTGAGACAGTTTATGATTTCATGCCCAAAAGAGTAAATGTTGAAACTGAAGTAGCAACTTTTGGAATGATGTTTTGGTCATTTGGTCCAACCATTGAAGGATTTGTCCATTGTCGGCCTCTTATAAGTATAGATGTGACACATTTGTATGGGAAATACAATGGAAAAGTGCTTGTAGTCGTATCGTACGATTCTAACAATGACATATATCCTTTGGCATTTGGTATTGCGGACGGAGAGACAAACGAGAGTTGGAACTAGTTTTTACAGCATCTAAGGGATAACGTTACGAAGGATCGTTATGTATGTCTAATGTCTGATTGGCACAGTGCAATAATTAATGCGCTAGAGGTTGTATATTGTCAATACGGTATTGGAACACATCGCTTTTGTGCACGCCACCTAGCTGTAGTATACAAAAATTAATAAAATTGTAGAATCAATTCTAAATATTCATACAAAACATAGAAGATGGAATAACTGTACTAGGATGACACGGACTGAGAATGTTGCAGCGTTAAGCTCAGATGCCTCACACAATCCCCGATATGTAGCAGCCAAAATAGCTGAACCCCAACTATAATGAGATGCTCTTTCTAAACTCCTCAGCAGTGGTAAGTAGATTAACGACACCTTATCTTTCTTTGTCGTTGTAAACAACACACCACCGAGTATCATGAGGATAAATGTCCTCGCTTGTTGTTCGGCGGTAAGATGAGGATGAAAAAGATGTTGTCGTAACGTAGTCAACTTAACAAAATCTTTACGACCTTGTAAGTTTATACCCAATAATTCTAGACCTGCAGTATCCATATCTTCCTCAACTGTATAATCATCTGTCACTGCATCTCCATGTATACGAAGTCCAAATTTCACGGCTACGTCCTCGAGAGTGATCGTCATTTCTCCATGTCTGAGATGAAAGGTGTGTGTCTCTGGCCGACAACGCTCGGACAATGACGTCAGTAACTTAGGATCCAGTTTGGGATGTGACATAATAACCACATCCCATAAACCAACTGCTTGCACAATCGCTTTAGCATTTTCCGAATTAGATTTTCTTCCAGTTTTAAACATCGAAACGTGATCTGTTGGTTATCACTAAGATCCGACGAACGATGTTGGTCTTGTCCCTAAAGGACCGATGGATCCAAAGGACCAACATTTATCACATTTGGACCACGCGACTGATTTGTCATAACTACGCGCAGCTGCATGATAATCGTACAATTAAACAGTATAAATTTTTAATTTCTAAAAAATTATGTTTTTTTTACTAATCATTATCTAATAATTCAAATATATATAATTATTTTTTAATAATATATTTAATTAGCACAATAATTACTAATATGTTTAATTTAATATGTCTAATTAGCACAACCACAAATATTATTCATCATATATTTATAAAAAAAATATTTATTAAAATAAAAATTAATAATAATAAACAAAAGAATTACTGATTTTCCTTGGTGGAAGGTGCGGTGAGGAGGAATGGGAGAGGTGCTGACTGTTGAGGGGGAAATAGAGTTATTTATAAAGAATCCTATCTCCTAGGCGTGTCAGGCGCGAGGCGGGGTTGCGCTTATTGAATAAGCGCGATCCCAGGGAGGGCCTATTGAATAGGCGCGCCCCCGGGAACCCACGCCTATACTTATTGTAAACACCTGATTTTGACTCATGGTCAAATACCATACGCAAGCAATCAAGGATTCCACCTTCCTTCCACCTCATGTCTTCCACATGTAGAAGCATACAAGGATGAGCAATCCACACTCTTCCACACTCCTTCCACAAGTTGGCACACTCCTTCCATGTGTTGGAGCATGTAAGAACCATGCAAGGATGAGCATCACACACTCCTCCAATCAATTGAAGAGAACCTCCTATAAATAGGAGAGTTATGATATGTAATGGAGGGAAGAGAGAGAAAGGGTGCAATATCAAGAGTGAGTGAAGGATTTGAAGAGAAATAGGAAGAGATGAGTGATTAGAGAGAGTAAAAAAAAAAGAGTGAAACAAATATATCGGTAATTATCGATCTCGGTTTCTCGTACAGTGTTTAAGTTCCGAACGATTTAGGTATATTTTTCTTGCATTTAATATTGTATTTGTATTTCCTAATGTTATTATTTATGTTAAAAAGAAAAAAGAGAAGAGTTTATATACATATGTTATATATTTACGTATAATATATATTTATATTATGTTTATGTATTACTATATATATCTATATGTATAATATATATTTATATTATGTTTATGTAATATTATATATATATCTATATGTATAATATATATTTATATTATGTTTATGTTATCTATTTATCTATATGTATAATATCTATTTATATTATGTCTATGTAATACTATATATATGTATATGTGAAAAAAAAAATTCAAAAATGACTTAGGTCATTCCCAAACTTTGATGAAGGTTACAACTCGGTCATTGGACTCTCGGGTCATTTCTGGGACGTTATCGAGTGTTATAAATTAAACCGGAAAAGTTTTGGGTCATTTGTGCAATTTTTGATTTTTTTTTTTATTCAGCTCGTTTTTAAAAAAAAAAATTTACATTTTGATTTCTAAACTTTTCTAGATATTCCATGATTTCTCAAAATGTTACAAATAAGTCTAGAATAATTTTCGAGTTATTTTTGGAATTTTATCAAGTGTTACAAATAAATCTAGAATAGTTTAGGGTCAATTCTGTAATTTAAAAAAATATATTTTTAGTTTAGTTATAATATTTTCAAAAATTACATTTTTGATTCCTAAATTTTTCTGGACATTCCATGACTTTTAAAAATGTTACAAATAAGTCTAGAATAATTTTCGGGTTATTTTAGAACTTTACCAAGTGTTACAAATAAGTCCAGAATAGTTTAGGGTCATTTCTGAAATTTTCGAAAATATTTGTCCAATTCAGCTCAAATTTTTATAAATTGCATTTTTGGTCCCTATATGTTTTTTGGACATCCTATAACTTCTCAAAATGGGACAAATTAGTCCAACGAGCTTAAAATCTTCAAAAATCATTCATGCATGTTTTGACACGTTTAAAATGGCTCGAGAGTTAAACCATTTTTTTTCGAGCACGATTAACTTTAGTTCTCTCTTGTTTATTTGAAAATTAAAAAAAAATGTTTGTACATGGTTTGTTTAATTTAAAGAACATGCATGTAGTTTTATTTTTTGGGCCAAGCATGATTAAAACGGGAAATTCGGGCAAAATTGAAAAAAATTCAAAAGCAAATTAAAGTACCGAAAGGGCGGATTATAAGCTCGCGAGCTTTTAAGACGTAATCAAACCCCCGAACTCGATTCTCTGGACGTAGACCTTTCTAAGCCCTAGGATGTTAATTTCATGTACCCTAGGCAATTTTAGGATTCCGATTAGCCTTCAATTAATCGGTGGCGACTCTTTCAATTTTTTCGGTACGGTTGATGACCCCGCTCGACAAGACCCGTCGCTCGCCAAGACCCGACATTCAGGATAAGTTGGATCCGACGTCCGACAATTTGGCGACTCTGCTGGGGATTTTTTTTAGAGGGTTTAGGCTTTGTCATGTTTACTTTGCTATGTTATATTTTTACCTATTTGTTTTGACCGTTTGCTTATGCTTGCAGTTTTAAATTTTTGTCTGAAAAGCAATGTAAATGTAATAATTCAAAATGATGTAAATCCTCGTTATGCACACATCACGTTGGTTACCATTACCCGCTCGGACCTGGAGCACATTAAGAGCTTAGGGAGTTTAGTAGGGGAATGCGCCCGGAGCGGTTTGGACTGCCGGCACGCACATAAAAAACTCAACTCGATGATCGGAATGGGCCTATGATCCTCTACAGGGGTTGAGGTTCCGCCGGTTCAGAGGACCTAGAAATTCCATCCCGTTAGAACAAAATCTCCACACCACACTTAACCTTCTACCAGTTTCGTGTTTGTTCATTTTCTCGTGTTTTGTTTTGGCCATAGATTATGACATGTATAGGATTGGGCCTTTTGTATTCCATAAACCTCTGTAAATGTAATAACTTAGTAATTTACTTTCTCGCACTTGCATTGCATTTTTCTTAAAAAAAAAAATGTAAGTTCCGTTCATTTTGTCTTGTATCCTTAGGACGTTTTACATATCCTCTTTGGTAAGGATGAAGCAGAAAAACCACTGTCCTCGCACTAAGGCCATTCAGCTCCCCACGGTCGAAATTGCCCGAATATGGAAAGCCATGACAAAAGAGGATCAGAAGTACGTGAATGAGAACATTGGCGAGGTTCATGAACTCGCAAACTACAAAGTCAATTGGGCTCTTCTCGATGCTTTGTCTGATTTTTGGGATGTAAAAAACGTCGTCTTCGTGATAAACAACAATGAACTCACACCTAGGCTCGAAGAATACCGTCAACTCGTTCAAGGGGTAGATTGGGATCGTGGAATTATTCAACCCGACCTCCAACAAAGAGGCGAAGATAGTACCTTGGCCAAACTGCTCAAAGTCACAACACAAAATGTCCACCGAGCTCAGGTTGAATGGGGGTCATGGCTTATCTATTGAACGTTTGGTATATTGGATAGAGCACCGAATTATCGATAAAACAAATGCCCCGGGGAGATGCCATGCTTTTATTTTACTTGTTTTGGGAACAGTCGTATTTCCCTTTTCTAATGGTCTCATCGACTCAGCTATGGCTAAAGTCGTTACCCAAGTAATAGAAGGCAAGGGTTTCGTGACGGCATTGCTCGCCGAAACCATTGCATCTCTAAACATTTTAAAAACCAAAGGGAAAGGAGAACTGAAAGCAAGTCCGGCCTTACTTCATATTTGGTTCTTAAGCCATATATAAGAATTTGGCATGAATTTTCCCCGGGCAAACTTTTTAGGTGACAAAAGGGTTATCTCGAGAATGTTAGGTCGATCATTGTTCGAAGCTGAGAAATGGAAAGCCCTCGATTGGAAAATCATTAACGCATAAGGACATTTTATGGACGACTAGATGGTTACCCATCCACCGTTCTACGATCCTTAGATGCAAAAATTTCGAGGGAGTTTCGCTTCTCAGCCATCGAGGATCCATGACTACCTACCCTTCCCGAGTTATTCGACAATTCAGTGGTTTCCAAGATATTCCGGTGCAAATTCATGGACCCCCAAGATCATACAAGTGGCACAGCCGAACAGACATTGCAAACTCACTACGAGACTCAGTTCGACAAGTGAATGATGATTGGGGAAACTGAGTCCCACTATTCATAAATCTGATGGAAGGCTCCACGACAAAGGAAAACGAATACCATTCGACAACAGAGTACATTCATAAGTTCTACTCGGCACCCGCAAGTCCTCCTTTTGACCCGAAAGAGATAATCGGGGATAGACCCAAGCAATCACCGTCATCTCACGAGGACATCTACGCGATCATGAAATCTAGGGTGGAAATTCAAAGTATTGCTTGGGCTGATGAACACTCTAGATCCAAGAAAGAAATCCAACGCCTCCGCAATGAGGTACGGTGTGTGCGAAATGAAGTGAGAAGTCGGGATCGCACCTTGGAGAAATGTGAGGGCAAAATAGCTGAGTTAAATGGTACCCTTGAACAATCCAGACGAAGGGCGAGGCAATTAAAAAGATTTTCGAAATGCATGTCCCCGACCTTCCTTCGAACCAAGGAGCAAGCGACAAATGCACTCAACGAGCTGCGTCGTCGTGTGAAACGTCTTAAGAATTAGACTTTGATTGACCAACTCCTTTTAGAGTATTGTTTGAAAAAAAATTTGTTGTATATGTCATCAAAGCCTACGAATGGAATGAACGGAACATGCATATTAAAACAAAAACATGCATGATCAATTGTGTATTTACCATTCTCATTATGATATTTGAATGATTTAGGCACATCTGGCAAGAACAAGCCCGATACGCACTCGCGGTTTCGTTCAACGGGAACGAATGGAGCAACCAAATCAAAGCCCTCCACCAGGTTTTCCGGAACCCATGCGACAGTTGACAAATCCGGCACCTCAAGAATATGAAGAGAGGATCATCCAACTCGAACAGACTATACACAGCATGAGTGCTAGCATGGCTGGTATGACATCCCAGTTCGAGCAAATGTTGGTTTTTCTAAACGCGCAGGCAGCCACCTCGTCTTCTCAAGCAACACCTCCGCCCGTAGTACCTCATCAATCCAGGCCAAGTACTTTGGTCTTACCCGACCAAGCTCCACCTACCACATTTGGTCACCCCGAGCAAGCTCCACCTCCCACATATGGTCATCCCGACCAAGCTCCACCTACCACATATGGTCACCCCGAGCAAGCTCCACCTCCCACATATGGTCATCCTGACCAAGTTGCACCTCCCACTTATGGTCATCCTGTCCAAGCTCCACCTCCCACATATGGCCATCCTAACCAAGCTCCACCTCCTACATACGACTGTCCTAATCAAGTTCCACAACCCGTACATGGCCCTCAAGAGAAAGATTTTCATCTTCAGCATGATCGGGTTGCACCTCCGGTACCTATTTACCCCAACCAGGTCGCACGACCCGCGTTTGGCCTCCCCAATTACTCGGTCACAGTCGTCCCGATCGAGACTGAACAGGACAAGCGGTTGAAGCAGATTGAAGAAAAAATGAGGTCTATTCAAGGAGTAGATCGATTGGGAGACCTGAACTTCTCTGATCTGGCTCTATTTCAGGATATCCCGATGCCTGATAAATTCAAGGTGCCAGACATTGAAAGGTTCGATGGAACAGGACATCCGATTGTTCACCTTAAGATCTATATGGCGAAAATGACTCCATATCAACAGTATACCAAGTTGATGGTCCAGACTTTCCAGGAAAGTTTGAAAGGGGAGGCGCTGGTCTGGTTCGCATGATTAAGAACAGAGCAAGTGCCAAATATGGAGGAGCTAGCCAAGCTTTTCCACCGCCGATATAAGCATAATCTGGATAACGCTCCTACTCGCCTTGATCTTCAGGCTATGGAGATTAAAGAGGGACAATCTTTCAAAGATTATGTGTCTGGGTGGAGGGGAAAGGCCAACTGCATGAACCCGCCTCTCGGGCAGAACGAGGCAGTCCCGATTTTTATCAGCACTCTTAAGGGTATATATTATACCCAAATGATGAGTCAATCCACAGCCGAATTTTCAAATCTCATCATGACGGGTGAATTGATTGAGCGAGGGCTTCGGTCCGGAAAGATTGAAGACCCATACAAAGGTGCAGCGGATCCTAAGAAAACTAGAACAAAAAAGCCTACCCCGACCATAGGCGCGGTCTATCCAAACCCTTACCAGGCTCCTTACTCGGCTCCGTATCAACAATGCCAACCATCACCGGTGGTCCCGATGCCTCAGGCTCCTCGAGCCCCACAAGGATCAACCTCTCTACCTAATCCACAAGATTCTGTCAACCGAGGTGGGAACCAAAGGAGGTTTCGAGAGCCCCGACAATTTACCCCTCTTCCAATACCATTGGTTGAATTGTACAAGAAGGCTTTGGCTCAAGGGCTCATAGGTCCTGAGGTTCTGAGCCCCGAAACGAGAATTCTGGCTAATGAACCAAATTCAAAATGTGAGTTCCACATGGGAGCACCTGGGCACACCACTAACAATTGCCCTCGCCTGAAGCACCGAATCCAAGACCTTATTGATCATAAATACCTTGTCTTAAATCCCATTTCGCCACCGAATGTCAATACCAATCCGCTACCCAACCACGCTTCAGGCTCAGTCAACATGATCTTCTTAGAAGAAGGACCAACCCCTTTGATCAGTCCCATGGGTCAGGAGATGCTAAAGAATTACGTTTCGATGATCACCCCACTAATCATTGACTACGTACCACAAGGACCAGCACCATTCAAGTACGAGAGCAACAAAAGGGTACCTTGGAACTATGGGGGGTACGCGGAAAGATCTGCGAAAAATGAAGGCATTTTCAGTATGACTCGATCTGGACGTTGCTATATCCAGCCAGAAAACCCACCCAAAGAGAAGGACGTGGAGGGAGCCCAAAAGAAGAAGGTCACTGAAGAAGAAGCGAGCAATTTCATGAAGATTGTAAAGGATGCTGAATACAAGGTCGTAGACCAGTTGCGCAGAACCCCAGCACAAATATCTTTGTTGGCTCTATTGTTGAGTTCTGAACCACACCGAGAGGCATTAATGAATGTCTTGAAGGAAGCCCTGGTACCAAAGGAAATTTCAACCCGCCAAGTAGAGAATCTCATCGGTTCGGTTTTTGCTAGTCAAATCGCCTTCAGGGATGAAAAGTTGGGTTCTGAGGGACAACAACATGTCAAGGCCCTCCACATCGTGTGCAAAAGCAAGGGATACGTGCTCTCAAGAGTAATGATTGACAACGGCTCAGCTTTAAATGTATGCCCGATGTCCACCCTCCAACATATGAATATAGATCCGTCACTCATCCGTCCAACCAAGAGTGTTGTTCGAGCTTTTGATGGCAATATAAGGGAGGTAGAAGGAGAAATTGAATTATCATTGGATATTGGTCCATGCGTGTTCAGCGTAGCTTTCAAAGTCTTGGACATTCCATGGGTCTACAGTCTACTTTTGGGAAGACCTTGGATACACGTTGCTGGTACAGTGCCTTCTACCCTGCATCAGAAAGTAAAATTTATATCTGAGGATCGCCTGGTTGTGATCGATGGGGAGGAAGATTACAACATCTATAAGGAGACTTCCGTACCTTTCATCGGAATCGAGACCGAAGATGCATTGTCTTTCCATGCCTTCGATCTCATTTCTGTGATTAGGGATTGGGGAGAGCCAGCAACAGACAGAGCTGAGCTCATGGTGGGGAAGATCATGTTAGGCAACAACTTCATCTTAGGACGCGGACTGGGAATCCATGGTCAGGGCATCATACACCCAATAGCTCCAATGAAGAACAAAGGCACTTTTGGACTGGGTTTCTATCCTAATTTCAAAGATTACGAAGTCACCCGAAGGAAACGTTTAAACGGAAATTCCAGGGCAATGCTATTTCCTCCCCTCGCTGCTTCATTTCCTGGCCCACCACAAATGATTCAACCCGACGACGTTACTTCTCACGAAGGCTTATCAGGCTTGTTTTCGACCGGTGTCACCATTGGAGTCCTGCTTGATGAAGCTCCCTCAGGCCTTTTCGTCCGTCCACTTGCTAGTGGGGAGAATATCACAAACTGGATGACATTACCTGTTTATGCATTTTCTCTTAGTAATAATGAGAACAATACCTCTAGAGACCACAAGGGGAACCATGATTCAATCTCGTAAAAAGGACACCCTCGCCGAATCTGACTCTGTACATTACGGAGAAGGATCCAGTGAGGAGGATGTCACGAAAGAAATTGAAGAAAGTTGGGACAGGTATGAGAGAGACAAACTCTTAACAACAGAAGTCGCTGAGGTCATAAACATCGGCACTCCTGAGGAACCACGCGAATTGAAGATTGGGACAAGTCTGAGTCCTAACCAAAGAACTCAGATGATAGATTTGCTAAAAGAGTATCAGGAGATTTTTGCCTGGTCATATGCTGACATGCCAGGCCTTGATTCGTCAATCGTGGAGCACGTTCTGCCAATAGACACTGAGAACTTTCGACCCAAGAGACAACACCTGAGGAGACAAAGTCCCGACCTAATCCTTAAAATTAAGGAAGAGATCATCAAGCAAATCGACGCTGGATTTTTAGAAGTTTGCAACTATTCTGAATGGGTAGCAAATATTGTTCCAGTACCCAAGAAGGACGGTCGCGTCCGCGTCTGTGTCGACTATCGAGATCTTAACAAAGCCAGTCCGAAGGATAATTTCCCTCTGCCTCATATCGATATGTTGGTCGACAACACAGCACGTCATACGATGTTCTCGTTCATGGACGGGTTCTCAGGATACAACCAGATCAAGATGTCTGAGGCAGATAAGTCAAAAACCGCATTTGTCACGATGTGGGGCACATTTTGTTACAGAGTTATGCCTTTCGGTTTAAAAAATGCAGGGGCAACCTACCAAAGGGTCATGGTGACACTGTTCCACGACATGATGCACAAACAGATCGAGGTGTACGTAGATGATATGATTGCAAAGTCTCAAGAAGGTGAAGATCACTTGATCAATTTACGCATGCTATTTGAAAGGCTCAAGAAGTACAAGTTGCGTTTAAACCCGACTAAATGCACTTTTGGAGCCACATCAGGCAAGTTATTGGGCTTCATAGTCAGTGAGAATGGAATTGAGGTAGACCCTGACAAAGTCAAGGCGATACAAGAGTTACCCCCACCATCGACCGTTAAGCAGGTCCGAAGCCTTTTAGGACGTTTGAATTACATTGCGCGTTTCATCGCAAATATGACAACCAAGTGTCAACCTTTATTTCGTCTTTTACGTAAGAACACTCGGATAATTTGGGATGAAGAATGCCAGAACGCCTTAGAGTCCATAAAAAAATACATGATGAGCCCACCAGTCATGGTGCCGCCAACTCCAGGACGACCACTCATTATGTATTTAACAGTGCGCCAAGACTCGTTGGGGTGCATGTTGGGACAACTCGATGTGACTGGAAAGAATGAACATGCCATATACTACGTGAGTAAGAGGTTCACGGAGGGTGAAACAAAGTATCAAGAGGTGGAAAGGATATGTTGCGCACTCGTGTGGGTAATGCAGCGACTTTGCCAGTATACGTTGTACTACACCATACGTCTGTATTCGAAGATGGATCCCGTGAGATACCTCTTAGATAAGCCAGCATGGACAAAAAATATCGCCAAATGGCAAGTTCAATTATCTGAGTATGACATAGAATTCGTGCCTCGAATTTCGGTGAAGGGGCAAGCAATCGCCGATCATTTAGCGGAGTTTCCCATAGATGACGATCACTTGATCAACTCCGAATTCCCAGATGGTGAGATCATGCAAGTAGAAGAAGAAGGGATGCCGAAGGCAAATTGGAGGATGTACTTCGACGGTGCTGTGAATTCAGTCGGAGGGGGTATCGGGGCAGTGCTCATCTCACCAAAGGGGCAACACTTCCCAGTGGCAGCCAAGGTCACCTTCCATTGCACCAACAATATTGCAGAATACGAGGCATGTGTTCTCGGCATGCGAGCTGCACTAGACCTCGAAGTGAAGAAACTAGAAGTGTTCGGAAATTCAATGTTAATCATCCTCCAAACGACAGGGGAATGGAAGACGAGGGATGCCAAACTCCAACCATACCACGAGCACCTTGAGGATTTAGCTGCAGAATTTGAAGACATCACTTTCACTCATATGCCGAGAAATAAGAACCAATTTGCAGACGCATTGGCAACACTCGCATCAATGAGTAAAATTTCACCGGGAAATCGGGTACTAGTAGTGGAGATCAAGATCAAGGAGGTTCCAGCCTATTTTTATGCAGTTGAAGAGTCAGACGGTCAGCCGTGGTTCACGGACATAAAAAAATACCTGGAGTCTGGAGAGTTCCCAGAAGGTGCCACAAGAAATGACCGGAAGGTCGTACGAAGGATGTCTTGCAATTATTTTCTCAGTGCCCCGACCTTATACAAAAGATCATTTGATGATACCCTTTTGAGATGCGTGAATGCCAAAGAAGCTGAGCGCTTAATGGAAGAAATTCACAAAGGTTTTTGTGGCCCACACATGGGCGGGCGAATGCTATCAAAAAAGATAATGAGACTTGGGTATTTTTGGTCCACCATGACGTCTGATTGTATAAGACATGTCCAACATTGTCACCTCTGTCAAGTGTATGCAGACCAAATCCACGTGCCACCACACGAGCTCTATCCCATGACTTCCCCATGGCCTTTCTCAATGTGGGGTATCGATGTAATCGGCATGATCTCTCCAAAGGCGTCCAATGGTCATCAATTCATATTGATGGCGATCGATTATTTCACCAAGTGGATAGAGGCTATTAGCCTAGCGTCAGTAACGACAAAAGCGGTCGAGCGTTTCATAAGGCAGGATATCATCGCGCGTTATGGGGTGCCAGAGTCAATCATCACAGATAATGCCAAAAATCTGAATAATAAATTGGTTGATGGGTTGTGTGACCAATTTAAGATCAAGCATAGAAGTTCGTCTCCATATCGCCCACAAATGAATGGCGCAGTAGAAGCAGCAAATAAGAATATCAAGAAGATCATAGAGAAAATGACTGTCAATTATAAGGACTGGCATGACAAGCTGCCTTGGGCACTCATGGCATACAGGACCTCAATACGGACATCAACAGGGGCAACCCCATTTTCCCTTGTTTACGGGACTGAAGTCGTGCTGCCAATTGAAGTAGAAATCCCATCAGCAAGGATCCTCGCTGAAGCAGAGATGGACGAATCAGAATGGGCGAGATGCAGATACGAGCAATTAAATCTCATAGATGAAAGGCGGCTCATAGCGCTGTGTCATGGGCAATTGTACCAGCAACGCATGGCTCATGCATTTAACAGGAAGGTACGTCCAAGAGAATTACAAGCAGTCGATCTAGTTCTCAGAAAAATCATGCGAGTCAATCCAGATTCTCGGGGCAAGTTCGTGCCTAAATATGAAGGGCCTTATGTCGTGAAAGAGGTTTTGAGTGGAGGAGCCATGATTATCACCAATATGGATGGACAAGAACTCCCCAGTCCAATCAATATGGACACAGTCGGAAAATACTATCCGAAAGGACTTTGTAACCAGAATACGAACCTCCCAAAAGTGAGAAAATTCCCGCTAAATCGAAAACCCGAAAGGGCGGTTTAGGCAAAACTTAGGGAAGAGGGGCATGATTGAAAATCCCCAAAAGGACAATCATGGCAAAAGGAAAGGAATCAAATCTCTGCTAGGTTGAAAACCCGAAAGGGCGACCTAGGCAAAAATTAAGGGAACCGAGAGGTGCGAAAAAAAATCGTAGCAAAAGGAAAGAAAATTGAGAGAAAAAAAATAAAAATAAAAAAATCATCGATGACCAAGGCTTGTATTTATTCAGCTTCTTGGAGTCACAAAAAAAAAACGAGCGGAGCCTTTAGGTGTTCAGCCTTCGCAAGTCATTATCGACAATCAGGACCTGTAGTTATCCAGCTTCTGGAAAAAAACCCAAAAAAAACGAGCGGAGCCTTTAGGTGTTCAGCCTCCGCAAGTCATCATCGGCGACCAGAACCTGTAGTTAGCCAGCTTCTTGGAGACACACACACAAAACGAGCGGAGCCTTTAGGTGTTCAGCCTCCGCAAGTCATCATCGACGACCAGAACCTGTAGTTAGCCAGCTTCTTGGAGTCACACAAAAAAAAAAACGAGCGGAGCCTTTAGGTGTTCAGCCTTCGCAAGTCATTATCGACAATCAGGACCTGTAGTTATCCAGCTTCTGAAAAAAAATGAGCGGAACCTTAAGGTGTTCAGCCTTCGCAAATCATCCTCGACAACCAGGACTTGTAGTTATCCAGCTTCTGGGAATCACAAAGCCGACGAGTGGAGCCTTTAGTTTCAGCATCCGCAAGTCATCCTCGATGACCAGAACCTGTAGTTATCCAGCTTCTGGGTGTCACAAGCCGACAAGCGGAGCCTTTAGGTGTTCAGCATCCGCAAGTCATCCCCAACGAGTCACAAGCCAACCAACGAGCGGGGCCTTAAGGTGTTCAACCTCCGCAAGTCATCCTCGACGACCAAGACATGTAGGTGTCCAACGTCTGGGAATCACAAGTTGATGAGCGTTTAGACACTCAGTCTCCACAAATCATCGTCAACGATCGGGACCTATAGGTGTCTAGCTTCCGAAAGTTGCGTAAAGATGTTTGTCTACTATGTAAATAATGAATAAAGAGGAGCCAAAATCAGTTGTTTGTCTTTGAACACACACTCATGAGATCAATTCCATGAGTGCGTGTTCAAAGAGGGGCAACTGTAAACACCTGATTTTGGCTCATGGTCAAATACCGTACGCAAGCAATCGAGCAATCAAGGATTCCACCTTCCTTCCACCTCATGTCTTCCACATGTAGAAGCATACAAGGATGAGCAATCCACACTCTTCCACACTCCTTCCACAAGTTGGCACACTCCTTCCATGTGTTGGAGCATGTAAGAAGCATGCAAGGATGAGCATCACACACTCCTCCAATCAATTGAAGAGAACTCCTCCTATAAATAGGAGAGTTATGATATGTAATGGAGGGAAGAGAGAGAAAGGGTGCAAGATCAAGAGTGAGTGAAGGATTTGAAGAGAAATAGGAAGAGATGAGTGAATAGAGAGAGTAAAAAAAAAGAGTGAAAAAAATATATCGGTAATTATCGATCTCGGTTTCTCGTACGGTGTTTAAGTTCCGAACGATTTAGGTATATTTTTCTTGCATTTAATATTGTATTTGTATTTCCTAATGTTATTATTAATTTAAAAAAAAAAAGAGAAGAGTTTATATACATATGTTATATATTTACGTATAATATATATTTATATTATGTTTATGTATTACTATATATATCTATATGTATAATATATATTTATATTATGTTTATGTAATATTATATATATCTATATGTATAATATATATTTATATTATGTTTATGTTATCTATTTATCTATATGTATAATATCTATTTATATTATGTCTATGTAATACTATATATATGTATATTATGTATATGTGAAAAAAAAAAAAATTCAAAAATGACTTAGGTCATTCCCAAACTTTGATGAAGGTTACAACTCGGTCCTTGGACTCTCGAGTCATTTCTGGGACGTTATCGAGTGTTATAAACCAAACCGGAAAAGTTTTGGGCCATTTGTGCAATTTTTAATTTTTTTTTTTATTTAGCTCGTTTTTAAAAAAAAAAATTACATTTTGATTTCTAAACTTTTCTAGACATTCCATGATTTCTCAAAATGTTACAAATAAGTCTAGAATAATTTTCGGGTTATTTTTGGAATTTTATCAAGTGTTACAAATAAATCTAGAATAGTTTAGGGTCAATTCTGTAATTTTAAAAAAAAAATTTAGTTTAGTTATAATATTTTCAAAAATTACATTTTTGATTCCTTCGAGTTCTGTAGATCTATTACAGTTTGATTGGTTGGTTGATGAGTTTGTTCTTTTTCTGATGCCAAAACTGTAGCTATCATAAATTAATGTTGATTGGCAAGTGCCGCATGCCATACGTTCCCACAGTCTTGTAACTCTTGTTTGAGTTTGTTCTGGTTGAAGGAGACGAGTATGATTAACTCTGTAATTAGTACCTGCTGCATGTTTATGTTGAATATAACCGAAACAAATTGGAATGTATTTGGAAGAGTTAGTTTTTATTGTTTTAACTTAGTGTCTTATATAAGGCTTACACATGCAGAACTACTTTTCTACGACTACTTAGTGAGACATTACTACTTTTACCACTATTCTAGTGGACACAATTCTAGTGGAGACCAACTCTTACCACTATCTAGTGAAAACATCACTAATTTTAACACTACTCAAGTGGAGATAATCAACCATTCAGTGCATGTATGCAGACTCCGAAAGGGCCATGTACGGGTTAAAGCAAGCACAGAGGGCTTGGTACGCTAAGATTGCTGAATTTCTCACCCACGTTGATTATTCAATGACACCTGCAGATTCCAGTCTATTTGTCAAAACCAGCGAAGTAAGAATAGTTGCTGTCCTAGTATATGTAAATGACTTGGTTGTCACGGGAGATGTTGAAAAATAAATTCTTCAAACAAAGGAGAATCTGTCAGTGCGTTTTCAAATGAAAGAACTCGGCCAGCTCAAGCACTTCCTCAGTCTTCAAGCTCAAGCTGACCAAACTGAAAGGGAAATCCTGCTCCATCTGTGAAGGGAACACTTGGCTATGGTGTCCTGTATGAGAAAGGTTGAGCATGATTCCCCTTTCAGTTCGGTCAGCTTGAAGACCGAGGAAGTGCTTGAGCTGGCCGAATTCCTTCATTTGAAAACGCACTGACAGGTTCTCCTTTGTTTAAAGAATTTCTTCTCTAGCATCTCCCGTGACAACCAAGTCATCTACATATACTTGGACATCAACTATTCTTCCTTCGTTGGTTTTGACAAAGAGACTAGAATCTGCAGGTGTCATTGAATAATCATGCGAGTGAGAAATTCAGCAATCTTACCGTACTAGACCCTGGGTGCTTGCTTTAACCCGTAGAGGGTCTTTCGGAGTTTGCATGATGCTCTGGATATTCCTGACTTTGAAATCCCATCGCTTGATTAATCTCCACTAGAGTAGTGGTAGAATTAGTGATGTTTCCACTAGATAGTGGTAAGAGTTGGTCTCCACTAGAATAGTGGTAGAAGTTGTAATGTCTCACTAGAGTAGTCGTACAAGTAGTTTCCGTAGAAGCAGTTCTGCATGTGTAAGCCTTATATAAGCCACTAAGTTAAAGCAATAAAAACTAACTCTTCCAAACACATTCCAATTTGTTTCGGTTATATTCAACAATTTAGTATCAGAGCGAGGATGAGTGATCTTTAGGTCGTTGTTGGAGTGAATAAGCTAAACAACCAAAACTACAACACCTGGTCCACCTGCATGATGTCCTATATACAGGGGCAGGATTTGTGGGAAGTTGTGAACGACAACAAGATTACACAAGCAGAAGATGCAAACGGCGTGCTACGCAAGTGGAAAATCAAAGCGGGCAAAACCATGTTCGCTTTAAAGACAACAATTGAAGAAGATGTGCTAGAGCATATTCGGGATGTGAACACCTCGAAGGATGCTTGGGATGTCTTGGCGAGACTGGTCTCAAAGAAGAATGATACGAGACTCCAACTTCTAGAGAACGGATTGTTGTCAATATCACAATCCGACTTGACATTCGCACAATACTTCCACAAGGTGAAATTGCTCTGCCGAGAAATTTCAGAATTGGAATGTATTTGGAAGAGTTAGTTTTTATTGCTTTAACTTAGTGTCTTATATACTCATGCAGAACTATTTATACAACTACTCTAGCGAGACATTACCACTTCTACCACTATTCTAGTGGAGACCAACTCTTACCACTATCTAGTGGAAACATCACTAATTCTAGTGGAGACCAACTCTTACCACTATCTAGTGGAAACATCACTAATTCTATCACTACTCTAGTGGAGACCAACTCTTGTCACTATCTAGTGGAAACATCACTAATTCTACCACTACTCTAGTGGAGACCAACTCTTACCACTATCTAGTGAAAACATCACTAATTCTTACCACTATCATCCTAACATTGACTAAAGATAGAATAAGCAGTTAAAGAAGAAAACTAATGTGTTGGTGTTGTATTTTAACAGCTTAGAGCTACAATGGGGGATCTGTAGCAGTTTTACATTTTAGTAATTGTAGAGCGGTTTCAAATTAATTATCTTTCCAAAAGTTAAAACTTCCCCCCTGAATAGTAGCAGTTGTCGAACCTGGACATCTGTTTAAGACGGAATTAACAGACTTAACTTGATGGGGGAACCAAGTAAGTAGTTGGTACTGGGGCAGCATTAAGTTTGCTTATGTCGTAGATTCTTTTAATTTGGCTGATTTGGGAATTGTTTCTTTGATGATCAGCTACTAATTGTAATTCTAAATAATCAAGCGAAAAAATTATCAAAAGGTAATCGTAAGAAAATATAAGTACGATGCAAAGACACCTATCCTTTTACTTGTGTTGTTTCAAGGTGATTTAACCGGCTGCTTTTTGCATTGTAACTGTGCAGCTCTGAGTATGACACGCTTGGAACCTCCATTAAAGCTGCTGTTGTTTATCTTGGAACTGCTATAGTGAAGGTAGGTGAAAAAACAATATTTTTTGGACGAACTGTTAGATTCTGAGGATTTTGATTGTAACTGAATGTTGTTTCTCTGATTTAGTACTTCATTACCTTAGTTATTTTTTGCAAATGTTAATTATCTGAAGCAGTTCAATCTGATCCCAATTGGTGCAGCTAGTTTGCTTGGCCACGTTCCTTAAAGTATCAGAAAATGAGATCTTTGATCCTACGCAAGTGTTCTCTTCAACTCTTGGTTTTAAAACACTTGTTAAATTAAATATTTTGCATTTATGATATGTCTACATGTTAGAGAAAGCTCGACTTTCCCTTGTTATTTGGGTACCGTATTCAGTAAAATGCCCCGCTAAAACTCTTCTATCAACTTCTGCAGGAGTTACTGAAAGCTTTGATTGGTTTTGTTGATGTTGCTGGTCTATACTTTGCTCTAACACAGTTGACTCACTGAAACATCTCTCAAAACCATAAATTTCAAGCTGTAGGTCTTGGTAGGTTACATCTTTATCATCATATTCTCTCGTCTTTGTACATTATAGCACCTGAAAACAGAGCCTAATGTACAAATCTTTTCATCACTGTCGGGATGGGCCTTTGCTGATTCAGTTTTGCATAGATTAGCACCTCTTTGGGTGGGTGCCAGAGGATTGGAATTCACTTGGGACTATGTTCTTCAAGGCATCGAATCTAATGCTAATCTGGTACGTATCTCTTGCATGCAGATATTCCACTACTTGGTTGCTAAAAGTTTATTCATATAATATATATTATAAGTGTGGCATATATAACTGCTTGAAACTTCTTTACTTGTTTAGAATGCACTCATATCCCACTACTGTCAAAATGAACTCAAAGGATTACATTGTATTGATTTACCTCCCTATTGATTAAAACTTAGTACATTATATAAGGCTTACAATTGCATTATTTGTACCACTACTATAGTGGAAACATACCACTACCATAGTGGAGACCTAATTCTACCACTATTGTAGTGGAAACCTAATTGTACCACTACTTTATTCTCTAACATCCCCCCTCAAATTGATGCCGGTAAGCAACAATTTGCCAACAAGAAATTGATATCGTTGCCGAGCCATAGTTTGGTGAAGACATCAACCACTTGGAGATCAGACGACGACAAGATGACAAACAGAGCGGATTGGCGGTGGTGACCGACGAGGAGACCAATGAACAAAGGCGAGCAACAGGAACTAAGACAGAGGTAGTAGACAGGAGTTGGAGACTGACGACGACAAAAAACTAACAGAAGGTCTGCGGAAGAGATCTGCAACACTTTGACATGTTCAGAGGTAGGTAGGCTAGCAGAGAACATGTTGACTCTGGAAAGTCAACCACTAAATGCACGACTCTGGAAAGTCGGCCAGAGACCTTTCTGGAAAAAGGTCTATAACAAGAAACTGAAAAATGCACGACTCTGAAAAGTCGGCCACAAACCTTTCTGGAAAAAGGTTTTATAACAAGAAACTAAAAAATGCACGACTCTAGAAAATCGGCCAGAAACCTTTCTGCAAAAAGGTTTTACGACTCTGAAAAGTTGCCTCGACTTCTGAAAAGTCGACACAAGAAACCGAAAATCCAAGAGCTAAACCATACCTGAACTGAATCGAACCGGAGCAGAAAATCAAAGCAGACCAGAAAAGCAAACTGAATCGGAAAATCAAACCAGAAAACTGGACCAGTCATAGAACCAAATTTAAAATTAGACCGAACCGAAAAACTGAACTGGACCCATACAAAAACTGAACGCTAAAATAAACCCTAGACTCATTTGTGGAACTGGAAGGCACAGAAGCTCTGGAGGAGCTGAAGGCGAGCTGGAGAGCTGGAGGCGAGCTGAGGCGTGGCGAACGAAGCGGAGCAGCGGATCAGAGCAGAAAAGGTCGAGGCGAAGCAGGCGGTGGTGGTCGGCTGGACGGGAACAGAGGATGAGCTGACGAGGGCGAGGCGAATCGGACGAGATGAGGCGAGCGAGCTGCAGGAGGTAGCTAAGCAGTAGACGAGGCCTACGACAACAGAGGCTGACGGAAGGTCTGTGAACAGAGAAGCTGGGTGTTCGTTTGAGGCTGAAGACTGACGAACTGAGGACAGGAACGAGGAGAGGCAGGAGGCAGAACGGTAAGGCTCTGATACCATGTCAAAATGAACTCAAATGATTACATTGTATTGATTTGCCTCTCTATTGATTAAAACTTAGTACATTATGGCTTACAATTGCACTATTTGTACCACTACTATAGTGGAAACATACCACTACTATAGTGGACTACTATAGTGAAGACCTAATTCTACCACTATTGTAGTGGAAACCTAATTGTACCACTACTTTGGTATTTGCATAGGTATTTATCCTCTCACCTGCTGCATTGGGTTCTCTAATGTGGCTGAGGAAGAATAAGCCGAAAACGTTGATTCCCATTATCTACACTTGTGTTGGAATTGTAGCGACAATGCCATCTATCACAAGGTTTGTTTCCCAATTTCCTTCATCTTAAAGTTTTTTTTTTACCAGTTTGTGTATTTTATTATTTCAGCTGATTCAAGAAGCCGTAAGTAATTGTTTTATCTGTTGTTTCAGCTACTTGTCGCGAGGCATAGGATGGGAATTCCCCAAGGTGGTAGGGTTTGAGGTAGCCACCTCTTTGTTGATGGCCTTCATTAGTTGGCAACTATTCTCTGCTTGCCAAAGGCCTTCTCCCTGACCCTGAGTGACCGAGATCTGTACGAGCGAACTTTTCGTTTGCACAATAGATTTTGCATTTCAGAGATGTTCCAATATTACATTTAGTAGCTAGCTATATCTTGAAATAAGAATGGAAAATTATGTCTATTTGCAAATTTACGATTATTTTTTACATACCAGTTTTGTATATTATATATATAATAAGTTTTAGTTAAAATTATTAGAAACAACAAATCAAATTTTTGGAATTGAGCAATCAATAAACCTACAAATTTTCATTATGTTTGAACGTTTTTTTTTTAATGTATGCTGGAGTTATTAAGTCGTTTAATAACTCCCTCAAACAATGAAAAATCCATTCAAACATAATAAATTTTTGAGTTAAAGAATAATTTAATTAATGTTGATTTAATAATTCAACCAAACAATGAAAAATTTATTAATGCTGATTTAATAATTCACTCAAATAATGAAAAATTTATTCAAACATAATAAAAATTTGAGTTAGGTTTGTTGATTGCTCAATTCCAAAAGTTTGGTTTGTTGCAGTGTTATTAAAACCAGATCGGACTGGCGGTCCGGATGGGAATTGGACCCCTATCCGGTTTGGTTCAGCTAAAAGATTGAAATGCATACAAACAGTGTTTGAACTGGGTTGGACCGGCCAGTTTTACTAGAACCGATCGGATTCCGATTCTAGTTTTTTTTTGTGGTTTAAATTTTTTGGGTGGTTCTCTTCGGTTTAAATCGACTTCTTCGGTTCGATCGAGCAACTTCTTCGGTTTAGAAGTTATGTTTAAAGTTTAGACCTATTGTGTTTGATTTTGAAACTATTGTGCTATGTATGTTCAAAGTTTGAGGTAATTATGTTGTGTTTGAGAATAATGTGTATATTTTAGACTATATAGTTTGTGTGTGTTTGAAACTATATAGTTTATAATTGTATTTTCAATTATTTTTTGCTTGTGAACAGTGAGACTATATGTAGAGTAATCGACCCCCTCGTCGGTTCCAAGACCGGTTCGGTTCTGATAACAATGGTTTGTTATTTATAAAAAATAAAGTTCGATTTGGTGATTAATTTTTCTTGTTCAATTTTTTAAAATTATACCAAGTAAAAACATAGTAAATACTAAATACTCTCTGTCCTACTATCTTCGAGGGGTGGGTTTACCAAAAATAATGTTGGTGGGGTTGAAAATGACGTCATACTCACTATTTTCAGAAGTAGCAAAAAGACAAGTGAAAACGAACAGAATCATCATTCGACCATGCCAAAGAATCTTACGACAATCATGTTCAGGCATCATTTAAACTTCCAATGTTGTCGCCATGCTTCGCTACTTCTTGATCGTCACAATCTATAAAGAAGGCGAAAGAGATGATCATACCTATGCAGATCCATGGTGGAAATTCACTCGACCATACTCTACTAGCCAGTACTCGCATGAATCGAGCGGTTTATGTCCGAAAAAGAGCTGTACAAAAAAAATCGACAAGAATCCAGGTAAGGGAATTTTTGGTCTTTTGGTAATAAATTGAATGTTCCTTTAATAATTTACTAAGCTGGTGTTTTTTTTTTCTGTGTATCCATATATATGCTCCAAAGAGCAGTACGTCGTTCTTTCTTTCTTTGATTTGATTCTGCTATTTCTAAGAAACCTATTCTACCCTGTATCAGTGTATCAAGCTGCAGAAACCAGCATTCATGGGTTTGACAGGAATTGTTCGAGATTTAGCGGCAAAGCCGACACCTGTCGCGGCCACAGCTGCAGTGGGTGGCCTGTCGGTGTTGTTGATCCTCGTGTTCTTCTTCAGAGGACGCAGCAGCTCTAATCAGAAAAGGAGTAGCTCCAAGCTTCAAACTTTACCTGGTAACTGCTGCTTCACTATATCTGTGTCCATCTTTGTTAAATTCATGTGATTATGCATGTTTGGACACCCTTTTTCTTAATTTTTGTCGGGCTAATCATGCATTTATGCACGAGAAAAGACGAAATCGGGAATGAATTCGGGCTAAAATTAAGACTGGTTGTGGTTTCTTTCATGCAGCTGTTCCAGGGCTTCCAATAATTGGGAATTTGCTTCAACTGAAAGAGAAGAAACCCCACAAGACATTTGCTAGATGGGCAGAGACTTATGGACCAATTTACTCCATCAAAACCGGAGCTACTACTGTTGTCGTGCTCAATTCAACCAAAATTGCAAAAGAGGTGATGGATTTAGTGACTAAAGGAATAAAATGAAATTTGCTTTAATGATTTTGGTTTTATCTAACTTCAAATCTATTTGCATTTTGATGAACCACTCTTGACATTTTCAGGCAATGGTTGCCCAATACTCATCAATTTGTACAAGAAATTTATCGACCGCCCTGCAGATCCTCTCGGCTAACAAATGCATGGTTGCAACAAGTGACTACAACGACTTCCACAAGAATGTGAAGCGCTACATTCTTACCAGTGTTCTTGGGCCAACTGCTCAGGTTAGGTTTATAATCTCATGTTTCTGGCAATGACACAGGTTTGTTTAGCGATTGAATGAATGTGCAGAGGAGGTTCCGATGTCACAGAGGCACCCTTGTCGAAGATGTTGTTGCAAAACTACTCCAGCAAGTTAACCACTCTCCTCATGAAGCTGTCAATTTCAGGGAAGTGTTTGAGAATGAATTGTTTGGACTATCCTTTAAAGAAGTAAGATTTCTCCTTCTTAATTAGTTTATCGCAGTAATTGTGAGATTATCAAGAACTAGAAAAACAATCGTAGTTTGAGATTCAGATGATACAGTAGAGAGTCTATGTTTAAGTTTCACTGAGTTGTGTTTGGTTAAAACAGTTAACTTGAGACAATGCAATAATAACAATAAGGGTTAGTTAGCAGTTTACTAGATGAACTTTAGAAGTTAAGACAATTTGCTATCTGAACTTGCAATATATTTGCTCTGTATAATTTGTTGTATAGTGATGGTGGAAATGTTCACGTGTTCATCACTATCACCAGAATTCAACTGGTAAAAATCAATTTTTTAAATAGTTAGCTAACAATAGCTAGAGTATTGCAACTTGTTCAACTAACAATTTATCCAAAAAAAACAGCACAGTTAGCAAGTTGCTAACTAACCCTAATAATAATAATGTCTCAAGGAACTAACTTTGGAAGGTCTTTAGGCTGTAGGAGAGGAAGTGCAGTCGCTGTATGTGGAGGACCTCGGAAAAACCTTTTCGAAGAAAGACATATTCAAGGTGTTGGTGACCGACTTTATGGCGGGTGCTGTTGAGGTCGACTGGAGGGACTTTTTCCCTTACCTGAAGTGGGTCCCCAATAAAACCTGGGAAAACAAGATCCATCAAATCGCTTCTTGCAGGAACCTTCTGATGAAAGCCCTTATCAGGCAGCAGAAAAAGCGTATTTTTTCACCAGTAAGATCTTTTTCTCCACTAGCTCAGGTAGGTAAAACCTAGAAGCAAGCAGTAGTAACTTGTGCGATGTTGAAACAACAGGAGGTCAATTGTTACCTGGGCTACTTGCTGTCTGAAGCAACAACACTTACAGAGGATCAGATTGCAATTCTGGTATGGGAGGCGATCATCGAGGCTGCAGACACAACTCTGGTCACGACAGAGTGGGCCATGTACGAGCTCAGTAGAGACCCGAGGCAGCAGGTGGTAACCACTTTTACTGCCTTCACGGATAACTCAACAAAGTCCTCATCACTTATCACCTGATTTGACATGTCTTGTACAGGATCGACTCTATCAAGAGATCCATAAGGTTTGTGGTCCGGAAAGAATTACAGAGGAGCAAGTATCTAAGATTCCATTTCTGGGTGCTGTGTTCCATGAAACTCTAAGGAAGCACAGTCCTGTCCCGCTCATTCCTCTGCGATATGTGCATGAAGATACACAATTGGGAGGATACTTCATTCCTAAAGGAACAGATGTAAGACTGCTCTTATCCCCATTTTCAGTTTCATACAATCATCTCTGATGCAATATTATGTCTGTCTTTACAGATTGCCATTAACATCTACGGATGCAACAGAGACAAGAAGCAGTGGGAAAATCCAGACGAGTGGGTGCCAGAGAGATTCCTGGATGACAAATACGACCCTGCAGATCTGTACAAGACGATGGCGTTTGGAGCGGGGAAGAGGGTGTGTGCAGGGTCTATGCAGGCATCACTGATATCATGCATTGCGATTGGTCGGTTGGTGCAGGAGTTTGAGTGGTCGCTGAGAGAGGGTGAAGAGGATGATGTGGATACCATGGGGCTCACTAGCTATAAGCTCCGTCCAATGCATGCTCTCTTGAAGCCCAGAACACATCCATGACTGATCTGAATCCAGAAAGTCTATTTGCAGAATATGTTTCCTTAATAATGGTTCTTATCATTCTAGAGTAATAATTAGATTGAATACATTTGCCCAGCAAGTGTAACAGAAGACAGCACCATCATGAGAGAATAGCAATCTTGTAATGCAATTTCACTTTGCACTTCATCAGTGAATCTATTCGACTAGTAGTACATTATAGGTATTGCTATAGAGAATCAAATGCAAGGTAAGAGCGGACATGTTCAAAAACTGTAAGTTCTATATAGATAATGACAGAACCTTCTCGGCTATGCGCAAATAATTGAGAAGAAAAATGTTCAATGCTGCACATGACTGTACATTACCATGAATTTTTGCACACTGCTGTGTTTTTCTTTTCTCATTATTGATCCGACTTGATACCGCAGGCAGGTGAATCTCCTTATCAGGTTCATCGATTAACCAGTTTGTTCATCCATGAAGGGAGGCAATTACTCATCAAATTCCCAAGTGGACACACGGCGACGAGAGGCAATATAATCAAAACCCATTTCCTTCATCTTTGAATCGAGCAATTCCAGCTGCTTCGAAACCCATGGAGGATCCTTGGAATTAAGCCACAGAGCTTCTCCTGTATCCTTGTGCTTAAAATCTGGCTGCAATGGATGCCTTTTGTGCTTCCTATTATCCCACCATTCATATGGGTTCGCAAAGAAGATCTGCCACAGGTGGAGACGCTCTTTTTGCTTTTCCAAATACGAAGCACCTAGATTTAGCATAATCAACATAGTCAATTTATAAGCAAAAAAACATCCACAATAAGCACTTAATTCTTCTATTCAAGATAAAAACATAGAAATGCTGTAGAATACTGCTCTAACCACCCAAACAAGCAAGTAAGCAGTTTTAAGTTAAAACAACTGCAATTGCAGATTCCCGATTAAAGGTGTGTTATTGGAGATATAACATATGGCTGAAATAGACGAGTATAAAAAGAGAATATCTCCCAAGAAAGGAATGCAAAATAATAATAAAGGCTAAAGCAATTCTATATTGGCCTCATGATTAGGAGTATACAAAGCAAAAAATTCTACCGGACAAACCTCACCTGATTTTAGTTCCTCAGGAAATTGCTGAACTGGTTCTTGACCTTGTTTTGCAACATAATTTAGTTCGTGAGCAGTCACCTAACAAAGGAAAACTAACAGATGCTTCAGTTGAAACTTGAAAAGTATTGTTCTGTAACAGCAGTTCCAACTCACTTGCAGTGAGCATTACAAACTAATCAAATCAAAAACATACCCAAAGAATATTCGAAGAGACAAATCACAATCTTCTACATTGAAAAGTACCCACATCCTAAATTATGAAATTACAACTCTCCATGAAAGAACAGTGTTTTATAGTTCATGCGGTATATATTTTCAAGCTCAGAATTTTCATGTATGCTTGCATGAATAGCTGTTCGCCTGTTCTAATAGAAGAGAAAGAAATCTAATACTAAAATTGGATATACAGTTAACTAAAAGCAAATGGAATCACAGTAGTTGATACCATATTACCATCAAACTTAAATTTCCGAAAAATTTGACCAAAATTATGAAAGTGCACTTGAAAAATGTACAGAAACATAATTACTCGAACATATCAAGTGGATACATTCAACATGTTACTTTCATTTCCTTCCATTTCATTGGTACTATATATGTTATGGTTCTTGTCTATCTTTTGGAATTTCCTATCTTTCAGACTAATTCAGATGACTTCTAAACAATTGGTATGCAACATTCTGGTGCAAAATATCGAACCTCGTGATGAGTTTTAAGCTGTCCATCCGGAGATGTCATGGTGTAACATCCCAATTCACCAGAAACATATACATAGTCATTTTGTTTCAAATGCTGCCAAGAAACCTCCGCTATCTGTCCCCACATCTTCAGGTTTATCCTGCTTACAAAAGCTAGCACTTTCAAGTTCATATTCATCAAATTGATCATTCTTCAACTGCTGCATGACCATACAACACGAATAGCAGTGAAAAGAGCAAAGTTTCAGCTAAAAGAACCCTACCAGAACGCACGATTGGCGTTGCGAGAAGTTTGTACGGAGAGCTTAGTGTAGACACCGAAGCTGCCGTCCCGTGTGGCAACTCGTTTCAGCGGAAACGCTATGGTCCCGACTAGGCTGACGGAATTCGCCAAGTGCGTCTGCCATTTGATTACGCTGGGCTTCTGGAACTTGAGGGCGTGGCGGTAAGTGTCGCTTCCACCGTGTGGTGCATCGTCGGAGAAGTGGTTCGACGGACTAGAGTTAACCGCGTCGGGCGGCAACGAAGATACGGGGGTAAAGCGGCGGAGAGAGGAAGGGGATGGCAACTGGAACGGCCTGGTCTTCCTAATGAAAGCGCCCAGACGTAGCGCCTTCATGTGAGGATTGTTCCATGAGTGTTGATGGATTGGTGGAAGTATTGCAGAGGGTCTGATTTGGAGGTCCATCGGCCGTGTTGGTGTCGAAGACGGACGTGCTGGAACCTGGAAACGGCTATCGTCATTGTTCGATCCTTCCATTGGGCTTTGGAAGATGTGGAAGGATTGGAGGAATGGCCCACAGTCCACCCAAATATTTTATTTCCACGCAAACATAATATACGACGTTCCATCACACAAATCAAAATTTAAGGTACATTCTAATTAGGTGTCAAAAATTGACTAAGCCCGTGTCTTTCGGTCAGATTTTTTGACAAACGGTTTATTTTGACATGATTTATGAATAATTCGTGAAAACACGTGTCAGGTTTAAGTCAGTAGTTTTGACTCATGTGTCAATCCATGACCCATTTCGAATTGTATATTATATTAAATATATATAATTCTGACCTATGGGTGGGTAGTCTTGACTCATGAGTCAGTTTATTTCTGGGTTTTTATGTACTGGTGGGTCAAACGGATCAGACTGAACCGCGGATCATAAATGTCGAATGAGTCAGTCTGACTCAACTCTTACTATTCCTAATAGGTCATTCTGACTCGTGGATTGAACCATCAACACGCGGGTCAAGTTTGGGTTTAAAAACTGACTCGTACTATTACACGAGTCAGGTTTGGGTCAGAGGGTCCATGACACGACCCAAGGCCGACACGACCCATGACCTGTTTTGACACCCCTAATTCTACTTATTAACCTTAATTTTATTCTCTTTCTTAGGAGTGTCAATTTTGAACATGATTCATGGGTGACTTGGTCATTTTGAATTTGCGGATCATTTTGACACGACTCGTCTAACCCATATGAAAAATAAGATTGAGTTTTTGGTCATACCTATTGACTCGTGGTTCAACTCATGAACCCGTATAATTAAATGTATATTATAATAAATTATATAAAATTTTGTTGATCACGTGAGTTATATGAGTCACTTGAATACATAAATTTCATGAGTTACTGAGTTGAGTGGGTCGTATGAATCAACGAGTCATACAGGTCGATGAGTCGACCCACAAAATTTATATTGTAGAAATTGAAATGGCACGAGCCCACAGATTTTATGGGTTGACTCATAGACCCGCAAATCGAGTTTTATATCAGAAAAATAACTCATCATTAACCATATTTGAGTTGTAGATATTTTGACATAATTCACACTCAACCCACCCTCTAGATGGCACCCCTCCTCCTCCTCCTCCCCACGATTTAGTCATGCACTAGAAACTTCTTTTGCAAAATGCACTAGAAAGTAGAAACAAAAGACATGCATCTCACGTATAAAAAATCTGCTAATTCGTCCATGAAGTTTGAACCCCTGAAATCTGAGCTGCTGCCATCGTGGATCCCATATATTCTCGAACCTCCCTCGCAATCACGCCCCTCATCGCATCCCAAAATCCTACCGGCAGCCTCTCCTCCCCCTCATCGGCCGTGGCTGCCATCAATGACATTCCTGGTGGTGCAAGGGTTAAAGCAGTCAACGGGTCTTCTTGATCTCCCTCTTTTATCAACAACGTCTCCTCGCACTCCACTACCTGCACAGATCCAGAACTCCCAACAAACACCTTGCTGCTACAATCTCCGGCGGCATTGTCCTTCATCACGGTCGTCTCTCTCTCGGATCGTCTCCTGAGCGTGGAGTTCCAGTGGTTCTTGACCGCATTGTCAGTGCGGCCAGGGAGGAGACGGGCAATGGTGGCCCAACGGTTACCGTATCGTGCGTGGGCAGCGAGGATGATTTCGTCCTCCTCGGCAGAGAAAGGGCGTCGCTCTACGGCGGGGCTGAGCTGGTTGCACCACCGTAGGCGGCACGACTTTCCGGATCGTCCGTTGATGTGGCGGCTGATAAGGGACCAGTTCCGTGCCCCGTAGCGGTAAACGAGGTGGGTGAGAACCCGATCCTCGTCGGTTCTCCATGGACCCTTGACCCGATCAGACTTTCGTCCGAACCTGATCTCCCTGCTGTATGAATCCGATGATGAGTAGTCCTCCGACGAAGAAGTAGTGGAGGAAGAGCATCGGTTAATCTCCATTGCTTTTGTGCTTCAGTGCCGATCGATCACAGAGAAAAAGTATATGTTCCAGAGATCTGTGGATGAATTGGAGTGTTGTGATCTCTCTCTATATAAGTATAGAGTGAGGAGTAGATTCAGTGAACTTAGCTGCTTCTGCTTCTGCTTCAGAAGGGCGTTACTTCGAGGAAGATGGCTTCTGTAAAGTTGGTAGGGTGTAGAAGATTAAGGACTGTATTTATATAGGAACTGATGTCGAATTGTCGAGCTATGAATCGTTAACTAAGAACATTAAAGAAGTTATTTTTTTAAAAAATATTATTAAATGATATTCTCTTTGTACAGAAATATAATAAATTCAGTAATTAGGTCTTTCTGAATTTCGTAACACGATTTTAACCATAATTATTAATTAAATAAGGGGTTAAATATCAAGTAGCTACATGAACTTTGGACGTTTTGCAACGAGCTACTCGAATTTTGAAAATTCAAAACGGGCTACTTCAACTTTGAAAAAAGTGCAAATAGCTACCTCCGTCCAATTTTCCGTCGAAAAATCGTCGGAAATTCGTCAGAAATTGAACGAAGGTAGCTATTTGCACATTTTTCAAAGTTGAGGTAGCTCGTTTTGAATTTTCAAAGTTTAGGTAGCTCGTTGCAAAACGTTCAAAGGTCATGTAGCTATTTGCAGTATACTTTTTTTCCCAAAAAAATAAATCATATTTATGTACCTTAATCAGCATATGCATGCATGTGTTTTGTTTCCGTGAATGTCAATGTAATAATTAATGACGATCTCAACAATCATTGTTGCGTAACATGTACGGACGTCCGATGACCCGACAACTTTGTTGAAGGAAGACTAGATGGGATGGAGTCGTAGCGGCACTTGATCGGGGATCTTGTCTCTTACGAACGTAGACGTTGTCGGACGGTTCTTTTTGAAGAAATAAATTAAAAATTATTTATAATTTTTTTTAAAGAAAAACTGATTAGGTGAGCAAAAATAGATCAACATGTTCTCTAAGGTTTATAATTAAAATTTTAACTTAGTATATTTTATACTATAATTTGAGATTAATTTATAGGAAAAATGCGATGTTTGGTTAAAATATTAAGGGTTAATTATATTTTTGGTTATTTATGTTTGTCTAATATTACATTTTGGTTATTTTTGTTTTATGACATTGTTAAATAGTTACTTACATTTCGGGATGTAATTATTTAGTGTTTTTTTGTCGAAAAAAATATGTTTTTTACATTTCGGGATGTAATTATTTAGTTCAAATTTGTGTTATTTAACAATGTTACTATTTGATTTAAATCACTAACTTTCATTACATGCTAGATTAGAAAATTGTGGAAAAAATAAAGAAAGACATTTTTGGTACATCAGATATTAATATTAATAGTTGAGACACTAATGGTGAAAAGTAATGGAAAAAATTAACATTGTCAAATATAAGTGACTAAAATAACAAAAATTTGAACCTAAAATTAACATCGCTAAACATAATTGACCAAATGGATAATTAACCCAAAAATTAATTATATACTTAATAAAAACATATAGTACATAAATAATTAAATTACGGCGTAAATGTTGTCAATGATATTGATTTTCGACCTACAAGATTTTTTTTTGCCAATTATCTAAGGGATATGAGTTGAGTTTTTTAAGTCAAACTTTCATATCTAAGGTTAGGGCACAACGTATGGTCAATCCTTAAGTTGAATCATTGAAAAGTCGAAAAACACTCTCTTAAAAGGTTGTGAAATCAAGTGAGGAGTTTAGTATAAACCGATGTTCACAAACATCAAGATTAAGGTTTACATTAATGTTCACAAACATCAATTTAAAAGAGCGTGTTGAAATATATTAAGAGTATATTAAAGATCTTCACTCTTAAGTTCAGATTTATGAGAAAGTTGGTCAAGACACACGTGTTAAATTAACAAAGGAATTAAAGTCGACCCAGGTCTACAATCGGGCTTACAAGGTATAAGACTCGTGTCAGTAAAGACAATAATTATGGTTTGGATTTCCATGAGGAGAGTATGTCACTCTTTAGTGATGGTAGATTGTACAATAATAAGCCACCTGAGAAGATGAAGTTGTTAGATAATAAAGTAGTGGTACAATTAGGTTTCCACTACAATAGTGGTAGAATTAGGTCTCCACTATAGTAGTGGTATGTTTTCACTATAGTAGTGGTACAAATAGTGCAATTGTAAACCTTATAATGTACTCAGTTTTAATCAATGGGAAGTTCAATCAATACAATGTAATCCATCAATAGTTTATTTTGACATGGTATCAGAGCCTTCTCCTCTGTTCCGCCGCGTCAACCTCGTTTCGTTTCCTCCTCGTCTTCAGTTCGGCCCCAACTCCTCTCTTCCGTAGCCACTAGCACGCTCGCCCCGTTCGCCTCCTGCCTCGCCTCTCCCTTGCCATCGGCTTGTTCTTCTCATATGGATGACCTCGTGGCTTGGTCTTCTTCTTGGCCTCCCTCTTCACGATTGGAGCCTCCTCTGTTACTGTGTCTGTACCAAATAAGTCTAGGGTTTATTTTAGCGTTCAGTTTTTTGTATACATTTGTTTCGGTCCGGTTCTTCAGTTCAGTTCAGTATTTCGGTTCAGTCTAGTTTTTAATCTGGTTCTATGGCTGGTCAGCTTTCTGGTCCGGTTTAGTTTTCTGGTTCGGTTGATTTTCTGGTCTGGTTTGATTTTCTACTCCGATTCGGTTCAGTTCAGGTATGGTTTAGCTTTTGGATTTTCGGTTTCTTGTGTCGACTTTTCAGAGTCGTGCATTTTTCAGTTTCTTGTTATAGACCTTTTTCTAGAAAGGTCTCTGGCCGACTTTCCAGAGTCGTGCATTTAGTGGTTGACTTTCCAAAGTCGACATGTTCTCTGCTAGCCTACCTACCTCTGAACAGGTCAAAGTGTTGCAGATCTCTTCCACAGACCTTCTGTTAGTTTTTTTTTGTCGTTGTCAGTCTCCAACTCCTGTCTACTGCCTCTGTCTTAGTTCCTGTTGCTCGCATTTGTTCATTGGTCTCCTCGTCGGTCACCACCGCCAATCCACTCTGTTTGTCATCCTGTCGTCTGATCTCCAAGTGGTAGATGTCTTCACCAAAGCTATGGCTCGGCAACGATATCAATTTCTTGTTGGCAAATTGTTGCTTACCGACATCAATTTGAGGGGGGATGTTAGAGAATAAAGTAGTGGTACAATTAGGTTTCCACTACAATAGTGGTAGAATTAGGTCTCCATTATAGTAGTGGTATGTTTCCACTATAGTAGTGGTACAAATAGTGCAATTGTAAACCTTATAATGTACTAAGTTTAATCAATGGGAAGTTCAATCAATACAATGTAATCCATCAATAGTTTATTTTGACATGGTATCAGAGCCTTCTCCTCTGTTCCGCCGCGTCAACCTCGTTTCGTTTCCTCCTCGTCTTCAGTTCGGCCCCAACTCCTCTCTTCCGTAGCCACCAGCACGCTCGCCCCGTTCGCCTCCTGCCTCGCCTCTCCCTCGCCATCGGCTTGGTCTTCTCATATGGATGACCTCGTGGCTTGGTCTTCTTCTTGGCCTCCCTCTTCACGATTGGAGCCTCCTCTGTTACTGCGTCTGTACCAAATAAGTCTAGGGTTTATTTTAGCGTTCAGTTTTTTGTATACATTCGTTTCGGTCCGGTTCTTCAGTTCAGTTCAGTATTTTGGTTCAGTCTAGTTTTTAATCTGGTTCTATGGTTGGTTAGCTTTCTGGTCCGGTTTAGTTTTCTGGTTCGGTTGATTTTATGGTCTGGTTTGATTTTCTACTCCGATTCGGTTCAGTTCAGGTATGGTTTAGCTTTTGGATTTTCGGTTTCTTGTGTCGACTTTTCAGAAGTCGGTGCGACTTTTCAGAGTCGTAAAACCTTTTTGCAGAAAGGTTTCTGGCCGACTTTCTAGAGTCGTGCATTATTTAGTTTCTTGTTATAAAACCTTTTTCCATAAAGGTTTGTGGCTGACTTTTCAGAGTCGTGCATTTTTCAGTTTCTTGTTATAGACCTTTTTCTAGAAAGGTCTCTGGCCGACTTTCCAGAGTCGTGCATTTAGTGGTTGACTTTCCAAAGTCGACATGTTCTTTGCTAGCCTACCTACCTCTGAACAGGTCAAAGTGTTGCAGATCTCTTCCACAGACCTTCTGTTAGTTTTTTTTTTGTCGTTGTCAGTCTCCAACTCCTGTCTACTGCCTCTGTCTTAGTTCCTGTTGCTCGCCTTTGTTCATTGGTCTCCTCGTCGGTCACCACCGCCAATCCACTCTGTTTGTCATCCTGTCGTCTGATCTCCAAGTGGTAGATGTCTTCACCAAAGCTATGGCTCGGCAACGATATCAATTTCTTGTTGGCAAATTGTTGCTTACCGGCATCAATTTGAGGGGGGATGTTAGAGAATAAAGTAGTGGTACAATTAGGTTTTCACTACAATAGTGGTAGAATTAGGTTTCCATTATAGTAGTGGTATGTTTCCACTATAGTAGTGGTACAAATAGTGCAATTGTAAACCTTATATAATGTACTAAGTTTTAATCAATAGGAAGTTCAATCAATACAATGTAATCCATCAAGAGTTTATTTTGACAGAAGCATGAACGAATAATACGCCTCTGTACTACAAAGACAGATGTTAACAAGCATGTTGGTTGCAGTTGTTATACAATCATTTGATTATTCAGATGCACATCTCTAATATCCATACCAAATATGGTACCAATCATGCCCTATAAATTCCCTCCCAAATTCAGGATCAACATGAGTTGAATTACCCTATATAAAAGGACCTCTCAAAATTCAGTTCCACTTCATCATTATAGTGGAGAAAAGGAGGATGGATGGACTACAGATAAGAGAAATCGTGATTGACCATTTAATATTGTGGAACATACTTCTCTTCTGCAGTAGCTTAAGCAGTCCATCAAATTCAGCTCACTTGTTGTTGGTGACTTCCGTAGACCGGGTAAGAACCATATGCAGCAACGTACATGTTTGGGTCCCAAGGTGGTGGCATACCATACCCATACCCACCATACCCATCGTACGTGTGGCCTCCATAGTAGACACCACCACCCCATTGATTTCCAAAATCACCTCTCAACTGAATAAGAGAGAACTTCAAAACCTCAACTTGATGGATGATATTAGAGAAGATTGCTTGATATGTGTGTTGTGTTATATCAATGTAAATACCTGTTTGCTTGCAGGGTTACGACCCCAAGATAGCCGTACAGTTTGTTTGCCAATAGTTTCACCATTCATCTTTTGCAATGCCTCTTCAGCATGGTTTCTGCCGAATACACAAGTTTTGAAATCTTAAAAACAAGGAAAGCTAAAAGATAGAGAGGCATGAAGTCACTTTACCTATTTGCAAATTGTACAAAACCACAGCCTTTGCCGGGTGGTATTTTGACGGAGACAATCTCTCCAGAAGGAGAGAAATATTGCCTTAAATCTTCGTCACTAACCTCTGGATCAAGACCTCCCACAAATATCTGTAAACAATTTCCATTAGAAAAAGAATGCAAACAAAACTGATGTCATAGAAGATGAACCAAAAAAGCCTCACTGTTGTGTTAGTAGAATCTCCATCGGATTGATAGCCTTGACCTATGAAACCATTGGACCGTAAATAAATCCGCATTAAAGAATCAATGTGTTGGGAATTATACTTGGTTATCCATATCTTTCAACTGTTAAAGTTCCATACAAAGAAAGTAGATATATATTCATTTTACAAACAAGAATCATACCATGTGAAGAGTGTTGTTGTTGATATCCAGAAGATTTCCTAGGAGTTGCAGCACCGATCCTCATAGCCCTACTTGAACAATATACACCATTCATTTCAGTCATGGCTGTCAACCTTTCAGTGTCATCTCCAAACCTCACAAAGCCATAACCTTTTGAACGGCCAGTGTTGGCATCAAGCACAACTTTGGCGGCCTTAACAGAGTTGTATTTACTAGCAAAAGTTTGATGCAATAAGCTATCAGTAACATCTGCAGCTAAATCTCCAACAAATATAGATAGATCTGAACCGTTGTCTGAACGTTTGTCACCGGTGCTAAATGCAGCCCAGTTAAGACGGAAGGGTTGTTCCGTATTAGGCATCAACATGCTAGTATAACTTTGTATTACTTTCTCAGCTGTAGCATGGGAAAAGAATTCAACAAATCCATAGCATTCGGACAATCCAGTTTGCTTGTTGCGAATAACCTTAACCGATCCAATCTGCATAAGCAACAAGTCATATTAAAACATTGATTATGAAGAGAAAATACAAATCAACCCAGACCATGATCAAAATGCTTCAATGAAATCAATAAAATGTAAATGTAAATGAGATTTCCCTGAACATACACAATCATGAACATCAACTACGCTTTCCCCATTGCAAACTTCTTCATAAGAGCGAAAAGAAGGAATCATTTGCAAATCCTAATATGTTGTTTCATAAAGTGAAGCTAAAACAGAAACTCGATTACTCTTTACATACCAAAAATCCAACCAAAACTCTTAACTACGGTTCTTAACCTATATTATGCGTCATTATATTTATGTATGAATATTTTCGCATGTATATTCCATATGTTAATTAGTTGGAAGCACAACTAACAATCAAGAGTGAGAAATTGCATCCTGCAAAAAAAAATAGTAATAACCAGGAAATGGATAAGACTTCAAAATCTATCCACATTATAGAAGCCGAGGGACCGACATCTCTTTATTGATGCATGGAAAATACAGACACAGACACAAACAGAAACAGTTCAATGTAACACCTTATGCAACAACTATATCTATATGGGTTAATAGTAACACCACATCAAGCTTCTGTAAAATAATCTATCAACTAATAACAGTATTGAGATACAACTAAATATCACGCTATCCCCCGTGAATCCCGACAACATCACTTAGTGTTTAATATTCTACTTAATTAAGAGTTCTATGTGATAGGAATTTAAAGTATTTCAACACTTGTGTAAGGGTGTGTTAACGTTTCAGCCCATAAATATTAAATAACGCATTCAAGTAAAAACTCAATGCAGTTTTAGGACAGTTGGTCAACTGATAACCTAAAATTCACAAACAACAGTTCTATAGTTCTCTGGAAATTTATCTATGGGCTATGTTTGTCCGTACAATCTTTCAAGTCTTGCGCATTTATACTATATATACTGTAATCGCTCAGATTCTACCGTTGACGAAATCAAGGTACGAGATTAAATAGATCCTGTCACTGACGTTGACAGCAACAGAGTACGAAGTAAAGGTTACAAAGTTGCCCAGAATCCACAGCTAAAGTAAATTACCAAATATGCCAAAGTTCGTTCCTTTCCTTTATATATATGTCATTTGTCAAAGGATAACATAAAACTTTCCTGAAGTTTCCATATTTGGTACTTTGATTTTATAGTATTAATACGCAGATCGTAGAGGTTAATCAAGGAAATAACTTCATTCAGAGAGGAAGAGTGAAATAGAGATGACCTCCCCGGCGGTGGCAAAGCAGCTGCGGAGGTAAGTCTCGTCCATCCAGGGGTGCAAGTCTCCAACCCAGATCGACCTGTTCTCCTCTCCCGCACCGCCGCCAGATCCCTGCTGAACGCGCGGGTATGGCGGCACCTGATATTGCGGGTACGCGACGTAGTGTGGCATCTGCGGGAGTGGCGGCGTGGCGTAGTGCTGCTGTTGCACCATCTGAGGATTGTGGTGGTGCTGCTGCATTACCATCGCCGCTGGCGGGTACTGCATTGCCATCCACTGCTGCTGCCGCTGCGGTGTTAACTGATTAATCTGCTGCTGCTGCGAATCGGAACCACTCGACTGCATCTTCTTCTGTTTTCCGAGCGAAAGACGTAGGCTATGCACTGTAGGGTGTAAAGAGAGGGAGTCGAGGAGAAGATGTGATATTGAGGTTGGCTCGACAGATGACAATCTAAACGTGGTCGTCCGTTGAGCCGTTCGATTGGAAAGAAAAGAGAAATACTGGCCGTAAGATCTACGGAGATATGGAATAATAGATTATATAGATAGATAGATCTATCTATCATCAATTGTTATCAGAACCGGACCGGCCTTCGAACCGGCGAGGGATCGGTTCCTGGTTCATACAATCCAACTCGGTCAGATTCAGTTCAATATGCGGTTCACTGTTCGTAAGTAAAAAAAACAATGAATTTGAGACTCTTCAGGAGCCCTAGCTCCGTCGTCAGACTCCCGACGATGGAGTTCACTTGAGAAACAGAGTGTCCAGCTTCTGTAGTTTCTGAATCTCCCTCGAGCGACTGCAGCTGGCCACGTCTAGCCGGACGAGTTTCGTCAGGTTTCCGATCTCTGGCAGGAGGCCACACTCAAAGGTGTTGTAGTACGTGGAGCATTAAATACAACTTCTCTCAATATCTGATCATGCTAACAAATTTAAATTACAAGACCAATCTAGAGGTAACAGCGTGAACCATAATCAATAACAAATTATGTGGCATTAACTAACAAAAATTCAAAACAATTGCAGAAACGATCTCCAGTAGAATGGCTCCGTCAAGCTCGTTGTCGGAGACGACCAAGTACTCCAGAAACTCCCAGCGATCGTCCTCTGGTGGAATGCTATCGGTGAAGAAGTTGCCTCCGAGGTGGAGATGGCCGAGGTTGAGGAGTTCAATTACAACGAGAGGGACGGGCCCGAACATATTGTTGTTGTAGAGGTCGAGGACCTAGAGGCTCTTGAGGAGAGAGAGTTGCATAGGCAAAGTCTCATTGATTATGTAGTTGGAGAGGTTGAGGAAGCGGAGGAGAGGGAGAGAAGATATCGGGGGAGGGATCGGTCTTTGCAAAATCGGTTTAAAAAGAAGAGTTAAACTTAACCTAGTCAGGTTAAATCGAAAAAAAAAAAATCGATTGGTCTGTAAAGAAAACTCAAAAAATTAAATGAATCGGAAATCGATCGGTTTACACAGGTTCAAACATTGTTCACTTGCATGTCGATTTTTTATCTGAACCAAACCGAACAGGAGTTCGGTTTCCAATCGGACCGCCGATCCAGTTTTGATATCTGTGGATCTATCTATCTATGTGTCATGTGAAAGCAACTACTGATCTGCCGCTAATCTCATCTTTATGACTTGTGAGGTATATATGAGGTGGGGACTCTGGCCCACATGATTGCATATTTGCATGCGTTTTAGCCTTTTAGGACTATTTTTCTTTACACTTTAAAATTTAAATTACCCATTTTCTAATTAAAATTTCGATAATTCGACTGGTAAATTAAATTTTTTATTTGAATAAATTCTTAATTAATTTCATATAAAGTGATGATTTGTTAGTTTTTTTATTTGATATTAAATAAATACGAAAATTAACCGTTTAGAACATTTACTACTAGTTGAAAATTTAGCCAAAAATGCACTATGCTAACTAAATAACGAGACTTGGCCAAAAAAAATTAAATAACGAAAAAAATTGCAATTTGCTAACCAACATGCAACAAATACATGCATCGTAACCCATTTGACATCAACTTAAAATAGTTAATAAATAAACATTATGTAAATTCAACTATCAATTTGTTAAAAAATAAAATTTATCTAACAAGTAAATAATTAACTTTAAAAAAAGAATTAATTATTTACTTGATCATTTATGTTGACCCTATATATTACTTTTAAGTTGTTAGCTTTTGTTTTTTAAATGTTAAATATTTATTTACATTTCTAAATGTGATTAATTGTTGTTAAATAATGGAGACTTTCATCACCACCACTCATATGAAGTGGAGAATCCACTTACAGAAGTGGAGAAACCACTCTTCTGGTGGGCAAGTCACTCACCAAGGTGGACAAGCCACTCACGAAAGTGGGCAAGACAATCAGCAAAGCTGTCAAGTCACTGAAGATTGCCATATTTTTTGGGCTATAAGAAGCCAACAATGCTGAAGGAAGAAATAACCACAAGAAAGAGAGAAGAGTAAAATTGGTTGTTGGTGTATTGAGTGTGAGAGACAATAGTGTTGTATTGTGAGCCAAAAATACGGAGTGAGTATTTTAGAGTGCGAGCTAAACATATTTTTTTTTTGGCCATAAGCTAAACATATTGTGTGATACAATTTGTAACACTATTTGTCTATAGTGAAAGTGTGGGTGTGAGTCGTGGACGTAGCCAAATTGGTAAACCACGTAAATTCTTGTGTCGTTTGCATTTCTCTAAATCCATCGAGTCCCAAGGTCCTGCAAGGTGAAAATTAGCAGCGACTAATATCCCAACAAATGGTATCAGAGTCTTCGGTTGGCGAATGAAAGGCACGAAAGACGTTTACGGAAATTATTCTGCGAAATAATTTTCGTATTCATTCTATCTGTTTGAGTGGGAGATATGGTGTTAGAGAAAGAGTCCAAAAATTCTCAATTTGATGGTACAAATTTTGGATTCTGGAAGATGCAAATAGAAGACAGGTTATACCAGAAGGATCTTTATTTACCTTTGGGTAAGAAACCAGAGGAAATGAAAGATTCAGAGTGGGTGGTGCTGAATCGGAAAGCTCTATGACACATACGGATATCACTGTCAAAATCAGTGGCATACAACATCAAGAATGAAACTGCATCTCTCATAGTGACCCTCTCCAGTATGTACGAACAACCTTATGCAGCAAATAAAATTCACTGATAAAGAAGTTGTTCAACATGACGATGTTAGAAGGAACACCATTCAGAGAGCATCTCATCGAGTTCAAAGAAGTGACAGAGGAGCTAGAAGCAGTGGGCATGACGTTCATTGAAGAGATACGTGTCTGTCTAATTCTTGGGTAGTTGCCCAATAGTTGGAAAGGCACAATCACTACAATCAGCGGATTTGCGGGGAAAAAGAAAACACTGAAGTTTGATGATGTGGTCAACATCATTATGACTGAAGAAATTCGAAATTGGTTGAATGACGCTTCTAGCTCAGGGTCAGCTTTGAACGTAGAGAGCAAAGGCAGAGATTCAAACAAGAATGGAGGGAGCAATAAGTCCAAATCCAAGAATGGTAGATCACAATCTCAAAATCCCAAAAATTTCAACAATCGGAATCAGAAGATGATAGAGTGTTGGAACTGCAGGACAATCGGGCGCTATAAGAATCAGTGTATATCCCCGAAGAAAGAGAAGGAAGGCAAGCCTGAAGCAAACATCGCAGCAGAAGAGGCATGCGATGTTTTGGTATGCTCTTTGGAGAGCAAGTCAGAGTCATGGGTGCTTGACTCGGGAGCTTCCTTTCATGCGACCTCCAACAGAGAACTCTTAATGAGTTATTCACCAGGTAATCTTGGCAAGGTATATCTTGGTGATGATTAACCTTGCGATGTGGTTGGCAAGGGTGATGTACAGATCAAGTTAAATGGATCTGTGTGGAAGTTAAGGGATGTGAGACACAATCTTGACTTGAGAAAGAATTTGATCTCGGTGGGGAAGCTCGCAACGGAATTTTATGCCACAACCTTCAATGGCAATACTTGGAAGGTTTCTTAAGGTGCGATGACAGTCGCTCGTGGCCAGAAGAGTGGTACACTATATACGACGACGAACAATGGTGGGTCAATTGCAGTTGCAGACAGTAAAGATGATCCAAATTTATGGCACCAGAGACTTGGTCACATGAGTGACAAGGGTCTCAAGATCTTGCATTCCAAGGGAAGAATACCAGACTTAAAGTCAGTTGACACTACTTGTGTGAAAGTTTCATCTTTGGGAAACAAAAGAGAGGTAGCTTCATAAAGAGTGGCAGAACAGCAAAGCAAGAAAAACTTGAGCTAGTTCACACGGATATCTGGGGTCCAACCACGGTCTCATCCATTGGCGGAAAGTCATATTTCGTGACTTTCATTGACGACCATTCCAGAAAATTATGGGTTTATTTCTTGAGACATAAACCTGGAGTATTTGAAATGGTCAAGATGTCGAAAGCCAAGGTAGAAATTGAGACGGATCTAAATATTAAAACATTGAGATTCGACAACAGTGGTGAGTATGATGACATGGAGTTCATGAAGTTCTGTTTTGAGAATGACATCAGACTAGCAAGGACTGTGCTAGGGACACCACATCAGAATGGTGTAGCAGAACGGATGAACCGAACATTGACTGAGATAGCTAGAAGCATGCGAATACATGCAGGACTGCCCAAGCAGTTCTGGGCAAACACAGTCAATACAACAGCTTACTTGATCAATCTTGAAGCATTAGTCCCGCTAGAGTTCAGAATACCAGAAGAGGTATAGAGCGGAAAAGAGGTAAAACTTTCTCATTTGAAAGTTGTGTATCATATGTGCATACTAGTGGTCAGGCTAGGGGAAAGATTGACTCCAAATCACTAAAATGCACCTTCATCGGATATGATGGAGATAAGTTTGGGTACAAGTTCTGGGATTACCAGACCAAGAAGGTGATCAGAAGTCGAGACGTGATATTTAATGAAAATGTGATGTACATGGACAAAAATACACTACAGCCTAGTAGTGTAGCACAGAGCGATCATATGTACATTGATCCAGATGATATCCCGGACAGAAGTATAGTGCAACAAGAAGTTGAGAGTCCTCCAGTCAGAGGAACAGACACCGCAGAGCAGCACACAACAGACTGATCAACCACAGTCTTCATCTTCTTCATATCCAGTATTGAGGAGATCTTCACGACCTCCTATACCAAATAGAAGGTACATGAATTATTTTATGCTTACTGATGCAGGAGAACCTGAATGCTATGATGAAGCATGTCAAGGAGAATTTTCTAGCAAGAATGAAAGAAGAGATGTAGTCCCTTATCTCTAACCAGACATGGGAGCTAGCTGAGTTACCCATGAGAAAGAAGACGTTACACAACAAATGGGTGTATCGAGTCAATGAGGAACATGACGGTTCCAAAAGGTACAAGGCTAGACTTGTATCCAAGGGCTTTCAGCGGAAAGAATGTATTGATTACACCGACATATTTTCCCTGGTTGTAAAACTGACGACCATTCGGTCAGTTTTAAGTATTGTTACAGCAGAAGACTTACAACTTGAGCAGTTAGATGTCAAAACTGCTTTCCTCCATGGTGATCTCGAGGAGGAGATATACATGGAGAAGCCGGAGGGTTTCTCAGAAAATGGCAAGGAGAAACTCGTGTGTAAACTGCGGAAGAGCTTATATGGATTGAAACGGACTCCAAGGCAGTGGTACAAAAAGTTTGATGGGTTTATGCAAACGAATGACTATTTCAGATGCAATGCTGACCATTGTTGCTACTTCAAAATGTTTGAGTCCAACCATATTATTTTGCTACTTTATGTCGATGACATGTTAGTGGCAGGTTCAGATATGGGTGAAATCAAAAATTTGAAGAAGCACTTGTCGAGTGAGTTCGAGATGAGGACTTGGGTGCAGCAAAGCAGATTATTGGGATGAGAATCAATAAAGACGAGTCAAAGGGTACTTTGGAGTTATCTCATGCGGAGTACATTGGGTGTGTTTTCAAAAGGTTCAGCATGTGTGATGCGAAAGCAGTCAACACACCATTGGCTAGTCATTTTCGACTATCCAAGGAGCAGTCACCCAAGATGGAAGATGAAAGGAACTTCATGACTAAGGTTCCATATACCTCAGCCATTTGAAGTCTCATGTATGTCATGGTTTGCACAAGACCAGACATTACTCATGCTGTGGGAGCAGTGAGCAGGTTCATGATTAATCTTGGAAGGCAACACTGGGAAGCAGTCAAGTTAGGGTCGACAATGGTGCGGTGAAAAACCCATAACCATGGTTATAACCGTTACTGTTTAAAATGGTTAACTGTACCATTATGATGTGGTGCGGTTATGGTGATGAATTTTCTACCCATAATGGTTATGGTTATGGTATTTGAGCTATACTCATGGCTATTGTATAAATATAATAATTAATTATTATTAATAAACTAATATATACTAAATAATAGAAGTTAATGTACATACATGTAATAAATAACTAGGGTTAATGGTCAAAGTGCTCCCTAAGTATTTTATTGTTGATGTTAGTTTTATATATTTTTATTGTTGACAATATAGATTTAAGTATTTTTTTTAAATAAAAATTTTGGTATTTTATTATATTACATGTGTGGAATAAATATGGGAATACATGTAAAACCATGGTTAATAACCACGGTTATTTTAATGGTTATGGTATTGAAAATTGTACCAGTTATGGTTATGGTATGTGGTTTAAAAATATGGTATGCTTATGGTATTTGTCATACTCGTACCATACCCTAACCATTGTCAGCCCTAAGTCAAGTGGATACTAAGGTATCTAAGAGGCACCAGCAACAGCTGCCTGTGTTTCAGAAGAAACGAGTTGAGACTACAAGAGTTTGTAGACTCAGATTTTGCTAGTGAGGTAGACAACATGAGGAGTACTACCGGCTATGTATTCACAGTGGGGACTACTACAATCAATTGGATTTCGCAGATACAGAAGATAGTAACGTTATCAACCACAGAGGCGGAATACATAACAATCACTGAGGCAAGCAAAGAGATGATCTGGTTACAAGGTTTGTTAGCAGAATTGGGTCTAAGACAGACGAAGAATGTTTTGCATAGTGACAGTCAGAGTGCGATACATCTGGCAAAGAACTCTGCATTTCATTCAAGGACCAAGCATGTTGGACTTCGTTATCACTTCGTCAGATCTCTACTAGAGGATGGAGTTTTAACACTTGAGAAGATCCAAGACAGCAAAAACTCAGCTGACATGTTAACCAAGTTAGTCACCCATCTGAAGTTGTGCTCAGTTTCAGTGGGTCTTCAACAATAGAAGACAGGTAAGTCTCACACCCAGTTCACTCATGGATGCAAGTAGAGTTAAAGTCTCCAAGTGGGAGATTGTTAAATAATGGAGACTTTCATCACCACCACTCATCTTAAGTGGAAAATTCACTTACTGAAGTGGAGAAGTCACTCTTCTGGTGGACAAGTCACTCACGAAAGTGGGCAAGCCAATGACCACAGTGGGCAAGACACTCAGCAAAGTTGTCAAGCCACTGAAGATTGCCATCTTTTTTGGTATATAAGAAGTCAACAATGCTGAAAGAAGAAATAACCACAAGAAAGAGAGAAGAGTAAAATTGGTTGTTGGTGTCTTGAGTGTGGGAGAAAATAGTGTTGTATTGTGAGCAAAAAATACGGAGTGGGCATTTTAGAGTGCGAGCTATACATATTGTGTGATACAATTTGTAACACTATTTGTCTATAGTGAAAGTGTGAGTGTGAGTCGTAGACGTAGCCAAATTGGTAAACCACGTAAATTCTTGTGTCGTTTGCATTTCTCTTAATCCATCGAGTCCTAAGGTCTTGCAATGTGAAAATTAGCAGCGGCTAATATCCCAACAATTGTCACTATGTTAATTAGTTGTTCATTTTTTATATCATATCTTCTCTGTTGCATAATTTTTAAATATAAGCTTTGATTTTAGAAAATGCCATTTTTATAACTTCAACTCATATATAGAATTAACATAACAAAACTAACAACGAACTGTGATTTGAATCAAAAAGTTACATCTTAAACATAAATGATTAAATATCACAACCATAAAACAAAATGTAATATCTTGACTAAGTAAATAATTTACCCTTTAAAATATATATAAAATTTATAGCTTAATTATCCTTATTGAACCGAAATAACGTCGCCCATATCTGTAATGAAAGTCTACATGGCTTGCAAAAAGATACCTTATTACACATTTATGTAATGTTTAAACAAAGTTATGACTAAGAAGGTGTGTCGCCAAAGAGAAAGCATAGTTTTTATGTGATTTCTTAGAACCACACGAAGCATCCCATCACATGGTTCAAAGTGACATTAGAAATTAAACCACATGTAACACAACTTTTTAATCGAATAGGATCCACAAAAAAATAAAAAAATATTTTCCTCATTCTTGTATGAAGTAAAGTTCAATATCATAGACAAAAGAGACCACCTAACCTTAGTCTCGCACATCGGTTCAACATGAGGACCATAAAAGGTATGTATTTTGCATTCTTCATGCAATCAACCTACCTACTGAGCCCGTCCATGGTCTGACTGGAACCGAAGACCGTGAGGCGGCTAACCCAAATTCGTAGATCAGGAAGTGACCAAGCCATTGTGTGGTTCTGAGGCAGGTTCATTAGTTTGACGAGGTATGACAAAATGGTCGACAATCCTTACTGTATTGACAGGGTCCTGGAACGGACTCGCTGCGCTCCATTTGCTAGGGTAATCCCTGAGGTGGCTGAACTCATAGCTCTCTTTCGACTCACTGTCCCATGCCGCGTCCAGCTTCCATTCTTTCGGCACCTACGTTCAGATAGCAATTTGTAAAAAAAATAAAAATATATGCAACTAATGAGAAGTGAGTCGGGGATGAGTAGTACCTACCTTATCAACAGCAAGAGTGTAGACCCCGAGATCGCCATTGGAGTTAATGTGGAACCGTGTAAATGACTTGTAGTTAGCTATTCGGAGAGACGAGAAGGCCTCGTCGAAGTGTATGTGGAGCAAGTTGATACAAATGTATAAGTAGCTCCCAAACACGAGCGAGACCACTGGGGTTGAGAAAACCCAGAAGTATAAGAACACGGAGGCGTAGTATATGGCGGCACCTCCGCGTGACAACGTGTCCATTCCGTTCTTGCAGATCGTAGTCCGAGTTACAGCCATAACCTAAACATTGTACCACCAGACATATGGATATGAACATGTAGAAAACACAGTATTATGAAAAAATAGGGATTTAATTCTGAGGTTAATTAATGGATCGAGATTCTTTTGCCTGATTCAAGATTAAAAAAGGAAACTGAGAATGTGGCAGAATCTCATCCATCCATTGTGCTTAGATCGTGAGGATTCGATTCACGTCCAGAACAGAAATTGATAAGTACAAGAACATGAACCTCAGGGACATCAAATGCAGACATGAGATACTTGATGCATGCTGGATAGAGGCCAAATGTCCACTGCTCGATTCGAGCTCGGAGCCCTTTTGGATCTGGAAAGTGTTCATTCTCCATTGTTCGGTACCACTCGTACAGAGTGTGATACCCTGCAAAATAAGATAGATCAGCATCTCAAAGACCAAAAACAACTGCAATTTGTCTCACCTAGTCATGCACTGTAAAAATCTTCTATATGTACAGGTTATGAGTTGCAAAAAGTAATCATAGATGGCCAGCCAAAAATCGCAGTTACCACAAAAAAATGTATGGCTATAGTTATTACAGAATGCAAACTTTTAAGTGATGGTGCCCCCAAACCAGATTCAATTTGTTGCTGCTATTAGATAAGTGCTGTATCATGCTAAGTAACAAAACAAAGCTGACCTGAGGTTGCTAGAAGATCGTGCTGGATGCAGATCTCCACACCCAATTCCAAGAGCACCAGAAGAATCAGTGCTGCAGTTAAGTGTGCAGAAACATGAAGAAGACCGATGATTATTCGTTTTTTCCGCGACATTTTTGATGGCACAAATGCTATTGCTGAAATAAGCAACACGAGGGCGCCAAGTAGAGATACGTAAGAGGATTCCAGCAAGTACATGAACGCGCTCCATACAGTGCCGAAGAAACTCATCAAGTGACCAGAAAATGAATCTTCTTGTAAGATGTGATCAAGCTTACACTGGAGAAAAAGTAGAAAAATGATGAATGAGACAGTTCTTGGGCAAAATAATAAAGAACACGATCAATTGGAAACAATCTCAGGATAGTCAGATTAGATCGAAGGATTACATATTTGAAGACATTGAAAGTGTAATGACAAAGAAGAATCAGAAATAACCTGTGGGAACATAGAAAAGACCAATATAAAGTAGATTATGCCGCCAATGAAATCAAACTGCCAATTCTTCTTTCGGAATTTCAGTATATTACCCAAAGCTATCTGCAAACAACGAAAAGAGACCATGTTCAAGGTGAAAGATGAAACTTGAAAGATTCCCACTTGTTGGGTATGTAGTTATTTGCAGAAACCAGTACATTACCCTGCTCGAGTCTTTAAATGAGGGATAAGCAGCCTTAATTTCATAAGAACTGCCACAATACTCGTTGAAGTTTCTGAAGACATGCGTTGGATGTAAAAATGCTCCGCCACAGCCATTGACAATTAGGTGTTGCACATTAGCTGGCACATCTGATGGGATATACGAATGACGCATATAATGATGCAAATCCCCAGCAATTCGGAGTTTACATCTTCCTTTCAGATAATCAGATACCAAGTGACAGACATTTTGCCCAGATGCATCGCTCCAGTACCAATCAATAAGCCAGCTAGGTTCGTGCGTCATAATGATAACAGAATCATCAACCCCTACCTGGACCAAGAAGACATGCAGTGAGGAAATAGGTTCAAGAATCAGCTAGCAAATAAGCATCACACAAGTTTAAAGCAAACATATCCAAATGGTTAAGAAATGTGAAATATAGAATGGAAACAGTTTTGAATGGAAATATAGAATTAAATGGATACAAAAACAAATAGACAGGACATTGTTCATCAGATTGTAATTAATATGGAGCTCAGGTGATTAACGTACTGTCACGTAAAATATCCATTACATTTCCTTCATTTGTTAATGAAGTTACTTTTTGACATATTAATCATCAATATAGAGGCACTATATCATTAGAATTCACCTTGTTTAAAGCCTACGTTCATAATCTGCCTTAAGAAGAGAATCTAAGCCTTCATATATCTCCATCTTCTTTTTTCCATTTCAAGGCTACTCTTGTTTTCAGAAAGGAGAACAAAACAAAGCCTTACTTGAGCCAAATTCATATGACATGTGTACCAGCAATAAAGCTTGACTATGTAAATCTTTTTCATACTAAGTTCAGATCTACTAGAATAGCTGAACCGAGACGTGAGATCTATAGCTTAGTAAAGCTTTTAAGGGCAAGTGCATCAACAAACTTGAAGTCGTCGCAGTAGCAACACGTACCCGTTTATTCACCAACTCAGAGAAAAACTTAAACTGGTATACATCAATATCCCCATGGAGTGCTAAATCAAGACCAAAAATCCACCATCCTTTTGGAAGTTGCAAAGCAAAGTAGCTCTTCTTTTGAGGCATAAACCACCCCCCTAACCAGCTTTTATGGCATATATACCTCATGAAAGTATGAAGGCCATCAAACCAATCTGAAAAAAAAACAATTATGAAGTTATAGTATATTTATGTCAAACTAACATCATTAAAAGATCTTATCTTCTTCAACGATAAGAATGATAATAACAACCAACCATGGTTTCCAGGAATGACAAAACACTGTGGTCCATCATATTGCTTGAGATCAGATGCCCCAAGTGGCACCTCAGGCTTGTTTATAGCGATTTGCTGTGGTCTGTACCATGCTGGAGGTTGAAGAGCATATTCAAATGGACAAAAGAATCGCCTTTCATAAGTGAATGCAGATGGATTTGGGTACCTACACGAATAAAAGATAGAGTTGACTAAAGGTTATAAGATAAGTATATAATATTCATGAAGTAATGAATTCTTGAAGGGAATCTCAGCATTTGGAAGTGTTTTACATTATTAAATAAAAGTAAGAAAAAAACAGAATGGATCTACTTCAAACTGTGGCACAAAAAAAGAGTGCAAAAATCTATATGTTCTGTCAGTAAGCTTTAGAAATCCTAATAAACACAACCAAGGAAGTATGATTTGTTCATGCAGGCTGAAAACTAACGTTAAAGTGTCAACTCCAGTTACCAAGTACAAATGCACCACGATGATTTACAGATCTCAACAAAATACTGAAATAACTAAATATAATTTGGGGAAATGTTAAAAAAATATGTATAACGAATGTTTGGGACAACCATAGCAACAGAACGACCAAAATATTTTGATCCTCCAAATGAACAACAATTACTCTTTTTTGATATTTCAGTTTTATGCAATCTAGTAGGCACATTGGCATCGCACCACTTAATAGGATCATGACACTGCATACTAGAGTTATTTAGCTAATATCTGATTTGTTATCCAAAGAACTTGATAAACACTTCTAAGAAAATTGACAGTCAGCGGAATTCTAATTAAAATCCAGAGTACAACAGACATGAAACCTCCATCTGACTAATTTTAATGACAAATTTCAAACTTACGCAAGATCCCCTCCAATAAGCAACAAATCGGCTCGTGGTAAGAAAATGAATGAATCACTTGTTTTGAGCCTGAGTGAAGGTTGTGCCATTAATCGTGCAACACTGTAAGAAGGGTTTCCTCCATCTCCAGTATCAGCCATAAAGTCAAACCAAAATTCGTCCTTGTCACGAAAGTGGTCATACAGGAGATCTTGCTCAATTCCATCCCCACTCTTATCCATAGATGCCTGAAAATAGAAAATGGAGTTGAAAATGGTCCAAAATAACTCTACAACATATTAAAAGTACATATTTTCAATTCAATTATGCAGCTATAACATAAAATTAAAATGTATTTGTTGAGTTGAGAAAAGGTTAGAAGACAGGTACTTCTCATATTATCTATCCAGAATTGAAGAATAGACTACTAAGGAATGTTGTTCTTATAGAATAATGGAAAATATTTCGAGGAACATCACCTGCATCATACGCATGTCGAACCGCCCTACGAAGACTGTTACTGACACTAAAAGGTCAAAAACTGTCTTGAACAGATCAGCTGATGTTCTGCAACATAACCAATGAGTACCAAAAGATAATAAATCGACAAGGTCCTTCAAACACCATAAAGTTCTAAATAGAAGAAAATGATTATATTACCCTGAATACCATGGAACCATTTCCAGAAAGTCTGGCTTCATTTGCTTCTTCTTCAACTTGTCATAATCTTCAACTGAAACCGGATGGGTAAGAGCCCACCTGATCGATTTTAAAAATCAGTACAACAGTTTGTGCAGAAAAATAAAGAACATAAGGAAAACATGGGTAATGATAATTACATCAAGTACATTAGCATAATCAGATTTCAAACTTTGAGCTTTATTATACTCAGAAGGCTATTGAAGAGACATCTGAAGCAGTAGGAACATGAAACAGAGTAACTTCTAACAGAATATTATTCAACAACACAAATACATTTATATCAAGCAAGACTTCATTGAAATTAAACCGCACTTTCATGTTAAAGAACTAACTTATCCAGCAAATAACTCACCCTGTTGATCTCTCGACCACATAATTGGCAATGTATAGACCAATAAATGTGGCCCACAATGAGTATATCGGAGAAATTTCATCAGATGTTCCTGCACTCTAAACTAGGAGTTAGAATGACTTGAAAAATAAGAAAATTAAGATGGCAGATTCAATGCATTATGATCAAGATAATCTAATGGTTTGAACTATAGATATACCTCCCCATAAATAACCCACTTGGACAAAAGTGGATAATCACTGGCAGACCCCACAGGAGCAAACCAAGAGGAGCACACCTCTTCCTTCAATTCATTCATGAAAAGGACCTTGGTGATCCATTTTCTTTGATCTTTCGTGAAGAGTAAAGACCAGCCATAACTTTCTCTTTCAAGTGACTTTTCCTTCAGATGTGCACGGTTACCACAGTGGCTATAAAATATACAGCAGGCAACACTTAGAACCTGTATATGACACAGAATAAACAAAATCAAAATGGTAAATCTTCTAAAAAAAAGAACAAGTCTAAATGAAATTGGAAAAACAGAAAGCTCACAGCACAATTTTGGAAAATGGTTGGAATCTCTGGCTTTCGTGCTGCCAAGCGAGAAACAAGTCCAGCATACCAAAGTCCAAGAAATATCACGTGGAAGACAAGAAGGAAGAGTATAGATGAAATGTAAATTGTCAAAAATAAGGACAGATTCATCCTCATGTCCACTCCCATCGACTGGAAGCTGGGAAGATGATATAAAGCTGCTATCAAAATCCACGCTATATACCTGCACAACAAGAAACCACTTCAGTCACCACTTGTAGAGTGTAGACTATAACTGTGAGAGATATCTGCACTAAAGTTAATTAAATACCACTAGGAGAGAACTCACCATATGCTGAAATTTGAGTAACTTGGCGTGATGGTCTTCCCAACAAATGGAGATGAAAAGAAATAGAAGAAACCAAGCAAGCAGCCATACATAGACCACCATTTGACATTGTTGTCCAACTTTTCTATTAGGGTGTGCACATTATCAGAAGATATGAAGAAGAGGCAACCAATTGCAACAGCAATTATGGCATGTCGTGAATGCTCGTGCGGATATGGGTGTCTTTGAGTTAGAATCGTCCTGACGCTCTCCATTTGCGAGACTATAGATGACAGATGGAGGCCTTATTACATCCCATCAAGCTGTACATCCATTTACCATCATTCTATTTCTACCTCACAAGTCGCACACTCAGAATCTTGCATAAAAAATCTCCTTTCCTCTTGGAAATGTAAAAGAATCACGATGGCGAAATCGTTTCGTAAATTATCTGCCACGTATTAATAATGTTAATGAAATCTGAGAAAGAAGGCAAAATTATTAACCTAATTGAAATTCAAGACAGATCTTCATCTGGAACATGTAAAAATTAGACGAGTTCCTACATAACTTTTTAGCGTAACCTGTCAGTAGATGAATTCTAGCAGATAAACAGCACAACATACATCTTGTTTTGCCATAATTCAAGAAAACAAACAATGGCAAATCAGAATGTCAAGAAACACTCAAAAGAGCAATCAACTATCTTTATGTCAAAGATTCACGCTGTTCAATCAACATTGATCAAAGACATCCCTTCATCATTATACCAAGTAGCGGAAAGATTAAAGACACTGTGGAGAAAATACACCTTAGAGATAGAAGACGAAAGGGCGCATGCGGAGGGAGTATATGAGCGGCAAGGGCCGCGCACGTAACTTATCTTGGGCATGCAGAGTTTCAGATCAACTTGGAATCGCAGAATGGCGCGGAATATAGTGATTAGCGATGGCACATTCCCTTATTCAGAGCCTTGAGGAGAAATTCTTCATCTCCATGGAGCTCCGGTTGGTCGTTGTTCGATGATGACGAAGGTGTAGCTTAATATAATATGTACAAACTCCGGTGATTATTATTGTATCGTCGTCTTCGTTCCGCAACGTTCATGGGAGTCGAGTCGACATCTGCTTTGTAGTTTTACTCTTATTTTTCAAGATCTCAGTTTTAGCCCTGTAGTTTTGCTATATTTGCAATTGCAACCCAATAGTTTATACGAGACCGCTTCTAAGACCTGGAGGCCTATATATGACTTGAGGTAAACCTGGAGGTTGAAGTTAAAAAAAAAACAAACCTGGAGGTTATTTAAACTGAGATTTAAAAAAGTTGTCCAGATCAAATTATTGACTAGAACTAGATGATGAGATGACTTTACGTTTCTAATCATTTACTATTTGAAATATAAAAGGTTAATAAGTCCAGTAATAACATATATTTGAAATATAAATGGTTAATAAGTCTAATGATATCATATTTTTGGGTCATGTCATCGGATGATATCCCTATATTGTTTTATTGGTACCTTATGTTTTCAGAATGTTGTTATTTAGTTCAAATTAATGTTGCAGTCAAATTTAACTAACGAAATGTTAATGTGATGTGACGCTGATGAAAAATAAAAATAAATAGGAAAAATAGAAAAAAAAATATGAAAAAAGTTAAAAAAATATATATTTTAAAACTTTATATATTAATAAAAATGATTGTTTACAAATTTATTTTTTTAAAAAAAAAATCAAAAAAAAAAAATAGGGTTCGATTCTTGGGTCCAATTGACCCTGCCAAGATCGAACTCAGGGATGGGTCCAATTAACAGAATACAGTATGACAACATTCTTCAAACATAACGGATCATTTGACCACATCAAACAACATATGGTGTCATCCGATCACATGACCCAAACATATGGTATCATTGAAACTATTAACCCAAATATAAATGAGAAAATATTCAACAGTATCTTACATAACATGATTAAAATCATATTAAAAAAAACGAATTGGGCACGAAATGACACTATAAGACCGATTAAACATATAATATGATCTAAAAAAAGTCATTTGCCACCTGTCCTTTTTTAAGAACATTAAGTTCTGACCCATTTGGAAAATTACAAGATCAATCATATTTTGAACCACAATGAACCATGTTAGGATGGGTCTACACATCCTCTTGAGGTTCACATGTGATCTGTCTTGATGCCCTTTAATCCCCCGATGCATGGATTCATCACGTCATGCACGTTGTATGTTGTTTTCCGTCCGACCTGCAAACAAATCAAGCAACACGCCATCATCTTTACAAGACAAAATCTTACATTTGATAACAAATAGAGAAGATGATTGCATAGTCTTTTTTAAAAGCAATGCTTCGAGCTAATCATCAAAACTTCTAATCATGAACAGACAATGCTACGAGTCTCATATGAATAGCAATTCGCAAACCATGATTGATCAGGAGAGACAAACAATAGATTAATCAATAATTTATGAACAAACATCCAATTCACTTGAGGCCACTGCAATTACATCAGAAGACCTCCATGTCCATATACAAAAAACGATAACTGCACTGGAAATTGAAGCTATCATTTCTGTTTCCAATGCCATCCCTCATTAATCTTACTTCAGTTTCCTTCCTGCGTACCAACAAACGCTTTGAATTCTGTCAGGACTATTCAAATTAATCTTATCAGTTCTACTCGGCGAAGGTACTGAAAAATTTGAATACCATTTCCAGTCAAGAACTGAATACACTCATCGATAATATTTCCTATGCCATCCTCAGCAGATTTTTTCATGCATACCAGAAATGTTAAACCATAGAGAAGTAAAATCAAACATCGAACTCACATAGAACGGGATCATCATCTGCTGCTGAATCTGTTCAAACGAGGAGGTACTTGCTTTTTATAAGATAATCAGTCGAACTATTTGCCCCATATACCGAAAAGCTTTTGTTGTTTCTCTCAAGCATTTGTTCTTCTTGTCACGTGACCAATGCTGCATTCAATGAAAAGGAGATTTCAAATTTCATGGGACACTGATCAGTGATCAGCCACCACAGTAAGAACGATGGGGTATTGAAGGCAATGACCTCTCCGAGAGCGTTCAGCTTCTCTCTGACACCTTTAAGCGACTCATTTGCATCTCCGTCCCAACGACAGAACTCCAATTCCCTTCCTTCTAGTACTCTCTCAGAAACCTAGTTGATGGTCAATATTAACAGCACAAGGCTCAAATAACCTCTCTATTTTAATGCTAAAATCAACAAAAAATTGTTCAGCAATCACTAACTACATCTATAATTCACTGAGCAAGATTGATTGATTTTTTTCTGCTAAGACGGTATAGCTCCTTGATAATAATTTCTATTGACAGTGACCTTACCACATCCTCACTCATCTGTTTGGCAGCACACAGGGGCTGCTGCATACTACTCCAAACAACTACACTAAATGCAATATCCTTATGGATATTACTCACTTTGTAGTTTTTCTGGCTTAAGTTAGAAAATATGTAACTTGAAGTTCATGGGAATTCATCTTGACTCGAGAAGGAAAACGGTTATGTTGCTAGAGAAAAATCACCTGGTTGACTATCACTTGACCGCCAGCTATGTGGGAGAAGTAAATATTATAGAAATGACAAAGGAATAATGGGGCACTCCTCTCTGCAAGTTCCTCCAAGTACTTGGCATAAGCAACACCTGGGTCGCTCGGTTGCGGAAGAGACATACCCTGCTGCCCAAACCACTGAAGATCTTTTGAAATAGCTTCTGCTCGTTCCAATCCTGTTTTCCGGAAGTAAGCATCTGTTCATAAGTTCAGTCATGGTGTTAACATATATAACACATAAAAGAGGAATCAGTATGAAGACTTCTTTCCAAGTACTTCTTTTCAAGATAAATTAGCGTCAAGCTAGGACACCGTATAAATTATAAACAAAAGGACAAAGGGATAGAACTAAGCTCAAGAGTATTTTCATCATTTCTAGCCAAGCAAAAATGTAATCTCTTGAGAATTCGCCTAGCTCTAGGTTTGACTGTCAACCTAGATGATGTACAAGTTATCAGTAAAAGCAAAGAACGGGATTAGAACCAATATGATAGCTTCGGCAAGAGATGCACTCAGAAACTAGTAGACATGTAAGTGCTTAGATTAATGGCTAAATCAAAACAGAGTTACAATAAAGAAATGATTTTGAGGCTAAGAAATGGGGAAAACAACAACAACATCAGTGTATGTATCACTGAACCGAACCAGTGAAGGAAATACTCACAGGCAACATCATCAGATTCATCAATAACTCGCTCGATTGTATCAAAGACCAGCTTACTATCCACCAAATAGTTGACAAAACCTTTCACGGTGGGAATCCACGTGTCGACAGTCTCGGATGAACGGCTATCATCTCCTCCTTCTTCATCACTCATGTCGCTGCCACTGCTGCTGGGGTTCTTGTGAACGTACTTGCCCTTGATGTTGCGGAGCCTCATGGCAACAAACCTCATCTCCTGCGTGATACCCTCGTTCTCCCCAGGGTAGAGCTTCCTGTACCTCGTCGTCTTTTTCTTCTTCTTCACAAACGTAGGCCCTGTCGACGTTGTGGGACTGGTTGAGGAATTGAAGCAGCGCAGACCGTTCTGCGCTATGAGTGGCTGCTGTTTCTGAGGAAACGAGTAGCTGAGAAGAGAAAATTGGCGAATCAGCGGCCAACTCAATATGAGTGACGATGGGAACGATGATGTCGTTGCCGGAGGCCACAACCGCGCCATTTCTTGCAGAATTTGGTTTTGCTGTCCCCGGATCGGAAGGACCTTGACAAGGAGGAGGAGAGTAACGATAGCTTAGCCATTCGGTACAATTTTGGGCCGATACAGTCCGACTTTTTAAAAGAGCTCATATAAATATCATCCTCAAACTCCCATAAACCATCAATTTAACCTTTAATAGACTGTATAGCGTACCAACCAGGTCGCCAGTTTATTCAATGAAAAAAATTGTTCATTCTCAAGGAAAACCAAATGCACATGGTCTGACTTGAGATTTGGTTACATGTATGAATACCAATTTACAAACAACGCGTAAACTATTAATTGTATGAACAAGATCTATATTGTCCCTAAAAAAGGACCCTTTGCCTCGACCTCCGACAGATTTGATCTTTGGGAAGAATATGCAGAAACAGAAAGACTTCCTCGTTCATCAAGTATAATGGGATTTAAGCTTTTGAAGGAAAGCCAAGGTCTCCGTGTATGAAGGATCTGTTCGGCTTAGTGGCTTACATGAGTTTATATGATCTGTTGACTCCAATACCTGCAGCAATCAAGTTTTTTTAAGACTCAGACTACAGCATTTGGCAGCACCAGCATTTCTGTTCCTACAATAATCTTTTAACGCAGAGATACTCGGTTTAGAATCCAAGAGACAAAAATTCCTAGAATGTCTCAAACTTACCACGAGTTCACCAAATCCAGGATACGCAGACTCAATGGGTACAATTTCCATGCGAAAGGCCCATCCTCCATAACCTTCAACTATTGGAGTCACTTTAGTCTGAGAAAATGATTCAGTGTTTGCTTATCAGCTCTTCGGACAGCATGGCATCATTCACCATTACTGACAAAAATGAAGAAACCTTGCCATTTAAAGAAAAATAACATACCTCACAGAAACTAAGTACATCAAGCATTCCTTTTTTGTGAAATTGGCGGATGAAGTCATTCAGCTCTACCAATATAGGTGACCCGCTTCTAAGCTCACCTATCTACAAACACACACAGTACCTCAACCTCACTTAACTAGCTATCTTGTACAAAGCATTGCCCTAAAAGAATCTAGTTTCAAGCCAAAAAGATACTGTAATAGTTCACTAACCGTGGGCGCAGGGCGAAGCACAAGACCCATTCGCCAAGGCATATCTGCGAGTTTGCTGCCAAAGTGCGGACAGCTGTAGAAAACCTGATACATCCAGATTGACTCGATAAGAAATTGTCTCATGAATGACTCAACCTTGTCAACAATCTTTCATAAAGGAAAGGCGGTTTGTTTGGTGCAATTTGTTTACAAAAGTTTTTTTCATAAAAAAAACTCTTAACATGATTGCTAATGAAACTGTAGGTTTTGCCACACAATGAACGAAATTCTTTTTTCGAATGCAGAAGATATTTGGTATCAAGTGAGCCTACCACTCCAACAGTGTTATTCACAAGATTATCAATGTTCTCAGACTTTGCTTTGAAAAGCATCTGCTTCACAACCAACCCTCCCATGCTGCCACAAAAAGAAAATAGATATTTAATTAATATTAGTGTCCTAAAACCAGCTAATGATTCTATAGTCTCTGTACTTTACGGGGAATAACTAGCCTAAAACAATTCAAATGCACCACAGATAAACCATGAAACTGGAGCATTTACACTTGAACAGATCAGATTACTACCTGTGGGTCACAAACACCACTGGCCGATTTCCAATCCCAGCAGCAACTAATTTATGTAGCAGCATGGAGCTCACCTCCTACATTCAGATATACAAATGGGTACTCTCATTACTAATAGCTGAATCTTAAAAAAAAAAAATCGATTAAGTAGAATCATAAATTGCAGAGATGTAATACTTTAGTATACATATAGAAGGATTTTCTCAGAAGAAACATTCTTCTGCAACTCCGAAGACAAAACCATGAAAATAAACGGGGACTTGTAAAATTTTGAATAATAAACAAGCGTGGAGATCATAAAACATGACACTGACCTGAAGGGGAAGGCTAGCTCCAGACCACTGGGTAAGATTTGTCTGCAAGAAATGTTGATAACAAATGTGAAGCCTATAGCACCCAAAATAATGTTAGACATCTATATTACTAGAGAAGGAGGATAGACAAATTGTACCAACAAGAAGAAGAAAATACATGAAGTCCCCTAATTGAATTAATATAATTTATGGAATTTCATCAGACACAAACCTTATATTTAATGGAAAACATACGGGCTTCAGGGAAATCATTAGAAAGCCATTCACCTGGCCAGAATGTTCCTTGCTTCCCAGCCTCTTGATCAATTTTCTCAACCAAACCGGACTTTGTGGAAGATTTATCCTCTGATATGCGCCATGTCTTGTAAGGGCCGCCCCGCAGGCCATGCACAAAAACTACATCCAGTGAAGGGCTTGACGGTTCTACACTCTGATGAGACACATCAAGAGAATTGCTCGATGTCTCTCCATTTGGAGCTCTTTCCACAGGGTCATTGGAAGATGAAGTATTCCTGTTACTACAGTTCCAGTGAGGTAATTCAGGATTAATTAAGAAGAGCGCATCACCATATCTAGGACAAATGTCCTCTCCACTTGCATGCTCAGACTTTGGATCACTGGTGATCTGATCATTGCAAGATATATTCAACAAGGTCGCCCTGGCATAACTTTGAATTTTTAGGTCACTGCAACCTGGGACTTCTCCTCTAGCACAATCTTCAAGCCATTTACACCAGGCTTCATCTTCTAGTATTACTTTCTGGACCTTTGGAAGAAGAGAAAGGATAGTTAAGAGACGAGCAGCATGCCTTCTAATGTGTGCTGTGGGTGTGACCCTAAGACTAGAAGTATCACTGCCAAGTGTAGTACTGGAAGATTCGGGAGAACCATTTGCAGCCCTCTCTTGTGCTTCAGGGGCCCTTGAGGCATCATAGGCTTCAATAGCTGCAAGCTTCTCATAATCATCGCGCAATAAAAAACGGCGCAGCAAACACAGAATGCCTAATTGAGTTAATTTTTCTTGAGAAGAAGCATCTTGGATACATACACCAGTCAGTGCTTTAACTGCTCTAAGTGTTGCTAATGCAGAATCCGCTGCATTAATTTTGGGCTGGCTATCTTTCTTTAGATTCTTCATTGGTAGGACAAAGGGTTCAAGAGATAGAAGATCTGCCAATGGGAATGTATCAACAGATTCTGCAGCTGACCCAACCTGATTCCGAGCGAGAGTAACAACAGCACTGGCTAATTGATTGCCAAATTGTCCAGCTGAATGCATATTTGACTGATCGATCTGAGCCTGCAGAATAAGATTGCAATAGCAGCATTAAGAACAGTGCAATAAAGTGCAATTGCAATGTACAGCTTATTAAAGTGCCCGTCAAGCTTATTGAAAGAATTGCCCGTCAAACTTATTAAAATGCAATAGATTTTACAACAAATCTTTTAGGAAAACAATAAGAGTACTGATTTTTTCGAACCTTCACTTTGTCATTTCTTGGCTGAGCACTTCCTTTAGCTGATGATGGCTTGTTGGATCCCACAATCTCAGAAAGCAAGACAGCAAGCCATGATTGAGATATTGGTACTGATAGTGGCCCATGATCTTCAAGAATCCGTGAGAGAATTGTCATGGCAGAAGATCTCACTGTGTCACAGGAAGTTCCTCCAGAAACCCATCGAAGCAATATCCCTGACCATCTTTGACTCTCATCAAGAGATAGATGCATGTCACAGGTAAAGAGCAGCTCTACAGCCTTCACCAAAATTTCTTGTACTTGTCTGTGCTTTGTTGTGTTCTTTGACATCTCTCTCAACAGATGCAGACCTTTCTCCATCACAACTTTTTGCGCATTGGGGCTTCTCTCAACAGAAACCAGAAATGCCGACAATGCAGCCTGAGCCAAAGGAATATCATCATTTTTAGTTGCATGAGATCCAGTTGAAAGAAGACATGAGCTCCAATCCGGGACAGAATCGTTCAAAGGCAAATTATGATCCTCCAGCAGCAAACGGGCCACTAGACTCCCATGCCATTTAACAGATCTCTCAGGTGCCATTAGAGCAGTCATGATGGCATTTCCGTCTTGATCCAACTCTTGGATATGTGATCTATTAGCTTCTGATGCCATTGCCCAATTTGCTAATGCCCATGCAGCAAAAGGCACAGCTACATGTTCATAATGTAGATCGTCCCAAAGACCAGGAACAACAGCAGATGAACCAGTAGATTTCGGTAACGAATTACTGTATTTATTATGAAGAAGTACATGTTTGGGAGCATCTCTAGGCCCTTCATGATCAGGACTGTTTCCATCTGAGACATTAGTTCTTGCAAGCCCTAAAACTGTAGTGCCTTCAATTATCTTAATACCAATCCCCTTGAGGCCCTTATCATCATCTTCATCGTCTTCATCATGTTGGGGGGGATCCATATGCAGTCCGCCTTCCTCAATAACTTGAATAGCTGCAGCTATATCCCTCATTATCGCATTATTTGGCAAAATGGGCCTAATTGATGCAGTATCCAGAACATCACAGTTGGAAGTAACAATATCCATTATGGCTGCCACAAGCATGCTCCTACCTTTCAAAGAATCAGAAAGATCGAATGAACTACGTCTGGTTTGCTGCTCCCAGAAAATGCAATATATTAATGGGGATACTAAATTAGCGCAAAGATAGCAAAGTAAATGCACAAAAAAAAAACTTATTTCTATTTCATAATAACCATAAAGTTGTAACTATCAGAACAGAAGCTACAGATAGCCAATGATTGAGAACAAACCTAAGAAGCCATTGCAAAGATATATTTGATTGGAACTGAAGGAAATTAGACATCTTGCAACTATCTAAATATGAAATAAAAATACTCGGGATAGAAATGGGGGAATGTCTACAATACCTGGTTTTAATCAGATACAATTTGAAGGATTTTGTAGATTCATTGATCAAGGCTTAACGGAAAAACTTTATAAATTTCCAAAAAATTGAAGATACGGATCAAGACAGAAAATGAATAATACATAAATTGACATAGAACAAAAAAACGGAAGGTCCTCCACTTTTCAGTCTCAAACTACATTCTCTATCACTTCAAATATTCCATCTGCTAATTGTTTCAGGGAAATCAAGAGCGTATTTGAACTAGCAAATCCTGATTAAAAGCTACCAGCAAGCGACATTATAATGTCAAGCAGCATCAACATGACCATGATACTAAAATTATTTAACATTACATAAACCAAAAACCCTAGAAGGAGATCTAGGATAGAAACTTCAATCATTCATACCAAAATGTCGAAATCCTAAAAAAAATAGGCCTCCCCCTTGGTAATCGAAACAAGCAAGAATAATTGAAAAACAGCAAGTATTCAAGACAAAAGGAATAGATCACCTTTTTAGATCGCTGAGGTTGACAGGAGAAGATAAACCTCAGCAGATTGGGCACAGCATGAGGCCTCCCAAGGACGACCTCACAGACGCCAGGGTCAGCGATTAGGTAGGCAAGAGCCCTGGCAGATTCAGCCTGGGTCCTACATCCATCCCGTGGAGAAGACACGGTTTCAAGCAGCCAGTCAACCACGGCACCGCCACCGGCTCCGACGATGGCCGACCTTCTATTGGCATTGGCAGCAGAAATGTCAGCCAGCAATGCTGCAACTCGGAGCTCAAAACCAGCTCGGACCTCCTGGTTCGCAGACGATAGAACCGACCTCAACGACTGCCAGAGCACAGAGGCGGCGGCACCGGTATGCTTAAGGTGGCGATAGATCCTCTTGAGGGAATCGTTAGATTTATGGAGCGAGCTCTCAACGGCAGAGTATAGAGGACTAGTGCTTTGACCTTGGGCACTATCGCGCTCCTCCGGTTGGATTACAGCGGCATAGCCAATGGCTGCAGCAAGGAGAGTAGCGGACAAAGCGAACACCGATTTACGCCCAAGAGACGGAGGAGCATCAGGCGGAGACAGAGCGGAAGGAAGAGGCTGGGGAAGGATCGATGACTGCGACGACAGGTGTTGGTGCTGATGAGTTGGAAGTTCGTAAGGGTTATTACCTGAGGAGGTAGAGGAAGTGAGCAACCGATGGTTGGTGAAACGCAAATTGTGGCGGCTCTGGGGGCGGAGGCAGAGGCGGAGCATGATTTTTATCGCCAGCTCCGGTAAAGGACTTGAATTGGATTTGATTTCAAGAATTTTGTGGAGCTGCTGACATTGCCGTGTTGGAATCCGGAAAAGAGAAGAGGAGTGGCCGGAGAGGGAGAGGGAGAGGGAGAGGGAGAGAGAGAGAGACGAACAGAGAGAGAAGAGAAAGCGGTTACGGACAGCTCACCCACCGCACGCTAATTACGGTAATTATGCTCATCTTAATTATGCTTGTTGCACCCCAAAGAATTTGTTTCTACGTACTTGCATCCTGAACTTTTCCAATGAGGTATACCCATGCAAATCCGAATTAGCTTCTTTTCGAAATAAATATAAAACAAATATTAGAATTTCAAAAATACAAATATGAGGAAATAAAAGTGAGAAAAAAAACAAACTTTATCGGGAGACCATACAGACAATTTTTATACTTTTACAAATAAAAAACGATTGAATTTTCTATATGTTTGAACCAAACTTTTGGAAAATACTATTTTCTTAAAAATACTTCATCTAATACTGACTTAATAACTCTCTCAAATATTAAAAAATTCATTCAAACATAATGAAAATTTGAGTTAGGTTGGTTGATTACTCAATTACAAAATTTTGGTTTGTTGTGAGGTTTTTTGAAAAAGTAGGCATTTTTTTATAGAAAATTAAGTATGCAAAAAAATATTTTGAAAAATAGTTATACACGCACCCCTGGGTGGCGACTATTGAATAGGTGTCACACCACAATGGCGCCTATTGTTTTTTTTTAATATTTTGTTCGATAACGACGACTCGATGTTTAATTAAAAATAAAATTATGTATCCATTAAAAAAAAATAAAACATTATAGTAAGTAGATATTTTAATTGTGATTCAAATGATGCAAAAAAAAATTAAATTTGGATTTACGGATTGACTGTACGCTCTGCTGTAAGTTGAGATATGAAAATTTAACTTAAAAATTTTAACTCAGACCATGTAAGTCCAAACTCACCACGGTTAACGTCATTTATGTAATAATTCAATTATCTACCTAGGGTAATTTTTTTGATTAGAAATACAGTGATTTTGTAATCTAACATCGTTTGTTTTATAATTTGACTGAAATAATTAAATGCATTAGGTGAGAAATTTAATTATGTACTTACTCAAAAATATTACGGTGTGTAGGCTAAAACTAGGATACCCTAACTTTGACGGATGCACGAAAATTCGATAATGAATCTTTTTAGAAGAAAATGATTTTTTTTTTTCAAAAAGTAAACATTAAAAAAAATATTTAGAAAAGTATATATCCGAAAAAAAAAATTTAGCAAAATATGCATAAGTGCTACAACAAGTAGCGTTTAATTTTTTTTATACAAAAAACGCTACTCGGTGTAGCGTTTTACCACAAACGCTACTCGGGTAGCGTTTTCTAATTGGGAAAAGTATGAAATTGAATCTGTATGTTTGCAGGAATTGATAATTGTACCCATGATGTTTGTTATCACACCCGGATGTTTCAGTTTGTTGGTAAGTGGACCTTTCCATCCATTATCGTTTGTTGTCCGTTAAATTACCCTCACGTGATGTTCATGTGCTTTAAATATAAATAGATATACCGAAAATACCCAGCTCATTCTTCTTTCACCAAGTGTTGGTCTCTGTCTGATTTGTATGTGTCGTCCTTCCTTCTGATGTCATCGTGATCCTCTCACCCCTCTCTTCCGTACATCGGCGTCAAGCTCGTGACTTACTTCACGGAGAACTCCGCACAGAACCTCCGTGGAGTTCAAGCGATGTGTTTCCCAAGGTACGCAAAACAGAATGGTATCAATATATAGTGGATGGGTTTCCCAGTTGGGTATACACCACAAGGCAGCAAGGATGATTACATCATTAACCACCTGAAGTTTAAAGTCATGGTCCATGAGTATGAGGGCAGTGCGATGGAGATTATTGGGACCGGAGAGGAAGGTATGGGTGTTAGTAGTTATTAATAGTGCAAAAGTTGATGCCCTTTTCTGTGTTTGATACTACTGCGCTGGAAATTCATTTTTCGTCATTGAACATATATGCGTCCATGCTTAGGTTCAGATTTTATGAGTTACAGATCTGCGTCGTACTGCACTAGAGTATAATCTGTTGGGTATTGATAGTGACGACCCAATAAAGAAAAGGCCTCACAGACTCAATAACTTTGCAGGGGTAAAACTCATATCATTCAGACCAGGTCGACCCACATTAAGGTTAATCTGACCCTCATAAAGCGATCCAGTATCGAACCCAAACCAAAGTGGACGCCAAAACTCCATCACAAGTTGCCATTGACCAAGGTCACAGTCTCATGCTGCCCGGCATAAGAGTGCTCGTCAAGAGAGTCTAACCTCTCAACTCTGGTCCCACCAACTGACACTAAAGATATGGCCACGATATTCCGCGTATATCAGACATATATTCTCTAAAGATTACATACGGTAACTGCAATATTACGCCATAACTGTAATATCTGCTATCTTAATCTTTACTGACACAATATTCACCAAGATATTTTGTTGCCTATAACAGTTTGATCTTTTCACTCTATAAATACCCTTGTTTTTTAATACGTTCATGACGTTTTGAGTTCATACACACAATATACTCATTTAAGCATCGGAGAGGGACCCAGAGACACCCTCTCTGTTGCGATCCCCTTCTTGCAGGTTCATCGGAGCTAAGGCGAAAGCGTGTGATCATCCATCCTTTGACATTCAATTCACTGTCAAGTTAGCACCTGGGAGTTTTCGACCCAACATACTCCACTATTCATCTTTCCTTGGGGAATATGGAAGATATTCATTTGTTTTTCTATTAACTTTTCAGGTCCAGTTTGGATAGGATACTCATGTATATTCTTGTTCTCGAGAATCATTCCCGAAGTAGTCCTAATCCGGTTATTCTTTCCAGCAATTCATTCTTGTTTTCTAGTTTAATGACATGTTCTTTTCGCGGAAAGGAAAAGGAATTCGGCTTACGGAATCCGTAAGAAGTTGTTATTTTCGTGGAATTGGTAATATTTGACTTAGACATTTCGGGTGGGGTAGGCTTAGACATTCCAGATGAAAACCAAAGAATTCCTAAGCCTAGAAGGCAAGAAATCCGGAATAGATGTCCAAATGATGGATTTGTCCTCCTTAACATTTTAAAATGGCAAAATTACCCTCCTTCTGAAACTGTCGATGGTCCCCAACTGTTTCCTTGTACTTGCATCAGCAGTAGCACCTTGAATATTCATCGAAATCCCCGATCGGAGCATCCGTTTAAAGATCCATCAAGAAAACACAAGAACTCCAGCTCTGCACCCAACGACAATTTTTCTCTCACTCAGATCTCAAGAAAATGTGGGAATTCAAGATCAGGAAGAAAGCTTGAATTTTTTCTCATTAGTTGAATTTCTTCCATCGTGAAGAACAACCCAGTAAAATACGCTCTCTCTTTCTACAAATGGCCTTCATCATCATCATCCCTGCCACCAATCACCATACCTTTCCTCTCCAAAAACTCTCCTTCTGGTTCGCACCCACGACTAGACCACCTGGCCTTTCTCGACGCTAAGTTTCACAATCTGTATAACCAGCAATTACAGGTCTTGTTATTTCAACGGTATATATAATTTCAGTTTCAAAAATTATCTTTTTTTTGGTTGGGGTTTCTAAAATGGGTTCGAAGAACATATGTGATTTGCGCCTCAATCAAAAGGTGGGAATGTGGCACCTCAATCACACCCACAGTTGTTACTTGACAGCGCCCTCATCCACTCACAAGGTATTAATGCCCATCTTAGCAACCTACGTGGACTTGTTCCCTCATCCACTCACAAGGTATACTTATTTTCTTTCCATATTACTTGCATCATCAGTTTTGTAGTTTATTTGCTCATAGACAGTCGGTTTAAATGGTAGAACTCTGAATTATGCAATCTTGATTTGTTTGAAATTCTTCTTGGATTAGCAAAATTGACAGATGGGGATATCTAAGATTGGTGTTGTTAGTGTGGGAGAAGATGGGAGAGATGAAGTGCAGTCCTGATGCAGATTCATACAATGCATTGGTGGAAAAAGGCATGGTAGAACATGGGGAGGTTTAGATTATTATTATTACTTGTATTGGAAATGTTTGTTTTACAGCAGTAGAATTGTTAGAAATTAGTCAATTAATGCTATGCTATTGTCGTGTAAATTTCATTAGCTGTCCATTATTGTGGAATATTATATTTCGGTTAGTGTGATTAATGATATTATGATTCGAAATATTATATTTTGGCTAGTGTGATTAATGATATTATGGTTCGGGTAAATATAAATTTAATGGATCCTGGAAAAAAAATGAATTTAGTTTATAATGGGTATTAATTAAACTATTTACTAAAAAATAAGTAAAGAGATTTACATTTAAAATTAAATAATATTTTTTAATTATTAGTTAATTATATTTAAGTTTTTAGTATTATTAATTTTTAAAATTAATTAATACAAATTATATGCATTATATACTATACATATACAAAGAGGGGCAAATATGTCATTTTACCACATTCAATTCCCTTTCCATCAAAAAAACAACAAATTCCTTATTCCATTCTATTTCATTCCACCAAAGGAATAACTTCATATTCTTACCTCATATTACTTATTCTCTATTCCTATTCTCTATTATGTATTCTGAATTCCGTGAAAGAAACGCCCCTGTCATTTATTTATGTAGGGATATTTGATCAACCTGAGATGCTGAAAGATGTGCCTAGTAGCTCAGAACCTCACCTATGTTGCTGATGAGGCTGCATCAACAGGGGCGATTCTGCTCCTCATCTTTCCCCACAGAATAGACAAGGCCCATAAATTATATGTTGGGTCTCAAATAGAGTTGGAGTCATATAGGTGTCACATACATCTTGTTTTTGTGCGAGACTACTATGGATGGAGATTAGTTTCGTGGTCAGTTTCTTGCTTTTTCCCAGTATTAGTCTTTGTTATTCTTACATCCCTGAATTTTTTGCTGTGGGGAAGCAACAACACTGGTGCCATTCCCATTTCCTTATAATTTATACTGTTGTCCCTCTGATTCTGCATATCTGTCCCACTAACCCTCATAGGACGTATCCTTGAGACTCGCTCCAAAGCAATTCAGTACCCAGTGCGCACAAACTAGATCCCTCGTGAAATCCCTTAACGAAAATACCCTTCATGGCTTCTTGTACTTGGAGCTGGGACCATTTTCATTGAGTTGTTCTTCATTCTATCCAGCATTTGACTCGGGAGGTTCTACAATGTGTTTGGCTTACCTACATGTTGAGGTTTGTCTGCGCTGAAATCAAAGGCGCCAAAGACAATGGAAGAACAAGGCTTGGGCTAATTTCGGTTAAACATTTTTTGGTTGGGGTAATTTCAGTCAGTTTTTTGGAAGAAATGGAAGAAGATCTAAAGTCTTCAAAGTGATAGGATGACTTCATGTTAAATTAGTCTTTTTACATTGCATCGTTTTGAAATAAATAGTTTCGCGTGACTTTCACATGACACTTAACGGGAATTATTAACGTTTGGTGCAATTACCAACAAAATGAACATTTTGGTGTAATTAATTGCGACAAAAAACATAAAGATGCAGTTACAAAAAAATGGTAAAGATCTGGGGTGCAATTTCATACTTTCCCCTTTTTAATTAAACACAGCCCATTAGTGGCGTTATTTTTTTTCTTCCTTTTTTGACGACTCGATTTTTAATTAAAAATAAAATTATGTATCAATTGAAAAATCTTTAAAAAACATTATAGTACGTAGATATTTTAATTGCGATTAAAATGATGCAAAACATATTAAATTTGAATTTACGGATTGACTGTACGCTCTGCCGTAAGTTGAGATATGAAAATTTCACTTATAAATATATAACTCACACCGTGTAAGTCCAAGCTCATCACGGTAAACGTTATTTATGTTGTAATTCAATTATCTACCTAGGGTAATTTTTTTTATTAGAAATACATTAATTTTTTAACCTAACATCGATTGTCTTATAATTTGACCGAAATAATTAAATGAATTAAGTGAGAAATTTAATTATATACTTACTCAAAAAAAATTATAGTGCGTAGATAATTTAATTACGAATTAAATGACGCTAATTAGGTCTTAATTTTTGACTTTTAGACTGACCGTATAATACGACACGTAAAAAACTCTACATACGATACAAAAAAAATTCAAATAGTGATTTAAACCGTTCAATCACTGTTTAAACAGTTCAATCACTCTTAGATCATTGTTTGAATTGTTTTGTATCGTATATATAGTTTTTTACGTGTCGTATTATACGGTGAGTCTAAAAGTAAAAAATTAACGTATAGTTAGCGTCATTTAATTCGTAATTAAATTATCTACGTACTGTAATATTTTTAAGTACGTACATAATTAAATTTCTCACATAATGCATTTAATTATTTTGGTCAAATTATAAGACAAAAGATGTTAGGTTAAAAAAATCACTGTATTTCTAATCCAAAAATTACCCTAGATAGATAATTGAATTACGACATAAATAACGTTAGCCGTGGTGAGTTTGGACTTACAGAGTCTGAGTTATATTTTTTTAAGTCAAATTTTTATATCTCAACTTACGGCAAAGTGTACAGTCAATCCGTAAATCCGAATTTAATATTTATTTGCATCATTTGAATCACAATTAAAATATTTATGTACTATATTTTTTTATAGTTTTTCAATAGATACATAATTTTATTTTTAAATAAACATCAAGTCATAAAAAAGAATGAAAAACAAAAAAAAATTATATATACAAACACCACTAAGGAGTAGCGTTTTTTGTAAAAAAAATAAATAAATGCTACTTGTAGTAGCGCTGATGCATATTTTGCTAAATTTTTTTCGAATATACACTTTTCTAATTTTTTATAAACCTACCTACTTTTTGAAAAAATTCAAAAAAATGGGAATGATATGACATTAAATGTGGTTATTATAGATTTATTTATATATAAATAAATTTAATTATTAATTAGTTTTCTATTTTAATAAAAATATGAAAGAGCGATATTAGTAAAATGTATTCTCTCCTTTCAATAATATATGAATATATTTATAGATAAGAGTTTGTTGAATTAGTTTTAAATAAGCTAGAGTTTTTTATATATTCAGAATTTATAATTAAATAAAATATTAATTAATACAAAAATTCTTAAAATACTATTCAATAAGATTAGTGAAATATAGAGAGAGCATCGGAATTTGGAGCCATTAACCCTAAGATTCTACCCCCCAAAAAACCCTAAGATAATTGGCAAAAATTTTAAATCATAGATGGCAACAACAAGGCAACAATTATCATGAAATTTATATACAAGCAAGCAGTATAGCTCTAGTTTGTACGCTTGGCTGTAGAGAGAAGGTTGCACAGAATATTTCCTAGAGCAGAGAGAAATCCATAGAAAGTAAGGAGCGATGGAGAGGCTGCAGCGAATGTTCGCCGGTGCCGGAGGTGCCTTAGGTCATCCGCCGCCAGACTCCCCTACTCTCGACACGTCGGAGCAGGTCTACATCTCCTCTCTCGCTCTCCTCAAAATGCTCAAGCACGGTAACTTTATGCCTCCTTTGGAACGTGTTTAATCAGTATGTGTTCTCTTGCACAATTCCACCTTTTGCCGCTTTCTTAACTTAGGGTATATGTTGAACTTTTATGGTCTTTCCGTTTGATTTGAATCTCTGATAAATATATATTTAGGACAGATCTAAATCACCCAGTTAGTCGGCCTAGGTTTGCTTTGCTGCCTGCAAGTTCAGCAATGACTTCAGTTGCTGAGTCAGGAATAAAGTTGGAAAGCGTAACTTTCCCTTTTTTGGTGTGATTAATAGGGAGAGCTGGAGTTCCCATGGAAGTGATGGGTCTGATGCTGGGTGAATTCGTAGATGAGTATACTGTACGGGTTGTTGATGTCTTCGCAATGCCACAGAGTGGGACTGGTGTTAGTGTTGAGGCTGTTGATCATGCGTTCCAGACAAATATGCTTGATATGCTCAAGCAGACTGGAAGGTATTATACACTATAAGATCTTGTGTACAGTTTCTAGATTTGTATTATTGACATCAAGGTCTGCAAGGGCCTATTCGTTTGGTATTATGCATGATTCGGTACCAAAGAGTTACATTAATTATGTGATAGTTCACCATTATACATTATTGTATATTTTTTTCCATCTGAAAGTAGCTATAAAGCCTCTGCTTTTGAGGTATATGCATTAGTTCATCCACAGTCGGTGCTTATTGGTTATTGCGGACTCACGTTCCTATTGTTGTCAGTGAGTCTTAAAGATCATTGGATTTGTACTAGGATGCTAGGCTAAGAAATGATAACCTGAGGGTAATATTAACAGTTCAAAATTCAGGTATGTTGGTCACTCTAACCTGTCTATTGTTCCAAGAAGTTACTGAAGATTGGAAGATTCATTGAATCATATACCAAATTCATACTGTCTTTGGTGCTGGTCTTTTAGTTTTTGGTGAATTGTTATTGTTGTAGTAGTACCTTGTGTTTAAACTCACATGGTTTAGAATAGTATACTTTTTCTTTTTGTGTCTATGGCTAATTAGTTGTCTAATTACTACTGCAGACCAGAGATGGTGGTGGGGTGGTATCACTCGCATCCTGGATTTGGTTGTTGGCTCTCTGGTGTTGACATAAATACTCAACAGGTAGCACTTAACTGTTTACTTGATTATCCCTTATCATCTTGGTTGTTGTCAGTGGCACATTTATTGTCTGTACTATCTCTAAGAGCTTCAGAAGGCTGGCCAGCACACGAGAAGCAGAAGGATATTTCTTCTTATGATGTTACTGTTCGAACTGCATTCTCATTTTTCTATAGTATATATGATGTTCCATTCTAATGCTTGGGCCGGAGTTGATGAACTATTGTGGTGCTTACTTTTTTCTCATTCTCCTCCTCTGTGGAGTTCACTAATTCTGTCCTCCACATAAGATTGAGAAATTCATGCAGAAGTTGTGTATTTTTCTTTTGAAACTTATTTGCTTCAGCTTTGTTCTCTGTTTTTTTATTCATTATATAGAATGCAAATCAAGTTGGAGAATTCTATTTATCAATTGACACTTTGTTGGGGTTAAATTTAGAGTTTTGAGTCTTTGAATCAACGTGCTGTTGCTGTTGTGGTGGATCCTATTCAAAGTGTTAAAGGGAAGGTGGTGATTGATGCATTCCGCTTGATCAACCCACAAACCATGATGCTTGGCCAAGAACCTAGGCAGACTACATCAAATCTTGGACATCTGAACAAACCATCAATCCAAGTGAGCGTTGACTAAATTCTGTGCTGGTGTTGGCTTATAAATCTTGAACCGTTTACTTTTTTCCTAATCTTGCCGTGATCTTTATTTCTTTCAGGCACTGATTCATGGGTTGAATAGACACTACTACTCCATAGCCATTAATTACAGGAAGAATGAACTTGAGGAGAAAATGTTGCTTAACCTTCACAAGAAGAAATGGACCGATGGCTTGACCCTTCGTAGATTTGATGCACAATCGACAACAAATGAGCAGACAGTGCAGGTTAGTGGATGCTTAAATTACAAAAAAAATGTATGATTATGAATATTCATATTCTCCTCTTTCATCTCTTATTATATAGACTGGAACTAAGAGTAAGTTGTTTGTGCCCGACAATCTTTTTTATGTGCTTTTGGTTGCTAATGGCATGTTATGCTCCAGCATGTATGTCTTTGAGTTATCATAATATGTGATACCATCATCCACTGACAAGAATATTTCATATTACTTTCTAAAAAGGTTTTACTTTTATTGATTGATTAATATGATGCAATAATTGTGGATTTCATGATGACATACAGGAAATGTCGATCTTGGCAGTTAAGTACAACGAGGCAGTGCAAAAGGAAGACGAGTTGACCCCTGAGAAGTTAGCGATAGCAAATGTTGGTAGGCAAGATGCAAAGAAACACCTCGAGGAGCATGTGTCTAATTTGATGTCCTCCAACATCATTCAAGCTTTAGGAACGATGCTCGATACTGTGGTTTTCTAGGTTCATTCAATGAGTCTATTTTCTTCTTTTTAGCAGTCTCTAGCATCTGTTTCATCAATCTAGACAAAGTTTGATCCTAATATCTCTTCAATGAATCAATCAACTGAATGCACTATTTGTAAGAGTTGATGAATGTTTTAATGGTTTGTTTAACTAATTAAGTTGCATGCAAGTGATTAATGAGCTTCTCGGGGAGGCTGTCTTTGCTTTCCAAGGATGTGGAGGACTAGGATATGAAGCAATTCCCTCAGTGAAGCTTTAGACAAAGACGTATTTTTGTCTTTCATTGAGGAGGCACGCTTCGTTTAATCAGATCAAGTGTACCGTTCGGTTGAGATTGGTGAAGAAACCCTACTCTGTTGGATTGTGTAAAGCTCGGAACAGAGTGCAAGGTCCATCCTGATATTCATCAGTTGAATAAAAAGAAGGGAAAGGAAAACAGTGAGGTCCATTCAGATATTCATCAAAAGGAAAAAGAGGATTTGAAAAAATGCGGTGAGCGTGGACCGAACACGCGACCTTCAGATCTTCAGTCTGACGCTCTCCCAACTGAGCTATCCCCGCAAGATGGAACTCTGATGTTTAAAACTGAATAATTTTGTCTCTATTTACTGGATTTGAAGAAGTTCGGCTCTGTTCGCTCTCTTCCGCTTCTTTGCTTTGCCGCTCAAATCCATTTCGTACGCAGAAGAGAGAGAGGAAGAAGCTCCACAGAAATGGTGGCCGCGAAGATGTCGTACGAGGAATGCCGCAGCTGGAGGTTGGAAGAGAATGAAAGCCCAAAATCTTCCCGAGCTTTCTCAGTCTCTCTGCAAGTCTATCACTCCAAACACAGCCCCGTACAATCTCTCTCTCAACTGTGCTATTTCTTCTTCTTATTATTATTTCAAACCAAGAATAGATTTTCCAATTTCATCTTCGTTTTGAGCTCAAGTGTCTTGTTTCTTGGACTCTGCAGACTGCAGAGGAAGCAGGTTAAACCTAGATCACGATCAGTTGAGAAGCAGACGCTGGTAGTTAGGAGGTCCGGTCGAGTTGCAAACATGCCGTCTCCAGTTTACAGATAAGTGAGTCAAATTTTCAGCTGCATCTTTTTTTTTTAATATGTTTTTTTAAAACTAAATAAGACTATTGCTTGGGTGTCTGATCTAACTTTATGTGGAGTTAGCCTCGGATGAAGCCAGAGAATATGCAATGGAAAAAGTTGAAGAATTAATCTACACTTGAACCACAGTATCCGACTGTGGTGAAGCCATGCTCCCTTCTCACTCAGGTAATTTACACTATCCTGGATTTTTGCCTGACTTCCAGTTGACTTAGAGGTTACCAATTGCACAATGAAGCCAAAAACTTATAGTAAGAAGGAAATTAAATGTAACTTAACATATTTGATTCGATTGCATTGTAAAATTTTGATTTTTATAGTAAAATTCGGTTTATGTCATGCAAAAAGATCTCCGCAGGGAACCCTATGTCTGTTTTATTTGGTTAGTTTTTCCGTGTTTGTCGAGGCTTGGAAATGTGATACATGACAAATGACAAATGACAATGTGTGCGGATGTCTTGGTTGGTTCTGAAATGATATTCTATCTAACTGGACCTGTTTAGCTAGTTTTTGCAAGAAAAACCTTCGGAAGAACGATGGTATGGTACGATCACATTGGTTGATGAAGAGTGCTAGGAATTCTACTTTAATTACTTGGCTCGGTAATCAGGTCTTAGCAGTGGATGGAGATGGTTTTCAGTTGATCCATCCCACCACACTAAATGTTGCTCCTTTTTCCTTCTAAATAGATCATCTCTCACATTTAGATCTTATATGATGTTCATAATATGATGCGTCAGGAGCTTTGCATAAAATGAATATCTTACACTCTTCTTTTCAGGTGTTCATTGCAAGGCCGAGCAGTTAAAATGAATATTAAGCACAGTAGTTAGTAATTCTGGGCAATGGTCGGGCTTTTGATTGGATGAATCGTGTTTTGGGAACTGATGCCAAGAACACGCTGCAACTTTCTTCTGCTTGAAGTGGTGTTGTTTAGGGTTCTTGATCTTCATTTGCTCTTATTTGGTTGTTGTTACGAACCCAAGAGTCTTTTGATCAGGCCATTGCACAGAAATTATCGACAAGTTTCCTGTAAATTGCAAAACTCCCAAGCTATGATCATCCGTCAATGGAGTGTGCATCATTATAGATACCAAGTAAATGTTGCGATTGTGCTAATGAAAAATAATTCAAAATTTATCATTTTGTAGTCAGGTCATCAGTCACTGTCTAAGTTGAGCCAGTCATTCCAACGGTCGGCTCGAAATTCAAATGTAGTGTTCCCTCCCCTTCACCTGCTCTGCTCTGCTCTATTTATTCTAAACCTGAGAAAGCCTCAACCTTTCCGGAAGTCTCTCTTCCTACTACCATCTGCGTTTTGCAAGTAACAATCGTGTCCAAAGCTCGCTACAAGAGACCGGCAAAATGGTGGCTGCGGCTGCTGCCAAAAATACTTCTTACGAGGAATGCCGTCGCCTGAGATTGGAAGAGAACAAGAAGAGGATGGAAGCCCTAAATCTACCAAAGCTTGCTCAATCTCTGCGAAAGCTCCCTCGAACTCCCACTCCCAGCCCCGTAAATCTCTCTCTCTCTGTCTCTCTCGAAGAATTCCTCTGGATACGATCTCTGATTTCTTAAGACTTGCAGATGAAGGTGGTTAAGCCACAGTCGTCGGGGAAGCAATCGATCGTGGTCAGGAGGTCGGGTCGGGTGGCTAACTTGCCAGCTCCTGTTTATAGAGAAGTAGGTCTTCTTTCTCGCAACATCTGTTCTCTTTCCCCTGAAATTTTGTTGTGCAACAGATCAAACTGCTACGTTTTTTTTGTTCATGGATCATGTCAATGGAATTCACTAGAATGTTCTCGCTATTAGAACTGAAGTTGAAAACTTTATTTATATGTGCAGATTCTTTTCGACAAAGTCGACATACCTAGAAGGTAAAAACAAACGTGTGTCTATCCTGAGGGTCATTGTTAAGGATATGTTCATGTAAATAGGGATTGACGAGATTACTTGGAATGATTAGGATTTTTAGGAGGAGGGATCCTTCAAACATCACGTTGGCTTCAGCTGAAGCCAGGGAATTTGCATTACAGAAGGCTGAAGAACTTCAATCCACATTACAATCTGAATATCCTAGCTTTGTGAAATCCATGCTCCCTTCTCATGTCTCTGGTGGCTTCTGGCTGGTAAATACTCCCCACTATTAACCTTCATCTTCGTTGTGTTCATATAGGACTAAACCTATTGGGTTCTCTCCACTATATCGATTTCTTTCTCAATTTCTCTTCCTAAACTTTGTGGCTGCTGATTTTCATGGATGAGAACAATGAAAACTGAAATTTGAGCTAAAAAGGAAAAAGGCTTGATGGTTTTTATTGATTTCCCTATCAATTAAGTAACAAGATACCCTAGTATTCCTGCAGAAAATACTATAGGGAACATATTTAGCGTGATTTTTCAGACGATTAAGGTAATTATGGGTTCTTCTTCAATTGAGAGTTTTTTTAATTGTAAATGTGAATAAAAAGCAGTGGATTGCCTTTTGTGCAAACCGTGACATGGATTTTCATTTTCTATAGTAAATCTTTATTCGTATTGTGATGTATGATGCCATTACTTTACTCCATTGTTTGAAAACTAATCACTTGATACGTTTGATATATGAAAGGGCCTTCCTGTCCATTTCTGCAAGACAAGTCTTCCGAAAAATGATGGTGTGATGACTCTGATCGACGAAGAGGATGAGGAATTCCCGACCATATACTTGGCTCGGAAATCAGGGCTTAGTGGTGGCTGGAAAGGGTTTGCAGTTGCTCATGATTTGACAGATGGAGATGCCTTGCTTTTTCAGTTAATCAGCTCTAGCAAAATGAAGGTATTGTTGTCAATTCCTGCTCTATCCCTTGTGCAGCTTTTAAAAATGATGTTATTTAGTAGTGAATTAGCAAATCTTTTGCTCTTAATATCCTATTTACCTGCTACAACATAAGTAACTAACTTGAATAACCAGCATACAATGTTTGAATTTGAATTGGTAGCTCCTTGCTGTGATCTATCTATCTATCAATATATGTAAGTTCCTTGTTATTTTATGCATAAACCAATGAAAAGAGAACCACAGTTCTCCACTCCTCTATGTCAAGTTCTTGTTTCCGTTTCATGATTACACACTGCAATTGAAGAACAGTTGCTGCAGATTTCTCCATCTGTTTATCAACGCTATCATTCATTTCCTGTCCTATAACCAAGTGGAGAAAACTGCAATAGGGTTGGATCTACTGCATCAATCTGTTTTCTCTGCTGCAATTTACATGATGACAATTTTGAATCTTGAACTTTTCTCAGGTGTATATCATAAGAGTGTCTAGTTATGATGATGAGGAAGGGAAGTCGTAAGTTCAAGTTCAGTCCGAGTTATTGACTTACCAAGACGGAGCATATATGAACCGTACTCGGTTAACCATCTAATTTATAACAATACATATGCCCTGACAAAGTTCTTGATCAGCTTTCTCTATTACTTTAGGACTAAGTATGAACTTTGCGGTTGTGCTAATGCCTTGTGATTGATTCTATAGGCTATAGTAATTGTTGGGTCGGATCTTGGCAACTTATTTCATGTACTTGTGCCAACATTACTTGAACAAACTTTTTTGGTGGATCTTGAAAAGCACCAAGTTGACCTGACTGACCTGACTGACCTGCCTGATCTGGGTTGATTGGACGGACCCACTTGTCGAGTTGTTTTCTGATTGTGTGACAAATCATACGTATGTGTGTGATTGTATGCATTGATACGTTTACCATGTTAAACATACTAAATATGAACATGCAGAATAAATTTATCGTGTCATGTTCATCCACATGAACATAATGCATAATATTTTGAATTCATATAGTGTTAGATTCTCTTTTTTTGGTCGAATAAAATGAATGGGCTAATAGTGGTGATAAGTTCCACTCCGCTACGTAATGTCCGGGCTTTCGTCCCACGGTACTCAAGCTTCCACTAGGAAACCTGCGCATGCATTGACCCGGAGCCAAACCACTTGGGAGTCAGTGCTCTCAACCACTAGACCACACTGCCGATGGTATATAGTGTTAGATTCTAACATTAGATATTTAGATTTTATAATTTTTAAATATAGAGTTGAAAAATCTCTAAAAATTAATTAAAATTTAAAAAAAACATTAAAAAAAATGAGACTTATAGGTTTATTCGTGTGTGTCGTATGTTGTCTTTATGTCATGTCTGAAATTGATGGACAATAATTAAAAAATTTAGGGGTGTATTCAACGAATAAAAAGATTAAGGACTAGACTGAGAATTTAGCATGAAAATTTGAACATGCATACAACCAACCAGACCCCACCCAAACGACAATGTATATTCGAATAGTGACCTGTTTACGTTGTACCTGAGCCGTTGGAACCTTGTCAATAATGAATGAACAGGCCTATCTATCTGGCACATTCGAATAATTTCAAAAGAATATGCTTTTCAACATCACCACGACTATTCATAATGTTGCCGCTCTGTATGAAGCTTGAATTGATCATTCCCTCCAATCCCCCATCAAATTATCTTCATTCATCCCGTTGCTCGCAGAAAATTCCCGGCTTTCTTGAGTTAGGATCGATTACTGAAGTCGCGAAAATGATTCTGGAGGCTTCTTGAATGAATCTCATTGATTTGGCGCAGATGAATGCTTTGGGGAAGAAGTTAAGTAGCTACATTAGCAAGGGGGAGATGAACTCGGTTTCTACCATTCCTTTTGGCGGTGGTGCTGTGGATATTGTGGTCGTGGAGCAACCTGACGGAAGCTTCAAATCTTCTCCTTGGAACGTTAAATTTGGGAAATTTCATGGGATTTTGTGGTGCCAAGACAAGATCGTAAAGATAACGGTGAATGGAATCGAAGTGGGTTTCCACATGTACTTGAGTAGCGCAGGAAAAGCTTACTTCAAGAGCGAGATCGATGATGATGGAGAAGGAGAAGAAGGTGGTATGGAAAAATTTGCAAACTTTGGAATCAAAAGGAGTGATTCCTCAGATGCAGCTGAGATTGCAGCTCAGCTACTAGAGCTGCAATGGTGGACGAATCTCACCACCAAACACAAGAACGCAGTTGATGATCAAGAACCTGTGGAGGTATGAATAAGCATCTTAATGAAGAACTATGCGTTTTAACTTAGTATATTGTCTATTTTTAAGTAGGTTACTGAAATTTATCATCTAAATTACTTTACTAGATTCAGTGTTTATCTGCCTCTGAGAGAGAAAATGGCGTGGATGAAAATCTATATAAAGAAGAGGATGAGCTCACTTCATCAGAGGAGTTCTTCTCCAGTGACCTGGATGATGAATCCAAGAACAGCGAAGCACGTCTTTCAATAAGTTCAAGCAGCAGTAGGAGTTGTGAAGTGGAGGATGACTCTTTTGATAATGAGAATCAACCGATTAATGAACATGAACTTGCAGATTGTAAGAACAACTTCGAAAAATACTACTAACTTACAAATATCATTTTATTCAACTGAATAGATTTGATAAACTTCTTTATATAGTTTTCATGTATTATACATGATAATTGATTCGAGACCCAAATTTCAGGTAAGTTTGGTAACAGCTTCTCGAGAAAGGTGGTGAAGGTGCTGACTCCAACATCAGCAGAGGTTGCTTCCTTAAATTTGAAGGAAGGGGGGAATACGATAACGTTTACGTTCTGCAGTTCCATATTGGGGCTCCGACAGGTTATTTTCACATGTGTTGCTTCTACCTTGTTCATGCCACATAATAAATGATCTATCCTTTTAGTTTGAAGCTGAAGCTATTTGGATTATTATTATTATTATGGAACAGATCGATGCACGAATATATCTGTGGAAATGGAACAGCCGCATTGTTGTCTCAGATGTTGATGGGACCATTACCAGGTAGGTAACATCAATCTCATTTACTGTTTCTTTTCTTCAAAAATAGCAATTTGGCTGATCAGTTTCGGAGTTACAGGTCTGATGTTTTAGGATTGTGCATGCCTTTGGTTGGGATAGATTGGTCTCAAGCAGGCGTGGCACAACTTTACTCAGCAATTAAGGTTTGTATGATCCAACCAAACATCTCGTAGATTGTTCAATCGGGATTACTGGAGATATTAATCAAAGTTAACACTCAAATGTAAGGTTGAGTTTTGTTTGTTGCTGATCTGTTCTTGTAGGAAAATGGCTATCATTTGCTTTTTCTAAGCGCCCGTTCGATTTCTCAAGCTCGTATAACAAGGAAATTTCTGCTCAACCTTAAACAAGTAAAATCAACTACATTATTCATAATTAATCAACTTGGACTTGGACATGAAGCAATATTGGTCTTTGTATAATGCAGGATGGATCGGCATTACCCGATGGACCTGTAGTTATTTCACCCGATGGAATTTTTCCTTCTTTGTATCGAGAAGGTAACGGTTTCTGATTCTTGTAGCTCAAGCAACCTCGGAAGACTACTTTCTTGCCTGTTCGAATTGGAATTATGGACTAAGACATACTTCTGTTGTACTGTTCTCAGTTATAAAGAGGGTTCCTCATGAATTCAAGATCGCATGCTTAGAGGTCAGTATTTTAGTTTCTCTATGTCCCTGACTTGTTTACAGGAATTGCAAAAATAAGATTGATCTGTATATGCAAGTCAAATTTCTAGCCATTGATCGTGTGCCTTATTCTAACAAAATGAGATGATCCAATAAAAAAACGAACTTTGAGGTGAAGATGGTTCATACCTTGCTTCCCGCATTGAAAGAAGTTGATGCAGTTACTGACTTTAATTATGAATCCAGAATATCAAGGCATTGTTTCCACCCGACTGCAACCCCTTCTGTGCTGGTTTTGGAAACAGAGATACCGACAAGATCAGTTACCTTAAAGTTGGCGTTCCTAAGAAAAAGGTTTTCATCATCAATCCAAAGGTACGAACTTTGAGATTGATCAGTTCGTAAGGAACCTGGTTGCTGATATTGTTCTTCTTCTCCTTTTGCAGGGAGAAATTATTGTAGACAGACATGTTCAGACAGAAACCTACACTTCGATTCATGCACTTGTAAACATCATGTTTCCACCCATTACATAGAACTAAAACAGTTCTAATGTCAGTCTCTCAAAGAGGGTTAATGTCCAAGTTAGCCTCAGCACAGAAGAATCAATCCAAAATGGTTTCCATTTCAAATCACGTTTGGCCTCAGTAAATGAGTAAGAAGAAGAAAAGAGTCCTACACTTCGATTTAACGTCTAAGTCTTCATTACTGACATCTGCTGTATATGTTCTGCAGACAAGGCTGGTCGTGGTAGGTTTGTTCTGCTATTTCCTGTCTTTTTAAGGATGGTTGTTTGGTTTGGTTCTTCCCCAACAATTTAGAGCAGTGACATGTATGTAGATGAATCACCGTATGGTGAACCGTCTCATTTCACGTAGTTGCTGCTGTGGTTCCGAGCAATGAAGTGTACAGTTTTTATGCGTGGTGTGATTTGATGATACATTGCTGATAGAATTAGTTCTTTGACTCATACTGTATTGCTATTGCAGCAGAAGTATAGAAGTAGTCTTGCTTTGTTATGGCCTCAATGTTATTCACTTAAAATGAAAATGCTGCAACCCCCATTTACTGAATATTCCAGAAACAGTGAAAATAAGAAAAAACATTTAAGGTAAACAACATTTAATGTTTGGTCATATGATTAAATGCACCATCATTATTGTTTTGTGCACCCAGATATTTGAGAGTGTTATTATTTGCACCAGCGATACTATTTTGTCAGTTTTTTCTATTAAATATATCAAAATGACAATTTTGTTTTTCTGTTCATCTTCAATACTAAATTAAACTCCAAAATGCAGATTTAATTTCGAATTCAACACAAAACTGTAGAATTAGATTAAAATAAACCCAGAAATATGTTTTTAGGTTCAAAATCAAACAAAAATAACATTTATGAATTCGAAATTATACTCAAATCCATTTTTTTTGGAATAAATTCGTAATTATGTGTTGAAAATGAGATGAAAATAATTAGGAGGACAAAATCATCATTTTGATAGTAATGTTTAATAGAAAAAATGTAATGAACACTAACGACCATATATTTATAACAGCTAGTTTCTGGTGCATGGACTATCACTTTCAAACTTTTGATGCAATTAATAACAATATGCAAACATTCTGATGTATTAGGAATCGAGTTCATTTTTGGGGTGCATTTAGCTACATAGATAAATAATGTGGTGAAAAGCATTATTATGGGAAGCTTAGGGGTGTATTTTCTAATTAATTTAACCCACGAAATAATAAAATATAGAGCGGCGTCACCAACAGCAGAGAAATGAAATGGAGTCCCCAAAGCAGCCCTCTGCGTCTGGGGCCCTAAACCCTCTGCTCTCCCTATCGTCCTTCATCCACCAACAGTGCCATCTCCTCGGCTCACATCTCTCGGCTCGCCTAGACGACACCAAGCGCCTCGCCGGAACCCTTTCCGCTGCTTTTCCTTCTCCAGTCCCGGCCAGGCGACCTCTACCCTTTGCCACCACTCCGCCGTTCGCTTCGTTAGCTCAGTCAAAGAGTTCGGCGGCTTCATCCGCCTTTTCCACCATTAGCTCGGGCCACGTCGCCAAGACGCTAGCTGGCACAGCCGTTTACACTGTTAGCAACTCCGACAACGAGTTCGTGCTTGTATCTGATTCTGATGGAAACAAATCGATTGGGTTGCTCTGCTTTCGCAAGGAGGACGCTGAATCCTTTCTTGCTCAAGTGAGTCCTTTTCTGCTTTTTGTCTAATTTGTTTGTGGATGGTGAGAAAATGAGCTCAAGTACTGAGACCAGGTTAAGGAGTGTTAGAAATTTTGTCTCGTAACCAATCGAAAATTGGATTTCTTCTGCAACCTCCGTTATATTACATGCATATATGATGTACATCATCTGTCAACGATGAAAGGGTGGTGTTGGGGGTCCTCGAAGGAAATTGGAAAAACCAGCGATGGTAGCAGCTAACTTTCAATGGGGTTCTCTGCATTTAGAAACCTTTTGTGTGGAGAATTGACCTAGGACTGCTTAACTCTTGTGTACTTATTTTGACGCTGTCAGGAATCGGGTCCTTCCTTTAGTTCAGTGCATGATCTGCGCAGCTGAAGTTTGTGAATTGTGATTTTATTTTAGGTTCGGTTGCGAAAGAAGGAGCTAAAAGGCAAAGCTCGAGTTGTGCCACTAACTCTCGATCAGGTCAGTTCACACTTAAGGATTCATGTACTCTGGTTGGTGATGTTCTTTTGTTTTTGGATAGGTTATGATGATATAGTAAACGAGGGAGAGGTTCTAGTGTTGTAGAAAATGGAAAAGAGAATGTCGGGCACAAATCTGTCTTTGTGTGTAGTAAATTGTTATAGTGAAACTGGTTTCCTTTGCATGCAATATTATTAGAGAAAAAAGCCACTTAAGCCTCACAAGGTCACATGAATGTTCGCTCATTTATGGGAAAATCATGTGATTGTCTATTCTGTTGGTGAAATGGCATTTATAGTTTGCTAAACTTAGTGAGCTTGTAAGTATGCTTGTACGATGCTACAATGTGCTTCTAATTTTCTAGAAACTTGTTCTTTCAAAGACAGTAGTATATCATGTTTCCTTTGTTTGACAGGTGGAAAACCCTAATATGAAGATGTTATTGACTTTCTTGCTTTCTTGATCGTCAAACTACAGGTGTACATGCTCAAGGTCGAAGGAATTGCCTTCCGTTTTCTTCCTGATCCAGTTCAAATTAAGAATGCAATAGATGTTAGCTTCTAACCTTAATCTCTAACATTTTTTTTTTAATTTCTCTGCTATTGCGAGTCTATTTCTCTCGATGATAAATGAATTCTATTTGTATTTTTTTTGAGGAAGTGTTAATCTTTGGCCTTAATTTTCTGAAAGTTCATCCATGCATAGAGGAATAATATGTCATGAAAGTGGGATATCAGCGCCTTTGAAGTCTCTTTTCTTTTTTTGCTAAGTTAATCTGGTTTTCTTTTGAAGTATCTCATGCTTTGTTTCTTGAAATAGATGAAGGATACCAAGGGTGGATTTGACGGTGTTCCTGTTTTTCAGGTTTGTTGATCACTTTTCAAGCCTTTCACATGACTTATTATTATCACTATAAAGTGACATGAGTTTCCATTGTAGTTCATTAGTGCATAAAATTGTTATTCTTTTCATTTTGGAGCTGAACTGTTGCAGTAAGATCCTTAATTAATTTCTTTAATGGATATATTCCATAGTCACAACTCACTATTCTATGTTTCTGACTTTCCTTGTGTTGTTTGATGATCTATGTGCAGTCTGACCTTTTGATTGTGAAGAGTAAAAACCGTAGATATTGCCCAATATATTTCCAAAAGGTAATGAATTATATACCTCCCCGGTGACATTGATAGCATTATTTGTCGTAGCGGGTTTTTCGTCCACTATTATAGGCCTTTTATTAGTGTTAGATAGCTGAGGTTGATATTCTCACCTGTTAATGATACCTTGTTTGTTAAAAAAGTTTGCATGATGGTATCTTGCAGGAAGATATTGAACAAGAACTGTCAAAGATTTCAAGATCATCCAAAGGACTTGGTGTTTCTCAGCACATCATGGTACTTCCTCACAGCTTTTGCTTCTTCTTATTTCAGGTAGTGAAAGTTGCTCATACACACCATTTGCCCTTTGTGTGCTTTTACTTCATTTGTATTAGGTTGGAACTTTGGAAGATGTTTTGAAGAAAATGGAGGTACGAGCATTTTGTAGAAACCCCTCATCATCATAATTCAAAAACAAACACATAATCTACTAAACAATTGATAATGTTGTGATGCAGACGAGTGAGAAGAATTCAGGATGGGAGGATCTAATCTTCATTCCACCTGGAAAAAGCCACTCTCAGCACATTCAAGAAGTAGCCAAGTCGTGATACACACATGGTATGAACTCTTTTACAACGACGACCAAATGAAGGTCAGTCTCCAGGAGCACGGAGTGTACTTGGTTTCTTCTTTTCATTTTTTGGTAAAATAGTCGTCTCTGACACTAAAAAAAAGGAAAATGACATCTGCCCTCTTTCCATCAAGTTTTACGTTGCTCTACAAAGTCTGTTATCATAGTGAAGAATATTCATTGCTGTCTCAATGGTCACGTAGAAAATAGCCATAATGGATGGAAGTGGATACAATTTCCAGTGTTGACAATATGGAAGAATATTCATTGCTGTCTCAATGGTCACAAAGTCACACCTTGTGCTGATAATACTCCGCTTATAGATAGATAGATAGTGTTTACGCAGATGTGGTCTGATGAATAGGTGGAGATCGATCAAGAAGTCAGACCGATTAACTATAGTCTGTGCTGTAGTTCTTGAACATTACGCAACAAATGTTTCACTGCACCTCCATATTAGCCTTAGGAATGGGCATAAACCGGTGTAGGGCTCATAGCCTCATACAAGTGATCATTACAGGTAATCTGGGGTTAACCAAATAGCACCTAAAATTTGGTAAAGGTACAGCTTTGAGTCAGAAACTAACTAGACTCATGGAATGAAATCCTACAAGTGGTCATTAGACTCATTACATGGCGTGATATTAATTAATAACGACGGTCGATAGTATGTTTTTTTTACATTAATGATTGATATTCCTCCAACTTCAGACTTGTTTGTGCAAATGGGTCATCCATCTATCAAACTTGAACATAGATTTGTTAATTTGGTCCTGAATACAAAATCGGGTCCAATCATCATACCCTGCCCTACTAAAAATAGTGTTAATTTGTTAGTACTGCCGTGCGTAATCTATGTGGGTCGGTCGGTCGGTGTTGGTATGGTTCTGCAATGCCAGGGACGGTAGAATAAAAAAAATTGGGAAATGAAGTTTGGGCCCATCCCGCAACGTAATGTTCGGAGTTTCCTGTCCGAGTCTCGATGAAGTTTTTATCCCTTGAACAATCAGCGCAAGGGTTGACCCAATCAACGTATCCTCACCGACAGTCTAGAGTTGAGAGACCGGCCCTTTGGACACAAGTTGACAATTTCCTAAGAACACTTGGGGAATTTGAACTCGTGACCCTGAAGTCAAACCACTTGGAAGTCAGCGCTCTTAACCACGAGACCATGACCACTAGACCACAACCACAAGCCGGTGGTAAGTTTGGACGGATTCGCCGTTACCGTTTGTATATTTAGTATAGAAAATGAAAGAGAGAGATGGCATGACGTGGCAGGCAGATGGAGGGGTCAACAGAAGAAGAAGAGAAAAGAGAAAGCTCCGCAAGATTCTCTGACTCTCTTTTTATGAGATTGAAATTTGAAATGAAAGAAGTGTCTGGTTGATGTTGACTCCATCAAACACACACGCACCTCTCTTTCCCTCCATCCAGAAATCCTCCATTGGTTTTCAGCTTCTAGCAGTTCATTCACCTTACAGACAAATAGACGGATCTAAACTGTTGAAGGAAGGTAGCCTATACAGTCCAGACTAGAGACGGACAAGTTTTTCATACTTTATAGTTATTACTAATATATTTAGCGTCTACCGCAAGTTTCTCGCCTCCCTTCCTTTCGACACGGAGATTTCACCCTCTCTTACCGAGTTCGTCGATCGAATGCCACCTCCGTTGGATGTTTCAGGTCTGCACATTGCTTCAGCTCTGTATTCTGTTTCACCAGGTAATTCCATTTTTATCTTTAATCAATTGCTTTTAGATTTGTGTTACTTCAAGATAATGGAATTCCGCGCCGACTCAACTTTGAAGATTCAAATTAAAAAATGGGTGGAATGGATAGGGTTTGTTAGCTGATGAGGATGTTTGAATTGATAGCTTCATGATCTTTGACATCATAGTTATTAGCAAAAGTACTTGACCCACGTAACTTAGAAACACCTCGATTGTCAAGCTCTGAACAAATATTTTGCTGCCTTTGCCAGAAAGACAGACTAATGGAAGACGCATTTTGTATTTAGTCCAGTTATCGAGATTCCTGGATTTGAATAGTTTACAGATCAAATGCTCAAGCTTTCTCCATTTATCATTAGGATCTAATTAGGAGAAAGCTGTTTTTCTCATTTAGAAGAAGGAAACATGCCTTTTAACCACATAATTGATAATTGCCGTTGATTTCATTCTGATTTTGCATTGCTTTGAAGAAGAGGGAATTAATTAACATCTTGCTTCTGTCTGGAGAGAGAGAGAAATGAAGAGAGTTCTCAAATGGATGGAAAAGCTATTTTCTTGAATTGAACAAAAAAAAAGTCTCGAAGAATTACATAACACAATTAGCTTACGTGTTTAGGTTTCATTCTGATATTACATTGCTATGAAGAAGAGGTAGGGAATTAACCTCTTGATTCGTTATGGATAGAGTTCTGAAACTGATGAGATTATGCAGATAGTAACTTTTTCTGTTCTTGTAAATTTATGATCCAGCAAGCAGCCTTAGTTCGTGTTGATGGATGATGATGATTCAAAAAGTGCTCCACAAATGCAAGTCGCCAATCTGTCTTTTCATGACTCTTCTTCTTCTAGCGTCCAAGTTCATGCCCACCCTTCACATACAACTAATGGGGTAGCAGAGGATGTCTTGTTCCATGATGCTCCCGATGAATCAATTCTGGAGCAAGAGCGTATGGCTCAGATCAACAGCTCCCCTCCACCCTTAGTATCTACACACGATTCATCGAAGAAGCATGACCAGGGATTTATAGCTTCAGTTGATGAAGAAGATCAGGAAGCTGTAGAGTTTAAAGACTCTTCTCCTACAATGGAAGGGGAAGCCATGGCAGCAGCAAGTGGTGGATTTCCTGGTGATATTGGAACTACCACTTTGGGTGGCCATGAAACAGGAGGGAATCCGTTTCTTACACTTCAAGAAAGTAACAAAGAGCAGTCCCAGATCGGAAATCCATTTCTTCAAGAAAGTGGCGAAAAGCAACTCCAAGTTGAGAATCCATTTCTTCCACCTCAAGAAAGTAGCAAAGAGCAACCCCAAGTCGAGAATCCATTTCTTCTACCTCTAGAAAGTAGCCAAGGACAACTGCAAGTCAAAAATACAAATCATCCACCTCAACAAAGTAACAAAGACCACCAGCAAGCCGGAAATTCATGTCTTGCACCTCAAGAAAAAAGTATCCAAGATCAACCCCAAGCCGAAAATGCATGCCTTCCACCTCAAGATAGTAGCTCGGAGCAACCCAGAGGTGAAAATCCCAGCCTTCAACCTCAAGAAAGGATTAAAGAGCAGCCTCAAGTCAAAAATGCACGTCTTCCACCTGAAGGAAGTAGCCAAGAGCAACTGCAAGTTGAAAATCCATGTCATCCCCCTCAAGAAAGTAGCAACGATCAACCACAAGCTGAAACTTCATATCTTCCACCTCAAGAAAGTAGCAAAGAGCAACCGCAAGTCGAAAATTCAAGCCTTCCACCTCAAGAAAGTAGCAAAGAGCAACCTCAACCCAAAAATACATCTCAAGAAAGTGGAGGAGAAACGGGTGGCTCTAATGAAAGGCCATCAAAAGCTGAAAACTTGATCCTGGATCGTATTTCATTCTTCAGGAGGAAGCTCTCTCTATCATCCGTTGATTTTGACTCGGTTAATTGGTACGGGTTCGGATCTCCAAAGATCAGTTCACCTTCAAGAGTTGCTAAGAATGTTGGGCAGGGAAGAGGTCATGTTGATACAGCTGCACCTTTTGAGTCGGTGAAAGAAGCTGTTAACAAGTTTGGAGGAATTGTTGACTGGAAAGCTCATAAAGAACAGAAGGTTGAGGTAAGACTTTTTCTTTCCGGCTAAGTATTCTTTGTTCTACGTTGCTAGTCTTTGAATAATATAATTATCCAACAGGTTATCCAGTAACATTTTGAAACAGCTAGCTATATAAAGGAATTTCCTACGTGCAGAGGCGGAAACTTGTGGAAGAAGAACTCGAGAAAGCCCAGCAAGAGGTCCCCGAGTCCCGGAGACTGTTCGAAATAGCCGAGCAGGAGAAGGCACGGGTCCTTAGGGATCTAGACTCCACCAAAAGGCTCATAGAAGAACTGAAACTCAACCTTGAGAGAGCGGAGACAGAAGAGAGTCAGGCCAAGCAAGACTCGGAGCTCGTGAAGCTCAGAGTGGAAGAGATGGAGCAAGGTGTCTCTGATGATGCCAGCGTGGCAGCCAAGGCCCAGCTCGAGGTGGCCAAGGAGAGGCAGTTGTCGGCCATATCGGAGCTGAAATCAGTGAACAAGGAGTTGGAAGCGTTGAGGAAGGAATATGCTTCTCTGGTCGAGGAGAAAGGGATAGCCGTGATGCGAGCCGAAGAAGCAGTTTCTGCAGCCAAGAATGTAGAGAAGACAGTGGAGGAGCTGACAATCGAGTTGATTGCCACCAAGGATTCATTGGAGTCCGCACAAGCCGCGTCTCTCGAGGCAGAGGAGCTGAGGATCGATGCTGCGGTCACTCGGGAGAAAGATTGTGTCGCTTGGGAGAAGGAGTTGAAGGAAACGGAGGATGAATTTCAGAGACTGAATCAGCAAGATGAATTGGCCAAGGACCTTAAGTCGAAGTTCGATACTGCCACAGCTTTTCTTGCTAACTTGAAAGCCGAGCTGTCTGCGTATATGAGCTCTGACGGTGATAGTGGCGGAGGCAGCGGCACTGAGGATTCCGAGAAGAAGAACCGCAAAGATTTGCAGGCATCGGTTGCTTCAGCCAAGAAAGAGCTTGCGGAGGTGAGGTTAAACGTCGAGAAGGCCACTGCCGAAGTGAATTCCTTGAAAGTCTCTGCTGCGTCATTAAGATCGGAGCTCGAGGAAGAGAAGTCTGCTCTCGAAGCCGCCAAGCAAAGAGAAGGGGAGGGGTCAGCTGCCATTACGAACCTTAAGGCTGATTTGGAGCAGATTGGGGCCGAAATCAAACTTTTTCAGGCGAAGGAGATGGAGTCCCGAGAAACAATGGGGGAGCTTCCGAAGCAATTACAAGAGGTGGCAATGGAGGCTGATCGGGCCAAGTTGGAAGCTCAGTTGGCCAGAGAAGAGCTTCACAAGGCAAAGGAGGAGGTCGAGGAGGCAAATGCTGCAGTTTTTAGGTTTAAGTCCCGGTTGGTGGCTGCTCGGAAAGAAATCGAGGCCGCAACAGCCTCGGAGAAGCTTGCCTTGGGCGCCATCAAGGCGTTGAGGGAGAGCGAATCGGCACAAGCAACCCCGGACGATACGGATTCCGGTTCTTCGAGCTCCGTGACACTTTCGTTGGAAGAGTATTACGAGCTCAGTAAACGGGCCCACGATGCGGAAGAGCAAGCCAACTCCAGGGTGGAAGCCGCCATCTCCAAAATTAATGCGGCGAAGGAGTTGGAGCTTAAGAGCCTGGAGAGTCTCGAGGAGGCTAATCGGGGTTTGGCGGAGAGAAAGGAAGTTCTGAAACAGGCTCTGGAGAAGGCCGGACGCGCCATGGAAGGAAAGCTAGGGGTGGAGCAAGAGCTGAGGAAATGGCGGTCCGAGAATGAGCAGAGGCGCAAGACCGGTGATCCTAGCAGTTCGTCACAAGAACCGTGGAGCTCGATCGATGATACCGCATCGAAAGCCTCCACCCTCAGTTTTTCGTCTGCCTCACCATCTCGGCTTCTTAGCAACAGTGGAAGCAGCGATTCAGGTGATGTAAAGGTTGCGAAGAAGAAGAAGCGGTCGCTTTTCCCGCGCATATTTTTGTTCTTAGGAAGAAGAAAAAGTAAAGCCTCGTCGTAATGCGTTTCATTTTTCAGAAGGAAGAATTGTAAGTTAATAATCTATATAGTTTTTATATGTAAAATTTTTATTTGAATTAATATATTACTTATGGAAAAAAAAAAGTTAATATATTACTAGAGGACTTGCTCAGAATATATAAAAAAATATTTGTATTATCGTTATATAAATATAGTTTAATATAAAATTTAATTTATTATATTAATTAACAAAAATAAAATAAATTACTTTTTAATTATATTAATATTTTTTTTATAATTATGGATTAAAATAACCGCAATAGGTGACAGTAATCACCCAAGTTCAAAATACACAACCAAAATTAACTAACTTTAACAACTTGCGAAACAGAGAAACCCACAACGTCTTTCCGGAGCGCGATAAGAGTTTCCTTCGGAGGAGAGTTATGAATTTCAAACACATGTCTCTGATTGAGCGTCATACCCGCCATGATATCCGCTACTGCATTCGCTTCTCGGAAAATATGTCTGAACTTCATTCTTTCGAACTGCATCAATAGCTTCCTGCAATCCGCAATGATCGGCATTAGTTTTTAACTTGACATATTATCATCAGAGATTACCTTATGGGCTAAGAGGGCGTCCGTCTCAAGTTGAATAAATTTAACTCAATTATAAATAATTATATTAATATGATTAACTCAATTTATACATAAAAAATATTTGAGTTATCATTATATAAAATTTAAATTATTATATTAATTAACAAAAATAAAATAAATTATTTTTTAATTATATTATTATATAATTAATTAATTATGATTAACTTACAAAATGAAAATATTTTTATTTTTATTATTAATATAATATTATTCAATTTACTTTTTTGTATAAGATTTATTATTTATAATATATTCATTAAATTCATTTAATAATATCACTATAAAAAAATTTATTTATAAATATTCTATTTAGTAATAATTAATTGTTTCTTATTTTGTATTTATTTGTTTTCTTTCCATTTCCGGTTTTCTCACTTTATTATCCCTTCACCGCACAATTTCACCCTTTTCATCGAAAACCCCAGTAGGAATAAGTTTCCTTCCCTTATAAGCAACAAGATCATGCTTCACTCACAGGATATTCTCAGAACATTTCCAGTATGCTCATAAACGGATCGGCAGGAAAACCATCAATTGATCAGATTTTTCTTTCAGTATGACATAGAAATAATGACATTTTCTAAACCGAGGGAAGACAGAATTTGAAACATATCACATCTTGGATGGCTTCGGGAATATCTCCGGAGAGAACTTCTGTGCAGCGCTCAAACTTCCCTTGATCTTCATGGCACCCCTGCAATACACAAAGCTATTATGAAGGTTACATACATACATTTGTTGTTGCTATCTCCAGACTACTTACTCTATGGCGTAACAAAAAACAATGAAGTCTAAAACATGAAAGGTGATTCAGTTCATCAGTTCAGTACCTCATAAAAGCAATCTGAGGGTTCATCTTTCCAGTGGCAACCTTGATGAAATCTTCATCTTTGAAGGAGAAAGTGGCATCTGGCTTCCCTCCCTCGTATGGCCCTGATTTAAATACACAACACAGCACGATAATACAAACGACAATGAACATAGAAGCACCGTGCAGCTTGAGTACATATTTAAGACATGGCATTTGTAGCATCATGGTGTAAAGATATCATTTTTACGGTGATCCGTGGCAAACACAGTAAAGAAAGACTCACAAAACCCCATCATCGCCGGTCTAACCATCAATTTCAAACGAGAGGAGATGCAAGATCTGCATACTATCATAATTTAGATCTCCATGAACACAATGGCAACCAGAAGAGACAAGGAGATATCCATGATTTCAAATTAAAACCACTAGATTGGGAAAACTAGGCAGGCTTTACTTTATCTTTGATTTAAAAACAGAAAAATTCTAAGCAATTGAGAGCCACCTTAACAAGACAAAAGACTATTGGAACACCCCTTATACAATGATTTTGTAAAAGGAAAAGTAATTTTTGACCCTAGAAGAGAAGAACGTCTAATCATGCGAAACTGAGGGAGGAAGAAGATTATTCAAATCCATGGTGAACAGAAATTCTACTATCAGGATCACAATCTTTGAAAAATTTCAAGTTGGAGAGATGGATAAACCCTAACCTTTAGTAACTTCGCCTTTCTTCAGATCGACCACATAGACAACCTCGTTGAATCCAATTTTCTGCAACCAATAAGAAAACGGAAATCCAAACATTTAAAACGACAATTCCATTTCAATTAATCCGAAAAAAACGATCTATATACCTTAGGAGCGATGTTGATTTGATAAACAAGTCCAATCTTGCTTGTGATCGCCTTGCCAGCGTCGGTGGTGAGGTGGAGCTTCATCTGCTCCAACAAGGCGTCGGACTTCAGTGGCGTAGTTGAATCCGGCATTGTTGTTTTTTAGTTTAGAAGGTATCGTCCCTTGGTTAAGTCACTCTGCTAGATGGAAGAAGATGAGGCAACGCGGGCTTTTATCAAGACAAAATACACAGCGGTGGGGGAATGGCCGTTGTAGGAAGATGCTATAACGAGGTGGTTGATAGCAGCTTCCGAGTGAGTCAAATTCAATAGAGATACTCTCATTTTATTTTAATTTAATGAAAGAAAAAAAATACAATCTTTAAATATATTTTTTTACAAAATATATTATACATATATATTAATTTGATTAAATCTTCTAGATGCGTGACAAATAAGCTTTTGATACCATTTTCTCTCTCATCATATGTATCAAATATCAAAATAATACCATGACAAATTTTAATAAGTTGCATTTTTTTTCATCATCAATTCACCTCCACATGAATAGTCTAAAATCAATCAAACTCTCCATTCACTATCAAAAACCGTTTCATTTATTAATTTATTAAATTAAACTTCACCCCAAATGATGTAAAAAAATAATTTTTAAATCTAACAATTTAGTATAAAAAAGTACACTAAAATTTAGAGAAAAATAAAAAATTAACGTAACATATGAAATTAGGAAAAAAAATCAAATTCAATATTATTAAGAAACCATATCACTTCTCTTAGAAAATGGTTACTCTACTTGATAAAAAAAAAGACAATGAAGAAGAGATCAATCAATCGTAATGACAATCGTCGTAATCCCTTCGTCTCAAAGTTGGTCTATCTACATCGGCGCTTGCATCTGCATGGAAATCAACTGCAAATTTATACAACCATAAATTGGCTCTAATGGAAGTCATTGATGTGACCGTCCACCTCAGATTGATCTTCTTCTCACCACTAGACATGTCACAATTTGATTAGGGCTGTCGATGGTTAGGGTATGGTCAGAGTATGACAAATACCATAACCATACCATATTTTAAACCACATACCATAACCATAATCATTATGAGTATAATTTTCAATACCATAACCATTAAAATAACCGTGGTTATTAACCATGGTTTTACCCGTATACCCATATTCATTCCACACATGTAATATAATAAAAGATCGGAAATTTTATTTTAAAAAATACATCAATCTTTCAATCTTCAACAATTTCAAAATTTCAATTATATAATTTATATTTAGTATATTATATAAATTAGTTTATTAATAATAAATAAATATTATATTTATATAATAACCATGGTTATAACTTATAACCATGGGTATAACTCAAATACCATAACCATAAGTTCATAACCACAACCATTATGGGTAGAAAATTCATCACCATAACCGCACCGCACCATAATGATATGGTTAACCATATTAAACAGTAACAGTTATAGCCATGGTTATGGGTTTTTCACCGCACCATTGTCGACCCTAAATTTGATCTCTTATAACCGTTGTTAAATTTTCCATTTTAATCATTTTTCAAACTCTCGCTAATAGATAAAGGTATGATCTCAAATTCTTTGCTAGTTTTGGTATGTTAGATCATAAAAAAATATTCAGAAGTGATTAGGTTTATATATAAGAAAGATATAAAAAATAAACATTATATCTTAAATTAAACACCTTACAAAATATATACCTTATTCATGATTATGAATTTATATATTATATACATTTAATTATAATAAATTATGATTTTATAAAATAGTTAAACAATTTAGTAATTTACCATATTTATGATTTTGTTGCCTTATTCCGCTATTATAACTAATTATTAATTTAATTCTCAAGATTTATTCATTACTGTTTAGTTTCTAATTATAATGAAAATAATTTTGCTTAATATTGAAATAAACCAAATTCATTTTTTCAATTAAGTTCTTATGTAATTATTTAAATAATAATTTATTATTCTTTTATGTAATTATCTGAATAATAATTCATTGCAGCTTTCTATATTCATGCTTTTGGATAATAATATATATAAAGAAAAATACATAATTACGATTTAAAGTTTCATTTAGTATGTAATAAATAAAACATTATGTAATATTTATGTATGTATAAATCTTTATATGTATAGTGTACTTAATTTTTCACGTTAAAAAAATTTCATATACCATATATATTTCTACCTTACATTCTTATTCTATAATGATAGCATAATAACTCAATATAAAATAAATGTAATACTCTAATTTCACATAATGAACTAAAATAATAATATATCTATCAATAAATAAGTGTAAATATTAAATTTATTTTTACCAAACCCTAATACTAAATGAAGTTAATATTCAATAAACTACAATATTAGACTTTTAATACTTTTCTAAGTTAATCCATATTGCATAAATATTATTAATTGAATTTAATATATTGAAATCATTTCATATAGATAGTTAATAGGTATACTGAATAATATTAATTAAAATTCTATTAATAAGAAAAATACTTTCATTTTTTAAGTTGAATAAATATTATCAATATAATAATAGGACTAAAAAGTTATTTCATATTTGCTTTTTTTTTTATTAATATAATAAATTATAATTTGTAATTAAACTAAATTCATATAGTTAGAAATAAAATATTATTAACTACTATTAAATAAAGTATTTACAAATGACGTTTTATACGCATTTATAAATATACAATAAATGATTAATATTATAAACTTAATAGGTCTACTGAATAATATTAATTAAAATTATATTAATGAGAAAAATGCTTTCATTTTTTAAGTTGAATAAATATTATCAATATAATAATAGGCCTAAAAAGTTATTTCATTTTTTTTTATTGATATAAGAAATTAAAATTTATAATTAAACTAAATGCATACAATAATTTCTCAAATAAATTTTATACTATGCGTAAAGCGCGCAGCGCAGCAAGTTAGTTTTCTAGTATATATACATTTTAAGAATAAATTTTGGGATGTTGAATCTGAGTATCATTAGTTATCAGATTTTTTTAAAAAAAGTAACTATGTTACAAAAAAAATTGCAAAAAGTAAGTACGGAGAGAAAATATTGTCCACCAATTATTTGCATATGTATGTAGAAGTAAACAATTATTTGCGAATATTTTCCTTCAAATACTTCTTCTTACCGTCTGTTTGCAAAATCTCATTTGCACAATCTTCATTTGCTGAATCCTTCGGTTAGTTCACAACCAACTGTCTGACTGTCCATGTATGTAATATATGTTTTTGTGTTTTTTGATTACAATGTTTTGAAAATTGTTATTTGTATTCTTTAATTACAATGACTTGAAAATTGTAAACATTTATATTTACATAAATATTATCTTAACTAAAAGTTAAGCAAAACTGATATGAACTTTTTTAATATTAATTATTTAGGATCAAACATGACAGATATTGGTATCATTTACTTGTATGACGGTGAAATATTATCTCAGAATGGTAGTGAAATTTATGTGGGTGGTACCTCCAGTATTAGTACATCTACCTTCGATATCTCACTTTTTAGACTAAATGAAATTATATGTACGAAGTGCGGTTGGGATGATATTGAAGCCCGGTCTATTAGTATTTCATATAAATTTACAGATACTGATGAACTTTGCAAGTTTGTACGAATTCGATCACAAAGTGCATTGTCTTTCGCTCTACAGTTAAGTGTTGCTAGTCGCTTTATTGTGTTTAACGTAACTAAATGAGTTAACTTGAGGCCAAACATTGTTGATGGACATGAGATAGTGAATGTTTTGCATGGTCACACCCATGATCTCTCCGATGACGAGGTCGACCTTGATGCACTGTCAGATGCATCGATAAATGAAGAAGATCCGTATATTGAGCATTTTACAGGTCACATTAATGAAGACAATGAAGAAGTGGTTGAGTTTGGCGAGACTTCAGACAATGTACATGGAGGTTACCATGGTGGAAGTAGCTCCCACAACCTTCAAATGATGCAACCTACTGCTGAAAATTGGATTGATAGTAACTAGATTGACCACTTTCAATCCACAAATGAGTTGTGTATGGAAGTTGATGAACCGTTGATTGAAGGTTTTCTAAACACAAACATGATGTTTAATAGTAAGGACGAGTTAGCCTCCGCCGTTAGGAGATGGCACATAGCTAATTCTAAGATTTGTGTTATTGAGTCATTGAATCCAAAGTCAATTGTCTTCCGATGTAAAGTTGATCCTAGAAATTGTTCGTGGTCATTAAGAGGAAGTCTTTTTAAGCATACTGGATTGTGGAGAATATCAAAATTACACACTCCACATACATGCACGAATGAAGTCCTCATTGAACGACATCAAAACATCGCTTGCAAGATAATAACGTCTTTGATCAGAAATGCAGTTTTAGCTGACACTTGGTTGATAATTTCAGTCATCCAGTCGATGGTGGAGAATGAGTTTGGTTCAAAGATTGGATATCTGAAGGCGTGGTACTCCAAAGAAGTTGTGTTGGAGTCTTTATACGGAACACACAAAGAAGTCTTTGTGAACCTCCCACGGCTATTGTCAGCCATGTTAGTATACCTACCTGGGACAATCTATGATTTTTTTCCCAAAAGAGTAAATGTTGAAACTGAAGTAGCTACATTCGGTATAATGTTTTGGGCATTCGGTTCTGCCATTGAAGGATTTGTCCATTGCAGAACACTTTATAAGTATTGATGTGACACATCTGTATGGCAAATATAACGAAAAAGTGTTCGTCGTCGTATCATATGATTCTAACAATGGGATATATCCTTTGGCATTCGGTCTTGCAGACGCAGAGACAAATGAGAGTTGGAACTGGTTCTTGACGCATTTATGTGATAACGTAACGAAGGATCGCTTTGTCTGTCTAATGTCTGATCGACACCGAGCAATCATTAACGCGGTAGAGAATGTAAACGCCCAATATGGTGTTAGAACGCATCGTTTTTGTGCACGGAATCTAGCAAGTAATTTCAACCACATCTTCAAAAGAGCGATCCTTAAAAATCAGTTGTATATAATGGCTAGTACCCCTGATAGACGTAAGTTTGATGTGTGGTATGCTAATCTATTGCGTCTCCACGATGGCAAGTACCGCGATTGGATTTCCAACATACCCCTTGAGAGATGGGCCCTGACGTACGATGGAGGAGCTCGATATGGAAACATGACAACCAATTTGGTAGAAGTGTTTAACGGAGTTCTGAAAGGCGCAAGGGCATTACCTGTGACGGAATTAGTTAAACTTACGTACTAAATGACAAGCACATATTTTTTTTACGCATTGCCAGGAAGCAATGGTTGCCATTGAGGAGTCCAAAGTTTGGTCTGACGTTGTCCAACATACAATTACTAGAGCACAAAAACAACTTGGTTGGATGCAAGTTGCGCAATTTAGTCAAGAACACGGTGTATGTGTTCCAAGTGCGTGATATTGGTAGATTTGTCCAAGGTGTTGGTTGGACTACTCTAGGGAATTATATGGTCAACCTTGTTGAAAGAAAATGTGAGTGTGGTTTATGGCAAATATATCACCACTCGTGTTCACATGGAATGACAACAATCATAAAGGCTGGGATGGAATGGGCTCCTTACGTTGATCCACAATATTCGAATCAGGCACGTCTGGCATCATACTCTCCATGTTTTGAACCAATACCCGACGAATATTGTTGGTATCATTTTGAAATTCCGATGTATGTTCATGATCCAAAAAGGTGAAGGACAAAGTGTGTTAGAAGAAAAGCAAGTCGTATTCATAACAAGATGGACGCACGGGAAGGATTGCCACGGAGAAACAACTGCAGTAAGTGTGGTGCAAGTGGTCATAATAGGAAGACATGTAAAGCTTAAGTGTAAGTGTTTTTTTGTGTTGTAAGTTTTTGTATAAAACAAGTGTTTTCGTTAGGATGTTTCATATTGTTTTAAGGAAATTGTGAATGTCAAAATTAGACTCCACTTGCGTCATTGCTCTTTTGATATAAGTACGTACGACCGGTAAAATTTGAGGAAAAAAATAAAATAGTTGAAAAATTGGTCACCTTCTACGAGACCCCTTTTAGGGGGGGGGGGGGGGGGGGTAAATGAGAATTTTTCCCGCAATGTCAATTTTTGAAGTTTCGCAAAAAAAAAGCCAAAAAAATAAGACAAGTAGGAACATAGCCGAAAACATAAATAAAATAGTTTGTTAGTTCAGTTCGACAATACCAAATCCACAACATAACAAACGTTCGATTGTCTACAACATAAAATTGAAAACTACAAACTACTCTGACTCCCCTTCCTCCTCCTCTGATTCTTGTGTTGAGGTGGCTTGTTAGCGACGAGGTTCAACATCTCTAAATTTACATGACGGTCCAGATGACCCCCAACGCGAACTTTCTCCCCCACGACCACGTGTTTAAATTTACATGTCTCTATGTAAGTTTCTCCAAGCAGTGTGAAATTTCTCTTCGTAAATTTGAGAGTACCTTTAGCAGATTTACGTGCTAGAAGAATTCCCCTTGCCATAATGCCCATATGCAAATGAGTGTAAACAAAATAATTGTTAGGGATATATCTGTCATGATTCAACATAATATAATAATTCTTACGTTATTACTTACCACTGTCTCAACTTGGCCACCGTGAGAAACATAAGGGGTCGATGGATGAGGACCACGTGAAGAACTACCAGTCTCTGAAGTGGGGGTCGTAAGGAAACGCCACGTTATTCGACCATACCATGTCATATACTGCTCGACATCTGTCACCGGTTGATGCTCTAACTGTACAAAATCCGACCGGTTGTTCCATTAAACAATCAAAACTTGGTGCGTTATTGCCCAATGTCGCTGCCCCGCTCGACCTTTACGTTGCAGTTTATGTAGTCTGACGTGCTCTTGTACTTCATCGTCCTCTATCTCTGGGATGTGCTGGTGCATCCCAAATTGTCGCATGACGCTATTTGAACAATGTCACTCAACCACATTAAAATGGATAAGTGACACCCTCGTTCTGAATAATTCGGAGTGTTCACGACATACAGGTGGTGCAGTAGCTAACCTAAAGGCGTGATATGACATGCACGTCACCTAATAAGAAGGATTTTAATTTCATGCTCAGTAAGTTTAATTATACTTGAGAAACTTGGTGCGTGCATCTGGAAATCAAATTAATTACCTGATTATGCGATTGAGACTCCAATTCATCCCTATAGTACACCAAATTAGCAGTTCTAACTTAATGACTGAAGGATCTTCTTAGGAATGTCCACCTATTAAAACAAGAATATTGTCTCTAAACACTAATACACAAGCATGTTTAATCCGATCAAAAAGAGTTGTGGGCATTACAAAGCAAGTACATGACAAATAGATGAGTCGTCAATGTGGAAAAGATGTGGAAAAGTTTTTTTAATGAATCAAATGGAAAAGATGTGGAAAAATGTTCTCAATGTGGAGTGAAAGTAAAATTCGAGTGGTCCGGAAAATTGTTGAAAACGAACCGAAAAAAGATTTGAAAATATACGGTTCGATTTATGATCGTTTTTTTAAACGGTTTTTTAGATCGTTCGGTCTACGAATCTAAAATACCATGGAGTCCGGTCTGATCGTTAATATATATACGATTTTATATATTATATTAATTAATATTAATATAGTTAATCAATGAATACAAACAAATAATAATTTTGTTATTCAATAATTAGTTTAGTTGTTTAATTAATTTAGTAAAAAATTATATAAACATTGTTAAATCGAGTTATTTTGTTATTTAATTTGATATTGAATACTTATTTTACTTTTAAATGTATATTTTTTATTTTTTGGTTTAAATCGAATGTACGTTTTTTATTAAATGGTCTTTAGGTCATAGTTATTTTTAAAGAAAATTCGGTACGAAAATATTTGTACCCAAACGAAATAGTAAAAAACCGGTCAGACTGATTTCATCTTAATGGAGAGACTTCCGTAATTGTTTTGGTGGTTGAGACTTGGAAGTTGGTACACAAAAGAAAAGAGAAATAAATGATATCCCGACAGAGTTGACGAGATCTGAGTTACCAATAATTTAGGGTTGATGTAGATGGATATTAAAAATATTTACTTATTATACACAACAATAAATATTAAATAATGCAACCCACACCCTACAGGCTAAGAACAAACATTAAATAAGGGAATACAAAATTTTGTCAAGCATGTGTGGGTAATTTTAAGTAATAATATTTAATGCACCAATCTATTTTTGACGTTGTAATGCACTACCGTGTATTAAAATGTTGTTCAATTTTTTTTTTTGTCAAAATCATGTCTACTCGATCATGTCTACCTGATCGAAGCGTGTGTACCGAGTCATCGTTAATGGGAAGCATACGTACATCATCAAACCATCTCGGGGTCTAAGACAGGGGGACTCTCTTTCCCCTTATCTTTTCATTTTGGTTGCACACGTCCTTTCACGTATGCTAGAGGATCAGGTCTCATTGGGTCGTATTAGGGGAATCCGTCTAAAAAGAGGGTGCCCAGAAATTCAGCACCCCTTCTTTACGCACGATTCCCTTTTCTTCCTAAAAGGAACGATTGGGGCGGCTGCTAACCTAAAGGACGCGCTCAACCAATATTGTAAGGATTCGGGACAAAATGTGAACTTTGCGAAATCGACTCTCTATTTCAATTCGGCCGCGAGGGAGGATTTCAAATCAGCTATTTCGGCCTTGTTTGGGGTGGAGCACACCTTGGACCCGGGGTTCTATTTGGGCTTGTCGACGGTTTGGGGTAGGTCTAAGCGGGAGACCCTAAACTACCTCAAAGAGCGCATTCAGGACAAAATTCAGAGTTGGAGAAACAGATTGCTCAACCACGCAGGCAAAGAGATTCTTATCAAAGTCGTGCTCAGTGCAATTCCGACATATGTGATGCATATCTTCAAGCTACCTTCCACATGGTGCAAGGAGATCAATGCTCTTATTGCCCGATTCTGGTGGGGGTCGAAAGAGGGTGCAAGAAAGATCCATTGGCGACAATGGGGGGCAATGACAACCCCTAAGACGGATGGGGGTTACGGGTTTAGGGAGATGCAATCTTTCAACCGAGCTATACTCGCCAATATGGTGGCGAGGGTGATGACGGAGCCCGACACTCTATGGGTAAGAGTTCTTAAAGGCCTTTATTTCCCGTCGTGCTCTTTCATGTAGGCCTTATCTGGGAGTAGGGCCTCTTGGGCTTGGTCAAGCTTGCTCGAGGGGAGGAATGTCATACAGGCGAGAGGCATGTGAGTCCTGGGGGATGGGTGCACAATCCGACCCTTCTCAGACCCGTGGGTGCCCCAGCAGACGACCTTTAGAGTGCGGCCAAGGGAAGGACAAGGCTCGGCTGGCCCAAGCCATGTGGCGGAGTGGCTGAACTCGGGCGACCAAACCTGGAAGGTTCGGGCCGTGACTGACGCGGCCAACCCAGCTGATGTAGCTTCTGTTCTGGCAGTCACTATACCAATTGTCGAACCTTTGTCCGACTTGTCACGTGGAGGAATCTAGAGAACACATGTTGTTTGGGTGCCCGTGGACCCAAGCAATTTGTAGAAGGCACATCTCGACATCTACTATAAACATTGGCCAACATTCGATGGAGGAGTGGCTCAAGCGAGCTACTTCACGATCGGGTTTGCTTAAGCGGGATTGGGAATCGACTTGGACAAGAATGATGGTGATATGTTGGGTGGTGTGGAAGGCGAGGTGCAAACTAGCATATGAGAATTGTACACCATTTGTTGAGGTTCTTTTGCAGGAGATTCACAAGTTGGTTAAGGAGATGGCCACACCCGCCACCTTACCACAGACCCAGCCTTCCTTCACGCCTTGGGGCAGACCAAGTGTCGATGTCATCAAGCTGAATTGTGATGGGGCATGGTGTGCGGACTCCAGTCTTGGTGCGGTAGGGGTCATTACTCGGGATGCCACGGGCCTGATTCGAGGAGGGTTCCACGCTGTCAAGTCGATCGGTTCAGCCGAAGAGATCGAAGTGGAAGCTATCCTTTGTGCGGTGCAACTTGCGGTTCAACATGGATGGTCGAAGGTAGTTATCGAGTCTGACGCGCTTAATGTCATTAATCATATCCTTAGAGAGGATTATGCATGGAGGATAGATCTCATTTTGTCAAACGCAATCTCTCTATCGGCAACGATCGAGTCGATCACGTGGGAGTATATCCCCAGATCCGCAAACTCTTGTGCGGATTGGATTGCTAGACATGCTTTGTTAGGGTTGTGTCCTCAGGATTGGGTGTCATCACCACCAACCCCTCTACTTAGGTTTATTTTTGCGGATAACATATTGTACTCGAACTCTATTTCGGTTGTTGAAATGATATATATAGTCGTATTTCTTGGCAAAAAAAAAGATAGTTACTTTAAAAAAAAAAATTGAATGTGTTAGGTGAATATATTTTGTTGATTCCGTATAATCAATTGAACAAATCACGTAGCAAATCAATATTTAATAAATAACTATTTAAATATATATATGTAGAAACGACAATTTAAAATTTTAAAAATATTTAAAAAAAAAAACTGAATTTTGTTTTATAAATTAGTTTTTCTTCATATTTACAATAGGGTTAAATACCAACTTTGGACATTTTGTAACGAGCTACCCAAACTTTAAAAAATAAAAACGGAATACCTCAACTTTGGATAAAGGTGCAACGAACTACCTCCTTCCAATTTCTGAAGAATTTTCAACTAATTTATGTTAACAGTTGAGGGTAATTTGGACGGAGGTAGCTCGTTGCAGCTTCGCCAAAGTTGAGGTAGCCTATTTTTATATTTGAAAGTTCGAGTAGCTCGTTGCAAAACGTCTAAAATTTCTTGTAGATTTTTGGCATTTAACCCTACAAAATAAGAAAACCAGGGTGTGAACTCTTAGAATTATATCGTTTATCTGGTTAAGGAGTAAAATATTAACATACTTCATATCGGAAGTTTAAATCATACCAACCATATTAAGTATAAATAAGCAAATTGTTTAATCATATTTTTTAATATATATATATATATATATTTTCTACATAATTTATGGAGTTTGTGAAAACTCTACATTTTAAAAAATGGTGCATGCATTATTATGATTATTACTTTGAAAAATAATTTTTTTCTAAAAGTATACCATATTTCAAAATCAAATATCAAAATAGTCACTTTTAAAAATTATTTACAAAACTGATATCTTTTGAAAAATACCAATTCTTTACACTAAATAATAAATATGCCCCTCATTGGGATCCTCAATCATCATCCGCCGGAGTGTGAGCCCCACGCACTCTTTGGGAAAGTGTGCGACACTCCAGGCGTACTCTTATGTGGTGTCGCTATCTAGCGCCACTAAGCCAATACTGGTCAAACAAACCTGACCGTTCATTAGGGGAAACGTGGACGGTGGATAACATCCCACTTTGTGCTATCCGATTGGATGGACGTCATTATCAGACCTTCCTACCCTATTGGCCCACGTAACTAATTGCTAACCGGTCCGTTAGTTCTCTTTATTTTAGGCAGTGGATGAATTCACTAATTGTGTGTTTACCACTAAACTGTTGAAGCTGTACGACTGGGCCCTCAAGTCAACTTAATTGTATCCATCCCTCATTTACCCCTACTCTTGTTTGGGGGAACTTCAACCTAAGATTTATTGTTTAGGGGTTATATTGCAATTTCACATGCATAAAGTATTATAGTAGGAGATCATCATCATTCCATAAACATTTCCCGTCTTAAACGGGCAAAATAGCGTGGGAAGCAGTAGAGTATCGACACTTGGCAGATCCGCCGTAGCCTAGGCCTCGACCGGGATGCAGCAGCAGACCCTCCACCAACTACAAACGGCGAATCCGACAAGAGCAGCTAAATCAGACAACAATTTCCAATTTCAAACAAAGTTTCCCATAAAAAGAGCTGACAGAGCCTGCTTCTGTCCCGATTTCTGCGAAATTCACCAAATCAAGTAAGCTGAATCTACGACTCCTTTTTTCTTTTCCTATTTTTGTGTGTGTGCTGGAGTTAACGATTCCATCGTCTTCTCTTGACGGTGAAATTGATTACGAGTACTGGGTTTCGCTTTCCTTCCTCAGTATCACCTCCATGAACGGACACTACGTTGAAAGTTGCTGAAATGTAGTCACTTTTTGTGCCTCGTGTGGATTCGCTTACTTAGCGTGATAATTCGCCTATACGTGTTCATATTCACTATTATTGAGGTCAATCGTGTTTCTTGTGAATCCTGGTCTTTTATATAGGTTCTGTTTTCCCTAGACCTCGATTGAATCTTGTCTTCTTTTTGGTGATTATTCAGATTCGATTAGCTCTGCAGCTGCATTAGTGATTTAAAATAAAATCAATCAACTTATATATTTTTTTGGCTTGGATCATTGATCTAGTTGAACAAGACGAGATCGATCCAACTAGCAGCTGTACTACCTAGATTTTCCTTGAATTTATGCGTCATTTTTATTACTTTTTGTAGCCTGAAGAACTTACAGAATATACTCTGTTCAGATTTGCCAAGATGGGGAGCAACAACTTCAGAAACTTTGTGCCGGAACCGGCACCATCTTCGACTAACAGACCACTTGGGAATTTTCCATTAGATAGACAATCTTCGGTCTACTCCCTAACGTTCGATGAGTTCCAGAACACGCTTGGAGGAGTAGGCAAGGACTTTGGCTCCATGAACATGGATGAGCTTCTAAAGAGTATCTGGAGTGCAGAGGAGAACCAAACTATAGCTTCTACTAGTGGCAACGGCTCTCAATTAGACAGAAATGGTGGCCCTGGTGGTTATTTGCAGCGCCAGAGCTCATTGACCTTGCCGAGGACACTTAGCCAAAAGACAGTTGATGAAGTTTGGAGAGGTATCTCCAAAGAATTCAGTATTGGGAAAGATGGTATCGTCGGCACTGCTGGAGGTTCGAGCATGCAACAGAATCAGACACAGAGGCAGCATACTTTGGGTGAAATGACTTTGGAAGAGTTTCTGGTGAGAGCTGGGGTGGTAAGGGAAGACATGCAATTCCCTGTTCAACCGAATAGTGATGGATTGTTTGGTGAGCTGTCCCGAGTTGGTGATAATACTGGGTTAGGAGTTGGGTTTCAGCAGACCAACCGGACCTCGGATTTAATGGGCATGAGGAACATGGAGAGTGTTACTCCATTTCCAATTCAGTCTCCTTCAAACTTGTCACTGAACATTAATGGGATTAACGGGGTCAGGTCGAACCCACCACTGCAAGGATTCCAGCAGCAGCAGCAACAACTGAACCAACCACAACAAGGATACCAGCAGCAGCAGATCCATCCTAAGCAGGTTGCTGTTCCTTTCGGATCTCAGGGGATATTTCGTTTTAGTATTAGATGAATCAGTAACCTGCAAAAGATTTGGATAACCACTCTTAAAAAGGATTGTTTTAACTGTAGTATTAAAAAATGTATCTGTGTTTGGCCATAACTAATTGTGCTTGAGCTCAATCTCAGGTACCATCAGCAGCAGCAGGTGGACTGATGGGAGTTGCAAATCAAGTGATCTCGAACAACATGCCTCAGGGTGGTGCCTTTCAGGTTGTAGAAATGGGAATGGTTGGGTTAGGAGGTGGACCTGTCAGTGCTTCAATGGGGTCCCCCTCTAACCCCGACTCTTCAGATGAGATTTCAAGAAGTAATGGATATACTTCCTCATTATCACCTGTTCCTTACACTTTCAATGGAGGAATGAGGGGAAGAAAAGCCGGTGGACCTCTAGAGAAGGTAGTTGAGAGGAGGCACAGGAGAATGATAAAGAATCGGGAATCAGCTGCAAGATCCCGGGCTCGTAAGCAGGTACATGGAAATTGAAAACTGTATATCAGTTGTAATCAATTCATGTGTTGTGTGTGTTGAATATCTTTGTGCTTGTTGGTTTCTCTAGGCATATACAATGGAATTGGAAGCTGAAGTTGCAAAGCTAAAGGAGGAAAACGAAGAGCTGCGAAAGAAACATGTAATTATTGATTCAATACGGATACTTCAATTTCATCAGAAAACAACATAATTGTTCAGATCCTTGGCTAACAGCTTCCAGTATGTAATGTAATTTCTGCAGGCTGAGATTATGGAGATGCAGCAAAACGAGGTAGAAACGCTGTTGTTCTTATTCTATTGAATAACAGATAGAATATGCTGCCTGACATTCTAAACTAGAACATGCTATATTCAGATTTTTCATATCTGATGTTTATTAAAAATCTCATTTTTTTTTATCAGACATTAAATGTAGCATTAGATCAAACACTGGAAAAATAATCAATCTTTTCGTGTTTCAACGCTTAATTTAACGAATCTCGGGATTTTGCAGGTTGCAGATATGATGAATCTGCAAGGAGGGGGTGGCAAGCGGCGATGCTTGAGGCGCACACAAACCGGACCTTGGTAATTAATTGAAAAGGAGTCGGGATTTGGCGCAAGTTTTGCAGTTGCCAGGTGTTGTAAATAGCAAAGAGTTGTACATAGATTAGGGAAGTTATTTTGAATGTAATATTGACATAGCTTTAATTCTTTTCTAGTTTATAAAATGTTTTATTTGGTATGAAAATAGAGATAAAAAGCATTACAATTATATTTTCAATTTTCATTACGAATAAGCAGAAAATAACGTGAGGAGCAAACAGATACATGAAATTATACGAACTATCAAGTAGATATCTGAACCGGTTTGGTCGAATCATTTTATTTATTTTTTTAAAATAGAGTTTATATACTAAACACATGCATGCAGCGGATCTAGAAACCCACATTAGTGGGGTCCTATTACAATTTTTTATAGGGTTAATTACTTAATTGGTTACACATGTTTGACCAATGTTCAGAATGATTACACATGTTTCAAAATGTGATTAATTGGTTTTGAAATGTGACTATTTGGTTTTTTTACTGTTCACCGTTAAAATCACAGTTAAGTCACTATTTAGATACGTAAAATGACGTAATTACCCCTAGAATCATCTTCAAGAACACATCATCATCTTCAAGAACAAGAATTGAAGAAACCAGAAATATGATTTTTGGGTTTTTCAAGAACCCAAAAATGTTGTTTCTGGGTTCTTGAAGTTCTGTATTGCAGTATATGTTATCACCAAATGTGATTAAATGGTCATACATGTTTCTCTATAATGTGATTAAAAGGTCTTACATGTTTCTCTATAATGTGATTAAATGGATACTGTTGTTTGAAATGATGTGATTAAAAGGTTGGACATGTTACCCACATTGTGAAGAACCCATTCAAAATGTTTGAAATTGCTGTTCTGGGTTATTCAAGAACCCAGAACAGCCATTTTAACAGCATTTTCTGGGTTCTCACGAACCCATAACAGCATTTTCTGGGTTCTTGAGAACCCAGAATCGCGATTCTGGGTTCTCAAGAACATCAAATCGAATTTGATTCGATTTTGGTTTTTCAATCCTTCCAATCTGTTCTTCAATACAACTAAGGGCATAATAGTCATTTCACAATTCAATAATATGTTAAAAAAATGAATTAACGTTAAAGTTAACGGTTTACTAACGGAATAACCAATTAATCACATTTGGGAAAATATGTGTAACCAATTAGTTACATAGCAAAACCAATTAATCACATTTTGAAACATGTGTAACCATTCTACACAATGGTGAAACATGTGTAACCAATTAAGTAATTAACCATTTTTTATATGGAGTCATTAAAAAAAATTGGTATCACCTTTGATTGAAAAAAAAAATCTCTATATATATACAATAGTTTAAAATAAAATGATACAATAATTCAACGTTTTTTCATATAAGTATTAGTAATTTATATCAGTTAAAATACAATAATTCTTTATAAGTGAAACAAACACATTATCATTTTCATGAATTTGCCTACCGTGTTATAAAGAGTATGATTTGCAACTCAAAAAGCAATCACTTAATCATATACATTATTTAGTATATAACTTAAATTCTAAAGAAAGAAATTGGTGTTCGATTTTCTTATTTGTGCATACTTTAAACTAAAACTAAAAAATATTATTATTATTCTCATATAAAATACAAAAAAGTTTTTTGAATTAAACATCAAACGAAATTGAAATACTAATTATATTCAAAAATCAAATGAAACATTTTTTAAATTTGAGAATTCTAAATCAGACAAAAGAAGAAATATTAATCCACTTTAACTTCACTAGGAATTGAACCTTAGATCACACTTAAAAAGTGAATGCTTAAGGAGCTGAGCTCGAACTGTCAACAGGGATCTGTATCAAAATTTAATCGGATTCCTAATAAATACTACGTAAAATATACTTATAATTATATATATATCAAGTGGGGTCCTGGGACCCCACTCTGTTCATGCTGGATCAGCCGCTGCATGCATGACTCAACTCAAGACGTTGTCAGTGCATTAAGAAAGCATCATGAACCCATCGCTCGGGTCCATCACCATCCTGATCCCACTCGATCCCTGTTATCCCCGGTCGGGATAAGATCGCTCTTGACTTCGTTTATGTGGTTGTCGTTTCGTTCGGGTACTTACTTAGTTCAATGCTCGTCAACTTGATAAACTCGATAACGTAACATCGAGCAAAGCGAATGATGATTAAGGATGACTGCGAAAACGAATACAAACAACTCGACTCGAAATCTAAACCTAGTTCGGAGATGGGCATCGTCGACAAACTCGACTTAGAATCTAAGCCTTTGAAAGAGGAACTTGTATGTAGAAGTAGAATTTTTTGCAAAGAATATTCAGACCGATAGTATATATTGAATATATCAATCGTTTTATCATGTATATACTATAAATTTTATAGACTCAACAACACGATCATGATATGTAGGTTTACGAGTTAATACGTACGATTCGTTCTCATTTCAATTATATGATATAGATTTTACATATCAACTAATTCACTCGCACTACCCCATAAATCCTACTTAGATGCATCGAGAACACGTGAAGTTGAGTCGTGCATGTGTTTGGTATAACAATCCTATTTTTTTAAAAAAAGTGGTTCGACCGAACAGATTCTGAGTCGATTCTGAACCGATTCAGGGATCTACTTGCTAATTCGTGTAAGTTCGGGTACCTATTTGTCAAACATGTCAAGTTCAGGTACATGTTTGCTCCTCACGTGATATTTTCTGTTTATTCTTAACGGAAAATTAACGGTAGGTACATATTTGTCAATTTCACAAAATTGGACAACCTATTTGTGAAAATAAATAAATAAATTTAGATACTTACTTGTCAAACCCCGTAAAGTTGGAGTACTATTTGAGAATTAACCCTTTAAATAAACTAGTCTGGTCATGCATTGATTTAGCTAGTAAAGCAAACATTGGATAAGGTTAGGTAGTTGTCCAAATAATAACGGTCTAGATATATTAACGATCAATTCATTAATGAAATGTCCACACATGTCATTCCACTATTCCTACAAAAAGAATTAAAAAAAAAATGAAATAGATTCAATATCTTATAAGTTATAAGTTGTTTTTTTTTGGCCAAGATTATAAGTTATAAGTAGTTCACCTAGAAAGCCCACTTTGACTTCTAAGCATTAATTATACTTTATTTAATTAACTAAAAATACATTTTTTTTTTATCAATAACTAAAAATACATAAAGCGAAATTTTTAATTTGAGTTTTAAAATTAAGACTTTTTAAATTCAAAACTCTAATACTAATACTATGCAATTTGGCCCAATCGACGATTCTTTCTAAATTTTAAAACACACTAGAAGAGTCATAAATTATTCAACATTATTCTGAGTTACCTCGAGTTGTTTTTATTTAAGAATACAGATAGAGTTTTTTTTTTTATAAATAATATGTGATAATATTTACTTATATTTACTTACATTACTATAGCAATTTAATTAATAATTAGAGGTATGTGTTATTTTAGTGTATTAATTTTAATAAATCTGTTGTGTAGGAGCACTAGTTAATAACGTATTAGGGTAAAATACGACATTATCATTTTCATCTTTCCCGTATTTAGCCTTGGACGGAATTTACCGCCCGATTGGGGTTGCATTCTCAAACAACCCGACTCGTCAACAGCGCCTCATGGTGCGACAGAGTACGTACACGACGAGGCTCTTACCGTCTACGGCGCCCCTTTCCAGGGGACCTGTTATAGTCAATGATCTCCGTGTTTATTGTTGTCATATGAATCTTATCGATTGCCACTTATAATCTTTCATGATCTTGTATGACTCCACTTGAGTGATTCTAGTGTTCATTTGCACATATTAAATCAATTTATGTGTACACGTTTTTAATATTAAAAAAATAAATTTAAGGGTATTAATGTATTTTTGTCATTTGACGAATAATTTTATATTGAATCAAACACTGTATTAAGTTATACACGTATAAGTATATCTTAATATATGTCTCATTCAAACATAACATTAACTAATACGTGTACGTATTAACTAATACGTGTATTAACTAATACGTGTATTAACTAATACGTGTATTAACTAATACGTGTATTAACTAATACGTGTATTAACTAATACGTGTATTAACTAATACATCCAATCAAACGCTACATTAATGTTTAGTCAAATTTTGGATTTTTCGTTAAAATTTTATTTACTCATATTTGACAAAAGTTTAAGTTTGTTTTGTTTGTTAATTTTGTTATCCAAATTTAACAAAATCAATTTTTAAAATTGTAAAAATAATCGAAACTTTAAAAGTATCACAATTTAACAATTCCAAACTTTTCTAAATATTAGTATTAAGCTATTCCAAATTTTTAATATATTTTAAAAAAATTCAAAGATAAAAAAAAGGGTGAATATCATGCACTCCAGGGGTGCATTTATTTGCATTAAGAAAAATGTATTCACTTTTGTAAATAATATACATTTAAATGGACTAAACAGTAAAAAGTTTTAATTTTTACGACGTTAAAAATAATAAATAATAAAACGGGCTACACACCATGTGTATCACTGTTGCACCAACATTCACATTTTGGATTTCACATCACTCTGTCGCTGACTGGCCCTCAGTCTCCGCGTACAGCCATCCATTGGAGCATGGGTGCAAGCCAAGCAGATCGTCTCCTACTCGATCAGTTAGTCAACATTCAACAGTGTCTCTCCCTCCCTCTCTCTCTTCCTCTTCTTGTTTTTCACTTCTCTCTCTACCTAGAATCAATAATGTATATTTTCTTCCTCTTGGAGGTTGCGATGTGATACAAACACTTCACTGCTGCAACGAAAATGACGGAGCTAGGTTTTGAGGTTCCGAGGTCGACGAGATCTGCGTTCACTGCTCGCGATGCCAGCCCAGACTCTGTCATCTTCACTCTCGATTCCAACTTCAGCGTCTTCTCTTCCAACTCCGCTAGCGTCGACCGCTGCTCTTTCGCTTCCGATGCTCAAGATCACGACTCCGAAGTCTCTCCGGTACTATACCAACTCTACAGACTCTTGCATTTGGCTAATCGATTACCTGATCATGAAATCTGTACTTGAGCTCAATCTGTTAAGGCACATTGCGGAGTAAATGTAGATTTCTTCAGAGAACTATCCGCGCTTTGACTGATGTAAAGAAAGTGTCGTTGTCTGATAAATAGTGTTTGAGCTGTTGGCTGCAGTGTTGTTACATCATCTAATTTGAATTCGAAATCCGTGAATCTGATGCAGCATTGTGTGGGACACGATCGGGGGCGGTCCAGCGGCACAGATCTGAAACTGAATCTGAACAAATCTACATTGCATAAGCACGGTCGTCTCTTTAGAAAAGGAGATAAAGCTAAAGGTATACGTAAACAAATTTTGGTCTTATATTGTTTGCTTCTGCCTGGTGGAGAAAACAGCTTCAAGCTTCTTGAATACGACAGACACCATATGAAATTATTAGTAGTGGAAGCACGTTTCCTCTGTCTTTGTCACGCTAAAATTAACTCACTCTTTCTTTATTCATGCCTAGCTCACAAGGAGCAAACGCACAGAGATGGAGAAGACGATAAACAGATCTCTGATCAAGCAAGGAGCTCATTTTCTCTGGCTCTTAAAGGTAGGGTATAGTATTCATCTTACAGAGAATTCTCAGTAGTCGCTTATTTAGGCCATGCTATTGATCCTCTCTGGTTGCATTTGCAGAATGTCAAGAGAAGAGATCTAGATCTGATCCTCTGTCAAGGAAATTAGATAGGCAAAGACCTTCTTCTTTTGATTTCAACAATGCCACTGCTGCTTCATCTCCAAGATTGACAGGTGTGAAGAACAGCTCCATGGCTACCCACAGGTCAGGTGCATTCCCGAGTCCTGGAACTCCGAATTATCGCCATGCAAGTTTTGGATTACAGAAAGGTTGGAGCTCGGAGCGCGTGCCATTGCAGTCCACTACGAGTAGGAGGAACACAGGTGCTCCTTTTTTGTCTTTCAATAACAATGGCAGGACATTACCGTCAAAATGGGAAGATGCTGAGAGATGGATCCTCAGTCCTGTTGCTGGAGATAGTATTACAAGACCTTCAATTCCGCCTCCTCAGAGACGACCCAAGTCCAAGAGTGGACCACTTGGACCTCCAGGTGTTGCATACTACTCGCTGTTTTCCCCTGCAATGCCTATGCTTGAAGTCGGGAATATGGAGAACTTTACCATGGAATCTCCATTCTCGGCTGGAGTGATAGCAGCAGCAGCAGATGGTTTGACATTTCGGAGTTCCGGGTACCACGGTGGAAATTTTCTTGTCAGTGCAGAGCCCTGCATGGGCAGATCAGTGAGTGTACATGGGTGCTCTGAGATGCTCAGCTTGCCATCTACAGTTCGGCCTCAAGGTTCTATCTTTTCCAGCTGAGATTCCCTTTTTAAATTCGATCTAGAACTTCAGTTTGGATTTTGAACGTTCATATGGTCTAGTAGTTTCCACTGAATATGTTTATAAATATCTGTTGGCATGCTGTTAAAAGGTGTAGAATCTGTAGGACAAAGTACAGTTCCCCGCTGTTAATTAAATTGTAAACTTGTACCTTTTTAGAAAATTCAGGTGGTGCAACACTATGAATCTGACCAGTACGGTTGAAAAAGTTGTTAGTTCTACTGACAACTAAAAGTAATAGTCTGAGGATTAATGTAATACAGAATAACCCAGTAGACTTGTTATAGAAACCATGCATGCACGTTATTTGTTGGTATTTAACTTTATCTTCAGATCAATGGTGGAAATTTGCTTAATCTTTTAACGAGTGAAACTATTATTTCTGATGCATCATTGAGACATGCTGTACCTCACATCAATATCCGTTCATGCTATTTTTGGAGATTGGCCATAACTAGTTGCATCACTTCTTTTGGAATCAATTCTGGAATTCTTTCTGAAGGGCATTAAATACGGTGATTGACCTTTGTTTTTTAAATCCAATTGTGTGATATTGTTCTGCACTGACCTATGCTATCATGTAGATGGTAACCTCAAAGGAGTGAAGAATGCACCCGCCAATACATCGTTTCCTATTTCAAAGAGAGACATAGCAACACAGATGAGCCCAGAGGGGAGTGCTTGCTCATCTCCAGAAAGGAGATTCTCTTTCAGTGCATCTCCGCCTCCTTCTGCTGTTTCTATTGTGGAACTGCAGACAAACAGTTCACCCAAGCTCGGTATCAAGGATGTTCCAGTTGACGAACAAGTCACTTTGACGCGGTGGTCAAAGAAAAATCACCATCGAATATCAGGTAGGGGATCGGAAAGTAGTGAAGAATGGAAAAGGAGAGATGCTGATGCCCATGCTTCCGCATGGGATATCTCAGACACAGCTAGGAGCATTTCCAGGTATGCATTCTTCTATGTCCCTCGATTTACAATTGCAAAGTACCTTGTTTACATATTTGTTGAATGAAGAAGCTAGTATCAAATCTTAGATTCATCATTTGATGCTACATAGTAGCCTGCTGATTATTTTAGTAAAGTCAACTCATGTAGTGAGAGTCAAGGTGGCTGGCACTTATACAAGTTTGTTTTCTTATCATTTTAAGGGTGAAAAGAGAGCAAGCAAAAATTACAGCATGGGAGAATCTTCAAAAAGCTAAAGCGGAGGCATCAATTAGGAAACTAGAGGTTCTCTCTAACTTCCCTCTTTCTTGTAATGAGATCTTATAGTCATAAAGATCATCACGGCATACGTATTAATTAGATCAATTAGGAAACTAGAGGTTCTCTCTAACTTCCCTCTTTCTTGTAATGAGATCTTATAAAGTCATAAAGATCATCACGGCATACGTATTAATTAGATCAAGAATATTTCCATATTGAATAATCTATGCTGCACGCGACACTTTTTTCCATTTTATGCTCCGAATCACGATTCTGATTCCAAGTTCCATGGTATAATTTCAGAATTTGATCGAACTCCTGAAATTGTATCTGTGCTGTTAACTCTTTTAAGTGTGTTCCATGTATATTTTGTAAATGTTGCAGATGAAATTGGAGAAGAAGAAATCATCGTCCATGGATAAAATAATGAAAAAACTGAGATCATCTCAAAAGAAAGCTCAGGAAATGAGGAGCTCGGTGTCATCGGACCAGTCCCATGAGGTGGCTAGGAGGACTTCCCACAAAGCTGCAATTTTTAGAAGAACTCGTCATATGGGTGGTTCATTAAGTGTCTGCTTCACCTGTCACGCTTTTTAATGCCTCTTCCTTTCAGCCGCCAAATTGTAAGATAATAAGGTACATAACCCCCACCCAGGGTACCCCCACCCACTAATTTCCTTTAATTCTATCTCATCTTAAATCTTATCGCTTTCGCACATTGTAATTCGTCCACTGACCCTAAGCTTACAATCTAAGGCAATATACTTCAACAAAATCTTGTTGATATCCCTTAACTGCAATTGCATTTGGTGCTCATTCTGCAGGTTCTAATGAAACATCCCGGATAAGGTCTCTCTGTCATCATCATATCTTTAAGAAACATCAGGGATTGGTCCAATGCAGTTTTGGTGTAGTGAACAGACCCCATTTATTATATATTGGGGCCGAGAGTTGATCATATGGCCAACCCTGGTATTATTAGTTAGTGCTCCTATGCAGTTTTGGAATGACGTCTGTCTGGTGGATGGGGTTCACTTCTCCTGAATCTTTGATGTATCATCGGTAGTTAAATGAGATTGGTTAGAGTACAATATGCTATTTAGAGCTGTGTAGATTTGTAGTACCTAGAAATCAAGAATACAGTGCCACGCTGAACCTTCTATGCTGAAATTGCTTTGGTCCTAGTTCCTCATAAATGTTTGTTTTTTCTGCATGTAAATCTATTCGGTTTCACTATCTCGTTATGGGGCTTGAAAACTATGTTATACCAGGAATGAGACATTCCTTATATTGACACAAATTACACATGGCTACGAAGAGTCACTACTGTCAACAAGTGTTTAGTTACTGAGGCAGCAGTCGTAAATGAGAAGCATACAGCACACTAAGTTAAGCATTCGTATCTATTTGAGGCACTTCTTCATATACTCTCGAATCACGACATATAAACCTCCATCCCAACGTACTTTGATGTCTGACAAACCGGACATGACCCCACCGTACTTTCGCAGTGCTTACAGAGGCAGAGATGCCGACAAGGCAACAACAGCATGCAGGCCTCGTTGAGTCCACAGACTTTACACATTATCAGCTGCTTCCCTCCACCACTGCTGTCTTTCCCTAGTTGGAGAAAGTCAACGCCACGGCCATTCCAGCAAGAAGCTGTATCGTCCACCTCGCTGTCTCCACAACCTTCTTTGCTGTCTCTGCTCATCTGCTGAAGATTATACCTGAGGACAGAAATCATGTGCTCGCTGTACCGGGCTTGCTGCTGCCATGCACCTGCTTTGACCGTCAGCTGCTCCACCTGATCCTCGAGCTCCTTGTTCTTCCTTGTGATGCATCTCACTTCTGCTTCTTTTTCCCGGAGTTTGTGGAACACTTTATCTTCTACAAGCGCTATAGTTTGAAGTTGGTTCGAATGAACCTTCTCGACGATAGCTTGCCGCAACTGGTCAGCCTGGAAATGAAATCATCAACAATTAGTATTCCTCCATAACTGTGTTTAACAAGGCGCCAAAAAGGTGCACTTACCTGAACTTTAAGGAATCTGTCAATCTCAACATCTTGTTGCTGCAACTCTCTCTCGATATCATCACGAATGAGGGAAAACAAGGATGAATCCCCTGAAGATGTCATAGGATTGTTATCAAGAGAAAGTCCTAATCCCGTTGAAACAGATCGTGCTTGTAAGAAGTCAATGGAGGTTATCTGCGAAGCATTGTCGAAAAACTCATGCTCTCTAAGCCTTTTCAGTGGCGGTTCGATTCCTAAATTGAACTGCATATCAGCTCTGTCAACAGTAGTCATGCCATGTACGGCAGGGATTGTACTGGGTGCAAACCTGATGTGGACTACACAAAGAGAATGACTTTGATTCAGTAAAACCAAACAAACGATGTAATAAAGTAAAGATGATTGCACAAACACACTTAGTCTTGTTATCATCTTTTGACAATGTTCAAATAAACTCAAGTTAAATGACACAAAATGAATGGCCCACACTTGCAAATCAGCAGTTCAATAAGGAAAATAATAAGCTGAAAAACAAACAAAAAGAACTGGAAAGAGACATGAAGACAAAATACCAATACAAACAACTGCAGAAGAGATAACACAACCAACAACATAAGACATAAATAACATGAAATTGACAAAACCAACTCCCGTAGGCCAAAAATTATTAATCTTGGACCATCTCAAGTTCTTCAATTTCAATCTTAATGCATATGGCCCCTGAGCACTAAGAAACTCAAGAAAAATGTTGAAGAACCTCAATTGTCTAGCCTTTGATGTCAACGGAGACACATCTAATATTCTTGCGCATAAAGCTAAATAAACCTAAGGATAGCTAATATTATTCGATTTTACGCACGTAGCGCATTACTTTATAGTATAAGAGAAAGAGAGAATAATGAGTCATTCGAAATCTGAATTCTAAAGCAAGAGAATTTACAGGAAGTATCGTAAGATTGATTCTGGGGCGGATCTTGTAGATTGCAGTATGAGGAAATCTGACCGTCAATTGAGTACAAATTCCTGCGAATGTACATCGGGATAACACCATTAAAAAATGGAGGGGCGATACAAGAACCCTAACAACGACATTCAATCAAAATCAAAGCTGCTGAGTTAAATTAGAAGGTATTTACCTGAAGGGCAACGATTGGTGCTGCTCCTGCGGTGGTTGCAGCTGCTGAGGTTGGTATTGTGGTTGGATGTGTTGTTGAGGCAGCGCCATGGCAGAGAGAGAGAGAGAGAGGAACTTCAGGGGCCGAGGCAATACATAGATGGACGAGGCGAGTGGCCGATGGAAAATACTCGTCTTTATTTTACCGGTTGCCCCTATGCTACTTATTATTTGCTAATTGGGGCTTTTAATTTTGACAGCTTGCTATAAAGACCCTTTAGCTTTTGTTTGTTGTGCTTAAAAACCCTATTGTTAGAATTAAACTTAATAAATAGAGCGTTCTTCCTTTTTCCCAGAAACCAAAACCCTAAACAAAGGACATGCATGAACTGATTCCGCAATCCATCTTCCAACAAAAAAGATGGTAAACTGATTTCCAACCAAGTCCGCAACAGGTACGATGATGATACAAAAACATAAACTTTGTCTTTGACAATGGAACACTACCCTCTTTCCCGATTCCTATGGCATTTTCATCGGCGGCTGCTGTGTTTCATCCAATGACTTGAGAACTCACGTACTCTTCAGGCCTGTTGTCTTACAAATCGGACAAATGTTCTTGTGCTTCAGCCACTGTTTGATACAGTCTCGGTGGAAGTCATGGCCGCATTCTAGGGTTCCTAGATCATCTCCATCATTGTATTCTTCCTGCAAAACACACCACAATTACAATATTTAACACAATCATCGTTCATCTCCTACGATTCACTATCAAAGTTTTCAACTTTTCCAATTGGCTATCTCCGTCTAGGTTGATGTTAATTGCACACAAAAACTTGCAAGTTGGATTTTTTTTATCTTTTCTTTGTGAAAATTATCAGTTGAACTTTGGACAAATCTGATTGCTAGCTGAATTTTGGAAAAAAAATAGGATTTGCTAACTAAATTTTGTAAAATTTGCAATTTACTAACTGAATTCTAATGACACCTGATAGGTAGATGCAAAATTTTCATCCTCATTTAACATCAAGCTAACCTATTTCAATTTTGTATTACGTTAAGCTAGCAAATTGTCTAGTAAAAAAAAGAGATCAACTAGCAAATTCACCGATCCCCAAATGGTTGCTGATTAACCCTTTTCCAAACTGACCCACTAAATTTAAGTTTTAAGGTTAGTTGATGAATCATAACATTTTTCAAAGAGAAGATCTTTTTTTTTTCAGCAGCAAGATTTCGGATTACCTGACAAATGCAACAAGGTTCGGTCTCAGTCTGTCTACCAGCTGCAATTACACATTTCCTCTGCTTTAATCGAGTTAGTATGGTTTCTTCACTTGCTCCTGTGCTAACGTTCCCAATGCGCTCTTCCAAAGCAAGCAATTCCTAATTTGAAATATTCCACCAAGAGAATGATTCATCAGACAAAAAGAAAATCCAAAAGAAGCACTAGTTCACTCAAAAATGGCATAAATTTATTGATTTGAGTATGGTTTAAACTTTTAAGGGATTTTCTAGTTCCTTGGGCTAAAGTTGATATTTTAAATGGGTTGCATAGATTTAAACAAGGTCGACGGGGCGGGGTTTGGCAATTTTCATCTGCAAGATCAGACCTTTGAGGCTTAGTATCTGTTTCTAGTTTAACAGAAAAGCGGTAAATTATTTTTGCTTACCTCATAAGACATGTTGTCCACATCAAGCCGCATATCTCTATGTCGGTCATGAGCTTGGACCATTGCCCCCAAGAATACTGACTGATCAAGAATCATGAAATCCTACATAATCCACAAGTTCATCATGTTAGAAACTTGAAAAAAAAAATACAATTGAGTATTGCACAACATATAATATAACCAATGAAATTAATGGGTAATTTCTTAAAAAAGTAGAAACAACTTAAAAAACAATGTACCGATATAAACTATAGAGAGCCTACCTCATACCGCAAGGCCTCCCCACGACGTACCATATCCAAGACATTCCGTATCTGTACATCAGTAAAAGGTTGTTAAGAGCATATATAATAAGATGCAATTACAATAAAAGATTTGGCAGTAAATTTAACATTTTTCAGCCAAAAGAAACGATTTTATCATTTATACAGTTCGAACCGTCAATTTTAATTCCCAAGTAAACAAAGGGAAAAGATTTTATCTCGAACCTCAGACAAGAATCTTCTACGCCCTTCACCAGCTGCTGCAAAAGTCCGTACATGGGTAGGAAGCCCTAGCACATTATCACCTTGTCTGACTGGCCATGGATGACGACCATGGCTGCTGCTGCTGCTGCCACTTCTTGAAGGAAGAGTTGCTGCCTCTCGTGATGCAGCAGAAGAGGGCACAGGGCTGTTGCTATTACGAAAGGCAGCAATAGCATCAGAGTCGGCTGCATTGAGTGATCTCCTCAACATTTCTGAATATCTCTGATGAGTTTGCATCCGACGAGCATTTTGAGAAGAAGAATAGGAAGATGCATGATTGGATCCACTTCGGGAACTTGATCCAATAATCCCAGGAAACCTAACAGTTCCACCACCTACACTCTGAACCGCGGCAGGACTTTGGACAAAATTACTAGATTCATTAGCCGAAACAAACATGGGATGTTCCAAAATGTTTCTGCTGTTGCTTGAAATTCCCTCCTCCTGAGAGACAACGGCACTTGTTGAACTCCCAGGTTGGATCATCAGATCTCCATTCCATCTAACTGAAAACCCATTTGGAGGAAAAGGTGCCGGACCATGAACATCCGGTGCAGGCAGCAGCGGAGCACTCACACCACCATTTACAAAAGAATTTGTATTGTTGACTGCAAGAATTCCTGAATTTGGTAGAAAAGAGTGTGCAACAGGGCCACTGGTAGAATATGGACCAGGAGCGTTAGACCCAATTCTTTGATTGAAGCTTCGCCTCGATCTTTCTGAATTTCCTGAAACGCCCAACACAAGTCTTGGTTCCACATGTTCTTGAATACCCATATTAACCTGAGGCCATGAGCTGCTTTCAGCATTTTGAGCATTACTTGAGCTTCCGGCAATTGAAGATTGACCCATATACCCTTCCACATGAAAAATCTTCCGTTTACAAGGTAAAACACGCCCCTCCACTGAGCTGCTTGGGCGGCTGGCACTTGCTTCGCCAAAATGTGCACCGCCCAATGAAGAAGTAACGGTGAAAGGGACAGGGTTACTGCTGCTGGGTTGGAGCCACTGAAATTCTGACATGTTTGGTTTGAATGCCTCTGAAGATTCAACAAGTGGAGAACCCGCGCTACCTTGGCCCACAAATCCTGGGTTCATGTTAAGATTTACTGGCATTGATCTCGAGCTAGAACTCTGTCCCAATTGGGGACCCACATTGACGTTATTAGAAGAAAATGGGTTATTATTTTGGCTATATCGTTGATCATCCAAGAAATTTTGGGGTTCGTTGATGAACGGGTTTAGGAAAGGGGTAGCTGGAAGGTTATCAGAAGCTCGCGCCTCTCTCTGGTCTTGAATATTGCCCCAATATGATTGCTGATCCAATGCAGCGTTACCTGATGGAGATCCATGCTCGATGTCAAAAAATTCAGACAAGGAACTAACTGTGGTTCTGTGCCCTTGCATTGGTCTAGTTAATCTTGATCCACCACCAAAAATATCTCACAAACAAGGGAAAAACTTGTATCTGCAACAAGAAAAAAATGGCCATACATAAGCATAAGAACACCTAAGACAAAGATCAAACTGTTTAATCAGCCCTAAACTGCAGCTTATGTTCTCATCTCTCAAACATGCGACAGACAAGCATACATTTGGATTTGTTCAATGAAGTGTTCAAAGATCAGAGATAAGATTAAAGATGTTCATAAAAGAATCAGGCAGTTGAAATCAACAAGTATATCTATATCAAGAAATTGAAGGCCCTGAGACTGTAAAGACTATTCAACTTCTATATCCTGAATATTGTATATGGCAATCAAATTTGTCACAGCTGCTACATTTAGATGTAACAATTTACGTGATTTAGTAACAGAACTAATAGCATACCGGAAACCAAAGCAGCAGAAACAACACTTGAGATCTCCGGTCAGTATGCAATTGACAGGAGTCAGGAAGTAAACAGCTTCACAGACATCTCAACCATCAAAGGATGAAAGCTCTTCTTTATAAACATGAAATCTCTAATAAATTAAAACAGTGCAACTGCAGAAGATTAAAAGTCTATCTCACTCATCCATAGCAGACTCAGATACAGTAAGAACTTATAAGATAGAAGCATAAATACACTATATTCATGGATATATGTATTAACATTACATAACCATATCCATAGCGGTTTCAAAAAATTGATCTTTTAAGCTCTCTGCAGATTTACTCCATGTATTTAATCTCCTACCATAATTTCTTAAGGATGCTGTTCATCAAAAAATTAAAAAAAAAATAATAAGTAAAATTCTCTCTACCATTAAATCTAAACACACTTCCTATCACATACATCAGCAGAACAGAAAGCTAAGTCCCATCACACACACCAAAAAAGGTGTGTTTTTTTTCTGGCTGGGTCAACCAAAATCTGGGAAAATCAAGATATTAAGAGCAGAAAGATGAAACTTACCATCGATCATCAATAAAAGCAAAAGATTTATTGAGAAAATTACCCGTAGAGGAGGAAATGGAGGCAATTAAATCGATCTAGAAGGGTAGATACCACCAATTAGGATCCTGGGTTGCAGCTTTCCTTGTTTTTCTGGAGAAATCAGAGAGATGGAGGGTAAGGGAAGAAGAAAGAACCCCTACTTACCGAAGAGGTGCACAGAAAGAGGGGGGATGAGAAGCGAGAGACGTTTGTGTGAAGAATAAGAGATGAGGATGATTCAAAGGATTAAAAACAAGCAGAAGAGAAGAGAGAGAAGAGGACAGTAATCTGTCATTTACAAAATAAGCAGAAGCGAATAAAGAGAGGAAGGGAAGTAATGAGTCCTCTTCATCAATAAGGGGGACTGGGGAGCAGTTTCTCTTCTCTTTCCCAACCAAGAAATTAAAAAATGGACATGAAATCCATCTATATTTTGGCAATGATGATGGACACACTAAAAATCATTAAAAATCCAGTCATTAACTAAATAATTAATGAGGAGCATGCACTGCTCTGCTAGAGAGAGTCCGAACAAACAAAAGGGGCAGAGATGTTTGTGTCAATGCTCTGCTGGCCGCTTTGCAGGTGGCTAAAGTCTCCGCCTTTCCTTCAAAATTGCCGTCTCTCTCCTCCTTTCTCTCTCGCGCGCTAGAACTCTGTTTTCATGTGGTGATGGGAGTGTTTTGGGAGCGTTCGGTTCCTCTCAAATAGTGTCGAAAATGAACAACTTGAAAGAACAGGATGACACAAATAAACAAAAACAGGGAAACCCCAACAGCATCTTGTTTCCATAATACATACCCCCACCACCACCATCCACGTCCACTTGAATTTTCTTTGTTTGTAAAACTTTGGTTGGTTTATAAATATAGTTAATTATATTCTGAGTGGATTATGTTCTCTAATGTTACTTTTTAATTATTTATATTTTTTATATTACTAAATGATTATTTTAGTTTTATTATGTGAATATTTGATTCCGAACATATACTATTTAGTCACTTATATTTAATAATTTGGCCAAAAAAAACAAACTTATATTTAATAATATTACATTTTGGTTTATAAAACTAAAATCCGTTACATTTTAATTAAAGTCTGTGATACACCGAAAATGCTATTATTCTTGTTCACGCTTCTTCATTTTTGTCTTTCTCTATCCAAAGCTTCATTAATCTGTTAAGGAAGCAGAAGAAGACAAACAATAAGTGTGAAAAAAAAAGAGAAGAATGACATTTTCGATCCATCATATCTTAATATATTAATTTGTGGTACGTTGAAGGTGAAAAATAATAGAAGTTAAGTGATGTAAACTAAAAAATAACTATGGCAAAAAAAATATTATTAAAAATAAGTGATTAAATATATAATTAACCCTTAAATATATATATATATATATTATTAGCATGCATGTTTTGTACAATAATTTAGTTTAATATTAAAATATATTATATTAGTTATTAATTACATTATGAAAATATTTTATTTTAAATTAATATGTTAGGAAAGCATATTTTTTTTATTTTAGATTAATTTGCTATATATAATTATGGCTTGCAAATCGTATATATAGTGTCTAATCGCATTGTGTTACTAATCGTCGCGTGTCAGTTTTAGTGAACTGGTAAGTCTTAAATGTATTTCCAAATTTCAAACACGATCACGATATGGTTAATAAACAGATCACATGTGACACACATGATAACACGATTAACTTTTTGAACAAAAAAATAATCATATATACATGATACAAGTCATGTCATGTCATGCAATATTAGGCTTGTTAAAAAAAAGCAGTTCAGTCGAGCTGAATCAGGTATGGACCGGTTCAAACTGATTCGATCGAACAAGTTTCAAAATCAAACCAATTAAGGAAGTTGGTGACCTAATGACAATGAAGTCGGTGATCAAATTCCCGGTGAACGACGACCAATACGTTACGATCCGCACAAAATTCGTAAGGATCTAGGCATTATCTTAGAGAGAGTAACGCAATAAAATAAACATGTATGTGAAGATGCATACTACCTGCACTTGAACAAAAAGATCCTATGAAGTTTTATTATTTCTTGAGATTGACTTTGGGTCTTTCTTGTACAATTTAAGCGGAAAGCAAAGAAAGCCTCTTCCGGGGATGAATCATCAATACTTTTGCTCACATTAATGAAATTTTTTACCAACAATATATCTCAAGAAATAAATAAATACAAAAATATTATTAATTTTTTAAAAAATACAAAAATATACTTACTCACGAATCTCATTAACAGATTGAAGTTTGTTTTTTTACCACCCACGAATGAGATTCGCGAGTGAACATATAAGTCATACTCGCGCAGTATTCGCGGATGGAGGTAGTTGCTTTCATTGAACAATAAAAGTTGTTGATAGGAGAGAGGGAGGGAGAGTAGAGATGAGACAATATAACACATGTGAATTATATTCGCATGTGAAATTTACACTCGTGAATCGCATTCACGGGTGAAATTTACATCTGCGAATGTCATTCGCATATGATGTTTTTTATGTCCACCCGTGAATAGATATTTTTTGTATTTTTTTAAAAAATTGAGATATTTTCTTATTTATTTAAGGTATGTGTTGGTCAAAAATTCACATTAATGCATTTTTTCTTTACGAATCTCTAAATTTAGAATTTGTTCTTCTCATCGATCTATTTCAATTTCGCGTCCGTGTCGTCACTAACTTCACTTGCATTTTAAATTTCGATTCCTCGTTCAATTTAAATGTTTATAAATGATATTTTTAAATTTAGCATTTCAAACTGAATGTATCAAAGAGAGTGGAGGCTATGTTGGTTCTCTTTCTATGTAACTTCTGCCTGTCTTTATCTTTATAATACTCTTCTTAACGAAGGGCAGGTGAAGGAAGGTCCTTTAGCCCCGCCCCGACTACACATTTGATTCGGGGACCGAACATGTCCTCATCAAAAGTATTGGGGGTGTCCTTATTATTTATTTAGTAATAATCATTTCATTTGACAATAGAACTATTCATATAAAATAGAGTTAATTATAGAAAAAAAAATGAATTTTGAGCAAAAATCAAACAACAAACCAAACTTTATTTTTTTGATAAACAACAAACTAAACTTTTGGAAGTTGAACAATCAACCAACCTACATCAAATCTCAGTTAGTTTTGAAAGAATTTTTTAATGTTTGAGGGAGTTATTAAGTCGTAATTATGACTTAATAATTTCATCCAATACTGAAAAATTCATTCAAACATAATGAAAATTTGAGGTAGGTTTGTTGATTGCATAATTCCAAAAATTTGTTTTTTTGTTTGTCAACAAATAAATTTTGGTTTGTTGTTTAACTTTTCCTCAAAGTTCAGTTTATTTTTTGGTAATTAATCCTATAAAATAATATATGTATCTTATTTTCTTTCATCAACAAATAGAAAACTATGAATGGAAATAGTTAAATTGTGACATTTTTTAAAGTTGTTGTTACTTTTAAAACTTATTATGTTAAAATTAGATGAAAATGTTGACGGTTGGAACAAATTTAAACTTTGACTAAACATAAAAGAAATCAAATTTATAATATAAATTTAAAAAAAAAACTTAAAATTTAATTAAATATTAAGGAACAATATTGTATTTACTTATTATTATTATTATTCATTGATGCCATTATTTACCATCCACGGCTCAAGTGGCATTCCACAACCCTATCCCCTCGCCTCTAGTTGAGCTACTCCAAACTTCCATTTCATAATAAAACATGGAGGACGTAGGCTCTTAATTAATATTTTAAAACAAATAAAGAGTGCAGTACAATTATACTTTAAAATATTTTGGAAAAAATTGAGGTTTACTTGAAAATTTTGTTATTTTTTGAAAATTTCATTTGTTTATATTTAATTATCAGTCGAGTATATCCTTCCGTCGAATTTTTCCTTCGTACTTAATAGGATATATTTTAAAAATTGTAAAAATAAAAAAATTCTTATAAAAATACAACTTTTACTATGTAGTTTTGTATTGTCAGTCCGAAAATTAAATGTAGTTCACAGTATATATGTTATAATTTTATTATTTACTTACTATAATTTATTTATTTTAGTACGCATATAATTAAATTTCTTACCCAAACATGTTTGTTCCTTATTGTCAAATTATACATAAAACGTTTTTAGATTAAAAATTTAATAATATACCTAATAAAAAATAATAATATAAATAATTAAATTGTGAAATATATATATTTAACAACATTGACTTTGAACTTAGTATATATGAATTGAGTATTTTAAGTCAAACTTTTATACCTTAAAATAATTTAGATGAGAGTCTATATTCAATTATGTTCATGACCTTGCATAAAAGAAAAGTTGGTTGCAAGCACACGAAAAGAAGAAGTTGGAACTCACATTGCACGTCCAAAAAGCTTGTGTGTGAGACTACATTTACTATATATTTGATACACAAAATTAGGGGTGATAAAAAAAATACTGTTGGACCGAATTCTCGACAAGACCGGCCCGACTAGGACCGAGACCGACTAGGACCGAAACCGAGTAGACAATTTTTTTTTTCCTTCAAGGTCGGTCTCGGGCTTTCCTCGAAATCCCAATTAGGACAGGTCCGGACCAAATTTACTATGCAAATCCTAAAAACCAATGATATATGTTTGGAACTATGGGAGAAAATGAACTTTGTATGTTTGTTACTTGGTTGATTTGTACTTTGTATGTTTGTTACTTTGATTCCAATGATGTTTGTATTTTGACAAATTTAGTTTTTGTGTGGTCATATTCAGTCCAGGACCGAGACCGGGCCGAGTCAAGAAAGATCGACTCGGACGGACTTTTTTAGTTGAGGTCGGTCTCGGTCCTCCAGAATGCAAGACCGAAAATTCGGTCTCGGTCTTGCATTCATGACCAGCCCAGCCCACCCATGATCAACCCTACACAAAACAAGAAATAGAGAATTAAAATATATAGTTATTTGGTTAATTGTTTAAAATTTAATTAAAATATGAAATTTAATGTTTGGTTTATAAAATAATATATAAAAATAGAATGAAATTATGTCATACGAGAGTCTTGACATGTATATAACATTTACTTCAATATGTTTAATATTTATGCACAATGTTATCAGAAATAGACCGACTCTCGAACTGGTGAGGGGATCGTTTTCGGTTCGGTCAGTCCAACCCGATTCAATGTGCTGTTCACTATTCATAAGTAAAAAAACAACTAAAAATACAAAGTTACAAACTATATAGTCTCAAACACATGCATAATTACCTTAAACTACATAGTCTCAAACACACACAAACTACATAGTCTCAAACATACACATTACTCTCAAACACAACATAATTACCTCAACTATACATAACACAATAGTCTCAAAATCAAACATAATAGGTTTAAACTTTAAACATAACTTAAAAAATTATCTTTGATCACCTCCACTCCAATATACTTAACCACCACTAGTTTCTTCATTGTGATAAAGTAAGTTTCAGACTAGTTGTCTGTTAAAAAAACGGTGATTGATCTAATCAACTGGAAACCTAACAATTGAAAACCAATCGGTTTAAACGAAAAAAATTTGATTGGTCTGTTTAAAAAAATTATCCCAAAAAAACGAATAGGAAACCATTCGGTTTAAAAAAAACGATCGATTTACACTGTTTCAAACACTGTTGCTATGCAATTCGATCTTTTAGATGAACCAAACCGGACAGAGGTCCGATTCCCCGGTCGGTCTGCCGATTCAGTCTGGTTCTGATAAAACTACTTATGCACACTAAATTATAAAAAATAGATTAATTTAAAATATATTTATTAGATAATTTAAAAGCTAATTAAATTATAAACGTAATATATTACAAATTTTAGAATAAATTCATATAAATTATTAAAATATAATTTTTAATATATAATATATTCGAATTTTTAGAATAAATTAGTATTTTTTATTAGAAAATTTACATTACAAAAATATATTTAATTTTATGTATTTTTATAGTTAATTAAAATAATCAAGAATAATTTAGTTATATTCTTTCTGAAATAATTACTATTTCAGAAAAATTCAGAATTTCAATTTCATCTTCTGAAAGACGTATTTCTAATTTTCTATTGCTGTCCTACTCGGCCAACCAAACACGGCGTTAATGATAAGACATCTTCTTCGTAACCATAGACCGACCAACTGGCGTATGTCGACCCAAGCGACCAAGCTGATAATTTCCACGTTCAACGGGAAAATCAGTTCTTGATTCGTAAACTGTGTCCCTTTGAGCTTGGTCTTCTGGGTTTCTTTCGGTCTTAATCCACGGAAGATAGAAAATAGAGAGACCATGGTGTTTCTTGGGATTGATCCGAGCTGCGCCCTTGAATCTCTTCGCGATGGCAAGATCCCGGACAAAGATTGTTTGTTGCCGTTGATCTCCAAGGTCCTCGGATATGGCATCGTTGCTGCTTCTACCACCGTTAAAGTCCCTCAGGTACGTATCCTCTTGACTAAAGAAAAATCAGCTCGAGTGTGATTGGGCATTCTGGGTTGATGAATTGGGACTTTGATCGTCGTGGATATCAAGAATTAGAAATTATTTTCTGAACTGACTGAGATTAAGAGTTGTTTCGTATCTGATTATTGGCCTTCAGGAATCAGGGATGTAAATTGAACACGGTCTTTTAGCCTTTCTGAGATGAATTTTGTGCTTGCTAAATGAAAATGGGAATAAGAGTAACCTGGACGTTACCCAATGTTAACATGACAGCAGGAACTTGACATCCCAATAACTAATTAGATGGTATGGAGAGAATTGAGGATCATGTTCATTTGGGATTTGCCCCGAATTTAACGACCGAGGAATAGTTTATCAGTAGCAAAAATTTGTAGTAAAAATGAGCTGTAGACTGGTTAATATCTTGTTCCTTGATGTCCTCTGCTACTTAAATGATTTTGCTTATTTATCAATTCTTAAACTAGTTGGGTGATGCTTCATTGAAGATACTAACATGTTTTCATTGTTAAATTCTGCAATGGCAGATAATGAAAATTTTGAAGCATAAAAGTGTAAGAGGTCTAAGTGTCTTAGCTTTCGAACTTGAGGTGGTTGGGTACACAATTGCTCTAGCATACTGTCTTCACAAAGGACTCCCTTTCTCAGCTTTTGGTGAATTGGCATTTCTTCTGATCCAAGGTACATACTTTGTTCCACATTCTAAGCAGAAACATTATCTTCTGTTTGTAATGCCTCTTAAAGTGTAAAGGACTGCTCATGTAATTGGGTATTCGATTAGGTTGTTAGTTGATTTCACATCGATAATTAGATTTGTAGGAGGAAACTATTCTTTACATATCGTAATGAAAGCACATTCATAATTAAAATTAAAGTACGCTTTGCAGAGTGTGACACAATAATGTCTGTGAATGGTGAAACACCCACAAATGGTGCTTAAATTTTGATACTAGTATTTGCTATATTGCAATAATTACAAAACCAAACTCATCTCGAACTGGTGTTAAAGGAATATTGCCATAAAAGCTGTTTCACTCGTATTTGGTTTGGAAATTAGATGAAATGTATCAAGGTTATCTTACTCGTGAATTTTTTTACTGTATTATGCTTTCCATTATATACACATCAGATCAAAAAAATTACCTGTACTACAAATTTATTTATTTATATGAAAATCAAATTTTATCATTTTATATCAAACTGATCTCGAGTCCCTGATGCTATTGGTATCAGCCTTCATAACTAATGGTAATATTTATTGCTTTTGACAGCTATTATCTTGGTTGCTATAATATACTATTTCTCTCATCCTGTGGGGAACATGACGTGGATCAAAGCGCTAGCGTATCCTTCTCACTACTAATTCATTTAGTCCCATAAAAATGGTTTTTCTTTCAGTACGATATTATTAAGTTCCCTTTAACGTTGTGATTTCAGATACTGTGCGGTAGCACCTACTATTTTAGGTGGTAATATCAGTCCCGTTCTTTTCGAAGCCTTATATGTGAGTAACAAGTTCCATGAACAGGCTACACTTAATAATATCTCTTAGTGTTCTTAAAGCTTTACACATTCCTTGTCTAATAGAAAAATTTCATACATTGAGTTGCTCTGAATTCAGGCTTCCCAACATGCGATATTTTTCTGTGCCAGAGTTCCACAAATATGGAAGAACTTCACTGTAAGTTCATCTTATTTTTAATTGAACACAATGTTGTAGGTTTCAACTTTTTCAACTTTAGCTCAGTTCTTATATTTGATTTATCGTGAAGGACTAGGTAGGGTTGGTAATCTCAAGCGATTGCACGAATCATAATAACAAAGAGAAAAAAGAAAAAAAATTGGTAATACACAATAAGGTCCATTAGGCAGCAGTAAATTATTTAATTTCTCAATAAATACGAAACTGGACACTAAAACAACAGCATGCAAGCATCATTTGGCACCCTATGAAGGACAATGTGAAAAAGTTCAAAGTTGTTGATTTGCCCGTTCCTAAATGCTTTTAGTTCTTAAAGTGTCGTGTTTGTGTGTCCGGGCATTGATTCTTCTCAGCCTCCCTCACTTTGTGACGTGGCTACGGAATTGTGAGGAAAGTTTTCTTCTTCTGTTTTTGAAAATTTTATTTATCTTTTTTCACCTTTGTAACCATCTTATGTACAGAGCAAAAGTACTGGAGAACTGAGCTTCTTGACATCGTTGATGAACTTTGCTGGTTCCATGGGTGAGTTTCTAATTTGCATGATGAATGTAAAAATGCATTTTTGAGAAGAGGATTTAGTTCATTATTTCTTCATCTTCTTAGTGTTATAATTATAATAATAAGCTCTTTATTAATTATCTTATACAGTGAGAGTATTTACCAGCATGCAGGAGAATGCCCCACCAAGTGGTATTATTCTTTCCCATCTTTTCTTACTGTGCACAAGAGTGATTAATCGCACAAAGCTCAGTTATTTTACAGAAAAGTTGGAACTTTCTATAGACTCTTGGGAGTCATCACTTTCTCAGTCATTTGGCCATTTTTTTATATATAAAAAAGAACTGCTTGAACTTTGATGTAAGTTCAGACAATGAATGCTCTCCTTGATTTATCTTCTGCAGTTGTGTTGGGGTCGCTGATCGGGATTCTGACTAATGGCACAATCCTGAGTCAGATTATCCTCTACTCTAGGCAGACAGAGAAGAAGGAGAAGAAAACAAATTGAAAGAGAGATGTTGAGACAGACTGAATGTAGTTAGTTAATCTCCAAACTGGATAAAGGAGCAGACTTGTTGCTCCATTCATCTTCAGATATCAGAAATTATGCTGCATTTTTTAAATTTGATACAATATTTTTACTGCGGTGTCAAATTTTAGTGTTTTTTTAATATAATTATTAATTAGTGTTTTGTGTGATTTTTTTAATTCTGAATTGATTTGCTATATTAATTGAAAATATTATATATTTTATAATTTAGAAGTCTTAATTTATTTTTAAATTTTTTAAATGATTGATTTTGATATTTATCATTATCTATGTTAATAAGTTAAATTATACTTCTTGAAGATTTGATAGTGCTTATAATGGGAGTTGATGCAGTCAATGTACATAATAAAATCTCAATTGCATAAACCAATCATCTAGATCGATTCAGTTAAAAGTGGGCCCTATGTAGTCCGTCCTACGTACTCCCCGCCGCAACAGATAACTCCAGCGGGTTAAGCGCGAGCCACGAGAAGCTCACTCCCCCCAGTGGCGCAGCGAAGTTAGCCACCCACCACACATGGCTCCCGCTCTTCTGCTGCTCAGAGGCTTACCACTCCTGCGCCTCTGCCTGCACCACCGTTTCGCCGCCGGAGCTCTCCTTCCGCCGCACCGCCTGCTGTGCAGTTCCGCTTCTTCGGTGCCATTTTACACGGAGCCGGAAGGTGAATTCTCCACCGCCGTGTTCCTGGGTCCTCAGGGGCCTCAAAAGTTCCACAGGTGGGACGATCCTGACTATCGAAAGTGGAAGGATAAAGAAGAAGAGATACTCAGAGACATCACGCCAATCATTTCGCTTACTAAGAGCATCCTCCATTCAAGAAGGTCCGTCTCTTCACTGTCTAATATGATTGAATAGAATCAGACGTTAGTTTTCCAATGCTGATAGCACTTCCTTTGAGGATTTTTCACTGTTTCATTATATGAACGGTAGATTTAGCTGTGGATACTTGTGGCAGCGCTTCTCTAATACTCGCAAAGTTTGCACCAAACAAGGATTTGTAGAAATGGTTAAGCCATAATACCGCCCTTATCTTATCTAATTCTATTAACAGGTACTTAGATGGAGAGCGCCTTTCCGACGAAGATGAGATGGCTGTTGTAGAGAAGGTTCTTGCCTATCATCCACATAGAGATGACAAAATTGGTTGCGGACTATATGGTATTATGGTGAGATATCATCTTCCTTGATGTCTAATAGTTGATACATTAAGGCAGATTCATTTATCATTTGCTTAGCTTAATAAGCAAAACCTGAACCTAGTATTCCCACTAACCTCGTACACGAATGGTCCAAGTTGAAATTGTTCATCTGGATGACTCGTTCATGAATAGGTTAGTGATGAAGTCATTTGATCTTGATACTTTGTTTCTCTTACTCTTAACACTATACTAATGCTATTACTGAATTTTCAGTTCAACGGGATATAAGCATAATAGCATTGGCTAGTTGCCTATATTAAACTTAATCTTGAAACAAAATATCAATACGAAATTGGATTAAGATTTTTGTACATACTAGTGACCTGCAATCATCTCATAGAAACAATGTCCAATTTGTAAATGTTAGTTAAGTTCTATTGAGGACTTACACTTGTGTGTTAAACTGCTACTATGCAGTTGTGTGATCAACTCGATCGTGGAGACTAGTTATCCCTTAATTTGGTGAATTACAACTGCAATAAAAATGGTGTGAAAAGCTCAGCTAATAATAATACGCACCGTTGACGGACCTAGGTATGATGGTTGAAGCCCTAGATAATCCATGAAATGATTGTATTCATCATGTGGAGTAATATTTCGTTTTCTTCTTTTCTTTTGTTGTTAATTGTTATGCATATTGGACAGATGCTACCAAATGCTCGTGTATTTATTTGGCATAAAAAGAACACATGTATTGATCCTGTCTAGTGTGCCAACACTTAATTCAGTTGTCAATGTGTCAAATTCAGTTTGCGGGTATCTATCATAGAAGATGAAGTCAAATTGTTTTACACAAATATTGATTAAATCTAGGAGTTCCAATTGTAAATTTCATGGTATGGTAGTTTGTATATTATCATAGGATAAGAAGCAAAATTGGGTTTCGTTTGCGTGCCATATCAATTACGGTTGGCATTATATTTTTAAGTACAGTTGAGGAGGGTCTAGCTACAACTGGCAAGGTTCATTTTCTGCTTGATATTTCATTTGAAATTAAAGATCTGTAACTCAGTATGATCAAATTCTTGCGGCAGAATGTGAAATATGTGATACTGCAGTTACTTTTGCTTGTTGATAACTTAAAAAGAAATTCTGTGCTTCAAACTTATGGTCCATCTTATTAGTTCTTCCTGATGTTGGATGCATCGGTGAAGTTTAATGAGGTCAACTGAAATGCATTGAGACATTCCAACTTGCTTGATGAGATCTTAGTTTATATATTAAAAGACAGCATTCCGTCAACAAGAGAAGCAGGTAACAGGTAAGAAACTTTAATACCAACAACTAACTTGCACTTGTGTTATGGTTTCATCGGCGATGGAGTTACTTTCCAATTTAGCATCATTTAAACTTTTTAGTTGGGTGATTGTTTTTTCCCGTTATGAAGGTTGATCGGCATCCCCAGTTCAAGCAGTCAAGGTGTCTGTTTCTAATTCGAACTGACGGTGGATGGATAGATTTTTCATACCAGAAGTGCCTGCGAGCATACATTCGAGCTAAGTATCCCTCCTATGCAGAAAGGTTCATTAAAGAGCATTTTAAACGAGGGAGCGGTTAAACACAACTTCATTATTCTCCGAATTCACCAACATAGAAACAACAGAAAGGTTTTGTTTGCAGCAATCATCAATATGGATCAGCAATGATTTGAACAGTTAACTGTTACACCTTGACTCGGCAGGATCAAAAGACAGTTTTCGACCAATTGGTGGAATGGAATGTGAGACTTACTATTTGATTCGCAGGTCTTGTCTGTCTCCTGTCATTGACATTGCATTAGATTATATGAGTGCTTTGTTTGCTGGTTGGTGGTGGGGAGGAATGTAGGTATTTTGTTGTGGGGGGGTTTGCTTGCCCAATATTGTAAAGAGAACAGTAAATTTGAAAAATGGAACATTTGAATTGTGTTCAGTAGTTTGCTTTTTCATTCCAGATGGAATGGAATTGTGTTATACTGTCTGCAATTTTGTGTTATACATTGACATACTTGCAATATGACAGTCATCTAGAAAATGTTTAGGTGATTTGAAGATGCGGACGTATTATCTAAAATAAAGGAAGGATAAAAGGATGCAATAATGTAACTTTCAGGATGTTTTTGCAGCTCTTACGGTTGCGTCTTTTCGTTACTTCATGAAAGGTCAATACTTACTTTCTGAAATGGTCAAAACAATAATAATTGATATTTGTTTTTTTATTTTTTTCATCCAATATTTGTCAGATTAAGTGAATATTTTTATAAGTATTATAATTAAACTTTAATAATTTAAATTAATACTGCACTTAAGTTCAAATTCGATCAAGTCTTTGGTCTGCGTCCAAATTCCAACAAGCTCCGTGGCAAGCTAATTTGGGTGTGATTCTAAACAATTCACTTCAATTAAATTTTCAATCGGTTGGTAAAGCACCGTATTCTAATGGATTAAAGATTTTAATTGAACCCCTGTAAACAATATACTTATATATTTTATATAATATACAAGTATGGTTGTATTGATTATCATGCAAACACGGAAGAATGTGCGAGATACAGAAATTGGGATGAGATCATGCATGTAGGAAGGGGCCGAAATGGTCCATGGTGTTGTCAAGACGACTTCAATAAAATTATGCATCACTATGAGAAGGAAGGTGGACACATGAAACCACAAAGGAAAATCGACGTCTTCAACCTTTTGATAGAAGACATAAGGATGGAAGATATGGGATCAAAATGACAACGGTTCACTTGGTGCAACAACAAAGGGCGAACATAACGGGTGTATGAACGTTTGGATAGGGTACTCATAAACTCAGGATGAGCATGCCTATTCCCAAATGCCGAATGCGTAAACGAAGTGGCGATGAGATCGGACCACTCACCATTGGTCATATCTAAATGGAGGGAACCATAGAGAGGACAAAGGAAGTTTATGTTTGAAGAGATGTGGCTAGAAAACCCGGAATGTAAGGAGGTTATTCAAACCGTTTGGAGGGAGACTGAACTGAACCGACCGAACCGGACTATGACCGAAACTTGGCAAGTGTAGGCGGAGCCTAATTGAATGGAGCAAGAGTAGATTCAGGAACATTATGACACAAATGAGAAAGGCGAAACAACGTTTCCAACTGATTGGGAGGGGTCTACAGAGCACAGAGACTCAGGAGGAGGAAATTGAACTAAAGAGACATACCCGGGAACTATGGAAACAGGAGGAGCTATATTGGAAACAAAGGGCGAGGGTGAAGTGGCTCACCCAAGGAGGCTGAAACACAACTTTTTTCCACCTGACCACCAACTCAAGCAGACGGAGAAATCGCCTAACACGCCTCAAAGGGGAAGGGGGAGAATGGATCACAAAGGGCCGGGAAATAATGGAAGAGGTTAGGGGTCACTTTGAAAAGGTGTTCACATCAGAAAACCTAAACCCCGATTATACTGTTTTGGATAATTTACCAAACCAGATAAGCGAGGAGATGAACTCAAACATGACAAGGGGGTGACAATCGAGGAAGTGAAAAAGGTGGTGTTCCAATTAGGGGGGTTCAAAGGCGCCGGGGCCAGACGGTTTCCCAGGATTATTCTATCAAAGGAATTGGAACACAGTGGGACCAGATGTCTTCACTGCAGTTAAACCCTTCCTCGAAACAATTATCTTTCCTACATCCCTTAGCCAAACTGATATAACATTAATTCCAAAAGTGCCAAATTCGACACATGCATCTGAGTTTAGGCCCATAAGTTTGTGTAATTTTGTGTATAAGGATTTTGTGTATAAGGTGATATCAAAAGTGTTGGTGAATAGATTGAAAGTATATCTATCAGATCTTATCACCCCTTTCCAGAGCGCTTTTGTAGCAGGTCGCCTTATACAAGATAACATCATGGTGGCTCATGAAGTATTTCACTATCTGGAGAGTAAGGGGAAACCGAATAGGGTGGAGTGTTCACTAAAGCTGGATATGTAGAAAGCCTATGACTGGGTGGAATGAAACTTCTTGCTAAAAAGCCTGGAGAAGAGAGGTTTTGGACCCAAATGGGTCGAATGGATGAAAGCGTGTGTAACACCATCGACCTATAGGGTACTAGTGAATGGGAACCGAACCACACTTATCCAACCAAGCAGGGGCATCAGACAGGGAAACTTTCTCTCACCCTATCTATTCATATTGTTGGCGGATGTATTGTTAAGGATGGTTGAGAGAGACATACAAGAGAGAAAGCTGAAAGAGATAACTCTGGTAGGGGTTGCCCGGAACTACATCATCTGTTTTTTGCAGATGACTCACTATTCTTCCTCCAAGGTACAGTAGAGAATGCAAGGCGCCTAAAGGAACTTATAATGAAGTATTGCAGGGTGTCGGGCCAACGAATAAACGAGGCGAAATCTACCCTTACTTTCAATAGGGGAGCGGACAGAACATATGTAGGGGATAGAGGACGCCTTACAAATATCAAGCACGAGAGAACCAGGGAAATACCTAGGCCTACCAGCAGTCTGGGGAAGATTAAAAAAAAAGGCGGCACTGGGATACCTAAAAGAAAGAATTAAGAACAAGATAAGCGGATGGAGAGTAAATATCCTAAACCAAGCGGGTAAGGAAATTCTCATCAAATCAGTGATAACGGAGATCCCAACATACGTGATGAGCATGTTCAAATTACCGAAAACTTGGTGTGCGGAAGTAAACTTGATGATTGCAGACTTTGGTGGGGGCAAACGAATGAGGGTCGGAAGATCCATTGGAGAAGATGAGATGTCCTTACCAAAAACAAACTCAAGGATGGTTTGAGATTTAGAGAATTGGAAACATTCAACATGACCCTACTTGTGAAGATGGTCGAAAGGATGACAACCGAACCGAACGCACTATAGGTACGGATAATGCGAGGGATATACTATTCGGGGAGGGACATATTTACGACTAGAAAGGGAGGGCGAGCCTCGTGGGGATGGACACGTTTATTAAGCGGACGAGATCGGTTAGTGAGCGAAGGACTTTGGAGAATAGGCGACGGGAAAACCATTCGAGCGTTTGGGGACCCATGGGTTGACACGATCGAAGGTTACAAGATAGACATCCGACCGGAATGTGAGATAAACCGAGACATCATGGTGGTCGAGATACTCCTACATGACTGAACCTGGAATGTTGAGCTGATTTGCACCATCATCGAACCAAGGGTGGCTATGTAGGTGTTGCAGGTTCAGATCCCGCGACTGGAAGGGAAAGACCGACTGATTTGGCCACATACGAACGACGGGACCGTGACGGTTCGATCGGCTTACCACCGGATGAGGGACCTAACCGAGACTCATCCACACACCACGACTAATCCGGGAGATAGCAATGAGGATGGGTGGCGCGCCATATGGAAGGGTAACATGATACGAAAAGTTAAGAATTTCATGTGGCCGCACCACTCGAACTCGCTACCACTTATGACAAACCTTCAAAGGAGGGGGATGAACGTGTCGGTAAGTTGCCCAATATGTGGACTTGATGAGGATAGGGAACATATGGTGTATAAATGCAGGTGGACGGAAGAGGTATGGGCCGACCTACTAGGGCTCGGATCGAACCACCACGACAATCACCAGTTTTACGTATGGGCACAAGCAAGACGAGAGGAAACAAGGATGACAAGGCACACCCAAGAAACAAGGTGGAGACTATGTATGGTGACATGCTGGACAATATGAAAACAAGATGATGAGCGACGTTCGAAGAAAAAATGCCGAACCCGAGAGCCACGATCGAGGAAGTAAGGCGAACCTGCGAGGAGCTTGGGGCCGAGTCGAACACTATGCAGGATGAACTGAACCCTAGAGAGACCGAAAGGTGGGGGAACCAAAACAAGGAGAAATCAAGATAAATTGCGATGCATCATGGTGTCCACGAACAAAGATGGAAGAGATCAGTGTAATTGCAAGAGACGAGGTAGACCGTGTGAAAGGAAGGGCAAATAGAACGTTGCAGGGACCGAATGCCATGACATCGAAGGCCCAAGCCATGTTACTCAGAACGAGGTTGGTGATAGAGAAATGATGGAACAACGTACTGTTCGAATCAGATTCGAAAGTGGTGATCAACCAACTGAACAACAAGGCACACCATTGGAGGATCGAAACGGTGTGCGAGAATATCAAAGTTCTAGCGAGAGAGGTGGACAAGATTGAATGGAAGAAGATACGACGATCCGCGAATGAAAGCGTCAATTGGATAGCAAAACAAGTAAAAATAGGAGTGCGACTAAGTGATTGGGTTGAAAGACTCCACTTTTATTAAGTAATATTTTATTTAACGATTATAATAGCATCAAAACTAGTGTGGCTTGAAATGAATACAAACATCTATTATTACAAAAAAAAAAATATCATACGGTATACCGCACCGTAAAAGTAATATGAGATTGCTATATTAATAGTCGTATTACTTAATTATACTGTAAGAAACTCTACAATTGTTATCATTAAAAAAAAAAGAGGAACTAGATATAAAATAAAAGAATACCGTTTAATACATTAGTAAAAATTTCAAATTTACGTAATGAGATAATTGCAAGTTTGATGAAATGTTTCTGTGTTTAATACTTATTTATATTTTCTAAAAATAATTTATTAAACTACGTGTCGTTAATATTTTATTTATGTTTACCTAATATACTGTATGTGTTATCTAATTAATACATAATATAACGTCTAAATAGTTAAATCAAGTTTTATATTAATGTTGTATTAGACATATGTTTAGAAAATCAATTTTTAATCAATTTTAAATTTACCTTTTACACGTATAGGAATTTAAAACTCAATTGGATGTGACAGAAAAAAACTTTAATAATAATTAAATGAGAATAAAAAAGAATGATATATTTATTCAGCATGGAATCCAGAAGGAAGAGCTGTTTATTTTTGGCCATAAGAGCTGTTTTCCATTATTGCTAAAAAGCCTTCATCCAGGGATCGAATTGCACATAGAGTTAGAGTTGATTGTAGAAACATCCCGAGTTTATTTTTTGGTAAAAATCGAACTGAACTAAACCGAAAAGGAATAATTAATATTTTTAGTTTATATCGGTCTTTAAATTATGATAATTGAAATAATTGTTGATTTTACTACTTATAATGTATTGGTCAATGTGAACCCGTATGTGAGGACACTCTTTCAAATTTTTGACCAACATATACCTGGAAAAAAAAAACTAAATACGAAAATATCTTTAATTTTTTAAAAATACGAAGTATACTTACATTCACGAGTAAATTTTTTGTTTACCACGAATGATTTTCACGGGTAAGCATATAAGAATTCACAGGTAGAGAAGGATTGCAACAAATTTTGACGATTGGAGTGAGAACATCCCCTCATTTTGTTGTCTGATTGGAGAGAGAGAGCAGCTAGAGATTTGACGCTGGTGTCAGATTATGATGCTCTTCCCATTTCCATCGCACTTGCTTGCAGTAATATGTCACCCACGAATCAGGTTTGCGTGTAGGATTTACATATGCGAATGTCATTCATGGGTGATATTTTTTATGTCCATCTACGAATGGAAATTCACAAATAGGTATACTTTTGTATTGTTTAAAAAACTGAGGATACTTTCGTATTTTTTTTTTTCCAATTATATGTTCGGTAAAAATTTCGACTCTTTCTTATGAAATTACAATGTTTTTTGTTTGAAATAGTTATCTTGTGCTTTTAGGTATTCTCTAATTACTTACGTGTGTAGGTTTAAGGCATAAGTACACTTTAATTGAATGTCACTCAAGCAAAAGTATTACATGAGTTACTTCAGTACCGTAGTGCATGATATTCAAACATTGGTTCGAGATATATTTTTGAGTTAATTACTTAATTGGTTACACTTGTTTGACCATTGTTCAGAATAGTTACACATGTTTCAAAATGTGATTAATTGGTTTTGATATGTGACTAATTGGTTTTTCTACTGTTCATCGTAAAAAATCACCGTTAAGTCACTATTTAGATACATAAAATGACTTAATTACCATTTTCATTCACCGAGCTGTTCTTCATCAACATGTCTCCTTATTCTTCATTCTCCTCATCTGTGACCACGATTGACAATGATTCTCTACCGCAGCAAGTTCTTCCAAGTACGTCTCCTTCTCCGAACAAGATTCTGGGTACAAACCCAGAAATGCATGATCTAAAAGGTCACCGTCTGCGCGAAGGCATGGTATTTTATGATCCACCAGAGTATTATGATACTACAGGTAGGTCGTTCATCAGTAAGAAAGCAATCTAAATGTTGTTGCTCCTCCTGACTAAGTTTTGGGAGGTTCATATATCTGCTTCTTTATTTCCAACTAGTAAATGCAATTGCTTGATCTGCTGCTCCTTGTAGTAAATGGTGAAGTATAAGCTGAAATGGTGTATTTGTCATTGCAGTAGCAAGCCATAACTTGATTGATTCATCATGAAAGCTCAGTTTTTGAAGCATAAAGACTAAAATATGCATGGAACGTTTGCAGGAGGGTTCGTATCATTTAAACCATCCATTCCGAAGAACTTGTTGTTGAACGGGGAGCATAACATCGATTCACATTTTACAGCAGTGAATTATCAAGTACGTATCAATTGAACTATATATACTCTGTTCATCAGCATGTAATATGTAAGGATGCCGACTTAGTAAAATCTGTTTGTTCAGTTGAAACAGATAAGGACAGCACTAACTATTGTTTCAATCTTGAATCGTACACGGGTGAGATAACAGAAATCCTTCCTAATATTTTTGAGTTTGTCACGAACCCAAAATCGCGATTTCTAGGTTCGTGATGAACCCATAATTGCGTTTCTGGGTTCATCACGAACCCAGAAACGTATTTCTTCTGGATTTGAATCGCGATTCTGGGTTCTTTCTTACAATCACTTTGTATTTAGGGCATAATAGTCAATAGTTAATGGCATATTAGTCATTTGATAATTCAAAAATATGTTAAAAGTATTAATTAACGATTTACTTACGGAATAATCAATTAATCACATTGGAAAAAACATGTGTAACCAATTAGTCACATAGAAAAACCAATTAATCATATTTTGAAACATGTGTAACCATTATGCACAATGATGAAACATGTGTAACCAATTAAGTAATTAACCCTATTTTTTTACGACCTTTTCTTTTAATAGATTTATTTGTGTTCCTCAATCTTATGAGAATGCGGCATTGTATTATTGTAATTTGTAAGTTCTTTGTTCCTAACATTTCCTAAAAGTAGACCACAAGTTTTAAATTTGATTGCAAAACTAAATTATTATTTTTAAAATTTTAGTTTAAACTTCAAACCTTTTCACCCCTTTTTCATATATTATGACTCATCTTAATCAGACTTGTTATATAAAAATGTAATGAAAGGTAGTTGAGACCATGTTCACCCATTTCTCCACTATAAGGAAATCTATAGAAAGATAAAATGATGATGACACAGTTGTAACATAATTATTAGGAAAAAGATTCAACAGAAATATGTGTATTTTTTTCAGTTTGGGTGTAAGCAAAGCTATTATATTATATGTATTAATTAATTATTATTATAATATCATTATTAGTATTTTTGGACATTGAATTGGACAACTCGAAAACATACTAAAAGAGTAAAAGGACTCAATTATGAATTATATGTATAATCAATATAGGGTTAATAAAAAAAACGAACTTTGCGAAAAAACTAAAGAGCAAACTATTTTTTTTTATTAACAAACAACCAAGTAAACTTTTGGATTTGAGCAATCAACAAACCTACCTCAAATTTTCATTACGTTTGAATGAATTTTTCAATGTCTGAGGTAGTTATTAAGTAAACATTAGTTGAAATATTTTAAGGAAAGATTATTACGACTTAATAACTCCCTCAAATATTGAAAAATTCGTTCAAACATAATGGAAATTTGAGGTAAGTTTGTTGTTTGCTAAATTTCTAAAGTCTAGTTTGTTGTTTGTCAATAAAAAAAAGTTCAGTTTGCTGTTTAATTTTACTCAAAGTTCGGTTTGTTATTTGGTTATTAACGCATAAATATATTAGTAAAATATTAGTAATATATATATATATATATATATATATATATGTATATATGTATATTATATATTAAGAGCGGTTAGAAACAAGACAATATTCTGTCCCCGATACAGAAATCCAACAAGAAACCCTCCACAAATAAAAACAGATGATTTGGGAGAAGTGAAGAACAGAACAGAAAGGTCTGCTCTCTCTTCTGCTTCAGTCCAGTCCGACAGACACCATAGCAGCATTCAGCGAGAGAGATATGGAGCAACAAACAGACACACTCCTATAGACTCTACTCTCTCTCTCTGTCCCTCGCCCTCTCCCTTCATACACTTTCCATCTTCTTCATCTGTCATGAAACTATCTTAATGAACCCAGACCACAATCCTCTTCTGCGGAGAAGATGGCTTACTGCCAACTCACGGAGACCTCTGACGGACTCTATTGCTCAGAGGTACAGCTCTGGGGAGACGAAGGAGAGCAGCAGCGCGGGAACTGCTCCACGCTGATCGAACACGACTTGTACTGGGAGGAAGAGGAGATGGTTGCTCTGCTTACTAACCAGACAGAGACAGAATTGCTGGAGATCGGGACGCCATTGGCACTCGTGAGGCGGGATGCGGTGGATTGGATCCTCAAGGTCCAAGCCCACTACGACTTTGCCGCCCTGACGGCTGTTCTAGCCGTTAACTACTTAGACAGGTTTCTTGTTCGTCTCCGTCCGTGGCGGGACCAGCCGTGGATGGGTCAGCTCTCCGCCGTCGCCTGCCTAACCTTAGCTGCTAAGGTGGAGGAGACTAACGTGCCTCTCCTCCTAGACTTCCAGGTACTTCATTTTAAATCAATCGCATCGGTGACACAAGTCTGTGCAAAACCCTAGATCTGATCAGTATACTCGATCGATCGTCTCTCAGGTTGAAGAAACCCAGTTCATGTTCGAAGCTAAAACCATCAAGAGGATGGAGCTTCTGGTGCTCTCCACTCTTCAATGGAAGATGAATCCGGTGACTCCATTATCGTTCGTGGATTACGTTATAAGGAGGCTAGGGTTAAAGGGTCGTTCATGCTCAGAATTCCTCCGTCGGTGCGAGAATCTGCATCTCTCTCTTCTCCCAGGTGCTGAATCGAATCCGCTGATGAACTTGGATTAATTTTAGAAAGTGCCAATTTTTAACTTAGAATTCGATTAGAAGGTAACACTTGGACATTTCTTCATCAGAGTTGAAATTACAAGAGTTTCTTCCATCGGTAGTGGCCGCCGCCACAATGCTGCACGTAATCGACGACCTCGAGCCTCGCCTTGCAGTAGAATGCCAATCGCATCTCCTTGGCCTCATGGCGGCCACCGATAAGGTTTGCTTTTCAAATTTTCCGATTAGAAGGATATAATGATAACGAACATGATTATTATTTGATTCGTTACATAAGCAGGAAAAGTTTGAATCTTGTCGGAAGTTGATGTTGGAATCGGAATCGAGAGGGAGACGTTTTGGGAAACGCAGCTACGTCGCATCCGCCGAGCCAGTGAGCCCTACAGGAGTGATGGAGTACAGCGGCTTCAGCTCCGACAGTTCCAATGATTCTTGGGCGGCTCTTATTCCTTCTGTCGCTTCCTCGCCGGAGCCTCGATTTAAGAAGAGCCGAAGGGACCCAAGTTTTCTTTGATTCCCCCACTCCCTATTTTGCCCCTCTTGAATTTTATAATTTCTAATGAATTAAAATATGCCTATCATCTGCAGTGAGATTTGGTGGCATTTTACTCCGGATATTCGTAATCATTATGAAGATTAAAAATAAAATGAAAAAATAAAATGTTGGAGGACTTTTGTTTGAGAGTATTAAACATGGAGGATCCAAATAGAGCATTTATTTATTTTTTGTTTTTTTGGAATCATTACGATCGTCTGTCTTTAACTAATATTCCTGAATTATCTGCTGGATTTCATCAGACTTTATGATTTTATTATATGATTTTGATCAGTTTTTTAGTTTTTGCTCTAGAATTTGAATGGTAAAATTTTCTTCCCTTGTGTTTGAAAAAAGTGCAAGTTTGCCCCATCGGTCAACTTTTTTATCTAAATTTAATTGAATTAGTTTTAAAATTATATATTTTTAAAAAAAATATCATAATTTAACTATTTTAAATATTACAATTGAATCTCAATTGAGGGGAGTCAGTTTTGGGTCTTGACCATTCTTACCCCATGATTGGGGATCTGCCATGGATCAAGACCTAAACTCGAGTCCAAATCGATTTGGATCGAACCAGTCCCCAATTCGATCGGGGCAGAACTGAGCCGCCGACTAGGGTAGGAATTTTATTTTTGTGTGCTATTAATTTTAGGGTTTAAGATTGATTTAATTAGCTGACGTACTACGTGGAGAAGCCTCTCGCCATCTATTGTGTCTTGTCTGTATCGGAAAAAGAATGAACAAAAAGGAGAGTACTACAAATCAACAATATATAAACACTACATAAAGTGAGGCATACAGATATACTTAGGCAACATGATTGGATAAGCAAAAGGTGTTAAATTTAAATTTTGTGAACAAAAAAATCTTCATATACAGTTGTTGTATTTTGATTCCGGTTGTATTGGGAACTCGTGCGTTCCCCATTTTTTAGAGTAATATACGAAGATAGTTTGGCCAAAAAAAAAAGTAGTGCTGATTATTTTGTATGTAGAACAAATATGTCCTTGTCATTATGACTAAAAATACCCTAAAGAAAAAAAAAATACTACACAAAAAGATGGAGTGTTGGAAGCATGGAAGGGCAGATTTTTATTGATTTTGTTTTACTAGTTTTTTTTTTAATATCTATATTATAACATAAGCAAAGAACACACAAAAGTATTATCATTATAAATTAGATTATGTACAGAAAAGCTATCTATTTTCAAAAATAAATAAATTAAAATCTCAAATTCTCAATTGTCTTATTATTACCATTTATATATATATATATATATATATATATATATATTAATTTGGCTAAGATATGTAGAAGTGTGACAAGTAAGCTTTTTAAGACATTTTCTCATTCCTAATGTCAATTTCATAACTTCTAATTGATCTATGTCAAACATATAATTCTCAATCATATGTGACATGCAATGTAACTTAGTTTAAAATATTCCAAACACTCTCATTCATTCTCCCAATAAGTTACAAAATTTCATTAATATCATCTTATTTTCTATGTGCATTTATGAGTTTTCTTAAGTTTAATTTATTTACTAAATTTTATATTTTATGAAAAGAAAGAAGATGTATAAATTAAATCTTTTAATTACAAGATAATTTAAGATAAAATTAAGGATTATTATGTATATTATATATCAATTTTATGAAAATAATAATCACATGTTAATTTTATTTAAATATTTATAATTATGACATAAAATTTAGGGTATGAAAAAATTATAATAATAATTTTCATATAATTTCTTTATACTTTTCTTTGAACTAATTTTATAAAATATCATTGTTATATTCTATTAGAATCAACATATATTACAAAATTTAAAAATAATTTATATAGTTTATAATTACTATGACTAATATGCATATAGATACATATACATATACATATATATATATTCTAATAGTTTGTATTTATTTAAAAATATATGAAAATAATAGATGTCATAAATTGAATTTTAAAATTATTAATTAGCATCATATTCATAATTGGTTACATATGTTTTTTTATCTACTCATTTATTTTCAAATATTTTTATAAAATATAAATAATTTTTATATTGTATAATATTATTAAAATATAAATAATTTAACATTTTTTCATAAATATAATTAATGTTTATGTTGTGTAGTTGAAGTAATATTAATTAAACGTACTTTAATAAAGTGTAAATAATCATGTTATACATATATATTTATACTTATTTAAAAAATATTATTAATTTATAAATTAAAATAATTATTATATTGCGCAAAACGCAAATTAGTTTTATAGTGTAATTATAATTACGAGACCACAATCAATATCAATTGTGACGCGTCATGCAGCAATGAAACCTGTATGGGAAATCGGTGTCATCACGAGAGACCACTTAGACAATGTCGTGGGAGGTATAATAGAATAATACGTCTCCGACGTGGAATACTTGGAAGCAACAACCATTTTAGAGGGAATAAAGCTGACCTTAGAGCATAATTGATAGGAGATCGAAATTGAATCGAACGCCTGTTGGGTATTGATAGTGACAACTTAATACAGAATAAAGCTCATCAAGCTTCCGAGACCTAATATCATTTCTGATGGGTAAAACTCCAATCATTCAAGACTGGGCCGACCCACACTAAGAGTAAGTTGAAGCCCATAAAACGGTCCAGTGTCAAACCCAGAATCAAAGTGGTCGCCAAAATCCCTACCGGTCGCCAACGATCAAGGTCAAAGTCTCTCACTACTCGTCAAGAGAGTCAAACCTCTCAACTCTGGTCCCAAAACTGACACCGAATATACATCTATTATGTCTCACATATCTCGGGCACATATTTTACTTGATTTAAGGAACTGCTCTACTTTTGATGTGACCTCGTTGTGACATGCTTTTGCTGAGGATGTCGTCGACCTCGTCGTAGCCGAACTGCTCTGCCGAATCGGGTTGGGAAGGAAATGCAATTAATTTAGGGATTTATGTTATTTATTATATATTTTATTAAATAATATTATATTAAAATTGGTTCAAAAAGTGATTTGATTTACCGGATGTGGATCGATTTGTTGTGGTTCATCAGAATCACTTCATATTTTTACAGGGAAATCGTTTGTTTACGATTCACAAAAGGTACGGTTCAACCAAACCGATCTTTTTTACCCAGACCTAGTCTCTCGACCCCCGCCTTTTTTTTCCCTCTTGTTAGTGCTGATTGTTTAGCTTTTGAAAATATTTCTTTAGTTTCTTATCTCATTCAATAAAAGAGAAATTTATTTCGGCTAAAAAAGAAATAATAATTATAAATTAGTTGTATTGACTTAATATATATTAAATACAATTTATACATAAGAAGTCTTGTTTATCATTTATCATTCTTATTTATTTATTTCACTCTTAATTTTTGTGTAATTTTCAAAATAAATTCTTAGGTGCAAAAGTTGCAATTTATCATTGTTTGAAGCAGTGTTATTAGAACTGGACCGGAAATGGAACCGACGAGGGGGTCGGTTCCTGATTCGTTTGGTCCAACCCAGTCCGATTCTGATAATTCAAACTTTGAAGGCAAGATTTAATTTGATATACTTATAAATGTAATATATTTTGAAATTGAATATGAAACTTTAGATTAATTTTAGAGTGTTCATATGGATGTGAGAGAATGATGACATGAATGTAACTTCTTTTTTTACATAGACTAATCGAATTAAATTATTTTAATATTATGATAGAGAAAAATTGTGTTAAAAACGGCTTACTTGTAAAAAATATAGGATATTTAGTCAAAATAATATATATATAGTAATTCAGGGACTTGATTAGGTCATTAATGACTAATTAATTCATGTAAAACACATTTAATCCTCAGGTTAAAAAATATTAATCACCATGTTCAAAGTCTAGATATTTTTTCATTTTTTTTTCTCTTTTATGATTTCATCATTTCATGAATAATGTCCGATGCCATAAGAGATGCTGTCCATTCAATAATGTCTGCCATTTGTAGTACTTGGCCAACGAACAAGCAATTGAACAAATCTTCTTCACCTACTTCAAAAATCATGGAGAGATTGTAGAATTTAAATTAGGAATTCAGAATTGTATCTTTTTAAAAGATCGCTATAAATTTATTTATTTAGTGTAATAATTATATAAATGAAACAAACTCACATTCAAATTAATAGTTAGTAGGTTAATAGTGTTTTTTTAAAATATAATTTTATAAGAGGAACAACAAGCTATAGAGTTTTTTTAAAAAGTAGGCACTGTGCCAAATATTTTTGAAAAAGTAAGTATACTGAAAAAATATTTAGCAAAATGTATATAAGTGCTACTCGAGGTAGCGTTTTTTACAACATGCGCTACTTTGAGTAGCGTTTTTCAAAAAACGCCACTAGGGGTAGCATTTTTATGAATTTCGCTACCCCTAGTGGTGATTTGTTTTTACATTTTTATGACGATTCGATGTTTAAGTAAAAATAAAATTATGTATTTATTAAAAAATATTTAAAAAATTATAGTAAGTAGATATTTTAATTGCGATTCAAATTATGTAAACAATATTAAATTTGGACATACCCATTGACTGTAGGCTCTGCCGTAAGTTGAGATATGAAAATTTGACTAAAACAAATATAACTCATACCATGTAAATCTAAACTGACCACGGTGAACGTAATTTATGTCGTAATTCAATTATCTACCTAGGATAATTTTTTTGATTATAAATACAGTGATTTTGTAACCTAACATCGCTTGTCTTCAAATTTGACCGAAATAATTAAATGCATTAGGTGAGAAATTTAATTATGTACTTATTCAAAAAAATAAAAAAAAAAAGTGAGTAGATATTTTAATTACAAATTAAATGACGCTAACTAGACGTTAATATTTTACTTTTAGACTGACCGTATAATACGATACATAATTTACTTTGTATTATATCGTATTATACGATCAGTCTAAAAGTAAAAAATTAACGTCTAGTTAGCATCATTTAATTTGTAATTAAATTATCTACGCACTTTATTTTTTTTTATTTTTTTTTGAGTAAGTATATAATTAAATTTCTCACCTAATGCATTTAATTATTTCGGTCAAATTTGAAGACAAGTGATGTTAGGTTATAAAATCACTGTATTTCTAATCAAAAAAATTATCCTATGTAGATAATTGAATTACGACATAAATGACGTTCACCGTGGTCAGTTTGGACTTACAGGGTATGAGTTATATTGTTTTTAGTCAAATTTTCATATCTCAACTTACGGCAGAGCGCACAGTCAATCCTTAAGTCCAAATTTAATATTTTTTTGCATCATTTGAATCGCAATTAAAATATCTACTAACTATAATTTTTTTTTTTTAATAAATACGTAATTTTATTTTTAATTAAACATCGAATCGTAAAAAAAACGTAAACAAAAAAACGCCACTAGGGTAGCGAAATTCATAAAAACGCTACCCCGAGTAGCGTTTTATGAAAAACGCTACCCTACTGGCGTTTTTTGAAAAACGCTACCCCCGTAGCGCTTATATACATTTTGCTAAATATATTTTCAGTATACTTACTTTTTCAAATATTTTTTGCACAATGTTACTTTTTAAAAAACTTCCAAACTATATGATTCGTTTTCACACTCTAACAAAGTACAAACATGTGATTGATTTGCAATTGGGTTGAAATACGTCTGTGAATATTTGGTTGAGTTTCATCTTAAAATTTGTTTTTGAAAAATTTGATCTTTCATGTTTGGTCTTCAGTCGAATTTACCCCCCTCCCCCACTCGTCGGAACATATTTTGCAAATTGCAAAATAATATAATACTTTTAAAAAGATTACAATTAAACCCTTCAAAGTTTTACTTTATGTTACGATAGAGTCATGATCGAATCATGACTTAAATAAAATTCAATCGAAGATGATAAGGTCTAGGTCTTGATTCAGAAGATTAACTCATTGATGGTTGAAGGGTTGATCTGGTTCAAGAACAACTTCTAGCTCCAAACCTCCACGAGCGGGCTAGGATTTGAGTCTTGACCCAAACAAGACTCCCACCCATAGGTGAGATAACTTAGGTCAAAATTTAAATTGTAACACTTCGTTTGGGTCTAGGGTTTAGGGTCTCAATCGAGTTCCAATCGAATCAATACTCAATTATAACATATAGAAAAAATTTGAAAATTTTAATTACAATTTTCTAATAAAGTATTCTATTATTTTTGCATCTTTTAAAATATAATTTATTAAGTTTAGATAATAATAATAAAAATAATAATTTTAAACTTTACTAATAACCAAACATAAATAAATGGGTGATAGATACAAAATGTAGTTAAATTAATTGATACTAGATATTCGGTATGCGTTTTACGCAATTAGTAGTATGTCTTATTTTTTATATTTAATATAAGTTATTTTTTATGGTACACATTCTAACATATTTAAATTATTTTTAAATGAATTTAGTGTAAATAAATTTTAAAAATAAAATAATAAGTTTACTGTTATAAAGTTTAAATAGCTATTTGTTTTCCACTGAATATACATTATACACTATAACAATTTTTCAAAAAATTCATTGTTGTAAGTTTGAATTGTTTACAATAAAAATATTAAAACTTAAAAATGCATGAAATAATTAATTATATATATAAGTTATTATAAATTATATTATGAAATACAAAAATTATGTATTATATTAAGTGCATTTGTTCATAAAATTAGTTAAAATGCATGAGTCAATAGTTAAAATTAATAATTAATAATAATATAATAATTAATACTTTTAAGTTAAATATTATTATATATTTTTATTTCTTAATTTTGTGCATATGTTTACAAAAGACTATTAAAATCATTAGTAATTTTTATTTAATATAATAATATATTATAATTTTATTATATATATATATATATAATATTTTAATAATTCAAAAATAGGTTGGGTTATAAATATACAAGAAAAAATATTTTTCACAAAACTGTAAAAAAATATGTTAATGTCCATATAATACTCTTGACTTATTTTCTATGGTTTATTACTTCTATCAATGTACATATAAAAATATTAGTAGTTTTCTAACAATAGTAACAATCTTTAATGTATTAGTATACATATTATATTTTATATATTTGTTAACTGTAAATTTTATTTAGTTTATAAATAGGGAAAATTATAAAACAAACACATGGTTGTACCTCTTTAAAATGTGATGATAAAGGTACAATTCATGAATCGATTCGGTCCTGAACCAGTTCATGCCCACCCCTAATAAATTATATGAGTTTTGTAACTTATCTTGAGAATGAATAAGATATTTTGAATGATTTTAAAGTGATTTACATGACGTGTCTCATATGAATGAGAAATTTATGGTTGATATGTATCAAATGAAAGATTTTAATTTAACATTAGAAGTGAAAAAATATAATAAAAAATTTATTTGTCAACCTTATATGTGATTTAATCAAATTAATATATATATATACCGTCTTCTCAATATAGATAGATAGATAGATGAACAGTGAACACATTCCATGCGTGAGTCTTATAATTGTAAAAGGAAATGGAAAAATCGACCGACAAATCCTCTGCTCTGCTTTGCTCTGACATGGTCCTCACTCGATCCAACACTGTCATCTTCCTCTCAAATTAAAAAAAAATATGAATGAAGCATTGATTGACGGATTATAATTTTTTATAAAAAAATAAAGATTTATTGAATGATCTGGAAAAGTGTCGAATATATGATCTCTAAATATATAAAGAAATTATATATATATTATCTATATTATTAAGGTAGCATTGATTTTTGTAACCACCGACTGTAAATTAACACAAATATCATTTAATAATCTAATTAGTTTATATTAATCATAATTATTTTGGTCATTTAAATGTCTTTTTAAAAATATTATAAAAAATATTTTCACGGAGACCCGAACTTATATCCTTATAACGTGAAGATATACGTATTAACCAACTACACACTTATGCAACATTACAAATTAAACAAAATGATAATTATATTTTCTTTATCACTATCTTCATCTTTTTTTTCTCATTCATCATTTTTTTATATCTCGCTAATAAATGAAATTATTTTTTTCACTTTATTGGACTGAGAAAATTTAGATTGAATTAATATTTCAAATATGCATGATCTATTATTTGAAGCAATAAATAATTAATATGTGCAATATAATCAAGTTTAAAATTTAAATTAGAGTAGAAGAATAAATATCATTTATTATTTATCCGATTTTTAAAATCAATTTTATTCTATTTAACTATTATATGTGTTATTTTATATAACTTTACAATTTTACAAAATAATGATAATTGTATATTATGTTCTCAAGTCGTCGTATTGGTTTTTGGTAATTTTGTGACTTTTTTTAATGTTTCTACAATTAATTATATAGATTGTGACTTTTAATGTGACTTTTTTTAAATATTTTTGGTAAGTCGTCTTGTTTAATCTATATAATTAATTTTGTGACATTAGCTATAGTTGGTATGGGATGAGATATTATGACATGGTATATGAGTGAAAATTACTCATAGAAAGTTCGAGATTGAACACTAAACGATAGTTGATGTTATCATGATAGATTTGTAATAGTCGTTGTAATAGTCAATATGAATACTCATAGAAATTAGTTCGAAGTCAGACATTAAGCGATAGTTGATATGATATGAGATATTATGACATGGTATGTGAGTGAAAATAAGCATAGTATGACTATAAGTGACTATAAACAATGCTCAATGTCAATTTTATCAAATATCGACATATATTTGTTTGATCATATTCTTAGTAACAAATATTTTTAAAAAATTGCTCGAGCAACTGGGAGCAAGAACCACTATTAAAGAGACTCCCGGTTGCTCGAGTAATTTTTTAAAAATATTTCAAACAAAATTAATTTAATTATATTAGGTAATTTAAGTTTAGTTTTACAATTCAAATAATATTTTTAATCAAGTGTTTAGAGTAAAATTGGAATAACTCAATGATGTACCTTCATAATATGTAGATAAGTGTTGCGTATATATATAGATATATCTAATTAACTACTAAATTATACTGAAATTTTTGTAATCCACTTAAGTGTATTTCCCTAATGGTTATACTAGACTCGGTCACGCGCTACGCGCGTGCACGTTGTCTTCGTTGGTCGTGCGTGAGGTCTTACGAGAACATGATCAACCTGACTCCTAGGAAAATACAAGAATAGTGCAAGCATTTAACACTTCATAAACATTTCAATGGAGCCAGTTTTTTGTGGAGATTAAATACTATTGTGGAAAACGCTAAGGTAATCGCAACCTCAATTGACAGGATCAGTTGGACGTACATACCTAGATCCGTCAATCAGTGTGCGGATTGGTTAGCCAAGTAAGCTATGCAGGGAATGTTTTATTCGGATTGGGTCGAAAGACCCCACCCCTGTTTTTTCTTTACTTCTTTCGGATTGCAATTTGTACTCAAACCGTTATCTTAATTCATCATGAGTAAATCATATGCTTTGGCTAAAGGAAAAATAACACTTCATAAAAATATTATTAATATAAAACTAAGCTTAATTTGCATAAGATAATGAAATAATAAAATTTAAAAACTCTTAAATATTTTTAAAAAATTGCTCGAGCGATCGGGATTCCTCGATCCTTTTGATAGTGTTATATGCTCTCAGTCGCTCTAGCAATTTTTTAAAAATATTTAAGAGTTTTTAAATTTTATTATTTCATTATCTTATGTAAATTAAGTTTAGTTTTACATTAATAATATTTTTATAAAGTGCTAAATGTTTGTACAATTCTTGTATTATCCTAGGAGTCAAGTTGATCATGTTCTCGTAAGACCTTACGCACGACCAACGACAACAACATGCATGCGCCGGTGTCTAGTAGTATGCCTGTTGTCGCATACGTGATCACAGGCTAAGGCATTGGGCAACCCTATTTTATTTTCTTCTAATTGTGATTTCCAAACTATAGAAAAAATCATCCCCCAAGCCCTCCCACTTTAATATAGATCCATGTTCGTCCCTGTATTTGTTTTTTTTTGTTATTGGATGTGACCCTGTGTTAATGGTATTGACATGTGAGAGAGTGGGTCCCGCGACAGCATCATCCATTGGGCTGAGTGTGTGTGCTGGAGCACTAAAATCCCATGGGGTCGGTTTTCACGAGGAAATGACAAACTTAGTATTTAGCGCAGAGCTCTGCTGACATGGAGTTTTATAGATATGTCTGTCTGCAACATTTGGCTGTTCAGCTCGACTCCAGGCCAGGGTCCACATACAATCAATACAGCTGATCATTTTTCATTAATTATCATTAAACTAGAGATGGTACAATTAAATTAAATTTCTAATTATTACGGTTTAGAGTTATTATCGCGTTTTATTAGCTGATCTAATTAATTTGGGGCATAATGTAAATACATTTGTAAAATTTCAACCAATAACCCCTCATTTTTCTTGTCCCTTTAGAAAGTGACACCACACCACACCATTTCTAGATTTTTTATTGCTTGGATTGCATCAAATTTGAGGTACATAATTAATAGGACTCGACTCACATTATGTTATGTATGCTTTTGTAAGAGAAACTCTTCGACATACTCTTAACCTTAAATCCTCCCCTAAATTAATAAGTTTGAATTTTTAAACTAATGTTTACGATTATCATTTTACACTAAATTAGTTATCTAATCTCGGATTTTTAACGAAATATTTTTATTTGAGTAATGCTTGATATTTCTGGACTTTTTCATGGAAGCCCAACTAGGTTTAGCCAGGCCAGTAATTCGACGCCCATATGAACTATCGTCGCGATGGAATTGCAAATAAAATATAGACCGACCTCTATTTACCCCCCAGAAAAAGGCCGAACTCTTCAGTAATGTTTTTTCCGATAAATATTGCAAATTTAGATATATTAGAAGTACTTTTTTTAATAAAAAATAAATAAAATTTATCATTTTTAACCTATGAATCCGGAGGAAGTGATAAAGTCGGCCGCCCGGTTAGCAGAAAAAAAATATAGAATGCACTAACCCACTAAAAATTGAAAAAATTGTCATTAATAACCGTTTAGAATTTTGGACCGAGTCCAAGAGGATTTTTTTATCCAAACTCGGGCTCGAGCTCGTTTTTTTTACCCAAAATACTGAATAGATCTATCAGGGCCGAGTATAAGTTGAAATCAACATTTATTGTTTTTTAATTAGTTTATTGTGTGTTTATGGTTGTGTTTCAAATTTGAACATTTTGTATTAGATATTTAATCCTTCGACCCACAGGTCCACCCATCGACCCGTTGAATTATTTAAAGTATACATTCGACCACAGATCAACTCATCAACCCGCAGATCAACTCATGCGAATTGCGCGAGTCGTGGGTTTACCCATAAATTTGCAAAGTAATTTTTTGATTGCGCGGGTTGACCAGTTAACACGTGGGTCGTGTTTGGATCACAAGAATTGACCCGTAGAAATTGATGAATCGTGTTTGGATCTAACAAATCTTAACACGACCCTCGAGTCGACCCTTACACAGATCCCGGTAAGCAACCACATTGAGAGGAAGCACTGAGTTGTAGCACGTAATTCCAACGGCGAAATAATTGCAGGTATGATGACTCGACTGGAAAGGGGTGTCTTCAACGTGAAAGCGGTCTTTTAAGGGGTGGAACCTGCGGCTTACCATGATGGAACGAGGTAATCATCGAGTCGAACACTCAACATATAATTCAGCCACTACAGGGGACGTCACCAATACGGAATTGGTAATTGCAGAACATCCTAAAGGACATCACCGAGGTGGCCGCAACAATACTAAGGAAATTGTTAGCAATGAATTACTTCTTGGAATGATGATGAATCACAATCCAATTCTTTGATACCTCCAATTCCAAACACTGGACTGCACAACTCAATATAGTAAAGCAGCTCATTGGCCTTGATCAAGCAAAGAACACAGTGCAAGCATTGCGCAGTGATAAAGAAAACAATCATCAGGATGGGAGATTCAAACCCTAGATTAAGATCTCATATTCCAATCACCAAAATTCATAAGTAGGGCATCAAATCTGAAACGCTACAGTTCCAAGCGTCAGAGTACCATGAATAACATGCCATAACAAGCTCAAAAAGACAAGAAAATAAAGCCTAACCTAAGCCTCGGATTCAACGGTTGAATCAACTTCAGAAGCGGTATGTGTGGGATCAGAATCAGTGACCGTACTATGCTCCTGGCTGTCGGCAAGACTCGCATCGACTGCAGGGCAGCCTGCGCGCGACTTCACGGCCTCGAGCATCCGCTTACTGACTTCCTTGGAGTAAATCTGGAGGATCTCAATGCCGTCAATGTCCGCAGCGGCTGATCCACCGGCAGAAGCAAAGGCCTCTTCCTCGATGGTGCGGGCGATGGAAGCGGCATCCTGGGATGAAATCGTGCCGTAGCGCTTGGAAAGGACGGAGGGAGTAGAGAGCGTCTCGATGAGGCGTGTGGCGACGGCGTCACGAGTCCGCTGAGACGGAGGCCATATGCTGAACGTAGGGCTAGGGTTGAAGGAAGGGTGGCTCTTGAGCTCCGACTCCTGGAGTACTTGTGTCTTCTCCTCCATCTCCAGCGGCGGTGGTTGTGTCGCTTCGAGTTTGGGAGTGGAGAAATCTGAGACCGAAATCACTAGGTAGGGAGAAACATTTATTAGATTTGGAGAAAGATTTTGAAAATAAAAAATAAAAAAACATTTTGGGAACTAAATAGGGTTACCGGAGGGGATGCTACGATCCAGTGCAGCGCGCGTGTCGCGTACAGTTAATAAGAAGATAGATTGATCACCTTGTCCCTTGATGAGCTCGACCGTTCGGGTTATTTATAGGAAACAAAAGTCCAAGTCCGTAAATTCGGGCGGTCGGTCTCGAGTACAAATATTATATGGGAAAAAAATTGTTTGATACTTTTTTCCTTCAATTTTTACCCTAAATTAGTTACTAAACAAATCCTGTATTTTTATATTTTTTTAGATAGGTCTTATTTGCAGGTTGACTTTTTTTTCAACCGGTAGGATCCTATCTCATCAAATAATTAATATAATGATATGAATATTAAGGAAAAACTACGAAAAAGATGTAATATGTTTGATAAAATTGGTAACCGATGAAACTTGTTTTGGGTCACTGGTTTTTGAAACATGTATCATTTTGTATATTTTAGATGAAAGCGTTTATTTTTCCATTTTTTGTCCCGTTAAAAATCCTAATGTGCCATGCACGTGACATGTTATTTGAACGTTTATTATTTATTTTTTTTGGAAATGCTGAAATTACATCTACCTCTATTTCCCTCCAGATGCCTTAGTGAGTCTCCCTATCTTCCCTGAAGTCTCTTACACGTCCCTTCAATCTTCCTGATCGAATTCCCTTCCCCCACGATTATTTGCGAAACCCTAACTTCTCCTTCCGTAATCTTTGCGACGACCATCTTCCTTCCATTTCACAAAACTCTTCCTCCCCTAACCGACTCAAAGCCTCCCTCAAACTGAACTGGTGTCTCTGTAACTGAAGTGACTGCATTTATTGGTTCAACGCGGTTCGTTTCGTCGTTTGGAAGAGTGACCATAACATCTAATTATCCCGCCCCAGGTAACTTACTTAGCCCGATATGTTTTATAAATTGTTGATTTCGAAAAATTACAGCTTGTATATTTACAATTTGTCAAACGTGACCGAAAAATCGTTGGTGGAAAGGGCAATACGTTACTGGTTCTTGTAATCGACTGTCGAGTTATTATGTTTGAGTAAAAAAAGGGAAGATATGTTTACATTTTCAGGATAATCAGTTTTAGTTAAAATCAGCATTTTGAGTGATGCTCGAGTATATATGCGTTTCTTCTACAATACTGACCAACACCCTTTTGCACGTACGAATGACTAGTTCAGGTGATGACAAGTGGATTTTGCAGATTCACTACGATGCAAATTGCGTAGATGGTGTTTACAACAGTAAATTGTATTCCATAGATATTGATGAACAGTAAAATGTTCGCTTACTGCACTGTCGCTGCGCTTCTTGGTCGCTGGGCTTCTTGAGTATTACAGTCTAAAGAGGGATGAGACTATTACCTACGCTTCACCCAACGTAGATCCAAAAAAAGATATTAAAATTATATGTGGTGACGCAGATGTGTAGCTAATTAAGGATAGACAACAAGATAATCGCGACATTAATTTGTATGTTGTTCCCCCGTTTGATGAGGCAACATGTGCTAAAGATCCTTGGTTGGAAGAGCTTCGAAACAACGCATTGTTGAAGATTATTGCAAATAGAAGAAGGATGACATCCGAAAGGCTAGATGAACTTACCGATCAATGATTACGTGACAAAGCGAAAGGGAAAGCACCCATGACCAAGATGTCACCTGAATCACGATCCTAAGAGTTATCTTCCGACTCTAAGGATATTTCAGATCCAAAATGGAAAGTTAAAAAAGGGGAAGAAGAATTTGACATTAAGGACGATGAATTGCAAACTAAAAGATCGAAATCACATGGACGATCAATTTTCAAAATATATCCAATTTTCAAAATTTAATGTATTACGAATTCAGATTTTGAATTACATATATATTATGTTTTCATTTTTTGAATAATGAATGTATTATGTTTGATAAATTAAACACATGATGTACTATGTTTCCTAAGGTTCAATAATTGCAATTAAAGAGATCCTACCAACTTTTGAACATCGTATATGTGCTCGTCATATTCATCAGAACATGCTCGCTGCAAAACACAATGATGTTGAAGTGAAGTCACGTTTCTAGGCAGCAGCTTGTTCGTATAACTATCATAGCCACAAGGCTCATATGGATTATTTTGGACATGTGAGAACTTAACGACTATTTTGGACGGAAACTAATAGACTTCATAAAAAATCAACAACAGCAAACATGTTGCATAAAAAACAAACAATGTGTCGTTTTTACAACTTTAGGCAAACATATTACATTTTTTTCATATTTTTTCTGAATATTAATGCAATAAATTTTTGACGAAAATGGTACAAAATGTATGACGAAAATGGGTTTCCAACCCAAACGATTGTGTTTTTATCCAACATGTTTGAAAATGATGGTAATTGATATCTCAATTATTTTTCTGTTAAAAAATTATGTTAAATATTTTTCATATTTACAAAATTAATCAAATATTTTTCTAAATGTTATAATTAAACTCTACAAACTTACACTAATGTTTCAAATAAGTCCGGACTTAATTCAAGCCACACTGGGGTCCCCTAGTCAGGGTCCGAACTCAAACCTGGGGACCTGGTCTAGGCTCGGACCCAGACCCAAACCATAGGACACTCGATTGGGGCTCAATTGGAACCTCAATTGGTTCCAATTAAGCCCCAATCGAGGGTCTTATGGTCTGGGTCAGAGCCCAGACCAAGTCCCCAAAGTTGTGTGACCTGGTTTGAGTTCAAACCCTTACTGGTGGACCCACAGTGTGACTTGAATCAAATCGGAACTTATTTGAAAAATTAGTATAAGTTTGTAGGGTTTAATTGTAACATTTAGAAAAATATTTGGTTAATTTTATAAATATGAAAAATATTTAACGAAACATTTTAACAGAAAACTTTTGAATCATTAACCATCACAAAAAAATAAGTTGCATGAAAAACCATTTTGTGCAAACATGTTAGACCATTTTCAGACTTTATCCTATTACAAATCTGAATTAAAAACTACCATAAAAATATAAGGATTTAACATATAGCTCTCAATGGTAACTAATAATAGCTTATATATTGCCTTATTGACTCAAAAGAAAAAGGAAAGAGTCTTGTAAATTGCTACCTAGATTCTAACATATTGTACTGAAATCAGTCTTATTGTGTATATCCTCAAGATAGCTTCTTGACTTTGTACAGGAATAATGAAGTTAACTTGAACCAATCTCTACTCTTTAATCTCCTCCAAGAATATATCCGGAATCATTGGAGAACATGGTAAGTTTGCAACGGATTTGAACTGTAATAAGAAAGTATCAAATTCTTCAATCAGATATGGATCATGGTCATAACACAGAAGTGTAATCTTTACCAATGTTGTAAGATCCATTAGATACCTTGTGTTGCTTATATTTGTTCCTTATAGCTTTCAGACCATTCGCCCTTCTTCCGAGATAGAGGTCATGTAGGATTTTAACACAATTCTGTAAATCCCTCGGTTGATATCTCGAGTACTTTTGCAGGGACAAGGTCTGCATAGTTGCACAAAATCATGAATATTTGCCATGAACTAGAACACCATTGTCATAGGAGCTAAGTTATTGTACTTACCCAAGGATGAGAGTGTGGTTGGAGTATGTATTTCGAAAGAAATATAACCGATGCAGACACCATTGAAGGCAGGAACTTCAGACAGTAGTAGTCTAACAAGCTCAACTCGGCAAGGTAGTGGCCTAAGAACTCTAGTCGAGAATCGTTTGTCTGCAAAGTTTTGATTTGGAAATAATTAGTTGAATGAAAAACGTGTTTTTTTTAATCTTTAGTAGAGGCAAATCGAGATCAACTTACTTCATAACCTTCTTGAGCAACCCAATTGAATCTCCTGCATCAGAAACAAGCCCGAAAAGCAACCAATTTAGTCCAATTTCACAATCTTTGATCAGAGAATAAACCCATATCGGATTCAAAGAAAAGTTATAACCTTAGGAATGTCTTAATTGTGGGATTCCCCAGCTCGAAATTTAGAGACTTTAATATATCGACTTCCATCTGGACAACCTCTGCTCTTCTATAAGTGTTGTCTGTGATGTAACAGAAGTCTTCTATACGCGGTGGGCTGATTTCTTCATACTTGGAAGAAATGAGCATGGCTGAAACACCAAGAAGCTGGAGCTGCTTCCTGGTTACAACATTCGAAGATAGATATCGGTCAATGTAGGAGACAGCAAGGTAAAGGGTGTCTGATTGAAGCTTGTACTCTTCTGCTACTTCAACTAGCCAGTCCACCAAGACCCCTCTCATGTTTGGAGTTACATTGTGCTGGAGCTTCTCTATGTAGAATGGTAATGGCCGTCTTTTCGATTCAATCTATACAAATTTAACAGAGTTCAGTTCATTGCTTGTCTCTCCGTAACCAAAGCAGAATCCAATTGAAAATAAAGAATTTAGAACATTTCAAGACCCAACAGCGGAAACTAAAGGAAAAGCAAATCCCGCTTTCAGTAATTTGCCAATCCAGTTTCTGATGATCTATTTTGTGCTACTCTGCTTCAGATTTCAGCAGGTTCATTAGTATATCTCATCAAGGCTGATCAAAATTGAGGTTACTTCAAATTGTAAGTTCAATAAGGAAGTAACTCACCTCCATGCTGCGAAGGTACTCGTAGATATCAGACACATAAGCACGACACATCTGTGGATCATCAGACTCTATGTCTGTCTTGGTGTTCGCGTCTTTCTCCTCCTCCTTCACGGTCACTTTCAAATGTTTTACCGCCGGCTTGGTGGTCCTACATTTGGCCTTGGCGGCCCTGGGCTTTAGCTGCTGCCCACCGTTCACAGTGTTACCATCAACGACATTTGATATATTTGTTATCTCACCGAGAACCACCCGCTTCTTGGTCGTCAGAGTGTGCTCGTTCGACAGAGCAGCTGCCGCCCGCTTCTTGGCCGCTCTTGTAATGCGCTGCTCAGCCATTGCTGCTGCTGCTGCTCTTCCGACTGTGAAGGGGCTCTGTGAAGTAAGAATGATGAGGGTAGATTGGTTTTTGTAGGAGGGGATGGAGTGAGAAGCGCGCCGTTGTTTGAAATATTGGAGAAATCACAAATATTTTGGCGGCTGATGATTGTTTTTTTGGGATTTTGGATTCAGTTTTTTGGTTTGGAGGATTCACCGTCCCGGCCCCATCAGTTTTATTTTAATTGAATTATTACTATTTTCCCTCTCAATCCCAGACATGAAACACAGATCGAGCGCTACGAAAAGGAACAGTATGGATCATGGAGTATGGTACAGTTACGACAAATAATATAACTATACTGTACTATATTTTTAAATCACATACTATAACCATAACCATTACGGGTACAAATTTCAATACCATAACTATGAAAATAATTGTGGTTATTAACCATGGTTTTACCCGTATATTCATATTTATTCCAGTATGTAATATAATAAAAGACCGAAATTTTATTTTAAAAAATACATAAATTTATATTGTCAACAATAAAAATATATAAAATTAACATCATAGTTATTTATTAATTGTATGTACATTAACTTCCATTATTTAGTATATATTATTTATTAATAATAAATAATTTGTATTTTTATATAATAATCATGGTTATAACCATGGGTATTACTCAAATACCATAATCATAACTATTATGGGTAGAAAATTCATCACCATAACCGTACCGCACCATAATGGTACGGTTATAATCATGGTTATGGTTTTTTTATCGCACCATGACCGACCCTAGTTTGGATTGAGTGCGAAGCCACTTTCCAGTTTCCCCTCCAAGACTGAATTTTTCAGGAATCGGTGATTGACTTGTAATTATGGATTTGTTAAATATTTTTATTGGTAAATTCATATCTTAAGATATGAATTTACCAATAAAAATATTTAAATTGACAATTTAACATAATGATAAAAAATATATTAAGCAATACTGCCTCTCTCCCCAGTAAATTGACTTGTAATTATGGATTTGATAAAGTGTATGATTGAGTTACGCCTCAATTTCACAAACCATATTGATTTTCGATTAAAATTGTTCACTTTTAGATAATAAATGGCATTCAGTAGCCGTACTGATCATAATCAGCGGCTACCTGCTTCTGGACTTCTATGTGTGAAGTTCGGGCGGCGTTGTTTGAATTTCTCGCAGTCACCACTATGTCTGTCTGCGCATTTATCTTCTTCGTTACGGGCTTGGCAGTGTCCTTCCGTCGACTTGATTTCCACAATCAAAATGTCGATCAATCAAAACTGTATATTTCCTAGAATGTGATGTTGGACGACGACAGAGATTGACCCAACAATCAAAATCCAAGTCGAAAGCAAAAGCAAAGCAGAAAGTCGAGAATGGGGTGATTACCTATCATCGTGATCGTGATGGAACCAGAGCACGTCAGAAAGTATTTAGATTAGGTTAACGTCGATAGTGGACGTCAATTTTCAATAAAATAGTAAAACTAGTATATTCTGTTCAATGTGATGGTGATTCTGCTGCTATCTGAGGAGGAAAGCATAATCGAATAGTTAATCTGCTCCACCCGTAGTGGGATCCTTGGAAGATTACAACAAATGCAGAAAAGATTGACGAATTTGGCCTTACGTTTCTGTCGTTCCCCCTTATATGATTAGCAGTATTGCACCGGCTTCTCCTTCGCCATAGCTGTCCACACTTTTCCCTCCAATCGAACTACACCAGCAATATCTCCTTATCGCCGTCCGTCCGGACGGTAGAGCTCCGAGAGGCTCAATGAGCATCGAATTGATCGGTGCCGCATCCAAGGAGGAGGAGTACAAACACGAGGAGGTTAGCTGGCTGCTGCCGCATCAATCCTCCTCCGCTTCAACAGTCGAGAGCGGTCTCGACCCTGAAGACGTCGCTTTTCAATCGAGGGAAAAAGTCTTAGTCATTGATGCGGATGAGGAAACGACGACATCAGCGTCGCCCTTCTCGTGGAAGAAGCTGTGGCTGTTCACGGGACCGGGTTTTTTGATGAGCGTTGGGTTTCTGGATCCAGGGAATTTGGAAGGAGATCTTCAATCGGGAGCGATTGCAGGGTACTCGCTGCTATGGCTGCTTGCTTGGGCCACCGTGATGGGGCTACTGATTCAGATGCTGTCGGCTCGGCTCGGCGTCGTGACAGGTCGCCATCTTGCCGAACTTTGCAAGGAGGAGTATCCGAATTGGGCCCGCTTGGTGCTCTGGTTCATGGCGGAGATAGCTCTGATCGGAGCAGATATACAGGAAGTGATTGGAAGTGCTATCGCTATGCAAATTTTGAGCAATGGAGTGTTGCCGATTTGGGCAGGAGTCCTCATCACAGCCTCGGATTGGTAGGTGAATCAGATTATACTGTTTGGATCTTGTCTAGATGCAGCTCAAAGAAGCGTCCTCCGTTTATTACCAGGATTGTAAGTTGCAATTTTTAACGTGTCATTGTGAATATAATTGCCTCAAATCTGCTTGAGCATGATGATTTTGTAATATGTGCTAATTTCGTCAGCGTTCAAAAAATCTTCACTCTTCATTGATCTGTAAATTTGTACTGATCAAACCGGAAGACAAATGAAATGGTTTGTTGGTAAAAGTCAGAATAAAGTATTGAACTTGAAACCTCTTTAGGAGTCATCTGCAAAAACTTTCCTACAAATGGATTCACTAGTTTAAGTATCATTATCCTTGCCATTGACTTGTAGATCTTGAGACTTCAAGCTTGAGCAGCTATGTTACTTGCAAATTATGGCCCTTAATTTGAAGGAAAGATGGCTATTGTAATCTGTATTTACCCGTTCTTGTTCTCTATTTGGGCAGCTTTGTGTTTTTGTTTCTTGAAAACTATGGAGTGAGGAAACTGGAAGCTGTTTTCGCTGTTCTTATTGGAACAATGGCCGTAACATTTGCCTGGATGTTTGGTGATGCAAAACCCAGTGGAAAAGAACTTCTAATTGGTGAGAAGTCCACTAATCAATGAAAATATTACTTTATTTTGTTAATGTATCAAAGGACTTTTCGTAATTCTCGTCTCTGTTGTTAGGTATCTTGGTTCCAAGATTAAGCTCAAAGACAATAAGGCAAGCTGTTGGAGTCGTTGGGTGCGTCATAATGCCTCATAACGTGTTTCTACATTCTGCCTTAGTTCAGTCAAGAGAGATTGATCCGAAGAAGAAAGGTCAAGTTCAAGAGGCCTTGAATTACTACTCTATTGAATCATCCTTTGCTCTCCTAGTCTCCTTCATGATCAATTTGTTTGTGACTTCCGTTTTTGCTAAGGGGTTTTACGGCACTGAACAAGCAAACAACATAGGGCTAATAAATGCTGGACAATATCTTGAGGAGAAGTATGGAGGAGGCTTCTTCCCTATACTCTATATATGGGGTATTGGGTTATTAGCAGCTGGACAGAGTAGCACATTGACTGGAACATATGCTGGGCAGTTTATTATGGGAGGTTTTCTCAACCTTCGTATGAAAAAATGGCAGAGGTCACTGATTACACGGAGCTTCGCCATTGTGCCTACTATAGCAGTAGCACTTTTCTTCAACAAATCAGAAGCTTCCTTGGATATTCTGAATGAATGGATTAATGTCCTTCAGTCCGTACAGATTCCGTTTGCCCTTATTCCCCTACTTACCTTGGTGTCCAAGGAGCAGATCATGGGTGTCTTCAAAATTGGACCAGTTCTTGAGGTAAGAAGCTTCTTTCCGTTCAAGATAAAGAAACTGTTTTGATGTTCATTGTTCCTTAGAATGTTTCTTTCATCTTCATACTCATTTTCTGAATTTCCCATATTCCCTTCACAGAGGACAGCATGGACCGTGGCTGCGTTAGTGATTGTGATCAACGGGTATCTTCTATTGGATTTCTTCATCACTGAAGTTGAAGGCATTGTATTTGCTTCTGTGGTCTGCACGATAACAGTAGCTTACTTGGTGTTTATCTTCTACCTTGCTTCCCGAGACGGGACTCCCTTCTCTCATTTGTTTCAGTTCAAAGGGCTGCCAAATAATCTATACCAAGCTTCCTCTACTTCGAACAAGGTATGAAAGACATAATGAATAAGTTTGCATCGAAACGCACAGAATGGAAGTCTACACCTTCATGTCCATCTCCTACCAAATTATCATAGAGAAGGATCCAGATGTGGTAACATGAAGAACTCAAGGATTTTCTGTTGTAGAAGCAGATTTTGTAAAACTTGTGCAGAAATTCTCTGTTTTCTTGTGAGGATAAGAAAGTCAATGGACCCTCAATATTTAGTTCACATTTACTAATTGCTATTTAAATCTTACTATTTCAAACTTTGTTAGTTATACTTTAAAACAAATTGTTATTTCCATTCTCCGTTAATTGTTTTTGTTAAATATGAATTGGAAGGGATAGACAATATTGATTCATAATTTTAAAATCTATATGACTTTTTTAATACAAAAAAAAACTTTAAAAAATGGGAAATAAATAGAAGAAATAAGAATTTTAAAATAATATTTTTTATTGAAAATATAAAATAAAAGAATAAAAAATATTTTTTTTGTTCATTTCACATTTTTAATAAAAGTATAAAATTAAAATTTCTTATTTTTCCTATTCATTTTCATTTTTTTAGATTTATTTTATAAAAAAATCATATAAATTTCTAAATCATAGACCAATAATGTGTTGCTACGTTATTTCATATCCATATTTAACGAATAACTTAACAGATGTAACAATTTACCTCAAATATTAAAGTTCAAGTAACATTTAAAAAAAATAGTTAAAAAGTAATTTATAAAATATTTAAAGTTGGGATAACGATTTAGCTATTAATTATTTATTTAATTATAATTATGATGAAAATTTAGTGCAATGAATTGGTATACGGCAACTCACTTATCTAATGTTTTCTAAATGTTATTTGTAAGTTGATAACAAAATATAATTATTTTTAGATTAATTTTTAAAAAAATTATATTTACCCTTATTTTTTTAGTTTAGTAGTTATTTATATGTATTTTAATTTTTGAATTCATAGTTTTGCTCCAAGCATTATACTAATCTAAAGAATCTCGTGCAAATTATACAATTTATCAAGTTTAGTAGGTTTGAATCAATTTTTTTTTATAAAATAAAGAGAAAAACAATACTGGTTAGCGAACAAGATCGCACCTTACCCAAAACATTAATATGAGATTAACTGTCTTTTACAACTCTCGATTGGGAGCATCCAAAAATATCTTTTGAGAACACTTATGTAGTTTCCCTCCTAATGATAGTGTGGACTATGAATGTTTGGTGTTGTTAGATCTCCATTCCCGCTAGGGCTGGTAATTTTCTACGAAACACGATAGCACGACACGAACACGCATGAAACAATTTGTGTTAGTGAAAGCATATGACAGAACGATAACACGAAAGTATTTTCGTGTCGTGTTCGTGTTTATGTATCAGAACACGACACACACGATAACATTGAACTCTTAATTTGTCAATTATAAATTTGGACTTGAAAATATATTATTTTTAAGAATTTTTTTAAACAAGTCTCATTTAATAGCTTTTAAAAGTCTACTTAGATATTTAATTTATAGAGTTTGTCAATTATATATTAAAGGTTCGTGAATTTGATATTGAATTGATAATTTTTTCTATGAATAATCCGTTATTTTGATATTTTCATATAAATTTTGCATTTGAACATATGACTGACTAACTTAACACAACACGATATGAACACGTACGAAAAATTGTGTGTCCTGTTCTTATTGAGGAACATGACACGATAAATTTATCGTGTGTGTTCGTGTTTGGTAAGTGTCACACGATAAACGTATTGATACACACGATTTACCACCCCTAATTCCCGCCAAAATATCAACAACTGCATTTGTTTCTCGATAAAAGTGTCCAAACTTTATTCGTTCAAATTGTAGTATGAATATCCTTCAATCCATAATAAAGGGATTAGTTTCAAATTAGTAAGAATGTTAGTGAGGACCGAAAGGGTATCTAGATAAACAAGATAAATCTCAATTGTTTTGTCATAATTAGGTCATCATGACCCACCAAACTAATAACGTTGTATCACCTTTACAAACTAAGTTTAAAAACCGTAAAAGCTACTTTATTTTTTTTTAGTATATAATCATTATAATGTGAGTTTCTCAAGTGAATTTTATTAGTTTCATAATCTGTTAAATCAAGTAAATCTTAATAGGCCAAAAAATAAATTAAATAAATCAACATCACGCGCCGCGTAACACTACCTACCTACATCCCATCCCCTAAGCCATATTCTCTCTCTCCTTCTGTTGTTTTCGCGTTCATGAAAACTTTCCATAAACTGCATGCAGACTCTCTCTCTCTCTCGACACTCATCAGTCGTCTTCGCCGATACCGTAGTACTCCTCTGCAGTCTGCATTTCATCCTTCATATTCTCTCCGACCAGTATCTCTTTCCATCCAGAGAACAGAATACCGTATTGTCTCCTTCAATCGGCATCTACTTCATCTGTCTGGCACTTCGATATAAGACCCACTTCTCTTTCTTCAGTACGCTTCGTCCTTCTCTCTTGCTTTTTTTGCCCTAACAGAAAATCACGAAAATGCAGAGACAGTTCAGAGACGGCGAACGGTCAGTGTTATCCGGCGAAGTCACAAGTCTCCCAATCGCAAGCCCCACGGTCGCTGAAAACCCGCTTTACCATTGCGTCTCTCTGCAAAACCTAGGGTTATTGTACAAACGGCGTCAGGAGGATGTATGCTCTGGCTACTCTGTTCCCACGCTGGAATATGCCGCCGATTGGGATTTATCCGATGGATATAATGCCTCTCGAGACGTGTTTACCTCTCAAGCGGCTCTCTCCCTTCCATTTCAGCTGCAGAGTTTGAGCCTCAATGACGCCGCAATCTTCCCTCAGTGCGTCGCTGCCGACAATCCTCGAGTGCTGCCTCCGGGAGGATTTCCATCCACGCTTCAACAGAGCCGCCCGGCAACCTGCGACTTACTCTACGATTTCCACGGTTCCTCAGGTCAGATTGAGGAAAGAAGCGGATATCTTCCCGTTCCAGTTCCGGGGAAGGACATGATTGAGGCAAGATGTCGCACCGCCCTTTGCCTTTCACAGCAGATTTCTCCTCGTCTGCGAGATTTGCGGGGTAAAATTTTGATGCTCTCCATGGACCGAAGCGGGAGCCGCCGGCTGCAGAAGATCATAGAGCAGTGCGCGGACGAAGAGGAAATCGATATTCCCTTCTCGGAGACTATCAACTGCGTTGGCCAGCTGATGGTTGACAAGTTCGCCAACTATGTTCTGCAGAAACTCGTCGAGGTCTGCAATCGACAGCAGGTGACCCAAATCTTAAGCCAAATCACCAGAGAGAAACAGTTCATTGACATTTGTCTCAATAAATACGGGTGGGTATATTCTTGTTTATATTTACTGTTTAAGATGTCTGTCTGATTCATTGTTCTTCAGCATTCGTGTTATGCAGAAATTACTGAAGAACATAACTACACGAGACCAGGTATGCTTGTTGATGTCTGCTCTTGCTCCTGCTGTTGTTACCCTTGTGAATGACACCAACGCGCATAGCGTGGTCGAGATGTGCTTCGAGACCTTCTCGAGTATGGAAATCGCGGTAAGACCTCCATCGATTTGATTTCAAGTCTCTTGCATGGGTTTAGTCCGTCTACCGTGTTGCGCTGAACACTGTTATGTGGGACATCATAAGATCTTCCTTTTTCAGCATTATTATTGCCATGTATGGATCAAACGACAGCTGTTTCCTCCTCCCTTGCTCACCAAGCTTCTAAAATTTTGTCCGTTTACAGTGATGTGTTGCTTCATCCTTCCTGAATCTATTTTGATTTTTAATAGAAATGGTACCTGTTTGAATTAATGTTTGATAAATCAGTTGTTCTTGTTCTATGCTATAGGAGGATTAATATTTGAAGAGAAACTCTTAGGCAATTGGTTGTTGAACAATTTCTGCTATTTTAATTATTATGTTAAAAATTATAGTTTTTTCAAATTCTATAGAGATTTTGCAACTGGGTTTTGTTTGTCTCGACGTGGTTAAATCTTATCACAATGTGCATACTTTTATAGTCTGCTCCCCTCAATTGCATACCTTTGTACTTAATAATAACATCTCCGTAAGTGCTAAGAATCATGTTTGAAATGAACTATTACGACCACTATATATTGTTTTGAATGTTCTTTATTGCTTATGTGTATTTATCTATAGAATTCACCAAACAAATCTTCTAAAGAGTCTTGTTTCGAAGGAAGAAAAGCAACTTGTTGATTTTCTGATAACCTAACCCGGTTCATTCTAAGTTTAGTTGCTTTGACATATATATTGTGTATTAATTAGGGAGCTTCGTCTTGTACAGGTCTTGTACCCGAATATCATAGAAAATTGCTACACAATCGCAACAGATAAATGTGGGTGCCGTGTGCTCCAAACCATCATCAAATCATCTGATGCACTGTTTAGACAGATCCTTATTAACGCCGTTTCAAGACATTCCCTCGCACTGGCCAAAGATTGCTATGGGTAAATTCAATTAGTCGTTTGCATGCTGTGTTCCTCTGGTTGGTTCATTCATTTTATACGAAATGATCATTTTATACGTTTCCATGTCTGGCAGCAATTATGTGGTGCAGTTTCTGCTCAATCTGAAAATACCAGAAATCACAAAGGGTGTCATCATGCAACTCCGAGGCAACTTTGCAACATTTTCGTGCAATAAATACGGTAGCAATGTGGTGGAGGAGTGCATGAAAGTATCGTCGACAGAGGATTTTGTGCAAATTGTACTGGAGCTTTTGCAGAATCAAGAGCATCATCTGGTTGTTCTTGATCAGTATGGCAATTATGTCGTGACTTCTGCATTTCCACTTGCAAAGGTAGTCTGATTTAAAACATGTTTCAGATAGATTCATTGGAATGATCAGTTGACTGTTTCTACATTAATGTTTTGTATTGGAATGTTTTTTGCAGGAGAGGAGGCTGACTCTTGTATATAATCTACTCGTGGGGCACGTAGAGAAGCATTATGAACAGATGAGCGGTCACTTTTATGGGAAGAAGGCGCTGAAGCGATTGGAGAAGCAAAAAGTTTGGTTACGGTCGCATTGAGATAATTTCTGACTAACCAACCAACCATTTTGTTTGGATGTAACACGAGGATTAGTACTTTAGCAGTAGTGTCTGACTGATGTTTGGTTCCTTGATAGCTCTAAATGTTTCTGTTTATGATCACATAAGAAGTCAACCAGAGGGAGAATCTCTTAATTAATGTAAATGGACATATGATATTTAATGTACCTAGGAGGATAGGACATGGACAATGAGGGGAGCTGTAATGAAATATGTATTACTTACAACATCAACTCTGATGCATTGGAATATATAATGTCTTGTCTGTTGTTATATATGTTTTTGAGTACGTAGGAGTCTTCTTAATCTTGTTGAACTGTATGTATGTATGTATGTATATATGGAAGCTGCAGAGTAATTGTCAGCAGACATTAAGTGAACTAAAAAGGAAGAACAACACTTTCTCTTCAGTGATGCAAATAAGGAAGGACGTAGGCCATCTTTTCAATGATGATGCTAGCAGCTTTTGCATTCTGGGCTTCGCCTACTGCGAATTGCTTTAAATTTTTCTTTTCTCAAATTGCGGAAAACCAATTACAGAAATGTCTTATTTAATTTTAATTTTATGAAAATATAATACTGACTACTGAGGTTTGGTTTCAAAAAATACGTTTTGCCGGGCTTTATCAGGACTAACCAATAAAAGGCAAACATATGGATGGTGATTTGAGAAATTAATCACATTATGGGAAAATATCTTAATATTGTATTCGTTTAGAAGAAAAATGGTTAAATACCAATTAGCTACCAACTTTGGATGTTTTGCAACGAGCTAGCCGAACTTTGAAAATTCAAAACGGACTATCTCAACTTTGAACAAGGTGCAAATAGCTAACTCCGTCCAATTTTCCGTCAATTGTCGTTGGAAAGTCGTCGAAAATTGGACGGAGATAGTTATTTGCACATTCTTCAAAGTTGAGGTAGTCCGTTTTGAATTTTCAAAAATCAGGTAGTTCGTTGCAAAACGTCCAAATTTCAGGTAGTTACTTGGTATTTAACCCTAAAAAAAATAAAAGTTGCAATTTCATTGTGATAGTATAAAAAGACCAATTACTTAAATCCGTTTGTATCGATGGAAAAGTAAAAGGGTCAGTAAGTTAGGTTTACTCCAATTACTTAAAAGGGTTAATTATCTCAACCGTTACTTATGTTTGACAATGTGACTGAACCGTTCAAACTTGAGCTCAACCGTTACTTAAGTTGACACATGTGACTGAACCGTTACTATCACCTAACTGCCGTTATTTCTTCCCGTTAGGTAGTGACATGTGCTTGTCACGTGATTAACTTGTAATTTGAAGTTCCTAAACTACCCTAAACATATTGTCTACTTAACAGCAGCTGATTCTTAGAATCGAAGAACAGGAAGAACGGAAGAGAAGTTTGCGCGCGAAGAACAGGAAGAACCGAAGAACTGAAGAATCGAAGACAGAAGCCATGAAGTCTGCAGATGAATGCTGTCTTATGGGTTCTGAGAACCGTAGAAAGGTTAGATCTCGGTCAATCTCTTCCCCTAATCCCAACCACGGAGCTTCGCGTCTGCGAATGTGCTACTATGGGCTTGTGTGCTCCGTGAAATCAGCTGGTACGCGGCATAATTTCTCGCGCCGATTCCATGGTTGCCCCAAATTTGAGGTAATTTGACAGTGGGTAACCCTAATTTGCAACCCTAATTCGTTTTGCTGCAGTAATTTGAACCGTAAAGCCTTATTATCGAACCTTAAATCGTCACATCTGAGGTAATTGTTTGTTATTTCTTCTTTCGTAGTCTGTACAGAACCCCGGATGTGGTTTTTTTTGACTGGGAAGATCCAGCTATGTGTCCTTACGGTCGGATTGCAGTGATGCAATTTCAACAAAGAGAGAACCATTTGAAAGAATAATTGGAGGTTGCGAAAAACCGAGCTCTTGAAAGTCGACCCAATCGGAAGTTAGTTGTAGTCTTTGTCATTGTTGTTGTTGTTGTTTTTGTTCTAAGTTCAATTGCGAAGAATTAGTAGAAGTTAGTTGTAGCTGTGTCTGTAACTGAAGAATGAAGAACAATGTGTATTTTGCGAAGGTGGTGACTTATCTTTGTGGACATGTTGTTAAATTGAAGTGTTATCTTTTCTGAACTGTGATTAAAAGGTGACTTAAGTTTGTGAATTGTGATTAAACGGCCACATACGTTTGTGTACTGTGATTAAAAGGTCACTTAAGTTTGGACATTTTGTTACCCAACCGTTACTAAAATCCAGAATACATCCGAAAACACAGAATCCATAATAATCCATCAAAATCCAGAATTCAGAATACATCCCAAAACATGATCCATCCTATAATCCCAAAATAGGTTCCGTTAAAACAGACCTTCATATATAACAAAATATGGAAGAACAAAATGACCACGACTCTACTCTACTGTGTAGATCGCCAGAATTGCCTCGTTCTCTTTGGTAGGACCGTCTTGAGTGGCTGATCCAGAACCATTAACGCTCTTGAGTCTGAAAAGACGGGTTCATTATCTGCAGTATCATCAATTTCTATAACAGTTGGTTGTTCTCTTCTTTTCTTGAGTTTTGCCGGACTGCTAGAGTGGGACTACATATCATACTGGTATCGTTAATATGCGAACATGACACGAACATGTGAAAGACAGATGTACTCATCCTTTTTGCTAGCGTTTTAACACGTTTCTTCGGTGTCACTGCTGGTTCTGCAGGTATGGACGGTTCTGCAGCAACTGATTCCCGTGGGTCGCCTTTGCGTGTTGGGAGCTTCTGTCGAACCTGCTTTTTCACCTTCAGAACTAGGGTTTGAGCTGCAGGTTTGGGTTCGTTCTCTCTTTTAGCTTCTTTGCGCCTTGAACGAGTTGTTGTTTGACTCGTCGACTGTGTCGGGATAACGTCATCGTCCAATCGGCGACGCACTGTTCTCTTCTTCTTTGGTGGTGGCTCTTGCTCAGAGGTTTGTCCTCCAGCATTCTGAACATGAAAAATTGACTTGTAAAAAATGAAATCTTAAACTACATGTGTAAACACCTGATTTTGGCTCGGGGTCAAAATACCGTACGCGAGGAACCGAGCCGAGATAAATCGACATAGAAATATATATATAATTGAAGCTTTAGGAACATTGGCACATGGCCATGTTCCTAATAATCTTTCTCACCGAAAGCTTCCTTATTAATATTAATAATAATAATAATAATCAAGTGTCCTAATTGTTCTATAAAGGAGGAGGTTGACAGAGAAAAGAGGAGAGCTTGGTTTGGAAGAGAGCTAGGGGTGATGGTCGAAGCCTTCGACCAAAGAGGGAGAGAAATGAGAAAAATAAAATAAAAAAAGAGTGAAGAAAAAAATAGAAAAAAAAAGAGTGTAAAAAATATCGGTGATTATCAGTCTCGGTTTCTCATACGGTATTTGTATTAGGTATATTTCTCTCATCTTCAATATCATATTTTGTATTTTCTAAATGTGAAATAAAATTGAGAGTTTATATACATATATTATCTATTTATGTATAATATACTTGTTAATATATATATATATATATATATATGTGTATATATTATATATTTATATTATGTTTATGTATAATATATATTTATATTATGTTTATGTATTACTATATATATATATATATATATCTATATGCATAATATATATTTATATTATGTTTATGTAGGTATAATATATATTTATATTATGTTTATGTATTACTATATATATCTATATGTATAATATATATTTATATTATGTTTATGTTATCTATTTATCTATATGTATAATATCTATTTATATTATGTCTATGTAATACTATATATATATATATATATATATATATTATGTATTATGTATAATATATGTATATGTGAAAAAAAAAACAAATTTCAAAACTGACTTAGGTCATTTCCAAACTTTGATGAAGGTTACAACTCGGTCCTTGGACTCTCGGGTCATTTCTGGGACGTTATCGAGTGTTATAAACCAAACTGGAAATGTTTTGGGCCATTTGTGCAAATTGTTTTTCTTAATTCAGCTCTTTAAAAAAAATACATTTTGATTTCTAAACTTTTCTAGACATTCCATGATTTCTAAAAATGTTACAAATAAGTCTAGAATAATTTTCGGGTTATTTTTAGAATTTTACCAAGTATTACAAATAAATCTAGAATAGTTTAGGGTCAATTCTGTAATTTTAAAAAATATTTTCAGTTCAGTTATATTTTTTTTTTTCGAAAATTACAATTTTGATTCCTAAATTTTTCTGGTCATTCCATGACTTTTCAAAATGTTACAAATAAGTCTAGAATAATTTTTGGGTTATTTTAGAACTTTACCAAGTATTACAAATAAGTCCAGAATAGTTTAGGGTCATTTCTGCATTTTTCGAATATATTTGTTCAATTCAGCTCAAATTTTAATAAATTGCATTTTGGTCCCTAGATTATTTTTGGACATCCTATAACTTCTCAAAATGGGACGAATTAGTCCAATGAGCTTAATATCTTCAAAAAATCATTTGTGCATATTTTGACACGTTTAAAATGGCTCGAGAGTTAAACCATTTTTTTTTAAGCACGATTAACTTTAGTTCTCTTTTGTTTATTTGAAATTTTAAAAAAAATATGGTTTGTTTAATTTAAAGAAAATGCATATAGTCTTTTTGGGCCAAGCATGATCAAAACGGGCAATTCATGCAAATTAAAATTGAAAAAATTTCAAAAGCAAACTAAAGTACCGAAAGGGCGGATTATTAGCTTGCGAGCTTTTAAGATGTAATAAAAAACCCGAACTCGATTCTCTGGACGTAGACCTTTCTAAGCCTTAGGATGTTAATTCCATATACCTAGGCAATTTTAGGATTCCGATTAGCCTTCAATTAATCGGTGGCGACTCTTTCAATTTTTTCGGTCCGGTTGATGACCCCGCTCGACCGGACCCTTCGCTCGCCAAGACCCGACATTTCAAAAACGAAATTTAAAAATATTTTTCCAAAACGGGTCGGGAAAGTCGGATCCGACGTCCGACAATTTGGCGACTCTGCTGGGGAGCTCTTTTAGAGGGTTTAGGCTTTGTCATGTTTGCTTTGCCATATTATATTTTGCCATATCCGTTTTGACCGTTTGCTCATGCTTGCAGTTTCAAATTTTGTCCAAAAGGCGATGTAATTGTAATAAGTAAAAAAAAAAATTTATTCTTGTTTTGCACACACCACGCTGGTTACCATTACTCGCTCGGACCTGGAGCACATTAAGAGTTTAGGGAGTTTAGTAGGGGAATGCGCCCCGAGCGGTTTGGACCGCCGGCACGCACCCAAACAACTCAACTCGATGATCGGAATGAGCCCGTGATCCTCTTTAGGGGGTGAGGTTCCGCTGGTTCAGATGACCTAGAAATTTCATCCATTTAGAACAAAAGCTCCACGCCGTGTTTAGTCTTTACCAGTTTTGTGTGTATTTCCATTTTTGGGCCCAAGTGATGTAAATGAGAATTCGGCCCAAGTATTTGGATACGAGATTGGCCCACAACCCATGAAGAAATTTGGCCCATGAAGAAGTTTGGCTCATTAATGTAAATGTGTTTTGTTTTGGCCTTAGATCATGACATGTATAGGATTGAGCCTTTTGTATTATATATTCCAGACTGTTGTAAATGTAATACGAGTCTCACTAATGAAGTTAAATTCTCGCACTTGCATTGCATTTTTCAAAAAAAAAAATAATGTAAGTTTCGTTCATTCAATCTTGTATCCTTATGACGTTTCACGCACCATCTTTGGTAAGGATGAAAAAAAAAATCATTGCCCTCACATTAAAGTCATACAATCCCCTACGGTCGAAATTGCCCGAATATGGTAAGTCATTACAAAAGAGAATAAGAAATACGTGAACAAGAAGATTGACGAGGTTCACGAGCTCGTAAACTACAAAGTCAATTGGATTCTCCTTAACGCCTTGTCTGAATTATGGAATATGGAAAACGTGTATGCATGATTAACAACAACGGAATACATTCACAAGTTCCATTTGACACCTGCAAGTCCGTCTTTCGACCTAGAGGAGATCATCGGGGATAGACTCGAACAACCACCGTCATTCTAGCAATGTGGGAGGACCTTGGAAAAATGTGGGGGCAACGTAGCTAAGTTGAATGACACCCTTGAACAATTCATACGAAGAACGAGGCAAATAAAAGATTTTCAAAACACATGTCCTCGACCTTCGTTCGAACCAAGGAACAAGCAACAAATGCACTCAATGAGCTACGTCGTTGTGTGAAACGTCTTAAGAACTAGACATCGATTGGCCAAATCCTTATAAAGTATTTTTGAAAAAACTTTTGCCATACATGCAATCAAAGTCTACGAATGGAATGAACGGAACATGCAGAATTTTTGAAATCAATCATGCATGATCAATTGTGTATTCATCCTTCTTACTATGGTATTTTGGATTTAGGTTTCCGGAAATCCATGCGACATTCGATGACTCCAGCACCTCAAAAAAACGAGGAGAAATTCATCAAGCTAAAGCAAACCATGCACACCATGAGTTCCCGCACAGTGCAGTCAATCGTTGGCATGACCTCCTAGGTCGAGCAGATTTTTTATTTTCTAAGCTCTAGGCAGCCGTGACTACCACAGTATCCCTGATCTCGTCTTCCCGAGGAACAATACTGTCGTGGTACTTCATCAATCCATGTAAGACACTTTTGCCATCCTGACGAAGCTCCACCTCCCACATATGGCCATCCTGACCAAGGTCCACCTCCCACATATGACCATCACACACCCGTAAGGAAAAAAAATACTTTTAGGACTGGGTTTTCGTCCTAATTTCAAAGATTATGAATTCGCCTGGAGGAAACATTTAGCCGAAAGTTCAGGGACATTATTATTTCCTCTCCTTGCCGTTTCATTACCAGGCCCACACCAAGTGATCCAACTCGATGACATTGATTCTCACGAGGGCTTGCCATCCTTATTTTCAACCGGTATCACTTGTGGAGCTCTCCTCAATCAAGCTCCCATGGGCTTTTTCGTCAGTCCATTCGCTAATGGGGGCACCCTTGCCGAATCTGACTTTATACATTACAGTGAATGATCTGTTGGCTCAGACGACATTGCAATTTGGAACACAAAATCAAGAAGATACCAAATTGTATCAATTCCTGAATGCAGTGAGTGAGGAGTATGATTGGGAAAAACGAGATCTACTCCGAGAAAAATCCGTTACCTGATGAAGAATCAACTTATGCAACTATCCGGTCAAGGAAGGGACCAAAGATAAGTAATGGGTACCGCAGCAAGGAGGGACACCGAGGTTCATCATCATAATTGAGTCCGTCTTCTATGTTACGCCTCGCTTAGAGAAAGTGGCAATCATAGTCAAATCGACTCACGCCACCAGACCACATTCGACCACCGGAAAAGGGAAGGTTGTTTTACAAAGTAAAGGAGATGAGAAAAACAACTCCATTTCGTTTGATCGAGCTAAAGCATAGGCGACTTAAATAGAGATGAAAAGACGTCATTGTTGACACGGGGAAGACGCCATCAAGATGTCATTGTTGACACGGGACAGACGCCGTTGTTGACCCCTGCAGAAGAGTCGCCATTGTTGACACGGGGAAGACGCCGTTGTTGACTCCTGCATAAGAGTCACCATTGTTGACACGGGACAGACGCCGTTGTTGACTCCTGCATAGGAGATGCCATTGTTGACGCTCGTCGTTGTTCACAACAGGGGAGACGTCATTGTCGATGCAGAAAGATGCCATTGTTAGCAGCGTCGATCGGAAAGGCTTGAAATGTAGCCACTACGGAAAGTTCGTCACAGCAAGGCGAAGTACTTCCAACTGATCGGATTCCCTGAAGGGTGGATACACCTATGGAGGGACAACACCATCGACGCCAACAACGTCGTCACCACGGGGATGAAAGCTTCTGGAAAACGAGCGGAGCCTTTAGGTGTTCAGCCTTCGCAAATCATACTCGACGACCAGGACCTGTAGTTATCCTCGACGACCAGGACCTGGAGTCACAAGTCGACAAGCGGAGCCTTTAGGTGTTCAACCTCCGCAAGCCATCCTCAACAAGGCACAAGCCGACGAGCGGAGCCTTTAGGTGTTTAGCCTCTGCAAGTAATTTTCAACGACCAGGACCTATAGTTATCCAGCTTCTGGGAGTCACAAGCCGATAAGCGGAGCTTTTAGGTGTTCAGCCTCCGCAAGTCATCCCCAACGAGTCACAAGCCGACCGACGAGCGGAGTCTTTAGGTGTTCAACCTCCGCAAGTCATCCTCAACGACCAAGACCTGTAGGTGTCCAACGTCTGGGAATCACAAGTTGATGAGCGTTTAGACGCTCAGTCTCCACAAATCATCGTGAACGATCGGGACCTATAGGTGTCTAGCTTCCGAAAGTTGCATAATGATATTTGTCTACTATGTAAATAATGAATAAAGAGGAGCCAAAATCAGTTGTTTGTCTTTGAACACACACTCATGAGATCACTTCCATGAGCGTGTGTCCAAAGAGGGGCAACTGTAAACACCTGATTTTGGCTCGGGGTCAAAATATCGTACGCGAGGAACCGAGCCGAGATAAATCGACATAGAAATATATATATAATATATATAATTGAAGCTTTAGGAACATTGACACATGACCATGTTCCTAATAAGCTTTCTCACCGAAAGCTTCCTTATTAATATTATTAATAATAATAATAAGCTATTGTCCTAATTGTTCTATAAAGGAGGAGGTTGACAGAGAAAATAGGAGAGCTTGGTTTGGAAGAGAGCTAGGGGTGATGGTCGAAGCCTTCGACCAAAGAGGGAGAGAAATGAGAAAAATAAAATAAAAAAAGAGTGAAAAAAAAATAGAAAAAAAAAGAGTGTAAAAAATATCGGTGATTATCAGTCTCGGTTTCTCATACAGTATTTGTATTAGGTATTGTTGGGTATCGATAGTGACAGCCCAGTAAGAAAAGGCCTCGAAGGCCCAGTAACTATAGCGGGGGTAAACCCATGACATCCGAACCGGATCGGCCCAAGTACAAGCTAAACTTGGCCCACCATCGAGTAATCCGGAATCGAGCCCAAAGTCTATAGGGACGCCAAAGGCTCTCGGACTGCTCGCCATTCTATACCAGGTCGCGACCTTCCACTGCTCGACATGGGAGTGCTCGCCCCGAAGAGAGCCTTGCCTCTCTCCTCTGGTCCCACAAAACCGTTAATAAGGAAGTGGCCACGATATCCCGCATATCTCGGTCACATATTCACTAAGGATTAGATTTGATAACTGCAATATCTCGCAGTAACTGACGATCCGAATCTTCGGCAATACAATATACACTAAGATATTCAGCTGCCATATACGGTTCTATCTCTCTTACCCTATAAATACCCTTGCTTTACATACGTTTTTTTACGTTTTGAGTTTTATACACACACATACTCATTTAAGCATCGGAGAGGGACCCAGAGGCACCCCCTCTGTTGCGCTCCCCTACTTGCAGGTTCACCGGAGTTGGAGCTGAAGCGTCATCCCAACCTTGTCTGGCATTCAATTCACTGCCAGATCAACATTCAGGATTTCACGATCCAACATTTGGCGCCGTCTGTGGGAACGAGCAATTCAGCCATGAGAACTCGATCCCAAAGCAACCGTCAGAATCAGACTAGGGAGCGATCCTCAGATAGCTCTGATTCCGCCGCCGCTTCACCGCTTCAACAAGAACCTGCCAGCCGAGCAGGAGTTAATGCTGTTCCTCTGCGAACAGCCCGAGAACATGTCGGTGTTTCAAGACCGACCCCAGCTGCTGGTCAAAACGGAGCCCCTGCACCGCAGACAGTCCACATTGCGGGGCAGGATATTAATTTAACCCCCGAGATGGTCTTCTTGCTGGAAGCCATCCTAGGACAGGCGCGTCGCCAAGCCCCTGCTCCTTAGGAAAACAATCCCTCTGCTCCTAAGGAAAACCACCACCCTACTGCCACAGGGCCTTCACCTTCAGAAGCGGCCAATCCTGGTCCGGCTGCGCCTCAGGAGGATCAGGAGATGACGTCAGGTCAGCAGTCCCTACCTCCAGCACACACCAAGGAGCCAGCAGCCGCATATACTGCCAATCCTTCCGGTCCGCCTCCACCCGGAGCCTCTCCCATGTACTGCACTGTGGATCAGATGGATGACCTCCTCAACAAAAGGCTCCAGGAAAGACAGTTGACAGTCATAGCTCCCTTCAAGGAGCAGTCCTCTCATCCTTTCACCGACGCGCTCGTCGCTATCAAAATCCCGAAGGATGTGGTTGCTCGGGCCATACCTGAGTATAGCGGTGGAGGATATCCCACCGTACATGTTAACAAGCATGAGGCCTCCCTTCTGGGTAAGTCAAACGATCCCAATCATTTGGCTTTGCTATTTCCATCTACTCTTTCGGGTTCGGCTTCGTCCTGGTTCTTCGGCCTCCCTGCAGAATCAATCGGAACTTGGGCAGAGTTGAGAAGCAAGTTCCTGGAGAGATATATGGGCGAGCGCTAGTTGATGAAGAGCGTGGTCGCCCTTGACTCGGTCAAACAGCAGCCTGGAGAGTCGCTGTCCAACTTCTACAGGCGTTTTCATCAAAACGTCACAGAATTAGATCGCCGAATCTCGAATGGGGAGATCATTCGAGCATTCTACAGAGGTATGGATGTGGCCAACAAGGCCTCGCGAAAGCTGCGAAATAGCTACCATGTGAAGGAGATAGAGACATTGGAGGAGTTGGCGTCCAGGGCAAAAGGTTTCATAGACCTTGAACGCGCAAACATCGAGGCTAACCTCCTGACGACCTCGCTAAGGGTAACCCATGAACCCCGACGCGATGGTAAGAAGGAGGTCAAGAAGGAGAAGAAGGGAAAAGAAAGTAAGCCCCGAGTCGAGTCTCTTCCAGCGCCTCGCCATCCAGAGGTCCCTGAGTACTTCACGCCTTTAAATAGGCAGATCTCAGCGGTACTAGTCGAGATGGAGAGGAGATCCTTGGCGAGGTCACCGATGCCTCGTCGAGGTGGGTTACCCATGGGCAAGGATGTCGAGAGCTATTGCAGATACCATAAGTGCAAGGGCCATAAGACAGACGATTGCAAGATTCTGAAGCGAGATATAGAGAGGCTGATTCAGGGGGGAATGTTGAAGGAATTTGTGGCAGGGCGAGACCGAAGTCGAACGCCCCCCAGGAGACATCGTTCACCAGACCCTGCAGATCAAGCTGAGCCTTCTGGAAGCAAGAGGAGAGTGATTCTGATTGCAGGAGGATTCGGCGTAGGCGGCGAGAGGTCAAGCGCCAGAGAGGTCTACGCCACTCAGATCTCTACGGCAGTTCAGTTGGGGAAGCGGCCCCGACCTGAAGAAAACATTGTCATCTCATTCTCTGAAGATGATTTGGCACATGTCACCACGCCCCACAACGATGCTCTGGTCATTACGGCAGATATTGACGGCTGTGATGTTGCAAGGATTCTTGTCGACGGAGGCAGCTCGACAGACATCCTGTTTCTGGACGCCTTCGAAAAGATGGGCAAATCCAAACGCGACCTGAAGAGGGTCGACTTTCCGCTGATCGGATTTGCGGGAAGAACAACTTACCCACTGGGGGCTATAACCATGCCAGTGATTTTTGGCGAGGGGTGGAAAAGCATCAAGGTGTCGGTCACTTTCCTGGTGGTCGATTCACCTACATCCTACAACGCCATCATAGGGAGGACCACGATCAACCCAAATAAGATTGTGGCCTCCACTGTCCACCAGAAGATGAAGTTCCCTACTCCGAACGGGATTGGAGAAGTGCTAGGAGATCAGCCTTCCTCGCGGCAATGCTATGTGAACTGTTTACGCAGGAAGAACCAAAGGGAGGCGCTCGCCATCGAGACAGAGGCCGATCCTCGCGAGGACTTGGCTCGGCCAGCACCCATGGAGGAATTGGAGGAGGTCGAGATCGATGGTCCAGACAAAAAGGTGTGCATTGGGACCACCTTGAAAGAGGATCAGAAGGAGGCCATGACCGCCCTCCTCAAGGAATTCAAAGAGCTCTTCGCCTGGCAGCCGAGCGACATGCCAGGAATCAACACAGATATTATCTCTCATGAGCTCAGGATAGACCCCTCCATCAAGCCGATCGCCCAAAAGAGAAGATCATTCGGGACTGATAAGCGTTTGACGATCAGGCAGGAAGTCGGCAGGTTGATTGAAGCTGACTTCGTCAGAGAAGTAAGATTCCAGAGCTGGGTCGCCAACCCAGTTTTGGTCAGGAAATCTAACGGCAAGTGGAGGATGTGCATCGACTTTCGCAACTTAAACAAGGCTTGCCCCAAAGATTCATATCCCCTTCCGAGAATTGATCAGCTGGTCGATGCTACCTCGGGTCACGAGATGCTGAGCTTCATGGACGCCTATTCAGGCTACAACCAGATCAGAATGCATCCAGATGACGAGGCCCACACTGCTTTCTATGCTGACGGGGACATTCTATGCTACAAGGTGATGCCCTTTGGTCTCATTAATGCCGGGGCAACTTATCAGCGGATGGTGAACCGACTGTTCCAGGACATGCTGGGAAGGAACATGGAGGCCTACATAGATGATATGCTCGTCAAATCCATCAAAGGAAATCCTCATACCACCGACTTCCGTGAAGCTTTTGAATGCATGAGGAGACACAACGTTCGCCTGAACCCGGCAAAATGCGCCTTTGGAGTCAAGTCCGGGAAGTTCCTGGGTTTTATGGTCAGCGAAAGGGGCATTGAAGCAAACCCGGAAAAGCTAAAGGTCATAGAAGAAATGAAGTCGCCAACCTTCCATAAGGAAGTCCAGTGCCTGAACGGCCGACTAGCTGCTCTTAACCGCTTCCTTTCCAAAGCAAGCGACAGGTCCCTCCCGTTCTTCAAAACCTTGAGGGCCAACCGCAAGTTCGAGTGGACGCCAGACTGCGAGGAAGCATTCCAGTCCTTGAAAAGGCATATTCAAACACTCCCAGCTCTGGCAAAACCCGTTCCAGGCGAGCAGCTTTTCCTCTATTTAGGCATTAGCGATGTGGCAGCCAGTGCTGTCTTAATAAGGGAGGAGAATAATGTTTAGAGTCCAGTGTATTTTATTAGCAAAATGTTCAACTCAGCAGAAATAAAATATGTCCAGATTGAGAAGTATCTCTATGCCTTAGTTATTGCTGCTCGGAAGCTGAGACCTTACTTTCATGCACACGACATCACGGTCCTCACCAATCAACCTCTCAAAAACTTCCTGATGAAGCCAGATTCTTCAGGAAGAATGGTCAAGTGGGCGATCGAGCTCAGCGAGTTCAGGATCAAATTTGCGCCAAAAACGGCCATCAAAGGTCAAGCACTAGCTGATTTCATAGTGGAAAGCACGAGTAACGGTCAAGCGGAGGCAGAAAACAGGCCAAGTCAGTCAGCAAACGACAATCAAATCTGGGAACTCTATACGGATGGGTCTTCATCAAAAGAAGGCTCGAGGGCAGGTTTAATTCTTATTCCTCCTGAGGGCGAGCCTCTGAAATACGCGATCGCCTTGACATTCCCGGCGACCAATAACGAAGCAGAATATGAGGCTCTTATCACTGGACTCAGACTAGCAAAAGGAATGGGTATAGCTGCGCTTAAAGTAAAAAGCGACTCAGAGCTCATTGTCAATCAGGTTAATGGCGCATACGAGGCAAAGGGAGAAAAGATGAAGAAATATCTCGGCATTGCCAAAAAGCTGGTCGTAGAAATCCCAAATTTCGCGATTGAATTCATTCCTCGCCAAGAAAACCAGATGGCAGATTCTTTAAGTAAGCTAGCCTTCGGAGGGGCGACAATCCAGGATGTGCAATTTCTGGAAAAGGCCCTATGTTCAGTCCTTGAAATCAGAGCGGAGGTCTTCAACATTCAAGAACAGGTCACCTGGATGACCCCGTTCCAGAATTATTTGAAAGAAGGCATCCTCCCAGAGGACGAAGGCGAATCCACTAGGATTAGAAGACTCACAGCCAGTTATCTAATCATCGATGGAGAACTCTACAGAAGAGGTTATTCAACGCCTTACTTGAGATGTGTTGCTCTGCCCGAAACAGAAAAAGTTCTTCGAGAAGCTCATGAAGGGGCAGCAGCATGTCATGAAGGCGCTCGATCGCTAAGCAGGAAAATATTCAGATTGGGATATTACTGGCCGACCTTGGGAAAAGACGCAGCCGAATTAACACAGAAGTGTGAAATTTTCCAGCAGTTTGCACCACGATCGGGTCGACCATCGACATTATTATCCCCAATGGCAGGTGCCTGGCCCTTCACTCAATGGGGAATCGATATATTGGGTCCTTTTCCCATTAGCACTGGTCAACGTACTCACATTATAGTGGCAATCGACTACTTCACTAAGTGGGTAGAGGCGAAAGCTCGAGCTTCGACAACGGAATTCCAAGTTATCAAGTTCCTGCAGGTCAACATATTCTCCAGGTTTGGTATTCCCAAAATACTCATCAGCGATAATGGTCCGCAATTTGTTGGAAAGGAGTTGAAATGGCTATGTGAAGAGTATCATATTGACCATCGCTTCAGTTCAGTACATCACCCTCAAACGAATGGGCAAGCTGAAGCAGCCAACAAGGTTGTCTTAGCAGGACTCAAGAAAAGGGTTCGAGCATTCAAGGGGAACTGGGCAGACGAACTGGAAAACGTATTATGGGCAATCAGAACAACGCCTAAGGAGGCCACAGGAGAAACACCTTTCAGTTTAGTGTACGGATCAGAAGCAGTAGCACCAGCTGAATTAGCGGTGCCTACCCACGGAGTCCTACACTTTAACGCGGAGGCAAATGAGATTGAGCGCAGAACTAACCTCGACTTAACAGAGGAAAAGAGATGGCTCTCGGAAAAAACACAGGCAAAGATGCGCTTGGCGACCGCTCGGTATTTCAACAGAAAAGTTAGCGCTCGCCAATTTTTCGTGGGGGAGATGGTTATGAGAAGGAATGAATTCACAAGGCTGGACAGTAAAAACAAACTTTCAGCCAAATGGGAAGGACCATACAAAGTAGTAGAGATCGGCGCACCAGGATCCTACTATTTGGAAACCATCGAAGGCGAGAGGTTACCCCGTCCATTCAATTCTGAGCATTTAAGAAGATTTTATGCATAGCTTGTAATCAAACTGATTATGTCAATAAAAGAAAGCCATTCCTTCATAAAGCGTGTCCACTCGAAGCAAGCTGAAGCCAAAAAGCCCTGACGCCAAAGTCAGGCCTCAAAAGCCCTAGCAACAAAGCTAGGCCAAAAGCCCTAACAACAAAGTTAGGCCAAAAAGCCCTAGCAACAAAGCTAGGCCAAAATCCATAGCAACAAAGCTAGGCCAAAAAGCCCTGTCGCCAAAGACAGGCCAAAAGCCCTAACAACAAAGTTAGGCCACAAAAGCCCTAGCAACAAAGCTAGGCCAAAAGCCCGAGCAACAAAGCTAGGCCCAAAAGCCCTGTCGCCAAAGACAGACCAAAAACCCTAACAACAAAGTTAGGCCACAAAAGCCCTAGCAACAAAGCTAGGCCAAAAAGCCATGTCGCCAAAGACAGGCCAAAAGCCCTAACAACAAAGTTAGGCCAAAAAAGCCCTAGTAACAAAACTAGGCCACAAAAGCCCTAGCAACAAAGCTAGGTCAAAAGCCCTAGCAACAAAGCTAGGCCAAAAAGCCCTGTCGCCAAAGACAGGCCAAAAGCCCTAACAACAAAGTTAGGCCAAAAAAGCCCTAGTAACAAAACTAGGCCACAAAAGCCTTAACAACAAAGTTAGGCCTCAAAAAACCTGACGCCAAGAGTCAGGCAAAGCCCTGACGACAAAGTCAGGCCAAAAGCCCTGGCGACAAAGCCAGGCCAAAAGACCTAGCAAAATGTTTGGCAAAATAGAAGCCCTGACGCCAAAGTCAGGCCAAAGAAAGTTTTGGCGATCACTATCGATGATAAAGCCTGACAAATTACAAATCCCCTGTTATTATGCCAACACCTCAAAGGTTTAAACTTCAAAGAAGCTAATATCTCTTTGAACTTAGAAGTTTACGCTTTTAAGTGTCAAAAGTGTTATCCTTGGAAAGTTTAACTTATGATTGGTCTAAGGCTTTAAGGGTCGACGACATTACAAAGCAAGAAAAAGCGGAAAGTAATTATGAGTAAGATATTGGATAGCTAAATATGTTCGAAGCCGATTAAAGGCTCAAGAATATAAAGGTATTCAATAGAAAAACCCAAGTCTTCAATAAATAATTACAAACCAAAAACGGAGAATACAAAAATAGCTATCTAAAAAGATAAATACGGCCGCCAAGGAGTTGGGGACTTCAAGCTTTGGGGTTCTCGGGGGCAAGGGCGCTCTGCTCGCCTTCGGGGGCAGAAGTACTGGGCTCGCCTTCAGGAGCAGCCTCCCCAGCAACAGAGGGCTGCGAAGGGCGACTCCGCAGGAAGGTCTTCAAGGAGGCAACTTCCCCAAGAGGAAAGTTGGGATCGACCGCCTGGACCTCCTCCACCAGTTCTTGGAGAAAATCGGTGATGGTCGACTTCATCACCTTCAAGGCCTGGTCTTCAAAGTCCTCGGAGGCCTTGAACTCCTCAACCACGGCTTGGGGTGAAGGAACCGCCTTCAGCTGATAAGCTAGCCGGTTCTTCTCCTCCTCTAAGGCGACCCCCTAGCTTCGGCAGCATCCTTCTGGGCCTCCGCGGCGACCCTAAGAGCGTCTGACTCGACCACCTGGGCACGAGCTTCCTTCAACTCGGCCTCCAGGCGAGCACGGACCGCCTCCCCTTCATCAAGGCACTGATGAAGGGCCTCAGCTTCATGAAGGAAGGCTGCAGCATCAGCCTCCCTCTTCTTGACATCAGCAAGGAGGCGCTGCTCCTTCCTGAAATACTCCTCCCGGGCGCCGTCCACCAAGGTGATCTCAGCGGTCTTCTTGATGGCCTCCAACTGCCCGGGGGTGACCCCTGTGCTTCGGTATTGCTCCAGCTCGACAAGCAGATCAGAGTGCTTGTCGGCAAACTCGCCGAAAACGCGGCCGAGGATCACCTCTTCCCGAACGAGCTGACAACAAAAGCACAAGGAAAAATGTCAAGTCATCAAAATAAAAAGGAATGACAAGGAAGAAATAATGGAAAGAAGGCGAGATCATACCAGGGCAACTCGTTCGAAGTGGGTCCGTAAGAACCCCTCGATCTGAGGAAGCTCCGTAGGAACAATCGAACGGTCCTTGGGGGGAATTATCCCATCAAGGAGCCGCATGCACATATCCGGGCTACCCCGTAGGCTCTTCTGGGCGGGATACCCCTTCTTGGCAAGGTCCCCACAAGGGACCCAAGGCCTCCGAGAGTCCCCAGCCTTAAAAGGCTGGAACAAGCTCGCCATGGAGCAATACTCCTCGGCGGGAGCCCTCGAGGAGCTGGAAGCAGCAGGCCCCTTATTCTGGGCCCCAGACTCCTTAGTAGGAGCCGTGGGCACTAAAGAGGCGGGAGGCGCCAAAGACAAGGCCTTCTCCTTAGTGGCGGAAGGGCCCTGAAGAGAGGGAGAAGGAGGCGCCATGTCCAAACCCTTCCCTTTGCTGGCAGAAGGGCCCTTAGGAGGGGAAGGAATAGGATGTTGGTCGACCTCAGGGTGCTCTTCACTCCTGACCTTCTTAGAAGGAGGAGGAGGAGGGTCCCGGGCCACGTCCGCCAAAGACTCCTCTGCAAAGCAACAAGACAATAAGTCAGAAGTCAAAGAACCGCAGGATGTAAAAACATTAAATCCACAAAAAGGCGAGGTAATATACCTGGTTGGCGAGGGCCAGTAGTGGCCGAAGGAAGCATCTCCTCGGGCTTCCTCTTGGACGAACGCCTAGAAGGAGGAGGGGTAGAGCTTAGCAGCGCCTGGTCGGAGGACAATCCCGCCGATCCCTGGTCATCAAATAGACCTATCAGTTTTTGGCTCTTGCTTACAACCTTCCCTACAAGTAATAAAACAAGGTAAGAGTTAGAAAATTACCCAATCATCAAAGATTGGCGTGGCTTGATGAATGCCCGCCATCTCAAGGGCATTCTCGGTAGTCTCCGCCACTGAGCGGATGGACTTGAACTGAGATGACTGATGCAGCCGGTACAAATCGTCGATGGCATTCCGATCACTCCCGGACAATTCTTCAAAGGAGGGAGGAAAATCCTTGTCCGGAGCAAACAATTTCCAGGGTACGCCCCCCTTATACAAGAAGTAAAACTTCTTGTAATTGGAGTTAGTGGCCCGGAAATCATCGATCAGCCGGACATGGACGTTCCAAGCCCATCCTTGAGGGCCTCCCCACTCTGAAAACTTCGGCCAGCGAGATTGGAAGTGGTGAAGGTGGTTTGCCCCTGCTGCCAGTCGGAAGAAGCACCGGAACAGGGCCAGTGAATACACCCATTCCTGGCGTAAGCATAGGAACTTGAAACCGACCCACATCCTGAGGGCATTCGGGACAAGCTGTGTGGGGTGAATCCCGTAAAACTGACACAAGGTCTGTAAATTCTCACAGAGAGGAAAACGCAACCCAGCATCGATCTGGGCCGCATAAATGTAAACCTCTCCATCGTGAGGAAAATGCAGACCTAAGCCAGGATACCTAGGAGCATCCTCCGCACTGAAGCCACCAAGCGCCACCATGGTCTTAAAGTAAGCCGACTTCAGTTCGTTAGGCTTGATATCTACTCAGAATGGTTCAAGTATGGCACAACAAGTATAAAAACAAAGGAAAACAGAGGATATTGCCAAAATAGAGCAATAAAAGGGCGAAAGTTTACCTTTTGGGGAAAAAATAGGCGTGTTCAGCTCAGGACCATATACCACCACTGGGGTGGCCGCAGACCTTCCCACGTCAGGCTGTTTCCCCGCTGAGGAGGGCACAGCTTCATCCCTAATGGTCAAGGGAACACTGACATTCTGAGGGGCGCTGGCTTTGTTAGCACCCTTGATGGCCATGTGTTTGACTCTCTGACTTCTGGGGGCCATGGAAATGGTCGAAAGGAGAACTAAAGAGGATTGAAAGAGAAAGGAAAGGTTCTCAACGAAGTTCTGGAAATCTGAAGGAGTGGATAAGCGTAAAAAACAAAATGTAGAAACTGACGTTTCTTATATAGACCAAGAAGGGAGCAACCGCCACGAGCAAATCGAAGCGACGCAGAGGAATAATTGCACCCTTTTGGACAAAAACCGAAGCAATGTCAGAATTCCAAGAGACAAACGGTTGGCTGGTACAGACAGCTGTCAAACTACCCTGGGTTTACGGAAAAGTAAAGGACAGGCGTGCCTCAAGTGGCCGTTCGATTTCTGGACAACTGTGTAGTTATTAAATGCTAAAAGTCCACTAAGGAGACAAGGTGGTCGCCAACGCACTAATAAGGCTTTAGCAGAAATACCTCGGGTAGGTAATGATCGCCTAACCAAGAAAGATAGACTTCCATACGCCTAGGTCCCCTCGAGTGATCGCCAAAAGGGAATAAAAGGAAGGATATTCTTTCAGCTTTGAACAGAGAATAAACTGCTCGCCAAATGAGCTCGAAGTGTCTCAAAGGTAATGAACCATTACCAGAGACGTCACTATCTAAAACCCTACCAGGAAATCAAGCTCGACTGAAGGAACTTCAATCAAGCTTCGGGGGCAAATGTTGGGTATCGATAGTGACAGCCCAGTAAGAAAAGGCCTCGAAGGCCCAGTAACTATAGAGGGGGTAAACCCATGACATCCGAACCGGATCGGCCCAAGTACAAGCTAAACTTGGCCCACCATCGAGTAATCCGGAATCGAGCCCAAAGTCTATAGGGACGCCAAAGGCTCTCGGACTGCTCGCCATTCTATACCAGGTCGCGACCTTCCACTGCTCGACATGGGAGTGCTCGCCCCGAAGAGAGCCTTGCCTCTCTCCTCTGGTCCCACAAAACCGTTAATAAGGAAGTGGCCACGATATCCCGCATATCTCGGTCACATATTCACTAAGGATTAGATTTGATAACTGCAATATCTCGCAGTAACTGACGATCCGAATCTTCGGCAATACAATATACACTAAGATATTCAGCTGCCATATACGGTTCTATCTCTCTTACCCTATAAATACCCTTGCTTGACATACGTTTTTTTTACGTTTTGAGTTTTATACACACACATACTCATTTAAGCATCGGAGAGGGACCCAGAGGCACCCCCTCTGTTGCGCTCCCCTACTTGCAGGTTCACCGGAGTTGGAGCTGAAGCGTCATCCCAACCTTGTCTGGCATTCAATTCACTGCCAGATCAGCATTCAGGATTTCACGATCCAACAGGTATATTTCTCTCATCTTCAATATCATATTTTGTATTTTCTAAATGTGAAATAAAATTGAGAGTTTATATACATATATTATCTATTTATGTATAATATACTTGTTAATATATATATATATATATATATATGTGTGTGTATTATATAGGGTTAATAGGTCCAATGGTACCATAAGTTTGGGTCATGTGATCGGATGGTACCCCTATGTTGTTTTAAGGTACCGTATGTTTGGGCAATGTTGTTATTTGGTCTAAATTATTGTTGCCGTCAAGGTTAACTAACGGAATGCTGACGTGGCGCTGATGTGGCACTGATGTGACAATTAGAAAATACAAATAAATAGGAAATATAATAAAAATAGAAAAAATAGGGAAAAATCGGAAAAAATTGGGAAAAATCGGAGGTATAATATATGTATAATATATATTTATATTATGTTTATGTATTACTATATATATATCTATAGGTATAATATATATTTATATTATGTTTATGTATTACTATATATATCTATATGTATAATATATATTTATATTATGTTTATGTTATCTATTTATCTATATGTATAATATCTATTTATATTATGTCTATGTAATACTATATATATATATATATATTATGTATTATGTATAATATATGTATATGTGAAAAAAAAAACAAATTTCAAAATTGACTTAGGTCATTTCCAAACTTTGATGAAGGTTACAACTCGGTCTTTGGACTCTCGGGTCATTTTTTGGACGTTATCGAGTGTTATAAACCAAACCGGAAATGTTTTGGGCCATTTGTGCAAATTGTTTTTCTTAATTCAGCTCTTTAAAAAAAAATACATTTTGATTTCTAAACTTTTTTAGACATTCCATGATTTCTAAAAATGTTACAAATAAGTCTAGAATAATTTCCGGGTTATTGTAGAACTTTACCAAGTATTACAAATAAGTCCAGAATAGTTTAGGGTCATTTCTACAATTTTCGAAAATATTTGTTCAATTCAGCTCAAATTTTAATAAATTGCATTTTGGTCCCTAGATTATTTTTGGACATCCTATAACTTCTCAAAATGGGACGAATTAGTCCAATGAGCTTAATATCTTCAAAAAATCATTTGTGCATATTTTGACACGTTTAAAATGGCTCGAGAGTTAAACCATTTTTTTTAAGCACGATTAACTTTAGTTCTCTTTTGTTTATTTGAAATTTTAAAAAAAAATGGTTTGTTTAATTTAAAGAAAATGCATATAATCTTTTTGGGCCAAGCATGATCAAAACGGGCAATTCAGGCAAATTAAAATTGAAAAAATTTCAAAAGCAAACTAAAGTACCGAAAGGGCGGATTATTAGCTTGCGAGCTTTTAAGATGTAATAAAAAACCCGAACTCGATTCTCTGGACGTAGACCTTTCTAAGCCCTAGGATGTTAATTCCATATACCCTAGGCAATTTTAGGATTCCGATTAGCCTTCAATTAATCGGTGGCGACTCTTTCAATTTTTTCGGTCCGGTTGATGACCCCGCTCGACCGGACCCTTCGCTCGCCAAGACCCGACATTTCAAAAACGAAATTTAAAAATATTTTTCCAAAACGGGTCGGGAAAGTCGGATCCGATGTCCGACAACATGTTAATGACGAAAATATACATCTTCATTGGGTTGGTTTGGTCTTTGATCGCAGCCTCTCTTGTTATGGCCGGTCTCTCCACATGTAGAGCAGTATTGCCTTAAACCAGTCCTACTCAACCGGGTTGAACCTTGTGCAGGCTCCTCAAATGCATTTCACACCCTTTTCTTTTCCGGCCTTCCAGAACGTGCTTTCAAGAGATGCTATCCCGTGAACACAAGGGAGGCCACTCAAATCCCAAGCCATGCATGTGCATGTACGCCTGTTAATATTAGTCTTGTATGAGATTTGCGGAGCAACATGCACCTCGTACTCTCCATCCGCAGCGTATATCACCTCACAACCACTTATGCCATCCGTGATTTTCTTCAACTTTCTAACAATATTCTTACCAAGTGATCCAGATTGACTGGTGATGGATTTCCTTTTTTTCTCAAAGTCTCTCATCAACATTAACCTTAACTCCTAGACCAGTGTTACTGGAGGCTTGTCCCTTATGTTAAGGACCTTGTTGTTGAAGCTTTCCGAAATGTTGTTCACAACCAAGTCCGTTTTTGATACTTGCCGAAATTGATATCTACACTAAGCGTTGGTGTCAATGGATGAGGCGTAATCTCACGCCTTCTTGTTAGATTTCTGCAGCAAGTCCATGTGCCACTTATGCCTTTGGTACGTATACGCACAAGAAGCCGCCCATACTCTCTTTCTGGCTTCCGCTTCTCCAAGACCTCGTACTTGCATGTTCTAGTAAATATGCCGCATGCAAAACCTATGTTCAGACCCAGAGAACAAATCTTCAACAGCCTGACAGAGCCCCTGCATAGTAACAAATGGAGCACACTAATCACAAATATAGGAGACCATTTAATCACAAATTCAGAACATCGGTTACCATTTAATCACAAATGCAGAACATCAGTTACTAATTAATCACAAACGCAGAACATAAGTAACCATTTAATCACAGAACACCATACATGACAGACCATTTAATCACAGAACAGTAAACATGCAATGCTAACCTTTTGTCTGTCGCTCGTCTCACCCTCGAACTTGAAGTTCTTTAACTCGTCTAGAAGATTGGCTAGGGTCACATCATCCTCAAAAATGGAATCATCACTGTCATCTTCCTCAACAATCGGTTTCTTACCTTTGTCACCAACCGGTTCTTACCTTTATCACTGTCATGCTTCTTACCAATGTCTAGGTTCGGTTCCTTCCGTCTACCTGCTTTCGCCTTCTCAACCATTTTGTTGCGAATCATCATCATAAAGGGATCCTTCAAACACTCATCTTGGGTTAGGGGAGGCACCACGAAAACTTCAATTTTCGGACAACTACCTTGCGACTCCAAAAGTAATGGAATGTCCTTATCATTACTGATTACCCGCAAATCTGTTTTCGGGTTTCCATTCAGTGGGAGGTATAGAAGTCCACCATCTTCTAATAGATTGCAATATATGTGGGCTAATCCGGATATGAACTCGTAATTCATAGTCTGCCATGGTATGACGAAGGGTTTCTCCTCACTTTCATATATGTGAATTCCAGATTTCTCAATCCACTTACCACCATGCATAATGTATAGAGTATGAAGGTAGTCTTTGGATGACATTTCTGCGGATAAATGTATATGTCATTTGTGAACATAGATAATACATTAACAGCATAATGCGGAACAAACGTAACAAGAAAACCACAAATTCACACAACAAAAACTTCATTAACAGCATATCCAAACACATAAACAACCGAATCAAACCCAAAACAGCATATACAAAGTCAAAAAAACAAACTTTCACAATAAAAATCAAAGCTTTGTTAACAAATCGACAACCTACAACACGTACGAAGCACATCAACGGAAAACCCTAACCTACAAACCAAACTTTAACAGCAATCAGGACCAAATCGCACAAACACCCCCAAATAAGAACATATTATGCAGCAATTTTCTTGTTTCGTACCGCAAACCAACATCAAAGCCCTAATATTGAGCCGAATCGACGAGTAACGAAGGGAAACAGAGGAACAACACAAACCCAAGTCCGAAAACAGCAATAATGCGTAAAGCCACACAAACCGAATTTCAATCGAAGCAAAAACACGAACTTACTTGGAGTCGCAGTTCCGAAGCGCAATGTGGTAGAGGAGGGTTCCGTCGCTGCTGAAAATCGCCAAGGAGGAGGTCTGTGCAAGTTTCGGTGTGCTTGAAATGGGAGTTGATGGGAAGTTGAGTGTGCGAATGATTATAAAACGAGGGAGAAACGTTGCAAAGGTGACAGGAGGACATCATTGTCCTTTCAAATGTCTTCAAATCGTTTTAATTGGGTCATGTGTTGTGCACGTGACATTTAGACGGTAAGATTTGACGGAAAGTTCACGGAGTAACCTTTCAGTCACATGTTCAAACTTAAGTAACGTTTCAGCTACACAAAAAAAGATGAGTAACCTTTTAATCACATGGGTCAAACATAAGTAACGGTTGAGGTAATTAACCCTACTTAAAATGAGTTTGGATCATGTTTTTTTAATGGGGTATTACGTCGATTATTCCTCAAACCCGACAATGTCATTCACGACTTCACTTATATCCACGAATAGACCATATAATCTCAAATTGGAGCTTAATTTAAGTCCAAATTTAATTATAATATTAATATAAATTTTTAGGTGTAATTGTAACATAAAAAAAAATTAACGAATGATTGACGAAAGTATTTATTATTATTATTATTTTCAAACATGGTAGACCATTTAAAATATTTAAATTGAAAAACTATTTTGGATAAATATATTAAATTATTTCCATAAGACAGGAAGTGTCATCTCGATGAATAAGTCCGGTAAGAGATGTGAACACTATCTTATTCATTTCAATCTCATTCATTCGAAAGCTTAAGGGGATCATTAATATCATTAATAGATAGTAGGGTTGATAAGAATCGGAAATTCCACAAAAATAATAGGCTTAGACCTTTACCCCGAGGTAGAGCCGAGATACCATTTACCAGAAGATTAATGAATGCTAAATAGAAGAATATTCAGTTGTAACATTTTACGAGGAGTAGGGTAAACAAAATAAGATCTAAAAATTATTCGAAACGGATTTATTGAATAGAATTTGGTAGGATATTTGGACTTATATTAGGGTTTAAAATAAAGAGGATAGAAACTAATTAAATTAGTTTCAGTTTTAATAATAGAGTATTCATATTGAATTCGAAACTAACTAAATAATAATATTTTATTTGTCCGTACACTTTAATCAACTGTCCCATAAATTCGAAGTTATGAATGAAAACATTTATGTATACTCTTAAGTCATTTTAATATTCTCTCTTAAACTGATGTTTATAAACACGTAAACACGTAATTTCTCTTGTGAAACCCTGTCTCATATCTGATAGAAAGAAGTGATTTGAAATCCATATAAACAGAGATGTACTCATATCCAACATAAATTCATCATTTTCAGGGACCAAGTGAGAACAACGATTCAGTCAGACTGGATTTGACTAGTGAGGACAATCACCCATGCTTGAAGTGTTACAAATGGTATCATAGCCGACCTGGGCCAGGACCGTGATCCGGCTTGTAAGGTTGAAAGCTCGTGCCAACGGGAGAAAATAGTTGGTCAAGCTCTAGAAGAGTATCTGAAAAGTAGAATTGCAAGAACGAATCACCTACCGGGAGGCAAAGATTGTGGATTGGAGTATCTGAAGAACATCTTCTCGTCGCGCTTTAAGAAGATAGATTGTGATACCCTATACCACATCGGATATGAAGAAGTTATTTGAAACCTATATAAGCATATATGTACTACTCAAGTCCAACAAGAATTCTTCCTCGATCAGGCTGGGTTGTCCTAGTAAGGACGGTTGCTCAGTCTTGGAGCGTTAGATTTCTAGTATCTACACTACCTTTTTATCATTTTGAACAAGTCGATTACAGCAAATGGAGGGGCTCAATTCTTTCAACTAGTTAAGTATTCCTACTACACAAGGTTGCACTCCATTACAGACATCATATTTACAGATGAGTAAAACGATGGAAAGAATCATGTGAAAAAACTTTCATTCCTACTACTCGAATCTTTAAAACAAAAATAACTAAAGTATTCAAAAGTACAAGTGCCTCCCTTCCATTGCTTTTCAAGGGGTACTGATGGAAGACACATAAATCATCTTAGTACCAATCTCCAGCATACTCCTATAATATGATATGAAACAAGGGAATAACTAGAGATCCAAAAAAAAATTATGCCAAATTGCAGAGATAACATTAAGGAAACATAAGATCACCTATACATTAGGCTCCTCAGCTGATATTGAAGGAGATTCGGAAAGTGAAGGTCCACTTGTGGCTGGTAAGAAGTCCACGCCAGGGGACTGTGTCTCTAAAGAACCATCTCTTGAGTTTCCTGCTAGAGGAAACTTGTGGTCAACGTGTTCAGCGGAAACATAAGACAAACCATGGGGAGCAGGCAATTATGATTTATGTTGTTTCTCATTTGAATGCTCGACTGCTTCAGGTTTAACATAGCCCCCATTGATTAGAAAGGGCCAGGAGTCTGCTCTTTACTTATTGGTGGTCTCCAAGGAATTGAACCTTGCTGCAATGACGGATTAGTATTCGCTAAAGCGGAGATGGAGCCACTCCCTATTCTCTTAGAATCGCTAATAGAGTTGAATCTTTCAAACTTTGCTGCAAGAGAAGGTGGTTTACTTCCTGGTGAATGTCCTTTTGGTTGGGATCATTGACATCTCCATGTTGTTTCAAGTTTCAACTCCTTTTCTGATAACATCTGTTTTTGGTGCTGCCTTCGTTCTTGTTGCAGCTGAGATTTTTTCATCTCATCCTGACAGCCTAGAAGATTGCCATCCTGGAAATGCTTGGTTAGCGCTGTGACTTCCCAACTCAGCTAAATCTGCAGAATGGAGATAAAAATATGGGCATATAACTGTTGTTACAAATAACATCAATCTGATTCCACTATCTTTTCGAAAGTGGTTTACAGTAAGACAGAAGCCAATTCAGTTGTACTGATGTAACATCACTGATAGAAGTAGAAACAAAGGCAGCACAATATGCTCATCTCGGTAACAATGCCAACTTCACAATTATGCCTTTTACTCATACACCTGACATTCCTACGATGCATAAAACCAATCATGGAGAAAATGAACTAAAATCAGACAAAAAAGTTAGGAAAGCTTAACTCTCAAGCTATCTGAGATTCTGAGCCAGTATGGTGGGTGGTCAATTCTAACCAAAATGGAACAAGCATAAGAATCGTCATATGGGCCACAGGAACAAGAATATTAGATGCCACACTTCTAGTAGCACCTTCCGGTGAGTGCACAGTTCATGCTTTAACTACCATCATGCCTTGCCATGAACATCAAATCCACAACAATCACCATAATCTCTAGCTACATTGCATTCAAAAACTATCTTCAAGAAACGGACTGAAACGAAGACCGTGTTGTCACTTACTACTTACGTCAGAGCAGAAACAGTCTCTTTAAGTGACAGGAACAATTCAGTAAGCGAGAAAGACTTTCAAAATCTATTTTTTTTGTGTGTGAAAACCTATATCAGATAGAGGAGCCTGGGAAGTGGACGTATCTCCATCAATGTCCCGATTCAGTGAGTGCGGCCTGAAATGCATCCAAATCAGTACCCCGAATGCATCGATTCGTGCTAAGAGAGCACCAAATTAGCAACTATAGCTATTAGAAAGCTATTAACTTCCGAATTATAACCCAGGGAAAGAAGAACCAAAATTGAATTTCCGGATAAACCTCGTCTTCTTCGAGGAGCTTCATTATGGAAGGGTCCATGTGCGGGCCTGCCTGATCTGACCAACCGGTTTCCTCCACAAGTCAGTTTTCCGGCGGGCTTTGATCAACTGAACGGAGAGCAGCAGCTGTTGAACTGAAAGAATCTCCAATCTAAGAGTTGTTCGAAGTCCGATCATTCAGTGAAGGAAGGAAAGAGAGAGACAGTTGTCGGAAAAAACGAGCCGAGACAAGTGAAATGGTCTGGACTCTGGACAGTGGTATGATCATATCTTCTTCTAGTCTCTATTCACAAAATTGGAAAGAAAAAACTAATTGGAGGTGCGGGGAATCGAACCCCGTGCCTCTCGCATGCGAAGCGAGCGCTCTACCATATGAGCTACACCCCCAGTGTTGTTATTGATCGGTACAATATAGATGGTATTATTGTTCAACATAAGTTATTCCTTGCATATTAAACGAGCCTCACCGCTTTTACATATGAGCTGCATTCCCACGTCGTTGTTTTATTACATTTTTCTGATAACTTTGTTTTGGAGTATTTCATGGCTTCCGATTCATCGTATCATCATATGCAAACTTACATTCTCATATACTTATCATTTCCGATTCAGTATATGCAGTCCATAGACGAGCCCGAAGGGCCGAAACGGCTTGCATTCCTACTACTCTAATCTTCTGTCTGCATTAATGACCTTCATTCTCTACCGCACATGCATTATTCTTTCCTGTTCTGATTCGAATCCTTTATATCCATCTGCAACACAAAGAATCAAGTCCCCTCTGCAGTGCACTTCTTTTGATGAGCAGCAATAACTCTGTTCTTTCATTCTTTATATTTAGATTTGTCGTGTTTCAGCTTGACAGACTGGTTCTTCTTCTTTCTTTTCTTCCACCTTCATCCTCCTTCAATTCAACGGATTTTCTGGGAAGACTTTTTAGCCCCTGAAATCGGGAAAAGGCCGCATTCTTCCCATCCCACACATTTTGTTTCTGGTAAAAAGAGAGATTTTTCTTTGTCTTGTTATACATAACTGGAGTCAGAAACCTTAATTATCGTCTGACACAGTTGATAAAAAAATGATTTTTTTCTCACTTTGCATCGATTATTGATCTGGGTTTTCTGACTTGAGCAAGATTTCTTTCGACAGCTTGAAGTAATCAGTGACGCCATGAGGGCTTTCTGGTTGTTGGTTGTGTTCTCCGTGACTGTAGCAATTTTACTGCTCGCTGGCGTCTGATCTGCTGTAGGTATGTCACAGTCTTAGCTGTACATGTCAATTTAGACTTGAATGAATTGCTTGATTTGTATTGAGTTGATTAGTGTCTTTATATAGACTTACAAACATCACTATTTCTACCACTAATTCTACCACTAATGTAGTGGAGACCTAATTCTACCACTATTGTAGTGGAAATCTAATTACACTTAATTGATTCTGTAACATCCCCCTCAAATTGATGCTGGTAAGTCAACAAGCAACAATTTGCCAACAAGAAATTGATGCCGTTGTCGAGTCATAGCTTTGGTGAAGATATCAGCCACTTGGAGATCAGAGGAGATGTGAGGAAGAGATATCACACGAGTCTCCAAGTTGTCTCGAATAAAATGACAATCAACCTCAATATGTTTGGTGCGTTCATGGAAAACTGGATTGTTCGCAATCTGAATAGCACTAGTGTTATCAGCATGAAGAGGAGTAGAAGTATTCTTAGAAAATCCAAGTTCTCCAAGAAGACCGCGTAGCCATACAATTTCAGAACAAGCAGTAGACATAGCACGATACTCTGCTTAAGTAGAAGATTTAGACACACAGTTTTGTTTCTTGCATCTCCAAGAAATTAAAGCATCTCCTAAAAACATACACCAACCCGTAGTAGATCGACGTGTATCTGGACACCCAGCCCAATCAGCATCACTATAGGCAACAAGTTGAAGTGATGAGCCAGTAGGAAAGAATAACCCACGAGTAGTTGAACCTTGAAGATAGCGGATGATGCGTCGAACAGCAGCAAGATGGAGATGCCGAGGAGCAGACATAAATTGACTAACCTGATGAACATCATAGTAGATATCAGGTCGAGTAGTGGTCAAGTAGATAAGACTCCCAACCAGGCTCCGATAGAGAGTAGGATCATTCAGAAGATCCCCTTCATCTTTCCTGTATTTGACATTGACCTCCATAGGAGTATCAACAGAAGAAGTGTCCTCCAAACCAGCCAAAGTGATAAGATCTTGAATATACTTATGTTGGTTTACGAAGATACCCCTAGCCTGATGATGAACTTCAAGTCTTAAAAAATATGTTAGCTGGCCAAGATTTTTCATATGAAAAGTTGCATGTAACAATTCTTGAAGCTTAGTAATCAAAGCACAGTCAGTTCCAGTAATGATAATATCATCCACATAAACCAAGAGAATGACTATAGCCGATGTAGATGCGTGGAAGAAAAGAGATGAATCATACTGACTTTGTGTAAAATTGAATGAAAGAATTGTACTGCAAAACTTCTCAAACCAAGCTCGGGGTGCCTGCTTGAGTCCATACAGAGAACGTCGTAGCTTACATACATCATGAGAATAAGAACTAGTCATACCATAGGGAAGCTTCATGTAAATCTCCTCTTGAAGATCGCCATGAAGAAATGCATTCTTTACATCCATCTGATGCAGTTTCCACGATTGTGAAGCAGCAATAGCTAAGATTGTTCGAACGGTGGTCATTTTGGCAATAGGAGCAAATGTTTCCTCATAATCAACCTCGTATTCCTGCTTGTTACCAAGTGCTACAAGGCGAGCTTTATACCGGTCCAAGGATCCATCAGAGCGAAGTTTTACAGAGAAAACTCATTTACTCCCAATGGGTTTGACTGTAGGAGGACAAGGAACAATATCCCACGTGTGATTCTCCTCAAGTGCTTGAAGTTCTATTTGCATTGCATTTTGCCAACATTCGTGTTCCATGGCCTGTTTGTAACAAGAAGGAATAGAAATAGAGGATAAAGTAGCGACAAGAGAGACAGGAGAATAGAAACCATACCAATCGGGGGTTCGAGAAGTACGAGTAGACCGACGAAGAGTGGTGGCAGTGGTTGGAACAGAAATAGAAGCTGGATCAGGCGTCGGGTCATGATCGGTAGGGGGCACTGAGGAAGTGGAACGAGACTCATGTCGATTACGTCTTTCATACACCAAACCAGGTTTAAATCTTTCAATAATTGTTGGAGACTCACAAAAACTAGGCAAAAGAGATAATGATGCAGATGGAACCTCTAAATTAGATGGAAAGAAATATTGATTTTCAAAGAAAACCACATTCCTAGAAATTCGTATACGACGAGACTGAGGATCATAACAAACGTAACCCTTTTGAGGGATAGCATAACCAAGAAAGGCACACTTAACAGATTGAGCAGTAAGTTTATGTCGTTCATGAGCAGGTAGATGCACAAAACAAACGCAACCAAAGGTACGAAGATCAGAATATAAAGGAGAATGACCAAACAACTTAAAGAAAGGAGAAACATGATTTAGCGAAGGAGATTGTAAGCGATTGATCAAATGAACTGAAGTAGAAAGTGCCTCACACCAAAACCGAGGAGGGACAGATGATTCAAGTAAAATGTTTCTTACCACATCAAGAAGATGACGATTTTTTCTCTCTACAACACCATTTTGTTGTGGTCTTGAAGGACAAGAACGTTGAGAGATGATCCCTTTGCTTTGGAGAAAGGTTTGAAACTCATTAGACATGTATTCACCTCCTGAATCAGATCGCAAGATCTTGATGCTGGCAGAGAATTGAGTCTCAATAAGAGCAAGGAAGCGCTGAAAGACTAAGAATACTTCTGCCTTAGCCCGTAGGAAGTAAACCCATGTAAAACGACTAAAATCATCAATAAAAGTAACAAAGTACTTATAATGTGCATGAGAAACAACAGGTGCAATCCCCCAAACATCACTATGAATAATATCGAAACATTGTGAGGCACGAGATGCATGAGAAGGAAAAGGTAGAACTTTACTTTTGCCAAGTTTGCATGTTGTACAATCAAAAGAAAGATCAAGAGAAGAACGTGCTTTATTGCCCAACAAACCAGATCTAAATAAAGTACATAAAACCTCTGAATTTGGGTGACCGAGACATCTATGCCACATCTTATTTTCAAGACTAACCACATGACATGCAAAGGAAGGTAAATGAAAACGAGGGATAGATGGCGAAAATGAAACATCGAGAGGAAAGAGTCGTCCCACTTTAGGCCCCTTCGCGATTATCTTCCCGGACACTTGATCCTGCACAACACAACCAGAACGAGAGAATTTGACATTACAATTATTATCAACCAATTGACCAACAGAAAGAAGATTTGTAGAGAGAGTAGGAGACATAAAAATATCAGTTAAGGAAGAGGAAAGATCACCAACCGCACTGATAGGTAAAGAACTACCATCAGCAGTGTTAATTTCCAGATTTCCATCATAATTTTGGACATTAGAAAGGGGAACAATGGTTTTGGTCATATGATTAGAAGCTCCAGAGTCAAAATACCATGGTGTAGAAGAAACTTGATGATTACCTGAAGGCCCAAAAGTCGAAAGAGCAGAAATGATCATTTGTTGTACCATTTCAGGAGTGAGTGTATTTGAGTATGCAGGTGTTGTAGGAACAGGAATAGGAACAACCCGTGGGGCAGCATGCAATGCAGCAAAACTAGAGGCACCAATGGAGGTATGAAAAGCAGTAGCCTACTTCCTTTGAAGTACGTGACAAGTAGAGATGATATGACCTTGTTTCTTGCAGTAATTGCAAAACTTCTTAGGACAATCCCGAGCAATATGTCCAAAAGCTTTACAACTATAACACTGGACAGCTTGCATGTCTTTCCCCTTATGCTTCCCTTGTGCTGTATAAGCCACTGAAACAGGGACACTAGCAGGAGCCTGATGTGCCATAGAAGCTTGAGTGAGTAGACGTTGCTCCTCACGAAGAAGTTCACTTAAACATGCATCCAAAGATGGGATAGGAACACGATTCATTAGATTAGCCCTTGCACATTCAAAATCAGGCCGTAATTTCATTAAGAATTGATCTCGTTTGCTGGTTGCATGTACTGCTTGGACAACAGAGAGAGCTGCAGTGGGAACATTAGCATAAACAATGTCCGAATAGTCACCCCAAAGAGTTTGAAAACCAGAAAAATATTCCTCAATTGAAAGACTTCCTTGAGTGAAATTAGCCATTTCATACTCCAATTGAAAACGCCTAGCAGAGTTATCCTGATTATAAACCGTTTTGAGATAATTCCACATATCAGCGGCATTTTTATAAGGCCTTAAATTTAGAACCAGATGAGGCTCAACCGAGCTAAGAATCCAAGTCATAACTCGAGCGTCCGTAATTTTCCATTTAGATAAAGCCTCGACTTCTTCAGGTGCCGGAGCACTCCCATCTATATGACCCCACAACTCTTTTCCCATAACAAATAATCGAAATTGAAATTCCCATGCGGAGTAATTTTTACCCGTGAATTTCACAGCAAAAGATTCAAAAGACATTATGCCAAAAGTCCAAATAATGGACAGACCAAGTCAATCAAAAGCTGAACTGAATCGAACCGGAGTTGCAGAAAATTGAACCGGTTCAACAAAAGAACCGAACCAGTTTCAGCAAAAGAACCGCACCTGATTTTAGTATACCTAGCAGGTATACTATCCCCAAATATAATACACAACAGCAACAGAGACTAATACACAACACGGCAACAGAGACAAAGAAGACAGCTTCAACCGATTGAAGATGAAGGTCGACGGAGACGAAAGGAGTCCGACGACGACGAAGGAGGCCGACGGCGATTGAAGAGCAGACGGGCGGAGGACCGATGAACAAGAGGTATGCCTAATTTCTGATTTCTAGCTCTGATACCATGTCAATTTAGACTTGAATGAATTGCTTGATTTGTATTGAGTTGATTAGTGTCTTTATATAGACTTACAAACATCACTATTTCTACCACTAATGTAGTGCACCACTAATTCTACCACTAATGTAGTGGAGACCTAATTCTACCACTATTGTAGTGGAAATCTAATTACACTTAATTGATTCTGTAACAGTACAAAGTAGTTCTATTTTCAGTTTGTATGGTGCAGAAAGTGATGAAACTATATTAGTGTTTCTGGGTTATTGCACGCTTTAACGTTTCTAAGGGATTAACTAATTTCTATCAATTGTTAGAATGATAGCCCTGGCTCTTGTAAGCATGAACACGCAGTTAATCTGATAAGACTCCAATAGTTCTGAACTGAATCAACATTGATATGCCAATTCAATGAAGCTCTCATGCATGCTGAATTATATGTTACGAGCTGTTTGATTACAGGTTATCCGTTGTAGTCTAGTTGGTTAGGATACTCGGCTCTCACCCGAGAGACCCGGGTTTAAGTCCCGACAACGGAAACGTTTCGTTTTTATTATTATTAAATATTTTTGGCAATGGCATGTTCGTGGAATGATTCCAAACTCCAAGAACATACACATTTTTTTTTTTTATCGGAAAAAAAGAATGGGCTAGTAATGGCGACCCTAGTTCCATCCCGCTATGTAATGTCCGAGATTTCACTGAGCAACCAGAGTTTGCACTGACTTCGTCAATGTAGCCCAACCGACAACCTAGAGTTGAGAGGCCGGCCCTTCGGACACCAATTGACCCTTTCCAAAGAGCATTGGGAGAATCGAACTCATGACCTGGAGTCAAACTACAGCGCTCTCAACCACTATACCACAACTGAATGCGGTAATATACACATTGACTGACGCAAACAGAATAAAATTAGAGCAACGAACAGAGTTCTGCAATATTCATCAATCAATTATATCAAGTCCGCACTTTGCGTCAACAAGGAACCAATATGGTTTCTTCTTCATCATCAAAGCTGGTGAAAGTGAAACTACCTTAACAACTCACAGACAATCTGCCATAAGAGTGTCAACAACTCTACTGTATACCAAACTACTGCAAATCTTGCATCGCTAAACAAACAAACAATCAAAGAATGATTACCAGTCCAATTTACAAAGAATTCCATCCGCTGGATCTTAGATTCAAACCTTCATTGGACCGTTGAACACAAACCGGAGCTTCTTTGGGTGCGGGCTCTCCACCTCCTCCTCGCCGGACACCAGGAACTTCGGCGATAGTTCAGGTAAGGCGGGGACGTTAAGGTCGAACTCATGCCGGCTGTGGCTCTTGCTCTGGGTGGTACGCGTGGAAGCCACGCCGTCTGAGGTGGTGACGCTGCTGTTGTTTCCTATCGGGCCTTCGTAGTGGCAGCGCTTGTGGCCTCCGAGGGCCTGACCTGTGGGAAAGGACTTGTGGCAAATCGAACACTGGTGAGTCTTTCCAGATCCGGAAGAAGCGGCAGCGGCGGAGGCTGTAGAGGTGGAAGCAGTTTGGTCATCGGCGGAGGTAGCAGGTTTGATCCGGTGGCTAGCCTTGTGGCCACCGAGCGCCTGGAAAGAGGAGAACGTCCTGTCGCAGACCGTGCATCGATGACTCAGTTGCTTCGTCGCAGAGGTCGATACCTGCGGCGGCGAGGGACGGTGGGTGATGTTGGATCCGACTTCACCTCGTGCGAGCATCATGAGACACAGAGCGAGGTACTCTTCCTCGCTGGCAGCTGGATGGTGGGGCCGCTTGGAGCGCTTGCGCTTGATCGACGGCTCCATGAAACGCTGGTGGGCGGTATCCTCCATGAACTTGAACGGCGCCGGTGACGCTGCGGTGGGAGAACTAAGAGCTTCCAGGGCCATCTTGATCGATTCAAGACTCAAAGATCGACTTCCGAATGGTATGAAGATGCAGAGAATTGACTGAAGTTTTAGCTGTAATGTTCGAGATAGAGAAGTGTGGAGTGTGTGAAGGGGAAAGAGTGTAAGGTTCAGTTTATAAATGGATGAAGAAGAAGGAAATTGCTGGACAAGTGGTAGGAAGGTGAGTGAGGAGTGGAGTCTAGGTGGCTTTGCTTCAGCCGCCGCCTTTGTCTAATTCTAGACGCTCAAACAAAGAGAGTGACTATAGGGGAGTAAGTAAGACGGAGTCAATGTTGAGGACACCTATTCCTTGGGGGCCAAGGATTGAGGATGGCGGTGGATGGTACGGGTGGAGAGGTGTCTACTATTCTATTCATAGTTATCAGAACCGGACCGGACCGGGAACCGGACCCCTCACCGGTTTGGTTCAGTTAAAAGACCGTTCTGCAAATGAACAGTGTTTGAACCGGGTCGAACCGGGCGGTTTTTAGAAAACCGGCCGGTTTTTGAAAAACCGGCCGGTTTCCGGTTGAATTTTTAATTGCTTTTTTTTCGGTTTCGTTTTTTTTCCCCCCGGTTTTCGTTTTTTTTTCGGCTGTTTTTTTTTTTTTTGGTTTCCGGTTTTTGGTTATGCACAAACCAATCGGTTTAACCCAATTGGTTAGACCGGTTCACTACTATTGTGTATTGTGTTTGAGAATTGAGAGTAAAGTGTGTTTGATATTGAAACTAGGTAGTTTGTGTGTGTGTGAGATCATGTAGTTTGAGGTAATTATGTTTGTGTTTGAGACTATGTATGTATTTTAAGTTTTCAAAATTTTTACCCCTTGTGAACAGTGAACCGCACACCGAACCGGGTTGGACCGAGTTGGACCGGCCGAACCGTGAACCGGCCCCCTCGCCGGTTCGATGTCCGGTCCGGTTCTGATAACTATGATTCTATTAGTTGATTATTCATTAACGTGTGTCGTGTTTGTATTGGACATTTTGGATTGCTAAATTATTTTGATACGACTCGTTCAATCTGCATAAAAAACGGATTGGATTTGAGTCGTAGTTATCGATTCGTGAACCCGTATAACTAAATATATATTATATAAAAATTTATAGGTCGCACAGATCGTATGAGTGACGTAGGTTGCATGAGTCACGTATGTTACATGAATTATCAAGTCGTATGGATCGATGTGTCACACAGGTCGATGGGTTGACCCAAAAAAATCATATTGTACAGATTAAAATGACATGGTGGTCGTGTTTGAGTCTTAAAAATTGATTCATCATTAATTACGGTTCGACATTTGTCTTTTATTTTTTTACTTAAGGTAAGCTCAAAATTTAAGCAGAATTGTTTGATTTGAGACTCGATTTAATGAACAACACATTTAATGAAATGTTGAACGGTAATTATTAGGGTTAATTAAAAACAAAAACGAATTTTGAGAGAATTTTTTTTTTGGACAAACAACAAATCAAATTTTTAGAATTAAGTAATCAACAGACCTACCTCAAATTTTTATTAAGTTGAACGAATTTTTCAATGTTTGAGGGAGTTAGTAAGTCAACATTAGTAGAACTAATATATATTCTAAGGAATATATATTACGACTTAATAACTCCCTCAAATATTGAAAACTTCGTTCAAATATAGTGAAAATTTGAAGTACGTTTGTTGATTACTCAATTCCAAAAATTTGGTTTGTAATTTGTAAAAAAAAGTTTAATTTACTATTTGTTTGTTTATCAAAATTTGGTTTGTTTGTTTTATAATTAACCTTAATTATTATTACGTATTATTCTTTTTAGTACTAAGCCCGATGGGTTTTACATCGATGGTTTTTGAAGTTGAGACGGCGCCTCCAAATGTCAACTTGGCCACTCAGTCCAACTTCAACTACTTTAACAATATGCATTAATATAATAATAAATCAGCAATACAATTAATTATAATGATTGAGTTGAGTTGGATGATTCCAAACGGACAAGTCTCACCGGTTCACGATAGAGTTAGATTCATTCATTAAAATACAATGTATGATAAAATTTTGTAATAGCTAGGACAGGTTGTTTATAGGGTTGATAATAAAACAAAATACTTAGAATTTAACTATTTTATAAATGTCATTTATACTTTTTAGAGTTGGTGTAATAATGTATTTTCGTTTATTTTTTTTATTAAATATGAATGAAAAATAATATAGTGACATGTGATTAATTTAAGTTGTAAGAACTTATATTTTTTATTTATTAAAAATATTAAAAAATAATAACTATAATTTTATTTATTCATTGTATATTTTCTTTAAAAAATATATAGATTAAAACATATATTTAACCTAACAAATTTCCAACTTTTTCTCAAATTTTATGTTAATACTTTTATAAGAAAATATTTATTTATTTTTACAATAGGAAACAATCATATATACCAATACACTAACAAATTTTAAAAATTTAAAAGTTCATGTCTATCTATATATATTGTTACTCCATGCGTCCTTATTCAAGTGCAGATCCATATTGTAAAATACGGAATATCTTACTCCATAATATATAAAATACTACCTAAAATATTATTTTATATATATATCGACCAAAAATGAAATCCTATTTTATAATATTCCAATATATAGAACTAATTTCCACAACTTACGAGTAGAAAATGTGTGGTCTACAAAATTTAGATTTCTTTACTGAGATGCAAATTTTATCACATATTTTTTGTGTTTAGTATAAAGAAAATTAATTGTCCCCTGAATGAAACTCCGAGACCGGGTCAACTTGTTATATCAGAGTAAGTCTTCCCTTGCCAGCCAAGTCAATCTGATTGGGAAGAATGCGTCGATGACACTCTGCATGCGGAGAGAAACGCGTTTCCATGGAATGGTGACGACATTTTAAGTCTACGCCAACTAAACTAGTCACTTAATATCAATAGGGACGGCTAACCGTTGTAATATCGGAATATAATGTAGTGGGGTTCGAATTTTAAAAATTAAAAAATATTTATAGTCAGCAGTTTAGTTGTTACGGACGGATCATGTTGAAATCCATTATGAAATGATCATTGTTGGAGCACGTACTTCAGTAGTACTCGGTTCGGAACGTTCCAGGTCGGTCTCCTTACTACTCCAATGATCTGCACGGAAGGAAAGCTCGGGGAGTTCCCGTTGTTTCCTCTTCGACGATCAAGTAAGTCGAAAATTCGTTTAGGGAGAGTAAATGCAAGAGAGTAGGGAGAGTGAGAGCATTCAATAGGGCATTAAGTTCAGAGAAGAGGTGGGCAAAAATATTTATATCTCTCATCCCTAACCTGACTTAGGTCAGCTCTGACCATGGTCATCCCATGTGTCATCTTCTTAAGTGCTCATTGTTGGGTGCTCATTAATGTGCTGATTTGACAGATGTATTTGACAAGATGTCATTTTGGTCAGACATGTCTGTATCATCTTTAAATGACCATTTGTAGGTCAGGGAGTGTTGTGTCGCCGACTGTAGGCATTTGATTGTCTCTCTGTCATGCATCGTAACTTGCACCATCTTGTCCCTTCCACGAAGGGAGTCAAGGCTGGAAGGTACTTCGATTGGTGGCGCGCCACTGCAGAGGGGTGTACCACTCTGGTTGGGTACAGGCGTGCCAACTTGGTATAGGGTGTCGCCCAACGTTGTCTTCATCAAGCAATCTTAGGCAATTTGCATGTATGGCGCGCCTCGAGTGTTCAAGGCGTCGACATGGACATATCTTGGTGGGACATGACCCAGACTAGTCTTGCCTTCATAATATGATCATATATGGCGCGCCCCTTCGGGTCAAGTCGGGTCTTGATCGGTTCACCCGAGAGATGTTGGTTCAGGACCCAACAATCACGATTTGAATAATAATTATTATAAATACAAAGTAAGTATACTAAGTATAACGAACTATTTTAATAGGATACTCTAGGACGAACCAACGATTAGACACATTGAAACGTTAAAAAAAAAATGAAGATGTGGGAATTAATTAATACACACGGAATGACATAACAAAGGGAAAATTGTAATAAACAATTTCTTTATAAATTAAAAAAGAGAGTCAAATATGTAAGTAGTATGCTGATCTTATATAATTATTAATCAATTTAAAGAGTTAGTTATGTATAAGTAAAAAGATTTAGAGTATTTTTTCTCCCTTGAGTTACTGTTATTAAGTTCATAATTTACCCTATTAACTAAATATATGTACCATGTTACCACTCATTAGACGTAAATCATGCAAAAATTGGGATCATTAAGGATGGGTTGGGTAGTTGGATATCTGATACTTCTGTTTACGATTCTCAATTCCAGAGTTTTTTCAAATATATTTTATCCTCAGAGAAAATTGTGATTCCTTTTAGCTCTAATCTGGGTTTTAACCCGGTTAATATTCTCTCCCCTCAAATTATTAGAGCTTTGGAGAGTAGAGTCTTGGTGGAGAAAATCAAATCAGCTATTTTTTCTCTGAGTCTTTTAAGTCTGCTGGCCCTGATGGGCTTCACCTAATTTTCTACCATAAAAACTGGCACATTGTGGGTGATTCGATTTGTTCTCTCATTCTTAGAGTATTCGAGGGGCACCCCATGCCAAGAACCTCAATGACACTCTCATTTGTCTTATCCAAAAAATAAACAATCTGGAGTCTATCATGTAGTTTCGTCCCATTAGTCTTTGCAACACGATTTACAAAACCATTTCCAAAGTGATTATCCACAGTCTGAGACCTCTCGTGAATTACCTCATCTCCCCTTTCCAAGGTAGCTTTATCCCAGGGAGAAGATCGGTGGACAATGTCGTGATTCTGAGAGAGGTCTTTCAGTCCCTCAAAATGAAAAAAAAAAAAAAATATGCTTTGATGGTTCTTAAACTTGATCTGGAAAAAACCTATGACAGGTTGGAGTGAGACTTCATTTATAAAACCTTTATCTATTTTAAGTTTCCTAAGGACCTCATCAAGGTTATCATGGAATGTATGACCTCCACATCTGTGTCCATCTTGCTTAATGGAGGAGGACTTGAATCCTTTACCCCCCCCCCCCCCCCCTATCGTGGTCTTAGGCATGGTGATCCTCTATCCCCTTACCTTTTCATTCTCTGTATGGACTATCTGAGTTTTCTTGTTGAGGAAAAAACAAAAGAGGGATTGTGGATTCCTATTAAGTTGGGGAGGAGTTCAGTGTCTCTTTCCCATCTCCTTTTTGCTGATGATCTTTTCCTATTAGGCACTGCAACTGTTCAAAACTCCATCGTTATGAAAGACACTATTGACACTTTTTGTGCCATCTTTGACCAAAAAATAAACTTCGAAAAGTCGCAAGTGATTTTTTCTAAAAGTCTCGACACTCATTCTGTTAATAATTTAGTGAGTTTGATGAGGCTTAAGAAAGTGGTTAAGTTGGATGATTATATGGGTTTATCCCAAAAGGATAAGCCATCTTTCAACTTCATTTTGAATAAAGTTAGGAAAAGTTTACGGGTTGGAGGTCAAAGCTTCTCTTGATGGTGGGTAGGAGTGTCCTCATAAAATTTGTTATGACCTCCATCCCGTCGTACTTCATGCAATGCATTTACCTTCCAGTTGCTACCTGTAATGAGTTAGACAAGTTGAATATGGACTTTATATGTGGATCCACATATGAAAAAAGAAAAATTCATGCAGTGAATTGGAATTCGATTGCTCCTCGTGACAAGGGAGGATTAAACATTCATATCTCGAGAGAAAGAAATTTGTCTATGCTGGTAAATTTCTAATGGATTCATCGAGGCCCTGGGCAAGGATTGTTAAATTTAAATATGACAATCTGAATAGGAAACCTACCAGAATGGGAACTTCTAATGGGAAAGCCCTGACAATCGGAAAAATAACTCTGAAAAAGGGTATGGGATGGGCTATTGGAGATGGGTCTAAGGTAAAGTTTTGGTAGTATTCTTGGTTGTGGCAAAAACTGATCGGAACTTTGATTAGTGACCCTCTGAGCATGAATGGGGATCATATTACTATTAAGGACCTTATCGAGAACTCAGGAAGATGGGATTTGAAAAACTTTTTTTTCACCTTCCTAACATGATAAAAGATAATATTTGGGGTACTCCGATCAGTTCAATGGTGGACACTTCAGATAGAAAGATATGGATGGGAGACGCGTAAGGCATCCCTTCGGTTTTGTCTATTCACAAATTCATCAAAAACCAGAGAATTCAAAGTCTTGAGTTTCATGTTGGCAATTGAGACTGGATTTGGAAAACTGAAACGATTCCTCAGATAAAATTCTTCATTTGACTTTGCAATCATGAAAAAATTGCACATGCTAGTATGTTGCATAAGAGGGGAATGAATATTAACACAATCTGTAATTCTTGTGGGAAATGGGAAGATACAACAATTCATATTCTTCGTGATTGTACTGTGACACAAAAATTCTAGTATGACCTGGGCATGCCCCAGGACGATTCTAACTTTTTTCTGGATAATATTTTTACTTGGTTGGAGTTAAACTGCAGGAACACTTGGGTGCATGCGAAAGGGATCGAGTGGAAATTCATTTTCACTTTTGCTATTTGGTTCCTTTGGAAAAATCGAAATTCGTTGACTTTTAATATTCCTCATATTAAGATGGATATTGCCAGTTTAACTTTGTGTCACGCAAAATATATTTCAAAGGAGTTCATGATAAACAAGACCACTCACATAACAAAGAGAATCCGGGTGGGATGGAAACCTCCTTCACATGTATGGTTAAAACTCAACACGGATGGATCATCACTTAACAATCTGGGTCTGACAGGAGGGCAGAGATTTTGAGGAATGAATGGGGTGGTTGGGTAAAAGGCTTTCAAATGAGGATTGATATTACGAACAATTTAGTGTTAGAACTTTGGGTCATCCAGGACGGCCTAATCATGATTGCAAACATGGGCGTTCAAGATTTACATATAGAATCAGATGCTAGAGAGGCGATTAACCTCTTAGTGGAATATGAAAATGTGGACCGTCCACTGATGCCCCTTATTTCTGACTGCAGGATAATCATGCGGAAATTCAGACGACTCAAGATCAGACATATTATCGGGAGGCAAACGGAGTTGCTGAACTTTTGGCGAAAGAGACGGGCATTCAAGAAGAGCACTTTCACATTTGGGAAAATCATCTTGTAGATGTGATCAAACACATCTCTTTTGATGTTGAGGGGCAAACTGTCCATCGATTTGTAAAAGAATATGATGCTTAATTAGTTATATTAATAGTCAGATTTAAAAAAAAAAATTATAATTATATGTCAATATTTATTTAGAGTTTTTTGAAAAGTAGGCACTGTGCCAAATTTTTTTGAAAATGTAATTATACTGAAAAAATATTTAGCAAAATGTATATAAGCGCTACTGTTTTTTACAACGTGCGCTACTTTGAGTAGCGTTTTTTATGAAAAACGTCACCCCTAGTGGCGTTTTTGTTTTTTTGCTTTTTTACGTTTTTTTGACGACTCGATGTTTAATTAAAAATAAAATTATGTATTTACTAAAAATATTAAAAAAATTGTAATATGTAGATATTTTAATTGCGATTGAAATGATGCAAAAAATATTAAATTTGGATTTACGGATTGACTGTACGCATTGCCGTAAGTTGAGATATGAAAATTTGACTTAAAAAAATATAACTCAGACCATGTAAGTCCAAACTGACCACGGTGAACGTCATTTATGTTGTAATTCAACTATCTACCTAGGGTAAATTTTTTTTATTAAAAATACAATGATTTTTTAACCTAACATCGCTTGTCTTATAATTTGACTGAAATAATTAAATGCATTAGGTGAGAAATTTAATTATGTACTTACAATTATATATTTTTAAGTTAAATTTTCATATCTCAACTTACGGCAAAGCGTACAGTCAATCCATAAGTCCAAATTTAATATTTTTTGCATCATTTGAATCACAATTAAAATATCTACATTTACAATTTTTTTTTATTTTTTTTAATAAATACAGAATTTATTTTTAATTAAACATCGAGTCGTCAAAAAAACGTAAAAAAACAAAAAAAAAATGCCAATAAGGGTGACGTTTTTTATAAAAACGCTACCTCAAGTAGTGTTTTATGAAAGATGCTACTCAAAGTAGCGTTTTATGAAAAATGCTACTCAAAGTAGCGCACGTTGTAAAAAACGCTACCCCCAGTAACGCTTATATACATTTTGCTAAATATTTTTTCAGTATACTTATTTTTTCAAATATTTTTTGCAGATTAATTTTTAAAAAAACTTCATTTATTTATTCTCCACAAAATAATATCTGATTTGGTCCCTATTGTATCGGGCAACCATCGGATGTTAATTTATTTCCAAGTTTTCTATCCTATCGGGTTGTAGGATGTAATTTTAAATTATTATTTTTTCAACAATAAATATGACGAAATGTATTACTTTTGTATATTCTGGGCCTACGGAAGGCCAGTGCAGACTATTCTAGGGCCTAACTAAATGGGTCGTAGAGTAGATTAAGAAAGCTCCTGAAATCCATTGGGCTTCCACAAAGGTTAATTACTTCCCCTAAAATATTTTATTTATTTACTTTGAGCAATGTAATAAATTGGTCTAATTTATTATAGGTTTAATTGTAAATTTCCTACCTAAAGTTTGGACCAAATTTAAGATTCTCCGTTAATGTTTAAAATTTTAAATTTTAATCATAATATTTAGACCGGATAAAAAATCCCTTCATTTCGTCAGTTGACTCTTTAATACTAACAGAATGAAAATCATGTGCGAGTCGAATACTATTTTAATTTTTGTAAATAACCAAACTGCACTTGTCCACTTCCACTCTTCCACTTCCACAGTTACTTGAAGAGCTTGATGTTGAATCGCACCTCTTACAAATAAAAATTATCTGTTAGTGTTGGTAGGAATCCTGATTCCTGGGCAGCGGTAGAAAAAGGGGTTTGCCGCTTCCTATCAAGAGCCCGCTGCCGTGAAAGTGCAGCTATCTTCTGGGCACTGGATTGCGGGGCCGAGCCTGACCTCACCATTCGGCAGGGACTGCACCATGGTGCCCAGAACTCGACTAGTACAGCAGTATCGGAGTCAAGAACGAGGGATTGCCATGTTGAATCGGTGACAGGGGACACTGCATTGATTGTAACAAGAGATGACTTTACAGGGACAGTAACTATTAACTTAGAAAGAAGGCATCAAGTCTTTTGAAACAGAACAAAGTAGGCAACTAGGATGAACAAATTAACTGTCTTTTCCAACAGAAATACCAAAACAAATTTCAAGCTGAAAGAGATAGTATATATAGTTGAAGGAGGAAGACGAAATCCTCACACAGGAACGGCCAGGTGAAAAAACTATCATTTCAACAAAAGAATCGAAAATTAACACCGATTCATAACGATGACAATAAAAGATCTAATCGAGGTCCATACCTTCCACAGTAATGTCCGGAGCCTCGCAAACGATGGAGCGGGCTCTGCTCTGTGATCGTCTGTAGTTCTGGCTTACGAGGCGGCCAGCGGAGCGAGCTGTGGCGACCGACTTGATTCTCAGGCCTGCGAACAGGGGAAACCTGGCGAAGACGCGGTGAGCAGGGCACAGAGAGAGAGTGTACGATGCCGTGATAAGGGAGTAAGCAGTGGCCATCGCAATTTTGAGAGTCGGATCTCAGTGAAGCGTGACGGAGAAAGCGAGCAAAAGAAGTAGGATTCCTACCAACACTAACAGATAATTTTTCATCGTAAAAGTTGCAGTCTGGATTCAAAATCAAGCTCTTCAATTATCATGGATCTTCAATTATCAGTGGAAGATGATAGGGTTCAATTATCAGTAAAAGATGATTGATGGCAATTTGGTCACTTACAAAAATTAAAATAGTCTCGCACAAGATCCCCGTTTTATTAGTAATAAACGGTCAGCTGACGGAATTGATGAATTTTTTATTCGGTCCAAACATTATGATTAAAATTTAAAATTTTAAATATTAAAAGAGAATATTAAATTTGGTCCAAACTTTATAAGGAAATTGACAATCACCCCTTTATTATATGATACTCTGATTGTTAAAATATTTTATTTAATTTAGATTGACAATTGCAATTTCGTATCAAAATTATTAACCGAATCTATTTGTTGAAAATATTTCGAGTCGTGTTTGAGTAAATATATTTCTACATAATACGTAGCTAATTAATTAACAATAATTGACCGATCAATATGAATTTACACCTATAATGCTCACCAAATCCATCAAGGTAACGTGGCAAGACTTCCATGGAAGAGACAAATATCAAATATGTATTATTATCGCCATGTTTTCGAATTAATTAATTAACCATAAATACAACCATATATATTATATGTCTAGGAAACAAAATATCTTACAGCGTTGTAATTAAGGGTGTGCTTATTTAATGAAAGGTTAGCCTAAAAAACAAAGATCTTAAAGCTAGTTAAGTTGATCCAGGGCATCGGCTACACAAATGCAATGTCCGGTTAAGTTTGGGCCAGTCTAAGCGGTATTTTTCTTGAATTTTTTTTTTTTGGTCATACTTGAAAAAAATAAAAGATTGAATTTTTAGGATGCGTTATTTTAGTAACGAGATCAAGTGCACTAAAAAAAACAGATCGAGTCAAGTTTGTTTCATTTGACCTAAACTGACTTTCTTTTCCAAAAACTTGAAAAAATAAGCAAAACCACCATAACAAAGTTTCAATATAAAACATAATAGCAATATTATGTCAAAATTTCAACACAAAAAAGCTCAAATTTTCAATACACAAGTATGAAACAAAATGTAGTATAAGTTGCTTTAAATTGATTCAAAATGTGTCACGTTACAACAAGTAACTCCGGATCCGGCATATAATAAGTGGGGGTCCTAGTACTCCACTTGAATTATTATTTTTTAATAATTTTTCTCTAATTAATCTCTAGTATATTTTTAATAAATTTTTAGGACACCCTTAAATATTTATTAATGACGATCACTTAACATAAAATATTTTGTAGTTTGTGAGAAGACACTAAACTCTTGTTCTAAAGGGTAGTGGTTTGATTCTTTTGCAAGACATATAATTTAACTACTATGTAACTTTTTTTCTTTTCTGCAACTTCTGATTAATGAAGTTTCTATTATTTTCATGTAGAAGATCCTCTCAATATTTTTCAGAGTGTCCAAGTTCAATTTTGAAAGCTCAGTGATTTTTTACTTTCATTTTGTCTTCTTCAAAGTTGCAACTTAAATTATGTATTTGTTAGTAACTTAGTTTGTTATCTCAAACTTCCGATACACATATTACTTAGTTTGTGAGCTCGGATGCAGATTCATGAGGAAAGAAAACAAACCTGGGGAGGAAGCTAAAACACAAAGATGGAGTGACCTGATGGCAATGAAAGAGGAACGGGAAAGGGCAATGATCTCTCTATGGAGACCAAGAAACGAAAGCCCGAGAAAGAGCACAGAAAAATAAGGAAAACAACGGGAAGAAGGCACGAAGGGAACACAGGAGAAGAGTGAACAAGAAAATGAAAATACTCAAACCCCAGACTAGTGTAGAGAACTAATCCAAACTGAAGGGAGAGAATTTGATATGGGAATGATGCTAGCTACCAACAACATGGTAGAGATACCCGTGATGCAATCCACGCCAGAATATATAAAACTAGCTGACTACATAAGATTGAGTGGAGTTGAAAAGGAGCCACACGAACAGACAAAAGCGAGGTGGCTGGAAGTCAGCCCGAGCAGACAAAGGAAGACCTGGAGAAGAAGACAGCCGAGCAGCCCACACAGAGACTACTACGTGGAGTTACCCGTGGAACCGGAAAGCAACACGAAGACTGAATATTGCACAGCTAGCCCAACAGGACTGAGCCTGCTGGTGAAGAAGTTGGAAATTAAAAAAAAGTACGAAGAGAAGGGGGATGACCATATGGAGGAAAGCAAGAGAAGGAAGATCGCCTTTGATACACAAGAAGAAATGCAAGAAACAGAAATGGCTGAAATAGGGCAATAGATGGGTCAGAACAAAAAGAGCTTGATGAAAGGGAAGAAGAAAACCGGAGATAAAAACAACTAGGAAAGGCGAGACATCAAAGAAGGGTTCTGGTGGCTGTCCCCGAACAGCCACACGGAATCATAGAATCTAATTGTGTGGAATTGTCAGGGCTTGAGATCGGAGCTGACAGTTCCCACATTAGCTGATCTCAGTAGGAAACACCAGCCATGCATTGTCTTCATCATGGAAACAAAAAACAAGAGGGTATACTGCGAAGGAATAAGGAGGAAACTGGGTTATGACAGAGCGACATACGACGACCCAGAAGGAATATCGGGGGGCTAGCTTTATGGTGGAGGAAAGAAGTTAAAGTGACAGTGGAAAAACATAGCACAAATATCATTGACACCATAATCGAATTCTGAAGCCCACCCCGAGCAATCGACATTACTTTGGTGTATGGGAACCCGAGATGGAGCGAGAGGATCCGAACATGGGAAAAAATTAGAGGGATTGCAAGGGGAAAACTGGGACCATGGATGTGCGTGGGCGACTTCAACGACATCAGTTTTAACCATGAGAAGGAGGAGGCTACCCGAAACAAGGGCGAATGATGGATGTCTTTAACAGCATGATAACTGAGGCATGCCTAATCGATGCAGGGTTCAAAGGGAAAATCTTCACATGGAGCAACAATAGGGAAGGAAACGAGAAAGTGCGAGAGCGACTTGATAGAGCACAGATGAACAAGAAATGGGTAGAATAATTTCCGAAAATGACGATTTTCCACAAACCAGCAATCGGATCAGACCACTGCCATTTGGTGATCGAAACGACTCACAAAGACATACGAGGTGCTAGGCCTTTCAGGTTCGTGGAAGCATGGATAAGGAAACCGAAGTGTGAGGAGGTAATTAGTGGGGAATGGAACAATGGACAACATGCGGGCCGAACCAAACTTCATAATAAGCTGGCGAGATGCAGGGAGAGACTCAAGCAATGGGGAAGAGAAAGCTTTGGCAACACGAAACGGAGGATCGAAACGCTGAAACAGTTGTTGGAGACGGTACAAAGTAGAGATAGATCAGGTTATATCAAAGAGGAGGAGCAAAAGATCAAATAGGAACTCAATGAGTTATGGAAGTGCGAGGAGGCTTACTGGCGACAAAGGTCTAGATTAGCATGGTTAGGGGATGGCGACCACAATACGAAGTTCTTCCATCAAACGACGATTAAAGAATGAGGAAAAACAAAATCCTCCGACTTCAAAAGGAGTATGGCACATGAATAGAGACAGAGAAGGAAATAATGGTCGAGTGTGGGCAAATACTACCGACACCTCTACGTAAGGGAGGGAACGAGGCACCACGATGCAGTCATGTGAGACACACAGAGGCCGGTGACAGATAGGGATAACCGAAGGTTGACAACATCAATAGGGAGGGATGAAATTGAGGAAGCGGTGTTCAATCTGGGGGGCTAAGGCACCAGGGCCTCATGGCTTTTCGGGCTTGTTCTATCAAAGGTATTGGGATGTGGTCGGCGCCGATGTAATCTGTGAGGTTCGGGCTTTCTTTGAAACAGGTAACCTTCTTCTTGGTTTTACATACACTGACATTGTTATGATTCCCAAAGTGTCACACTCCACACACACAACACAATTTAGACCAATAAGCCTTTGCAATTTTAGTTACAAAATTATATCTAAAGTGATTGCTAACCGACTCAAGACCATTCTACCCAAAATTGTCACACCACACCAAAGTGCTTTTGTTGCTGACAGGCTCATCCATGACAATATCCTTGTTGAACATGAGGCTTTTCACCACCTGAGAAGAAAGGGGAAGACAAGGCGAGAGGAGTGCACCCTAAAGTTGGACATGAACAAGGCATACGATCGGATCGAGTAGGAGTTCCTCTTTGCGACATTGAGGAAGCTCGGCTTTAACACCAAATGGATAGCATGGATCAAGGAATGAGTGACAAAGGTCCAATACAGTGTGGTCGTAAACGGGAAGAAGACAAGAAGGTTTTGACCAACACGAGGTATAAAGCAAGGTGACCCACTCTCACCGTCTCTTTTTATATTAGTCGTGGATGTGTTGTTTAGGAACATAACCAATGCGGTGGATCAGGGGGAGATGAATGGAATCAGAATAAACAGAACATGTCCCGTGATACATCATCTCTTCTTCGCGGACGACTCACTCGTGTTCGTCAAGGCCACCGAACGAAGTGCAAGGGCCCTAACCGAGATAGTCAGCAAGTACGGGGTAGCATCGGAGCAGAGCATCAACTTGGCAAAGTCGTGTGTATTCTTCGGCAAGACGACGGAGGCGACAGCAAGAACAAGGATCGAAGGCATCCTAGGGATCAAAGAGGTCGATGATGCAGGAAAATACCTAAGTCTCCCAACCCAGTGGGGACGATTCAAAAAAGAGACGCTAAGGTATGTGAAAGACAGGATCATACACAAGCTCAACAGTTGGAAAAATCTGTTCCTAAACGGGGTAGGTAGAGATACGCTCATCTAATCAGTAGTCACAGCAATCCCCACATATGCCATGACTCTATTTAAGTTGCCCAAGACCTGGTGCCGAGAAATCGCAGCACTCACCGCCCGTTTCTGGTGGGGAGCAAGGGGCACGGAACGAAGGATGCATTGGCGAAGATGGGAGCAAATGGCCAGACCCAAAGAAGAAGGGGGGATGGGATTCAGGGACATGCAAATGTTCAACAGAGTAATGCTCACTAAGACTGCATGGAGACTGCAGAACGAACCATACAGCATATGGGGGAGGATAATCAAAGGAATATACTTCCCCAACACAACGTTTTTGGAGGCACAAAAGGGTCAAAGACCATCGTGGGCGTGGTCAAGCATCATGGAGGGCCGACATGTCCTAGCAAAGGAAGGAGTATGGAAAATTAGGAATGGGGAATCTGTCCATGTCACGAGGGACAAGTGGATACCACACCTAGACAACCACAGGCTTAATATGAACAGACGCAGTGCGTAGAAGCAATGAGGCATAAACCGAGTGATGAGGGTTGCAGACCTTATTAACGGGACCGGGCCGAGATGGAATCTCGAGGGAATAAGAGGCCAGATAACGGGGGAAGAGACCCAGTGCGTAGAAGCAATCCAGCTGCACAGGATGGGGCCGAAGGACAGGCTCGTTTGGTCAACATCGAAATGGGGCGATGCACAATCGCGGATGGTGTATCAGAAGCTTATGGAGGAGGGCCAAGGGGATAGTCACGACGCACCATCGTCATCGACAGCGATCCAAACTAAGACATGGAGGGCAGTTTGGCAAGGAGCAGCAATCCCCAAAGTGAAGCAGCGCATGTGGAGGTGTTGCGCCAAAACACTACCGGTAGCGGAGGAACTCCATAAACGAGGTATTCCCACTGACCCTACTTGCCATTTATGTGGAGAAGTTGAAACAATTGATCATGCATTGGTAAAGTGTGGTTGGACATCGGTTGTGTGGTTTGGTGGAATGGGTGTGAGGTGGGAACCGAGTCACGAACCAACATGGGTGGAGTGGCTGATGGAGGTGGACGAGCTGGTGCAGAGTAGGGGGAAGAAGGGGAGAATATTAAGACATGGATGGTGTCACTAGGATGGGAAATCTGGAAAGGAAGGTGCGATGCCAAATTCAATGGAGAGCAACCCGACCCAACATCGATTATGGAGAGGGGAGTGAGGTTGGCGAACGAGACATGGCACCAATACAAATAGCTCAAACCCGAGGGCCGAAGGTCAATCCCAAAAAATGCAGAGGTGGAATGGAGGAAGCCACCAAGAGGCACGATCAAAATAAGCTGTGAGGGGGCTTGGAACGGACGAGATCGAAAGGGAGAGATCAGAGTTGTCGCTTGGGATCACACATGGGCAATGGTTGACGGATGTCACTGGAGGGGAACCGATACAAGTGCGATAAACGTGGAAGCACGAGCAGTACTTCATGGTGTAAATCTCGTCAGACGAAGAAACTGGACGAAGGTAATATTCGATTCGGACTCAGAAATTTTGATCAAACAACTGTCGGGGCCAGTAGAAGAATAGGACTGGCGAATCAGCAACATTTTGGGGAACATTAGTCAAGCGACAAATTACTTTAGTACGATAAAATGGAGTTTTGTTCGACACGAGGCGAACCGAACAGCTGATTGGGTAGCCAAACAATCGAGGGAGTTGCAATGCCCGTTAAATTAGGTCTCGATGCCACCACAACAGCTACTCACCATTTTGATCTCGGATATGAGTGTAATGAACATTTGTTAAGGTTTATAATTGATTTGTTCGCCAAAAAATAAAATTACTTGTCTCTTTGTATATACTAAGCTATATATCGAACTACATATATATATGACACAAAATACTTCTACTCTTCCTATATGTGGAAGAGAGATCTCACAAATGAGTTTGAGTTTGGACATAGAGGTCTACTAACCACCGTTGTTGTTTTCAAATTTAATATTTATTCAATATGAATTTTATAGGTTTTCATAAAAAAAACTTTTTAAGAAAAATCAGTTATGATCAATGTAGATGACAATCTGTTAATGTAGTTAAAAATTTCAATATATTTTCCTTGATTTTATTTCATTATTATTGCATCATTTTGTATTATAATGCAATTTTTTAGCATTTTCTTTTAAACTATTATGCATTTATATTAAAAACAATTGTAATTAAAATTATTATTTTTTATTCTGACTCAAATAATACTAATATGTTTCGTTACTAATAAATAAGTAAAAATAATAATAAGAAACCCACTTAGCGAGGTTCCTAGATCCGCCGCTAACAAGTACTTGAGATTGCACGTTAAAAATATAAAACTAGGATAGAGGATTGCCTTTTTTCGATTTTGCTCATACAGATAACGTGTCTCGGCCATTAGAGTGGGTGTCGTGTTTCCAATTTTGAATTACATCAAGTAATATGATCTGACCTTTTATTTTGGTTGCATTTCAGATCGATCTCAGTCCATTCAGGAATTGAGTTGGTAAGACCGAGTCTGAGCTTCAATCAACAATTCTTCACTTTGAATTATCTACATCGTCTCCCATATTCACGACTCATCAATCATCATCACCCCACTAACTAATGTTTGAATGCAGACTTTTTTCAAAAAGTATTCATTTTTGATTTTTTTTTTGAAAAAGTATATATATATAAAATATATTTAGAAAAATATGTATACGCGCACCCCGGGGTCGCGCTAGGCGCACCCCAGGGGTGCGCTTATTCCACAGAAGTATTTTTTTTTTAATAAATTTTTCAATAATGACGGTTTCGAGCGTGGAAAAATTCTGACGGTTTCTTGGAGTTGGGTTCTGTTCTGACATACTAATAACGTAGGTTAATGCTAGCATTTAATAATTAAAAAGATATATCAACTTTTGTTTAAAAGTTAAATTAACATTTGTTTCTAAATTTTATATCAACAGTGGTGTACGTTTTTTTTTTCTTTCCCAATTACGTGTATCTTTCAAGTAGGAATCTTTTACCCTCTTCCTAGTGGAAAAAAAATAAAGTATTCATTATATTTATCCCTCTTTTACTTTTATTTTAGACAATATATATCTATATTCTATATATCTATATAATACGTGGCAAAAACAAATAACAACTTGAAATTAAAATAAGCAAAACCCCATAAGAAACATTTAGGCTCATGTGTATCCAACTAGTGCTTCTCCTTTTCATACAAATAAATAATATAGATAAATGAAATAATCATAGATAAATGTGTATATAATAGACCAATTTATGGATACCCAAAAATTTTCACATCTACTCAAACTCAACCAACAACCCATTGCATAGTTTATTCCTCTTACCAGCTTTTGCTACGTCCCCAGTCCCCACCCTTTTTTAGTTATTTAATTAATTTATACAATTATGTTCAAAATGTTAATTTAACTTTTAAACAAAAGTTGATATATCTTTTTAATTATTAAATGCTGGCATTAACCTACGTTATTAGTATGTCAGAACAGAACCCAACTCCAAGAAACCGTCAGAATTTTTCCACGCTCGAAACCGTCATTATTGAAAAATTTATTAAAAAAAAAAAACTTCTGTTGAATAAGCGCACCCCGGGGTGCGCATATACATATTTTTCTAAATATTTTTTTTATATATATACTTTTTCAAATAAAAATTCGAAAATGAATACTTTTTGAAAAAAGTCTTGAATGCATTGTGTTCTAAATGCATGAGATGGTGGATTAGAGACGATGTATACCATCTTCAAAGGGAATTAATTAGTAGAGAACATATATTTCGTGCATGCATTGAAAGAGGAATAATGGATACGGAATTTCACAATAATTACATATATATATTGATTATAACTGAAGTTGGTATATATATATATATTTATAATATGTGGTAGAGAATAGGAAAGAAGCACACGAAGTAGATAGATGGAATATAATGTAGATTTGGAGACAAAAGAACGAGGTGGGATATTTCTTTGTCGGGTTTAAAAGGAGTGAAATCATAGACAAGTCAGTCCCACGATGGGGGATTTCATCAGGACATGTACAATCCTTAGTTTTATCCGACCATTATTTGATACTTATTTTGAAATAAAGAATTATATTAATTTAGTTAGAGGGGATAATTCTTTCGATAATCAATTTTTTTTTTCTTCATATATATATATATATATATATTCGATAGATATGATATATGCTAAAATCGGAAATTATAGAGGTTTAAAATAATTTAAAGACTTTGGAACTAAATTTATGATATTTCGCCAGGTAGATATTAAAACGCGCGCATAAAATTATGTCACTAACTAATAATATATTATTTTGATGTCTATGTTATGTGTATAATTACTACTTTATATTTTTGAGTAGTGTAATTTATATTTTTGAGTAGTGAAGAGAGGTTTTGCGGAACAATGACTTGGGTGGATAAGAGAGTGCATAGCGACAACCACGTACCAGGTAGTGGTGAATGGAGACAGGACTGAAACCATCAAACCGACTTGTGGGATACGACAAGGTGACCTCCTATCACTCTACCTCTTTATTCTACTGGCGGATGTACTATCAAGGCGACTAGAGGGGGCGGCAAAGGAAAGGACACTACAGGGTATCAGGATGCGAAAACATTGTCTGGAGCTGCAACACTTGTTCTTTGCAGATGATTCCCTATTTTTCATACAAGACACAACCGCAAATGCGAGTAGACTAAGGAACATTTTGGAGTCATACTGTCGTGTATCAGGACAACGGATCAATGTAAACAAGTCGACCCTATATTTTAACAAAGGGGCGAACCGAGCAGACAGGAAGGAGGTGGAGACATCACTAAACATTCAAAGCACAAGTGATCCAGACAAGTACATGGGTCTACCATCGATATGGGGGTGATCCAAGAAGGGGTTCACTCAAAACAAAGATAAATGACAAACTAGTGGGGTAGAAACCAAAGACTCTGAACCAAGCCGGAAAGGAGGTACTCATAAAGGCGATCATCACGACGATCTCCACGTATGTCATGAGTGTGTTCCGCCTACCAAAAAAATGGTGTGCATAGATCGATGCACATTAGAGAAGATGGGAGGGGAAACGAACACATTGGAGAAGATGGGAGGTACTTACAAAATTCAAAGAGACGGGGGATTGGGGTTCTGAGAACTACAAAGCTTTAATTCGGCCCTACTCACGAAAATGGCGTCAAGAATCATAGTGGAACCGGACACATTATGCGCATGGGTACTAAAGGGCATGTATTACCCCCGGTCTAGTTTCCTTGAGGCGAGACGAGGTGACCGCTCATCGTGGGGTTGGAGTAGTATAATCCATGGACGGGACATCATGAAACAGTAGGGAATGTGGTTACTTGGCTCGGGCGATGAAATACGAGTCTTTGAGGAGGGAATGTGGGTGAGTGCCGAAACAAATGTGGAGCATGGAAGCGATTTAAGGGTGAGCCATTTGATCACACATGAGCAACAATGGAACGAGCCCGTGGTTAGAGGCATAGTTAATTGTGAAGATTCCGAACACATACTTAGCATACCTATCCCAAAGGAAGGAGGGAGGGATCGATACATCTGACCTCACACAAAGGATGGCTCAACTCAAGTCTGGTCGGTCTATCATAAGCTACGAGAGGAAAGGGGACAACAAGGGCAGCTGAATACCCAAGACAACCTATGGAAGGAAATATGGAAAGCCAAGGTAATCCCCAAGGTACAAAACTTCATATGGAGACTTGCTACTAATGCGATAGCGGTAACGGTCAACATGGCAAGAAGGGGAATGAATGTAAGTCCCGCTTGCCCAATATGCGGAGGTTTGGAGACACGGGAACACATGATCCTAGAGTGTCGATGGACAGAACCGGTCTGGTTTGGCATACTAGGGCTGCAGATGGACCGAGCATCAAGCATGGATTTGGTCACATGGCTAGAGACGAGGCGGGCCGAACCGACCGACATGAGAGAGACAAGGTGGACCCTAACCCTTCTAACATGCTGGCACATTTGGAAGACAAGATGTAAGGCATCTTTTGAGGCACACAAACCGAACCCGAGAGTCGCAGTATCAGAAATCCAACATTCCCTAGTCGAGCACAAGGAGCACGAACACATGCCCATACCGAACCAAGCTAACATACCGAAAGAGTTGTGGCGAGCACCAACGGGGACCAGCATCAAGATAAATTGCGATGCATCGTGGTGTAGTCAAACACGAAGAGCGGACATTGGGGTGGTAGCACAGGATAGCGAGGGCAAGGTGGTAGGCGATATGAACCGAAGGGAATGGAGTGGAGACATCAAGACCATGGAGGCAAGAACCATACAAGAAGGAGTCCGTTTAGCGATCGGCCGAGGATGGAAAAATATCATCATTGAAACATATTCACAAATGGCCCATCAACAAATCGGGGGCGAGGCGATGCATTGGAGGTTGTCAACCACGATACAAAACATGAGAGTACTAGCTACACAAATTGAGCAAGTACAATGGCGAGCTATCTCAAGGACCGCAAACGAGTGCGCGAATTGGATAGCCAAACAAGCGAGAATGGGAGTGAGTCTTAGTGATTGAGTCGAAAGACCACCACTACCATTGTTATGTTTACTAGTTAATGATTGTAATCCCGAACAGTCGTGACCACGTGTCACAACGTTTTATTTCATCAAGTAAACGGTATTTTCGACCAAAAAAAAAAGAAAAGAGATATGACTATTCTTCTTTAATTTACAAATTATGATTTAATGTGAAAATGGATATGCTTTAATTTACAAAGTAACTTCAAATCTTGAATGAATATTAGGAACGGCATTGTTTTATACAACACAATTAAAACAATTTGTATTTATGCATGTATGAGCTTATTTTTAACACATTTCATATCTAAATAACTCTTACACGTTTAGACACAATTACTAAATGTATTTAAACACTTATAAGTTGCAAATATACATATAAATACGATTAAACACAACTTATGAATACACATATTATTTGATCTTATTTGTTGAAAACTGTAGGTTGAATGAGACGCTTTTATTTATAATAGAGTAAAATACGACATTGTTCTCTAATGTTTGACCGGATTTTCAGTTTTTCCCCTAAAGTTTAAATCGTAAAATTTTATTCCCTCATATTTGGCCAAAGTGAAAATTTGCCCCCTCCGTCAATTTTTTCATCCAAATTTAAGAGAATAAGTTTTAAAAATTGCAAAAATAACAAAAAAAAAACATTCAAAAATGTTACAATTTAGCTATCCCAAACTTTTTCAAATGTTACAATGGAGTCTCAATCGAATCGGGACTCAATTGAACCTCAATCGAGGGGGCTCGGGTCTGGGTCTTGACCTAGACTGACCCCCATGGATGGGGGACCTGGTCTAGGTCAAGACCCAGACACGAGCCCCCCACCCCCACCCCCTGATTGAGGCTCGAGTCTGGATCTTAACCCAGACATGGTCGCCCACCCATGGGGGTCGGTCTAGGTCTTGACCCAAACATGATCCCCTACCCATGGGGAGTCAGTCTAGGTCAAGATCCAGACTTGAGACCCCTTGATTGGGGCTTGATTGAACCCTAATCGAATCAAGACTCAATTATAACATTTGAAAAAGTGTGAAAGGGTTGAATTGTGACTTTTTTTAAGTTTTCTATTATTTTCGAAATTTATTATGTTAAATTTAAATGGAAAAGTTGACAGGGGATAAACTTTCACTTTGGTCAAATATGGTGAAAATAAATTTTACGATTTAAATTTTAGGGAAGAAACTAAAAAATCGATTAATCAGGGAGCAATGTGTATTTTACCGTTTATAATAATAATAAAAATTTGGTCACAAATTTTATAATAAATAGAAAAAGCCTATAAGTAGTTACATATATTATATATATATCCTGCCAATGATTTGTTCATACCCCCTTAAATAATTCTTTAATTTTAATCATTTGCATGCTTAACCTTTGTCAGTGCTAGATGGGTAGGAGGATTGTTTGAACTTTAATTGAAGGGTCATGGAAGAAGTCTTTGCTATTTCATATACAATTATCGTAGTATAATTATTGCATAGTTGTCAGGTCTAATATATTTTTAGTAATTAAATTAATTTGTTTGGTAAGTGGCTCCCACAGCTATCTCCTGAAAGTTTGTTCCTTTCTCCTTTCTCCATTCTTCACGATTCATGCCCTAACAAGTAAGAACAAGTATAAATATATGGTCTTCTTGGTTGTTCTTCCATGATCTTCTGTACTGTACAATCCTCAATATATAAAAGACCAATTTTTAGTGCATTTTGAAAAATGGAGGAATCAGTGGGAAGCTTTGTTCCTTGTGCAGATGATCAGTGGGACGAACCATTCTTCAACATATTCTTCTGCAACAACGACTTTGATTTGGAACAGAGAGGGTTTCTTGGTCAGTACCCATCTTCTTCTTCTTCTCATGATAATCAGGTGTACTTCCATTCAAACCCTGATCAAGGCTTTGATGATCAATATAATTATAATAATGGTGGAGGAAGAGGAGAGAAGAATTGCTGTTATTTTGGCCAACCGCAAGAAAAGATGAACGAACAAGAAGAAGTGTGTGCTATGCCTGTGGATGTCGACATTAATGATTTCTTCATGCCAGATTTTAGCAGCAATATGCTCACGAACGAGAGTAACTATCTGATCACCTTAAAAGAGAATAATGAGGGTCGTCATGCAGATTATTATGACGCGATTTCTGTTGCGGCAGCCGTCACACAGAAATCGCAGCTGAAGAGGAAGTCTGCAGCAGCTGCCGATAAATCTTCAACGGAATCGAACAGGGTGGAAGACGACGACAGAAGTTATGACGTCACTACGGCGAAGAACCCTAAGAAGAAACCTCGCGTCTCAAGACCAGATCATGTAAGTACCAAGATCTGAAGAGGTCCAAATGTTTTGAATAAACAACAATTAATTCCTGATATTAACAATGCATGCATGCGATGCAGTTGCAGAAGACGATGAAGAAGAAGAACGTGGCGGAGACGAGGAGGAGGCGGAAACAGAAGGATGGTGATGAAGGAGAAATTACGAGGCCGAAAGAAGAAGGTATTGAACAGATATCCAGCGTGTGCTGCAGCTCCTTGGATGATGACGACACTGCTTCGAATGGGAATAAGGCTGCAACGATGACTGGTAAAGCAGGTGCAGCAATGGATCCTCAGAGCCTATACGCAAGGGTTAGTGAGCGAGGCATATATATGTATATAATCGTGTCTGTTTGTAGTAATTAACCTTTTTTTGAATCAAACTGATCTTAATTCATCTAATATTGATTCTGCGCAGAAAAGGAGGGAGAGAATCAATGAAAGATTGAAAATCTTACAGAACCTTGTCCCCAATGGAACCAAGGTATATATATATATATACATGGCCTTCATTTTTGTTCTTCAAGCTATATGTTCAATGGTGGTGTTTACAAAACTGGGTTCATCAGGTTGATATAAGTACAATGCTTGAAGATGCCGTCCTATATGTCAAGTTCCTGCAGCTTCAAATCAAGGTACCTATTACTACTGTATGTTCAATGGTGGTGTTTACAAAACTGGGTTCATCAGCTTGAATGTGTGTTTGTTGATTAAGTTGATCATCTAATGATTCCATGTACGTTGATTAGCTGTTGAGCTCTGAAGATATGTGGATGTATGCTCCAATAGCCTACAACGGGATGGACATTGGACGGCTGGGACAGATTCCTCCTCTGTGATAATCCACCATTTTGAGCTTCTAGAAGAAACAAACTATATGAAACTGTCGCGTAAACATCCGATTCTCCAATCAAAACCCTAGCTAGAACTAGAAGTGGGATTTCACGACATCTAGGTCTAGCTACCTAGGGTTGTAGCTACCAAGATTGTACCTTGAACAAGACCGAACGTGATGGCCATTGGCCACCTTCCAAGATTCTTAAATGATGAATGGAATATTATAAGAAATTTAATTTGTTGTACAAATATTCTAGGGGTCATATATATATTAAAATCTCAAGTACGGAATCATACCATAATTATATACTTCTTTTAGGGACATGAATTAGACTTGGGAAAAACAAATTAATTTAACAAAAACAAAATATGAACACAAATTAATGTAAGATTTAAAGGAATAAATAAAAAAAATACTGCATTTTTAAGTTCAAATTCACACAATATTTAAAGTTGAGAGACAATTACACAATATATGTACACATATACATTAATATAAAATAATATTATTAATGACATGGATTTTTGTAGTCTATTATAGCTCAATATATATTATCAATTGTGCCATACAAAATATATATATATATATATATAATTGAGAGATTCTATTTGCGTACCATCGACTACTTTATAGAGACCAGTTTTGTTGAAAAACTAAAATGCCATAATAGTATTATACATATTTGTCCTTACAAATTTTAATAAAATTAATTATTAAATCGACCTCATATTTTTGTAGTTACTAAAATTAAAAGTAACTCCAGTCCTCTCATTCACAATACTTTACTTTAGTCCCACAAAAATAAAAATTACACTAGTAACCCTGATAAATATTATACAACTTGCTCATCCTTTACATAGTCTCTAACTCGAAGCAATGGAAGCTTTTGTTCCTCCCGGAGATGATGAGAGGGAACCACTCAGCGTGTACTTCTGCAAGGATCAGCAGGAGTTTGGTTCAGCACAAAGAATTGTTCTTGGTTATCAGTTCGATTAGACCCATCTCATCACAATCACGAGTTCGCTTTAAATCCTGATGAAACCTCTGCAGATGAAGTAATGTCTGTACGATGCGGGGAGAAGTTTGGTTCTGATTTCTCCAGCCTTCATCGATAATTATGATGGTGGACACTATTGTTATTTCCGGAAATGGCAGCGATCTTTGTGTGTCTGATTTTAGCAGCAATGTTCTTAATTGTGAACGATAATCTCGTCTGCGTTGATGAAATTCAGAAATTAGTCGATGATGCAAATGATCATGAAGCAGTAGTGTAGACTATATTACTATCGCATTCGTAACTTCATTTTTATGTTTCTTTCACAACAAGTCATGGTGGAGGGAGAATCGGAGATGGCAGATGGATACAAGTACAATGCTTGAAGAGGCTGTCGATCATGTCAAGTTTCTACAGATTCAAATCAAGGTATTCATATATTATTATGCTTGAATTAAACACCAGTTAATGAGAATCTAATACTTTTTTGTGTTGCTGTTGTTGATTACAGATGCTGAGCTCTGATAATAAGTGGATGCTACTGTCGATCTCATCCTAAACCATAATATTAATATGTAGAGAGAAAGGGAGAGACAACTTTAACACTCGACAACCTTAGCGAGGATTCATCATCACTGTTGGCCTTCTTGATAATCTGAGTTCACTGGATGGAACTGGTGCAAGATTCCATTGCTTGATGATCAAGGTATCATCATAAAACTCTCAACTACTGCAGTACATTGGACAAACAATAACATGGCTACACTTGAAGGATTGAAAGATGAACTACATATAAAGAAGATTGTGTATAACATATTCCTTTCTCCCATCCCTTACATCAATGCAATCTGTTACTTATTCAGATAAATCACGATACAGCGAAAAAGTATATAATTGTAGATTAAAAAAATGGGTTTTACGCAATGAGTGTAGCTGAGATCACTTCACTGCTCCCACAGTGACATTCAAAACTCATCGTTACCTGCAGTGGCCGCGAAATGACCAATGTGTTTGCCCTAAGAAAATTGAAATTAAAGGGTAATATGATCAGATACTCCTTCAATGTCCAAAAAAAGTAGATAGCACTGCATATGCCTTCATTTGTAAAGGTGAAGTTACCTCAGCCATCATTCGCTGCTTGTTCAAGTACTGAGTCCTTGCTTTGTTCATAAACGAGTTTGGTGATTTAAACATTCTCTGAAAAAACAAAGTACAAGAGCCTCATGTTAACAGCAGAAGCCATATGCATGAGAAGGATGAATTCAGATTTTTAAAAAAAATGAAAACAGAAAAAGGATAATCCAACAACCGGCGTTATATGAAAACTTAGTTTTAAACGTATAAAAACCAATAATAACCATGTAAAACTTAGTAACAATTCGTTTATAAACATCTGAGAAGACATCAATGGGGAAGTGTTGTCCGGTTAAGTTAAGTGATACACAGCTTATCCTCATGGTTAGCTTGTCCCAACTTACGCATGGTTTCTTTAAAGGTAAGATAGGAAATACGTGCGGCAGCATAAATTCAACCAACCACACTCCACTAGCTAAAGCCAAGAACTTCTGGTACTAACCTTTTCTTCACTGGACATCTGCTGTGAACCACCTACATCTTTCTTCTTCGGCATGAACCCAAAAATATCATGAAGTAATTCATTTTCCTGAAAGAAGGAAAAATAATATTCTTCAATACCCAGTTAACAAAGCAATTCACAAGATGCTCTAGGTATAAGAAACATACCTGCATGTGCTTCACAAAACCTCCACCCAAGAAATGCTTTATGAAGTTCAACTGACAAAATAATGTGCAAACTCGTAAGAACAGAGGATTCATATGTGGGGGGGGAGAGTGAAAGAGAGACTAAAACCTGTATTAACTGAGACCATGTTGAGGTCTGTAATGTGTCCCCAGAAATCTTCATAGACGACTCTGGCTGCTCTCCATGCTGAAGTCAAAATTGGCCATACAAAATTATTATGGAGGAAAATAAAGAAAATCAAATCCATATATAAGAATATATGCTCAGAACGTAGGGAATACCAAGCAAAAAATAATTACCTCAAGAAATTCTAAAATATCCTTGAACAAGTTCCTCTGGTTGTTCAGGTCTTTCTTAGCAGAACCTTTGCCTCCAGCTTCCACCGAAAGGATTCGCATCTGATTCACAATTTTGGCTCTCAACCCGTGTAGGTGTAATATGATCTCACGTGATTTACTCTCATTTTGAGTAGAGACATCTTCAGACACTTTAGATTCAACAGGGTTTTTCTCAAAAGCTCCCATCTCAAAAATGAGCACCAGAGCTTCTCCAGCCGCAATACGCACAGAACGGTCATCCTTATCTAAAAGACTGGAAAGGTATGACACAGCCCTGCAATTTCGAAAACAACAAAAAATAACCTCACCAAATTGTATAATTTTGATCCTCTATAATGCAAGGTTTCTAATAAATTTTGCAAAAAAATGGCAACTCAAACTAGAGTAAGATTTTGACTTACTCAAGCCAGAATTTATGATCCCGTTTCCAGCCATCCAAAGATGTAAGAAGAAATGCCCACGAAGAAACCATTGCTGTCAGTATCACTGGTGTAGGTTTGGTAGCAACTACCTACACTCATGGAGAAAACGGTCGATATTAGCGAGATTAAGCACACCAACAAACTGAAATAAAGCACTAAATCCAGTAAAAGATAAAGGAAAAATCTACTTAAGAAACAAGATGCAGAGATGTACTCACATTTGAACCTAATTTTGAATGAACAACTTGCCACATAATTTGCATCGTTTTTTCTGTCTCGTCTTGATTATTCCCTCCAACGAACGTGATGATAGCTAGGCATTCCAACAGCTGCAGTATAAGTTCCATGATGCTAAGAAATTGAGGAACGTGAACATAACTATCAGCTTTCACAACCAAAGTTTTCTAGTCAAAGCTGTACCGATGATATTTTCGATGAATCAGCCCCAGATTTGAGAGCCAGTGACAGTACAGGAATAGACTCTTCCAATATTTCTTGGGCTCTATCTCCACATCCAAGGGTTAAAGCCAACAGCCCTGACATTGGAAAGGATAAACGGAGAATAACAATGATGTTACTATACACCACCTTAATGATAAAAGAAAAATGTAAAAAGAGTAAAGGTATTCCCTTTTGTTGGAAGAATCAAATGGTTACCAATCATATGAGCAGCAAGAGATATTTCCTTAGCAGAGCCCTTCTTGATGGAAGCTATGCACTGATGTAGTAAAGTTGCAAATCTGAAGATCAAGAGTAGTAACAAGAATACCATAACATTAGAGACATAGCAATGGCCAAGACAGGTTCAATGACAACACATGTAAAAACTTAATGAAATCAGGAAGATAAAAAGCAATAGTTGCAAACTTTTTCTCCAGGAACTCCGTCTGCAATTCACTATGGAAAGCTTCTATGATTGCAGAAAGAGCTTTTTCCCTTGTTGATCCCCTTCAGGAAAAAACAAATCAAACCACATCAATACAGCATAAGTTCCCGCTTAGAGATGAAACCTGAAAGGTGCCTAGCATCAGGATGAAGATTTGAATAGGAATCCCCAGGATTACCTCTTTTCAAACAATGCATCAACCGCTTGATCGAGCAAGGTATCTTTCCTAACCTGCACTTCCTCATGTGCAGATGTTGTCAACCGGTCTGACTGGAGAGTCGACGTTGAACTTTCACTACTGTCATCATCACTAAGACTATCCAACAGAGCAGCATGTCTACGTTGTGAGCTACCTGTTGGTTGTAAAATCAGCAAGTCAAGCTCAATTCCTCCAAGGAAGAAACGAAGACATAACTGAACGAAACGGAGTAAGGAAGTTCCAAAAATACTAAAACAAAAATACCCTTATAAGAATACCATTGCCAAGATTTTTTATAAGTTGATTCAGTAAAGTAAACATGGGCATTATTCAATTCTGGGGTTAAATATCAAAAAATAAACCGAATTTTGAGGAAAAAAAAGCGAACTTTTTTTTGACAAATATCAAACCAAACTTTTGGAATTGATCAATCAACAAACCTACCTCAAATTTTCATTATGTTTGAACAGATTTTTCAATGTTTAAGGGAGTTATTAAGTTGTAGTACTCTTTCTTTATAATACTTCAACTATGGTGACTTAATAATTATCTCAAATATTGAAAAACAATTGAGGTAGGTATGTTGATTAGGTAATTCCAAAAATTTGATTTGTTATTTGTCAAAAAAAAAATTGGTTTGCTGTTTGGTTTTTCCTCAAATTCTTTTTTTTTTTTAAATAACCCTTCACCTCTGGGAACTTGTAATTTCCATAAATCAACTAAAATACAACTAATATGAACAGCTTTGAGCTTTTATTCAATCCCCTAGTCAGCAATCCAATAAATCCAACAATCCAAAGTCAGCAGATTACTATGTTACGCTGTCATGCAAAGAATATAATTAAATCTTGAGAAACTTACGTTTCCCCATTGCTTATTCTGTTCCGAAGACTGCTCGAGGGGTTGGCTGGTCGTCAGAAAAGGGTCCAAGGTTGACTAAAAATCTGAGGATGCGAGGATGTAGCAAGCAGGAGATCGACTGGGCCAGATTGGACGGAGACGAAAGAGCAAAGCAACGGAGTTCGATCGAGAGAGGAAGTATCCATGAAAATCACAGAGTAGCAATTGGAGATAAGGGGAGAGACTCGTTGTTAGCGATGAATGGAGAGGAGCAGCGTACAGATGCAGAAATCCAAATTCGTCTGAGACCTAAGAAGAGATGTCGGTTACGTAGGGAGAAGAAAGTGAGGGATGTCGACCTCATGGACGTATTAACTGTCAAAACTATTCCTTGCCGACCTGTACAGCTGTGGAAGCCCTCAAAGGCTCAAACTCAAAATTGGGCCGGGTCGGTACTACTGTATAACGATTTTTGTTTTTTAAACGGGTTAATTACCTCAATCGTTACCTATGTTTGACAATGTGACTGAACTGTTCAAACTTGAGCTCAACCGTTACTTAAGTTGACACATGTGACTGAACCGTTACTATGACCTAACTGCCGTTATTTCTTCCCGTTAAGTACCACCATGTGCTTGTCACGTGATATAGTTGTAATTTAAAGTTCTGAAACTACCATCTTGTCTACTTAAGCAGTTGTTCTTAGGTCTGCTGTTCTTAGGTCTACAATGGTCGCAGCCGCCCGACCTCTCGTCAGCGTCCAATGCCTCGATGGCGACATGGAAACTGACGGCGTAGTCACCCTACCTTTGGCCGCAGCCCTACTCTGTGTCTCGCCTCTGAGGTACTTCTCTCTCTTGCGCTCCTCTTTTCACTGTGCGATTCTTCTTCTGCGAGCTTCTCAAATGTGGTGACGGTGACAGGTTTCGTGGTACGACACATCGGAACCGATTAGACGGCATAAGATTCACTAGCGTAGAGTGCAGACTATCCAAGGCCAAGGAGTCTTCGGTAGCACCGACTCCGGCTTCTCTGGTACGAAAACCTCACAAGTACTTCGACCAGGCAGTAATCACCCTCTGTGCCGGAGATGGAGGCCATGGTACGGTCCTCAAGGTGCCTCAAGCTACGAAGCTGCAAGGAAAACAGGAGAAGGAGAAGCAGAGGAAGAGGAGCTCGTTTAAGAGGGATTTCGACGGCTCTCTCATACTTCCGATGGGAGGTCATGGAGGAGATGTGATAATCTATGCTGATGAAAATTTGGATTCACTCTTGGAATTTCACAGGCAGAGCAGGTATAATGCAAAGCGCGGTGGGAATGTGGATGGCATGGGTGTTTATACTTCTCAATTGCGCAACGCCTTGGCAGCTCCCACTTTGCGGATTCCTGTGCCTCCTGGTCAGTAGTTTGATTAAGATCTCTGTATAAATTGATTAAAATCTGGAAAGTGTCTCTGTATAAATTGATTAAGATGCCTCATTCATGCTACTTAAGTGCAACATTGATAGAACAAGCAGAAATTAAAGGTTCGGTGTGCTGTATTGATGATGCGGCAAGCTTGATCCATTGAAAAAATAATTGAAGAAAGTAACCTCCTCTTGTAGGTACTGTAGTGAAGCGGAAACGAGGAAAGTTGTTGGCAGATCTAGCTAATCCAGGAGATGAAATTTTAGTTGCTAGAGGTGGACAGGGAGGGGTAAGCAAGTTTATGATCAATGAATTTAGTTTTTGTCAGTCTAGTGAATTTTAAGTTTAATTGATTAGAATGTTTTTTTTGATTCCCTTGTCTGCTAATACTTTTCTAATTCTATACTGCATTTGTATTTGTGGTGGCGGCAGATTAGCTTACTGGAGATGCCTGAACATAGAAGAAAGAAGATGATGGCCCTGAGCAAATTTGTACTGCTGAGCAAATGGCTTGATCTCGTCGGATTCACTCTCGCATCCACGAGCAGAACCGTGCTCACTACGATATTTAGGCTCAAGTAATGAATTGTCCTTCCTGATGCTGACAACATTGGTGTTTGCCTTGACAGATACGAATAGGAATAGTGATAGTGAGAAAATAGAAAATTGTTGTATGTATTATGAATTCGTTTGATGCTACTTGATGTTTATGTAACTGGATTTTCATCAAACAAAATCATATATTAAGAAGAAAATAAAATGAAATGGTTGCAAATGTGGTGAATTATGTTTGTGGAGAAGTTGTTAAATGATGTTTTATCTTCTTTTAAATGTTATTAAACAGTTACTTTAGTTTGGACATTTTGTTACCTAACTGTTACTACTTCATAATCCATAAACATAAAAGGGGGGTAAAATCGTCTTTAAATTAGGTCACGTGACTTGCACGTGACACTTTGACGGTCAGATTTGACGGAAAGTTCACGGAGTAACCTTTCAGTCACATCTTCAAACTTAAGTAACGTTTCAGCTACACAAAAAAAGATGAGTAACCTTTTAATCACATGGGTCAAACATAAGTAACGGTTGAGGTAATTAACCCTTTTTTAAACACTTTTTTTTTGCCAACAACAAGATCTTATTCCAACAAGTGAAACAAAACCGGTTACATAGAATTGTCTAAACCTATGAAATGACAAAGCTCGGGTGGGGGTCTTTCAACCCAATCCAAATAACACACCCTTAATTTTGCAAGATTAGCAATAAAATCCGCACATTGGTTGGTCTCCCTCGGGATGGCCTTCCATGAAACATTCCTAAATGACCTCGCCAAAACTCGAACATTTGAGGCAATCGCATTCACTCTCCAAAGCGAGCTCGGCCCGCTTAGGTGGTTGATAACCCCTTCCGCATCGGACTCGACCACAATGCTTTGCCAGTCTTTATTGATTGCCAAAAGAAGACCTTCCCAAACTGTCTTTGCCTCTAGTTCTTCGATCGAACAGGCCATGGAGAACCTGTGCCTTCCACCACAGATATTCCCGAGGTTGTCTCTTGCGATCACGCCTATGCCCCCGATCCTCGTTTCCGGGCACCAAGCCGCATCGCAGTTCACCTTCACAGTACCTAACTCCGGCCTCCTCCAGTTTTTGCATCGACTTGAGCTATGATGGTGTTGCCCTTGCTGCGCTTGGCTTCTGTGTTGCTCCCGATCAGCTCCAACATTGTTTGCCTGACCTCCTGGATGACAGCACTGGCGTTCGGTATGAGGTTGTCGAAGACCATCATGTTCCTCGCCTTCCAGATCGCCCGGCACATAAGCATGCAGGTGTCTCGCTTGGTCTCCCAAACCGAACCTGTGAGTGGTCTGCTATTCACCTCCTCGTCCAGACGAAGGATGCGGTCCGCCAGCTGCTGTCGAATGATAGATGTCTCTAGGCCTAGAATCTCCTTCCAAACGTAGTGAGTCCATGCACAACCCGTGATAAGGTGGCTCGCCGTTTCTACTTCTTCATAGCCTGGGCAGACCGACGAGACTGGAATCCCTCGCCTCGCCAAATTATCCCGAACCTGCACCATATTGGAGCTCAACCTCCACATGAATATCTTTATTTTTTGGCTCACCTTGGCATTTCATATGTTGCTCCATATGGCTGATGGTACTGCGTTGTTTTGTCGATGCAGCTCTGGTTCCCTTAGTCGATGATAAACCGACTTCACAGATATGGTTCCGTCCCTTGAAAATGGCCAGATGATGGCGTCTCCCTGGCTCTGGGCATGGATCGGTATAGAGGTTACAAGTTGAGCCAGGTTCAGCCCCACCTCCCTAGTCACCACCTCGACATTCCAGCACCTAGTACCAGGGTTGATCCAGGTTGCCACCCTTTGGTCCGGGCTCTCGACCGAGTGTAGTCCATCATAGGGTAGTCTGAAGTCCTGCATCAGTGTTACCCACCTATCCTGAAAGATACGAACAACACTCCCATCCCCAATCGTCCATACCGCCTCCTTCTTAATGACCTCTCTGCCCGAAATAAGGCTCGACCTCCCCCACGACGCTCTACTGCCTCGTTTCGCTTGCATGAAATCCGAATTGGGAAAATATATACATTTAAGCACATTGACCCATAGAGTGTTTGGCTCCTTTAGAACCCGAGCTGCCATGCTTGTTAACAAAGCCGAGTTGAAGGTTTGTAGCTCCTTGAAGCCTAAACCCCTTTCCTTCTTCGCAATCGTCATTACGTCCCATCGTTTCCAGTGTATTTTCCTTTCTCCCTCTTTCGAGCCCCACCAGAATTTTGTGATCATCGCATTAATTTCAGCACACCATGTTTCAGGACAACCACCATAACCCGTTCTTGATTGTTTCCCCCTTCCTGTGGTCGGTAGTGATCGTCTTCCACCTTCTTTCTCGGTAACTCTTTGTCTCTTTGAATCAGTTCTGCCCCTTCCCCCAATCTCCAGTATATTGCCCTTACATGACGATTCATGGACAGGTTTCCCCATCCCTTCATTCGGTTCTGGTCCAATCTCCCTATCCGGTTATTTGGATGATCTGCCATTTCTAGCCCGTTTCCTTCCCCGCTGGTCACATTGCACCTGGGCAGTTCCCTCTGCATGGCTGCTTATAGTTCCCCAGCTCTTTGGAGGTGCACCACTCTCCTCTCGGTGCTTTGTCTTATTATGTGTGCACAAGTGACCTTGGTTCGTGCTGAGGCGCAGTGGCATATGATGGTCTTCGAGGGAGCAGTTTCTCTGCACCTCTGGTGGTTTAAAGGATAGGTGATTCTGTTGAAAGGATTGGAGGACGTGTGGTTTTGAGGCTTGGATGGGTTTGGGATGGATAAGACGGTTTGTGGTTTAGTGGTGCTGAGGTATAGAAGTTGCTGGACTGAGGTGGGAGTTCAGTTGTAGTATATGGGCGCAACGTGGGCAAAAGTTGGTTCTAAACTGTCTGGGCAAGTGTTGAGAACCTCTGCTTCATAGTGTTAAGAGTTTCAACTCCCTTACACCTCCCTAACGAGTTAGCGATCTAGACAGCATTATCCGGGTTATGCATATCTAGACTCAACCCATACACTTGTATCCACATCTGCATAACATGGAATTCAATCTCCTCAATGCATATGTTCGACCTACATTCCTTCAAATTCAGAGACTGGCCATGCACCGACCACGGAGACATATCCAAAATTTGTTCTCTATCCCTAGCCGAATCGAAATCGAAGGCAATAGTTCTATCGCCCACTTCCATCATCCTAACAAGTCCATATCTATCCCCAAGCTACCCTAAGCACGTTACGAATGACAATATTCTTGATACCTCGATGCGAAACGGCTCTGCCATAAACCTGGGTTGCAGATTCCGAGGGGGGGTTCGAGGTTAGACGCAGGATGGCTTGACCGGAATTCCCACCATCGCCGGAGCTGGAAAACGTGGCCATGTTGGCTTCGGTCCAGTCACCTTCACTAGGGTCGTCCCCAACCTATTCAAACAAGCAAGCACCCAAAAAATCAAAGAAAACATAATAAAAAGGAAGTTGGTCAAAAGGAGGGAAAGAAATGGAGTTTTAGGATTTCTTCTCTGTTGAAGAAGACAGTGTGCATGGATAGAAGGTTGTCAACCAATCGGATGTGAGCCGAATATTCCTCTGCACCTTCAATGGATTCTTCTGATTGGATTCTTCGACCTTTTCCAATTAATTGCTGCAGTAATTTGTTCTTTGCCTTGAAAGCAACGACGCCATTGATTGCGGCATCATTCCCCCCGCAGGTGAACTGGAGAGAGGATTTGGAAAAGCGTGTAGCCTCACACGCGGATGTCTGCCTCCACGTATCAACGGAGATCTGTTTTTTTTTAAATACTTACGGGACATTTTTTTCACGGAATACGGAATAGGGAATAGGAGTTAAGAATATGAAGTTGTTTATTTGGTGGAATGGAATGGAATGGAATAAGGAATTCTGATGTTTCTTTGGTGGAATTACATATGGAAAGGGAATGAAATGTGGTAAAATGATATATTTGCCCCTCTTTGTATATGTATAGTATATAATAAAAATAATTTGTATTAATTAATTTTAAAAATTAAGAATAATAAAAACAATGGAATAAATAATTAAAAAAAAATGATTTTTGATTTATTTATTTAAAAGACCAATCTCGACATATTTTTATAATTCTTTTTAATGATGTAAATTATAATGCAAAATAATATTTCTTTTCACAATTAATTGATTGCATAACATGATTAGAAATAATGTTAAATACAATATCCGCTATATAACATTTCATGAACACACGATAATAGTCGGTCTGACAAAGTGGTAGTCATTTGCTTGAAACCTAGCATAAATGACCACACATACATGATACAAAATCTAGAGGCAAATACAATATCCTCACGCTTGTAATCTTCAATATCTTTATTTATTGCTTTGCCAAAGCTAGAGGCAATGTGTGTGGAAGAAAGGTCGATCTGTTCATAAAAATAACATTTTTAAGCATGCAACTCAAGTTTTGAACAATAAAATGGAGGGACATAGTGGATCAGACTCCATAGAAGGAAGTACCTTTGAATAATCCATTCCTCTGTAAATGTCTCCAACAAGCATGTCGATGACTCTGTTGTTGCCCTTATGACTCAATTCAAGTAGCTCATCGAAACTGAAACAACAACACCAACTCTTTCAGACTCATGGAGCAAATAATTTCATCATCTCAGCACATCATGGCATATAAATTATAGGGTTAATTACTTAATTGGTTACACATGTTTGACCAATGTTCAGAATGGTTACACATGTTTCAAAATGTGATTAATTGGTTTTGAAATGTGACTATTTGGGTTTTTTTACTGTTCACCGTTAGAAATCACAGTTAAGTCACTATTTAGATACGTAAAATGACGTAATTACCCATAGAATCATCTTCAAGAACACATCATCATCTTCAAGAACATGAATCGAAGAACCCAGAAATCATATTTCTGGGTTCTTGAAGAACCCAGAATCGCGTTTCTGGGTTCTCAAGAACCTAAAATTGCGATTCTGGGTTCTCAAGAACATCGAATCGAATTTGATTCGATTCTGGTTCTTCAAAACGATTATGTGTTCTTCAATACAACTAAGGGCATAATAGTCATTTCACAATTCAATAATATGTTAAAAAATTAATTAACGTTAAAATTATTGGTTTACTAACGGAATAACCAATTAATCACATTGGGAAAAACATGTGTAACCAATTAGTCACATAGCAAAACCAATTAATCACATTTTGAAACATGTGTAACCATTCTGAACATTGGTCAAACATGTGTAACCAATTAAGTAATTAACCCAAAATTATAATCACCAGCACATACACAGAAACGATCCAGAAGAACATAGTGATTTAATGAACAACCAACATAATGAGCATACACAACATAATCAACATATGAACAACCGAACCCAGAAGAACAACCAACATAACACAATAACAATCATCAAGAACAACAATTACAATCTCAATAACACACGAACAACATCACGAAGCATCAACACGAACACAATATGCTAAACACGAACAATTCATCCAATTCGCCCAATTTTAAACACAAACAATGCTGGGTTCGTCCAATTCGTCCAAAATCACGGTTCTGGGTTCATTCGTTTTCACTTTCCTAAGTAACTAATTATTCACTCGAGAACTTATGTTATTTTAGTGAAAGATTTATTATCATAATTGTGCAGTTAATTATATCAAAAAACGTATTTTCGATTTTTGAATTTTCTTTTTTGACCCCTAATTAATATCTTACTTACATAAATTTTCATTTACTTAGTATTGTGCATAACATTCGAACCAATTATTTAGTGACACTAATTTTTTATCATGCAATTTACATTCTTAAAATTTTCAATTATGGCATAATTGACACTATGTAGTCTGTACTTCTATATAATCTCTCATAATAAGTGAAGCCCTTTGGTAATTAGATGGTTTTCGCCCCTGCCCAGCGGACATCGCCACATCGGCCAAGGCCCTGTAACATGGAGTCGAGTTAGGTTTTGGTCGTGTGAGCCGCACCCTACGGAGTTTGTGCTTCACAGTGTGCCCATGTAGCCCACTAATGAGATTATATGACAGTTAAGTCTTCATTTAGAATTTTCTTGACTCTGTGTAATCTTTAATTACGATCGACTTTACATTGTAGAGACTAATAATCAGGGACGGAGCTACCTAGGGACGAGTTGTCCCTCCTTCATTTTTGATTTTATATAAATTTAACCCTAAAATATAATAATTTTTAATTTAATAATTTTTAATTATATATTTATCTCCACTAAATATTTTTAGTTAAACTATTTGCTTTTACTCTATTATGACGGTCTCTGCTAATAATATATCATTACATAAATGCATGATCCACTTCCGTATATATCAAGAAACATCAACATATAGATATATCATCGTGGTAGACCCCATAGTCGAGGGGTTCAACAATTAATTCCACATGACCTTTCAACATGTACAATGTCTATTGAATGTAATCCAAAAAGCAACTCAATTGGATGGATATAGCCTATAGGACAAGGATGGGTGGACGTGGACCTAGGGAGAAATCAAACAAAAGGAGGGACAACCCGGACTGATTAACTCAAACAATATAACACAAAACGGTACGTGGCGGCATGTTGGCCACTCAGAAGTCAGAGCTCTCCCTTAGACTCTCTGAAACCACTAGTATATAAAGTTTAGGGTAAAATGGAGTTGGTTGATTTTTTCAACCGTTCAATTTAAAAACTTTTTTTTCTCAATAATCATTCATAATAATTTTTATTTTTTTTTAAATTTAAACTGTTATTGAAAAGTTGAAGCTCAATAAACAGTCCACCTCTTCTTTTTTTTTTTGGCCAATGTCCACCTCATTTGATTCGTTCTAGCTGTACAGAGATCAGATCATTTTTTTTTTCTTTTTTTCTTTTTTTCCACAATAAGACAAAGAGAGTCACAGAGATGATATTTGGTGGCAATTGGCTATACAGCGTGGTTGCCGGATCTCGGTTGCCGTAGAAGCTCGATCAGTGTCTCCGCCTGTCGGCAAATCAAGGCACACAACGACATTCAGACAATTATTATCAATATTATAATCACTAAATTATTGCGTAAGTAATAAAAAAATACACGGTCGGTGGAATCTAAATGATATACTAATTATTCAACATGTTTCTTCAGTTGGCAACTATAGAGAGAAGCAACTATAGAGAGAAGTACTTGACAAGGACATTACTGCTGTACTTGAAAATGAGGCTTAAGTGTTTAACTATTGTATACCAGATAGTAATGCCGTGCTGACCTTAATTTCGGTAATAGTGATGAACACAAGTTCGGAATCCAAGATCCGAGCGTGTGAGATGTGATGTGATGTAAAGGGAATTAAATAAACCATATCGTATTTTATATTTTTTAATTTCTAAGTTTACTACTAACTTAAATTTGGTAAACCATATAATAACTTTTGATTAGGGGTGACAAACAAGTCGTATCATGTATAAACATATAAATTTTAAACGTGTCTCTAAATGTCAGACACGTACACGACACGTTTAATAAACGTGTCCCACGATACGATAAGCAGACACGATATGACACGTTAAAATCAACAAATTCAATTAGGGGTGACAATCGTGTCGTGTCTAATTGTGTCGTGTCTAAACATGTCTCGTGTCTAAACGGATAAATTTTAAACGTGTCTAAACATATCTCGTATCTAAACGTATAAGTCGTTTATCGTGTCTAAACGTATAGAGTTGTTTAGACACAAGATTCGTTAAGGATTTATAGAAATTACCTTATTCGGAAAATTGTTAATTACAAAAAAGTAATACTCAAATTTTAGTTATTTTATTGAATATTGAACCTTAAATTATAAATAATAATAAATTAAAAATTTCTAAGTAGACTAAAATTTGAGTATTTTTTTAATAATTAATTTTAATTAGAACTCATGAGTGTGGTTAATGAGTCACTTACTTTATTAGTATAAATTTAAGCCTAACTCAATTCATAGAAGTAACCGTGTACACGATTAGACACACTTAGTACACGACGCGATTAATTAATTGTGTCTAAACGTGTGTTTGCAGTGTATTTGCATGTTAGATGTGTTTATACACGATTATTAATCATGTCTAAACGTATAAAAGTTATTTAGACACACTTAGAAATCGTGTTGTGTTAGAAATTGACACCCATATGTCTCTATTCGTGTCACATGAATACACGACACGATTAGACATGAATAGTTAATCGTGTTTATACATATATATGCAGATCTGAGGTGTTTAGACACGGTTATTAATCGTGTCTAAACGTATAAGAGTTGTTTAGACACGGGATCCGTTAAGGTCAAACTCATATACGCTTTAAAACAGATCGTGTCGTGTCAGAAATTGTCACCCCTAAATTCAATATTCAAATGAGACACAGTTAGATACGATACGATTAGACACGTTTAAACATGATTAATTAATCTTGTTTAAACGTGTGTTTTATCGTGTATTTGCAGGTTAGATGTGTTTATACACGATTATTAATCGTGTCAAACGTATAAGAGTAGTTTAGACACACTTAGGAATCATGTTGTGCTATCATCGTGTAAAATTCAAATTTTGTAATTGTGTCATGTCAGAAATTGTTACTCCTACTTTTCATAAGCTTATTGAAGTTATGATGGGGTCATGTCTTTGACTAAATCAAACCACCTAACGAACCTAGTTTGGGTCGAATTTCAGGCCGAAGGAGACTCTGGCCTAGCCCATTGACCAGATTGGTTCTGATCAACCCAAGCTAAGACCAGGTTAAGCTATCTGTCCAGGACGACTTACATAGGAAGAGAGATTTATCTTTCTCTTACCTTCTGCTTCATGCGCTTGGTGCCGGACTGTGACAGAGACACCAGAGGCGGAATCGCTCCTTCACGGGCCACCATAGTACGGTACATCACATTCTCTTCACATATATGTAGCAAAATCGCCGCCGCCGTCTCCTTTTGCCTCTGAGACCCTACCTCCACGATATCCACCAGCACTGGGATCCCACCTTCTTCCACCACCGACGTTCTGGCTTCCGGCACCGCTACCAGTTGGTTCATAACGAAAGCAGCCTTATCCACCATGCTTGAGCCGAAATCGGCCATTAGCTCCACTAAAGGCCTCATAATCTCTGCCTGAACGGCTCTGATTTTGTTCTCATCCACAGAGCAAAGCGTGTACAGAGCTGTTGCTGCGTCCTTTTTCCCGCGGATACCTCCCGTTTCTAGAAGGTTTACTAGGGCAGCGATCGCTCCCGCGCGTCCGATCGCCACTTTGTTCTCCCTTATCTCGGAGAGACGCAGAAGAGCGCAGGAAGCGTTCTCTTTCGCCGTTGAGGTTCCTGTAACACATCAGTAGAAGATGAGAGGTCCATTCAAGCTACAGAAATTTAATTTTCAGACCTCCTCTATCCAATCGATAGCTTTCTAAGTTTAAATTGTAGAATGACTTAAGATGAGATGACGGACCTGTTCTCAGAGCCCAAACAAGGGGCTTGATCGCTCCTGATAACGTAATCAGCTCCTTGTTCTCGTCACAGAGTGAGAGATTGAAAATTGCGGTGACTCCGTACTCTTGAAGCTGAGGATCCGTCGAGGAAAGTAACCCAATCAAAGGCATAACGGCACCTGCTTTGGCGATTTTAAGGCGATTTTCCTGCTTGTTCTTGGCGAGGAGCCGAAGTTCCATAGCGGCTTGCTTTTGCTCGTCGATGGAACAGGAATCCAGACTGGACACTAGCTGGCCTATCAACTCGTCAGAGTTGTCTGAGGCGCAGGCCATGAGCAACCTCCGACTCTGGGAGGAGGACGTCGTCGGGAACTCGCCGGATCTGTCGCTGTTGCAGTCACTGAAAGCGGAAGAATCATCGCTCATAGCGCTGTAATCCCTCCCCAGATAAGAGAAGTTGGTAGGAAGCTCCGTCTCCATGGCCGGAATCCTTTGGGAGGAAGATGTTATTTTCGAAATGCGACGGTCGAGCTTCATCTGACGAGCTCGAGGGGTTTTATTTATGAAAGCCAAACAGCCTAGAATAATTATTTTCTGCCCAACAACACACGTGGAGATCAACTACCCCTTCATTGGTCGATCCATTGAGCCGGACCCTAAAAGAAACACATTTCGGTTCCCTCTCATAATCGAATCGGTCAGTTTTGGTATTTGTACCAAAATTAAAATGCATTAGGTCATAACAATTTTATGATTTTTTTTCATTAAAACTCTTAAAGTAAATTTCTAAGACACTAGAAGATTTTTTATTAATGTAAATGTCTCATAACGAGAAAAAAAATGTAAATTATTACTCATTTGCGTTAAAGTTTGATAAATTTTAAAAATCTTTTAACATATACTCTTCTTAGTTTACATCCGTAAAATTTGAATAAATTCTAAGATGTTTCCTATCACTCTAGTTTTATTATTCAAAATGAATTGAATATGTTATAGAAATAATAAACTATTTTTCCAAATATTACAATCAATCTTTTTTTTTTAATATATATACTAGACCCCGGCACGCGCGTAGCGCGTGCACGTTATCGCCGTTGGTCGTGCGTGAAGTCTTACGAGAACATGATCAACCCGACTCCTAGGATAATACAAGAGTTGATCACTTCATAAAAATATTATTAATGTGATACTAAACTTAATTTGCATAAGATAATGAAATAATAAAATTTAAAAACTCTTAAATATTTTGAAAAACTTGCTCGAGCGACCGGGAACATATAACACTATCAAAAGGAATCCCGGTCGCTCGAGCAAGTTTCTCAAAATATTTAAGAGTTTTTAAATTTTATTATTTCATTATCTTATGCAAATTAAGTTTAGTATCACATTAATAATATTTTTATGAAGTGATCAACTCTTGTATTATCCTAGGAGTCGGGTTGATCATGTTCTCGTAAGACTTCACGCACGACCAACGACGACAACGTGCACGCGCGTAGCGCGTGCCGGGGTCTAGTATAACCATTAGGGAAATACACTTAAGTGGATTACAAAAATTTCAGTATAGTTTAGTAGTTAATTAAATATATCTATATATATACGCAACACATATCTACATATTATGAAGGTACATCGTTGAGTTTATTCCAATTTTACTCTAAACACTTGATTAAAAATATTTTTTGAATTGTAAAACTAAACTTAAATTACCTAATATAATTAAATAAAATTATTTTTGTTTTAAATATTTTTAAAAAATTATTCGAGCAACCGGGTGTTTCTTTAGTAGTGGTTCTTGATCCCGGTTGCTCGAGCAATTTTTTAAAAATATTTGGTACTAAGAATATGATCAAACAAATATATGTTGATATTTGATAAAGTTGACATTGTGCATTGTTTATAGTCATACTATGAGTATTTTCACTCACATACCATGTCATAATATCTCATCTCATATCAACTATCGCGTAATGCCTGACCTCAAACTAATTTCTATGAGTATTCATACAGGCTATTACAACGACTATTACAAATCTATCATGATAATATCAACTATCGTTTAATGCTCAATCTCTAACATTATATGAGTAATTTTCACTCATGTATCATGTCATACTATCTTATCTCATACCAACTATCGATAATGCTCGACCTTGAACTTTCTATAAGTATTCATACCAACCTCAAACTTTCTATGAGTATTTTCACTCAGACAACATTTCGTAGGATTCAGTCATATGCGCTCATATTATTTGAGATTTAAGGCGTACGCTCAAAAGTCAGAACTCGTCAATGAATGCATTCAATATACTCTTAAGGTATCTTAACGCGTTCACTACCATGTCTATAAAATAATGACTATTACAAATCTACCATGACAACATCAAGAAATTCCCACTAATTTGCACAAAAAAATAAAATTATATATTTGATCAATTTATTTCTTGTGTTTATTACTTTGATATTTTCAGAGTTAAGTTTAATTATATTTTAATTTCAGATATATTTATCAAATGTTTAATTTCCATATCAACACCTCAAGCATGATAAATATTTATCATATTTGTTTCTAATAATATGATCAAAAAAATATATGTCGATATTTGGGCAAACTACGTATTTTACTTTCGGCATCCAACCAGCCTTTTTTTGAGTATTTTACTCCCGACATCCGACCTTTCTTTGAGTATTATACTTCTGACATCTAACCTTTTATTGAGTATTATACTCCTGACATCCGACATTTGTTTAGTATTATACTCCCGACATCCAAAAAATTTCGACATCTGACCTTTCTTTGAGTATTATACTCCCGACATCCAACCTTTCTTTAGTTATTATACTGTCGATATCCCAGGGATTTGAACCTTGGCGCTATCAGTGTCTATAATTTAAGACACACGCCTTAACCAACTGTCTCATAAGTTCGAACATGTCAGTGAATACATTTAATATACTCTTAAGATCTCTTAACAAACTCACTATCATGCCTATGAAATGACGATTATCAAAAATCTACGGTGACAACATCAAGAAATTACCACAAAAATTTACCCAAAAAATAAAATTAGATATATTTGATTAACTTTTTCCTTATTTTTTTATTTTGATATTTTCAGAGTTATTTTACTTTAATATTTCCCGAGTTCATAAAGTAGGGTTGAGATTTAGGTAAATTCATATGTTAATTTTAGATATATTTGAAATGTAGAGTTAAGTAAAGAAATACTCATAGAATCTAAATTTGACCAATCCCAAAAATATTTTGTAAATATAATAAATAATAAATACTGAAAATTAAAATTGAATTTTATATTTTAGTAATTCGTAAAATATTATTTCAACACATCATCGAAGTTATTTTAATTTTGTAGTAAAATATTTATTGTTACTTTTTTCTCGACATGTAATACCTAAATTTTGGATAATATTAGTTTGGAGTAATAACATATTAACTACTTTGGGCAGCTGGAATCATTTATGCATTAATATTAATAATATTAAAAAAGTATAATTTTTTAAACATTTTAATAATATCATTATTTGAAAATACTATATAATTTATAATTATCAATATAAAGGGTGTAGCTGGTTAATACGTATGTCTTCAATTATAAGGTTATAGGTTCGAATCTCTGTAGAAATATTTTTTCATAACATTTTTGAGTAGACATTTAAATGACCAAAATAGTCATGATAAATGTAAACTAATTAGATTATTGAAGGGTATTTGTGTCAATTTACAGACGGCATATAGTTATGCATAATATTAGCAAATATAGTTATAATAGTAAGACATAATAAATTAGTAACATATTTGTATTATAATATTAAAATTATTGTAAGTATACCTATAATATACCATTATGTTGATATTAATAATTGAAGGTAAAATTATTAGTATATGATTGTTAATTGTTATTAATGGTATATTAAAAACATTATGTATAATACGTATTATTAACAATAATATTATAATCTTAATATTATATTTTAAGGATTTAAACGATTGATGTTGATTCTTTATTTCTACGTAATTTTAACAATAATAAAGGATATTTTACGTAATATTATTAACAATAATATTAATATTTAATATTAAGATACTTAATATTGTTATCCTTACGTAATTTGATGTTGATTCTTTATTATTGAGCAAACGATTGTTGTAAACAGCTATGCTTTTCAGTTGGAGATTGAATATATGGTGTGATAATGGAGTTGAAAATTGGAGAGATGGTGAGATAAAAAATTATGTTGGAGATTGGAGAGATGGTGGTTGGTGGGATAGTGGGAGAGATGGGAGAGAGAGAGAGTAATGAGAGATTTTATTGTAAAAAATGGATGTGGATTGTAGAAGAAAAATGATAAAATAATATGGAGAGAAAGTGAAATTGATAAATAATAAAATAATAAAATGTGAAATGACTAAAATAGTTTATTAAATAATGTATGTATCTAACATTTTCATGCAATTAAAGGGTATTTTAGTAATTTAAACTGATGGCGGTTACATAAACATGTTGAGCCTTAATAATATAGATATTATAATAAAGACTCATTCAAATCAAATGATTAAGGTTGAGTGTTGATCCAAATCAAATCGTTTATGGGGTGAGGTTCGTGTCAACACCAGACAAGCTCATCCACTGCGGCGTGCGTGGGAAGGAGCAAAAGCAACTCCACCCCAAAAAAATTAAAGGGTAACTCGTAATACCTAGATGTTAAATTTGATTTTGTTTTTTTAAGTAGGCATAATAAAAAAAATATTAAGAAAAATAAACATTAAGAACAAATATTTTAAAATATAGACCTACGTGTCATAGGTGTCCGAGTTAAATCACAACTTGCACTCTAGGGTAGCGTGTCGAAGATTCCATATTTTTCTCTCAACGACGTAATGTTTAATTAAAAATTAAATTATATTTTAATTGCGATTCAAATTATGCAAAATATATTAAATTTGGACTTATGGATTGACCATGCTCTATGCTCTAAGTTGAAATATGAAAAATTGATTTTGAAAAATATAACTCGTACTCTGTAAGTCCAAACTCAACACGGTTAACGACATTTATGGTGAAATTCAATTATCTACCAACTCTAATTTTTTTATTAGATATATATTAGAAAAACTAATCTTACATCGTTTGTCATATAATTTGACCAGAATGATAAAATGAATTAGGTAATTGTTTTAATTATATACCTACTCAAAAAAATTATAAAAATTAAAGTACATAAATAATTTAATTACGACATAAATGACGCTAACTAGACATTGATTTTTTACTTACGGACTAACCGTATGATATGACATATAAACATATATATGTATGCAAATGTATATACACATTGATATATCGGTATACATATATGTGCATATATATATATATATATATATGTATAATTTTTTATCTATCATATTATACGGTAAGTCTAAAAGTCAAAACGCAATGCCTAGTTAACATCATTTAAGTCGTAATTAAATTATCTACGTAATGTATTTTTTTTTTAATATTGTTTTAGTAAGTATATAGATAATTTTTTTACCTACTTCATTTTATCATTCTGGTCAAATTATAGGACAAACGATGTTATATTAATTTTTTAAATATATATCTAATCAAAATATCCAACAAAAATAGAGTAGGTAGATAATTGATTTTCGTCATAAATGTCGTTAACTCTGTTGAGTTTGGACTTACAAGGTCTGAGTTATATGTTTTTAAGTTAAAATTTTCATATCTCAACTTAGGGTAAGCGTATGGTCAAACCGTAAGTCCAAATAATATTGTTTGTATCATTTGAATCGCAATCAAAATATTTACTTCATATATATTTTTATATTTTTTTAATACATACATAATTTAATTTTTAATTAAACATCACGCCGTAAAAAATATATGCAATATTCAACACGCTAACCTGGAGTGCGAGTTGTGATTTAACTTAGGGGTGAGCAACCAAAACTGCTGGATCGTATTCTTGAAAAAATCGACCTGAGATTGTCCCGAGTTTAAGACCGAGTCAATACGAACATGTTTTTTTTTCCTATAAGTCGGGCTCAAAATCGAGCTTGTTTTTTACGGCTGAATTCTCGAAAGGCATGATCGACCCGAGTATGCTTTATGATATGCTATTAATTATGTTTAGGGTTGATTTAGTCTTGTCTTCTTGATTATGTTTTTCTTCTTCTATGCGTTACCACATTTTCACTGATTATAGGAAAATGGATGCTAGTTCTGCCCGTGCAAGTTATTTGTTTATTCTTTTAACGATAAGTTACATACACTTAGTAATTAATTGATACTTGAATTATTGTGTTTTCTATTTGTATGTTCTGAATTAGTAAAATTATTGTGTGTTTTGTTTTGATTGTTTGATACTTGGTATATTTATGTTTTTTTATAGCAAAAATTTGGTCAATCATCGAACCAAATCAAGCAATAATGACTCTTTTTTTTTTTACGAATTCGGTATCGGTCTCAGTGCTCTAAATATAAGACCCGAAATTTCATTTTTTCTCCAAAAATCCCGTCCCGAGCTCACCTCTAATTTAACTTGCACCACGCTCGGGTAGCGCGTATGTCTATGTTTCGAAATATATTTTTAATACTTTTTTTTATAAGTATACGTACTTTTTGAAAAAATCCGTTAAATTTTGTTTTTTATGCGTAACAGTTTGATTCTTGAGTAGCTCGAGATCCAAGTCCAATTGAAGTTAATATTGGCTTTCATAACATTAACTTAGTAACTTCATTCTACCCAAAAAAAACAACTTAGTAACTTTAAATTTTATGGACTTAAAAGTTGAAGAATTAGCCCCAAAAAGTAGTTTAATAAAATTAAGAATTTAATCTGTATTTATATAATTTTAGAACATCTAGTGAATTTTAAAGATTTTTTAAGTATGGTCTGAAGTAATTACCTTCCATATTTTTGTAATAGAATTTAGTTTTTAAAATACTTATATATATTTTTCAAAGTGCGATATTCATGGGAACATCTTTATTGTCATGCAATTTCGACAATATCGATAGGAACTGGTATCAATGATTTTTTTTATTCTTGTTGTCGATGTGTTATTGAGATAGATATTGAATGAAATAGACATATACAAGAAGAGATATGAATGAAACTGAGATGCTTAATATACCAACTAGGCATAATATGATTGTTTCTTAATTATAATAAATCGAAAAAATTAATTATAACATTTTTAAAAATATTTTATAATTTTCATAATATATAGAGTTAAATACCAAGGAGTTACCTTCTGAACTTTAAAAATTCAAAATGGTCTATCTCAATTTGGACGAAGGTGCAAATAGCTACCTCCGTCCAATTTATCGTTAACTGTTGACAGAATTTTGTCGAAAATTCATCAGAAATTGGACGGAAGTAGCTATTTGCACTTTCGTCCAAGTTGATGATGCATGTTTTGAATTTTTAAAGTTCGGGTAGCTCGAATGTAGTTGATATTTAATTATATTAAATTTGAATTAAAAAATTTTAAAAAATTAAAGAATTCAATTTGTATCCAAATTTCGAGTATGAAAATTTGCACATATAAAGTATAAAGGTTATTTAAAAAATGTGCTCTAACACTTATTTTATTTTTACCTTGATAACCACTAATTTCGTCTCTGTTTTTCGTTATAGGATCGATCAGCGTGATGATTCCGAACCCGATGTACTTGAGCGGTCACCCACTATTCGTGTCCAACCAGCCCCTCCCCAAAGAGGACGCTTTTATAATTGTAGGGTTTACATAAACCCTCCATCCGTTTATTCCTGAGACGGAGATTTCTCCACTGCACAATCTCCAGCTTCCATTTATCTTCACGCTTTCGCGCCTCCTTCATCCTCCGCAGAGATGAATAACGGCCCTGTTTTCTTCTCTGAGTTCGGAAAGAAAGCTAAAGGTACCGAGAGTTTGCGTACATTTGCCTGATCTGCGGATAGTTTCATCCCTAGATTCATGGTTGATTCCATTTCGTTTGCAGATGTGCTGACGAGGGACTACAGCAGCGATCAGAAGTTCACTCTGTCCAGTCAGAGCGTGAATGGATTGGTACAGTCTCTTGATACTGATTGTTATCTGTTAGAATTTCGTTGATGAGCTTTAGATCGTTACCTAGCTTTATGTAATGTTTCGTTGCTTGTATCTCTGGTGATGAATACAAGTTCTTGCTGTTTCTGCTGTTATGATTAGTGTACTCATTGGCATCCGCAGGACATTGATTATCTGATTCAACCTACATGCAGCCTTTTTCAAGATTTAGTTAATGAAAGATGAATCGCTAGTAGAAGAAGATCTTAGGAATGAAAGAATTATTAGGAGAATCAATCTATGCAGATGTTTTGATTATTGTCAGTGCAAAGACATATCAGAAGAGATGATTGCTGAAATCTTTCTTGTTCCCAAAGTGACTAGGGAAGAGGTTTGATCATTTATGTATTGTGGGATGCCTTATTGTTGTCACTGAGCTGACTGACATCAGTATGGTGGGACCTAATCTTTGTAGACGATTTCCTCTCCCTGTGTTTAGGTCTATACTGTTTTTTCACAGAAAATGGATGAATCATATCAAGTTTGTCTTGTTATTCATCCACTGTTATGAACCTATGATTTTGTAAGACAGTAGATTGGCTAATGTGATTGAGAACTAGGAGAAATTGCATCAGAGTTTGAAACATACTATTCTCAGATTGAATCTGTACTACTACTACTACCACAGTTTTGTGTCCCATTTAATTGAACATTGTCAGAATGCCATGGATTTGTCAATTGATTGTGTGAGTTGGTTATAAATGCTTCTTCTTAATGCAAATAGTTTATCTTCTCATTCATTTGATCCTTTCATTTCATTCTGTTTCCCTCTTGGACAAGATAAAATAGTCAATTTCTTGATACACATTTGGACACTTGGTTGATTTCTGAATTGGTTATAAATGCTTCTTCATAATGCAAATAGTTTATCATCTCATTTGTTTGATCCTTTCATTTCAAACCTTTTTCCTCTTTGGCAAGATAAAATAGTCAGTTATTTAATACGCATTTGGAGTCTGGAAACTTGGTTTAATACAAATGCAGTTGAAGGTTCATGAATGAGAAAGAGAAACCACACATTTAAAACTATTCTAATGGCTCCATGTGTAATATCTTGATTTTTTTAGTAGTCGTTTCAAGTATTTAATCACTCTTCAGTTTTCATTTTGGTTGAGTTATTGATGCATGCCTTATTTTAAAATTTAAATACAGGTCATGAGCCTTTGTATTTATTAGCTCATATGTGCTGATTGTCGTATAGAATGATTGATTGTTTGTATCTATTAGCTTATTATGTGCCTTAACAGCGTAGAACTGAGAAAAGCCTTAAAGCTATCTTTGTTGAACCTGATCATATTTTGTCATGTCATGTGACTCTTTTTTAGTCTCATAGGGATCTAAAGTTGTATTTTGTGCGGACTATTTTTCCTCTTCAGGCTATTAGTTCCTCTGTTGGGAAGAATGGGGGTCTCTCTTCAGGAGATGTGTCTGCACAATACAGTCACAAGAATGCTTTGCTTAACGTCAAAGTTGACACTGAATCCAATGTAACCACCCATTTCTCTTGCATCCCAAAGTTATTATATACATTTTTGGCAGAGTCTAACAATATTATTGTTTCCCAAATTCAGCAGATCTTAACAACTGTTACCATCACAAATATTCTGCCATCAACTATAACAGTTGCCTCCTTAAGGCTGCCCGATTATGATTCTGGGAAGGTATCAACTCAGAATCAAATGAACACAAATTCACAGAACTGAAGTGATTCTTCCTAACTATTTAATCTTTATTTTGTAGATGGAAACTAGATATTCTCATGAGCATGCAACATTCAGCATGGGCATTTCTGCTAGTAAGTTACCCGTTGTTGATATTTCTGCAACTATAGGCACCCCTAGTATTGCCTTTGGTGCAGAGACAAGTTACACAACAGATTCTCGCAAGTTTCTTCAATACAATGCAGGAATCAGCGTGGCAAAGCCAAATTCCATTGCTTCAGTTGTACTGTAAGCTTCCCCACATCCTTCCAATGCTTACCTTTTACTTGGAGTGCTGATAACGTTTACAAGTTTTGAGTTTTATGGTTCAGAGCTGACAAAGGAGATTCACTGAGGTGTTCATATCTGCACCAACTCGAGCAGCTGAACCGAGGAGCTGTTGTGGGAGAGATGAGCCGCAAGTTCTCCACCAACGAGAACACACTTACTGTTGGTTGTTTATATCCAGTGGATGCTCACACACTAGCGAAGGCGAAGCTCAACAACCATGGCAATCTTGGGATACTCTTGCAGCACGAGATCATGCCCAAGTCCTTCCTTACAGTCTCTGGTGCTCTGGACACTAAGGCCCTGGAAAGGAATCCAAAGTTTGGGCTTGCACTCTCCCTTAAGCCCTGAAAGCTTTCAGTTTCATTGATTCTGTTCTAGCAGGGTAGTAAAAGGCAAGTGTGCAGAACGCGTTTTTGATATTGTTCTTGGTTATTAAACCTAGAAATTACCTTACTAGGCCTCTTTTAATTTGGTTCTTGATTTTAAGGTGGTGTTTGATTGGGGTATTAACTATGTATTAGTATTAATTAATACAATGTTTGATTAGAAATAATGGTATGTATTAACTAATACATAATCTAACGATGTTATTATTTAATACATAGTAAAAATTTACTTAACTACCCTAAGTCTATTAATCCTACTTAAGATCATGTTAATTTTTATTTTTTTTATCAAACTTTGTGAATTTTAATATAAAATATTTTGAAATTATCATTTACTCATATTATCTAATAATAATTAATAAAAAAATAATATATTAAATGAAAAATAAAATTATGTAATATGTTTTATATTAAAAAAATCACTAAGTCAAACATAATAAGTTATTAATAAAAAAATTATGTTATTATTAATAACAGTTATTGAGTACCATTCGAATTAAGAAACAATTTATGAGTTCACTTCGACGATGATATATGACATATAGTTAAAAAATTAATGAAATATTTACTCAACAATATTTTAATATTTGCTCGTCTATTTAATATTTTTTTTAAAAATGTATTAAAAATAACATTACACAAACATATTCTATTTACTTTATTTCTTTGTTTTGTTCCTTAATGACCGTTAAGGGCACATGACCGAAGTAGGTGGAGGAGACCCATGCCGGGAACAATCAAAATAAATTGCGATGCGGCGTGGTGCTCGTCTACTCGGCTAGGGGGCATCGGTGTTGTTGCTAGGGATCACATGGGAAACATTCGAGGTGGTCGACATGGAACAATCATGGGTGGGACCGTTGAGGAAGCGGAGGCGAAAGCGATACTAGAAGGGGTGAACCTAGCTATTGACATGGGATAGCAAAACATCACGATCGAATCGGATGCGGAGGTGGTTATCAACAATCTCAAGGGAACGGATGCCGTATGGAGAATACATGCGATTGTGACTAATGTTCGAGAGATAGCGTCGTTGATAAGACATGTATGTTGGGAGTCTATTCCGAGGAAAGCAAACCAATTTGCGAATTGTATTGCTAGTTTAGCGAGCCGGATAGTGTGTCCTTTGGATTGAGTCGAGAGACCCCACCCGACCTTTGTCGTTTTATTATGTTTAGACTTGCTTGATGTAACGGGTTGATTTTCATGAATGGGAATTGAATCTTGTTGGTCAAAAAAAAAAAGTTCACACTCACATATATGATAATTTACATTTTACACTAATCCACCTAACTCTGTGAGAGGGATCCACCTAATTTACACCATAATCTACCTAATTTGCAGTCATAGAGGGACCCACCTAACTCTATGTGAGGTGACTGAGCTCTGCTTTTATACTTTTATAGGGTTTTTATTTTTATATGTAGGGTTTAGGATTTAATAATCATGTGAAGTTGTGAATTTGTATGGCAATGGTTAGGGTATGGTACGAGTATGATAAATACCATAATCAGATCATATTTTTAAACCACATACCATAACCATAATCATTATGGGTACAATTTTCAATACCATAACCATTAAAATAACTGTGGTTATTAACCATGGTTTTACCCGTATACCCATATTTATTTCACACATGTAATATAATAAAATACTGAAAATTTTATTTTAAAAAAAAATATAAATCTATATTGTCAACGATAAAAATATATAAAACTAACATCATAGTTATTTATTACATGTATGTACATTAACTTTCATTATTTAGTATATATTAGTTTATTAATAATAATTAATTATTACATTTATATAATAACCATGGTTATAACCATGAGTATAGCTCAAATACCATAACCATAACCATTATGGGTAGAAAATTTATCAACATAACCGCACCACACCATAATGGTACGGTTAACCATTTTAAACAGTAACAGTTATAACCATGGTTATGGGTTTTTCACCGCACCATTACCGGCCATAGTTGTGAACTGACTGACTGTGAGCTGACTTGAGCTTAGGTAGAGAGCTCGATTTTTTTTAATAAAATTAACCTAAAGGTTGATGACATCGGCGTTTAGGGTTTTTACTCAAACGTGAACGCAGATAACATTTTTTATTTAAAAAGAAAAAAACGCTGAATCACTCATTCTGTCCTATTTTTGTACTTTTTTAAAAAATACGAGAGTTAGTTTGGTAATTAATTATTAAATTATTGTTAATTTTTTTTTAAAAAAATCTATCTTCGCTCTGTTTCTGTTCTCAACAATGATTCCTTTAATCTTGATGCTGGTAGACTGATTACAAGGTGTTTCCATTCCTTTACAGGGCGTTTCTTTTACAGAATTCGGAATAAGGAATACGGAATAGGGAATAGGAATTGAGAATAAGGAATAGGAGTTAAGAATACAAAGTTGTTTATTTGGTGGAATGGAATATAATTGAATAAGGAAATCTGTTGTTTCTTTGGTGGAATTGTATACGGAAAAGGAATGGAATGTGGTAAAATGACATATTTGCCCCTCTTTGTATATGTATAGTATATAATAAAAATAATTTGTATTAAATAATTCTAAAACTTAAATATAATAAAAACGTTTATTTAAAATTTAAAAAACGAAATTTTTATTTATTTAATTTGTTTAAATATATCAATTTATTAATTTTATTTAAAAAAAAATAAAGAATGTAAAATTTGTTAAACAATCAATTGATTACATAACATTAACATATTAGAAATATCGATAAATATAATATTCACAATATAACGTTTCATGAACGTACGACAATAGTCGTTCTGAATAAGTGTTAAGTCATTTGCTTGAAACCTAGCAAAAATGACCACATACATAATACAAAATGTTGTTAGTCACCACATACATTATACAAAACGTGGGTTTGTCCTTAATCAAAATTATACATATATGTCGATCCGATAAAACTATGATACATCTACATCTTAATTGCCCCCAACCACTTGAGCCGGTTGGCAGACGCCATCCCAAAAAATATCAGGACACTTTTCTCCTTAGTTAAGAACAGATTGTGAGTCTTCCACACATCCTCCATCGTGACACCGGGAAGACTACGAACCGCTTCATCCACCAGCGGTAGTTGTTGGTTAATTGGATTCGTTAACGAAACTGTCTCCCTTAACGAATCTGATATCATTGTTCCAACATTGTTCATCTCTGCACACAGATGTTGCACGTCCTCGCTAACTCTCCTCCTTTTCCGACTTGATGCCGTGTTACCTTGTGACTGACGTGCTGCAGAGTCTCGGATTTCTTGCTCCGGTTGGTTAACATATTCTGGCAGTTCTGCGTCCTCGTCTGGGTTGTTCTACTGTTCTATCTCTGCTGAAGCAAGCACCTCATGCACCGTTTGAGATTGCAACCCCGTTGCTCTATCTCTGGCATAGATTCGTGTCAGATCCTCAAAGTACGGGAAACTCTTGTTTTTAAAAGGCGCAGCTTCCTTATGTGCCTAAAACATCATATAACATAAATACGTCTTGGTCAAATTAGACAAGTATTGTAAACCCAGAAATGTCTTTCCAACTTACTTGCACGTAGACAGCCCAGACTTCATCTTCTGCAACAACACATTGTTTGACCTCATCCCAACCAAACCCAGATGTATTTTTCCCATGAACCATGTCATACACAATACTCCATTGTGCCTTCAAAGTCTTCAACCGAGATTCGATGTGTGGTTTCGCCTTCAACCCACACATCGGGAGCCTAAGGTGCAACAACTTCTCCAGTTCCAGTAAAAACCCCACCTTGAATCCTGTCTCGGCATTACGGTGACCTTGGGCGTGCAACTCACCCATTGATGCAACCAAGGCTGCATCTTCAACTGGAGTCCATTTATGTCGGGATGTAGACATACTAAAACAATGAAGACTTTAGCATCATATGTACGTATAATCACATCCAAAGCATATAAACCAACAACATATGAATGCCATAATAAACCATACAAATGTCTCCAATAAACAAACATAGGTAATTCAAATCATTCAAGGAAAATTACATGACATGAAGAAGATAAAAAAACCTTGTTTGTGAAAGCATCATCTAGAAACACAAATACATAACTAAGCATGATTGTTAACTACATTTCCAATCCAGTCATTATACATAGTTTCCGTCAACTGATCTCTCCAAGTGTTCCTCTCCGCTGAAGCGCGAACCTCGCTAATAAAATCCACAGAATCAGGTTGATCTGATTCAAAATCAAGAGGTATATCATCCTCTAAGGGATCATCCATTTCCCTTCTGATGAAATTTTGGAGCAGGCAACAAGCGTGGACAATTCTGTTGTGAACTTCCATTGGATAATAAGACGTGCTCCTTAGTACAGACCATCTCATCTTAAGTAGACCAAAACAACGCTCTATCACATTCCGAGCTCTCGCATGTTTCATATTGAAGTACTCTCTAGCATTTGTTGGTTGATGCCCAATGCGCCATTCATTCAAATGATAACGCACTCCTCTATATGGGGCCAAAAAACCCTCAGCATTGGCATATCCAGCATCAACTAAATAGTAACAACCACGAGGGACCCTAAGACCGTTCTGTCTAGACAGAGCATCTCGCAAAACTAGACTATCAGCTGCTGATCCTTCCCAACCCGGTTGTACATATATGATTTACATATCAGGGGAACAAGCAGCTAGGACATTGGTGGTAACCTGCCCTTTCCTGTTTCTATACCTAGGTCTGTCAGTCAGGGGGACTCTCAGCTCAATGTGAACCCCATCGATGACACCCAAACAGTTCTGAAAACAACTCCATCTTTCATCGGTCCCAACCGGTGTGATCGGTTCAGGTTTTTTTGTTAGCACACCGTGACACCCTAGGATACTCAAGATAACTTTGTTAAAATATCGGCTAACAGTTGATCCTGATCTACCAAAGTCAAACTTGATCACCCTATTTTTCTTGTGATGAGCAAGTATGTATAAGGTCATCGCTACTTGCTCATCTACGTTGACATATCTCGTAGACCTAAGACCACCAACCTCGCCTAACATTTAACAGAGCTTGCTAAAGCAATGCATATTCATTCTGAGTTGGTCTCTATAATCGGTATCATCCGAATGTAGAAGGCCCTTAATGTAGTTTCTTTTTGCCACCTCATACATCGAAAAGGCTCGATTGGGTAGTCTTGGCAGTTTCATGTGCACCCACATACGCAAAACAACTGTCATAATAAGTTGGAGGAACCTAACAGCACACCTTCTCCTCAGTGTTATACGTTGTTTTATAATCTCGGGCCGCATAACTGAAAATATACATAACTATTTATATGGGATTTCATTTGTGGGTCTCATAACGTGAACCCATCTGCTGAACCCAGAATCGAAAATTCTTGGTTAAACTCAACCCAGAATCAGCTGACTCTGGGTTGAACTCAACCCAGAATCAGCTGATTCTGGGTTCGTTTCAACCCAGATTCTGCAGATTCTGGGTTCAAAATCAACAAAGAACACAATTGTATCAAAAACTAACAGCATAACAATCGAAAACTAAACAGCTAGAACATAATCTTCAGTTCTATAAAAACTAACAGCATAACATAAGTAAATACAAAAACTTAATCAGAAATCAAAAACCAAAACAAGGTACTAACCTGTTGTCGAACTACAATTTGCTGTAGCTGAAGACCACGAACAATCGAAGAGCCACGAACAGTAGCTGAAGAAGCTGAAATCCAATTCGGCCGAGCTGAAGACACTTCGGAATAGCTGAAGAACACCCCGACAGAAGGAAGAGACTCGCTTAAATGGTCTTCAGTACGGGACAACGGGGTCGGTGGAATTGAATTGGCAGGTGAAGATCTCGATTTGTTTGGTGAACAATTCAATCCCAGCCGATTCAATTGAAGACAATCGCAGAATCAAGCAGAGAGGAGCGGTCATTCTGTCAACAATCGCAGAAGAATGGCAGAGGGGCACGCTCGGGATTTCTCCAAACAGTCGAGGGCAGAATGGTCATTCGGTGCTGAAATCCGGATTCCAAGCCTTCTTGGCTTTGGAATTCCGAGGTTTTGACCCGGAATACCTAAGCCCACACCGCATGGAATACATATGCATGGAATTGGCCATTCCATGAGAAGAACATGGGCTTACGGAATCCGTAAGCCCAATTCCTTGGCCAATCCATGAGAAGAACGGGCCATTAATCTTCTGATACATCAGTAACCAATCAATATACTACTGTTGTCTGTCTCTTTCAGCCCGGAGAAAGGTCTTTGAGATCACGAATACAGAGCTTCTTCTCGAGTAGTAGAAACAGCAAGAAAACTCCATACTCGACTGCACAGCTCGAGCAAAACATCATATATACTCATGATGACAGAGAGGTGCTCCTTATTCACCTCGTTTACTCTTGTGGCTCGGCCAACCTCTTCCTGTTGTTGTAGCATAGGCAGAAGAACAAGAGGCAACCCAAGAGACCACACAATCTTATTAGCACCATGGCAGATCTCAGAGGCCATTAAGGAACAAAACAAAGAAAGTAGCGTTGAGTAAAATGGTTTAAGTAAAGAACCATATCACATTCCGTTGAATCGAACCGTTCCTCAAGGTTCAAAGATATGAATTTCATTTACACTAGGTGATTTATTTTTATTTGATTAAATGATAGTATAAAAATACAATATGAAATTGGTTGGACCAACTATTAAAGCGATTTGCGATTTTGACATTTACGCTCTAAGCCCAAAATTGTTGAATCAATCTTTATAAAAAAAATCAGATGCCATGTCAGTGAATTAAGAGCAGAAGCACTCTCATAAATCATAATATCTTTAAAGAAGAGGGGGAAAAAACCCACCACCATATATCTATAGCATAAACTGTTCATCCCATTTGCAACAAAATAGCAATTATAACTAACATCAGAGGATCATAGACTCATTAGCTTACAGTTCATAAAGCAATGATATTGAACCCTGCATATCATTACAAACCTATTAATGATAATAATATAAGAAAGAAACAAAGGTACCAAGTGACTAACGGTCAGAGACAGTAGAACTTCCTTTTAACTTGGTCAATTAAATTCCAGGACTCTCGTCCAAAATCCTTTCTTGAAGCCAAAATCCTACTGAAGAAATGCCAACAGATCCCAGACCACCCATGAGAACCAAGGGATAGGTCGATCCTGTTATATTATTCCTGCATTTTAGAATAAGAAAGAAACGTTGTCAATGGCGAAAGATATACTTACTACATAGGAACTAGTTAGCACTTAACTTCCGAGGAGCATTATTGGACAGAAAGATATGGTGCATTAATAAAAAAACATGATGAAATATGAAAAGCACAATTAGGCGCTTGCATGCTCCATTTATGCGATTGTTTAGCCTCAAACCTTCAATCTCTTCAGACGAGAATTTTCAGGGCTGTATTGAGAGACATGGCGTGTAGGAGCTTCACTTCTGTACTGTCCTGATGTCACTATTGTGCTCCTGCTGCTTTTGTCCTGGTTATGAAATCTGGAGCTCCTGAAAAAGCCAGCCTTGTCCAAGGATACCTCATAGTCGGCTATCAAGCGGGATCCTTGCTGGTTGAGCACGTACTAGTTTAGTCATCAATGGCACAACAAAGAGCTTGTATATACTAATGTTAATGTTACACACACTCCTCTTAAGTTGAAGAGGAGAAAAAAGTCATATAACAGATACATATTTGTGAATGATGCGCAGACACAATTATAACTTGTGCAAGATTTTAGCAAGCGTCTGAAAGACAAACTTGATAAATTAAGAATGCAGAGTGTTTTTTTCGGTGTGTGTGTAATTATTGAATTAATTGTTCCTGACATTAGTCAAGTATCTACAATGGCAACCCAAAAAATTAGTACATTGATAAAATGAAAAATACCATGTAAATACGAAATTAAAGAAGACCATTTCACTCAAGAGTGACCATTTCTGACTATAGCTACTAGAAGCAGGGCCTCATTCGACAAGAAACAGGACATCATTCATGCATCAATATTTTTGCTTAAGTTGCCTCTTTTGTGATTAATCTTATAGATCTAATTGATCACCAAATACACAATAAGTTAAGAAAGATAGTAAAATTTTCTGACCTTCTGCATTGATCTGCCACATAGAACTTTTAGAGCATTGTGGAAGTCCTTATATTTCTCAAATTGAACGACAATTTTACATTGAAGACCTGACACTAGCTCAGGAGCGCCCTCATTTGGATCTTGGACAAAATCGTTGTCTTCGGCAACACTGATATTCCTAGTGGATGTACGTAAGAAAAAGTAAAAGAGACTCAATTGTGAGACAAATGATGGAAATCATCATGACACGTCAATGAAGACTTCAGTTTCGACGGGTAAATTAGTTTATATAGGCAATCTATAGACTTTGCAAAAGAATTCGAGAATCATAACATTTTGCACCTATAGCATTAAAAATCTTCTGTAGGAATAACAGCCAAATGCAGTAAAAACCAGCCTATAAACACTATTTCAACATTACACTACATTCAGATGTCAATTATAGAATCTGACTCATGAAAAATATTGGGATCCATTGTCTTAGCAGCATACACTACAAAAGCGCAAAAACTGATTGGTGTTATAATATAAAATGTGTTAGACATCAATCTCACCATCAGGCATCACAGTTAATCTCTTCAAATATCAGTTTCTGATGTAAGGTTTTTGGCTGTACTTTTTGCAGCAAGTTCACGAAGAAAAGCATAATAAAAGAGCTCTATCACTATAAAGACAAGTTTTTATCGCTACCTATCTTTGATGACCTAAGATCTAATACTTTGAAGCTATCCTGTCTCGAATAATCTAACTATAAATGTCCATTTGATCATCTTTACCCTTCCTACGAAAATTCTTGGAAATAGAGTTTCTGTGTCCAGTACAATTACCATTACCTTATACTGCCAAATATCGAGAAAATGGTATGTGTTACCAACATTGACGGTTTTGATGACACTCTCGGCTCAGCAAACCACCTCGATGGAACCCCTCTCAACACAATTGTATCAGGCTCTTGCCTTCCTCCTCTAGAATACCCTGAAATACATACACCACTCAACAGTATGAAAACAAAAGAAGAACAATTGATCTTCATCACTAAGTTTGATCACTGAAAATTAAGATGAGTTACAATGCCAATACTCAATCGAAATTCAAATGACGATCTCTGTTACCAAAAGGGTAATGCTCCTCCCATTCTTTCTTCATTCCTTCCAAATCATCCGAAGCTGGTACGACGGCGTTCAACTTAAACTTCACGCCTACCACGTTGAGCTCAAGTCCGTCCATTTTACCGACCAGATACCTCCTCCAATCCATGTACTTCTTCTCCAATGCAATAACCGCATCTTCTATACTCTTCTCCTCCTCGACAAAGCTTGTTCTTGTCTTATCGTTCAGAAACCCTAGGTCTCGAATGACGAGGGAGCCGCGAGCCAGTGGCTCGTCGCGCTTTCGCTTCTTAAGGTCCTTGACGCGTACGACTTGCAAGTCCTCCTCGGGGACAGAGAGAGATACGGTGAGTGCGTTATTTAGGAAATCGAGAAGAGCGCGCTTGAGCCGCCAGTCGTCGAGGGGCTTGGTGTGGGAGGGGTTTGTAGGGTGGACGGCGAAGGTTAGCCTAATGCGGGGTAGCAGTTTGAGTCCGTTCTCAATCTCGAGAGTCTCGATCGGAGACACCAAATCAAAGTGCGTTGAGGCCATGGCGTCTCTCCACTCTTCGGAGCTTCCAGCGACTAACTTCTGCCTTACAGCGGAAACCCGGAACTTCGAGCTTCTTTTTTCGGCATTTTTTTTTTTTGAGTGTGATTAAGAATCTAATCTTATTACTTAATCCAATGTTGTAAAAGATGGACTGAATGTCAAATAGTATTCATTTGGCGGATAGAATTAGATATACGGTTTGGTATAGGATACTAATATCCGCAAATCAATGTGCGAACTGGATAACGAAACAGGCTATTGGGGATGAAATCCTCGGAGTTGTTATTTCAACCTCCAACCTCCTTTTAGAGTTGTTGAGAGGTGATACGGAGTTGTCCGGGTGTTTTTCGACCCCAATTTTGATAGTGCAATATACGGAATTTATACGGTAAAAAAGAAGAAGTAAAGTTTACATTTATCAAGTGAATGATTGTTTCATTTTAGGGTAAATCAGTGTATCCACATGCTTTTAAAAAATACGAGTGTACACTTTTTACTAGCCGCGAATTACTAGAAAAAAAATGAAAATGCTAGTTTGAAAATTTTAATTATATATTTATTAAAAAAATTACAATATATATAACATTTTTAACAATATTGAATTTAAATTTTTGAATTGACCAAACAATCCGTTTTAATTTAAATTTTTAGGTTTGATTAAAAAAAACTTCAATCATATAAGGATTTTTTTTCAAAAAGTAGCTACTTTCGAAAAAATATTTGAAAAAGTGTATATCGAAAAAAAATATTTACGAAAGTATGCATACACGCACCCTAGGGATGCGCCTATTCAATAGGCGCGACCCAGGGGTGCGCCTATTGCAGAATTTGTTTTTTTTCCGTGAAACACCGGAACCACGTTGATTTTGAGCCTGCTTATGGTTTTCCTCCTAAATAGAAATTGAGAGATAGTCTCTCCAGTAAAGAAGAAAGGAAGTTATAAGAAGTTAAATACTTTTTCCCTGTCCTAAATTTTCCAACTTGTTCTGAACAACATCCGCGAGGTAAAACACTGAGACAAAGTTATTTATTCACAAGTTTCTGAATGAGAGTTTTCTTCAAATAGACTAGCTAGTTTGACATTTTCAGGAATTACTGGTGCAAAAGAGCTCTTTGGGGTTTTTAGGTGCAAGAGCTAAATTTTCCAACTTGTTCTGAACAACATCCGCGAGGTAAAACACTGAAACAAAGTTGTTTATTCACAAGTTTCTGAATGAGACTTTTCTTCAAATACACTAGCTAGTTTGACATTTTCAGGAATTACTGCTGCAAAAGAGCTCTTTAAGTTTACTTTAGGTTCCTGTCCTAAATTTTCCAACTTGTTCTGAACAACATCCGCGAGGTAAAACACTGAAATCATAAGCAGACTTAAAATCAACGTTGTTTCCACTTGCATATCCAACAACACCAGCAAGGGTCTTTAGATTTCTCTTGATAGAGAACCATCCGATGAATTTGGTGAGACTGGCGTAGAGGAATTTGGACATATGAATACTGAGATGAAGCAACGCGTGAGACTATCTCTCAATTTCTATTTAGGACGAAAACCCTATAGTTGGTCTCAATTCTCAACGGCAGACTTATATGGAAGGTTGAGACTGAGAGCGACACATACACCATAATTAAGCTTAGGCCAGCCAGTATCTCCGTTAATTCCTGAGTGGGGTCCAGTACTCTACGGGCTGCCTCACCATAGTTATAATGAGTCATCCTACATTTCAATTGATGATGACCAAAGAGCTCTTTTGCAGCAGTAATTCCTGAAAATGTCAAACTAGCTAGTGTATTTGAAGAAAAGTCTCATTCAGAAACTTGTGAATAAACAACTTTGTTTCAATGTTTTACCTCGCGGATGTTGTTCAGAACAAGTTGGAAAATTTAGGACAGGGAAAAAGTATTTAACTTCTTATAACTTCCTTTCTTATTTACTGGAGAGACTATCTCTCAATTTCTATTTAGGAGGAAAACAATAAGGAGGCTTAAAATCAACGTGGTTTCTGATAGACCATTGTTTCCACTTGCATATCCAACAACACCAGCCAGGGGCTTTAGATTTCTCTTGATAGAGAACCAGCCGAGGAATTTGGTGAGACTAGCATAGAGGAATTTGGATCTGTGAATACTGGGATAAAGCAACGCGTGAGACTATCTCTCAATTTCTATTTAGGAGGAAAACCATAAGCAGACTCAAAATCAACGTGGTTTCTGATAGACCGGTGTTTTCACGGAGGAAAAAAAAATTTGTGCAATAGGCGCACCCTAGGGTCGCGCGTATGCATACTTTCCTAAAATTTTTGTTTTGATATACACTTTTTCAAATATTTTTTAGAAAGTAGCTACTTTTTTAAAAAAAATCTCATATAAGTTATATCACAGAACACTCAATCCTATTAGCAGCAAAAAAGTCACAAATAATTGTCTAAATAGTAGATTTTTTTAAATAATTATATAACTAAAATTGTAAATTTAATTGGAAGGAGAACAAACGATATTAACTTATAAATTTAATTAAATATATACTTAAGAAACAAATTGTAGTGTATTGATAGCTTAATTATGACTTAACTATTACTAATAAAATTAAATTATGACTTCCAAACTAATATAATTAAATTAGTGACATAATTAAATTATTATTTTTGAACTAATATAATTAAATTATATATTACTTTCATACTTAAAATGTGTGGAAGAAAATAAACTATATAAATAGTTATAGTATATATGATTTTTTTTCAAAAAGTAAGTATTTTAGTTGTATTTTTAGAAAAGTAGTTATACAAAAAAAATATTTCAAAAAATAGGTATACGTGCCCCCCGGATTAGCGTGTATTGGACATACGCACACAAAAAACTAAAATACTTATTTTTTGAAAAAGTTCAATATATATAAAGTAAACTATATAAATAAATATAGTATATATATAATTAATTAATTATACAGTGAGCTATTCATATGTAATATTGATATATATTATACCTATTTATGTAGTTTATTGGACCGGGCATCGAACCGGCGAGGGAGCCGGTTTACGGTTTGGTCGGTCCAATCCGATCCAATTCGGTTCAGTGTGCGGTTCACTGTTCACAAGGGGGGAAAAAGTTGAAAACTTAAAATACATACATAGTCTCAAACACAAATATAATTACCTCAAACTACATAGTCTCACACACACACAAACTACATAGTTTCAACTTTCAATATCAAACACACATTACTCTCAATTCTCAAACACAATAGTAGTGAATCAGTTTAACCAATTGGGTTAAGCCGATTGGTTTGTGCAGAACCCAAAACCGGGAAAAAACGGCCGAAAAAAACCGAAAACAAAAAAATTCAACTAAAAAGAAAACCGGAAATCGGTCAGTTTTCCCAAAAACGCCCGGTTCAAACACTGTTCATTTATAAAATGGTCTTTTAACTTAACCAAACCGGACAAGGGTCCGGCCCGGTTATGATAACTATGGTTTTTATGTAACAACATTGAAATTTGAAACACAATGTTATATTTCTTCTAATCAGTAATATAATATATATATAACTTATTCTAAGTTTGATCGTTTAAAAGTTGGGTTAATTACTTAATTGGTTACACATGTTTGACCAATGTTCAGAATGGTTACACATGTTTCAAAATGTGATTAATTGGTTTTGAAATGTGACTATTTAGTTTTTTTACTGTTCACCGTTAGAAATCACAGTTTAGTCACTATTTATATACGTAAAATGACGTAATTACCCCTAGAATCATCTTCAAGAACACATCATCATCTTCAAGAACAATAATTGAATAAACCAGAAATCAGATTTCTGGGTTCTTCAAGAAACTATAAATCTGATTTCTGGTTCTTCAAGAATCCAGAAATCTGATTTCTGGTTCTTCAAGAACCCAGAAATGCTGTTTCTGGGTTCTTCAAGAATCCAGAATCGCAATTCTGGGTTTTTGAAGTTCTGTATTGCAGTATATGTTATCACCAAATGTGATTAAATGGTCATACATGTTTCTCTATAATGTGATTAAAAGGTCATACATGTTTCTATATAATGTGATTAAATGGATACTGTTGTTTGAAATGATGTGATTAAAATGTTCGACATGTTACCCACATTGTGAAGAACCCAGAAATGCTGTTTCCGGGTTCTTGAGAACCCATAAATCTGATTTCTGATGTTCTCAAGAACATCAAATCGAATTTGGTTCGATTCTTGTTCTTCAATCCTTCCATGTGTTCTTCAATACAACTAAGGGCATAATAGTCATTTCACAATTCAATAATATGTTTAAAAAAATTAATTAACGTTAAAATTAACGGTTTACTAACGGAATAACCAATTAATCACATTGGGAAAAACATGTGTAACCAATTAGTCACATAGCATAACCAATTAATCACATTTTGAAATATGTGTAACCATTCTGAACATTGGTCAAACATGTGTAACCAATTAAGTAATTAACCCTTAAAAGTTTAAACTTGAAAGAAACCCTATACCAAAACCAATGCACTTTTTAAGAATATTCAAATTCAAGATGAACCAACACTCCTAGTCCCGCTTTATGGTCCGAAATTTGAATTTCTAAAACTTCCTTCCACCTAATTTGGTACAACATCCATATAAAAGGCCACAATTTTTATTTTTTAAAAAAGTAAGCATTTTTTTTAAAGTAAGTATACCAAAAAAATATTTCGAAAAATAGATATACGTGCACCCTAGGGTGACGCCTATTACATTCACTTTTTTTTTAAAGATTTTATTCGATAACGACGACTCGATGTTTAATTAAAAATAAATTATGTATCTATTAAAAACAATTTAAAAAATTATAGTAAGTAGATATTTTAATTGCGATTCAAATGATGTAAAAAATATTAAATTTGGATTTACGGATTGACTGTACGGTCTGCCGTAAGTTGAGATATGAAAATTTGACTTAAAAAATTATAACTCAGACCATGTAAGTCCAAACTCACCACGGTTAACGTCATTTATGTCGTAATTCAATATCTACCTAGGCTAATTTTTTTGATTAGAAATACAGTGATTTTGTAACCTAAGATCGTTTGTTTTATAATTTGACAGAAATAATTAAATGCATTATGTGAGAAATTTAATTATGTACTTACTCAAAAAAATAAAAAAAAATTAAGGTGCATAGATAATTTAATTACGAATTAAATGACGCTAACTATGCGTTAATTTTTTACTTTTAGACTGGCTGTATAATAGGATATGTAAAAAACTCTACATACGATACAAAATCTGCTAAATAGTGTTTTAAACAGTAAATACATAATTAAATTTATCACCTAATGCATTTAATTATTTCGGTCAAATTATAAAACAAACGATGTTAGATTACAAAATCACTGTATTTTTAATCAAAAAAATTACTCTATGTAGATAATTGAATTACGACATAAATGACGTTAACCAAATTAGTGTATTTCTAATAAAAACATTACCCTAGGTAGATAATTTTATTATGACATAAATGACGTTAACCGTGGTGAGTTTGAACTTACATGGTATGAGTTATAATTTTTTAAGTTAAATTTCCAGATCTCAACTTACCGGCACACCGTACAGTCAATCCGTAAATCCAAATTTAATATTTTTTTCATCATTTGATTCATAATTAAAATATATACTTATTATAATTTTTTTTATTAGATACATAATTTTATTTTTAATTACAAATCAAGTCGTCGTTATCGAATAAAATAAAATAAAAAAGTGAATGTAATAGGGGTCACCCTAGGAAAAAAAATCACTAGCGTACGCGTATACCTATTTTTCGAAATATTTTTTTTTTATAATTACTTTTTGAAAAACAAAAACACGCTTACTTTTTTTTCAAAAATTCAAAGGCCACCACTAATATAAAAGGCCACCACTAAAATACAGCAAAAAACAATGAACTTTACACACTTAGTTTTGACACTCGAAATTCTTCTACTATCCTTCTAATACTTTTTGAAAGGAAATTTCTAACAAGTTGTACATGCTATATATACTAGCAGTAACTATATGCAAATGCATGCTGTACACTATAACAGAAACGACACAGATATTTGGCTCCATTGATCCACATCTATCTATCTATATGCTATATAGAAATGAAACATATATATATATATATATAAACTGCATGCACATCAAGTGCACAAACTGATGGTAAGTTCCATTCAATTCTACACAGAACTGGGTTGAGCAGCTCGGCTGGTGTTTGTATGGAACCTCCATGAGAACAGATAGTCCTTGGACTCGCAAAACAGTCTCTTCACATCACAAAAGGCATCCATTACGTTCTTCTTCCCTTGGTTGTTACACCATTCGATCCTCACACAGCATGAAAACTTGGATGACAAAGCACCCACCTTCTTCTGATCATCCAATATACGAAGCATCACCTCCCCGCTGATCCTCTTGCATGGACTCATTCCTAACATGGAGTCCAGCCATAAGCACTCGGGCTGACCCACCATCTCCTTGTAAGCAGAGTTTGATAATCTCACCTTGTGGTTAGAATCGGAGATGACGGATGGGAGTGCTTCCGACTCCATTTCCTCCTCCACCTCCTCTGGCTTCTTCAACTCTTGTGCGGGTGGTGTTCCAGGGGTGATCACGTCCTCGATGATGGACCCCACACTGATGCGAGACACGATAGGTCGGATTGGCTGGGGGACTATGACTGTAGTGGCACTCGCCTTCTGAAGTTGCTGCAGCAGGTCCTTCTCTTCTGGAATCTCTGTCACGTGGCTCCCCAGGTTCAAGTCTAAGACAGACTCTCCATCTTCTGAAGTGGGGCATGGAAGGAGAGGAAGCGTAACTAAGCTCCTGGGGCTGGCCACCATATGGTCTGCCGCTGCGAGGCTTATAATTGGGAGTCTGAGCTGGTGGTGGTGGGAGAATGCATGGAAAGAGAGATTGCTGGTGGCAGTAGAAGGTGGAGAAAGAGGTGGTACATGCTGGTAGTTAGCTCTTTGCCTCTTGAGGTCAGGTGGTGAAATTGCGTTTCTGCCTCTCTTCCTGGTCCTAGTGGGCCTAGCTTGGAGCTGGGGCCAGAGGTTCCTCAGATACGGCGACTGCCTGATCTTCTGAGACAAGGAGGAGGTCGGAGAGGACGAAGTCGGGGAAGGGCTCTGATCGGTGACAGGAATCTCGGGCTTGGGAGCAATAGGACGGTACCTGGACATGATCTCATCAGTCTTTGAGGTTGTCGCTGCTGATGGTCCGTTGCTGTAAGGGATCAACGTCTTGATCATGGTGGCAGCTGAAAACGATGGAGGGAGGGGACGGAGGAGGCGCAATGAAGGAGGGACCCGGCAATGGGTGGTTTTAAGGTGGATAGTTTTGAGGTTGGGCCAATGAGAGACCGGCAAAGCAGAAGAGAAGGAGGAAGGAGATGGTGACACATGCATGAGGGAGAGTCAGGGAGGGGAGTGACATGTGGGATACGACCACTGTGTGTGTGATCCACCATGCATGGCTACACCTATCCAACACATAGACTTTGGTGTTCTTGACAACGTTGGAGGGAGGGCAGCTGGGCAGGAACCGAACACATGCACGGCCACTCACCGACTGCTGTTTGTCAAACTCTGGTACGTGTTGGTTCTACAATTTTAACAGGAGTTATTTGAATTAATCCACCTGCCCGTCTGTTTCATTGAAAAATAAAAAACTACGGTCATAATATTATTTTTTATTTAGTTAATTGTATCAATTGATGATAATTTTTTTATTAGTAATTGTTATGGTATTTTAGTTATATTTATATTTATAATCATGTTATAATTATATAAATGTTATAATTATATAAATATAATAATAATTGAATATTAATATATTAATAAATACTAATAATAGAATTAAAATTTTCATTTTTAAATTTCACGAATCTATAATTTCAATGTGAACTGTAATTGAATAATGTAAATGTTAAATATTATTAGTGTTAATTTTGAATAATATTAATGTTAAATATTTTTGTTGCTTGTGATATAAATTTATGTATTTATGAAGATAACATTTATAATATTCAATTACATTTCAGTAACAAATATGAGTATACGGTTAAAACCGTGATTAATAATCACAGTTATGATATCAAAAATTGTACCCGTAATAATTATAATTAAGTATGATTATGCTATTTGATATATATGTACCATACCCTAATAATCATTATCGATCGTATTGGTACCAACGGTCATCCTTACCAGACCCTCACTATATAAAATAAACTATTTGAATTAACCTTAGTTTTAATAAATGTACATGTAACTGATATTTGGCTCGGACGACTCGTGCAGGTACGACGATAGCTGCTATAAAGACGTGTCGATAGCCCGTAAGATTGTAACCCCAAACCATGCAAAGACAATTAGTTTAGTTTTGTAGAAATTATACTGCCGACTATTAAATAAGGAACCAATGAAAAGAGGTGTCCTTCAACCAATGGCCTTCTGCGTCCAACGCGTGTGGATATTTTGGCTGTCAAGCAAGCGCAGTGCGCACACCTATTCGATCCAGTTCCAGGTACCAAAATCTGTTCTCGTTTCTGTTCTTTATTTTTATTAAGTCATTCTATATATTTGTTTTAATTATGTAAAATTATAAAATCGGGTACAATTTTCAATATTATAATCGTTATTATTAATTATAGTTTTATTCGTATACTCATATCCATTATGAATGTTATTTTAATAAATACATATATATTATAAACAACAAAAATATTCAACACTAACCCATTTCAATATTAATTCTACCATCATTCAATATTATCACTATTCAAAATTAACATTAACATTATTTAATTAGAATTCGTTTTTATAATATTTGAAAAGTGAAAATTTTACTTTTATTATTAATATATTTTAATATTAAATAATTATTAAATTTATATAAATAATTATGAATATAATTACAATATTATAAGCATAACGGATAATAAATTCGTACCATATAAAAAATATTGGTAATAACTGTAGTATTGAGTTTTCACCATGGTACTAGGATAAATTTTAAAAAGTAACTTTGTCATAATATTTTTTTTGAAAAAGTATATATGGTAATTTTTTTTTACGAAAATGTTCATTTGCGCAGGTACCACCTGCGTTTTTCAATTTTTTTTTTGTTTTTTTTAAAGCAGCGGAGTGTTCATTCTCTAGTCTAGTCTCACCTGAGGTAAAACACCCTAGCTAGTTTGACATTTTCAGTAATTACTGCTGCAAAATAGCTATTTGGGGTTTCCACTCTTGACTATCGGCTGGTTCTCTAAAAATAGCCAAGAGTGGAAACCCCATGTCTTTCAAGCACCATGTCAATGTTGGATTTTAAATAATAATAATTGCTTCAACTCTTCAATGTTTTACCTCGCGGATGTTGTTCAGAACAAGTTGGAAAATTTAGGACAGGAAAAAAGTATTTAACTTCTTATAACGATGAATTTTGAAAAGTATTTATGTTTGAAAAACGCTACTGGTCTACCTGCGCAGATGCACTTTTGCTAATTTTTTTTTTTACATACATACTTTTAAATTTTTTTTTTCTGACATACATACTTTTCAAAATTCCTCTCTTATAACTTCCTTTCTTGTTTACTGGAAGAATTTATGCAGAAAATCAAGAGTCTTCAGATGAGGAGTTTTGGAGTTCGGGTGAGGATAAACAAGCTAGTGTCAAACTAGCTAGTGTATTTGAAGAAAAGTCTCATTCAGAAACTTGTGAATAAACAACTTTGTTTCAATGTTTTACCTCGCGGATGTTGTTCAGAACAAGTTGGAAAATTTAGGACATGAGAAAAGTATTTAACTTCTTATAACTTTCTTTCTTGTTTACTGGAGGAATTTATGCAGAAAATCAAGAGTCTTCAGATGAGGAGTTTTGGAGTTCGGGTGAGGATAAACAAGCTAGTGTCAAACTAGCTAGTGTATTTGAAGAAAAGTCTCATTCAGAAACTTGTGAATAAACAACTTTGTTTCAATGTTTTACCTCGCGAAATTTGGTGAGACTAGCGTAGAGGAATTTGGACCTATGAATACTGAGATGAAGCAACGCGTGAGACTATCTCTCAATTTCTATTTAGGAGGAAAACCATAAGCAGACTTAAAATCAACGTGGTATCTGATAGACCGTTGTTTCCACTCACTGCTTGGAAGAGAGCTACGATGGAACTTGCATATCCAACAACACCAGCAAGGGGGTTTAGATTTCTCTTGATAGAGAACCAGCCGAGGAATTTGGTGAGACTAGCGTAGAGGAATTTGGACCTATGAATACTGAGATGAAGCAACGCGTGAGACTATCTCTCAATTTCTATTTAGGAGGAAAACTATAAGCAGACTTAAAATCAACGTGGTTTCTGATAGACCGTTGTTTCCACTTGCATATCCAACAACACCAGCAAGAGTCTTTAGATTTCTCTTGATAGAGAACCAGTCCATTTTCATTGAAGTTTTCCAAAAAATATTTTTTCAAAAAATCATTTTCTTTGTTTGATACTGCTGAAACTGGTTGTGTGTTGTGTCTTCTCAAAATTCATGTGTGTTAAAAAAAATACAAAAATTTGCGAAAAACGCAGGTGATAGACCTGCGCAGATGAACATTTTGTTAAATAATTATTTTACATATATACTTTTTTAAATTATTTTTCGAAAATAAATACTTTTAAAAAAAAGTCGGTTCTAGTGGTGTTACATGTTTTATTACGTGTCACCTCCGTATCTCTCAGACGGTCATGTCCATGCAAAATGAAAATAAAAAGTATGAGTTGCTACTTTTTTTTTTTTTTTTGGCCATCAAAACTTCTATTTCATTCAGAATAGAACCGGTTACAAGGGACATCCGCCCTAAGTATACTCACTAAATCGGGTGGGGGGTCTAGCGACCCAATCCATTGGACACACCCGTTGCTTAGCTTGTTTTGCCACCCAATCCGCACACATGTTCGCGGACCTCGGAATGGCAATCCAAGACACACTATCAAAATACATAGCTAGAACACAAACATTATCCAAAATTGTTTCAAGGTTCCAAAGAAAGACCCGCCCCAAAATGTGGTTGATCACCACCTCGGCGTACGACTCTATAACTATCCGATCCCAAGCGCAAGCCTTGGCTAAGGTAATACCCTCCAAAATTGCCAAGGCTTCCAGCTCCTCACACGATCCACCATCCACATCGCGGTGGTAACCTCCGCAAATCGCCCCCTCGCAGTCGCGTGCGATAATCCTGATCTCACCTCTCCTCGTCGCGGGGCACCACGCAGCGTTGCAATTCAATTTGATCACACCCGTGTCCGGTTTGGACCAAGAGTGCCTCGGAGGAGTGGACGGTCGCTGAGCTGAAGTTAACCTCGTCCCCGCCCTCGTCCTACACATCTTTTGCATGGCGTCCATGATCTCCTTGGCGACCGAATCCGGACTTGGCACACGATGCTCGAACACGTACCTGCAGCGTCCCTTCCAGATGGCCCAGCAGGTAAGCATGCAGGCGTACCATCCTCCAGACTGTGGCAGCTGCCCTGGCGGAAGCCCACCCAGACCCGAGAAAATCCAAGTTGACAGAGCCCCTGCATCCCTCCCCGCGACGTCCAAGCTCAACACCCGAGCCCAGATTTGATGCGTCCACGCGCACCCCATAACCATATGCCTACCGTCTTCCTCCTCAACACAGAATGGGCAGAGTGGCGATGTAGGCACCCCTCTCCTCGCCAGGTTGGTCCGAAGTGGCAGCGCGTTCGACCGAAGCTTCCACAAGAAAACCTTCACCTTCGGCCAGGTTCTCGCATTCCAGATGTCCCTCCAGCCGACTATCGTCCCAGACGAGGTGGACTTCTGCCCCCCAAGAACGTGGTAAGCCGTCCTGACGGAGAAGCCCCCGTCCCTGGTGAAAGGCCATCTCCATTTGTCAGCCTTTGGTGCTAGCGGAATGTGCACCTGAAGGACCTGCAGGGCTTCCTCCGGGAGGACGTGCAGGCGCACCAACGGTTCGTCCCAGGACCGAGACGACTGAATCATCCAGCTGGCCACCCTCATGTCTGCAACATCATCACGAACACTCGGTGGCTGAGAGATCCTGAAGTCCGGGCGCGAGGTCACCCACCGATCTCCCGTCCCCTATGGTCCAAAATCTGTCTCTCCTAATGACGTCCCTCCCCTCGAGGATGCTAGACCAGCCCCACGAGGGTCGGCTCCCTTTACCTGAACACATGAAATCAGAGTTCGGGAAATATAGACCCTTAAGCACACGGGCCCAAAGGGCAGTCGGTTCAGCTAGACAACGAGAAGCCGTGCTCGCAACCATCGCCAAGTTGTAACTCTCTAAAACCGAATCCATCTTCAAACTTTGGTTTGGTTAAAACCTCTCACCGTTTCCAATGAATCTTCCTCTCCCCGTTCTTGGCACCCCACCAAAACCTAGCAATCAGAGAGTTAATCTCAGCACACCACGTTACCGGTAGTTTGAAGACGGCAATAGCATAGGAGGGGATAGCCGTGAGCACCGCCTTGATCAAGACCTCCTTTCCCGCATTGTTAAGGAGCCTATTCCGCCACCCGTGAATTTTGTCGCAAATTCTCTCCTTAAGATATCCCAGAGCCTCCTTTCTTGACCTACCCCAAATGGTGGGTAAGCCCAAATAGTTCCCCGGGTTTTGAGCACGCCGGACCCCCAAGGCAGCCGTGACATCGACCCGAGCTCCCTCGTGCATAGCTCCGTTGAAGACAATGCTCGACTTAGAGAAATTTATCGTCTGACCCGAGTCCGCGCAATATTGATCAAGAGTGTCCTTAAGCTTCAAAGTATTCTGAGGCGTTCCTTTGAAAAAGAACAAGGCATCGTCGGCAAAGAAAAGGTGGTGGATGGTCGGACATCCCGGTCTCGGTTTGATTCGTTCCAGAGCCCCCGTAGATACCTGATAGTCAATCATCCTGGATAACACATCAGCAATCAGAATGAATAAGTAGGGGGAGAGCGGGTCTCCCTGTCGCAGACCCCTCGTCGGATAGATGGTGTTCGTGCGCTTCCCATTGATAATCACCCTATAGGAGACCGTGCTAATGCAAGCGTTGATCCAACCCACCCACGTCTCACAAAAGCCACGCCTCCGGAGGCCCTCAAGGAGATAGTCCCACTCCATTCTATCGTACGCCTTTTGCATGTCTATCTTCAAGGCGCATTCCGTCCTCCCTTGAGTCCCCCGGGTCCTCCTTCTCGTCTTGAGGAAATGGAACATCTCATGGGCGATGAGAATGTTATCCTGAATCCTCCTCCCTGCCACGAAGGCGCTCTGGTATGGAGTGATCAAGCCTGGGAGGTACTGCTTAAGCCTGTTCGCCAGAATCTTGGAAATGATCTTATAACCAAAGTTACACAGGCTAATAGGTATAAAATCAGATGCACAAGACGGGCTATGAATTTTTGGAATAAGCGTAATATCTGTCTGATTTAGGAAAGAGGGCATGATACCTGAGGATAGGAAGTGGTTGACGGAAGTGACGATATCCGGGCCAATGACCGCCCAGTTCCTTTGGTAGAAAGTCCCCGAGAAGCCATCCGGTCCCGGTGCCCGAGTCCCCCCCATCTGAAAGACAGCCCTCTTCACTTCCTCAACCGATGCTAACTTGCACAGATACTCATTCATAATTGTTGAAACTTGAGGCTGCATGCAGCCAAGGGAGGCCTCCCATGCACGACCCCCCCCCATTCACGCCCCTCTCAGATACGAACAGCCTGCTATAGTACCCATATATCTCGTTGGTCACTTCCCTCTCCCCGTCGAGCCACCTCCCGTCTGAATGTTTGATCTGAAGGATCTTGTTCCGTCTCCTACGAGCCAAGGTGGTTTGATGGAAGTAACTAGTGTTTTTATCCCCGTGCTCGAGCCACTTGACTCTCGACCTTTGTCGCCAATAAATCTCTTCCCTTTTCCAATGGGCATCGATCCTCGACTTCAAAGCCCGAACCTCCCCTTCCTGATCCGCAGACCACTCCGAGGACGCCCCATGCAGACGCAGCAGCCTCCTCTTCGCTTTATTGATCTCGGTCATATTGTTCTTGAAACATCGAGAGCTCCATTCAGTAAGGGAGGTTGTGCTGTCGGCCAGCTTCCTCTCAAGGACCTGCAGCGCCCTAGCTGACCCCGATCTGTTCCACGCCTCCTTTATGACCTCGCCACAGTCATCTCGTTCGAGCCACATGAGCTCGAACCTAAAGCGCTTCATTTCCACTGCCTCGGTCACATCAAAGGAGATCTCCAAAGGCGAGTGGTCGGAACCGATCGCAAGACCATTGAGGCACTGTCCCCGGGGGAAGAGGTTCGCCCACGGCCGGTTCACAATGGCCCGATCCAGCCTTTCCGCAACACGATCGCCGCCCCTTCTATTGTTGGACCAAGTGTGGATCGGTCCTTTGAAGCCAAGGTCCTCCATGCGCAGCTCATCAATCCATGCATTGAAGTTGTCTATAATACTTTGTAGTTTTCGTCTGCCTCCCAACTTCTCCCTATGGTGCGTTATCTCGTTGAAATCCCCGACACACATCCAAGGTTCACATCTAAGCCGGCCGAAGGTCGAGATTGCCTCCCAATTCCTTGCTCTGGCCGTATAAATAGGGTCTCCATACACTCACGTAACGAAAAAGTTCGAGCCCACCAGGTTTGTAGAAACCCGACAGTCAATAAAGTTCTTCTCCTTCCTTAAAATGGCTACTGAGACATCATCGTTCCACCACAGCGCCAACCCCCCACTGATACCGAGCGGGTTGACATACTCAGCATTATCGAATCCCACTTCCCTTCTCACCCTCTCACAAGAGGCCTCCACCTGCTTCGTCTCCATAAGGAAGACGATCATCGGACGAGACCTCTTAACCAGTTCTTTTAGGTGTCGAACTGTCCGGGGAGACCCCAACCCCTGACAGTTCAGCTTAGGACGCTCATTGAGGCCGTGTGGCTGTTCCGGGACAGCCACCACAACCCTTGGGTGTAACGGTGCATGACGTTTTTGTTCTGCCTATCCTCGTGACAGGCTTATTGTTTTGCATGGCCACTCCCGGGGCGGGAGTAGCCCCAGTTGTGTCCTTCCGAGTTCTACGAGTCCACTGTCTCGTGCCCTCCGAAGCAATTCCTTTCCTTTTTATCGCCTTTCTTCTAGGCGATGCCTCCTGCATGGAGGCCCCCATATGTTGAGAATCCTCCTGGTTCTCCTCCCCCGTGGGAAGCATGCTCGGTTTAGGGTTAGGGTGGGTCGCGGGTATGGGGTAAAGGGCTGCCGGTGCAGGTTCAGATGGGACGGGTGGATGGATGGTGGGGCAGGTGGGGGAGCTGGAGGTAGGGCAGGTTTGAGAAGGGGTGCACCGATCCAGAGAAGGGTTGGTGGCCAAGGGTTCGATGGCCAAGGCCAGGGAAGGGGTGAAGGCGATGGACACAGATATGGTAGTAGGACAGGGAGGGTGGGTGGGCATCTTGTAGGTTGGGATGAGTGTCGGGTGGCATATGGGCGGCTCGGGCAACGGGGCAGGAGGTGGGAAGAGGCTGAGACATTGCATGGCAAGAATGCAAGGGGTAGGGATAACAGGAGAGTGATGGGGTGATGTGACAGGGGCACGGTTTATGGCAGAAGGTTCAGGCATGGCTAGGCTAATATCGATGGACAGGGGTAAGGTGTTGGCCAGGGGGCAAGAGGCATGGGTTGAGGATGGGTCGTCGGGTAGAGGGCTGGTGGGACAGTGGTTCAGGGGATCAGTAGTGGGGGTCATCTCAAATATGGGATGCGCTCTGTCCTCAAGGCAATCCAGCTCCGGTTCCGAGTTCAGGTCGAAGGCAAACACAGGGGTGTCGGCCTTGGCCACCTGATCAACGACGAAGCTTCGATGGTCATCGTCCAGATGCTGCGTGGACGTCGCTTGCGAAGGAGCCTCCCGATACTGACGAGCAGAGTGGTCCTCCTTCCTCGACGACGATGGGAGGCATCTGTCCTTCCCGCGAGCCGCTGCCATAAGATCCTTCCAGGCTTGCCTACTGCCTTCCGGGACAGGCTGCTGTGGTTTACCATGCCCTCCCCAACGGTAGGATTTAGTAGACGTACGAGGCCTCTCTCCCAGAAGCCAAGGTCCGAACCTTGGCAAGCTTTGGTCGGACTCAGCCCTGACAATGGGTTGTCCACAGTGAAGCGACGTGTGACCAATCCGCCCACAGCTATAGCAGATGTCCGCCAACCTTTCATAGCGGATGGTAGCCCATTTGTTCTCCCCGCGAGCATTCTTCCACCAAAATCCGTCCTGAACCGGCTTGGTCGTGTCCAGCTCCACCTTAATCCGCAGGAAACTCCGTTGTTGCAGCACCTTGTCAGATTCAACACAACGGAACCTCCCCACTAAAGCATCAATACTCTGAGCATTAACCGAATTGAACATATCAAAGCTTAGGCCATAAATTTGGACCCATGAATCCAGCAGATCAAAATTAACCTCATGCAGACTAGCTGAAGCTCGGCACTCTTTCAGAACAAGGCAGTGGCCATTAATAGACCAAGGGGAAAGATCCATAACCTGATCCTTAGCTCTGACCGATTCAAAGAAGAACTCCATCGTATTGCCGTCCATCTCCTTCATGGTCACAACCCCATAACTCGCCAAAGCAGCCTTAAGGACGTTGTAGACAACAGAGTTCCGCAGACCTTTCTTCGCTAAGGCTCTCCCAAAGATCCGAGAGCCACATTGGACGGGGGGTAACGGGACCAGCACCAGGGGATCGAGACTCCCACCGCAGTCACCAGGAAGGTCTGCCATGGCAGAATCAGACCGGATACCTTCACAACCGTCGTCCACAACCTACACAACAGAGAAAGGCAACAGAGAAAGGAAGAACAAGTATTTGGTCAGAAAACAAAACAAAAAAACAGACAAAACTAGGGTTTCGGAGCTTATTGAAAGGGAGATAACAGCTCGATACAACGTTGCCTCTGCATGGGAATGAGCTAATCAGAGCAAAGGAAGTGACAGCACCTCTGTAGCGAGAGGTCTTCACTAATTATTCTTCGATTTTGGCCAATTGGGATGGATCCAAACCGAGAAAAGCGGCGTCTTGATGGTCACAGAGCAATCGCATGAAAGAGAAGAGAGCCGCGCGTGACTGCACTCGCCATCCCTCAATGTTTGATATCTCAATGAATCCATGAGTTGCTACTTCATTGGCTGGGTGATTGTCGCCAACATTTATACGTGGTCAGAGAATTCCACACTTGGCATCCATCTGGAAGGCGGTCTAAGCTGTGGTCTTTGTTTTGCGTGTCCCTTTTATGTTGGAGACTGTACCACCATCACATTATAATTAGTTTAAATTATAATTACTTAAATTGATATTTAGGTTTAACAAATGTGACTGAACGGTTGAAACTTGAATTCAATTGTTACTCATGTTTCAAAATGTGATTGAACAGTCCAAATTCGTAACTTCCGTTAGTTATTTCTGTTAAACTTGCGCATGTGTTGTTCACGCGAACTTCTGCGAAACTGAAATCCCCAAACTACCCCTATCATTCTCTATTTACATTAAACTTCAATCTTCGCAACAATTGGAGATCTGAAGGCACAAAAGAAGAGTTTTGAAGAAGAACGAAGGACCACACAGCTACGAAAGAAAGAACAGCTTGTAGCAACCCCACAGAGCTTAACGCATGAAGTCTGAGGACGAATATGCTCATTTTGAGTTAATTTCATACTGGTAACCCTAATTGGTAACCCTAATTTATTTTGCTTCACTTATTTATACTTTTCGAACCCTAATTTGTCATACATTCTACCTGTTTGTTGTTGTAGAATCTCGTATGACAGGATTGCAGTGATGTAATTTCAACAAATAGAGAAACATTTGAAAGAACAATTGGATATTCTAAGTTCAATGTCAACAATTGTTTTTGTTGTAAATTCAATTTCAACAATTTTTTTGGTTCTAAATTCAATTTCGAAGATGTAGGTCGAGTATGTAGCTACATAGTAGGTCGTTTGTATGTAACTGAAATATGAAGAACATTATGTTGTGTATGTGGTGTCCTATGTTTGTGGAGAAGTTGTTAAATAAAGTTGTATGTTAACTTAAATTTTATTAAAATGTTACTTTAGTTTGAATATGTTGTTATATAACCGTTACTTAATTCGAAAATGACGAACAATTACTAACAGTTTGGAAATGTACTTTTTCACATTCTTGTTCTTTGGTTCTTCATATCGCATAAGAAAGAGGAATCCCAAGTGAATAAATTGAATGGTAACACAGATAAAGAACATTGGGCAGACAAAAATGAGATCTTGCAATTTATTTTTGTGTATAGATAGATGTAAATGTCTAACCCAGAAACTGATGAATGAATCCATTACACGGAAGAACTAGGGCTGACAATGGTTAGGGTATGCCAAATACCATAACCATACCATATTTTTAAACCACATACCATAACCATAACCGTACCATAACCATTATGGGTACAATTTTCAATACCATAACCATCAAAATAACCGTGGTTATTAACCATGGTTTTAACCGTATAACCATATTTATTCCACATGTAATATAATAAAAGACCGAAAATTTAATTTTAAAAAATACATCTATCTATATTACCAACAATAAAAATATATAACACTAACATCATTCAACATTAACACTAACATCATTCAACATTCATATGATTCAACATTAACATTCACACCACTGAATTAACTTTAAAATTCAACAAACACTCATAACGAGTAATGATTCAACACCCCTAACCATTTCACACTTGTCGTATTTGTTTCTATCAATCATCATCTTCCTCAATATCATCAATTGATTTCACTTTTATGTTGTAATTTATATCTAGTATAATATATATATATTAGTTTATTAATAATAAATAATTATTATATTTATAAAATAACCATGGTTATAACCATGGGTATAACTCAAATACCATAACCATATCCATTATGGGTAGAGAATTCATCACCATAACCGCACCGCACCATAATGGTACGGTTAACCATATTAAACAGTAATGGTTATAACCGTGGTTATGGGTTTTTCATCGCACCATTGCCAGCCCTAGGAAGAACCTTCATTTCATTACATCGATATCAATATTGACAGCAAGTAATCAAACAAAGTACAACAAGCAAAAGTTCAGATTTTGCAGCTCATTTAATACGTATTTTCGGTTTAAATTGAAAAAAAATACACATTCAAAACCAAAATAAGTATTCAAAATTAAATTAAATTAAACAACAAAATAACTCGATTTAACAATATTTGCATAACTTTATACTAAACCGGTTAAACAACTAAAATAACAAAATTATTATTTGTTTGTATTCATTGATTAATTATATTAATAGAATATATAAAATTATATACGTATTAACGGTCGGACCAGACTCCACGATCTTTTAGATTTGTAGACCGAACGATCTAAAAAGCCGTTTCAATAAAAAAATATGACCATACACCGAATCGTACATTTTCGAATCAGTTTTTTGGTCCGGACCGATTCGGTTTTCTCCGGATTTTTGGACCACCCGTTTTTTGCTTTCACCCCTAAACAACATAGTCAAGAACACACCAAAAGTTGTTCTAATGCAGCAATCTATTAACAAGTTTCAATTTCAATATCAATTGCACTAAAATCGGTCATGAAATCAAGAAATCATACCCAGAGATAACACCGAAATGGACACAACCTAGTAATGTTCGGTGATAGGGAAGATGGGAAGGAACGACGACACGTAGAACTTCACCTTGAGCTTGGCCTGATCGATGTTGAGATTTGCCTTGAACGCAAGGGGAGAGGAGGAAACGACACAAAGAGACATGAGAGTATAATTGTCATTTCATTGAAGTTTAATTTGTTCAAATTAAGTCACGTGATTTACTTGTGACAGTCAAACGACAATATTGGACAGAAACTTCACAGAATAACTGTTCAGTCACATACTAAAGCTTAAGTAACGGTTGAGTTACACAAAAAAAGATGAGGTGGTTTACCCTTTTAGGTATGGTACGGTTCGACCTCTTCAAAAGAATTGCTTCAGATTTTGACTGAATTACCGTATCAGTTATGAACCGGTTCAGCCGAACCACTTTATATATATTTTAAAAAATGTAATACTAATATAGTACTGAATCTGCTACCGATCCATAATACTGAATACATAATACACTAAATACAATACTGAATTACGACAAAAATAAAATAAATACAGTACTAAATTATGCATCATGTAGGTTACCACTGAACCAAACACATGTAGATTAACACCAATCTGCAACATCCAATTACGAAACACAAGTCAAATTCACAACCACAAGTCCACCAATCTACAACATCAGCACTGTAGCTCAGTCCCTGAACTAATCTGCATAATCAGTTATGGGATATGCACAAGTCACATCCTTTTCACAACAAATTGAGATATTCACAACCTTTTCAACTATTTTTAATAACACAAACTTACTAAGATAAGAGGACATACTCCAAATAGAGGGGGAACGATGTTATTGGGTTGAAATTACTCCTTGAGCCTTATCTTCTAGATTGGACTCTACAAAAGTAAACAAAACATAAGTAAAGTAACAAATAGATTAATAAGTTTAAGAAAATGATTTACCATTCTCAAACTTTTCAAGCTCTTCAAAATCTTCATCTGATAGGAAGGTGAATTAAGACCCTCTGATCCAATCTTTCGTACAAATAAGACTTTCAGCCATCTTAGGATCCAGACAACTATGATACTCCAATGCTAAAAACACTTTCAGAAGCAACCGTGGAAACCGGTATAGGCAACACATCCCTTGCAATAGAAGCAAGTATCGAAAGCCTATTTGAATTAATCTTCCACCAATTCAATAAATCTAGCTCACATTAACGGTTATAAGACTCTCGATCTTCCCTCAAATACTTATCAAGTTCTATTGCCGAATTTGCTTGCATGGTATTACATGTTGCTTGCCAATAAGCATTGACATCATCATCATCATCATCATCATCATCATCAATGTGCATCAGTTGCATACTTGTTACTCCCCCTGTCATTGTCTTATACTGCTCAAAAACTGACTTTAAAGAGTCAATCAATATTTGCTCCAAAATCTCAGCATTGGTAGAGTTGACGAACATTTGAAAATAGAAGTCTACACTACTCATCTTTTGTCTAGATCAAAAACTAAAGCAATCATCAACAACATATTCACCTTCTTGGAATCTCCCCAATATTTTATGAATTTCATTTTCATCCTCGCTGCTATATCTTTATTCCACTGTTTTGATTTGTCAACTACCTATTAATTGTCATCCCACTAACAAACACTTCAACCATATAACTACTGACAGTAACATATGACGCTCCAGAAATACGCAAAGTAGCATTATAAAATGTCTTTAGAAACGGAAAAATACTACGTGCATGATTCCAATCATTTTCATTAGGAACTGCCACCCCCTTTTTAAGCTCTTCACTGTATTTATCAACTTCCTCTTCTTCTAGTCGTAGAAAGACCTTCTGATATATTAAAGCAACTTCCAACATCTTAAATGTAGAATTCCAACGAGTTTCCATGTCCAATAGCACCATGCGTTGACTTGTAATATTTTCTTATTTAGCATGAGGCTTAAATTACCAAATCTTGATGTAGATCATGTAACATACTTAACTGCAACACATATTCTAGATATGGACTCATCAATTTCTCATAAACCATCTTGGACAATCAAATTTAAGATATGAGCACAACAACACATTTGTGACACGCCTTTGAGGGTGCCTCTATGCCGCGCCCCTGGGCCCGAGACGTTGGATGTGAAGCCTCCTATAGTTTTTTTGATGGCGCGCCCTTTATGTGTGTCGGTTCAGTTCACATGGAGGTATGTAGATTAATACCCAACATCTTGGCTTGTACCTGGTCCGATGCCCATCTTTTTTCATCGGCCATATCTAATTCGTGTCGCATTTGTTCATCATTAATCGTTGATTCGAAATTTTTTACTCTATGAGATGTTACCGCTATTTCAATTGGAGTAACAACCTCTGATCTATAGACAAGCCCGAAGGGTGTCTCCCATGTCGCCGCCTTGGGTGTGGCTCGTAATGCCCAGGTGACATTTTCCAACTCTTCTGTCCATTTCCCCCCAGGGCGTCGACTCTTTTCTTTAATCCGTTTAGGATAGTATTGTTTGCTGCTTCAACTTGTCCATTGGCTTGCGCATGTTTGACCGAGGCGTGTCTATGAACGATCTTTAGTTCCTCACAGAACCATTTTAGCTCATTTCCTGCAAATTGTGGGCCATTGTCACTGACTAGGATACTAGAGATCCCATATCTTGAAATGACTCTTGACTTGATGAATTTTATGATGTGAACTCTGTTGTGGATGCCAGTGCCTTTGCCTCGATCCACTTTGAAAATTAGTCTATGGTCACTAAGATGTAAGAGCACTGTTTTGATTTAGGTAGAGGTCCGACTAGGTCGATTCCCCATTGTGTGAATGGCCACGCGACGCTAATACTTGTAAGTTCTGAAGGGTGGCCGCCAACTTTGGTACATACCTTTGACAAGACTCACATTTTAACACTATGTCGGCCGCCTCTTTGTTCATGGTGGGCCAATAGTAGCCATGATTGAGATTTTTTCGAACGATAGATCTTGCACCCTCATGGCAGGCAGCGTATCCCTCGTGCACCTCCCTTAGGATGGCGTTTGTATCAGGTTGAGTGACGCACCAGAGGTAGGGTAGTGAAAATCCCTTTTTCTAGAGCTCTCCATCAATTACTTTATAATTTGGCGCGACCCTCATCATTCGTCTCAGCTGAGCGTCATCTTCCGACAATTCTCCTGATTTTAGGTAGGTGCGGATAAGAGTCGTCCAATCGACCACTTTGTCAATGTTCGCACACTCCCAGCCTGTCTTTTCTATGATGCTTTCCACTAGGGGTGATCAAAAGTGACTGTAGGACCGAATTCCCGACAAGACCGGCCTGTCTAGGACCGAGACCGAGCTGGCGTTTTTTTTTCTTCAAGGTCGGTCTCGGTCTCAGATTTTTTTTTCCAGAAAACCCATTTAGGACCGGCCCATCCTGAAGTTAGTGCAAAACCCCTAAAATTTTAAACATTCCCTCAGCCACATTTCATTCCCAGCGGCCACTCCAGCATTAGCAACTTCACTTCACATTTCATTCCCGCAACCACACTTCCATTCCAGCTCCCCGACAGAGAGTTCTCCATCCTACTCGCTTCAGCTCCTTCTATCCTCCACTTGTCATCATGCCCAGATTTTGAAGGACGTTGATTTGGCATTTTCCCTTTTGAAACATCGTTTTTAAATACTTCTTTGTTTGTCCTCCTTCATTCCTTTGCAGTTTCCAAGTCTATATAAGACTTTACACGCGTCGCCATTTCCTCCACCGTATTGACATGGATAATACTCAAACTATCGTAAAAGACTAAGCCTCTTGGTCCCAACGCTCTTACAAAAGTGCGAATAGTCTCTCCTTCCGTGATTGCCTGATCAATTCCAGCCAATTCCTTATTAAACTTGGTGTAGAAGTCGCCTAAGATTTTGTCATTCCTTTGCTTCAAGTGATCCAGAGTCTCAACACTTTTTAGGAGTTGGCGTCCTCCCATATATTGCACAATAAATTTTTTCTTCAGATCTCTCCATGATTTAACTGACGCCTTAGGGAGACCGAAAAACCAGTGAGACGCGACGCGTGCTAGAGTGGCTGGAAAGAGGAGGGCAAAATGATTGTCATAGTTTGTTCGTCCCAATAAGGAGGCTTCATGCCACTGAATATGTTCAACCGGGTCACCTTCTCCTCGATAATAGTCAATCTGAATTGTCTGCACATGAGGCAGAACGGTGATAGACAAGATCTCTTGGGCAAACAGGTGTGACACCCTATCCCGCAAACGTGACATGGCTATGCCCTTCTGTTCCTTCATCTTCTAGGCGACAAGCTTCTTCACTTTCTCCCTGGTCATTATGCCAGGGGGATGGGCCATTGTCGCCCCAGTGCCTATTGTGGCAGCACTCGCTGGGAGAGAAGCTGACTGTGGAGCCCTTGGTAAATTCTAGGGCATGTAGGTGGCTTTCTCCATCCTACAGGCGTTTGCCTATTGAGCTGCTCGGGTAGCTGCTCTTTGCTCTCTTCTATCTAAGAGCTCGTTGAGGGCCGCTATAAACGGTCGTGTCAAAACAATTTCTGGAGTTACCTCCAATCGATGCAACACCCTTTCTGCAGAGGAGGCAATTCGAGAATTTATTGGTCTTGGCGTCTCAGACTCAGGCCTTTGCTCTGCAGGGATGAGAGGTGCTTTCTGGGTAGGTTGAATGGGTTGAACATGCTGAGATGGTATGAATGATGATAGTCCCAGGTGTTGTTGGACGTTATGAAGCGAGTCCTCTTCATTAACCTTTCGGTTGTTAGTCTTTGCTTGAGTTGTAGGGGAACCATGGCTGATTTCGTTCAAATGAATTCCCAGAGACGGCGTCAATGTGTTGGATCACGTAAATTGGATTTTACTATCATGTCCCTCCTAGCTGCTCCGTTGACCTGCACAGAAGGAAAACCTGAGGGATTCCCGTTGTTTCCCCTCCGATGATAAAATTAGTGGAGGTTCTTTTGGGCGATCAGAACAAATGTATAACAACAGATAGTAAGGAAATGTTAAATATGAGTCCTCCTCAATAAGGTTGGTTGATGGATATTTATAACAAATGTGTACCTGAACCATGGTAGAGTTAAATCCTACCATGGTAATCTTAGTTGTGACTGAGATGAGCGAACCATGGTTACTAGGAGTAATGATTGTCTGTAGGACGACTACTCTGGTGTAGACTACCCTTTTAGTTAGTTTAATTATAGACCAACTAAAAGTGGTCATGCTAAACCATAGGTGTGTAGGCGTTTAGATTAGGGTAGTCCGTAGGTGTTTTGACAAGCACTTAATCTTAGTACTTTTACGTTCTGGCGCATCCTTCCGAAGCGACGCCCTTATTAAGGTTGTATTTGGGTGACACCATAAATATCATATGAGCGACGCCATAATACCATTGGGCCTATAAGTCCAGCTCTTAATGGTCTTGGGCCGGGCCAAATGCGAAAATGACCAGGCTCAAAGCTCATACTCTATCAACAGTCATGGAATGAACGAACCCGCCTACAATTTATTGTAGAGACGATTCGTTATTGTTTAATCAATTATCTCACAGTTTCTGCTTCGTTACTTAATTGCTGGGTCAAGTCATCAATTCGTTTTATTACAGTCGTTGAGGAAAGAAGAAGACTGAAGTTTTTTTTTGGTAATTATGAAATAAACCGCTACAGGTAACAAACTTTGCACCAATGTTCAAACTACAAACCAAAACTAGCTAACTTTAACAATTCTCGAAATTGAAAAACCAACAGTGTCTTTGCGGAGCGCGTTAGTAGTTTTCTTCGGAGGGAAAGTATGAATTTCAAAAACATGAAGCTGGTTGATCAATATCCCCGCCATGATATCAACTACTGCATTTGCTTCTCGAAAAATACGTCTGAACTTCGTTCTTTCTAATTGTATCAATAGTTTCCTACAATCCGCAATAATGAACATTAATTTTAAATTTGACATATTTTCGTAAGAGATTACCTTGCATGATATAATTTCTGGTTCTCAAATCGTGAATCACGAGATGGTCGTCAATGTGTAGAGCGTGTATGCACCAACTTGATACAATTTCTGGTTCTCAAATCGTGAATCACGAGATGGTCGTCAATGTGTAGAGCGTGTATGCACCAACTTTTTCAATTGTTTACTTTCTCAGATTGTCATCATGCAATTCAAAATTATTAATCCGTTTGAATAAATTTTATTCGTATTTTTAGTTTATATATACAATCTTATTATCATATAAATTATTTCTTATTCATACTTTTTTTTTTGGCCCAATTCTTATTCATACTTCAAATTACAATTTTTATGCTAACCTTTTTGTAGATTTTTTTATTAATTAATATTTAAAGTTTTTGGTAGAAATGAACTTTATATAATATAAAAGAAAACATAAAAATAATAAGTACCTTTCAAAGGAAAGTTACCCTCGTTTGAGTTCAAACTAGTTTGTAAGTCTAATAGATCGGGCCTCGCAGACACTTATAACATCTCTAAGTAAACTTAAACAAGCATCTCTAGGAAAAGAGTCGTAAATAATGAACTTAGTTCGTTGTTTGATGCATATTCCTGCAAAAACATCTGCAACCGCATTTGCTTCTCGATAGATGTGTCATATCTTGAATATCCTAAATTTGAGTTAAATGTTCCTGCAATTCAAGATAATTGGTAAGAATTTCAAATTGTTATTACAAGGATCCGATATAAGGTACCTTGTAGTAGAAGATAGGAAATTAATTGACAAAAAAGTATAGGACCAACTGGGGCATTGGTCATGGTCTAAGTGCATCTGTTTCCACATGTATAGAGTCAATCCCAATACTCAACCCTAGTGATAGACCATCTCAGATGGCTCATAGTTCAACAGTTAAACTATTTTCCATTTCGATAACTCTAGAGAAGTCAGTGATTTTTCATGTGTTTCCTTTGGAAGCTTTGTCCATGTTGAATTTTTTCCACCCTGAATTTGGTGGTTCCCATTTGATGTGGATGGTCGACTGCTCTTTCATGATCTTGTTCGCTCTTGAAACCTCCTGAAATTTTTTCACTTGTGTAAGGGAAACATTAAACACATTACATGAGGATTTGCCCTTTCTAAATATAACTTCATTGCGATTTTTCCAGAGGTTCCATAGGCAATACATATAAAGAGTTCTCCAATCTACTCCCTGGACAACTTCATCTATAAGATTGCAGTTGTTCTTTATCCACTCGTCTACATTGAGATTGAAGAAATGAATTATATTTGCCGGGATAGGGCAAACGTTCCAAAGTCTCCTTGCTGACTCACGCTCCCTGAAAATGTGATTCACGTTTTCAACATTAGCCAGACATAAATCACATAAAGGGTTAACATTACACCCTCTGTTGTTAAGAATGACATATGTTGCAATTCTTCCCTTGAACGCGAGCCAAGTGAAGTATTGCATTCGATGGGTGATAGGCAGTTTCTAATTCCAAGTCCAATTATCAGTGGATTGTTGAATATGGTTTTCCCTAAGGATCTTATAAGCACTAGTGATGGTATATTGGCCAGATATGGACAATCGCCAAGATCTGATGTCGCAGGAGCTATTGGTGATGTTTCCTGGAATACTCCGGATGAGATCAACAATGTTTTATGGAAGAGCCAATGATAAGTTTTCAAGGTTCCATATACCATTCTGGAAAACATCACTTACTTTAAAAGCAAGCTCATGATCTGAAAGGGGACCTTGAACAATATTTCTGAAAGACTTATTTATAATCCAAATATCATTCTAAAAGTTGATTTTTTTTCCATTCGAAATTGTCCAAACCATACCAAGATTAAGGGTTCTGAACTCTTCAATTACAACTCTCCCATTGCAAGGGGTAAGATTTGGTATGTGCCAAACTAGTTTTATTTATATCGATACTTAATAAAATTAGTTTTATTCACATGTATGATCATATTGATGTTTATATTATTTTTTATTTCAAAACTCGGACATATTTTCTCATAATGGTATTCATTTTAATTTTTATCGATTTTGTTGTTTTTCAATATTTATTCATTTATAATTTTTTTTTAACAAAATTAGTTTGATTTACATTTTTACTCGACATATGTAATTATACTAGCGTTTGAATGATTTATTTTTTCGTACCCTATATATCATTTATACGCGATGTTGGTACGTACTCTTTAAAGTTTAAACTAATTTTATAGATTTTAAACCGGTTTCGTGGTTTTTTAATATCTCATTATTTAGAATTCTATTTTCGAAAATAACAATTTTTACCATACGTCTATGATTCAAGTAAAATTTAGCACCACACATTTTTTGGGGGACCAAAAGCACCTCTTTACCATGATGTTATTTTTAAGTTTTGATCAATTTCGTAATTATTAAATTTCTTCTCACTCAAAATTCATTTTTTTTCTGACTAGAGTTATTGAATATTAAGATGAGTATAATTAGTTGTTATAGCTTAATTCAGGTTAATTTTAAGATTTACATTTTAAATCCCTAATGTGAGTCCGAGTTTAATTGAAAATATCTATTTGATCAGTCGCAATCATTATTTAAAAAAAAAAATTAAGTCGGTTTTTTATTTTGGAACTAACTTTTTTTTAGTCCACCCTACTTATTATCTTATTTGGCGCCAACCTCAAACCCAATCCAGTAAACATTTCCCGGTCCAGAAATAAAAATCTAAAAAAATCCAGATCGGCGTTTGTTTGCGTTGGCTTGGCGGACTGAAATATTCTCTGTCCACTCCTTAATCTCCGATCAGCATCCACCTCTGACGTCTCTCTCTCTCTCTAAACAATTATCTCTTCCGATTGCGCAGGATTCCCAACTCTGCGATCTTCTGCTCTGCAACGCCTCGATTCGCGTCCTCTCTACCTCTCAGGTTCTTCCTATTCAACTCATGAAGTCGCTGAGATACTAATCGATGGCTAGAATCTCCACTTTTGTTGCTTGTGCAATCATCCTTGCTCTAGCCATGCTTCTGTGATTTGAACTCTCTCTATTCTATTTTCAGCTATTGTTTGCTGGGAATTTCAGAATGTTGATTTTAAACTGTGATTTTTCGAATTCATGTAGCTCCCGGTTATTGACTTTTGGTCCTTATGGATCATCGGTTTGTCAAGCGGGCCTCTAAGAGGAGGAGGTGGATATATTGTTTTTTTGCGGTCGGTACCACGAGCTATGCTGCATACAGAGTCTATCATCTGCCGTCCGTGGCAAGGAAAAGGAGGAAGCTCGTGAAGCTACTGGCAGCTGTGGTTTCTGTCATTGAGATGGTTTCTGATTCAGCGGAGACAATCTCCCTTGTCAATAACGACTTAAAGGAGTTCCTCCAGTCTGACACCGATCAGATTCCTCGTAGCCTGAGGCAACTATCCAAGATCGCGACCTCAGTGGAGTTCTCAAAGTCTCTAAGTCGAATCACAGAGGCCTTAACTGTCGGAATCGTGCGTGGCTGTAAGGCAGAATCAGAAAATAAATCGGGCACAGCAAGTTCAAATATGAGTGACAAGGTTATGGATAAGCTTTTGTCTAAAGCTGGGACTGGTTTTGTTTCAGTAATAGTCGGTAGTTTCGCGAAAAACTTAGTCTTGGGGTTTTACTCCAAGGAGAATGAACCGTGTGATCAAGACACTAGTGCAAGAATGTCTATGGTGAAATCGAGCTCATCAGAAATGCCAAGATGGTTGAATGTTGTCTCTGATGATAGGTGCAAGGAGCTAATTGCAGATTGTATACAGAAGTTTGTGGGGACTGCAGTTGCTGTATATCTAGACAAGACTCAAAACATCAACACCTACAATGAGCTTTTTGACGGATTAACTAATCCAAAGTATGAGACCAAGATGCAGGACATTCTGGTCTCAGTTTGTAATGGTGCTGTGGAAACATTGGTGAGGACATCACATCAGGTACTGACAAGTTCAAATTCCACAGCTGAGGATGAAAGTGAATGCCCCAAGACAAATAAAGATGACGCTCCAATTGCTTCACAGCATCATTTGTGGAGAAACTCTTTTCCTGAAGTACAAGGAAGTGGTGGTTGGGCGAATAAGGTCTCATCTACCTTGTCTGTCCCAAGCAACAGAAGATTTGTGCTTGATGTCACAGGAAGGGTGACATTTGAAACTGTGCGGTCCCTTCTTGCGTTTTTCTTCTGGAAACTATCGGATAGCATCAGAAGATGTTTCGGTGCAGTTCATGGAGAGGTTATTGGTCGGGGACTTGAAGTTGTCAGATATGTCAGTGCAAAGTCTTCTGTTATTGTTACTATATGCCTTGCCCTATATCTGCATATTTTAGGAGGTGCAAGAGTGTTCTTGGCGGCTTAAATGGATAGTTTTCTCCCACAAAGATGTTGACCTTAATTAGGGAGAACAGTGTCTGGTTATTCATTGTCTAGGTTGATGGTAGTCTAGTCTAGTATAGAATTAGGCTTCCCAATGTATTATCAGAAGTAGTCTCTAGGATTATTATCATATTATGTGTTCTATGACGTTGATCATGCAGAATCAAGCATGAAATGAAATCAAGAATATCCTTTCTTTGGTGTCAACTATTTACTTGTTTGGTTTTACTAATACTGCTAAGAATTTATGTGCTGCTTCTGCCTGCCAATTAAACCAGATATGTTGGTGACAAAGCTTGAGGAAAATATTGCCTATGCTTCCCAGGCTTGGCTGAACTATGCCTTTATAGCGCTCAGCTGTTGTTCTTTCTTTCCAGTTACCAAATTACATCTGCTACTCTTCCAGTTTTCAAGAGCAGATCTAGTATATTGCTATTTCAGGTTATGACCAGGAATAGTTGTTTTGTTATGGGTTCATGACAATCCATCTATGTTGATCTGCTATGATTTCTCTGATTGGCATGAGTATGAAAATTCACATGACATGGCAGAATTCTAATTTAAATTGTCAAGAAAAAAGGGTCACCAATTACATGATTTTGTCATACTTTGTGTTTTTTACGGAAGCAGTTTTCAGCTTTTGCACGATTGTGATTGCAGAGTTTCAGTTATAGGTATGAAAACATGTCCCTAAGTTTTACCTTGCAAGAATTCTTTAAACGAGTTTTATATGTCTGGAACTACCTAGTTTATATGGCTGGAGAAATATTGTCTGATGGTAATATTACGTGGCAGTTCTACGTGGTATTTCTAAGCCGATTTGCATGGTTGGTGTTAATGCAAAGTTGACTTCTCAATCTCTTGTGACCCTCTCTATGATTTTGCAGAGATGGACAAGTGCTTGGGATCACACCATTTTAATACCACGGCCTGGTAATATGAAATTGACATGGTAATATCATTGATGATACAGAGCATGGTGGTTGGTTTATCAATGGTAGCATGACAGCACTCTGAGATGATGTTCCATTGTTAGCTGGAGCTCTCTAGCACTGTTTCAACAGTCACATAGTAATTGCAGTGTGAAATAGTGATGATGTTGGTGGTGACATTCAAAATCTCAATTGTTATTTTGGACGAAATGTCAAAATACAAATGTGAGTTTGCAACAATAATGCCACGTTCTTTTCACAGAATACTTATGGAATTCGGCTTACGGATTCCGTAAGAAGTTGTTCTTTTCACGGAATTGATGGAATTTGGCTTAGACATTCCGAGCGGGGTAGGCTTAGACATTCCGTCCCAAAATCTCGGAATTTCTAAGCCTTGCCCGCTAGGAATCCGGAATAGGTATGAAAAAGACATTTTCCCCCCGATACATTTTTGTTAATTCCAACGCTACCCTCGGTTAATTAACTCCTTGCCCTTCGGTTTTGTGCGACCCTCAACTCATTCATCCTTCATTCTCTTCATCACCGAAGCTCCAAGCTACTCCAACTGAAGCTCCAAGCTGTTTTCCTTCTCCGTTCTACTATCCTTCTCCTCAGGTATGCTCTCCTTCTCCGTTCTGATTTCCTTCTCCGTTCTGTTCGAACACATAATCAAAGTTCTGGGTTCGAACCAAGATTATATGTTGTTGTTGGATTGAATGGTTGATTTGGGTTCGGTCGGACAAAATTGATGCTTGGTGAAGTTGTGTTCGGACATAATTGATGCTTGGTGAAGTTGTGTTCATTCATGTTGTTTGTGTTTGCTGTTTTGATTGTTGTTAGTGTTTCTTGTTGTTTGTGTTTCTTGAATGTTCAATATTGTTTGTTGTTGTTTGAATTCGATTCGTTAATAAATCTGTTGTTTGTGATTTGTGCTATTTGTTCAATGTTGAATCAGTATGAGATGCAAATTTACGCCTTGATTGTCTTAGCTTGAAAATCTAGTTCTGTAATTTGCAGTTTTCTGGAATTGGGAGCAAATGTTTGTAACTTGCATCACGTTTTGGGTGGAGCTCTCAATCCGAGTACAAGGCGCAGAGTATCAGATGTTTATGTAGTTGGATTCTCTCTCAGTCTCTGTTCTTTCTCTATTCCAATGATTCTCAAACCTCAGGCGCAGAGTATCACACGATAGAGATGGAATGCTGTAGATTTTGACTCACCAAGGTGTGTCTTCGTCTTCTTTCAGTAACTGATTCTTCTACTTGTGCATAATATCTTCGTCTTTTTTTTTTCTTTCCTGTAATGTATTTGTGATGTTCTATAGTCAGCTGCTGTGTTAGTGGTGCTTAGCTTAGAGCGGTGGAGTTTTACGGAATGTGGATATTATATATATATATATCCAGAATGGGTGTTGGAGTAAGATACCATATCACTCTGATTTCCCCTTATATAACATGAATTAGATGAGTGTATTCATAAGTCACTACTACTCTATAGAGTGTTAAAAGCTTAACCACATTGCCATCAAGAAAGTAGAGTTTTTTCCTATTCTTCACAACTTCATTTATACAAGAAAGACTTTGTTTCGTGTCTACCGTGTTAGGAATTTCATATCTGTTTATGTGCTTACTGCTGCTTCTGGTTCAGTTCACTTTGGTCTGAAACTGATGATATTCAAGATGAGGATATAGCATCAATCCAACGTTTCTCTTAAGCAATCCAACGTTTACCTGTGCAGGAACCATGATATCTGATTCGTTAGCGAAGACAGTGGCGCTAACGGATCCAATTCAACAACAACTACCTATGGTGGATTCAGCGGTTCGTAGTCTAGAAGGTGTCACGTTAGCTAAAAAATTTCGTTTTTTATTTTTTTATTTAAATAAACGTTTTTAATATTTTTAAGTTTTATAATTAATTAATACAAATTATTTTTATTATATAGTATACATATACAAAGAGGGACAAATATGTCATTTTACCACATTCCATTCCTTTTCCGTATACAATTCCACCAAAGAAACAATAGAATTCATTATTCCATTCCATTCTATTCAACCAAATAAACAACTTCATATTCTTAACTCATATTCCTTATTCTCAATTCTTATTTCTTATTCTGTATTCCTTATTCCGAATTTCGTGAAAGAAATGCCTTGTGAGATAAAGTACATACATACTAATTTGCGACAATAAAACAGAGTATTGATACCTTAATGTCACACATATTTTATATTACGTCTAAAAATAACGGTTCAAAAGACGGACACTTTGGAAATCTTAAATACCTAAGAACAAAAACAAATTAAATACTTATTTAATAATTATATTTGAGTCTTGAAAAATGACTTATTAATAATCATGAATTACTTTAAATTAAATCTAATTCAATGTTAAGCCGTGAACCGAATTGAGAGAGCGGTCTAAGTGCTGATCCATGCTATGCAATTCCCACTTATCAGGTCATGTGTTAAGTCAGAACTTATGGAGAAGCCTAGCAATTAGCATGTCTGAGGAATCATCTGTTAATAGAATTACGTTGACCGTTCATTGAGGTTTGACCAGACGTACCCCAACCCGGCCATTAGTTGGCCAGACAGGTAGCTGGAGTTGGACATGGGAGGAGTCTGTACGAGTCATTATTGTGTTGATTAGATTAGGACAAAATATTAAAATAAACACAAATAAAATAATTTTTTTTAGAATATATATATATATCGAGATTCTATTTACACACTATCGACTACTAAATACAAATCACTTTTGTCAAAATACCAAAATGACCTAATAATTTTTTTTATATATTTACCCTTACATATTTTAAAAATAGATTAAATTAATAAGCACCACTTATTTTCACCTATTTTACTTTCATATTCAAAATTATTATCCCACATATTATGACCTCTTTTGGCAAGCCACGTCAAACTCCGATCACCATAACTCCCTTCCCCGAGCAACTATGTCGGTACCGATCATGTCGATATCAACCGCAAATCAGCAGCAGCAAACTAGCCGCCACCAGACGCAAATCAGCAAACCAACCACCAGTCAGCCGCCACCAGCTGCAAATCACCAAACCAGCCGCAAATCATTCTAGGGCATCCCGTCGTCTGCAAATCAACAACTGTGTCATTACATTTGCTTAAATTAGTCTAGAATTTAAAGAAAATTTGACAAAGTGTTGTTACAGGTTGTCCATGGAGGAATCGGCAACCACGTGCCAATTGAAGAAGTAATAATCAGCAATCTCTTGCCAATTCGTCCACCAAAAATCAGCAACATATTACCGATTTGTCTTTCGAAAATTGGTACGATTTGTCTTTCGAAAATTGGTACGATTTGTCCTTTGAAAATCGGCACGATTTGGCAAATTTTTCCAACAAAAAAGGGTAATTGCTTGCCTTTTTTATGAGTAGAAAACGGCAAGATCTTGCCGATACCGGAAATGGAATTGCGCCTAGTGCTAAAGAAAGCAAGTTCTCAACAGGTATGCAGAGGGATGGGACGTAAGTCAGTAAGACTGTCCAATAGAAGGATACAACATGGTCAACTCATTGCATGCAATGGATCACCACAAAGTTGATGTTTTGGCAGAACAGCATATATATGGGACATAGGAAGATCAACTTCAAAATGTCTGTCATAGACATGGGGAGATCAACTTCTTACTATAGTACATATCATAGTTATCATAACCGGATCGGCGGTCCGACCGGGAACCGGACCCCTCTCAGGTTTGGTTCAGTTAAAAGACTGTTTTACAAATGAACAGTGTTTGAATCGGGTTGAACCGAACGGTTTTTGAAAAATTGACCGGTTTCCGATTCACTTTTTTGCCGATTTTTTTTTACAGAGCATGTACTGCCAACTCAGCGAGGCAATGGATTGCTTGGACCATATCTGCACCCAAGGCTGCACTCACGTGGGACCCTTGGACATGGAACTGGGCAGCATCAACAAGGAGTCATCGTGCCCCAATTACAGAACTTGCCAAGGCCTCCAGTTCCTGTTCAAGCATTTCGCCACTTGTCAAAAGAGGTCGGGTAGACATGGTGGCTGCACTAGGTGCAAGAGGGTGTGGCAGCTGCTCAGGCTTCACTCGTGCCTTTGTGATCAGACCGAGACTTGCCGCGTTCCTCTGTGCAAACAGTTTAGAACGAAAGCGCAGCAACAGACCAGGAAAGACGACGCTGGGTGGAGGTTTTTGGTGAGGAAGGTTACGTCGGCCAAGGCCATGTCTTCTTTATCGCAGGCCACACAGATCCAACGAAAGAGAGTACGCGAATTGATGGAGAACTCCATTGATTCGGCTTCTAATAATCCAAGGCTTCGAACCCTCAAATTGAAGCCCAATTCTCAGTCCATCCTCGCCAGATAGTACTAGTAATTAGCAGGTATAGTTGTGATGATCATCAGTGAACCGTTGGGCTAGGCTTGGGCAAATTTTTTTGTTTTTAATTATGAACAGTGAATCGCACACTGAACCGGGTCCAACCGGGTTGGACCGGAAGAACCGGAAACCGACCCCCTTGTCGGTTTGAGGTCTGGTCCGATTCTGATAACTATGGTACATATATATGTGAGTATGTGATGCTCAAATGAGATATTAAACTAAAAAAAGAAGATCTGAAAAAAAAAATCCAAACTCTAAGCATTCAAAGTATATTTACCATATTACATCTTGAATTGTTTCAAATGCAGAATTCCCAATGAGATCCAGTAGATATCCATGATTGTTATCTAGATGAAGTGCAGATCAACCTTTCAGTCGAAGAGAACGAGGAAACATCGTGGCTTTGGCACTTACGGTTCAGACACTTGAACTTTGGTGGGCTGGAAACCTTAAGCAAGAATGAGATGGTGACACGGCTGCCCAAACTGAAACATCCAAAAAGGGTTTGTGATTCGTGTATTGTTGGCAAACATGCACATACTAGCTACCCAAAAGGAAAACATGGAAAGCAAATAATCCCCTCGAGCTGGTTCATACAGACATAAAAATGTACTTCATTACATATATCGATGACTATACTCGAAAGGGCTCGGTGTATCTCTTGCAAGAAAAATCTGAAGCATTGAACTGCTTTAGATGATTCAAAGCTTTGACAGAAAAGGAAACAGGTACACACATTAGAGTGTTAAGATCAGATCGGGAAGGAGAATACTACTCTTCAGAGTTTGAGCAATTCTGCAACCAACAAGGAATGCACAGAGAGAAGACAACCCCTACTATCCTCAATAGAATGGGGTTGCTGAGAGGAAAAACAGAACCATGCTCAACATGATTTGAAGCATGCTTGCCTCAAGGAAAATGCCTAAACAGTTCTGGCCCAAAGCTGTTTTATGGAGTTCTCATATATTGAGCAGGTGTCCCAGTGGCCACCTATGATGTGAGGAACAAGAAACCTGAGGAAGCTTGGTCAGGTAAAAAGCCATTTGTATATCATTTAATAATTTTTGGATGCATAGCATTTGCGCAGGATCCGTCTCAACTAAGGAGCAAGCTGGATGAAAGTAGCGTGAAGAACATTTTTCTCGGCATAAGTGATGAGTCAAAGGCAAAAGGTGACCATCTTAAGAGACGTTATCTTCTATGAATGGAACAGTTGAGACTGGGAATCTAACATATCAAGAGAGCTGATACTGGATGAAGATGAGAGTCATGACATGACCGAAGACAACCTGAAAGACCAGCAAACGGTGGAGTTTTGTGAATCTTCCACTGTAGTAAGAAATTTGCAAGATGAAGCCATTTCTGCATTGGAGAGGACAAGAAAACGACAAACGTGGAAACCATCATGGCTAGAAGACTATGAGGTAAGTTACTATCACAGTGATGCTGATTTTGCAAACCATTTCTGCTTGTGTTGTTGATTGTGATCCAGTAGATTTTGCCTCTGCAAATAAAGAACTGAAATAGTGAACAACTATGAAAGTTAAAATGAATTCCATTGAAGAAAACGAAACCTAGAAACTAGTAGATCTACCTAAGGGACATAGGACCATCGATGTCAAATGAGTTTATAAAACGAAATTAAAGGAGAATGGTGAGATTGACAAACATAAAACTAGATTAGTCGTTAAAGGCTACAAGAAAGAGTATGGCATAAATTACGCCAAAGTTTTTGCACCCGTAGCTAGATTAGACACAATTAGATTAATACTAGTTATAGATGCTCAAAACAGGTGAGAAATACAACAATTAGATGTTAAATCAGCATTTTTATATGGAAAGTTGAAAGAAGAAGTCTATGTAGATCAACCATTAGACTTTTAAGTCAAAGGGAAAGAGGACAAAGTTTATAGATTAAACAAAGCTTTGTATGACCTAAAACAGGCTCCTAGAGCTTGGTACAGTAGACATCAAACATTCCTACTAAAAATCGGTTTTGATAAATGTCCCTATGAACATATTGTGTTCGTTAAATCAGGTAGAGCTGAAAAATTTCTCCTAGTATGTATATATGTCGATGACTTGATATATACTGAAAATTGCTACCATATGTTTTGTGAATTCAAAACATGCATGCTATCTGAATTCAAAATGAAATTTTTTGATAAAAATGCATTATTTTCTGGACCTCAAGGTCAAGCAAACCGAACCTGGAACCTTTGTAAGCCAAAACAAGTTTATTAGAGAAGTTTTGAAAATATTTAAATTACACCATTGAAATGTTGTTAACACCCCAACCGAAGTAGCAGGGATAAAGTTGAGCAAACAAGGAGAAGGCAAAGAAGTTGATAAAATCATTTATAGACAACTTATAAGCACCTTGATGTACTTAACAGCAACAATACCTGACATTCAATTTACTATAAGTCTAATTAGTTGATATATGGAATGTCCATTTGATTCACACATGTTAGCCGCTAAAAGAGTACTATGATACCTTCAAGGAATCAAGAACTATGAGTTAAGATATCAAAGAGGTCTAAATCATGATTTATATGCCTACACTGACAGTGATTATGCATGAGATCGAGATGAGCGTGCAGGTTATGCATTTGTGTGGAGTGGAGTTGCAGTCTCTTGGTCATCACATAAGCAATCAGTTGTGAGTCTATCAAGCACAGAAGCAGAGTATATAGCAGCTACAAGTTGTGCATGTCATGCCTTATGGATGAAAAAATGTTGAAGGAGTTAAAGCTTGAGTAGTCCTCTGCAATAGTCATATTTTGTGGCAATTTCTCTGCCATCAAACTGTCCAAAAATCCAATTTTCCACAGTTGAAGTAAGCATATCAACGTCAAACAATTCTTCTTGAGAGATATTTGCAAACAGTGAGATATTAAGCTCAAATTCTGCAGAACTGAAGAACAAGTCACTGATATTTTCACCAAACCCTTGAGATTCTCAGTATTCAAGCACCTGTGGTCTGAGCGGGGGCTATATGAAGAAGAAGTAAGCTAATATCCTATAGGAATATTTAGCTTAAGGGGGGATTGTTAGAAGTTTACTGTTAGTAGAAGTTAGGTATGTTAGTTGGGTGATGTTAGTACTCTGTATTTGGGCTGAAAAATTTGATTTAACAAGTTTCTGAGATAGGCCACTTTGAGATGTTTTTCAATGGACCTGATATTCGGTTGAATAAGTCTGTTATTGTGATTCTAAGATTTGGGAGTCAGTTAGAGATATTGGAGTAGTGGAGTCAATTTAGCAGTTTAGTTGTTTATGTGTTTAAAAGGGTGTAAACGTTCATTTTTTTTTAAAATGAAGTAGAAAATAGAAAAGAACAACAATTATGTTTTCTGTCACAACAAGGATCCAACATTTTTCATTAGTTTACATGATCGACATCGAAGGGGTCGCTGAGAGCGCTAGTTAAGCGAGGAAGTTGAATGAGTATGGCTAACGGTACACAACACGATTAAACGACCCGTAACAACCTGCATTTTACAAGATAATAACACAACATGATTACTAAGTGTGTCTAAACAACTCTTATACGCTTAGACACGATTAATAATCGTGTCTAAACACCTCTTCTAACATGTAAATACATGACAAACACACGTTTAAACACGATTAATTAATTGTGTCGTGTCTAATCATGTCGTGTCCAACTGTACACAGTTACAGTGACCCCAAAAAAACTATACGTGGGTCTAACTGATAATTAGTTTACAATTGAGCCGACTCTAAATACATGTATTAATAACAGTAACACATGTATTAATAATACAAATTTCATATAATAACAAATGTATTTTAACATTTAACACAATGTATTTATAATTACAAATTTCCTATGTATTTGTTTTCTTTCCATTTGCAAAAAATAATACATAATACAGAAGATGATGTTTTTATTCTATTTTATACTTCATATTTTTAGTACTTGATAGTTAAATAACTATTGCATCATAATATTAATTAGTAATATTTTAATCAAATATCATACACTAAGTTTTATATTCCTACAAGTAAGCATGATCAATATTTGTAAATAAGTGTAAGAAGTTTCAAGTTTAACAACTCTATCATGGCAAAGACAAAAATATTTCTTTAATAGAGTATTGTCTAGCATAAATATAATATAATATATAATATTAGACATGACACTATTAATTTATATAAAAAAAAAAGACAAATAACACACAAAATTATTTATAATTTGGGTACATAATATTAATATTTTTTATATATGTGTTAAAATTTATATACAATTGGGTCTAACTGATAATTAGTTTACAATTGAGCCGACTCTAAATACATGTATTAGTAACAGTAACACATGTATTAATAATACAAATTTCATATAATAACAAATGTATTTTAACATTTAACACAATGTATTTATAATAACAAATTTCCTATGTATTTGTTTTCTTTCCATTTGCAAAAAAAATACATAATACAGAAGATGATGTTTTTATTCTATTTTATACTTCATATTTTTAGTACTTGATAGTTAAATAACTATTGCATCATAATATTAATTAGTAATATTTTAATCAAATATCATACACTAAGTTTTATATTCCTACAAGTAAGTATGATCAATATTTGTAAATAAGTGTAAGAAGTTCCAAGTTTAACAACTCTATCATGGTGAAGACAAAAATATTTCTTTAATAGAGTATTGTCTAGCATAAATATAATATAATATATAATATTAGACATGACACTATTAATTTATATATAAAAAAAAAAGACAAATAACACACAAAATTATTTATAATTTGGGTACATAATATTAATATTTTTTATATATGTGTTAAAATTTATATACAATTGGGTCTAACTGATAATTAGTTTACAATTGAGCCGACTCTAAATACATGTATTAGTAACAGTAACACATGTATTAATAATACAAATTTCATATAATAACAAATGTATTTTAACATTTAACACAATGTATTTATAATAACAAATTTCCTATGTATTTGTTTTCTTTCCATTTGCAAAAAATAATACATAATACAGAAGATGATGTTTTTATTCTATTTTATACTTCATATTTTTAGTACTTGATAGTTAAATAACTATTGCATCATAATATTAATTAGTAATATTTTAATCAAATATCATACACTAAGTTTTATATTCCTACAAGTAGGCATGATCAATATTTGTAAATAAGTGTAAGAAGTTTCAAGTTTAACAACTCTATCATGGCGAAGACAAAAATATTTCTTTAATAGAGTATTGTCTAGCATAAATATAATATAATATATAATATTAGACATGGCACTATTAATTTATATAAAATAAAAAGACAAATAACACACAAAATTATTTATAATTTGGGTACATAATATTAATATTTTTTATATATGTGTTAAAATTTATATTGCATGCATAATTATAATTGAGTACTTAATGTTAGACATGCAACTATTAATTTAGAAAAAATATATGTAATACATAAAATTAATTATTATTTAGTCTTATAAATACAACTTAATAACAAAATTTCATATGTACATATAAGAAATTATGAATTTAAAATTAGGATTTAGGAGTGAGAAAATGTATTAAAAATATTACTTGTCATAATTATATACATTATAGTCAAATTAATATATACACATAATATATATAATGTATATCTATATCAAGTATGAACAAGTATTCTATAGACTAAAATACATAATATTATATTTGATGGCTAATAAGTATGAACATATAAATATTTGCAATTAAAAATTAAATATATTAATTAAGTATAAATATAGATTATGAGAGTGTATTAGAAATAAGATAAACATTGTTGGGGAGTATTTTCTTTAAAACAAAAGTTATGAACAAATCATAAATTAGTTACTATAATAAAATAATTTGTCATTTAATTACAATTTTATACATCTCACGGTTGAACGACTAATTATAGACAACTATCGTAATATATCATGAAATTTTCCCTCCAAAATTCATTTCTCACCAACGACTAATTAACTCAGTTTAGAATCGGTAATTTTGGAGTGTGGTAAGAAAAAATATAAAAGGTTGAAACTTATTTTAATTAAATTTATAATAAGTTATCTTTGTTTATCAATTTTATTTTATTTTTAAAATAGGTCATGATAAATATGTAAAAAACTATTATGGTATTTAGTAGTCAATTGTAGATGGCCAAAAATTGTCACTAAATAGAATCTCTTATATATATATGTATAATTTAAAAAAGTTCAATAAAATATACATATTTTTTAAATCAAAATTATTACCCAACGTAAACAATTATCTCTCTAATTTGCCTTATTTTCTTTCTTCACACTGCCCTGTGCAGCTGTGTTGTCTCAAGACATCATCATCATCCAGTGCATTGCCTTTGCCTCCTACACTTTGTTATGGCTTGGAATCAATCATTCCCATTCATATATATACACCTCGCATGTAAATACTTGATCAACAGTGTGTTGAGACAATGTCAGACATCAAATATCAAATAGATATGATGATGATGATCAGAATTAATATTTTAATAAATGTACTAGAACTAGAAGAAGCATGAAGATTGAAGGTGAGTTGGGTCTGAGAAAAATGAGTGTCTAACAGCAAATAAAGCTCTGATTGGAATAGTTGGTGATTCTGACATCAAATAAAATTAAATGGAAGGAGAGAGAGAGATGAAGCGCGAACCAAGCTTGGTCTTGAAGAGATGAGGAAGAAAGGGAAACCCATCACAAAGCAGAAAAGGAAATAATCCATCAATATAATACAGATTAAAAAAGGTTCAAGAATCAACCAAAGACTCCACCTTTAATTTAATAATAATTCAACAGCTAGGAGAGCAGTTGGCAGTGGCTAGAGAAGAAAAGTTTCCATTTTGAAGTATTATCTCTCTCTCTCTCTCTTTAGCTTCGTCGCAAGGTAGGTTCAGTCTCCATCATCATTTCTAGGTTCATCGCTTATTGCTAACCAAAAAGCATTGATTTAGCGATTTCTGGTTCTTTCCGTTGTGGTTTAATCGAGACGGCATTGAGACTTTGCGCTGTCCAGTTCCCACTTCAAGGGACTGAGCTGAAACTCGGCAATTTCGAAATTCAACTTCTGTTTTTTTATGATAGTTTGCATTTTCTCGGTATCCATCTCAGCGAATCTCAAAAGGGTGTCTGCAATATTTCTACTTTCCTCCCAATTATGTCGTCTTGATCTTGCTTCGAGGCTTCAACGACATCGCTGTCTTGGCGGTGTCTTCTTCTGCTGGCGAATTTTCTTTCTGAGCTTCCAATCTTCAAGCAGGGAGATGAGTGGCTGAAACTCTTCTAAATTGCTCATCTGTTTGACGAAATGTCTCTGAAGCCTTAGATCATCAATTAGAGCTACAAAAAAAGGAATCTGCCTTCTATCAGTCGAGCTTTTCTTGTGAGCGATTTGTTATTCTTCTCCAGATCTACTTTATGCTCGGAAAGGTTCAAGAAGAGGTATGGTTTGGTATTGTACAGTGTAGTTGCTGTTGTTCTAAAGATTCTGTGCCTGATACTGATACTGTAGGGTTTGCCCAGTTTTTTTTGCATCTCAATTCTATAAAGCTGCCAAACTGTGCTTGCTTCTTCTTGACTCCGCTAGTAAAGCTACCAATCGCCTAATATTTGCCAAACCAACTTTATACTCTTTTCATCTGATTGATTGGTTTTCTCAAGCCAAGCTGTTCATCTCTCAAATACACCACACAGATTTGGTTTCTGAATTGAGAGAGAAAGAATAATGGATTCTGGTGATGGTGGTAGTGGTATGGGGTTTCCTCATGAAGGAGGAGAAAGTGCCATAAATCCAATGAGCACAATGCCATTGCATACTTCAAATGCATCTGTTTCTCTCTTTAGCCCGGGTTGGGATCCGATTTCATCTTTAAGTCAGAGTCAGACCTCTCCTTCGATCTCAAACCACCAGTTCCTGAATTACCCTTACCCTTCTTCTATTTGGGAAAATCAAGGACTCAGTAGCAGTAGTTGCACGCTCCAACTACCCCACTATCAACCCGAATCGAATTTTGTAGGGTTTCCCGGTTACGTCAGTCGGGGTTATTCAGAGATTGCTAATTCTATCTGCCCCATGAATTATGATGGTGGGTCTCAAGCAAGAGCTTCAATCTCTCAAGAGCTGAAGAGTTCTGAAGAAGAAGCTATCCGGTCTCCATCCAATGCAAGGACAAGGAAGCGAACCCCTGATAAGGTGAGGATTTGTGATTTTTGGTTTTGCAGATTTTTAGTGATCTTACCTGATTTATTGTCAAGATATGATTTTATTGATGATCGTTCATTATCTCATGCTAGAACAATGGAGAGGGTTTAAGAAAAGATCATTCTGGTGATACCTCGGATGTCTCGAAACAACAGAACAAAAAGAAACCGAGGACTGAACCGGCAGAGAGTGCGGATTCTCGAGCCAAACAAAGTACCAAACAAGCCAAAGAGGATTCCAACAGTGGAGGAGATGAACAGCCCAAAGAGGAGAACTACATTCACATGAGAGCTCGAAGAGGCCAAGCTACTAACAGTCATAGCCTTGCAGAAAGGGTATAGCTATCCATTCACACACCTTATAAATACAACTTTTTGAACACTGGGCTTTACTTTTTCACGCATTAATTGATTATCTTTGCTGTTTAGGTGAGAAGAGAAAAGATCAGTGAGAGGATGAGACTACTCCAAGATCTTGTTCCAGGATGTAACAAGGTAAAACACTGTTCAATGAAATTTAAATGGTGTTTGGATTCAGATTAAGAAATTTTTATGTCAATTAACATAGCAATTGGACTCAGATCACGGGAAAGGCGGTGATGTTGGATGAAATTATTAACTATGTACAATCATTGCAGCAACAGGTTGAGGTGAGATAATTGATTCCTGTGAGCAATCAATTTATTGAATTATTATGAGCCTCACTTGCTTCACTTTTGGTTCTAGATTTATCCAGATAAATCTAATCATTCTTCATTTTATGCAGTTTCTATCAATGAAGCTCTCTACTCTAGTTCCAGATCTAAGCAACAACAACAACAACAACCTAGAGAGCATGCTATCTAAAGAAGTAAGTCAGAGGGTAATATTAATTTAAGACATCAATTTCTTACCAAAAACTTCATCAAGATTTACTAATTTCTTCTCCACTATAATAGGTTCTACAATTACAATCACATGGTAGAGATGCAATACTGCATGGTCTTGGACCTGGTGTGGGCTCGTCCCTTCCTTACGGACAAGGGATCTTCCATGCTGCTTTGACTGGTATCTCGAGTATGAATCAGTATCCTCCACTACCTCGGGTAATATATTGGTTCAGTTCCTCTTGCTTTAAGTTGTTCTAAAAAAAAAAAAATTGAAACAACAAGTTCACATATAGACTGCTGCCATGATTTGTTCTTCTATGCAGGCTCCATTAGACACTGAGCTCCAAACCCTTTTACAAATGGGTTTCGATTCCTCTGCTGCTATTGACATTTTGAAAACTAATGGTAATTCATGTTTATAAATCATCAGCACAAAGCAAACTCAATCAGTCAAGGGATTAAAGTTTGTGTTCTAGGCAGTTAATTTGTTAATCGACAAAAGAGTCATCTTCTGACACAAGCTTGTGATGTTTTGACAGCATGTTTGAAATCCGAGAAGTGAAATTTTGAAAAAGAGACCGAAGATGCTGTGTTTCGTGGTGGTTGCTTAACAGATTTTGATAAATTCAGCTAACTGCATATTTGGTTCAATTAAGGAAGACAATGAAGAGTCTGCCAAGGTGAGATTGAGTGACTGGAAGGGAATTAAAGATCAGCTGCAGATTCTTATCTCCTGACAATTGGTGTGTATCTTCAAAGTTTTAAGATTATTGAAGAAAATGTCGGGAAAACGGTAACAGACACGCCAAGTTATTATGTAAATTTATTTAGACAGCAGAGGTTGATTCTGATTTGATTGAAGCTTTTATGTACTTAGATTGATGGTGTATATTATTTATTATCCTAGCAAAGGAATTTGAAGAAATAATGCTCTCAAGTCAACAGGTTTCTCGTTTCAATTAAAGCGCATTGGATTGAATGGTCAAGTCTAGAGTAATCTTTGTCCTGAGTCTGTAAGTGGGACAGCATAAGGAACAAGCTCGTGGGTGTCTGTCTGTTTATTTAGGGTTACAAAAATCTATTGCATGCCAATCTGCAACTTGACTTGTCATCTATATGACATCATCAACAACTTGCAATCTGAAATGAGACATTATTTATGTCTTGGATGTTATGTTCAGTTTCTTAAGCTTCTGATTCAACATGGACCGAGTCAATTGTCAATTCTTGAGGACACCAATCTTCTCTGCGAAATAAGATGGAACCAATTGTTTCAAAAGCTTTAATTTGTTCGTGAATGCTCAATTTAACTTTTTGGAGCAGAGGATATGAAGCTTAAGAAAGAATACTGGAGCAACAAGAACACAACCTCTGCACCTGTTTGTTGAAACAAAAGAGATCATTCAATTCAATGGAATTCCTTGGACTACAAGTTAATTCCCTCTATATGATTTGATTACAATTTGCAGGCTTCTTACACAAGAATCAAGCCAATAACTAACGAATAAAAAACAAACAAAATCTATGACAACACATCACCATTTCCTAAATATGTCATCCAACACATTTCCTCGTATAATTCAAGATTGTCCGCCTCCTTGTATACACAATTGGATGACGATCTGAAGCATGAGATCTTTGGGGGGGAAAGAATTCCACACAAAAAAATTGAGCTCTATTGATCTCTGCATTTTCCCCACAGGCCTCATCGTATATTCAAGAACTTGCTTCTTTACGCTTTACCGGAATTTACCAAACTCACTCAATTTGCTCCCCAATCAGGTCCAACCCGACAAGAAGGAAGGCAATCCCTTGAAACAGCAAGAAGTAGAAGTGGATTCCTTGAGCAGACAGCAGACTCCGAGCCGCAGCTGTTAGGAGAAGAAACGCAAGCAACAGTTCTTTAAGGTAAATCCTGTTGTGCTTCTTCTTTTTCAATGCTGCTGCTTTCCTCTGTTCCTGCTCCTTTTCTAGCAAAGAGACTAAATCTCCCTCGGAGGACCGACCCGACTTCTTGGTCACGACCCATTCGTAAGCACTGCCGAGTTGGAAGAGACCTGAGATCATGGCGTTGAATTTGGTGACAGACATGGTGTTTTCGAACAGAAGGTAAGGGACAATGAAGGGGAAGGATTTGGCGGAAGGGAGGATGTTGAGGAACGACATGGTTGCGGGAATGTAGCAGACCACCCATGCAGGGAGTTCGGCCTCGGGAACGAACATGGTCATTGGGAGGATGATGCAGAAGAGGGTAAATGAGTAAAATGGCAAGATCAGTTTTCTCAGGAGGAAGAACAGAAATATGAGGTTGCATTTCTTCCAGATGCCAATCTGCAAATTGTTCAGAGCTCCGATATCAGTAAGCAATAGAGACGAGATCCTAAAGGTTCGTCTTTTAGTTTATGATGATGATATAATCAATGGATGAGATTCTGCCACCTCATTGAAAAATTTAACAAGCAGGTAATATAATCTTTCACGAACAAACTTGGCAACCAAGCAAATGGGAGGATAGAAATTAAACTACCTTGGATTGGATAATGGCTGGCAAACACAAACGGAACAGCTGCATCGGACCAGAATGCCATCTATGTTGTTGTTTTCCATAAGCTTCATAGGACTCGGGTAATTCACATTGGCACTGCAATTTTCATAGAGTACAATATTAATTAGTAATAATCAATGCAATTGGATTTCAAAATGTAATAAAAATGTGTTCTAGGAAAGTTTAACAAACTAGGGGATTATGCTATACCTCGACATCATTGAGGAAGACGAATTTCCATCCATGGAGATGAGCTCTGACAGCAATGTCCATATCCTCAACAGTGGTTCTCTCCATCCACCCGCCCGACTCCTCCAATGCCTTTATCCTCCACACACCAGCAGTGCCATTGAAGCCGAAGAAATTGAGAAAGATACCATTGACTTGCTGCTCGACCTCAAAATGGAAGGCCAAGTTAACGTTTTGCAGCCTAGTCAGCAAGTTCTCATCTTTGTTCACAAAGGACCACCTTGTCTGAACTAGTCCAACATCTTCATTGTCCTGAAGAACCAATCACATTACTTGTTATGACATGACATGACGACTATAAAATTCACAATCATAGTCTGAGAAACTGAAAATGTACCTTAAAGTGAGGTATCGTTCTTTTGAGAAAATCGGGGGTTGGTTGGAAGTCAGCATCGAAGATAGCCACAAACTCGTAGTCCTTGACATAGCTGCAATTCATGGCAGATTTGAGATTTCCTGCCTTGTATCCATCTCTAATTACGCGGTGTCTATACACAATGTTGGCACCCTCACGCCGCCAAGTTTCGACTTCCTCACTGATAAGGGATTGCGATATTGGGTCATCAGAGTCATCAAGAACTTGAATAAGAATCTTTGATTTAGGCCAATCTAAGTTGCAGACAGCTCCAATTGATTGCTGATACACCTGCATCAAGAAACCTATTACGAATCAGACCCAAATTTGCTTTGCCTTGAAAGTGAACGTCGAAATTGATCAGAATTTTGAATCAAGTTACCTCCTTTTCATTGCACATTGGAATTTGGACGAGGACCATCGGGAAAAACCCTGTCTCCCCTGATTCGGGATCAACAGAGGAATCTGGGTTTGCAATTGGCTTGATTTTCTTGATGCGGATCCAGAAGCAGCCGAGGCAGAGGAGAAGCCTATCGATGCTTTGAATGAAGAACATGACAATGCAGACATTGGCGAGGAGCTGCAATGGAGGAGCGAGGTATTCCACTCGAATCGAGACCCATTTCGTGTACATTGAAGCAAACAAGTCCGTAACTCCAAGAGGTGTTGCTAGAAGGTACTGGAAGTGAGGAGACGATATGAAATGCCACCCTTTGAAGTACGCGGCCACCTCAAACCCTAGAAGAATGACGGAGAGCCAGAGGAAGAGCTTTATGCAGGAGTAGAACCTCGATTTCTCTGTCGGATGTTCGTTATCCATTCTGTCCGCGGCTCCGGATTGCTGGTCAGTGCGGCCGGAGGCGACTCGGCGTCGGACTGCTGACGCAACACTGAAGGCTGCGCCGGCGAGGAAGGTGAGGCAGCCAGCGGCCTTGTGGGCCTTGAGGAGCAGGACCCAAGTGAGCTGTCGGGCGTTCTTGTTTCGGGCCTTGTCTGGGGTCGGGTCCATGAGGAAGTCATCCTCCGTCGGACCTTCCAGCTCCAACATGGACCAATTAGGGTTCTCCATCTTCACGACCACCGGAGTCCCCTTATGCCCTCCTTTCATCCACCAGTCGACTGACGGAGCCATTTTGATCCAAAAATAGAAAGATCAGGAAAATCACAGAAATGATTGAGCTGTATGCCGGTAAAAACTGGAAGAACTGTATGGCGGAGATCAAAATTGGAGAGTGAGTGAATGAGGAAGAACTGAAGAGGCTAGAACTTTGATTGCATTGCCGGAGCTGGTGCCAGAGCACGGCGTCGCCTAATCAGGGTGACAATGGAGGAAACTCTGAGTACAGCTCCAACCACAGTAAATCACAGCGTGGGGAAGAGAATGGAATGAGGAGAAATTGTTGAAGGGAAACGAAGATATAGAGAGAACAAAGGAGAGTGATGTGCAGAGGGATTAAGAAGGAAAGAGATGGGATGAAAACAGCTCAACACGTCTTAGATTTTGAAATTTCAATAAAATAAAAATACTATAAAATATGATTGGTCTTATTCATTTCTAATAAGCCTCGGTGGTGTTGGGAGGGAGCGTGTTCAAGTAGAGACACTACAGTTATGAAAAGGGGAAACATATTAGAAAAATCAATATAAATTTAATCTTAACATCTTATTCTATATATACATAAAAAAAATTAAGATTATGATGTTATTTAATTATTTATAATTGAATAAAAATTTAGAATTTATGTTTGAGCAAAAAAGACTTATGGATCGAGAAAAAAATACGTCCTTAGACAATCTCAAATAATTCGTATAGAATTTAAGACCGATTCAAAATGGACGGTTTTTTTTATCACAAACTCAGACTCGGGTTTGAATTTTTTATCCAAAATACTGAATAAACGGTCCGACCCAAATATAGTTTAGAATCAACATTTATTGTGTATTTAGGGTTATATTTGAATTTAAACTTTTTTATACTGTATATTTGGTATGATATTAGTATTATGTTTTATATTGAATATTGGTATAATATTTGCATTATGTTTTGTATTTAACATGTTTTTTTAGATAAAAAAAATGATCTAGAATCGAGACCGATCTGAATCAAGTAAAACCAATTCAGACGATTTTCTTTTAAACGAACTCGAACTCGGTCTTTAAAAACGAGTCCCAAAATTTCAATTTCAAACCTTTTTTTTAGAAAAAAAAAAAAAAAAAACATCCTGCCGATCCGATTTCCAATAGTTGGCTGAGAGGCTGAGAGTCTGAGACTGAGTTGAAGATTGCGAGGTTGCAGAGGTCAGTAAACCCTACCTTTTGTAGACCTCGAGAATGTAGGGATTTGGGTACGAGGTTGTAGGGTAATGACGATGAGTGGCTTGAGCTTATTCTTGGACCCACAAGGGCGGACTGCGGCCCCCTTCCACGGTGGCTGCTCTGCCGCTTCTGGACACGTCAGCAGCTTGTTGGAAAGAGAATTTGAATTTTGAACAATGTTGTAAAGTAATTTTTAAAAATGTAATAATTGTAAAGTAAATTAAAAAATAAGTTATCAAATTGACAAATTCCTAATATTAATTAAATAATAAAAATAGGTGGGTATGGATAAAAAATTAAAATAAAAAAAAAACAGTTACAACGTCAATCATTGCGTATGTCGTGGCGGCCGGTGGACAAACGTGTGGATAAAAAGCCCAGGCGGTGCAAGGATTCGTTTAATTTAGACGAGAAGATCCGGGGTGTTAACTCATAACTGGAGAGTCTAGTGATAGACAACTGGAGAGTAGTGAATTTTCTTTAATAGAAATTTGGTTTGTGCAATATATATAATTTTGTATACTTACTTATAAATAAATAATGTATTTTTTTAATCATACATTAGTTATTTAATATATTACAAACCCTTATTATATTATAAAGAATAAAAATAAATTATATTTTAGAAATTATTTAAAAAAGTAGTAAAAATATTATTTTTAATAATAATTAAACTTATATTTTCATTATATCAAGAATAGTATAAAACATAAAGATTAATTGTATTTTTTGTAAAAATAATTAAAAAGTACATAAGTTGATTATAAAAGTAAATAATCATTTATGTAACACTAATTACAGTTCTAAATTTAACTTTAATATTTGAATTTCATTTAACAAAATATAAAAAATATTATTTAATATACTCTTCTTTTAATAATAACTACACTATTATCAAATATAAGGATTAAGTATAATTTTTATCAAGATAACTGATATTTCAAAATTCGATAATAAAAATCAATATCATTAATTAATGATATGCTGCTAATTCAATATTTTAACGTAATTTTTTTTATACAGTCTATTATTATCGAATTTTTATAAAAAAATCAAAGTATTAGTTAAAATATATTTCTTTTTACTCACATTAAATTTTACTTTTGTTCAATTATACAAAAGTTATACCATGACAGGAAAACACACGAGATGTTCGTGGAGAGCATGTCGGACTTCTTTTAGGCCGACTTTGAACCGACTTACAATGCTGGATTTTTTTTGTTGACCCACTAATTAAAAATTATGAGTAGTAGAATACGTGCAAAAAAACTTTCTTTGTGAAATTAGTCCATTCATGTTATTGGTCGAATATAGAATCGTTTGAATAATTATACCTTATAAGTCAAATTATATTTAGAGATAAAAATACTTACATGTATAAATTAAATATTATAATGGAGTTTCCAACTCATGATAATCACGACGACAAATAAATAAATATATATAATTTGTGAATTTTAATTCCTTTAAAAACACATGTTTTAGAAAGAATAGTTAGTAAATCAGAATAATTGTAAAATGATATATTGATTTAGTTTAACTAGAGATTTAAATTTCAAATCTTTATTTTTTATAACATTTTTTTGTTATCTGCTAAACTCGGGGATGAGAAATGAAATAATTTGAAGACAAATGGAAATATAGAATTACATAGTAAAACTTGTTTTTCTACAATCTAACAGAAGATCTTAATTGTTGATTGACAGAACATGTTATTTTGTTAAATACTAACTGTCAAATAGTAGTATGGGGTAATATTAGAGAATAATACGAATGTGATAATAAATATTATAATTATATAGTATTTTTAAATTATATATTATAATTATTACAGTTGTGTATATAACTTTTAATGACATGACTACAGTTATTAACTAGCAACTTTTAATATCAATTTCTCTACACCTCTTTTCTTATTCCATAAAAAAAAATCGTGTCTAATTTTTTTTTAAAAACTTTTATTATTTTTTTAAGAAAAATTAGATTTGCAGACCATCGACTACTTTATACATACTATTTTTGTTGAAATACTAAAATGCACTAACGTTTGTTTTTTTACATATTTGTACTTACTAATTTTTAAAAAAATTATTATATCAATCCCATATTTTCATAGTTACCAAATCGACCTCACATTATCAAAATAGTGAAAAATTCATGATTTTAGCAAGTTTTGAACCCTAAACTTTTTACATATATTAGCTAAAAGTTTTACCGCTACACTATTAATTTCAATTGTTTTTTTACATACTTCAAATATAGTTATTGAATCAACTCTCATATAATTGTATTAACCATATCATGCTTATTTATTGATTCTTTTTAGTAATTAATCATGGTTGAAAAATAAGTAATTTTCTAAATTTAGTATTTATAGACTACCAAAATATTAATTTTAAAAATACATTTTTCAACAATCTCTAAAAAAATCAAAAAAGCTGATTCAATAACTATATTTGAAATGTGTAAAAAAATAATTGAAATTAGTAGTGTAGTATTAAAACTTTTAGCGAATATGCAAGAGTTTTAGGGTTCTAAACTTGCTCAAAGCATAAATTTTTCACTATTTTGATAATATGGGATCAATTTAGTAACTACGAAAATATGAAGTAAATTTGATAAATAGTTTTCTTAAAATTAGTAAGAACATATATGTAAAAAATTATTAAGATATTTGAGTATTTCAACAAAACTGATTTGGTAGTCGACTGCAAATATATATATATTTTTTTAAAACGCTTCTCGGCCCATTTTTGTATCACCATTCGGGCTTCGGTTCTTATTCTTCTAAAACTATATATAATGCCAATTCTTGATCAGTCTAAACCTAGCGGCGCAACAGCACAAACTACCATTTCCTTTGCATCAGAGGCGCTTCTTCACCGATTTCCAGCCATGGTCACGCCTCTCTTCTTCTTCATCATCATCATCATCCTACTTTCGAATGCTATTCTCACGTGACTATCTATGCGTTATGAGATTGATTCTTATTTGTTCCTATGCAGGCGGATGAACCCGAGGTAGCGGTCACAGGAGTGCCCAAGAAGAGGACGTTCAAGAAGTTCAGCTTCAGGGGAGTGGATCTGGATGCGCTTCTCGATATGTCCACTGATGAACTCGTCAAGCTCTTCCCTGCCCGTGCTCGCAGAAGGTGCGGTATTAAAATCTTGCAATCAGTTTCATATGGTCTTTTGCTACATTTCCTCTGTTCAATCAAGTGATTGATTCCGTTGTCAATTTCGTTTTGTATGTTGATAGGTTCCAGAGGGGTTTGAAGAGGAAGCCAATGGCTCTGATTAAGAAGCTTCGCAAGGCGGTAAGTTTTCTGCTTCTCGATTTCATTTCGCCAATTTAAAGCTATTGGTTCTCGCTGTAGACTTTGTTCTTGGTGGTTTATGGTAGATAGAAGGTTTCATTTGGTGAGGGGGAAATTTAGGATTTATGCACTTGCATCGTAGGCCTATCTGGTTTTGTAGTCTGGCCTTGAGCTACTGTGCAGAAATTTAGTCTGTTCAATCAGCAGCGGCCAGACAAACGTAAGGTGGATCCACAGTTGGATTGCTCCGTAGTGCTTTTTGGCTTCTAAACCCACCTTAATTGTTTCATACTAGGTTTACCATTTGCAGTGAAAGTAGAAGCTTTTCAATTACAACCCTTAAGTTTCAGTGATGGTAGAATGATTTGACATTTTCGAAGTTTTATACCCTTACCATCAGCTCAATAGCTTACAAGATCTATGTGAGGTTCCCTATCTCAAGAATTGAGAATTTTACAGGAGTTAGGCTTCAGTGAATCATTTGATGTAGAATTGTCACTATTGTGTTAATCCCCACAGGCTACAAAGCATATCGGTAAATTTCTGTCAACATTGTTGTTCATACAGAATATATCTTGTGATGCATATAATGCATCTGCAGTTACTTCTGTCAACATTGTTGTTCTTCCTTAAAGGTGGTAACTAGATTGTGCAAGTTTTTGTTTTGCTGTTTCTTAAATTAGATTTAGTAATTAGTTAAACTATTTTGTGCTAGACTCTTACATGATTACACACTTAGCTGATATGTCTTTAGTATGGGGAAGTTGATTAAGTAGCTAAATACATCATTTGGTGTATATGAAATATTGTGATTATTGTGATGAATGTATTATTTAGTTTCTGAGTGACTTTCTTTTTCCTCATTGGTTGTGAATCAGAAAAGGGAGGCACCAGCAGGTGAGAAGCCCGAGCCTGTAAGAACCCACCTGAGAAACATGATCATTGTACCTGAGATGATAGGAAGCATTATTGGTGTCTACAATGGCAAAACTTTCAATCAAGTTGAGATCAAGCCTGAAATGATCAGTCACTACCTTGCTGAGTTCTCAATCAGTTACAAGCCTGTTAAGCACGGTCGTCCGGGTATTGGTGCCACCCACTCTTCTAGGTTCATTCCTCTCAAGTAGAAGAAATCTTCTATGCATGTTCAGTTTATGCGTAATATATCAACTTTGTTATCTCATTAGTAAGGTTGGTTATGCTGCTTTCTTCAATGTGCTGATGAGTTCTGATGCTGATTTATTTTGAGACAATTAGTAGATTTTGGATTTGGAATGAGATGTGTTTGGTCATAAGAAGTTTGGTCTGAGATTATATTTTTGTTTTAGCTTTATATTTGTTGAAATAGATGGAAAGTAGCCTCTCCATCTCCATCCATCCCTCTTCCTCCCTTCCTTAGTGCCCTTTTCCTCCTCACTCCATCATCTTGCCCTCGTCCGTGCTCTTCCTGCATCCTTTTCATGATGCATCATCTATCTATCTATATTAATTTTCTGCATCCTTTTTCGTGATGCATCATGTATATATATTAATTTTGTTAGGATACATAGAATGTTGACAAGCAAAATAAATGATATTTTTTTACTAAATTCTATTGATTCACATAATTGTACATTACATTTAGTTATATAGCATTATCTTTTTGTATGTGGATACATTAATTTTTTTTCATAAACACGTTCAATCTCGAAAACCGTTATGTTTTATCATATCTTCTTATCTTTTTACTCACAAACTAATTATTTATGTGATTTTATAATATTTTTCATTTTACAATATATTTTTCAATAAATGTACTTTTTTATATGTAAATCAATTAGTTCTCATATTTATTAAAATAAAATATAAATATATTATGGATTGAATGTATACTTTTAATGTAATTATCTATTTTATAGTATTTTAAATAAATTTATTTATTCATTTTTTTTATTGAAGTATCTTATTTATTCATTTTAATGTTTTATACAACTATTTTAAACCATTTTCGAGACCTTTTTTGTTTGTTTGTATATATATGTCCATTACTAAAATAATTTCCTTTTGTTGTATATCTATATATATATTGGTTTGACCCTGTTATATAAAATAATGATAAATAATTTTTTTTATAGTATCTTCTCTTTTCAAATATTAAAATTATAAGTTTTGATTGGTTCACGTCTAACATGTTTCACACATAACATATTGAGTAACTCACTTTAAAGTTTTATAATATTTCTTATTCACTCGTCACATAAATTAAAAAAAAAACTATCTTTAATTATTTAACACGTAAAATTATAATTATTTTATGTAAATAATAAAAATCATAGTATTAAATTGTATGAAAATTATGCATGTGCAGTTGTGCACATAAAAAAATGTTACAAGAATTTTAAATTTAAGATTAAATCATCACATAATGTAAAAACGTTCAACCATTTTTAATTATTTAACACACAATTATTTAAATACTAAAAATCTTAATATTAATTTAAGTATGCTCATATTTAAATAAAACGTTACTGAAAATTTAAACTAATTAAAGGTTAATTTTATATATCATTTAAAAAAAATAATAGTCGCATGTCTAACATCATATACCTAATTATATTTATGCATGAAATATAAAATTTAACTCATAAATAAATAAAATATAAATAATTAATATATTTTCTTACTATTTTTTATACATTTTTTGGAACTTTTTGATTTTATATTTTTTGTAGTATCAAGTATCAACACATTCTACTAATTTAAAATATAGCATTTGTATAATTAAACAAGTGACAATTATTATTAATAAAAATATAAACTCAATTTAGGTGACCATTTATGAAATAAATAATTTGTACACTTGAATATTAGTGATAATAACTATTAATAAAATAAATATATTGTTACTAATGCTTTCAATATCTTCTTAAATATATAACTATAATAATTTTTACAAACAAATAAAATAAAGATTAATTAACATCATATTCATAATTATTAATTATTAATATTTAATTTAATTCACGATCTATGTGCTTTTAATTTTTTTATGAAAATCTATACTCTTTTTATTTTATATATTAGTTGTATAATTGAGAAACAAGTGTAATTACAATAAAAAAAATCATAATTTAAATTATTTTAACATTTCAAATATATTTCATTTTTATATTGTATAATTTTTAATAAATATTAATATATTAAAAAACTAATATGATGAAAATTTTGTTTTTGAATAAGGAAAGTGCAACTAAACTAAATGATATATATATATATATATATATTAGTTTATACAAATTTCTTACTTATTAATTACTATATAAATAAATTATGTATTATCGCACAAACGGGAGGCAAGTTTCTAATTATAATTAGTTTGTATTAATATTTATTCCTATAACAAAAAATTTACGTACTATATGTATGAATCTTCAAGTCTACGGTAATTACACAAAGCGATTTTAAAGTGCTTCGACAAATGGTCTGAAGCCTATTTGATAGAATTTGTTACAAAATTTTCGAAATCTACAAAAAAAATTTCAATCTCTCACATTTTTTCTTCTTTCACTCTTGTTCTTGCACTCCTACATTGTATATCAGAACTCTCTCATTTATAGAAAGAGTTCTCTTCAACTGTATGGAAGGAATGTGGGCTGCTCATCCTTGCATGCTCCAACACGTGGAAGAAAGTGGATTGCTCCTCCTTCCATGTTGTTTGCATGCTGCCACCAGTGAAAAAACGTGGGTTCCTTGAATGCATATCACTTGGATGACCTTCAACAATGCATTCATGCCATTTCTGTCTCTTTGTCGAACTACACCTTCTATTTATCCATACATCGCATATGACTTATAAAACAAACTGCGTGATTATATATATTGATATTTGAAAGGAAAATAAATGTGAATATACACGTGGTTCCACATAAAATATGTGAAAACTTATAATTATACATGTTCATATAATTGTGAGAAAAACGTATAAGTTATAATTATAACTAAAAAAGATAGTGTATAGCATACAAATCAAAAGTGATGTATTATAAGATAGAATATACATATTAATTTCTTCAAATATACTGTTATGTAGATATACTGAATATATTTGCAAATAACATAATAGATAGATTTATAATTACAAATCATATATAAGTAGTAATTAAATTCAAAAACTAACCATTAGGTATGTTGTAACAAAATAATATTTTTTGGCCGATGTTGTAAATTCAAAACTAACCATTAGGTATGCATAATTAATTAATATAAAAAATCTTACATTTAATTATTTGTTAAATAGAATTATATATCTTTTTAAATATATTATAAAAGTTGAATTTACATATGATTAGTAAATTATTTATATACTTTATTTAATTTAATATGTAATATTTTAAACTTTTGAGAATATTTACGTATATTTATTATAAAAATTAAATTACTTTTATTAATTGAAAAAATAATATAAATACTTAATACATCAATTATAAATATATAAAATTTTAGACTTTATATTGAATCTAAATTTATATAATAATTATAATGTTAATAAACTTTTTCGTTAAAATCGAGTTAGTTATTTAGTAATCATAGTATATTGGGACAAAATTTGATGTTTTTTCAATGAGTAAAATTTAAAGTTTGGTTAGATTAATTATTAAAGTGAATTTGATTTTCAAAACAAATCGAATATGACGTTTATCAATTAAAACAAAAATAAATGGAAGGTTGCATGGCTCTGGTTGAAGAAATTAATTTTCCAAAAAAATAATAATTGAGGAAGTTGGATTTCTGAATGAAAATCCACATTCATTCCTGCGCTTTCATGGTTGAAGATTCCATTTACGCAGTCTCAACGAATTCCGGGAGCTTCGAGGATTTAGCAATTTATTTGACTGCATTCTCTCCTTTCATTGTTTCTGGGTTTCATGGTCTTCGTCTGGTCGTGCCATTTCATCCAATAGCTTGGCAATGGTGTGATGCTTGCATGCCATTTCCGTTTCTTTGTCGAACCACAGCTTCCATTTCACTTCCAATTACGTTATTGGAGGTAACTCGCGTGGTTCATTCATACCCTCGCAACCTTCTGAGTTCCAAATTATTCCGTCTTTTTTTTTTCAGGAGTAATAGGATTTTCCATATGATTTAGTTATCTAAGTTCTTATCGATTGCTCAACATTTTCCTGCATGTTAATCTGGGTAAAAGCAAATGTTCTTGTGATGTATTTTTTTCTTCAATCAATCAATAAATTATTGAACTTGAAAACGTCGGCTTTACATATTCATAATTGAGCGAATTTGTAAGAGTTGTATTTCATTTTATTGAAATTTGTTGAAAAGCTCGTCGATGTGAGGATAAATTGCATTTCACAACTGGGAAGAATCTGGATAAAATGTGTTCGTCGCGGCAAATTTATGTATATGCTAAAACAGAAGCCGTTGAAAGAATTATTGCATCTTTGTTGATCTACCCTGTCATGATTTCATAATGTAGAATCTCTCTAATGATTCTGATGTTTTTGGGGCAGCAATGTTGGTGATATCGATTTCAAAGGGTAGCTCTATTCCTACTTGAATCGCTCGTGTTTGTTTTGCGGTGATCTGTTTTACAAATAGACCACTTCCGTCTTCCAGTATGGTTAGTATATAATCTGCATAGATGTCTGATATTTCGTTATTTCTGTCACATGCAGCCTTGGTTGGTTCTCTAAGCCATACAATATCTGGGTTTTAAGACCTTTTCCAAATGATATTTGAGTGGTTATCGTGTTACGTTTCTGCCTCGGATAATTGTGGACAGTTTCCACTTATAGCAGACAGAGATGAACCTTGCTGCTCTTCTAACTTCTGCTGGAATTAACATTGCTGTGTGCGTTGTGCTATTGTCCCTTTATTCCGTATTGAGGAAACAACCTTGCAACTTCAGTGTGTATTTTGCAAGGAAGCTTGTGCAAGCAGGCCCAATACACAATGATCCCAACTTTCTCAGTAGGTTTGTTCCTTCCCCAAGTTGGCTTATGAAGGCTTGGGAAGCAACTGACGATGAACTTTTATCTATTGGTGGTGTTGATGCTGTAGTTTTCCTCCGGATCATCGTATTCAGGTGGGTTTAAACCTGTTTTTGTAAATGCAAAGACACATAAGTTCTTTCTAAATTGTGAAAGTGTTTGCTTTTCGCATGCATCTTTTTATTTTGACTTTTCTTCTTTCAAGATTCATCATGCTACTACTCATTCCATTATATCCAATTGCAAAAGGCGATACTATTAATATTTCAGACTTACAACTGAACTATTCTTTGCAGTCTCCGGATTTTCTCTGTTGCTGCTTTTGTTTCCATGTTTCTAGTTCTACCATTTAATTACTATGGACAAGAGTCGGAGCACACGGCAATTACCTTGGAGTCATTGCAGGTTTTTACAATTGAAAATGTCAAAACAGGGTCGAGATGGTATGTATGACAAAATTAATAATGTTTTTGTTTTGGTGTTGACTATATTTTCTCTCTAAAACAATCAATGAGTTTTTAATTTTGATGTCTGTCAGGCTTTGGGGTCATTGTCTTGCACTTCATATAATCACATTATCTACCTGGATTTTTCTTTACTTGGTAAGTGATAATCAGTGTCTCATACATCTTTTCTCCAGATGATATAACTGTAATTTCTTATTGTTTTACTACCATTTTTTTGTTTAGGAGTACAAAAACATTACTAACATAAGGCTGACACATCTAAGGACATCTCCTCCCAAACCAAGTCAATTTACTGTTCTTGTACGTTCCATCCCTTGGCATCAAGAATGTTCATACAGTGATACTGTGAAAAAGTTCTTTTCAGAATATCATGGCTCGAGCTACTTGGGGCATCAGATGGTCTATCGGTGTGGTAAACTTGAAAAGATGCTGGTGAGAAACCATTTAGCTCTGATTCTTCTATGAGTATTTTCACAATGCCTTGATAATCAAGATTTTTGCTATTTTCTTTTCCTACTAGCCTTTTGCATCAGTTTCTATTTTCTTTAGTTTTCCTGTAAAATTGCTCACTCTTGTTCAATTTTTTGTACATTGCAACGTTAATTATTTTAAAGGTAAATCATTATCTGTATATTCTGCTTATCTGTTACTTCAATTTTGAAATGAGTTGTGGATTTAATGCAGAGAGATGCTGATAAAATGATTAAAGTCGCTCAAACATGTGCACCGAATCTATTACAATGTGGGACTCCTCCTCCAAATGCATTTAGGGTTCTTTCTAGAGAAGATAGCAGCAGGCGACCTGCTTACCATGATATTGGTATTATTACATCAGATAAGGTACTCTTCTATTGGAAATATGGAACCTATTTTCATAATTACTTTCTTCTACTTCTCTAAATTACTGCTGCCAATGCCATTTCTTTTATGATTAATGCAGGACATAGGACATTTTTCAAGTGTTTAGATTTTTTTCCTTCTTTCTTTCAGGAAGTCGCAGCAGCATTCATATTTTTCAAGAGTCGCTATACTGCTAATGTAGCTGCAGAGCTTCTTCAGTCATCAAATCCAATGCTATGGGTGACAAATTTAGCTCCAGAACCTCATGATGTGTGTTGGTCCAATCTTTGCATACCGTATCGGCAACTTTGGATCCGGAAGCTAACAATTATTCTAGCTTCAGTAGTGTTTATGTTTCTGTTTATTATACCAGTCACCTTTGTCCAAAGTCTTACACAGCTGGATCGTTTAGACAGGACATTTTTCAAACGACATTTAAGGAAGTAAGTTATCAATGATTCCTCCTCATTGTGCTTTAAACAACTACAATAAGAGAATTTCTCATATATGCTTGCTTTTGTATCATCTATAGGAAATAAAGTGTGACATAAAGTGTGTATTTTCTATAGGAAATATATGCATCAGCTGGTGACAGGATACCTTCCAAGTGTTATATTGATGCTGTTCCTGTACACTGTTCCACCAATGATGATGTTATTTGCTGCAATTGAGGGATCTACTTCTCGTAGTGGAAGGAAGAAAAGCGCGTGTCACAAAGTCTTGGTTTTCATGATCTGGAATGTCTTCTTTGTCAATGTTCTATCAGGCTCTGTCATCACTCAATTAAACGTTTTGAATAACCCTACTAAAATACCGACTCTGCTTGGTAAAGCAGTTCCAGCACAGGTCAGTTTTCTCATAATCTCACCAAATTTGATCCATCTAATTCTTTTAACTCATAATTTTTTTTATCCTTTTATGCGTTTTTGCAGGCCAGCTTTTTCACTACATACGTCTTGACATCAGGTTGGGCGAGTTTATCATCCGAGCTAATGCAACCAGTGGCTTTGATATGGAATGGCATAATGGTATTCATCTTCAACAAGAAAGATGATTTGGGTGATGGTGCTTTATCTTTTCCATACCACACTGAAGTCCCAAGAGTACTCCTCTTTGGATTTCTGGGCCTTAACTTTTCGATACTGTCTCCATTGATATTACCTCTCTTGTTGGTCTACTTTTTCTATGCTTTCCTCGTGTACAGAAACCAGGTGAGGGAGCTTTGCTTTCCTATATAATGATTCTATATATATGTGTTGTATTTTTCCTTGTTGATGATGATGCAATGACATTTCCTTTCAGTTTCTGAATGTATATGTTACCAAGTACGAGAGTGGAGGAAAACTTTGGCCGACTGCTCACAAAACGATTATCGTGTCTTTGGTTTTGATGCAAGTAATTGCTTTGGGTGTTTTCGGGATAAAAGGATCTTCAGTTGCTATTGGTTTCACCATTCCTTTGATTGTTGGCACGATTCTGTTTCATGAATACTGCAGGCAGAGATTCAATCCTATATTCAAGTACAATGCTGCAGAGGTATATGCATACATCAAATGAACATCATCATCATCTTTCTATCTAATGCATTAGCATTTTCCAGATATTGATTGAATTGGACAGAAAAGACGAGCAAAGTGGAAAAATGAAAGAGATTCATCGTCAGTTGAAAACAGTTTACCGTCAGCTTGCATTGAGTTCCAGTGACCTGTGTAAATCTTCGTGTCGTGGGTCCGAATCTTCTCATTTTCGTCGTCATGGAGAAGAGGAGTGCATCGGAAGTTCAATGAAAAGGCCTTCAAGTTCGTATTCACTAACTTGCTTGATCTGGGAACTTAATTACTCTGCACTACCCCTTACTGTTTATGTATATTGTGTGGTTTTTTTTCCAGGAAAGTTCTTGGCAGAATCATGGTCATTCAAAGCGCAATGCAACGCCCCCATCAATGATCAAATACCAAAGTGAATATCTATCAAGAATCATGAACTTCGAAAGAGACTGGCACGATTTGAAGGCAGATGAATAGAGCTCATAGTAGTGGTTAGATCATCCTACTCCTATACATGGTGGTTTGTTTTTGACAGTGTATAGTAAAACATTTTGAAGAAATTGGTTGAGATCAGTTTTTGAAGTTAAATTTTAGGGTTAATTACTTAATTGGTTACACATGTTTGACCAATGTTCAGAATGGTTACACATGTTTCAAAATGTGATTAATTGGTTTTGCTATGTGACTAATTGGTTACACATGTTTTTCCCAATGTGATTAATTGGTTATTCCGTTAGTAAACCGTTAATTTTAACGTTAATTAATTTTTTTAACATATTATTGAATTGTGAAATGACAATTATGCCCTTAGTTGTATTGAAGAACACATGGAAGAATTGAAGAATAAGAATCGAACCAAATTCAATTTGATGTTCTTGAGAACCCAGAATTGCTGTTTCTGAGTTCTTCACAATGTAGGTAACATGTTGAACCTTTTAATCACATCATTTCAAACAACGGTATCCATTTAATCACATTATAGAGAAACATGTATGACCTTTTTAATCACATTACAGAGAAACATGTATAACCATTTAATCACATTTGGTGATAACATATACTGCAATACATAACTTCAAGAACCCAGAAATGATGTTTCTGGATTCTTGAGAACCCAGAAATTGCGATTCTGGGTTCTCAAGAACCCAGAAACAACATTTATGGGTTCTTGAAGAAACCAGAAACGCGATTCTGGGTTCTTGAAGAACCCAGAAATCAGATTTCTGGTTTCTTCAATTCTTGTTCTTTAAGATGATGATGTGTTCTTGAAGATGATTCTAGGGGTAATTATGTCATTTTACGTATATAAATAGTGACTTACATGTGATTTCTAACGGTGAACAGTAAAAAAACCAAATAGTCACATTTCAAAACCAATTAATCACATTTTGAAACATGTGTAACCATTCTGAACATTGGTCAAACATGTGTAACCAATTAAGTAATTAACCCTAAATTTTAGCATCATCAACATTAAAATGCGTACCACACGTAGATTTAATTTTGTGAGTGAAAATTTTAAATTTAAAAAATTGGTGATATATCGTCAAGTAACCTGCAAAAAATTGGTCATCCGTTAATTTTGTGTTGTTTTGCTTATTTTTTTAAAACCGTTGTTTGATTTTTCTTAGTTTTTGCTGTATCAGCATTTTAGTTATAAGTTTACGCAATTATTATATAATCTTGCCAATGATTTAATCTAATTTGTAAGTCTTTGTTCTGGCTATAGTTAATCTAGCAACGTCTATTGAAATATCATTATGTGTATGCCTTCCATTTAAATCATTGTCGTATTGAAATATCCTACGATGGATCAACATTTGGTCCCTACTATCCTTCTCCACAAATGATAGAAAAGCTTTTATTTCCATGAATTATGTATAGTTGAATTCTGTGATGATGGGACGGGCATGGACGGTGCTTGGGGTGGCAAACAAAAAAGAAGCTAAAACATACAAGGAAACTTTGAAAGAGTCTTTAGGGTTTCGTCATTTAATTAAAAAATTCGGATTAAATTCTAAAAATAGAAAAATATTCATAGTTAGTATTTGTATTACTTAAGAGTTGAGTCCGATACGAGTGAACATTATTAAGGGTGATAAATTGTGTGTGTTGTGTTATCGTGCATATCAATACGTTTATTGTGTAATACTTACTAAATACGAACATGCACAATAAACATACCGTGTCATGTTCCTCAACACGAACACGACACACAATTTTTCGTGTGTGTTCGTGTTGTGTTAAGATATAGTCAAATATTTATTCGCATTTATAAGAAAATATCAAAATAACAAATTGTTAATAATACTAATTATCAATTCAAACATCAAATTTAACGAGTTTTTAATGTAGAATTGACAAACTCTAAAAATTAAATATTTAAATACGCTTTTAAAAACTATTTAACGAGATTTGTTCAAAAAATTATTCAAGTTCAATTTTATAGTTGGAAAAAAAAGTCAAATTTTAATGTATTATCGTGTGTCATGTTCTGATACTTGAACACAAACACGACACAAAAATACTTTTATGTTATCGTGTTATTGTTCTGTCATATGTTTCACGGACACGTTTGTTTTTTCATATCGTGCTATCATATTGCGTGAAAAATTATCGTCCCTAAAAATTACTGTAATTATGGAGAAAAAAACATACTAAAAGTGCTATCCTTCATGTCGTGTCGTGTCTAATCGTACCGTGTTATTAATTGTGTCGTGTCTAAACAGATATGTCTTAAACGTGTCTCAAAACTTCAGACACGAACACGACACGATTAAGTAGAAGATCACACGTGACACGACACGGGACACAATTAACCTTATTGGAAATAAAAAATCGGAAAATATCTCGTGTTAAACGACACGACACACCACGATTAGACACGACACGTAACAGATAGACGCGATACGATGCAACACGATTAAACATGATTCAATGAAACACGACACGATACGACACGATTAAGAACACTTTGAAACTGATACGGAACTACACGATTAAACACGACACGATACGTTACGCGACACGATTAACATGAAAGTCAGTAATTTTACATATTTTTCAACATACGAGCTAAGATTTTCAAAGTGCAAATTGAGTACCACTAAGGTACGTACATAATAATAACATTACAATTCAGAGATACAAACAAAATACAACGACCAAACAAAATCCAGAGATCACACCCTATAAACAATCATAATTGGAGACCACACGCAGATCAATAGCTCACGACTAACTAGCTATGAACGACAACTCACGACCAACCAACTTGTCCAACTCACGAAGCTCACGACCAACCAGCTCTGGACGACAACTGTCACGCCAAGGAACCAACTCGGGACAACAACTGTCACGCCAAGGAACTTGCTCGGAACGGAGTGGCCAACTCACGAAGCTCACAACCAAGAAACTCGGGACGACCAATCTCACGGTCAAGCTCATGGCCAACCAATTCGTCCAGCTCACGAAGCTCACAGTCAACCAGCTCTGGACGACAGCAGTCACGCCAAGGAACCAGCTCAGGACGACAACTGTCACGTCAAGGAATCAGCTCAGGACGGCAACTCGAGACTTGCTGAGAGTGTCTGTGGGTGCAACTCGATGGTAGTTGTCTGCGGTGCGTGAGAACTTCTCCACTGGTCCAACAGATTTCCACTACGTGAGAAGTGAGAACCTCTCTCACTGAGAATTTAAAATGGAGAGTCTAACGAGGCGTTTCTTTCACGGAATTTGGAATAAGGAATACAGAATAGGAATTGGGAATAAGGAATAGGAGTTAAGAATATGAAGTTGTTTCTTTGGTTGAATAGAATGGAATGGAATAAGGAATTATGTTGTTTCTTTGGTGGAATTGTAAACGGAAAAGGAATGTGGTAAAATGACATATTTGCCCCTCTTTGTATATGTATAGTATATAATAAAAAAAATTTGTATTAGTTAATTATAAAACTTAAAAATATTTAAAACGTTTATTTAAATAATAAAAAAAAACGAAATTTTTTAGCTAACGTGACACCTTCTAGACTACGAACCGATGAATCCACCATAGGTAGTTGTTGCTGAATTGGATCCGTTAGCTCCACTGTCTTCGCTAACGAATCAGATATCATGGTTCCTGCACAGGTAAAAATTGGATTGCTTAAGAGAACGTTTGATTGATGCTATATCCTCATCTTGAATATCATCAATTTCAGACCAAAGTGGACTGAACCAAAAGCAGCAATAAGCACAAAAACATATATGAAATTCCTAACACTGTAGACATGAAATAGAGTCTTTCTTGTATAAATGAAGCTGTGAAGAATAGAAAAAAACTCTACTTTCTTGATGGCAATGTGGTCAAGCTTTTAACACTCTATTAGAGTAGTAGTGACTTATGAAAACACTCATCTAATTCATGTTATATAAGGGGAAATCAGAGTGATATGGTATCTTGCTCCAACACCCATTCTGGATATATATATATATATATAATATCCACATTCTGTAAAACTCCACCACTCTAGGCTAAGCACCACTAACACAACAACTGACTATAGAACATCACAAATACATTACAGGAAATAAAAAAAATTATGCACAAGTACAAGAAGCGGTTACTGAAAGAAGCCGAAGACATACCTTGATGAGTCAAAATCTGCAGCATTCCATCTCTATCGTCTGATACTCTGTGCCTGAGGTTTGGGAATCATTGAGTAGAGAAAGAACAGAGACTGAGAGAGAATCCAATTACAGAAACGTCTGATACTCTGCGCCTTGTACTCAGATTGAGAGCTCCACCCAAAACGTGATGCAAGTTACAAACATTTGCTCCCAATTCCAGAAACACTGCAAATTACAAATCTAGATTTTCGAGCTAAGACAATCAATGCGTAAATTTGAATCTCATACTGATTCAACATTGAACAAATAACACAAATCATAAACAACATATTTATTAACGAATCGAATTCAAACAACAACAAACAGTATTGAACATTCAAGAAACACAAACAACAATCAAAATACAAACAACAATCAAAACAGCAAACACAAACAACATGAATGAACACAGCTTCACCAAGCATCAATTATGTTCGAACACAGCTTCACCAAGCATCAATTTTGTCTGACCGAACCCAGATCAACGATTCAATCCAACAACAACATATAATCTTGGTTCGAACCCAGAACTTTGATTCTATGTTCGAACAGAACGGAGAAGGAAATCAGAACGGAGAAGGAGAGTATACCTGAGGAAAAGGATAGTAGAACGGAGAGGGAAAACAGCTTGGAGCTTCGGTTGGAGCAGCTTGGAGCTTCGGTGATGAAGAGAATGAAGGATGAATGAGCTGAGGGTCGCACAAAACCGAAGGGCAAAGAGCTGATTAATCGAGGGTAGCGTTGGAATTAACAAAATGTATCGGGGTAAAATTTTTTTTTTCATACCTATTCCGGATTCCTAGCGGACAAGACTTAGAAATTCAGAGGTTTTGGAATAGAATGTCTAAGCCTACCCCGCTCAGAATGTCTAAGCCAAATTCCATCAATTCTTTGAAAAGAACAACTTCTTACGGAATCCGTAAGTCTAATTCCATTAGTATTATGTGAAAAGAACGGGCCATAAATCTCTGAGACGTTGCTTTTTGCTTGAAGTTGGTAGAAGGTTATCAATTCAAAAAATTTGAAAATGAAACTAAGACGTTGCTTGTCATGGTAGGATTGCAGTGTGCAGAGTCTGCAAGATTAGACAACGAACTCTTTCCATGTTGTTAGATTGTTTTCAATTCAACGGTGAATAAGTGTATGCATTTATATATGTATAAACGTGTCACGATTAGTTTGAACGTGTCTCTATTCGTGTCACAGGTATACACGACACGATTAAACATGAACAGTTAATCGTGTTTATACAGATATTTGCATATCTGATGTGCTTAGACAATATTATTAATCGTGTTTAAACATATAAGAGTTATTTAGATACGAAATCCGTTAAGATCAAACTCATTTACGCTTTAAAACAGATCGTGTCAGAAATTTTCAGTCCTATTCTTTCACATACCCTACTACAAAATGTCATAATAAGTAGGGTTGACAATTCGTGCGTGCGTGCATGCTATCGTGCGTGTTAAGAGATGTAATAGCATACAATAGTCCAATACGACACACACGAAAATGTAATCGTGTCATAGACACACGACACGAACACGACACGAAATATATTGTATCAAAACGACACGAACACGATAACACGAAAATATTCGTGGAAAATCGTAGCACGATAGCACGGTTGAACGATAACGCAATAAATATTTCATAGTAACACGATAACACGTTTGCACGATAAAACATTTTCACGTTCGCACGATAATATTAAAGATTGTATAATACTCTGTTAGTTAGTTACATGTTAGTTAGTTACCGATAGTTTGCTGAGTTAGGGGTTAGCTTAGATAGTTACAGATAGTTTACAAATAGTTAGCTTAGATATAATACTCAATTGCTATAAATAGATGTAGAGTTTGTATAGAGAAGTACTTTGAATAATACTTTGGATTTCTCTTGATAATATGGTATCAGAGCCACTGCTCTTCGACTCTGCGTCATCTTCTTCGATGGAGTTCTTTTGTTAATTCCTCCAGTATTTACAGACTGGAGGAGGTGACAACAAAACCGTAGCTGTTGTTACTCCTATTGCTGCTACTGTCGTGGCTGCAAATATGGCAGGTAACTCTATACATTCGGCTTGTGTTCCTCAATTTTGGATAATCGATTCAGGTGCTACCAATCATATGACATCACATAAGGAATGGTTGTTTGATGTTCGTCTTAATGATTCTCCTTCCCGAGTAGTTCATTTGCCTAATGGCACACGATGTAGTGTCACTCATATTGGATCTTGTCAAATATCTCCACGTTTGATCCTTCGTGATGTACTCCTGGTACCGGACCTCAAATATAATCTTGTGTCTGTTTCACGGTTGACCAAAGATTCTTCTTGTCATATGATTATTTCTGCTGATAAGGTTATTATTCAGTCTCTCTCTAATGGGATGACTCTCGGGATTGGCAATAAAGATCAAGGACTGTATACTATGATGCATCGGTCAGCTCCTGTTCCAGTTTTTGCTGCAGCTACACATGGATGCAATGACGAGCTGTTATGGCATAATATGTTTGGTCACAGTTGTTCTTTGTCAAGAAAGGGACCTGGTTTATCTGATTGTACGGTTTGTTCTTTGGCCAAACAAACTAGATGTTCTTTTCCAGTGAGTATGTCTCATGCAAAACAGTTGTTTGGGCTTGTTCATCTTGATCTTTGGGGACCATATACAGTTCCTACAATCAATGGTTACAAGTATTTTCTTACGATTATTGATGATTGCTCTCGAAGTACTTGGATATATTTGTTACGTCTAAAGAGTGATGTGGTTTTGTACATCAAAAGGTTTCTTCAAATGATCAAGACACAATTCAATTCAACCGTGAAGATTTTTCGGAGTGACAACGGGGGAGAATTCGTCAATACTCTTACAATCCAACTATTCCAAAAACTAGGGATCATACATCAAACTAGTTGTGCACACACCCCTCAACAAAATGGTCGAGTTGAGCGCAAACACCGACATTTGCTAGATATGGCTCGGGCTATCCGTTTTCAAGCTTCGATACCAATTCGACATTGGGGGTATTGTGTTCTTGGTGCTTGTTATTTGATAAACTTGCTCCCAACTCCAGTTCTTTCAGGAAAATCGCCTTATGAATTCTTACACGGTCATTCACCTGATCTTTCTCATCTTCGTGTGATTGGTTGTTTTTGTTTTGCTACAAATTTGTGCAATAATGATAAGCTGTCCCCAAGAGCAGAACCGAGTGTGTTTCTTGGCTACTCTCCTACTCAAAAGGGTTATATTGTCATGAGTTTGCGAGACTCAGTCTTTCGGGTCAGCCGAGATGTCAGGTTCCAAGAAAATGTCTTCCCGTTCAGACTTTCGAAGCTTGAGTTGCAGAGTCTGATTCCTTTCGGCACCCTTGCTGATCATTCAAGTGAAGTCTTTACTGATTGTAAAAGGCATGATATTGGATTACATTCTAGTCTGACTACTACTGAGATAGTTCAGCCTACCTCTCCTACACCTGTGGTGGCTGAAACATCCTCCCCTGCACCGGCTGAATCTGTTGTTGATTCATCCTCTGCTGGTGTTGAACCTGTTGCTGATTCATCCCCTGCCGTTGCTGAGCCGATTGATGTGCAACCGTCTCTTCCTGAAATTGTTAATGGAGCTGCACTTAGGAGATCATCTCGCACCAGTAAACCTCCAGCTTGGATGGTGGACTTTGTGACCTCACCGAAAGCTTCAACTGTTTTTGGTTTACATAACTCAGTGCAGTATAAACATCTTTCTAATAAGTTTCAGTGTTTTTTGAGCACTTTATCTCGTCACATGAGCCTCATTCTTTTGAAGAGTCTATTCAAGATCATAATTGGGTAGGAGCAATGCAAAATGAATTGAAGGCTTTGGAAGGCAACTGTACTTGGGTCATTGTCGATTTGCCACCTACTAAACGTGCAATATGGTGTAAGTGGGTTTACAAGATCAAATACCGCTCGGATGGCTCTTTAGAACGCTATAAAGCTCGTCTTGTTGCGAAGGGATATACACAAGTAGAAGGTACAAATTTTAATGAAACCTTTTCCCCGGTTGTAAAGATGACCACTGTTCGTACTTTGTTAGCTCTTGCGGCAGCTCACTCGTGGAACATATTTCATATGGATGTTAACAATACCTTTTTGCAAGGCGATCTAGTCGAGGAGGTTTATATGGAGATTCCACCGGGTTTTGTTGATAATTCTGTCAAACGTGGTTCCGGTACTAAGGTGTGCAAGTTACTCAAATTGTTATATGGCTTGAAACAAGCCTCTCGACAATGGAACATCAAACCCACTCAAGCTCTTCTCGAAAATGGCTATTCACAGAGTAAAACTGATTATTCTCTATTCATAAAACACTGAGATTCTAAGTGGGTATACCTTGTCATCTATGTTGATGATCTTCTCATTACCGGATCTGATTATGTTCTCATTGAAGAGTTGAAGAAAACACTATGTAAGCATTTCAAATTGAAGGATCTCGGTTTGTTACGATATTTCCTCTGGCTTGAAGTTACTCGATCACAACTTGGAATCGTTGTCAATCAACGAAAGTATGCATTGGAACTTCTTGGAGATACAGGTCTTACCGCGGCTCGACCAGCACCCACGGCCATGGAACAACATGTTCGACTTACAACTATGGATTATTATAAATTAGTGGGGTCTCAAGATGATGATGCATTGGCTAATATTGAGTCATACCGCAGGTTGATAGGTCGCCTTCTTTACCTCACTATGACTCGTCCGGACATAGCTTTTGCGGTACAACATTTGAGTCAATTTGTTCATGAACCGAAGAAGTCGCATTATGACGCAGCACAACGAGTCGTTCGCTACATTAAAGGTAGTCCAGGCCAGGGGCTATTCTTTCCGGCTCAATCCGATCTCACATTGAGAGCATACTGTGATTCCGATTGGGCGACATGTCCTTTTACAAGGAGATCGGTTAGTGCTTATTGTGTCAAGATGGGCGAGGCAATTATATCGTGGAAAGTAAAAAAAACAGCACACTGTCTCTCGTTCAAGTGCAAAGGCTGAATATCGTAGCATGAGTATGGCTGTAGCTGAGATTGTTTGGTTGCGTCGACTTTTAATCGAACTCGGGTTTTGCAGCTCCGGACTTACTGAGCTATTCTGTGATAGCAAAGCTGCTATTCAAATTGCAAGAAACCCGATATTCCATGAGCGAACTAAACATATTGAACTCGATTGCCATTTCATTTGAGAACGAGTTGAAGATGGTACGATTTCCACCTCGTATGTTGCCTCAAAAGATCAACTTGCTAATTTACTTACAAAGGCTTTGGGGCGTCAACAACATGAGTATTTGCTGCAAAGATTTGGAATCAAAGATATTTTCAAAGAAAAAAAAAAGTAGATGAAGGGGAATATTAAAGATTGTATAATACTCTGTTATATATTTCTGTTAGTTAGTTACATGTTAGTTAGTTACAAATAGTTTGCTGAGATAGGGGTTAGCTTAGATAGTTACAGATAGTTTAGTTACATATAGTTTACAAATAGTTAACTTAGATATAATACTCAATTGCTATAAATAGATGTAGGGTTTGTATAGAGAAGTACTTTGAATAATACTTTGGATTTCTCTTGATAATAGATAACACGACCTAAATAACATAAACATGTATTTGTACAAAAGAGACAATATACATAATCTATAATGATTCCGTTGGCAATGGAGAACAAGAGAAATATCTTTAATGAATTTCCATATCCATTTAGATTGTTTTCGTGTTATCATGTCTTGAGACCTAAACACTAACACGACACGAAAAAATAATCATGTTCGTGTTATCATACCATCAAAAGCAAACACGACTTTTTTCGTGCGTATTCGTATCGTGTCGTGAGTGAAATTGTCTTTCCTAATAATAAGGCTATCATATGTTTAGTTGCTTATCCTAATGATGGGAACTCTCATAATTAAAATACGTCCACTTGTTTGAAAGGTATTGGAACTAGGTGTAGGTCAAGTCCGATCCGATCAATTCATAAAAGATTATAACATAAAAAGTATTTGTAATAACGATTATGTGGTGTGTTATATATAGTATGGAACAAAAATAATTCATGATTTTTAGGATATTTTATACAAAAATATGTATGATGTTATTAGTAAAAGTAATCAAATATATTACACATACGGTAAAAAGCAAATTCGTGTCGATTTCAGCAAATCAACGTAAGTAGTGGAAAGAAACTGAAAATGGTATGACATTAAAGATAAAGGGTTTAGTGGGTGGAAATAAATATGATAAAATATTTTGAGAACTAACTTAACAATGCTATGGTAAATAAAAGAAGAGTAAATATGTATGTTAGAAAATAGTGAATATTGATGGTGACGACTGATGACATATGTATGTATAAAAAAGTGCATTAGAGAGATGTGAATTTGGGGGTAGAAATTTTTTTATCACTTAAATTAATTTATTAATGAAAAAAATATAGTATTTTGTATAGTTAATTTTTGGGCTAAATACCAATTAGCTACCTGAACTTTGGACGTTTTGCAACGAGCTATCCGAACTTTAAAAAATCAAAACAGGCTACCTCAACTTTGGACGAAGGTGCAACGAGCTACCTCCGTTCAATTTCTGACGACTTTCCGACTAATTTCTGTCACAGTTGACAATAATTTGGACGGAGGTAGATCGTTGCACCTTCGCCAAAATTGAGGTAACCCATTTTAATTTTTTAAAGTTCGGGTAGGTCGTTGCAAAACGTTCAAAGTTCAAGTTGATAATTGATATTTAACCCTTAAATAACTTTTTTGTGAGCAAATTGATAACTAAACGTTTTTTATTGTATAAAACAAACTAGATTTGACAAATTTTATGTTAAATTTGATATATAGAAAATACTTTCAAAAATTGCAAAACCATCCTAAAGTTTAATATAATGACCTAAAAGTTTAAACAATAAGTTTACAAATGAAAATAATACATGCTATAAAAAAATATAACACAAATATTAAAAGTGATATTTTAAATATTTTTATTTTTTTATAAGACATTTGAAAATAAACTAAAATTTAATTTGTGAATTTTAAAAATTTTCATGTTCTTATACAAAAATTGAAGTTGTTTTAGAATTATAGAGGATGATATTTTTAAAATACTTTTTATCAAGTTTAATAAAAAAAATTAATGAAATTACCTTTTTATACAATACAAAAAATTTAACTATAAAAATGCACACTCATATAAATTTTAAGTATTTATTTCATATGTAACCCATTATTTAAATCTTTAATAATTATTTTACGAGTTTTTCAAAAAAGTAGGCATAATTAAAAAAAATATTTAGAAAAAGAAATATAAAAAAATATTTCAAAAAATTGGATATACGCGTTACCCGGGGAGAGTTAAATCACAACTCGCACTTGAGGGTAGCGTATTGCTGCTTTAGTTTTCTTTCTCCTAATGATGCGATATTTTAAATTATGTATCTATTAAAAAAATATAGTAAGTAAATATTTTTTTTTGGCCCAAAGTAAGTAAATATTTAATTGTGATTCAAATGATGCAAAAAATATTAAATTTGGACTTACTAATTGACCATATGCTCTGCCCTCTGTTTAGATATGAAAATTTGACTTAAAAATCTAACACAGACCCTGTAAGTCCAAACTCAACACGGTTCACGTCAATTATGACGAAATTCAATTATCTACTTACTCTAATTGTTTTGGATTTTTTTATTAGATATATATTAAAAAAATTAGTGTAACGTTATTTGTCTTATAATTTGACCGAAATGATAAATTGAATTAGGTGAAAATTTTATTTATATACTTACTTAAAAAAATTATAAAAATTACCATAGGTAAATAATTTAATTACGACATAAATGACACAAACTAGGTATTGAGTTTTGATTTTCGGACTGATAGTATGATACGACAATTAAACAATTATACAAATACATATACATACAAATACAAATACATATTAATACATATACAGATAAATACATATACATGTAAATACATACATATGTATATACATATATATATGTCGTATCATACATATAACTAGGGCCGACAATGGTGCGGTGAAAAACTCATAACCATGGTTATAACTGTTACTGTTTAATATGGTTAACCGTACCATTATGGTGCTGTGCGGTTATGGTGATGAATTTTCTACCCATAATGGTTATGGTTATGGTATTTGAGTTATATCCATGGTTATAACCATGATTATTATATAAATATAATATTGATTTATTATTAATAAACTAATTTGTATAATATACTAAATATAAATTATATAATTGAAAATTTGAAATTGTTGAAGATTGAAGGCGCCAAAGTCCAACGATGGTAATATAGATTGATGTATTCTCTAAAATAAAATTTTCGATCTTTTATTATATTACATGTGTGAAATGAATATGAGTATACGGGTAAAACCATGATTAATAACTACGGTTATTTTAATGGTTATGGTATTGAAAATTATACTCATAATGGTTATGGTTATAGTTATGGTTATGGTTATGGTATGTGATTGAAAACTATAGTATGGTTATGGTATTTGTCATACTTTGACCATACCCTAACCATCGACCACCCTACATATATCAAGGATTGGTAAAATAAAAAAAAAATCACTGAAGTCACTGTGTATATATACGATATATATATGAATTGTGTATAATTGAATTCTGTGATGATGGGACGGACATGGACGGTGCTTGGGGTGGCAAACAAAAGAGAAACTAAATCACACGAGCAAATTGGAAAAAAGTCTGAAAATAGTAATATATTCTACGAATATGTTTTTTCAATTCAAACAATTATTTTTTGTTCAACGTAATTGAAAATGATGGTAATTGTTATTTTTATTATTTTTCTGTTAAAAAATTTTGTTAAATATTTTTTATATTTGCAAAATTAACCAAATATTTTTCTAAAAGTTACAACTAAACCCTACAAACTTACACTAATGTTACAAATAATTCTCAACTCGATTCGAGTCACACCAAGGGTCCCCTAGCCAGGGTCCAAACCCAGACCAGGTCACCCAACCTTGGGGACCTGGTTTGGGTTCAGACCCAGATCATAGGAGCTTCGATTGGGGCTGCAATTGAGCCCCAACCCAGATCAGGTCGCCCAACTATGGGGACCTGGTATGAGTTCAAACCCATACCATAGGACCCCCGATTGGAGCTCCAATTGAGCCACAATCGGGGGTCCTATAGTGTGGGTCCGAGCCTAGACCAGGTCCCTACGGTTTGGGTGACATGGTTTGGGTTTGAACCCTGGCTAAGGGACCCCCGGTGTGGCTCGAATCGAGTCGGGACTTGTTTGTAACATTAGTGTAAGTTTGTAGTGTTTAATTGTAACATTTAGAAAAATATTTGATTAATTTTGCAAATATAAAAAATATGTAACAGAAAAGTAACATATGTACCAATTCCATCATTTTCAAACATATTGAATCATTAACCATCACAAAAAAACATGTTGGACGAAAAACCATTTTGTGCAAACATGTTGAACAATTTTCAGACTTTTCCCGAGCAAATTTTGATAGAATGTTTTGTTCTTTAATTAGAAATTTCGGGTTAAACTCTAAAATTCGAAGAATAATCATGGTAGTAGTAGTAGTACATGTACTCCTTAAGAGTTGAGTCCGATACAAGTGGAATTAATTTAGGGGTGACAAATTGTGTGTACGTGCATGTTATCGTGCGTATACGTATCGTATGATACTTACCAAACATGAACACACACAATAAACTTATTGTGTCATGTTCCTCAACACGAACACGACATGCAATTTTCTGTGCGTGCTTGTGTTGTGTTAAGATAGTCTGTTATTTGTTCACATGCATGCGAGATTTATAAGAAAATATCAAAATAACGTTAATAGTAATAATTATCAATTCAAACATCAAATTTAAAGAGTGTTTAATGTAGAATTGACAAACTCTAAAAGTTAAATATTTAAATGCATCTTTAAAAGTTATTGAACGAGATTTGTTTAAAAAATTATTCAAGTTCAATTTATAGTTGGCAAAAATAAATAAATCAAATTTTAATGTGTTATCGTGTTCTGATACCTAAGCACGAAAATGACACAAAAATACTTTCGTGTTATCATGTTGGTACTATCGTGTTATCGTTCTGTCATATGCTATCATGAACACGATTTTTTTTCATATCGTGTTGCCTGAAAAATTGTTTATTCCTAAAAATGATTGTAAGTATGGAACAAACAACCTAAAGATGTTATCCTTCTAATGTTATGTCTACTGCAAAATGTCATAATAAGGCTTTCACATGTTTAGTTGGTTATGCTAATGATGGAAGCCCTCATAATTAATATATGTCCACTTGTATGAAAGGTATTGGACTAGGTCTAGGTGAAGTCCAACTAATTCATAAAGTAAGATTATAACATAAAAACATTTATAATAAAGATTATGTGGTGTATTGTATATAGTAGGAAACAAAAATAATTCATGATTTTTAGGATATGTTACACAAAAATAGGGATGATGTTATTAGTATTTTTTTTTGGCCAATAATGATGTTATTAGTAAGAGTAATAAAATATATTACACATACGGTAAAAAGCAAATTCGTGTCGATTTCAGCAAATCAACATAAGTAATGGAAAGAAACTGAAAATAGTATGACATTATAAAGAATTAAAGATAATGGGTTTAGTGGGTGGAAATAAAAATGATACAATATTTTGAGAACTAACTTAACAATGGTGTAGTAAATACTTTCAAAAAATGTAAAATCATCCGAAACTTTAATATAATAGTCTAAAATTTTAAACAATAAATTATTAAATTTTAAATAATACATGCTATAAAAAAAACATAACACAAAACTACTAAAAAGTTAAATTGTAAAATATATTTTTTAATATAAAATAACTATTTAAACACAGTTTGAAAATAAACTAGAATTCAATTTGTGAATTTTAATAATTTTCTTGTGTTTATACAAAAGTTGAAGTTATTTAAGATCATACTAAAATATTATAGTATTTTTTGTAATTTTTTTAAAATACTTTCCTTTCTGTCAAATTAATAAAAAATAATAAAATTAACTTAATACATCAAATTCCCCTATCAAATTCCCCACTCATATGTATCAAATTCCCCACTCATATGGCCAAAACAAAAATCCCCACTCATATAAATTTTAACTATCTATTAATTTCATAAGTAACTCATTATTTAAATCTTTAATAATCATTTTGCTGCATTAATAACTAATAAAATATTAAAATCACTGCAGTAACACAATGATGAAAAAGGGTTCAGTTCCCTTAGGAAACAGTTTATTTGTCTTGTCGATGGGAAACTCTCAATTATGTGGATATTGAATTCTTAGATTCGTCGGTGGATAAGTCGTACCAACTGGAGGATTCTTCCATCATTTTCCATATATACACAGAAAAAAATAGTTTTAACTAATAATAATATATATATATATATATTTTTTTTTTTTAAAAAAAAGCTAATTTAATGTAGGGATAAAATCGGTTAGAAACAAGTCGGAAGCTAGAAATAAAAAATAAAATTAAAAAAAATCAGGTAAAGTAAAAATTACAAATCAACATGGATGTGTGACACGTTTAACCCTAGCTAATCGAAAATGATGGCTTAATATAGGTTAATAGAGTATAACAAACATTATCATTAACACTTTTTTTTTTCTAGTACAATTATTATAAACTTAGCAAACTGTATATAACTAACTTAACTAAATAGGGTCAAATATTATACATTCTCAAACCTAATCTAGGGTTTTGCAAAAGAACATAACTGAACCAGAGGTAGTACACTTGTAATTAGGAGGGACTTATAATTTTCCGAAAAGAGACTAATTTGAAATTGATAAAATATTTATAGTTGAGTAATTATAACTACGTACTCATTTATTTGATCTTTCTTAGAATATATATCTTATTTTTATTTTAAATAAATAAATATTATCATGATTTGTATTTTAATTTTTTTTCTATTGGATATAATCTTTTTTTTTTATAATTATTATTTTATTGTATATAAATCCTTTAAATATTGAAAAATGTTTGCTTTGGATACTTTAGTAGAATCTGTAAGTGCATCTCCATAAATTATAAGTTTAGGGTTCTTCATTTGGGATTCATAATCAATTTGTTGCATTATTGTCCTTACTCTACTTTTTTTTTTGGCCAATCCTTACTCTACTTTATAAATGTTTCAAATATATATATATATATATATATATATATATATATATATATATATATGTAAAAAAGGGATTACATATTTGCCAACCAATGATGGACACATTTATAATTTTTGTGAATATAATTATTAATTTTTTTGTAAAAAAAATACAAGATTAATCATATTTTCCGTAAAGCAAACATAGTAGCGAATTTCCTAGCTAAGAAATTAAAGCTATGCTTTTGGAAGAATTAATCATTTCAATATTAAATCCCTATTTGGGGCTTATTGGTTATCATTTGAATTTGATTGGATGAATGACTTAAAAGTTATTCACTCTAAAGTTATAAATAAGTGATTTTCCTTATTTTTATATAAAAAAAAAAATCTATGTATATGTAAAAAAAAAAGTGAAGGAGAGAAGAAATTATAATTTTTTTTTATCTGTCATTACTAAAGCAATATATATGCGTAACACGCTTCAACTCCTCCATCATCATCATCTCTGTTGAGTTTAAAGAAGCCTACAGTAATTCCTTCCCTGATGCTTCTTCATTTTTCACTCAAACCATACTCACAGATCGCCTTGTAGACGACGCCTCGATTGTTCGAGATTCCATACTGACTACTGCTTTCTACTACTTGAAAAAGAAATTACCATCATACGTAAGTATAATTTTCTTCCATGGAATCAGACGATACGATCCGTCTAGCTCTGGGGCTAGGGTTTCAAGACCACCATCTCGTTAACAGCAGCAGACGCTCAGAGCAGAAGAAACCATCGTCGTCTCTTGATGATCACCAACAACAGAAACCCTTCTCTTTTCTCAGCTTAGCTTTATCGGAAACCAAACCCCGATCCGAAGATGATCATCACACAAATGGTAATCAAATGAAATTTATCTTTTCATTCGTACATATACATATATACACTTCTGTACAAATGAAAGAGTAGTGATTCTTGATTTCAACTTTTGTCATGGTGTTCTTGGTTGTTAATTAATTTGATGTTTCTAAAATATATTTATGCAGCGGTTAGAGATAAGGGTGATGCAAAAATAAACGAATTGAATAAAGCAAAGACGGTGGTGACGGCGGCGGCAGCTTCTTCTCTGACTGCGGTTTCATCGTGGACTTCAAAGACGATGAGCGATGAAGACGAAGACTGTACCACTCCCAAGAAAAAACTCAGACTTTCCAAGGAACAGATTTCTATTCTAGAAAACACATTCAAAACTCAACCCACTCTCAATCCAGTACGGTCCTCGTTCGTGTTTTTTTGTGCAAAAAATGATTTACAATTATATTATGTCGTTCTTCGTTTAATCTGTTTTTTGTTGACAGAAAGACAAACATGATTTGGCAGCCCAGTTGAATCTTCGGCCTCGTCAAGTCGAAGTATGGTTCCAAAACAGAAGAGCAAGGTACAAGATTATATTTTGCTGCTTCAATGTATGTACTGTGTGTCTGCTGTCTGGTCTAGTTAGGGGCTCCATCCTTCCTTCCTCGTACTTTAAGCATATACTATTATTAATTATTATGATGAGTTGGTTTCTGGGGTTGTGAAGCCGACATAATTAAACCTACCATTCATCCAAATAATTCGACCGACCAAGTTAAATTTGGAAAAACATTGCGTGCGGGCTTGTTTAATTAGCTCTCTTTCCGAGTCATGAAAAATTCCATTATGGGAACGTAAGTGATGTCAAATGAAATCACGAGAGTTTCTTTGGTTGCCTTATATAATAGATGGGACAGAAAGGACCCATCTCACGACAATGATCCACTCGCTGTAAACGGGCGGTGCGGTCTTCAATAATTTTCTTGTCCTTCTCTCAAGTTGGTTTGTATTCACATAAGGGAAAAACCTACTTTCCTTTTGCTTATGGCTAAGTAAGCGGCGCTCCATCCATTGTTGCACCAATACTGTCTGTTGTTGTTAAATGCGCCGTCGTTAGTGTTCCGTCAATTTTTTCAGTTAAACATTATTTTGTTTTGATCAAAATGACGATTTTACTCCATGTTCATCTACCTTTCATCTTTAATACAAAATCACAAATCAAATATAAAAAATGAGTATGAATTTGAACCACACAATGCATGTTGAAGTTCGAAATCAGCCCACAACAATATTTCTAGCTAAGTTCGAAATCAACCCAGAAATGTTGTTTTGGGTTAAAAAATAACATAGAACAACATTCCTAGGTTGACTTTGAACAAAAAAAAATGTTGGTCTAGTTTCGAAATTGGGTATATCAAAATTTAAAGTGAATTTTGAGTTTGATTTAGTGTTGAAGATGATATGAACATGAGGGTAAAATTGATATTTTGACTGATTTAACAATAAAAATTAACAGAATAGTAACAGTGGTACAAATGATAACACTCTAAAACATCCAATTGCACAAAACAATATAGGTGGGTGCATTTAACTGGACAAACATCTAGTGCATTGAAGCTATTTAACCTTTATATAATGGAGTGTATATATGTTATCGTTAATGTGCAACCTAATCATAATTATAACCATTATTGAATAACGAAAACCCGCATTATGTTTTAAGTTAATTTTCTACTCTATAATCGGCAGGATCAAGATGAAGCAAACCGAAGTGGATCGCGAATCGTTGAGGATTCGGTGCGAATTTCTAAGGGAAGAGAATAGAAGGTTTGTTCGTTACAGATCATTATAATTTGATAGATTATCATCTTATTCAAATAATCTGAACCCTAACCCTAGAAAATGATCTCTAAACTGAAGATTGCAGAATGAAGTAATGGAATTCAAATCCTTGACACAAGCCATGACATTTCCAATCCAATTTTCATCGTCTCCCTCTCCATCCATCCCAATGTGCTCTTCGTGTGAAGAAGGTACAGGTCGAAGCAGCAGCAACCCTAATGGCGATGTCTCTCCCCCAAGAAGCTTCTTCTCCAGTAGCACTGGCAGCAATAACACCAGCTGCAACGTTGACTTTGCAAATCAACCTTGACAGAAGTTGCCTTGCAGACCAAGAAAGGATGGCAAGAGATGCCCATCTGTGCGCCAACGTATATCTGAAGTTGATGTGGATCATTCAATCATATAATGAATAAGAGATTGTACAATTACTTTTTGTACGTGTGGGTTTAGATATACGAAAATTATCTGCAGATCCTATGGATATATACATATACGGTTGAAAGAAAAATCTGGATGATTTGAAAATTTGATGACTACCACTACGGGAGAGAGCTCAAATACCGTCTCAATGTAACGGCTCAATAGTAATTGAGCCGTGAAAAATTAATTTCAATAAAATATCACGGCTCAATTACTATTTAGCCGTTATTTTATTTTTTAACGACTCCATTATTTGAGCCGGCAGATTTTTCTCGATTTTCACGACTCAAATCCAAGTGCCGTGAATAATTTAATTATTTTTTTCGCGGCTCATTTTATTTTCAGTAGTGACAAATATTTTTTTTTATAAAATAAAATTGTTTTTCACGGCTCGTTTTCATTTTGAGCTGTTTGTGTTTTTCAAAATTGATTTAATTTAAGTAAAAATAAAATATTTTTCGCGGCTCATTTTATTATCAGCCGGCAAAATTTAATAAACAAATAATAAGAAAACTTCGTGTATTAGAAGACAACATTCAACTTCCTAGACAACACTTCCACCTACATAAAGAAGACAACATGGCTCCACTAGAAGACAACACTCCACTAAAAAATTCAAAATGGTGTCACTCATTCTCATTGTGAATTCCGCTCACCTCGTATGTGTCACTCACTCACCTTTCACTTCCACTACACTTTCACCTTCATCACGTGAACTGCACTTCAGTCTTCACACCTCTACGACCTGTGCACTTCACGAACTGCACTTTCACCTAGTTCTTCTTCTACCTTGTTTGCTTGTCCGCTGCGTATGGAAGTTCCTCGGCTGTTGCCTGAAATTTGAACTGAGCAGGTGGGTATTTATAGCTCAAATTGATGAAGTCTCGGAGGAAGATCACATTGAGGGCGACGGAGCCATCTGGAGATGAGGTAGAGAAGGCGGAACCCGGTGCAGCGCGTAGAGGACGTAGGTGGAGCAGTCAGCGGCGAAGGTGAGACGGGGCCCGAGAAGGTTGTAGATGCCGTCGCCGAGGATGCCGAATACGGAGAAAGTGGTATAGAGGGCGGTGTTGGCGTTATCGGCAGCAGTGTGGTCGACCTGCCCACCTCCACCCATGCCGGAGAGGGCGTTGAACATTCTGGGGCAGCAGAAGCAGACGAGACCGATTTCATGAGAAGAGTATCCTGAATCTCGATTTCATGCATCCAAGTTTTTGAAATGGAGGATCTTGAGCGTCAATTTCATACACATACCGATTTGGATTTGGATTTGGGTTTGATTTGAATTTTTGGACCGTTCGATCAATGAGTTTAAAAGATTGTAGGGTGCGGTCGGTCGTTAATACAAGTATAAATTTATATATTATATTAATTAATATAACTAATCAGTGAATATACAATAATATTAATTTAGTTATTCAATAGTTATTTTAGTTGTTTAATCAGTTTAGTAAGAAATTATGTAAATATTGTTAATTCGAGTTATTTTGTATTAATTAGATTGATTTTGAATACTTATTTTAGTTTTGAATGTATTATTTTTAATTAGATTTTCAATTTAAACCGAGAAAAATTTGTAATATGAATGAACCATTTTTTTCTTTGAGAAAATTCTGTCAGAAAATATAGATATTGAAATTAAAAAAAAATACAAATTAATCCAACCGGACCGGTTTCACCCTAGATATATATATATATATATACATGTTAATAAATACATACATAGATAGATAGACATACGACTAAGTTAGGTTTTAGTTGAACATATTTTAATCTATAATCTATATAGATAGATATTAGATGTACGATTAGGACATTTGGACATACCATTACCATACATGTGTTACGTTTATTTATAAAAAAAAATTCGGATATACTTTATATTTTACTTCTGATTTATTTATAATAATATATTCATTAAAAATAAAGACAAGCGAACTTAAAAATGCTTACTTAGGCTGTGACGCAAATCATTTCGATTTAGGACTGGTTTATTATAATAAGAGAAATTGTCTAAATTTTGTGAATAGTTTTATTTTTCCGATTGTTTTATTTTATAATAAAGAAACGGAATTTTTATTAAAAAATCGCAGAAAAATATTTGAAATGGTTTTAATACAATAAAATAAAATAATTGAAAGAACAGAAATAAATACTTTTTTAAAGAATAAACAGACCTTTGAGGTGGGGAGGGGGGTCATTTTTTAAAAAGAATACATTATAGTTTTGTATAAAATGTTTTTTTGGATTTCCCTCGAATTGTTTCTCAATCTATCAGTTTTTTTAGAATAAAAAAACTAATATAATTTAAATTGTAAATTTCACATTTATAATTTGTGGTGTTTAAAAAGTAATTGTGTGAGAATTTCTTGGGCTCTAAAATATGAGCAATGGGCCCTAAATGTTTGGGCCGCCATAAAAATTAGACTCGGCTCAACGTACAGTATAAAGAATCAGACTCGGGAACAAAAACAAGTTATGCAAAAAGTCTGCGTAAGGCATAATAATAATAATAAATGATATCAACCAAATTTTATTTTTGGTAAAAATAAGGTAACTGTGACATTTTTTTGTAATATATAAATAGTATTCCTTTTGGTAGTGTGAAATGCCAATGTAGAGTATGAACCAAAGAGAAGATTTGCTTTTGTAATTTGCATTTGATATACACCATTGAACTTCTTATTGCAGTACCTGGAAAATATACACCATTGGACTTCTTCATCATTTCAGACATGTTAAGACAGTTGATGAAAATTGGCATGGATAAATAAAAAATAATTCTTCAAATAGAGTTTATGAACCAGGGACATATGAAACATCACCAAACGATTGCTATTTACAATGGTTAGACACATTTGTTCGCTTTGAAACCAATCGAACTTGATCAAAATCCTATAAATAAATGACCTCCCATGAACAATTGATGGAAAAATGGAACAAAGATGTTCATCATGGCTTAGGTGTTGTTGATTACTTGAACTTTCGAGGAGAACAACATAAAAAATGCAACAGTTAATGGATAGCTTCAACTTGAAGGAAGATAGGCGAGGAGTTACATAAATTTATCCACGATCAATTCATTTTCATGAATTTAGGTTTCAATAATCGTTAACTGAGCTCTTTTCATCTGATGATTGAGCTGCAAACAGCATATCAAAGCATCCATACACAAACCAGAAGAAAAGAGTTCGTTAAATTCGCTTAAATTAACCTTTTTACTGGATCATTCGCCAAAAGGCGATCCATCGACATATCTTGACCAGAAAGCAATTGAGAAATTCAAATTTCAAACTATCATTTCTCGATTAAAGCATAAATCATCAAGTTTATTGCTGAGCCAACACGACACATCAACTATCAGAACCAGCACGACACATCAACTATCCTTAGATCCGTCTGCAGTATTACTCGATTTACTACTCTGTCTATCATCTTTCAGTCAGAACCAACAGCTCCACATAGGTGCAGCAGATTACATGAGGTGAGTTCAGAGGTGGACCAGCTGTGGAGAGGCCAAATGAACGAGAGAGTCGGAGAAGGAGAACTACAAAGATGTAGTCTGACAGAAATGGAGGGAAATTAGGGAGATGGTCATGAAAGGTAACAGAATGACAACTCCGTCATTTCAGTAGGATCACGTGATTGTCACATGTGAAACATACGGAAAACTTTAACAGTTCAGTGATGGAGTAACTAATCGCTCACATGCTGGAACATGTGTAACCATTCAGTCACGCGAAAAAACATGTTTAATCAATTAATCACATTGGTCAAACATGCGTAACGTTTCAAGTAATTAACCCAAAAATTAATCTAAAGAAATATAAGTTGTTTAACTAAATTAGATAATTACATGTGATAAAATTGATCATTCGTATTAGTATGTTTAAAATTAATTTTAAACATTATGAGTTTAAAATAATTTGACACAACTATCTATATTCTTAAGCGTAATATATATTATTTAACTATTTATAGATATATATTTGATTACTATTATTTAGAGGGTTTTTTGTAAAGTATGCATCTCAGAAAAAAAATTTAAAAAAGTATATATGTAATTTTTCTTTTAGCAAAATGTGCATCTGCGTATGTAGACCAGTAGCGTTTTTCTGAAAAACGCTAATGGTACCTGCGTTATTCATTTTTTTTTCGTTTTTTTTAAAACAAATCGAAAAAAAACTTATTTTTTTTTTACAAATTACAGTAAGTAGATATTTTAATTTCGATTCAAATGATGCAAAACACATTAAATTTGGACTTACGGATTGACTGTAGGCTCTGCCGTAAGTTGATATATGAAAATTTGACTTAAAAAAAATATAACTCATACCCTGTAAGTACAAACTTACCACGGTGAACGTCATTAATGTCGTAATTCAATTATATACCTAGAGTAATTTTTTTGATTAGAAATACAATGATTTTGTAACCTAACATCGCTTGTCTTAAAATTTGACCGAAATAATCAAATGCATCAGGTGAGAAATTTAATTATGTACTTACTCAAAAAATATCAAAAATATTACTCTAGGTAGATAATTGAATTATGACATTAATGACGTTCACCGTGGTAAGTTTGGACTTACAAGGTATGAGTTATATTTTTGTTAAGTCAAATTTTCATATCTCAACTTACGGCAGAGCCTACAGCCAATCCGTAAGTCCAAATTTAATGTTTTTTGCATAATTTGAATCGAAATTAAAATATCTACTTACTGTAATTTTTTTTTGATTTTTTTTCAAACAAAAAAAAAGCGAACAAAAAATGAAAAATGCAGGTGGTACCTGCGTTTTTCATTTTTTTGTTTTTACATTTTTTTAAAAAAAAATAAAAAAAATCTTAAAATCTTTTTGAAAAATTACAGTAAATAGATATTTAAATTTCGATTCAAATGATGCAAAAAAAACATTAAATTTGGACTTACGGATTAACTGTAGGCTCTGTCGTAAGTTGAGATATGAAAATTTGACTTAAAAAAATATAACTCATACCCTGTAAGTCCAAACTGACCACGGTGAACGTCATTTATGTCGTAATTCAATTATCTACCTAGAGTAATTTTTTTGATTAGAAATACAATGATTTTGTAACCTAACATCGTTTGTCTTAAAATTTGACCGAAATAATCAAATGCATCAGGTGAGAAATTTAATTATGTACTTACTCAAAAACAATCAAAAATATTACTCTAGGTAGATAATTGAATTACGACATTAATGACGTTCACCGTGGTAAGTTTGGACTTACAAGGTATGAGTTATATTTTTGTTAAGTCAAATTTTCATATCTCAACCTACGGCATAGCCTACAGTCAATCCGTAAGTCCAAATTTAATGTTTTTTGCATAATTTGAATCGAAATTAAAATATCTACTTACTGTAATTTTTTTTTGATTTTTTTTCAAACAAAACAAAACGAAAAAAAATAAAAAAAAATTTTTTGAAAAATTACAGTAAATAGATATTTAAATTTCGATTCAAATGATGCAAAAAAAACATTAAATTTGGACTTACGGATTAACTGTAGGCTCTGCCGTAAGTTGAGATATGAAAATTTGACTTAAAAAAATATAACTCATACCCTGTAAGTCCAAACTGACCACGGTGAACGTCATTTATGTCGTAATTCAATTATCTACCTAGAGTAATTTTTTTGATTAGAAATACAATGATTTTGTAACCTAACATCGCTTGTCTTAAAATTTGACCGAAATAATGAAATGCATCAGGTGAGAAATTTAATTATGTACTTACTCAAAAACAATCAAAAAAATTACTCTAGGTAGATAATTGAATTACGACATAAATGACGTTCACCGTGGTCAGTTTGGACTTACAGGGTATGAGTTATATTTTCTTTAAGTCAAATTTTCATATCTCAAGTTACGGCAGAGCCTACAGTCAATCCGTAAGTCCAAATTTAATGTTTTTTTTGCATCATTTGAATCGAAATTAAAATATATACTTACCGTAATTTTTTTACAAAGTTTTAAGATTTTTTTTTATTTTTTTTCAAAAAAAAAAAACGCAGGTGGTACATTCGCAGATGAACATTTTGCTAAATGTTTTTTTACATATATACTTTTTTTAAAAAAAAATCTGACATACATACTTTTCAAAATTTATCTATTATTTAATATAATATTTTGAATATCATAACTTTTTTTTCCACTGAATATCATAACTAAAGTGATATATTTTTTCTATAATATTTTAATAGTTTTTTTATATTAAAATCAATTAAAAAAAGATGTATGACTGCCTTTTTTATTTTAATATATATATATATTAATCTAAATTTTTTATTTTTATTCAAAACATAAATTATTACCGTAAGTTTAGTCTCTCCCTATTATAAATAATGAGAGGGCTCACAAAGAGCGCTTGTGTATCACACGCTTCTCTCATAAGGTTCACACCGGAGTGAGAGAATCAACAACCTCCAATCGGTTTTCTTCATCGCGCAATTAATGATGCGGTTTCCCTTCAACAGTAGACGACAACAAAGCAAGTCAACAACAAAGTTTCCTATTGACAGCGACATCCCCATGCAGAGACTACGTGATCAATTAAACAGTGAGAGTGTACAAATTGTTATTCTTCTCTGTTATTTTCTCTGTTCTTGCAGGAAGCGGCAACTGCAGTGATGACATCTGGACTGCGAAACCATGAGCAATCACAGTGCCAATTCCAATGAATAAAATAGACCTCGAAAATGAATCGTGGACCTCAACTCGAACCCACAACTAGAAAACAACGACTGGTATGTGGGCAAAATCCTCGGCCAAAAATCCGTTAAATTGAACACCATTCACCGGGTATTAACACAGGCCTGGGCGAGGCATGGGAAGGTCAGAATATCATAAGCGGAGACAGGAACTTTCATGTTCGATTTCGATAGGAAGGATGATGTCCAAAGAATTCTCGATCTATCTCCATGGGTCGTCAATGGACATATTCTAAATATAAAATGATGGGACCCGAGCATAGGCATCAAGGAGGTGGAGTTCCATAAACTAAATTTCTGGGTTCAAATACATGACTTAGGATTAGAAAAGTTTAGTGTCGAGAATGCTTGGAAAATTGGAAACATGCTTGAGAAATGTCTTGAAGTAGAACTCAATGTGGCAAGAATAAATAGAAGTTACGTGAGAATGTGAGTGGAGATAAATGGGAATGATTCGCTAATGGTGGGGTTTTGGTGGACGCACTCCCAAGGAAAAGAAAGATAGACATCCATTAAATATGAACGGTTATCTGACTATTGCTATGGGTGCGGGATGTTGGAACATACGACTCAAACATGCAAAGATAAAGTGCAGATGCCGGAACATGATGCAAACATCCCGACCTATGGACCATGGCTGGTCAGTGTGAGGCCAACGAATATGTTACCGAGACAAGCTTCTGGGGACGAGGAAGGACCTAGCTACCAAACTAAACAAGGGGTCTGTAGAACTTGGTCAGATATAATGTTTGTTGTGAGAAGGTCGACAAAGGAGAAAGACCAAGGAAACTGGACCATAGAAGTTGAGAAACAAACAAAGCATGATAGGGAGGAGATGCAGCGAGAACGTAGTGCAAAAGGAATGGAAGTGGAACTGTGGGTAGCACAAGTAGTCAGGCCAAAGGCTGACCGAATGGAACCAAGCAACGAGGAAACCGAATTAGACCTGAATGAAATGCTAGTGGAAACACTACCAAAGGAACACCAAGACCAGCTGAAAACCAGAACACATACAGAAAGGGAGCCAAAGAACATCCCCCACAGCAACACTACTCATACACCAAGATGGTGGGTCGGCTCCTGATCGAACCAAACACACTATGTGCTAGGATCATGAAGGGATTATATTTATCTCACGACAGCTTTCTCGAAGCGAGAAAGGGAGGGCAGGCATCGTGGGGATGAAGTAGCCTCATACATGGAAGGGATGTCCTCAAACGAGAGGGACTGTGGTCACTAGGCACGAGCGAGATGATCTACCTCTTCACTTACCCGTGGGTGTATGTGAAGGCAGGCTTCAAGGTGACGGCCGACCCAATGAACACAAGCGACCGAAACTTTAGGGTAAGCGAGCTGTTAAACCCGAACACGAGCTGGAATGAGAACCTACTGTGGGCGAAGGTCTCATAGGAGGATGCCGAGCACATCCTGAGCATAGTGATATCATGCGAAAGAGGTAGAGACCAATACATATGGCCACACACGAAAGATGACTTACCACAACCTCAGTTTGTCTACCATAGACTACGGGAGGTAGATGAGGTACCAACCGAGAGGAACCATCACCAACACAACTCATTATGGAGGGATATATGGGCGACCAATACAATACCTAAGGTGAAGAACTTTATATGGCGACTCGCATCAAACGCGATTGCTGTAAAATACAACCTAACCAGATGAGGAATGAATGTTGTACCTAGCTGCCCGATATGCAGAGGAATAGATACGGAGAACACATGATCTTTGAATGCAGTTGGACCGAACCAGTCTGGTTTGGGGTATTAGGCATAAGGATCGACAGAGCTGACCGAATGGATGTGTTGAAGTGGTTGGAGTCGAGGCGAGCGGAACCGGGAGTGCAAGGTCCGATACGAGAAGCAAGGTGGATCCAATGCCTCCTCACATGCTGGAAAATATGGAAGACTCGATACAAGGTAGTCTTCGATAGGGGTGATAAAAAAAGACTGTATGACTGAATTCACGACAAGACCAGCCCGAGACCGGCCCGGCTAGGATCGAGACCGAGCGGACGAGTTTTTTTCTTCAAGGTCGGTCTCGGTCTCGGGTTTTTCCCCCGAAAGTCCGTTTAGGACCGGACCGGACCGAAGTTACTATACAACCCCTAAAAATCAATGATTAATGTTTGGAACTATGGAAGAAAATAAACTTTGTTTAGAATTTTGTGTGTTTGTTACTTGATTGATTTGTTACTTTGATTTGTACTTTGTAATTTTGTTACTTTGATTCCAATGATGTTTGTATTTGGACAAATTCAGTTTTTTTTTTGTGTGTAAGATTCGGTCCAGGACCGAGACCGGCCCGAGTCAAGAAAGACCGACTCGGGCAGACTTTTTTGGCTGAGGTCGGTCTCGGTCCTCCAGAAAGCAAGACCGAAATTTCGGTCTCGGTCTTGCCTTCAGGACCGGCCCGGTCCACCCATGATCATCCCTAGTCTTCGAAGCAAAGCCACTGAACCCAACGGATGTGGTCATGACAATTTTTCAAGCATATGAGGAACATACAAGCTACGGACGGAAGGAACCACCGACTGGAATGGACCGACTGAACCACAAATGGGAGAAGTCGGGTGAAAACATAATCAAGATAAACTGTGATGCATCAGTGTGCATGCGAACGGCAAAAGTGGGCATCAGAGTGGTGGTTAGAGATAACGAAGGGAAACTCATTGGTGGAGCGAACCGAAAATTCCGAAGTGATAACGTCGAGACAAAGGGTTGGAAGGAAATTGTTATCGAGTCGGTTTCACAAACCATAATGCACCAAATAGGTGAGGGCCCAACCCAGTGGAGAGTATCCGCAATAATACAGAATATCTGAGCACTAGCAAATCAACAAGTGCAAGTGTAATGACGAGCTATACCAAGGACGACAAACGAATGTGTGAATTGGATAGCGAAGCAAGCCCGAATGCGAGTGAGGCTAAATGAGTGAGTCGAGAGACCTTCACTACATTTTATATGTTTACTAGCTAATGATTGTAATACCGAATAAACTTCACAATAGGTGATAGCCGATTTATTTGATTGAATGAAAATAAGAAAAAAAAAGGTTCAGTCTCTCCCTCTCTCTCTTCAACCAATCCCCGAAAGATTCTCTGATAGCTAATCCTGTAATCCAATTCGAAAGATGGAAGAAGAAGCTAATTTTTTGACCGTTCAAGTAGATGGTAAAGACTAAGAATACAATCATGTCGTTTCGGACTTGATCCATAGTTGATATAGGCTAGTAGGAAAGGAGACGGACAACGATGACGACCCACGGTACCATTTCCCCTAATTCTCAGGCAGATGTGAGACCGAAAGGGAAGGATATGGACCACGAATTTGACATGGAGGCTGATATTGACGGTGAGACAACTCAACCTACTCACCTAGTCGTCACGGTTAACGGTCTTATCGGCAGGTCGGTTCATCATTTGCTTACATGATGGACTCATTAATTGCACTTTAAGTGGTTGATGATTTGTGTAGCTCGATCCTTTGACAGTGCTCAGAATTGGAAATTTGCGGCGAAGCAGTTCGTGAAGATGTATCCGCGAGATGTTATTGTACATTGTGAGTTTTTTTATTCTTGTTAAGCAGATCGAATTTAGCATTTGCAGTCAACCAACATGTAGCCAATGCATGATAACACCTGAACTTAATTTCTTCTATTGAAATTTTCAGGTTTCGTATGTTGATTCTGTTTAATCATCGTAGTGATTCATATCGCAGCATAATCCACATTGATAACAAAATGAACTACATATGCTCAATGCAGGCAGTGAATGTAATCCTTCAATGTTAACGTTTGATGGTGTTGATGTAATGGGAAATAGATTAGCTGAAGAGGTAAGTATCGATTTTGCTGTGGCTAGTCCTTTTCCCTTAATCTACCAAAGGTGTTCCTCTGTACCCACTGTTTGCAATTCACTAAATTAGAGATCTCTATCCCAAAAATGTAGGCTATTGACATGTCAAAACCTATGAATACTCTGTTCCAAAGTTATTGTTTGTTTCAGGTAGTATTGGTGATCAAGCGCCACCCTGGTGTCCGAAAGATTTCATTTATTGGTCATTCATTGGGCGGTTTAGTCGCTAGATACGCTGTTGCTAGACTTTATGACCAAGATCCAACCCAACCACTTGTTCAAGGGAATGAAGAGCGTGAAATCGATGGAAAATCCAAACACGACCTCAAATACAGAGGAAAAATTGCTGGATTAGAGCCTGTAAATTTCATAACTTCTGCATGTCCACACCTAGGATCTAGAGGCCATGGACAAGTAATCAATCCTCGATTAACATATATCTTCCCATGTTGTTTGATTCTTTTATGTATTTTTATTTGACTTGGTTTATTCTCATTGAGTGTCAACCTTTAGGTTCCGATGCTTCGTGGACTTCCCAAATTGGAAGGATTGGCAGCTCGGACATCATGGTTCTTGGGTAGAACTGGTAAACATTTGTTCCTAACCGATAGCGAGAATGAACAACCTCCTCTTCTTCTCCAAATGGTCAATGATACTGACAACATTAAATACATGTGAGTTTCCATGAACTGAATAATTGCATGTCTGAAGCATATGATGATGAAAATGCAAGTGAATCCATCACTTTATTCCTTTCAGATCTGCTTTGAGAGCTTTTAAGCGACGTGTGGTTTATGCAAACTCAAGTTTTGATCGTATCCGACCCCTTCTTTAAGTTTTGCATACCTCATCCTAAATTTGAATTAGTGTGGTTCTAATGATTCACTTTCAAGCATCAATTTTTGTTTTTTTATAGATTAAACTTTTGTAAAACTTAACATATGTTGGTAGATGTTGTTGGTTGGGGTACATCATCACTCCGTCGTGAGAGTGAGCTTCCTAAGGTAACTAGCTAACTAACTTTCTGCTTAAATGTGATTTGTCAGAGCTAAGAATACTCTTCCTTTCCTTGTTAGCTTGAAGGTTTACCAGGACACGACAAGTACCAACATATCGTAAATGTAGAAGCAGCAAAACCTGCACCTCAAGAAGTAGTTTTTGAAGAGACTGAATCTGGTGGAGGGAACACAGTTGACATGGAAGGTCGGTTACTCTTTTTATAAATTCTATTTCATCTGTTTCCTTCCAACATTTGACAATTGTTTATTATTTTGTTTGAATCTGCAGTGATGTATTGTTTTGATTCTACTTTTTGTTCAGAGGAAATGCTTCGCCACCTGACTAAATTGGGCTGGGAACGAGTGGACGTCAGCTTCAGAACGAGCAAACTCTGGTTTCTCGCGCATAGCACCATCCAAGTACATTCCCATCTTCTAACTATCTTCAAGAAGCTTACTTAACTTGCTCATTTTTTCCCCTACTGTCAGTCAGTCATTTATATATATATATATTCAGGTGAAGAACCCACTTCTCTACTCTGACGGTGCCGATGTGGTTCAGCATATGATTGACCATTTTCATCTGTAACTCCATTTTTACGAGTGATACTCGACTCCAGGCGAAATTCTTTCCATGACTCCAGTTCGCTATATAGGTAGATAGATAGGCTATTTTAGGACTCATTATTCACGTCTTACATCTCGCATGAAAAGAAAAAAAAAATGAATCATGCTGAAATTTTTTTATAAACAAAAATTTAGAGAACACTGTCCTTGTTCAGATTTTTTTCTTACAAGAGACTTCATGTTCTTTTTTGTATTTAACTTAACAAATTCATACTGTCTGAATTGTATGTTAAAAATTATGAATATTTTTTTATATTTTAAGTTTACGTAATAATAAATTTGTTAATAGTTTGACTTTTTCCAAAAATCTTGACTACTTTAACCTTGCTGGGGAGGCGTTCTATCCGAAATACTTGGATATATTTTCCTCCATAAGTCTGACTCTGTTGTGTAAATTCAGCATAAAAAGATTTTCATAAAGAACCTTATTTATTTTCCTATATTTAACGATATAAAAAGTTGCTAAAAAATATTTTTAAAAAAGTTACCTTTATGAATGTTATGAATAATTTTTCTATTTTTATTGTATTGAATGATAAATTTTTATGCCTCGACGTTTTTTTTGAGATATGTCCCGCTTCAACATAATTCAATCATGCTTGGGAATGTTTGATTTAAGTTTTTTTTTTTTTTTTTATCAATATAATTCAAATTTACTAAGATCGTATTTAGATTTTACTCCGGGCAATGAATTTTTACCATTTTAATAAGGGTAAAATACAATATTGCCCCTTAAAATTTACGTTAATTTTAAGATTCCCAGTTAAATTTTAAAAAATTAAATTTTAGTCTTAATGTTTGGACAAGATGAAAAATCCCCTTTACCGTCAAATGTTCGTTAATTACAGACGAAATTTACGTCATGTGCGTTGCAGGTGGTGTATTAACACCAATAAGTGACGAAGTTGCCCTAAGCATCCTCACCAGCAAAATCAAGCTCTTCACGAGAAAGAACAGATTCAGAACTGTGGTGATGGGTGAATCGGATTGTGATATTCTTCACTTTACCTTCTTGAATCGATTCCGTCATTATTCAATCGATTTATAGAAGAACGTATCTAATATGAGGGCATGAATAACGTTTGTGATTGATGTCCATCACCACCAAATCTCTAATTATTCCGTTCTGTTACCAGCTCCACGAACACCCATCTTCACCCAGATCCAAATTCAGATCTCTTTCAGTCTATACACACCCAGTTCAGAGTAGGAGATTGAAGTGGGGATGGGTATTGCAGAAACTGGAAAACCCATTCCAACAATATGTGTAAATCTGTAATCGTCAACACCTAATTGAAGAATATGTACAGAACAATCTAGCAAAGAAAGAATGTAACATGCATGATTCGTGTTTCACGACGATAAGAAGCTTAATTGGTCCTTCAATTGATACCAGATCGGCTTGTACAAATAATCGAGTGGGCATGGATTCTTTTAATCGAGTCGCGCCCATGGTTTACCCTTCCCGCTCCAATGCAAAGGCTCACAGGATCTGAATGCAGCGATCGACAACAACCTCTCACATTGTATCTGTTGAGGCAGTGCTGGTTCCACCCATGATCGATCAACTTCACTCTGTCGGCGAAAATCAACAAAAACAGTGGAAGCGAGCCCAATTCGTAGATCCTCTTACGTTTTTGCAACTCCATCCAGTTCTCGACTCTCTTTCTGAATCTACCCTCCCGCCCGCCACTAGGTCCATGACAATGACTCCAGTGTTGAAGTAGCAGGGCCACCGCTCCAAGGGAAGATGAAGAGGTTGGCATGGAGGGCAGTTTCGTCAACTGAAATTGTTAATACATCACGTGAGCCGCACATGATAAGGATTCCGTTCGAAATAAACAGAATTTTGACGGTAAGGGAGATTTTTTTATTGTTTCCAAACATTAGAATTAAAATTTCAAATTTTAAACTTTAAGGGAGAATTTTAAATTCAGTTTAAATTTTAGGGAGCAATATCGTATTTTACCATTTTAATAAATTGTAACCTTTAAAAATGATTTTTTGAAGAACTAAATTGAACCTGACCAACAATTTCATCTGACTTTATCATACAAGCTTAGCATAGCAGTTTTTTTAACAAAATTATTTCTGTGTATTTATAAGTATATAAAAGTGTCAAATTATCCTTGATTTTTTTTTCCCCAAATTTATGCTAGCAGTGAACACAAGTGTAACACATGTTTCATTTCGCAGTTATACTTTGAAATCATCAAGTACTCGGAAATTAAAAAAATTAACTCTTGAATATTTATTTGTAAAATATTAATGTACTGGATTTTTTAAAACTTATAATGAAAAATAAATCAGTTATATATATTAAATTTCGTTGTTGAAAGAAAGTGATGAGGTGAGAATCACATACATATATATGTACGCCGAAATCTACATTCCCGGGAATATAAAAATTTCTCACAAATACTGAATGTAATTGGAATATTTTATTAGATTAATTTATTTTGTACTCTTGTTCATATCAAAACAATACCTAAAGCTCTTTACTATGCTATTATTATTTTAAATGATTTGTCTTACTATTTTCGCTTACATGAGAAGTAGACCATTAGCTTACAAAAAAGTGTTACCGTATAGTCAGGTTTATTTGTAAGTATATCAAATAAATTAGTCTGACACGTACAATTTTGAATGATATTACAAAAGAACCCAAAAAAGGATAACTTGATCGAAAATGGAAGCCTATATCAAATGAATATGTTCTTACCATATTATATATTATCCAACTTTAATCATTTATTATCGAAAAAATTGTTTCAGAACAAAATTATTTTCTATATAATAACATTTATTTTGTATAAACACACGTACACTCGTGTGTGTTGTATATATTTATTTAGTGTTCTCGTCCGAGTCAAAGAAGCAGATAATAGATATGCAAGACATCCCTCAACGTGGCCTCACATAAATAATTTCGATATTACTTGATTCCGGTTTGGACTTTAATTTGTTGGACTTTTGTCCAAAAAATCTTATTTTACTAATCAAGTCGTGCATCAACGTTTTAGGAAGGAAAAATCATGGATTACTCTTTTGATAACTGAAATAATATTTAAAAATATATTTATTTTAATATTAACTAGTTAAATAATTTGACTTTTTTGACCAAAAAAAAATAATTTGACTTTTTTTTTGTATATTCACATACCACTCAATTTTATCGGAATTTTTTTTATATTCATTGTAGAGCTTAGTTTGTTGTTGGTATTAGGGTTAAACTAGGACCGGCCGCCTGCTTATTTATAAGCTATTTCATTATCTACTTATCGATTCATATCTTTGGTATTTATTGTGCTCTTTTATGTTAAATTATAATAACACTAGTCGTCTACGTGGTTTACGGAATTTTTCTTAATGGTAATTTATATTATAATAATAATTTTTTTTTTTTTAAATATACTTCGTATTTTTTATAAATTGTTACATTAGTATAAATAAATTATAAATATAATTCATTAAAAATATTTTCATCTATTTTTACATTAAAATTTCTTTTGTAAAATAGAGTGCAGCATAAGAAGTTATACATTGTTTTATTATAGTAATTATTTTTTATAAACATGTTATGGTAAATAAAAATAATTAAATACATTTAAAAATATAAGGACATGTTACATTTCTATATATATATTAAAAATATCATGTTAATTAATAACGCTCTTTATGGTATTTTTTAAATTTTAGAGAGATAGATTATTCGGTAATATAATACGATGTTTAAATTGATTTTATCAATGTTATTATTTTAGTTAATCAAACCAGAATGCATGAAAAAAATAAAAAAAAAATCTAGTGTCCATTCCTCTAGTGTTAAAAGCAATTCAAAATATTGACCCAAGTCGCACTCTAAAAATAAGAGAAAATACTGAAAATGATACATTATTTTTGACAAATACAGTTTTTCATGCTTGCAATCAGACCAAAAGTATGCATGCAGTTTGGTCATTAACACTTCATGATATTAATGCTAGAGCAAATATGAGATTAGGAAGCAAAAGAATACTTGTTCGGGGGTTTTCTCATGGTATCTGCTATGGGAAACACCTTGAGCAAGCAACTCCTTCACTCGACCACCCGTGTGCTTCAGAAATAAGCTCAACCCTAAAATCACACAATCCCAACTGCACCATCGCCTTATTGAAGAGAATCTAGATCGAGATGTCCATCATTTGGACATTGCCTTGCAAGTGACTCATCATCATCAGGTTCCTAGCAATGGTAAGAGAACTTATCATCGAGCAACGCATGGTGGTAGATATCACGTAGCATTGCACGAGCCTTGGTTCTTTCATCTCCATGTTGGTAAATTAGGGACACCAAAGTGTCTGTCAACTTCTGGACATTTTGGGCAAGAACCAAGAACATTGGTTCATCCCCCCATCTCTCAAGATACTCACGGTGTGAGGATCAATGCACTACAGGCTCTTGAAGAATTCAACATCGATTCTCACCGGTGATTACGTAACATTGCACGTGAGAGGGATAACTATTTCAAATGAAGGTTAAACGGAATGACAAAACACAAACATTTTCAAACATATTATACCATTTAAAACATGTTACTTGAAAAATCAATATCGTCTTTGTACCATTGTCTGATTTTTTCATAAAAAAGAATAAGTCGACCTCTGCCTCACTACTCACGAGTCACACTATACACAGTTCACAATCCGTTAGCACAGTAGTAAAAAATAAAAGTTACTGCGCTGTGACAGATCACAAAATCCACTCAATCACGCCAGAAGGCAGAACAACAAAATCCTGCGTATTCAATTTCGTCAGCCAACCAGATCTCGGTTCTGGCACAACTCCTTCCTCAGACGCTGTGAGAAGAGACGGCACGCGTCCATGCTCAGGTCTAAAGCAGCCGCAAGGGCCACGAAAGCGGCGGCGTCCTCCGTGCAACCCACATGCTGCACGCTCAACTCCACCGTCGGCTTACTGCATTTCCCTTCTCCTTCTACACGCGCCGCCATGACAAATCCTCTGTACATGCAGTGCGTCCACAGAGAGTTTCCATAATCGCCGCTCCCTCTTGGGCTACCTGCCGGTGAATTTGCAGTAGCCGGTTTGGTTCGGCCTCCCACAGCCGCCGCGCTTCCAGCCAAGTCAATTGAGAACTCGCCGCCGTTCTTGGAATTGACGGTTGACTCGGCTAGCACAATTCCCGCACCTGCTGAATCCGGGATCAACTCGAACCGATACCCGAGGCCATCAGATCCGCCACGCTCGCGCCACGCCTCGAGGCGGCCCCATGGCTTCCAGGTACCGTCTCCAGGTCGGAGGATGAGCCACGAGCCCGGATTTGACCTACTGACTCGATCCGACCCGGGTGAGGCCACGAACGGCGTCACCATCGACGCCATCGCCACAGGCGAGCCGGAGAGGTCGTGGACGGTGAGCGACCACCCCTTCCGTTCCTTAAGTGATCTTTCCTTTTCGCTACTTAACGAGCCAAGCCAACTCCTGGAACAGCTGGGCTCGGACGGTAATGATCTGCACGGCACAAGGAAGAACAAAAATGAGTGAATCTCCCAAATTAGAAGTTAGAGCTATCGCAGGGTACAAAATCAGACATTCTTAACGCTGATGGACGGATGGCCAAAAAAAACACGCTGATGGACGATGAATCTACCGGTAAAGAGTAAAGCAATTGCTTTAACGTACCATGCAGTGGCATTAAAAGTAATTATGTATATATACCTTGAAGGCTGATTCCGGTCGCCGGATGTTGATCGTAAGCTGAATTTGCAGGTGAAGACAGGTTGGCGAATACTGCCTTGGATTTGGAACACTTGAGGACTGCATTCAGGTTCGCCGTCGAACTGGAAGACGAATCGCGGATCTGGCTCCGCCTTGACCGTGAGGTGGAACTGAGTAGCTTTACCGCCTCTCCCGACGTTGATCCATCCGCTGTGGAATACGCAAGCCTTAGATTCCGCCCCAGTCAGATCCAGAGGCACCGTGACTTTGCCTAAAAGCCCGCCGGAGTTGAACCCACAGTTTGCCCCTCGCGGTTCACTGAAGATGGAGATCCTGAGGCACATTTTACCCGATGCGAATAACGAGTTACTACCGAGCTTGGCGATCTCGGCTTTACTCAGGTCGAATGACGCCACATCCGAGGCCATGGAATGCCCCTCAGGTAGCTGGCTCGACTCCGGCGAGATGCAGGGCACGGCAGCTGTATGGATAGCGAAGTCCTTGAGTTTGATCTTACAAAAGCACGTCGCAGAGAGCGGATGCACGGCAGAGGAAGCTGGTTTGACGGCTACCGGTAGCCTGACAGCGAGGTTGCCGACTGTGATGCGTACGAATGGACACGGATCCATGTTGCGACAACGAAGAGTGGATCCTACACTCCAAGAAGCGTATCAGTGTTAACAAAGAGTCGGAATTACGAAATTCTCGCCATTGTTGTAGCAGAGAAGGAGAGCTGTTTTTAGTTGAGTTTGAGTTCGAGTAGATGGAGAAGAAGATACTGGAATACCAGCTGTCTAATAGAGAGACAGGCTGGCAAGGAGTGCCAGGGTTGAGCGAAGGTGACGGTATCCCAATTGTGCGGTCCTGCCCCGCTTTGTACTGTCAATCTGTCAGTGTCAGGCAGACGCTTTCTCCCCTTCATCATCCAATCCAATTAAAACATTCAAATTACCATTTACTGCTTCAATAAAGTAGAAAATTATAATAATATAGAATTTTTTTCCCAGCTACTGCTATATTGAATATTTGTCATGTATATAGTATATGTAAAATATTAAATTAAATTAATTTACTGTTATAAACCGGACAAGAATTGCATTTTATTTTATTTATTAAATAACTAAACTTGTATGGAAGGTGATCTAATCGCTGTATTTCGTTCGCAACAACTCATATATGAAATAATTAAATCTCTATTCCAATGAATTTAATTTAATAAATAAAAGGAAACGAAGACGGTTGTTTATGAAGGGAAATGGGTAAGAGGGTTGTTACGGGTGAGTCACGTTTGGTGGGGCCTGACCGCTCTTGTGGTGTGGAATTCTTGTCGTAGTGATATGCGTGACAGACTGGCAACTCTTTCTTATATTTTATTTTATTATTTTTCATTGTTTTTTGGCTGGCTACAATCGTGTGTCGTGTTTAAACATGTCTCGTGTCTAAATGGATAAATTTTAAACGTGTTTAAACATGTCTCGTGTCTAAACGTATAAGTCGTTTATCGTGTCTAAACGTATAGAGTCGTTTAGACACGAGTTCCGTTAATCTCAAACTTATATACGCTTTAAATTCGATATATACACAAATTCATATATATATATATCCAAATATACAAAGTAAGGTCTTCATAGTTCAATATTACAAAGTAAGTTAGTATTTTAATATTTTATTATTATTATTATACTTAAATGTGTCTAAACGTGTCACATGTATACACAACACGATTATACACGAATAGTTAATCGTGTTTAATCGTGTTTATACAGATATCCGCAGATCTGAATTGTTTAGACACAATTAATAATCGTGTCTAAACGTATAAGAGTTGTTTAGACACGGGATCCATTAAGGTCAAACTCATATACGCTTTAAAGCAGATCGTGTCATGTCGTTTAATCGTGTCGTGTCAGAAATTGCCAGCCTTAATTGCCTATTCCGACTGCAAGATGTCAAAAAAAAAAAAACATTTTAAATGAGTAGTTTCCTCATATACAGTTGTATGACTATCCTTCTATTTAGCTAGCTAAAAAAAAACATACCCTTTTATTTTAGGGAGTAATAAAGAGTTAAATACCAAATACCTACTCGAACTTTTGACGTTTTACAAATAGCTACCCGCACTTTGAATTTTCAATAACGACTACTTAAACTTTGGACGAAGGTGCAAATATCTACATCAACTTTGACACATGGGACAAATCGCTACTTCCGTTAAATATGGACAGAAAATGACGTGGCAGCACATGATTGATTCATAATTTTAAAAACTATATTATTTTTTAAAAATACTAAAAAAATCAAAAACAATTCTTTAAAAAACTGAAAAATTAATAGAAAAAATAAGAGTTTTAAATATAATGTTTTTAATTTTGTTTAATATTTTTCAATACAAAAATTATATTACAAACTCTTATTTTTCATATTAATTTTCCAGTTTTTTAAAGAATTTTTCTTATTTTTTTAGTATTTTAAAATAATAATGTAATTTTTAAAATTATGGATTAATCATGTGTTGCAACATCATTTTCCGTTCATATTTAACGGAGGTAGCTATGTGCCCCATATGTCAAAGTTTAGGAATCATTTTTGAAAATTCAAAGTTCGGGTATCTATTTGTAAAATGTCCAAAGTTTGGGTAGCTATTTGGTATTTATGATGAAAAATTGGAAAATAAAATTTAAGCAACATTTCTCGTGTATGACACTTTTTTCGTGTTCAAATATAATATGTGAAAATCTGATCACAGCGTATTAAGAGGCTGATACACAACTCAGAGACCATCTAATGGATTTTAAAAAGTTGTTTTTTATCGTTATAATTAAGTTTGTTTTGTTAACTTTTAAACAAATTCATGAATTTTGGATAAAAATAATATAGGCCCAAGAAGCTGGATAGACCCAAATTCGGGATATAAAGATAGCCTCATTAGCCCATGTAACACCTTATATTGATCGGTCCATTAAACAAGTTCCACGTATAGCCTCACTTTACTTGTAGTATAGTAGTCGGACCGACTCTCGAACCAGCGAAAGGGTCCATTTCTGGTTCATATGGTCCCGATCACGGTCCGATAATTGGATCGTCCGGTTCACCTACAGTATTATATTATATTAAAAGTTTACGGATTAGTGAACAAAAAAAAGTCCAATAGGGATAACTTACTGCCCAACATACTAGGCCTGGATATGTAGAATAACTAACCCTAGAAATTAGATAGCCTCCTCACCCTTTGCAGCTAGAGGTGTCAAAAACTTATCCAATTCGGGTCCCGGTTCTAGAAAATCGAGTTGAATTGTGTTGATAGTTCGACCCTTAATAACAGTTAATGAGGGCAGTTTCGTCATTTGACCTCTTACTTAGGAATTTCGAATTTTTTGTACGGAATGTCTAACACTAACCCTCTAGAATTCCGTAAGCTGAAATTTTTCAATTCCGTGAAAAAAAACTTCTTACGAAATCCATAGCACCAATTTCATTCCTATTCCGCGAAAAAAACATGTTATTAATTTTTTTCCAGTAAAACCAAAAAAATGGAGAACCGTTCAATTTTCTTAAAAGTTGACCGGTTCTTCAAAAATCGGCTGGTTCACACCGATTCAATCTGATTGATTAACGGCCAAAAAAAATCTGATTGATTAGCATTTTTGTTTTTTGAGTGAACTAAACCGTTTAGAAAGCCGGTTTGCGGTCGGACCCGGTCGGATTGTCGGTCCGGTTCTGATATTATCCTCTACTTATCCTCTTCTCAGGAAAAGGATAACATCCAGGCATCTGCTATCCTCTCGATCTCCTCTTTTCGTAGGTTATCAGAAAACGGGAAAAAATGTCCGTCTCGGCCCTGTTCGGCACCCGAATTGCGGTGAACGCGGCATTCCCCGCCACCGTGTCGTCTCTACGAACAACCCATTTGGCTCCGCTGACATTTCATGGAGGGTGTACTGGATTGATTATAGAATGCTCGTCGAGGCCGCAGAAGAAGGGGACGAAGCACCACATGAAGACTCGGCCGAGGAAAACCCAGCTATGGGACATTAAGCGGAAGCCCACCGTGTACGCTCCGTTGCCGCCTCTTCCTCCGGAGTGGACAATTGTCTCTGCAGGCACGGCCACTGAGGAGACCGCCACAGCGACTGGAGTTGGTTCTGATGAGGTTCCGACACTAAGCTAGTTAAGCACCTCCCCGATATCCTGTTGTTTCTGTTTAACTCTCACTTCCGATCAGTCGATGTTAAGTATTTCTTCCATGTAACGAAATTGGATGTTTGAAGTTGGAATTTTTCGAGTTGGGTAAGTTTGATATTGACATGATATACGCTCTCCTGCTGTAGCCTGCAGGTTTTGTTGTCTAGCTGCGATCCTTCATTGCGGAGGTCCAGTTGCAATGCTTATTTAACAAGCTTTTCAATACATCATATAATGTGTTATGATGAGAAACTTATCAAAATGCCACTTACGATAAATATACTAAGTTGATAAAGTCGAATGGAGAGCATTCCATCCAAATCCCCACGTTTACCGAGTACAAGAAAAGACATAACCTTATTGTGCTAGTAAGTAAAATTTGCAAGGAGAGATCATGACCGATTAGGAAATGGATCAAAATTGCTGGTAATTTTGTTGCCTTCGGTTCTCCTCCTCAGCCTTGTTACTTTCACACATTTCAGCATTGAACACTGATGATGAAAGTGAAATCACATTGGAGGGACGGCGCTCTACAATGAACCGTCTTGTAGTTTAGCGGCTCCATCCATTTCCTCTTCTTGCATACATACATATATATATATATATATAGTTATATATATAACTTCAACAGGATAGTTTCAGAGATTCATTTCAGGGTCTCTTCCTGAAGTTGTTCTGCACCAAGCTCAACAAGAAATCTGTAAATATGTGCTCGTACTCTGGCATCTTCCCATATCCTGCATTGAAGAAAAAATGACGTTTCTGTTCTGAGAAAAGAGTAGAAGAACTGATGCCACTTTCACTATCACATGCCTGGGAAATAGTTGATGTCAATGACATAAAACCGATCCCTTGTTCCATGCTCTCTTATGATGTCCAAGTTGAACAGCCTAAGACCCTACATACATATATAATAATTCATTAAACACACCTTGCTTATTGGAAATATATTATTGCAAGATGCATCAATTAAAGGTGGACACAAGTGATGAATTGTAAATTCAGTACCAGTCGCCTTCGAAGCTCTTTCGCAAATCTCTCAAGCAAAGGTCGAGGGGGCAGCTCTGCAGTGGAAAGAACACAAAAGCCTTGTTTATTGATATTGCAGTTATGAAATGCATGGTACCCAAGAAAAACAGGAATTTTCTTGGGTACAACCATGCCCATTCAAATACCAAGCGTCCCAGCTTTCACTTGGGTTCATTTATTTCTTGCAGGGTTATACGGGGAGAGAGAGACCATGTCACTAACATTGATTTTTCCTCCAATATCGACAGCATACAACAAATAATCGAGGGGGAAAATAGAAGGAAAAAAAATAGAGGCTAAAAGTGTGAGATTGGGAAAAGAGGGAACTTGACAAACCGGCAACAGTCGGATCCAAATCTGCATCATCTGCAGATGCTGCAGCACAAGATACCCTTGGAAAACGGAATACACCTGCACTTTCAGAGAGATCCCTTCGGCTGACATCAGGCAAAGAAAAGCGTCTAAGAACCTTTATTGTTTCACCAACTACGTATACTTTGAAGAGAACTCCACCTGCAGAAGAATAGTTTGACAGAACAAAAGAAACTTTAGATATGGTCTCAATAAGTAGAGTACATAAAGACTAAAGTTGAGTCTTTTGAAAATAAAAAGAACAATGTTGAGTTTTGCACTCAGTAGAATCTTCCCAAAAGTAATAGCTTCTTTAAAAACAACCTTGAGTGTTGCACACTTTCCAAATTCGCACCTCTTCTTAGCTCAAACACTCAGCTTATGCATACTCTACCTTATTTAGTCAAACTACAAATCTGGGGAGAATGTACCATGATTGACGAACTCCTGAAGTACAAGCGGGGTTTCCAATTTTTCAAGCGAGCATCGATCATAAGCAAGTGATAGCTCATGAGACTTTGCGCTGCCATCTGCAACCAATGGTTTTGCCACTGAAACAATAGAGAGACGGGTGAGAAGAGCTACCACTTCTTACGGGGTAGAAATTACTTCACTAACTTGTGAGAGCAACTATACCCAATGGAATGATAAATCCACGGATCATGCTTTTTTCCTAAGACAACAGACAGTCAAAATGTGCTTCAATCGTATGGATAATAGAAATGCATCTTACAGTCCTGAAAAGGAACCTCGGTGGGAATCTGTAGTAACAAAACAAATCATACCTAAGGGAAGCCTCAGTCCAACTTTACTGACAGCTTCAGCTATGGAGGAAGCGTCTCTTTTAATAACCAGTTGCTTCGGTACATCGACAGTTCCTGCATATGGGATAATACACTCAGCATTAGCAATCTAACAGGAAATGGTAACGTTAAGACATAATACGTAGAGGGTACCATATGGATCACAGAAGCTCATATCAGCCACTTCCTGAAGCATGTATTGGCGATTCCGTAAATGTTGGATTGCATCGGGAGGATCAAGAACTGTGACTTCAGGATGGGTTACCCTGTAATCCTGCAATATGGGAATATATCTCAGGATGATTGTACCCTCAAAATAAGAGCTGAACTTAAAAGATTATATAAATAAATAAGGACATTTAAACAGACAACAACCAACAACGCAGAGTCTCTTTTCATGCGCCAATAGTTCACAGCCCGCACAGCATGTTTAGAAGGCCTTTCTATGTTTGTAGTGAAGACTAATGCTGATGGCAAAAGAGAAAGTAGGACATTTGTGAAACTACTTAACATACGCTATACCAGGTTCTGTCTTGGGAGTCCTAGAGCATAGACTATACAACGACAGTATATATTCTGACAGCAATTCAGGTGGGAGTAATCTAAAGAAAATATTTGAATCATGAGAAGCAAAAACACTTTCATACTAAACAGTGCCCAGGTAAGGAACACTTTTAAGCCAAATGCTGTCCATTTGTAAACTTACAATAATCCCAGAAAGGAAGAAGAAAGAAAGTCGTGGACCTACTAATTCTGTAATTTGTCAAAAGCATTTGTATTTAAACAGACCTTTCAAAAGAGCCCTCTGTTATTCTCAGTGAATAGGAAAATTCAAATGTATCAGTGAAATGAATATGGATTTGGGAAGAGAGGATTATGTATTATCATAACTATGTAGAAACTACATAGTCCAAACACAAAATAATAGAGCAATCACCTCAAGAATCTGGCGCCACTCTTTTCCTGTTAACTGGTAAAACCAAACAAAGAAGGGAAAGAACACGGTTAATTGGAAAATAAGTAACACAGTGGTTAGTAGTTAGTACTTACAGTAAATATATGCAAGTACGCAAGTACTTATCTATATAATATCTGATCTATATAATATCTGTAAAAAGACAAGAAATGGCATCATCAGAATTTACAAGAAGAAATGAATAGCTAACCGGGTATTTACCTTATGTAACACAATATCAAAAGGGCCTTGATCTGAAAGGGATCGATTCGGGTCTATAGCAACAAACAATATACCCTTGTTTCTGCATTACGTCACAGTGAATAAATAAACACAGGTTAGCTTTTGAGTTGAACCATCAAATTCAGCCTTACCACTAACTGAAGAATATAAAACACTGAATTAGCAAAAACACGATATGGTACGGATTAGTACTTCATCATTATCACTGCATAACGGACTTCAATCATGGGCATGCAACAAAATTCAAAAAGTCCCATCACAAATCAGTTAAAGCTAAGTGTACCTTTTCTTTTTAGAAATTTAACTCTAATTTAATAATCAATTACTAAACTAACCCTAATATTTTTGAATATACGAAAATGAGACAAAACAATGACAGGATCAACGTTTTTTTAGTTTGAAAAGTAAAAAACATTGATAGTCAGTGTATACAATTTTTTTTTTAAAATGCAAAGTATAAATAGTTATTTTCAGTGTCAGCGTTTTTTTTTTCAAACTCAAAAACGTTTATCCCGTCAACGTTCTGTCCCATTTTCGTATATTAAAAAATATGAGGGTTAGTTTGGTAATTAATTATTAAATTATGGTTAAATTTGAATTTTTTTTATTCTTTTTAAACATTATAGTTTTATATTTTAGTGTATCTACGAGTACCAAAGGCCACCTATCCGTGGTGAATTTCAAAACGAAAGAATAGCCAAACTGCCTCGCCAACTAGTCTATCAAGCAGCCTATACTGATAGAAGGTACCCTCAAATGGTAACCGACCATTTTTTCGATATGACAGAATTCCAGTCACACCAGTCCCATAGACAACGAAAGAGAAAAAGTCAGTAGCGGGTAAACCTGCGCTCTTTAAGCCTCCTCCTAGAGTATTAGGTAGACTAATCTGGTATGTTTGTCCAAAATTGTGAAAATAATAAATAAATGAATAAACTTATGGAACATGGAAAAAATGTGAAACTCCAGAAAAAGGTGAGAGTGAAACCACCAACAAATGTTGGGATAGCTTAAGGTAGAGAGGACTTACCTAGCTAAACCTTCCAATTTCGGCTTCATAAAGCTCTTGATTTTCTTAGACGTGAGAGCGTAACCAACAACAACTGATCTCCTCTGATGGGGAGGAAACCCTAGCCCTAATGCACAGGCCGTCTCGTCTTCGCCGACTAATCTTGCCTGAGACACGCCTTGGCCCTGCTCATTCTCGCTCTCATACGCTTCGATCCAACACTGTGTTTCATCTTTGACTACCATGACGTTAGACTGAGAGACCGATAGGGAAAGCCGGAAAGGAAGAGAGAGTGCAAAGGCTTCCACTGAACGGAAGATCTATGGGAAAAAGGGAAACCGAGCGTTATGGCCTCAACTTCTGGAGCTCAACAGAGACGAGGGAGCGACACGCCACGGAGAGAGAATGCGTCTTTGTAGGTGCGCGTGTCCAAGTCTTGTGATGATCCGGTTGATCGTCTGATTGCTTGGATGAATAATGGCGGAAGCATAGGAGACGGTTACAGAGAGAGAAAGATGAGAGGCGTCGAGCGAAAGGAAGGGGAGGAGCGGTCGCGGGTGGCACTTTATAAGGTGGTCGTGGAGGCAATGTGCACTTTCCATCTTCATGATCATGAGTAAGCAGCATTTGCTATTTGATCCCTAAGCTTTAAGTTCTATTCATTTGAATCCTTACTAATGAAATATTATCATATGAGTCTTACATCTTTCCGGACATGGATGAAACATCGATTATCAATAGGGTTAAATACCAAACAACTACCCGAACTTTGGACGTTTTACAAATACGTATCCGAACTTTGAATTTTCAAAAACGGCTACCTCAACTTTGACATATGAGACAAATAGCTACCTCAACTTTGACACATGGGGCAAATCACTACCTCCGTTAAATATAGACGAAAAATGACGTGATAACACATGATTGATTCATTATTTAGAAAATTAAATAATTTTTCAAAAATACCAAAAATAATTAGAAAATTAATAAGAAAAATAAGAATTTTTAATATAATTTTTGTATTGAAAAATATGAAAAAAAAAATCATTAATTTTTATTTTTATTTCATATTTTTAATAAAAAAAATACTATACTTAAAACTCTTATTTTTTTTCTATTAATTTTCCAATTTTTTTAGCATTTTAAAAAATAATATAGTTTTTAAAATTATGTACCAATTATGTGTTGCTACGTCATTTCCGTCCATAGTTAACGTAAAATTTAACGGAGGTAGCTATTTGACCATGCGCCAAAGTTGATGTAGACATTTTTTAAAATTCAAAATTCGTGTAACTATTTGTGAAACAACGTCCACTATTTGGTATTTAACCATTTATCAATATTTTATTAAACTATTAATCAAGACAACCATGTGGTCTCTTATAATCACAAACAAAAGTCGGTTGAGATGTTTGATTGAATATCATATGCATGCGGTTTGGTATGTTAACACGTATTTATTATATAAAAATAGCATACCAAAGTATATATCAATATTGTATTAAAATTGTGTGTTGATTAATGATTTTTTGTTCTAAAATAATTATCAATTTATATATAAAGGTAAAGTGCCGGGGTCATAAAAATTAATTCATTCCCCCCCCCCCCCCCCCCCCCCCCCCCCCACCCCCCCCCACCCCCCCCCCACCCCCCCCCCACCCCCCACCCCCCCCCCACCCCCCACCCCCCCCACCCCCCACCCCCCCCACCCCCCACCCCCCACCCCCCCCCCCCCCCCCCCCCCCCCCCCCCCACGTAGAAGAAAAACATACTGGATAACAGACATCATATAAGGTTCCAACGTGGAGGAATGTAGTTCATGTTCTTTGTTTATCTTTCAAATGTGCATGTATTAATATGAATATCTTATGATTCTTATCCATTAAAAACAGATCAGGTCGTCTTACTTTTGTTCATTTAAAAATAATAATCGCCGTCGTATATATAATATACGTGTATATGGGAGGGCTAGGTTTTTCTTTCTATTAAAGTTTTTTTTTTTATCATTTTCAATCCACTATAATCTAAAAATCTAAATTGAAAAATTACACATAAATTTTTTTTTTTTTTTTGGCCATCCAAAAATTAATCTTGGTTACATCGAGAATCGATCTCGTGACCTACCGTTGGACTAAGTGTCCGGTGGTAGTTACACATAATCCTCTACACTTCTATTTATCATTTTATTACAATGCGCGAAAATACATGAAAATGAAGACTAAATTCTTTTTTTATTTTTATTTTTAAAATACTTGCCAGTGAACTTTTTTTATATTATTTAAATATTTAATATGTCTGAACTTCATCATTTCGAACCGCATGAGTTTCCTGCAATATGCAATATGAACATTAATTTAAAATTTGAAGTACTGATGTCAGAGATAATTTTATGGGTCAACAAAACATTCATTTTCAAGTAAATTGTCTTTATTCCGAGATGTTTTGCCAACGAAAGTCCATCTCGGATGACCCAACATTCTGCAGCGAGACTGTTTGAATAACCAAGTTTCATTGAGAAACTAGCAACCCATTGCCCCATATTATTTCTGAACAATCGACTCGATCCTGATTGACCTGGGATTTTCTTAGTCGTTCCATCTGGATTGATTTTAATCCAATCCCAATCCCAATCACATTCACGTAGAATGTGATTAATGTTTTCCACGTTAGGATGACAAATCTTGTAGATATGACTCAAATTGTCCCCTATGATTCAACAATTTGCAAGTGACAAATCTGTTTTTGAGGCACAACCAAATAAAATACTGAATTTTTGGAATTGTCACGATTCTCCAAACCCAATTCCATTGATCCTGATCCTGACCCTGATTATCTGGATTTTGCCCACTAACAGAGAGTACGCCGAGGCCGTTGAAAAATAACATGTATTTGAGAACCGTCAAATTTTCCTATCCACAGACTCATTAGTCTAATCACCTGGTATACTCCAAAATAAATCCAACACGCCTTTAGAGAATTCTATCTAGGTTCCACTCAGCATTGCGGAAGACGTCCCCAAGCATAAGGTTGTCTTCCTATTGCGTAAGAGGTCCATATATGGAGGATCATAGTGATTAATCACCCACCCAAGTATCATGCCAAAACTTAATATCTCTATCATTTGTCATCACCTACCCAACTCCCAATTTAAGGGTGTTTTGAATTGTTTTTCAATTATATAGTGTTTTGTTTAACGCAGTCAAAACGATTCATTCTGCCTAAGATGTTTCTGAGCAAACACCTGTAGTTGGATTCGAGAATTGATAACTAAAACATATTCTCGACATGTGACAACACATGATACTGCCACGTATATAATAAATATAGTAATAATATTAAGGGGCGTTATCCACGTGTTACGTATACACTTGGTCACTTCCATACATATACATCAATAGAAGTATATAAATAAACACGTAGTACAATATAAATAAATGCATGGTACGTCAACACACCCGATTATTGTTGGAACTTTTATACAACATAACTGTTAGATACTTGTGTTTTATGAGTGCTCCAAATTCTTATCTCGTGGCGCTTCGATGTAATAAGGAAATCTCGGGGCGTGCCCTTTGTTTCCCCTCCTATGCTTAAGTTAGCTTGAGTTCGTTTATGAATATATGTAAGTTATGAATATGATGTGGCATTAGCCTAAAGTAAAGAGAGCTGAATGTATTTATAGATTTTTTTTAAAAAAAGTAAACATTTGTATTTTTTTAAAAGAAAAGTAAGTATACAAAAAACATATTTCGAAAAATAAGTATACGCGCACTCCAGGGTGACGCCTATTCAATAAGCGTCACTTTGGTGTGACGCCTATTCCCCCATATTTGTTTTTAAAAAAATTTCAATAACGACGACTCGATATTTAATTAAAAATAAAATTATATATTTATTAAAAAAAAATAAAAAATTATAGTAAGTAGATATTTTAATTGCGATTTCAAATGATGCAAAAAAATATTAAATTTGGATATACGGATTGACTATACACTCTACCGTAAGTTGAGATATGAAAATTTGACTTAAAAAATTATAACTGAGACCATGTAAGTCCAAACTCAGCACGGTTCACGTCATTATGTCGTAATTCAATTGTATACCTAGGGTAATTTTTTTGTTTAGAAATACAGTGATTTCGTAACCTAACATCGTTTGTTTTATAATTTGACCGAAATAATTTATCACTGTATTTCTAAACAAAAAAATTACCCTAGGTAGACAATTGAATTACGACATAAATGCCGTGAACCGTGCTGAGTTTGGACTTACATAGTCTCAATTATAATTTTTTAAGTCAAATTTTCATATCTCAACTTACGGTGGAGTGTGTTGGATATCGATAGTGACAGCCCAGTAGGGAAAAAGGCTTCGAAGGCCCAATAACTATAGAGGGGGTAAACCCATAACATTCGAACCGGACCGGCCTCCATAGAATGGCCCAGAACCGAGCCCAAAGCCTCTGAGGACACCATGAGTGCTCGCCATTCTTTACCAGGCCGTGACCTCTCACTGCTCGCCATGAGAGTGCTCGCCCCGAAGAGAGCCCTGCATCTCTCTTCTGGTCCCACTAAACCGTTAATAACAGAGTGGCCAAGATATCCCGCATATCTCGGTCACATATTCACTAAAGATTAGATTTGGTAACTGCAATATCTCGCAGTAACTGCCATATCCCACGATCCGAATCTTCAGCAACTCAATATACATTAAGATATTCAGTTGCCTTTATACGGTTCTATCTCTCTTACCCTATAAATACCTTTGCTTTACATACGTTCTTTACGTTTTGAGTTTTATACACACATATACTCATTTAAGCATCGGAGAGGGACCCAGAGGCACCCCCTCTGTTGCGTTCCCCTACCTGCAGGTTCACCAGGAGTTGGAGCTGAAGCGTCATCTCAACCTTGTCTGGCATTCAATTCACTGCCAGATCAGCATTCAGGATTTCACGATCCAACATTTGGCGCCGTCTGTGGGAACGAGCAATTCAGCCATGAGAACTCGATCCCAAAGCAACCGTCGGAATCAGACTAGGGAGCGATCCTCAGATAGCTCTGATTCCGCCGCCGCTTCACCGCTTCAACAGGAACCTGCCAGCCGAGCAGGAGTTACTGCTGTTCCTCTGCGGACAGCCCGAGAACATGTCGGTGATTCAAGACCGACCCCAGCTGCTGATCAAAACGGAGCCCCTGCACCGCAGACAGTCCACATTGCGGGGCAGGATATTAATTTAACCCCCGAGATGGTCTCCTTGCTGGAAGCCATCCTAGGACAGGCGCGCCGCCAAGCCCCTGCTCCTCAGGAAAACAATCCCTCTGCTCCTAAGTAAAATCACCGCCCTGCTGCCACAGGGCCTTCACCTTCAGAAGCGGCCAATCCTAGTCCTGCTGCGCCTCAGGAGGATCAGGAGATGACGTCAGGTCAGCAGTCCCTACCTCCAGCGCACACCAAGGAGCCAGCAGCCGCATATACTGCCAATCCTTCCGGTCCGCCTCCACCCGGAGCCTCTCCCATGTACTGCACTGTGGATCAGATGGATGACCTCCTCAACAAAAGGCTCCAGGAAAGACAGTTGACAGTCATAGCTCCCTTCAAGGAGCAGTCCTCTCATCCATTCACCGACGCGCTCGTCGCTATCAAAATCCCGAAGGATGTGGTTGCTCGGGCCATACCTGAGTATAGCGGTGGAGGAGATCCCACCGTACATGTCAACAAGCATGAGGCCTCCCTTCTGGGTAAGTCAAACGATCCCAATCATTTGGCTTTGCTATTTCCATCTACTCTTTCGGGCTCGGCTTCGTCTTGGTTCTTCGGCCTCCCTGCAGGATCAATCGGAACTTGGGCAGAGTTGAGAAGCAAGTTCCTGGAGAGATATATGGGCGAGCGCCAGTTGCTGAAGAGCGTGGTCGCCCTTGACTCGGTCAAACAGCAGCCTGGAGAGTCGCTGTCCAACTTCTACGGGCGTTTTCATCAAAACGTCACAGAATTAGATCGCCGAATCTCGGATGGGGAGATCATTCGAGCATTCTACAGAGGTCTGGATGTGGCCAACAAGGCCTCGAGAAAGCTGCGAAACAGCTATCACGTGAAGGAGATAGAGACATTGGAGGAGTTGGCGTCCAGAGCAAAAGGTTTCATAGACCTTGAACGCGCAAACATCGAGGCTAATCTCCTGACGACCTCGCTAAGGGTAACCCATGAACCCCGACGCGATGGTAAGAAGGAGATAAAGAAGGAGAAGAAGGGAAAAGAAAGTAAGCCCCGAGTCGAGTCTCTTCCAGCACCTCACCATCCAGAGGTCCCTGAGTACTTCACGCCTTTAAATAGGCAGATCTCAGCGGTACTAGTCGAGATGGAGAGGAGATCCTTGGCGAGGCCACCGATGCCTCGCCGAGGTGGGTTACCCATGGGCAAGGATCTCGAGAGCTATTGCAGATACCATAAGTGCAAGGGCCATAAGACAGACGATTGCAAGATTCTGAAGCGAGATATAGAGAGGCTGATTCAGGGGGAATGTTGAAAGAATTTGTGGCAGGGCGAGACCGAAGTCGAACGCCCCCCAGGAGACATCGTTCACCAGCCCCTGCAGATCAAGCTGAGCCTTCTGGAAGCAAGAGGAGAGTGAATCTGATTGCGGGAGGATTCGGCGCAGGCGGCGAGAGGTCAAGCGCCAGAGAGGTCTACGCCACTCAGATCTCCACGGCAGTTCAGTTGGGGAAGCGGCCCCGACCTGAAGAAAACATTGTCATCTCATTCTCTGAAGATGATTTGGCACATGTCACCACGCCCCACAACGATGCTCTGGTCATTACGGCAGATATTGACGGCTGTGATGTTGCAAGGATTCTGGTCGACGGAGGCAGCTCGACAGACATCCTGTTTCTGGACGCCTTCGAAAAGATGGGCAAATCAAAACGTGACCTGAAGAGGGTCGACTTTCCGCTGATAGGGTTTGCGGGAAGAACAACTTATCCACTGGGGGCTATAACCATGCCAGTGATTTTTGGCGAGGGGTGGAAAAGTATCAAGGTGTCGGTCACTTTCCTGGTGGTCGATTCACCTACATCCTACAACGCCATCATAGGGAGGACCACGATCAACCCAAATAAGATTGTGGCCTCCACTGTCCACCAGAAGATGAAGTTCCCCACTCCGAACGGGATTGGAGAAGTGCTAGGAGATCAGCCTTCCTCGCGACAATGCTATGTGAACTGTTTACGCAGGAAGAACCAAAGGGAGGCGCTCGCCATCGAGATAGAGGCCGATCCCCGCGAGGACTTGGCTCGACCAGCACCCATGGAGGAATTGGAGGAGGTCGAGATCGATGGTCCGGACAAAAAGGTGCGCATTGGGACCACCTTGAAAGAGGATCAGAAGGAGGCCATGACCGCCCTCCTCAAGGAATTCAAAGAGCTCTTTGCCTGGCAGCCGAGCGACATGCCAGGAATCAGCACAGATATTATCTCTCATGAGCTCAGGATAGACCCCTCCATCAAGCCGATCGCCCAAAAGAGAAGATCGTTCGGGACTGATAAACGTTTGGCGATCAGGCAGGAAGTCGGCAGGTTGATTGAAGCTGATTTCGTCAGAGAGGTAAGATTCCAGAGCTGGGTCGCCAACCCAGTTTTGGTCAGGAAATCTAACGGCAAGTGGAGGATGTGCGTCGACTTCCGCGACTTAAACAAGGCTTGCCCCAAAGATTCATATCCCCTTCCAAGAATTGATCAGCTAGTCGATGCTACCTCGGGTCATGAGATGCTGAGCTTCATGGACGCCTATTCAGGCTACAACCAGATCAGAATGCATCCAGATGACGAGGCCCACACGGCTTTCTATGCCGACGGGGACATTCTATGCTACAAGGTGATGCCCTTTGGTCTCATCAATGCTGGGGCAACTTATCAGCGGATGGTGAACCGACTGTTCCAGGACATGCTGGGAAGGAACATGGAGGCCTACGTAGATGATATGCTCGTTAAATCCATCAAAGGCAATCCTCATACCACCGACCTCCGTGAAGCTTTTGAATGCATGAGGAGGCACAGCGTTCGCCTGAACCCAGCAAAGTGCGCCTTTGGAGTCAAGTCCGGGAAGTTCCTGGGTTTTATGGTCAGCGAAAGGGGCATTGAAGCAAACCCAGAAAAGCTAAAGGCCATAGAAGAAATGAAGTCGCCAACCTGCCATAAGGAAGTCCAATGCCTGAACGGCCGACTAGCTGCTCTTAACCGCTTCCTCTCCAAAGCAAGCGACAAGTCCCTCCCGTTCTTCAAAACCTTGAGGGCCAACCGTAAGTTCGAGTGGACGCCAGACTGCGAGGAAGCATTCCAGTCCTTGAAAAGGCATATTCAAACACTCCCAGCTCTGGCAAAACCCGTTCCAGGCGAGCAGCTTTTCCTCTATTTAGGCATTAGCGATGGGGCAGCCAGTGCTGTTTTAATAAGGGAGGAGAATAATGTTCAGAGTCCAGTGTATTTTATTAGCAAAATGTTCAACTCAGCAGAAATAAAATATGTCCAGATTGAGAAGTATCTCTATGCCTTAGTTATTGCTGCTCGGAAGCTGAGACCTTACTTTCATGCGCACGACATCACGGTCCTCACCAATCAACCTCTCAAAAACTTCCTGATGAAGCCAGATTCTTCAGGAAGAATGGTCAAGTGGGCGATCGAGCTCAGCGAGTTCAGGATCAAATTTGCGCCAAAAACGGCCATCAAAGGTCAAGCACTAGCTGATTTCATAGTGGAAAGCACGAGTAACGGTCAAGCAGAGGCAGAAAACAGGCCAAGTCAGTCATCAAACGACAATCAAATCTGGGAACTCTATACGGATGGGTCTTCATCAAAAGAAGGCTCGGGGGCAGGTTTAATTCTTATTCCTCCTGAGGGCGAGCCTCTGAAATACGCGATCACCTTGACATTCCCGGCGACCAATAACAAAGCAGAATACGAGGCTCTTATCACTGGACTCAGACTAGCAAAAGGAATGGGTATAGCTGCGCTTAAAGTAAAAAGCGACTCAAAGCTCATTGTCAATCAGGTTAATGGCGCATACGAGGCAAAGGGAGAAAAGATGAAGAAATATCTCGGCATTGCCAAAAAGCTGGTCGCAGAAATCCCAAATTTCGCGATTGAATTCATTCCGCGCCAAGAAAACCAGATGGCAGATTCTTTGAGTAAGCTAGCCTTCGGAGGGGCGACAATCCAGGATGTGCAATTTCTGGAAAGGGCCCTATGTTCAGTCCTTGAAAACAGAGCGGAGATCTTCAACATTCAAGAACAGGTCACCTGGATGACCCCGTTCCAGAATTATTTGAAAGAAGGCATCCTCCCAGAGGACGAAGGTGAATCCACTAGGATTAGAAGACTCGCAGCCAGTTATCTAATCATCGATGGAGAACTCTACAGAAGAGGTTATTCGACGCCTTACTTGAGATGTGTTGCTCTGCCCGAAACAGAAAAAGTTCTTCGAGAAGCTCATGAAGGGGCAGCAGCATGTCATGAAGGCGCTCGATCGCTAAGCAGAAAAATATTCAGATTGGGATATTACTGGCCGACCTTGGGAAAAGACGCGGCCGAATTAACACAGAAGTGTGAAATTTGCCAGCAGTTTGCACCACGATCGGGTCGACCATCGACATTATTATCCCCAATGGCGGGTGCCTGGCCCTTCGCTCAATGGGGAATCGATATATTGGGTCCTTTTCCCATTAGCACTGGTCAACGTACTCACATTATAGTGGCAATCGACTACTTCACTAAGTGGGTAGAGGCGAAAGCTCTAGCTTCGACAACGGAATTCCAAGTTATCAAGTTCATGCAGGTCAACATATTCTCCAGGTTTGGTATTCCCAAAATACTCATCAGCGATAATGGTCCGCAATTCGTTGGAAAGGAGTTGAAATGGCTCTGTGAAGAGTATCATATCGACCATCGCTTCAGTTCAGTACATCACCCTCAAACGAATGGGCAAGCTGAAGCAGCCAACAAAGTTGTCTTAGCAGGACTCAAGAAAAGGGTGCGAGCATTCAAAGGGAACTGGGCAGACGAACTGGAAAACGTATTATGGGCAATCAGAACAACGCCTAAGGCGGCCACAGGAGAAACGCCTTTCAGTTTAGTGTACGGATCAGAAGCAGTAGCACCAGCTGAATTAGCAGTGCCTACCCACAGAGTCCTACACTTTAACGCGGAGGCAAATGAGATCGAGCGCAGAACTGACCTCGACTTGGCAGAGGAAAAGAGATGGCTCTCGGAAAAAACACAGGCAAAGATGCGCTTGGCGACCGCTCGGTATTTCAACAAAAAAGTTAGCGCTCGCCAATTTTTCGTGGGGGAGATGGTTATGAGAAGGAATGAATTTACAAGGCTGGACAGTAAAAACAAACTTTCAGCCAAATGGGAAGGACCATACAAAGTAGTAGAGATCGCCGCACCAGGATCCTACTATTTGGAAACCACCGAAGGCGAGAGGTTACCCCGTCCATTTAATTCAGAGCATTTAAGAAGATTTTATGCATAGCTTGTAATCAAACTGATTATGTCAATAAAAGAAAGCCATTCCTTCACAAAGCGTGTCCACTCGAAGCAAGCTGAAGCCAAAAAGCCCTGACGCCAAAGTCAGACCTCAAAAGCCCTAGCAACAAAGCTAGGCCAAAAAGCCCTAGCAACAAAGCTAGGCCAAAAGCCCTGACGCCAAAGTCAGGCCAAAAAGCCCTAACAACAAAGTTAGGCCAAAAAAGCCCTAGTAACAAAACTAGGCCACAAAAGCCCTAGCAACAAAGCTAGGCCAAAAGCCCTAGCAACAAAGCTAGGCCAAAAGCCCTGACGCCAAAGTCAGGCCAAAAAGCCCTAGTAACAAAACTAGGCCAAAAAGCCCTAGCAACAAAGCTAGGCCAAAAGCCCTGACGCCAAAGTCAGGCCAAAAAGCCCTAGTAACAAAACTAGGCCAAAAAGCCCTAGCAACAAAGCTAGGCCAAAAAAGCCCTAGTAACAAAACTAGGCCACAAAAGCCCTAACAACAAAGTTAGGCCTCAAAAAACCTGACGCCAAGAGTCAGGCAAAGCCCTGACGCCAAAGTCAGGCCAAAAGACCTAGCAAAATGTTAGGCAAAATGAAAGCCCTGACGCCAAAGTCAGGCCAAAGAAAGTTTAGGCGATCACTATCGATGATAAAGCCTGACAAATTACAAATCCCCTGTTATTAGGCCAACACCTCAAAGGTTTAAACTTCAAAGAAGGTAATATCTCTTTGTACTTAGAAGTTTACGCTTTTAAGTGTCAAAAGTATTATCCTTAGAAAGTTTAACTTATGATTGGTCTACGGCTTTAAGGGTCGACGACATTACAAAGCAAGAAAAAAGTGGAAAGTAATTATGAGTAAGATATTGGATAGCTAAATATGTTCGAAGTCGATTAAAGGCTCAAGAATATAAAAGCATTCAATAGAAAAATCCAAGTCTTCGATAAATAATTACAAACCAAAAACAGAAAATACAAAAATAGCTATCTAAAAAAGATAAATACGGCCGCCAAGGAGTTGGGGACTTCAAGCTTTGGGGTTCTCGGGGGCAAAGACGCTCTGCTCGCCTTCGGGGGCAGAAGTACCGGGCTCGCCTTCAGGAGCAGCCTCCCCAGCAACAGAGGGCTGCGAAGGCTGACTCCGCAGGAAGGTCTTCAAGGAGGCAACTTCCCCAAGAGGAAAGTGGGGATCGACCGCCTGGACCTCCTCCACTAGGTCTTGAAGAAATTCGGCAATCGCCGACTTCATCACCTTCAAGGCCTGGTCCTCAAAGTCTTCGGAGGCCTTGAACTCCTCAATCACGGCTTGGGGTGAAGGAACCGCCTTCAGCTGATCAGCCAGCCGGTTCTTTTCCTCCTCCAGGGCGATCCCCCTGGCTTCAGCAGCATCCCTCTGGGCGTCAGCAGCGGCCCTTTGCGCCTCAGCGGCGACCCGAAGAGCGTCCGACTCGGCCAGCTGAGCGCGAACCTCCTTCAACTCAGCCTCTAGGCGAGCCCATACCGCTTCTCCTTCATCAAGGCACCGATGAAGGGCTTCAAAATCCTGAAGGGCAGCCGCCACATCGGCCTCCCTCCGCTTGATATCAGCAAGGAGGCGCTGCTCCTTGCTGAAATACTCTGACCGGGCATTGTCCACCAAGGCGATCGCCGCGTCAGCAGTCGTCTTGATAGCCTCCAGCTGCCCAGGGGAGATCCCCGTGCTCCGGTATTGCTCCAGCTCGACAAGCAGGTCTGAATGCTTGCCGGCGAGCTCGCCGAAGACACGGCCGATCATCACCTCTTCCCGAACGAGCTGACAACAAAAGAAAAATGAGAATTGTCAGGACACGAACAAAAGGGAACGACTATGGAAAGAGGAAAAAGAAACGAGGCCTTACCAGAGCGACTCGTTCGTAGTGAGACCGAAGGAACCCCTCGATCTGAGGAAGCTCCGTGGGGACGGACGAACGGTCCTTGGGAGGAATTATCCCATCAAGGAGCCGCATACACAAGTCTGGGCTACCCCGGAGGCTCTTCTGGGCAGGGCACCCCTTCTTCGAAAGGTCCCCGCAAGGGAACCAAGCACCCCGAGAGTTCGCAGCCTTGAGCGGCTGGAACAAGCTCGCCATGGAGCAATACTCCTCCCCGGGAACCCTTGAGGAGCTGGGGGCATCGGAACCCTTCTTATGGGTCCCAGACTCCTTCGGGGGGACCGCGGACGCCGTAGGAGGTGGGGGCGCCAAAGATAAAACCTTCTCCTGGCCAGTCGTAGGCCCCTGGGGGGAAGGAGGGATGATCGCCGAAGCAGGAGCCTTCCCTTTGCCAGTGGAAGGACCCTCAGGAGGAGGAGGATGCTGTCCAACAGCCGGTTGCTCCTCACTCCTGACCTTCTTGGCAGGTGGAGGAGAAGGGTCTCGAACCACGTCAACCGTGGACTCTTCTGCGAAACAAAAAGAAGAAAGTCGCGTCAAACAAACGCAGGGAATTTAGAAACAAGGTGGAATATGGAAATAATGCAATATGAAATAACATACCTCGCTGGCAAGGGCCAGCAGGGGCCGAAGGAAGGGCCTCCTCTGGTTTCCTCTTGGACGATCGCCTAGAGGGGGGAGGAGGAGAGCTCAGCAGCACTTGGTCGGAGGACAATCCCGCCGATCCCTGGTCATCAAAGAGACCTATCAGTTTTTTGCTCTTGCTTACAACCTTCCCTACAAGTAATAAAACAAGGGAAGAGTTAGAAAATTACCCAATCATCAAAGATTGGCGTGGCTTGATGAATGCCCGCCATCTCAAGGGCATTCTCGGTAGTCTCCGCCACTGAGCGGATGGACTTGAACTGAGATGACCGATGCAGCCGATATAAATCGTCGATGGCATTCTGATCACTCCCGTACAATTCTTCGAAGGAGGGAGGAAAATCCTTGTCCGGAGCAAACAATTTCCAAGGTACGCCCCCCTTATACAAGAAGTAAAACTTCTTGTAATTGGAGTTAGTGGCCCGGAAATCATCGATCAGGCGGACATGGACGTTCCAAGCCCATCCTTGAGGGACTCCCCACTCCGAAAACTTCGGCCAGCGGGATTGGAAGTGGTGGAAGTGGTTAGCCCCTGCTGCCAGTCGGAAGAAGCACCGGAACAGGGCCAGTGAATATACCCATTCCTGGCGTAAGCATAGGAACTTGAAGCCGACCCACATCCTGAGGGCATTCGGGACAAGCTGTGTGAGGTGAATCCCGTAAAACTGACACAAGGTCTGTAAATCCTCACAGAGAAGAAAACGCAACCCAGCATCGATCTGGGCCGCATAAATGTAAACCTCTCCATCGTGAGGAAAATGCAGACCTAGGCCAGGATACCTAGGAGCATCCTCCGCACTGAAGCCACCAAGCGCCACCATGGTCTTAAAGTAAGCCGGCTTCAGTTCGTTAGGCTTGATATCTACTCAGAATGATTCAAGTATGGCACATCAAGTATAAAAACAAAGGAAAACAGAGGATATTGCCAAAATAGAGCAATAAAAGGGCGAAAGTTTACCTTTTGGGGAAAAAATAGGCGTGTTCAGCTCAGGACCATCTACCACCACTGGGGTGGCCGCAGACCTTCCCACGTCAGGCTGTTTCCCCGCCGAGGAGGGCACAACTTCATCCCTAATGGTCAAGGGAACACCGACATTCTGAGGGGCGCTGGCTTTGTTAGCACCCTTGATGGCCATGTGTTTGACTCTCTGAGTTCTGGGGGCCATGGAAATGGTCGAAAGGAGAACTGAAGAGGATTGAAAGAGAAAGGAGAGGGATTCGCAAAGAGGCTCTGGAAATTTGGAAGAGTGAATAAGCGTAAAGAACAAAACAGAGAAATTGACGTTTCTTATATAAGCCCAAAAAGGAGTAACCGCCACGGACGAATCGAAGCGACACGGAGAATAATTGCGCCTTTTTGGAAAAAACCAAAGCAATGTCAGAATTCCAAGAGACACCTCGGGGAGACAAACGGTTGGTTGGTGCAGACAGCTGTCAGACTACCCTAGGTTTACGGAAAAGTAAATGTCAGGCGTGCCTCAAGTGACCGTTCGATTTCTGGACAACTGTGCAGTTATTAAATGCTAACAAGTCCACTAAGGAGACAAGAGGGTCGCCAGCGCACTAATAAGCGCTATTAGAAGTACCTCGGGCAGGTAGTGATCGCCTAGCCAAGAAAGATAGACTTTCATAAACCTAGATTACCTCGAGTGATCGCCAAAGGGGAATAAAAGAAAGGATATTTTTTCAACTTTGAGCGAAGAAAAAACTGCTCGCCAAACAGGCTCAAAATGCCTCAAAGGTCATGAACCAGTACAAGAAACGAAGAAAACCGAATCTAAGACGTCACTATCTAAAATCCTACCAGGAAATAAAGCTCGACTGAAGAGACTTCAATCAAGCTTCGGGGGCAAATGTTGGATATCGATAGTGACAGCCCAGTAGGGAAAAAGGCTTCGAAGGCCCAATAACTATAGAGGGGGTAAACCCATAACATTCGAACCGGACCGGCCTCCATAGAATGGCCCAGAACCGAGCCCAAAGCCTCTGAGGACACCATGAGTGCTCGCCATTCTTTACCAGGCCGTGACCTCTCACTGCTCGCCATGAGAGTGCTCGCCCCGAAGAGAGCCCTGCATCTCTCCTCTGGTCCCACTAAACCGTTAATAACAGAGTGGCCAAGATATCCCGCATATCTCGGTCACATATTCACTAAAGATTAGATTTGGTAACTGCAATATCTCGCAGTAACTGCCATATCCCACGATCCGAATCTTCAGCAACTCAATATACATTAAGATATTCAGTTGCCTTTATACGGTTCTATTTCTCTTACCCTATAAATACCCTTGCTTTACATACGTTCTTTACGTTTTGAGTTTTATACACACATATACTCATTTAAGCATCGGAGAGGGACCCAGAGGCACCCCCTCTGTTGCGTTCCCCTACCTGCAGGTTCACCAGGAGTTGGAGCTGAAGCGTCATCTCAACCTTGTCTGGCATTCAATTCACTGCCAGATCAGCATTCATGATTTCACGATCCAACAGAGTGTACAATCAATCAATTCCTATATCCAAATTTAATATTTTTTGCATCATTTGAATCGTAATTAAAATACCTACTTACTATAATTTTTTTTAATAAATACATATTTTTAATTAAACATCGAGTCGTCGTTATTGAATTTTTTTAAAAAACTATATGGGGGAATAAGCGCCACCCTAGGGTGCGCGTATTTCCACTACGCGCTACCCGGGGTGCGCGTGTACCTATTTTTCGAAATATTTTTCTTGTATACTTACTTTTCTAAAAAAAAATACAAATGCTTACTTTTTAAATTTTTTTATTTATAGCCTTCACCCTTAACCTGACTTGGGTTGTGTTTTGACCCCGGTTATCCTAGGTGGCGTCCGGCTTGGGCTGAGTGGGGTGATCTTGAACAGTGTGCTGCCTAGTGTTTTGTGCTTACTGGGATTGTACCTCGTGCCGGAGCTCCACTTCAGGAGTGCTGGTCTCCCATTCCTCCTTGTCGGACATCGAGTCCTGAACTTGTCAGAAGGGGTGAATATTCCTTGATGGCGCGCCTTTAACGGCGTGCCCTTAATAGCGTGCTCCTAGCCGATTGACTTCGTTCTTGGGCATGGGGCCTATTTTATCGAGGCCCAAAAGGCCAGGATCCATTATCTGCCCATGAAGCCCAATACGAGCGTCACTCGTGTTGGGTTTGTCAGGTGCTTATCGGTCTAGAGCAACGACGCTCCTCTGGTTGTCTGCTGTCCCGACCTGTTCGATGCCATATACGGTATGTGATGGGCGCGCCATTGGCGTGTCTATTAGGCTTCCTTTGCTCCAAATTCAAAATTTGAATTTTGCTTAGGAACAGGAAGTAGTCGTTGCTTCTAGACCGTTGACAACCCTTAGTTAGCTTCCTCGAGGACGTTTTGTCCAATCATTACCCCTAGAAGTAGGGTGATCGTTGACCTCCCCCTAGAGAGCTCTTATAAATAGGTTCACCCTCCTCCTTCATTCCAGCACTTTTGTTTCTCTAACTTGGTTTCCTTCTATAGAAAGCTCTGTCTTCTCTATAGAATTCCAGTAGTTTTCCTCTGGTCGCCTTTGATTCTCCAGTCACCTTCGATTTCCCGGTCTCTCTTCCAAAATAGATCGTTGTTCTCCTTTCGAGTCGAGCCTCTACCTCCATCGTGAGCGCATTCTTTATTCAATGGCGAGCGAATCGACAGTAGATGAGACGAACGTCTTCTTTCCTCCTGGTTTTAATGACCTTAAGTCTAATGTTATCTCTAGGTCTACTTTCAATAGAGACGTAAATGAGTCTTATATGGGCGACGCTTTAGCGCCTCGCTTTCTCAACCCGGATGAGCGCGATCCTGAGAACGCTCAACCCATCTCTAAACCAGGCCCGGGCGAGGAAACAATCTATCACATTCAGATAGATGCTGGGCTGAGGTTTCCGCTCTGCCCCGACCTAGCCGAAGCCTGTCGCTACTACGACGTCTCCCCTACCCAATTTTCCCTCAACTCTCTTCGCACCTGTGTAGGTTTTAGGTGTTTGTGTGAGAAGAGGGGCTATACATATTCCTTAGTCTTTTTCTGCCATTTTTATAGGATAGAATCAAATCGCTTTGGCGTATTTAATTTTGTCAGTCACTTTCCTGACAACAAATTCCAGAACTGGAAATCCGCCTGGCCTTTAGTAGGGTTATAGGACAAGGAACTCGAATTGGAAGAGTTCCTATTTTTTCTTCCTCTGGACGATGAACTATCCCCTTGGGATAAGTAGTCCCTCCACATGGTGTACGTCGACCATCTCGCTGGGCGCACCTCTTGGATATCCAAGGAGACCACGGAGGAGGATCTTTTCTACGCTGACATTTCTCCAGTCCATCATCGCTCTTACAATACACGGGTAATAACTTGTTTCGTTTTCTTTTGCAGAAAAAACTCTTTCACGCTTTGACCTTGTCTTCGCTCTACCGGTTGAACAGGAACTGGAAGTCTGGAACCGCTCCCAAGCAAGGCCTTGAGCGACGCCACAGAGGGCTCCAAGAAACGGAAGAGGCAGTCTTCCAAAAATAAGGCGCACCCTGAGGATGAGGTAGATCCGCTCTCCGTGGATCCTCTAACCCTAAGTACTGCTAGTCAAGAGGCGGTGACTCTTTACAAAGGTGTGGTCCCTTACTCTCGTTATTGCGATGATTCCATTTTAGCTAGAAGGTTAAATATTCTCCATACTAAGAAGTGGGGCGCGCCTGTTGTGACAGACTCGTGGATAGCTTGGACTTATCATGTCTTCTCTGATGGTACTTCAACAGAAAAAAACGTCAGGGACGACGGGTCCGTGTAAGTAGGGAAAGGTCCCAGCGCTCCCTCTGCAAGGAAGAGGAAAACCCCGGCGAGGGAGTCCACCTCGTGAACGAATAGGGAGCTGCCCCCCACCGTCCTGCTCGACCTAGAGACGCTCTTGCCCTTACCGAGCAGTCAGGATGGGCGTTATAGATCGTACGCGGGTCCGACGTTTGACCGCACTAAGACCTTAAAGTGGATGAACTCCATGAGTGTGTCTCTCATGAGGATCCGGGCGGTGTGCCTTAGACTCCTTGTGAGCCTCTCCAAGATGTTCCCCTGCTGAGAGGGAACACTTTGCTGGACCCTAATCTGGGTCTCCATCTGCTGACTGGCGCATGTCCTCCTGCCGACCGCTCGCCTATTGACAAGTCCGGCGGCGCTTTGGATAACCTCGTGCGCCAGGACCTGACCTTGTTCTCCTAGATACTCTTAAAGGAATTTATTGTGACATTCTTTTAAGAATAATTTTAGTAATTTTCAAAACATAGTCTGTTAAGTTTGGACATAAAATCCAACAAGGGAGAACTCAATTGATAACCAAACATTAATAAATAATTTTTTATTTAAAAATATTATAAAAAAAAGTTAATTTTAATCCAAATATTAAGAGACATAATTATATTTAACCTTTTCATAAATGATTTACTTGTGAGGTGACAATATTTTCCTACTATGACGAATACGACAGGTAACGTTAGAACTTAGTAGTGAACAATTTAAAACTTACTAGAAAGATTAATGAATTTTTTTTTATCGTAAATGTTATGTAGAAAACAATTTTTTATTTCCAATTTTAATTTGAAAAGAACTATAAAATATGCATAAAATATTTGTAATTTTAGCACAATTGGTTTTAAAATATAATTGCTAGTTTTTAAATAAAATTTCATTGACTGAGATGGTCAGACTCAGATAGTGATCTGTCCGTATCAACCGGCATAGCCATATCGAACCGGACTCTGGTCCTTAAAGCGTTTGCCGGAGATTGGCCAGTTCGGAGACCTAGCTAGTGTTTTTGCTAGTTCTTCCGACATCGGGTTTTGTGGATACGTCTCTCCTTCAGAAGAATCTCTACCACCATGGAGAGCTCGGAGCAATCGAATTTAACCTCTGCTCCCGTAGTCCCTTCGACGAACTTTCTGCCCACTCAGGATCATATTGCAGGTGAGTAATTGGGGGGGGGGGGGGGGGGGGGGGGGGGGGAGGGTTGAATGAAGGTTGATATTTTGGCGGGTGTTGATTTCATTCTGGATGATGAAAAAATTGATCGGTATTTTGTCGGTACTTTTCTTATTCGTTAGAGTTATGGATGCATGTAGCTTAGCAGCTTGCTGAACTGGGGATGGGCAGAACTCAGTGCAGAGTTCTTGTTTACGGCAATGCGTGCTTATCACGAACCCTAAACTTCACATTCCTTCTAAACTCTAAAAGATATAATTTTTGCATCAATATCTCCTCATACGTTCCTTAACGGCCATTAATAACAAGCGATCCGTCTGGCATTGTCTCCAACCATTTATTTCTGACGTCGTTCAGCTTATTACGTGTAATGGAGTGAGATTGGTGATGTAGGCATGCATGAGTTTTCCATTTCGTGTGATTAGTGAAAGAAGGAATCTGAAAGCCAGTGTTACTCTCTTTGACTGAGGCCTTAAAGAGGCTTCGTCAATTGATAAACTTTCTGGCTCATTCATCGAGAATCCATCAATGACTCGATGATCATTTTTGCACCGAAAGTCTTTTGAGGCTTAAGATAAGAGTTTATCTAGGTGGAGAGTCAGGATTACAGGTTACAATGTTGATCGTTTCCTTGACTTGCGATAGAAGTGACTTTATATTACATATGGCTGATTACTTTAAATTTGGTCACCTCTACTGCTCTGAGAAGTTCTTTTCCCAGATCTTTCTCTGTTCTTTTCATAATAAATAGAAAACAAGTACTAATAGCATTTGCACAAATTATCTACGTAAGGTATTGGGTCAATGATTAGATCTATCATTTATCTTTCTCTGTATCAGTCGGACCCGACACTATCTATGAGAATTGTTTGCACATTTATACTTCCTGAGCAATGAATGGTAGGAAGTGATCGTGGAATGTTATAGGTGTATTTATGTAAGGTAGCTGTATCTTTTTCAGTTTTATAACTTCTCTGTTGGCTCTTCCTTCCATAAGAGGCCTAGGGTGCATCACTATAGTTGCAATAGATCGGTTTCCAATAGTGTTTATGGGCCAGATCATAGAAGATGTACGATGAGACAACAATCTTCTCACTTTTGGTCTGGCTTTGCTCATAGATGTAGTGTGGTGTTATCATCTTGGATGGAGTTCTAGTCCCTTGCGTCAATGTGCATGCTGCGGCCTCTTCCTCTCACATTTATTCTTATTTTTCAGAAATTCGATCATATTTGGATATTAGAGATTTCAAAGTAAATTTGATTTCAAATAAGAAGGATACTGGTGATACAAGCTCGTGTGTTAAATGTACATTTCAACGGTTATTCATTTGTTTTTGTTCAATTGCATATTAAATTTATTTTATTTAACTCCTGCAATGGTGATTTCATCTCCTATCCTTAGGATTGCAAATCCTTGTCATTTTGTTAGTCAAAATAATGCAGCGGTTCCTTTTACTGACCGTGTAAAGATTATAGGCATATTTTGAACTTTTTTCTGGCATATTATTCTCTTTTATCATAATTGTCAGAAATTTATTTCGCCGATTGATGCTTTCAACTATGATTATGGTTGCCTTCAGTGCCAATATGGCCTGTTCAATGTAATAATTTCACTGTCAGTGATTGCTGGTCGTCTACTTCCCTTTGATATATAAACACAATCATTGATTATAAGCTATGTCTAACTCCACGGTGGATTCTTTAACATATATTACTATTCACAGGCATGTCTAATTCTGTGACACCTTCTAAACGACCCAATGATGGAAGTTTCACAGAGCCAACTGGCAAAAGAAAGTTGCAAAACTCTGCTGTTAGATTGCAAAATCAAACAGTTAAGAGTTTCCCAGATTGCACTGTATTCCGTGTCCTCTGTCCTGATTCAAAGATTGAGAGAATTGCTGGAAATGGTGGTGCCATTATATCAGAAACTTGTAAAGAAACCGGTGCTAACATCACAGTTGAGGAGAGTGTCCCTGGATGTGATGAGAGGTTAATTGTTATTGTTGGTTCTCATGAAGGGACAGAAGCTAGTTCCAAAAAGATTCAAGAAGTTAAGAATCAGGAGGTTAATGCAGAAGAGGGGGGTGAAAATTCAAAACTTATTAAGGACAAGAAAAACGAAGAGCCAGATCCCGATGAAAATTCCACAACTAAGTTAGGTGCTGCATATGCACAGAAGGCTCTTCTCCGTGTCTTTGAGAGGTTGGTTGTTGGAGAGGTTGGGTCTAGTCAGGGCGATGATGTTGCTGATAAGTCTCCTCTGGTATTCAGATTACTTGTATTTCCTGGTCAAGTGAATTGTGTTCTGGGTAAAAGTGGAAGTACAATAAAGAAAATGTCCGCAGACACTGGGGCAGAGATTCGGATGCTTGCAAAGGATCAACTGCCTGGTATTGCATCAGCTTCTGATAGATTAGTGCAGGTAACCTTTATCATTTTTTCCCCAGGATTGTGAATCCTAATGGCACAGCACAAGTTGATTTAAAATTTATTAGAACGGTTTAAAAACGGGCAGCTTCAGTTTTGTTCTGCTATTACTGCAAACAGAGCCTACCATCTTTTCTTAGTCTGCCATTTGAAATGACCTCTGTAAGTTTGATCGGCTTAATTATTGGATCGTACCCTTTTTAAGTTCTTACCCAACATTTTAATTCCACAGTTTTTTTTTTCTACTTTTATAAAATTTTAGTTGATCAGTGTGGAACTTGCATATTTTACATTGATCCACAGATCAAAGGGGATCCTGAAGCCATTAGGAGGGCTCTGCAGTCTATTTCTCAACAAATCATAGACAACGCGACAAGAGATAGTGAGCCATCTGCCGTCAAACCTTCGGAGACGTCTGTTAATTCCCTCTCGAGGCGAGAATCACACAATATGCCAAAGCGTTCTGCTACACAAGGTTCATTTTCTCATGGCCCAGGGCCACGTGGAATTGGTGATTTTCATCTCAGGGGTCCTCCTCCAATCCCTCTATTTCATGAAACTGGTTTCCATGGGCGAATAAAGCCTCCATCAGAAGCCCTAACCTTCCGGTTGTTGAGTAGCACTGATCGTGTCGGAATCATAATCGGAAAAGGTGGCGCAGTTGTGAAGATAATTGAGCAGGAGACTGGGTGTGACATTAAAGTCTTGGAAGGTGCTTCTGATTCAGATGAAAGAATAATCGTCATTTCTGGACCAGCAGTATGATTTGTCTGAAACTTTAGTATAATATTCTTTTCATGTCACTAGATAGTAAGTTACGCCGATTTTGACTTTTGTGATTATGGTGGTTTCCAGCATCCAGATGACAGGGTTTCACCAGTACAAGATGCACTGCTTCGTGTCCAGAACAGGATTATTAGGGCTACACCTGAGAGTAAGGAGATCTCGATGACTGCTAGAATGCTCGTCTTGTCCAATCAAATTGGTTGTCTTCTTGGCAAAGGCGGCTCTATCATAGCTGAAATGAGGAAATCAACTGGGGCATATATTCGTATACTGGGGAAGGATCAGATACCTAAATGTGCTTCAGAAAATGAAGAAGTAATTCAGGTGAGTGTCTTCAGAAAATGAAGAAGTAATGCCTGTTGGACATGATTGCTTTTTTGCTTCTTTATATTGATATTTTGACTGTTATAGATCATTCTCTTTAGTCGCCGCCTAGCAATTATTGGTATTTTTCATTGGCAGGTAAATGGAGAATATGACTCAGTTCAGGAAGCTCTTGTCCAGATAACAAATAGGTTGAGGCATCATTTCTTTTTCTCTCGAGATCCATTCCCTTCCATCGACCATCCTTCAAATCCCGCTCGTCTAGATCCAATGCCTCCCTATCCGTCCTCGATGGGAAGGAGGGAGCTTTCTCCTCCTGGAATGTACTCTAACTTTGGCCCCCCTATCCACAAGTTCGATTCTGCTCCTGGCCCATACGGTGCCTTTCATCCTCATGAAGATCGACCTCCGTTCATGCACAACAGCTTTCGGACCGGACCACCACCAAATATGCATGAAAGAAGACCATGGGGCCCTGAGGTATGTTCCTATTTTACCAATGCTCATGTGTTTGGTGGTAAAGTTCGTCTTCTTTAGCTTTAACATAGTATTAGGTAGCATGTTTTTCTCACTAAAGTATCGTTCTAAACAAACTCACCTTAAAGGTTATGCTTTTTCAAATTAGATGTGCTACATAGGCATGTATTTTGGACTGTCTAGATGGGAAGTAATAAAAGAGCCTTCATAAATCTTAATATGACCTGTTTGTATGGGTACAAATAGAAAACAAATGTAAGAATGGACGTTTCGGGTCCTTTTTCCGTATATTTTTTGGGTTTATTACCTCCGGTCCTGTAAAAGTGTCATCCTCTTTCCTTGTTCTTAAGAGGTGTTTGCCTCAAGATACGTTAATGTGGTATTATGTATGTATTGCTTAAAAGTTGTTTGGTTTAGGAAAATTGTTTTATCTATTAAATTTATGATAATGATATAAAAAGACAGAAACACCCCCCCTTTTTTTTGTACTTTTTAAAATTTTGTCTGAAAAATTGATTTTCATTTAGTTACCAGATTGCGACCTGCTGACATTGATGGTCTCGACTTACTATAAAAGATTTTACATTGGTGGCATACTAACTAATATGGAGGGGGAACTGATATTAACTATTATGCCCTTGTTAACTAACTACTATATGTATCAACTATTATGCCTTGTCAACCTAAATTTCTAACCAAACTATATGCTTCTACGTGTGTTAATATAATACGATACGTAGTTAATACATTGCTGTTCTTAATGTGTGCTCGTATGTTTAATCGGTAACAGGGTCCTCTTGAGGGTGGTGGTCCTATTGGCCATCCAGAATTCCCAGGAGGTCCTCCAAGAAGAGGTCCTGGATTTGGAGGGTACGTGGTTAAGCTTTTTTGTTCATCTGCAGATTCTTCATCTTGTTGCCAAATTTATCTTGCAATGGTATTATTTGTGGGTACAGAGGAAACCAAGCACCTATCATCACAAGCACTACTATCGAAGTTGTTGTTCCTCGGTCTGTTGTTCCCAGCATCTACGGAGAAGATGGATGGTCCTTGAAACAAGTTCGTCAGGTATGTTTCTGTTAAGCAAACAACGCTGTATTTCTTTACCACCAATGATCGAGCTAAGTCCAGCCACACACACACACACACTTGCTGTTGCAGATTTCTGATGCAAAAGTCGTGATCACCGAATCGAAGCCTGGAGATACAGAAACTGTGATCATCATATCGGGGACACCTGAACAAACTCATGCTGCTCAATCTCTTATTCAAGCATTTGTAATGTGCGAAAGGGAGTAGATTTCATCATCGATTTTCGAGGTAAATTAGATCTGATCAATGCGTGCAGGATAGATGAGGCTCCTATTTTCATTATCTAAATATTGTGTATCAGATCATTATTAGATGTCAATTCAGGTATTAAATTCGCATTTGCAGTATCTGCAGGAAGTTTTGTTTTTCAGCTTAGACAACATTGTCTGCACTTCGGGTTTGATGAGGACATCCATTCCATGAGTTTGACCCAGCTTCTGCTCCGATCCGATCTTAGAGTGTCTTATTTGTGATAGAATGTACCCTTAACATCCGTGGAGTTCTGAATTTTCTAGTTGTTTGTATGTATGTTATCATATCCACAATTAGTAGGTTTGTGGTTAAGGATGATGGACAATAATAATGTTAATTATTTTTGGTCGGATGACTACGACATGGTCATCATATCTTCATCAGAACCCACATTAAAGAGTAGGAGGGTTCGGTTAGGTTGTCCTTGACAACGTGGGACCGAAACCGACAATATGGGCCTTGCCCATCACTCACGCTATATATATAAGTAGTATTCGCATGACTTTGGATAGTCTTCTATGCTTAATATTATTAATATTCGCATTTCTAAGAATCACGAAATCAGACTTACCGTAAAAAAGAAAAGTGAATGAAAAATGAAATTCGACGACACGACCTTCAACCAACAACCATTCAGATAAGTTCAACTGCAACGATACAAAATACAACAGGATAGAAAGAGCTCCATGAACAGAGTCTTGTAGAGAACACCGGAAAATGATAAAGAACACAGATAACAGTGAGATTCATGAAGCCGACATGAATCAGTATCTTCTCCAATCAGTAATCATCCCCATCTTCGCCGTCCTCACCCTCAGCAGACTCGGCACCAACCTCCTCATAATCCTTCTCAAGCGCAGCAAGGTCCTCACGGGCCTCAGAGAACTCACCTTCCTCCATTCCCTCACCCACATACCAGTGGACAAAAGCACGCTTGGCGTACATCAGATCAAACTTGTGGTCGATCCTTGAGAAAACCTCAGCAACACTGGTGGAGTTTGAAATCATGCAAACAGCTCTCTGCACCTTAGCAAGGTCACCACCTGGAACCACTGTTGGTGGCTGGTAGTTGATTCCGCACTTGAATCCAGTTGGGCACCAGTCCACAAACTGAATAGTCCGCTTCGTCTTGATAGTGCCAACTGCAGCATTCACGTCCTTTGGGACGACATCACCTCTGTACATCAGGCAACAAGCCATGTACTTTCCATGACGGGGATCACACTTGGCCATCATGGAAGATGGCTCAAAGGCACTGTTGGTGATCTCGGCAACAGACAGCTGCTCATGGTATGCCTTCTCAGCAGAGATGACAGGAGCGTAAGAGGAGAGCATAAAGTGGATCCTTGGGTAGGGGACAAGGTTGGTTTGGAACTCAGTGACATCAACATTCAGGGCACCATCAAACCGGAGTGATGCGGTTAGAGAAGAGATGACCTGAGAGACAAGGCGGTTGAGGTTGGTGTAGGTGGGTCTCTCAATGTCAAGGGAACGCCTGCAGATGTCGTAGATGGCTTCATTGTCAAGAAGAACAGCAACGTCTGTGTGCTCGAGAAGGGAATGGGTGGAAAGGACGCTGTTGTATGGCTCCACAACGGAGGTTGAAACCTGGGGAGATGGGTATACAGTAAAGCTGAGCTTCGACTTTTTTCCGTAGTCAACAGAGAGACGCTCCAAGAGAAGGGAGCCCAGGCCAGATCCGGTACCGCCTCCTACGGAATTGAAGACGAGAAATCCTTGGAGACCAGTGCAGTTGTCAGCAAGCTTACGGATCCTGTCCAAGCAGAGATCCACAATCTCCTTTCCGATCGTGTAGTGCCCACGCGCGAAGTTGTTGGCTGCGTCTTCCTTGCCGCTAATTAGTTGCTCTGGGTGGAAGAGCTGGCGGTATGTTCCGGTCCTCACTTCATCGATGACGGTGGGTTCCAGATCCACGAACACAGCACGAGGGACGTGCTTCCCTGCACCTGTCTCACTGAAGAAGGTGTTGAAGGCGTCGTCTCCTCCACCGACTGTCTTATCACTGGGCATCTGGCCATCAGGCTGCACCAAGAACACACTAAACATCAGCTTAACATATTTTGTTAGAGTGGACCAAATGAGAACAGACAATTCAAATAGATAAAAATGATTTCATAAACAGTAGAACCCAAACGAGAGGTGCATATCAGATCTCCCACGACAATTATCATAACTAATCAGATGAACTCCTGAATCAGCCAAGCAAATACAGGCTGTAAAACCAATATTCAACAGAAGAGACAGAGTAGGACCTAATATAATTTCCCTAAATCCTAATAAAACTATAACTATCATGTTCGATTGCCTAACCCGATCACGGTTATGCCAAAAAAAATCATTGAAATAGAAGCAGCATTAATAGATCATGCTTCCGTTGCTGTGAAATCGATAGATCTAATTATACCCAAATTCAGCTCAAGAAATAACCATCCATGAAATTTACGACAAAAGTAGCGTCAATGAAAATTTTCCATGAACAGATCCGGCCTCTAAAACTATAAATGAGAAGGATCAACTTCGAAAAACGATGAAACAACACAAATCTACTAAGTTCAGAAGAAACATTACCTGAATACCGTGCTCGAGGCAGTAAAGCTCCCAACAAGCATTACCGACCTGGATACCAGCCTGTCCGATGTGAATGGAGATGCATTCTCTCATCTTGACGCTCTGAAAATGAAGAACGAAGGCTTTGATGTAAAGAGGAAGAAAGAAATCGGCGTTTATGAAGACGCCGTTGAAATGGGTTGCGGATGGAGAGGAGTAGAGACGGACCAAGAGGTTATATATAGAATAGAAGAGACGATGGGTAGGGTAGAAAATAGATCCATGGCTAACTAACTCTGATTAGTTAACCCCGGTTAGTGCGTTTCGTGGTTACTAGCTATTATTGGCTGGCTTTAACCTGAGGTTAGTTTCCCGCTTTTATATATATATATTTGAATTTCGAATTCGAACGTAAATACTAAAAACTACAAACAACCACCGTCGAAAACGGAACATTCAAACTATCGGCTACGTTTTACCAACGGTTAAAAACCGGTAGGAGGATAGTATTGTCATTGAGACATTTTATATAAAAACTTGTACAACACCTTTTTTTTTCACATATGACTTAAAAAGAGTATATGTGTAGAATACACATTATTTTTTTGGTTAATTACTTAATTGGTTACACATGTTTCATCATTATGCAGAATGGTTACACATGTTTCAAAATGTGATTAATTGGTTTTGCTATGTGACTAATTGGTTACACGTGTTTTTCCCAATGTGATTAATTGATTATTCCGTTAGTAAACCGTTAAGTAATATTTTTAACATATTTTTGAATTGTCAAATGACTATTATGCCCTTAACTGTTCATCTTGCTTTCATCGATAATCAGAAGGCAAGAAAATTCATCAAAACCCTTCCTTTTTCACCTGGACCCCACTTTCTCTTCTCCGCCCCACTTTCTCCAGCACTCTTCCATGACTTTGATCAAAATACTCTTCTTTGGGACTTTGCTTATGTCAATCTTGATGTCGGTGAGTGACAGCCTCTTGAAGTTGATCTGAGTTCGGACCATATCAGGGCATCCACAAGAGTCTGCAAAAAAAAAAATCAATCAATTGATTAGTATATGATCAATATAATCAGAAGAATGTGGCTTTACAAGGAGGTAATGAATCAGACACTTCTAAATTAAGATGAAATTTTCACTACTGAATTCAAGTCCAACTGAAAAGCTAATCGAGTTTCACTTTGTGTATTCCCTCATTATAACAGTTTCCCATAACTGTGGAAGTCGGTTATTACGTATGGAACTATTAGAGCAGCATAGTAACTAAGAAAAAACACAATTCAGGAGCAGCAATGAGAGGCACTATCAAACTTCATTAATTAAGAATTGACAACTAATTATCAATCTTAAATCCTTAGTCCAATCCAAAATCCATGAAATGCAAGATATATATGATGAGTTTTTTCCATGACAAGATTGGCTAACGAAACTGCATTGACAATAGTTGTGAGACCAGAAACACCTCCACACTTGAGTGTATTTCCATCCATAATTGAGGCTTCCATCTCCACAGTGCCATCACTGGTTAGAGCATATCATTTACCCGCATTAAAGGTGGGATTGTTTTCGAGTTCACGAACCTGAAAAAACTCAGACTTATTGGATGAACTGTAAACAACACAAAAAATGAAAAAAATATATATGTAAAGTCAGTGGTAAATATGTGGGATTGTTTTCGAGTTCACGAACCTACAAAAAACTCAGACTGGTTGGATGAACTGTAAACAACACAAAAAATGAAAAAATATATTTGTAAAGTCAGTGGTAAATATGTGGGAGATTTTTCTACATTTGATAATGAAACGACGATTCGTATTCAAAAAAATCTCCACTTTCATTATTAATGTTCTAGATATGTCATCCACGCAAGACTTACCACGAGCTCAACAACGTCCAAGGCTGATTTCTTGGCTTTGAGGGCATCGATCCCAAGTTAGAGGCACTGGTGGAGGCAAACCTCATTTGCGAGGCGTTCTTCCAGTGGTATTACCAGAGGAACGCCAGCTCCACCATGCAATGCAATCGCCCACCCCATTTATGGTCGTCGTCAAGCCAAACCTCCTCCTATCATTGCATGCCAATACTACATTATGCACAAAATATGTTATACATCAGTTAACTAAATCAAGCTGAAATTTTCTTTCCCCGTTTCATTGTCTGTAATATCTAAATTGCAAGTTATCTGCATACATCAAACAATAACACAATGAGAGCATAAATGATCATAATATACCTAATTCTGATCGATAACATCTATGATCACGACAAGTCTACCGTACTCTTTCCTATAGTTCACCAGAGCAACTCTTCCTATCTCCACGAAACGCTTGAAAGGCAACAAATGAAGTTAAACAAGAACACCATAAAAAGTTCATGCATTAATACAGAAGGAATCACATCAATAGCAATAGGAAAAATCTCAATTTCTACAAAAGTCATCTAAAAATAAAATGGTTCTTCTTCCTCTGATTTGAATCAGCAGACTATCATGAGAAAATTAGTCATTCATGAGAAAACGATTATCACCATTGTTGTGTCGTCGGTGGGAGTTCGGTGTGATGACTGTGGTGCGCGCTGAAGAACTAAAGTTAGGGTTTTGATTCTGAGCAACGCAAGATGAGGAACAACTTTGGTGAAATCATGGGAGTACTCAAGATGAAAGCTTATCGAAGAGATATCCATGGGAGAAATCATGGAAGATGTTCGAAGAGATGTGGTCACATATGAGGAGAATGAAGAATAAGGAGACAAGTTGATGAAGAACAACTCGGTGGACGAAAATGGTAATTAAGTCATTTTATGTATCTAAATAGTGACATAACGGTGATTTTTTACGATGAACAGTAGAAAAACCAATTAGTCGCATAGCAAAACCAAATTAATCACATTTTGAAACGTGTGTAACCATTCTGAACAATGGTCAAACATGTGTAACCAATTAAGTAATTAACCCTTATTTTTTTTCTTCTGACAGTGATGTTTACTAAAAAGCCCGACTTGGGTCTAAAAAAGTCCGCCCAAGTCGGTCTTTCTTGACTCGGGTCAGTCTCGATCTTGGACCGAAATTTTCATTAAAAAAATTGTCTGAAATTTGATGTAATAAAAAATTGTTTGAATCACTACAGTCGTCGATTTAAGTCCAAACATAGTACAAATCCAAACATCACTACATCAGTACAAACCGAATATTAAATAGTCAAATATTCAAAATGAAAGTAACTTCCCAAAGTCAAAGACACTGAATATTTAACAAGTATTGTTAGGCTTTAATACAACTCGGTCTAGGTCAGTCTTAATCGTGATTTTTGAGAAAAAGCCACCGAAACATGGTGTCGTGGAATTGACACATAACACCACTAGAGATGGTGTCGTGGAGGGAGTTGATTCCAACTGCGAGCTTCTCAAGGGACGAAAGTCTGCAACCCACGTGACTGATCCGTTGAGGTGGTCCTTAACGGCAACCCCCGTTGCAAACTCAAAATCACGTCTTTCACCGGAGACGGCTTCGTTGGCACTCTGACGAAGGGGACGCGATGCATAACTTCAACAGTAGGACACAAAACCATAGTACAACACCGAGGGTGAAGTCCCAACTCCAGTTCGCCGAGAAAGAAGGGCTCGTCAGTAACAGCGGTGGTACATCGATGTTTGGCAACCGAAAAAGGTCATAGACGTGAATTGAGGAAGTTGAGGACGAGATAGAGGGACACCAGTTCAGATATTGGAGGGAAAATATGCCGAGGGTAGTTTCAGTATTTTTATTTTTTTTTAGGTTAAAAAAAAACATGAGCTGCACGTGTCCAATTTAAACGGATAAATTGACATAAAAACAAATGTTTCTTCAAAAACCAACAAAATGAAACATAATACATAAAAACCCGGGACCCAAAACAAGTTATATCAATTACCAATTTTGGCAAACATATTACATCTTTTTTGTACTTTTCCCATATTTATAACAAATGTGTACCTTAACCATGGTAGAGTCAAATCCTACCATGGTAATCTCAGTTGTGATTGAGGCAAGCAAACCATGGTTACTAGGAGCAATGATTGATTCTAGGATGGCTACTCTTGGTGTAGACTACCCTTTTAGTTAGTTTAATCATAGGCCGACTAAAAGTGGTCAGGCTAAACCATAAGAGCGTAGCCGTTTAGATTAGCATAGTCAGTAGGTGTTCTGACATGCACTTAATCTTATTACTTTTACGTCTTGGCGCATCCTTCCGAAGATCATATGGGCGATGCCCTTATCGGGGTTGTATATGGGCGACGCCATAAAGATCATATGAGTGATGCCATAATACCATTGAGCATATAAGTCCAGTTTTGAATGGTCTTGGGCCAAATGCGAAAGTAATCAGGCCCAAAGCTCATAACCCATCATCTACCACCGAAACCCTCAATGAGCGACACTCATTTTGGGATTATTACCAGTGTTATCAGAATCGGACCGGATCAGTGATCCGGACGGGTCAGACCGGGAACCGGACCCCTTTCCGGTTTGGTTCAGATAAAAGATCGTTTTGCAAATGAACAGTGTTTGAAACGGGGTGAAACGGGGTGAAACGGGTGGTTTTTTCAAACTATCGTACAAGACCGAGCATCTTGGTCTCAATGCCCTTATAAAAGCCCAGATAGTCCCTCCTTCCGTAATCGCTTGATCAATTCCAACCCATCCTTTATTAAACCTAGTGTAGAAGTCACCTGAGCCTTCATCATTCTTTTATTTCAAATGATCTAGAGTCCCAACACTTTTTAGGAGTTGCCGTCCTCCCATATATTGCATAATAAAGTTTTTCTTCAGACCTCCCCATAATTTAACTGACGCCTTACGGAGACCGAAAAATCAGTGAGACGCGACGCCTGCAAAAGTAGCAGGAAAGAGTAGCGCAAAATGATTATCATCGTTTGGTCGTCCCAATAAGGAGGCTTCGTGCCTCAGAATATGTTCGACTGGGTCGCCTTCTCCTCGATAATAATGAATCTGAATTGTTTCCACATGAGGTGGTACAGTGATGTTTGAAGATGTTGTTAAATCCACACACATGTTGTTTTGTGCACATGTATGTTTGAAATTGTTGTTATTTGTACCACATTCACCTTCACTATTACTTTCGTCTGTTATTTCGTCACGTGATAGTCACATGGTTCTGAAATTCAATTGAGTTGAACCATGATTAGACACGACACGCTTAGTAACCGTGTACACGATTAGACACGACACGCTTAGTAAACGATTAGATACGACACGATTAAACACGCGTAGTACACGACACGAGTAGACACGACAAAAGTAGACACGTTTAATTAATCGTGTCTAAACGTGTGTTTGTCGTGTATTTACATGTTAGATGTGTTTAGACACGATTATTAAATGTGTCTAAACGTATAAGAGTTGTTTAGACACGTTTAGTAATCGTGTCGTGTCTAAACGTTTAAATTACATATCATTTGCATATCGTTTAATCGTATCGTGTCAGAAATTGTCACAACCCTAACTATGAGTTAAAACCCGATACTTGCTGTGATTTTCTTTTAATTATGTAGAAAATAGGGTAATTAATTAAGCTGATTGAAATTTAATTAACACTAGTAATTATAATATATATATTAACAACATTTTATGCAACGATACATTTGCTACTATAATAGTATATATAATATTTAATCATATGATTGGGTACTTTTGAGTTTTGACATAATAATCCCGTGTTAAGAAACTAATTTCGGAGGAGTGTTGGTAACTGAACACTTGTAACCCTAAACATCTAACTATCCCATTAGCAATTATCATCCACATCTTTCTATTTATTATCGCTACTTGTTCTTCTTCTTCATCTTGTAAAATTACAAACCCTAGCAATAATAACTCAAGATCAAAAATCGACCAAGTATCATAATCTAACCCTAACTTACACGTACAAGAATGTTTCACGATCTGAAGACCGAAACTCGCGTGTGCTTCTTGTCGGAGGCCGACACAAATGGAGAAACTCCAGACCTAATCCTCAACAGAACGCGTCTCAGACCGGAACAAGTTCCATTCCCGACACCGCTACCGCTTCCTCCTTGTCCTTCAAGAAGATCGAGAGAGCTGCATATTCGACGTTTGGAGAATGACATGATCAAGCATGGCGCAGCCGATCCTTTCCTCGCAGCCTTCATCAAATGCACGAATAGCGATCATAGCGAAAGCTCCGATGCTGATAGCGATCAGTCGAGCCAAAGATCAGGAGAAAGAGGCAGCAGTTCTCCGTCGTCACCAAGTAAGTTGATATTTCACAATTTTGCACACATATGATCAACTGAAAATGGCCATACTGATGATAAACCACATTTGGTTTTGCAGGAAATGTTCTATGGCAGCAGGTGAAAGCTTACTTCTCATCACGAGTCAGGAAAGAACGAAGAAGAAAATCGAGGCGTTCGCGTGTCGGTTCCATCGATCGGGATAGTTGTGATGGCCAATCGCGTGCATCTTCATCAGTGTATTTTCATCTCGGACTTAACTAGTCCATGAGTTGGTGTGTTTTGTGATGAATTACTAAGTCACCTGCAGTTGATTATATGTATCAAAAGATATTCACTGTCTTTAATGGAGTTCGATCGGATTTGGTAGAATTAGCAGAAATTTTGGGATTGTAAAAAAAGTATAATTACCAAAGAAAGGTAATTATTACAACATATGATGCATATATGTTTACTGTATATTATTAACCTCGTCAAAAGCTTCAAGGTGTTTTTATAGCACAGTCTAAAGGCATAAAAATGTGTGTGTGAAGATCTCAGATAATGAATGTGAGAACACATAAATTGTATGTTTCAATAGAATAATATATTATTTACGTGTGATCAAATTTACTCAATTTTTAGCGATAGTAAAGTTTATTAACAAAATAGTAACATTGTGGATGAAAATTACGAATATAATAAAATAAACAGATAAAATATCTTGAAATAAATAAAAGAAAGTTAAAAAAAAAAACTGAAATAATCATTAACAACTTTTAAAAATAAAAATTAACTTTTTCGTAAAATTCAAATTTCAATTTAGTTTTCAGTTAACTACTAATTGGTAATCTTTTTAGAAATTAATTTCCATTTTTTTTTATAAAAGTAATTTATTGCGCGAACCACAACTGGATAGTGGGTGGATAGGAACTTAATAGCACACATCGTGAGAATGAATAATTGAATACCCATCCATTGCAGGCCAAAATGTGCTATAAATAATCAGTTGGATTTTCCTATAATGGTTATTATTATTATTATTATTATTTGTAAGTTTTACAGATCTCATAAAATGGATTTTCAACCATGTAGCCAAAATTACCATTTTTTAAAGGGAAAAGTGTGTAAAACGCTCATCATGTTTGACGAAAATGATTTTTGGTACAATTTATTTTTTTACGATGATTTTGGTATAACATGTTGCAAATTGATGGTAATTGAACATTTCGTTCACCTGTCGTTTAATTGTCCTGTTAAGTAGTCACGTGTTTGTCATGTGATCTTCAATTTTCCTTATTTATTTAAACATCAATTAATAAAAGACAATAATACTATTCTTCTCCCTCGTTTCCTTACCTGAAGGAATGATTTTCGGTTTCAAGAGACAGAACAGACCCCAACCCTCCCAACTTCTCCTTGAAGCGATTCTCCTTAATGCTCTTCTGTTCCTTCCCGTGCGACAGGAACATAATCACATCCTTCTACGGAAAGGAGTAGGTTAGCACGATGCCATTGCCGAAGTAACCCTGAGGTAGTGGAGAGTCAAACTGGGACCGACCATCGACTGCAAATAGGAGGCATCTCAAGGATGTTCTTTGCACCAGGAATCTCATAAACAAGCTTTTCAAGGGTCACTGGGTCGGGTTTGGTGATGTATCCAATCTCATCAACTGTACAATTGGCATCTGCCTCCACTAACATGGCTCCATCGCCTGTGCATTCTTGATCACTTCAAAAGCATCCTTGTTGTCTCTGCAACACTTAAGGCCTCTTTCCTGCAACACTTGCTGCATCTGTAAGCTTGGTATCTCTCATTTCCTTTAATTCCTTTCTTGCAGTCCCTTCTGGTGGATTTTCACTATGCATAAAATCTCTCCAGTGTCTTAGGTCCACGACTTTCTTCTATTTTCTCTGCACTGGACCCGCAAAAGAAGCTAAGTGTCCGGACGTTTCAAGTCCTTTGTCTTCATGATCCTCATTTTGATCACCATTGTTATCATTAGCTTGACCGCCACGACCATCGCCCCTCCTAGTTTCAATGGGCTCCTAGTGCTGCAAATTATAGTTTCATCAGTTAGTGGTGCTTAATACTTAATAGAAATTTACAACAAGCAAGAGAATCAACAATATAGATACGACAACTAAATTAGGTTCCCTATCACTACAGGGTAGCGGGTAGGTGACAACATTATAAGATCAGCGAACTACCAACCCTAACTTGAATCCATAAAATTTACAGTACTTCAGTTTTGCTTCTTCCTTGCCACATAAATTAGAAGAGAGGAGCTTACATGGCCATGAGACCGGTGTTGAGCGATCGAAAAAGAGAGGACACTGAGTTACGGTGCAGAAATCGGTCTGCTTGGTCTGGTTATAGGGTCGTCAGACATGCCCTTCTCCAGAATGCTTCTAATGAAAGCTGAAGTGTTGTCTTCGTTGATTTGGATGCTACTGCTTCCAACTAACTTTGGCGGCGACTGAGGTTTTGCTCTTAACGCCTGGATCTCCGCCCTTGGCCTCGACGAACGAGGGCACAAGACTCCCAACATTTTGAAACTGAATTCATAGCTGATATGACCACCATAGGAGCTTGATCTACAAGTACATGGAGCACAAAATCTTTCATCGAAACATAAGCTCAAAATCCATCCTCCACTCCGTCTCTAGCAACGCACCAGCTCCGCTTTACGGCTCCACATCCACTGTTGAATGTTTATGCTTTAAATTGAGTAAGACGCACAGAGGAAGAGGTAAGGGCAGAAATGAATTACAAATAATAGTTTTTTCAGGTTGGTCACGTGACCTTGCACGTGATATTTTAACGTCTAAATTGAACGGCATCTAGACGGATGTACAAAAAACAATCGTCTTCAAACATGTTGTATCTAAAACAATTGTCTTCAAACATGTTGTACCTAAAACAATCGTGAGGGTTGAAAAACCATTTTCGTTAAACATGATGGACGTTTTTCAGACTTTTCCTTTTTTTAAATAATCATAATTACGGTCGTTTTATTTAATGTATCCGTGTATGTAACAATCGTACGTGGCATATCTTCGATCATATCGTCACATCAACATTCCATTCAATGTAACTAATTAAATGAGTCTAGGGGTGTAACTTGTTATTAGTTAGACTAATTTTATCGTGTCGTGTATAAATGGGTATCGTGTTCAAATAGATATATTTTAAACAAAATATATGTAATATACACGTTAAGATATAATTATCTTTTACATCATGAAATTTGCAAATTTTATTTCACAATCAAGTTTTAGAATTCATAAGTGAATTCACAATAAATATACTTAATAATATTTAGTCGTGGTTAATCGTATATTTGCAAATTAGATATGTTTAGACACATTTATTAATTATGCCTAAACGATAAGAATTATTTAAACTCGAATATGGTTAATACAAATCATTATTATATAAATAAAGGGCTAATTATCAAAAACTAAACCGAACTTTGAGGAAAAACCAAACAGAAACAAACTTTTTTTTTGACAAACAACAAACCAAACTTTTGGAATTTAGCAAACAACAAACCTACCTCAAATTTTCATTATGTCTAAACAGATTTTTCAATGTTTGAGAGAGTTAAATAGGTTGTAATACTTTTTTCCATAGAACATTTCAACTAATGCTCACTTAATTACTCCTTCAAACATGAAAACGTCATTCAAACATAATGAAAATTTGAAATAGGTTTGTTGATTGCTCAATTCCAAAAGTTTGGTTTGTTGTTTGTAAAAAAAAAACGGTATGCTGTTTAATTTTTTGTCAAAGTTCGCTTTGTGATTTTGATAATTACTCCTTATATAAATTATAAATTGTCATTTAATCATATAAATCGTGTTTGTTACCCAAACACCATTCCATTCCCAAATTTGTTGCGAGTTGAAGGACCGACTTACCGGCTTTTTTTCAAAAAGTAGGCATATTTAAAAAATTATTTAGAAAAGTGTATATCCGAAAACAATATTTAGCAATCTATGTATAAGCGCTACTACAAGTAGCGCTTTCCCAAAAATGCAACCCCTTAGTGGCGTTCAAATTTTTGTTTTTCCTTTTTTGACAACTCGATGTTTAATTAAAATAAAATTATGTATCTATTGAAAAAATTAAAACAATTATAGTACATAGATATTTTAATTGCGATTCAAATGATACAAAAAATATTAAATTTGGACTTACGAATTGATTGTACGCTCTGCCGTAAGTTGAGATATGAAAATTTGACTTAAAAAATATAACTCAGACTCTGTAAGTCTAAACTTTCCACGGTTAACGTCATTTATGTCGTAATTCAATTATCTACCTAGGGTAATTTTTGGATTAGAAATACATTGATTTTTTTGACCTAACGTCGTTTGTTTTATATTTTGATCGAAATAATTGCATGCATTAGGTGAGAAATTTAATTATGTACTTACTCAAAAAAAATTACAATGCATAGATAATTTAATTACGAATTAAATGAAGCTAACTAGACATTAATTTTTTTACTTTTAGACTGACCGTATAATACGATATGTAAAACAATTATACATACGATACGTAAAAACAGTGATTTCACAGTTTAGTTTTTAAGTATCGTATGTATAGATTTTTACGTATCGTATTATACAGTCAGTCTAAAAGTCAGAAATTAACGTCTGGTTAGCGTCATTTAATTTGTAATTAAATTATCTACACACTGTAATGTTTTTGATATTTTTGAGTAAGTACATAATTAAATTTCTCACCTAATGCATTTAATTATTTCGATCAAATTATAAAACAAACGATGTTAGGTTAAAAATAATGTATTTCTAATCCAAAAATTTAGCCTTGGTAGATAATTGAATTACGACATAAATGACGTTAACTGTGGTGAGTTTGGACTTACATGGTCTGAGTTATATTTTTTTAAGTCAAATTTTCATATTTCAACTTACGACAGAGCGTACAGTCAATCCGTAAGTCCAAATTTAATATGCATCATTTGAATCGCAATTAAAATATCTACATACCATTTTTTTTTTTCCAATAGATACATAATTTTATTTTTAATTAAACATCGAGTCGTCAAAAAAGGAAGAAAACCCAAAAAACAATTGAACGCCACTAAGGGGTAGCGTTTTAATTAAAAACGCTGCCCCAGAGAGCGTTTTTAGTAAAATACTGTCCCAAGTCGCGTTTTTGGTAAAACACTGCTCTAGGTAGCGTTTTTGGTGGAGCGTTTTTTATAAAAAAAAATAAGTGCTACTTGTAGTAGCGGTTAGATTGCTAATTTATTTTTTTACATGCCTACTTTTTAATAAAATTCAGGACTTACCCATCAATAAAAGAGGAAGTCAACGAGTCTTTCTTAAAACGATAAGCAAAAACTGCCCACAGATCCCTTGGAGGCTTGGAACATGGACTAAGCAATCTCAGCTACGAATAAATCCACTGTTTTATCAGTTTCGCCCACTGTTTCTTCATATCCACGTCCCTACCAATCTCTCTCTCTATATATAAAGATGATAATGTATTGTCTGTATCCATTCCACAGCCAACCACTGGAGAAGAAGATGTCACCCAGCGCTGCAATGCTCACTTTGCTTCCCAACTCTGACGATCCCATCAAGAAAGGTGAATCTCTGTCGATTCCGATTCGTCTTAAATCCTACTTCACCGACATCCAGTTCGCTTCGTATTTCCGAAGCATGAAGGAAGACAACAGGAACTCGCAGCAGCAGAGTAATTCATCTTCGGATTTGCCGCGGAGGTTCGAAGAAGCACTTCAACTCAGTTGCTGGTCCTCTTAGTTGTCTTTAACGTCGCAGCCTCTTCTGCGTAGCATAGGAACAGCTAGCTAAATGCAAAGCCATCACCCTCAGGTGTTGAACCGCCCAAATAACGATGAAGGCACCTTGGTTGCCTTGCCTCACCCCTGTTACGAATTATGGTTTAGAGTATTCTAAGTTATTTACATATTAATTTCTAATCACTATTATATATAAATCAAGTCTCTATATGTAACCTTGAAGTTTTAGTGAATGTAAAAATGTTTTCTTTAATTATTACACTCACAATTCTCCCCACTCATACTAACGCACTCAACGTGCTCGATTTACTGTCAAGTTAAAACAGACCTGTGCTTTGTGTTTCAATCGTTATGGCTTATCTAGTGCTATAATCATATATAATCGTGTTCGATAATATCAAGTGATCCAATTTGTTCCATACTAGGTCGTGAGAGACCACCTAGACATGAGGCTCAAATCTTGCAAAAACGAATAACTGAGGAGTTTCACACTTGATAGTTTCAAAACTGACAACATTGCAACTCAAATTACCTAAACCAAGCAGACATGTGCTCGTTCTATAGAGCAGTGTTGTGCTCGTTCTATAGAGCAGTGTTGTGCTCGTTTTATAGACATATGTACTCAGCAAAACTCAGCCATAGTGCTCCACTAGTGCCATATCAGAACCAAAGTGCCCAGCGAGTGCCTGTTACGGCCTTAGTCAGTGCAACTCCAATGCCGCCCAGTCACAGTGCGGCTCCCGTGTTCATACAGTGCAACTCCCGACCAATGTTGGAGGATGTGGAGACCAAGTTATGACTGTACCATCCCAGTTTGTGGTTGTTGTATCAGTGGAAGCTAGGCAGACGTTAAAGTAGTGTCGACCACCTTTTCGTTGTCGGAGATCAGGTCAAGATGATGATACTTGGTGATCAGCTGGTTAAGGTTGTAAGAGGCACAATTCGACGACAGAGCCATGTTGTTGGTCATGATCATATCCCTTAAAGTTAAGCCATATTATACTTGTCCCATCACTTTCCAACTATTCCTTTCACGCCTCCTCATTCAATTCAACCATCTGGTCGCGACCTTATGTGACTAACTTTTCAAAAAAAAAAAAAAATCATGTTAGATATATTATACATACTAAGAAAATAATTTTTTTTTTAAAATAATCCAACATATTTAAATTAAATTTTAATTATATTAACATATTTTTTTTATAATGGTGAATGTATTACTATTTCAAAACGATGGTAATTATACTTTTCGTAAAAAAATTTGGTTAATTATTTTTTAAAATGATAAATTAAATGAATATTTTTTTAAATATTTTACAATTAAACTCTACTAAATTATACTAATGTTACGATTGAGACTCAATTCAATTGAGATTTGAATAGAACCCAATTAAGAGAAACTTGACCCAACCAAGTTGACCGAGGTCGGGAACCAAGCTAGGGAAGAGGTCTCCTAACTTAGGTTCTTACTCATGAAAATGAAAATTCGAAATATAACGTGTATATATATAATGAAAACAATAAACTTTTGATTCATTAATAATGAAAAATAAAATGCTTATCTATTAATTTGGAGGTTGACTTTATCAATATGAGTGTTTATCCCAATTTACAAATATTTGATTATCCAAATAATATCAGTCGAGATACATAAATAAATAAATTAAGCATAAAAAATTAGATGTGAGACCAAAAATAAAATAGATATGATGCCGTGTTCTGAAATAGACTCGACCCGGAAGCAGCGTAGTTGCAATCTGGTGAGCCGCCACCACTTCCCATAAGAAGAAAGGCACCCACGCTCCCCACGCCGTCTTCCTCGTTTCTACTGTTGCCAACTGTAAAACCATAGGTTAGTTGCTATGGCTTCCGCTCCTCCTCCACTCTCCATCTTCGAACTCCAACAACCAGATACATCTTCCCAGCCTTAAATCCTTTGTCTTTCCTCTCTTCTTCGACCATGGAGAACCACTCTTTCTCTTCTTACCCGGACTCGGGTAACTCCTCTCCTCGTTCTCGCGAGATCGACACCGAGAATCCTTCATGGGAAGAGCCGACGCCACCTAATTATAAAGTCCGTCTCATGTGCAGCTATGGTGGAAAAATCCAACCTCGCCCTCACGACAATCAGCTATTCTACGTCGGCGGGGACACCAAGATCGTCGCTGTCGACCGCAACATCAAGTTCTCCGCCTTCACGGCGAGGCTCTCCTCTCTCTGCAACTCCCCTGAGCTCTGCGTTAAGTACCAGCTTCCCGGTGAGGACCTGGACGCTCTGATATCCCTCACCAACGACGAGGATTTGGACTACATGATGGTCGAGTACGATCGGTTGTATCGCGCTTCCACCAAGCCGGCGAGGTTGAGATTATTCACCTTCCCAGTGATGAATTCTTTGACGAGTTTCGGGACCAGTGAAACCAAATCGGAGGGCCAGTGGTTCGTCGATGCTCTAAATTCCGTCCAGATTCAAAACCTAGAATCTTTGCCAACCAAATCAATGCCGGAGCTGCCGCAGGGAAATGCGGATTTCCTCTTTGGACTGGATAAGGGACTTCCAGCAGTCCAGTCGGCTCCGGATATCGGAATTAAGGATGCCGCCGCCGGATCCGAGTGCGGATCGGAAGATAGGCACCTCGTCGGGGATCCGCTGATGCAGCAGTCGTCGGATATTCAGCAGCAAATCCAGGAATCGCGAAGAACGCAAGCAACAAGTCCTGTCATGCAAACCAGAGTTGACGACGGAAGCCTGAAGATTCCCTCCGTCGATTACTACGGACAGAATGTCGCCGCGGCGGTGCCTCCGCAGTCGCTGGTTCAAGTGCCGATGCAAATTCAGCCCCAGTACTTTCCGGACCGTCGTCTGACAACTGCCAGCTACGCGGTGTCGGGTACTATAAAATTCGAAGCACCGTCAATTCCGATTTCTTTATTCCTAATTGATCCGCCATTTCGACTGCAGGAAATGGTGCCGAGCAGCCGCTATACTACGTTCCGGCGGCGGCGGGTGCTTACTTTGCACCTGCGGTAAGGTCGGTGGCTGGATACATTGGCCAGCCAATGTACGGTGTTCAAAGGATTGTGCCGGAGGGATACGCGGCTGTGGCGCCGCAGCCATCAGGTCAGCAGCCGCAGATCGGGGTTTATACCGCGGAGGGAGCACCAGCTGGTTTCACTCAAGTGGCATATGACAGTACAGGTCGGCACGTGTACTACATTACACAAGGAGGAGTGGTACCGGCATATCAGGCGGCATCTGCGGCAGTTGCCGGGGATGGGAGACAAGCAGCCGGCGCGTTGAATCAGGCGAATGTTCCGTAAAACTCGTCGGCGTGATTTCTGATCCATAGCTTCTAATTATTTTTTTAATATTATAAATTAATTAAAAATTCCGACATTATTTGTATTCAACCGATTTTCTGTTATGTATTTATTGTATTTCTTTGTTTGTGTCATTTAATGAGCATTTTTTATCGGGGTTATTTAATTACTATTGTCGAAAGTAATTTTAGGTGTAGGTTACTCATTTTTTACGATACAGATATAAGAAAATCATGTTTGTAAAAGTATATAACAAAACGATAGCACGATAGTATTTTCATGTCGTGTTTGTGTTTAGATATCAAAACACGACACGCACGATAACTCGATAAAATTAAATTTTTTTTGTCAACTATAAATTTGTACTTGAAAAAAGTATTTTTTTAAATACTTTTATAAACAAAGCTCATTTAATAATTTTTAAAAGTCTACTTAAATATTTAATTTTTTGAGTTTGTCAATTATACATTAAAGATTCGTGAAATCTGATATTTGAATTGATAATCTTTATTAGGAAATATTTGTTATTATGATATTTTTTTTATAAAGGTCGCATGTTAATATATAACTGACCAACTTAACACAACACGATAACACATGTGAACACGCACAAAAAATTGCATGTCGTGTTTGTATTGATGAACATAACACGATAAACTTATCGTGTATGTTATGATTTGCCACAACTTGTGTAGGCTACGAGGGGCCCGAAATTGGTTCTGCACCTTACTCAAAAAGTTATAAATATACGGTTTATCTGATAGATTTAAATTGTTCTATATTTTTATTTAAACAAGCATATAATTACAACCCCTTTATACGTTTAGTATTAAATTTATATATATTATTAATATAAATTATTTTAACTTTTCAAATTTCCAAAAGCAAATTATAAGATCAAAATAATATTATACTATTACAAATCAATTCTAATCCTAAACTGTATTGGAAGTGATATAGTTAGAAACGTATTAGACATGATATTACATACAATTATTAGGAGGTGTTTGATTCAAATATTACAAACAGTTAGGAGGTGTAATAAACATCTAGAGTTAATCTAAATTATTAGATATTTTAAAATTAATGGATAATACTAGTCATAAGAAAAATATTTTAGAATTTACAAAAACAAAATTCATTTTCATTTATTTACTTTAATATTTTTCAATTTTGTTATCTGATTAATCATAATATATACCCTGATTTAGAATCCGTTAATTTTAAATGAAAGAAGCACCAAATAGTAAATGATTTATATGACAGATAATATATTATTTTTTTGTAATATATATTATTTATTTCTAACAAGTATTATTTTTTTATTAAAAATGAAAAAAAAAATGAGTCATATATTTTTAGCATGTATCACTTTATCATATTCATTTATATATGTATGTATATATATTTCAAGTAACATTTTTTTTTAATTAATGGTATAAAATTATAAACTTTGTAATATTCTTTTTAGGGTTATTGGTCACAGTGCCCCTATAGTTTGGACGAAATTTAAGAATATCCCTTAAAGTTTAAAATTTGAAATATTAGTACTAATGTTTGGACGATTTCAAAAATCGTCCCTTTCTGTCCTAAGTCCGTTTATTTGAAACGGTAAACGGACATGTGCCTAGCACGTGACTTCACTTAGAATTTAAAGACCAAATTGCCCTTATTACATATCAATAGAGATGAACAAATTGAGTTATCGATAGCCAAGGAGTTTCCAGCACCGGCAGCAGGGAGGTGGATGACCTTTCTTCTCCATGGATCAAGAGAAGTCACGGAGAACAAAACTTGGAATTTATTGGGTTAATTTGTGTCGGTTCGTGCTGAGTAAGGAAGGGAGTTCGATACGAAAGTGCCCTCGTAGAATCATCATCATCACTGCTTTCCGAACTAGTATCATCTTCATCAAGGCTAGAACTGATTGTCTTCTTCGATGTCTCTCCATCACGTGTTTGCTTTTCTTGCTGAAATCATTTTTTTCTTCTAAATTTTAGTTACAGATCCTTACACAAGGAAACAGCACCTCCGTGACTTCCAGGCTCTCTGCAAATGTCGTAACTGCTGTGGAAAGGGGAATGCAGGAGCATTTCAGTTGCTGCAGTTGCAAGAAGATATGCGGCATCAGTTTAAGATGGATGGAAGCTGTCCAAGAAACGATGTCGAGACCCACATTAAGATAAACAAGGAGACATATTGTGGACTAAATTCCAAGTTTTGTTCTTTTTCATGAACTAAATTCATTTGTATGTGCAGGGAATTGGAAGACTCTTCAGATGCCTCTGCAACCCAGCATTTGATGTCGATGATGAAGAGATCGTCTATAAAGCGAAATGAGTCTGAAGAAAGCTCTACTGAGGTTATCTTCCAGTAGTGCCTCCTGACCAATTCTGAAAACTTTTGACGTCAGTTAAAGTCAATCAAGATGCCAAACTAGACCAAACAAGGAAACAGCACCTCCGTGACTTCTCTATCAACAACAGATTACCGACCAAGCGATTTTGTAGCGGCGATTTCTAGGCAAATGACTAAGGCTTGTGTTCTTGACTTGAGAAATCTCTTACTTACTTCGTATTCTTCCTTTTGAATCTTGGATTCTGTATTGTTCTTTGCTCCAGTTGACTAAGGCCTCACCGACCGCAGCAGGTTGTTCATGACAAGAAGAAGCAGATCCGAGTCGCATTGTTCGGGTCGCATTGTTCATGGCAAGAAGAAGCACAGTAACATAGGGGCATTTTTGTCTTTTCAATTTAAGTCAAGTCACGTGTTAAGCACGTGTTCGGTTTACCGTCTCAAATAAACGGACTTAGGACGGAAATGGGGAATTTTTGATTTCGTCCAAACATTAGGACTAAAATTTAAAATTTTAAACTTTAAGGGAAATTCTTAAATTTCGACCAAACTTTAGGGGGCACTGTGACTATTAACCCTTCTTTTTAATATCTAAATAATATGTTAACCGTATTTCCACACAAAGCAATGTTTAATAACTAGAAGTAGTATAACTCGATTAGTTTCTCTATCCATCTTGCTGTGCTATATTATATTTGTGTCACATTGCCCTATTAAAGCTTATACCCATGAATACAAATTATTTTTGACATATTTTCGTCACTACAAAAAATATATAATTCCAAACACAATACTTTCCAAACCATTACGTTGTGCCGTCCTTTAACTACCACTTTTATTTCCGGTTCACAATGGAGAAGATGAACAAGTCTCTTGAAATAATTATAACTTATTGAGGTTGGACAGTTTGACCATAATAAACTATAAAAACTACATCATCAAACCCACTTGACAGACATCTCTTTTGGTCCCTTCAACACCTAATTACTGACAATCTGATTGGCATGGGTTGCATCCTTCTGCATATAACACAAAATGAAGCAAGCAGCAACACAATATGCATGTTTCTCAGATGTTAATGGAGTCTTGCTACCCCCTAAACCTGGGACATGATCCATGCACCACCGAACAACATCGTTATTCTTGTCTTTCTGCTGTTTTGCATCTTCAACACAATACATAGAACCATAGGTATCCTCCCAAAGCTCTTTGGTCTGTAAAAACATAAGTCCGAGGTTGTTCTTGCCACTCTCAGAGCTCCCAGAATCACGATCATTATGATCCAGTATGGCCCCCAATATTGTTGTGAGGTCTTCACAATATGCAGCAGGGTATAATTGGTGGGTGTGCCATATAAGGTCGATATCATGAGTTGGGACACAAAACAGATCTACGTGCCTTTCGATAAGCATCTTAGACAGGTGAAGAAACGATTTGTATCGACACACGGATTCTTCAAGGAATCGATCATCGTACCCGATCACTTTTGAAACCTAAACACGAAACCCTAGTTTGAATAAATAATGATCATGTAATTTGATAAATTCCATAGAAAACATTTTGAATCTTGATTACTAACCTTACTGAAGAAAGAACTTTGCCTTTTGACAGCTGCTACCAGATCATACCCAGTACTCCTTTGTGTTTTCACATCAACCCCATCGAAGGAATATTCTGCAGAATCTAGATCAAGATGAAATGGTTCTGAAACATAAATTTTGTTCCATACTGACTCCGTTGACTTTGAGCAAATTCCTCCAACAGTTGACAACACATTCTTCTTATCAAGAACTCTCCCATATATCTCCTCACAGTCACGTTTGTATTGCAGCTGAAAATACATTTATTTAATACAAATTATGTCCATATAATTAATATACAAAAAAGTTTTTTTTGTGTAGGGTTTAATTTTCTCTTACAGGGTTAAGTCGGTGACAATGCCATATCCATTCACAGTCGAGAGGCACCACCAATGTACCATGGCATTCCATTTGCTTGGCAAGCAAAGGAAGCCAACAATACTTATACCTAACAAAAACAACATGCATGGGTCAATACTTTCTGCACAGTAAATTTACAGTATATATTCAATTTAAATGAAGTATATATTTATGTATAAACTATGCCTGTTGATAGCACGATGGAGGGCTGGGCCATCGTATAGATAACCAGTATTTTCAACTGCAAATAGGAATTGCAAATGTTGCTTTGCAGCTGTAACAAGGTTGACAGTGAAATCAATTTGTTGTGCTTTGGACCACTCCATCTTCAGACTTCACAATAGAAATTAAAGAAAGTTGTAATTTGGATGTATTTTGGGGGTGGAGGTGGTGGAGAGGATTAGTTGTTCTGGGGATCTTTATAGAGATCATGAAGAAAGAGATACAAAGGGGTCACAAATACTTATGGTAATTCATTGCTTTGATCTTATCTTTGAGAAAAAAATGATAATCTATTATAGCAATACAATAAATAAATTAAAATAATTTATATATTTATTTGAAAGTTCATCATATTCATTTTAAATATTAGAAAACACTGTACTAAATAAAATTAAGCAAATATGCCATTGGATATTAACATAAACCATTGTTTTATATCTATGGGTATTAAACTAACATAAGTTTTTTTAATATTTTTTATAAATGATTTAGGATATCTGTTAAAATCATCTAAAAATAAAAAATACTTATTAATAATTACGTGGCAATATGTCATTTAATAATCAAACATAATTATATTATTTTAACATATCTAATTTTTTTTTTATATAAACCAGCACAGACAGTATTTTTCAATTGAATAATGTTTACTTTCTTACCATAAAATAGCTAAAACAAAGTTATTTCACATTTTCACTCCATATATGAACACCTTAAAGAGCTTACCAAAATTCTTTTTCTTTTTCTCTTTTTTTTGCCAGAACACCGTAAATGGACTTTTTTCGAAAAGTATTTATTTTCGATTTTTTTTTGAAAAAGTATATATATAAAATAAATATTTAGCAAAATGTGCATCTGCGCAGGTAGGCCAGTAGCGATTTTCAATTTTTTTTAACGTTTTTTTTAGACGCATCAAAGTGTAAATGGATTTTGAAAATCGCTACGTTGAGAAGACACATCAGAGAAGACAGATCAGAGAAGACACAACCATTCACAACAGTATCAAACAAGAAAAATGACTTTTTTCAATTTTTTTTTTCTAAAGTAAATACTTTTTGAAAAAGTTCAAGGAAAATGGAAGGTTTGATCAAGAGAAATGAGTCAATTTTGATTACTTTGAGAAGACACATCAGAGTGTAAATGGATTTTCAGTGGGTGGAGGAGCAGGATACGGAATTTTAACCTCATTCACAACCAAAAAGGAAGTATCAATCAAGGAAAATAGAAGGTTTGATCAAGAGAAATGAGTCAATTTTGATTACTTTGAGAAGACACATCAGAGTGTAAATGGATTTTCAGTGGGTGGAGGAGCAGGATACGGAATTTTAACCTCATTCACAACCAAAAAGGAAGTACAAATCAAGGAAAATGGAATTTGTTAGGTGGGGATCGAGTAATCTCATCGAGTTTCTCAAATCGGTTGGTGTAGAGACGCATGATTAGATCTCTCAGCAAGATGTTGGAGCAATTATAGCGTGGTATATCAATGACAACAAACTGAATCACCCTACGAAGAAGAGAGTAGTTTGTGATGAAAGACTTCAATTTATATTTAGGAGGAAAACCACAAGCAGACTTAAAATCAACGAGTACACTATGTAGAAAATCAAGAGTCTTCAGATGCCGAAGAAAAGGGTAGTGGAAACCCCAAAGAGCTATTTTGCACCAGTAATTCCTGAAAATGTCAAAGTAGCTAGTGTATTTGAAGAAAAGTCTCATTCAGAAACTTGTTAATAAACAGCTTTGTTTCAATGTTTTACCTCAGGGATGTTGTTCAGAACAAGTTTGAAAATTTAGGACAGGTAATATTTGTCTAGGGAAAAATTATTTAACTTCTTCTAACTTCCTTCCTTTCTCTAGGTGAGACTAGCCTAGAGAATGAACAAGCATCAGTTCGCTTGAAATTGATGTTGTTCAGAACAAGTTGGAAAATTTAGGACATGTAATATTTGCCTAGGGAAAAATTATTTAACTTCTTCTAACTTCCTTCATTTCTCTAGGTGAGACTAACCTAGAGAATGAACAAGCATCGGTTTGCTTGAAATTGAAAAAAGTCATTTTCCTTGTTTGATACTGTTGTGAATGGTTGTGTCTTCTCTGATGTGTCTTCTCAAAGTAGCGATTTTCAAAATCCATTTACACTCTGATGCTTCTAAAAAAAAAAATGAAAATCGCTACTACCACCTGCGCAGATACACATTTTGCTAAATATGTTTTCTACATATATACTTTTTCAAAAAAATTTTATGACATGGCTACTTTTTGAAAAAGTTAACGTAAATGGTAATGGTCTTGTGTCTGTCATTGGCAAATGCAAATGCTAATATATTATTACATATACGTATATATAAATATAATTAAGAGATTTATGGTCTAAATTTTATTTGTCTTATTGGGTTGAATATTGACATGGCTCTAAACAGCCTGCATTCCACTACAAGAAACTCGTACATTAGCGTCCGCGAAAAATCGCTATTAAGTTGTGAAATGGCGCTGCTATCATGGGGCAGCAACGAAATCTTTGTCAGTGTAGCATTCGTCGCTAAATCGTTTAAGCATCGCCAATTGACCATAGGTAAGATGCTGCCGCTGCTAAGATGACATATCCCAAAACGAATTTACAACCAAAGAAGGTTGTTGTTAAACACAATGAAAATGCGACGAACACATTTGCGATGTTATAGATGGGCTTTACTGATTAAAATATTTCATCGTTGAATTGCATTATTAGCCGTAACTTTTTGTGTAAACAACCACTAATCATTGTTAATGACAAACTTTTGTGATGTGTTTTTATTAATTATCTAGTCATAAGAAAAATATTTTAGAATTTACAAAAACAAAATTCCTTTTCATTTATTTACTTTAATATTTTCATTTTTTTTATCTGATTAATCATAATATATACCCTGATTTAGAATCCGTTAATTTTAACTGAAAGAAGCACTAAATGATTTATATGACATATAATATATATATATATTTTTTTGTAATATATAGTATTTATTTCTAACAAGTATTATTTTTTTTTATTAAAAAGAAAAAAAAATGAGTCATATATTTTTAGCATTTATCACTTTATCATATTCATTTATATATATATGTATATATATTTCAAGTAACATTTTTTTTAATTAATGGTATAAAATTATAAACTTTGTAATATTCTTTTTAAGATCTAAATAATATGTTAACCGTATTTCCACACAAAGCAATGTTTAATAACTAGAAGTAGTATAACTCGATTAGTTTCTCCATCCATCTTGTTGTGCTATATTATATTTGTCACATTATGCCCTATTAAAGCTTATACCCATGAATACACTTTTTTATGACATATTTTCGTCACTACAAAAAATATATTATTCCAAACACAATACTTTCCAAACCATTATGTTGTGCCGTCCTTTAACTACCACTTTTATTTCCGGTTCACAATGGAGAAGATGAACAAGTCTCTTGAAAATGTTAATGGGCGCGTAGGTACACTCGCTCCTCTCTCCTCTCTCCAGGGGTCATACCTGTGGGGGAACCTTCTGCTTCTTCCTTTGAAGCTGCCGCAGAAAGTGTCAAGCAGTAAATGGCAGCTTGTGATTGGGGAATGATGCATTGAAGTCTCTCATTCTTTCTGGAAAGTCACAAATTAGCTCGCTTTATTCTTCTGCATGGTTCTGTTTCATTGAAGTTCCTGTACTTCCATCATAAGCCTATGTTTTAGCACATTTTTCTTGCTTTCTTGTCCACCCCGTTTTTTCCTCTCTAAACTGTTTTGCAGGAGGGTCTCAACGGTAGTGAAGTTGTCTGAGCATGAGCAACCCACCAGTTCCCGCAGATGAAGAGGTCTCTCGTAGGACCAAACTCACCATGGTGTCCCGAACTCCGCAACAGACAGGTTACAGATTGAAGGGGAGGATGCTGTCGCAGAAACCGATAAAAAACACAGCAGTTAGGAACGTGTTGAAGCTCGCTTGGGCAAACTTCTCCTCGGTCAAGATGACTGACATTGATGAGGGGGTTATGGCATTCGACTTCGCGACTGAGAAGGACAGGGAACGCATTCTGGATATGGCTCCGTGGATGATCCGCGGACACTGCCTCAACCTTCGAAAATGTCAGGTTAGCCAACACACAAGCGAAATCAATTTCAACCTGGTCCAAATATGGGCTCAGGTGCATGGTCTAAGCCTTGAAATGCTGAATGCCGATAATGCTCGCCATATTGCTATGAATCTGGGAACTTGCCTTGATATTGAGAAGGAGAATGAGATGCATAGTAGGGGATTCATTAGAATCAATGCTGAAATTAATGCAGACACTCCCCTGTTTCCTGGCTTTTGGTGGACGAGCTCAAACGGGGAAGGTAAGTGGGCGTCGATAAAGTTCGAGAGACTCTCGGATTTTTGCTACGGGTGCGGGAAATTGGGTCACACATCGCAATTCTGCCACTCGGATATCGTCATGTCGGAGACAGAGTAGAACTCACCTATGTACGAGCCTTGGTTGATGGGGGAGAGGCCACGCAGAACTGTCGCGTCGCACCAGTTAAGAGGTGGGAATGGAAACCAGCTGAAGAGAAGGGATGTGAATAGACCCTCGTGGAGGGACCTCTCCAGAGGAGAGGAGTCCTTCCATCAAGCAAGAGCATGTGGAGGAGCCCCGCCTCTCGGGATCTTTCTGTCATTGGGGATCAGGCTGCTCCTCAGTTCACCTGGGAAAGGAGACAGTTAAAGAACCCCCCTGTCCTACAAAACAGAGTCCCAGCCCCCAGAAGACCCGGTAGTTCATCAGATCAGGCAATATCCGTTGGCCACCAACCGCCCCCAAACCTTGCTCAAGCTGTGCCCTCCACCCCTGCCTTTCGCCCGGATTGCCCTAACCTTATGGACCCAGCTCCCTCCACCTCTATTACCTCGCATCACCTACCTGGATCACCACCCTCCACATTGCCCAGAATTGAATCCCCTCCCTTTACTGGAACCTGCCTTAATCCCCCTGCCACCAGCACCCACAATCCCTCCTTTGCCCCTTCCCTCGTGTCACCAGCTCTTACCTTCCATCCTGTCTAACCTGAGCCAGAGCCTGAACACAGACCTGTCCCTGTCCCTGCAGTCTTTCCACCAGATAAACCTCATGGTCGACTTAAACTTGGTGCCTTCTGCTTCCTCGTGTAAGAGCCCCAGTCCCGTTCCTTTGGCAATTTCTGATAAACCTTTCCACCAGGAAGGGATCCACACTTTGCAACAGCAGCCCTCAGAGGGAGATCAGGAGGCCACCGAGGAACCTCCTTTGCTGAAATACAAAAAGAGGAAGCTCTCCTCGGGGAAGCTGTTGGAGGAGCGATTGGTTAAGCCGGGAAATGTGGTCAGACTGGATAGGAAAGACTCCACTACTGACCCTGAACGTGCCCGAAAACCGATCAGAGTGGGCCTAGACAGGAAGTACTCGCACCGTGCACCAAAAGCAGGGAAAGAACATGTTCGATCATCACCAACAAAGAGTGGTTCTGGTGGCTGTCCCAAAACAGCCAGAAGGACCCAATGAGCTTCCTAAGTTGGAACTGTCAGGGGTTGGGGTCTCCCCTAACAGTTCGCCAACTAAAAGACCACATAAGGAGTCTCCGGCCAGTCATCGTTTTCTTAATGAAAACCAAACAACCGGAGGCAACTTGTGAAAGGGTGAGACGTGAGGTTCGAATGGAAAACAGTGTGTATGTGAATCCGGTGGGTATTAGAGGAGGTCTTGCGCTATGGTGGAACAATGAAGTGGACGTTCAAATCAACCATATTAGTCATAATATTATTGACTCAGTGATCATGTTTAAAGAGTCGGGAGCACAAATGTTTGTTTCTTGGGTGTATGGTGACTCCGACTTTGGTAGAAGAACGCATAATTGGAACCGGTTGAGATCCATTGGTAGGGGTCGAGCTGACCCGTGGGTGTGCTTGGGAGACTTTAATGATATCTCCAATCACGGGGAGAAGATTGGGGGTAGAAGGAAATATCAAAGGAAATAGTTTGCTCGAGGACCTGGACTTGGGAGATGTTGGCATCAAAGGCCAAATGCATACTTGGTCGAACAATAGAGTTGGCAATGAGAGAATTGTGGAGAGGCTAGACCGGGCGATTGCAAACACTCAATGTGCAAACACTCAATGGGCAACCACATATAGCAAAGCTCAAGTGATCAATGGAGTCTTGATAGGCTCCAACCACAGCCCTATTACGTTGTACTTGGATCGACCGGAGCATAAAGGGAGGAGATCGTTTAAGTTCGAGGAAATGTGGCTCGAGAATCCCGAATGCTATGAGGTGATAAAGAAGGCTTGGAATAGTGGAGGGATGCTGCAAAGGGTGGAGGATCTGGAGCTCAAACTGGGCGCTTGCAGATCCGATCTACTGAGCTGGAGCAAAAGCTGCTTCAGAAATAACAAACGTGAGATTGATCGGATCAAGAGGCAGCTCCAGGTCCTCGGCTCAAGACCAAGGAATCAGCAGCTCTTGGTGGAGACGAGGATCCTCAAGTCGAAACTAAACGCTTTGTGGACACTCGAGGAGATATATTGGAGACAACGGTCGAGAGTAAGATGACTTAATCATGGGGACAGAAATACTAAGTACTTCCACCAAACAACTCTTGATCGAAGTAGACGCAACAAGATCATTAAGATCCGAAACTCGGAGGGTAGGTGGATCGAGGAGGAGAAGGCGATCATCAAGGAAATACACTCATTCTATGCGGTGCTCTTTATTTCGGATCGGAGGGGGGGTCGAGAATGTTGATAGTGCTGCTGCGTGCATGGGGGCAGCGAACCTTTTGGGGTGTCACCCGGGGGATATCTCAAGGGAAGTAAACCAGAATTTAACTAAGGAAGCTACAGATCAGGAGGTTCGAGAAGCGGTTTTTCAGTTGGGGGGGTCAAGGGCACCGGGTCCGGATGGTTTTTCGGGATCCTTCTATCAAAGGAACTGGAAGGTGCTAGGCTCAGACATCGTCACCATGGTCAAAGCCTTCCTCTCAACAGGTAAACTTCCCCCTTTCTAAATCATACAAATATTACCCTGATCCCGAAAATTTCTACTCCTGAGTCGGCGGCTGATTTTCGCCCTATCAGTTTGTGTAACTTCGGTTATAAGATTGTGTCGAAAGTTCTTGCAAACAGGTTAAAACCCTGTTTGGAAGAACTTATTACGCCTTTTCAAAGTGCATTCGTGGCAGGGAGACAGATTCAGGATAATATCTTGATCGCGCACGAGATGCTCCACTACATGAAGACAAATAGGAGGAGGAGAGGATCTCGAGAGGTGTTTGATTGCGCTTTGAAGCTGGATATGCAGAAGGCATACGACCAGGTCGAGTGGGACTTCCTCTTAGCGGTTCTTGAGAAAAGAGGTTTCCACGGGACTTGGGTGAACTGGATCAAGGAATGCATATCCACTGTGACGTATCGAGTTGGAGTAAATGGAAAATCTACGCACGAGATTCAGCCCACAAGAGGGTTAAGGCAAGGAGACCCGTTATCTCCTTACTTATTTATTCTTGTATCTGATGTCTTATCTAGGCGGGTCGAACAAAGAGTCCATAGCAAAGAGATCCAGGGTATAATACCGCCCGGGAACTGTCCAGAAATCCACCACCTCTTGTTCTCGGATGACTCCTTGTTCTTCATCAAGGGTTCGGTGGAGAATGCACAAGAGCTTAGAGCGACTCTTGATGAATATTGCCTCGCCTCGGGCCAAAAGGTGAACTATAACAAATCTACGGTGTATTGTGGAGGAGCCGATCGGGGCAATGACCAAGAGGAGATAGCCAATGTGTTCGGGATGAGGCTAGCTTCAAACCCAGGGAAATATTTGGGTATTCCTTCTATTTGGGCTAGGTCCAGGGTGGAGGCTCTTAGCTTCTTGCAGGATCGGATCTCTAACAAGATCCAAGGATGGAAACATCGACTACTCAACAATACCGGGAAAGAAGTCCTTATAAAGGTCGTCATCACGGTTATCCCGACTTACGCTATGAGTGTATTCCTTCTCCCTAGGACTTGGTGCAAGAAGGTGAATGCTCAAATAGCCTGGTTTTGGTGGGGAGCCGCTAATGGGGATCGGATGATACATTGGACTAGATGGGAGATGATGACGAGATCGAAATATTCTGGAGGCTTTGGCTTTCGGGAATTAGAGGCTTTCAACCTAGCCTTGCTTGGGAAGATGGCAACCCGTTTGCACAATGAACCTACTGCTCTCTGGGCAAAGGTTCTTAAGGGTTTATATTTCCCCTCTGTTTCTTTTCTGCAGGCTTCAAAGGGTCGAAGGGCGTCGTGGGCGTGGCACAACCTTCTGGCGGGGAGGGACGCAGTCATGCCTGCAGCCGTATGGACTGTGGGTGATGGGAGAAGTATTCGACCGTTTGTGGATCCTTGGATTCCAGGGAGGACAAAGTCAAGACTGGGGACACATCCTGTGACAGAAGCTCAGGTGAATCTGAGGCTGGCTGAGTGGATCGATGCTTCTTCAAGCCATTGGCTAGACAGTGAGGTGAGGGCACATGTATCGGATGAGGAAGCTGCTGTGATCATAAACGTCCCCATCCCCGCAGAACAGAGGGCTGATTCATTATGCTGGCCCTTCGAGAGAAGTGGAAACATAACTATCCGCTCTGCATATCACCTGATTCGATAGGTTAACCAGCATCGTCTCGGGGAACAGGATGAATTGGGATCCTCAGCAATGCAGGGACTTTGGTCAGCTATCTGGAAAGCACAATCTCTTCCGAAGATCAAAGTGTTTGCTTGGAAACTGGCCAAGGAGGCGATCACGGTCCGGGAGTGCTTGAGTAGGAGAGGGATGCAAGTGGACACAACCTGCCCAATGTGTAACCATAGGGAAACCTGTGAGCACTTGATATTTGGCTGCCCCTGGATTCGACAAGTTTGGGGAGACCTTCTGGGTCTGGTTGATGCACAGGACGGGAGCAGCTCCATCCAACATTAGTTGCTGCAGAGAAGCATTGAAGGGCAGAGCAATAGGACGACAGCAGCTAACAGGTGGACGATCACCCTAGCTGCTTGCTGGGCGATTTGGAGGGCTAGATGCGACATGGTGTTCAGCCAACGTATACCTCAACCTCTCGGATGCATACTCCAGGTGAGAAAATTGATCATCGAAAGTAAGGCAGCCAAGATAGCTCTTGCAACTTCCTGCAGAACAGCCCATCAGCTGAGCCTGACGGGGCCAAGAACAGAGCCACAACAGGGGACCTGGGCTCGGCCACCCACCAACGTGGTTAAAGTGAATTGTGATGCTAACTGGTCCAGTGACTCGAAGAGAGGGGGAATGGAAGCTGTGGCCCGTGACTCGGAGGGGATCTTGGTGCTGAGTTCGCAGACGACCCTGAGTTCCTTGAGGCAAAAGCGATCTTTCTTGGAGTCCAATTGGCGATCGAAAACAACTGGAGTAACGTGGAGATTGAGTCTGATTCTAAGGTGGTGATTGATCAATTGAAGGGCGGCCCAAGATCATGGAGAACAAACACGATCATTGGTAATACCCTATCCTTGGCCAATGATGTTGCAGAAATTTCATGGAGGTTCATTCCTCGCTCAACAAACCAGTGTGCGGACTGGATTGCGAAACAAGCTCTTTCGGGGATGAGTCATCTTGACTGGGTGTCTACACCTCCATCCCCTTTGTTAGTTTTCCTTAATATTGACGTTGTAACAAACTCGGTTTGCCCGTTATCGGGCTCTTAGTAATTTGAATCGTTTTTGGCCAAAAAAAACAAACACAACAAGTCTCTTGAAATAATTATAACTTACCGAGGTTGGACAGTTTGACCATAATAAACTATAAAAACTACATCATCAAACCCACTTGACATACATCTCTTTTGGTCCCTTCAACACCTAATTACTTACAATCTGATTGGCATGGGTTGCATCCTTCTGCATATAACACAAAACTAAGCAAGCAGCCAACACAATATGCATGTTTCTCAGATGTTAATGGAGTCTTGCTACCCCCTAAACCTGGGACTACATGATCCATGCAACACCGAACAACTTCGTTATTGTTGTCTTTCTGCTGTTTTGCATCTTCAACACAGTACATAGAACCATAGGTATCCTCCCAAAGCTCTTTGGTCTGTAAAAACATATGTCCGAGGTTGTTCTTGCCACTCTCAGAGCTCCCAGAATCACGATCATTATGATCCAGTATGGCCCCCAATATTGTTGTGAGGTCTTCACAATATGCAGGAGGGTATAATTGGTGGGTGTGCCATATAAGGTCGATATCATGAGTTGGGACACAAAACAGATCTACGTGCCTTTCGATAAGCATCTTAGACAGGTGAAGAAACGATTTGTATCGACACACGGATTCTTCAAGGAATCGATCATCGTACCCGATCACTTTTGAAACCTAAACACGAAACCCTAGTTTGAATAAATAATGATCATGTAATTTGATAAATTCCATAGAAAACATTTTGAATCTTGATTACTAACCTTACTGAAGAAAGAACTTTGCCTTTTGACAGCTGCTACCAGATCATACCCAGTACTCCTTTGTGTTTTCACATCAACCCCATCGAAGGAATATTCTGCAGAATCTAGATCAAGATGAAATGGTTCTGAAACATAAATTTTGTTCCATACTGACTCCGTTGACTTTGAGCAAATTCCTCCAACAGTTGACAACACATTCTTCTTATCAAGAACTCTCCCATATATCTCCTCACAGTCACGTTTGTATTGCAGCTGAAAATACATTTATTTAATACAAATTATGTCCATATAATTAATATACAAAAAAGTTTTTTTTGTGTAGGGTTTAATTTTCTCTTACAGGGTTAAGTCGGTGACAATGCCATATCCATTCACAGTCGAGAGGCACCACCAATGTACCATGGCATTCCATTTGCTTGGCAAGCAAAGGAAGCCAACAATACTTATACCTAACAAAAACAACATGCATGGGTCAATACTTTCTGCACAGTAAATTTACAGTATATATTCAATTTAAATGAAGTATATATTTATGTATAAACTATGCCTGTTGATAGCACGATGGAGGGCTGGGCCATCGTATAGATAACCAGTATTTTCAACTGCAAATAGGAATTGCAAATGTTGCTTTGCAGCTGTAACAAGGTTGACAGTGAAATCAATTTGTTGTGCTTTGGACCACTCCATCTTCAGACTTCACAATAGAAATTAAAGAAAGTTGTAATTTGGATGTATTTTGGGGGTGGAGGTGGTGGAGAGGATTAGTTGTTCTGGGGATCTTTATAGAGATCATGAAGAAAGAGATACAAAGGGGTCACAAATACTTATGGTAATTCATTGCTTTGATCTTATCTTTGAGAAAAAAATGATAATCTATTATAGCAATACAATAAATAAATTAAAATAATTTATATATTTATTTGAAAGTTCATCATATTCATTTTAAATATTAGAAAACACTGTACTAAATAAAATTAAGCAAATATGCCATTGGATATTAACATAAACCATTGTTTTATATCTATGGGTATTAAACTAACATAAGTTTTTTTTTTTATATATATTTTATAAATGATTTAGGTTATCTGTTAAAATCATCTAAAAATAAAATAAAAATACTTATTAATAATTACGTGGCAATATGTCATTTAATAATCAAACATAATTATATTATTTTAACATCTCTAGTTTTTTTTATATAAACCAACACAGACAGTATTTTTCAATTGAATAATGTTTACTTTCTTACCATAAAATAGCAAAAAAAAAGTTATTTCACTCTATATATGAACACCTTAAAGAGCTTACCAAAATTCTTTTTTTTTTTCCAGAACACCGTAAATGGTAATGGTCTTGTGTCTGTCATTGGCAAATGTTAATGCTAAGATATTATTACATATACGTATATATAAATATAATTAAGAGATTTATGGTCTAAATTTTATTTGTCATCTTATTGTGTTGAAGATTGACATGTCTCTAATTAGTCTGCATTCCTTAATTATTTTCGGCCCAGTTTATTGGCCCGGTTATTGGTGACTTATTGCTTTCTTCGGTTCATTGTATCCAGACTCTAGTTTTAGGCTTTATAAGGTGAAGGGATTCCAAATGAAGGAATAATCCCTAATGATCCTTAAGTCTCGACTCTTCAATTTCTTCGTCGTTTTAGGGTTTCTGTTCTAGGTTTTGGTTATGAAACAAAAATATCTTTGTTTCCATTGCAAAATCATCATGGTATCAGAGCATAGAGACAATATCTGCCTCTGATTTTCACTGATCTTGTATATCTTCTTCTTCGGTGTGAGATTCCTTCGCGGAATCATTCAGTTCTTGGTTCACGACTCTTGGTGCTTCCGATTCTTCCTGAAGAATCTCGATTCTGGGTTTCCATTACATAAACTGTTCTTTGCTGTGAATCTCTTCACCTTTTTTGATTAGTCGGCCACTTCCTGGTTTTCTTGCGGTTATAGGTTGCGATTTCCATCGCAAACGTTGGTATTCTCTGATCTTGCCTGTTTCTTACTTTCGACTTGTGATTATCGTGATTGTGGCCTGGTTATCATTGTTGCTTTTTTTTTTGTATGGCTGAGAAAAAGATACATCAGGAGGCAAAATATGTCACTGATGATATAAATCATGATGCTATGGCTACAGTTGATTCTCATCATCCCTTATATTTGCATGCTAGCGATAATCCCGGAACAAATATCTGTCAAATTAACCGGTCCCGAAAATTATGTAATGTGAAGTAGGGCAATACAGTTTACTTTACTAGGAAGAAACAAACTTGGATTTATCATTGGCACATGCATTCGTGAGAAATATGATCATGCTTTCCATCATTTATGAGATAGATGTAATGTTGTGGTTCTTGGTTGGTTAACAAATTTGATTTCTAAAGATTTAGCTGGTGGTTTGATGTCTACTGAGGATGCTTATCTTGTGTGGAAAGATCTTAAAGAAAGATTTGACAAAGTTTGTGGCCCTAGAACTTATCATATACACATGGAAATTGTTATGACTAGACAAGGCCTTGATTCGATTTCAACTTTTTTTTCAAAACTGAGAGTTCTCTGGGCTGAATATGATTCTGCATGTGCACTCCCTCATATTGATCATGAAGATTTTAAGAATCATGTAGAACACAAAGATAATCAAAGGCTGTTTCAATTTCTAATGGGGTTGAATGAGAACTATTTGAATGTGAGAAGTCATTTATTACTTCGGTCTCCTTTGCCTACTATTAATCAAGCGTATAATTTGTTGATGCAAGAGGAAAGCCAAAGGGATGTTTCATCCACTATGAATGTTGTTATGAATACTAAATCTACAAATGTGTCTCTAAGTTCAGATAGGCCGAAAGGAAATCAGAGTTTAGAGTGCACATATTGCCATAAACGTGGACATACTGTTGACCGATGCTATGCCAAGGGATGTGACTTCGGTAAAAAGAAGGGTCATTCCAAGTATAATTGTTTCAAACTCAAAGAATTGAAAGCTAAGAGAAACAATCACAAAGGTAGCACCACTTTCACTAAAATTGGTGATACTGATATGATTTGAAGGTTAAAAAAGTCCATTTATGGCCTCAAACAGGTCGGTAGACAGTGGAATATGAGATTATGTGATGTTCTTATTAAAGCTGGATATAATCAATCTAAAAATGATTATACCCTTTTTACCAAGCATGATGGAAAACAGATAGTGATATTGTTGATATATGTTGACGATTTGCTTATTTCTGGAAACAGTGAGAAATTGATAAGTGAGTTAAAAAATGTTTTACAATCCAGCTTAAGAATGAAGTATGTAGGTGAACTGCGATATTTTATAGGAATTGAAATCGCAAGATCTGAAAAATGACTATTTTTAACACAAAGAAAATATGTCTTTGAACTTATTTCTGAAGTTGGATTGTTGGCTGGAAAAATTAGCAAAACGCCCATGGAAATGAATCTGAAGTTGACCAGTAGGGATTATGATAGGCATTTAAAATTGAATGAGAATGATAAACCCCTAGATGATGTGAGTCTTTATAGATGACTGATAGGGAAATTGCTGTACTTGACCATTACTAGGCCCGATATAACTTTTACAGTGCATAATTTAAGTCAGTACATGCAGGATCCGAAGAATTCTCACCTAGAAGCCGCTATAAGGGTGATCATGTATGTTAAATATGAACCAGGTAAGGGTATTTTACTATCTAGTGAGTCGGACCCGAGTCTAGTTGGTTTTTGCGATTCTGACTGGGCTGGCTATGTGGAAACTAGGAGATATGTTACTGATTATTGTATCATGCTAGGTAAATCTGTTGTTTCTTAGAAGGTAAAAAAACAAAATACTATTTCTAGGTATTCTGCTGAATCTGAATATAGAAGTATGATGTTTGCTTTATCTGAAATTATATGACTTAGAAACGTGTTGAATGAGTTAGGATTGAAACAAACTGAACTTGTTACCTTATATTATGATAATAAGACTGCCATTCATATAGCCAGCAATCCTGTCTTTCATGAAAGAACTAAGTATATATAGAGAGATTGTCATTATATTAGAGAAAAATTACTTGAGCATGTTATAAAACTTGAGCATATTAGTTCCATAAATCAGTTGGCTGATCTGTTTACTTAGGCTTTAGGGGGCCAGCAACATCATTCCTTATGTGGTAAGCTGGGCATAAGAAACCTGTTTGCAAGACAGGGGGAGCAACATATGAAGAATCAAGTTGTGGAAGGGATACATCCTGAGGGGGAGTGTTGAAGATTGACCCGTCTCTAAGCAGTCTGCATTCCTTAATTATTGGCCCATTGACCCATTTATTTCTTTGGTTAGTTCTGTTTTATTTTCGACCCAGTTTATTGGGCCAGTTATTGGTGACTTATTGCTTTCTTCGGTTCATTGTATCCAAACTCTAGTTTTAGGCTTTATAAGGTGAATGAATAATCTCTAATGATCCTTAAGTCTCGACTCTTCAGTTTCTTCGCCATTTTAGGGTTTCTGTTCTAGGTTTTGGTTGTGAAACAAACACCTTTTTGTTTCCATTGCAAAATCATCATATTGGATATCTCAGTCTTAATTTTCTTACCATTAATTAAATAAATCAGACGACGCTAGCTACGGTTGTACTCATCACGTGTTAACCTCAGTCTCTGATCACTTTCAGTTGAACTGTTTTCTTCAAAGTCAATAACATTTTCGCATGATGGCTAAAAAAATAAAAATAAATCGCTTGGACCGACTGTGTATGATGTCAATAACGCTTTTCTTCAAATTCATAACATGACGACATATATAGTTGTAAAACAGTCGGTGATCCGACACAATTTTGGAAAATATCGACAATTTGGACCGACTGCGTATGCTAAAGCTAGGAAATTTATTTAGTTGACGGTATTAAAGTAAATACAAATACTTGAACGAAAAAAAAACAGCAAATACAAATATATAATTTAAAATAACTAAATTAAAAATTATTATATTTTTAGAGTTAAATTTACATAAAATTAAGACAATTGCCCCCTCTCATCCCTTCCTAGCCCTTCGTAGCTTCGCCATTGGTTGGACGTAGGATGTTTATGGATTCAACTTAGTTGACTTTCTACATGCTAATAGGTCAAAACACAATATTTACAAGACATTAACGAAACTTTTATAAATTGATAGATTATTGGGGAATAACTTTTAACCACGTTGATCGAGACTAGGGCCAACAGTTTATTTATAACTATAGAGTTTTCGTCTTATTAAGACGTCTTTATTGATATGTTCTTCTATTAGACAATGGTCATAAAATTAACTATATGTCACGTCGTAAGATCACATGTCACCACCCACTTGTTCAGATAAGTGGTATTTTATCGTTTCAAAACGATAATAAGTAACCATGGTCAAAAGTCACCACTCAGATCATAGTTAATTAAGTTAAATTCCCTTATAAATAAATAGCTTTTACTCCACTTTATAATATCCATCCGTAAATGTTTTTTACCCCTCTATAGATTGTTTACACATTTCTTCCAAAACTTGACACTAACTTTGTTTTCGGACCCACCCGAACTTTCCTTCCTACATGTCTTGCGGAGCATAAGAATGTGGTCGGACTCTATGCAGGATTCAACATTAATCGTCACTTCTATTTAATAACTGACGTTAGTTTTATTTTTTATAGATTAATTAGTAAATTAACGTCATTTTGTTTTAATTAGAGTAACGTGAGTGTACCACCATATATAGAATCCATACACACATATGTATTGTTCTTCTGTCGTCCCCATTACACATTCCTAGAAAAACACGCAGTGTAACACATCATCATATCCGTGTTGCCTTTCGACATAACTGCTCCTTCTCCCCTCGAATACATGCAACCGTACGTTACTTCCCATATCTGTTTCGTTCTTCCAAATCCATTGAATAATTTGTTGGATTGAAGATCACGATCGTTGTGATCAAGTATTCCACCAAATATTCCATGGAGATCTGCAGAATATGCAATGGGGTTCAACTGGTGAGAGTGCCATAGAAGGTCAATATCAGGAGTCGGAACGAAAGAGAAGGTATGTCTTGCGCCGCCGGATGTCTTGATTAAATAGAGAAATGACTTGTAACGAGCCAGGGATGCTTGGAAGAAGGTATCATCGTGATTCATCAGATCAGATACCTAAAAAACACGTATGCCATGAGATCATAGTTATAATTTGTAAACCCTAAAACTACCCATGCATATAACTTATGTTAACCTTTGAATAGAAGGAAGCTTGTCTTGAAACAGCTGCTTTGAGATCATAATCAATAATGTTTTTTTCATCATCCCGACCGCTTACTACTGCAGGTAGTATTTTTGCCTTGTCTAGGTCAAGATGGTATGGCTCATTCTCATACATCTGCTTCCAGACGGATTCAGTCTGCTTGGAGGAAGTTTCTTCAAGAGTAGAGAATACATTCTCGTTGCCAATCATTTTCCCAAATATCTCCTCACAATCACGTTGATACTGAACCTGTAAAAGTAAGTATAACCTAGTACTTGTTAGGTATTGTAGTCTGATTGATATGTAATGGTCGACTATACTGTATTGTACTGTATTTCTCCATGTATACGTATTTTGTAACAGTAACCGTCATGAATAATATCTTCTAAACTGTGTGTAGGTTGCTCACTTGAGTGTTACCACAAAAAATCTGATTTTGCTTCCATTTCCTTTACTCTCAAGAAATTGATCAATCCTAAGTGTTTTCTTCATTAGATTGAAGTGTTTGATCCTAACAGTACTTTGTTATACCATGTATGAAAACAACACCAAAGTAGAATATATATATATATTTTTGTTTACAGGATTGAGTCGATGACAGTGCCATATCCATTCACAGTCGATGGGTATGACCATCGGACCCTTGAAGATCGGACACTCCATATGCTTTGCGACCAAAGGAAGCCAACAGTACTTGTACCTGATGAATGTAACTTTCATGCATGTTAATAACAGCATTATATATAACAAAGTGGAATAGAATGGGTTGGTAGTAGCTTAGCCTGCCTATAAATGGCTCGCTCCACGGCAGGACCATCGTACAGACAACCAATGTCATCAATGGTGGATAAAAATCGAAGTTGTTGTTTTGCAGCTTGAACGAGATCGACACTCAGAACAATTTGTTGTTGTGCTTTACACCACTCCATGTTCGGAGTGTGGTCGAACATTGACGACGACAGGGAAACTACCATTTTTATGAAAATGAAAACTCCCTGTTAGGTAATAATTCAGATGGGGAGAGAGGGAGGGAGGGATGCTTAATGAATCAGGGAGGGTCATATATATAGAAGGAGACTCATGGATTTCGTGAAAGATATTTACACGACAAAATAATAATAATCTTTCAGGTGAAACAAAAGTCAGATCAAGTAGTCTCAATGTTTTTTTAATTGTGGATTAATAAATGTGGGAAGGTCATTTTGTGTATAAAACACATAACATTCAATTAAATTAGGGGTGCCAACGGACTGTAAATGCTCGATAAATTTGCAGACAGTTAGGGTAGGACTAGGAGGACATGCAAAACTCTTATAGCGGAGCAAAATTAATATGACGTACTCTTAAGTCTTAACCATTTATATATATTTTTTACAAAGATTATTCTACATGGGCAAAAAATAGTAATAACTTCAAAATTAATGAAGTACTTATAAGGTTTATCCTTCTTATGAAGCACTGCGAAAACTGTAAAGATCAATACTCCTAAGTTTTTTTTTGGTTTTTTTAAATTGACCAAAAACAACGATTGTTTTTATACCTCTAATTTAAACTCATTGACAGGAAAAAAGGGTCAACTCAATTTGGACCGACTTGATCTCCCAATTAAGTTGTTGTTATGTTAAAATATAGAGTAAGTAGTATCAAATTATAAATGATTACTTTCTGTTAAATTTTAATATTTTATTCCAAATGTTACCGTTTCTTCTGATTTGGTCAAAAACATCGAGAAAACAATTTGGCTTCTTGTTCTTTTTCCGGAACAATTAATGGAGGAACCGTCACTAAAATTCAGTGTGAACTCCTTCTGCACCGAATTGACCTTCACACATAAGAGTCAAAAATTAATAAAATATTATCGTCATTATCATTATTATTATTATTATTATACTATTAAGAGAGAATGTGTTTGTGTAGCTGCTATTTTTTAATAATATTTTTATATTATAAAAATAAAAGGTTAATTATTTAAAATGTTATACATAGTTTGTGAACATCGTGTATAATGATTACACATGTTTCAAACTGTGATTAATTGGTTTTGTTGTGTGACTTAATGGTATACACGTTTTTTACAATGTTACTAATTTGTTAATCTGTTAGTAAACCGTCAAATTTTCCGTTAATTTCGCATGCGCGTAACACATGACCTTTGTTTCACTAATTTACGACATTTGAAAAGACTCTTATGCCCTTCTACCACCTTTGATGAGTGTCACACCTAAAATCCGACTTAAAGGCGATATTTGAATATATAAAAAATTAGAGTCGCCACTAGTTAATTAAGGCTAACTAGAAACCTTGATTACCTTGGAAAATAATTAAATTAAAAACCTAGGATTTCAAAATGGTCCACGTTCAGAGATTAGAGTTCGAGAATTCTGTTACGGAATAAAAATGTAGTTGCAATTCCGCCCTTTCAGTACTCTATTCGCTTAATTTATCATTTTTTAAAAGATATTTACAGAAATAACAATATATTGATCATAAGAAATTTAAATTCTTTATGAGTTAGGATCAAACTATAAAAAAAAATACACAAGCATGAAATATCTACATATATAAAAGGTGAGAGTATAATAACTAATATTTTCACAATTTAATATCCTAATAATAAAAATATCAATTAATTAAATGTTAAAGAAAATATAAGATAAAAAGTTAAACAATGTAAATAAATAACTAAACATTGATATATATATATATATATATATATATATATATATATATAAACTTAACCTAACATGGATATCGTTAATGTATTATAACAACATATATAGATATAGATATATTAAAAAAATATAGAGAGATATTATATGCATAAATAAACAAGAATCATATACATGGGGAACTTCTTGGAGCAATGGTGTAATGTAATCGATCGAGAGAGCTTTTTTTTTTTTTTTCTTATGTTCTCTCTTTTTACACAATGCATAACACTCCTATTTATACAAGTTCCTGAAGTTTTTTAAACTAGGAAGTGTATATGCAATACAATATACTATATTCATGAAATATTATCTAAATATTTCACAATATACCCTATATATTAATCTACTAAATCTGCACGAAACCTGTTATTGGAAACTTCGTAACTCGCCATATATGGAATCTTCATAATGACGCGCCACGTGTCGCGATCCTGAACGCGTCACATCTAGGTCAAAATCGAGTGTCTAGAGTTTGCCCCTCTTTGGACATGCACATGGAGAACATATTTGAGGAGTGCTTGTCCAAAGATAAGGTGGCATTGATTTTGGGCTAGAAAGTTTCTAAATCAGTTGACATGCTTATGATATGGCGATTAGCATATCTGGGACAGCGTTGCGCCAGTGAATATGGTTGAAGACTACATATCTGGGACAGCGTTCCGTCTTCAGCATGAGCGGGGCAAAGACTAGCATATCAAGGACAGCATTGCGCCTTTTGCGTAGCCTTTAGGTGTTCAACCTATGCAAGTCATCATCGACGATCGGGACCTATATGTGTCTAGTTTTCGAAAGTTGCATGAAAAAATCTCAACGAGCAGGACCTGTAGTTATCTAGCTTCTGGGAGTCACAAGCCGACGAGCGGAGCCTTTAGGTGTTTAACCTCCGTAATTCATCTCCAACAAGTCATTCTCGACGACCAGGACCTGTAGTTATCTAGCTTATGAGAGTCACAAGCCGACGAGCGGAGCCTTTAGGTGTTCAGCCTCCGCAAGTCATCCCCAACGAATCACAAGTCGGCGAGTGGAGCCTTTAGGTGTTCAGCCTCCGCAAGTAATCCTCGACGACTAGGACATGTAGGTGTCTAACTTCTGGGATTCACATGTTGATGAGCGTTTAGGCGCTCAATCACCACAAATCATCGTCAATAATCGAAACTTGTAGATGTCCAACTTCCGAAAGTTGCACGATAATGTAAATAATGAATCGAGAGGAGCCAAAATCAGTTGTTTGTCTTTGAAAACACACTCATGAGATCACTTCCATGAGCGCGTGTTCAAAGATGGACAACTGTAAACACCTGATTTTGGTATGGAGTCAAAATACTGTACGCGAGAAACCGAACTGAGAAAAATCGAGACAAAAAAAACAATAATTACATATATGTATATATATATATATATATATATATAATATTATGACCGAAAATATTATATATACATATATATACAATCAAGCAAACTAAAGTACCGAAAGGGTAAACTATGGGCTTGCGAGCCCATATACTTCCATTACTTCTTGTATACCAGAATCCCCCTAGCAGAGGTTTTGCTGTATCTATCTCAAATTTGATTCTCACAAAATCGCGGTCTGGTCCCATTGACCCTAAAATGTCGTCCACTTCTATCAGTGTGCCTATACATTCCCCTATTTTCTCTTAATTTTGTTTGCTAAACTTGTCCACTTCTAAACCATGAATTTGTATCCAAAATTGGATCATATGAAACTTAATATCTGAGATATTCATTCCCTTTTTCCATTTCTTAAGCGACAAACAATGTCCTTGTATCGCCCATGGGCTCCAATCTAAGGCATCGTTCTGATCATTCGCATTGTCGAACTCAAACAATATTACTTCGCATGTTATCTCCTGCACCCTAACTCCTCCACATCGTTCCCAAGCATGTTGGAGAACATTGTGCACTGTCGTCATCTTGATCGGTTTATCACATATCATCTTGCCAACGAACAAATTTTCTGTAGGAATCTCAACGGTCTCCGAGATATCAACAAACTTCCCAGGGCGTATTCTATCATCAATCATCTCCTGGTGGATCGTACTCTTGGTTTCGACGTTCCATCGATGATTCCTTCTATCAAAAGAAACAAATAAATCTACGTTAAATATCAACTGTGATGTCCTAGGAAACAACGGACGACGGGTCAATTGGGGATTCAGTGGATTTGGATCAAAGGTTGTTGGGTTGACGATAAGCTTTTTCCATGGATATCTTAGGGTTTGAATAGAAAGGTAACGGTTTCCTATGACTTCTTACGGCTGGGATGATGGAGATGGGTATCGATGGAATGCTTTCGTCCCTCGTTGTTCCGTCTGTAATCGGACACCTGGTAAGCACCTTCTCGCTTGACGGAAAACCACCACGAAGACTGAATCTTGGCGGCCAACGACACTTCTCTCACGTAAGGAAAGAAACCTTAATAAGTGTTCTGAGTTTTTTTGGCAATATTCACTTATTGTTTTTTGGGTTAATTACCTGAATCGTTACTTATGTTTGACAATGTGACTGAACCGTTCAAACTTGAGCTCAATCGTTACTTATGTTGACACATGTGACTGAACCGTTACTATCACCTAACTGCCGTTATTTCTTCCCGTTAAGTAGTCACATGTGTTTGTCACATGATGTAGTTGTAATTTGAAGTTCCGAAACTACCCTAAACAACTTGTCTACTTAAGAGCAGTTGTTCTTAGGTCTGGAGAAGTTTGAGCTCAAACAAATTCGACAGTACCCGATAAGAAAAATTCTTTCGGTCTCTTCTCCAAGGAGTTTCTACACCGACACGGACTTCACCTTCTCGGAACCACAAGCACCTGGTTCTTGCTCGACATCGCCTTTTACAGTCAGAATTTGTTCCAAAAAGACATTTTCAGCGCCATCGGATGGATTCCTCCGGCGAAGACGATGAACGCACTTGAATAAGTGTACAAAATCGCTCGGGCACAAACCCTAATCGCACTATGCAGCATCGTCCCAGGGTAGAAACACAAACTCATTCTGCAGACTGGGTTAAAGAAAATTTGAATTTTCTCCAAACTGAAATTCTTTATTTCGTCTTTCCAAATAGGTACTGGTACACGGTGGCCTTAATCGACCGCATGGGGAGATTTGCCATCGAACTAATGAGGTTCTTCATCATGACCGTGTTCATGTTTGCCATATGTATCATGTGCAATTAGGCTTGAGTATTGAACTGCTGCTCAGCCTGCTCTGGTACAACACATTCTTAGCAATTATATATTTATTATCTTCTGAATTGATTTGCAATGTAGCTTTCCCTTTTTGAACGAAAAGCAATTTTGAGAATACGCTAAAGAATAAGCTGAGAATAAGTTGAGAATAAACTTTCCCTTTTTGAACAAAAAGTAACTTTTATGAGAATAAGTGAAGATACAAAGCAATTTTGAACGAAAAAGATAGATTTTCATATTTTGCTGAATTGGTGATCCCCATCCTTTACAAATGTCTGTGTGCTTGATTTTTATGTGCATGATTGGTATTGATGAATAATGGCTTCTTTCTTTTATTTAGTCTCAAGTAATGAATTGTCATTCCTGATGATGATATTTATTTATTATATATTTAGGCAAGTCTAGACTCTATGCTGGATCCTTGTTCTTTGAATTGCAGTGAACATGATATAAGGGTTAATGAGTGGATGCTGACTATGGAGCTCCATTTGTGTATAAACATCTGGGAAGCATGGCAACAGTGGGAATGTATAAAGTTATGTGGATCTGAGACAGAGCAAGGTGAGTGTTTGTTTTTTGTTTGTGATCGGAGGTTTTGTTTTGTTGGTTGACAACTCAACTTTGGGATGCAAGAGACGAAAGGTGTGTCAATGGGAGGATTTATGAGCTGGTTCATTTGGCGGTCGGCCTATTTGACGCGTGTGATAAGCTGGAGGTGTCAACCCCAGAAACAGAAGAGAAGAATGATCAAGTTGAGGTGTCAACCGAATAGGAAAATATTGCCTTGACAGATACGAATAGGAATAGTGATAGTGAGAAAATATAGAAAATAGAAAATTGTTGTATGTAATATGAATTCATTTGATGCTACTTGATGTTTATTTAACTGGATTTTCATCAAACAGAATCAGATATTCAAGAAGAAAATAAAATGAAATGGTTGCAAATGTGGTGACTTATGTTTGTGGAGAAGTTGTTAAATGATGTTTTATCTTCTTCTAAATGTTATTAAACGGTTACTTTAGTTTGTACATTTTTGTTACCTAACCGTTACTACTTCATAATCCATAAACATAAAAGAGGGGTAGAATCGTCTTTAAATTAGGTCACGTGACTTGCACGTGACAATTTAACGGAAATCTCATTTATAATCAATATAAATAAGGTGCAACACACGGCTAATATGTTTGTTTATGCATAATCTCATTTATTCATATGTTCTTTATAAGTTGGCCAAAAAAAAATATGTTCTTTATAAAGCGTTCATTACAAGGATATAATGAAGTTAGAAGGAGATGTTCATTTATCTTTTCAAATTGCATGTAAGTAATTTTAATTAAGTTTGAGATTTACGATAACTATAAATAAGATGCAAGGTCAAATATTGTCATATATTTGTCTGACAATGATTTTACTTACTACCAATTATGTGTTGTTTTATCACATAGTATTGCAGTAGTCAACATAGGGGCAATCATGTCGTGTCGTGTCATTAATCGTGCCGTGTCTAAACGGATAAGTTTTAAACGTGTCTCTAAATGCCAGACACTTACACGACACGTTTATTAAACGTGTCACACGACACAATCGTGTCGTGTTGTGTTTTAATCAAGACACGATAAGATATGACACGAAAAGACACGACGTGATAAGACACGACACGATAACACGACACAACAAACAAGAAACGCCACGATAAAACATGACACGATAAAACACGACACAATAAGACACGTTTACTGGGTTAGTGAAAATTAGACACGGCACGATTAGACACGGTTAGACACGACACGTGTTAGAGTATTATGTAGTCTAGATTAGTCTTTATCTTTAGTTTATCTATATTAGTTAGTTTATCCTTTTAGATTTAGTTTATTATATATATAGTTAGATAGATAGTATGAGTATCATTATAGATAGAATAAATATGTATAGATATTTATCTCTATACTATAGATATCTAGTTCTCTATGTACTAAATAATAAGTTTTCTCAATAATGGAGTCTGATGTTTTTCTTCATCATCTACTTCACGTCTTCATGTTCTTTTAATCCTAACAACACGATTAGACACATGTAGACACGATTAATTCATCGTGTTTAAACGTGTGTTTGTCATTTTTTAGCAGGTTAGATGTGTTTAGACACAATTATTAATCGTGTCTAAACGTATAAGAATTGTTTAGACACACTTAGTAATCATGTAGTGTTATTATCGTGTAAATTGCAGGTCGTTAAATGTCTTTTAATCGTGTCGTGTCAGAAATTATCAGTTCACCCCTAAGTCAACAACAAAATAATCTAGTTAATAAAGGAGATTTTGAAGAAAATATCAATATACATACTCAAAAAACGTAGTCTAGAAAAGTATTTTCTTAGCTTGATCAATTAACTATTAAATTTTGTACTACCAAGGATATAGTTGTACTTTCTACTTTCCTTTAATTGTATTTGATAATTTAAATAAATTTTTAATTGTTTATTATTAATGTATAATTTTAACTCAACTTAAATGTATTTTATTATAACCAGATTTAAGCGCATCTTACGCATGCATGGATTGTTTATATCATGCCTAAGAGTAATGTACGTACAATTTTTCCAAACTGACATAAGTGAAATAACAAAATATGAAAGAAAAAAAAAAAGCATTCTTTTTTAGAAAAAAAAAATATAAAGCAAACACCCCCGCTGTTTTGTAACATTTTTCTAGATGGATGATGTAATCACCCTGATGAATACTCTAGAAAATCCCCCGGTTATAAGTAGAAACACAAATAGAATGAAAAAGAAAATCCGTTAACCTCACATAGTAATATGTAAGTTCAGATTTTATGAGAACCGTCAGTTGAAGAGCCGTGAATTCAGACATCATTATAGAGTACACACAAGAAGCACCATGTGATAATAATATATGATACATGTTAATTTACAGGTACTAAGTAACAATTAATGCAGACTGAAAAAGGACTTACGCCAGTGAAACTAATGTACCGAAGCTAATGAAATTTTGTAGAAAGATGGAGTACTCCATTCAGATTCCAGATAATCGCCACCCTATTCAATAGTCATGTTTCTGGTTTCTATCCAGAAAACTTGGGTCTAGTCTCATTCGTTCTTGCCAATGCTAATGTTTGGCTGCAGTATGCGTATATTGTATATGATTTACCTTAATCCGCAGTTGATGCTTGTCTGCTGCTAGTGCAATTGCAATCTGCTGTCCAGTAAATACAAGTTACAGTGTTGTAAAAATGAGGTTTCTTGATGAACAAGAAATCATAATTGCAGAGCAAACCATACCTTAGGTTTGTTCCTCTTGTTGCTGATGATTCAGTATTCTGTTGGTGTACTGGTTGGCTGAGATGAAGATTCACTTCGACGCGACTTTCATCCCCAGTTGCTAAACCATTCACTAGATCTCTATTTATTGTTCCATTGGATTCTCTTGTTCCATAAGCCTGCTTCGTTACAGATCGATTAAAAAGCTAGATATTACTATTTTTTTTTGTATAGCTCCATGTTTTCCGGACCAAATAAGGTTACCTTCTTCAGCAGTTCCTTGTTTACTTGATCAAGTTGGTTTTGCTGTACAATGATATAAATAACGGTCTTTAGCTAGCGGCTGAAGAAAACATATGTACGTAATTAAGAAGAAAAACTGATCTTAGGAAGATACCAGCTCTCTGTTGAGTTGTTCTATATCTTGCATCATAGCTTGATCCTATACATAAATGTCATGACTACATTATAGAATCAAGCAATTCAGTGCAATGGAGTCATAGAAAAGGCGATGATCGATCATTCACCTTTTTCATGCGAACTCCATGAAGACTTGTTTCCAACTGATGCTCCAAGTTCTGCAAGTCCCTGATGCTCAACCCTGAGAGCTCTTCTCCCATCATTTGCCTATATATCATTATCATCATCAGCAGCAGCATTTCGATGGCTTTATAGCTTACTTACAGTCACCCAATTAACTTTGTAATTATTCTCAATCGGCAAAAGTTAAATATTGATAATTCTTTATCTTTAATTTTTTAGAGGGACATTATAGGAGTATGTATATGTACCGATGATTGTCTCGAAGATCTTGAAGCTGTTGTCTTAGCATTGTTGCCTCCCTTCTCCAAAACTGGTACATAAGTTATTACACATTCATATTTTCAGCCATAATGAATACTATCTGCTACTATTTTCATCGCCTGCAGAATGCATGAACAATAATGCACGTAGTATGCTCCCAATGAAAACAAATTACAACTTGGAGAATAATATCTCACTCACTATTGCTTAATTAATGGAAGTATCGAAATAAATGATGAAAAATAAACTGTTTGGAAAGTACTACCTCCTTAGCTTCAGTTATTGGACACCCCTGTTGATGTTGACGCTCCAGTCCCAATTTGCTGTATCGTTCGATTACCGACGTCATGCTGGTGGAATCAAAACTTATTATACAAGGATTTAATATACATATATATATATACGAACTGGAAATTGCCGAATATTGAGTACAGTCAACTGGTATTAGCATAATAATTTGGAGTAATCCTTATACAAGTTGCTATTCGTCTAGATGACCTAGGTTAGTCGCTAGTAGTACTGTGTGACTGTTTAAGTCGCTTTGTTGGTTCATTCAAGACGAAATTCATGTTACATCATAACTTTATTACAATTTTTAAGCTGCCAAAAAAAATCAATAAACCTTAGCTTGTAGTTCATTTACGATTCTTGGCAAGTTAACTAATAAGTTAATTGGAATTCCTCTACTTAATGCGATGATGGTTAGATGATAGTGTTATATCAAATCAAGTCTAGCTCTATTTATCTAATTCTATATATCAGGATATTACCAAACCCTAATAAGTTTGGTGTTAATTTGAACGAGAAGCAGATAGTTTAGTCTTTTTCTGTTTGGGACAAATTAGAATTTATGAAAGCATAATATAAACCACCATTTCAGCAATTTGATCTTAGATCTTAATTTTTAGATATATATATATATATATAATACATTTCTTATTCTTCATGAAATTTGAACCTATACCTTGCATTTATAGTTTGAGAAATAAAAACCTATCTACTAAATCGAATGAATAAAAGTATCTTTGCTACTTAATTAACTTTAGCAGGTTATAGAAGATCCATATAGAAACCTACCTGGAGCTAGCGAAATCATAGAGCTTGCTAGTGCTGGAGAAGATCATGACTCCGATTTCAGCATCACACAAGATGGCCAGTTCCTTGGCCTTCTTCAACAACCCGCTCCTCCGCTTCGAAAACGTCACTTGCCTGCTCGTTGTGTCATCGATCCTCCTTATCACGATCTTTCCCTTCCCCATACTGTATGCCAATACCTCCACCAATCGACCAATCTATCTACAAGCATTTTCATGATCAATCAACAAAACCACCAATTTACAAAAAAAAAAAAAAAGCATCTCAGTTCTCAACTCAAACGAAGACTTCGCCATTATCAGACTGTGTGTTCATCTTCACCAACGACTGACTGAGCTCAGATTCGTGGCCGAACCGGAGAATCGCAATCAAATTTGATTTTGAGGGGAAAAGATCGTGAAAAACACCGCCGGGAGATGGAATCTGAAGTCAAGTTGACTTACTCGGTTATCGCAGGCGTCGTTCTTGAGGTTCTCCGTAAACTGCGCGCGCAGAGAGAGAGAGGGAGCTGGTAATAGAAATGGAAATGGCGAGGAACACAAAACAAATGAAGGATGCTATAAAAGGAAAGCGGTATGGGGTATCTGAAAACCGCTCTTCTACCACAGCAGCAGCCCTGGGCCCCTGGGTTGTTATCTTTTCACACGTTGCCCAATCACATTTCATTTTTATTAATCTCGTGTTGCGTCTTTCGCGCCAGCTTATAGATCATCGACGCGTGTGTTTTTGTCTCAGGAGAACAAATATTAAAATAAAAATAAATAGTTGAATTAAAAAAATTTAGAGTGGTAAATAAATAATTTTAAAAAAATAAATTAAAATTTATTATATTTTTAAGTGGGTCTAAGTTTTATTTTTAAATAAATTTTATTTAATAACTTTTAAAAACTCTATTTAAAATTTATCATTACGCACTTACTTAAAATTTACGATATAATATTGGTGCCTGCAAGCTGCACGCACTTACAAGTTACACCACAAATCAAATATAAGGGAACGCCATATAATCAATCATTCATGAGTCACAGTCAACAACAATATAGCACTGTATTTAATTTATATTATATATGAAGATATACATACACATGATACTCCCATATAAATATTAGCTGTATACATACATATTATATTCAGAAACTGTTCGAGTCGATCAAGAAAAAATCCTTGTCGAAAAATGAGGAACTGAGGGCTACTTACCTACGCGACCAAACGTTCCCATTTCACTGTTTTGGAATGCAGGGTTCATGCAGGAGAAGAGGCCCGATTGTTTCTGCTTCTTCAATCGAGTCCCGAACAAGAAAGATCTCAAAGGTATCCTTGTTCGGATCGATGAACTTCTTAGGCGAGAGCTATTGCTCTTAGATTTAGAAAACCCGAGAACATCATCTAGTTTCGATAGTGTCTTCTCCATCTCTGCTTGAAGTTTCTGGACTCGATCTTGTCCTGATTCCAGCTCTTCCGCCACTTTCTTGCTTTCCTATTGATGCAAATGCAGAACAAGTTACTTCAAAATAGGATACTAAGTCTAATCATGAAAATGCAGCAGAAACTAACATCACAACTGTGTAAATTGAACTCTAAATCTCAACTTTTGGTACCCAACATTACCTGTCTCATGTTGAGGACTTCGCCTTGGAACTTTGCAGCCTGATAGTCAGTCAGCGCGGCCTCTCTTCGGCTCAAACCACCTTCCAAATTCCTCGAGATCTCGTCCTGAATGTTGTTCAGAGCAGAGTACCGGCTCTGCATTTCCTCGTTCAACAATGTATGATGTTCGAGCCAGAACTTGGTCTCTGTCTGTATGTCTCTCAAGTGTTTGTATATCGGTCGGGCTTCGGACACCACAGATGACGCGATCTTGCTGCTTCCTTCTTGCGGTTTCTTCCAAATCTTCAATCTCGATAGCTCAGCCTGTAAATCACGGAACACGGTCTCGAACTTCTGTATCTGATGAACCGAAGTACTAAATCGTAACCAAAACTCTATGTTTTCCTCCAACAGATCGTCGATCTCGGCCCGGAGCTTCTCCTCCAACGACGAAACATTTGGCGCTTTCCCATCGCGATGAACCTCAAAATCTCCATCAATGGTGGAATGGCTTCGGTGTTTTCTCGACATTCGGTCGTTATTCAGCAGCAACAGCTTGTAGAGCGGCTGCTTTATCGATGCTACTTTCGGTGATGTAGACTTCGGTTCGGCTTCGTTAGGGTTTTCGGTGACTCCAATACCGACGTGATCTTCCGAAATCCCAAGCTTCTGCCTCAAGGATTTGATTTGCTCCTCCTTCTCGTTGTTCGTGATTCGTAGCTCGCGAATTTGGAGCGCCATCTCAAACATACCATCACGGCTCTTCTTCTCAGTCTCGCTGAGCTTGTTCTTAACGTCTTTGTAGCTCCGAAGCATCAAGGTGTACTCCTCGAGCAAGATCTTCTCCCGATCCTCGATCCCGTTCAGGAACAACTGCCTCCAGTTCGGTTGGTCATCATCGCCGCTGAACTCGTTGGTCCCACCTTCGATGTGGCTCTCTCCAACTTCCGACATTCTGTCTTCCTTGTGATCCCGATTATCCATCGTCTGGTCGAAATCACTCGCGGGACCCGACTGCACGAAAATCTCATCTTCAGGGGTCGATTTCGCAGGGCCGTGGATGCTGCCGTCATCGTCTTTTGTGTCCTCCACTTTCAAACCCGAGGTGACCGAGTCGTCGACTTCCTGGTCTTTGTATTCGATAATCTCCGCCTCCTGCTTCCCATCCGAAACCGAGACCATCTTTCCACCATTGAAGAGACCGACTTCGTCGTCGATCTTCACATTCACGAGCTTCTCGGAGAGTTGGTTCAAGTTCGAGCTCGCTTCGCTGAACTGAGACAAGATCCCTCGACACTGCTCGAGAACTTGTCTCTTTAAACTCTTGACACGAACCAGATCCTTCCCAAACTCATCGAGCTTGATGTTCATCGTAGTGTCGATTTCAGGCGGCCCGACTGCATTTTCCTCCGATGAAGATAGTACCGTCAACTTCTTATGGTCCTCTTCAAGGTTCAGAACTTGAGCTAGAAGCAGCGCCGTTTCGGACCGCAACCTCCCAATCTGAGCAGCCTGAGAACTAACCTCGATCTCCAAATTCACTACCTTATCGACCAGGTTGTCCACCTTGTCAGCTAGCTCTGAAACGGTGAGCTTTGCGTCGATCTCGTCCCTCATTTCCTTCCATGTCGACTCGAGACATTCAGCAACACTATCTACACTATCAGAGTCCTCCTCCTCATTATCCTCGTTCATGGCAGCTCCGCAGCTGATAGACTCGAACTTCTCGTGAGCTCGGTGTATCCGCTTCTCCTCGATCCTCACCTCCTCCTCTGATTTCACGTGCCTTTCCTGCATCTTCGATAGTGCTTGCTGGCACGATTTTATCGCCGTCGTGGCCATCAACTTTCGAGCATCATTGTCTTCAATGACAATCCCGATCTCAAACTCATCTTGTAGGCTGCACACTCGGTGCTGCATCTCCGTGATCTGATTCTCGATCTCCCAGAACCGCGCTCTTCCCCTCTCGAATGAGCTCTTCAAAAATTCCTTCTCCGTCTGGAACGACAAGATCTCCTTCTGGAGTTTATCGATCTCGGCCGTCGCCTCGTCTTTGGTTAGACCAGAAGTTGGAGTTGTGGTGGTGACGGCTGCCTTTGCATACGTCGGAGGGCGCCTGAGTTTGAGACTACTGAGACAGCAGTTCACGTCTTCGTGTTAATATCACATCATTAACTCGAACCTGAAACTATAGCGGAGATTTTTCAATTCGTACCTCAAGTTTTTGCCAGCAGAGGAAGGAACTTTCGGGATATGAGGTCTGGATCCATCAGAATGATCCTTGGACTGTCTGCTATCTTTCGACCCAACCGAGGCGTTATCATCGAAGTCATCATCATCCACATCAAACGGGACTTCCTCCGGGAAGACCGTCGCTATCTTGCGGTTGGCGCTTTGGAGCTCTCTCGAAAGGTGGTCGTATCTCTCCGCTAAAGCCCTGTACGCTTTGTAGGAATCCTCCACGAAGGAAACGAGCTCCGGCCTCTTGCGGTAGTACATTTCGGCTCGCTTTGCAAAGGAGTCGCCATCGTCGTCTATGATCTTGAGAGTGCTCCCCACTTTCTCCTCCATATCTGCACACCAAAATGGAAAACAGAGCTTGCGTCATTCTAATTGAAGAGAGAATTAACCGTCAGGCCCAGAGATACACAAATTCCAGCGCTCTCCAGATGTAGATTTGCCTCCTCCTTCCTTCAACCTCTCCGACATCTCAAGCTGATAGTCAATTGAGAAAAGATAGGTTTCTTACCGAGGAGGCTCTGTTCCAGCCATTTTGATTGCTTCGTCCTGATGTGACTTGCCCACCACCATGAATATGCGTTACCTGCAGCTCTCTGCAACATTTCTCTGCTTTACGTCTTTTTTTCCTTCTTTCAAGAATCATCAAAGGACATGGTCATGAGAAATTTCGTGTTTGGTGTAGAGATTGATATTGAAAAACGTGGCGGGGAGGATTTTTCGGGGATCTAAAGGAAGAAAGTGTCTGACATGATCAACTTAGATATGAAATAGAGCCGCCAATACGTTTGCAGGTTGTTCTCCAAACAGAAATGACATTACAGATAATGAAGAGATGTCAAAAAAGGAAATAGCATATATTTTAAATTATATACATTACCGTGACAAATTAAACTAAAAAAAGATATATATATGACTAGGTTCCACCGAGATTTGAACTCGGGTTACTGGATTCAGAGTCCAATGTCCTGACCACTAGACCATGGAACCATTGCTGAGTCTTACTGCAATTTTATTCTTACATATAGTTAACCAGAATGTGTACATATTCACTGATCCTCCTCGTTAAGACCAATAAAACAGTACTTACTGATCCTCATGTCCATCCATCAGTTATATTCATACCAAATAATGTCAATTTTGAGTAACAAAGTCATATAGCTATTATAGTACTTATCTGGGGCAGGCTTCGGTTTCATGTCAGTCATAGATTGTAAACTATAAATCTCAATCATGGATTGGCATCACTACTAGATTACTAGATGATTCCAGCAAGCTTAACACTAATATAAAATAACAAATTTTGGTATTAAAGAGTACGAAATCACATACCGAGAATTTTGTTCTTAGAATCTTCTAGTGAATTAACAAGACCATCACGTCCATAGCAAGGGACCAAGGCAGCAAAACTGTCATCTGAGGACTCATCATGGAAGAAGCTAGGGCCATGAGGCTCCAACCATCCGATGGACCCAATCAGAACCGTTGGATTCAGACCCCGAAATCCATCCATCATCAGGTGGAACTAAAACAATATCGTACTCCTTATCAAATTTCTACTTCTCGCAACTCTGCCATTTATGCTTTGTTTCTTGATGAGGAGGAGGCCATATTTCTGTTGAATAGAGAGAAGAACAATAAAAACACTAATCTTTGATAAAACTCCTTCACTCATTTATCTTTCATTTGAGTACATTGTCTATATAGAGATTACAATCATCTTTTACTGTAAATACTAATTATGACAATCTAGTACTCTACATTTGACAATCTGTGGTATGTAGCTGCACCTTTCTGCTCCTTTTTGACTGGTAAAGTATGTCACTTTGTTGACATTTCAGCTTTGTTGACACTTCCCCTCAAGTTGGGTAGTAAGATCTACAATACCTAACTTGTAAAGAACTGTTTGTAATACTTTACCAGTAACAACTTTAGTCAGAATATCAACTAACTGATCTTCTGACTTAACCCACGGAAACTCGACCAGTCTCTCATCTAACTTTTCCTTGATGAAATGACGATCCACTTCAACATGTTTCGTCCTGTCATGTTGCACAGGATTTTCAGATATACTGATTGCAGCTTTATTATCACACATCAACTTGCACGTATGCTTGATTGGAAATCCCAATTCTTCTAGAAGTTTTCTCAACCACAGAACTTCAGTTAATTCATTTGCTATTCCTCGAAACTCTTCTTCAGGGCTTGAAAGTGCTACCACTTTCTGTTTCTTACTCTTCCAGGTTACTAGATTTCCACCTACTAGAGTAAAGTACCCTGAGGTAGATCTTCTGTCGATGGGATTATCAGCCCAATCTGCATCTGTGTATGCTTGAACGTCTAGGTGTCCGTTTTTCTCAAAAAGAATTTCTTTTCCAAGAGAACCTTTAAGATACCTAACAATTCTTAGTGCACCTTCCATGTGATCTTCTTGGGGATTGTGCATGAATTGACTTACTACTCCTACGGCATATGAAATATCTAGTAACCTGAAATAGTAAGAAATAGAAAGTAGTAGCACTTTCAAGCGTTGAAGCAGAGTTTCGAGGAATAGCAAAAGGATTAACTGAAGTTTTGTGGTTGAGAAAACTTCTAGAAGAATTGGGATTTCCAATCAAACATATGTGCAAGTTGATGTGTGATAATAAAGCTGCGATCAGTATATCTGAAAATCCTGTACAACATGACAAGACGAAACATGTTGAACTGGATCGTCATTTCATCAAGGAAAAGTTAGATGAAGGACTAGTCGAGTTTCCGTGGGTTAAGTCAGAAGATCAGTTATCTGATATTCTGACTAAAGCTGTTACTGGTGAAGTATTACAAACAGTTCTGTGCAAGTTAGGTATTGTAGATCCTATTACCCAACTTGAGGGGAGTGTCAACAAAGCTGAAATGTCAACAAAGTGACATAATTTATCAGTCAAAAAGGAGCAGAAAGGTGCAGCTACATACCACATATTGTGAAATGTAGAGCACCAGATTATCAAATGTCATAATTAATATTTACAGTTAAAAGTGATTATGACATTTGACAATCTGGTGTTCTATATTTGACAATATGTGGTATGTAGCTGCACGTTTCTGCTCCTGTTTGACTGGAAAAGTATGTCATTTTGTTGCCATTTCAGCTTTGTTGACAATTTCTTTTGGCTGAATCGGAAGGGGAATTTATGGAAGGCCAGGTATAGATGATAGTCTCCTTCTGTTTTCCCCTGGATATCCACCGTGATAGACGGGTTGTGAACCCCATAGCCATAAATGTTAAAACAGATGACTGCAGATGAATGAGATGAGATGAGGGTAGTTTCTTCCTGCATCAACAGAGATCAATAACATTATGTGAGAATGAATATACAACTGCAAAAAATCAAAACATTCAAAATGTGAAATTTAGAGTCGAACTGCAAAAGCCAAAAGGTGGTATAATCAACAGTTCCTCCGAATTCAAATCTTGATACCATAAAACCCTTCTCGAAAATTCTCATCAGAATCAAGAATTACGGAATTTATGAGCTTTCTCCAATTTTACAGGAAGGAGGAAGGAGAATTGCTCCAGTGTTTCGCAATTATGAATATCATGAACTTGGACAATCATCTCTTGATGAAGGGCATTTAAGCGATTTAAGCTATCATTAAGTAGAAAAATGCTTAATCCAGCTAGCTTTAGCAGATACGGACAGCCAAAATTCAACCAAAACCTTAGTTCGTTTAGGGAGTTCTTTTACATATTCTCTCTCAATAGCATCTGAAGCTAGTTAGGTCAATAAACAATTGAAGAGATTCAAGCAACCCAGGGGACAGCTTCACCAAATATAGATTCATGCGACATCCAACGAAACCACACAGCAAGCATTACATAACCCGATTTGAAGATGAGTGGCACTTTCTAACTAAACAGAACCTAACGGGAAATTTGAATCAGTTTCAAGGATTAAGAAAGGCACAAAAATTGATCTTTTTCTGCTCCGCTGCTTCTATTTGACCAGGTACGGAGTTCCCAGAACCCCCAAAACTGTTACGAAAGAAAGTAAATTGAAGTTCCGGTGAAACCAAAACTTTGATTCACCTTGCCGCCGCGGAAATTCAAAAACTGCCTCTTTGGATTGAAGAAGAAGAGAATTGAGAAAGACAATATTATGGCCTAGCCTGGCCCGGGGAACAAAAGTCAAAAAGATAAGATTGACCTGTTGTGAAGCACACGCAAAGACAAAGAGGATTAAGTGAGACTGTGAGAGTAGCGCCTTTTGTTATAGTTTGTGAAAAAGAAGAAAACAAGTGCACGGGAGAAGTGACTATCTTCTGTTGTAGATGGAAACAGGGAAACGACACCGTTATATTTGCTATTGTGAGAAACAGTGCACGGGAGAAAAATAACGGCGTCGCTTCCGTGATGCTTATAACAAAAGGGGTAATTTCGGGGTAAATGAGACAAAGCGGAACAAGAACGAAAGAAGGGTGGGGTTGTGCGCAGAAGAGTGTAGATCGGAGATGATAGACTGTCAGGCCAGCGTTGTGTTGGCTGGGTAGAACCGGTGACGTGGATTGGAGTGAGATCAGCCATTTGCGTGTGCTTGGGGGGATAAAGTAAGCATCAAGTTGTATTACACCCTCCCTTATGAAGCACCGTATGAAGACTTACATCCAACTTGGCATTACATACATATCATATAGCGCTTCAGGAGCAAAAGACAGTAGGCAAATAAAGAAAAAAGGATTAACAATCTTGTAAGTATTGTAATCAAGCTGCAAACAAAACTTGTCTACGGTCAACCACACTTCACTTCTCTCATATTTTCTGTTAAAAGACAAGTAGTTACCTTTCTAAATAACAAAACCCAAAAAACCTCCAGCAAGTCACTGATGATGATAGCAGTGAACTCAGAGTGCTTCCTTGCTTGCTTTACGACCTGGTGGCTTTGCCCGCACTGTTTTTTTCTGATTCTGTTTAGATGCAAAGGACTTGATCTGCAAGAAATGACAGAAAAGGTAAGCACAAACAAAAACACTAATTCCCACTATCTGTGGTTCATGTTCAGAACCAAAGTTAGAGCAGGAGTGCTTTTATGGGACGAACCAGTGTGTTAGCAATATCGTATAAAGGCATCTTCTTAAGACCGCAATGCTCCTCTGCCTCGGCAGCAGACAAGTGTTCGTTCTCAACAATAGCAGCATCCAGAGTGGAGATTGGAATAGTCTTTTGCGGTTCAACAATGGCTGAAGCATCCAAGTTTTCTCTGAATGGTAGCAGAGAAATTTCTCTGTTTGAGCACTTTGTGGATAGACAACCACAAGAAGTCCCACAGCTGCCTCCAGAGGCTCGGCACTCACACTTAGTTGTTTTACAGAGGGACTTCTTGCTGCAAGAGCAGCAGGTTCTCGATGTATTTTTTGCGGCAGCAGAAATCTCGTCAGGAGTTGTCTCTAGTTCACTAGTATCCGCATCCACGTAGCTGGAGGTGTCCCCAATCGAAAGTGATTGTTCTTCACTCAGTTCTCCCTGATCATAACACGTTCTCGTTTCAGTATCTATTAAAATTTAAATTTCACAAAAGTCCAAGAAAAAAAATCTTTCCACAGTTAAATATGTGGTGGAATAGGGTCTGCTCCTGGAACTGGAAGCACTGAAATGTACGAACCTGAAGAAGTTCCACATGCGCAAGTTTTGTGTTAGAAATTTCTAGTTGGCTAAGGAGGCCTGTTAATTTGGTCACTTCCTCTTTCAAGTCTCTTAGCTCTGGATCTTCCATGCATTCAAGTTCCTTGCTTCGCAGCAACAGACTTTGGAAACCAAACGGAATAATTAAAGGATATATAAAATTAAGCATTTAGAGAAAAAAGGGCAACAAGTGCTCACCTAAAGTTCTCTTGCTTTAGCAGTTCTGCTTCTTCCTTAGCATTGGTAAGCTCATCAGTTATCCTTGTAATACCAGAAAGAATAAGTTTGCATCTATCAACTAAAGCTGTAGGATACTAATACATGGATAAGATTTTTTATTTGGCCAACTATATGGATAAGAAGTTAAGAACTCACTTTTCTATTTGTCGTTCATATTCTGCACAAATTTGGTTAATGTGTGACGTTACTTGAAGCTCACGGTCAATATCCTGCAGCATGTCATTGAAAGAACAAGGCTTTATTACCAGACCTCTCTTTTTCCTTCCCTGCCTCATTGGGAAAGAATTTTTGTTTGCCATCCATTGGGAAAGAATTGGTTCTACTTATAATAAACAAATAACTTGAACACTAGAAAGCAAATAGTTCTCATTACTTGTCTATAGAAAAGCTGCATTTCCAGAGCGAAATTTCTCAACTACAGAAACTTTTCTTATTCCAAACGCCAAATTTACACGCAAACGTCACTGGGTGTGAGTGTACCACTTCTCGTTATGCATGCAGTTAATAAGTTGGGGTGGCATCAAGAAAATATTACTATGACTAATAACATGAAAAGCTCCCTATGGTAGCTAAAGTACACCAAGCAAACGAAACACGTCTTAGGTGAGGAAAGGTACAATTTTCAAAAGATGTACCTAAAATAGCAGTACTGTACTTACTATAAAGAATAACTTTGAGGTTGCGTTGGCCTACCCTGATTATCAATAAAATGCATAAGAAAAAAAAATGCCCATAAGCTGATTATTACCTGGATCTCAGGAACACATCCTCTTTTGGTTCCTACACGAGAATTTTCAGAAAATCAATTAGCGTAATGACATATACCAAGCATCGAGTATTTTAGCAAATACAAGCACTTACGAGCTTTCCAGCTAATCAAAGTCTTCCTGGATTCCAGTAAATCTTTCAGGCGGTTTGAAGCCATGGAAGCTTGTTCGTACTTCCGTTGCAGGGCCTGACAAATACCATAGAAGCTGAACTTGACTTGTTCAAATGACTCCAAACAATATCTAAGAAGTACTACAACTTACCATCATTTGGGTCTGGTTTAGAGCTAACTCCTTCTGCATCTCATACTCCTTCCTTGTTCCATCTTTCTTACGCTAGGCACAGAAGAAACAGAAGAAGGGTGTCAATACTCAAACCGTCATTCAAAGTAGAAAAAACTTGCAAGTCCACACTTTGTTACGACATGATGCAGTAAATAAACCTGGAGGATTTCCTTCTCCAGCATAGCTTTGCATAACCGAAACTGAACGGCTTCCAGCTTCCGTTTGCATTGGAGTTGAACCTACGACATTATAAGCAGGTTAGATCAAAGAAATAATATATATTATGTATAAAGACGAGTACTTCAATGAAAGAAGCTACTTTTTGAGCCTTCAACTTCTGAATCTCATCGCGAAGATGCTTTGAACCATCCTCATTTTTTCTTCGGTGCGTTGAAAGTTGGGATTGGACATCTTGTTTCTTTTTCAGATCCTTAACCTGTAAACAAATAACAAAACTGAAGGCAGTGAGAATGCAGTTTTCAGTGAGATTCATTATTTGCTTTAAAAGCTAGTTGACAAGGAACAACTATTTAACCTGTTCCTCAAGAGCATTCAACTTTTGAACATAACCCTGCTTTAGCTTATGCATGCTGTCAGGAGTGATAGAAACATTTCCCATTTTCTTCCTCAGTTCCTCCATCTCCTTCTGTCAATTCATAAAAGAGAAAAATAAGCTACATTCTCCAAATGACATTTTAGGATATTCATTATCTGAGAACAGAAGAAAGTGTTACTGTGGCAAATCAAATATTGAGAACCATGCTGCGATACTCCTTAGTAGTTTGTTGATCCAGCAGCCAATCTAGTGTCTGTAATGCTAAGCAAAAATCATGATCTACAATAACTACTTCCGTATCACATTCATGTTTTTACCACCCTAAACTAATGAATAATGATTACTGACAGAACAGGAAGCAGGATAACAAAACCATGCTTATGTCAAGAGGCACGTTCTCGCTTCTAGATACAGACAACTTGATCAAAAAGTATTTTGTGCCTGGATAAACGTGACAAATTTTTATCTCCATTTCTATTTTACAGTATTATTACAGTTTAGACAGGCAAGTGAGTTCCGGAAACAATTGAATCCAGAGATATCAATGAGACTTAATCTTGACTGTTTTGAACAAAACTTGTAATTATTTACATTATAGTAGCATAGACAGACCATCCGACTGGACTCGTTTCATATCCAGAAGCAAATCAACTGCAGTTAGCGGATAAGCGACGCAATTCGGTCTCTCGATTATTAGAATTATCACTAAGAGACGATAAAGAACGCCCAGCGTCAAGAGAATAAATTCAAGCGCTATGTGGAAAAATATAGACTATACTCCTTCGCTGATCACAATCGACTACGGCATCTGACAAAAACCAAGTGAAATGATTAAATCGAGCACTAACCTTGTAAGTTCTATTTTCTTGCTCCAAAGTGAGAATCCTCTGGTCATTCTCCTCTTCTTGCTGCTTGCTGGCGAAAGTTGATGTCGTTGTCGTAGTGGACGACGATGAAGAGCTATTCTCCGGCTCCGACGTGATAGCTTGCTTTGTACGCCGAGTATTCTTCGCCATCTCTCCTCCGCTCTGCAACTCTCTCCCTCACTCGCAGTGACTGTAGAAATGTGAGATCTATTTATCCAACGTGACCTAAAAATTTGAATCGCGAGGGTCGTAATTGAATCGCTTCAAGCCTTCAATTATTCAAATTTCAACGGACACAACGTACGGGTCCCACTCATCTTTATTCCTTAGTTAAATAAATACATGCAACAGGCGCATCATTCACCGGCATACTGGGAATAACTGAATAAGTGAGTATCTAAATTCTAAACTTCGTAATGCGTTGGCCAAAAAAAAAACTTTGTAATGCACGTGAGTTCTCAAGTAAACGCCTTAAATCCAAATTCCAAGTTTTACGCGTCGTCTGATAAAGTTATCAGAATTAATCAATTGAGATAGAAGTTGACTATTTATAAAAATATTTAATCTGAATCCATAATTAATTGTTTATAATAATTGTTGCAATCTTTTGAAGGATTTTTTTTCAAAAAGTATACATTTTTGTTTGTTTTTTTAGAAAATTAAGAATAGAAAAAAAAATCAAAATATATGTATACACACACGCCCGGGTAGCACGTATATGTAATATGCGCACCCCAGGGTGGCGCCTATTGAATAGGTGTCACCCCAAGTGGTGCCTATTGAATAGGTGTCACCCCAAGTGACGCCTATTCAATTCGCACCACAAATGCATCAATATATATATATATTTTAATTTCGATAACGACGACTCGATGTTTAATTAAAAATAAAATTATGTCTCTATTAAAAAAAATTATATTAAGTAGATATTTTAATTACGATTCAAATGATGCAAAAAATATTAAATTTGGATTTACGGATTGACTGTACGGCTTTCCGTAAGGTGAGATGTGAAAATTTTACTTAAAAAGTTATAACTCAGACCATGTAAGTCCAAACTCACCACGGTAACGTCATTTATGTCGTAATTCAATTATTTACATAGAGTATTAAATTTATAGAAATACAATGATTTTGTAACCTAACATCGTTTGTTTTGTAATTTGACCGAAATAATTAAATACATTAGGTGAAACAATTAATTATGTACTTACTCAAAAAAAGCAAAAAAATTACGGTGCGTAGATAATTTAATTACGAATTAAATGACGCTAACTATGCGTTAATTTTTGACTTTTAGACTAGCTGTATAATACGATACGTAAAAAACTCTACATACGATACAAAAACTTCTAAATAGTGTTTTGAACACTTTTTAATAGAGACATAATTTTATTTTTAATTAAACATTGAGTCGTCGTTATCGAAATTTTTTTTAAAAAATATTGATGCATTTGTGGTGCCAATTGTATAGGAGCCACTTGGGGTGGCGCCTATTCAATAGGCGCCACCATGGGGTGCGCATATTGCAAATACGCGCTACCCAGGCATGCGCGTATGCCTATTTTTCGAAATATTTTTTTTTCTATACTTACTTTTCTAAAAAAAATGTATACTTTTTGAAAAATAATCCTTTTGAAGTGCTAATTGTTTTATCATGATACATTCACCGTCATTTGAATTTTTCCAATCAGTACGATCTATCTTTTCTATTGTCTAGTCGAGTTGAGGTGTCGTCCATCATATGATAGGGGGTGTTGCGTACTAATCGATCACGACCTTTTAGGCATTGGTAATATGCTAGACGTCAATGACGTTCTAGGCGTCAGTGGACTTTCTATTATGGACAAGGCGAAGCCTGTGTTGATGGACTGGGTGAAACTTGTAATGGACAAGGCGAAGCCTGTGATGGAGATGCGAAGCTTTTGATGGATAGGGCGAAGTCTGTGTTGAACAAGCGAAGCTTATGATGGAGAGACAAAGTGTCTGATGGACAAAGCAAAACTTGTGTTGAACAGCCAAAGCATGTGATAGCGTCACCATACATACAAGGAAAAAGTCTAAAAATGGTTCAACATGTTTGTACAAAATGGTTTTCGGTGTAATCTGTTTTTTTGTGATGGTTAATGTTTCAATACATTTGAAAATGATGGTAATTGGTACCTCTGTTACCTTTCTGTTAAAAAATTTCGTTAAATATTTTTCATATTTGCAAAATTAACCAAATATTTTTCTAAATGTTACAATTTAACCGTACAAACTTACACTAATATTTCAAACAAGTCCCAACTCGATTCGAGACACACCGGGGGTCCCCTACCAGGGTCCAAACCCATACCATTTCACTCAACCCTGAGGGACTGGTCTGGGCTCGGACCCAGACCATAGGACCCCCGATTGGGGCTCAATTGGAGCACCAATCGTTTGAACAAAACCCACCCAAGTTTGGTTCAAACCGATTGGGGCTCCAATTGAGCCCCAATCGTAGGTCCTATGGTTTGGGTCCGAACCCCGCCCAGGTCCCCATGGTTGGGCAATCTGGTCTGAGTTCGTACCAGACCATAGGACCCCCGATTGGGGCTCACTCCAATTGAGCCCCAATCGCGGGTCTTATGGTCTGGGTTCGAACCAAGACCATGTGTCCATGGTTGTGGGACATGGTCTGGGTTCGGACCCAGACCATAGGACCCGCGATTGGGGCTAAATTGGAGCCTCAATCATTTTGGATCGAACCCAACCAGGTTCGCGTCAAACGATTAGGGCCCCAATTGGGGGTCCTATGGTCTGGGTATGAACCCAAACCAGGTCGCCCAACCATGGGTACTGTTGGATCGTGAAATCCTGAATGCTGATCTGGCAGTGAATTGAATGCCAGACAAGGTGGAGATGACGCTTCAGCTCCAACTCCGGTGAACCTGCAAGTAGGGGAGCGCAACAGAGGGGGTGCCTCTGGGTCCCTCTCCGATGCTTAAATGAGTATATGTATGTATAAAACTCAAAACGTATGTAAAGCAAGGGTATTTATAGGGTAAGAGAGATAGAACCGTATATGGCAGCTGAATATCTTAGTGTATATTGTATTGCCGAAGATTCGGATCGTCAGTTACTGCGAGATATTGCAGTTACCAAATCTAATCCTTAGTGAATATGTGACCGAGATATGCGGGATATCGTGGCCACTTCCTTATTAACGGTTTTGTGGGACCAGAGGAGAGAGGCAAGGCTCTCTTCGGGGCGAGCACTCCCATGTCGAGCAGTGGAAGGTCGCGACCTGGTAGAGAATGGCGAGCAGTCTGAGAGCCTTTGGCGTCCATATAGACTTTGGGCTCGATTCTGGATTACTCGATGGTGGGCCAAGTTTGGCTTGTACTTGGGCCGACCCGGTTCGGATGTCATGGGTTTACCCCCTCTATAGTTATTGGGCCTTCGAGGCCTTTTCTTACTGGGCTGTCACTATCGATACCCAACATTTGCCCCCGAAGCTTGATTGAAGTTCCTTCAGTCGAGCTTGATTTCCTGGTAGGGTTTTAGATAGTGACGTCTCTGGCAATGGTTCAGTGCCTTTGAGACACTTCGAGCTCATTTGGCGAGCAATTTCTTCTCTGTTCAAAGCCGAAAGAATATCCTTCCTTTTATTCCCTTTTGGCGATCACTCGAGGTGACCTAGGCTTATGGAAGTCTATATTTCTTAGTTAGGCGATCATTACCTACCCGAGGTATTTCTGCTAAAGCTTTATTAGTGCGTTGGCGACCACCTTGTCTCCTTAGTGGAATTTTAGCATTTAATAACTGCACAGTTGTCCAGAAATCGAACGGTCACTTGAGGCACGCCTGACATTTACTTTTCCGTAAACCTAGGGTAGTCTGACAGCTGTCCATATCAGCCAACCGTCTGTCTCCCCAAGGTGTCTTTTGGAATTCTAACATTGCTTCGTTTTTTTCCAAAAAGGTGCCATCATTCCTCTGTGTCGCTTCGATTTGCTCGTGGCGGTTGCTCCCTTCTTGGTCTATATAAGAAACGTCAGTTTCTACATTTTGTTTTTTACGCTTATCCACTTCTTCAGATTTCCAGAACTTCGCTGCGAACCTTTCCTTTCTCTTTCAATCCTCTTCAGTTCTCCTTTCGACCATTTCCATGGCCCCCAGAAGTCAGCGAGTCAAACACATGGCCATCAAGGGTGCTAACAAAGCCAGCGCCCCTCAGAATGTCGGTGTTCCCTTGACCATTAGGGATGAAGCTGTGCCTTCCTCAGCGGGGAAATAGCCTGACGTGGGAAGGTCTGCGGTCACCCCAGTGGTGGTAGATGGTCCTGAGCTGAACACGCCTATTTTTTCCCCAAAAGGTAAACTTTCGCCCTTTTATTGCTCTGTTTTGGCAATATCCTCTGTTTTCCTTTGTTTTTATACTTGTTGTGCCATACTTGAATCATTCTGAGTAGATATCAAGCCTAACGAACTGAAGTCGGCTTACTTTAAGACCATGGTGGCGCTTGGTGGCTTCAGTGCAGAGGATGCTCCTAGGTATCCTGGCCTAGGTCTGCATTTTACTCACGATGGAGAGGTTTACATTTATGCGGCCCAGATCGATGCTGGGTTGCGTTTTCCTCTCTGTGAGGATTTACAGACCTTGTGTCAGTTTTACGGGATTCACCCCACACAGCTTGTCCCGAATGCCCTCAGGATGTGGGTCGGTTTCAAGTTCCTATGCCTACGCCAGGAATGGGTATATTCACTGGCCCTGTTTCGGTGCTTCTTCCGACTGGCAGCAGGGGCTAACCACCTTCACCACTTCCAATCCCGCTGGCCGAAGTTTTCGGAGTGGGGAGGCCCTCAAGGATGGGCTTGGAACGTCCATGTCCGCCTGATCGATGATTTCCGGGCCACTAACTCCAATTACAAGAAGTTTTACTTCTTGTATAAGGGGGGCATACCTTGGAAATTGTTTGCTCCGGACAAGGATTTTCCTCCCTCCTTTGAAGAATTGTACGGGAGTGATCGGAATGCCATCGACAATTTATACCGGCTGCATCGGTCATCTCAGTTCAAGTCCATCCGCTCAGTGGCGGAGACTACCGAGAATGCCCTTGAGATGGCGGGCATTCATCAAGCCACGCCAATCTTTGATGATTGGGTAATTTTCTAACTCCTCCCTTGTTTTATTACTTGTAGGGAAGGTTGTAAGCAAGAGCCAAAAACTGATAGGTCTCTTTGATGACCAGGGATCAGCGGGATTGTCCTCCGACCAGGCGCTGCTAAGCTCTCCCCCTCCTCCTTCTAGGCGTTCGACCAAGAGGAAGCCCGAGGAGATGCTTCCTTCGGCCACTACTGGCCCTCGTCAACCAGGTATATTACCTCGCCTTTTGTGGATTTAATGTTTTTAAATTCTGCGGTTCTCTGACTCCTGACTTATTGTCTTGTTGCTTTGCAGTGGAGTCCTTGGCGGAAGTGGCCCGGGACCCTCCTCCTCCTCCTTCTAAGAAGGTCAGGAGTGAAGAGCACCCTGAGGTCGACCAACATCCTCCTCCTTCCCCTCCTAAGGGCCCTTCTGCCAGCAAAGGGAAGGGTTTGGACACGGCGTCTCCTTCTCCCTCTCTTCAGGGCCCTTCCGCCGCTAAGGAGAAGGCCTTGTCTTTGGCGCCTCCCGCCTCTTCAGTGCCCACGGCTCCTACTAAGGAGTCTGGGGCCCAAAAGAAGGGGTCTGCTGCTTCCAGCTCCTCGAGGGCTCCCGCCGAGGAGTATTGCTCCATGGCGAGCTTGTTCCAGCCTTTTAAGGCTGGGGACTCTCGGAGGCCTTGGGTCCCTTGTGGCGACCTTGCCAAGAAGGGGTACCCCGCCCAGAAGAGCCTACGGGGTAGCCCGGATATGTGCATGCGGCTCCTTGATGGGATAATTCCTCCCAAGGACCGTTCGATTGTCCCTACGGAGCTTCCTCAGATCGAGGGGTTCTTACGGACCCACTTCGAACGAGTTGCCCTGGTATGATCTCGCCTTCTTTCCATTATTTATTCCTTGTCATTCCTTTTCATTTTGATGACTTGACATTTTCCTTGTGCTTTTGTTGTCAGCTCGTTCGGGAAGAGGTGATCCTCGGACGCGTTTTCGGCGAGCTCGCCGACAAGCACTCTGATCTGCTTGTCGAGCTGGAGCAATACCGAAGCACAGGGGTCACCCCCGGGCAGTTGGAGGCCATCAAGAAGACCGCTGACATGGCGATCACCTTGGTGGACGGCGCCCGGGAGGAGTATTTCAGGAATGAGCAGCGCCTCCTTGCTGATGTCAAGAAGAGGGAGGCTGATGCTGCAGCCTTCCTTCATGAAGCTGAGGCCCTTCATCAGTGCCTTGATGAAGGGGAGGCGGTCCGTGCTCGCCTGGAGGCCGAGTTGAAGGAAGCTCGTGCCCAGGTGGTCGAGTCAGACGCTCTTAGGGTCGCCGCGGAGGCCCAGAGGGATGCTGCCGAAGCTAGGGGGTCGCCCTAGAGGAGGAGAAGAACCGGCTGGCTGATCAGCTGAAGGCGGTTCCTTCACCCCAAGCCGTGGTTGAGGAGTTCAAGGCCTCCGAGGACTTTGAAGACCAGGCCTTGAAGGTGATGAAGTCGACCATCGCCGATTTTATCCAAGAACTGGTGGAGGAGGTCCAGGCGGTTGATCCCAACTTTCCTCTTGGGGAAGTTGCCTCCTTGAAGACCTTCCTGCGGAGTCGGCCTTCGCAGCCCTCTGTTGCTGGGGAGGCTGCTCCTGAAGGCGAGCCCGGTACTTCTGCCCCCGAAGGCGAGCAGAGCGCTCTTGCCCCCGAGAACCCCAAAGCTTGAAGTCCCCAACTCCTTGGCGACCATATTTATCTTTTTTAGATAGCCATTTTTGTATTTTCTGTTGTTGGTTTGTAATTATTTATCGAAGACTTGGGTTTTTCTATTGAATGCCTTTATATTCTTGAGCCTTTAATCGACTTTGAACATATTTAGCTATCCAATATCTTACTCATAATTACTTTCCACCTTTTTCTTGCTTTGTAATGTCGTCGACCCTTAAAGCCGTAGACCAATCATAAGTTAAACTTTCTAAGGATAATACTTTTGACACTTAAAAGCGTAAACTTCTAAGTTCAAAGAGATATTACCTTCTTTGAAGTTTAAACCTTTGAGGTGTTGGCCTAATAACAGGGGATTTGTAATTTGTCAGGCTTTATCATCAATAGTGATCGCCTAAACTTTCTTTGGCCTGACTTTGGCGTCAGGGCTTTTATTTTGCCTAACATTTTGCTAGGTCTTTTGGCCTGACTTTGGCGTCAGGGCTTTGCCTGACTCTTGGCGTCAGGTTTTTTGAGGCCTAACTTTGTTGTTAGGGCTTTTGTGGCCTAGTGTTGTTACTAGGGCTTTTTTGGCCTAGCTTTGTTGCTAGGGCTTTTGTGGCCTAGTTTTGTTACTAGGGCTTTTTTGGCCTAGCTTTGTTGCTAGGGCTTTTGTGGCCTAGTTTTGTTACTAGGGCTTTTTTGGCCTAACTTTGTTGTTAGGGCTTTTTGGCCTGACTTTGGCGTCAGGGCTTTTGGCCTAGCTTTGTTGCTAGGGCTTTTTTGGCCTAACTTTTTTGTTAGGGCTTTTGGCCTAGCTTTGTTGCTAGGGCTTTTGTGGCCTAGTTTTGTTACTAGGGCTTTTTGGCCTAGCTTTGTTGCTAGGGCTTTTGAGGCCTGACTTTGGCGTCAGGGCTTTTTGGCTTCAGCTTGCTTCGAGTGGACACGCTTTGTGAAGGAATGGCTTTCTTTTATTGACATAATCAGTTTGATTACAAGCTATGCATAAAATCTTCTTAAATGCTCTGAATTAATGGACGGGGTAACCTCTCGCCTTCGGTGGTTTCCAAATAGTAGGATCCTGGTGCGGCGATCTCTACTACTTTGTATGGTCCTTCCCATTTGGCTGAAAGTTTGTTTTTACTGTCCAGCCTTGTAAATTCATTCCTTCTCATAACCATCCCCCCCACGAAAAATTGGCGAGCGCTAACTTTTCTGTTGAAATACCGAGTGGTCGCCAAGCGCATCTTTGCCTGTGTTTTTTCCGAGAGCCATCTCTTTTCCTCTGCCAAGTCGAGGTCAGTTCTGCGCTCGATCTCATTTGCCTCCGCGTTAAAGTGTAGGACTCTGTGGGTAGGCACTGCTAATTCAGCTGGTGCTACTGCTTCTGATCCGTACACTAAACTGAAAGGCGTTTCTCCTGTGGCCGCCTTAGGCGTTGTTCTGATTGCCCATAATACGTTTTCCAGTTCGTCTGCCCAGTTCCCTTTGAATGCTCGAACCCTTTTCTTGAGTCCTGCTAAGACAACTTTGTTGGCTGCTTCAGCTTGCCCATTCGTTTGAGGGTGATGTACTGAACTGAAGCGATGGTCGATATGATACTCTTCATAGAGCCATTTCAACTCCTTTCCAACGAATTGCGGACCATTATCGCTGATGAGTATTTTGGGAATACCAAACCTGGAGAATATGTTGACCTGCATGAACTTGATAACTTGGAATTCCGTTGTCGAAGCTAGAGCTTTCGCCTCTACCCACTTAGTGAAGTAGTCGATTGCCACTATATTGTGAGTACGCTGACCAGTGCTAATGGTAAAAGGACCTAATATATCGATTCCCCATTGAGCGAAGGGCCAGGCACCTGCCATTGGGGATAATAATGTCGATGGTCGACCCGATCGTGGTGCAAACTGCTGGCAAATTTCACACTTCTGTGTTAATTCGGCTGCGTATTTTCCCAAGGTCGGCCAGTAATATCCCAATCTGAATATTTTCCTGCTTAGGGAACGAGCACCTTCATGGCATGCTGCTGCCCCTTCATGAGCTTCTCGAAGGACTTTTTCTGTTTCGGGCAGAGCAACACATCTCAAGTAAGGCGTCGAATAACCTCTTCTGTAGAGTTCTCCATCGATGATTAGATAACTGGCTGCGAGTCTTCTAATCCTAGTGGATTCGCCTTCGTCCTCTGGGAGGATGCCTTCTTTCAAATAATTCTGGAACGGGGTCATCCAGGTGACCTGTTCTTGAATGTTGAAGACCTCCGCTCTGTTTTCAAGGACTGAACATAGGGCCTTTTCCAGAAATTGCACATCCTGGATTGTCGCCCCTCCGAAGGCTAGCTTACTCAAAGAATCTGCCATCTGGTTTTCTTGGCGAGGAATAAACTCAATCGCGAAATTTGGGATATCCGCGACCAGTTTTTTGGCAATGCCGAGATATTTCTTCATCTTTTCTCCCTTTGCCTCGTAGGCGCCATTAACCTGATTGACAATAAGCTCTGAGTCACTTTTTACCTTAAGCGCGGTTATACCCATTCCTTTTGCCAGTCTGAGCCTCATATTCTGCTTCGTTATTGGTCGCCGAGAATGTCAAGGCGATCGCGTACTTCAGAGGCTCGCCCTCAGGAGGAATAAGAATTAAACCTGACCCCGAGCCTTCTTTTGATGAAGACCCATCCGTATAGAGTTCCCAGATTTGATTGTCGTTTGCTGACTGACTTGGCCTGTTTTCTGCCTCCGCTTGACCGTTACTCGTGCTTTCCACTATGAAATCAGCTAGTGCTTGACCTTTGATGGCCGTTTTCGGCGCAAATTTGATCCTGAACTCGCTGAGCTCGATCGCCCACTTGACCATTCTTCCTGAAGAATCTGGCTTCATCAGGAAGTTTTTGAGAGGTTGATTGGTGAGGACCGTGATGTCGTGCACATGAAAGTAAGGTCTCAGCTTCCGAGCAACAATAACTAAGGTATAGAGATACTTCTCAATCTGGACATATTTTATTTCTGCTGAGTTGAACATTTTGCTAATAAAATACACTGGACTCTGAACATTATTCTCCTCCCTTATTAAGACAGCACTGGCTGCCACATCGCTAATGCCTAAGTAGAGAAAAAGTTGCTCGCCTGGAACGGGTTTTGCCAGAGCTGGGAGTGTTTGAATATGTCTTTTCAAGGACTGGAATGCTTCCTCGCAGTCTGGCGTCCACTCGAACTTGCGGTTGGCCCTCAAGGTTTTGAAGAACGGGAGGGACCTGTCGCTTGCTTTGGAGAGGAAGCGGTTAAGAGCAGCTAGTCGGCCGTTCAGGCACTGGACTTCCTTATGGCAGGTTGGCGACTTCATTTCTTCTATAGCCTTTAGCTTTTCCGGGTTTGCTTCAATGCCCCTTTCGCTGACCATAAAACCCAGGAACTTCCCGGACTTGACTCCAAAGGCGCACTTTGCTGGGTTCAGGCGAACGTTGTGTCTCCTCATGCATTCAAAAGCTTCACGGAGGTCGGTGGTATGAGGATTTCCTTTGATGGATTTAACGAGCATATCATCCACGTAGGCCTCCATGTTCCTTCCCAGCATGTCCTGGAACAGTCGGTTTACCATCCGCTGATAAGTTGCCCCGGCATTAATGAGACCAAAGGGCATCACCTTGTAGCATAGAATGTCGCCGTAAGCATAGAAAGCAGTGTGTGCCTCGTCATCTGGATGCATTCTGATCTGGTTGTAGCCTGAATAGGCGTCCATGAAGCTCAGCATCTCGTGACCCGAGGTAGCATCGACCAGCTGATCAATTCTCGGAAGGGGATATGAATCTTTGGGGCAAGCCTTGTTTAAGTCGCGGAAGTCGACACACATCCTCCACTTGCCGTTTGATTTCTTAACCAAAACTGGGTTGGCGACCCAGCTCTGGAATCTTACTTCTCTGACGAAGTCAGCTTCAATCAGCCTGCCGACTTCCTGCCTGATCGCCAAACGCTTATTAGTCCCGAATGATCTTCTCTTTTGGGCGATCGGCTTGATGGAAGGGTCTATCCTGAGCTCATGAGATATAATATCTGTGATGATTCCTGGCATGGTTATAGCCCCCAGTGGATAAGTTGTCCTTCCCGCAAACCCGATCAGCGGAAAGTCGACCCTCTTTAGGTCGCGTTTGGATTTGCCCATCTTTTCGAAGGCGTCCAGAAACAGGATGTCTGTCGAGCTGCCTCCGTCGACCAGAATCCTTGCAACATCACAGTCGTCAATATCTGCTGTAATGACCAGAGCATCGTTGTGGGGTGTGGTGACATGTGCCAAATCATCTTCAGAGAATGAGATGACAATGTTTTCTTCAGGTCGGGGCCGCTTCCTCAACTGAACTGCCGTAGAGATCTGAGTGGCGTAGACCTCTCTGGCGCTTGACCTCTCGTCGCCTGCGCCGAATCCTCCCGCAATCAGATTCACTCTCCTCTTGCTTCCAGAAGGCTCAGCTTGATATGCAGGGGCTGGTGAACGATGTCTCCTGGGGGGCGTTCGACTTCGGTCTCGCCCTGCAACGAACTCCTTTAACATTCCCCCCTGAATCAGCCTCTCTATATCTCGCTTCAGAATCTTGCAATCGTCTGTCTTATGTCCCTTGCACTTATGGTATCTGCAATAGCTCTCGACATCCTTGCCCATGGGTAACCCACCTCGACGAGGCATCGGTGGTCTCGCCAAAGATCTTCTCTCCATCTCGACTAGTACCGCTGAGATCTGCCTATTTAAAGGCGTGAAGTACTCAGGGACCTCTGGATGGCGAGGCGCTGGAAGAGGCTCGACTCGGGGCTTACTTTCTTTTCCCTTCTTCTCCTTCTTGACCTCCTTCTTACCATCGCGTCGGGGTTCATGGGTTACCCTTAGCGAGGTCGTCAGGAGGTTAGCCTCGATGTTTGCGCGTTCAAGGTCTATGAAACCTTTTGCCCTGGACGCCAACTCCTCCAATGTCTCTATCTCCTTCACATGGTAGCTATTTCGCAGCTTTCGCGAGGCCTTGTTGGCCACATCCAGACCTCTGTAGAATGCTCAAATGATCTCCCCATCCGAGATTCGGCGATCTAATTCTGTGACGTTTTGATGAAAACGCCCGTAGAAGTTGGACAGCGACTCTCCAGGCTGCTGTTTGACCGAGTCAAGGGCGACCACGCTCTTCAGCAACTGGCGCTCGCCCATATATCTCTCCAGGAACTTGCTTCTCAACTCTGCCCAAGTTCCGATTGATCCTGCAGGGAGGCCGAAGAACCAGGACGAAGCCGAACCCGAAAGAGTAGATGGAAATAGCAAAGCCAAATGATTGGGATCGTTTGACTTACCCAGAAGGGAAGCCTCATGCTTGTTGACATGTACGGTGGGATCTCCTCCACCGCTATACTCAGGTATGGCCCGAGCAACCACATCCTTCGGGATTTTGATAGCGACGAGCGTGTCGGTGAAAGGATGAGAGGACTGCTCCTTGAAGGGAGTTATGACTGTCAACTGTCTTTCCTGGAGCCTTTTGTTGAGGAGGTCATCCATCTAATCCACAGTGCAGTACATGGGAGAGGCTCCGGGTGGAGGCGGACCGGAAGGATTGGCAGTATATGCAGCTGCTGGCTCCTTGGTGTGTGCTGGAGGTAGGGACTGCTGACCTGATGTCATCTCCTGATCCTCCTGAGGCGCAACAGGACCAGGATTGGCTGCTTCTGAAGGTGAAGGCCCTGTGGCAGCAGGGCGGTGGTTTTCCTTAGGAGCAGAGGGATTGTTTTCCTGAGGAGCAGGGGCTTGGCGGCGCGCCTGTCCTAGGATGGCTTCCAGCAAGGAGACCATCTCGGGGGTTAAATTAATATCCTGCCCCGCAATGTGGACTGTCTGCGGTGCAGGGGCTCCGTTTTGATCAACAGCTGGGGTCGGTCTTGAATCACCGACATGTTCTCGGGCTGTCCGCAGAGGAACAACATTAACTCCTGCTCGGCTGGCAGGTTCTTGTTGAAGCGGTGAAGCGGCGGCGGAATCAGAGCTATCTGAGGATCGCTCCCTAGTCTGATTCCGACGGTTGCTTTGGGATCGAGTTCTCATGGCTGAATTGCTCGTTTCCCACAGACGGTGCCAAATGTTGGATCGTGAAATCCTGAATGCTGATCTGGCAGTGAATTGAATGCCAGACAAGGTGGAGATGACGCTTCAGCTCCAACTCCGGTGAACCTGCAAGTAGGGGAGCGCAACAGAGGGGGTGCCTCTGGGTCCCTCTCCGATGCTTAAATGAGTATATGTATGTATAAAACTCAAAACGTATGTAAAGCAAGGGTATTTATAGGGTAAGAGAGATAGAACCGTATATGGCAGCTGAATATCTTAGTGTATATTGTATTGCCGAAGATTCGGATCGTCAGTTACTGCGAGATATTGCAGTTACCAAATCTAATCCTTAGTGAATATGTGACCGAGATATGCGGGATATCGTGGTCACTTCCTTATTAACGGTTTTGTGGGACCAGAGGAGAGAGGCAAGGCTCTCTTCGGGGCGAGCACTCCCATGTCGAGCAGTGGAAGGTCGCGACCTGGTAGAGAATGGCGAGCAGTCTGAGAGCCTTTGGCGTCCCTATAGACTTTGGGCTCGATTCTGGATTACTCGATGGTGGGCCAAGTTTGGCTTGTACTTGGGCCGACCCGGTTCGGATGTCATGGGTTTACCCCCTCTATAGTTATTGGGTCTTCGAGGCCTTTTCTTACTGGGCTGTCACTATCAATACCCAACAGGTACATGTTCGGGGTTCAGACCTACACCATAGGACCCCCAATTAGCGCTCAACTGAAGCCCCAATTGGTTTGGACCGAACCCAGTCAAGTTCGGTTCAAACGATTGGGGCTCCAATTGAGACTCAATCGAGGGTCCTATGGTCTGGGTCTGAACCCAAACTAGGTATCCCAACCATGGGGGCCTGGTCTGGGCTCGAATCCAGACCATAGGACCCTCGATTGGGGATCAATTGGAGCCTCATTCGGTTTGGACTGAACCCAGCCAGGTTCGATTCAAACGATTGGGGCTCCAATGGATCCCCAATCATGGGTCCTATGGTCTGAATCCGAGCTCAGACCAGGTTCCCAGAGTTGGGTGACTAAGTCTAGCTTCGGACCCTGACTAGGGGACCCCCAGTGTATCTCGAATCGAGTTGGGGCTTATTTGAAACATTAGTGTAAGTTTGTAAGGTTTAAATGTAACATTTAGAAAAATATTTAACGAAATTTTTTAATAGAAAATTAATAGAGGTACCAATTATCATCATTTTCAAACATTTTGGACCAAAAATAATCGTTTGGGTTGGAAAATCATTTTCGTCAAACATGTTGTACCATTTCATATTTTTCCCTACATACAAGTAGGGGTGATCAAAAAAGACTGACTGGCCTGAATTCTCAACAAGATCGACAGGTGGGCGGATTTTTTTCTTCAAGCTCGGTCTCGGGCTTTTTCCCCAAAAGTCTGATTAAGACCGGACCGACCCGAGTTCCCTCTTAACCCTAAATTTCTCAATTTAGTTTACTCTTTACTTTCTTTAGAGTCAGATTTCCATTCGTGTATTCTGTCTTCAAAGTTCAAGTCCCTATTCCTGTCTTCAAGCGATTCATCTTCATGAGGCCATTCCTGCGTCCTGTCGATTCTCATGCGTCTGCACTTTGATAGGGATTTCTATCTGCGACTCTTCGAACTAGTCCGGCTGATTCAATCAAAACATTTAGTTTGTTGCTGATTATGAGGTATGGCGGTAGTTGGTTCCTATATGGCCGATAATTATGGCTAGTGATTCGTTGTTACCTCTTGTTGGAACATTTGGTTTATAATCCTCAATTTCACTGTTAATGCATAATCGGTTTGTTTATAGTGACTTGATATTTCTTGAAATGCAGTAACCTCCAAAGTGATGCACTTAGAGAAGTTATCTGAGGGATCAAAAATGATTCCACTGAGAAGAAAAGGAACTTTGTTGCTATCTGAGGAACTTTGATTCCACTGGTGGTTTATTGTATTGGATTGTATGGTTGTTACTTGATTTGTATATGAGATACTTATGGTTTGCTGATGTATTGTTTGATCCAGTTGTCTACAATTTATTTATATTTTTGGCCAGATTTGTTTTTTTTTTTTTCAGATTCGGTCCAAGGTCGAGACTGACCCGAATTCAGTAAGCCCGACTCGGACGGGCTTTTTTGGCTGAAGTCGATCTCGGTCTTGGCCCTCCAGAAGTAAAACTGAAATTTCGGTCCTGCCTCCGAGACCGTACTGGCCCGCTCATGATCAGCCCTACTTACAATCAGTCACGTAATCTCGATTATTATCCCATTTTGATTTTTAAGTGGGGACGATGCCCGTTTCGGTAACGAAGAACTTTTAAATACATTAATCTATCGCTACCTTTTTACTTGTCAATTGAGTACTACAAGTAATGAACAGACCACTGATGAAAACATCACTGACTAGTTTTTGGATTGTTGACGCTTGATATCCATCACCTCAAAAAAAAATTAGAACTAAAACATACTAAAGCGTTAAAAAGTGTTGTTTTAGGTGGAAAAATTTGACATTGTTGGAATGGGAAAAATAAGACAAATAGCTCGCGCTAATTGAGCGGTATAACCTTGTATCTTACACCATAAGCTTTAATGCCCAATTCATTACTATTGAAGGTCATCCAAGTGGAATGCATACAAGGAACCCACTTTGCTTCCACTTCATTTCTTTCACATGTTGGCTCATTCCTTCCACATGTTGGCACATTCCTTCCATGTGTTGGAGCATGCAAGGATGAGCAGCCCACATTCCTTCCATACATTTGAAGAGAACTTCTCCTATAAATGGGAGAGTTCTGATATGCAAGAATGGCAAGAGCAAGAGTGATAGAAGAGAGAAGAAACTTGAGAGATTGAGAAAATTTGTAAATTTCGAAAATCTTATAGCAAATTATATCAAAGAGGCTCTAGTGGAGGTAGGAAATTTGTCAAATCACTTTAAAATCGTTTGTGTGATTTCCGGAGAGGTAAGTGAATCACAACAAGTGATATCAGAGTTTCGCTTCAAAGTTGTCAGAATATTCAAGTTGCTTAATCAATTTTCGACAATTCCAGGGTGTTCCTCTCATCGAGACGAATCCGTTGCCGCAAACATAATCGAAAACGGAGGTCGGAGTAGCTCGCACTCGCCCTTGGAAGAATATGATGTCATTCACGTGTTCGATGCGCACCAGAGGCTGAAGACAACTGAACTTGACGCACCCACGCGCTTGCAGCTGTTTAGCAAGTGATCCCACACACATCCACGCTCTCGCATGCTCGCCAAGGCTCCCACGTGCTCCACGCGCCCCGCAGCTGTTCAGCAGGTGAACCCACGCGCCCCACGTGGCATAAGGATATGAACCGTATGTTTTCAAGATCCATTTTGGTCTTGTTCAAAGCCATCCAGAGTCTGATTTCAACGATCAAATAGTGTTTTCCAACTATTTGGATCATTCCGGAATCATCCGTACGGTTAAAATTTTGAAATGTTTGAGTCTAAAATTTCTAAATTCAAATGGAAAGATCGGGAAGATATGGGTGTTTTGATAATGCGAGTAGCTCAGTCCAATGTTTCAAATGTCAAGTTTCAAATTGAGAAGTTCGATGTGTCAATTTAAACTTGAATGAATTGCTTGATCTGTATTGAATTGATTAATGTCTTTATATAGACTTACAAACATCACTATTTGTACCACTAATGTAGTGCACCACTATTTCTACCACTAATGTAATGGAGACCTAATTCTACCACTATTGTAGTGGAAACCTAATTGTACCACTAATTGATTATGTAACATCCCCCCTCAAATTGATGATGGTAAGTCAACAAGCAACAATTTGCCAACAAGAAATTGATGTCGTTGTCGAGTCATAGCTTTGGTGAAGATATCAGCCACTTGGAGATTAAAGGAGATGTGAGGAAGAGATATCACACGAGTTTCCAAGTTGTCTCGAATAAAATGACAATCAACCTCAATGTGCTTGGTGCGTTCATGGAAAACTGGATTGTTCGCAATCTGAATAGCACTAGTGTTATCAGCATGAAGAGGGGTAGAAGTATTCTGAGGAAACCCAAGTTCTCCAAGAAGATCGCGTAGCCATACAATTTCAGAACAAGTAGTAGACATAGCACGATACTCTGCCTCAGTAGAAGATTTAGACACACAGTTTTGTTTCTTGCATCTCCAAGAAATTAAAGCATCTCCTAAAAACATACACCAACCCGTAGTAGATCGACGTATATCTGGACACCCAGCTCAATCAGCATCACTATAGGCAACAAGTTGAAGTGATGAGCCAGTAGGAAAGAATAACCCACGAGTAGTTGAACCTTGAAGATAGCGGATGATGCGTCGAACAACAGCAAGATGGAGATGTCGAGGAGTAGACATAAATTGACTAACCTGATGAACAGCATAGGAGATATCAGGTTGAGTAGTGGTCAAGTAGATAAGACTCCCAACCAGGCTCCAATAGAGAGTAGGATCATTCAGAAGATCCCCTTCATCTTTCTTGTATTTGACATTGACCTCCATAGGAGTATCAACAGAAGAAGTGTCCTCCAAACCAGCCAAAGTGATAAGATCTTGAATATACTTATGTTGGTTTACAAAGATACCCCTAGCCTGATGATGAACTTCAAGTCCTAAAAAGTATGTTAGCTGACCAAGATTTTTCATATGAAAAGTTGCATGTAACAATTCCTGAAGCTTAGTAATCAAAGCACAGTCAGGTCCAGTAATGATAATATCATCCACATAAACCAAGAGAACGATTATAGCCGATGTAGATGTGTGGAAGAAGAGAGATGAATCATACTGACTTTGTGTAAAATTGAATGAAAGAATTGTATTGCGAAACTTCTCAAACCAAGCTCGGGGTGCCTGCTTGAGTCCATACAGAGAACATCGTAGCTTACATACATCATGAGAAGAAGAACTAGTCATACTAGAGGGAAGCTTCATTTAAATCTCCTCTTGGAGATTACCATGAAGAAATGCATTCTTTACATCCATCTGATGCAGTTTCCACGATTGTGAAGCAGCAATAGCTAAGATTGTTCGAACGGTGGTCATTTTGGCAACAGAAGCAAATGTTTCCTCATAATCAACCCCATATTCCTGCTTATTACCCAGTGCTACAAGACGAGCTTTATACCTGTCCAAGGATCCATCAGAGCGAAGTTTTACAGAGAAAACCCATTTACTCCCAATGGGTTTGACTGTAGGAGGACAATGAACAATATCCCACGTGTGATTCTCCTCAAGTGCTTGAAGTTCTATTTGCATTGCATTTTGCCAACATTCGTGTTCCATGGCATGTTTGTAGCAAGAAGGAATGGAAATAGAGGATAAAGCAGCGACAAGAGAGACGGGAGAGTAGAAGCCATACCAATCGGGGGTTCGAGAAGTACGAGTAGACCGACGAAGAGTGGTGGCAGTAGTTGGAACAGAAATAGAAGTTGGATCAGGCATCGGGTCATGTTCGGTAGGGGGCACTAAGGAAGTGGAACGAGACTCATGTCGATTACGTCTTTCATACACCAAACCAGGTTTAAATCTTTCAATAATTGTTGGGGACTCACAAAAACTAGGCAAAAGCGATAATGATGCAGATGGAACCTCTAAATGAGATGGAAAGAAATATTGATTTTCAAAGAAAACCACATTCCTAGAAATCCGTATACGAGGAACCTGAGGATCATAACAAACATAACCCTTTTGAGGGATAGCATAACCAAGAAAGGCACACTTAACATATTGAGCAGTAAGTTTATGTCGTTCATGAGCAGGTAGATGCACAAAACAAACGCAACCAAAGGTACGAAGATCAGAATATAAAGGAGAATGACCAAACAACTTAAAGAAAGGAGAAACATAATTTAGCGTAGGAGATGGTAAGCGATTGATAAAATGAACTGAAGTAGAAAAGGCCTCACACCAAAACCGAGGAGGGACAGATGATTCAAGTAAAATGTTTCTTACCACATCAAGAAGATGACGATTTTTTCTCTCTGCAACACCATTTTGTTGTGGTGTTGAAGGACAAGAACGCTGAGAGATGATCCCTCTGCTTTGGAGAAAGGTTTGAAACTCATTAGACATGTATTCACCTTATGAATCAACTCGCAAGATCTTGATGCTGGCAGAGAATTGAGTCTCAATAAGAGCAAGGAAGCGATGAAAGACTAAAAATACTTCTGCCTTAGCCCGTAGGAAGTAAACCCATGTAAAACGACTAAAATCATCAATAAAAGTAACAAAGTACTTATAATGTGCATGAGAAACAACAGGTGCAATCTCCCAAACATCACTATGAATAATATCGAAACATTGTGAGGCACGATATGCATGAGAAGGAAATGGTAGAACTTTACTTTTGCCAAGTTTGCATGTTGTACAATCAAAAGAAAGATCAAGAGAAGAACGTGCTTTATTTCCCAACAAACCCAATCTAAATAAAGTACGTAAAACCTCTAAATTTGGGTGACTGAGACGTCTATGCCACATCTTATTTTCAAGACTAACCGCATGACATGCAAAGGAAGGTAAATGAAAACGAGGGATAGATGGCGAAAATGAAACATCGAGAGGAAAGAGTCGTCCCACTTTAGGCCCCTTCGCGATTATCTTCCCGGACACTTGATCCTGCACAACACAACCAGAACGAGAGAAGTTGACATTAGAATTATTATCAACCAATTGACCAACAGAAAGAAGATTTGTAGAGAGAGCAGGAAACACAAAAACATCAGTTAAGGAATAGGAAAGATCACCAGCAGCACTGATAGGTAAAGAACTACCATCAGCAGTGTTAATTTTCAGATTTCCATCATAATTTCGGACATTAGAAAGGGGAACAATGGTTTTGGTCATATGATTAGAAGCTCCAGAGTCAAAATACCATGGTGTAGAAGAAACTTGATGATTACCTGAAGGCCCAAAAGTCGAAAGAGCAGAAATGATCATTTGTTGTACCATTTCAGGAGTGAGTGTATTTGAGTATGCAGGTGTTGTAAGAACAGGAATAGGAACAACCGGCGGGGCAGCATGCAATGCAGCAGAACTAGAGGCACCAATGGAGGTATGAAAAGCAGTAGCCTGCTTCCTTTGAAGTACATGACAAGTAGAGATGATATGACCTTGTTTCTTGCAGTAGTTACAAAACTTCTTAGGACAATCCCGAGCAATATGTCCAAAAGCTTTACAACTATAACACTGGACAGCTTGCATGTCTTTCCCCTTCCTCTTCCCTTGTGCTGTATAAGCCACTAAAATAGGGACACTAGCAGGAGCCTGATGTGCCATAGAAGCTTGAGTGAGTAGATGTTGCTCCTCACGAAGAAGTTCACTTAAACAAGCATCCAAAGATGGGATAGGAACACGATTCATTAGATTAGCCCTTGCAAATTCAAAATCAGGCCGTAATTTCATTAAGAATTGATCTCGTTTGCTAGTTGCATGCACTGCTTGGACAGTAGAGAGAACTGCAGTGGGAACATTAGCATAAACAATGTCTGAATAGTCACCCCAAAGAGTTTGAAAACCAGAAAAATATTCCTCAATTGAGAGACTTCCTTGAGTGAAATTAGTCATTTCATACTCCAATTGAAAACGCTTAGCAGAGTAATCCGGATTATAAACCGTTTTGAGATAATTCCACATATCAGCAGCATTTTTATAAGGCGTTAAATTTAGAACAAGATAAGGCTCAACCGAGCTAAGAATCCAGGTCATAACTCGAGCATCCTTAATTTTCCATTTAGATAAAGCCTCGACTTCTTCAGGTGTCGGAGCACTCCCATCTATATGACCCCACAACTCTTTTCCCATAACAAATAATCGAAATTGAAATTCCCATGCGGAGTAATTTTTACCCGTGAATTTCACAGCAAAAGATTCAAAAGACATTATGCCAAAAGTCCAAATAATGGACACACCAAGTCAATCAAAAGCTGAACTGAATCGAACCGGAGCAGAAAATCAAACTTGAACCGGACTAGAGCAGTAACCTGAAGAACAAGACCAGAAAACAGAATCGGTTCAAACAAAAGAACCGAACCAGAGTTGCAGAAAAGTGAACCAGTTCAACAAAAGAACCGAACTAGAGTTGCAGAAAATTGAACCGGCTCAACAAAAGAACTGAACCAGTTTCAACAAAAGAACCGAACCTGATTTTAGTATACCTAGAAGATATACTATCACCAAATATAATCCAAAACACAGCAACCTCACAGAAGACAACAAAGACAATGTGAAGCTTCAACCGATTGAAGACGACAGATGTCGACGGAGACGAAGGAGGCCGACGGAGACGAAGGAGGCCGACGGAGACGAAGGAGGCTGACGGCGACTGAAGAGCAGACGAACGGAGGACCGATGAACCAGAGGTATGCCTAATTTCTGATTTCTGGCTCTGATACCATGTCAATTTAAACTTGAATGAATTGCTTGATCTGTATTGAATTGATTATTGTCTTTATATAGACTTACAAACATCACTATTTGTACCACTAATGTAGTGCACCACTATTTCTACCACTAATGTAATGGAGACCTAATTCTACCACTATTGTAGTGGAAACCTAATTGTACCACTAATTGATTATGTAACACGATGGACCAAACAACTTTGGCATGTGGCAATGAAAAGTTATGGACGTCTTGATCGAACAAGAGTTGGATATTGCGTTGGGAGAAAAGCCAGATGATGTGACTGATCAAGATTGGAAGAAACTCAACACTCAAGCTTGTAGTTCGATCTGATTATGCCTTATCAAAGAACAAAAGTATTTTGTCATGAGAGAGACAAATGCTAAGGTACTTTGGCAGAAAATGGAGGATAAGTTCATGAAGAAGAGCATTGAGAGTCATTTGCACTTGAATAAGAAGTTCTTCAGATTCCAATTTCGTGAAGGTATTTTAATGTCTGAACATCTTTACAGTTACAACCAAATTCTTGATGATCTGTTAAACTTAGATATTGAAATAGAAGATGAAGATAAAGTTTTACTTTTGTTAAATTCCTTGCCCGATATGTATGAGCATTTCATTACTACTCTACTGTATGGGAAGGAAAATATTAAGTTCAATGATGTATCTAGTTCTTTAATTAGTAATGAGTACCGGAAGAGGGATAAGCATGTACAACAACATACATCAAGTGAAGCTTTATGTCGGAGAGTGGGAATTGTCAGACACTTCACAGTATGAGGTACACCGCAACAGAACAGTGTGGCAGAACGAATGAATCGTACTTTATTAGAGAAAGTGTGATGTATGTTGCTCACTGCCGTACTCAACAAGAAATTTGGGGCTGAAGTTGTGACCATATGTCTGTCATTTCATCAACCGACTACCTTCAGCTGCCAAGGATTGGAAGACACTCATTGAAATGTGGAGAGGTAAACATGCTACTGATTATGATTTTTTACACATTTTCGGATGTCCTGCTTACTATCATGTTAAAGAAAGTAAGCTTGATCCTAGATCCAAGAAAGCCAAATTCTTGGGTTTTAGTACTGGTGTAAAAGGGTATAGACTATGGTGTATAGAGTACAAAAAGGTAATAATCAGTAGAGATGTTACATTCAACGAATCTGAGATGCTTAAGTCACATAAGCATAAAGATTATAGTGAAGGCAGTAGTGATGGTGAAACATCAGAAGATTTGCACAAGGTGGAGTTTATTACTTCACAGAAGGAGAAAAAATATGGACAGGGTGAACCAGTCACAATATCTCCATGTCAACCTGAATCGATAGCAACCAGCATATCGAGACGAGAGAAACGGGTATCAACACGTTATGCCGACTATGTGACATATGCATTGCCAGTTGAAGAGGGTGAGATCTAAACCATTTACAGAGAAGTCGTACAGTCCAGTGAACAAGTTGAATGGACAAAGGCAATGAATAAAGAGATGCAGTCTCTTCACCAAAACCAGACTTGGGAGCTTGTGCCGCTTCCAAAAGGAAAGAAAGTAATTGGTTGTAAGAGGATCTTCAATCAGAAAGATGATTAAACTGCTAAAAATGGAGTGTGATACAAAGCTAGGTTGGTAGGCAAGGGCTACGCACAAACAGAGGTAATAGACTACAGTGAGGTATTCTTTCCTGTTGTTAAACATTCATCCATTCGAATATTACTAGCTTTTGTTTCACAATATGATCTTGAGTCAGCACAGCTTGATGTAAAGACAACTTTCTTACATGGTGACCTGAAAGAGCGGATTTATCTGTCTCAACTAGAAGGATTCAAAGAAGCTGGAAAAGAAAACTGGGTATGCAGTCTCAAGAAGTCTCTTTATGGCTTGAAGCAGTCACATCGGCAATGGTATAAGCGGTTTGACCGTTTTATGATGGGTCTGAAATACACTCGTTGTCAATACGATCATTGTGTATATTTTAGAAAACTTGCAGATGGATCTTTCATTTATTTCTTTTATATGTAGATGATATGTTGATTGCATGTAAAAATAAGGGGGAGATAGATCGTTTAAAAACTCAGTTAAGTAATGAGTTTGAAATGAAAGATCTAGGAGAAGCACGAAGAATACTGAGATGGAGATCATCAGAGATAGGGTGAAAGGAATAGTTCACCTTACTCAGAAGCAGTATCTGAAGAGAATACTGCAACGCTTCAACATCAACTTGAAGACGAAGTCAGTGAGTACTCTTATGGCCTCTTATTTCAAACTCAGTGCATTGCAGTCTCCTAAAATTGCTGAAAAGCGGGATTACATGAGGAATGTCCCATAGGCAAGTGTTATTGGAAGCTTAATGTATGTCATGGTTTGTACACGACCTGATATCTCCCAGGTCGTTAACTTAGTTAATCGTTATATGCATAATCATTGAAAGGTCCATTGGCATACGTCTAAGTGGATTCTATGGGATATTGCTGGGACCGTAGATGTTAGTTTGAGGTTCGATAAGAGTGTAGATAGTCTAGTAAGTGGATATGTTGACTCAGACTATGCAGGTGATCTTGACAAATATCGATCGACAACTGGTTATGTGTTCACTATGGCTGAAGGATCAGTTAGTTGGTGATCAACTTTGTAGTTAACAATTGCACTATCATCAAGTGAGCCTAAATACATGGTTGTAACAGAAGTCGTGAAAAAAGTTATTTGGCTACAGGGATTGGTAACAGAATTGGGTTTTGAGCAGCAAGAGAATCAAGTTTATCACTCTCGAACAAAACATATAGATGTTCAATTTCACTTTGTACGTGAAATATTAGAAGAATGTGACAACAAACTTCAAAAGATTGACACTGAAGATAATCCAGCAGATATGTTGACGAAGGTCGTCACATGAATTAAGTTCCAACATTGTTTGGACTTGATCAGTATTGTACACTGCTGAGTATCATCAGGTGCATTGGAGCATGTTCGATATAAGAAATCTCTTGTGTCAAAGAAGGAGTTGGATTCATTTGAAGAATGAATCAAACAGACTGGTATGGCACACTTGAGTGGAGAGGGTAATTGTTGAAGGTCATGCAAGTGGAATGCATACAAAGAATCCACTTTATTCCTTCCACATGTTGACTCATTCCTTCAACATGTTTACACATTCCTTCCATATGTTGGAGCATGCAAGAAGCATGCAAGGATGAGCAACTCACATTCCTTCCATACACTTGAAGAGAACTCCTCCTATAAATGGAAGAGTTCTGATATGCAAGAACGGCAAGAGCAAGAGTTGTAGAAGGAGAAGAAACTTGAGAGATTGGGAAATTTTGTAGATTTCGAAAAATTTATAGTAAATTCTATCAAAGAGGCTCAAGTGGACATAGACAATTTGTCGAACCACTTTAAAATCGTTTGTGTGATTTCCGGAGAGGTGAGTGAAGCACAACAATTAATTCAAAAATAATCAGAACCTTCAAATGGCTTACTATTGTAATCGCCATCAAAGGTTGAGAGATCAAAGAAACCCGGCTAAAAGATTGGTTGAGGCAACAACAAATCTGTCAGCAAAATCAGCATTACAAATGCAAATTACATATCCACAAAAGTTGGTTGTTCTTGACATAATCGAAACCACAGATACACATCGATTAACTTCATGTTGCTTGCAGAAACAGAACCGTTTCTTGGTTTTCCATTGTGGAAGCTTGGCTTCAATGCAGTTTTGACTCCATTACAGTGCAGCATTCTCTTTGTCAGCAGACGTTGTTGCCCGACTCTTTGGATCTAATGGGTCACTGTCTTTGCTAATGGAGGACGAATCTGAAGAACCATCGGAGTTTCTCTCCCTTAACGGGTTGATGCTGCCACTAGGAGCAGGAGTCCTCATAGCCCGAGGTAGCCTGAGGGGGAGGTCTCCTTGAATGGTGACCTCGGGATTTTTCACAGCTGGGGCAGGTGTTTCAAGTTGTGCTGTAGTTGGAGTCTGAGGGACGAGCTGCAGCAGTTGCTTGCCGCCCCATTTCTTTCTGTGGTTCGGCTTTGGAACATTTGGCTTAGCCTGCATATAAAAGAACAAACTCAGCACTTAGAACAGCAAACCAACAGCATTAGCAGGAGGGGGAAAAAGGTATCAGAAAGTATGGAAGATCGGCTTCAACTTTACACAGTTCATACATGGCTTGTGATCGAAGTAGAAATTAGCTTTTAATACATCTCTACAAAACTGACCTTGTTTCCGATGTCAGATAGAGGCTTCCTCCTCGATCCACCATCATCATTCTCACCTGATGGCACTGCATCACCAAATGCGCTTTGAAGCAGCGCCAGACCCTGAGTTGTTAACGCAGAACTCTGTAACTCTACATCACTTCCTTCATCTTTTGCAGAATCAGATACTCTATTGCTGCACAAGTACGAGAGGCACCCACAAATCCCACCACAGGAAGCTCCTGCTTGACGGCACTCACATTTACTTGTCTTGCAACGGGAGGATTTAGAACAGGAACAACACAGTCCAGTGTTTTCTGCCCCGGGCACTGTTATATCTCCATGAGCCTCTTTGGCACAAGTTTTTTCGCGACTTTCAAATTGAGGAGGGGCCAAACTTGAGCGAGTTCCTGCTCTTGATACTCGTTTCCTAGATGGTTTCGCAGATTGCACCCACTCATCATCATCATCGTCATCCACAATATCAGAGTCAGATTCTGATTCTGCAATATCCATATCCTCGAATACATATATAGAGTTCCGGTTTTCCTGAACCAAAGTAAACAGTGAAACGGCATTTAATCAATTAAGACTATGGAAGTCAATAGAGACATTCAACCTCAATAAGAATCTATGATTGCAGCTCAATACCTGTTTCCGTAAAGGATACTTGCGGGACCCAGACATCGTATCGAAAACAGAATCAGATCCATTTTCTCTTGTGTGCTGCTTCAACAGCATATTCTGTTGTAGATATATCTTACATTAGAATAGAAGCTCGATATGCATGAACGGGTAAGAGAACCAAACTGTGGAGTTTCACAAAGAACCTGTTGAGCCAGTTCTGCCTTTTGCATTACTGATTGTCTGAGGGCACTGTTGAGTTGAACTATTTTTTGTTTAAGATCTCTTATTTCGGAGTCCTTCTCTCGACAATCAACCTCCTTATCACGAAGTTGGCACCTTCAAGAAACATTGAAGTGGATCATATTGTCAGAGATACTGATCTGACATGTTTTAACATCGATTGTTTCTAAGTTATCATCACCACTCAATTTTTTTTTTCCCATCTTGGATGGTTATTATATAAAAATGGAGATACCAAAATTTTGTTGAAATATCTTATATGATCAATTAAGCTAAAGCATGGTATTAGCACCTGAGAAGCTACACTACAAAGATTGGTAATATGAATCAGTCAAATGGCTGATGTTCCAAATTTCCTTACCTTGAAGATGAAGCAATGTTGAATAAATAATTCATCAGGTTCTTTGCCTCTGCAAGAGACCGAACTTGATTCCATCGTCCCCTGCCACTAAAGCTCCGCTCACGTTCCTCTGCTTCTGATAGTTGTGAAGCCATGGAAACCAATGTGCTAGAAGAGGTGCCAAGCATATTCTCAAGAGCGAAAATTCTCGAGTTTCGTGCTCCAGGAGACATTCCTTGTGTCCGATCACTGGTTTCAATACCAAAGAAGCAAAATTCAATAGTTTGGTAAGAGATAGTGATGAAACAATAAATAAAAAAAGACCTTCAACAAACACACAGGGATCTTTCTCACATCATGATCATCTGCTTTTGCATATTTACATCTTCCTTAAGCCTCGCAATCTCCTTTGCCATACTTGCTCTCCTGATGAATGAAAGTGCTTCTCTTGATCAGTTTTCACATTTACAAAACAATGAATATAGTTCACTGGCTCATTTGAAAAAGCTCAACAGCCATCATCAGGTCTATACACAGCAAGAGAAATTAACTCAGAAGTGATTATATGCTAAAAGGTTTGAACTAACTCTTCCATTTGACGTGCATATTCAGAACGTACTTCATGTACACGTACAGTCACTTCTAGCTCATGCTCAATAGCCTGCATAAGAGCCTTTTCAAAAGCCAAAGAACGTGAATGAGTCAGAGAACATGGATTATTTATATCTTACCTAAAAAAATTGCTGAGGCTTTGAACAGAATAAAGAATCATTTAAGAACTTAACAAAACCTCAAAGTGAATACATGAAACCTGGGAACTTACATTACATGACATAACACTGAAAGCAATAAGCATAAGATTCAACTCAACACAAGATTGTATATACCTGAACACTGAGAGAAGAGCCATTTTCTCGTGAAGCGGTTTTGCGAGATTCTAACAACTCTTTCAGCCTCTTTGTTGCCATAGAAGCCTCTTCTGTTTTTCTTTGGAGAACCTGTCATACCATACAGACATATAAAGTAAGGCAAGGCTAAGAAACATAGCTCCCACAAATTGGAGTCAAATAGGTAATAAAAGAGAAACACCCTCACCATCTTTTGTCTCTGATTTAAAGCTAACAACTTATGCATCTCATACTCATTCCTCCGCCCTTCTTTCCTCAACTGTTAAAACAAGAAGGCCACAACTCAGACTTCAGTTTGCAGTACAAAAATTAATTTAGACAGTGTTTTTAAGAAGTAAAATAAAATAAAATAAAATAAAAAGGAAATAAGAAGACAAAAGGCACTACATCAAGAATGAAAAAGACACATTCCTAGTAACAACTACAATATTTAAAAAAATGACTGCTCTGCGCATGCAATGAGGAAAGCGCAAAACATTTGACAAAGAAAGACTCGTAATAAAATGAACTCAGCTATCATCAAATATGCAAATCAGGCAGGTGTGTAAAGCAGACGAACGTAAATACTTTTGCCCGTTATATAACTCACAATTTGTCCTCTAAACCTGTTGTATACCCATGCCATATACTTCTATTTTCATTTCGCCGGAATCATGCCCCAATTCCACATAATTTTCTGTGATGATAATTTAACACTGATAGATAAAACGCAAGACACCAACTCCAGCGTATCACTTTACTATAGTAATGTGCAAAATAGAAATATATATTTGACACTAAAACAAAAACATGGCAGATGCTGCTATGTAGATTTATACTACTCAGTGTCCAGCTTGTACTACGTTTTTGGTCAAATCACTGTCTTCTGCATCTATTTTTTCTTTTACTTTATATGTAAATCCTACTTAACTATGCATATAAGCAAGTTTGCAGTTCATACTTCAAAACATGATATTTTAATAGTTAATATGAATAAACAGTAGACTGAATGAGAAATACAGCAATTAGCACCTGAAGCACTTCCTTTTCACGTGCTGCTTTCCATAATCTGAAGCTCTCAGACTCTTGCTTAATCTTATGTTGCAGTTGCACCTTTCAGAAAATAAAAAAAATACAAGATCATGTTACGTCAGTAACTTATGTAGCGGAACAAAGAAAAATATGTAGTTATTTTTAGCAGAGATGGCACCTTCTGAGATTTTATTCTATGGATCTCATCCTGCAATCTTTTAGCTGCCTCATCACTTTTTTGTTTTTGTCTTAATAGTTGTGATTGTGCTTCCTGTTTTTTCTTTAGTTCTGCAACCTGGAAAACAGAAAATTAAATAGTTATGATCCACATATTATCAACACAATACCACACTTCAAATACTATATATTGAATTGCCGAAAGACACCTGTGATTCAAGAAGATTAAGCTTTTGGAGGTATTCCTCTTTTAGCTTTTGAGCACCATCATCAGATGCAGATGAAATATTAGATAGATTGCTCCTCAGTTCATCAATCTCTCTCTGCAGTAAGTAGTCAACAGAATTAATACCTGATCATGAAAAATATTCCTATAATTCTTATTTCAACAACCTGCAGTGTTCTCTTCTGTTGATCCATCTCCAAAAGTTTTTTCTCATAATGTTGTCTGAGAACTGAGCACTCAGCAGTTCCAACACGCTTCATTTCTGCCTGCAGGAACAAAAAAAATCACAAGTGAATTCCAATGTTGTCAAATCACATAAATAAATTTGTCGCGGCACTTTCTCTGACAGTTCACTTAGCATAACATCATTTAAGTTCTTAACATAGCTAAGCTACCAAATGATGGCAAAGTGGATGACCCCCAAAATTAAGCTACTAAACTGTTGATTGCCCCATATATCTATTAGGGGAATGATATGATGAATGTTTTACCTCCTTCTCTTCAAGTTTTTGATCCAGTTCTTTGAGCTCCCTGTCCAACTTTTCTTGAAGGGAAGAGTGCTCTAGTTCTTTTTCTTTGACTCCAACATCGTCTGTCAGGTGAAGCAGTGATATTTCATCAATTCCAAAGTAGCTGTTAAAGCACTAGGAAAAAGCAAGACAATATATACTTGCTTTTAAATCAATTCATCTTGATTAACTGTTGGATTTCCAGCTTATTATGGGGAAAATGACAAAATAGCATATTTCTCATTCATGAATAGTGAACAACCTCCGGATGTGAAAAAAGTAAAAGTTAGTTAAAGGGATGTTACCTGCTAGATCAAGATCTTTCAAACCAGAACTAAATTGTAGGTCATTCAAACATGTGACAGATCCGGCTTTGCCATTCAACCCATCATCTGAGTCGGTCCAATCAAGAACTTGCTGCTTTCTTTTGTTCAAATTTTGCATTCTGAGCAATTCCCCTTCTAGTTCTTGGATCTTTGACACATATGATTTGAGCAAATCACAGTCCTATGATAAATGAAGATTATTTAGACCAACTTTCTAAAATCTCAACAGAAAGCAAAGTGACATTATGCACAGCAACCTTCTCTCCAATTTCCTCCCAAGTTTTTCCATTCCGAACTGATTCAATTTGCATGATCAGTTTGTCCTTTTCAACCTAGCACAATATCGATACAAAAATCATGATGAGCAATAGAGGTATGTTTCAACTGTAAATTGAAATATACGTGTGAATTTTCCCTGCAAGAACATTAAACAGACAAGAAACCTGAGCATCAATAGCACGTTGCATCAACTGCTCACAAGATATTTGACGCTCCTGCAACTCCCGTTGCAACTCAGCATTACTAGCCTCAAGCAAGGAAACTTTGTGCTTCAAAATCTATATATGAAAAAAAAAACTGAATTTAACAAAATTACAATACATAAATATACACAAAGATAGACAATTACGATACACCATACCTGAAGGTCTTCATATGGAGCACTTATATCACCTTTATAAAATATAAGTTCAGATTGTAGCTGCTCAATTTGACTTCGCATTTTTTGTAGTTGATCCGCCACTGGGTCACGATTTATCTAATACCAAATAAAAGAGTACACTGTAACTAAAAGGTAGGAATCTGCTCCTTAATCCGAATCTCTGAATTACATCAGGAAACTTACAATGGCTTTGTTTTGAATGTTACGAGCACGATTTGCATACTTAAGAGTATTCAAAGTCTCTTCCGCATTGGTGTCAGCAGGACTTACACATGCTAAAAATTTAAGTAACAGCGAACATTAAAAAGAGCAAATGAAATTACAAAAAGATTAATCAATAATGTTGAGAACATGTAATCTCTCACCTATCATAACTGTTTTACTGTTCCCACCCAACGAGTCCTGTAGTAAAGACCTTGAATCATCATTAAAGCAGTAATTTGTACATAGAAATGGAAATAATTTTGAGCTATATCATATTACTAGGAGAAAATGCTGAGAAAGGAAAATTGAAACTTTAAACCATGTTTTGATCTGCTAATGCTATTTCGATCCATAATATTCATAATCTTGTGGTGAGTTCGCTAATCGATGAGTCAATGAGTCAGATCTTCCACATTCATTGCCAGTTTCAACCATGTGAACAATTCTACCTAATCAGGTCTACAAGCCAAAAGTAGTGACTGGTATCTTATACATTTTTTCCAACTAGACATAACGTATTCCTAGGAATAAAATTGGCACTCACTGATGTATCAATAAGTTGGCATATTCGTGGTAGCAAGAAATGTAATAAGCATTAAGACATGGTCGATACAGTGGAACCAGTAGGCATATTCCCAAGAGAAGTTAAAGGATAATAACTTTTGTCAAAACAAAAGATTGTGTATTATTGCATGGTATTTTTAGCAATACCTGTAATAAGCGTGTTAACTTGCTGTCACGATATGGCACATGAGCTCCTTCTTTTCGCTTCCTCTCGTCTCCTAAGGCACTGATAACATTACCAAGTGCCAAAAGCCCCTTGTTGATGTGAATGCCTACAGGGAAATAAAGCTACTCATATAGGTTTTGAGTTTTGACCACTATGGAGTATGGGCTGCTAATGGTTCGAAGCTAGAGAGTAATAATGACTCAATTCCTAAAATTTAATTATGAACTAATATGGTTATGGACTTCGAACAATTTTGACATAGCAGATACTGTTTCTTTTCCTTGTCCGATCAAAAGTTTATAAAGCAATCAAAGACCAGAAGAAGAAAATTAAAGCGTTCTGCCACAGTTCTCACATACGCAACATACCTTCTTTTAAACGCATCCCATCAGCTCCTGTTCGTTTTGCACGTTCAGATCCGGCTAGGTCTACTAAATGGAGCTTTGAGCTTAAAATGTCATCGCCCGCTTCAGCTCCTTTCTTTTGCTCCACGGAAATTGTGAATATAGCGTGGGAGCGACTACAGTACAGTCATAGTCAAGTTAAAAGAACTGTTCACACTCTTATATCCTAATAAAAATGGAATATATTTTTGATGCAGTTAAAAACATTTAACACTAAATGCCACTCGAATAACCGAAATAACTGGTATCACTGTGTGGAGTTCAATCTACTCTAATTAGAACTAGACCACATATACTCATCAAGCATGCACAGTTGAAAGACGATCGAGAGAAGAAACAAAAAGGAGCACCTTGATTGGCTATTCATGTTTGTACTGCCAGTTGCCCGTGCTACAGAACCCTTCAGTAGAAAAGATGCCATCTCGTCCTTGTTTTTGACTTCTGCCTCAGTTACACCAGCCAAGGTTATTCCTCCATTTACCGTCTCCCTGATTTGTATTGGAACTCTTACACCACCACCTGTCCTTGAAGAAGGCAGTCCATCACCTTTACATAGGGATGAATTTGAGTCAAGAAGATCAAAAACCTCTTCCTTAAAAATCTGTCATTCAAAAGTATGAAGTCAACCATTGGATCAAGCTAATGTAGATGAATGGATATCAAAGTTACCTAATAGAGGAACCAGAATTATTACCTCAATAAATGAAACCCTAATTAAAAATTCGCTGGAAGACTTCATCATTTCAACTCGTTGGAAGATACTCTCAACCACTCTTGGTATAACCCCATTGCTATTATCATCTCCATGATAGTTCGTTCCCATTGTGTAAGTCTTCCCTGAACCCGTCTATAGATAGCACAATCCAGTACGTGGATTAGTTAATCAAAACAAATAAAAGATGCAGAAGTAGAGGGGAAGTATATGCTGAACCTGGCCATATGCAAGCACAGTAGCGTTGTACCCATTGAAGAGTGCATCTACAAGTGGAGCAGCGCAATCATCGAAAATCTTGGACGAAGGTGACCCTTTGCTTCCATAGACATAATCATAAGTAAACGTATGCGACCCAATTTGCACCTAATCATTTCACAAAAATTGAACAAAATTCCAGAAACAATTAAGTAATCGAATCCTAAGCAATGCAACAACCGAAATATATCAGAAGTTCAGAACGCTTTGGAATACCTGGGGCTCTCCTGGGACAACAGTGATGCAATCCGTGCACCCATTCAGAAGTTCCGGAGTAATCAATGGTCTTATATTAACAGCCACTCGCACGGACTGAGATGAATCCCTCTCTTGTGGAGATCCGCTTGAGATTGTTTTGTAATCCGCGTTCTCCATTCCTCCACTTAGTTAATCAGTTCCAAAGAGAACCAATCTCACCTGCACTAATTAAGGACGTATGCTAATATCAGAAACCCTAAATGTGGATAAATTTGAGGCCACCGTATCATCTTGAGACTCAGATCTAGCAAATGCACACACAGAGGCAAGAATCAAGAGAGACAGCGAAAAAGTGAATCTTTTTACTGTAAGGATGGACGAGTACCTGGCCACTGCTAGTGCTCTGATGAAAATAGAGATGCAGAGAAGGAAATGCAGAGCTGAGTGTTCACCGAGGGAGTGATGGAGTGAGCGAAAGAGAGGGAAAGGGAGAGAGAGTGGGCGGCTGTTCAAAGTTCAAATCATGAAATTTGAGTATCCGTTTGGGAAGCGCTCCAAAATGAATTCAAAATAGAGAAGATCTGGGATTATTATTAATGGACCAATTGGGCCTTACCTGTAAGTTTAAGGACTGGATATAAAATATGGGAGATTCTATTTGCACAACATCAACTATTAAATACATACCACTTCTATCAAATGACTAAAATGGTCTTATAGTATTTTACATATTTGTTCTTACCTATTTTAAAAATAAAATAAAATTACTAAATAAAGATCATTTATTATAAATTTAATTAAAATCAGTTTCACACTCCAAAATCACTTATTCTAAACTCTATACTTCTTTTGTCGCCACCTCTTTTGTATGTTGTTGTTACCTTTATCTCTGCTACCAATGTTCAATTGTCTCTGGCCGCATCGCCGGACTATCAATCGTTATTTAAACAGTTGAATTTGCATGTAAGTATTCATTATAAATTTACAGTAATACATGGTAACGGCCTTATGCTACCGAATTTTCTTATTTAATCGATCTGATTTAATCGATTTTTATACACAAAATTGGCAACCATTTTCCTTTTTTATTAACATAGTCGGAAAAAGCATGCTGACATATGTACCAAATATCGATAAACTGAGCTTTGGAATCATCTTGGGTGATAGAAACTACTTCCTTTTCATTTCGCACAACTTTTTCTTTTTATACATGTCTTTTTCTAGTGTGCTTGCTATGTTACCGGATAAATTAGGTATCCACTAGAGTAGTGGTAGGTTTTCACTACATAGTGGTAGAAATAGTGATGCAATTGTAAGTCTTATATAAGGCACTAAGCTTTAATGGAAGTTCAATCAATACAATGTAATCCATCAATAGTTTATTTTGACATGGTATCAGAGCTTAAGGTTACCTATCCTTCTGAGTTCCTTCGTCGCTTGCCTACTGCTCCTCATCAGCTCGTCATCTGTTCTTGTCTTCTGTTGTGTCTCGTTCTCCATCCTTCGTTCGTGGTCCGCCTCTACCTCGTCTGCTGCTCCACCGCCTACCTTTTGCTCGCCTCCATGTTCCCGTGACCTCGCTTCCTTCTCCTGCTACTCCCGTCCAGCCGACCACCACCGTCTGAAACAAAGGAGACTTGAGTGTTCCATACTGATGGATCTTCATCAGTTGACGGCTCGGGGCAGGTCTAGAGCTAACACCAACGGATGGGAGCGCGCCCCTGCGATATGCTTTGGTACTTACCTTCGGGGCTACTAACAATGAAGCAGAATATGAAGCATTGGTCATTGGCATCAACTCGCCAAAGGGTTAGGCATCGACCACCTAAACGTCTATTGTGATTCACAATTGGTGGTGAATCAAGTTAGAGGAGAATATGTTGCGAAAGGCGATCAAATGAAGGTCTACTTACAGGTGGCGCGCCAACTAGCAAAAGGATTTAAGAGCTTCCAAATTGAGGCCATCCCAAGGGAAGCGAATAAGGAAGAAAATTCATTAAGCAAATACGCATGGTAGGCGACGCCTCTACAAGTGCATTTCGTGGAAAGTATAGAAAGGGGAACCGGGCAGCTGTGCGCGAACATTGAGAGAGCGGTGGATTGGGCGACCCCTATCAGAAATTCCTTGGAAATGGCGAGCTACTAGAAGATGAAGCAGAGTCCAGAAGAATATTAAGGCTAGCCCCAAGTTATAAGATTATTGAGGGAACATTGTACAAAAAGGGGTTCTCCACACCCTTTCTTAGATGCGTCGCTCATCCAGAAACGGTCACCATACTCAGGGAAGTTCACGAGGGATACGCTGCTTGTCATGAAGTACCACGATCCATTATTCGAAAAATCCTTAATCAAAGCTATTATTGGCCTACCATGAATAGAGAAGCGAAGGAGATGGTTTAGAAATGTGAATCGTGTCAGAAATATGGCCCAAGAATAGCGCGCCTCCCTGCGACCTTAACCTCAATAAGCTCTGCCTGGCCCTTCACGCAATGAGGAATAGACTTGGTAGGACTGCTCCCTACGTCGAAGCAGTGCACCTATGTCCTAGTAGCGATCAACTATTTTTCCAAGTGGATTGAGGCGAAAGCAATAACGTCGACCACAGAATTTCAAGTGATCAAGCTCTTAAAATCTAGAATTGTTACTAGATATGGAATTCCAAGTGTGCTCGTCAGCGACAACGAGCCTCAATTCGCGGGAAAATAGCTGAAATGGTTTTCCCAGGATTTAAAGATAGAGCATGGGCATGCTTCAGTAAGGCATGCACAAGCGAATGGACAAGTTGAGGCGACCAACAAAACAATCATGAATGGACTGAAAAAGATATTAGACGCCTTACAGGGAAGGTGGACTGAAGAATTAGAAAATGTCATTTGGGCGCTTCGAACTACGACAAAGCAAGCTACAGGGGAGACACCTTTTTCCTTGGTATACAACTCAGAAGCGGTAGCACCAACTGAAATAGCAGTCGCCTCGCACAGAATAAAACACTTTAATGTAATGGCAAATGACGCCCACAGGCGCATGAAATTGGATATGGCGGATGAAAAGAGATAGGCATCCGAACAACTTCATTGCTTCAAGGAAGGATGCGCCTCGCCACAACTCGATACTACAATAGGCGAGTCTTCGCTCACCATTTTTTTGTGGGAGAGATGGTATGGAGGAAGAACGAGTTTGCCCATCATGATAAAATCAACAAGCTATCGCCAAAATGGGAAGGACCATATAATGTCATCGTCATTCCTCATCCAAACGCCTACATACTAGAAGATGAGAAGGGAAGAACTTTGAAGAATACGTTTAATGCAGAACACTTGAAAAAGTTCTATTCTTAGGTGTTAAGAACAATGTACTTAGGCATTTACAATGGTTTACAAAACCTTGTATCAAAGCGCCGCCCCATTGTGTGGGTACTTGGCCAAAATTAATGAATTATATGCATAAAGCGATAAAGACTTTCAAGGAAAGAAAATATTAAGGCGAGACAACATGACAAAACACTTGTCTAAAATAGGAATAAGGAATCCATAAGGGCAAACGCCCCAGTTCATTACAAATATATTGCCTCGCTAAAAGAAGACTTGCTAAAAAGAAAGGAAAAAACATAAGTTAAACATGGGAATGAGGGTCTTCGGTAGGAGGAGCAGGCAGCGCAGGCACCTCGACTTCATGCAAAGGAGGCAAGTCTGATGGATCGACGGGAGGGATCACCTCCGCCTCAGACAAAGGCCCGTCAAGAGGAAGCGCTTCAACCGCAGGCAAGGAAGGCAGCTCGGAGGAAGCATCCGACGAAGTAGGCTCAGAGGCGGGTAAAGGAGCGCGCTTGGAGCGACGGAGAGGAGAGGGTACTGGCGACTCATCTTCTTCTTCATCCGAAGAGTCATGATCCTCCTCTATTGTTTTCTTCTGAGTTGCCTCCGCCTCAATCTTCTTTTTCTTGGACGTTTCTGCCCTGACCTCGTAATCCAAGAACTTGCAAAACAAGGAAGCGTCGCAATGGGGAACTTAGCATCAACAACCAAGATATCCTTACGGATTTCGTTGAAGGCATCCACCAAGGCTCTGCAACTCCAATAGCCTGCTACAGTCTCAAAGGCCTCGCTATTTTTAAACTCTTCAACAGCTTCGGCAAGGAGTTTAGGAGCCTCCCTCTAGAGAAGCGAGACCTCTTGTTCCGCGCCTTGAGTGCGCTTCTCAGCCTTAGCGGCGCGCTGCTCGGCCTTAACAGCATGGTGCTCTAAGGAACCTGACTTACTCCTCTCCAGCTCGAGCTGCTTAAGAAGATCCATGGCCTTACCAGTCGCCTCAGACACTTTCATCTGCGCCTTCGCCGCTTCAGCCAGTTTGGCTTGAACCCCCTAGATGCCCTCTCCATAGCCAACTTGCGTTGGGAACGCTCTAGCTCCAATTCCCTGACTCGCCCCGAGTTCCACGACTGTGACCTCTCTCTCCTCCGACAGCTCCATAATGGCGCTACCCATTTGAAGTTGCAGCGGTAAAAGCTAAAAAAGCGAACTGTTAGGAAAAAGGACAGTTAGCGGATGGAGACTCAGATTAGGGTCCAGCAAAGTGTTCCCCCTTAGCAGGGGAACATCTTGGAGATGATCACAAAGAGTCCAATCCGCCCAGATCCTCATGAGAGACCCACTCAATAAGTTCATCGACTTTAAGGTATCGGTGCAGGTCAAACGCCGGACCCGCGTACCATCTATAGCGCCAATCTTGGCCACTCGGTAGGGGCAAGGGCGTCTCTAGGTCGAGCGGGACGGTGGGGGTTAGCTCCCTATCTACCCCCGAGGTGGACTCCCTCGCTGGGGTCTTCTTCTTCCTTGAAGAGGGAACGCCAGGACTTTTCCCTATGTACGCGGATCTGTCATCCCTGACACTTTTTTCTGTTCAAGTACCATTAGAGAAGACGTGATAAGTTCAAGTTATCCACGAGTTTGTCACAATAGGCGCGCCCCAGTTCTTAGTATGTATAATATTTAACGTTCTAGCTAAAAGGGAATCGTCTCAATAACGAGAGTAAGAGATCGCACATTTATAAAGAGTCACCGCCTCTTGAGTAGCAGGGATTAAGGCTAGAGGATCCGCGGCGAGCGGATCTACTTCATCCTCAGGGCGCGCCTTCTTTTTGGAAGACTGCCTCTTTCATTTCTTGGAACCCTCCGCGGCGTCGGTCGGGGCCTTGCTAGGGAGCGGTTCCAATTCCTGTTCAACTGGTAGAGCGAAGGCAAGGTCAAAGCGCGAAAGAGTTTTTTCTGCAAGAGAAAATGAAAAAGTTATTACACGTGTATTGTAAGAGCGATGCTAGACTGGAGAAATGTCAGTGTTGAAAAGATCCTCCTCCGTGGTCTCCTTGGATATCCAAGAGGCGCGCCCACCGAGATGGTCGGCGTACACCATGTGGAGGGATTCCTTATCCCAAGGGGATAATTCATCATCCAGATGATAGGGGTCGTGGAGCGCCTTGGAAGTAATACATAAAGGCCCCCCCTGGAAGAAAAAATAGTAACTCTTCCAATTCGAGTTCATTGTCCTATAACCGGTTCTGGAACTTGTTGTCAGGAAAGCGACTAACAAAGTTAAAAACACCAAAGCGATTTGATTCTATCCTATAAAAATGGCGAAATAAGACTAAGGAACATGTAAAGCATCTCTTCTCACACAAACACCTAAAACCTACCCAGGTGCGAAGAGAGTTTGGAGAAAATTGGGTAGGAGAGACGTCATAGTAGCGACATGCTTTGGCTAAGTCAGGGCAGAGCGGAAACCTCAGCCCAGCATCTATCTGAAGGTGATAGATGGTTTCCTCGCCCGAGCCTGGTTTAGAGATGGGTTGAGCGTTCTCAGGATCACGCTCATCCGGGATGGGAAAGCGAGACGCTAAAGCGTCGTCCATGAAGACTCATCTACGACTTTATTAAAAGTAGACCTAGAGATAACATTAAGTTTAAGGTCAGTAAAACCGAGAGGAATAAAGACATTCGCCTCACCTCCTGTCGATCCGCTCGCCATTGAAGAAAGAAGGCGCTCGCGACGGGGGTAGAGGCTTGGCTCGAAAGGAGAGAAGCGAGCTATTTTGGAAGAGCGACCGGAAAATAAAAGGTTACCGGAGAATCCATGGCGACCGGAGGAGGAACTATGTTAGAGGAGTAAAAGTGATGGAATGAAGGAGGATGAACCTATTTATAAGAGCTCTCTAGGGGGAGGCCAACAATCACTTTTCTTCTAGGGGTTATGATTGGATTAAACGTCCTCGGGAAGCCAAGAGTTGCCAACGGTCTGCAACAACTATTTTTTGTTCATAGGCAAAATTCAAAATTTGAATTCGGAGCAAAGGAAGCCTAATCGACACGCCAAATGGCGCGCCATCCCATACCGTATAAGACATCGATAAGTCGGGACAACAGATAGCCAGAGAAGCGCCATTGCTCTAGACCGATAAGCACCTGACAAACCCAACACGAGCGTCGCTCGTATTGAGCTTCAGGGGCAGATGATGGATCATGGCCTTTTGGGCATCGGTGAAGGAGGCCCCAGACCCAAGAACAAAGCTCACCGGCTAGGAGCGCGCTATAAAGGGCGCGCCGTTATGGGTTCGCCACCAGGAATATTCCCCCTTCTGACAGGTTCATGACTCGAGGCCCGACAAGGAGGAATGAGAGACTTGCACGCCTGAAGTGGAGCTCCGGCACGAAGTACAATTTCACTAAGCACAAAACACTAGGCAGCACACTGTTCAAGATCACCCCACTCACCAAGTCAAGCGTCACCTGGAATAACCGGGGTCAAAGCCCAACCTAAGTTAAGTTAAGGGTGAAGACTATAAATACTTTCACCCCTCTTTACTTCATGCTAATGCCACAGTATTTACATACATTCCTAAACAAACTCTAGCTAATTTAAGCATTGGAGGGGAAATAAATGGCATAGTCCGAGATTTCCTTATTGCAGGATATCGAAGCGCCACAAGATAGAAGTTTGGAGCACTCAGGAGACACCAGAATCGAACAACCGTGAACATGTGTAGGGGGGGTAAGAGAGTCTTGTATTAATTACCGAGAAGGATTAGACGAGGCATGACAAGAGAAGTAGTCAAAGTTATACTGTTGGAGATGTGACAGAAACCGTAGCTTAATGAATTGATAATTTAATCAGTGGAAGCCTCAAAGTCAAAACCCATTCAAAATGGACATTATTAAAAAAGAATGATTATATTACAGGGTTAAAAACAAAAAAACTACATAAACTTTATAAAAAAAAATTGTTACTCCTACTTTTATAATAGGAGTAAAATGTTTGAAAGAAAAATAACATGATAAATAGTACACGATTAGTCTAGACTATAAATAATTATATTATTTTATAAAAAGATACATAAAAATTGGAGAAAAATTATAAGGGCAAATTTATGTTTTTAATATACATTTAATAAAAAATATGAATTAAGTAAAATTCTTTTTTAATATTTTTTATTTTTATTTTTTCATATTTTTAATAAAAATATATGTTCAACACTCATATTTATCCTTCTAATTTTTTGATATATGTATATATATTATTTTAAATAATATAGTTATTTACAAATTGTACCAATCACATGTTTGACACATTATTTTTCGCCTAGTTTTGAAGAAAAAAAAAAAAAGATATTTTTTTTGCCCAATCCCTAAAAGTAGGGGTGAAACGAGGAAGTTTTTCAAAAAGTGTTTGTTTTATAAATTGTTTTTGAAAAAGTATATATTTAAAAAAAATATTTAGCAAAATGTGCATCTGCGCAGGTAAGACAGTAGTGATTTCTTAAAAAAATATTGCAAGATGATAGCATCTTTAATAAGTAGGTTTGATCAAGAGAAATGAGTCAATTTTGAGAAGACACATCAGAGTGTAAATGGATTTTCAGTGGGTGGAGGAGCAGGATACGAAATTGTAACCTCATTCACAACCAAAAAGGGAGTATCAACCAATGAAAATGGAAGGTTTGATCACGAGAAATGAGTCAATTTTGAGAAGATACATCAGAGTGTAAATGGATTTTCAGTGGGTGGAGGAGTAGGATACAGAATTGTAACCTCATTCACAACCAAAAAGGAAGTATCAACTAAGGAAAATGGAAGGTTTGATCAAGAGAAATGAGTCAATTTTGATTACTTTGAGAAGACACATCAGAGTGTAAATGGATTTTTAGTGGGTGGAGGAGCAGGATACGGAATTGTAACCTCATTCACAACCAAAAAGGAAGTATCAATCAAGGAAAATGGAATTTGTTAGGTGGGGATCGAGTTTCTCAAATCGTTTGGTATAGAGACGCATGATTAGATCTCTCAGCAAGATGTTGGAGCAATTATAGCGCGGTATATCAATGACAACAAACTGAATCACCCTACGAAAAAGAGTGTAGTTTGTGATGAAAGACTTCAACGAGTTGCTGTCAGTATACTATGCAGAAAATCAAGAGTCAGATGATGAGTTTTGGAGTTCGGGTGAGGATGCTGCACCAATTAAAGTCGGTCGCCCTCTTGCACCTAAAACCTCCAAAGAGCTCTTTTGCAGCAGTAATTCCTAAAAATGTCAAACTAGCTAGTGTATTTGAAGAAAAGTCTCATTCAGAAACTTGTGAATAAGCAACTTTGTTTCAATGTTTTACCTCGCGGATGTTGTTCAGAACAAGTTGGAAAATTTAGGACATGTAATATTTGCCTAGGAAAAAAGTATTTAACCTTTTATAACTTCCTTTCTTGTTTACTTGAGGAATTTGGTGAGACTAGCCTAGAGAATGAACAAGCATCAGTTCGCTTGAAAGACATTGGTTGTTGTACCATGTTAGTATCTAAACTTCACATTTTTAGAGAACCAGTTGAGGAATTTGGTGAGACTAGCCTAGAGAATGAACAAGCATCAGTTCGCTTGAAAGACCTTGGTTGCTGTACCATGTTAGTATCTAAACTTTACATTTTTAGAGAACCAGTTGAAATTGTAGCACTGACACTCTTTTGTCTGACAGACTTTCTTTAATAATTTATGTTGCAGGCTTGGACCTATGAATACTGAGATGAAGCAACGCAAAGTCCCTGTCCATCGAAAAACGCCACGTAGTGGTGAATGTGCGATTTTTTTCAAAAAGTGTATATTTTAGAATTTTTTTTTGCAAAATCGCTACTACCAGTGACGATTTTCTGAAAATCGCTACTTCCAGTGGCGATTTTCAGAAAATCGCGACTACCAGTAGCGATTTTGTAAAATCGCTAATACCATCTGCGCAAATGCACATTTTGCTAAATATGTTTTTTACCTCATGTCCAATCTGCTAGCGTGTTGAGTAATTTGCTCAACACCTGTCACCTTTTTTTTGTTTAACATATAGTTAACACATGTGAGGCATGTAATATATATATTTATATATAATTTATATGTTGTGACTTTGACCATCTCAAGCTGCCGTATTGTGTTGTCATCATTATTTTATGAGTCTCGTTCTGTCTAATGGGCTGGACTCTTTCTTCTCGACCCATGTTGATGATATTTGTTCAGTTTCTGTTTGTCCGTTATTTGTATAGTTTAGTTGTTTAGGGTCTCTTTTGTATTATTCGATTCCTTTTGGGTGTAATGAATAATTGTTCCTTCTAGGGTTTAGTATTTAAAGGGTGAAGAAGTCCTAAATGAAGAAACAACTTCTAATGATCCCCAAGTTTCTCTCTGTTTTTCTCTAGTTGTTAGGGTTTCGCCACTATGAGAGAGATGGACAATAACGGCTCAAAAAATATTTTAACGACTCATTAATTGTGTCGTTAAATTTTCACGGCTCAACACAAATTGAAGTGTCAGGAGAATTATCACGACTCGAATTTGGTAGAGACGTGAAAATTAATGGCTCAAATAAATGAGTTGGGAAAAATATTTTTATTATTTTTGACGGCTCATTTATCTGAGTCGTCCAAAATATGTAAATTTTTTTAAAAAAAATTGAACTGCCTCTGTCCATTTTCGTTTGCTCCACTTCCGACCGGTCGCTGGTGCTCCACCTCCGACCTCCTTCGGCTCCAGCTCCGAAGCTTCACCTTCTTCTTCGCCTTCTTCGTCGGAGACGAGCAAAGGGACGAAGACAGAGTCGTAGAGATACCGGAGTCGAGGTTCCAGTTGAGGTTCTGGTCGGAGGAAGACGAAGACGGAAGAGTTATAGTCGTCAGGAGTCGAGACAGAGAAAGACGAAGACGGAAGGTTCTAGTCGGAGTCGAGGTTCCAGTCGAGCAAAGGGAGGAAGACGAAGACGGAGTCGTAGAGATACCAGAGTCAAGGTTCTGGGCGGAGAAAGACATAATAGTTTCAGTCGTGAGGAGTCGAGACGGAGAAAGACTAAGACGAAAGGTTCTGGTCGGAGTCAAGGTTCCAGTCGAGCAAAGAGAGGAAGACAAAGACAGAGTCGTAGAGATACCGGAGTCGAGGTTCCAGTCGTGAAGAAGGAAGAGTTCTTCTCGTGGAAGAAGGAGAGAGAACGTGAGCAGGAGCGGGAAGATAAAGATGTGAATTTTTTTAGAGAAGGAAGATGTGAGGAAGAGGGAAGACACGTGAGCGGGAAGATTGTTTTTTTTCTTTTTTATGTTTTTTAACGGCTCAATAGTATTTGAGCCGCGAAAAATAGTAAAAAAAACAATTCATTAAAACAAAGGACGACTCAAAAAAGGAGTCGTATAAATAATTTATTTATTTGTTATTTCGCGGCTATGACATTTGAGCCGCGAAAAATAATTATTTTTTTAAAATAAAATAACGACTCAAAAAAATGAGTCGTCAAAAATAATATATTTATTTTTTATTTCGCGACTCTGACATTTGAGCCGATAAAAATATATATATATATATATATAAATATTTTTAAAATAAAATTATGTCTCAATAGTGTTTGAGCCGTGAATAATCAGATAAATAAATTATTCACGGCTCAATAGTATTTGAGCCTTCCGTTTAGCCGTTATCTCACTCTTCTCCCGTAGTGCGTTATTATTCTTCGTTACCTTGTTCGTTCCAAATTCAACATTATATAACGTTTGATCAAATCTATCACACGTCAGTGCGAAAGTCAAAACTCAACAAGATTAACGTAATATATGTCGTGATTCAATTATCTACGTACTGTATATTTTTTTGAGTAAGTATACAATTATTTTTTTTGTCTAATCTATCGTACATATAAATTTTTGAGTAAGTACACTACTATAATGATAAAATGATTTTAGACAAACAAATTAATTGTATATTTACTCAAAAAAATACAGTACGTAGATAAATTGAATTACGGCATAAATTACGTTAATCTTGTTAAATTTTGACTTTTGGACTATTTGATCAAACATTATATAAATTATATATATATAAATATAAATTATATGTGTATACTCTCTCTCTCTATATATTATCTACTTGCCTGTTTAACTATATGTTAAAATTTCTACCATAAACTATATGTAAAAAAAAAAATGTAAAATGGTTGGGAGGTGTTGAGCAATTTGCTACACGCTTAACTATGGTAACCGAGTTGAGCATTATTTGCTCAACTCGATGCCTGGAACATGCTACTCCCTCTTCTTTCTTATATCTAAATTTTTAAATATTTTTGTTTTTTATACTTGCTTTTTTAAAGAAAAAAACATATTTATTCTGTAGTTTAGCTTCTAACAGCTACGACAGGGAAAGATAAAAAATAATTCAAACCTATACCACGGTTTCAATTGTTATAATTAATTAATCTAATTATTTAAATTAATTAGTAGAGGGAATTGCTGTTCCAAAATAATAGTTAGTAAATTGTTCAGTTTTCTAATTGTCAGGAATCGTACAACAAACAAACAGTAATTAGTAATTAGGGTTTCAAATGTTCGATTCACTCATTCGGGATAGGATGATAGATGAGAAAGCAAAGCTAGAGAACAGAATAGTTGGTCTTTCCTTTCCAATAGCTTCCAATTTACCTTTTTCTGCAACTTTTTCTCTATGTGAACCAGATTGAATTTGATTCCGCCATCATCATCGTCTGGATTCCAATCAATCCTACACCTCTCCTCCTCCTCCTTCTTCTTACTCAAGCCAAACAGTATCAATATTCTTAGCTTGCTCACGGCTCTTAAGCTTCCACTTTTTCTTCTAGCCGCCCTACTGACCAGTTGCGTGATAAAGTGGGACGCACTGATTCTTCCCTCCCGCGCGGCGATACTCGGGCATGTATGGTTCTCAGGTTAGTGGATCATGGACTGTGGACCTTGGTAAATGCTGTTGTGACGGTGAGATAAATGCTCATAATCAGGGATCTAGGGTTTTCGAACCTGATCCTTGTAGTTTATTTGGTGTTTCCGGCGATTTTATTATTGTTGATTCGACGGAAATGGCGGCATTCTGCTGCCAGAAAGGAAGAGATCAAGAGGCTTATGCTTCTTGCTAAGGAGGAAGCTGCTAGGGCAGAACTTGAGTACTCGCCAATTGACAGAGCCGAGCTCGAGTATTCACTGAATGACACAACCGTTGTTTCTGCTACTTCTCCTCCCCCGAATTATCAGTGTGCTGTCTGCAAAAATCCCAGTACCGGGCGATGTGCGCTCTGTAAGACGGCCAGATACTGGTAAGAAAGCTTTCTATTGCTCTATTTTTCTCACTGTGGAAGTCTCTATATGCCTGTTTTCAATTTGTCAAATTTTCGTTGTGTGGGTCTAAGCACGAGGAGAACCTAGCAGTAAAATGGAATTATGAAAATCATTGGGACAGTTTGGACTGGGTCCTGGGATACGTTTCAAGAAATGATATCCTTCTCTTTCCTGTTGTCCGTCGAATTTTGCTACAGTGAAGAGGAGATTGCTTAAGAAGTGTTTCTAAGCCATTAAAAAAGCCCTAGGTGCACTTAGGTGTCGCAAAGACTGAATCGCCTCAAGCGCAAAAAAGCTCTGCTGCAAATACCATACCATACCTGCCCTAATGGCAATGGTAATCACATAGAGAAGATAAGTTCAGAAAACTTATAACCATAATGAAAAATTGTCTAAGCTTCTATGTCAACCAAATAACTCTACAACTGCAGCATAATCTACTTCAAATACGTCTATAGGTATCATTTGCACTCTGCAAATTACTTACAAGCTACATTTTCTATGAGTCAATTATTAGCTATATACATTTCTTCAGAAGCGGAGATCAGTCAACACCGAACCAAGGCGCCTGGGGAGTGCGCCTCATGCCAAGGCACTAAGGCGCACTGAGGTGTGCGCTTAGCTGAAGTGTTTGGACCTCACTAGGCAGGAGGCACAAACCCTCAATTGCGCCTCGCCTCATGTGCCTAGGCTTTGAGATGAGCGCCTTTAATAACACTAGCAGGACCTATGATAGGAAGTATTGGGTTCTAGGCCTTGGGGTGATAGGAAGTGTTGGATTCTAATGAAACAGGTTCTGAATCCGGGTGCTGCCCCACTACATGTAAAGGAAATTTCGAGTTTTGTCCATGGTTTCCCATCCGATAATAAAATTAATCGGGGGCTTTAGAGAGCAAATAAAACATATAAGAAATCAAATCATCCTTTAAATGAGCTAGTAGTTGGGTATTTATATGGATACTTAACCTGAGTTTAAGATTAGGTCGTTACCATGGTTAGTTCTTTGAGAGCCTGACACAATAAATCATGCTATTTTTCTATCCTGACGCAACCGTCTATAGCCGGTTTAGTACGATTTGTACCCATTTCATACCTTTAATACATTATTATGTCTTTTTGTCTCCCTATCAGGAGCCTATATAGGCGTCACTCCTAGCCACATGATGGGCCACACATTGTTTTGCCTTCTTGGCGTAGATATACTTTTAATAAGTCACGTTGCCATACTTTTCATATTGGTGGTGTCACCATATTATAGGCGTCCCTTCGATTATAATAAGACACATGCCCTGGGTCTCAGGCGGGTCATGAATACGGATAGCTGAGGCTCGGTCTTTGGGTATCGACGCCTGATATCCATCAGGAAGTACAGTTTCAAACTTCTTTACCAGATTACAGTATCGCATACACATTGAATTTCAGTGAGCGGTTGAGTTAGATTCTTTCTTTCCTACTTAATAAAGATTAGTAAGCTGTTGATTATTAGGAAAATGCATACCTCTGCAGTTGGAATAGCATGGCAGAGTTCAGGAAGACATCTGTCTTTTCATATTCTTGTCTAAATTGGTTCCCTTCAAGTAAAAGCCACATTTTAAGTTTGCTGGTGATTGGTCACCTCTACCAAGCAGGAACTGTAACTGTACCCTATGTGTAACTGTCAAGAACAAACCAAAAGTAGCAGCTTTCTTTTATGTAGTGAATTATATTAATGGAGTGGATGCTTAGGTGCAAATACATTAGATCCTTGGTGGAGATAGTAACTCATAGCTTGCCTGTTGTGAGATTGAGATGGTGGTCATTGTAACTCTTAGCTTGCCTTTTGTTGATTCAGTAACTCTAAGCTGGGCAATGTTTCATGAATTATATTTAAGCTGTTCAAAGGATTGCCGTGAGAATAACTAGATAGTGACAAGGAAATTCTTATAAACCATGTTTTCAAGATAAATCATACTACCCTGCCGTGAATATTTATTTCGGCAGTATCAAGAAATGGCAGATATAAGTAGTTGGGTGTGATTTTCTTTTTCAGGATCCTCCTGTAGGCATCCTGACTCATAATTTTGACATTTTTTTTCTTTCTGTTCTAGTTCTGGGAAGTGTCAGATTGCTCATTGGCGTCAAGGTCATAAGCAAGAATGTCATCCTCCTGAGGAAGAGACTGTAATCTCTCAAAAGGGCATCAATCAGAGAAATAGTTTCCATACTGGAGCTAGTAAGAGGAGTAATCTGGTGGAAAGACCGTCATATGAATCCCCATTTCTCAACTCAAGCGTCTCTACAACAGAATTGCCTGCAAAGTGTGACAGTGCCAAAGTTGAGTTTGATGCGACAAATGATTCCGAGTCTTCTAATGCCTCATTTTCTGGATTCTCTTCGTCTCCTGATACTAGTGATTCATCTGATGATAATTCCCTCTATGAAAGAAGTAGTTCAGTTGCATCTGGGAAAAAGAACAGTGTATCACCCTGTGTTGCACATGAAATATTCGTAGAGGATTGTGATGCTGAAATTCCAGAGCGACCTAAACCTGGGTATTCGAAGTCTGCTGGTTATGTTGATTCCTTGAATGGTTCTACAAATTTAAGTAAATTGAAAGTCAGGGATAGTGGATACAATGACAGAGAAGCAGAATTCAAATCTGTTACTGCTTCACGTATGGATGATACGGTCATGCTGAGTGTTTCTTCGAATAAAAAATCTCTAAGCCTGCCTGGTTTCCGAGAGAGTGCTCATGGCTCCAACGCACGCTGCAATCTAGTTGATGTTTCTTCTCCTTCTATCCCTGTATCCAGTGGGAGCCATAAAATTGATTTGTCCATAAGAGAATCTTCTCCTAAATTCTCCTTTAGTTTATCTGGAAAATGTACGACTCCTTTCAGTCAAGATACAGTAAAAGAAGTATATGATGTTCTTCTGCCCAGGAGTCCTCAGGGTGGATCTGCATTGGTTGATTTGAATAAGGGTAGAGCTCCATCAGTGAAATATGAGAGTTTTACAAACAGAGCATGCATTTCAAACCCTGTAGTTGGATCTTTATCTCACGTCTCTCCGCAAGCTAATGGATCCTCAGAAATTGATGTAAATTCTAAAAGTGTGGGATCCTATCAAACTGGTACCTCATCGTCCTCAAGCTACATACGACCGGGCCATCCTCTTGACGTTGTAGACAATAATAAGATGCTTAAAGACCGTCTAACCTTCTCAACTTGTGCTTCTAACAACCGTGCATCTGACAAGGATGGAGTTCATTCAACTTCACATGTGAGATCTGGAAAAGCTGATAAAAGTAATATGTTCGCTGAGACTGCCTTCCAATCTGCAAGTCGCTTACCAATTCCCAAGAGTGGCTTGAAAACATCCATGTGGAGGGCTATAGATCAGTTGAAAGGGTCCGTACTGTCAAAACACTCTCAAGGAGGAGATTCAAATGCTACAGATGGGAAATGCAAAGAAAAGGTCTTGCTTTGATCATTTGTTCTTTTTATACTTGAGCCAGGAGCTTTTGGATCTTTTGTTAACTATGCATTTGCTTTTTCAGGGGTTAGTTTCTTATGAATTCTTTCTCCAACTTTATACGTGGAAAGGTGTTGAACTACACCCCTGTGGTTTGCTAAATTGTGGAAACAGGTACTATAGGATGCTTTGATGTTTTTCATTTTAGTGTGCATTTGGGATTGGGAGCTCAAGATAGCAAATTAGTATAAGTGCATTCAAGGAAGATTAATGGGTCTCCAATAGTCCTGTCAAAGTGTTTTTTCCAAGGGAAAAAGTTCAATATCTGATATGTCGGGTTCCTTTCCATTTATTTAGAGATATTGTTTAATAACATGTTTTTTATGCTGCAGTTGTTATGCTAATGCTGTGTTGCAGTGTTTAGCATTTACTACTCCGCTTACTTCTTATTTCATCCAAAGGCTCCACAGTAAAGCATGTACGTTTCTTGTTACATTGCAGTGCTCATCTTGTACTGATAAATCTTCTTTATGTTAGTTTTGTGACTCTTCTTTTCGATTATATGTTTTTTTTATTTATTACTAGGTATAAAAAGGGGTTGGTGCTTTACCTGTGAGCTGGAGAATCTGATTTTGAAAATGAGAGAAGGTAAATCTCCTGTTTCACCAATTGGGATAGTGTCCCAACTGAAAAATATAGGAAGCCAGCTCGCAAACGGAAGACAAGAGGATGCACATGAATTTCTTAGGTGTGACTCTTGCTTTGATATTTCACTTTGCCAAGAAGAATGGATGTATGTTCAGTTGCTATTTCATCTATACAGACTATACTCGATATGCATTAATTGACTTGATGATGCAAATATACAGGTATGCTATTGATACAATGCAATCTGTTTGCATTATGGAATCTGGAACAAAGACGATTTCTGCTGCCGATGAAGAAAAAACTGTGATAGGCCAAACATTTGGGGGCTACTTTCGATCAAAGGTTCAAAATTTTAGCCAAGCTCTCTGCTACCTATCCTGTACTTTAACATACTTAATATATTTACATTGATGCTAGAAAGAACTGTTATCGGAATTGAATGGACAATTACGTTTTTCACCATGATTTGCAGATACAATGCTTAAGATGCTATGGCAAGTCTGAACGGCATGAGCGATTGATGGATCTAACTGTTGAGATTGAAGGGGACATAGGAACCCTGGAAGAAGCTCTTCGACAGTTCACTAGAACTGAGACACTTGATGGTGAAAATAAATATAGATGCAGCAGGTAAATTAATGATGGCCCATGGTTTGTTTTGTCTTTGCCTTGCTAATAATTATAATGAATCCATTGTCATTTTGATATATAGAATTACCGTCCTGTGAATCAAGGACCTGGCAACTGTACTGTTATATAATAATAACTGTAAAATTTCCCTAGATGTAAATCGTATGAGAAAGCGAAGAAGAAATTGACAGTACTGCAGGCACCAAACATCCTGACAATTGCATTAAAACGATTTCAGGTAATGATTTATGCTATAAATGTCACCTCATTATCAAATCTGTGAATCTTCTTATTCTCCTTTTGTTAAAATCCTTATTTGATTGAGCAGGCGGGTAAATTTGGAAAACTTAATAAGCCAGTTCAGTTTCCGGAGACCCTTGATCTGTCCTCATTTATGAGTGGAACGACTGATAAACCGAAATATAGTCTGTACGGAGTGATTGTGCACTTAGATGTCATGAACGCTGCATTTTCTGGCCACTATATCTGCTACGTTAAAGATACTTGGGGAAAGTGGTTCAAGATTGACGATAGCATGGTATGTTCTTGGTTTACCTGCTCTCAGTAGCCTCACCCAGTCGTGGGTTTATATGTAGAGTTTGATTGGTAAAATGTTTGCAACAATGGTTAGGTGACGCCTGTGGAACTCAAAAGAGTATTGAACAAAGAGGCGTATATGCTTTTCTATGCAAGGTAATCTCGATTCTTGACACAACAAGGTAGTACGAGCACACTGTTATACAAATCACATTAAAGAGTAAATATGAATTTAACACGGCCTGAATGATCTATCAGGCAATTTGTGTAGTCATCTCAAAAGATTAGTCATTTCTCGAAAGAAAGAAAAAAAAAACTAATTTGGGACATCAAAACCTTCCATGATGTCAAACAGTATAATGAAGCTCATTGGTTGATTAAATTCTGCAACAGGGACTTGTCTCGAGATTCAAGGTCAGTAGTCAAGAGCAAGCTCGGGCTGCCCGATCCAGATGACACAGCACACTTGAGGAACAAAGATAAAACTGGTCGGGTTCAGTCGAGCAATTGTTACAGGAGTTTATCTGGATCGAGAAATCATTCCGAGCTTGATTGGATTCAGGAGGACAATAGCAGGAACTATGATAACTTATCCCTCTTTAGCAATAGCACTTCAGATGAGGGTTCTTCGTTGAGCACTGCTAGCACCCGAGATTCTTTCACGAGCTTTGATGATCTTTCCGACTACATATTTGGCCACAACCCTCCCGAAGCAACTGGGTGAGCCATGGTGGAATCAGAATCTAGGAGGTGATGTTCGGTTTTGACAGACGTATTGACAAAGTTGCGTTGTTCGAGTGTAAAGAGGTAGCAGAAGCGCCATAGGGAATCTGACCAAAGATCTTTCTCGTCAATTCGAGTAACGGTGTAAGATAATCTAAGTGTTTGTTGTTGTAAACTTGTAACTGACTCTGCTGTTCATGGGTTGGGGCATGGTATATATTTGTCATTGTTAGCACCCATGAACAATATTTATCTCAATAAGAGGAGATTATTAAGGATCTCTTCCCTACATTTGGACCATTTCTTCGGCCAGCCTGTTTAGTGCCGCAGACCCAACAGTAACCACCATATTGGTGAAATCGTTGCCAACTTACCACCATCAATTGTAACGAATGTTGATGTATTAGAAAACTGTTGACGCGTGTTTCGGTGCTTCGAGTAAATTAAAGTACAAGAAACAGCCTTAGCTGAATGGAATGTAGAACGGGTGAATTTCAGACCAACCAAGAAGAGGAGGGATGTAGTGATGACTATTCATCGCTTTCACCTTCTGGGACTCTTGCATCCTTACTGTTCAATTTTCCATGTTTTTCTTCAGTGGTCGGAGTTGTTCTGCAACATCCTCCTCATCTTGATTCTGCAGACTTTCCACTTCCAGATTCAACCACCTCAGCTAATCCTCCTCTGCTAACTGAACCATGACGCAGCACCTTCGTGTCCAAATTTTGGAGCTCATTGACGGCCTGTGTTGCGCACTCCTCCTTCAAGAGGCTAATCATTATAACCATCACGAACATGCACCCAAAAAATTGTTGTCTCAGCTGACTTGGAATTCAAGCAACTCTCTCTCCATTCCAACCCAAAAAACACTACTTAGATGTTGGTGGTCATTCAGTTCTTGAGAAACAATCAGTAAAAGAGGTCTCACAATCATTTTTTCCAAAATAAAAAAGTTTGATTATTTGAAGCTTCCAACTTACCTCATCCCTTGTACTGGACCTCTTAGCAGATTCAGAAGAATTAACCAACTCCTCACTAGGTCTGGATTTGAGTCTGCCAACTGATTCCAGCTGCAAATTTAGATGTTTCTTGCTGTCAACTGGGACCATCTGCCGAACTTGAGATTGAGTTTTTTTGCTTCCATCATGCTGCTGCTGAGGAGTTTGAGCTTGAAGCTTATCTTTCGAAGATGAAGATATATCCACAAAAGTACCCTGAAGAAAACAATAGCTTGTGGTATTTTGGCAATCATGTTTTGCACGAATGGAAAGCATTCTAAAACTCCATGCTCGGTGAAAAGTCAGAGCTTTCCGTCATATCCTTGCCACGGAGGAACCAACACTACATATATAGTACTAGCAAATAGACTCCAATTACCTTGCTGTGTGTCATCTTTTTATCAGGCTGTGAAGTGGGTGTACTTTCGATTTCGTTTTGTTTACCCCTCCTGCAAGCATATGAAATCAGAAAAATGGGAAAGCATAATCTCACTAGCCCAAATCTTAGCTAATTAGGTGAGACCTACACTTTGCCTTGATCATTTCTGTTAGGTTGGGGTAGGTTGTTTGACTCGCGATTTCCTCCACGTCTAATTAGCTGCTTTCCAATCTGATCGACCTTTAGTCTCAAACTGTTCATATCTGCCTCTGCTGCTGCTAATTGGTCAAGATACGCCTTTAGCTGTAAAAGCATATTTCAATGACTCAACAAATGGAAGATTCAGACTACTAATCTGGGGTTTTCTTTATTTATTGCAATGTATGCACTTTGCACTAACCTTTTCACCAATAGTAGCTGCACAAGGTCCTGACTTGCGAGGATCTTGATTTCCTGCATCCAGGGTTCTCCTAAGATCTCTCTCCTTTTGCAATTGTTCCTGTAGTCTTGCCACCTGCAAAAACAGTAAAATGTTTATGCAGTAATAATGTGCCATAACATCCTGGAAAATCACTGCATATAAAGTGTGTTTTTTTCCCTCACGAAATGTGTTCAATGTTAAGGTAATTTCTCATCTAACTGTTCAACTGAAGGATTTGAAAAGTGAACCTTTTTTCAAGTAATTACTTAATTGTTTCACAAGTCTCTTTGCCCACCTCCTGGGCATTGTAGTAGTTTTTCATCAGTATCATCAAAACCTTAAGGTGCTATATGCTAAGAAGATGGGGAGAGACAATAGTGCATACAGCTATATAAATGAAGGTATTTCTGAGACCAATGAAAACCGTACATCGTTCTGAAGAGCTTGACGGCGCTCGAAAAATGCCTTCTTTCGGCTTTCCAAGTTGGCCAATAAAACCTTATTTTCCTTGGCCTGCAATGAGGAGAAAGGATGTGGTGTGAGCAGAAGGAAATTTTAAATAAACTTTGGATTTTGCTTTTTCTGTGAGTACACAGTACCTCTTCCGCGATTTTGGCTTCCAGGTCTTCTTTATCAGCCTCAAGCTTCTCAATTTCGGATCTAAACAGCAAGGGTAGCACACGCAGGACAATTTGAATGATACAAGAAACTGGGTACACCATATCAGGTGTTCTAAAAGACATAAGTATTGAAGCAAATCACGTACTTCTCCATGTCGATGTCAATGGATCCAACAGATTCCATAGATCTTTTCTTTGCCTGGGTTGAGAGAACAAAAAAATAAGGGCATGTTGATAACTAGACACTTTATAAATTTACATGTCAAGTACTTTGTTTGCAGAGGAGGCAGTATAAATGGCAGGGAACAACTATTAAATGTTGAAAAATAAGGAGCTAAAATCTTAAGAATATATTGGAACTTACAGGCGTACGACCTAACATTGCTGGACGCCTAGCTTTACTGAGAGTTCCAGCAGATATGGTTGTTGATTTTTGTATAGTATGGGATGAAATGTGGAGATCTGATTGTTCTTCTCTTGGAATAATTTCAAGAGCATCAGCAGATTTACTGTGACGCTCCAGTGGGTCGGTGCTTCTGTGATTGCTCACATTATTTTCAATCTTCCGAGGCTTTTCATTTTCAGATTGTGGCATCACATATGCACTTGGTGGTGGCATGCGGTCGTCTTTGAGATCATGAACAGCAGCTGGGGACTGGGAACCTGAAGTGGAACAAGAAACCTACAGAAACAAAATACAAAAAGAGAAAAATGTCATGAAGACAAGGCATTCAAAAGTACAGAAAAGAAAACAAAGATCTCTTATTTTTAAGTGTTAAGGCTCATTGCTTTATAAGGTGAGGACAGACTACTTTTTTATGAACACTGCTTCCATCATCAACATTTCTATTGGGACTTGATACGCTTCCGCTGTCTTCATCTGTTTGCACTCCAGAATCTTCGCTTTCATAATCAGATTCATCATCCTCTTCATCATACTCCTCATCTTCATCGTCTTCATAGTATTCATCATCAGAGGCCTCCTCACCTTCACTCCCACTTTCATCCGTTTCAGAATAAAGATCTTGTGATAAAGAGCCTTTCTGTAATGACAATAAGTTGATATTATTATGATGTCTCGATTCAAGCTCTCATTCCAATAAGTTAATTAAGAAAACTATTCCATCCAATGGCTTTTGACTACTTGTGTTTCCAAGTTTACGTTTCTTTATTCCTTTCTGGATGGTTTGTATTACGAAATTTATACATCTTATAAAGATTTTGGGAATACTTGTATCCGCACAGATGGAAGATGGATAATTTAGGAGGAAAGTTCACTTTAATTTAAACTTACGCCAAAAATGTTGTCATATTCTTCCAGTAAGGTCATGACAATTCCTTGAGCATGGTTAGCTGCTGCAGCCGCTTGCAATAGTTGAGCAGAACCATCACCACCCACATCAAAATCATGTTCAAGTTCACAATCGCCAGAAAGAAGAGGACGAAGAAGTAAGGGAGCCATGCAAGCTGCCACGGCTGAAGGACTCATTCGGTTCACTGCTTTATGAGCAGCTACTCTTTGCATCATCACGAGAATTCTGGAAGCAAGGAGAACAACCATTTAATCTGCATAAATGCACAGCTAAAGGCCAGAATATATTTTTATGTATAATAAGAAGTTCAGACTACTGAGAAGTGAGAATGTATAACTGCTACTAGGGACATTTGTATAGCGTACGACAGTTTTATTTTGTAGCATTGCTATAGTATGTTCTTTTGGTTCCTGAGGAAATGAATTATGCTTCAGAAACATCAAATAGACAACCCTAAAGATAGCGTCCTTTTTACGCGATTTCAAAGGCAGCAAGGTGGTCAATCCACAAAAATGGAGTTTTGAACCTGCTAATATTTAATTCTCGTAGGCTTTTAATGCTAGCTTACCGTCTCTTAGGTGTCCCAATATGCTGAATTTTCAGCTTCCAGGAATTAGTTGCTTGAACAAATTAACAATTTTGTAGCCTAGCCTGAAATATGATAGCAGGGATATAGAATGAACAGCGACAAGAAAGTTGCTATGTACCTCTGCAACAATCGGCGATTTGGCTCTGGGAATGTTTCACAAATAGCCATTCTCATTGCATTTACTCTACGCTCACGATCAATTCCTATATGATGAATAAGCTCAATAAGTATTTTGAAAGAAACGTGAATATGACATAAATACTGGAACTACAACACTTCAAATAAAGTGAAGACAAGAAGATAATGCACAGTGGAGATGAAAATGTTTTTTTTTTTTGCTTTTCTTTTCGTACCATTTGTTTTTGTCCATCTGCCATTGTGGAGTAGTTGAACTAAAACAGTATGTTAAGGGGAAATTTGAAGTAATCCAATATTTATGTTAAGGGGACATTTACAGTTTTGGAAGTAGTAAAATCATCACCATATATTTGATAGCTGAGTTAAACATTTATATGGATTACTGAAAGAATATGCTTCTTAAAACCACTTAAACAAATAGAAACACTTACGGCAAGTTTCCAGTAATGCATTGCAGCAGGATGCAGGAACAGGGTACGATGGCAATTCACGAATGACATACTATAAATCAAACAAGGTATTGGCTTCAGTGGTTACTTCCACCCAAATAAAAATAGATTAGGTAACTTTAGGTACTAGAGGATATACAAAGAGTACGAGTACCTTGATGCAATCAGCAATAACATGTGCGTCTTCATCTGGAGAAAAATCAACTTTTCCTGATAATGATTGACAAGTCAAATGAGAGGAGGAACTATTTTTTTTTATCAATATTTCAATTCGGAAACAGAGAGTGAACTAATCCAGCTAACCCTGCTCATACTCTCGAATTCGATGCTCCACATGATCAACATCTGCCGCTTGTCTCAAGATCCCTTCTACTTTAATTCCTGTTCACTAACATCCACTAGTCAGGAATGTACTTATCTATATAAATATATGTGCACATACATTTGACTTCAGATAATGTAAAGTCAACGGTCCATTCATGATCCTAATCTGCAAGATACGTAACAGAACTGAAGGAAATAATTAGCAAAACCAGGTACGGTGCAGCTGAACGCTAAAAACATCTATACCTTGAACACTAACAGAGACAAGAATTGGCCACCACAACATTATTCTTGTTTTATCTTAAGGGGTTGTTCGATTGAGTGGTAGTGCAATGGAACCAACCTTACTTATGTAGTACTAAAGGCTCAAGTTCAAAATCTCATCAAATAGAAACCCCAGAAATAGGATCTGGGGGTCGTATGAAGTTCATAGAGTAAATAGCTAAGTGCATTCATGAGCAGTCTTTCAGGAATTTGAATGCCAATAATATGACCCAGCATTCTTATTGAAACCCAATACATATGTAAAACTCTTGGTTTTCAAACGTGTATGGAAAGTCACAAAATAATAAATTTGGAGCTTGAAAGTTGAAACAGAATTTGTTAAGAGACAACTAACCATGCTGTTCTATAAACCTAAGTGCTTTCTCCAAGAAAGATGGAGTGCCGTCCACGTCTTCAAGAGCAAGTAAAATTGGCCTGCCGATGACCATTGACTTCATATTCCGCTTATCTTTCACTAATGACAAGATTATCGAAGAATTCAGCATGATAATCAAATGGACAAGAATCATATCCATAAGAAATTTCATGTTAGAGGTAAACACATATTCTAAGTGTAGCTGCAAAGCACAAAACAGTGAGCTTCCTCGACTTGAAAAAAAGAGGGTGGGGGTACAATGAACAATATTTTTTGTACCAAGTTTGAAACACCATTTAAGATTTAAGATCGTGTTAACTTATATCGTGGCCACTGAAAAATATTTTTTGTACCTATTTAAATATCCATGTTGCCTTACCAAAAATAACAGAGGTGTAAATATATAAAGAGCCCATTGTCTTTCAAGCTCAAATATGCTTAAAGAAACTAAAATTTTTAGATTGTTGAGGGTGAAATCATTCAAAAGCTCCTCCCTAAAGACAATGAGGAATTCGTATTTGTTTTAGTTATTTAACGATGGCGTCAACTGAATACAGGACAGTATGAAGATGATGGGATAAGTATAGAGATTACTCAAGAAAGGACATATATGGATCATACACGGGTCTGCAGATCCATCCATGGCCCCAGACTGATCATTCCTGAGCATACCGTTTTGCCCTGTCACAAGAGTAGCGCTTGGTGCCTGTGTCAAGGCAGTCTCAAGTGCATTTTTCCACTCATATAGATCGTCCAAAGTTTCCGCCTGAAACATCATTTAAGCTGAGCATATGATAGTAATTTACACTCAAAGCGCGGCCGTAAACATACTAACAATTATCAAAGAGAACTAGAAAGCTACGGGAGCCCTGACACAAAAGTTGTTTGATTTTCAAATTCTCTGTATTCAGAAAGACTTGTCTAGTCCATATGCATCAATAATCTTGTTCTCTGAATGGGATGACCAAGGATATCAACAAAGTTAGTTGGTTCCTAACCACATAGTATGTGGAAAAGAAGTCATCCAAAGAAAACCGAGATATTATTCTAGGCGGGAAAATCAATATGCCTTCGAGAAATTAGATATTCGCCTGCCCAATTAGATTATTCAGTAACTTCTGACAGCTTCTATCAAATGAAATGTTCAACAGAAAAATCACCTTCAGAGTGAAGGTTCTTCCATCACGTCCATCAGGAAAAAGTACAGTCAGTAGCTTTTTGTCTGCTTTGACAACCACACTGAAATTTTAAGATGTTCAAGGACGTTAATGAATTAGAGATTATATTTTTTTGTCAAGAATTAGAGATTACACTATACTCTATTTTAACAAATCTGGATACGGGTAAGACAAAACAATTTGAAAAGCGGCCAACCTGCCTGAATTGTTGAGATCAATACCACCAAGTGTCAGATTCACTTCACTTCCTCTCTGAGGAACAGCATTCTGGTGAATTATACAGCAACATGTGAGAGATTCCAAAGTTTTATAGCCTTAAAGTTAAAGGTTACAAATGTGGGCAGATAGGATGTCAAGATATAGAAAATTAGAAATAAACTTCAAAAAAATTATTCTCAGGTTTAGACAATAACGCCGCTTCACATGCAAAAAGAAAGTGCGTCAGGAACACAAACTAAGAATGCCATTGAACTCCAAACTAAGATTGCCATTCTAATGCAGAAGTTTGTCCTTCTGCGCAAGTTACCAAGATACAAAATTCCTATTTGGATAATAACACTCCTTGAAAGCTCACTCGCATATGGAAAGGCCCCTATGTCATATTCTCATTATTTCCTGGGATGATAATTTTCTCTTTGTATAAGGATTAATGAATACAGGTTTAAAGCTATGGTGAGCATAAAAATTAATATAGCTGAAGATACACCGCATGGATATGCAAGTTCAAACCACCTTTTCTTCCAAGACGTCCATCCAATACCTACCTCAAAACCGAGTGATATATGTTATATGAAGGCACGCTAGATTTTTCAGCCAAATTTTTGCATTAGAAATGGCATCTAGCTGAAGATAAGAAACCTTCATATGAACAAAGAGTTTTAACTGGGAATGCTAGTCATCAAGAGTGCAGATATGTAAAGTAAGCAATGGAACATATGTAAGCTCCATAAAATGTAAATATTTACTCTGAAAGGTTAAATTCACCTCAGGTATAGTCACGCAACCAACACGGTTTTAGTTCATTTACATACCGAGCTAAAGCTTGGTAGATGTGATATATCTCATTATCAAAACTTAAGGGTTGTAAGACGCTGACGTTGAGAGTCTAATCAAGTAATAAGCATGTTTTGTGTTTGCTGATCGATAAACGTAACTAAAGAATTAGAGACTGAAAACTTGAATGGATTTTTATTACCTTTTGATGATATAAACAGAGTCCCACTCTTGAACACCTGCAGAAAAGCTCAGAAGCTCAGAACACAGGTAGATAACTGTAACTCTTTTTCCCTGAATTAAACCAAGACAGTTTATGAAAGACTCAGAAGTGATATAACCACAGACAGAACTTACGAAGAAACATCGTAACAACAGAATACTGAGAGGTCTCGTATCTTTTACCAAAATGAAGCTAAAAAAGATGGAAACGCCGATAATCTAGATGGTAGATCAACCTATATTCATTGCCCTGTTCCACCACTAAGACGCGCACCACCAAGGTAGCTCCCTATTTCTTTTTAATTAAGTTTCACTAATGTGCGAAATTACAAGCCCAGGTCAACAATGCATGTCAGAAACATATATATATAGACATGTGTGTGTGTGTTAGGCCTCCATTGAGGTCCTCGATGCGTCCAAGTACCTCCCGCTGTGCTAACTAACTCTAAACATCAGAGAAGGAAAGGGTGGAAAGAGAGGAGGGATATCTTTCTTCTACTGTTTAAATGATCAGATGAGAACGAAACGACCAAGCCTTTAAAACTTTATTTAGACTTGACGTCAAATTAGCAGCACAAGTCACGTTACCTTATTGCCAGCACTGGAGGCCGCTTGATCAGGCGCGGGCCCTGAAGCGGGCGGAAGACTATCTCCTCCTGTTCCCTGGAAAGAAAATCACACCGGAATCTCAACAATAATCGACCAAACCAGACGGATAACCAAAACCAACTACACTTTTAGATAAGATTCGGTGCGATTCGTTTGTCTCGTACATGCGACGGTTCGCTGTTCCAGGTAGCCATGGCTGTAAGCGATCAGCAAAGTCGATCAACGACAATGCCGCACATCAGCAAGCCTCTGCAAGACCTGCTTTGCAGTTCAAATGGCAGCGGGCAACGGAAACAACCGAATCGAAACGATGAACGAACAGTGTTGAGAGCATTCAGCGCTACCGTACTATCTAATCCAATTCAATCCAACGAATGGGACGAGCATAGAGAGAGAGAGAGAGGGAGGGAGCAGCGCGAAATGTGGAATCAGAATTTTGCAGAGAAAAGGAAGCGGAGACGGTTTCTTTCTTTTTTTCCTTCCTTCCCTCCCATTCATTCACGAGAAGGAGCGGGGCCTTCAATATTCATGCGGCAGTTGGTCCACGTCATCCGAGGATCTCTGTTGCCTTGACTAAATTACCATCATGACCTTATATGGGACGCTAACCGGTGCATAAACTGGAGCCCAGCTTCGGTACTTACCCAAAAATCCACCGTATCGTATATTCGTATGTACCTAGACCTAGGAGTCACGGACCGAAAATAGGCGTTCTGTAGTTGTGACGTGGCTCGTGGCAACCCCAGCCCAGGGCTCCTCTAAAAAGTTTCATCCTGATTTTAAAAATCGTAAAGCTATTTTTCCACAAAACAGTATTGAAATTATGGTAATCATTGAAAAAATATTAATGTTTATTTTTTTGTGAGGATTTCACTTTTTCTTTTTTTATCCAAACTTAATAGAATATATTAAAAAAAATAAAAATCACAATTAATTTAATTATTACAATTGAATCTCGATTCGATCGAGATTCAGTTGAGCCACAATTGAAGAAGATAGAGTTTGAGTTTTGACTCAAACTAGCACCCTACCCATGGGCTAAACTGAACCCTTCAATTGAGCCATCGAGTTTTGATCGAATCGGAATTCAATTGTAACAAGTATAAAAATTTATTTATAAGATTCTTAAAATTAATATATTTTTTTTTTTAAAAAAATAGAATATATTATGTTATGATTAAATGAAAAAATTGACGGAAGAATAAAAATTGAAGCATGACCAAACATTAAAGAACAATTTTTTAAAAAACAAATATGAAAGGAATTCTCGAATTATGCGCAAATATTAAGGGGACAAAATTGTGTTTCTCATCGGAATTATGTATAAAATAACAAAAAAATACAGCTACATTCTTCATATGTATTATCAAACATATCAATAAGTTTATTGTGTTAGACTTGCCAAATACGAACATGCATAATGCGTTTATAGTGTAATGCTTTTAAACACTAACACGGCACAAAATTTGTGTGTGTGTTTATATTGTATTATCTTGTTATGTTAAGTCAGTTCTACGTTTATATGCGAAATTTATAAGAACATAAATATACTTAACTATTCAGGGTAAGAACTCTAAATTCAAATATCAAGTTTTATAATTTCTCAATGAAAAATTAATAAATTTTAAAAATTACTAATTAGTTGTAGTTTTAAAAGTTATTGAACTATATTTGTTAGAAAATCAAACTTATTGACACAACTTTATGATTAACACAAAGTGTTCTTGCTATCGTGTAATTGAAGCATAAGATTGTGATTGGAATTCTCTTTATTAATGAACTTTTTGCACTTTTGACATGCAATCTGTGATTTGTACGGTTTTACAACTCAGTGCACTAACTAAAGAATGGGTCGAATTCAGACCAAAAACGAAACGAATTGCTATATTTATAAACCGCAAAGAAAAATGATCATCTTCTTCCCTCTACAGACTTCTTCCCTCAGGGTACCATATTTACTATGCAACCTGCAAATCCAACTCGATCTCGTGCCTAACTTTCAAAACTTGGCAACTCCAACCCGATTCTTCTGTTCGTCAATATTAATGATCTCTTTTCAGTGGTGTTACCTGACTTCTAATAGTAGAATGCACTATCCTTGTGGTCGGACCCGTCCTGGCAGAGAATCGACCGCACTTCCATGATACATCTCGGAGGCTCCAAATCTTTCTCTTGAAGCATGTTTCCCAAAAGATGCTGCAGTTGGGAGGCAAATGTATCATCCAGGATCTGCATAGAATACAATAAGACAAGTTTATAGGAGGAGGCAGGTGGTACACAAGTTGTGACATTAACCGAAAGCAGTTAGCTACGTACGGATACAGCAATCCGTGAACCTTTGTTCCACGATCTGTTCTCTTTATGGTTGTCAAGGAAACTCAGAATGTCCTGCACAGGGAAAGAAACAGATTAGACAAACATAGTCTCAACTTTCTATTGCCTGAAATCATGTAACTGACCTGACCCATCCGATCCCAGAAATGTCGGCAAACCGAAACAAAGACATGGGTCTCAAAGATAGAGTGAAGGTGAGTCATGGTACTCGTCAATTGCTCGATTAGTGGCTGCATTCTACCTTGTATGTCTGATTCCACCACAATCCCTATCGAATCTTGAAGAATCTTTTTCAGTTTTGTTGATATTTGTAATTTTGTCTAGACAAACAATATCAAAACTGTCATAAGAATACTACAACTGATTGATTTTTCAAAGCAATATATATATAAACGGTGCTTACATTCTCTGCAAGTTTTTCTGCCACAGCTTGGAGATAATTTCTGAACTTGGTTCGCAGCATCACCGTCACTTCACTGAGACGTTCTCCAGGCGCTGTGTTTCCAGAGATGGGCATGCAAGAGCCCCATGTCTTGAACTTTGACTCTATCTTCGGCCGCAAGATATCTAACATTCGTTTCATTGAGTTCAAAAGAATCCCCAACTGAAGCAAATAGAGAGGATCAGATACGGCTTAATTGAGAAAGGAATTTGAAATCAATGGTGGTGTTGCTTGAATCTCACCTCATCGGGAACAGCATAAGGGCATACAGATCGTTTCGTAAGTTTCTGGACATATTTCAAGCCAAACTTTTTGGACACCAAGCTGTCCTTCAAAGGTAAGAGTACATCCATGTACTGCTTTTCCAGAGCTTCCATTACAGCATTCTCAACATCCGCAATTGCCTACTTGTGGAGATTTAGACCAAATGAGCAAAAGTCTGTAGGGAAGGAGGACATAAGATAGAGACAGCGGGGACTTACATTCTCAAGTACAAAGACATATTCAGGCCAACGACAGATTATGACTTCATAATCATTTAGTGACTCCCACATGCGTTCATACATGTCATCCACAAAAGGAGTTGTTGACTGTTGAGTCCTGACTCCTGCCCATTTTACCTGCAATAAACCAAATCAAATGCATCTCTTTAAAACTTCAGTACTAGATTGTTGAGCTTGAGATTCAAAGCCGTGGTTTCTTCATCGTTCCACATGCTGGAGTACACATATAGAAATTAAAAAATAGAAGAAAAGTACAAGAGAATATTCCAAAAGGTACCTTATCCAATTTACAAATCTCGACAAGGGAGTTTCGTTTATCTTGGATCCATGCTAAAATATACAAGTGGAAAAGCTCTTTTGCGTCAACTCCTCCTTTCACGGGGCTGACATGGACATGAAAGAGTGAGAAAACAGGCAGTGAAACTAGTGGGATTACTGCAGTAGCAGAATAGAATCTCTACCTGATTTTCCAGCTTGTGAGATCCCTTTGAAAATCAGTAGCTGCTATGATAAGTTCAGCTACATGAGGCAAAGGACTAGAAGGGGGACATGAGATGAGGAATGAACGCAACCTATTGCAGAGCTCAATGCTGTATTTTGCTGAAGACAAACTTGGGAGGTCCACAAAACTGCATTCACAATTCTCAAACATTTAGTACATATAAAGATGAACTACACTATGGATGGAAGAAAATGGAATCAGATGAAGATTATACCTGGGAAGTATGTGCAGGTTGTGGATCTCCATATCAGTAAAAATCTCATCTTTAAGATTCATGCAGAGCGAGGTCATCTTTTGATAGGCAGATGATATAATATCAGGGTCCAATAGAAGGCCTTCTATCGTGCTGAGAACATATTCATCAGTTTCCGCCAAGTGTCTCCTCGATTTGTTTTTGGCAGCGACCTGGAGAATAATTATGTAAACTGAGAATGGAATTACAAGAATAAACCAATGCAATCTTTTTGTCATAAACCACTCAATAAAGAGATTGTGAATATATTTTTTACCTGGAAATGGTGGCATAAATCTGTTTGCACCTCAGGGGAAAGTATGTCATTTAGTAGAGTATATAATCTGATGGCAGGTTCAAGTGCAGGAGCCGCAACACCAGTTGAAGGCCTAAACACATCCATGATACCCGAGAGTGATGACTCATCGAGTGATTTGTAGTTCTCAAAAGCCAATGCAAGAACTTCTTTGACCCGATCTCTGGTTTCTCCAAGGATTCGGTTCTGGTACAAAGGCAAAAACGATGACATACCAGTATTTTAATGAATGTAAAAAATTTACCTTATAACCTTGTCTAAGAGGATGACTTGTTTGTTAAACTAATTAATAAGTACCTCTTGATGACTTAAGGTTCCCTTTTTGTCAGCCTTCAAAAGGACAGGTACCAACATATCATGCACCAATACGAGGCAATCAGCAGTTGGAGTTGCCACATCCATTATGTACGAAAGATACCTATACCGTAGTAAACAAATGATTCAATGCTTTGAAAGATAGTTAATCTAAATGCACTAAATAGGGAGCAAATGACGTTAACGAAGGGGGGCATTGATTACCTACCTCAACCTAGTGTAGACATCAGAAACTCCATAATATGAGGCAAATTCTGTTAAAAGCCATTTCCATGAACCATGCAACAACAGATTTCTTTGTTGAAACTTTTGCACTCTCATGGCAACTTCAAGAACCAGGTCATATGCAACTGTTTCTGCGACAATGCCATACTAGCACCAGAAAAGAAAATCAGTGTGAATTTCCAAATTTGGGGTTTTATATTATTTCTGAACATAAATATCACTATTATGGAACCAAGGCAACTCTTCTATGCCAAATCGCAAAAATTTTCAATGTTTTCAGAATCTTTATTTCTACCCACTTGTACAGTTGTACTGAAGGTTTTACTATAGAGTTAAAAGAATGGTGGAGTCAGGGAGAACCTAAATACGTCAAGATTGCAAACTATCCATCGCAACTCTACTTGAAGATAGAGCTCACCTTCTGTTGATTGCTATCATCAAATCTTGTCGAGTAATTGATGTGGACCTGAACTTTCCCAATGAGTTCGTGCTCAGGCTCCCGATAGAGTGAGCACCATCGCACCTTGTCAGTCTACATCATTTCTCAAGTAAGCAATCGAAAAAAATAAAAGTTATTACATAATTCGATTGAGTGCAGTGACATTACTGGATCCTCATCAACTGTTGCCACTTGAATAAGGGCACGACCGAAATGCTTCCCCTTAGAATCCTGAACTTCAATTATTAGATCATCTCCAGCACTCTCCGGAAGGCTGTAAATATTTGAATTTCATGAAGAGGGTTAAAAAAAAAAAAAAAAAAAAAACTGAAGCAGACAGTGATTAATGACAATTGACATACAATATGTGTTCTTCGCCAGATCCAGGCTGCATGCTTATGGCATCCTCTTCTGTTGAACTTTTCATTCTTAATGAACATGAATATGTTTCTGGAGAACATGGTGAAGAGCTCTAAGTTCATGGACACATTCACTTTATGAAAAAGACAAGTAGGTTATTTACAACATTATTTACCTTGTGTAGTAGCATCAATGGGTGATGAGTTGTGGCGTAAACTTGTTATACCTGCCTTAAGCCGGCCAGGAACTTTCTTTAAGTATCGAGTGCTACCATGTATATATGCCATGCTTTGACGTGAGTAGGAACTATTAGCATGAACACGAGGACGAAAATGTCTTTTTTGAAGTGCATGCAATCTAGAAGAGAGTGTTGATGGCAAAGTGGAGAATTGATTGCGAAGAGACTCCACACTGATTAATGGTGTCCTCAAAGATAAAGAGGACCTCACGGACATGATGTTACATCCAGTTGGTTGATCCATCATGCTTTTCACCCTACGCACTGAAAAGTTGGTGAAAGTGAGGTCAAATTTTAGAGTAATAATTCAAACACCAAAACCTACAAATTGGGGGGGGGGGGAAAGTGTGAAGACACAACACCTTGCACCTTCATCTTGCCCAGTGTCTTTCTAGGTTTTGTAACAGCTCCCTCTTTTGTAAGGTTGGTAGTTCGTTTTGCCAACAATTCCTCTTCTGATTGTAGCAGAACTTGCTGCAAACTATAAATCCACAAATAAATTTGCAACTTTAAGCAACTATAATAGGAAACAAACAACACTATTGTATGAAAAATATATCATGTTTGATAGAACCCAACCGTAAAGCTTCCCTCCTGGGAGTATTGCACTAAACAAGTAATATTGCTCACCTAAATGCATCTCGCAATAAAGCACATTCGTTTTCCAAAAATAAGGGGGCCTCCTTGCAGCCCCGTGCCCAAGCACTGAGGCATAGCCGTACACAAGCATCATATGTTATCACAGCATGCCATGGACCGAGGGCACTGAAACAAGATCAGTTTCCAGTAAGAATTTATTATGCAGAAAAAGAGAAACAATTATCAGAAGATCACCTTGCATGGAACTCTGGGATTCGAGGTGGTTGTGAACTGGAAGGAGCACCGTCTGAAGCCACTGTGGTCCTGCAAATGAAAAAACAAGCCATAAAACATATACACTTTGGTGTGTTGGTAATTGGTATAGACTGCACGTAGCTACTAAAGTAAGTAACTTATCTGAAAGCTCCTAATAAATTGTGGACACTTGGAATTTGAATAAAGTAATACGAGAATTAACAAAGAAAACACAACTACCATACAAACCTAACAAATGTTTGCTGCATCTTTGTCCCATCATCAGGATACATATTAAATCCAGATCTCTTTTGTAATGTGTTTGCAGCATTTGTACTGGTGAAATGTTGAGAACTTTCTACAAAGGTCTCCCTGTGTCTTGGCATTCGTCTTGTACCATTATCAGCTTCTTTAGCAGAAATATGAAACGGAGGTGCACTAGGTATTTCGTCATCCTGCAGATCAGATCTCTTCTTCAGTGAAATTTTAAAATTTATCATAAAAATGGTATGACATCTGAGACTATCTCCTCTTTTTGGTTTAATAGCATAAACTATATGCAAAGTCCTAACTCACTACAAATGCAGCACTTTATGAATGGGGACTTGGGCTATTATCTTTATCCCCTCAGTGAGCAAAATACCCAGAATCTACACTCAGGTCTAGCATAAAGCACGACATGACATTTTGTTCAAGGAAGAAACTAATGTATTACATGTCTCTTTTGCTGTTGAAATTTGTCTACGCATATAATGAAAAAACTGATTGTAACCAAAAGAACCTTTTCCGTAACACTTTCTGCTCTCAACTTTGACGGTGTGCTTGAGAAGTATACATTTGCTCCAGGTTTTGATTTAACATAATGTGAACCTCCTACTTGTGATGTAGAGAACTCAGAGCTAGCAGCTGAGTGGGACAATTCATCTTCCTTATAGCAATTCCGTCTTCCCCAATGCCTCTCATTTTCCCTCGCAAACCTTTCTCCCATGGCAACTGTTTGCTTCGATGAACTCATATCACTTGCATACAGTTTATGCCTTTGTAATGCATTTCCATATCCATAAGCTTTATCATTTGGCAACTTTTCCTCTTGTGTAGACGAATCTAATGAATAGACCCCCCCATACACATTTTCTGATTCAGTGTCAGTATCATTATCGGATTTGCTATCAATGGAACCGCCTGTGGTTGTTCTGATTATAGAGATGGAACTTGCTGGAAAATGCCCACTACCAAATTTCGATGAATGAGGCAAACCGTAACCACTGCTTCCATTTAGTGCTTCAATTATGGGATCGATTCTTGGCACTTGATTCGAAACGGAAAATAGCTCTTCCTTCTGATGGGAAAAAGAACCCAGAAAATGATCAGTGTATCAAAAAAAAAAGTAAACCATTTAACGCTTGATCTAAGCAGTAACAAACTAGCTACGGTAGCAAAATCATTTATAGACATTGATATTTAATACAATTTATGGAAACAGTCACTGAAAAGGAGCAATGAGGATGTCAAGCTGCGAAGCGAATCTAACCTGCTTTACCCAATTGATCGCGTTGCTGTCGAGACCTTGCGTGAACATGATCTGCGACAGCGATGGACTTCTCGCCCAAAACGAGGCAAATCTGGAACAGACCCCAAATTAACTAGCACGGCGATCAAATCAGAACAAAGAAATGCCGCTGAATTCCAACAGTGAGTCTAGACGAAGACGAACGAAGAACTTGACGTCAATTGTCAAGATCGAAGACCACACGGTGAAGGACGACAGCAACTGACAGTGATCCTCTTCAGTACGAGAAAAGACGACAGCGATATTCTTAGGGAGTAAGAATTCTCCACACAGTGTATTATATAGTAAGGTTAAATATGTCCTCTAACTTTTACATTTACACATTTTTGCCTTGAAGTTTTAATTTAATCCAGTTCTAATCTTGTTCATCCGCCATACTTTGTATTTAAATACTGTGAATCCGATTTTATGATGACCATGTTCCAATTGTTGCTGGCAACTAGTTCGACCTCCATAGCTTCGTCCTACTAGTGATGGATTATATAGGTTAAATTATCGAATTTTATACCTAACATATACCTATAAAAAAATACGGAAATATCCTCAGTTTTTGAAAAAATACGAAAGTATAATCATTCGCGAATCTGATTCGTAGGTGTCATGTTGATGCAATCAGACAATGCCATGAGTGAAAATTTGTTGCATTGTCTCTCCCGTTAGCAAAATTTAATTTAATCTGTTGCAAACCTCCTCCACCTGCGAATTTCATTCGCGTATGGTAAGAAAAAATAACTTCTACACTTTTGTATTTTTTTAAAAATTGAAGATGTTTTCTTTATTTTTTTTCAAGTATATATTGGTCAAAAATTCTAAATTATTTGCCTCCTTCATAATTTTCAATTAGAGAATCAAACATTTGAGCAAAATGTCAAGGGTATGTGGTGCATTCCAAAACACGTGAGGACATATGTAAGAGTGCAGTTCTTACAAGTTCATGGTAAAATATCATCCGAGTGAAAGGTTAGGGTGCAACACGGATTTCATTTTTCATATAAAATGCATTCTGCGCTAATTTTTGGATCAAGGGTTTGAAATTTAAAATTAATATTATTTTTAATATTAATTTTTGGTTTAAAATTAATATGACATTTTAGATGAAAAGTGAAGCGGTTTGACAAAAAGATTAAAAAAAAATGTTTAATAAGTGATAAATCGTATCGTTTTAAGAACTACTTTTATTTTTATATATTATTATTTATTAATTTCTATTTATTTTTTTTTAATAATTTTAGGTGAACCATTTTGTTCATAACTCATAAGTATTTTCGTTATTTTAAGACATTTTAGCTTTTAATCTTTCTATGTATCTTTCTATGTACTATTGGATTAATTGTTAAAATTTATAAATTTGAAATATTTTATATGAGTTATTTTTTTTATAAATAAAAGGTATGGTTGTACCAGTTTTTTAAATGGTTCACAAGTCGTAAGTTAAATCGCCAAAAAAGTGGAACGATCTGAACAATGAGGAGACTGGTACCTTAACACATTTTAGATAAATTTGGACCCTAAGGAGTTCATGCCCACACATGTTAACGGTGAAACTAGTTTGTATGAATGGTTTATTTTTTTTATTTCGAATTGATATCAAAATTTCGGTCGGATACTAAATACTAATGATTTCAGTTAGGATTTTATTTATACAAATATCCTGTCAAAATTCGTGCAAGTGAAAAAAAATCATTCATTCATAATACAATTTTTGGATGTAAGTAGAAAATTACTCATTGAAAACCAAAATGAACATTAACGGTGGAAAATTAACGTTTGAGTCTTTTTTTTTCTGTGTGTGGAAGGAAAATGATAAGACCAAATCAAAGTTATTTTTCAACAGACATATTAATTATTAATTAATATTTAATCTGTTATATAATATAGATTTACGGTTAGACTGATCTCTACTATATGTAAAAGTTTAAAATCAATCTAAACCAAAAACTTAAAACAAATAAGAAAAATTCACTACTAAACTGAATCGTATATTTAAATATTTATTATTTTTTCTACGGGTTTTTATTTACGAATTGCCTTTTTCTACATGTAAAAGTAAATATGATTTTTTAAATAATATACAATATTTATAATTTAATTAATAAAATTAACAGATTAATAAACTTAAAAACACACATTTTTTTAATACATTAATGTAAGAATAATTCTTACACAAAATATAAATCAATAATTATTAATAATATTTCATTGAATTAGCTTGCCCGAAATGCATGAATTATTAAATAGTATAAAATAATCGAATTCGACCTATGCATATTTGTATATAGAGTTAAATACCAAGTAGCTACATGAACTTTGGACGTTTTGCAACGAGTTACCCGAACTTTGAAAATTCAAAACAAACTATCTCAACTTTGAAGAAGATGCAAATAGCTACCTGAGTCCAATTTCTGACGAATTTCTGACGAATTTCCGACGACTTTCCGACGACTTTTCGATCACTTTCCGACAACTTTCCAACGACAATTGACGGAAAATTGGACGAAGATAGCTATTTGAACATTTTTCAAAATTGAGGCAGTCCATTATGAACTTTTAAAGTTCGGATAGCTCGTTGCAAAATCTCTAAAGTTCATGTAGCTAGTTTTAAGAACTATTTATGGAGTATCGTGTAAGTTTTTCCCTCATTTAATGAGAACGAGATAATATTACTGACCAAAATTAATTTAAATTTAATTGTATTGAGTTAACTTTGTTTGACTTATATTAGTTTGACCAAAGAAGTGGACTAGTGGAGTGTCTGCTGTGACAGACTGACAGCGAGACTCACTATACATAGTCACATGCCTATCAATGACAACCGAAGCATCGATGAGACCGTTACTTTTGATGAGACCGTTACTTTAATAGTTTAATTCTTACGAACTTCTAGTTCTATTTAGAATTTCATATAGTTTTTAATTATATATATATATATATTAAATTATTAGCTTTCGATTGAAATTATCTATATTTAGGGTTGAAAAAAAAAAACTGGTTCTGCCAAACCGAACCATACCACTTGCTAATCGTACATCTTTTGAACCGGTTTGAAATTGATATGGTATTTTGAAAGAAATATGAAACGATTCGGTTGAACCATAAAAAATCGATTCATAAGTGGTAAATCGTACTATTTTATGAATAAAGTTTTTAATATATATATTATTATTTGTATTATTTTATTTATTTACCATTTTAAGTGAATCATTTATTCATATATGCTCTTTTGTATTTTAAAATATTTTAGCTTTCAATCTTTATATCAATCTTTTTATATATTATCAGATTATGTGTTAAAATTTATAATTTTAGAATATTTTATATTAATTTTTTATTTAAAGAAAATGCACGACTGAACCGATTAAAAATCAGTTTTTGAATTGATTCAGAAGTGGTATGATAAATCACCCAAAAAGTGGAGTGGTTCGGATGTGTGGATCGAACAATACCTTACCACATTTTAAGTAAAATACGGTTTTTGAACAGGTTTGGCTCTGAACCGTTTCATGCCCACCTATGTCCGTATGTACTATTTTATATATATTTTAAAATGTTGACATTTAGTCATATTTTAATATAATGAAAGTTGATGGAAAAATAGTGCCATAGTTGAAAAGTTAATATAGTATTATTTATGAATATTTTTATATTATTTTTATTATATCTATAAGTTTTTTTGTCTGCAAAGTATAGATTTACTTATTTATGAAAAAATAAGCCAAAAAATCGATTTCTAAATTGAATTGAAATTAAAATTCAGAATTGAGGTTTGAATATTTAAATGGTTTAAGAATTCAGAATATGTTGGTTGGTCTAATATTCAACATAATACGGTCAACATCTTACCCTTATTGACTGACACAGGTAATAAAATTGTTTTATAAGGAATGTAAAATGACATATACGTCTATATAAATAAATGAATATATATAATATTTATTTTGTGTAGACACATGCATCCTTTGTGGTTCAATCACAGTTCCTGAAATTGCCCTTCTGAATGTTCTCTGCAACTCCCTTTTCCTGTGTTCTCTAGTACATTTTGGCTCTTCTCTTCAATTCTCCAACGACCCCACCCCAAATCCATCCTTGTCCTTCACGCCTCCCTTTTGCCTCCTTTTATCGATCTTAATTGCCACCTCCCCCTCTATCAGAGCCGCGAATTCAGATTCTACCCTCCTCACCTGACAACCGTGTTCTTGGATCTATCGACTTCTGATTCAGTATCAAGCTCAACTTTTGAAGATGAGAACTAATCTTTACTGCAGAATTTGATTCGGAAACTCCGATTATACTCTTTCTACGTGTTCCTTCGATTTGGATCTATCTGGCCATTGATTCTACAGCTTACGTTTCCGATGAAGCTGAAATCTGTTCTAGTGGTAGATATATAGTTGCAGCGTTTCTTGACGGAATCTTGAATGGCTCTTCCTATTGATTCTAAAAAGTCAACTGCATGCAGCCCTATTGATTCCGTTACTCGAAAATGCATCGTATTGGTAATCATCGCTCTAGTTTCGTTCGTCCTCGTGTTCTTGAGATTCGAAGGTGACGAGAATCGTAATTTGCTCTCAGCGACCGTCTCACTGGCTAATTCCGAGTTTGGTATCAGAAAAGACAAGTTTTTGGAGGTTCCTCAAATTATATGGGGACTAAACAATCAGAAGATTGCATTTGCTAGGGCTTGTCTCACTGCAAGGATGCTGAATCGAACTCTTCTAATGCCGAGTTTGAGTGCATCCTTGTTTTACAAGGAAGTCGATCTCTTGCAGCCCATCCCCTTCGACAAGGTCTTCAAATTTGAGAAATTCAATTCCCTCTGTAATGGATTTGTCCAGTTAGGCCGCTACTCTGATCTGTCAAATCGGACTGAAACATTGGAATTACAGAAAGGAAGTGGTAGGAGATGGACAATTGAAAGAGATTTAGATCAGCTAAAGAATTTTACTCAAGACCCAAATGACCAACACGAGGTTATTAGAATCGTTGGCAAAAATCCTTTTCTATGGCACGATCATTGGCCAGTGAAGGATTACGCAAAGGTTTTTGAGTGTTTAGAGGTGGTCGATGAGATAGCTAAAGAGGCAGACAAGGTTATCAACAAGATTAAAGAGACAGGGACTCGATTCGGCGCCAAACCCGATTCTTATGTTGCAGTCCACATGAGGATAGAGAAAGATTGGATGATCCATTGTAAGAAGCTAGAGCAAAGAATGAATATCAGCCAAATTTGCAGCAGCAAGGATGAAATTACAACAAGAGTAGGCAACATTGCTGGTCTGAAGACACCAACAGTTGTCTACCTTGCTGTTGCTGATAGTCTTCTTGAGGATTCAGCTATACTAATTGGTTGGAAAGATGGGTTGTTCCCTTTTGAGAAGAAGAAACTAGGGGTTGATTCCATATACCAGAATCAACCTTACCTTATAAAATCTGCAATTGATTATGAGGTCTGTGTGAAATCATCTGTATTCGTTGGGAATAGCTTCTCAACTTTCTCGAGCCTCGTGGTTCTTGATCGTACACAGAAGATGATATCAATGGGGGTTGACAGTTCTTGTGGATTAGGAGATGTGAGTTGGCCTTCTTATGCTTATAACATAGAAGGGGAATTTTGTGGCCCTCAGAAATGGATGACAAAGATGACAGATCCTAGCTTAAAAGCGATCAGCTACGGATCAAATGATATTTCTTGTTGAGTTTGTGCAGCAAAAAGGTTTGGGTATAGAAGTTTAGTTACCACTTTTGTGTTATAAGTTGTGATTTGGTGAGGATTTATTTTATTCTTTTTCAATTCAAATTTTGGTTACAAATGATAGTTTTGAAAGTAAATTGAAACTGAACATTCTCCTCTCCTTGTGATTCTTGTGAGTATATGCAGATGTTTGTTTACAGAAATGCATCCTTTAATTACTTGCAATTTTGATGAGTTCTTCTTTTGCATGTTTATCACTTCTTTTGGGGGATAAATTCAAAATTATAGTTCTATAGCGTTGCAGAATAATTATAAATACCCCTATAAAGCATCTTTAACATTTGCTCTTTAATTTGTGAAGAAAATTTTGCAGTGGGTCGGTTGTCTTATAATGTGAATATTAGTGTGGTGGAAGAAGATTCGATGCCTGTTTGTGAATTTTTTTAAAAAGTAGGCATTGCCAAAAAAATTTGAAAAAGTAAGTATACGGAAAAAATATTTAGCAAAATGTATATAAGCGCGACTGATGGTAGCGTTTTTTACAACGTGCGCTATTTTGAGTAGTGTTTTTCACAAAACGCCACTAGGGGTAGCGTTTTTCATAAAACGCTACTTGAATTTCGCTACCCCTAGTGACATTTTTTTTACGTTTTTTTTACGATTCGATGTTTAATTAAAAATAAAATTATGTATTATTAAAAAAAAATAAAAACTTATAGTAAGTAGATATTTTAATTGCGATTCAAATTATGCAAAAAATATTAAATTTGGAGTTACGAATTGACTGAAGGCTCTGCCGTAAGTTGGGATATAAAAATTTGACTTTAAAAAATATAACTCATACCCTATAAGTCCAAAATGACCACGTTGAACGTCATTAATGTCGTAATTCAATTGTCTACCTAGGGTTTTGATTAGAAATACAGTGATTTCGTAACCTAACATCGTTTGTCTTAAAATTTGACCGAAATAATTAAATGCATTAGGTGAGCAATTTAATTATGTACTTACTCACAAAAAATACAAAAAATAAAGTGCGTAGATATTTTAATTACAAATTAAATGACGCTAACTAGACGTTAATATTTTACTTTTAGACTGATCGTATAATACTATACGTAATTTACTTCGTATTATATTGTATTAGACTGTCAGTCTAAAAGTAAAAAATTAACGTCTAGTTAACGTCATTTAATTTGTAATTAAATTATATACGCACTTTAAGTTTTTTGATTTTTTTTTGAGTAAGTACATAATTAAATTTCTCACCCAATGCATTTAATTATTTCGGTCAAATTTTAAGACAAACGATGTTAGGTTACGAAATCAGTGTATTTCTAATCAAAACCCTAGGTAGACAATTGAATTACGACATTAATGACGTTCAACGTGGTCATTTTGGACTTATAGGGTATGAGTTATATTTTTTAAAGTCAAATTTTTATATCCCAACTTACGGCAGAGCCTTCAGTCAATTCGTAACTCCAAATTTAATATTTTTTGCATAATTTGAATCGCAGCTCTCCTCTGTCAAGCTCTCCTCTGTCAAGACCCGAGCCGCTTCCCGTTACTCGATCCGATCTCGGCTCGTCCCCATCGTGGATCGCTCGGCACCGTTCTTTCCATATTTGCCAAGTCATGTTCTCCGCAGCAAGCCTCCTTCTTCTCCCTGCTTCGCCCGTCCCTTCGGCTAGAGCATGGATTACCTCTATCCAGCTTGTCCTCTCGGCCTCATCTCTCCATGTCCAAGAGATGTTCAGCTCGCCTCTCCATGCTCGCCTTGCCCACGCACACTCCAGCAGTGCGTGTGGCTCATCCTCTTCCTCCATACAGAACGGGCATCTTCTCGTGAGGTTGATGTCCCTCCTCGCCAATACCGTCTGGACCGGTATAGTCCTATGTCCAACTTGCCAAAAGAACGACTTTACCTTAGGGATGGCAATGCTGCTCCATATCTCCACCCATCTCTTCTCGGCTTGGACCTGATTGCCCATTCCAAGGTTCAGTTCAGCTTCTTGGGCCTCCTCCTTGAGTTGTTTGTACACGTTCCTCGGCTTTACCTCGTCTCCCTTGTCCGTTGGCCACACCCATCGGTCTTCTACGTCCCTCGACCGAAGGTGAATGGCCTTGATGGCTTTGCGATCCCTTTCCGTTATGGCCTCCGATATTGGGTCCAGGTTCCATCTCTTCGGTTCGCCTACAATAAGCTGGCTAACCTTCATCCTATGGTTCAGCCTCTCTTGATCACTTTGGCCTGCTTGTAACTCCGTGCCTCCCGGTATCCACTTATCACCAAAAACGTGTATTGATCTCCCGTTTCCAACTTGCCACATCCCGAACCGTGCCATTACATCCCTCCCATGGAGGATGCTACTCCACGCCCACGATGGCCGTGCCCCTTTCTTAGCCTCCTTGAGATCACCGTTCGGGTAGTAAAGCCCTTTCATCACCCGTGCCCACAACGATCTTTGGTTATTTTGAAGTCTAGCCGCCGTCTTTGTAAGCATCGCGGTGTTGAAATCCCAAAGATCCCGAAATCCAATACCACCTAGATGTTTGGGAAAGGTCATCTTTTTCCAACTCACCCAATGCATGCTCCTTCTGTCATTCTTCCCATTCCACCAAAATCGTGCAATCATCTTAGCAATATCATCGCACCACGTTTTTGGCAATCTAAACAATGTCATCAAGTAAGTAGGAATTGCATTCACAACCGCCTTCACAAGTACCTCCTTACCCGCTTTGTTTAGAAACACTTATTTCCATCCGTGTATCTTTTTGAGGATTCGGTCTTTAATGTAATTGAGAGCAGCCTTTTTGGATCTTCCCCATGTAGTCGGGATCCCTAAGTAGTTGCCCGCATCAGCCACCTCTCTAATCCCTAGAGCCCTCCGAACCTGTTCCTTATTCTCCTCCCGGACCTTAGTTCCAAATTGTATACAAGATTTGTCCAGATTGACGCTCTGACCCGAGGCCTTCCCGTACCCCTCTAATATCCGTCTGAGCTCTCTTGCGTTCCTCTCGCTTGCCTGAATGAAGAATATCGAGTCGTCCGCAAACAGTAGGTGGTGAATGTCGGGGCACGTTCTCTTCATTTTGATACCTTCGATCCTCCCCTCCTCCACCGCACGACACATCTGCCTAGACAACACGTCAGCTATTAGAATAAACAGGTATGGCGAGAGTGGGTCGCCTTGCCTCAAACCCCTTGTGGGTCTAAATCTCGTTGTTTGGTCACCATTAATAACAACTCTATATTGGACCGTTGTCATGCACTCCTCTATCCATTTGCACCACACCGGAGAAAATCCTAACCTTTTCAGAGTTTCAAGTACTATAATTTTTTTAATAAATACATAATTTTATTTTTAATTAAACATCGAATCGTCAAAAAAACGTAAAAAAAAAATGTTACTAGGGGTAGCGAAATTCATAAAAACGCTACTTACGCTACCCTTAGTGGCGTTTTGTGAAAAATGCTAAAAAACATTACCCCAGTAGCAATTATATACATTTTGGTAAATATTTTTTCAGCATACATATTTTTTTTAAATATTTTATGCACACTAGTAACTTTTTTACATTATTTGATAGTCAGTTTTAGTGTACTGTCTTGACCAAAAAAAAATGTTTTAGTGTACTGTTGTTCTGACAGGAGAGAATCGCTGTTCTTTTTACCATTTACGGATTCAGATTTGATTGGGAAGAGAGAGAGAGTATCAATGATGAGAACAGAGAAGTGTAATCTATGACTTAGCGTATAGGAAAACCAAAAGAAAAACAATGATGAGAAGTGTAACATTTTTCTTGCCATAATGAGAATTGTAAACTTCACTGAACTTTTTCAAAAAGTGTATATGTCAGAAAACTTTTTTGAAAAAGTATATACCGTCAAACATATTTAGAAGTCTAAACATATTTAGAAAAATGTTAATAGGCGCATACTGAAATAGGCGCATCCTGGGGATGCGCCTATGAACCAATTATATGCGGTTCCCTCGATTATTGTACGAATTGAAACAGTAATAATCAATAATTTTAACATTCAACTTCGATAAATATACTGATCGTCTGCTATTTGCGTTTGTCCGTCTTCTTCATCGTCTTCTTCACCATCTTCATCATCTTCTTCATCATCTTCCTCTTTATCAACATTGTTCTTCATCAGCATCTAAGGTAAGTAATTTATTTGTATATATTTCTTAATATTAATTTTGTAAAAATGTGTAGGAGTTATATTTACGTATATATCATATGTGATAAGAATTTTGATACTACTAATTTTGTTAGGATCAAGCATGACAGAAATTGGTATAATTTGCTTATTTGGCGGCCAAATAGTGTCCGAGAATGGTAATGAGGTTTATGTTGGTGGTACATCCAGTATTACTACAGCTACCTTGGATATCTCTCTTTGTCGCCTAAAGGAAATTATATGTATGGAGTGTAGTTGGCCGGATGTTGAAGCCATGTCCATAAACATTTCATATAAATTTACGGATACTGATGGACTTTGCAAATTTTTGCGTATTCGGCCGGATTCAGCATTGTCTTTTGCTTTAGAGTTAAGTTCTGCTAGTCGATTTATTGTGTTTAGCGTGACTAGAGAACGCAATTTGATTCCAAACATCGGGGATGGGGGTGAGGAGACAGTGAATATTTTGCATGGTCACAACAATGATATATCAGATGACGATGTCGACGTTGACGCACTCTCAGATGACCATGTGGTTAATGCAGAAGATCCGTATAGTCAACATTTTACAGGGCACATTGATGAAGACAACGAAGAGGTGTTTGAAGTTGGCGAGAACTCTGAAGATGTACACGGAGGTGGCCATGGTGGAAGTAGCTCACACGACGTGCAAATGATGCAACCCACTGCTGAAAATTGGGTGGATAGTAATTGGATAGACAACTTTCAATCAAGGGATGAGTGGTCTACGGCTGATGATGACACGTCGAGTGAAAGTTTCTTGAACACAAACATGAAGTTTAATAGTAAGGACGAGTTGGCTGCCGCTGTGAGGAAATGGCACATAGCAAATTCGAAGGTGTGTATTGTCGAGACATCCACTCCAAAATCAATTGTTTTCAGGTGTAAAGTTGATCAAACAAATTGTTCTTGGTCATTGAGAGGAAGTCTGTTTAAGCATACTGGAATGTGGAGAATATCCAAACTGAATTCTCCACATACATGTGCTAATGAAGTCCTCATCGAGCGACACCAAAACATCAACTGCAAGATGATAGTGGCTTTAATAAGAAATTCTGTTTTAGCTGACACTGGACTGAAAATTTCAGTAATCCAGTCGATGGTGGAGAACGAGTTTGGCTCGAAGATTGGATATCCGAAGGCGTGGTACTCGAAACAAGTGGTGTTGGAGTCGTTATATGGAACGCATGAGGATGCGTTTGTAAACCTCCCTAGGTTACTTTCGGCTATGACCGTATATATCCCTGGGACAGTGTATGATTTCATGCCCAAAAGGGTAAATGCGGAAACTGGAGTAGCGACCTTTGGAATGATGTTTTGGTCATTCGGTCCAGCCATTGAAGGCTTTTCCCATTGTCGGCCTCTTATAAGTATAGACGCAACACATTTGTATGGGAAATACAACGGAAAAGTGCTTGTAGCCATATCGTACGATTCTAACAATGGCATATATCCTTTGGCATTTGGTATTGCAGATGGAGAAACAAACGAGAGTTGGAACTGGTTTTTACAGCATCTGAGGGATAACGTAACCAAGGATCGCCATGTATGTCTAATGTCTGATCGGCACAGGGCAATAATTAACGCGGTCGAGGCTGTATATTGTCAATACGGGGTTGGAACACATCGCTTTTGTGCAAGGCACATAGCAAGTAATTTCAATCACGTCTTCAAAAGTGTTATCCTGAAGAAACAGCTTTACCTAATGGCAAGCACACCTGATAAACGTAAGTTTGATGTCTGGTATGCTAATCTATTGGCGATCCATGATGGAAAGTACAAGGACTGGATATCCAACATACCCCTCGATAGATGGGCTTTAGCATACGATGGAGGAGCGCGGTATGGAAACATGACCACCAACTTGGTTGAAGTGTTTAACGGCGTTTTGAAAGGCGCAAGGGCATTGCCGTTGACTGAGTTAGTGAAACTAACTTATTGGAGGTCCAATACGTACTTCTTCACGCGTCGACACGAAGCAATGGCTGCCATTGAGGAGTCGAAGGTGTGGTCGGACGTTGTCCAAAAGACCATTGCTCGCGCACAGAAACAGCTTGGCAGGATGCAAGTGGCCCAGTTCAGTCGAGAACACGGTGTTTTCCAAGTCCGTGACATTGGTAGATTTGTACAAGGTGTCGGTTGGACCACTCCAGGGAATTATACGGTTAACGTGGTTGAGCAAACATGTGAGTGTGAGTTATGGCAAATATATCATCACCCGTGTGCACATGGAATGGCAGCTCTCACTAAGGCAGGGATGCAATGGGCTCCTCACGTTGATCCGCTATATTCGAACCATGCACGTCTGGCAGCATACTCACCATGTTTTCAACCAGTACCGGACGATTACTGCTGGCCACAGTTTGACGTTCCGACATACAGTCATGATCCGGAAAGGTGGAGGACAAAGCGTGGTAGAAGAAAATCCAGCCGTATCCATAACGAGATGGACGCTAGGGAAGGTTTGCCCAAGAGAAACAACTGCTCCAAATGCGGTGGAAGTGGACACAACAGGAAGACATGTAAATCTCCACATTAGGCGGCGGAAGAGAAATGTTGTAATAACAATATGTTGTAATATGTAGTATATCGTACGTAGAAGATGTTGTAATTTTTAAGAAAAATGTACATGTCGGAACTTCATGTAACCAGTGGCATTACTCTTTTTATGTCAGTATTTGTGTCCGGTAAAATTTTAGGAAAATAATAAAAAAGTAAAAAAATTAGCATCTTCTCTAGACCATCGTTTTAGGGGGGGGGGGGGGGGGGGTTAAATGGGTTGTCGGTAAGAAATGTCAATTTTTGAAGGTTGCCAAAAAAATCTACAAAAATTAGGACAACTAGATAAATAATATAGAAGATGAATGCAATAGTTCTTACACGCAGTTAATAACAATATGTTGTAATACGGTCCATATCGTACGTAGAAGATGTTGTAATTTTTAAGAAAAATGTACATGTCGGAACTTCATGTAACCAGTGGCATTACTCTTTTTATGTCAGTATTTGTGTCCGGTAAAATTTTAGGAAAATAATAAAAAAGTAAAAAAATTAGCATCCTCTCTAGACCATCGTTTTAGGGGGGTTAAATGGGTTGTCGGTAAGAAATGTCAATTTTTGAAGGTTGCCAAAAAAATCTACAAAAATTAGGACAACTAGCTAAATAATATAGAAGATGAATGCAATAGTTCTTACACGCAGTTAATAACAATATGTTGTAATACGGTCCAATATTACTTAATGCAACACTAAACTAGTCGGTACAGTCAAATTCACTATCATATTCACCTTCATCTTCCTCTTCCTCTTCGGTGTACTCCAATTGTTCAACAGCCCTAAATTTACGTGCCGGCCCCCCAGGCCCTCGACTTGAGGAGGCTTCCCCGATGTTCCCACGTCCACGCCCAGGTGCTCCTCGAACACGTCCTCCGTGAAGTACCCTCAGCTCACGATCAGTTAATTCATCCGACTGTCGGATGTGTTCGGCGTACACAGGTAGTTGACCGATTGCATCGTAAGACGACCGACAATTTTCTAAGTAAGCTTCGCCCAGTAATTTGAATTTTTTTTGGGTGAACTTGAGGGTACCTCTTGCAGCTTTCCGTGCAAGGTGAATGCCTCTAGACATGTATCCCATCTGCAATATTAACAACAATGATATTAAAGGATTAAAAACAATGAATTATCAATTATTAACAACAATGATAGACAGAAGTAAGGACTACGTAGGTACTTACCACTGTCTCTACTTGTCCCCCGTGAGGGACAAACGGAGCTCTTGGATGATGAGGCGTGCTAGCTTCGGCAAATGGAGTCGTAATGAATCGTCGGGTTATTTGCTGATACCATGCCATGTATTGCGAGACGTTCACCACCGGTTGGTCTTCCCGCCTCACAAACGGTACACGGTTGTTCCATAATGCAATCATATTTTGATGCATTGCCGTCCAACGACGCTCCCCCTGCGCACCTTTACGTGTTATCTTATGCAGTCGCGCATGATCTTGAACCTCATCAGGTGTTATCTCTGGAATGTGCTGCTGCAGTCCAAATTGCCGCATAACTCTATCTGGACGGTGCCACTCGACCACATTAAAATAGATAAGTGGCACCTTCGCTCGGAATAACTCGGGGTGGTCACGACAGACAGGGGGTGCAGTAGCCAACCTAAAGGGACTGTACGGCACCCATGTCACCTAATATTGAAAGTTTTTCGCAATCACAACGTAGGGTTAATATTATTCGAAACGTAGATAAGAAAAATAACCTCAAACATGGTACCTGATCAGCTGACTGAGACTCCAAGTCATCCCTATAGTACACCAAATTCGTAGTTCGAATTTGGTGACTGAACGATCTTTTGAGAAATGCCCACCTATTAAGAAAAATATTCACCATTCAGATTTCAGCAAAATAACGAATACAGATGTTTGTCACAATCAATCCAAAAAAAATAAAATCAACCTGTATCCTAAGGGATGCATCTCTCCACCAGGAACTTCACCCTGGAGCACAGGACGACCAAGGTGAAGGTGCTCCCACGACCATAACTGTAGTGCAAAAAATTAATAACATTGTAGAATCAATTCTAAATATTCTTCCAAAATTTTCATATGGAATACCTGTAATAGGATGACACACCCTGAGAATGTTGCAGCGTTGAGCTCCGAGGCATCACACAATCCCCGGTATGTAGCCGCCAAAACAGCTGAACCCCAACTGTAATGACTTGCTCTCTCTAAATCCCTCAGTAGGGGTAAGTAGATTAAAGACACCTTGTCTTTCTTTGTTGTTGTAAACAACACACCACCAAGTATCATGAGGATAAATGTCCTTGCTTGTTGTTCGGCGGTAAGATGAGGATGAAACAGATGTTGTCGTAACGTAGTCAACTTAACAAAATCTTTACGACCTTGTAAGTTCAGACCTAATAATTCAAGACCTGCAGCATCCATGTCTTCCTCAGCTGCATAATCATCTGTTACTGGATCTCCGTGTATACGAAGTCCAAGAATCACGGCTACGTCCTCAAGCGTGATCGTCATCTCCCCATGTCTCAGATGAAATGTATGTGTCTCCGGCCGCCATCGCTCGCACAATGATGTCAGTAATTTTGGATCGAGTTTGGGATGTGACATAACAACCACATCCCATAAACCAACAGCTTGCACAATCGCTTGTGCATTTTCGGAAATTAGATTTCCTTCGCCATTTAAACAGCGAAACGTTATTTGTTGATTATCGCTCAGATCCGACGAACGATGATTAGCTTGACCCCAAAGGACCGATGGATCTAAAGGACCAACATCTATCACGTTGGTACCGTACGACAAAGTTGACATAACTACGCGCGGCTGCATGATAACTGTACAATTAAACAATATAATTTTTTTTTTTATAACAATTTATATTTTTGGCACAATTTTTTTCCAAATTCTAATAATTCAAATATATACAATTAATTTATAATAATATAATTAATTAGCACTATAATTACTAGTTTAGATTAATATGGCTAATTAACATAACAATAAATATTAATAATCATATATTTATAAAAAAAAACTATTCAAAAAAAAAAAAAAATTACCGAGTAGGTGGCGGTACTTGGCCGTCTGCGGTGGCGGGTAGGTGGCGGCGACGTCGGGATCTGGAGGCTTGGCTGAGGCGAAGCGAGGCGGCGAGGTGGCGGCGTCGGGAGGAGGCGAGGCGGAACACGGCGAGGGGACCGCGGGGCTTCAACTGGCGACACGAGGCGGGAGCTGGGGGAGATCGGCTTGGAGGCGAGGGCGTCGGGGAGCTCTGGAGGCGAGGGCAGGTGGCGGCGAGGTGGCGAGGTACCAAGTTCTGGAGGCGGCGAGGTGGCGGCGTCGGCAGCTGGAGAGGAGGCGAGGGTGTCGGGGAGCTCTGGGGCGGGGATGCGGACGAAGAAGACGTAGGGTTCTTTAAAAAGAACCCTACGCCATAGGCGCATCCCCAGGTCGCGCCTATGCATAGGCGCGACCTGACACGTGCGCCTATGGAATAGGCGCGTCCCCAGGACGCGCCTATAGAATAGGCACGTCCTCGGGTTCCCGCGCCTATAGACACTTTGCTAAAAAAATAATTTGGATATTCACTTTTTCAAAAAAAAATTCTAAAATAAACAGATTTTGAAAAAACTCAACTTCACTCGATCGACGACATCATTCAGAGTTCAGACTTCAGTGAAGATTTATTGGTGGACGATTGCCTCGGTACTGAGCATTGAATACAACACATTTTTTTTTTATAATTTTTTTTTTTTGGCCACATAACAATTCATTCATTCAAGATAACCGAAAAGGAGCAATCGAGTTGTTCAAAACTACATTACAATCCGCTAAAATAAAAGACGAAAGAGGGGTTGGGGGAGAAGACTCCCAATCCTGAGGACACAACCCCGACACCGCATTCTTGGCTAACCAGTCCGCGCATACATTTGCGGACCTAGGGACATGAGCCCACGTTACCTCCTCCAACATCGACGCGAGAGAGAAAACGTTTGACAAAATGGACTCAATCCTCCAAGAAAATTCCTTCCGAAGAAGGTGGTTAACAACACCCAAGGCATCCGACTCAACAATAACCCGAGACCAACCCTTGTCAAGCGCCAGTCGGACCGCCCGCATAATCGCTTCCGCCTCAAGTTCCTCGACGGATCCTCCCATTGTTGTTTCTATCAAGCCCCCACGAACCGAACCCGATGAGTCACGGGCAATGACACCAATGCCCCCAATAGCCGAGCCTCCTTGTGAAGAAGCATCACAATTCAGTTTTATCGTTCCCAAAGGTGGCTTTGTCCAAGTCGTGACCGATGGATTCGGAGGCGGCCTCACCCGGATCGGCCACGAAATCTCCCCGTATATCCGTTGAATCTCCATCATGATCATTCCTATCACCGGGATAGTCCCCTCAAACCATAACTTGCATCTCGCCCTCCAAATGATCCATGCGATAATCATGAGCCTCGACCATTCCTTACTCGAGGGCGGGGCGGCGATCATTGCCCAACCGATCCAATCCTCCAAAGAATTACATCCCAAAAGAATAGCCGATAAAGGAATATAATTTCTCCATACCTGCTTAGCCCAAGGGCATCCAAAGAGAGTGTGTTCATGAGAGTCCTCCATAAGGCACGAATGGTATCGAGGGTCAACCGGCATACCTCTAGTCGCAAGTGCCTTGCCCGTGGGAAGAAAATCAGCGGCAAGTCTCCACCAAAAAGCCTTGATCTTCGGACATACCTTAGAGTTCCAAATAGCAGGCCAAAGTCGAGGAATGTCAAGAGGAGGGGGCCTATTTAGGTTGACCTCCGGCTGCCGAACCCTATGAGTAGCATGATATGCTGAGCGGACAGTTATGGCACCATCTCTCGTGTGAGGCCATCGCACGGCATCGGGCCTCGGGTCAATCGGAATCGTGGTGTTGAGGATGGCCGGGACATCATCGGGATGAACAAGGGCACGGATAGAGTTCTCGTTCCACTTGGGTCCATCTATGATCCAATCGCTAGCCGTGACATCCTCCCCAATGGCTGCACCCTGTCTCGGTCGAACCCTGAAATGCTAGAGGGAGGGGATCCAAGGGTCCCGGAACGGTCTAATGGAGCTACCGTCCCCGAGCACCCAAATTGACTCCTCCTTGATTACCTCTCGACCCCCTAGGAGGCTCGTCCAAGCCCATGAAGGGCGGCTACCTGGTTGCGCCTGCATGAAGGAAGAGTCACGAAAATATAAACCCTTTAGAAGTCGGACCCAAAGAGCATCCGGTTCCGCAAGGATCCTCGCTGCCATGTTTGCCAAGATAGCCTTGTTGAAAGTCTGCATCTCACGGAAACCATATCCCCCATACGCCTTAGCCGCGGTCATAGCGTTCCAATTTTTCCAATGAATCTTCCTCGCTCCCTCCGTCGAACCCCACCAAAAACGTGATATGATTCCATCCACCTCTTTGCACCAAGATATCGGAAGTTTGAACACGTGCATAACGTAGGTGGGGATGGCATGAAGTACCGCCTTAATCAGGACCTCCTTCCCTGCTTGATTCAAGAAGCGGTTTCGCCAGTTATGCACCTTGTCCCGAATACGTTCCTTGAGGTAGGTCAGAGCACCTCTTCTTGATCTTCCCCATGCTGTGGGGATGCCTAGATAGTGTCCCGGGTTCATAGTTTGTTCGACTCCAAATAGAGCTGAAATGTCCTGTTTGAACTCGTGAGATGCCCCCGTATTGAAGAAAAGGGTTGACTTGGCGAAGTTGATTTTCTGCCCGGAAGCCTGACAATATAAATCCAGACTCGCCTTCAGATTTTCCGCTTTATCCAAGGTCCCCTTCATGAAAAACAAGGAGTCGTCCGCAAAGAAGAGGTGTTGGATCTCCGGGCACCCCCTCTTTGGACGGATACCCCTTATCGAGCCCTGAGAGACCTGGTCATCCAGAAACCTCGAGAGGACGTCAGCGACAAGAATAAATAATAAGGGTGAGAGAGGGTCACCCTGGCGAAGTCCCCTCGACGGTTTAATCATAGCCGATTTCTTCCCATTAATCATGATCCGATACGATACCGTTGAGATGCACGCCTCCACCCACATAACCCATCTATCATTGAACCCTCGCTTCTTGAGCCCTAAACCCTAAACCCTAAACCTTAAACCCTAAACCTATAATAACCAAATCGCTACTTTCACTTTTTTTTTTTACTTTGAATGCTTTACAAATTTCTATATAAATTTTGCTACTTATACTTTTAGAATTGAGACAAATTATTATGTCAGTTAACTTTTCCGTTAGATATAGACGGAAAATGATGTGCCAACATACAGGGACGAAGTCAGGATGTAAACCCAGTGGGGCAAACCGGAAAAATATATAACAATTTTTCTAATTAAAATTTACAATTGTTCTCGACGAGTTTTCATATTCTGAAAACATAATAAAATTCAATCGTTATCAATAGTACAAAATATATATTTTTCAATAAGCGTAACTAAACAATCGTTCATCCAAGAGTCGCTCATCTTGTTTCGCAATCTATTCTTCACAATCTTCATCACTGAGAAAACCCTTTCAACAGAAGCAGTGCTAACTGACAAGATCAATGCTAATTTCACGAGCAAATACACCAATGGATACACAATATGTCTTTTCTTTTCAACAACTTTTGAGAGAGTTCGCCAATGCCTTTGAGATTTAGAAACTCAACACTTGACTTCATATCAAAGATAAATCTATCAAGTTGTTTGGCAAGAATATGAAGATCAACTTCAGAAAAATCCGAGGGATAAAATTGTGCGAGACGAACCAACTTCTCTTTGTCAAAAGCAGCAAAAGAATCAGCTGGATTCAAACAAGTCACACATAGAAGCAACTCAGTATTAACCTCATTAAAACGGTGATTGAGTTCCTGCAGTTGCCAATCAATCACATCATTGAATAAATCAAATTTATAGTGGTTGTGATTAGTCTTTTTCTCTCCCTTACGTCTTGGATGTTTTTCAGCTCCATAAATACCATCCATACATGGAACCGGAATATCATGTTTCTCACAAAATGAAGAGACTTCATTCATCAATGATCTCCATCCATCATCTCTCATATGTTGCATTTGTTGTTTAACCTTCTTGACTAAAACCATAGCATTGATAATGTCTTGATCCTTCCTTTGCAATGCAAGTGACAATTCATCTGTGATTGACAATACGTTTATCATCAAGTGTAAGATGAAAGCAAACTCAAAACCTGACATTATATTTATTAAGGAGCATGCTTCACCTTCTTGGGGTTGAGATTGTCCATCTTGTTCAATAAACTCAAGGACTTCAAGCACTGAAGAGAACATAACAGATAAATTAGTCAACGATCTATAATGGGAGCCCCAACGTGTGTCTCATCCTCTTTGAAGACTCCTATCTTGATTCAAGCCCTTACCCCTTGAAATTTCACCACATCCAAATGACTCAATCATCCTAAAACACAGTTTTTCTCGAAGTAGATCTTTTCGCTTACACGAAGCTCCTACAATGTTGGTGATCTTAGCTATTGTATTGAAAAAATCAGCAATTTGAGACTTTTTTTGAGCTACGGCTACAAGTGCTAATTGCAGTTGATGAGCAAAACAATGGACATATTAAGCAAATGGATTCTCCTTCATAATCAAAGTTTTTAGCCCATTCAACTCACCTTTCATGTTACTTGCCCCATCATAACCTTGTCCACGCAATCTAGACAAGCATAGGTTATGTTTTGAGAGTGACTATTCAATCGCGAATTTGAGTGATAAAGCCTTTGTATCTCCAACATGTGCAATGCCAAGAAAGTACTCCACCACACGCCCTTTGTTGTCTACATATCTCAAAACAATTGTCATTTGTTCTTTAATTGACACATCTCTAGATTCATCAATTAATATTGCAAACGGTTCATCCCCGAGATCATTAATAATATCACGTGTAGTATCTATTGTTGATGCTCGAACAAGATCCTTTTGAATATCAGGAGATGTCATTTTCGCATTACCGGGAGCATTCTTTACAACACTCTTAATATCCTCATTATGATCACCAAGAAAATCCAATAGCTCGTGAAAGTTTCCTTTATTAAGAGATTCTTCATCTTCATCATTGCCACGAAATGCCAATCCTTGACGCAAAAGAAATCGGACACAGTCAAGTGAGGCAGTTAAGCGACTTCGGTACTCTTTGCGTAATCTATCTTCTTGCTTAAAGAAAACTCTTGGAATGTGTTGCTCTTGATTCAACAAATCTTGACATTTACTCCAAGCTTCATTATGAGCACTACTGACAACTCCAACATGATTATCGAATCTTTCTTTTTTCTTCCAATTTGTAAATCCACCCGTCACAAAACAATCTCCACATCCTTGATCTCCATTGTTTTTACCATAAAGATAACAATATAGACAAAAATCGACATCCTTTGTATGTCACACGGCCATCTTCATCAATTAATGTTCAATTTGAACAATTAGCCCAAACACAAGGCCCCAACTATTACAAGAAAAATCGAAGTTACCTTTCATATTGATTTAGAATCATGAATCGCTCTGGACTGGAGTATGACCTCTGTGTATTGCTTGGTCTTCAGATTGAATTTGCTCTTGATAGAAATTTGGAGTTGAAAAGGTGTATTTAGCATTTCTGTGACATTTCTGTGTATTTGGCCTCTGTGACATTGTATTTCTGTGTATTTGGCTTATGTGACATTGCATTTCTGACGAATTTTACTTTCTAAATTGGTGAAAGTTATTTTTTTTCCAGAACAATTGCATTTGTATTCTAACTTAATCCAAATTGGTGAAACTTATCAGATTATCATTTTGTATTTATATTCATCTTCATTTTTTTTCAGTGTGGGCAAATGATAAAATTGCAATTTTTTTTAAATACACACTACAACATTAAAAGTCGGGGGGGGGGGGGGGGGGGGGCAATTGCCCCCCTGGACCATGAACAGCTCCGTCTCTAGCAACATATGATTGGTCCCTGATTTTAAAAGTTAAATATTTTTTTAAAAAAATACCCAAAAAATCGAAAAAAAATTAATAGAGAAAATAAGAGTTTTAATATAATTTTTTTATTAAAAATATAAAACAAAATAAAAAACAAATTATTTATTATTATTTTTATATCATATTTTTAATACAAGTATTATATTAAAAACTCATATTTTCCCTTTTAATTTTTCATTTTTTTTAAAATTCAGATTTTTTGGGTATTTTAAAAAAAAAATTATTTTTTAAAATTAGGCATCAATCATGTGCTACCACGTCATTTCCCATCCATATTTAACAGAAAAGTTAGCCAAGGTAGCAATTTGCCTAAATAGTCAAAGTTTAGATAAGAATTTTTAAAAAAGTAAAGTTAATGTAATAATTTATAAAGTGCTCATACTTGAGGTAGAAATTTTGTTATTAACCCTTTTTTATTTTTATTTTTTGTAATTAATTCAACACAATTAATGACAACGAAATCTACCTTAAGGTGAAGTGTCATCGATATAGGCGCAAATAATTTCATTATAAACCTCAGGTGACGTGTCATCCATATATAGTCAAAAAAATTCACTATAAATGCCGTTGTGACGAGGATTTACATCTGTATAGTACAACTTTTATTTCGTAGGAAAAAATAAAGGCTAAATAGCCTTAATACATTTAAATTTACATGTTTAATTTTTGTTGTTAAATGCACTAAAATATTTGAATGTTTTGTTTCGTGCATTCTTAAGTTAAATGCACTTCAATTTTATCATTTTGTTCATCTTCATATTATTTTCAACACTATATTCAGCTCCAAGATGCAAATTTAGATTCAATTTAAATAAAAAATTGTATTTTGGGGTGAATTCAAACTCAAATATGCATTTTTGATTCGAATTCAATCTCAAAGTACAGATTTGGATTAAATTCATACCAAAACATGCATTTTAGGGTTGAATTCGAACTCAAATATGCGTTTTGAAATTAGATTTAGTGTTGAAAATGATATGAAGATGGTAAAATTATTATTTTAACATATTTAACAGTAAAAGTGGATGAAAAGTTAATGGTTGATACATTTAACAAGATGTTCAAACACATGAGTGTAAATAACTACATAGATGGTACAAATAACAACATGAACAAATATATGAGTACATTGATAATATTTACCTAAAAATAAATCAAAGTTTTTTTAATTTTAAGGTATTAGGCAATATCTTCAAAATTGGGGAAAAAATATTGTGAGAATTTGGGGTGTTAAAATCGGACCCAACCTGTTGGTGACCCGCCCAAGGGTCGTGTTTGAGTCAGAATTTTTGACCTATGAGTCATTTTGACACGACCCATGGATGACTCGTGAAAACACGAGTCAGGTTTGGGTCAGAAGTCTTGACCCTCATGTCAACCCATGACCCGTCTCACTTATATATTTTAATCTTTTTTTTTATTGAAATGGTGGGTCGAACGGGTCAGACTGGCCCGCGGGTCATGGAGGTCGAACAAGTCAGTCTAACCTAACTCTTACCATTCTTGATGAGTCATTTTGACCCGCAGGTTTATCCACCACCCCGCAGACCAAGTTTGAGTTTCAAAAAATGACTTATACTATTACACGAGTCGTGTTTGGATCAGAGGGACCCTGATATGACCCATGATCCGTTTTGACACCCCTAAGCATACCCAAGTAGGAAGAATTTTACTGTAAAATATATATTATTTTAATAAATTAACCAACAAATCAAATTCGAATTCAATATATATATGGCTAAGGGACGGTGATCGCAATAATACCTTTTTTCATCATACCACCATAGCACGGAGGAGACAGAACCAAATATGCCGTATAAGGGGAACAAATGGTTAGTTGATAGAAGATGAAGGTAAGATAGCCGAGGAGATTCATGGTTACTTTGGAGACATGTTCAAATCTGAACAAACCGAGTCGGGGGACGATTTCCTAAGATATGTATCGAACCAAATCACACATGAGATGAATGCTAACTTGACAAAGGAGGTGACAGACACATAGATCAAGTTGGCGACAAACCAACTGGGTGGATCACGAGCGTCGGGTCTGGATGGGTTCCCAGGCTTGTTTTACCAACAGAACTGGAACATCATGGGGACGTACGTCATCACTGAGGTCAAGGCTTTCTTCAGAACATGTACTCTTCTAAACCCCCTGAATAATACGGATATAGTACTGATTCCAAAAATACCAAACCCGATGAGACCGACGGATTTTAGGCCTATAAGTTGTTGCAACTTTATTTACAAGATCATATCAAAAGTGTTGGTGAACCAGTTAAAATGTTATCTATCAGAACTTATCACTCATTTCCAGAGTGCATTTGTATCAGGTCGCCACATACATGATAACATCATGGTAGCCCACAAGGTATTTCACCACCTCAACATGAACCGCCAGGAGAACAAAGTAGAATGCGCTCTGAAGATCGATATGTAGAAAGCGTATGACAAGGTGGAATGAAATTTCCTCATAACCACATTTAGGAAGAGAGGATTTGCAGAGCAGTGGTTGAGATGGATAAAAGAATGCATATCTACGACCACATATCAAGTGGTGGTTAATGGGGAATGCACGAACTCCATCTCACCAACTCGGGGTATCAGACAAGGTGACTCCCTATCACCCTACCTATTCATTCTACTTGCGGATGTGCTCTCACGGAGAACGGAAGGGTCAGTTAGGGAAGGGACTATACAGGGGATCATCCTAAGGAGACAATGCCCGAAGCTCAACCACTTATTTTTTGCAGATGACTCCCTGTTTTTCATAAGAGGATCACCCGAGAACGCGAGAGATCCTTGGGGTATCCTTGAATCTTTGTCAGGTATCAGGCGAACGGATAAACAGAGACAAATCGACTCTCTTTTTCAATAGGGGGCTGGACCGAATGAGAAGAGGATGGTGGAGGATGCGCTACACATCCGTAGCACGGGTGACCCGGGCAAGTACCTAGGCCTAGCATCAGTTTGGGGAAGATCAAAAAAGGAGACACTGGATATCTGAAAACAAAAATTAGGGACAAATTGGGAGGGTGGATGCCGAAAATACTAAATCAAGCGGGAAAGTAAGTGGTCATCAAGGCGATCATCACGGTGATACCCACGTACGTTATGAGTGTGTTCCGCCTTCCAAAAATATGGTGCTCGGAAATTGATGCTCTCATTGCGGACTTTTGGTGGGGGCAAACTACGGAGGAAAAGAGAACACATTGGAGAAGATGTGAGATCCTAACAAAAGCTAAAGAAGTGGGGGGACTTGGATTCCGGGAACTCCAAAATTTCAACACGGCGCTCCTAACCAAAATGGCGAGTTGAATCATGACCGATCCCGACATTATTTGCGCACAAGTATTGAAGGCACTCTACTTCCTAAGGGGCTCACTACTAGTCAAAAAAAGGGTGGCCGAGCATCATGGGGATGAAGTAGTATTTTACTCGGCTGTTAGCGCATCAGCCTACGTGACCAAAAGTCACAGCATTTTATTTCTTAAAGTAAAACGACTGATTGATAAAAAAATAAAGAATTCAATCTATATATTTTTTTTTTTACTTCAATCCAGATTGCTCGATCATCAAGTAAAGAACCGGAAAAGACTAGGCTGATGCGCTAACAGCCTAACATTGGATAAAAGCCCGTTCCCTCCTTCCCGATGGCTCCAGCTTCTACACACTTCTCCTCTTCCTCCATCAGAATCAGAGGAGTCAGAGACACCAGTCACGCCGTCTGCCACTCGTTGGTGCCCTTTGCGTGGTCGGGTTGGGCCTCTCCTCCCTCTCTTCCCCCATCATCCTCAAGACGGGGTCTCTTCCCTTCGCTCCTTCTTTAAGGTATCCCTAGGGTTTTCTGTTCTATGGATCGAACGGACATTTTGCTTGATTTCGTGCTCCAAGTTCTGTCGCCATTTATGGTTATATCCTTTCTCAACCCACAGGTCGATCGGAAGTAGAATCGCTGCTAGAGCCGTGCACTCGGTGAGAATGGAAGGTGGTGGCAATACTGTGCCTAGTATCGTTGTGTATGTCACAGTCCCTAACAAAGATGCAGGTTAGTAATTCATTTCTCTGTTTCCTCATTTGAACAAATTTTGTTTCAGTTGATTGCCTGTAGTATGTAGACCACAACGTCTGCCATATCAATTTCGCGATTAAGTTTCAGTGGTAGTGAAGGAATTAATTTCTGTGGTGATGAACCAACAAAAATGTATGATCGAACGAATTTAAAGAGACGTCAAACAAGGCAATAGGAAGAATATAAGAACAGGTGTGGGATTTAAGCGTATATGCGTATTGGGTAATGGTATATTTGAGATTCACCGCCATAGAAAAACAGGTCTCGATGGACAAGATCTAGAGTTTTCTGTTAAAACAATGACGGGGAGGAACAATCGAAAGCTCGAGAAAAAAAATGGAATTTGTGTGGAACTGCATTTCTTGAGTTAGTTTATTACTTTTTAGATATAATTTGTTTCTTAGTAATGTAAGAAAGTAAGAAACTTTTGTGCAGGAAAGAAGTTGGCTGAAAGCATAATCAGAGAAAGGCTTGCAGCTTGTGTAAATCGAGTGCCAGGTACTTGTTACGACTACTTATTGAATTGTTACTAAGGTACCAGACCTTGCGATCTTTCAAATGATTGCCATAAATGGTGTAGAAAATGACATGAACAGTGTTAAAACTTTACAATAAGATGAGCTTCAAGTAGTGGATTGAGCAAGAGAAAGGCTTTGTTCATCATATTCCGTGGGCAGCATTTGATTATAGTTTGAACTTGTGTTTTATTTTGAACCACGAAAAATCTCTTGAAACATCTTATGTAGATTTAAACACCTGGTGTGATGTTTCTGACACGACAATCACTAATGACCAGCTTAATATCGACTTACTAATTATCAATGATTGGTGATCGGATTATCATTTTTGCTCAGCACAGTCTGTCATCATCTTCTTCTGATCCATGTTATTCCTGTCTGTTAGCTAATCCGACGCACTAACTGCAATACAATCGCAGGTATTGAGTCGGTTTATCATTGGCAAGGAGAGGTACTATATATTTAATTTAGTTTTAGGCTACCTAAATCAGTAGTTTCTCATATTTGTTTTTCATCTGTGATGAGCATTGCTGCTTTGGTTGTTCTTGTACTTGGGGATTAAGTGAGACACTAGACATAACTGTCAATTTCTGATAACCTTCCACAGGTCCAAACAGATTCTGAAGAGCTGCTCATTATAAAAACAAGGCAATCCATGCTGGACTCTCTCACAGAACATGTCAAGGCGAATCATGAATATGAGTAAGAACAGAGAAGTAATGATTTTTTTTTTCGAATTACAATAAAAAGGATGGATGGAGCAATGTTACTTGGTTAATCGTGTGAGACCGTTTTTTTTTTTTTGCAGCGTTCCAGAAGTGATAGCGTTGCCGATTGTTGGAGGCAACACTCAGTACCTAGAATGGATTAAAAATAGCACTAGAGAGTGACCATGTCGAAATGGAAGCAAGGCACTCTGTCAGTCAATCGGAGAGATTGCGAAGTTGTACATAGTTCAAAAAACATAAAGCTTGTTTGTATGATTTGGTGTTGCAGTTTGACTGGTAATAATGTTTATTCTCTATCTGATGAATGCTCGGTTTGAGTTTGCATATCAAGTTGTTAATGATTGCATTGATGTGTTGAAGATTAACAAAGATAGACAACGGGTAACCTCTAAAGAGTCACCCACCAATTTCAAACCAAGAAGATACAAAAGAGTAGATCTAGAGTTGTTACACTCAAAAGGCAAAACGCACAGCAGTACGAAACACACCTTAATCATCAGCATACATAGATAAATGACATTCAAAGCCCACCTCCTCTCTCCATGAGACACTTTGTTTCTACCACTGCATTCATTTGTCAAGCTCCTGACATCTTCTAAGCCTCGTCTAATTGGTCCTGATGAGTGAAACACAGTAGTAATTAGCACAGTGGAAGGTCAGAGAGAAAGAGCGGTTTATGTTTGTTTAACCTGGGCATCTGAAGTCCAGAGAGTGAGGTTGTCCCTAAGAAGCTGCATGATGAGAGTGCTGTCTTTGTAGGATTCTTCTCCCAAAGTATCCAGCTCTGCAATTGCTTCCTCAAAGGCCTGCAGAAAGAAACAAAGAGAAGCAGAATAAAAGTCATACAACAGATCGGATGCTTCTGAAGTCCTTGCTTGTAATTCATCCAGTCACCCTCATACGGAACCACATTGAGCTCAAATTTGGATTCCATTCTAATTGTACTCCAATCTTGGTTTCCACAAATGTTATTAGAATTCACACCAATGACCAAACTATGATTGATGGTGTAAACTCAATGTGCTTCACTTCCATAGGATCAAAGCAAGACTAATCTTCTTATTGAAGACAAGAATCAATACCAGATTGACTTCCATTCATATGCTTGCAAGAAAGCAAACACATAAGTCTAACTGACAATTCACTAATTGTACCACAGTACTAACATTTAAAATTCTCCATCTTTTAAGTCTACGCTAATTCTGCAAAGAGTTCTAAAGTTGTATTGCGTTTATATGTTTTCCCCTCTCTTTCAGCTGTGTTTATCAAACTTTTTTTCATTAATAATATCGATCAGGAAACCAGTTGTTGTGGCTATATGACTTTTTTGAATCTTGTTTGTAAAGTCAATGAGCAGGTGAAATAAAGCAGCTTTACATAAAAAAGTCAACACATGGTACTCCCTTATTATCCCTTCTACTCATTGATTACTAAGGCTTCAAATTAAGAAAAACGAGAGCTACAAGTAGCAAGAAAGCACACCTGTTTGGCCATGCTGCATGCTTTATCGGACTGATTGAGGATCTCATAGTAGAATACAGAAAAGTTGAGCGCTAAACCCAGCCTTATCGGATGAGTTGGGGCCAAATCGGCCATTGCAGTATCCTTCAAAAACATATCCAATCATAAATTAGCTTTCAGGCTCCTGATAAACCTTCCATTGCATTCATTATATCAACAGTCTGGGAAAATAAAAGAAGCGAGACTGATGCAGATAACATAAAGTTGAGAATCCTTTTGCTCCCTCGTTAGTTGTTCAACATGATCTACCAAAGCCACCCTTCAAGTAACATATGAAATTTAGATTTCTTAACTTCATAATTCGTTCTGCCAAAGGTTAATTTTTTCTTTCTCCTGATCATTCCTTGGATCCAAACCCCATGTAAAGTTAGTCTTCAAAGAAAATCTTGAAGCTAGTAAAGACAAAAATGGTAGTGTCATGCCTTGCAAATTCAAGTAACTGGATCTCTGCGATTTACTTTAAGAATCAGTATGATGAAGAGAAACACAGAAAGGCGCGCATATTAACGGGTGAATCTAATCAATCCATGCAGTCAGTTATTATGATTATCAACCTTCCTTATCATCTCTGTCAGTAATTACTCTAAAATTTGCTATTTCAAGTGTCATTGCGTAGTAGGGACTAACTTAACTTGAACTAGAATCAGTGTATATAGAGAGGGGACAAGTACCTGCGCAGCTTTGTAGGACAGCATAGTATCCTCAGCAGCAGCCTTCCTCTCGTCTCCGACCTTGAACTCTGCCATGTACCGGTGATAATCGCCCTTCATCTTCAAGTAGAAGATCTTGGATTCGCTACTGGCAGCTGAGGGAATCAGATTGGAGTCCAGCAAGCGCAGAATGCTAGCGCATACCTCCGATAGCTCGTTCTCGACATTGGATCTGTAGCCCTTGACGAGGACCACATGCTCCTCGTTCTTACGGCTCTCCTCTTTCTGCTCGATCGAGGAGACGATGCGCCAGGCGGCACGGAGCGAGCCGATGACGTTCTTGTAGGCAACGGAGAGCAGGTTCCGCTCCTCGATGGTGAGCTCCCCAGCCGGGGTCGAGTCACGAACCAGCTTCTCCATGAACTGCACCATCTCCTCGTACCGCTCGGCCTGCTCAGCGAGCTTTGCTAGGTACACGCACTGATCTCTGGTCAGGTTTTCGGGAATCGCCGTGGCCATGGCTGAGTTGACTATGCGCGGAATCGATCGATTGGTAGAGAGAATGAAATCGGTGAGCAAAATTTGATGATTGATTGATATGAAGCAAGAAGAAATCGCGCAGCGGTGTTGCTGAAGAGCTTCTTCGAATGGCCAACAGTATAGTAAGACTTTTTTTTTTGGCCAATCACAGTATAGTAAGACTGAATCTTGTCCGTTGATACCGTCTCTGAGCGAGGAATGAAGATCGTTATATTGGTGTTGACTGGTTTGACTACAGATGCAACTGCCTCGATGGCAGAAGTTATATAAAGCATAGTTATCGGACTGGACCGGAGGGCACCTACCCTTGTTCGGTTTGGTTCAGTTAAAAGACCGTTTTACAAATAAACAGTGTTTGAATTGGGTGATTTTTAGAAAACCGACCGGTTTTCGATTCACTTTAGTTGTTTTTTACTTGGGTTCACCAAATTGGGTTCTTACTTGGGTTCACCAAATTGGACCTTTTTTTGGTTGTTATTTGTTAAATAAATATATAATGCATAAAATAATTAATAATTATTATATTTTAATTGATTTGATAAAATAATTATTATTTTAATTAATAAGTTATGATAACATCATTCTGTTTTGCAGTTGATCAATTGAGGACTCCTGAACAGACCCTCTTTTTGCTTCATCAAAGACAGACTCTAGACTCCATTTTAGACGCCACACATTCATCTTATGAAGTAAATAAGAACCTCAACTGATTTACTTTTCTGGTTAAGGACAAATACATGGGCCTGGAGAATAATTTGGGCATCAAAATCACAAATATCATTCAAGAAATCAAGTTTTTCACTTTCTTCACTGAAATTGAGTAGGAAATTTTGATCTTCACTGGAGAATGAAAATTCCATAAGTGTGGGATCTAGATCATGTTGGCTAATACTGTCATTTTAATCGACGAAGCCATGGAGGAGCTCGATCTCGTCCTCATCGGTCCAGAGGCGCTGGAAGAGCTTGCCCGAGTCATTGGAAGAGAGTAGCGAAAGGTGACTGTGACGGTAGACTTTGCAGCGGTGGTCGGAGGGACCGGGATGGCGATTGGGAGGGAGGAGGGGGTGGAGGCGGAATTGGCGTCGTCGTCGAAGACGTCATCATCCTCCGCCTGGCTGTCGTCATCGTCGGGCTCCTCGTCGTTGGGAAAGGTCGTGCGACCCTTCTGAGCAGCCATTGGACGTCGTTTGAGAAACAACGAATGGTATATACAGTGATGAATTGAGCTTGAAAACCTAAAAATGAGAGGGCAAGTTCTTTTGTTTTTTTAAAGTTATATACAATGAACCAACACATTGAACCGAGTCCGACCGAGTTGGATCGGAAAAACCGGGAACCGGCGCCCTCGCCGGTTCTAATAACTATGATATAAAGATGTAATTACTTAATTAGTTACCTACGTTTTACCATTATCTATAAAGGTGTATTAGAGACCAGCATCCTCGGTGGCAACGAAAACCCCGAGGTGGACCTTCCATTCGCCGGAGTCGTAGGGGTCGGAGGAAACCCTAGCCGCAATAGAAGAGGTGGAATGGAGCAGGGGAGCTTCTATCGTGAAATGGAGAAAGGGAATGGTTGTCCATCAGGTATAGGGACTTGGAAATTGCATCCAAGTCCCTCTACTTCAAACCCTAGCTATTTTGGACCGAAAGTTATGAAAAGTTACGAAACGACCCAAAAATATTTCAGTTCAGTCCCTGAACATGTGACACATGCGTATTCAGTCCATAATAAAGACTGATTAAAAAATCACCAGTGAATTTTTTACTGTGGTGCAACCGACACTATGTCGTATGCTGCACGTGATCTTAGGAATATTATAAAGTCTCGGGTTGAATATATTAATACTGCAGATGGGGCGAAGGTTCAAGTGACGGGGATGGGAACACAAGAAATTTCTCCAACCCTGAGGATATCAAATTGTTTAGTTGTTCCAAATCTCTCGAATAAATTATTGTTGGTATCTCATGTCATTAAGGAAATGAAGTGTACTATGGTGATGAATCCGAATTTTTGCATACTGCAGGATATCCAAACGGGAGTGATTATTGGGTGTGGCACTGAACGCGCTGGTCTGTAGTACGTTGATGAAGTTGCTCAACAAAGTTCAGTGTTACTTGCTCACGGATCTTCAGAAAAGAGAGACTTGGCTATGACATAGGAGATTGAGTCATCCATCCTCGAGTTACTTAAAAATTTTATTTCCTAAGTTGTTTTTGAATAAGAGTGATAATCATTTTTGTGAGACTTGTGTTCTTGCAAAAAGTCATAGGCAAACGTTTAAGCCAAATAATACTCGTGTGAATTCCATGTTTTCCTTATTACATTATGATATGTGGGGTCCAATACCTATATCTGGGGGTCAATGTCTTAGATATTTTGTGTTGTTTGTCGATGATTGCACTCGTATAACGTGGGTGTATTTTTTAAAACAAAAATCTGAAGTGTTTGACAAATTCACTCACTTTTTCCAAATAATCCAAAATCAGTCTCAGAAAAACATTCAAGTTCTTAGGTATGATAATGGGGGGAATTTGTCAATCAACATATGAAAAATTTATTTTCAGAAAAAAGAATTATTCACCAAACCTCTTATCCTCACACTCTAGAACAAAATGGTGTGGCCGAAAGAAAAAATCAGATTCTCCTTGAAATGACAAGATTCCTCTTCATTGAGTCCAAAGTACCAAAAACATCCTGACCTGAAGCCGTTGCCACGACAACATATCTCATTAATTGTCTCCCTACAAAAATCCTGAATTTCAAAATTCCGCTTGATATTCTCTCTGAAATTATCAAAGTACCCTCAACACTCAGTTTATCTTCTTGGGTCTTTGGGTGCTCTGTATTCGTACACATACCTAAAAATGATCACACCAAATTTGATCCATGTGCAGTCAAGTGTGTATTTGTAGGATATGGAGTTAATCAGAAAGGGTATCAATGTTATGATCCTAAAACTCGTCACATGTTCACCACAATGAAGTGTGATTTCCTTGAAACATAGTATTTTTATCACCAGTTCAGTGTTCAGGGGGAGAGTCTTACAGTAGATCCACTGGATTGGGTATGTGGTCCAAATATCTCCTATGATATACAAAATCTCTCCTATGATGATCCAATAGAGCTGGTAAATCGAACTATCATGCCAACATCTGATACGCCGGTCATGACTAGCAATTCAGACCATACCTTATTCTTGAAAAAAACAGGAGATCTAATAACATGTTTGATCATTTATGTTGATGACATGGTTATCACAGGGAACGATATAGAAGAAATGCACAGGCTCAAGAGGAACTTGTTTGAAGAATTTGAAATGAAGGATCTCGGGAGTTGAAATACTTCCTTGGAATCGTGGTACTAAGATCAAGATAGGGGATCTTTATATCTCAAATGAAGTATACTCTGGATTTTCTAACAGAGACGGGGATGTTGGAATTCAAACCAGCTGAAACTCCAATGGTAGTAAATCATGGCCTACAACTATCAGAAGGAGCGAGACTAGTAGATAAAGAACGATATCAAAAGCTGGTTGGCAAACTTATATCTCTCTCACATACTCGACCAGACATAGTTTATGTGGTCGGGGTGGTAAGCCAATTTATGCATCAACCTCAAGTTGAGCATATGGAAGCAGTCATGAGAATTATGAGATATTTGAAGGACACCTCGGGACATGGAGTTTTGTTCAGAAGAAATGGTCATCTGGAAATTCAAGGATACACATATGCTGACTGGGCAGGCACCCCAATTGATCGGAGATCCACATCCGGATATTTCAACTTTATTGGTGATAATCTGGTGACATGGAGGAGCAAAAAACAAAATGTGGTGGCTCTCTCAAGTGTAGAAGCAGAATTTCGTGGGATAGCTAGATGATTAATATAAGTACTGTGGCTAAGGAAATTAATGACAGAAATTATTTCGTGATAAGTATTTCAGAAAATTCAGTTCAACACGACCAGACCAAACATATTGAGGTGAACAGACACTTCATAAAAGAGAACATCGAAGCTGGAAGCATCAAACTGCCATTTATTCGTTCAGAACACCAATTAGCTAATATACTGACCAAAACAGTGAACTCGAAGGTTTTTAAGGAAGTATTGGGTAAGCTGAGTATCGGACATCCGACCACTCAACTTGAGGGGGAGTGTTAGCATGACTAAGTCAACAAGTCAATTAGTCAACATAAGTAGAAGTAATATTGTCAAAAGTTAAACAGTATTGTTGACATTAGATGGTCAAATATAATAATTTTGCAGCTACTAGAATAGGTAGACAAGTTGTATAAGTGCTTGTAATTGGTAGAGCTGAAATTTAAGCAATGATGTGAAATACAATATATGGAGAGAAAACAGATTTTAAATGTTGAACATGTAACTCAATTAATTCCGAATTGAAAAGGATTGGAAACAGCAATAAACGCTAATAATGTCTCTAAGTGCGAAGCAGTGGCATCGGTTATGAAATTCCTCCAAATTTGCTCTTACATTAAAGGCGAGAACGGAGATTTAAAAATGGCCCCAAGGCATAGTTTCTTTACCACAACTTTTCTTCTTCTTGTTGGTGTGGATACATTGACAGAAGCCATAGACAAGAAGAGAGAAACTTTAGTACTACTGTAATGGGGTTTTCAGTTCTATCCCATCTGTCTCTGCCATTGTTGCTTTTGCTTGTGGCGCAGATACCACCGACCTTTGCCGCGAAAAAGGTAAAGCAAACTTTTTTATGTTTCTTTTTATTTGTACGTTCTTAAAACATTCATCCAATGCTGTAGTTTCACGTTCGTGAAGTTCTATTTGATTTTAAAACCAAATCTGAAATGATTTCTGTTAGAACCCGTACGTGGGTTCTCTGCAAATCCTCTGTTATTGCCTTGTTGAATCACCATCCTCTGTTTCTTCATCATCTCCTCTGTTTCAGCCTTTTGTCGTGTACTTAGGATCACACACGCACGGTTCCAATCCCACGGAGTTCGATACTGAAGCCGCTAGGATTTCCCATTATTCTCTTCTTGAATCATACCTTGGCAGGTAAAAAAAAAAAGAAGAAGTTTTTTTCCTTAAAAAAGAAAAGATGCAGAGTTTCATTGGCTTAGTCTGTGTATTGCTGCAAATTCATTGTCTTCCTCACAGTGCTGAGAGGGCACATGAGTCCATCATCTACTCTTACACGAAGCACATCAATGGATTCGCTGCCATGCTCGAAGAGAAGGATATTGAACAAATAAAGCGTATGTACTCTGTTTTGAATCCATTGCTTTGTTTTAAAGCCATCACTCTACTCTAAAACCATCACTTTGCTGTTGACACAGAAAACCCTAATGTAGTGTCAGTCTTCCCTAACCAGGGAAGAAGCCTCCACACAACAAGAACATGGGAGTTTCTAAAGCTAGAGAGAGCTGGAGGCATCATCCCTCGGAGTTCCATCTGGAGGAAGGCAAGGTTCGGTGAAGACACCATCATTGGAAACCTCGACACAGGTACTATAAATACACTTCAATGGGGATCTTGTTGCAGAAGTTATTTTTTTGAATCATACACTAATTATGACTCAACTCTTAAGTTGACTACAATAATCACCATGAGTCAATCAAGATTCTATCTTTATACCTACATTTTTGTTAGAATTTACAATGCAGCATATTATTAAAAAAAAAAATACATAAAATTTTGTTAATTTGGGGATATATGAGACCAATTAAATTTTTACTTGTTAAGTCAGCATTATGTCATTCTTGGTAATTGGTTTTGTATTGTTTAGACAATAATAATTAGACAAGATCTGGATGAATCCATGAATTAACTTCTTTAATTTAAAAATTGTTGCTTTTTCTTCTTCATTTAATTGGTTGATTCGTGTAACTTTTCATAGACTATATCATTATCCACGACTCTGATCCACCCGTTAGGGAATATGCAATGTCAGTGGTAGGGCCTTAATAAAAGGGCGTTGACTATGATAAATGCTTTTGTTTCCTTTCCATCTCTTGTTCCAATATTCAATCGATCCATCATCGTTATGCCACAAATACATTGTTGATTTTTTTTTTTTTTTTCCAATAACAAATACATTGTTGATTAAAAATGTATTTTTTAGCAAAATGCCAGCTTATCAGACAAAGATCCTTGACTTTAGACATGTCCTTTTGATGTTGGATTCAGGTGTCTGGCCAGAATCGAAGAGCTTCAGCGACGAATGTGTTGGGCCCGTTCCGTCACGGTGGCGCGGTATCTGCCAGAACGATACCGGCGATGGATTTCACTGCAACAGGTCCCAACTCCAACATGTCAGAACAAAACACCAATCGATGTCTGTAATTAACCTTAATTTGTGTCGTTCACTACAGAAAGCTAATCGGTGCAAGGTTCTTCAACAAGGGTTACAACGAATTTGCCGGAAATTTGAGCAAATTCACCTTGGTCAGAGACACAGAAGGCCATGGCAGTCACACCCTCTCCACAGCAGGCGGCAGCTTTGTCGCCGGAGCCAATGTCTTTAAGAACGGCAACGGCACTGCAAAGGGAGGTTCCCCGAAAGCCCGCGTGGCGGCCTACAAAGTATGCGGTCCTGCAATTGACGGGCATGAGTGCTTCGATGCCGACATACTCGCGGCGTTTGATACTGCAATTAGCGACGGTGTGGATGTACTGTCGGTATCGCTTGGTGGGAGTGCGTCGTCGTTGTTCGAAGATGGGATCTCCATCGGCAGTCTCCACGCTGTTAGGGAAGGCATCTCGGTGGTAGCTTCTGCAGGGAATAATGGACCTTCTCCTTCAACTGTATCCAATGTCGCTCCGTGGCTTTTCACTGTCGGTGCTAGCACGGTTGATCGAGAGTTCGAGAATTATGTTTCGATCGGATATAAGAACCACTTCAAGGTATTCGCAGTACTTCTGATTATGAAATGACTGAAATATTGTTGATGACAACATATGGTCTTGATTAGGGCGCAAGTCTCTCCGACAAAGCCTTACCGGAAGAGAAGTTCTACCCTTTGATTCGTGCCGTGGATGCAAAATTGAAGGACGCTACTGATGGCGACGCGTGAGTCTCTTAATCTAGAATATTTTCACCGACCGACCATCTACGATAGTATTTCATTGTTTCCAATTTGCAGTGAGCTCTGCTCGAATGACACCATTGATCCAAACAAGGGGAAGGGGAAGATCCTTCTCTGCCTTCGTGGACGAAACCCTAGAGTGGAGAAGGGCCAGGTGTCTGTATTGGCCGGCGCCGTAGGGATGATTCTCACGAATGATGAGGCCAGCAGCAATGACATCACTGCTGATGCACATCTTCTCCCTGCTTCTCATGTCTCTTACACCGACGGCCAAGCCATCTATGCTTATGTCAACTCCACCAAGTAATAATACACAATATATAAAAACTGCCATTTTGAGCGCAGTGAAAAAATAACTGTAAATTATCTTTTACCCAGGAATCCGATGGCCTATATTACAGCAGTAAAGACAGTGGTCGGAACGATCCCAGCTCCGTTTATGGCCGCATTCTCTTCTCGTGGACCCAACACCGTTCAATCCTCCATCCTCAAGGTAAATTTGTTCCGCATCTGATTTCTTTTATATCCCTTTCCGAGGTAAATTTTGAATCTTAATTTCCTTTTAGCCCGATATTACTGCCCCCGGTGTGAATATAATAGCTGCATACACTGAAGCGGGTGGGCCGACCGGTCAACTGTTTGACAATCGCCGAACACCTTTCAACACTGAGTCGGGAACCTCCATGTCCGCCCCCCATGTTGCTGGAGTTGTCGGACTTTTGAAAACCATGTATCCTCATTGGAGTCCGGCCGCCATTAAATCTGCTATCATGACCACAGGTAACTCGTAATCTCACTGTAATTTACTATCCATCCTTAAAACTTCATATTTGTGGCCTGCAGCAAGTACACGAGACAATAACCAAGAACCCATGCTCGACGCCTCGTTCCAGAAGGCAACTCCATTCGACTATGGAGCCGGACACATCAGACCGAACCGAGCCATGGACCCTGGTCTAATCTACGACTTATCAAACAACGACTACGTAGACATCTTATGCACCGAGGGTTACAGTACCAGAGTCATCAGCAGGTTCGTTGGTCAACCCGTTCAATGCAGGGAGGGATTTCAACTGATCAACCTCAACTACCCATCCATTACAGTTCCTGATCTGTCAAACAATACGACCACCGTTACAAGGAGGGTCAGGAACGTGGGTCCCCCAGGAACCTATTCTTCACGTGTTAGGGCACCTCGTGGTGTTCGTGTCACGGTCCACCCTAAGATCCTTAAGTTTTCAAAAATGGAGGAGGAGAAGGAGTTTAAGGTTGTTTTGGAGGCCAAGTCTGATGTTGAACCGTTGGAGTATGTTTTCGGGGGTTTGGTCTGGTCGGATGGAAAGCGTGTGGTGAGGAGTCCGATCACGGTGAAATACAACTCAGTGTAATTAGTCAGGCACTAATGGGAAGCGAACCACAAGAATATAGATCGGTGTTCTTTTTTTTCTTCTTCTTCAATTGTATATAGTTTTTAATAAAATATTTATTTTTCAATTTTGTAGTTTTTTTTCACGAAAATGTCGCTAATTAAATATAAGTCATAATTCACAAATTAATTTAATGAACAAGTCGTTAATGAATTTTTAACCTCAATATTTTTACAAAAAAAAAGAATTACAGATATATTCTCGATATTTTTACAAATACAAAAGTATACCTACCCGCGAATCAGGAGTTTGCTTTTTTGTCACCCGCGAATGACATTCACGGGTGGACTTTTAAAATCAAACGCGAATTCAATTCGTGATGACGTTAAATTAAACATCACCCGTAAATGTCAATCGCGAATGTAATTTTGACCCGCGGATGTCATTATGCTATCCATCGATATTCAATCACAACTTACCAAAAAAAACTATATAATATAATAATAATAATATCCCATATTTCGGCCGGCAACAATGATCTCTTTTTATAATTTCATATATGTGGTGACAATGTCTATTATATATTACATAATAATGCATAGATACATTCCTTTCATAATATATACTAGACCCCGGCTACGCGCGTGCACGTTGTCGTCGTTGGTCGTGCGTGAGGTCTTACGAAAACATGATCAACCCGACTCCTAGGATAATACAAGAATTGAGCACTTCATAAAAATATTATTAATGTAAAACTAAACTTAATTTGCATAAGGTAATGAAATAATACAATTTAAACACTCTTAAATATTTTTAAAAAATTCATTGAGCAACCGGGAACATATAACACTATCAAAGAGAATCTCGGTCGCTCGAGCAATTTTTTAAAAATATTTAAGAGTTTTTAAATTTTATTATTTCATTATCTTATGAAAATTAAGTTTAGTTTTACATTAATAATATTTTTATGAAGTGTTCAATTATTATACTATTCTTGTATTATCCTAGGAGTCGGGTTGATCATGTTCTCGTAAGACCTCACGCACGACCAACGACGACAACGTGCACGCGCGTAGCGCGTGCCGGAGTTTAGTATAACCATTAGGGAAATACACTTAAATGAATTATGCAAAATTTCAATATAGTTTAGTTGTTAATTAGATATATCTACTATATATATATGTAACAAATATCTACATATTATGAAGGTACATCGTTGAGTTTATTCCAATTTTACTATAAACACTTGATTAAAATATTATTTGAATGGTAAAACTAAATTTAAATGACCTAATATAATTAAATTAAATTTATTTTATTTTAACGCGTGCACGTTGTTGTCGTTGGTCGTGCGTAAGGTCTTACGAGAACATGATCAACCGTCTCATAGGATAATACAAAAATAGTACAAAAATTGAGCACTTCACAAAAATATTATTAATATAAAACTAAACTTAATTTGCATAAGGTAATGAAATAATACAATTTAAAAACTCTTAAATATTTTTAAAAAATTCCTTAAGCGACCGGGAGCATATAACACTATCAAAAGGAATCTCAGTTGCTCGAACAATTTTTTAAAAATATTTAAGAATTTTAAATTTTATTATTTCATTATCTTATGAAAATTAAGTTTAGTTTTACATTAATAATATTTTTATGAAATGCTCAATTCTTGTATTATCCTAGAAGTCGGGTTGATCATATTCTCGTAAGACCTCACGCACGACTAACGACGACAACGTGCATGCGCGTGTCGAGGTCTAGTATAACCATTATGGAAATCACTTAAGTTTTTTTTTTTGACCAAAAAATAAACTTAAGTGAATTATGCAAAATTTCAGTATAGTTTAGTTATTAATTATATATATATATATATACGTAACACATATCTACATATTATGAAAGTACATTGATGATTTTATTCCAATTTCACTATAAACACTTGATTATAATATTATTTGAATTGTAAAACTAAATTTTTTTTTTGCCAATATAATTAAACTAAACTTAAATGACCTAATATAATTAAATAAAATTAATTTTGTTAACGCGTGCAAGTAGTCATCGTTGATCGTGCGTAAAGTGTTACGAGAACATGATACCCGACTCCTAAAATAATACAAGAATATTACAAACATTGATCACTTTATATAAATATTATTAATATAAAACTAAACTTAATTTGAATAAAATAATAAATTTTAAAAACTCTTAAATATTTTTAAAAAATTACTCGACGACCAGAATTCATTTTGATAGTGTTTTATACTCCAACAATTTTTTAAAAATATTTTAAAAAAATTAAACTTTATTATTGTATTATCTTATACAAATTAAGTTTAGTTTTACATTAATAATATTTTTATGTTGTACTCAATACTTGTACTATTCTTGTATTATCTAAAGAATTATGTTTTCGTAAAACTTCACGTACCACCAACGACGACAGCGTGTACTAGTTCGCTTCCTAGATCTAGTATTTATTAAATGTAGTATATTTTGGTGAAATATTCTTTTTTATTCTTAAAATTCTTAAATATTTTTAATATATTCAAAATATATTTATTTACTGAACCAAATATACTATATTACTATCACAACGAAAATTATGATTTTATAAAAAGTAAAAGTATCGAAGATTTTTGTTTTAAATCAATATAATAGTATTTTTCGTTTTCTTTCAATCTTTATTATTTTTCTATATTTAGATTGTTTAAAAAAAAAAATTTCCTTATCCGAATCAAAACATGAAGGAGGTAAGCTCCAGATCTGACACATCAAATGTTTGAAAAAATTAAATAAACTCAAACTGAATTGAATTGATTCTCCATTGAAATAAGAGAAGAGAAGATTTACTTACCATATCAATTAACAGATGAGATGAACATGAGAGGGATGAATGGTCTGAAATCATTGGAATGGGAGGTACAGGTAAAATTATGCAGGAACTCGATTCAGATCCAGATACTAAACAGATGGAGAATTAGTTCAGCGCACCATTATGATCTTACCTGCAATCCCACTGCAATAATTTCAGAACATCTTCCGTCTCCATTCGCTCAACAGAAATAGGCAGACACTGAGACAAAGCTTATTCAACCTTTATATAGAAGCAGAGAAAATGAAACCCTACGATCACAACTTCCTTTACTGATGGCCGTTGGATCAATATTATTTCTACCCTTTCTTTTCCATCTCAACCATTGAATTTAGGATTTTTTGAGTTATTAACAAACCTCACAATGGTACACTAAAACGCTACTCCTTTTTTGTAAAAAAAAGAAAATAGCGATTATAGTTTGTTAAAAAAAAAAATTCGGATATATACTTTTTTAAATATATATTTTTAAAATGTTTACTTTTTGAAAAAATTCACAATGTTAAAATTAGTTATATTAATATTTTAAAAAACAAAATCAATTTAGAAATAATATAATACTTCATTTAAGTTAAAACGGTTACACCCATTATGGTTATGTTATAATTTTGGTTATAATATATTAATATATAGTTAAAACAATATTGTGTGATTAGGGTTGTCGATGATTAGGGTATGATAAATACCATATTTCTAAACCACATATCATAACCATAACCATTATGGATATAATTTTCAATACCATAACCATTAAAATAACCGTGGTTATTAACCATGGTTTTACTCGTATACCAATATTCATTCCACATGTAATATAATAAAATATCAAAAATTTTATTTAAAAAAATATATCAATCTATATTACTATCGTTGAACTTTGGCGCTTTCAATCTTCAACAATTTCAATTTTTCAATTATATAATTTATATTTAGTATATTATATAAATTAGTTTATTAATAATAAATAAATATTATATTTATATAATAACCATGGGTATAACTCAAATACCATAACCATTATGGGTAGAAAATTCATCACAATAACCGTACCGCACCATAATGGTACAGTTAACCATATTTAACCGTAACAGTTATAATCATGATTATGAGTTTTTCACCACACCATTGCCGGTCCTAGGTGTGATTATGTGTTTACTATACAGCACGCATTATTATCATCCCTACTTATTAATTTTTACTGTGAGGGAGCACCTGTAATCAGAACATTATAGATGGAAAACTGTGTCCAGATTCCTCCAACATTCAATGGTTTCGTTGCAAGAATGGAGAACAGAAATAAATGTCATCCTCCTCAACATTTCATCACATGAAATAAAATCGAAATCAACTGTAAATGCCTTCAACCTCCAAAAAGAAAACCAGCAGCTTGGTCTTCGTTGCCGTTGAATAACTTGAGCGCTTGCACCACGGACTCTCTTTCGAATCCCAATTCCATGAGCTTTGCAACCTTCGCTTCAAATTCCGATCCCTATTTTGTATCCGTGTTGGAAGTTTCAATTATTACGGATAAAGCATGAATTCGTTTTCGTAGGATGAATCAGTAGGATAAAGCATATACCTGGGAAACATTGCCAGACGCACCTGCACCACCTGTAAGTTGGAACAGAACCATTTGATTTTCTCAGTAAAAAAGAAACTGACAGCAGTGACAACCCAGGCACACCTCTCACTGTGCAAATTTTCTAGTTTTCATAAATAAACGGAACAGATGTAAGAAGAAGCACACTCATGTTCCTATGAAATAACTGTCTCACCCGATGAACTGCCTGACGTGATGCTTGTGTTCTTAACTGTTGCTTCTGCTGCCTGTGATACAGGATGGTATTGAATCATAATTGTAAGAGGTAGATGTGTTTATAAAATAAAAACAAAACAAAAACATGCATATTTATGCTGGCATTTGAGTAAACTCACCAAAGCTCCAGAGCTCGATGCTTGCTTTGTATTCCTTTCTTCATCAAACATTGAAGATGGTATGTCTTTCTCTGCAACGATCATGTTTCGATTCATATGATATTGTTGTTTCATAAAGTGCAAAATATCAACCGAGACAACAAAACTAATTCTTAACAGCCTTATAATCTAAGAGGGGGTCGTACCCTGTAGGAATGGTACTGAGACTTCTCCACCACCAACTCGTAGAACATTCTCCTTTAAATCGATGATACACTGAAAAAAGCCAATAGCCAATAGCCAATAGCCATGCATGTCACACTTGATGAGACAAATGAATAGCTAGCAATTACTATAATTAGTTACAGTACCTGATGCTTGCGTAGCATATCGAGACCAAAGAGAAATTCCATATTTGGAGAATCCAACACCAAAAACGAGCACGGGTAGTATATGTTCCCGATCTGCAAAACCAGAACAGTAAATAAATAAAAAATGAAGATTTGATCTTTTGAGATAATCTCTAAAAATCAAATCAAATCCATTACCTTGATTGGAGCAACATGTATTCTACCCAATATCTCAGACTGACCCACTCCATGAGCAATCCCTTTGTAGCGTTGATCTAAAAGACGTAATAATCTGAAAAGCCGATACGACAGAATATCACATTCCTGTAGGAGATTAAGCTTAGTAGTAAAAGTTAATTCTCTGTATATACACAAGCAAGCAGGCCCTAAATATGAGCACAAAAGGGAAGGAATTTAAAATATCTTCTAAGAGCAAAGAATGAAGAGTAAATTACAAGATTCCCAATACTCACTACTCAGTTGAAGCAACAAACAGCTTTAAACAAATATACAAGACTAATTACTGTCCAATCCCACCAGTAATGCCTAACCTAATCAGATACTATGTAGTTTATTTCAGAAAGACGGTACATACCCAAGACGCTCTGCGCAGCTTTTTGATATAATTGTAGACTGTGCTCCACTATCAACAAATGCCTGAAATAAGTAGGCATCAGATATCAAAGAACAGAGACAGACAAATCCCAAAATATCTAAATTTTGACACAATTAAATTATTTTTAACACTCCATAAAAGCCAATTATATTCATTAGTGAAATAAGTGTTGATGTAGTGGATAGCAACCTATAAAAAGAGAAAATATACGCTCATTAAGGTTAAAACGTAATGATTCATGTAAAATTCATAATGCTGGTCACCTGGATAAGGATAAGCCCAAGATAATGTATGAGAAGAAATTGTAACCATGATCTACAGACACACTTGGCTGACACCATAGAACTAGTTAATGACATAACTCAAGCTGCATAAGTTTACATTTTAGTACAGATTTGGCCAAGTCCCCAAGTTTACAAACAATGACATAGGTGACAAAAGCAAAATATATTGAGATATGATTGCCTGAGAATGTAGAACCTCATCAGTACCTTCAATGGAACACCATTGACTTCCATATCAACATACAGCATAACCTAAGCAAGTTCACATTGAACTTTAGTACATGGGTAGAATAAGAAGTTGAGACAATACTATTGGCTACAACTTGAGAATAACACTTACCACTCTAGCAAAAGCTTCAGGGTTATGTTCCAGAGCAGCAGCCCAGTTCTCATCAATTCCTTTCTACACAAGCGAAAAACATCAACCCGAGAGAAACTGTTGAACTTCCACAGGCAAGATGTCCAAATTTCAATCTGATAATGAAAAATGCAACTGACCTGACGAATTGCAGCTTCAATTTTCTTTTGAGCTTCAACATCGAATGGATCAGCATATAGAAGTGCCTAATAGCATCGATCATTAGAACTACATTTCAATATAGAAAAATGATACTGACTAAAATCAGTTAAAGCGTTCTTAACAGTCCAAAGGTATTATGTAATACCCACGCAAGCTAAACATGTAACAAGAGTATCCCAGGGGTTCAATAACAAGATATAACTTACAAGCTCCTCTTCTTGCTGACGTTGCATTTCAAACTTTTGCTGACGACGTTGTCTTAGAATGTCCTGCAACCGATTGAGGTCATTCCCAAGAAGAGCTTGTGCAAGCTCAGGATCATTCTGGTGAAATATAGAATAAAAGTCATCAGTTAGAGCTCTGCTAAATGAAAACTCCATGTACCAAGTGATAAATATGTACTGACAGTAGCTCGGGGTTTCAGCAAAAAATTGTATTCACACCATTGCCATTTTATATGTAACCACAGGGGATGAAAACAACCAATACTAAGTTTATTTTTACTACATTAACTGAGTCTTTGATGCTCCAAGCGTACAACTCTTTACACTGTATCAAAGTACTAAGTTCTACATTGACTCACAACACCAAATATTGTTACAACTTTCAAGAGAGCAACGGTCTAAAACCCAAGCTAATGTCTGAAACTCTGAACATAGATCTGTCTGTAAGCTAAGTCCTAGCCTTGATAGTGCAACAAATCTTCATCTCAAGTTAAGTGCAACTACTAGGAAAGACCTACACGGATGTCTGAATATCTTCATTACAAATGTCATCAACATTTTCAAGCATACCTGAAACAGTTGCGCCATCGTATTTGAATCCTGACGAAGTCGTTGTTGGAGAGCTGCTGGATTAACAGCAGATCCATCTGGATTAAAACCTAGGTCCCTTGTGTTTGTTGCTGCACTGAAATTTTGATAACAACATTCATATAACAGTGTTAGAGATAAGTTGAGAAATAATTCTGCTGCGTGTATACTCAATTGGCTTGGTACTTGGTAGGACTCCAAAAAAAGATAATATGATTATAAATCAACTATGAACTTCGTGTTAAGTGTTCAGATAGAAATGATCTACACAATAGGAAAATAGATATGCATATCTTCTACAAAGTAATTAAGTCAAGCATTGGTTTAAAGGAAAGCTACAGCAAGTAGAAATCCAGACTAGACGCTTTGAATCAGATTAAGGGGGCAAACCTCAAGCGGGACAATATACCATCAAAGTCAAACATGAACCAAAGGGCAGCAATAACCTAAGGGAGGCAATATACAGAACTATTTCTTAAAATAAAATTACAAGAATATTAAATAAAGTTTGTAAAAACTATCACAACAACAAAGGTAGCTAATTAACACTTCTATTCTTGTAGTGCATGATCTGTAATATTTGTCGACTCTATTTCATACTAGCTACTGGCGATGTTTCATGCTTCCATCATTACAGTAGGAAGACACTTGTTTTTTAGAGGACCAGGGCTTCTCTTTCACGAAAGTCTTTCCTGTAAGATGACTCAAACTACCCTGCATTATGGAATGATTCCAGCAGCATTGCAATAAAGGATGAAACAACTAACCTTGAAGGAGCACCCGATACCATCATCACCAAATCCTCATCTCTTACACCGAGAGCACTCAATTTCTCGAAGTTCTTCATCTCCTTCCCATTGAAGAGGAGTTGCTGTTGCTGAAGCGGCACACGGGTCTGCAAACACGAATATCGCAGCTTCAATACATAAAACCCATCAAACGAATGGAGATTTTACAAAATGCAGGACTTAGGTGAAACAATAGCTCGCGGCAAGAGATCTAACCTCCACCTCAAGCAGAGCCTTAACGTTTTCCACCTGCACTCAACCAATGAATCGACTAAATCTAACCAATTCAACAGCATTTGCATGCGTAGTAGAATAGAGAACAGCAATTTCATGCTCATAATTGGAGGCAATTGAAGGTTTTTGAAATCAAAATGGATTACTGTTTCTTGAAGATCGACATCCAATGAGATGATCTGCTCATCGGGGGTCATTATGGTAATCTTCATCCCCACTTCGCCGTATCTGTTCCTCTTCCCTCAGTCCTTTCTCCGTCGTCTATCGATGTCAATAATTGTTTACCAGAGAAAGGCGCCCTGAGCTTCTGTCTTGTACTTTATGTGTTCTGCGTTTTGACTCAACGTCAATGAATTCAAGACAACCGACAACTTCGAAGGTTTGTTTCACCCATTTGCAGTTGGAACAAAAACACGATTGACGTAACGGAGACTTTAAAAGATTTACATATCAACTCACGCTGAAAAGGTAAAATTTTTAATTTTTTATATGGTAATTTTTGTTCCCAAAACATAGTTATTACCTTTTAAGTTATTTAATCGTAACAACAAGATTACCTTAAAAAGACAAAACAAAAAAATCTTCACCATACCTTAACCAACTTAACCAATAATAGAACATATAGAAGGGCATGAGTCTTAAGATGACTGAAAGTATATTGTTAATTTTTAATAGCCGTGTCAAACCCTACCCAAATAGTAACCACAATTGGTGACAATAGAAGTTAGTCTTGTTGTATATATGATGCTTAAACTTTAGAAAGACACAAGTGTGGTATTTCAGTCACAGTGGACTTCAACATTTTCCCACACTGTGACGACTCGTATTTTTTTTTATTAAAAGCACGACACCGACACATTTAATCCATACGTGTTGGGACTCAACAAATCTTATCTCACGTTCAGACTTAATCCGAACTCTGATACGTGGAATAAATGGGACACAAAAAATCCAAATCGAGTACACATAACGGGAAACAACCCAACACTGGCAAACGGAACCGAGCTCTGATACCATGTTAATTTTTAATATCGGGGTCGATTCACACTCAAATAGCAATCACATTATACAACTTGAGTTTCATCATAAGATCAATTGGTGGTAGCAGGAGTTAGCCTTGTTGTATATATGGTGTCTAAACTTTAGAAAGACACTGGTGTGGTATTTCAGTCATAGTGGACTTTAACATATATCAAATGTCTCATAAGTTCGAACTTTTAAGACAGATGGTTAAGGCGTACGAGTTAAGTCTCACAACGAGAAACTAAGGTTTTGTAAATACCACGTAATGTTATAGTTGATTAGAGTTTATTTTGGTATACTCATAGTATGTGTAGACTGATCTGCAAAGCAGTGTTATCAGAATCGGGCCGACGGTCCGACCGGGAACCGGACCCCTATCCGGTTTGGTTCAGTTAAAAGATTGAAATGCATATGTACAGTGTTTAAACTGGGTTGAACCAGTTGATTTTTTTAAAACCGGACGGTTTTCGGTTCTAGTTGTTTTGGGTGATGGTTAAATTTTTTGAGTGGTTCTTTTCAACTTAAACCGATATTTTCGGTTCGACCGAGCAGCTTTTTCGGTTTAGAAGTTGTGTTTAAAGTTTAGACCTATTCTGTTTGATTTTGAGACTATTGTATTATGTATGTTCAAAATTTGTGGTAATTATATTGTGTTTGAGATTATGTAGTTTGTGCGTATTTGAGACCATGTAGTTTGAAGTAATTATATGTGTGTTTGAGACTGTAGTTTGTAATTGCATTTTCAGTTGTTTTGTAAATAGTGAACTGCACGTCGAACCGAATCCGACCGGGTTAGATCGGCCGAACCAGGAATTAGCCCCCTCGGCGATTTAAGGTCGATCCGGTTTTGATAAAATTGCTGCAAAGTATTTATATATATATAAAAAAAAGTAGTCAACACTATTGCGTGAATTGTTTGTGGAAGGGGAAAAGAGGTTAAGAAAGTGAAAAAAAGAAGAAGTTATTGAAATGCATTGCTAAAATAGTAAAGTTAGTGCGCAAAGAGTTCCAACACCTAAGTTGAGGGCGCATATGCCACCATCCTTCCTGAGGCAACGTGGCCCAGAGAAGCCGCCACACGGCAACAAAGATACGTTGTTTGTTTTGTCACGCTTCCTCTTCATCACCCTCTTGCTGCTTCTGCTTCTTCTTCTTCTCTTCCACCACCGCGCTTGCTCTGCTGCCCAACAACCAATTCGAAGCGCCAACCCTGAATTGCAGGTCTGTTTAGGACGTTGGTCTCTATCCATGATAAAAATCGTTTTTTTTCTCTTCGAATTCCATTGATACCGCAGTATGTCTGTTGTTGTTGCTGTAAAGTTTCTCTTTTGCTCCCTTCCTTTTGGGTACTGTCGCTCTTCTTCTCGTCCAGCAGTATACTAAATCGTGATTTGAGTGACGGATGGAAGTTTTTTGGGGGGATAGTAACTCGATTTCCAGGAGAAATTAGTGATCATTTTTAAGTATAATTTGTTGCATTGCGACCTTGGCTGAACAGACTCACAAATTATTGTAGGTTGGACTCCTGAATGTGTCCTTATTGTTCATTATATTCATCAAACATTGTTCTAATTCTTAACAACGTTGAATTGTGTCACTTGTACCATTTTCTGTTTGATGTGATTACTGAAACACTCATATAGATATCGTGCGGAGTCGAGTTGGTTGGTAAAACCCTACTTCTATCCAGAGATTCGAACCCCTTCATAGTGGTATAAAATCAATTCTGCTAAATGGAAGAAAAATTAAACGGTATAAAGCAAAAAAGAGCTACGATCTCGATAAAAATATGAAATGAAATTCGATCTCTTGATTCTTGAATATTGCGATGTGGCAGATAAGGAGAGAAATAGAATATATTATGAACAACAACATATATTAGGTAGATATATTTTATATCTATAGACATGCGGTACTATTTTCAGTTATATATAGGTAATATTCTCTGTATCTGTCTATGCCGATGGGTTAAAAGGGAGAATATATATAGTAGAGAAGAAGAGAATAATTCATGTTCTTTGATAGTAGTCAAATCTTGTGTGCTGTTCTTCGTTTGTATCACAAATTGCAATATTGGATTTGATCCTAACTGAAAGTTCCATCCTTGTACGTAGTACATATCTCTGAGGATAACAGGATGGCTTCGAAACGAATTAACAAGGAGCTGAAGGACCTGCAAAGAGACCCTCCTGTTTCATGCAGTGCTGGTTCGCTCTAACCCTTATTATAAGTATTTGCAAACCGGGAGTATGAATTTTACTAAGCTCTTCAAGACAGTAAGGATTTATGTGTTTATTTGTATTGCCAGGTCCTTATGGAGATGACATGTTCCATTGGCAAGCAACAATCATGGGACCAGCTGACAGTCCATTTTCCGGGGGAGTGTTCCTAGTATCTATCCACTTCCCACCTGATTATCCATTCAAACCTCCAAAGGTGAACATTCATTCATTAAAATTAGGTTTAGTTAGATAAATTGCTATCTGAATTTATACGAACCTATGAAGAAGGATGTGTCTGTTTACAAAGCAAGAGTGTTGGTGTCTGTCTTTTTGTTGTAGGTTTCATTCAGGACTAAAGTGTTCCACCCAAACATCAACAGCAACGGCAGTATTTGTCTGGACATTCTCAAGGAGCAATGGAGCCCTGCCCTCACCATCTCCAAGGTAGTAGGTTTCCTATTTTCCTTACTAGTTAACCTTTTTCCAAACGTTCTGTCTCTGATAGGTTAAGTGTCTGTTGTTGCTGTGGTGTATTGGATGTGTGCAGGTGCTTCTGTCGATATGCTCATTGCTGACAGACCCGAACCCAGACGACCCATTGGTTCCAGAGATTGCTCACTTGTACAAGACCAACAGAGCCAAGTACGAGACCACTGCTCGATCCTGGACCCAGAAGTATGCCATGGGTTAGAAATGCAGGATGATGATCCTTCTGCTGAATTCTAGTCAATAAATAAATACTTAGAGAACGGTCTATTTGGTTGTCTGCTTGATGGTGGAGACAAAACATCTCTGTTTCTCACCTGAGCTTGGTTGGTATCTGAATGGTCTTTTAAGTGTGTACGGATTCCACCATGGAGGATTGTGTAAAGACATAATTGCAATTGGGACAATGCAACCATCGTGAAGGTGTCTGCTAAACCCTAATTCAAAATAGTGCATGATTATATTTGGTAATAATAATATTCTTCTAAAACTAGCTAGCTAGCTAGCTTCGTAGTCATATACAATAGACCAGAGAATATTCTCTCCTTCTATGGATGCCGATGGGATACAGATAAATTGGTATTATACCAAAAATTATCATTTCAATTTCCAACTAAATTCTTCCCTCAAAAAGACAAAAACACTGGGCATGCAGTGTGGACAAAACAGAAAACTCCTTAAAATTGTGCGCTGTCGTCTCTTCTTGATCCTCTGTTTGTTTGTCGCTATCCCTCTCGCCATTCTCGAGTTCATTCTCTCCACAGGAAGATCGATGAATTCAGTAGGTGACAGTGACGGCGCAGAGACGATGAAGCGGACGGACAACACTCATCTGTTACCCCATATCTGCGACCGCTGCGGCAAACGGTTCGCCTCCGGAAAAGCCTTGGGTGGCCACCGGACAGTCCATGGCAGAAACACCAGACAACGTCTCTCAGACGATGTGGGGGAAGTGGCGGCGGATTCTATCGCTTGCCCTGTCTGCGGCATCAAGTTCACGTCGTGGAAGTCAGTGTACGGACACATGCGCACGCACCGCCAACGTGGGTGGCGTGGGATGCAGCCTCCTGCCACCACTCAAGTTTCCTCCTTTCCGACCTCGCCGTCTTCCACTATCTCCGAGATCAGCAGCGAGCTCCGAGACAAGGCTTCGATTCGTGTAGGAAACTCTACCACCGACCAGGTTCAGGTGGAGACGACGACCGAGTTAGACGAGTTCGAGTCGACTCAGAACACAATGAGGTTCCGCTTCCAGTTGTCTAATAAGCTAGAAGATGACGCTAATCGCTGCTCCGACGAAGAGTCTCTTAGGAATCTGAGGACCAGGAGATTGCCCAAGTTGGAGCCGAAAACGGTCGTCGCCTCCGTGCCAAAGAGTCACGTTTGCAGTATCTGCGGCGTCTCTTTCCCGAGCCATTATGCACTCGGAGGACACGTGTCTTTCCACAACAAGAAGAATAGTACTAGCAAGAGCAGAAAGAACAAGAAGACATGTGACGACAAGGAGGACAGCACGATTAGAGCATGTCGTGTCAAGAAGCTTCAATGTGTAGAGCCAACAGAACCTGCATCTGGGCCGGTACTGAAATTCGACCTCAATGAGCTGCCTCCGATAGAAGATGACGAAGAAGGGATTTGAGATAGATAATATTAATCACGTGAGTATTAGCATTAAGTAGGAGCTGTTTTGAAAAACGGATAAGTAGTTACAATGCACAAACAGTGAAATTTTTATATTTTAATCTTTTATAATTTTATTCGTAATAACATAGTTTTATTTAGGAAAAAGTATGAAATTGCACCAGATGTTTACAAGAATTGGTAACTGCACCCATGATGTTTGTTCTTACACTCATATGTTTACACTTGTTTGTAATTGAGCTTTTCCATCCAATTCACACAGTAACCGTTAAAAAAATGGCATGTGCTGTCCATGTGCCATATATCTGACCTGATATACCGAAAATACCCCAGCCTTTTTTATTAATTGGCAAAGCCAATTGGTTCTCATTTTAGTAACTTTCCCATATATGATGTTGATAATTACTATCTTCGTTACTCAATTTAGTAACTTTCCCATATATGATTCATGCAATATGCAGATGAGTCTTGAATCCGATTCATCCAATAGTACCTTACCTATATGACCATTGGGAATGAAACCTTCATTCCCATGATTACTATTAGCTGCAGAAGGATGGGCATTCTTGACAATCGAAACCGGTTTCTTCCGAAGCATGCTCCAGAGCTCAATACTTCCATCATCTGATCCACTTAGGTAATCACTATTGCTGATGAAACAGCAACATTCTAGAGAAGATGCTGGAGCACGGAAGACTGACTCTAGATTCTTCTGGTACCTGATTCAACGTGCAGGGAAACATAAACTTAAGGCTGTTCCATCTTGTTTACAATTTGGGGTCGTAATAGAGATATCAATATGCAGCTAAAGCAAGACAGCTACTAATTAGCCATCCATTTTCTCTCAATGGCAATCAAAGTACTACAACATAATTAATTGTGCAAGGAGTAGGGAAAAACAACCAAGAATCTGCTTCAAAAATAATTCACTTTGGACGTTAAGAGTGTAAACGATACAGAACAAGAGCTTCCAACATGCTGCAAACAGGACATATATAATTATATATAAACATGGGGTTAACTACCAAAAACCAAAGCAAACTTTAACGAATTTGCAAACAACAAACTAGCTTCTTCTTTTTTGACAAACGACTAACTAGATTTAGTAAGTTTAACAAATACCAAATCGAGCTTATTTTCTGTTATTTTTTTGACTAACAGATAATAAGTACGTACCTTAAACAGTTGCATTGTCCGATCACGACCGACAGTTAAAACACTCTCCTTTCTTAGACAATCTATAGCTAACACTTCACTTTGGTGACCAAATAATGTATTGATGTAAACTCTATCATCGCAATTCCATATCTTTATAGTTCTATCAAATGAACCGGAAAAAAGCTCTGTTGTCCCTTGCCTAAAAGTTAAACAGGACACGGGTCCTTTATGACCAGGAAAGGCCTTGTTCATCACCAGAAACAGAACCTTCTGGAGCTTAATTCCTTCAGATGGTTTCAGAACAGATGACTGCGACTTCTTCATCGAGAAATCGCCAAAATTTGGCTTGAAGTGGAGCATGAGGGTTGGGTTTCCACGATTGATGAGGTTGAACTCAGCGCTCATGGACATGGAGTTGGTGATTGGCGACCCGAACGGTCTCGTCCCCGTCTTGACAAGGAGGGAGAAGGGGTTCCAGGAGTCATTGGGGCGGTAGGAGATGCGAACGGCAAAACCCTAAGTGAATCATCGTCCGTTGCAAACTGAGCACTGACGAAGGGAGAAGGATTCTGAGGAAGAGCTTAGGGGTAAATTGGTCATTTAACATGACACCGGTTCAAAATTAACGACGACACGTGCCTTTCACGTGACACTTGACGGGATTTTTTAACGTTAGGTGCAATTACCAACAAAATGTAACATACGAGTGTAAATAATTGCGGCAAAAAATATATAGGTTCAATGACAAAAAATTACAAATATCCGGGTGCAATTTCATACTTTTCCGGTTTTCCCGTTTTATTTATGGACAAAATATCATATCAAGCTTTAATGGGTTGTCCCTAGTCTCTCCTTTGGGCTTTGCTGGTGGGTGGCGGTAGGGCCCTCACTTTCATGTCTCCCTCCGACCGCGCCACCAAACCCTCCACGCTGGCATATATGATCGACCGAGTGGGTCACCGTTCCCTCCATTCATGATCGCACGTAGATTCGTCCCGGTCAACGAGGCATCAATAGATCCGACGGAACCAACAAACCTTCTACAAAGTGACGGTGCCGATTGTGTTCCTCTCGAACTCCTTGATGGTCGCCGTCAGCTTCTTCATGTTGTCGTCGTACACGAACGGACGCTCATCATACCAGGTGATGTTTTTCTTTGCCGACATCGGAATCAGCTTCCGACAGACCTCGCCGGGGACGGTGATGGAGTTGTGGTAGTGATAGTATCGGATCTTGGCCTCCGTCTTGTGGAGGGCGCCGCCGACCACGTTCTCAGACATGTGAACGCCGGTAGCATAGGCGTTCTTCGCCTGAATCGCGTATTTCCGGTCTCGCCGAATCCCGGACCGGGAGTCCCTGAACAGAAGCTTCTCGAACCCCCATTGCCTGAAAACAACCGCGAAATCAAATAAGAACCAAGAAAACCCATATCTGAAAAGGGACAATGAATCTCTCCACGATGTAAAAACATCCCAATTTTTGAAACAGATCTGCAGAATGCTTCTGTTCCAGCAACCTTCAATTGCAAGACATGCAAATATAGAAAGAGCACGTGTCAATGTCCAAATTCAGGCCATGTTTTTTCTTTTCCAATCAAAATCGAAGCTAAATCGATATAAACTTGGACCCAAGAAATCCAATTTCAGCTCGACAGAGTATGTGCATTGTCGGTTGGCTATGTACTTTGTTTGATCGGAAATCCCGTTCGGATTCGTATAATAAAAGTAGTAGAAGAAGTTTGAAGAATCGTACTTGGAATAATCTTGAGAAGAATCGTTCAAGCAGAGAGAACTGGACATGGGATTCTGCTCAATGGTGAACTGCGTGTAATTGGAGAACTCTTCCAGGACCGACGACAAGCTCTTCCCCTCCGGTAAGTAAATGTACTCGTCCACGTCGAAGAAAAAGGTCCAGTTGGCAGCGAATTTGTACCTGTGGAGGCAATCGTTCACCACGAGGAACTGATTATAGTAATACCCATCGAACTCTGCCTGGTCTCTGATATCCTGGACGGTGGCCCGACCTGCACGGACCCACGGATCCAGTACCGCTCTAACCGCCGGCGACACACCGCCGGCGTCGTGGAACACGAAGTGAGATCTGGGGCCGAAGAACCACGCGTGGTACGCCATCCACTCCCTTATCCTCGCCGCGCTCATGTTGCCGTAGAGGGACGATCCGCAGTAGAGGTAGTCATACTCGTACGGCGGCACGTACTTGGAAGCGTTGTAAGCTCCAGGAGCCTCCTCTAGAACTGCCAACTTCTCGTACCTCCGCGGAGACTCGTTGTAGTAAGCAAAGAGGTTGAGCTTTCCTCCAGCGTTGTCGGCGTTAGGGTTTACGGTGAATGTGCAGTTGATCACCACGACGGTGTAGACACGGCCGTATCCCCAGTCGGGGAGAATCTTATACGCTTTGGCTCGAACCGATGTGCCGTTGTTGTTCACCCACTCACATTTGTACCATGGGTGGCCGTAGACGTGGATGGGCTTTGAAGCCAGGCCGACGACGGCGAAGGTGGCCGGACCGCCGCGGTAGGCCCCCATGAGAACGAAGAGGGCGGCTGCATTTCCGTAGGATTTGAACACGCGCTTGTTCGGATCGGTGTTAAGCGGCGCCTGCTGAGATGCTGCGGATACGGTGGTGGAGTATTTCTTCTCCTTCGCGACTTGGGGCGGCGGTGCGGCGGAACTCTGGGTGCGCGTGGTGGAGAGGAGGTTCTGGTAGTAAGGAGGGAGATTCCAGATAAGCATGACCAAGGTAAGCGCAAGGAATGTAGCCAACAGGGGCTTGGTCTCAAAGCAGGTGAAGAGGCGGGCCGCGGCATCGGGAGAAGGATTAGGGTCCTTCCTCATCGGAGCTGTCGGTGGCAGAGAGTTAGAGCAGTGTAGTGATCTTCTTGGAATTTGAGCTGGCTAGTAATAAACAATGGCTACGGATGTTTACCTAATTACGAAATTGCCATCTTTATTTGTTTTTGCAAAACCGATGATCACATTTATATATATATATAATATGTTCTATAAATAAATAAATATAAAAACAACGCGGTTTATTGAAATTTAAAGAAATATATTTCTACTTAAAATATATTACATAATAATACATTAAAAATAAACGAATTTGAGATTTTGAAATCAGTTTAAACTAGAAACTTAATTTTTTAATATTTTATCGTATGACACAACAATTGTATATATTAAATTAATTACAAAATTCATATTATTAAATAATTTACTATTGTTTATATTTATCCATCCCTTCATTTATATCTACCAATATAATTATTTATTGTAATAATTTGTCAGTTATTAAATGAAAGAGGCATAATATTTGTACATTTCTCTTATTTATAAAGTAGTTTTTATGTAAAAGTAAATATGATTTTTTAATAATGACAATTTAAACAAATAAATATTTCCAAATTTTTCATTATGTATAGTACGAAATTACACCGATTAAAAAAGGACAAAAACAGTTCTAGAAGAGTATATAATTATAATAATGAATAGTTATAAACGTAAAAGGAAATAGGATTTGTTTTTTGTTTTGGTCACTAGGGAATAGGAATGAATAAACATATTATCGCTGTCCATCAATTATTATTACAAAATTAATATTGTTATAATAATTATTATTATAAATAAAAAGAAGAGAGAGGGAAAGGATTTTTTTTTTTTGGTCAAAGAGAGGGAAAGGATGGAATCTCCTATTATGGAGGTTCGGTGATTAATTTGAGTGAAGCAATCATTGATGCCAACCTGTATGCAGATGGGAAGAGTAGCAGAAGCGCCTGAAGCATAGGTCTGACAATGGTTAGGGTATGGTCAGGGTATGCCAAATACCATAACCATACCATATTTTTAAACCACATACCATAACCATAACCATAACCATTATGGGTACAATTTTCAATACCATAACCATCAAAATAACCGTGGTTATTAACCATGGTTTTAACCGTATAACCATATTTATTCCACATGTAATATAATAAAAGACCGAAAATTTAATTTTAAAAAATACATCTATCTATATTACCAACAATAAAAATATATAGCACTAACAACATTCAACATTAACACTAACATCATTCAACATTCATATGATTCAACGTTAACATTCACACCACTGAATTAACATTAAAATTCAACAAACACCCATAACGAGTAATGATTCAACACCCCTAACCATTTCACACTTGTCGTATTTGTTTCTATCAATCATCATCTTCCTCAATATCATCAATTGATTTTACTTTTATGCTGTAATTTAAATTTAGTATAATATATATATATTAATTTATTAATAATAAATAATTATTATATTTATAAAATAACCATGGTTATAACCATGGGTATAACTCAAATACCATAACCATAACCATAACCATTATGGGTAGAGAATTCATCACCATAACCGCACCGCACCATAATGGTACGGTTAACCATATTAAACAGTAACGGTTATAACCGTGGTTATGGGTTTTTCACCGCACCATTGCCAGCCCTACTGAAGCATAGTTATCAGAACCGGACCGGACATCGAACCGGCGAGGGGACCGGTTCACGGTTCGGCCGGTCCAACCCGGTTCGATGTGCGGTTCACTGTTCACAAGAGGTAAAAAATTTGAAAACTTAAAATACATACATAGTTTCAAACACAAACATAATTACCTCAAACTACATGATCTCACACACACACAAACTACCTAGTTTCAATATCAAACACACATTACTCTCAATTCTCAAACACAATACACAATAGTAGTGAACCGGTCTAATCAATTGAGTTAAACCGATTGGTTTGTGCATAACCAAAAATCGGAAACCCAAAAAAAAAAAACAGCCGAAAAAAAAACGAAAACCGGGGGAAAAAAAAACGAAACCGGGAAAAAAATCAACCGGAAACCGGCCGGTTTTTCAAAAACCGCCCGGTTCGACCCGGTTCAAACACTGTTCATTTGCAGAACGGTCTTTTAACTGAACCAAACCGGCGAGGGGTCTGGTTCCCGGTCGGAAGGTGTTCCACCGTTTTTTTTTTTGGCCATGTGTTCCACCGTTCACAACTTTTTGCCTTTATTTTATAAAAAACTAAGGTCATCATGGGTGGGCGACTGAAATTTCGATGGGCCTGACACCGACTTTGGTATAAAAAAAAAAAATACTGAGTCGGTCTTGCTTGATTCGTTTCGATCTTAATTTTGGACCGAAATTTTTTATTTAAAAAATTGAAAATTCTACCTTAGTTGAAGAACCAGGTATCGAGCTTCTTCTTTATGCCAAAACTGACTTGCTTGGAATAGAAAGAAAGAGCAAACCGTGTATTCAATCTTGAAGCATCGTAACCGCTCAAAATTTCTAATTTACTGAAATTCCACCCAAAAGAAGTAGAGATTTCTTACCTTCAAAAGACGAATCTCGAATCCCACTAGAATCGAGCTCCGACAAAAATATCAAATGCAAAAGTAAAGAAGATTCCTTGTCGTGCATACCCATGTGGTCCCCATATAGGAGGTGGAGGATGAAAATGAGATGGACTAGCATAACCTGCTTGTGTATAGTCACCACCTGTTCCCTAGATATTCATGTACCTGGGTTTCTTGCTCCAAACCGTATCTACTGAGCTAAAGAAGAAGTTTAGGTTCAAATTCAACTCCAACTTGCATTTACCCTTATGATGATGATGTTATTTTGACATCTGTTGACATGACGCAGTTGCAAGTTAGAGTGTTCTTTCCATCTCACTTTAAGATATCAGTTGAGAGTTCTCGATGGGCAGCAGAGGAGAATTCAGTTTGATAATAAGGATGAATGGGTAGAGGGACACTTAAGTTCAGTAATTGGAGGGGAAATATGATGAGGGTAGTTTCAATATTTTCAAAATTGTTTATTTTAACGTTCAAAACACCAGTCACGTATACAATTTAAACGAAAAACCAAACGTTTCTTCAAAAACCAACAAAATGAAACGTAATACATCAAAAACCCGCGGCTCAATACAAGTTACATCAGTTATCAATTTTGACAAACATATTACATTTTTTCATATTTTCTCCATAGGAGGAAGGTCAAAGACACTACTGAGCCATTTGACCGGAAACGCAACTCCACCAAACCAAACAGAAAGCAGGTACGAACAATGGGAACAAGATAATCTTGTGGTGTTTTCATGTCTCATACAAAATATTGAGCCCGATATTGCCAGCAACCTAACCGAGTTCCCCACAACACAAGCATTATGGGAAAATCGGGTGGTGCTATCGATACAATGACCTTTGAAAAATATGACATTAGATCACTATCTAAACCAACAAAAACGCATGTTAAAGCAGCTAATGGGGGGATAGTCTCTGTAGAATGAGGAGAAACTATTGAAATTTCACCAACATTAACCTTATCTAATTACTTGTATGTCCCGTCATTAACACATAAATTATTATGAATAAGTCATGTAACAAAGGAACTAAATTGTACTGTGATTATGCATCCAACCATTTGCATTCTACATGACATCAGGACAAGTACAATTATTGGACGTGACACTGAAAAACAAGGATTGTACTACGTAGACGAGGTGACTCATCAAAGCACTAGCGTGCTAGCTCACGGGACTACAAACCGGGAAGTCTGGCTATGTCATAGAAGGTCGAGACATCTGTCTACGGGTTACTTAAAACTTTTATTTCCCAAATTTTAAACTTTCAATAATTTAAAGGGTTAATTACTTAATTGGTTACACATGTTTCACCATTGTGCAGAATGGTTACACATGTTTCAAAATGTGATTAATTGGTTTTGCTATGTGACTAATTGGTTACACATGTTTTTCCAAATGTGATTAATTGGTTATTCCGTTAGTAAACCGTTAATTTTAACGTTAATTCATTTTTTTAACATATTATTGAATTGTGAAATGACTATTATGCCCTTAGTTGTATTGAAGAACAGATTGGAAGGATTGAAGAACCAAAATCGAATCAAATTCGATTTGATGTTCTTGAGAACCCAGAAATCAGATTTCTGGGTTCTTGAAGACCCAGAAATCTGACTTCTGATGTTCTTGAGAACCCAGATATCAGATTTCTGGGTTCTTGAAGACCCAGAAATCTGATTTCTGGGTTCGATTTCTGGTTCTTCAAGAACCCAGAAATTTGATTTCTGGGTTCTTCACAATGTGGGTAACATGTCGAACCTTTTAATCACATCATTTCAAACAACAGTATCCATTTAATCACATTATAGAGAAACATGTATGACCTTTTAATCACATTATAGAGAAACATGTATGACCTTTTAATCACATAATAGAGAAACATGTATGACCATTTAATCACATTTGGTGATAACATATACTGCAATACAGAACTTCAAGAACCCAGAATTGCGATTCTTGATTCTTGAAGAACCCAGAAACAGCATTTATGGTTTCTCAAGAACCTAGAAATCAGATTTCTGGTTTCTTCAATTATTGTTCTTGAAGATGATGTGTTCTTGAAGATGATTCTAGGGGTAATTTCGTCATTTTACGTATCTAAATAGTGACTTAACTGTGATTTTAACGGTGAACAGTGAAAAAACCAAATAGTCACATTTCAAAACCAATTAATCACATTTTGAAACATGTGTAACCATTCTGAACATTGGTCAAACATGTGTAACCAATTAAATAATTAACCCTAATTTAAATTGTGAAACTTGCATGCTAGCTAAAATTCATTGTCAAACATTCAAACCTAATACATGATTTTCTTGAACTGTGATTTTTTTGAGACCGAGTATTATTACCATAACCAACCTAGTGGTCAGGGGGAGAGAGAATATATAGACACACTAAGTTGACTTCCCTCCTCAGAAGATGTCATAACAAAAAACCATAGTTCTGAAGAAGTCATAACAAACAACCATAGTCCTGAAGAAGAGTCGGGAGATGAGTCGTCGGAAGATGAGTCACCTCATGAAACGTCCACACAATCTGTGGCAGAACCAAGTGCCACTGAAAAATCATACCTAACTTAGTGTCTGAGGTTAAACCAATACATGATGAAACAACAAGATATGCATTACCACCAAGGAGTAATAGGGGAATTCCACCCAAACGATACTCCCCAGTAAAGGAAGCCCAAGGAGCTAAGTATCCATAAGATCATAAGATATTTGAAGGAAAAGGCAAGCCACATGATACTATTCAAATCAAACTTACACTTGAAGATTCAATGATGCAGATTGTCTAGGAAATCCAACTGATCGAAGATCAACATCAGGATACTTCACCCTAGTCGGGGGAAAACAAAAAGTTGCAAAAAGTTACGTGGGAAAACAAAAAACAAAAAGTGGTGGCGTTATCAAGTGCAGAAGCAGAATTCCGAGGAGTGACTCGAGGGTTGGCATAAACCGTAGGGTTACAAACATTGCTAATTGAATTCGGATTTCCTCCATTACAGTCATGCAAAATTATGTGCAACAATCAAGACGCAATCAACATATCATAAAAATCGGTACAACATGATCGCACCAAACACGTAAAAGTCGACAGACATTTCATCAAAGAAAAATTAGAAGAAGGAATTGTGGAATTACCATTTGTACGATTCAAATACCAATTAGCAGATATATTGACATAGACAGTAAACGAGAGAATTTTCAACACTGTACTCAGCAAGTTAAACATAAGAGATGTCATTGCTTAACTTGAGGGGGTATCAGATATAGTTGTTAGAAACAGTAATATAACTGTTAGAATAGTAATATAGTAGTTAGAACAATAAAATAGTTGTTAGTTCTAAGTGTATAAATAGATTTCATGTAAGCTAATTCAACATACTCTCAATACAGACCAATATTCAATCCAATATCCTTTAGTCGCGGTGTTGAATCACTCTATTGCTTGAGAGAAATTGTTTGTCGTGGAGAAGACAGGAGTCGTGTGCTGACGCGTGGAGAATGAAGGAGCTGCAAGGGAAGAGGAGTTGCGTTAAAGTGGATAACAGGAAGAAGATAAGCTGAGTGGAAATGTTTGTGCAGTTGAAACCCTACACAAAAGAAGGATATTTTCGTAATTAAACAAGAACAATGGAGGATATTATTGTCAATTATCCACCTATTCTGTATTTCGGGAGAACTAGGAATATAATTCCGATATTTTCTAAGGAATACTTATTTTTAGCTCTCTAGAAATAAGTATTCCGTGAAATTTGAATTTCGCAAAACAAACAGTGGAATACGAAATTCGTATTCCATATTTTTTTTTTCAATTCTACAAACTAAACATATCATAAGATTAGCAAACCAAAAGGCTCTTACTACTTTCTTCGTCCATATTTTCTCTACAATGAACGGTACGTACACTAATTATCTTCATTGGTCGTAATGGTTGTGAATGTATCAATGAATATGTGCTAATACATAACGTGCAACCAAGAGTGCTTGCCGAAGATTTACACTCCAATTGACAAATGATGGAATTTGCATCTGTTTATGAATGTGGAATATTTATTATACAAATTCTTTAAAAATTTGGCATTCTTTTAAAATATTCTAAAATCTTCCTTTAAATCAAATACTTTTATACTTTTATTCTTTCGCGTCACTTGATTTAAATATATGCTTTAATTCGAGGATTAATTATAGCATTTTACCCAGTGTTATCAGAACCAGACCAGCCCTCAAACCGATGAAGGGGTCGGTTCCTCAATTCATCCGGTTCAACTTGATCAAATCTGATTCGATGTGCGGTTCTCTGTTCTCCAGGCCTAGCCCTCCCCTTTCTCCTCAGCCCTCCCATTTCTCCCTCCTCCTTTCCCTTTCCCTCTCCTTCTCCCCAACCCTCCTCTTTCTCTCCCTACATCTTTCTTCTTCTTCTTCTTCTATTCTCCTTGAACCGATCAGTCAGTTTTTTGTGAAAAACAAAACTCCCTCAAAAAAGCGAATTGAAAATCGATTGGTTCATACCGGTTCAAATACTGTTCATTTGCAAACACAGTCTTTTACCTCAGTCAAATTGGACATGGGTCCGGTTTCCGGTCGGACCGCCTGTCCTTTCGGTTCTGATAACACTGATTTTACCATTGTTCTTCATTCAAAATATTAGGGCTGATCATGGGCGGGCCGGTCCGATCCTGAAGGCAAGACCAAGACCGAAAATTCGGTCTTGCCTTCTGGAGGACCGAGACCGACCTCGGCCAAAAAAGCCCGACCGAGTCGGTCTTTCTTGACTCGGGCCGGTCTCGGTCCTGGACCGAATCTGCCCAAATTTGTTTTTTGAATTTATCCAAACTCGATATACAAACATCATTGGAATCAAAATAACAAACATACAAATCAAAGCAACAAATCAAAATATCAAACATACAAAGTTCTAAACAAAGTTCATTCAGTACAATTGAATAATACAATACAATTGAATAATTAATAATACAATACAATTGACTCCACAAGCTGGTCCACTGCATTTTCTCCATGGAATAATGTCTGTAGAAACATTTGAGATAATGAGAAACAAGACGAGCAATAACAAATAAGCAACAGTTGTCATAGAGTGCAATTCAACGACTGAAATCACCAACCTGGCCCAAAAGAAGTTCAGCAAGAACACAACCAGCAGACCAAATATCAATGGATGTTGACTCAACAGTAATACCTGTAGCAAAAACGGTGGTATGAGATGCCTGATGAACAAAGCGTGAACATGATAGGATTCGAGTATCAACTTCATATAAAGCCTAGCTTCTAGATGGGTAAGGAACTTAGTTTATTTGTTATCTTCAGCTGCTAGTTCTTTTTAATAGGCACCCTATCTGATGCAAAGAATACAAGTTTAAAATCAAAGTATAACTAAAGATATAAAGGAAAATCTTACAGTGGGGCGAAATCTTTTCCCTTCCACACCCAACTTGAAGAAGTATTCATCTGCAGAGGCAAGTTTACGGACCTAACCAAATTATCTAAAGAAATTAGATGATGTAAAACCGAGATAATTATAAAAGAAACTCTAAAAAGATTCGCTACTGAGAGAAACGAGAGATAATACCTCTGCAACAACCTTTCCACTTGACATAGCCAATTAACCTAATTGCTTCCATTTAGATTCACTCTGCACCGTAACTGCAATTTCCTGCATCCAGTAAGAAAGAAAATTTAGATTAGCATATATGATATGAAACCAAGACTACAGAAGGAACCCAAAAAAAATAAAAAGTGACTTTGAATCCCAAACTGATCTAAAATATTCATTAAGGTTAAAATTTTTCTTGACTCACCTTTGCAATCCTTAATCTTCCAAGTTGTATAGCCAGTTCGAAACGATAGTTAGGATCAGTAGCTACTTCAAGTGCATCCTCGATCATACGACGTGCTTCCAAAAAGCACGCCACACTAGCAACCAATGAAAGTTTATCAGCAAAAGCCACCAGCACATCATGAATGTTACACATGTACTACATAATACCTACCTATTGTAATGCTCCTTGGGAATTGAAGGTAAAAGAGAACTGGCCCTTTCCAGATCTCCACGCATCCAATGACACTGAAGGAAAACAACCAGACAGACATTTACATAATGCAGTCAGCAACATAAATGAACGAACTAAGCAACATAAACGAACAAACGAACTAAGCAACATAAACGAACGAACGAACTAAATCAGTAAATCCCTACTCAGAACTAACGAACGAACCAACAATTACACCTAAATCGATTACCTTCGAGCCGAGACCGACTGGAGGAGACGCCGCGACGACACCGATGACGAGCTGGAGCAGGCGAGTGGCGACGACACCGAAGTTAAGTGGAGCTGTCGTGGAAGATGGAAGAAGTTGGAGCAGGCGACTGGATGGAGAACTCTCAGTCGGGATGGAAGGAGCCGGAAGGATGGTCTTTGTCGAGAACTCTCTGTTCGACTCGGGAGCTTGGAATGAAATTAATGAATGGCTGCGGGACGGGAATGTTTTACATTTTACTAGGGTTTCTGCACTAACTTCGGGCCGGTCCGGTCCTAAACGGGATTTCGGAGAAAAAGCCCGAGACCGAGCCCGACCTTGAAGGAAAAAACTCGCCCGCCCGGTCTCGGTCCTAGACGGGCCGGTCTCGGGCCGATCTCAGGCCGGTCTTGTCGGGAATTCGGTCCTACAGTCTCTTTTGATCACCCCTACAAAATATCATAATTATAAAATATTTATTTAATGGGTTGTTATTGTTGTTGGGTTGTAGCTTTGGAACTTGATTTTGGTAAGAAAGCTTTGGAACTTGTTGGGTTGTGCGGTTTTAAATTGGACTAAAATCATATATAGAATTATTATAAATATAAATTAAAAATGTACGGTACTTAGAATAGTTTCGTAGCCTGGTCCGGAAAATGACGACTGACGAGACCAGAACCTTCTTCAACCTTCTATTACCCGCCATCCAGAGGTTGGAGATTGTCTTGTTTCTCCTAATCTGAGCAAAATTAGGGTCTCCATCGCCTCCAATTCCAGTAGAACAACCTGCTGCCCTCTCTCTCGCCATTTATCCGTCTCTCGTTTTCTCTTTCTCGCAAACCCTAGCAATGGCGGAGCACTTGGCATCAATTTTCGGTACGGAGAAGGATCGAGTGAACTGCCCTTTCTACTTCAAAATCGGTGCATGCAGACACGGGGAACGCTGCTCTCGCATCCACAACCGCCCAACTATCTCCCCAACCATACTGCTATCGAACATGTACCAGCGCCCCGACATGATCACCCCCGGCGTCGACCTCCAGGGCCAACCGATTGACCCTGAGAAGATCCAGGAGCATTTTGAGGATTTCTATGAAGACATATTTGAGGAGCTCGACAAGTTCGGAGAGATTGAGTCCCTAAACGTTTGTGACAATCTAGCTGACCACATGATCGGCAATGTCTACGTCCTATTCAAGGAGGAGGACCAAGCTGCCGCTGCTCTGCGGGCTCTTCAGGGGCGGTTCTACTCTGGCCGGCCCATAATTGCGGATTTCTCTCCGGTGACTGATTTCCGTGAAGCTACCTGCCGCCAGTATGAGGAGAATAACTGTAATCGAGGAGGATACTGCAACTTCATGCACGTGAAGATGATTGGGAGGGAACTTAGGAGGAAGCTATTCGGAAGGTACAAAGGTTATAGGGCAGTAAGGAGCAGGAGCAGAAGTGGGAGTCCCAGGGGACACATGAGGGACTATGATCGGCGTGGTGATCGATATTTTAGAGATCGTGATAGGGATTATTATCAGGGTGGCCATGGGAGTAGGAGCAGCCATGAACGGCATGAGAAGGATGGTAGGAGGAGGCATGGTAGGAGTCGGACTCAAAGTAGAAGCCGCAGTCCAGTGAGGGAAGGGAGTGAGGAGCGGAGGGCAAAGATTGAGCAATGGAACAGAGAAAGAGAGGAAAAAGAAAACCAGTAATTTTATTTCCATCTGGTAACTATGTCTCTTATGAATTATAATGCTGTCTCTATATACTTGTCCAAAATATATATTTTTACTTGGGGGATAATTTGCAATTGGAGTTTAGTCCTCCTTTCTGCGTTAGTATCTAGTTATCAGTTCTGGGCTAGTTAGTTAGTTGTAGGGACTTCGATACTCTTGATCCTTGATTTTAGTGTTATGTTTCTGTGTATATCCTACGAACACAATACTTTTTCATAGATTAGTTTTATTTCATTTGAAAATGTGCTATAATTAGCTGCGTGGAGCTTCAAATCTGCCGAGAAGAGTCATTTGTGGCTTCTACTTAACTTCGCATGACTGTTCCTAGCTCGGCAATGATATTTTGCTTCATACCTTCTGCACTGTGATCTTTTGGGATACCCCCAGGACATTTTTTGGGGAACATGGGCAATAGTTTTCTGTTTCTCAACTCGAATTAGGAGGACGATGCTTTCTTAGGAACATCATCACATTATTGCGTGTAGTTAGGCCTTTAGAATTCCTCGTTTTTTTTAAAGTATCCTCTTTAACAATAGTGGCCTTGCTGATTGGAAATTGCGAGATTGATCCTATGTAAATGATGCAGCAGCTGTGGGCAATTCTATGAAGCCGCGTCCAGACAGATATATTATTGTTATATTTCATCTCTTGTTATCTGAATCAGTTACAAATTGAATTTCATCGCTTGACAGTTCTAATACTGTTCTTGATGTTTCTAGGGCTAATCCTGGCAAGCTTTGAAATTTCAGTTAGGTCACCATCCGAGGGGCAAGTTTTCCTAGCATCAGGCATTGTTTAGTCCTACCGTTGTCCGACTTTAGAATCTTTTGTTGCAGGGAATCGCAGGGCCATTATGCTCCGTTATTACTAAATATGATTCTGTAGTTTTTGAAGTTGAATACTTGTTAGTTTTTGTTCCCGAGCCAAAGATTAAGAATAAGGATATTTCCATGTGTACTCTGTCTAGTTTCTTGCGGTAACGCGCTCAGACAAGTTTTTGCAGGTGTCTTTCTTACAAATGTCTGTTGTTGACAAATTATTTAGCTTGCAGCTTTTCAACCTTGAGAAGCAGCGCCCTCTGCCCCAACCGGAACTTCCTCCCTGCCACCAGGTACCACTCTTTCTTACTCCTTGTTTAATGGATTGCTTAGCTTCTCCGCGTGGTTCTCATTCCAAGTTCATCTCTAATTATGGCGGTGACTGCCGATCCTAGTCTAGGCAAGTCCTATAGATTTAATCACCAGAAAGAGACGGCAAGGGTGTGTTTGGCAGAAACATACTTGACTTCTATGCCTACTTAGTTTTGCATAATATGATAATACATATAACAAACGTACAAAAACAATCATGTACAGGTAATATATATATATTTTGCCTAGCGAACCTTATTTCGTATGAGTCGGGCGGGGACGGTATGGGTATGTTGTAGAAATCTCTGTGACTGACTGTATAGCTGAAGAACTTTACCCTGTTTGGCAGGAAAAGAAGCCTAACACTCGAGAACTGATAAGAAACCAAAACAGACTTGACCCTGCTGCAACCTAGAGAGTGATTATACTTGAAAATTTTATAATGAAGAATTAATCGATCTTTCATATACAACCGGGTATAATCTTGTACTAGCTCTGATGAAACCTATTAATACGAGTACCATGAACTCGGAAGATGCCTGCATATCAAAATCATTGCAGATGTCACGGATCAAGCATCTATGGAGATCAGGTTCCTCTACAACAATTCTATACGATATCATTCATACAGATGAAATCATGTACTAGAAAAAGACATCAGATTGGACTTAATTGATGAATTTTAGTCTTGAAGGGTCGAACTTGCATTTACTTATGACGATGAAAGACCATTTTTTTGTTGCTGTTTCGCTCGTGATGATTGATATTCAAACAAAAACAGCAAACTAAACTCAATTCATTTAGAAGCAACTGACAAAATTAACACATCATCCATGACATCTAATTCTCTGGTTTGTCAGTTCCACTGCCACCACCTTTCTTCCCATATATCGAACCAGTCACTGGAACAGATGAACCAATCCACATTCAAATTCAATAGCACATTAAATTAGACCGACTACAAATGGATAAAAAAAAAATGGACAAAGAGATGAAGTCAGAGCTAAGAGAATCCGTGAGTGACCTGAGGATCAGGTAAGGGTTTGCGTTTCTCCACATACCGGTTGGGATCTAAAGCAGTAAGAGCGGTCCGTTCCTACAACCACAACGATGAAGCAGAAACCATCAAAACTTCGACAATTCAAGATCGGCAAAGTGATTTGACGGCCTGAGAGAGTAGAACTTGCCTCTTGCTCTCGCTTGAGGTGCTGGGAAGGCTTGACCCAGAGGAAGTAGGCTAGAGTCCCGGCTACTATCCAGGAGGCAAGATTATTGCCACCTCGAAGTCCACCCAAGGGGCTGATCCAGGTCAACCATGTTCCTGGTACAGAACAACTTGTTGATGCACTTACCAAACTTTTAACTGAGAAGACTTTCATTCCTCTTCGCCGAAAGTTGGGTGTATGTTCCTTATCTGAAGCTTTATCCGAAGGATCAAGTGTAACTTCTCACTTGTCTTACCTTACTTCTACTCATCATTTGACGTATGAAAATTTTCTATCACAAGTATCATATAATCTCTCCCAATTAATCTCACTTTCCAATGGTTCTCGTGATCTTCTTCTGAATGATGACGATGTTGATGAGTTATTTGATGATGATAAGTACTTTGAGCATGAGGATTGACTGGTCTCAATGTGTTAGAATTCAGATATTCATTATGCTATATTGTCATATGTTTATCATGATGAGAATTTGTTGAAATATCAAAGCTCCTATATCTTTCTTTACAAAGTACATATCTTTCACATTTGTGATTTGTTATACTCAGATGATACAATGAGTTTGATTATTGTTCAGTTTGTATCAAACGATTATACATAAAGCTCAGGCCTTCATATAACAAAAGCTAAAAGAAGATGTTGGGCACAAACCCAACCAATCACATGTTACATTGGATGGAAAATTCTATCCAAAAATTAACAAATAGAAGGTATAAGTAACCTATGGTTCAAAAAAAAACTATGGTTCAAGCTTATATCACTTATCATGTGTTTTGTAACAAAAGCCAAAAGAAATGTTGGGCACAAACCCAGCTAATCATCAAGGAGGAAAAATAATTGAATGATGACTCAGGCAGCACAACTGTGCAATACAAATACATGGATACTAAAAGCCAAAAGAAGAAATTGGGCACAAAATCAGTCAACTTTGTGTAGGCTGACACTTGACTTGAACAATAAAAGATTCATATGTGTGTACAAGTATAACTTCTTCACTGGATGCCGAAAAATTTGTGGTTGTATGATAAGATGTTGTTGAAGTTAGAAATCTTTAGCTTGATCTCTCACCGTATAAACTATATGTGGTATACATGATGTTATATCTGTTTTCATGACAATGATGTCCATGCTTAAGTGGAAAATCATCAAGCAAAGCAAAGTGATCATCAAGCAAAGCAAAGCTGAATTTTTTTCTCAAAATGAGAATGGGAAAAACTCAAGAAAGTGAAGAGCATTGGTGAATGTTAGAGGATATAGTTTAGATTGAAAGTTAAGTAAGTAGAATATATCTACAGTAAGGTTTTATATCTATATCTATAGTAGAATTTCTACAGTAGAGTTTTTACTATATATATATATATATCATTGTACCTATTCTTCAAGATACAATAAGAATACAAGTAACTTTTCTCTATTCAATTCTCTTAGATTGAAGAAACCTTTAACCGAGGATGGGAGGCTCTGGGCTGAGTTTCGGACCAAGGAAGCTGACAAGTACTCCGCTTAGCTGGAGGTGGAGGTCACTCGCCATCAGGGCGAGCTGAGGGAGACTCGGGCTCAGAGGGATGTCTTTAGGGCTGAGAAGGAGCAGCTTGAGCTAAGACTCAAGGTTGTCCCATCCCCAGAACGTGTTCGAGGACTTTAAGAATTCCAAGAAGTTCACTGACTGCACCTTGGAGGTGATGCAGGCTGAGGTGACTGCCCATCTCCAAATCTTGATCGATGAGATCCATGGGATAGATCCCAAGTTTCCTCTCTGGGAGGTGAAGTCTCTTCAGGACTTCATTGACAGCGGCTACACCAAGGAAGCTCCCCCTTCTGTTGTTGGCGAGGAGAAGGCTGCCTCCAGGGCCGAGAAGGAGTCTGCATCCCCTAATGAGCCATATGATTCACTCAAAAGAACAAAGAACACCGAAGTCTACAGATAGAAGAAAAACACCAAGAAGAACACGGATAACCAACCACATAACTGATTCTTCTTCTACTCATCTGATGGATACTCCCATTTCGTTGAATCGTGTTCATCTGTTTCAGGAAAAAAACTGCAGACTTGGAGTACTTCCTTAGTAACAGAGAGGATTCACGTCCAAGAAGAACCTCCTCTTCTTGGTCGATGTGATCTTCTCTCTCATGGTTCCCTTAAGCTCATCTGTCGAATGATCACCAGTTCGATTCGACAAATCAGTAGCAACAGAATCATTAATTCTCCATCTTCCCTTCTTCGCTGCAAATTTAATTGTGCCAAAATTTGGAATCTTATAGTGAAGTGAAGAATACCCAACATCCTCAACTTTTTGTGTGGATTGCAGTGGGGAGAACGACAATGCTAATCAACTTACTCTTTGACTCTGAACGGTCGTGGCTCTGATTGTAGGAGTACTTCGCTGGGTAGTGTGGTTCCTTCATCCCTATCTTGTGTTGAAATTGAAAGCACGCATAATTAGAGTACAAAAGGACATGGATGGGTCCTTTTCTCTTCCGTCATATCTTTCTCTCCCCTCCGTCATAGGATTTTCACCACCAATCTGGTCGCATATGTGAGCTTCTACGCTGTTTGAATCTTCAGCTAATTCGTTGAGTTGCTGACTGAAACCCTAATCTGAGCTGTCGACGATGGATTCTTCAATCGCGGTGGAATCCGTCAGTATTCTTCAATCAGTCAAAAATCTTCAATCCGCGGTGGAATCCATCGGGATTCTTCAATCGTGGTGGTCCTGACCCTCGCCTTCGTTTCTTCAATGGCGGAATCCGTTGAGATTCTTCAATCGGTCGGGATTCTTTAATCTCGGTAGAATACACCAGGATTCTTCAATCGTAGTGGTTTTCATTGCCTTGGCTTCTTCAATAGCTTCTCCACTAATCTATGTCTTGTTGTTAGACTTGCGATCTTCAAATTAATGTTGATGCACTCCTCTATGCTCTGTTGCACTACTATATGGCATGCTTCTTCACATTAAATTGGAAACGCATAATTTAAAGACACATTGTGATCTTCAAATTCAATTGGAAATTATTGAATTGCTTTAATCGAGGAATTTGGCTTCGGTCTAAGGAATGTTCTTCAGTTGAGAACAAATCCATGGAGGAAGATGAAGAAGATTTCAATACATAAATATGAGATTTGTTATATTTTTTCTGATATGCATAAGGAACTAAGACAAAAAGTTAAAAGAAGAAACGTCGGATCCGTTTCAGTAAAACAATAATGTATAAATTTAATATTTAATCTTGGGTTATCTTTTAGTGTATTAATTATTCAACATTGGAGTCTAGATTTTTTTTTTTTCATTGGAATGATATTCACTACAAGAAAGTTGCGTTATACCTTTATATAGCGAAACGATATTGCTAAAGGCTTAAGCATCAAAAAAATGTTGTCACTAAAAGGTTGTCGTTGTTGAAATGAACAGTTTGCTTACCATGTAGCATCGACATAATGCCCATGTTATTCATGCGTAATTACCGTTGGCATAATATAGATGTAAAAGAGTATCTTTAGTTACAACAGATTTCCGTGTGAAATGTATTCTATCAGTTACAACGTTTTGTATGGTTGTTAGTATGTGTTTGTTACTACATATGGTGTTGCATTAATGTCTAATTAACAACGTTGTTTTAACGATGGTAATTACCGTTTAATAGCGTCAACATGTTTGTAATGCAAATGGTTTGTATCACCATCTTATAAATTTTCTCGATGTTTCTCACCTGGGTCAGGAAAATTCATTGTTTTCATTGCATTGATGTTATTGTTTATGCTTAGAGTCACCAATCTATTGCTAAAACATGCCAATGGTGTCTGTACATTTTGTTACAGATACTGAGAACCACCATCAGTTTTACTGAACCGTATTGGACTGCTTCCATGAGCTGCACATTTGGTAGGTAACCATCCTCACCCACTTTCATAGTAAATCAACACAACATCAAGTTGAACTTATATATAGAAACATAATGTCCCTACATGTCATCCAAATCAAAAAATCTAGGACATTGACAATTACAAAACTATCAAGCAACACATAGGAGTTCCATTACACACCACACATACATAATGACACATAGACTTATCTGGTGTTCCGCAACAAGAATTCCCTGCTTCGTGAACCAGCAATTATCGAAAGAACACAACCTTATATTCTCAATTTTGTCGAGGTTTGTTCATCCAACTCTTATCCATCCATGTTGAGTCTGTGTTTAGAAATGAGAACAAAACAAAACAACTTCAGTTTATCGCCAACAGAACTGACTACATTCATGCACATAACATCCTTTGTTTCCAGCTTGTAACTGATTTACCTAACGGAACTCTAAAATCGACTAAACCATTTCATTCCCTACTTATGGAGTACAGAAGCTCACACATACATATACCGTCCTGATCACCTTGAACAAGCACTCCATCGAAACTGCAGGCTACAGAAACAGTTGAGGAGAAAACATTACCTTATCACATGCGAAAGGAGCAATTCTCTGCAAATACCTTGAAAACGTCGTTAAGGATGCAGTAGTGCGAGCAATTCTGAATGACACGAACAATCAATTACAATTGTCGTATAGATCGACAAAGGAATCAATCAATTTTCACGTTTGAGGTGCTCAAAGACAGGTAAAGTCAGTTTGGTGGGTGATTGAGCTGCCTTAATTTGATTGTGTTTTTGAAAAAAAATGCTATGTTAGTTGTACCTGCAGTTTCCCGATTTAGTAACGACAAATGTATTATTACCAACGATAAACTGTCGATACAGTTAACATGTATACTGCATCATCATATGTTGATTGTAGTACATTGTTTTTGTAATAACAAAATCTTCCATTACTAAATATCTGTATTAACATCGCAACCTTATTTGTCACTTGTTTTTTGGAGTGTTACACAAATTGCAGCGGCAAAAGTACACACTATAACAGAGTTTTAGCTATGGAAAAAAAATTCAAATCTAAAAAGTATCTATTCCCACACATGATTTTACTGAAATTGTAAAGCTTCTTTAACAACAGCTTGTTTGTGTCAACATAATTTTTTCGTGGATGTTGAGCCAGATTGTTGTAGTGATTATTTTTTTTGTCTCTCAAAGTTGGATTAAACTCAAGTGTATTGAAATCTAAATATAATGTTTGAATAGTTGATTTAATGTTTTAGGGACTAGATTATAATAGTGTATATACATATAAAACTGTAATTAATAACTATAATTATAAATCTAATTATAATATTAAACTTTATATCCACACTGGTTATAATTATATATATAATTTTAAAAAAATTATAATACAATTATAGTATTTATCATAGGGTTAAATATCAAGTAGCTACCTGAACTTTGGACGTTTTGCAACGAGCTACCCGAACTTTAAAAAGTCAAAACGGGCTACCTGAACTTTGAAGAAGGTGCAAATAGCTACCTCCGTACAATTTCCGACGACTTTCCGATGACTTTCCAACGATTTTCCGACGACAGTTGACGGAAAATTGGACGGAGGTAGCTATTTGCACATTCTTCAAAGTTGAGGTAGCCCATTTTGAATTTTCAAAGTCCGGGTAGCTCGTTGCAAAACGTCCAAAGTTTACATAAAGTTAAGGTAACTACTTGATATTCCGATGACAGTTGACGGAAAATTGGACGGAGGTAGTTATTTGCACTATCTTCAAAGTTGAGGTAGCCCATTTTGAATTTTCAAAGTCCGGGTAGCTCGTTGCAAAACGTCCAAAGTTTACATAAAGTTAAGGTAACTACTTGATATTTAACTCTTTATCATAATCACATCATACCCATATTATTGTCTGTAACCCTTGATTTTCGCTAAAGTTATAATGAAGCGGTTATCATGACAAATATTATCATCTCAGTGTATTTTTTAACTATAAAACATAACCATATACCACCCTTATATATTATTCCACCAACAAGTAGTGAGTGACGTGAAACTTATGATAGCGTGTCTTATTTTGTTTTTGTGGGATACGAAGCCATCTTGTTGATACCGCATTTTCCTTCTGCCTTTCCAGTATTCCTCTTCATCCTGATGAACCCCTTCTCTCCCCACTTGGGTCCCCACGAGTTCTTCACGATGATGTAATCGGCACCCTTGGTTGATCCATATCCAACGGCTGCAACTCCATGGTCTAGCTCTGTGCCACAATGACCGTCAAAAACTCCCTGCAAAAATCAATCAATTGGTAACAGGCCATACATATGTATAGATCGATCTAGCATGCCCGAAAATATATAAATACCCCGCTGTAAAACTGGAAGTCTCGTCCAGAGGCTTCAATGGCAACGCTGAGGGGCTGGTTAGCAAGCGCCTGGAGGAGGCTCTGCTCATTGTTGGCCGGAACGTCATGGTAACCGGTGATAGTCACCACCTCCGATGCATCCTGCAAACACTCACGTACACTTCAGTATGTATGTATGTATGTATGTATGTATGTATGTATGTATACGTATATACCTTGGTCATTTCGCATGTGCCTTCTTCCATAATGTATGGGTAGTCTTCTTCTTTGTGAAGTCCACCGTTGGAGATAATATACGCAAATGCGTAATCCATGAGACCACCATTGCAACCATTGTTGTAGGAGGTGTCACAGTCGATCAGCTCTTGCTCCGACAGAGTCGTCAGGTTACCCGTTACGATCTGGTTTATGCCCTCCACTGCTGCCACAGTCGAAAATGCCCAACAACTCCCTGGAAAATCAGGCAATATAATAATAAACGACACGGGGTTAAGGACTATATAGCCGATCCAAGGCTAGCTAGCTATTTCTAGCTCTACAAATTGTACTCACCGCATGAACCTTGGTTCTTGACAGGAGCCACAGCGCCCTTCTTTCTCCAATCCACAGATTTGGGCAAATCCACGACATCTCTGTAACTGAACTCTTCCTCGGACGCCTGTCGCCTCCCTTCAAAATCCACCTTGTTCAGTCCCAAGTACATCTTCTTGAACTCCTCGTGGGTGAGGTCTGCAAACTCGTTCAACCCGAGCCAGTAGTTGGAGATCTTCTTGTTCGTCTCGTCAATGTGTTTCAGGTTCTCAGCAAACACCCCAAAGCGGTGAATCTTCTCTTCTAGTGTCTCGTAGCTCCTCTCGTGCTTGGCTATCCACGACTCGAATAGCTCGATGAGCTTGTCGATCGATTTTACATCCTCTGGTGAGTAGCCGACGATGGAGAAGTCTCGTGGTGCTGAGAGAGCAATGACAGACATGGAGAAGAGTGATAGCAAGATTATTGAAGACGATGAAGAAGCCATGATGCGTTTGCTAGGGTTTGGTAAAAGTAGAGAAGAGTGTGGAGGGAAATGGAGAGAAGAAGGAGTTTATATAGATCGAGAGAGGACACACTGCAAATTCATTATTCGATTTGATTAAGGATTATTATTATTATTAATTTACATAAGAGACTGAATCTTTACGATTGGTTCTTTAGGAGATGGCTTTGAATCCACTTCACTTTGATCCTTCACGCATGAGCTTTGTGGAGTGCACGGGAACGTCATGTAGCCCGACATGAATAGACCACGATTAAAAAGTTGCATCTTATACTAATACAGAAATGATGATAGAATGACATAAATAGTAATTGGGTTACACATCTTTAATCAGTTGGATTAATTGGTTTATCATCTTTTTGTGCGTGACTAAATGGTTACGTACGCATCTTTCAGCATGTGACTGATTGGTTACTCTATTGGTAAACCTTTAATTTTTTTTGTCAGTTAATTGTTTGAACATGTTTTTGAATTATTAAATGAATCTTTTACCCTTATTCATATTTTCATATTCTTCAATTATACATACATCCATTTTTCATCTTCTTTTGGTTTGAAATTCGCCTAAAAATTCAATGTGTTCATCTGTTCTATTTTCTTCATTTGTTCATCTTTTCTTCCCAACTCAAACATGAAGGCCACTTAGAATCAATTTTGGGTTCGATTTTGAAGATGAAGAGGGAGGAGACACTCAATAAGAACCCAGGAATTCAGCACTCCCTCAAACCATTTTGTCATATCTTAGCAGCCTCGACGGCTGCCCTTTCCATTTGTATCGATACCCATAAAATTGTGGAGACCCAGAAGTTGTTCTTCTTGCTCTTATGGGTTTCATGAGATAATTGAGAAGCTCGTGAGCATGGGGTTCAGGGGCGATCATGTGGCGAGTGTAATTAAGAGGATGGAAGAGAATGCGCAGCAGGTTGATATCATCCGATTTCTCTGACAGAGGGTTAATTTCTCGCTCTTTAGTTCGTGACTTGAGGTATGTTCATCATCCAGTTTTGGTTCGATTTTGAGAATGAGCTGTAGAAATCGACATGAAGAAATCGATTTTGGTTCGATTTTGAGAACGAACTGCAGAAATCCTCTGCAAAATCGATTTTGCCAGTGTTTCTGGTTTTGGTTAATCTCAGCTCGTCGTGAAGAGCGAGACATCGGTGTTCTGCTTCCGAACGAGAGAACTGATTGATTTGACGAAAGGGTGCAGAAATTGGAAGCATAAGGTTCCATCCATACTGCCTTGGATCTGAATGACAGGACTGGACTGCAGGAGGCAATAATGAAGTTGTACATCGAGAAGAAAAAGTGAGAAAATTCATTGTTACTGTTGGGAGCATATTACTTGTTGTTAATAAGATAATTAAAGAGAGGTAATATTGTCATTTTATATGTTAGAATAGTCACTTAACAGATAAATTAACGATGAACAGTAAAAATGACCAATTAATCACATGATGAAACTTATGTAACTATTCTGCACAAGTTATAACTAATTAGTCTCATGCGCAAAGATACATAATCATTGAGTATATTTTCCCATAGAAATTTATAGTATAACATAATTCATAGACCACTTCACTTTGTTGAAGTTTTGGGAAAAAAACATGTTAACAGAGAACACAATTGATTCAGTTATGTATGTTTTAGGGTTAATTACCTGAACCGTTATTTATGTTGGCAGATGTGACTGAACGGTTCAAACTTGAACTCAACAGTTACTTTTGTTGGCATATGTGCCTGAACGGTTATATCTGTTAATTATCTCCGTTAGACTTAACATTTCAAACTTAAACTTACTAATATACCCTTATCTTAATTAGTCTATAAAACCACAGACCCCTCGCTACTCTCCCTCTCGTCCTCATCACGAAATCCTTTGTTTATCATAAATCGCCAGTTTATCCATCTCGTTCGCATGTGGTACGCCATTTCCCCTCCTTTTATTCTTCATGCACTTGATTATTCTCTTATGGGTTGGTGAAATTATTTAGCCAGACCCTGATTATTAAGGTCTTGATTTCACTCAATCTCATTCAATTTATGCATATTTATGTGAAGTTGTGTTTTTGTTCTTAGATAGATTTGGGACCTCTTACAGAAAATGATCCAGTTTTCTTGATAGCTAATCAGTCATTTTCTTTGCTGATTCGTTTTGAGAAATTTAACTTGATTGATTTGGACTGCAAATTGTCAATGATTAGGAATGGTAATTTTATCGAACAATTGGAGTAAAGTAAGTCTTTGGTCAATACCCACGTCGGTCGGATTGTGTGACTTGTGTCTAAGATTTGATCTCTTTTTAATGAGTTTCCTCTGTTAGTGTGGAGTATGTCACACGAGAGATTGAGTCTGAAATCGTCAAGTGCAGTCATCTTTCTTATGTGTTTCAGTTGGCTAGCTGTGTTATTCAATTTTATATGATTTAATTCAATTTTAACAGTCGTCAGGTTTCTCTCAAGTTCCTTTCCATTGATTTCTTGCTTGTGATACAATTTTGTTGTAGTTTCTTATCTTCAAAAACGGGTCCAGCTCTGTTCCATCTCCCAGTATGGTGAAATAGACAGGATATATCTGGCGCCGAAGACAGAAGGTAAAACTTTACCTTCGTTATTCTAATTCTATTATAGATAATACTGCAAATGGCAGAACACAGTGCTTTATGGTTTATCTTTCTTTAGCTTAGCTGTAATTTCTATGTTGCCACTTTTTTATTGAAGATTCATGGTTCAAGTCTGTAGTGGTTTTCGAGGGCAACAATTTGCTGAAGGGAACCGATAGGTAATAATTTCTATAGTTATTAACTGGTAGTTATGTTTACTGAAACTGAAATGGATCTGACAGATTACCATCATTTTTCAGATTTTAAACGCAAAACAAGAACTGTTAATTCTGTGCAGAGTGAACGACTAACACTCTTCCCTCTCAGGTGATTTTCCATAAAAAAAAAATTATGAATATATTTTTGTTCATGCTTGTTTACTCAAGAACATGTTAAAGATATTAATATTTTTGTTACTTTGTCAGTTAAGAGATAAACATCAGCTAAATATGCTCTAATCTGCAAAAAAAAAAAAACGTTTTCTGATGCACTGATTATAAGAGTGCTTTTTTTTTACCATCCAATGAACAAACGTTACAACTTTCTTGACCATCAAATTGCTTTTCTGTCTAAATGACTGGTTTTGTTATTGGGCTTCGTATCTTAAGTCTAATATCGGTCTCTTGATTCCAGGTGAGCTAGAGTTGCCATTCATGACCTTGAATCTGCTGCTGGAGATTCGGTTAGTTGAAGGTAAAGTGCTGTTAACCTTCAATATACCTTGAATCTGCTGCTGCGATATACCTTGTTTGTCAACTCGAAGATAAAAGGAATACTCAAGCTGAAATCTACAAAGTGAGTGGTCTGACAGAAGTCACCCTTCGAAAGGTGTATAAGGAGCTTATGGAGAATAGGCTTTATGCAATGATTCCATTTGTATTATTTAGGCACTTTGTACATAACTTTGTATTATTTTGGCTTGTATATAACTTTGTACATAACTTTTTATTATTTTGGCTTGTATGAATTCGTTTGATGCTACTTGATGTTTGTTTAGCTAGATTTTCATCAAACAGATTCAGATATTCAAGAAGAAAATAAAATTAAATGGTTGCAAATGTGGTGACTTATGTTTGTGGAGAAGTTGTTAAATGACGTTTTATATTCTCTTAAATGTTATTAAACGGTTACTTTAATTTGGACATTTTGTTACGTAAGTGTTACTACATCATAATCTATAAACATAAAAGGGGGGTAGAACGTCTTTAAATTAGGTCACGTGACTTTCACGTGACAGACAGACGGAAGTATGTGACGGAAACTTAACGTAATAACCGTTCAGTCACATCCTCAAACTTAAGTAACGGTTCAGTCACGCAAAAAAAGATGAGTAACCTTTTAATCACACAGATCAAAGATAAGTAACTGTTGAGGTAATTAACCCTATGTTTTATTTGCTTTGAATAATAACAAATTTATTCAAAACGATGCACGAGTAGATAACATGTATGTCCTATTAGCTCCAGGTAAGAAAACTTCTTCAAAAGAGGTTTATAGAAAATGGAGTTTGAATCCTCACAAAGATGTACATGGAAAAGTCGATAATAAAGAAGTGGTGAATTCAGAGAATCGACAAGATTCATCATTAAGTCATCTCACTATCAGGATAAAAGTTTTATCACCTCTTTTTCTTGTTTCATTGCAAAATCGATTACTAAGAGGAAAAAAAATCATTTCATATTGAAAGTAAACTTGAAGATGTCAGATACATTCAAAGTAGTGATGCATACACTAGAATATGACACTACAGGAGAAGTACGAGATGATGGTTGAAGAGGACGACTCAAATTCTATTGAGCCATGAATAATTTATTTATTTGATTATTCACGGCTCAAAAATAATTGAGTCATCCTATAATTTATTTTTCATTTTTATTTTGTCTTTTCCGCGGCTCAATCTTGGACGGGCCACCATTCTATTTATATAAAAAAAAAACGCGGCTCAAATGTCAGAGCTGCGAAATAAAAGAAAATTAAATTATTTTTTACGGATCCTTTTTCTAAAGGAATTAATTTTTTTTCCTGTTGTTATTTTTCACGGCACAATCACTATTTAGCCTTAAAAACAAATTCAAACTTTTTTCACATTTCCCGTCGCTCCTTCATCTCCTTCAATATTTCCTTCATCTCCTTCACGAAGAACCTCTCCTTCATCTCGTTCAACATTTCACGAAAAACCTCTCCTTCATCTTCCCTCCACAGTCCTTCTCCTTCCTCTCCTTCAACATTTCATAAAGAACCTTCGGTGGATGAAGAAGACTCGGCCAACGTTGGAGGAACCGATGCATCTGGAGTTGCAGTCCTCTCGTCTCCCATGTTGGTCTTCCATGGGAGCTCGGTGTAACCGATGCCCACCAAACCCTGGTTGCCAACGACCTCCGCGGTCGAACTATGCTCCAAACCGACGGTCAACTTAAAACCGACGTGAGGAAAACTGCTTCGTCCGCCTCTGTTCATTGCCCAACATTATGTTCGGTTACCTTCTGTTCTTCCTTACATCTCTAAAAAGCTTTGTGGTTTTCATGATTGGTGATGGGATGATCTGTGACAGGCTCTCATCTCTTCTTCCTTATAGTTTGAAGAAGAGCTAGCTTCGGATGGTCGGACGAAGGTGGCCAACAAAGGTGGCCAACGGAGCTTCAAGCTCTTGAACCTTCAAGCTTTTATGTGAAAAATATTTCTTTTTAAAAATAAAAAATAAAAGTCTTTTCCGCGGTTCATTATAAGTGTCGTCATAATTATTTTGACGACATTTTTTATTTGAGTCGTTAATTTACACAACTCTACCAAATTCGAGTTGTGATAATTCTTCTGACACTTTATATTGCGACTCAATTTGTGTTTAGCTGTAAAAATTTAACGACTCAATTAATGAGTCGTTAAAAATAATTTTTTTAGACGTTAATTACCACTTCTCCCGTAGTGTGAGTATTGAAGGGATACTTTGTCGTTTGCTAGAAATCTAATCACATATCAATGAGGGAAAAACTTCTCAAGAAAAGACAGAAAAAGAGTTTCAAAGACAGAAAAGGTTAATAGAAGAAGATCATGTTGAGCAAGTAAATGTGGAGCTAAGAATATTACACAAATGAGGACCTCAAGAAAATAAAAAAAAATGAATATTTATAGAGACAGACTAATCGACCTATTCCACTAGAATTGATAATTGAAATGAAAAAAGGTTATCAAGAAAGAAAAAAAAAAAAAGAAGAAGTCTAGAGCAATGTGGATCAGAATAAACAGTACATATATGAATAGAAAAGTCAATGTTGAGAGTCTATTTTGATATCAAATTTAGATTGAAAGTGTTATATATTTACAAGTTTTTCTAATATGATAATGCAAAGCACGGTAAACTAGTAATAGGCAAGTGACATAATATTGTGAAATGTAAATGGTGGAGATTTACTAAATCTAGAATTTAACTCTACATGTTAATCAACACTAAATTCAACTCCAAAATGCATATTTGAGTTAAATGCATACCTGAAAAATACAAATCTATGTTTGAATTCAACTAAAAATGTATTTTTGGGTTGAAATTGATCCCAAATTTGCATTTTTCGATTTGAATTCAAACAAAAAATGAAGATTTTGGTTAAAATCAAACCTAAAATGCATATTCATGTTCAAATTTAACTCAAAACTACATTTTTGGAGTTAGATTTAATGTTAAAAATAATATGAAAATGAATAAAATTGTAAAATTGTCATTTTGATATATTTAACGATTTTTGTTTTTTAATGGTTGATGCATTTAGCAATATATTTAAATGTAAATAACTATATTGAAGGGTTATGAACTTTGGGCATGACCACTTTCGCATTTGGCTCAAGACCATTCAAAGTTGGACTTATAGGCCCAATGGTATTATGGCGTCGCTCATATGATATTAATAGCGTCGCCCTGGACAATCCCAATAAGGGCGTCACTTCGGAAGGCTGCGCCAAAACGTAAAAGTACTAAGATTAAGTGCATGCCAGAACACCTAATGACTACCCTAATCTAAACACATACACTCTTATGGTTTACCCCGACTGCTTTTAGTTGATCTATGATTAAATTAAATAAAGGGGTAGTCTACACCAGAGTAGTCGTCCTACAAACAATCATTGCTCTTAGCAACCATTGTTCGCTCACCTCAGTCACATCTGAGATTACCATGGTAGGATTTGACCCTGTCATGGTTCAGGTACACATTTGTTATAAATATCAATCAACCAACCTTATTGAGGGGACTGATAATTGAATTATCCCTTACTATTTGTTGTTATACATTTGTTTCGATCACCCAAACGAACCTCCACTGATTTTATCATCGGAGGGGAAACAATGGGAATTCCCCGGGATTTCCTTCTGTGCAGGTCAACGGAGCAGCTAGGAGGGACAAGAGAGTAAAATGCAATTCACGTGATCCAACACATTGGCGTCGTCTGTGGGAAATCGTTTGAATGAAACCAACCATGGTTCCTCTACAACTCGAGCAAAGACTAACAATCGAGATGTTAATGAAGAGGACTCGCTCCAAAAATTCCAACAGCACCTGGGACTATCAGCATTCATACCGTCCCAGCCTGTTCAGCCCAGTCAACCTGCACAGGAAGCACCTCCCGTCCCTGCAGAGCAAAGGCCTGAGTATGAGATGCCAAGACCAGCACATTCTCGTATTGCCTCCTCTGCGGAAAGGGTGTTGCCTCGATTGGAGGTAACTCCAAAAATTGTTTTGACACGGCCGTTTATGGCGGCCCTCGACGAGCTCTTAGATAGAAGAGAGAAAAGAGCAGTTGCATGAGCAGCTCAACAAGCGGACGCCTGTAAGATGGAAGAAGTCACCTCCAGGCCACATAATTTATCAATGGCTCCACAACCAGCTTCTCTCCCGACGAGCGCTGCCACAATAGGCACTGGGGCGACAATGGCTATCCCCCTGGCATAATGGCCAGGGAGGAAGTCGAGGAGCTTGTCGCCCAGAAGATGAAGGAACAGAAGGGCAGGGTCATGTTGCGTTTGCGGGATAGGGCGTTGTACCCGTTTGCCCAAGAGATCTTGTCTATCACTGTACCGCCTCAAGTGCAGACAATTCACATTGATTATTATCAAGGAGAAGGTCACCCAGTTGAACAAATTCAGATGGCATGAAGCCTTCTGATTGGTACGAACAAACGATGACAATCATTTCGTGCTTCTCTTTCCTGCTACTTTGTCATACGTCGTGTCTCACTGGTTTTTCGGCCTCCTTAAGGCGTCAGTTAAATCATGGGGAAATCTCAAGGAAAATTTATAGTGCAATATATGGGAGGACACCAAATCCTAAAAAGTGTTGGGACTCTGGACCACTTGAAACAAAAGAATGGTGAAAGCTTAGGCGACTTCTACACTAGGTTTAATAAGGAATTGGTTGGAGTTGATGAGGCGATTACGGAAGAAGAGACTATCTGCGCTTTTGTAAGAGTGTTGGGACCAAAAGGCTCGGTCTTGTACGATAGTTTGAGTATTATCCCTATCAATACGGTGGAGGAAATGGTTGTGCGTGTAAAGTCTTACATAGACTTGGAAATTGCCAAGGAAAGTAGGAAGACAAACAAAGAAGTATTTAAAAAGGAAGTTCCAGAAGGAAAAAGGTCATATCAACGTCCTTCAAAATCCAGGCATGATGACCAGCGTCGCCAATTTATGCCCCTCTCACAACGAGAAGTGTTCTTGTAGAAATGGAAAGGAAGGATTTGGTGATGCCTCCACCACAACGAAAAGGCGATGCGGTCATGGGAAACAATCCCAACCAATACTGTCGATATCATCGTTGCAAAGATCATCACACAGATGATTGTCATGTCCTGAAAAAGGATATACAAAGGCTAATCCAACAAGGGCATTTAAAAACGTTTGTGGCACGACATAAAAGGAGTATAAGTTCAAGGAAGGTGTCGCCTAAGAACAATCGTCAAGCAACTGGATCTAAGATGGAATTCCTTAATGTAATAAGTTATGGTTTCACCTCTGGAGGAGAGACATCCGATGTCAGGGAGGTCTACGCCTCTCAAATTTCAGGAACCTCCAAGACGGTAAAACACACCAGAGAAGAAGAGGAAGTGGTCATTTGTCACCTCCCCTCATGATGATGCCCTAGTAATTACGATGGTAGATTCAGGAAGTTCGACATATATTTTGTTTCTTGATGCGTATAAAAGGATGAGACGGAAAGAAAAGGACCTAAAAATGTCAATTTTTCCTTGATGGGATTCGCCTCACATACTACGTACCCCGTAGGGGCTGTCACTCTCCGGGTACACTTAGGAGAAGGACGGGGATCATTGGATATAGAGGTTACCTTTATTGTAGTCAACGCTCCTGCATCATACAATGTCATATTAGGGTGTTCGACTCTAAATCCCAATAAACCGGTGCATTCCACATACCATCAGCTGCTTAAATTCCCAACGCCTCATGGTATTGGAGTGGCGAAGGGAGATCAACCAGTGGCACACAGTTGTTATTTCGAAACAATGCGACGCCATGTTCAAAAGAAAACAACTTTGGCGATTGAAACGGAAGAGGACCCTCGAGAAGAAAAGAATCGCTCTCAACCGGTTGAAGGATTAAAGAATGTGGAAGTGGATAGTCCGGGAAAAGCAGTGCAAATTGGAGAATCGCTCCAAGAAGAAGAGGTTAAAGCTTTGTCAATGCTTTTGGTGGAATTTAAAGAACTGTTCGCATGGAAACCAAGCGGCATTTCAGGGATTAGTAAGGAGGTGATTTCCCAAGAACTCAACCTTAACCCAAATATCATATCAATCGCTCAAAAGCGACGACCCGTAGGTGAATAAAAGGTGATCTCTATTAGACAGGAAGTTGAAATATTGGTGGAAACAAATTTTGTAAAGGAAATCAGGTTCCAAACCTGGGTAGTAAATTCTGTATTTGTGAAAAAAAAACAATGGAAAATGGAGAATGTGTATCCACTTTCGTTATTTGAATAAGGCGTGCCCAAAAGATTCATATCCTTTACCAAGGATTGATTAATTGGTTGATGCCACCTCGGGCCATGAACTTCTCAGTTTTATGGATGCTTACTCTGGTTATAACTAGATACAAATTGATGATGGTGATGCTCAGCATACAACATTTTATGCTGACAATGATATCAATCACTACACGGTTATGTTGTTTGGACTTATAAATGCGAATGTCACTTATCAAAGGATGATCAATAAGCTTTTTTCTGGAATGATATGTGGCACCATGGAAGCGTATGTGGATGATATGTTGTTGAAGTCGATAAAAGGCATCAACCATGTTAAATATTTGAGGAAAACCTTTTATAGGATGCCCATTTATCAAGTGTGTCTAAATCCAGCAAAGTGTGCTTTTAGCGTTAAGTCAGGCAAGTTTCTGGGATATAAGGTTAGCCAAAGAAGGATAGAAGTCAATCCTGAGAAATTGGACGCGATTGAGTAATGAAGAGCCCCACTTACCACAAAGAAGTGCAGAGTTTGAATGGAAGGCTAGCGGCGCTAAGTCGTTTCTTAGCGAAGGCAGGGGACAAATCGCAACCATTTTTTCAGGTGCTGAGAGCTAACAAGAAGTTTAAGTGGACGTCTGAATGTGAGAAAGTGTTTCAAGACCTGAAGTAGAATCTCAGTATGCTCCCACCATTGGTGAAACTCTCTAAAGGCGACGTCTTGTCTTTGTATTTAAGTATCACTCATGTTGATGTAAGCTCGGTTTTGGTCAAAGAAGTAGACAAGGGTCAAGGGCCAGTGTATTATGTATCGAAAGTCCTCGTAAAAGCTGAAATAAATTACTTGGAGGTTGAGAAGTATCTTTATGCGTTGGTAATATCGGCTAGGAAGCTACGCCCATATGTTAATGAACGTGAAATTACTGTCTTAACAAACCAATCGCTAAAGCACTTCTTGCACAAGCCATACGCCTCAGGGAGAATGGTCAAATGTGTCATCGAATTAAGTGATTTTCGGATTAAGTTTGCCCCAAGGACTGCGATTAAGGAACAAGCTTTGGCAAATTTTATTATGGAATCAACATGTCCTAAGCCAACGACGCCTATCGAAAAAGAAGAAGAGGAGAAACCTTGGATGTTTCATACAGATGATTTTTCATCAGTTGAAGGCCCGGGGGAAGGATTAATACTGACCCCACCTAATGGTGGCACCCCGTTATGATACGCTATGGTGCTCAAATAATGAGGTAGAGTATGAAGCGCTTCTCACTGGTTTACGATTCGCTAAAGGTTTAGGCGTTGCTTCTCTTCACGTGTATTGTGATTCACAATTAGTGGTAAATCAAATTAAAGGTCAGTATGCAGCGAAGGGTGAAAAGATGAAGTTATATTGGAAAGATGTTAAGGCATTGGCAGAAGGATTCAAGAAGTTTCAGATAGAGGATATCCCACGAGAAGCGAATCAGGAGGCAGATGCCTTAAGCAAATATGCATGGCAGATAACGTCCATACATGCGCATTTCATAGAAATCATTCATGGGGAGATGAATATGTTATGCGCCAATATTAACATGGAAGTAGATTGGGCGACACCTATACACACTTATTTAGAATCTGGAGAGCTTCCTCAAGATGATTTTGAATCCAATAAGATCGTTCGCCTAGCTCCAAGTTTTAGAACAATCGATGGAACACTTTATAAACACGTATTTTCTACGCATTACCTCAGGTGCGTCGCTATTCCAGAGACGACTACTATTTTGAGAGAAGTACATAAATGATATGCGACTTGTCATGAAGGAGCTAGGTCACTTGTGACAAAAGTTATGAATCAAGGGCTTTATTGGCCTACAATGAATCAAGAGGCGACTACTTTGGTAATGAAATGTGAATCATGCCAAAAGTTTAGCACGAAGATAGTGCGTCCCTCAGCTAAACTTATCAGTATATGTGATGCGTGGTCGTTTACCCAATGGGGGATTGACTCGGTAGGCCCCTTACCAAGGTCCAAGCAACGCAGTTACATTATAGTAGCGATCGATTATTTCTCAAAATGGATTGAAGCAAAGGCGTTGGTATCGACTACAGAATTTCAAGTTATCAAATCTTTGGTGTAAAGGAATTGAAATAGTTTTGCGAGAAGTTAAGAATTGAACATCGACATGCTTCAGTTAAACATGCGCATGTCAATGGGCAAGTTGAAACGGCGAATAAGACAGTGTTGAATGGTTTAAAAAACAGACTCGACGCCTTGGGACGAAAGTTGACAAAAGAATTGGAAAATGTTTTATGGGTGTTGCGAACAACTCCAAAAAAGGCGACTGGGGAAACACCTTTTGGACTTGTGTATGGTTCTGAGGTTGTGACCCCGACGGAGATAACGGTGGCATCTCATAGGGTGAAGCATTTCAACGCCCTGGATAATGATGATTTTAGGTGTCTCGAATTGAATATGGTTGATGAAAAAAGACGGGCTTCTAAAAAAACAAGGTCGGATGCACCTAGACACGGCAAGATACTGTAATAGGCGAGTGTCTTCTCACCAATTTTTCATGGGGGAGAGGGTATAGAGAGTACATGAATTTGTGCATCAAGATAGAATGAATAAATTGTCTCCAAAATGGGAAGGACCTTACAAGGTCGTCGTCATTCCTCACCCAAATGCGTATGTCCTAGAAGATCAAGAAGAGAAGGTATTGAAGAACACTTTTAATGCAGAGCATTTGAAAAAGAAAATATGCTTGAAAGGTGGTACATGCATATGTATTGTAATTTTGTTAAGGAATGATGTCTAAGGCGTTGTAATTGATGTTGAAAGCGTTGTAAATCAATACTTATTGGCGAATGCTTAAGTTCGATTAATCAACCCATTTAAAGTTTGTTTAGGCGAGGCGTTCATCCAAATATCTATGGAAACTCGTTTCGTTTATGATTATGATAAAGCGGTGTGATTAGAACAATATCCACACGTAGTCAAAATAAGGCTAATTATGGAAAGTTGAAATAAAACTAAGTTTGAAGATAGTAAATTATCAAAGGGGAAGTGTTGAATCGTAGCATGCTAAATAGCATATATAAAATTTAGTGAAACAAAACTAAATACCCAAAATAAAATTGTCAAAGGCGCCGCAACTGGTGGACGCAAATGGTGGAGCCTTTACAAAATAAAAGAAAAGACATGTAGGAAACTGAAAAAGAAAAGATTAAACAGAAGATATTCAAGAAGAGGGTGTTGACGGATCTTGGGGAGGAGAAGGCAGCAATGGCGAATCAATTGAAATAGTGTTTTTTTGTGGATTATGTTTCAGGTGTGGGCACTTGAGCAGAAGGGTCTTTGGGCATTTCTTAAGCGGTGACGGATCCCTCTGAGGAAGAGCTCTCATCCTTCGATCCTTCCTCTTCATTTTCCTTCGCTTCCTCAGCCTCTCGAGCCTTCAAAGCGAGGTAACTCTTCAAGAAATCCAGTTTATCCAAAGGGAAGTTAACGTTGACCTTTTGGATATCCTTGGATGCCTTCTTGAAGATGGAGATCATCACCTTGCGATTCCATTCCGCATCAGCAATTCTGAAGGCATCACTAGTGCGGAAGATCTTTAAGGCCTATGAGGCGCTTTCTTCCAACCTCTTGGGAAGTTCAGTCTTAAGGAGCTCTGCCTCTTTCGTTGCTCGCTCTGCCTCCTTCTTCGCTTCATCAAAAATTTGTTTAGAAGTTGACACCTCTCTTTGGAGATGGGTCAATTCCCTTTGAAGTTTCTCCACAATCATGGCGAGGTTGCTCTCTCTCTCTTCTGCACATCCCTCGGGTTGGACAGCTGCTCCTTTTGGGCTACCTCGGTTTCCAGCTCCTTTTGATCAGCTTCCGCAATGTTGAGGCGCCGACGAGTGCGCTCCAACTCAAACTCAATAGTTTGCATCTGTTGGAGCTTTGAAATATTCAGCTCCCTCTCCTCAGCCAACCCTATGAGGGTGGCGCCCATCGATAGTTGAGCAGGAATAACCTGGATGAACAAAGTGTTAGAAAAATTCCAAAACTATGGAATAGACCGTGTGTTGATCAAAACTATGGAATAGACCGTGTGTTGATCAATGCGGAATGGGCAACACATCACCAACAAGGGAGGTGTATAAATGAACTAGCCATCGGGTCAGACCATTCAACACTGGTGGTCCAACTCAAACAATCGAAGAAATGAGCAAGACGACGCTTCAAGTTCGAGGCAATATGACTCGAAAACGCGGAGTGTAATGAAGTAATAAAAGAATCATGGGAAAGACCAACATCCCAAAGAGAAATACAGGGGGTTTACACAAAACTCCATAAATGCCGAAGGAAGCTCACGGCATGGAGTAGGGTTCATTTCGGCAACAATATGAAAGAGGTCGCAAAAATAAAGGAAGCACTAAGGATAAACATGAAAGGGGTGATGGACCATGATGCGATACGGGAGGAAAAGAGGTTTAAAGGAAAGCTTCAAGGGCTTTGGACGAGAGAGGAAACAAGAAGGGTTGTGGATGATCAGTACGAGAGAGAACATCCGAGTATTCGAGGACCCATGGATATACACCAAGGAGAACAAACGGGTGAATACCGAAATAAGTGTGGAGCACAGGGGGATCTAAGGGTAAGTGAGCTCATACAACCGGATGGGAAATGTAACGAGGTCTTTGTGAGGATCATAGTCAATCATGAAGATGCCGAACACATCCTCAACATTCCGATACCGCATGATGGGGGAAGTGATCGGTACATATGGTCACACACAAAGGACGGAACACCAATGGTCTGATCGGTGTACCACAAAGTAAGGGAGAGGACCGACCAACGAATGAGGGCGGCTCCACCTAGTCAAGGCACATTTTGGAAGGATATTTGGGCAACAAAGATGATACCCAAGGTAAAGAATTTCATTTGGAGACTCGCAACAAACGCCATAGTCGTGAAGGTGAATATGGAACGACAGGGGATGAACGTAACTCCAAGTTGCCCAATATGTGGTGAAGTTAAGACAAGGGAACACATGATCCTCGAATGTGGATGGACTGAACAGGTGTGGCTCGGCATACTAGGGATAAGAGTAGACTGACCAAACAACCTAGACATGGTCAAATAGCTCGAGATGAGGAGAGCGGAACCGAGTGGACAAGGTGCAATAAGCGAGAGAAGGTGGGAACTCACACTACTTACATGTTGGCAAATATGGAATACAAGGTGCAAGACAACCTTCAAAGCAAAGCAACCCAACCCAAGGGGCGCGATCATGGAAATCAAGCAAACCTATGAGGAGCACAAATGGATCGGCCGAACAACACAAGCCACGACCGCGGAGCGATCGCCTCAACTATGGCAACCACCGATGGCGAACACAATCAAGATAAAATGTAATGCATCATGGTGCAAGCAATCGTGAAGAGTCGGCATAGCGGTGGTGGTGGCTAGGGACAAGGACGGAAAAATAGTGGGTGGATTGAACTGGATGTACCAGAACGACGACATAGAAACAATGGAGGTCATAGCTATACAAGAAATAGTAAGACTAGCGATAGAAGCGGGATGACAAAACATTGTTACAGAGACGGACTCACAATCGGTTCAACAACAAATAGAGGAGGGCCCGAGGCATTGGAGGTTGTCAATCATCACACCAAATATCTTAGCACTAGCAAGGCAAATCGAGCAATTGCAATGGCGAGCTATTCTAAGGACGGCAAACGAGTGAGTGAGTCTAAATGATTGGGTCGAAAGATCACCACTACTATTTTTATGTTTAGTAGCAAATGATTGCATATCCGAACTTCCGTGACTAAAAATCACGACGTTTTATTTCTTCAAGTAAATCGTTAATTTGACAAAAAAAATATTAAATTATTAAAATATCATTGAGGGACCATGCTCACGTGAAATTATCAGTGTTATCGAAACCGGACCGACAGTCCGATCGAGTCTGAACGAGAACCGAACCTCTCTCCGGTTTGGTTCAGCTAAAAGACCGAAATGCATATGAACAATGTTTGAACCGGGTTGGACCGGCCGGTTTCCGGTTCTAGGTTTTTTGGGGTGGTGTAAATATTTTTGGTGGTTTTATTCGATTTATAATCGACTTCTTCAGTTCGATCGAGCAACTTTTTCGGTTTAGAAGTTATGTTTAAAGTTTAGACTTATTGTGTTTGATTTTGAGACTATTGTGTTATGTATGTCAAAGTTTGAGATAATTATGTTGTGTTATATTGTGTTTTAGAGTAATGTGTATGTTTTACACTATGTAGTTTGTGTGTTTGAGGTAATTATGTGTGTATTTGAGACTATGTAGTTTGTAATTGTATTTTCAAATTTCTTTTACTTATGAACAGTGAACCGCACGTCGAACCGGATCCAACTGGGTTGGACCGACTGAACCAAGAACCGACCCCTCTCCTGTTCGAGGGCCGGCCCGGTTATGATGACAATGGAAATTGCATTCGTGTTTCCCTTGCACACACACACAAAAAAAAACTGAATCGGTTCATGTCATGTTTACACATATGGTCGTACACTAGCAATTTGTTATGTGTATCCCTTTACATACAAAATTTGGATTTTTTTTTTATCGATAAAACAAGCTCAAAATTTTAACTTGTATTATTATTTTGTATTCATTTATTATAATTTGATATGATTAATATTGGGCGGATGCTAGGCTATGGATTTGGAATAAAGGTCTCCACAATATATTAAACAATAATAACATCAAAGTGAAAGGGAAGAGCATCCTTTCTCAATGCTTGATTCTTCTACAACCATTTGATAGGTCAAAAAAACAAAGCCGACAGTATTGTTTGCTTGACTTATACTCAACTCAATATTTCATTCCCAATGCAAAATTGTTGTTTTTTTATTAATAACTGAATTGATGTTTAAAAAGAAAATACATAAAACCTGCTTTCCCAAATTTTATTATTTATACTTTGGGTAAAATATTATTTAATTTATTTTTTCGTTAAATTTAGATAAAAATAACGTGTGCCGGTACAAAATTGATTCATAATTTAATAAATTATATTATTTTTAAAAAAGTACTAGAAACAAAAATTGAAAAATTATAGAAAACAAAGCTTTTAATATAATAGTTTTATTAAAAATATAAAATAAATAATCAAGATTTAATTTTCAATTTTTTTTTAAATAATAAAGGTTGCTACAATAGATCAATCACTAATAAATAAAAACTAAACAAAAATAAAATCTTGCCCTAATTTTCAAGGTACATATAGAAAAAATATAAAAATTAAAGTTTGCATAAATATTTATAAAATTACCAAAATATAAATAACGATTTTTTTTAAAGTTTGTCTGAATATTTAAAATTTAAACATTAAAAAAATATATGATATTGAAAACTAATTGAGAAACCAATTTGACAATCTATGTTTAATCTTTAATGTATGACTCCCTATTTTTAGACACACCAGTTTGTCTGAATACATTGAGTGTTTTTGGGTTAATTACTTAAATTGTTACACGTGTTTGGTCAATGTGCAGAATGATTACACATGTTTCAAAATGAGACTAACTGACTTTGCTACTGTTCATCATAAAAAATTATTATTGATCACTATTATAATATATAAAATAACAATATTGTCTCTCTTTAATTAACTTATTAACCCTAAAACCTAAAATCGAATATTGTTCACCAAATCAACAAATCGTCCAAAAATTGAAGCTCGAGGAAACGCAAAGGAAATCGCATATCAAATGGAGCAAATGGAGCCCTGGATCTCAGCCTTGGGATGGAGCCTCCTTGCCTACAGTTTTCAGAACTGTCGGAACTCCATTGCTGGAGGTTCTAATGGCGTCCCAATGGAGACGCAATGGAGATTCTAATGGCGTCGGAACTCCATTGCTGGAACTCCTCACTAAATGGAGACCCAAGTGGATTTTTCTCTTCCCAACAAAAATTATGTAAATAAAAATGATTATATAAAATATTTACAGTAAATACAAAAGGAAAAATATATAAAGCATAAACCCTATAGCTAGCCCCCTCATGGCTGCTCTTTTCATCATTATCATTGCACACATGGCATCAAACTAGACAAACTCTAACTCTTACAGAACGTACGATCGAATCAGATCAATGAGGAATACAGGATATTGAAAAATTGAAGCCAAAGAAGGTCAGGTACATGGATCAGCAGGGTAGAAATCCGTTTTCGTGGTCTTCTCTCTGTTTCGATTCATATACTCGTCGGTGTGAATTTCTCCACCGTCGATGCTGCCGGAATTCGCCGGAAGACTGTCTCACCTCTTTTCACACGTGGCCGACGCTGCCAGAATCTGACGGCAGAATGGGCAGGAAGAGTGAGATTCCAGCCATATGTCGATGCAGATCACGTGGAAAGCGTGACCGCACTGCGGCAGCACTCTGATCTCGTCTCCGGCGGCGAACTCCGCGAGACAGATCGCGCAATCGGAGAACTTAGCAGCGGAATCTGTCGCGAATGTGAGCTTGGGAAGAGACCGCAGGATCTTCTTTTTGAGGCCTCTGTTGGCCTTGGAGGCACTGGAGGATTGCGGCTGTGAGAGGCGGCGGAGGCAGGCGCACCGAGCGACGGCGATTAGGCCGAGAAGGCATATGAGAGAGCAGAGGATCGCTGTGAGTATTAGGACGAAGTCGGATCCAGCAACGGTGGTAGTGGGTAAAGCGTCAGGGCTGTCTGTCGCCGATGGGTCTCCCGCACCGAGTAACCGGAAGAAGGATCGAGTCATGTAGAGGAGCCGAAGTGACGTTTCAGTTTCGTTTAGCTGTCCGACGGGAACAAAAATGGGAGGTTCGAGATAAGCATCGGAATTTTATACTTCAAACCTTGTAATAAAATATGGTTAATTGTCAATTTGCCCCTAATGTTTGGACCGAATTTAAGAATTTCCCTTAATGTTTAAAATTTTAAATTTTAGTCCTAATGTTTGAACGAAATCAAAAATCCCCCCTTTCCGTCATAAAACCGTTTATTTGAGACGGTAAACCCAACATTTGCACTGCACATGCCTTTTCTTAAGTTGAAATGACTTAACTGCCCTTAAGTTGAAATGACTGTGTTAGTGTCATTCCGAACTCTTAATTGACTACTGACATGCTCAACGGCATAGGAGCGATTGCCTGACAACCATAAGACCTGAAAGGTTGCTGATTGCTAATATTGGAGATCCATCTGCATCACAAGCAAAATCAACCATTGAACCTGATGGGTAATCGTGGAGCTTCTGCAAGTGAAAGCAAGAAAAATAGATTATGAGAGCACACACTATTGATCAGCTACGAACCCTAAATTGCATTGAAAGGGAAGATCCCTCATTCTTATTTTCTTCTTTCATCATAAGATTGTTCACGAAATTAATGATCCCAAACCACAATCAATCAATTACTAAGATCAAGGAAACACCCACGTGAGAAAATGTCGAGAGCATTCCCCGTAGAGTATGATCAAGCACAGTTCGAACTTCCTCGATTGGTGGGAGCCGTGTGGCGTTTTTCTGCAGTATTCATTCATAGAGTATACTACAAGTGAGAATTTGTTGAATCCAATACTAATATTGCAGTACGAAGATCAGAAAATGAAAACCCACCTCGTGAGCTTGAATTAGGTCGAACAAGTCATGAGTATCATCATCTCCTCGGGACATAGTCTGTTGTTGCCAGAAAGAGAGATTAATTCATTCATAATCAATTCGCCATCAATATCGCTCAAAATTAATATAAACCATCATTAGAATCCAATATAAGATTTTTAATCTGATGACGAACGAACAGTACACGCTACGTACCTGACTCTGAGCTGGAGATTCAGCTGAAGAAGCCTGGAGAATCGCAGGGGAAGAACGGCTGCCTCTCAGGGCAAAGAAATGAAAAGAAATTTGATAACTTAAGGACAAATGAGTCATTTCAACTTAAGAAAAGGCATGTGCAGTGCACATGTTGGGTTTACCGTCTCAAATAAACGGTTTTATGACGGAAAAGAGGAATTTTTGATTTCGTCCAAACATTAGGACTAAAATTTAAAATTTAAAATTTTAAACATTAAGGGGGATTCTTAAATTCGGTCCAAACATTAGGGGGCAAATTGACAATTAACCCAATAAAATATAAATGGGTCAAATATAATATTATTCTCTCATACTATCAAATTTCGAGTTTTATCTTAAAATTTAAATTGTAAGTATTTGTATCCACTCCGGTAATTTTTTATTAAATTTAATAAAATAAGTTAGAAAAACTATGGATGTAGACAAATTATTTCGCGTTTAATATGGTGAATAAATTTTTGATGTGTAATAATATGTTTTGATATAAAATATATGTTTATATATATATATATTCAAGTTTTCATTCTTAAAATTTGGCAACAAGTTGAGTTCTTTTTCATCCACATCCAACTTTTCAATCAAAATGAACCGAATATGATTTGAAAATTATAAAAATAATATAATACTATTCAAATATCAAAATTAAATTATTTTAATTTTATATATATATATATTAAACTGAATATAAATAAAAGGGAAAAGTATAAAACAACACTCGAATGTTTGTCGAGATTGGTAATTGCACTCATATTGTTTATCTTAATAGTCATATGTTTTCATTTGTTTGTACTTACACCTATCCGTCAATGGGGTTACATTTTCCGTCTAAGTGAAGTCACGTGCCCTACATGTGATGTAATATTTGAATTATATTCCATTTATACCCCTCTGCAGAATTCCCTCATCCTTAAGAAAAGTGTTAAATTATCAAGCTGAAACTTATAGTTTTAGGACATTTCTGTATGTATTTATTTTATTAGGGTCTTTTGATTAGTTTAGAAATTATTTAGTTTTTAGGCTTTCTTTTGTCCTCATTGTAATATCTTATTATTGGCTTGCTATTTAAGCAACCCAACCCTAATCCTAATGCATTTTCTATTTTGAATTATCTCTCTGGCTTCACCCTTCTTCCGCCTCTTCATTTCCTCTGCGCCTCTCTACTTCTTCGATACGGTTTCACTTCTTCACATGGTATCAGAGCATTGGTTGCTCTGAAGCACATCTTCGTGATTCTGGAAAGACGTTTCGGCTTCTTCGGTATAGATTCTTTGGTATATTTTTCTTACTTTTTCTGATTTTCATAACCGTTTGTTTGATTCTTCGGTATTCTGTTCTTCCTTTGCTTTTTTATTCTTCGTTATATTGTTACTTCATGTATGATTTGTGTCTCTATTGTTACTATCAAATATTTTCTTAGAGGTATGATGTATCTACTATCTTCTATCGGTTTCTCTCATGGATCGTCTAAAAGATTTGTGTGTTAATCTGTTGTTTGATGATTATCATTTTGATTCTTGAGTCTGTTTTTGTGAATAACCGCTTTTAGTTAGATTTCTTCATATAGATCTGTTTTTGGCAATTATTTCCCCTACCAATCTCATTGCCAGACAGACAGTGCAAGCTCTTAGGTACTGACCTAGCTGCTATTGAGCTTGCAAAGACACCATTCTTCTTGGCCTTAACAAGCAAGTCATTGACAGCAAAAGGTAAAAATCTATAATAACCCCTACAGTAAACTAAATCCAGCAATCTCTATCAACTATCATACACAGTAGAATAAACTTCAAACACCTAATCTGGCATAAACTTTAAGAAGTTCGAATAGACATTTTCGACACAAAATGCTTAACTATCTATGATTCATTAACTTAAGAAGCTTGAATCTGCATTTTTGGCACTAATTGATCGGAATGAATGCTTGGTACGATTTAACTATCTATGATTCGTTAACTGAGCATGAAACGAAGTAAATCAGAAGTTGTGAAATTTTATTAATCTAGTCATGCAATTTCGTCGATCTCTAGACGGGCGACATTAATGAGATCAAGGTTGATGGAGATTACAAACTACTATACGTTCACTATCCAGGTCTTCCACCTTCGCCTCCTTCGGTGGCTTCAAGTGTCTCCGACGACAAGAATCGAACTTTCGTGGGCGGGGGTGGCAACGGAGAGTCTGTACAAAACTGACATTCAGGGGTACAAGCGTCTTTTGACTACAATATTTTCGAAATAAACGGTGTGACGTGCCGTGCACATGACAATTAACGATTCAATTTGACGGAAGGTGGAGTTATATACAAAATGAAACATGTTGGTGGACTTAATTGAGTCAACAAACATGTTGGTGTAGTTGCAAAAAACAAAAAACATCTAGGTATTTTTTCATACTTTTTCCTAAATAAAATTGAGACCCAATCTATTGAGATTAAATTTACTCCAACTAAAGGACTATGACTTGATTGATTCAAGACTCAATCTCTAATTTCTTCAACTGTATTCGAATTACTACTAATTAGAGTTGAATTAAGCCGTAATTAACACATTTTTCAATTCATAACTCATGTGGACTTCTTTATACTCCCCCATAACCAAATCCCAAGTCTTTCCCAACCCTTAACTCCATCCAATAGGTTTTTATATTCATGCAGTTAGGATTTGACTGATGAGAAATTTCTCAAGTTCCTGCCTTCTCTCACGCACGGGCACACATATTATGAAGTCTAAGAACCCATTATTGGATTAATTAATTTATATATTTTATTATTGATGTGGATAAGTTCATGAAAATTCAGCTTTCTATATCAGAAAAATAAATTCAATTTAATAAGAAATAAAATAATTGACTAGATTAAAATAGAAATTGTAACCACATATATATTTATTTCCAGATAAAAATACATACTTCGGATATTACTCTCAAAAAAACTATATATCAGTTCTTTTAACTATTTCACCTTTTTAATCCCTAAATAATAAAATTTGAAACTATTCATCAATAACAAACCAATAGAAAGAACATAATAACAAGAAGCTTCTAATGTATATTTGGTAGATCAACATACATTTTCCTAATTAACATTAAAAAAAAAAGCTCTTTAAAAAAATGCAGATGTGGGAATGAATCGCTTAAACGAAGCAACACATCAAGTATTAAGGGGGATTAAATTTCGAAAGGGTTGGATGGACTTGTGGTGAAAATCACGGTCCGGTTAGGAGGTCGTGGTCGTGACCGTGGTGATCCCCGTTAATATCGACGGAAGCGGTGATGTTAGCTGCACTCGGAGAGTCGTCGTGTGAAACTCCCAACTTCTTCACTTCCATGTCTCCGGGCTTGTCGTCGTGTTTCCTCTGCTGCGCCTTCTTGTGCCATTGCTTTAGCGCTTTCGATGTTTGCTCGTCGAAAATCGACTGCTTCATGGTTGAACCCATCTAATATTCCATATAATCGGACAAAACAAATATGAATTTCTTAGGATGATTATAATCTCGTATCATGTTATTTGATGATCGTGTCGCAAAAAATCCAACCTGAGTAACGAGAGCATATAACGGGAGTGTGCTATAACTGCAAAGGGTCTGAATAGCTACCCTGTTGGTGTCATGGAAAGGGTTGTGAATTATGGATGATGCATTTTATTAGAGAAACATTGACTGAAACGTGAAACGAGAGCGAACTCATACCCGAACACGATCCGTAATAGGGCGAGAGAGAAATGTTCGTGGAAACACGATTTTAACCCAAACTCATACTGCAATCACAATGTGTAGTATAGTGATCTCAATGTAATTAAGCTAACAACACAATTAGACAAGATGAAACAATGTAGGGTAAATTACCCCTGATTACTTAGGTTGACACATGTAACTAAACAAGTGAAGCTTGTGTTCAATGTTGAATAATTATTATGTTTCAAAATGTGACTAAACGATTAAAAAAATGCGAAAAAATGATTAAAATACTATTCCATTGTTCTTCATATTCATCTTAATATTTTTCATCTTCAATCTCTTCTTCCTCGATTCAAATACGAAATTTGATTTCAAACTCAGATTTGGGCAAATCTGAGTTTGAATCGAACCAAATCTGCGTTTCTAGGTTCGAATCGAAACCAGAAACGCATAATTGGGTTAGTACTGAACTCATAGTTGCATATTTGAGTTTAGTTCATATTCAGATATGCGTTTTTGGATTCGATTCAAACCCAGATTTGCGCAAATCTGAGTTCGAAATCAGATTTCGGACATGAAGAACAATAAAAACCGGAAGAACACAAGATAAAAAAGAAAGACAAAAGTGTCATTTTTGTAACCATTTAATCACTTTTGTCAAATATATATGACTCAATATAACCTGTTTAATAAAAAAAAATCACATTATTTAAATGTACATGATCGTTTAGGTACATAAAAAAGCATAAGTTACCATTTAGTCACATAGTAACCTAAGTATGACTATTGAGGTGGTTTAAGAATGTATTTAAAGAAGTTGTATGGAATTTTACCCAGATCCAAAAGAAATATGTTATCTCGAATGCATTCTGTAATTGAAAAATTGCGAAAATCGGGTTAGTAGCAACGAAAAAAAAAACACAAAACAAAATAAAAAATTCTTGTTTTCGATGATATATACCTGAAATAACACAAAGTGTATGAGGTAGAGAATGAGCTGAGGCCAACTGAACCAGAAGTTCTTGTCGGAGACCGATACCAGCGGTATGCCTTGAACAACGGCGTGTCTCTCTTGGATTTCAAGAGCCATGTTTGCCACGATTGCTTGAAGCTTCGTCCCGACCGAAAGGATTACCTGAAACCAGCAATGCGACCGATTCTCATTGTCAGGAAGAATGAAGTCTCCATTATACGAATCTTGAACACTTATTTACTTACGATTACAGGTACGACGGATAGCCAAGCCATCGCGTCCCATTCTGAAAAGAGCATGATCGATCGTTATTTCAACTTATTTGTTTGAGATCGGAGATCGAATGGAAGTGGAAATCGGGAAACTTACCGCTGACATTCAAGAGAAGGAAGGTCACAGCTGAAGCCCAGAGCAGCGGACTGTAAGAATACGTGCAAAGATATCAGAACTCGGCACTAAAAAGTTGGTAGAATTTAGTCTTTATTTACCAACAAAACTAGTCGTCGGTAAAAGTTTCAATTTTGTCGTTAAAAATTACATTTGTCGCTAAAAGGTCATGGTAGTTACTTGTCTATTTTTTTGCCGTTGGTTAAGAGATGTACCTTATACCGACGACGTGCTTGAAATCGTCCTCCAACGACCTCAAGATGTACTTTTGGAAATCGAACTTGGATCCTGGCGTCAAATGGACCTTCCGAAAGAGTTCCATTTTCAGCAGAAATATAATTACTTTAATCAATTTTCGTTTCATTTGAGATTCTTAGACTAACCGTAACAAACCCATGTCGCATTGTCAGGTAATCGGCCTTGTGAACTGTTCTGACAAACTGTCGAATGAAGCACACCTATACGACAAGATCAAAATCGATGGATCAATTTTACGGGCATGGTAAATGAAGAGTGACTGGAAAAGAGAAATGCGCACTTACTAAGTAAAAGAGCAACGGTGACTTGGTGCCGTAGTAAATGTGATCTCGCACGAAAGAGGTATCTCTTGTGAGACGATATCTTGAAGGGTCTATAGAGTCAAGAAGATCATATCATATAGAAGTATATAACAGACCAAAAATTCAACAAAAATAAATGCAAGTTCAGATTTTTGACTAGTGTCACGAACCCGATTCATGGTCTTTCACCTCGTTTTCCCAGGTCTTCCAGGTTCGAATCTGCAGCATTGAAAGATTATTTTTCTAGTTTTTTCGCAATGCAGATTCAAGAAAGAAGAAGTTTGCTTTTTTGTTGAAGAAGCAAATTTTTACACCTTTAGTTTTCCAAGAGTCATGGTCACGGCGCCGTAGAACACATGGAACACGGCTAAGAAGAAGATAAATATATGCAGCTGATGCAACCCATTAATCGAGATCATCGATATGTAACCCTGAAGAAGAAGAAGAAGAGGAAGATCTATTATATAACCTCGTAAAATGTAAAGATTATTTTTGAAAAAATTAAAGAAATTCTCGATTTAATATACTTCTTTGCAGCCGGGTCCTGCACTATCCGTTGCTAAGAATCTGCTGGGGCGCCACAGTAGCCTCCTGTGATGTTCGGCAGCTTCTCCTCCTCCCTTTGCAGCGCCGTGGCTCGGTTTATGATAATGAGATCTGAGTGGACATGGTAACATTGTATCTGCAGCGTGGTGGGTGATACAAATTCTTGTAATGTAGTTTTGTCCGAAAGTTAGGAGGAGAGAAATGAAGCCAAGAACCATCAGCTCTGCAATTGTTCATCCAGAAGTATAAGAAAAAACATAATCAACTACACTTTTTGACTCCAAAAAATCGAGCATTTATGAATCGAAATCAATATTTGGGTACCAGCTTTGAGTTTCTCCAGTGCTTCCAACATGTATTTCCTCTTCTTCATATGAAATACCTGGAGAAAAATGTGTATGGCCCCTTCAAAACATAATCTTTACGTATTCCGGAATCAAGAAATGGTGATCATGAATTCCTAAAACATGTTTTAATTTTGTATATCCAAGTGAGATGCCTTGCAGTTGCTGCCCAAGTTTCTTCCTCAGGTATAATCAAGAAACAGTGATCTTGAGGGCATGTTTTAAGTCATTTTCTGCAATTCACTCCGATTGAACTGAGATTCCTTGTTGCCCAAGTAGAAATACCACAACCATGAAACGAACAATTAAAAGAAGATGGTTGCTTACATGTTCAAAGTAATGAATGACCTTTTCCAACCCAATTGAAATCATGACGATAGTCGCACAAACGGCAGACACTGCCCATGTCGGAGTCTGATCCAACTCCCGGGATCCCGCCGCTGCTGGACCTCCACCCATTTCCAAACCTCAACAATATCAATACTCTTCTAATAAAAGTTTCAAATTCGTTGATGCGGTGAATTTACCAAGGAACTCCCAATTTTACTGATCAATCACCTCCAGAGGAGGAAAACAAATTGAGTTTCAAATCTTTTATTCTTTTTTCTTTTTTTAAAAATTTTTTTTTTTTTTTTTTAGGTTTTGTGAATATAGGCTTGAGAAGATGAAGCAGTGAAGTTTGGAAGGTAAAGAAGGGATGATGTTTTTAATGAATGGCGGGGAAGGAAGGAAGTTGGTGATATGGAGGTTACATTTCAAAGGTTGCAACAACAGTCAATCTTGTGTTGATAGGAGGATTCATAGGAATTCAGTTATGGTGTCTTCAACGACAACCATTGACTGCCAAAAACAGACATCTTTCTATGTTCTGTTCTCTCCTCTCTCTCCACATTAGTCAGAAAGAATGCTGCTTATAAATAATCTTCCTTTGTTATGGGAAAAAAATATTCATTATATACATACGACATAACTTACGATAACACAATATGAATATGTACATAAAAAAAATATAATAGCACAAGCAAGAGGTTGGATTACGTATTGTTTATGTTTAGGTATCATAATACAACATACAATTATATAATAAAATTAGTTGGATCGATCAATTGTTTTTTACTATTTTTCTAAGTAGTTCTTATTTAACCATTTTTAAAATTTTAGAGTTAGTTAATTTAACATTAAAAACTCATCAAAATTTAATATTTAAATTCATAATTTTTACTATGAGCAAATGATTATTTTTATATTTATTATATGCGGATTTACAACTTTTTAACTTTAACAAGAAAAAGTGTATCATGCTATAGAACATATCATAATAAACTTATCATTCGTATATGTATTTAATAAGTCCAACTAACATAATAAACGTATTGATAGGCACGATCTATCATATTAAACATCTCTACATATATCTTCCCAAAGGTCTACCCAGCATAAAAACCAACATGAAAAGATAAAGTGAATCATTAACATTGTTATATAGAACATCACCACCAGCAGCAATGAGGAACCATCTTCCTCGAAACAATTACTTAATCATCACTATCATCCTGCAAAATAAGGAAAGATGTACGAAGAATTTGAAAATTTTAAGACATGGGAAAATGAAAGAGGATTCTAACCAAAAGGAACAATACAAACCTCTTCACTGTCTGCCTCTTCATCACCATCCTCATCTTCATTGTTCACCTCCGAGGACTTCTCTGATTCATCTTCTTCTTCTTTTGAAGCTTCCGACTGATATTCACCAGACATCAAATACTCAGGCTCTAGGGTCAGTCGGGCCAATCAGAAAGATAACCAGGAAACAATATCTTGCAGCAGCTAGATGACAATTATGTTCCTTACCTGTTTTTTGTTGTAAGCCTTCATGTTTTTCTCATACTCGGTCTTCCGTTTCCCAGCCGTAGCAACATATGGGGCTTTCTCCTAAATTATAACAAATAATTCATTATGAATAACAAATGGTACAAGTAGGATTATTATTATAAAATAACTCACAGCATCAGACATCGACTTCCATTTATCTCCCCCAGCTTTACCAACCTGAAATTTCAACTTAATTAGAAAGTGTTCAACCACAACCAACAATCTTCCTATCATAGCTATGCCCAGCCAACAGCAACAGAATATTAGCATAACCACTCACCACGGCGACCGCTTTGTTTTGAGGATGTTTTTCCTTATATTGTGGCCTGAAGTCCTCCCTGTTACAATTATCAAAGAAAAACATCATTGAACCGTAAGTATGCAATTTGGCAAACGCCAGTAACCTTCAATCTTATATTGGGCTAACAAAATTCCGAATTCAATAAGCACATCAACCTTTTGTATTGGGATTTTTCTTAAAAAAAAATTTCATTTCATGTTAATTATAATTAAGGGCAAAAGTCTAACACTATCTGAATCTAATAACTGGGCACAAGGGAAACATCATATAAATGTGAGATCAATATGTTTACATGAAAACGAAGAAAGGACCCGCTGGTTTTTTGGGCATGTTCGGGTCTTTTGCTGTCTTGCCCTTCTTAGTTGGCTTTGATGGTTTGGTAACTCCTGCTTTCTTATTGACAGAAAGCCTGCACGAGAATATACAGAATTAGAGGAGAGCAAGAAAAAGGATATCAATCCAATTCGTATGAAACGAAATAGTTCTTTCTTTCTACAATTGGAGAAACAATTTGTAGATATCAATGGAAAGATTATAGTAAGTGATATCAACAAAATTTTCAATTATTTTTATTTCTTATTGCAAAAAATGATTTTTACAAAGATCGAGTTAACCGGATGCAAAATCAAATGGGCTGCCAATCTGTAAGTATGAAATAGACCTAAAATCGAGACTCTACAACCGCAAAGGCTCTTGACTTAAGCAGGACTCTTCCAACAATTGGATGAATTATCTACACACGATTCACAATAAAGAAAATTGAGGTATTTTGAACTTACGCTGGACTCTTCGACTGAGATTTGGATTTAGCCCCTTTCATGTCGAATCCTGCGGCAGATGAGATTGAATTTGTGAAAAACGCAACCAATACGTGCAGAATATAAATAAAACCGCATCAGCAGCGGATCCCTCTTACTGTTTGAGGTAGCTAGGGTTAAGGTTGACGCGCAAGGGTAGAGAGGAGCGCGTCTTGCAGAATGAGGGTATAGATCATTGACAGGGCAGAGTAAGGGACAAGATGAAGGGTTATATTAGGCGAAGCAGTTCAAAGTATAGGGGTTACACTATAATTAAATGTACTTTTAGGAGTAAATTAAAATTTCAAAGTGGGTGGGATTTGGGCGGGAATGAAATCATTGCCAGATCACCCATGAGAGATAAGTTCTGTGATACTGAAAAACTAAACATACAAAATTACAAATATGACCAACGGAACGCCGTTTGCGCAAGGCTTGCTTGAGATTGAGAAGAACATTTTTTATGATTAAAATAAATAAATATAAGTTTACATTTTTTTATCAATTTTATATATATAATATAAAATTTAAATTATATATATAATATAAAATTACTACAATTTAAAGTAGTTTCAAGTTTGTTACAAACTAAAAAGAGTTTGTAGCGATAGACTGAAAATTTAATTTTTTATTTAATCTAAAAAGAATATATTAAATATATTTAACTAAAATAATATTCAAACTTTGTTGAGTTTATCGTACTCAGGTTAAAATGGTCAATTTTAAGTAAAAGTTTGGATTTCAACTTTAATAGTAGGCTTGTTCATGAACCGGTTCGACCCCGAACCGGTTCTGAACTGAACTGGTCTGGTTTGAAAAAAACCAGTACATTTTTCTGTTTCTAAAAAAACTGGTCTGGTTTAAGGAAAAAAGAACTGGTCTGGTTCGAACCGATTCAGAACCGGTTCGAACTGTTCTGGTCTGTTTTTTTTAATATCAATTTTGGTTCGGAAATATTCCAGTTCAAACCGAACCTAAACCGGATGAAAATTCTGTCCAACACACTGAACCGTCTTTAAAAATACTGAACCAACTGAAAAACACTGAATCGCCTGAAAAAACACTGAACCGACTGAAAAATACATTGAACCGACTGAAAAACACACTGAACCGATTGAAAATCTGTTCCACAACCGACTAAAATCTTGTCCAACATCAACATACGAGAGTCCAATATATCTCTAGGTTTGGTTTATTGAAAACATATCTAGGTTTGATTTAATTTTAGACCGGTTTAGTTAATTTTGCTTCAAACCGGTTCTAAAATTATATAGGTTTAAAGTGGTTTGATTGAAATTTAAGTATAAACCAGTATCAAAAACGAGTCGAGTCGAACCGGTTCGAACTGGATTTTTGGTACTATTTTGAACTGTTCTATTTGAAGGCAAAAAACACTGGTCTGGTTTTGGAACTAGTTCTGCCGAACCGGTTCGAACCAAACCAGTTCCAGACCAGACCAGTTCGCCCGAACCGGTTTATTTGGCCAAGCCTATTTAATAGAAGGGTATTATCAATTTAAAAGTTGAAATTCATTTACAACTTTGAGTTATGATTAAATTATCTAACTACTCTATTTTTTGGTTAAAAAAAATGTAAATATGATGACATTTGTTTTTGTAAGTATGATTTTTTTTTTGTATGGGTTGCATTGTGAAAATTTTGTATGTTTGAACTATTTATGAATTTGGCCAAAAACAAAAAGAATAACTATTTATGAATTAAGGGAAGTTCAATGGAATGTCATTTATTGTAGGGAAAAGTAAGTAAACACACCCGGATGTTTGTTTGTTTTTGTAACTGGACCCATATGTTTTTTGGCGTATGTTATGACACCCGTATGTTTCAATTTGTTGGTAATTGTACCAACCGTTAATTATACCTATTAACTGTCACGTGCCTACCATGTGCGGCGTTTATTTTGAAAAAATGAAATGTAAAAAGACAAGTTTGCCCTTAGACATCCCCTCCCTCATCTCTGAAAACTCCATCTCCTCTCCTAATTGAATTGAACGTCTTTGCGGAGTAGTCGACTTTTCCTGGGGCTGATTCACGTCTATGTCCTGTTCAAAACACAAAAAACACGTAATGGAAATTACTGCAAATGCATTTAAGATGGTAAAACGAGCAATGAGAATTTAGTTTTTCACTATTCGCTCAGGATCTAAGACTATCTTGGCTTCCGCTAGCATCTTTTCGGATAGGTCAGAATGAAGAACTCGCTTACCTGTGTAGAAAAGCATCAACTGGTGACGGTATAAGATAGCCATGTATGAGTTTCAGGATTTATAATTTGTTGAGGAAGAAACAGACCAAGCCGGCGGCTGCCTTTGGATTCAAGTAAACCATCATAAACCATCCTTTCAATGAGCTTCCGAACAGTACTTGGGTTGGCTTCTCCATTAAGCTTGCTTTGAAGTTTACTCGCACTGACATAGTTCATTGGAAGAACGTGATACACAGCCTGTACTTAAAAAACAAAAAATCCTCACACGGTGGAAACAACCAAACAAAAGAAAACCATTTCACACTTTCTGCAATTGAAACGTAGATTATAATTTTATTTCGTATACCTTCATGTACATGTTGTCATCCACATAGGGAGCTTTACCACCTTGTGGAATTGCTTGACAGTCCATTTCCTCTTTAACGTTAGAAAAATCATATTCAGATGTCTGATAAAAAATTAAAGGGTACATGTTAATACCAATATAGATGTTCAAGGAAAATATTCGAAGATATAATCGTTCAAATTATATTTCTGAAGAGATATTGGAGACGTGGCCTTTTGATTATTGATGTGGTAGATGTCCTTTCCAGTCTTTGATATGACACCTTCCTCAACAAGTTTGTTCATGATCTCTGGAGACCATCAAACAAAGGATGCATCAAAGAGAAAAAAGAAAACGGAAACAAAAACAGCAATTGAACATAAGAATCCTGTCCCAGCATTGTCTTTGGACAGATGTAACAGAAAACTTCCTCACCTTCAGTCAAGCCCTGCATTTGTTATAAACAAATGTTAGGTACTACTCTACTGAATACTAATCAGATTCAATTTGGTGATCTGTTTTACTCCAGGAAGTGCTTACTGCAGAGATGTCAATGAAATTAGAAAGAACATCAGATAGTCCAAAAGAACTAAGGTGGTGATAGTTGATCCAATTCTTAACCCGTGCCAATTGATGTTCATCCTCTAAAGGATCCTAGGTATCATATGCACTCCGATCCAGAGAATTACTAAAACGAGCCAAACTGAGGATATTTTAAGAAAGAACATATCCTACAGTGTCATTTCCTTTACAGTATTCTTATTCTACAGATTTAATAGAATTCTGGGAACATATTTACCTTCATCCACCATGCAATTATCATCATGTGGCTGCTGCTGTTTCTCTGACAGACAAGTAGTTTAATTGTTAGTCAGAAGAAGCTGAGGAAGGACTAATCTGAATTAGCTTAGGAGTTTACCAATAGGTGCAACTATAAAGGAAATGAATGAAAAGTGAAGTGGCTGGGAAGAAGAATTGGAAGAAGATTCAAACTACTTACCTTGGCCCATCTTGCTAGGAGCTCGCAGCACGTCGACGATAAAGTGAAGACGCAGGGAGAACATTGGCCCATCTTGCTAGGAGCTCGTAGCACGCCGATGACAAAGTGAAGACGCAGGGAGAACAAATGACAAAGGGAAGAAATACAGACTTAATAAACAGAAATGACTTAGGGTAGTTTAAGTATTATCATTTATGAGTAAGGCACATGACAGCCACGTGAGCATCAATTTAACAGAAAACGTTCAGAATGGACGGAAAGGCCCAATGACCAACAAACGTAAACATCCGGGTGTAATAACAAACATCATGGGTGCAATTACCAACCGGTGTAAACATCATGGGTGCAATTACCAACCGGTGTAAACATTCAGGTGCATTTACTTACTTTTCCCTTTATTGTAAACGGTAAAGTTAATGAATGCGCAAGTTGAATAATTATTCAACTTATAAATGGGATGAAGACTCGATAATTGAGTGCTATAACTATTATCCTCTATTTTAGTGTTATTGTCTAAACATGTAGTGTATACACCTTAAATGTTTTACCGTTATAAATATCCTTTTGGTAAAAAAAATCTAAAAAAGTTATATGTTTGGTTAAATTTATCTTTGGGTATAACTTGTTTTTTCTCCTTATGTTTCTCATGAACTATATTTTGTTATGTTGGTTTTAAATGAAACCTTTCACTTTATTTTTATCAGTTACGTTAACTTTAATAATTGTACAAGTTTTGAAAACATAAATCACATGGTTGGATTGTGGTGTTAAAAGTAAAAGTATGTTATTTAAAGCATGAAATAAATTTAAAAAATATTTTTTTTATTTGATATAATATTTCATTCAAATTATAAAAATTTGTTTTTTCAATTAAAAACTTATAAATATGAATTGAAAATTTGAGAAAATATTCAAGTATAAAAAAATATGAATTTTATTTAAATAATATATTATGAATATGAATAAATTAAAATTATTTTAAAATTTTGGGGGAAATATTTGTTTTGGATTTTATATTTTATAAAAGATATGAAATATAATATAAAAACAATTATTTTTATCGAATTTTCAGTATACTTTAATTTATTGTATTTTTTATAATAAATTATTTGAATAAAAATAATATTTTAGTTTTTTCCCCATTTTTTCAATATTTGTTTGTTTCATATTTTAATAACATTTTTTTATATTTGCATAATTTGCTAATATTCTTCGTCTTTTTATTAAAAAAAAAAAGAGAAAAAAAAATCAAATTCCCTTATATTTTAGGGTTTTTTTTCTTAACATTTATTTTAATAATAATAAAAAATTATCAACATAACCATTTCATCCGCCACGTGAGCCCTCATTAGTCTTATTTAATGAAAGTAGTCAAAGTATTATACAATCAACAAAACTAAATACATTACCTCGTAAACAAACAATGTCTAATGTGTTACAATTTATGTTAAAACACATTATATCTTTTTTCATATTTAACTCTTACCTAAACAATAAAATTGAAAACTCTGTAACTTAGTGGAACATAAGTAAATGTGATTGTCATTGGAACATCAACTAAATGTGATTGTCATTTCAAATAATTATTCATGATAGATCATATTTAACCTCGGGTAATCAAAATAATCCGGCTATTAATCGATGTAGTACCATTGCAAATAATAATACAGTAATTAAAAAAAAAAAATCAATACAAGTTTAATTAAAAACAAAAAACATGACTTGCTCAAGTCCTGTTTTTACACGGGTTGAATGGACCAATATGAATATCAATCATAACTCTATCGATCGAACCATTTCAATAATACAAGTGTTGCTGTGCCACGAGATGAGATTTTTTATGAAAGCCTTTCATTTGTGTCTATCTCCAATGGAAGTTTTATTTTCCCAAAATGTATCCTTATGTTTGACCTAATTCTTCTTTTGATGATCGATTGATCAAATATATATACATTGGTTATATTTCATCTATTCATTCAGTTTAGTAATGAGCATGACGATGCTAGTGTTCCGATGGAGAGACGAACCTAGAATTATCTTTTCATAAAATTTCCAAACGAACAATTTCAACGAAATCTTTCAATTTCTTATTTTACTATATTCAACTTTTTGCATTCCTTGACCCGTAGAGTACATTGAATATACAAAAATGACTATAACAAAGTTTATGTTATTCATATTAACAGCAACTCTAGGAGTCAGAAAGAATGTCTTTATGCAGTGCTAATGATTTAATAACTCTCTTTGTAGCTCCAAAATGTTTCAGTTTATGCTCCTACCTATTATATGGATACAACAAGAAAGATGTATAGTCTAATGAGGTTATTCTGAATTATTTACTCAGGGGTGGGACAAACTCTTCTATTTTGGTTCATGATTTTTCTAGATTATATGTTTTTTTTTTCTGTAGGCTTGATTATATAGTTCATCAGAGCGAGATCGAGCTTCAATAAATAGTGAAAGTTTAATTTTTTTCGAGTCAAATCAAAGTTTACAACTCTAATAATCTATCTATCTATCTATATTAATTTGACTAAAATGTAAGTAATTATGACAAATAAGTTTTTTATTGAATTTTCTTATTCCTAATGTCAAATTAATCAATTTTAATTTGTCGTCAAACATACAATTATCACTACATGTCATGTAAGTCACTTTAAAACCCTCCAAACTTCCTCATTTATTCTCAAGAGAAGTTACATAACCTTAATTAATTATTTTTATTGAACATGTATATTTATATTTTTTTTAAATATATTTTATGTACTGGAATTCGTACAATACTAAAATACATAATAATATATTTTATGAATGTCAAGTGACAAGTATGCACATATAAAAAGTTTATGTTATAAATTAAATAGAACAATTAACAAACATCACATATTTTATTATAATTTTATTTTTACTATAAAATTGAATACTTGAGTTAATAATAATATTAAGGTAAATTTTAATAATCTTACAAAAATTATGTACATAATAAATTTTAATAAAATATAATATTATTGACTTTAATATACATGTATATAATATTTATTCATTTATTTCCTTAATAATAAATTTATATAAAATAAGTATATATACTAAAATTAAAAATTTATATAAATATTTCCCTACATCTTTGTATATAAAAATAAAAAATATAATATGTAACATAGTTCTAAAATAATTAGAATGGTTAAGTTACAAACAATTAATTTGGTCAAAAGTGAAATTTAAAACAAACATATAATATAACTTGGAGCAGTTTAAAGCCACTTAGAAGTTAGAAGTGATTACTAGAGTTTTGACATTAACAATTTTTGTAATAGCATGGAGAAAATATTACAAAAATATTATTTATCCAAATTATAAGGTATTAAGTCAAATCAATATATAAATATCTAGATAATACAAATATAAGTTTTTAATATAACTGTCCATAAGTGTAAAAAATATTATTATAATATGTTAGATTCAAAATATCGAGAAAAAAAATATATAATGCATAAATATTAATATAAATGTCGTACACCATATTAATAATAGTTGATATTGTTTTAGGATTATATCTTAATAATTCATATCTTGTTAAATTATAACTTATTTGAATAACAATACATACAAATTTTGTATATTCTACGAAAAGCATAAATCAATTTCCTATTAAATTATTGTTTATATTAAAATACTATATTTATTGTTTGATGTGATATTAAAAATTTCAAAACACTTAATATTTTTTTTTTTATAAAATAAAAATAATTATACCAATATAAAATATAAAAATACTTAAAAAACTAAAAATATAAATTTTATTTATTTCATAAATAATAAAAAGTATGAAATAATTTTTGTTGCTATCGAAATAAATTAAAGTATACTTCAAATTCCAAAAATATATGTTTTTGGATAATATATTTCACTTTTTTAATAAAATATAAAATCTAAATATTGGAAAAACATCAGTAAATCTGTTTTGTTCTTATAAATAGTTTTTATTTAAATAAAAATAATTTGAAAACCATTTAAAAACAAATATTTTTATTTATAGCACATATAATAAAAATAACCAAAATTAAAATTTTAAATAGAATTTATTGTATATTCTATTTCTAATTTCAATTAAATATAAGATCTAAAAAACTATTTTCCCAATTTTTTAGAATAATTTTAATTTGTTTGTATTAATAATATACAAATAAAGTTCATGTACTTTCCTTCATATTATTTATTTTATTTTATGGTTTTTAATAAAATAGGAAATATATATAAAAACTATTTTAGTATTTGTTTTCTAAATGTTTTCTGTTTTTTTTTTATATATTTAATATTTCTTCATGTTTTATATAATATATTGTTATTTTTACAGTATAGATCATATATTGACATGTGTACAAAGTTTATACAGTCGTCAAAGTTAAAAGAATAGTTGGATGGAAAGTTAACGTTTTATCTAAAACCAATAAAATGAAACATAATTTATCATAAATCAAGGGGTCCAAAACAAGTTGCATTCAATAATAATTTGATCAAGGGTTAAATACCAAATAGCTACCCGAACTTTTTTCGTTTTACAAATAGCTACCCGAACTTTGAATTTTCAATAACAACTACCTAAACTTTGGACGAAGATGCAAATAGCTACCTCAACTTTGACACATGGGGCAAATCGCTACCTCCGTTAAATATGGATAGAAAATGAAGTGACATCACATGATTGATCCATAATTTTAAAAACTATATTATTTTTTTAAATTACTAAAAAAATTAGAAAATTTCTTTAAAAAACTGGAAAATTAATAGAAAAAATAAGAGTTGTAATATAATATTTGTATTTAAAAATATGAAACAAAAATTTAAAAAACTAATAATTTATTTTTATTTTTATTTGATAATTGTAATAAAAAATTATATTTAAAACTCTTATTTCTTCTATTAATTTTCCAGTTTTTTAAATAAATTTTCTGATTTTTTTAGTATTTTAAAAAAATAATATAATTTTTAAATTATGGACCAATCATGTGTTGACACGTCATTTTCCGTCCATTTTTAACGGAAAATTTAACAGAGGTAGCTATTTGCCCCATATGTCAAAGTTTAGGTAGTCATTTTTGAAAATTCAAAGTTCGGATAACTATTTGTTCTAAAGTTCGGGTAACTATTTGATATTTAATCCTTTGATCAAATATATTACATTTTTTTCAAATACTTTTCCATAATTTAAAACCCGGACTCAATTCCAAACCCGATCTTTTTTAGAATAATTTTATTTTTCCTACATAAAGCGTCGCGGCCCCGCTCCCTCCCACCAACATTGTTATCCCGAAACAATTTCACGCTCATTAGAGTTGTGTTGGACCACGCGCCACAAACCATTTCACTATTTTCCTTTTTTTTTTTTTTTTCCCACAGGATGCACAAAAATAGAAAAGTAATCAACGCCTGCATTTCGGGCACACAGAGAGAGAATGGGGAAGGCAGCAGGAGGAGCAGAGACGAAGAAGAAGAAGAAAGGACGCCCCTCTCTTCTCGACGTCCAAAAGCGTCTGATTAAGCAACAAAAGCTGCAGCAGTCCCCTGCCGAAACCCCTATTTCCCAATCGCATTCCGACACTCACTCAAACCCTAGCCGGCGATCCAATCGCCGTTACCCCAATTCCGATTGGTCACACCAGGCATCGGAATTGATCTCCGGAGATGAAGACGACGACGATGAGCGAATTGAAAAGAAACGTAGGCCTCTGCTTGGCTTGGATTCACAGAGCCCGAACCTGTTGGCTAATGATAATTACGAGGTGGATATATATCACTACGCACAAAATCAGTTTTTGATCTGAATGTTCGGTCATATGTGTCAGTCATAAGCATCTATAATTGCCATAGCAGATAATCTTACTGTCAGTAATTGCTGGGTAATTTGCAATTCTTGGTAGAGTTTCTAAACTGTTGGTTTCTTATTTGAAAGTACTTGTGAGTTTCGCGCGAAAACAACTTTTTTGGTTGCTGTGGTTTTGGTAGATTGGGTTGAGTTCAGAGGAAATGAGATTGACTGGGTCAATCTCCTTCTTGCTTTAGTAATAATAATTTAATTTATATCTATCTCATTGGGTGGCCTCTAATTTTTTTCCCTTCGTACCTCTAATTGTTTGCTGTTTCTAGAACAGTATCAATATATATAAATCTTTTAGTACCTGACTCTAAAAGTTCAAATTTGTCTTTTGTGTCGCATTAATTCTTCAGCCTTCTTTATTATTAGAAAAAGCAGTTATTATTATTTTTCTTTTTTATTGTCAGATATTAAAACAGCAGTTTGTGGATGTTCCTGAGACATGTTTCGTTTTCTCTACTTTTTAGCTATGGGCTTTGACTTTTCATAGTGTTAATTTTTGAGTGTTCCATTTGTAGGGAGAAAAGATTTCGAAAGTGACAGACACTGGAGATCTACTAGGTATGGTATCAATGGATTCTCTGTTCTAAAAAAGCGTTCTTGGAGATCTGTGTATGCCTATATAGTAGTCGAATTTATTAATTAATTTATAAAATGGTGAAGTTGATTTTTATGTGGACAGGCTCGCAGGATGTTTCTGGTCCCACAACTCCTTTGCCAGACAAAAAGCTTTTGGCTTTCATTCTTGATAGGCTTCAAAAGTATGTATTGTTGTAGTTGCTTAGATCTCTATTCCTTCAGTCTTTCAAACACTTTCTTCAGTTGTTACTTGTGTATTTATTTCACGTACGTTTTTTCAATTTTTAATCTGGGTTTTGGTTGATTCCTATAGAAAGGACACTCATGGGGTGTTCTCGGAGCCAGTGGACCCAGAAGAGGTTTGTTCTTTTTGGGCAACATTAGCAGTACAGTTTCACGTTTAAAGTCTTATTTCCAGAAGGCATTGTTTGGCAGCTTCCTGATTACCATGACATCATTAAGCATCCCATGGATTTTGGAACTGTGAGGACGAAACTAGACGAGGGAGCATATGCCAACTTGGAGCAGTTCGAAGTAAGTTGTAGTGGATCCTCATAAATGAATCAGACTGCTGCTGGAGTTGCATGAATTAGTTCTTATGTTGATCAATTAAATTTGGTATTAAGAAGACTCTTACTTAATATATTGAGATGGTGGTACCTTGTAGTTTGATGGTGAATCTATTCTCCAACTCCATTGCAAGTTCGAATATTGTTTGTAGGCAATGGTGGATTTGATTGTGACATATGATATGAGATTTCTATTCCATGGGAAAATGAGCTCCTTTATGAATGGAATAAGCCATCTATAGTGATAATAGTGGTTATCTGTGAAGTATCTCAGTTTGCAATTCAAAATAAACTTGCTAATCCTCGTGTTCTGTTTTGATAATTCTATTCGGAAGGATTTCATGGAGATAGTAATCTGAGTATTCATCCGGATTGATTCTTGCAGAAGGACATTTTCTTGATCTGCTCAAATGCAATGCAGTATAATGCACCAGATACTATTTTCTTTAAGCAGGTAAGACTAGTTTTCACTTTTGTTGTATCTCCACATTTAAGTTTTAACTGTCTTGTCTTTTACTTATGGATTTTTTAGTAATGTTACAGGCTCGGTCGATGCAAGAGATAGCAAAAAAAGACTTCGAAAATCTTAGACAAGAGAGTGACGACAGTGAACTAGAGCAACCAAAAGAGACGCCAAAAGTTGTGCGGAGAGGAAGGCCTCCAGGCTCAGGCAAGGGGTCAAAGAAGTTGTCTGAGGCTGATAAGCCAGCGGCTTATTGCATTGGTACTGAGGTTTCCTCAGATACAGTCGGAAATAATTCCTTCCTTTCGAGCACATATAATTTGAGAAGAGCACCTGATCTGTGCATTTTTCAGTCTGCTGATCCTCCTGTCAATGCCTTCCGAGGGACTCCAAACAGGGAAAATCAAAATAGTTGGTTTGCGGAGTTTGACAAGGAATTTCCAGGTTGGGTTTCAAATTAAGATACTACTAGTACTGGTACTAATTTAATGTATCAATTTTTGTACTATGTGACTATTTATCTTTTTGTTGTGTTGCTTTACAGCATCTGTTTTGAGGCGTGTGATGAAAGAAGGGAAGAAAATATTTACCTCGGAGGATAATAAACGCGAGAGTTATAGGCAGAACTTGTTCGGGCAAGAACAATCTGTTTTCTCTCCAGAAATAGCAGCAAAGCAGCTAGACTTGGTATGCTTTATTTATGCACTTAAGTGATCAAGTTGTTTTTGTTATTACCATCATGGCTGCAAACTCACTTCCATGTGGTTTAGATCTACCCCCAAAGCTCACAGGTTTGAATCCGTCCTAGCACTGTTCAGTAACATCTGTCAGGAGTGTGTTGTTTGAGCCTGAGCTTTAATGAGTGGCTTCTGTAAATTAAACTAGGTTGTTGGTTGGACTAAAATTGCTTGGGCTAGTGTTTGCTCCAATTGTTAATTTATTTTGATATATTCATATTCGAATAGGCATGTTAAAATAATACATGAGGTGTGTGGATTCCTTCTTACGTGGTTTTCTAGTCTTTGAATTAAAAGTTCTGAGATCGTTATTGCCAGGGCATTAGGACAATGGAATGAGATCTAACATTGCTGTTCTAATTTCTATCCTCAACATCTCTCTCTATATATGACTTTTGCATGCAAAACCAAAGAAGATTTTTTTTTTTTGTATTTTTTATTCAAAAACTTAAATTGCAATTTCAAGACACTCACTCAGAAATGCAGTGTTTTGTCTCTATATTTGGTTTTGCATATCATTTTCTTATATATATACATGTATTTGTATGGTGTCTTTCTTTAATGTTTTACTGGTTGTAAAATCATGCTTTGATTAATTAATGATGATCAGGTAGATTTCCACTCAGAACATGCTTATGCAAGAAGCGTAGCTCAATTTGCTGCAGATCTGGGTCCTGTTGCTCAGAGGATTGCTTCAAAGAAGATAGCAAGTGCATTGCAGTGTGGGATGGATCTCAGTCTTAGACTGATAGCAGAAAACAGAACCCCAGACAGCAACCAGCAATTACAGACACAGAATGTTGTTGCCACCCCAAACAAGAACCCTAGTAATAATGCTTCAGTAGCTGCTATTGCAGTATCCCACAATGCCTGCTGTAGTGTATCTTCTTTGCAGACTGAAGAAGATTTAGAATTGGTTCAAAGATTGACATCAGAAAGCAAGTTAACATCTTCAAGCACCAGTCTCAGTGATGTACCCTTTTTGCAGTTACAGCAAAAACTCATTGGTGGTACTTGTTATGATGATGGTTCGGGACCTTCCGAAGTCACCAGAGTGGCATCAAATAGCTGCACTCCTACCCACCATCAAATACCGGTAAATTCCCTTGATTCGGAAAGACAGAATTTTTTTGACAGCTCCCATGAATTTCAACAACATCCAGAGGACCGTTGCTTGGATTGGCGGTTTGGGGCCGTGGAGCCGAAACCCCAACGTGGCTCTGTTTCTTGTGAACCGAATTCTGGGCTCCTGGTACCTGGTTCTTCTCAGCAGCCAGATCTAGGTTTGCAACTATAAGGATGTCTTGATATGTTGCCGTACTTAAACTGACTTCCTTGGACTGGAACAAACAGAAAGCCAATAGGAGGGATTTTTTGCGACTTTTGAGATTATAGTCGATTTTGTACAGGCATATTCTGTTCTGTAATCTTGAAGGTAACTGCCTTCCTTCTCTATATTTTTTGAGTACACCGGAATCTCGAAAATTGTTGGAAGGAAAATTGTTGCCGTATCTTGATCATGTTTTGGACATCCTCTTGGAACTGTCGTTAACTAAAGAAGCCCTTACAGAAATGTTGTTTGTTACAGTTAAGATTGTTTCTTTGGTGCGTCCGGATTGCTAGTTTTTGATGAATGATGCTTGTTACTCTAAAAAGTTATGTTTCTGCATTTGCCCACAAGATTTGCTCTTACTCATTATTGGGTCTCTTTTAAGTTTAAATTATAGGAATTAAAAATTAAATTTTGCAAAAAAATTATCAAGTTTTTAAAGAGCTTGCACTCGATGATACTTAGTCTAGGCTACAGAGTTTTGAAAAAGTAAGTACTGTATTTTTTTTTTTAAAGTATGTAGAAAAAATATTTCAAAATCTTGGTACACGGTAACGCGTTTTTTCAATAGGCGCTACCAAGGGTATTCAAGGTAGCGCCTATTCCAAGTCATTTTTTTAAAATTTAGTTTTGATGTTTAATTAAAAATAAAATTATGCATCTATTAAAAAGAATTAAAAAATATTATACTAAGTAGATATTTTAATTGCGATTCAAATGATGCAAAAAATATTAAATTTGGTTTTACGGATTGACTGTACACTCTGTCGTAAGTTGAGAAATGAAAATTTGACTTAAAATATTATAACTCAGACCATGTAAGTCCAAACTCACCACGGTTAACGTCATTTATGTCGTAATTCAATTATCTACCTAGGGTAATTTTGTAAAATCATTGTTTAAATCAATATTTAGAAGATTTTGTATCGTATGTAGAGTTTTTTACGTATCGTATTATACAGTCAGTCTAAAAGTAAAAAATTAACGCATAGTTAACGTCATTTAATTCGTAATTAAATTATCTACGCATTGTAATTTTTTTGAGTATGTACATAATTAAATTTCCCACCTAATACATTTAATTATTTCGGTCAAATTATAAAACAAACGGTCTTAGGTTACAAAATCACTGTATTTCTAATAAAAAAATTACCTTAGGTAGATAATTGAATTACGACATAAATGATGTTAACCGTGGTGAGTTTGGACTTACATGGTCTGAGTTATAGTTTTTTAAGTCAAATTTTCATATCTCAACTTACGGCAGAGCGTACAGTCAATCCGTAAATCCAAATTTAATATTTTTTTTGCATCATTTGAATCGCAATTAAAATATCTACTTACTATAATTTTTTTAAATAGATACATAATTTTATTTTTAATTAAATATCAAAACATAAAAAAAAACTGATTTGGAAATATTCCAAAGGCACTACCCTACAATTAAACCCTACAAACTTACACTAATGTTTCAAACAAGTCCCGAAACGATTCGAGCCACACCCTAGGTCCCCTAGCCAGGGTCCGAACCCAGATTAAATCACCCAACCCTGGGAACCTGGTATGGGCTCGGACCCAGACCAAGTCACCCAACCCTAGGGACCGGGTCTGGGCTTGGACCCAGACCATAGGATCCCCGATTGGAGCTTAATTGGAGCCCCAATTGTTTGAACCGAACTCAGCCAGGGTTGGTCCAAACCGATTGGGGCTCTAATTGAGCTCCAATCAGGGGTCCTATGGTCTGGATTCGAACCCAGACTAGGTACCCATGGTTAGGAGACCTGGTCTAAGTTCGGACCCAGACCATAGGACCCCCCGATTGAAGCTCAATTAAACTAGACCAGGTCCCCAGGGTTGGGTGACTTGGTCTGGGTTCGGACCTTGGCTAGGGGACCCTTGGTGTGGCTCTAGTCGGGACTTGTTTGAAACATTAGTGTAAAGTTTGTAGGGTTTAGTTGTAATATTTAGAAAAATATTTAGTTAATTTTGCAAATACGAAAAATATTTAACGAAATTTTTTAATATAAAATTAACAGAGATACCAAACAAGTTTCACCATTTGTGTAAACATGTTAGTACTATTTTCAAACTTTTTACTTATGCATACACAAACTTACAACTAGCAGACACTATAAGACTATTTATTCAGTGGAAAGATTTACAAAGAAACCCATATTATTTTAATGATACAAATTTTTTTTATATATTAATTTATATTTATTAAACAAATAATTTTATAAGTAAAACTTATTCGCTAAGTCGTTAGTTTGTATTGTTCAAGTCAACGTTGAATTATTGATTGGAAAACTCTCTCAACCCGGTTGAGACTCCACAATGATGTCATATAAGTTGGTCCCCCGTCGCCCGTCGGTGGATAATTTTGATAAATTATTACTTGAATTAATTTTAAATTTTGGTATTTTAATTTTGTTTATTGTTTTACTACTTTTGAATATTTATATTAAATATGGGGAATTCTATATGAATAACACTTATTTCTTAAAAATAAAACAAATAATTTAGGTTATTCCTATTTTATCCTTAAGTCATATTATTTTGTGTTATTTTAAAAAATTCATAAATTTATTTAAAATAAAATAATTACTATATATATATATTTAAAAAAATATATATATGAGTCCAATCCTACCTTAATAAACATCATACCATACTATATAAGTAAGTGATTAGATCCATTAATTTTATCGGGTCAAACCTTCTATTACTCCCTCCTTTTGTAAAATATTGTTTCCTTGTTGGTTTAACATATAATAATGTTTCCTTAGTTGGCTTAACATATATAATCACTAGTGGTGCTATCAAAATTCGAAAATAGTAATCAGAATCTAAATATTAAATAAGACCTTCAATTCTGCTGCGTTGACCTCCATAAAAATGAAATAGACGATTGGACTATATCATATCGTATTATTAGGGGCACGACTCGGGAACTAATTTTTTTTTTTTTTTTTTTTTTTGGCCAAGACTCGGGAACTAATTAATAATCACTCTTTCATGACGAATGCAGACACAAGCAGATAACTACTTCCGAAATGGGTTTACACTTTGCGCGATTTTTTTAAAATATTATATAAATTTAAAGGAAGTAAAAAATAAAATATTAAATAACAATAATTATAAAATAAATAAAATGTATAAACATCTTAGGGTTAATTACAAAAAAACAACAACTAAATTTTGAGAAAAAACCAAACAAAACTTTTAGAATTGAAAGTCAACAAACCTACCTCAAATCTTCATTATGTTTGAACGGATTTTTCAGTGTTGGACCGAGTTATTAAGTCAGCATTACTTGAATTATTATAAGGAAATAGTATTACGACTTAATAACTCCATCTAATATTGAAAAATCCATTCAAACATAACCGAGATTTGAGATGAGTTTGTTGATTGGTCAATTCCAAAAGTTTGGTTATTTGTCAAAAAATAAAATTCGGTTTGCTGTTTGATTTTTCCTTAAAATTTGTTTTTTTATTTAAATAATTAACCTTCTTATTAATAAATAGAATATTTCGTAAAATACGATGAAATTAAAAGATTTGCAGTTTCTCATTATGTTCATGCTGGTCTTTGATGGTTCACATTCCTTACATTTTCAGTGCAACATGATTTCGACTGGTTTCATTGGAAATCCTTAATTTATGTTTGGAGATATGTTTTTTTGTAGCATGAACCGTTACTGATGGGTTATAAATATTGGACTGGGCTGGACTTAATATTCGGCCCAGATAAGCATTTTGGACTTCACCTTTTTAGGGCCCAACTGGCTACAGGCGTCGCCTATGTCAGCACAGCCGGAGGCGTCGCCCTTGAAGACATGCTCATTTAGGCGTCGCCTAAATGGGGTTCGCCAGAAGGCATTTTGGGTCAGTTTCAGTGGATGACAATGCATTCACTGTCCACCTTAGATGGTGCGCCTGCACACCTATGACTTAGGCCGGCTGCTTTTAGCACGCCTAGGATTAAACAAATACAAAGGAGGATCTACAATAGAGTAGCCACTAAAAATGAATATGCAGTAAAATAACTGTGGTCAGTGCTTCTGAGGACAGCTAGGATGACTAAGGTAAAACCTGACCAAACCATGGTTCCAGGTATGAAATGTTATAAATAGCTCATCACTATCCTCATTACAGGTTAAGTATTCTCTGATACAGAAACTTTACATTCACATATTACAAACAACCTCCGACTGACTTAATCATCGGAGGGGAAACAACGGGACCTCCCGGGCTTTCCTTTGTGCAGGTATACGGAGCGGGTATCTGAGACAGGAATACGGTGTACGTGATCCAACACATTGGCGCCGTCTGTGGGAACCATTGAGCGAAAATCAGCCATGGCTCCACCTGCAACACGAGCAAAGACCATTCGTGAAGTGAATGATGAGGACTCGCTCCAAAACCTGCAGCAGCATTTGGGACAGACCTCCTACATACCGATACAAATGGTGCGGCCTAGGTCTGTGCAACAAGAAAATATTCATGAGGAAGAAGTTCCTCCTGAAGAGCAGAGGTACGACAACGACATACCTCGGGCGGCGCAGTCTCGCATAGACTCGCCGTTCGCCAGAGCGCCGCCTCGACAAGTGGACATAAATGCAGAATTCATCCAGACACCAGCGTTCATGATGGCTCTTGATGAGCTCTTGGACATAAGGGATCAAAGGACAGCTGCCCGGGCAGCTCAAAGAGCAAGCGCTCAGGCGGCGCATGAAGCCACATCAAGGTCAGTAGGCGCACCAGCAAATCCACCACCTGAGACGTTTCCAGTGGCGAGCATGGGTGCAGTAGGGGCTATTGTACCTGTGGCGCCTGCTCCAAGGATGTTAAGTGAAGACAGGGTCAAAGAAATCGTAGCTGAAATGCTAAAGGAGCAAAATAATCGAACCATGCCTCACCTTTGAGACAGGTCGACGCATCCGTTCGCCCCAGAGATATTATCAGTGGCACTACCAGCACAGGTGCAGCCGACTTTTCGTATAGATACGTACAATGGGGATACTGATCCGGTCTTCCACATACAAATGCATGAAAATTCTTTGTTGGGAAGAACAAGTGAGAAAACTCATTTGGCGTTACTCTTTCCAGCTACCTTGGGCGATGTACCTGCACATTGGTTTTTCAACCTACCCAAGGCATCAGTAAAATCATGGACAGATCTGAAGGACAAGTTCATCGTACAATACATGGGAGGGCGTCGCCTACTAAAAAGTGTGGGAACGCTCGACCATATCAGGCAAGGGGATCAGGAAAGTTTGGGCGACTTCTATTCTCGATTCAACAGGGAATTGGCTGGAATTGATCAAACCATCACGCAGGGGGAAACCATCCGGGCCTTCATAAGAGGATTGGGCCCAAAGGGATCGACTTTGTACGACAGTTTGAGTGTCCTACCAGTCAACACCGTGGAGGAGATGGCAGACAGAGTCAAGTCTTACATAGACTTGGAGATTTCACGAGATAGAAGAAAGGTCCACAAAGAAGCATCCAGAAAGGAACAAGCAGAAGGAAAAAGACCCGAGCAACGCTCCTCAAAGCACGATGATCGAAAGCATGATGATAAGAGTCGCTCCTTCGGACCAAGGCCTGCTAGAGAAACTTTCCAAAGCTACACCCCCCTGAATAGAGAAATTTCCATAGTTTTAACAGAGATGGAGAAGAAGAATTGGGCGACGCCTCCCCCACCAAGGAAGCCAGACACGGTTATGGGAAATAATCCTAACCAGTATTTCAGATACCACCGATGTAAGGGCCACCATACAGACGACTGCTATATTTTGAAAAAAGATATAGAAAGGTTGATCCAGCAGGGGCACTTAAAGAACTTCTTGGCCCGACGCCAAAGGAGTAGGAGTCCGAGGAAGAGGGCGTCGCCTAGGAATATGCAAAATGGGGCAGGACCTAGCAACAAGGTGGAGGATCTGAACATGATTAGTGGAGGCTTTACCTCGGGTGGAGAAACCTGTTCAGCAAGGGAGGGATACGCTTCCCAAATGTCTGGAACCGACAAGCTAGGAAAACGCCCGAGAGAAGAAGAGGAGGTGATCATTTCCTTTTCAGAAAAAGAAATGGGACATGTCACTTCTCCTCATGATGATGCCTTGGTGATTACAATGTGCGTCGACCGATTCAACATGAAGAGAATATTGGTGGACTCAGGGAGCTAAGCTGATATCTTATTCCTAGATGCATACAAACGAATGGGAAGAAAGGAGAAAGATCTGAAGAAGGTCAACTTTCCTTTGATGGGCTTCGCCTCGCACACCACCTACCCGGTAGGAGCAGTGACTTTGCCAGTCAGCTTGGGCGAAGGATGTAAAGTTTTGAACTTCGACATCACTTTCATTGTGGTGGACGCTCCAGCATCTTACAACGCCATTTTGGGACGTTCGACATTGAACCCAAACAAAATGGTACATTCCACGTATCATCAGTTGTTGAAGTTCCCTACACCCCATGGTGTAGGGGTTGTTAAGGGAGACCAACCAGCGGCACGAAGCTGCTATGTCCAGGCGACGCGTCGCCACTTCAAGAAAAAGGAATCCTTGGCAATTCAGACAGAAGAAGATCCCAGGGAGGAAAGGAGTCGTCCTCAGCCCGTGGAAGGGTTGAAGAAGGTGGAGATTGATGGTAAAGGGAAGGAAGTATCAATTGGAGCGACGCTCGGAGAAAAGGAAGCTTCTGCTCTTTCGATGCTCCTTGTTGAGTTCAAGGAATTATTCGCTTGGAAACCAAGCGACATGCCAGGCATCAACAAAGATGTCATTGCCCATGAACTCAATCTAGATCTAAATGTCAGGCCTATTGCTCAGAAGCGACGCCATGTAGGTGAGGAAAATGCGATTGCTATCAAGCAAGAGGTAGGCAAGCTCATTGAAGCCAAATTTGTGAAGGAAATCAGGTTTCAGACCTGGGTTGCCAACCCTGTGTTGGTCAAGAAAAGTAATGAGAAGTGGAGGATGTGTATTGACTATCACGACCTGAATAAGGCATGTCCGAAGGATTCTTATCCTTTACCCAGAATCGATCAATTGGTCGATGTTGGATCGTGAAATCCTGAATGCTGATCTGGCAGTGAATTGAATACCAGACAAGGTTGGGATGACGCTTCAGCTCCAACTCCGGTGAACCTGCAAGTAGGGGAGCGCAACAGAGGGGGTGCCTCTGGGTCCCTCTCCGATGCTTAAATGAGTATATGTGTGTATAAAACTCAAAACGTAAAGTACGTATGTAAAGCAAGGATATTTATAGGGTAAGAGAGATAGAACCGTATAAAGGCAACTGAATATCTTAATGTATATTGAGTTGCTGAAGATTCGGATCGTGGGATATGGCAGTTACTGCGAGATATTGCAGTTACCAAATCTAATCTTTAGTGAATATGTGACCGGGATATGCGGGATATCTTGGCCACTCTGTTATTAACGGTTTAGTGGGACCAGAGGAGAGAGGCAAGGCTCTCTTCGGGGCGAGCACTCCCATGTCGAGCAGTGGAAGGTCGCGACTTGGTAGAGAATGGCGAGCAGTCTGAGAGCCTTTGGCGTCTCTATAGACTTTGGGCTCGATTCTGGATTACTCGATGGTGGGCCAAGTTTGGCTTGTACTTGGGCCGATCCGGTTCGGATGTCATGGGTTTACCCCCTCTATAGTTATTGGGCCTTCGAGGCCTTTTCTTACTGGGCCGTCACTATCGATACCCAACATTTGCCCCCGAAGCTTGATTGAAGTTCCTTCAGTCGAGCTTGATTTCCTGGTAGGGTTTTAGATAGTGACGTCTTTGGTAATGGTTCAGTGCCTTTGAGACACTTCGAGCTCATTTGGCGAGCGATTCCTTCTCTGTTCGAAGCCGAAAGAATATCCTTCCTTTTATTCCCTTTTGGCGATCACTCGAGGTGACTCAGGCTTATGGAAGTCTATCTTTCTTAGTTAGGCGATCATTATCTACCCGAGGTATTTCTGCTAAAGCTTTATTAGTGCGTTGGCGACCACCTTGTCTCCTTAGTGGAATTTTAGCATTTAATAACTGCACGGTTGTCCAGAAATCGAACGGTCACTTGAGGCACGCCTGACATTTACTTTTCCGTAAACCCAGGGTAGCTTGACAGCTGTCTGTACCAGCCAACCGTTGTCTCTTGGAATTCTGACATTGCTTCGGTTTTTTCCAAAAGGGTGCAATTATTCCTCTGCGTCGCTTCGATTTGCTCGTGGCGGTTACTCCCCTTTTGGTCTATATAGGAAACGTCAGTTTCTGCATTTTGTTTTTTTACGCTTATCCACTCCTTCAGATTTTCAGAACTTCGCTGCAAACCTTCCCTTTCTCTTTCAATCCTCTTCAGTTCTCATTTCGACCATTTCCATGGCCCCCAGAAGTCAGCGAATAAAACACATGGCCATCAAGGGTGCTAACAAAGCCAGCGCCCCTCAGAATGTCGGTGTTCCCTTGACCATTAGAGATGAAGTTGTGCCCTCCTCAGCGGGGAAACAGCCTGACGTGGGAAGGTCTGCGGCCACCCCAGTGGTGGTAGATGGCCCTGAGCTGAACACGCCTATTTTTTCCCCAAAAGGTAAACTTTCGCCCTTTTATTGCTCTATTTTGGCAATATCCTCTGTTTTCCTTTGTTTTTATACTTGCTGTGCCATACTTGAATCATTCTGAGTAGATATCAAGCCTAACGAACTGAAGCCGGCTTACTTTAAGACCATGGTGGCGCTTGGTGGCTTCAGTGCGGAGGATGCTCCTAGGTATCCTGGCCTAGGTCTGCATTTTCCTCACGATGGAGAGGTTTACATTTATGCGGCCCAGATCGATGCTGGGTTGCGTTTTCCTCTCTGTGAGGATTTACAGACCTTGTGTCAGTTTTACGGGATTCACCCCACACAGCTTGTCCCGAATGCCCTCAGAATGTGGGTCGGCTTCAAGTTCCTATGCTTACGCCAGGAATGGGTATATTCACTGGCCCTGTTCCGGTGCTTCTTCCGGCTGGCAGCAGGGGCTAACCACTTTCACCACTTCCAATCCCGCTGGCCGAAGTTTTCGGAGTGGGGAGGCCCTCAAGGATGGGCTTGGAACGTCCATGTCCGCCTGATCGATGATTTCCGGGCCACTAACTCCAATTACAAGAAGTTTTACTTCTTGTATAAGGGGGGCGTACCTTGGAAATTGTTTGCTCCGGACAAGGATTTTCCTCCCTCCTTCGAAGAATTGTCCGGAAGTGATCGGAATGCCATCGACGATTTATATCGGCTGCATCGGTCATCTCAGTTCAAGTCCATCCGCTCAGTGGCGGAGACTACCGAGAATGCCCTTGAGATGGCGGGCATTCATCAAGCTACACCAATCTTTGATGATTGGGTAATTTTCTAACCCTTCCCTTGTTTTATTACTTGTAGGGAAGGTTGTAAGCAAGAGCAAAAAACTGATAGGTCTCTTTGATGGCCAGGGATCGGCGGGATTGTCCTCCGACCAGGTGCTGCTAAGCTCTCCCCCTCCTCCTTCTAGGCGTTCGACCAAGAGGAAGCCCGAGGAGACGCTTCCTTCGGCCACTACTGGCCCTCGCCAACCAGGTACTACCTCGCCTTTTGTTGATTTAATGTTTTTACATTCTGCGGTTCTCTGACTCCTGACTTATTGTCTTGTTGCTTTGCAGTGGAGTCCTTGGCGGACGTGGCCCGGGACCCTCCTCCTCCTCCTTCTAAGAAGGTCAGGAGTGAAGAGCACCCTGATGTCGACCAACATCCTTCTCCTTCCCCTCCTAAGGACCTTTCTGCCAGCAAAGGGAAGGGTTTGGACACGGCGTCTCCTTCTCCCTCTCTTCAGGGCCCTTCCGCCGCTAAGGAGAAGGCCTTGTCTTTGGCGCCTCCCGCCTCTTCAGTGCCCACGGCTCCTACTAAGGAGTCTGGGGCCCAAAAGAAGGGGCCTGCTGCTTCCAGCTCCTCGAGGGCTCCCGCCGAGGAGTACTGCTCCATGGCGAGCTTGTTCCAGCCTTTTAAGGTTGGGGACTCTCGGAGGCCTTGGGTCCCTTGTGGGGACCTTGCCAAGAAGGGGTACCCCGCCCAGAAGAGCCTACGGGGTAGCCCGGATATGTGCATGCGGCTCCTTGATGGGATAATTCCTCCCAAGGACCGTTCGATTGTCCCTACGGAGCTTCCTCAGATCGAGGGGTTCTTACGGACCCACTTCGAACGAGTTGCCCTGGTATGATTTCGCCCTCTTTCCATTATTTATTCCTTGTCATTCCTTTTCATTTTGATGACTTGACATTTTCCTTGTGCTTTTGTTGTCAGCTCGTTCGGGAAGAGGTGATCCTCGGCCGCGTTTTCGGCGAGCTCGCCGACAAGCACTCTGAACTGCTTGTCGAGCTGGAGCAATACCGAAGCACAGGGGTCACCCCCGGGCAGTTGGAGGCCATCAAGAAGACTGCTGACATGGCAATCACCTTGGTGGACGGCGCCCGGGAGGAGTATTTCAGGAAGGAGCAGCGCCTCCTTGCTGATGTCAAGAAGAGGGAGGCTGATGCTGCAGCCTTCCTTCATGAAGCTGAGGCCCTTCATCAGTGCCTTGATGAAGGGGAGGCGGTCCGTGCTCGCCTGGAGGCCGAGTTGAAGGAAGCTCGTGCTCAGTTGGTCGAGTCAGACGCTCTTAGGGTCGCCGCGGAGGCCCAGAGGAATGCTGCCGAAGCTAGGGGGGTCGCCCTAGAGGAGGAAAAGAACCGACTGGCTGATCAGCTGAAAGCGGTTCCTTCACCCCATGCCGTGATTGAGGAGTTCAAGGCCTCCGAAGACTTTGAGGACCAGGCCTTGAAGGTGATGAAGTCGGCGATTGCCGAATTTCTTCAAGGCCTGGTGGAGGAGGTCCAGGCGGTCGATCCCCACTTTCCTCTTGGGGAAGTTGCCTCCTTGAAGACCTTCCTGCGGAGTCAGCCTTCGCAGCCCTCTGTTGCTGGGGAGGCTGCTCCTGAAGGCGAGCCCGATACTTCTGCCCCCGAAGGCGAGCAGAGCGTCTTTGCCCCCGAGAACCCCAAAGCTTGAAGTACCTAACTCCTTGGCGACCGTATTTTTCTTTTTTAGATAGCCATTTTTGTATTTTCTGTTTCTGGTTTGTAATTATCTGTCGAAGACTTGGATTTTTCTATTGAATGCTTTTATATTCTTGAGCCTTTAATCGACTTCGAACATATTTAGCTATCCAATATCTTACTCATAATTACTTTCCACTTTTTTCTTGCTTTGTAATGTCGTCGACCCTTAAAGCCGTAGACCCATCATAAGCTAAACTTTCTAAGGATAATACTTTTGACACTTAAAAGCGTAAACTTCTAAGTTCAAAGAGATATTACCTTCTTTGAAGTTTAAACCTTTGAGGTGTTGGCCTAATAACAAGGGATTTGTAATTTGTCAGGCTTTATCATCGATAGTGATCGCCTAAACTTTCTTTGGCCTGACTTTGGCGTCAGGGCTTTCATTTTGCCTAACATTTTGCTAGGTCTTTTGGCCTGACTTTGGCGTCAGGGCTTTGCCTGACTCTTGGCGTCAGGTTTTTTGAGGCCTAACTTTGTTGTTAGGGCTTTTGTGGCCTAGTTTTGTTACTAAGGCTTTTTTGGCCTAACTTTGTTGTTAGGGCTTTTGGCCTGTCTTTGGCGACAGGGCTTTTTGGCCTAGCTTTGTTGCTAGGGCTTTTGGCCTAACTTTGTTGTTAGGGCTTTTGGCCTGTCTTTGGCGACAGGGCTTTTTGGCCTAGCTTTGTTGCTAGGGCTTTTGGCCTAACTTTGTTGTTAGGGCTTTTGGCCTAACTTTGTTGTTAGGGCTTTTTGGCCTAGCTTTGTTGCTAGGGCTTTTGAGGCCTGACTTTGGCGTCAGGGCTTTTGGCCTAGCTTGGTTGCTAGGGCTTTTGGCCTAACTTTGTTGTTAGGGCTTTTTGGCCTAGCTTTGTTGCTAGGGCTTTTGAGGCCTGACTTTGGCGTCAGGGCTTTTGGCCTAGCTTGGTTGCTAGGGCTTTTGGCCTAGCTTTGTTGCTAGGGCTTTTGAGGCCTGACTTTGGCGTCAGGGCTTTTTGGCTTCAGCTTGCTTCGAGTGGACACGCTTTGTGAAGGAATGGCTTTCTTTTATTGGCATAATCCGTTTGATTACAAGCTATGCATAAAATCTTCTTAAATGCTCTGAATTAAATGGACGAGGTAACCTCTCGCCTTCGGTGGTTTCCAAATAGTAGGATCCTGGTGCGGCGATCTCTACTACTTTGTATGGTCCTTCCCATTTGGCTGAAAGTTTGTTTTTACTGTCCAGCCTTGTAAATTCATTCCTTCTCATAACCATCTCCCCCACGAAAAATTGGCGAGCGCTAACTTTTCTATTGAAATACCGAGCGGTCGCCAAGCGCATTTTTGCCTGTGTTTTTTCCGAGAGCCATCTCTTTTCCTCTGCCAAGTCGAGGTCAGTTCTGCGCTCGATCTCATTTGCCTCCGCGTTAAAGTGTAGGACTCTGTGGGTAGGCACTGCTAATTCAGTTGGTGCTACTGCTTCTGATCCGTACACTAAACTGAAAGGCGTTTCTCCTGTGGCCGCCTTAGGCGTTGTTCTGATGGCCCATAATACGTTTTCCAGTTCGTCTGCCCAGTTCCCTTTGAATGCTCGAATCCTTTTCTTGAGTCCTGCTAAGACAACCTTGTTGGCTGCTTCAGCTTGCCCATTCGTTTGAGGGTGATGTACTGAACTGAAGCGATGGTCGATGTGATACTCTTCACAGAGCCATTTCAATTCCTTTCCAACGAATTGCGGACCATTATCGCTGATGAGTATTTTGGGAATACCAAACCTGGAGAATATGTTGACCTGCATGAACTTGATAACTTGGAATTCCGTTGTCGAAGCTAGAGCTTTCGCCTCTACCCACTTAGTGAAGTAGTCGATCGCCACTATAATGTGAGTACGCTGACCAGTGCTAATGGGAAAAGGACCCAATATATCGATTCCCCATTGAGCGAAGGGCCAGGCACTCGCCATTGGGGATAATAATGTCGATGGTCGACCCGATCGTGGTGCAAACTGCTGGCAAATTTCACACTTCTGTGTTAATTCGGCTGCGTCTTTTCCCAAGGTCGGCCAGTAATATCCCAGTCTGAATATTTTCCTGCTTAGTGAACGAGCACCTTCATGACATGCCGCTGCCCCTTCATGAGCTTCTCGAAGAACTTTTTCTGTTTCGGGTAGAGCAACACATCTCAAGTAAGGCGTCGAATAACCTCTTCTATAGAGTTCTCCATCGATGATTAGATAACTGGCTGCGAGTCTTCTAATCCTAGTGGATTCGCCTTCGTCCTCTGGGAGGATGCCTTCTTTCAAATAATTCTGGAACGGGGTCATCCAGGTGACCTGTTCTTGAATGTTGAAGACCTCCGCTCTGTTTTCAAGGACTGAACATAGGGCCTTTTCCAGAAATTGCACATCCTGGATTGTCGCCCCTCCGAAGGCTAGCTTACTCAAAGAATCTGCCATCTGGTTTTCTTGGCGAGGAATAAACTCAATCGCGAAATTTGGGATTTCCACAACTAGTTTTTTGGCGATGCCGAGATATTTCTTCATCTTTTCTCCCTTTGCCTCGTAGGCGCCATTAACCTGATTGACAATAAGTTCTGAATCACTTTTTACTTTAAGCGCTGTTATACCCATTCCTTTTGCCAGTCTGAGTCCAGTGATAAGAGCCTCATATTCTGCTTCGTTATTGGTCGCCGGGAATGTCAAGGCGATCGCGTATTTCAGAGGCTCGCCCTCAGGAGGAATAAGAATTAAACCTGCCCCCGAGCCTTCTTTTGATGAAGACCCATCCGTATAGAGTTCCCAGATTTGATTGTCGTTTGCTGACTGACTTGGCCTGTTTTCTGCCTCCGCTTGACCGTTACTCGTGCTTTCCACTATGAAATCAGCTAGTGCTTGACCTTTGATGGCCGTTTTTGGCGCAAATTTGATCCTGAACTCGCTGAGCTCGATCGCCCACTTGACCATTCTTCCTGAAGAATCTGGCTTCATCAGGAAGTTTTTGAGAGGTTGATTGGTGAGGACCGTGATGTTGTGCGCATGAAAGTATGGTCTCAGCTTCCGAGCAGCAATAACTAAGGCATAGAGATACTTCTCAATCTGGACATATTTTATTTCTGCTGAGTTGAACATTTTGCTAATGAAATACACTGGACTCTGAACATTATTCTCCTCCCTTATTAAAACAGCACTGGCTGCCACATCGCTAATGCCTAAATAGAGGAAAAGCTGCTCGCCTGGAACGGGTTTTGCCAGAGCTGGGAGTGTTTGAATATGCCTTTTCAAGGACTGGAATGCTTCCTCGCAGTCTGGCGTCCATTCGAACTTACGGTTGGCCCTCAAGGTTTTGAAGAACGGGAGGGACTTGTCGCTTGCTTTGGAGAGGAAGCGGTTAAGAGCAGCTAGTCGGCCGTTCAGGCATTGGACTTCCTTATGGCAGGTTGGTGACTTCATTTCTTCTATGGCCTTTAGCTTTTCCGGGTTTGCTTCAATGCCCCTTTCGCTGACCATAAAACCCAGGAACTTCCCGGACTTGACTCCAAAGGCGCACTTTGCTGGGTTCAGGCGAACGCTGTGTCTCCTCATGCATTCAAAAGCTTCACGGAGGTCGGTGGTATGGGGATTGCCTTTGATGGATTTAACGAGCATATCATCCACGTAGGCCTCCATGTTCCTTCCCAGCATGTCCTGGAACAGTCGGTTCACCATCCGCTGATAAGTTGCCCCGGCATTGATGAGACCAAAGGGCATCACCTTGTAGCATAGAATGTCCCCGTCAGCATAGAAAGCAGTGTGGGCCTCGTCGTCTGGATGCATTCTGATCTGGTTGTAGCCTGAATAGGCGTCCATGAAGCTCAGCATCTCATGACCCGAGGTAGCATCGACTAGCTGATCAATTCTTGGAAGGGGATATGAATCTTTGGGGCAAGCCTTGTTTAAGTCGCGGAAGTCGACGCACATCCTCCACTTGCCATTAGATTTCCTGACCAAAACTGGGTTGGCTACCCAGCTCTGGAATCTTACCTCTCTGACGAAGTCAGCTTCAATCAACCTGCCGACTTCCTGCCTGATCGCCAAACGTTTATCAGTCCCGAACGATCTTCTCTTTTGGGCGATCGGCTTGATGGAGGGGTCTATCCTGAGCTCATGCGAGATAATATCTGTGCTGATTCCTGGCATGTCGCTCGGCTGCCAGGCAAAGAGCTCTTTGAATTCCTTGAGGAGAGCGGTCATGGCCTCCTTCTGATCCTCTTTCAAGGTGGTCCCAATGCGCACCTTTTTGTCCGGACCATCGATCTCGACCTCCTCCAATTCCTCCATGGGTGCTGGTCGAGCCAAGTCCTCGCGGGGATCGGCCTCTGTCTCGATGGCGAGCGCCTCCCTTTGGTTCTTCCTGCGTAAACAGTTCACATAACATTGCCGCGAGGAAGGCTGATCTCCGAGCACTTCTCCAATCCCGTTCGGAGTAGGGAACTTCATCTTCTGGTGGACAGTGGAGGCCACAATCTTATTTGGGTTGATCGTGGTTCTCCCTATAATGGCGTTGTAGGATGTAGGTGAATCGACCACCAGGAAAGTGACCGACACCTTGATGCTTTTCCACCCCTCGCCAAAAATCACTGGCATGGTTATAGCCCCCAGTGGATAAGTTGTCCTTCCCGCAAATCCGATCAGCGGAAAGTCGACCCTCTTCAGGTCGCGTTTTGATTTGCCCATCTTTTCGAAGGCGTCCAGAAACAGGATGTCTGTCGAGCTGCCTCCGTCGACCAGAATCCTTGCAACATCACAGCCGTCAATATCTGCCGTAATGACCAGAGCGTCGTTGTGGGGCGTAGTGACATGTGCCAAATCATCTTCAGAGAATGAGATGACAATGTTTTCTTCAGGTCGGGGTCGCTTCCCCAACTGAACTGCCGTAGAGATCTGAGTGGCGTAGACCTCTCTGGAGTTTGACCTCTCGCCGCCTGCGCCGAATCCTCCCGCAATCAGATTCACTCTCCTCTTGCTTCCGGAAGGCTCAGCTTGATCCGCAGGGGCTGGTGAACGATGTCTCCTGGGGGGCGTTCGACTTCGGTCTCGCCCTGCCACAAATTCCTTCAACATTCCCCCCTGAATCAGCCTCTCTATATCTCGTTTCAGAATCTTGCAATCGTCTGTCTTATGGCCCTTGCACTTGTGGTATCTGCAATAGCTCTCGACATCCTTGCCCATGGGTAACCCACCTCGGCGAGGCATCGGTGGCCTCGCCAAGGATCTCCTCTCCATCTCGACTAGTACCGCTGAGATCTGCCTATTTAAAGGCGTGAAGTACTCAGGGACCTCTGGATGGCGAGGCGCTGGAAGAGACTCGACTCGTGGCTTACTTTCTTTTCCCTTCTTCTCCTTCTTGACCTCCTTCTTACCATCGCGTCGGGGTTCAGGGGTTACCCTTAGCGAGGTCGTCAGGAGGTTAGCCTCGATGTTTGCGCGCTCAAGGTCTATGAAACCTTTCGCTCTGGATGCCAACTCCTCCAATGTCTCTATCTCCTTTACGTGATAGCTGTTTCGCAGCTTTCTCGAGGCCTTGTTGGCCACATCCAGACCTCTGTAGAATGCTCGAATGATCTCCCCATCCGAGATTCGGCGATCTAATTCTGTGACGTTTTGATGAAAACGCCCGTAGAAGTTGGACAGCGACTCTCCAGGCTGCTGTTTGACCGAGTCAAGGGCGACCACGCTCTTCAGCAACTGGCGCTCGCCCATGTATCTCTCCAGGAACTTGCTTCTTAACTCTGCCCAAGTTCCGATTGATCCTGCAGGGAGGCCGAAGAACCAGGACGAAGCCGAACCCGAAAGAGTAGATGGAAATAGCAAAGCCAAATGATTGGGATCGTTTGACTTACCCAGAAGGGAGGCCTCATGCTTGTTGACATGTACGGTGGGATCTCCTCCACCGCTATACTCAGGTATGGCCCGAGCAACCACATCCTTCGGGATTTTGATAGCGACGAGCGCGTCGGTGAATGGATGAGAGGACTGCTCCTTGAAGGGAGCTATGACTGTCAACTGTCTTTCCTGGAGCCTTTTGCTGAGGAGGTCATCCATCTGCTCCACAGTGCAGTACATGGGAGAGGCTCCGGGTGGAGGCGGACCGGAAGGATTGGCAGTATATGCGGCTGCTGGCTCCTTGGTGTGCGCTGGAGGTAGGGACTGCTGACCTGACGTCATCTCCTGATCCTCCTGATGCGCAGCAGGGCTAGGATTGGCCGCTTCTGAAGGTGAAGGCCCTGTGGCAGCAGGGCGGTGATTTTCCTTAGGAGCAGAGGGATTGTTTTCCTGAGGAGCAGGGGCCTGGCGGCGCGCCTGTCCTAGGATGGCTTCCAGCAAGGAGACCATCTCGGGGGTTAAATTAATATTCTGCCCCGCAATGGGGACTGTCTGCGGCGCAGGGGCTCCGTTTTGATCAGCAGCTGGGGTCGGTCTTGAATCACCGACATGTTCTCGGGCTGTCCGCAGAGGAACAGTGTTAACTCCTGCTCGGCTGGCAGGTTCCTGTTGAAGCGGTGAAGCGGCGGCGGAATCAGAGCTATCTGAGGATCGCTCCCTAGTCTGATTCCGACGGTTGCTTTGGGATCGAGTTCTCATGGCTGAATTGCTCGTTTCCCACAGACGGCGCCAAATGTTGGATCGTGAAATCCTGAATGCTGATCTGGCAGTGAATTGAATACCAGACAAGGTTGGGATGACGCTTCAGCTCCAACTCCGGTGAACCTGCAAGTAGGGGAGCGCAACAGAGGGGGTGCCTCTGGGTCCCTCTCCGATGCTTAAATGAGTATATGTGTGTATAAAACTCAAAACGTAAAGTACGTATGTAAAGCAAGGATATTTATAGGGTAAGAGAGATAGAACCGTATAAAGGCAACTGAATATCTTAATGTATATTGAGTTGCTGAAGATTCGGATCGTGGGATATGGCAGTTACTGCGAGATATTGCAGTTACCAAATCTAATCTTTAGTGAATATGTGACCGGGATATGCGGGATATCTTGGCCACTCTGTTATTAACGGTTTAGTGGGACCAGAGGAGAGAGGCAAGGCTCTCTTCGGGGCGAGCACTCCCATGTCGAGCAGTGGAAGGTCGCGACTTGGTAGAGAATGGCGAGCAGTCTGAGAGCCTTTGGCGTCTCTATAGACTTTGGGCTCGATTCTGGATTACTCGATGGTGGGCCAAGTTTGGCTTGTACTTGGGCCGATCCGGTTCGGATGTCATGGGTTTACCCCCTCTATAGTTATTGGGCCTTCGAGGCCTTTTCTTACTGGGCCGTCACTATCGATACCCAACAGTCGACGCCACTTCTGGACACGAGCTGCTCAGTTTTATGGATGCTTATTCTGGTTATAACCAGATACAAATGGCGGATGGTGACACTCAACATACAGATTTTTATGCAGATAGAGACATATATCATTACACGGTGATGCCTTTTGGTTTGTTGAATGCAGGAGCCACTTATCAGAGGATGATCAACAAGCTTTTTGATGGCATGATAGGCGTCACCATGGAAGCATATGTTGATGACATGCTAGTAAAATCCATAAAGAGTCCGGATCATGTGGAGGACTTGAGGAAAACATTTGAAAGGATGCGCCTTCATCAAGTTCGCTTGAATCCAGCTAAATGTGCTTTTGGTGTTCACTCGGGAAAATTTCTGGGATACATGGTGAGCCAAAGAGGAATAGAGGTCAATCCTGAGAAGCTGGAAGCCATTGAAGCCATGAGGAGTCCAACTTGCCACAAGGAGGTGCAGAGCCTGAATGGAAGATTGGCGGCGCTCAGCCGTTTTATAGCAAAAGCAGGCGACAAATCACTCCCTTTTTTCCAGGTGCTAAGGGCCAACAAAAAATTTGAATGGACTGGTGAATGTGAACAGGCTTTCCAGGACCTGAAGAAGCATCTCAAGACACTTCCACCTTTGGCGAAGCCTTCCAAAGGTGACGCTCTTTCCTTATATTTAAGTATCACACCAGTTGCTGTAAGTTCAGTATTGGTCAAAGAAGTAGGAAAAGGCCAGGTGCCAGTGTATTATGTATCGAAAGTACTTGCCAAATCTGAAATAAACTACTTGGAGGTTGAGAAGTACCTTTATGCGTTGGTAGTATCAGCAAGGAAGCTACGCCCTTATTTCCATGAACATGAAATTACAGTTTTAACAAATCAACCGTTGAAACATTTTCTGCAAAAACCAGATGCTTCAGGAAGAATGGTCAAATGGGCAATCGAATTAAGCGAGTTTAGAATTAAATTCGCCCCTAGGAACGCCATTAAAGGTCAAGCATTGGCAGATTTCATTGTGGAATCCACATGTCCTCAACCAGCGACGCCTAAAGAGAAAGAAAAAGAAGAGAATCCTTGGATACTTCATACTGATGGATCCTCATCAGACGATGGCTCGGGGGAAGGATTAGTGTTGACACCACCAGATGGGGGAACACCATTAACATATGCCCTGGTCCTCACTTTCAAGGCTACGAATAATGAGGCTGAGTATGAAGCGTTGGTTACAGGATTGCGATTGGCCAAAGGATTGGGCGTCACCTCTTTGCATGTGTTTTGTGATTCACAATTGGTGGTCAACCAAATCAAAGGGGAATATACGGCTAAAGGAGAGAAAATGAAGTTATATTGGAAGGAGGCTATGGCGTTGGTAGCAGGATTCAATAAATTTCAGATTGAAGCTATTCCCCGAGAAGCGAATCAAGAAGCAGATGCCTTGAGTAAATATGCTTGGCAGGCGACGCCCAGACATGCCCATTTTATAGAAACCAACCATGGAGAATGTGTTAGCTTTTATTGTGCTAACATAAGTGTCACAGTTGACTGGGCGACGCCTATTCGAGCTTATTTGGAATCAGGAGTACTCCCTACTGATGAAGCTCAGTCCAAAAAGATTATTCGTTTAGCACCTAGCTTCCGAATAATTGATGGTCTAATGTATAAGAAGGGTTTCTCCACGCCCTATCTCAGATGCGTCGCTCACCCTGAAACAGTTACTATCTTAAGAGAAGTCCATGAAGGATATGCGGCCTGTCATGAAGGTGCAAGGTCAATTGTGAGGAAGATTCTGAATCAAGGTTATTATTGGCCTACAATGAATCAAGAGGCGACTGCTTTGGTTATGAAGTGTGAATCATGCCAGAAGTATAGTCCGAAGATAGTTCGTCCACCAGCAAACCTTACAAGTATATGTGCAGCATGGCCATTTGCACAGTGAGGAATAGACTTGGTAGGACCATTGCCAAAATCCAAGCAACGCACCTATATAATAGTCGCAATCGACTATTTTTCGAAATGGATTGAAGCAAAGGCGTTGGCATCAACCACTGAATTTCAAGTCATCAAATTTATTAAATCGAGAATTGTTTCACGATATGGAATCCCAAGTGTGTTGGTCAGTGACAATGGCCCACAATTCGCTGGAAAAGAGTTGAAATGGTTTTGTGAAGAGTTAAAAATTGACCATAGGCATGCTTCAGTAAAACATGCGCATGCCAATGGACAGGTGGAGGCAGCGAACAAAATAGTCTTGAATGGTTTGAAGAAAAGACTAGACGCCTTGGGAGGAAAATGGACAGATGAATTAGAAAACGTCTTATGGGCGTTGAGAACAACACCAAAGAAAGCAACTGGAGAGACGCCATTTGGATTAGTTTATGGGTCAGAGGCGGTTGCTCCAACAGAAATAGCAGTTGAGTCGCACAGGGTAAGCCATTATGACACACTGGACAATGAGGATCAAAGGCGTTTGGAATTGGACATGGTGGATGAAAAGCGATGGGCTTCAGAAGAAATTCAGGGGCGTATGCGATTGGCTACGGCGAGATGCTACAATAGGAAAGTATCATCTCGCCAATTTTTTGTGGGGGAGAGGGTATGGCGTAGGCACGAATTCTCACACCAGGATAGAGTAAACAAGCTGTCACCCAAATGGGAAGGACTCTACAAAGTCATCGCCATTCCTCACCCAAACGCATATGTGTTAGAAGATTTAGAAGGAAAAGTGTTGAAGAATACTTTTAATGCTGAGCATTTGAAGAAATTTTATGCCTAATGTTGAAGGTGTTCATAACATTTGAAAATTTTTTATACTTAAATGTCGAAGGCGATGTATGAAGTATTGTTGAAATCAAGGGGTGTTATATGTAATGGCGATTGCCAAACCTTGGATGAAATGGCGATTGCTGAATCTTTGATGAAATGGCGATTGCTTAAACATTGGATGAAATGGTGATGATTTAAAATCTGGTTTAATGGCGATTGCTGAATATTCAATCTGGTGACGATTACTTAAACATTCAATTAAGTTGTTCATTAAGTTGATTAAATGGCGACCACTGGAAATGGTTATCTCAAGTTATTGGCGATGACATTCAAACAAAAGCTTATTGGCGTTTGCTTAAGTTTTGATAAATGAGATAAGACTTGTTATTTTAACAAGTAGGATAAAAATAAAACTAAGTATGAAATAAAGCTAAGTATGGAAAAACACACACACTGCATATGGAAATAAAGGATTCATAATAGCAACGGCGAAGTGTTGCAAAACTGTCTTTACAAAAAAGGCGAGTTGAAAAAGAAAATAAAACTAAGGAAGAGTTGAAGGCGTTGTCTTTGGAGAAGGGCCAGGAGCAGGCGTCTCTGAATTTGTCTCGACAGGCACTGGTTCAGGAGGCGGCTCTGTTGGAGAAGAGTCACCAGAAGAGGAGCTGTCATCGCCGGACTCTTCATCGCTTTCAGCCAACGCCTCAGCTTCTTCTTGAGCCTTCATGGCGAGGTACCCAGATAGAAACTCCAACTTATCCAAGGGAAAGTTGGGATCCACCTTCTGGATATCCTTTTCAGCCTTCTTGAAGATGGCTAAAACGCCAGTACGGTTCCACTCGATGGCAGCCTTGGCGAAGTCTGGACTTGTGCGGAATGACTCCACAGCTTCCTCCAGGCGTTTGGGCAGTTCAGCCTTGAGGTGTTCCACCTCCTGAGTGGACTGAGACGCCTCTTTAATAGCCTGCTCGGCTTCCCTTTTGGCGTTCTCTGCTTCTTTAAAGGCGTTGTCCTTGTCTTTCTTGACAAGCGCAATCTCCTTTTGGATCTTGTTGAGGGAAACCTTCATGGCGTTCTCCCTATTCCGCGCATCCCTCAATTGAGTGGCGAGCTGTTCCTTATTGACAAGGTCAGCCTCCAACTCCTTTCGAGCTGCTTCAGAAACGGCGAGGCGATGCTGCCGTTTCTCCACCTCAAATTTCTCATTCTCAGCCTGGCGAAGGAGGGTCTGGTTGCTCTCTCTTTCTTCAGTTAGGCCCATAAGAGTGGCGCCCATCTTCAGAGCAGCAGGAATGATCTGAAGAATAAACAAGGAAAAGTTAGAAAAAATACAAGTATGAAAGTAAAAGCACTAAAGGAAAATGGCGTTTACCTGACTCTGTATTAAAGAGAGGGAATGGCGAACCAAACCCTCTATGGATTCAGTCTCCAGGTTCAAAGGCCCTCTATCAGCAGGGGGGCAAGCACCTGAGAGAAGGTGAAGGCTGAGGTTGGGGTCGATGCTGGAATGACCCGCCATCAAAGAGGTCTACTGGAGCTTTGTGCAGGGGACCCATGGCGCCTTTGGATTAGCAATGGTAGCCTGATCCAGCAGCTCTCGCCTGACGTCAAAGGCAGACCCCTTGAATTGAAGAAGGTCATCTGGGCGACGACGAATTAAAGGAGAAGGAGGAGGTGATGGCAAGGAGTCGTCGCCAGGAGAGGTATCCACCAGGATTACTTCCTTTGAAGAGGAAGGTACATGGCGTGGAGGGGTTGGCGTCTTCTGTACTGAAGGAGCAGCAGGCGTCGCCCCTGTCGGATCAAAGGAAGGGTCAAATGGTCCCTTCTTAACAACACCCGAATGATACTCGGTGTAGGTCCACATGATGCCACCATAGGCTAAGACTGGAGGACCCCACTTTTTTGTGAACAAAATATTATTCCTATTACTAGTGACGCTGTTATTTACCCAGTGAGATTTAGGAACCGCACCTTTGAAGGCTTCGACAGCATCGTTGGTGTCGTCGCTGAAAAGCTCTGCTGGAGCTTTGAGAGGATCCAAGAAATCCTCCATAGGCTTCGCCTTTTTCTTGCCCTTGGAGGAGTGGTGTCCTTTGCGTTTTTTGGAACCCTCCGGAGCGTTGCCTTTAGGCTCTTTGGCCTTTTCTCCTTTGTTTTCTTCTCCTTTGGCGCCTTTTTCTGGACAGGCGTTACAAGGTGAGAAAACATGGCAAAATCCCTATCTGCAATAATAAAAAGAAAGGAAAGTCATTTACCGGAAAGAAAGGCATAAGGTGACGATCTACAATGGAGACGCCAGCATCTTCTAAGTCGGACTCACAGATCTCTTTGGAGATTATCTGCGCGCGCCCTCCTTGATGATCCAAGTAGATGGCTGTCATGGCGTCCATTTCGGCGGAGGTAAAATCCTCGACGCCTGGAGCTAGATCTCGGCCACCTTTGGTCGTCACCAGACACCAGGGAACGCCTCCTTGAAAGCAGAAGTAGGCGTTCTTCCAATTGCTATTACAGGATTTATAACCCGTGACTAAGGGACGAGAAGCGTCCCAATCCCACTCTTTGATAGGGGGCGTCACCCTAGTTGTGAAAAGGCGAACGCCATATCTATTTGTTTCTAATCTATAAAAGCTACGAAAGATGTTTAAAGAATACTCCCACCCTCTACGAAAGCAAAGAACCCTAAAACCTATCCAGGTGTGAAGGGCGTTGGGAGAAAGCTGGGTGGGAGAAATGCCGTAATGGCGACACAACTCTACTAGAGGAGGACAGTAGGGAAATCTTAATCCCGCGGCGATTTGATGAGGGAAAATAATCTCCTCGCCTTCCTTGGGATGACATATGGGGTGAGGGTTTTCAGGATCGGTATCATCTGGGATGGGATACCTGGGGGGCTTGGGCGTCGCCCAAGCCCGCCTCAGCCACCGCTTGTTCGAAAGAATGGGGGGTGAGAAGATTGGGTTTAAGGTCGGATAAAGGCGAAGGAAGAAAGATGTGGTTACCTATATCGGAATCAGACGCCATTCTTCTATAAGACCGAATGACGCGGAGATGATGGGCGTTTAGGGCGAGGGGAAAACACTGAGCAATGATGAAAGGCGAAGGTGTTTCGAAAAAAGAAAGGCGAAGGTGTTTCGAAGGGAAAGGCGAAGGCGTTGGAGAACGAAAAGGCGATCGGAGAATTGACCGGAGTTTGGCCGGAATTCTAGAGAGAAGGCAGAGGATTTTTAGAGAGAGAAAGCTTAGGGGGGAGTAAAAGTATTAAATGAAGGAGGGGTGGGGGTATTTATAAAGGTTTGAAGGAAGCGAACCGTTTCGTAGGCGAGGAATTTACGGAAATACCCCTATGAATTACAAAGGCGAGCGGTTACTAAAGTGGAAATGACCATTTTACCCCTCCAAACAGAAACGGTCACAGCGTTTCCCGAGGCTTCTAGAAGATCCCGCCAAAATTCAAATTTGAAATTTGAATTGTAACGGAAAAGTCGCCCAGTGCATGATAGACACGTGGGCGACGGTTACGATAAGTATGGTTACAGGCGACGCCTAAAAATAGAAGAATCATCTTCTAAGCAAATTGGCGTCGCCTAAACCTGAAAAAAAATCAAGAAAATGACTTTCAGTAGGAGTTTAAATTCTCAAATGAGCGTCGCTCATTTAAGACTTCGGGGGCAGATGATGGGTTATAAATATTGGACTGGGCTGGACTTAATATTCGGCTCAGATAAGCATTTTGGACTTCACCTTTTTAGGGTCCAACTGGCTACAGGCGTCGCCTATGTCAGCACAGACGGAGGCGTCGCCCTTGAAGAAATGCCGCCTAAATGGGGTTCGCCAGAAGGCATTTTGGGTCAGTTTCAGTGGATGACAATGCATTCACTGTCCACCTTAGATGGTGCGCCTGCACACCTATGACTTAGGCCGGCTGCTTTTAGCACGCCTAGGATTAAACAAATACAAAGGAGGATCTACAATAGAGTAGCCACTAAAAACGAATATGTAGTAAAGTAACTGTGGTGAGTGCTTCTGAGGACAGCTAGGATGACTAAGGTAAAACCTGACCAAACCATGGTTCCAGGTATGAAATGTTATAAATAGCTCATCACTATCCTCATTACAGGTTAAGTATTCTCTGATACAGAAACCTTACATTCACATATTACAAACAACCTCCGACTGACTTAATCATCGGAGGGGAAACAACGGGACTTCCTGGGCTTTCCTTTGTGCAGGTATACAGAGCGGGTATCTGAGACGGGAATACGGTGTACGTGATCCAACAGTTACGACTCCGATGACCAAAATGAAGCTTAAACCCTACAGAGGAAGACTTTAAGAGACAAGGCTATGCAAAAACATCAAATGTAAAGCAATAACACGTTTGAAGATTACGAGTAGAACACAATACCTGCTAAATACTCAAACTCAATGAACTTCTCTAAAAGAAATAAAGGTTTATCTTTAATTCTCTTAAAAGAGTGAACTGCATAACGAATCAAGTTTAGTGAGTTATTTACACTATCCTTTGGTTTCTTATTTTCTTTTCAACCGCAGCTATCCCTTGCTTTTGTAGAGTTTTCTCCTCCAAATAGATGATAAACATGGACAATACATGGTGGATGACAAATGTGATAGCAATTGGGCAAAGGTGATTGACAATTGGGAGGTGATTGACAATTATGAGGAGTTTTGATGATAATTGGAGAGAATTTGACTAAGGAAGAGCAAATGTGATCAAGTGGTCAAATAGTGATGGCAATTAGGAGATTTTTGGTGTCAATTAGGAGTGATTTGTGCCATGGTGGAGATTTGGACGAAAATGGATGGCATGGTGTGTATTTGGCCAAAAATGGGTGTCATGGGTTTAGGGGTTTATGGTTTGGGGTTTAGGGATTGGGGTTTAGGGTTTGGAGTTTAAGGTTTAGGGTTTGGGCTTTAAGGTTTAGGGTTTGATATTTTAGGGTTTGGGGTTTAACGTTTAGGGTTTAGAGTTTGTGAACAGGAAGAAAACAACAAGAGGAATAAGACAAGGTGACCCTCTATCACCCTACTTATTCACACTAATAGTAGATGTGTTGTCCAAACAGATATGTCGGGACGTGAAAGAGAAAAGAATAGAGGGCATCAAAATGACAAAAACATGCCCATAGATTCATCACATACTATTTGCAGACGATTCAATATTTTTTATACGGGCAACTGAAAGGAACGTCCGAGCTCTAAAATTTACACTAGAAAGATACAGCGAAACGTCATGACAAAACATAAACCTGGCCAAATCGTGTATCAAGTTTGGGGAAACAACTCAGGACGAAATAAACTAAAGGGTAAAAGGAATTCTGGGAATCAGGGTGGTATAGAATGCGAGGAAGTATCTTGGTTTGCCAACAAACTGGGGAAGGTCCAAACAGGCAATGTTGGGTTACCTAAAAGACAGAGTAGTAAGAAAAATTCATGGATGGAAGACCACATTTCTTAACAACGTGGGGAAGGAGACCCTGTTAAAAGTCGTGATAACGACAATACCGACGTATGTGATGCCCTTGTTCAGACTCCCTAAGACATGGTGCGAAGACATAGCGAAGTTGATGGCACGTTTTTGGTGGAATGGGAAAGATGACAGGAAAATGATTCACTGGGTTAGACGATGGAGAAGGACAACCCTACCAAAAGATAGAGGTGGAATGGGATTTAGGGACTTTAATACAGCAATGTTAACAAAAATGGTGTGGAGGTTGCATGATGAACAAGCGTCGATATGGGCACAAGTGCTGAAGGGTTGGTACTTCCCGAGGGGGAATTTTTTGAATGCAAAGAAAGGGGTGAGAACATCATGGGCGTGGGCAAGTATATTGACCAGGAGGGACACATTAAAACAACACGGAGTATGTCAATTAGGTAATGTAAAGGAAATTAACGTTTTCTCTGATGCTTGGATCCCAGATCTACGAAGGAATATGCTGCGACAGGAGGATGGGAGAGATGAACAGAACATCCTCCACGTGGAACACATGATCTCACCAAGGGATAGGAAATGGGACCTGGAACAAATTCAACTAGCAACAACAGAGGAAGAGAGGGACGCCATAAAGTCCATTCATTTGAGCAAGAACCCGGAGAAAGACAGAATGATGTGGCCACAGACAACTACGGGAGTTCCAACACCCAAAGACGTCTACCGGTGCCTACGAGAACTAGAGACAGAGAGTCTGACAGAGAATAAGAGGATGGAGGGGGAGAGCCAAGAGGAAACAGAACGATGGAAACAATTATGGAAAAGTGAAGCTATTCCAAAAGTGAAAAGTTTCCTTTGGAGAGCCACAAACAACGCACTACCAGTCTATGCATAACTTATGCGCCGAGGAGTCTAGGTAACAGAGAGATGCCCTTTCTGCGAAGGCAATGAGACAGTAAGTCATGCTATACTCAAATGCGAATGTGCAAGAAGAACGTGGTTCAGTGGAATGAGACTAAGATAGGAAGCTCAAGAAGGCATACAGTGGAATAAATGGTTAAAATGCATGCACACTTTGAGTGCCACGGGAGGAGAAATCAATGAGAAACAAAGATTGAAGGGAGAACTAATGACGTGCTATGGAAAAAAAGATGCAAAGCTATGTACATAGGGGAGAATCAGAAATCAGAAAATGTCATGCACACGACATTGAAGTTACTGGAAGAATCCTGGAACACATGAAGGGTACTAGAAGCCACGACGAGGGAAGCAACTCCGTTTCTGCAGAAATGGGAAAAACCACCACAGGGAGTCATCAAAGTTAACTTTGACGCAACATGGGAATCCTCGACAAGAAGAGGAGGTACTGGAGTGATAACTTGAGACTGGACGGGGACAGTTGTCGATGGTCGCAATACCCAAAGCACAGACATAAATGCAAAAAATATGGAAGCGAAGGCAATCATGCAAAAAACATAATTTGCATGCTACGGGACAACCGCAGGCTGCGGACTGGGAGATGATGAATATAGCATCGGACATCAAGAAAATGACAAAAAAGATACCCAAAGTAAGATGGAATTACCTTAGGAGAAACATAAATAGTTGCACAAATTGAATTGCTAAAAAATCTAGCGCCCAAATAATTGGCCGGGCAATAGCAAATCTCATCGCTTTTTTCTGTTTTGTTATTGGACAATGTAGTCAACGCGGATGAATGAAATGAAGTTATTTTGTGGAGAAAAAAAAAACTATTAAAGACCTGGTCGTGGAAAAGGGTCCCATTTCGTTTCGTTTTCCATGTAATATACGCGTTTTAGTTGACAAATTGCTCCAAAGAAATGTTGAAAATAGAATATATAGATATAGATATATATTCGACAGCTCGCTATATATTTTATTAATTCTCAATTTGCTTTCCAGTTTCCACCGATCGTTTCGTGCATTTATATTTTATACATTCTTAACTTCTGTGCTCACTCGAATATTCACACACCAAATAAAGTAAAACTGATAAATAAGCCAATCGAATATTCACAATATTTTTGGTTATAAATAAATATTTTGGTGAAATAAATAATATTCCCCATAAGGATTAGAAGTATTTTAAAAATCTTTAAAGTTTTTATTTTGGATAAAATTTATGTTTCCTTTTCTGTTCAATTTTTCTTTTAGATTTAATAAAATGTTTTTTAAATGTCACAATTAGACTATTTTAAACTTTGTAAATGGCATATGAATGATTTAATATGGGTCAGAATCCAATCTTTATCACCCTCATTTACCCTCATTTAGGACTCTACTGAATTTCAATAAAATTAAGACTCAATTATAACATATATGAAAATTTAAAAGTGTTTAATTATAATATTTAAAAAAGTATTTTATTATTTTTATAATTTTTAAATATATTCTATTAAGTTTAATGAAAAATAAGACGTAGACAAAATTCAAAATTTATGATGAAAAATACATGGGAAAAAAGAAATCCTTTTACTTTTTATAACAAGCATGAAATAGTAAATTGTAACTACAGATGTAATAAAAAAAATCGAGTAAAAAATGTATAAAAAATCACGAATCTGTTTTTTTTTTTTGCCAAGAAAAACCATTCAATTTCATTCATCTTCATAATTCAATACCGAGTTATCCAACATACATATCGAAATAAGATGTAAAAGAGTCCAGTTTGCTGGACACATCCCCTGCCTTCTATTGCCTAGCAACCCAATTAGCGCATCGATTTACGCTTTTCCTAACAAATTGTCAACTCACCATAGGTAATCCTTTAGCAATTTCTAAGATATCGATCAGTATTTGTTGTATCTCCCATTCCATACCTTATACCTTCTTCCGGCCCTTGTAGTCTATGGAGTACCTACCACGTGTGAGTCACTTTCAAAAATTACATTGCTCCATCTATTCCGCATCGCCAATTCCATCCCATGTAGAATCGTCTTTGCCTCTGTCACAAACCCCTTAGTCTTCCGTCCTTGTGTATTCTGGCCCGCTATTATCCTCCCATTCGAGTCCCTGGCAACAACACCAATTCCACCCTTGCCTGTTTTACCATCCCACGCACCATCATAATTAACTCTTATGGTACATTGAGTCGGTCTCGTCCATCTCGCTTGTCGGGCCGTAGGTCTCCTCTCGGTGGCGCTCGGTGGCTGCTCCCTAGTCGGGTTAAGTGTTTGGGTATTTTCATTTTCTCTTCCAAAATTAAAACGTGATGCCTTCGCATCTTTTCAGTCTAATTTTTATATTTTTTGTTACTAATAAAGAGAGTCGTGACGGCACTTTAGCACTGAGCATCGTCCTGGCCATGAAGAAGAAACCTGGAAGAGACAACGAAAGAGGAGAGAAAAGTCAAATGAGGACAAGTCTTCTTCTCCATTCATCTCCACTGCCATTTCATCCTCTCTCTCAACCCTTCTGCTACTACTACTTCTTTGCCTCCTCTCTCTGTCTCTCTAGATGATTCATTGAGCTGGGGGAGTTAGAGAGAGAGAGAGAGATTCAAATTAAGTAGCTAGCTAGCTTCCCTTCAGTTCAACTGTTTCCAGAACATGAGGAATTGCTGCTGCTGGGGATCTCAGGTGAATCACCACCAGAGCCCGAACACGACCAAGATCACTTCCCCAGGTGCGTATCCTGTTCCTCAAGACTAAATGCCCAATCCAGAAATTTTAGGAATACGGTGAAGATATTCTATTTTTGATCATTTTACCAGTATTTTTTCCTCAAAAAGTAATATATACGTAGCGATACTGAGCAAGTATTCTTCTAGATCAATGAAGTTAATAATTAAAATCCATCAATTTTGAAGAGAAACCATCCCATGGGAATGAAAACCAAACTTCGCCGCCAAGAAAAAGTAGCCAACATGGAGGAGGAGGAGGAGAAGGAGAGTTGAAGGTTGTGGAGGGAGATCAGAGCCAACAGAGGGTGACGGCGCCTATAATCCCCAGAATGTACACGTTATCGGAGATGAAGAGGGTGACGAACAATTTCAGGCCGGACTCGGTGCTGGGGCAAGGAGGGTTTGGCACGGTATTCCGAGGATGGGTGGACGGAAGGAGCCTTGCTCCGACAAAGGTAGGCGCTGGAATCCCGGTGGCCGTCAAGAGATCGAATCCCGATAGCGACCAGGGTCTGCAGGAATGGCATGTAAGTATCCACGTTTTCATTTCATGTCCATATCTAAGACGATTCTAAATCATTTCTTTTATATATATAATGCAGATTCTACTAATTATGATTATAAGTAATGTTTTTTGGATTCAATTTCAGGCCGAAGTGAAGTTCTTGGGTAAGTTTTCTCACCCTAATCTGGTTCGACTCCTGGGATATTGCTGGGAAGATAGGCAATTCCTCCTGATGTACGAATATATGCAAAAGGGTAGCCTCGATAACCATCTTTTCAGAAGTAAGTATCTATTTTTTTTTTCCGTTTTAATCAAATATCAATAGTCTTACTTTCCTTATATATATGTAGAGGTTCCCGACCCTATTCCTTGGGATTTACGTATCAAAATAGCAATCGGCGCTGCTCGTGGTTTAGACTTTTTGCACACGTCGGAGAAGTCCGTTATTTACCGGGACTTTAAGTCCTCCAATATCTTACTAGATTCGGTAAGAATGCACTCACATCTTTCATCACGTTGCTACTTATACGACGATTCATATTCGCATAGAAGTGCAAATGAATGAAACACCAACTTAACTTGGTTCAAATAATCATGTAAACATTTAAATACACACATAACTATTGACCCTAATAATAATAATATGTAAACTAAATATAAAAAAGGGGAGAAATGTAAATAAGAAATACTAGAATTACTTTAACTAAGCAACCCCTTATTTGCCTCCCTTTTTAATTACAAATGAATGTGATGGGTTATAAATATTGGACTGGGTTATGGTTAACATTTGACTCAATAAGCACTTTGAACTTCATTTGTTTAAGACCCGATTACGGATTATGTAGAGGCGTCGCCTATGTTAACAATATGTAGGTGTCGCCCTTGGAAGTTTATGCCCATGAAGGCGTCGCCCGTAAAGGATGCGCCAAAAGGAAAAACGATTTAGTTTTAGTGCGTGACACTGCATCCACTGACCACCTCAGATGGTGCGCCTGCACTCCTATGAATTAGGCCGGTTGCTTTTAGCACGCCTAGGATTAAACAAATATAAATGATAGTCTACAGTAGAGTAGCCACTACAATAGAATATTCGGTAAAGTAACTAGGGTCAGCTCGCCTGAGGACAACTAGGATGACCAGGGTAAGTTTTGACTCAACTATGGTTACAAGTATGAAATGTTATAAATAGTTCAATATCACCTTCACTAGAGGGTAAGTATTCTCTAATACCAAAACATTACATACAAATATTACAAACGAACCTCCGAGTTACTTTGTCATCGGAGGGGAAACAACGGAACATCCCGACTTTCCTTTGTGCAGGTTTACGGAGCAAACATCTCGAAGGAGAATACAGTTTATGTAATCCAACCTAATGTAAATGACTTTATGAGGTTTTCATAATTGTTGTCGTCTGATTTTTTCAGGCCTACAATGCCAAACTCTCAGACTTTGGACTCGCGAAGCTCGGACCCGTCAATGGTGACACGCACGTGACAACACGAATCGTGGGAACGTACGGATATGCTGCTCCCGAATACGTCGCCACCGGTAAGTATGAACCGATATTCTTCAATCAGGTCCTTGAAGTTTCTGTTTAGTCCATTACTGATCCAATTTTACCCAAACATGATCTCATCATCATCATCAACATGTGTTGTTGTGGTTTCCAGGTCACTTATACATACGGAGCGATGTGTATGGCTTTGGAGTCGTATTGTTGGAGCTGCTGACAGGGTTACCATCGATGGACGTCAATCGGCCTAAAGGGCAACACAGCCTGATTGATTGGGCACGACCATCCTTAACCGATAAGAAAAGGCTAACGAGGATCATGGACCCTAAACTTGAGGGACAGTACCCTATCAAGGGTGCCTTCGAAGCTGCTGAGCTCATTCTCAAGTGCTTGGAAGGTGACCCGAAGAACAGGCCAGAGATGGATGAGGTTTTAGCCATATTAGAAGACATAAGATCCGGCCACAAAAACACGAAATCACTCAAAAGTGAAGGAGGTGCTTCTTCTTCTTCTTCGTCCTCCTCCTCTGCTAATCGATATTCCACCCATCAATGGGGTAACCCAACCTCTAAGCATCCAGCAACATCGTCGGGACGGTGACTGTTAACAAATATAGCGGAAATGTAATATATTGAAGCTTATTGATGCATTCAACTTGTTCTTCATTAATGACAATAGATCCTACTTATAGTACATTGATTCTAATACAACAAGAACTAGCTACTACAAGGAATATTATTAGGTGCTAAAGTATACATTTAACTAATGTGACATATGTAGCATGTGTAGCATTTTAGGGAAAAGAAGTAAGACAAGGAGGAAGACAAGGAGGGAGACAAGGAGGGAGACAAGGAAGAGTGGTGCCAAAGTGTACAAGACACTTTCCAACACTCCCCCTCAAGTTAAATAGTCGGATCTCCAATATTTAACTTGCACATTACGTTTCTAACACTTGCTCCATTGACAGCTTTGGTGAGTATATCTGCCAGTTGATCTTCAGATCGAACAAACGGAATTACAATAGTCTTGTTCTCTAACTTCTCCTTTATAAAGTGCCGATCAATCTCAACATGTTTGGTGCGATCATGTTGGACTGGATTCTCAGAGATACTTATAGCTGCACGGTTATCACACATTATCTTACATGGTTCCTCAAGAGGGAAACCAATCTCTGTTAATAGCTTGTTCAGCCATAACACTTCTCTGAGACCTCGAGCAATTCCTCTAAACTCTGCCTCAGCACTCGATAGTGCCACCACCTTCTGTTTCTTACTCTTCCAAATTACCAAGTTTCCTCCCACCATGGCAAAGTAACCTGAGGTTGATCTTCTATCAATCGGATTTCCTGCCCAATCCGCATCTGTGTACGTCTCTATCTTGAGATGTCCATTCTTCTGGAACAGTACTCCACTCCCTGGTGAACCCTTTAAATATCGAAGGATTCTAAGAGCAGCTTCCATGTGATCTGTTTGCGGTTTATACATGAACTGACTTACCACGCCTACCGCATATGCAATATCTGGTATGGTATGTGAGAGATAGATCAATTTCCCAACTAGATGTTGATATCTAGCTTGATCTGTTAATGCATCTCCTTCTACTATCCTCAACCCATGATTCAACATTATTGGTGTCTCAGCTGGTTTACAGTCCATCAATCCAGTTTCTACTAGCAGATCTAAAATGTATTTTCTTTGTGAAATGAAAATACATGTTTCAGACCGTAGTACCTCAATCCCCAAGAAGTATTTGAGTTCTCCCAAATCCTTCATCTCAAATTCCTGGAATAGATTTGTTCTGAGCTGAACAATCTCGTCTTCATCGTCTCCTGTAATGATCATATCATCTACGTACATATACAATCAAACAGGTTACCTGACCTTCCCTTCTTTTTATGAACAAGGTATGATCAGAGTTACTTTGTCGATAGCCATATTTCTTCATGGCTACTGTGAATCTCCCAAACCATGCCCTTGGTGCTTGTTTGAGCCCATAGAGCGCCTTCTTTAATCTGCATACATCTGTATGTTGAAACCCTGTATTGAAACCTGGTGGTGGCTCCATATACACTTCTTCTTCTAAGTCCCCATGTAGGAAGGCATTCTTGACATCAAACTGGTGTAGCGACCAATTTTTGTTTGCAGCTATGGAAAACAGGACCCGGATAGTATCAATTCGAGCAACAGGTGAAAAAGTTTCAGAATAATCAATACCATAGGTTTGAGTATATCCTTTGGCCACCAATCTCGCTTTGTATCTCTCTATGGATCCATCAGCCCTGTGTTTTACAGTAAAAACCCATCGGCAGCCAACTGCTCGTTTTCCATGAGGCAGTTCACACTTCTCCCAAGTTTGGCTTTTCTCCAGAGCCTCCATCTCGACTTGCATGGCCTGCCTCCATTCCTTACTTTGTAAGGCTGACTCAACATTGTTGGGTATGGATTGAGTCTTCCAAGCCAACATTTGGAGATATAATAGAATCAGGAGTAATCCAATCAGTATTACTAACCTCCGGAATATTCGTCGGGGTTGACGTGATTGAAGCATCAGAGACCTGTACGATGGGAGATAGTGTCTCGGTGGTTCCACCAACTTGCCCTGTTGGAACTATCTTAGGAAACACGGGAGTGGTCACAGTAGTCTGGATCAACCAATCTAATGGAGTACGATCAAACTTCTTCCCCTGGACATAAGATTGGGTGGCATAATAGAATTCTGTTTCGAGAAATGTAGAATCCATAGTAGTGTACATACGATTAGTTTTTGGGTTAAAACACCGGTAGCCTTTTTGATGAATCCCATATCCCACAAAGACACATTTGAAAGAACACGGGTCGAATTTAGAACGGTATGTTTTAGGAATATGAACAAAAACAGAGCATCCAAAGACATATGGTTGTAGTGTCAAGGCTGTGGAGACACTCATATGACTTGACAAAACCTGAATAGGTGTTTGAAATTGAATCACAGTCGTGGGAAGATGATTCATGAGATAAACAGATGTAGCAATAGCCTCATGCCAAAATGAAGTTGGAACAGATAATTCAAGCATTAATGCTCTAGTCATTTCTAAAATATGTCTATTTTTCCGTTCTGCAACTCCATTTTGTTGAGGTGTATGCGGACAAGATGTTTGGTGAATAATGCCTTTATCTTTTAGGAATTGTTGGAGAGCAGAATTGACATACTCTCCACCATTATCTGACCTGAGGACTTGGATATTTGTGTTATATTGAGTTTTTACTAAGTTGTGAAATTCTACAAACTTAGTGATAACTTCTGATTTGTTTTTAAGAAAATATACCCAGGTCATACGTGAATAATCATCAATAAAAAACACAAAATATCTAAGGCCATTACTTGACATACATGTGCTACTATTTGGAGCTGGCCCCCAAACATCAGAATGTATAAGAGAGAAAATTGACTTGGCCCTAGATTCCGATGTATGATACGAGTTTTTATGGCTTTTAGCACGAATACAGGTTTCACACACAATTTCTTGACTTGACGGAAATAATTTGTGAAGGTACCCCCCAGATGGATGACCCAACCTCCGGTGCCACAACCATTGTTGCCTCGTGACTGTTCTGTGGGCAAGCATTGCAGTTCCGTGTTGAGTCACTTCCTCCACATAATACAGGCCTTGACGTTCAATTCCACGTCCGATAATTTCCCCCGACTGAATATCCTGTAGTAAACACAAATCGGGGTATATTAGTACCGTACAATTTAACTCTCCCGTGACATGACTAATAGAGAGTAACTTGCATGCCAAGCTAGGTACATAAAGATAATTCTCCAGTTTAATATTTGAGGAAATATTAATGGTTCCTCCTCCCTGAACCGGTACCAATTCTCCATTGGCGGTTTGTATCAACTCCCGTCGTGGATTTGACCAACTTATAAAATCATTCCTGTCATAGCTCATACTATCCGTGGCTCCACAATCTAGTAACTATTTTCCACATTTTCCGGATATATCTTTTTGAGCAAAAAAGGTACGAGCAATTTTATCATTTTTATTTATCCCGATAAAATTACTTTGGCCCGAATATGGACTTTCAGGCTGGCCCAAATTCGGACCAAATCCATTTGCTGGTCCAGCTCCTTCAGCACTCCATTGGCCCGCCTGGTTTGGCCCGGTTCGACGCGGCCCAAGAGACTCGGCCAAGCTCCAATCTGTTAACAGATTAGTTGGGGGGTCATTTGAAACTTACCCCCCTTCAAACCATTACCTGATGGCTGCTGCTCTCTCCCTTGCGATTCTAGGGTTTGTGTGTGGGAAACCCTAGCTTGGCCGCCGCCGTTCTCTCCTCCTTCGTGGCCAAGGGTTCCGGCCACGAACCTTTGCCGAGCCGCCTCCTGCTGGTTCCAGTACTCATGAGGACCGCCGGGCCTCTCCCATCCTTGCCATCCAAGTGGTTCGGCCGGAGCCCTAGCCATGGCGACCACCCCTCCTTGGTTCGGTTGTCCTTGGTACGACGGTGGGTGGCCGAGAGGTGGAGGCTGGTGGCCGTACCCTTCGGTCCCATGGCTCCACTCGTTGCGGTTGTTTGCTACGGTGGCGAATGTCCCTCCGGCGCCGGCTCCATCTTTCCGTTGGCTCCTCCAACCTTCGGGGTACCCTACTAAGAGGTAGCATTCGGTTTTATCATGTCTTTGCTTACCACAATGTGTACACCGTAGGTTTTTCGGTTTGCCTTTGCCGGCGAGTTGCTGCGGCCTGGCGGCGTGACCCGGTTCGCCTCCTCCTGTGTTGGCCTCGGGGAAGTGCCGAACCACTAGCCCCCATAATGGTTCCACTAGAACTCCTGATTCGGTTCCAGTGACAGCCCCCATAACGGTTCGCCGGTCCCGTTCCGATCGAATAACTGAATACGCCTTTTCAACTCCCGGTAACGGTTCAATCCTGAGTAAATCACGTTTTTCATTATCGTATTCATTACTTACAGCATTGAGAAATTGGTGTAATTTGGATTCGGCCCGTCTAGTGTTGAATGTTTGGATGTCCTTTGGTGACTCCATCGGATTCGGGTCCCGCTGTTCGATTTCTCGCCATAATCCTTGCAATTTATTATACAAGGATTCTAACGAATCTGTTCCTTGACGTGTGTTGCTTGCTCGGCATATTAGGTCGAAAAATTGTACCCCGACTTTGGCTTTACCGTATGTTGCAGCTAGGCCATTCCAGAGATCCTTCGCCGTGGGGAACTCGGCATATTGGTTAACCAATACCGGTTCCATGTTGTCGAGCATCCATGAGCATACTACAAGGTCATCTTGCTCCCATTGTAGGTATGCTGGTTCGGTTATATTGGGTGGTGCCGGAACACCCAAAAGGTGATGAAGCTTTCCTTGGCCGCCTATCTTCATTCGGATTAGGCGTGCCCACAGGGAGTAGTTTCCTTCATTTAGCTTAGTATTTAAGCTAATATTGGATAAACTGACGGTTTTATGGACGGTGTTGGTTTGTGGCAGGTTTGAGAACATCGCCGCCCATTGAGCTGCAAACGGGTCACCGCCCGTTGAGGTAGTCTCGGTGGTGCGGGTGCTGTCCCCTTCGGAATCTGCCATAATACAGGTATGTCGGTCGGCTCCGGTATATGATGATGCCGAGGAAGGTTCAATCGATCAATCTGATTGAACAATCCGGCTCTGATACCATGTTAACAAATATAGCGGAAATGTAGTATATTGAAGCTTATTGATGCATTCAACTTGTTCTTCATTAATGACAATAGATCCTACTTATAGTACATTGATTCTAATACAACAAGAACTAGCTACTACAAGGAATATTATTAGGTGCTAAAGTATACATTTAACTAATGTGACATATGTAGCATGTGTAGCATTTTAGGGAAAAGAAGTAAGACAAGGAGGAAGACAATGAGGGAGACAAGGAGGAAGACAAGGAAGAGTGGTGCCAAGGTGTACAAGGCACTTTCCAACAGTGACTTGATCTATGTGCCTGGATTTACTGTTTTAATAGGTTCAGGTGATTCATTAGTTGTATCATGAGGACAATTGGTTTGTACTTCTGTTTATTGGAATAACGTCGTCAACTTCTGTTTATTAGGAGTGATTAATGCAATTGCGATAATGTAAAAGGATTCAAAACCGGTAGGGCTGACATTGGTGCGGTGAAAAACCCATAATCATGGTTATAACCGGTACTGTTTAATATGGTTAACTGTACCATTATGGTGCGGTGCGGTTATGGTGATGAATTTTCTACCTATAATGGTTATGGTATTTGAGTATACCCATGGTTATAACCATGATTATTATATAAATATAATATTTATTTATTATTAATAAACTAATTTATATAATATACTAAATATAAATTATATAATTGAAAATTTGAAATGGTTGAAGATTGAAGGCGCCAAAGTCAAAGTCCAACAATGGTAATATAGATTGATGTATTTTTAAAATAAAATTTTCGATCTTTTATTATATTGCAGTGGAATGAATATGAGTATACGTGTAAAACCATGGTTAATAACCACAGTTATTTTAATGGTTATGGTATTGAAAATTATACTCATAATGATTATGATTATGGTTATGGTATGTGGTTTAAAAATATGGTAAGGTTATGATATTTGTCATACCCTGACCATAACCTAACCATCACCAACCCTAATGACATGGGATTATTGAATGTGTCGGAAAATACTATCAACAATAAAAGCAGCATGCATGATGCAATCAATGGTCGATCATAATGTAATGAATACTAAATGGGTTCTTCGATTATAGTGTAATTTGAATCCCCACAGGTATCATTAGGAGTATTAGACAGCATTGTTGAAATATAAGCAACACAAGAAAGAGACATAAGATCAAGCTGTACTAGTTGAATGAATGTTCACCATTTCCTCGTCTGCTGCATATCTCACAAGATCAAAAGCTTCGATGGTTCTGCCTTTACAAGCTGTACTAGTTGAATGAATATTCATGTGTTCCATGTTTTTAGTTTTTCTAAATAATAATAATATAATGGTGTGAACCTTAGGAAATAGGAATATTCATGTGTTCCATGTTTTTAGGATTTTAGCTAGGGCTGGACATGGACCGGTTCGGACCCGAACCGATTTAAAACTGAATATATACCATATTTTAAAATAAGTACATTTTACCGCTTCAGTTTTTTTCCGCTCCAGATTTTGGCCGATTTACCGTACCTGTTCTGAACAATTTCAGAACCGGTTCGGCCGAACCACTTCAATGATGTAATACTATTAGAGCTTACTTTCTTCTTTAATCTGAAAATCACTCTTACATTTCTCAAATATAACAGCGAAGCACTTGGAGAGAGCTTTTATTAAAGAGCATTTTATAGTTTATACTGCAAACCATGAAATTAGTAGCCAACTAACCATCCCAATAAGGCAATAACTGAGAACCACATCACTAACGAAATCAACAATCAGAAAAGAGGATTTCAAACAAAAACGTACCAGTTCAAGCCAGTGAAGGTATGCACGCCATCAATCACATACTGAAGGGCAGCAACAGGGTAAGCAGAATCTGCAGCAGCAACATCCACTTCACTTATGGCAGGAACTTGAGAAGCTACATCACTTGTGCTCTCTATGGTAACCTCACCAAAAATGTCACCACCGGAGATGTCACCGCTGGAACTGAACATATATCTAGAGTAAGGGGAGTTTAATCTTGTTGAGGCTGCAAATGACGGATATGGTCTGTTGGGTATTGATAGTGACAGCCCTGTAAACACCTGATTTTGGCTCGGGGTAAAAAAAAAAACGTACGCGAGGAACAGGACCGAAAAAAAATCGAGATAGAAATATATATAAAAAAAAAATTATCTATCTATCTATCTATATAATATATATATATATATATATAATATATATAGATAGATAGACAATTAGGCCGAAAGAATGAACATGATCATGTGCTCATGTCTTTCTTTTTGTCCAAGTTGAAGTTTAATATAGATTAAAAAAAAATATATATTAAAATAAGTCTTCAATTATTCTATAAAAGAAGATGATGAGAATGAAGATGGGGGGAGCTTGGACCGTAGGCTTCGTGAAAGGGAGGAAGAGAGATTCAATGAAGAATAGAAGAGTGAAAAGAAAAGGAAAAAATAGTGAGTAAAAAAAAATACCGATAATTATCGGACTCGGTTTTTCGTACGGTATTTTATCCTCCCATGAGTTAGGTATATTTCTCTCATCTTCAATATCATATTTTGTATTTTCTAAATGTGAAATAAAATTGAGAGTTTATATACATATATTATCTATTTATGTATAATATACTTGTTAATATATATATATATATATGTATAATATATGTTTATATTATGTTTATGTATTACTATATATACTTATATTATGGTTATACTATTATATATATATGTATAATATATATTTATATTATGTTTATGTAATACTATATATATCTATATGTATAATATATATTTATATTATGTTTATGTTATCTATTTATCTATATGTATAATATCTATTTATATTATGTCTATGTAATACTATATATATATATTATGTATATGTGAAAAAAATATTTCAAAATTGACTTAGGTCATTCCCAAACTTTGATGAAGGTTACAACTCGGTCCTTGGACTCTCGGGTCATTTCTGGGACGTTATCGAGTGTTATAAACCAAACCGAAAAAGTTTTGGGCCATTTGTGCAAATTGTTTTTCTTAATTCAGCTCTTTTAAAAAAAAATACAATTTGATTTCTAAACTTTTCTAGACATTCCATGATTTCTAAAAATGTTACAAATAAGTCCAGAATAATTTTCGGGTTATTTTTAGAATTTTGCCAAGTATTACAAATAAATCTAGAATAGTTTAGGGTCAATTCTGTAATTTTAAAAAAATATTTTCAGTTAAGTTATATTTTTTTCGAAAATTAAAATTTTTATTCCTAAATTTTTCTGGACATTCCATAACTTTTCAAAATGTTACAAATAAGTCTAGAATAATTTTCGGGTTATTTTAGAACTTTACCAAGTGTTACAAATAAGTCCAGAATAGTTTAGGGTCATTTCTGCAATTTTCAAAAATATTTGTCCAATTCAGCTCAAATTTTTATAAATTGCATTTTGGTCCCTATATTTTATTTTGACATCTTATAACTTCTTAAAATGGGACAAATTAGTCCAACGAGCTTAATATTTTCAAAAATTATTCGTGCATGTTTTGACACGTTTAAAATGGCTTGAGAGTTGAACCATTTTCTTTCGAGCACGATTAACTTTAGTTCTCTCTTGTTTATTTGAAAACAAAAATTGTTTGTACATGGTTTGTTTAATTTAAAGAAAATGCATGTAGTTTTTTTGGGGCCAAACATGATTAAAACGGGCAATTCATGCAAAAATTGAAAAAAAACATTTCAAAAGCAAATTAAAGTACCGAAAGAGCGGATTATAAGCTCGCGAGCTTTTAAGACGTAATCAAACCCCCGAACTCGATTCTCTGGACGTAGACCTTTTTAAGCCCTAGGATGTAAACTCCATGTACCCTAAGCAATTTTAGGATTCTGATTAGCCTTTAATTAATCGGTGGCGACTCTTTCAATTTTTTTCGGTCTGGTTGATGACCCCGCTCGACTGGACAAGTCGCTCGCCAAGACCCAACATTTTCAAAAATGAAAATTTAAAATATTTTTCAAACGGGTCGGGGAAAGTCGGATCCGAAATCTGACAAGCCCAATAAGAAAAATGCCCCAGATGCCCAATAACTTTGAAGGGGTGAAACTCATGTCATTCGAATCGGGCCGACCCATGTTAATGTTGATCTGACCCTCATGAAGGGGCCCAGTATCGATCCCAAGCTAAAGTGGACGCCAAATGCTCAATCACTGGTCGCCATTAACCAAAGTCGCAGACTCCTACTGCTCGTCATAGGAGTGCTCGCCCAAAGAGAACCCAACCTCTCTTCTCTAGTCCCGTCAACCGTCACTAAAGATATGACCACGATATCCCGCATATCTCAGGCATATATTATCTAAAGATTACATATGGTAACTGCAATATTACGCCATAACCATAATATCTGCTATCCTAATCTTCACCAACACAATATTCATTAAGATATGTTGTTGCCTTTAACGGTTTGGTCTCCTTACTCTATAAATACCTTTAATTTACATACATTCAGTTATGTTTTGAGTTTTATACACACATATACTCATTTAAGCATCGGAGAGGGAACCAGAGACACTCCCTCTATTGCGATACCCTTCCTGCAGATTCACCGGAGCTAAGGTGAAAGCAATCTTCATCCTTCCATTGACATTCAATTTACTGCCAAGTCAGCATTCAAGAAATCAAGATCTAACATTTGACGCCGTCTGTGGGAATCGAGTAAAACAACCATGCAAACTCGATCCAAAAGCAATCGCCGGAACCAGGCCAATGAGCAGTCCTCTGACAGCTCTGATTCCGCAGCAGCTTCTCCGCTCCACCAAGAAACTGCTAGCCAATCAGCTCCCAATGCCGTCCCCCCGAGGCCGGCCCAAGAACACGTCGGCAATTCCAGACCGTCTCCCGTTCCCAACACCACGGAGACTCCAACACCGCAAACCGTCCACATCGTTGGGGAAAACATCCAGTTAACCCCGGAGATGATATCGCTTCTAGAGGCCATCTTAGGGCAGACTCGCAAACAAGCCCCTGCTCCACAGGAAAACTCTCGCCCCGCAGCTGCAGGGCCCAGGCCTGCAGAAATTGGAAATCCGAGCACTACAGCCCCCCAAGAAGAACAAGAGATGACATCGGGACACCAGTCTTTACCCCCGGCGTCCACTGAGCCGCCAACATCCACCTATTATGTCAATCCATCCAGTTCCATACCGAATGGAGGCCAGCCAAACTAGTGCACTCTTGACCAGGTGGAGGAGCTTATCAGCAAAAGGCTCCAGGAACGGCGAGCGACCGTCGCAGCTCCCTTCAGGGAACGATCAACTCATCCCTTCACCAATGACCTGGTCGCCATCAAAATCCCGAAGGATGTCGTCGCCAGAGCCATCCCCGAATACAGTGGTGGAGGCGACCCCATTATCCATGTCAACAAGCATGAGGTCTCTCTGCTGGGTAAGTCGAATGATCTGAATCACTTGGCCTTATTATTTCTGTCGACCCTTTCGGGTTCGGCGTCGTCCTAGTTCTTCGGCCTCCCTGCAGGATCAATAGTGACTTGGTCAGAGCTGAAGAATAAATTCCTGGAAAGATATATGGGCGAGCGCCAACTTATGAAGAGTGTGGTCGCCTTAGACACAGTCAAACAACAACCAGGAGAGTCACTAGCCGACTTTTACGGACGTTTTCATAAAAACGTCACAGAGATAGATCGCGGGGTCGCAGATGGGGAGCTTATCCGAGCCTTCTACCGAGGACTGGACGTGGTCAACAAAGCCTCGAGAAAACTGCACAACAGCTACCACGTGCAGGAAATTGAAACGATGGAAGAGTTGGCAGCGAGGGCGAAATGTTTCATAGACCTTGAAAGGGCGAACGCCGAAGCCAATTTCCTAACGACCTAGCTAAGGGTGGTTCCTGAGCCCCGACGCGATGGAAAGAAGGAAAAGAAGGATAAGAAGGGTCGAGACATCAAGCCTCGAACAGAAAACCCAGGGCCTAGAAATCCAGAGGTCCTCGAGTATTTTACGCCTTTAAACAGGCAGATCTCGGCGGTACTAGTCGATATGGAAAGAAGGTCTCTAGCAAGGCCACCGATGCCTCGAAGGAGTGGTCAGCCCATGGGAAAGGACACTGAGAGATATTGCAGATATCACAAGTGCAAGGGTCATAAGACTGATGATTGTCGTATCCTCAAGCGCGACATCGAGAAGTTGATACAGAGGGGAATGCTGAAAGAATTTGTGGCGGGACAAGACAGGAGTCAGAAGCTACCACGTTGAAACCACTCGTTAGCTCCGCCTGAGCAATCTGGCCCATCCCAGAGCAGGAGGGTGATCAACCTGATTGCTGGAGGGTTTGGTGTCGGAGGCGAGGGGTCACATGCAAGAGAGGTCTATGCGACTCAGATTTTTACAGCGGTCCAGCTGGGAAAGCAACCTCGACCTGAAGAGGACAATGTCATTTTATTCTCCGAAGATGACTTGACACATGTCACCACCCCTCACAATGATGCCTTGGTTATCATAGCTGACGCCGACGGTTGTGACATGAAGAGAATTTTGATCGACGGGGGGAGCTCGACAGATATTCTGTTTTTGGATGCTTTTGAGAAGATGGGCAAGTCCAAGCGTGACCTGAAGAGGGTCAATTTTCCATTGATCGGTTTTGCTGGGAGAATGACTTATTCGCTGGGAGCAATAACTGCCGATAATTCTGGGCGAAGAATGGAAGAGCATCAAGGTGTCGATCACCTTCCTATTGGTCGACTCGCCTACATCGTACAACGCCATCCTGGGGAGGACCACGATCAATCCTCATAAGATTGTGGACTCCACAGTCCTTCAAAAGATGAAATTCCCTACCCCCAATGGGATTGGAGAAGTTCTTGACGATCAACATTTCTCACGACAATGCTACGTGAACTGCCAGCGCAGGAAAAAACAAAGTGAAACCCTCGCCATCGAGATAGAGGCCGACCCTCGTGAAGACTTAACTCGACCAGCACCTATGGAGGAGTTAGTGGAGGTTGAAATTGACGGTCCAGCTAAGAAGGTGCGCATTGGAACCACCTTGAACAACTACCTGAAATATGGCAAGACTGCCGTCCTTGAGGAATTCAAGAGCTTTATATTTATATTTTTTTGTTACTAATAAAGAGAGTCGTGACGGCACTTTAGCACTGAGCATCGCCATGAAGAAGAAACCTGGAAGAGACAACGAAAGAGGAGAGAAAAGTCAAATGAGGACAAGTCTTCTTCTTCATATTCATCTCCACTGCCATTTCATCCTCTCTCTCAACCCTTCTGCTACTACTACTTCTTTGCCTCCTCTCTCTGTCCCTCTAGATGATTCATTGAGCTGGGGGAGTTACAGAGAGAGAGATTCAAACTAAGTAGCTAGCTAGCTTCCCTTCAGTTCAACTGTTTCCAGAACATGAGGAATTGCTGCTGCTGGGGATCTCAGGTGAATCACCACCAGAGCCCGAACACGACCAAGATCACTTGCCCAGGTGCGTATCCTGTTCCTCAGACTAAATGCCCAATCCAGAAATTTTAGGAATACGGTGAAGAGATTCTATATTTGATCATTTTTTCCTCAAAAAATAATATATACGTAGAGATACTGAGCAAGTATTCTTCTAGATCAATGAAGTTAATAATTAAAATCCATCAATTTTGAAGAGAAACCATCCCATGGGAATGAAAACCAAACTTCGCCGCCAAGAAAAAGTAGCCAACATGGAGGGGGAGGAGAAGAAGGGTTGAAGGTTGTGGAGAGAGGTCAGAGCCAACAGAAGGAGATCGTGGGTAGGGTGACGGCGCCTATAATCCCCAGAATGTACACGTTATCGGAGATGAAGAGCGTGACGAACAATTTCAGGCCGGACTCGGTGCTGGGGCAAGGAGGGTTTGGCACGGTATTCCGAGGATGGGTGGACGGAAGGACCCTTGCTCCGACAAAGGTCGGGGCTGGAATCCCGGTGGCCGTCAAGAGATCGGATCCCGACAGCCTCCAGGGTCTGCAGGAATGGCATGTAAGTATCCACGTTTTCATTTCATGTCCATATCTAAGACGATTCTAAATCATTTCTTTTATATATATAATGCAAATTCTACTAATTATGATTATAAGTAATGTTTTTTGGATTCAATTTCAGTCCGAAGTGAGGTTCTTGGGTAAGTTTTCTCACCCTAATCTGGTTCGACTCCTGGGATATTGCTGGGAAGATACGCAATTCCTCCTGATGTACGAATATATGCAAAAGGGTAGCCTCGACAACCATCTTTTCAGAAGTAAGTTATAAGTATCTATTTTATTTATTTTTCCTTTTTAATCAAATATAAATAATCTTAATTTTTTTTTTATATGTAGAGGTTCCCGACCCTATTCCTTGGGATTTACGTTTCAAAATAGCAATCGGCGCTGCTCGTGGTTTAGACTTTTTGCACACGTCGGAGAAGTCCGTTATTTACCGGGACTTTAAGTCCTCCAATATCTTACTAGATTCGGTAAGAATGCACTCACATCTTTCATCACGTTGCTACTTATACGACGATTCATATTCGCATAGAAGTGCAAATGAATGAAACACCAACTTAACTTGGTTCAAATAATCATGTAAACATTTAAATACACACATAAGTATTTACCCTAATAATAATCATATGTAAACTAAATATAAAAAAAGGGGAGAAATGTAAATAAGAAATACTAGAATTACTTTAACTAAGCAACCCCTTATTTGCCTCCCTTTTTAATTACAAATGAATGTAAATGACTTTATGAGGTTTTAATAATTGTTGTCTGATTTTTTCAGGCCTACAATGCCAAACTCTCAGACTTTGGACTCGCGAAGCTCGGACCCATCAATGGTGACTCGCACGTGACAACACGAATCGTGGGAACGTACGGATATGCTGCTCCCGAATACGTTGCCTCCGGTAAGTATGAACCGATATTCTTCAATCAGGTCCTTGAAGTTTCTGTTTAGTCCATTACTGATCCAATTTTACCCAAAGATGATCTCATCATCATCATCAACATGTGTTGTTGTGGTTTCTAGGTCACTTATACATACGGAGCGATGTGTATGGCTTTGGAATCGTATTGCTGGAGATACTGACAGGGTTACCAGCGATTGACCGCGCTCGGCCTAAAGGGCAACACATCCTGATTGATTGGGCACGACCATCCTTAACCGATAAGAAAAGGCTAAAAAGGATCATGGACCCTAAACTTGAGGGACAGTACCCTATCAAGGGTGCCTTCGAAGCAGCTGAGCTCATTCTCAAGTGCTTGGAAGGTGAGCCGAAGAACAGGCCAGGGATGGATGAGGTTTTAGCCATATTAGAAGACATAAGATCCGGCCACAAAAACACGAAATCACTCAAAAGTGAAGGAGGTGCTTCTTCTTCTTCGTCCTCCTCCTCTGCTAATCGACATTCCACCCATCAATGGGGTAACCCAACCTCTAAGCATCCACCAACATCGTCGGGACGGTGACTTGATCTATGTGCCTGTATTTGCTGTTTTAATAGGTTCAGGTGATTCATTAGTTGTATCATGAGGACAATTGGTTTGTACTTCTGTTTATTGGAATAACGTCGTCAACTTCTGTTTATTAGGAGTGATTAATGCAATTACGATAATGTAAAAGGATTCAAAACCGGTAGGGCCGACAATGGTGCGGTGAAAAACCCATAACCATAACCGGTACTGTTTAATATGGTTAACTGTACCATTATGGTGCGGTGCGGTTATGGTGATGAATTTCCTACACTTTTTTTTTTTTGCCGGTAATTTTTCTACCCATAATGGTTATGGTATTTGAGTTATACCCATGGTTATAACCATGGTTATTATATAAATATAATATTTATTTATTATTAATAAACTAATTTATATAATATACTAAATATAAATTATATAATTGAAAATTTGAAATGGTTGAAGATTGAAGGCGCCAAAGTCAATATCCAACAATGGTAATATAGATTGATGTATTTTTAAAATAAAATTTTCGATCTTTTATTATATTGCATGTGTGGAATGAATATGAGTATACGTGTAAAACCATGGTTAATAACCACAGTTATTTTAATGGTTATGGTATTGAAAATTATACTCATAATGATTATGATTATGGTTATGGTATGTGGTTTAAAAATATGGTAAGGTTATGATATTTGTCATACCCTGACCATAACCTAACCATCACCAACCCTAATGACAGGGGATTATTGATTGTGTCGGAAAATACTATCAACAATAAAAGCAGCATGCATGATGCAATCAATGGTCGATCATAATGTAATGAATACTAAATGGGTTCTTCGATTATAGTGTAATTTGAATCCCCACAGATATCATTAGGAGTATTAGACAGCATTGTTGAAATATAAGCAACACAAGAAAGAGACATAAGATCAAGCTGTACTAGTTGAATGAATGTTCACCATTTAAAAAGCTTCGATGCTTCTGCCTTTACATGCTTGGACGCACGTTAAGTCGAGAAGCGAGCTTCTGACCGAAAGACTTGTCAGCCTGAAGCAGCCAAACAAACAACATTATCAATAACCTCCCTTAACGATGATTCAGAATCTCAAATGTGAAAAACAAAAGAGATGATAAGATCAAGTCTATACACTACTCTATAGCATACACACCACTCTGTCTCATCGTTGTAAATGGAATTCAACAAACAAAAATGATGTACCTGAGACCAATACGAGACCCAGATGCTGCGGATCTCATAAGTAACACGTGGGTCTGATAGAGCATCGACAAACCTGTTGAGGAATCTTTCTTGTCTGGAAAGAAACAGAGATAACGTTATTCATTAACATTGTTGTTTGTTAATGTTATCCACCTTTGTATCTGAGACAGAACAGAACCCAGGGAAGTGAAAATACCTGTCTGGTGTCCAGGATCTGTATCTCTGTCCGGGTTCCTTAAAGTTGTTCTCCTTTGCGATTATAACCTGCACCCACCAAACAGAGAGTTATAGTTAAGGATGTAATTACAGCAAGATCAAGCTTAGCATCCAGTACGAAGAGAAAAAAAGAAACCAAGAACAGCCCCCTCTATAGGTGTAAAACTCGGAAGACTTTCTCATTTTTAGGGAGCACGTCCATAAATACCATAAGCATGATCAATTTGAAGAATCAAATGGGAAGATGAATTTTAAGCTCATGACTGAAATAGATAATATAACATCCAAGTCCACTTTCATAATGTTACTGCAAAAACAAAAACAAAAAAAGTAAAAGCAGAAGATGGAATAACATACCCTGTCACGGCTCCCAGTTAAGACAGCAGGATTGATAGGATACTTCTCAGCATGGCGAACAGGGTCAAATCTCGAAGGGAAGTAGTTGACCTGCAAAGTTCTCACTTTTAATTTCATAATACAGACACACTATACATATATGCATATGCACAATCCTTTCAATTCCCCCAAATAAACTGAAACCATATTATCATATCATCTTCCAAAACCAAATTATAATAATTGCAAAATTGTCTTTTTTAATTCCGGTTAATAGAAGATGGATGATATTACCTCTTCATCTCTGTGCATAAAGTTCATGAACCCTTCATGGTGATTGTTGTGATGAGCACATTTTGGAGCATTTGCTGGAAGCTGCAGATAGTTTGGCCCAAGACGGTGCCTCTGTGTATCGGCATACGAAAAGATACGAGTCTGGAGCAGCTTATCATCGGAATAGTAAATCCCCGGAACCACAATAGCAGGACAAAATGCAAGCTGTTCATTCTCTGCAAAGAAGTTATCAATGTTCTTATTCAGGACCAAACGACCAACCGGCTGCAGAGGAATGATGTCTTCAGGCCATGTCTTTGTCACATCAAGCGGGTCAAAGTCAAACTTGTCTTCATGAGCAGGATCAATGGTCTGAATGTAGAGCTTCCACTCAGGGTAGTTTCCAGAAGCAATTGAATCATAGAGGTCCTGAGTTGCATGGCTGTGATTTGCTCCTCCTACCTTGATTGCTTCATCCTCAAGCAAAGACTTAACTCCACAAGTTGGTTTCCAGTGAAATTTCACGTAGTGGGCTTTTCCGGCCTTGCTGATCAACATGTAAGTGTTAACTCCAGAGCCTTCCATATGTCGGTAGTCTTGAGGGATGCCGATGTCATCAAAGAGGAAAGTGAACATGTTGAGGCTCTCAGGGTGGTGAGAGAAGAAGTCCATGATCCTCCAGTTTTCTTGGATGTGGGATTTGGGGTTGGGTTTAAGTGCGTGGACCATGTCAGGAAATTTCATGCCATCCCGAACGAAGAAGACCGGGAAATTGTTCCCAACCATATCAAAATTACCCTGTAATTGAAAGTTAAAACGATTTTAATCATCAAAGTCAACATAAATAACTATAATCACATCCATTATATAGAAAACATTACCTCTCGGGTATAAAACTTCACGGCAAAACCACGTGGGTCCCTGAGGGTTTCAGGGCTGCCGCGCTCATGGATAACAGTTGAGAACCGAACAATCACAGGTGTCTGAACACCAGGTGCTCTAAGGAAATCAGCACATGTTAGGTTACTTATGTCATGGGTAACCTCAAAGAACCCTTTAGCACTGGCTCCCCGGGCATGGACCACACGCTCAGGGATCCTTTCCCTGTCAAAATTGGCGAGTTTCTCAACCAAATGATAATCCTCAAGGAGAATTGGACCTGTAAAATAGATGCCACAATTTCATAAGCACATACTTCCATCAAATTGGTCTAAGATGAGCAGAAACTAATACTAGGTTTCGACAAACTGTGTCCTACCTAGATCATACTCCACAAGACCCTTTTTCAACATATTAACGGTGGTAATACCATTATTTAAGGCACCAAGAAGGTGCAAGATGTAAAAAATTGGGGATACCCCACCCGGGCTTATATGTATCACTGAAAAAATGTGGTAGCAAAGAATGCTGCAGCGATGGTATATTCATAATTCCGTGTATAAAGTCCAACTCTTTACTTGATCTTATGATCAGTGCGGAGGCAGTAAAGGAAATGGACGACTTTTGTCCCCCATATTTTGGTAGGTTTAATAGAACCCTAAGTTTATTCGTAAAGAAAAATATAATTTTAAACCCTTTTTTTAAAAAAGAACCCCATTCAGACCAAAATACTGATCTATAGTTCATTACCTTTATACAGTGACCCCCATTATAGATATTCTAGATTCGTCACTGCTTAAGTTAATTACTTCTCAAAGGATAAATCTATTTAACTGCTTCTATCATCTCCTTTCTAAAAGGTATGGAGAAAAAAACACAAGAAGTTTACAAATGAAATATCCAATAAAATGATTTACAAAGATAAAGTACTCAAAAGCAGCATAGCAGAAGAATTATGAAGCATTGGGATCAGCTCAGATTGTGCTTTACAGATAGTTTCAGCCTTTCAGGTACACACACAGGGAGGTCAACTACACTTCAGGTTAGAAATTTTAACCATTAGATTTGAAAATGAGGTTACTGTACATGTATATCGATTCATATTCATATTCATTAGAGGATGACCTATTTTCAAATCTAATGGTTGAAAACCATAACCTTATTGTCTACCTCATTTTAGAGGTTCCTTGTGCATTATCTAAATCTGTCCAATGAGAAGCCTACACTATCAGTATTGTTAGTTTGTTCCTCCATTTCATTGACAAAATCGAAAGACATCACCTTTTGGCTTTTCTACTAACAAAAAAAGTTTCTCCTTTTCAATTTATTCTGCTTTGACATGTCAATAATACAAGAACCAGGAGGTTAACAGTGACAAACGACCTATCATCAAGTATGTCCGAATGAGGGTCCTACCCTATCCCTTTGTCGCAGAAATTTATGGATTCCACATATAATTATAAATTTTAAAGATGGAGTAATGGAACCCACAACTTTCTGTGAGTTGGTTAACAAAGACAGAATGGAGCCTTCGACATAGAACATAATTTCTCGTGAGGGGTTGTGACTGCACGGTGAAATTCTAGGGTGGTGACACTGTTTTGATGAGCCCCTCAAAAGGGCCGTGGGGTGACCCAAATGAGAGGTGTCCCACCCCTTTGAGGGGGCCATTCAGTAGAGCGGTGGCACACAGAAAGTATCCATCATCTTCGCTATAAATCACCTTAACCAAGCAATAATGAATATACAAAGAACAATTGAACCTCCAAACTGGGACCAAGAAAGTCAAAAGGTGGTCTAATAAATCAGGAATCAATCAAATATAGCAGTAGCACATAGTACGGACCCATCATCTTCATTATAAGTCACTTTAACCAAGGAATAAGGAATACAAGAACAATTGCACCCCCGAACTGGGACCAGAAATCAGGAATCAATCAAATACCTCTGGTTCCAACGGTTAACGACGAGTTGTTGTTCCACACTGGAGCGCCAGAGTTGGTGGTCCAGAAAGGGGAATTGAAAGCACTCGACGGCCGATACTGCCGAATCAACGTAACAGGTTGAGTTATTCAAGAAAGAAAGCACGAAGTCACGGCAATCGAGTTTTGCAATTGACAGAAGGTGGTCGAAGATCGGAGAGAGCAGTACCTTGTAAGGATCCATGTCGACCACGCGCGCGGGGGCGAGAAGATAAGAGTACGTGGTGTGCGGCGAGGAACGATTGAAGATTTGGAAAAGATGAGAGATTTATAGAAGTAGAGGATATTGGGGGGCTCGTATTTCTAGGACGGAAATCTATCTATTTGTCAGCGTCATCTCTTCTCTTGGCTGGCTGAGGAAGAACTAGAAGAATCATTTGCCGTTTCTGTGGTGTGTTCCATTGCTGGCCAAAAATATTCATGTGTTCCATGTTTTTAGTTTTTCTAAATAATAATAATATAATGGTGTGAACCTTTTTTTTTTTTTACCGTAACAGATAATGGTGTGAACCTTAGGAAATAGGAATATTCATGTGTTCCATGTTTTTAGTATTTTAGCTAGAGCTAGTCATGAACCGGTTCGGGACCGAATCGGTTCAGAACCGAACATTTACCACATTTTATCGCTTCAGTTTTTGGTCGCTTCAAATTTTGGCCGATTTACCGTACCAGTTCGGCCGAACAACTTCAATGATGTAATACTATTAGAGCTTACTTTCTTCTTTAATCTGAAAATCACTCTTGCATTTCTCAAATATAACAGCGAAGCACTTTGAGAGAGCTTTTATTAAAGAGCATTTTATAGTTTATACTGCAAACCATGAAATTAGTAGCCAACTAACCATCCCAAAAAGGCAATAACGGAGAAAAGTGGTCTGGTCTGGTTTAGTATTATTTTAAGGTTAAAAACAGTACAAAAAGTGGTTCGGTTAACCAATTTTAAACCGGTTTTTTATACCTCTTCTGAACCGCTCCATATTTTTTTTATAAAAAAAACTTTTGTTTTGTGAATAGGTTCGGCCGATTCGGTTCGGAACCGGTACAGTTCGGATGAATCAGTTATTTTTGCTCACCCTAATTTTAGCTATAATTTTTTAAAATTATTCTCGCGCAGCTTTTTATTTTTTAATGCAGTTATTTTGATTAAATAAACAAATAGTGGTTACTTTTAATTCATTAATGTAATTATTTAGCGATTCATATATTAGAAATGGGAGATTCTATTTGCAGACCATCGACTACTTTATACATACCACTTTTGTTGAAAGACTAAAATGCCCTAATAGCATTTTACATATTTGTCCTTACCAATTTTAAGGAAATTAATTATCAAATCAACCTCATATTATCAAAATGGTGAAAAATTATGCTTCTAGCAAGTTTTGAACCCTAGACCACTTACATACTAGCTAAAAGTTTTACCACTATACTAGTAATTCCAATTGTTTTCTTATTTACTTCAAATATAGTTATTGAAGCAATTCTCCTATTATTGTATTAAATATCTCATGTTTATTTATTGATGCTCTTTAGTAATTAACATTTATTCAACGTTATTTGTTTAATTATAGTTTGAATTTTATTATGTATCTACTGATTTATTTTTTTAAATGATTGAAAAATAAGTAATTTTCTAAATTTAGTATTTATACACTACTAGAATATGCATTTTGAAAATATTTTTTTCAACCATCTTAAAAATAAATAAAAAATATTATAGTATTTAGATAATTAAATTAGAACTCTAACGACATATATGGTGTTAAGTTTCAATTTTCTTATCGATTATAAAATTTGGTCAAAGTAGTGTTGGTAATTTTTGATAATTTTTATAAATTTGACCAAATTTTATGGTTGATGGGAAAATTGAAACTTGGCATCATATGTGTGAGTTCTAATTTAATTATCTACATATTATAGTCTTTCTGATTTTTTTAGAGATGATTGAAAAAATATTTTCAAAATGAGTATTATGGTAGTCTATAAATATTAAATTTAAAAAATTACTTATTTTTCAATCATTTTAAAAAAATGATTAGTAGATACATAATTAAATTAAAACTACAATTAAACAAACAACGTTGAACAAATGTTAATTACTAAAGAACATCAATAAATAACATGAGATGTTTAATACAATAATATGAGAGTTGCTCAATAACTATATTTGAAGTAATTAAGAAAACAATTGGAATTACTAGTATAGTGGTAAAGCTTTTAGCTAGTATGTAAGAGGTCTAGGGTTCAAAATTTGTTAGAATGATAATTTTTCACCATTTTGATAATATGGGGGTCGATTTAGTAATATCGAAAATATAAGGCCGATTTAATAATTAATTTCATTAAAATTGGTAAGGACAAATATGTAAAATGCTATTAGGGCATTTTAGTCTTTCATAAAAAATTGTCTGTATAAAGTAGTCGATAGTCTGCAAATAGAATCTCCCATTAGAAATGTAGATATAAAACTGTGATTTTTTTTCAAATTTAATCCCATTTTAATAATTAATTACCAAAATAACTCTCGCTTTTTAAAATATACAAAAGTGGGATTGTACGCTGACGAGATCAATGTCTGTTAGAAGGACGTCTTTAACGCTGACGAGATCAACGTTCAAATTTAAGTGAACGCTGACCGCGTCAACGTTCAAGGGGGAACTACAGAGATTCTGTCTCTTTCCTCCACCCCAGCTCCATAGCCGCCCCAACTCCTTCCTATGCAATTGCTCTCAGTCGAAGGCTCTGCCGCATCCAACCACCGGAATCACGCCTTTGCTCTTCCCCCGCCACGTCCCTTACGTTGCCGCCTCTATCCAAGGCCCATATTCCTACCGATTGAAGAACTGGAATATCCTTCGCCATCACTTTCCATTACGTCGTCGCCTCCTTCTCCACCGGAATTCAACACCGGAGCTTCGTCACGACCACCAATTGTCGATTTCACGTCCAACCATTCCTTTGTCGGTTCATATCGAGGTGAAACCGAAAACCCTAGCTTTTAGAATTTTGGGTTAAATTATTGAATTTGATTAAATTAGATATAATTAGTAGTTAGAATGGTTAATTAGCAGTTAATGATATCATATATAATTAAATTGATTACGGATTTTAGCAGATAATGGACAACGATCCAAGGAGATCAACGAGTGACCTGTTGAAAAAAGAACATGATGATCCGTCATTATTGTACTATCAAAAATATCACATATCGCAACATGTCGCCGATGATACGGTGATTCTGAATGCTGTATGTTGTTATCGTTGAAAATGTTGGGAAATTTTCTGAAATTGCCATATGTGGTTATTTACTATAGGTTGTTGCTAGTGATAATATTGAGGATGATAGGTACTGGAGGGTCGGTAAATGTTGACCCCTAGATTCACGTACACGTGAATGAGTTGATTTGACTAAATTTGGATGGGCATCAGATATATCTCGCATCGTGATTGATGCGGGATTACTTCATGCACTCATTGAGAGGTGGCGACCGAAGACTCATACTTTCCACTTTAGGTGGGGTGAGATGACTGTAACTCTGCACGATGTTCAAGTTTTACTAGGTCTACGGGTTAGTTGACCATCAATCACAATCATATATTATTTGGATGAGGCTGAAGTTAATTTGCTTGAGCTATGCTCGAGATTGTTGGGACACCCATCCACCTCACGTGATGGTAATATAGGGAAAAATGAGGTACACCTCTCCTGGTTGAGAAGATTATTTGAGAGGAAACCAGATGCTCCTAATTGGATACCTGAAACTGATGAAGAAACAGTGATAAGAGCAAGAGGATACATCTTGCACATGTTAGGTTCATTTATGTTTCCTACAACAGTCGGTAACAAAGTGAACTTGGAATATCTCCCATTACTGGAGGATTTATAACAGACTGCTCAATACTATTGGGGATCAACTGTATTGAGTTACCTGTATAATGGGTTATGCAGAATCACAGAAAATGGCAGAATCAATGTGTGTGTGTTGTTGCATGTATGATTACTTATTAAACTCAACTTATTTAGAATATATATGTTGGAAGTATTTAACTAATTATCATGTATCAAATGTGATAGTTATGGTCGACTGATGCTAAAGAGAAATTCCAACTTTAATAGTCAAGTTCCATTAGGGATGTTGTGGAATTTACCGAAGACTAACAAAAGAAATCACAAACCAAAAGTGTGTCATTTCTATCGAGACGAGTTAGTAGCGCTTGAAGAATATCAGGTAATCAATCTCTTATAAGTACCTTATATTCGTGTATTACTAGTATTCATTTATTATATGTTTTGAAGGTTAAATGGAACCCATACACACCTGAACGACTACAAAATGTGCCCCCGGTTTGAATGGAGGATGAGCATTTATGTTTGGACACGGTTCCCCTACTGCACTTTCATAGTGTTAAGTGACATATGGTTGATCGGGTATTTCTGTAATTTGGAATGTGTCAATCTATCTCTGATGCCCTCCAGGACCGGCAAGAGTGGGATAGGTTGCACAAATGTGTCAATCTATCCCATGAGTGGCGTACTTTGGTTATCTCCCAAATGTCTATCTGTCTTTGACAAGCTCGTAGCGACCATGAACAGTCACCACCACTTACGTTACTACACTTGAAATAAAGTAGTGACTTTGTAGATTTAATAGTTTTACATTCACAAGAGTTGTTGAAATAAAGTAGTGACTTTGTAGATTTAATAGATTTACCTCATGTTGAAGTGAAGATTTATTATCAAATATTTCTCCTCTCTACAAACTCTGTAATGCATGAGCTATCTGTCTTTACGTTATCTCCCAGTCATTACACACTAACCTGTGCATCCAATCTCCTGAGGTAAACTCTGTTGGATGTTGTTTAAATCTATCAGATTCTGCTACATTCAAACAACCAACACTGCTTTCATCAAGTTGAACATCCTCCTCAGAAGATGATGAAAATGCATCATCATTAAGGATCAAAGTATGATCATCTCTTTCACAAACATCTTCTGTATCAGTTTCTCCATCTTCTCCAGTCTCCATACTAGTCTCCAAACAATGACTTTGGGATGGAATACAACGAAACAAGTATTGTTGGAGAAACTATACTAGTCACATTGATCTCCATACTATTCTCACACATTTCAAAGACGTCTTTCAATGTTGCGTCAATGTTTATTGGAATAACGCTGTTATCCAACTTCCAATGAAATTCAAACTCATTATATCCTCCAATTTTGCAAGCTACATCAACAAGTTCTTTCAACTAAGTTAGAGATATACCTTGGGAGGTGCATGACATGGCAGCACTACCTCCAACATAACTAACAATGTCTTCAGTAGTAGTGATTCTACCACCATATCGACAAATTATAGTCACCATCTGAATTCAGTAATTGTGAAACTTAGTACAAAAACATTTGAAAATATCATCAAAATAGTTCTATAATTGACATTCTAACTACTCAGTACACATTCTAATAACTAATTCAATCTAATTTTATTCAATAATAATATTTACCCCAAAAAAAAAAAAAAAGGTTTTAGATCACTTACTTGGGGATGCAATATGCCGACTAGGATGTCACAACAAATAGGGTGGTGGTAATGAAGTTGTTGGCGGTGGTAACCATGAAGGATGAGATGTTTGGCAGCTGGATGGGGGATAGGGAATCCGAGCAGTCGTCCTTTCTTCCTTATTTTGAAGCTCGACAGTCTGCAGAAGAAGAATGTCGTGGTGGTATTTAAAACCCCTTAAACGTTGATCGCGTCAACGTTCAATTAAACTTGAACGCTAACGGGATTGATATTTTTGAATTTTCAAAATAAAAAAACGCTGATCCCGTCAGTGTTTTATGCCAGTTTTGTATATTCCAAAATGCGAGAGTTAGTTTGGTAATTAATTATTAAAATTGGGTTAAATTTGAAAAACAAATCGACAACTGTTGTGAACTCATTATGCGAATGTTTACACAAATAATAATTAATAAATTTATAATTTGTACTTGTATATTTATAATTATTTACATTAATATAATAAAAAGGTATAAACATCTTATTCTTGAATAATTTATTAATTAAAATAATGTATATAAATTTAAGATACACGAAATAGTTGTTAGCGTAAAATACGACCTTTTTTTGGGATAATATTTTGGTACATTTTGAGAATCATCTTAATCTTTAATTTTTTATAAAATATTTTCGTAACATTTTAGTCATGCTTGGATTTTCCCATATTTTATTAAAATTTTCATTCAAATTTAATAAAATATATTTTGAAAAATGCAAAAAATAATAATATAATTTTAAGAATATTACAATTAAATTATTGAAAAAAAAATCTATATATTATAATTGAGCCATTATTCAGTTGATAGACTCAATTATTTAGACATTAGCTCCTCCGATTGGGGTTAATCAACCTCAATTGAGATAACTCAATTGAATCGGATGTCAATTACGATATTCTTATAAGTATTTGTTACTTTTTCTATTTTCAAATATAGTTTGTTGATTTGAATAGAAAAATTGGTGGAAGAGAAAACTACACATCTATTAATATTAAAAAAATGAAAATTTCAAAACCTAACATTAATGAAATTTCCGAATTGTGTTTAAATATTAAAGTGTCAAACTTGTGTTTTACCCTTACACGGTAGAATGCTTTTTTTTTTAAAAATATTTAAGAGTTTTTAAATTTTATTATTTCATTATCTTATGCAAATTAAGTTTAGTTTTACATTAATAATATTTTTATGAAGTGATCAATTCTTGTATTATCCTAGGAGTCGGGTTGATCATGTTCTCGTAAAACTTCACGCACGACCAACGACGACAATGTGCACGCGCGTAGCGCGTGCCAGAGTCTAGTATATATATATAGAGAGATAAATTATATTTAATAAAACAGTTTTTTAGTGAATTTTAAAATTTGACTTGCACGTGACAAAATATTTAAAAATTGAATTCAAAAGATTGAAAATGGATTTTAAATTTAGATATGAAGTAATGAAATGTGAAACCATCCCTTTCCTTTTTTTGAATACATTTTTTCTCTCCTTTCAAAAATAAAATGTATAAATCCACCTGGACATATTTGGCCCCTCACTATATTTTTTTAGACCTATTAAAGAACAATCCGTCGACAACAGGGTTCGAACCTGCGCCGGCGTAGCCCAACAGATTTCAAGTCCGTCTCCTTAACCACTCGGACATATCGAACTCATTTGATTGGATTTGATCCTTGAATTTTTCTCCCGGTTCAATTGCCGAGTTACGAATGCACCACCTTTATAGGTCAGACATTGGTTCGTCACCACTCACCATTATTCGCTCAACTCGCATTCATAATTCATAATAAAAAATTGATTATTGTATTGCCGATAATATATTTAAATGATTAGTATTTATTGGTTAAGGAATAAAACGTTAAGATTATTTATACTTTAAATTCAAAGCTTTTAATTAAAAAAATGAAATATTAAATTATTCTGCCATCTTGACATGATTAATTTATATGTTATTAACTAGTAGAATTGTTGGGTGTTGGGTCTGAATCTCCCAAATGCTGACTTGACAGTGGATTAAATGTCAAATGATGAATGATTAATGCTCTCGCCTTAGCTCCAATGAACCTGCAAGAAGGGGATCGCAACAGAGGGGGTGTTTCGGGGTCCCTCTCCGATACTTAAATGAGTATACTCTATGTATGAACTCAAAACGTAATGAACGTATTGAAAAGCAAATGTATTTATAGAGTCAAGAGATCAAACTGTTATAGGCAACAGAATATATTGGTGAATATTGTGCCGGTAAATATTAGGATAGCAGATATTACGGTTATGGTGTAATATTGTAGTTACCGTATGTAATCTTTAGAGAATATGTGTCTGATATACGCGGAATATCGTGGTCATATCTTTAGTGACGGTTGGTGGGACCAGAGATGAGATGTTAGACTCTCTTGGCAAGCACTCCTATGACGAGCAGTAGCAGTCTGTAACCTTGGTTATTGGCGACCTGTGGTGGAGCTTTGGCGTCCACTTTGGTTTGGGTTTGATATTGGACCACTTGATGAGGGCCAGATTAACCTTACTGTGGGTCAGTCCGGTCTGAATGATATGAGTTTTACCCCTGCAAAGTTATTGGGCCTCTGAGGCCTTTCCCTTATTGGGGCGTCACTATCAATACCCAACATTCGCTGTCGAAGCTTGAGTGAAGTTTTTTCGGTCAAGCTTGATTATGTGATAGAGTTTGAGATAGTGACACTTGGATTGGATCTTTTCTGTCCTTATTTGCTATTTGTGCCCTTTTAAATACTCTCTATCCTTTGGCGAGTGGTTGTTTGGTCGCCTAGTGTTTATGGAATATTCGATCATTTACTCCTTTTGGCGAACGCTTGGGGTTGTCAGGGTTTATGAATGCTTATTCACTACTCTTTGGCGAACGCTACCGTCAAAAGGGTTTTCGGAAAGGCTTAGAAGGGACTTTGGCGATCACCTTTTCTGTATAGGGTCTTGAGCATTTAATGACTATACTGTTACCCATAAGTTGAACATGCAATTGAGGCATGTCTGTCTTTTATTCTTCCGTAACCTGAGGGTAGGCTGGCAGTTTTCGTATTGTTCCAACCGTTTGTCTCCCCGATGTGTCTCTTGGAATTCTGACATTGTTTCGATTTTTACCCAAAAGGGTGTAATAATTCTCTGAACCGTTTCGATCTTGCCTATTCGGTTACCTCCATTTTGGCTATATAAGAAACCGAACCTTGGCATTTTTGTTTTTTACGCGTTCTAGTCATTTGCATTCCATACAATTCATTACTTCTCAGTACTCTGTTTCCAACTTTCCCCTTCTCCTTCTTCGATTTCAAAGAGCTTTCTACTATTTCCATGGCTTCTAGGAAAGGGAAAGATGGCAGCCCACAAGTCTTCTTCCAATCAACCTTCTTCTGGTCAGAAGGTTTCGACCAAGGCTACCAATGCATCTCTGACCATCAAGGATGGTCCTTCGCCGGCGCAGAGCCAGAAGGGCTCTGCCTCTAAGCTGATTTTTGGGCAGTCAGCCGCCGCGCCGGTGGTGGTGGACGTGCCTGACATCAATGTGTTAGGTATTGTAGTCTGATTGATATGTAATGGTCGGTTATGTATTACTGTACTGTACTGTATGTCTCCATGTATACGTATTTTGTAACAGTAACCGTCATCAATAATATCATGATAAACCGTGTGGAGGTTGCTCACTTGAGTGTTACCACAAGAAATCTGTTTTGGCTTCCTTTCCTTTCCTCTCTAAAAATCCTAAGTGTTCTTCCTCAATCCTAGGTGTGTTCTTCATTATTGAGTGTTGTTTGATCCTAACAATTGGTATCAGAGCTAAGGAGATTCAACACGATCATTGAAGATGGAGAGTTCGAAGTTTGGAATCGAGAAGTTTGATGGATCCGATTTCGGTTTCTGGAAGATGCAGATTGAAGATTGTCTCTACCAGAAAGATCTTCACGAACCCTTAATCGGGGTGAAGCCGGATTCCATGACAGAGGATCAGTGGAAGCTGAAAGATCGTCAGGCCCTAGGTATGATCCGATTGACTTTGTCGAAGAACGTGGCGTTCAACATCGTCAAGGAGCATACTACGTCCGGTCTGTTGAAGGCGCTGTCAAATATGTATGAAAAGCCATCGGCTATGAACAAGGTATATTTGATGCGTAGATTGTTCAATTTACAGATGTCTGAAAGTGGATCTGTTGCTGATCATATCAACGAGTTTAATATGATTGTGAGTCAATTGAGTTCTGTGGAGATTCACTTCGAAGATGAAATTAAAGCCTTGATTTTGATGTCATCTCTGCCCGAGTCTTGGGATACTATTGTTGCTGCAATTAGTAGTTCCCGTGGTTCTGAGAAACTGAAATTCGATGAAATTCGAGATGTTGTTCTCAGTGAAAGTATTCGCAAACGCGAAGTGGGAGATTCATCGGGTAGTGCTCTCAGTGTGGACAGAAGGGGGAGAAGCAATTCGAAGGGCCAAAATCAACATGGTCGATCAAAATCAAAGATTAGAGGAAAATCTCAGAACAAAGCCAACGTGGTTTGTTGGAATTGTGGAGAGAAAGGCCACTATCGGACAACCTGTAAGAAACCCAAGAAGAAGCAGCATCAGAATTCAGGAAATGATACTGATTCTGTAAATTCAGCAGAAGACATTGGGGATGCTCTAATCCTTAGTGTGGATAGCCCGGTTGAATCCTGGCTTTTGGATTCTGGTGCATCTTTTCATTCGTCTCCAAGCAAGGAGTTGTTTCAAAATATCAAGTCTGGAAATTTTGGAAAGGTATATCTTGCTGACAACAAGATATTGGAGATTGAAGGAAAATGGGATGTCTGCATAAAGACCCCATCGGGAAACCAGTGGACATTGGAGGATGTCAGATATATTCCTGGACTCAAGAAGAATCTGATCTCTGTTGGTCAGTTGGATAGCACAGGCTACGCAGCAGAGTTTGGTAAAGGTTCGTGGAAGATTGTAAAGGGTGCTATGATTGTAGCTCGTGGCACGAAATCTGGAACCTTATACACCACTGAAGGGTGTATAAACATGGCTGCTATTGCTGAGGGTGCTTCTGGTTCATGTCTGTGGCATAACAGACTTGGACATATGAGTGTTAAGGGAATGAAGATGCTGGTTGGAAAAGGAGCTCTAGAGGGTCTGAAGTCTGTTGATATGGGTCTTTGTGAGAGTTGTGTTCTGGGCAAACAGAAACGAGTTAGCTTCACAAAGACTCCTAGAGAGTCGAAGAAAGTGCAGTTGGAAATGGTTCATACAGATGTATGGGGAACATCTCCAGTTTCATCACTTGGAGGATCCAGGTTTTATGTCACCTTCATTGATGATTTCAGCAGGAAGGTATGGGTTTACTTCTTGAAGCATAAGTCAGATGTGTTTGCAACATTCAAGAGGTGGAAAGCTGAAGTTGAGAATCAGACCGGATTGAAGATCAAATGTTTGAGGTCTGACAATGGAGGAGAGTATGACAAGTCAGAGTTCAAAGCATTATGTTCTGCTGAGGGAATAAGATTGATGAGGACAGTTCCCGGTAAGGCTAGGCAGAATGGAATTGCTGAAAGGATGAACAGAACATTGAATGAGCGTGCGAGAAGTATGAGGCTGCATTGTGGGCTGCCCAAGATGTTCTGGGCAGACGCAGTGAGCACAGCTGCATACTTGATCAACAGGGGACCATCAACTCCCTTGGGGTTCAAGGTTCCAGAGGAGGTATGGACAGGAAAAGATCTCAAGTACTCACACTTGAGAACTTTCGGTTGCACGGCTTATGTTCATGTTGATCCAGAGAAAAGAGATAAACTTGATGCTAAGGCTGTGAAGTGTTACTTCATAGGCTATGGTTCTGACTTGTTTGGTTACAGGTTTTGGGATGACAAGAACAGAAAGATCCTGAGACACTGTGATGTGACGTTTGATGAATCTGTCCTATACAAGGACAGAGAGCAGAAGGTTCAAGAGACTACGAAGCAAGTGGGAGTTGAGTTTGAGATGCAAAAGATTACACCCATAGAAGATACTCAAACAACTCCAGAGACTGTGGATGAAGAACCCGTAGTGGAACTAATGACACCTGACCAGGTGTTGAGGAGATCATCCAGAACCATCAGAGCACCAGATAGGTATTCACCTTCATTACATTATCTGTTGTTGACTGATGAAGGGGAACCAGAGTCTTTTGATGAGGCTCTACATGTGGAGGATTCAATCAAGTGGGAGCAAGCCATGGATGATGAGATGAGCTCACTTGAGAAGAATGACACGTGGTTGTTGACTGAATTGCCTGTAGGGAAGAGAGCCTTGTTGAATAGGTGGGTGTTCAGGATCAAGGCTGAACCAGATGGCAAAAGACGGTTCAAGGCTCGGTTAGTAGTTAAAGGGTATTCACAAAGGAAATGTATTGATTATGCTGAAATATTTTCTCCTGTTGTGAAATTAACTACTATCAGGATTCTATTGAGTATTGTTGCTTCTGAGAATTTGCATCTTGAGCAAATGGATGTAAAAACAACATTTTTACATGGAGATCTTGATAAGGAGATCTATATGCATCAACCAGAAGGATTTGTTGTTCCAGGCAAGGAACACATGGTGTGCAAGCTCAACAGGAGCTTGTATGGGTTGAAGCAGGCACCGAGGCAATGGTACAAGAAGTTCGACTCCTTCATGATCAAGAGTGGCTTTTGTAGGAGTGAAAAGGATCAGTGCTGTTATTTCAAGAAATACACTGATTCTTATGTATTTCTACTCTTGTATGTGGATGATATGTTGATTGCAGGATCCAGTATGAGAGAGATAAACAGTGTGAAGGCAAGTTTGTCTTCTGTGTTTGAGATGAAAGACTTGGGTGCATCGAAGCAGATTCTTGGGATGAGTATATCTCGGGTTAGATCTGCTGGCACGTTAAGTCTATCCCAGGAGCAGTACATTGAGAAGGTAGTGACCCGATTCAGGATGACTGATGCTAAACCCAGGACTACTCCTTTGGCAAATCACATAAAATTGTCAAAGGGGCAGTCACCCAAGACAACTGAAGAACGTGACTAGATGTTACTGGTTCCATATGCTTCAGCAGTTGGGAGTTTGATGTATGCTATGGTCTGTACAAGACCTGACATAGCACATGCAGTGGGTGTGGTTAGCAGGTACATGGCAAATCCGGGTAAAGAGCATTGGGAAGCTGTGAAGTGGCTTCTAAGATATCTGAAAGGTACATCCAGTACTTCACTTTGTTTTTGCAAAGACCAAGTGATTCTGCAGGGTTTTGTGGATGCTGATCTTGGTGGAGATGTAGACTCTAGCAAGAGCACATCCGGATACATCTACACCATAGGTGGTACTGCAGTGAGTTGGATGTCCAGGCTTCAGAAATGTGTTGCTCTTTCATCTACTGAGGCTGAGTATGTGGCAATAGCTGAAGCTGGGAAGGAGATGATATGGTTGGCAGATTATCTGGAAGAGTTGGGCAAGAAGCAGAATGAGAAGATTCTGTATTCAGATAGCCAGAGTGCCATACAGTTGGTGAATAATCCAGTCTATCATTCTAAGACTAAGCACATTAGAAGACGGTATCATTTCACTCGCAGTGCAGTGGAAGAAGGCTACTTGTGTTTAGAGAAGATAGATGATGCAAAGAATCCAGCAGACATGTTGACAAAATGTGTGGATGTTGGGAAACTGGGGTTGTGCAAAACCTCGGTTGGTCTTCTGTAGTTATGTTACTACAGATGGTGCGGTGAAGGTATTAATGATGATGTTAGAAAATCTGTGTTGTTTTGGTGACGGAATCAGTCTCCAAGTGGGAGAATTGTTAGGTATTGTAGTCTGATTGATATGTAATGGTCGGTTATGTATTACTGTACTGTACTGTATTTCTCCATGTATACGTATTTTGTAACAGTAACCGTCATCAATAATATCATGATAAACCGTGTGGAGGTTGCTCACTTGAGTGTTACCACAAGAAATCTGTTTTGGCTTCCCTTCCTTTCCTCTCTAAAAATCCTAAGTGTTCTTCATCAATCCTAGGTGTGTTCTTCATTATTGAGTGTTGTTTGATCCTAACACAATGTCCCCGCCTTCTCCCCGACAGGTAAATTTCGATGTCTTCCTTTTGCTTCCTATTAGGTAATGCTTCCTGCTTTTTATTATTTTTGTATTGTTTTTGCCATACCCTGGTGTTCTGAGTAGACATCAAGCCCAACGAACTGAAACTGACTCAATACAAGGCAGTGGTCGCCTTGACTGGCTTGTCTTTTACTTATTCTCCATATAAACTTATTTGACTAGCAACTTCGGTAACCCACGTGAAATAATCCTTCAAACTTTCACCTTCCTTCATTTTCATATTTTCTAACTCAGCTCAGAAGGTTTGAAGTTTGATGGTCGGGACTTTTAGACTCCCTTAAAAGTTGAAACTCTTCTTGCAAAACAATCCAAGTTTCATTTGCCCTATTACACCTCATGATTTTCAGAAACAATTTCTCCATCATATCTTGTTGAATAAACGCTAGAGTTTTTAGCATCTTTCTTTCGAGTATCTTTCAACTCATTTTTTTCAATCTCACTCAATGTAACTATAGTATCAGGCTCCTCAAATCCAAACTCAACTATATCCCACAAATCTTGAGACCTAAATATAGGATTGGCCTTTAAACTCCAATAGTCATAATTTCACCATTAAATATAGGAGTTGAGAGTTGAGATACACCTTGTTCACCTGACTCAGCCATAGACGATTCGTTTTCGCCATTGATTGCTTCGATTTTGCTTGGTCGTCCGCTTTTCGTCGGAACCGTAGCTCGCCCAATCTGCTTAATCCACCAAACTCTGATACAAATTTGTTGGTTTGGGAGAGGTTAATCTAGTATAAGAACAACCACAATAGCAAACAAATACAATACACACAAACTTTCATTTCAAAAAACATGGAGACTTTTTCTTCGATGAGTTTAGGGTCTGCACTCTTATTTTCTTCTCACTATAGCTCTCTGTCAATTTCCCACACAATGCTGTTCTCTTTTACTCCACTTCCTCTTTCTCACTATTCTCAATTTCCCACACAATGCTGTTCTCTTTTACTCCTCTTCCTCTTTCTCACTATTCTCACCAAAACTCACAGTTTTACTTAACAACAACAACAAACACATTAATTTAACCGTTTCTAATTTCCGTCCACCAACTTTGCAAACTTTTTAACTCGATCGTGCGGCTACATTACACCACATTAATGCAGTTCGTTTCAACGGCTTATGCATGCAGCTACACTGCACCACATGCCTCTCATAATCTCAAACAATCTGCAGTTCTTCTGGTGGTGATAGACTCGTATTCCCTACCCGAGACGATGACTGTCTCAAGGTAGATGCACCAGAGTTAATGGCCCCAACCAAACTAGCTATCCATATTCACCTATAAAAGCCCTCCCCTGCCATATCAGATGCTCCAATTTCCAAAGACGACATAGAGACCTTGCAGTAGAGATGGCGACCTATAAGTTTTTCATTGTTGCGGTTCTCTTCTCTGTGATTGCGATGGGGATGATGGAACCGTCAATGGGTTCTCGACGTCTTCTTACTCCTCTTGGCTTCCCTGAACTGCCGACGAGTCCTGAGGTGCCAAGTCTGCCGATAATACCAGGTTTTACTGATCTGCCGCCACCATCCACCCCATTTCCAGGGCTTCCTTCATTCGAAATACCTGCCACTGGGGATGCCGCACCTCCGTTGTTACCTTCAGTTCCTACCGGCGGTGCAGACAAGGCAACTCCCTGAATTGAGCGTCTTTAATTATGGTGTTGTAGTGGAAATCACATTAATAAATGGGTCTGTCTAATTTAGTAACCGAAATATGATTGTGTTGAAGTTATTTATGAAATGGGGCCTTGTGGTTTTAACTTGGTCAAGGATAAAACTCAACTCAAACACGACTCGCAAGTCCACGGGTCAACCTGTATGACTTGTGTCATTTTAATTTGTATAATATGAAATCTGTGAGTCAACTCGTCGACCCATATGACCTATTGATTCATGTAATCCACGTGACTCATGCAATTCACGTGACCCATATGACTCACATGATCCGTGTGACCCATGAACTTTTATATAATTTATTATAATATATATTTAATTATACGATTCCACGGGTTGACCAACTGATCGATAGGTACGATCCAAATCTGACTCCATTTTTCATACGAGTTGGACGAGTCGTGTCAAAATAATTCATGTGTCTAAAATTTTCGACTCAAACACGACGGATGGTTTCAAGCATATGCTCAAAATTGACACTCCTACTTTTCTGGCCAACTCTTTGTGCTTATGGTTATAAGCATACTTATTGAAGTTTTAAAAAATAGTTAAAAAGGATCCATTCAATCTGTTAAAAAAAAACGCAACAAAGATCCAGACACTTGCAATCTGCTTCTCCAATTAAATAAAAGCACAATCTAAAACAGAAACAAGATTTACATACACAGTGACACAAGCCATGCTTGTCCTGTTTATTTGAAAGGAAGGAACAAACACTGATAATTATATGGCATCGACACCTTGGTTCTACCATCCCAAGGCTCGAGTTCTTGCTTCTCAGTGAGACGTATGTAAAAGAATTGATACAGAATCAGATTCAAATCTCAGGTTTCCATTGTTACATTCTAAAACAAGAACGTGGAAATGCAAGCTTAAGAAGTAGAAAGATTCAGCAACGCATGGAGAAGAAAAAGGCATCCCATCTTGGTTGCGTCCACAATACATAGTCAAGAACATACTGAATAAAGAATGGAAGAGAATAATCCTATATGCATTGCAAGTTAAGTGAAGAAATTATAGCTTTCTGGTAAGCGATCCTACAGTACAAATGTTGAATGCTTCGGGGAGTTGAAAATAAGCTTAGATCCGAAGATTCCCGAATGGGTCAACCTTTCGAACTGCTGTTGAATCCATGGACAGGCAAGAGATAACCTGGTGAGCTGAAACATCTTAGTAGCCAGAGGAAAAGAAAGCAAAAGCGATTCCCGCAGTAGCGGCGAGCGAAATGGGAGCAGCCTAGACCGTGAAAACGGGTTGTGGGAGAGTAATACAAGTGTCGTGATGCACCCTAGATGGTGAGAGTCCAGTAGCCGAAAGCATCACTAGCTTACGCTGAAACTGAATTTTGTGCATAAGGGTCGTTCTTTGCACTCTTTTATGGTGATTGCAGAAAAGAGAAACTCCTATAGCATTCATCAGCACTCATAACAAAGTACAAAAATGTATTATAGTCAAAATTTCTTCCTTAGAAGGCAGCAAGAGGCATTTGTGGATCTACTAAATACAGTACCTTAATGTATGATGAACTAACTACTGACCAGGATGAGTAAGGGACTCTATGCAAAGAAAACAATTGCTTTAAGAACTCTTATCCTCATTCAATCTGACAACCTAAGGAAAGAGGAAGGAATATCCATTGGCATTCCATTTGAAGACTATACGGAATGAGGAGGGTGTCAGCATCCACAACAAACCAGAGTCAAAAAGCCTAGCAGATAGGTACAGCAAGAATGTCAAAAACAGAGAAAGCAAGATCTGAATATTGACTTACTTGTAACAGCACTTGAGTACATGGGCTGAATTGTCAAAAGTAGAACAGTAGTTTATTGTGTATAAGAAATGCAGTCTGTACTCATTTGAAAATAAAAATGAAATTATCAAGTTCTAAATACTCTGCACTTACGTACCCAACATTCACTTAGCCAACAATATCAACATTCACTTAGCCAACAAGCCAACATGGTATCAGAGCAGGATCACAATCCCTTCTAGGATTGTGTTCTTGGGTTTCTGGTTGCTCATCATCTACCAGAACCGAACCGACCAAACCAACATGTCTGACACCGAGAGTCATTCCCAAACCCAAACAGGTTCAGGTCTTAGTGATGAAGACCTAAACAAAATAGCCAACCTCCTTAAAAACGGCCACAGACTCAATAAAAAACAGGCTAAGGACTTACCAGAAATCATTACGGTAAGTACAAAGCTCAACGGTCAAAATTATCATATTTGGGCCAGATTGATGCAGATAGCTATTGGAGGTCGGGGGCGTATGCAGCATCTCACTGGAGACCTGGAACCCCCAAACCAAACTGAACCGAGTTATGAAAGGTGGCAACAAGACGACCTAGTCGTGTTTTCGTGGATAATTCAGAATATCGATCCACGACTAGCCAATAATGTCGCACACTACCTTACACCCCGGGATTTATGGAAAGCATTACAAACTACTTACGGAAGTGGTAAGGATGGATTACAAATATTTGATTTACATAACAAAGCTGCAAAGATGATTCAGGGGACAATGACGCTCGAAGAATTCTGGCTCACGATGCAATCCCTATGGGGAGAGATCGAAGCCAGAAGACCAAATCCGATGGTGTGTAACCGTGACATCACCGTACACAATCAGCTTTGGACTGAAACTAAAGTCTATCAATTCTTGGGGGGAATTGATCCCAAATTTGATGGGATCAAACGAGAGGTCCTTCGACAGGACCGAATACTCTCAGTAGAGGAAGCGTATGCTTCCATCCGAAAGGAAGCCGCCATGCTCCACATCCTGGGAGCGGCAACCTACGGTGACGGACCATCATCGGGTTCGGATTACGGGTTACATGCTAGGGGCAATATACAACCGACAGCAAACTCAGCAAAAAAATTTCCAACCACCACAGAATCAGTCGGAAACAACCGGGAAACCCGGTGGTTCGTCATCCCGAATCGACAAATCCAAGCTAAAATGCACACATTGCGGGAAGAATAGGCATACCAAAGAGGGTTGTTTCCAGTTGGTCGGGTACCCGGAGTGGTGGGACGAGAGCCGCGCGGAGAAGGCTCGGAACCGTGTCGCCGTCGCAACGAGCAACTCCACGGTCACCGACGTTGGAGGCGGCACCGGCAGCAATCAGGCCGAAGGTTCGGTCGGAGGCGTGGCCGACCCAGGACGAGGGTCCTCCTTCGGCTGGACTCAACCGTGGCCACCAACATCCGGCGGTAGCCTCCCTTCGCCGGAATAGTAGGGGTCAGCGAAAACCCTAGTTTTACATGGAACAACAATCACGAAGCAAGCATCAATCGGGAAGCAACATATAATCGGGACCAAGCATACATCAATCGGGGCTATCAATCGGGACCAAGCAACCAGGAAGACAATCGGCACCGAGCATACAATCGGATCCATAATCGGGACCGAGCAACCAAGCAATCAATCGGGGCCGAGGGAACCTACCTGGAGACGAAGGGTTCGGCCGGAACCCGAGAGAGGCGCGACGCCGAGAAGAGTTCGTTGGACCGAACCCTAGAGGAGAACCTGAGCAGCCGCACGGGACACTTGCCAAAGGAGGCTGGAATGAAAATGACGCTGGGTCATTTGCCAAAGGAGGCGCGGGTGAAGATGAAGGTATAGGGACTTGGAAATTGCATCCAAGTCCCTCTAATTCTAACCCTAGCGTTTTTTTCCCGAATGTTATAAAAACTGACAAAATAGCCTCTGATTATTACAAATCAGTCCCTCAACATTTGACACGGGCTTATTCAGTCCAACATAAAACCAGACTTAAAAATAGTCAGTGGATATTTTACTGCGGTGCAATAGATACGATGACATATGATTCAAATGATCTGGTTAATATTATGAGATCCAGGATTGAATATATTAACACGGCAAATGGAGGGAAGGATCCAGTTACTAGAATGGGCACCATAGAAATTTCACCAACTTTGAAGATATCAAATTGTCTCCTAGTTCCGACACTTTCGAATAAATTGTTGTCAGTGTCTCATGTCACTAAGGAGATGAATTGTACTTTGGTAATGAATCCGGATTTCTGTGTATTGCAGGATATCCAAACAGGGGTGATTATTGGGCGTGGCACTGAACGCGCGGGTCTATACTACGTGGACGAAATGGCTCAACCAGGTTCGGTGTTGCTTGCTCATGGATCTTCAGAACGAGAGGCTTGGCTATGGCATAGGAGATTGGGTCATCCATCCTCGGGTTATCTAAAACTCTTGTTTCCCCAGTTGTTTTTGAATAAAAGTATTAATCTTTTTTGTGAGACTTGTATTCTTGCAAAAAGTCATAGACAAACGTTTAAGCCACATAATACTCAGATGGAGTCTATTTTTTCCTTAGTACATTCTGACGTGTGGGGTCCAGCACCTATATCTGGGGGACATGGTCTCAGATATTTTGTGTTATTTGTAGACGATTGCACTCGTATGACATGGGTGTATTTTTTAAAGCAAAAATCCGAAGTGTGTGATAAATTCATTCACTTCTTCAAAATGATCCAAACTCAGTTTCAGAAAAATATTCAAGTACTTCAGTCTGATAATGGAGGGGAATTTGTCAATCAAAATATGAAAAATTTCTTTTCAGAAAAAGGAATTATTCATCAAACTTCCTGTCCACGCACTCCAGAACAGAATGGTGTGGCGGAAATAAAAAACCGCATCATACTTGAAATGACAAGATCCCTCCTTATCGAGTCCAAAGTGCCAAAAAATTTCTGGCCTGATGTTGTTGCAACAGCTACGTATCTTCTAAATCGTCTTCCCACAAAGATCCTACATCTTCAAACACCGATACATGTTCTGTCAAAAATGACCAAAATACCTCCATACCTCAGCCTTACTCCTCGTGTCTTTGGATGCTCTGTCTTCGTACATATACCAAAAATTGACCGCACCAAATTTGATCCTTGTGCTGTCAAGAGTGTGTTTATAGGATATGGGGTTAATCAAAAAGGGTATCGGTGTTATGATCCTACAAATCGTCACACGTTTATCACTATGAACTGTGATTTTCTTGAAACAGAATATTTCTATCACCAAGCTAGTGTTCAAGGGGGGAATCAGATATTTAATCCACTAGATTGGGTAAGTAGTCCAATTCTATCCTATGAACGCCATAGTCCCTCGCATGATGATCAAATTAAGCTGGCTGACCGAACCAGTGAGCCATCATCGGACACACCAGTAGCAATCAGCGAACTAAAGGTCACAACTCATAATCCCTCGTTTGAGGTATCCGAGAATAGTCCGGTAAGTCCGTCTGAACCAGTGAATATCAATATAGTTGAGGATATTGATATTGAAGAACAGGATGAACCAAGGACAGAAGGATACAAGTTACCTCCGAGAGAAAATCGAGGACGACCACAAAAAAGATACACAGATAGGGAGCCAAACAAATCAAGATATCCGGTGGCAAATGAAGTAAGGGGGAGGTTAAGTGAGGAAGCAAAGGCATTCGCCATGTCTATCCTCTCAGAAGATATTCCAAGTACAATAGGAGATGCCCAACAATCCAGGAGCTGGAAAAAGGCTATGGATGTCGAGATGGAGGCACTGGAGAAAAACAAGACATGGGAGATGTGCAGGTTGCCAGTTGGAAAAAGACCGGTAGGCTGCATGTGGGTTTATACCATCAAATACAAGCAGGATGGCTCCATCGACAGGTATAAGGCAAGACTAGTTGCAAAGGGATACACTCAGACATACGGTATTGACTACTCTGAGACATTCTCTCCTGTAGCAAAAATAAATACAATCAGAGTATTGATGTCTGTAGCTGCAAACAAAGACTAGTCTCTCCACCAGTTTGATGTGAAGAATGCATTTCTCCACGGAGATCTTGAAGAAGAAGTGTATATGGAAGTCCCTCCAGGATACATGAATAAAGGTCAAGAAGGAAATGTATGTCGACTGAAAAAATCACTATATGGCTTGAAACAGTCTCCTAGGGCGTGGTTTGGAAGGTTCACTATAGCCATGAAGACATATGGATACAAGCAAAGCAACTCAGACCACACCTTATTTTTGAAGAAGAGAGGAGACCGAATAACTTGTTTGATTATTTATGTCGATGACATGATTATCACAGGGAATGATCCAGAAGAGATGGACGGGTTGAAGAAAAACTTGTTCAAGGAGTTCGAGATGAAGGATCTCGGAAATTTAAAATACTTCCTTGGGATTGAGGTACTAAGATCAAGAGAAGGGATCTTTATCGCTCAGAGGAAGTATATTCTGGATTTTCTGACACAAACCGGAATGTTGGAATGCAAACCGGCTGATACTCCAATGGTGGTAAATCACGGTCCACGCATAACGAAAGGTGCGGAGCTAGCAGATAAAGAACGATATCAGAGGCTAGTGGGTAAACTGATATATCTATCACACACTAGACCAGACATTGCCTACGCGGTCGGAGTAGTAAGTCAGTTCATGCATCAACCTCAAGAGGATCATATGGAAGCGGTTATGAGGATAATAAGATATTTGAAGAGTACTCCAGGACATGGAGTTCTATTTCGAAGAAATGGTCATCTAGAGATCCAAGGGTACACAGATGCAGAATGGGCGGGAAATCCGGTTGATAGAAGATCCACATCTGGGTATTTTACCCTGGTTGGATATAATCTGGCAACATGGCGGAGCAAGAAGCAAAAAGTGGTGGCCTTATCTAGTGCAGAAGCAGAGTTCCAGGGAATAGCAAGGGGACTAACAGAAATACTGTGGATAAGAAATCTAATGACAGTGATAGGTTTTCCTCCAACTAGATCATGTGAACTGCTATGTGACAACAGAGCAGCGATCAGTATTTCAGAAAATCCGGTTCAGCACGACCGAACCAAGCATATTGAAGTGGACAAACAAACACTTTATCAAAGAAAACCTCGAAGCTGGGAATATCAAATCACCATTCGTTCGCTCCGAGGACCAGGTAGCAGATATACTTACAAAGGCAGTAAATTCTAAATCTTTCAAAGAAGTACTGAGCAAGTTGAGCATCGGAGATCCGACAACTCAACTTGAGGAGGAGTGTCAGCATCCACAACAAACTAGAGTCAAAAAGCCTAGCAAATAGGTACAGCAAGAATGTCAAAAAGATAGAAAGCAAGATCTGAATATTGACTTACTTGTAACAACACTTGAGAAGATGGGCTGAATTGTCAAAAGTAGAACAGTAGTTTATTGTGTATAAGAAATGCAGTCTGTACTCATTTGAAAATAAAAATGAAATTATCAAGTTCTAAATACTCTGCACTTACGTACCTAACATTCACTTAGCCAACAATATCAACATTCACTTAGCCAACAAGCCAACAGAGGGCACAGATAGGATGTTGCTAGTAATAAGCTGCGCAATGATGCGTCTCTTCATAAAAGTTTTTGGCTTTGTTCGACAATGGAAAATGATGTTAAGGGATAGTAAGATTGAAACTTGACTGCAAATCACAAAAGACCTCAAAAGGCTTCAACTTAAAACAGAGAGAAGGGGTGAGCAAATTACCCATTTGGACCCGGAACCGACACTTCGAGTAGGTTCCGGGTATGCGTTTTAAAAATCGGGTAGGTTCCGGGAAAAAAAATTAAGAACCTATTTATTTGGTTCCGGTTCTCCTATATGGGTACCCTAAAGGAACCGAAACCGGTTCTCTCTTATTGAAGGACAAGCTTCACATGAAAGATTAGGGACCTAAGTGTATTTGTTCTATAGTGTAAAGTGTAATTATATTGTTTGTTTTTGTTATTCGGTCCTTTTACGTTTATTACTTATCAGTACTGCTGATAAGTAGGGTTATTAGTAGGAACTGAGGCATTCTCCAATTGAAGTTGTCTGCTAGGGTTTCCGCCGTTCCATTTTCTCTTCTCAATCCTCAAACCAATGTCCTGATTTTAACATGGTATCAGAGATTCAAGGCTTGGATATGCCTTCTTAGATCCGCATGTGTCGACGCTTCTTCTGCTCGCTCGCTCGCTGTTCGTTTCGCCTTCCGTTCGCTCTTCTTGAATGAAATCTCGATCTACACCTTTGGCCGAACAAGAACGGTTTATTTCTTAACTTTTTCTTCTTGCATGTTAGCCGGCTTGTGAGCGAATGCTCTGGATTACTTTGAGATATTCTTGCGTTCGTTGACATGTTCTGAAATTGATTCTTTATTTTTAGTACAAGCTTTGTTCGTCGCTTTAGATCTGCTTTAATTTCGATTTCTTGTCCATTACTGGAGATAAGTACAAGACTTGTATTAGATCTGCTTTCTGTCACGATTCCTTGCGTGAGTTTTTTTTTGGATTTCTGTTTTTTTATTGTGTATAATACCATTTTTCTATTTGTTGAACATCTCTTTTTTAAATATTTCCATGTCTGTTTCTTGTTGATATGGATTCCATTCTTGACCGCTTGAGTCCTGCTTGTCTTAATACTGTTGCTTAGTCTTAAATCTGATGTTATTGTTGTTATAACTCATTTTTTTGCCTTAGTTCGAAATCAGTTCAGTGGGTTAGTTCAGTCTGTGATATCTTCAATGAAAGGAGTTAATTTGGATGTAATTCCTTGTTAATTCTGCATAAATGTCTGTTTCTTGCAGCTCAACAATGATGTCTACAATGTCATCAACATTACCATGAGAAGTATCTTGGCAGTGTTGATGCAGCAAGTTATCTTTAGAAACTAACATTATTAGGTTTATCTCCATACTCCTAACCTTTTCTGTAATTGCAGTCTTAAATCTGTACGAGCAGATAACGTTGCCAAGCTGGTTATGGGAGCAGCTGCAGACAGACATTATTTGAAGTATATATTACTGCAGTTTTCATTTCATGATTTTACTACAACACCAAAATGCGGTTGCTAATTAGTTGCTACTGGTTAATGTAATGATTTGGAACTGTGGTTTGGACTGTAATTTGTAATTGTATTTTTGAAAACTGTTCGGTTTGGACTTTAATTTGGAATTGTCTGTATTTTGGAATTGAAATGGATTATGTAACCCATACCGAACCGGAACCAAACCGGAACCGGTACCAAACCAGCACCGAATCGGAACCGAAATTGACCACGCACATCAACCGGTTCCTAACAGGGTATCCGGAACCGTATCTACAAACAGGTTCCGGGTAGGTTCCGGTTCCAAAATTAAACGGGTAGATTCCGGTTCCAAAATTTAATACCCTGTATTAAATTGGGTAGGTTCCGGGAACCCTGTAAATATTTACAGGGTACTTGGAATCGCTCATCCCTACTGTTGATCTATGCATTGTGACACCATTGTACGTAGTGCTCGTTCCATGCCTCCTCCCATCTGTCTCTGGATCAGTAACCAGGAACGCAGCAGCAGAACCCGTGCAACTGTCGCTCTTGATCATACGGGCTAAACTTGTAATACTATTATCATAGCTCCAAATTTCTAATATTTATTTAAAAACTCGACATTGGGTTTCCTTTTGTTTCCTGGGACCCTTAACGGAAATGACAAAAATGGCGAAGGTTTAGGATCCGAATATGAAACAGATCAATAAAGGAATGTCGAGAATGATGAATTTAACCAATCGAGGATCCCACTTTCCAGTTGTTTGTAATGATGGGCAGGACATCTTCAACCGTTGAATTTCCATGCAGCGGGAACCGTCTGGACTCTGGAAACCACCGCCGGTCTCCTTATTTCGAACATTCCCCTGATTACCGCCGGACTCATCGTCGCAGCAGCCCCTCCTTCGAGGATTACTGTCATGACAATGGACGCCGTGACAATTACAGATGCCGAATCCCGATATACAAGCGATATGGCAGCCATACGGATCGCAGTCATCGTCACGATCCAACAGATTCCCCTAGACAATGGCAAAGCCCTCTGGCCAGGGGAAACCTAGATTCTCTTCCCAGGAGGTTCGGCAGGAAGCAAGTTTACTCTGGCAACGGCGAGTTCTCTGAAACAGAATCTGATGAGGAATTGAAGGGGCTCAGCACTGAGGAGTACAGGAGATTGAAGAGGCAGAAGATGAGGAAAGCAATGAGATTTTGCTTCTGGCAGTGCACGCCAAGTCCTCCTCGATATGATGGCGATGATTTGGAGGATAACGAGAGAGATGAGGCAGTTCCGGAAAAGAGCAGCTTGAAAGATGACTCTTTGAATGCTAAAGATGACTCTTTGAATGATGAGTCTGAGGGTAGTAAGTCTGAGTCCAATTCGAGGTCAGATGATCGACACTCTAGGAGAAAGAAGGAAAGAAGCTCGAGCTCAAAGTGGAGCAGGAAATTCTCTAGTAGTGGAAGTGATTCAGATAGCTTAATTCAAAGTGATACGGATGATTTTGATATCAAGGGGAGGAAGAGCTCGAGAAGGAGGAGGAAGGTAGCTGATAGTGGGACAGAATCAGAGAGTGAAGATAGGAAAGGGAGATATAAGTGGAGGAAGAAAAGTAGCAAACGCCATAAGAGGCAAAAAAGAAGTAAACGTAGTAGGAGAAGGAAGAGTATGTACAGTGATTCATATGATAGTCAGAGCGAGGAAAGTGTGGATGACAAGAAGGGGAAGAGCTCTTCAAGATCACGAGTGAAAAGAAGCTGCCGGAAGAAGAGACTGTCTGAGACTGAAATTCAGAATTCAGTTTCGTGTGATAATTTGCATTGTGGTGTTGGTGTAGAGGGTAAGAAGACCGAGGCTCAGAATGCTGACATCAATACAGAGGCACTTAGGTTGATTGATTTCCAAGCTTTGGATAATGAACCTGTGGTTGGTCCAACTCCATTGCCAAAATCCGAAGGTCATATCAGTTATGGTGGGGCTCTGAGGCCTGGTGAAGGTGATGCTATTGCACAATACGTGCAGCAAGGGAAGCGTATCCCACGAAGAGGCGAAGTGGGTCTTTCTGCTGATGAGATTCAGAAGTTTGAGGATCTTGGGTATGTGATGAGTGGTAGCAGGCATCAGAGGATGAATGCCATTCGTATTAGGAAAGAAAACCAGGTGTATAGTGCTGAGGACAAGCGTGCATTGGCTATGTTTAATTACGAAGAGAAGGCGAAGCGTGAGCATAAGGTTATGGCAGATCTTCAGCGGCTAGTGCAGCGCCATATTGGTCAGGATGCGGGTCCTGTTCATGATCCTTTCGGTGGAAAAGCAGTTGATGGTGCTGAAAGCTGATGTGAAAAGTGATGTAGTATGTTCTATCGGCGCTACGGTAATAAATCTTGTAGATACTTGGTGCGGGGCACTGGTTCCATAATAAACTTTGCAGTATTACTTAATTGTCTTTCAGTATATAGAAGTTTTTGCTACTTGCCTTTCTAAAGCTTAGAGCAGTGCTCCATTCTAGATTTTTACCATCTGGTTTGGTGACTGAAGCAATGGAATCCTTATTTGATCATCCACTCTGTTTACTTTAACTACTTCTTAAATGAAAAGTTACGTATAGATCCTTGTGTTTAATTGTCGGGGTGGCAATATCGTTAACTTATCTGCTCTTGCACAACAACTAGAGTCTACCAGTTTCTACTGAAACAATTGATTGAATTGTCTTGGAGGACGGCTATTTAGAAAGATGAAGTTGGTGCCATAGATTATGTAAGCAATAGTGTTGGGAAACTGTATTCTGCTGTTAGACTTTCTTTGTAGATGATGATGCCTGAAAAACTTACAGTGGCCATGATGTTCAAACCGCACTGAAAGTTTATTATTAATTCTAGCGTTAAGCTAGGGAATGCCTGGATAAATTTTTGGAGCTGATTCTGTCTCGCAGATGCTTGATGCAGGAACCATAGAAAGAATTTTCATGAAATCACAAAGAATGTGGCGTGAGTTGGAAGTTTCATTTGCTGTATTTCCAGCAGGCAACGGTCCAGAACTTGAGGTTCGATTCAAGGCAAGTTTTTTCTAGTTTTCGGTTGGATGGATTCTCAACTTCTGCAGAAAAGATTCTTGAGCCAATGCCTTCGTATCTGTATGTCCGTCCCACTAAAAGTCAAGTTATGTACTCTTATATAATGCTCTCTATGTAGCTTTACAAGTCATTGTTGGATTCGACCTGCTGTCTATATTGGTTATACACGATTAGAAACATCAAAAATCAATTTTTAAAGGGTTTTGATATTTATGTATCCATTCACTCGGTTTGTAATAGGAAAAACTTTTAAAAAAGAGTTTGGGTACGAGACTGATTATCAAGAAACCAATAATGGGTATGGCTAATTCAGTGTTGGTTGGTGGTTATAGACAGAAACTGAGCAGCTATGGATTGTAGGTGTGCATTAAATCTGCAATGGATGAGTATCTTTCAATAAAGACAACCTGCTTTATAAAGGTTAGCATTTTCACATGTTAGTGTCTCTAGCTCCTCTACCACCCCTCCTCCTCTCATTATATTTCTAAGAGTTGTCGACGTGGTCCTCTAATCAATAAGTATGAACTTATTCATTGCCAAATATCCACATCTATTTGTTTTCATGGTTAGGTTTTTGATTAGTTTTTGGATTAGAGATTGATGAAAGCTTGGATAATGCATTTTTTTCTTGTTCTGAAAAGCATGTTTGATAGAATTGTGGTGTCTCTTTCAGTTAGTTAAGAGACTCTGCCACTGCTTCCATATTAATTGGTCCTGCAAGGGATGCCATTCATTATTCTGATTAGGGACATGCATTGCCACGCTCATGTCACATAGGAGCCAAATCAGCTCTATTGATTGTCTCATCTCATGTCTTATAATAGTTCATTTATGGTGAAAATGGCTACTTTTTCCACTCTATTGTTTGAGCCTATTCTCCCTTAAAAATATCATTTTTGGTACTGAGTTAACTGTTTCCTTTTTTTTTTTTGGTAAATAGATGAACAGAATACAAACTAACTACTCTAGTGTGACACGTCTAGTCTTTATCACACTCATAGTATCCATTCTAATAATCTCTACAACACTCCTCGGAGGGTAATCTAACTCATCAAAGTTTGTATCCAACACGACCGATGTCTTCGCCAAAATGTCTGCTGCTCCGTTTCCTTCTCTGAACACATGTCTTAGCTTCACTCTCCTAAGCTCCAACATCAGCCTCCTGCAATCCAGGATAATGAGAGTTAAAGGTCCTCCGCGTTACCTTCTAGAATCATACCTATCGCCTCTTTTGCATCTGACTCCACGTAGAGGTCCTGGATCCCCATCCTCTTCGCCAACACAAGGCCATCCCTAATACCCCATATCTCAGCAACCAGACTATTTGTGACCCCCAGTCTTCTTTGAGTTCCATTCACCCAACCCCCAAGATGGTTTCTTAGAATCGCCGCACAACCCGCTGGACCCAGGTTACCAACCGCTATCCATCCGTGTTAAGTTTGATCCACCCAAAATCTGGCGTATTCCACCGAACTCCAATCTCCGTCTTCCTCCGTGTGAGGTTTGTCTTCTCCAGTATGGCCGAGACCTCCTTGACCTGCAAGATGGTTAGACTCACAATATCTCTATCTAGAAATCTATTATTGATGATGAATGAATTTCTATTTTTCCAAATTAGCCACACCGCAGAGGAGAATATCAACCCCCATTCCAACCCCTCATTATCCTTCATCTTAATTTGAAGTGTTTAACAACGAAGAGTTCTATTTTTGTGATTATGGGATATACTTTTCAGAAGAAAAAAAAATGGTTATGATGTTGGGTTGTTAGTATAGTAGGGAATGTATGGTGACAAAAGTGATGGGGAAGCAAAGCAAATTCCAGTCTGTTGGTGAAGAAAGGGGGTTTGGTTGCTGCCTTTACATGCATGCGTTAATCATTCCATTTGTATTCTACTCATTCTTTATTAGAGAGGGGAGAGAGGAGAAGGAGACATTCATTCCAATTTCCAGTGTTTTTATTATTACAAAGCACACAGTTTAGACATATATGGGAAGGAAGGAGATCAGTAGTTTAGTGGGATTAAAAATTAGAATATGAACAAACAGTTAAATTAAAAAAAAAAAGGAGTCAAATATAATAATAATTTAAAAGGCAAATTGAAAAGTAATTGCATCTTTTAGATCTAAAGTTCAAAAAAATTTGTTTTTATTAAATTTTGTTTATCATGATTAGTTGGGTGAAAAAAGACTCTTCCAGAACAATATATATATTTATATATATAATATTAGTAATAGTAAATAAAAATAATCTACTCAAATTATCAAATACAACTAAAATAAAATAGAATGAAAAACTATGTCCTTAATATTACAAATTTAATGGTTAGTTGATCAAGCTAAGAAAATATTTTTTGTAGACTATTTTTTGAATGTGTATATATGTAATTCCTTTTAAGTTTTATTTCTTAACTACAACTTTTATTGTCGTTTGTGTGTTATCACGTAATAAAAAAACATATAATTGGTCGTGACTAAAAATATGGTAATATGATGACATTTGACAAACTTTGATCTTGCATCTTGATTATAATCATAGCATAATAAACATTTTCAGTCAACTTCATTAATATCTTTGGAATAAAAAAAATTAATATCTTTGGAATGAATGTTTTAATCTCTTTAAATTATCCATCAAGAAGCTCACGATTGGAGATGGGATGGGAGAGAAGATGAACTGATGAAGCTCACGAAGATGAAGAGGCAGAGAGCTGAGAGGGGAGCCCCCTCTTGAAGATGGACTACCGTTTCGAAGAATTGAAGATGGAGAACCGGTTAGGTTAAAATTATCGAAGATGAAGCAAAGATGGAGAGCCTGACTGAAAATGAAGATGAAATGTCGAAGACTCGAAGAGACCAAGTTAGGTTAAAATTGAACAAGTTAGGTCAAAAAAACGTTGTTCGATTTACCGGTTTCGAAATGATTTTTTGTGGTTCATCAGAACTACTCCATATTTTTGTTGAAAAACTGTTTAGTTTGTGAATGATACGGATCATAAAAGGTGTGGTTCGGTTCAACCGAACCATTTTTTTTAAAGTCCTAATTTTTGTATATAATATTTAAAATATTAAATTTTTTAAAAAAAAAATTGTTTGAATAAAAAATTATAAATATGAACTAAAAATTAAGAGTAGATAATAATTTTAAATAAAAAAATGTTATAAACTATAAATAAATAAACAATATAATTTTGAATAAAAAAATAATATTTATTAATATAATTGACTAAATATCTATTTAATTTTTTTTATTTTAATTGTTTATTATTACGAAAAAAAAATATGGTTATAAAAATATATTCTATTTTAATAACATATGTTTTTCCAGCAAATATATTTGTTTTTGCCAAATTTCCAGCAAATATTGAGTAGGCATTTTCTTCTTTCTCTTCCTCTCGTCTCTCCCTCCATGTGCTCTCCACATTCTCTCTCTCTCTCTGCATTATTATTTCCATCCAACCTCTAAAGGATCCAACGAACCGTGCAATTCCACTCCACCAAATCTAACTTCTCTCTGATCAGATCGTGTTGGAATTGGGGGTAACCATTAGCGCGCGGGAGTGCTTCTCTGAGAATTTGGTGAAATCTGGAATATCTGCAGACTCTATCTTCTCTACATTTTACTGAGAGAGCAGACAACTGATCGATTCTTCTTTTTGGGCTTTCGGGGAGTGAAGACTGAAGAGATCATACAAGAACAATGAAGGACTTCCCTTCCTGTTTCGGCGAAAGTGGAGTCCAAGTCGCCGATGCTTCTTCATCATCATCATCATCTTCTTCCTCGGCCGCTGCCTCAAAACACGCGCAAAATGTCGTCACATGCATCTACAAATGCAGGTTGCTACAGTGCCGCTCTTGCCTCATCACCATCACCTGGGCCAAGAACCTCATGGGTCAGACCCTTGGCATCTCCATCGATGATCTCTGCAAGGTGGATATCAAGCCATGGCTCTTCGCCAAGCGAAAAGGGTCCAGGACCCTTACCCTCAATGACACAACGGATCGAGTCTCGATTCACTGGGATCTAACCAATGCCAAGTTCGGATCCAGACCCGAACCCATGGAAGGGTTCTTCGTGGCCGTTATCTTTAACGAAGAGATCCTGCTGCTGATCGGCGATATGAAGAAGGAAGCGTATCGTAGAATCGACACCGACCCGACTCCTAGTTCCAATTCCGTATTCGTATCGAAAAGAGAGAATTTATTCGGTAAGAGTTTTTATGTGGCCAAAGCTCAATTTTTCGATCAGGGTAAGGTTCACGATATCTCAATTGAATGCGATTACTCTGTGGGAGGGATGATCGACCCGTGCCTGGTGATCCGAATCGATAACAAGATGGTGATGCAAGTGAGGCGTCTGAAGTGGAAATTCAGAGGCAATTACACGATCCATGTGGACGGGATCCCGGTCGAGGTTTACTGGGACGTTCATAACTGGTTGTTCGGTACGAACGGTGCGGGGAACGCGGTGTTTATGTTCCAGAGTTGTAAGTCAGTTGTTTCGTCGGAGAAGTTGTGGTCCAGCAATGCCAAGGTTGTCGATTCAGATTCATGGTTGGATTCGGGTTTCTCGATGATATTTTATGCGTGGAAGAGTGGGTGACCGTGACGGATCAATTACTTGTTATCTGTTCTTGGATTCCATTTTCAGTTGTAGAGATTGCAGTTCTGTCATCAATGTGGCTGGTAACAGATGGTAACTACACCTTTTTTTTTAACAAAAAAATAGAGATAGATTGATGACATCGGGTAATTACTCATTTTGTTTTTGCGTATACAAAATTATTTTTGCAATTTTAGATCGGGAGCGTAATATAATGTTTCAATCGAACTTTGTTCTTAAAAATGCAACTCATTTTATCAACTAAGGTAAACCAATTTGACTAATTATTCGATGTGTGGTCAATCGTGCTTATAACGCACAACTACACATAGGCACGTACACCCCCGATTGCTTTTTTTTTTTTTATACCGAAAATACTCGTTTCATTTGATAAAATAAAACGGCGTGACGAAACCGTGTCACAGGTGTTTATTGTTACAATCATTTGTTAATAATCATATCAAAGGGAGTGGGGTCGGGAGACCCAATCATTTTAACGCACTCACATTCTAGCTTGCTTTGCTATTCAGTTTGCGCATTAATTTGTCAACCTCGGAATTGCTCGTTAGCTAACCACGTTTGCTTCATTGTCTGGGTTTGAGATATATGGAGTTAAGCTAGATCCTTCATGATATAATTTAGAACTAAGATATCAACTCTCATTCACTACTTTGTATAAAGTACTTCTTGTTTTTGTTATAGATACATGATGCCCTAGATATAAGGAAACATGATTCCTAAATATAAGGCTTAGATATAAGGAAATATGATGCCTATATATAAGGAAAGCTTATTCTTTCCTTATTTTGTGTAATATGGTTTCTTACACTCCACCTCAAACTGAATTGTAGAGTCACACACATTTAGCTTGCATCATATGTCTTCAAACGACGTTCCATTGATCGCTTTAGCTAGTACACCAATAAGTTGATCCTCTCACCGTACATATGGGAGTGCTACCACGCCTACTTCTAACTTGTCCTTGATGAAGTGTCTGTCGATCTCAACATGCTTAGTTTGATCATGCTGAACTGGATTTTCTGATATACTGATCGTGGCTTTGTTATCACGTAGTAAGTTGCATGCCCCTTTGATTGGAAAACCAATATCTATTAGCAGCTTTCGTACCCATAGTACCTCAGTTAGACCCCGAACTATTCCTATAAACTCTGATTCAACACTGGAGAGGGTTACTACCTTCTGCTTCTTGCTCTTCCAAGTCACTAGATTTCCTCCCACAATAGTGAAATATTCAGAAGTTGATCTCATATCCACCTTGCTTCTTGTTCAGTTTGTGTCTTTATACGCTTTGATCTCAAGGTGTCCATTATTTTGAAATAGGATCCCTCTTCCCGGTGTACCTTTTAGATACCTTATAACTCGCATGGCTGCTTCCATGTGCTCATTTTGGGGTTGATGCATGAACTGACTAAGAACACCTACTGAGTAGGCCACATCTGGACGAGTGTGTGCCAGATAAATTAACTTCCCCACTAGGTGTTGATATTGTCCTTGATCTACTGGTCTTGCTTCTTTACTAATCATTAATATGTGATTTACGACAATTGGAGTATCAACAGGTTTACAATCTGTCATTCCCGTCTCCACTAGTAGATCTAGGATATACTTTCGTTGAGAGATAAAAATACCTCTTTTTGACCGGAGTACTTCAATTCCCATAAAATATTTGAGATTACCTAAGTCTTTCATTTCAAATTCTTGAAACAAATTCTCCCTTAGTTGATATATCTCTTCCGCATCATCATCAGTGATTATCATATCATCAACATAAATGATCAAACATGTTACCGTCTCGTCTTTCCTCTTTAGAAACAATGTATGATCGATATTGCTCTGCCTGTAATCGTGCTTCTTCATTATCGTGGTAAACCTCCTGAACCAAGTTTTAGGAGATTGTTTCAACTCATACAATGCATTTTTTAATCGACGCATTTCTCCCCTTTCAAACTTTCTTGACATGCATGGTGGTGCTTTCATGTATACTTCTTCTTTAAGATCTCCATGGAGGAAGACATTCTTCACATCAACTTGGTTAGGGGTGATAAAAAAAGACTGTAGGACCGAATTCCCGACAAGACCGGCCCGACTAGGGCCGAGACCGATTAGGACCGAGACTGAACATGCGGGTTTTTTTCCGAGACTGAACAAGCGGTTTTTTTTCTTCAAGGTCGGTCTTGGGCTCGGTCTCAGACTTTTTTCCCGAAAGCCCGTTTAGGACCGGCTAGAACCGAATGTATGTGTATTTGAGATTTTCATAATACCACACCGAAAATAATGTGGATTTTGGAGGTTTTCTATCTTTATAAAAGGTGCATCTTGATAAATTTACTAAAGAATATAGAGAGTTCATAGTGTTTCTTTGAGAGGTGAACTATTCATTCGCCTTTTACTAAACAATACCGTGAACTCATTTTTTTTTTTTGTGTAGATTCGGTCCAGGACCGAGACCGGCCCGAGTCAAGAAAGACAGACTCGGGCGGGCTTTTTTGGCCGAGGTCGGTCTCGGTCCTCCAGAAGGCAAGACCGAAATTTCGGTCTCGGTTTTGCCTTCAGGACCGGCCCCCCATGATCAACCCTAAAATTGGTGCAACGACCAGTCTCTATTTGCTGCTGTGGAGAATAACACCCTGATAGTATCGATCTTCGCTACTGGCGAGAAAGTCTCTAAGTAGTCAACTCGATAGGTCTGAATATACTATTTGGCTATTAGTCTCACCTTATATCTCTCGATAGACCCATTTGCCTTGTTTTATCGTGAATACCCACATGCATCCAACTGGCTTCTTCCTAGGTGGAAGTATACATTTCTCTCATGTTTCATTCTTCTCCCATGCTTCCATTTCTACGCTCATTGCTTGACATCATTCTTTCTTGGTTTGAGCCTCATGAACGTTTCTTGGTAGATTAATTGAATAAATTGTTGTGGAAAAGTCACGAGCAACTTGTGACATACTCCATTTTGTCATATTAGTGACTGGGTATCTGGATCTCTTCGGCACATACTCAGGTTCAAACCGAGTTGGTGGTACTCCCCAGATGGATCTGGATGGTAATACATATCTTGCCATCTCATTTGTCTCTTCTTGCTCCCCCTGCTCTCTTTCTCATGTACCATTTTCATCAGAGTAACTAGCGGAATCATCAATATCTGAGATTTGGGTATTTGCCTCAGGAGTATTAGTCGGGGTCAGTGTGACATCAGCGTTTGCTTGAGAAGATTGTACTATATTTGGAACTGGCTCGGTGGTTCTGCCTTCTGGCTCTGTTGAAACCGTGTTGGGCCACATTGAATTTGACACCCAACTTAGTGGATCTATATGACTCTCCCAGTGATTGTTAGGTTGGGTGGAATAAAAGAATTCTATTTCGGGAAAGTCACAATCCATCGTAGTATATAAACAATGTGTGGACGGATGATAACAACGATAGCCTTTTTTGATGAACTACGTACCCTACAAAGAGGCATTTGACTGCACATGGATCAAATTTAGAACAATCGGATTTGGGGATATGAACATAGACGGAGCTCCCGAAGATACGTGGTGGAAGTGTTAATGTTGAGGGAACACTAACATGTTGTGAAAGTTCATGAAGTGGCATTCTAAGACCGATAGTTTTAGTGGGAAGACAATTTAGTAGGTATACGAAAGTTGCTTCAGGCCAAAAATAAGTAGGAACATGTGACTCGATCATAATGACACGAGTCATCTTGAGGATAATTATATTTTTCCGCTCCACAACCCCATTTTACTGTAGAGTATGAGGACACGATGTTTGGTGAATCATACCTCGTTCCCTAAAGAATTTTTGCATGGAAGAATTGACAAATTCTCCTCCATTGTCATATCAAAGAATTTTTATTTTTGTGTTGAACTATGTTTGAATCATTTCATAGAATGCAACAAATTTGGCAGTGACTTTAGATTTATTTCTAAGGACCACTTGTTAGATATACTTTAGTCTGCTTTGCACAAACATCAACCTTATGGGGCTGATTAAATTAGAGGGACCAAACCTCTAATTAGAATTTTTTTTCTTCATAAAACCCTAAATTGCTTAATTTCCTACTGTCGCAGCCACTCCCCTGCAGAACATCTCTTCCTCCCCTGCCCAAGACTGTTGCTCGTCCTTCGATTTCGACCCTTGCGCAAGGCTGCTATAACGGTTTCTCCGTCGATTTCGACCTTGCCGGAACTCCTCCTTTGGTGTCGCAGCTTCTGACATTCCCATCCAACTGATTCCTTCTCACATCGGTGTTTGATTGAAAATTGTCCCAATTGAGCTTCGAAGTTAGGAACTTCTCGCAGTACGATTTGAGGTGCTTCACCTGGTACTTCTCCGCTAGAACCAGTAGCTCGCACGCCATCTGCTCGTACAGACACGTCTCTGCTACGTACATGAAGTTCACTAGGGCACGGAGGGCATCGTACGACGCGTCGGAGATCTTGATCGTCCCGCTTTGGCTCTCCACCATTTCGTTCTCCAGCATCGCCTCGACTCTATGAGCGGAGATCGATACGGAGGGTCCAGACCCCTCGGAGGATGCGAGGACGACAACAGTGAAACCGAGTCTCAGAGACCGGCAAGAGGAGTCCCCCAACGAATAGAAGTGGATGAAGGATAGTTTGGCCTTGAGGTCCTCAATCTCTCTCTGGAGCTCCTCCTCGGTCTCGCTCGCCTCCTCGTAGCACTCCCAGCACGTCCCGACGTCGACCGTCTCGTACACTTCCTTGCACGATAGGCACCGCATCATCGGAAGCGACGTCCTCGATATGATGTTGACTAAGGAAAGTGTATGCTGCAGAGTTCGATTTTAACTGATCGACCAAACCTTGCTTGATATCATGATAGAATTTAGAACTAAGATACTGAAATTACAGCTTCTATCAGCCCTCATTCACTACTTTGTATAGAGTACATCTCGTTTTTTATAGATATATGATACCCTAGATATAAGAAAACATGATTCCTAGATATAAGACCTTGATATAAGGAAACATGATAGCCTACATATAAGGAATATTTATTATTTCCTTATTTTGTATAATCTATTTTCCTACCAGTCAGTCATCTTTTCTGTTTTTGGTCAGATTTGCTGCGAAGAAACGACTTGCAAAATCTAACCCTCATACTTTACATCTACGAAAAATCTGTTATTATACAATTAAATCCCAAAATTATAAACTCTTGGAGAATCAATAATTACAGTATTTTTACCGAGAAAAAAAAATTGAGTTTCGTCCTAACCGACTCCACCGGAAAAAAGAAGCGCAACGTATTCCAGGATTTTTCCATAATGTATACGATTGCAAGATAGCTAATTGGATGATTCTTTTCTAAGAAGATTCGGTAGGCGGTAGCTCTAAAATTATTTTGATTATTAAAAAAATTAAATGGCGTTTAAGTTTTTTTTTTTTTATAAAGAAAGTAATGACGAAATTTGTTTACATTTCTAAATTAAATTATATCTTTTATTTTGCAAAATTAAAGGGGGAAAAGTCACATATTACGAATACCCAGTGTACCCACAGTTATGGTCCCATTCGAGCAACTGAGTGGTGAGTGCACACAATCTACATGTCTGGGTCTAGCCCCACTAGGAGGTCTAGATCATCATCTCCAATACCTATGATGGATCACCTGCTTAATCTTCATCGAAAGTCTACTACGTCGGTAGCATCTCCACGAAAATGATGGATGGATACGATACTTGTCTATAGCAAACCCTATTTCCTCATAAACTCCATAGCCAGATAGCTTATTATAACAACTTATCATAAGTCTAAATTTCGCACAAGAGAGATTTAGACTCTTGGGTCAATGCTAAGGCAAAAGAGATTTCGGACATCAAATAGCAGTTTACATCGCACTTTTACAATTTAAACTCTTTGAGACAAACCTGGGATTATACAGCTCGTGCAACATGGATGAGTGGAAAACCTGGGCGAGAATATTTCCAAAATGGTGCTACAGTTTATACATGACGAGCTCCGAAACAACCAAAAGAGGAAACGAGCATGCGGTTAAATCGGAAAGGGTATACTGCTGTAAGTTTCACCGCATGCGGAGCTAACCTGCACATGTAATCACCAATTTAAACTTTCATTGGCTTGATAACCATAGAATCTCAAGAAGTGCGGTCACTAACGTTATTACCAAGCAATATAGCAGTAGAAACTAAATCATCAGGCAGAAATCTCAATCTAGGAATTAGGAATAAAAAGGATTATTTTTACCGATTTTAGCTGCTGCATATATTCTTAGTCTTTCTAATGGTTTAGCCTGCTATGTGGCTAAGAACTCTACTTCATCTGAACTTTCCTCGTAAATCGCTGAACATGAATCACGACTGTCCTCATTGCCACTGCCCTGGTCACTACTATAGCTGTTGTTGCTGCTGCTCCCAGATAAACTTATCAACAATGAATTATCTAAACCTCGATCGTTCCGCTCAGACGGTTGGCTAGTATCTGTGTTTAGGTCACTGTCCATCATCTGTTCCATGTCTGTGTAACTAGACATAATGCAAAGACAAAAGGTATCAGTTCTTGGAAGCAATTCTTCCAAATTAGGAGTGAGTGAATTAATATATTTTTAACTGCAGCTAAGACCGAGAAACTAACCTTCCCTCTTTTGGGAACTCTGCTAGTAAGCAGATATCAGGCCTTTCTTCCATGACCTGCTTCATAGGAATGTTACTGCCAAAAAATAAAAAACAGTGTCACACACACATACGATAGGAGAGAGAGAGAGAGAGGAGAGAGAGAGAGAGATTCTCATGCAAAGGTTCCATCTGAGAAATCTTTACTCACCTTAACGAGTAGCATCTGTGATACCAGTCCCGTTCAGAAGCTAAGCCTTCCCTGTTTGATATGTCCTACATAAACAAAATGGCCATTAATATAAAAAATCAGGGCCACATATGACAATTGGTCAACTGCAATTGATTCTCCTTACAATATGTTTCAGAAATTTGAAATCCCCAGCAATCACTGCACTCAGAAACCGTGCCACCTCCGTCTGCGGATTAACGCAGTCAGGGACCTTTCTCTAGGAGGAAAGTGGGAAGAGAATATGTATCCTCCTCTTTACTTACCTCTTTAAGATGCATACAGTCCCTTAATATCAAAACCTCTAGTAAACTCCCATTTGAAGCGCTACCAAGATTCCTTCAGTTTTGGAGCAAATAGATAAATTGGCAGGATACCAAAATATATGTTCTAATTCAAAACAAGAGACAGAGTGTTATATCCAGGAGGCCCCAAGCAACCATACCTTAAAAAATTTCCAGTGATTGAATAGGATGTTGAGAAATCAAGATGCCTTAGCTTCCGGAATCCCTGGAATTATCATAACAGAATTAAGTAATAAACCAACTCTAGTTCGCCAATAGAAAACTAACGGTTGAGTAGTGATGATTCCTCGGATTTACTTGAATCAAGAGCTAGATAACTACTAGAGGAACTAAGTAAGCTACTAATGCTACTGGTGATATTAGGGGCTTAGAGAGTTGAGATCACTACATAATGACCTCTCATTCTGATCCAGACATGACAGAAAGTGGAACTTGGAAGCATCTTCAATGTAAAATGGACATAATATCAAAACATGTATCTCACTTGGTAGGATATGAGCAACACTAACAAAAAAACGAATTACGGGATTTTTGGAGTGTGTTTCGCTACTACTACACAGGAAACTGATGTGAAGCGGTCTATATGAGGAGCTGTCTAAATACACCCAACAGGATTCTCAAATATCAACATACTAGGTTAGCAATCAAACAAAAGCCATGATGTGTTGTTCTATACGAACCTTAGCAAGTGTTCTAACTTTACAATCATGTAGCTTAAATCCTCTAAGAGACAGCGAAGTGAGATGGGGACAGCTATTGACAAGATCAACACAGGTTGGTGATTTCAAACTGTCATCTCTACCTGATAAAAGCACGACGTGGACATTAGTGACAAAAGTGGAGTAAGAAATTAGGAATAAACACTATCAAGAAGAAAAGGCAGAGTACCAGTTTTTGATGACTCAAAGAACAAGCGTTCCATCAGACTGCAATATTTTCCCACGGAAACCAATATTTGCCGCAACTCAATATGACTATCAGAGTAAGAGAAGAATGCTAAGTGAACATACTGGCCTATCCAAGAATCAAGATTACATGCAGAAAATGAAATAACATGCACCCAAATTGAACTAACATGCACAGAATTGAAATAACATATGATGATTTGGAGTTACTATAGGAGTTCAACAAGTACAAGAATGTATAAGTTGACTATGGTATGTGAAAGAATGAATAGTCCATCGATCTCTATCTATATTTCAATAATCGATATCCAAATAAAAGTAAGGGGCATTTGCATAGCTTTATAGTTTTACATGGAAGCAATAGGTGACTCAGAAAACTTACAGGCCAACAATCTCTAGATCAAGTAGAGATGGACATGCTGATAAAGCTATACAAAGTGATGTGCTGTCCATCCGATCAATATTGTAGAGGTACAATTTTCTTAGTAAAGTCCTGGGATGAAAGCAAAAGGTAAGCTCTACTAAGAACTAAGATGGTCCTAATGTCACCACTTATAGAAGTCAGAAGAAGCAAGGTTTTATCACATACCCAGCAGTTCCACCATCTCCACTTAAAGGGCCCAAGCATGTTCTTGTTAGAGTTGGTGACTCCTTTCCTTGTCTTGTCTTCTTATCATTCCAAGAAAAGTTCGAGACATCTACGGAATTCCTGATGGTATAAACTAATTGCTGACCTGGACCTGGAACTATGCCAAGCTTCAACGACCTATTCAACAGTTTATGATAGTAAATAAGAATATGGGAAAAAGTGAAAAACACACCCTTTCATATAAATATATAAGCGCGAGGTTTTCACATTGCTAAGGAGCAACTTAATATTTATGAAGGGTTCATGAACAAATATAAACCAACGAATTAGAATCAGAATTTTAAAATGACTGAAGAAACAGCTTTTAGATCACATTATTCCCTGGGGAGAAGACCTTATCATTAAGAATGTGAACATAATTTTCATTCAGTTAAACTTCAATATGTAGCAAATTGTATGAGACTGAATTCTGTCTCGCCTTATAAGTTTTTGAAGTGTAAAAGAATCTACTAAAGTAATGTTGAGCAAGCAAAATGGACATGAGAAAACTGAAAAGAAGAGAAACTGTAAATGAAGGCAGAATCTTACTTAAGGGCTTTGCCAGCTCTTTGAAGCATCGTTGACACAACAGCATTATTAACCCTTGGCACAACTGTTGTCAGGTCAATGTCGGTGTAGCAAAGAGGATCCATCGCATACTTGTGGAACATTGAACAGGAAGCTGCTGAATAGCACAAGCTTTGAGTATCAAGCATGGAGAAAACCTGCCAAATAACACAATTTGAAACGCATTAGGTGCTTTTGATGAGAATAGGAAATGGTATAAATAGGTAGCCGAAGGATCCCAAAAGAACTACATCCAGAGTTCAACTACTTTCAACAGAAACGGAAACCTGCAAACTTGCCAATAGTGACTAAGCCTGAATAAACCTGTAGGAGTAACCTTGCTTCTTATGGAGATATAATTAATTAATCTGAAACAACAGCAGCATTTGATGATTCTCATGTTAATCGAATAAATAACAATCAACCGCGACAATGTTGATCACTATACTACCCTCCAGGTTACTAAGATGCACCAGATCATATCATTTCGGACTCCGTGCCTATTGAAAGGACAAAATCGTCTGCCAGCAACGAAGTTGGCAGTAGAGCGTATGACAAGCAACACACATGTAAACAGAGAAAAATCTCAAAACTGAAGCAATTGAACAATCCATTCAACTAAAACGCCGGACCTTAATGGTGAGATCTGAAGGGAGAGCCCAGGCGACGGAATTGTGCTTGGAAGCGCGCTTTCTAGAGGAGCGCTTTGCTGCTTCGATAATAGAGGAACCGAATCGGAGAGCTCGGTCAATGAGGAGAGACTGATCGGCGTCAGAGGACCTGGAGTCGAGTAGGCGGTCGAAGGAGAGGTCGATGGAATGAGGAGATGAGTCGGAGAGGGAAAGGAAAGTGTCGAGAAATCGATCGAGCTGATCGAGCCTAGGATTTTGGGAGGGAGAGGAAGGGCAAGGGCGCTTGTTGGCCATGGATGGCGATGCAGATGGTGGAGCGTGGAAGGGCAGAGTATCCATAGTGAGTGGAGAGTAGGATAGATACGATGAAGTATGAACACCAACGTTTGCAGTCACAAAGTAAGGGAGAGCATGTCATGACTAATGAGCGCCACGTGTAAGTTATGCGGAGGTGCATACTCTTTTTCTTTGGGAGGAAATTCGAAAATGGTACAGAACTTTTACAGTTATGCAGATATATACCAAAACTTACAATTTGTATTTAATTTGGACAAGGTTACGTTTCAAAATATTTAAATTGGTAACTTCGTTAGAAAATAAACAACTTTGGCCACTAAAGTTTATCACGTGTGAAGCACGTGAGTCTGTAACTAAGGTCCAGAACTTGCTACAAATGCACCCTAAATTTTTTAAAAACTAGAGAAAAGCTTAAATGAGTAAGAAAACACTTAGAATCAGGTAAAAATACATTTACATAGTTCAAAATAGAAAAATAAAATATAACAAAAGCAGTTTATCGATTAATTTAAAAAAATGATAATGGGATCCCCAAAGGCCAGAATCTTGATTCCTCTTTTACCCTTTTTTTGTTATTTAAAAAAACCGCATCATAATTTTAAAAAAATAATAATGATTGATTTTTTTATAAAATTGATAACATGAATATCATTTATAAAAAGAAACGTTTTCCCTAAAAATAGTGATTTTCGTTCGTTCGTTCGTTCCCTATTTATAGAAGAGGATGCTAAAAATAGGTTGACCGTGATGGTTCCTTCTACCTGTGTAAATACGCTACCCATCTGCTCTCTCCCCCAACCATTTTCCTCATTGAATTCAATCCATCCATCCCCAAAATAATAAAACACGACAATGGCCAACAAGCTGATGGCAGTGTTCCTCATCTGCATTGTTTTTGCTGCGGCAGTGGAAGTGCAAGAAACAATGGCTGTGGAGTGCACAGAGAAGTGCGTCGATAAATGCGCTGAGGAGGGCCACGGCGCCACCTACTGCGACGTCACTTGTGAGGATTACTGCAAACGTGTGGTATGCTCAGTCATGATTTACATTCTAATGAAATGAAATTAATTGAATTCATCTTCATTGTCTATGACGTGTTTCAGGGGCATTTTCCATAAACTGATCCAATGTGCATCCACCAAGCGTAAAGGAAGAGAGTGGGTGATTTGTTCTTTCCTCACTTCAGGTAATGAAAATAGCAAGTATTGATATTTGATAGATATAGAGATAATACGTTACATATATGTAATGTTTTTGATAAACCCAGACAGTGGGTGGGTGACTTTGGTTCATCGAATTACCTTCCGTCTCTGTTAATTTTGAAACCTTTACATCTACTTCAGAGCTCCACCTTTCCTGTTTGCAGTCATACATATAGTAAGTAGAATTCAATTCACCACTCGAGAAAAGATTTTACCAGTGATTGCTTTCGAGTTAAGGTCCAGCCTTTTGACCTGGATGGAACAACCACGGTGGGGTTACAAATTTTGGCTGATAATAGGGAAACAAAACGATCTGCAATATCATAACTCATTCCAAAACAGAAACTACAAAAAACACTTGAATAAATGTACATTGATTCTTCAATCCATAACCGAGCTCGGCTCTAGACTGTCAGAACCTCCTGAAAACGGAAAGAAGAAAAAAAAAAGTGATTATCTACACACGAGTAGAACGGATATTCAGTGCCTTAATTACTACAAATAGTTCATTAGAAACGTGAAAGATAGGCAGCTAAAATTCAGCGAGAGATGTCAGGCACAGCTCAGTCTAGACCTCATGCAACTGAAATTGCTATAATTTTTATTTATTTATTGGCTGAATCAAAGGACTTTATCAATTGAGGAAAAGAAATTAGGGGGCATAGTAGTATACCTTCTCTTTCTGTTTGAACACGGTTTCGAGCTTCTTTATGTATTCATCAGTCAATTTCTGCAAAAGAGAGTATTTAGTGCAGGTATTAGACTGAAAAAATCCATCATTTAGGGGTGAAAAATAAGATGAGGACCACGTGCAGATAAGATATCATGAGTCATGCAAAAACATGGTGAATGAGGAACAATATAGGATTTAGTAGATACAAATATCAGGTAAAGGTTGAATATGATAGATTTCAGACTGAAATTAAGGAGTAAGGATTTAGAGTAGAAAAAGCGACCGGCATAAAATATCATCAAACTAGCAGTCACCTGCAGATCACTTGACAAATCTTTTACATTGTCTTCTGAGAGTTTCTTCTCCTGTCAAAGTGAGGGAATTAAGCAATATTAATGTAATCAATTACTACATTCAAAGTGAAATGAAAGATAAAGGCAAGGGCATTCAAACCTTCTCTAACTTGTCATAGGCTTTTAAAGCATCTCTTCTTATATTCCTCAAAGCTACCTGAGAATCAGCCACGATGTTAATCAGCTAATTCCAACGCACTTCTTGATTCAAAATATATTGTCATTGAAGTATATACTATATGCATCTTTGATTTCATCGACGGATAAGCTAATTGCTTCTTACTCCACTAACACTTCAGTTGCATCAGTAGGAAACCCCCAATAAACGATATAGAAAATACTACTAAAACTGGTCAAACTATATATTTTATGATATTGGGATCAATTTTGCAATGTTGTAATTAACATAACAATTCTTAAGCGTTATAACGGAAGGAATTCACTGTAAGTAGAAATCGTAAATTCTCTTAACCATCTAAAGATGTGCAGATTTACCTTTCCTTCTTCAGCCTGTTTTGCCACTATTTTTGACAACTCCTGCAATAAGAAAAAAAACTGAGAATATGTTACCTTCTATTTTAATGAGTAAAAATGAACTGAGAGGTGCCACAGAGCCACAGAACTGCTTCACTTAGGGACCACAGAGCCAGGAAAGAAGAATTTGACCATGCAGAGAAATTGCGATTGTATTACTTTCAATCAGCCTTCCTCTTGAAAAATATCAATAGTAGAAAAAACTACCTTTCGCCTATCAGATGTTAGTTGAGGGATAGACAAGCGTATCACGTCACCATCATTGTTTGGGGTCATACCGACATCCGAGCTGACAATTGCCTTTTCTATCGCCTTTAAGCTGTATGTATTTGATATTCCAGTAAGACTCAAACCTCAGTAAAAGGAACTTCAGTTTTCATGTTAGCTGTAACTTTATTATCATGTCTCTACCAAATGTAAGAAAAATCTATCAACGAATGGTAAAACAGCATGTGAATTTCACAGTTCCTAAAACTAAATTTAGTAAGTTTATTTCAGTGAAGATTCACTTTTTCATGAAGAACCAAGAGTTCCCTCTGTTATGAGATCCAAAACATCATCAAGCCACCAATGGGTCAACTATGAAGTGCCTCATTTTCTTGGCTCAAAGGAATATGAAGTACCTGGATTTATCATATGGTTGAATCAAGAGAACTCCCATCAGGGGTACTAATTTGAGCCATACTCTTTAAGCTAACTAGGCTGCCATAGTAATCCACCTAGAAATCATTCAGTTAAAAGAAATTCACTCAGTGAACATACTGAACCGAAATGCCAACTAAGTATAAGGTAGGATGACTTCCTAATGGGCACATTCAGTACTCCCCAAAATGATATGGCCACCTACAGATCCGTAGGATCTCTCAGTTATACTCCTTTCAATAGATCCATGACAAATATCACCTGGTTCTTTGAATTAGGCTCAAAGCATTTATCAACGATTATTACTGTTTTTTGTAATAAAATTTTGATGCAATATACGTAGGTGGGATAATATGAGTCTTAACTCCCAACTGCATCATCAAACATTGAAGCCTCGGATATTTGTTAATGTTATTATCATAAAAATGCCTCTAGAACTATTATTTTGAAGACTGAAAATTTCCCAAGATGTCACGTTATTCTTTGCAACTTTTCCCCCCACTCTCTTGAAGACTTGGACAATATCTTTTCATCTTGTCAATGAAGTCAAAAAATTCAAGAATGCTACGAGTTATGACAGCACGATTGCCACATTATACAACACAAAGAAGTAACGGAACAAAAAGAAAAACACAAAGAAGTAAACAAGAATAATAGCACAGCTTATCTATCAAATGACTCAAAACATAACCTATTCATGTAAGCAAAAAGAAGATGTTCTTAAAGCCACATATGCGATAGAATTCCAAAGAGCTTAAGACTATACCTCAACTTTGTCTAGCATAGCTGGATTTGATCTTCCCGTTCTAATAGAATTGAAGTTCGTCTTTAATGCTTCAATAGTCTTTTCCATCCTTTGTCTCTATAAAAGAAAAGGTACTGTAAGGAAAAATATTTAACAAGCAACCATCCTTTAACTGAAAAACGCCAGATTTAAGCATACTGGATTGGAATAACTAAAAATGTTGACTTACAACATCTTTCTCAATCACTGATTTTTCAGCTTCAATTTCTTCTTTAGTTGCATATCTGACGAATCTATCCCTAATGGATGCATGACAAAAAAAAAAAAGCAAAGTACTTTTTATTAAAGATTTAAATAGTCTCTCGTCCAATACATTTTTCTAGTGAATCATATGAATAAAAAAAAACTTGCCTTTTTTGCAGGGGCATTTTGCTACTGGGGATTCTAATGACAAAACCCTGAAGGCTCTCATAGCTTGCTGAAGATCTCAATGAGCCTACTCTACAGGTGATCAAAAGGCAATGGCATTGCCTTTTGTAAAATGCATCTGCCACATTACGCAGTACGCTGAATTGAACCAAGATATAGTTGCCAACTTATGAACAACAGCAAAAAATGATTGTGAATTTTCATTAAAATGCAGCATCCCGTCATTCATAAACTAAGTTAGTCCAGGCAAATCCATTATCTTAAGTCGAGTAAATCATATTTCACCAAAGATATGTCAATATGCGGCAGAATCTGTCCGATAAATGTAATAAAATCTGATATCACATTTTCTATTTTATCCCCGTCTTTAACCAAATATGTTTCATTAATCCCGATCATCGCATTCAAAGACTCTTAAAAGTTAAAACGAAGACCCTAAACCTTTCAAATACAACCAGAAAACGCACAACAAACTGCCAAAAAGTTCTGCAGTAAATTCATCTCAAAAGACACAAGAATTAAGAAGAAAAAAAACACTGGAAGACGAAAACTTACCAGAGGCAGAGAAGAGGATTGCGGAAGGGTTAGGCTTGGAATTAAAGGTGGACCGAACAGCTGTGGTGGCGGGGAAAGGAGTAGCCATGTAATGATGCGAAATCTGCGGAATCTGATAGCAGCTGATGAATATGATTCAGCTGCACTGGTGCTAATGAACTACGTAGCGCATGAAAATGAAGGGAATGGATTTTCTTGTTGTGGATAAGAACTTTCCTCTCAATTACGGACTCAACTAGAGGCAAAAATTCAATATTATGATTATAATTATTATTTGTTTTATATGATTAATCGTATTATTACTTATTAGTAGTGGTGGTGAATTTTTTAATAGTAATGTTGGAATATAAAACCGAAAAATTGGAGTGTTTTACTTAATGAATTTCATTCTATTTCAGTTCTGAATCTGCAGGTATGTATATAGAGTATTATAAGCTATGAAAGGTAATACATTTAATTAGGCTATTTTATAATATTTCCTAATCTAGTCTATGTTAAATATACTTTCCTTGTTCAGATTGTGGACATATGGAAACTAATATATTGTTGTATATTGCAATTGCTGACACTCCCCCTCAAGTTGAGTAGTAGGATCGTTGATACTCAACTTGAAAAGAGTTTCTCGGAATACCCTTCCATTAACTGCCTTGGTGAGGATATCCGCAAGTTGATCTTCTGAACGGACAAATGACAATGAGATGACTTCTCATTCTAGCTTCTCCTTTATAAAATGTATGTCTACTTCCACGTGTTTGGTTCTCTCATGTTGAACTGGGTTCTCAGAGATGTTGATTGCTGCTTTATTATCACACATAAGGTCACATGCTTCAGTTGGAGAAAAATCGATTTTCGTTAGTAACTTTGTCAGCCAAAGTATCTCGGTAACCCCTCTTGCATTGGAGAGAGCGACAACCTTCTGTTTCTTACTTCGCCATGTAACAAGATTATCTCCTACGAAAGTGAAATATCCTGCTATGGACTTTCGATCATTAGGATTCCCTGCCCAGTCTGCGTTTGTATACCCTTTGATCTTCAGATGTCCATTGTTCCTAAATAGCACTCCATGCCCTGAGGAACCCTTCAGATACCTCACAATTCTCCATGCAGCTTCCATGTGATCATGTTGCGGCTGGTGCATAAACTGACTAACCAATCCCACTGCATATGCAATATCAGGATGAGTGTGAGATAGGTATATAAGTTTACCTACTAGCCGTTGGTATTCTTCCTTGTCTGCAGGTACTCCATCTTCTCTTATTTGCAGACCATGGTTTACCACCATAGGTGTTTCCGCAAGTTTACATCCTAACATCCCTGTACCTGCTAGCAAGTCTAGTATGTATTTCCGCTGTGATATGAAGACTCCTCGTTTAGATCTTAGCACTTCAATGCCAAGAAAGTACTTCAAGTCTCCCAAGTCTTTCATTTCAAATTCCCTACATAGGCTTCCTCTAAAATTTCTCATCTCATCTTCATCGTCTCCAGTAATGACCATGTCATCCACGTATATAATTAAGCATGTCACACATTTATCTGTCTTCTTTAGAAACATAGTATGGTCTGAGTTACTCTGTGTGTATCCATATTTGCGCATAGCCACCGTGAATCATCTGAACCAAGCTCTTGGTGATTGTTTTAGTCTGTATAACGCCTTCTTTAACCTACAGACGTTTCCCTATTTTAACTCATTCTCATACCCGAGTGGGATTTCCATATATACCTCCTCCTGCAAAACTCCATGCAAGAATGCATTTTTGACATCGAATTGTCTAAGCGGTCAACCTTTAGTTGCAGCTATAGATAACAGAACTCGGATCGTGTCGATTTTGGCAACTGGGGAGAACATCTCCGAGTAGTCTATTTCGTAGGTCTGTGTGTATCCTTTTGCTACTAATCGTGCCTTGTGTCGCTCGATTGTACCATCCGGCTTGTACTTGATAGAGTATACCCACCTGCACCCTACTGCTTTCTTTCCGGAGGGCAACTGACATAACTCCCAAGTCTCATTCTTCATTAGGGCCTCAATTTCTGTATCCATAGCATGCTTCCATAGCTTGGATTGTTGTGTATCCTTAACAGAGTTAGGAGCACTCCCTGTGTATACCGCCATGATGAACGCCTTAGCTTGACTGCTTATTCTTCCATTCATGTATTCTTGAAAAAGACAGGAGACCTAATAACCTGTTTGATCATTTATGTTGATGACATGATTATCACAAGGAATGATATAAAAGAAATGCACAAGCTCAAGAGGAACTTGTTTGAAGAATTCGAAATGAAGGATCTCGGAAATTTGAAATATTTCCTTGGAATCGAGGTGCTAAGATCAAGAGAGGGAATCTTTATATCTCAAAGGAAGTATACTCTGGATTTCTTGACAGAGACAAGAATGTTGGAATGCAAACCAGTTGGAACTCCAATGGTAGTAAATCATGGTCTACAACTATCAGAATGAGCGAGACTAACATATAAAGAACGATATCAAAAGCTAGTTGACAAACTTATATATCTGTCACATACACGACTAGACATAGCTTATGCAGTAGGAGTAGTAAGTCATTTTATGCATGGACACCAAGTTGATCATATGGAGACAGTCATGAGGATTATGAGGTATTCGAAGGGCACCTCAGGACATGGAGTTTTGTTCAGAAGAAATGGTCATCTGGAAATACAAGGGTACACAGATGCTGACTGGGCAGTCAACCCAGTTGATCGAAGATCCACATCCAAATATTTTATCTTTATTGGTGATAATCTGGTAACCTGGAGAAGTAAAAAGCAGAAGGTGGTGACCCTCTTAAGTGCGGAAGCAGAGTTCCGTGGGATAGCTAGTGGATTGGCAGAGATACTCTGGCTGAGAAAACTAATGACAGAAATTGGTTTTCCAACAACAGAATCATGTGAGCTACTATGTGACAATAAAGCAGTAATCAGTATTTCAGAAAATGCAGTTCAACACAACCGAACCAAGCATATTGAGGTGGACATAAACTTCATAAAATAGAACCTCGAAGTTGGAAATATCAAACTACCATTTGTTCGTTCAGAACACCAATTAGGAGATATACTGACCAAAGCAGTGAACTCGAAGGTTTTCAAGGAAGTACTGGGCAAGCTGAGTATCAGAGATCCGACCACTCAACTTGAGGGAGAGTGTTAGAATTACCAAGTCAACAAGTCAATGGGTCAAAAATATAAGTAATATTGTCAAAAGTAAAACAGTTATGTTGACATTAGATGGTCAAATTAATAAGGGTTAATAGGTCCAATAGTACCATAAGTTTGGGCCATGTGATCGGATGGTACCCCTATGTTGTTTTATAGTACCATAAGTTTCGCAATGTTGTTATTTGGTCCAAATTACTGTTGCCGTCAATGTTAACTAACGGAATGTTGATGTGGCACTGGCGTGGCGCTGACGTGGCACTGATGTGACAATTGGAAAATACACATAAATAGGAAACATAATAAAAATAGGGAAAAATCGGAAAAAATTATAAAAAAATATTTTAAAACTTTATATATTAATAAAATGTATTTTTTATAAATTGTTTTTAAAAAAATCGAAAATTTCAAAAAATATGAACAAAATCGAAAAAATTATAAAAAATTTCAAAACATATTTTAAAACTTTATATATTAATAAAATGTTTTTTTATAAATTTATTTTTTTTAAAAAAAATCGAAAATTGAGAAAAAAAAACTAGGTTGGACCCTTAGGGTCCAATTGACCCAGCCAAGGGTCGAACCCTGGGCTGGGTTGGACCCCTACCAGGTCGCCTGACTTGGGCGACCAGGTCTGGGTATGACCCAGCCCTGGGTTCGACCCTGGCTGGGTCAATTGGACCCCAAGTTAGTTCGACCCTTGGGGTCCTATTAACCCAGCCAGGGTCGAACCCAGGGTTGGGTCATACCCAGACCTGGTCGCCCAAGTCAGGCGACCTGGTAGGGGTCCAACCCATCCCAGGGTTCGACCCTTGGCTGGGTCAATTGGACTCCAAGGGTCTGACCTAGTTTTTTTTTTTTCCTATTTTCGATTTTTTAAAAAAAAATATATAAAAAATACATTTTATTAATATATAAAATTTTAAAATACTTTTTTGATTTTTTTTTATAATTTTTCATGTTTTTTCCCTATTCTTTTAAATTTTCCTATTTATTTTTAATTTTTAAATTAAATATTATATTATATATCTACGTGACGCTAATGTGGTGCTGACATTGACCATTTAACAGAAAAATCTAACGGTTGACTAATAGAGTACCATAGGACAACATGCTCCAAACATAACAGACCATTTAATCACATCAAAAAACATATGGTACCATCCGATCACATGACCCAAACTTATGGTACTATTGGAACTATTAACCCAATTAATAATTCTACAGCTACTAGAATAGGTAGACAAGTTGTATAAGTATATGTGTGGTTGAGCTGAAATCAATTAGAGTAATGAAGTGAAATGACATATATTGAGTAAAACAGATTTTACCTGTGTTAACATATATGTAACGTATTATCTCTATATCTATCAAATATCAATACTTGCTATTTTCATTACCTGAAGTGAGGAAAGAACAAATTGTTGTTTATCAAGCAAGATAATTTGAAGAACAGCAGAAAACAGAAGCAAAATATGTAGAACTTGGATTAATTTTATTTGATATGCAATTAAGAATTTATAAAAGAGTTACTACCTATTTTTAGCTAATTAATCCACTAACTCCACTAACTCCACTATCTTTAGCTAATTATTCTACTACTTCCACTATTTCACTATTTTTAGCTAATTATTTCACTACTTCCACTACTACTTCCACTATCTTTAGCTAATTATTCCACTAATATGAAAAACCTGATTTTAACTAACACTCCTCCTAAATCAGGTTGTTGCAAACTCCCAATATTTCCCTAAGAAGTAATACTTGACCTCGAAGTGTTTTTTCATTCTAGTCATAGCTTACAGTTTATCCTGAAGAACCTTCTTAATTGCATTTATCTTTCCATTTTCATTCTTCTCAATCATGGCAAGCTCCTCCTTCATTGCAGCTAGCCATTTCTTATCAATCTCGGCTTCCTTATATCCTTCAGGTTCAAGGACTGCAAGATTGTATCTTTGATAAATCTCAACAAGAGATCTTAACCCCCTAACAGATTGATCATCTGTCAGTTCATCATCATCAAGGCAGACACTTTCGCCTTCAACTGTAGGATAAACAAAAGAACAAGACTGGAAGGGTTTGTCCTTGATCTGATCCCTCGACCGCTCCAACTCCGAGCGAAGCGTATCCACGGTCACATTTGCAATCTCAAGTTGACATTTGGTGTTCCTTATGATTTCATTTGCCTGAGCTTCAGATTCTCTACAGTCATCAAGTTCATTCCTTAGGGTTTCCACCAGGTTTAGGGTTTTAGAGAGCTCCATACGGAGTGTATGGACATCGTGATGTGCAGACTCTGTGATGCCTTCTTTGATTGTGAAAGAAGATTGCTCCTCCTCCAATGGATTGAGTGCAAAACTCTTTCCCTTCATTTTGATCCTAAAGAGCTCCTTACCACTAGAATCTATAATAATACACTTTTTATCTTCAAACAACAGCTTGAAATTCTTTTCTAGCAATTGACCAACACTAAGCAAGTTTTGATCAATTTCAGGCACATATAGCACTTCATCAATCAGCTTCGTACATGAATTGCTATCTATAACTACTGTATTTTTTCCTTTAACAGATATGAACTTTCCATTTCCAATTTTCACTTTGGAAAGAACTGACCTGTCAAGTTGGTTGAAGAGTCTCATATCACCAGTCATGTGATTAGTGCACCCACTATCGACCAACCACCCATCACTCGATGCTCCTGCTATGAAGCAAGATGCCGCAAACAGATGTTCCTCCTCTTCTTCATGGACAACAGCTTGAGTTTCTCTATTCGTCTGATTGTATTTTTCAAGGCAAATCTTTTCTACATGCCCCATCTTTTGACACCTCTTACATTTTATGTCTGGCCTTTTCCAACATTTGTAGTGAGGATGGTTCTCCTTACCACAATGCTTACAAGGAGGAAAAGTTCCTCCATTTTGTCCCATTACTGCCGCACTTGACTCACCATCACTAGAATTAAGCTTGCCTTTTCATTTCTTCTCCTTACTCTTCTGGTTTAAGTGCAACTTGACCTTCAAAGCACCTTCAATTTCCCTTGCTTCACGCATCAATCGTCTTTGCTCTTGAGCTTGAAGAGCACTAAGGAGCTCTGCCAATTTGAGAGTTGACAAGTCCTTGGTGTTCTCCAATGAGGCAATGGTTGCTTCAAAACTCTCAGGAAGAGAGACTAATATGTTCTCCAAAATTATGCTATCTTTCATCTCCTTACCAAGTATTCTAACCTGGTTTGCGAGTCCCACCAATCGATCTGAGTATTGTTGGATGGTCTCAGATTCCTTCATTTGCTCCTTCTCAAATTACCTTATCAAGTTCAGAGATTTCATGCCCCTTATTCTCTCATCTCCCTTGTATTTTTTTTCTTCGAGGAAGTCCCAAATTTCATTGGTTGACTTTATGGACATGATTCGACTGAAAATTGCAGGTGAGACAGTCGAATAAAGGCATGACTTGGCTCGTGCCTTTCTCATTTTCTTCTCCCTTTGAACCTTGATTTGAGCAAGTGTGGGGTTGGGTGGAAGAGCTGAAATTTCATAATCTTCTTCAACTGCCTCCCACAGATCAGTGCCCTCCATGTAAGCTTCCATTTTGACAGCACAAGCTTGGTAGTTTGAGCCATCGAATTTTGGTGGAGCAACACCTGAGAAGGATTCTTCCATTTGATGAGAGCTTAGAGTGTTTATGGGTGGGTGATCTCAAGAAATCGACAATCACACAACCTCACAGATCTCTCAAGAAATTAAGCTATGGGTGAATGATCTCAAGAAATCGACAATCACTCAACCTCACAGATCCCTCAAGAAGCTAAGCTCTGATACCACTGTTGTTTATCAAGCAAGATAATTTGAAGAACAGCAGAAAACAGAAGCAAAATATGCAGAACTTGGATTAATTTTATTTGATCTGCAATTGAGAATTTATACAAAAGTTACTACCTAATTTTAGCTAATTAATCCACTAACTCCACTACTTCCACTACTTCACTATTTTTAGCTAATTATTCTACTACTTCCACTACTTCACTAATTTTAACTAATTATTTCACTACTTCACTAATTTTAACTAATTATTTCACTACTTCCACTACTTCAGTAATTTTAGCTAATTATTTCACTACTTCCACTATCTTTAGCTAATTGTTCCACTAATATGAAAAATCTGATTTTAACTAACACAAATCACCCACTTTCTCTTCCTTTACGCTTGGTCGATGCACATATGATAACTAAACTTAGTCTTTCACATATTATTAGAGTCATAGCAAACTAAAGTTCTTTCATATATTGTCACTTCGAGACAGACAACTCGAAGTGAGGAATGAAAGTTTCACTAGAATCAATAAGAAGAAAAAGTATTGCCGAAGCGAAAAAGTAAGATTGAAAAATCCAGGGCAATATCGATCGAAAGATAACATTGAGACAACAAGAAACATAAAGTAAAATCAATGTTGAGGGGTAGTGTTGAAGTACAACATTGACTTTATGGGTCGGGTTAGAAGACTCAGATCAAGAGTATATTTAGGTTTATGGACTTAGTGAGTTGGAGAAAAATTTAGAGAATTAGAGACTAAAGTATGTTTAGAAATTTCTAGGAATTTTTTGATGATTGTAGTTAGTTCTTGTTCCAGTGATCTCCCACGTCTAGAGTATTATTTAGCTCACTATGAATAGGAGTTCATACCATTGCATGTATCAACCAACCAACAATATGTACCACCACAAAGTGAGTTGTAAACAAGATGTCGTATTTAGAGTGATAGTGTTATATATACATTCAGACTCTTCTCTTCTCATTAAATTACGGTCTTGGGCAATTGCAATCTAGCACTTCGATTATTTAAAGCACTTACACACTTTAAACCCTATCCATATACGGTGTAGTAACGCGTTTGATTATCTTCTAGACAATAGTTTAAGGTTGTTTATCCGATAAGGATGCATTGTCTCGGCCGGAAAGACAACGAATAGAAGAGATGAAAAGGTTGTCGACGAGGTAGAGTAAGAGTACCATTACGGTCCAAAAGGCATAAAATGTGTCGTATTGCATGGAGGATTTCCTCACGGCAGCTCATCTTCTAGTTTTAAATATAATTATCGAGTGTGTCAATTTGTGGCTTATGTACGTATATATGATTGCACCACGGGTTCTTCTAATAGCACTACATAAGTTGGCATAAAGTCGGGATACGGTAAATCTTATTAAATAAAGTGATAGGTTATGAATGCAACGCACATGTCATATGACTCATATCTATATGTACATGTCACATTATATCTGTAATATGGATACTCGAGCATCCTTACTTATGAAACCCTAGTGAGATTATTTGTCCATAATTCCTTGATATTTGGTTGCCACTACATGGAGTGGTTCTTTCCTATGAAGAGTGAGTCCACTGGCTTCCTCCTCCATCGACATCTCTTCATACTTCATTCCTTTAGGCAGCTCCCAATCGAAACAATACAGCAGATTAGCTAAAGTAAATTCCACCGTTCCGACTCCCATGGCGATTCCCAGACAAATTCTCCGACCACTTCCAAAAGGCAACAACTCGAAGTTCTGTCCCTTAAAATCAAGGGTTAATTACTTAATTGGTTACACATGTTTCACCATTGTGCAGAATGGTTACACATGTTTCAAAATGTGATTAATTGGTTTTGCTATGTGACTAATTGGTTACACATGTTTTTCCAAATGTGATTAATTGGTTATTCCGTTAGTAAACCGTTAATTTTAACGTTAATTCATTTTTTAACATATTATTGAATTGTGAAATGACTATTATGCCCTTAGTTGTATTGAAGAACAGATTGGAAGGATTGAAGAACCAAAATCGAATCAAATTCGATTTGATGTTCTTGAGAACCCAGAAATCAGATTTCTGGGTTCTTGAAGAACCAGAAATCTGATTTTTGTGTTCTTGAAGACACAGAAATCTGATTTCTGGGTTCTTGAAGAACCAGAAATCTGATTTCTGAGTCCTCAAGAACCCAGAAACAACAGTGGGTAACATGTGGGTAACATGTGGGTCCATTTCTGGGTTCTTCACAATGTGGGTAACATGTCGAACCTTTTAATCACATCATTTCAAACAACAGTATCCATTTAATCACATTATAGAGAAACATGTATGACCTTTTAATCACATTAAAGAGAAACATGTATGACCTTTTAATCACATTATAGAGAAACATGTATGACCATTTAATCACATTTGGTGATAACATATACTGCAATACAGAACTTCAAGAACCCAGAATTGCGATTCTTGATTCTTGAAGAACCCAGAAATCTGATTTCTGGTTTCTTCAATTATTGTTCTTGAAGATGATGTGTTCTTGAAGATGATTCTAGGGGTAATTTCGTCATTTTACGTATCTAAATAGTGACTTAACTGTGATTTTAACGGTGAATAGTGAAAAAACCAAATAGTCACATTTCAAAACCAATTAATCACATTTTGAAACATGTGTAACCATTCTGAACATTGGTCAAACATGTGTAACCAATTAAGTAATTAACCCTAAAATCAATGTCTTTGTCCTCAAACCGGTCGGGATTGAACTCTTCGGGTCTGTCCCAGCTCTTCGGGGCTCTGTCGATGGCCCATACGTTAACGAAGATTCTTGTGCCGGGGAAGGACATCGTACCCGCCAATTTGACAGTGTCGAATGGCTTCGTGAGGGATCAGAAGAGGTGCCACTGGATGCAACCTCAGTGACTCTTTAACCACCATTTTTAAGTGTTTCAAGTTCGGAAGATCGGATTCTTCCACCTTCGGTTTCTCCACGACGAGACTCTGAATCTTAGACTGTACCTTCTTCATCACTCTAGGGTTTCTCAGTAACTCGGCCATCGCCCACAATATGGTGATGGAAGTGGTGTCGGTTCCTCCAAGGAAGGTGTTCTACAACCACAAAAAAGATGATTAGATCAAAGAGAAATACTTGAATAAAAAATATATGTAAGATTTGTTTGGAGTTCTTACCATGATCACGGCCTTGATACTTCGATCAGTGAGAGTGAGAGAGTTCACTGAATCCTTCTGCAACGAAATCAAAACATCTACAAAGTCTTCACTTTCCAACTGACCGGATCTTTCCGAACTCCGGTGCTTATCGAGCACCATCTAATAGTAACCATCGAGATCACGAAACGACTTCTCCAGCCTCGAACTATACCCAGTGAACACATCGATAGCCCGACCCCACCAAGTGGGGAAGAAATCCTCCGCCGGGAAGCTGCCGAGGACATGCAGGGCCTCATTAAGCACATTTTGGAATTTCATCCCTCCAAAATTGTCCCTCCCATACAACTTCCCAAGAGTCACATTTGACACGATCCCATCAGTGAGCTCAAATATCTTCCCGTCAAGCTCGATCGGGGTTGTCGAACTCTGCGAAAGGAACTCGATTAGACGGGTTACTTCCTCTTCTCGAGCTTTCCATAGCGAACGCGATCATCAGTTCGACCGTAAAAAAATTTCGGGTCTCTCTCCAGTAATCACCGTAAGGAGAGAAAGCGATATCTAAGTGATCGTAGGCGAGTTTTCTTGCCCCTGGAGATCCAGGGCGACTGCATGTATCGAGGTCGTTAGTCTTGAGGACCTCCTTGGCTGCCTCGACGGAGGAAACCACTAGAGCGGTCACGTACCCTAGCTGGAGTTGCATGATAGGGCCATATCTGTGGGATAGTTCAAGCAGGGCACGGTGGGGCAGTTTGCTCCATTGATGTAAGTTGCCTATGATGGGGAGCTTTGGTGGGCTTGGTGGAAGATTCAGTCCCTTGAAGGAGGTTAATTTGTTCTTGAGGAAGACGATGGATAGGAAGGTAACGCGAGAGAGGAAGAGGAGAAGAAGTGGTATCTGTGGTAGACATTGAAGAGAAAGAATCATCTTGTAGCTTCACTGTGTGTCTCTCTACTCTTGCAGAGCAGAAGAGCTCTCGGCCACAAACGACCGTATTTTTCTATAAAAGCTCTTCTGCTCTGCAAGTGTAGAGAGCAACATAGTGAAGCTGCAAGATGATTCTTTCTCTTCAATGTCTACCACAGACACCACATCTTCTCCTCCTCACCCTCGTACCTTCCTATCCATCGTCCATTGTCGTCCCTAGTGATGGATAATATTAGTTTTTATAATAAAGAATAAGGATGATAATGGTGCGCTAAAAAAATGTTAACCTAGTTTTTATATTGTTTTTGCTCTATTGTAAAATATGATTACGTGGTGCGGATATGGTGATAAATTTCCTACCCGTAATGGTTATGAACTATGGTATGCAATTTAAGAATATAATATGGTTATGGTATTTGTTATACTTTTACTAATACCCTAACCATTGACATCCATATCCATCATATTAAGATTCTTAATCTAAAGAAATTGAAGAACAAGGAACTTACTTAGAGAGGAAGTAAACGAGATAAATCTGATTTTCACTTCTTCAAGGTCGTTAAATCTGTTACACGCCTAACGTATATATAGAGTTCAAAACATTGAAATTGCAGATTGGTCCTTATTCTAATTTTACATTTTGACACCTATGTTATATGTAATTATACATATAACCTAACATTCCCCAATCAAGATCCAATTTCCACTTTCTAAACTTTTCCATTTTTCCTTGATGCTGATATCAAGTCTTGAAGTTGGCGACCACATGTTGGCGACCACTTTTCACTTTCCAGATCAAGATCGAAACACTTTTCATGTTGGCGACCACATGTTGGCGACCACATGTTGTCGTCACTTTCCAGACCTGTGTTTTCTATGTCGATGGAGCAACTCTGTGTTGATGACGAACAACTCTGTGTGCTGTCTTCTTAGAATCATATACTCGTATGTATGAACATCCATCAATCAATCGATCACTAAAGGATAGACTACTGATCATATATCATCTGATATTCTTGATATCAGTATATGCTTCCATCACGAATTTTCAGCAGAACTTTGCAGTATCTTCTGCATAGAACAACACACTCATACTCATGCTTACCTAGATCCATTTCAGCATATGAATATCATGCTGTCTATCCTTGCAAATCATATGCAATACTAGGGAAGACACCTTATACACGACCAGCACAGAAAGTATAATGGATCATAGAACTGAACCAAAATGACCCATAACAGCATGTTACTACTCAAATATCTCAGCTGAGCATTACACATCTGTTTATCATCCTTTCTCTTTTTTTTTTCTTTATTTCAGATACAAACGATCTGTATATGATCAAGTCTTTGACTGATCACTCTTTTATTTTTATTTTTATTATTGGCAGAAGGGTTTGAGCCCTTATCTTATCAACAATGGTTGGAGGGTTTTTGCCCTCATCCTTTCTTCCTCAAGAGACAACTCAAAGTATCTTTGATGTTTTCTTTGAGCCGAACTCTGTTTTTGGAATCAAACCATGTCCTATGCCAATTACTCCTTTAGATTGACAGCCAGATAGCTTGCTCAGCTGAACATATTGACAGCTACAATTCATTATGCATCATTCCGAATCAATTACAAACCCACATATACTCACAGTGACCGTCTATATGATGAACTTCTGCAAGCAAAGCAAATGCCTACAATTCTAGACAAAACATGACCAGACATATGCCAAAACTGAGCTACCAAGCATGAACATGACTGTAACGACTATACAGCAGAAACGCAGAATTAACTGAACAAACTTGATGACAGCAAATACCAATCAGAATATCAGGCAATACTATGATCATAATCAATATCCAGGGACCAAATGCATCAACAGAAGTCATATAACATAGTATAGACCCCAGAAAACATAACACAGAATCATTCATCAAAAGCAAGCAGAGCCATACCTCCACCTGACTCTGACTCTGCCAATTCCTGAATAGAACATACTCCCAGCTTTTTCCTACACGGAACAAACATCTTCTCAGTCAAAGGTTTAGTAAGTATGTCAGCAATTTGCTCACTGGAAGGCACATAGTTAACCAAGACATGTCCAGAATTCACCTTTTCACGGACAAAAAACATGTCAATTTCTACATGTTTCATTTTCGTATGTTGAATGGGATTTTCAGTGATAGCCGCAGCACTTGAACTGTCAGTCCAGACAGTAGGTACAGCAGATAAATATAAACCCATTTCAGAAAGAAGAGATTTCACCCAAAGAATTTCACAAACCGCATTGGCAATTGCCCTGAATTCAGCTTCAGCACTAGATCGAGCAACAACAGACTGTTTCTTGGAACTCCAGATGATCGGATTCCCATTTAGGAGGAGATAATGACCAGAGATTGACTTCCTATCAGCAATGTCCCCTCCCCAATCTGCATCACAATAGGAAGTTAAGGATACCTCTTTAACAAGAAAACAATTATTTCTGAAAACCAAACCGTGATCCAGAGTCCCTTTCAGATATCTAACAATATGTAAAACAGATTTCCAATGACTTACCGAAGGTGTTTGCATGTATTGACTGAGTTTATTCACAGAAAAATTAATGTCTGGCCTAGTTACACATATGTGTTGCAGCGCCCCAATGGTACGCCTATACAAAGTAGCATTATCAAACAATTCATCACACATAACCATACCTGTTTTTGATAAACAGTTACCTGTCATAGTTGTAGGAAAATCAGTCGTTTTCGAGAGATCTAACTTGCAAACCAGCTCCTGAATGTATTTCTTTTGATTGAGTATCAGAAATTCATCCGAAGCAGTGACTTCCATTCCCAGGAAGTAGCTCAAACTCCCAAGATCCTTAAGCTGAAACTCCTCATTAATAACCGTGATCACCTCAGTTATTGCTGTCGACGAAGGACCTGTAACTACAATGTCATCGACATATACTAACAAGAAGACAGAACCAATATTGGAATGTTTAATAAAGAGACAACTATCAGCAACAGATGCTTGAAATTGTAGCTTAGAAATAAGAAAATTCTTGAGCTTTTCAAACCACGCACGTGGTGCCTGCTTAAGGCCATATAGCGCTTTCCTCAGTTTGCAAACTAGTAATGAATCTGAGTTAGTCACTTGCTCAAACCCCGGAGGTTGAATCATGTAGACTTCCTCAGATAGATCACCATGGAGAAACGCATTGTTAATGTCGACTTGACGTAAAGACCATTTGTGAGACAACACGCACCGTAGCTGATTTAACAACCGGACTGAATGTTTCCTGGAAATCAAAGCCTGGTTTCTGAGAGAAACCTTTAGCTACTAACCTGGCTTTATACCTTGCAATTGATCCATCTGCATTTTTTTTTATTTTAAAGAGTCATTTGCACCCAATTGGAATGCGACCAGGAGGAAGCTCAACCACTGTCCAAGTGTTATTCTGTAATAATGCAGAATACTCAGCTTCCACAGCCTCCTTCCAGTGAGGACAATGAAGAGCCTGAAACACAGATTTTGGTTCATTATTAATCAATGAATCTGAAGGTTCAGAAGAAACAAGTAGAGCTTGAATAGAATTATGAGAAGCAACTCTGCTTTTCGAGCGAGTCTGCATAGAATGAGAGTTGATAGGAATAGACTTAGACAGAAAAGTAACATCAGAAGTCTGTACTGGAACCAAATATGAATCTTGTAAACGATATGTAATAGTAGGAAGAGAAGAGTTATCAGTTTGCATTACCAGAGCATTATGCAAGGTATTATCATTGATGCTAACTTCAGGACAATTTATAGCAACAGGAGAATGAGAATTAGAAGACAGAGATTGATTAGAAGTAGGCACAGGTAAATCAGACACCACATTTGAAGGAGAAGAAGAAGAGAAGTTAGGAATAACCGAAGGTGGTGTTAAGTCAGGAAACGATGCTTGAGATGGTCCTGAATCCAACACCTGTTCAGACGAAGAAGAAGAGAAGTGAGTATCACATGGTAAGAAGAACGGCAATGAAGTGTAATTCTGAGTAGGAGACACCGAAGTGAAGAAACTGCCTTTGCTATCAGCAAAAGGAAACGTGTTTTCATGAAACACCACATTCCTTGTCGTATACACTCTACCTGTAGCAGACAAACACTTGTATCCACGATACTTTGAACAATATCCTAAAAAAACACAAGGTTCTGATCTATGAGCAAGTTTGTGTCGATTATAAGGCCTTAAATGTGGGAAACATAAACAACCAAACACCCGTAAGAAGGAGTAGTCAGGAACAGAAACAAATAGCTTTTCATGAGGAGATTTCTTATCTAAACTATGAGAAGGAAGCCTGTTTATGAGGAATACAGCAGTAAAGAAGGCGTCTGACCAGAAATGTAAGGGTACCGAAGCCTGTGCCAGCAATGTGAGACCAAGCTCCACGATGTGTCTATGCTTGCGCTCTACAATTCCATTTTGCTCAGACGAATACGGACACGTGATCCTATGAGATATCCCATACTGAGCTGAATATGCAGACAGGAACCGAAACTCTCCACCCCCATCAGATTGTACAGCTTTGAGTGAATGTCCAAGCTGTTTCTCTGCCATCCTGTGAAATTCCACAAAGTATTGAGCAGCGTCACTTTTCTTAGATAAGAAATAAATCCAAGTGAACCTACTAAATGCATGTACAATGCTCAAATAATACAGATTTCCATTAGATGCACACGCAGCAGGTCCCCAAAGGTCAACCTGAACAAGCTCCAAAGGATGAGTATAAACTGTATTTGAAGAATGAAAAGGTTGCTTCTTGCTCTTACCCACAGCACAAGCAACACATTGAATAGGAGAGTGAACCACTGGATGATTGTGTAACCGTAAGAAGTTAACAAGAATTTTGTTCGATGGGTGCCCAAGCCGCATGTGCCATACCTGAGATGACTCTTTGCTGTCTAATGTAGCTACCAAACAATCAATATCCAGTTTATCAATAGACTCAGCTGTGATAACATCAGAATTCACATCTTTAGAATCAATACGAATAGACAACAGACTCTCTTTATCAGCAGACTTAGCCTCAGTCGAATTCATCATACTACCAGAATCAGCACATATATCAGAAGAATGATCATACGAAACAACAACAGGAGGAATCACAGAAAGATTCAATTTATTAACAAACTCAACTTTATTCGAACCAGATAAACCAGCATTCATCTTACAAAATTCATTGCTAAAGTTTTCAACTTCCACAGAATTACAGCTATTGTTAACAGAAACACTAGACTTGGCAAATTGACACGGAGACAGTTTTGAGAAGTCGAGTTTGTATAAACCAGAGTTTTCCAATCCTCTAAGCAATACATGATGTGACTGAGCATCTCGGATAACACAGTGATTGGCATGAAACTCGAAGTAAACCTTGTTATCCTTGGCGAACTGAGAGACAGATAACAAATTCTTAGTAACCGAAGGTGTATAAAGCATATTATGTAGAAACAGATTTTTTGAATTTATATCAACAGAATTGGCAGGAATAGCAGCTGATCCTATAGCAGCTATACTAAGTGAAGAACCATTACCTACTGTAACCTTACCTTGGCCATTGTAAGGCATGCATCCATTGATATATGAAGGAGCGGCATTTGTCAAGTGATTGGTTGCACCAGAATCTGGGAACCAAGTCGAGTCATGCTGCACACCAGAAGTGGACACTGCAGAATTGGCCTGAGCATTGCTGAAGACCGATTGAGTGTCCAAAGCTTGACCTATACCTTGAATAGAAGACGAGGCATATGGTGTGCTTGGAACCACATGAGGTAAAGATAACATAGGTGCATACATCATTGGTGCAGAAGGACCCGGGTAACCATTCAGAACAGCAATACTAGTATACGCAGCATTAGGTCCAGGATAAGTATTGTTATAAAATGAAGAAGACTGAGTTTGATTGGGCATCACATAAGGAGAAGAAAGATTATTAGCAGGAGGATAGTAGTTGGCAGGTATAAAGGACATAGAAGAATGTTGCACATGAGAAGAAGGAGCAGAAGGTACATGAGGAGGTGCAGATGACATATGCATCGATCCTGACTTTTCAGTAGGAAATTGTTCAACTGGATCATCCCACTGTGTAGAACAGAGATTGACAGAAGGTGATACAGCATTACCAGGATCAGTCACCCCTGTGAAGTTGACATTAAAACGGTGATAGCATCTATGGACAAGATGTCCAAACTTCCCACACAGTTGGCACTGAGGGCGATTCTTGCCAAATCCACGCCCACGGCCTCTGCCTCTTCCTGATCCAGCTGAATTGTAATTTTGATTTTGATGGACAGCAGAAGCAGCAAGTGGATTGGGCAAAATGCCATCAGATGTAGAACCATTAGAGGACGCATTAACATTCAGAGACATGGCTGGTTCAGCTCCTCCAGACTGATTATTCTTCACACTAGGTGAGTAATTGACAGCAACATTCGCACTGACATTAGAATCAAACATCAAATCTACCTGTCTTGCTTCAGCATCCAGAAGAACCGAGCTGATCGAAGCCAAATCATACGGATTCCTGCTTGCATGGATCACGGACACCACATTGTCGAACTGCCCTTTGACATCGTTCAGGATGATGGAGATTTGCTGCATCTCCTCTATAGGATGTCCGCAACTTGCAAGACTGTCACATGCCGTCTGGATGGAGGTCAGATAGTCTCTCATGCTCTGATGAGGCAGCTTCCTCACTTTTAGGCGATCATAGAGGTGCATAATTCGAGTCGTCGACGAGGACGATAAGTCCCGATGTAATTTCTGCCAGATCGCAGCCACGGTCATGCATCCAATGAGTCCTCTACTCACTTGAGAAGATACCGAAGCAAGCATCCATGATGCTAATGAGCTGTCCTTCTGGACATACTTCTTGTACTCAGGATTCGGTTCTTCATCACCATCCTCTGTTAGAATGCGCGGAGGAACCGTCGGATTTCCAAGCAGATGTCCTTCCAGATTATATCCTCTAACAGCCAATAATACCTGTTGTCTCCAGGATTGGAAGTTTTCTTCACCTTCCAACCGACATACCTTCTTATTGAAGAAGGATTGAGCTATTTCCTCCATTGATACAAACAGCAAACAGAACCAGATAGAAAAAAAACGCAGCAACAGATCAAACCAGATTATGCAGCGGAGAAGTTGAAATTGCAGCAGCAAATTCGCACAGAACTTGGCGCAATACAGCAATCGCAAGATCGAAACAGCTCTGATACCATATTAAGATTCTTAATCTAAAGAAATTGAAGAACAAGGAACTTACTTAGAGAGGAAGTAAACGAGATAAATCTGATTTTCACTTCTTCAAGGTCGTTAAATCTGTTACACGCCTAACGTATATATAGAGTTCAAAACATTGAAATTGCATATTGGTCCTTATTCTAATTTTACATTTTGACACCTATGTTATATGTAATTATACATATAACCTAACACATCACGTCTCTATAGTTTGTGTGGTGCGGTTATGGTGATAAATTTTCTACCCGTTATGATTATGGTATTTTAGTCATACCCATAGTTATAACTATGATTATTATATACACTAGATTCCTAATATTAAGTGCGTGTCAATTTTACCTAATAATAACATTATTTTGAATTGTATTTTCGTTATTAATTAAGGAATAGGTTATCAATCTAACTATTATTAGTAATAATAGTTAAATATTTTTGGATATTTAACTAATGTTTCATAGTCAAGCATTGAACTCTAAAATTGATAGAGTTTAAAATATATTATACTAACATAAATTTTTATAATAACATTTACGTAAATAATAACAATTTAACTATTATTCCATTTTAAATTATTACAATTCAACACTTAATAATAATAACATTATAGTGCAAATAATATTAAATTTTTTTATTAATCAAATGACTATGAGTTGCAACACTAATATTTTGCTCGAGCAAGAATTAAACTATCAAGGGTTTAATGCTTGGTTTGTATTTGTTAGATTATTAGGTAATTTTATTGCTCGATCTCGGCGATACAACGCGCGTAAAAGTCCTACTATTTGGTAACATTAATTCAATGCTAGATGTCGGACGTCGGATCCGACTTTCCCCGACCCGTTTGAAAAATATTTTTAATTTCATTTTGAAAATGTCGGATCTTGGCGAGCGAAGGGTCCGGTCGAGCGGGGTCATCAACTAGACCGAAAAAATTGAAAGAGTCGCCACCGATTAATTAAAGGCTAATCGGAATCCTAAAATTGCCTAGGGTACATGGAATTAACATCCTAGGGATTAGAAAGGCCTACGTCCAGAGAATCGAGTTCAGGGTTTTTTTACGTCTTAAAAGCTCGCAAGCTCATAATCCGCCCTTTCGGTACTTTAGTTTGCTATTGAAATTTTTTTCAATTTGTCCGAATTGCCCGTTTTGATCATGCTTGGCCCAAAAAGACTATATGCATTTTCTTTAAATTAAACAAACCATGTACAAACAATTTTTTTTTTATTTCAAATAAACAAGAGAGAACTAAAGTTAATCGTGCTCGAAAAAAAAATGGTTTAACTCTTGAGCCATTTTAAACGTGTCAAAACATGCACGAATGATTTTTGAAGGTATTAAGCTCTTTGGACTAATTTGTCCCATTTTAAAAGTTATAGGATGTCCAAAAAAAATCTAGGGACCAAAATGCAATTTATTAAAATTTGAGCTGAATTGGACAAATATTTCGAAAATTGCAGAAATGACCCTAAACTATTCTGGACTTATTTGTAATACTTGGTAAAGTTCTAAAATAACCCGAAACTTATACTAGACTTATTTGTAACATTTTGAAAAGTCATGAAATGTCCAGAAAAATTTAGGAATCAAAAATGTAATTTTCGAAAAAATTATAAATGAGCTGAAAATATTTTTTTAAAATTACAGAATTGACCCTAACTACCAGAAGATTAGTAAGCACTGCACATTTATGAACACCAAAAAGTTAAGTAAAATCCTTCAAACCATGGAAATTATCAAAGAGTAGGACTTGCCCATATTGAATCAAAATGTATCATTACTCATTTATCACTCGCATATATCTATAGCCATTACTCATATTTATCAATCGATACATTTGAGTAATTTTTTAAAATTATTTAAAACAAAATTAGTTTTATTTAATTATATTAGGTTATTTGAGTTTAGTTTTACAATTCCAAGTGTTTAGAGTAAAATTGGAATAAACTCAACGATGTACCTTCATAATATGTAGATATGTGTTGCATATATATATATATATATATATATATATATAATTAACTACTAAACTATACTGAAATTTTGCATAATCCACTTAAGTGTATTGCCCTAATGGTTATACTAGACTCCGACACGAGCTACGCGGATGCACGTTGTCGTCGTTGGTCGTGTGTGACGTCTTACGAAAACATGATCAACCCGACTCCTATGATAATACAAGAATAGTACAAGCATTGAGCACTTCATACAAATATTATTAATACAAAACTAAACTTAATTTGCATAAGATAATAAAATTTAAAAACTCTTAAATATTTTTAAAAATTTGCTCATGCGACTTGGATTCCTTTAGATAGTGTTATATGCTCTCGGTCGCTCGAGCAAATTTTTAAAAATATTTAAGAGTTTTTAAATTTTATTATTTCATTATCTTATGCAAATTAAGTTTAGTTTTATATTCATACTAATTTGTATGAAGTGCTCAATACTTGTACTATTTATAAACAATATTTCATTATCATATGCAAATTAAGCTTAGTTTTACATTAAAAAAATTTGTGTAATGTTTGTTATTTAGTACGTCAGGCCGTTCTTACAGATTGGAGAGCATATTTCAAAATCTCTACTTCTCTGTGGTGGACGACTTATGCAACAATATGTGGTCGGTCAGTATGTTAAAATTGAATCACATAAACTTCGTTGGGTTCGTAATAATCAAAACACTATCAGAGTTGATGCTTACCAAGGCCTTCAAGACTCTTTTACTGTAGGAAATCATGACACAGGTGACTACTTAAATTTATGTGTTTTTTTTTCACTTTATAGTGAATGATACACTAACAGGAAATTACTACATGTACAATGGCTTATGCAACAAAGGCACGGTTGGACGGATGACAATACTGCCATCATCCTTTGTTGGATCCAACCGTGATATGTTTGAACGATATTCAGATGTAATGGCTTTGGTACGTGCTTTTGGAACACCAGATATCTGCATCACAATGACATGCAATCCTTCGTGGGAAGAAATTATTAATGAACTACTACAATTTCAGGTAACCATTTTCATTCACTAAATTTAATATCTCATCATTCTCATGCGTGCTATTTTTTGAGTTTTTTAAAATAGTCTTGCTGCATCAATTACTAGGTTCCACATGATCGTCATGATTTACTATCTCGCATTTTTCATGCTTGATTTGAGGAGTTTAAAACTTATATAATTAATCGATAAGTTTTGGGAAACGTTATCGCATACACCTACGTCATTGAGTTCCAGAAAAGAGGACTCCCACATGCACACATGTTAATAATCCTTCATGATGATGCAAAACCCTCTATGCCTAATGACTATGATTATTTGGTTCGTGCTGAAATTCCTGATCAACATCAAGACCTCACTACGTGCTAAAGTACTTAAGCATATGATCCATGGTCCATGTGATCATTCACGAACGGCACCGTGCAAAAAAAAAAATGGAGAATGTAAGAAAGGTTTTCCAAAAGCTTTTTTGGAGTTCACTATGGAAGGGAGTGATTCTTATCCACTATATCGACGGCGTAATCAAGGATGCATATCACATCCACACCGTTCAGGGTTAAATGTGGATAATAGATGGGTTGTTTCGTATAATTCATGGTTACTTTTAAAGTACGACTGTCACATCAATGTGGAGATTTGTGCAAGCATAAAGAGTGTAAAGTATTTATATAAATACATTCACAAAGGTATTGATCGAGTTGCGGTGCAAGTGAGGGTATCATCTTTGGATGATGAAATACAACAGTACATCGATGCGCGTTGGGTTTGTGCACCAGAAGCAGTTTGGAGAATTCTTACACTCCCTATGACAAGAATGTATCTGAATTTGTATCGTTTACAAATTCATTTACCAAACATGCATCAGGTGCGCTTTCGAGATAACCAACCAATTGCCTAGGTATTAGCAGATTCTCGAAACGCGAAGACTATGCTTACAAAAAAATTTACGTGCAACACGATCGATGTTGAAGCAAGACACTATTTATATCGAGAATTTCCTGAACATTATGTTTGGTCTAAAATAAGTCTTGCTTGGGTAAGAATAAGGAATCGACTTAAAGTCATGGGAAGAATTTACACAGTGACCCCTAATGATAAGGAAAAGTTTTATCTAAGACTGCTGTTTAATCATGTCAGAGGACCGACATCTTTTGAAAATATACGAACGCATGACGATGTCACGTATGATTCATTTCAAAAAGTTGATGAGAGTAGGGGTTTATTAGAGCAGGACAACATTATTCGATTGTGCTTGCAGGAGGCCTCATCATTCCGTACACTGAGCGTTCTTAGGAGACTTTTTGTCACTATTTTAGTCTTTAATGAACCAATCGGCGTGCGTGACTTGTGGAATGAATTTTATTCACCCATGGTTGAAGATTATCATCCTTCTAATGCAGATGCAACACAGATAGAGAGTCGTCTGTTGCGCGACCTTAATCTACAACTTCAACAGCATGGAAAGACAGTTCGTGATTTTGACTTACCTTTCATTGTCTATAATTTCGACAGCGAAAGTTCAAATCTGTGTATTATACTAGATGAGTTGTTAATTCATGTACCACAAGCTGATTTAGATTCAGTTCAAAGGCTACACCCAGATCAAAAGAATGCATTTGATACAATTATGTCAACTATTGATCGTAGAGAAAGTGATGTGTACTTTGTTGACGGACCCGGTGGCACTGGAAAGACGTACCTATACCAGGCAATTTTAGCAGTGTTACGTGATAGGGGCGAAATTGCTTTGGCTACAGCATATTCAGGGATAGCAGCAACGATTTTGCCTGGTGGTCGTACAACCCATTCTAGATTTAAGCTCCCAATAAATCCTACCTCTTCTGCTACATGTTCGATTACTAAACAGTCTTCTCACGCTGAGTAACTACGTCGGGCTGCAACAATCATATGGGATGAGGCGCCTATGGCTCATAGATTTCTTTTTGAATCATTAGACCGAACTTTGAAGGACATTTGTGACAGTAGTGACCGTTCAGTGGTAAAGTCATGATATTGGGTGGGGATTATCGACAAGTGCTTCATGTCGTACAAAGGGCAAATAAGGCGCAATTGATTGATGAATGCTTCAATAAATCCGCTCTCTGGAGGCATGTTACAGTTCTTAAATTAAAACAGAATATGAGGTCTCGATTTGATAACAACTTTTCAGAGTTTCTATTACGCGTTGGTGATGGAAGAGAAACACACACGTTTGAAGATTTCATACTACTGCCGCAGGATATGACAATACGTTGGGAAGGTGAAGAATCGATTGATGCATTAATTGATGTCATCTTTCCAGATTTGCAAAATGTATCACAAGATCTGTCATGGTACGAAGATAGAGCTATATTGGTGTCAACTAATACTGATGTTGATCAGTTAAATGACAAGATTATACGACGTTTTTCGGGGTCTGGACATACATTCTATTCTTACGACAAGGTTGATAGTGAAAATGGAGATTTATATCAAAATGAGTATGTCAACTCAATTGCACCAAAAGGAATGCCTCCACATTGTCTAACTCTTAAAAAAGGTGCCACGATAATGCTTCTTCGAAATCTCGATCCTAACGCTGGACTTTGTAATGGAACAAGACTATTATGTTTGGATTTTATGCGAAACTTAATTTATGCGGAAGTTCTTGGTGGACAATTTAAAGGAACAAAAGCATTTATTCCAAGGATATTAATGAAGCTGATGGAAGATGTTCGCTTGCCTTTCCAGATGACGCGTAAACAGTTTCCAGTGCGTCTTAGTTTTGCAATGACTATCAATAAGGCGCAAGGTCAAACATTGCCTAACTTTGGCATATATTTGTCTGATCATGTATTCAGTCATGGTCAATTATATGTTGCTTTATCACGCGGTACGGCTCAGTCGACAACAAAGGTTTTGGTTAAAAATGGAGAACTCGAAGGACTTACTAGTATACATACTGGAAATGTGGTATACAAAAATGTTTTGTTACTTTGATCATTTGACTCTTACCATGTTTATGTTAAGGGCGTAGTTGTGCATCTTAATTTCTTTGTTTTGTATTTTATATTTTGAGTAAATTGTTTTCATATATAGCTCATGTTAGTCTAAGTCAATATATATACTTATTTCATATGTTTAGTACCGCTTTTCAATTAAATTTCTTTTATAGATAAATCATTTGGAACGCAACGATCTATTTTCATAACATGTATATATAGGTTTCGTATATATATACATATATATAGTTAACTAATAAATTATACTGCAAATTTTTGTAATCCACTAAAGTGTATTTCCCTAATGGCTATACTAGACCCCGGCACGCTTTACGCGCGTGCGCGTTGTCGTCGTTGGTCGTGCGTGAGGTGTTACGAGGACATGATCGACCCGACTCCTAGGTTAATACAAGAACATTACAAGCAAACTACTCTTATATAAATTTTACTAATGTAAAACTAAGATTAATTTGAATAAGATAATGGAATAATAAAATTTAAAAATTCGATAATTTTCTTTAAAAATTGCTCGAGCGACCGGAAGTCCTTTTTTATAGTGTTATATGATCCCGATCGCTTGAGCAATTTTTAAAGAAAATTATCAAATTTTTAAATTTTATTATTCCATTATCTTATTCAAATTCATCTTAGTTTTACAGTAGTAAAATTTATATAATGAGTAGTTTGCTTGTAATGTTCTTGTATTAACCTAGGAGTCGGGTCGATCATGTCCTCGTAATATCTCACGCACGACCAACGATGACAACGATGTGCGCGTAGCGCGTGCCGTGGTCTAGTATATATATATATGCATATTAGTTATAGTAATTATAAATTATATAAATTATTTTTAAATTTTGTAATATATTTTTATTCTAATTGAATATAACAATGATATTTTATATAAATAGTTCTAAGAAAAGTATGAAGAAATTATATTAAAATTATTATTATTATTTGTTCACACCCTAAATTTTATGTCATGATTATAAATATCTACATCTATATTATTAAGGCTGAACATGTTTTTGTAACCTTCACTCTTCTAAATTACCAAAATACCATTTAATTTAATAAAACTGATATACATATTAAATTTACTGACACTATTTTAGTATTTTCACATTTTATTATTTAATTATTTTATACACTCATCTCTCTCCACGTTGTGATCATAATCACTATCCAACTCTCTCTCTCCACTGTTATTTTATTATTTGTTATACACTCATATCTCTCTCTCTCTCTCTCCTCTTTCTCTCCACGTTGAAATAATATGGGAAAAGTATGAAATTGCACCCGGATGTTTGCCAGAATTGGTAACTGCACCCATGATGTTTGTTCTTACACCCATATGTTTGCACTTGTTTGTAATTGAGCTTTTCCGTCCATTTCTGACATTAACTGTTATATCTGACCTGGTATACCGAAAATACCACCAGCCTTATTATTGAATTGGCAAAGGCAGTTCTCATTTCATATCAGTCAACTCTTCCCATTTCACTTCTCACACACCGCGTCTTTGAAGCTCCCAGGTCTAAATCAGCTCGTTTGTACATCATGGGTTGTAAGTATGATGAATGCTCTTCTCGTTCTTCTTCCTCTTGGGCATCGAAGCCGAACATGACATCCATGGAACCCATGTGCTACTGCCAACTCCAATGTCGTGCGACAACCGCGTGGACGAATAAAAATTTCGGTCGGGTGTTCTTTGCATGTCCAAGATACCAGGTAATGAAGCCAATTTCGTGTGTTAATTGCGGTTATATGACCGATTGGTCTACGGTGAACCAATTTGGGATTTTCTGAAACCCTAATTTCTTGTTACTACTATGAAGCCATCAAGTTCTTTGAAGAGGAGTTGCGATTTCTTTGCTTGGGCAGATCCACCTATGTGTGTGTATGGAAGGAGAGCCATGACCAAGTTTATGTCAAAGGAATCCGAACTCAACAACCAAATTTCTGTGTTACGTAGCAGAAATCAGCAACATCTCTGTGTTATAGTGTTCGTAGTTGTCGTTGTTGCTGGACTTCTGTTGAAGATGTAGCTGTGTTTAACACTTTTGTTTTATAGTGTGTACGTTGTCATTCAGTTGTACTTGATGAATGTTTAATGAAGACATTGTGGACCCATACGTTGTGTACGTTGTTATTCAGTTGTACCTTATGTGTGTTGTAGTGTTTGGTTTTCCACCCTTATGTTTGGCAAAAATTTGGTAAACGCACCCATATGTATTGACATACAGCATACAAACCAACCTGTTATCCAACAGAACACAAACCAACAGAACGCCAACAAACCTGTTTGAACCTAATATCCATCATAACACAAACCAACAGAACACACAATCCAACAGAACACAAACAACCCTGTTTTAACACAAACGAAGGATCCACAGACCTAATATCCAACACAACAAGATAGTATCCGACACAACTGTTCAACCAACCTAATATCCAACAACATGTAGTCACCCAACCTAACAAACCAAAATATCACTGCAACATCAGCGCACCGAACGTACTACAAAATATCAGTGCACCTAACAAACATACTATCACTGAGCAGATCGTTGCCCAAACCGGGGTGAAGTGCGAGTACCCTGAACTGGTGTCTTCTTCCTTGTTTTACCCGTTTTAAGTGGTTGGGGAGATAAGACTAGTGCCCGACAACGTGATAACTCTGGGGAAGTTGATCTCACCCGCACAAAATCGTCGTCTGAATCAATGATCACTGGCGCCGCCTTCTTCGTAGACGGGCGTGGCACCTACATAAAGAGTAATATATTTAGACGTTGTCCATATGTCCATTAATCGTAAATAGCCAAATTTCATACCGTCACAAAATCATCGTCTGAATCGACGTTGACTGGGGTCGCCCTTGATGAAGACGGGGTCGCCTTTGACGAATATGGGCGCCCACTCCTTGGTTTGGTTCTTCTCACTGTCAACTTGGCCCTTCTTGTTCTCTTTGGAGGCTCAACATGCGGTTCTCCTGCTGGTTCCGGATGTTCGTCGGCCATTGGTGGGCGACTTGGTCGAACACTTTCCTCCATTGGTGTCTGACTTGCTGCAAAGGTGTCATCCTGTGGAGGCTGAACTGTTTCTTCGGGGTTCAACTTTCGCCTAACAGGTCCCCTCCGCTTCTTTGAAACCTAAAAATGAAATGTTTATTAATGTAGTTGAAATGCAATAATGTCAATGTGATAAGCGATCGTACCTTCCTTTTCGACGCAGTAGCCTGAGACTGCTGCGTGGTCACATCTTCGGTCGCCTGACTTGTGCATCTCGATCCCACACCACTTGTTGTTCATCCAATGTTTGCCCTCAGACATGCTCGCTTGTTGTGGCCCGTTTCATGGCAAGCAGAGCAAAACTGTTTTAAGCCATGCTTTGTCATCTTAGATGTGCTTTTGTTGCTTGGTTCATGAGCTGCCCTAGCGCGTTTCTTCTTCGGTCTTCCACCTCTCTTCCTAAACTCTGGTGGGTCAATAGGCAATGACTCCACCCGAACCCAGTCGTCTACACCAGGTAATGGGTGTATTATTGGTGCGTAAATCTTCCTCATAGTGGTTACATGATAGCATGGATCAACATAGGCCGATAAGTCGAATGTCCGTGCACTCATCAAACATGCAGCTGCATGCGGGCATGGAATCCCCGATAGCTCCTATTCTAGACAACTACACTGTTTAACATTCAAATCTACCTTGTGTTGGTATGACGTTCCAATCCGGACCTCGTATTCTCCTTCACCTGCGTAGAGAACTTGCATTCCACGTGCTGAAGCGTTTTTCTTCTTTATTGAGATGGGAAGGAACAAACCGAGTCTAATCCCACTCATCTTACACTTATCCTAGAAACTTGGATATGTCAGTCATTCTACACTATCTATATGTACTAACTTCACCATCATCTATCTAATCTATACACAACTTCATCTAAGACAAAGAGAGATTCCCTCAATCTTTATGTTACATCATCAAAGAATTCAACTTGACAGGTCAGTTGTAATATGAAAGTTGCAGTTGTATGGATCATTTATGGGTTTGCTTTCTCCCCTGCAAACCAAGTCCACCGAGCATTTTCAAAATCGAGTGACAGTTCAAAATCGAGCATTTTTACGAAATGAACCCAAATAATCCAGCATTTTCACAAGTCGAGCATTTTCACAAGTGCTGCTACGGTTAAATCAGGGGAAAAATCACTACAAATTGACCGTGGAATAATCAGACAATAATCACTCCAAATCACTCCAATAATCTTGCACGCCAATAATCACTCCAAATTCAATCTTGCAACAGACAACCAACTCCAAATTCAATCACAACAACGATTTGAGGAAACTTACGCAGGATTTTGTAGGAGCTTTCCTAGGGAGAACGCGGTCGCTTCTCGGGCGGACGGCTCGGGCGGACGACGACAACACTTCAGGCAGGCGGACGACGACAGCAGCACTTCAGGCGCAACGGGAAAAGACAGCAGTAGACTTCAGGCGCGCGGGAGAAGACAACAATTAGGTTTTGCTTCAGACTTTGAAAGGTGTTGTTCAGACTTCACAGTATGGAGGAGTTGAAACCGAAACAAAGGTGATGGTTTGCCTTAGGGGTAATTCGGTCATTTAACATGGCATCAGTTCGAATTTAACGACAACACGTGCCCTTCACGTGAGACTTAACGGGATTTTTTAACATTGGGTGCAATGACCAACAAAATGAAACATACGGGTGTAAATAATTGCGGCAAAAAATATATAGGTCCAACGACAAAAAATTGCAAACATCCGGGTGCAATTTCATACTTTTCCCTAAAATACCGTCACTCTTCTAAATTACCAAAATACCATTTAATTTAATAAAACTGATATACATATTTAATTTACTGACACTATTTTAGTATTTTCACATTTTATTATTTAATTATTTTATACACTCATCTCTCTCCACGTTGTGATCATAGTCACTATCCAACTCTCTCTCTCCACTGTTATTTTATTATTTGTTATACACTCATATCTCTCTCTCTCTCCTCTTTCTCTCCACGTTGAAATAATATTTTATGAATTACTAAAATATAAAAATCAATATTAATTTTCAATGTTTATTATTTATTATCTTTACAAAATATTAATTTGTCAAATTTAGATTCTATGAGTATTTCTTTACTTAACTCTACATTTTAAATATATCTAAAATTAAAATATGAATTTACCTAACTCTCAACCCTACTTTATGAACTCTGAAAATATTAAAATAAAATAACTCTGAAAATATCAAAATAAGGAAAAAAATAATCAAATATCTAATTTTATTTTTTTGGTAATTTTTTGATGTTGTCACAGTATATTTTTTATAATTGTCGTTTCATAGACATAGTAATGAGTTTGTTAAGAGATTTTAAGAGTATATTAAATGTCATTACTGACATGTTCGGACTTATGAGACAGTTTCTTAAGATGTGCGTCTTAAATTATAAATAGTGACAGCGCCCAGGTTCAAATCTAGGGGATGTTAGCAGTATAATAATCAAAGAACATACTCAAATAAAGGTCGGATGTCGAAAAAAGTTGGATGTCGGGAGTATAATACTCAAATAAAGGTTGATCGGACGTCGGGAGTAAAATACTCAAAGAAAGGTCAGTTGGATATCGGAAGTAAAATACTTAATTTTGTCCAAATATCGACATATATATATATTTTATCATATTCTTATAAACAAATATGATAAATATTTACCGTGTCTGAGGTGTTGATATGAGAATTAAACAATTGATAAATATATATGAAATACGAAATATAATTGAACCTAACTTACTCATATTTTATAAACTCTGAAAATATCAAAGTAAAAAAACAAGAAATAAATTGATCAAATATATAATTTTATTTTTTTGTGCAAATTAATGAGAATTTCTTGATATTGTCATGGTAGATTTGTAATAGTCGTTATTTTATAGACATGTCAGTGAACGTGTTAAGATACCGTAAGAGTATATTGAATGTATTCATTGACAAGTTCTGACTTATGAGCCTACGCCTTAAATTTCAAATAGTATGAGCGCATAGGACTGAACCCTACGAATATTGTTGGAGTGAAAATACCTATAGAAAGTTTGAGGTTGGTATGAATACTCATAGAAAGTTCGAGGTCGGGCATTAACAATATTTGGTATGAGATGAGATAGTATGCCATGGTATATGAGTGAAATTACTCATAGAAAGTTAGAGATCGAGTATTAAACAATAGTTGATGCTATCATGATAAATTTGTAATAGTCGTTGTAATAGTCGGTATGAATACTCATAGAAATTAGTTCGAGGTCGAGCATTAAGCGATAGTTGATATGAGATGAGATATTATGGCATGGTATGTTAGTGAAAATACTCACAGTATGACTATAATTGACTATAAACAATGCGCAAGGTCAACTTTATCAAATATCGACATATATTTGTTTGATCTATTCTTAGTAACAAATATTTTTAAAAACTTGCTCGAGCAACCGGGAGCAAGAACCACTACTAAAGAGGCTCCCGGTTGCTCGAGTAATTTTTTTAAAATTTTTAAAACAAAATTAATTTTATTTAATTATATTAGGTAATTTAAGTTTAGTTTTACGATTCAAATAATATTTTTAATCAAGTGTTTAGAGTAAAATTGGAATAAACTCAACGATGTACTTTCATAATATGTAGATATGTGTTGCGTATATATATAGATATATCTAATTAACTACTAAACTATACTGAAATTATGCATAATCCACTTAATTGTATTTCCCGAATGGTTATACTAGACCCCAGCACGCGCTACGCGCGTGCACATTGTCGTCGTTGGTCGTGCGTGAGGTCTTACGAGAACATGATCAACCTGATTCCTAGGATAATACAAAAATAGTACAAGCATTGAGCACTTCATACAAATATTATTAATGTAAAACTAAACTTAATTTGCATAATATAATGAAACAATAAAATTTAAAAACTCTTAAATATTTTTAAAAAATTGCTCGAGCGACCGGGATTCCTTTTGATAGTGTTATATGCTCCCGGTCGCTCGAGCAATTTTTTAAAAATATTTAAGAGTTTTTAAATTTTATTATTTCATTATCTTATGCAAATTAAGTTTAGTTTAACATTAATAATATTTGTATGATGTGCTCAATGCTTGTACTATTCTTGTATTATCCTAGGGATCAGGTTGATCATGTTCTCGTAAGATCTCACGCACGACCAACAACGACAACGTGCACGCGCGTAGCGCGTGCCGGGGTCTAGTAAAATTAACATGTGATTATTAGTTTCATAAAATTGATATATAGTATACATAATAACCCTTAATTTCATCTTAAATTATCTTGTAATAAAAAAAAATTAATTAATACATCTTCTTAATTTGCATAAAATTTAGTAAATAAAATAAACTTAAGAAAAATCATAATGCACATAGAAAATAAGAAGATATTAATGAAATTTTGTAACTTATTGGGAGAATGAATGAGAGAATTTGGAAGATTTGTAAACTAAGTTACATGGCATGCCACATATGAGTGAGAATTATATGTTTGACATGGATCAATTAGAAGTTATGAAATTAACATTAGGAATGAGAAAATTCTTAAAAAGTTTACTTGTCACATTTGTACATAACTTAGCCAAATTAATATATATACACATAGATAATTAACAGAACATATACCCAACAAGAAATTGGCTCATAAGATAGAACCTAAACATGATATTTTGGTATTATTAGCATAGGATAAATGAGATTTTTTTTTAAACAAATTGTCAAGTCGTTTCTAATTACTTTTTAGTTCAAGGATACCTTCAAAATCTTCTATAAATATATTATTAGTTTATAAATTAAGGATAATGTATAATTATTGTGTTTAATTAATTATTTCATTTTTGTATATTATTGAGTATTGATAGTGACTGCTCAATATGGCAGCAAGTCTACAAGGCATTCTCGGACCAATAACAATCTCATAGGGGGTTAGATTCAAACATTTTTAAGATTGGGTCGACCCACGCTCCTGGAAAACTGGAACACATAAAGCAGTTCAGCATTAACCCAGAGTCTAAGTGGCTGTCAAAGCCTCCCATGGTCGCCTCCCATGGTCGCCTACCCAGTCAATGTCTCTCAGGTGATCGCCCTGAAAGCGCTCGCCAAAGGATTTAACCTCCCACCTCTGGTCCCATAAACCTACTCCAAATATACGACAATATCTCCCTGCATAACTCGGTCACATATTCTGCAAAAATTACACATGTTAACTGCAATATTACGCAATAACCGTAATATACACTATCCTCAAAGTCACAACGATAAATATACACAAAGATTCGGTTGCTTATAATGATTTGATCTCATACCTCTATAAACACTCATGTTTTACATACATCAATCACACAATTGAGAGTTTATACAACATATTATACTCATTTAAGTATCGAAGTGAGACCTAGAAAAAATCCCTCTGTTACGCTCCCCTTCGTGCATGTCCATCAGAACTCCGACGAAGTGCTCAGTCATCACTCAGTCATTGTCTGATCAACATTCAATCATCACCCATGAATTCTTGTCCCAACATGTATTTTAAAAAATTGTTTGAATTATTTGTTTCCTTGAAAAAGAAAGAAAAAAAACATATTCCAATAGTAAAGTATCTCAAACCATTCACATTAATAGTTAAGGATTAAAGTTGGCAAAAACAGAAATAGAGGACCATATGTGGTCTTGCAAAATCCTGGCTCAAGTTCGGCCAACAAGGTTCGTCCGCGGGCTCTCCCTTCTCTCCGTATAGAAGAGAAGTGTAGAGGGACAGCACAGAAGCGAATTTCGTTTCTCCATTGCTGCGGCCGACGCTTCGAAGGTAATTATCGTCTTATGCACTCTTCTTGTATGGCCATCCTGGTGCAACAATCCATCCTGATATTTGAATGATGTCTTGTTTAATTTGTTTAGTTGATGTTTACGTATGAGTTTTTAGTTGCCTAGAAATTGCAGTTTCCGCCTCAAAATTTGTAAACTTTGCAACTATCTACAGAATCAGAATGTTTTCCTGATGATTCGGGCTGTCTAAAACACGTTTGATCCTTTGATCAGAAAATTTGAGTTTGAAGTACGATTTTGGTATTAATTTATTTGTTTATCGTTAATCTAATTCCAAATACATCCAATTGGCTCAGCGGGTGTAGTAGATGAACCGAGAAATTCTCGAGCTAGGATCAATTTGTTTAGTATGTAAATTTGATTCCACAAGTTTTTGCCCAAGCTCGAGCCGAGCTATCAATTGATCAAGTCAAGTCAGATCATAGTTCTGCTTATCTCGAACTGTTTGTAGAGCCGTACTTGGACACACTGAGTATTGCATTTAGCAGAGCAAGAACCTGAAAAAGTTAGACTCGGTAGCTCAAGTTCAGCTCATATAATTTCAGCCGAATAGCTTGAGCACTCTAATGTTCGGCTTGGCCTGGTTTGGTTACACCTCTATTTGGCTCCACAAAGGAAGTTGCTGCACGAGTTAATTGCAGTAATGATCTGGTATGTGTTTTGTTCTTAAAATAAATCTGTTCAGTAGAACTTTGATGAGTTGGGGGAAGCATTTAATGGCAGAATCTCATATTAGATACGTCTTGTGAATTGTGATGGTGGAAAGTTACTAAAGAATGTCGAATTCCTTTGGATAAGTAGATTTTGGTTATCTGATACAGGTATTAATAGTTGGACAACCTCTTATGATGGCTAGCTTAAGAAGAGCTGCTATGGGCGGGTTTAGGATCCTTGTAAAGGTCATGCCAGAACAATCTGTAACTGGTAGACTTTGTTCAAATGCCGAAAATATTGTCAGGTCCCTTTTCAGTTTCGCTACTCTTTTTCATATCCCATTGCGGTGTAGTGACGTGCACCATTTGATTTCTTTTCCTTTATTAGGTCTCAGACTCAATGGGTTTCACATTTTTCTACTGAGAAGAACCATGTGAATTATCAATCATTGGATCTTGATTTGTCCAATGAAGAGAGCAAGCGACGATTTTGCAACAGGTTTATAACTCATACATTGTCCCACTTATTACAGATAGAAGAATGACGTATTTTGTCAGTTCATATAATTCTTTTGGGTTGCGCAAACAGGTTATTGTACAGGAGCAAGCAGAGGGGGTTCCTTGAACTGGATTTGGTCTTAGGCAATTGGGTGGAAGAGAATGTTCATTCATTGGATCTTAACGGATTTAAATCTCTCATCGATGTGCTCGACTTGGTATTTTTTTCACTCTCCTTTCTGTTTGCAAAGTTTTATCAATACTTTGTGTTAGTACCAACTGCCAATATATAGATAGAGCTTATCACTTTCTGATCCATATCCTTGGGTACACCTACCCTTGGAGGAAGATAAGATAGTGACAAAATACTTATTTAATGTATAAATTATGCTGAGATTGCTTTAGTAGTGCAATGAATGGATCGATATTGCTATGACACACTTGTGTTAGTTTGTTGAGAAGCATGTCATTATGGAAAGTATAACATAACTTAGCCATTCGCAAATCATGGAAAACATGACACGTAATTGTGCAAGGTTTCATAGTGATAAACATTAACTTGACGAACACGATCACAGAGAATGGCAATTTAGAGGTGGATTGTGTAGTAAGATTGCTTCCGCAAGTGGTGTTTCTATTTGGGTTTAACTTGCTTTGCTCATCTATATTTCTGATTCCTTCATTGTTCCTCAGGAGAACCCAGACTTATGGAAGTGGCTAAGTGGGCAGGAACCACCTCCAGAGCCAGTGAAAACAAATCCTGTGAGATTTTTAAGGATTATCATTTTTTTTCCTTTAGGCCGAACTCTTGCTGTGTTATTGAGCTCTGATTCTTGTGATATATGTTTAGGTGTTTTGTGCAATTCATGAGAAAGTTATGAATAGCCTCAACAGTTATGCTGCGCCAGAGACTCGTGCTATACCCGGACAGCCATGGGTCCGTGGCTGGGATGATATCAAGAAAGGCCGAGATGGCCCCATTGCTGGTAACCAGTAAGTTTAATGATCTGAAATCAAGAACAGTAAGTAGCATATGCTTTTAATCTTTGAGCAGTTGAATGAATACTGCAAGTATAGTCACTATTTCCCAATCAAAGTTTACGAAACTGGTTACTGTAATGTGCATGCTTGTATTCGTATAAACTCGCCCGAATAAAAAACGAACAAAAATATGAATCTGCTATGCTTTCAATAACAAGATTTTCCCTTTTTTACGTTGATTTATTGTTTTGATTTTCTCTTCAGTTCCCTGCTCTGTATTTGCAGCATACTATCTATGTCGTACACCAAGTAGGTGAGTGTCCTTTTTTGCTACCTAACACCGTACTTTAGACGAAGCAATCACCAACTAAGTAAGGGTAATTCGAAACGTTATTCCAGTCCATAAGACCATCCTATCATGCTCTTGCTAATTGCTCTTGCTCTTGCTATATATTTACATTATTGGTAGCGGATAGAACTTGCTTGATATTATGGTCCCCGAAGGTACGGTGTTAGGTAGTGAAAGGACCGTCCACTCCTTGGGAAGACAAGATAGTACCCAAACTAAGTCGCTTCGTATGCTAATTTATACTCTTGACCAACTTAGGAATTAATTGGGATCGATTTCATTTTATCAATTAGTATTCAACAAGGACAAGGGAAGCATCTACTTTCGCTTTCATAAAGAAGAAAACGAAGTACCTCTTAAAATAAGAGAAATTAGTAATTGCTGTCATAAGTAATGGCTTTAAGTCAATCGTATTCTGACAATAAAAAAAAAAAATACTTGAGAAAAAAAATATATTTTATCATTAATTTAGAACATAATTCACGTGACGTTATGACAATTTTTATTCATCACACTATGTACTATCCTACAAGTAGGTTTAGATTAAACCTCAATTGGCAGTTCTTTTAACCATTAAATAACTAGCATAGGGTGGTGTCCAGTCTAAAACCCTAAGGTGGTGGTGATTGTTTCTTAGTCCTTCATCTTAGATTCTTACTGAGGTAATTTCTAACTATACATATAATAGTAAGAAAATAGTGTTTATATATTTATTTATTTTTCATAATGATAACATAAAGAAGTTAATAAATAATAATTTGTATGTATTCATTTTTAAACACTAGAAGATGATATATTAAAAAAGAGTTGTTTCGTTGGATCAACATTACCTTGCTTGTTTTATTAATTGTTTTAATTTCAAATAAATCTAATTACCTTTTAATATAAACAAATATTTATTCAATATATGTTTTTGAAATGTATCATTTCTCCCTTATTAATAAATTATTTTATAAATGCTAGGTGTTTCAAACACAACAGATCCATCATATGGAGATGATTAAAAGTTCTCTATTATTAATAAACAAAATCATACATAAACAAACTCTAATTAAATTAATAAATAACATATGATTAATTATTTTATGTGTTTTTCAAATGTAATATGTTTAAATAACATACAAAATTTAAACTTATAATAGTGGAATTATTTTTTGAAAATTTATTGAAATAGATATTAAATAAAATAATTTTTTAATTGTACAAGTAAACTCATTTCTTAAAAAAGTAAAAAGTAATCTATAGTCATTTAAAAGTAATTTTAAAAAAATAAAATTCAGTTAAAATCATTTAAATAAGTTTTCATTATGTATAATAAAACAAATAACTTAAAATAAAAAATAATTAACTATTTACTATGCAAACACGAGAATAATAGTATTATAGTAAGGTTGCCTTTTGACCTACCTTCGCTTCCCTATGGTAGAATCTAGCCTGTTTCTTTATGTCTGTCTACTTGTTAAATTCGAATGACGAAGTCCCATGCATGGACGGCTAAGATTTAATCTTCTACCAGAACATTAATGAGATATGATCATTTTTAACATAAAGTGTATATTATAATATAAATTAATGAAGGGACCAAGATGAGTACAAATTATGAAATTATTATTGATTTCTTTTTCAAATTAATGTTTTACTTTATAAAATAAAACATCTTGATAATATATCACAGTTGTTCATACATACAATCATTCGCAAATAAACATATAAATGGAAGTGGAGGTCTTTCAACGCAATCGATCATTCAGACTCACTCCCCGTCTCGTTTGTTTTGCTATCCAATTCGCACATTCGTTTGTTGTCCTTGTAATAGCTCGTCAATGCACTCGTTCGAGTTACCCCACTAGTGCTCGGATGTTTGTGATGATGATTGTCACCCTCCAGTGCGTCGGTCCTTGCTCGAGTTGTTGGTATACCGTTTGTGAGTCCTCCCGCTAAATTATTATTGATTCGGGAATGATATATATATATATTAAACAGATGAGTGTGATGTAAATTATGATTTTTTTAATGCATTTTGACTTGTTATTATGCAATTATGCATTATATATATATATATATATAAGGAATTATGTATTAGTTGATATGTCTTATGATTAATTTACATTAGTGTAATTTCCTAAAATCGTAAATTTTCATATCGTCATCGTATCCATTCGTATTAAATTTTTCATCTCTAATTGACAGCTGGACTCGAATTCTGTTTATAAAACTTTTATGTCTTTCTGTTATTTATTGTGCTCTATCGAACATAATTATAAACTCTTTTTTGTTTTTAAATATATTTTTAGCATTTTTAAAACTTAAGGGGGTAATCAATAATCATGCCTTTTGACTTATAATGTCTGCTTTACCTAAGTGTAATCATTTCAAAATTCATGATTAAAGATTCTACAAATATGGAAATTAAAGTAAGACCTAGCTTTTTTTTTTTTAAATGTTAAAAAATGTTATATTGGGATAAAATATGATCCCACATCCTAATCTTTGGGTAAAAATTGTGTGTTCCCTTTAAAACTTATTTTAAAATTTATATATATATGATTATTAGTATTTTTTTGTTATTTTTCATCTAAACTTAATATAATATGTTTTGAAACGGTAAAAATAACATAGTACTTATTAAAATATTACAATATAACTAAATCATCTCGTTCTTGGGTATGAGATTGGTATGGGATAAGACCCAAACTCTAGCCCATGAATATTGGGGTTGAACCGATCTCAATTTAATTGGTGTTCGATTGAGTCCAAATTGAAGTGATATTTCGTATAGCCCCAATTCCATTAGGACTCAATTAAGTTTCAATCGAATTGAGACTCAACTGTGTTCCGATCGATCAAGACTCAATTATAATATATAGTAAAATTTTGAAGGTTTAGATTTTAACATTCTTACAAATGTTTTATTATTTTTATAATTTCAAAACATATCTTGGTAAAATTGTATAAAAATTGACGGAATAGATAAATCTAATAATTGATAACCAAATAGGAAAGAACCAAGTTTTAAGAAAGAAAAACACAATTTAGTTCAAAATATTAAGGGAGAAAATTATATTATATTCTTATATTTGTAAATTTTTATAAAGAAAACGGGTGAATAAAATAATTATCGAAGGAACCATTTTTTTTACTTATTTGAAATTGTATTTTTCCCTTAATGTGAGCCTTGTTCTTTCTTCCTTGGAATGTCATTATTTGTCTCGTTATTAACTATTATTCTATCGGCCTTCCTTCATATTGACGGTTCCTATTTCAGTTAAATTTTTATTTTTTTTATTATTCTTTTTGGAGGGGTACAGGAGAACTTGTTACAATTGTCTATATGACATTATAGTTTTATACATGTGGATACTTTAAAATTGCTTGAAAGCTCCACGTTAAACCTTAAAAACTGTTTCACTTTATCACATTTATTACCAACCAATAGTTAATATTTTTATTTTTTTTCTAGCTTATTTTTCTTCGTTTTTTAATTAAACAATTTATGAATTTTTATATATTTTATTCACAAATCTATATTTGTAAGTTTTAGGTTTTTAATTCAAATTAATTCATTAGGGTTTTATTAATTTCAATGTATTAAAAATTCTAATTAAAAATAATAAATTGCACAAATTTATTTATAAGTATGTTTAAAATATAAATTTTATCATATGAACCAAAAATATAATCATCATTACTGATTTTTTAAAGATATATATATTTTATATGTTAGAGAATATAAGTAATAATTACTATCCAAGTAGAGTAGTTAGAATTACTAAAATACGTATATATTCGTTAAAAATACACGATAATAATAAAGAACATAAAAACTAAGTTGAAGAGAATGCAGAAACAAATTCTGGTAAATGTTTATACAATTTTTAATATATATAATAAAAATAATTTAAATTTAAAAAGTTAGAAAACATTTCATAGATAAATGCGTAATGAATACCTATATATTTTTGCTAGAAAAATACTAATATATTTATACACAAATTAAGTTAAACTTAAGTAAAAAAACATAATATAACATTAATTAGTTTTTAGAAGAAAAAAACATTAAATAACATCTAAAACTTCAAACATAAAAGTAACATGTAAAAATACAATTTTAATACTACTATGCCAAAAATTATTTTAAATTAACACATAATATGATAATTAATAAATAGAAATATTCAAAAAAAATATAACACTTTATTAGTTAATATAATATGATATCCAATGCTCAAATATTTATTATATGTGTCTATAAAATTTAATTTCAAATAACTTCAATTACTTTTAACATAAAGAAAAAAATAAAAATATATTTAATTAATAGATATTTTTAAATAATATTCCAATATTTTATTTTCATTAATAAATTCTTTTGTTAGTGTTACAATTTTCAAACTCAACTCATTAATCATGACGAGTATAAAATCATATCATTATTATTAAAAAAAATTATACATAAAATTTCTATATTTGATTTTTCATGACTAATACATACATATATATATATAATTATTTTATGCATTTTATAAATTTAATATTTTCCTTATTATAAAAATATAATTTAAACTAATAAAAAATAATATATTTCACTTATTGCGATAGCAAATCGCGTACTAGATACCTAGTTTTTAATATATTTAATTATTGACACAGAAGTCAGCCTTTAAAAATACAAACGATAACTTTTTTTTATCATCAAAACTCAAATTTAAAATTTTGTAATTAAAAAGAGAATTACTAAACCACTATTTCTTGATGTTCCATCAAAAGCACACCCGTGTCTGTCGGTAGCTGTACCGAGAAAGCTTTCAGTTTCAGGTCACTCCCATAACCTAATCAGCATGAATAGGCAAACCTACGTACAGACAAAAGGACATGAGGACTACAGTTTCAGGACTCCCATCAAAAGTATAGTATCATTTTGATAAGGAAGTTTTTAATACAATTTTTTTGATAAGGAAGTTTTTAATACAATTTTTTCTATGATAGTATCATAATAATTTAATTTGATTGGTCCGTGTAAAAAAAAAAGTTACATTTATGTCACCATTCTCTCACATCCACATGAACACTCTAAAATTAATCAAAAGTTACACATTCAATTTCAAAATATGTTACATTTATAAGTACGACAAAATAAATTTTATTTTCAAACAATAGTAAATTACAAGTTTTGCACCTAACAATTTAGAAAATTACACAAAAATTAAGAGTAAAATAAATAAATAAATAAGAATGAAAACAGAACATTTAAAAAAATTGAAATAAATAAATGATAAACTAGACTTATGATATATAAAATTATATTTAATGTATATTTAAGCCTAATTTATTTATCATTATAGTTTAACTTAATTAACTTAAAAAATGAATTAAGTGTAGAAAGTACATAATATTTACAATGAAAAAATGATATACAATAGCAACTAAGTTAATTAAAAACTGAACAAAATAGATAGTAAATATATTTTTTTTTCGGCAAGACTTAAAATATATAATTATTTATTTGATTTCTAAATAAAAAAAATAAAAAGAAACAAAATTTTAAACAAAAGTTATAAAGGTGTACACAATCATGTTTGTTAAGAAAAGTTTTTTGAAAAGAAAATTATAATACACTATTTTTTAATATTTTAAAATTAAATATATAAGAGATATACTTTAAGAGATATAGAGTTTTTTGAAAAAGTAAGTATTTGTTTTTTTAGAAAAGTATAAAAAAAAATAGTGGCGTCTATTGAATAGGCGTCACCCTGGGGTGCGAATATACCTATTTTTAAAATAAATTTTTTGTATACTTAATTTTCTAAAAAAAACAAAAAAACAATACTTACTTTTTTAAAAAACTCCCTTTATTTTGAAGAAAGTTAAAACTTAAAAATAGTTTAACACGTTTGTACAAACATTTAGTTGCACGAATATATTATTTTTTACAATGATGAATGCACGATTATATTTTAAAATGGTGGTAAATGTACATTCATTAATACTCCATAAAAACTCTTTGTTAAGTATTTTTAAATTTACTAAATTAATGTAATATTTGTTTTCTTCCAAATATGACAATTAAACCCTAATAACTTATATTAATACTACAATTTAGTCTGGTTTGAACCTAACCAGGAAATCACTTGGTCTTGGTACACCCATATAAGATCGCTTCAAGAGTGGCGATTTGTTATGGTTTAGATCTAAACCAATGAAACCCAGTTGATTGAGATTCAGTTCAAGAATCTTCTTATTTGAGTGAGAGACCATTTTTTTTTATAAAAATCTTCAATTGAAACTCAATTCGATTTCATTCGTCTAGGCCCGAACTATTCAAGTTTAAATGTGTCATTAACCATGAGATTACATACCCTCTCCCCTACTCAAAGTTTGTTTTAAGCCATAGATCATCCATCCATTTGCTTTACCAACCCACCCCCATTTAAGATAAATCGAAAGGTATGGTTCTTTCTTCATTAGAGCATGCATGAAGTTAATCTATCAAGAATGTATGCCATGGCGGTTTAAGGGTCAGGCTCAATGGATTTCCCAAACCAGGGGTAAAAACGTCAGAACATGCAGATTGATCTTTTAAAGAGATTCTTAGGGTTTGCAATACTGCAGAAAAAACTAAAAAATTGTGGTTGTTATATCGTTTTTTAAATATGGTTAACCACATCATTATGGGTATATGAGATGATTATAATAATAATTTTTTTACTCATAATAATTATGGTTACAATTATGTTATTTGATTCGTAACGATGATTATAATAATAATTGTGAATATAATATTTATTTATTAATATACATAATATATGTTGCAGTTTTTTGTGTTTGATGTATTATGATATTCTGACTCCCACAATAATATCAGGATTCTTTAGTAGTGTTTTTTGTTTCCTGTCGCTCGAATAATTACTTAAAAATATTTAGAGTTTTAAAATTTTATTTTATTATATTATACAAATTAAGTTTAGTTTTACATTAATAATATATCAATTAAATATTTAATTATCTAAAGTCAAAACAATCGTACCTTCGTGAGGTATACCTTCGTAACAGGGCGGAATCAAGAATAAAAATGTGCATGCGCATAGCCTGTCTATAGTCTTTTGGGGGGGTAAATAACATGAATATAGTCTAATAACTTTAAAATGCCACATCGATCTTAACCACTTATATACTTTACTTTCCATTAATTCGGTACGAACTGTTTTGACACCTATTGTAAGAAAGAACAAAAACGGTGTCATTTAGTACTGAGTTGTCCCTTTTTCATCTATATATCTGTAATTGTATTATAAGGTTAAAAACTTAAAACTTTGGTCAACGTGGGCAGTGAGATTCCAACACAAATGCAAATCGCAACTACTTTTACCAATTATAACGAATTTACCATTTTTTCTTTTAATGTGAATAAATGAATTGAAATTTACTTGGAAGTTCGGATAGAAGTTTTAATACTAGAATAGGTTATACGAATCTATTGTTCAATTCTAATTCAAATATTATGGTATCCTAAACCTAGGCAAAATTGGATATATATATAAATTTGTAAAGTTAGGATAGGAGGTTTCAAGTATATCTCACTCTTAATTTTAACTTATGGAATTTTCCTTTACCGCTACACTATAATCAATCAAACTATTATTTTCTTTCTCTGTCTGTCAAGTAATGGTGATTACGACTCAGCGTCACATTCTTCCCTATTTTTTTTAATCTCTTGATTGCTTTTCATTATTATAAAAATTTAAAAAAATGAAACAAATTTCTAATTAAATACTCAAAACCGTTAATATAAACAATTTTTGAATTCAAATTCACATTTGGCCAAAAAAAAATTCAAATTCACATAGATAAGTTCTTGTTCCAAAATCAAATAACTTGTACCAAAAACTAAGGATTGTTTTCTCCAAAAAGTAGCTATTTCAAAAAAAATATATTTAGAAAAGTATGTATGAATTATTTTTTTTAGAAACGTGGCAGCGCCTATTTTAATTTCGCTACCCAGATAGCGCATTTCTTCAACACGCTACCCACGGTGGCGCATTTAGGCAATTATTTTCCTGAATTTCGCTATGTATGTCTCTCTGTACTCGCGGTATTCGATCGAATATTCAGTCAACTCAACAAACATATTTGCTCTTCTACATAGACTTCATTTTTCATTGCTTATTCTCCATCAAACTACCTCTTCTCCTCTCCTCTCTTTTGGCTACTTTGGTACCAACTCTTTCATCCATTTTCAAATTCTCCATTAAGCATTCTTTAAGGTATGTTATATAATTTTGTGTAATATTTAATTACAATTGTTTTAAAATTAGTATTAGTATTAGTTATATTTATATTAATATTAGGTTAACTAAAAGATAAGCATATTTAATAATAAATTTTATAATACTAATTATTTAGGATCAAGCATGACAGAGATTTGTATCAGTTGCTTGTATCATAGGGAAATATTGTCTCGGAATGGTAGTGAGGTTTATGTGAGTGGTACCTCCAGTATTACAACTACCTTGGATATCTACTTTTTTCGATTAAAGAAAATTATATGTATGGAGTGCGGTTGACATGATGTTGAAGCTGGATCCATTAACATTTCACATAAATTTACATATACTAATGGACTTTGTAAATTTGTACGAATTCGATAACAAAGTGCATTATGTTTCACTTTACAATTAAGCGTTGCTAGTCAATTAATTGTGTTCAACGTGACTAGATGAATCAACGTTATTCAAAACATTACTGATAGTAATGAGAGAGTGAATGTTTTGCATGGTCACATGAATGATCTCTCAGATCAAGAGGTCGACGTTGATGCACTCTCGGATGTTGGGATAAATGAAGAAAATCCATATATTAAGCAATTCACGGGTCACATTGATGAAGACGATGAAGAGGTGTTGGAGTTTTGCAAAAATTCAGAGAATGTACATGGAGATTTCTATGGTGAAAGTAGCTCTCACGACTGAGAAATCATGCAACCGACTTATCAAAATTGGATTGACAACTTTTAATCAACAAATGAGCGGTGTGTGGATGTTGAGGAACCATCGAATGAAGGTTTCTAAAATACAAACATGAAATTTAGTAGTATAGACGAGTTATCTACCGCTATAAGGAGGCACACATAGTTAATTCTAAGTGTTGCATTGTTTATGCATCAATTCTCAAATCAATTGTTTTCAAGTGTAAAGTTGATCTAATCAATTATTTTTGGACATTGAGAGGAAACCTTTTTAAGAGTACTGGATTGTGGAGAATATCGAAATTATATTCTCCACACACATGTGCAAATGCAGTTCTCATTGAACAACACAAAAAATTGATGGCAATTGTGATTAGAAATTCAGTTTTAGCTGACATTGGGTTGCAAAATTTCAGTAATCCAGTCGATGGTGGAGGGTGAGTTTGTGTCAAAGATTTCATATATGAAGGCGTGGTACTCCAAACAAGTAGTGTTGAAATCTTTTTACGGAACACACGAAGAAGCATTTGTAAATATGTCGCGTCTACTATTATCCATGTCAGTATATATTTATGGGATAATTTATGATTGCTTGCCCAAAAAGGTAGATTGTAACTCAAGTAACAACATTTGGTATGATATTTTGGTCATTTGGTCCTGCCATTGAAGAATTTATCCATTGTCGACCACTTACCAGTATATAAGCGATATATATGTACGGGAAATATAATGGAAAAATGCTAGCGGTGTCGTATGATTCTAATCACGAGATCTATCATTTGATATTTAGGATTGCAGACGCAGAGACTAACGAGAGTTGAAACTGGTTGTTGCAGCATCCACGTAATAACGTAATGAAGGATCACACAAGCCACGATATGTAACTGCCAAAAGAGTTGAATCCCAACTATAATGTGATGGTCGTTGTAAATCACAAAGTAGTGACAAGTAGATCAACGAGACATTGTCTTTCTTTGTGATTGTAAACAGAACACCACCAAGTATAATCAAAATGAAGATTTTGCCTTAACTCTGTGATTTTAACTAAATATTTACGATCATTTGGTAAATGTAGGCCCAACACTTCAATACACGCACCAACCATGTCTTTCTCAGCAGCAAAGCTGTCAGTAACTGCATCTCCATGTACTCAAAATCTAAGTAACACGACAACATCCTCCAGAGTTATTGTCATCTCTTCATGTTGGAGATGAAACGTGTGGGTCTCTGACCGCCAGCGTTCACACAATGTTGTGAGCAATTTTGAATCAAGTTTGGGATATGACATATAGTGGTGGTAATCGTGTCGTGTCGTGTCTAATTGTATCGTGTTAATAATCGTGTCGTGTCTTAACAGGTTTCGTGTCTAAACGGATAATTTCTAAACGTGTCTCAAAACATCAGACACGAACACGACACGATTAAGTAGCAGATCACTGTGACACGACATGGGACACGATTAACTTTCTTGGAAATTAAAAATCGAAAAACATAACGGATAGACACGCCACGATACGACACGCCACGATTAAGAACGACCTGACTGATACGAATTTACACGATTAAACACGAAATGACACGTTACACGACACGATTAAAACGAAAAACATTAATTTTATATATTTTTCTGAACGTGTCACAATTAGACACGATACGATTAGATAGGATTAGTTAACCGTGTCTTTATTTGTGTCACAGGTATACACGTCACGATTAGACACGATTAGTTAATCGTGTTTTATCGTGTTTATACAGATATCCGCAGATCTGAGTTGTTTAGACACGATTATTAATCGTGTCTAAACGTGTAAGAGTTGTTTAGACACGGGATCCGTTAAGGTCAAACCCATATACGCTTTAAAGCATATCGTGTCGTGTCGTGTAATCGTGTCGTGTCAGAAATTGTCACCCCTAATGACATATATACCACATCCCATAAACTAATGGCTTGCACAATAGCCTTCGCCTCTTCCGATATGATATTATGTTCTACTTTTAAACATCTAAATGATATTTGTTGGTTGCCACTCGTAAATGAGGAATGATATTTATCTCGTCCCCAAAGTACGGATGGGTCAACCGATCTGACAGTTAATACATTTTCTCCAAACAAGTTACTTACTAAAATTATGCGCGGCGACATAATACCTCTACATGAATGAAAATAAATTTTCAATTTCTAACTAATATATATATCAATTTAACTATTTTTTATAATAATCATTTTATAATAATTTAAATATATGTAGATAAGAACAAATCATATATTTAAATATAATATAAATATACAATATTAATTTTATGCATAATATATACTAGACTCTGGCACGCGTTATGCGCGTACACGTTGTCGTCGCATGTCTTGCGTGCGGTGCTAAGAGGACATGATTGACCCGATTCCTAGGATAGTACAATAATTAAACACTTGATGAAAAATATTATTGGAATTATAAGACTAAACTTAAATTACCTAATATAATGACATAAAATTAATTTTGTTTTAAATATTTTTAAGAAATTGCTCGAGCATTCGGGAGCAAGAACCACTACTAAAGAGGCTCTCGGATGCTCAAGCAATTTCTTAAAATATATTTAAAACAAAAATACATTTATTTCATTATATTATGTAATTTAAGTTTGGTCTTACAATAATATTTTTCATCAACTGTTTAATTTGTGTACTATCCTAGGAATCGGGTCGATCATGCCCTCCTAACAGTAACACCTCACGTAAGACAAACGACAACGTGCACTTAAGTGGATTCTAGAACTTCCATTTTAATTTTATTTTAATTTGTATATTAATTTTTGTCTATAACTACTCATTGAGTAAATGTAACGAGTATACACAAATTATCAAATACAATGAAAGAATATTAAGATGTATATATTTTTCTTAACTATAGCAAAAATGAATAGTTAACTGATATAGCTAAATAAAAATATATAATTAAAGAAAATTATTATGCACATTTTCGTCTTTACTATACCAAATTGGAACAGTTAATTGATAAACATAACAAAATATTTTGTAGACCCCGTTCAAGTATATATATTGATTATTATTTTGAAATCTCATTTCTTAACCAAAACTTTTGTTGGTGATTACATATAATATTTTTGTTACTATGCGTGAGAAAACAACATATAATTATTTGTTACTAAGAATATGATCAAACAAATATATGTCAATATTTGATAAAAATGACATTGTGCATTGTTTATAGTCACTTATAATCATACTATGAGTATTTTCACTCACATACCATGTCATACTATATCATCTCATACCAACTATCGCTTAATGCCTGACCTCAAACTTTCTATGAGTATTCATACTGACTATTACAAATGTACCTTGATAACATCAACTATCACTTAATGCTCGATCTCAAACTTTCCACGAGTATTTTCACTCACACATCATACTATCTTATCTCATCTCATACCAACTATCGCTTAATGCCCGACCTCACACTATATATGAGTATTCATACCAATCTCGAAATTTCTATGAGTATTTTTACCCCAACAACTTCTCTAGGATTTAGTCTTATGCGCTCATACCAATTGACATTTAAGGCGCAGACTCATAAGTCAGAATTTGTCAATAAATGCACTCAATATACTCTAAGATATCTTAGCACCTCACACACGATAAATATTTATCATATTTGTTTTATAAGAGTATGATCAAAAAATATATGTCGATATTTGAACAAAATTGACATTGCACCGTGTTTATAGGAGGCAAATGCGCTCCCTCGAGATTTCTTTTTGAGTATTTTACTCATGACATCCTCAGGCCCCAGGATTTGAAAATTTGGTCACTATGACACCTTCACCCTTTCTTTGAATATTTTATTTCCGATATCCGACCGACCTTTCTTTCTTTGAGTATTTTACTCCCGACATCCGACATTTCTTTGAGTATTTTACTTCTGACATCCGACATTTCTTTGAGTATTTTACTCCTGACATCCATATTCGACCGATTTTTCTTTGAATATTATACTCCCCACATCCAATCTTTCTTTGAGTATTATACTTCTGACATCCGACCTTTCTTTGAGTATTATACTCCCAACATCCGACATTTCTTTGAGTATTATACTATCACCATCTCCACGTTTTGAACCATCACACTGTTACTATCTAAGACTAATGCCTTAACCAATTGTCTCGTAAGTCTGAACATGTCAATGAAGACATTCAATATACTCGTAAGATATCGTAACAATCTCACTACCGTGTCTATGAAACGACGACTATCAAAAATCTATTGTGACAACATCAATAAATTACCTCTAAAATTTGCACCAAAAAATAAAATTAGATATTTGATTAACTTCTTATTTTTTATTTAGATATTTTCAGAGTTAAAAAAGTAGGGTTAGTTAAGTATATTCAAATTTTAATTTGATATATATTTGGAATGTAGAGTTAAGTAAAGAAATACTCATAGAATCTAAATTTGACCAATCCTACAAATATTTTCAAAAGATAATAAATAATAAAACTTGAAAATTAATGTTGTTTTTATATTTCATTAATCCGTAAAATATTATTTCAACACATCATCTGATTTATTTTAATTTTGTAGTAAAATATATTTGTTACTTTTTTCTCGACTTATAATACCTAAATTTTGGATGATATTAGTTTGGAGTAATAACATATTAACAATTTTTATTAAAATTTATAAAATAACAAAGAAAGATATTTTACTATTGTTTAAATAGTGAATTTACTGTTCAAAACACTATTTAAAAGTTTTTGTATCGTACGTAGAGTTTTTTACGTATCGTATTGCAAATACACGCTACCGGGTGCGTGTATACCTATTTTTCAAAATATTTTTTTTTATAGTTACTTTTCAAAAAAAAAATGATTACTTTTTAAAAAATCTCTCCGTAGTATCTTTGTTTAAAATCAAATAACTTGTACCCAAAACCGAGCAACCCAATTTTTACTCTCCGTAGTATCTTTGTTTTTTTGACAAATTGGGTAGGAACAGCATTATTTTGGCTGACTGATGTCTGATAAGGACAACTCAAGTTACTATTTGTGACAAAAATCCCATACTGGAAATGTCCCCCCCTGACGAGCAGTGATGGAAAGTAGTGGTTTTACTAAACGATTTCGTTATTCAAGACAGTAAATCATAAATCATTAGCTGTAACTTTAATAAGACACTTACACTCTGAGAATGAGTCAAAATACACAAACATATATAGATATATAATAAGAATAATAAAAGGTGGACATGAACAGATTTCTAACGTCCGTTAACGAGAGGGATGGTGGCAGCGTCCTTACAGGGACTTGGGGGAAGGCTACTCCTTGAAGAGGCGGCGATCAACCTCTGCACAAAGCTCTGGATACGCTCTCCGTTAGTCTCCGTCAGTAACCGTTTCCCACCAAATGGTACGGACTCTATCCCTCTCTCCTTCAAGACCTCCACTCCCGTACTTATCGGCCCCACCGCGCCGTTAGCCTGGCAATTTCTCATCGTTAACTTCATAAATTTAAAAATGATTCTATAACTGAGATTACAGAATGATAATTACTTTGATCAATGCATGCATATTGAAAGGCTATGAATTCTCTGGCCATGGTGGATTTTCTCAGCAAACAAGCAAGCCTTCTTGAAATGGAAACCACAAATTCTTACCTGAACCCTCACATAGTCCGTGCGGTTCCAGCAGAATGCATTCCCCAACATCTGATCGACTGTTTCAGATACTCCGTCAAGCACAATCTCCACGACCGAAGACGTGGAGCACTTGTCGTTATGCCGGAGCTTTCCACCGCTTTTGGATCCGCTAGAAGGTCCATTACCGAGGGACAAGACGAGTAGGTCCTCTACGCTGTTAATCGAAGGGAAATCGCGCTTGTTGTGGAGCACGTGAGTGATAGCAGCCGCCGTCGGATTGTTCATCACCAGGCCCCCATCCACAGCGGTACAGGTGGTTTTTCCATCGAAGGATGTCAGGCTAAACGGTTTGAACTGGCCCGGAGTCGCTGATGTGGCTCGGCAAACCTTCCATAGGTCGAAGTTGAAGCTCGACGACTCGGAAGCGTCGGCGCGTGAGAACACGAATGGCGCCGAGCTCTGGAGATCGAAACAGGGAACCAGCAGAGGCTTACACGTGTCCTTGAGAGTCAAGCAGCTTCCTCCGTCTTCTCGCGTGAAAACTTCTTTCAACACCTTATCCATGCTCTTGCTGGAGAACCGATTTTTGCGTCGGATGAAGCCGGATGACCTGGCCTTAAAGAGCTCGGAATTTCTCTCGGAAATGAGATTCACGGCTGTTCTAGCGCTGTAGAGAGGCTTCCCTGCGTCGTCGGCCGCACAGAGCATGGCGGCTAGGATGCCGCCTATTCCAGTGCCTGTCACAATGTCGAAGAAATCCACAACACTGGCATGCGGATCGCGTGTTTTGAGCCGGATCTGGTCCTCGAGATGGACCAATGCAGCACCAGCAACAATGCCGGAGGTTCCGCCGCCGTCGATGCTGAGGATGCGTACCTTGCGCGTCGATTCGCAGTGAGAGAGCCATTTTTGTTCGAGCTTAGTGAAAATTTCCAGCGTGACCTTGCTGAGCTCCATTGCTGCTTCAGCTACTGATCTGTGTGAGACTGTACGGCCTATACACTCTCGCAGCACCACCTACTTACCAAGTGAAGAACAACTACGGAAGAAGACGAATGAAGCAGAGCGCCTTACTCACGTTTTCATCTTCACTGAGAAACATCAATAAATGCCATTGGACAACAGAAGAGGAGGGAGTTACAAGAGAGCGCGTTTTCTCTCCCCTAAGAACTAAACGGAGGAAAACAGAAGCGAGATTTGCGTGAGGTGGTAGTAAAGTAGGCCGTGTGGAACTGAGGGAGTAAGGACTGCTTTGGTCTGGTCTGGCGGTCTGGGGGTTGGTTATACTTATATAGGCAAGTCTCTCGACCATAGTTATCAGAACCGGACCAGTCATCGAACCGGCTATCGAATCGGAAAGAGAACGGTTTAAAGTTCGGCCGGTTCAACCCGGTTCAGTGTGCGGTTCACTGTTCACAAGGGAAAAAAAACTTGAAAGTTAAATTACATACATAGTCTCAAACACAAACATAATTATCTCAAACTACATAGTCTCACACGCACACAAACTACATAATTTCAATTTCAAACACACATTACTCTTAATTCTCAAACACAATACACAATAGTGTCAAAATCAAACACAATGACAATGATGAGTTTAGCATGTAAAATCAGTGATGAACATATTAAGGCCGAATCACAATGATTAGGGAGGGAGAGAGTAATTACGTTAGCTCCTGCCTCAATTAGCCTCTTCAAGCAAGTGATCTTCCCATGCATTGCAGCTATCATCAATGGCGTCTGCAAATCGTAACCCCAAATATATATAATATGGTGATGAAACTCATACCAAACTAGGTGTGTAAATGAACAAAGTTATTTGTGTATTATTCGGTTAATATTCAAATTTGATTCGACAACTTCCTAGCCAGGCCTATACAATGGCTGAGTTAAGATCATAATAATGCTAGCTCGAGTTTTTAGCTAGCTTTACTTTGGCTTCTATATCATATTCATACAAGATAGACAACATACGCGTAGCATGTATATATTTTACATTATCGTTTTAGTCATGTATATATTGATTTTGTCATGCTTAAATTGAAACAAATGAGTTGTTCAATTTAGTTGAGCCGAGCCTATTTGATTCCGAGCTCGAACACACACAGCATTGTATTGAGCTGATCTCGGGCCTGGAAAAATCAGTCTTGGCTTAGCTAGACCATAAACTCGAGCTTGCATAAGTTTAACAAAACTGATGTTCAGCTCTGGTCGGCGACTCAGCTCAGACCTATTACACCCTAAGCTAAACTGGACTGAGTTGAGAGAAAGGGACGTGCATAGTAATTTTAGCGAACTGTGAGAGCATTTTACACTCCCATCATAGTAAATAAGGTTCAATGAAATTAGAGAAAGGGTGAACAAAATGTTGAAATCTACAAATCAAACATGTTTATAGCGATTCAATGAATCTGAACTGAGATCAACAGAAGTTTCCAGAAGCATCGAAAGAACCTACAAAATCAATCACTGATTAGATCAATGCTCCACACGCGGCGGAGGGAGAGGCGAAATTAGACCGGGATCAGACATTTCTTACCTCGATCCGATCAGTAGTGGCGGCAAAGTGAAACGCTGACGAACCTAGAGCTGGAGCGATCAGTAGAGACGAACCTAGAGCTGGAGACGAACCGAGACGAACGGAGAAGCTAGACCTAGTGGACCTCCTAGAGCTGCGACTGCCTTCTTCAGTCACTGAGCTTCACGAAGAAGATGGCTGCGGCTGCTTCACGAAGAACTGATACTCACGTAACTTAACCTAGCAATGAACCGAACCAGTTTAACACTGTACAAACAAACCAATCGGTTTAAACCGAAACCGATTGGTCTGTAAAAAAAATTCAACTAAAAAGTGAACCGAAAACCGGACGGTTTTCCAAAAATCTTTCGATTCAACCCAGTTCAAACACTGTTTATTTGTAAAACAGTTTTTTAACTTAATCAAACCGGACAGTGATCCGGTTCCCGGTCGGACCGTCAGTCCGGTCCGGTTCTGATAACTATGCTCTCGACTATGCCATTTTTATTAATCTTATAATTTAATTTTAAAAGTTTTTTGGACTTATAAATTATAATATCAGAATAGTTTTATTGGTAACTTTATACTTGTCTAATTATATTATACTTTTGTTGATTTTTATTTATATACTATTTTTTAGGTTATTTTTAAAAAATATATACTAATGCATTCTTTTAATACATCACTCATTTATACTTTTACTGATTTATTCCATAATGATATTTTAAAAAAAAAAGGCATTCAATACACCACCACTAATGGAAATATTGTTCAATAATCTTACCTAAAAATTTCGTAGATTTCTGTCGTTAAATATATTGATATGGACATATTTTGCTTGATGCAAGGGTAAAATACACATTTACAACTTAATATTTAAACATATTTTCTAATCTAATAAGAATTCAACAGTAATATATAAAAAAGTTGAAATATTTAATTTGAATATTTTTAAAAGTATTATGTTATTTTATAATATATTCTTTTTGGGTCGGCATGTTATTTTATAATATTCAAAATATATTTTGTTAAGTTAAGATAATTTTTTTAAAAAAAAAAATCTTAAAAAACAGTTTTGACAAAAAAAAAGATATTGAACATTAATCCAAATATTAAAAATATTTGTTTAACCAAAATCATATTTTACTCTCTAGTGCCACAAGTAGCGTAAACATCACGTGACAAATAACTACTTCAAAAAAAAAACATAGTACTATCGCGATACGCGTGTACGTTGTTATTATTGGTCGGGCGTAAAGTAAGGGTGAACAAGCTACCTATTTGGATTTAGAACTTATCCGAAATCGACATTTTGGATAGGTTTCAGGTAGTAGTTTTAAAAATAGGATAGGTTTCGGGAAAAATTCAATACCTATTTATTTGGTTTTAGTTTCGGTTCTCTTATCTGGGTATCCTAAACTAACTGGAACTAGTTATATATATATATTATTAAAAAAAATCCTAAAGAAATAGACAAAGAGTACAATCAATACTATTGAAGCATGTGTGGATGATTGTAATAAATGTTGTGATCTCTGATGAGATTTGTGTAAATGTGAATGAAATGACAGTATTGAAGAATGTATCATCCTCAATAACCAAAACCGAACCGGAACCGTTTTTTTAGGAAGAAAAAAGAAATATGTTTCTAACAGGGTACCCAAAACCGTTTGTATAAACAGATTCCGGGTAGGTTCCGGTTCCAAAATTAAACGGGTAGGTTTCAGTTCCAAATTTAAATAGCGTATTACATACTTGGTAGGTTCCGAAAACTTCTAAATTTATAAGGTACCCAGAACCGCTTACCCCTGTATGAAGTAGTATACTTGCAAATTCACACTAAATTTTTTAAATATTAATTTTTATATGTACATGAGGTTAGTAACTTATATTATAATATTAATATTTTTTTTTTTATTTGTATAGAATATATATGAACATGATACATGTTAAATAATTCGAATAAGTATGTATATGAAATATGTTTTTGTGTAATCTCTTTATATATTATTTGTGTACGGTATATTTACCATAAAAGCAAATAAAAAAATTACAACAACAATCACATTGTATAATTATGTTCGACTCTGCAAGTAATTATCAGATTAGAAAGAAAAAAAATTATCCAACCTTAAATTCTAAAAAAAAAGAATGTTGACTGCTTGCTTTATCTAATTTTATACTCTTAAGTTTACTTATTTCATTAAATCTATTAATTCGGATTCACCGCAACTAACATGACAGTTTTTCATTGAAGTCCAAACGGACTCAGTGCCAGGTCAATGCAACGTGTAAAATTAGGGTTGTTAATTTGTGTTGACGAATCAAATGTGGATCGTATCAAATATGAGTCGTGTTAAAATATGTTAATCTTAAACACACTCCGTGATTTATGATGGGTCGAATTTTAAGACGCAATCACGACTCGCGGGTCCACGAGTCAACCCGTATGACCCATGAACTCGTGTCATTTTAATTTTTATAATATGAAATTTGTGGGTCAACCCGTTGACCCATGTGACCCGTCGCCCCATATGACTCAGTGATTTATACAAACCACGTGACTCATGCAACCTAAGTGATCAATGCGACCCATGTGACCCATATGACTCACACAACCCGCGCGACCCATAAACTTTTATATAATCCATATTTAGTTATACAGGTTCACGAGTTGACCCACGGATCGATAGATACGATCCAAATCCAAGACCATTTTTCATTCAGGTTTGATGGATCGTGTCAAAATGACCCGCAGGTCCAAAATTTTCGACCTAATCACGACCCATGGGAGGGTCACTTATGAGTCATGTCCAAAATTGACACCCCTAGTCAAATGTACTTGACAATAATTTTAGAACTACCAAAGGAGTAAATACAAAAATAGAGGTTGTTTGAGGACAGTATTGGAGTAAAAGTTAAGTCCAAGGACTGACATCATTCTTAAGAAATAAGAATGTGTACTCTACAATCTACATGGAAGGTCTGTACCCGCACGTGCAGCGCTTGGTTCTCGGGTCATGAGATGCGTCAATTCCGGCTTCACTCGGCTTGAGCTTCTGCCATACACTATAAATATTAAATTATAAACTTTTTTCTTTCTTTTTGTTTGATTTTATTTAATATTTATACAGGGATTCTATTTTTAAATTTTATACATGTATATATATTACATAGAGAGAGGACAATTTCTGACATTTAGTTTTTATTATGATTTTGGCAGCTTTCGCCAAGATTTACTAAGATTTACTATTGACCTTTTACTTTTGTATGAAAAATAAAAATAAAACAATCGCACTATCGAATAATTAAAACAATATTGTAGATTACACATGTTGTGAAGAGAAAAAAGTGGCGGAGTTGATGAAAAACTCCAAGTAAAATTTAGTTAAAGAAAGGTGTGAAAAATAACACTTAAATGTATTTTTTAATAGTGATGATAAGATATCAAAAAATGGTAAATTGTTTTTTATTTAAAAATATAAGTTTAGTACTTTTTAATATTGCTCGATGAAAAATTATATTCTGTAATGCAAAACACAATTTATTTAATTGAATTATTTATATTAGTTTAGTTTTAATCTTAGTCGTTAAGTGTTTTTCCCCCTATGTAAGAAAAAAGTCATTTTTTTTATCATAAAAAATAAATGGGTTAGTAGTGACGACCATAGACCCATCCCGCTACGTAATGCTTGGTCTATCCTGTTTTTTTGGGATCTGTATGGTTGCAGTTACATCCCTCCGAACGACCAGCACATACATTGACTCCGTCAACGTAGCCCCACTTGCCGCCTAGAAAAAAGTATCTACATAGCCACATAGGTAAACATAACTCTTAAAGTGGTTAATAAACAAACATATTATTGCTATTGTTATTTTTGTTTTTCTGTTTTGCGAGTTTATTATGAGAGAACAACATCGTTAGAACATATTTTTCACATTTAGTCTATAAAAAAAAATTCATTCATTGAAGAGTAAAATGTTAATTAAAAATATTATTCTTTTATTTTTTAAAATTCAAATTCAAAAGATTAAATAATAAAACGTTAACAGAGGATATTATGATTATTAACTAAAACGAGTTTATAAAAATTGTACACAGATCTGCGATAGTTGACCAGATCTAGGTGTACAGATTTTGTTTTCTTCCAAATTGTACATATTAATACATTTAGTGAGTTATATTTACTACATACAAACACACGTAATAAATTTATTGTGTCATAATAAGAATTATCAGTTTAAACAACATATTTCACGAGTTGTTAATGTAAAATTGATATCTAAATAAACATTTAAACGCTGTTAAATGAAGCTTATTTGAAAAAATAATAAATTTTCTAAATCTAAATTTATAGTTGATATACAAAATTTAAAATTTATCATGATATTGTACATATGTCGTGTTCTAAATCCTAAATAAGAATACAAACACAAAAGTAATTAAGTATCATCATTATGTCCTATATTGAATCCAATTTTTAAATACGTATTCATATTGCATAATAAATTGTCTGCTCTCATTTTTGTACCTTGTGCCGTATAATATATTTAGCGGTATGGGCTTGTGTTTCTGTCGCCGCAAGAGAGAATCGGCATCCCGAGTCTCTATTTCGGTGTTCAATCGATACGATACCACTGACGACAAACCCATTTTGCCTTGTCCCTTGGATCCCCCTCCACGTGTGTATGATTATATATACTAGGGTTAATTGTCAATTTGCCCCCTAATATTTTGACCGAATTTAAGAATTTCCTTAAAGTTTAAAATTTTAAATTTTAGTCCTAATGTTTGGACGTCATCAAAAATCGCCCCATTCCGTCTTCATGTCGTCTGATTCAAACGGAAATCCCGTCACGTGCCTTGCACATGCGTTTTCTTAAGAAACAAAGACACAAATGCCCTTATTTCAGAGTTGAGACTTAGACTTCCTCTCGTCTTCTTCTCCGTTTTCCCATTTTTTTTACAGAAAGAAAGAGACACTCAGAGGTCGTAAAAGTCTAGGGATTGTCTTCCATCCTCATCATCTTGTTCCTCAATCATACATACAGAACCTCCTCAATCAACGCCGCTCCTTTTCATCAATCTCTGTTTTTTCATGGAACCAATCGACTCCAACACTCATCTGACGGAGGACGGCACAGCTAAGGCCGGGAAGAACGCCGAGCTCAAGGACTTCAAGATTGTTATCTCAAGGATAGACGACGGCGATGATAACAAGAAGCAGTTGTTGGCAGCTAAGCGGAGCTCCAACAAGGACAGGCACAAGAATGAATTCGAGAACGCGCTGCATCCAGCTCACCTCCCACTCTCCAGGACGCCGCTCAATTCAATTCCAAATCCTTCACAGTACCAGAAGGAAACTATAGATCCCGATGGGGATGACAGGCAAAAGAAACTTATCCAGCAATAAGATCTTCTGCTACTGAAACTTATATAATAATGCTGTTTCGCGTGATAACTGATCCAGCAATAAGAACAAGAAAATTACCCAATCAGAAGTGAATTCTGGCGTTACCCCTTGTTACAAACCTTGAGAAGCCATAAGCATGATCTTTGCTCTGTTTTTAACATCAGATGCCCTAACCGTCATCGAATCACCCAAAACTTTCCCTATGATTACACAGAAGCAATAGTCACTCAAACTCTCTAACAATGAGCTACAATTCTCGAACTCATTGAATGATGCAGTGTCTGTCCACGAGGAGTCCACTGGTGAGAGGTTGGAGAAGAGACTTCAGCTCTTTAACGGTTAGCTCCGGTGATAATGTCATCGGAATCGATCTTCCTCCGAACTTAACTGTAACATTGATTGTCGGTTGTGCTTCTGCATCGTGTTCGCTAGATCCGCCGCCCTCCTCCATCTTCTCCTGCGAGCTGGTCCGTCCGAGATGACAGCTGAGCTCTCTCTCCCGCGGAAGAAAAGCTCCAAATCCGATTCAGTAACGCATAAATGGTACGGATCCATTTGATCCGGGTTCTAGGTCGGATTGAGTAATGAAAGACGGACTAAAAGCTCTAGAAGTTGCAGATGACCTTCGAAGAAGGACTGGGGAAGGACTTAGATTCGAATAATGACATTTTTGTCTTTGTTTCTTAAGAAAACGCATGTGCAAGGCACGTGACGGGTTTTCCGTTTGAATCAGACGGCCTGAAGACGGAATGGGGTGATTTTTGATGACGTCCAAACATTAGGACTAAAATTTAAAATTTTAAACTTTAAGGGGGATTCTTAAATTCGGTCCAAACATTAGGGGGCAAATTGACAATTAACCCTATATACTATATACTATTAGTATATCACTTATATCTGAAATTAAAAAAAAAATATACTTTTTCCTTTGACAGAGTAGTTAATTTAATTGATATTGATAGAAAAACTTGTTTTGGAGTCATCGTTCATTATACATTACATTTTTTTAAGACGATGAAATAAAATAAAATTCCTTTATAATATAGTGTAGTCTACATGGTTTCAAAGTATCTTACTATAGGGCACTTAGCAATTATTTAAATCCAACTCTAACTTCAATTATATATACAGTGCATGATGAGCTAGCTCTCGTTATGGATATTAGGCGTCGCTTCCTAAATTAGGAACTGACCATAGTCATTGACCTAAATTAGATTTAAGTATGTATTATAAATACCTCTTACTTATCTCATTTTAAAGAATCTATTAATAAATTAAGTACATACATTTACTTTATTACTGATGACTTTATCATAAAAAAAGTAAAATGTTTGCTTCCTAATAGTAGTACTAGGAATCCAGTTTATTATCCAAACATCTCCCTTTTGTACAACAGTGTTGGATAATGAAACCAGTCCTTTTTTTCATTGTTATTATTCTATCGACAACAGAAGTAGAATGAAGTGTCTCATCACCCAATTCGTATATATTCATGCATGTCACGTATACATGTTATTTTATTTTTTATTGAATGGGAGTATATATATATATACACAGTGCACTGCATGAGCCAAACACCTTAACCGACAAGGTAGCTTAGGGTACGATAGTTTTGAGTCTTTGACGTGATTTTTTTTCTCAAGTTTTATTTCTTATAATTAACCCAAAATATTAATACTAACTTTCATGGTAAGCCGATCGATCGAATTGGGGTTATTATTATATATATAAAAAGAGATTGTGATGAATCAACTACGAAAGGCATGGAATGCAGGTGGACCAGCGATGCGCCATTTGTGGAGAAACCGAAACAACAGTCCATAGGCTTCTTGAATGCAGGTGGACTGACACACTGTGGATGGAGATGTTGGACGTCACACACGGCGAGGCGAGGATCACAGACGTCACGACCTGGCTCCAGGGACAATAATGTCGACGAGGAAGAGACCAGAGGCAGACCAGACCAATGGCGTGGGAGACCAGCCTCATAACAAGATGTCACATCTGGAAGACTCGTTGCAAGGCGGAGTTCAAAGGCGAGATACCGGACCATGCGAAGACAACCGGTGACATCAGGAGGACAATAGAAGAGCTAAGCTGCCCAGGACCAGACCATCGGACACATCATCAACAGCCCACATACCGAACATGGACAAGACCAAGATCGGGGACGATCACGATCAACTGTGACACATCATGGTGTGCCCAAACAAACCGAGGGGGACTAGGGGTGCTGGCGTGTAACGAGCATGGCATGGTCGTAGGAGGAATGAATAGACAAGCCCGAAGCGACAACACGCTCGAAGCACAAGCCATATACGAAGGACTACGCCTAGCAAAAGGACGATCATGGAAAGATATCACCATTGAATCCGACTCACAAGTGGTAATAAATCAAATCCAAGAAGGGGCAACTGAATGACGCCTATCCACGATCATACCAAACATCCGAGCTCTAGCAAGCGAGGTAGACCGAGTGCTTTGGAGAGCAATTCCGAGAGCTGCAAATGAATGCGCCAATTGGATAGCAAAACAAACACGAATGAGAGTGCGACTAGATGATTGGGTTAACTGACCCCATTTCCTTTTATCTGTTTATTAGCAAATGATTGTATACATGAACAACTGTAATATTTGTCACGCCGTTTTATTTCATGAAATGAAATATTATCAAAAAAAAATAATAACTACGAAAGTAAACTAATAGAGGGTAATTAATGAGACAGACAATAAACAGTCGGTGTCTGGACTGAGTGACAGCAGGACACGTCGAACACATGCAGAGACGGCGGACATGTCTCTTGTCTCCGATCCTGCCATGAACTTCGTGGATTCGGATACATAGTAATATAGTACACTAATTAATTATTATAGTAGTGTAGGCGGTAGTGATTCGGTCAGAGAGATATTTAAAAATACAAATATTTATGTTCCGCATTTTATATTTTATGTGAGAATAAGATTATTTTAGATATAGAGTAAGTAGTTTTTCGGAATTATTATATAAAAGGAATTGAAAAATTGTGGACTTAGATGTGTTCACCGCGGTCAGTCTTCCTCGAAACAAGATATTTTCTACATCCCTTAACTAAACAAATATAACTCTTATCCCAAAAATGTCTAACCCGACACGTGCATCTGAGTTTAAGCCCATAAACTTATGTAACTTCGCGTATAAGGTGATATCAAAAGTGTTCGTGAATAGATTGAAAATATATCTATCAGATCTTATCACCCTTTTCAGAGCGATTTTGTAGCAGGTCGATAAATACATGATAACATCATGGTGGCGCATGAAGTATTTCACTATCTGGAGAGTAGAGGGAAACTACGTAGGGTGGAGTGTGCTATGAAGGTGGACATGCAGAAAACCTATAACTGAGTGGAGTGTGATTTCTTGTTAAAGAGTCTAGAGAAGAGAGGTTTCTGTCCCAAATGGGCCAGGTGGATGAAAGTGTGCATAACCACATCGATCTACAAGGTGCTAGTGAATGAGAACCGAACTACACCCATCCAACCTACTAGGGGCATCACACATGGAGACCCTATCTCACCTTACTTATTCATATTGTTGGCAGATGTATTGTCAAGGATGGTTGAGAGAGACATACAAGATAAGAAGTTGAAAGGGCTAATTAATCCACTACTTCAACTATTTTTAGTTAATTAATTCACTATTTTCAGCTAATTAATCCACTACTTCCACTAATACGGAAACCTGATTTCAACTAACAAGCTTCACAAGTTTGTCCAAACGAGCTAGCAAGAACCCGACCTCCATGCCAAGATCTGCAAAAGCTTTCAAAGTTCTTCCCTAAGTAGAGAAATTATTTGCAGAATTAGTGATCTTGGAAGCTCGAATGGCGTCAAATAAAGCTCGAATGACGCAAACTTGTTGTTGATGCCCTCTACTAGGCTATCATTGAGATACTACTTATGGTTGCAACAGAGTTTGTAATCGCGAAGAAGAAGGAACTTATGTTGAAACACGAAGAAGAAGGAACTGAGCGACTGAAGTTGCTGGTCTAGGTTTAAGAGTCTGAGGAGTGAGAACAGAACGAGTGAACGACAGTATTATCAAAGAAAGTCTTTCAGACCGGTTTGGTTTAATGAAGATATCTCTAGGTTTGGTTTAATTTCATATCGGTTTGATTTATTTTGCTTCAAACCAATTCTAAAATTATATGGATTTAAAGTAGTTTGATTTGAATTTAAGTATAAACCAGTATAAAAAAATGAATCGATTCGAAGTGAATTGAAACTACTATTTTCAACTGACTTACTTGAAGCCTAAAAAGTTGGTATGATTTTGATACTAGTTCGACTGAACCAGTTCAAACCAGTACGAGACTAGACCAGAACCGGTTCAGTTCGGCCGAACTGTTTTTTTAGACAAGCCTAAAATTTTGGGTTTAAGTCTTAATAAATAAGGGTTAATGGTTCTAATCGTACCTTATGTTTGACTCATGTTATCGGATGATATTTTAAGAACTTTTAGGTTCACATATGGTGCCATATGTTTAAGATTGTTGTCATTTAGTCTCTCGGTTAGTCTTCCGTTCTATTTTTGTGTTAAATGGTCCATGTTAACATCACGTCATCACCACGTAGATATATAATATAATATAATATATAATTTAAATAATATAAATATATAAATTTCAAATAAAAAATCTAAATATTCTTAAAAAATTAGAAAATAATTTATATACAAAATTATTTGGAAATTAAAAAATTAAGAAGAATAAATATAAATAAAAAATATGAATTTATACTAAAAAAATCAAAAAATTAAATTCTAAAATATATTATTTATAAATTAATTTAAAAAAAATGAAAAATATAAAAGAAAAAAAGACTAGCCAAGGATCCTTGGGTAATTTTTTTTCTGCTTTCGATTTTTATTTAAAAATATATTTATAAACATTATTTTTTATATTTATATTTTATTTTTTAGAATTTAGTTTTATTTTTTATTTTACTAAGTTTTTGTTTCCAATATATATATATATATATATTTATTTATTTATATATATAAACATTTTTATTTTTTAAAACTTTTTCCTATTTTGTTTTCCTAATTTTCCAATTTCTTTTTTATTTTTTATATATTATTTTACTTTTCAATCATGAAATCAGCGCCACATCATTATTTCGTTAGTCAAACTTGATGGTCAACAATAATTTGAACTACAAAGCAATATTCTGAAACATAAAGTATATAATAATAACAAAAGAGTACTAACCGATAACGTGAGTCAAATATATAAACTATTAACCAAAAAAATAATTATTATCAACACTTAAACTATCTTACGAGTGGACTATGGTCCTAGTGATAATTATTCTAAAATGCATTGTTATCAGAATTGGACCGACCCTCGAACCGGCGAGGGGGCCAATTTCGGGTTCGGTCGGTCCAACCCGGTTAGACCCGGTCGACATGCGGTTCACTGTTCACAAGCAAAAAAAATTGAAAATATAATTACAAACTATATAGTCTCAAACACACACATAATTACGTCAAACACACACAAACTATATAGCCTAAAACATACACATTACTCTCAAACACTATAACACAACATAATTACCTCTTTGAACATACATAACACAATAGTCTCAAAATCAAACACAATAGGTCTAAACTTTAAACATAACTGCTAAACCGAAGAGAACCACCCCAAAAAATTAAACCATCCCAAAAAACTAGAATCAGAGACCGATCGGTTTTAATCAAACTGGCCGGTGTTTTGAAATCCGACCAGTCCAACTCGGTTCATATACATTTTGATATTTTCGCTGAACCAAACCGGATAGGGATCCGATTTCCGGTCGGATCGCCGGTCCGGTCCGGTTCTGCAAAATAGTGATACCTGTTGATGTGGGCCCTTCTATTCTCTGCATAAAACAATATTAATTGTACGTACATTGTTCATGTGTCAACTTGCCCAGAGGAGATATCCCACCCTAGTGAGCCGAATCCAAGACGACGATTTTTGTCGGGTTTCTGAGTAGATAGATTCTTCTTCAATCCATAGTATATTTCTGGTTCAAATAATCAATTTTATTACGTGAATAAGAAATTTTGTAGAAAGTAGATACTGTGCATTTTTTATTTTAAAAAAGTAAATATATCGAAAAAATATTTAGCAAAATGTATATAATTGCTACTAGGGGTAGCGTTTTTCATAAAACGCTGCTTGTGGTAGCGTTTTTATGAATTTCGCTACCCCTAGTGGCGATTTTTTTTCTTTTTAACGTTTTTGATTTTTTTTGACGATTTGATGTTTAATTTTAAAAAAGAAATTTATTAAAAAAATTACAGTAAGTAGATATTTTAATTTCAATTCAAATTATGCAAAAAAATATTAAATTTGGACTTACGAATTGACTGTAGGCTCTGCCGTAAGTTGAGATATGAAAATTTGACTTAAAAAAATATAACTCATACCCTGTAAGCCCAAACTGACCACGGTGAACGTCATTTATGTCGTAATTCAATTATATACCTAGGGTAATTTTTTTATTAGAAATACAGTGATTTTGTAACCTAATATCGCTTGTCTTAAAATTTGACCGAAATAATCAAATGCATTAGGTGAGAAATTTAATTATGTACTTACTCAAAAAAATTAAAGTGAGTAGATAATTTAATTACAAATTAAATGACGCTAACTAGACGTTAATCTTTTTTTCTTTTAGACTGACCGTATCATACAATACGTAATTTACTTCGTATTATATCGTATTATACGGTCAGTCTAAAAGTAAAAAATCAACGTCTAGTTAGTCTCATTTAATTTATAATAAAATTATCTACTTACTTTAATTTTTTTATTTTTTTTAAGTAAGTACATAATTAAATTTCTCACCTAATGCATTTGATTATTTCGGTCAAATTTTAAGACAAGCGATGTTAGGTTACAAAATCACTGTATTTCTAATCAATAAAATTATCCTAGGTAGATAATTGAATTACGACATAAATGACGTTCACCGTGGTCAGATTGAACTTACATGGTATGAGTTATATTTGTTTAAGTCAAATTTCCATATCTCAATTTATGGCAGAGCCTACAGTCAATCCGTAAGTCCAAATTTAATATTTGCATCATTTGAATCGAAATAAAAATATGTACTTACTGTAATTTTAAAAAAAATATTATTTTTAAATAATTTTATAAATTAAACATCAAATCGTAAAAAAAAAAAAGTAAAAAACGTAAAAAAAAAAGAATTTCGGCACTAGTGGTAGCGAAATTCATAAACACGCTACCCCAAGCAGCGTTTTATGAAAAACGCTACCCCCAGTAGCGTTTATATACATTTTGCTAAATATTATTTCAGTATACTTACATTTTTAAATATTTTTTGCACAGTAGTTACTTTTTAAAAAACTTTCGGGAATATGGTTAAAAATATACATCCGTATGGTTGTTTTTGTTTCATTGAAACGAATATATTAAAATACTTTTAACAATAAAATATTATTAATTATACGGTAAAGCGTTGTTAAACAAGTTGCGTCAATTATATTTGATAATAAATATTAAAATTAACACAAAATTCAGAAAATATATATACCAAGTGTAAATATATATATATATATATATATATAAACTGTTTTTGAATTTAGAAAATGAAGATAGAGAAGAATATTAAAAAAAGAAGATATTTTCCATAATTCCAACAAAAAAAATGATTTTATGCTTTTAGTAAACAAAGAATATAGTAAAACTCAAAGAATTCAAAAGAAGATCTAAAAATTAAGGGTTTGAACTTAGAACTTGAATTCAGTGTGCAATTCCGAAAAAGTAATTAGGCTGAACAAAAAATACTAATGAACAAAAAAATTGAGAAAATCGTCCCGAGTAGATCGCCTCGATAAGACCGAATCAAAACGGACGTATTCTCAACTCGGGTTTGGGGTTGAGTTTTTTTACCCAAAAGACCGAATAAACTGCTTCAAACCGAGTATAAGTTGGAATTAACATTTATTATGTTTTTTTTTTTAAATTAGTTTATTATGGGTTTAGGGTTGTCTTTAAAATTTAGATTTTTTTTTTGTATTGGATATTTGTATTTTATTTTGTATTGACTACTTTGTATAATATTTGCATTGTGTTTTGTATTTACAAGCGTTGAATATTTTGTTTTTAAATTTTTTAGAAAAAAATTGGTTCAGGATCGAGAACGGCTCGAGTCAAGATAAACCGTCTCGTAATTTTTTTTAGATGAACCTGTACTCTGGCTCAGTCTCGAATCTCGAAATTTCGGTCTCATACCTTTTTTTATTTAGGAAAACCCATCGCGAGCTCACCCCTACATAATCACTTTTATAAATTAATTTATAAAACATCCAACATAATACACACATATACTAATTATTTATTTAGTCATGACCCGATTAATAATCCATAACAAAATGCCACATTATGCAAAAATTATCATCCGTCAATAAATACCTATCGATTGCCTTGTTTGTCATAATGGCTCGATCTTGGATCAATCGTGTCCGCATCGAGTAAAAATCAATCTTATCTAATAAACGAAGTTTAGATTTAATTCCTCACCAAAGATGTTTTGAGTCATTCCATTTGAATGGCCAATCCACCTTTGGGAAAGGGATAGAAGTTGCCCTAATCAGAATCCTTTTTTTCATATTCCCTTAAACCCTAAGAATATACCCAAACTTAAAACCACTTTAATTCAGTTGTTAAATGCTTCCAAGGGGAGACAAAACTTTACCTAAAAATAATCATGATAGAGAGGTACACAAAACACGACCCAGAATCTTAGTCAGCTCGAATGTATTGCATAAAATCATGAAATTTTAAATCATTTTTATTATAAAAAATAAATAAAAATAGATCGAATTATTGCTTTATGTTACAATTAATGCACGCATTTTACAAAATAGAAAAAAAAAAAACGGTTGTAATGCTCTTAAGACTGTTGAACTAAACACTTTAAGAATTAATCATAGACTTTTTTTTTTGGTCATCTATTAAAAACAAGCATAAATAGAAGAAATGGCTTTTGTGAATGATAAAAAAAATATAGGATGTTCTATTTGAAGACTGTCGACTACTTTATACATACAACTTTTATTGAAAGATTATAATGCTTCAATAATTTTTTTACATATTTGTCCTTACTAATTTTAAGGAAAGTAATTATCAATTCGATCATATATTTTCGTAGTAACCAAACTATAATCCAAAATTGAAAAATTCATGCTTCCAGCAAGTTTTAAACCCTAAACCTCTTACATACTAACTAAATTTTTTACCACTACACTACCAATTCCAATTATTATTTTATATTCTTCAAATATAATTATTGAAACAACTCTCATATTATTATATTAAATATCTCATGTATTATTTATCAATGCTCTTTAGTAATTAACATATGTTCAACGTCGTTTGATTAATTATGTATGTACTATATTAATTCTTTTAATGGTTGAAAAATAAGTAAAATTCTAAATTTAGTATTTATAGGCTACCAAATATTCATTTTGAAAATATATTTTTTTCCAACAATCTCTAAAATAATATTAAATACTTTAGTATGTAGATAATTAAACTAGAGATATAACGACACATGTGGTGTTAAGTTTTAATTTTCACATCGATCATAAAATTTGGTCAAAGTTAGTAAAATATTAAATAATTAGAAATATTACTTTGATCAAATTTTATGATCGATGTGAAAATTGAAACTTCACACCATATTGTCGTTAGAATTCTAATTTAATTATCTACATACTATAGTCTTTCTGATTTTTTTAGCGATTGTTGAAAAAATATTTTCAAAATGAGTATTCTAGTAACCTATAAATACTAAATTTAGAATATTACTTATTTTTCAACCATTTCAAAAAATTAATACAGTCGATACATAATTAAATTATAATTATAATTAATCAAATGACTTTGAACATGAGTTAATTACTAAAGGACATCGATAAATAAACATAAGATATTTAATACAATAATATGAGAGTTGCTTCAATAACTATATTTGAAGCATATAAATAAACAATTGAAATTAGTAGTCTATTGGTAAAACGTTTAACTAGTATGTTACAGGTGTAGGGTTCAAAACTTGTTAGAAGCATGATTTTTTCAATTTTGGACGGTAGTTTGATAATTAGTAAGGACAAATATGTAAAATTTTCAATTTTGGACGGTAGTTTGGTAATTAATAAAATATGAGGTCGATTTGATAATTAGTTTTCTTAAATTAGTAAGGACAAATATGTAAAAAAAAAAAACTATCGGGGCATTATAGTGTTTCAACCAAAGTGGTATGTATAAAATAGGTAATGATATGCAAATAGAAACTTCCAAAAATATATGCAAACAAGCCCAATAATAAATAGCCCATCAGACCTCTGCTTTTATTCACGTTTAGAATGTGTTATATCTGTATTCGGTTTTCCAAAAGAAAAAAGAAATCCTATGATATCTGGGCCAGACACACTAATTAACTCGAGGACACTCGGATTCCACGGTCGGAACTTGTTAGTGTGCTAAGTGCTAACTAATGGATGAAAGACCGCTACTACAGGTGACTGTCGTTCCCCAATTAAGTGTGTGGGAATGAAGGTGAGGGTACATAATATTGGCAGGTACTTGTCCTCTCCCTCCTTTTCCATGTCCTGCAAATGGTAGACTGATTAGCAAACGAACCATTGTAGTCACACTGGTAAAACCTTCATTGTATTTTTTTTTTACTTTTTTAAGATACTACTATATATGTATTGATCACTAAACCTAGGTGTAAATTAATGTTAGTAAAACATCAGTTTATATGGCCAAAAAAACATCGCTTGCTTTAGGAGGAATGTTTTGTAGAATTATATGCACCATTATTACTCAGTTAGATAGTATAGAGAGACTAGTTTATCATTTAGGTACCTTTTACTGTTAGAATATTTTATTTTTGTTTGTCCTATTTTAGACAGCATGTTGTACTGCCATTCGATAGTGAGAAATACATAATTGTATTGGCCAACAAAGCAAAAAAAGAGGAATACACAATTGTTTTGTTCCTTAAGAAATAACATGGTATCAGAGCTTTACAGCGTGAATGCTCTGCACCACCTAAGACGTCGCCGCCTTCCATCCTACGGCGAGGTATCTTCTAGCTCTGCTGGTATTTGTCGATGGCATCTGGGAGTCCCGTCAGCATGGTGTCCGGGACACTTCCGTCCGTCGACTTCGCGGAACCAGCTGAAAATCCTCCTCCATACGATACAGTGTCGCCCCTGCTCTATACCCCATGGACGACCGCTTATATCTCCACCCCTCAGATGGTACAGGTTCCTCTCTTCTCACTTTTCAGTTGGTTGGAACTTTAAACTATATTGTTTGGAGCCGGACGATTTCTGAGTGCCTTCTAGTTAAGAATAAGATGTGTTTTATTGATGGTTCTTGCACTCGCGAGTCTGTTTCGGTAGCTGATGTTTCTCGTTAGGATATATGCAATGTTTGTGTCAAGACTTGGATTGTAAATTCTGTTGCAAGGAACTTGTTAGTAGCCTTTTTTTGTGCCTACGACTCTTGCGGTTTGGGAAGATATGAAACAGATATTTAATCAGATGGATGAGATTAAGATTTACCAACTTCATCATGAAATATGCTTGACTCGACAAGGGACATTGAGCATCGGAATGTTCTTCTCGAAACTAAAACTTCCATTTGATGAATATGAATCCATTGTTGCACTCATGTTCAGCTCATCAACATTCGAAGAGTTCCTTGATACACAGTAGTTGTTGCAGTTCCTTTTTGGACTGAATAATACATATAGTCAAGCCCGTAGCCAGATTTTGTTGATGAAGCCTTTACCAGCTCTTAACACAACTTTCTCCATGATAATTAATGAGGAAAACCATCAGTTTATCACCTCTTCTATGCCGATTGGAGAGGATTTTTTAGACAGCTCTGCCAACCCAGTTGCTGTGTATACGGGAAATAACACTACCACAAGAGGAAGACGTGATATAACCTGTTTTTATTGTGGGAAGAAGGGTCACTGTGCCGGTGTCTGTTATAAGAAGAAGAGGGATCATGCGTCTGGATCAATGCGTAATAATGTTGAGCCACGAGGAATTAGACGTTAATTTGCTAATGCGGTGGGAGAGATTCAGTGAGATGAGTCCTTCGACATGGACACAAAATTTGGGAATGATGCTTTAAGGATTGATACAACTCGAACTGGGGGTAACAAAGCAGCTCAATCATCTGATAGTCCTATATCCGACTTGCCTTTCAGGACGGCTCAAATAGGACATCTTAAGCAGCTCCTCCGGATGACACCGACACCTTCTGCGTATGCTGCATCCATTCACATGACATGTATGTTTTCAGCTGGTTTGTCTTCATTAATTTTTGGGCATGAATGAATTATTGATACGGGGGCTACCAATCACATGACCTCACGCAAAAATTTATTGTTTGACATTCGCCGGAATGACACCACGTTCTCATCCGTTAGTTTACCGAATGACACAAAATGTATGGTCACACATATTGGCTCTTGTGATCTTGGGGATGACCGTATTTTACGTGATGTTTTGTTTGTGCCAGATTTTGCCTATAATTTGATATTGGTGTCTAGATTGCCAAATGACCTATCATGTAGTGCGAAATTCACTCACGAACATGTCATATTTCAGGACCACTTACGTGGGATGATCAAGGGGATTGGTGAACAAGTTGGTGGACTCTATTTTCTAAGGAAGTTTCGTGTTGCACCTATAGTTGCAGTTTCAGATGCTATCGACGACATGACTTGGCATAGGAGGCTTAGACATGCTTCTTTGAATAAACTTAGGGTACTTTCACTTAAGAGTTGTGTTAAGGATTGTGACATATGTCCCTTGGCTAAACAAACAAGACTTGCATTTCCTATCAGTAGAAATCGTACTTTGAAAGCCTTAGATTTACTACATATGGATGTTTGGGGTCTTTATCGTACTCCTACTTATGATGATCATCAGTATATTTTTACGATTGTTGACGACCACACGCGTTGCACGTGGGTTTAGTTGATGAGATCGAAAACGGATACACCGTGTCTAATCCGCGACTTCCTCAACCTCGTTGAGACTCAGAATTTAGTCGTTGTTCGAACCGTCCGATTAGACAATGGAACCAAGTTTTTCAACAGTTTGACGAAGACTTTGTTTATCACCAAAGGGATATTGCGTCAAAGCAGTTGCGTGGGTACACCACAATAGAACGGGGTGGCCAAGAGAAAGTATCGAAGTCTTCTTGACATAGGTCAGGCAATTAAGTTCCCAGGGTTGATTCCGACTAAGTATTAGGGACATTGCATATTGGTCGCTTGCTGCTTGATTAATCATCTCCCGTCTCGAGTCTTGAATGTAAAATCTCCCTTTGTGGTTATTTTTGGTCGGGATCCCGATCTATCTCAGCTCCGTGTGTTAGGTTGCCTTTATTTCACGAAAAATCTATATAATGGGGACAAATTTGCTGCAAGATCTACACCTTCAATCATGTTGGGATATTCCGCAACACAAAAGGGTTATATCCTTCTAACAATTGAGTATTCTCGCTTCATTGTTTGTCAGGATGTCATATTCCACGAGAACACTTATCCCTTCACCATGTCTCGATCGAAGGCGACTATTGTTTGCCCCGCATAGTACACCGTTGGACGAAGACTCTACCATGACCATCAACCAGACATCCACCTCACATAAACAACCCACTAAAAGTCAGTTTGAGACTTCACTAAATGAAGATGGCGACCCCTCATGGAACCCTTCTCCTGTTCTGGAACCAGTTCTAGAGCCCTCATAGAGGCGCAGCACGAGACAAACCAAACCACCGGGATGGCATAGAGATTATATTGTTGGCTCGGTCCAAAACGACAAAACGAAGACTTTCCCTCTTACATCTTGTCTAGGGCTGGCAATTTCTGACACGACACGATTAAACGACACGACACGATCTGCTTTAAAGCGTATATGGGTTTGACCTTAATGGATCCCGTGTCTAAACAACTTTTATACATTTAGACACGATTATTAATCGTGTCTAAACAACTCAGATCTGCGGATATCTGTATAAACACGATTAAACACGATTAACTATTCATGTCTAATCGTGTTGTGTATACATGTGACACGTTTAGACACATTTAAGTATAATAATAATAATAAAATATTAAAATACTCACTTACTTTTTAATATTGAACTATGAAGACCTTACTTTGTATATTTGAATTTGTGTATATATCTGCTTTAAAGCGTATATGAGTATGACATTAACAGATCCCGAGTCTAAACAACTCTATATGTTTAGACACGATTAAACGGCTTATACGTTTAGACACGAGACATGTTTAGACACGTTTAAAATTTATCCGTTTAGACACGAGACATGTTTAGACACGACACAATTATGACACGACACGATTGCCAACCCTAATCTTGTCTCTCGTACGATCCTCTCTCAATTGGATATCAAGGCTATCTCTCATCCATTAATAAAGCTGCTGAACCACATAATTTTTCTGAAGCCTCCAAACATCCGGAATGGGTCGATAGACTCGATACTATGAGAGTTGAAATTGATGCACTTCAAGAGAACCACATTTGTGATTTAGTTTCTCTATTACGTGGAAAACAAGCTCTACGGTGCAAATGGGTTTACAAAGTGAAACTCAAATCGGATGGATCCATTGAAGGGTATAAAGCGTGGTTGGTGGCTAAGGGCTATACACAACAAGAAGGAGTAGACTACACGGAAACATTCTCTCCCGTAGCAAATATGGCCATTGTGCGAACAATTCTTTCTCTTGTCGCAACTCATGGATGGGAGATACATCACCTTGATGTGAATAATGACTTTGTACAAGGGTATCTTGAGGAATACGTATACATGCAGCTCCCACAAGGATTTTGCAACGCGATCTCAATACACTTGATTTGTAAGTTGAAGAAGTCGTTATATGGCTTGAAACAAGAATCGTGTTAATGGAACTTGAAACTCACGAATGCTTTGATCTCTCACATATATGAACAAAGCAAATACGACTATTCATTGTTCATCAAGAAGCAAGGTGAGAGGTTTGTCTACATGCTCGTTTATGTCGACGAGCTGCTTATCACCGGTTGAGACGAGACTTTGATACGGGAATTGAAGAAAATTCGTATGGTCCACTTCAAGCTCAAGGATCTCGGGTGCTTAAGTTACTTTATCGGAATAGAAGTGGCACGAAACCAAGAATGAATCATCATCAATCGGCGAAAGTATGCGTTGGAGCTTATAGAGGATGTGAGGCTATTGAGAGAGAAACCATCATTGGCACCAATGAAGCAAAATTTGAAGCCTACCTCACATGATTTTGACACTGAATTCAACGCGACTAATTTGTGTATTGACCTGACCCACTTCTCCAAGACGCAGATATGTACAAAAGATTAGTAGGGCATTTACTCTATCTCACGGTAACACGACTGAACATCGATTCCTCCGTGCAACACTTGAGCCAATTCATGCATCAACCCAAAAGATCTCACCTTGTTGCAGCACTTCGTGTGATTAAGTATATTAAGTTACATCCGGGACAAGGGATTTTCTTTCCAATTGGCAATCTACTTACATTATCAATCTATTGTGATAGTAATTGGGCATAATCTTTCCCGATCACACGACGATCGGTCACTGGGTATTGTGTTCGTCTCGGATCCGCCACGATTTCATGGAAAGGAAATAAACAAGTGACCGTCTCACGTTCTTCGGCGGAGGCCGAATATCAACACCAGAGTATCAGAAGCTATTTGGATTCGAGGACTTCTTTACGAACTTGGGTTCCCACAAGATTCACCTTCGAGACTATTCTACGACAATAAGTCGGCTATACAGATTGCAAACCACCCTATGTTTCATGAACATACGAAGCACATTGAGATCGATTGTCACTTCGCGCATGACCAGATCAAAGACCAAACGGTGGAGTCACTTTATGTTGCTTCATCCAGTCAACTTGCGAACTTGCTCACGAAGCCACTGACAAGAGACCAGCACAACTATCTTCTGCAACTAGGGACGAAGGTAAGAAGGGACTAGGGGACAATTGCCCCCTCAACTTTTAACTTAGTGTAATTTTGACACAAAAAAATGTAATAATTTTCAATTTAGCTCTTTTAAATCATACATTTGCTCCCATTGAATTTTTTATTAGTTCAACTATTTGCTTTTACTCTAATACTTGTCCTCACTGAACAAATTTTCTGGCTTCGTCCGTGTTTGCAGCAAAATGGGGCGCGCGACCTGTTCTCACCGAAGACACGGTTTGCCGAAGCCATGAAGCAGGGGAGTTCGATTGAGGAGGTTGTGTAGAATAATATGCACCATTATTACTCACTTGGATAGTAGAGGGACTAGTTTATCATTTAGGTATCTTTTACTGTTAGAATATTTTATTTTTGTTTGCCATATTTTAGACAGCATGCTCTACTGCATTCGATAGTGAAAAATACAGAACTGTTTTCTTCCTCAAGAGACAACACGTTTTGCGCAATTTGTTATACTAGTTAAATTAGCTACTTGATTTCCTTTTCGATATAAGTCATTGATTTTATATCTTCCAAAGGAGGTTAGAGATAGTATTATGTAGATATTGCATGGCATGGATGAGCATGCGTCAAAGTTTATTTTTTAATTTTTTTAATTTTGTAATATGACATTTAATTATTCTATTACATATGGGTTGGTTGAACTTTGAAGAAGTTAGACGCAAACTTAGGATGGAACATGGAATCTATGTAGAACCCGTCGGCCTATCGGGAGGTTTGGCTCTTTGGTGGAGAAAGAAGGTCCAAATGCAGCTTCATTACAATAACCCGTATCTAATTGATACATCAGTACGGTTTCAACCTGATGCGAGGGAGGTGAGGATAACTTGGGTGTACGGACATCCGCTTTGGGAGGAAAGGATCAAAGTTTGGGACCACATTCGGCAAATGGGGAGGAACGGAAACGAACTCTGGTTATGCATTGGGGATTTCAACGACATTAGCCAATCTCATGAGAAGGAAGGAGGTAGACCAAATGACCCTAAGAAAATGGATACCTTCAACTCTCTTATGGTCGATTTGAATCTATTCGATGTCGGCTTTAAGGGCAATCCGTATACGTGGTGCAACAACAGGGATGGTGATGAAAGGATTCGTGAACGTTTGGACAGAGGCATAGCCAATGCCGAATGGATTAACACTCATCCGAGGTCGGTCATTTTCCATAAACCAGCAATCGGATCGGATCATAGTCCGTTGATCCTAATGCTGGACCATCAGGATGAGAAGGGCCGAAAAGAATTATGCTTTGAGGCAATGTGGATGGAGGACGAAGGATGAGAACACACGATCAAAACGGTATGGACACACCACACGACAAGGGTTAGGAGGCCCGCCTTCTATACTCAAATCAAACGATGTCGAATTAAGTTGATCCAATGGAGCAATGCACATTACTTAAACAACAAGGTGAAGATAGATCAAATCCAAAACCAAATCGAAAGAGTTCAAATGGAGGACAATTCGATTCATAGGAGCACAAAAGAGAATGAACTCAAGAATGAACTGGACAAGCATTAGAGGAGGGAGGAAAAGTATTGGAGTCAAAAAGCCCGAGTCAGGTGGCTAGGCGAGGGTGATAGAAACACCTATTTTCCCACAAATCTACCTTGGAGAGACGGAATAGAAACAAGATTAAGAGCATTCAAAGGGATGACGAGTCATGGACTGAATCAGAAAAAGAAATTAGTCACGAATATGAAAAGTATTTCAAACATCTCCTTGAAACAGAGGGGACAAGAGCCCCTACACAAATTCTTGAATGTGTAGTCCCGGTCGTATCAAGGGAGATGAATCAGAGGCTTCTAAAACCGGTCACTACAGAGCAGCCTTCCAACTAGGGGTCGAGGGCACCTGGTCCGGATGGGTTCCCTGGTATATTCAATCACAAGTATTGGGACATTGTGGGACCTGATGTCATCCATGCAATGCACATTACTTAAACAACAAGGTGAAGATAGATCAAATCCAAAACCAAATCGAAAGGGTTCAAATGGAGGACAATTCAGTTCATAGAAGCACGAAAGAGAAGGAACTCAAGAATAAACTGGACGAGCATTGGAGGATGGAGGAAAAGTATTGGAGTCAAAGAGCCCGATTCAGGTGGCTAGGCGAGGGTGATAGAAACACCTATTTCTTCCACAAATCTACATTGGATAGACGGAACAGAAACAAGATTAAGAGCATTCAAAGGGATGACGAGTCATGGACTGAATCAGAAAAAGAAATTAGTCACGAATATGAAAAGTATTTCAAATATCTCCTTGAAACAGAAGGGACAAGAGCCCCTACACAAATTCTTGAATGTGTAGTCCCGGTCGTATCAAGGGAGATGAATCAGAGGCTTCTAAAACCGGTCACTGCAGAGGAAATAAAAAAATCAGCCTTCCAACTAGGGGGCGAGGGCACCTGGTCCGGATGGATTCCCTGGTATGTTCTATCACAAGTATTGGGACATTGTGGGACCTGATGTCATCCATGCAATAAGAAACTTTCTATCAAACGGTACACTTGACTCTGATTTTTATGATACTGATATTGTTCTAATTCCTAAGGTGCAAAATCCATTTTAAACAACCCATTTTAGACCTATCAGCTTGTGCAACTTCGTGTATAAGGTGTTGTCGAAAACATTAGAAAACCGATTGCAAGCCATATTACCTCTATTGATCTCCCCTTTCCAAGGGGCATTTGTGGCTGGCAGGTTAATTCACGACAATATCATTGTTGCCCACGAGGCCTTTCATCACCTGCGCATAAACAAGAAGGCAAACATGGAGGAGTGTGCAGTGAAGATTGACATGAATAAAGCGTATGGCCGGGTGGAATGGAGCTTCCTCCTGGACACCATGCGCCGTATGGGGTTCAATGATACATGGATTCGCTGGATGGAAGGATGCATCACCAAATTGTGGTACATAGTCATAATCAATGGGAAGAAGACGGACAGTTTCTTACCCACACGAGGTATCCGTCAGGGGGATCCCCTTAGTTATTCCTATTTGTGGCTGATGTTTTATCCGGACAGATCACTCAAGCAGTTGAGAAGAGACAGCTTGAGGGAATCCTGATTAGAAGGACATGCCCAGTCATGCACCATCTCTTTTTCTCGGACGACTCCATCTTCTTCATCAAGGCGGACATCCACAACGCGAATGACCTTAAGACAATTCTCTAAGAGTATAGTCAGACCTCGAACCAAAACATCAATCTCCAAAATTCGACCATTCATTTCAGTACCGGGACGACAAGGGCGAATAGAGGGTTGATGTGTCAGGCTTTGGGGATAGCAAAGGCCCAAAGTGCGGGAAAATACCTGGGCATCCCCACGGTTTGGGGCTAGTCCAAACGGGAGGCTCTCGGGTAATTAAAGGATTGGAAGGAACAAAATGACCGGATGGAAGAACACGTACATGAGCACTGCAGGGAAGTAAATTCTTCTCAAGGCGGTGATCACAGCCATACCTACCTATGCGATGGCCTTGTTCAAATTTCCCAAAACATGGTGCAGGGAAATGATGGCGATGATGGCGAGGTTTTGGTGGGGTCAGGATGTGGACAAACGGACCATACATTGGAGGAAATGGGACCACATGGTCAAACTGAAGGACAAAGGGGGAATGGGGTTCAGGGACATCAATACCTTCAATGAGGGAATGCTCACCAAAACGACATGGCGACTTCATAATAGCCCCGAGGCATTTTGGGCCAAAGTGATGAAAAGTATATACTTCCCAAACTCGAACATATTTCAGGCCAAGAAAGGAGGTCGAGCATCGTGGGCATGGTCGAGTATTATTGAAGGAAGGAACACCCTTCAAGCGGAAGGTATATGGCGAGTCAGGAATGGGGAATCAATCCGAGTCTACCAAGACGCATGGATTCCTACGCTTAGGGGGAACCAACTATCAAGGCCTATGACATGTGAAGTGAACTCCGAGATAAGGGTGGTAGATATAATGGAGGCCGAAGCGGGGAGTTGGAATACGAACCAGATTCGAGGAGACATCACAGAGGAGAAAAACATTGTCATCCAAGCCATCCATCGCCCCCGAGTTCGGACCCGTGATAAGCTAGTTTGGTCCACTTTGAGGTCGGGTGTGGCTTACCCAAAACTATTGTATCAACGACTAATGGAGAGTAGCGATGTCGAGGAAACCAACTGCGCCTCAACCTCGCGAACCCTCGACCCGACAACATGGCGACAAATCTGGAAGGGGCCGACTATCCCCAAGGTAAAACATTTTATTTGGAAGAGCTGTAACTGAGCTCTACAGGTGATGGAAGAGCTGTATCAGAGGAAGATCAGCTTGACACTGTGCTGCTCTTTTTGTGGCAAGGTCGAGACAATCGACCACGCCCTTATAGAGTGTAGGTGGGTTCGACCGATATGGTTCGGTGGCCTAGGTGTCCGATGGGGTGACAATTCCCCACAATCATGTCCGGAATGGATTAAGGAATTTGAGGCAGGGGTCACAAGCCATGAAGAAGGTGCCTTCCTCAAAACAAAGTTCGAGACTATGGCATGGGAGATTTGGAAGGAACGATGTCGAGCACACCACGACAATGACACACCAAACCCAACCATCACGATGGAGCGTGGCCTTCAACTAGCTAGGGAGAGCTGGGACAGCAAACCGAAGACTCCACCATCCATGCCGCAGCAGACAAGGGCAGCCCCATCATGGAAATCACCAGACAAAGGTACAATAAAGATTAACTGTGACGGAGTGTGGGATACCAAGACAGGTCGGGGAGGAACGGGAGTCCTAGCAAGGGACGAATCGGGAAATCTCATGGACAGACGACATTCCTCTCGAAGGGATGTCTCGACAATTAATATGGAAGCTCGAGCAATACAACAAGCGGTGGAGCTAGCAATTCACAACTCATGGAACAATGTCATCATCGAGTCGGACTCCGAGCAAGTCATCAAGCAATTGGATGGATCTGCGGAGGAAAACGACTGGATTGTGGAGAACATCTTCAACACGATCAAGAGGTTGGCGACATGAATCGAAACGATATCATGACATTGGGTGAGTCAAACGGCAAACCGATATGCGGATTAGGTTGCGAGGAAATCCAAAAGAGAGATGTTTACGGACAATTGGGTGTGCGAACCACCATCTACTCTATTATCTTTACTGTTGTTAGACCAAACAATTACTCATTAACAGTTATGAAGTTTGCATTTGGCCAAAAAAAAAACTTTGAAGAGTCGTGGCCACCTTCTCTAAGTCGAGGAAACTTAATTTAATATATTTTAGAATTATATATATATATATATATATATATATATATATAATATCTATTTATCTATTTCTGAATATGGATAATTTACACAATCTTCATATTTATATGGGAAGAGTATGAAAAACCACCCGGATGTTTTTTTTAGCAACTGGACCCGGATGTTTTTTGTCGCAAATAATAAGTGACGTATGTTTCATTTTGTTTGTAACACTAACTTCCGTCAATTTGACCGGTTAATTGTCATGTGCCTTGCACGTGAGACCGTTAATTTTGAACTGAATGTTGTAAAATTATTGTTGTACCCCTAACATCCCATCACCCTGTCTCTCTACCTTCTTCTTCCTTCGGTTATTTCATTATTCCCTCCCCCAAAAACCCAGCTTTCCACCGAAACTCCCCTCCCCCAAAATCCCCTGCGAAACATCTTCGATCTCCACTGAAAACCCACTGTGCCGACCGGTTTCTTGCGTCCCCGACTGGTGTTGTTCGTCCCGACCGAAGATTCGTCGACTGGTGTTGTTCTTGCGTCCCCGACTGGTGCCCTCACGTCTCGACTGTTGTTCCACCGATTGAAGGTTAGTTGGGTTGTTGTAATCACTTTGTTGTTGTGGGTTGTTGGAAGTCCATTGTTGTGTCTGGTTGCTCTAGTTCTGAATGCTTGGTGCGTTATCTGAATTTAGGGTAACTCAATTTTTGGTGTTGTCTGAATGCTTGCTGTGTTGTAGGTTGAAGTTTTGATTTCCTGCCCTAAAATTGTAATGGACAAGAAGCGTGTTTACACTTTTTAATTAACTACGAAGGAATTTTTGTCGATGGAATTTTGGTTGGAAAAACGGAGGTCACCGACATAACTGAGGACTTAATCACTTATGACACAGTGGAGTTGTTTTTGGAGTACTACGGCTTAGTAACAGGTGGATGTATTTGCTATGTCCCTCCTGGTTGTGAAACAAAAACGGAAGTGGAAGTGTTGAAATCAGATGTCAATGTTAGGGAGATGTTGGAGAAGCAGCATGGTTGTTTGGACGTTACCGTGTATGTGCTGCCCACTTTCTTACGCATGGGTTGAAGGTGAGACCGGGAACTCATGGACGTGGTCCTAGAGCTGTTGAATCAAGATATTGGTAAGGACAGAAGCTGAGTTATTATGTCAGACAAACAGAAGGTTAGTCCACGCAAATTCATGCAGATGTTAATCCCAAGACTATATGAATTTATAACTGCTATATGTTTGTGCTTTTGTATGTGTTTCCACCCTATTAGTTTACAATATGCAATTATAACTACCATATGTTTGAAGGTGTGTTTGTTCTGTTTTAGGGGTTAATAACAGCAGTGGAAGAAACTATGCGAGGAAGTGATCACATATTTTGCGCGAGACATATCCATAAAAACATGCTGGCCAGGCAATTGAACGCTGCAGCATCCGCGTATAATTATCACCGACACAAGGTGCATATGGAATGTCTCAAAGTGCATTTCGTAAAGGCCTGGGAATACCTAACACAGATTGATCCAAAGACATGGTGCCGCTATGAGTTTCATCCGGAATCCAAGACTGATCTGGTAGTTAATAACTGTTCTGAAAGTTGGAACAGCAAGATTATCCTTGCCCGTGATAAACCAATCATAACACTCATGGAGAGTCTGCGACGTATGTTAATGATTGATTTTCCAAATGAGGAGACAGGAGGCGAATACTCACGAAGGAGTGTTGATCTCTAACATACTTGAAAAGATTAAGAAGAAAAAGGCTTCAACGCGAGGAATGCAAGTGTTATATGCTGGTGAAGGGGAGTATGAGGTTCAGATTGGAACGGCTTACCAACAGAAGGTTGATCTGAATGCCAAAGGGTGCAGCTGTTTAGAATGAGATTTGTCGGGCATTTCATGCCCTCATGCGGCTACATGTCTGATGAGCGACTGTATCTTCGACTTTGCTGACTACGTTCACCCATGTTATCACATCTCGACTATGAGGAAGATTTATGCACCGATAATTGACCCACTGCCGGGTGTCGATGATTGGGTTCGTGTTGACTCATTACCTATTGATCCCCCAGATGTTAGGAAAAATGGTGGAAGACCGAAGAAGAAACGAACTAGGGCAACTCATGAAGCGACTAACAAAAGCACGACTAAACTAACCAAACATGGATTAAAACAGTTTTGCTCAGTTTGCAAGTCAACATGTCACAACAAGAGAGGATGTCCAGATGCATAGCATGCTGGTAGTGCAAGTACTGGAGGTTCCAGAGGTAGAAGAGGAACCAGTCAGGTAGAAGATGAACCAGTAACCCAACAATCTCAGGCGTCTAGGTCGCAACGAAAGTAACACAATTATTTTGAAAGTTACAAATTATATTTTCAATTGCAAACATGCTGTCAACTTTATAAAAAAGTGGTTGTGTTGGGTATGAAAGGCGAGAAAATGAGTTGTTCGGAGGAAGTTGAACCTCGAGGTCGAACCAACGGAGCCTCAAATGGATGAAACACCAATGGAAGATGCCCCAACTGCGGAAATGGATGAAACATCAATGCAAGAGGCTTCAATGAATGAGGCTCCAAAAAGAACACGACGGGTCAAGTTAAGTGTTCGGACAGCCAAACCAAAGGTATGGATATAGGCTAGCAAGTACATCTAGTGTTAATTCGATGTTAATGTAACTAAGTTTGGGTTATGTAAGTGGATCGACCAAGTACGTCGAAATCAACCTTCATACAGCTGGATTCGGACGAACAGGTGGAAAGGGTTAGGTCAAGTGCCCGGAGTTATCAACTTGTCGGGCTCTAGTGTTATTTCCCCAACCACTGAAGACTGGAAAAACAAAGAAGAAGCAAACGAAACAGTGGACTCGCACTTCACCGCGTTTTGGGAAAAGATCTACTCAGTGAACTACTATAAATTATGTTGTTTTGTTTTGGGATTGAATGTTGTAAAGGCTAAAACTTCCCCATCTTTGGAAGCACAAACCTAACTGTTGGATATTTCGGAAGTGTTAAAACATTTGGTTGAAGTAGTACACTTGTTGGTGCTTTTGTTGGATCACAGTTGGATTGTTGCCAAACAAGTCAGTTTTGGGTCTTTTAACAACACAGGACAGGTTGTCGATGTATTCAGGCAAACATAATGGTGGAAATACACATAAATATGCAAACGTAAGGGATAGAAACATTACAATTACATAGACTAGTAGGTTCATACAATATTCATTAAACATACATATAGGCCAAATAAATTACAAAGTACAGAACTTCAAACTTAAAACAAGTAACTGACTACATTTTCAACATAAGGACAACAACAACAACTAAGAAGGTTGTCACACACTGCAGCTGTTGATTTCTACTATGCAACACAACAATTTCAATGTTCAATTCAGATTCCTTTGATACAAACTTTGTCGTTTCTCTCCTTCCGTGGATCTGCCCAAGCAAAGAAGTCACAACCACCCTTCAAAGAATTTGAGTGCCGCACAGAATTAAGAAGAAAATAGGGTTTCAAAAAACCCTAAAATTGAAAAAGGTACACAATCGATCGTACCTTCGAAATTAAATCAATTAATTGACTTCATTACCTGGTTCGAACGTTAGATGAGCTGGAATGTCTGAATTCGCCAAGGGAGAAGTGGGAAGAGTTGGGACGTCAAGGATGAGTGAGCCTCAAAATGGTTCGAACGGTTCTCAAATAAAAGATGAAATATACATGCTAGGGATATTTTAGATATATATCATTGTTATTACATCACGTGCGGAACATGTGATTTCAAATTGACAGAAAATGAACCACCGTGACGGAAACATGGAGTTACCAACAATTGTAAATATATGGGTGTAAAGACAAACTATATGAGTGCAATTATCAATCTTGGTAAACATCCGGGTGGTTTTTTTATACTTTTCCCTCTTTATATCTATCCTTCATTACATTTTCTCATATATTAAATTATATATACAGTTTTTTTTTTGGATAAATAATATATACAGTTGTTGCTGTTCAATATTACGTACAAACAAATCTGTTTATTAAATATTATTCTAAAAACATTATTTATTTATTTTTGGACATTGATTGCGTCAGATATACATACACTTGGCTAGTTGGCTTGGATAATCACGATGTCATGTGTGACAGTGTAGAAGGCAATTTAATTGTAGTGGGCACTGAAACTGAAAGCTCTCTAACAGTAACAGCCACCAGAACATCACCTTGGTGTATGCCAAGGAGCCCTATAAATTCATCTCCAATTCCACCATGAGTCTTCATCTCATTCACTGAAAAAAGAACCAGAAATCCCCCCAAAAATACAACAGTTTGTACGGTGTTTTTTGTGTTCTGTTTCCTTTGTCCCTTTCTATACCACAAAATTGTGGATAAGAAGGGAAAAATAACATGTCGTCAACCGCGTGTCAAGGGTTACAATCATGCCTTGTCGAGACTCCTCGTGCCTTACGCTTCAAATTAGCTCCCTCCGTTCCAAACCCATCACCGGTGACCGTCTCCGGTCATGGTACCGACGACTCCGAATGGCTGCGAAACTGTTTCTTCCAATCCCCATTCGACAGGTCATCACCCATTGACGGAAAAGTCCCGGGCCCGGAGTACGTTCATCCGCTGACGAAGCGGCGGCTGTCAATGCTGAGCGATAAGAGTCTCGAGATGTGTACAGAGAGCCTCGGCAGCGAGACAGGGTCCCATGTCGGAGATTACTATGTCTCTCCGGCAACCGTGCAAGAAAAGGAAAAGAAACCGAAGAAGCTGAACAGAGCACAGAGCTTCCCTCCGCCGCTGAAGTCGACGGGTTTGCAAGTTAGGCCGCGGAGAGAAGAAGGCCGGCTGGTGCTGGAGGCTGTGACGACGGCGGAGTGGAATAGCATCTTCCATGTGGAGCGGAGTGAGGGTCGGATTAGGGTTGAAATGGTGAGAGATTCTGTGGAGGAGACAGTCGGCGACGGTGAGGGGGCGGAGGTTGATGACAGTGTAAGTGGAGAAGGAGGAGATATGGATGGCAATATTGTGATTATTGAGGGTGAATTGGGCATTGAGAAATTGAGTAGACCAAGAAGCTGCATGAAAAGTCAACGACAGTCCAACAAAGATTTACTGAACATGAACTGGGAGTCATTCTTGGTTACAATATAAAAGTTTGTCCTTGTATACGTGTATGTCATAACAATAGATTTGACCAATTTACCCACATAACAGTTACGAGAACAAATTTAATATTTTAACAGAAAATAATAATATTTAACTGAAAAGATAGACAAAACTCTAACAATTGTGCAATAATAACATTTAATATATATATACATACATATATATATATGACTAAATTTGCGGATAAATAATTTTTTTATACAATTTTCTATCTCATATATGTTAAAAGAATAGAGTTTATTTGGTCCATGTTAAATTTTAATAAGTTGCATCTTTGTCATCATCATTTCACATTCACACAGATAGTCTAAAATCAAGAGAAAAATCTGAAAATGGGACATAATGTTTGTCCAAAATGGTTTTCCAACCCAACAAGTTGTAAATGGTACAACATGTTTAGAAATGATTGCTTTTTGTCCCTTCATTCAATTTCCGTCACAATTAGTCGTTATGTCCTCACGTGCTGTCACGTGCTCAAACAATTCATTTGCTGCTCTTACCTCTTCCTCAAGTGTCTGTCTCTGACCATGTCGTGGCCGCCACCAGCCAGGTAATATCCTGGGAAGGTTGTCACCATTTTGAACTCTGAACCGTTCCCGGGTGGAAGCTTCTGGATGATTGATGTGATTAGATCCCTCTGGTGGGAACGTTCTTGGACCACCCCAGCCTTGATCAGGAAATCTTCGAGAGTCATCTCCCCAAATGTCTGATGTCGCTGTAGTATCTCCTGACTGGAACTCCCGAGTCTGGAAGGAATCTGCGTCGGGTGGTCCTTGTGAATCTCTTACCAGACCTCGTCGACTGTCTTGCTGCAGAGATATGTAGGGATGGAGAAGGAACTCTACCTTTGTAGATAAGAGATCAGTCCCAGAGGGGGCGGAGGAGTGGATTTTGATCCGGAGTCAGGTTGGGCCTCCTCGATGCTCCAAATACTAGCTAGGGAAGAAATCAGTCGTGTTTATACTATGACAAGTTCCTGTCGTATTTTAATTGAATAGTTCCTATCATATTTTAATGAAGTGTGGCAGGAGAATTATGTCGAGAAGGCATTGAAGACGTGGAGATATATATTAAAAGATGTATGGGTTTTGCAGGAATCACAGTTGTGAATGGGAACTGCATCTGTCTGGTTAAGCTGCACTCCCAAATCCACGATGCAGCTCAGAGCGAAGAGGACACTTCCAAATCACATTCTTGTTCTTCATTGGTTAAATACAAGAATGGAGAGATCTAAGTAATTGCACTTTAAGTACAAACCCACGAGTGAAGTTCCAATAATAATATCTGTTTCCAAACCATTTCGGTACATAACACCATGGACTCTCTTTCCACCTTGTAGATCTGTTGTTAGCGTGCAACCCTGAAGAAGACTTACCACTGTTCCTGAATCGGAAATACTGCAGTTTTCAAGTAATTGATGAAAAAGTTCAAAAGTTTCACTAACCAGACAGTTCTGGACATATCCCGACATCATGACATTCCAAGATATCAAATTTGTCACAAGCATGGTGCTGACAGATGGATGTTGGTCTGCTGATGAGAAAATTAATGGGTGGTATGCTAGTCAGATGGATGCTAATCTTCAGATGATTGTAAAGATTTCTCCGTGGACTTCACTTGAATGGAACGAATCGCTTCTGTGAGAAGTTGAGAGGGTGGGGTGTTCTCTAGAAGGAAACTGAAAATCAGTCCTTCAAAAGGGTAAGGAAATTGGAAAGGAGACTATTATCGTCTTTTATTAATTGTTGTTTAAAGAAATAAAGAAAAGTGAAGATCACGTGACTACTTAACGGGATAATTAGACGACAGGTGAACAGAAGGTCCAATTACCATCACTTTGCAACATGTTATACCAAAACCCATCATCAAAACACATATGGTACCAAAAACCATTTTTGTCAAACATCATGTCCTATTTTCAGACTTTTCCCTAAAATCAATCCAAAGTTAATCATTCACTATTAAAGACCGTTTCATTTATCAATTTATTAATTTAGACTTCACCCCAAATAATGTAAAAATGTAAGTTTTAGACCTAATAATTTACCTATAAACAATTACACTAAAATTTAGAGTAAAATAAAAAATTATGATAACATATGAAATTAGAAATAAAAAATAATTATAAATACACTATTTATCTATCTATATTTATATTTATATTAATTTGGTTGAATCTTCAAAAAATTTGATATATAACAAAATGAAGTGCTTACATGTTATAAATAGATGCTGAAATTGATCCACATAAAATTACTTGAAACATCTATAACATGATATTGTCATATAAATTAATGGGTTAAATACGACATTGCCCCCTAAAGTTTACGCCGATTTTAAATTTCCCCCTTAAAGTTTAATTCTCCCTAATGTTTGGAAATGATGAAAAATACCACATTAACATATGCTCTTTTAGGGGCGATTTTTCATCATTTCCAAATATTGGGGGGAATTTAAACTTTAAGGGAAAATTTTAAATCCAGCATAACTTTTAGGGGCAATGTCGTGTTTTACCCTAAATTAATCTAATGACTTGACATTGCTCCAAATTATCTGCTTGCATGTTAAAAAACTATTTCAATTCCTCTTAAATGTATTTTCAGTTTCTTCATATTCAATATTTTTAAGCAACCATACAACTTTTCTTAGAAAATGGTTATACTACTTCATTAAAAAAAACTATGAAGAAGAGATCAATCAATCCTTATAGCAATCATCGTAATCCTTCATCTCAGATTTTGTCCATCTACATCGGCACTTCCTCATATTGATCTTCTTCTCACCGCTAAACATGTCACAATTTGATCTCTTATCACCACAACTAAATCTTCGAACTTTCGCTAACAGATAAAGGTATGATCTCAAATCGTTTGCTATTTTTTGTATGCTAGATCATAAAAAAAAAAAAATCAAAAGTGATTTGACTTATATATAAGAAAGGGAGATTCTATTTGCAGACCATCGACTACTATATATAGACCACTTTTGTAAAAAAAAAAACTAAAATGCCCTAATAGATTTTTACATATTTGCCCCTACCTATTTTAAAAATAAAATAAATTACTAAATGAAAACCACTTAATTTTTCACCCTTTTACATTCATATTCAAAATTACTATCCCACTTTTTCGCTCTCAGCAACACTCAATCTTTCAACATATCTACACTACTCTTTATCAGTTCCACTCTCATTCTCCACCACCCACTTTTTGTCGTTACCACCACTTGCCGTTATCAGTTTTCATCGCCGCCTCCACCAACTAGCAGTCTTCGTTGTCACCTCCACCAACCAGCAGTCTTTGTCGTCGCCTCCGCCAACCAGCAGTCTTCGCCGTCGTCGCCTCCAACCAGCAGTCTTCGCTGCCGTCGCCGCTAACCAGCAGTCTTCACCGTCGTCGCCGCCAACCAGCAGTCTTCGTCGTCGTCGCCGCCAACCAGCAGTCTTCGTCGTCGTCGCCGCCAATCAGCAGTCTTCGTCGTCGTCGCCGCCAACCAGCAGTCTTCGTCGTCGTCACCGCCAACCAGCAGTCTTCGTCGTCGTCGCCGCCAACCAGTAGTCTTTGCCGTCGTCACTGCCAACCAGCAGTCTTTGCCGTCGTCGCTGCCAACCAGCAGTCTTCGTCGTCGTTTCTGCCAACCAGCAGTCTTCGTCATCATCGCCGCCAACCAGCAGTCTTCAGCATCGTCGCCGCCAACTAGCAGTCTTCGTCGTCGTCGCTGCCAACCAGTGGTCTTCGTCGTCGTCGCTGCCAACGAGCAGTCTTCGCTGTCGTCGCCGCCAACCAGCAGTCTTCGCCATCGTTGCCTCCAACCAGCAAAATTCGTCGTCGCAGTCATCGTTGCCTACCATTTCAGCCAATTGTCTTCCCCTGTCTCCGCCGCATCTGTAACCCGTCGCCAGCAAATCAGCAACTGTGTTTCTTCCTCCAATCACTTCTGTATCAATACATTCACTTGCACTCCATTGGTCGATGTCAATACGACTTAAATTAGTTGAGTTTTCCAGAACTTTCATGGAGGAAATGACAAGTCTTAAGATTATATAACCATATGAGGAGTAAAGGATGAGCTTAATGCTACAATTAGAGAGAACTTCATGTTGTATTCATTAGGGGTAGTGATCTATTTATAGGTGAAGCTAGGGATTTGTATGCAAACGTCCTAAACATGTGGACTTGAATATAAATGTCCTAAACATTTGGACTAAATCAAACACTTACCTAAACCATAATCCCTAACATTCTCCTTTGTAGATCCACTTCCTAATTCAAACCAGCACCCAAACCAACAAAAACAAAAAATGAAGATCATCAACATCTGATCATCATCATCAACTCCTAACATTCATCCATGTGGACTACTTGCTTCTTTTTTATTGTCATCCTCATACCATCTTAGGATTATAGAACCACATGAGGAGTAAATAATGAGCTTAATGCTACAATTAGAGAGAATTTCATGTTGTATTCAAGCTTGATTATACAATAGGGGTAGTGGTTTATTTATAGGTGAAGCTAGGGATTTGTATGCAAAAGTCCTAAACATGCAGACTTGAATGTAATTGTCCTAAACATTTGAACTAAATCAAACACTTAACTAAACCTTAATCCCTAACATTCCCCTTTGTAGATCCACTTCCTAATGTAAATCAACACTCTAAACCAACAAAAACAGAAAATGAAGATCATCGACATCTCATCATAATCATCAACTCCTAACATTCATCCATGTAGACTACTTGCTTCTTTTTTATTGTCATCCTCAACACCATGATCTTTTTGCAATCCTCAACACCATGACTTGATTTAGGAGCTGATTTTCAAGGCACATCTCTGCCCAAATAGGAGCACAAGTCTCCCCAAACAGATGCACATGTCTGCCCAAACAGGAGCACAAGTCTGCTTAAACAAGAACACATGTCTGCTCGACTAAGTTGCTATGGATGATTCTGGTTGAGTTGAGTGTTATGGTTGATTTGTTCCAACTTGGTCAAGCATAGAACATATAGAAGAAATGCGAAATTTGATGAAACAACCTCGTGATGCAATAAACGTGCTTGAAAACCACGCAGCAAAACAAAAAAAAAAACTGAAAGCATGTTTGTAAACACGTAGCTAAACATGGAATCATCGAGGATGCAAACCAACAAATCAAAGAAGGAGAAGGAGAGTGCAACAATGTAGCTTACACATGGAGATTAACAAGAAGAAAAAAGGAAAATAGGAGTCATAGCATGTCCAGAATCAGCATCAACATCAATAGCTCATTTGGATCAGAATATCAGCCTTAAACAGGGGACAAATCAACATCCATATAAGAGAACTTAGACCAGCAACATGAGGAGGAGATCAACAATGAATAATCAGCATGATATGTAAGAAATTAGTCGAAATTAAGATGTAAGTAACCATAGGAAGTAGCTTAGTTCAGTAACAATTACTCAGCTCATCAGGAGAAACAGAGTAATCAGCTCAGCATGAGAAAACATAGCTGAGCCAGGTCCGATCTCAAGTGATCACAGGTTCAAAATTAAGCAATAGTATCGTAGTAAGCAGCTAACAAACCAGCACCAAGCATATTGGAAAATAGTAGAGTCGCAGATATCAGCTAATCGCAAAACAACATCGCAGAAAATAGAGGTTGGGATGCAGAGAACTTACAACAAAGTTTCAATCGCATGATCACATGTCTGATCATGTGGAGCTGGAGAAGAATCGCATGAAGCTGGACGCACAGAATCACATGAGCAAATACGAATTCTGAAGAACAATTGAGTTGAATTCGAGCTGAATTGATGCTCTACAGAATCGGTGATCTGGATTGGTGTTGAAGCATGAGCTGGAAATCTGTGCAATTTGGAGCGATCTGGATAGGCTGTAGAATCAGTTTTGTGATCTGAAAAGAAGCGATGTATTTGGAGTTGCATAACCAAATCATTGGTTATATGATCTAGATAATCGGTGTAACTGAGCAAGAGGTGGCAAGCATGTCACTTAATTGAAGTGATTCAGTGTAATTGAGCATAAATTGAAGTGATTTGACTGAAGCAGGAGGTGGCCAACTGTTGATGGAGTTGTGCACGATCAGGTGGCCAAATGTTGCTGGAGTTGTGCACAATAACTGAATACAGTTGAAGCAAGAGATGGAGATCGAAGCAGGAGCTGGAGATGACTTCTATGGATGACTTCAATGTTGAACGAACAAACTGAAGAACACTCAATAAACTGAAGAAAAACAGGTTTGAAGAACGGTTCAGCCCTAGGAAAGCTGGAGCTCTGATACCATCTTAGGAGTATAGAACCATATGAGGATTAGTGGATGAGCTTAATGCTACAATTAGAGAGAATTTTATGTTGTATTCATTAAGCTTGATTATACAATAGAGGTAGTGGTCTATTTATAATTGAAACTAAGGATTTGTATGCAAAAGTTCTAAGCATGTGGACTTGAATGTAATTGTCATAAACATTTGGACTAAATCAAACACTTAACTAAACTTTAATCCCTAACAACAAGTTCGTGTCGTTTGAACAAGCAAAAATCGGCAAGAGCTTGCTGATTTTTGCTTGTTCAAACAACACGAACTTGTCGTTTCCTCCATGAAAATTCTGCAAAACTCAACTAATGTAAGCCGTACCAACATCGATCAATAGAGTGCAAGCGAACGTACCAGCACGGAAGTGGTTGGAGGAAGAAACACGGTTGCTAATTTGCTGGCGGCGGGTTGCAGATGCGGCGGAGACGGTGATGAAGACTGACAACAGCAAGTGGCAGTGGCGGCAAAAAGTGGGTGGTGGAGAATGAGAATGGAAGTGATGAAGAGTAGTGTAGATATGTTGAAAGATTGAGTATTTGAGAGTGAAAGAGTGAGAAAGTAATTTTGAATACGAATGTTAAGCGGGTGAAAAATTAAGTGGTCTTTGTTTAGCAATTTGACTTTATTTTAAAAATAGGTAAGGGCAAATATGTAAAAAGTTATTAGGGCATTTTAGTCTTTTGACAAAAGTGGTCTGTATATAGTAGTCAATGGTCTACAAATAGAATCTTTATATAAGAAATATATATATATATATATAAGGCCTTATATGTTAAATTAAACACTTTAAAAAAATTATCTTATTAGTTATTTCTTTTTATATTTTATACATTTAATTATAATAAATTGTGATTTTATAAAATAGATAAATAATTTACCATATTACGACTAATTCTCAAGATTTATTCATTAGTGCTTAATTATAATTATATTGCAAATAATTTATTTTTTCTTAAAATAAGTAATTAATATGTACAATACAATCAAGTTTGAAAGTTAAATATGAGTGGAAGATGAAATCTCATTTATTATTTATCCATTTTTTTAATTAATTTAATTATTATATCTGTTTTTTATATAACTTTACATTTCACATAATAGTGATATTTGTATATTATGTTCTCAAGTCATCATATTGTTTTTGGCAATTGTGATTTTTTTAATTTTACTACAATTATATAGATTTTTTTCTTCAAAACATTCTCTTTTCTTTCCAATAAGTTAAAGATTTTTTGAATTGTCAGTGTTGTCGTTATAAAAAAACATTTCATCTATAAATTTAAACAATTAAAATCAATCAAAATTGACGTATATTTATATGTTGAATATACATACTCTATCGCGTGAAGCAATAAATATAAAACAATTAATCAAATTTAAAAAATTAAAACCAATTTGAAAGAAGATATTTGATTAATATATACATTTTTTATAATGATAATTATATATTATAGAGTATTTTCAAATAATGAGATTATTAATATGTTAAAAAAGCTTATAGATTTTTTAGTATTATTAATACTAACGCATGGATAATTTCAGCACTCAAAAGTTGTTAATATATTATTACTACAAACTAATATCATTAAAAATTTAGGTATTACATGTCGAGAGAAAAATAACAAAAATATTTTACTACAAATTTAAAATAACTCTGGTGATGTGTTGAAGTAATATTTTATGAATAACTAAAATATAAAAATCAATATTAATTTTCAGAGCTTATTATTTATTATCTTTACAAAATATTTTTAAGATTTGTCAAATTTAGATTCTATGAATATTTCTTTACTTAACCCTACTTTCTAAATATATCAAAAATTAAAATATAAATTTACTTAAATATCAATCCTACTTTATGAACTCTGAAAATACTAAAGTAAGCAATAACTCTGAAAATATCAAAAAAAAAAAGGAAGAAGTTAATCAAATATCTAATTTTATTTTTTGGTGCAAATTTTATTGGAAATTTCTTGATTTTATCATAGTAGATTTTTGATAGTCCTTGTTTTATAAACATGGTAGTGAGATTCTTAAGAGTATATTGAATTTCATCACTGACATGTTCGGACTTATGAGACAGTTGGTTAAGGCGTGCGTCTTAAATCATATATAATACTCAAACAAAGGTCATGTCAGGTGTAAAATACTCAAAAGTTTATATTTTCAAATTTATAATAACAAAAATATTATATCTAGTCATAACAAAATATTTGGTTAAGAAATAGGATTACAAAAGAATTATCAATATATATACTCGAACAGAGTTCACATAATATTTTTTTAGGTTTATCAATTAACTGTTCAATTTTGTTATAGTAAAGACGAAAATGTGCATCGTAACTTTCTTTAATTATATTCTTTTTATTTAGCTATATCAATTAAGTGTTCAATTTTGTTATAGTTAGTTAAGAGAAAGATATACATCTTAATTTTCTTTAATTGTATAATTTGAGTAGACTATTTTCATTTACTACTAATCATATTGCTTCTATATCTATATTGTTCTCTAAGAGTCAATTTTCATCCATTCAATGAATAGTTATAGAAAATATTCCATATACAATCTAAAATAAAATTAAAATGGAAGTTGTAGAATCCAATTAAGTGTATTTTTCTATTGATTATACTAGACTCTGGCATGCACTACGCGCGTGCACGTTGTCGTCGTTTGTCTTGCGTGAAGTGTTGTTAGGAGGAGATGATCGACTCGACTCCTAGGATAGTACAATAATTAAACACTTGATCAAAAATATTATTTGAATTGTAAAACTAAACTAAAATTACTTAATACAATGAAATAAATTTAATTTTGTTTTAATTATTTTTAAGAAATTGCTCGAGCAACCAAGAGCTTCTTTAGTAGTGGCTCCCGGATGCTCGGGCAATTTCTTAAAAATATTTTTAAAAAATTAATTTTATATCATTATATTAGGTAATTTAAGTTTAATTTTACAATTCAAATAATAGTTTTAATCAAGTGTTTAATTATTGTACTATCCTAGGAGAAAGGTCGTCATGTCCTCCTAACAACACTCCAAGCAAGACAAACGACGACAACGTGCACGCGCGTTGTGCGCGTCGAAGTCTAGTTTATATTAAAAATATACGTTTAATTTTTATTTTATTTTTTAATAATATATGAGATGATTTACATAAAAATAAACTTTGTTCAAAATATCAGACTTATTAATACAGTTTTTTTAACAAATATAAAATGAAAAAGTAGAAAACTAAATTTGTGAGAAAATTTTTTTATTAACAATTAATTTTTTTAAGAGAAATAAATGATAAATTAAGATAAAACAAAATTATTTTTAAGATTGAACGAGGAACTTGAGAGCAATCTAAACTTTTCCACCTAAATAAAAATGTGATGTTACACAAGTATTTGTAACATATGGTAGTGTTGGATCAATGAAATTGAAGAAAAATTTTCACGCTGCTTACTTGTCAATATATTATGTCTTTTAACCAAATTAATCTATATAGATATATGACATTAATTATAATTTAAAATTTTAATGCTACATTTATTACACATATATTAACTTTTAAAATCATTAATATTTTTTTAATTAATATTCTAGAATACACTTTTTTTCATAGATGTTCTCATTCAATAATATCAAATATTATACTAAACAACATTGACGATTGTACTATTTATTTTATATTTGGTTTATTAAATATTTATACTACCTCAATCAAAATTGATACTTCAAATATGTACATACTTAACAGAAAAATTAGAAGTTAATTTAATAAATATAAATATATTATATTTGTTTTTTGTACAAATTTTGTTGAAAACAAGAGCAAAATCAAGAAAAGTTTATCTAATATGTTTTTTTATATTTTCAATCAGAGATAAATTTTTGTTAGTAAGCTTTCACTAACAATTAAAACCAGTGTTACTATCAGAACCAGATCGACCCTCGAACCCGTGAGGGGACGGTTCCCAGTTCGCTCGGTCCAATCCGGTCAGACTCGGCTCAATGTGTGGTTCACTGTTCATAAGTAAAAAAATTGAAAATACAAAGTTACAAACTACATAGTCTCAAACACATACATAATTACCTCAAACTACATAGTCTCAAACATACACATTACTCTCAAACACAATATAACACACACAAACTTAACCTAAGTTTCAAACCGGTCGGTTGTTAAAAAAACAGTGATTGGTCTAATCAATCAGAAACCTAATAAATGAAAATAATCGGTTTAAATTGAAAAACCCAATTGGTATGTTAAAGAAAATCAACTCAAAAAATGAACCGGAAATCGATAGTTTATTTTATAAAAAAACGGTCGATTTTTGCAAAACCGATCACACCAGTTAAAACACTATTGTTATGCAAATTGGACGTCTTTTAGCTGAACCAAACTGGACAGGGATCTGGTTGCCGGTCGGACTGCCAGACTGGTTTTGATAACATTTTTTAAAACTTTTTCATCATTGTTTTACTTTATTTAGCTACTATAATTAACTATTAAATTATTTTTCGAGGTTAATTCATTAATACTTAATTATAATTATATTGTAATTAATTATATATTACTTAATACTGAAATAAATTAATTTTATTCCCTTGTGGAAATTAATTATTACCATAATTACTAGATTAATTAACACTTTTGGAATTAACACTACAGGAGAATGAGTTATTAATGACTGGAAAAAAAAAAGTGTTTTTAACGGCTCATTAATTGAGCCGTTAAATTTTCACGGGTCAACAGATATTGAGTCGTCGAATGAAGTGTCAGGAGAATTATCACGACTCGAATTTGGTAGAGCCGTGAAAATTGACGGCTCAAATAAATGAGTCGTGGAAAATAATTTTATTTATTTATTTATTTATTATTTTTGACGACTCATATAATAATGAGCCGCCAAATATAAAATAAAATTAAAAATATATATATTTTAAATTTGTCTCTGGGGGCCAGCTTTCTTGTCGGACTTCTCGTCCCCAGCATTCTCGTCGGCCACCTCCTTCTCGCCGGCCAACTCCTTCTAGACGGCCAACTCCTTCTCGTCCCCAGCATTCTCGTCGGACACCTCCTTCTCGTCGGTCACCTTCTTCTCGTCGTCTAAGTCCTTCTCGTCGGCCACCTCCTTCTCGTCGGCCACCTCCTTCTCATCGCCCATCTCCTTCTCGTCGGTCAACTCCTTCTCGTCGGCCAAGTCCTTCTCGTCGACCACCTCCTTCTCGTCGACCAACTAAACCGGCTTAGACTACATCCACAACTCCACGCGGGCCAAGAACTCGAGTCGTGGATTCGTCCATAACCGGATATAAAGCTCTAGCATCGTGATCACCGAGCCATCTTACAAGGCCAAGATATTCTTATTCGACACGGCGGAGCTGTGCGGAGAAGCTATCCATGAGGAGTTGTGTTATTGGAGCTACTGAGTGGATAGGAGCTGGTGAAGGTTGTGATGGATGAGAGAAGAGAGATGAACAAGAAAGATGGCGTGAAGAGATGTTGTCTCCTTGAATAAAGTGGACTTAGTCGATGACATTTAGTGAAGAATATGAATAAAGTGGACTTAGTGGAGGACATTTAGGCGTGAAGGAGCGGGAAAGATGGCGTGAAGGAGTGTGAATTTGCTTTTGAATTTTTTGAAAAGGACGTCTCAAATCTCAATGAGCCGTGGAAAATCATTTTTTTTTTAATTTGGATTTATCACGGTTGAAATTAAAACGAGCCGTGAAAATTATAGAAAAAATAAAAAAAATCACAGCATTTGAAATTGAGTCGTGAAAAGTGAAAGAAACTTTTCGCGGCTCAACAACTGAGCCGTAAAAAAAATAAAATCACGACTCAATAGTAATTGAGCCGTGATATTCTATGTAAATTAATTTTTCACGGCTCAATAGTAATTGAGCAGTTATCTAGCATTCCTCCCGTAGTGTAATTTATTAATATTTACCTCGATTATAATTATGTTTTTAGAAAATTATATATAGATAAAATATATAATTAGAATTTAAAGTTGTCATATAATTTGTTAAATTATATTATTGTATATATAGGTTTCACATATTTGCATTTGAAAAAAAAAACATATAATTAACTATTATGAATTAAAGTATTTATAAATGACATTTTATAGTCATTTGTAATGAATATATAATAAATGATCAATGAATAATATTAATAAGAATAAAATACTTTCCCTTTATAATATATAACTTTTATCTATATAATAATAGGATTAAAAAGTTATTTCATATTTATTTTCTGTATTGATATAAAACATTAAAGTTTATAAACAAACTAAATTCATATAATAATTGTTTGAATAAATTTTATATTTCGCACAAAACGCAGGTTAGTTTTCTAGTATATATATATAAATGCACTAAATTATTTAAAAAAAGTATATTATGCAAATAATCACATTAACTCGTAAACTATGTACTTAGTACATAAACTAGAAAGACTCCTTTAAAAAATTTAAAAGCTCTTCGTCTCCCAGTATAGGACTTTGGTGTGCTTATTGTGTGATAGGTCCTCGTGTCGCAGTAGAGTCAAACATCTTCATTATAAAGAATTAAAGGGTTTCATAGTCCCCTTCCCCTTTCCCTTAGTGAGAAAGAGAGGCAGGACTCCACCACCACTGGTCGGGGGAGTCAGCTTCGACAATGTGAGATTTGATTTGATCTCTCTTAATAATAATGTCTGTCTGATGGTGTCTGACATACAAATGGTGACACTAGATTTCGTTTGTCGGTAGTTTTTGTGGATGAAATGCCACCACACCTAAGAAATACACCCACACAGCATATACGTACAGAACGGTAACTTACCGAATAAGATTCCATCCATGCAAACCCTAGATTATAAATAAAATTATACAATACCCTTTCGAATAGTGAAATGTCTGAAAATAGGACATGATGTTTGACAAAAATAGTTTTTGGTACCACATATTTTTTTACGATGATTTTTGGTATAACATGTTGTAAAGTAATGTCAATTGGACCTTCTATTCACCTGTCGTCTAATTGTCCCGTTAAGTAGTCACGTGTTTGTGACGTGATCTTCAATTTTCTTTATTTCTTTAAACAACAATTAATAAAAGACGATAATAGTCTCCTTTCCAATTTCCTTACCCTTTTGAAGGTCTAATTTTCAGTTTCCTTCCAAAGAACACCCCATTCTCCCAACTTCTGACGGAAGTGATCTGTTCCATTCAAGTGAAGTCCATAGAGAAATCTTTGCAGTCATATGAAGATTAGCATCCAACTGACCAGCAAACTACCCATTAATTTTCTCATTAGCATACCAACATCCATCTATAAGCACCATGCTTGTGACAAATTTGGTATCTTGGAATGCCATGATGTCGGGATATGTCCAGAACTGTCTGGTTAGTGAAGCTTTTGAACTTTTTCATCAATTACTTGAAAACTGCAGTATTTTCAATTCAGGGACAGTGGTAAGTCTTCTTCAGGGTTGTACGCTAACAACAGATCTACAAGATGGAAAGAGAGTCAATGGTACTATGTACCGAAATGGTTTGGAAACAGATATTATTATGGGAACTTCACTCGTGGGTTTGTACTTAAAGTGCAATTCCTTAGATCTCTCCATTCTTGTATTTAACCAAATGAAGAACAAGAATTTGATTTGGGAGTGTCCTCTTCGCTCTGAGCCGCATCGTGGATTTGGGAGTGCAGCTTAACCAGACAGATGCATTTCCCATTCACAACTGTGATTCCTGCAAAAACCATACATCTTTTAATCTGTATCTCTGCGTCTTCAATGCCTTCTAGGCATAATTCTCCTGCCACACTCCATTAAAATACGACAGGATCTTGTCATCAAAGATTTCCTGATCAAGGCTGGGGTGGTACAAGAAAGTCCCCACTAGAGGGATCTGATCACATCAATCATCCAGAAGCTTCCACTCGGGAACGGTTCGGAGTTCAGAATGGTGACAACCTTCCCAGGATATTAGCTAGCTGGCGGCGGCCACGGCATGGTCGGAGACAGACACTTGAGGAAGAGGTAAGGGCAGAAAAGGAAAGGTTTGAGCACGTGACAGCACGTGAGGACATAACGACTAATTGGGACGGAAATTAAACGGAGGGACCAAAAACAATCATATCTAAACATGTTGTACCATTTACAACTTGTTTAGTTGGAAAACCATTTTGGACAAACATCATGTCCCACATTTTCAGACTTTTCCCTTTCAAATATTTCACCAAAATATACCACATTTAATAAATATATACCAAATTGTCATCGGTTGAAAAATAAATACGAAAGTATACCTACCCGCGACTCGGAGTTGCGGGTATGTTTTTTTGTTTGACCAAGTCTCACCTGTGAATGACATTCGCGGGTGAGACTGGGTAGTTGCTTTTTTTGCCATGAAAAATAAGTAAAACAAAATATATATATTTTTTTTTTGTATTATGATTATTTTAAATATATTTTGTTCAAATGTTTTAGGAAAAAAAATAATGTGAGAGAAATGAAAATAATTCTAATTATTTCAAATATATATATTTTCCTTCACATGATAATTTTTTAGAAAAATATGAAAAATTATCATATAAGGGAAATAATCATAATACAAATTTATCATGTGAGGGAAAAAAATATTTGAAATAATCATAATACAAAAAATTATAATTATTTTCATTTCTCTCACATTATTTTTTTTCTAAAATATTATCATGTGAGGGGAAAAATATATTTGAAATAATCATAATACAAAAAAATAAAATGATTGAATAAAATAAAACAAATATATTTTTAAACTTCTTTTTTATGGCAAAAAAAATCAGTCTCACCCGCGACTGACATTCGCGGGTGGAACTAACGGTCAGTTCTACCCGCGAATGATATTCGCGGGTGGGACTGAGTCAAACAAAAAAATATACCCGCGACTCTGGGTGGCAGTCACGGGTATGTATAGTTTCGTATTTATTTTCAACGTAGAACATTTTGGTTTATATTATATTTATTAAGTATGTACATATTGGTGAAAATTTCGACCTTTTCTTTTAGAAACAGATTTGGGCGGATCCCACGAGACAGAATCTGTGGTTCTGCACATATACATGTGAAAGATGATAGTATCACTTTGTCGACCGATCCGACGTGTCTGCAGATTCACTTTTCTCCACATCTATATTCCTTCTCTTCATCATCATCATCCCTTTCTCCACAACTGACCATGTAAGTTTAGGGACATATTGTTTGTTGGTTAAATGTTAGAGAAGTATTTTAGTGTTTGCGGCAAAGTTATGGGTGTAAGAGATAATTAGTTTATGTATGGTACCAACTATTACTTTTTATAAATCAGTATCAGTATTGGCCGGTCGGAATTAAAAATAGGGTGATGCTATTGCTCTATGCGATAACCAACGAATGAAGAATGACAAAAGTCATCGTTTTCGTCAAGGAAGAAAGTGATGGACGAACCAATATTCTAATCCTTCGAACACGACTCTATCAAAGAACACCCTCTTCTCTAATCAATCAAATCATGACTTCTCATCGGAAATTTCATCTCTTGGTTTCATTCTTCTGCATCTGCACCGTCGCCGGAGCTGCCCCCGACACGACCCTGGAACAGGTCCTCTGCAATGGTAACGCATACACTGCCGGCGATCCGTTCAGTGAAAGTCTTGAGTATGTGATGTCTGATCTGGAATCAGTCACCCCGTCGAAACAAGGTTACGACTACTACGATATTTCTCCTTACCCGAATGCTTTTGCATACGGTCACGCCACGTGTAACAAGAATCTGACAACCTCGGACTGCAGTTCATGTCTTGGCGCTTCAGCGACATCTCTGTTTCTGAATTGTGAGAGGAGGATTGGAGGTCGATGTGCGCTACGTGATTGTTCGGTTCGATATGAGCAGTACCCGTTCTATGAGTAGATAGTTGGGTAGTGAAGTTCGATTGGAATGGTTGGGTGTGATTGTGGATCGTACAATATATACCATTGTTTAGATCATATTAATGTTGGAAGTTCATTATAATGAGATTTTGGGAAGAATAGTTATGAAAGTTTGAATTCCACATCGAACGACTTCTATATCATATGGCTTGTGTGTAACGACTGAATGTATTTTGTCTAGAATTAATCAAGATTTGGACAGATTTCATTCATTCAGTGAAGGAATAATTCTGGTATCGGCTTCGGCCATCCATCCACTAGGCTTGGCCAAATAAACCGGTTCGGGCGAACTGGTCTGGTCTGGAACTGGTTTGGTTCGAACCGGTTCGGCCGAACTAGTTCCAAAATCAGACCAGTGTTTTTTGCCTTCAAATAGAACAGTTCAAAATAGTACCAAAAATCCAGTTCGAATATGTTCGACTCGACTCGTTTTTTGATACTGGTTTATACTTAAATTTAAATCAAACCACTTTAAACCTATATAATTTTAGAACCGGTTTGAAGCAAAATCAACTAAACTTAGAGATGTCTTCAATAAACCAAACCTAGATATATATTGGACTCTCGTATGTTGATGTTGGACAGGATTTTAGTCGGTTGTGAAACAGATTTTCAATCGGTTCAGTATATTTTTCAGTTGGTTCAGTGTATTTTTCAGTCGGTTCAGTGTTTTTTCAGCCGGTTCAGTATTTTTCAGTTGGCTCAGTATTTTTTTAGACGGTTCAGTGTGTTGGATAGGATTTTCAGCCGGTTTAGGTTCGGTTTGAACCGGATTATTTCCGAACCAAAATTGTTATTAAAAAAAACAGACCAGAACAGTTCGAACCGGTTCTGAATCTTCGAACCAGACCAGTTTTTTTTTCCCTTAAACCAGACCAGTTTTTTTAGAAACCGAAAAATGTACTGGTTTTTTTCAAACCAGACCAGTTCAGTTCAGAACCGGTTCGACCCCGAACCGGTTCATGAACAAGCCTACCATCCACAAGCTGAAGTTGACACCCGACCTCATCAGACAAGAATACTACGTACAACTGTTTCATTGGTGTATCCATGCACATACTTGGCAGGTCATGAGATCTTCCGTGTTAGTGTATTTTTGTTGTCTCCGCTGTTCTTGATTCTTTTTCCAGGTGGTGTAATTCTATGAGATATGGACAAAAAGTAATTTGTGTCGTAGCCCTGAAGTCGTTGGTTCACAAGGAAGGAATAAGGATGCTTGTTGTTCCATGAAATCTAATCTAGCTATCTAGGTTTGTTTTGCAAAATCAAATGCTTATGTTTGACAAAATCTTTGAATGAAGTTTCCAACATCAATCATCACTTTGATACATCGTCAAGAATGTAGCTAGCTTATTCAGTGAACTGGTAATCCTCGTATCTGATTCTGCAGTCCACAAGCTGTAGTCGAGCCCCGACACTCATCGGACAAGAAACTTGTGTCAACTGTTTTGCTGCGATGTAGATGCAGGCAGTACAAGCAGAGTCGGACAGCCATGGGTTGCATGTTCCGTGTCCAAAGACAGTGAACTCCGGCCATACATCCACAACATAGCTGTCGTCGTTACCCGGGGTGTCATCCACTAGATTAGTCATCACGTTGGTGACGCTTGTATCGTAGTCGGTGTCATCCGTGGAGTATTTCTGGACACTACAACCGCATGCAACCACGGTCACGTCTGGATCGCCCAAGTGCAAGTAGTAACAGGTAACAACCTCAAAAACAAAGCATAAGGCAATGACGATGGAGATGATAACTGCAACATGTTTCTTGAAAATACCCATTTGATTCACCTGGATATGTTGGGTCTCTCTTTCAGGGATTCTCCGGTTATGTTTTTATATGAGTGGATGAATGGAATGGAATGGATATCTCTCTGTCTGGATACGTTGGTTTTTCCACCCTATCGAGATTATAAAACGTAAGTATCTAGTGATTGATAGGGTTCCCCTTGCCGACGAAATTAGTAGATTCTTGCGTTTCTTTTTACGTATATTATTTATAATTAAAATTACAAAAATACTTATAAGTTTCGATGAAAAATATATTTACTTGGAAACGTGAGATAATAATTAATATATATAATGCTTATAAGTATATGTATAAGGTTAATTAATTAGTCAGAGCAACCAACGTGTTTTAGTGAGATAAATTAAACATATATATTGTAATTTTATATAAAATTATTAAAAAAAAATATTCAACTACCAAATTATTCACTTACATTTTGTGATTAATAAACCAAAAAAATGGCTCAAACACAATACCACAATTCAGCTTAAGCCCAAGTCCAAGATGAAGCCCATGCCCTTCCCTTCCCTCCTCTCCCGTCCTCCCTCCTCCTTCTCTGTTTCACACTTTCACTTTTTGCGTGTGCTCGTCGTCACTCAACTTGAACTTCTAAGCCCTAGGCATCATCTTCGTACCTGCCTGAGCTATCCTCCTCCTTTCGCTAGCCATGAAGCTCGTCAGGTATCTCTCCCTTTCCATTCTTCCTCGATCCTAAACTACTTTTCATATTGCTTTTTCTGTTTACTTCTTCGTGCTTAACATTTGATACCGTTTGACTGAATATCACAATCACTGAATTCGGAGTTCTCAGGTTTTTGATGAAGCTGAATAATGAGACGGTTTCGATAGAGCTGAAGAATGGGACCGTTGTAAATGGCACTATTACAGGTACGTTGTTTTTCATCTGATTCCTTTGAGCCCTCCATTTTCTTGTAGAATTTGGCTAAACCCCATGTCCGGTGATGTGGTCTTAGTAGCATTGCCTAATTGAGATTTTCAATATAGCTAGAGTTTTGGTGGGAGAGTGCGGAAAAGGTTGTTCGGCAGGGTTTATGAAATGTTTGGGTTAAGGTTCTAGGTGCCTATGTCTGACAGTGGAATCAAGGAAGCTTAGACTAGCATTTTTCTTATAACTTATTACTGGCAATCTTTTCGTATCTTGCTCATGAACATATTGCTGGGGTGAAACTTTAACTTGTGGCTTAATTAAGGAGTTCTCGTTACCTACTCTTCACTTTGGTTTCTTTAGAGTTTTGTTCGAACTATAATTGGGTTGACCACCAAATGTTTAGAATGCTATAATTGTGAAGGATTTATACAAAATAATTCTTTTCTTGCTAGTTGGGTTGGAATGTGGTATACTTGACGTTGATTTCAGCTTAATCTTACACCATGTTAAGTGAAGGGTGCTTGAGGGACTATACTAACTATAAGTTTGGAGTTTTCTCTTAGGATATGGCATATTCATCCCTGTGTATTTATATTCAGGACTTCATTCAGTAATTTCTGTAGATGGTCTTCATGCTGGTTGAATTTGCATTATTGCTAAAATATCACTAGCATAAGCTCTTTGGATCGGTTTCTTACTTTCTTAATCAGATTTTAGATATTTGAGATGAATTTTTATAAGATAGGAACTGAATATGTAAGTGCTTACATGGCTTTTCCGATTTGCCTACTTTCACATTTTATAAAAATGTCCAAAGGATGAAACTATTACAGAATATGGAAGCACTTACTTTAATCAGGAGCATATTTAAGTAAGTCATTCATGATTTTCTTTTTCTTTTTTTCTGGGAGTGTGATATAGACAATTGGTGATAGTTGATCAGAAACTTCTTCTTTAGACTCTACAAACGATTATCAAGTACAATGAGCCTTTTCTATAGAATATGCTGATGTATATGATTATTGATACATAAGCAATGAATTTTGCCTACAGTGAAGATAAGGACAGCTTATTCTTTGAGAAGTCAAGACACCACATTTTCATCCTCTACGGAGTGAAGTAATTTGCTTCTTTATATATGCAGAGCTTTCTTCAAATGATGAACGTTAAGTTATGAGTTAATATATCTGTATAAGTAATGGCCAATCATTTGATAGCTTAATCTTTAACTGTTTCATCTATCATATCTCTCTGCCAATTAGGAAGGCTGAAAGGCAAACTTTTCTTTTTCATAATTTAGCGTTTAGTCGAGATTCTAACTTTTAAGAGGCCAACTTAGTTGGATGAATTATATTTGCTAGATAAGGACTACAAAGAAGAGGATAGTGGAGATAGCATCACATGTGTTAGATTTAAGTAAACTTGTTGGAGTACGAGATATTAGTCTGTCGCCAAACATGTAGAAAGTATTCGAAACTGTGTGGTGCCTTTGTTCCATTTGCTCTGCTAGACATTTTGAACTACTTAGCTGTCTCTAACCGTATGCACTCCGATGTCATTCATTCACTAGGTGTTGATATTAGTATGAACACACATCTGAAGACAGTAAAACTGACTCTGAAGGGGAAAAATCCAGTGACTCTTGATCACTTGAGTGTACGTGGTAACAACATCAGGTATTACATCCTTCCCGACAGTTTGAACCTCGAGACATTGCTTGTAGAAGAAACTCCCAGAGTCAAACCCAAGAAGCCAACTGCAGGTCTTTCAATGTTCACTTGAATTTCCAATATTGTAAACCTTCTTAAAAGATTCGGTTATTAACTGTTGCTAAATGGTATTTTTCAGGGAAGCCTGTGGGACGTGGGAGGGGCAGGGGACGCGGAAGGGGCCGTGGTGGCGGCGGTGGTGGTGGTCGTGGACGTTGATTATCCTCTACTTTTCCGTGGCTGCTCAGAACCATTATGAGTTATGTACTATTAGACTGCCAAATTATCAAAGTAGTAACTAGTAATTTTGATCAGCTTTTGTCTGATGAGAAATGATGGTAAGTAGTCCCAAATTATGATTTTTTTTCCAAAAAAATGATGAGAGTTTTATTATTTGGAAAAGTAAATATACGCTACCTATAATAGCGTAACATTAACCCAGCTTAGCGTGGTGGGCAGCTTGCCACGCTCCCCCTTCCCCATTTCTGATTTTTTTTTCTTCTTAAATATACCCCATTCTATAATTAAATACTAAAATGTTCTTGATTTTAAAAAAAATACGAAGTATACTTACCCATGATTGAGAGTCGCGGGTGTAAAGACCGTTACAACTACCGTTCCACCCGCGACTCCCCGCCGCAGGTGGAAAGTTAGATATGTCCACCTACGTTAGATATGTCCACCTACGACTCTCAGTCGCGGGTTGTTGTGCTATAAATTCACGGGGAGTTGCAGGTTGTGCTATAAATTCTTTTCCCTAATTTTCCACCTTGTTAGTCCAGTGTTCTTGAAGGAGTATTCGCCAAGGACTGTTTGTCCGTTGTTCGCCAACTGGAAGTACGTGAAGACATTTCTCCTAATGGTAATTCATATCCTATGTTACTTAAATAATAATTTTATATTGTATAATTTTTTGTAGAGAAAAATATAAATTATTATATAATATTTTCTTATTAACTAGGTGTTTGAATTATTCTAAAAACGGTGACTCATCCTTCGTTATGACGACAAAATTACAGTATATGATAAAATTGTTAATCATATTGACGGTAAGTTCGCAATTAGTTCTACTGAAATCACAACCTGTATTACCCACCTAAAATAGCTTGTTTCTGTAGTATGCGATTTTGGGTATGATATAATTGAAATTGACATCATTTAGAAATCGGGTAATACCATGTATGTCATCACTAATGACGAATCATTGTATGATGTGATTCAAGTATGTGGTGAATACATTGAATTATACGTAATTAGAAAAGTAGGAGTTAGTGGTGAAATTGATGATGAAGATGACATTTTTGAAGAAGAGGACGGAGAAGATTCTTCTTTGGAAAATGACACAAAAGTTGAATCTCCTACAAATTTGGCGGATTGTGTGTTACCATTGTCCAATGATGACACAGGTGGGGATGCACAGTCTAGTCATCCAATGATGTTCATACAGTTCCCTCCAGAATTTACATCTGAAGATTAGCAAGCTGAGTTTGAATGTACTGATTGGATGGTCACGCACAGTGAATCATCTTCAGATACAAGTGATTTTCAAGTAGGAACTGAATATGAGAGTAAAGTTGTACTCCAACAACACGTTAAATTGTGGCGCATTAATAATGTTCGTGAATGCACCACTGCTAGATCTAGTCCCACCGTAGTAGTATTCAAGTGTGCAACTAAAAGCAACGATATTTGTTCATGGTCGTTGAGAGAAATGCATAAGAAAATGGGCAACTAGGAGATCACTAAAATAGGTCCTCTACACTCCTGTAGAAATTCCACAACTATACAACAACATAGACAACTTGATTGCAAATTAATTGCGGAATTAATATATTCATATGTGTATCACAACACAGGTATTAGAATTTGTGAGTTGCAACAACTAGTAAAAGATAAGTACGCGCAAAGTGCGTCGTACCGAAAAGTGTGGTACGCTAAATAACAGATAATTGAGGGAATGTTTGGTACCCATGAAAGTGCATTTCAACGTCTCCCTTCATTGATGGTTGCTTTATGTCATTCTAATCCTAATATTGCACAAAAAAAAAATTAATCACATACACTAGAAAATATTAAATTGCAATATTCGATTAATATAAACGCAAAAACTTACCGCATCCTCAAGGGAACAATCATACTGATTAATCATTTATTCTTGATCATCGGTCTCTCCCAACAGACAGATGCTCCCACGACCAAAGTTGTACCAAATTAGTAACATAATGTGTGAGACTACGACAACATAAATATATTCTTACTAAATTATTGTGAATGATTATCTACCTGTAGTAATACAACACATCATGTTGTGTTGGTTCTCTTAACTGTCACCGCTTTACACATCCCAGAATACAGATAACTTAATACAACAGAACCTCAACTGAATTGAGTTGTCAAATGTAGATCTTCCAATAATGGAAGATACTCTAGTGCAACTTTGTTCTCATTGGTGTTAGGGAATAAAAATGCTCCCAATAGATGCAAAATATATCATTAGACTCTCATAATGACTTCTTCTTCTAAAATGCTCCCAATAGATGCAAAATATATCATCGTACTCTCATAATGACTTCTTATTCTTCTTCTGTTGATGGAATACAATTTGCATCACCTTCTTTCTTCTCAAAAACCCACTTCAACCACGCAAGAGAGACATCGTTTCGGTCGATCTCATCTTGCTCACGTGAAGGGACTACTCCTAGCAGTCTTGAGCATAAAGTCGGCAGATCGACCCTTACTGGTTGACCCTCTATTAATCGATACCCATCTGTTACGGGTGGGTCATTAACCTGTAAACCCAATAACATTTGGACATCTCTAAGGGTTACGGTAATTCCCCCCATCTTAGGTGAAATGTATGTGTCTTGGGTTGCCACCTCTCAACAAGGGTGTGTAATAAACCTGCATCAGTTTTAATACTCAAAATATCGGATGCTCATCCAAACCCAGCTATATCTACCCAATAGCGCGTCATATGATCTAAAACCCAACATTTTCCAGCTCGCCAATATTTATCGTCTTTCCAACGACTACTAGCACTAACCTATAATTTAATTAATAATTAAAGGAAAATATGTAACAATAATTAACAATGTCAAAATTATATTTAATTTATTAATAAAAGTAACTTTAATGTATCTCACGCATTGTATTGTGACATGTGTTGCGGTTTGGTATATAAAAGAGACAGATCAATCGACTCCTTTTGCGAAGTGAAGGGCGGCTGTGAAGAGCTACATTGGTCACGTTGCATGGACTATACAAAATAATGCAATGTAAAAATTGTAATTAAAAAAAAACATTCAAATAATACAACAATTATACACAATTATGCAATCTACCACACAATTTTATCTACTCAAGCATTTAAACAAAAACACAATAAATAATTTCAACACAATTATGCAATCTACATAACAAATTTCTCCAAATAAAAAAAACAGTTGTGTCACCTTTTTCGGTGAGGGGACGGCGACGCGAGGAGGGAGGCGACTCAACTGGACGATGGCAGGTTGGAGGTGGCACGACTGGATGGAGGGCTGACGGCGACGAGGGAGCTCCTGCGGAAGGCTGACGGCGGTAGGGTTCTGCGCGGGGGGCGGGGGGCAAAGGAAAACACAGCAGGCAAGGAGATTTAAGTTTCACCCACTCGTGACTGGGTGTCGCGGGTGAGATTTAATAGTCGCGGGTGATATTTATTTCTCAACCACCCGCGATTGGGAGTCGTGGGTGTAACTGAAGGCACAACTCAGTTATTTACCCGAGACTGACAGTCACAAATGCTTTTACACCCACGACTCCCAGCTGCGGGTAGGTATACTTTCATATTTTATTTTTAAAAACGATGACATTTTAAAAAATCAAAGCTTCAAACCTTTGCTTTTGTCTTACCCGATTATGTAGTTGAACTAGTGTTTTTCTGTGCTTGAAACTCACTTGCAAGTACAACACCATTCTCTGCAGTTCTCCCAACCGTGTCACTGGAACTTTTAGCCTTTTGACCTTTGTGAGCAATTGAATTTGAATCTTTCTCTGTTTGACTGCCATCATTAAATTTGTTGTTGGATGCAATATGAATAGCAAATTTTCCAAGGTCGACATCATTATTAACCGAAGTCGAAGATGATGGTTTCTTTATCTCCTATCCTTCTCAGATGGAACCGACCCAGAAACAGTAGAACAATTTACATATGCTCCATTCATGATCCTATCAGCTTTGTGGATAGACACTATGTCTTTTTTAACTACAAAGAAAGAGGAAAAAGAGCTACCATATTTTTCCGTGGTTTGACTAAATTGAACAGTGCAGGAAGAGCTCTGACTGAAGCTAAAAGACCCTCGATTTTGGGTATGGTGCTCTTTCATGATCTTCTTCTATGCAATTTGAACGTGTGTTTCTCAGAGTTGTTCATTAAAGAGCCTCCAAATTGTCAGCCTTCGTCTCTGTCATCCTCTATGGAAGTGCTGTTCATAGGGTTCCAAGGAAGAGTTCTTCATACGAGATTTCCAAAATGGCAATTTTGTATTTTGAGAATGTTAAAAAATCACGTGATTGACACATGATATGATTTTCGTCCGAAATTAACGGATAATTAACGGTAATGGAAAAATTTAATCATGTTCAAATACTATAACTAAAATTTCACACGTTAAAAGAAAAACTCGTATTTTACCCCATTTTACTATAAATAAACTGTCCACGCATGCTTAACCGTATATATGCTTTGGATTCAACAGACGATGCTAACTCCTAGGAATCACCACCCTTGTCACTGTCGGTCGGTGATATTACAGAGTGAGTGGGCCTGGGCCGATTCGTCGCACCCCATCCATTACTGGGCTGGTTCGCAGACGGTTTCGACCACGTATCTGGTCTGCTTATTTTTCCGGTTTAGCTGTTCGTCTTTGCAGAGAACCGATTTCCTTTGCGTCCTTGCAGGTTGCACCGTCATCCCTCCTACCTTCCTTCTCTCTGGTGTGCAGATCTCCAAGCTGTTCATTGCTGACTGTTGAGTGAAGAAACTTCAGACTATGTATAATCGCAAATGAAGAAATGAAGATTTTGCAGCTGGGATTGCTTCTTTCTTTAGTTTCCGGACTCGTTGCTCTTTTCATCTACATCTCCGGCGTCTCAAACCTCTGTATCTCTCTCTGTCCTTCAGTTCTAGATCGCATCATTGTTTTCGATTTCGGACTTATTGCTCATATGCCATTTCAGATCAACTTCCTCGGATTTCTGATGAAGATTTGGAAGCACTGCGATCTTTGCAGAGCAGCTTCCAGAAGTGCGTGGTAAGTTGAAACCTTCTTGTCATATCCATTATCATTGTCAGTTGGGATATAATTTGTTGAAATTCCGGCATTTGGACTATCAAGATCTCATTTCTCCTCTTCATTAAGCAATGCAAGCATGCGATCATCAGCTGTTATGTTTCAAACTGGTGCAGAGTGCTAATGGATTGGGTTTACAAGCTGTAAACGGAAAAGATATTTGCCAAGTTACCATTAACTTCCCTAGTAGCACTGTTTCTAAATGGGTAAGCTTGTTTCTTTTGAGCAATTGAAGGGTAGTGGCATTCATCTCGGTAGCTTACGAGCACTAGCATTTCTGATGTAACAGAAAGATCCTAAAACTGGAGAAGCTGAGGGTTTATCTTTTGATTTCAATCTTTGTGAAGCTGTAGCAACATGGGAACAGGTGAGCTTGGGTCTAATTGAAATGTGACATTTATGATATCCAAAATATATATAGGAGTGGATTTGGAAAAAAAAATGTGTTGCTTGTTTCTTACATTAGCTTCTCAACTGCAAAAATATTTCTATAAGTGTGGGGACATGCACTGCAATTGACTTATTATTTTAGTGAGTTGATTGTACAGGTAAGAAACAGCACCACCATACTTACCAAGGAGTTCATTGATGCTCTACCTAATGGATGGGAGGAATATGCATGGCGTAGAATTAACAAAGGAGTGCTCCTGTAAGAACCTTATCACTTGTCCTTGGCTCTTTGCTAGTATTTCTACTTCTATCTCAAAACTATCGATAGCATCTAATGAGTAGAGAAATGGCTAACAAAGGAGTACCAGGTTTCTTTTGAATACAGAGAACATTTGTAGTGCGATGATGAATCCATTAATAGACTCCACTGATGTGTCTCTACCTTTTCCAAAGAACTTGCTATCCTAACACTTGGCTTCTTTCATTAACCACTTCTTGTAAAGTCATTGTCTCTTAGTGTGTCTGCTTGAAAGTTGTATTGTATTTGTGTTCTGTTTCAAAAATTAACAAACTTAAGTGGAAAAAACTGTATATATGCTGATTTCTCTCAGTCTAATCAAAATATACTTCCCTTGCAGCAATAATTGCAAAAATCGAACTCTATGTATGGAGAAACTATCTCTGGTGCTTCCTGAAAGGCCACCTTATTTTCCACGTCAATTTGGTCGATGTGCTGTTATTGGTAACTCAGGAGATCTTCTAAAAACAAGGTTTGGGAATGAAATAGATGATTATGAGGTTGTTATTCGGGAAAACGGTGCACCTATTCAGGTTAGTCTTGGATATATAATGCTTTCACCTTTTCTTTCTTTCTTTTTTTACTTTTCTTTCAATGAATCTTCTATTGATACTCTCTTTTCTCATTTTTTGCAGAACTATACAGATTTTGTAGGGCAGAAGAGTACATTTCGGCTTCTCAACAGGGGATCTGCAAAAGCTCTAGATAAAGTAGTCGAGTTGGATGGTATTAACTATTAACAGTTCATGATTGTTTTGCCGTTTCTGTTTGATGCTTTATTGGAATGTTCTAACTTTACAAATTACAGAAACAAGGAAGGAGGTCCTGGTCGTAAAAACAACAATCCATGACATCATGAGCAAGATGATACGTGTAAGAGTTCTTTGAGTTTGTGCACATTCATTTTTTTGTTTCATTTCAGTTATTACTCTGTGTATAGGAGCCATACAGTTATGTCGATATGTTTGCTCTGGTTTCTGAAGAGACATATTATGCCTGACCAATTAGCTGACAAAAAATCGCTTTCCGTCTGATTTGTTTAAGAAAACTTGAGAGAAGACATTTCTTAAATAAGTTAGCACAATAACTAGTGACACATTGTTGCTCCATGTCAATCATCTGCTTGCTAAATAACTATCTTATTTGTTTCTTCGACCCTGCCTCAGGTATTTATATTTTCTTTGCAGGAAATTCCAATAACCAACCCTGTGTATCTGATGTTAGGTGCATCCTTTGGGTCTGCAGCAAAAGGAACTGGGCTTAAGGCTCTAGAATTTGGTTTATCAATGTGTGAATCAGTAGATATGTACGGCTTCACTGTCGATCCTGGATACCAAGAATGGTAATACCCTTAATATATCACTTTGTTAATCATCTATGCATGTAAATGATTTCCAGTCTCGTCATAATATACTTTTCTTGATCAACCAACTAATTCAAATACGGTGGCAGGACCAGGTACTTTTCTGAGTCTCGGAAAGGGCATACCCCTCTCCATGGTAGGGCTTATTATCAAATGATGGAGTGTCTTGGGGTACTCTCTCTTTCAACATTTTCTCTCATTAATTGTTGGTAAAGTATATTGCTGATAAACATTTTTGATTGTTTTCTTTTCCAAGCTGATCAAAATCCATTCTCCCATGCGAGCTGATCCGAACCGTGTAGTGAAGTGGTTGCCAAGCCCTAGCACAATTAGAGCTGCCAGAGTTGCATCAGAGAAAGTACTGAGGTAAGTAAATAAACTCTTGTATTTCCATATGATTTCCTGCTAAGCCATGATTGATACAGGGCCTCATTTTTTTCCCCTCCAATTCATTGTGTATATTTAGGAGGGACGGTGCAGGGTCCACAGATCCCTTAGCAGCATGTTTGATCGTGAAGCAGAAAGTAAAAGGGAGCTCCAAATCATCAATTTCTAACCTCCGAAAGGCAGCAATGGAGCATCACAAGTATGTGGGTGGCACCACAATGTATCCATTGGAGCATAGTCCTGGACACGGTTTGCTTTGCACCATACCAAGCTGAATCAGGACCGAGTATTCTATCATCTTTTCAACAGGTTTGGTAACCCCAGAAATCTATTTGACAAAAATATGCTACGATTTAAAGCTGGTGTGATAAAAAGTGACAATTTCAGCAATTCATTTATCTAACTTCCAGTCGTTTTAGTTTGTATGTACTTCCAGTTTTTGGTATATATCATGTTATGATTAACACGTTCAGTTGTTAATTTGAGAGTTTTGGTTGGTTTATGTCGGGAAAATACAGTTGGCTTATGTAACAAATAAAATTGTTGTTTTGCTCGAATCTTCCTTCAATGAGATTCGCCTAACGTATTCAAATATATAAATGTTAGAAGCTGAGAACAATCTATCCTATCGTGTTCTTCCTCTTCTTCTGCCTCCAAGACTATTGAATTGATACATATATACATCATATCTTTAACTGAAGCGCAGAATTTGGACAAGACTTTCTACTCCACGCCACATCATCCGCGACTAAGACCTCAGAATCCGATTTCAATAATTAATTCCGCAGCCGTACTCATCGCGGTTACACCCCCCTGACCCAACAGAGCCACAGCGAGCTCCTCTTCGTTCCAATTCCTCAACCCTTTCCCGAGCCTCTTCAACACATCCACATCAACCTCAAGAACCCATGTTGGGGTACAAGACACCATTAAACCCACAAATCCGGACACATAAGCCCGCCACGTGGCCCAATCACATCCCAACGAGATCTTCCCATCCATTGCACTTGCGAGGAACTCCAAGTGGGCACCAAGGACACTTGGGCGCCTTCTCGATGCTGGAGAGGTCGAGTCAACTCCCCACGCAAACATTCCACTTAACAACGCAAAGTAAGCAAGGGCATAGCCACCGAGCATAGCCGCCATTCCACACGACTCGTCTCCTTGGGTTGATATGAACCATGAGGGTAGGGTTTCTTTGATCAGTGTCTGGACCAGACTAACTCCACCGGAGATCCACACAAGCGAAGCACCTAGAGAGGCCGCCACCTTGACACGTGTCATCGCGGCGGCAAGTGATACTTGCCCATACCGCATCCCGTACTTTCCTTTCCTGAGCTTCTCCATCTTTTCCTTCGGGAGACCGGTGGTGGCAATCTGGCGTACCGAGCTCATGAGGAGAGACACAATCACCTCAGACATGAAGATGATGTCACGGACATACCGGTGCACCCTCAGATAAAGTATTCCAGGCGCCACGGGGGTGGTCCCCCCTGAGAGGTGAGACCCAAGGCCCTGACCCAGAAGAGCCCCAACCCCACCATTGCATGAGATCTCTGAGGAACTGAGACCAAGAGTGGAACTGAAGCAGCTCTTGAGGAGGTGGACGACGGCATCGCTGTTGTGGTGGAAGACAGTCTGAGAAGCACGGAAGATGAGGAAATCGCTCCAGCGCTTCACCTTCTGGGCCCACAAGGAGGCTATGATGGGCATGCAGGGCCAGGGGCAGCCTGCAGCAAGTGCATTGAGGGCGGGGCCAATAAATGTAAGTGCCCGTTCCGATGCCCTGTCCAGCTTGTAGGTGATTGTGAGGCTGACTAGGGCAGCCAGAGGTAATGGTAGAATGGCTGGAGAGCTCCCTGCTGCAACCAGTAGTTACAAAAGCAAAACTGCACGTCAATGCAAAAAACTATCTTCTCCCTCAATAAAGGTAAAGATAAAGACCTCAACTCTAATCGATTTCATAGTCAGGATTTCAAGATACTTACCAATGGGAAGACTTGGGACATCGACGCCTATGGCAGCTATATTTTTCTTAATCTGCTGCTCGACCGCGGACAGATTTGCAGCAGGGCTAGGCCAGTCCGTTCCATTCATGTTAGCAGGCTTCCATATGCCCCTCGTCACTTCAGCAGAAAAGTAGCTTACAATTGTTGCCAATGTTGCTGGTAGGAAATCTGCAAGATCCTTGAGCCCTGAAGAATGAAAAAGCAAGGCAAGTCAAAAAGTGGCATCATCACATCAAAATTCAACTTTTACAGTGATCGTTGCAGAGAGATGTTTCGCCTTATAAACTTACTGAACAGCTAGCAGTTTATTTCCAGTACGGGTTTAACCCTGATAAGGAATCACACAGAAATGCCAAAAGAACCGAGTCACCAAATACAATTACTTTGTTTTATCAGTCACTCACTATAGGGCCTAGAGATGTAGTATCTGCTGCAGCTGCAAAAGCAATGATAAACCGCACCTTGCCATTTTAAGAAAGTTTTCCTACTACAAAGCATTGTAAGTATATACTCTGCTTATATATAGCAACTCTGATTTTGGACATTTTTGTTTTTACGGGACTCCTTACTACAGCCATAGAAAATTATCCAATAAATACTGCAATCAAGTTAACCTAATAGCAGAAAACAATACTTAGTTTATATTGCTACGGTGCTACCAAACTTGGCTTGTTGAACGTAACATGAGGGAAGGAGGATGAACCTGTAGCAAGCTCACGGGGTGAGAGTTTCCCATGTGCAGTGGCTGTCAGAGCTGCATCAAGAGCGAATGGAGTTGCCTCCAATATATCCCACGCAGGGACCTTGAGCCTCATCGCAATATCCTCAGCAGCAGCAGATCCTGTCGAGTTGCTGCTCCCAGAAAGCGGAGGTGTCAGAGGCGGTCCTCTACCGATCTTTCTAAACATCATGGTAATAAGAGTATCAACGATCTGATGAACAGATGTTCCCTGCACAAGACCCGAGAAGGAGGATGCAATACATTTCTGGTGCTGCCTATACCATCCCTTGAGCTTGGGAAACGAATCCAAAAAAATGGGCTCCACAGAAGCCGGTGCTAGGGTTCTTAGGAGTCTCCTACTTTTGACAGTGTCCTTGGGAGGGTTTTCAGTACCTGCTAACTGGGAGTTCCTGACCAGGAGGAGGTATTCAGGACTAAGGTGTGCCCCAACAGGGGGCACGTCTCCCTTAACATTCTCAATAGGAGGGTGATCAAATTTCCAGAGTCTAAGAAGAAGTGTAAATGCGTTCGAGAAGACAACGTGAGAGGATAGTTCCTCTCCGGGTACACTAGTCCATGAAACATTTGGGGCAGCCGATCCAAAAGCCTCACAAATTGGCAATAATGCACCTGCAAGTTGTGGGGCCTACATAGAAAAGCTACAATTAAATCAAATAATAAAGACACATATATCAACTGAAGTCACATAATGCAACAATTAGGTCCGGCAAATAGTTGTTGTCATGTTCGTACTGGATGGTGCATGACCTCGTGTTTGTTGAGAAATACCTTAGTTTACAGAAAAAAATACATTATATGCTTAATAAATCTTATTGTGTAATGTGTCTTTGTCATGTACATAATTTAACTCTATATTATCATGTTCCGTATAATTTGTGTAGGTGTCCAGCTAGTTTGATGTGTTAGAAATTGCCAACCCCAACAATCTTGGGCTTCTATATAGCTTATGATAGTGCGTGTATAAGTACAAATCACCATTCATAAGATCTCACTTACCAAGCCGTGTAAAGAGAATATTTGAACACAATCCACTGATGATATTCCGACAAGGAGTACATTCAAGAAAGGAGCACAGTTGATCAAATGGCTCTCATTTCCAGAGTAATCTGGAGGAATTGACGGTGACAGCAATCTCGTGATAAAAAGAACTGTATGTTCCTAGCATCCACAATACAAACAGCATTATCAGAGCACGAAAATACAGCTTCAGCACAAGTTTTGCATTGTGATAGAGTTATATGTAAGAATCTTACTTGTACATTCCAACCACGGAAAAGAGATGCTCCACACAAAATGGTAGCTGCACTTATCTTATCATCGTCTGAGCCATTGACTGCGATCTCATATATTTTCTGAATCTCTGGTAAGCTTCCATCAAATCCATGAGCTAAAATTCAGTTGATTGACCACTGGATAGTTTACTAAAGAGAAAACTTGATGTACCCAATTTTTTGGGGAAAAATAGGGGGTACGAGTGAAAGTATACGTCACAGTAAAAAGTGTACAGCCTAGAACTCCCTTCCTCTTTTTATCCATCCTTGTTTGTGTTTTATTTACATTTGTTCACACTGTTTCAGGACAAACTGAGATGCATAACTTGGTAGAGAAAGGAATCTTGCTTGCCACTTCTATATTATACTGTATAGCTATCGTGTTCAACTAATGCAAATATATGTGTAGTATATCCTCTACGTGTTCAACTAATGCAAATATATGTTCACATTACTGCAGGGAAAAAAATCTTCATGTTAATGCTAATTCATTAATGAAGAAGAAGAATAACAAGTATCACTAGAAGTGCTCCCAAATCTGAAATTTTAGTCCAACCATTTTTATCGAAGAAGGCCTGACTATTTGACATGCTAATGCAGCCAGCTATATTCCAAGTAGTAGACCAAATGAAGAAGTTGGGGAAGAAAAAAGAATGAGGTAAAAGAAACATAGAACGGCGTGTAGATTCTTAAATCATAATTTAACAAGAGAGAGAAACATGTCAGATGCTTACCTTGATGCTGGAATAGAGACCAGCGTATTTATCAAGGAGGGAGTCAGGGGTGAACCCTTCATCAAAGATGACCAGCCAAGAACTTGACTAGGAATATTTCGTGGTATTTGATTACTTCGTGGATTGACGTAACCTGGCCATAGATATGCTGATGTATCCAATAAATCCCTTGCTATACAAGCCTCAACAATCAAATGTCGCATGTTCCCAGCTGCATGCAAAAGGCAATGATAAGATCATACATAGAGATTAACAAGCCAAAGATATACAATTTACAAGAAGTGGCACAGAATTTGTAAGATGCACAACCTGCATGAGTGAAACTAATCTTAATTCTTTTGGCATCAACTTTCAAATGTAAGAAGTTAGAAAGAAAAAGATTTTCAAAAAAACTACACCTTAGAATTTTTTATTGTTTGGTAGAAGCAGATTTCGTAGTAGTAGAATCAAAGGTGTACAAGTAAAAAAAAGTGTAGCTCAAGAACTTACAACAATTGATGGGCATGTCATTCATGCTCATAGTTTCTATGTATCCATTTCCAGCAGTGAGACCTGAAATATACATTATTGCTTTTGCAGCAGCCTGATTGGCAATGGAACTAACTAATTGAGGAGCTGTTAAGAGTCCTTCATAGTCGCCCAACTGCTGTAAACTCGATACTAAATTCTTCCTACGGCTCCCAATAACTTGTTTCTCTTTCCTTGGGTAGCTAACAACCAGCTCAGGCTCTTCCATTAGTGTGTTTTCCTCTTCCTCGATGATATTAGCAACTGCAAGTGTTGTGATAGAAAGTAGCATACACAAGCACGTATCAAGGCGAGGGGCCGGGCCTTCAGTAGGATCCCTTTCCTAAAAGAATTTGCAGAAAAAGAACAACTTGGTGAGCAGAACTGAAGCTCCATAACAATTTTAACACGTAGTTTTATGTGCTCAGCACTAGCAAAGCACATTAAGTTCCATAAATACCACATACTATTTAATGTAAATCTAAGAATGAGAACAGATTGTTGAAGCAGACTCCAATAGATAAAAAACAGATTCCTTTGTAAAAAGATTTCTCTGATGTTCTCTGTTCATAACATATTGAACCATCTCGATACAAATAGTACATATAAAGAGTTAATGTTCCCTACTCATGATCCCTTCTGAATAATGATGGAGTTCAAACAATAGCCAATTCTGTAGAGACAGATATAAAATCATTACTGACTTGATACATTCTTTTCCCTTAGCAACTTCAACTCTTAGAGTTTAAAAGATGATCAATACTGTAAGATCAGGGATGGGGATGAGGATGATACATTGTTGTACTATGACAGATAATTGTCGAAAAATTGGTCCAGTAGTAAGCTTTTCCTTTCTCAAACCTTTAACTTTCACGACGAATAATGTGATTGTGTTTATCGAATCTTATTATAAACAAGTCCTGCGAATTTCTCAATTCTATAGATATTCTCTCCCTTTGTTTAATGTGTTAAGTACACCATGCTCACATAGTTAATATTATCCTTTCAGCATTAAAAAAACACTATTCGGCCCTTCTGCACACAAAGTTGTAATGCTGTATCTGATCTGGCGAATAGGCCCATGAAAACTGGAAAGTAAAAGCCAACATGGTAAACTGAAAGTTAAAACACTGCCCTTTCATTTTTCATAGTAATGAATAGACATCAAAATGTCAACATTAAACAGATTTAAAAAGAGAAGAAAAAACACAGATATTTTCCATCATTCAGAAGAACTAAGTATAATAGTTTATAACAAAATCGGTCTTAATCTAAATCGTACCCTTTGTGCAAGGCGCAAAGCTGAAATCCATAAACCTAAGAAAGTATCATGCCACGAGGTAGCGTTGACTGCCTGAAGCGCCTTTGCTATGTCTGCAATAAGTATCTCTGGTTCAATTAGCATGGGGAAGCTAATGCCCTCCTCATTCAGAAAAGTAATCATCTATGGAGGTAAAATAAAACAAATTGTACCACTAAGAGTTTCAATTGCACTAGTTGCTGCAACCTGTGCACCATCCATGGCATCTTCAAGAAAAAGATCAATAGGGAGCCACAGCGCAGAACGACTAGCCCCATGACATTGCCCTGCAGAAGATATGAGAGAACCAGAAGCCAAGACAGCATGAAACTCTTGCTGCGATATTGTCTTGCCTTCCCGAGTAAGAACATTACGTCTATCAGATATCAATTGTAAAAGGGCTTCTGGTGTTATATGTTTTAAATTCCTCAGAGCTGACGATTTTGCAGCGAGTACTCGCAGTCGTTGAAGGAAGACTCCCCAATGTAATGGCCTGCAAAGAAGACACTATTGTGAATAATTTCCATCAAAAGCTAAATTGTATTTTTCCACACAAAAGTTTAAAGTTTAGAGATAATTGTGATTTCACACGTAAAAGTAAAACAGTTTTAGTCACAGGATCTTACATATTGCGACGTGCCAAGAAAAGAATCCTTGAAGTTACTGTGCTTTGTAGAAAGTCAACAATCATTTCAACGGCCATTGCAGAATTTGCTTTAATCAGACGTTCCTGACGTTCTGAATCTTTTCTACTGAAGCCATCTTGGCCATCTAGTTCCATGCCCTCTATTTGGGTTGGCCATCTAGACTTCTTTTCTGGAGTAAGTTCCAATAAATTTTCATCATCTAGTGATGCATCAACTAACTGCCAAACGAGTGAAAATACAAATTCCACCAGAAGAACTCCAGGTCCACATGCTTGAAGACCAAATATCTGGGAAAGATTAAGAACATCATCAATGGATTTCATGATCCTGAAATTACAGATGAAAGAGGATGTCAAGAAAATGTAGATAGCACGTAAGAAAATGATCAAATGCATGATAAACATTTTCATTAGGGCATTAATTTGCAGAATTTTCCGCAAGAATAAGAAAATAAAACAATCACATGACTTATCAACATCCATTACTCAATTAAATTACAAACCCATCTGCTGTCATCATTGATATACCAACTAAAGTCCAAAACTTGTAAAGGAGAGTAGAAGGCATCAGATATGAAGTTGACCTGAACAAGAGCTACATAACAACAAAGAGCAATCCATGAGAAAAAGAACAGCTTGATCTGCATCTTACTTGTCATAATCAGGAGCATTAATCAAAGCAGAGAAGGAGAAAGCGTGACGCTTGAGGAGTTCCATGTAAAGCCTATAAGCTGTAGGATGGACTAACCTATTTGGAATCACCCTGAAATAGTAACAATACCTGTGGTCAATTCCAAAGCACATTTGTACATCTGCACATCTAATAATCCATACATTTGGCACATTCAGATGACGAACCTGCTATGAATAAAACAAAGAAATATCCAGAAACAGCATAATAGGGAATTCTAACTATATATATATCATATAATCACGTTGTAGCCACGAAACGCCATCTCTATGAGAAAGTATTGACAATTTAGACAGTGAAAGTAAAATTGGAGCATTGAAACCCAACCTTTTACTTCAGAATCAACAAGGGAAACAAATCATCATCTTAACAGCACATTCAGAAGCTAATACTAAGAGAAACTGCAATTTCAAGCAGGGGCATGTAAGTAGGGTTATGGGGGACAACAAAATGTTCTCCATTCTCTAAAATATATGTGTATCGTGTATGCATATTCTACATAAGTATAACAAATTGTGTGTGGTGTAAAGTAAGAGTTTTGAACCCCAGAAAAAATCAGCTTTTGTGACTGATTTCATTTCCATGTATGATATTTTTAAAACTGAACCCTGTCTAACAAATTCCGGGTGTGCCATGATTTCAAGAAGTAACGCATCTATTCTACAAGCACAACCCATTACATTTTACACTGCAATGTCGTCCCAAACATTCCAATTAGGCAAACACAGCAACACAATCTAGAAAATGTCTACATGGCGTATAAACATTCAAAAAGTAAGGAAAACAAGTACCTGGAAGACAGGAGTGAGAGTAGGAGCAAGGGAGGGACGAGCTTGAGGGCGAGAGCCTTATCTAGAAATTTCCAAGCAATAGGAACGTTATTTCCCCAGCATATGTGCGAGACGAGGAGGTGCGCTAGATCGATCGAAGGCAAGGAAACTCGAGACGAGCTGAGGGAGTTGCTGAGCTGAATCGCCCACACCACGGGGTCGCCGTTCTTGTCCTGCGCTGAACGTGTGAGTTCCAACACGGCGTCCCACAGGGATCCCTGTCCCTGCACAACCACTGCCATGGATCCTCCTGCCGTTGCAGATGGAAAAAAGGATCTATCAGCCACAACTCGTAGAGTTCAAAGCATGTGATGAGGAGTCCGAGAAGAAGCTTCCTGTTGCCTTTTTTGGATGATTGCGTTGCTTAGAGAGTAGTATCACGAGAGAGTGTGAAGACGAAGTAGAAGAAGACGCAGAATGGACAACAGCAGAGGAAGAAGAAAAGAGGAAGAGTAAAGTCAGTGTTGAGGGGCGCGGGCGTTAATTTAGGGGCATTTTTTCGAAGATCTTTTTGGGGGGTTCTCTTTTGGTTTTGGATTCTGATTTTGACTTGTGTTTCTCTTTTTAATTCTATTCTACTAAACTCAAGAAAATTATAAAATTCAAATTTTATAATATTTCTAATTTTATGTATAAAATTCAAATTCAACATCAATTTCACTTTATTTTTTATATCTTAGATAAAAATTTAAAAATTGGTCAATGAGTTGTATCTCGGCTTGGGAAATCAAATGTGCAGATAGACACGCCATGAAGTCTAGCATGTCATATCTAAACAGATCATCTGTAAACGTTTAAAAAAATGCATTTTTTTTCTTCTCAGATATCTATCAAAATCATATATGAAAAGTACAAATCCTCTCAAATATATCTATCATTCATAAATAAATAAAAATTGAGTAACATAGTTATAGTCTAGACATATAGAATTGTATTCGTATGAGTGGATATATCCTCCACCTTAACATACAAAAGGAAGGAAGGAAGGAAGAAAGAAATAAATGACACCTCTAATCTTCCATATGAATCATGACGTCATCATTTGTTCTACCAAAAGAAAGTCTCGTCGTCACTTTATCAATGGAACGATCTAGCCCAGACTGGATCAATGCCCCATTAGCAGCCAATGTTTGGAAACCACACAAAACGTTTCTCATAAAAGTTTTACACCACTGAAAATCTCTCCACTCTAATCCATGGTGATGTAGAAGAAACGAATCAAATTGGATGGAAGAACAGCTTGATTAATAATCATTTCTTGGTCTCCTCTTAACTACAGATTTCATGAAAACATTTACATGCTGAGTGGGTGATGCTCAAAGCCTTGGCTTCACTCGCCTGCCATGGGCATCGCCACCATCAAGAACGCTTTTGTTTCCTTGGATACATACTACCATGGAGTGCTCGCTCACCCTCGCAACATACTCCAACACCTCTGTCAGTAGGGATGGACAACTTTCCTTGAGATACTCGAATCCTTCAGTCTGCATCACAGCTGAACAAACAAACACCAACATCTTTTAAATAACAGCGTGGCTTCAACAGTATATATTACAATACACAAGATGTTTAAAACCGGCAAGAATGTCTTTCTTAATATTATTAATAATACATAGTTGGAGGAAAAACTCGCCTCTAAGATTTTCACGCATGGCCACAAACTTCAGACACACTGCTTTTAGCTGGAAACAATGGTGCTGCTCTGCCAAGGCTAAGGTGGTTGCCACAGTGTTTATGGCAACTTCTTGACATAAACTGGCCTCACACAATAACCTCAGTCTTTCTAGACCATACCTATCTGCTGCAGCCAGAAGATGCTGAGACATTAAGGTGGAAACCCATTTTGTGTCCAACCCGGTAAGTTCTTGCATGTCGGGTAGTACATCCCAGTACATAAAATGGAGAAGAGACTACAAGTTTGAGTCATGAGAGAGCAAAGTCAACAATCCAATAGCAGTCTGAATTAATTCACATTGAAAGCCTCAGAAAGTAACTAAAGATTCAAAAGAAAACAGCCATCCAATGACAGAAGGAATACATCCAAAGGAAAACACCTCAAATGTATGCAATTCCCACAGTCTACACTACAAAATTGAAAGGAAAAAAGTGTTATTTTGCTAAGATTGGGAACATCAGAGGTCGAACCTCAGACCTTAAGTACGTAGCAGATTTCAATAACACTGATAGACATAGACACAACTAAATGTCCAAAAATAAAAGGCAATGGAACCTGAATGAAAAATTTATGAGGGGAAAATACATCACATTACTATTTTGCACAGATACAGCTATTCCTGAATGAAAATTTTATTTTGGATCATAATTCCTGAATGAGAATTTAATAAGGGGAAAAGAATCACTGAAATGAATGACCCCAATCACTTATCCTCCAGATTATAAGATCAGCTTTACAAAAGTAGTCTAGGACTAGGAGCAATAAATTTTGTGACGAATGTCAAACCCAAAAACATTTAATTAAAATAACATTCATGGTGAGGCCAGGAACATAACCTTGAAAACAGCAGCGTGCATGTCTTCAACTTTTATAAGCTTTGTATTTTGATCTTTCATAGGTCCATACAGTTGTGCCCTGAATACTGGGGATCTAGCAGCAAGGACCAGTTTATGAGCAGCAAATATTTCACCATCGACTTCAAAACTGACATCGTCTCCCTTCCCACTTTCCAGTAGTTTACCAAAATGCTGGCCTATGTTGGATGGAGGTACTGCAATACTATATACTCTAGGTCCTTCAGTGTGGGACCTGACAACACCTACACTACAGTGGACAACTAAACAGTCTTCTTTTAGGTAGTCTGATGTCTCCAAAAGAGTCCGTTTGAAAAATCGCTTGTATCCCCTACAACAATCACAGAAAAACACAATATAAAAGAAATCAATCAGTACAGCTAAACAATATAGGGAGGTGCTTGCAGTGCCACTCTAGAGTTAATGACTTAACATCCAGAAACAAATGAATGTAGGAGGTTGCGCTCCAAAGGCCCAATTGAAATGTACAATCAGGATTAACTGTTATGAGCACATATTCAACTATTTGTATGATATTAGTTAAGAAGACATATCAGTGACAAGAATAAAATGTAGACAATGCTAAACTATAAAGACTCAATTCCCCAACATTAATTGTTCTTAGATATGAACTGCTTTTACACTTTCTCATTTTTAATGATATATACTTAACTCTTACATATGCAATCTTGTTTCCACCTTTGTTGCCTCACTGGATGATTAAAACATAAGGATTTTATGCTACAACTTAACCCAAGATTAAGTTTTTACTTGTTTAGATGATGTAATCTGCAAGGAAGAAATTATGAAAACTATACCCTAAATAAACCCAAACCAGTAACAAGGAAATAATGTAAGAATAGTTGCACTTCAGCGCATCAATACAATAGCTAACTCCTCTCTTATTCTTATTCTCTTGCATGTCAATTTCATTAACGATTGAAACAACTATTGCCAAGTAATAATGTGTTGCTAGACACTATTCGTTGACACCTTAAATTCAGAACCTATACAGGAAATACTGCAAAACCTCTCAGCTTTCCATAACCTAATCCCAGCAATCATCTACCCTTTTGTCATTTTCTCCTCAACTATCGGGGGGAAAGAACTTTGAGTTCAATAAACAGAGAAAGGAAACTAACCACATGCTGCCTCGGTATTTAAGCGTGTACGGCCCACTCTCCAACGTCCTCCCGAAATGGCTATGCACTTTGTGTCGCTCCTTTCCACTTTGATCCAAGAGTGTCAATTCGAAAAGCGCCCTAACATCCGTCCCCTCACTAGCAAGCGCGATGAACAAAGAAACATATGAAGCATTGTCTTCAACGCTCTTACCGTCAGGATAAAAGTATATTGCCCATTCGTACCCTCCAACTGTGAACGTGCTCGACGCCCTGTATTTTCCGATCCCCATCTCCTTCGACAACGAATACCCCGTGATCTTGAATTGGTGCGAACCATTGACGGTGTCTGTGATCGACGTCGATGTGGTCAGTTGAGAAAAGGTGGAGGGCTTGGAGGTTTCTAGAAGAACCGTATCCATGCCCAGCAATCTATGTCGGCGTCCAATTGAGGTTCTTGAAACCCAAATCCTGAAGGAGACGCAAAATTTTCCTGATAAAATGATGATTGAGCTTCAAATTGAAGAATCGCAGTTGACCGCGACTATTTAGAGAAGCGAGAGAGGATGCTATCGGGAATGATAGCGTCTGTCTGGTGAGAACCTGGAGGTACCACGGCGTGCAAAGATTCGCTGAGTTTATGAAGGGGGAACTTTGGAAGGTTTCGTCGACGGGAGAGAAGAGGGCGTAGGGAAACGGAAAGCTTCTTAGCTGGAATCAGAGAAAGAGAGTCATCTTCTGCAAAAGTAAGTAGTGTGTGTGTGGAGAAAAATGTAAAATTATTATAAACCACATTAACATTATTTATATTGGCGTGTAATTAAAAGACTATTTATACTATACTTCGGTGCGACGCGCGTGCACGTTGTCGGTATTTATCTTGTGTAGAGTGTTAGAAGAACATGATCGACCTGACTTCTAAGATAGTACAAGAATTAAACACTTGATTAAAAAAATTATTTGAATTGTAAGACTAAACTTAAATTAACTAATATAATGAAATAAAATTAATTTTATTTTAAATATTTTTAAGAAATTGCTCGAGTATCCGAGAGCAAGAACAGTACTAAAGAGACTCCCGATTGCTCGAGCAATTTCTTAAAAATATTTAAAACAAAATTTATTTTATTTTATTATATTAGATAATTTAAATTTAGTTTTAGTTTTACAATTCAAATAATATTTTTAATCAAGTGTTTAATTCTTGTACTATCCTAGAAACCGGGTCTATCATGTCCTTCTAACACTCCACGCAAGATAAATGACAACAACGTGCACGCGCGTAGCTCGTGCCAGAGTCTAGTATAACCATTAGGAAAATACACGTAAGTGAATTCTAGAAATTTCATTTTAATTTTATTTTAGATTGTATATGAAATTTTTTCTATAACTATTCATTGAGTGGATGAAAATTGATTATTAGAGAACAATATAAATATATAAGCAATATGATCAATAGTAAATGAAAATAGTATACTCAGATTATAAAGAAAATTAAGATGTATATCTTCCTCGTAACTAACTGTAACAAAATTGAACAGTCAATTGATATAGCTAAATGAAAAGAATATAGTCAAATATAATTAAAGAAAATTACAGTGCACATTTTCGTATTTACTATAACAAAATTGAACATTTAATTGATAAATCTAACAAAATATTTTGTAGACTTCGTTCGAGTATATATATTGATAATTCTTTTGAAATCTCATTTCTTAACCAAAACTTATATTGGTGACTACATATAGTATTTTTGTTACTATAAATTTTCATTACTATGCGTGAAAAAGTAACATAATTATTTGTTACTAAGAATATGATCAAATAAATATATGCTGATATTTGATAAAGTTGACCTTGTGTATTGTTTATAGTCACTTATAGTCATACTTTGAGTATTTTCACTCATATTATGTCATACTATCTCATCTCATACCAACTATAACTTAATGTCCGACCTCGAATTTTCTATGAGTATTCATACCGACTATTACAAATCTATCATGATAACATCAACTATCGCTTAATGCTCGATCTCGAATTTTCTATGAGTAATTTTCACTCGCATACCATGTCATACTATCTCATGTCATATCAACTATCGCTAAACGCTAATGTACAACCTCAAACTTTCTATGAGTATTCATACCAACCTCGAACTTTGTATGAGTATTTTCACTCCGACAACATCCGTAAGATTTGGTTCTATGCACTCATACCATTTGAGATTTAAGACGTACGCTCATAAGTCAGAATTTGTCAATGAATGCATTCAATATACTATTAAGATATCTTAACATGTTCATTACCATGTCTATAAAATAACGACTATTACAAATCTACCATGACAACATCAAGAAATTCCCACTAATTTGCACAAAATAATAAAATTAGATATTTGATCAATTTATTTTCTAATTTTTTTACTTTGATATTTTCAGAGTTCATAAAATATAAGTAAGTTAAGTATTAATTATATTTTAATTTCGGATATATTTATCAAGTGTTTAATTCTTATACTAATTCTCATACCAACACCTCAAGCATGATAAATGTTTATCATATTTGTTTCTAAGAATATGATCAAAAAAATATATGTCGATATTTGGACAAAATTGAGTATTTTACTTCCGACATCCAACCAACATTTCTTTGAGTATTTTCCTCCCGACATTCGACTGGCATTTCTTTGAGTATTTTTCTCGATATGTAATACCTAAATTTTGGATGATATTAAGTGGAGTAATAATATATTAACAACTTTTGGCATATGGAATCTTCTATGCATTAATATTAATAATTTATAAGTTTTTTTAACATTTTAATAATCTCATTATTTGAAAGTACTCTATAATACATAATTATCATTATAAAAAATGTATACATTAATCAAATATCTCCTTTCAATTTTGATTATATTTTTTGCATTTATTGCTTCACGCGATAGATTATGTATATTCAACATATAAATATACGCCAATTGTGATTGATTTTAGGGTTAATTACTTAATTGGTTACACATGTTTGACCATTGTTCAGAATGGTTACACATGTTTCAAAATGTGATTAATTGGTTTTGAAATGTGACTAATTGTTTTTTTACTGTTCACCGTCAGAAATCACCGTTAATTCAGTCAACCCCATATGAAATTACGAAAATACCCTTATCTCTGTTGCTTATAATTGAATCACTTGGACATATGGAGTCACACACTCCCGCCTACTTCGAAGATGACCATGAATAATGAAAGCTTCGATTTTGTCCTCCTCAATCGTCGAGATGAGTCTGGGTGTTCGCAAAACTCGTTCCCACTCTTGTATTTTGATTATTCTGTCACAATCAGTGTGTTAAGAACCCTAATTTACAGAATTAGGGTTAATTTTCAGTGGTTCATGGAAGGTACTAGTTGATGGCTGGTTCTGGGTGCGGTTTTTTGGAATGGGAGCATCTACCCATGTGCCCCTATGGAGGAAACGCCATTTCAAGTTCAAGTTATGTAGGGAGAAGTGAAATTTGAAGTTGTGAATGCAAAATGTGCTGCTAGTTGCTGCAAATCGAAATTGTGGGCTGAATTAACGTTTGTAGTTGCAGCAAATCGAAGTTGTGTGTTGCATTAATGTGTGTGTCTTTACTTTTGATCAAGGTACAGATGAAGGAGTTGTTTTTCAATTTGATGTTGAATATTTTCTTCAAATGGAAGCAAGAAGATGAACTGAAACTGATGTTGTTCTTCACAACCTAGGTTTCATTGAATGAGTTTCAATGATGTTGTTCTTAATTAAAGTGTTCAGGCAAAACAAAAATTTGATTAAATGGTTACATATGTATGCATATAATGTGATTAAATGGTTATCAGTGTTTCTTATTATGTGATTAAATGGTTACGGATGTATGCATATAATGTGATTAAATTGTTATCTATGTTTCTTATTATGTGATTAAATGGTTACTCATGTTTCATATAAAGGCAATTAAATAGACAAAATGTCGTGACAGCATTAACATACCCATTTCATTCCTACAGACAGTTTTACACAGAAACATCCCCACAGAAACATCCCAATTTCACAAAACATTACACAAGCCTTCATGCACACATAGAGTCTCTCAAACATGGGTCGTAAATGACTTGAAACTGAGTCCACATGTAGGACAACGGTGCTTCTAGGGTTAATGTTCCATCAGTGTTGTTGCATAGTCCCGAACCTTACTATACTCCTCAATATGATTGCCGACAAGCTTCTCCTTCGCCATCTGTAGTCCACGACTAACAGTATAACGATTCACATTCCATCCAAATCGTTGTTGTATCTCACCTCGAATGACACTATTCTGCAAGAGAAATAAGAAAAATCAGCACAATATAGTTGTTAAAGTGCAGAAACAGTATAGTTGTTAAAGTGCACAAATCAGTTGTTTGACGTACCTTTAATTTTGGGTCATCACAAAGCATTTCGATGAAATTGTCGCAAACCCATTTCATCCCAATATTGTGATTATTATGTGCACAGGGACACTGATGGTCTTTTTTTTTGTGACCAAGAACTGATGGTCTTTAACTAGATGACTGATTTCCATGGTCATCTCACAGTTAAGTCTTCTCGCAATAACTTTAAATCCGCACGTGTGCTTGCAAACAACTTCCACTCTTGTTGCATTGTTCACGATGAAATCTACATCATACCCATTTACTATCGCATGGTCCCGCATTGCCTTCCTAAATTCATCCACACTACCAAACAACATTCCAAGGCTGAGATCCAGGTTTGCACCATCGTTGTCAGGTTGGTAAAACCTATGCCTTTCGACACTATTCGCTTCGTCGCCTGTATCAGCTTTCGTTCCAACTTCCAAACTGTCGCTTCCACATTCGCTAACTTCATCTCCAAATCCGGCTTCTTCCCAGTCAAACATGGAGTCGACTTTGTCTATTAATTTAGTCTTTCTGTCAGATTTTCCTTTCGTATCACTGCTGGTCTGTGGCCGTAGCTTTGTGTCCTCAACTGCTGGTCCATCTGGTTTATCATGTTTCCCTGTTTCTTAACTTACTTCCGCACCATCATCCGTACTTGTATCGTCATCGTCAGTCCCCTACTTCGGTAAAAAATCTGAATCTTCTTCTTCATCATCACTGTCACTCGGGAACTGAAGTTCCTTAGATCATTAAGAAGATTCTTCATTTCACCAAGTCCATCGCTCATCTCAGGAAACATTTTCTGTTTCCCTTTCTCATTATCTGGTACTCGATTCTTGATATTCTCATCTATTGATTTTCAGCCAATAGTTAATTCAGGCTCCTTCACACGACATGATCTGCGACTCTTGTTTATGACCTTGTTGTGGAGCTGCATAATGAATGGATCATTCGCACAAGCTTCTCGATCAAACAGAGGCATTACGTACATACTAATCTTCGTTGTTGTTCTTTGACGCTCTATTATTGGTTTCAGATCTGTGTATGAAGTGATGGCTTCAAGATCAGTATTTGGATTTCCACCAGGAGGCAACCAAAAGATACATCCGCTTGTCTGAAGATCGCAGTATACTTCAGCTAGTCCGGTCAATGCGGAGTAGTTCATCTTATCGTACGCGACATCGAGTGACTCAAGTTCACCCTCGTATGTTCAGCTCCCCCCTTTTCAATCCACTTCCCACCATGACGGATAACAATAGTATACTTGGTAGCCATGTCCCAGTACAAACTGAATTACCAACTTCAAAATAACATAACAAATATTGAAGTTCAATAAAACAGAATAAACACACTGCAAACTTAACTAAACAGAAACAAAACAACCATTTAAACAAAACTACAACAAACTTCACGCTTAAAAACCAATAAATGATAAAACTTGAACATCAAAACTACAACTTTTCCATAAAAATTGAACTTTATGCACCAAAACACCTAAGTATACTACTTTTCACAATTTGAAGAACAAGTTTCGCAAAAAAAATACCATTTTTCACCGTGGGTCTGTCGAAATTTCAGCAAAACCCTAAATGTGCTTCAAATCTTTGATCGATGAAAAAAAAGAGACGATCAAAGAACAAAACACGGACATAAGCTGTTCCCAAGCACAACAACTCACAATAAAGCCTTCGGAACAGCACGCACAGACCCATTTCGGCAAATCCACACTAAACATGCCGCAAACAACAGAAACACCAAGTCGCAAACGCATGCAGAAAGTAAGTAAGGAACATATCATACCTGAGCCTTCGAACAGAGCTGAAGCACAATCGGAAGAGGAGGAGCTTCGCAAATGGCAAGCCTTCAGCAAAACCGAACACAAATGAAGTGGAATTGTCAAATGGGGGGAAATAGGGGAGAGGCTCATGCAGAAAGGCAAAATGGTCTTTTCATTCTGTCGTAAATTGTTTAAATAGGGGTCACGTGTTACGCACATGTCAATTTGACGGAAAAATTGACGTTTTTTAACGGATTAACTATTTAGTCACATTCTAAGAAACATGTGTAACCAATTAGTCACATGGCAAAACCAATTAATCACATTTTGAAACATATGTAACCATTCTGCACAATGGTGAAACATGTGTAACCAATTAAGTAATTAACCCTTGATTTTAATTCTATTTGAATTATGTAAATTTATAGATGAAATGTATTTTTATAACGACAGTGCTCACAATTCAAAAATCTTTAACTTCTTGGAAATTATAAATTTTATAAATGATCTAAGTCTTTAAATTCACTGTTATCTTAATGTCCGAAAAGTGAAAATATAATTTCATTTGTTAGTGAGATATAAAAAAAATGGTGCATGAGAAAAGATGGAGGGTCGGTGATAAAGAAATATATAATTATCATCTTGTAAAATTTGTAATGTTGCATACGTGTGTAGCTGGTTAATATATGTGTCTTTAAGTTATAAGGTCATAAGTTTTTATAATTTTTTTGAGAAGACATTTAAATGACCAAAATAGTCATAATAAATATAAATTAATTGGATTATTAAGGGGTATTTGTGTAAATTTACAAGTGGCAGTTACAAAAACCATATCTCCCTTAATAATATAGATATAAAAAAAATTGGTGCATGAGAAAAGATGGAGGGATAGTGATAGAGAAAACAAATATCATCTTGTAAAATTTGTAATGTTACATATGTGTGAAGATGGTTGATATGTATGTCTTTAATGTAGAAGGTCATATGTTCAAGTCTCCGTGCGAATAGTTTTTATTTATAACATTTTGAGAAGACATTTAAATTACCAAAATAGTCATGTTAAATATAAAACTAATTGGATTATTAAGGGGGTATATATGTAAATTTACAGGTGGCGGTTACAAAAACCACTTCTGCCTTAATAATATACTAGACTCGAGCAATTTCTTAAAAATATTTAAAACAAAATTAATTTTATTTAATTATAGTAGGTATTTTAAGTTTAGTCTTACAATTCCAATCATATTTTCCATCAAGTGTTTAATTCTTGTACTATCCTAGGAATTGGGTCAATCATGTCTTCCTAACACCTCACGCAAGACAAACGACGACAACGTGCATGCGCGTAGGGCGTGCCGGAGTCTAGTATAACCATTAGGAAAATACACGTAAGTGAATTCTTTTGAAATCTAATTTCTTAACCAAAAATTTTGTTGATGACTACATATAATATTTTTGTTACTATAAATTTTGGTTACTATGCGTGGGAAAATAACATATAATCATTTGTTACTAATAATATGATCAAACATATATATGTCGATATTTGATAAAAATGACATTGTGCATTGTTTATAGTCACTTATAATCATACTATGAGTATTTTCACTCGCACACCATGTCATACTATCACATCTCATACCAACTGTCGCTTAATGCCCAACCTCGAACTTTATATGAGTATTCATACCTCGAACTTTGTATGAGTATTTTCACTCACACATCATACCATACTATCTCATCTCATACCAACTATCACTTAATGCTCGACCTCGAACTTTCTATGAGTATTCATACCAACTTCGAAATTTCTATGAGTATTTTTACCTCGACAACTTCTCCAGGATTCGGTCGTATGCGCTCATACCATTTGAGATTTAAGACGTACGCTCATAAGTGAGAATTTGTTAATAAATGCATTCAATATACTCATAAAATATCATAACACCTCACGCACGATAAAATATTTATCATATTTGTTTCTAAGAACGTGTTCAAAAAATTATATGTCGATATTTGGACAAAATTGTCATTGCACCTTGTTTATAGGAGGCAAATGCGCTCCCTCGACATCCACATCCGACCGACTTTTCTTTGAGTCTTATACTCCTGACATCCAACCTTTCTTTGAGTATTATACTCCCAACATCCGACCTTTCTATGAGTATTATACTCTCAACATCCGACATTTCTATGAGTAGAAGACATTCAATATACTCTTAAGATATCTTAACAATCTCACTACCATGTTATTGAAACGACGACTATCAAAAATCTATTATGACAACATCAAGAAATTATCAGTAAAATTTGCATAACATAATAAAATTAGATATTTGATTAACTTCTTCCTTATTTTAATATTTTTAGAGCTATTGTTTAATTTAATATTTTCAGAGTTCATAAAGTAGAGTTGAGAGTTAAGTATATTCGTATTAATTTTAGATATATTTGGAATGTAGGGTTAAGTAAAGAAATACTCATAAAATCTAAATTTGACCAATCCTAAAAATATTTTGTAAAGATAATAAATAATAAACCCTGAAAATTAATATTGATTTTTATATTTCAGTAATCTGTAAAATATTATTTCAAAACATCACCACGATTATTTTAATTTTGTAGTAAAATATTTTTGTTACTGTTTTCTCGACAAGTAATACCTAAATTTTGGATGATATTAGTTTGAAGTAATAACATATTAACAACTTTTGGTAAAATTTATAAAATAACGAAGAAATATATTTTACTATTTTATTAAAATAATTTTTTCAAAGTGTTGGAATCATCTATGCATTAATATTAATAAGACTAAAAAAATGTATAAGTTTTTTTTGAATATTTTAATAATCTCATTATTTGAAAATACTGTATAATAAATAATTATCATTATAAAAAATGTATACATTAATCAAATATCTCCTTTCAATTTGGTTTTAATTTGATTATGTTTTTATATTTATTGCTTCACGCGATAGATTATGTATATTAAACATATAAATATACATCAATTTTGATCAATTTTAATTTTATCTGAATTATTTAATTTTATAGATGAAATGCATTTTTATAACACAGTGCTCACAATTCAAAAAATCTATAATTTATTGAAAAGAATAGAGGATGTTTTGAAGAAAAAAATCTATATAATTGTAGAAACATTTAAAAGTCACAATTACCAAAGAAATATATGACGACTTGAGAACATAATATACAATTATCATTATTATGTAACATTGTAAAGTTATATCAAATAACATATACAATAATTAACTAAAATAAAATTAATTTAAAAAATTGGATAAATAATGAATGAGATTTCTTGTTCCACTCTAATTTAAATTTCAAACTTGATTATATTGTACATCTTAATTATTTCTTGCTTCAAATAATAGATAATGCATATTTAAAATTATTAATTAAATATAAATTCTCTCAGTTGTAGATGAAATTATAAGTTTTATAAATGATTTAAGTTTTTTGATTCACTGTTATCTTAACGTCTGATAAAGTGAAAATATAATTTCATTTGTTAGCAAGATATAAAAAAAATGGTGTATGAGAAAGGATGAATGGATAGTGATAGAGAAATATATAATTACCATATTCTAAAATTTGTAATGTTACATGTGAAGCTAGTTAATATATATGTATTTAATGTATAAGGTCATATGTTTGAGTCTTCGTGCAAATAGTTTTTTTTTTTTTTATAAAATTTTGAGAAGATATTTGAATGACAAAAAAAGAGAGGGATAATGATATAGAAAAATATAATTATCATCATGTTGAGTTTGTAATGTTGCATTCGTGTGTAACTGGTTAATATGTGTGCGTTTAAGTTATAAGGTTATATATGTTCGACTCTCTGTACAAATATTTTTTTTATAACATTTTGAGAAGACAGTTAGATGACTAAAATAGTCATGATAAATATAAACTAATTAGATTATTAACGGGTATTTGTGTCAATTTACAGACGACGGTTACAAAAACCACTTATGTCTTAATAATATAGATTAATAATATAGATATATAGATCGAAAAAACTAGTGCATGAAAAAAAAGAAAGGGATAGTGATAAAGAGAATATTATTATCATCTGGTTTAATTTGTAATGTTGCATACGTGTGTAACTGGTTAATACGTGTGTCTTTAAATTATAACGTCATATATATACGTTCGAGTCTCCATGGAAATATTTTTTTATAACCTTTTTGAGAAGACATTTAAATGATCAAAATAGTCATGATAAATATAAAATAATTAGATTATTAAAGGGTATTTGTGTCAATTTACAGGCGGTGGTTACAAAAGATATAGATAATATAAATATATATAGATATAGATCTAAAAAACTAGTGCATGAGAAAAAAAAAATAGTGATAAAGAAAATATAATTATCATTTGGTTTAATTTGTAATGTTGCATAAATGTGTAGCTAGTTAATACGTGTCTTCAAGTTATAAGGTTATAAGTTCGAGTCTCCGGGAAAATATTTTTTTATAACATTTTTGAGAAGACATTTAAATGACCAAAATAGTTATGATAAATATAAACTAATTAGATTAATAAAATGTATTTGTGTCAATTTACAGACGACAGTTACAAAAACCACTTCTGCCGTAATAATATAGATATATATCTAAAAAACTGGTGCATGAGAAAAAAGAAATAGATAATGATAAAGAAAATATAATTATCATCTTGTTTAATTTGTAATATTGAATAAGTGTGTAGCTAGTTAATACGTATGTCTTCAAGTTATAAGGTCATAAGTTCGAGTCTCCGGGGAAATATTTTTTTATAATTTTTTCGAGAAGAAATTTAAATAACCAAAATAGTCATGATAAATATAAACTAATTAGATTATTAAAGAGTATTTGTGTCAATTTACATGCGCCGGTAATAAAAACCATTTCTGTCTTAATAATACAGATATACTCTACGTCCTACTGCCTACATTAGGTAAAAGATAATATGTATAAATATATATATATATATATGATTTTTTTAAAATTAATTTGGAAATAAAATTAAACTATATCCAATAAACTCTTACGGGCATTCTTTCACGAAATTCAGAATTACGGGCGCTTCATTAACTCTTAAGATAGCAAGTTTCATCAAACTTAACGTATTTACATCTCACTCTACAATTATAAGACTTTACTTTAGAGAATCAATTCTCAATTGGACGTGACATAAAAATCGGGAGGGAACATATAAATACCAAACAGAAATAGTTTATATATAGTAAAAAAAAATAGTTGGTTATGTTTGCCCAGACTGGATCAATGCCCATTAGTTGCCATTGTTTGGAAACCACACAAAACGTTTCTCTTATACACCATTGAAAATCTCTCAACTCTAATCCATGGTGATGTAGAAGAAACGAATCAGATTTGAAGTAAGAACAGCTTGATTAATAATCGTTTCTTGGTCTCCTCTCAACTACAGATTTCATGAAAAGATTTACATGCTGCGTGGGTAATGGTTATAGTCTTTGCTTCACTCGCCTGCCATGGGCATCACTACCGTCAAGAACACTCTCGTTTCCTTGGATACATACTACCATGGAGTGCTCGCTGACCCTCGCAACATAATCTAAGACCTCTGTCAGTAGGGATGGACAACTTTCCTTGAGATACTCGAATCCTTCAGTCTGCATCACAGCTGAAGAAACAAACAGCAACATCTTTTAAATAACAGCGTGGCTTCAACAGTATATATTACAATACACAAGATGTTTAAAACCGGCAAGAATGTCTTTCTTAATATTATTAATAATACATAGTTGGAGGAAAAACTCGCCTCTAAGATTTTCACGCATGGCTACAAACTTCAGACACACTGCTTTTAGCTGGAAACAATGGTGCTGCTCTGCCAAGGCTAAGGTAGTTGCCACAGTGTTTATGGCAACTTCTTGACATAAACTGGCCTCACACAATAACCTCAGTCTTTCTAGACCATACCTATCTGCTGCAGCGAGAAGGTGCTGAGACATTAAGGTGGAAACCCATTTTGTGTCCAACCCGGTAAGTTCTTGCATGTCGGGTAGTACATCCCAGTACATAAAATGGAGAAGAGACTACAAGTTTGAGTCATGAGAGAGCAAAGTCAATAATCCAATAGCAGTCTGAATTAATTCACATTGAAAGCCTCAGAAAGTAACTAAAGATTCAAAAGAAAACAGCCATCCAATGACAGAAGGAATACATCCAAAGGAAAACACCTCAAATGTATGCAATTCCCACAGTCTACACTACAAAATTGGAAGGAAAAAAGTGTTATTTTGCTAAGATTGCTAAGTACGTAGCAGATTTCAATAACACTGATAGACATAGACACAACTAAATGTCCAAAAATAAAAGGCAATGGAACCTGAATGAAAAATTTATGAGGGGAAAATACATCACATTACTATTTTGCAAGGATGCAGCTATTCCTGAATGAAAATTTTATTTTGAATCATAATTCCTGAATGAGAATTTAATAAGGGGAAAAGGACCACTGAAATGAATGACCCCAATCACTTATCCTCCAAATTATAAGATCAGCTTTACAAAACTAGTCTAGGACTAGGAGCAATAAATTTTGCGACGAATGTCAAACCCAATAATATTTAATTAAAATAACATTCAAGCTGAGGCCAGGAACATAACCTTGAAAACAGCAGCGTGCATGTCTTCAACTTTTATAAGCCTTGTATTTAGATCTTTCATAGGTCCATACAGTTGTGCCCTGAATACTGGGGATCTAGCAGCAAGGACCAACTTATGTGCAGCAAATATTTCACCATCGACTTCAAAACTGACATCGGCTCCCTTCCCACTTTCCAGTAGTTTACCAAAATGCTGGCCTATGTTGGATGGAGGTACTGCGATACTATATACTCTAGGTCCTTCAGTATGGGACCTGACAACACCAACACTACAGTGGATAACTAAACAGTCGTCTTTTAGGTAGTCTGATGTCTCCAAAAGAGTCCGTTTGAAAAATCGCTTGTATCCCCTACAACAATCACAGAAAAACACAATATAAAATAAATAAATCAGTACAGCTAAACAATAGGGAGGTGCTTGCAGTGCCACTCTAGAGGTAATGACTTAACATCCAGAAACAAATGAATGTAGGAGGTTGCGCTCCAAAGATCCAATTGAAATGTACAATCAGGATTAACTGTTATGAACACATTCAACTATTTGTATGGTATTAGTTAAGAAGACATTTCAGTGACAAGAGTAAAATGCAGACAATTCTAAACTATAAAGGCTCAATCCCCCAACATTAATTGTTCTTAGATATGAACTGCTTTTACACTTTCTCATTTTTGATTATATATACTTAACTCTTACATATGCAATCTTGTTTCCACCTTTGTTGCCTCACTGGATGATTAAAACATAAGGATTTTATGCTACAACTTAACCCAAGATTAAGTTTTTACTTGTTCAGATGATGTAATCTGCAAGGAAGAAATTATGAAAACTATACCCTAAACCCAAACCAGTAACAAGTACATAATGTAAGAATAGTTGCACTTCAGCGCATCAATACAATAGCTAATTCCTCTCTTATTCTTATTCTCTTGCATGTCAATTTCATTAACGATTGAAACAACTATTGCCAAGTAATAATGTGTTGCTAGACACTATTCGTTGACACCTCAAATTCAGAACCTATACAGGAAAAACTGCTAAACCTCACAGCTTTCTATGACCTAATCCCAGCAATCATCTACCCTTTTGTCATTTTCTCCTCAACTATCGGGGGGAAAGAACTTTGAGTTCAATAAACAGAGAAAGGAAACTAACCACATGCTGCCTCGGTATTTAAGCGTGTACGGCCCACTCTCCAACGTCCTCCCGAAATGGCTATGCACTTTGTGTCGCTCCTTTCCACTTTGATCCAAGAGCGTCAATTCGAAAAGCGCCCTAACATCCGTCCCCTCACTAGCAAGCGCGATGAACAAAGAAACATATGAAGCATTGTCTTCAACGCTCTTACCGTCAGGATAAAAGTATATTGCCCATTCGTACCCTCCAACTGTGAACGTGCTCGACGCCCTGTATTTTCCGATCCCCATCCCCTTCGACAGTGAGTACCCCGTGATCTTGAATTGGTGCGAACCATTGACGGTGTCTGTGATCGACGTCGATGTGGTCAGTTGAGAAAAGGTGGAGGGCTTGGAGGTTTCTAGAAGAACCGTATCCATGCCCAGCAATATATGTCGGCGTCCAATTGAGGTTTCTGAATCCCAAATCTTGAAGCAGGCGCAAATTTTTCCTGATAAAATGATGATCGAGCTTCAAATTGAAGAATCGCAGTTGACCGCGAATATTTAGAGAAGCGGGAGAGGATGCTATCGGGAATAATAGCGTCTGTCTGGTCACTGGTGAGAACCTGGGAGTACCACGTAACCACGGCGTGCAAAGATTCGCCGAGTTTTTGAAGGGGATGTCAAAATTGGGAAAACCCTAGAAATCGAACGACCAGACGAAAATATGAGGAAAGAAGAAGAGACACAGTATTTGATTGGATCTATTCTATTCATCTGTCTCATCCCCATCAATCCTAGCTTTTATATCTACAACAATTTCAATAATATTCAGATTATGCCAATAAAACTACCAAATGAGCAAATAAGTCCCTAACTACTCAAAACAACAGAATTGTAATACCTAGGCTAAGTTCAAATGTTCACTAATTACTCCCCCTCAATTTGAACATTAGTTACAAAACTCTCCTTCAATTTGAACATTAAAAAGTAAAAATATTAAAAAATATTCTTTACTCTAAGCGAATCCTTAAGAAACTCATGTTGACGACTTTAGAGGGCTTTAGTAAAGAGGTCCGCCAATTGTTATGAAGTTTTCACGTGATAAATCTTCACAATCCCCTCTCGAGTCTTTTCGTGAATATAGTGACAACCAATCTCTATGTGCTTCATTCTCTCATAAAACACAGGATTAACTGCAATCTGCAAGACAACTTGATTATCACAAAACATCCTTACATGTTCTGTTTGAGTAACCCCCAACTCGATCAATAACATGCACGTAACCATACGATTATGCCACAACATTGATAGGTCAACACTTCTATATGAAGATAAAGCAACATTTATAGGAACAAATCTCAATTGTGAGTCATATAAAGACCTAAAAACAAAAGGTCTTGATTCTTCTCTACCACTTCCCAAGACTCTCTCACTCGAGACTTGAGAGGTCATGCATGACAACAATTTTAGGGTAAAAAGTGATAGGGCAGTTCAATTCAAAAGTCAATTTAGAAACAAAAATAAGACTGTACTTGAAATTTGGCAAATAAAGTACATTCTCTAAAATTTTATCTGAATTGAACTTATAATCACCTATACTAGGGTAAAATACGACATTGCCCCTATAGTTTACGTTAATTTTAAGTTTTCCCCTTAAAGTTTAAAATTTTAAATTTAAGTCCTAATGTTTGGACCATGTTAAAAATATTTTTTTTCGGCCAGATAACCGTTTATTACCGATAGTCGATAGAGTACTTGTCATGTACGTGGTACGTGTTATTTTGATGGATGGAAGTGACAAAATTGCCCTTCGTGACAACTTCCTAGAGGCGCCGATGCAGGCAGAGATGTGAGCTCCGACTTCTTCATGTTCAAACCGATTGAGCGTGACTAACTCTCTGGACTCCTCGAGGCAAGCTCTTGCCCAAACCCATCTAGGCAGGTCCCGTTCGCAGCTCCACTGGGCGTCTCTGATGTAAGGAAGTGCATGAAGCGGACCATGTCAGAGACCCGTAAGGCGATTTACGACAGCTTGTTGGAGAAGAAGCGACGTTGGGTGATTCTAGTGCTGAACATCGGCGCGAAAGAGAAGGCCCATGAGGAGGAAGCGGAGTCTGATACAACACCTAAGAGTGAAACCGATAATGTCGAGTGAGCATTAGGCAAGGCGAGTAAGGACCGAGTCCATGTCGTGGTCTCCAAGGAACAAGGGTGGCTGTTTGTTGGAATCTACAACAACATCAATTCTACTTGATCCATCCCGTTCTTGGAGCTCAACATCAGAAGATATACATGACAGTTCATCTAAAATCTCGATTTCATCTTTTCTTCTCGAGACAAATTTCAATTGATCTGGGCCTGTTTGATTTTGATTAATGCATGAATTGCATTCGTTAATGTTTTTATCACAGGGCTCATACACCTGAAACACAATGGAGAATCAACAAGATTGTTCAAAGAATCATTAGTTTGCTCCCTAAGCCGAAAAGAATGATTCAGAAGTAACAAAATCAAGTTGTCAATATTTCAAGAGACCCAGAAGGTTTTGTCAAATGGAGAAAATCTTTGAACCTAATGAATTTTGTGAAACGACAGGAGGAAATGCAGGTTCTTCAGGAAGCACAAGGTGGCTTCAAGTCAAGAAGCTGTTCCCATGGCGGTTTGGAACCAAGATCGACAACAAGGTTCAATTCTGAAAGCAATTTGGTGGGGAATTTCGTCACTTCCATCCTTCAAAATATCATATGTCACACACATGATGAGCAACGAAAAATGGGTATTTTTAATTCGGTCCAAACATTAGGACTAAAATTTTAAATTTTAAGGGTGACTATTAAAATTAGCATAAAGTTTAGGGAGCAATGTCGTATTTTACCCCTATACTATCAATAGAAACATGGATACCATTAAGTAGTTGTACCTTAGACCTATCAACTATCCTACAATTCTCAAGTCAATCAGATCTTTTAGTCATATGGTTAGTAACACGTGTATCTAAAATCAAAATATGATCATTTTGGTAATGAGAATTTAGGCTAGTTATACCTGTCATATTAACGTGGGCACCTGTGTCAGGAGAGACCTGCATAGAAGAGGCACCAACACGATTGATGGACTGAAGAAGTTGTTCAAATTGCTCAGTTGTGAACCTCACTTCTTCTTGGAGAATTCGATTTCCTGGTCGATTTGTGGTGGAGCTATAAAAAGGACAGAATCAAAAGGGCTACTACTAACAACAAAGACGGTTAGCGTGAAGATTAAAGCCTTTTGCTTTCTTAATATCCCTAAATTTAAAGCAATTGTCCTTAACATGACCATTTTTATGACAAAACTCACAGCCTTTGGCATATGATCTGTCATTTTTATGACCTTTCTTATGACAGAAATCACACTTAACATTGGGTTTCATCTTAATCCTATTATCAGCAGAGGAGATGACATTAACGGATACCACACCAGTCATACCTCTTTGACTTTCCTCCTGAATTACCATGCAATATGCTTGATTTAGACTATGTAAAGAGATCCAGAGCAAGATATTGCTCCTAACACTTGGAAAAGGTTTCATTCAAACCCATCAAGAACTGACAGAGTCATTGATTATCATAGTGGACAATGTGTTTTTTAAACTTCTCACAGTCACAGGGATCTAAGGCATTAACAACATCATATTCAGACCATAGAAATTTTAATTTGGTGAAGAATGTTGAAACAGAATCAAGCCCATGTTATGCCATGCAAATCTTCATATGGAACTGATAGAGACATAAATCATTAAATGTACTATATCTCTCATTGAGATCTTTCCATACAAGGTATGAAGATGTAGAATACATGAGAGATGTAACACTACTGAGATCTCTGTTGGATCTTGATTTCCTGAATGCTGGTCTGACAGCGAATTGAATGTCAATGGATGGAGGGAAGGTGCTCTCGCCTTAGCTCCGGTGAACCTGCAGGAAGGGGATCGCAATAGAGGGGGTGTCTCTGGGTCCCTCTCCGATACTTAAATGAGTATGTGTGTATATAGCTCAAAACGTCATGAATGTATTGAAAATAAAGAGTATTTATAGAGTAGGGAGACCAAACCGTATAAGGTAACAGTATATCTTAGTAAATATTGTGTTGGTGAAGATTAGGATAGCAGATATTACGGTTATGGCGTAATATTGGAGTTACCATATGTAATCTTTAGAGAATATGTGCCCGAGATATGCGGGATATCTTGGCCATATCTTTAGGAACGGTGAGTGGGACTAGAGGAGAGAGGTAGGGCTCTCTTCAGGGCGAACACTCCTATGAATGACGACCAGCGATGGAGCCTTTGGCCTCCATCTTAGCTTGGGCTCGACTTTGGGCCACTCTATTGAGGGTCAGATCGACTTTAGCATGGGTCGGTCCGGTTCGAATAACCTGGGTTCACCCCCTCCATGGTTATTGGGTCTCTGAGGCATTTTCCTTGTTGGGTTGTCACTATCAATACCCAACATTATTAGGCCTCTGGGGCCTTAGGCGTTGTTCGGATAGCGCATAGTACGTTTTCCAGCTCCTCTGCCCAATTTCCTTTGAATGCTTAAACCCTTTTCTTGAGTCCTGCTAAAACAACTTTGTTGGTTGCTTCAACTTGTCCATTCGTTTAAGGATGATGCACTGAGCTAAACCGATGGTCGATATGGTATTCTTCGCATAGCCATTTGAGTTCTTTTCCTACGAATTGTGGACCATTATCGCTAATAAGTATCTTGGGAATGCCAAACCTGGATAATATGTTGATCTTCAGGAACTTGATCACTTAAAATTCCGTTGTAGAGGCCAAAGCTTTCACCTCTATCCACTTGGTGAATTAGTCGATCGTCACTATGATGTGAGTGCGCTGCCCAGTACTAATGGGAAAAAGACCCAATATATCCATTCCCCATTAAGCAAAAGATCAGGCACCTGCCATTGGGGACAACAGTGTTAGCGGTCGACCGGATCATAGTGCAAACTGTTGACAAGTCTCGCACCTTTGTGTTAATTCAGCCGCATCTTTTCCCAAGATTGGCCAGTAGTATCCCAGCCTGAAGATCTTTCTTGTCAATGATCGCGCGCCTCCGTGGCATGCTGCCACTCCTTCATGAGCTTCACGAAGAACTCTTTCTGTTTCGGGATGAGCAATGCACCTTAGATAAGGCGTCGAGTAGCCTCGCCTGTAGAGTTCTCCGTCTATGATCAAGTAACTGGCTGAAAGGCGGCTTATCCTTGTGGATTCACCTTCGTCTTCTGGGAGAATTCTCTCTTTCAAGAAATTCTGGAATGGAGTAATCATGTTACTTGTCCTTGAATATTGAAGACCTCTGCTCGGTTGTCGAGAACTGAACATAAGGCTTTTTCCAGGAAGTGTACATCTTGAATTCTGGTCCCTCCAAACGCCAGCTTACTTAAAGAGTCTGCCATCTGGTTCTCTTGGCGAGGAATAGACTCAATCGCAAACTTTGGAATTTCTGCGACGAGTTTCTTGGTGATGTCGATGTACTTTTTCATCTTTTCCCCCTTGCCTTGTAAGTGTCATTGACCTGATTGACAATAAGTTCAGAGTCACTTTTTACCTTGAGTACTGATATGCCCATTCCTTTTGCCAGTTGGAGTCTAGTAATAAGAACCTCGTATTCTGCTTCATTATTGGTCGTCTGAAACGTTAGGGCGATCACATATTTCAAAGGCTCGCCCTCGGGAGGGATGAGAATTAAACCTGCCCCGAACCTTCTCTTGAAGAAGATCCATCTGTATAAAGCTCCCAGATTTGACTGGTGTCTGATGATGAACTTGGCTTGTTATCCGCTTCTGTCAGACCATTACTTGTGCTTTCCACTATAAAATCAGCTAGTGCTTGACCTTTGATGGTCGTTTTCGGCGCAAATTTGATCTTGAACTCGCTGAGCTCGATCGCCCACTTGGCCATTCTTCCTGAAGAATCTGGTTTCAGCAGGAAGTTTTTTAGAGGTTGATTGGTGAGAACTATAATGTCGTGCGCGTGAAAATAAGGTCTCAGCTTTCGAGCAGCAACAACTAAGGCATAGAGATACTTCTCAATCTGAACATATTTTATTACTGCAGAATTAAACATCTTGCTAACAAAATACACTAGACTCTGGACATTATCCTCTTCCCTTATTAAGACGGCATTGGCTGCTACATCACTGATGCTCAAGTAAAGGAAGAGCTGCTCGTCAGGAATGGGTTTCTCCAGAGCTGGGAGTGTTTGAATGTGCTACTTCAAGGATTGGAATGCCTCCTCGCAGTCTAGCGTCCACTCGAACTTGCGGTTGACCCTTAGAGTCTTAAAGAATGGCAGGGACATGTCGCTCGCCCGGGAAAGGAAGTGATTGAGTGCAGGTAAGCGACCATTCAGACATTGGACTTCTTTATGGCAAGTTGGCGAGTTCATCTCTTTAATAGCCTTGAGCTTTTCCTGGTTCGCCTCAATACCTCGCTCACTTATCATAAATCCCAGAAATTTACCAGACTTGACTCCGAAGGCGCACTTTGCCGGGTTCAGGCGAATGTTGTGCCTCCTCATGCATTCGAAAGCTTCGCGAAGGTCCGCCGTGTGAGGACTGTCCTTGATTGTTTTGACGAGCATATCGTCCACATAAGCCTCCATGTTTTGCCCCAGCATGTCTTGGAACAGGCGGTTCACCATCCGCTGATAGGTCGCCCCGACATTGATTAGACCGAAGGGCATCACTTTGTAGCAAAGAATGTCCCCGTCAGCATAAAAAGCGGTATGGGACTCGTCATCTGGGTGCATCCCGATCTGGTTGTAGCCTGAATAGGCGTCCATGAAGCTCAGCATCTCGTGACCAGAAGTTGCATCGACCAACTGATCAATTCTGGGAAGAGGATAGGAATCCTTGGGGCAAGCTCTGTTCAAGTCGCGGAAGTCGACGCACATCCTCCACTTGCCAGACATAGAAATGGGTGTTCCTCTATGAGAGTCCCCTCCACACCTTTCACTCTTTCTGCCACCCCCAACCTTCCAATACCCTCTCATCTGTCCCTCCCAGACGCCTACCACCGCTTCCCGACGCCCACCTGCCTCCCGCCCCCACCTTCCCCCTCCCTCGCTCCCCTCCGCCCAACTGCATCCCGCCCCCGCCTTCTCCCCCTCCGCCCGCCCGCCCACTTCCTCCAATCGTCCCTCTCTGCCCCACCTCCAACCCGCCCCTCTCTAGCCCCCACCTCCTCCTCCTGCACACCTCCAACCTTTCCCCCTCACGCTCGCCCCTCTCTAGCCCCTGACCTCCTCTAACAATTCCCACGACGACGATTACAACGACTACAACGCCGTCGCCGACTACAACCACCCCCTCTCTTTTTTTTATTCTCCTTATTGTTATTTGAAATCAGGTTTCGGTATTAGTGTAAGTAGTGAAAGTAGTGGATTAATCAACTAAAAATAGTTGAAGTAGTGAATTAATTAGCTAAAAATAGTGGATTAATTAGCTAAAAATAGATAGTATCTCTTGTATAAATCCCCAATTGGAGATCAAATTAAACAAATCCAAGTTCTGCATATTTTGCTTCTGTTTTCTGTTGTTCTTCAAATTATTTTGGTTGATAAACAACAGTGGTATCAAAGCTTAACTTCTTGAGGGATCTGTGAGGTGGTGTGATTGTCGATTTCATGAGATCATCCACCCATAAGCACTCTAAAGTCTTATCAAATGGAAGAATCCTTCTCAGGTGTAGCTCCACCAAAATTCGATGGCTCAAACTACAAAGCTTTGTCTGTCAAAATGGAAGCGTACATGGAGGGCACTGATCTGTGGGAGGCTGTTGAAGAAAACTATGAAATTTCAGCTCTTCCACCCAACCCCACACTTGTTCAAATCAAGGTTCAAAGGGAGAAGAAGATGTGAAAGGGACGAGCCAAGTCATACCCTTATTCAGTTGTCTCATCTGCAATTTTATTTTGAATCATGTTCATAAAGTCAACCAAAAAAAATTGAGACTTCCTCGAAGAAGAATACAAGGTAGATGAGAGGACAAGGGGCATGAAATCCCTGAATTTGATCAGGGAATTCGAGAAGGAGCAAATGAAGGAATCTAAGACCGCAGAGGATGAATCAGTTCGTCATCTGCCAGATTCACCTCCTATTGAAGCGAATGAAACAGATTCCGCTCCTGATGATCTTGTTGAATCTCATTTCCAGTGGGAGCAATCATGGTCGTACCCCTGGTAGTAATGGTTATGTTATTGAAAATTATACTAAGTATGATTATGGTATTTGTTATACATCTACCATATCCTAAACATATATAGCTCTAATCATGATCAACCATTATAGTTATATAATTACAATATATAATTTTAAAAAAAATATAATATAATTATTTATCATATTCGGCTCTTTATCTAGAAGAGTCTTTTTTTTTTTGGCCCTCATAGAAGAGTCTATTAAGTGAGGTAAAAGATTCCTTACATCCTCCCCTAAAGTACTTGAGTCTCATTTATGAGTCTTGCGTACGAAGTAGAGCGCAGAAAGAGCTTATTCGTCCCTGTAATCTGACCCTTGTAATTCATACCCATCTAAGTTGATCGATCCTGCATGAATCTGTTGTCTTTCTCAAGGTGTTCCATCAACAGGAGGGTCGTGGCCTCGGTTGGCTCCTGGATCTGGGTAGTCGTTCGTCTCCATATCCATCCTTCTCTCCAGTAATATCATGGTTTCTCTCAACGGAGTTTCAGTAAGAACATCCACAACGACAGTTTCCTGAATCATCCATATATATATATATATATATATATATTTAACACTGTGATTATACTCATCTAATTATATACAGGGAAAGAGATAGAGAGAACCTGATGGAGTAAGTATGTCTGTGACTGTGACTGTGGAATGGATGACTTGTCTTCAACACTCTGTTCTAGGGATCCTGTGTGGTTTAGAGTAGTTTATTCATCAGAAACCAAAAGAGTTGCAGAAAATTAGTATATTCTAGTTGCAGAAAGATATACTAGCTAGCAGTACCCAAAAACATGGTAGATATAAAAGAAAAGGAATCACTGAATCCTGTATGAATTGAAGAACTGACAGTGGTGTGTGGGTGTGTCCCTCACTTACTTTTGGAAGGAACAACAGAAACGGAGGTGACATAGGAGAAGAAGAGAAACATGATGATGATGAGGTTCCACAGTATAGCAGTCTTCATCGTGGCCGAGATAATAATTCTGGATGTACGAATGTGAGAAATGAAGAAAGAATAGTACGAATGGGTCTTTTTTATAGACCACAAGATAATAATTATGAGATTCAAACTGTAAAATGTCAAAACTGACGTCACATAGTAGTCATTCAGCTTTTGTTTCGTCGAATTGAAATAAAATAAGAAATACAAATTTCGTATCAAGTTGTTTATTTCGCGGAATCACGAAATCTATATTACTAGACAAGTAGGAATAGGTTTTCAAGCTCAGAATTAGTATTTCTATCCCTCACGGGATACAAAATACGGTATGAAATAACAAAAATACTCTTTTATTGTTCATATTGATCAAATTGCCATTGTGAGTACTGAGTAGGCTTACTTCTTATTTACTAAATAATTTTATTTTAATTAATTAAATTATCAAAAAGTTTTTAATAAAATATATCATTTGATTAATTGTTTATACTTTTTATTTAATTTTATAGTTTTAAAGTATTTTAATTTTTTAATTAAATATATTTTATGTTTAATTATTTGTAATTTAAAATTTTAAATTAATTAATATAATTTTTACAAGTTGATTTTAATATATATTATACATATTAAAATAAAGAGTATATATATCATTTTATCCTATTTTATTCTATTTTTATATATTATTCCACCACCAAAATATTAAAATTTCATATTTTATTCAATTTTAATCTACTCAACAAACAATATTATATATTTATATTATTATCTTTTATTCTCTATTCATATTCTTTTATTCAGTATTTATTATTTCGAATTCCACCCTCTAACACCCTCAGTCCAAAAGTCTTCTCGGTTCACAGTAAGTGCATTGTGTTAAATGGAAGATTTACTGTTATAATATCTTAAAATATAGTATAAAATGATTAAAATCTTAATTATTATTTCAGAAGTTTATAGGTTGAATCCTTCAATTTTTTGTTTTATTTCAATAATTAATTACTCAGTGTCTTAACTGATATTTTCATTAAAAAATTGGAAAATGCTTTAATAAAAATATATCATTTTGAATTATCAAATAATCCAATAATGTCTATCCAATTCAAAGGTTCCTGTTTAACACTTATCCCTTCCCCTTCATGTACCAAAACCAATTATTGATCATAGGATACGTGATAGGAAAATAAATATTGTCATACTAATTTTCACATTTTGTACAATACTTGAAAGGAAATGACATAGAAAAGTCATACAAGTTATAAAAAAAAAATTACTTGTTTATCTTTAATATTATTTTGTTTTAGAAAAATAATAACCTTTAAATTTACTTAAAAACTTGAAAGAAAAATATATATAAAAATAATGTAAATAAAGAAAAAGTACAAAAATATATATATATATATATATATTTTTAAGAAAACCCCAAAGGGTTCAACCCTTGTTTTTTCGTTTATTTTTTAAAGTACGTGAAAATTAGGGCTGTACATTATGAGATATGAGGTACTCATATATAATATGACAACTGTTATTATATTAGATAACCATAATCAATAAAATAATAATATGTGGGATATAAATAAGGGTTAATAGCTACAATGGTACCATATGTTTGAGTCAGATGATCGAATGATACTGTATGTTTTTTGATGTGGTCAAATGATCTATTATGTTTGGAGGATGCTGTCTTATGGTCTGTTAGTCAACCGTTAGATTTTTATGTTAAATGGTTCATGTCAGCACCACGTCAGCGCCACATGAGCACCACGTAGATATATAATATAATATTTAATTTAAACAATAAAAATAAATAAGAAATTAAAATAAATTGGGACAAAATATGAAAAACAAAATCGGAAAAATTATAAAAAAAGTTTAAAAAATATTTTAAACTTTATACATTAATAAAAAATATTTTTTATTAATTTATTTTTAAAAAAAAATCGAAAAAAAAAACTAGGGTGGAGTCCAATTGACCCAGCCAGGGTCGAACCTAGGGCTCGGTCCGACCCAGACCTGGTGGGGGTCCAACCCAGCTCAGGGTTCGACCCTTGGCTGAGTCAATTGGACCCCAAGGGTCGATCCCTAGTTTTTTTTAAATAAATTAATAAAAAATAATTTTATTAATATATAAAGTTTAAAATATTTTTTATAATTTTTCTGATTTTTTCCTATTTTCCCTATTTGTTTTAATTTTCTTTATTTATATTTTCCATCTGCCACATCAGCATTCTGTTAGTTAAACTTGACGACAACAGTAATTTTGACTAAATAACAACATTATGAAAACATAAGGTACCAAGAAACAACATAGGGGTACCATCCGATCACATGACTCAAACATATGGTACCATTAGACCTATTAACCCTATAAATAACAATGGTCGTATTTTTTGTCAACACTAAAATAATTAAAATAGAATTTTTTTCAAAAAGTGTATATGTTAGGAAAAAAAATTGAAAAAGTAGATACCGTGGAAATGTTTTTATGAAAATGTGAATAGGCGCGTCCCAGGGTAGCGCCTACTGAATAGGCGCTACTTCAAGATAGCGCTTATGCACCAATTATTTGCTACCAACGCCAATAATTATAGAATTTGTAACAGTAATTTCCAATTATTATATGTTTTCGTTAAATCTGTATCGAGTACCCTCTCTTCTGCTCATCTCCCCTTCCTTTCCAAGCAGTCTTCCTTTCCAAGCAGCCTTCCTTTGCTCTTCATTCCTCAGCTCTCCCACCACGACGACGAAGGTGTGTTATATTTACATAAATATTAAGTTATGTACAAAATAAACATATCTGATAAAAAAATTTATAATACTAATTTTTTAGGATCAAACATGACAGAAATTGGTATAATGTGCTTATATGGCGATGAAATAGTGTCTGAGAATGGTAGTGAGGTTTATGTGGGTGGTACATCCAGTATTACTACAACTACCTTGGATATCTCTCTTTGTAGACTAAAGGAAATTATATGTATGGAGTGCGGTTGGCCGGATGTTGAAGCCATCTCCATAAGCATTTCATATAAATTTACAGATACTGATGGACTTTGCAAGTTTGTGCATATCCGATCGGATTCAGCATTGTCTTTTGCTTTACAATTAAGTTCTGCTAGTCGATTTATTGTGTTTAGCGTGACTAGAGAACTCAATGTGATTCCAAACATTACTGATAGTGGTGATGAGACAGTGAATATTTTGCATGGTCACAACAATGATCTATCAGATGACGATGTCGACGTTGATGCACTCTCAGATGACGATGTCGACGTTGATGCACTCTCAGATGACCATGTGGTTAATGAAGAAGATCCATATATTAAGCATTTTACAGGGCACATTGATGAAGACAATGAAGAGTTGTTTGAAGTTGGCGAGAATTCTGAAGATGTACACGGAGGTGTCCATGGTGGAAGTAGCTCACACGACGTGCAAATGATGCAACCCACTGCTGAAAATTGGGTTGATAGTAACTGGATCGATAACTTTCAATCAAGGGATGAGTGGTCTATGGTTGTTGATGACATGTCGAGTGAAAGTTTCCTAAATACAAACATGAAGTTTAGTAGTAAGGACAAGTTAGCTGCCGCTGTGAGGAAATGGCACATAGCAAATTCTAAGGTGTGTACTGTTGAGTCATCCAATCCCCGATATGTAGCAGCCAAAACAACTTAACCCCAACTATAATGAGCCGCTCTTTGTAAATCCCTCAGCAATGGTAAGTAGATTAACGACACCTTATCTTTCTTTGTCGTTGTAAACAGCACACCACTGCGTATCATGAGGATAAATGTCCTCGCTTGTTGTTCGACGATAGGATGAGGATGAAAAAGATGTTGTCGTAACGTAGTCAACTTAACATAATCTTTACGACCTTGTAAGTTCAGACCCAATAATTCAAGACCTGCAACATCCATGTCTTCCTCAGGTGCATAATCATCTGTTACTACATCTCCGTGTATACGAAGTCCAAGTATCACGGCTACGTCCTAAAGAGTGATCGTAATCTTCCCATGTCTGAGATGAAAGGTGTATGTCTCTGGTCGCCAACGCTCGGACACTGATGTCAGTAACTTAGGATTGAGTTTGGGATGTGACATAATAACCACATCTCATAAACCAACAACTTGCACAATGGCTTTCGCATCTTCTGAAATTAAATTTTCTTCGAGTTTTAAACATCGAAACGTGATCTGTTGGTTACCACTTAGATCCGATGAACGATGTTGGTCTTGTCCCCAAATGACCGATCGATCCAAAGGACCAACATTTACCACATTTGGACCACGCGACTGATTTGAAACAACTACGCGCGTCGACATGATAACTCTACAATTAAACAGTATAAAATTTTAATTTCTAACAATTTATATTTTTTCCACATTTTTTTTATTAATCATTATCTAATAATTCAAATATATATAATTAATTTTTAATAATATATTTAATTAGCACAATAATTACTAATATGTGTAATTAGCACAATCACAAATTTTATACATCATATATTTATAATATATATATATTTAGAAAAAAAGACTGATCTTTCGTCGGGATGGAGCTGCGGCACAGCGGGATGGGTGGCGGGGTCGGCAGCATTTCGGGGGCACGGGCCCACGACAGGATGAGTTTGAACGGGGGCACGGCACGGCGGGATGGGTGGCTGGGTTTGCAATCGAAGCAAAGCGGCGGGCTGGGTGGAGGAATCGAAGCACAGCGACGGGGCTGGGTGGAGGAAAAGGAGCTGAGCGGCGGGGCTGGGTCAGGAAACGGAGCTGAGCGCGGAGACGGAGGCGGCTGGAGCTGAACGGAGGGCTGGAGCTGACCGGAGAGGTGGAGCTGCGCGCGGAGGGTTGCTGAGCAGAGGATGAGCGGCGAGTTGAGAGGTAGGGTTGTGTTATATAAGCGCCTATTCAATAGGCGCACCACAGTGCCCCTACGCCTATGCATATAATTCTTAAAAAAAATTACCATATATAATTTTTCAATTTTCTTTCCTAATAGTAACAGTTGAAAAAATCCTATAAATTAGTATTAGAATGTGACTTATTTTCTTCCTTCGTAATGGTTGGTTGTCGAATGACCTCTCTCAATCTCATCTATCTATCGCCTCCTCTCTCTTCATAATTGTAGTAACATTATTGTGTATATAATATATACATATATACTTTGTATATGTATATGTTTTAGCCTTTAGGCAAACTCTCTATTCCTTCATCATCCTCGGCTAAAGGCTAAGATTCCGACATCACCACTCTTTATATTTAGTGTCGGGTAACATTACATTGAAAAATTAATAATCATGGTTATAATCGTATCATTATGGTGTGGTGCACTTATCATGATGAATTTTTTACTCATAATAGTTATGATTATGGTATTTGAGTTATACTCATGGTTATAATCATGATTATTATATAAATATAATAATTATTTATTATTAATAAATTAATACTAAATATAATTGAAGTTGTTATATACTAACGGTGTTAATGTTTAATCAATGTTAATATTGAATTTTAATGTTAAGTGGTGTGAAAGTTAATGTTGAATAATATTATTGTTATATATTTTTATTGTTGCTAATATAGATTTATGTATTTTTTAAATAAAATTTTCGATATTGTATTATATTACATGTGTTAAATGAATATGAATATACGGGTAAAACCGTGATTAATAATCAGAATTATTTTAATGATTAATGTATTGAAAATTATACTAATAATTGTTATAATTATAATATGTGATTTAAAAATATGATATAATTATAGTATTTGTCGTAACCATAACCGTATGATGCTCTAACCATCACAGTGTGAACAAGAAATGATTCGTCAAACGAACCAGCGGAGGTGATTTTCGAATGGATTGAAAGAAAAAGACAAGAGAAGAGTTGTTAATGCCATAAGTCAGATGGTGGGCGGACAATTGTCTATTCTGGCCACGTGAAAATTTGATAATTTATATTAAAAAAATATCTTAATTTATATTCTATACACTGTGTTGGGTTAGAAATTAGAGAATTTTGTACATGTTTATAGTTTATACCCTAAAACAAAAAATAATTACAAAAATATTCTCAATTTTTTAATAAATACTAATGCATACCTACCAACGAATGAAATTCGCAAATAGAACATTTAAACACCACCCGCAATGTATTATGCTTCCTATTGCAATTCATAAAGAACTGGACATGATAAACAAGAATTTTATTTGGGAATACACAGATGAGAAGAGAAAAATTCACCTTATTAGTTGGGAGGAAATTATAAAACTGAAAAAGTTAGGGGACTGAGAATTCAATCGATGACAATTCAAAATAGAGCCTTGTTGGGCAGTCTTGTTTGGAGATTGAAAAAGGAAACGAGTTCGTGGAGCACGATTCTTAGGCACCAAACTTTGAGGCAAAATGACTCGATATTGACCTCTTCGAACAAAACACATTGTAATTGAAAAGCAATTAACAAAGGTATGAACACTCTTAAATTGAGAGTTGTGTGGCTCGTGACAAATGGTAAGGACATTACATTTTGGCATGATATTTGGGTTGGTGATAAAACTTTGCGTTCTTCTATATATGGTCCATTTTCGCATGAGGAAGACAACCTAATGGTCGAGGATGTCTTCCTTAATGTAGAGTGAAACCTAGATAGAATTTCCTTTGATTTTCCTAAAATCATGTTGGATCAGTTGCTGAGCATTCTGAGTGACAGGACAAATGAATCTTTGGATAAACAAATTTGGAATTGTTCTAGGTCAGGTATCTTTACAATTGCGTTTGCATATTCTCTTTTAACGGGTCACGATAGTAATAGCCAAGTTCAGGATCAATGGGATTGGGTCTATAAAACAACATCAATTCCGAAAATTCAGTATTTCATTTGGATGTGTCTCAAAAGCTAATTAGCTACTTGCAATTTGTTGAAACATAGATGTTGCAATATTAGCGCTATATGCAGAATCTGTCAAACGAAAGTGGAGGACATCAATCACATTTTGCGTGAGTGTGAGCAAGCAAAAAAAATGTGAAACTCTTTTATTTTGCCATCCAAAGTGTGTCTGGCAACTCATCTCTCTTTGAACGAGTGAATCGAGCTTGGTTGTCAAGTATGAGGGGCTACTACTCAATGAATTGAATGGACCCTTTTTTTCCCCATGCAATTTGAAATATTTGAAAAAACAGAAACTCTCTTATTTTTAGACATAAAGCCTTAAATACTTCTATTTTCGAGTTAACCTTGTCTCAAGTCAGGTTTCACTAAAATATTATTCAAGTGATTAAGAATTTTAAGTTACTTATCTCTATCGATGTTAGATGACTCTCCCTAGAGCATGTGTGAGTGAAAATCAACACAGATTGAGTGTTTAAGGGAATTCTGAACCAGACGGGCTCCAGAGGAGTGATAAGAGATAATATAGGTCATTGAATAGCTGACTTCTCTAGGTAGTTGGGTTGCTCCAACAGCCTCGTATCGGAATGTTGGGCCATCCGACATGGACTTTTCCTAGCAAAACAAATCGGGTTCACTCACAGTCACTTACAATCATACTATGAGTATTTTCACTCACATACCATGTCATACTATCTCATCTCATACTAACTATCGCTTAATGCCCGACCTCGAACTTTCTATGAGTATTCATATCGACTATTGCAAAGACTATTATAAATCTACCATGATAACGTCAACTATCGCTTAATGCTCGATCTCAAACTTTCTATGAGTAATTTTCACTCACATACCATGTCATACTATCTCATCTTATACCAACTAACGCTAATGTCTGACTTCGAACTTTCTATGAGTATTCATACCAACCTCGAACATTCTATGAGTTTTTCACTCTGACAACATCTGTAGGATTCAGTCCTATGCTCTCATACCATTTGAGATTTAAGACCTACGATCATAAGTCAGAACTCGGCAATGAATGCATTCAATATACTCTTAAGGTATCTTAACACGTTCACTACCATGTCTATAAAACAACGACTATTACAAATATATTATGACAACATCAAGAAATTCCCACTAATTTGCACAAAAACATACAATCAGATATTTGATCAATTTTTTTCTTATGTTTATATTTTGATATTTTCAGAGTTCACAAAATATGGGTAAGTTAAGTATTATTTATATTTTAATTTCAGATATATTTATCAAATGCTTAATTGTAATACCAACACCTCAAGCACGATAAATATTTATCATATTTGTTTATAAGAATATAATAAAAAAAATATCTCGATATTTGGACAGAATTGACTTTACACATTTGTTTATAGTCAGGAGGCAAATGCGCTCACTCGAGACATCTTTTTGAGTATTTTACACTCGGCATCTGCAAACCCCAGGATTTGAAAATTTGGGCACTCTAACACCTTCTCCCTTTCTATGAATATTTTACTCTCGACTTCCAAAATTTCTTTGAGTATTTACTCCCGATATCCGACCTTTCTTTGAGTATTATACTCTTGACATCCGACCTTTCGTTGAGTATTTTACTCCCGACATCCGATTGGACTTTCTTTGAGTATTATTGCCATGACATCTGATCGACCTTTGTTTGAGTATTATACTCCCGACATCCAACCTTTTATTGAGTATTATACTCCCGAAATCAGATCTTTCTTTGAGTATTATAATATCGACATCCGACTTTTGTCAACATCCGACCTTTCTTTGAGTATTATACTCCCGACATCTAACTTTTGTCGACATCAGACCTTTCTTTGAGTAGTATACTCCCGACATTCAACATTTCTTTGAGTATTATACTCCTGAGATCCCCATGATTTGAACATGGGTGATGTTACTATCTATAAATTAAGACGCACGCCTTGATCAATTGTCTCATAAGTCCAAACATGTCAGTGAAGACATTCAATATACTCTTAAGATATCATAACAATCTTACTATCATGTCTATGAAACAACGACTATAAAAAATCTACTTTGGCAACATCAAGAAATTACCAGTAAATTTGCACCAAAAAATAAAATTAGATATTTCATTAATTTTTCCTTATTTTTTTATTTTAATGTTTTCAGAGTTAGTTTTACTTTAATATTTTCAGAGTTCATAAAGTAGGGTTGAGAGTTAAGTATATTCATATTATAATTTTAGATATATTTGGAATATATGGTTAACCGATTAAGTAAATAAATACTCATAGAATCTAAATTTGATTAATCCTAAACATAATTTAAAAATATAATAAACCCTGAAAATTAATATTGATTTTCATATTTCAGTAATTCGTAAAATATTATATCAACACATCACCCAAGTTACTTTAATTTTTCAGTAAAATATTTTGTTATTTTTTTCTTGACATCTAATACCTAAATTTTGGATGATATTAGTTTGAAGTACTAATATATCAACCATTTTTGGCAACTGAAATCATTTATGCATTAATATTAATAATGCTAAAAAAAATCAATAATTTTTTTTGAACATTTTAATATTCTCATTATTTGAAAATACTCTGTAATACATAATTATCATTATAAGAAAAGTGCATTAATCAAATATTTTCTTTCAATTTGGTTTTAATTTTTCAATTTTTTTTTTTGTATTTATTGCTTCACATGATAGATTATGTATATTCAACATATAAATAAACGTCAATTTTGATCGATTTTAATTATATTTAAATTTTTTTAATTTATAAATGAAACGTATTTTTATAACGACAGTGCTCAGAATTCAAAAAAAAATAACTTCTTGGAAAGAAGAGAGAATGTTTTGAAGAAAAAAATCTATATAATTGTACAAACATTAAAAAGTCAGAATTACCAAAAATAATGATAACTTGATAACATAATATACAATTATCATTATTATATAAAATTGCAAAGTTATATAAAATAACAGATATAATAATAAAATTAAATTATTTAAATTTTTTTGATAAATAATAAATAGATTTTCTTGTTCCACTCTAATTTAAATTTTAAATTTAATTATATTGTACATATTAATTATTTATTACTTCAAATAATAGATAATGCATATTTAACATATTAATTCAATCTAAATTTATTTAGTTGTATATAAAATTATAACTTTTATAAATGATCCAAGTCTTTAGATTCACTGTTATCTTAATGTCCGATAAAGTGAAAATATAATATCATTTGAGTAATTGAATCGATCTCGAACTTTCTATGAGTATTTTCACTCAGACAATATTCGTAGGATTCAGTCATATGCGCTCATACTATTTGAGATTTAAGACGTACGCTCATAAGTCAGATCTCGTCAATGAATGCATTCAATATACTCTTAAGGTATCTTAACACGTTCACTACCATGTCTATAAAATAATGACTATTACAAATCTACCATGACAACATCAAGAAATTCCCACTAATTTGCACAAAAAAATAAAATTATATATTTGATCAATTTATTTCTTGTTTTATTACTTTGATATTTTTCAGAGTTAAGTTTAATTATATTTTAATTTCATATATATTTATCAAATGTTTAATTCTCATATCAACACCTCAAGCATGATAAATATTTATCATATTTGTTTCTAATAATATGATCAAAAAAATATATGTCAATTCATAGAAGTAACCGTGTACACGATTAGACACACTTAGTACACGACACAATTAGACACGATTAATTAATTGTGTCTAAACGTGTGTTTGCCGTGTACTTGCATGTTAGATGTGTTTAGACACGATTATTAATCATGTCTAAACGTATAAGAGTTATTTAGACACACTTAGAAATCGTGTTGTGTCAGAAATTGACACCCCTATGTCTCTATTCGTGTCACATGAATACACGGTACGATTAAACACGAATAGTTAATCGTGGTTAATCGTGTTTATACAGATATATGCAGATCTGAGGTGTTTAGACACGGTTATTAATCGTGTCTAAACGTATAACAGTTGTTTAGACACGGGATCCGTTAAGGTCAAACCCATATACGCTTTAAAGCAGATCGTGTCATGCCGTTTAATCGTGTCGTGTCAGAAATTGCCACCCCTAATCCTAGGAGTCGGGTTGATCATGTTCTCGTAAGACTTCACGCACGACCAACGACGACAACGTGCACGCGTGTAGCGTGTGCCGGGGTCTAGTATAACCATTAGGGAAATACACTTAAGTGGATTACAAAAATTTAAGTATAGTTTAGTAGTTAATTAGATATATCTATATATATACGCAACACATATCTACATATTATGAAGGTACATCGTTGAGTTTATTCCAATTTTAATCTAAACACTTGATTAAAAATATTATTTGAATTGTAAAACTAAGCTTAAATTACCTAATATAATTAAATAAAATTAATTTTGTTTTAAATATTTTTAAAAAATTATTCGAGCAACATTCGTAGGATGCAGTCCTAATAATGCGCATTATTTATGTCGATATTTGAGTATTTGAATCGATCTCGAACTTTCTGAGTATTTTCACTCAGACAACATTCGTAGGATTCAGTCATATGCGCTCATACTATTTGAGATTTAAGACGTACGCTCATAAGTCATATCTTGTCAATGAATGCATTCAATATACTCTTAAGGTATCTTAACACGTTCACTACCATGTCTATAAAATAATGACTATTACAAATCTACCATGACAACATCAAGAATTTCCCACTAATTTGCACAAAAAAATAAAATTATATATTTGATCAATTTATTTTTTGTTTTATTACTTTGATATTTTCAGAGCTAAGTTTAATTATATTTTAATTTCAGATATATTTATCAAATGTTTAATTCTCATATCAACACCTCAAGCATGATAAATATTTATCATATATGTTTCTAATAATATGATCAAAAAAATATCGTATTTTACTTTCGGCATCCAACCAACCTTTCTTTGAGTATTTTACTCCCGACATCCGCCCGACCTTTGTTTGAGTATTATAGTCCTGACATCCGACCTTTCTTTGAGTATTATACTTCCGACATCTGACCTTTTATTGAGTATTATACTCCCGACATCCGACATTTATTTGAGTTCTATACTCCCGACATCCGATCTTTCTTTGAGTATTATACTCCAGACATCCGACATTTCTTTGAGTATTATACTCCCGACATCCGACATTTCTTTGAGTATTATACTCCCGACATCCAAATTTTTTCGACATCCGACCTTTCTTTGAGTATTATACTCCCGACATCCAACTTTTCTTTGGTCAATTTATTTCTTGTTTTATTACTTTGATATTTTCAGAGTTAAGTTTAATTATATTTTAATTTCAGATATATTTATCAAATGTTTAATTCTCATATCAACACCTCAAGCATGATAAATATGTATCATATTTGTTTCTAATAATATGATCAAAAAAATATCGTATTTTACTGTCGGCATCCAACCAACCTTTCTTTGAGTATTATAGTCCTGACATCCGACCTTTATTTGAGTATTATACTTCCGACATCTGACCTTTTATTGAGTATTATACTCCCGACATCCGACATTTATTTGAGTTCTATACTCCCGACATCCGATCTTTCTTTGAGTATTATACTCCAGACATCCGACATTTCTTTGAGTATTATACTCCCGACATCCAAATTTTTTCGACATCCGACCTTTCTTTGAGTATTATACTCCCGACATCCAACTTTTCTTTGGTTATTATACTGTCGATATCCCCGGGATTTGAACCTGGGCGCTGTTAGTATCTATAATTTAAGACGCACGCATTAACCAACTGTCTCTTAAGTTCGAACATGTCAGTGAATAAATTTAATATACTCTTAAGATCTCTTAACAAACTCACTACCATATCTATGAAACGACAATTATCAAAAATATACTGTGACAACATCAAGAAATTACCAGGAAAATTTACCCAAAAAATAAAATTATATATATTTGATTAACTTTTTCCTTATTTTTTTATTTTGATATTTTCAGAGTTATTTTACGTTAATATTTCCTGAGTTCATAAAGTAGGGTTGAGATTTAGGTAAATTCATATATTAATTTTACATATATTTCAAATGTAGAGTTAAGTAAAGAAATACTCATAAATCTAAATTTGACCAATCCCAAAAATATTTTGTAAATATAATAAATAATAAACACTGAAAATTAATATTGATTTTTATATTTCAGTAATTCGTAAAATATTATTTCAACACATCACCGAACTTATTTTAATTTTGTAGTAAAATATTTTGTTACTTTTTTCTAGACATGTAATACCTAAATTTTGGATAATATTAGTTTGGAGTAATAACATATTAACAACTTTGGACAGCTGGAATCATTTATGCATTAATATTAATAATATTAAAAAAAAAAATACAATATTTTAAACATTTTAATAATATCATTATTTAAAAATACTATATAATTTATAATTATCAATATAAAAAATATATATATTAATCAAATATCTCATTTAAAATTTGATTTTTTTTTGTATTTATTGTTTTACGCGATAGATTATGTATATTCAACATATAAATATAGTAAATTTTGATCGATTATAATTCTATTTTAATTTATAGATGAAATGTATTTTTATAACGACAATGCTCACAATTCAAAAAAAAATAACTTCTTGGAAAGAAGAGAGAATGTTTTGAAGAAAACAAAATATAATTAATTGTAGAAACATTAAAAAAATCACAATTACCAAAAGAAAAATATGACGACTTGAGAGCATAATATACAATTATCATTATTATTTAAAATTGTAAAGTTATATAAAATAACAAATATAGTAATTAAATAAAATAAAATAATATTTAAAAAATTGGATAAATAATAAATGATTTTTCTTCTTCTACTCGAATTTAAATTTCACACTTGATTATATTGTACATTTTAAATTTCAAACTTGATTATATTGTACATTTTAAATTTCAAATAATAGATAATGCATATTTAAAATATTAATTCAATCTAAATTTTCTCAGTTGTAGATGAATATTATAACTTTTATAAGTGATTTAAGTCTTTAGATTCACTGTTCTCTTAATGTCCAATAAAGTGAAAATATAATTTCATTGGTTAGCGATATATAAACAAAATGGTGCATGAGAAAAAAGAAAGAGATAGTGATAAGGGTGTAACTATTTAATACATATGTTTACAATTATAAGGTCATAGGTTTGAGTCTCCGTAGAAATATTTTTTTATAACTTTTTTGAGAAGACATTTAAATGACCAAAATAGTCATGATAAATATAAACTAATTAGATTATTAAAGGATATTTGTGTCAATTTACAAGCGGCGGTTACAAAAACCACTTCTGCCTTAATAATATATATATATATATATATAGTTTGTATATGTTATAGCCTTATAGGCAAACTCTCTATTCCTTCATCATCCTCTGCAAAATTCTCAATGCTATGAATTCGACATCACCAAGTTCTGGCATGGTGAATAAGGAGTGTTTTGTCAAATGAACCAGTGGAAGTGATGTTCAAATGGATTGAAAGAAAAAGACGAGAAGGGTGGTTAATGCATAAGCGTGCGTGTGGGCGGACAATTTGATAATTTATATTTTTTTAAAAAAAAAAATTGTATTCTGTGTGAACTGTGTTGTGTGTTGGGTTGAATGGTTGTTGTCTCCACTCCACTCCAATAATATTGCGAAGATACGTACATCACTAACGACCGAGTGGTCAACACATAAACCGTCACTCCTGTGAAAACTAAACATACCTTAAGTGTTACCATCCATCTTCATCCCCATAACCAAAGCCTTCCTCTGTGTCTTCATAATTGTAATCGTCGAACACACCCATCTCGTCAATCTCCATCACACCCTCCTCTTCCACATCTTCACAATGAAATTCTTCGGCTTTATCAGAATGCTTCTTCTCTTCTTTCTTATGCTTTTTACGGATAGTGTCTTTACCATCATCCTTTGATTCTGTTGGTCTCTTCTTTGTATCATCAACTTTGGCAGCCTACACAGGAAAGAAATATATATCATCATCATCATCCTGATGGGCTGATTGATTCATCTAAACTAGAATAAAAGTTATGAGATTCTCAGTTATATGGGAACCAAATTAAAAGGAAGCACTTAAAATGACTCACAGGTTCATCAAAGAGCTTCTCCAAAACATCATAGTTGACCTTGGAAGTCAATCTCTGCAAAAAAAAAAAAAAGTCTTCTTTTTATTATTTTTACTAGAAAAGAAAGGGGTGGTTGAATGGGGTAACTTACCTTCTTCATGAGAATCTGGCGGGTGGCTTCTGCAGCGGTTTGAGGAGGCTTCGCATTTTTAGCTTCCGCAGCCTTTTTCTGTTGCCTCTCCTGCAAACAAAAATTCACATAAGCTAATGCAGGAGCTCAAGCTAGATTCTATCCTTGATTAGTTGGAAACAGATTATAACTCGGTATAAACAGATGATATTTGAAAACATGTTCACAACCCAAAAGCTACAACCCCAGCAAAACACTAAACCATGACCATTACTCCTAATTCCTTTCCGGACTTCGATATCCCGGATCAGATAGGGGATTTACAAATTAACTCTGCCATCTATGAAATTGACAACCAGTCAAACCAATATTATATCTGGTCCATTCTCTCTTCAGTCATTAACTTTGCCAACAATTTTTCAATGTCCTTTCATCCATTAATTAAGGAAGAAATGCAAGAGAGCAAACTGCTTATAAGAGTTACAACCTTTATTCTTACCACAACTTTCATATGATTGACAAAAAAGAATCATTCTAAAGGTATAAAACAAAAGAACCTTTTTGGATTTAGCAAGGGCTGCTGCGGTAGCTGCAGCAAGCTCTTGTGCAGCTTGCATGTCCACGGAACCATTCTTGAAATTGGCAGCAAAAGCTTCCTTCACGGCTGCAGCTGCTGCTTCCTTTGCTGCTTGTTCCTGTGAATAGCACATATATATATAAATATTAAGTTCCAGAACAATCTATCTATATAGTATATGAAGAAAAAAAATACACTACTAATGCATGAAAAAAGTTGGAAAAAGTTTCACTCCGAAAGCGGAAACATGTCCTATCAGATGCCTACACTAAAGCGAAGAGGGGGCTGAGCTATAACCTACATCCAATGAGCAAGGTGTCTCTGAACTATGATGTGAAAAGATTAAAAGGATTGTGGTTAATAAATATTGAAGCTAATGAAAATAGAAAACTTGTCACCGCCACCTCAGCTATAAGTACAATTTTCTTATTTTTAAGAAATTTCTCTTTGGACAGCTGGCAAAGACTAATAAAATGATGAAATCCTCAACCAGACAAAACAATCACCTCCATATATTCTCGGTTCATTTGCTCCCAGATAATCTTTTTGAAATGCTTCTCCTCTTCATTGTGAAGATAGCCATCGACCTGCACATGCCATCATAAACTGAGTGAAATAATGATCCCTCAGAGAATTCTTGATAGGAAAGCCCCATAACCGAGCAATGAATAAAATAGCATGTATAAATTCTAAAATATGATGTCTAAAGTCACAAGCACATTCCGGACACTCAAAAAGATAGACAAGGAGAAGATAATGCACCTCAACATCATCTATATCAGAAAGATTGTCTGACCCATCATCAGGACCTTCCTCTTCGAATGTTGAGCAATCTGTAAGTCACGCAATCAGTACAGTTAGTTTAGTCTCTTCATTAGAGTGAACAAATTCAAGTAACTTATTTAAACAGAACATCTATTACCTGCTGTTTTCATAGGATCTGATTGCATTTTCTCAATTTTGTTTGCAGGGGTGCCATCAAGGTCTTTCTCAGTCTAAAAGACAGTAATTTGTAAGTGATCAGTGAATGAAGAAGTTAGTAATGAATGAAATTGAACTTGTAAGAAAGAGTTGCAGGTGTATATAATGGTAACTGTATATTTTTAAATAGCACACCGTACAGCTTGGGTTAACAAGATGTGAATCGCCATTGAAGCGTAAATCTAAGTTCAGACTGAGAACATAATAGACACGATACATGATCGCAACAGCAAGAGTAAGAAGCCCAGAGATAATTGTATGAAATTGTATTATATCCTGAATGATAACAAAGACTACAGACCTATTTATAAAGACTAGAGCAACCTATAAAATAATATAAATTAGAATATGTCAGAAAGATATACAAATATGTCTGTGTCAGGAAGATATTAGATTGTATATATACGTTTCTGACATGTTCTAAGTTTATTCGGTCTTGAGCTTCCTTAATTTGGGCTAATATGAACTGGTGCCTGTAAATCTTTTTGTCATAACACGTAATAAATGTATCATGGAGGGCTTGCCTCAGAATACTTTATGAACTCCGTTGGAGATAATTATGGTGCATATTATGTACTTTCAGCTCCAAATCTAACGTACAACGACCAATTATTAACTCTAAAGTGATGATGAGATTAACATCATATCATCAGAAATTTCGAGGTGGGGATAGGTGGGTAGGGGTGAGGGTCTTTTTTTTTTCCTCTTCCAGCCAGAGAAAATACTAACCGAAGTAGGTTCATCGTTTTCTTCTGCAGCAGCTAAAGCTTGCCTCTCCCTCTCCGCCCGTTGGAAAGCTGGAGGATCTGATCCGCCCTCGAGCCCACCAGAAAAGTCCACAAACTGCAATAGAAGTACAAGACTCAGAAGCTCTGTATCCAACTTAAACTGAAATCAAAACTGAATGAGAAGAAGGACAAGCGTACTTCATTATAACAAGTTTGGCAAAGCCCAATGGCATAGTGCGCTACCCCGGTGTCTTTGTGTTCACAAAGCAATTCCCTTGAGTTGGATGGATCCATGCCTATATTTGGATGTTTGGCAGGATTTTTTTCTTCAGCCCTGGCCTTATCATTCAATTCCTCAACCTAAGAAATCAGAAAAGTGATCAGAAAATTTAACTATGGAAGAAAGATAATCACAGTACAAGAGGAGACAATATATATGATGGACTTGCTGTACTTTCCTCAACTAAGGCCAGTTCTATCAGCAAAACAATGCACCAACCATTACTGTGTAGAGAGTTTGAAACATACCGTTAAACTTCCTGATTTTGTATTCTCAAATTCAACCAAACGCTTGGTCAGTGTGGCTTCACAAATGTGCACCAACCTTAACTGATGATGATGCAGGAATGGGTGGCATGCAAGACAGAGAGACCTTATCAAGTACTGATAATAAGTAAAACATTTGTATAAACAGCCCTACAGGTAGATAGGATATTAATAATTCAGCCTAGCATTTCTTTAATACTATAATCTATCTCAACATTATAACCAAGTTGAGGCCTGAGGGGTGAGGAACACTTAACTATTTTTTACTTCAATATATTGCTCAAAAAACAAAAACGAATGGTTAAAACAGATGAAACCATTCATGAATATAAAGCAAAAAATTTATACAGCAAAGAGCTACTTAGCGAAATGTCAGGCTACTTACAACATCATTTTTGGTGCACTTCACACCATGTGCAAGTGCTGATACATATACTGCAGCTCCCCATAATCCGCTTGGTTTCCTCCCTGTCTGTTGTTTATTGTCAGACACACAGTTAAACTTATGATTGTACAAAAAGAATAATAACTATAAAGCATAGCCGTGGAAACGTTTATCATATTTCAAAACTAAGGAACTGAAGAAACCTGCATCCAGTCCCTTCTCATGCTGGCTATAATGCGTAAAGCTGTCCTGGAGATATCATTGTTCCTCCCCCCTGACAAACCTTCATATGGAATGATAATTGTGTCATCAATTTGGTGATGTGTGAAAGCAAAAAATAGCTTATCCCTTATTTTGATATCCATTTTTATAGCAGTAGTTGGGATGTGATTGTGAAGATACTGTTCTTTCCACAACTACTGAAGTACCAAACTGGAGCAAATTATTTTTTTCTTATTGCAATTAGTAAAACGCCAATGTAAATCATGTTGTCAAATTTGTCATCTGTAAAGCTGTGGAAAATAATTCATGTATAATCAAAGGTTATCCTTGGTAAAGGAAAAGCTGAAAACAGACGAATGAGAACTCTGAAAAAAATCAACTACTTTTGTTCTATAGGAATTTAAGAAAATGACTTATGCAATTGAGCACTTGCATCTATCCATGGACAAAGTCAAAAGTGTCATAAATGCATGAACCTCTTCCTCTCTGGAAAATATAAACATACATTTTAATTAACACCATCAGTCTTGAATTAAGGCTATCAAATAACCAGCAAAAGTTAAATGCTGTACGAAATCACTTACTAGTAGTGTATTTATGGATGAAGAGAGAAGGGTCAATAGGTTTTTGTACAATATGGTGTTCCTCAAGCCAAAGAGCTTTGCACAGTTGTAAAAATACAGCCCCAAGAACATAACTGCCAACACAATTGCGATATATCAGAAGAGACCAAAAGGATTGACTATAAAAGCTACTGCACAAGCCAGAAAATATTTCCTCACACATTTATCTGCAACATATTTGAGAAATCAATGAGGAGATAGGGTAATTTATCTTCCCTGCAGTTCAAACAAAAAATTACTTAGTAACATAGAACAAAAATGTAGGATTGAAAAACCAAGTTATTAGAAAATAATCTAAAATAAGGAAAAGAATCCAAATCATGACTCCAGAGCTTGCATCAGAAACAGTAGTTGGCTTACAAATCCATAAACTACATAGATATTACCATTGCTCAGGCAAAATAAAAAATAACGTGCACAAGCTCTTCATATAGCTTAATCCAGTTCTCAATAGTTGGACCCTCTCTTGATAAAAATTTTGTCATACTTGATTATATGAATTATAAATCTTTTCAATTACAATTACTTGTCCACTTCTGAATTTGCATCTTGATCTTGACAGCGGTGAACACACTTACAAAAGCATAATGAAACAAGCAAAATTATATAGACACCGAAATTGTTCAAGTAGCACATAGATATCACCAAATTTCACCATGTGTCCTTTTCATACTCTGCCTGTTCAGTAGGCATGTTAAGCAAAAGTAAGCAAGATAGAATCTTTCCTACTGGGAGGTGTCAATGCTACAGAACACTTAGAATCTTCTAAAAGGAAGTGTTAGACAAGAAAGTGTTAAGAGTAATACACAATTTACTAGAATAAATGGATTCAAGATTCTTACCGACAAGCAATATAAAGACATGCAGCTTGGACATGCTCCGATCTGCGCCCCCTAGTAAAATTTTTCTCAAGTGCCATCTTCAGAAAGCATATGAAAACTCTTAAATGCACATAAATATACACAATTAAATATGACTGAAAGGTATAGAGGATCAATTAGTCAAATGAATGAATAGGCCATACTCTGTAGAATGCCAAAGCTACTTTTACTATGCCATCAGGTTGGTCCATCCCCAAATTTAAGCACATATATTTCATGTCATCGAAAGCTGCAAGATCAACAACATCAATAATTAGAATTTAGAGTCACTGACATGTAAAGTAAATTAGTCCTAGGCGCTAGGCGCGAATCCTTACAGCATTATATGACTCAATAATAATGTTGCAGACAACTAGAATGGCTTAAAGCACATCGTGAGCATAAAAGAATTTTAGGCACATGACAAAAACGTAAGTGAACATAATAGAAACCAAACATGATCTATACAAAATTAAGACACAAAATGACCAATTCAATGAACAATAAGGAAATATGGAGCTACAAACACTTTTAGAGGAAGGAATTCCCATAAATAAGTTCAGCAAAATAAAAATGGCAGCATGTGAGAACAATTCTAGAAATTTGTCTGTCACCAGTGGAAGTGGGAGAATAGTACCTCTATCTAATGTTCTTTCACGTGAAGCAGAATAGTCACTTTGAACAGTCCTCACAAAGTTCCCTGACAGTGAGCTCTATAGAAAGGAATGAAAAACAGTTTTATGGTGCAAAACAAAATAATTTTGACATGATTTTTGCAGCTCTGTACAAAATAATATGTTTTTCATCATGTGATTCATAAAGTAACAATTGATAAAAGGAATAGAAAGGCTTAAGCCTTAAAGAAGTGTAATGAAGTCAACCATACAAACAAATCATGGAGGCAGACATAATATATTCATATATTGATTTACGTTTTCATAGAAGGATACCCTTTTCAAAAAGAAAAAAAAAACATGAAATTAAATTTCTCAATAAGTTCCAGAATGAAGAAAAGGGTGAGAGAAGAGAAACATATAGTACCTGCCCAGCACCATCTTTCTCAAATGTAGGATCATTGGAAAAATTATACAATTCAAACACTTTCCCACACTCGGAGCAACATCTGCACAAATTAGCATCCCAATTACATATATCGACAACTATGCTCAAATAGAAGTCGCAGTAAACTATCAAAAGAGGTACTCACAATGAACCATCGAATGGCCGCTCTGCTATAACCATTTTGACACAGTGGTTGCACCACTTCTTCATCGCCGACATCGCTATTTCAATTGAACGACCACTCAATCTCTGATATAACAAACTTGAAAACTAGAAAAGTCGTTGTAGAGACAAAGTCAGTAACAATTCCTACTGCTCCTCAAATAGGCTTGTTCATGAACCAGTTCGACCCCGAACCGGTTCAGAACTGAACTGGTCTGGTTTGTAAAAAACTAGTACTTTTTTCTGTTTTAAAAAAACTGGTCTGGTTTAGGTAAAAAAACTGGTCTGGTTCGAACCGTTTCAGAACCGGTTCGAACTGGTTTGGTCTGGGTTTTTTAATCACCTTAATCCATCCCTAATTCAGTAAATTCTTATTATTCCTCACTTAATGCAGCATTACTGATACCAGAACTTCTATACATTCATTTAAGTTTAAGGGAGGGAAATGAAGCATCTTTCTGTTTCTTGCATAAAAAACACATCAAGAAAGATGTTCTAACCAAAATGGGGCAGTGGATTATGTAGTTGTAGCATGAAACAATGAGGTTTGAACAAGAAAAGTGGCAATAAGAACAAATGATTCGATTTTTTTGGTTCAAATTTTACAGAAAGGACATGAAGTCTCATAACTAAGTATATCCCCAAAACTAACCCTCTTAATTATCTAGTTAGTATCCCACAGAAAGACCTCATGAACATGAAAAGCTTCTCAGTTAAGGCAGAAATGAATGATCAAGCAGAACACAATAATTAACCGACTACTTTTCTTAGATCTCCTCCATCCATGGAAAATCAATTTTAAGTGAGAAAGGCATCATACCCATCTGTTGATGTTCTTGTCTACCAAATTTTCCTCTTTTTGACCATTGCCAGATCTTTGAAACCGAAAAGCTTTCACCTCACTGGTAATCTTCTTCCCCTCTACTTTTGCAGAAACCCAATTTTGGTTTTCAAGAATTCTACAATATTGAAAATTGGTGATCCAATCAATCAGTGAACAAATACAAACAGAACTACACAATCATCAACTGCAATCATCAATCACAAAACAGAACTACACAATCATCAATCACAAATCAAATTCAAACAGAACTACACAATCATCAATCACAAATTCAGTGAACAAATACAGCACACAACTACAATCATCAATCGCAGCACACAACTACAATCATCAATCGCAGCACACAACTACACAATCATCAATCACAAAACACAAGCACACAATCACACAATTAGAAGGACTTACACGAGGTAACAGCGAAGGCGAGGTAGCAGGCGAGGTAGCAGGCGAGGTAGCAGGCGAGGTAGCAGGCGTGGTAGCACCGTAGCAGGATGTCGGTCGAGAGAAGGAGAAGGCGAGGTCGGCTGTCGGTCGAGAGAAGAGAAGGCGAAGGCTAAGGCGAACTGGCGAAGCGCGAAGGTGAGCGTCTGCGTGACTGCCTGCTGACAAGTGAGAAGACTGAAACCTGTCAAAGAATCAAAAGTAACGAACGACATCAGAATTTAGGTTTTTGGACGGGTCGGGTTCGGGTCATAAGGGTCGACCCGGAATCGACCCGTCTCTTGTGGCGGGTCAGACGGGTCAACCCGAAAATGAACCGTCATTCATTTTTTGTGACCCGGACCGGATCGATTTCATTTTCGTGTCGGGTCATTTTTTGACAGGTCTAAACATAAGTGACTAAATGACACAAAGTTTGACTAAAAAATCATAAGGGTTGAAATGATTTAACTTGCTTAATATAAATATATAAAAATTAGTACAACAACATTAGATTTTAAATATGGTTAATTACTTAATTGGTTGATCGTCCCCGAGCTCGACACGTCCCTTGGCCCGCCGGCAGACATCCCCCGACAGCTCGGTCGACACTTTTACATGTCGTCAGTTACCTGACTGGAACATATATAAACGTTGCAGGCAGTTATAATTAAAAGAATACTGGTTAAACATATATTTATATTTACATCTCACAACCACAACATGTGGAACAACACTCACCAACATGTGCTACAACTCATCATCCACTATACATATTTTCCATAGTTGTAATTGATGTCATGTTACTAGCTTACATTATATATGTAGTATGTAATCTGAAATAAAAAATAAGGTTTCAAGCTTCAATCCAATCCAGTTTTCCTTATCCAGTTCAACATAGTATCAGAGTAAGAGTATCATACTTGACAGTACGAGCAGTTTTCTGTGTTGGTGGTTACCTCCGTCGTGCTCAGCTCCTCAGCTCAACCTTCATTTCAAGATTGGCAGTCGTTCCAGTCCAGCTCCTATCACCAGTTCAGTTCCACTGCTCGTCCAGACCGCTCCGGACTCCATCTCTCCTTCGTTCATCTCGCTCAGCCGTGAAGGCCCCTCCAGCGTTTTTTCAGTTCGTTACTCCAGTCTAGTTCTGCCCACCAGTTCTTCCTAAAACATAAGTCTGAAGTTTCGTCTAAGTTTGTAGAATTTCACAACTTAGTTCATACATAGTTCCATACACAAATTCAGGTTCTCCATTCATATAATGGTGGAGAATATGTCAATTATGTGCTCAAATTATTTTCCAGACAAACGGTATTATCCATCAGACTTCCTATCCGCATACACCACAACAAAATGGAGTTGTGGAAAGGAAAAATCATCATATCCTATAAGTGACAAGAGCCCTTATGCTTGAGTCACGAGTTCCAACCTCGTTATGGCCGGAGACAGTCGCAATTTCAGTCTATCTCATTAATTGTCTACCTACAAAGGTGTTAACACTTCAAACACTCATCCATGTCTTATATAATCATATGAGTGTTCCGATAGCCTTAACACTCGAACCATGTGTCTTTGGGTGTTCTATTTTTGTTCACATCCCTAAAACATAACGCTCTAAAATTAATCTATACTCCATTAAATGTGTTTTTGTGGGATATGGAATACATCAAAAAGGCTACTGTTGTTATAATCCTCACAATCAGCGTATGTATATCACGATGGATTGTGATTTCCTTGAAACAGAATCTACTATTCTGGAGAGTCTCGTTCCATTCAATCTACTAGTCCGGGGGAGAACGTAAGTAGCCCATTAGATTGGTTGATCACTCTAGTGTGACCCAAAATAGTTCCAACAGAGCAAGTTTGAGGAATCACCGAGATGTTGAGGCTCATAGTACAGTCCTCCGATGACTCGGGCACGTCGACCCAACGAATACTCCTAAGGTTAGTCACATTAATGGCGGGGTAACTCCTATATTTTATAATTCTCAAAATACTTCCGCACATGACTCTGATCATACCAGCCCAAAAATGGAAAGTGTACAAAGGTGTTAGCACTTCAAACACCCATCCATGTCTTATATAATCATATGAGTCTTCCAATAGCCTTAACACTCAAACCACGTGTCTTTGGGTGTTCTGTTTTTGTTCACATCCCTAAAACATAACGCTTTAGATTCGGTTCTGGATTGGTACCAATTACACAATCCATTTCAGTTCTCAAACACAAACAATTCTAAATTAAAGTCCAAACCGGATAGTTCCCAAATTACAGTCCAAACCACATTTCCAAATCACTACATTGACTAATAATAATCTAACAAAACACTCAATTCCAAACACAAAACCTATTTCTTCATGTAACAATTCCAAACTTCTCCTTCATTGCTATCTCACTATTGACTTGAATGAAGTAATTAGCATCATTTTCCCAACTATTGACTTGAGATACTAGCTCACATTGCTATCTCACTATTGACCTGAATGAAGCCTGAGCAGAGGAGGTTGTAGCATCCAGTTGCTTGATATGCATCACTTTGTAGTTCAACATTTACAAGATTATAAATGAAACTTTCAATAGAATTGACAAATTATTTGAATTTATCTAGGTTTAGCAATGAACTTACAGTCTAGTAGGTGAACAGTCTTGTATTGTTATCACCATAGAGATCTGGACACACCTGCATTAAAGTTAAACATAAGTATTCACAGAGGATTCAAAATGTAAAAATTTCCAACTTTCTAAGAATCTTTTACATTTCAGGAACTGTTTATTACCCCTACTCAATCACTTTTTACTTAGAAAAAGTAAATTTGTTAACTTTCCCACTACGATTCACTCAATATTTCACTTTGCAGAACTTTTCTATTTTACCTGCCAACCAGCTTCAATAATGTTAAGATCTTCACCGAAAGAGGCTCCCAGAAGCCATAGTTGAGACAAGCTGAACTCATTAGGTTGCTTTTGCCCCATAAAACTTGCCTCCTTCAACATATGTTATGGCATGCCATTAAATCCAAACGAACTAAAGTTAAATTTAACATTTTTACAGAGTGTAACTCATGGAATTTGAAAGAAACATAGAAACTTGATGCAAACCTGATGACCACTTTCATTTATGAGATTAGGATCTGCAGACTTAGGCTTCGAGATGGACCTGCGCTTCTTCTTTCCATATCGTTTCACAGAGCTTGCCCTCAGAACGTCATCTTTCTTTGTCCTTCTTACGGGGATGGTATTTTCAGGGCTTCGTCACTGGAGGCTTCGTCGCTTCGCCACAAGAGAAGGCTTCGTCGCTTCGCCACAAGAGGCTTCGTCGCTTCGTCACTAGAGATAACTGTCTTCGTCACTGCGCCGCAAGAGGAGGATTTTGTCTTCTTCACGTCAAGAATGAAGACCACTGCTGGTTAGACTTAGACACAGACAAATTATTACTTAGGAAGGTTTATATATTTTTTAATATAGAGAGAGAGAGAGAACCGGTCCCGGTTTCTTTAGGGTACCCATATAGAAGAACCAGAACCGAAATCGAACAAAGAGATTCTTAATATTTGTTCCCGGAACTTACCCGATTTTTAAAACGTCTATCCGGAACCTATCCGAAGTGTCGACACCGGTTCGGTTTAGGGTCCAAATGGGTAATTTACTCACCCCTACAGATATCCTTGCCTTATATCCTTACCAAGGCAGTAAGTGGAAGGATTTTCAAGAATGTTTTGTGCAAGTTAAATACTGGGGATCCCACTATTCAACTTGAGGGGAGTGTTAAACATACATTTATCTTTATATCTCACAACATGTGGAACAACACTCACCAACATGTGCTACAACTCACCATCCATTATACATACTTTTCATAGTTGTAATTGCTCTAATGTTCCTAGCTTACATTATATATGTAGTATGTAAACTGAAATAAAAAATAAGGTTTCAAGCTTCAATCCAATCCAGTTTTCCTTATCCAGTTCAACAATACCTTCCTCTCTTCATCGATCAGTTGCACTGCTTCCCGCTGAAATTCTTGGAGGAAAGAATCTTTGTCAGCAATGCCTTGAGCCGCTTAGCACCCGGCCCTGGACGAAGGCCGCCGTCATATTCCAAGCTGCTCCTCCTCAAGTTGGAGCACGTCCTGTCATCGTCCTCCTTCAAACACCACCCACCATAACTGAAGTCATTTCTTCGCTTGATCTTTAGCAAATCCCGGTCAATCTTGTTGAGAACGGGGTCACCCTGTTTGAATTTGCGAGCAAAGGGTCTGTTGCTCCACACCATCTTCTTGTAGTCCTTGAGTCCTAAGGACCGAGGGTGCTGTTTGGGAGGGCTATCCCAAGTAATGTGGTGGAGGTCGTGATTGGCAGTTGTGTTTCTGAACTGGTCGGAGTTGCAGATAAGTGTCTGGAAGTAGCCTTCTGGTGAGGACACGAAATTGGTGTAGTAGAGGAGAAGGGTTCTTGGCAGGTTGTCCCATCCTACAACGCTGTATTCCGCAAATGATCTGGATAATATTGTCCATGCAGATCCTGGTGTGGCATAAATAATCCCAACTGTCACCAATCTATCAGAAATTATATAAATACAACCTTTTTTATACAATATATTTGCATGTATCTTACTATATTTTAGTTATGAATTTTGTTTTGGAAGTAGTATATTCCATTTTAAAGTTTCTAGATCCGCAAATAAAAGTAGGTCAGGCTCCAACCAATCTACCCGATTCACTAACAACCCCAAATCTAAAAATGTGTACTTTAAGTGGGCATGTTAACCTTTAATATGAAGAGAATTCCCATCAAATTAGGCCGCCACACTTTATATTTTTTGGTATGGTGTCATTTTCAGAGTTAAGAACCAAAACTAGTATAAATATCAAGTATTAGAGCATCTCTACATTATTTATTTTTTGAGCAGTGGCAGCATTTACACCAGGTCGTCAATGAAAAAGTAAAAAGTGTTCTCAATTTTCATTTCATTAGGATTTGCTTGTAGAATTTTTTCATAAAATAGTAGAACATTTGACGCATTTTAGTTAGATAGGTTGGAATAAAAATCACAAAACATAAGCTTCTTTCACCCTAAAAAGGTAACTTTAGCATACACCATTACTCAATGGGCTATCTTACCTAATTGCAGCTATTAATAGGTGTTAACAGAGATTAACCAGGTTCAAAATATTTGCTTTAAGATGAAGCTATAAAAAAGAACCCCACCACTCCACCAGAATAAATATTTTGCTTCATCCCCAAGAAGGCCAGAACTGTGTGGTGTGGATGAATTCAATGGCCAAGACAAGAAAAGGAATCACACGCAACAACTTCATTCAGATGTCCACTTAGCAAAACATTAATTATTCAACCACACATTCATGCTGTTGATCCAGAATTTCACGTGCTAGCAATGCTAGACATATATTTATTATATTTCAGTTCATAGAAACAGATAATAATAAATAGGAAAAATGGCAGAACCTGTGTAAAGCTTGAAGGCAGTGGGGAGGGATCTTTGTTTAATCGCCCACCAGAGGTCTGACTTGTTTGGACTGTACAAACCAGGATCTATTATGATGGGCTTCCCTCGACCATTTCTAAAATTCCATAAAATTATTTTATTAATTAATCAATTAAAAAATATAAGCAAAATGCATTTGGCTTGTAATATACTTACAGTTTCCAGCCCAAACGACTGGTATGTTGGACAAAATTCAGATCTCTTGGTACATCTGAGAATGCATGCATCATATCTGCATCCAAAAAATGAGGAAAAAAATCAATTACAAATATTTATATGTAAAAACAAAATGAATCAACCAAATAATTTTGTACAAAATAAGGGAGAAAGGTAATAAATTGACTCTTTTAAGAGAAATTGAGCTCAAACTGTATTAATTTGTTGATGGTAAAATGAGATTAAGAAATTGATTAATCAACCAATTACAGATTTATATATATTGTAGCAAAAAGAAAAAGAAAAAATTGAAGGTTCACTCACCATACCATCTTGAGTTACTAGTGGATAATCGGAGGCACTGAGGTTAATGAACCAATCCCACTTGCAAGCCCTCAATAGCATGGCCATGGCGTGGAGAGTGGTGGCCAGCATAGTGGGTCCTCTGTAAGTGACAAGATTCGGTTTTCCGACAATCCATACGTTCCCGAAGACCCCAAATACGGGATCTCCGGAGACGAACTTCTCGATCTCCCGCCGCTCAGACTCCGGAGCGCCGGATTCGAGGTGGATAAGGTAGTAGTTACCGGGGTGGTAGAGGACGCGGAGGAGACGCGTGAGCTTGACAGCGTCTCCTTGGGAGGCGGAGATGAGGTAGGCGAAGGTGACGGGGTAGGGCGGAGAAGAGGTATTGGTCTTGCCGAGATTGAAGGTGATGACTGGGCGGAACCCGGTGATGGGTACGATGAGCTTAGAGGGAAGGAAGAGGATAGAGAAAATGATTGAGGTTAGCAACAGAGAGATTGTGAAGATTTTGATCCCCATAGCGTTCGAATCTGCGCAGAGGGAAAGGAAGAAGAGCAGAACTCAAGAGAGGCTTCAATGGCTATTACTGCTCTGTGGAGTATTCCAGAACTATAAATAATTTTACTAATCGAAAAAGTATGAATATTTGTTAACGGATACTTCCGTTAATCACCATGTTAAACACTTTTTAAATTTATTGTAAATAAATATTAATAATTTTTATTAGGGTAAAATACGAATTTTTTCTTTAAGTATAAGCTGAATTTAAGATTCTCTCTTAATTATTGAAATTTTAAATTTTAGTCTTAATATTTGGCTAGATGAAAAATCATTCATTGTTGTCACTTAGTCATTTGTTCTTGACGAAAACCTAGTCATGTGTGTGACACATGCTATTTTAGTGATCAAATTGCCCTTATTCATCATGTCCATTCTTGACCAAGTTGGAACTTATTATACGACAGATCGAGGGATTCGATCTCCTTGACCTTCAACGTTGGGAATGGGTCGACAAGGCGGTTGCGCGACAAGTCAAGGTTGAAGATCTTGGTGAGGTTGGTGAAGGTTTTGGGCACTGTACCAGATAATTTATTATGGAAAAAGTACAAGGCGTCGAAGGTCGTGAATTGTCCGAGGAAGTCAGAGATGGGTCCAGTGAGAGCGTTGTGGTCTACTTTGAGGAACCTTAACTTCGACGTCGACGTTTAATATGTTTATATAAAATGGTTTTTTAATCCAAAAATAATTTAATATATTTGAAAATAATAGTAATCAGTATTTTTGTTAATTCTAAATTAAAAAAATTTATTAAATACTTTTTAAATTTTACAAAATTAATTAAATAATTTTTCAAATGTTACAATTGCATCATACAAACTTATATTAATATTACAAATAAATTTCAATCCCAGTTAAGCCTCAATCGTATTAATAAGGTAGGGGTCGAATCTGGTCCAACCAATTGGAGGTTCTTATGGTCTATAAGTGCAAGGTTTGCAAAGACCATGAAACTTTTGATTGGGTTAGAATCAAATCAATATTTATTTGTAACACTGATATAAATGTGTAGGGTGCAATTATAACGTTTGAAAGAGTATTCAGTTAATTCTGATAAATTTAAAAAGTTTTTAACGAAAATTTTTAACAGCGAGTTGGTGGAATGACTAATTACTATCGTTTTCAAACATGTTCGACTATTCACTATCATAAAAAAAATATGTTGGTACAAATAAAATTTTGTACAAAATTATTTTCAGAATTTTACTAAGTGTATCCATTTGTTTGGAGTACATATTAAAGAAAAAACGAGTTGTATTAAATATATATTTAGTGCAGATATAATCTATAATTTTTATGGGATAAATTACTAATTTCAAAGATGATTTATCGATCCACAAGTTAACATGCGTGGTTCAAAAAATTATATTTATTTTGAATTTAATTATTAATTAACATGACACGAATTTTTACAATTAATTTGCACTACGTGTAAACTTGCGTCAATTTTTAATCTAATTAAATTTTCAAACATACTAGTATTGTACAACGCATCAGTCATCACGGTTCGATAGTTAAACTTTAACCTAAATTTATTTTTCGTACAACTTAAGTTAAACGGAAGCTATAAACTAACTTGTATATCTAAAAGTACATAATTTAAACTAACAACGTGTTCTTTTCACGGAATAAGAATGAAATAGGTGATACAGATTATGTATGAAGTTGTTCTTTTTGCGGAATTGAAAAAAAATTCGGAATACGGATTCTTAAAGGGGTAGAGTTAGAGATTCCGGCCAAAAATTTCGAATTTCCTAAGCCGGACGGGGTGAGAATAAGGAATAGGCAGTGTTATCAGAACCAGACTGGAGGTCTGACCGAGAACCGGACTCCTGTCCGATTTGGTTAAGCTAAAAGATCGAGTTGCATAGCAATAGTGTTTGAATCGATCGGTTTTGTGAAAACCGACCGATTTTTGGTTCACTTTTTTGGGATTTTTTTTAAACAGACCAATTGATTTTTTGTTTCAATTTAAACCGATTTTTTTTTGTGTGTGTGTGTTTGAAACTATGTAATTTGTAACTTTGTATTTTTTGTTTTTTTCTTACTTATGAACAGTGAACCGGGTCCGACCGGGTCCGACAGGACGAATCAGGAATCGACCCTTCGTCGGTTCGAGGGTCGGTCAGATAACATTGGGATAGGTATGTAAAAGACGGTTTTGCCCTCAATTAATTTAATTAATTCCTAAACTACCCCCACTCCTTCAACTCTGCGTCTCCTTCAATTTCATTTCATCCTCCCTATGAATCGAACTCCTTCATCCCCAGGTACGACTTCTCTTCGTCCTTCAATCAAACCCATAAATCGCAAGGTATAGGTTCGATCGAACCCAGAATCGCAAGGTTCTGTTCGAACAGAACCCACAAATCGTGTTTATGGGTTCTGATCGAACCCAGAATCGTGGGTTCATGATGTGTTTGATGTTGTTTGATTAAGGTTGTTCATGATGTGTTTATAGTTATGGTTGGTCATGCTGTTTAGGGTTGTTCATGTTGTTCTTTGTGTTTCTTCTCTGTGGTTTTCTTCGTGTTTATTATGGGTTTGTGTTGTTTATGCTTGAAATCATAAATGTCCATGAAATTCTGGCCTTGAAGCGGTGTGAATTGTTGTCCAAGAAATTCTGGGTTCGTCCATTAGATTATTCGTTTCTTGAGAATGTGGAAATACATCACTTAATGTCTTGCAAAAATTGGAACTTTTATCATTTGCAAATACCTCACCTGCTGTCTTGCAATTATTTTGTGCTAACTGTTGGATCTTTGCTACTTGAATCTTCATTATGTAGGGTTTGAATAGTCATATGCAAGGATAGGCATGACAAAGGAAGCTATCGATGCTCCATCTCAGGCCAAAGATGGCGAATTGTTGGGTCAAGCTCACTTTTGTTTCAGCTGTTGCCGCAGCTTCATTCTGTGATGATTTTGTTTCTAATTTGTAGGTGTTGATTGTTATTAGAGAAAAAAAAAATACATGTGTTTAATTTAAAGCCTTTAATTTGAGCATATTATTTCCTTGTACAATTTTATAACTTTCGAACGGTGTATTGTCGTGTAGTAATGAAATGTTATATTGCGAATAGTGTAATTAAGAATTTTACGGTTCAGATAAATATGATCTCAATGGATCGTGGAAAAATAATGAATTTAGATTATAATTTACGTTAATTAAAATATTTACTACAAAAAAGTTAAGGGATTGTCCTTTAAAATTAATTGAATAAATTATTTAAAAAAGTTTTTGTAATTATTAATTAATTATATTTAAGTTTTTATTATTATTATTTTTTAAAATTAATTAATACCAATTAATTATATTATATACTATACAAATACAAGTAGGGATATATATGTTATTTTCATATATCATTCCACTAAAAAATATTTGAATTCCTTACTCCATTCTATTCCAACAAAAACAACAACTTTATATTATTATATCTTTTTTTTTTTTAGCCCAATTATATTATTATATTTTATTCATTATTTTCTGTTTCGTATTTCTTATTCTATATTCTGCAACGCAACGGAATTCCTGAATAAATCGTTTTGAGATCGCCCACATATAGTTTGTTGGATTGACCAACCAAAATCAATTGAGGCATTGGAGGAAGGTTAGGTAGTAAACTGAACCAGATATTTAATATTTTAATTCCGGAGAAAATAGTAAAATAAGAGGTTGAACTAGTTAAATTAATTTCAATATTATAATTATTGAACTAGTAATATTTATTTATTTAAATGAAAGTAAACGAAATTACCAAGGAGACTGCTCATACTGAAGCATAATTCACCTGCAAGCGTAAAAGGTGAACTTAATTATAATATGTATAATTTTTTTTAAGGGTTTAATTGTAATATTTTTAAAAAGTAGTAAGTTATTTTAAAAAAATTTAAATATATTTTGTTAAATTTTAATGAAAATTTGGATAGAAAGAGAAAACTAAATATTGATTCAAACATTAGTGATGAAAAAATTAAAACTAAACATTAAAGAAAGATTTTAAAAATAGATCTAAATATTAGAGAATAAATACATATTTTACTCTAATTAAAAAACAATAGAGTAATTACATTAAAAACAACAATAAAAGGTAGTATACTGTGTAAGTGTACCTGGTGTACTGAAAGCTAGGGGTGAGCAAAAAATACTGGTTGGACCGTGATCGGCCCGAGACCGGTCCGAGACCGGCCCGAATAAGACCGAGACCGACTAGGACCGAGACCGAACGGGCGGGTTTTTTCCTTTAAAGTCGGGCTCGATCTCGGTTTTTTTCTCGAAATTACCGATTCGGACCGGACCGGCCCGAGTTGTACTAAAAACCTAGCAGACTTAGTAATACAGTAATACTATACTAACTAATTAGGGTAGCACCGTAGCAAACTTAGCACAGCAGTCAGCCATTTTCATTTTTCCTCACGCAGTCCGCCAGTCCCGCACTCCCGCTGATCCCTCTCCCACGGCGTCTCCGACTTCGACTTCGTCTCCGCCTCGTCTCCGCCTCGCCTCCGCCTCTCCTCTCGCGTCCAGCACTGTGTTACTTCGGTAAGTTCGGTTAACTTAGATTGGTACTTCAATTAGTCAATATACTTCGATTGTTACTTCGATTTCGATTGGTAAGCATATTGGTTCAGTATATTGCAGAAATTGAATTGAATTGCAGAAACTTGGAAGGTTGGATTGCATTGGATCTGAATTTCATTTTTCAGAAATTGAATTTAACTGCATACATCTGAATTTCAGTTTTAGACTTGCCAATTATTCGGTGGAGATGATAGCAACCAGTGTTGATGGAGTTCGTGCTGTCATATTCTGAGCATTGCAGCATTGCTTACATCCATTAAAAAACACGTATGGAATGGACAAACTCAAGGAGTAGATGTGGTCTCAGTAAATTGCAGTTTCCTTTTCATTTTTTGTGGAATTGTCCATCTCCAATCATAAACCTTGAAATGAAACCTATATGCACTCTTAGCTGTAACATATAAACTCTTAGCTGTAACATATATACTCATAATGCAAACTTAATGAAACCTAATCTTAGCTAGTTAGCTGTAACATATATACTCTTAGCTGTAACATAAATACTCCTATGTGAACTTGAGTAATTTCCATTTCTATTTCCCTTTGTCTTTGTTGGTGCATTGATCCATTGTCCTTCTATATCTTTTTTGTAGATGACTTTGGTGACAGATTTAGACGCTCATACTCCAAGTGATGTTGGGTCAACTCCAACTCCACCACCAATAGGAGATGCACCGTCGAGCACTGATATTGAAAGGGTACCACCTACTCGAGCTGCAACTACTAAGGGTAATAAAACTTGGTCCTCTGTCTGGAAACATTTTGTTAGAAACGTTGCAACTAGTAGAGCTACTTGCAATTACTGTGGAAAAGATTTTGTTTACAGTAGTGCTCAAGGAACTAGTGGTTTGCATCATCATCTTGAAAGATGCAAACATAATCCGCATAAAGTTCCAGATAAAAAACAAAAGACTCTTTCATTTACATCTGCTGTTAGTAGTGAAGTGTCATGGAAGTTTGATAATGAAGTAGCTCGTAAGGAACTTGTGAAGATGATAATTGAGATTGAAAAACCATTTAAGTTAGTTGAGACTGAAGGTTTCAAAAGGTTTGTGAGATCATTGAACCCAAAAGCTGTTTTGCCTGGACGTCATACTGTTGCACGTGATTGTATTAGTCTGTACAATGAAGAGAAGTTTAAGCTGAAGCAATATTTTACCGTGTCAAAACAAAGAGTTTGTCTTACTACTGATACATGGACGTCCATTAAAAATCAGTGTTTTATGTCTTTGACTGCTCATTATATTGATCATGATTGGAGGTTGAACAAGAGAATTTTGAACTTTTGTCAAGTTGCTAGCCACACAGGCGAGTCGATGGCTACAGTTATTGAAAGATGTTTGGTGATCTGGGGTATTAACAAAGTGCTTACTATTACTGTTGATAATGCAAGTGCTAATGATGTTCTTGTTAACCATCTGAAAAGAAGGTTTCAAGTCTGGAACACAACCATACTTAAAGGTGAATTCTCTCACGTTAGGTGTGTTGCCCACGTTCTTAATCTTACCGTCAAGGATGGGTTGAAGGATATCAACGTATCTATTAGCAGAATTCGTACAGCAGTTAGATTTTGGAGAGGATCTCCAGCTAGGTTACAAAAGTTTAAGGATGCAATTGAACATGAGAAGTTGGCTTGGACAGTAAATTTGTGTTTGGATGTTGAAACAAGATGGAATTCCACTTTTAATATGTTGGAGACAGCTGTCAAGTATAGAAAGACATTTGAATATCTGGAAGGGAAAACTAACTCTAAGTATGTGATGGAACTTAGTAGTGGTGTAGGAGTTCCTACTTATGAAGATTGGGATTTTGCTGAGTCAGTTTTGCCATTTCTTAGAATTTTCTATGATGCTACTCTACTTGTTTCTGGTTCTTCTTATGCTACTAGCAATAATTGCATGAGTGAAGTTTGTAAGATATCAATGCAAATTACAGAACGTTTGCAAGATTCACGATTTGCTACCATGACTGAAAAAATGAAGAAAAAACATGACAAATATTGGGGTAGTGTTAAGAGCCTTAATATGTTGTTGTTTGTAGCTGCTGTCCTTGATCCTCGACGTAAAATGATATATGTATCATGGTTGATTGACGAGTGTTACGATATAACACTCTCTGCTCAGTTGAAAGACAAATTGAATTTGACTTTGGATTCTTTGTATAAACAGTATGAGAAGCATCTTGAGAAAGAAAAAGCTCTGATCTTTGATCAAAATGCAGTTATCAATGTTACTACTTCGCATGCAGAGGTTAGTATTGCTAATGTGGATTACATGGATATGAAGTTCTTGAGAAAAAGTGGGATGCAGGAAAATGTTGATGAAAAATCAGAATTAGAGAAGTATTTAAGGGAAGATCTAGAGACTCTTAAAGCTGATTTTGACATTTTAAACTGGTGGAAGTTGAATTCTGCACGATATCCGATTATATCAGCAATGGCAAGAGATGTCTTAGCAATTCCAGTATCCACAGTAGCATCGGAAAGTGCTTTTAGTACTGGAGGGCGAGTGTTAGATAAGTTTCGGAGCTCACTATCAACAGGTATGGTTGAAGCACTCATTTGCACAGGTGATTGGTTAAGAACTTCAGGTAGTTCAAAACTTCACATTGACATTGACCCCGAAGAAGAGTCAGGTACTTTTCTTTAAATTATACTATTATAGTTTAATAATGGTGATATTTACTTACTCATTTGTATTATACGATTATTTTTAATTGCAGAATCTACTGAGGTGATAGACGACTTGGCGCAAACTTTTCCATTGTCTAATCTTGATTATGATGACTAGGAAAACAGGTAAGTTGTAGCTTCCTTTTGATTATGAATCATTTATGATGACTAGGTACTCCCTTTTGACTTAAGTTTAGTATGCATAATGAAGCTTGCAATGCCCCGAGCCTATTTGATATTGTTCAATTTCAGCTTTCCTAGAATCATTTTGTACAATATAATAGATTGATTTTCAGCTTTTCATTGATTTGTCTAGATTGTGAATTATAATAGTGCAAATTTACTGATTTACTCCTCTGTGTTACAGGTTTGGTAAATGGCAATTGGCAAGGGATACTTCAGCATTATTCACTTAATACTTCAGCATTATTCACTTTGTACTTTGTGGAAAATAGTTTGTAGATGTACTGAATTTGGATTAGTTTGGTACTTGGTACTTTGTGGATCACTTTGTACTACTTTGTAGTTACTAGTTTGTACTGAATTTGGATGACTGGATGTATTTGGATTTGTAATAATTCAGTTTTTTTTTGTTTTTTTTTTTTGTGGAATTTCGGTAATGGACCGAGACCGGCCCGAGTCAAGCAAGACCGACTCGGGCGAGTTTTTTAGACCAAACTCGGTCTCGGTCCTCCAAAGTGGAGGACCGAAATTTCGGGCTCGGTCTCGGTCTTGCCAAAAAGACCGGCCCGGCCCGCCCAAGCTCACCCCTACTGAAAGCAAAAAAATTAATGAGTTAATCAGAATATGATGTCAAAAAAAAAATCATAAAAGAATATATTTAATAGTAACTAATTACTATTAAGTGTGTCAATTCTTGTCCGCTTTGAACCACTTGTCTTTCTTCATTTTTTTTGCCAAACTTTAAACCACTTGTCATGCTTAGTTAATTGGCCACGTTCCATTTAACGGTTAAAGAAGATGGCAAAAAAAACAAAAACGGTTAAAGTAACTGAATTTAAAAAATGGCTAAATTCAAATTAATATTCTTACGGAAAATAACATTTTTTTTAATATCAATTCTGCTTTACGGATATTCTGCTCTTTTCAATCGTTCGTGAACTTATTAATTACGGTACTAGACGAAACTCCCAAAGCGATGAGAGAGAGAGGCGAAAAGCGAAATCCCCAATTACTGAAGAACGCTATGTTGACTACGTGTTCGACGGAACTCCTAAGAGAAATTTAGGTCATCTGATAGCTGGGGCGTGAAGCTACAAGGATCTATATGCCTTGTGGTAGAGTCACCATCCTCCCCTCACCATCTCACCTAGTGTGCGAACCCTTGGCTTGCAAGTGCGAAGCTGCCACTTACCCAATCGAGTGTGGAAACGATCATCACGGGATAGAAGCGTCGACGACTTACAGCGAGCTTTCTTGATCCTTCCTTTGGTTTATAACTGACACTGATACCCTGACTTTACCTGCTCGCCTCTCCAACCCGTAGCATTGCTTTTCTGATCTATTTTGTAGGTTGGTCTAACTGCAGTGAAGGTGTCTGGGCTACAACAACAATGAGTTGTTATCCAGAAACCGGGGATAATCAGGTCCCCCGGAGAGCAATTCTGTCTCTGGTCCCGAAGCCCCCCAAGCAGCAGCTCACATGTCGTATTGTTGGGAAAATGATATCCCAAAAACAGGTGAAGAACAATGCAGTCTACAGTGTTCTGAAGGCTGCGTGGGCTGCATATGGCTCAGTGAAGATGACAGTTATGACTTTCGATTTCCAAAATGCAGCTAACAGAGATAGGGTCCTGGATTTGTCCCACTGGGCTATCCATGACCACTGCTTGAACCAGAAGACATGTCCCCAAAATATGTGTATTTCAGCAGTTGAGTTCGGAAGGCTGCAAGTATGAGTGCAGGTGCATGGCCTGAGCCTCCAGATGTTAAATGAAGATAATGCAGTATCGGTAGCACGAACAATAGGAAAATGTATCGCCATGGATAGTGAGGTGGAGATGCAGAAGCGAGGCTACCTTAGATTAAAAGTTGAGGTAGATGTCGAACTGCCTCTCAACCCAGGATTCTGGTGGACTGATGATGCAAGATCAGAACGTTGGGAAAAAATTAGATATGAAAGACTCACAGACTACTGTTACAAATGTGGAACAATAGAGCATAGTGCACAAGTATGTAACAGGGACATCATTCTTTCCGAAGAAGATAGATCAAAACCAATGTATGGCCTGTGGACAACTTGTGTGAGGCAAAGGAATCAATATATAGGCCAATAGATAGGGGATAGTAAGATACCAACCCCGCAAAGGGATCCGAGAAGGCCCTCATGGAAGGAAAGATCTAATGAGGGGGAATAGGGCTGAATCAAGCGAAAGGACAGGCAGTGACAAAATGCCAAAGCTGGAACCACCTCCTCAGGTTCATAATGTGGCTCAATATTCGGGCCACAGGGTGGAACCTGATCTGTCCATATCCCTGCCTACACCACATAACCAGAACTATGATGATCCTCAGTTTTATGCAGATGGCCAATGCTCCTAGCCTATTTGAGGACTTGTGTCAGTTGGATCATATGCCAGGGGGGAAGATAGAAGGGTCACGGGACATGGTGAATATGCCGAACCTAGACCTAAACTTAGCTCTTTGTTCTCTCACTGTTCCGGAAGGGGGGTTAGACCTCAATGCAGAGCCCCTAGACGAGGAGGATCTGAACCCCAAAGTTTGACCTGAACACCTGGACGATCCCTGTCTTGCACTGCTAAGCTGTAATGAAGATATGATAATGGCCAAAACGAGGAGCACAAAAAAACATGTGGACAACTTGTTCATCTCAACCGGAACAAGCTGGCCAAAGGCGGGAATGAAACAGACTTGCACTGAGACAGAAGAGTTGACCTTCAATGCTCAAGCTGACCACAGGGTGGGAGACGGGGCTATCACGACCAGGAAAAGGAAAGACTCAGGGGCAGTGCAGGAGGTAGAACCGAGGAGGCATATACATAAAGCAGGGGGAAGAAATGGCAGTACTGTCAACACCCGAGTAAGGAAACCGATCCATGCGAAGAAGGATTTTGGTGGCTGTTCCAAAACAGCCACACAGAACCAATGATCATCCTCACCTGGAATTGTCAATGGTTAGGGTCTCCCCTGACAGTTCGACACCTAAAAGACCATGTTCGAAGACTTCTACCTACAATTGTTTTCTTAATGGAAACAAAGCAGTCGGAGGCTTCGTGTGAGAGAATCAGAAGAGAGATAGGGATGAGCCATACAATGTATGTTAATCCCCTGGGGATTAGTGGGGGGTCTCGCCATTTGGTGGACGATCGATGTGAGCATATCATTCACACATATCAGTAAAAATATCATTGATAGTCAAGTGAAAAATGGAATCGATGAGAGGACAATGAAGGTGTCTTGAATATACGAGGATTCATAGTTCAATCGTAGAACTCACAACTGGGAGCGTCTAAAAGGTATTGGGAGGGGCAGAAGTGAATCGTGGATAGTCCTTGGGGACTTCAATGACATCTCTTCCCAGGCCGAAAAGACAAGGGGTCGTTGGAAGGATCAACGGAACATAGACAGGTTCAATAACCTCATTGATGAGCTCGACCTAGGTGATATGGATTTCAAAGTACAAATGCACACTTGGTCGAACAATAGGCGAGGGGAGAACAGAGTGGTCGAACGACTGGATCGGGCTATGGCGAACAGCAGTGTCAAGCTTTGTTTCCAAGAGCTCAATGTATCCATGGGTTAGCTATCGGATCTGATCACACCCCAATCTCGGTTATCCTTGACCGAGAGGAAAGGCGAGGTAACAATGCCTTTAAGTTTGAAGAAATATGGCTACAAAACCCACAGTGCTTCGATGTTATTAGGGACGCTTGGAACAGAGGTGGTAGGATCCGAAGGGTTGAACATTATAATATTAAGATTAGGACTTGCCGAGAGGAGCTAATCCGATGGTGTAGGCTGTGTTTCAACAACAATTTGAAACAGATCGAAGAATCAAAGTGTAGGCTGCAGGAAATTGCCTCTCTACGACCAACTGATCAGCTAGAAATGGAAGAGAAGTTTTTCAAGTCCAAAGTGCATGCACTTTGGAAATACGAAGAAATCTTCTAGAAACAAAGGTCAAGGGTGAGGTGACTTAAGGAGGGCGATAAAAATTCAAAGTTCTTCCATCAAACGACACTGGAGAAAAGGAGGAGGAACAAAATTGTCAAACTTAGGAGTTCGGTTGGGAATTGGATAGAAGGCGAAGATGAGATAATGGGCGAGATTTTTTTCTTTCTACACCAGGCTGTTCGGGGTGGGGGTGATGATGGGCCGAATGGGAGTGGGGAGCTCGGGATTCTCGACTATCTCGAAAGAGATATATCGGGAAGCATGAATGAAAGACTAATAAGGGAGGTCACAGAGAGAGAAATTTGGGCATCAGTCAATCAGCTTGGGGGGTCTAGGGCACCAGGACCAGACATCGTCACTATGGTTCAGACCTTCTTACAATCAGGTAGTTTTCCTCCCTATATAACCCATACCGACATTACTCTTATTCCTAAAGTTTCAAACCCGTCATCTGCCTCTGAATTCAGACCTATAAATCTGTGTAACTTTGGATATAAAATTCTTGCAAAGGTTCTGGCAAACAAGCTAAAAACTTGGTTACCAGAACTGATCACTTCCTAGAGTGATTTCGTGTCAGGTAGACAGATTCAGGATAATGTCCTAGTAGCACACGAGATGTTCCACCATTTGAAGATAAGTCAGAACGGTAGGGGCAACTCCAGGAAATCAGATTGTGCGCTAAAGATAGATATGGAGAAAGCCTACGACAAAGTAGAATGGGACTTTCTGATCAAGGTTTTGGAGAAAAGGGGATTTCATCATAAATGGATTCTCTGGATCAAGGTGTGCATCACCTCAGTAACCTACCAGGTCCTAGTGAATGGGAAGAAGACTCATACGATCCAACCGAGAAGAGGTCTTAGACAGGGAGACCCTATCTCCCCGTACCTATTTATCTTGGTGACGGATGTGCTTTCGAGAGGGATGGAACAAAGAGTGAGTTTGAAAGAGATAACCGGGATACGTCCTAGGAGGATGTGCCCCGAAATCCACCATCTCCTATTTGCGGACGATTCACTGTTTTTCCTGAAAGGAACTGAAGAAAACGCTTCAGCCCTTAAGGAAACCTTGGACGAGTATTGTAAGGCAACGGGGCAGCGGGTAAACTTCTCAAAATCAACTCTGTTTTGCGGGGATATTGTAAACGACTCGTTCTCGAGGCATGCGACGCACATCTTTGGAATGAACTTGGTAAACAACTCGGGCAAGTATTTGGGTCTTCCATCTATTTGGGGGAGGTCTAAATGTGATGCTCTCAGCTTTCTTAAAGACCGTATCATCCACAAGCTTCAAGGGTGGACATCAAAGCTCCTTAACAACGCGGGCAATGAAGTTTTGATTAAGGCGGTTATTTCTGCAATACCTTCTTATGCTATGAGTGTTTTCAAGTTACCTAAGACATGGTGTGGCCAAATGAATGGTTTGATAGCCTGGTTTGGGGGGGGGGGGGGGAGGGAAGCAGAATGGGGATCGCAAGATCCATTGGTTGAAATGGGATTCGATGACTCGGGCTAAGAAGGATGGCGGTATGGGCTTCCGTGAGCTTGAAGCTTTCAATGTTGCGTTGCTTAGTAAGATGGCCTCGCGTTTGTGGCTCGAGCCTAATGCTCTTTGGGTTAGGGTGCTTAAGGGATTGTACTTCCCATCCTCGGACTTCAGTCAAGCTAAGAAAGGGAGTAGGTCCTCATGGGCGTGGGCAAGTGTGTTGGAGGGGAGAAAAGTTCTGTTGGAGGGTTCAGTCTGGTCGGTTGGTGACGACAGTCGAATCAAGCCTTTACTTGATGCATGGATCCTGGGGAGCTACGACAAGAGGCTCGGTTCTCATCCAGTTACTCTCGCCCAAGCGAACACTCGGCTGGAGGAATGGATCGAACCAACCACAAGAGTGTGGAAGGTGAACCTTATCGTTGATGCTGTCCCAGAATCTGAGGTAATGCAGGTACTTTCTGTCCCAATTTCGTTGGTTAGTCGTCCCGATCATCTCCAATGGCCTTTTAAAAGGGGAGGCAAACTTACGGTACGCTCAGCGTACCATTTCATTAGAGACCAAGATGGGTGCCTGGGTGTAGACTCGGAGGGAAGGGGTTCAGGGTCTGATCCGAACCTTTGGGAAGCTGTTTGGAAAGCAAAAACGCTACCCAAGGTCCGGATATTTGGTTGGAAGGTGTTGTCCAGCTCTCTTGCTGTCAGGGAGAGGCTCGTGCGGAGGGGGATCCAAGTCCCTCTCGGATGCCCGATGTGCAACAAACCGGAGACAATCCTCCACCTGATCAGGGAGTGCGACTGGCTTAAACAATTATGGGAAGAGGTGCTCGGGATCAGGCAGGCAGGCCAAGGATACTCATCAGTGCAGGAGTGGTTAGGAACGAGGCTCACCGAACCTACCAGGATTGAGGAGAGCAAACAGATTCGTTGGAGTATCGTTCTAGGTACGTGTTGGGTCATTTGGAAGATGAGATGTTCTATTGTGTTCGAGGGGAGACTACCAAATGTCAGGAGAGCGGTGGACCAAGTCAGAAAGATGATCCACGAGGGAGCTCAGCTCGGAAGCCGATCGCCTGGCTTCGGGAGGACGCAGATGCTGCAATCGGAACAGGTTGACCTGGGAGTTCAGCAGCAGGACCCCGATCCTTCGTGCAACACCAACACCATTACAGGTCCAATGCAGGAGCCGAGCTTGGACCACCAGCACGGGAACCAGCGAAGGGCGAACACGACATGGAGTGGACAATTGAGGGAGTGGTTAAAATCAACTGTGATGCCTCGTGGGATAGCAATACGGGTGAAGGATGTATAGGTGTTATAGCTCAAAATTTTGCCGGACAGGTTATAGGAGGCTCCATCCGATCAGAAAGGTCACCGTCGATAACAATGCTCGAAGTTAAGGCTGTCTTCTTTGGTGTCCTTCTCGCCATCGAAAATAGGTGGGAATCAGTCATTTTTTAGTAGGATTCAAAGTTGGTCATTGAAAACCTTATAGGAGTCGTTTATTTTTGGGAAATTCAGACTTTGGTCCAAAATTGTTTATACTTGACGAGTTCATTTAGGAATTCGTCATGGAGTTGGGTACCAAGATCCGCGAATCAATGTGCGGACTGGTTAGCGAGGCAAACTATTGTGGGGATGAGTCTAGGTTACTGAGTTTCACAACCGCCACCCTCCCTGTTACAGTTTTTACGGTTTGATACTCCTTTGTATCGGGGTCACCCTTGACCCCAAATTTTGTGATTAATATACGGAATTTTTTATTAAAAAAAAACGTTCGTCAACTTTGCGAATGGCCAAAAAGAACTATTCTGCCATGATAAGACTAAATCAAAAACTATTTTTTTTCTTCTTATTCAACAGTCTAAGAAGAGGTGATAATTCGTACGGTATCTGTCATGTGTTTATCATTAATCCTATATTATAATTTAAAATACGAATACTGAACGATTATTAAATATATAGTGACGTGTACGATTAACTTTTTTATAAATAAAAACTTTATATATACAATTATACACGACACAAGCTATATTGCATCGAGTTAATTATTAAAAAAAAACTTTGAGAAAAAATCAAACAGCAAATCAAACTTTTTTTTTTACAAGAAACAAATTAAACTTTTGAAATTGTGCAAATAACAAACTTACCTCAAATTTTCATTATGTTTGAACGGATTTTTCAATCTTCGAGGAAGTTATTAAGTTGTAATATCATTTCCTTATAATACTCAAACTAATGTTGATTTAATAACTCCCTCAAATATTGAAAAATTCATTCAAACATAATGAAAATTTAAGATAGGTTTGTAGATTGGTCAATTCAAAAAGTTTGTTTTGTTATTTGTAAAAAAAAAAGATTTACTGTTTGGTTTTTCTTTAAAGTTCAGTTTCTTTTTTTATAATTAACCCTATTACACGACACGAAACAACACGACACAAAATTCATCAAAATCATAATTTACAAGTTATGATTGTGTTTATACGTATATCAAGATCATGTATTAAGATTAATTACATATATGCATAAATACAGATTGTTACAAATCGTTGTTTAATCGTGATGTATCTGAAATTGTGAACTCTAAACCTAAGAATCTGTTTAAGCCTAGCTATAGAGTTTCTGAACTATACCGTCCGTCCCTGCATCTCCATCACAATGGTGATATCTGGGTTCAGTTACCCCATTCTGGACAAAGTAACTCGATCACGATGAACTCGATGTCTGATGCGTTTAACTTGTCACGGAAATGGCGAATCAGCAAATTCACAATCTTTCTAATACAAATTCTGCATAATTAATTCCATTTTCACATCATCTATATAATGTGGAAGCTCACAATTTGAATAACAGAAACAATCACAGAACAAGAAGAAAATACACACTACAAAACGCTTGCTTCAAACCACCAAATCATCCAGGTCAGACGATTATTTATCTCCGACATGGCCTCGACCACCACACTCTGGGCACATCATGTTCCCAGATCCACCACAACCTGCATGATGACGATGATCAGATGGATGGGGAGAATCCATATATGAAGCTGTATGCAAGTGCAACTGAAATTCAACAGGCAGACCGATTGATGACAGATTAAAAAAAAATGTGTGTCTACCTAAGCATCGGACTTTCACGATGATCCCTTGGCTCTCCAATATTGAATCAACATACAGTCCACAGCCTGAACAAGTTGCACAGAGAATTGCACCCTTAGCATGGCAGTCATTGCATTTGGGATTATCTCCAATTGCTTTCTCTGCTAAAGACAACCCTACCGGTGTTTCTATTCTTTCTTCTGGTATGGCCTTGTCATAGCAGAATAGGGACTCAGGGCTGCTGCTTCGTCTGTGTAAATCTCCAACCGCCCTTGATTCAGACTGCATCACACAAAAATTAAACAAATAATGTGAACTTCTCAATAGAATAAAATCGTTTCATGAAGATGTGGGATCATTTCACATACCAAAACAAGATTCAAGAACACATTGTTCCCCCACTTCATGAGGAACTCCTTCCCTTTCTTTTTCGGGTTGACATTTCAGTTCTGGATATTGATAAACATGGAGTGGAGGAAACCCATCTATAGCAATTCCGATTGAACATTCGAGGCTTTACTAGATGCAAGAACGATTGAAACATTTGGTTCTGATTTTACTCTACAGATCTCAAAGCCTCATCTCTGGAGCTCATATTATATGAGGCGAACATCTAGCATCAAATTCTTCATTTACCATCATCACAACTCTAGTTGTACCAAGTGATAGCACTAAGCTTAAGAACAAATAAGGTTTCACTGAAGATTGTGTGAACTAAGAACTTAACAGAAATAGCAATTTTTCATCCAATTCCAACCAAAGAAACCGATAAATAATCTCAATCCACTGCAAATCGCCATATGATTCTGAAACCCACAAATTATCCAAAACATAGCAAAATAATTGTTTCTATTGCTCATTCCAGCCTAGATTCATAATCTAGCATGCCCATTAAATGGAAAGCATAAAATTCAGCTCAATCGTTTGGCAATTTTACTGAAATCAGAATTCAAATTAATATGCAAACTGACGCTCCAAGTAAATATGAAGAACGAGAGAGGAAGAACTTACCCAGCCGGAGGCTGAACTAGAAATAGAACCATTGGGTGAGACAGAAGCATGGATTTTGCTCTTTGAGACTCTTCCTCCAACGAAATGGTACGCGTAGGAGATCTTATTGCTATTGCAGCCCAGCTTCGGTGAAGCAGTTCCGGCAAAATTAGGAGACGGCAAGGTCGTGCGTGAAGCTAAAGAATCCATCTCTATGACGAACAGTATGCAAGAGGAAAACGCTGTGTAACTATTGAATTGAAGATTAGAGCGAGAGATTAATGAGGGCAAGCATTGGTTTAATCGACATGGATAACTGTTGCAAGCGACCCAAGTTCTCGGTGTTAACGACGGAGATTTTGGTCCAAAAAAAAACGACGGAGAGCAGAACGGGTCGATCTTCTAATATATTTTAGGGTTATTTTTCAATTTCACCACTAAAGTTTGGACCGAATTTAAAATTCACTATTGATGTTTAAAATTTTAAATTTTAATCATAATGTTTAGACAAAATAAAAGATTCCCCCGTTCCGTCAGTTTACCGTTTATATCAGACGGTTTATGAAACATATGCGGATCACGTACGGTTCCTAATTTGGAAAAGATCAAATTGCCATCGTTTCAAAAACATCCGCTTCACTTCTTCCTCAAGTCAGAGCTTATTCACGCGTCGGGAAGCAACAGTGGAAGCCGACTTCCGAAGCAACAGGGGAAGGACATGATTCCATCTGACTTCCTCCTCCTACCGCCTCAGTTCGGAATCAAGAGAAGTCGGAAATACAATCGGAGGGATTACTACAGTGGAGGAAATTCGTAGTGGATGAATGATGATGGGGACTGTGATTTTGAGAATCAACAGAGGCCCCACGGAGACAGTCCAAGTCATCCTCGTCAAACTTTTTGTTCTACAGCCCTAGCCCCCTTCGGAGCCTCTTCAAGAACTCACCGGCGATTGGAAACTCTAGCGTCAAATCCACGCCTCTCCGACTCTTCAAGCGGCCGTTTCCACCGCCGTCTCCAGCTAAGCACATCCGTTCATTGCTCATCAAGCGTTATGGAGCCGTGAAACCCAATGAATCTCGATCCCAGAGGAAGGCGAGGAAGGCATCAGCCTAGATAAGAACTTCGGGTTCTTGAAGCATTTTGCAGCCAACTATGAGGTCGGGGATGAAGTGGGCAGAGGCCATTTTGGCTACACTTGCTCTGCTAAGGTCAAGAAAGGTTCTTTTTTTTTTTTGGTCAAGTCAAGAAAGGTTCATTGAAGGGTCAAGAAGTTGCAGTCAAAGTCATCTCAAAATCCAAGGTTCGTCCGTCTGTATTCCAGAAGCAATCCTGCTGTAGATAAATTTAGCAATCCATGCTTCGATATATATTATATATGTTAGTTCATAATATTTTATGTGCTGTGATTTTGATGATACTTAGTTTTTTTTTTTTTTGGCCAAATAATCAAACACTTCATTACTCGAATACACCGTTTACATAGTCCGAAATACATAAAGATAATAAAGGAGGCGGATGTGACAAAGTCCAATTAGATGGACACATCCCCTGTTTCGAATTTGTAGCAATCCAGTGTGTGCACCTGTTCGCCGTTCTCCGGACAAACCGCCATTGGATGTTTGGGCACTCCTTTGCCACATTCAAAATATCAACAACCACATTATGAATTTCTCAATCATTCTCGAGATGTCCTCCTCTAAGTATATCTATTACACATAGGGCATCCGATTCGATGATAACATTGTTCCACCTGTGGTGTCTCACCATTTCCGTCGCCTGGAGGATCGCCTTAGCTTCCAAGATCTTCGCACTCGCACCAAAGCACCTAGCGTTCCTACCATCAACGATCTTGTCACGCCAATCCCTCGCGATCACACCTAGACCACCGTTGTTAGTCGTATGGTCCCAAGCTGCATCGCAGTTCACCTTCACCACCCCGGGAACTGGTCGGACCCAGCCCCTATCCGCATGCTCGCTCCCATGAACAGGTCTGACCCTGTTTGGTTTGTGCACAGCTCGCCATGTTTCGCATGCCAGGGCTCGCGCAGCCCGGGCCGTCGGCTCGACCTGCGGCTCCTTCCCTTCGTAGCTAGCACAACATCTGGTTTTCCAGATCTCCCATGCGGTTGCTTCCCCCAGCACACGCCTCCATCTACCTGCCTCACCTCCGGTGTGGCTCAATGCCTGAATGGACCTGATCCATTCAAGCCAACCTGCAGTACCCGCATCTGCAGTGACCGAACCCCATAGTTTACGCCATACAGCTAATGCCCAAGGGCATTCCAAGATAGCATGCATGGTCGTTTCAATAGCATCACAAAAACTGCACTTTGGTTCGGTTTGGATTCCCCGTCTCGCCAATTCAGCACGTACAGGTAAAGCATTATGTGAAGCTCGCCACAAGAATTGTTTTACCTTGGGGATGGAGTCGCCTCGCCAAATGGTTGTCCAGGTTTGGCTCTCGACGGTTGCCTCACCCACAGCCACACTGTTGTTCAAACTGGGCTCCCTCCCTCGAATCTGGTGGTAGACCAACCGTGGTCTCGGAACCCCATCTGCGGCCGAGGGCCATACGAGTCTGTCCTCGGTGGGAGTGTTGCTCATGTGTATTGCCTCGATTGCAGCACGCTCCGATCCCGATATGCTATGCTGCAGATCCGCCAATTTCCAGCGCTTGCTCCCCGTATCATATATGTCACTTACTCGCATCCGAGTGCCTTCCGTATCACCTGAGTTGGTCCTGATTCTGTTTCTAGGAATGCCCGGGATCCATGCATCCCTAAAAACATCAATGTGTTCCCCAGTTCCAACCCTCCACATCCCTTCTCGATGTAGAATGTCCCGTCCCTCCAGAATGCTCGACCACGCCCATGACGGTCGAGCACCTCTGGTCGCATCCATAAGCCTCCCTCTCGGGTAGTAAAGGCCTCTCAACACCCTCGCCCACATCGAGGTGTTGTCCGTATGAAGGCGCCACGCTGTCTTGGTCAGCATGGCCTTGTTAAAATCGGTCATGTCGCGGAAGCCCATACCTCCTACATCCTTTGGTTGGGTTAATTTCCCCCAACTGACCCAATGAATCTTTCTCCTATCATCCCGACCATTCCACCAAAACCGTGCTATGAGTTTCACCACATCTGCACACCACGTAATTGATAATTTAAAGAGAGACATAACATAGGTCGGGATGGCGGTAATTACCGCCTTGATTAGGACCTCCTTTCCTGCTGTATTAAGAAACATGGTTTTCCACCCATGGATCTTCTTGATAACCCGTTCCTTGAGGTATTGCAAGGCCTCCCTCTTGGATCGCCCCCAGTTGGTAGGAAGACCCAAGTATTTACCCGCATCCTCAACAACTGGGATGTTGAGAATGGTGGCCACTTGCTGCTTCGTGTCCAGACTCGTCATCCTACCAAACTGAATACAAGACTTCTCCAAATTTATCTTTTGACCAGACGCCTTGCTATACCTTTCAATTGATTCCTTGAGGGTTCGTACGTTCCTTTCCGTCGCTTTCATGAAGAAAATGGAGTCGTCCGCGAAGAACAAGTGGTGTATCTCCGGACACTCCCTCTTCATTCTGATCCCTTCATACCTGTTTTCCTCCACGTCTCGCATGATCTGGCGTGAGAGAACGTCCGCAACGAGGATGAAGAGGTACGGGGAGAGTGAGTCTCCCTGCCTGATACCTCTAGTCGGTCTGAACCTAGGTGTCTTCGTTCCATTGATTACCACGCTGTACTGCACCTTGGTCACGCACTCCTCAATCCAGCTGCACCATTTACTTGAGAACCCTAACCTTTTGAGAGTTTGTAAGAGAAACTCTCATTCAATGCGATCGTATGCTTTGCTCATATCTAATTTTACTGCACACTCCTCACTCCCTCTCCTTTTGTTCGTCCTAAGGTGGTGGAACACCTCATGAGCGATAAGGATGTTATCGTGGATGAACCTGCCTGAGACAAAAGCACTTTGATAGGGGGTTACAAGTTTAGGTAGTACCAATTTAAGCCTATTTGAAAGGATTTTAGAGATGATTTTATAGCTGAAATTGCATAGGCTAATTGGTCTAAAGTGGGTCGTATTGACCGGGTTGGGGATCTTAGGGATTAAGACTATATCAGTATAACAGTATCCAAGCATTAATACATTCGATTCAAAAAAGCCTCTAACAGATAGGAAAACGTCCTCACCCAAAACGTCCCAGAAACGATGATAGAACAATCCCGGGAAGCCGTCTGGGCCCGGAGCTTTGTTCCCTCCCAGTTGGAATACTGCTCTTTTCACTTCTTCCCTACACACCATCCTAGTCAGAGTATTGTTCTCTGTAGGGGTTACCATTGCTGGTACACTGAGCAACTGGTCCGGGATCCCCTCAGTACCCTCTGTCGTAAATATCTCGTGAAAATATGATTCACATTCGCGCACAATATCCTCTTCATTCTCGATCCATATTCCATCCCGTCTCTGCATCCGACAGATGTTGTTCTTCCTCCTTCTCTCCACCGTAGTCTGGTGGAAGTAAGCCGTGTTTCTATCACCGGCCTCCATCCACTGAACTCGAGACCTCTGTCTCCAGTACTCCTCCTCCTTTGCCCACGTCTCTTCCAACTTCCTCTTAAGAGATACCTCGATGTCACGTCTATAATGCCCGTGGTTATTCTGCTGCACCTTTCGGAGTTCCTCATGAATCTCCTCAATCACTTTCCTATTGTTTCTCACGGCATTCTGTTTCCACTGTATAAGATCCTTACGACATCGAGTGAGCCTATTATGGATGCCCCCAGTTTGTCCTTCTCGTTGGCCCAAATCTCAGACGTCCCTTACAATAGTTTGGCATTCCCTCTCCTCCGTCCATGCCTTCTCAAACCAGAAAGGTCGTTGACTCTTAAAGTTTTTTCTGTTTACTTGAATCAAAAGTGGGCAATGGTCAGATCCAATCTGAAGTTTATGGATCACCGTTGCATTTGGGTGTGCCCGGATCCAGTTTTGATTGACCAAAGCCCTGTCGAGTCTTTCCCTGATCTGTTCCTCTCCCTCCCGGTTATTACACCAGGTATAGTGGCTACCTTTGTACCCCAAGTCAACAAGACCCGTGTCTCGCATCATGGCATTGAAAGCATCCATTTTCCTGGGGTCTTTCGGTCGTCCTCCTTGTTTTTCACCTCCCCGCGCGATTTCGTTAAAGTCACCCACACACATCCATGGGCCATTCCCACCATTAGCCATTCCGCGCAAGGTATCCCACATATCAAGTCGATCCCTCCACTCCGTGCTCGCATAGATCCACGATATATGCATAACCTCCCCACCATTCACCTTAGTTATCGTGGTATCTATCATATTTGGGCCTTTACTTAATATTTGGATATGCACCTCCTTCGTCCACCAAATTGCTAGTCCTCCGGATATCCCATCCGGGTTTACATAGCATGCATCGTCCATCTTTAGCTTCCTTCTTATTGATTCACAGTACGTCTCCGTGTTTTTCGTCTCTATGAGAAAGATAATGTCGGGTTTCGCTCTCCTAGCGAGATCGGTTAGGTACGGAATTGTCAGGGCCGATCTTAGTCCCCGACAATTCCACACCATGTAGATCATTGGGGTGGGGTAGCTGTCTCGGGACAGCTACCAGAACCCGTCATTACTTTCTTCTCCTTCGCGCCCATGATGCGTCTGCGCGCCGTGCTCTCGTGTTTCTTCCCCACTCTCCCTTTTCCCACTACCTTCTTCTTCCCCGGACTGGCACCACCCTTCATAGCCGTCCCTTTCATCTTTTTTGGCCCGGGGTCTTCTTGCCCATCAGATCCCGAACCTGCCTCCTCCTCGAACTTCTGTTTGAGGTTAATCTTTTGGATCATCGGGCTGAGCCCCGTTGTCAAGCTCATCACCGCCTGATCCGAGGTAGGCGAGTCGGGAGGTTCCACGATATAGCTCCACTCATGCACTTTGACCTCATGCAGAGTGGAGTCCATCATCTCCTCCATCGGACTGTTTTCAACTCCCGACTTAGTTGATGATACTTAGTTGAGTTGGTTGTATTGGAGTTAGTACCCACATTGGTGCTGCTTTATTCTTGCATTAGACACAAATGATCTGTTATCTATTTTTTTTGTTAGATATAGATAGCATGGATGACACTATAGCATGCTATCTATATAGATAGCATGCTGCTTTTTTTGTTAGATTCTTGTGATTATATTGTGGTAAAATCGAATCTTTATGCATATGACAACTGCAATTGCTATCGAGGATGTTCTGCTGAAGGTGGGTCGACATGACGGAAGGAAGGAGGACAATTTAGTCAATCCAATCCTTAAAAAATGCATGTGAGATGCACATGATCTCCATTCCATCCAAAATAAACGGTTAGCTGACGGAATGAGAGAATTTTTTATCCGATCCAAACATTAAGACTAAAATTTAAAATTTAAAACATTAAGGGGGAACTTAAAATCGATCTAAACTTTAGGAGGAAAATTGACAATTAACCCTATTTTTTATTATAATTTTACATACTTTTAAACTTTTATATTGACAAATTAATGAGAATGAAATACTTTAAATATATTTAGCATTTATTTATTTATTTAATTTAGTTATAAAATTAAATAATATTGAGAAAAAATTATTATTTTGTATGATAATATAAATAATGATATTTTGATATAAATTGAATATAATAAATGAGGAGTTGAGAAAAAATTTGTAACGTATTGTGAAAATCGATTAGAAGTTTCGAAAGAATTATAGGGTTTCTGGTAATATACATAAGAATTCACGACATCGACTGTTACAAAAATTATTCATCAACTAATGAATTTTTTTTACAACCGAACATGATAAAATTTTATGTGTGTTAATAATAGAGGTTGTTTTGACAACAAAAAATAGTAGAGGTTGTAGTCAAATATATATATATATGCTTGTGCATTCATTAATCAATACGACAATATATTTTAATATTATATGAATCAATGATGTTAGAGTGTCAATGTCATTAGTCCGTTTTAAATCCATGCATGTCTTTTAGTTCTAGACAAATAATCTGATAAAACTTTATATGTTATTTTATCCAAAATTAAATTCCATACCATATGGAAAATATCTAAGTGCGCGTATTAAATATTCCGTTAGTTCTATTGCATATATTATTAATTACCTTTTTTTTTTTCTTTCGAACAAAAAGTCAATAGATGAGAAAGGAAAACTTTTAAATAAATCATATAAAGTAATTAATAATTCACGGTGTCCTTTTACAATATATATAGAGAATTAATTATCTATTTAATCACTTATTTTTAACTAATGTTATGTTTTGTTCATTTATATATTTTGACGTTATTAAATAATAATTTATATTTGAAAATACTTTTTTTTTTTAAATCTATACTATTTAATCAGTAATATTATTAAATAGTTACTATAATAACAATCTTACCATTTTCTTTAGATTTTTTTCAAAAAGTATTTATTTTAGAAAACAAATTTGAAAAAGTATATATTTAAAAAAAAATATTTAGCAAAATGTGCATCTGCGCAGGTAGGGTATTAACGATTTTTCAAAATCGCTACTGACAGTAGCGAATTTACAACATCAAAGCTATTGACAGTAGCGATTTTCAGAAATTTAAGAAAGTTTCGGTCCAATAATATGCCACACAATGATTTTCTGGTTATGAAAGTTTTAATTAAGATAACCTAATAAACAGCTTTGTTTCAATATTTTACCTCAGAAATGTTGTTCAGAACAAGTTGGAAAATTTAGGACAGGTAATATTTGCCTAGGAAAAAAGTATTTAACTTCTTATATACAAGTGATAAATGCAAACATTTGATCTTATATTTTGAGTGAGAATGTTTATAAACCGGTTCGGGGTCGAACCAGTTCATGAACAAGCCTAGACCCCAAGGCTTCAAAAATGCTCGCGGATGGAAATTGGGGAATGTTTACAATACCTGATTTTAAAAGTCTAGACCCCAAGACTTCCTTTCTTGTTTACTTGAGGAATTTGGTGAGACTAGCCTAGAGAATGAACAAGCATCAGTTCGCTTGAAAGACCTTGGTTGCTGTACCATGTTAGTATCTAAACTTCACATTTTTAGAGAACCAGTTGAAATTGTAGCACTGACACTCTTTTGTCTGACAGACTTTCTTTAATAATTTATGTTGCAGGCTTGGACCTATGAATACTGAGATGAAGCAACGCAAAGTCCCTGTCCATCGAAAAACGCCACGTAGTCGTGAATGAGCGATTTTTTTTCAAAAAGTGTATATTTTGGAAATTTTTTTTTGAAAAATCGCTACTACCAGTGACGATTATCTGAAAAACACTACTGACAGTAGCGATCTTCAAAAAACGCTACTGTCAATAGCGATTTTTCAAAATTGCTACTGTCAATAGCGATTTTGTAAAATCGCTAATACCAACTACGCAGATGCACATTTTGCTAAATATTTTTTTTAAAAATATATACTTTTTCAAAAAAAATTCTAAAATAAACACTTTTTGAAAAAAAATCTTTTCTTTATTTTGTGTTTACCCTGTTCTTGTTTTGAGTTCCAAAGAAAAATAATGGTATTTTAGATATTTCATCTCATAAAAAAGTCATTATAATAAGAAAGGAACATTGCTAATCATAAGTGATTCAATAATATCATTTTAAACTAAATTAATTACATAACTAAATATAAATGACTAACATTACACAATATTACTAAAATATAAATGACTAACCTTACGCAATATTACGAGTAAGGCTGATATTTCTTACGCGTGATTAGTCACGCTTGACAATAGTTTAAATTAATGTACCGAATCTAATGTTTATTCCTTTCTTGAGGCGATAAGTCTGAATCTCGGCGATAACTTTCGGTCCGACAAAGCAATGTGAATTGTGACCCAACTAGTTCACACTATTTGGATACCGACAACAAGATTTAGCCTCAAACTAAGTTCCGACATCAAACATTACGTAATCCTTCTAATTATGTTTCATAAAAGTCCTCGAAAGACAAACGGGTGATGCAGATAAGTGTCCGCCTTTCACCTCTCCACTATCTCTTTTTCTTTTCTTTTCTTTTCTTTTTTGCCAATCTCCACTATCTCTCCGAGAGTTTAATCTTCGTAAATATGTATATATATGTATATATATGTATATATTATGCTGCAACTCCCACCTTCTTTATTCATCCATATATCCATACTCCTAAGTTTCTTTAATCCACTCCGAACGCAATCCTCATCTTCATATCTCAACGCGTTTCTCACACCACCACCGTGAAAACCTACCGCTTCAACAGCGCGTAAAGCTCCCTCCTTTCTTCAACCCCAACCAGTTATCTCGATCATGGAGTGATCTTTCACCAATTTGGGTAATGGGTACGCGTTTGTACTTGCTTTTCTTGAACGCCTCGCTCTTGCTACTGTTGTCTGTTTTCTTGTCTGTTCATCAGAAACAGAGCTCCTCTGTACTGCTGTCTCTCGGCCCTTCACCGACCGACGGCAGCGGCAACTGCCAGGATTTGCAGAATCTAGATGGAAACAGAGCCAGGTGCCTTTACGTCAGATCCAACGACATAAATTGCGTCTCTCAGGGATACATTAATTATCTCTACTTCTTCTACTGCGATTTCGGGGAAATTCAGTTCGTGGGGTACTCCGTTTTGTTCCTCTGGCTCCTCGTACTGTTCTACGTACTAGGTAACACCGCATCCGAGTACTTCTGCGACTCCCTCGAGGGTTTGTCTAGGTTCTTGAATCTGTCCCCGTCGATTGCCGGCGTGACTCTGCTTTCTTTGGGTAACGGAGCACCCGACTTTTTCTCGAGCATTGTCTCTTTCACCGGCAACGGAACTGAAAACGTCGGCTTCAACACGGTGCTAGGCGGCGCATCATTCGTGTCCTGTGTCGTGGTCGCTGTCATCAGCTTCCTCGTACAAGGTCGGAACAGAGTCGACAAATCCGCGTTTGTTAGGGACGTCTTGTTCCTGATGTTGGTTTTACTGTTCGTACTGGTAATCCTCATCAACGGAGAGATCAACATTTGGGGAGCCATGGGGTTCTCATCGATGTACGCCATTTATGTCGTGATTGTATACATATCGCATAATCATTGGGCCTGGGGGAGCTGCGCGGTTCCGATCGAGGGAGACAATAATTTGACTGTTCCGATCTTGGATGGAATAGAGAAAGAGATTGACTGCGGAAACGTAGTGGACTTGGAGATCCAGAACTGTTCTTCTACAGTATCTCCACTGCTGTCGGTCTGTGATTGGTTCCTGTTTGTTCTTAAATTTCCTCTTTACTTGCCGAGAAGATTGACCATTCCGGTCGTGGCCGACGAGAAATGGTCGAAACCCTTCGCCGTCGCGTCTGTGACGCTGGCTCCACCCCTATTATGTTCCTTATGGAACTTCGATTCCCAAACATCCACGATCGATACTAATTTGTTGTTCCACGTGGTCGGTGTCCTTGTCGGTGTTATTCTAGGAGTTATGGCGTTTCTGACCACCAAAGGCTCGGACCCACCTAAGAAATGTCTCCTCCCCTGGCTGGTAGGCGGGTTCTTGATGAGTGTTACATGGAGCTACATCACGGCGCAAGAGCTTGTCGGGTTGTTGGTCTCCATAGGATACATTCTTAATATCAGCCCTTCGATCTTAGGTCTCACTGTCCTAGCCTGGGGCAATTCAATCGGAGACTTGATGACGAATGCAACCATTGCCATGTACGGTGGACCGGAGGGAACCCAAATTGCGTTATCGGGTTGCATCGCGGGTCCCATCTTTAACACCCTGTTTGGATTGGGTATGTCTCTGATCGGCGCGGCTTGGTATCAGTATCCTTCCCCGTTGGTTATTCCTAAAGACACCAGGCTTATTGAGACATTAGGGTTTCTGATGGCCGGACTGATATGGGCGGTTGTGGTGTTGCCGCGAAGAGGAATGAAGGTCGACGGTGTCCTTGGCGGAGGTCTACTGACTATTTATGGAATTTCCTTATCTCTTAGACTTATTCAGGCGTTTGGATTTTTGTAATAATGTTACTCTAGTCGGCCCATGTGTGTAGATAAAATTATTGATGTAAAAAGTGAATAATTTTGGGTCATAGCATAGCACATAGGTGTCACTATATACAAATTGTGAGTCATAAAACGTACGCATTAATCAACTATCTCAAAAATTCGAACTTATAAGTAAAGGTGACTGATATATACTATTAAGACATCTTAACATTCTCCCTTAAACTTATGTTTATCCTTAAACCGAAGTTTATGAATATCAGTTTATGAACCTGGGAGCTCTGATATCATATGAGACTTAAGACGTTCGCTTTAACCAACTGTCTCAAAAATCCGAACTTATAAGTGAAGGCGGTCGGTATACTCTTTAGTTATCTTAACAAAAAGTATATATTGTCCTTGAAAAGATTATTCTAGCTACATTAGAATGGAGATAATAGTTCAAGGTTGTCTATGGTCCTTTCACTCGTGTTGTTTCACCTTCTTTTAAGGTAGATTGAAAATAAAAGTTTATGAAGTAGTCACTAAAAAAATAATATGTACTATGCTAGTCTGTGTAAAATATATCATATTAAAATTTAATATGTATTGATCAAATAAAAATAACTCAGGAGAGAAAATGATATAAGGGTAAATATCCATCCATGCATCTCAATATATTTTTTACTGTTTTAAATACGTATTATCAATATGTTAGAAACTGATGTTATGTAAATTCTTAAGTTATAAAAAAAAATTGTTAAATGTATCAACTGTTAACTATCCATTCACTTTTCCTGTTAAATATGTCAATCTGACAATTTTTACCTCTTAGTTTTCTTCATATAATCTCCAATACTAAATCAAATTCCAAAATACAAATTTGAGTTCAAATTCTACCATAAATTGCATTTAGGGATTTAATCAAACTTAAATCTGCATTTTTCCTGTTTAAATTCGAATTCAACGCCAAAATGCAAATTTAAATTGAATTTCAACTCTCAAATGTAAATTTGAATTCAAATTCAACCTAAATATGTATTACTGGATTGAATTTCAAATAATTAATGCAAATAATAATATAAGTAACTGCATGGATGCAGTTCAAAAACAAAACAAAACTGCATGGATGCTATTTATCTTATAAACAACTTATTTTTCTACAAAAACAACAACTTATTTATAAATATATTATAAAATATCTAATTAAATTAATATAAATATAGATTCTGTACATATATTAATGATTACAAAAGGACAGAATAGGCATCCCCAATCGTCCAATTAATTAATGATTGGTTCGTGCGGAAACTGAGCATGTGGCCATAACAGGTCCATTTCGACGTGCCTAAATTCAAGATGATTCTGTTTTGTTGGTAAATTGGTATTGTCTACCTAAGGAAACGGGACCATCTGTATTTTGTCTTAAACGATTTGTAATGCCACAAGTTTACAGGATATATAAGTTTTTTTTTTTCAAATTAAACCCTAATTTAATAACTACTTACAAAAATAACCCTATAATTTTCAAATTTTCAAAGTAACCTTAAACGCTATCGGGTTTCAAGTTTTTTACTTTGAATAGTAAAAAACGTGAATTGCATTCGTGTTTATAGCAAAAATGTTGTAAACATGAATGCCGTTTGAGTTTATGTCGTTTTTTTATGAATAAACACCTACAAATATCTACTATTTGACATTTTTTTTAAATACAAAAAATTATGAAAAATTTAATAATGACCAAGTGAGTAATTTTTATACATTTATAACAAATATTTATTAATACAAACATTACGTGCCTCATTGTGTGTGATCTGACCATCTTCACGAGTGGGAGTGTAATAATCGTGAGCAAAAGTCAAGTAAGTTAATTTTAAGCGAGTCGAAGCAACGTCGGACCGGACTTCTTGCGAGGGGCTGTTTCCAAAGGCGGACTTATGTGTGGCGACGGCGGGACACACTCCCACTCGTGAAGATGATCGAATCATACACAATGAGGCACATAATGTTTGTATTAATATATTTGTTATAAATATATGAAAATTATTCACTTGGTCATTATTAATTATTTTTTTCATAATTTGTTTTAATTTTTTTGAAAAACGGTCACATAGTAGGTATTTATAGGTGTTTATTTAGGAAAAAAACGACTTAAACGCGGACGGTATTCACGTTTAAGGTTACTTTGGAAATTTTGAAAATCACAAGGTTATTATCGTAATTAGTTATTAAATTATGGTTAAATTTGAAAAAAAAAGAAGTTTTTTCTGCAGATTTGGTTCACTATATAAATTTATCGATAACCGTCATTATTTTGGATTAAATTTATTGTTTTTAAAATAAAATACAGGTTTAAATAATTTTTTTGTTCATCCATAAATAAGGATTTATGAAAGATTTACCTATGAAAAGATGCATCATTTCATTATGATATTCATTTGATATATTACATATATGAATATAGTTACAAAATTTCACGTGTAACCACCTTTTTTTCATACTTGTGGAAATAGTATGGTTGAGCTAATATCATAATGGCTAAAAATGAAATATCTAGTGACTCTTATATAATGACTGCAATTTTAAAGAGATGCGAAATATTAAAAGTTTATGAGGTATGTTCTCTAACTGGATAACCAACACCGAAAATAAAGCCGTGTGACAAAGGTTTTAGCTAAAGTAAGGTTAATTAATTATATTTGTCTCATGTTGTCTTTTAATTAGTTTTTTTTGGATTAATAAGTATTTTCTTATATTTTAAAATGTAATTAATTGGTCTTTTCAACAATTTATCATCTATTTTTCACTCTCATCTTCGTTGTTGTGTAGTTTAGAAGACATGTATTTTAATTATAGAAGATAATTTTTTGTACAATAATAAAGGATCTACATGAACTTTGATTATTTTGCAAAAAATTATTTATATAATTTACTCTCCTACTAAATATGATAACACAAATGTTAACTAATTTGAGTTCTAAGTGTTTAAAAAATGTGAATCAAACACTACATCGAGCCGTTAAATTTAAATTAATTTATAATGACTCAATATACATTGAGCCGTTAGATTTAGCCGGTAAAATACCATTATCCCGTAGTAGTGATATATGATATAGCTTGTGATGTTTGTTGGCTTTGTACATTGTTGGATGCTCTGCTCGGTGTTCTGTATTGTCTTTTCCATCCGCACACCCACTTTATTAAAGTTGACCCACCAAAGTTGACCCACCAAGTACTAATGTACAATGGAACAGTCCACAACGGATGGAGCCTGTCACGTGTTTAATCCCGGGATTGGATGGAGTGGACCGAGCTTGTCGGATGTAACAACATGGACCGTTCGATACATGCAGCAAACAGGGACCGTTCGATGCATGCAGCCACTAAAGCACAAAGCAACAGTTGACTGATTCGTTATCATTTAGATAACATAATTATGTTTTTTCATCGTCAAAACAAATATACTAATTTAGGAAAGTTTGATTTACTTGACACAATTTTCCTTGTCGATGGAGATCATAAGAATTATCGAAACCGTCCGATCCGTCGTCGATCGGGGTGGATAAGAATTCAATGATGATATATACATAATTATTATCTCAAGGAAGCGATAATTATCAGCAGTATGTGCACATAAAAAGGGTTGAAGCCACCCAAATTTCATTTTATGACATATATTTTTAAATAAATACAAACTATTAGAATATATAGATAGATAGATAGATATGCATATTAGTTATATTAATTATAAGCTATTATTAAATTTTGCAATATATGTTGATTCTAATAGAATATAACAATGATATTTTATAAAAATAGTTCTAGGAAAATATGAAGAAATTATATTATAATTATTATTATAATTTTTTCATACCCTAAATTTTATATCATAATTATAAATATCTACATAAAATTAAAATGTGATTATTATTTTCATAAAATTGACATATAATATACATAATAATCCTTAATTTTATCTTAAATTATCTTGTAATAAAAATATTTAATTTGTTCATTTTCTTGATTTTCATAAAATATAAAATTTAGTAAATAAAATAAACTTAAGAAAAAACATAAATGCACATAGAAAATAAGAAGATATTAATGAAATTTGTAACTTATTGGGAGAATGAATGAGAGTTTGAAATTTTTTAAACTAAGTTACATGACATGCCACATGTGTGAGTGAGAATTATATGTTTGACATGGATCAATTATTATTATTTTTTTGTCAAAAGACATGGACCAATTAGAAGTTATGAAATTGACATTATGAATTAGAAAAATTCTTTAAACCTTTTTAATGGGCCAATGTTGTCTTTGCTGTATAGACCCATTGAGCTTGGATTTGGAGGTACGTTGAGTTTCAAGGGATGGAGAATGTGTCTCATAACGTTTTTAATATATATATATATATATGCATGGTTTGTAATAATAACTAATAAAAATATCTACGGGAGATGCTCTAGTTTACATTTTTTTTTAACAGTTAGTTTTAATTTAATAGAATGTAAAATGAGATTATCCACTCGAGGTATTAAGGCCATGGTCTTCATGACATAGTTGGTAGCTAGGGACAACGACGCTAGAAATATAATTTGGTAGGGCAATAATTAGATATTAGTAAACAATTGAATTAAAAAATATAGAGTAATATAAATTATAAAGAGTTAAATTAAAAAAATATATTTTTAAAATATAAATTCATACTAACATAAAAGGAAAGCAAATGTCTCCTTCACCCTAGGATAGCTATTTTGCAGCATCCTCAATCATGTTGGTGGGTGAAATCAGGCAACATGGGTCCCTTCCCACCAAATTATGATGTGGAATGGAAAGTTCCCACTCAATTTAGTTAGTCTCTCAAAGCTAGCTCTAAACCAAATTTGTGTACAACATCGCGTACCTTGTTTATACAAGTGATTACAAAATGTTGAAACAAATCATAGAAGGTGTGTTCGTGTTCCATTTTGCTTTGGTCTAAGGACTTTTTCCAGGTAACTAAATCTGTCAGAAACTGATCAAAATTGATCATATTATTTAAATCTAACGAGAATGATGACATTGTATTTACCACTCTTCAATTTAAAACAGTCTCTTTGACCGTCCGGCTTTATACGAATTTATACAATCAATACTATGAAAATACATCACAGAGTTTGAATACTTAACCATTAATCTTCAAACAAATGGGAAAGATCTTGAGTTTTTAATTACCTCTCATGCATGCATGCAGGTGATGAGGCCAAGATCCATGCCAAGTCCTTGTTGTGGAAGAGAAGCGTCGATGGCAGCATCTTTTCCATGGATGGTAGAGAAGAAGAAGAAGAAGGCCGAGAAACTATGTCTCCCTCACAAACCCTAATTTAGAGGATAAATTCTCCCCTAGCTAGCTAGAACGTACGTCCTAGACATTTAGACCCATCGACTTGGCGACTCTCAAGGATAGAAAACACAGATATATGGTCAGCAACCCGATCCCCACAAACCTGTCCAACTTCATGTTCTTTCTGGGCACGATCACGAGGGCCCACAACAAGCCGCTCATGAAAAATCCTGTAGTTTCGAACAAAGAACTGTCCCCTGGAATCTCGTACGGTTCTGGGTATTTGGACCAGGATTCGAACACGAGAGACAGACCGAGTCCCACCACGGTGTTAAACATGGGACCCGCGTAGCATCCAGAGATTGCAATTTGGGCACCACTGGAACCACCGTTTAAGGCCATTGCCACGTTGGCGATGAGGTCCCCCAGGGAGTTACCCCAGGCTAGGACTGTTAGCCCTAGAACGGAAGGACTGATCCCTAGGATAAGCCCTAGACAGATAAGCAACGCGACAAGTTCCTCGGCTATTATGTATGTCCACGTAACGGACATTACGAACCCTGCGGTTAGCCACAGGGTCAGACACTTGGTTGGCGGCGCAGTTGACTTTGTTGTCGCAAATGCAATGTTGCCGAGCACCATTCCGATCAAACCTGCGCTTAGGTATGTAATGGTGCTGCATTTGAAGCCCACGTTCTCCCTCTGTGAATTGCAAAGCGCCGCGATCAGCATCGGAGATAGGGTTACGGACATCACTGCGCATGGCTTCGACCACGTGTCTTCACTCACGATAGGTATAGTCAGCCGCCGCGGCAGCTGGAGGGGAAGCTCCAGAATCTCTAGCAGCTTCATTAAAAGCTCACGTGTAGATATATCGAAGCGGATGTCGGGTAACAGGTGGTTCAACCTCCGCTTTTCGTGGGGGGGCGTTTCTTTTTCATCGTCCACGTGGCCGAGCAGCGGAATCCCCATTTCCTCGAGGCCTTCCATGTCGTCGTCACATTCCACGCTCTTTGACACTGGTAAATCCGACATCTTCTTCGGCTTCATCCCCCAGTGCATGATGGAGACGGTGAGCACGTAAAAGAAGTATATGGAGAGGAAGAAGATTGCACCCCAGAGAGTGATTCTCTTGAGGGACAGGATTATAAGAAGACACGACAAGGCGAAGAGGAAAAACACGACATCCCTGATGAAGCTCGGCTTGTCGACAGTGAAGTCACGTTTCCCCATCCCGATGCTGATCACTCCGACAACCACGCTGGACACGAAGAACGCGCCGCCGAGGACACTGTTCAGCCCGACGTCACCATTCCCTGTCCGCGTGAACGAGATGACGCTCGCAAACACATCAGGAGCGCCGTTCCCGAAGGATAAAAGGGTGACACCAGCAATTGTCGGGGAAAGCTTCATGATCTTGGAGAGGCTCTCGAGGGAGGGACAGAAGTAGCTGGCCGCGGTGTTTCCGAGGAGGTAGAACAGCACGACCAGCCACAGCAATAGCGCAACGTATCCGATAAATGCAAACTTCCCGCACGTGCAGTAGAAAATCTCGAGGTAGTTGACGTAACCCTTGTGACGACAACCTGGGTGTGACTTTACGTAACCGCACTTAGCACTAACATTATCGTACTCGTGTAGTCTCGCACATCCATCGCCACTGACTTCGCTTACTAACCGAACCAGAGACCGGTCACCACCGCCGCCATCTAGGGTGGAGATTCTGATAGTCGCGTAGAAGAGGATGAGGACGAGGAAAGATGAGTTGAGGAAGATGATAGTGAGTTTAGCCATTAAGGATAGATAGTACAGGGTAATGTCCAGCAGGTAGAATGGAGATGGCTTGTCTTATGATTTTATCAGGAGACTGAGAAGGTGAAGCTTTGATGGATGGAGGTTGGCTGCATTAATGGAGGAGGAGGCGTTGGGGTCGTTTATTGTCCCCTGTCACTCTCTGAGAGTTTAGGTGGAGGAAAGCAGGGTTTTATACCAAAATGTCAAAACATTTAAACAAGCAGTCGTCGTGAGGTTGCTAGAAGACAAGCCTCTTGCAGTAAAATCTCACCTGCAAATTCCTCTTCCACCATTCATATAATTGTTCCATTTTGTTTCCTTATCAATAAGTGTGATTCAAGAGCATTAATTATAGAGTAAATTCTTTAGCTAAAAGCAATATGCTTTTCTTATTTTTTTTTTGGACGAATTGTCTTTATAGGTAACTTCCGTACTAAACTTTACCAAGAAAGAACTTTTATTTATTATCTGGATCGATTTTTTCTTAGCCAACTTCACGTTTACGAAAAGTGACACGGGTTCATGCCATCGAATCAAAACTCATCATGGTACGTCCACGTATAAACATATGGAAACATCATCCTGCATGCATGGATGAAGTTCCTTTGGAAAGTAGGTTAGAGCCGATTACCGTACGTCCTTTCAATAACGCACAGGGAAATCCATGATCGTGGACAGAAATAAGTGATTGGAATATAATGGTTTGTGTTTTTTACTTTCACGTAGGGTATGTGTAGGGGACTACAAGGCAAATTAGGTGATATAATGTCGTGTTCTATCATTTACAAAGCTCCAAAAGGGTACAAACCCTAGGTAGGAAACTTCCCAGTCATTTTTCTAATGGACAAAATTTTGGATATTCTATTAATGAATAGAGAAGTTACACACCCTAAATATTATGTTTCATGAAAGTTCCTAATTCGCATTGAGAATGAAGCTTCTTCAGTCATTACTATACGTAGCTACCCACTCACAGTACTTGGGAAAGATACCTACACAACAATACACACGCAGAGACACAGAAATACACGATGAAGAAAGGGCATAAAAACTTAGGTTAAGAACATATTGTTTATATACTATTTTTGTTATATATAATAAAAAATATTTTAAATTTAAACAATTAAACAACTTTTCATAGATAAATGCATGTGAATTCATATATAGATCACAAATTATCTTGAACTTAAATATAAAATCATAACAAAATATTAATTAGTTTGTAGAGAATAACTAAATAATATCTAAAATTTTAAAAAGAAAAGTACAAAAATGATGTAAAATCAATATATAATGTCACAGCATAATAAAATACAAATATTCCTAACAAAAAATTATTATTTAATTTATAATCATTTTATTTGTTAATATAATACAATAATTATTATCTATATATATATGTGAACTTTTAATTTGATTTTTTAATTACCTTTGACATTAAAAAAATTACGTACTAAATTTTTTTAAAAATAGTTTTTGAGAAATTCTCGTAATTACATCAATAATCCGTTTTTTTAAAAGTAAGTATTTTACTTTTTTTTATTTAGAAAAGTAAGTATAAAAAAAAATAGAAAAATAGGTATACGCGAACCCCGGGTTAGCGCGTATTGGACATACGCGCACCCATGGGTGGCGCTTTAGAATAGGCGCCACCCCAAGTGGCGCCCATCCATATTCTTTTTTTTTTTACAAATTGTTTTTTGGGATAATGACGACTCGATGTTTAATTAAAAATAAAATTATGTATCTATTAAAACAAAATAAAAAAATTATAGTAAGTAGATATTTTAATTGCGCTTCAAACAGTCAAATTAATATGCAAAATACTATTTGGAAGTTTTTGTATCGTATGTAGAGTTTTTTACGTATCGTATTATACAGTCAGTCTAAAAGTAAAAAATTAACGCATAGTTAGCGTCATTTGATTCGTAATTAAATTATCTACGCACCATAATTTTTTTGATTTTATTTGAGTAAGTACATAATTAAAGTTCTCACCTAATGCATTTACTTATTTCGGTCAAATTATAAAACGAACGATGTTAGGTTACAAAATCACTGTATTTCCAATCAAAAAAATTACCCTACGTAGATAATTGATTTACGACATAAATGACGTTAATCGTGTTGAGTTTGGACTTACATGGCTGAGTTATAACTTTTTAAGTCAAATTTTCATATCTCAACTTACGGCATGCCCACTACGGGAGAGTATTGATTTACCGGCCAAAGATCACGTCTCAATATACATTGAGCCGTGATAAATGCAAATGAATTAACTATCACGGCTTATTAGCATTTGAGCCGTGGTTACGCTAGTTTAACGGCTCAATCTACTGAGCCGGTACAGTTATCACGGCTCAAATATGGGTTCAGCCATGATAATACGCAATTATTGTGTTCTCCGACCCATTTATCACGGCTCATACTGGGCTTGATCCGTGATAAAACCGTTACTGTCATCGAAGGAAAGGAAAAAAATATATTTATTTTGCACGGCTCATTAATTTGAGCCGTGATAAATGTTTTTTTAAAAAAATAAATCACATTTCAAACATTTTCGTTTTGGCACTCCTTTTGTCTTCCACTATGCTTTAACTTAATAGTTAATAAGCACTACAGCTCCTTTTGTCTTCCACCGCTCCTTTTGTCTTCCACTAACCTCCTTTTGTCTTCCACAACAGCTCAGTGAGATGATGGATATGGAGTTGTTGTTGCTGAACGAGCTCTTTCCCAAGCTTTCTCTCAGCACGTTTCTCTCTCTCAGCACGTTTCTCTCTCTCTATCTCTCTCTCTGTTTCTCTCTCCGGCGGTGGTGGTGATGAACGTTAGTTCGTGTTATAGATGAGAGATTCTCGCCGGAATTCGTCCATCGGGGACGATAAGGACCTGAACGAGGAGAAGATAAAGTGGCTTGACACTTCACGTCCGTCGTTGAAGACCGCCGCTGTGAAGGAAATCAAAGCCCCGTTTTTTTTTTTATCTGGAGCTCATCCACGCCGTTGATCTGGTTCAAGATGGTGATAGCGCTGCCGTCGGAGTGTTGGTTTAGACCAAGCACGAGCTCCGGCCGAGGACACGTCGGATAGTAAGTCATCCTCAGTGTCTGTAGTCCATCTTCTCCACCGAACAGATCTCTCATCTCCGCCGCTGTGAAGGAATCCATGCCCCGTCTTTTTTTATCTGGAGCCCATTCACGCCGTTGATCTGGTTCAAGATGGTGATAGCGCTGCCGTCGGAGTGTGGGTTTAGACCAAGCACGAGCTCCGGCTAAACAAATGGGTGGCGGAGATCCGCCGTAGGTTCCTCCAATACTCCCCATACGGTGCGAACCCCATGGCTCGATGGAAGAGTAGCTCGTAAGCCGATTCCTTGACCGGTCGGTCTGCAAAAGCTGAGCTGTTGAGCATCTCCTTGGCAGTGTCAGGGTGGCTTGAGATTATGAACCGAGTGAACCCAACTGAAAATGCCAGGAACTAGCCAAAGAGATGCAATCACTGCAAACCGATGATATCTCAATTAGAGATAACGCTTGAAGACGCTTGAAGAAGATGATCCAATTAATTATTTTTTTAAAAAAATACATATTTTGGACTGCTCATTTTGGTTGAGCCGTGAATAATAATGTACGGAATTAATTATCGCGGCTCAACTTAATCGAGCCACGATAATTAATTCCACGGCTCGTTTAAGTTGAGCCGGCAAATGTGACGGCTCAACTGGATTTGAGCCGTGATAATGCTGCTGACTCGTCCTGTAACGGCTCAAATCCAGTTGAGCCGTCACGTTATAACGGCTGAATATTCCAGCCGTTAGAAATGGTATTTTTGGCCGGTGATGGCCTCCTCTCCCGTAGTGGCCGTACATGCAATCCATAAATCCAAATTTAATATTTTTTGCATCATTTGAATCGCAATTAAAATATCTACTTACTATATTTTTTTAAAATTTATTTAATAGATACATAATTTTATTTTAAATTAAACATCGAGTCGTCATTATGGAACAATTTGTTTTTTTTAAAAAAAGTTAAATGTTGGGATGCCTTATGAATACGCGCTACCGGGGTTCGCGTATACCTATTTTTCGAAATATTATTTTTCTATACTTGCTTTTCTAAAAAAAAAACTAAAATGTATAGTTTTTAAAAAATTCCAATAATCATGAGAGATAATTTTTTTTATCTTTATTATTAAGAAAAAACACACATAATAATCTCTCTCTATATTTAATAATTAATATTTTGTTAAATATAAACAATTTAAACTTATATTAGTAAACTTAGTTTTTTTTTAGAGTTTTTTCAAAAACTGTTCACTTTATAAAAAATATTTGAAAAAGTGTATATCAAATTTTTTTTTAGGAAAGTATGCATACGCGCGACGCGCCTATTGAATAGGCGCACGCCAGGGGTGCGCCTATTGCAGTAGGCGCATCCCTAGGACGCGCCTACTGCCCAAACTTTTTTTTTTTCGCAAAAACACCCGTCTATCAGAAACCACGTTGATTTTAAGTCTGCTTAGGAGATCATTGCGTACATGAATTTGAATTGTATTGGTTAGTCGTACGGTGAGGACAGAAGAAAGCTGATCCCCTTCCAATGGTTAGGAAGGGTCTTGGATCAAGAGGACAGAAGATCAATTTGTTAACAAAAGGGTCTTGGATCAAGAGGACAGAAAATCAATTTGTTAACAAAAGGGTCTTGGATCAAGAGGACAGAAGATCAATTTGTTAACAAACCACGGAGATGATTGTCTCACGCGTTGCTTTATCCCAGTATTCACAAGTCCAAATTCCTCTACGCGCACCAAATTCCTCCATGTATGCTTTTTTTCCTACTATATGCTTACTTTTTGAAAAACATCTGATTTTGAGCCTGCTTATACGGTTTTCCTCCTACATAGAAATTGAGAGATAGTCTCTCCAATAAAGAAAAAAGGAAGTTATCAGAAGTTAAATACTTTAGGTTCCTGCCCTAAATTTTCCAACTTGTTCTGAACAACATCCACGAGGTCAAACATTGAAACAAAGTTGTTTATTCACAAGTTTCTGAATGAGACTTTTCTTCAAATACACTAGCTAGTTTGACATTTTCAGGAATTACTGCTGCAAAATAACTCTTTTGGGGTTACTTTAGGTTCCTGCCCTAAATTTTCCAACTTGTTTTGAACAACATCCGCGAGGTAAAACACTGAAACAAAGTTGTTTATTCACAAGTTTCTGAATGAGACTTTTCTTCAAATACACTAGCCAGTTTGACATTTTCAGGAGGAAAACCATTTCTTCTTAGAACTTCCTTTCTTCTTTACTGGAGAGAGTATCTCTCAATTTCTATTTAGGAGGAAAACCATAAGCAGGCTTGAACTCAGATAAAAAGCTATAGTCATTGGAGAAGCTTTACAAGATATTCGGAAGATTCAGAATCTTGTGAATAAACAACTTTGTTTCATTGTTGTTCAGAACAAGTTGGAAAATTTAGGACAGGAACCTAAAGTAACCCCAAAGAGCTCTTTTGCAATTATCTTCGTGACAGTTCAATGTCTTTGCATGATTAGATCTCTCAGCAAGATGTTGGAGCAATTATAGCGCGGTATATCAATGACAACAAACTGAATCACCCTACGAAGAAGAGAGTAGTTTGTGATGAAAGACTTCAATTTCTATTTAGGAGGAAAACCATAAGCAGACTTAAAATCAACGAGTACACTATGCAGAAAATCAAGAGTCTTCAGATGCCGAAGAAAAAGGCAGTGGAAACCCCAAAAAGCTTTTTTGCAGGAGTAATTCCTGAAAATGTCAAACTAGCTAGTGTATCTGAAGAAAAGTCTAATTCAGAAACTTGTGAATAAACAACTTTGTTTCATTGTTGTTCAGAACAAGTTGGAAAATTTGGAGGAAAACCTGTGAATACTGAGATAAAGCAACGCGTGAGACTATCTCTCAATTTCTATTTAGGAGGAAAACCATAAGCAGACTTAAAATCAACGTGGTTTCTGATAGACGGGTGTTTTTGCGAAAAAAAAAAGTTTGGGCAATAGGCGCGTCCTAGGGATGCGCCTATTGCAGTAGGCGCACCCCTGGCGTGCGCCTATTCAATAGGCGCGACGCGCGTATACATACTTTCCTAAAAAAAAAATTCGATATACACTTTTTCAAATATTTTTTCTAAAGTGAACAGTTTTTGAAAAAATTCTTTTTTTTATAATATTATTGTAGTGTATATTCACATAAAAATTATTTTTTAAATAGTAAATTTACTTTCTGAAAAATTATTATAGTTTATGTTCACTATTTTTAAATGAGTTTTACGTTATATATTATAAAATATAACTTTTTTTGGCCAAGTATTAAAAAACATAACTTAAATTATATAAAACAAATATACTATTTTAGTAATTAATTTTCAAAATATGATATTTTCATATTTGATTTTCTATATTTTTGAAAAATCAAACTATTTCCATTTCTTACCGTTGTAGATTGATTCATCGATTGGTTGGAGGATATTTCAAACTTGGAGGAGTTATTTTAACAGTTCTCCTCTCCACTGAAACATTTTTTCTTCCCGTTGGTGCTCTATCTGGTGCGGGCTCACACAAACTCCTCATTTCCTTTCCAACTTCTGCCTCTGTACTCCCTTCTCCGTTTCAGTTTGTCTTCCGTCTGTCGTCTGCTTGTCTGCTCGTCTTTGTCCTACCACCAGACACCAATGGCTCCTCGTCGGCTCATCATCTCTGTCGTCTTCAACTGTAGAAACTAAGACTACCAAATCAGATACTATAACTGGAGAGTTTAGAGATATGTAAAATGGATGAACTGTAAAATTCTCATTAGTATTATCAGTACATTACATGTCTATTTATAATGTATACAATCAGATTATTCTAATACAAGTGCTTTATTATTTTATTACAAGTGTAGCATATTATAATCATATGTTTTCTTGGTATCTGGTTGAGTGGGAGACCAGATAGAAACGGATGGATTCTGGACCCCCATGCTCAAGCCTCACGCCTGGTTCCCTCCTCTGGTTTGCTGCCAATATGTCTAACACTCCCCCTCAAGCTAAATAGTGGGGTCTCCAATATTCAGCTTGTCCAAAACTCGTCGAAAGCTTGATCCGTTTACTGCCTTGGTAAGTATGTTCGCGAGTTGGTCTTCTGATCGAACGAATGGAATCACGATTGTTCCGTCTTCTAGTTTCTCCTTTATGAAATGTCGGTCAATCTCCACATGTTTGGTGCGGTCATGTTGAACGGGGTTCTCCGAGATTCTTATTGCCGCACGGTTGTCACAAAAGATCTCACATGGTTCCTGAATGGGAAAGCCGATCTCTGCTAGTAACTTGTAGAGCCATAAGACCTCCGTTAGTCCTCGAGCGATTCCCCTGAATTCCGCCTCAGCACTCGAAAGTGCTACCACCTTCTGCTTCTTGCTTTTCCAGGTGACCATATTTCCTCCAACTCTAGCAAAGTATCCGGACGTTGATCTTCTGTCTATCGGATTTCCGGCCCAATCCGCGTCTGTGTATACTTCTACCTTTAGGTGACCGTTGTTCTGAAACAATATCCCACTTCCTGGTGAGCCTTTTAGGTAGCGGAGCATTCTGATTGCGGCCTCCATGTGGTCTGCCTGTGGTTTGTGCATGAACTGACTCAGCACCCCGACTCCGTATGCAATATCCGGTCGGGTGTGTGACAGATAGATCAATTTCCCGACTAGGTGATGATATCGGGTTTGATCTGTCAATTCAGCTTCTTCTACTATCCGGAGTCCATGATTTGGTACGATTGGTGTCTCAGCTGGCATGCAGTCCATTAGACCTGTTTCTACTAATAAGTCTAGAATATATTTTCTTTGCGATATGAAAATACCTGCCTTAGACCGGAGGACTTCAATTCCTAAGAAGTACTTGAGTTCCCCCAAGTCTTTCATTTCGAATTCTTGAAAGAGATTCTTCCTTAGATGAATCATTTCTTCCGTGTCGTCACCTGTAATAATCATATCATCAACATATATAATTAAACAGGTTACTCGGCCTCCTTGTTTCTTGAAGAACAAGGTATGATCGGCATTGCTCTGTCTGTAGCCATATTTCTTCATGGCCAACGTAAATCTTCCAAACCATGCCCTGGGTGACTGTTTGAGTCCATACAGGGCTTTCTTCAGTTTGCATACGGTTGTCCCTTGAAATCCTGTCGAGAACCCAGGTGGTGGGTCCATGTAAACTTCTTCTTCCAGATCACCATGTAAGAATGCATTTTTTACATCAAACTGATATAGAGCCCAATTTTTGTTAGCTGCTATGGAAAATAGGACTCTTATAGTATCAATTCTAGCTACAGGAGAGAATGTCTCAGAGTAATCGATACCGTAGGTTTGAGTATACCCTTTCGCCACCAGTCGTGCTTTGTACCTTTCTACCGTCCCGTCGGCCCTATGTTTGATGGTGAACACCCATCTGCATCCGACCGCTCTTTTTCTATATGGAAGGTCACACTTTTCCCACGTTTGATTTTTTTCTAAGGCCTCCATTTCTACTCGCATTGCCTGTCTCCATTCTGGGTGTTTGACTGCTGACTCCACTGTATTTGGTATATGCTGGGCATATACTGCTGCAGCAAATGCGTGTGCCACTGGTGACAGACTCCCCCTGGCCAGGTTTGCTATTGGATATCGACTCGCCTTTGGAGTGTATTCCGGTTCATAACGTATGGGTGGGACTCCTCTGTTTCTCCTGGCTGGTAGTACATACTGCTCCTGTACTGGTGATCTCTCTAAACCATTAGAATTATCATTACAAGGAGTTATATTGGTAGGACTACTGACCTCAGGTATCGCACTCGGGGCTGGCATTGGTCGAGTATCGGAACTATTTGGGGCCTGTATTCTGGGAGTCAGCGTCCCTGGGTCTCTTTGGACAGTTTCAGACAACATTGGTGTAGTAACCGTGGTTAAAATCAACCAATCTAATGGACTATCATCATTATTACTCTCCCCCTGGACAGGAGATTGAGTAGGGTAGTAAAACTCTGTTTCTAAAAACGTACAATCCATCGTGACATACATGCGATTAGTTTTTGGATTAAAGCAGCGGTAACCTTTCTGATGAATCCCATACCCGACAAACACACATTTGACCGAGCACGGGTCAAATTTGGATCGATCTGTCTTTGGGACATGAACAAAGACCGAGCACCCAAAGATGTGTGGTGGAAGGGTTAAGGCAGTGGGAACACTCATATGACTAGAAAGGGTTTGTATGGGTGTCTGAAACTGAATTGCCTTAGTGGGAAGACGATTATGAAGGTAGACGGAAGTTGCTACAGCTTCAGGCCAGAATGAATTTGGAACCTTAGACTCTAGCATTACTGCTCTTGTCATTTCTAAGAGGTGCCTATTTTTCCTTTCTGCCACCCCATTCTGTTGGGGTGTATGGGGACAAGATGTTTGATGTATAATGCCCTCATCTTTAAGGAATTGTTGGAGTGGAGAATTAACAAATTCTCCACCATTATCAGACCTAAGCACCTGAATTTGTCTATTGTACTGGGTTTTGACGAGTTTAGTAAATTCAACAAATTTCGTAAAAACTTCAGATTTATGTTTAAGAAAATAAACCCATGTCATTCTAGAATAATCATCAATAAACAAGACAAAATATCTAAAGCCAGTGTTCAACATACAAGTTCCATTATTTGGAGCTGGTCCCCAAACATCTGAGTGAATTAAGGAAAAAACCGATTTGGCCCTAGAATCAGACACAGAATATGACTGTCTATGACTTTTAGCAAAAATACAGGTTTCACATGGAATCTCCTGATTTGACCGAAATAAAGCTGGAAATAATTTATGAAGGTACCCTGCAGAAGGATGACCCAACCGCCGGTGCCACAACCACTGTTGTCTACTGACTGTCCCGTGAGCTAGCGTAGCGGTTCCGTGTTGGGATACTTCTTCCACAAAATACAGGCCTTGACGTTCAACTCCACGTCCAATAACCTTCCCCGACTGGATATCCTGTAATATGCAGAAAGTCGGATACATCAGTACCATACAGTTTAGCTCTTTAGTTACATGGCTAATAGAAAGTAACTTGCATGCTAAGCTAGGTACGTAAAGACAGTTTTTTAATTTAATATCTGAAGAGATATTAATGGTTCCTGCTCCTTGAACGGGCATTAGTTCTCCGTTTGCTGTCTGAACCATTTCTCTCCGAGATATGGACTGATCGACAAAATCGGTTTTGTCAAAGGTCATGCTATCGGTGGCTCCACAATCGAAGATCCACTGTCCATCTTTCTTCGATGTAGTATCCTGAGCAATAAATGTTTCTCCAATTGTAGTATTCTGTTCTACAATTTCATTATCTATGGAACACATGTTTTCGGGTTTTAAACACGACTTATAAAAATCAGAATAATCGGAATTAGACCGGTTCGAAATTAGTGAACCAGGGCTGTTTTTAATGACAGAACCATCAGAACCAGCATTAAATGAACCGACCGAACCAGGAGAACCAGCATTAAATGAACCAGAGCAATTAAAGGAGTTGGACCGCCAGGGGTAGGAGGGTAAATTCACCCCTCCCAGCCCTTTACCTGCGCCTGACGTGCTAGGGTTATCCTTGGCAGCCCTCATTTGCTCCCTCGTATCCTCTCTAGCAGCCGCACCTCTCCTCTCAGCTAGGGTTAGGTTTTGGGCTAGGGCCGCCGCACCTCGTCACCTCGCCTCCTCCGGTGGAGCTGACTGGTACCCTGGTGCATGGAGGCCGCCGAACCTCTCGCCGAACCTCTCGTCGCCGCTTCGATGGTGGTCGGACCACCCTATGTAAGTCCTCTGTTCTTCGTCCTCGGTCTGGGTCCTGGCTGTAGCTGCGGACCCAAGCTGCTCGGTTCCCTTCCAGGCACCTTCACGGTCGATCGCCGCCGTGGCCTGGTTGCCGGAGCCGTGCGCATCCCGTCGTTGGCTTTTCCAGCCCTAGGGGAAGCCGATGAGTTGATAGCACTCGGCCTTCCCGTGGCGCATCTTACCGCAGTGGCTACATCGGATGTTTTTCCGGTCGCCGCCGCCGCCGCCCCTAGTCGATTTGCCCCTTCCGGTGAACGCTGGTGGCCTGGAGGCGCCTCCGGATCCGGCTACTGGCCCTTCCTCCGGGAAGAACCTGGCCGCGAGACCCGACCCGAGTTCGAGAGTCCCTGTTTCCGTTTTTCGTGTGTGCCCCATGACCGTTTTCCGGTCGCGTTCCTTCCGGATTGCTGCGTATGCGGCTTCTACCTCCGGGAGTGGAGTGCATCGGATCAGTTCCCGTTTTTCACTGTCGAATTCGTCATTTACTGCGATTAGAAATTGATAGAGCTTTGCCTCAGCTCTCTTGGTGTTCCAGATCTGGATGTCTTGTGGGCATTTCATGGGATTCGGATCCCTGATTTCGATTTCCCTCCACAAGCTTTGCATTTTGCTGTATAAGTGTTCTAAAGATTCGTTTCCCTGTCTGATAGTGTTAGCTTTAAAAATCAGATCAAACAATTGTATATCATCCTTGCCTTTGCTATATGTCGCTGCTAACCCGTTCCACAAGTCCCTTGCAGTTGGAAATTCAGCATATTGGTGGACTAGGTCGGGCACCATATTGTCCAGCATCCACGATCAGGTCGTCCTGCTCCCACTGTGCGAATGCTGGATCATCTGGCTGAGGTGGTACCGGGACACCCGTCAGATGGTGCAGTTTCCCTTGTCCGCCAATTTTCAGTCGGATGAGCCTCGCCCACAGGGAGTGATTATTTTCGTTAAGCTTGAGACTGAGATTGATGGTTGACATAATTGACTGACTTCGTGTTTGATTTGACTGTGGCAGGGATGAGAGCATTGCCGCCCATTGAGCCGCCATCGACTCGTTCGCTGAGCCGGGCTCGTTGGCGCGGGTGGTGCTGTCAGCTTCTGATTCTGCCATTGACTGAGGTAGTATTCGATGATTTGGTAGATGATGATCGCCGAGAAAGGTACCGATCACGTGATCGATTATTTCGGCTCTGATACCATGTAGAAACTAAGACTACCAAATCAGATACTATAACTGGAGAGTTTAGAGATAGGTAAAATGGATGAACTGTAAAATTCTCATTAGTATTATCAGTACATTACATGTCTATTTATAATGTATACAATCAGATTATTCTAATACAAGTGCTTTATTATTTTATTACAAGTGTAGCATATTATAATCATATGTTTTCTTGGTATCTGGTTGAGTGGGAGACCAGATAGAAACGGCTGGATTCTGGACCCCCATGCTCAAGCCTCACGCCTGGTTCCCTCCTCTGGTTTGCTGCCAATATGTCTAACATCAACCTGCCCATCCGAGCTGCGCCCTCCCTAGTCATCAGTTCATTCAATTAAGTCGTTCCCCAACAGTCCGACTCTCCATCAAGTGTGACGTCGCGACACATTGCGTCTCCAGCGTGACAACTTGAGGCTCCGTTATCTACTTTGGCTCGGTCGACTGTTTCCATTTACTCGAGGTATTATTAAAATTCAAAACCCTAATTTTCTAGTTAGAGTTCTATTTAATTGTCACATTTGAGTTTATTACTAAGCTACTATGAAACAACTGAATCAATGTTCAATGTGTCAGAATAATGGAGTTGAAAGCTAGTCAATGTTCAACAAAGCAAGTCAACGCTTAATATTGTCAAAAGTATAATAGTAAGTAAGCTATTGTCAAAAGGAGAATAATAAGTTTGAAATTTGTGGTAAACATCATAATTACCATAGCTACTATATATAAAGTTAGGGTGTATAAATGTACCTTGTATGACTGAATTGTAATCATTGAAGTGAATGAAAAAACATGGAATTGTTAGATTGAGAGGAGCAGATTTATATTACATATTTCAACATGGTATCAGAGCATGATTATAATCCATTGGGATTAAACATGTTTCTCTCATCATTTACCAGCCCATTAAACATGACTGACAACGAAAGTATCAACACCACAAACTAGCCAAGTTTCAGCATCAATGAAGAGAACCTAACCATCTGAATAGCAAGGGTGCTTAGGCAGGGCTTAAGTGACATCCACCGACAACAAGGCGAGCTACCCAGAACAATCACAATCAGCTCAAAACTCAATGGGTCGAACTACCACCTATGGGCAAGACTCATGCAGATTGCAATAGGGATGAGGGGACGACTGGAACATCTGATAGGGGAACTAGAATCCCCAGCCAGAACTGAACCAGACTACCAAAAATGGAAACAAGACGATTTAATCGTGTTTTCATGGATCATACAAAACGTGGAATCAAGGTTAGCTAACAATGTTGTTCACTATCCTACATCAAAAGATATGTGGACAGCATTGCAGGTAACCTATGGTAGTGGCAAAGACTCGCTACAAGTGTTCGATTTACATAACAAGGCATCAAAGACAATACAAGGTAGTTTCAACATGGAGGAATTCTGGTTAACTATGCAGTTCTTTTGGGGGGAAATTGAAGCCCGAAGACCGAACCCCATGCGATGCAATACAGACATCAAAGCATACAACGAAATCTGGAATGAGACCAAGCTCTACCAGTATCTCGGAGGGATCGATCCAAAATTAGACGGATTTAAACGGGACCTCCCTAGGGAGATCACGTTGCCCTCAGTCGAAGCCGCATATGCCTCAGTGAGGAAGGAGGTCGCCCGACTCCAAATTTTAGGAGCAACAACAATTGGCAACGGAGCATCATCGAGCATTTGGGTACGAACTAGCAACAACAATGGAGCATATACATATCGACGGGTCAGCACACGCAACAAATTCATTCGGCCAAACCAGAAGCGGTCGGACACGGCCGGAGCAACCGGCGGGTCGTCATCCCGGATCGACAAAAACAAGCTCACGTGTACTCACTATGGTAAGACGCGACACACTAAGGAAAGATGCTTCCAATTAATCGGTTATCCCGACTGGTGGGAAGATAAGGAGAAGAGTTGTGCCGCCGCCGCGGTGAGCAACCCTTTGGCCACCGCCGCGTTAAGGGACTTGGTTGCAAATACCAAGTCCCTATACATGTTCTTCTTAGGCAGACACAATCTCCATTGTGCACACGTCAATTGTTGAGGGACTGGATTGCAATATTTTGTGTATGCTTTGTGTTTTTTCACAAATTTCGGTTTAAAACTGCTAGGGTTTGAAGTTAAGGGACTTGGTTACAAATACCAAGTCCATATACATGTTCTTCTTAGACAGACGCAATCTCCATTCTGCAGCATCCTCTCCTCACGCAGCAGCTCCCCTCGTCGTCCCTCGTAGGGCTAGCAATGGTTAGGGTATGGTCAGGGTATGCCAAATACCATAACCATACTATATTTTTAAACCACATACCATAACCATAACCATCAAAATAACTGTGGTTATTAACCATGGTTTTAACCGTATAACCATATTTATTCCATATGTAATATAATAAAAGCCCGAAAATTTAATTTAAAAACATACATCTATCTATATTACCAACAATAAAAATATATGGCACTAACATCATTCAACATTAACACTAACATCATTCAACATTCATATGATTCAATATTAACATTCAGTTGTACCTTCACTTGCAGTGGATGCACCTTGAACGGCAACATTGATTTGTGTGTCAGATATATATATATCATAGGAACATGTGTCTCAATGTCTACCTCTGGTTCTGTTGTATTATCCATTGCAGGATTGTGAGAACTTTCACTGCCGACTGTTCGAAGTAAAGACTTAATTTGAGGTTGGCTTACTGTCAAAGACTCGTCCGCATGGTCAATTTGATTCGACATTAGAAATGAAAATCCTAAGAAGCATAGAGCAACATTAGAATTTTTATGAAACATATCAAATATAATATCTATCTCAACTTAAAACAGACTTCAAACCACATCTTCAAAACTAATAAATACGAAACCATGCATCTACATTACAGTCAAAATTAAAACATCTATCAAGGATGTCACGGTTGTTGGGTATCGATAGTGACGACCCAGTAAGAAAAGGCCTCGAAGGCCCAATAACTATAGAGGGGGTAAACCCATGACATCCGAACCGGATCGGCCCAAGTACAAGCCAAACTTGGCCCACCATCGAGTAATCCAGAATCGAGCCCAAAGTCTATAGGGACGCCAAAGGCTCTCGGACTGCTCGCCATTCTCTACCAGGTTGCGACCTTCCACTGCTCGACATGGGAGTGCTCGCCCCGAAGAGAGCCTTGCCTCTCTCCTCTGGTCCCACAAAACATGTACGGTGGAGGAGATCCCACCGTACATGTCAACAAGCATGAGGCCTCCCTTCTGGGTAAGTCAAACGATCCCAATCATTTGGCTTTGCTATTTCCATCTACTCTTTCGGGCTCGGCTTCGTCCTGGTTCTTCGGCCTCCCTGCAGGATCAATCGGAACTTGGGCAGAGTTAAGAAGCAAGTTCCTGGAGAGATATATGGGCGAGCGCCAATTGCTGAAGAGCGTGGTCGCCCTTGACTCGGTCAAACAGCAGCCTGGAGAGTCGCTGTCCAACTTCTACGGGCGTTTTCATCAAAACGTCACAGAATTAGATCGCCGAATCTCGGATGGGGAAATCATTCGAGCATTCTACAGAGGTCTGGATGTGGCCAACAAGGCCTCGAGAAAGCTGCGAAACAGCTATCACGTGAAGGAGATGGAGACATTGGAGGAGTTGGCGTCCAGAGCAAAAGGTTTCATAGACCTTGAACGCGCAAACATCGAGGCTAATCTCCTGACGACCTCGCTAAGGGTAACCCATGAACCCCGACGCGATGGTAAGAAGGAGATAAAGAAGGAGAAGAAGGGAAAAGAAAGTAAGCCCCGAGTCGAGTCTCTTCCAGCACCTCGCCATCCAGAGGTCCCTGAGTACTTCACGCCTTTAAATAGGCAGATCTCAGCGGTACTAGTCGAGATGGAGAGGAGATCCTTGGCGAGGCCACCGATGCCTCGCCGAGGTGGGTTACCCATGGGCAAGGATGTCGAGAGCTATTGCAGATACCATAAGTGCAAGGGCCATAAGACAGACGATTGCAAGATTCTGAAGCGAGATATAGAGAGGCTGATTCAGGGTGGAATGTTGAAGGAATTTGTGGCAGGGCGAGACCGAAGTCGAACGCCCCCCAGGAGACATCGTTCACCAGCCCCTGCAGATCAAGCTGAGCCTTCTGGAAGCAAGAGGAGAGTGAATCTGATTGCGGGAGGATTCGGCGCAGGTGGCGAGAGGTCAAGCGCCAGCGAGGTCTACGCCACTCAGATCTCCACGGCAGTTCAGTTGGGGAAGCGGCCCCGACCTGAAGAAAACATTGTCATCTCATTCTCTGAAGATGATTTGGCACATGTCACCACGCCCCACAACGATGCTCTGGTCATTACGGCAGATATTGACGGCTGTGATGTTGCAAGGATTCTGGTCGACGGAGGCAGCTCGACAGACATCCTGTTTCTGGACGCCTTCGAAAAGATGGGCAAATCAAAACGTGACCTGAAGAGGGTCGACTTTCCGCTGATAGGGTTTGCGGGAAGAACAACTTATCCACTGGGGGCCATAACCATGCCAGTGATTTTTGGCGAGGGGTGGAAAAGTATCAAGGTGTCGGTCACTTTCCTGGTGGTCGATTCACCTACATCCTACAACGCCATCATAGGGAGGACCACGATCAACCCAAATAAGATTGTGGCCTCCACTGTCCACCAGAAGATGAAGTTCCCCACTCCGAACGGGATTGGAGAAGTGCTAGGAGATCAGCCTTCCTCGCGGCAATGCTATGTGAACTGTTTACGCAGGAAGAACCAAAAGGAGGCGCTCGCCATCGAGACAGAGGCCGATCCCCGCGAGGACTTGGCTCGACCAGCACCCATGGAGGAATTGGAGGAGGTCGAGATCGATGGTCCGGACAAAAAGGTGCGCATTGGGACCACCTTGAAAGAGGATCAGAAGGAGGCCATGACCGCCCTCCTCAAGGAATTCAAAGAGCTCTTTGCCTGGCAGCCGAGCGACATGCCAGGAATCAGCACAGATATTATCTCTCATGAGCTCAGGATAGACCCCTCCATCAAGCCGATCGCCCAAAAGAGAAGATCGTTCGGGACTGATAAACGTTTGGCGATCAGGCAGGAAGTCGGCAGGTTGATTGAAGCCGACTTCGTCAAAGAGGTAAGATTCCAGAGCTGGGTCGCCAACCCAGTTTTGGTCAGGAAATCTAACGGCAAGTGGAGGATGTGCGTCGACTTCCGCGACTTAAACAAGGCTTGCCCCAAAGATTCATATCCCCTTCCAAGAATTGATCAGCTAGTCGATGCTACCTCGGGTCATGAGATGCTGAGCTTCATGGACGCCTATTCAGGCTACAACCAGATCAGAATGCATCCAGACGACGAGGCCCACACTGCTTTCTATGCTGACGGCGACATTCTATGCTACAAGGTGATGCCCTTTGGTCTCATCAATGTCGGGGCAACTTATCAGCGGATGGTGAACCGACTGTTCCAGGACATGCTGGGAAGGAACATGGAGGCCTACGTGGATGATATGCTCGTTAAATCCATCAAAGGCAATCCTCATACCACCGACCTCCGTGAAGCTTTTGAATGCATGAGGAGACACATCGTTCGCCTGAACCCAGCAAAGTGCGCCTTTGGAGTCAAGTCCGGGAATTTCCTGGGTTTTATGGTCAGCGAAAGGGGCATTGAAGCAAACCCGGAAAAGCTAAAGGCCATAGAAGAAATGAAGTCGCCAACCTGCCATAAGGAAGTCCAATGCCTGAACGGCCGACTAGCTGCTCTTAACCGCTTCCTCTCCAAAGCAAGCGACAAGTCCCTCCCGTTCTTCAAAACCTTGAGGGCCAACCGTAAGTTCGAGTGGACGGCAGACTGCGAGGAAGCATTCCAGTCCTTGAAAAGGCATATTCAAACACTCCCAGCTCTGGCAAAACCCGTTCCAGGCGAGCAGCTTTTCCTCTATTTAGGCATTAGCGATGTGGCAGCCAGTGCTGTTTTAATAAGGGAGGAGAATAATGTTCAGAGTCCAGTGTATTTTATTAGCAAAATGTTCAACTCAGCAGAAATAAAATATGTCCAGATTGAGAAGTATCTCTATGCCTTAGTTATTGCTGCTCGGAAGCTGAGACCTTACTTTCATGCGCACGACATCACGGTCCTCACCAATCAACCTCTCAAAAACTTACTGATGAAGCCAGATTCTTCAGGAAGAATGGTCAAGTGGGCGATCGAGCTCAGCGAGTTCAGGATCAAATTTGCACCAAAAACGGCCATCAAAGGTCAAGCACTAGCTGATTTCATAGTGGAAAGCATGAGTAACGGTCAAGCGGAGGCAGAAAATAGGCCAAGTCAGTCAGCAAACGACAATCAAATCTGGGAACTCTATACGGATGGGTCTTCATCAAAAGAAGGCTCGGGGGCAGGTTTAATTCTTATTCCTCCTGAGGGCGAGCCTCTGAAATACGCGATCGCCTTGACATTCCCGGCGACCAATAACGAAGCAGAATATGAGGCTCTTATCACTGGACTCAGACTGGCAAAAGGAATGGGTATAACAGCACTTAAGGTAAAAAGTGATTCAGAGCTTATTGTCAATCAGGTTAATGGCGCCTACGAGGCAAAGGGAGAAAAGATGAAGAAATATCTCGGCATCGCCAAAAAACTAGTCGTGGAAATCCCAAATTTCGCGATTGAGTTTATTCCTCGCCAAGAAAACCAGATGGCAGATTCTTTGAGTAAGCTAGCCTTCGGAGGGGCGACAATCCAGGATGTGCAATTTCTGGAAAAGGCCCTATGTTCAGTCCTTGAAAACAGAGCGGAGGTCTTCAACATTCAAGAACAGGTCACCTGGATGACCCCGTTCCAGAATTATTTGAAAGAAGGCATCCTCCCAGAGGACGAAGGCGAATCCACTAGGATTAGAAGACTCGCAGCCAGTTATCTAATCATCGATGGAGAACTCTATAGAAGAGGTTATTCGACGCCTTACTTGAGATGTGTTGCTCTACCCGAAACAGAAAAAGTTCTTCGAGAAGCTCATGAAGGGGCAGCAGCATGTCATGAAGGTGCTCGTTCACTAAGCAGGAAAATATTCAGACTGGGATATTACTGGCCGACCTTGGGAAAAGACGCAGCCGAATTAACACAGAAGTGTGAAATTTGCCAGCAGTTTGCACCACGATCGGGTCGACCATCGACATTATTATCCCCAATGGCAGGTGCCTGGCCCTTCGCTCAATGGGGAATCGATATATTGGGTCCTTTTCCCATTAGCACTGGTCAGCGTACTCATATTATAGTGGCAATCGACTACTTCACTAAGTGGGTAGAGGCGAAAGCTCTAGCTTCGACAACGGAATTCCAAGTTATCAAGTTCATGCATGTCAACATATTCTCCAGGTTTGGTATTCCCAAAATACTCATCAGCGATAATGGTCCGCAATTCGTTGGAAAGGAGTTGAAATGGCTCTGTGAAGAGTATCATATCGACCATCGCTTCAGTTCAGTACATCACCCTCAAACAAATGGGCAAGCTGAAGCAGCCAACAAAGTTGTCTTAGCAGGACTCAAGAAAAGGGTTCGAGCATTCAAAGGGAACTGGGCAGACGAACTGGAAAACGTATTATGGGCAATCAGAACAACGCCTAAGGCGGCCACAGGAGAAACGCCTTTCAGTTTAGTGTACGGCTCAGAAGCAGTAGCACCAACTGAATTAGCGGTGCCTACCCACAGAGTCCTACACTTTAACGCGGAGGCAAATGAGATTGAGCGCAGAACTGACCTCGACTTGACAGAGGAAAAGAGATGGCTCTCGGAAAAAACACAGGCAAAGATACGCTTGGCGACCGCTCGGTATTTCAACAGAAGAGTTAGCGCTCACCAATTTTTCGTGGGGGAGATGGTTATGAGAAGGAATGAATTTACAAGGCTGGACAGTAAAAACAAACTTTCAGCCAAATGGGAAGGACCATACAAAGTAGTAGAGATCGCCGCACCAGGATCCTACTATTTGGAAACCACCGAAGGCGAGAGGTTACCCCGTCCATTTAATTCTGAGCATTTAAGAAGATTTTATGCATAGCTTGTAATCAAACTGACTATGTCAATAAAAGAAAGTCATTCCTTCACAAAGCGTGTCCACTCGAAGCAAGCTGAAGCCAAAAAGCCCTGACGCCAAAGTCAGGCCTCAAAAGCCCTAGCAACAAAGCTAGGCCAAAAAGCCCTAGTAACAAAACTAGGCCACAAAAGCCCTAGCAACAAAGCTAGGCCAAAAGCCCTGACGTCAAAGTCAGGCCTCAAAAGCCCTAGCAACAAAGCTAGGCCAAAAAGCCCTAGTAACAAAACTAGGCCACAAAAGCCCTAGCAACAAAGCTAGGTCAAAAGCCCTGACACCAAAGTCAGGCCAAAAAGCCCTAACAACAAAGTTAGGCCAAAAAAGCCCTAGTAACAAAACTAGTCCACAAAAGCCCTAGCAACAAAGCTAGGCCAAAAGCCCTGACGCCAAAGTCAGGCCAAAAAGCCCTAGTAACAAAACTAGGCCAAAAAGCCCTAGCAACAAAGCTAGGCCAAAAGTCCTAACAACAAAGTTAGGCCAAAAAATCCCTAGTAACAAAACTAGGCCACAAAAGCCCTAACAACAAAGTTAGGCCTCAAAAAACCTGACGCCAAGAGTCAGGTAAAGCCCTGACGCCAAAGTCAGGCCAAAAGCCCTGGCGACAAAGCCAGGCCAAAAGACCTAGCAAAATGTTTGGCAAAATGAAAGCCCTGACGCCAAAGTCAGGCCAAAGAAAGTTTAGGCGATCACTATCGATGATAAAGCCTGACAAATTACAAATCCCCTGTTATTAGGCCAACACCTCAAAGGTTTAACCTTCAAAGAAGGTAATATCTCTTTGAACTTAGAAGTTTACGCTTTTAAGTGTCAAAAGTATTATCCTTAGAAAGTTTAACTTATGATTGGTCTACGGCTTTAAGGGTCGACGACATTACAAAGCAAGAAAAAAGTGGAAAGTAATTATGAGTAAGATATTGGATAGCTAAATATGTTCGAAGTCGATTAAAGGCTCAAGAATATAAAGGCATTCAATAGAAAAATCCAAGTCTTCGATAAATAATTACAAACCAAAAACAGAAAATACAAAAATGGCTATCTAAAAAAGATAAATACGGTCGCCAAGGAGTTGGGGACTTCAAGCGTCGGGGTTCTCGGGGGCAAGGGTGCTCTGCTCGCCTTCGGGGGCAGAAGTACTGGGCTCGCCTTCAGGAGCAGCCTCTCCAACAATAGAGGGCTGCGAAGGACGACTTCGCGGGAAGGTCTTCAAGGAGGCAACTTCCCCAAGAGGAAAGTTGGGATCGACCGCCTGGACCTCCTCCACCAGTTCTTGGAGAAAATCGGCGATGGTCGACTTCATCACCTTCAAGGCCTGGTCTTCAAAGTCCTCGGAGGCCTTGAACTCCTCAACCACGGCTTGGGGTGAAGGAACCGCCTTCAGCTGATCAGCCAGCCGGTTCTTTTCCTCCTCCAGGGCGATCCCCCTGGCTTCAGCAGCATCCCTCTGGGCGTCAGCAGCGGCCCTTTGCGCCTCTGCGGCGACCCGAAGAGCGTCCGACTCGGCCAGCTGAGCGCGAACCTCCTTCAACTCAGCCTCTAGGCGAGCCCGGACCGCTTCTCCTTCATCAAGGCACCGATGACGGGCTTCAAAATCCTGAAGGGCAGCCGCCACATCGGCCTCCCTCCGCTTGATATCAGCAAGGAGGCGCTGCTCCTTGCTGAAATACTCTGACCGGGCATTGTCTACCAAGGCGATCGCCGCGTCAGCAGTCGTCTTGATAGCCTCCAGCTGCCCAGGGGAGATCCCCGTGCTCCGGTATTGCTCCAGCTCGACAAGCAGGTCTGAATGCTTGCCGGCGAGCTCGCCGAAGACACGGCCGATCATCACCTCTTCCCGAACGAGCTGACAACAAAAGAAAAATGAGAATTGTCAGGACACGAACAAAAGGGAACGACTATGGAAAGAGGAAAAAGAAACGAGGCCTTACCAGAGCGACTCGTTCGTAGTGAGACCGAAGGAACCCCTCGATCTGAGGAAGCTCCGTGGGGACGGACGAACGGTCCTTGGGAGGAATTATCCCATCAAGAAGCCGCATACACAAGTCTGGGCTACCCCGGAGGCTCTTCTGGGCAGGGCACCCCTTCTTCGAAAGGTCCCCGCAAGGGAACCAAGCACCCCGAGAGTTCGCAGCCTTGAGCGGCTGGAACAAGCTCGCCATGGAGCAATACTCCTCCCCGGGGACCCTTGAGGAGCTGGGGGCATCGGAACCCTTCTTATGGGTCCCAGACTCCTTCGGGGGGACCGCGGACGCCGTAGGAGGTGGGGGCGCCAAAGATAAAACCTTCTCCTGGCCAGCCGTAGGCCCCTGGGGGGAAGGAGGGATGACCGCCGAAGCAGGAGCCTTCCCTTTGCCAGTGGAAGGACCCTCAGGAGGAGGAGGATGCTGTCCAACAGCCGGTTTCTCCTCACTCCTGACCTTCTTGACAGGTGGAGGAGAAGGGTCTCGAACCACGTCAACCGTGGACTCTTCTGCGAAACAAAAAGAAGAAAGTCGCGTCAAACAAACGCAGGGAATTTAGAAACAAGGTGGAATATGGAAATAATGCAATATGAAATAAGATACCTCGCTGGCAAGGGCCAGCAGGGGCCGAAGGAAGGGCCTCCTCTGGTTTCCTCTTGGACGATCGCCTAGAGGGGGGAGGAGGAGAGCTCAGCAGCACCTGGTCGGGGGACAACCCCGCCGATTCCTGGTCATCAAAGAGACCTATCAGTTTTCGGCTCTTGCTTACGACCTTGCCTACAAGTGATAAGACAAGATAAGAGTTAGAGAATTACCCAATCATCAAAGATTGGCGTGGCTTGATGAATGCCCGTCATCTCAAGGGCATTCTCAGTAGTCTCTGCCACTGAACGGATAGACTTGAACTGGGATGATCGATGCAGCCGGTACAGGTCGTCGATGGCATTCAGGTCACTCCCTGACAATTCTTCAAAGGAGGGAGGAAAATCCTTGTCCGGAGCAAACAATTTCCAGGGTACACTCCCCTTGTACAAGAAGTAAAACTTCTTGTAGTTGGAGTTAGTGGCCCGGAAATCATCGACCAGGCGAACATGGACGTTCCAAACCCATCCCTGAGGGCCTCCCCACTCTGAAAACTTCGGCCATCGGGATTGGAAGTGGTGAAGGTGGTTTGCCCCTGCTGCCAGTCGGAAGAAGCACCGGAACAGGGCCAGTGAATACACCCATTCCTGGCGTAAGCATAGGAACTTGAAACCGACCCACATCCTGAGGGCATTCGGGACAAGCTGTGTGGGGTGAATCCCGTAAAACTGACACAAGGTCTGTAAATCCTCACATAGAGGAAAACGCAACCCAGCATCGATCTGGGCCGCATAAATGTAAACCTCTCCATCGTGAGGAAAATGCAGACCTAAGCCAGGATACCTAGGAGCATCCTCCACACTGAAGTCACCAAGTGCCACCATGGTCTTAAAGTAAGCCGGCTTCAGTTCGTTAGGCTTGATATCTACTCAGAATGGTTCAAGTATGGCACAGCAAGTATAAAAACAAAGGAAAACAGAGGATATTGCCAAAACAGAGCAATAAAAGGGCGAAAGTTTACCTTTTGGGGAAAAAATAGGCGTGTTCAGCTCAAGACCATCTACCACCACTGGGGTAGCCGCAGACCTTCCCACGTCAGGCTGTTTCCCCGCTGAGGAGGGCACGGCTTCATCCCTAATGGTCAAGGGAACACTGACATTCTGAGGGGCGCTGGCTTTGTTAGTACCCTTGATGGCCATGTGTTTGACTCTCTGACTTCTGGAGGCCATGGAAATGGTCGAAAGGAGAACTGAAGAGGATTGAAAGAGAAAGGAAAGGTTCGCAGCGAAGTTCTGGAAATCTGAAGGAGTGGATAAGCGTAAAAAACAAAATGTAGAAACTGACGTTTCTTATATAGACCAAGAAGGGAGCAACCGCCACAAGCAAATCGAAGCAACACAGAGGAATGATGGCACCTTTTTGGAAAAAACCGAAGCAATGTCAGAATTCCAAGAGACACCTTGGGGAGACAGACGGTTGGCTGATATGGACAGCTGTCAGACTACCCTAGGTTTACGGAAAAGTAAATGTCAGGCATGCCTCAAGTGACCGTTCGATTTCTGGACAACTGTGCAGTTATTAAATGCTAAAATTCCACTAAGGAGACAAGGTGGTCGCCAACGCACTAATAAAGCTTTAGCAGAATTACCTAGGGTAGGTAATGATCGTCTAACTAAGAAAGATAGACTTCCATAAGCCTAGGTCACCTCGAGTGATCGCCAAAAGGGAATAAAAGGAAGGATATTCTTTCGGCTTTGAACAGAGAAGAAACTGCTCGCCAAATGAGCTCGAAGTGTCTCAAAGGCACTGAACCATTACCAGAGACGTCACTATCTAAAACCCTACCAGGAAATCAAGCTCGACTGAAGGAACTCCAATCAAGCTTCGGGGGCAAATGTTGGGTATCGATAGTGACGGCCCAGTAAGAAAAGGCCTCGAAGGCCCAATAACTATAGAGGGGGTAAACCCATGACATCCGAACCGGATCGGCCCAAGTACAAGCCAAACTTGGCCCACCATCGAGTAATCCAGAATCGAGCCCAAAGTCTATAGGGACGCCAAAGGCTCTCGGACTGCTCGCCATTCTCTACCAGGTTGCGACCTTCCACTGCTCGACATGGGAGTGCTCGCCCCGAAGAGAGCCTTGCCTCTCTCCTCTGGTCCCACAAAACCGTTAATAAGGAAGTGGTCACGATATCCCGCATATCTCGGTCACATATTCACTAAGGATTAGATTTGGTAACTGCAATATCTCGCAGTAACTGCCATATCCCACGATCCGAATCTTCAGCAACTCAATATACATTAAGATATTCAGCTGCCATATACGGTTCTATCTCTCTTACCCTATAAATACCCTTGCTATACATACGTTCTTTACGTTTTGAGTTTTATACACACATATACTCATTTAAGCATCGGAGAGGGACCCAGAGGCACCCCCTCTGTTGCGCTCCCCTACTTGCAGGTTCACCGGAGTTGGAGCTGAAGCGTCATCCCAACCTTGTCTGGCATTCAATTCACTGCCAGATCAGCATTCATGATTTCACGATCCAACAACGGTCTAGGAAGTAAATCTCACAGTGAAAACATCTACCAGTGAAAAAATGAACAGAAATGCAAGAAAGCCTGCTATTTCAGAGGAATCATAGACTCGGGAAGCCAACATAACTGCTTAACCATGAATCTGAATGCAACGATGTACAAAATCAGTAAAAAAAAAACGTCCAGATCTGCATACTCGGAATAAAACTAATGTTTAAATCACAGACTGAAACTGCAGTAGATAGTAGTTAAACACAATGTTTAAATCACAGAGCTATGTGTCTTGACACAACCATACAAATCGAAACCTAGAGAAAGAAAAGAGAGCGGAGGGAGGAGTAGTACCTGAGAAAGAGATGAAGTGATGAACTAGAGTAAAGCAACTCAGTAAAGTCTTGTTCAGTCTGATATACGCCATTATGTACAACTGTTCAACAATTCATTATTTAGTATAATAATATATTTATAAAAGATAGCTTTATCTTTTTCTTTGTCGACAGCTTTGATGTACAACTGTTCAACAATTCATTATTTAATTCATTATTTAGTATAATAATATATTTATAAAAGATAGTTTTATCTCTTTTTTTTCGACAGCTTTAATGCTTTATGCTGTAATTTATATTTAGTATAATATATATATATATTAGTTTATTAATAATAAATAATTATTATATTTATAAAATAACCATGGTTATAACCATGGGTATAACTCAAATACCATAACCATTATGGGTAGAGAATTCATCACCATAACCGCACCATAATGGTACGGTTAAACGCCCTAACCGGATGTCGACGCGGAGAGTACAAACAGTTCCGACACAAGCGTCGATGTTGAGCAACCAGTTAGGGAAAATGCCGATGTGGAGCAACCAACTGAAGTCGTTGATTACAATAGTGATGAGCTTAGAACTCCGTGTGGTTCTGAAAATGAAGAAGGGAACTTGCCGAGAATGCCTGAGTTTAATGCCGAAGAATCAACCCAGGAACCGACTCTTGGTTTAACATTCCCCTCAATGGCCGCTTAAGGAATTGCATTCGCAATTGGAGTGTTCAAAATGGGATTGAAATCAAATGGGTCAAGAATGACCCAACTCGAGTGTTACTGGAGTGCAACAAGGGGTGCGACTGGAAGTTGTATGGGTCGAAAGTCGGGGATGAGGAGACGTATAGAATTAAAAAGTTGACTGGCAAACACGTTTGTCCAAGGACCCACAAGTCAACATCCATCACAATTGACTGGTTAGTGGATAGATACATCCACAAGTGGAGTGTTGATGCCACAATGTCGTGGAAAGTGGTTGCGGATGACATAATGAAGACATTCAGTATAGAGGTAACTCACTATAAGATTCGAGTCGCCCATAAAAAAACATTGGAGAAGCTGCATGGCGTGTCATCCAAGCAGTTCGAGCGACTGCGGGATTATGCAGAGGCCATCAAAAGGAAACTTGACAAAGTTGTGGTAAAGGCAAGGGACCATATTGTAGGACATGTTGGTTTAGGCATCTATGAAACTAAGAACCCGCATGGTGGATCTTCTATCGTGAACTTAAGGGAGTCGTCCTGCAGCTGTGGTCAGTGACAGCTTTCCGGAGTACATTGTCTGCATTCGTATGCGGCGATCCTGCACCATCGGACCGACGTCCTGGATTATGTATCTCCTTACTACAGTAAGGAGTCGTATTTGAAGACATACGAGGATATCATCCATCCTATTCCAGGTAATATCACAAAGCTTTGTTGTTATATTTTTGGCTGTTTTCTTGATGTTGGACATGCTTTATTGCTGCATTTTTTTTCCTGATTTCGGTATGTTGGACATGGTGTATGTTGGTGGTGGTCGGATCTGGTCAGCTGTTTTCGGTATTTTTGTGTATGTATGTTGCTGCATTTTTGCTGTTTTCGATATGTTGCACCATCATTTTTGCTGTTTTCGGTATGTTAGACATGCTGTTTTCGGTATGTATGTTGCTGCATTTTTGCTGTTTTCGGTATGTTGGACATGCATTTGTGTTGTTTTCGGTATGTTGGACTTGCTGTTTTCGGTATGTATGTTGGTGTATAATTGATGTTTTTAATGTAGATGCTGACGAGTGGGTGCCCAGTACGGCTTGACCCTTAAACCCACCGGAATTTAGGAATGCACCGGGCCGACCGAAGAAGAAGGGCAAGCCCTTAAACCCACCGGAATTTAGGAATGCACCGGGCCGACCGAAGAAGAAGAGGACAGCGTCCTCCTGGGAAGCCAATGCGGGAAAACTCAGAAAAAACGGGGGACCTACAACATTGTGGAAAATGCAAGCAAATTTGGCATAATGCTAGATCATGCGGAAAGGGAACCAAAAAGTCTAAAAAAGGGACCCAACAGGAAGAGCAAAGTCAAGGAACAGGAGGTCATCCTTCCACACAAGATAGTGCACCGAGTCAAGGAACCATGTCTAGGAAAGGAAAGGAAAAGATGTAAATGTACGAAGTTGGTGTCATTTTAGGTTTTTCTATGTATTAGGCGGAAACAGGCTTCAAACATGTTACATTTTGGTATGTGTTAGCTTTTGAGACATGTTCAAACATGCAAATTTTGATTATGTCGGATATATTTGAAGGGTTTTGGTTATATAACATCAATCTGTTCAAAATGTGGTGCTGGATAAAAAATGATTAATTTTACAAACTTTAAGGGGAAATATTAAACAGGTTCACCATATTACATTTCAAACAATCTTACATGCAGTTACGTTCTTCAGGAAACTGACTTAAGGGCAATTTTATCTTTAAATTTTATGTGAAGTCACGTGTCCGCACATGTCCGTTTACCGTTTCAAATAAACGGACTTAGGACGGAAAGGAACGATTTTTGAAATCGTCCAAACATTAGGACTAATATTTAAAATTTTAAACTTTAAGGGAATTCTTAAATTTCGTCCAAACTTTAGAGGGAACTCTGACCAATAACCCTTAAGTAAATAAATCACCACAAGGAAGATTGACTAATGCTGAAAATGCTTTATATTTACAAGAATCAAACCAAGAACAGTTCTGGCATGGTGCCGTGCGTGGCTTACTATAATTTTAAGATACAAAACTATACAAACAACGTCATACCTCACAGATTTCACAACTTCTATATAAATAAGGAACAACCAATAGAATTAGAATACAAACAAACATACATGGGTATGGGAATGAATGCTGCCGACAATGTTGTTTGGCAGTCGAATCTTCGTCAAGACAAGACAGTCTCAAGAACAAGAAGTACGGATTTCATCAGCATGTGCAATGGGGACATACACCGCGTTCTGTAATGAGCTGTTCTTCCGACCATAGAATGCATACACAAGAACTCCAATTGCTAACCACACAGAAACCCTTGTCCATGTGTCCGTTCTGATCATGAAACACAATTAATTAGTTGAACGAGTCTAGTCAAGTACGGTAACAACACAGCTAAGAACAAAAATGCTTTGTTTGTTTCTGCAAAAATGTAACCAAGACTTACCCGAGATTGATCAGCAAGTACACATTGATGAGTATGCATGTTATAGGCAAAAGAGGGACAAACGGGCAAATGAAACCTATATATAACAATAACATAGATAGATGGATGGATTAGTTATTTTTATTGTGGTTGATAGCAACGTAGTTTCAGACCAGACATATATATTAGTGAGAAACCCATCCAAGAGAGGCCATAAAAAGACTCGTGCAGTAGGTACATTGGGATATAACAGTAAATTAGCGTACCTCCAGAATGTCCAAAGTTGTGCCTTGCGTCATCTTGATCAATGATGCTGAGGATAATAAACCCAGACAAAAGGAGAACACCACCAACTACACATGCGGTGTAGCGAATGAAGCTGAAATAGAAAAATAACAGCGTGAAAAGGTGAATAAAAAATGTGTTAGTAGTATAATCAATGAAGCCTCAGGCCTTAGTAATTCTGATTTGATCATTCTTTAGTAGAAGAAATGCAAATCAGGAAGCAATTAGTGAGTAAAGCTCAGCATTAGCCTGCAAAAAGATATTATCTCCATTCTCCGGGTATTAGCCTACCTAACAAGATACCTAAACATGAACTAAAGGAAAAGAAAATTTAGTTACATTTTCTCAGAATCTCACCTAGGAAGTCCTAAACTCGAAGCTGCATATGTGAGAACAAAGACCCCAACGCATGTTAGCATTATTGTCCAGCCAGCAACCTTTCTCCTGTGAGCCTCAGAAACGATGTCTGCACCAACAGAATATGCCATTAGCTGACAGACTAACACTACGTATTGGAGATGGAACCTATGTCAAATGCCTATGATGAAGGACAGACACTAAATGGTTCTAACTAATTTTGGCTATAAACTGTGTAAAATGGTCGATAAAGAGTTAGTATAAAGAGGGAGCTTACAATTGCCTAACAATTTTTCCACGATAACAGGATTATCAGTGGATACTTCTTTTATGCCTAGTAAGGGTCGTCTGGTATCCTTGGGACTTCCAACTGAAACTTCAACACAGCTCTCGGTAATCTCCTCAGGACTACTATATTTCAGCGTCACTGAATCTATTGAATCCTGATATGTCGATGGAAGAGGCACTTCATCTGGTGGAACGTATCTCAGTATCAAAACGGAGATGGCTACCATTGTAAATGCAAGGAGTGTACCCACACTGACCTGCAAATAAACACCAGTTATGTAAGAAAATATTTGGATAACCAAAAAAGAATCTGATAAGATTCTATATAATGAAAATATATTTTTATTTTATATGCAGAAAGGTGTCCATAGAAATTTACCATCCCAGCTAGCTGAGAGACGTCCATAAATAGTGCTAGTGTTGCAGCACCAATACCAGTAGCAATTGTGCTCTTGATAGGAATCTGGGTCTTCTTGTTCACGTCTGAAAAGAAAGAAGGTAGCAATCCATCTCTTGCCATTGCCATCAGAATTCGAGGCTGCAGAAAAGAAACAGCATAAGATTCTCTGCTCCCAGAAGTTCTACTTTTTTTTTTTTCTTCCTAATCATAAGTAGCCAAAGACAATGTTTAAGATCCTTCCCTCCGAGGAAACACTTCTATTTTCCAAACCAGAGAAGATCAGGTCCTCTAGATGATTCACAACCTTACGGATGTGACCAATTTTCATCAGGTTTCAATATTTTCTAGTAGCAATTAGCAATGAAAATCTTGAAGTATCTGTTTACCTGAGGGAGTAATGAGCCCATTAATGTTGAGCAGAGAGCAGTAACAGCTCCAACAGTAATAATATATCTGCAGTGCAGATCAAGCAAGTAACTCAACAACAGTAATTTGAAAGTAAACTTTCTGAGTCTTGCAATTGAGCAATTCTATAAACTTACGCAGCCCAATGCATCCCATGAGTAGCAAATGCAGAAGAAATGGGGGTATCAGGGTCCATTGCATAGTAAGGTACCAAACCAACAATTACGATCGAGACCAGCATGTAGAGTGTGCAGCAAATTGAGAGTGCAAAACCTATACCCAGAGGCAAATCTCTTTGGGGGTTCTTAACCTGCCAAAATAGGTAAAGTTCAATTCATAAGCTGCAAAGTCAGAATTCACGCAAACTTCTTCCTCCATACACCTCTCTTTTTTCTGTTAGAAAATCTAACATTCCAACCAGAGACAGTAAATATACTTGAATGTGACAAGATCATGCGAACTCAATTTTTCACTTAGTTGTATCTCTCATATGAAAAGAACTTCAAATGAGTCCTTGTATTAATCAAACTTTTAAAGACTAAAGTGCAAATGCAGAAAATTTACCTCTTCAGCAGTGCTGGCAACAGAGTCAAAGCCAATGTATGCAAAAAAGACCGTTGCAGAACCAGCAAGCATGCCATCTACACCAAAGGGAAAGTACCTGTAGACCAAATTCCAATAAGATTAATCAATTTTCTGCAGTCAAAGATCAACATGATAAGTTCTTTTGAGATGAATCATCAGATAGCTATATACCCTGTTGGAAGCTCATATCCTTTCCATCCAGTCTTAAAACCTAGATAACTACCAGCTATGATGACAAAGAGCATAGCGCATACATTCAATGTAGTCACAATGCCTTGAGCCATTGTGCTCTGCAAGATAATTTCTGGTCAGTAACCACACATGATTAACTATCTTTTCACAAATAATGAAATGAACAGAAGATATACCTCCTTGATTCCTATACACAACAACCCTGTAACAACAATTACAAGGCCTGCCGCGCATGGGTCCACCACAATATCAAGACCGGGAATATGTTGTCGAGCTAAAAATGCAGGAAGGCTATCCGCTCCTCCAAAAAGCAGTGCCTTGAATAATGGTAAGATCAACATTAGAAGTCCAGGAGAAATGATTATGTTTACATCTGAAAGATGCATTCCTTCATATTTTTTTTCTTTCATCAACAAGTTTAAATATTGTGCTATTGCCATAGTAAAAACCTGAATCATGTTTCAAAAACTCCATGTTAAAGCACCGATAGGATAAACAAGAACTATGTTATAGTAACAAACCTAGATAGAGTAACCAAAGTACTAGTTATGTTGTTAAAATCTAATCAACATATGTCGATAGATACCAAGACATTTTCCTTATGTACTTATTACTTAGACACAAACAAAAGGAGAAATGATTATGTTTACATCTGAAAGATGCATTCCTTCATATTTTTTTTCTTTCATCAACAAGTTTAAATATTGTGCTATTGCCATAGTAAAAACCTGAATCATGTTTCAAAAACTCCATGTTAAAGCACCGATAGGATAAACAAGAACTATGTTATAGTAACAAACCTAGATAGAGTAACCAAAGTACTAGTTATGTTGTTAAAATCTAATCAACATATGTCGATAGATACCAAGACATTTTCCTTATGTACTTATTACTTAGCCACAAACAAAACCCAAAAGTTAAAGTCGGAGTCTGTTAGCTTAATTGAAATGTAAGCTGTGTGATATTATATCTTACAGATCAAATGCAGGAAAAAAAAATTGAAAAGAAATATAAGGAGAGACGTTTATTTGCTTACCAAGTTTGGAGATATGCCACGAGCCACTGCAGAGCCACCAATAGTGTATTCCAGTATCAAGGCCCAGCCAACCAACCAGGCAATGCTGTCAACCAAATAGCATATTTAAGGAACGGGAAGAAACAATGGGACAAAAACTAAACATGGAGCGCTGAGGTCAGCAGATAAAGTATATGCAAGACATGGGGTTGATTGTGATCCACTTTCACAAACGCATAAATATATGCCAATATATATTTTGAGTGCAACTGACTTACCCCTCTCCAACACATATGTATGAATAATGATAGGCACTCCCAGCAGAAGGGCAACGGCTTGCAAGTTCCGCATAGCAAAAGGCTGATAGAGCTGCAGCAAGTCCAGCAACTAAAAATGAAAAGGTGAGAGCAGGTCCTGAATGCTCTCTTGCAACTGTTCCTACGAGGATATAAACTCCAGCTCCAATTGTCGATCCAACACCTAATCAGAGATAAACAATTAGTTGATATACATAACGATTGTGGGTTAATTGATCCTATCAAACCAATAGTTTCACTATAAAGTGACCATCCTCAATGATCGCGTAATTTTCAGATTCATGGATTCGCAATAGGATCATAACTTTATCTCCGGTCACTGGTCAATGGGATATGAAAAAAGACCATCAGGGACCAGCCAAACTAATACCAAGCTTAACAACTTTCTCCATCACAAACCTGGTAGTCTCCGCACTAATTACTCTTATCAGGTCAAAAGCAATTAGAATTTTAAATCGAGATATATATGTGAATGGGAAATGGATGGAAGTGCGCCCAACCCGGGTTTTGTTGATAGATAGATAGATACGTATCCAAATTAAAATGCTCTTTGGAAATATAGATCTGTAAAATCCAAAGTTACACAGATCGGTTAGATCAATAGCTCGTACAAAGTACGAACTCTCAGCTCAATATTTTAGAAATTGAAACATCACGAAAGTGAACAAGCACCTATCGAGTTTAGGCAAGAAAATCTGAAAGCTTTGTTATAGAGACGAGACTTGGCAAAGAGCTACATAATTCATGGATAAGATATAAACTCATCAGGACTTTTCACCAAATAGCGTCTTCCTTAACCATATTGAATTAGACGAATTCTCAAAAGACCTCGAAAAGTCACCAAATGCAGGGGAAAGCTAAATCCAATAAATAAAAAGTCAAAGTAGACCGAGAGATCACCTATGGCGATAAGGTGTAGAATGGACAATTCTTTAGCCAATTGATGGCCGCTACCAGAGCTTCCATGAGCAGAATCGACCTGCTTCCTCCTCACCAAACTCCTGAAGCAATTGAAAGATCCCTTCTCGCCTCCAGTCTTTTGAGAATTGGACAACAAACCCATCGAATCAAATCCCAAGAAACTTCTACCCTCACTAAAATATGAAATGGAGTCAAGCAACGGCAGCTGCCCACATCCCCTCCAGAGAATCGTCGGGGAATTAGCTTAGAAGGAAAGCCTGGCAGAGTTGATGTTTTTTAATAGGCCCTTGCGGATTGTGTTGAATAATCGGATTGAGATTTGAGATGGATGATGATAGAATAAATTGAGAGAGAGAGAGCAGAGTATCTCTCTATTTAGATTTTAGTGGGCGCTGATATAGAAGGAGGGGGCGAAGGAGGAAGAGCGGCTGTGGATAAATATGCTATTGAATTATGTTACTGTTTGCCTTAAATTATTATTGTTTTCACCGTTAGGGACTTATATCTTAATATTAAGATAATATTAATGTTAAGAAATGATATGTATAAAAAAAAAAATTCCTCTTCACATTTTTTCTTGATTTTCTTCCTTTTTAATTAAATAGACTAATGCAGCTTTGGGAAAAAGAAGAAACGGAGAAGAAGCGTGAAGAAAAAGAATGATATTAATTTAAATAAAATGAGAATATTATTAAATATAAATAACTAAAAAACACAAGTTTAAATTAAATTGTCATATCATGATATGTAACTAACCATTTAACAATGATAAAAAAAATATAAATAACTAAAAGGTAACATAAGTAATTAAACAAGCATTTAACTATGTATTTTTTAATAAATAAAATGTGATTAATTTAAAAATTAATTATATATTTACTATAAAAATGATAAAAGTATAGATAGATATAATTAAGGTACGATCAAACTTCATAAACAAAGTTGAGTTTCGATGTTAAGACTTAAGAGTGATCATTTCACTCAAATTAAAGTATAGATTCAAAAGTTTACAAATGGGTTAACAATCCAATTATACATATGTACTAAAAATAATACGATATAAATACAATAAATAATATTGAGTTTCGATTTTTGGACCGAATATATACTTAAAAGTTGAGATAAGAAATTGAGTTTTAATGCAAACTATATATCTAACAATTGTTTATTTTTTTTTCTATTTTAATGCCCACGGTGATCCCCATTTGGATCCACTCAAGTGAAATCCATCCATGCATTTCACGTTAATGATTTTTTTTTCTTCTAATAATTGATTTTATTTTTTTTCAATAATTGATTTTATTTGTAACAAACTCGTTTTACGGTAAGAAAAAAGATCACTATAATAATTATAATTATGATTTATGAACATGCCTTGAGTGAGTCCTACGCATGAGAATCTCTAATTAAGCATCTAGCAATGTGTCTAAAGTAAATCTAAATAAACCTAATTTTGTTTGATTAAATTAAATAATGATACGTGAAAATTAATATTTTTAATTTTAGAATTAGTTCAAGAGCTTCTGATTCAAAAAATTTAATATCTCATATATGACAAAACATGCCATTCTTAGTTATAAATGGTACTACAAAATTCTAAATCGTAAAGTCATATTTTATTAATTTAATGATCGTAAATACTTCTTTTTTTTTCTTTTACTATTATATTATTTTAATACTTATACATATTTAAATTTTTTTAACTAGAATATTTTATTTATATAAATAATTTTATTTATAAATATATTTTTAATGCGAAAGGAGTATAATAGAGCTTTTTAATGATACACGCATTATATATTTTTATTTTATGTACATTACCATACAATTTAATTAAGCTTAAAACACTATGTTCACTTAGTATATCAATTTAAATAAAACTTCCACACAAGAGTACATATAACATAAATTCTCACTTTAAATAAAAAATATTGTACCAATCCTCCGAGTCAATAACAATAAGTATTAAATAATAATAGTAACTGAGAATCCATACTTTTAAAAATTCTAATGAAATTAATCATGTGGATTTCCATTTTCTCGATTCATATTTGCTTTAAATTTTACAATAGAGAACTTGCCATTTTTTTAAGTTGAAATGTCATAATGAAATATAAATTATATACACAAATGAAAAATAAGAATTCATGGTCATTCCACAGAAGAATTACTTTCCTTGTTTAATACAAAAAAAGGGCATTATTTTACAATCTAATGTTCAATAACACTCTTACTCATATAGTATTAGTATAGCTGCTGTAGCAGTAACACCAATGACTACATATACTCAACTATGGTTATTGGAAATTATAATCCATACAATTTGCACTGTTTAACAAGAAAAACTGTAAGGAGTTGAAGGAAGGAATCTTCAAACCATGTATTCTACAACAAACACTATTTACCCAAAAATCAAATGACAGAATCGAAACACTTCTCGATCTACGCTCCTCCTTGAGCTTTCACATCCATCTAAAACCTACTACGAACCCAAACCATTGATGTCAGAAGAACCCTAACCCGCTGCCTCAACAAGGATTACAAGCTTGACTAGAATAAACTAACTACCACAAGTTAAACAACCTAAGCATGCTGCTGCTCCTTCCAGTGACAATCTCTTCGGTGGAATCTGAGTCACTCCCAACAACTTCATCGGTGCTAGATGAGGAGACAACCCGAATACGGTCAGCATTGTCAGTGATCCAGTCACTGAATCCAGGCGAAGAGACCAAGTCCGACATGGCGTGTTTGGTCCAGTATGCCTTGGAATCCTCCCACTCTTGTTCTGTCAACCTTCTTCTGTTAGGGGGGCCGTACATCACTGAGGGGTAGTCCTCGTAAATTCCAGCATTTGTTGTTGAGGGGGATGATGATACCACACCTGCAAAACATAGATATATGAATAACATCCATAAAAGATGGAAGAGCGTGTGGACAATGAGGGTATGGACTATGGAGACAATCTGAAGGTAAAAGTTAAGTCCTACCATACAATGGGAACTTTAACTAACTAAACTGATATAACCTAGTCCACTTACCTAATAGAAATGCATGCCTGCCTTGACATAAATAACGTTATGAAAACCGACTCAACTTACCTTTCACGGGTGAGTCCGACCAACCTGCATGTTTCTTCTGTCTATTCCATAGACTCCTTTGCATTCCTCTTCTTGGCGTTGTTCTTGCAAGGAATTCAGCACCATTATTCCTTTTCGTAATGGCCTGTGAAGCAGAAGGCCACCTAGGGGGAGTCCACTCAATAGTGTTGGTGTATGCTTCAAAGCTGCAGAAATACATCCATGAAGGTCAGGCATTATTTAAGTATATTCAAATGTAGTAGTAACTGTAATGAATGGATGAGGGTTGGACCAACTTACTCAGTCTCACGTGACACTGCAGCAGTGATGAGATAGCAGACACAAGTGCACAAAAGCAAAGCTCCAAACGCACACCAAATGTCCAATGAGCTCTGCAACAGTACATCAGAAAATTGAATAAGCCTCAAGCGGTGATGATACTTCAATGGGACTTTGTGAGGTAGGACGGTCCACGCAACATCAAGAAGCACAGTATCCACCCATAGAAAATATTATCTGGAGTAAGTAAAAGTTCAATGATAGATAAACCTGCAAAATCAATGTTGTTGCAACAACGCGCATAGCCCATTTGACAAATTGAGCTACACCTTCATCCACACCTCCATCTTCGGATATCACAAACTTGCGCACAATCCAGTAACCCAAAGCAGCTCCAGCCAAGATGACCCCGATAAGTAAGAAGATAGATACCTGCACAGAATAATGTAGGTAAATCTGGTAGCTAACTAATGAAACAAGCCACACCAGCAGCTAAAATATAAAACTCTTTGGCAGTAATAAAATATGAAAACCTCATAATAACGGATTTTAAAACAATAGATCGCACTCACCAGATTGTGCATCTCCTCACGCAGCCCAAAATTGACAAGAATTGCATTCACCATCATTGCGAAATGATGCAACAGAAAGGTTCCAGCTCCAACCTATAACAATGAACTCATCAAGATCATGCTGATAGAAGCAGATATCTATCAACTAGCAAAAGGTACTTGTAGGAGATACTCACCACTGTTCCATACAGAGTCAGATACAGTGCACTCTTTCTTCCTGTTGGCAGCAATTTCATCCCCTACACCATGGCAGAATATAATTTAGAACAACTCAAACACTGGTCAAGGCACAAGCATGTTTGAAAAGAAAGATATGAGTTCAGCAGAACGAAGCTTCCTTTAGAATCATTAGGGAAAAAAAAGAGAAAATAAATAAAATGGTTCCTCTGTTACTTAAAAAATGTAATGATGAACGAAGGTACCACACAAAATTGAAACGGTAAATCAAGAAACATACTTCTTCCTTTCCTTACAAAATGAATAGTTGGATACCCATATATGATATATATATATATATACCACTTAACTATACATAGAAAGCCAGCCTTGGGGTATTCATGGAAGTGGTGTAGTGATGTGAAAAGAATCTGTGTCACTCGTAGCTACAATTCTGTTAAACTTTATCCTCTCATTAACAGGATCATCTATAATCATATGCAGCATGCTGAAAGGAGCAAAGATATGTTTCAGCTACCTTAAATTTACCATTTCAGAAGAATCTAAGTATAAATTGTAGCTCCCTTCCAATAACAAATTAAAAGTTTGTCTATTGGACAAAATCAACATCACCTAAAGACACAACTAGCAACAATAGCTCAGTTGGTACTTGGTAGGCAAACCTCCTAGGTGCAATTTTTTTTTTGGCCAATCACTGGGTGCAATTAAACACTTCAACTGAAGTACACTTGATGCCATTGGGATTGAGATAAACTACGAGAGAGGAAATTACCTGAAAAAGAAGAATTAAGATGACAAGCAGAATCCCTATAGCCATTGAACTGCTATAATAGAAGGGGGCCCAACTGCTGACAACTGGAGCAAGGAGCAGCACCAGAAATCCCAATCCGAGACAGACGAATCTCCATCTCTGAGGCACTGCAAGAAAGAGAAGCCAGACATTAAATAAGAGTGATGATGTCATGATGCAAACATGAATTCAAGAGTACAACAACAAATAAGTTTCTAGAAGAAAAAGAACACCTTCATCAATTGATACTGTGATAGGACCCGGAACTTCGCCAGTAAGCTTCAAATCAAGATATCCATACTCATAAGGTGAGATATCTGAGCTCCACAATCCTTTCTGTAAAACTTTCCAGTCATCTTTTGTACATTGGCACAATCCAACCGAAGCATTCCTGAGTTAGACAGCATCACTAATCAGGGTACTACACTTAACAAAGAGAGAGAACTAAGGTGCAACATAAAAAAAATATAGGAAGAAATGAAGATTTTACCGATGGAAACAGACATTGATTCTGCTGTGTAATCTCTCAGGAACCACGACCGATGGAACCACAGTAATACGAAGTGCACTAGCATAGCTCTGTAGTTTCAACCTTGACTGACCGGAAACTTGAACACGTTCACACAATAAAATTTCTTTAGAGTTGCCAACGACTGAAGGCCCAGAGAGTAGTTTTGGTATAACATCCAGAACCGGATGTTCAAAGTCTACACCTGCATTCAAGTAGAGAGAAATTAAAACTACCACGCTAAGCAGCTTCCATTTTCAAACACAATATTCATTAAAAAAAAATGCAATACCACTACAGCATGTAATTTATGTACTAAACATGCTCCAAAACCGAAAATATTACTCCTAACTATATGGATTAATTAACTCGACCTAGGTGACAATAATTTGCAATATCCACAATAAGACGTCCAGGAACTTCCTAAAGGGGAAAACTTCATTAATGAATGTGGAGCTCAGAGAAATCAGAGATAGCAACACAAAGAGAGCTGCACAGTACCATCGAGGAACCAAAGAATTTTACACGGACGAGTCATTTTGTAGTTAATCCCCAAAACCTAACTAGATGAAGACGTCTTTCTAGCTTGCAATCCCTAAAGCATAAGAAAACCCTAATGCGCGTAGAAATGGCAACAATTTCATTGCAAGAACAGAGAAATTGAAGAGCAAGATATACCTTTAGCAGCAGGGGCTTCGATGGCAGAACATGGGTACAGAAAAACGGACAGAGCTAATGCGAGCAACAGAAATTTGGGAATAGAAGCCGAAGAGGAAGCCATATGAGTCGCTCCAGCACTTTGTCGACCGTCGCCGGTGCTGAAAAGGTTCTTACTTTCTTGCCTCGTTGCACGATAAAGAGACCGAAACGAAGAGAAATTATAGTGAATAATATTAGGAAGGCGCGCGTATTTATGGGTTGCGGCTTCTTGCGGGACAACGCGCGTGGCGTTGGTACTAAGCTGTATCTGCTGTTTCTTGTGTTTCATCTAATTTGACCCCCCAAAAATCTTATAAACCCATATGTTTTTTTAACGCAACTAAGTTCACCCAAATATTTCATTTTATTTTTGCATCAAATGTTTATTATACACGTGAAAATCATATGCAGACGTTTATTTTGAAATGATAAAATGTAAAAAGACATTTTTACCCATTTGATCATCCCATTACCTTTTGAAAACTTTAGATCTTTTTCAGTTTCATCCAAAAAATGTGTTTCTCTTCCTATGGTATACCGTATACACTTGAGAAAATCACTTAAGTCTTCTTCTCCTTATCATGTTTCAAGCACAAGCGAAATTATAATCCGGTCTTTCTTCTCACTTCGGTCTTTCTTCTTCCCCTCTTCTCACTTAGGTTTTTCTTCTCTCTCGGACGAAGAAAGAAACTTAGCGTGAGATCAGCTGAAGGTACTCTCTCGCTCTTTCTTCTCTTACGGACGAAGGCTCCACTCTCTCGGACAATGGCTTCGTTGATTTCTCTGTTCGTATATATGGGAAACAAATTACATACGGCTCTACTTTTCTGGTCCGTCTTCAACATGGAAACTGATTTCTCTGTTTGTAGGAGGTTGAATTGTGCTTTGCTTGATTACGTGTTTATATGATTAATGCTGAATTTTCTAGCCATGTTCGAATTTTTTGCGTTGAACAACTTAACTGTTTGAACTGTGTTGTGTTGTTTGTCATCTTCGAATTTTTTGACCATGTTTCCATTTTTCCCGCAGCAAATTTTCATGGATGACACATTTGCAGCAAGTCAGACCCCAATAGAAGAAACAGTTGAAGCAAGTCAACCACCAATGGCTGATGCACAAATGGAGGCACCAGAACAACCACATGTGGAGCATCCAAAGAGAACAAGAAAGGTCAAGTTGTCAGTGAGAAGAAGCAAACCAAATGTATGAAAATTGGGTATTTACGATAAATTTATACATGGACAACATCTTTAACATTTCTAGTTATGTAGTTTAGACAACCATCTTCATTGAAGTTGACACCAGTCAACATAGAATCAGGCGATCATTTTGAGAGGGTCAGATCAAGTGCCCCAGAGTTATCAAGTTGTCGGGCATTGGTGTTATCTCCCCAGTCACTTAAAAGGGGGGAAACAATGAAGAAGACGGTGGTAAGCGGTGCCCACACTTCACCCCGTTTTGTACAAATATCTAATGAGTGAAAGTACTTTTGTTGGTGTTGTTGCTTTATTTAGATGGATGTAGTCCCTGCAATGTTTTGTGGGATGTTAGATTCAGTCATGTTTTGTGTTATGTTAGGTTCAGTGATGTTTAGTCGTGGGATGTTAGGTTCGGTGACTTTGTTTTATTTGATATTTTGTCTAGTAAACCTTTGTGTAGAACTAGAAAACTTATCTAAACAAGTTGGTTTGTGTTGAATGTTATGTTGGATAATGTGTTTTTAGTTGGATTTTCCTTTAACGAAACAGGTTGGTGCCGTAACCATTTTCGCCCAAACATAATGGTGGAAATACTGATACATATGTAAACTTAAAGACAACTCTACTGAGTATTATATAATCTAGTGAGTCAAAAAAATAGTCATTAAACAAACATATACTTCAACTGAATTACAAAGTACACAACTTAGACACTAAAATAAACGTGTGTCACATGACTATATTTTCAACATAAGGCCAACAACAATAAGTAAGAACACAGTGACACACAGCTGTTGTTGATTTCTACTACGCAACACAACAATTTGATTGTTCAGTTTGGATTTTTTGACACAAACTTGGTCATGACTCTCATTTCATATACACACATCAATGGATCTGCACAAGCGGAGAAATAACAACCCCTCTTCAAAGAACTTGATGGCTGTATAGTAGTAAAGATAAATTAGGGTTTAAAAAAAACTAATTTTTTCGACGTAGACTAATCTGCCATATCTTCGAAATTAACTACAACAACAAATAAGTTTCTAGAAGAAAAAGAACACCTTCATCAATTGATACTGTGATAGGACCCGGAACTTCGCCAGTAAGCTTCAAATCAAGATATCCATACTCATAAGGTGAGATATCTGAGCTCCACAATCCTTTCTGTAAAACTTTCCAGTCATCTTTTGTACATTGGCACAATCCAACCGAAGCATTCCTGAGTTAGACAGCATCACTAATCAGGGTACTACACTTAACAAAGAGAGAGAACTAAGGTGCAACATAAAAAAAATATAGGAAGAAATGAAGATTTTACCGATGGAAACAGACATTGATTCTGCTGTGTAATCTCTCAGGAACCACGACCGATGGAACCACAGTAATACGAAGTGCACTAGCATAGCTCTGTAGTTTCAACCTTGACTGACCGGAAACTTGAACACGTTCACACAATAAAATTTCTTTAGAGTTGCCAACGACTGAAGGCCCAGAGAGTAGTTTTGGTATAACATCCAGAACCGGATGTTCAAAGTCTACACCTGCATTCAAGTAGAGAGAAATTAAAACTACCACGCTAAGCAGCTTCCATTTTCAAACACAATATTCATTAAAAAAAAATGCAATACCACTACAGCATGTAATTTATGTACTAAACATGCTCCAAAACCGAAAATATTACTCCTAACTATATGGATTAATTAACTCGACCTAGGTGACAATAATTTGCAATATCCACAATAAGACGTCCAGGAACTTCCTAAAGGGGAAAACTTCATTAATGAATGTGGAGCTCAGAGAAATCAGAGATAGCAACACAAAGAGAGCTGCACAGTACCATCGAGGAACCAAAGAATTTTACACGGACGAGTCATTTTGTAGTTAATCCCCAAAACCTAACTAGATGAAGACGTCTTTCTAGCTTGCAATCCCTAAAGCATAAGAAAACCCTAATGCGCGTAGAAATGGCAACAATTTCATTGCAAGAACAGAGAAATTGAAGAGCAAGATATACCTTTAGCAGCAGGGGCTTCGATGGCAGAACATGGGTACAGAAAAACGGACAGAGCTAATGCGAGCAACAGAAATTTGGGAATAGAAGCCGAAGAGGAAGCCATATGAGTCGCTCCAGCACTTTGTCGACCGTCGCCGGTGCTGAAAAGGTTCTTACTTTCTTGCCTCGTTGCACGATAAAGAGACCGAAACGAAGAGAAATTATAGTGAATAATATTAGGAAGGCGCGCGTATTTATGGGTTGCGGCTTCTTGCGGGACAACGCGCGTGGCGTTGGTACTAAGCTGTATCTGCTGTTTCTTGTGTTTCATCTAATTTGACCCCCCAAAAATCTTATAAACCCATATGTTTTTTTAACGCAACTAAGTTCACCCAAATATTTCATTTTATTTTTGCATCAAATGTTTATTATACACGTGAAAATCATATGCAGACGTTTATTTTGAAATGATAAAATGTAAAAAGACATTTTTACCCATTTGATCATCCCATTACCTTTTGAAAACTTTAGATCTTTTTCAGTTTCATCCAAAAAATGTGTTTCTCTTCCTATGGTATACCGTATACACTTGAGAAAATCACTTAAGTCTTCTTCTCCTTATCATGTTTCAAGCACAAGCGAAATTATAATCCGGTCTTTCTTCTCACTTCGGTCTTTCTTCTTCCCCTCTTCTCACTTAGGTTTTTCTTCTCTCTCGGACGAAGAAAGAAACTTAGCGTGAGATCAGCTGAAGGTACTCTCTCGCTCTTTCTTCTCTTACGGACGAAGGCTCCACTCTCTCGGACAATGGCTTCGTTGATTTCTCTGTTCGTATATATGGGAAACAAATTACATACGGCTCTACTTTTCTGGTCCGTCTTCAACATGGAAACTGATTTCTCTGTTTGTAGGAGGTTGAATTGTGCTTTGCTTGATTACGTGTTTATATGATTAATGCTGAATTTTCTAGCCATGTTCGAATTTTTTGCGTTGAACAACTTAACTGTTTGAACTGTGTTGTGTTGTTTGTCATCTTCGAATTTTTTGACCATGTTTCCATTTTTCCCGCAGCAAATTTTCATGGATGACACATTTGCAGCAAGTCAGACCCCAATAGAAGAAACAGTTGAAGCAAGTCAACCACCAATGGCTGATGCACAAATGGAGGCACCAGAACAACCACATGTGGAGCATCCAAAGAGAACAAGAAAGGTCAAGTTGTCAGTGAGAAGAAGCAAACCAAATGTATGAAAATTGGGTATTTACGATAAATTTATACATGGACAACATCTTTAACATTTCTAGTTATGTAGTTTAGACAACCATCTTCATTGAAGTTGACACCAGTCAACATAGAATCAGGCGATCATTTTGAGAGGGTCAGATCAAGTGCCCCAGAGTTATCAAGTTGTCGGGCATTGGTGTTATCTCCCCAGTCACTTAAAAGGGGGGAAACAATGAAGAAGACGGTGGTAAGCGGTGCCCACACTTCACCCCGTTTTGTACAAATATCTAATGAGTGAAAGTACTTTTGTTGGTGTTGTTGCTTTATTTAGATGGATGTAGTCCCTGCAATGTTTTGTGGGATGTTAGATTCAGTCATGTTTTGTGTTATGTTAGGTTCAGTGATGTTTAGTCGTGGGATGTTAGGTTCGGTGACTTTGTTTTATTTGATATTTTGTCTAGTAAACCTTTGTGTAGAACTAGAAAACTTATTTAAACAAGTTGGTTTGTGTTGAATGTTATGTTGGATAATGTGTTTTTAGTTGGATTTTCCTTTAACGAAACAGGTTGGTGCCGTAACCATTTTCGCCCAAACATAATGGTGGAAATACTGATACATATGTAAACTTAAAGACAACTCTACTGAGTATTATATAATCTAGTGAGTCAAAAAAATAGTCATTAAACAAACATATACTTCAACTGAATTACAAAGTACACAACTTAGACACTAAAATAAACGTGTGTCACATGACTATATTTTCAACATAAGGCCAACAACAATAAGTAAGAACACTGTGACACACAGCTGTTGTTGATTTCTACTACGCAACACAACAATTTGATTGTTCAGTTTGGATTTTTTGACACAAACTTGGTCATGACTCTCATTTCATATACACACATCAATGGATCTGCACAAGCGGAGAAATAACAACCCCTCTTCAAAGAACTTGATGGCTGTATAGTAGTAAAGATAAATTAGGGTTTAAAAAAAACTAATTTTTTCGACGTAGACTAATCTGCCATATCTTCGAAATTAACTAGGGGTGATCATGGGCGGGTCGAGCCAGTCTTGGTGACAAGACTGAGAGTGAAATTTCGATATTGACTTCTGGAAGACCGAGACCCACTTTGGCAACAAAAAACACACATGAGTCCGTCTTACTTGGCTCGGGCTGAATACGATTTCATAGGCACTGACAAAGAAATCGACCCAGACTCTGTTGTATGTGCTAGAGGAAGAGTCATCTCTGAGATCTCTGAGAGGGAGAAGTGGGTACAAGAGAGGATTGGAGGGGATTGAAGAAGATTAGTTGGGTGTATGAGTGGAGGAGACTGTGGATGACACATGGCGGAAGAGAGTGGAGAAGACAAGTGGAGTGGAGGAGTGAGATTATGGAGTGCCACGACATGAAGGAATTTTATAATTTCTAGGGTTTCTCATCAAAGTCAGTCTGGCCCGGTCTAGTCTGCTTTTTTTTTTTTTGGGGGGGGGGGGGAAACCGAGACTGAGACCAAGACTGACCTTCAAGAAAAAAACTCGTTCGCTCGGTCTCAGGCCTAGTCGAGTCGGTGTTGTCGAAAATTCGGTACAACCCGTATTTTTTTATCACCCCTAAAATTAACTCAAGAATTTAGCTTTATTACCTGATATTTCGAACATGCAAATAACAGACAATCGCAATTTTTCATGGTTTAAGATGTTCTCGCACGGGTTTGTAGACCGCAGTAGCACAGTGATTCCTCATAGGTCATGTTCAGGTTAGATGCCAAAGGGGAAGAAGAACGAGAATAACATTCAGAGTACTTACCACCCATGATATTACGAAGGGAGAAGACGCAAAGATGACGAGTTGGACCTGCACAACCGAAGGGATAAGACACAAATAAAAAATTGAGGACATGAAGACCTTATCAACAGAAGTAGCTAGGGTATTTTCGGTATATCCATTTATGAGTAAAGCACATAAACAACACGTGATGGTAAATTAACGGACAACAAACGACACTGAACGAAAAAATTCAATTACCAACAAACTAAAACATTCAAGTGTGATAACAAATATTATGAGTCCAATTACCAACGGATGCAAACATCCGAGTGCAATTTATTACTTTTCACAATTTATAAAGGGATAAAATAAGGTTTTGCCACAATTATTTGGTTAAAAACTTAAAAATTGAGTATTTTTTTAAATATTTTTAAATATTTTTAAATATTTAATATCTAGGAAGTTCTCCATTTTACAAATTTTCATTATTATATTTTAAATTTTTAAAAATAACATCATATTTTTAAGAATATTCCAATTAATATCAATTATTACAAGGCAAATAAAATAGTTCACCCCAATAAACTAGTCTATTAGGTGAGAAAACTTATTTAATTTATCAACAGCAGAATGATTATATTTACAACCAATGTGGTATAAGTCACGTATCTTGTAATGAGTATAGACCATAACATTATGATACATTTAATTCCTAATTCGATCGAAATTGATTAAACTCCAATCGAATTGAGGTTCAGTTTAATCTTAATTCATTTGTGACTCGATAAACCCTTAATTGAAAAGATTAGGGTTTGGATCTTGATACCTAGGGCTAGGAGTGTTGATCTGAATCAATACTTAACCACTTTGATTGTGGCTCAATGAATCAATACTCAACCACTTGGATTGTGCTCAATGGAATCGATACTCAATGTAACATACATTAATTTGACTAGATAATCTAAAAGGTTGACAAATACTCAATGTAACATACATTAATTTGTATAGATAATCTAAAAAGTTGACAAATTTCATTTTATCATGCTTAGTTGAAAGAGAAAAAAACATGGATGATAAATTTTCTATGTAATGGCAATGCAGTGCATGACTACAGACAGAAAACAGTAAACATGAAGGGTTGTATTGTCATCAAAACACAAAATATACACATGAAGGATTTGTATTGTCTAGCTAGACTAGGCAAGCAGTTAGTTGTCGTCTTCGTCCATAATTTGGGGACCCATATACTCGATCCCGTCCATCTGCGAGGTTTCCGGCACTGCTATTTCTTCTAGCCATGCATACGACGCTGCGTCCTCTTTGCTGAGACACTCCTCTCCTTCTGTATTTCCAAATGAACAACGATCCAAGATTTAAAAACCCAACAATGGAAGTTTCCCTTAATTTGGTACATGCATAATTCAAAACCACTTGCAGTGCAGAGCAGAGCAGAGCATCCTATACTATTCACGATTCAATCCATCAATCTAGTGATTCGTTGAGCTTACTTGAAATGGCAGAGTAAGGGTAGTCTTTATAATAAGACTCTTCCCGCCCATCTTCACTCGAGTACGGTGGTCCGATAACATCAAGAATGGCGCAGGGTGTCTTCGCCGTGAAAGCGTGAATGTTGCCACCGCCCGTCGGGTATAACACGGAAGAGCTGCAGGGCGCTGTCACGGTATCATCCATTTGCACCTTCGCCAGTCTCACTGTAAAAAGAGATGTCAACACAAGTGTGGGGTTAACTCTTATCCATCATTATGCATTCAAGTTAGATTTAGTACGCAGATCTTAAAAGACAAAAAAGATCAGTAAAGAGGATTTTGTACCAGATGATCGGTCAGCACTAGCGGGTTCCGACCCATTTGAGGATTTCATCAAGTCAGCCCAATCGTACGATTTTATGTGCATTGATCCGACAAGAAGTTTGCTAAATACAGTCATTCCGGGATGGTTGTGGAGAGGAATCACACCGGAAGAAGGAAGGAAGAATATACACAACTGCACAAAACAATGCAATGCAATTTCATTGAATTTCTGCATTGTTCTTAAGATTATAGGGTCATTCATGATCGAAGATGGTATCAAATCGACCCAACAATAATTCATTTCAATGGTGATATAACAATAGGATGAGTAAGTAGTTCTTGAGAGTAATTTTTTATTTTCCTTACCGAGAAGTTCTTGCATTTGTATACGGTGGTGCATTTCGCTCTTGGAGTCCCTTTCACAGTCGATTTATTCAAGAAATTCAGATTTCTGCCGATCCCGACATCTTCGGGTGTCATATCATCTGCATCACATATACCAATTAGCTAGAGAAGAAGAGAAAAGATGGGTCTTTTTCTTTAAGATGGACAAATTTCTGGGGTTGTTTCAAGAACAAGGATTTGAGCAAATTTTACAGCAAGTATGACTATTTGATCTATAATATTACTATATATATATGTAGTATGGAGAGACCGTTGATTTGGAAACTCTAGTTTCATCCATTTGAAAAAAAAAAAAAAAAAATTAAGAATCATCTTGAACAGAATTCGGAGTCGAAAAAACAGTTAGATCCGTGGTACTTCAATCATTATCAATGGTGTTTGTGTTAGGATATCGTACGTTGTATATTATTTAATATAGTCTAAATAATAAAACCATAATTAACTATTTCGGACAAAGCTTCCATATCATACTCTGTCGGGAAAGATGAAAACATACCCAGAATGCGAGACAACCTTAAAACGTCTTCCGGCGAAGGGACGGTGCCGGATCCTTTAAAAATATCTCTGCACGCATCGAAGAGTTCCTGCAGCGCCATCGGAATCGGCGGCGGCGCCTTCTTTATAATCCTCTTATAGCACGTCCTCTTCTTCTTGATCATCTTGTTAACGTACCCCACACTGCTGCCGCCATTGTTCACGTGATGGTGTTGATGATCCAACAACCTCGCTCCGATCCTCATTTTAGCTCCTTAATCTTCTACAGACCAAGACTAGATGAATCACAGTGGTAGTGACTGAGTTCAAAAGAATCTGAATCTGTTTTGTCTTTTTTAATATCAAAGTCTAGATTTGGAATGTGTGTTGTGTTAGGGTTTGTAGATGAGATTGTGAAGATGTTGGAGAAAGAATGACATTAAATAAGGGGGTGCAAAACCAGGGGCTATGAAAAGCAGGAAGTTGCTTTTGTTGAAATGATTGTTATTATTAATATTAGAGGAAAACGGAAAAGTCTAACCATAGTTTTTTAAAAATGAAAAAAAAAAAGTAAATATATAAAAAAAAAATCAAAATTTGAATATACACGCTACCGTGAGTAACACATTTTTTTTATACAAAAGACGCATCATAGGGTAACGTGTATTGTCATTTTGGCAATACATGCCCAAATGGGCCTCCTTTGTGTTTTTTTTCGACGACGACTCGAGCTTTAATTAAAAATAAAATTATGTATCTATTAAAAAAATTATAGTATGTAGATATTTTAATTGCGATTCAAATTATGCAAAAAAATATATTAAATTTGGACTTACGGATTGACTATACGCTCTGCCGTAAGTTGAGATTGAGATATGAAAATTTGACTTAAGAAAATATAGTTAAGACTTTGTAAGTCCAAACTCAACACGGTTAACACCATTTATGTCGTAATTCAATTATCTATTATAAAAAAATGGACTTTTTTATTAGATATATATTTATTTTTTTAACCTAATACCGTTTGTCTTATAATACAACCGAAATGATTAAATGCATTAGGTAGGAAATTTAATTATATACTTACTCAACAAAATCAAAAAAATTACAGTACATATATAATTTAATTACGATATAAATGACACTTAACTAGACATCAATTTTTGTTTTTCTGACGGACCGTATAATACGATAGACAAAAAAATTATACATATATCTATATATAAAGTATAGATATATATTTACTTTTCTAAATATTTTTTTCACGGTAGCGTGTAAAACGTATTCTCACCTCTCTAGTAATACGAATTTTGTGAATTTTCAATTTCTCGAAACAAACATCTTCGTACAAAATCCTTATTTCTTATTTTAACTCTATTTCATAAACCAAACAGGTCATAACTCCTATTTCTATTAATGGTGGTATTTATTCAAATCCTTAATATATAGTTTAATACAAATATATAATAATAATAATTGTAAGCTTTTTTTTTTTTGATAACTAATAATTTCCATAATCACAAAAGACTACTCCAATGTCCGAATTACAATGCTACGAGTCTTTGCAAGACCCCTAATGTCCGATCTAATAGTCGAAGCCACCGACATCGGTGGTCGATCCAGTTCTACAAAATTGTCATCCAAGTGAACAGCTTCCTTAGCAAGGATATCCGCTACCCCGTTTCCCTCCCTGAAAATGTGTCTGAGCTTTACTCTTCTAAATCCTGCCATCAACCACCTGCAATCCCGAATAAGGGGTGTTAGAGGTCTCTCCTCCATACCATCTTCTATTAGCATACCTATAGCTTCCTTCGCATCTGATTCCACGTGTAGATCCATTATCCCCATCTTTCTCGCCAATGAGAGCCCATCCCTAATTCCCCACAGCTCGGCGACCAAACTGTTCGTGACTCCCAGCTTCCTTTGGACTCCTTTCACCCAACCACCTAGGTGGTTTCTAAGGATCGCCGCACACCCCGCCATCCCCGGATTGTCAATCGCTGACACGTCCGTGTTGAGCTTGTTCCATCCGAACTCTGGTGGGTTCCATCTGACTGCTATGTCCCTTCTTTCCGCGACGGTGCATCTCTTAGCTAATAAGTTAGCCACATCTTTCACCTGCAAGATAACCAAACTCACGATGTCCCTACAAAGGAATTTGTTACTAAACACCACCGAGTTTCTATTTTTCCAAATATACCACACCGTTGAGGAGAAAATCAGCCCCCATTGCATCCCCTCCCTAACCACCTTTTTTGATTGGCAGTTCGATTTTAACCACCTGTTCAGATCGGCTTCCTGAGCCTCCATACCGTTGGGGATCCCCAAGTCTATCCAAACCTGTTTAGCGAAACCACAATCCCGCAAGACATGCAGAATATCCTCATTATGTAAACCACATATTTTACAAGTAGGGTTAACATCCATACCTCTTTTCCTAAGACTGCCCGCGGTAGGAATCCTATCGTGGTTGCATAACCACAAAAACTGTTTGATTCTGGGGATGTTTTCACACTCCCATATCCAGTTCCACGAGTCTGGCGCCTGCTCGATGTGGTCATGCCTTACCTGGCCAATGGTGCGGTGGACGGAGGCCACCGAGGGGATCCCAGTCGGGGAGCCCACCCAGATTTTCCTGTCACTCGTCCCCTGTCTCGTGCTCCGAGGAATCGCTCTGATCCTGTCGTAAATGCTACCCGGAATTTGGAATGATAGATTCGAGGTATCCCACTCCCCGTTATCCGCACATATCCCTTCAAGTTTCAGCTCCTGATCCCCAAGCGCCAACGGCCCCTGTATCAGACTCTGCAACGTCCTCTGCCCGATCCACTTATCATGCCACAAACTTATGCCTTTACCATCACCCACGATCCACCCCTCGCCGTCCTCCATACATTTCTTCCCCTGGCTCAAAGCTTTCCACATAACAGACCCCCCGTAGCTAGTTCTCCTAGTCGGGTTGAAATACCTGTGTTTGAGGATGATCGCCCACGGAGCCTCAGACTTCTCCATTCTCCAGACCAGATTTGTAACCATTGCCTTGTTCCTATCCCTTGTTTGGTGCATGCCAAGGCCCCCTTGTCCCTTGGTCTCGTGACAATCTCCCAGCTAAGATGGTGCATTCTTCTCTTCTCCTCCGAGGATCCCCAGAGGAAGTTCCTGTTCAGTTTATCTAATTATTTGCACGTATAAGAAGGCAGGTAAGTACATTGCATATAATAAGCAGGAATCGAAGACATCACCGATTTTATCAAAATCTCACGCCCAGACATGGATAGCAGCTTACCCCGCCACCCCACAAGTTTCTTACGCACTTTATCCAGAATAAAACTAAACGATCTCACCTCTTTGCTCGACAGATTCATAGGAAACCCCAGGTAATCCGACAACTTATCCACCCGATTGAGGCCCAGGCACCCCGCCAGTAGAGACGAGGTCTCATTTGACAGGTTTTTTGAGAAAGTGACCTGGGATTTATCAAAATTTATTTTCTTCCCCGAGACCGAGCAGAACATCTCCAGAGTTTCCTTGATCGAACGACAGTTTTTCGCTGAAGCATCCCCCATAAGGATCAGATCATCCGCAAACAGAAGGTGCGACAGCTTAATAGACTGTCTTCCCAGGCTCAACGGGGTCCACTGGCCTTTCTTAACTTCCTCCTCGATGAGGAAGCTAAGGAAGTCCATGCACAAAATAAAGAGGTACGGGGACAGAGGATCTCCCTGCCTAAGCCCCCTAGAAGGATAGAACTTATCAAGCTTACCTCCGTTCAGGAGGATGGAGATCGATGTAGAGCTAATACAGTTCATAATCAAAGCAATTATCTTATGGGGGAACTTGAAATGATGCAAGGACTGACGGATGAAGTCCCATTCCAACCTATCGTAAGCTTTTTCAAGGTCCAATTTCAGCACCATAAGCCCCGATCTACCTTTCTTATTGGCCACCGCACGCAGAACCTCCCTAAGAATAACAACATTGTCACTAGCCCGACGCCCAGGGATAAAGCTGGCCTGGAACGGGGAGATGAGATGCTGCATATAGGGACGGATTCTGTTAACGATGACTTTAGACAACAGCTTATACGAGGTGTTACATAGACTAATGGGTCTGAATTGCTTGACCATCTCAGGATTCTCCGCCTTAGGGATAAGGCATAACAGTGTGTCGTTCATTTCGGGCAGGAGAGGGCCGCCCTCAAACACGCTTTTGATGAGACAACACACCGAGCTACCCACAATGTCCCAATTCTTTTGATAGAATATGGGGTGAAGCCCATCCGGTCCCGGAGCTTTTAAAGGCCCCAACGACCTTAGGGCCTCCAAAATGTCCCTCTCGTTGACCGCACTGCTCATGGAGGCGGCCATCCGAGTGGTAAGGCTCCCCGGGGGGTTAAACACCAGGTCCGGATCGATACGGGTCTCAAGCTTATCCGTGGTGAACAGCTTCGTGAAGAAGCTTTGGAAAGTGCTTTTCACCAAGATCGGGTCATAGACCCATTGTTCCCACTCATCTCTAATAGCAAGGGTTTTAGACCGATTCCTTCTAATAAGGGTCGTCACGTGGTAATACTTAGTGTTTCTATCCCCATCCTCGATCCACTTAGATCTAGACTTAGCTGCCCAGAGCAGCTCCTCTTGATCCAAGACCGTAGCATACTCCGCCCTCAGCAACTTTTCTCTATCCAGATCAAAGTCACTAGGGCAGATCGAAATGCTCTTTTGGGTCTTATTCAGCTGATCCAGGATCCGGGCCTTCCTAGCAAACACGTTCCCCAAAACCCTTCTATTCCAGATTCTAGCTCTACCCGGGAACACCCTAGTAGCGTCCTGATGGTTAAAGGCTACCCCACTCCACGTGCTAAGGACTAAGTTCTTAAACTCCGGATGGTCAAGCCACATAGGCTCGCATCTAAAAGGTCTGGCCGACTTAAGATTCTCATCTCTAGCCAACTGGAACAGCAACGGGCAATGGTCCGATCTCAATCTGGGGAGATGGTGGACCCTCGCATGAGGGAATCTGAGGATCCACTCCGAGTTAGCGACAATTCTGTCCAAACGCTGCTGGACAAAGCAGTTGTTCCTACACGTCTTAGTCCAAGTGAACCGGGGTCCCGTGAACCCCAGGTCAATGAGCCCACAATCATCAAGCATCCCCCTGAACCTATTCACCCTATTCATATCCACCGGCCTACCCCCTTTTTTCTCCTCTTGGCTACCCACCTCATTAAAGTCCCCAATGACAACCCACGCCCCATTAATGGCCTCAGCCACGACTTTCAGATTCTCCCAAAGCTGCATTCTCTCATCCAACTCAACACTAGCATAAATGGCAGATATCATCCAAGTTTGATTAGAGATATGTACCTCAACCGCGGCGTGAATTTCCTGTTCCGTAGCCCCCAACACGGTAATGTTCATCACCGTTGAGTTCCACAGGACAAGGATCCCACCACTAAGCCCTCTAGCATCCACCCACTCGAATTTATCGAACTGCAGTTTCTTAGCTTGGGCAATAAGTTTCTCCCCACTAAGCATCGTTTCAGTCAAAATCATCATGTCCGGCCTGTACCTGCAGATAAGATCCCTAACAGAATTAATAGCTGTCTTACTACCTAATCCCCTACAATTCCAAGCAATAATGTTTAATTTCAAACAACTCGGATCAACGCTACGATCCCCCCTGCAAAAATTCCCCTCTATTCTATTAGTTGTACTAATCATAAAAACAATAACAGATATTTAAATGACAAAGCAGAGAGAAGGCACTCCCTCATTCGGATGAATCCCCATCCCGATCTGACCCCCTCCTTGAATCCCTGATATCTCCCCCGTTCTGCCTCGTGGGAGATCTACTCCTTTTCCGGTCTACTCCCCTTCCCTTCATGTCCCTAGTTCCCCTTCTTTGCTCATTCTCTTGGCTTGCATTCGAATGTTCCCGGTTGAAGATAACCACCTGCTGTTGTACGCGGTTCCTTGGGGTGCTAGTTCCCCCGCCACTCTGTCCCCCGCCCAGTAAGGCTTTAGCACGCTCCCACCGATCCCCGTTCACATTCACCTCCAGTCTGGGCTCCCCTACTGTGATCCTCAACGTATCCTCCATCTCCCCCGATCCTTCCGTAGCTTCTCCCTTCCGTGCCACCGTCCCTGCCCTCGGTTTTCTGTGTCCCAGCTTGGCCAGGTAAGGGAAATTCCCCTTGACTTGGGCCGGCCCAGCCAAGCCAGGCTGACCAGCAGCAGAACTCGGGCCACTCATTGGGCCAGACTTTGCCACTTCTGGGCCCAGGCCAGCATCCGATCCGGCCCGTTTCCCCTCCCCTTCCACTAAGTCACTTGCTGTGACAGACTTGTCAGAGGGGCCAGCTTTCCCTACGAATCTCTCTGTGCCCGATATCTTCCCCATGCTCTGCTCCTTAACCTCCCTTCCCATACTCCCCTGTTCCGTTCTGTGTTTGGCCCGCTCCCCCGAGTCCGTAGTCATCCCACTTCCGGCGAGGCCCCCCTTAGCCTTGGCCAACGACTTCCGCCTCGGTTGAACAAGCATCCAAGGCCCGTAACCCCGGCTTGTGCCCTCCCCCTGCTCACAGGTTCGAACCTCTTCACTGAGTCTTTCCTTTCCAGAATCCGGTCTGGATTTGCTCCCCCTCCCCACGCCTTCGCTTGGAATTTCCGTTCCCTGGTCCTTCTCAGTCGAATTCGGGTAAGTTTTCTCCTTGTTTCTTTCACAACCGACTTCTTTGTGGCCAATCATTCCGCATGAGAAACATAGGGAAGACAGTCCCTCGTAGGCCAGATCCAGGTGCAGGTTGTCCACCTTTAGGAATAGGGGCAGAGGCTTAGTTAGATTCATTTGGACACAGATTCTAGCAAATTTACCCCTAACCCCGTTTGCAGTGGCCACATCGATTTTTAGAAGATTGCCCAACCCATTTCCTATCTTGGCCAGAGCCATAGGTTCGTAATACTCAGATGGCAGCATCAGAATCCTGATCCAAATAGCTGCCGCCGAGAAAGAAGCTTTTTCCGGTTGGAATTTCGGAACCCATAGCCTCATAGTAAGAAAACTATTATTGATGAACCATGGCCCTCCTTTGAGCACCTTGTCTAGGTCGAGTCTGTTCTGGAACGCAACCTTGTAGAAGCCATTCCCTATGTCCATAGTCTCGAAGCTTGTCGACGTCAACCATAGACTCTTCAGTCTTCTAACCAGGAAGTTGTAATCCACCGATTTACCAAACAGCTTGATGATGATATCCAAGACATGCTTCTTTCTCATTTCCCTCCTCTCTTCCCGGGAAAAGAAAATTTTTATGCAATTCGTGTCTGGATGCTCATCCACTTCATCCTCATCTTCGGTATGCAGATTATGATCAAGGTAGAAGGCTTTCTCAAATGCCCCTGGTATTTCACCCGTGAGTTTTGTTTTGTAAGAACTTTTCTGCTGATCCCTCTCTGTTTCAGGTTCCATTTCAGTATCCATTGGATCCCCCGTGACTCCCTGCGACTTTGTCAGATTGCTGCTGATCGGATCCTCCCTCCTCGCCTCCATGCCCCCGGAGGCCACCGCCCCAAGAGGTGCCCGGGGCACAAGACGAATGGTCAGATAGAAAACAGGCTAGAGAGCAGAGCAGAAAGATTAATAATTGTAAGCTAGTAATTGTAAGCTAAGTACATATCTTTCTTTCCTAGGGGTTTAATATTGTTTTTGTCCTAAACCTTTTTATTTTATAGTTTTAGTCCTTCTCATCTCATGTATTCGTGTGGGTTGCTTTACTTCTATCAGGCCGATGAATCAAGTGTTGAGGAGTTAATCGGGGAGAGAATAAAATTTGAGGACCCAAACGTAATATTTGCGAAGATAAAAGCAGTATTCTAGAAAGAGAAGGGATTCGTTCCCGCCAACAAGTTTGAGAAGAAACTGTCGGTTCAGCGACCCCTTGTTTTTATTGAAGGTGGTGGTGGGACACTGGGACTCCATCATCCAGCGGTGTGCCTTTCTTTTTCCGAAAATAAAATAAAATAAAGAACAGGAAACCCTCTAGAATCTAGATATTTACACATCTATATCTATATCTATATTTATAAATAAAGAAAATTTCCTTTTTTGGTTCATAAGAATATAAGATAAGTGAAGTTGACTTGACCAGGACAAAGTGAAGCATTAAATCAACGGATGGGAAAATAATAATATATTAGTTAAATAAGGCAAGAATATTTGGAGTTTGCATGCATCGAATTCGAGTTCTGTTGGGATTCTTTCTTATTAAATAAATCTATGCACTCCAGTGAGCCCACCATAACTAAAACACACCGGATCGGACGGGACAGATTCACACTTTATTAGATAAATCGTATTCGAATTTAGGTTTGCTCCATTTTAGAAATCTGACGTAAACTTTTTTATTATTATTATTTATTGATTGATATATGGTATGGTCAATTAATTGGTCATATAAATAATTTTTTTATAACATACTAAACCGCTAACGGCACCAATGTGCCACCCACAGGGACTCCTTGCAGACCGTGCTTAACCAGGGGGCAGGGACACAACCAGTTATAAAATTGATGACAAAAGTTAGTTAATTCTTTATACTTTTATCTTTTTGTTATTTATTTATTTATTTATTTTTATATACATACGGTTTAAAATAGAATTAATTGATCATTTTGTTAATTTATTATTCATTTTATACATTAATTGATCACATGAATATAATGCATATTATCTTTTTATTTGATCAAACATTATACACATCCTTCGGGATTACATGGTTGCGAGAAAAATTTGAAATGATATTGATATTCCTGGTTTAAATGACTTCTATTTGTCTAATCTCTCATCTTGGCTTAAGTTGAATTGCAAGTTTAAACATTTTCATGCGAAATAAATTGAATGAAGATTACTCTTCCCATCGACCATTTGGTTCATATGGAAGAACATAAATTCTTATATTTTCAATAACCATTCTATTTCAGTTGATGTCATTACTTTAAGTTTGATTATGGCTAAGAGCATCTTAGACAATTTTAAGAGAGAAATGATTCATCAGAGAAGAAAGACTATTGGAGTGAGTTGGGCACCTCCGGACACATGGATGAGTTAAACTTAACAGGGATGACTCAACAATGGGGAATCCAGGCCCGACAGGAAGAGCGGAGGTAATGCGAAATGAATGGGGAAGTTTGATAAAAGTCTTCCAAAGGCATGGAATCACCAATAGTCTTGTGGCGAAACTGTGGACTATAAGAGACGGTCTAACCATAGCAACGAATTTGGGAGTGCAAGATCTCCATGTCGAAGCAGACGCACACGAAGTAATAAACTTGATAATTGAGAATTCAAATGCAGATAGACCACTAATTTCTCTCATATAGGATTGAGAGATTATTTTTTTTGTCAGCAAATATGACACTCACAAATCAGATTGGCGAGATGAATTTACACCCACAAATCGCACTCGCGGGCAAGGTTAACACCCGAGAATGCCATTCGCGGGGTGGTGTTTTTTTATGTCCACCTGCGAATCTCATTAGCGGATAGGCATACTTTCATATATTTTTTTAAAAAAAACTTAGAATATTTCTGTATTTATTTTTTCAGATATAGGTTGGTCAAAAATTCCATGAATTACACATCATAATGGGTTATATATGATAGTCTTACCATTAAGTCTTACTAGATAATTTGAACTTCGTTTTGCGCGGTAAATATTTTTTTTAATTATATAATAAGTGTAACTATATAATATATATGTATAGCTTATTTATTAATTTTTAATTTAAACAGTATTATTAATCAATAATAAATTTAACTTAATATTATACAATATAAGAAATAATTAAGTATGTTTAGAAACCATAGTAAGTAGTAACCCTATTACTATTATTGTATAATATAAATTAATTTATTTGTGTCAATATTATGAATTATATTATAGAATATTAAGATTAAGTTCAATATTCATAAAACTAATTAAAATACATGAATAAATATTAAAAATTATTAATACAATGCTAATTAATAATTTTAAGTTTTTATTTGTGATTTTATAAATTTTATTAGTGTAATATGTTTATAAAATTATTAATATTTTTTTATTATTTTAGTAATGTAGAAATATCTAAAACATTATTTATTTATTTGTTAATTAATAAAATATGTTGAGTCCATAAATAGATGATAATGTTTTTATAAGATTTTAAAAAATATATTAATATGCATATACTACTTTTCATTTAACTTTTATGCTTTGATTACCTCTATTAATTTCATATACTTAAATAAAAATATAAAAAAAATTACCTTCAAATTATTACTGTTATTATTTATTCATGTGTTAAATTTTAATTATAATAAGGTACACGATGTTGATACTTGATATGCAACTTTAATAAAATTATTATTTGATAAACTAAATATATTCTTAGTTAGTTTACTTATTTTTTAATTGTGAATTATAATTAGTTCATACTTAACAATTTAACATCCATAAATATAATATTATGTAGTTTAATATTATATAAAATTCATTATATAATATATCTAAAACAAGATTATAAATATACATCTTAAATGAAGGGAAATTATTAAGGATAAATTTACAAATATGATAAATTTATTTATACAGAGGACGATAATACAAATAAATAATTTGCTAGTCCTATACATTCGTTCGAAACCCGTTATTTTGATCAAACTTCATTTTATTCATCTATCCGGAGAAAAACTGGAACACTTAAATCTAGCCTGAATTGATTTTCCTGTTCACTGATCTAAAAATATAGAGGCCTACAATCAAAGTCTACGTTTGTGCAAGAAGCATAACCGGGTATCAGATTCAATATCCCGTTTCCTTCTCTATCCTGCCGGGAAAAAAACACTCCAACAGGATTCATGTGAGGTGATTACTATGTGTTGAATCAAGAATTCACTTCCACAACTTGTTAACGATATAACAAGGCAAACTTACAATAATGCACTCTATTATTTACACTACCTGCAGCCTGCAGTCCCTTAAATAAGGTTGTAAGATGAACACTGTTGTTTTCATAATGTACAGTACACATCGTCCCTCAAGTTTGAACCTAGGAGAAGTAATATGAAAGATAATGTTGAACAAAAACACATCCCAGATAGGGAGATATATAAACACGGTATGAGAGAGTGAGTAATTATAGATAGAGTTGTAGGTCAATTGATTTACATGTACCATCACACAAATTTATACGCCTCAATAACACTGCTCTACAGAAACAAGTCAATTTTTGCTATCGGCATGCTGAAAAGAGGAGGAATATTTACCGTGCCCTGGGTTGGATTCATCTTGTCCACCTCCAAAATGAATAGAGTACAACAACGGTAACAATCATCCCCGCGTATTTGATCCATTTATCAACTCGATGACGCCTCTCAATGAGCTTCAGCACCGAGTTGGACAGACCCACAGTGTTTAGAACATCCAATGCCTTGCGTTGTGCTTTCTGTAATAACACAACTTTTCCATCAGCCTTAAATAAACAATATTTGGATTTTGGAGGAGCTCATATGATGAGAAGTGGAGAGAAACTCAATTATCAGAAGATCAGAGTACAGAACAGAGCAGAGGATCTCTGTAGTTGCACACAAATCATTGATGTATTCATTTTCATCAGCAGAACTTGCTGTTTATATCAGTTAGTTACAAACCATCAAAAGTACTGGCTAACTAACTTCAATCAATAAAGCAGTCGTGAACTTTCTCAGAAGTGAATTAAGGCCCTCATACTTCTACATCATAACCATCCTTTTTAATAGTTACTGGAGCTCTTACAGTTCTAGGATATTCCTAGGTGAAATGCTTTTTACAAACCCTACTATTTGAACAGTAAGCAAATCGCTGTCCAGATAGATAATCATGGGCTTTCTCTGTAAGGTAGGAGTAATGACCAACAATCTAATCAATACTTCTTAACAAGCACATAATCAATTTCAAAGGGTAGTAAGTAGAACAGCTAGATACCTTTAAATGCTCCCTCTGTTCAGAGTATTTAGACAGGACGGCTACCCCAGTTGCAAAGGATTCTTCAAGCATCCGAGCTGAATTTCGGACGGATTGCATTGCTTGGGCTTCATCGTCAAAGATTCTCAAAACATGAGAAGATTCTCCGTTCTGAAACAAAACAAAAGCTTCAGCTGAAATGGTGAAAGGGTAATTTGACTACAGAGTATAAAGAGACTAGGCATTGACTCAAAAAAATAAACATACAGCTCTCCCAAGAAGCTCAGCCCTTTCTTTAGCTTCCATCATTCTCTTTTGGTTCCTCATGAAGTACTTATCTAAGCTTTCCTTTAATGACTCAGCCTCTTCAGCTACTTGCTCCACCTTTCTGAGAGATAATTTTGCAAATAGAAAACTCTCACAGATCCAACATGCTATAGTAAGACAATAAACCAAAATGTTATGTCTTCTTTCATTGCGCAGTGAAGATATTCAATCACCAAGGATAAACTTAACCTTCAAGAGCTTACAAATCCAGGAATATGGACTCAGCTAAAAGTTGCCCATAATTCTCTACCTCTTAACGATTTCAGATAAGAAAATAAGTCATTCCACCGCCCAATATAGGCATTTTTGGTAAGGTAATGACTATTATTACCATCTAAAATCTTCACCTCCATGCTAAGTCATTTTTTGTTTGTAAAAAGTGATAAGCTAAACTTTCACAAGTGAATACATATACAACAATAAGCCAATTTGATAATCTGAAATAAGAAATTCCACACTTTCACTTTTAAGTACAATGAGCAGAAGACCTGTAGAGTAGGTATTGTGTGAAATAAGTCATTGTTATATATCCACGTGAATTAGGTTATAGCCTTCCAGAAAAGGACTGAAGATAATACCATCGCCTTCATCCAGGTCATACGACAGTAAAAACTCGACATCATCTCAATGCTAAACGATGTCATCCTTCAAACTAACTAGGTGGCCAACAGTATCCCGTGTTGTTCTCTCTTTTTCTTTCATTTACTTCCCTTAGAATCTCCGAACTTAGCCAGAGCACACGGGAGAATGCTCAAATTCAAAAATGAAAATTGTTCAAAAGCCACACACAATATAACTGCTAAAGAAGGTGTTGATTGTTTATGAATTTCAATCAATGAGGCGATTCATGCTCGAGGTTCCCAATGAAAATTGATGTAACTCAATAAAGCTTGCATCTAAGGAATTCCAAGCATTGAGAATCACATAGACAATCTAGATTTCAATCTATCGGGGATCTCTGTAAGAAGTTTCCAGCATACGTAAGCACACATGGCATGATCTTCAGCACAGTTCATCGAAATGAGATATGATCAACAAGAGATGTGTCAGGATTACGAAAATCTGAAGTTATAGACGACGAATCACATACCTCTTCCAGAGATCGCGCTGGGATTTGGCGGCAATGGACCGCCAAAGCCGGTCCATCTCGACGCATAGGGACTGGATCTGAGTGATCTCTCTCTTAATCGACATAGATAGCTCCGGCGAATCGAGGTCACCGCCGTTGGAGCCGGCGCTGAAGCAGTCGAGCCTCTCCAGACGCTCGATCCCATCTCTAGTTCTCAGCAGGATCTTCTTCGAATTTTGATACACCTCAGACAGCGTCCCTCCTCCTGCTCCGTCCATTGCTATTGCCGCCACGGATGATTCCTGGGCCACTGGCGCCAACTCATTCACTCGGAGTCGGGAGGTCAAGAGATTCAGTTTATTTTTCTCTCTCTCTCTTCCTATGTTAATTACTTCCAGACAAGACCGGTCTCATTAGCATCGAGACAAAGCTGTTTTTATTTTCTTTCTAAATGTCGGTTAGGTCTCGGTCTCAGTGTTTTCTCTCGAAAATTCCAACTAGGTCGGGACCGACACGACTTGTATGAAAATGAAATCGGACAAATTGAGAAAACTGAAAACCCTAAAACGAAGAACAGAAGCAGTTGGGGATCATTTAGTATGATTCATTCATTCGGCAGATTATCACCCTTAAATAATAAAACCCTATAAACTATTGTTTAGTTACACCTTAAACAATCCGAAATTAAAGAAAAGACACAAAAGAAACAAATAACCAGTCTGAATAATAAATCAAGTCGAACTATGCTAAAAACTAAACAAATCAATTAATCACGGGTCAAATCAGACGATAACCCGCCTGCAATTTTAACACTCCCCCTCAGGTTGAAATTTGTCATGACTGATCTGATTGTAACTCCCCCTGTCCACCAAAAATATTCTTCATTCCCAATTTTCTAGATAAGAAGAAATGTTGTTGAGTTCCAAGGGACTTGGTGAACAAATCAGCTAGCTGATAAATTGTCTTCACATATTCAAGTAATTTTTCATGAATATAATGACAATCAATTTCTATATGTTTTGTTCGTTCGTGAAAAACATGATTATTAGCAATCTGAATAGTAGCTTTGTTGTCACAGTGTAAAACAACAGAATCATCATGTTTGAAACTCAATTCTTTCATCAATCCTATAAGCCAAATTATTTCAGAAAGACAAACACGCATACTTCTATACTCAGATTCAGCAGATGATTTAGAAACGGTAGTCTGCTTTTTTACTTTCCAACTAACCAAAGAATTTCCCAACATTATGAAAAACCAGTAACAGATTTTCTTAACTCAATGCAACTAGCCCATTCAGAATCACAGTAAGCCACAAGTTTAGGTACAGAACTGGATGAAAGAAGAATACCTTTACCTGGTTCCCTTTTTATATACCTAACAATCCTAAGGGTAGTTGCAAAATGAGAACATTTTGGATTTTGCATATATTGACTAAGATTCTGCACAGCAAATGAAATATATGGTCGAGTAATATTCAAGTATAACAGTTTCCCTATCAGTCTTCTATAAAGAGTAACATCATCTAGGGGTTCATCCTCAGCATTAACACTGGGGTGTATATCATAATCAATGCTAGTAAACTTCATATTTTGTTCCATTGGAGTTCTAGCAGTTCTAGCATCTGCCAACCGTCAGCTCAGTTCTCTCCTCTCCTTCCATCTTGTCCTTCGTGTCGTGATCAGCCGTGGACGTCTATGTCTCTCACCGTGGACTTCTCTTTTTTGTCTAGCCTTCTCCGACATCGATTGTCCGAATCAATAAGTCAATTCCGTTGTTTTATTTTGTGGTGGGGCTGTGGGTGGGACGTGGGTTGGAAGTTGTGTCTGATCGGTCGTGGGGATCAGGCTGAGGCCATGGGCCGTGTGGTGTGACTGTGTTCGTGGCTGAGCTTTCTCGTTATCTTGCAACAGTAAATATCTACATATTGGTTTGCAAGATTAGGGTTTATTGTTCTTCCGTCATTCCTATCGATCCCGTGGAATGAACCGGCCAGCTAGTGAGATGGATAGATGAGGTTTTATGCTGAATATAGAGATATTTATTCTCTTAAACTGAATAGGCGGGTATGACGGATTGACCCGCTAACCCGCCAGTGTGGATTCGGGGTCAACCCGACCCGAATCCACCCCGACCTGAATCCACTAGGTCAACCCAAATTGACAGGTCTACAAGCCTATGTCGGGAGCTTTACTTTAATTTAGGCTTATGAAGGCCATTAACTTCCTTCATTTTCCTTTTTTGTTAGTTATCAGCTGAGAATGGGTACACCTTTGTTGCCTTTCTCGATTTTGTGTTTTCATTGCAGGATAACGAAGTTTTTAAAAAAGTAACGGTTGCTTCAACAAATATTTAAAAAAGTAAGTATACTGAAAAATTATTTAGCAAAATGTATATAATCGCTACTTGAGGTAGCGTTTGTATGAATTTCGCTACCCCTATTGATGTTTTTTTTAAACATTTTTTTGACGATTCGATGTTTAATTAAAAATAAAATTATGTATTTATTAATTTTTTTAAAAAAAATTATAGTAAGTAGATATTTTAATTGCGATTTAAATGATGCAAAAAATATTAAATTTAGACTTACGGATTGACTGTAGGCTCTGCTGTAAGTTGAGATATGAAAATTTGACTTAAAAAAATATAACTCATGCCCTGTAAGTTCAAACTGACCACGGTGAACGTCATTTATGTCGTAATTCAATTATCTACCTAGGGTAATTTTTTTTGATTAGAAATACAGTGATTTTGTAACCTAACACCACTTGCCTTAAAATTTGACCGAAATAATTAAATGCATTAGGTGAGAAATTTAATTATGTACTTACTCAAAAAAAATCAAAAAAATTAAAGTGCGTAGAGAATTTAATTATGAATTAAATGACGCTAACTAGACGTTAATTTTTTACTTTTAGACTGATTGTATAATACGAAGTAAATTACGTATCGTATTATACAGTTAGTCTAAAAATAAAATATTAACGTCTAGTTAGCGTCATTTAATTCGTAATTAAAATATCTACTCACTTTAGTTTTTTTGATTTTTTTTGAGTAAGTACATAATTAAATTGCTCACCTAATACATTTAATTATTTCGGTCAAATTTTAAGAAAAGCAGTGTTAGGTTACAAATCACTGTATTTCTAATCAAAAAAATTACCCTAGGTAGATAATTGAATTACGACATAAATGACGTTCACCGTGGTCAGTTTGGATTTACAAGGTATGAGTTATATTTTTTAAGTTAATTTTTCATATCTCAACTTACGGCAGAGACTACAGTCAATCCGTAAGTCCAAATTTAATAATTTTTTGCATCATTTGAATCGCAATTACAATATCTACTTACTATAATTTTTTAGTTTTTTTAATAAATACATAATGTTATTTTTAATTAAACATCAAATCGTCAAAAAAACGTAAAAAAACAAAAAACGCTACTAGGGGTATCGAAATTCATAAAAACGTTACTCAAAGTAGCGCACGTTGTAAAAAACGCTACAGTAGCGCTTATATACATTTTGCTAAATATATCTTTTTCAAATTTGTTCGCGACAGTGCTACTTATTTGGTTAAATTTGTTACTGCGTCCAAACTCCAATTATTTGCTTTAATGTGGAGTCTTTTCTTTTTATTTGTAGCTGAAGTTGGGAGAAAATTGCCAACAAAATCACGCCGCCGAGATAAGCGAAAAGAAGCTAGAACAGCAAAGAAGCAGACTAAGCATCAATCGTGGATTGAACGCCAGGTTCTGTTTACCTTGTTTTCCTTAAATTGAGAGATCAAGGTCTAAGATACTAGTCTTTGCTTCCTATCTCATAGAACAACTGGTTGCAGGAAGCACAAAAGTTGAAGAAAGCATCTGGAGCTTCAAAATCACTAAACAAGAAGGACGAAGAAAATCATAAAGAAGCTTTTGGATCTGGTAGAAATGAGATGTTGGGCCATTCTAGTGTTCAAGAGATTATTCAAGTTGAAAATGAGATTTTACTCCATCATGAAACTACCGTGTTGAAGCGTGGGAAATCAAAGAAACCTGTTAAGAAGAGCCGAAAGACAAAGTTTGAAGAATATTTGGAAAAGGATATGCGTGTTGCTTCTGTCACTGCTGAACAAGATTTAATGTTGGAAAAGAAGCTAGCGAAAAAACTGAAAGTGAAGGAAGGAAAATTAAGGGGATTTGATGATGGTCTAAACACATTTTATAAAGGTGTACCCTCTATCCTTGATTTTTTCAATCAAGAAGAACTACCTGCAGAAGAGGACTTGAATGGAGAGCTGTTACGGGTTTTACGTTATTGGGCCAGTAGTAGTGGGCTGTTATGTTAGCAGATTATCTTAGTAGTGTTAGTTATTAGTATATGGGCTGTTATGTTAGGCCTAGCTTATCTTCTAGTATGTTCTGAACCAAGGTAGCTCCTCTCTATATATGGACACCTTGGACGTAAGTTAATACATGCAAAAATTATCAGACAATCCTCTCTCTCTCTCTCCTCTGTTCACCTACGCAGTCCTTGCTCGTACTGTCGGGCGTAGGTCTGAAGCTCGTACCATTTGGTATCAGAGCAGCAACGGTCGGCCTGTCCCCGTCGTGTTCTTGTCTCCACCGCAGCTTCCATCCACCCACCCCGACTCACCGCAGCTTCCACTCCTCCCGACGCTGCACTATATACCGAGCTCGAGTTTCGTTCGACAACATCAGCCTCTCAGACCCCAACACCCCGACGCTGCACTCTTCGATCCTATCTTCCTCGCCCTCACGTCACCATCCCCCGCTGTGCCGTAGCTTACCATCTCCACGAACCAGTCACCATGGCCTCCCAACCAGCTAACCCGCCAACGGAGACCCGAGCCCAGAAGGACGCTCGACTGGAGTCCTCCCTCAACGAGCATGGCCGCATTCTGCATGAGGTCACCTCGAGAATGGCCGGTCTGGAAGAACGTGTCGTAGCTGCTGAAGAGAAGACACGGGCTTCGTTCGACGACATGAAGCGAACGTTTGGTACGTCGTTGGAGGAGATACGATACCTGATAGCTTCACAAGCCGCACAGCAACCAGGAGCCACCCGCAGCGCCTCCGGCCTCCTAGGATCGGGTAGCTCGACCACCACGAGGGCTCTTCCTACGCACACTACTCCAGCTCCGCCCGCGTCACCTCCCGTCACCTTTGGCACCTACGGAGTACACCCTCCCGACGAACGCGACAGTGCAAACGAAGGCAAGACGAAGCACACTTACCGTGTTGGAAGGCTGGATTTCCCTCGTTTCTCCGGAGTCGACGTCGCAAGCTGGTTGTTTCAATGCGAGCATTACTTCGACATCGATGGCACGCCCGAAGACGCAAGGCTCAAAGTCGCGGTCATCCACCTAGAAGGCGAAGCCTTGCAATGGCACCAAGGGTACGTAAAGGTTCAAGCTGCGGAAGGGAAGCTCGTATCTTGGCCGGAGTACGTCGAGGCCCTCAAGGCAAGGTTCGGTGACGAGCTGTTCGGGGACGCCATGATGGAGATGAAGAACTTGCGCCAAGATGGGTCCTTTGCCGACTACCAACGTAGGTTCGACAACCTGTTGCACCGAGTCCAGCTGATCGAGAAGGTGTCCGAGCGTGCGGCTGTAAGTCAGTTCATAGGTGGACTAGACCTACCTCTTCAAGGACAGGTTCGGCTTCAAAGAGTCCAGACGTTGCACGAGGCTTATGCGGTCGCGAAGTTGCATGACTCGGTTCTAGCCACGCAAAGGACGCCACGAACGGGTAACGTTCTCTTTGTCTCTAGACCTAGTGCTGCTGTTAGTTACTCACAAGGTTCCCGTAGTAATGCTGCTGTGCCTAGACCTAGTCCAAACCATGCTGCCATGAGTAGTAGTGCTAAGCTAGTAGCTGGTAATAGGAATACTCGGATTACCAATAACCGTGAGATGGAAGCTAGGCGAGCTAAGGGTTTGTGTTATTGGTGCCCGGAACGCTACACTGCCGGACATAAGTGTAGGGAAAGGCATCAAATTTATGTGATCGAGATGGACAATGAGGATCATAAGGAGGTCGAGGAGGTAGTGGCCGAACCGGAAGAACATGTGCTTGAGGAAACGCCCGAGCTGTCGATCCACGCCATTACTGGGTCTGCATGTTATTCAACGATGAAGATGGAAGGCATGGTGGGCACTCGAAGACTGCAGTTGCTAGTTGATTCCGGCAGTACCCACAACTTCATGGATACCAACATCGCCGAAAAGCTTGGTTGTGTGACAGTAGGCGTCCCTCCACTAAAGGTGCTGGTTGCAAACGGAAATCAGCTGTCTTGTGATCGTGTTTGCAGAGGGTTCCAATGGACCATGCAGGGCCACCTCTTTAAAGCCGACGTATTCCTGGTACCGCTCGAGAACTACCATGTGGTGCTGGGTATCCAATGGCTAGCCACGCTAGGAGATATTCTTTGGAATTTTAGCTCGTTATCAATGAAGTTCTTCCGTGATGAAGAGTTGTTCGAATTGAAGGGGGATGGCAAACAGACACTCCAACTGAGCAGCAAGGCCTCCATGAACAAGATGTTAGCCAAGCCGGACCAAATCGCATCAGTACAACTATATAGCTTGTCCCTGCAAGCTTATGGAGAGGATCGGCCTCACATCTTTTCAACTCACGTACAGCCGCAACCCGAATGGCCCCGAGTCATTGGACAACTCTTGGAATGTTACGATGAGGTCTTTGCGGAACCAAGGGGTTTACCACCTCCAAGAGCCATCGATCACTCAATTCGATTAAAGGAAGGAGCGAGCCCGGTCAGTTCACGACCATACCGTTATCCGGCTCCTCAAAAGGACATCATTGAAAAGATGATATCGGAGATGCTGTCCACAGGAGTAATCCAACCAAGCCGCAGCCCCTTTGCATCGCCAGTGGTGTTGGTGAAGAAGAAGGATCTTACCTGGCGAATGTGTGTTGATTACCGCCGGTTAAACGACCTCACCATCAAGGACAAGTTCCCTATTCCGTTGGTGGACGAACTCTTAGACGAGTTACATGGCGCGTCCATTTTCTCAAAAATTGACTTGAGGGCTGGTTACCACCAAATTCGGATGGCGGACGAGGATGCACACAAAACCGCGTTCAGGACATACGAGGGGCACTACGAGTTCCGTGTTATGCCATTCGGCCTTACCAACGCTCCGGCAACCTTTCAAGCACTAATGAACACCGTCTTCAAGGAGTACCTTCGGAAGTTTGTTCTTGTCTTGTTCGATGATATTTTGATTTATAGCAAGAACATGGAGCAGCACCTCGAGCACTTGGAGTTGGTGATGAAGCGTCTGAAACAGAATTCCCTAGTGGCCAAGCGTTCTAAATGCTCTTTTGGGGGACACCAGGTGGAGTACTTGGGACACATCGTCACCGCGGAAGGAGTCAAGACCGACCCCTCAAAGATAGAAGCCGTACGAGACTGGCCGAGACCGAGCAATATCCGGCAACTTCGGGGATTTTTGGGACTAACCGGGTATTACCGCAAATCATCAGGAGATATGGAGTTATTAGTCGTCCTCTCACCGAGCTCCTCAAAAAGGACGCATTCCTATGGTCGGAGAAGACAACCGAGGCCTTCGATCAACTCAAGGGCGCATTAACAACAGCCCCAGTTCTGGCATTACCCAACATGGAGGAAGTTTTCACGGTCGAGACGGACGCTTCAAACATGGGCATCAGGGCAGTCTTAATGCAGCAGGGTCACCCTATAGCCTTCATAAGCCGAGCTCTCTCACCATGACAGCAAGCCCTCTCCACCTATGAAAAGGAACTGCTCGCAATCCTCTTCGCCATCAAGAAATGGCACTTTTACCTTGTGGACCGACGCTTTATAATCAAAACCGACCATCGTAGTCTCAAGTTTTTGCTCGACCAACATCTGACGACACCCTTATAGCACACTTGGGTAGCCAAGTTGATGGGGTACGACTACGAGATAACGTATAAAAAGGGGGTTGATAATGGCGCAGCCGATGCACTCTCAAGGACCCCGAGCTCTGAATTATTGGCCATGGCGGTCTCCACCTTGTCAACCGAGTTGTTAGACCGTGTCAGAGAGAGTTGGAAAACGGATAAGGATTGCGGTGATATCTTAAGAGAAGTTGAGGCAGGGTCGGGCCCAAGCCGGTTCACCGTCAGGAACGGCCTTCTTCAAAGGAAAGGTCGAATCGTGGTGGGTCGATATGACAGTGTATGCAAGGACATACTCCTATTGTTCCACGCCTCGTCACTTGGGGGTCATTCAGGCGCAACAGCCACGCACAAGAGAGTATCTTCGATCTGTTATTGGAAGGGTCTCAAACGGGACGTAAGGGAATTCGTGCGAAATTGTGAAATCTGTCAGAAGAATAAGTATGATCGCTCAGCTCAACCAGGACTATTGCAGCCCCTTCCGGTTCCGCAAACCATTTTCTCCGACCTGACTATGGATTTCATAACCGGGCTACCTAAATCCAACGGGAAGGACGTCATACTAGTGGTGGTGGATCGGTTGAGTAAGTATAGTCATTTTATGAGCTTAAGCCATCCATATGGAGCTGCAACCGTGGCACAGTTATTCATCGACCAAATCTATCGCCTCCATGGTCTGCCTAACAGCATCGTCAGTGACCGTGACCCGATATTTGTAAGTTCGTTATGGAAGGAGTTGTTCAAGCAATTGGGAGTATCACTATGCTTGTCGTCATCATACCACCCACAGAGTGACGGCCAAACAGAGGTAGTTAACCGATGCTTAGAGTCATATTTGAGGTGCATGGCGGGGGAGAGACCGTCATCATGGGCTAAGTGGCTTCCATTGGCCGAATGGTGGTATAACACTTCATACCACTCGACTATCAACATGACTCCATTCGAGGCACTTTACGGGATTGCACCGCCGTTTCATATACCATACTTTCCCAAGGACTCGGACAACGCCGAGGTGGACCTGCTGCTCCGAGACAGGGAGGAACACATCAAGTTGCTGAAGTTTCACCTCGAAAGAGCTCGAAAATGCATGAAGCAAGTGGCCAACAAAAAGAGAACGGATCGAGAGTTTGAAGTGGGCGACTTGGTTCTCGTAAAGCTGCAACCTTATAGGCAACACACCCTTAGGAGCCACCGAAATGAGAAGCTGCAGCCGAAGTATTTTGGTCCTTTCCGGGTGTTGGAACGTATCGGAACCGTAGCTTACCGCCTTGATCTTCCGGCCACAGCACTCATACATCCAACGATGCATGTTTCCCAACTCAAGAGAGCTCACGGTCTGGCAGAAAACCACACTCCCATCCCGGTCGATAGCAACAATCGAAGGATTCCCGAGGCGATCGTCGGACGGAAGATGGTAAAACGAGGGAATGCGGCAGCAACAAAGTTACAAGTAAAGTGGATGGGTGTTCCAGCCGAGGAAGCCACCTGGGAGTTCATTGACGACTTCAAACGCCGGTTCCCGAACTTTGATCTTGAGGACAAGCTCAATGCGTAGCGGGGGGTATTGTTACGGGTTTTACGTTATTGGGCCAGTAGTAGTGGGCTGTTATGTTAGCAGATTATCTTAGTAGTGTTAGTTATTAGTATATGGGCTGTTATGTTAGGCCTAGCTTATCTTCTAGTATGTTCTGAACCAAGGTAGCTCCTCTCTATATATGGACACCTTGGACGTAAGTTAATACATGCAAAAATTATCAGACAATCCTCTCTCTCTCTCTATCTCCTCTGTTCACCTACGCAGTCCTTGCTCGTACTGTCGGGCGTAGGTCTGAAGCTCGTACCAAGAGCTGAAAAAAACATCGCGTAAGAAAAGGAGAAGGAAAGATTCGTTGGAACCTCGGAACATGAAGAACCTCATTCCAAAGATGTGCAACTGGAAGATCTTCCCTCCAAACAACTTCCTAAAAAGAAACGAAAGAAGGATATAGTGAAAGATGAATTAACATCTGAGGAAGTAGAGAGTTTGGGAGCTGAGATAGCTGTGCAGGAGGTTCCTCCTAAAGCCTCTGCGCCTGAGGTTAATGCAAAAAAATATGTGGCTCCTCATTTAAGAGCTCGTGCGGGATCAGAGCCTGAAGAGTATACTCAGCTACGTAGACGTATCAGGGGTATGAGATTGCTAATTTTATTATCCTTAGTTGAAGACATAGATACAACCTAGTTTATTGATGAGTACTATTTTTTTCTTTCAGGTCTTCTTAATAGGTTGTCAGAATCCAATGTAGAATCTGTTACAGAAGAAGTTGCCACGATCTATCAAGTATGCTATGAGGAAGTATTTACTTACTCGCTGAATTTACTTTACATGATCCTTGTGGTTTGTTGGATATACTTAAACTTTAGATACACGTGGTCCTCCATCAACTGGTTTAATGAATTCCTACATTTTTTTTCCCTTTCCTGTATTAGTCTAAGTATTTAGAATAAATCGGTGAAACTCCATGTATTTCAAAGGTGAAATCGTTTTAAAGAGTTTCATTTCTTATTATTTTTTTGATAACCTTTTTGTACTGTCTGATCTCATGATAAAGGACTAACTCTTTCTATTTCTGTGGTGGATTCATCGTCCATGTACATCAATTTGCGTCTTTTGAGGAAGCCAAAGTTTGTTTGAACTGTAAAAGCATTCTTACCGTAATTTTACATATGTGCAGACTGTTGTTCGCAGCATTGGCTCCCAGATCATCAGCGAGGAGGTTTTGGCATCTTGCTCTGGCGGTCCACGAGGCAATGAGCAGTAAGTTCCTATAGTATTTTTGGGAAATGGATCTTCTCTGTATTTTTGCATCTACCCTTGTTGTATATCTTGCACCTTCTTGGTTCCTATTGATATATTAAGCTTAACATTTAAAAAGAAGGCGAAAGGAATGAAATGCAGAAATATAAAATTATTCACACAATTGTCGCTAAATCCTGTCTAATGTTATAGCGGAACATTTAAAGAGTCTATTTTGCCAAGATTAAAGGGCATCAATTTTCTTCACTGGTTTACATTTATTAGTGCTTTTCCTAACAAGATGTGGATACGAGTAATTATTTTTATTGACATTGCGGTATTTTGTGCTTCTTTTCAGTGATTTGATATATGACTTCCTGATCATTTTGAGCAAACGACTTGCTGAGATTGATGTGTCTACTATCTTAACAATTTTACAATGTAAGTTTTCATTGAATCCTGCATAATCCATGCTTTAGTTTTTACATTATTAATGAATTATTAGCCGTAGTTTTTTAAATAAAAAAGGCCACTTTAGTTTCAGCTGCAGACTCTATTGATCTTCAATATTTTTCAATCGACTTAAGTAATTGAATTTACTTGTTAAATGTTCTCTGCATCCACGCTCTTGATTAACTAGGTCGCGGAATGAAAATTAGAGGTGATGATCCTGTTGCCATGAAAAACTTTATTGTGAGCCTTCAAAATAAGGTGAAGGAATTGAAGGAATCTGTAGATGGTCAGTCAACCATCATCGGCAAGAGAGTAAGCTCCTAGTTCTTTTTTTCCTTTTTAAAGAAGAAACTGATAATTCCCCCTGAAACATTTCTCAAGTGATTTTCTTTGCCTTTTGATGTGTATCTTATTCTATCTTTAATAGATGGATGTTATGAGCTGAACCCAATAACATGTTAAGGCCCAGTAGATCGTAGTAGAATTGTCGTAGAACAATCTAGACCCATGTAACTAACCCCTATAAGTGGGCATGGATCATTCGAATAAGAACATAACTGCAGAACAACAATTCTTGTCTTCTCTCCCTATCTCTTCTCTCTCTCTCCCTGTCTCTCTCGACCGTAACGGTCTCCCCCGACACTGTCCTTGCCAAGGACAGTATCACTGGTATCAGAGCCTTGTCTGGCTGCAGACGCCGCCTCACCACCAGACCACCGACCGGAGTAGGACCTACCTAGTAGGGAAGTCTCCGACCGCTGGTTCTCATGGCGACCAACGCGAACGAAACACGAGCCCAACGAGAGACACGCATCGACGCCACCTTGGTGGAGCATGGGCGGATCCTCATGGAGCTCAACGATCAGCTCACCACGGCGAACCACCGTCAACAGGCTGTGGACGAACGCCAGCAGCTGGCCAACGACAGGCTTCAAGCAGCCAGCGAAATCCAAGCAGCTGCTATCGAGAAGCTGACCATCATGCTGTCCAACCTCACTGCCAAGACGTCGGGCCCTTCAAACCCGGAACAAGGTATACTCGGTTCGGGTTCAGGTCACACCCGCACGCCCCAAGCCAACACACCGTCTGTCACCGCATTAGCATCTGGTACACCCAATGCAACAGTGACTTCCACTCCAGCAGCCCGCGTCACGAACGTCTTCCCACCAACAACAGGAGGTTCACTTGGCTCACACATGCAGCAGACTTCAGCAAGCTTGGACACCGAAGCACGGGACAACCGCCACCAGTACCGCGTTGGGCGAATAGATTTCCCCCGTTTCTGTGGAACGGACGTATCCAACTGGCTGTTCCAGTGCGACCATTACTTCGAGGTCGACGAGACACCCGAGGAATCCAAACTGAAGATCGCCATTATACATCTAGAAGGAGAAGCCTTGCAGTGGCATCAAGGCTACGCTCGGATCCAGCAGCTGCAGGGAAGAAAGCTTACATGGCCAGAATACACGGTTGCACTTCGGTCCAGGTTCAGGAATGATTTGTTTGGAGACCCGATGCTCGAAATGAAGAACCTGAGGCAGGATGGTTCGTTCGAGGAGTACCAAAGGAAGTTCGACGTACTCCTTCACCGAGGCTCGTTAACGGAGCATCTCTCGGAGAAGGCAGCTGTCAGCCAGTTTATAGGCGGGCTAGATTACCGTCTTCAAGGTCCGGTACGTCTTCAGAGGGTTGAGACTCTCTACGAGGCATATGCGATAGCCAAACTACACGACTCGGTTGCAGCATTCGGAGCTAGGTCACCTTATTACCCGTCCCCCGCGCAGCCACCGACTTCAAGATCAGCACCCTCACCCGTAAGAAACTCACCTCCTTATTCGTATAGCAGCATGTCGAAGCCCTCGCCTATTAGTAATAGAGGTAGCATGAATAATGAACGCACTAGGATGACAACCACTAAGGAAATGGACGCTCGTAGGGCTAGGGGTCTATGCTATTGGTACCAGGAAAAGTATAGTCCGGGGCACGTTTGCAAGGGTAAACAGATCTTTACTATTGAAGTGGGTGAAGGGGAGTACTGTGTAGAGGATACAGAACCGACAGAGGTAGATGAAGAGAAGGGTCACGAGTCCGATCCGGAGATCTCGTTGCACGCCATTTCGGGCACGGTAAGGTGCACCACGATGAAGGTGGAGGGTGTAGTGGACGGGCGACGGCTTCAGCTGCTGATAGACTCGGGAAGTACCCATAACTTCCTTGATGCCGAGACAGCTGCAAGCCTAGGATGCATCACCGAGCCAATCCCTCCTCTGCGCGTGCTGGTTGCCAACGGGACCGAGATGCCCTGTGACCGAATATGCAAGGGTTTCAAATGGAGCATGCAGGGACAAAGCTTCGAGGCGAACGTGTTCTTGGTGCCCCTATACAACTACCACATCGTCTTGGGAGTCCAATGGCTGATCACTTTGAATGACATTGTTTGGAATTTCGGTAATCTCACGATGAAGTTCATGAGGGGGGACGAACCGTGTGAGCTGCGAGGACAAAGGTCAGCTGCAGTGCATGTGAATGAAGACAAGCTGGAGAAGATCTTGGCCAAGAAGGAGGAGATAGCCTCGGTGCAGCTGTGCAGTCTCTCGGTCCGACCAACACCAGGAGACCACGTTATCATATTCTCGGCCGAAGTAACAAACGGACAGGAAGAGGCAGCTGCTGAGATGGAAGGGCTGCTGCAGGAGTTTAGTGATGTATTCGCAGAGCCTCAAGGATTGCCACCGAAGAGAGTAGTTGATCACCATATCCCTCTCTAGGAGGGTGCCTCGGCTGTCAGCTTAAGACCCTATAGATACCCGGTTCCGCAAAAAGACATAATCGAGAAGATGGTAGACGAGATGCTGAAAACCGGTATAATCCAACCAAGCTCAAGCCCGTTCTCGGCCCCGGTGGTCTTAGTAAGGAAAAAGGACCGTTCATGGAGATTGTGTATAGACTACCGGCGACTGAACAACATCACGATCAAGGACAAGTTTCCGATACCTCTAGTAGACGAGTTGCTAGACGAGTTACACGGGGCCACGGTTTTCTCTAAGATAGACCTACGATCAGGGTACCATCAGATACAGATGGCTAAGGAGGACACGCACAAAACCGTCTTCCGTACGCATGACGGCCATTACGAATTCTTGGTGATGCCGTTCGGGCTCACCAACGCACCCGCCACGTTTCAAGGCCTCATGAATAGCGTCTTCAAGGAGCATCTTCAGAAGTTTGTTCTCGTATTCTTCGATGACATCTTGGTATACAGTAAGAACGCAGAGGTACATTTGGAACATCTTAGGACGGTTTTGCAGCTGTTGCGGGGTCACTCACTATTTGCGAAGAGAAACAAGTGCAGTTTCGGGGGCAGTCAGATTGAGTATTTGGGGCATGTCGTAAACGCACGAGGGGTCTCGACCGATCCCACAAAGGTAGCCGCCATTGAGAACTGGGCCTTAACATGTTATTGGGTTCAGCTCATAACATCCGGAGAATTCTCAAGCCCTACCCGGAGAATTCTCAAGCCCTCATAGCCGCGTCCCGGGGGCAGTGCTCGAGAGAAAAATGGTCCGTCGTGGGAATAGGGCAGCTACAAAGGTTCGAGTTCAATGGAAGGGACATACCGAAGATGACGCAACGTGGGAATTCTTGGATGATCTAAGGAGCAGGTTTCCCGATATCGATCTTGAGGACAAGCTCGTTGCCGAAGGAGGGTGTGATGTTATGAGCTGAACCCAATAACATGTTAAGGCCCAGTAGATCGTAGTAGAATTGTCGTAGAACAATCTAGACCCATGCAACTAACCCCTATAAGTGGGCATGGATCATTCGAATAAGAACATAACTGCAGAACAACAATTCTTGTCTTCTCTCCCTCTCTCTTCTCTCTCTCTCCCTGTCTCTCTCGACCGTAACGGTCTCCCCCGACACTGTCCTTGCCAAGGACAGTATCAATGGAGTTCATGCTCGAAACAATATGTGACATCAAGAACACCAAGAAAAAGAAGGAGGACTCCATACCACATACTCGGATCAAGAAATGGCTCCAGAAGGTGGTTCTTCTCCCTTGATTATTTATTTCTGGGTTGTTTTTTCTTTTTTTATATCTGGATTATGTCATTTTCCACTTTCTGTTATTTAATATTTTTGTTTGGACCGACCATATTGCAAATTTCCAGTTTCACTAGCTTAGAATACCTAATTTTACATGCGTGCCTTATGTTCAGTTAAGAGTAGAGGATATCATATTTAGAGGAATCGAGTGGAGCAGGTTGCTCGACCCTAACAAGAAAGGACAATGGTGGTTATCAGGGGACTTAATAATTTCCCCAATAGACAACATCGAGGAGGTTGCAAGCACAATCGATAAAGAAGTTCTGGAAGCGCAAAAGATATTATTATTACTAGCTTCGGATGAAGATATTCTCGGCAACTAAATTACCTACTTATGGGCATTGTAGTGATTGATTTTTCAAAATCTGAACTCATTTATATAAAATTATTACTTACCATTCCAGAATCCAGAATGATTCCAAATTTCCAACGTAAAGAGATGCTTGTGTTATGATTTTATGAATAACTACTACACGTATTTGGTTATGATTCTGTGTGCTCACTGTACCACGTTTATGATATCTAGAGACAACAAAGAAAAGAGATGTTTTGCTAATTTTTACATGCTATCTCTTCAAAAAGCTTACAGCCCGATAATTCGGGTATCTGGAAGCTTGATAAACTGCATTAATATCCTCCTCTGAAGAAATGAGGCCATAGATATTGCAGAACAAGGTAAAGGTGAGACGAAAGACACTAGCTAGTTTCTGAAGTGCCAATTCCTGATGCCATAGTAAGAGGGTTCTCCTCTCTGCAACTGCAGAAGAAAGCTCATTGAACTTGCATATCTGTGTGGAAAAAAATACAAATTTATTTTGATGATGACATAAATTAATCAACGACATATACCTGGGGATGCTCAAGATAATTTGGGTGCACGTTATAGCCTGAGAGAAATCGAGGGTGAGAAATAAGATTGAGTTTTGATGCATATCGACAATCAGAAACAAAAATTTACCTGCTACCCTTTGACGTTGTTGATGATAATATGGATCGACCATTTCAACGCCTTGTGAAAACATACTGTACCTAGACAAACATATTGTACCAAGGATGCAGTTTTCATCAAAGCTTTTTCTACTTTCTTATTGGTTTTCATAAAATTCCATCAACTATTCGTCAAGCTTCTTTCTTGAAGTTCTTGTCAAGCTTTTGAAAGTTTCATCAGTTTATCAACCTAAGGGCCGGTCAATTGATATTCCAATATATGCAAAGACGCTGATTTTCATAGAAAAAAATTGTCCAGTGGTGATAGTACCTTTGACTAGAGATGATTGGTGAACTTTCAATTCGTGGATGGCTAAATCCTCTAGGATCTGAAGTTAGGTAATTTTGTTCCTGTATAAGTAGATATAGCAAATTAAAAAAAAATACATCGAGGAATTGAGCTCAAATTTGCCCATGAAAATAATGAAATTAAATGGTTTACCAGAGCAGAGTACGGGCGCTTCATACCCGATACACCAGGAGGAATAAGATCTGTTGAATTTGAAAAGAAATAGCCATAATCATTAGACAAAAACACATTGGCTGCCATTCTCTACCAAGACACTAAGCACAGTCGTACCAAAAAAAGATGCTATAAGGAGGTGTCAAAAGGTTATTAGCATTACAGTATATAAAACAGCTACAAGCAAATAGTACTTTCACAGACATAAGACAGACATCAAGGTATGGCTAGAAAAATACGAAGGAAAAAGATCATACCATAACCAGAGCTTAATTGGGGGAGTTGTGAGTGCCGTAGTGCATCTTGCTGCCTCAAGAATTGCACTGCCTCAGCAGTTCTAGAAGACCCTATGCCAACGTTCCCATTAACAGCTATATTTCTGTTCACAACTATGTTTTTATTAACACACTGCTTTAGGGGGTACTTGTCATTCTTATGTGTCTGCTTTGGCTTTGAGCCTGATCCTCCTGAATTGAAGTAGAAAAAAAGGTAAAATTCCAGAAACTATGATTTGGCAGCAAGAATACAATTTACAAGTGCATCATAAATTTATTCAGATGCAATGGGATGTTCGAGACAAGCCTGATGATCAATCATAATTCTACCTCCTAAAAAAATGATGTTGGAGTCCCACATTGATTCGAAAGCACACTTTTCTCAGCTATATGCATCTTAAGCTTTGTAAATTTTCTTGTAATGAGACATAAGACAAGAAATTGCACAAATAAACTATACCGAGGTTCCTGAAATTTCTATGTATCCAAAGATGACTTACTAGTAACTACTTTCAACTTCTCCCTGGGAATTGAGACTTTCTTTTTCACCGAGCTCTTCAATAAAGGTCTTGCAAGAGAAACACAGATATTTACCTAATAAAATAGCAGTATCAGAATAAATTCAAACGAACATAGCAATCATGCAGCTGAATTAAATAGGTATATGGAAAAAAAATCAAGTCATTTACTATAATGGTGCTAAAGACGATCAAGAATAAATACCATCCTACGTAACTTACCTTGGAGCTGTGTTCTTCACCTCCTGAGATGGTTTTAAATGACTGGACACAAGAAAGGGCATCATCACGTTTCTTAAAGTTAATGAATGCAAAGTCTTTTCTCTTTGAAGTACGAAGATTTCGAGCCAGAGTGATGGTCTCAATCTCCCCAAATTTTGTAAAACAACCTCTAACTTTGAGCTCATCCCATGATGAAGGTATAAACTCTGCATAAATGCATTTAACCTACAGAAATAAGATTTATAGGTTGGAGTCACGTTGCTCAGAGAATATTAAGTGATAAAGTGGAGAAGAGCACATTGATGACTCGTACTTAGGTTCATAAACGAGGCATCTAATCTGACAGACCTTAAGCATATCTTCTTCGTCTGGCTCATCCAATGGTTCAGCCCAAGCAACCTTCATACCTTTAAGTTTCCCTATAACATCCTTCTTCTGAAATTTCTTGAATGCAATCTGCGCGTCTTTAGGTGTTTCAAGTTCCAGAAATGCATAACCTCTATTGCGCTGAGTGTTGTTTGGATCATTCATAAGACTAACTTTATTGATTCTCTCGATTCCAACCTCTTGTAACAGTTTAACAACCTACAATGTCCATGATAATTGTAATCAAGCTGCTTAACCATAGAAGAAGTCAATCATTACAGGGAAAATACCAACAACATAAAAAAAAAACTAAAAAAAAACTTACATCTTCAGTCATCCATGTTTTTTTGATGTTACCTAGATAAATTGTGTCGTTGCCTTCAACGGGTGCAGTTCTGCACTGCTTTCCACGAATCTACAACAGAGAATAACCAGCTATAAGCATATTGCAATGGTAACATAATTCTGTAGATTTATCTTTATGCTCCCTCAAGTTATGGTGTAGAATCAGGAAATATAAAACCCGTACGAAATATTCTCACTGTTTTGTTTAACTTTGTTTCAACTTACTGAATATGGTGAAGACAGCATTTCCTTCAACTATAGTGATATTAGAAACGACTAAAAAGAGGTCGGCAACAGTTGAAATTGTCATTTTCAACTATTGACTTGTTTGGGCCGAAAAAAAAACTGTCTTTGAAAATAATAATCATTCAATGAATTCCGTTTACAAATGCAATAGTTGAAAACGACAACTACGATCGTAGTCAACCTCGTTCTATCCTAAGCCTATCTAAAACCCCACTCTGCTTCTTAAGATGATCACATGTGTTATACAAACAGTTAGCCTTCACGATAAAAAGTCATTTTTTTTCTTCATAATGCAATTCTACATTTTTACAGGTCCGAAGAAACAAAATATTAACTGAAGAATGGATCTCTATAAGAAGAAGCACAACACAACACATGGATGATGCAACCACGATAGCGTCCTACCGCTCCCTGAGGCTAATATATTGATGACTAGCAACTAATAAAAAACAGAAGTATAAAGCATATATCTCTGTTTCCTATTTGATTATTTCACAACTTTATAAGAGAGAACATAGCCCAAGGAAGACTGCTATAACAGCTTCATCTGAGCTAACCACATCTATGCTTTTATATCGCTTGTATAATTAGAGTAATAAGTAGTTTAGCAGAGGCCATTTGGTCATGGAAAATGTACGGCACATTAAACTAAAGAACTAAATAATGTCTTGCTATATCAATTCGATAGTGACAGCAACCATTCATTCAACTAGTCAATTGCAAATATAACAATTAACAACTGACAATCATATTGTCTGGAAAAGCACGTGTCCTTGCATAAATGAAAACACAAAACTCCACAGTGTAAGAAAGTGCTTGGTTCTACAACTATCATGTTTAGAGACATTGTACCTACACTCTAAAGACATTAATATATTACAGTCTCTAATCTAACTAGTGACGATATGAAATCCATCTATGAAGATAGAAACACTATCATGATGATAACCCATCCCCTCACCAGGCAGCAAAACATAAATAAAATGCAGAAATTCTAGGAGCCCTTCAAAGGGAAATTTTTTAACAAGCAAATAAAACTCACCTCAACAGTTGGATACTTCTCCAATGCCTTCTTGGCATTGGCAGCAGAACCATAACGAACAAATGCATAGCCCTTGTTGTTTCCAGTGGTGTAAGTGTTGTGCCTAAACAACCTAACTGCCACCACATCCCCCACTTCAGCAAAGACCTTCTTGATATCCTCCTCCTCAATATCCTTGTCCAGACCACCAAGAAAAATCTCTGTCTTTCTCCTTCGGCGCTCCAGTGCTTCCAGTTCCCTACTTTGAACCAACCCTTCATCATCGCCCTCACCTTTTCTATTCCAACTGATACATTTGTTTGATTCTTCATTGGCAGTCTCATCACCACCAGAAACGATATGATCCACTCCACAATCATTGTAATTATCTGCCAGTGAATTCAATTTAACAGATGTCTCTGCAATTTCTGTACATGACTCTAGTGTATTATGCCTATCGATGGAATCATTAAAGTCCTTAACATTATCACCACCAGAATCGTCATTATTCTCCACCAGTGAATAGAATGTAACCGGCGTCTCTACAATTTTTGAGCATGACTCCAGTATATTGGGCTTATCCATGGAATAATTCAAGTCCTTCACCTTATCACCAACAGAAGAAAAACTGACTGCATCATTATCATGTTCCTCCAAAACTTTGGTACAGGGTTCCTCTTTATTGGGCATATCCACGGAGCCCTCGTTCAACTCGTTCACATTCTCAATACCTAAACAAGCATCGACTCCACATTCACCATCCTTCTCCACCAATGAATCCAATATAAGAGATTTTTCCAAAACATTTTCACATAGCTGCTGCATCTTCCAAAGCTTATCCCCAGAATCCTTGCTCAACTTATCATCGTCTAGACCGCTATGCTTCAAACTTCCCTTCCCCTTTATTCCAGATATTTCATCTTTTCTCAAGTAATCGACTTCCATCGGAATTGCAACAATACTTCCAGCTTGTTCACCTTCCTTTTCAATCTTACCGTGATTCGTGAGGTTGGCTTCAGTTTCCTGATTGGAACATTCAATGTCAGGATCGCTCTTCTGTACCTTCTTTGGAACTTTCCTTTTCACGACCCTAACCACCTTCACGATCCTCTTAACGATGCGCATTCTAGGCGCTTCCCCAGTATTCTCTCTACCATTACAAAGATCGTTGCTCTGGTTATTTCCATCCGCTGAGGTTTTCATAGCTACGTCTCTCAAAGAATCCTCAATATGAGCTTCAGCGCCAATGAAGCCGTCGGTCTTTTGGCCATTCTCTTCCGCATGAGCTTCCCAAACAGAGACAACTGAAGAGTCAGTCTCTTCAGATAGGAATTTATCTCCTTCTTGACCACCCCTTCCATCCAACGCACCCTCCATAGCATTACAATTCGATTTGTTCTCATCAACCATTTTTTGTTCCTCGATATAGCTTTCATTTTCAATTATTTCGTCGTCTCCATGCGAAGAGGATTCAATTGGAGCTTGTAATTCACCAATTGTTGCGCGGGAAGTCTTCAGCGACGACTCAAAGGAGGATGGAGGGATAGCATGTTCAGAAAGTTCGGTTCGCATAGAAGAAGAAGAAGAGGAAGCGGTGCCGCCAGTAACGGAAAGTGCAGTGGCGGACGGCCTGGCGGCGCGTCGGGGTCGTGGGCCGCGGGGCATTGACTTCCTCGGAGGCATTTTTCTACAGGGTTAAAGCGATCACGGGCAGGAGCAGAGAGCTCTGTTCTGCGGCTCAGCTATGGCGTTTTGAAAAAGACGGATCTTAGCTGACCGTTCCCGTAAGTAAGCCGAACCGAGCCCGTCAGGCCTTCTGTCGTCTGGGGCCTTTGTCGGTCCAAGTCCAACTACACGAGTCACTTTTCGTTCTGGATACGGCTCCCTGTGTTCTGAGCATCTTACTACCCTATTTTTAAACATTTTACACTTCAGGTCTCTATCCTTAAAGGGGTCACACTTCAAGGTATGGAGTATGGACTATTGACTACCCAACCTTTCAACTAGGGGTGGTAAAAAAAGTCTGACTGAACAGAATTTCTGACAAGACCGGATCGAGACCAAACATACATTTATTTTTTCTTCAAAGTCGGTCTCAGACTTTTTCCCCCTAAAATCCGACTAGGACCTGATCGACCCGACCTTGAAGAAAACCGTAAAAATGCATGGTGTAACCCTTGAAACATTAGTAATTCATGATCTTGAAATATTCAACAACTCTTGGATCAGTTCCATAAGGAAAATGCGACGGAAGACGAGGAGCGAGTTCAAAACCAAAACTTCTGTGATTTTTTTAGTCAATCCAAGTGATTTTATTATACCAAAAATTCCGGTCCAAACCCGAGACCTGACTGAGTCAAGCAAGACCGATTCGAGCGATTTTTTTTGGCCAAAGTCGGTCTCGGTCCTCCAAATGTCAAAATTGAAATTTCGGTCTCAGTCCTACCTCCAAGACCGGCCCAGTCTGCCCATGCCCATGATGAACCATACTTTCAACCAGGTCGAGTTTCCACGCTTTCATGGCAAGTATATGCAATGATGTCTCTATCGATTTTGGTTGTCCATGAAACACCGAACAATGCAAAACTTAATATTAAGTTATAAATTAATTTTTTTAGCTCTTAAAAAATAAAAATAAAAACTTATTATATACACATTTCTGTTACCCTCAAACGCAAAATACTTTTAAAATTTTCTAAAATACCTATTATGATAGTAAAAGTAACTTCATATTATACATAAAGTTAAATTGAGTTTTTTTTTTTTAAAAAGTAAGCATTGTGCCAAAAAAATTTGAAAAAGCAAGTATACAGAAAAAATATTTAGAAATCTGTATATAAGCTCTACCGTGGGTAGCTTTTTTTTTCCTGTTACCCCGGGTAGCATTTTTTACAAAACGCTACTTGTACCTGCGTTTTTTTCATTTCTTTTTGTTCTATTTTTGTTTCTTTTTGACAATTCGATGTTTAATTTAAAATAAAATTATGTATCTATTAAAAAATTATAATAATTAGTAGGGGTGAAAGTAAAATCTGGTTGGTCTGAAAAACCGATAAGAACTGGTCTGAACCGAACCAAAAAACCGTTCCGAAAACATATGGTTCGATTCACGGTTGGTTTGTTTTATTTATCTTAGATTTTTAGTCTAGTTCGGTCTTTGAGTTTATAAAACCATGAGATCCGGTCCGACTGAATTAACTATATATAATATATTAATTATTAAGTAATATATTAATATGAATCATTGGTGGGAGCAATTTGTTGCATCATGCAGTGTACTCACACATATATCAAGACATTGGTTTGTCTTTTACAACTTTCAATGTTGACAATTCTTCAAAAGTAGTAACTTTTCTTCTCCCCATCCATTTCTGTTTTCTTCTCCCTAACCCTATTTGTTTTCTTCAAGTCTTCAAGCTTCAACCGTAACCCTCTCTGGCTCGTAACTCCCACACGGCCACACCAATTGAAATCTCCCTGAGGCTCCCACACGACCACACCCATCCATTTCTATCTGAGACGATTCTTCTTGTTCTTCTCCAACAAAGACGATTCTTCTTGTTCTTCTCCAACAGTACTATTGTAACCTTATAAATGTCGTTCTAATTTCTGAGACTCCACTTCAGTTTCAAATTCTCTCCACGACTCCACTTAGTCTTCTACCGATTCCAGATTCTCAATACTCCGGTATAATTTAGTTCTAAATTTTGTTACTCAAAATTTTGTTATACTAACCCTAATTTTGTTATATTTTGTTATACTAAATATTCACTATCTTTTTATTTTTCCTATTTGTTCCAAATTATGGCAGAGACACCTAAAGGAGCATCATCTGTACAAGATAATGCTAATGAAGTCTCACTAAATATTTACTTCTAATGATATATGGTAGAAATGTGTGCAATTGTTATGAGAATTGATGAGTATTGTAGTGATAATGATATACGTATTCGACAATGGCTAGAAATATGAAGGAGAAGTATGTGAATACTTTGAGAATATTTGTAGTGTCAATCATCTTTTGTTTGTAGGAGTTGTACTTGATCCTATACACAAATGGAAATATGTTGAATGGATGATAAATGCATGTTATTCTGAAATCACAAAACTGAAGGATAATGTTTTTCATACATTAATTACTTTGTTTGAAGAATACCAAAGTGATATAAAGTCACCTTCAGACATTGACCAGTCCAGCAAAAAGGATAAAGGTGAGTCAGTCACTTTAAAATCATCATGTCAAATGCATGCTGCAGATTTTGTAACAATGAAGTTTATGAGTGAAACCGGAACTCAAACGGAGAATAAAAGTGAGTTGGAAAAATATTTGGCTGAAACTTGTGAAACTTATGTGTCTGATTTTGATATTTTGAGTTGGTGGCGGTTGAATGGAGGGCGATTCCCTAGTCTTGCTAGGATGGCACGAGATGTGTTAGCAATTTCAGTTTCCACATTAGCTTCAGAGAGTGCTTTTAGCGCCGGAGGCCGAGTGCTTGATGATTTTCGTAGCTCTCTTAGTCCACTTATGGTAGAAGCTTTAATTTTCACAAAAGATTGGTTACAGAGTCCGACAAGTTTGATTGACATTGAAGAATATCTTTCAGACATAAACAAAATTGAAGGTAATGAATTTAAGTTTTTATTATACTACTTTACATGTATGTCATTTGTATACTCTTCAGATTTTTATTGATTTATTAAAATGTGTATTTCTTGAAACAGGTATAACGAGTTCAGAAAATTCACCAGCATGGATGGTTGCTGATGAATGATGAATGATGTTTAATCAACCACATGAATGGTTGTATGGATACTAATAGATTAGAATGTTTTACCTAGTTGGATTAATGTTGAAAAATGTGTTTTAAGTGTTTGTTTCTTGCGATAGTTGTTCAATTAGTTCAAAATTTATTCAATCAATTTAGTTTTGAATATATTTTTTTGTGACTTTTCGGTTTAAATCGAAAACCGAACCGAAAAACCGTATTATGAATGGACGTTTTTTTACAAAAATATTATGGACTTTTGGTCGGATACTTTTATGAAAAAATCTAATCCAGAAATATTACAGTATGACCGAAATAGTCAGTAAACCGATCTGACTGAACCGGTTTCACCCCTAGTAATTAGATATTTGAATTGCGATTCAAATGATGCAAAAAATATTAGATTTGGATTTACTGATTGACTGTACGCTTTGCCGTAAGTTGTGATATGAAAACTTGACTTAAAAAAATATAACTCAAACTCACCACAGTTAACGTCATTTATGTCGTAATTCAATTATCTACCTAGATTATTTTTTTTTATTAGAAATACAGTGATTTTTTAACCTAACACCGCTTGTCTTATAATTTGACAGAAATAATAAAATGCATTAGATGAGAAATTTAATTATGTGCTTACTCAAAAAAGTTTACAGTGCGTAGATAATTTAATTACGAATTAAATAATGCTAACTAGGCGTTAATTTTTGACTTTTAGACTGACTGTATAATACGACACGTAAAAAATTCTACATACGATACAAAAAATATCTAAATAGTGATTTGCACAGTGAAATTGCATAGTGATTTACACACACAATATAATTACCTCAAACTTTGAACATACATAACACAATAGTCTCAAAATCAAACACAATAGGTCTAAACTTTAAACATAACTTATAAACCGAAGAAGTTGCTCGGTCGAACCGAAGAAGTCGGTTTAAACCGAAGAAAATCACCAAAAAAAATAAACCACCCCAAAAAAAGAACAGGAAACCGACCGATTTTAGTAAAACCGATCGGTTTTCTAAAAACTGGTTTGTCCAACCCGGTTCAAACACTGTTTATATGCATTTCGATCTTATAGCTAAACCAAACCGGAGAGGGGTCCGATTCCCATGTGGACTGTCAGTCCGGTTATGATAACACTGTATAAAAAGTAACCCAAATTTACTAAAAGTAAAATTATGAAAATATTTTTAAAAAAATGAATAAAATATAATTAAAAAATCTTTTACAAAATTGAAAAGAAACTAAAATTCTTTTTTTTTTTTTTTTAAATGAGATCATTATAGAATAGAGTCATAATAAAATAATATAGTATTTTTTTTAAAAGTATTCTGTTTAAGCTAACAGGTGAACCAGTGAAACAAAAGTGTTGATATATATAAATGAACCATTTGTGACTCAACAATACGAGATGAATCTTGTCTTCTATTCCATTGACTTTCAATATAAAGAACAGTTAGATTTATTTATTTTTTGTCTAAAGAGAACAGTTAGATAGGAAGCGGTAAAACACGAGGCATAGTTTGGTTATTCATGGAATTATGCTCCTTCGAAAGGGAAATCGAATACTTGTACGACAACCACAGGTACGCTCCCAACCCAACCAAAATCACCGCCCCTGAAAATATCATAGTCCTCTTCCTTCTGTCGGGACGGTTTGTCGGATTCCCGTCGCTGATTGATCTCTTCTTGGGTACTTTGACGTGAAGAATGCCGTGCTTGAGATTCGCGGTGATGCCAGCACTGAAGTTGTGTTCTTTGGAAAGCTTGAATTCTTTAAGGAAGCGGGTGCCATTGAGCTTCATGAGCTCATTGGGTGGATGTTCTCCACTAACCAGTATGGAACCGTGGTTGTTCAGCTGGACACGCAGCTGCTCCTTTCTGAACCCTGCACACAACAACTCAAAACCAGCTTATCCCATTCAGTCATTAGAGAGAGAGAGAGGTAGGGAGGGAGAGGGAGAGAAGTCACCTTCAACATGGAGCTCCAGGGTGTCATGACTCTCCTCCTCTTTCTTCCATTCGAAGTCGGGATCGATATCCTCGTACTTGGTCAGCTTGTTGGCCATTCTTGATGTGTTTTCCTTTAATTTGTTTAATTTCTCTGCAACTAGGCCAATATCAGCTTCCTTTATATTGTCCATGCATGGTCGAGGTTTAGGGTTGAAGACAGGTTCAGATCTGTATCCTATTCTCAAGTTATACCTTGTTTGTGGGTTGGGACAAAGGTTTGTCTCTGTCTGATGGAAGATCGGTCCTAGAGAGAAGGCAAAGAATCAAAGGTACTGCATGCATGCATGCATGTGCATTGTGCTGTTGGTTTATGGCTACTTTCTTTGGTATCAAGGTAAGGGAAATCTTGAACACCAAGGAATAATTAGCTTGTAGGAAGGAAGATAGATATTTGTGGTAACTAGTATACCTGAAAATGAAAAATGATCAGCCTAATATTTGAGTTTAGCTTCATAATTATTATAGCGGATATTTACTTTATGTTGTTATTGCCTTAATGTATTTTTTTCTATATTGTTTTGTGCACTTTTATGTTTTCAAGACGTGGTTAATGCACCGTCTTCTATTTTCTGTCCAATTCTGCTTTTTTTCTTCTTCTCATGTTCGTTTTTATCTCATCTTCAATTTTTTAAACCTTAAAGTTACGAATCAAACTTAGAGAAACACGATTCAGATTTGCATTTCTAAGTTCAAACTCATATTTAATTCAATTTGAACTTAGAAACACAATTTTAAATTTCATTCGAACCCATATCTACAACTCTAGTTCAAATAGGTGATTTTTTTTATAAGAAAAATGAAGATAGGTAAAGATAAATAAAATAGTAAAATTATCATTTAGATAAAAAAAACAGTAATATTTAACTCGAAAAATATTACTAGTATAAATAATATATTCATATTCAAATACCAAGTTCTATCAAACCCAAACATTCTTGTGTTGATCACTGTCAACGACTTATCCCAACACTGCCTACCTCACACAGGATTTATGGTCTTACAGGACTAAGGTTGCGCGACTTAAGGTTTCCCCGGGTTTCACAACACAATTTTTGTTTAAGAAAGATTAAAACTTAATCTTCTAAATCTAACACAAACAAGTATTAGAAATAATAAAAAAGTTCTTAGAAAGTAGAATCTTTCTAAAGAACACAAGCTAAAAAAAACAGAACAAGATCTGATAAAAAGAAGATTTGACAAACTTCACAGAATATTATTATTAATATAAACAAAATGTTTGCAAACATTAACTTAAACAAACTTAATTTACATAATAAACATAATAACACAATTGAAACTAATATATAAGTTCCAAACATAAACTACTACATAACTACTACATACCTGAGCTCTTGGCTCTGATACCAAACTTAGATCGTAAACACTAAGAGGTATGTAATACAGACTCGAAAGCAGACGAGAAGACAAATTATAAAAGAGAGAGAGTGTGTGTAAAATTCGAAGTGTCCCCCCTTTAGGACGAAGCTGCCTTTAAATAGACCATCTTCCTTCGGACTTCAGCAACGGACTTCAGAGGTTTTTATCAATAGGGAAGTAGCAGACAAGTAATGTTTGTCCTTTACTATAAAGTAAACAGTAAAGCAGCAATAATATGACTAATAAGTCAAAAAGTGCACTAATTAGTGCTCGTGTAAGAACTTACGTCTTCATGCGTCAGGATCCTGAGAGTCTTGCATGAAATCATCTTCAGGGCTATTAGCCTCTCCAACACTTTCCTCATCCGAATCATGAAAGATTTTCCTTAATTGTTTTTTAATTAGGCTTTTGAAGAGGAGGATAACAACTCTTTTAAGAAGTTAGCCATATCCTTTTTAGGAGGTTCAGGTGAATCAGAAACCTCAATTAAGGGTCTTATATTGATCATTCCCTTTTGTGAATAAACAGAATCTTCACAAAAGAATTCATATTTATCCTACCATTTTATAAATATTTTCCTTCCTAAATAAGGAATTGTTTCACCAAATTTTTGTACAGGCGCATTATCCTTAAAGATTTCCCATTTTAGAATCCATGGGACTCTATAAAGAACAGTGAAAATAAGTTCCGGATGTTTAAAAGGAGTTTTTGAATTTTCCTTTGGGTTAATTACCAAATAGCTACCCGAACTTTGAATGTTCAAAAATGACTACCTAAACTTTGACATATGGAGCAAATAGTTACCTCTGTTAAATATGGACGGAAAATGACGTGGCAACACATGATTGGTCCATAATTATAAAAACTATATTTTTTTTACAGTACTAAAAAAATCTTAAAAAGTCTTTAAAAAACTTGAAAATTAATAGAAAAAATAAGAGTTTGTAATATAATTTTTGTAATGAAAAATATGAAACAAAGTTTAAAAAAAAATAATCATTTATTTTATTTTTATTTCATATTTTTAATAAAAAAATATATTTAAAACTCTTATTTTTTCTATTAATTTTCCAGTTTTTTAAAGAATATTTCTAATTTTTTTAGTATTTTAAAAAAATAATATAGCTTTAAAATTATTGACCAATCATGTGTTGCCACGTCATTTTCCGTCCATATTTAACGGAGGTGACTATTTGCTCCATATGTCAAAGTTTAGGCAGTCATTTTTGAAAATTCAAAGTTCGGGTAGCTATTTGTAAAACGTCCAAAGTTCGGGTAGCTATTTGGTAATTAACCATTTTCCTTTTCAAATTGTTCATAAAATGTTCTGATTTTATCAGGAAAGATAATTGGGTGTGCACCCCAAATATAAATCCATTTTATAAACCACTGAGGAAGATTAGTGGCTGATTCAATATCCCGGAATTGAAAAACCCAGGTGTGCTTCTTTTGTTTGTTTTCATATAGGAAGGCACCATCCCATGCTTTGATATAATCAAAGTAATTAAACCAATATTTTTCTCCCGGTTTTGGGAATTTCCTTATAACGAAAAAGATCACCATTCCATTGTTCTGTGTCAAAACTTGTTTTATAAAGGCTTTAAAATAAGCCCAATCATTCCCACCTCGGGTAATACTATCAAAATCTACATATTGAGTAACTTGTAGAATTGATATGTAAAATTTGTTTCTTTAGGATAAAAGAAAGGATCCGAAAATTTCCTTATATAAAAGGACAAAATTTCTTCAGAATTTAGATGAGCATATTTTTGCTCGATAGGAGAAATCCAAACTCTAGAGTAAGGAATGAACGGATAAACAAACTCATTAGCTTGCCCAGAATATTTTCCAGATGCTTTGTAAGCATCTTCCCTAAGTCAAATTTCATTAGGGATAGCCTTTAAGGCTTCAGCTTTTAGCTGGGCAAGTGTTTTTTTAAAGGCCGCCTTATAAGGCCAAGAAGAAGAGAAAACCACAATTGCTTTTCCTTTATCTTTTTTCTTCTTCTTATACATTGTTTCCCTGTAAAAATTCTCGAGTTAATAAATCAAGTAAAGAATTATCTGATCCTTTAATAAACTCTCTATTAAAATCAAATACAGACAATATGCCTTTCCATCTTGCGAAAATTTGTTTTGATGCTATATTTTTAACATCTTTTTCAAGAATATCCTTAGCAGATTTACAGTCTACTCTTATAAGGAATTTTTTATTTATTAAATCACTTTCAAATTTTTGAACACATAATACGATAGAAAGAATTTCTTTTTTTACTATAGAATAATTTTTTCTTGGCCCTTGCCAAGCTCCAGATGCATATCGCACTAGAGTTTCTTTATTACCTATCCTTTGTTTTAGGATACCACCATAACCTAACTCTGATGCATCAGTTTCAACAATTTTAAAAGCATCAGGTTGGGCTATTGCTAAGCAACGAATTTCCTTAATCTTAGCTTTTATTTTCTGAACAGCCTTAGTATGTTCTTCAGACCATTCAGGAGGGTTTTTCCTCAGCCTTTCAAATAAAGGTTTAGCATATTTTGCAAGATCCTTGTAGAAGTCTGCTATATAATTAAGACTTCCTAAAAATCTTTGTAATTGAGTTTATTCTTTTATTTCATCTGGAAATTTTCCAGCAATGCAATTGATCTATCAATTGGGAATATAGTCCCTTCTTTTATGATATGACCCAAAAATCGAATTTCGGTTTGGAATATTTTTTTTTTTTTAGCGGATACAACTAATCCAGCAATTTTAACAGCATTAATAAATGCTTTCAGATGTTTAAAATGTTGATCAACATCTTTTGAGAAATATAAAACATCATCAATATATACGATGCAAAATGATATATAAGAATGAAATATTTCATTCATAATTTTGGAATTCATAAGGAGCATTTTTAAGCCCAAAAGGCATAACATTCCATTCATAATGTCCAAAGGGAACAGTAAATGCAGTTTTATACCTATCTTCTTCTGCAATTTGAATTTGCCAAAATCCTGATTTCATATCAAATTTTGACATAATTTTATATGTATAAAGTCTGTTTAACAAATCCCTTTTATTAGGAATAGGGTATCTAATCCATCTTAAAACCTTATTTAAAGGTTTATAATTGATAACCAACCTAGGGACTCCCCGTTCCAACTCAGCAGCGTTTTCTACATAAAAGGCTGGACAACTCCAAGGACTATAAGATTTTCTAATAAGCCCTTTAGCAAGTAATTCATATATTTCAGTTTTATAGATTTCTAAGTGCCTCGGTCCCATAGCTATAGGTCTGGCCTTAGTTGGAATTTGATTTTCTTCAAAAGTTGGTTCATATGGTAATTTAGCCATATGTTTCTTTCTTTCCCAAAAAGCAGTAGGAAAGTTAGAACAAACAGTTTTCTCTATATCAATTTCGTGGTAACGAGGTTCAGTGACAAAATTGAAAATTATTTCCTATTGATTAACAGTACTAGTAATACCATCTTCAGAAGTTGTAGGAAAGTCAGAACAAACAGTTTTCTCTATATAGATTTGTAATTGAGAAATTTTCTCTTGAATGGGTTTATTTTGAATTTGTTCAGCTATCTTTTTATAACTTATTTCTTGAATTAAAAAATTAAGAAAAAATTCTTTTCTTTTAATTTTGTTTTGGATTATATCAATTTCGTGGTAACGAGGTTCAGTGACAAAATTGAAAATTATTTCTTGTTGATTAACAGTATTAGTAATACCATCTTCAGTTATGCTTTTAATTGGATAAAGCATATGAAGAAAAGGATTTCCAAGAATAACATCATGTGATAAAATTTTCACAAGTATGAAAGGAATTTCGAGGCAAATTCCTTTATTACAAACTACAGTATTTTACAATTTATATTTAACAAGCATTTTGTTACCATCTGCAGTATTTAGGACTTCAGTTGTTTTCGAGTAATATCTCGAAGGAACAAGCCCTTCATTTATACAATTTAAGTATGCTCCAGAATCTACCATAGCAATTTATATTTAACAAGCATTTTGTTACCATCTGCAGTATTTAGGACTTCAGTTGTTTTCGAGTAATATCTTGAAGGAACAAGACCTTCCTTTATACAATTTAAGTATGCTCCAGAATCTACCATAGGAATCACAGAAAAGAAATATTCTCTGTGAACTACAATAGTAATTTTTATATGCCATTCCTCTTCCTTCTATCAGGACGGTTTGTCGGATTCCCGTCCCTGATTGATCTATTCTCTCCAATGTTCTCCTGATCAAGGTGGATAGTGGTGCTAGTTTTTGTTTTCTTGGGTACTTTGATGTGAAGTATGCCGTGCTTGAGCTTCGCGGTGATTCCAGCACTGAAGTTGTGTTCTTTGGAAAGCTTGAATTCTTTAAGGAAGCGGGTGCCATTGAGCTTAATGAGCTCATTGGGTGGACGTTGTCCACTAACCAGTATGGAACCGTGGTTGTTCAGCTGGACACGCAGCTGTTCCTTTCTGAACCCTGCACACAACAACTCTGTAGGAATATGTACGAAGCATGCAATCGTTTAGGGCACAACATTAAACACATATTTAAGTTACCTCCTTGAACGATTGAACTTAGCGGAAGCGGATCTACCTAAGGTTGGGATCACGGTGTGCCGGACGGGAGGTCACGCCACGGGTTAACGGGCAATGACCTATAATACCACAGCTACTGACCTCTGTCTAAACTGTAGGGCGACTAACTATTTAGCATTGACATCTAACATCAGGTTTTCCTAACCCTGAGCACCCCTATATATACTGATATATAGAGGGATAGGTTTTAAAGCCAGACACATAACTGGGCTTATGTAAATGGGCTCCCACTTATGGGCGACCCATTATCCTAAAATCAACATCTCCCACTCGCACAAAGTGGGGGGCGCTCATTCATTAAGCCAGCACCAAGAGAACGAATCCCATTATACAGTAAAATCACATACGAGTAGGCAGCCGTGCGACCGACAGACACAACGAGCAAAGTGCTACGCACCGGTTAAGAATACGTAGCGACCCGCGGATCCCACACCAGCAGTGGAAATGTGCCCTGCACCCTTGATCATGTAATCTTTCTCCAGGTCTGACCGCATAAGGATCTTTCAGACCTATATATGTATTGTGCCCACAACCGCAGCCGATGCCGCGGTTGGTGACCACCTAGTGGACACAATATCGAGAAGATTCCATAATGACCATCCTATTCCCACAAAACTATTAGCACAATTCAACTCGCTTTTCTAAAACCGGAACCCGAGCGGAATACGTCGAAGGCCCATCGAGCACGGACTAAGATAGCAAACACCGAACTGAACCTCAATTCTCTGTTCAGAGTGCTGAGTGTACGTATGCGGCTCTTACACAAAGAGCTCTGGGTCTCACATGACTCTGAGTTAAGATCACATCTAGGGTCATACCCATGGTCGTATTTGGGTGCGTCGCGGTATGGAACGCGCGCTACAGCATATCTCCTCTCCCATGGAGCATATGTCCATATGCTGTACAGATGTCCATCAGACACACAAAGTACCCTAACCAAAAGTCACAAAGACTCCCATCCGACCCCTGAGTTGATTGACAGACCATAATCCGTCGTAGTGCGAAATCAGATAGTTCCGGATACAAAGTCCTTTCCGGTCATTCCAACAGACTTCCATAACTAGAAACTATCACCAGCCTCACCTAGTCACAAAGGCATAGAATCTATCACCAGTGTGAGAGGGTGATCTAATCTACTTTGACATATGTCAATAAACAATCACAGTAAGAACAAACAAAACACTCAAACTGTGAAAATATTCATACTCAAATATAATTCAAGTAAAGGAACATTGTATGAGAAATAAAACCAATGAAGTACATCAACTAAGTCTACACAGTCCTAGAGACTAGACATGCCTCACTAAAGACTCCCTCTTCAAGGTTGGAGAGACGGTCCACAACCATCTCATCAGTAGACAAGCACTTCAAACTCACCACCTTGTGTCTAACCACGTCTCTAACATAATTTCGCTTGATATCTACTTGCTATGACTTGTTATGATACTTGAGTTTCTATATCACGGAGATTGCGACTCCAATGACTCAACAATCAATCCGGAAGTATCTTCAGCCATACAACCAACTGAGTGGCCCACACAAGACCCACAAATTTAGCTTCAATGGCGATTAACACAATGCGCGGTGGATTTTCTCTCATCAAAGTCACCACCATAGTCCGCATCGATATACCCAATTATCCAGAGATTCTCGGATCTCTAGCAAGTCTCTAACACAAAACATGACGATGCCCTTAAGATATCACATGATCCTATTTACTGCCTACCATTTCTTCAATCCGGGTTCAGGTTGGTACCTACATACCATGCCGACTGCATGACAAATATTAGGATGAGTACACACTGTTGCACACATCAGGCTATCGACTGCACTGAGCTACATAATTTATTTATCTGGTCCATATATCTATTTTGAGAGGTTGACCAACGTAAACTGGAGTTACAATTGGTTCGCAGTTACTCATGTTTAACATTTTCAACACTTTGTTTATGTAGTTTTCCTGTGAAAGCCACAACTGCCTCCTACGGCGATATCTCGAGATCTAAATCCCAAGGATGTGCGTCGCCTCACCCATGTCCTTCATCCCAAATAGAGAAGACAATCATACCTTTATCTGTGTGAGGAATTCCAAGCTATTTACAGCTATGAGTATGTCATCTACATATACAATCATAAACACAAAGTTCGGTCCAGACCCTTTTGGTGTACACGCAATGATACTCATCCTTCAAGAGAAATCCAATTTCCATGACCAAATCATGAACTCTGCGGTACCACTGCATAGAGAACTGTTTCAGACCATAGATCAATTTGTGAAGTTTGCACACTAAGTACTCATGGTCTTTCTGCACAAAGCATTCAGACCGCTCCATATAGATCTCTTTTTCTAACTCACCATTGAGGAAGACAGTCTTAACATCTATCTAGTGCAGTTCCAAGTCTAGACTCACTCCAATAGCCATAATCTTAAGAACCCAATTAGCTCTATTGCTCTGTATCCTCTCGAATGTCGATCAGTGTCCAAACACCGTTCTTCCTTATAGATTCCCTTTAGTCCAAAGTGTTCATCTCATCTTCCATTACTTTCATCCATTCTTCTTAGAAGGTTTCATTGAGAGTTTCTCTAACGTTTTACGACACAATAATCATATCGTCAGATATTAGGGTGTTTAGTTCTCCATAACCTTCGAATGCATATCGTTGGGAGGAAAACTTATGTTCTAGCCCATGACCTAACAACTTACTACTACCAGGGTATGACCATGATCACTCCCACTGAGAATGAGATCCCTAATGCTCCCACTATCAACGAGATCATCAGGAGTGGAATCTGTTCCATTCGCTTCAACAGATGATGAATCCGGCAAACGACGAACTGATTCATCATCTGCGGTTTCAACTCTCTCACTCGAATTAACAGGTGTCTGCTCAACTTGATCTTGAATCTCATACAGAGATCGATCCAAATCAATCTCTCCCTTCTTAGGAAATTCATTTTGTACAAACGTTACGTCTCGTGATTCGATCTCGGTAACACTCCCACTGTCCTTCTCGGCTATAAACACATAACCCTTGGAGGTATCAGAGTAACCAGAAATACCCTTCTTTCCTCTAGGTCGAATCTTTCCCAAACTTATTTGAGAAATCATGGGTGTAAGCGGCTCACCCAAATGGGCGCATATGGTGAAGGTTCAGAACTAATTCCAGTCCAAAATTCATATGAAGTGGAGTTAACCGTCTTCGTCGGCACATGGTTTAGGATGTAGGCAGCAGTCTCTAAAGCGTTTCCCCATAAAGAAATCAACAATTGAGTATGCGCCATATCGACCGAACCATTTTAAGGAGTGTTTTATTGTGTCTCTCTGCAAAACTAATTTGTTGAGGTGTGTAGGGGATCGTCAACTGATGAATAATCCCTTTAAATTACATAAACCGTTAAATTCCGCTGAAAGGATCTCTTCTTCCACAATCAGGGTGGAGGGACTTTACCCTCCTATCTAACAGGTCTAATCATCTGTAAATGTAATGAAATTTCGCGCTCCGTGCCGAACCCTAACACTAAGAGGGTCACAGATGTCGGAATGGATTAATTGCAAATGGAAATTCGGATCTAGGTGGCTAACCAAAGAGGCGTTCTAGTGGAATTTTCTGCTAGACAACTTATACAAGTAGACGACTCCACTTGTGGAATGTAGGACAACAAACCCCAATGGGCTAGCCGCTGCATTCTATGCTGACCTCTGTAGTCAAGTCAAGTTTGTCTTTCATTCACATCGCAAACATATCCGTGAGTAGAAGAAAAAACATGAAATTATTATTGTTGCCTAAATCCAAATCCGAAACAATAAATCCACCAGAAATAATACTAAAGCCAAATGAAGTTGAATCTAAAAACAATTGGATGGAAGATTCATGAAAAGATAATATAAAACTGAGTTTCATTAATCCTAAGACTGAAATAACATATCAGCGAATCTACGGAGCATATAGGATATGACATCAAACTAAAACTCTACCGCCGTGCAAGCGCAACTCACGAGTTCTAATCCCTTCGACTTCAACACGAAAGTTGTTGTCTATGTAAATCCACCTAATTTCTCGCAGGACTCTATGGTACTCTACGAAAAGTCACGATCCTTGGCTATGTGATTTGTCGATCCTGAATCCAAAATCCACAAAGGACATGGCTCAGTCAACATATTTGTACTAGAAACACAAAGTTCACTAAGTAGCCAATAAGACAATTAGGTCGAATCGTTTCAGGACATGCTTTCACAAAGTGTACCCACTGGACACAGTTGGGAGCATTTCCTGTATTTAGGCTTCTCGGCCTTACGCGAACATTTTCGCGATGTTGTTTTCGGAGGAGTCCTTGGGTTCACCTCAGTCTTTGTCTACTTTGCCTTCAATGCATTTGCGCCATCGCACTGTGCATTACTCCTTCGCCTTCAACGACTCTTCTTAGGTCTAGAGGATGGCACCACACGCACCTTAACCTTAGGTCCAGCGACCTTGGGTCTGTCCTCTTCAACTCAAAGTGCCTTCGAACGTGTTCAAAGGTAATGAGGGCCTTAGAATGAGTTATTTAGATTTTCATCTGTTTCTAAGAGTTAGGCAAAGAGCGGATTACGACCTGGATTTGCTGCTCATCGGTCACTAACTGACCTTTCTCCTTAAGTTTCACAATCATGTTGGCCATATGCCTCAGATGCTATCTCGCGGAGTGCTGAGGATTTATCATGTATGAATCAAACTTAATGTTGAGTGAGCACAACTAAGCAGTCGAATAGAACCATTTCTAGCCTGCAAAGTATCCCACAACCCTTTAGCCGTGTGTTAAGCTCAAACTCATCCACCGTACTCAGCATCATTGCGCACGTCTCAACATCATTGACCTCCCACTCAAATTGAAAGTCTTCTGCTGATTCGTTATTCCAGAATCGGGTCTTTTCATAATCTTCTTGATAGGGTTAATGGATTTCTACTTAGGACCATTTTTATATGCTTTCTCCGAATTTTATAGTGCTCACCATTAAGTCTAAGACCTTTGTCCAACTAAGCGATGATGTTCTACATGGCAGCCTAATTTCTCTAACTAAAGGAAATTCTAATAGGATCATGGAGACACAAGGAACAATGTTCTTTTGCATGTAAAAGACAAGTCTCAGACCGATAGGACAAACTTGATAACATACTTAAACCCGGGGGACAACCCTAGCTATGCCGAGAAGCACTCCCCATATCTAAGCATGCCCTAAAGTCACTACTATCAATCGATACACAGTCTATACCAACAGTCCTCAAAGGACCAGAGTCGAACATATCGCACTAAACCAAAGTGTTCGACTCTTACACAAAACAATTGTCCTAGAATTATTCAAGGAAATTCAGAGAACCTCGCAGACTAACCGACCTGTTCACACTCATGAACATTTTCCTAGGTGTAGTTCGTACTCATCTAAACATCTGAAAGGTTACTAAGGACAATCCTAAATGTTTGCTATCTATGCTAAGCAAAAACTAGATCTACCTATCTAGGTAATCTAATACATGCAAGCAAAGAAACAAACCATACATGTCAATACACACACATATATATTGATACATTTCAAAAATAAATTAATTTGGGCTAATTTGTATTTTTCAAAACTTTGAGGACCAAAGTCACCCTAACCAAAAGTCTGGGGGATCAAAATCACCATGAATAAAAATTTGGAGACCAAAGTCTCAACAAATAAAATTCAAGGACTAAAGTCTCAACAAACAAAAGGTAATTAACATGTTATACATATTTCACACACTATGCTGGGATCTCAACAATCACAACCTAGTCAGTTCTACCAGTCATGGAGTCAACGCATATAATGTAAGGCAAGACTATCTATCTTGCAGAAACACATAAAGTAATCCATGGAACTCAAGGAACCCACACATCATTCTATATATATCCAGTCATGCAATATAAAACAACATAAGGCTCTCCCAGCAATTTAAATTAGTCCAACAGTTAATTTAATTACCCAAAAAATTATTAATGAAAGGGGTCCAGCACATTTACCGAACTAAATTAGGTTATCTGAACCCACAAAAGGTCGAAGATCGTTTCCAAGTTCGTTTCGAACCAATTCTGGTGGCCCAAAGCCTCCGAATTAGGTCAGACCGGTTTGAACAGCACTGAGCCATCCAATCTGGTCTGAACCGGTTCGATCAGCCTCAGCCAACCTGTCGATTCGAACCGGTTAGGTCAGCCTCAGCCAACCGGTCTGACCTGGTCCGGTCCGTTAGTGAACCAAACCGGATTAAAACGGGATGGTCCAACTTATCAGACCAGATCGGTTTGGACCAGTTCACTCAGGCCGGTTCAAACAGTGCCATCTCCTTCAACGAAGGAGATGGCAAGCTGCTAGGGTTTTGAACCCTAGCAGCGGCAGCCACCAAGGGTGGCCAGACGCGAAGGCTGGCCACAGGGATGGGTCGGCCACCACTGGTCGACCCTTCCCCAGTGTCTCCGGCGACTGGCCACAGACACAAAGGCTGCGATTAATCGCAGGGCCACAGCCTCAGCTTGGTCACAGCCCAGTGTTTGCGGCCAGCAGAGGCCGAGCCGCAGCCACGAAGGCTGCGGCCTGAATCGAACACGTCTGCAGCTACCGTGGCTGCGGGCGACCTGAGTGTGGTCACAACCATGGTGGCTGCGGCCAGTAAGGGCTGAGCTGCGGCCACAAAAGTCGCGGCCGCCCCTATTTCGGCCTCAATGGGGCTGTGCTGCGGCCACGAAGGCCGCGTCCGCCCCTATTTCGTCCTTGATGGGGCTGAGTTGAGGCCACGAAGGCCGCGACCGCCCCTATTTCGGTCTCGATGGGGCTGAGCTGCAGCCACGAAGGCCGCGGTCACCCCTATTTCGGCCTCGATGGGGCTAGCTGCGGCCACAAAGGCTGCGGCCGCCCCTATTTCGGCCTTAATGGGGCTGAGCTGCGGCCACAAAGGTCGCGACCACCCCTATTTCGGCCTCGATGGGGCTGCTTTTCCCGATTTTGATCCCGACGCGGTCACGATGACGCCGTGGGGATTTTCCTCTTTGAATTCGACAATTTGGAAACCAACCTACTATGGCTCTGATACCAATGTTGGAATATGTACGAAACATGCAATCGTTTAGGTCACAACATTAAACACATATTTAAGTTACCTCCTTGAACGAACGATTTAGCGGAAGCGAAAGCGGATCTGCCTGAAGTTGGGATCACTGTCTGCCGGACGGGAGGTCACGCCACGGGTTAACGGGCAATGACCTATAATACCACAGCTACTGACCTCTGTCTAAACTGTAAGGCGGCTAACTATTTAACATTGACATCTGACATCAGGTTTTCCTAACCCTGAGCACCCCTATATATACTGATATATAGAGGGATAGGTTTTAAGGTCAGACACACAACTGGATTCCCAATTATGGGCGACCCATTATCCTAAAACCAACAAACTCAAAACCAGCTTATCTCATTCGGTCATTAGAGAGAGAGAGCGAGGGAGGGAGAGGGGGAGAGAGAGAGAGAAGTCACCTTCAACATGGAGTTCCAGGGTGTCATGACTCTCCTCCTCTTTCTTCCATTCGAAGTTGGGATCGATATCCTCGTACTTGGTCAGCTTGTTGGCCATTCTTGATGTGTTTTCCTTTATTTTGTTTAATTTCTCTGCAACTAGGCCAATATCAGCTTCCTTTATATTATCCATGCATGGTCGAGGTTTAGGGTTGAAGACAGGTTCAGATCTGTATCCTATTCTCAAGTTATACCTTGTTTGTGGGTTGGGACAAAGGTTTGTCTCTGTCTGATGGAAGATCGGACCTAGAGAGAGAGAAGGCAAAGAATCAAAGGTACTGCATGCATGCATGTGCATTGTGCTGTTGGTTTATGGCTACTTTCTTTGGTATCAAGGTAAGGGAAATGGCTGGCCAAAAAAAAAAAAAGGTAAGGGAAATGATCTTGAAGACCAAGGAGTAATTAGCTTGTAGGAAGGAAGAGAGATATTTGTGGTAACTGGTATACCTGAAAAAGAAAAATGATCAGCCTAATATTTGAGTTTAGCTTCATAATTATTATAGCGGATATTTACTTTACGTGGTTATTGCCTTAATGTATTTTTTTTCTATATTGTTTTGTGCACTTTTATGTTTTCAAGACGTGATTAATGCACCGTCTTCTATTTTCTGTCCAATTCTGTTTCTTTTTTTTCTCATGTTCGTTTTTATCTCATCTCATGAGGTTCAAACTCATATTTAATTCAATTTGAACTTAGAAACACAATTTTAAATTTCATTCGAACCCATATCTACAACTCTAGTTTCAAATAGGTGAAATTTTTTATAAGAAAATGAAGATAGATAAAGATAAATAAAATAGTAAAATTATCATTTAGATAAAAAAAAAAAACAGTAATATTTAACTTGAAAAATATTACTAGTATAAATAATATATTCAAATATATAAATGCAAAAGTGGTGCAGTGCAAATAATCGGGTCAAATTGTTTACTCATAATCTACATCCTTTTTTTTGTCAAAATAATCTACATGTCAATCACATATTATTGGGACGCAAATAGATAGTCTTACCTTTTGGGCTAGAAGGTATGGAGTTGGGGATGGCCCAGTGTGGTAAATAAATGCCCTATTATAATAAGGGCAGCAAGCATTTCTCTTGAAAAATTAGACAAGGATGGTCAAAGGACATAGTGTCCCACTTTGAGTCCAATAATAACACAGCGGTAGTAGTTGTCACTTGATATCTTAAAAAGTTTATTCATATTCATTAAAAAGTGTTGAAGTTATGAGTTCGCCATCAGACTGCTTATTTGGATTTGTAGGTTGGGTCTTGTTGTTGGTCCATTTCTCTTTGGGCTTTAGTTGTGGTTCGAACCGATTCTCCTAGTATTGTATAGTTTCCGTTCTGTCCATTTCGTTTTGTATTTTTATTCTGTCTGGTGTTTTCTTGTTGTTCTTGTTTATTTGGTGTGTAAAAGACATTTAGTTTCCTATAGGGTTTTATATTTAAGGGTGATGAGGTTACAGATGAATGAATAGCATCAGATGATCTCCAAGTCTCGATTGTTCTTCTCTTCTTCTTCGTCATTCTAGGGTTTCGTCTGTTAGCTTTCTTTCCCGAAATTCTTCATGGTATCAGAGCAGAGATGCAATCTTTGCCTCTAATCCATCGATCTTGTTGCTTAGCCCCCTGTTTCCGTCTTTCAAACTTCTGATTGAGGTTGTTTTTCCTCACCCTTCATATGAGTCTTATTCGTCTAAAACTTCAATTTTTATTGTTGCGGTCCACCATCTTCGCACCATACGGTCTTTTTAGGATATTGGTTCAGAACTTTCATATTCTTGGTCAGATCTGCGATTATATGGTGAGACGGTTAGTTATCCTTTGGTGGGGGGTTTTCGAGAAACTGCTTCGCATTTGTAAGTGGTTACCTTCAGCTTAACTAGTGTGTCTTTCTTACCTTCGACTTGTGGTGGTTGTTACTTCGAACTTGCCTTCAGACCTTTTACCTTCGTCTTGTGATAGTTGTGACTGTGATTAACATCTTTATCTTCGGATTGGCTGTTTCTTTTGAATTCAGTCCCTTGAGAGGTACTATCGTTTCTTTATGAGTTTCTTTGTTATGATGGTCAAAGAGAAACCCATCAAGGTGGCAAATAAGTATGTCACTGTGAGGTCAATTATGAAGCCATGACCACTATTGATTATCATCACCCTTTATATTTGTATGCAAGTGATAATCCTGAAACTAACATGATTTATGTAACCCTAACTGATCCAGAAAATTATGCTATGTGGAGACGTTCAATTAGATTCACATTGTTATGGAGAAATAAAATTAGCTTTATCAATGACACTTGTATGTGTGACGAATATGACCCTGCATTTCACCATTTATGGGATAGATGCAATGTTGTTGTTCTAGGATGGATAACGAATTCAATTTCTAAGGACCTAGCTAGTGGCATGATGTATACTGAGGATGCATATCTTGTTTTGAAAGACCTTAAAGACAAATTTGATAAGGTTAGTGAGTTTAGAACCTATCAACTGCATATAGAGATTGCTATGACATGACAAGGTCTAGATTCAATTTATGCATTCTTTACAAAGTTGAGGGTCCTCTGGGTCGAGTATGATGTTGCATATGCACTCCCTCATATTGAGGGGGAGAATTTTAAAAAACACATAGAGCATAAGGGAAATCAGAGGCTATTTCAGTTTATAACGGGATTGAATGATAACTACCCTAGTGTAAGAAATCATTTGCTCCTATGGCCCCCCTTACCCTCTGTAAACCAAGCATACAATTTGTTAATGCAAGAGGAGAGTCAGAGGGGTATTACATCCACCATGAATGCAACTGTTAGCACAAAATCAAAGTTTAGAGTGCACATTTTGTCATAAGTGTGGGTATGTTGTTGACCTATGCTTTACCAAGGGATGTGACTTCTGTAAAAAGAAGGGACACTCCAAGGGCAACTGCTTCAAATGTAGAATTTTTTTGAAAGTAGATGGCAACAATACTAACGCCAATGTTACCTCCTCTAGGATTAGTGACGTTGATTCTTCTTTTTCTAATAACTCTACTAATGATGTTCTCTGACTGGTGGAGTGCAAGGTGGGATTACATTTTCTCGTGAACATTTCGAGAAAATTTTGGAGGAGCATGCAACATTGCCACTGGAGCAAGTGCTACCGCTCTCTCGGAATCCTATGCGAACACGACTGCTATATCTTTAAACTCTTGTCTGTATCATGAAAGGGATCATTGAATCTTGGATACGGTAGCAACCAACCACATGACCAACAAAAATGTTTGGTTATGTGGGGATATGGCAGCTCTTGGAATCAAGGTTCAATTACCCAATGGAGGATGTTCCAACGTATATAGTGTTGGGGATGTCTTACTTGATTCAGGTAGAAATCTGCATAATGTTCTATATTTACCAGATTTCAAATATAATCTCCTTTCCATTTCAAAGTTGATGACTGATTTGAACTGTTTGCATCCTTCTACCCGCTATCCTATAGAACCTCTCAAATGGGAAGGTCTTGGGGACTGGTGAGGAGAAGTCTGGGTTATATTTCATCAAGCTGTCATGCAAATATGCTAATTTTGTTGTATCCAATGTTGTTGTTAATAATTTGTTGATGTGGCATAGAAACTTTGGTCATGCTTATGTTAGAACCTTAGAGCATGTAGACTCTTTGAATTTTGACAAAAAGAAGGTTTCAACCGTAGGTGATTGTACTATTTGTCCCAATGCTAAGATTGTTAGGAACCCTTTTCCTTTGTCATATTTTAGAGCATATGCTATTTTTTTATCTTGTGCATGCTGATGTTTGGGGGTCATATCACTGTCCTACTCATTACAATAAACACTTTTTCTTGACCTTGGTAGATGACTATTCTAGGGTCACTTGGGTTCACTTGATGCAGTTTAAATTTGATGTGTTTATAGTGTTAAAGGGATACATTGCTATGATACAAACTTAATTCAATAAAAGGATTAAGGCCTTTAGAACAGATAATGGAAAAAAGTTTTTCAATGAACAATCTATTGCGTGATAAGGGGATCTCTCATCAGAGTAATTGCCCTTATACACCACAACAAAACGGTAGGGCTAAGAGAAAACATAGGCATTTGCTAGAAATAGCAAGGGCACTGAAATTGCAAGGGTCAATCCCGAACATGTGTTTGGGGGATTGTATCTTGACAACCTGTTATCTGATAAACATGATGCCTACAAGGCTTTTAGGAGGAAAATGCCCTTTGGAAATGTTGAACAAAAAGAAACCAATTGTTAGCCATCTAAGGGTATTCATATGTTTGTCTTATGCTAAAAATATGGTTGTGACTGATAAGTTGACCTCCAAAGCTATCCCTTCAGTTTTGATGGGATACTCTAAGACGCAAAGGGGATATAAACTCTATGATATGATTGAAAAACGTTTTTTTGTTAGCAGAGATGTTTTGTTCAATGAGAGTGTGTTCTCTTTAGCGAATGGTAAGCCTGATCAGTTACCCATATTTTTTTAGCATTATTCGGATGATGATTCCTATGATGTTGACAACCGAAAGATTATTGAAAATGAGGATGACGAGAATTTAAGCAGGGGAAGCCCACGTGATGAGTTGCGAGGTTCAAATGGGATCACCTCACATGATGAGTCTTCTGACTCTGATGAGGATGATAACCCCCATGTCCAAACTCTTTCTAGACCTGCTACAAGCAGATCTAGAAGGATTGTGAGACCACCGATCTGGATGAAGGATTACCATGTTACCAATGCTTCGTGTGCCTGCCCTTTTAAGAATTTTTTGTCGTATGATGGTCTGTCTGATTGTTATCAAAGTTATCTAACCTCCATGTTTAAGTTGATGGAACCAGAAAGTTTTAGTGAAGCCATAAAAGAGAGGTCAGGATCGAAGCGATGCAGGAGGAAATAAGGGCACTCGAGGAAAATGGTATATGCTTTGGCCAAAAAGAAAAAAAGAAAAATGGTACATGTGATCTGTTTTCACTCCCAAAAGGTAAGTCGTTTATAGGGTGTAAGTGAGTATAATTCAGATGGCAACCTAAGTAGATATAAAGTCAGATTAGTAGCAAATGGTACAACCAAAAGCAATTGGCATTGTTATTTTTTAAAAAATGTATCAACTCTCAACTAACTCATATCAAATTAAAAACATTGTTATTTTTTTAATAATAGTAATTATCTTTTATGTTTTAATTATAGATATGATATAGTTTATTTATTTTTTAATTGGCAAAATTTCTCGAGTTTATAAATAAATCACATATATTTTTAAAATTTACATTGATATTATTATTATTAATTGATATTATTATTCTTCCGGTGTTAAATTTATATTGAAAAATTAATTATAATATAGTAAGTAATGTTGATATTGGATTATTATTTTGATAAAATTGTTATGTAATAAACGGAAAATATCTTGAATTTGTGCATACTTATATTCATAAAATTCATTCATACTTTCATTTTTCCCTAAATTAATTGAACAAACCATAAATTCACATAAGGAACGTGATTTTAAAAGGAGTAAAAGACTATAAGTTATTATCCCAATAATTGAAATAAGAGTTTATTTGGATGGTTAACACAAATACATAGAGCCTAAAGATAAAGAAGGCCCCACTGTTCTTCCAATACACTTTCGATTTTCTTTGTTTTGGGTGCGCTTTCATATTAGGAATTGGAACCCTAACTCACTGCTTTTTGCTTAGTTGTAGTCAAGACAAAGCACTTGGCACACTTCTGAAGTTACCAAATGGAAGAGCTTCATCTGCTTTCCAACAAAACTTTTACAAAAGAGTGATGGAATTGAAATGTCATTGCAAAATTGTAGTTGGTTTTCACACAAGCTTTTTTTATTCAGAAAAGCTGGAGAAACTGCAAAATCAAAGTACGTAATGTCCTTGAGAATCTCAATCAACCATTTCATCAAATTTGGATTGCCTTTGTCTGAAAATGGTGAAAGCTTATATGAGACTTTCCTTTAACAGTTTCCTTCTAAATTATATATAAATATAGTATATTACATTCATACATACATATACACACACACATATATATATATATAACCTTAATTTGCCGTAGTGAAACATTACAACTAAAACTTATAGACTAGTATCACTCATTGACTTAAACCTCAGCTGGATATCGTGGAACTTACGATCCATTAGATGTTATGGTAGGGCCTGGGTTCGAGACCAGACCGACAAGAAAGTCTCTACAATCCGCAGGAAGATTGCTGTCGGATATAGCTTCCTTCAGTTCCAAATCATGTTTGCTCTGAAAAACACTAGCGATCTCCTTCAGGTCTACATCGGTTTTGGTCACCAGTATCCGCAGCATTGCTCCTTGATCTTTTGTATTCCTCTTGAAGCTCATGTGCAGTAGCTGCAACTCCAACCCCAGTACAGAATTACTTTCTATTGCACAAAACCGACAATTTTATGTCTAAAAACCAACTATATGGTGAACTAATCAGTGATTATGTTCAGAGAAATGCTATAAAGTGTGAAATTTAGTGTATAAATGATACTTTTTTACCCATTTTAGAAAATGATTTAAAAACGCGAGCCCTCTAAGTTTGAGGCTCAGTAGAACCCGAATTAGCAGTTATAGACTGATATGAATGAAAGATGATCATTTGTTAAATTTCAGAAAGCTGGAAAAAAATTCCCCAAAATAACATAAAGAAACAATTCACCTTAGCAAAGTAGTTTGGTGGGTTCAAGATGCACTTAACAACCATACGCAGAGAATCCTCAAACTCCCTCCCTCCTCCCTTCTTTAATGCCTAGGAAGCATACCAGAAGCCAAATAATCAAGCAAGCAAGAACAGAATCATCACCATTTCAATACAATGCTTCAGATCAATTTCGTTCCATTCTGTAAAAGGGTCTTAGGTTTAACCTTGGAGTAAGGATGTCCATAGATGTGTCTGTAGCTCGAGAAGCTGAGCTTCAATTGAGGAATGCTGCGCTTGCTGAGTATCTCCAAAACCACAGCCTCTTCAATTCCGCCCTCTGGACGGCCCTCTCCAGTCTCGTACAGCCGCCGTGCGTCACACTTGGCGACGTGCTGGCTCACGTCCACTTGGTGAGCCTTGTGCGACGTCGCCAGGGCTACCAGAATCTTCAATCACAGAAAAACACGCCCAACATCATTCATCGGCATCAGAAGTCAAAATGTATGAAACGGAAATGTGTACGGAACGAGAAATTGGAAATTTCGAGTTGATTTACTCTCTGGAATGGGTGGGCGGGCTCCATGTTGATGATGTCTTGGTCGAGCTGCCGCCGAAATTTCGTGTGGTACGCTTGCCTGAGGAGGACAACGTAGCTCGATTTCCGGCCAATGAAGATCTCCGCTAGAGCTCTGTAGTTAGTTTCGCTCTGCTCCAGTGCCTCCCTGGCCAAGACCGCATCGCGCTCGTGAGGGTCCATCAGGAAGATTGACAGCGCGAACCGCGCCTCCGGCGACATTGCGGTGCCGTTGGCGGCCTTAAGGCGGTGTAGGAGGTCCTCCCCGTACATTTTCTGGTACGTCTCTTTGATCTGATGGCGCTCGAGGCGGGTCCGCTGAGCTAGGACCTGGAGGAGGTGAATGAGACGGCCGCCAGAATCGTGTATCTCGCGGCAGTCATCCTCGAAGCTTCCTGCCGGTGACGAAGAACTGATAACTTTGGTTGCCATTTGTGGAAGTGCATTGAGGGGGAAGAAGCAGAGAAAGAAAGTATGAACTCTGCTTGACTTATATGGAAGGCGTGTCAGGCATCCTTGGTGACCAAGGTACCCTCTCTTTTCCATTTTCTATTCGTGAAATTATTTTCGTTATGAATATTTCTTATAAAAAAGGACTAATCAAAAAAACGAATTTGGAGGAAAAACTAAACAGTAAACCAAATTTTTTTTATTGACAAATAACAAATCAAATTTTTGGAATTGAACAATCAACAAACCTACCTCAAATTTTCATTATGTTTGAACGAATTTTTCAATGTTTGAGTGGTTATCAAGTCAACATTAGTTGAAGTATTCTAAGAAAATGATATTAGGACTTAATAACTAACTCAAATATTGAAAAATTCGTTCAAACATAAAAAAAAAAATTTGAGGTATATTTGTTGATTGCTCAATTCTAAAGGTTTGATTTGTTTTTTGTTAACAAAAAATGTTCAGTTTGCTGTTTGATTTTTCCTCAAAATTCGTTTTTTTATAATTACCCCTATACAAAAATATGAGCAAATATAATTATGTTTAGTTAAATAAAATACACATTTTAAAATAAATATTTGTAAAATAATTTTAAATTAACTTTGTGAGTAAAAATCTATATCGTTAGCAATATGATATAATTAACGATTTTAAGTTTTAAAATAAACTAAAAAAATATCTTTGAACAATGTTATATTATTTTTATCCATGTATAATTATTTTCTTCTCTTTACTAAATATTAGATTAATTTATATATACTTTTAATATTTTCTAAATTTGTGTGATATAATTAAAAAGTTATAATTTATTACAAGAAACTTTAATTTATAAATCTTTTAATGTAAAAATAAATACAATTAATTTTCTTAAAAGTTACTTTTTATATACTTTAAAAAATAAAAAATGTTATTTGAAGTACTTTAAAGTTTAAAGTTTAAAGTTTAAACGCTATAATTTATATATATATATATATAAAATATCCAAAAAAATTATATTCAACACTTTTTAAAAATCATCATTCCACTGTTATAAATTTTGCCAACCGACAGAAACTAGAATGACAGAAACCCTAAACATGTTATTTAATATTTATGTTAGGTAACTACATACTTCAACAAATTATAGACTGAAAATATTTATATTTGTTCCTATTTTTCTAATTATTAAATGATTATTTATATTTTAAAATAGTAATAATTGACCAATTTGTTAATTGCTCCTTCATTTTTTTTTTCTTTCCTTGTTACCTAGCCTTAAAAAGTTTTAAGGCTAGTACTTTGATTTAAAATATATTATTTCGGTACTTCAACTCAAAAATAAGTACATGCAAAGCGTAAACAAAACTTACGAAGTAAAATAAACAATAATAATATTTTTAAATATAAGTGATTAAATAACACCAATTTAAATTAAAAAAATAACCTTAATTAACATAAATGACCCAATCGTTATCCCATTCAAACTTTGAATATATTTTTTTCTCCTAATTTTGTAAATGCCAAAATATATCAACTATACCTAAATACCTACTAATATAGTTTGTCCTCATTCCTAATCTGTGTGTGTGGAAAGTCGAAAAGGGCAAGTAAAGTCTTGTTGGTGTCTGAGTAGAAAGTACGACGTTGTAGTGTGTATTATTGTGCATTTGACATGTGAGCTTTGTTGTGTAGCATCCAACTAATGGTAATCCTAGTCGACCAACAACTTGGAGTTGGTATACTTGCTTTATACTCACTTTTCCCATACACTACACATATTTCGAACCACAAAACTTTTCATAGACAAGATTTTTTTGGGTAAATTCATAGACAAGATAAAAGAGATGTATGTCACTCCACCACGTAAAAATTCTTATTGGGGGGGAATTTAAAACAAGGAAAAATTGAACGGATGGTCCACTCTACTAGATGCATGGACGAAACCAGTAATAATTTAGATCAGTACAATAATTAAAATAAAAAAATTCAGATGGTACAAATATAAATATTTAAATATGGCTAAAGTTACGTAAAACCAAAAGTTGAGTGGGACAACCCTCATCCCTCTAGGCTTGTCCAAATGAACCGGTTCAGACGAACTGGTCTGAAACTGGTTTGGTTCGAATCGGTTCGGCCGAACTAGTTCCAAAATCAGACCACTGTTTTTAACCTTCAAATAGAACAGTTCAAAATAGTACCAAAAATTCAGTTCGACTCGACTCGTTTTTTGATACTGGTTTATACTTAAATTTAAATCAAACCACTTTAAACCTATATAATTTTAGAACTAGTTTGAAGCAAAATCAACTAAACCGGACTGAAATTAAACCAAACATAGAGATGTTTTCAATAAACCAAACCTAGAGATATATTGGACTTTTGTATGTTGATGTTGGATAAGATTTTAGTCGGTTGTGGAACAGATTTTCAATCTGTTCAGTGTGTTTTTCAGTCGATTCAGTGTATTTTCCAGTCGGTTCAGTGTTTTTCCAGTCGGTTCAGTATTTTTCAGTTGGTTCAGTATTTTTTAAGACGGTTCAGTGTGTTGGACAGAATTTTCATCCGATTTAGGTTCGGTTTGAACGGAAATATTTCCGAACCAAAATTGATATTAAAAAAAAAACAGACCAGAACAGTTCGAACCGGTTCGGAATCGGTTCGAACCAGACCAGTTCTTTTTTCCTTAAACTAGACCAGTTTTTTTAGAAACAGAAAAATGTACTGATTTTTTTCAGACCAGTTCAGTTCAGAACTGGTTCGACCCCGAACCGGTTCATGAACAAGACTACATCCCTCTATGGCTCCGTGTCTGACTAGATGTATATTACATGAATAACATTTATTTTAAAAAAAAAATGTAACATATTTGACATAATCGGTAGCAACTTAAACCTTCTTTATTTTACAAACAAAAAAAATATTTCCTTTTGTTATTTTAAAAGTATTTTGTTAAGTAAAATTAACAGTGTTGACGTGAAAGATGAAATGATGATGTGATAAATAAATAAGGATTAATTTTCTCATTGGGTACTAATCTTTGTCTACGTGACTAATTGGTTACAACTTGTACACAATGGTTATACATGTTTAACCATGTGACTATTTAGTTGTTTTTATTTTTTACTATTAATTTTTTACCATTACTCATTATTTTAATACATGAAATGTCCAAATTATTCCTGCTAACAATAATCCTTCTCTTTCAACTGAAACCACCATGCCCAACTGAAACCTCTCCATCAATCGTTAATCCAACTCATTCAACCGCGTGCTTTGTTTTTTCCATTCCAGTCATGCAAGAATCATAATAATGATGTCGACCAAGAGGTACGTCATGTGAACGGAGTGTCTCGTTTTTCATAGTAGAAACACTAAGATATTATAGAGTAACTATAAAGGGAGAATAAATGTATATGTCTCATTTGACATATCCAATGGGCTCAAAGTGTCTATTTATAAACCTAAGACAGTTATAATGTCTATAACTCAGCATGTCGATTCTCATTCTTCTCGTGGCTTACACTAACAACCACTGTAAGTGCATTTTCCTGCAAAGACTAATGCAATAAACTCAGTCAACGACGTCCTAAGAAGACACTACCTAATGTGCTTATTCTAACTGAAATTATATATACTAAGTGGATAAACCGAGACTGATAGACTGCTGGAATTCACTTTAACTCTTTGAAAGGAGTTGATGCTTTCCACTTAGGGTGGACAAAACTCATATGACAAATTCAGCGACACAAACACAAGGAGTGTACGTACCATCGGACACACCCACTTATGTAACTTGGTCACATAATAACTTCAAATACTTGATCATGCGACTTAAACCTGATCAATTTTTAGAAATATGAATATGTATGATATTTTCATTAAAAAAATTCAAATTTATTTCATCTCAATCGAGTTTCAATTCAAAACTCATTTTCATTTAGCAATCACTAGGAGTGAGCGGTTCCGGCTACCCTGTAAATTTAGAGGTTCCCGGAACCTACCAAGTATGTAATAGCGTATTTAAATTTGGAACCGGACCTAACCATTTAATTTTGAAACTGGAACCTACCCGGAACCTGTTTGTACAAACGGTTTAGGGTACTCTGTTAGAAACCTGCTACTTTTTTGTTTTAAAAAAAAACAGGTTCAGTTTCGAAAGCATCGACATCAACCATCAACGAAACTAAACAAATCCCATAAGGGAAGATTTTAAAATAACTTGAATTTACAATAATTTTTAAAATTATACATATAGAATAGTTGAGCACAGGGAAATTATACAGGTTTGATTCACTAAGGGTCGATGAAAGTATGAAGGTTTTCAAGAATCAAGAACATTGCAGCAATATTCACTATTCATGGATTAGCCAGAATAAGAAAAATGTAGAATCTAGATACCAAAACACATATATTTCTGGTTTAGCAAAGCTTGAGAACTATTGTTTACAATACCGTAATATGATTCATTAGTTTCTGTACAAGAAGAACTACTACTTATATTACACTTTCCTTATTATTTAAACTAATCTAAGCCATGATATTCTCTGAATAATCTGTCTTGTTACCGTTCGGTTAGTGCTAACTGTCATGTACAGTTAGCACCAATAGATGTCTGGCCTGCTCCATGTGGCCGGACTGCATGTGGCTGACCTGGCAATGTCTGACAGGTAAGCATCTGTCCAACACTCCCCCTCAAGCTAAACAGTGGGATCGCCAATGTTGAGCTTGCACAGCACTCTTTTGAAGCTTGTTCCGGTTACTGCTTTGGTAAGGATGTCCGCGAGCTGATCTTCTGAACGGACGAACGGAATTGTGATCGTCCCATCTTCTAGTTTCTCCTTTATGAAGTGTCGATCTATTTCAACATGTTTTGTTCGATCATGTTGAACAGGGTTTTCAGAAATGCTGATAGCTGCCCGATTATCACATAGAATTTTACATGGTTCCTGGATAGGAAAACCAATTTCTCTCAATAATTTGCACAGCCATAGTACTTCTGTTAGGCCTCGGGCGATTCCCCTGAATTCCGCCTCAGCACTTGAGAGTGCCACCACCTTCTGCTTTTTGCTCTTCCATGTCACCAGGTTTCCTCCGACTCTGGCAAAGTATCCTGAGGTTGATCTCCGGTCGATTGGATTTCCTGCCCAATCTGCGTCGGTGTATACTTCTACTCTTAGGTGGTCATTCCTCTGGAATAACACGCCACTTCCTAGAGACCCCTTTAAGTAGCGAAGAACTCTTATTGCTGCCTCCATGTGATCGACCTGCGGTTTATGCATAAACTGACTCAGTACACCTACTGCGTATGAAATATCAGGTCGAGTATGAGATAGGTAAATCAACTTCCCTATTAGGTGTTGATACTGGGTTTGGTCCGTCTGTTCAGCTTCCTCCGTTATCCGAAGCCCATGGTTTGGGATGATTGGTGTGTCTACTGGCCTGCAGTCCACCAGTCCTGTTTCCACAAGTAGGTCTAAAATGTATTTTCTTTGTGATATGAAAATACCTGTTTTAGATCGTAGGACTTCAATCCCGAGAAAATACTTGAGTTCTCCCAAGTCTTTCATCTCAAATTCCTGAAAGAGATTTTTCCTGAGTAGGATTATCTCTTCTGAATCATCACCTGTGATAATCATATCATCGACATATATAATTAAGCAGGTTACATGACTCCCTTTTCTTTTGAAGAACAACGTATGATCTGCATTGCTCTGCTTATAGCCATACTTCCTCATGGCTATAGTAAATCTCCCAAACCATGCTCTTGGTGACTGTTTGAGGCCATATAGGGCTTTCTTTAGTCTGCACACGGTGGATCCTTGAAAACATGTTCTGAACCCTGGTGGTGGTTCCATATAGACTTCTTCTTCTAAATCGCCGTGCAGGAATGCATTCTTTACATCAAATTGATGTAGCGGCCAATTTTGATTTACCGCTATAGAGAACAGGACTCTTATAGTATCGATCCTTGCTACAGGTGAGAAAGTCTCAGAATAATCAATACCATAAGTTTGAGTGTACCCTTTTGCCACGAGGCGTGCTTTGTATCTCTCAATCGTTCCGTCTGCCTTATGCTTGATGGTGAATACCCATCTACATCCAACTGCCCTTTTTCCGTATGGGAGATCACATTTTTCCCATGTCTGACTCTTCTCTAAGGCCTCCATTTCTACTTGCATTGCACGCCTCCATTCTGGGTGTTTGATAGCTGAGTCCACCGTTCTTGGTATATCTTGAGAATATACCGCTGCAGTGAACGCACGTGCTTTTGGTGACAAGCTCCCCCTGGCGATGTTTGCTATTGGATATTTGCTCGCCTTTGGGCTATACTCTGGTTCGTAGCGTATAGGGGGAACTCCCCTATTTCTCCTGGCCGGTAGTACATATCTTTCCTGTACTGGTGACTTTTCACAAACATTAGAGGCATCATTATAAGGAGTAATAGATATGGCTTCACTAACCTCGGGGACGTCAGTTGAGGTTGGTGTGGTTGTGGAGTCGTCCAAGGCCTGTATTATGGGAGTTACCGTCTCATCTCTCGGGACTATCTCAGTTAATACTGGTATGGTCGGAGTAGTTAGGATCAACCAATCTAATGGACTGTCCTCACTTTTAGTCTCCCCCTGAACATTAGATTGGGATGAATAGTAAAATTCTGTTTCCAGAAAGGTACAATCCATCGTGATGTACATGCGTTTGGTTTTTGGGTTAAAGCAGCGGTATCCCTTTTGATGAATACCATACCCAACAAACACGCATTTGACAGAGCAAGGATCAAGTTTAGACCGATCCGTTTTTGGGATGTGAACAAAGGTAGAGCATCCAAAAATATGAGGGTGGAGAGTTAAGGCAATAGGAACACTCATATAACTAGATAATATCTGGAGTGGTGTCTGGAATTGTATTGCCTTAGTAGGAAGACGGTTACTAAGGTAGACAGATGTTGCCACAGCTTCTGGCCAAAAAGAGCTGGGAACCTTGGACTCGAGCATCAAAGCTCGTGTCATTTCTAAAAGATGCCGATTTTTTCTTTCGGCAACCCCGTTTTGTTGCGGGGTATGCGGACACGAGGTTTGGTGTATGATCCCATTTTCTTTAAGAAATTGTTGAAGTGAAGAGTTAACGAACTCTCCACCATTGTCAGACCGGAGAACCTGAATTTGTTTGCTAAACTGAGTTCTAATAAGTTTAGTAAATTCTACAAACTTAGTAAACACTTCAGATTTATGCTTAAGAAAATAAACCCAGGTCATTCTAGAATAGTCATCAATAAATAAGACAAAATATCTAAAGCCAGTGTTCGACATACAATTTCCGGTATTTGGAGCAGGACCCCAAACATCAGAATGAATTAAAGAAAACACAGATTTAGTTCTAGATTCAGATATGGGATATGACTTTCTATGACTCTTAGCAAGAATACAAGTCTCACACAAAATTTCTGAATTCGAAGGAAACAAACTAGGAAATAATTTGTGAAGATACCCTCCAGATGGGTGACCCAATCTCCGGTGCCATAACCACTGTTGTCTGGTGATAGTCCCGTGAGCCAACATCGCAGTCCCGTGTTGAACCACTTCTTCCACATAATACAGGCCTTGTCGTTCAACTCCACGTCCAATGACCTTCCCCGACTGAATATCCTGTAGGAGACAAAAGTTGGGATACATCAATACCATACAGTTTAGCTCTCTTGTTACATGACTTATGGAAAGTAACTTGCAGGCTAAGCTAGGTATATAAAGACAGTTTTTTAATTTGATATTTGACGAAATATCAATAGTTCCTGCTCCTTCAACCGGGATTAATTCTCCATTGGCCGTCTGAATTAATTCTCTGTCTAATTTTGTCTGACTGACAAAATCACCTTTGTCAAATGTCATGCTATCTGTTGCTCCGCAATCGAATAGCCAGTGTTCGCTTTTACCTGCAGTCTTTCCCTGGGCAATAAATGTTCTACCAATATTGGAACTATATTCGTTTTTACAAATATCGGGTTTAGATTCCGGTTTGTTAGTCGAACCAGTTATAAACCCATATGAACCAGAAGAACAAGTATCTGAACCAAGGTAATTATTATTGAACCGGTGAGGGTAGGGTGGTAATTTACCAAACCCTAACCCTTTACCTGCAGCAGCCGCGTCCCATTTTGGAGAAGCAGCCTCCTCTCTTCTTCGGTTTGACTCTCCTTGGGCGATTAGGGTTTCCTGAGCGCCTCCTTGCCGCCCTTGTCCCTCCGATGAGTGCGGTGGTGGCGGAAGGTAGCCGGACCTTTCCTCTGTGCCGCGACCATGCCCCGTCCACCCGTTGTTCTCGATTGGGCCTCCAGTCTGGTTGTCCCCGTCCTGGTTCAATCTTGCAGCAGTCGCCACCGTGCCGAAGGGTTCGGTGCCCTTCCAAGGATGGTCGCGGTAATTCGCCGCCGCGACCTGGTTGCCGGCGCCGTTCCCGTCTCGGCGATTGGGTGTTCTGCCTTCTGGATAACCGATCAGCTGCCAGCACTCGGCCCTCCCATGGCGCATCTTCCCGCAGTGGCTGCAGCGGATCGTCCTCCGGTCGATGCCGCCGCCCTTCACCGGTGGTTTTGCGTTTCTTCCACTGAAAAACTGCGGCCTGGTGGCACCGCCGTGGCCGGTCCCTGCAGCTTCCTGGAAGAGCTTGGCTGAGAGTCCTACGCCTAGCTCCTGTCCCATCGGTTCTAGTCCCCGTCTGGTTGCCATAACCAGCCTCCGATCGCGTTCTGCTCGGATTGTCGCGTATGCCGACTCGACTTCCGGTAACGGGCTGCATTTAATTAAATCCCGTTTTTCATTATCATAATCGTCACTTACAGCTTGAAGGAATTGATATAGCTTGGCCTCTGTTCGTTTAGCATTCCATATCTGTATATCTTGTGGGCATTTCATCGGATTTGGGTCCCTTAGCTCGATATCTCTCCATAAACTTTGCATTGTGCTATACAAGTTTTCGAGTGTTTCATTGCCCTGTCTGATACTGTTAGAACGCAGGATTAAATCAAATAATTGTATGTCATTTTTTCCCTTACTGTATGTGGCTGCTAACCCGTTCCATAAGTCCTTTGCTGTAGGGTATTCAGCGTATTGGTTTACCAGCTCGGGCACCATGTTATCGAGCATCCATGAGCAGACGATCAAGTCGTCTTGTTCCCATTGCGCATAACCTGGTTCTCCGAGCTAGGGAGGGGCTGGATCACCTGTTATATGATTCAGCTTACCTTGGCCTCCAATCTTCATACGAATCAGCCTTGCCCACAGGGAGTGATTGCTCTCATTCAACTTCGTACTTAAGTTGATAGTAGCAACTGCGATAGACTGACCCCTTGTATTGTTGGATTGTGGCAGGGTTGACATCATTGCCGCCCATTGAGCCGCCATCGACTCGTTCGTTGAGCCAGGTGCATTGGTGCGGGCACTGTCCCCTTCGGATTCCGCCATCACAGAGGTAAATGATGAATGCCGAGAAAGGTAACGATCACTTGATCGATAATTCCGGCTCTGATACCATGTAGAATCTAGATACCAAAACACATATATTTCTGGTTTAGCAAAGCTTGAGAACTATTGTTTACAATACCGTAATATGATTCATTATTTTCTGTACAAGAAGAACTACTACTTATATTACACTTTCCTTATTATTTAAACTAATCTAAGCCATGATATTCTCTGAATAATCTGTCTTGTTACCGTTCGGTTAGTGCTAACTGTCATGTACAGTTAGCACCAATAGATGTCTGGCCTGCTCCATGTGGCCAGACTGCATGTGGCTGACCTGGCAATGTCTGACAGGTAAGCATCTGTCCAACAAAAAAGTCAAGAAATTGAAATTTTGTAACTTTGCTTCACTAAACAGATCAATTACAAAGCATGAACGACTGCTCTAAGGCTAGAAAGTGAATGTTTTTTCAAGAATCAAGAACACTTCAGCATAATTGATGAAATTTTAAAGCAACAGCGTGAGGAAATGGAAGCTCAGGTACCTTGATAAGCAGTAAGTAGAAACCCAGATGCCACAACTCGAAGAAAATACTGAATATGAGGAAAATGTCATTGGAGAGTTATCGACGAGGAGTCTGCCGTCGGAGAGTCTGAGAGGATAGGAAAGGATGAAACGTGTTGATGTGTTGCTCTTGGCTTTTGAGAGATTGCTCTTCACTTATTTAGTGTTTTTTTTAATAATATATATATATAACCGGTTCTGCCTAGTTTAGGGTAACTAGATAAGAGAACCGAATAAATAAGTTCTTGATTTTTTTTCCCCCGGAACCTATTCTATTTTTAAAACTTCTACCCGGAACCTACAAAAAGTATCGGTTCTAGATATAGATTCCAGGTTCAAATGGGTAATTTTATCACCCCTAGCAATCACCTCTCTATATATACATTACCAGTTTCGATTTGTGAGTGATACAGTAGTGATTCTCCAACCCAATCCAGCAGAGAAAACCTATGTCTCTAGATAAAATGGAATGTGCTTCACTATATCTATCGCTCCTTCTGCAATGGACCCGTTTCGATCAACTGGATTTAGTTTGAAATTTGAATATCATCTTTCCTGTGCGGGAATCGTGTTGGAAGCTGGGTGTTACATGTAGGCTGCTCTAACTTCGGACCACGTCTTCATCTCTTTGCAGCTTGTGGCCCGTTCTCTAAATATTAGCCCATCTTCTTATAGTCTTGTTCGGTTGTGTTGTTTTCTGTTCTTTAAGGACCATTTTATAGTTAGTTGGTTTGTTAAAGTGTAAAGACATTTTTAGTTGATAGAGTTTATTATTTAAGGGTGATGAAGGTCCAAGTGAAGGAATACCTTTAAATGATCCCCAAGTTTGTGTTTTATTTTATCCCTTCGGTTTTAGGGTTTCAAGTGTTCATCTTATTTGTCGATTTTTTCAAACGGGGAAGTTGGATGGGCCAATTGGTTGGGTCCGATCTGATTATTTAGACCAGATGATGCATCAAAACCCAGTGGATAGAGAGAAGATAAGAGAGTGAACGTACGGTACCCCTGCCAGTAGGGGTGATCAAAAAAGACTGTTGGACCGAATTCCCGACAAGACTGGTATGAGACCGGACCGATTAGGATCGAGACCGACTAGGATCGAGACCAACTAGGATCGAGACCGAGCGAGCGAGTTTTTTTCTTCAAGGTCGGTCTCAGATTTGGGATTTTTTTTCCCCGAAAACCCGTTTAGGACCGGTCTGGACCGAATGAATGTGTATTTGAGATTTTCATAATACCACACCGAATGAATGTGGATTTAGGGGAGTTTTCTATCTCTATAAAAACTGCATCCTGATAAATTTACAAACTACGCAGTCATGCGGTGAACTCATAACAAACTATTTTTTTCGCATTTTACTAAAAAATACCGTGAGCTCATAGTTTTTTTTTTGTGCAGATTCGATCCAGGACCGAAACTGATCCGAGTCAAGAAAGACTGAATCGGGCGGGCGTTTTTGGTCGAGGTCGGTCTCGATCTCGATCCTCCAGAAGACCGAAACTTCGGTCCCAGTCTTACCTTCAGAACCGGATCGGACCGGCATCAGCCCTACCTGCCAGGCTGCCACGGTCAAACTCGGCGCTCCAAAATTCAACCGTCAAGTTCTGACCCTACACTCACCATCGCCAAGCCTATTTAAATTCAAATGGGCATCTAAATTTGGATTCATATTTTGGCATGTTTCTTGTTGTTTTTTTTCATTTTCAATTCAATTCACATATAGAGTTTCGAGAAATTTGATTATTAAATTTTGTATTCCGTACATAGGTTGTTTACTGATTTTTTTAATGGCGAATTATAATATTTATTTATTTATTTTACTAATAAAAAAGAATAATTCCATTAGGTGAAGTACAGATTTCAATAACCTTCCGGGTCAAGGCGGGTATATTAAGATATCTCGGGGGCATTTATGTATGCAGTCCCCCTTTTCCGCATTACCAGTCGCCTCCTACATTCTCTGTTCTAATCATATCATTCTCTGTTCCACCCTCGCGCTTAGCTCTAGCTCTTCAATCAGTTATCTGACAGCGCATTCCCAGCTGAAGCAATGCAGATGCAGCCGCAGGTGAGTTTTGAGGCGATTTTCAGCTCTACTACTTGCCACCGTCAGTTCTACCTCTGCTTCTCCGCAGTTGTTGATGGTTTGTGCTGTTGCTGTGATTTTATTTCGTGTGGTTTCAGCAAATCAGAACTGTTCAAGTGAGACAGCTTTCAGATCTAGCTACCGAGAGGGAGATTCACGAGTTCTTCTCCTTCTCCGGAGAGATTGAGCACGTTGAGCTCCGACGGTACTAGTTCGCGCTCAACACTCCAATGTTCATGCATGTTTGTTTATGTTTGAGATTTTTCCGATTCTATATCTACTTTTACTCCGTTCTATTTTTGAGATTTGTGTTGAATTATCGATGTCTGATCAAGGATTTGTGTATAGTACTAAAAAAAGTATTGTTTACGACTTTTGATTGCTCTAGGAATATGTATTGGTTTGGCCACTTGTTGAAAACCTGTGTACATGCTTGTTTAGTATTTCTGGAAACTGAAGTTAGAGCACGCTTTGAGTATAAGTAGGGCTACTATTCTTTTTTTTTTTTTTTTTTTTTTATGTAGGGATGCTGGACAACAACGGATTGCATTTGTAACCTTCAAGGATCCGAAAGCATTGGAAATCGCTCTCTTGTTATCGGTATGTGATAATTTGCTTTTATGTTTGCTTTGAACTCTTGTGATATTGAATAAGAACTGGATGGATTTCTAACTAGTTGCAGTAAGCTTGAAGTTATCTATTGCGCTGCTTCCGACTTAATTCTTATCTCCTATCTTTTCCCATTAATTTTCTAGAATTTGCTCCTGTTATTTGTGGTTTCTCATGTTACCTTTTCACTCTAGAAACTAGGATCATGCATAATATCCTTCAATTGAGATCACGTTCCCCCTTTCTGCTTACAAAACGAACAAACTAATTTATTCGGCTATTGTATGTGCGAAAAATTGTTCCCTGAGATGCAGCTCGTTCATATTTCACATATCTTCTTGGGAATTAATTTTGAAGTTCAAGAAATTTAGAACCAATCTTGCCCACCCCTATCTTCAAATTGTAGGGAGCAACCTTTTAGAACTAAGAAAATGTATCTCAAGAAACTTTATGAAAAGTTGATATGGCCTGTCGATTTAGCAAAGAAATTTATACATATTTCATAATTTCCATTACTGCTAGTCCATGTGGGTTGTTCTGGAATCAGATGAAAGCATTTGAAATGGCATAGCAACTTCAACCATTTCCTTATTTGCTCCTCTTGACCAGCAGATGCTCATCTCCTATAGTCTTTTCTATTTAGTTTTATCTGGTCCCATTTCTTCCAAGAAATCATGAAGGCAACATGTTTTTAAGCATGAAAAGATTCTCTTACAAGCATCAGGCATCATAATTGTTGTCTCACTTATGTTCAAGAACGCCTGTCAGCTATTGCTATTTTAAAATTGTAGCTGTCAGCTACTGTTTTAACAGTATTGCCACATTTGAGGAATCTTTTGATCCACATCTACTAAGTGAAATTTGTGGTTTCTGTGGTAGGGTGCTACTATTGTAGATCAGATTGTGGCAATAACTCCTGTTGAGGGCTATATACCAAACCAGGAGATGCAGGAAGTTAGAACGGAGGAGATCAGTATACACGTCTCTCCTGATGAAAGTATGACAATAAATGTTGAGGTAAGTGAAATGCAGCTTGCATCTCATCAATATTATCTTCAGAAAGCACCTACCATGCTTTTATAATGAATATATTTGGAATGGCAATGTGCCGTCAGTCTTTTTTTGTTACGATCTATCTAATTTAGGACCGAAAAGCTAGTTCGATTTTGGCTGAAATTAAATGTGTGAAACTTGGATATTATCAATGTCATCAAGGACTACTACAGAGTCACAGACTTACGAATTCATCTTGCAATCTTCATGCTAAAGATCGGTTGCCTATGATTGCAGGCGAAAAATGGTTCACCAAGATTGTATGTTAGCAAAGCACAAGATGTAGTAACCAGTGTTTTAGCAAAAGGTTCAGCTATTGGACAAGATGCTGTGAACAAGGCCAAAGCATTTGATGAAAAACACAAATTGACTGCCACTGCATCGGCAAAGGTTGTTTCATTCGACCGAAGAGTTGGTCTGACAGTGAAACTAACAGTTGGAATAACAGTGGTCAATGAGAAAGTGAAGTCTGTTGATCAAAGGCTTCATGTCTCTGATAAGACAATGGCAGCTATATCTGCTGCGGAAAGGAAGATAAACGACACAGGTTCTGCTGTGAAAACAAGCAGGTATGGATTTCTGTCCTTTCCTTAACATATATTTCATATATGTTAGTTGAGATCCATGTGACTGGATCCATGCTTAATAAGGAGACTGCTTACTTCATCTTCTGGGTGAAAACAATGCAGAAAAAATAGTACCTTATGCTAACTACTGCTGTTTAGAGTATTATGACGGAATGCAGCTCGAACTGTTATCAACATTGATATTATAAATAAGCACCACCTACTTAAGGCTTCAGATCTAGATGTTGCTAATTTATATTCTTGATTCTACTTTTAAAACTGCTCTACCTATATTCTAGGCATAAATGGTTTATCCAAATTTCAGTTATCTTTGAACTCTTGGTTCTTATTTTGTGATGGAACTGCACTTTTTACATTCTTCTCTTGAAAATTACAGGTACGTTACAGCAGGGACAGCTTGGTTCAATGGTGCTTTCAGCAAAGTGTCAAAGGCAAGCAAAGTTGCAAGGACAAAAACTCAGGAAAGGTTCCATATGGCTTTCTCCAACTTGTCTGCAAAGGTACTTTTTTCATGATCTTTATCCTTACAAAGAGTAGATACATTATTCAATTAAAAGGTTATGTGCTCTATACGATTGATGAGATAAATTGTTGTCAGTTAACGTCACATTATTGTTGGTAGTGCTGATAATGATTTACTGTACGAGTCGACATTTTCATACTAGCATATAGGACTGAACTGTCTTGACTTTGGAATTTCCATATCTCGTGTTAGTTGAAGTACTTACTATGGTTCTGTCATATAGTTGGAGCAAATCCGCCGACTCATTGTTATTTCTCTTTCCCCTTGGATGCAGGATTCTCCAATTGCCACATAACAGTGGCATTTGCAATCTCGGATGAAACCTCTCATATTCAGAGTGAGCATCAACACTGAATCAATTAGGTTTATGTGGTAAGTTTAGGTATCGTCATGAAAATGGAAAAATGTAAATGGAGTTTTGTGCCCATTTGTTTCTATCGATTGTTCATCATATTCTTTCACTGCCACAAGCTTGTCCGTTGGGTTCTGTAGTTAACAGTTCTACTGTTGATTCACACGAGAAAGAGCCAACTTAATTGTGAAATTGTGAATGCTATAAGTTGACCAAAAAAAAAATTGTGAATGCTATGAAGCGCAGTTATACTGAGACCCGGAAGAGTTGCTCAGTTTCGGCAAAGATGTTAGTTTTTTCGGCATGAAACAATTTATTTTATTTTAAATAATTTGAACTTCTAATCTCTACCTAACTTCATATATTGCAGTGTGCTATATTACGGCCAAAATCAATTTGTTATTCGCTCCATGTGATATTTCTGCTTGATTTGATTGCTGTCAAAAGCAGTTATAAAGTATTAGGTTGTTTGTTTTATACATTATAAACTATGGAGGATATATGGGAATTTAAGAAAATGCCAGTGCCAGCTTGTCTTAGTAAGGTCCTAAAGTTACCTTATATCTCAAGGAAGAATATTCGGATCTGGAACTATGATGTCTGGTTGAAAATGGAAGCGTCAGTCTTTGGTTGGAATTTTGTGCCCCAACTCCGAACCAAAAAAACGAATGTTAGATAAAGGGTTAGATAGCTTGGGTGTTCAGTTCAGAACTATCTAATTTTATGGCTTCTCCATTCGCGATGTCTTTAGAGTTTACATACAAATGTTGATTGATTTATAAGGTGAAGAATGGCACGGGTTTTAAGGGGTTTTGTTTTATCGGTTGGGTATAACTGTGATCCGATTATTTCAATTAATAAAAGGACCAGCCGAACAGACTCTTTCAGTTTTTGCAACATTTATGTATGTACGTACACGCACAACATGTATTTGGGTGGTTGGGGAAGTTGAAAGGTCGTTGCTGACGAAGAAACGCCAAAAAGCAACTACAAGTCCTTATTGTCTCTTGTTAGCTCAACTGAATAACTTATTATAGCACGTTTAGTTTAGACGTGTTAAAGCAGTCTGTACTTTCAAAATTTTCCATTTCGGCTTGCTTTCAAATAATATAATAATTAAAAAATTAATTAGCACTTTACGCAATATAATAATTATTTTAGTTTATAAATTAATAATATTTTTAAATAATTATAATTATATATTTATATTTTATAACATAATTATTTACAGTTTATTGAAGTGTATTCAATTAATATCACAACATAAAAATTAATTATTTTTATGAAAAAATGTTAAACTTATTTTTATATTATATTACAATATAATGATTGTTTATATTTTATAAAAATATTAAAAATAAATGAGTAGATAATAAAAAACAAATGTCAACAAATATGAATATTACGTTAATTAATAATTTTAAAATTCATTTTATGACGTTTATTATTTTCATATATTTTTAAATAAATAGAAACTATTATAATATATATATATATATATATATATATATATATATATATATATTAGTTATAGTAATTATAACTTGAATAATTGTTTTAAAACAATTGTAATATATGTTGAATCTAGTAGAATATAACAATGATATTTTCTAACAAAGTGAAGAATTATATTAAAATTATTATTATAAATGAGTGAGAATTATATGTCTGACATTGACCAATTAGAAGTTATGAAATTGACATTAGGAATGAGAAAATGTTTTAAAAAACTTGTCAGAATTCTACATAACCTAACCAAATTAATATATACTAGAGAATTTACCCGCGTTTTGCGCAGAATATAAAAATTATCTGAGATGTCATTATATAAATTTAGTCTCATATAAAGTTTAAATTATTATATTAATTAACCAAAATAAATAAAATCAAAATATTTTTTAATCATTTTATTATATTAATATGATTAACTCAACTTATAAAATAAAATAAAAAATTGTTATTGATATAATATTATTCAACTTACTTTTAAATATTTGTAATGTTTATTGTTTATAGTATATTCATTACATATATGTTCAATTCATTAGTAATATAACTATACAAAAAAGTCATTTATAAATATTTTATTTAGTAATAGTTACAAATATGTGAAGACTATATACACAAAGATAACTTAATGAATTATATATAAATATAAACTATTTAGAATACTATTTTATAAATATATATATATATATTTACTTCAAATATAATAATAATTGATAAATAACAATATTAAATAATTATTTTTCAAAATTCTATGAAAAGTATCATTTTAATTTAATTTTATAATTATAAATACATAACTGAAAATCTAACATGTGTATTTATATACTTAATTTTATAAATATAATATTATTATAATTTTTCCCCAAAAAAACATAATTGTGTACACATTTAGGGATGTCAATATGATAACAAAAATGATCAAGTTATATTTGATTGTTATTTTTACAAAATTTAATAATTTATGTAATATAAATTCAATCATTTTAATATTGATATTAACAAATATTGAGATATCTAAAATCATTTGTCAAATATGTATATACCATTGGTCCATTATTATTGTCTAAAATATATACTTATTACATTGTATTTTTTAAATTTGATTTATTTCTACCATTGTATATTACATTGTCAAATATGTATATACCATTGTCAAATATGTATATACCATTGTATTTTTTAAATTTAGAGTGTCTGTGTGGATGTGAGTGATAGAATGATAACATGAATATAACTTATTTTTTTCTTGACACATACCCATCAAATTAAATTATTTTAACACTATGATAGATAAAATTGTGTTAAGAGTTTTCTTGTTAATTATACTTAATCAAATTAATATATAGATAGATAGACAATAAAAAATTTCCATCATGAGTATTTTTCTGAAGAAAACAAAAAAGGAAAAATATTGATCGATAGTTTTGGATGAACATTGTTTATAATAAAAAGATTAGTTTCAAATAACATTTTTTTCTTCTTCATATTAATATTCTCATGCATGTCATGAGTTTAAAACAAGTTAATTAATATAAATTCGTCATAAAATAACTAGTATTTCTTTTAATCATATTATTTGAATTACTTCATAAAACAAAACATACTTTTTAAGATAAATCTAAATATGACACTTTGAGCACAATTCGAGTTCCCCTTAATAATTTTTTTTAAAAAATATTTTATAATATTTAGTTATTTGTTGAGTTTCCTCCATCCATTAATTTTTTATCCAAACTTAATATAATATATTTTTTAATTTATAAGAATAACATAAACTTTTAGAAATGTCACAAATTAATTATTTAAAAAATTTATTTATGTTACAATTAATTCATGATTCGATCGAAACCCAATTAAACTCAATTAAAGAGGGTAGGGTCAGAATTTTGACTCAGATCAACTCGTCCATGAGTGAGGCTAGTTCAGGTCAAGAGTGAGCCCTTAATCTCTTTGATTGAGCTTTATCGAGTTTGAATCGAATTGGATCAAAATCAAACCACAAATGAGAGTTTAGAGACTGAGTCCGGATCCAAACCAACTTTCCACTTATGAGCGAGTTGGTCTGGATCAAATCCTAACATAGAGTTTTCGACTGTATCTCAATCGAATTATTATCGAATTAAAACTCTATTGTAACATATAGTAAAAATTTAAAGGATTTAATTATGATATCCTTAAGTTAAAATGAAAAATTTAACGAAACAGTGAAACTAGACAAAACAATTATTAAGAAAAAAAATCGAAAACAAAGAGAAGCTCGTACTTCATCTCAATTGTGTTCAAATATTAAGAAATAAAATTGTATTTTACAACTTTCACTCTTAAAAATATCTCATTAGATTATGGGCAAAAACAAATATCTCATTAGACAAATTGCAAAATTAACGTCAAAACAAAACAAAATCCTATTTTTTCACGAAACGTCGGTAAGTTGCGTTTCTCTGGTAATATTGCAGAGCTGACCGTAAGAGAGGTTGAGGGAATCATGAAATTTCAAGGTCTTAACTTAAGTCGCGGGAAGGGGGAAAGGGCCGGAACCGGAAGGCTCTTGTCAGGTTAGATTTTTCCAAGAACACGTTGACGGTCAAGCCACCACGTGGCCACCGCTGGAACCACTACAGTGAACGTGGCCTCAGGAATCGCTTCTCTGTTTCGTAGTTCAGACGAAATACTAGGGGTGTTATCGTCCGAAACAAATTTCACATACCCGAAGCTACCCGCTAAGAAGTTGAGGTGCTCCGCTCCTCTTCGCTTCTTCCGGTTTCCATTTCAAGAAGCTCACGCCACCAGTTATCTAACGTTGCTCCTGGTAATTAAGGAGAAGGGTATATTCTCTTCTCAGGTTCGATTCTCTTACACAACATTTCAGACATCCTCAATTGTTGTTCCATCGATCTTCCCCGTTATAACTCCTCTATCGCTCGCTCTCCAGCCATTAAGTCGCTCCTTCTCTCCAAGATCTCGTCTTCCAGGTGCGGTGTCATATCTGCACCTCTCTTCTGTGTCAATTTCATCTTTGCACTGTCTGGATGTGTTTGCGTTGTCTGATATTTTGGTCGGAATTGATTCTTTTAGCTGGGTAGGTGCTGGCTTGCTGAAATTTTACGTCAAAAGATGCTGGTTTGAACGTTGGTTAATCTAGTCTGTTTGATTTCAGATCTGGGTTTGGTCCGGTGTAACAGTCTAGTGATCGTTTGTAATGTCAAATTCTGAACTTTGCTAAAAAAATTAGCTCTTAAGATCATTTGGATACAACAGTTTGCGCGCATTGTGCTCTTCATATATGATGATTGTTTTATAGAAATTTAGTTCTTCAAGCTCAAAACGTTGTAATTTTTACTCTTGTTTGTCTTTCTGTCTCTCTGCTATCGGTATCGGTTACTAATCTATGCTCTCTCTGTATCGGTTACTGATCTATTGTGCGTTTTATGTTTCCATTGCATCGAAGTTGTATCATGTTGCATTATACCGTATACATACACGTGAATCGTGATCACTGCTGCAGCCATTGCCACATTCCCATTTTCAGTTTTGATGGCTATATCCCTGATTTGGTCGTATGAGTCTAACGTCACAATTACTCTTTGCTTCTAGAGTTTTTACTTCTATTCTGGTTGTAAGAGATCATTTTTTTTTTCTATTTGGTTATATTGTGCATCTTAAGTTTCGTTTACTTTTAACAGAATTGAAACTGCAGGTGGTATTATTTTTAATTGTAGATATACTGATGATCGGTGAGCTATCGGATGAACATTGGTCGATAATGAACACATTGAGCGGCCTTTCTTAGCCATTTCGTATGTGGTGAACTTTAGTCTATTGAAGAATATAAAAATGGAGTAGGTCTGGCTCTTTACACTATTCAGTGACTCCTGTATTGGCCGAGTCCTTGGAGGTTTAGAGACAGGTTCATCAGTTATCACTAATATTTGAGAAATGGAGGTGTCAGTTTCTCCACAAGGACACAAGCAGCACTTGCAGATTAACGGTAGGAAAATTCTAAATGGAAAACAGAAAGATTTGTGGATTAGCATTCAAGAAGGTTCAGTGGCTGATGTAGATTCGGCATTGGCCGTATTAAAGAAGAATGGGGTTAACATCAACTTGAGAAACTCTTTTGGTCTTACCCCTCTTCACATTGCAACCTGGAGAAATAACATCCCCATTGTTAGAAGGCTTCTTGCTGCTGGAGCCGATCCCGATGCTAGGGTTTGTCAACTCTGATCCCTTTTTCAATATATAATAACATTGCCGAAAAGATCTATTTGATTTGATTCATTTTTGTTAGTAGCATCATCTATGTGGTTGCTAAACATGTAAATTAGATGCTTTTCAGAGTCCTCATCTTCAAAACTGAGGTTTATAGAATTTTATTAGTTTCTTGCATTTTAGACATCTTCTTCCGTTATCAGAAGTACCTTATACATAATAAAGATAAAGATCTAAACTGTACATTTACCGAATCATTCTGTTTCTGTGTCTACCAGTCATGAAATGTACCTTGTTTTACCTTTTTATTCCAACACTTTCTGCACAAAAAAACAAATATTATTTTTAAAATAGCTATTTCTGAAAACACCTTTTCTGCAGGATGGTGAATCGGGATGGAGCAGTCTGCACAGGGCACTACACTTCGGTCACCTTGCTGTTGCAAGTATCCTTTTGCAGTCTGGCGCCTCTATCTTATTGGAGGATTCAAAATTCCGGACACCGATTGATATGCTCTCTGGTCCTGTGTCTCAGGTGGTTGGAAGTGGAAGTGATTTAGGTATATAGATAGATATGGTATATTTGTACATTTGTTCCCTCTCTAGTGTTTGCAAGGACTTACCTTCTTCTTCCCTGTTTTTTGCAGTGACAGAGGTGTTTAGTTGGGGAAGTGGTGCAAACTATCAGCTAGGGACTGGAAATGCATGCATCCAGAAGTTACCAGGCAAAGTAGAGTCGCTTAATGGTTTATCAATCAAGTTGGTTTCTGCTGCAAAATTCCACAGTGCTGCTGTTGGTGCTCGGGGGGAGGTTTTCACTTGGGGTTTTGGAAGAGGCGGTCGCCTTGGCCATCCTGATTTTGATATCCACAGGTAAACATAATATTGCACTTTACTTGAATGGATTAAGATCTCTATGCAATGGTATGACAGAATAATAAGCCATCCTTGATTTTTAAGAAATGATACAGAAGTCATTGATTATTTTCTTAAAAATGTTGTTTTGTTGCTTTTTTTTTTTAATTCAGCGGTCAAGCTGCAGTTATCACTCCTCGACAAGTCACTTCTGGGTTAGGAGCTCGCCGTGTAAAGGCCGTTGCAGCAGCTAAGCATCACACTGTTATTGCTACAGAGGGTGGTGAAGTATTCACTTGGGGATCTAACAGAGGTATAATTAGCTGTAAAATTAAGAAGCTCATACATACAGCGTATAAATAACAGAGACTCTAATCAGTGACATTAAAGAAGATGATGCCATGATCTAACATTTACCCCTCCCCACCCACCAAGAAAGTTTTGACTTTACTTTACTATACCCTTTGTTCTCTAGCAGGAAATGGCAAAAACAATGGAAATTCAGAATTTTGTACCCATCATTACTTTGTTTGTTGATTTAAAGCCTCAGCTTCGGTTTTTGGTTTGGTTGCAGAGGGCCAACTTGGGTATACCTCTATTGACACCCAGCCCACTCCACGCAGAGTCAGTTCCTTAAAGGCGAAAATACTTTCTGTTGCTGCAGCGAATAAGCACACTGCTGTAGTTTCTGAATGTGGTGAAATCTACACCTGGGGCTGCAACAGGGAAGGCCAACTTGGCTATGGAACTTCCAATTCTGGATCCAATTACACTCCAAGATTAGTCGAGTATTTGAAAAGCAAGGTTTTTGTGAAAGTGGCTGCTGCAAAGTATCACACAATCGTTTTAGGACCTGATGGGGAGGTAGATTATTATTATTTTAAAATTTAACCTATGTTTCGTGAGCTTTGGCTAAAAGGCATATCTCTCAGGTATATACTTGGGGTCATCGATTCGTGACCCCCAAAAGAGTGATGGTTAGTCGGAACCTTAAAAAGGGTGGATCAGCACCATTGAAATTCCATCGCATGGAGAGGTTGCATGTAGTTGCTATAGCTGCAGGAATGGCCCACAGTATGGCCCTTACTGATGATGGCACACTATTTTACTGGGTGTCCTCTGATCCTGATCTTCGGTGCCAACAGGTTCTCTACTTTAAAACTTTTTTTTTAGTTAAATTTATTTGCTTCCAAGAGCATGCATTTTTGACAATTGTAGTGGTTGTTTCAACATCTTCCCATAAAACATTTAAGTACCACCGGCTTTAGTTCCTACCTGAAAAGGACATGTGTCTTATATGAATTTTAAACTCTATTTTTTGGTTATGAGCGCTAGATTATCTCATACTCTTAAAACACAAATCAATATGTATGAATACTTTTCCTCTGTCTTGACTCTGTAGCTGTACTCGTTGTGTCAAAAGAACATTGCAAGTATTTCTGCCGGAAAATATTGGTCTGCTGCAGTGACAACCACAGGAGATGTCTACATGTGGGACGGGAAAAAAGGTACTGACAAGCCACCTGTTCTGACACGGCTCCATGGTGCCAAGCGGGCAACCTCTGTTTCTGTTGGTGAAACCCATCTCCTGATTGTTGGCTCCCTCTATCATCCTCCCTACCCAGTTAGCTTCCTACCCAAGAAACCTCAGGATTTGAAACCGAGTCTCAAGCATGAATTGGAAAAGTTCGATGAAGGGTTTTTGTTCGATGATTTCGAAACTGATGGTCCACCAGCTTCAATGGTAGATAAAGCTGACGGTTCGTCTGTCCACAAGCCTGCCCCCACCTTGAAAAGTCTTTGCGAAAAAGTGGCAGCAGAAAGTTTAGTGGAACCGCGGAATGCTATTCAGTTACTGGAGATTGCTGATTCGCTTCAAGCTCCTGATTTAAGGAAGCACTGTGAGGTAATAATAATCTCTTTACTACTATTTACCTTTAAAAATGACAAAATTTCACTACTTGTTACATTTTATACAGTCATTTGATAAAAGCATCTAAGTAGATTATTAGAGCTTAACAATTATAGCAAATTCATCTGGTTTTTGCCTCATATTTTGTTACTTCTCAAATTTTTTAGATTGTCTTACATCAGGATTTGTTTGCAGTGTATTGTGTTGCGGAATTTGGATTATATCTTCACTGTCGCAACACAAAGCGTTGCTAATACATCCCTTGAGATTTTAGCCAACCTTGAAAAGTTATTAGACTCGAAATCCTCTGAATCATGGAGTTTCCGTCGGCTTCCGACACCAACAGCAACTTTTCCTGCTATTATCAACAGTGAAGAAGAGGACAGTGAGTATGACCCGATGAGGACCCGTAGCAACCAGTTGAAAAAATCCGTCCTCAGGAGCGATCAAGTGAACTATGATTCGTTTCTACACCCGAAAAACAACCTTGATGAAGGATTGACTAAACAGATTCGAGCTTTGAGGAAGAAATTGCAGCAAATTGAGATGCTTGAAGAGAAACAGATCAAGGGACAGAATCTTGATCAGCAGCAGCTAGCAAAGCTCAAGACTAGGCCTGAACTTGAGAATTTACTTGTCGATCTTGGTGTTCCAATGGACATGGTAGATACCAAGAACTTGGTTTCATCTGATGGAAAAGGGAACAAGAAGGTTGAATTGTCAAAGAAACAGAGGAAAAGAAGCAAACCCAGGGTAGTAACTCAAGCTAAGAACGTGTCTGGATTTTCTCAGGTAGATGAGAAAGGGATCTCGGAGGCCTCTTTGGATCTGAAATCGTTCGAGGTCTCCAAGATACAGGTGAGTCTTGTTAATCTTTTAGCCAAAAAGAAAATAAATCCTCCTGGATAGAATTTTTCCTTCCTCAAAGTTAGGTGGATTTGGTGGTGAAACTTAAAAGGGTATTGATTATAGTGAAGTCACTGTTATGCCCATTCTTTATGTCATTTAACTATTAGAATGGTAATTTGGTCTGATTACTCAAATCCTCCTATGTTTTCAAGGTAGAGGTGAATCTTGTTAATTATGAGCCCCCAGTAAATCCATCCTAAATAGGATTTTGTTCTAGAATTTGGACGGAAAATGTTATTGATTTGAAGTGAAATTACCGTTGTGCCAACTTTTTATTTTATGTCAGCAAACTATTATAAGGGTGATTTGGTTTAATTACTCAAATCCTCTCCTGTATGTTCTTTTGGTGAAACAGGAGGATGAAGAAGTAAAGGTGTCCAGTGAAGTAACAAAAGACCCTCTTCCTCTTAGTAATAATACCCAAAAGGAGATTCAAGAAGCACCCAAGAAGAGCTCGTCTTCTAAGAAGAAAAACAAAAAGGGAGGTCTTTCAATGTTCTTGAGTGGTGCTCTTGACGACACACCAAGAGAATCCACTCCACCACCTCCTCCAACCCCGAAAAGTGAAGGACCCGCATGGGGCGGGGTCAAGCTTCCTAAGGGATCAGCCTCTCTTCGTGAAATCCAAGACGAACAGAAGAGGGTTCAGGGGTTTCATATTAATTATAGCAGTAACTGCAAAGGTAAGGTAGGAGAAATTGTAGATGTTAATATTGAAGGCAGAATAAGTTTGAGTTCGTTTATTTCGTCCAACCCGATTGCGGTTTTGAGCCCAAACTCGTCTCATGCTGCTGCTGATGGAGAAAAGAGCACCCCTACTTGGGTTGCTGCTTCTGGGACTCCACCCTCTTTTTCTCGCCCTTCTTTGAGGGATATACAGATGCAGCAGGTATTCTTCCCTCTCCCTCTTTCAAGCACATAAAGCCTCTCACTATAGAAGCATGCTAGTGATTATTTGAAAGTTTAGTTGTTGACCCATCTCGAACTTGTTTGTGTATTTGTTGGTTATCCTTCACGAAATGGACTATATTTAGTATCTCTTGTCTCATCATATTGGTGATTAAGTGTGAAAAAGTTACCTCTAAATGGGAAAAAAAATATATACTTTTTACCGAGTTCCACTCTGAATTTACACTGTTTGTTTTCTACCATTGCTTGATAATATTGAGCCACATTGATGATGCCTGAACAATTATCTTTTTAGGGTTGGTATCTAAACTTCACTTTACGCCTTTGTGTATATATTGTCATTTTGGTTCGGTTTACGCAACATTTCGGTTCTAGAATTTGTTTTTGTCAAATGTGGAAATAGCGTAGAGCTTGATATACTTGAACATCCCCTTTGGAGTTTCAGTATTTACTCAGCTTTGGGTTTCACTTTGTTTTTATATATAGGGTAAAAAGCAGCAGTGCCTCTCCCACAGTCCAAAGACAAGAACTGCAGGTTTTGCTGTAACATCCGGACAGGGCTCGCCTTCAGACAATAATAATGTGAACCGATGGTTCAAGCCCGAGATTGAAGCTCCGTCCTCCATTCGTTCTATTCAGATCGAGGAAAAGGCCATTAAGGATCTCAAGCGTTTTTATAGCAGCGTAAAAATCGTCAAGACACAATTTTAAAGCGGTGAAAATCGCCAAGCAGGAATAAAAATCGTCAAGACCCAAATTTTAAAGCAGGAATTCTGGTTCCGAAATGCGTAAACCATGAGTACGTTTAACTAGTTATTGTACAATGCAGTTTTCTGTAAAGATTGGCGTATAGATGTTGCCATTGTACATTGGTTTCAACCTTCTCCAAAACTGCATTGACATGTATATACACCCCAAATTAGTAGCTAAGTGGTGCTTGTACCCCAAACTTTTTGAATGGTTTCAAGACTATATCGATACAAATGTTGGGAAAATAGTGCAAATTGCAAAATGATGGTAGGATCCGTAGAAGATTCTTTCCGTTCTTTGGTTTGGGGCCAAAAAAAGCAAACCAACTAGTAAGTCAAAAGAGATCTTTCAATAAAAATGATTAGTGGTATGGAACAGAGGAACTGAAAATTATGAACGTAAGAATAAATATAAAAATTTACGATTTTTTTAATATTATTATTGTTATTACAATTAGTACTGTTCTTTTTCTAACTATATTTATTTATTTTATTTTGGTCTTGTACCAATATTTTCTCGGAGTTTAAGTTTATGTGTTTGAGGGCAAAGACGAAGTTGGAAAGTAAAAGTGAAAGTGGAGAATGGAAATGCTGTAGGACCATGTGGAGAAGAAAAAAAAGCAAAAGTTAGGGTTTGATGTGATTACCTCATAATTGCACAGTTTTATATATATATAAACGAGTGAGGGTTAGTTAGAAACTAAGTAGCTTAGTTTGAGGGTTTAATTGTTTAATTAGCTAATTTTTTTTACATAAGTTGCTATATTAGTTCCGTCTATTTAGTATTAAATGAATACAAAAAATTACATGATATTTATTGGCTTAGTTTATTTTTTGTAGAAAATACTAAATGAATTCTTTTGAAAAACATGTCATTTACTAGTTAAACTTTATAAAAAATTACAATTTAAACTTTGGGAAAATTTAACAAATTTCTTGTGTCATCAACTAATAAAAACGAAAGAACGCTCAAAGGAGCTTCATCAAAGATGTGAAAGAAAAAACGTTTATAACTAAAGTGCAATATAAATAAATTTCTAATATCTCCTAATAAATAAACAAAAGATTGGTCTCATGCACTTAATACAGGATCAAAATCAGTTAATCATATCAATCAAATGACTGTGTATAGGGTATGTGTCTTTATCCGAATCCTATACCTTCAATAAAAACTCAATCAAACTTCAATCGAATTGTGATTCGGTAACACCCCAATCGAAAGAGTGAGAGTATGAGTCTGAGTTTTGACCTAGACCAACTCACTCATAGGTTGAGGACCGGTCTGAATCAAGATCTAAATTCTAACCCTTTCAATTGAGTCTCAATCGAATTGGAGTTAAATCAAATCTCAATTTGATTCAGGTTTAATTGAGTTTCGGGTTTAATTGAGTTTCAATCAAATCCTTACTCAATATAATTAAACATATAGATTTTTTCTAATAGGTTTAATTGTAACATTCTTAAAAGTATTAGGCTACTTTTGCAATTTTTAAAATATATTCTCTTAATTTTGAATAAAAAATTTAACGGAATAGAAGATTGAACTCTCAGTCTCACCATGTAAAATAAATATTAAATTAGGTTAACAAATTGTATGCAAAACAAAATTGTATTTTACCTTACCTATAATAAATAAACATATCCTAATTACTTACCAAGTTAGTTATGCTCTCTCCTTTGATTATTCAAAATCTTCATCAACTTGAATTTTATATCTAAACCAAAATAAAATAAAATGATAAGAATAACTTTCTTGGTAGTTGGGACCAAACAGCTGCATGCTAATTCATGGAATAGTGTTCACTAGTTTAGTGTTATCAGCACCAACGACTTAATTCATACAATTTCTGCATGTATAAAAGTGGGTTTCTACGATGAACTAGATAATATTTCATGCTAATTCATGAAATAGTGTTCATTAGTTTAGTTTTATCAGCACCAACAACTTAATTCATACAACTTCTGCATATACAAAAGTGGGTTACTACGATGAACTAGATATATATTTGAGCTCAATAAAAAACACCAGTAAAACATAATTAGTTAACATAGGCATATGCATTTAGACAGACAAAAGGACATGCTAGCCTATACATAGATATATATATATATATATAGATCTGACTCTCTGGTGTAGGGAGTGACAAGGGAGTGACTGTTTGCTGATGTCAGACACCGATTGGGCGATGAATGACGACCATTTTCTTCTGTAATTAAGTATTATTATGTTCAGCTGTGATTTTGTTCTTATTTAAACTCTAACCCTAGGTATAGGCTATCTACTATCTAGGGCCCCTCCAACAGCTTTTCTTCAGTACCGTGTCAATTAATGGAAGAAAATGGAAGCTACTTTTTTTTTTTTTGCCAAATTACTGGCGTGACAAAAGTAATCGTGAGTTCGTCATTACAATCCTTAACTAGTAACCATGTAAGTGAGAGTGGGGGACTCACTCATTCATTCTCACTCTTCTTCTTGAATTTCAGTGCTTTAATTGTATTTAATATTTCTTTTGATGACATAAATGTATAGGAGGAAGGAGAGTAGTTGAAATGGATCTTCTTTTAATGGAAATAAAGAAATAAACTGCAGATTTGTACTGTTAAAATGAACAAGTTATTAGCTCAGCAGAAATATAGAAACTTTGATTAAATATATACTTGAAGATATAAAGCTATGTTACTAAATTAATCTGACACTAAAGTTAAGAATACTGTTTAGATGACACTGATGGACACATGTGGAGAGGAGTAATTCAATAAAGGACCATTAATATGATTTAGATATAAATGGACTAACTTTTTGGTCATTTAGGGTTTGATTAAAGATACTAAGCGAGGGACAATTATGAAGGAATGAATAAGAACTATTTTGTTTTAAGAAAAATAATTTATTCAACTATTACAATAAAAAAAACACTCCATAAATAACCATAGGAAGATATGAAGAAATCAATCAAACATAATTATGATATAATGCTTAGGGGTGAGAAAAAAACTCATTTGGATCCGAAACCTAATAAGAACCGAGATTTATTATGTAGGATTCAGTTAGAATGTTTGAAATTAAAATAGAATCCGGCAGATAAGTATTAGAAGAGGTTACATCCGTTCCGATTATGGTATAATAAGATGTTCATTTTGAACCTATAGAAATGAGTACTCCAATAACTTTTTAAGTATGATCATTTAAAGAATTAGAGACTATTGCATTAGAAAAGATTGTCTTGTCTTGAATCTTTCATTTTGACTTCATAGTCGTAATTGAAATCTTTGTAAAGATTCAATAATTTTAAGAGTGAAACTCTAATACCTTATAAAAAAATCATTATTAGCGACGCGTAAATAAGGTAAAGAAAGAAAGTATCATGGTAGTCGATCATTAGCCTAACTCAAGTACAACATAAAACCTTTTTTATTATGAGTGTTCAATTATTACAAGGAAACTAACTATGAAATTAATTTATTTTATTATAAATACTTATTGCAATATATTATAATTTCCTTAATACAGTACTGTCTACCCCTGACATGGTCTGATAAAACAAGCACTTGAGGTTTCATAGGTGTCCCCCTTAATTACTTAAAAGCAAGGTAACAGAAGAAGAAGACAAGCTCAATCCCTCCAAAAATCCACGCCACTCTTTTGCTTTTTCCACTATTATAATTCCTTCTATGACCTGTCTATCATGTGTTTCCTGTCTTTCTTTCTGTATGTATCGATTATTCTCTCTCTCTCTCTCTCTCTCTCTCTTCTCTCTATATGTATTGGTCTGATGAGTCATTCATACCCATGGCCATAGCTAGCATCCCCCTATCTCTCTCTCTCTAAATATATCATATATACACAGATCAGAGGAAGATCTATCCTTTGATTTGACACGGTAATTAGGTACCGAGATCAAGAAGCTGAGGACAATATTTTGGAAAAGGGGGTGTTTGGAATGAAGTTTGATCCAAGATCCATCTTCTCTCTTCTATCATTTAGGTTATATATATATATATACATATGCATGATTTATGATATCATTAGTTGTTTGATTGATTGTTGCAGGCTTGTTTTATGTATATAATTAGCAGATCATGAGAGAGAGATTTAGGTAGCTGGTTTGTAGTTGCTTAAGAAACCCAGATTAGGGTCTTAATTAGTTACTTGTACTGCCTTCTGTATACCTACTTACAGTATATATCAACCAGAGGTGGGTAGATTGGTCAAGACTGTAGGGCAAGATGATGATCTCGGACCAGGCTTCATTCTTCACACCCACCGTTTCAACTCGACTTTGAGCGAAGATGTCATCTTCATCGCAGGAAGGTGGTGCGTTCACAAAATAAAGGTAATTTAGCTAATCTTGTAAGATCTTGAATATATATATATATCTTCTACTGTTATATATACATATATACATATACACATATATATATGAGTCTTCACATGCTGTCGGAGCCCAGCAACGTGATCTCCTCAAGATTTTGAGGTTCAGTTCACAGAGAAAAAGTGCATGTCGTTAGCTATGAAAAATAGTTTTTCTTATAATTAATTACCTTTACCTTTTAATAGTTAACCCTATTTTAGAGCTAAACCCTAATTAACTTCACAAAGCTCAAAACGGAGAAAAGACTAGAACTTCATAATCTCCTTTCAGCCTTCCGATGCGTGTCAATCAAGTCCGTGCTCATCGTGGGTTCGATTCATTTTCTTTCTCGGGGATATATACACATATATACATACATATACATAAAAAGACTTGCTGGTATATTTTGGAATAGATCTGTCAACATATATAGAGAGATAGCAAAGCAAACCATTGTTTGTGCAGTAAATTGTGAAGAATCTTATTGTATGAGCATTTTTCGATTGTTACACTTCTATCTTGTACTTGTTGGAACATTTACCACAATCACTTGGATTAGCAACCACACAATCAAGAGCAATCAAAAAACAGTGAAAAATCAGCAAAGAGGCAGGTTTTGTGATGCTCAACTGAACAGCATCGTTTTCTGATTTTATCATTATAAAACCCAAACCAAAACATAACTGTCACTTAAGTTTTGTAACTACCACTACCGTAACTAATTGTCTAAAAACAATGACAAAATAAAGCAACTAAATTTATGTAAACAACTATCTTAAACAACAACAATCTCCTCCTTAAGCTTGTTGTCCTACATGATCCGCGCACCAACTTTCTCTCGCATCTCAATGAACTTCAACCTTGCTAGTGACTTCGTTAGTACATCAACATGTTTTTCTGTGCAAACATGCTGAATTTCAATCATTTTTTATTCCACAGTCTTTAATATAGTGGAACCTAGTGTCAATGTATTTACTCCTATCATGATAAACCGAATTCTTACTCAACACAATTGCAGACTGATTATCGATATTTAGGAGCACTTTCTTCATTTCGGGCTGCATCATATCTGCTAGTAGCTGAGCCAACCACATTCCTTGGCAAGCCGCACAAGCTGCCATATACTCTGTTTCACACAATGACAGAGCAACAACTTTCTGTTTTTGTGAATTCCAACTGATAGGATTTGGCCCAAGAAAGAACATTACTCCTGTGGTACTTTTCCAATCATTAGTATCGTTGGCTAGGTCACTATCGGAGTACCCGACCAACTCTAAACTTCCCTCCTTCTCATAGACACAACCGAAATTCAATGTACCATTCACATACTGTAATATGTGTTTCCATGCGGCCATGTGCTCTGTTGTAGGTCTCTTATCTACTTACCATGCCAACAGAGAATGTCAAATCTGGCCGAGTATGCAGCAAATACCTCAAGCTTCCCACAATACTTCGGTACATAGTTGTATCTATAGGTGGACTTTTGTTTTCGTTGCTTAACTTCAACAATGGCTCCATCGGAACTTGTGACGGTCTACAATCCTTCATCCCACATTTGTCTAAGATTTTTCTTGCATACACCGATTGATTGAGTGTAATCCTTTGAGAATTTTGACAAACTTCAATCCCAATGTAGTAACTTAGTAACCCAAGGTCACTCATGCTAAACAATGTCTTCATTTGTGTCTATATCATGAACACACTCTCCCGTGATAATCAAGTCATCCACATAAACACCAACAAGTAATTTCCCCTTACCTTGACTCCTCATATACACGACATGAAGACACACTTAAGATCGATCGGTGTGTGACTCTCGGGTAGTGGAACAAGTCTCCAAGTTCCGTTGTCTTGAATGAATGCAATCTCCTCTTCCATTGCTCTTCTCCACATTGGATCGGCCTTGGCCACTTTGAAGGAAGATGACTCCTCCTCTCCTAGCAAACACAGCCCCGAGTATTCCAACTCTATCGGGAAAGTGTCATCATAGAGTCTACTTATATCACGTTTGCCTTGTGGCCCTTCCGACGAGCTCTCTCCAGATACCGAGGTTGTGAGGGATCGACTGAATCTTCACCTATTCCTCCTTCAACACTTTTGGCTGGAGTGTGTGGTGAATTTAAACTTGATGTCCTTGAGTTTGAGTTAGCCACTAGAGTAGCATGTTGACCATGCATTTGAACTTGCTCCTCCATCTTGTGGAAGATTGAATGTGAAGTAGTATGTCAGATTAGTATTCCTTGCGGATCTCATCCCTGTTTCGGTCCAATCCCACTTCTTCTCCTCTTCGAACACAACATCACGTGTCACCACTACTCGTCTCGACTTTGGATTAAACATCCGATAACTTTTTGTATTCGGTTCATACCCAATAAATACCACTAGAGTACTTCGGTAGGCAAGCTTCGATAGATAGTGTGTCACGCCCTTTACATGACCTACACATTCAAAAACACGAAATTAATGACGAACGGGTGGCTTTTGATTATAGTATGTTTCGTAAGATGTCCTGTCTATGACACTCTTTGTTGGTGCTCGGTTTAGGAGATACACGGTCGTTCATACTGCTTCACCCGGGACTCACATACTCTTCATCAAGCTTCTGATTTCGTTGTTCAACAACACCGTTTTGCTGCGGAGAATAAGGCGTCGTGAGGTAATGCCTAATTCCCAACAACTCACAATACGTCTTGAACTTGTTTGAAGTGAATTCGCCCCCCCTCCACCCCGATCTGTTTAACTTGCTATTGCTCTCCATTTTGGCTGAGTCTTTGATCTTCTTAAATGCATACGATCCTCACGCTCGATGATTAGTAAGCCACGAACCATTTGTTTCCGGTTTAGTAACTTCAAAACATAACTGTCACTTCAGTTTTGTAACTACCACTACCGTAACTAATTATCTAAAAACAATGACAAAATAAAGCAACTACACTAACGTAAACAACTAGCTTAAACAACAAGAGTATTGTGTCAGAAAAAAAAGTTTGTTATAAATACTGATTTGTATACTGTAAAAACATCCTAGGTAATGTAATTGGTGATTCTGTATTGACTAGAATGTTTCTTAATTTGTTGAGGGGATGATTTGTGTCAGCTCAGCGGACCATTGCCCGACTACTCGAACCACGTTAATAGAATAGTGTAACAACGATCCAACCCTAATGTGTTAATCCTGCTTGGATCTGCAAGAGCTAATGACGACTCATTATGTGCCTTAATTAATCATTACGAAACAAATTGCTTGCAAAGTTATCTCATTTCATATATATATAAATATTCAAAAACACAAAGTATTACACCAGTAGTACTGATTTTTCATATGCTTAGGTAAAAAAGAGTTAAAAGTAAATTATCTCAATAATCACTTATATATATATATGTATAATTTGTTTTTGTAATTTAGGTCTAACAGCTTTAAAGTTGAAATCATCTCATGGAAGGTGTTTATAGTGAAATTCGAACTTAATTCTTCCCGATGGTCGTAGTCGTTTTACCGGTTAATTCAACTAAAATTAGATAAGTGATCAAACTCTTTATGATATCGGAAGAGACTTAGACTTCTTCAGTACACCTTATTACCTAAAAGGGTTAATTACTTGAATGATTACATATCTTTGCTCAATGTGTCTAATTGGTCATACATCAATTTTTGTATGACCATGTGGTTACGTATCTTTAGCATGTGATTATTTGGTCACTCCACGAGTGAACCGTTAGTTTTTTCTGTTAGTTAACTTTTTTAGCATATTTTTGAATTACTAAAGGACTATTTTACCCTTTAGATATCTTCTTCTTCGTCTTTCCCTGTTATTATTTTCTTTGATCATCTTTTGCTGATAAGAATCAACATGGACTAAAGTTTCTTGTTGAGTAGCTGTTGATGGGCTGGGTCTAGACAATGGACTGGATTGACTGTGGTATGCTTGAGGACAACCATAATCAGTGCTTTGATTCCTCACCCTCTAACTGGAATTGGACCAGAAAACACTCTGTATTCAGATTGTACGTTGTACATAATGTCCTGTTTAAGTGCTACCCAAATTGTATGTATTACTACCTTTATCGGCACAATATTGAATCTTGGTTCAAGTCCAACACAATATTCAACTTTTATCGACACAACCTTTCCCCTTTCTTCAGAATGGGTGTGACGAGCAGAGCTTGCAAGTCCAGCAATAGCGGAGGAAGCCTCCATTTCATAAATGAAGATAATAGGTTGAAATCAGCAAAGTGGTGAAGATAACTTTAACATTGAACACTAAAAATAACATATGTAACACTGTGCACAAGTTATAATCAATTTATCAATGAGTAAAAATAAGTAACCATCAAATATATTAACCTACCTAAAACATCAATACTAATCCACAACCGAGTGAGGCCCTGCAATTGAACTGGTTCATGAACACAATGTCACACATAAACAGCCCAGAAACTTCCACACGATGGCCATGAATAAGTTGGATTCTATATATCTTATAAAATATAATTATCAAACTTGGATAATACCACTTGTTAAAATTAACTATTTTTAAATTTGAAAAATCAGTTTAGATCTTAAAAGAACTAAATTCCTATCGTCATAAAGCACAACAAAACAATTTTGAAGTTCTAAATGTTAAATAAATAAATAATATTGTTTTGTTTTTAATTATATATATATATTATTTAAATACCTATAAATATACTTTATTTAACATGATATTTTATAGTTTTAATTAAGTATCATAATCTTGTAATGTTTTCTACGGTTCATTGATTTACGAATTAATTCCTTTTTAAGTGAAAATGAACGTGACGAAATTTTTAATTATATGAGATATCATATATATTAAATTTAGTATGTTACAATAGTAAACTAATCAACTATTAGACGCTTATATATCTTTTAGTATATTGTTGATTTAAAACAAAAATTTAATTAACAAAAAAAAAAAGAAAGTACCCCTGTTACTCCCTCAATTTTCAGTTTCAAACTCTATTTTTTCGGGCTTAAAGAGTTTTTTAAGGTTCTTTCATAAAATTTTGTTTTTTCAAACAAACACATATACAGTTCTTTCTCCTGTTATCCTTGAATCAATGACAGTTTCTCAATGATAAACATAATACGATGACAGTCTCCCTGATTATCCATTCAAAGTCTCGATGACAAAACAAGGCATTTGTCTGAGTGAAATTGCTCATTCTTGTTTCAATGACTCTTTGATTGAAGTTATTTTCAACTGTATCTGTGTTTTTTTTCAACCTGGGTTTCATGAGCGCTCCCATATTTTGATCAATATACTAAATAAGTAGTTGTATTTCAATTTGAATTTGTTGTTAAATATTTTGTTGAAATTGATTTTAGTTTTGTACTGATGTTCTTCATAACCTGGGGTTCAGTTCTTCAAATTCTGGGTTTCATTGAATATTATCTAAATCAAAGAGTTTATTCTAACTTGAAATTTGATTAAATGGTTACATATGTTTCTTGTAATGTGATTAAATAGTTATGTATGTTTTCTTAAAATATGATTAAAAGATTGAAATTGAGCATTATTACTGAAAAGGTTGTGGAAGAAGAAACTCAACTTCATCTTCCTCCTTGGAGAGATGGTGGGGAAGAAACTCAGAAGGGTAGCCGCATTCAACACACGCCCCAATCATTACCGGTCATGTGATAATATCTCTCTTAAGCATTTCGTCGAACGGTTGGCGGCTAAGAATTTCGAAAACTATATGCATTGTAGTTTCTTCTCTCTATCAACCACAAATAGATCCACTTCAATTAACACTTCTAATCACTAATTGACGAAAGAATAAAGACTCTCCAAATTTACTAGTTGAATCCGAAGATAATAAATAACATATAACTAATCTGGACAAATAATATCAGTATAATCCACAAATAGTTGATGAACTCAAATGTCCAATAAAACTAATGTGAATATTCAAGTCCTAGAACAATTCAAAAGCACCAAACATGAAATTGAGAACAAACTTATTGGTCAAAACCACTTTGACAGCATAATATGGAGCGTAACGCCATTCAGAGACATGGAAGATGTGAATATCTTCATTGGGTCACTTATTTTCGTGGAGGAGGTCGTTGTGAAAGTGCGTGATGCGGTGGAGAAGGAAAGGGACTGCCTTGATGCTGAGGAAAAGTATGAAAATGGTGCAACATGTTTCACCAAAATGGTTTTGGGTGCTATTTGTTTTTTGACGATGGTTAATGGTGAAATACGTTTGTAAACGATGGTAAATGAACCTCCCGTCTACAAAACGTTTAATTATGTCGTTAAGTTGTCACGTGACTTTATAAACCGTATTTTCGTTTGGAAATCAGTTTTGAAAAGACATATATGCCCTCTCCTTATTTGGTCCTGTCTAAAGTGCTTGTTCTTGGGTTCTTCATTCATTCTGAAGTGCTTGTTTCTCTCCTTACCGTGCTGTTTCGTCTCCTTCCTCCGGTTTTAAGTTTGTCTCCTTCCTTCGATTTCGTCCAACCTTCTCTGCTTTGCTTCGTTCTCGGCTGGAGAAGGAAGTAGGTTCATTTGCTGTTGCTGTCTTCTTCTATCCGTTCGGTTCGGTGCAAGTTTCATTGTTGAGAACTTCTTCATGTTTTTGGTACAACTTCTTCATGTTTAACAACAACCAACTGAGTACAACAGAGACTACAAATTAACAACACGGACACTGATTTGCAGAAAGTAACACAGAAACTAAACACTACCTAATATCACATTAGGTCCAATACACAACCTAACACAGAAACTAAACACTAACACATTAACTCAACACTAACAACTTAACTAGTCAATTACATTACATCATGACCCAAACAACAATACCTAATATCATAATGAACATTGAAATTATGATCTTCTTTTGATATTGCACCATCAAACGCAGGGAATCAATTTCATCATTCAATTCGGCCCGGATTGTGTCGAACTTCTTCAAAGCCCTCTTTCCATACTCGCGCATTGTGTCGAAATTGTAGTGACTCCCGCATGAAGACGTTTTCCACTGCATATTTCGAACACAATTAGTGGATGAGGGATGATCAAATTCGGTTTACTATTCCAAATTAAGGTTTCCAAACTACTAAAATTGGGACAAATTAAACCCAAATTACCGAATATCTTGGGCACCCATAGAACATACGCCCGAAGTTCTTCGCCGTACCAGCTGGAATTGCATGCGACAACAACCCACAGTGGCATAATCGACAGTCATACTCGTGGAATGTCTTCGGTGGGGACTTCGGTTTGGAAGATGAAGACGAAGACGTAGAGTACTTACCTGGAGGCATGGAGAACTTCAACAGCAATCTTCAAGCTTCCCACCAGCTTCAAGGAGACATGCAGCACACCCTTCCCACGACACACAACACAAATGGTTCGACAAACATTTGGGCGGGATACTATATAGGTTGATAAGGGCATAAATGGTATTTCAAAATTTATTTTCTAAAGGCAGAGTCATGTGACAGACCACGTGCTAACTTAACGTAGGTATTCAACAGAAGTCAGACGGAAGTACCAAAAATCATTTTGACTAAACATGTTGTACATAAACCATCAGATGGGTTGGAAAACCATTTTGGTGAAACATGTTGCACCATTTTCATACTTTTCCCTTGATGCTGTCCTTGTCTTCCCTTCCATGTTGGAGGTAATGCGACTCAACAAATCACCATTTTTCCATCTCTTTAAATAAACCAAAGGGCAACTTCATTATTTCAGAAGGGTCACATGATTGACACATGCAAAACTGACGGAAAAATTTAACAGTTCAGTAACGGATTAACCAATCAGTCACATGCTAGAACATGTGTAACCATTCAGTCATGCGAAAAAACATGTTTAACCAATTATTCACATTGGTCAAACATGTATAACAGTTCAAGTAATTAACCCTAATTTAAATACTAAGTATGTTAAATTTAAAATTGTACGTAAAACAATGTTTTTGGACGGATGAAGTTAGTTCAATAATATATATATATATATTAGTAGAATCAATAAATGTGTGGTAGACACGTATAGATGCGTTATCTTGAGTGCTAGGGCATTATTATTATTATTATCATCTTCTCCATGTGAATATTTTCAAATAATTCTTCTATTGACGAAGAAGAATACGTATCTATCTACGTACTCCGTCGCCATACCTATCTCAACTAACTAACACTTGCACGTGGGAAAACATCTAGCCGACAACTTTGATATTTATGCGATCCATATATGGATGGATCGAACTGCCAATGGTGTGTTTTGACTATCAGTTATCGAAATGATCAAAAAAGACTATCAGTTATCGATTCATCGTTTCTGACTCGATAATAGTATAAAAAGATTCGAAAACTCTTTTACAAACTGTCCTAATTTTTATCAATTTATCAGCTTCAGGTGCAAATTGCTTTAGAAAATATATATGGTGCAAATTGTCATCTATGGTCAAAGTGGAGGGATGCAGTATGCAATTTTGCGGGCTTAACTGGCTTGATTGAGGTCAACGTTGGACTTCCCTAGATCAGATCTCTTGATTTGATCTTATTAATATTAGTATAATTATCGTCCGTTTTTGTCGCCACGTGATAAATGTCATCTATGTAAGCCATGCTGTTGAAATTGAAAATATATATAAAATTATGTACCAGAAAATATTTGTATATAAAATTTTACAATTTGAAAATAGAAAATTATGCTCGTCACAGTGTTGGGTGGATGTCATTGTCATATTTTAGTAGAAAATAATTAATTCCTTCCTTTTAATCTAGTAGTAGTTACTAACTTACTACTTTGATCGCTTAATTTTATTAGTTTGAAGTTTCACCCTCAAATATGACCCGTCGACGTCATAATAGGACCATGGGTCAAACATCACTGTTAGGATCATGAGCCACCACTTTTACCACACCGATCAGAGGCATTCGCGTGCTGGGTATCTATCATGGAAGAATAAATACAGGAAAATAATAGTTTTATTAATTTACGCGTTATATAGAATTTTGCTTGAATAAATACTTATATTATAATTAATGACGAATTTATAAATTTATTATCGACAACGTGTCGGTATTTTCATGAATGAGGCTATTTTCAAATGAGAATGGCTCCAAAATGAGAACTAAAGACCATATTATAAATACTCAAAATCGGAAGGATGAATCCAAATTTTTAAAAATATATATATATATATATATCACTAGTTTGTAATAACTATTAATATGCATTTTGTTGACAAATTTTTATTTTAAATGAGTATGTAAGTCGTCTTATTTTTATTTTTTTATAATAATATATAACTTATAAATATTATATATATATATATATATAAATACATCATTATAAAAGTTTTTTTTTTTTTGCCAATAAAACCTGACTTCCTCATGATAGATTACTCCCAAAGATAGGGTATGAATTACAATCCAAAATAAGTAAAGAAATAAGATGAGGTGGGGGTCTTTCGACCCAATCCGAAGAGCACACCCCCTGCGCAACCTGTTTGGCTACCCAATCCGCACATTGGTTCGCCAATCTATTAGTAAAAACCCATCTGATCCCGTTGATGGAGTTTGCTACTACCCTGGTGTTCTTAACAATAGTCTCTAGTTTCCACAAAAAACCCACTCCGTTGAAGTGGTTGATGACCAATTCTGTGTCGGACTCGATCAAAACTGCCTACCACCTTTCTTGGGCGGCAAGCTTCACACCTTCCATTATTGCTAGTGCCTCCATCTCTTCGATTGAAGACGCAGCAACCTGGAAGGCTCGACCTCCACAAATATGACCATTGGTGGTCCTAGCTATAACACTGATACCGCCCCGATTCGATCTCGAGCACCACAAGGCGTCGCAGTTAACCTTGATTGTTCCTGGCTCCGGGGCTACCCACTGCTGGAGTCCCTGCCTGTGCTGCCGAACCTGATTCACCTACAACTGGGGTTCCATCTCCTCCCTGGCGCTAGAGATTTGTTCCATGATAAGTGATTGATTAGGCGGTTTGTTCTCAAAAACAGATTTGCAGCGTGACTTCCAGATGAACCAACAGGAAATCATCACCAAGATCCACCTCTTCTGCTGTTGTGCCATGTTGTTCGGCGCTTGCCCTCTGAGCTGGGAAGGGACGAGTCGAGCAAGCCATTCCTCGAGTGTGCACCCGTGAAGTCCAGCAACATTAAGTCCACACATACGTAGCCAAATCTAGTGCGTCCAGCTACATTCAAACATGGCGTGTTCTGTCGTCTCCAGCACTTGACAAATGTGACAGAAAGGCGACGTAGAGACACCCCTGCGAGCTAGGTTCCCCTTGACAGCAATCGAATTTGTCACCAGCCTCCACATGAATGATCTGATTTTCGGCCAGACCTTCGGTTTCCAGATTGCCCTCCAAAGAACAGAGGCCTCCCCTGTTAATGACGTCGACGAGCTGCCTGCATCCTCCCCTTCTACTCCGGATAAGTTCTTTATAGAGTGGTACGCCGATCTCACGGAGATCTTCCCATCCGGAGTATAGGGCCACCTGAAGACTTCAGATCTAGAGATCAAAGGGATAGGGACATTCATAACTACCTCTGCATGTTGCTGGTGCACCGCTTGTTGAATCACGTCCGTTCTCCAGCCTCTCGTAGCAGGGTCTATCCATTGGATCACTCTCTCGTTGCCGTTAGCAGCGGCACCCTCCTTTGGTCTGAGCAGCTGCTTGCTCGGTAAGGGTAGTTACTTGTCCATGAACGGATAAATCGACCGACCATCCCCCATGGACCACACCCCATGCTGTCGAAGGTGATCCCTACCATGAACAAGACTAGACCAACCCCAAGAGACTCTCCCCCACTTCACTGCATGCAAAAAATGTGATGATGGAAAATATAACTCCTTGATTACCTGCACCCACAAGTTGTTTGGTTCGGAAAGCACTCGTCCTGCCATGGTAGCAAGCATGGCAGAGTTAAAAACATTCAACTCCCGGAACCCGAACCCGCCCGAGGCCTTAGATCTTGTCATGACTTCTCATCGTTTCCAATGGATTTTACGATCCCTGTTAATCGCTCCCCACCAAAACTTTGCAATTAAGGTATTGACCTCCAAACACCATGTCTTTGGGATCTTTAGGACGCTCATCACATAGGTCGGTATTACCGTGATTACCGCTTTTATAAGGACCTCCTTACCTGCACTCGTAAGGTACTTGTTTCTCCAACTATTGAGTTTCCCCTTGACTCTTTCCTTTAGGTAAGTTAATGCGTCCCGTCGCGATCGCCCCCAAACGGATGGTAGCCCCAGGTATTGGCCCGAGTTCAACACCTGTTGAACTCCCAATGCTGCTGTGATCTCCTGTTTAAAATCATTGTCCGCCGCTTCATTGAAGAACAAGCTCGACTTTGCAAAATTTAACCTTTGGCATGAATGCCTACAATATTGGTCGATCACATGTCTGAGTCTCGTTGCCTTGTCTACTCCTCCACTCAAGAAGAAGAGCGAATTGTCCGCGAAGAACAGGTGGTGGATTAAATGGCATGAGCTCTTGGGTTTGATCCCTTGTATGTGGTTGTATGCAACCTGATCCTCCATCATTCTAGAAAACACATCAGCAACTAAAATGAACAAGTAAGGTGAAAGCGGGTCACCTTGTCTAAGACCTCTCGTTGGTTTTATGGTTCTTGTTCTTTTGCCATTTGCTAGCACTTGGTATGACACCGTTGATATACATGCTTTTATCCAACCAACCCATTGTGCCGCAAATCCCCGTGCTTCCAGGACCTTTAGAAGAAAGTCTCATTCTATCCGATCGTAAGCTTTCTGCATGTCTATCAGGGCATATTCTGTCCTCCCCTTCCCCGAACCCGATCTCTTCCTTGATTTCAAGAAATGAATCATTTCATGCGCAATAAAGATGTTGTCATGGATTCTCCTTCCTGCTACAAAAGCGCTCTGCAACGGGGTGATCAGTTCTGGCAAATAGATTTTTAATCTGTTTGCCAGAACCTTTAAAATAATCTTATAACCAAAATTGCAAAGACCAATTGGCCTAAATTCATAAGCAAATGTAGGGTTTGGTACTTTAGGAATCAAGGTTATATCTGTTTGGTTTATGAAGGAGGGCATTATACCTCACTCCAGGAAGGCGTTGACAAAGGTGATGATGTCCGGGCCAATGACAGTCCAGTTCTTGTGGAAGAAAGTCCTCGGAAATCCATCTGGCCCCGGTGCTTTTGACCCCCCCCCCCCCCCCCCCCCATCTGAAATGCAGCCACCTTTACCTCCTCATTCGTAGCTCGACTGTTAATAACCTGTTCTAATCGACCCCAATGTTAACTGGCAGCCCCCGACACGTAGCTTCCATATTTGGGACTGGGTCCCCTTCAAGCCGATCCGATGTGAAGAGATCAGCATAGAAGGAGTGAATCTCCCTCGAGATTCCCTGTTCAGATTCGATCCAGCTACCATCTTCCCCCCTAAGTCGAATGATCTTGTTTTGCCTTCTACGTGCTAGGGTCGTATGATGGAAGAATTTCGTGTTTTTATCCCCGTCATTCAACCATTTGACCCTAGCGCGTTGCTTCCAAAATATCTCCTCTCGTTTCCCCGTCTACGTGTTTTTATCCCCGTCATTAGAAAAGTTTTCACATGTATTTTATATTAAAAGAACAATTCCTAAATCACAATACAAAAGAAAAGGTTATTGCTTTTTTACTTATGATACTCAAATTTTAAATATATTAGGTAAATAAAATGAACTACATATATTTAATGATGCAATTTTTTATTATATGGTAATATAATATTCCTTGAAAAATTGTTCTTTGTTCTTGATTTTTAGTACGTGTCCCATGGCCAGATGCCAACTCTGTCTTCGTCTATCAACGCCCTCTGCGAGGAAGAAACATACAATCCAATGAAGGTCAATCCTAAATTCCAGCTAAGAGAGATGCAAATTCAAATATATCGACAATTCGAGTCATCACCTGTTATGGTTTTTGACGGTTCGGATTGTGAACTTTTTAAGGTTGTCGTGCATTAACGGTTGAGATTTTAGTCTGTTTTGCTGACTCATGTTTTGATTTAAGGCACACTAATGAAGTTAATCTTAATAAATCTTCAATTGTGCGGAATATTGTTTGGAACTTTGAAAAGTATACCACAACCACATGCACGACTCACTAAGTTCGAGGTCGATAATATGATTAAATAGAAGTTCAGGGATCAAATTACATTTCAGTAGCAAATTGGATAAGAACAACACGACAATGTGATATGATGGCGCCAAAATTAAGAATTACCGTTGAAGGTTAATCATCAGTTGTAGTTGGTCTGAAATATTTGTTCATACTCCCGTCATTCGTTTTTTTTTCATTAATCCGACTTAAAGCCTTTTTTTCTTTTATTTTTTTACTAAGTGTTTTGCTCTCATTTTGTGTGATAAATTGTGAATTATTTTTTTATTTAATTTATTCTTAATAATAAATGATGAAAAAATTATTAAATGAATATATATTACCGGGAAAATAAATTTTTATGATCTGTTATGAAAATATAACATTATTGTATTATAATTATAAGTGTAAATATAATATTTATGTAGCATATATATAACACTTTTTAATAAAATATATTTTTTAGTCAATGAAAATTTATTTAATTAAAAGTTAATTTTATTATAAATTTTAACAATTTAATTAAGAAAATGTATTTCTAGTAATAGAGTTAATGGAAAATTAATATAAATTAGTAGTAAAAAAGATAAACACACACACACTTTATAATATGATTTTAATATAATTCATTTTGTACAAAATATTTAAAGCTTTCTTATGATAATAAATAGTACTAGATTAATAAATAAAAATGAGATAAATCGTAAAACGTAGAGAAATTTCAGAAATTTATAAAGGTACATATGGATAATGCATATCATCAGTAGTTACAAAATAAACTTAATTAGTAATCAATAAAAACAATTTTCTTTTAACAACTAATCAACTCAAAATTTTATATGTCATAGTAGTAGTCAAATAGATGTTTCTGTAATTACAACATATAACATCAAGATAAACGGAAGATTGGCAGTTTTAGGGGCCAAAGAGAAAGACCTGGAAAAAAATATCTATAAATGCATTCCCTTCTACAGCTAGCTTCATACTTTGCAGTAACACTTCCTTTCTTTCTTTTTTCCTTTCTTTCTCTAGAAGTGGGACTGCACAATTCCCGTGATCTATACAGTAAGCTGCGGAAACCAATGTTATTCTCCTTCTTGATTGTCGTCTGCTTTGCATTTGCTGTTCTGAATATTCATTTCCATGGCAGGGAAGAAGAAGAAGAAGAAGAACAAAGGTGTAGAAGATGGTGAAGGTTCCCATCATTCTGGTGGTGGGTCTGCTGTTCTTCTACTGCAGCTGCGGAAACATGGCAGCAGCAGAGTACATGAAATACAAAGACCCCAAACAGCCCTTGAACACTCGAGTCAACGACCTGCTGAAGAGAATGACAACGGAGGAGAAGATCGGACAAATGACACAGATCGAACGAAGCGTCGCAACCAATGAGGTCATGAAGAAGTACTACATTGGTAATCTCATCTTTCTTGTAATATACAATCCAATTGAGGTTTATCTTGCATGATGAATGAATCCCAGATTTGACGAATCCCAACTTATTGATGCATTCAGGAAGTGTATTAAGTGGAGGAGGAAGCGTCCCATCTAAAGGGGCTTCTCCTCAAACTTGGGTCGACATGGTGAATGATTTTCAAAGGGGAGCGCTATCAACCCGACTCGGGATACCCATGATTTACGGGATTGATGCTGTCCATGGACACAACAATGTGTACAAAGCAACAGTTTTTCCTCACAATGTCGGACTTGGAGCTACGAGGTAAATTCAATGAAGCAGTAAATGTTTTATTTTGTTGCAGCAATCCAAAGAAAACCATATAGATTATGATGATGTTTTTCCCCTTCTATTTTCACCTCTAGGGATCCTGATCTAGTCAGGAGAATTGGAGCTGCTACTGCTCTTGAAGTTAGAGCTACTGGGATCCAATACGTTTTCGCTCCTTGTATCGCGGTAACAAATATATATTGTTTTTTGTTCTTTCTAGATCAAACAGTAAATAATGTTTGTTGTTTGGGTATTTATGTCATTTCGTTCCTATGGTGACTACAGGTTTGTAGAGATCCAAGATGGGGAAGATGCTACGAAAGTTACAGTGAAAATCCCCAAGTCGTTAAGGAGATGACAGAGATTATAACTGGACTGCAGGGACAGGTTCCTCCTCATTACAAAGGCTCCCCTTATGTTGCGGGACAGTAAGTAATAATTACTGCACCTTCTGGTAAAAAATAAAATGGCGTCTCTTTAGTTCCTGCGCCTGCCTGCCTACTTATTTGACAAAAAAAAGAGAGAATTTTCTGGTAAAATGGTCCAAGAAAAAGACATTCTTGGACTTTTGTTTTGAACAGTTGACCTTTGAAGCTGCAAAATCTTGTCATCCATACACTGTAACAACTTGTACTACACATATCCATATTTTTAAAAAAGAAGTAGAATTTGCTTCGAGTTGAAACCAAATTTGTCACTTTTTTACAGGAAAAATGTGGCGTCTTGCGCAAAGCATTATGTCGGAGACGGCGGCACGACAAATGGAATTAACGAGAACAATACCGTGATCGATTGGCACGGTCTCCTCAGCATCCACATGCCTGGGTACTACACTTCAATCATCAAAGGCGTGTCTACGATTATGGTCTCGTACTCGAGCTGGAATGGGGTCAAGATGCATTCCAACTACAATCTCATCACTGGGTTCCTTAAAAACAGACTCAAATTCAGGGTAAAAAACACATACACAATCATTAACAATAACGATGAACTTTTTGAAATGGTTTTGACAATGGTGTGGTTTTCCCCCCCAGGGATTTGTGATCTCTGACTGGCAAGGGATTGATAGAATCACCACCCCGGAACATGCCAATTACTCTTACTCCATTACAGCAGGAATCACGGCTGGGATTGACATGGTTCGTGTTTGTTTGTTTAATCCAAGTTGGAAACTTTTATGATGAGTATATATCTAACGTGGCTTGCTTTAAACAGATCATGGTGCCGTACAACTACACCGAGTTCATTGATGGGTTAACCTACCAAGTGAAGAAGAAGATCATTCCTATGAGCCGAATCGACGATGCGGTTCGGAGGATCCTGCGTGTCAAGTTCACGATGGGTCTTTTCGAGCATCCGTTAGCCGATTATAGCTTGGTGAACCAGCTGGGAAGTCAGGTTGGTTAATGAATTTCTTTACTATAATATCAATCGACACAGTACGATAAAACGTTATCGACTAGAAGCACGTACTTTTGACTCTATACAGGAGCATAGACAATTAGCTAGAGAAGCAGTGAGGAAATCGTTGGTCTTGTTGAAGAACGGTGTATCCGCTGACAAACCGTTGCTGCCGTTGTCTAAGAAGGCGCCGAAGATTCTCGTTGCCGGAACCCACGCAGATAATCTCGGGTATCAGTGCGGTGGTTGGACGATCGAATGGCAAGGGCTCAGTGGCAACAACCTTACTAGCGGTAATGTTATATAACATTACATGATCTCAACTCGTTGCCTGGAAAATTGTTTGGATGAAATTTTAAGATTCATATTGATTTCATTTATATATCGTTGTTGTTTTTTCAAACAGGAACTACGATCCTCTCGGCTGTCAAAAAGACGGTCGACCCGAAAACAAAGGTTGTCTACGCAGAAAACCCAGATGCCAAGTTTGTAAAATCGGGGCAATTCTCGTACGCGATCGTGGTAGTGGGAGAGCACGCTTATGCAGAGACATTCGGTGACAACCTTAACCTGACCATGCCCGAGCCCAGCCCGACCACCATCACAAACGTGTGTGGGTCTGTCAGATGCGTGGTTGTCGTTGTTTCGGGGCGTCCCGTTGTTATCCAACCCTACGTTTCATCCATCGATGCTCTTGTGTCGGCTTCGCTGCCCGGAACTGAAGGACAAGGAGTGGCGGATGTTCTGTTTGGAGACTACGGTTTCTCAGGGAAGCTCTCTAGGACATGGTTCAAGACTGTCGATCAACTGCCGATGAATGTCGGGGACCACCATTACGATCCCCTATTTCCGTATGGGTTCGGGCTTACGACCGAGCCAACTAAAAGCCACTGAGAATGCTCTGTATCTGCTTTATGATTCGTCTTCTCAGTTTTGTTTTTCTTGGATCTGCATTGAAAATGAAATCCCTCTCAGTGAATTACCATTTGAGGAAACAAACTCTTGGGCTAGCTAGTTATGTTTCTCTGCTCACAATTTCTTAAACATGACAGTTAAACAACTTGAAACTCATCAAGAAACAACTTTGAATAGAATTACATATAAAAATTACATATCCCCTTTTGCAAAGATCAGATACGATAATCTACTTTTTGCACCCCTTAAGCCATCGGTGCTGACACCGTCTCGGCCTCCTTGATCTGCATCAAGATCTCAACTTTCTTATCAAGAAGTGCTTGGATTTTTCTGTTTAGCTTCTCTAACTCGTGCTGTAGCTCGCTGAGATCCTTGCCGCTTTCTGGATTCGATTCTGCAGGAGTATCCTTTTCATCTGCTCCTTTCATTTCATCACCTTCATCGTTCTTATGCTTCTTCTTCTTCTCTTTATCTTGTTTCTTGGAAGAGTACGATTTAGGTTTCTCCACCGATTTGGTCTTCCATTGAAGCTCCACCTTAGTCTTCTCTTTCTTGGAACCCTCCTCAGTTTCCCACACTTTGCTCTCCAGCTTAATATTAAGCTCTCCCTTCTCTGTCTTCTTCATCGCTTTCATGGCTGCAAACTCAACCTAGCCTTAGACAGTCAGTGAAGATTCTGGGAACACCGCTCAGATTTCGTGCTGAGAGTGTAGTTCTGTTTAAGAGTCCAGGGTATATTCGTCAACCAGACAGACTCGACTGGCAGTCTGGCTACTTCCACAGCATTCTCCGTGGCCTCGAGCAAAATGACCGGTTGAACCGAGTATACAAATATGGTTTGATTATTGTGAAAATAAATGATAGAATTTTATAAAAATTAAAATTAATATAATTTATTAAGATAGAAATTTTAAAATGGATATTAACTATTATTAAATAATAAGATATTATATTTTTAGTTTGACTTTTAAGATGTATGGTTTATATATACTAGGGTTAATAGTCAAAGTGCCCCCTAATGTTTGGGCGAAATTTAGGATTGCCCCTTAAAGTCTAAAATTTTAAATATTAGTCCTAAAGTTTGGACGATTTCAAAAATCGCCCCTTTCTGTCCTCTGTATGTTAATTTGGGACGGAAAACGACCATGTGCTCGGCATGTGACTTCACAAAACTTTTGAAGACAAAAATGTCCTCCTTCTATAACTAAGACACGTCACGTTTTTCCTTTAAATAACTAACACATATAAATAAATAATTATTTTATTCAATACATAATAGCAACAGCAGCAGTCACTGCCGAGGATCCCCGACAGCCTCTTCCATGTCCAAGAGTGCTGGTGGTGGCAGTCCGCGTACAGAACCAGTGGTGGCTCAGATGATGATGACCCATCCCTCCGTCCCTCCGTCCCTCCGCGTGGATTTGAGTCGCCGGATAAGAATGACGATCAGAGAAACGAAGACGACGGCAATGAGGGATGTTGTGGCGATAACGATGATGAAGAAGGAGTTGGAGTCGAGCTTGCCTCTGTGAGATTCCATGTCTTCTGTGAGCTTGCCACCCGACAAACTACGAGATTCCATGTCTTCTTCTTCGAATGGGAGGCGAGCAAGTTAACTGTGGAAGGGAAAGTGGATACGTCAAAGCTTCGGGAGAAGTTGCAGGAGAAGACCAAGAAGAAGGTGGAACTTGTACGCGATGAAGCTTGCCTCTGTACTCGACAGAATTCATTCACCGTAACTGGAGATGAAGGAGAGGAAGGTCACGGTGGCTTAGGATGTTGTGCCTAAACCACCGTGACCTTGGGCAAGAACAGAGCATGCTCCGTCGTGATACAATCTTCCATGTCCAAACAAGAGCATGAATCACACGAAAACAAAGCATGAATCACACGAAAACAGAGCATGCTCATGAATCACACGAAAACAGAGCATGGCTTCGTAAACTCCCTTGAGCTTGTAGTATATCAGCTCAACCCTCCTCAAGGCAACTAGTTGGACTTGTTGGTTTAGGTTCTGGAGCTTGTAGTATATCAGCTCAACCACGTCCACGACAGCTCAAGCTCAAGCTCAAGCTCAAGCTTGTAGTTGCTGAAATCATACGTCGAGATCAACAAATTTCTTCAACCAGGAATCTCTTTTCCACCTGCTTTCTTGCAGTGCAACCCTTGGAGCTGCTGCAGCGGTAGTAGTTTCTGTTGACAAATATCTCCACCAAGTTACTACTACCATGTCGGAAAATATACAGTTCTGCCTTTGATGGGTTTCTGACTGTATTTACGCCATGCTCACCTGGTTCTTTCTGCAAAAAATCAAGAAATTTTAAATCAATAATTATTTAACGTTTCTGTGAAAAAGGAGAAATATGGCATGTTGCTCATCGAATCTGCTACCTTTTTCTTGATCTGGATGTTTGAGATTGCACCGGCACCGGAAGCTGTGGCTAGTTCCCTCCGCAGAAGACGCCCCCCCGGAAAGATCGTCGTGGACTGGGGTGGTGGTTGGATCATAATCTGAGGCGGCATGTTCATCGTACAACCTTGCTGCTTCTGCATATCTCCGTACGAGGAGCTGTTGCCGTTGTTTTCGAAAGAGATGAAGTACGGTCGGAGAAGTTGCTGTAGTTCGTCGAAGAAGTTGCTGTAGTTGCATTTGAAGGAATTTCAAGGTTTGGCTGAGACGACGGTGGAGGGTTCGTTTGTGGAACCGATGCTGAAGATAAACAGAGAGATGTATTTCATGGAGTTTTGAGGTGGTTCGATTGAACGTGAAGAACAGGCTGGAAGGCTGAAGGTGCCCTTCACGATGTCAGCTTGAAGAAGGGCTTTCATGCTCAAGGGTATGTTTGTCTTTAAAATTTCTGTGAAGTCACGTGCCGAGCACATGGTCGTTTTCCGTCCCAAATTAACAGACAGAGGACGGAAAGGGGCGATTTTTAAAATCGTCCAAACTTTAGGACTAATATTTAAAATTTTAGACTTTAAGGGGCAATCCTAAATTTCGCCCAAACATTAGGGGGCACTTTGACTATTAACCCTATATATTATATGGTTTCTAGAACTTTGAATGTGTATTGTAAAGATGAAAAGTCTGAAAATATTCATCTTCTTGTTTTTTTAGTGATGGTTAATGGTTCAATACATTTGAAAATGATGGTAATTGGTACCTCTGTTACTTTTCGGTTAAAAAATTCCGTTAAATATTTTTTATATTTGCAAAATTAACCAAATATTTTTCTAAATGTTACAATTACACCCTACAAACTTACACTAATGTTTCAAACAAGTCTTGACTCGATTCGAGTCACACCGGGGGTTCCCTAGTCAGGGTCCGATCCCCGACCAGGTCACCCAACTCTGGGGACCTGATTTGTACTCAGACCCAGAACATAGGACGCCCGATTGAGGCTCAATTGGAGCCCCAATCAGTTTGGATCGAACAAGTCTAGGTTTAGTTTAAACGATTAGGGCTCCAATTGAGCCCCAATCTGGGTCGTATGGTCTGTGTCCGAATTCAGACCAGGTCGCCAAACCATGGGTATACGGTCTGAGTTCGGACCCACAATTGGAGCCCCAATCGGTTTGGACCGAACCTGACTGGGTTTGGTTCAAATGATTGGGGCTCTAATTGAGCCCCAATCGAGGGTCGTATGGTCTGGGTCTTAACCCAGACCAGTTCGGCAAACCATGGGAACCTGGTCTGGGTTCGAACCCAGACCAGGTCGCCCAACCATGGGTACATGGTCTGGGTTCGGACCCAGGCCATAGGACCCCCTCCTATGGGGCTCAATTGGAGCCCCAATCTGTTTGGGCCGAATCTGGTTGGATTCGGTTCAAATGATTGGGGCTCCAATTGAGCCCCAATCGAGGGTCATATGGTCTGGGTCCGAACCCAGACCAGGTCGCTCAACCATGGGTGCATGGTTTGAGTTCGGACCCAGGCCATAGGACCCCCGATTGGGGCTCAATTGGAGCCCCAATCGGGGGTCTTATGGTCTTGGTCCGAACTCAAACCAGGTCCTCAGGGTTGGGTAACCTAGTATGGGTTCAGACTCTGGTTAGGGGACACCCCATGTGGCTCGAGTCGGGACTCGTTTGAAATGTTAGTGTAAATTTGTAGGGTTTAATTGTAACATTTAGAACAATAGTTGTTAATTTTATAAATATAAAAAATATTTAACGGACTTTTTTAACAGAAAAGTAACAGAGGTACCAATTACCATCATTTTCAAACATGTTGGACCAAAAACAATCGTTTGGGTTGGAAAACCATTTTCGTCAAACATGTTATATCATTTTCAGACTTTTCATTAAAAATGATATATATTATGCTGTATTAACAATATGTATAAAATATAATAATTATTAATTAAAATTATTCTTCTAATGTGATATATGCATAAAATATAATAATCATCCATTAAAATTATAATTATTCCTGTAATGTAATATATATATAAATATATTTTTTAGGGTTTATTATACAAAATTATGGAATAATAAAATAATAGAGATATGTGATTAAAAAAAATAGTTTTAGGGAAGAAATATATATATATATATCAATTAAAACTATAGCATTTGTAACGTGTTTTTCCTGAATAAATGAGAATTTTAGAATAAAATGTCAGTTACAATTTTATTAAAATAAAATAGAACTAAAGGTGTAATTAATTAATTTAACATTAGAATAGAAAAAGTACTTATAAAAAATTTATTATAACTAAATTAGTATAAATATATATATAGGAAAATTTACTAAACTGGTACCCGAACTTGTGGGTAATTAGCAAGTAGGTGCCTGAACTTTTTTTTGTAGCAACTACGTAGCCGAACTTATGAAAATTAGCAAATAGGTACCTATCGTTAATTTCCGTTAATAATAAATACCTGAATCGGTTCGCTCGAACCACTTTTTTTTTAAATGTATGGTTTATATCTCACACATGCATGACTCGTTCTCGGAGTGTTTCTTGATGCACCGAGAACGTCTGGAGTTGAGTCATGCATGTGTTTGCTATATAAACCTTTTTTTTAAAAAAAATATTAAGTGGTTTGACCGAACCTCAAGTACCTACTTGCTCATTCGTGTAAGTTTAAGTGCATGTTTGCTCATTACGTGATATTTTTTGTTTATTCTTAACGGAAATTAAAGGTAGGTACCTATTTGTTTATTTAAGAAAGTTCAGCAGACTATTTACTACAAAAAAAAAATTAGGTACTTGCTAATCAATCACAAATTCGGGTACCAGTTTGGTAGTTTTCGTTATATATATTTGTCATGAAACTTCCTATTATAGTAAGTATTTCCTCTTCCTGTTCTTTTTTCCGAAACTTAGTTAACACAAGCCCATTAAACTAGCCCTTAAGTATAACTACAATACCTGCCTTTGACGCTCTTTCAATGGGTTTTTTCGATCTTTTCTGTCCTTGCTGTTCCTCCTCCGATTTGCCACAACTAGCACCATCATCATCGCCTTTCTTCTCTCTTCTCTGTTCATCCTCTTCATTTCTCTCTCCGGAGAAATCCGTATGCGGCCTTTTCTCTACATCTCATTCTCTGTTGAAACGAGGTCTCCAAGCTTGACGGAGATACAGTACATCTCCTTCTCTGTAAGCTGTCTATTGCCGTGGCACGGCAGCCATACAGAAGAAGGAGGTGTACCGTGGACGTCATTAAATCCTCCATCTCTCTCTCTCAGTGCCGAATCTGTTTTTCAATTCTCACACAATGAACGACCTTTTATCATCGGTAAGGATAAGGATTTCTCGTTCAAAAATGGTTGTGATTGACCTCGATTGGATTGCACGTTAATGCAGTCCTTGTTTTACGTGCTTATGCATTTCATTTCTTCTTTTCTAATCTTAATCTTCAATTTGAATGAAGTTGGCAGTCTTAAGTTTCATCTCGTTGTTACTAAACTATGAGCATTGCGTGTAGTTGCTTAGAAAGTAGATATATATTGGATCCTTCCTTATGTAATGCTAAACGCCTGAGCTCAGATTTACAAGAACTGGATCATCTCTAACCTCTCAATGAATGAATTTCAGTAATTTCAAGTGATTACATTTACATGTGCAATTTGCTAATACTTTAACTTGCGGACTAAGTAATGTCAATTTATTAACCGAATCCACTGTTCAAAGATCTGAATGTAAATGAAATGGAAGATTCAATTTTGTACATTTATGTATATATATATATGCTTATGGATACTGCATCATAAGCACTTAAGTTTAGTTTCTGTCGCACTCCAGATGCGTTTTGCTTCTACAAATGAAAGTACCTAATTAGTTATCTGTTTCTCTCATTTTATTGAACAAATTGCAGACATATTCTGTATCTCCTTGTTTCACTGTTATATAAGTGTGTACTATTTTAAGAAAATATTATAGCATCAGAAGAACTGGTGTTAGATTTCTTGTTCTAACTTGATGGCCTTTTTGCAGGAATCGTTTGAGATCCATCGGGCTCAATCTTCCAGAAGTGGAGATATCGAGCTAGGGTCTCTTCAAATGAACTCAGCGGAGCTTGGCTTGGATAACTTCTTTAAGAAGGTAGTATAATCCACTAAATAACTTTAAATTCATTGTTGGATTTTCTCTTAAACTGCATGACTATATCAAATGAGCAATTGCACTTCTCCATTCTTTCAAGATTTTTTTTAAATTCTGATTATGTTCTTGTTATTATCTTCTTACAGATTCAGGATATTGATATACAAATCGAGAAGCTAGTAAAGCTGCAAACGAAATTACAGGTGCGAAAATCTTTGTGTTGTTAAGAGCTGCTTCTAATGATTTTCACCATCAATGTTGGTAGAGAGATGGAGTGTTAGTGGTGTTATGAATTTATTGTTCTTGTAAGGATAACTATGTTATTATGAATCCTCAGTCGGTATTAAGGCATAATGCATCTTCTTCAGCTATTAGCAAACTACAACCCATGATATTATTGTTGATATTTCAGCTTCTTTAAAAAAATTCTTTCCTCTTGTCAATAATGCTCAGATTTCTCTTGGTCTCATAGAAGGGCAGTTTTGCAGATTCCTTGGATAATTTTGCTCCTTTTATTACATGCAGGATGCACATGAGGACTCAAAAACAGTAACAAAAGCCGCTGCCATGAAAAGTAACAAGATATCTTTATCTCTATTGCTCGTCATTTTTAGTTCTATACCATGAATATATTCCATTTAATCATAGTAGGGTTTTGCAATCGAACATGTTTGTATACCTGTTCTATAAATATTTGCTTTTATTCATATATAAACCGCTGAACATTTTAAAAAAGATTGCTGAAGAGTTTCAAGTGTATGGTAGAATAATCTCAGTTCCTTAAATTGTTGATAATACTATATAACCATACAATCCTGCTCTCTATACTCTAGCAATCAAGCAGCGTATGGAGAAAGAAGTTGATGAAGCAGGAAAGGTTGCTCGCTTTATAAAGACTAAAATTGAAGAAATTGACAGAGAAGTAAGTACATTTTTTTTCTTCAACTAGTCTTTATTTGGTATCTGATGTGTCTTTCTAACATGATTCTCCAATACAGAATTTGGCAAATAGGCAGAAGCCCGGGTGTGGAAAAGGTACAGCTGTTGATCGGTCAAGAACTTCAACGACAGTGTATCTCTCGCTTCCTCTTCTCTACTGAGTTGAACAAGCAAAGTTGTAGATCTTTTTCAGTAGTTATAGAAATATTTCCTCCGTGCTTAACTTTTTGCAGTGCCTTGAAGAAAAAGTTTAAAGACAGAATGGCTGAATTTCAGGTTTCTATTACACATATATGTCCTTATCCACCTAAATTATAGTGCACCCTAACTTCACCTCTTTGACATGAGATGCAAAAATTGAAGACCTGGAAAATCTTTGCAGCTTCTCAAAGAGAGCATACAGCAAGAGAATCGTGAGGTTGTGGAAAGGCGTGTGTTTACAGGTCTATTAACTTTTCGACACAAATGAGTTCTGAAAACCTTGTATGATTTGATGATACCGAAGCTAACTCGTGTTCCATGGTTCATGTAATGTTCAGTCACAGGTACCAGAGCTGATGAAGAGGTGGGCTTTTCATTCCTAACTCAATCTCAACATACCATTATATATATATATGTATATATATATAGGGATCCTAATATATTGACTTTCTATTTTCATGTGTAGACAATTGATCGACTGATTGAAACTGGAGACAGTGAACAAATATTTCAGAAGGCCATTCAGGAGCAAGGGCGAGGCCAGGTTATTTTCTTCTGCAAACTTTCTGATTTAAACTAAGAAAATACATCCCATTGTATCATTTTTACAAAGTAATCATTTTATAAACTCACCGTACACTCTATGTACTAACTACATCGTATTTAAACGAACTTGATTTTCACAGATAATGGATACAGTTGCAGAAATTCATGAGCGGCATGATGCTGTCAGAGACTTAGAGAAGAAGCTCCTTGATCTGCAACAGGTACTTTCCAGTATTAGTTCCTTCATGGCAGATTATAAAATTATATCTGGTATTATCTTTTCTCTGCTGATATACGTACTGTCTTGCTGCAGATATTTCTTGATATGGCAGTGTTGGTTGATCACCAGGGAGAAATGCTTAACGACATTGAATCACAGGTACCCTACTCTCGACTTTTAGTTCATTTTACAGACCAAGACAAGCTTGAAGATCAATGGATTATATGTATGTTTTTTATTAATCAGGTGTCGAGCGCAGTGGATCATGTGCAGAGAGGGAACACAGCTCTCCAGCGGGCCAAGAGCCTCCAGAAAAACTCTAGAAAATGGATGTGCACTGCTATCACTATCCTCCTCGTCGTTGTGGTGATTGTTCTTGTGGGGGTCGTCAAGCCATGGACTAGCAAAAACGGTGCCTAGACTCAAGATCTATGGATTTGCTTGGTACATACGCTAACACACAGAACTAGCGCTCCCTCATTCATGTTTACCCGCCATAATTCTTTCCTTGTTATATTTTATATATGGAGAAAGAAAGCTCCAAAATCCTTTTATATGAACGTTGATTATTCTTTTAATTATATGAAAAAAGTCAAGTGTGGTAATGCTGTAATTATTGCTAATGATTAATGGCATTTTATTAAGCTGGACATCTGATCAGTTTCTAAGCTCAACAATTAACGAATCGATTAAGTGGTTGTCTATCATAAACCCAACCTCAAAATTTACATGTCACCGTGGACTCTTGTAAGGGTGTTGATGAATTAATCGTGGATCGGTTAAAATATACTCAACTCAAACAAGATTCGTGATTCATAATAAGTCAATGTTCAAGACTTATACACAACCAGCCACAATCCACAGGACAACTCATATGACCCGTGTTATTTTAATTTGTACAATATGAAATTTGTAGGAAAACTCATCAACCTAGGTAACTCATCGATCTATATGACGTACTGATTCATACAACTCAAGTGACTTATGCAACCCACGTGATCTATACGACCCGTACGACTCGGGCAACTCATTAAATTTTATATAATCTATTATAATATATATTTAGCTATACAAGTTCACAAATTAACTTACAGATCGATAGTTACGTGATCTCATTTTTCATATAGGTTAAACGAATCGTACTAAAATGATCCACGAGTCCCAAAACTTCGACTGACCCATAGGCGGATGCGGATCACACCCACGTGGAGGTCATCCCTTGGTGGTGCAAAATTAACCCACCTACTTTTATATATATATATATATATATTAGATTCTCCCATCTACGATTCACGCTTAATGGACCAACCTACGACTACATCTACATGTGACATAACGTACAGTGATTTCGTAATTCAAATAATTGAATAATAATAATTAAAACAACGACGGGAAATAATTATGGTAGAACAAAATCTATACTATAGAATCATATGCTAAACAACAAAGCAAAAAAATAACAATAAAAAAAAAAGCCGGATATGTTTTACAGTCGCTGCTAGTGGAGATCGTATTCGCTTCCCTGTAGCACGTCTCTTGTGGACAGGTTTTTTGCAACTGCTGAACCACTGAATAGGTTAGTTAGTGTACTGGTAAGGGACACAAACTGTAGTAATGGCTCCTTTTGTATGTAGTGATTTACCATATGAATCTAAGCTGACCCCAAAAGAATCGAATCTTGAAAACGAGTTATTCCCCATATACTCTTCTTCTAAGCAAAAAAATCCAGATAGATCTTCATGGACGTGTGTGTCTGTGTATAAACTTTAATCCGACCTCTGTCAACTCTAAGTCTCTAATCATTCGGGTCCATCTCCTCGTCCTGATCAAACGGAAGTGTAACATTGGTGTTACCTTCACGATGGCCAAAATCGGCCTGTTCAACAGGATTGCTCTCGTATTCTTCCCACCCATTTTCGTCATCATTTTCATCTTTAGCTCCTCCTATTGACTCGATTGGTGCGTCTTTACTATGATGCATCCATTTCGGACAACTGTCTTCCCCGCCGTAAAGAACTCTCCCATTATTGCCTTTGATGTGATCCTTAACTTCGACCTGGGAAAGTCGACAAGAACATTCCGGAAGAGGGTGAGAAAGAAAAGAAGCTGGCTTTGAGAACCGTGCTTGCCTCACAATGCCCTCGACTTCTAAGCTCTTGTTGAGATGCTCTTGCACTAGAAGAGTCCAGTTGCGCCTCAGAATGTACATACTATCGCCCGTAGTGTTCAAGAACTCCGTTAGAAGTTTCCTATTCACAGTATTGATTAAACCCAATAATTAGAAGTTGATAATAATAATAATAGGGATTATATGCAATAATTATACAAAATGAACAAACTCACCTGTCAGGTCGATAAGTTCTAGCAAAGGCAGTCTCATAGAGCCGCTGCCCCATGACAAAGCTAGAAAAGTCGGGCCATCCACTACCATCATTATTAAACCCTGGAAAAAATGCATCTGATTCCACAGAGACTATATAATCAAGAGCGTCCCACAGTAACCGATGGGCTTCTTTCCTCAGATCTGAAGGTGAAGGATCAGGCTCTGTATCTCGCTCAGTAACCCAAGAATACCAACCTTCTTTCTCGTGTCTATAGATAGGTCTCTCTGGAGGTGGAGGCAAAGGTCTTGGACGTGGACCCGCCTTATCCCATTCTTCTTTCCGTTGTTTCTCACTTTTGGGAGAAGGAAACTGAAAAGTGTCCTCAGGAATAGGGCTCTCTGGTCCAATGAGATCTGATAGTTCTTCTATACTGCACAAAGAAGTCCGATCTACTATGTTTGGGAACATGGCACGGAGAGGGATTAGTACGCGCTGACCCCCAAAAAGTTCGAAGCCTGCGAGGTATATGATGGTCTTAGAGGGGTAGCCCATTCCTCTGAGGATAATACCAACCTGAAAAGAAGAGGAAACAGAAATCTGTCAGATTTACACCAAAATAGAAACGTTTGAAATAAACTAGCATTAAGTATAAGTAGAACAATGTTAAAATGTTCATTGAAATGGAATGTGTAGCCAAATTTTGGGCGTCAAAATACCTCTTCAGGCATGAGGGGGCATAATCCTTTTCTTTTTTGCACGTGTGAATCTATGTTCAATTCTTTGACAATCCCTTTCTTGATCATCTGTGACCGACGGTATTGAATGAGCTCAGTATGAATATCCTGTTAAGTATCACATTAGAGAAACAGAATTAAGGAAATCATACAAGAAGTCTGCAATTATAAACTATACAAACTACAATAAAGATCCAATAATCCAATTAAATCTAACGAAACGTCAACTTATGCTCCAAAAGTTAAAAGAAAAGAGCTTTAAAGCTGCAAGAACCTGAAATATTTCTGCACAGCCATGATATGCTAATGTTTCCCTGACTAAGCCAGGGTGGTATGATAAGTAAGGTTGACCCCATGCTCGTAGCCTATTAAAACGAGTAAATTAGTTAGTTACTTGAGAGTATATTTCATAATATAACTGTTCCAATGAAATAAAAGTAAATTATATAAAACAATTTTCCCGCAATTGTCATTTTGCATGATAAGAAATCAGTTCCCTGTGATAATAAGGTTAACCAAGTTATCCTCGTGGCTCAAAAATCTAAAAAAGAGTTTCACCTCTCCACCATTCGGTGTCCAAGCACCTGAATCTCTGAGCGGAACTGGAGTGCGTGGAATGCAACTCTGCATCTCAATCTTTGTAGCTCTTCCAACTTTTTTGGTAGGAGTGACTGAAACGGGTATGCTGAACATGATGAGACTCTTGAACTCAGTTTATATGACATCACAAAACCAAGACAACAAAAGTGGTTGGTTAAGCAAGAAACATAGTATGTTACGTAGATAGTTACTCTCTCACAAATATCCAATTACCTTCAAAGATAATCTAAAGATTTCAGGTAAATGCACATGAGAATTGCAAAGGAGTATGAAGAGCAGTTAACTCATGCAATTAGCAGGACTGCAGCTTTCTAAACTAATTTGAAATGTTCCTATATCTATAGCATCATAGTGTCATCCAATATTACCTTTAGCATGAAAACTTATGAAAATACTCAAACCAGGTTAGCATTTCTCAAAAGCAAATATCCAGTGAGGTCATACATGGTCATAGTGTTAGCATTTCTTAACAGCATGGTCATACATAGTGGGAAAGCAGCAGGAAAATTACATACGTGACATAAGAATGAGCACATAAAACCAGAATAATATTCAGATCCTTAAGAAAGCACATAAAAAGAATCCATTTTCAATTGATGCTACCAAGTAAATTTTTTTGGAAAAACTGAGAAACATAATGATTGCTAAACCACCTGCAGACATCCACCATCCTCGAGAATCAGTCCAATAACTGTAGCCTTCTTGAGCTTTGGTAAGACGTCTTTTATATAAAAAGAAGGAGATGTGGAACCCTTAGGCTTGAAAGTAGGAAAGCTATTCCTTTTCTTCAATTCTTTCAAATGGTTTGGCAAGCTCTTCACTACAGTTACATCATTTTTAAGTGAAGTTATGAATTGCTCCTCATCGTAGAGATAGGAGAAACTCTTGAAATTGTAGCTGTAAAATATTTCCATGAAGAAGAAAAATTAGGATATTATCATGCACAGCAGTTGATCATATCACAACAACCAGAAACAGACCTTATGCCCTTTGCACGAGTAGATTGTTGAATCTCTGGAATGACTAGTGTAGCATTTAGAAGCCTAGATATGGCGACAAGATCGCATATCTAAAACATCAACAAGAAAATAGTAAACACTCCTTATACTCATTGTTGTACAAAAAACAACCTTTCAGATGTACGAGAACATACCGACGGCCTAATCTTCTCAAAACCACCGTAGATTTTGGCATATATAAAAAGAATCTGTTGGTCACTAGGGCCTGCCAAAAATAGAGAACAATTAAGTAGAACTGAAAAGAAAACTTGTAAGTCATTCTTAAAGCAATTGATAAGAGTGGCTCACAAATAGTTAAGAGGATACATGGCAAGTATATGTAGATCAGTTCTTCTTAGTTTATATGACTATATGAGAAATCAAATATGAACGTCTTTTCTCAGTATGTCACATGAATATTCAATCATCTATCCAGATCTTAAAGAAACCACAATCTCAAATAAGAAGCTTTACGTCACAAAAAATCATTTAGAACATTGTAAGTGTTAATAACATTAGATTCCACAAGAAATCAACTGCAAGGAAATCATTTATGGATCTAACAATGAGCAGAAGGGTAGCAATTTTTAGTTTCTTTTCAACAGCCAAACTGAGGGTAAGAAAGCACCGTCCACGGTCACCATAATTGGAAAAAATGGCAATAAATCTCCTTAGTTCAAGTACACGGGTACTAGATAATGGAGATATGGCTGGTCCTAAAAATCAATATGCGGCTGATAGCCATTTGTAAGGAATATAGGTAACTGCTCATACAGCTACTTCACAGCTTTGAATTATGATTGGACCATTGAACTTAGCAGCCCATTGCCAATTTAAACATTGACTACCTTAGGAACTCATTTATTAATACTGCTCATAAGATTTAAATGTTCACGAAATTCTTGAAAAAGAACTCACCAGGATAATTACTAACCCGAGGATTAGCGTATGGAAGCAAAGACTCCAGACGCCTCACTCGTCCCCACAACCTTCTATTCCTGACAATCTGCAGACACATACAGAACAAACAAATCAAATCTAATCTAATGACTGAAATCACATGTGAACACAAAACAGCAACAAGCATATGGAGGGGAAGCTCACTCGACTCCCTGGTATAGCAGAAAACTCCACCCTAAATCCATCCATTGCACTGTACTGTACCAAGCCGACACTCGATTTCGCAATAGAAAGGTGCAGCAGCAAAAACGCCAAGGACATAATCAGCACAAAGAGAGCGAACCATTTTATCTTGGACCTGACCACCATCATCGATCATGAGGCAGCTTGGAAGCGCAGTCAATTGCTAGAAGAGCCGAAACTCATTGCTTGGCATTACGGATTCCAGTCCCTGAATGGACAAGAATCGACCCAGCTCGATTGAGATCGCGCAGCGTGGAGGAATCTGATTTTGAATCACCAAAATACGGAGAAATCCAAACGAAAGAGGGAGCCGCCACGGATGAGATGGATCAGAGAGATGGATCAGAGAGATGGATTTCAGCAGAAGGAAGGAACTCCAAATCTAGAATTTGGACAGAGGCACGAGTGATGGCATACGTTACGTTCTCTCTAGAAAAGAATAATATTAATTACAGGAAACAAGAGGGGAGGAGGAGACTGAGGGAGTGATTTTTGGAGATCAATTAAAGTTTGAAGATAATATTTAAAAGTTTCTAAAACCGAAAGTCCAAATAGAATAAGCATTTAATCACATCATAATTTATAAAAGGATTAAATACTAAACTAAAAAACTGAACCGCGTAGGTAAAAATTATTTGAAATTATTTTAATTTAAAGTTGATACGGTTACGATGATGATTATTATATCGAAGTCAAAGTAAATTTAATTATATTTTTCTAAAATATAAACATGAATCATTATAATAATTTAAAATGAATCGTTTAGATCTATGATTATATTACATCAATATAGTAATTATTTTTAACTAACATAATAAAAAAAAATTATAAAAAATTTGATTATAATAAATTAATAAACTTTTTAGACAATAAACCAATGGAATTGACTTGGTATTAATGTTGGGGTTGATCTTGGGCGGGACAAATCGGTCTTTTTGGCAAGACCGAGAACGAGACCGAAATTTCGGTCCTGACTTCGGCAAAAAAAAATTGTATAAGTCGGTCTTGCTTGACTCGGGTCGGTCTTGGTCTTGGATCGAATTTTTTGGTAAAAAAATTACCACAACGACCAGAACCAAGAACAATTGTGACCTAAATGGACTCGACAAATGGAATCGTGACCACGAACCAGAACCAACTGAAAATGGAGCAAATGGAATGAGCAAGAACCAGTTGTTACCTGAGACGGACGGACGTTGAGGCTGAGACGGACGCGTGAGACGCAAACGGAACCATGGTCTTGTACCTTAGTAGCAAGGAGGTTGAGCATGGTCGCCATGGTATGGCGACAGCGAAAAGAGCTACCAAAGCCTCGAGACGGCGTCAAGAGCATTCATTAACTCAATTAGAAGCTTTGATGGAGAGGAGAGCCAATGGAGAGGAGAGCACCAGGAGAGGAGAAACCTAATTTTTCATTTGTCTTTGGCTGCAGCGCAGAAGAGATCAAGTGAGCTACTAGTTTAGGGTTACCTTCTCCTTGACACATGTTATTTGTTATTTAATATAATATATATATTATTTGGGACGAGTCACGGGTTGGTCAAAACTTCTGACTCAAACCTAATAAATGTTTGGGTTAATAGCTTAATTGGTTACACATGTTTCCCCATTGTGCAGAATGGTTACACATGTTTCAAAATGTGATTAATTGGTTTTGCCATGTGACTAATTGGTTACACATGTTTCTTAGAATGTGACTAAATGGTTAATCTGTTAAAAACCGTCAATTTTTCCGTCAAATTGGCATGTGCTTAGCACGTGACCCCTGTTTAAACCATTTACGACAGATGGAAAAGACCATTCTGCCCTTCTGCATGTACCTCTCCTCTATTTCCCCCCATTTGACAGTTCCAAGTCATATTGGTCGGTTTTGCTTGCTGAAGACTCCTCAGCTGCGTTCTTCTCTGGCGATTGTTCTCCAGCTCCATTCGAAGTCTCAGGTATGCTCTGTTCCTTCCTTCATTTCGTCATGTGTTTTGCGGGTTTGTGGTGTGTATTGTTTGCGGCATGGTTATTGTTGATTTGCCGAAATGGGTATGTGTGTGCTGTTCCGAAGGCTTCGAAATGGGTATGTGTGTGCTCTGTTCCGTGTGTTGTTCGTTGATCGTCTCTGTTTTTTGATCGATCAAAGATTTGAAGCACATTTAGGGTTTTTGCTGAAATTTCGACAGCAATGGTGTTTTTTGCGAAACATGTTCTTCAAATTGTGGAAAGTAATATACTTAGGTGTTTTGTTGCATAAAGTTTCAATTTTTATGGAAAAGTTGTAGTTTTGATGTTGAAGTTTTATCATTTATTGGATTTTAAGCGTGAAGTTTGTTGTACTTTTGTATAAATGGTTGTTTTGTGACTGTTTAGTTAAGTTTGAAGTGTGTTTGTTGTGTTTTATTGAACTGAAATGTTTGCTATGTTTTTTTGAAGTTGGTAATTCAGTTTTTACTGGGAAATGGCTACCAACTATACCGTTGTTATCCGTCATGGTGGGAAGTGGATTGAAAAGGGTGGGAACCGAACATACGAGGGTGAACTTCAGTCATTCGAGGTTTCGTACGATAAGATGAACTACTCCACATTGACCGGGCTAGCTGAAGTATACTGCAATCTTCACCCAAGCGGGTCAATATTTTGGTTGCCTCCTGGTGGAAATCAAGGAACTGATCTTCAAGCCATAACTTCAAACGCAGATATGGACCCAATAATAGAGCGTCAAGGATCAACAGCCGAACACACGGTCGCAGTCCCAAACATCCAGACAAAGCAGTCAGTCAAAGAAAGTTAGAACTCCGGTTCGAAGGAAGAAGTTGCATGTCCGAAAGAAAGGTGGACCAAAGTCTGCTTCACAACAAAATATGCATGAAGTTGAACCACAATCACCGTCTGCTGTACATTTGGGGACACCGCCTGCAGAAGGTGTACCTGCTGAAACTGAACATGAGGGGTTCACAACTCCAAAAAGGCGTGTGAAGACATTAGCCGTCAAATCATCATCGGTTAGTATGCGAACACATTGTAAGTTCGGTTTACTATAAGTATTACACTAATTAGTTACTGTCATGTGAACCAGATGAAAAAAACAGGTAAGGGACGAAAGTTTAGAGCTTCTCCAAAGCCGACTTATGTGGACATCGAAGACGATGTCGTATCTTCGGCACCAGTCCTATCTGAATCAAGAGAAATAATTCTGCCTGATCTACCACTGAAAATTGTTTTACCCAAAAGGACAAGACAACACAAAAGGTCAATGGGTAAGTTTGGATATCCGGGTGACAGACGAGCTACACATTGACAGCACTGTCTAAGCTGTAAATATGTTTTGTGGGGCTGGAAATATGTAAGCAGGTTTAGTACTAACATGTAGTCGTACCAGGAAATATGTTTTGTGGGGCTAGAAAATGTTTTGTCAATTGGTGGTGAACTTGTTTTGTGTCTTTTGTTGTAAATGGTGTGTGAACCCAGTTGTTCTGTCGGTTTTTGGTGAAACTGGGATGTTTCAGTGGGGATGTTTCTGTGTTAAACTGTCTGTTGTGGAATGAAATGGGTTTGTTAATGTTGTCACGGCATTCTGTCAATTTAATTGCCTTTTTATGAAACATGAGTAACCATTTAATCACATAATAAGAAACATATATAACCATTTAATCACATTATATGCGAACATCCGTAACCATTTAATCACATAATAAGAAACATTGATAACCATTTAATCACATTATATGCATACATATGTAACCATTTAATCACATTTTTGTTTTTCACTGAACACTTTAATTATGAATAACAGCATCTAAACTCAGTCAATGAAACCCAGGTCGTGAAGAACAATAGAGTTTCAGTTCATCTTCTTACTTCCATCTGAAGAAAATATTCAACATCAAATTGAAAAACAACGACTTCATCTAAGTACATTGATCAAAAGTAAAGACACACAAACATATTTACAGCACACAACTTCGATTTGCAGCAACTATAAGCATTAATTCATCCCACAATTACGATTTGCAGCAACTGCATATTCGAAAATTCAAATTTCACTTCTACATGGGTAGATGCTCCCTCCTACAGAACTTGAACTTCAAATGGCGTTTCCTCCATGGGTAGATGCTCCAATTCCAAAATGACGCACCCAGAACAAGACTTCAACTAGTACCTTCCATGAACCAGTGAAAATTAACCCTAATTCTGTAAATTACGCTTCTTAACAGACTGATTGTGAAAGAATCATCGAAATACAAGAGTGGGAACGAGTTTTGCGAACATACCCAGACTGGTCTCGACGATTGAGGAGGACGAAATCGAAGCTTTCATTCTTCATGGCCATCTTCGACGTAGGCGGGAGTGCGTGACTCCAGAGTCTCTGCGGATTCAATTATAAGCAACAGAGACAATGGTATTTTCGTAACTTCATATGGGGTTGACAGAATTAACAGTGATTACTAACGGTAAACAGTCAAAAAACCAATTAGACACATTTCAAAACCAATTAATCACATTTTGAAACATGTGTAACCATTCTGAACAATGGTGAAACATGTGTAACCAATTAAACTATTAACCCTAAATGTTTTCACGAGTCAACCATGGGTCGTGGCAAAATGACTCATAGGTCAAAAACGTTGACACAAACACAACTCGTGGACGGGTTACCCACGAGTTATGATAGTTTTTGACACCCCTATGGAGAAGCAATTGGATTAGGATGCCTATATTTGACCAAATCATTCTATGGTAATTTGTTTTGGACTATTTGTTTGGTGTAAACAATATTTCATTTTGTTGAATTTAGATGAATTATTAACTTTTTGTCAACCGTTCTATTAATTTTGATAACTATGCAAGCTTTGGATACATGGTGGTGTATGATTGGACACAATTAAATAATAATATTATATTATTTAAAACATGAAAAAATATAGAAACAAATCTTACTTTATGTATAACATTTTAGTAAAATAAAAAACTAAAATATGGACTTTAAATATGAAATTTATGTATATAATATATTATTAATATGAGAAATTAAAAGTATTTTTACAAATTGAGAAAAAATATTTTATATTTTATTTAAAAAAATGGAATATAATATAAAAAAAATAGATTATGTATATATATATATATATATATATATATCGAAATTTAAGTATACTTTCACTTATTTCACATTTTTAGAAAATATTATATAAATAAAAATATTATTTTCCAAATTTTTAATATTTCTATATTATATATATAATAATGAATTCATATTTATTTTTTAAAAATTAAAAAACATTTTTTATTGAATACTAGAATAATCTAAGGGGTAAAATAATAGGGGTAAAATAGTATATTTTAAAGTTAATAGCTTATATAGAGGCATAGAGTCGCTATATGAATTTTTTTCAAAAAGTAACCACTGTGTATATTATTTTGAAAAAGTAAGTATACAAAAAATATATTTAAAAATTTGTATATAAACGCTACTGTGAGTAGCGTATTATATTTGTTTTTTACAAAATTCGCTACTCAAGGTAACATTTTTACATAAACGTCACTCCATGTGGCGTTACATAAAACACTACCTTTGAATGACGTTTTTCTTTAAAACTTTTTTCTCATTTTTTGACGACTCGATGTTTAATTAAAAATTACATTATGTATTTATTGGAAAAAAATTATAGTACGTAGATATTTTAATTGCGATTCAAATGATGGGAAAAATATTAAATTTGGACTTACGGATGGAGTAATGGACTGTACGCTCTATCATAAGTTGAGATATGAAAATTTGACTATAAAAAATATAACTCAGACCCTGTAATTCCAAACTCACCACGAATTTATTAGGTTTTGGGTTAAATATTTTCATAAATAATTAATTATTTTAAAAAAATAATGGTTGTTCAATTAATTTAGTGTCGGTTTCATTGATTTAGTGACGGTAAGTCACTAAATTTACTAAATAATTATTTTAGTGGCGAAATAACCGATATTAAAACAACTTATGAACAACAACTATTGGTTTGATACTAAATTACCTATTTTGTATGGACAATATTGTTTATTACTAATAGAGTGTTTTAGAGATAATATATTGTTATTATATTAGGAGCGTAAATATATTAATGATATATATATATAAAAGTGACAAATTATTACATAAAACAAACATTTAATGATAACTTTACTGACAATAAAAAAAAATTGATTGTATGGTATTATAGTAAACTAGTATACATATAAAAATAGTAGACAAATATACATATACATTTAAAAATAATTCAATATCATAAAAACTTGAAATATATATATATATATATATATATATATGTAATAAGTTTTTTGTATATCTTAAAGTTTATAATTATTAATTTTTTTTACCTTACGAAATAATAGGAATTTGAATATAGAAGTTTTTGAATTAATTTTAAGTTTTATAAATTATAAGTATGACATATATATGTTATTTATTTAATTTAATTCATTTTGGTAGATGAAGGCTACCTACCCTACTCTTCCTTTGATGGTTAGTTTGATGTCCCGTTCCTTACCTCCAACTGACTTGGAAGGATTGGAGAAAGTTGATGTTTATTCATTCACAACGAACTTCACGTGATATTGTTTTTTAATCATATATTGTATAAGCAGTTTATTTAATTTAAACGATAAATAAATTACAAAAATATCAAACCGATCTAGTCATACTCATTCTTTTACTATTTTGAATGAATTTCTATATTTTCGATAGAAATTTAGACCAAAAAATAATATGAAAGGAAGAAAATTAGGCTTGTTCATAAACCGGCTCATCTCCAAATCAGTTCAGTTCTGAACTGATTTGTAAAAAATCAGTATTTTTTGCTGTTTCTAAAAAAACTGGTTTGGTTTAAGTAAAAAAGATGGTCTGATTCGAAACAATTCAGAACCAGTTCAAACCGGTATGGTCAGTTTTTTTTAATAATAAATTTAGTTAGGAAATAATCTGGTTCAAACCGAAACTGAACCGACTAAAAATTATGTCCAACACACTGAACCGACTGAAAAATACACTGAACCAGCTGAAAAATGTTGAATCGACTGAAAAACACACTGAAGTACTGAACCGACTGAAAATCTGTTCCACAATCAACTGAAATCATGTCCAACATCAACATAAGAGTGTAATACATCTCTCAGTTTGGTTTATTGAAGACATCTCTAGGTTTGGTTTAATTTCAAACCGGTTTGATTTATTTTGCTTCAAATCGGTTCTAAAATTATATAGGTTTAAAGGGATATGATTTAAATTTATGTATAAACAAGTATAAAAAAATGAGTCTATTCAACCTGAATTATTGAAATTACTATTTTGAACTGTTTTACATGAAGCCTAAAAAACTTGTCTCATTTTAAAATTAGTTCGGTCAAACTGGTTCAAACCAAACCAGTTCAGCCGAACCAGTTTAAATGAACAAAACAACCCTAAATAAAATGTACAAAAAGTCAATCGAAAGTCTAAAGCATAAAAGTACTCGTAAATTGAATGGTAATGGTATAATTTTTTCTCAAGTTGACCCGATTCTTACTTATTTTTTGGGTCTACTAATTTTTCTTTCCATCCCTAATAATGATAAGTTTTCTTATTTAAGGTTTATATTAATTTACTTATTATTTTTTTACAACTCATACTTATGATTCTCTGTTTAAATTAAGGGTGACAAATGGTGCGTACGTGCATGTTCTCATGCGTATTAATACATTTATCATGTGACACTTACCAAACACGAATACAGATAAATTTATCATGTCATGTTACTCAATACGAACACGATACATAATTTGTTTGCGTGTTCATGTCATATTATTGTGTTGTTTGAAGTTGGTCAGTTATATGTTCACATGCGAGAAATATAATATAATATCAAAATAACGAATTGTTCATAGTAAGAATTAACAATAAAAATATTAAATTTCACGAGTTTTTAATATAAAATTAACAAATTTTATAAATTAAATATCTAAATAGATTTCTAAAAACTATTAAACAAAGTTTGTTTAGAAAAGTATTCAAAACAATACACTTTCAAGTTGACCAAAAATCAGTCCAACCAATTTAGCGTGTATGTCGTGTTCTGATACCTAAACACGAATACAATATGAAAATACTTTCGTGTTATCGTATTTGTAATATTGTATTATCGTTCTGTCATATTTTTTAACAAACACAATTTGTTATATATATATATATATATTCATGTCGTATTATATAAAAAATTGGAATTTTTTCAAAAACTGTTTAGTTTAGAAAAAATATTTAAAAAAGTGTATATCGAAATTTTTTTTTAGAAAAGTATGTATAGGCGCGTCCTAGGGATGCGCCTAATGCAATAGGCGCATCCCAGGGGTGCGCCTAATGCAATAGGCGCATCCCAGGGGTGCGCCTATTGCCCAAATTATTTTTTTTTCGCAAAAACACCGGCCTATCAGAAACCACGTTGATTTTAAGTCTGCTTATGGTTTTCCTCCTAAATAGAAATTGAGAGATAGTCTCACGCGTTGCTTTATCTCAGTATTCACAGGTTTTCCTCCAAATTTTCCAACTTGTTCTGAACAACAATGAAACAAAGTTCATGTTGTTGGTAGATGATGTGTATTTATGTTGCTCCAAATATAAGCTCCAAAAATCGAACAGGGTATAGGCTAACTAACAGCTGCAACACATTAGAGGCAGGCATGCTAGAAAGGTACTGCAGCTGCAATCTTCCGAATATCTTGTAAAGCTTCTCCAATGACTATAGCTTTTTATCTGAGTTCAAGCTTGCTTATGGTTTTCCTCCTAAATAGAAATTGAGAGATACTCTCTCCAGTAAAGAAGAAAGGAAGTTCTAAGAAGAAATAGTTTTCCTCCTGAAGATGTCAAACTGACTAGTGTATTTGAAGAAAAGTCTCATTCAGAAACTTGTGAATAAACAACTTTGTTTCAGTGTTTTACCTCGCGGATGTTGTTCAGAACAAGTTGGAAAATTTAGGGCAGGAATCTAAAGTAACCCCAAAAGAGTTATTTTGCAGCAGTAATTCCTGAAAATGTCAAACTAGCTAGTGTATTTGAAGAAAAGTCTCATTCAGAAACTTGTGAATAAACAACTTTGTTTCAATGTTTTACCTCGCTGATGTTGTTCAGAACAAGTTGGAAAATTTAGGGCAGGAACCTAAAGTATTTAACTTCTGAGAACTTCCTTTCTTCTTTATTGGAGAGACTATCTCTCTATTTCTATGTAGGAGGAAAACCGTATAAGCAGGCTCAAAATCAGATGTTTTTCAAAAAGTAAGCATATAGTAGGAAAAAAAAGCATACATGGAGGAATTTGGTGCGCGTAGAGGAATTTGGACTTGTGAATACTGAGATAAAGCAACGCGTGAGACAATCATCTCTGTGGTTTGTTAACAAATTGATTTTCTGTCCTCTTGATCCCAGACCCTTTTGTTAACAAATTGATTTTCTGTCCTCTTGATCCAAGACCCTTTTGTTAACAAATTGATCTTCTGTCCTCTTGATCCAAGACCCTTCCTAACATTGGAAGGGGATCAGCTTTCTTCTGTCCTCACCGTACGACTAACCAATACAATTCACATTCATGTACGCAATGATCTCCTTAGCAGACTTAAAATCAACGTGGTTTCTGATAGACGGGTGTTTTTGCGAAAAAAAAAATTGGGGCAATAGGCGCACCCCTAGGATGCGCCTATTCAATAGGCGCGTCGCGCGTATGCATACTTTCCTAAAAAAAAAATTCGATATACACTTTTTCAAATATTTTTTCTAAAGTGAACAGTTTTTGAAAAAAGTCAAAAAATTGTCTATCCCTAAAAAAAAAATGCGCGTTTATATTTATTTCTCAACTATTAAGCAGTCAGTTGTAATCATTTGTATTTTGTGGATGAACAATGTTTCTCCCTATGAGAGAATGTTTGGTTGGGTTTCTCTTTCCCTGAACTTTAGGAAGCACGTGCTGTTACCAATTATAAGTCTAACTTAGTCATCACCATCACCGCCTTCTTCTTCATCTTCTTCTTCTTCTTCTTCTTCATCTTCTCCTTCCTCTCCATTATTATTCACGATCACGACCCTCAGTTCAGTTTTCCTCCACTGATGATCTTTCTCTGCCTTCTTATATATTCATCCACCAAAACTATAATCTCTGCCTGCAGCCGCCATTTTCTAGGTTACAAGGAAGCTCCAGTGCGGTTCCTGCAGACTCCAAACCAAGGTTAGTCTTTTCCTCTCCAGACCATGCATGACAATAAATCTTAGTATATTTGTTCTACTTCTTGTCGTGATTTTGGTTGTGTTCTTGATCAAACAACATGATTTAAAGAGAAACCAAACCAAGACACACATATTATAATTTAGGTTAACATATTATATTTTTTTTTATTAATCTGACATGGGAGAGGAATATCAACAGTAAATAAATGTAAATATTAAGTTACTTTTTCCAAATGGAATAATGCATTTATAAGTGCATCCTCCCTTCCTGTGTTATATTATATATGTTGTGAAGAAAGGGTGGCATGCATGGCGACATTTCAACTTGAAGGGTAGCTACCACTAATACATCACAAATCAAAATAGAGAGGAATAATAATCAAACAAAAGAAAGAAAGCAAGATAAAATATTAACACTAAATTATTTATGTTGCAAAGTAGCTAAGGAAGAGGAGTGTTTATTTTTTATTAGGGGAGTATAATGAGTTTTATTTATTTTTATAACTAATACATTTAATAAAAGTATATCTCAATAAAAAAAATATTGCCTTGTGCCCATTTTTCTCGAAATGGTTTTACACTCAAAAACTGAACTTTAAGTAGAAGTTGATTATGAAAAAAGACATTTTTTTTAATTTTTATTTTGATATTTGCCTTCTAAATCTATAGTATAATAATATAAATATACTTCCATATATATCATCTTGTTAATTTATTATATTATAGAGAAATTATATATATTTGTACACAAATTATTTATTTTTAGACCTTTTAATTTTATTAAAAATAATAATTCTATTTTATATATTTACTCTCATCTCTCTTTTCTTCACCTCTCTTTTCTCCATCTCATTACTCCTCCCACTTTGCTCATCCCTCCCTCTCATGCCTCTTCATTCTCCTCTCTTACCGATCCATCCTGTCTTCCATATTTCACTGTCATCCCCACTTTAATCCACTTTGCGTTTACACTAAACCCAATTCAAGATAAACTTTGTGAGATCATATATTAACATTTATTAATCCCCTGTTAATTAGAACAAATGCAAAAGACATGATTTATATTATAATTGTAAAATCTCAGTATAACCATGCATAAAAAGCTATGTGAAAAGGGCACATAGGAAGGAAGGAGGCCAAGTCGAGTGAATAAGAGGTACATGGAAGGTAGCCGAAAAAGAGGGAAGGGACACTAAAGAGGAGGACGGACGAAGGTAGGAGAATAAGGAGGAGAGCATGAGGGAGGGAATTAAAGAGGGGGTACCAAGAAGAAAGAGGAGGGAAATAGTTGACGGTGTTGGGGGAAAAAAAGAGATAAGAGAGAAGTGAGGTGGGAAGAGGGAAGAGATGAAGGTAAATATGTAAAATAAAATTAATTATTTTAGTTTGTTTTTTTAAGTTTTTATTTATTAAAAGTGATCCGTAAAACTTACGTAATCGTTACTTACAAATATAATTTCTCTGTATTATATAATGCTTGCAAATTCAGGTTAATTTTTTAAATACTATATTTTGTATATAAGGTAAAACTTATATTATTATTTATAATTTAATTATAAGATATAGACTAATAAGACACATATTTGAAAAATATTAAAAAAAAACTATAGATACAATATAGTGTGTAAATATTATTAAATAACTAAAATAATTATGTATATATATATATATATATATATATATTATTGACAGAAGAAACGGCCGTCGCTGGTTTCTTGTTTCGTTAACTAAAAGTTATAAATTTAGATCTTGATAATAAAAAAAATTCGGTGTTCACGTTATCTTTTTGGGTTTTAGATCATTCAAATATAAAGCGTGGTAGTACTTGAGTGATCATAACTCTTATGATTACCAAACTATCTATCCATTTTTGTCTATAACGTGTGCTAATAATACATGTACTACGCGGACAAAGGCTTTTCATAGAATTCTGGTGTAGTCGAATATATATATATATATATATATAAAAGTGATTCTGTGTTAAAAATAAAAATAAAAAACACGCGATTATAAAGATACGACCTTTAAATGTTTTGAACTATTTTAGTACATACGTTGTGTTAAAATACAACATTGACTTTCATGGGCTAAGATAAATTTTATGGGATAATATTTTGAGTTGGACCTAGAAGAATAATTTAGTATAATTAAGGGTTTAGTTTGTATCTAGATAATTCTAGGACTAAATAAATTCTATGATATTCTTTAGAGTTTCTTAAAATGTTCTAGAATAGTTATCTTCTATAGTTTTCTAGGGAGTTCTTAATCTAGAGATTTCTTTAGGGTCCTATAAATAGGTGTTGAGTCATTTGTAATCAACCAACAAAACAACAAGAACCAACCAACAAGTGTGTTGTACAAGAGAGTCTTCAATATATCATATTTAGAGTGAGAGTGTTATATATATACAAGTTCTTCTCTTGTTAGTAAAGTACGGTATTGGGCAAGTGCAATATAGCACTTCGATTCTTTACATGGTATCAGAGTCACTTTCGGGGTAACACGGAACTAGTCGAGATCGTTGATTGAAGAACTTGAGTATCCTAAATATGGATGTTGGTGGTCGTGTGATTGGAATAGGTATGGAGCTACTCAATTCGTCCAATTACTGAATTTGGAAGTCTTGCATGGAGTCCTATCTCATAAGCGAAGACTTGTGGGTTGTCGTTGGAGGGAGTGACATTACATCCCCGGAGGAGAACGACGCCAACGGTGGGGAGATCAAGCACTGGAAGCGGAGGAATGCCAATGTGGAATTTGCCTTGCAGAGGTCGATATCACCAGGGGTGTTTGAGCATATCTCATGATGCACCTCTGCCAGTTCGATCTGTAAGACGCTAGACCAGTTGTACAACAAGAAAAATGAGGCTCGACTACAAATGTTAGAGACCGATCTGGCGAATGCAAAATAGGGTGAGTCTTCGATTTCACAGTTCTTTTTAAAGGTTAAGAACTTGTGTTCATAGATTAATTTACTCAACCCGGAGGAGCCAATTTCGGAGGTGCGGATAAAGCGGTGCATTATTCGAAGATTACGTCCCAAATATATACCGTTTGTTACGTCAATTCAAGGTTGAGTTCAACAACCGTCCTTGGAGGAATTTGAGAATCTTCTAGCTTCACAAGAGACGTTGGCTAAGCAAATGCACGCCAGCAGCAGATCAATGTGCGCTCGTGGCTCAAGTGAAAGAGAATGACGCCAGAAAAAAGGTTGGTGGTAATGCAGAGTCATCTTGTAAGAAAGATTTCAAGTGTTATCGATGTGGTAAGCCTGGACATCTAAAAAAAAATTGTCGGAACAAACTGAAGGAGAGTTACATGGTGGCGTCTAAGATCGCAACTGAAGATGAGGAATGGGCTAAGCGTTTGATAGCTAAGAGCATTCCTGCTCTTGCGGCCAGAAACTCAAGAAATGAGTGGATTGTAGACTCTGGTTGCAGTCACCATCTCACCGGAGACGAGGATCAATTTTCCACTATTCATAGTCATGAAGGAGAAGAAGTTATAGTCATGGCGGATGACACCATTCACCCAGTATTGATCAACAACAGAGGTGAGACACCAATCAAACTTGATAGTGTCTACCATGTTCCAGGAGTGAAGCAAAATCTTCTCTCGGTGGCGAATGGAGTTGATTCAGGTATGTATGTTTTATTTGATCCGAATGATGTGAAGTTTCTTCAAAACGTTGAGATGATCAAGGCGGATGTCGTTCACATCGGTGCACGGGTAGATGACATGTATGTCATATCGATTTCACATAAGAAAACCTCTTTAAATGAGGTTCATGGAGAAAGGGGGAGTTCAAATACTCACAAAGATGTCAATGGATAGGCTTGTCCAAATGAACCGGTTCAGACGAACTAGTCTGGAACTGGTTTGGTTCGAACCGGTTCGACCAAACTAGTTCCAAAACCAGACTAGTGTTTTTAGCCTTCAAATAGAACAGTTCAAAATAGTACCAAAAATCCAGTTCGAATCGGTTCGACTCGACTCGTTTTTTGATACTGGTTTATACTTAAATTTAAATCAAACCACTTTAAACCTATATAATTTTAGAACCGGTTTGAAGCAAAATCAACTAAACCGGTCTGAAATTAAACCAAACCTAGAGATGTCTTTAATAAACCAAACATAGAGATATATTGGACTGTCGTATGTTGATGTTGAACAGGATTTTAGTCGGTTGTGGAACAGATTTTCAATCGGTTCAGTATGTTTTTCAGTCTGTTCAATGTATTTTTCAGTCGGTTCAGTATTTTTTCAGCCGGTTCAGTGTTTTTCAGTTGGTTCGGTATTTTTTTCAGACGGTTCAGTGTGTTGGACAGGATTGTCAGCCGGTTTAGGTTCGATTTGAACCGAATTATTTCCGAACCAAAATTGTTATTAAAAAAAAAAACAGAACAGTTCGAACCAGTTTTGAATTGGTTCGAACCAGACCAGTTCTTTTTCCCTTAAACCAGACCAGTTTTTTTAGAAACAGAAAAATGTACTGATTTTTTTCAAAGTAGACCAGTTCAGTTCAGAACCGGTTCGACCCCGAACCGGTTCATGAACAAGCATATCAATGGAGGAGCCGATGATAAACAAGTGGAGAATCAAGGATCGAAAAAATCGATCATTAAGTCATCTCACTATCAGGATAAAAATATTGGTACAACTTATTCTTGCTTTATTGCAAGTCCAATAGTTAAGGAAAAATCTTCGTCTCATAATAAGAACGAGATGGAGAAGGGGAACTTCGAGAAGTTTGATAAAGTTGAGACAGTGATGCGAAGTTTGATTTGAAAGATAAATTCTCAAGGAAAAATAGAGAAAGAGTTCCCAAGGCAGAAAACGTTAATGGAAGAAGATCATATTGGTCTGCCAAATGTGCAGATTACAATGTTAGAAGAATGAAGACTTCAAGGGGAGGAAATTATAAAAGCACGAAGATCTACCAAGACAAACAACTCAAGTTGAGGAATGGAAGTTTCACCATAATCAATGACAATAGAAAATGTTATCGAAGCGAAAAAGTAATTAGGTTGAAGAATTCAGAGCAACATCGATTGAAATATAACATTGATAAGAAGAAACATGAAGTAAAGTCAATGTTGAGGGGTACTGTTAAAATACAACATTGACTTTCATGGTCTAAGATAAATTTTATGGGATAATATTTTGAGTTGGGCCTAGAAGAATAATTTAGTATAATTAAGAGTTTAGTTTGTATCTAGATAATTCTAGGACTAAGTAAATTCTAGGATATTGTTTAGAGTTTCTTTGTATGTTCTAGAATAGTTATCTTCTATAGGTTTCTAGGGAGTTCTTAATCTAGAGATTTTATTAGGGTCCTATAAATAGGCGTTGAGTCATTTGTAATCAACCAACAAAACAACAAGAACCAACCAACAAGTGTATTGTACAAGAGAGTCTCCAATATATCATATTTAGAGTGAGAGTGCTATACATACAAGTTCTTCTCTTGTTAGTCAAGTACGGTCTTGGGCAAGTGCAATATATCACTTCGATTCTTTACACGTTGTTCCGTCTTGCTTTCATATATTATTTTTTTTCGAACTGTGTAGTTTGGAATTTCCTTTTTTTTTTTACATATTTTAAAAAATGTAATCCTACTTGATTAAGTCAAATAATAGTATACGACAAAACTTAAAATTTTCATGATTTAAAATCAATTGAAAAGCTAGTAGCTTATATTATTAAATGTTTTCATTTCTGATAGTGTCTAAAATATTTCTTAATGTACTTATTAACATTGTAAATTTATTTAAAAAAAAAAAGACTTCATTTTGTACTCATATATAATATATAGAAACTTTCTAAACTAGGAGAGTCATTTTAATCTTATATAACCCTAGCTAGGATAGAGTTTTTTTTTTTAAGTGAGAACACTTTGTCCCGCCACTATATATTATATCCATCAACGTAGCTGTTACTCCCGCATATACATGAACTTAACTACATAACGACTATATTATCATACATATGTTTGAATGTATATGTTTCTTTGTTATTACAATGTAGATATATACATATTATGTATATACGCAGCAATTGTACGCATGTCGTTTAGGCTTACAAGGAAAAGTGTGCCGGACATAAGTAAAACATGAAAACCGTACCCTAATCTCCACCCAGGACGAAGCTACTAAGCGACGAGGGGATAATTGTCTCATCAACCTTTTGTATTGTGAAATTTATATGCTTACAAGAAAAAGGGTGCCGAACATAAGTAAAGCATGAAATACTTACCCTAAACCCTAAGCGATATAGAACAATTGTCCCCTCAACTTTTTATATTGTACTCATATTTTTTTTCCTATACTCATATAAATTGCAATGTCTACGAGTATAAGAAAAAAGTGTGCATAACATAAGTAAAACGTGAAAATCGTACCCTAACCTCCACTGGGAACGGAGCTACTAATTAGTGACGAGGGGTACTTATTCTCTCAACTTATAATATGATCATTATTACTAGAAATCAACTTACAGAAGTATAGTTTGAAGATTGGACTCAAGTATATATAGTACTTGGTTATGACAACTATAACACTTAGTGTCCAAGTATTCTATATAATTATAAGAAAATGTACTTACATCTAACACACAAGTATTACAAATTAATCAACAAGGCATGCATGTACGTAGTACGGCCTAGCTATAAGTGATAATGTGCTCGTTTACGCACCGATTACACTTTTAAATTAAAACTCTAGATTGTTGCTCATCACCTACATTTTCCATTGCAGATCTGAGTTTTTGGCTTCCACCTTCACCGTAGTTGACTGGGGCGGGGACTGTAGTGGATAATGATGGTGCAGCACCATTAGGGAGATGATATGATTTAAGTACCCCCATAGGAATCGTTGATCAACGCATCAAGAAACAACGAGAACGTGTCCTGGTAATAGGCGCAGCTCGGTTCGGTGGCATACACGTTGTTATTGTTGTTGTTGCTGTTGTGTAACGTGATCAATCTTTCTAGATATTGCAGATCCTCGTTGCAAGGTTGTATTGCAACTTGAGTTTGGTGTTGGTTGACAATGGGGAGGAATTGATTATGGCCACCATCCACAACGTTATTGAGGTCGTCTCCTACATGAACTGTGGCACTGACCTGTCCGTGGTTAAAGGTACCACTAGTTTCTTGTATGAGCGGAGGATTCTGATAAGCCATATATTGTTGTGGTGGAGTTGGAAATAACATTGGCGCATAGCTGTTCTTTGGAACTGCAAATTCATCATTGTTGGGTGCTGCTGCAGTAATAATAGGGTTATGGTTTAATGGCTTGTGGTTTCTTGGGTCTATTCCTTGACTGATCAACTTCTTGCTCAGGTGGGTGTTCCAATAGTTCTTGATCTCATTGTCTGTGCGCCCAGGAATCCTTCCCGCTATCAAGGACCACCTGCATTCAAACACCTTCAATGAAGACAGAGGAGCAGACAAAAATGGGAGCTGTATATATATAGTCGTTGTTTTTTTTCCAGAAAATGGCGCGGCAGACACATCTTCATCGTTAAGATACGATTTTCCATGGCCGAACTGTTTTAACACAGACTACGACGTACGTATAAGTATACTTCAACTTTAGTTAGGTTGCTAATTCTGAAGCTTATCGATGGATCGATTGAAGAAATATTGCATATATACAGCAAAACTAATAAGATCTATTTCTGGTCAAGGTTGGAATTAGCCCTAATTTACAATCCTGATACCTGTTTCCAAGCAGGCGATGAAGGCGTAGAATAAGATCCTCTTCATCAGGATCTATTTGGCCTCTTTTGACATTAGGACGTAGGTAGTTGACCCAGCGAAGACGGCAGCTCTTCCCGCACCGCTGAAGTCCAGCACGCTTGGGCAGAGTCCGCCACCGCCCTTCTCCTTCCTTCTTTACGTAATTGGAGAGAACCTTGTCCTCTTCAGGCGTCCATGGACCTCTCTTTATGCCTACTTTGCTGCAGCATGGAGTTGGCTTGTTGTTTGAAGCTGACGATGATGAAGGTGCCCTCATCTCTCTCTCTCTCTCTCTCTCTGTCTGTCTGTTTGTGTGTGTGTGTATGTGCAGATCACGTATGTGGGGTTCGAATATATGATACAGTTAGGGCAGAGATTGTGGAATATCTCTGGTAAAAGGGGAATTAGGGTTTGGTTTAGGAAGGATGATGATAGAAATATCAATGTGGAAAAGAGATGATTATGAACAGTTGATATGTGGATAAGTTGCTCAAACAGAAGCTTCGAGGTTGGACCAATGAATACTAAACACATACGGGTGACGACCTCGATCGGGGATAGGACAAGTAGATATTTATAGATTAAGTCATTATAAATCAGAAAATTGATATCATTTATTACAAAATAATAATAATAATACTTGAGTATGCTAAGAGAATATATACTAAAATAGGTTTCTTAAAATATGATTTCCTTTTTTAGGCATTGTTTTATTCTTTTTCATATAAGGGAAAGAAAAAGAAATACAATAAGTTGCCAATGTATCTTAAGCTAAGAACTAAATTTTTTTTTTCATTTTTATCACTACCTAATTTTATGATCTCAGAATAATTTAAATTGTCCAATTATCGTTCCTTTTAAGAAGTCTACTTTTTCATAAAAAAATTCACTGTTAAAAAGTTTCATACAATTTTACTTTTAATTATATATACAATAATGATGACAATATTTTATTTATTTGCATGGGCGGCTGTCATGGTATAATATTTTATCTCCTCCTACGGACCATTAAATTTGTGTCGGATTTGTATCATTTTGGACCAAGAAAAAACAGAACCGAACATCTGTGTTTTCATCCTTTTGCGTATTTATTATTATATTTTAGGGTTTGTTTATCCAGATACTGTTCTTCGTGGCGTGCGTATTCAAAAGTCTCCCTTCCAAATGATGACCTCTCTCTTTCACACGGTCTTTCTAAATAGGTATATATATAGTGACGTTTTACTATAATCATTTGCGGTGAGACGTTGGTGCGCAGTAGATGAATAGAAGATAAGTTTTCCTGCAAGGAATTAGGGTTCATCATTATTAGAAGCAAATGGAGAAAAAGTTTCGATATTTAACTCCTCTTGATGATGATGAACTATATAACGTACGTAGCTAATGAATAAAGGAAAACTTGCAGATCAGCAGGATAAGGATCGAACAGTGAGCAGCAATACACAGAACTCCACTTGATGAAGGCGCTCTTCTCCATCATGCACGTACCACCAGTCTTTTTTTGTTGCAGATATATCCAATCAATGGAATGCCATAACCTAACTAACTGGAGAATGGGTTCATGAATTCAATCGAGATTGAGTAATTTTTCAGGTCAAAACTAAAACAATTCAAAAGAGGGTAACAGCGTTAAGGTATTATTTGAGATCCCATCTGTCTGAGAGAATTGATTAGTCGAAAAATTCGAGAAAGCTAAGTATGAGGGAAATTTTAGGGATTTGAGATTATATATATATATTAACTGTTAAAAGTATAAACCGTTGTATATATACTTAGGTCTTGTTATTTTTTAAATATTTAACCATGATCTATACTAAATAGTGAAATCACTATGGAGTTTTCAAAATTCAAAAATTAAGAAGAAATGGGAAACCTTTTTGGTTGGTCCTTTTTTTTTTTTTTACTATTTTGGTCGGATATTAAAGATTTCAGTCAGAAATTTGAAAAAAAAATCGACCACTCATAGTTCAACTTTCAATTCAGATTTTGATTTTCTAGGGAAAAAAAAAATATGTTTCTACAAATTTACATAGAAAGTGAATAATTTTATTTATTTCAATATATATATGTCTCTTCGTTTACAAAGACGGGAGTAATCTTATTTGTTTGCATAATTAATACTTAAGAAACTTAAGAAAAATCATTAATGCACATGAAACACTACGGGAGAATATATGTATAACGGCTGAAAATTGTTTCATTAACGGCTCAAAATATGAGCCGTTAATGAAAGACGGCTCAATGAAAAACGAGCCGTCATAGGAAGAGTCGTCTGATATATGACGGCTCAATATGTTAAAATTTTTTTGTAACTTATTAGAATAATAAACGAGAGATTTTGGAAGATTTTAAACTAAGTTACATGATATGTCAACTATGCGTGAGAATTATATGTTTGACATGGACCAATTATAAATTATGAAATTGAGATTAGTAATGAGAAAATGTGTTAAAATTAAAATTTACTTGTCATAATTCTACATAACCTAGCCAAATTAATATATAGATATAGATATAGATATAGATATAGATATATATAGATATAGATATAATATATATAGATATAGATATAACGACAAGTTCGTTCCCCCATAATAATTTTAAAAAGTTAAGGATTAAACTGGTCAAACGGCTCAAACCCCCCCAAAAAGAATGAGGAAAATCAAACCGTAAACTGAACCACATATCTTGGGTTCAGTGTTATGGATTATGATCTTTTTACGGGTTACAGTTTTTTGTTTCAACCATAAAGTCCCATGTCTCATTCGCTAATGAAATAAATTTTCAGGTGTTTTCTTCTCTACCTCGTCGTAGCTTCTCTTGTAGAAGACGAAGACGTTTCTTTGTAAAAGACGAAGATGCTGCTACTGTTTGCTTGTTATGTCGTCATTGTTGCTGTCCAAGCTCCCATCGCCAACTCTGTCGCCGCTGCCATCACTAAAGCTCTTGTTGTTGCGTCTTCTCTCTACATCTCTGCTCGCTGCCTCCTCCTCTTCCAGCCGCGCTCAACTACCTCTGGCAACATTTAGCTGCCCACAAATCACTACGGGAAAAATCAAAGTTAAAGGCTCAACGGGACGGATTAAACACTATTGAGTCATGAATAATTTATTTATTTAATTATTCACGACTCAAAAATAGGTAAGTTGTCCTATATTTTATTATGTTTGTTGCGGCTCAATCTTGGATGGGTCGCCGTTGTATTTATAAAAAACATTTGAGACTCAAGTGTCAGAAACATGAAATAAAAGAAAATTAAATTATTTTTCACAACTCTTTTTTTGAGTTGTGAACAAAAAAATCAACATTTTTTTTTCTCGCTGCTCCTCTTCTTTTCTTCTTCCCTCATCTTGCTCCAATGGAAGGGTACTACAATGAAGGAATGCCTACTCCGATGAAGAAATCTACAAACGCGTAGAAGACTGTGAACCTTGATCGGACCCAAATTGAGCACGAGCGGTTTGTGTGACTCGTGTAGCTAGTCTCGAAGTCGTCAAAGACAGGCATCGAGTATATCTGGAAGTTGCTCATGCAATAGAAGATAACGAGGAGAAAAGTCATGGCGAGGAGTCCTCTTGGAATGTCGTGTAGCTAGTCTTCGGACCGGAAGAAGACTCGTCGTTCATCAGGTGACAATGGTGGAGGTGGAGGTGCAGCATATGGTGGATGAACCTCCAACTAGGATGGAGCTGGAGCTCACTGGTGGACTCGTCGGACGGTGGAGCTCGTTGGTGGACTCAGTGGATGAGTTGGGGCTGAAGAAGAGCTCGAAGAAGAGCTGGGGCCACTTCCATACTGTGGATGAATCTCCAGTGGACGGTGGATGGAGTGAAGTTGGGGAGACCACCAGTGGACGAACCTTCGGTCGACTGGAGCCGACCACCGGCGAAGATGTATATATATATTTTTTAAAATATACATATTTTTTACGTCTCATTTAATGATCCGTACAAAATAATTAATAAAAAAAATAAAAGTATTTTTCACGATTCATTTATTTGAGACATTAATTTTCACAGCTCTACCAAATTCGATATGTGATAAATCTCATGACACTTCCTATAGTGGCTCAATTTCTGTTGATCCGTGAAAATTTAACGGCTTAATTATTGAGTCGTTAAAAATGTTTTTTCCAACAGTTAATTACTACTTCTCCCGTAGTGAATGGTCCCCGTGCTCCCATTCCAAACTCTTAACTTCGAAATTTAAGTGCAACTTATTTATTTCAGGTACTTTATATTTCTAATATATTATATATTTTGTCAATGGATCGGGGTGGACTGGATTCGTCCAATATCGAGCATGTCCAGTGGGACAGATACCATGTACTAGACCATGTCGCGAAGGTGATCGGTGACGGGTCAGGATTTACTCAACCATCACCACGGGTTAACCTAGAGTGCACCTTATTTTCTACTAAATATAGAAATTATTTTTCTTAATGTAAATATTTATTAGGGATTAATATAATATATATACAAAGTTAATTATGAAAATATTTTTTGGAAATTTCTATTTGTATAATTAATGTACTGTTTCAACAGTACATTTACTATGCAAAACACTATTTAGAAGTTTTTGTATCGTATGTAGAGTTTTTTACGTACCGTATTATACAGTCAGTCTAAAAGTAAAAAATTAACGCATAGTTAACGTCATTTAATTCGTAATTAAATTATCTACGCACCGTAAATTTTTTGATTTTTTTTGAGTAAGTATATAATTAAATTTCTTACCTAATGCATTTACTTATTTCGGTCAAATTTGGGTGTAAACGATGTGGAGTTACAAAATCACTGTATTTATAATCAAAAAATTTATCCCACGTAGATAATTGATTTACGACCTAAATGACGTTAACCGTGTTGAGTTTGGACTTACATGGTCCGAGTTATAATTTTTTAAGTACAATTTTCATATCTCAACTTACGGCATGCCGTACAGTCAATCCGTAAATCCAAATTTAATATTTTTTGCATCATTTGAATCGCAATTAAAATATATACTTACTATAATATTTTTAAATTTTTTTTAATAGATATATAATTTTATATTTAATTAAACATCGAGTCGTCATTATTAAAAAATTTGTTTAAAAAATAAAATTGGTGGTATAGGCGCAACCCTGGGGTGCACGTATACATAGTTTGCTAAAAACATTTTCTACATGTATACTTTTTCAAATTTTTTTCTAATATAGCTACTTTTTGAAAAAATTCTAAATCTTCTCCTCTTTTCCTTGCGTGTCCACTATTTCCCCTCCGCACATTACACTTACTTAAATCAGTGCCAAACCAACACTAAAACAATGACAAACAACAGTCAATTAAAAAATATCCAAAACATAGAAGAGAATAACAAACAATTGGAAAAATATTTGAAATTGTTGGAAATTGATGAACAAAACATGCAATCGATTAAGGTACAACATAACACATAATTAAGTTACCTCCCTGAACGATTGCCTTAGCGGAAGCGGAAGCGGATCTGCCTGAGGTTGGGATCACGGTCTGTCGGACGGGAGGACACGCCACGGTTTGACGGGCAATGACCTATAATACCACAGCTACTGACCTCTGTCTAAACTGTTGGGCGGCTAGGGCATAACTGTCATCATCCTCATTAGGTTTTCCAAACCCTGAGCACCCCTATATATACTGATATATAAAGGGATATGTTTTAAGGCCAGATACACAACTGGGCTTATGTAAATGGGCTCCCACTTATGGGCGACCCATTATCCTAAAACCAACATCTCCCACTCGCACAAAGTGGGGGGCGCTCATTCATTAAGCCAGCACCAAGAGAACGAATCTCATTATACAGTAAAGTCACATACGAGGAGGCAGCCGTGCGACCGACAGACACAACGAGCAAAGTGCTACGCACCGGTTAAGAATACGTAGCGACCCGCGGATCCCACACCAGCAGTGGAAATGTGTCCTGCACCCTTGGTCATGTAATCTTTCTCGAGGTCTGACCGCACAAGGATCTTTCAGACCTATATATGTATTGCGCCCACAACCGCAGCCGATGCCGCGGTTGGTGGCCACCTAGTGGACACAATATCGAGAAGATCCCATAATAACCATCCTCTTCCCACAAAACCATCGGCACAATTCAACTCGCTTTTCTAGAACCGGGACCCGGGCGGAATACGTCGAAGGCCCATCGAGCACGGACTAAGATATCAAACACTGAACTGAACCTCAAGTCTCTGTTCAGAGTACTGAGGGTACGTACGCGGCTCTTACACAAAGAGCTCTGGGTCTCACACGACTCCGAGTTAAGATCACATCTCGGGTCAAACCCATGGTCGTATTTGGGTGCGCCGCGGTATGGAACGCGCGCTACAGCATATCTCCTCTCCCATGGAGCATATGTCCATATGCTGTACAGATGTCCATCAGGCACACAAAGTACCCGAACCAAAAGTCACAAAGACTCCCATCCGACCCCTGAGTGGATTGACAGACCATAATCTGTCGTAGTGCGAAATCAGATAGTTCCGGACACAAAGTCCTTTCCGGTCATCCCAACAGACTTCCAGAACTAGAAACTATCACCAGCCTCACCTAGCCACAAAGGCATAGAAGCTATCACCCGTGTGAGAGGGCGATCTAATCCACTTTGACATATGTCAATAAACAATCACAGTAAGAACACACAAAACACTCAAACTGTGAAAACATGCATACTCAAATATAATTTAAGTTAAAGAACATTGTATGGGAAATAAAAGCAATGAAGTACATCAACTAAGTCTACACAGTCCTAGAGACTACACATGCCTCACTAAAGACTACCTCTTCAAGGTCGGAGAGACGGTCAACAACCATCTCATCCGTAGACAAGTACTTCAAACTCATCACCTTGTGTCTAACCACGTCTCTAACATAGTTTCGCTTGATATCTACTTGCTATAACTTGTTATGATACTTGGGTTTCTATATCACGGAGATTGCGACTCCAATGACTCAGCAATCAATCCGGAAGTCTCTTCAGCCATACAACCAGCTGAGTGGTCCACACAAGACCCACAAATTTGGCTTCAATGACGATCAACACAATGCGCGACTGCTTCTTGCTCATCCACGATATGACATCATCGGAGAGCAGAGCATAAAGCCCGAGGTGGGTTTTCTCTCATCAAAGTCACCACCATAGTCCGCATCGTTATACCCAGTCATCCAGAGATTCTCGGATCTCTAGCAAGTCTCTAGCACAAAGCATGACGATGCCCTTAAGATATCACATGATCCTATTTACTGCCTACCATTTCTTCAATCCGGGTTCAACTTGGTACCTATATACCATGCCAACTGCATGACAAATATTAGGCTGAGTACACACTATTGCGCACATCAGGCTTCCGACTGCACTTAGCTACAGAATTTATTTATCTGGTCCATATATCCATTTTGAGAGGTTGATCAATGTAAATTGGAGTTTCAATTGGTTCGCAGTTACCCATGTTGAACATTTCCAACATTTTGTCTATGTAGCTTTCCTCTGAAAGCCACAACTGCCTCCTACGGCGATCTCTCGAGATCTAAATTCCAAGGATGTGCGCCGCCTCACCCATGTCCTTCATCCCAAACAGAGAAGACAATCAGACCTTTATCTGTGTGAGGAACTCCAAGCTATTTACAGCTATGAGTATGTCATCTACATATAGAATCACAAACACAAAGTTCGGTCCAGACCATTTTTGGTGTACACGCAATGATTCTCATCGTTCAAGAGAAATCCATTTTCCACGAACAAATCATGAAATCTGCGGTACCGCTGCATAGCGAACTGTTTCAGACCATAGATCAATTTGTGAAGTTTGCACACTAAGTGCTCATGGTCTTTCTGCACAAAGCATTCAGACTGCTCCATATAGATCTCTTCTTCTAACTCACCATTGAGGAAGATGGTCTTAACATCTATCTAGTGCAGTTCCAAGTCTAGACTCACTCCAATAGCCATAATCTTAAGAACCCATTTAGTTCTATTGCTCTATGTACTCTCGAAGGTCGACCAGTGTCCAAACACCGTTCTTCCTTATAGATTCCATCTAGTCCAAAATGTTCATCTCATCTTCCATTACTTTCATCCATTCTTCTTAGAAGGTTCCATTGAGAGTTTCTCTAACGTTTTACGGCACAATAACCATATCGTCAGATATTAGGGTGTTTAGTTCTAGCCCACGGCCTAACAACTCACTACTACCAGGGTGTGACCATGATCACTCCCACTGAGAATGAGATCCCTAATGCTCCCACTGTCAACAAGATCATCAGGAGCGGAATCTGTTTCATTCGCTTCGGCAGTCGATGAATCCGGTAGACGACGAACTGATTCATCATCTGCGGTTTCAACTCTCCCACTCGAATTAACAGGTGTCTGCTCAACTTGATCTTGAATCTCATATAGAGATCGATCCAAATCAATCTCTTCCTTCTTAGGAAATTCGTTCTCTACAAACGTTACGTCTCGTGATTCGATCTCGGTAACACTCCCACTGTCCTGCTCGGCTATAAACACATAACCTTTGGAGGTATCAGAGTAACCAAAAATACTCTTCTTTCCTCTAGGTCCAATCTTTCCCAAACTTATTTGAGAAATCATGGGTGTAAGCGGCACACCCCAATGGGCGCATATGGTGAAGGTCCAGAACTTATTCCAGTCCAAAACTCATATGAAGTGGAGTTAACCGTTTTCGTCGGCACATGGTCTAGGATGTAGGCATCAGTCTCCAAAGCGTTTCCCCATAAGGAAATCGGCAATTAAGTCTGCGCCATATCGACCGAACCATTTTAAGGAGCGTTCTATTACGCCTCTCTGCAAAACTATTTTGCTGAGGGGTGTAGGGGATCGTCAACTGATGAATGATCCATTTTTCATTACATAAACCGTTAAATTCCGCTGAAAGGTACTCTTCTTCCACAATCAGGGTGGAGGGCCTTTACCCTCCTATCTAACAGGTGTAATCATCTGTAAATGTAATGAAGTTATGCGCTCCGTGCCGAACCCTAGCACTAAGAGGGTCACAGACATCAGAATGGATAAATTGCAAGGGAAATTCGGCTCTAGGTGCCTAACCAAAAGGCATTCCGATGGAAATTTCTGCTAGACAACTTACACAAGTAGACGACTCCACTTGTGGAATGTAGAACAGCAAACCCCATTGGGCTAGCCGCTGCATTCTATGTTGACCTCTGTAGTCAAGTCTAGTTTGTCTTTCATTCACATCGCAAACATATCCGCGAGTAAAAGAAAAAACATGAAATTATTATTGTTGCCTGAATCCAAATCCGAAACAATAAATCCACCAGAAATAATACTAAAGCCAAACGAAGTTGAACCTAAAAACAATTGGACGGAAGATTCATGAAAAGATAATATAAAACCGAGTTTCATTAATCCTAAGACTGAATTAACATATCAGCGAATCTGCGGAGCATAGAGGATATGACTTCAGACTAAAACTCTACCGTCGCGCAAGCGCAGCTCACGAGTTCTAATCCCTTCGACTTCAACACAAAAGTTGTTTGTCGATGTATATCCACCTAATTTCACGCGGGACTCTGGCACTCTACGAAAACGTCACGATCCCTGGCTATGCGATTTGTCGATCCTGAATTCAAAATCCACAAAGGACATGACTCAGTCAACATATCTGTACTAGAAACACAAAGTTCACTAGATTAGCCATTAAGACATTCATGTCAGATCGATTCAGGGCATGCATTCACAAAGTGTACCCACTGGCCACAGTTGAAGCATTTCCTGTACTTAGGCTTCTCAGCCTTACGCAAACATTTTCGCGGTGTTGTTTTCGGAGGAGTCCTTGGGTTCACCTCAGTCTTTGTCTACTTTGCCTTCAATGCATTTGCGCCACCGCGTTGTGCATTACTCCTTCGCCTTCAGCGACTCTTCTTAGGTCTAGAGGATGGCGCCACACGCACCTCAACCTTAGGTCCAGCGACCTTGGGTTTGTCCTCTTCAACTCAATGTGCCTTCGAACGTGTTCAAAGGTATTGATGACCTTAGAATGAGTTATTTAGATTTTCATATGTTTCTAGGAGTTAGGCAAAGAGCGGATTACGACCTGGATTTGCTGCTCATCGGTCACTGACAGACCGTTTTCCTTGAGATTCACAATCATGTTAGCCATATGCCTCAGATACTATCTCGCGGAGTGCTAAGGATTCATCATATATGAATCAAACTTAATGTTGAGTGAGCATAACTAAGCAGTCGTATAGAACCATTTCTAGCCTGCAAAGTATCCCACAGCCCTTTAGCCGTGTGTTAAGCTCAAACTCATCCACCGTACTCAGCATCATGGCACACGTCTCAGCATCATTAACCTCCCACCCAAATGGAAAGTTTTCTGCTGATTCGTTATTCCAGAATCGGGTCTTTTCATAATCTTCTTGATGGGGTTAATGGATTTCTACTTAGGACCATTTTTATATGCTTTCTCCGAATTTTATAGTGCTCACCATTAAGTCTAAGACCTTTGTCCAACTAAGCGATGATATTCTACATGGCAGACTAATTTCTCTAACTAAAGGAAATTCTAATAGGATCATGGAGACACAAGGAACAATGTTCTATTGCATGTAAAAGACAAGTCTCAGACCGATAGGACAAACTTGAGAACATACTTAAACCCGGGGGACAACCCTAGCTATGCCGAGAAGCACTCCCCATCTCTAAGCATGTCCTAAAGTCACTACTATCAATCGAAACACAGTCTATACCAACAGTCCTCAAAGGACCGGAGTCGAACATATCGCACTAAACCAAAGTGTTCGACTCTTACACAAAACAATTGTCCTAGAATTATTCAAGGAAATTCGGAGAACCTCGCAGACTAACCGACCGGTTCACACTCAGGAACATTTTCCTAGGTGTAGTTCGTACTCATCCAAACTTCCGAAAGGATACTAAGGACAATCCTAAAGGCTTGCTATCTATGCTAAGCGAAAACTAGATCTACCTATCTAGGTAATCTAATACATGCAAGCAAAGAAACAAACCATACATGTCAATACACACATATATATTGATACCTTTCAAAAATAAATTAATTTGGGGCTAATTTGTAATTTTCAAAACTTTGAGGACTAAAGTCACCCTAACCAAAAGTTTGGGAATCAAAATCACCATTAATAAAAATTTGGAGACCAAAGTCTCAACAAATAAAAATTCAGGGACTAAAGTCACAACAAATAAAAGTAATTAATTTGTTAGACCAATTTCACACACTATGCTGGGATCTCAACAATCACATCCTAGTCAATTCTACCAGTCATGGAGTCAAGAGTCAATCAAATAAAGTAAGGCATAACTACCTACCCTGCAGAAAACACAAAGTAAACCAGGGAACTCAAGGAACCCACACAGTGTTCTACCTATCCAGTCATGCAATATAAATCAATAGAGGGCTCTCCCAGCAATTTAAATTGGTCAAACAATTAATTAAATTAGCCCAAAAATTATTTATGAAAGGGTCCAAGCACATTTACCGGACTGAAATAATCCACTAGGACCCACAGAGGATCCAGGATCGGCACCAAATTTGTTTCAGACCAATTCAGGTGGCCCGGGGCCTCCGAATTAGCTCAGACCGGTCCAGACAGCACAAAACCATCTGAACCGACTCAACCAGTCGGTCTGAACCGAATCTGTCCGGTTGGGATGAACCGAACCGGTCCAATTGGTTCAAACCGGATAGCCTGAATCGGTCCGGTCGGATCGAACCGACCGGACTGAACCGAACCAGGCTAATTCACAAACCAGCCTGGTTCTAACCACGCCGGTCCGATTCACAAAGAACCGGACCGGCACTGTTCATCTTCCCCACGGGAAGATGACAGTGCTGCTAGGGTTGAAACCCTAGCAGCCGCCAGTTAGAGGAAGGTGGCCAGCCACCATGGCTGGCCACGAGGAGGTCTACCACCGTGGGCCGACCTCGCCCACCCTCATCGGCTGGCCACCTGACGCCAGGCACGGTGGATGCGTGCCACCGTGCTACTCGCGAGGCAACCCCGCACCGAGAGGGGTTGCCATGGCTGCTGTCACAACTGACAGCAGCCAGGTCGCCGCCACTTCTGGCGGCCACCCGCGTCAGTCGCGGCCACCTCGCGGCCATTGAAGCCTCTCTCGCGGCCACGCACGTCAGTCGTGGTGGCTCGGGAGGTCGTGGCTGTTTCGGCCATGGCCACGAAGGCCATAGGGGTGGCCGGGCTGCAGCCACCGAGGCTGCGGCCACCACGCCAAGGCCGCGGCCACCGAGGCTGCGGCCACCAAGCCAAGGCCGCGACCACCATGATGTCGGCCTTGGTTTCTCGGCGTCAGGTTCGTCTTGGAGTTTTAACGTGGTTCGACAATTCGGAAACCAACCTACTATGGCTCTGATACCAATGTTGGAAATTGATGAACAAAACATGCAATCGATTAAGGTACAACATAACACATAATTAAGTTACCTCCCTGAACGATTGCCTTAGCGGAAGCGGAAGCGGATCTGCCTGAGGTTGGGATCACGGTCTGTCGGACGGGAGGACACGCCACGGTTTGACGGGCAATGACCTATAATACCACAGCTACTGACCCGCGTCAGTCGCGGCCACCTCGCGGCCATTGAAGCCTCTCTCGCGGCCACGCACGTCAGTCGTGGTGGCTCGGGAGGTCGTGGCTGTTTCGGCCATGGCCACGAAGGCCATAGGGGTGGCCGGGCTGCAGCCACCGAGGCTGCGGCCACCACGCCAAGGCCGCGGCCACCGAGGCTGCGGCCACCAAGCCAAGGCCGCGACCACCATGATGTCGGCCTTGGTTTCTCGGCGTCAGGTTCGTCTTGGAGTTTTAACGTGGTTCGACAATTCGGAAACCAACCTACTATGGCTCTGATACCAATGTTGGAAATTGATGAACAAAACATGCAATCGATTAAGGTACAACATAACACATAATTAAGTTACCTCCCTGAACGATTGCCTTAGCGGAAGCGGAAGCGGATCTGCCTGAGGTTGGGATCACGGTCTGTCGGACGGGAGGACACGCCACGGTTTGACGGGCAATGACCTATAATACCACAGCTACTGACCTCTGTCTAAACTGTTGGGCGGCTAGGGCATAACTGTCATCATCCTCATTAGGTTTTCCAAACCCTGAGCACCCCTATATATACTGATATATAAAGGGATATGTTTTAAGGCCAGATACACAACTGGGCTTATGTAAATGGACTCCCACTTATGGGCGACCCATTATCCTAAAACCAACAGAAATACTAGAAGAGAAAGAAAAAAACAATAAGAAAAAGAAACAGTCGAAAAATATCTAAAATAATAAAAGAGAAAAAGGAACAATTGAAAAAATATTTAACACTAGAAGACAAAAGGGATTAATCGGAAAAATATTCAAGATAATAGAAGAGAAGCATGAATAAAGTGAAAAGAAAAATATCTAGATCTTGTAGAAACAGAGCTTCAACAAATCGAAGTGAGGAAAAAAAAACACTCTAAACTACCATATTGGTTCGAAAGATATCGAAGAAGTGGGATGAAGAAGCCAAAAGAAATCGAATGTGGAATCAGAGAAAACGTTCCTGACACCATGTAGAAAAAACATATGATGCAAGAATTAATCTTGGTTACATCGAGAATCGATCTCGTGACCTCTTGTGTTCATTGGTAAAAAAAAAACAAAAAAAAAACACAGATTTGTAGAAAAAACATATGATTCTATTCTACTATAATGACCCGTTCGTTTGGTGGAATGACCACGGATTTGGGCTTACGGATTCCGTAAGCCCATGTTCGTTTGGTGGAATTGGTCATTCCTTCCTTGTGGATTCCGTGCGGTCCGGGCTTAGGGAATCCGGATAAAAACCTCGGATTTCCTAAGCCCACACGGGTTGGAATCCGGAATAAGCTGCCAAATGACCGAATTGCCCTCGACTTTTTGGAGAAATTACGAGCGTGCCATTCGGTCATTTGGCAGCGAGCCATTTTCTGATTAATTTTCTGATTAAGTACCGAGTTCTTATTTAATTCGATCCATTTGTTTATTGGACGGCTTGCAAAAAGAACACAGTTTTATATTTTCCAGATTTGATGCTCCTCGTAATTGTAATAATGTCATCTCATGAAAATTTAGTCATAGACTGCATGAATTACCAATTGGATGAATACTTCATCTTCATGTGCTCATTAACGAAATCTTGGAGTGACATACTTCTTCTAATCGATGCAACTTCCTTCTCCAGGTATTTGAAGATGTACGGAGGGAATACTGATATAAACCCAAAGTTTCATTATATGCCGATATGATCGAAGTCTTTGCTAGGAATGGATTATTTGAACAGGTTACACTTCTATATTCGTACTTGCAAACAGACCGAAACCTGGAGCCTGAAATTGAGGGCTTTAACACACTGTTGAGAACACTGATGAATTTTAAGCTGAAGAAACTTGCAATAGAATGTTATTGCTTCATGAAAGAACTAGGATGTGAACCCGATAGGCCAACCTTTAGGATTCTTATCAATGGATTGGAATCAATGGGTGAAGCAGCTTCCTCTGCATCCATTAGACAAGATGCTAAAGGCTATTATGGTGAATCTCTTGATTTTCTGCAAGAAGAGGAAGAGACACAACCACCTAGCATATGCCATTCATGGAACAGAGTTATTGATAGTACCAGTGACTAGTACTCACCTTACTTGAACTAATTGAAATCGAAGGATGTAAATCTCATACCAGTAGTTTTTCATTAGGTCTCCGATATAGTGTGTAGTTTTAGTTCGGAAGATCATATATATATATCTGGTGTAGTACATTATTGAATTCTACTATTTGACAAGTTTCTTGCCTATATGAAACAGAGTATCCATGGTTTTTCATAGTGTGGCCTTCACGTTAGACCATTGTTAATGTTGCTTCTCATCATCTTACTTCAAAGTATGTAAATTTGTTCAAAACCAAGGCCTCTGATAATTTTCTTATTTTTATTGATGGAGATGAAAGAACCCTTCATTTGACATTAAGCAGTTCGTAGTCTTTCCGGTGTCACGAGGAAGGATGTGCACAAGGCTCACAATCTGTTCTTCACTAAGGAGAAAAGTGTCCTGACATTTTTTTGGATGGCGCCTGCCAACCGGCTCGAGTGGTTGCGGGCAATTAGGATGTAGATTTATCATAGTTTTATCGGATCGATATGTATGTATAATTTTGATTAAGGACAAACCCACGTTTTGTATATTGTATGTGGTGACTAACAACATTTTGTATTATGTATGTGGTGACTTAACACTTATTCGGAACTTCGATTTGTTATACGTTCATGAAACGTTATATTGCGAATATTATATGTATCGATATTTCTAATCATGTTAATGTGATGTAATCAATTCATTGATTCAGAAATTTTATTTGGCATGACAATTTAAATTCTTTATTTTTTAAAATATAATTAATAAATTGGTCTTTTTAAATAAATTAAATATAAAAAATCGTTTTTAATATTTTTATTTAAATAAACGTTTTGAATATTTTTAAGTTTTCTAATTAATTAATACAAATTATTTTTATTATATACTATACATATACAAAGAGGGGCAAATATGTCATTTTACCACATTCCATTACTTTTCTATACACAATTCCACCAAAGAAACAACAGAATTCCTTATTCCGTTCTATTCAATTCCACCAAAAAAACAACTTCATATTCTTAACTCCTATTCCTTATTCCCAATTTCTATTCCGTATTCCGAATTCCGAATTCCGTCAAACAAACGCACCGTAAAACTTGAATTTGAAATCTTGTACAGATAGAACTGTTTATATATAGTACAAACTAGCTATCTATATATATATATACTATCCATGGATATATACAAAGGAGAGCAAAATAGTGAACGGAGATGTCACAGTGGAACACGGGGGAACCTAAGGGTAAGCGATCTCATTCTACCAAATGACACATGGAATGAGAACCCAGTAAGGAGCATAGTAGACCAAGAGGATGCAACCCATATTATCAACATCCTTTTACCACGAGATGGGGACGAGACCGGTACATATGGCCACACGCAAAGGATGGAAGCCCCAAAGTCCGATTGGTCTACCACACACGGTGGGAGCGCAACGAGCGACAAGAGTTGGGCCCAAACACTCCTCACGTGTTGGCACATTTGGAAGGCAAGATGCAAGGCGGCCTTTGAAGCGAAACAACCCAATCCAAGGAGCGTGATAATGGAAACCAAACAAGCACACGAGGAACAACTAGGTGTACACCGAGCGGCCCAAACATCACGACCGCAAGAGGAGGAACCGAACCGGCAGTGACAACCCCCAACGGGTAACACGATCAAGATAAACTGTGATGCCTCATGGCGCAAGGAAATTCAAAGTGCCGGCATAGGAGTGGTAGCACGAGACAAGAACGGGAAAATAATGGGCGGAATGAACCGGAGGCAAAGGAGCGACGACATCGAAACGATGGAAGCCATGACACTACACGCAGGAGTACGTCTAGCAATTGAAGCGGGATGGCAAAACATTATCATCGAGACAGACTCAAAAACGGTTCACCAACAACTCATGGAGGGTCCGAAACATTGGAGATTGTCAACAATAATACCGAACATTCGAGCACTAGCAACACAAGTGGAGCAAGTGCAATGACGAGCTATTCCAAAGACGAGTAACGAATGTGCAAATTAGATAGCAAAACAAGCGAGATCGGGAGTGTGTCTAAACGATTGGGTCGAAAGTCAACCACCACCTTTTGTATGTTTAGTAGCAAATGACTTGATGTACGAACCTACGTGACCAAAAGTCACGACGTTTTATTTCTTAAAGTAAAGCGACTAATTCGATAAAAAAAATAATCTATATTCATATAATTATAAAGAATACACTAAATAGAAATGGAGAAACTAAACGATAAAGTAGTTAATCTAATTATTATCTTCAATAGTAGTTAGACTGTATGAATTGAAAACTAACACATTGATCGGTTTTAATTACTCTGAGAGAAAGTCTGAAAATGGTTCAATACGATTGCAGAAAAATCTATTTGTACCAATATATTTTTTGTGATGGTAAATGATCCAACATATTTTAAAATTAACTTAATATTTTTTTTCAAACATTATAATTAAACTCTGCAAACTTATATTAATGCAACTAACACGTTCCGACTCAATTCAGATCATATCGAGGGTCCCTTGACCATGGTCTGAACCCATACTAGGTGACCCAATATCGGGGACCTCATCTGGATTCGAACTCAGGTTAGAGAACTTTAGGTGTGACTCGAATTGGATCGGGATGTGTTAATAACATTAATATAAGTTTGTGTGATTTAGATGTAATGTTTGAAAAAATATTTAGATAAATTTAAAAAATATTTAATGAAAATACCAATTACCAAACTATTTAAATCATTTTAGATTAAAAAATCATTTTCCTAACTTAGTATTTTCATATTATTTTCCAAGTAAGATGGAAAGTGGAAACCTCCATTTTGAGATCATCCGACCCGACTGAGTCATTGTATTGTTCGTTTTTACCCTAACGTCTAGATAGTGTCATTTAATTCGTAATTAAATTATCTACGTATAGTAATTTTTATTGATCTTTTTGAGTAAGTATATAATTAAATTTCTCACCTAATACATTGTAATTTTTATTGATTTTTGTTGAGTAAATATATAATTAAATTTCTCACCTAATGCATTTAATTATTTCGATCAAATTATAGGATAAACGATGTTAGGTTAAATTAATTAAATATATTTCTAATAAAAAAAATTACCCTAGGTAGATAATTTAATTATGACATAAATGACGTTAACCGTGGTGAGTTTGGACTTACAGTGTATGAGTTATATTTTTTTAAGTCAAATTTTCATATCTGAACTTACGGCAGAGCGTACAGTCAATCCGTAAGTCCAAATTTAATATTGTTTGCATCATTTGAATCACAATTAAAATATCTACTTACTATATTTTTTTTTTAAAAGATACATAATTTTATTTTTAATTAAATATCGAATCGTCAAAACAAATAAAAAATGTCACTCAAAGGTAGCATTTTGGTAAAAACGATACCATGAGTAGCGAATTTTGTAAAAAAATTAATATACGTTACCCATAGTAGTGTTTATATACATATTTCTAAATATTTTTTTCTATACTTATTTTTTCAAAAACAATTGCACAGTGGTTATTTTAAAAAAAAACTTATATTTGTTGTATGTATTCATAATATATCGTATGTTATACTCAATAATATTGATTCCCTTTTTTGTTGTGTTTTCAGTTTTAACTTTCCTCATTGTCTGTATCCTGATTATCACGGAGAATCCTCCACGTGTCAGGTAGTCGTGCTTCTCTAGTCTTCAGCTTAATTGGTTGACTTGGTCTCGAAGAAACTACCAAAGAAACTACCGACAAGAATTGACTGATTAAAACGTTTTTGTTTTTGTTTATAATTTCTTTTGGGGCGAGATAGCGTTTCGAAACCGAATTAATCTGCATTAGTTTTCCTTAAGAGACAGTCGCCAATATTACAGATTATACAGAAGGTGAGAATGCACGAAACGTTGTTATTTTGTATCAAGTGATGTATATATTTTCACATTTTGTTTATCCTACTAAATAATGGAATTGAAAATTTGACCCGACATTATTATTATTATAAAATAGAAAATCTATTAGTTTTATGGCATGACCTTTAGATAATGGAGCGCAACTCTCAACTTTTAACATTTTAAAAAATATATTTATTTTAAATATATTTTTTAAAATATTATATTAATTTACCCAAATTTATTTATCATAATTTAATTCCACTGAAGAAAAATATTTATTTTTTATTTAGAGGACTTGGTCATAGATAATTTTTATTTATAATAAGATAAAGCTAGGTAAATCCAAGACTACAGTCATCACTCCGTGGCGAACCCGTCCCTTCAAATTCCAATTTTCTTGTCCTAAATACACCACTGTATTTAGGACAAGAATAATGAAGTGAACTATTGTAGTAATAATGAAGTGAACTATGGATTAGTTACCACTGTATAAAACTATTTGTATGGTCCTTCTTTAGAAGAAAAAAAAAAGGAGCGAGTAATAATGAAGTGAACTATGGATTAGTTACCACTGTATAAAACTATTTGTATGGTCCTTCTTTAGAAGAAAAAAAAAAGGTGCGAGGGTCCGTTCATAAATATTTAAATACTTTACAAATTGCTACCTAAATTTTACTTTTTCAAATTTTGTTATCCATACTTTCGGAGTTGGGGCAAATTACTATCTCAGTTATGTTTTCATATGAAAGGAAAATGACACGACAACACACATAATTGATCTATAATTTAGAAAACTGAATAATTTTTTAAAAATACAAAAATAAATCCAAAAAATTAATAGAGAATTTTTTTAAAATATAATATTGTTATTAAAAATATTAAAAAAATAATTTTTATATTATATTAAACACTCATATTTTCCCTTTTAATTTTTTAGATTTTTTTTAATTTTAAAAAAAAAAATCAAGAACTAATCATATACTGCTACGTTATTTTTCGTCTCGATTTAACTAAGATAACAATTTAACACAAGTGTCAAAGTTTATGTCGCATTGTTTAAAAAAATAAAGTTAAGATAACAATTTATAAAATATTTAAAATTGGAGTAGCAATTTAATTAATCATTTTAACTAAAAGCAAATCATAATAAATTATTTTTGGAGACGTCAGCTTCCAGTTTCTTTCATTTTCTATGGCCTTGCAATTTCTCATATATGTAGTAGCAACCTCGGACCCTGAACATTCAACCTAGCTCTTACCCAAAGTGAACAGAACCATTCTGAGATTCAAACTCCAGACCCAAAGTAAGCACAGCATGCCAATCATGACTACCAAAGCTTCGACCAAATTCAAGGGTACTAGGAATCGAACCACGACCAGCACCAAGTTTGTCGGGGTGAGGCAGAGACCATCGGGTCGATGGGTTGCCGAAATCAAAGACACGACCCAGAAGATCAGAATGTGGCTCGGGACATACGAGACCGCGGAGGAAGCAGCTCGAGCCTACGACCAAGCTGCCTGCCTCCTCCGTGGTTCTAACACTCGAACCAACTTCTTGACCCGGGTTCAGTCGGATTCTCCTCTCGCGTCTCGGATCCGTACCCTTCTTAACAACAAAAAGAGACCACTAACATCAGTAGGAGCTGATCAGTTGTTGTCTGGTCAGGAAAATCAAACCAACATTAAAGAAACCGTGATTTCTTCGTCATCATCTCCTGTGTCTTTCTTGTCTGAGGAACAAAGCTCGGAACAAAATGTGTACAAGCCTGAGATGTTCTGTTCTTCGGGTTGGTCTGTCGATCGGTTTCAGTACGCCGAAGAAGTGATGGAGATGCCGAAGAGCAATATCGATGAATTCTCGGAATTTGACAGAATGAAAGTGGAAAGACAGTTCTCGGCATCGTTGTACGCCATGAATGGATTGGAGGAGATGATGGAAGCCGCAGAGAGCGACACAAACGAAGCTGTTGATCTGTGGGATCTTCCACCTCTATGTTCTTTAAGTTCATTGCTCTGCTGAATCTAAATTTACACTTTTTTTTCTTCCATATTAGTTCTGTCGGACATTTAGATACAGTAACCGGAGAAGGAAGCAAAAGTTATTGAACTTTTTTTTGTTTTTTTTGGCCAAATAAGTTATTGAACTTAAAACATCCTAGATATAATGAAAAACATAATGCATAAATATAGGAAAAGTTGTACAATAATATTATTTCCTTGTATTATGCATTTCCTTGTTTCATGCATCCTTGTTTCATGTATCTGATTTCTACACTCCCTCTCAAGCTTAATTGTGCGATCACACATATTTAGTTTGCATCATACTTCTTCAAATGATTTTCCATTAACCGATTGTGTTAGTGCATCAACAAGTTGATCCTCTGACCGTACATATGGGAGAGCTACTGCATTTTCTTCTAATCTTTCCTTGATGAAGTGTCTGTCGATTTCAACATGCTTAGTTCTATCGTGCTGAACTGGGTTTTCTGATATACGGATCGCGGCTTTGTTATCACATAGTAAGTTGTATGACCCTTTGATTGGAAAACCAATATATGTTAGCAACTTTTGTATCCACGGTATCTTAGTTAGACCCCGAGCTATTCCTCTAAACTCGGATTCAACACTAGATAGAGTGATCACCTTCTGCTTCTTGCTCTTCCAAGTCACCAGATTTCCTCCCACAAACGTGAAATATCTAGAAGTTGATCTCCTATCCACCTTGCTACCTGCCCAATCTGCGTCTGTATACACTTTGAGCTCAAGGTGTCCATTATTTTGGAATAAGATCACTCTTCCTGGTGTACCTTTTAGATACCTTATAACTCTCATGGCTGCTTCCATGTGCTCCTCTTGGGGTTGGTGCATGAATTGACTAAGAACCCATGCTGAATAGGCTACATCAGGTAGAGTGTGTGCCAAATAAATCAACTTTCCCACTAGGTGTTGATATCGTTCTTGATCTGCTGGTCTCGCTTCTTTACTGATTGTTAAACCGTGATTCACGATAATTGGAGTATCAACAGGTTTACAATCTTTCATTCCCGTCTCCATTAGTAGATCTAAGATATACTTTCGTTGAGAGATAAAAATACTCCTCTTTGGCCGAATTAGTTCAATTTCCAAAAAATACTTGAGATTACCCAAGTCTTTCATCTCAAATTATTGAAACAAATTTTTTCTTAGTTGATGTATCTCCTCCGCATCATCACCTGTGATTATCATATCATCAACATAAATGGTCAAGCAAGTTACCTTCCCGTCCTTATTCTTTAGGAACAACGTATGATCAACATTGATCTACGTGTAGTCGTACTTATTCATTACCGTGGTAAACCTCTCGAACCACGCTCCAGGATATTGTTTCAACTCATACAATGCCTTTTTTAATCGACATACTTCTCCCCTTTGAAATTTTTCTGGCATGCCTGGAGGTGCTTCCATGTATACTTCTTTTATAAGTTCTCCATGGAGGAAGATATTCTTCACATCGAATTGGTGTAACGGTCAATCCCTATTTGCTGTTATGGAAAACAACACTCTGATAGTATCAATATTTGCTACTTGTGAGAATGTCTATGAGTAGTCAACCCATAGGTCTGAGTATATCCTTTGGCTACTAGTCTCGCCTTATATCTCTCGATCGACCCATTTGCCTTGTGTTTTATTGTGAATACCCACATGAATCCAACCAGCTTCTTCCCAGGTGGGAGTAAACAATTCTCCCATGTTTCATTATTCTCCAATGCTTCCATTTCTACGTTCATTTCTTGACCCCATTCTTTCTTGGTTTGGGCCTCATGAACGTGCCTTGGTAGATCTACTGAATAAATCGATGTGGAGAACGCATGAGCAACTCGTGACATATTCCCTTTTGCAATATTAGTGACTGGGTATCTTGTATTCTTTGACACATACTTTGGTTCAAACAGAGTTGGTGGTACTCTCCGAGTGGATCTGGGTGGTAGTACATACCTTCTCGGTGCATCTGTCTCCCCTTGTTCTTTTTCTCCTGTACCATTTTCATCAGAATAACTAGTGTAATCATTTTATGAGATTTGGGTACTTACCTCATGAGTATCAGTTGGGGTGGGTATGATACCAGTGTCTGCCTGGTTAGATTGTACTATGCTTGGAAGTAGCTTAGTGGTTTCGCCTACTGACTCTATTGGGACTATTTCGGACCATGCCAGACTTGACACCCAACTTAGTGGGTATGACTGATTCTCCCACTGACCATTATGTTGGTTGGAGTAATAGAATTCTGTTTCGAGAAAGTTACAATTCATCGTTGTATAGAAACAATGCGTGGATGGATGATAACAACGGTAGCCTTTTTGATTAATTTTGTATCCTACGAAGACACACTTGACCGCGCATGGATCGAGTTTAAAACAATTGGATTTGGGTACATGAACATGAACGGAACACCCAAAAATATGTGGTGGAAGAGTTAATGTTGAGGGAACACTAACGTGTTGCGAGAGTTCATGAAGTGGGGTTCTCAGACTGATGTCTTTAGTGGGCAGGCGATTTAGTAGGTATACGAAAGTTGCTACGGCTTCAGGCCACAAATAAGTAGGAACATGTGACTCAATCATAATTGCACGAGTCATTTCGAGAATAATCCTATTTTTTCATTCCACAACTCCATTTTGTTGTGGAGCATGTGAACACGATGTTTGGTGAACCATATCTCGTTCCCTAAAGAAATTTTGCATGGAAGAATTAACAAATTTACTTCCATTGTCAAACCGTAGGATTTTTATCTTTGTATGGAATTGTGTTTGGATCATTTCATAGAAGACAACAAATTTGGTGGTCACTTCAGAATTATTTTTAAGGAAATAAACTCAAGTCATTCTAAAGCAATCATCTATAAATAACACAAAATACTTAACGATAGTACTATTCATGCAAGACCCGGAAATTGGGGCAGGACACCACACATCTGAATGAACTAAGGAAAAAATTGAATCCGCTATAGTCTTAGAGTTGATATGTCTGTATATGACTTTTGGACAAAATACATGTTTCACACGAGAAATTATTATGTTGGGGATATAATGTAGGGAATAGCATGCGGAGATACCCTGAAGATGGATGTGCCAACCGTCGGTGCCACATCCATTGTTGTCTGTCAACAGTTCTGTGTGTCAACGCTGCAGTTCCGTGTTGAGCCACCACGTCGACATAGTACAACCCTCCACGCTCAGTACCACATCCAATCGTCTTCCTCGATTGAATATCCTGTAATAAACAGAAACTCAGATACATCAATACCATGCAGTTCAACTCCTTAGTCACATGACTTAGAGACATTAATTTGCACGACAGTTCAGGGACATAAAGACAATTATTCAGTTTAAGTGATGACGAGATTTCTATCGACCCTAGGCTTGTTCATGAACCAGTTCGGGGTCGAATCGGTCCAGAACTGAACTGGTACTGTTAGTAAAAAAGCAGTACTTTTTTCAGTTTCTAAAAAAACTGGTATGGTTTATGGAAAAAAGAACTGGCCTGGTTCGACCCGATTCAGAATCGGTTCGAACTGTTCTGGTCTGTTTTTTTATAACAATTTTGGTTCGGAAATAATCCGTTCAAACCGAACCTAAACCTGCTGAAAATCATGTCCAACACACTGAACCGACTGAAAAAAACACTGAACCGACTGAAAAAACACTGAACCAACTGAAAAACACACTAAACCGATTGAAAATTTGTTCCACAACCGACTGAAATCCTATCCAACATCAACAGAAGAGAGTCCAATATATCTATAGGTTTGGTTTATTGAAGACAACTCTAAGTTTGATTTAATTTCAGACTGGTTTAGTTGATTTTGCTTCAAATCGGTCTAAAATTATATAGGTTTAAAGTGGTTTGATTTAAAGTTAAGTGTAAACCAGTATAAAAAAACGAGTCGATTCGAACTGAATTTTTGGTACTATTTTGAACTGGTCTATTTGAAGTCTAAAAAGCTGGTTTGGTTTTGGAACTAGTTTGGTCGAACCGGTTTGAACCAAACCAGAACCAGATAAGTTCATCTGAACCAGTTAAATTGAACAAGCTTAATCGACCCCGCTCCACAAACTGCTGATAATTCACTGTTTGCGCTTATAATACATGTCCGAGTAGGATTGGTCTTTCCCACCAAGTCACCCTTATCAAATGTCATCATGTCCGTAGCACCATAATCGAGGAGCCACTTTGTGCTCTTTTCTTCTAGTACACTAGCTATGTTTATTATGAACTTACTTGAATCAATGTCGTAACTTTCAGACCATTTCGACCACTTGCTGGAAGTACAAGGACCGAATTGACATTTATTAGATTTATTATCAAACCTAGTACCTAATACCCTAGCAGCTCCTTGTTCGGATGCTCCATTTTCGCATCCTTCTCTTGTGGCCTTCGCACCGAAGTCAGCTCATCTGTTGTTCTCGGTTCCAGTCGCTGCTTCTGGTGTCTTGAGTCCACCCTCGCTAGGTCACTTTCTTCGACCGAACCTCCATCCCTCCAGGTAACCCACGAGTTAGAAATCTTCGTTTCTACTGTGGCGAGATTTTCCACAGTGTCTGCACCTCAGCTTGCTCCTGTCTCCGCCGTCGTTGCCACCATGCGATGAAGAGGTAATTTCTGGTCCTCTCCCGTACACTGAGCGTGGTCTGGTAGCAGTGAGACCCTGTCCGGATTGATGCGTAGGCTTCTTCTGGTGTAGGTTTCAACTCACTCTTCAATAACCTTTTTCGGACTCGAATTTGTCTCCTACACCTGCAAGAAACTGGTACAATTTCGATTTCGATTTGATTATATTGAATGTATCGATATCTTTCGGATGCTCCATAGGATTCAATTGTAGTATTTCAATTTCCCTCCAAATTCGTTGAAGGTTACTGAAATATAGTTTCACGTTATCAGTTCCTCTCTTCATGTTGTTCGCTTTTATTGTGAGATCGTAAATTTGAAAACCGTCGCGTTTCTTGTTGTATGTTTCTGCGAGTCCATTCCACATGTCTATGGCTGTGGGATTCTCGCATTAATTCGCCACGAGTTCCCGTTCCATGTTGTCAAGTATCCAAGAACATACAATAAGGTCGGTTTGCTCCCATTGTGTATGTTTTTTTGTTCCTCTCGCAGGTGCAGCTGGAATCCCGGTTAAGTAACTCAATTTGCCCCTACCTCTGATGACCATTCACATTAGTCGAGCCCAACGTGAATAATTGTTGTATCCCAATTTCTCACTAAGGCTTACCGGTTGTGGCATGTTCTGCAGGATGGTCGTCAGTTGAGCCATTTGAGTTGCCAGTTGAGCCACCAACGAATCAGTTGTACTTGTTGCCTGACCGGAGTTGATGCTTCCATTGGATTCCGACATGACACGTCCAGGTAGGTAGGGTAAATGATGACTGCTGGAAGTATTCGATCCTAATTAATCAAAAAACTCAGCTCGAATACCATATTAAACTTAAAACACAAGTTTGTAGTATAATTCATATATTCACATATCATCTTTAGTAGATTAGATGTAGTTTATATATATATGAAACATATAGCTTAAACATAAGCTTAGATATAAGAAAAAACATAATGCATAAATATAAAAAAAGGTGTACATAAATATTATTTCATTCTTTCATGTATTTCTTTGATTTGGCAAAAAAAAAAAGGTTAATTACTTAATTGGTTACACATGTTTGACCAATGTTCAGAATGGTTACACATGTTTCAAAATGTGATTAATTGGTTTTGCTATGTGACTAATTGGTTACACATGTTTTTCCCAATGTGATTAATTGGTTATTCCGTTAGTAAACCGTTAATTTTAACGTTAATTAATTTTTTTAACATATTATTGATCTGTGAAATGACTATTATGCCCTTAGTTGTATTGAAGAACACATGGAAAGATTGAAGAACCAGAATCGAATCAAATTCAATTTGATATTCTTGAGAACCCAGAATTGCAATTTATGGGTTCTTGAAGAACCCAGAATCGCAATTTTGGGTTCTTGAGAACCCCAAAACAGCATTTTTGGGTTCTCAAGAACCCAGAAACAACATTTCTGGGTTCTTCACATTGTGGGTTACATGTCGAACTTTTTAATCACATCATTTCAAACAACAGTATCCATTTAATCACATTATAGAGAAACATGTATGACATTTTATTCACATTATAGAGAAACATGTATGACCATTTAATCACATTTGGTGATAACATATACTGCAATACAGAACTTCAAGAACCCTTCTTGAAGATGATGATGTGTTCTTGAAGATGATTCTAGGGGTAATTACGTCATTTTATGTATCTAAATAGTGACTTAACTGTACTTTCTAATGGTGAACAGTAAAAAAAACAAATAGTCACATTTCAAAACCAATTAATCACATTTTGAAACATATGTAACTATTCTGAACATTGGTCATACATGTATAACCAATTAAGTAATTAACAAAAAAATGTATTTCTTTGTTTCATGTATCCTTATTTGATGTAAAAAAGTGTTATTTTGATGAATCTCGGTAAACTCGATTTCCCGACAAAACACTTTAATTGCATAAAAGGTTTCTTCACGCAACAGATAAGCCTTGTAAAACATGTGGAGGAAGCAAAACACAAATAAAACAAAACCAGTGGGAAAAAAATACAACGTTGATGAGATACAACAAGAACATACACGCGGTTGAAACAGCAAAATAGATGGTTGGAACTAAGTCCGGTCAGTAGTCTTCTCCTTCTTCTTCCTCCTCTTCCCCGCCTTCGGCACCCACCTCTTCATAGTCTTTTTCTAGAGCTGCGAGATCTTCACGGGCTTCTGAGAACTCACCTTCCTCCATGCCTTCACCGACATACCAATGCACAAACGCGCGCTTCGCGTACATGAGATCAAACTTGTGATCGATCCGAGCAAAGACCTCAGCCACCGCGGTGTTGTTGCTTATCATACAAACTGCACGCTTTACCTTGGCTAGATCGCCGCCCGGCACCACTGTCGGGGGTTGGTAGTTGATGCCGCACTTGAACCCAGTAGGGCACCTATATATAAAGAAAACCAGGCCAGTTATCGTTTTCAATTCGGTCAGATTTGTCCCTCAAAGTTTAAAAATTTCACGGTTCACTCACCAATCCACGAACTGTACGGAGCGCTTCGTCTTAATCGTAGCGACAGCGCCATTAACATCCTTTGGCACAACATCTCCCCGATACATCAAACAACACGCCATGTACTTCCCGTGCCGTGGATCACACTTAGCCATCATGCTCGACGGCTCGAACACAGCAGTTGTGATTTCAGGGACCGACAGCTGCTCGTGGAAAGCTTTTGCAGCAGAGATCACCGGAGCGTAAGAGGAGAGCATGAAGTGGATACGAGGATAAGGGACGAGATTGGTCTGGAACTCTGTGATGTCCACGTTAATGGCGCCATCGAATCTCAAGGAAGTGGTGAGGGAAGAGATGATTTGAGATATGAGTCGGTTCAGGTTCGTGTAGGTTGGTCTCTCGATGTCTAGTGATTTTCTGCAGATGTCGTAGATGGCTTCGTTGTCGAGAAGTATGGCCACGTCTGCGTGCTCGATGAGAGAGTGAGTGGAGAGGACGCTGTTGTAGGGTTCCACAACTGCGGTAGAAACCTGTTGTTCAAAAAATGAAGAATAAACGTAGCTACCATAGTTACGATGTCATTAGTGAAGAACTGTAGAAAAGCTATACCTGAGGAGAAGGATAGATGGTGAAGCTGAGCTTCGACTTCTTTCCATAATCTACGGACAATCTTTCCAACAGCAACGAACCCAAACCCGAACCAGTTCCTCCACCAACAGCACTGAAGACCAGGAACCCTTGCAACCCAGTACAATTGTCTGCTAATTTTCTCACTCGGTCGAGGCATAGATCGACGATTTCTCGTCCCACTACAATGGACAATCAAGATTAGATTTTTTGGAACAGTTTGATTTCATCTACAAAGCTTTCATTTAGAGTAAATTCATGAACTGTAATGCACCTGTATAGTGTCCTCTTGCAAAATTGTTAGCAGCGTCTTCCTTGCCTGAAATGAGCTGTTCTGGGTGGAAAAGCTGTCTGTAAGTACCAGTCCTCACTTCATCGATCACAGTCGGCTCCAGATCTACAAATATACCTCTCGGTACGTGCTTTCCCGAACCAGTCTCGCTGAAGAAAGTATTGAAGGCATCGTTCGCTGTCCCGATCGTGTTGTCACTGTGTTGGGAGATTTAGGATCATGACGGAAGAACAGGATAAGATCATTTTGAAAATTGTTTATCAACGATCAGAAACTAATATTGACACCCAGAAGGTGGATCAACAAATCATCAACAATCTGTAACGAAGTATCCAATCCACAAAATGATTATAATCTTTCTCCCAAAGTCCTAATATAGAATGGAAACTTTGCTTGAGACCTAAGCTACCTTCCAGAGACGATGGAAATTCAATACAATAAGAGCTTCGATTCCTTTTGGTTAAAGATAGATGTTCATGACGCGAATTTCAGAAGTACGGAAAAGCTTGATGAATTGATTACAATTGAAGCCACAAATTCGAAATCAAAAAGAGATATTGAAGATTCTAATTCTACGATCATCCAGAGCGATGTCACCAACAAGGTAAACACGAAAAGAACTGGGTAAAGCCAAGAACAGGTTCACAATCGAAGAATCATCATATGTAAATTGAATTTACCTAGGCATGGTACCATCAGGGTTGATTCCATGTTCGAGGCAGTAAAGCTCCCAGCAAGAATTCCCAACTTGAATCCCTGCCTGTCCGATGTGAATACTGATGATCTCTCTCATCCTTCCTGTCTCTGTGTTCGTTCGTATATGTCGATCAGATAGAGACGATGTCCCTCGCTTTCTCTTCCCTAAGAGAATTTTATAAAATCAGGGGAAGCGAAAGAGAGGGAGGGAAGTTGAGAGATTTTGTTTATTGATTTAGACCTTTCAACGTTTCTGCAACTGTAATGCCATGGATGGATGTTGATGACGACGGGATATTGGATTGGGGAGATGACCAAAAAGGGATTTTTGCTATTTTATTTTTTAAACATTAATTTGAGATTGTCTTTCTAATGGACAAAACGAAGAAGGGGCGTTGGAACCGTCATATTGGCGCCACTTGTGTGGCGGGTATCTACAGCGTGGCCGTTGTCGGTTGCTCTGGCCCTTCTCCGGTTCAACTGTCTTCTTCATGTCATTTTTTCCGGTTATTCTAAAATTTCCTATACTATATACTAATTATTTTGATTACTTCACCAACTACTACATCTATAAATTTAATATTTTAAAACTTATCAAAAAATTCATATTATTAAATAGAATATATTATTTTAATAATAACTAAATATATTAGTGTACTGTTTATTATATTATTTCAATAGCTGTAAATTGTTTGTTTACGTATATCTACTCTGTTATTTTCAATTTAAGTTTCAAAACCAACTATTTATCAAAATAATGTGAATACATATGAAAATGAAAATATATTATATCGTATAATTTTATTATAATTTACATACATATTGTATCAGTTTCAGCAAAAATAAAATATGTATTTTTAATGTATTAATAAAACAAAACACGTTAACTGCAAAGTAATAATTGTTACAACATAAATGTAAATGGATTTTCGCACAACATGCAAAATTAATCACTTACTAATTAGTAGATCTTATATTCATACACACTATAAATAAGATGTTTACTCGTTTATTCAATGAGAAAAAAAATCATTAAATGAACTAATTTTGTCATAATGATAACAATTAAATTTTCATTTTTAACAACATTTTTAGTATTGAATAAAAAATAAAAAAATCTATGGTGTCCCCATTTAGAATAGATTTGACCCGTTTTTTTATTTTAGAAAAATAAATACAACATTTATTTAATTATTGTACAATTTGGTTGGTTTAGGTAACCACATTAAAAATAGTGAAGAAAATAATCGGAATCGATATTTTTCCCCTAGGGCTAACCCATTCAATAAATTCACTTTCAGAGGCCCATTACAGGATACCCGCGGCATATACTGATCAGAAGTTTCGAAACGGATGATGACGAGAAGAGGCAGTGGATTCTAAGAAGAGAACGACGAAATCAATCAGCTTCAATGGCCACTCTCAAAGCTGTGGCTCTTATCTCCGGTAATCCCAACGTTAGAGGTTCTCTGCAGTTCGTTCAGCAACAAAACGGTCTCTTCTCTCTCTCTCTCTCTCTCTCTCTCTGCGTGTGTGTAGATTAGCTAGCATTGGACTGAATAGAATACAGTTGAAATTTGAGAGCAGGAGCGACGCAGGTGAAAGGGAGTATAACAGGTCTGACACCAGGACTACACGGCTTCCATATTCACGCCCTGGGAGATACCACCAATGGCTGCAATTCCACTGGTCTATCGAATTTCATCTATGACTTCTTCTTGAAATGTTATTGATTTCGTCTATTCAAGTATATAAAGTTGAGATGTTTTCGGGGTTTGTGAATTCCTCATAGGGCCTCATTTCAATCCTCTAAAGAATGATCATGGAGCTCCGTCTGATAAGGAGCGTCACGCCGGTGATTTGGGAAACATTGTGGCTGGACCGGATGGTGCGTGTTTCTAGTTGCTCACTGGTTCTATTTCAGAAATTGATGTGAAGCTATCTTAGGAATGAATCAGATTTGATGATTGAATTGTTTCGTATTTGATTTGTTCCAGGAATTGCTGAGGTCTCAATCGTAGATATGCAGGTAATGAATGCCCTTTTAGTTGAAGGATGTAACCTGTCGTTTATGAATCGGCTGGTAGAACTATCTGAATTTGATATTGATGGCCAGATGCTCGATAAAGCACATGATTCGAATCTACAAACCCATAGTGATAGATGTCTAATACCATTAGTGGATCGTTTTATGCTAGTTCTTTGTTTTTGTAGCTTGTATAACTCTTTCAGAAGATTTTCCGTGTTGTGATGAGTTTGAAACTTTTCATATCGATCTCACTCACTACATTATTGAATCTTTATGTTATAGATACCACTGAGTGGGCAACATTCCATACTGGGGAGGGCAGTTGTTGTGCATGCTGATCCAGACGATCTTGGAAAAGGTCAGACCTTAACATGCTTGATATGTACATATATTCATTGTTTCTAGTTAGGGACGAACAATCTTATATTTGTGGCCAAACGAGTGAGTATATGTCAACCTACTTGTTTAAGGATCATCGCGACGATCAATATAACATAGATTGGAAATATGGTTACTCAAGACAAAGAACATAAAATAAATCATTGATCATACCCTTTTTCGTCGTCATAGTAATCATTGGTAAAGTGGTTTCCCCGTTTCAATCTGCAGTATGATTCCTTGTTGCTTAAACTGAGGTTCAAAATTTAGCATCAGCATCGATTGAACATGCACAAAAATGTATGATTGCTATCCTATCTTGCTTTAGCTTCCCGCACAATCTAGTAAATCAGTTTTATCCTTCTACTTTCTGCTCTGCTGCCTGAATCTACAATGAGTAGAACTAAATTCTTAGCACCTTTCAGTTGCTAAAAAAATTTCTGGGGATTGAACAGGTGGGCATGAACTTAGCAAGACTACAGGGAATGCTGGTGCAAGGGTTGGATGTGGTAATGACCTTGTTGCCTAATTTTATTTTCACTACATCTTATCATTGTTATGAAACTGATTATCATTAAGAAACTGCAAAACGACTTTTGTCTGTCAAACTTTGGCAGGTATAATCGGTCTGCAATCATCGGTCTAGCACTGGCCTGCACACAAAGATAGTAATGCTTATGCTGATGACTTTGTCAATAATAATGTAATTTCGATGGGTTCTTCTTCTGCTTCAAAAAGTGCCTGTGAACGGCGTCTCATTGAATAAGCTTGAGATGCAAGCAATGAAGCATTCTCCAAACAGACCAATAAGGGATTATCAGAACTCAGCCATTCATCCATCTGAAAAGGAATTTGAAATTTCTGCATACTTTAAAGTATTCAACCAAAATTACAGCTATACTGTGCATGTTGATGCAGATTATAATGGGATAAGAATGACAAAGCTTTAAATGCAAAAAACTTCAACCTATATAAGTGTAAATTGCAATTACATCTAAGCAATAAATACTCAAATTACCAAAGAATCCAAAATTGATCTTACGGTACTAAACTCTAAGATTTACTTGATATTGTACTCATACGAAAATTTGTCCTAATAAAAACCTGTTATGATAAAAAGGTTTTATTCTTGTGAGAGTATTATGAAACATCAAGCATGAGTCTGATCTTAAAATATTTTTAAAATTTGTAAAATAATTCTAAAGTTTAATATAATAACCTAATTTCATAAATAATAAACTTTTAAATTTACAAAGGGAGATTCTATTTGCAGACAATTGATTACATTATATACACCACTTTTGTTGAAAGACTAAAATGTCTTAATAGTTTTTTTTTTATATATTTGTCATTACTAATTTTAAGAAAACTAATTAACAAATCGACCTCATATTTTCATAATTACTAAATTGATCCCATATTATCAAAATGGTAAAAAAAACATGTTTTTAGCAAATTTTGAACTCTATACCTCTTACATTCTAGCTAAAAGTTTTATCACTATACTACCAATCTGAATTGTTTTTTATATACTTCAAATATAGTTATTGAATCAACTCTCATATTATTGTATTAAACATCTCATGTTTATTTATTGATGCTCTTTAACAATTAATATTTGTTCAACGTTATTTATTTAATTATAGTTTTAATTTAATTATATATCTACTGATTAAATTTTTAAAATGGTTGAAAAATAAATAATTTTCTAAATTTAATATTTATAGACTATTGTTTTGAAAATATTTTTTTAATCATCTCTAAAAAATAAAAAAGACTAAAAATCTGTAGATAATTAAATTAGAACTCTATAACACATATGATGTTATATTTTAATTTTTTCATCAACCATAAATTTTGGTCAAATTTATTAAAATTGTCAAAAATACTAAATTCAGAAAAATACTTATTTTTCAACCATTTCAAAAAAAAAAAATCACTAGATACATAATTAAATTAAAACTATAATTAAATAAACAACGTTGAACAAAGATTAATTACTAAAGAGTATCAATAAATAAACATGAGATATTTAATACAATAATATGAGAGATTCAATAACTATATTTGAAGTATGTGAATAAATAATTAGAATTACTAGTGTAGTAGTACAAATATGTAAAAAACTATTAGGTCATTTTAATTTTTCAACAAAAATGGTATGTATAAAGTAGTCGATGATTTGCAAATAGAATCTCTCATTTATAAATTTAAAATTTAAAATGATACACGCTATAAAACGAATTAAAACTATTAAAAGTAAAATTGTAAAATGATTTTAAAACATAGTAAGACCTAACATTTAAATTAAATATTTTAAAAGTTTTTTTTAGAAGTTTAAAAATAAAATTGAAGTCATTTTAGAAAATAAAATATTATGGTGTTTTTAATATACATTTTTTAAAAATCATCATAATTAATAGAAAACTTAATGAAATTAACTTTTTGTAGAATAAAAATATTTCATTAACATTTTGCTTTAAATAGATTAAACTAATATATTGTATTCAGTTCAATTAACAATTTGATAATTAAACTTTTTTAATATGATTAATCATTCAAGGTACTGAATCATTGACGGTCACTTTAGAAATTAAAAATCAAATTGGTATGCAGTTGGAGTCGACGAACAATAAAGGAAACCACATGTGCATTTCTCTTACGCCCTTGCCAACTGTACGTACGTCACTTTGTTCCTCGTAACACTGTCGGACTCGGACACGAGGCGGCTGCACATAGATTTTCCCCAGTAGACCTTTTATATTATCTCCACTCTAATAAGTCATAAATACACCCGGTTTTCAGTAGACCCAGTTACGAAACGCCACCGACCTCGTATCGGTGATGGGTGCATCATGAACCGGGTGTACTGGAAAGTTTGCTAAAGTCCACTAAAGATAGAAAATATATTATTAATATTAATAAATGGAAAATAAAGCAGGCCACTTAAGTGAAGATAATTATGAATTAATGATAATAATTTAATAATAACTAAAAAACGTTGAAATTAATTCCTCAAAAACACCAACGAAGAATTGAAGAACAAGACGAGGACAAAGAAGAAGACAGGTCGATCGAAATTAGAGTCAGCTCCTCCATCGCCAGACATCTCTCATAATCAAAGCTTCAAAATTGATTCCACTATCCCGATCCATATTTCTAGGGATATCCGCGTGCAGACCCAATCTAGGAAGAACACACCAGCAAAAGCACAAGGATTGTGTTCCTCCAATTGAGCATCTTCTGGCTCACCGTGTTCATTTTCCAATGGCTCCTTCCTCTGCTGTTCCGGCGCATATGCTCCTGTTAATCATCACCCTAACAGCCGGGCGGCTCGTGTCCTCGGAGCCACAGCCGCAGCCGACGTGCCCACGGGAATTTGCGCCGTTTATCTGCAGCTTACAGCACAAGTGCCCTATCTCGATCTCGCCCAATCCTCCTATACAGGTTCGTTTGTTTGATTCGTGACCTCGTGTATTTAACTTGCCCTGATTAATTTTCGCAGTGTTAATTTAGGTGCCTTTTTCGGTTGACCTGACGGGGGTTAATAGTTTGTCTGCTTATTAGCGTATCTTTGGGTTTATATTATATTTTTCTGGGTTTGTTATCCACTGTTCCAATTTGTTTGATGAATTTTTGCTGGTTTTATCTGGTCAATTAGAGTTTTTGATTGTTTGTTCGTTGACAACGTCAGACGCATCTAGTTAAAGATCAACATAAATGGAAGGTAACGGTATAATAGACTACTGTTTGATTTTGCTTTTATCTGTATTTGGTTGAGAGGATGCTGTACAGTTCCCTTGTAAGAATAAGAAACTATCTCGACTAACTTTTTCTTAAAATTGAATGAGTGAATGGTGACTCATCATGCCATTGCTAGAGAGTTACTGATTGTGCAACACTCCTGTTTGAGCTAAAAATATACATAAGCTGTTGATAAATCTGATTCTTCCATTTGTTGTGCTTGGTTATGATCAATCAAGCGCTTCCATTAAGTACCCAAACACTTATATGTAATGACTTTAGGCAGCTTATCATGCTTAAAATTTTCGAAGGGTTTAACTAATTTTCATCTGATGGCCAAAAAAAAAACTAATTTTCATCCACTATAGTTCCTTCTTTGAAACGATCTTCAAAGAAAGGAAAATTTCTCTCTGGGTATGTAAAATAATAGGCTCCAAGTTGGCAATAATCTTCGAATGGTTAGGTCTTCATTAGAATTGGTGCATAGGTTGCTTTTCTCTTAGAATCTGGATTCTGTACAGTTCTTTATTTCTTGTACTTAAGTCGCGTTTGTTTTTTAACATGAAAATCTTTTTGGTAAATGCCTGTGGCAGTGAGGATACTATACATCTTCATGTTTTCTGAAAGACAAAATTGGAACTTTTATTTGTAGATATCATTTTCAATTTTTCATGTAAAAATATTACGGTATTATGTGAACATCATCAGAGTTGATGTCCATATAAATTATCCTTAACAGGATCTGGCACATTACGATCTTAAAGAATATAGTTTGGTTATGTGAAACTAGTTTTTGTAGCTTTTCCATCTGATCCAACGGCGATCACCACTTAAGGCATTCCATCCAACTTAAACTCTTCCACTACAGAGATACTTACATTGGGTATTATTTAATATGGAGGACGTGCTTCAATTTTCAGTCTTGTTAGATATTTGACATAATTGTAGTAATGTCAACAATTGTCCTTGTAAAGGACAATTAATGCCACAAATCAAGTTTGACATGAGGGGAGAAAATGTTGATTAAAGGGTGAAATGTGTTAGGATCAAACAACCAATCTAATGAAGAAAAAACACTTAGGATTGAGAAGGAAAAACTCAGTTTTTCTAGAGGAAAGGAAGGAAAAACAAAATCAGATTTCTTGTGGTAACACCCAAGTGGGTAATCTATACACGGTTTAGAAGATATTATTCATGACGGTTACTGTTACAATATATGTATACATAAAGAAATACAGTACAGTACAGTATAGCCTATGGGTACATTAATACATAATCTACCATTACATATTAATCAGACTAACAATACCTAACAAAATGGCAGTTTTGCGCATAAGCTATGATATAGTGAATTAAATCATTTTGTCTCACAGATGTTGTTCATTTGCAAAGGTGGTTGCTGGGGTTTGTGGCAGTTTGATAATGAAAATGAGTATTTGCTGTTTATGGAGAAGCAAAGAGTTCTAAATATAAATTTTGTGCTGTAGGGCTAAGTTAAATCCCGCTGTTATTTGCAATACCTATATCTCTATGCTTTTCACACATCGGCTTTTTGGCTCTGGTGACAGCTGACCTTAATTTGATCCTCGATAGGTGGATGGAGATTTCCTGGATAGATTCTTGAATACCAACCATCAGGATAGATACACCTCAATACTTTTCTATGCAACCTTGTGCCCATTTTCAGAAGCGGCACGTTCTACTTATGAAGCTGTTAGTTCTATGTTCCCTCAGATCGATCACCTGGCAATAGAACAGTCTTCAGTTATGCCAAGGTGCATTGCGACACGGTTTTAGTGCATCATCTTTCTCATTATATATCAATTCAAAAAAATTGTACTTTCTAATTGAATGAGCTTATCACAGTGTATTTTCAAGATATGGGATTCACAGTGTACCCACAATTTTGTTGGTGAACCAAACCTCAAGGTCTCGTTATCGCGGTCCAAGAACTGTAATCTCTCTCGCCCAATTTTACGAGAAGAACACTGGTAAACCTTTCGTCAATTTCTTTAGATAGCAAAATATTGGTTCAAGAATCTTGTTTTTTTTTTTGCCAGAACTGCAATGGAAAAGGTAATGTTTCCAATTTGTCTACCTATACTGCAGGAATTGAACCAGTTACATTCGTGTTTGATCCATCCATGACTCTTCCATCCAATAAAGCTCTGATCAAGAACCTTGTGAGTGGTTTTCCAGCAAAGGAGTTTGCAAGAAAGGAACCTTGTTTAACATTTGCAGTGTTGTTCCTATGTCTGAGGTTCCTCGTTGCAGTATCTCCCAAGGTTCTGTCTCATCTCAAATCTTTGTGTGAGAGAAGCTTTGGAATGTTGGGTGAAAGAAGCCAAATACTTTGCAGAATCTTTCCTGTGGTTGATATAAAGAGGATGTGGACCAAATTAGGAGTATTCAAAGTGAGGAACTTCTATGCAAGTGCAAGAAATGCCCGAGTTTGGACTTCTTCCTTAGCTTCCGTCTCCATTGGTGGGTCTTCCTCAGCTAGATCACTATCTAATTAGAGTGTGATGAGAACAGATATAGCATATAAAAACTCCCCCCCGATGCTGTTGAATCAGGTAGTTTCATATTCTCACACTCTGTCTGTCATATCATCTGATTTTGATATCTGTATCATTAGCATTTACTGGTAGCTGTAGCTGTGTTTTTCCCCTTTGTTTTCTTTTTCAATGGAGGAACCAACCGAGCATGTAAATTCGAGAACAGCTTCTCTGTATCACAACACATCACATCCTTGTATATCAAGGAATCATCCAATGTTGTGTGTGGATTTTTGGCCTTATTAGCTTGAATTTGATTTGTATTGTATTTGTTATTTTTTTTAATGAATGGTTGTGTTTATGTGTATTGATGTCAACATAATTGTATAGAAAATGGATTTAAAGGGTGAAAGATGTGCCAAGTCGAGGCAAGCAAAGCCGAGAATGGAGAGAAGGAAAAGCAAGGATGGATGGAGAAGCACGCCACGCAACACAGCTTGATATTTTTTGCACATTGAAAGCTAGCTGATGGGGACATCATTATCATCCAATTTCCACACGTGGCATGCATTAAGTTGTTTGAAGGAGACTTGAAAAACAATTTACGTGTATTTGCGGTTCTATTAAGAAAAGGGAGAGATGGAATGGAAGAATATAGAACCAAATAAATGGGAGAATCATTAAATTTGAAAAATAATATTTATATTTTATATAGATTGTGGACAGAGATGGAATTTGATTGAAGTTCATTAGGTGTTAAGGTGGATAAAAATTAAATAATTAAATAGTAAAGTGTGTGACCGGGATGAAATATGAGAATTGATGATAGATTTTGGGGTATAAAGTAAATAACTAAAAAATGATGACAAAAATAATTGAATTAAATACTTGAATGGATGGAGTCGTGTTACCTAATTCATAATTTTAATGTTGATAATCAATACATAATAGATGTCCACCTATCCAATTTTAATGTTGGAAGATCTATTATGTCCATCTATTTTGAAAATTAGTTGATTATTTTAATATTTAGATTATATAATATAAAGACTTATTTTTTAAACAAAAACCTAATCATCCTGCATCAACCTAGTATTATAGTAATTAGTAAGGCTTGTGATTGAGAAGCATATAAAAGATAAAGAAGAGGATCTTTACTTTGTGTCGCGTCTCATCTCTCCCCGACCTTATTTGATTAGAGAAGATGTATGTAACAAGCAAAAACACGTGGACTTTCACTTTCGCTTTTAGTTCCCACATTAATTTAAAATGATTATTAATACAAAATGAATGAGTTATTATAATTATCAATATATACGAGTTTAGGTCACTTTATTAAATGCTACTCAATTTATTTTCAAATTTTATTATTGCTCCTTTCAGAGTTAAGTAAAAAATTAACTTCAATTGTTTATCCATTAAATGTTAACGAAAATTGAAGTCAAGAGATGTGATTAATCTATGTAAAAAAATATATTTTTTAAAATAGTACAAAATATTAAAAGAGAAAATATAAATTTTTATTAAAACATAAAATAAATAAATAAAACTTGTTAATTTTTGCTGTTTATACTTTTAAGGGAATTACTTAAATTGTTACACATGTTTACTTAATGTGTAGAACAGTTAAATATGTTTCTAATTAATTTTCTTGTGTTACTAAATGGTTACACATATTTTTCCCAATGTGATTAATTGGTTACTCCATTAATTTTTTTCGTCAGTTAACATTTTTAACATATTTTTGAATTATTAAATGACTATTATACCCTGGAATTATCTGTTCATTTTATTGAATCAATATTAACCCTAATTCAAACATGGATTCTTGAATCAAGTGTAGACGTTTCATTTCCATGCTCCGATTTGCTGCAAAAAGTAACCTAATATGAACCCTAATTCAATTTCCATGCTCTGATTTGCCGAATCGATGGGGATGTCTCGCCAAAGCTGAAGACAAGGAAGAGCTCGAAGATGCCCGCAAGTGCCACCTTTATCTTCGCCAGCAACACTTCTTCAGTTGCCAAGTATCTGTTTAAGTAATTAACCATTTAAGATTGCTGCATTTCAACAATTGCAACTCGAAGATTGCACTTCTTCAATTGGTTGCAAATGAGAGGACCACATTGAGAAACTTTAAAATTGCATCTCTTCAACATCAGTTCAATAATTGCTCTTCAATAGAACTTCAATAATTGGTTCCAACAATACTTATGAGAAGACCACATGGAGAAACTTTAAGATTGCAGCTCAATTGATGAAGAACATATTGGACAACTTCGAGGGGAGTTAATGATGAAGGTAAGAGTAATTGAGTTATTTTAGGATAATTGAGTCATTTTATGCATCCAAATAGTGACTTAACAGATGAAATAAACGATGAACAATAGAAAAATAAATTAGTCATATGAAACATATGTAACTATTCTGCACATTGTGTAAACATGTGTAACCATTAAGTAATTAACTCTATTTTTTATTTATGCTTTTGCCAAAAAAATCCTATATAATTTTTTCTATTTTCTAAAATAAATATTATTTTTTAAACCATGAATCAATTATATATTATTACGTTAATTTTCGTTTAAATTTAACATAAAATTAAACGGATGTCACTTTTTTTCTCAACATCGAAAAACATGTAGCAATTTTAAAAAATAAAATCAGATAAATTGCATAAAATAGTCAAAGCTCATATAATTTTTATTTATTAACCCTTAAATTTATATTCTCTTAAATAAGAACAATATACCGGGAAATTCACATTTTTTGAATTTCATACATTTTCAAAAAAAAAATATAACCAGAATATATCTATTTTTATTAATATTCCATACTACTTGTTAACTGACCTAACTTTATTTAGCCTCTTTTTTTTATTCGATATAGTTTGAAGATACTGTACAGTCAGTACGTAGGTGATTACAAATCAGAAATAATGTGATATTCTATTAAGTATTAACATAGTAATAAAATTATTTTAATACAAGTGGTTGATTTATTTCTATAATAGTGAAAGTAAATTTTGTAGTTAACCCTAGAAAATATTTATTATTCTTGATTAGAAAATAAAAATAATGTATTTGAGTAATTAAATTTATAAATAAATAAACTTTTCTAACGCAAGTGAAGTGTCTCCCCACCGGATCTCCCGCTGATAAAAGCAGCTCTCTGTGCTTCCCCTCCAATGGTTCTCCCTCCCAAAAATTCCATACACCGTTTCCAAAAATTCAATTTTTGAACCCTAATTTCACCATCCTTCTGACAAAATCCGCTCTTGGTAGGGGAAAAATGGATCTTGATGAGTGGGAGATGCTCCCCGTTGATGGGTTCCTTGACTTCGGTGACGACTGCGGCGAGACGGTTATGAAGAAAAAGAAGAAACTTGAACCAATCACTGTCATCGACATGGATTTGGAGTATTTCCGATGTCCGTCGCCCAATCGGAGGTTCTCTCCGCATCAGCTGGTTCCAATCAGAATTCATCTTGATCCGCCGATCAAGACTCATGAACCTCCTCCCATGGAGATCGTTAAACCACCTTCTGAGATCGATCAGGAGACTGTGTCCCAAGTTTTCTTTAAGAAATTGGACACTGAATTTGTCGACATGAAAATCCTGGACGCGTCGCCGAGATCTGCATCGGCGCGTTCTGTTTCGCCGCCTATTGAGAGCTTCCCTGTGTTCGAGGACGAAGTTTCCGACAACCTGGACGGCTCCGTCGGGTCTCCGAGAAAGTATGAGAGGATAACAGCCGAGGACGGAGACAGTCTGTTTTTGAACAACCTACTGAAGTGGAGCTTCACTGGAATTGGCGCTGTCTTGTCCTTTGGCGCTGTCGCAGCCACCGTCTGCATCCTCATCACCGGGAACCGCCACCGGAACACGAAGCAGCACCAGAAGCTAACCTTCCAGATCTACACCGACGACAAGGTCCGTTGCTTTTTGAATTTTTCTCCTGACTCTCCCAATTGATTTCTAATGTTGTCTTATTTATTTGCAGAGGATCAAGAAAGTTGTTCAACGCGCCGCTAAGCTGAACGAAGCGATCTCTGTCATGAGCGGAGGTGGTGCGCCACTGGCCGGCGCTCACATCCGCTTCGGTGGGTACTACGATGGCCTCTGAGTTATTATTTTGAAAGATTCGTGAGCTGTGGTGGCCATTGAAGAACCGGCCATGGTGGGCGTGGGTTCCATCTGATCTGAGGATGATCTCGATTCATGGAGTGTTACTGTTTGATCTCTCTATGTCTGTCTCTCTCAATACATATACAATATATATAATGTATAGATTCTGGTAGTTATCTCTTCTTCTTCTCTTATCTAAAATATGATTCCATTCCATCCATATATGTTGGATCCTTCCTGGCTCTGTTCTACATTATTACTATTATTATAAAATCTGATGATATAAAACTAATATCCTAATGAATCTTGGGTTTTAATAATTCTTTGATATACTTCCGACATGTACTCTAAATTATATGATTTAGAATGTGAAATATATAAACTTATTATTTGATAATAATGATTTTGTGAAATGTGTACAATGTTAACTGCTTGAATCTAACTCTGTGTAATAATCATTTATTATTGACATTTTAAATAAAATTACAAGAAGCTATCCACCATATGCATAAAGGCGACAACTATAAGCTAAGAATGAACATGTCCCTAGGATATATGGGTGACACCCTATGTTACCCAAGAAGGTGGTACTCTAATAAAAGACGTCGCCTAGTGCGCACCGACACCCGCATTAAATGGGGATTGAACATCTCTGATATTTATAGATAAGACTCTGTCCCATCTGAATGACACAAAGTAACTCCGGTTAATGGTTAACCACAGTAAAAATATAACATTATTCACCGGGTTAAACCAATGCTATAAATACAAGTATTCATTATCATTTATTACATTCAGAATATTTACCACACACATAACAACTATCCAAAAATCTGGACTGACTTAAGCTTAAGAGTGGAGAAAAACGGGTCAACCCGAGACTGTTCATCTGTGCAGGTCCGACAGCTTAAGGAGAGCGGCGCCTAAGTAGGGCGAGGATTCTGAAGATCCAACATCTGGCGCCGTCTGTGGGAATCTTGAGCTAAACATAGCCATGACCCCCGCCAACACACGAGCAAGGAAAAACCACCAGCAACCTAAATAAGGAAGTTCACTCCACAGTTTGCAACAGCACTTGATGCATTCGACTTTTATGCCACACTTTGAGAACAACGCCGAAGTGACGCTTCCAAGTGCATCAGCCCCGATAGGTGGCCAAGCGAGAGCCCCTCTATTTGTTAGGGCACCAATAGTGGAGCCTCCAATGACACTACCACCTCAGCAGGATTAGGCGCCACCCATACCAGCGCAATCCCATATTGCGTCTTCAGGAAGAAGAGCACCACTAGTGGCGCAAAATGCCCAAGAGGTGGTCATTACCCCTGCACTCAAAAATGCAATCGATTAGCTCTTAAATCGAAGAGAGCGTATGGATGCAGCTCGTGTTGCTCGTCTTAACGAGTGTCACTGTACAGAGGAAGCAACTTCAAGGCCTCAGGTCGTCCCAATGTATGGGTCGCCAACTTCGGTGGATCCTTCGCCGAGGAGCGTCGCCACTCGTAGAACAGCGGTAACAATGGCTCCTCCCCCAAGCATAATGACCCAGGAGGAAATTAAAAAGCTTGTTTCTAGGACTGTGAAGGAGCATAAGGGAAGGGTGATGCCCCTATTGAGGGACCGAGCGTCGCACCCGTTTACTCCAGAAATTCTGGCTATGGCGGTGTCGACGCATATTCAAAAACTGAGGATCGATTATTACAGAGGGGAGATGACCCTGTGAAGCATATTCAGAGGCATGAAGCCTCCCTTTTGGGAAAAACTAATGACGACAATCATTTTGCACTCCTCTTCCCATCAACCTTAGGTGGCGTATCCTCCCACTGGTTCTTTGGCCTAACCAATGCGTCCATAAAATCCCGGGGAGACTTGAATGACAAGTTTATTGTCCAATATATGGGTGGAAGACCATTGCTCAAAAGTGTCGGCACCCTTGACCACATCAAGCAAATGAGTGAAGAAAATCTGGGAGATTTCTACACTCGCTTTAATAAAGACCTGGTTGGTATCGATCAGGATATCACGGGAGGTGAGACCTTTCAAGCCTTTGTTCGAGCATTGGGTCCCAGAGGCCCTGCCTTATATGACAGCTTAAGTGTCATACCCATCAATACTGTGGAGGAGAAGGCGGCGAGAGTCAAATCATACATTGACATCGAGATAGCCAGAGAGGGAAGAAAATCCCTTAAAGATCATAAGAAAGAAGTGCATGAAGGAAAAAAGTCGGAACAACGATCACAGAGAAACCACCCTCAAGAAGATAAGTGACGCCCTACCAAGCAGCGCCCAATGAGAGAAATTTTTGAGGCTTTCACGCCCTTAAATCAAGAAATTTCGGTCATCTTGAACGAAATGGAAAAGAAAGATTGTGCGTCACCTCCACTGCCTCAGAAAACTGGAGGACCCATGAGCCCCTATCATGAGCAATATTGTCGGTACCACCGATGCAAGGGACATAGTATCGATGACTGCAAACCCTTGAAGAGGGATATCGAGGCGCTCATACAAAAGGGACTCCTCAAGAATTTCGTGGCTAAGAGGGATCGAAGTCTCAGAAGGGATATAAGGGCGTCGCCGACTCATCGATAATAGAGAGGGGGCATGATGGGCTTCGAGATAACAAAGGGCACCTGCACGTGGTCAGTGATGGCTTCGCCTCAGGTGAGGATACTAGAGGTGCTCGAGAGGTCTACGCCACGCAGCTCTCTGGCACCTCCAAGGCAGGGAAGGGAAGCACCCTAGGTCACAAGATGAAACAAGCATTACTTTTGGGGAAGATGAAATGGATCACGTGACATACTCGCATGAGGATGCACTGGTCATCACAACTGAAATCGATGGTTATGACGTGGATATGGCACTTATTGATTCAGGAAGTTTTACCGACGTTCTCTTTCTCGACGCTCTAAAGAGAATGTGAATGAGTGAGAAATACCTAGAAATGTGAATTTTCCACTTATGGGCTTCGCCTCCACTCCTACATACCTAGTAGAATCCATCACCCTGCCAGTATTTTTGGGCGAAGGGTGGAAGTCCCTCATGATAGACGTCAGCTTCGTTGTAGCCGACGCCCCGACTGCCTATAACATGATATTGGGACAATATACTTTAAACCCGCACCGCATGGTTCATTCGACGTATCACCAGCTGTTGAAATTCTCGACGCCCCATAGGATAGGAGTTGTGAAGGGAGACCAACCCGGGGCACAAAGTTGTTATGTTCAATCCACGAGACGCCAGGTGTTGAAAATGGAAACCATGTCCATCCAAACGGAGGAGGATCCAAGGGAAGGGAAGATTCGTCCAACATCGGTAGATGGATTAATGAAGATACAGATAGATGGACCTGATAAGGTCGTCCAGATTGGAGTGACGCTCACCACAGAGCAGGTTAGGGCTTTGACCCTCCTGTTGATTGAATTTCGAGAACTCTTTGCTTGGAAACCTAGCGATATGTCAGGCATAAGTGAAGAGGTTATCACCTACGACCGCTCAGAAGCGACGACCCGTGGGGGAGGAAAATGCCATACTCATCCGATAGGAGATGGCAAGGTTGATTGATGCTCGATTTGTCAAAGAGATCAGATTTCATACATGGGTCGCAAACCCTGTACTGGTGAAGAAATGTAATTGTAAATGGAGTATGTGCGTCGACTTTCGGAACTTAAACAAAGCATGTCCCAAGGACTCATATCCTTGCCAAGAATTGACTAACAAGTCAACGCCACTTCTGGACATGAGCTACTGAGCTTCATGGATGCGTACTTTGGTTACAACCAGATCAAGATGTCAAAGGCCGCCACTCATCACACAACTTTTTATGCAGACAGTGATATATATCACTACACTGTCATGCCTTTCATGCTCATCAATGTTGGTGTCACCTATCAACGGATGGTCAACAAGATATTTGCAGGCATGATAGGTGTGAATATGAAGGCCTACGTGGATGACATGTTAGTCAAATCTATTAAAGGCGCCAACCATACAAAAGATCTTAGGGAGACTTTTGAGGTGATGAGGCTCCACCAGGTGCGCTTAAACCCAGCCAAGTATGTTTTTGGTGTCTAGTCTAGAAAATTCATGGGGTACATGGTGAGCCAAAGGGGGATTGAAGTTAATCCAGAGAAGCTCAGCGCCATTGAGGGCATAAAAATCCCTACTTGTCACAAAGAAGTAGAGAGTATAAGTAGAAGGTTGGTGGTGCTCAGTCGATTTTTAGCCAAATCTGGGGACAAGTCATTGCCTTTCTTTCAAGTATTGAGGGCTAATAAGAAGTTTGAACGGACACCAGAATGCGAAGAAGCATTTCAAGACCTCAAGAAGCACCTTCGAACACTACCTCCGCTAGCTAAGCCAGAAAAGGCAACGCTTTAGTTTTTTTTACTTAAGTGTCAGTCTAGTGGTTGTAAGCTCAGTACTTGTGAAGAACATGGAAACTGACTAAGTGTCCGTTTACTATGTATCTAAAGTCTTTTCAAAGGCGGAAATAAACTATGTGGAAGTTGAAAAGTATCTCTTTGCGTTGGTAGTTTCTGCTAGAAAGCTTTGCCCCTATTTCCACGAGTACAAAATCACTGTACTAACTAATCAACCACTAAAACATTTTCTCCAAAAATCAGACGCATCTGGAAGGATGATAAAGTGGTCGATAGAGTTAAGTAAATTTTGAATCCAATTTGCTCCAAGGACAGCCATCAAAGGGCAAGCTCTTGTCGATTTCATAGTGGAGTCAACTCATGAGCAGGTTGAGGCGTCACCTTCAACAATCAACATACCTTATCTAATCATGGAAGAAGCGTCTCCTATATGGAAGTTGTACACGGATGGGTCCTCATGCATTGAAGGATCAGGGGCAAGATTGGTGCTAACTCCACCAGATGGAGGGGAGCCCTTAAGATACTCCCCAGTTCTAGCATTAAAGGCTACCAACAACGAATCTGAATATGAGGCATTGGTTGCGGGTTTAAGGATAGCAAGAGGTATAGGTGTCACCTCCATTAAGGTGTATTGCGATTCCCAGCTTGTGGTCAACCAAGTAAAAGGGGATTATGCGTCAAAGGGAAAGATGATGAAGAAATATTTGAAAGAGGCAAAGACTTTGGTTGATAGTTTTGTCCTATTCGAGGTTAATGTTATTCCAAGGGAAGAAAATGTAGAGGCAGATGCGCTGAGCAAATATATCTGGCAAACAACGCCCTTAAAAGTGCATTTTGTAGAAAATGTCTCATTCCAGGGGACTTACGAATGTTTCAACATTCAAAGTATCGATACATGAGCGACGCCTATAAGAGCATACCTGGAAACTGGGATTGAATCTTTGGATGAGGCGGAGGTAAAGAGAATGAAGCATGTAGCACCAACCCATACCATGATTGATGGAGTCCTTTACAAAAAGGGATTTTGCACACTATTCTTAAGATGTGTCACTCAACGTGAGACTACTACCATACTCCGGAAATTGCATGAAGGCTACACTACATGTCAAGAAGGGGCAAAATCAATTGTTCGAAAAGCCTTAAATCAATGGAATTATTGGCCCACGATGGCAAAGGAAGTCGTTGAAATGGTGCAAAAATGAGATTCATGTCAAAAATACACTCCAAGAATAGGTCGCCCTCCATATGAATTGATACCCATGCGCGTCGCCTGACCGCTTGTGCAATGGGGAATCGATTTAGTAGGTCAATTTCCCAAGTCCCCGCAGAAGTGTTATATCATCATCGCAATAGACTACATCTCCAAGTGGGTAGAGGCCAAAGCGTTGACGTCGACTACAGAATTCCAAGTGATTAAATTCATCAAATCCAGGATTGTATCAAGATATGGAATTCTCAATGTTTTAGTCAGTGATAATGACCCTCAATTTTTCGGAAGAGAGTTAAAGTGATTTTGCGAAGAACTGCATATTGAGCATCATCATGCTTCAGTGAGCCATGCGCAGACAAATGGACAAGTAGAGGCATAAAACAAAATCATTCTCAGTGGATTGAAAAAAAGAGTCGACGCCCTAAAAGGAAAATGGACTGAAGAGTTGGATAATGTCTTATGGGCTATAAGAACAACTCCCAAAAAGGCCACGGGTGAACAATCTTTTGGATTGATATATGACTCAGAAGTTGTCGCCCCTACTGAAATAGCAGTAACCTTGCATCAGATAACGCATTTTGAGGCAGCGCCGAATGATGAACAAAGGCGTATTGACCTAGATCTTGTAGAAGCCAAAAGATGGATATCAGACGAAATCTAAGGAAAAATGAGTCTGGCCACCGCTAGGTATTATAATCGGCGAGTATCCTCTCGCCAATTTTTCGTGGGGGAGATGGTGTGGAGAAGAAACGAATTTTCACACTTGGATAGACTTAATAAGTTATCTCCAAAGTGGGAAGGGACTGATAAGGTCGTCGACATCCCTCACCCCAACGCTTATGTCTTGGAGGATACTGAAGGAAAGAAGTTGAAGAACACTTTCAATGCGGAGCATTTGAAAAAAATTTACGCATAAGTTGTAAGAAGTGACGCCATTGTAGACACATCAAATATTTGGGAAATCAAAACCTAATATGATCTTTTGCTAATGAGCGTTATAAGTTCTTTATTTCATTGGATTCCCATGTTCTATTGAGCGTAGATCCTATAATCGATAGAGTTGTTAAGAAGTATGAAGCATTGGGAATAAAATTCCTAAGCAAAATTACTATAAACAACTATCAAAAGAGGCGTCACCTTGACTTCATTACGAAAATGATTTACAAGGAAAAGTGTCTTAACAAGGTACAAAAACCTAAAGGGAAAAGCTAAAAGGCCTAGAATATATTCTTCAAGTGTCTTTGGAAGAAGTGTTGATGGTCTCTGGCATTGCTCGTTTTTGGCCCGCCTTAGCCTTAGAAGTTGAAGTCTCAGCATCTTTCTTCTGATGTTGCATTCGCAAGAATGACTGAAATCCCTTTACCTGTTCCACACGGAAATCAGCTTGGATGCCGCGAATTTGGGAGACTAGGTCGCCATAGACCCTGATGATTTTGGACACCAAGTGCCTCTCAGCAGCCTCATCAAAGGCGACGATCGTCTTGAAAGACTCCACTGCCTCGACCTTGGCAGTCTCAACCTGGAGAAGCGCCGTCTCTTTCTCCTTAGTCAAGGTAGAAACCATCTTATCAGCCCGACGAGCACTCTCTCTATTTTGGTTGGAGACCTGCTCACATTCAGCAAGTTGCTGAGCAAACTTGGACGCCTTCTCAACAACAAACTTCGCTTTATCGATGACTCCATCCTTGAGGCGACGCTCGTCAGCAAGGTATTCTTGGAGAAGTGCATTATCCTTCTCAAGACTAGCCTTTACCTTTAGGAATTCAACTCTCTCCTTCTCAAGATGATCATCCTTGGCAGCCTTCACTACATATCCCTCCATAGAGGCGCATTTATGAGCGAGGTGCACTGCCAAGGCGCTGACTTCAGTCTCAATGGCTAAAAGCTATAGACGAAAAGAATAATTATGAATAGTTGGAAAAATGACCAAGTACAAAACTGAAGAAAACTTACGGAGGCAACCGAGGTGAGATGGCGTTTAACTGCCCCTTCGACCCACTAAGGATCGAAATGGAGTTGGCGATGATCCCCGGGAGGTAAAATGTCACTCAGCAAATGCAGGGCCAAGTCTGAATGGAGGAGGGGTTCCTTCCATAAATTTGGTATTGATGGAGGTTCCTTCTGGAATTTGGTACCCTGTAAGCGACGATAGGGCTCCCAGTTCATCATCTGATTCTCATGAATGGGTGTATCGTAGAGGTTCTGCCTCAAATCGAAATTAAGGCCTTCCATAAGGACTGAAGGGAGAATCAACTTGGGTGGCAGGTGAAGTGGACCTTCAAGGCATCGCTTCCCTAATAGGTGAAGAGTCGATCATGGATGTCGAGAACCTTGGCCCCTCAGGCGACACCTCATGACCTAAAGACCAGCGATCAAAGAGATAAGTTATCAACAAATTTAGAAAAGATGGAAAAGTTCTTTATAACAAAGAATATCTATATGAGTCGTCGCCTCTTCAGTACTCTCATCCAGAACCATGGTTGTTGATGGATCAGTAGGGTGGGCATTGTCTCTCTTGTAGCGCCACTTCTTCTCTGGGTGGGCCGTCTGTTTCTTCTTAGAGGGCTCTTCCTCCTTCTCGATAGGTGGAAGGACACCAGTCGTCACCTGCACATAGGGCTCAACAGGTTGAAATAACTAATCAAAAGAATCATATGCAAAGAAAAATAAAGGATTATAAAAATACTCAATCAATCTCTGGACGAAGGTCCGACGACTTTAATGTCGCACTAGCAAGTGTCGCCTCCGTTGTATCCTTGAATATATACGACATTTGTCCCTTGGAATGTTCTAGGTATATAAGGTTTAGGGTATGGAGATCTTCTTCAGGATATTCGGTGAAAGAGCGCAAAGGATCTGTACGGGGAGTTCTTAAAGGTCAGACAATGCCTCCATGAAAAAAAAATATTTACTTTTCCAATTTGAGTTAGTGGACTTAAACCCACTAACCAAGGGCTTTTTCAGATTCCAGAACCAAAGATCCCATCTGAGGCGTCGAACCTTCCAACCCTTTGACTCGAGAAAACAAGTTTGAAAGATAAAAACGTAAGAGGTGTTGAATTGAAAACGATAGAAGAACCTGAATAAGGAAAGAAAGTATGGTCAACCGTTATCAAAGCAAATAATGCTAACACCTACGCACATACAAATAGCGTTTGGGGTAAGTTGAGTAGGGGTGACACCATAATAGAGACACATCTCTACAAGGGATTCGCTAAAAAGAAAGCGAAACCCACCTCTATCTGGCCCAAATAGATCGTGACTTCATCTTCCCTTGAAAAATAGACACGATCGGAGCAACGTCCATGCCACATCCTTTATCTTATGCTCTTTCATTTAAATTGGTTCTGATCTAGTTTGAAATAGAATCAATTCATACGAACTAATTTCAAAACCAAACCAATTTTTTAGACTTCAAGTAAATCAATTCAAAATAGTAATTTCAATTCAGTTCGAATCGATTCAATTCAATTTTTTATATTGGTTTATACTTAAATTTAAATCAAATTTCCCAGGATCAAGTTTCCTATAAATTCTTGGTTAAATTTAAATACGATTAATTTAGAAATTAATCAATTTAAACTTATCCATTAATTTCCAAGGATCTACTTTATCTAAAGGTTATTTAAAAAATACAATGAAATAGAATTCAATTATTTTCTTTATAAAAGTACCATAACATTGTTCCTCACCTTCCGGTCACAAGGATAAGGAAAGAACACCAAAAAAAAAATGTTTATATTAATGTAGCAAGATACCAACCAGCCATATTATACATTTCACGAAAGAGGGAAGGTTAGTCTATAATTTAATCATTGGTTTAACGTCATGGATAAGAAGAGAAAAACACAATATTGTTTTATATTTATTTTTAACTAGGTCCCATCAGGAGAATAGATATACATTAACTCATCTAAAATAATATACTAATTATAAATATTCTTTTATTTTAAATCCACTTAAACATATTACGATATTAATTTTCTTTAAGAAAATGTCGACACTATAAAGAAGGGTAAGGTAGCGCTATCTCAAATCTTTTTTTGGTGACATGCCTACTTTTTTTAAAGAATTCACGGTTTTGTTCTCAGTTTAATATTTAGAATTATCAGTTTATCAAGACAATTGAATATTAATAAAATCAAATTACTACAACACAATTTTTTTAAACGTATTAATTAAATAAAAACAATTCACCTGTCGGTCGATCATCGTCCTCACTAACCATCCTCGAAACTGGATTTGAATTCATTACAAGTTACGTTTTCAGATTTTAAAATCTAGATATTCCCATACATTTTTTTCTTATTCAGAACTTTTCATAAAAATGGAAATTTTATGTACAAAAACTTCCGGATATTGCTTCTAGAAATCCATTTAGTTGTATTTTAAAATTTTTATTTGTAATTACAATATATTTGTTTTTTCTCTGCTGATATTTGTAAAGAATGTATGCGAAGCAATATAGGAAAAGAACGACACATTATTATCGTTCGTAACCATTAATGAAGAAACTGCTTCCCAAATCGATATCAGCCTCTGTCTGAACCAAACGGCGTGGTAAGTGTTTCGCCTTCTGGTAATTTTAAGGCATTTTTTTAATGTAAAAAACAACTCTAAGTTGCAAACTTTACCCGAACAAAATATCAATGGACACAGTGTTGGAACCAAATTGAGGAATGTCTGAGTCTGCTTGAAGGACAATCCATGAAATGCAATCGTCCAATCAAACCGCCTTAGCTGTTTAACGGATCCAAATCAAAAACTTGGATCCAGTCGATTTGTGCCCCCTAACTAAGCCGAATATGGAATAGGATCCGAATACGGCTACTCAAAGAGGCAGATCTACTTCTATAATTGAAAAACCTAACTGCGATGCTATGGAATGGAGGAAGAAGAAGAGAGATACTCACCTTTGGCGTCGGCCCATGAAGACGAAGGTACAGCAAATCAATGGAGGAATGCAGTACGGCTTTAAAAGGGCGGAGATTAGGGTTTCGTTGTTCTGCTGAGTTCAGAATTTACGGAACTGCCAGTGCCCATGACAGCTGGTAAGGTTTCTACGTGGTTGGTTGTGATTGGATCAGTCAGGTATTGGATTCCCCTAAATTACAATCCTTTGGATTTGGGTTTGCACTGAAGCCCAATAAAATTTTGATAAAAAAATCATTCTTTTGTTTTCGGTAATATTTAAATTTTATTTATTTTTTATAAACAAAATTTGCTTCACTAATTGATCCAACTAATATTAAATTTAATTTTCTTATATCTCAATTAATTATCAAACTATCATCTTAATCAATAGAAGAATACAGTAATTAGTAGTGGCGGTCCGACCACCTCAAAATTCAAATTACTTAATATTTGGATTTTTGTTATTAAATATATTCTAACTGTACTACAAACATATCAGATGTATTTTAAAATTAAAAACCATCTCTATTAGGAAAGAATTGTTCCTACCCTTAAAAGTAGACGGACTAATATAGGATAACACATTTTAATAGGACAAATCTGTAAAAACAAAATTTGGAGGGGCTGATTACACCAGAACTCTCACCTATTACCATTCATACTGTCCGCTCCTCAAGAAAGAAAATGAAGTCAGACGCTTCTACCCGTCATCTTCTTCTCCACCTCAATCCGATTCTGCACGGAGAAAAATGGTCGCAGAAAATGGATTAGCAACGATACCTTAGAATAAGGAAGCGCAAGGTTAGTCAAGACCGCGTGCGACACTCTGTCTCAAGTGCAGCTGCAACCAAATAACAAGGCAAATCGGAGAATAGGAGGTGCGTGCCGATTCTGCTTCGCCAGAACTCTTTTGCTACTCCGTATTTTGCTTCTCTGTGGAGAAATGAAATCAAGCTAGGTTCGTTTAGCGTCTCTATGTGTTTTCGTGATCCAGACAGAGTTGTAGGTTAATTTGGGAGGTAGATTGATTCTTGAGACTCTATGTGTTCTTCGTAGTTGTGTAATCTTAATAATCTAACCGCATTTATTTACTCATATATCGTGTTTCTGGTCTTGTCGAGTTGTTTAAGATGAAAAGGGTATTAGTGAATCCTGCAATTTCCTATTTTTTATACGTTTCTAGTGGGAAAAATTGATCTCTTAGCAGTAAGAGGAAATTAGAGGTACAGTACCAATTTAGGAAGTTTCTAGAGAGAGCGAAATTGTAAAAATCTATGAATCATATTTGGGATTGTTCTTTCTCCTTTAGTATATAGAGAACAAAGGACATGGATAAGGAAAATAAGAACCAGACTTCGGGTAAAGCTAAGGAGTCGCTGGAGCATGAACTTTTACTGCAGTGGGGAAATAGGAAGCGGCTGAGGTGTGTGAGGGTCAAGGATCCCGATATATCCAGAAAATTCAAAGGCGGGGTTCGGATGAAGATCACTTCTCAGTTTCTTGTTACTTCTTCCAGGTGAGAAAGTCCTGCTCTCTGTAACATAGCTCATTGAATTGAACTGATAAAAGAAGCTATTCAATTTTTTCACTGATAAAAGAGCATAACCAATTTTTGTTTGAGAATGAACATAAGGAGTCATATGTCTAGGTTTGATTTGCAGAAATTCGGAGGGGAATGCAGTTACGGTTAATTCCGACGACAAACATAAATATCCTTCTCCAGAGAAGGAGGAAAAATGCTACACAAGGAGAGAAATGGAGAGCTTAGAAGGAAATGGGAAGGGAGGGGTGGATTTGAATGGAAATGGCGGAGGAGAAGGTATCGATTCAGGGTTTGTTTGGCCTAAGTTGTATATAACTCTGTCGAGTAAAGAGAAGGAAGAAGATTTTCTAGCAATGAAAGGGTGCAAGCCTCCTCAAAGGCCGAAGAAGAGAGCTAAGATCATCCAAAGAAGCTTACTGGTGAGCCCCTCTTGTTGTCTTTTCGATTGTAAACCTCATTTATATATACAGGAGTGGGTTGGATCCTCCACGAAACGGGATAAATTTTATTCTTTTTGGAGGATATCGCTTTGATTCTTAGAGTTTTGAATGAGGTAGTCAAGTCTCATCAATCTGAGTCCTTGCAGTGGATAACTTCTTTTATTTTTTAAGATGACGGGTTTTGTAGAAACGAAATTTGAATGTACTAATAAACACTTTGTGGAGGGTGGCAGTTGGTAACTCCTGGAGCTTGGTTGACTGATATGTCTCAAGAGAGGTATGAAGTCAGGGAGAAAAAGGGTTCGAAGAAGGTACTTCTTTATATCATTCGATCGTTTAGAATGTGTGAATGGTTGTGAAATTGATTGCTCTGCATTGTGTTGCTTGATGCAGAGAACAAGAGGCCTGAAGTCCATGGGAGGAGGGAGCGTTGAAACTGGATCAGAATGAAACCGTGTCTTGGCTAAAGCAATTGCCATTAGTTCCCACTGTGTGTATATGTAGAATGTAGATTTCTGTTTTAGAGGTTGCACCATTGTGAGTAGCAGTAGCTGCTGCTTGTTTGTTCTCTTTGTGGTAGAAGGTATTTTGCAGGAGGTTAAGAACATGTTGTATATCTGTAAACTGTGAAGTAATTGTATATTAATTTTCGTAGGGTGGAATCTACAATGTCGTACCACTTCTGGGTCCAGCCAGAATCACCAGTATACTCATAAGCTTACCTTTATTGAGCATATCTCATAAGCAGAGCTATGTCAACCAAGTACATGTCTGTCTAAATCAATCAACTTATCACTAGTATTTATATTACACAAGGGAGGGAGGGAAGAAAAGGCTTCAAAAATACGATTCCACAACCTACGCGATGACCACAATAGAAAGCTATGTGACTCAATGATCCATTTGCTATTTCCACACTTACCTTTATACGGTGAACTTGTGCTAGTTGGCAGCAGTTCCCCGAGCTGTAGTTTTTGAAGTGACAGATTAATTAATGGGGAAAAGGCAGCATCCGTTGGATTAGGAATAGCTCAAGGGCCGGTCACCCCAGGGAAAAGTTCAGATATCTTATTGAAGACATCCATAACCTGAGAATCAAACAATAATCAAGTAAGATACATTTCCCATCAAGATAAATGATGATATCAATTCAATACATAATGCACTGTTGCTATCTATTCCGATATAAATTGGCATCCAATATTAGCCAATAGTCGCAAGTGAGCGATTGAAACTTACCTCTTTGTCATTTTGATACTTGGCGATACTCATCGGGTTTTGAGAACACTGCAAGAACAGGATACCGTATTAAGGACATAATAACTTAAGACTTAACCCGCTCTAGTTATAATAGATGATTCTACATACATCCATGATGGCTTGTTGAACTCTGGGGTTTTGAAATGCCATGGCTACTTCAGGATTGGCCATAATTTTCGATATTACTTCTTCTGGGGTAAGACCAATTTGATCTGCAAGATGGAACAGAGTAGATGGAATAAAGCACTTGAGTAAATTGTAATTCTTGTTACTTGCAATGCAACTATCGAGTAAAAAAGGTTATCTTCTATGAAGGAGATGTTACTTACCAAACTGCTGCTTAACCTCAGGACTGCTAAGATCAAAGTTTTGCAACGAATCCATCATTCTGCTGTCCCATTCATTGCTACCACCCATGCTATTGCTGGAAATATTTGTCACGGGAGCAGCAAAGTTGACCATCAAGTTGGGAAGCATATAAACAAGTAGACTAAAAGGCCAAGTCCATATTATTATTATCATATAAATTTGGCACAATCCCAAGCATGGAGAAACTCTCATGTTGAGAGGTAATTCATTTGGTAAAAATAACTTGCTATGACTTTGCTGAAGCATGAATCAACTATTGCTTTGGTTATTGTATCTCAAGCAAGTATGCTTTTTCTATTTCACAGCAACATGTAGCGAGACAGAAATAGTGTATTAATGTAACATTATAAGGTCGGTTTCTTCAATTTAGATTCAGTCATGCAAAAAAATATCAAAGAAATGATTGCAGCGATGAGCGATTAGGTGAAATGTAGAATATTCTAACTATAGAATAAAGGGGTGTTTGTTTCAATGATTAGTTAATACACGAATTATTAAAAAAAAAAAAAAAGAAGTTAACACCGTATTACGATAGACTAATACGTGTTAACATATATACAATGTTTTGAAAATAATATATTCAAAATTTCAAATATTAAAAAATGAGTTTTATCTATATATAATATATTATAAAAAATATCTAAAAAATATATGAAAACAAAACTTTTTTTAAAATATATTATAATCAAATGAAATATAATATAATATCCAAAAAAAACTTTATTTTTAACTATTCTTTTAATTCATTATAATATAATATATTTCATTTTTTTTAAAAATTTCATATAACTGAAAACATAACCAAGATTTAATATGTCATGAATACAAGATAAAAGTAAATTTGTTCAAAATGAATGTTAGTTTGGTAATTTGTTACTATGTATTAATTTATTCCATGGTTACAATCATCATTAGCTAATCCACAATAAATTATGTAGTTATGTATTAGCTAATACATAGTTATTAATTAGTAGGTTCATTGTTCGCACCAAGCATTAGTATTAATTTATACATATATTAGCTAATCCTAATACATGATTAATGCTTCAAACAAACACCCCATAAATCAATTAATATATATATATAACTGCAATAAAGAATCTAATAAATGTGGTATATTCATTTCTGCAGATGTCTGCATAAGACTACTGTTAAAGATACTATAGGTGAAAATTTGAGAAATAACTGAATAAGAAAGATGGTCATGTCAAGCGAAAGTAAACAGACAAGTTCAAAAAAAAAACATATCAATAGACGAGTGGAACTTACAGCATATCTTCAAGTTGTCGGCGATACTGTGGGTTCTGTAGCATCCCTAGTAAAAATTGTCAGTGGACTATTAGTGTCAAGGATATTATATGCTATATGGTACATGATAATTTGACTAAAATGAATCATATGGTCATAACCCATATAGAAAGGATACATAATAACAGAGGTCATTATTATCTCTTTTCCCATATCTTAAGTGACGTAATCTGATTTCAGAAGAACCCTTCCTTAAACTTACATTTAAAAGTGTCAGGATTCCTCATCTCCTCAGGTAAATAGCTGCATTAATGAGAAGGAATAGATGTGAGATAGTACACATAGTATAGTAAGCAAGCAAACCCATCCGAACAAAATATGGATCTTCTGTGCATCAGAAACATCCCTAGTTAATTGTATGGTGGTTCAGTATTTATGCAATACGGTCTTAAGCAAGTGTCTCCATATTCACATCAGCATGTCACTAGTCATCAATTTTAAGACTGTAAATAGATAGAGGAATTGACCAAAGGGATCAGAGCTTACGGGAAAACCATCTTTTGCACTGTTGGATCTTCCATCATTTTCTCCAAAGCATCCACCGACATTCCTGGCCCTGGCCAACACAGAAAACATCAATGATTTTTCATTATGAACAAGAACTCAGATCAACCAGAACAAGAATCAGCACGAACAAATAAGGAAATCGGTTTAATTATACACTTACCAGCTGATTTGGTCCCTTCAAAAGCACCCGCACTGGAGTTAAAAGCTGCTCCATTTTGAGAAGCCTTCAAGAAATGTAGAACAGTGAAATCCACTAATATATAAGTAGAACGGCTTGAGTAAACCATTAGATTTGAGTGTTCCACTCTCAAGGGATTAAACTTACATCAGTGGTATATTGGGCACCAGTATATTGGGTATCCCTGGGTGAAGTCGAGTCAGTGACATTACTGAAGCCTTCAAACGAGCTCTTTTGTTGGGTATCTTCAGGGGAAACATCCGTAAAAGCTGCACAACAGAAGAGCCTTAGGCGATGCATAAAAGAAAGAAAGTGAACTTACTAACAAACAGAGAACTGCCAAAATCACATATGACCCAATCCACAAGACAAATTAGATTCTTCAATCATACTACAGTTTCTTCGAGCATAAACTCATTATTAAATCATTCCTTACCGTATTTCCTTGGCTCCTCCTTAACTGTTGTTTCTACTTTTGGTTCAGCAGTTGGAGCAGCCTTTACATTGGCAGTCTCAACTTTTGTTGCGGGAACATCTACCGTACGAGATTGAGTAGCACTAACAGGGGACGAAGTGAGTGATGAGCTTGAAGGTGACGCAAAAGGAGAAGATGCTGTGAAAGGAGAAGGTGATGGAAATGGAGAAGGGGACACTGGTGGAAATCCAGCAGTGTTGAAAGGGCTGTTCTGAGTGTTCATCCCACCCATCATAGCTTTCATAGCTTGTTGCATGGCATATTTCTGGGATCATGTGAAGAGATTATTGGACACACAAAGATAAACTACGAGAACTAGAGAGGACTACAATGAAAATTAAACAGAACAGGGTAGTTAAGAGTTAATTTCCATAAAACTCAACTATGTTCGGCTAAAGAACAGATGAGTAGGTATAATTGGGTCATGCATTTGTCTGTTGTAGTCTTTCAAACTAGTTACTCAGACCATCAATAGTTGTACTATAGCATCAAGCCATAGCAAGATTCTTCAAGCCAAGTACTTACCATGTGCACTAGCAAATTTTATCCAGGTCAGGAAAGCAACCATTATACTTATATAAGGCAAGCATGCTGCATGTGTTTATCAGCAAAAAAGAAGAAGGTACGAATGTGTTTTTATTTCGCAAAAGAAAGCTTCTGCTTTGCAAATGAAAAAAAAAATGGAAAATTTAACATTTGATTTCAAGCCTTGAAAGTTGAAATACTCCTACTACGACATCCCAAAAGGAATATGTATCTTATTAGCGGGTCAGGGGGCACAGTATATCCCAAATGTTCTATCTTAAAGTGTAATCTGATACATTGGAAAGGTGCATACCTTAAGGTTCGATGCCACCTGCCATTCAAGATCACCAAGTCAGATACGCAGTCAAACGACTAAAGTTCAAACCAAAACTACCAAGTGTCTATTCTTACAATAGAAAAGAGAGCAGAAAGCCCAACTCCAACCCCGATCCAGAAGAGTGGCGACCCCCTATCAAGATTCCGAGAGAGAGACTCATCAAGAGGAATGTTCTTGAGGAAGAAAATGTTTCCTTCTTGAAGTACAGAAGCATATAAATATAGAATAGCATAACAAATCAATCTAAGACCAATAGGAAAAGCAGGAAATAACAAAGAGGGCAAGATGGGAAGAATGACAATACATAACTTGATTCGGTTAAAATTAAGAGACTGGAGTTAAGAGAAAAGAGCTCCAATCACATGATGGATATTCTCAAGGCTCTCAATCCAAATGAAGCTGAAAATGCTAGAATGGCTGCTGTACTATGTTGATATGTCTTGACTCTTGATACCTCAATAGTATTTAGATCATGAGAGCTTTTGGAGAAGAAATTAAACTGAATGAGAGAGTAAGTACACAGAAGATGATGCGGGCGGAATAGGCTGTGGTGGCGGAGCAGCAACTGAGGTCGTTTCTTTACTTTTAGACGACGAAATCCAAGCAAACCGTTCTGGCACCGAATTCGCTGGAGCTGTCAACACCATTTTTAAAATTTGCTTCAGAAGAGGTATCACAAGGTGTAATCATGGGACAAACTTTACATCCATTACAGGATCAAGTAGAAGTTCTTTATAACGTTCAAACAAAATTTTCATCAATAAGCTTTACTTGAACCTAATCCAAACGCCACCATAAAGCAACGCAGAGCCTTTCAGCCTCATAGTCATAGCCTCCGAATTGTCATAGCATCGAAGAATATTATCGATAACAGTATTACATTTTCATCCACTTTGTCCCAGAGCTAGAGCAGCAACCAAAGCTCAAATGCTAGAAAAATGGGAGAGGAAAGGAGGAAGTGAGAGAGCAATCAATTTACCTGATTGTGTTTGTCTCTGACGCTGATGAAGAGATGCTTGATGCTCAGGTCTTGCCTGACACGAGAAGGTCCTCATGGAGTGATTCCGGTAGCTCCGCTGATGGACAGAACCGCTACTGCTCCTGCTGCTGTTGACAGAGCTGTGACAGAAACGCCGTCCATGGGCAGAATAGATGTGCGGCGATGACTGGAAGCTAGAGGCCATGGCTTGAAAGGGGCTCATGGCTGAGCTGTTGAGGCGATTACCGGCGAGAAAATGGAGGAGAAGGAAGACTGAAAAAGGGGTTTAGATGATCCAGTTGACTTGACAGATGGAAGGAAGGTTTTACGTGCTTTAACTACTTCCTCGACTGCGGCCCAAGAGATGAGATGCCACCGAAGGCCCATTAATGAGAATTAATTAAGTTTTGTCCATTTCATATTAACTATTTTTAATTATTTGAAAAATAAATGATCTGAATTTTTAGCAATAACAAAAATAAATTATATAAGATATAAATTCATAAATAAAATTTACTATATACTTTGTACTAAGCTTTGCAACATTAAAAAAAAGACGAGGCTTTGCAAATTGCAATTGAATCTTCCGATGATTCTACAGTCAATCCTTCGAGAAACAGAAAAATCTTCAGAAAGCAAAAAAAATCACATCATGCCCCTAGCTAATTAATAATTACAAATTACAGCTAATTAACACAAAATCACAACTGATGTTCAATCAATCAAAGTGGAGACCGATTAATCATCGGAGTCGGAGTCGGAGTCGAGAGGAGGGAAGCAGAGGCACGACCAAAGGGCGACCAACACGGGGCGGACGTTACGGAAGGAATAGCAGAAGAGGAGATGCAGCACTTGGCCGCTACTGAAAGGTTCTGGGTTGCACGATATGTACTGACAAACGTTCGCCGACACGTTGGCCACAGACACCACCACGGCGCTATTCAATACCATTCTCTCTCCTTCCTCCGCTCTCGATGTTGTCGACGGATAATTAAATACTGTAGATGCCGGTGGAAAAGGAATGGATAGACGTTGCCTTCAAAAGTTGCCTTCAAAGGGAGGAAGAAAATAAATAAATCGGTAGTAGAGAAAATCGTCACTTTCCGCACTAATAATGAGGGTTTATAAGTTTATTATGTTATATTTCTTAATTTCATCCCTAAATCAATTCTGTTTGACCATCTCTGCTTTTAGGGTTAATGCTCAATCTACCCTCGGACAAAATTTAAGAATCTCCTTAATGTTTAAATTTTTAAATTTTAGTATTTAATATTTGGACAAAATCAAAAATTCTCCATTTCCGTCATAAGACCGTTTATTTGAGGCGGTAAACCGAACATGTGCCATGCACATGCCTTTACTTAAGTTGAAAAGACACAACTACCCTTACTTTGACAAAATTTAGGGGGGAATATTAAACAAGTTCAATACATTAAGGGGGATAATTAATCCACCTGAGAAATTTCAAGAACATCGAATCTTCATTGCAGAACCAAAAAACAGTTTCATACAGCAACATTACATACTTCATAACGTACTTCTTACATGATTAATTAGAAATATACTATACCAATCGAATATCAACCGATCGAACTACCAAAGGTAAACACTCATCTAACTCATCCTTAATTCGAGTACTACCATGGTTAGCTATAGTTAGCTATAGAGAGATGGGGAAGGATGGTGGCGGGAGAAGGACAGGAGAAAAATAATTTCTACGGAAGAATAAGTTTTACGGAAGGGAGAAGAACAATTTCTACGGAAGGGAGAAGGAAGAGAGCGAGAGATGGGGAATGATATGTTTTATAGAAGTCGGATTTTTTGGCGAAAGCTTGAAGAACAACTTGAAGTTCCATGAAGGCATTTTTATCTATTTAATATAAAAAATGTCACGTGATGTGCACATGATGACATTCATGTTAGTGTTAAACGGAAATTGAACGGAATGGGAGGATTTTTGATTTCGTCCAAACATTAGGACTAAAATTTAAAATTTTAAACATTAAGGGGAATTATTAAATTTTGTCTAAACTTTAGGGGACACATTGACCATTACCTACTCCTTTTATAAATACCCAAAAAATGCTGCCCTTACTTTCCTAGTCACTCCGAAAACTGACCATGGATGTATCATATGGAATGGAACTGAATAAATTCCTAATTTTTTTTTCGGCCCAACCTAAGTAAATACTAATATTATATTGCAGATACACTTTGTTGTTCTTTGCAACCACAGATTGTACAATCTGGGTGGGAACGTCTAGTCAGTAATCACAGTCCTATTGACGGGAGAGAAAAAGCATGGGAAACAAGTTGGAGCCAGTAATATGTAATATATTAGAATTGAAGCCACTTTGATTATTTATCTTCAAGGAAACCTTTCTCCTCCAAGTAATCCACTACTTTGCCAGCCATTGCACCTGGTGTCGGGCAAACTCCGTTGCTCTGAGTTAATTCTATCTGCCCAAGTGAAACGCACGATTTGATCAACCAAACAAAAAGAAAATGTCCGAGATAAGCTGATTAGCAAAAGCCCTTGTTACTCGAAAACATACCTCACATTTCAATGGCGGTTCATACGGATCATCTATTCCAGTGAAACCTGAAAGTTCAAGTTTAATCTATAAGCCAGAGTTAAAACAGTAAAAACAAAACATTCCAAGATTTGATGCTATAAAATATCCATGAGGGTTATCTATGACAGTTGTCTTTTTATTTTTGAACTGGAACTTAGAAACATGCATTGGGAGCTAACCTTTAATCTTTCCTGAACGTGCAAGCTTGTAGAGGCCCTTGGCATCTCTTGCTTCGCATAATTCTAGAGGCATGTTCATGAAAACCTGCATAGTAGGATACAAATTACTTTATAAACTTTTTTCACTTCAGTTGAATAAAAGTCACTGTATCAGATCAGAATCCTTCCGAGCAAAACTTGCCTCAATAAAACTTTCATCTGAGAGCATTGCACGGCAAGCATCGCGGTCTTTCCTATATGGGGATATTAAACTAGCAATGCATATTAACCCAGAATCCGCAAAAAGCTTTGCTACTTCACCTATATAAGTAAATTTGGGAGAAAAACTCAAAAAGTGAATAAGGTAAAAAAAAAATATGAATGAATTCTAATGTTGTTCCAACTTCAAAATTTTGAATCCCCTGAACATGTCCAAAAGAAACTTGTTATTGACAAAACCACTTACCAACCCTTCGTATGTTCTCAGTTCGATCTTCTACTTTAAAACCAAGATCCCTGTTTAGTCCATGTCGAAGATTATCTCCATCAAGAACATAAGAAAGCTTCCCCTTGCAGTGAAGTTCTCTACTTAATGAGCATGCCAATGTGCTTTTCCCTAAAGAGTTTCATCTTTTGGCAATGTCAGTTCAAAAGCAAAGACTAAAGCAGCACGTTAAGAAAGAAATCAAAAACCCAAAATCAAGCAGCAGAAACTTGCTGGTCCTCTTCATTGATTTATATTTGGCAAGTATACTATATGTGGCTATTTTATCAAAACTCAAATGATGAGCTTAATCAGAACTAGCAAGATTTCATCACTGAAGCAACATTACAATCATAAAAGGAGCACAAAAGTCAGATAGATCGTACCTGATCCACTGAGGCCTGTTATCCACACAATGCATCCCTTCTGGTTAAGGAGCTTCTGCCTTTCAGTCTTCCCAACAGGGCACTCGTGCCAAAATATGTTTGTGCTAGTTCCCAAAGTAGACATCGAAAACTAGTCTTCTCCCCTTCACTGCCTATGGATGAAACTTCATGTAGCAGCTTCATCCAATTAATTCATCCATTATAATTATGTTAAATTAAAAAAAATACTGCCTAGTGCTGACTAAAAATACATTCAATATCTATAGTTTAGCAGCGGCAATATTTATTAAGTATGCAAATATCACACAGCGCGGTAAACATGGTTGTTTTCGAACAAAAGCCACAATTCCGCGTGCTTATTCATGAAATCAAAAGCCCACTTTCAAAATTATCCACAGTCATGGCTCTTTCTACCAATCAAAGATTAAAATATTTGGACAAATATTGAATCCAAACAAGCGCCTAATAATTTCTTGCAAAAAAACAGTCCATCGCAGTAAAGCAATATGATCAGAAACAATGCAATCACACAAAAAGAGAGTATTTAACGGATCAAACAAGAAAGCATTGGTCTGAAGCTCGAGCGAGAACAGTGATCGATTGAATACCTGAATCAACTGGTTCTTCCTCTTCTTTTGCGTCTCGAGGAAGACGAAGAAGGCGAGAGTTATAACAAACTACCGATGAGTGTGAATGGAAAACTTCGCAATAAACGGAAGAAAGAGCGGGTCCAATTAATGGAATTGAATGCCATTGAAAGTTTCGGAGGAGCTTAAATTCTCAATGGATGAATGTGGACGCGCCTTGCGTGCAGTTGCAGTCTGCAGAGCCATGCGTTCTTGCCTTTGCTTTGGATTTACTTTTCTGCCTCTCTTTTTCGTTGTGGACTCGGCGCATTTTTCGTCCATGCGACAGAGAGTCAAGATGCGACGGGGTCAACAAGGCCATCCTTGCTCATACACGTGGCGTCCATCTAGCAACCCCTTGCTCTCCAGTCAATCCGTTTTAGACCCCAAAGTTTTCTATAATCCGTATAATGCACCACAAATTTACTTAATATCTACTACTAGGCGGATTATTTATTATCACTAATGTCATGTTTTTTTCGCGGAATGGAAAGGGAATTTGGCTTACGAATTCCGTAAGAAGCTATTCTTTTCGCGGAATTGGAAAAAAATTTGCTTAGACATTCTGGGCGAGATATGCTTAGATATTCCGTAAGAAAACCTCATAAATTCTAAGCCTAGAGGGCAAAGAATCTTGAATAGGAGACGAAATGACAAAAATACCCTCATTAACTTTTGGCAAGGACCGAACTACCCTTGATCGTTTCTCTTCTTCTCCAACCGAACTGAAGTTCATGCTCTTCATTCCAACCGAAGCTTTTCTTCTCCTCCGGTATGCTCTCCTTCTCCTTCTCCTCCGTGATGCTCTTCTTCACCGTGAAGATCTTCTTCTCCTTGTTGAACCTAGAATCGATTATGGGTTCAGGAGTTGTTCGGTTCGAAGGATTCTTCCTCCTCTTCCGGCATTTTCGGTTCCATCTTCGGTCCTCCATCGAAGGTATTTGTTGTAATTATGAATCGAAAATGATTGTTTATGTTCCAGGTGCCACTGACGCGACGCCACCAGCGTCCCTCAGTTTTGATAGAATCAAGTATGTGATTCACCTTCCATCTTTATCGCTTTTGATGAGAGATCACTCATATGGATCAAATGAGTCAGTTCAATTTACTGGTTACGTCTTAATTGTCTTGAAAACCGATTTTATTAGTTAGGATTATTGTCCCCTATCCTTCAATGTTCCTATTTATGAATTCCATATAGGTTCTTCGATTTTCAATGCTTCATTTACAATAAATTTTGGAATTTGACTTGTTAGGTTTAATTAAATGGTTAATTACTTAAATGGTTAATTACTTAAATGGTTATGCATGTTTGCCCAATGTGCAGAATGGTTACATATGTTTCAGAATGTGACTAATTGATTTTCTTGAGTGACTGAATTGTTACACATCTTTTTCTCAATGTGATTAATTGGTTACTCTGTCATTAACCGTTACTATTTTCCGTTAATTAATTTTTTTAACATATTTTTTTATTTATCAAATGACTATTATACTCTCACTTTATGTATGAGTTGTTCCTGAAGTTATTCTTCATCTCCTCTGCGCAGCTAGGGTTTTGCGAAGCGATCCAATCATTTGCATTTCTTGAATTCTGGTTATGGCGGTGGAAATACAAGACCTCTTGTGTCTTGTCTTCATCTTCAAGTTTGTAATTTTCCTCGGGTTTCTGATCTTGGATATTATTCTCTCCCTCTCCAAATCTTCTTCGTCCTCCATCCTCAGAGGGAGAGAAAAGGGTCGACATCTCTACAACATCGAGATGATTACAATCACCTATTTAACCGTTTTGCCCATTTATTTTAGCTACGACCTGCTCTTCGCGTTCGGCCAATTGCGTGATTTCTTCCGTAAAATTATTGATTGGTGGCATCCTAGCAATCTTCAGGTTCGCTTCATCTTCTAATTATAGATCCTTCATTTTGTAGATGCAATTGTTTGATAAACGGTGGCTTCGGGGCTTGTTTGTGCATGGATATACTTCTATTTGTTTGGGATTAGAGGATTTCTACATATGTCGGTTGTACCTTTGCATTCAGTTATGATGATATATTGTTCTTGATTTCTTGCTAAATTTAAGCTTCCTGACATGGATTTCTACATCTGTCGATTTTTTACTCTGAACACTAAACTATGATTAGCCCAACCTTTGTCCCATTAAGCTTTTTGAAGCTGCAACCCATAAATCAAAAGAGGAAGTTGTTCGTCCAAAATTCAACATTTGATTTGCTTGGTGGGATTTTAATTTATAGGTTCAATTTCAGATTTTAAAGCATAAGGATGGTAAGAGCACGGGATTTGCATTCGTGAATATGAATTTCCATTATTCTGCATTTTCTTCTTTCAGTTCTTGTTTGAACACTGTTCGATAATAGGGTTTATGGTTAATAAGCTAATTAAAGAGGGGTAATATTGTCATTTCATATGATAGAAAGTGACTTAACGGTGATTTTCGACGATGAACAGTAGAAAAACCAATTAATCACATTTTGAAACACGTGTAACCATTCTGAACAATGGTCAAACATGTGTAACCAATTAAGTAATTAACCCTTAATTAAATGATTACTGGGAGCGAATTATAGTTTGCTAAAAGATGTGATTGTATCTACATTTGTTGATCGTGGCCTTTTATAAATATATATATATATATATACACATATTAATTTGGCTAAATCATATAGAAAGTTGACGAATAATCATTTTGTTGTATTTTATAACTCCTAATGTTAAATTAACATCTTGTAATTGGTCCATGTAAATTTATCATTGCTATGTGCCATGTCATGTAAATCACTTTAAAATCCTTCAAAGTCTCTCATTAATTCTCAAGATAAGTTACAAAACTTGCATCATCATTTCTCTTCATGTTACATTATAGTTATAATTTTCTCTTAATATTTTATGTAGTCAAATTTATATAATAATAAAATTTATATAATATTATATTTTATGAATATCAAGTATGCACATATTAAAATTTACTTTTACAAATTAAAATATAGATTAATTAAGGATGCATTTCATCTATCACATAATACACTTATTAAAATGAGACATAAGTGACATATCAACATCACCAACATAATTACAATACGATCAAATAAGTTTTAACAATGTCACGAAATTAAATGTTATATATTAATAAACTCAATATAATTTACAATTAAAAAAATAGATAAAATATAATATGTATACTAAAACATTATATTGTTATTATTGTTATAAAAATACTAATGTATTTATATGAACATTTATAGAAGTAATAAACCATAAAAGTTAAGAGTATTATATGGACATTCACATATTTTGTTTACAGATTTATGAAAAATAGTATTTTTTTTTCATATTTATAACTCAACATATTTTTAAAATGTTAAAATATTATTTATCTAAAATAATTTATTATTAACGTTCCTAAAAAAAATACTAATGATTTTAATAGTCTTTTGTAAACACAAGCACTAATATAAAAAATATATATAAAATATTTAACTTAAAAGTATTAATTATTATGTTATTATTAATTTTTATCATTAACACATGTATTTTTAACTAATATTATGAACAAACACACTTAATATAATTTGTAATTTTGTTTTTCATAATATAAATTGTAATAACTTATGTATATAATTATTTATTTCATTCATTGTTAAATTTTAATATATTTAGTTTAAGCAATTAAAACTTATAACAATATACTTTCTGAAAAATTATTATAGTTTGTATTCACTTAAAAGATAACATTATAACACTAAACTTTTATTTTTTAGTATTATAATATATATTAATTTAAAAATAATTTAAATAAGTATTATACATTGTACTATAAAAATAACTTATATTATATATATATAAATAAAATATACTACTTACTGCGCTTTTTCGGAGAGAAAATATCTAGTTTTGTAATAATTCAGCTGTTTTCAGTGAAGAGTTATGTCCATATGACTTGTAGATGAGATTGGAGCTCGGTCGAGCTGAAGTTGCTTGGCACCATCCATGGGTGCTGGTTATATTATTTCTCTGTCCATCTCATGTGTGAGCATCATTTTAAGTCTTGTAGCTCTCAAGTGATAGACAGAATGGTCGATATATGACGTTGAATTGAATGGATCAGTTATAGAGTATACAATACAACCAGAGAAAGTCAATCATGTGATTGAGCAGTTATTCAGCTCCTACACTACCGTTGACTTGTTGACTGAGTTGAAGAACTATATGCTTAGAATTTACCTATTGGGCAATTTGCATGTCTGTCTGAATTTATGCAGATCGTTTTCGTTCTGGAATTGTCATCCACTGAAGTCAGGAAATTGCTTGAAAGACTCGTCAATTATGTTGTTTACAAGGTAGTTTTCTTTATAAATACTTGCACTTGCTATAAGTTTAGATAATGTATGTCTCTGTCTGCGTTGTAATGAAATATTATATGTCGTAGGAAAAATAATGGATTTATATTAATTAAATTATTTGATCTTAAATAATTACAGAATTTTTCTTTAAAATTAATTATTTTAAAAGTTTTTTAAATTATTAATTAATTATATTTAAATTTTTATTATTCTTAATTTTAAAAATTAATTAATACAACTTATATGTATTATATACTATACATATAAAAGGAGGGACAAATATGTTATTTTACAACATTCCATTCTTTTTCCATATACAATTTCACCAAAGAAACGACAGAATTACTTATTCCATTCCACAAAAAAAACAAATTTATATTCTTATCTCCTCTTATTCCTTTTTTCTTATTTCTATTCCTTATTCCGAATTTCGTGAAATAAACGCTCAGTAAAGGCCGGAGTCGATACGGTACCTTAGTTGTCTAATTTTATTCTACAATTTTACGGGTACGTCTTATCTCTACCCAATTTCTGACTATCCAACAATTTTTCGAAGTTTTTCAAAAAGTAACCACTGTGCAAAAAATATTTGAAAAAGTAAGTATACTGAAAAATATTTAGCAAAATATATATAAGCGCTACTGGGAGTAGCGTTTTTTACAACGTGCGCTACTTTGAGTAGGGTTTTTCAACAAACGCTACCCTTAGTGATTTTTTTTAACGTTTTTTTGACGACTCGATGTTTAATTAAAAAATTAAATTTGTAGATACTTTATTAAAAAATTAAATATGTATTTATTAAAAAAATTAAAAACATTATAGTAAGTAGATACTTTAATTGCGATTCAAATGATGCAAAAAATATTAAATTTGGACTTACAGATTGACTGTAGGCTCTGCCGTAAGTTGAGATATGAAAATTTGACTTAAAAAAATATAACTCAGACCATGTAAGTCCAAACTGACCACGATAAACGTCATTTATGTTGTAATTCAATTATCTACCTAGGGTAATTTTTTTTAATTAGAAATACAGTGATTTTGTAACCTAACATCGTTTGTCTTATAATTTGACTGAAATAATTAAATGCATTAGGTGAAAATTTTAATTATGTACTTACTCAAAAAAAATCAAAAACATTACAGTGCGTAGCTAATTTAATTATGAATTAAATTAAGCTAACTGAGCGTTAATATTTTACTTTTAGACTGACTGTATAATACGATACGTAACTTACTTCGTATTATATTGTATTATACAGTCAGTCTAAAAGTAAAAAAATGAACGCCTAGTTAGCGTCATTTAATTCGTAATTAAATTAGCTACGCACTTTAATTTTTTTGAGTAAGTACATAATTAAATTTCTTACCTAATGCATTTAATTATTTCGGTCAAATTATAAGACAAGCGATGTTAGGTTACAAAATCACTGTATTTCTAATCAAAAAATTTACCCTAGATAGATAATTGAATTACGACATAAATGACGTTCACCGTGGTCAGTTTGGAGTTATAGGGTTTGAGTTATATTGTTTTTAAGTCAAATTTTCATATCTCAACTTACGGCTGAGCCTACAGTCAATCCGTAAGTCAAAATTTAATATTTTTTGCATCATTTAAATAACAATTAAAATATCTACTTACTATAATTTTTTTTTTTTAATAAATACATAATTTTTTTTTTAATTAAACATCGAGTCGTCAAAAAAACGTAAAAAGGAAAAAAAAAAGTTACGCCCAAGTAACGTTTTATGAAAAACGCTACCCCTAGTAGCGTTTTATGCAAAACGCTACTCCTAATAGTGTTTGTTGAAAAACGCTACTCAAAATAGCGCACGTTGTTAAAAACGCTATCCGCAGTAGCGGTTATATACATTTTGCTAAAAATTTATTCAGTATATTTATTTATTCAAATATTTTTTTGGACGGTGTCTACTTTTTGAAAAACTTCGACTTTTTCGGCCTTCCCTAAATGGAAGTAGCCCAAGCAAATCTCTGTACGGTAACTCGTATGGGCCCCTTTCCCTATCATAACAACCACTAGGACCAATTCAGTTCATTTTCTTATTCATTGTGATTACACTGAAAATTATGGGTCAAACCCATTATGCGAGCGGAATAAGGATTGTTTAAGTTTGAGCCTATGCGAGCGGAATAAGGAATTTCACGAGATCGTTTTGATGACACTAGTTAGTAGTTATACTTAATATGTTATAGAAATGTTTGCATTATATGTATACTACATAGTTAACTGGTGAAGATTTCCGCAGAAAATCTTATTATCATTATATACATTTAAATTTAATATAAAGTTAGAAATGTTATATATATACTTATAATATACACATATACTTTTATAAAACAATACTATAAATTTTAGTATTTGAATAAAAGAGATTTAAAAAAAATATAAATATACATATAAACTAAAGAAAAATTATTGAACTTCACAAACTTATACGGAGAATGTCATTCGCGGGTGGACATTTAAACGTCACTCGTGAATGATTCGCGGGTGACGTTAAATTAAACGTCACCCGCAATTGACATTTACGTATGGAACTTCACCTAAGAAGATAGTAAAACTCCTTCAAAAGTTAGGAAAGAGCCCGTATTTTGTAAATAAAGTTAGGAAACTATAACGAAACATATGTGTCACGAAACTATAAAGTTAATCAAAAGTTAGGAAAGTAAATATATATATTATTATATATAAAGTATGCAACTATGACTGTCTAAGTTTAAAACTGCGTTTTGTCCTTTGATTTTGTTAGGATGAAATATTTGTGGTAAGAAATACAGGTGATCAAAAGGGGTCTGGTTCAGTTTGGTCCGGTCTTGAGACCGGAACCGAAAATTTCAGTCCATTAATTTTGGTTTTGAGACTGAAATCGGAACCGTTTGGACCGTTTATATGGTTTCGATTTTTCAGGTTTTGGTTCGGTTTAGACCATTTGGACCGTTTGTACAATTAGACATAATGTTTTTAAAAAATAAAAAATTTCTATTATGTATGTATATCGCTCTACAAGAACACAATACAATAAAGTAATTAGTACAAAACTGACTTGTACTGAAATGCAACAACAATATGCTTTTTCTAGGTTAGCATTGTTTTATTACAACCAAGACATAACCTCTAAATCTCCACAACTTGGTTACTGTCGTCCGAGTGAGAACTAAAACAAACTTAGCAGAAAATGACTCTTCAGATGAGAGTACCTTTTACGAATCAAACCGCTACCGAATTGGTTCACAAACCAAACGTTTTTTTCAGTGAAAATATGGAGCGGTTCTAATGGATCACAAAAACCCAATTCACTTATTGTAAACTATACCACTTTTTGAATCGGTTTTAAGTAATCTAAATGAGTAAATTCCTGAGCAGAAGCGAGCAGTGGAACAACTCAGCAACACATTCATGACATTATCCTCTCTAATTTGGAGCTAAGTGAAGCAACTCAGGTGTTAGAGAGATGATAAACATAGAATTTAAAGTGGTTCAGCTGAATCAGATCATATAAGGTTCAGTAAACCGACAAAAGTTGAAGCAGTTCTCTTGAAGTGGTCGAACTGTACCTTACCTAAAATGTGGTAAAGGTACGGTTCTGAACCGATTCAACCCTAGTACGGTTCTGAACCGTTTCTAAACCGATCCAGTCCTATATTGGTTCGACCCCGGTACAGTTTGAACCAGTTCAACCTCGGTACGGTTCTGAACTGGTTCGACCCCGGACCTGTTCGTGCCCAACCCTAATATTATTACTTCTTTATAAAACATGTAATATATCAAAACAATATTTTATTCAATTGACATAATTTCGTTCTAAATTGAAATCAACCGATTAGACCGACTTTTTAAAAATCATTTTGAAATCAAAACAACTATACTATCCAATATAATTTAATATCATAATATAGAATTATATAAATTACTAACATGATAGTATCCAATATAATTTATTAATGTTATAATAATTTATTATTGATTGAATTTTTTTCATTCAAATTATATTATATTTTTTTCTTGAGCGTTATTTTATAATTAATTCTATCTAAATAAGACGTATAATAATTTCACTATAAAATAGTTAATGGTCTTCAACGGTCCCTATGGTCTTAACGGTCTAGGACCGAAATAAGACAAAGACCAAAAAATACCATAAGCCAAGACCATTGATTTCAACCCACAAATGGTCCAGTCTTTTAGGTTTGGTCGCGGTCGGTCTCGGTTTGGTTGCGGTCTTCTCGCTCACCCCTAGTAAGGAACTGCTGCCGTAAGTAATGAAACAGCTAATTTTATTGGGTGAAGCTCCACCCGCGAATGTGGTATAAAAGGCATCAACTTCCCGAGTGACGTTTCATTTAACGTCAATCGTGAAAGTCATTCGCAGGTGGCTTTTAAAGGCCCTACTCGCGAATGAGATTCGTAGGTAAGTATACTTTCGTATTTATTAAAAAATCAATGATATATCTTTAATTCTTTTTCTTTTTGTTATTTGTACTTTTGAATTCGAGATAAAATATTATTTTCACCTATTTTCCCATCAAATCTGAACAAAAATTGATGTGATAGTATATACCTGGTTCATATTTAAAAAAAAATAAGAAAAGGTGGGATTTTAAAAAACATATATATAAGTTTTTAATATAATATTTTTATGAAAAATATAAAATAAATGATAGTAAAAATTAATTAATTATTATTATTCGTATTTTTAATAAAAATATTATATTAAAAACTCAATTTTTCCTATCAATTTTTCAATTTTTTTTTATATTTTTAAAAATATATTTGTAAATTATTGATCAATCATGGATTGTCACATAATTTTCCGTTTAGATTTAACAAAAAAAATAATCAGTGGTATCACTTTGCACCAACTCTAAAAGTGTAAGGTAACAAAATTTGAGAAAACAAAGTTGATATAAATTTTTGTAAACCGTGTTTCAATTTTAGTTATTAACTCTATAAATATCCATTTGTTGTAGATGAGTTTAGGATTTACACTACTTTAATAAATACATAATAAGTGTTTCTTAAATTTATATTTTTTTAATTAAAAGGAATACAACGTATGAATCAACTTGATGTGCAATAAGTGCAAGTAAGACTGTGCTTACCTTCATATATTCCCTTCCACCTCCTATTTGGATCAAGTGAGAGAGAGATTCCATCCAAGATTCTCTCATTAGTGACATTCCTACTTTGTTTGCACTTATTTTGACATCATTGCACCACTTTTTCACCTCTTTTCCAAGCAAACAACATAAAAATGTTATATAATATATTTATTGCCCAAATTATTTAAATTTATTTTATAAATCAACCTGGATCCACCCTAATTCGCCATATCTAAAAAGAATCAATAATTGGAAGAAATTGATGCGCGCATCAAACTAGTAGTCTTTTTTAAACACAGATCTTCAATAATCAATATATATGTTATGTGGATAAATTGTTATTTTTGCTCTATGTTTTCCGTCCATTTTTTCATCAAAAATCTAATAAAATTTGGTTTGAAAATTATAAAAAAAAAACATTTAAATTTAAGTCTCAATCCAACTAAAACTCAATTATAATATATTTAAAAAATGAATTACAATATTTGAATAAAATATTATGTTACTTTTCTTATTTCAAAAAAACAACAACACAATTTGACTATGTAAGCATCCAACAATAATGGGTTATATTCTCCATATCCAATCCTTCATGGAATCTGAGGATGCAATCAATATACTTAAATTCGTGGAAACAATTAACAATAATGGATGCGTCAATTATATGAAAATAAAGAATGTGTAGGATTCTACTAATTTAATCGACTTGGTGCGCCGAACAAAAGCATACTTAGTTGCTTAGATATATAAAGTAGATCAATTGCTTTCTATTGACGCATGCTATTAGTAGGAGTTTAAAATTAAAAATGTTGGATAGTTTAATAAGGTACTTCGTTAGGCTGAGCAAAATTCAGTCCCACTCGGTTCGATTTGTGTTTTGTGATTTGCGTTGTAGGTTATTTAATTTTGATTTTGAGATCGGAAATGTTAGAACCGTTTAATATGGCATTTTTTTGGACATATTATGTAATATGTATATATATTAATTTGGTTAGATTATGTAGAATTGTGATAAATAATTTTTTTAAAACATTTTTCTATTAGTAATGTCAATTTCATAACTTCTAAGTGGTACATGTCAAACATATAATTCTTACTCGTATGTGGCATACCATGTAACTTAGTTTAGAATATTTCAAAGGCTTTCATTCATTCCCCCAATAAGTTACAAAATTTTATTAATATCTTCTTATTTTTCATGTGCATTTATGATTTTTTTAAAGTTTATTTTATTTACTAAATTTTATATTTTATAAAAAACAAGTAGATGAATATATTAAATCTTTTTGTTATAAGATAATTTAAGATGAAGTTAAGAATAATTATGTATATTATATATCAATTTTATGAAATAATAATCACATGTTCATTTCATGTAGATATTTATAAGGGTTAATTGTCAATTTGCCCCCTAATGTTTGGACCGAATTTAAGAATCCCCCTTAAAGTTTAAAATTTTAACTTTTAGTCCTAATGTTTGGACGTCATCAAAAATCACCCCATTCCGTCTTCAGGCCGTCTGATTGAAACGGAAAACCCGTCACGTGCCTTGCACATGCGTTTTCTTAAGAAACAAAGACAAAAATGCCCCTATTTCAGTCTATAGAAGAACGTAACTGCATATTTTGAAATTGAAGCGTGAGTTGGAGAAGAAGTGACTGAGCTAGGGTTCTTGAAGGGGAGGTGAAAGGCGCGGGATAGGCCAGATTCTCAAGGGAATGTCGACCCAATCTTCGTCAAAGGTATCATTCAAGTCTTCACCGATGTAATTGCGGATTGTCACCTCGTTTGAGAATGTCCCGAACCCCAAGAACTATGGACGTGAATTTTGGGGTTGTCCTCACTTCAAGGTATGATTGAAACCCGATTGAGTTAAGTTGTTGAAATTTTGAACCTTATTCGGTATGTTTCGTTATGTATATGTTTTTTCGTATAGCATAGTGAGAATCTGGGATGTGGGTTTTTCAAGTGGTTGGACGTTGATAAATGCAGATGTTGTGGCAGTGCTCTTGCAAATTTAGTGGCTTTGTATGAGAAGACAACAATTGAGGTCGAATGCTATCGTCGAAGATAACAAATTTATCGACTTTGTCTGTTGATGGCTTTATTGTTCATGTTAGTTGTGTTCTTTACTATGTAATGTTTTTTTTAGTGTATTTGTAATGAATCATGTAAGAAACTGGTTATGAAGTATGTAATGTTGGTGTATGAAACTGGTTTTTGGTTCTGCAACTCGGTTTTGATGTTCTTGAAAAATTCCAGGTCGTTCAACTATCCCCATTAATGTATTGAAATAGTTTAATATTACCCCCTTAATGTATTGAAATAGTTTAATATTCCCCCTAAAGTTTGTGAAAGTAATCAGTTATGACCATTTGGACAGATTGGATTGCATAACACCAAAAGCCTTCAAATACGTCAAAACCATCAGAAGTTGCATGTTTGAACATGTCTCAAAAGCAAACACATCAAAAGCTAACACATGTCTTGTTTTCGCCTAACACATACAATACCAAAACGACACCAACGTTTACATGTCCTACGTTTACATCTTTTCCTTTCCTAGACACAGTTCCTTGACTCGGGGCACTATCTTGTGTGGAAGGAGGACCTCCGGTTCCTTGACTTTGCTCTTCGGGTTGGGTCCCTTGTTTAGTCTTCCTTTTTGTCCCCTTTCCGCATGATCTGGCATTATGCCCAATTTGCTTGCATTTGCTACAATGTTGGAGGTCCCCCGTTTTTCTGAGTTTTCCCGCATTGGCGCGGAGTCGAGGCTCTGAAGTCTGGGCGAGGCGCGGAACTGCTGAAGGGGATTCTGTCTGGGCGAAGTGGAACTGCTGCTTAAGGGATTCTTAAATTCGGTTTGTGTAACTACCGAATGAGTTCCTTGGCCTCCTTGTGTATATGGAGGGAAACCAATGTGATGAACTGAAATAAGGGCATTTTTGTCTTTATTTCTTAAGAAAACGCATGTGCAAGGCACGTGACGGGTTTTTCGTTACAATCAGACGGCCTGAAGACGGAATGGGGTGATTTTTGGTGACGTCCAAACATTAGGACTAAAATTTAAAATTTTTAACTTTAAGGGGGATTCTTAAATTCGGTCCAAACATTAGGGGGCAAATTGACAATTAACCCTATTTATAATTATGTATGCAACATAAACTTTAGGGCATGAAAAATTATAATAATAATTATAATATAATTTCTTCATACTTTTATTAGAACTATTTTTATAAAATATCATTGTTATATTTTACTAGAATCAACATATATTACAAATTTTAAAAATAACTTATATAAGTTATAATTACTATAACTAATATATATATATATATATATATATATATATATATATATTCTAATAGTTTGTATTTATTTAAAAATATATGAAAATAATATATGTCATAAAATGAATTTTAAAATCATTAGTTAGCATCATATTCATAATTGTTGACATTTGTTTCTATCATCTACACATTTTTTCAAATTTGTTTATAAAGTATAAATAATCATTATATTGTATAAAATTTTCATAAATATAATTAATTGTTATGTTATGTTATGTAATTGAATTAATATTAATTTAATGCACTTTAATAAATTATAAATAATCATATTATAAATATATATATTTATTTAAAAATATTATTAATTTATAAACTAAAATAATTATTATATTTCACAATCTGCGAATCAGTTTTATAGTTTATATTATTTTACAAATGTTATGTTTTAAAACAACTAAAAATAAAAAAGAATATATATTCATTTAAAAAAAAAATATTATTAGATATAACAATTTAAGATATACAAAAAATATATACATACAAATCGATGATGTTCGTTTCAAATAGATTATGTTTGGACTCCAAACAAATAAGATTATAAGAATATAACACTTTGGAGCTGTTGGTTTAAAATTGATTATGTTTATTTGTTAAATTATATTCTTAGATATAACAATTTAACTAGGCCTATAAATTAAAGTTTTTTCTTTCAAAATCATAAAAACACTATGTATAAAAACTCAATTATTGATTTAAATGGTTTGATTCGGTTGCAGTAATCTAACCAGTCTAGGATCAAAATTAAGACCAAGACCGAAAAAATCCAATAAGTTTAATACCATTAATTTTAGTCTATGAAGCAATTTAGTTTTTATGGCTTGGTCACAACCTGTTTCAGTATATGTATGTATATCCATAGACGTATTTAAAGTCGTATATATGTATAACTTTTGTTTCGTCGTATTGTACGATCAATCTAAAAGCTAAAATTAAATATAACTAACAATATTGATGGCGTAATCAATAAATATATAATTAAATTTCTCAAATTATAGAACAAAATCTATAATTTGCAACATTTAAATTGTAATTCAAATTAAATATTTACTCTAATTTTTTAAACTAGATATATAAATTAATTTATAGTTTAACACTATTTTGTAATACATATATATATATATATAAATTTTTGTGCTGAAAAGTACAACAAACTACTCATTGACAGCGTATTGTATTTTTTTTTAGCACAAATAGCAAGTCACACTTATACCCATTTTTTAATAAACTTTTTTATTTACTTTCTAAATATATTTGTAATTTATACATATATTTTTAAAAAAGTTAGAATTATTTTAATTGTGTTGGTCTTTTTATTAAGGGAAGTCTTTTTTTTTTGGTAGAATATTAAGGGAAGTCTAATTAGTTGAGTTGACCCTGTTTACTAAAGTAAGACCCGTTTTCCTTTGGGTCTCCGATCCTATCCTATCATACTATGAATTCCACCATGGAGTGTGGTAGAGATCAGTTCCGTTTGATCGTTAATTTGTCGTCAAAGAGACTCAGCTAAAGTCAGTAACGTTCTTGGCTTTTCTATCTACTTTAAGTCATTTTGTCGATGGTGTCTTCTTCATGACACTCCCAACTAATACCAAATTGTAAAAAGTATTTATTATATAAAAAATTCAATTTATTTTATAATATATAATTTTACTTAATATAAAGTAAAATCGAAAATTCGAATATATTCATTAATTATGAATTTATGATATGTGTGCTTTTATTTTATTTTTCAAAATATACCACAATTGTCAAATGACATGAAGTATGCATAACTCATAATATTTATGAATTAGGTGCTAATACTCTTATCGAAATATCGAAATGGTAAGTATCATATTTCGTTACACTAAACGAAGAGATTATTAAATATATCAACGGTTAATCAGTGATAAGTATCAATAAAAAAAGAAACAACCATAAAATAATGCAAATGCTTAATTAACTCAATGACTACATATATTTGCTCAATATGACTACTTCGTTATTCATATATTTTCACGTGGCTAAATAGTAATTTATTTTTCAGCACGTGAATATTTTGTCACTCTGTTAGTTAACTTTTTAAACAAAATTTTAACATTTTTTTGAAGTATCAAATGACTTTTTTTTATTATTCTTCATTTGTTGTTCTACCTTTTTTTTTAATCATCATCTTCCTCTGTAAATCGATTGAGTTTCTCTTATTCGGGATTGAAGCATTTTTCATTAACGTCACTCACAACTATAGAGAAAGAAGATAAATGATTTTTCACTTATATGAAGAAAACGTTGATATTGGTTAATCTGCACCCCCCCCACCCCCCACCCCCCACCCCGATTTTCAACCACCACATAGAAAAAAAAAAAACAAGAGCTTGATATTGGTTAATCTGCACCAAAATATCTAATTATCTACATGAAAGAAGAAGCGCTTATATAATTTTGACTGAGCATATGAAAGTTTGCACCTAAACACCCCATTTTAGATATAACTCAAGAATTACGATGAATCTCTACATAGATATTCAGGTACCTAGTTAGTCAAGAGACTCATAAAGTAAAAGGGTCGATAAAATCCCTTACCTTTCGATTTCTTAACTTGTAGAGATGACAACTGTTGGGTATCGATAGTGTCAGTCCAATACGGAACAAAACCCATCAGGCTTCCGAGTCCCAATATCATTTCAGAGGGATAAAACTCAAACCATTCAAAACTGGACCGACCCACGCTGAGGGTAAGCTGGAATCCATAAAGCGGTCCAGCGTCAAACCCAGAATAAAAGTGGTCAACAAAGTCCCTACTCGTCGTCAAAGACCAAGGTCAAAGTCTCTCATTGTTCGCCATGAGAGCGCTCGCCAAGAGATCCAAACATCTCAACTCTGGTCCCACAACCGACATCAAATATACAGTCACCATGTCCCGCATATCTCGGGCACATATTCTACAAACATCACATAAGACAACTGCAATATTATGTGATAACTGTAATATTTGTTATTCTTATTTGCAACGACACAATATTTACAGATATATTTGGTTACCAAAAATGGTTTGGTCTTCCATCCCTATAAATACTCATGCTTTACATATGTTACATGACATTATGAATTCATACAAATAGTATACTCATTTAAGCATCAGAGTGGGACCGAAAGGAACCCCCTCTGTTACGCTCCCCTTCTTGCAGGTTAATTGAAGTCTCGACAAAAGCTTGTGGTATCAACCAATCGACATCCAAATCACTGTTGAATCATCATTCAATCAACATCTGGGAGATCATGTCCTAACATTTGGCGTCATCTGTGGGAAACAAGCAAACAGTCATGCAGACTCACTTTAATCGTAATCGTCATAAACATACCATGAAGGAGCAGTCCCAGGATAACTCCGAATCCACCGCAGTTTCACCGCTCCATCAGCAAGAACCTGCTAGCCAGACGATTTCCAATGTCGTCCCTCCGAGACCGACACAGGAACACGTTGACAATTCAAGACCTACTCCAGTTTCACTTACCACCGAGGTTCCAGTTCGAAAAATTGTCCAAGTGGCCGGGGAAACCATCCAGGTCACCGCGGAGATGTTATTCCTCTTGAAAACTATCATAGGGCAGACCCGCAGACAAGCCCCTGCTCCTCATGAAGTTCCTCGTCCCGTGGGTCCACCAGAATCATAAACTGGAAATCCATGTACCGCCGCTCCTCAAGAAGACCAAAAGATGATCTTTGAAAATCAATCCATGCCTCTGACCTCTACAGCAGCGCCGACATTTACAGAGGTTTTATGCATAACTTGTAATCAAAATGTTATGTTAATAAAACAAACCATTCCTTTGTATAAAAATTGTCACTCGAACCAAAACGAAACAAGCTGTAAAGAGCGGACGAACCAATAAGGTAACGGTCCCTCCGAAGATAAGACCTAATGCATACATGCAGATGAACTAACCAAGGTAACAGTCTCCTCATTTAGGCAAAAAAATGATTGCGAACGAACCTCAAAAGGTAACAACTCCTCTCCCAAGAATACCTAAAACGAGGGGCGAAGGAACCACCAAGGTAACAATTTTCCCCAAACTAGGCGAAACAAATACCTAAGCTACAAGGTGAACGAACCATCAAGGTAACGATTCCCTTAAAGCCAGGCAAAACAAAGACCTAAACTAAAAGGTGAACGAACCATCAAGTTAATAGTTCCCTAAAAATTAGGCAAAAAAACTGATGCAAAAGCCGAACGAACCCATATCAATGTTAATAGTTCCCTAAAGTTAGGCAATATAACGACATGACACAAAAGGAGAATGAACTCATCTCAATGGTAACAGTTCCCACAATGGAGCGGATGAACCGACAAGGTAACAGTCTCTCTAAAGAAAAGCTTAAGAGAGCGAAGGAATCTTATGTAACAAATCCCATAAAGGCGAGTGAATAAAAGGTAACAGTTCCTTTGAAAAGTCAAGTGGGCGAATGAATCTAAGATAACAGTTTCCTAAAAGACGAGCGAATCTTAGATAACAGTTCCCCACAAAAAGACGAACGAATCCAAGGGCCAAAATCCTAAAAGGCGAACGAATATATGAAGGATAACAATTTTCTTAAAGACATAATCCTTGGGTAACAGTTCCCTTAAGAAACTTGGCGAAGGGGACGGGGACGGGCGAGCTAATAAAAGGCAACAGTCTGGACGAGATAATAAAAGGCAACAATCCTTCCTCAGAAGCCTAAAGGAGCGAAAAGAACCTCTAAAAGGTAACATTCCCTACTAAAGTCCAAGACCCTTTGAATAAAAAGACGAGACTATTCGACAAAGGCTAAAGCGAAGTTGAAAAAAGGTTTGGTAAAACTTCCTAAAGCTTTCAAGCAAAATCGATATTGGAAAACAACCAAACATATTCGAAGTCAAACAAAATGAAAAGGCATCCATTATATTCAAGAAAATATCCAAGTCAACATTCAAAAAAAAATTTACAAGAATCCTGAAACAAAAGGAAAATGAACAAACTCTCATTCATAAATGGGGGACAACATACAAAATGAGGAAAAGAAAAAGCATAAGGAGGTAAGGTGACTTTGCGAGGTTATAATCATTCTTAGCACAACAGGCTCCTTCGACTTGAAGCTCTGCATCAAATCAGTCACCTGGGGGCCTGGAGCATCAAGGCATGGGTTCATCAGGGGCTGCAATCTCATTCTCGGCCCCGGGAGCAACCTTCTCCTCGCCAACAGCAGCAGGGGAGCTTCCTTGGTGTAGCCACTCTTAATGAAGTCCTGAAGAGATTTTACCTCCTGGAGAGGAAACTTGGGATATATCCCGTGGATCTCGTCGACCAATACCTGGAGATAAGCATCCGCCTCAACCTTAATCACATCCAAGGAGTAGTCAACAAACTCCTCAGACTTCTTAAAGTCCTCGACCACGCTATGAGGGGATGAGACAACCTTGAGCCTTAGCTTGAGCTGCTACTTCTCATCCCTAAAGACATCCCTTCTGAGCTCAAGCCTCCCTAAGCTCACCCTGATGGCGGGTGACCTCCGCCTCCAACTGAGCGGAGTACTTGCCAGCGTCCTTGGTCTGAAGCTCAACCTGAAGTCTGTCGTCATCGGCGAGCGTCACATGATCCTCTCTCACCTTGATCGAGGCGAGCAACTCCTTCCCCCTCTGTACAGACTCCCAACGAGCCTGCTCCACTAGCTCAGTGGACGCCTCAACCCACTGCTTCAGCTCCTCCATGTTCTCAGGAGTATACCCCGAACTCCGAAACTGCTCCAGCTCGATAAGCAGATCATCCTACCTATCGACGAGCTCCCCTACAATCTGCGAGATTATTGTCTCTTCGCGGACTAATTGAAAACGGGACAAAAGATCAAAGGGTACAAAAAAAGATGTCTATAAAGGAACAAGGATGAGAAAGAATTTACCAGAGAAAGACGCTCAAAATGTGTCCTCATCACGTTCTCAATGTCATTCAAATCATAAGGGACATCCCCCATTCCCGATGAGGAAGGATCCCATTCAGCAGATGCATGCAGATGTCTGGGTTATCCCGTATCATCGTCTTATCAGAAATCTCCATATTCTGGAGACTAAGGCAAGGGGCCCAGAGACCCCTCGGATTCACCACCTTTGGCGGTTGGTGGAGAGCCACCAAAGGACATTACTCCCAAAGCAGGGAGTCTTTGAAGAAGTGTCCACTCGCGGAGCCCCGGGTCAGGACCCTATTCCGAGTCCCAGCTCCCCTAGAGGGGTTGGGAGCAACATGATCGATCGAAGGGGCATTAACCGGTCCGGAAGCAAGAGCCTCGCTCCGGGGAGCAGAAGATCCCCCAACAGCAGCAGGACGGTCATCGTTCGAACTCCTCGCTTTCTTGGCAGGAGCAGAAACAGAAGTCACCTCACTTGTGACATTCTCTAAAAACAAGCAAAGAAAGGTGTAAACCCTAAAAGCAAGTCAAAAAAGACAAGGGAAGCAAAGGTCATAACCTAAGAGATACCTCTTGGGGATCACCAGAGGAAGCCCTAGGATGCTCCTCATCAGGCCTTGGTCGAGCGCCTGGAAGGAGAAGGAGATGGACTCAAGGTCGTCTGAGCAACACACAACCATGTCTTAGCCTGCTTGGAAAAGAGACTGAGAAGTTTAGGTCACCGAGTGCTTACAACACAAAAAGTAGAAAAAAGAAAAGGGTCAGAAAATTACTCAGTCAATAAATACTAGGGCGGACTATTGAATGTCTGTCAGCCTAAGTATGGTCTCTGAAGTCTCAGCAACCGAGTGGACCGATTAGAAGCCCAACTGCTTGTAACTTTGGAAAAAGTCATCAATGGTGTTCCTATCACTCCCCAACAGCTCGCCAATGCTCGGGGGAACATCCCTCTCCTACTGATAAAGATCCACTACGGGAGAGGGTGTTGTTAAGGGCTCAAGGGAACGACTCAACCGTGTTTGAGCCGTGAAAAATTTGATTTTACAATTATTAACGGCTCAATGGATGCTGAGTCGTCCATTGTTGAATTAACGACTCAAATTTTAGAGTCGCCATCTTTATTTAATTCTTTTTTTCGGCTCATCTTTGTACTGAGCCGCAAAACTATTTTTTTAATCAAAATTATTTTTGACGGTTCGAATACGGTAGAGCCGTCCTTCAAAATATTTTTTTTATTCAAAACTAATTTTGACGGCTTAATACTATTGAGCCGTCAAAATTAATTTTGATTAAAAAATTATTATTTTGAAGGACGACTCAATAGTATTAGCCTTCAAAATTAATTTTGATTAAAAAATTTATTTTAAAGGACGTCTCTACCATATTCGAGACGTCAAAAAATATTTTGATTTAAAAAAAAGTAATCAAAATATTTTTTGACGGCTCAATACTATTGAGCCGTCATCGAAATTACTTTTTTTAATCAAAATTTATTTTGACGACTCAATACTATGAAGTCGTCATTCAAAATAATGTTTTTTAATCAAAATTAATTTTGACGGCTCAATATTATTGAGTTATCGCCTCCACTCACTTTTTTACCTTCCCGCTCAATTCTTCTTTCTTCCTCACGTCTCCCTCTTCGAAAATTTTCAAAAGCTTATTCTTTCCCTATTCTTCTTCCCTCTCCCCACTCCTTTTCAAAACCCTCTTCTTCTTCCCTCTCCCCATTCTTTCTCAGGCACCGAATGAAGCATGGACCGAGGTGGACAGTACATGTCGGTTTCGACCTCGCGTCGTTCGTCAACATGTTGGGACAAAGTACGACGTTCGTCAACAGGCGTGGATAGAGCTTCTTCATTATCATCGTTCTTCATTATCCTCGTTTGAACAGGGAGCTCCTTCAGCCTTGGTATCTGGTTTTGGCGAACAGGGAGCTGCGGCGTGACGGGATACGTGACAGACTGAACCGGCGCTGCCCAGAACAGCTCGAAGAAGAAGTGATGGTCGACCGGAAGAGGAGGTCGAACAGAAGGGAATAGGAGGTCGAACGGAAGAGGATGGGGAGGTGTCCGACAAGATCTTCTTCCAAGGAGGTGGCCGAACCAAAAATATTTATTTTGGACAGACTTCGACGAACCTCTGACGAGAAGGCTGAAGACGAACCAAAAATATTTTTTAAAAAATATTCATATTTTTGACGGCTCAATATATTGAGCCGTCAAAAACAAAAAATAAAAGGATTTTTGCCGACACTTTCTTGTTTTGCCGTTCTTTTTCAGCTCTGTCTTCATCGAGCCGTCATAAATATGACGACTCATTTTTTATTGAGTCGTCTAAAATTAACGACTCATTATTTGAGTTGTTAACTATTCTACTTTGAGTCGTTATCCAAGTATTCTCCCGTAGTGATCCCAAGGCACACCACCATTATAGAAGAAATAGTACTTCTTGTAATTTGAGTTGGTGGTCCGGAAGTCGTCCAGCAGTCGAAAGTGAACATTCCAATTCCATGTCTGGATCATTAATTCCTCAAACTTCGGCTAACGAGTTTGAAGTGATGAAAGTGGTTAGCCCCGACAGCCAACCGGTAGAAACACCGGAAAAGAGAAAGTGAATACGTCCATCGGGAAGACAAATGGTCGAAACGGTACGAAAAGCTGTCAGCCTATCCCCTATTATAGTAGTCAAATAGACGTGCATGCATCATACGCCCTTTCGACTTATTGTTTACGAACAGTACATTTATTAAATGCTCAAAACCCTACGAATAAAAGTGCTCGCCAAATAGCTCAAGCAAGTCTCTCCTAAGATCCTAGCAACGACAGTGTTCGCCAAAAGAGTAGCGAATGATCATCCACAAACCCTGGCAACCAAAGCGTTCGCCTAAGAGGGTAAATGATCAACATTCCAAAACTCTAGAAACCAAAATTGTTCGCCAAAGGATACGGAGCATCGATAGGCACAAAGATTAAGCAAAACATCAAATGTCCAATCGAGAAGTCACTATCTCAAACCCTTCCTCACAAAATCAAGTCCGATAGAAGAAACTTCACTCAATCTTCAAGGGGAATTGTTGGGTATCGATATTGACAGCCCAATACGGAACAAAGCCTATCAGACTTCTGATGCCCAATATCATTTCAGAGAGGTAAAACCCAAACCATTCAAGACTGGGTCGACCCACACTAAGGGTAAACTGGAACTCATAAAGTGGTCCAGTGTCAAACTCGGAATCAAGGTGGTCGTCAAAGTCCCTATTGGTCACCAAAGACCAAGGCCAAAGCCTCCCACTGCTCGACAAGGGAGCACTCGCCAAGAGAGTCAAACCTCTCAACTCTGGTCCCACAACCGACACCGAATATATAACCACGATGTCCAGCATATTTCAGGCACATATTCTACAAAGATCTCATAATACAACTGCAATATTATGTGATAACCGTAATATCTGATATCTTTATCTACAACGACACAACATTTACAGATATATTTAGTTACCAAAAACGGTTTGGTCTTCCATCCCTGTAAATACTTTTGCTTTACATATGTTACATGACATTCTGAGTTCATACAAACAGTATACTCATTTAAGCATCGGAGTGGGACCCAGAGGAACTCCCTCTATTGCGCTCTCATTCTTACAGGTTGACCGGAGCCCCGACGAAAGCTTGTGGTCATCAACCAATCGACATCCAAATCACTGTTTATATCAGCTTTCAGTCAGCATCTGGGAGATCCTGTCCCAACAACAAGGTGCTACTGTCATCCGCTCATGGCACCGCCGACTTGAGTTGCGACAACGAGGTTAGGACTCGAGAGAGAACTAATTGAGTATTCTGAACAAAGTTCCGAACTAAATAGGGCATGATACGGTATTACGACAACAAATCAGTTAGAAATCTTCAACAAAGTTATGAAAGGAACTCGATCATTACTCATAATGACTTTGGTAGATTTTACATTTAACAAACTCAATATGTTCAATATGTATTTTGTCGATCGTCGTTCCATATACGAAAATGAGCTATCAATGGGAAACGACTTTCCTACGAACGTGAGAGAGTTATTGGAGTCCACTTAGGAGAAATTTCATGCTTTTGATATAGAGACTTATCGTACGGAGAATAGTACAGAGTAAATACATGTGATAATAATAGGTATGATATAAATCTCCTACAAATGTTTTGTCATTGCAGTGAATGAACGTTGTTTCGACGACCATGTAAACACGTAATGACAGCGATTCGATTCACAATTTTGGATCTAAAACTAGGCTTGTTCATGAACCGGTTCGGGGTCGAACTGGTCTGGTTTGAAAAAAATCAGTACATTTTTCTGTTTTAAAAAAAATTGGTCTGGTTTAAGGAAAAAAGAACTGGTCTGGTTCGAACCGATTCAGAACCGGTTCGAACTGTTCTGGTCTGTTTATTTTAATAACAATTTTGGTTCGGAAATAATCCGGTTCAAACCGAACCTAAACCACCTGAAAATCCTGTCCAACACACTGAACCGTCTGAAAAAATACTGAACCAACTGAAAAATACTGACCCGGCTGAAAAAACACTGAACCGACTGAAAAATACACTGAACCGACTGAAAAACACATTGAACCGATTGAAAATCTGTTCCACAACCGACTAAAATCATGTCCAACATCAACATACAAGAGTCCAATATATCTATAGGTTTGGTTTATTGAAGACATCTCTAGGTTTAGTTGATTTTGCTTCAAACCGGTTCTAAAATTATATAGGTTTAAAGTGGTTTGATTTAAATTTAAGTATAAACCAGTATCAAAAAACGAGTCGAGTCGAACCGATTCGAACTGGATTTTTGGTACTATTTTGAACTGTTCTATTTGAAGTCAAAAAACACTGGTCTGGTTTTGAAACTAGTTCGTCCGAACCGGTTCGAACCAAACCAGTTTTAGACCAGACCAGACCAGTTCGCCCGAACCGGTTTATTTGGCCAAGCCTATCTAAAACCATGTGTTGATCCACATTTTGGTGTTGATTAACGGACATACCTTTCTTAATTTCACACTCTACAAGACACATATTAGTGGTCAGAGTGAAATAGTCTAATATGTATGATTCACAAATGTTTATTTTAAACGTGGTCGTAGGAATATTAGAATTCACACTGAGATTGATTACAATAGTGCACCACAATAGAATAAATGTACTAAATGTGGATAAACAAGCCACAACAGAAGATTTTGTAAAAATTAATTTCAATAATTATTTTGATTTAACACTTATATGAAGCTCATTCTATTTTTTTCCTACTATGACTGCTAGTTTTTGAAAGGTATATTTTGGTAATTAGTTCTTAAATAAAGTATATTTTGAAGAAAAAAAATTCTAAATTTCTATCTCGCCAAAATATACGTCCAATTAATAGGCTAAACTAGCAATATTCTCTTTAATTAATAAGGTATAATATATGTCAAAGTTAAAGTTTAATATTCTACGTAATATTCTTTTAGAGTTTTTTTTTTTTGCCAACAACATCAAATTTCATTCAATAACCAAATATGAAACCGAGTACAAGATATTATCCGCATACAAACATCTAAGAAGGGGAGTTGGGGGTGAGGACACCCAATCCGAAGGACACAACCCCGCAAGCACATTCTTCGCTATCCAATCCGCAGAAGAGTTAGCGGATCGTGGAGTATAGCCCCAAGCGACTTCCCTAATCAAGGAAGATCGGGAAACCGCATTAGACAAAATAGGGGCTATCCTCCAAGCGAAGTCACGACTCTGAATGTGGTTAACGACATTGAGAGAGTCATTTTCAAACATAATAGAGGACCACTCCTTCTCGATGGCCAGTTGGACCGCAAAGAAGACCGCATGTGCCTCGATCTCGTCCACCGAACCCGCATAGAGCACACCTGAACGTCCACCCATAAGTCGGCCCGAATGGTCTCTAGCAATGACCCCAAAGCCTCCCCGCAAAGTGGATCCGTTCCAAGCACCATCGCAATTCACCTTAATGTACCCCAGAGGAGGTGCCACCCAAGCTTGGAAATGCGTAATCGACGGAGCTGTCGAATGAGCCGTGGCTGTCTCCATGAGCGTGGTGTTGATCTCCGAGAGGATTGAAGGAACAAAAGGTTGGATCCCCTCGAAAGCGAGTTTGCATCTCGCTTTCCAAATTACCCAACACACCACCATGATACTCCTTCATCGCTTCGCTTTTTGTCGCCGGTCCGATCCCGAGAAGGATGTCTCCACGGCTAGCCACTCCTCCAAGGATGCCCTCCCGGCAAGGACCCTGTCATGAGTAATAAAATGCTGCCAAACCTGTTGGACCCAAGGACATGCAAAGAATAAGTGTTCACGGGATTCATAAATAGAGCAGGTCGGGCACAACGTATCCACCGCAAGACCGCGGTTCGCGAGCGTTCCCCTCGTCGGCAAGGCGTCGTTCGTGAGCTTCCACATGAACGCCTTAATCTTAGGCCACAAGTCAGAGCCCCATATCGCAGGCCATACCGAAGGCAAGTCTGGTCCGGGCCTCCTGTTCAAGTCCCAAGCCCGTTCGCGTGTCGAGTGGAGGTGGTGGTAGATCGAGCGTACCGAGGCCTTGCCCGACCTAGAGTGTGGCCACCTGTGACGATCCTGCACCTGTGCGATAGGGATGTGTTGTTGAAGAACTGCATGAACATCGTCCCTATGAACGTATTGGCGAACCGCTGCCTCATCCCACGCCCGAGACTCGTGGTTAATCCAAAGAGCCACTCTAGGTTCGGTTGAGTGTGCTCTTTCCACCCTTGGTCTAATCCTCGAAAGATTACGTGTCGTGACCCAAGAATCCGAGAAGGGATTAAACGATCTCCCATCACCAAGCATCCAAGCCCCGTCCGCTCGAATGACATCCCGACCCTCGAGTAAGCTCGACCACGCCCATGAGGCCCTGCTCCCCGCCTTCGCCTGAAAGAATGACAAGCCCGGGAAATAAAGGCCTTTGAGGAACCTTACCCATAACGCATCCGGTTCAGAGAGGATCCTCGCCGCCATGTTAGCTAGAATAGCCTTGTTGAAATCGTGCATGTCCCTAAACCCGTATCCCCCCTCCGACTTGGAGGAGGTCATAGAGGCCCAATTCTTCCAATGTATCTTCATGTGTCCCTCATTAGATCCCCACCAAAAACGAGCGATAATGCCATTCACCTCGTTACACCAAGAGACCGGAAGTTTGAAGATGTGCATAACATAGGTTGGAATAGCGCTTAGAACCGACTTTATAAGGACCTCCTTCCCTGCCTGATTAATGAGCTTGCTCCTCCAACACTGAAGTTTGTCCCGGATCCTCTCTTTAAGATAGACCAACGCCTCCCTTTTCGACCTTCCCCAAACCGTGGGAAGACTAAGATAACGACCCGGGTCCGCGCAAGTAGGCACCCCCAAAAGCGATGAGATTTCCCTTTTGTAGCCATCCGATGCCCCCGAGTTGAAATAGAGGCTAGACTTGTGAAAATTGATCTTCTGTCCTGACGCGTGGCAATATAAGTCGAGCGTATCCTTGAGGTTAGAGGCCAAGTTCATCGATCCTTTTAGGAAAAAGATCGAGTCATCCGCGAAGAACAAGTGCTGGATCTCTGGGCATTCCCGCCTCGGTTTGATGCCCCGAATACACCCCTGTCTGATCTGGTCATCAAGCAATCTAGAAAGAACATCAGCGACTAATATAAAAAGGTAAGGTGAGAGCGGGTCACCCTGCCTTAGGCCTCTCGAGGGTGTTATAATCACCGATTGCTTTCCATTTGCTAGGACCCTGTATGTGACGGTTGATATACATGCTTTGACCCATCCGATCCATCTATCATTAAATCCCGTTTCCTCATGCCTTCCAGAAGGAAGTCACATTCGACCCGGTCATATGACTTCTGCATGTCTATCTTCAAAGCACACTCTGTCCGCCCTGAGGTAGTTCTTGGCTTGCCTCTTGTCTTTAGGTAGTGGAACATCTCGTGTGCGATAATAATACTGTCCTGTATTCGTCTCCCTGAAACGAAAGCACTCTGAAAGGGGGTAACGAGTTCCGGCAAATAGGTTTTAAGCCTATTCGCAAGAACCTTAGAGATGACCTTATAACCGAAGTTACAAAGACTGATAATATTCGCAAGAACCTTTTAGAGTTAATTTGTACTAGTATTGAATGACTATAATATTCCGTGTTAAAAAATCATTGTAAGCAACAAGTTGAGTACAAATATAAAATGTTTAATAATATAATTATAAACAGTATAATGTGTAAAATATTTAAAAGTATCTATTATTTGGTAACAAAAAGCTATTAATTTTTACTCATATAGTATTACTATTTTTATAATAAAATACAACTTTGTTTCTAATATTTGACATATTTCTAAAAAGAAAAACCTTAATAGTAATATTTGGCTTTAAACCTTTTCGTCAAATTTAATATATTATATTTTTAAAAATAAAAAAGTACTTACAAAATATCACAATTAAAGCTTTAAAATTTTATCAAACTTTATTTGATTCATAATTCTTTTTACTTTAGTAGTTTATTACATTAACCGAATGTTGCTTGCTATTAGCCTATTACCTATTATAGTTGCGTGAGTCGTCCCCCTTGTGAGCATATAAATCGTAGTTGTGGGTTTTGAGATGGATTCCCTAACAGCAAACCCACTAAGCGATTCCTGGGATGCTGCTACCACCATTTTCGTTACCTGTTAATGAAAGTTGAGGTGAGATAAACAGCCTTGTCTGACTTAATGGAGGTTGTTCTGCAATTTGGTACAGACAGCATCATATTCTTATCAGAAAAACTTCCACATGGTTCTTGTTGTACAATGATATGGACTGATTTACTATCTCTTCTTCACCTATATAATCATCTAATCCGTTGGATGTTACAAAGTTATCTGCTTTGTTTCCAAGAATGTGGTTCTGATTCGGATTCTATACTACCAACCAACATCGTCTCTTTCAGATTCTCTGATGTCACCCACGCTGGAGCTCTACCATTAAACCAGACAACGGAAACTCAAACTTGATACACGCAGCAACTTCAGATTTGGTCATCGCTAAGGTTAAGGTAGGTAGGTCTTCATTCTCGGCTGCGGTTTCCTTGTTCTGTTTTATCTTTGTGTATGTAAAAAAACTCATTTTTTTTGGCATTTCTGGAGCTGGGTATGCTCAAAGTTAAGATTTTTGGATGTTTCTCAACCTTTTGGGGTCTTGTCAAATGACATGGAAAAGTCATAGGCCTCTCTTCCAAATAATGATGATGACTCAAATGTTGAATCTAATTCACATATGACGATTATCCAGTACACATGGACAACAACCTAGCTAGTCGAAACCTGACCCTAATAGTAGGTGAAGTGAAACCCATCCATCCTTGTGGGCACTCGAAGCAGAGACCAAGGTCCTGCCTGCATGGTTGACACCAGTCTCATGATTTTACCTTCTCTAGGAAACGAAACCAACCCACCCTATTGACAGATGGTTCTAGTAGGCAATGGCTATTTACAAAAGTATAGTGAATTACATAATGTGAGGAGATTAATTTAGATAATCTCTACCCTAAGTCCTAGTTCCGATTTTTTAGAGTATTTCTCTAAACAATATTATGCATTGAAAACGGTACCTTAATAAATGCGTAGTTGGAGTTTCCAACGAAAAATTGGTAACATCCCAACAGGCCATACCTGGTCCGGTGTTGGCCAAAAAATAAATACCTGGTCCGGTAAGAGCCGTTTTAGGACCCTGTAACGGATAAAGATAACAGGTTTCAGGGCGACAAGAAGAAGGATTCATCTGCAATTCCAAACAGAGTGTAAAAAACAGAGTAAGTTTCTGTTTTTGAAGATAAACGTGCCATTTTGGTTGGACAGGGTCGTCGGTTTCTTGAATTGACTTGTTTAGTTGCCTTGCTGGATGGATCAAGATCATCCAAAATACTAACACCTATCTTCATCGTCATCAACTCAATTGATTATTGCTGATATTAAGCACCCTCTCCTCAGGCAAGGCATTTGTTTAATGTTCATTATTGGATCTGAAGAAATAAGTATATTAAGTGCCCATATGATCTAGCACGTGAAGCATGTTTCTGCAATTAAGATCAATAATTTTACATAAGGAGAAGCCGCTTCACACACCGAATCTTTTGTCCAGATCTGCAAACTAGTCAAAATTAGGAACAAATCGGTGTGTACTTAGGATCTACTTGCTCTGCTCTTCATTTATTCTATTCACTCTCCCATCATCTTCCTCTGTTTCTTGTTTCTTGATTTCTTCTCTCAGCAGCAGCAGCAGCCATGAATGCTCTGGTGGCGACGAACCGGAACTTCAAGCTTGCGGCCAGGCTGTTAGGGCTCGATTCGAAGCTGGAGAAGAGTCTTCTCATTCCCTTCAGGGAAATCAAGGTAACTTCTGGAAGAAAAAGAAAATTTGTTTTTTCTTCTTCCAAAGTTGAAGAACATGATCTCTTACTTAGTCTCTTAACCACCTTGTGCAGGTCGAATGTACGATTCCGAAGGATGATGGAACATTGGCTTCGTATGTCGGGTTTCGTGTTCAGCACGATAATGCTCGAGGACCCATGAAGGGAGGAATCAGATACCACCCCGAGGTAAATGATGCCGAAAGAATTACCATTTTTTGAAGAATCCGACAATGTTTAAGGATTTTGGTTATGATCGACAAAGGTTGACCCCGACGAGGTGAATGCTCTAGCTCAACTTATGACGTGGAAGACCGCCGTCGCGAATATCCCTTACGGTGGTGCCAAAGGCGGGATCGGCTGTGCACCGGGAGAACTGAGCATCTCCGAGCTCGAGAGACTCACTAGGGTTTTCACTCAGAAGATACACGACCTCATCGGAGTTCACACAGATGTTCCTGCTCCCGATATGGGAACGGGCCCACAGGTTAACTAATTCCTATGTATTCTCTTGAATTCATTTGCAGAAAAGATGTTCCTCTTTACTAACTTAACGTAAACATTGTTCATGAACTTTGACAGACTATGGCATGGATTCTGGACGAGTACTCGAAATTTCACGGATATTCTCCGGCCGTAGTGACCGGAAAACCCATTGTAAGTATTCAAATTTAGCATTTGAAGTCAGCTTTAGCATTTTATCTGGTTGGGTTTTGCGACTCAGGACCTTGGCGGATCATTAGGAAGAGATGCAGCTACTGGAAGAGGAGTCCTGTTCGCAACCGAGGCGCTGCTCAATGAACACGGAAAGAGCATCTCAGGGCAGAGATTTGTTATACAGGTACAATTTCTTTCTAGGGCTGGGAAATAACATCGTGCCTGATATTATATTCATTCAGTAGCGAGTTTTGAACAACTACGTTTCAGGGGTTCGGCAATGTTGGATCGTGGGCGGCTCAACTCATCAACGAACAAGGTGGGAAAATAGTAGCTGTAAGTGACATTTCGGGCGCCATAAAGAACAGCAAAGGCATCGACATCAAGGCTTTGTTTGATCACGTGAAGGAAAAGCGTGGAGTCAAAGGGTTCCATGGTGCGGATCCGATCGACCCCAGTGCTATACTGGTCGAGGATTGCGACATTCTCATTCCGGCAGCACTAGGAGGTGTCATTAACAAGTACGTATTTGAAAACCCGAGATTAGTTGGATAACAATGTTAATATAGGATGCTAAAAAGAGTCCTCTGGACCCGAAAAATTGAAAAAATTGTTATGAGACCATCTCGAATAGTCTATTCCGAATTTAAAATCAAGTCAATACGGGTGGATTTTTTTTATTTTTTTAAATCTCAAACCCGGATTCGAGCTTTGTACCTAGAAGATCGAATAAACTGGTCTGACCTGAGTATATGTTAGAATTAATATTTATTGTGTTTAGAGTTGTGTTTGAAATTTAAACTTTTTTATATTAGATATTTAATATAATATTTATATTTTATTTTGTATTGAATACTTGGTATAAAATTTGCATTGTGTTTTGGATTTAAGAGTTTTGTACAAAAAAATTTAAGGTAAAAATCGGTTAAAGATCAAGACCGGACCGAGTCAACCAAGATCGACTCATACAAATTTTTTTAAAATGAACTCGGTCTCAGTCTCGGTCTTCCAGGCATGAGTCCTAAAATTTTGAGCTTTTTTTTTTTGAAAAAAAATCGTCTCACCCTTCCCGAGCTCATCCTAGATAATATCATCGAACATTGTCTAAAATTTGCTGTTTTGAAGGGACAATGCTAATGAAATTAAGGCGAAGTTCATTATAGAAGCTGCTAACCACCCAACTGACCCGGAGGCAGATGAGGTTCGTCTATTTAACCGTGGTTGTGGAAAAAACAGAACCGGACAGAGCTGATTGAACCGTTTTTTTCATTCTTGGTTTGCAGATTTTATCGAAGAAAGGCGTCATTATTCTTCCCGATATATATGCGAACTCGGGAGGAGTCACGGTCAGCTACTTCGAGTGGGTTCAGGTATGTGGTAAACCGTACACGAACCGAATATCTTGAACCGCTCATGCCCTATTTCTATCCTAATGTTGTGTTCTTTAACCGAAGAACATACAAGGGTTCATGTGGGACGAGGAGAAGGTGAACAATGAGCTAAAGACGTACATGACCAACGGGTTCAAGGCAGTGAAGGAGATGTGCCAAACCCATAACTGCGACCTGCGCATGGGAGCCTTCACTCTTGGGGTTAACCGTGTGGCTCGAGCCACTGTCCTCCGTGGCTGGGAGGCTTAATTAGGGTCCAAACTAGCTACCTAGGGCCATCATCGTCATCAATAAAAAGGGGTGGTTTTATTGCTCTAAGGAGCCACATTATAAACTGTTGTTTGTCGTACCCCAAACACAATTACTATCAGTTTAATTTTTTCAAAGTATGTTTATGTTTTGTTATGAGTTGGGGTTTCTTGTAACTCTCTCTTTTATCAGTAGATATTCGCAAATAAATATCAGAGTTAATTACCTCAACCATTACTTATGTTTGATCGTGGTTAAAAGGTTACTCATCTTTTTTGGTGTAGCTGAAACGTTACTTAAGTTTGAACATGTGACTGAAAGGTTACTTCGTGAAGTTTCCATCAAATTTTACCGTCTAAATGTCACGTGTACAACACATGACCCAATTAAAACGTTTTGAAGTCAATTGAAAGGACAATTATGTCATCCTGTCGCCTTTGCAACGTTTCCCCTCGTTTTATAATCATCCCCACACTCCCAACTTTCTATCAACTCCCATTTCCCTCCAATCGAAACTTGCAAACCTCCTTCCCCCGATAGTGTCAATTTTCAGCACGGAAGGAACCCTCCTCAGCGACATTGCGTTTCAGAACTGCAACTGGAAGTAAGTTTGTGTTTTTGCTTCGATTGAACTTCGGTTTGATGATTTTGATGGAAGGACGATGAGTTTGATGATTAAATTTCACGAAAGCATAGTTTGAGGATGAAATGTACAATTAGTGTGAGTTTGAGAACGAATTTAGACTTACCTCAAAAAGGGATGTCTGTCTGTCTGTCTGGCTAGAATGGAAAGAAGCTGGAAGCGTGGAAGTATCGGTGGTTGACGATGACATCAACAGTTTAATCACGCTTCTCCTTCTCTTCTCTACCATAAGGCGAGCCACACTTCTCTTCTCTGTCTTGAAGTTTTTTTTTGGTCAATCCTGTCTTGAAGTTGAATCACAATAAAAAGACATTTCCTCTGTCCAAAAGTACTTGAGAGTTAGAGAATCAGATCCCGTACCTGTAGTTCGTCGCGAAAACGATCACGATGAGCAAGTTCTCGTTCTTCGAAAGGTTTTCCAGAGCTTTCTACGACAATCCGAACCTCTCCAAGCTGGTTCTCGTCGTCACTGTAAGGTACGTGCTCTGTTATACTCTACTAGTTGGAAGCATGCTGAAGATTACTATTCTTGCGTTAATTAATTACGCATTACAATATTACCATTTCATGGCTCCGTACATGTACATCTGCTTGTTCGTGTTTGTCACGATCGTGATTATCGATGGAAGTAGTTTTTCTGCGTCCGTACGTTGTGTGTGGCTCTCTGACGTCGCCTTCTTATATGATCTGCGTAGAGACGAAATGATCTCTCCTCTATATCAGTACATAGATTAAATGATTGGATCTCTATGATAAAAAGATCTCAGGATTGTTGTTTTCTTCAAATCGATTAGAAACATCATATGACCTATTCTTTACCAGTTTGTTCTTCTGAGTTCTGTTTCTAATCTAGCTGACTAGTTTTCATGTTTGTTGGGGTCGTGAAAGCAAATCACAATGTAATAGCGTCACCAACATAATCGTATCTTTTGCTAAAGTTATACTTTGGTTAAGTGGACAGAGAGTAATTGTTAGATTATTCAGTTATTCGAAAGATTAGATCAGTTTAGATTATTATAGGGACTATCTACGATCTTATCAAATATTTAGCTTCTTCATACAAATAATGGAGATGATATTCTTGTGTCAGCTGTTTTATCAACTTAATGGTGTTCTGCAATCGGATCAATTTATGTTAAGGTTTGAATTTGGATGCAAATATCCTTTTAACTCACGATCCTCTTTCTGGTTATTTTGCAGTGGTGGAGGCGGACTTTTGGCATATGCTGATACTAGTTCAGTCAGTGATGCACATTCTATTGCACCTGTCCAAGATGAGAACAAGAGGAAGAAGGTGGTCGTACTTGGAACTGGATGGGCTGGAACTAGCTTTCTGAAAAATATTAAGAATAGCAACTATGACGTTCAAGTGGTATCACCTCGTAATTACTTTGCATTCACACCGCTGCTACCGAGTGTAACTTGTGGTACAGTGGAAGCTCGTAGCGTTGTTGAACCAATTCGAAACATCGTGAGGAAGGTAATATAGTTGATTACCTGAAAAGCTTGACATTTTTACTATTGTATTTCATCCTGCTGTATTCTTGACTTCTAAATGGAATTTCCGAGGAACCAAATGTCTCCAGTCCATACATACATTTCTTAAATTGATGCTTGCTTTCTTTGCTGAATTCATAGAAAAGATAGCCTGGTTGTTAGTGGATAGTGGAGGTCGTGTCTTTGCAATGGTTCATACGATTGCTGAAAATCTGATACGAGCGCAGGGATGTACCATATTATCTTAAAACATATTCATCCTATTATTATGCAGAAGGATATGGACATCCGCTTTTGGGAAGCTGAATGCATCAAGATTGATGCACAAAACAAAAAGGTCCATTGTCGCTCCACTAAAGAATCCAAGTTGAATGGAAATCAAGAATTTGTTGTGGAGTATGATTATCTTATAGTGGCTATGGGCGCAAAGTCCAATACTTTTAACATTCCTGGAGTGGAGGAGAACTGCAAGTTTCTGAAGGTAATACTTATATTCATATTTCTTTTGTTCCCGTGAGCCAATTGCTGCATCATCAGTATTCTTATGTTATTTTTCGTGCTTTCATTTCTTTGGAAAGTACAATTTATTAAGATATCAGAATCTAATTAAGTTAATTTTATCAGCTATTAAACATAATAGTCTTTCTTTGTGCAGGAAGTAGAGGATGCACAAGAAATTAGAAGAAGTGTCATTGACTGCTTTGAGAAGGCAAGTCTGCCAAACCTAAGTGATGAGGAGAGGAAACAAATTCTTCATTTTGTCGTGGTTGGTGGTGGCCCAACAGGAGTGGAATTCGCAGCTGAGCTCCATGACTTTGTTACTGAAGACCTAGTGAAACTTTATCCACGGGTACAGGAGTTGGCGAAAATAACTCTTCTAGAAGCCGCAGATCATCTCTTGGGAATGTAACATCATCTAACTATTCCTTCCACATTTGTTAAGAAAATCAATAGTCAGTCATACAGCTTTTGATTTGATCCTCCCCTCTTGCAGGTTTGACAAAAGAATTACAGAATTTGCTGAAATGAAATTCAAGAGGGATGGAATTGATGTAAAAACTGGATCAATGGTTACAAAGGTGTCTGAGAAGGAAATCTCTGCAAAAGAGAGAAACGGGATGGTACATTCTATTCCCTATGGAATGGCTGTTTGGTCAACTGGTATCGGCACTCGTCCTGTAATAAAGGACTTCATGCAGCAAGTTGGACAGGTATGAACATTTTGATATCAACTAATATGTTATCAATTTATGGTTAACTATACTAAAGTCTATTTTGTAAAGGAAAACAAAATACGTTAAGGATATGTGTCTGAGCTACTATTGAGTAATCACTCTGTCTTGTGATCTCAGGGCAACAGAAGAGTTTTGGCTACAGATGAGTGGCTCCGAGTTGAGGGAACTGATAGTATTTATGCTCTTGGTGACTGCGCCACAATTAACCAGCGGAAAGTCATGGTACTATTGTTGTTTCTTATCTTCTGAGACATAGTTCATCCTTTTGTACTCAATTACAGTCATTTCATACAACACTACAATATGTTGTTTTACATCAAGTGGCCATCTTGATTAAACTCGTTGATTTCCTTCTGAATTGGTGAATATGTTGGATAATGCAGTGACCACCTTTAATTTTTCACTCGTTGATATTCTCGTATGATGATAATCAATGCCACTGATTCCACTCCAGGAGGACATATCTGCAATCTTCAGCAAAGCAGACAAGGACAACTCAGGAACACTAACTGCTAAAGAAGCAAGGGAAGTTATCAACGATATCTGCGACAGATACCCCCAAGTAGCAGAGTATTTGAAGACCAAGAAGCTACGTGACATTGTTGCTCTCTTAAAGGAAACCAAGGGAGACATTAAGGAAGATTTGATCGAACTGGACATAGAGGAGTTCAAGTCTGCACTTTCCCAGGTGGATACTCAGATGAAAAATCTACCCGCCACTGCACAGGTGAATCTAATGTTTTTATCATAATAGTTCATAACGTCTATGTATATTCAGTAACCTTGATTATAATTTTAAAATATTCTGCTGCTATTCCAATTTTTTTTTTTAATCTTAGGTTGCAGCACAGCAGGGTAATTACCTAGCGGATTGTTTTAACCGAATGGAATTGTGTGAAAAGTACCCAGAAGGGCCTCTTCGGTTCAGAGAAAGTGGTCGCCATCGGTTCCGTCCATTTAGGTAAATTAGTTGCACAGCTGAAGCAAGCTTGTGTAATGCAAGTTAGACCTCTTCCCAACTCTCATATTCATTCTATTTCTGAGCGGGTAGATGGTTGTTTTCTGCAGGTACAGGCATTTAGGTCAGTTTGCTCCACTCGGAGGAGAACAAACCGCAGCCCAGCTACCTGGTGATTGGGTGTCCATTGGCCAGAGCTCCCAATGGCTTTGGTATTCTGTTTATGCAAGGTAAGCAATATAACCATGTATATACAGAGTAGAAAACAATACTTTGCTTTGCCATGTTTTTTTTTTTTGGTTAATAATATTAACCTTTTGTTTTTCTACAATGCGTTACAGCAAGCAAGTGAGTTGGCGCACGAGGGTGTTGGTGGTCACTGACTGGACGAGGCGTTTCATCTTTGGACGCGATTCTAGTCGTATCTAGAGGCAGTGTCACGCTGGTCAAGGTTTTCGAGACATTTGGAAGCCCTGATGATAAATCACACATGGTTTTGAAGTTGAGTTAGTGAGAAACGAATGGTCTACGCATTAACCAATTCAATAACTTGTTTGTTGGGCTCGATTTTGGAGAAAGTAAGTAGGCAGCTGTTCTTCTTCTGTTGCTGATAATAAGTAGCTTGAACTAAGCTAGAAACAAAGGCGATTTTGACTAGCAATTATCGATTTCATATGCTATAAGTATAATGCTTTTGTTTTCAGCTACCGTTTTTTATGACAGTAAAGATAAACATCGCGTTCTCTTTTCTACGGAGATGACCCAAAACAACACATAGGTAGACCTTTTCAAAAATAAAATAAAATGAGATGGTAGACATTTTTGTCAACTGGCATCACGCATCAATTCAGACAAAATTCGTCTTATCTATCTAGATTCTTTCAAGTTTGATAGAAACCGAGGTCGTAACGGTAAAAATGACTCGGTAACTTTACATGGAATGTAAAAGAGAATGATTTATCATATCCTACGGGAACGTGCCCCCAAAAGTGATGTTGAATTACCGTTACCAAACATATATAAAGAGTAACATGAAAAATATTTAAACTGAATAATCCATCTATCCGCCCGTACCGATGAGTTCCGAAACGCTGCATAAACTCCCGGAGCTGCGGAAGGACGCCGTCACAGGCCGGTGGGTCGTGTTTTCTCCCGCTAGAGCCAAGCGACCCTCCGATTTCAAATCCAAATCTCCAGCTGGGTCCAATTCTGGTTCAGGGCAATGCCCGTTCTGCATCGGCAACGAGTACCTTTGTGCCCCGGAGATCTTCAGAGTACAGCCAGACCCTCACTCGGGCTGGAAGATCCGAGTCATCGAGAACCTCTACCCTGCTCTGGACAGGAATCTCCAGAACCCAAGTGGTAGCGGCGACGCTGGGGTTTTGTGCGGGTTCGGATTCCACGACGTGGTGATTGAGGCTCCGGTTCATGATGTCAATTTGAGCGATTTGTCGCCCCGAGAAGTTGGAGATGTTTTGAAATCGTATCGGAAGAGGATCGAGCAACTCAGGGCATTCGATGGCATCAAATACATCCAGGTTTGTTCTGATTAATTGCAGTTTTATGAATCATCATATTCTAGGATAGTTCGTAATTGATGATTATAGTTGCAAATGTGCTTTGTTTGGATCTTTATTCAGCGATTCTATTCCATTTCTGTTCAATTACATTGGGCAGAATTAGGTCGTATTCTAGTGGACTTGGTTTTTAATTTTGTGTGATTCTGATGGTCTTTAGTATATTTGATCATACCATTGATTGCTTGGTGGTGTATATACTGGAGTACACAAAGTCGTTTGCTATGGGATTTCACGTCATTTCTCTTCTATGACATTGGATAGGATTAGTTTTTATTTTTTTTGTCAAAGGACTTGGTTTTTATTATTTGATTGTGAGGTTCTTGATGCAGTTGTTGATGAGCTATTTTTTCCATGAGTGATCAAGTTTTCATCTGGTGGCTACTTCAATCAAATCTTCTTGATCATTCATTGTAGGTTTTCAAGAACCATGGTGCTTCAGCAGGAGCATCATTGAGTCATTCTCACAGTCAGATGATTGCTCTACCTGTTGTCCCTCCCACTGTTTCTGCTCGGCTTGACAGCACAAAGGAGCATTTTTCTCAGACGGGGAAATGCTGTCTCTGTGAATTTCAGTCAAATGACCTTTTGATTGATGAATCCACTCACTTCATTTCATTCGTTCCATTCGCTGCGACATTCCCTTTTGAGATTTGGGTTGCACCACGGGAGCATAGTTCACATTTTCACGAGATAGATGATGAGAAGGTAGTTTATTATGCTTTGAAATGCTTCTTGATTGATCTTGCTCGCTCATATCAACTGTTTATATTGCTGATTTCTCTAGTCCGTGGAGCTTTTCCACGTAATGTTAAGTAGCAGCCTCAGTTCTTTGACTAGAACGAACTGAAATTGATGGATGACGATTTAACACTTGGGCCATGCAACCCTAATTGCTCGTTAATGTATGAGATTGCTGATTCATGTTAACAATACTATTCTACTGTTTTCTATTGTTTAGGCAGCAGAACTTGGAGGATTGGTCAAACAGATGCTCCTGAAGATCAAAGTTCAGTTGAATGATCCACCATTCAATTTCATGATCCAGACATCTCCACTTCATTTGGCCTCTTCAGAGTCTCCCTATGCTCATTGGTTCTTACAGATAGTCCCTCAACTAAGTGGCGTTGGAGGTTTCGAACTTGGAAGTGGATGCTACATAAACCCTGTTTTCCCCGAGGACGCCGCCAAGATTCTGAGAGAAATTCATGTCCCTAATTAAGGATAGTCTGTTGAAATAACAGGTATTCCTTGTTACTGCAGCTTTTCCTAAAAAAACGACTTTGCCTTGATCAATAATACTATGGAGTTTGTCCTCTATTGATATATGATATATGCTGTGTAACATGCATGGATTAGACATCACATAACAGTAGATGTTGCGTATAAAATTTCATTTTAGCAAAATTTGTGTATTACACGTAATAGAATACCTTTTATTCGTTACAACTAAGCAATTTCATAAATTAGTATTATTATGAGTAAAAATAAAAAAGAAATAAATAAGCTTCCACTCGAAGTTGTGTATTTTCAGGTTTGGAGATTAATTAGTAAATGGAATAAGAGAGACGGAGAAGGCGATAAAAGCTAGAAAACAATACAAATATTTTTACATCTATTTATTATTATGGCTAATTACTTAGCTGAGTATTAAAATTTGGGTAATTTGTTAATTTAAGTTTTTGTACAAATTATAATTAAATTTACAGTTTGTTAATTCTGTTTAATTTATTACTATATAGACACGCGTGTATCCACGTATATTTCACAAAATTTAGTTAATAAATTGTAAGGTGAGGAGTTGTGAAAATTTAGTTAGTACGTAAAACAAAAGTTCGAATTATCTTTAAATAGTAAATTAAATTGAATGAAGTCTATTAACTTTTTTAATAAATTAAAAATCAATTATAAAATTATTCAGACTTTCACACGTTTTACTAATTATCGTCAGTGTCCGAACCGAACCACTTCATTTATTAATTGCATTTCATCAACATCTCTTGGCTCTTGCGTCTTGCCACTTGTTCCCTTCCTCTCCCTTTCCGACAGACGACTTTTCAATACAATTTCCACACCGCTGCCCCTTCGACTTTCCCTCTCTAATAAGAAACCAAGGAAACTTAACTCCGAAGCTCTTGCTGCCTCCTTAAAACCCCTGCCCTCTCCTTTCTGGGATTTTTAGGGTTCATCATCCTTTCTTCTATCTTTCTGCGTGGTATATGCTTCCGGCTTCAAACATGGCAACAGTTGCTTCGCCCTCGGATCGTATCCTTCTCTGTAATAAATCTCAGGAGTTGTTACATATTTCTATTATTCGCTTGGTTTCAACCTCTTAGTTCTTTGATTACAGATGAACTAAACTAGTTTCCGTTTCAAGTTTCTTCTTTTATTGCTGCATAATCTTCTTATTGTGTTTGCTAAATCCATCATTTTATCATCAATACTCTGAGATATAGAAATTTGGTGCCTTGATTTGTTTCGAATTTGAAGCAGGTTTTGATTGTTATCAGAAGTTGCCGAATTGTAGTGCAGTGGCGTAAATAATAATCTCCTAGGGCAGAAATACTAGAATTTGAAAGGAAAAAATATAAAATTTTGTTGCATTTTTTTTGTAAATTCACTGAGGGGCCGGTTATTTCCTTAACTTAGTGATTATAGAAGTGGTAGATTTGCTGCAGCAGTTGGCAATGCCCCCCGACGCTCCTGAGGTTCCCAAGACGAAAACAGAGGTCATATATTCAAGTTTAGTCCATTCTTGTTGCAGTGTGCAAACAAACTAAGAGTATCAGCTGATTATGTTCTAATCATTGGATTATGTATAGATTGTTCCTGTTTCTATGGTGGCAAATGTTGCGGCTAAACCATTCGAGAAGCCTAATGCCTTGTTGCAGATCAATCCGAATCCGGGTTATTTTTCATCTGGGTATCCATCTACTCCATACTCCTATGGAGGTGAGCTTTTAATTTGGTATAAACATATTGATGTAGACTACTCTTTCTTTGGTCATTTGTGTTTGTCTAATCTACTGTCTGCTGGGTTAATTTTTAGGGTATGGACAGAACAACGAATGGATCAACTATCCGAGATTTGACACAATAGAAGCTGCAAACGTAAGATTTTGCATTTTTTAAGCTCAGAATGCAATCTTGTCTTATTTGTTACATTAAATTTGTTTTTCCCTGTAGAGCGGCTCTCCAATGTATCACCAAGGGTATGGTTATGTGCCATACGGAGCATATTCTCCCTCGCCATCTCCTGCTCCAACTATTGGAAACGAAGTCCACCATTACCTTTATTCTCCAAATCATTACTACCCAAACCAACATTCTTATGATGAAGCCAACAAAGGAAACTTAAGCAGCTTCGTCAATACAGGAAGTAGAAAAGGGAAGGGTGGATCTGTGAAACAGAATCCGCACTCTTCATTTCCTAATGATTTTCTCTCTGGGGAAAGGTTGCGACCAGACATTTCTTCGCCGACTTATTTGGATCCTGTTTATGGTTTTAGTGGAATTCCGTCACCACTGTCTGGGTTTGATATATCTGTGTTTCATGATTTCTCCAATCACGGGTTAAACACGGGTTTTTCTCCCAATTTATCACAAGCAAATAGTCTCCACCCTCTGCCAAATCCGATGGTAAGTAGGTGGATTTTGCCTCTTAGTCTTGACGTACAGAACATGCCATGTTCTTGAATTATGGATTTTGACAAAGTAAATAATTTAAAGTGTTGAGTAGCAATTTGCTAGTTGGACTTTGTAAAAATTTACAATTTGCTATCTAAACTTTGAGGATTGTCTCAACTGAATAGCTGACTTCTTATGGCACCATAACATGCATGTTTATTTTGCTGACCCTGTTTACAAACAATTAGACAAAGTTAGCGTAGTGCAACTTTTCACAAGTTCAGCTACCATTTTGAAAAAAATAGTTAGCAAAATTTCCAAATCCCTATAGTTCAACTAACAAGTTGTGAATTAATCCTATTTAAGATTATATGCGGCATATTTTTTGTTTATGTTCATTAGATCGTGTTCTTCAAACATGAATTTGGGACGTTGCTGATTTAATTGAACACATTTTGTTGCAGAATTCGCAGCACAAAAGTGCAAACTCTGGCTTCAACAAAGTTCCTAACCAAATCTACCCAAGTAATAATTTTTATGGTCTCTATGGAAATTCACTTGGCACTGGTTATGATTCTTTTAGCTATAATCCGAGATCTTATCGGCCCAACTGGTCAGTCACTAGCAGCAAGTACAGAACAAGATCTCAGAGCAATGGAACCTTTGGGCATGTAAATCAAAACTTGGATGGTCTAAATGAGCTTAACAGAGGACCAAGAGGCAAAGCACAAAAGACTGCTTTTAGTGGGAGCGGTGAAGATGAAACCGTAACTATAATTCCTAACAATGATGACTTTAACGGGGACAGTCTTACAGTGAATCACAACGATGCAAAATTTTTTGTGATCAAGTCTTATAGTGAGGATGATGTTCATAAGAGCATCAAGTATGGTGTTTGGGCAAGCACACCGAATGGCAATAAGAAGCTCAATGAAGCATACCGAGGAGCAAAAGAGAAGCCCGAGAATTGTCCTGTATTCCTTTTCTTTTCGGTGAGTGTAGAAGGCTGTTTCTATGATGGAAAATATCATAACCGATCTACAAATTGGCCTAAAAATACGAACTTTGACACATAAAACTTAAGTGCATCGTTTATTGGTTAATTTCACATTTATTGGTAGTATAGTGTGACTGTCATAACATTTGACTTGTCTTAAATTTATGTTTTATCTCAACTCGTAGACATTTTATTTCAGAAATTGTTGGACCTAGTTGATTATGTAGTTTGTCATCCATTTTGTTGATATATGTGATCCTTTTTCTATTATGATGGTCACTTTTGAGCTTATATAGGTCAACACTAGTGGTCAATTTGTCGGAGTGGCGGAAATGGTGAGTTTGGTTGATTTCGAACGAACAGTGGACTACTGGCAGCAGGACAAGTGGCAAGGATGCTTCTCTGTGAAATGGCATGTCATTAAGGATGTCCAAAACACTTCACTGAAGCATATCAGACTCGCAAACAATGATAACAAGCCTGTAACTAATAGCAGAGACACCCAAGAGGTTTGTCTATCTCATTCTTGCTTCACTGCATCCCTTTGGACATCTCTTTCTTCTTTTTCAACTTGAATTTTGATTGGTGTTGCTGTTAGGTTGAGTTGGAGCAAGGTATTGAGATCCTTAAAGTCTTCAAAGGTGATAAAAACACATCCTCGATCTTAGATGACTTTGAGTTCTATGAAGATCGTGAAAGGAAGATGCAGGAAAAGAAGGTCAAGTAGCAGAAATCCCAGAATCACAGGTACCAGTTTTTTTTCGTATTACATCTTCGTATGATCGAAAGATATAAAATTTTGGCCGACTTTGTTATGCAGATAAAGAGGATGGTGAAACCAGAAAATGTGTTACAAAGGGGATTCCGAGTTTTACAATGGGCAGATGAATCATGTATAAGTTACTGTTGATTGTGTAAAGGGCTTCTGCAGTTTGTTGATAATGGAGGAAATCACTCATTTGAAGTCTACTGTCTTTATTTTTTCCCTTGACAACAGAAGATTGAATCAGAGTTACTGCTATAAATAGATGTTAATTTATCAGATGACTTCTGCTTTGAATTTGTGACCAGGAACCCCGTGGGCCCGTATTAATTCCTGGTCTGAAAAAATTATATTAAAAATTGTAGGTATGATGAGTACGTGTATACGTGCACTTTAGTGTGCCATTATGGCACTGCCATAACATCAGTGTTTAAATAATTAAACCATACAGTAGCGGTTCAGCATGTGTTCATTATGCAGATAACTTTTACCTGTCTTTTTTGGCCACAAAACAATTCATTCTCATTAACTCGGTGAAACTAACGAGTTCGAAATAACATTACAATCCTCGGAAATAAGCAACGATAAATGGGTTGGGGGTGAAGACACCCAATTCAACGGACACAACCCGGAAACAACGTTCTTGGCTAACCAATCCGCACAAACGTTAGCGGACCTATGAATGTGAACCCAATTGACCTCCGAAAAAGCCGAAGCTAACGAGATCGTATTTGCTAAAATGGTATTAAGCCGCCAAGAGAAATCCTTCCTAAGAAGGTGATTGACAACACCTAGAGCGTCCGACTTGAATACAACCCGCGTCCAACCGTTCTCAATAGCCAATCGAACCGCTCGGAGAATAGCCTCCGCTTCAAGCTCCTCAACCGATCCTCCCGATCTCGTTTCGGCCACGCCTCCACGAACCGTGCCCAAGCTATCCCTCGCAATGATCCCAATACCCCCACGGCTCGCTCCACCAATGAGAGAAGCATCGCAGTTCAACTTGATCGATCCCGGCGGAGGAGGTGTCCAGTGTACGATCGGCCTAGAGCTAGGCGTTGACACCCGAGCCGGTTCCACCATCTCGACCATCAACTTCTGGATTTCCATCATAGCATGCCCAACCGAGGGGAGCATCCCCTCAAACACACACTTACACCTTTCCCTCCAAATAACCCAACCAACAATCAATAGTCTCGACCATACCTTATTCGTTGGCGACGTGTTGTTCGTTGCCCAGCCGAGCCATTCCTCCACTGAGCTGCACCCCAGCTAGACGGCTCCCCAAGGCGTGTGGTTCCTCCAGACCTGCATTGCCCATGGGCATCCAAACAATGCATGTTCCCTAAAGTCGATCTCATGACATAGGTGGCACGTTGGGTCAACCGGCATGCCTCTAACCGCCAAGGCTTGGCGTGTTGGGAGTGTGTTGGATGCGACCTTCCACCAGAACGCTTTTATCTTCGGGCAAACTTTGGACTTCCAAAAGGCAGGCCACACACTAGGGAGATCAATGGGAGGATGCCGATTTAGATTTACCTCGTTTGCCCGAATATGGTGAGTCGAGTGGTAGGCCGATCTGACGGATATGATGTCGTTTCTCGTATGGGGCCATCGTAAGACATCTGGAGTAGGGACAATAGGGATGGCGGTGTTGATGATCGCGGGTGCGTCCTCCGGGTGAACGAGAGCCCGAATGGAGTCCTCGTCCCAGTTCGACCCTTCCTTTATCCACTCACTGACCGTGATGTTGTCGTCCACTACAACTCCTGGTTTTTCCCTGATCACATCCTGTCCTCCTAAGAGGCTAGATCATGCCCAAGAAGGTCGGCTTCCCGCTTTCGCCTGCATAAAGGATGTATCCCGGAAATACAAACCCTTTAAAAGGCGAACCCAAAGAGCCTCCGGTTCCGCTAGTATCCTCGCTGCCATATTCTTCAGAATGGCTCTATTGAACGTTTGCATCTCACGGAACCCGTATCCTCCAGTAGTCTTATCTGCAGTCATGACAGTCCAGTTTTTCCAGTGAATTTTCCTCGATTCCTCGGATGAGCCCCACCAAAACCGTGATATAATCCTGTCTACCTCCTTGCACCAAGAGATCGGCAGTTTGAATACGTGCATGACATAGGTAGGAATCGCATGTAGGACCGCCTTAATAAGGACCTCCTTCCCCGCTTGGTTTAGGAAGCGGTTTCGCCAATTCTGAACCTTATCCCGAACCTTCTCCATGAGATAGTTTAGCGCTTCCCTCCTAGACCTCCCCTATACCGTGGGAATGCCTAAGTAATGACCCGGGTTCACCGTCTGTTCCACTCCAAATAATGATGAGATCTCCTGTTTGAAAACCTGGTTCGCTCCCGAGTTGAAGAACAGAGTTGACTTTGAGAAGTTTATTTTCTGCCCCGATGCCTGACAGTATTCATCCAGTGTCGTCTTCAAGTTCACTGCTTTCTCAATGGGCCCCTTAAGGAAGAACAGAGAGTCGTCTGCGAAGAAAAGAAGCTGAATCTCCGGGCATCCCCTCTTGGGACATATCCCTCTGATCCTTCCCTGTGACACCTGCTCATCCAGAGTTCTCGATAGGACGTCAGCGACAAGGATAAATAAATAGGGGGATAAGGGATCACCCTGGCGAAGGCCCCTGGACGGCCTGATCACATCCGATCTCTTCCCGTTGATCGAGATGCGGTAAGAGACCGATGAGACGCATGCCTCTATCCACCTGGTCCACCTCTCATCAAACCCGCGCTTCCTAAGAACCTCGAAGAGGAAGTCCCACTCCACACGGTCATATGCCTTCTGCATATCGATTTTTAGCGCACATTCGGTCCTTCCCCTTGCACCCGATGGTCTGCCCCAAGTCTTTAGAAAGTGAAACATCTCGTGGGCTATGATTATGCTGTCCTGAATTCGTCTCCCTGAAACAAAGACACTTTGGTACGCGCGTGACTAGTTCTGGCAAGTAGGTTTTTAGCCTATTCGCCAGAACCTTAGAAATAATTTTGTAACCAAAATTGCAAAGGCTAATAGGACGATAGTCGGAAGCACATAACGGGTTAGGCATTTTTGGTATAAGGGTGATATCAGTGGAGTTAAGAAAGAGAGGCATGATACCTGTCTCAAAGAATGCTCTAACCGAGGTGATCATGTCTGGGCCGATGGTGTCCCAACTCCTTTGAAAGAACGTGCCTGAGAAGCCGTCCGGCCCCGGCGCCTTCGATCCCCCCATCTGAAAACATGCCCTTCTGATTTCCTCCCCCAAAGGTATCCGCGTTAGGTGCTCGTTCATGTCAGGCGTTACTTGATTGTCCACACATGCTAGGATCTGAAGGCCCCTTGCACCCCTCCCTGTCTACTAGACGTGAACAACCGGTGGTAGAATGAGTATAGTTCGTCCTCGATCAGTCTTTCCTCCTCCAACCACACCCCGTCCCCGTCCCGAAGGCGTATAATTTTGTTCCTCCTTCTCCGGGTCAGGGTCGTCTGATGAAAGAACTTCGTGTTTCTGTCTCCCGCATTGAGCCATTTAACCCTAGACCTATGAGCCCAATAGATTTCCTCCCGTTTATAGAGTGCATGTAGGCGTGATCTAAGTGCTCTTTCCTCCCCGTACAGATCAGTGGTGCCCTGTTGACGTGACAGATGGAGAATTTGTTGCTTGACCTTTCTGATCTCGCCTATGTTATTCCTGAACTCTTTGGCACTCCATTTCATAAGGTCCGAACTACATGACTTGAGTTTCCGGTGAATGTCTGAGGTAGTCGTGACCGGGCCCCCCACCTGCCAAGCTTGTCTGATCACATCGTGGCACTCCTCCTTCTCTAGCCACATCTCCTCAAATCTAAAGGGTTTGTGGCCCCTTCGATCGGTGTAGGACAGGTGTAGAGATATAGGGGCGTGGTCCGACCCGACGATGATGTCGTTCGTGCACTGAGCTGTAGGGAATCTGGTGGCCCAAGCTTGGTTGATAAGTGTGTGATCGAGCCTTTCTCTAACCCGTTCGTTCCCCCTCCGGTTGTTTGTCCAAGTGAACATCTGTCCTTTAAACCCCAAGTCCTCCATTTGTAGGTCCATCATGAGACTATTAAAGCTGTCAATCTTGTATTGCTCCTTCCGACCCCCTCCCACCTTCTCACGATGGTGTGAGATGTCGTTGAAGTCCCCTATACACGCCCACAGTTTCCGTCTATCTGTCCTCAACATACGCAACTCGTCCCAGTTCCTTGTCCTCCTTTGGAAATTTGGATCCCCATAGACCCAAGTGATCAAAATCTCACCCATCGTTTCCGGCCCCGTAACCGAAGTGTGAATGAAGTTCTTATTCATGGCGTGAATCGAAATAGAGACCTCATTCGTCCACCATAGCGCTAACCCCCCGCTTAGACCAATCGGTGGTACATATGCCGCTGCATCCATCCCTACCTTCCTCCTAATCCTCTCGCATCGAGTCTCAGTCTGCTTGGTCTCCATCAAGAAAATTACCGCGGGCCGAGAACCCCGAACCAGGTCTTTGAGGTGGCGAACCGTCAGGGGATCATCTTGACCCCAAAACAACCCCTGACAGTTCTAACTGAGGTAGATCATCTTGACCCCGTGGCTGTTTTGGGACAGCCACCGGAACCCGATTTTGTAGTTGAAACATCAGATTTTTTCCCTTGGTCGCTCCTCTCACCTGTAGACGGTTGAGGAATAGAGGCGACCCCAACTTGCACTCCACTCTTGACTCCCAAATCCTTAGCAGTGGTAGCTGCCCTCTTAACCGAGACCCTTCTCCTTTTCTCCCGGTTCTGGTCACTAGTCCCTTGTGCGTTTCTCTTGCCCATCACAGGGAGCTTTCCCCTGTTGGGTCCAGATAGGCTCGCCTGGCTTTGATTCGTGGATGGATGAGAGACCAACCCCTCCTTAGACGAAGTATCGATCTGCCCCCCGATTGCGTACTGTCCCCTTCCAGCTGCGACTGATCATTAATCTGCTTGTCGACCCTCTGCTGCAGCTGATTAGTAAGCTGCTCGTCAATGTGTTGTTGGTCCTCCTGCGGCTGTGATCCAATAAGGGAGGTATTGCCCTCATCCTCCCCCACCGGAGAAGTAAGGTTTAGGGTCAGGTCGATGATTACGTTTGCAACTTCAAGGTCCTCCACAGTAGATAACAGGTCAGCATTAAGGTCGAACTGTATAGTGGTCGGTTGACTTGCAGAGGATGACCGAGTGGCCTCCTCCTGGCTGGCCTCAAAATTGTCATGCTTCTCTTTTCCTTGGTCGTGTAGGCTACCCGACCCCATAGCGTGATCGTCCTCATGTTGGGGTGTTTTGCCCCATGAGTCCGAACTCGGTGTCGTGGTAGAGGGGTTACTAGCTTGACTATAGTCTAGCCCATATGCTTCCTTCGCCCATTGCCATTTCTGGTTCATGAATTCAGGTTCCTTCATCCACTCCCGAACCTTCTTCCTGACCTCCTGACGTTGTCCACCAATGTTCACCCATTTGGTTGATGCCCTCGGTCTGTCAACCGAAGTCCAAGTCCCGTACAATGGCTCCCCTTTCCTATTGATCGCAGGGTCTTGATCCGGACATGAGGTAGACCCATGGCCTATCTTCCCACACTTGTAGCAGATGTCGGTTAACCGCTCGTATCAAATAGAGGCCCACTTTTCTTGATCACGAGAGACAGAACGGAGAAATGAAAAGGAGCGGTTAAAGGAAAATTGGGATTTCTATCCTAGGGTTATGAAATCGTCTAGCAGATGGCAAGGAAGGCTGAAATTGGAATCTCCAATGGAAAGGAAATCCTTCCCGAGCTGAAGGCACCAATTAATTGAGCTGTGGGCATGTAGATCGCTGAGATCTTGCTGGAAGTTTGAAATCGCCGTTTAGGGACGAAAGCGAGGAAACCATTGCAGACTCTCCAGCTAGGAGAAACGCGTCTTAACACGCGCGCGGTTAAGCTCTTACAGTTTTTTTACCTGTCTTGATTGGGTGACAATTTTGTCTAATCGTGTCATTAATTGGGTCTTGTCTAAATATGTTTCGTGTCTAAATGGATGTCTTAAACATGATATGATTAACTAGCAGATCACACGTGACACGATTAACTTTTATGAACAAAAAAAATTGAAAACATGTCGAGTCATACGACACAATTAGACACGAAATTGTTAGACAATACGACACGATTATACACGATTAGATACGGAATCCACTAATTTTACATATTTTTTAGAACTCAAATTCATATATACAGAATAAGGTTTCAAAGTTCAATATTAAAAAGTAAGTGGGTTATTTTAATATTATTTTATTATTGTTATACTTAAATGTGTCTAAACGTGTCACATGTATACACAAAACGATTAAACACGATTAGTTAATCGTATATAATTGTGTTTATACAGATATCTGCAGATCAGAAGTGTTTAAACACGATTATTATTCATGTCTAAACGTATAAGAGTTGCTTAGACACGGGATTGTTAAGATCAAACTCGTATACGTTTAAAGGAGATTGTGTCGTGTTATTTAATCGTGTCGTGTCAAAAATTGTCAGCCCTACTTGTGGAGAAGGATGTTCCATTTTCCCTACCTGTGGAGAAGGATGTTCCATTTTCCTTGTGTGTTCATTGACATGAGGACCATAGAGTTCTGGAACAGCCAAATTCATATTCCACCCTATGAATGGTAAGGATAACTGTTATGGCGGTCATATAAAGAAACCCAGATACGTATGTTTCTTGCTGTGGACTGGAATATATGAAGATCCAGATTATATAAGGAAGATCATTGATTGGAGAAAATGTTTCACATTAAACCATGGCTACAAAACAATAAAATTGAAGATACATTTGTTTCTAGAGTCCAGACACAAACATAATGAGCTCTCTATCTAGTATTTTCAAAGAACATGTGTTCTTTGTTCCCTACTATACTATTATCTCAAGTCGGAACAAGATGAACGTCTTCATGCTGACCATTGAGCCACAGCAATGAGGTAAAAATTGAAAGGATTAGAATAAACAAACTGCAAATGAATCTGAATGGAAACCTTCTTGGAGTCTTTGCAGACATTACCACTATTTCGTTCTTTTCTACTGGAATTTCTTCTTCAGATGCAGATTTCTCTTTTTTAACAATGGAAGGACGACCGTTGGTTGATGATGATTCTTCAAGAAACTGTGGTTTGAGATCAGATGGACTCCCATTCTCCTTGCTCTCATTGTCTGCATTGTGAGTGAATCTGAACCCGTTCTCATTGTACTTCCTCAGTGGACTCCAAGTGCACACGCTTGAACAAATGCTTCTAAATCCTATGCTTTTCTTGGCTGCTGCTCCTGAGTTTGTATCAATGTCTTCTTGAAGAGAATGGATGAGCTTCCTTGGAGTTGAGAATATTCTGATGTTATCAACATCGATCTGGGAGAACGAGTTCTGCCACCATAAGAATAAAAACCAGAACAAGTCACAAATCTACGCTTCACAAAATGAAAGAAAGATGTGAGAGACTTTTACTTGGAGGCTCGGAGTGAGGCTTTGTTTGGCTGTGCCATTGTTGGAACTTTTTTGTTGAAAACACACGAAAGCATCCGAGTGACATGGCCCTCCATTACAATTTGAATCACAGTGCTTACTTTGCTCAGAATTTGATACGAAACCATTTCCTTCAGAGATTACTGAAAAAATACCGTCTTTTAGTGATGTGTCGACCCCTCCATTCGGGTACCACCTCCACGGCCTTTTATAATTCACAACCACATCATAGTTTGAGCTTGGAGTTACTGGTCTTGATGAAACGGGTGTGCCAAATGGAGAATCATACTCAAGAGAGGACCCAAGAGTCTGTGATTCTGGAGAAACACATGAAGAAGATTGATCACCAGAACCCCAATTGCTACTCCGGTTATTAAGATCCCTTGAACAATTGGATCCAGTCACTGAGCTTGATTCCTTCTCAAATTTCAACTCTTTGTCTTTAGAAATCTGTGTTGCTGTCTGAAGAGCTTCAAAGGCGGCGCCTTTTATGAAAGCCATTTGATCAGACTGACACTTCTCCATCTCATTCATTATCAGTTCAAGCTCAGAATAAACACTTCTATGATCCAAACTCTTCATCAGGAAATTCACCATTTGAATAGCAGCTAAACGCTTCTGAGAATTCGACTCCTTCATTTCAACATTCAAAACCCTCAGACCCGACTGGATCAAAAGCCTTGCATAAGCTTCGACAGTGAGGGAGTTGTGCTTTGCCAAAGCCATGGCAAGACCCATGTGGGAATTTGTTTGAGTTGATTTCTCCTCCAAAGCTGCAGCCACATTGAGACACACCTTATTCACCATTTCATCGGAAGCAAATTTCCAGTTATCAGACTCCACAAGGGCCTTAAGACACAAAGCTGAACCTGAAGTTAAGCTTTCTTGACACCCCAGAAGAGACTCCGAAAGAGGCTTACACAAAGAATCAATTATATGTGTTCTTCGTTTTTCTGGGGTTGTTGGGTCAATCCCATACATCGCAATTGCTGGAACAACCTTTGAACATGCTTGTTGAAGAGGGAATGAGCCTGCACTGGAAGCTAAGGTTTTGACAATGGTTACCATGATGCTGTCTATTTGTGGAACAATGTTGACGCCATGGTAATGAGCAAGAACTTCGTAGAGGGAAATTGTGTATTCCCCAGATAATGAACCAGTTTCCTTTGTTTCAGATACTTCTTCTAAAAATAGCGGAATTGCATTTGAATCCAAGTCCTTCACATACGATTTTAGTGCTTTCATGGCTGACTTCTGGCTATTAGCATCCTTCAGATTCGCTAACTCTCTACGCACTGCAGGGCTAAGATTTCTAGCCATTCTACCTAATACAAATAACCAAAGAGAATTATTAGTGTCTCTACAGTCATTTCTCTATGAACTCTAGTTAAGTATGTGCTGCAATTGCATAAATGCCGCCAATTTCCCAAATCCCACAAAATCAGCAACAGATAACAATATTACCATTGACTAACGCAACACAATATCAGCAGATTCCGCTCATGCCATCATTGATTTAGTATAAAAAAAAAAGCTTATTTATCGAAGATAATTCACAAGAACCATACGGGTCTCGATAATCCGTCACGAAACCAGAAGTAAGCACGAAGTATCCAACAAAAAGCAGAATTTTAAGAACTCAAGCACTTACCTGTCCCAGTGGACTCCAACTTCGAGAAGGTTCCTTTCCACCGCCCTTTTCGATCTCCGAGCATGACGACTCGTAGTTGCAATGTATCAGTACAGGCGAGAAGTTTTGTGGATAGAATTAGGGTTATGAAATACCGGATAGACGAGATCTGGGGGGGAGATGTCGGAATTATATGCCTTTCCTTGTTAAGCTAGCTGTTGCGGTCTTTAATGAGTGTAACTGTGAAGTAAGTAGAGAGAGACGGATCGAAGATTATTACTATTGAGTAGTTCGAGTCCAGGAAGGTGAGATGAGAGAGGAGACTCAATGAAATTCAAATCTTTTATGGAAATACCGCCGCTGTCCCCTCCCTCCTGTAAAGACGAAAATACCCTCAGACCACATCAAAGAAGAAATACGATCTTTGCCATTCATTGAAAACCATAGAATTTTAATTTTTGGTAGGAAACATAATGAGGACTGAGAAATAGATATACTTTAAATTTAATTCCTTTAAATCTTACAGTTGAAGTCGCCATAAGTTCTATATAAATATAACATCTGTAATTTCTACAAAGTTAGGTGATGTAATTTGCTTTCATCTTTTCTATTATTACCAATTAATTTTAAGGTAGAATCTAAATTGTATATGTGGTTATAATTTGATTGTCCATTGAGTTTAGCTTGGTTCGTTCCTATTGACGGTGTTGACTCTCATGGTGCGGAGGAGTGTTGAAGTTACCATAAGTTATATATAACATCATATGTAAAACTTAACTACTTTCTCTTATCATTTGTGTGTTTATTGAGTTTTTTACTAATTTTCTCATATTATTAATTGGTTTTGAGATTAAATTTGAATTATAGAAGTGCTAACATTTATTTATCGCCTGTTTTTTTATAGTTTATGTTTACTTTAAAAGTTTTGTTTCTTGACCTTAAATTTTAATTTCATACGTGAAAGTGATGATATATTTATATTCAATAATCTAGATAGATTGAAACATATTTTTTTCTTTGAAGTGAATCAAAGATTTTCAAAAGTGATGAATTTGTACTAGCATTTTAAATTCAATTCAAACAATGTCGATTAGATTCTGCAATGATGTCGTATTTTCTTTATTGGTGTAGATTTTATATAAAAAAAAAACTTATCTAACACACATTATAATTCACGTTTGATAATTTTAATATTACAATGCTCAATTAAAGTTTAATTTGTTTTTTTGTCAAATAATCTATGTTTAATTTAGATTTAATGAATTTACAAATTTGAACTATCTTATGGAAAACTATTATTATTATTTTAATGACATTGATGCCCGATTTTTTGGACTTTTCTGTTTATATTGGAATATGCATAATTGTTTTTCCCGGATGTGATGATAAGATATATAGAATTTTGTAATCGTATGTAGTATGTAGATGTTGTGTGTGAGGCTAATTTCGTCATTTTATACTTCTTGTGTTATCTGTTTTTTTTTGGGTCGATGTGTTATTTCTTGACAGACATGTTTTTGTCCCGTGCAATGTCAGCTTTTGTTTCCCGCCATTTTTGTTTGAAAAAATTGTTTCTTGTTAGACTCGGAATGGGGAAATATTTCAAAACATAAACAAATTAACAAAATCAGTTGGACTCGTGAATTTCACATGTAAAATTTTTCAAATTAATGAACTTTTTCAAAAACTATTCACTTTTCAAAAAATATTTGAAAAAGTGTATATCGAAATTTTTTTTTTAGAAAAGTATGCATACGCGCGACGCGCCTACTGAATAGGCGCACCCCTGGGATGCGCCTACTGCAATAGGCGCACGCCAGGGGTGCGCCTACTGCCTAAATTTTTTTTTTTCGCAAAAACACCGGTCTATCAGAAACCACGTTGATTTTAAGTCTGCTTATGGTTTTCCTCCTAAATAGAAATTGAGAGATAGTCTCACGCGTTGCTTTATCTCAGTATTCACAGGTTTTCCTCCAAATTTTCCAACTTGTTCTGAACAACAATGAAACAAAGTTGTTTATTCACAAGTTTCTGAATGAGACTTTTCTTCAGATACACTAGCTAGTTTGACATTTTCAGGAATTACTCCTGCAAAAGAGCTCTTTGGGGTTACTTTAGGTTCCTGTCCTAAATTTTCCAACTTGTTCTGAACAACAATGAAACAAAGTTGTTTATTCACAAGTTTCTTAATCTTCCGAATATCTTCTTTTGGCTCAAGATACTCCATCAAGCAATTATGTTTCTCTTCCAACTCAGGGCTACCATTCTTTTCCATCTCCATCTGGAAATGCAGAAGCTTTCGTACTTCTACAAAGCCACTCCTCCCTGCCTCTCTCCACAGATATCTCACTACATATCTATATCTTTCATTAATGAGACAGAAAAATCGAACAGGGTATAGGCTAACTAACAGCTGCAGCACATTAGAGGCAGGCATGCTAGAAAGGTCCTGCAGCTGCAATCTTCCGAATATCTTGTAAAGCTTCTCCAATGACTATAGCTTTTTATCTGAGTTCAAGCCTGCTTATGGTTTTCCTCCTAAATAGAAATTGAGAGATACTCTCTCCAGTAAAGAAGAAAGGAAGTTCTAAGAAGAAATAGTTTTCCTCCTGAAAATGTCAAACTGGCTAGTGTATTTGAAGAAAAGTCTCATTTAGAAACTTGTGCATAAACAACTTTGTTTCAGTGTTTTACCTCGCGGATTTTGTTCAAAACAAGTTGGAGGGCAAACTATGTATACGCGCACCCCGGGGTCGCGCCTAACGGACATAGTTACTTTTTGAAATTTATCTAAAGTAACCCCAAAAGAGTTATTTTGCCGCAGTAATTCCTGAAAATGTCAAACTAGCTAGTGTATTTGAAGAAAAGTCTCATTCAGAAACTTGTGAATGAACAACTTTGTTTCACTGTTTGACATCGCGGATGTTGTTCAGAACAAGTTGGAAAATCTAGGGCAGGAACCTAAAGTATTTAACTTCTGAGAACTTCCTTTCTTCTTTATTGGAGAGACTATCTCTCAATTTCTATGTAGGGGGAAAACCGTATAAACAGGCTCAAAATCAGATGTTTTTCAAAAAGTAAGCATATAGTAGGAAAAAAAGCATACATGGAGGAATTTGGTGCGCGTAGAGGAATTTGGACTTGTGAATACTGGGATAAAGCAACGCGTGAGACAATCATCTCGGTGGTTTGTTAACAATTTGATTTTCTGTCCTCTTGATCCAAGACCCTTTTGTTAACAAATTGATCTTCTGTCCTCTTGATCCAAGACCCTTCCTAACCATTGGAAGGGGATCAGTTTTCTTCTGTCCTCACCGTACGACAGAAGATATTCGGAAGATTCAGAATCTCGTGAATAAACAACTTTGTTTCATTGTTGTTCAGAACAAGTTGGAAAATTTAGGACAGGAACCTAAAGTAACCCCAAAGAGCTCTTTTGCAGGAGTAATGCCTGAAAATGTCAAACTACCTAGTGTATCTGAAGAAAAGTCTCATTCAGAAACTTGTGAATAAACAACTTTGTTTCATTGTTGTTCAGAACAAGTTGGAAAATTTGTAGTTTGGACCTATGAATACGCGTGAGACTATCTCTCAATTTCTATTTAGGAGGAAAACCATAAGCAGACTTAAAATCAACGTGGTTTCTGATAGACCGGTGTTTTTGCGAAAAAAAAAAAAAATTTAGGCAGTAGGCGCACCCCTGGGATGCGCCTATTGCAATAGGCGCATCCCTAGGACGCGCCTACTGAGTAGGCGCATCCCAGGGACGCGCCTACTGAATAGGCGCGTCCTAGGGATGCGCCTATTCAATAGGCGCGTCGCGCGTATGCATACTTTTCTAAAAAAAAAAATTCGATATACACTTTTTCAAATATTTTTTGAAAAGTGAATAGTTTTTGAAAAATATCAAATTTAATCCATACAAAAATTCCAAACATGTTGTGAGTTTTTTTTTTAAAGTAAGTATAATTAAAAATAAATATATAAATTTAGAAAAATAAGTACATTTATTTTTTAGCATAATAGATTTTACGCGCATCTGAAGGATTAAATGGGAGTGAGTTGTGCTAAAAACGCGAACTCGCAGTCCGTAGTAGCGAGTTGTGAAGTTTTGGGTACAACTCGATCCTCTAGTGGTGTGTATAGAGTAGTCAGTTCTTTTTGGAAAAAATCTGAAAATGAGACATGATGTTTGACAAAAATGATTTTTGGTACCATTTCTTTTTTTACCATGGTTTTTGGTATAACATGTTGCAAAATGATGGTAATTGAACCTTCTGTTCACCTGTTGTTTGACTGTCCCATTAAGTAGTCTCATTTTTGTCATGTGATCTTCTATTTTCTATATTTTTTTAACATCAATTAATAAAAGACGACAATACCTTCCTCCCCAGTTTCTTTATCCTTTTCAAGCTCTGATATTTTATTTCCTTGCACAGACGGCATACCCCACTCTCTCAACTGCTCCTTCAAGCGATTGTTTCATCCAACTGAAGTCGGCAGAGAATTTTTGTTCGGTGTGTTTCTTCCATCACAAGTGTGCTGTTGATCGGTGTTGTTAGTCCACAGAAGTGCTTCTTGCTTTTGTCGGTGTCGTTCGGTCTTCCTTCGGTCGTTCCGCCTGGCCGTATCGTCACTTCCGTCAATTTCCTCTCAATACCGTCCTTTTCCTCTCAATGTCCTCTTGACCATACCCGTGAATCCCACATGCTGAGATTATCACATTATATGAAGCCACTCGTCCTTCCAACTGTTTGAAGACGCAAATGGATTGTTCTATGCTTCCAAATTTTGCATTCATGTTTATGATCGAAGAACCATTGTATGTGTCATGAAAAAGGAAGGTTTTTATAGCGTAGCAATGCAATTCTTGTCCAAGCAGCAACGATGAAATTGTGAACAAGCACCTATGAAAAATGTGAACAAGCCCCGATGAAAAATTCGTTACTTTTTATAGGATTTGGGTTCATTCACCGTTCTAGATTCCAAGTTTGAATTTTCGACACATTTTGATTCAAATCTTCGGTTTTAAAGCTTTCTCGCTTTATAAATTAGAAGAAAAAAATCAATTTTTTTTCGAGACTGTGGTGGTTAGAATAAATGGCGGCAGTAAAGAACTCTGGGATATCAAGAAAAGGCAGTAGTGTTGAAGATACAAAGGTTGAAAGAGAAACAATCCTGGATTTGTCTCTGGTAGCCAACAGTGGCGATCGGTGTTTAACGAAGGTTCCATTTTCGACAGACCTTTAAAGAAAATACGAAGCCCTAAGAGACAGCAAGAACCAGTTCATTCATCTGTTCCTCCATCTTCAATCAACCTCTTTTCTGCTGCTTCATCAAGATTGATATGTCCCTTCGCTTTAGACCCATCTCAACCCCATAACTCGTTCCAGCACCCGCTCCCCATAATCCTCCCCGCCCCATCAAACCAAATGATCTCATTCACTTCCCAGAACCAGCAAAACCCGAGCATGCCAAACCCGCAGTATGAGATCCATCATCAGCAACAACTTCTGCACTACTGGAGTGAAGTGTTGGGATATTATCCGCTGCTAATTTCCACCTTGCAGGACATTGAGACTCGATGTATTAAGAGAAATGCAAACGACACAAGAATTTACGTGGTTCATCAATTTGGCTACGTCCATGGCTCACACCCACACTTTCACTATAGACAAATAGTGTTACAAATTGTATCACACAATATGTATCGCTCACACTCTAAAATACTCACTCCGTATTTTTGTCTCACAATACAACACTATTTTCTCCCACACTCAAGACACCAACAACCGTTTCTTACTCTTCTCATTTTCTCGTGGTTATTACTTCCTTCAACATTGTTGGCTTCTTATAGATGTCAAAAGATGACAACCTTGAGTGGCTTGGCTGACCACTTTGCTGAGTGTCTTGCCCACTCTGCTTAGTGCCTTGTCCACTCTGATGAGTGGCTTTTCCACTTGTTGAGTGGCTTGCCCACTCTGATGAGTGGTGGTGGTGTCCGAAAAGTCTTCATTCTAAACAATCTCCCACTTGAAGACTTTAACTCCACCTGTATCCATAAGTGAACTGGGTGTGAGGCTTACCTGTCTTCTATTGTTGAAGACCCACTGAAGCTGAGTACAACTTCAGTTTCTCTGTGGTGACTGACTTGGTTAACATGTCAGTTGGGTTCTTGCTGTCTTGAATCTTCTCAAGTGTTAAAACTCCATCCTCTAGTAGAGATCTGACGAAGTGATAACGAAGTCTAATATGATTGGTCCTTGAATGAAATGCAGAGTTCTTTGCCAGATGTATCACACTCTGACTGTCACTATGCAAAACATTCTTCGTCTGTCTTAGACCAAATTCTGCTAACAAACCTTGTAACTAGATCATCTCTTTGCTTGCCTCAGTGACTGCTATATATTCTGCCTCTGTGGTTGATAACGTTACTATCTTATGTATCTGCAAAAATCCAACTGAGTGCAGTAGTCCCCACTGTGAATACATAGCTGGTAGTACTCCTCCTGCTGTCTACCTCACCAGCAAAATCTGAGTCTACAAACCCTTGTAGTCTCAACTCGTTTCTTCTGAAACATAGGAAGCTATCAGTAATGCCTCTTAGATACCTTAGTATTCACTTGACTGCTTCCCAGTGTTGCCTTCTAGGATTAGTCATGAACCTCCTCACCGCTCCCACTGCATGAGCAATATCTACTCTTGTGCAAACTATGACATACATGAGACTTCCAATGGCTGAGGCATATGGAACCTTATCCATGAAGTTCCTTTCTTCTTCCGTCTTGGGTGACTGCTCCTTGGATAGTCGAAAATGACTAGCCAATGGTGTGTTGACTGCCTTAGCATCACACATGCCGAACCTTTTGAGAACACACCCAATGTACTTCGCCTGAGATAACTCCAAAGTACCCTTTGGCTCGTCTCTATTGATTCTCATCCCAAGAATCTGCTTTGCTGCACCCAAGTCCATCTTGAACTCACTCGACAATTGCTTCTTCAAAATTTTGATTTCACCCATATCTGAACCTGCCACTAACATGTCATCAACATAAAGTAGCAAAATAATATAGATGGACTCAAACCTTTTGAAGTAGCAACAATGGTCAGCATTGCATCTGAAATAGTCATTCGTTTGCATAAAACCATCAAACTTTTTGTACCACTGCATTGAAGTTTGTTTCAATCCATATAAGCTCTTCTGCAGTTTACAAACGAGTTTCTCATTGCCATTTTCTGAGAAACCCTCCGGCTGCTCCATGTATATCTCCTCCTCGAGATCACCATGGAGAAAAGCAGTTTTGACATCTAACTGCTCAAGTTGCAAGTCTTCTGCTGCAACAATACTTAAAACTGCACAAATGGTCGTCAATTTTACAACCGGTGAAAATATGTGGGTGTAATCGATACCTTCTTTCTGCTGAAAGCCCTTGGCTACAAGTCTCGCCTTGTACCTTTTGGAACTGTCATGTTCCTCCTTCACTCGATACACCCATTTGTTGTGTAACGCCTTCTTTCCCACGGGTAACTCAGCTAGCTCCCATGTCTGGTTAGAGATAAGGGACTCCATCTCTTCTTCATTGCATGTTCCTACTTGCTAGAAAATTCTCATTGACATGCTTCATCATAGCATTCAGGTTCTCCTGCATCAGTAAGCATCAAATAATTCATGTACATTCTATTTGGTATAGGAGGCCGTGAAGATCTCCTTAATACAGGAGATGAAGATGGAGACTGTGGTTGATCAGTCTGTTGTGTGCTGCTCTGCGATGTCTGTTCCTATGACTGAGAACTCTCATCTGTTTGTTGCACTATACTTTTGTCCGGGACATCATTTGAATCAACGTACATAGGATCACCCTGTGTTGCACTACTAGGCTGTAGTGTATTTCTGTCCTTGTACATCACCTTTTCATTGAATATGACATCTCAACGTCTGATCACCTTCTTGGTCTGGTCATCCCAAAACTTGTACCCAAGCTCATCTCCACCATATCCGATGAAGGTGCATTTTAGTCACTTGGAGTCAAGCTTTCCCCTAGCCTGATGACTAATATGCACATATGATACACAACCAAAAACTTTCAAATGAGAAAGTTTTACCTCTTTTCCGCTCCATACCTCTTCTGGTATTCCGAACTCTAGCGGGACTAATGGTCCACGGTTGATCAAGTAAGTTGTTGTATTGACTGCATCTTCCCAGAACTGCTTGGGCAGTCCTGCATGTATACACATGCTTCTAGTTCTCTCAATCAATGTTTGGTTCATCCGTTCTGCTACACCATTCTGCTGTGGTGTCCGTGGCACAGTCCCTGCTAGTCTGATGTCATTCTCATAACAAAACTTCATGAACTCCATGTCATCATACTCGTCACCGTTGTCGGATCTCAATATTTTGGTATTTAGACCTGTCTCATTTTCTACCATGGCTTTCCACATCTTGAACATTTCAAATACTTCAGATTTATGTCTCAAGAAATAAACTCATACCTTTCTGGAATGGTCGTCAATGAAAGTCACAATATATGACTTTCCGCCAATGGATGAGACAGTGGTTAGACCTCAGACATTCGTGTGAACTAGCTCAAGCTTGTCTTACTTTGCTAATCTGCCACCCTTTATGAAACTACCTCTCTTCTGCTTCCCAAATATGCAACTTTCACACAAGTCAGTGTCAACTGACTTTAGGTCTGGTATTCTACCCTTGGAATGCAAGATCTTGAGACCCTTGTCACCCATGTGACCAAGTCTCTGGTGTCATAAATTTGGATCATCTTTGCTGTTTGCAACTACAATTGACCCACCAGTGTTCATCGTCGTATAGAGTGTACCACTCTTCTGGCCACGAGCGACTCTCATCGCACCTTTAGAAACCTTCCAAGTATCGCCATTGAAAGTTGTGACATAACCTTCCGTTGCGAGCTTCCCCACCGAGATCGAATTCTTTCTCAAGTCAGGAATGTGTCTCACATCCCTTAACTTCCACACAGATCCATTTAACTTGATATGTACATCACCCTAACCACATCGCAAGGTTGATCATCACCAAGATATACATTGCCAAGATTACTTGGTGAATAACTCATTAAGAGTTCTCTGTTGGAGGTCACATAAAAGGAAGCTCCAGAGTCTAGAACCCATGACTCTGACTTGCTCTCCAAAGAGCATACCAAAACATCGCATGCCTCTTCTGCTGCGATATTTGCTTCAGGTTTGCCTTCCTTCTCTTTCTTCGGGAATCTACACTGATTATTGTAGTGCCGGATCTTCCCGCAGTTCCAACACTCGATCACCTTCTGGTTCTGATTGTTGAAATTTTGAGATTGTGACCTCCCATTCTTGGACTTAGACTTATTGCGCCCTCCATTCTTGTTTGAATATATGCATTTGCTCTCTACGTTCAAAGCTGACCCTGAGCTAGAAGCACCATTCAACCGATTTCGAATTTCTTCAGTCATAATGATGCTGACCACATCATCAAACTTCAGTTGTTTCTTTTTCTCTGAAGATCCGCTGATTGCAGTAACTGTGCCTTTCCAACTATTAGACAACTGCCCAAGAATTAGACAGGCATGTATCTCATCAGTGAACGTCATGCCCACTGCTTCTAGCTCATCTGTCACTTCTTTGAACTTGATGAGATGCTCTCTGAATTGTGTTCCTTATGACATCGTCATGTTGAACAAATTTTTATCAAATGAATTTTATTTTCTGCAGAAGGCTGTTCGTACATACTGGAGAGGGTCGCCATGAGAAATGCAGTTATCTTTTCATTCTTGATGTTGTAGGCCACTGATTTTGACAGTGATAGTTGTATGTGTCCGAGAGCTTTCCGATCCAGCACCACCCACTCTGAATCTTTCATTTCCTCTGGTTTCTTACCCAAAGGTAAATAAAAATCCTTCTGATACAAATTGTCTTCTATTTGCATCTTCCAGAATCCAAAATTTGTGCCATCAAAATGAGAAATTTTGGACTCTTTCTCTAACGCCATTGCTCCCACTCGAACTGATAGGATGAATACGAAAATTATTTCGCAGAATAATTTCCGTAAACGTCTTCCGTTCTTTTGATTCGCCAACTGAAGGCTCTGATGCCAATTGTTGTGATATTAGTCGCTGCTAATTTCCACCTTGCAGGACCTTGGGACTCGATGGATTAAGAGAAATGCAAACGACACAAGAATTTACGTAGTTCACCAATTTGGCTACGTCCACGGCTCACACCCACACTTTCACTATAGAGACAAATAGTGTTACAAATTGTATCACACACTATGTATCGCTCACACTCTAAAATACTCACTCCGTATTTTTGGCTCACAATACAACACTATTTTCTCCCACACTCAAGACACCAACAACTGATTCTTACTCTTCTCTCTTTCTCGTGGTTATTACTTCCTTCAGCATTGTTGGCTTCTTATAGTTGTGAAAAGATGACAACCTTGAGTGATTTGGCTGACCACTTTGCTGAGTGCCTTGCCCACTCTGCTTAGTGGCTTCTCCACTTGTTGAGTGGCTTACCCACTCTGGTGAGTGGTGGTGGTGGCCCGAAAGTCTTCATTCTCAACACGAAGCTCTGAATTTGAGTCCTAGAGGTCGGATGACGATGATGAACAACGGGTTCAAGGCCTAGTCGCCGCAGCCCTACATCGCAACCAAGTTTTACCGATGAGTGAGGCAGAGGCATTGGGGCAAATGGGTCGCTGAGATCTATCTGCCCCGTAACTGAACCCGACTTTGGCTCGTACCTCGCCCGATCGTTCTTCTGGAAGGATCAAGATTGAATTACTCTTCACCCCAACACCCTCATTTTAACTCAAATTTCTTCACTCTGGTTTCACCATTTTTTGTAGAAAAAACAAATGATTTTCAAACTCTTCCACTCTTCCACGCAACAAACCTTCCCACGTTGCGGGATACGTAGGAGCTAAGGCCGGGAAAGGAATTGTAAATAACATGTCAGAAGGTTTGAGCACGTGACATTGCACGTGAGGACATAAAGACCATTTCAAACGGAAGTTAAACGATATGACTAAAAATAATCGTTTTCAAATATGTTGTACCATTTACAACCTATTGGGTTGGAAAACCATTTTAGTCAAACATCATGCCCATTTTCAAACTTTTCCCTAATTGTTTTTTAATAAACGATGTTTGATTATAAATTAAATTATGCATTAATTATAAAAAATTAGAGTGAGTAAATATTTATTTATTTTTATACGAACAACGCAAACAGTATGGAATTTGGATTTATGGATTGACCATACACTATGTATAACGTATGACAAATTCGTAAGTCACATGTTTAATAATGTTGCGTCGTTCAGATCAAAATTCAAATATCTACTCACTCTAATTTTTTAATAAATGCATAATTTTATTTCTAATCAAATATTGTTTGTCGAAAAGAAAAAACAAAATTACCCTATACATGCCACCACGGGTAGCAAGTTCTGCATTTTTTTAGCACAACTCGCTCCCCTCGTGAGAATGTATACTTATTTATCTAAATATTTTTTAAATTATATTTACTTTAAAAAAAGCACCATGCTTGACAAAAAAAAAATTGCACATAATTGGCTCTTTAAAAAATATACTTTATTGATACTTCAATTATAGATGGTATATCTTTTCATCATCTTAACCTTTTTAGAAAATATGTTTTGTAGATATTAAAGATTATTTTTTTTTTTTACTTTTTCATGCATTTAGCCATTAATGCGTTTGCAGAAAATGTTTACTTACTTACTCGCAATTTTATATTTGAAGGGTAAAATACGACATTGCCCCCTAAAATTTAGTTTGTTTTAGGTTTCCCCTTTAAAATTTAAAATTTAAAATTTAAAATTTAAAATTTAAAATTTTCGTCATAAGGTCATGTTTGCACCGAATAAAAATTACTCCCTTTCTGTCCAACTGTCGTTTATTTGTGACAGAAACGTTATCATGTGTCAAACATGTGATTTTTTATTATTCTTGAATGACCAAAGTGACCTTGGAATTTTGAGTTCCCTCTCGAGGCTCTGGTGCCTTAACAGCGAAGAACATGAACAATTTCTCCCTTACCCAGAATCCACATATGCCAAAAATTATATTTCTGATCAAAGTTTCGATCTTGACCTGATAAATGAACATAAAAACCTAAACCAACCTATTTCATGTCTTCATCATAGTCACATATGGTGAAATTTATGTCCGCGTCGACTTCTCGGAACATTATCATAGCCCGATCATAAGCTCTGGACACCGAAAGATGAAATTTTTAAGTTAATTACTCAGAAAATATGTATATAAGATGAGATGGAAGTTGAGGTTCTACCTTGCTGCAGCTAGGGCCGGCAATGGTGCGGTGAAAAACCCATAACCATGGTTATAACCGTTACTGTTTAATATGGTTAACTGTACCATTATGGCACAATACAGTTATGGTGATGAATTTTCTACTCATAATGGTTATGGTTATGGTATTTGAGTTATACTCATGGTTATAACCATGGTTATTATATAAATATAATAATTATTTATTATTAATAAACTAATATATACTAAATAATGGAAGTTACTAGACATACATGTAATAAATAACCATGATATTAGTTTTATATATTTTTATTGTTGGCAATATAGATTTATGTATTTTTTTAAAATAAAATTTTCGATCTTTTATTATATTACATGGGTGGAATAAATATGGGTATACGGCTAAAACCATAGTTAATAACCACCGTTATTTTAATGGTTATGGTATTGAAAATTATACCCGTAATGGTTATGGTATGTGATTTAAAAATATAGTATGGTTATGGTATTTGTCATACCCGTACCATACCCTAACCACCGCCAGCCCTAGCTGCAGCATATGTAGTGTCAAACCCACCTCGCAAATCCAAAATCCAGTCTTCAATTATTTTCTAATTATAAAGTAAATCTCAGAAAATGGGTTCTATCTAACAAACCCACTTTGTTGTTTATGTTGCAGAACCGTCAGCTCCGCCGCTTCCGAAGTTCCAGCTGCCTTGTCCCCACCGAACGACAGCTTTAACCACTGCGGTCCGAACTCACACGACGGCTTGCCCCCGCCGTCTCTTCTTTACCTGTTGTTTCTGTTGCAGAACCCTCAACTTCGTCACTTCCGTAGTTCTTCCGTAGTTCTGTCTGCCTTGCCCTCAACGAACGACATGTTCAACCACTGCGACCTCGACTCACATGCCGGCTTGCCCCCGCTGACTCTTCTTCACCTGTGGTTTCAGTGACAAGGAAGGAATACTTGGAATGGAGGGCTCTTTGGTCACTTACAAACGTTGAAAAAACAAGTGTTTGACACATGATCATATTTTCATCACAAGTAAACGGTAATTGGACGAAAATGGGGTCATTTTTATTCGATTCAAACATTAGAACGAAAAATTAAAATTTTAAGCTTTAAGTGGGAAACTTATTAACGGAGCAAATTTTAGGGGACAATGTCGTATTTTACCCATATTTGAATGAACTATGGAAAAAACATCAATCTTTTGAGAATAAAGGAAAAGTTTTTTAAAGTATTTATATAACATAGATTACAAATTGATTATATCAAAACGAAACTAAAATTAACATGGATTAATAATAACCAAAGTTTTTTAATACTAATATTAAACAAATACTCTAAATTTCTTACTTGTCAATATTGATTCCAATCAAATTAATATATATATATTAGAGACTCAATAACATAGGCTGCATTGTTATTCTATTTTTTCTTGAAAGGTATTTTCGTATTTTTTGTCATGTGCAAATAATGATTCTGTTTCCGACAAAATAATAATGGAAAATTTAATAACAATCAAACAGTTCTACCAATTAATGTATTTAGTATTAAAAAATAAGGCACTAAAAAGCATACCTTATTCATGAGATGCCATTTTAAAAAAATCGATCAACTATCATGATCAAGCTGCAATCACGGCAGTCGGTCAAATTGGTGACTGCAGCTAGAGCGTGGCGGTGGATATCGACCAATACTGATTTTCGGTTGCTCTACGAATCTCAACTTTGAATAGCAGGACATACCAAAAACAATTGAATTATTTGTATCCTCAATCATGTCATGTAAACCAAAGATCCTTTTATCCCAATTGTCTGAGGGGTCTGAAATCGATACATAGTTGACCCATTTACAATTCTAACGAACCATTTCTTCCATCCATAAAAGGCTTTGATGCAAAGAGAATGAAAGAGGCAACAGTGGAAAATAAGGAAGATACAAGGCTTACACATACTCAGTGACATTGAGGTAACATTCGGCAAGTAGGGCAGTACCACTTTCCCCTGAATCGTGTTTCGGGGGACAGTCCAACACACGTGTAGTGGAACCACTCACCACCCTGGCACTGTTGAGTAATAAAACAAGTTAGGTAATTTCAGCAGATGATCACCATAAACCGCTATAGATATTCCGTCACAATTATCATCAAGCAAAATCATATTACCAAGGGAAGCATAATATATTAATTTGAGCATTTTAAATTTCAGTACTCTATATGCTCTCAATTTGGTCAAGCAGGATCAATCATATATTACCAAGCAGGCTTGATACATATCCCAGAGGTATGTTCCATTGCACCTCCATATAAATCAAATCAATGACCACATCAAATGGACACAGAGAGTAGAAATTTCTTTAATAAAGTAGACGACTCACATTTTCATTGTCGCATGCAATCATATCTCCAAATGATACCTGTGAGTAATTGAAGCCGATACATTGTTAGGACAATAATTGAAGGGATTATAAGCATATTACAAAGGAAATAGATGGATATGATCCACACATGAATAAGTGAAAAAACTGAGAACCTGATGACAAACACAATAAGTCGGTTCATCTGGATCAACTGGCTGATCCGCGGCATCTTGTGTAGAAGCAAATTCCCTTTTGTGGCTTCCTGGAGGAGGCATGAGTTCAAAATCCCTATCGCGGTCTCTGTCCCGTTCCCACTCCTTATGCTCTAGCTTCTTTGATGAGTGACTTGCTCCCATAAGTTTACGTCTTTCACTTTTTGGGATCCATGGGAGTGCCGGAAGAATTGATGGCTCGTCAGGAGGTATTTTTCCCTCTGGATATCAGAGACATTGGACTCATCAAAATCAGTTTTGAAGCATTCTCCTTTCCTTTTCATATCTTTTTTTCAATACATCATAATAAGTTTATGACTAGTAACAAGACTTACAGGAACCAACAGTTAATAGCTTCTGCCATCCAAGACAAGATATTAATAGATTTATAAATATTAAGCTCAAGCATAGATTTCATTTTCTGTTGAGTTAAGATTTTCATTCAATTGAACAAAGATCAAATACCGCAAAGTGATCAATCATAACAAATGAGTAAGGTAGTGGTTCTCCCTAGCCAGTTAAAATCAACTACTCTCCTTTCCATACTGAGGATTAAACGATTAGACCATGCTGAATAGAAATCTATAAAACAAATGCCACCATCATTACTAGTTCAAAAAAGCTACATCTAGTTATATGAGCGAACTTAAGAATGAAATTCCATGCTTAGAGAATATATGGATTACGAACTAAACTCCATTTACCTTGTTTAAGGTCTTCTGCAAACTTGTTGAGATCCTCATCGAGCCTCTTCATGTGGCTGCCTAACTGATAATTGATATACAAGTATACAACACCAAACGCTTTAATATGCATTGGGAAAGAAGAAGAAAAATCAGACCCTACCAAAACATTGCAAAGCTTATAACAAAAACAGAGGCAAACGAAGCAAGAGGAAAGGGATCAGCATCAACTCAATGGCCAAACTCCTCATTTCAAAAGGCTTCACAAGAGCAATAAATCTTCCTATAAAACAACTATTTACGGTTGACCCTAATCTCAACTATAGCATTACTGGTTGGAGGTAATGGGATTGAACCTAACAGGTTGTACGTGATCACGTAGTCCACAAAAACAGTGCGAGTAAAGAAGAAAGATTGAAGCTTACAAGGTCATACGCCTGCCACGTCAACTGCACCTTCTCGGTACACAAACTCAAAGCATTATCTTGATTGGCCTCGCTTTCCCTACGCAATTTCTCTAATGCCATTTCATCGTCCCCACTACCATTACGATAGCCATAAGCACCAAGGTTCCCTCGTTTGCTGCCCTGCGAAGACGCTCCTAAGCAGTACGACGTCTGCTGCCTGCTCTGATTTATCATAGCTAATAACATACAGAAGACAGAAACATAGAGGCATCAAAATCAATTGAAGACAGCAGCAAGCTTTCCTCAATAACCTCAATTTTGGTGCTATTCATACACTGTGACCGTTCATCGAGCTCCCGGATAGTATTGAGAAGCCTCTGGAGCTCAGCTGGCAGCGTACTCGCATCTACATCAAACTCAAAAAACGGCCATAAGCATCCAACTAGAAAAATTGAAGAAGACCAAAATTGGCGAAGATAAGAGGAACTTACACTCTAAATAGTCGTCGATGTAGACCCCGGTCCTCGCAACCGCCATGGCTATACTCCTCGTGGATGAGTGGACTTTCTAGGGTTTCTTCCCTCCGTTTTAAAGAACCTGGAGAGGGAAATTCCGAACCTTAACGGCGTCCTCCGGCGTCAAAGGTTAAAGGGTTAATTGTCAATTTGCCTCCTAATGTTTGGATCGAATTTAAGAATTCCCTTAATGTTTAAAATTTTAAATTTTAGTCCTAATGTTTGGACGAAATCAAAAATCTCACTTTCCGTCATAAAACCGTTTATTTGAAACGGTAAACCCAATACGTGCCCTGTACGTGCCTTTTCTTAAGAAGAAAAGACACAAATGCCATTATCAATAAGAGTAGTTTCAACAAAAGTGGGAACGATGTGAGTATTAAAGATTACAGTGGGAAGGTTCTTCTGATAGTGAACGTTGCTTCGAAATGGTACCGTTGCATGTTCCATACTTGAATTCGCAAGCTACTTTTGTTGATAATGTAAAATTGCAATTTAATAATTACTTATCCCTTAAGCTAATCTGCTAATTTTTATTAAGAAACTTGAATATGTGAATTTGTAGATTTGGGTTTCAACTTCTCAATCTGGAAAGGTTGCAACATTGGTGTAATCTCTATATTTATATTTCAGCCTTAATTGTTGTCTACTTTTGATGGGAGTGTCTTTTGTTCAGCAATGTGCCGAACCATATAGATCAGAAGCCATGATTGTGCAACTTCAAGAAACACCTGCAGAACGTTCTGCAACCTCTTAGTCTAAAGCTTGTAACTACTAACCCAAAATAAGGTTTTGTCGACTCCATTAGGTTTATAAATAGATGCTTCTTGATCTATCTGGTTCTACATTTATTTGCTTAAGTTGTAATAAAGTCTCATTGTGAAAAGTAAAGTAAGGAGACATTAACCAATCAAACATAAGCCATAATATTCTGTAGGGTTGGAGATACTGGGATTTCCTTGCAACCAATTTGGAAAGCAAGAACCTGGCACAACGACGACGTCCAAGAGTTCTGGACAATGTCTAAAGCTGAGTTTCTTGTGGTAATCTCCCCCTTATTACATTAATCATGTATAATCACTATAATAACAGTTTCTTGTCCATGTTCTTGCGACAGATTGAGGTGAATGGAAAAAATGCATCACATATCTACAAGTTTCTGAAAGCACATAAAGGAGGAATTTTCGGAGACTCCATCAATTTTGTCGTTTCTTCAATTCAGTTGGCAGCCAGGAACCAGTCGTCCAAGATGTGGAGGAGTAGACTCTCGCTTGCGTCTCCAACTTCCACTAGACGTGCTCGGCGCCAATTACAGGTTCCTCTATTGTCTTCTTCGATTTAAGGTGGAAAATGGAGGGATTGAAGTCTGTAGTACATGAAAGATGCATCCTAATTGAGTGAACATTGGGTGAGCTTTAGTGAGAAGAATAAATGGAATAGAGGATAATTTTGTCCAATCAAAATATTAAAAAGTCATGTGTTTGGCACATGACCCGTTTCCGTCACAAATAAACGATTTTTTGACAGAATGGGGGTATTTTCATTCGGTCCAAACATTAGGACTAAAATTTAAAATTTTAAACGTTAAGGGGGGAAACTAAAAATATAGCAAACTTTAGGGGGCAATGTCGTATTTTACCCAATGTTAAAAGTAAATAACGTCAAATTGAGCTAAAAATGGTAAGTGTCTATTAATAAATTTATTATACTTATTAAATATAAGATGCCTAATAAATTTATTAGGTTATAGTTAGGGGTGACAAATCGTACGTACGTGTGTTATCGTGCGAATTAATATGTTTATCGTGTGACACTTACAAAACACAAACGCGCACGATAAGTTTATCGTGTCATATTCCTCAACACGAACACGACACACAATTTTTGTGTGTGTTATCGTGTTGTGTTAAACAAGTAAATTATATATTCACATGCGAGATTTATGATAAAATTTTAAAAAAATAAATGATTCATAGTAAGAATCATTAATTCAAACGTCATATTTCACGATTTTTAATGTAAATTTAACAAACTCGATAAATTAAATATTTAAATAGACTTTTAACAAACTAGTAAGCGAGACATATTTAGAAAAGTATTAAAAAAAACAGTCTTTCTAGTCGAATTTTATAGTTCACCAAAAAAGGTCCATTTTTTATTGTGTTCTCGTGCGTGTCGTGTTCTGATACTTAAACACGACTACAATACGAAAATATTTTCGTGTTATCGTGTTTGTGTTATCGTATTATCGTTTTGTCATATGTTTCCACAAACACGATTTTTTTCGTACGTGTTCGTGTCGTGTTATTTGCGTAAGAAATTATCAGACCTAGACTTACATTTTTTAATACGCATATGATAAAAAATAAAGTTGTGTTCATATCGTATTAAGTTAATCAATTATATGTTTACATGCAAAATTTGTAAAAAAATACCAAAAGACAAATTATTTATAATAAGAATTATCAATTTAAACATGAGATTTTACGAGTTTTTAATATAAAATGAGTAAATTATCTCAACAGTCACTTATGTTGACACATATGACTGAACAATTGAAATTTGTGCTGAACAGTTACTTATGTTTCAAAATGTGACTGAACGATTACACAAAAAATTGATTAAAAACCCTTTCGTCACTTACCATGTTTCTCTTCATGTTCTTCATCTTCAATATCTTCTTCATTGGTTCAAACATGAAATCTGATTTTGAATATAAATTTGAGTTCAAAATTAGATTTCAAATATGAACAAGATAAAAGAGAATGGTAAAATCTTCATTTTAGTGGTCATTTAATCACATTTGTTAAATATATATAACTAGATATGATAAGTTTAACAAAAAAACACATTTTTGGAACGTGCGTGACCATTGAGTTATACAAAAAAAATATAAGTGATCATTTAATCATATAGCGCCAACATAAGTGAATATTGATGTAATTTACTCAATATAAGTGACTGTTGACAAACTATAAAAATTAAATATATAAATAGAATTTTAAAAGTTATTAAATAATATTTATTTAAAACAGTATTCAAAAATTAATCTTTCAACTTCAATTTTATCGTGTGTGTCATGTTCTAACCCTTAGGTAACGTTTGATTGGATGTATTAGTTAATACACGTATTAGTTAATATTTGTATTAGTTAATACACGTATTAGTTAATACTTATATTAGTTAATATACGTATTAATTAATACACGTATTAATTAATACACGTATTAGTTAATACACGTATTAGTTAATACTTATATTAGTTAATACACGTATTAATTAATACACGTATTAGTTAATACTTTGTTTGAATGGAACATGTATTAAGATATAATTATACGTGTATAACTTAATACAGTGTTTGATTCAATATAAAATTATTCGTAAAATGACAAAAATACATTAATACCCTTAAATTTACTTTTTTTTTTTTATATTAAAATTGTGTACACATAAATTGATTTAATATGTGCAAATGAACACCAGAATCACTCAAGTGGAGTCATACAAGACCATGAAAGATTATAAGTGGCATTCGATAAGATTCATATGACAGCAATGAACACGGGGATCATTGACCATAACAGGTCCCATGAAAAGGGGCACCATAGAGGGTGAGAGCCCCGTCGTGTCCGGACCTTGTCGCACCACGAGGAGTTGTCGACGAGTCGTGTTGTTTGAGAATGCAGCCCCAATTGGGCTGTAAATTTCGTCCAAGGCTAAATACGGGCAAGAGACCGATATCAAACAAGTACTGCGAGGGAAAGATGAAAATGACTTTGAAAAGAGAGTCAAAGAGCGCTCCAGGCATCGGCCTGTGGGCTCCCTATTCAACCCATCTTGAAACACGGACCAAGGAGTCTGACATGTGTGCGAGTCTATGGGTGGCAAACCCGTTAGGCGCAAGGAAGCTAATTGGTGGGATCCCCTGTGGGAGCACCGCCGACCGACCTTGATCTTTTGTGAAGGGTTCGAGTGTGAGCATGCCTGTCGAGACCCGAAAATGCAGTATGCGGTTACCGGTGGGATCCCGATCAAAATCGAGTAGCTTAATGGCGTGTGAGGACCAAGAGTAACAGTGCCATGACATACATTGAGACAAATTGCTAAAAAAAAGTAATGAACAAGGGTGAGAAATGTTTGAAGAGATGGAGGTTGATAGAAAAATCGGGGAATTAAGATGTAAAACAGTGTTTTTAGAATAAATTAGCGGGGCAAATCGCCTTACGACAATGGGTTGCATAGAATTCGAAAAGTTATGTTTAAAAAAAATCGTCAAAAACGATCAAGTAATTGAGTTATAGATAGAAATTGTGTAGGTTAATTGAGGGTAATTAGGTAATTTTTTATTATGTATTAAATAATACCATGGTTATAGAATGTATTAGTTAATACACAATTAACACTAGAAATGTGTATTAGCTAATACATATGTATTAATTAGTACCACCTATTATTTCTAATCAAACATTGTATTAGTTAATACATGTATTAACTAATACTAATACATAGTTAATACTTTAATCAAACACTACCTTAAGCACGGAAATACTTTCACCGTATTGTTATGTTACGAAAATACGAGTTTCCCCCTAAAGTTTGGCCTGAATTTAAGATTCCCCCTTAATGTTTAAAATTTTAAATTTTAGTCCTAATGTTTGACTCATATGAAAAATCCCCCATTTCCGTCACTTAACCGTTTGTTCTTAACGGAACCTGATCATGTGCGTGACACATGCTCTTTTAATGACTAAATTGCCCTTCTTTTAATGACCAAACTCCCAGTCGATCAAGACCAAATTTTTCAAGACCACCATCACCGAAAGCTTACAATGTAGATGCGACTTGTCCAGAAACCAACAGAAGTCGGTGAACCTTGTCAGAAACGACTTGTCCAATGTATAGGCGACTTGTCCACAGAAGTCAGGAAGGACTTTACTTCCATGTCAGAAATCAGAAGCACGCACGAAAGTCGGTGAACCTTCAGCAAGAGAGGCACTAATCGAGGAAGAAGAAGAGTCCTTCGCGTCAGGACCTGAACAGGCACAGCCGCCGACGCGGGTTTGGGTCCGGATTCTGGTGATGCTTCCACCAGGCGAGGATCTTGGCGGCGGATCTGGAGATTTGATCGACAAGACAACACCCAGTTCACCTTCTGCTCCCGTAAGCATCGCTCAAGAGTATGATTTTTGGAATTTCACGACCGAGTTCATCGATACTTCGTATCTTGACTGTTGCAGCAAGTGTTACCCCGTAAGGCGAGAATAAGTTGGAGAAGATCCCAACCCTTAACAATCTTCTTGTTATGGATCCTGCTAGTGGGGAGAAGGGGTCTTCCACCTAACATGTTGGGGCAATTGGTCGATATCAACGCGTTGGAGTTCAGGCCCAATTAGGATTCAGGTTGTACCCAGTGCCTCGACATGTATGATTTGGACGGATGAATTGGGGAAGTATTTGGGAGTAATTTTTACAACGATCTTCCTTTCTTCAGGAATGGTGTGAGTCAATTGGTGTATAGGCCATCTCGGTCCAGTTCATAATTTACCTAAATTTTAAATCCCGCTTCCTTGTTTGCTGGGACGGCGGGAGACCCTATATTCCTTCGTCTGGAACTAGTTACTATATTCAGAAAACCTACAGTTAAGCATTCGGCTTTTGTTTGAGAATCGGGTTCGCTTTCATGGGTGAATCTTTCGAAATCAAAGTGGTATTGATGGTTGACTTCGTCAAACGAGAGTTGGTCGAACTTTTCGATGAACTGGTCTTCATAGGGCGGAGGAGGTGGAGTGGAAGCATAATAAGAAGAAGGGTATTTTGGTCATGAAAAGAGCATGTGTCACGCACATGATTAGGTTCCGTTAAGAACAAACGGTTAAGTGACAGAAAGGGGGGATTTTTCATTTGAGTCAAACATTAGGACTAAAATTTAAAATTTTAAACATTAAGGGGAAATCTTAAATTTGACCCGAGGGAAACTCGTATTTTACCCTTTTCATTCGTATTGTATTATCATCGTTAGTACAAAATTGTCCACAAAGGGAAAACAAAGTTACAAGATTGGAATTTGGATTTTGACCCTTGCGTAAGCGGGGAGAATAAAAGCATGAATAGTGCCTAGATGCTATGCCCGACCCGTTTAAACGAGTGTATTTTTAAATGTGTAGGAGTGGAAGGTGATAATCGGAGAATCAAGAGTAGGATCGGCAATGGTGCGGTGAAAAACTCATAACCTATAACCGTTACTATTTAAAATGGTTAACCGTACCATTATGGTGTGGTGTGGTTATGGTGATGACTTTTCTACCCATAATGGTTATGGTTATGGTATTTGAGCTATACCCATGGTTATAACCATGGTTATCATATAAATATAATAATTAATTATTATTAATAAACTAATATATACTAAATAATGGAAGTTAATGTACATACATGGAATAAATAACTATGATGTTAGTTTTATATATTTTTATTGTTGACAATATAGATTTATGTATTTTTTTAAATAAAATTTTCGGTATTTTATTATATTACATGTGTGGAATAAATATGGGTATACGAGTAAAACCATGGTTAATAACTACAGTTATTTTAATGGTTATGGTATTGAAAATTGTACCCATAATGGTTATGGTTATGGTTATGGTTATGGTATGTGGTTTAAAAATATGGTATGGTTATGGTATTTGTCATACCCGTACCATACTCTAACCATTGTCAGCCCTAATCAAGAGGTTCGTCTACTACAACTATTTAGTAGTCGAAGATTTTGTTTAATAACTTCAAATAAAAAAAAAATTGAAAACATTTCAAAAAATGATTGTATCAAAGTGCAAGATTTAACTCCAATTTAATTGAATCTCAATTAAAACGTTATGATTTGAATCTTGACATAGACCGGATCAACCATGGACGAGAGTTAGTATGCGTTAGACCTAGCTTTTAGCCCTCGATTGAGACTGAATTGATTGAGGATAGACAAAATTCAATTTCAACCGGAGTTTGATTGAGTGGTTAGGAGTTAGGTTTTGACTTAGACCTTAACCTCCTAAATTAGGATTCAATCGAGTTTTAAATCGAATCATGACTCAATTGTAGTATAATATAAACAGTTTATAGGAGTTTTATAGTGACGTTTGAAAAATATTATGTTAACTAGAAATTTGTTTCACGCTTGCGCGTGATATATGATTTTTTTATAATATAATTACTTATAAGTAAAATATATATAAATATTTAATAAAAATGATGATTGTATATCAGTTATTTAATTTATTATAGATTCTTATTAAATAAAATTTATTAATCCATAAATTAAGTTAAATCTACAACATTTAAATATAAAGTTATATAAAACTTAAGTTTTTAAAAAAATATTAACATTTTTTTTTGTTAATGTGTTAAATTTTAGATTGCATACATAATTATAATTAGGTATTGATTTTAGAAACACTGTGCTATAAGATATCACCCTTAATTAATCTAAAATTTAAATTGCAATAACTGGACTTGTACTTCAATTATACAAATTATGTTATTATTAAATATAAAGATTAAGTATATTTTTCATAAAAGTAAGTAAAGTTTGTATAAGTCAATAATAAAGATAAATATTATAATTATTGACATGCTGCTAATTAATACTTTTAATTTAATTTTGTTCACATAGTTATAATGTTGAAAGTATTGGTGAAATATGTTTATTTTACTAATAGTAATTGTCACTTGCGTTCAATATTTATCTATTTCATAAAATAAGTTGTGTCTATAAAACAAATGAAGCTCTACAAAACTAAAAAGAATATTAATATACTATAATGATAATATTAGTATTTGTTTTTTGTTCATGTGTTAAATTTTATATTGTCTTGCATATTTATAATAAAATACATAATATTAGATATTGAACTATTGATTTATTAAAAAAAAAGATATATAATACAAAAAAATATTTATGATTTAGTTTTAGCAAATAATTTTAATAACAAATTTTAATATGTGCACTTAATTTATTTTTACAAAGTATAATATTATAAAGTTTAGTATTTTAATAAAAAACTAATAAAATCACATGTGAAGTAAGGTGATATTATGTCTAAGAAAAAGCTCTACATGACTATATATTTTTTTAAGAAGCTATACTCATTATATTAATATTTTTTATATGTGTTAAAATTTATATTGCAAGCATAAATATAATTGGTTACATAATATTAGATATGCAACTATTAATTTTTAAAAAAATATATGTAATACATAAAATTAATTATAATTTAGTCTTAGAAATAAAACTTAAGAAAAAAATTTAATATGTCAAATTACTTGATATTTAAAAGTATAATATTATAAAATTTAGTGTTTAATAAATTATTAATAAGAGTAATAAATGCACATGTGAAAGAAGGATATATTATTGAATTTTTGTAACTTATGTGGAGAATGAATGATAATGCTTGGAGGATTTTAAAGTGAGTTACATGGCATGCCACATAGGAATGAGAATTGTATTTTGACATAAACCAATAAGAATTGATTAATTTGACATTAGGAGTAAGAAAATACATCAAAAAACATACTTGTCACAATTGCATACAATTTAGTTAAATTAATATATATATATATAGATTCTATAAATTTTAATATCTTTTGGCTTAAAAAAGTTGAACAAATGAGCAAACTCAAAATTTGACCAAATTAAATTATACTTTTTTAAACTAATACTTTAATTAATAATTTTTTTCTCCAAAATATACTCCAGTATCAAAACCATATACCAAAATATTCCATTATGAAAATTAATTATCAAAATATGTTTATCCGTAAATGACATTCACGGCTAAAATTTAATATTGTACCCATGAATGTCATTTAGGCTTGTTCATGAACCGATTCGATCCTGAACCAGTTTTGAACTGAATTAGAATTGTTTAAACAAAATCAGTATATTCTCACGAAAAGAACTGGTATGTTTAATAGGGAAAAAACTAGTCTGGTTTGAATTGGTTTAGTATATTTTTTTTAAAACAATTTTGGTCTGGTTTTAATTCGGTTCAAATCAGAACCGGTCCGGCTCAACCAGAACTGATCCAGTCCAAAATCTGAAAAACATATTTGAAGACTAAAATCTGGAATATTAAGATGTATTAAGGACAGCCAATGAGGAAGTTTGTGACCTTGCACATAGACAAGAAAGCATAAACAGGCCATGTCGATGTAAATGAGCCCTCAATTGAAGGTGAAGTACCATATGATAGATTTGCCACCGGAGAAGTCTGGTCATCCTTGTCATAAATAAAGGCAAAAAGAATATGCTTGAACTCCTCATATGATTCCTTAAACAAGAAAAGTAAAAGCATCAGCCACCAATGCAGAAAATGTCATAATAATAAAGTCCAAGTCAACAAGTTAACATTCAACATTAAGTAAAGCTGGAAAATATTATCAAAAGTAGAATAGTAATATTGACAGTATGTGTTAAACATCATAATTACCATAACTACTAGATATAGAGTAAAAGCTCTATAAATGTATGTTGTATGACTGAATTGATATCAATGCAATTGAATTAGAAAACATGAAATTGTGAGATTGAGAGGAGCAGATTTACATTACCTATTTTAACATGGTATCAGAGCAAGGTTAATAATCCAAAGGGATTAACCTGTTTCTCTCATCATTTACCAACCCACCAAACATGTCCGACAACGAAAGCATCAACACCACAAACCAGTCAGGTTTCAGCCTCAATGAAGAGGACCTAACCATCTGAATAGCAAGGGTACTTAGGCAGAGCTTGATGGGCAGCCACCGACAACCAGGAGAACTACCCGGAACAATCACAATCAGCTCAAAACTCAATGAGCCGAACTACCACCTATGGGCAAGACTTATGCAGATTGCAATAAGAAGAAAGGGACGGTTGGAACATCTGACAGGGGAACCCGAACCCCCGGCCAGAACTGAACCAGATTACCAAAAATGGAAAATAGATGATTTAATCGTGTTTTCATGGATCATACAAAACGTGGAATCAAGGTTAGCTAACAATGTTGCTCACTATCCCACATCAAAAGATCAGTGGACAGCATTGTAGGTAACCTATGGTAGTGACAAATACTCACTACAAGTGTTCGATCTATATAACAAGGCAACAAAGACAATACAATGCAATTTCAACATGGAGGAATTCTGGCTAACTATGCAGTCCCTTTGAGGGGAAATTGAAGCCCGAAGGTCGAACTCCATGCGATGTACAACCGACATCGCAGCATAAAATGAAATCTGGAATGAGACCAAGCTCTACCAGTTTCTCAGAGGGATTAATTCGAGGTTCGACAAAATTAAATGGGACCTCCTTAGGGAGATATCGTTGCCCTCAGTCGAAGCCGCCTACGCCTCAGTGAGAAAGAAGGTCGCCCGACTCCAAATTCTAGAAGCGGCAACCATTGGCAACGGAGCATCATCAGACATTGGGGACGGACTAGCAACAACAACAAAGCATATACATATCGAAGGGGCAGCAAATACAGCAAACTCAAGCAACAAATTCATTCGTCCGAATCAGAACCGGTCAGACACGGCCAGAGCAACCGGTGGGTCGTCATCCCGGATCGACAAAAACAAGCTCAAGTGTACTCACTGTGGTAAGACTCGGCACACGAAGGAGGGCTGCTTCCAATTAGCCGGATATCTCGACTGGTGGGACGAGAAGAAGAAGAGTTGCGCTGCTGCCGCAGTGAGCAACCCTTCGGCCACCAGTACGCACAGTGGCAGCGCCAACCCGACACCTTCTTCAGAGAACCCTAGTTGTAACCCTCCTCAGTTCATACAAGGAGATGAAGGGGAGAGTCGCTTCACTGAAGTCGTGGGAAGTGGCAGCGAAGACCACGACCGAGCTGGCGACAACGGAATCGGAAACCCTAGGCGAGGAGAGGCACTGGATGAAGAAGGGAGTTGCTGCGTGAGGAGAGGAGGGCCACATATTGAAGATTGTGGCTACTGCTTAAGGAGAACAGGTATAGGGACTTAGTATTTGCAACCAAGTCCCTTAACTTTAAACCCTAGCAACTTTAGACCGAAATTTGTGAAAAATCACAAAACAACCCAAAAATATTGCAATGACTTGAACTCTAAAAAACGGTCTAATTTTGAAACTATTTCGACCGAACCGATTCAAACCAAACCAAAACCGATTAAGTTCGGTCGAATCAGTTTAATTGAACACCCTTAATGTCATGCGTGAATATGATTTAATGAAATCGTATCCAGGAAAATGTGATATTTTAAAAGAAATGTAATTATAAGAAACAAATCCAAAAAAAATGATATTTTTAAATTAGATGGTTTAGGGTACCTAAATAACATTTTTGAAGTATAATTTATGTGCGTAAAAAATATATGATATTAATACTATAGTAATAAAATAAAATATTATATTATTATAACATGGTCACAGATTTAAATTTTGAATGGAATACAATTCTACAAAAATAATATTTTCACTTATGTATTAGTGTATTAAATACAATTTAAGTACATATCAAATTTTGTTGATTTATATATATACTATAAACCTGTTTAACGCTTGCGTGTGATAGATGTTTTTTTTAATATAATTACTTATAAGTAAAATATATATAAATATTTAATAAATAAATATTAATAAAAAATGGTGATTGTATATCAGTTATTTAATATATTATAGATTCTTATTAAATAAAATTTATTAATCCATAAATTAAGTTAAATCTACAACATAAAACTTAAGTATTAAAAAACTTTATTAGCATTTTCTTTGTTAATGTATTAAATTTTAGATTGCGTACATAATTATAATTAGGTATTGATTTTAAACATGATTTTATAAATATTGTGCTATAAGATATCACCCTTAATTAATCTAAAATTTAAATTGCAATAACTTGACTTTTATTTCAATTATACAAATTATGTTATTATCAAATATAAAGAATAAGTATATTTTTCATAAAAGTAAGTAAAATTTGTATAAGTCGATAATAATTATAAATATTATAATTATTGACATGCTGCTAATTAATAATTTAATTTATTTTTTTTTCACGTAGTTATAATGTTGAAAGTATTGGTGAAATATGTTTATTTTACTAATAATAGTTGTCACTTGCGTTCAATATTTATCTATTTCGTAAAATAAGTCGTGTCTATAAAAAAAATTGAAGCTCTACAAAACTAAAAAGAGTATTGATATACTTTCATGATAATATTAGTATTTTTTTGTTCATGTGTTAAATTTTATATTGTCTTGCATAATTATAATTAAGTACATAATATTAGATATTGAACTATTAATTTATATAAATATATATATATAATACAAAAAAAATATTTATGATTTATTTTTAGCAAATAATTTTAATAACAAATTTTAATATGTGCACTTAATTTATTTTTACAAAGTATAATATTATAAAGTTTAGTATTTTAATAAAAATATTAATAAAATCACATGTGAATTCAGAATTAATGTGATATTATGTCTAAAAAAGCTCTACATGACTATATATTTATTTTAAGAAACTATACTTATTATATTAATATATTTTTTATATATGTGTTAAAATTTATATTGCATGCATAATTATAATTGTGTACATAATATTAGACATGCAACTATTATTATTTTTTTAAAATATATGTAATACATAAAATTAATTATAATTTAGTCTTAGAAATAAAACTTAAGAACAAAATTTAATATGTCAACTTACTTGATTTTTATAAAGTGTAATATTATAAAATTTAAACTTATTTAATTTGTATAAAGTATAATATTATAAAATTTAGTATTTGAATAAATTATTAATAAAAATAATAAATGCACATGTGAAAAAGAGGGATATATTATTGAATTTTTGTAACTTATGTGGAGAATGAATGAGAATGCTTTGATGATTTTAAAGTGAGTTACATGACATGCCACATATGAATGAGAATCGTATATTTGACATGGATCAATAAGAATTGATTAATTTGACATTAGGAGTAAGATAATACATCAAAAAACTTATTTGTCACAATTGTATACAATTTAGTCAAATTAATATATACTAGATATCTTATCTGCGTTTTGCGCAATAAATTAAATATATTATTTTTTATTTAATATTTAATCTAAACAATGCATGATATATATATATATATAATTAGTTATGAAATATAAAATATAAATTTTTTAAGTATGATTTTGTTTTATATAATAAAGATATAATTTTATCATCATCATGATGAGTCGGTTGAGCTTGAAACTTTTAGCACTAACAATTTATTAATGGAGAAAAATTATTGGAAACATATCTATTAAATAAATATAGTTTTATGATAAAGGTAATTGGAGTTATTTGAAATTAAAATTTCACACACACACACACATATATATATATATATATATATATATAAGATAATAAATATTTATCATATAATATTAACAAATAAAAGAATTATACATTAAATATATTTTTTCAATATTTGTATTTATTAATTAGGATATTATGTGTTAATTTAAAATATTTTGTGGCATAATAGTAACAATGTTTTATTTATTTTTACATGTTACTTTTCTGTTTGAAATTTCAGATGTTATTTAGTTTTTTTCTTTCTAAAAGTTAATGTTTTATTATGTTTATATGGTTAAGTTCACCATAATTTGTTATCTAGTTAAAATTTTGCATAAATATAATTAAATATATTGTTATTTTTTCTGGCAAAAACTATATATTGATATTCATTATGCATTTATTTATAAAACATTATCTAATTGTTTAAATTTAAAGTATTATATATATATGTATATATATTTTTAATAAAGATTAATAATATGAATTTAATGCATGCTCTTCAACTTAGTTTAATGTTATTTATTATTATCGTCTGTTTGTCACAAATATTAAATTGAATATACATGTTTTAATAATTGTAATCACTCTACTTATATAGTAACTATTACATGTATTGTCTACCAAGTATGAACATATAAAAAATATGTATCTTTTAAAAATTATTTATGATAATTATAATTTTAGTTCATATGATAAATTTTAAACATATTTATAATTATATTTGTTTATTTTATTATTTTTAATTAGAAATTTAATATATTAAAATTAATAAAATCCTAATGCATCAATTTTTAATTACAACTTTAAAACCTACAAATATATATTTGTGAATAAAATGTACTAAAAATCCATAATTATCTATAGATATTTTTAATAAAAAAATGTAGAAAACTAAGCTTGATTTTTTTTTTTAAAATTATTGAATAATTGGTTTGTAATAAATATGGTAAAATGAAACGATTTTTAAGGTTCAATGTGGTGTTTTGGAGCAATTTGAAAGTGTCCACATGTACAAAATTATGATGTCAAATATGTAATTATAACATACAATCTAGGTGAACCAATATAATTTATTAGAAAATTTCATTTTGCTTATTTGTCAACATTATATACATCTTAGCCAAATTAATATATAGAGATAATAGAGAGTATTTGCTTATAAGAAAATGTTACAACAAAGTTTTAAGTCAAGAATCTTTAACTATTAAAGCATTAGCTCTATCATTATGCCTAGCACTTAATTATACATTAATTCGTACATGATATTCACATGTAAAATTTAACAGACATCCTACCTGTGAATAACATTCACGAGTACGATTTAATTATGTCATACTCGTGAATGTTATTCACAAGTATGAATATTTTGATATTTAATTTTTAAAATTTAATATTTCGGTATTTATTTTTGAAATTGATCCGCCAGGTCAAATAGACAATTACCACCTATATAAATCTAAAACACGTAAATAATACCGCTGTGGTCTTATATTCATCATATTTTCAAATTAAATATAAAATCCTAAACTAAAGTACTAATCCTATACTACTAACATCGTCAGCTATGACGATGGCAATACCAATACGTACCTGCTGATGAAGACCAGTCAATTGAAAGAGTTATAAAATTCCGCTATTAATAGCATGAAGCCAGCATGAAGCCATGAACCAAGAACTCCGTCCGCCATTACTGCCATTGCCAGCTCCCAACGGCGAACAAGCTACAGCTCCATTATCGCTAGAGATATCACCAGCATGAGTCAACCCCTCCCCCTCAACGACCGAGTAGCAATTGTCACTGGTGCCTCCCGCGGCATCGGCAAGGCCATCGCTACCCACCTTCGCTCCCTTGGAGCAAAAATCGTCATTAATTACACTTCCAGCTCCACCCAAGCTGACCTCGTCGCCGCCGAGCTCAACGCCGCCGCCGGATCCACTTTCGACCCCACGCACCCCCAAGTAATCTCGGTCAAAGCTGACGTGTCAGATCCGGAACAGGTCAAGGCCCTCTTTGACCGCGCCGAGGAGGCGTTTGGCAGTGGCAGCCTTCGCATCCTCGTGAGCTGCGCCGGAGTCATGGACCCCAAGTATCCTACTCTCGCCGAAACGGAGATCGAGGAATTTGATAAGACATTCAGCGTGAACACTCGAGGGACATTCCTCTGCTGTAGGGAGGCCGCGCGGCGTATCCGGCGAGGCGGCGGTGGGAGGATCGTCACCATCTCGTCGTCGCTGGTAGGAGCGCTCTTCCCAGGGTACTCCGCCTACGCTGCCTCCAAGGCGGCAGTGGAGACGATGACGAAAATTTTGTCGAAGGAGCTCAAGGGGACGGGTATTACAGCGAATGCGGTTGCTCCAGGGCCGGTGGCGACGGAGCTGTTCTACGAAGGGAAGACAGAGGAGACGGTTCGGAGGATTGCTGACATGAATCCAATGTGTCGAATCGGTGAGCCAGTGGAAATAGCTGGGGTGGTCGGTTTCCTTGCGAGTGACGCCGGAGAATGGGTCAACGGCCAAGTAATCAGAGTTAATGGTGGAATGGTCATCTGAGGCCTGAGCTACACAGTTTCCCCTTTTATCTCCCCAAAATCAACGCTGTCTGTCTAACTTTTTTGAGTTTGACTTTGATTGTTGTTACTTTTTTTGAAAGATCCACAAATAAATAAATAAATAAATACCAGTGACGTTTTATTTTTCTGATCGGCAATTATAATTATATTTTATTAAGTTTTCACGGTGGGATGTGAATGTATTTGACAAAACTGTACAACTACTACTTCAAATATGACGCGTGGCTCAATCGTGATCCTGGTATAGCTTAAGAAGTTAACCAGTTTCAAATATGCATTCCAACTAGGTGTCAATTTTGGATACTATTTATGGATCTATGCATGGTGTTTAAGTTGTACTTATTGATTTGTGGGTCCATTTATGAACTTTTATAATTAAATATATATTATAATAAATTATATAAAAGTTTATTGATTGCATGAACATGTGAAATACGTGAGTTGCATTAATGAATGTCGTATGGAGTCGATGAGTTACAACAAAATTCATATAGTACAAATTGAAATGACATAGATCTCAAACACGAAACATATTTAAATTGACTCACGATTAATCTGTCGACACGAATTGACACACCTAATTATAATATTTAAAAATAATCTTTCTTATCTATGTTTAAATCATAGTTATCAGAACTGGACCGACCATCAAACCAGCAAAGGGGGTCGATTCACGGTTCGGCCGGTCCAACCCGGTTCAGTGAGCGGTTCACTGTTCACTAGGGAAAAAAAACTGAAAACTGGAAATACATACATAGTCTCAAACACAAACACAATAACCTCAAACTACATAGTCACACACACACACAAACTACATAGTTTCAATTTCAAACACACATTACTCTCAATTCTCAAACACAATACACAATAGTGTCTAAATCAAACACAATGACAATAGGTTTGTTTAAACTTTAAACTTTAAACATAACTTCTAAACTTCTCTTTGATCACCTCCACTCCAATATGCATAGCCACCACAAGTTTTTTCATTGTGATAGACTAAATTATCTTCAACCCCAACAACATTTATTGTCAAATTTGCATCTTCATCTCCATTGTCATCACCGTCATCAAGATCATCAAGATTTAACTCATCTGATCATAAATATAAAAGAACATTAATCATTTTAAACATATCCCATCTAGAAAATGCATTTGTAAGTGATGTCAAAACTCCTTAGAAGGATGAACATGGGAAGAAAGGGATAACTAAACCAGCAAGGTATGAATTTATCACCTTCTTGTCAAAATTAGTAGGAAAAATTGTCGATACTGTTGGATCCTGTAAATCTTCTTCTCTATAAGCGTCGCTCTCTCGGTTCGGACCTGCGTAGAAATGACAACTTCGGGTCGACCCGTTTATTCCACTCCGAAGCTTAAGTCAGTTCTAAGGCTTTTGAAGAGCTTTTATGTGGATGTGGTAAAAATCAGAATGTAATAAATGATAATGAATGCTGGTATTTATAGGCTTTGCTTAACCCGATGAATAGTGCTTCCTTTTTACTTTGGTTAGTCAGTTTAACTTAGGTCAAGCTGATCTTCGGATGGGACAGGGGTCCTTATTTATTAAATATCAGAGATATTTAATTCCATTTAATGCTGTCAGACCTCCATTTAATGCGACATTATCCTGACTTTGCATAGGCGACGCCTTCGTATGGACTGACGCCTCACGCATATATTAATGGGCGACGCCTTATATAAATGTATTGTATAAATCAATAAGATTATGTTTAGGTCAGTGATATAATGGTTTTAAAATAAGGAGTCCCTTATAAACCCCATCATCTGCCCCCAAGCCAAGCAGGAGTATCAGTCCTGGTTGGATAGAATCTCTCTATGAGTGCGACTTTATAGAAGTCTTAATTTGCCTCAACTGGGTTCCTTTTTTAAGGCGTCGCTTTGCTATGAGATTTCATAGTCGTTAGTGAGCCTTAAGTTTCTCAGGTGTTGATACACCTGAAATTGTTTAGGCGTCGATGAGCCTTTAATTTTCCCAAGTGTTGACACATGGAATTTTCTTAGGCGTCAATGAGCCTTTAATTTTCCCAGGTGTTGATACACCTGGAATTTTCTAGGCGTCGATGAGCCTTTAATTTTCCTAGGTGTTGATACACCTGGAATTTTGTAGGCGTCGATGAGCCTTTAATTTTCCCAGGTATTGATACACCTGGAATTTTGTAGGCATCGATGAGCCTTTAATTTTCTCAGGTGTTGATACACCTGGAATTTTCTAGGCGTCGATGAGCCTTTAATTTTCCCAGGTGTTGATACACCTGAAATTTTTTAGGCGTCGATGAGCCTTTAATTTTTCCAGGTGTTGATACACCTGGAATTTTCTAGGCGTCGATGAGCCTTTAATTTTCCCAGGTGTTGACACCTGGAATTTTTATCGGCGTCGATGCCTGGAATTTCCTAGGCGTCGATGAGCCTTTAATGGCGGGAATTCCACAATTTCCTGGCGGTAAAATTCAAAATTGAATTCTTTCAAAATTGAAACCGTTTCATCTGCCCCCTGACGTCAGCAATCCATGTGATCTCTGCTGATCCAACGGTCCACATTGCTTGATACTTTTGGTTTTGTTTGAATTTGAATAAAACAGTTGACGACGTCAGCAATCCGTGTGATCGTTGCAATCTAACGGTCAGATCAAAAGCAACGTTTCAAATTCCGTTTCAATCCAACGGTCATCTATGGGTGACGTTTCGAATTCCGTCTTCATGGGTCCACTATAAAAAGGAGTGGCCCCTTCATTCTGAACACTTTCGAATCTTTTTGCTCTGCCTTCTCTCTAGTTTCTCTCTCTAAAATCAGATAGTCATCGTCTTGTAAGAGGAGCATCGCCATCCTTACTCGCAGTTAAGCAACGCCATCAGAAGTCCAATCTTTGAAGAAAATCATGGCGTCTTCCAGCAACATTCCCAGTAAGAATCTCAACTTTCCCCTTCCTGCAATCGACCCTAAACAGAACATTCTTACCCGAGAAAACTTCGCTTGGGCCGTAGAAACCTCGGGTATGAGTAATGAGGACCGACCCTGATTCCCATACCCCGAGTCCATGGGCGACGACAGGGTATGCTTTCCTGGGGATGACGAAGCCACGATCTATTTGGCTCAAATAGAGGCGGGGCTTCGCTTCCCTTTCTGTGACGCCTTAATAGAACTCTGTCGCTATTATGGCATCACCCCTACCCAATTGACGCCTAACGCCATACGTATGTGGGTAGGGTTTAGTATCCTATGCTTCGAAAATAATTGACCCTATTCCCTGTCTTTATTCCGATCCTTCTACCGCCTTTAGTTCAACGCCTTTGGCATTTTTCTTTTTCAAACCCGTTTCCCCGAGTCAAAAGGCTAGAATGTGCGACGCCTTGGTCAAAACCCTTGGTTATGGGAAGCCAAAAAACCTTTGGTTAGTGGTTTTAAATCCACTAACTCAAATTGGAAAACCAAATATTTCTTCTTCTTTGGGGGCGTCACTTGGGCTCTTAGAAATCCTCGAATCGATCCCCTACCCTCTTTTACTGAATACTCAAAAGAGGACCTAGATACTCTTAACCTCATATATGAGGAACATTCCAAAGGACAACTCTCCCTTATATCCAAGGATACAACAGAGGCGATGCTTGCTAGTGCCTCCATAAAGTCGTCGACTTTTCAGCCAGAGATTGATTGAGTATCTTTCTAATCCTTCTCTTTTTTCTTATTTGCAGATGGACTTGATTTTGATTACTTATTTCAACCTTCTGGATGCTATGACCAGGCGTCGACTGGATTTTTTCCTCCCATTCAAGAAGAGGAACCATCCAAGAAGAAACACAAGGCGAAATCCATGGCTCCGAAGCGACGCTCAAAAAGGGATAAGATCAACCCTGCTGATCCTTCCAACACTATAGTGTTGGATGAGAGTACAAAAGAAACGGCACCGCCAGCAGGTATTCTTTATTTTGAAATGAATTATACTGTTTTGTAAAAGCTTTGGCTAATTATTCTTTACTTTATTTTTAGGCTCTGGAGCGTCGCCAGGGGGTGGGGTGTTTTCTACTTCCACCCTTGATCCCTTACCCCTCAGACAAAGCTCCGCCTCTTAGGTCCCTCTCTCTAGTGACACCCACCATGCCTCCAGGGTCGCAGAGCCAACTGTCTCCAAGGCCATCTGCTCAACCATATGTTCGTCCAGCGACGCCTCAGATGTCTCCGCCTGCCTCAATGAATCCTCTGGGTCCTGTTGAGGGCCCTGAATTTGATTTGAGGCGGCACCTGCACGAGACACCTATCCCAGAGAATCGCCTGATGAGCTGGGAACCGTGGCGTCGCCTGCAAGGGGCCAACATTCCAGAGGGGACCTCGCTTCAAGGGACCCATGCTCATTCAGACCTGGCTCTTCATATCGTGAGTGCGTCAGTGCTGAATGGAGATCGTCGTCAGCTCCACTTCGATCCCCAATGGGTTGAAGGAGCTGTTAGGAATCACCTCACCTCCGTAGCCTCTGTAAGTTTTTACAGCTTTACTTATTGGATTACTTCATCCTTTTATACATCTAATCCCTTTTTTGTTTACATCTTTTGGCTACCGAGACTGAAGTCGGTGCCTTAGCAGTGCATTTGGCCCATAAATGTGCTGCTATGGAGGATCATGCACAAAGGGCTGCCAAAGCTCTCATCTGGAAAAGGTGAAGGTTGACTGGATGAAGGAGAAGGCTAAGCTGGAATAGGATAATGCCTTCCTTCGTCGACGCCTAGATGAAGAGGTCGAGTTGAAGGATGGAGCCGTGGAGAAGGCTCAATTTGTTGTGAACAAGGCCAACAAATTTGCCCAACAACTGGCAGAGTGCGAACAGACTTCCAACCAGAACAGGGAGAATGCTCGCCGAGCCGAGAAGAACTTGTCCACTGTAACCAAGGACAAGGAGGCGGCGCTCCTACAAGCTGAGACTGCCCAGAAGGAGAAAGAGGCAGCTTTTGTCCAACTCCAAGTTGTTCAAAAGGAGAAGGAGGCGGCGCTCCTTCAACTAGAGACAGCTAAGGTGGAGTCGGTTGCCTCTTTCAAGAAGACTGCTGCCTTCGAGGAAGCTGCTGAGAGGCATCTGGTCAACAAGATCATCCGTGTATACGGAAACTTTGTTGCCCAGATCCGTGAGGTTCAACCAGACTTCCCGTTGGAGCAGGTACAAGGCTTTAAAGCCTTTTTGCGGATGCAGCAGCAGAACAAGGAAGCTGAGGCTGCTTCTTCAAAGGCCAAGGCTGCTTCTAAAGCGACGCCATCCACCACCAGCGCTCCTAAGGTTGGGCAGAAGAGAGTGACGTCAGAGCCCAGCACTGAGAGTCCATCCCAGACCCTTCCTCCAAAGGGCAATTAGGATATGTTATCGCTTTCTAGGTCTTTGTTTTTGTAGTTTAGCGCTTGAACATTTTCCCTTGTAAATTATCTTTGAACTTTTTTAGATAATCAAGGCATGTTTATCAAGGCGTCGACTTTCTTAATCGAATCTTTGAACTAATAACTTCCAGAACTTGCAATACTCATTAGTAATATTCAAATACTTGCAAATACTTGATATATTTACAATGGCATTGTACATTATAATCTAAGCATGGAATTTTTTCAAATGCTCCGCATTGAAAGTATTTCATAGCTTTCTTCCTTCCTCATCCTCCAAGACATAGGTGTTGGGGTGGGGAAAAGCGACGACCTTATAGGGTCCTTCCCATTTCGGGGAAAGATTATTCAGTCTATCTAGGTGTGAGAATTCATTTCTTCTTCATACCATCTCCCCCACGAAAAATTGGTGAGATAACAATCACCTATTATAATATCTAGCAGTGGCAAGTCTCATTCGTCCTTGAGTTTCGTCGGAGATCCATCTTTTAGCTTCCACCAAGTCAAGGTCGACATGCCTCTGTTTGTCATTAGGCGTCGCCTCATAATAAATTACTCGGTGTGATGATACTGCTATTTCAGTAGGAGCTACAACTTCCGAACCATACACCAATCCAAAGGGTGTCTCACCCGTAAATGTTTTTGGTGTTGTTCTAATGGACCAGCGAACATTATCTAGTTCATCAGTCCATCTTCCTTTCAAAGCGTCTACGCGCTTTTTCAAACCATTGAGAATAACTTTGTTTGCTGCTTCTACTTGTCCATTTGTCTGGGCATGCCTTACCGAGGCATGACGATGGTCAATGTGTAACTCTTCGCAAAAGCATTTTAGCTCCCTTCCAGCAAACTGGGGACCATTATCACTGACAAGAACGCTCGGAATATCATATCTAGAAATAATCATGGATTTCAGGAATTTTACTACTTGGAATTCCGTAATCGACGCCAAAGCTTTAGCTTCTACCCACTTTGAAAAGTATTCCACTGCTACTATAATATAGCACTTATGTTTAGACTTGGGAAATGGACCCATCAAATCGATTCCCCATTGCACGAAAGGCCAGGCGACGCACATAGGTATCAATTCTGATGAGGGACGCCCAATCCTTGGAGTGTACTTTTGGCATGATTCAGACTTTCTCACCATTTCTTCTGCTTCATTTGCCATTGTCGGCCAATAATATCCTTGATTCAAGGCTTTCCGAACAATGGATTTAGCCCCTTCATGGCAAGCAGCATATCCTTCATGCAGTTCTCTGAGTATAGTAATAGCTTCAAGTGGGGCGACGCATCTTAAGAAAGGCATAGAAAATCCCTTCTTGTAAAGGATTTCCTCAATCAAGGTATAACTTGGTGCTATACGCCTCATTCTTTTCAATTCTGCCCCCTCCGAAGGTTCAATTCCTGATTGCAAATAGGCCTTTATAGGCGTCGCCCATGTATCGATGCTATGAATGTTAAGACATTCATAGGTTTCATGAGATGAAACAGTTTCGACAAAATGAACTTTTAAAGGTGTTGGCTGCCAGGCATATTTGCTCAAAGCATCTGCTTCTTCATTTTCTTCTCTTGGAATGACGTTAATCTCGAATTGGGCGAAGCCTTCAATCAGAATTTTGGCTTCGTTTAGATACTTTTTCATCATCTTTCCCTTAGCTACATATTCCCCCTTGACTTGATTGACCACAAGTTGGGAATCGCAGTATACCTTGATGGCTTTAATGCCTATACCTCTAGCTATCCTTAAACCCGCAATCAACGCCTCGTACTCAGATTCGTTGTTGGTGGCCTTAAAGGTTAGAACCAAGGCGTAATTTAAAGATTCCCCTCCATCTGGTGGAGTTAACACCAATCCAGCCCCTGAACCTTCAATGGATGAAGATCCATCTGTGTATAACTTCCATACAGGCGAGGCTTCTTCCTTAGTGATCAGAGGTAAAGTATTTGTGGATGGCGACACCTCTTCTTGGCTATGTGTGGACTCGACTATGAAGTCTGCCAAAGCTTGACCTTTTATGGCTGTTCTGGGAGCAAATTGGATTCGAAATTCACTTAACTCTATCGCCCACTTTATCATCCTTCCAGACGCATCTGGTTTTTGGAGGAAATGTTTTAGTGGTTGATTAGTTAGTACATTGATTTCATACTCGTGGAAGTAGGGGCGCAGTTTCCTAGCAGAAACTACCAACGCAAAGAGATACTTCTCAACTTCTACATAGTTTATTTCTGCCTTTGAAAGGACTTTAGATACATAGTAAACTGGCACCTGTCCAGATTCTATGTTCTTTACAAGTACAGAGCTTACAACCACTGGACTGACACTTAAGTAGAGAACTAAAGCGTCGCCCCTTTCTGGCTTAGCCAATGGCGGTAGGGTTCGAAGATGCTTCTTCAGCTCTTGAAACGCCTCTTCACATGTTGAAGTCCACTCGAACTTTTTGTTGGCCCTTAATACTTGGAAGAAGGGTAGGGATCTGTCCCCAGCTTTGGATAAAAATATGCTTAGCGCCGCCAACCTTCCGTTCAGACTTTGTACTTCCTTATGACAAGTGGGACTTTTCATGCCCTCAATAGCGCTTAGCTTCTCGAGATTTACTTTGATCCCCCTTTGGCTCACCATGTACCCCAACAACTTTCCGGATTGGACCCCGAATGCACATTTGGCGGGGTTTAATCGCACTTGATGAAGCCTCATAACTTCGAAAGTTTTCCTGAGGTCCTCTGTATGATCGACGCCTTTGATGGATTTCACCAGCATATCATCGACATAAGCCTCCATGTTTACACCTATCATGCCTGCAAAGAGCTTGTTGACCATCCTTTGGTAGGTGGCCCCAGCATTGATAAGTCCGAAAGGCATGACAGTATAGTGATATATATCACTATCTGCATAAAAAGCTGTGTGATGAGCGTCGCAGGCTGCCATCTTGATCTGGTTGTACCCTGAATAGGTATCCATGAAGCTCAATAACTCATGCCCTGAGGTGGCGTCGACCAGCTGGTCAATTCGTGGCAAAGGATATGAATCTTTAGGGCATGCTTTGTTCAAGTCCCTAAAATCGACACACATTCTCCATTTGCCTGTGGTTTTCTTCACCAATACAGGGTTTGCGACCCATGTTTGGAATCTGATCTTCTTGACAAATCGAGCTTCAATCAACTTTGCCACTTCTTGCCGAATGGCAATGGCCTTTTCTTCTCCTACTGGTCGTCGCTTCTGAGCGATAGGTTTGATACTTGTGTCGATGTTGAGCTCGTAAGTAATAATCTCCTCTCTTATACCCAGCATACCGCTCGGTTTCCAAGCAAAGAGCTCTCAAAATTCAATGAGTAGGAGAGTCAACGCCGTAGTCTGCTCTTCCAGAAGCGTCGCTCCAATTTGGACGACCTTTTCAGGGCCATCTATCCATATCTTTACCAGCCCTTCCACTGGTATTGGGCGAACCTTCCCTTCTCTTAAATCCTCATCTGCTTGGATGGATAAGGCTTCCTTTCCCTTTAATACTCGGTGTCTTGTGGATTGCACGTAGCAATTCCTTGCCCCCGTCTGATTGCCTTTTATCACTCCTATCCCATGAGGAGTTGGAAATTTCAGGAGTTGATGATAAGTCGAATGAACCATTCGATATGGATTCAAAGTGGACTGTCCCAAAATTACGTTGTAGGCGGTAGGGGCGTCGACTACAACAAAAGTGACATCCACTGTCAAGGATTTCCGTTCCTCACCCAAAAATACTGGTAAGGTAATGGCTCCTACGGGGTAGGTAGGAGTTGAAGTAAAGCCTAAAAGTGGGAAGTTCACTTTTTTCAGGTCTTTTTCACTCGCCGACAGATCAGATATGGTATGAACAGGGATGACGCTCAGACTGTCATGTAAAGTTGAGCCCCTTGGACCTAGCGCTCTAACAAAAGCTCGAATAGTCTCACCTCCTGTGATAACTTGATCGACACTAGCTAGAGCCTGGTTGAAGCGCTTGTAAAAATCTCCCAAACTCTCATCTCCTGCTTGCCGAATATGGTCCAAAGTACCCACGCTTTTCAGCAATTGCCTACACTCTAGGTACTGGACGATAAATTTCTACTTCAAATACGCCCAAGACTTGACCGAAGCCTTGGGTAAACCAAAGAACCAATGAGAGGCGGCGTCGCTCAAAGTTGAAGGAAAAAGTATCGCGCAATGCTTTTCATTTTTAGATCTTCCCAATAAGGAAGACTCGTGAGTTTGGACATGCTCCACAGGGTCACCCTCCCTCCTATACACATCAATCCTCGGGATCGAGACAGATGGTATTTCTACTTCCAGGATTTCGTCCGTGAAGGGATGTGATGCCCTATCTCTTACTTCAGGCATTACCTTGCCAGGTTGTTCTTTGTGGGACTCAGCAATAAGCTCCCTTACTTTGTCCAGGGTTACTTCACTCATAGTAGGAGGAGCCATTATTAATGAGGGTGCCGTTGCAACAACGTTTCTGGGCGAAGGATCTACCATAGCTGGTAGTCCTACTACGGGAACCTCTATGGGTTCTGATGTCGCTTCATCCGTGCGATGATGTTCGTTAAGACGAGTTGCACGAGCGACATCCATAAGCTCTCTTCGATTCAGAAGCTCGTCTATCGCAGCTATAAGGGCTGGAGTGACGATCTCTTGGGCAGTGGGGACTACTGAAGGTGCTCTTCCTCCAGATGAGGCTATGTGAGATTGTGCGGGTAGGAGCGGCGCCCGAGTCTGCGGAGGTGGCAGTACTCTAGCTTGGACTCTTATTGGGGCTGAAGCACTTGGGTGCGCCGCCCCTAAACTGCCCCGAAACATTGGCATAAAAGCGGAAGGCGTCAGGTGTTGTTGCAGATTGTGGAGGGAACTTCCTTCCTCCGGTTGCTGAGTTTTCTTAGCTTGTGTATTGGTAGAAGCCATGGCAATGTTTTGCTCAGGGATTTCCCACAGACGGCGCCAGATGTTAGATCCTGTAAATCTTCTTCTCTACAGGCGTCGCTCTCTCGGTTCGGGCCTGCGTAGAAATGACAACTTCGGGTCGACCCGTTTATTCCACTCTGAAGCTTAAGTCAGTTCTAAGGCTTTTGAAGAGCTTTTATGTGTGTAAACACCTGATTTTGGCTCGGGGTCAAAATACCGTACACGAGGAACTAAACCGAGAAAAATCGAGAGAGAAAAATAAAACAAGAAAAAAAAATATTATTAATAGGTAAAATTAAAAATATATATATATATAAATAAAAATAATAATAACTAAGTGTTAGATATATAATATTATAGGTAGTATTATATATATATATATATATATGAAATGAAAAATAAAATATAAAAACAATCCACTCAGCCGCCCACCTTGCATGCTTTACGCCTGCCTTCTTTATCTCCACTACGCATATTCATTTTTTGCTTAATAAAATAATAATAAAAAATCTCTATATAAGAAGAAGTTTGCAACTTCAAAAGGGAGAAATAAAAATAAGAGTAAAAACTACATAGGCATGCCGTGAGTTTCGGCAAGGATGAGAGGAGAGGCTTGAAGAAGTGCTAAGTGATCTTCAATTAAGAGAGAGTGAACAAAAATGAGTGAAAAAAATACCGATAATTATCGGACTCGGTTTCTCGTACGGTATTTTATCCTCCCATGAGTTAGGTATATTTCTCTCATCTTCAATATCATATTTTGTATTTTCTAAATGTGAAATAAAATTGAGAGTTTATATACATATATTATCTATTTATGTATAATATATTTGTTAATATATATATGTATAATATATGTTTATATTATGTTTATGTATTACTATATATATTTATATTATGTTTATACTATTATATATATATGTATAATATATATTTATATTATGTTTATGCATTACTATATATATCCATACGTATAATATATATTTATATTATGTTTATGTATTACTATATTTATCTATATGTATAATATCTATTTATATTATGTCTATGTAATACTATATATATATATATTATGTATTATGTATAATATATGTTTATTATGTATATGTGAAAAAAATTTCAAAATTGACTTAGGTCATTCCCAAACTTTGATGAAGGTTACAACTCGGTCCTTGAACTCTCGGGTCATTTCTGGGACGTTATCGAGTGTTATAAACCAAACCGAAAAAGTTTTGGGCCATTTGTGCAATTTTTGTTTTTTTGTTTTAATTCAGCTCGTTTTAAAAAAATTACATTTTAATTTCTAAACTTTTCTAGACATTCCATGATTTCTCAAAATGTTACAAATAAGTCTAGAATAATTTTTGGGTTATTTTTGGAATTTTATCAAGTGTTACAAATAAATCTAGAATAGTTTAGGGTCAATTCTATAATTTTAAAAAAATATTTTCAGTTAAGTTATATTTTTTTTCGAAAATTACAATTTTTATTCCTAAATTTTTCTGGACATTCCATGACTTTTCAAAATGTTACAAATAAGTATAGAATAATTTTCGAGTTATTTTAGAACTTTACCAAGTGTTACAAATAAGTCCAGAATAGTTTAGGGTCATTTCTGTAATTTTCGAAAATATTTGTCTAATTCAGCTCAAATTTTTATAAATTGCATTTTGGTCCCTATATTTTTTTGGACATCCTATAACTTCTTAAAATGGGACAAATTAGTCCAACGAGCTTAATATTTTCAAAAATTATTCGTGCATGTTTTGACACGTTTAAAATGGCTCGAGAGTTAAACCATTTTCTTTCGAGCACGATTAACTTTAGTTCTCACTTGTTTATTTGAAATTAAAAAAAAAAAAAATTGTTTGTACATGGTTTGTTTAATTTAAAGAAAATGTATGTAGTTTTTTTTGGGCCAAGCATGATTAAAACTGGCAATTCGGGCAAAATTGAAAAACATTTCAAAAGCAAATTAAAGTACCGAAAGGGCGGATTATAAGCTCGCGAGCTTTTAAGACGTAATCAAACCCCCGAACTCGATTCTCTGGACGTAGACCTTTTTAAGCCCTAGGATGTAAACTCCATGTACCCTAGGCAATTTTAGGATTCCAATTAGCCTTCAATTAATCGGTGGCGACTCTTTCAAAAAATTTCGGTCCGGTTGATGACCCCGCTCGACCGGACCCGTTGCTCGCCAAGACCCGACATTTTCAAAAACGACAGCGCACAGGTTCAAATCCTGGGGATATCGACAGTATAAAAACCAAAGAAATGTTGGATGTCGGGAGTATAATACTCAAAGAAAGGTCGGATGTCGAAAAAATTTGGATGTCGGGAGTATAATACTAAAACAAAGGTCGGATGTCGGGAGTATAATACTCAAAGAAAGATCGAATGTTGGGAGTATAGACCTCAAAGAAATGTCAGGAGTATAATACTCAAAGAAAGATCGGATGTCGGGTGTATATAACTCAAAGAAATGTCGGATGTCGGGAGTATAATACTCAATAAAAGGTCAGATGTCGGAAGTATAATACTCAAAGAAAGGTCGGATGTCGGGAGTAAAATACTCAAAGAAAGGTCGATCGGATGTCAGGAGTAAAATATTCAAAGAAAGGCTGCTGGTTGAATGCCGAAAGTAAAATACGTATTTTGTCCAAATATCGACATATATGTTTTTTGATCATATTATTAGAAACAAATATGATAAATATTTATCATGCTTGAGGTGTTGATATGAGAATTAAACATTTGATAAATATATCTGAAATTAAAATATAAGTAAACTTAACTCTTAAAATATCAAAGTAATAAAACAAGAAATAAATTGATCAAATATATAATTTTATTTTTTTGTGCAAATTAGTGGGAATTTCTTGATGTTGTCATGGTATATTTGTATTATTTTATAGACGTGGTAGTGAACGTGTTATGATACCTTAATAGTATATTGAATGCATTCATTGACGAGTTCTGACTTATGAGCGTACGTTTTAAATCTCAAATAGTATGAGCGCATAGGACTGAATCCTACGAATGTTGTCTGAGTGAAAATACTCATAGAAAGTTCGAGGTTGGTATGAATACTCATAGAAAGTTCGAGGTCGAGCATTAGTGATAGTTGGTATGAGATAAGATAGTATGACATGATACATGAGTGAAAATTACTCATAGAATGTTCGAGATTGAGCATTAAACGATAGTTGATATTATCATGATAGATTTGTAATAGTCGTTGTAATAGCATGAATGAATACTCATAGAAATTAGTTCGAGGTCGGGCATTACGCGATAGTTGATATCAGATGAGATATTATGACATGGTATGTGAGTGAAAATACTCATAGTATGACTATAAACAATGCGCAATGTCAACTTTATCAAATATGACATATATTTGTTTGATCATATTCTTAGTAGCAAATATTTTTAAAAAATTGCTTGAGCAACCGGGACCAAGAACCACTACTAAAGAGGCTCCCGGTTGCTCGAATATTTTTTTTTAAAATATTTAAAACAAAATTAATTTAATTTAATTATATTAGGTAATTTAAGTTTAGTTTTACAATTCAAATAATATTTTTAATCAAGTGTTTAGAGTAAAATTGGAATAAACTCAACGATGTACCTTCATATTATGTAGATATGTGTTGCGTATATATATAGATATATCTAATTAACTACTAAACTATACTGAAATTTTTGTAATCCACTTAAGTGTATTTCCCTAATGGTTATACTAGACTCCGGCACACGCTACGCGCGTGCACGTTGTCGTCGTTGGTCGTGCGTGAAGTCTTACGAGAATATGATCAACCCGACTCCTAGGATAATACAAGAATTGATCACTTCATAAAAATATTATTAATGTAAAACTAAACTTAATTTGCATAAGATAATGAAATTATAAAATTTAAAAACTCTTAAATATTTTTAAAAATTTGCTCGAGCGACCGAGAACATATAACACTGTCAAAAGGAATCTCGGTCGCCCGAGCAAGTTTTTAAAAATATTTAAGAGTTTTTAATTTTATTATTTCATTATCATATGCAAATTAAGTTTAGTTTTACATTAATAATATTTTTATGAAGTGATCAATTCTTGTATTATCCTAGGAGTCGGGTCGATCATGTTCTCGTAAGACTTCACGCACGACCAACGAAGACAACGTGCACGCGTGTAGCGTGAGCCGGAGTCTAGTTATCTATTAGAACGTACTATCTAAAAATTCTGAAATCTTTTGTCCCTATATATAAACTTTCTACTAACATGTATAAATCCTGATCAAGCAAGTTTTATCCCATCTTTGTAAAATAAAATTTGACTATCCATTAGTGTTATCAAATCGGATAGTCGGTGCGGATGGTCGGTGCGATGGGGAACGGTAAAGCCAGTGGTAATTGGTATGATTCTCTCCTAGAACCAATTTTCGTGATGATTTGACTCGATCAGCAAAAAATAAGCGTTTTCGATTACTTTAGTGAAAAGAAAAGAAAACAAGAGGAAGGAGGGAAATTGATGATGAAAAGAGAGAAGACATGACATGAAGGGAAAGGGAAGAAATGACAAGAAGGAGAGGAGATAGAGTAGAGTAGAGACAATAAGAAGGGGAGAGAGTGATCGGGAAGATGCGATGAGGAGAAGAAGGAGGGACAGATGTAAATAAAGGAGGGAGAAAGGTAAATAAAGAAAGAATTATTTACCAAAAAAGAGGAAGAATTGAACCAACAGTCAGACTAGTTCAGATGGTGTGCGTTTTGTTTCGATATGTGGAGTGATCTTAAAGTGCATTTCTATTTCGGATGGTGATTGGTCGCGTGATCACGTCATCATGTCCATTACTTAAGCAAAAAAATTGTACATAGTTAAGTCCATATGATAGTTGTATCATAGATCTGATTTTCCCCCCATGAAGTACTCGTGTGAAGATCGAAAGAGGGTATTGCAATATTGTGTTGCAAAATCAAACGCATGCTCAGTAAACAGCCAGATGCGAATACCAAGCCAGTGAGGACTCTACTCGAATGAGTTTGTAGTCTTCGAGACGAATTGGGTGTTATGTGCGAACGATGGCGGATGCTGAGGCACGAATGCTGGATCGAGATAGACTTCTTCAAGACATGATAATTTTTACTAAATACACTCGTAAAAACATATACCCAATGAAAAAGACTCTATATAACAAATTAAGTAGTGCCACATCGATGTGCAAGATTCGTGAATCGCAACCCTTCATAGGTGTGCGAGATTCACATGCCTTTGAAGACCACCTTAAGGGATAGAAATATAGTTTGTGAATACTTGATATGTGTCCAATCAAGAAGGTGAATAGATAATGATCAGAGAAAGTGATTAGATAAATATCAAAGTAATGGATTATAGGGATATAAAAGAATAGTAGAGAGACTTCATTGATTCATCAAAACATGCATGTCCCTTCTGTGTCTCTGATATCAACCCTAAAGCCTATTTATGGGGAAAAGAAAAAACTCTAAAACCTATTTACCCCCTCAACTATACATAATACTACTTTACACCAATAGATTATTCTATTACTCAATAACTCCTTATACTATATAATACCATAATATATCCCTCCCCTTAAAAGACACCTTATCCTCAAGGTGTCCAAATCTAATATATTGTTATAATCTTGAACAAGTGGTCTCTTGAAGTTGAACACACCATGAAAATTTCCCTGACCATTGAAACCATCATAGTTTCTCATAAAATACCACTCAAAAGTTAAACAATTTGTTCTTCTCAAATGAAAGGTGTCGGGACCCTTAAAACCATCATAATCTCACAACGTCACCCGAGTCATAATGACATGTCCAAATTTAGATTTCAAGCTTGGTTCATCCACTCGATAAGGTGTAGGCTTGCAAGAACTTTTAAGCAACTCTTTTACGTGGTTGATACCAACAAAATATAAACAATGTGGGAAAGCAAGCTGCATGATACAAGAACCTCCATTGCAATATAGATAAACCTATAGTCTCCGAATGTTCATGTTGGACCCCACTGTTGCTAATTGGTCAGCATACGCCTTTAACTTTTCACCCAAGATAGTTGCACAAGGTCCCGACTTGCGAGGGTCTTGAGTTACTGATTCCATACTCCTTTTGCAATTGTTCATGTAGATTTGTCATAGCATTCTGTAGAACTTGACAATGCTCTAAAAAGTCTCTTTTTCTAGTTTCTACATTGGCTAACAAGGTATTATTTTTCTTGTGTTCTTCCACGTTGGTTTTGAGGTCTTCTTTATCAGCCTCAAGCTTCCCGATTTTGGATTTCGCCATGTCAATGTCAGTGGGTCCAACGAATTCTACTGCAGTTTTGCAACTTCTATCTTCCTTAAGAACAACAACCTGATCTCTTAGTTGCTCCAATGAGGTACTACCAATTAATCTCGGTCCAATGATGGCCATTGCAATTGTGGTCCTTGATAGATAAATTCTGGAATGGACAGCTCTAAGGCCCCTGATGCAATCTTCATGCTAAACAACTACAGTAATGTTATAGTCAGAACACCCTTGAGCTATTGCATTGATAGTAATACTAGCCTTTGCTAGAGCTTTAAAAAGGGCAAAACTAATGTCAGGTGTACTAGCCATTTTCTGCTCAACAACTGCCAATATGCGACAATTAGGAATCACTGCAACATGAAAGAGTCTACCAGCATCTAAGGCCAAACGAAACCTGACCTCCAAAGCCTGACAAATTTTAAAAAGTAACCTTGTCAGAATATTTTTTTGAAAAAGTATATATGTTAAAAATGTTTTTAGCAAAATGTTGATTTGCGCAGGTACCACCTGCGTTTTTCAAATTATTTTTTTTCGTTTTTTTTTAAAGCAGCAGAGTGTTCATTCTCTAGTCTAGTCTCACCTGAGGTAAAACACCCTAGCTAGTTTGACATTTTCAGGAATTACTGCTGCAAAATATCTCTTTGGGGTTTCCACTCTTGACTCTCGGCTGGTTCTCTAAAAATGTGAAGTTTAGATACTAACATGGTACGACAATCAAGGTCTTTCAAGCGAACTGATGCTTGTTCATTCTCTAGGCTAGTTTCACCAGGCTACAAGTGCTAAAGCATAAGCATAACACATTAACACTAACCAGGCTAGAGAGACGTACAACTCTGACTCAACATCTTCTGAATATCTTGTAAAGCTTCTCCAATGACTATAGCTTTTTAATTGATTTTTTTTAAAAAGTAACCATGTCAATGTTGGATTTTAAATAATAATAATTGCTTCAACTCTTTTGAATCTCGATTATCATACTCCTGCCGGACAAGTAGGGCAACGTAGCAGAGTTTTCTCGGAAGGTGTGAAAAAGCATTGGAAAACAACTTTGTGAATGAACAACTTTGTTTCAATGTTTTACCTCGCGGATATTGTTCAGAACAAGTTGGAAAATTTAGGACAGGAAAAAAGTATTTCACTTCTTATAACTTCCTTTCTTGTTTACTGGAGGAATTTATGCAGAAAATCAAGAGTCTTCAGATGAGGAATTTTGGAGTTCGGGTGAGGATAAACAAGCTAGTGTCAAACTAGCTAGTGTATTTGAAGAAAAGTCTCATTAAGAAACTTGTGAATAAACAACTTTGTTTCAATGTTTTACCTCGCGGATGTTGTTCAGAACAAGTTGGAAAATTTAGGACAGGAAAAAAGTATTTAACTTCTTATAACTTCCTTTCTTGTTTACTGGAGGAATTAATGCAGAAAATCAAGAGTTTTCAGATGAGGAGTTTTGGAGTTCGGGTGAGGATAAACAAGCTAGTGTCAAACTAGCTAGTGTATTTGAAGAAAAGTCTCATTAAGAATCTTGTGAATAAACAACTTTGTTTCAATGTTTTACCTCGCGGATGTTGAGACTAGCCTAGAGGAATTTGGACCTAAGAATACTGAGATGAAGCAACGCGTGATTATATCTCTCAATTTCTATTTAGGAGGAAAACCATAAGCAGACTTAAAATCAACGTTGTATCTGATAGACCGTTATTTCCACTCACTGCTTGGAAGAGAGCAGCGATGAAACTTGCATATCCAACAACACCAGCAAGGGGGTTTAGATTTCTCTTGATAGAGAACCAGTCGAGGAATTTGGTGAGACTAGCCTAGAGGAATTTGGACCTAAGAATACTGAGATGAAGCAACACGTGATTATATCTCTCAATTTCTATTTAGGAGGAAAACCATAAGCAGACTTAAAATCAACGTTGTATCTGATAGACCGTTGTTTCCACTCACTGCTGGGAAGAGAGCAACGATGGAACTTGCATATCCAACAACACCAGCAATGGGGTTTAGATTTCTCTTGATAGAGAACCAGGCAAGGAATTTGGTGAGACTAGCGTAGAGGAATTTGGACCTATGAATATTGAGATGAAGCAACGCGTAATTATATCTCTCAATTTATATTTAGGAGGAAAACAATAAGCAGAATTAAAATCAAATTTGTTTCTGATAGACCGTTGTTTCCACTTGCATATCCAACAACACCAGCAAGGGGGTTTAGATTTCTCTTGATAGATAACCAGTCCATTTTCATTGAAGTTTTCCAAAAAATATTTTTTCAAAAATTCATTTTCTTTGTTTGATACTGTTGTGACTGGTTGTGTGTTGTGTCTTCTCAACATTCATGTGTTTAAAAAAAAAAAAAGACAAAAATGCAGGAAAAATGCAGGTACCACCTGCGTTTTTCGCAAAAACGCAGGTGGTAGACCTGCGCAGATGAACATTTTGCTAAATATTTATTTTACATATATACTTTTTTAAATTTTTTTTCGAAAATATATACTTTTAAAAAAAAGTCCCAAAGCCTCAGCTAGCCTTTCCACTTCTTCGGGGACGACAAAGTAAACAGAGTGCTCACTACTAGCCTGAGATGTCATAATAACATTGGCCCCTACTTCTTTCACTTCACCAAATATGACACTAACAGTAGCTGGAACACTATCCACATGGAGTTTTGTCCAACCCACCACCGTTGTAGCTCTATTTGCATTTCCGCCATAATTTCTCTCTTGAGCATTTCATTGAACAGGTGCCATGTTGGGGTAATCATGGGCGGGCCGGTCTTCTAGGCAAGATCGAGACCGAAATTTTGGTCTTGATTTTAGGAGGACTGAGACCGACCTTGAAGAAAAAAATCCGCCTAAATCGGTTTTGCTTGACTCAGACCGGTATCGGTCTTGAACATAAATTTTTGGTAAAAACAAAATCACGGCATGGAAGAGCTCGGCGCAAATCAAATGAGACCAGAAGACGCATAGAGCTGCATAATTACCTGAGACAGACGGACGAAATGGAATCGCGGCCTGATCTCCCTCGAGAAGCTCAAGCACTTCACAATATATCTTTGTTTCTCATTCTCAATTGCCAAGATAGTCTGTTTTCTTTGGACGCAGTTGAAGGAAAGAGATTTCTTGACGGACATGGCTGCATGTATGTTTGTAGGGGTTTTCTCTCTTTAGGAAGAATGGAAGATAGTAGGGTGAGCCCAAAATTTCGGTCGTCACCTGCGGAGGACCGAGACTGATTTCGGTTTTAAAAAACCTGTCTGAGTCGGTCTTGCTTGACTCGGGTCAGTTTCGGTCTTGGACCGAAATTTTCAGTAAAAAATAAAATTGTTCAAATCAGTGCAAACCCAAGCATCACTACATCAGTACTCCTGAATTGATAGAAATTTTCTTATTCACGAGGTGTAGAAATGTGATGTGCAAGAGCTTATTGCCAGTAGATGATTGTGAGCGCAAGATTTACTCTGCAAATAAAGGGTTCTGTAGCTCGTGTATGTGCCATATATGCCTTAACTTTGTTTGTGCACAAAATACATGCAGTTGGGTAGGCTGTGATGTGTGTTCGCATTCATGGACGAAGCTACGTGAGGCCTAGGGAATTGTCTCCCTCAACTTTTAATTATGTGTTAATTTGACCCTAAAAATGCAATAATTTTCAATTTAGCCCATTTGAATCATACATTTGTCCCCACTGAATTGTTTTTAGTTCAACTATTTGTCATTACTCTAATATTTGCCCCACTCGATAATTTTTCTAGCTTCGTCTCTGTTCTCATTGGTGCCACGCTTCCTGTGGAATTCAGCTAAACCCTGAACCTAATAAGTTATGCACATTGCTTGAAGGGTCCAATGGGAGCCACATAGATGCAGTTCCATTGCATTGGATACAATCATACTTCAAAAATGTTATGGTTTGTTAAGCATGTTTTTACGTGTTGTGCCATACTTTGTGAACAATCTCAATCGTGACCTAAATCAGAACAATCGTGACCTAAATCGAAACAATCGTGACCTAAATCGTGAACAATCAGAAGCAAATCGCGAATTCAGAAGACAATTGAAGCAATTTCGGAAGCAAATCGCGACGGAAGTCAAGAACACTTACGGAGTGTGTGGCCACGGAAGTCACGTGACGGAAGATGGACGGAGACGTTGACGGAAATGCGAGATGGCTCCTGGAGAAGGCCAAAACGAAATGAAGATAAACAGAGGAGAGGATGCTCAGTATGGCTGTTGAGGCTGGACGAGAAGGCAAATATAAATGATTAAACGATTTTTAATAAAACTCGGTCCAATCCTAATCAGTCTTTTAGGGAAAAAACCCGAGACTGGGCCCGATCTTAGAGGAAAAAAATTGTCTGCTCGGTCTCGGTCCTAATTGGGCTGGTCTCGAGCCGATTTTGTCAGGATTTCGGTCCAGCCAGTTTTTTTTGCTCGCTCCTAGAAGATATGGGTTATATAAGAGAGAGAAAGGGATGGAATAGTACAAAGGAATAAGACTTTCTGTTGTAGGCTTGAGACTTTTCTAGAGCTCGATTGGGTCGAGTCGGTTCTAGTTGTTCTTTTTGGGAAACAAGTCTGAGATCGATACTGAGCCCGACCTTGAAGAAAAAAAACGGTCCGCTCGGTCTCGGTTCTAGTCGGACCGATCTTGTCGGAAATTCAATCCAACCAGTCTTTTTTTATTACCCATAGTGATATGCATTTGCTCTTGCTTTCCGTATGTTCGAGCAAACAAACAATCGAGATAGCAATTCAGCATTAGCAAATTAATTGCTTACATAAGCATAATCTTCAACCTCTTCATAGTATTTATAATTAGAGACATCCTCACTCTCAGAAGCATCATCGTTAAGCAGAACAATCCCTGGATAAAAAAATTAGTTATAACCGCTCTCAGAAGCATCATCGTTAACCTCTTCATAGTATTGATCTCACACGCAATATGTTGAATGATTTCACATATTACGTGTGATTCTATTTCCAGGTATGGTACTGCGTCTTGCAGGTTATTGAACTCTAATGGAGAAACATCATAAGAATTATCAAGAAAATGAGTTTCAACCTCACTCAAAACATCTTCCACACAAGTAGTTATTTCTTCCTCAATTTTCCAATGGAAAAGCTCAACTACAAGTTGACAACAATTATCATAGAGACATTGACCATTGAGAACAGATTGAGCACCTCGAGCATCATGGATAGAGTCAAACTGAATGAGAATTTCAATATATGAATTGGTCGAGTATCCAATTCTTTCCACAAATCCATAATGTGAAAAAAGTTGATGTAAAGTATTGGCATAAATAGGGCATCGAAACTCATTAACTGTCACAAAGAGAACTTGACTTGGCTCTTTGATTCGGTTAAAATTCGTGACATCAGTTCTTGAGAAATAATACGTACAATCTGACATTCTCTGGAAATCTTATTTGTATAAGCAAGTAGCAACGATTTATTGAAACGGGCTGAGCCGACAATGACACAAGTAATGGCTAAGTGAATGGAATTGTTGAGTCGTCGGTCGGTCATGGTCGGAACTTGAAAGTGGCAACCGAATAAGTGGTGGTCTGCTATGATACCAATGATACTTGTCCAATCAAAAAGCTTAATATATAAGGATCGGTGAAGGTGAGTAGATAAATGTCGAAACAATGAATTAAAAGGATATAGGAGAAGAGTAGAGAGACTTCATTGATTCATGAAGAGTTAAATACCAAGGAGCTACTTGAATTTTGGTCATTTTGCAACGAGCTACCCGAACTTTAAAAATTCAAAACGGGCTACCTCAACTTTGAAGAAGGTGCAAATAGTTACCTCCGTCAAATTTTCCGTCAACTGTTGACGGAATTTCGTCGGAAATTAGACGGAGGTAGCTATTTGCACCTTCTTCAAAGTTGAGGTAGCCCGTTTTGAATTTTCAAAGTTCTGGTAGCTTGTTGCAAAACGTCCAAAGTTCAGGTAGCTCCTTGGTATTTAACCAATTCATCAAACATGCATGCCCTCCCGTCTCTGATAGCAAGCCTAATATAGACTATTAACCCTAATATCCAATTACCCCCTCAACTATATATAATACTACTTTACACCAAAAGATTATTTTATTTCTCAATAACTCCTTATACTATATAATACCGGGTAAATGGTCAAAGTGCCCCCTAAAGTTTGGCCGAAATTTAAGAATCCTCCTTAAAGTTTAAAATGCCCCTTAATGTTTGAAAATGATGAAAAATCCCCCCTTGTCAGATACTCTTTTAGAGGGAATTTTTCATCATTTCTTAACATTAGGGGGGATTTTAAACTTTAAGGAGGATTCTTAAATTTTGGCCAAACTTTAGGGGGCACTTTGACCATTAACCCTATAATACCATTACCATAACATCATAACAATACTGAAGTCTCTAAATCCAAGCAGGTTAGGTACGCGGCCTAAAGTAAAGAAATACCTATATTTGTTTCATATATAGTGTTTATCAAGGGAGTGTTTAACTATTGATCCTGTTTTATCACTATCACGAGGTGGCCAGTGGACATGGGAAAACCTGGTAAGATAATGTGCTCAATATGCTTCGTATTCAAAACCTGCTGCTTGCCTTCGAATTAGAACCGGTTAAGATTGAATGTCGTGCTAGACAATAAAATTATAACTGGATCTTCATCAAACATCTAAGTTAAAGGTTTTAGAACAGTTGGTTTCGAATAACAAAAAATAGCTATTTTAACCGCCTCGATTGGCAAATCCCAAGTATTTTGCAAATTCTATGGTAGATGACTGCTTGCGCTACTTGCAACTCAAAAGAAAGGCCAAAACATAGTAGAAGAAGCAAATATGAAGCTGCTGATTGCACACAATGTTGAAACATATGAAGATGTGGAGCATGTGCTAAGGAATCTTACTTTACAAGGAGGCAAACACATTAGTAACATGGAAGAGATAAACCGGATACACCTCACATAACCACCGAGAGTATGGGAATAGGATTAGAAATAAGTGAATTGAATGTAATAAATAGTACACTTGTATGTATTAGAATTCAGTTTTTGTATGCTATGAAAGTATGAGCTTATTAAGCTCTTGTTCAAATATGTGTGTGGTTGTCTAAACTCAACATGGTATCAGAGCCAGATTGTTCGATCAATTGATCGTTTAACCTTTCTCGGAGATCATCATTTACCAACCATACCTTAGTCATGGCGGAGTCCGAAGGAAACAGCGCCCGCACCAATGAACCTGGCTCAGCGAACTACGAGATCCAAACTAAATGAAATGTCCACAGGATATACAAATTTGGAATGCAAAACGGGTCGAGACAAAGCTATATCAGTTCTTAAATGCGGTAAGCGATGAATTCGACAATGAAAAACGCGACTTACTCAGGTGCAATCCATTACCGGAGGTGGAAGCCGCATACTCGACCATCCGGTTGGAACGTGACCGGAGGCAGGTAATGGGAGCCCCGAGGAAAGCAATCGAACCCGTCAGATTCGAATTAGGCACGGGACTGTCAACCCGACACTTCCCAGAGGAAGGAGCTGTAAGGATCGGAAGCGCCTCCAAGCCCCTGATGTTTCCTGACAAAGGGGGAAAGCCGACGAGGAGCGGTGGCGTCGACAGCCAAGGTGAGGATGAAAGGTCTGACACCTTCATGTCACAGCCATATCAACCGGAAGACGTTCGGCGAAGAGGCTCGGCGGTAGGCTCGGCTGGAACCCCAGCATAGCCGAGAGAACCAAGGCAGTAGGAATGGGAGGCGCGGTAAGGAGAAGACCCAAATGAAGGTATAAGGTTAGGAAGGAGTAAATTACATTCCTACCCATGACGGTTTAATTATGGTTTTTTGAGTAATTCATGTTTAAAACCCGATAAAACTGGTTACGATTATGATGAAAAGAGTGATCAGAGTACTACTATTTGTATGACATTTATTGCTTAGGAGAAGATCTCAGAAAAAGGTGGACAATGGTTATTTGATTGTGGAGCCACATATAGTATGACCTTTGACAGAAGGGATTTTGTGAGTTAGTCAAAATCCGAAAGAAAAATGATTCAGACAGCCAATGGAGAATTAGTACCGGTTCAGGGAGCATGAACCATTAATATTTCCTCAGATATTAAATTAAAGAATTGTCTTTATGTACCTAGCTTAGCATGCAAGTTACTATCCATCAGTCATGTAATAAGGGAGCTAAACTGTATGGTACTAATGTATCCAAATTTCTGTCTATTACATGATATTCAGTCGGGGAAGGTTATTGGACGTGGAGTTGAACGTCAAGGCATGTATTATGTGCAAAAAGTGACTCAACACATAACTGCAATGCTTGCTCACGAGACAGACACCAGACAACAGTGGTTGTGGCACCGAAGATTGGGTCATCCATCTGCAGGGTACCTTCATAAATTATTTCCAAATTTATTTCCGTCAAATAAAGAAATTCTGTGTGAGACCTGTATTTTTGCTAAAAGTCATAGACAATTAGATTCCATGTCTGAATCTAGTGTCAAATCTGTGTTTTCGTTAATTCACTCTGATGTTTGGGGACCAACTCCAAATAATGGAACATGTATGTCAAATACTGGATTTAGATATTTTGTCTTGTTTATCGATAATTATTCACGAATGACCTGGGTATACTTCCTTAAGCATAAATTCGAAGTATTTACTAAGTTTGTAGAATTTAACAAACTTATTCAAACCCAGTTTAGTAAGCAAAACCAGGTACTCCGTTCAAATAATGGAGGAGAATTCGTTAATTCCTCACTACAATAATTTCTTAAAGACAAAGGTATCATACATCAAACATCATGTCCTCATACTCCTCAATAGAATGGAGTAGCAGAAAGAAAAAATCGTAATCTTCAAGAAATGACAAGAGCATTAATGTTGGAGTCAAATGTTCCAAGTTCATTCTGGCCAGAAGTCGTTGCAACATCAGTCTATCTTCTTAATCGTCTACCCACTAAGGCGATTCAGTTCCAAACACCTCTAAAAATTCTATCTAGTCATATGAGTGTTCCAACAGCCTTAACACTCCAACCACATATCTTTAAGTGCACTGTCTTTGTACATATTCCCAAGTCGGATCGATCCAAATTCGATCCTTGTTCTATCAAATGTGTGTTTGTCGGGTATGGGATTCATCAAAAAGGCTACCGTTGCTTTAATCCCAAAACCAATCGCATGTATATTACGATGGATTGTACTTTTCTAGAAACAGAATTCTACTATCCATCCCCATCTCATGTCCACGGGGAGATTATTAATGAAGATAGTCAGTAGATTGGTTGAACCTAACCACTTTGACCACACCAATGTTGACTGAGATAGTCTCAAAAGAGCAAGTTGGTGGAACCACCGAGACGTTGACTCCCATAATACAGGTCTCAGATGATTTAGCTTCCATGTCAACCTCGACTGATATCCCTAAGGTCAGTAATTCTACTATAACTCCAATGATACTTCTAATGTTGTGGAAGAATCACCAGTACAAGAGAGATATGTACTTCCAGTCAGGAGAAACAGAAGTGTCCCTCCTGTTGGATCGTGAAATCCTGAATGCTGATCTGGCAGTGAATTGAATGCCAGACAAAGTTGGGATGACGCTTCAGCTCCAACTCCGGTGAACCTGCAAGTAGGGGAGCGCAACAGAGGGGGTGCCTCTGGGTCCCTCTCCGATGCTTAAATGAGTATATGTGTGTATAAAACTCAAAACGTAAAGAACGTATGTAAAGCAAGGGTATTTATAGGGTAAGAGAGATAGAACCGTATAAAGGCAACTGAATATCTTAATGTATATTGAGTTGCTGAAGATTCGGATCGTGGGATATGGCAGTTACTGCGAGATATTGCAGTTACCAAATCTAATCTTTAGTGAATATGTGACCGAGATATGCGGGATATCTTGGCCACTCTGTTATTAACGGTTTAGTGGGACCAGAGGAGAGAGGCAAGGCTCTCTTCGGGGCGAGCACTCCCATGTCGAGCAGTGGAAGGTCGCGACTTGGTAGAGAATGGCGAGCAGTCTGAGAGCCTTTGGCGTCTCTATAGACTTTGGGCTCGATTCTGGATTACTCGATGGTGGGCCAAGTTTGGCTTGTACTTGGGCCGATCCGGTTCGGATGTCATGGGTTTACCCCCTCTATAGTTATTGGGCCTTCGAGGCCTTTTCTTACTGGGCCGTCACTATCGATACCCAACATTTGCCCCCGAAGCTTGATTGAAGTTCCTTCAGTCGAGCTTGATTTCCTGGTAGGGTTTTAGATAGTGACGTCTTTGGTAATGGTTCAGTGCCTTTGAGACACCTCTAGCTCATTTGGCGAGCAATTCCTTATCTGTTCAAAGCCGAAAGAATATCCTTCCTTTTATTCCCTTTTGGCGATCACTCGAGGTGACCCAGGCTTATGGAAGTCTATCTTTCTTAGTTAGGCGATCATTACCTACCCGAGGTATTTCTGCTAAAGCTTTATTAGTGCGTTGGCGACCACCTTGTCTCCCTAGTGGAATTTTAGCATTTAATAACTGCACAGTTGTCCAGAAATCGAACGGTCACTTGAGGCACGCCTGACATTTACTTTTCCGTAAACCTAGGGTAGTCTGACAGCTGTCTGCACCAACCAACCGTTTGTCTCCCCGAGGTGTCTCTTGGAATTCTGACATTGCTTTGGTTTTTTCCAAAAAGGCGCAATTATTCTCTGTGTCGCTTCGATTCATCCGTGGCGGTTACTCCTTTTTGGTCTTATATAAGAAACGTCAATTTCTCTGTTTTGTTCTTTACGCTTATTCACTCTTCCAAATTTCCAGAGCCTCTTTGCGAATCCCTCTCCTTTCTCTTTCAATCCTCTTCAGTTCTCCTTTAGACCATTTCCATGGCCCCCAGAACTCAGAGAGTCAAACACATGGCCATCAAGGGTGCTAACAAAGCCAGCGCCCCTCAGAATGTCGGTGTTCCCTTGACCATTAGGGATGAAGTTGTGCCCTCCTCGGCGGGGAAACAGCCTGACGTGGGAAGGTCTGCGGCCACCCCAGTGGTGGTAGATGGTCCTGAGCTGAACACGCCTATTTTTTCCCCAAAAGGTAAACTTTCGCCCTTTTATTGCTCTATTTTGGCAATATCCTTTGTTTTCCTTTGTTTTTATACTTGCTGTGCCATACTTGAATCATTCTGAGTAGATATCAAGCCTAACGAACTGAAGCCGGCTTACTTTAAGACCATGGTGGCGCTTGGTGGCTTCAGTGCGGAGGATGCTCCTAGGTATCCTGGCCTAGGTCTGCATTTTCCTCACGATGGAGAGGTTTACATTTATGCGGCCCAGATCGATGCTGGGTTGCGTTTTCCTCTCTGTGAGGATTTACAGACCTTGTGTCAGTTTTACGGGATTCACCCCACACAGCTTGTCCCGAATGCCCTCAGGATGTGGGTCGGCTTCAAGTTCCTATGCTTACGCCAGGAATGAGTATATTCACTGGCTCTGTTCCGGTGCTTCTTCCGACTGGCAGCAGGGGCTAACCACTTTCACCACTTCCAATCCCGCTGGCCGAAGTTTTCGGAGTGGGGAGGCCCTCAAGGATGGGCTTGGAACGTCCATGTCCGCCTGATCGATGATTTTCGGGCCACTAACTCCAATTACAAGAAGTTTTACTTCTTGTATAAGGGGGGCGTACCTTGGAAATTGTTTGCTCCGGACAAGGATTTTCCTCCCTCCTTCGAAGAATTGTCCGGGAGTGATCGGAATGCCATCGACGATTTATATCGGCTGCATCGGTCATCTCAGTTCAAGTCCATCCGCTCAGTGGCGGAGACTACCGAGAATGCCCTTGAGATGGCGGGCATTCATCAAGCTACGCCAATCTTTGATGATTGGGTAATTTTCTAACTCTTCCCTTGTTTTATTACTTGTAGGGAAGGTTGTAAGCAAGAGCAAAAAACTGATAGGTCTCTTTGATGACCAGGGATCGACGGGATTGTCCTCCGACCAAGTGCTGCTAAGCTCTCCCCCTCCTCCTTCTAGGCGTTCGACCAAGAGGAAGCCCGAGGAGACGCTTCCTTCGGCCACTACTGGCCCTCGTCAACCAGGTACTACCTCGCCTTTTGTTGATTTAATGTTTTTACATTCTGCGGTTCTCTGACTCCTGACTTATTGTCTTGTTGCTTTGCAGTGGAGTCCTTGGCGGACGTGGCCCGGGACCCTCCTCCTCCTCCTTCTAAGAAGGTCAGGAGTGAAGAGCACCCTGATGTCGACCAACATCCTTCTCCTTCCCCTCCTAAGGGCCTTTCTGCCAGCAAAGGGAAGGGTTTGGACACGGCGTCTCCTTCTCCCTCTCTTCAGGGCCCTTCCGCCGCTAAGGAGAAGGCCTTGTCTTTGGCGCCTCCCGCCTCTTCAGTGCCCACGGCTCCTACTAAGGAGTCTGGGGCCCAAAAGAAGGGGCCTGCTGCTTCCAGCTCCTCGAGGGCTCCCGCCGAGGAGTACTGCTCCATGGCGAGCTTGTTCCAGCCTTTTAAGGCTGGGGACTCTCGGAGGCCTTGGGTCCCTTGTGGGGACCTTGCCAAGAAGGGGTACCCCGCCCAGAAGAGCCTACGGGGTAGCCCGGATATGTGCATGCGGCTCCTTGATGGGATAATTCCTCCCAAGGACCGTTCGATTGTCCCTACGGAGCTTCCTCGGATCGAGGGGTTCTTACGGACCCACTTCGAACGAGTTGCCCTGGTATGATCTCGCCTTCTTTCCATTATTTATTCCTTGTCATTCCTTTTCATTTTGATGACTTGACATTTTCCTTGTGCTTTTGTTGTCAGCTCGTTCGGGAAGAGGTGATCCTCGGCCGCGTTTTCGGTGAGCTCGCCGACAAGCACTCTGATCTGCTTGTCGAGCTGGAGCAATACCGAAGCACAGGGGTCACCCCCGGGCAGTTGGAGGCCACCAAGAAGACCGCTGACATGGCAATCACCTTGGTGGACGGCGCCCGAGAGGAGTATTTCAGGAAGGAGCAGCGCCTCCTTGCTGATGTCAAGAAGAGGGAGGCTGATGCTGCAGCCTTCCTTCATGAAGCTGAGGCCCTTCATCAGTGCCTTGATGAAGGGGAGGCGGTCCGTGCTCGCCTGGAGGCCGAGTTGAAGGAAGCTCGTGCCCAGTTGGTCGAGTCAGACGCTCTTAGGGTCGCCGCGGAGGCCCAGAGGGATGCTGCCGAAGCTAGGGGGTCGCCCTAGAGGAGGAAAAGAACCGACTGGCTGATCAGCTGAAGGCGGTTCCTTCACCCCATGCCGTGATTGAGGAGTTCAAGGCCTCCGAAGACTTTGAGGACCAGGCCTTGAAGGTGATGAAGTCGGCGATTGCCGAATTTCTTCAAGGCCTGGTGGAGGAGGTCCAGGCGGTCGATCCCCACTTTCCTCTTGGGGAAGTTGCCTCCTTGAAGACCTTCCTGCGGAGTCAGCCTTCGCAGCCCTCTGTTGCTGGGGAGGCTGCTCCTGAAGGCGAGCCCGGTACTTCTGCCCCCGAAGGCGAGCAGAGCGTCTTTGCCCCCGAGAACCCCAAAGCTTGAAGTCCCCTACTCCTTGGCGACCGTATTTTTATTTTTTAGATAGCTATTTTTGTATTCTCCGTTTTTGGTTTGTAATTATTTATCGAAGACTTGGGTTTTTCTATTGAATGCCTTTACATTCTTGAGCCTTTAATCGACTTCGAACATATTTAGCTATCCAATATCTTACTCATAATTACTTTCCACTTTTTCCTTGCTTGGTAATGTCGTTGACCCTTAAAGCCTTAGACCAATAATAAGTTAAACTTTCCAAGGATAACACTTTTGACACTTAAAAGTGTAAACTTCTAAGCTCAAAGAGATGTTAGATTCTTTGAAGTTTAAACCTTTGAGGTGTTGGCATAAGGGGATTTGTAATTTGTTCAGGCTTTATCATCGATGGTGATCGCCAAAACTTTCTTTGGCCTGACTGTGGCGTCAGGGTTTCTATTTTGCCAAACATTTTGCTAGGTCTTTTGGCCTGGCTTTGTCGCCAGGGCTTTTGGCCTGACTTTGGCGTCAGGGCTTTACCTGACTCTTGGCGTCCGGTTTTTTGAGGCCTAACTTTGTTGTTAGGGCTTTTGTGGCCTAGTTTTGTTACTAGGACTTTTTTGGCCTAGCTTTGTTGCTAGGGCTTTTTGGCCTAGTTTTGTTACTAGGGCTTTTTGGCCTGACTTTGGCGTCAGGGCTTTTGGCCTAACTTTGTTGTTAGGGCTTTTGGCCTAGCTTTGTTGCTAGGGCTTTTGTGGCCTAGTTTTGTTACTAGGGCTTTTTTGGCCTGACTTTGGCGTCAGGGCTTTTGGCCTAACTTTGTTGTTAGGGCTTTTGGCCTAGCTTTGTTGCTAGGGCTTTTGTGGCCTGACTTTGGCGTCAGGGCTTTTGGCCTAACTTTGTTGTTAGGGCTTTTGGCCTAGCTTTGTTGCTAGGGCTTTTTGGCCTGACTTTGGCGTCAGGGCTTTTGGCCTAACTTTGTTGTTAGGGCTTTTGGCCTAGCTTTGTTGCTAGGGCTTTTGGCCTAGCTTTGTTGCTAGGGCTTTTGTGGCCTGACTTTGGCGTCAGGGCTTTTTGGCTTCAGCTTGCTTCGAGTGGACGCGCTTTGTGAAGGAATGGCTTTCTTTTATTGACATAAGCAGTTTGATTACAAGCTATGCATAAAATCTTCTTAAATGCTCTGAATTAAATGGACGGGGTAACCTCTCGCCTTCGGTGGTTTCCAAATAGTAGGATCCTGGTGCGGCGATCTCTACTACTTTGTATGGTCCTTCCCATTTGGCTGAAAGTTTGTTTTTACTGTCCAGCCTTGTAAATTCATTCCTTCTCATAACCATCTCCCCCACGAAAAATTGGCGAGCGCTAACTTTTCTGTTGAAATACCGAGCGGTCGCCAAGCGCATTTTTGCCTGTGTTTTTTCCGAGAGCCATCTCTTTTCCTCTGCCAAGTCGAGGTCAGTTCTGCGCTCGATCTCATTTGCCTCCGTGTTAAAGTGTAGGACTCTGTGGGTAGGCACTGTTAATTCAGCTGGTGCTACTGCTTCTGATCCGTACACTAAACTAAAAGGCGTTTCTCCTGTGGCCGCCTTAGGCGTTGTTCTGATGGCCCATAATACGTTTTCCAGCTCTTCTGCCCAATTCCCTTTGAATGCTCGAACCCTTTTCTTGAGTCCGGCTAAGACAATCTTGTTGGCTGCTTCAGCTTGCCCATTCGTTTGAGGGTGATGTACTGAACTGAAGCGATGGTCGATATGATACTCTTCACAGAGCCATTTCAACTCCTTTCCAACGAATTGCGGACCATTATCGCTGATGAGTATTTTGGGAATACCAAACCTGGAGAATATGTTGACCTGCATGAACTTGATAACTTGGAATTCCGTTGTCGAAGCTAGAGCTTTCGCCTCTACCCACTTAGTGAAGTAGTCGATCGCCACTATAATGTGAGTACGCTGACCAGTGCTAATGGGAAAAGGACCCAATATATCGATTCCCCATTGAGCGAAGGGCCAGGCACCCGCCATTGGGGATAATAATGTCGATGGTCGACCCGATCGTGGTGCAAACTGCTGGCAAATTTCACACTTCTGTGTTAATTCGGCTGCGTCTTTTCCCAAGGTCGGCCAGTAATATCCCAGTCTGAATATTTTCCTGCTTAGCGATCGAGCGCCTTCATGACATGCTGCTGCCCCTTCATGAGCTTCTCGAAGAACTTTTTCTGTTTCGGGTAGAGCAACACATCTCAAGTAAGGCGTCGAATAACCTCTTCTATAGAGTTCTCCATCGATGATTAGATAACTGGCTGCGAGTCTTCTAATCCTAGTGGATTCGCCTTCGTCCTCTGGGAGGATGCCTTCTTTCAAATAATTCTGGAATGGGGTCATCCAGGTGACCTGTTCTTGAATGTTGAAGACCTCCGCTCTGTTTTCAAGGACTGAACATAGGGCCTTTTCCAGAAATTGCACATCCTGGATTGTCGCCCCTCCGAAGGCTAGCTTACTCAAAGAATCTGCCATCTGGTTTTCTTGGCGAGGAATAAACTCAATCGCGAAATTTGGGATTTCCACGACTAGTTTTTTGGCGATGCCGAGATATTTCTTCATCTTTTCTCCCTTTGCCTCGTAGGCGCCATTAACCTGATTGACAATAAGCTCTGAATCACTTTTTACCTTAAGCGCTGTTATACCCATTCCTTTTGCCAGTCTGAGTCCAGTGATAAGAGCCTCATATTCTGCTTCGTTATTGGTCGCCGGGAATGTCAAGGCGATCGCGTATTTCAGAGGCTCGCCCTCAGGAGGAATAAGAATTAAACCTGCCCCCGAGCCTTCTTTTGATGAAGACCCATCCGTATAGAGTTCCCAGATTTGATCGTCGTTTGCTGACTGACTTGGCCTGTTTTCTGCCATCGCTTGACCGTTACTCGTGCTTTCCACTATGAAATCAGCTAGTGCTTGACCTTTGATGGCCGTTTTTGGCGCAAATATGATCCTGAACTCGCTGAGCTCGATCGCCCACTTGACCATTCTTCCTGAAGAATCTGGCTTCATCAGGAAGTTTTTGAGAGGTTGATTGGTGAGGACCGTGATGTCGTGCGCATGAAAGTAAGGTCTCAGCTTCCGAGCAGCAATAACTAAGGCATAGAGATACTTCTCAATCTGGACATATCTTATTTCTGCTGAGTTGAACATTTTGCTAATAAAATACACTGGACTCTGAACCTTATTCTCCTCCCTTATTAAAACAGCACTGGCTGCCACATCGCTAATGCCTAAATAGAGGAAAAGCTGCTCGCCTGGAACGGGTTTTGCCAGAGCTGGGAGTGTTTGAATATGCCTTTTCAAGGACTGGAATGCTTCCTCGCAGTCTGGCGTCCACTCGAACTTACGGTTGGCCCTCAAGGTTTTGAAGAACGGGAGGGACTTGTCGCTTGCTTTGGAGAGGAAGCGGTTAAGAGCAGCTAGTCGGCCGTTCAGGCATTGGACTTCCTTATGGCAGGTTGGCGTCTTCATTTCTTCTATGGCCTTTAGCTTTTCCGGGTTTGCTTCAATGCCCCTTTCGCTGACCATAAAACCCAGGAACTTCCCGGACTTGACTCCAAAGGCGCACTTTGCTGGGTTCAGGCGAACGCTGTGTCTCCTCATGCATTCAAAAGCTTCACGGAGGTCGGTGGTATGAGGATTGCCTTTGATGGATTTAACGAGCATATCATCCACGTAGGCCTCCATGTTCCTTCCCAGCATGTCCTGGAACAGTCGGTTCACCATCCGCTGATAAGTTGCCCCGGCATTGATGAGACCAAAGGGCATCACCTTGTAGCATAGAATGTCCCCGTCAGCATAGAAAGCAGTGTGCGCCTCGTCATCTGGATGCATTCTGATCTGGTTGTAGCCTGAATAGGCGTCCATGAAGCTCAGCATCTCATGACCCGAGGTAGCGTCGACCAGCTGATCAATTCTCGGAAGGGGATATGAATCTTTGGGGCAAGCCTTGTTTAAATCGCGGAAGTCGACGCACATCCTCCACTTGCCGTTTGATTTCTTGACCAAAACCGGGTTGGCGACCCAACTCTGGAATCTTACTTCTCTGACGAAGTCAGCTTCAATCAGCCTGCCGACTTCCTGCCTGATCGCCAAACGCTTATCAGTCCCGAATGATCTTCTTTTTTGGGCGATCGGCTTGATGGAGGGGTCTATCCTGAGCTCATGAGAGATAATATCTGTGCTGATTCCTGGCATGTCGCTCGGCTGCCAGGCGAAGAGCTCTTTGAATTCCTTGAGGAGGGCGGTCATGGCCTCCTTCTGATCCTCTTTCAAGGTGGTCCCAATGCGCACCTTTTTGTCTGGACCATCGATCTCGACCTCCTCCAATTCCTCCATGGGTGCTGGTCGAGCCAGGTCCTCGCGGGGATCGGCCTCTGTCTCGATGGCGAGCGCCTCCCTTTGGTTCTTCCTGCGTAAACAGTTCACATAACATTGCCGCGAGGAAGGCTGATCTCCGAGCACTTCTCCAATCCCGTTCGGAGTAGGGAACTTCATCTTCTGGTGGACAGTGGAGGCCACAATCTTATTTGGGTTGATCGTGGTCCTCCCTATGATGGCGTTGTAGGATGTAGGTGAATCGACCACCAGGAAAGTGACCGACACCTTGATGCTTTTCCACCCCTCGCCAAAAATCACTGGCATGGTTATAGCCCCCAGTGGATAAGTTGTCCTTCCCGCAAATCCGATCAGCGGAAAGTCGACCCTCTTCAGGTCGCGTTTTGATTTGCCCATCTTTTCGAAGGCGTCCAGAAACAGGATGTCTGTCGAGCTGCCTCCGTCGACCAGAATCCTTGCAACATCACAGCCGTCAATATCTGCCGTAATGACCAGAGCATCGTTGTGGGGCATGGTGACATGTGCCAAATCATCTTCAGAGAATGAGATGACAATGTTTTCTTCAGGTCTTGGCCGCTTCCCCAACTGAACTGCCGTAGAGATCTGAGTGGCGTAGACCTCTCTGGCGCTTGACCTCTCGCCGCCTGCGCCGAATCCTTCCGCAATCAGATTCACTCTCCTCTTGCTTCCAGAAGGCTCAGCTTGATCTGCAGGGGCTGGTGAACGATGTCTCCTGGGGGGCGTTCGACTTCGGTCTCGCCCTGCCACAAATTCCTTCAACATTCCCCCCTGAATCAGCCTCTCTATATCTCGCTTCAGAATCTTGCAATCGTCTGTCTTATGGCCCTTGCACTTATGGTATCTGCAATAGCTCTCGACATCCTTGCCCATGGGTAACCCACCTCGGCGAGGCATCGGTGGCCTCGCCAAGGATCTCCTCTCCATCTCGACTAGTACCGCTGAGATCTGCCTATTTAAAGGCGTGAAGTACTCAGGGACCTCTGGATGGCGAGGTGCTGGAAGAGACTCGACTCGGGGCTTACTTTCTTTTCCCTTCTTCTCCTTCTTTATCTCCTTCTTACCATCGCGTCGGGGTTCATGGGTTACCCTTAGCGAGGTCGTCAGGAGATTAGCCTCGATGTTTGCGCGTTCAAGGTCTATGAAACCTTTTGCTCTGGACGCCAACTCCTCCAATGTCTCTATCTCCTTCACGTGATAGCTGTTTCGCAGCTTTCTCGAGGCCTTGTTGGCCACATCCAGACCTCTGTAGAATGCTCGAATGATTTCCCCATCCGAGATTCGACGATCTAATTCTGTGACGTTTTGATGAAAACGCCCGTAGAAGTTGGACAGCGACTCTCCAGGCTGCTGTTTGACCGAGTCAAGGGCGACCACGCTCTTCAGCAACTGGCGCTCGCCCATATATCTCTCCAGGAACTTGCTTCTCAACTCTGCCCAAGTTCCGATTGATCCTGCAGGGAGGCCGAAGAACCAGGACGAAGCCGAGCCCGAAAGAGTAGATGGAAATAGCAAAGCCAAATGATTGGGATCGTTTGACTTACCCAGAAGGGAGGCCTCATGCTTGTTGACATGTACGGTGGGATCTCCTCCACCGCTATACTCAGGTATGGCCCGAGCAACCACATCCTTCGGGATTTTGATAGCGACGAGCGCGTCGGTGAATGGATGAGAGGACTGCTCCTTGAAGGGAGCTATGACTGTCAACTGTCTTTCCTGGAGCCTTTTGTTGAGGAGGTCATCCATCTGATCCACAGTGCAGTACATGGGAGAGGCTCCGGGTGGAGGCGGACCGGAAGGATTGGCAGTATATGCGGCTGCTGGCTCCTTGGTGTGCGCTGGAGGTAAGGACTGCTGACCTGACGTCATCTCCTGGTCCTCCTGAGGCGCAGCAGGACTAGGATTGGCCGCTTCTGAAGGTGAAGGCCCTGTGGCAGCAGGGCGGTGATTTTCCTTAGGAGCAGAGGGATTGTTTTCCTGAGGAGCAGGGGCTTGGCGGCGCGCATGTCCTAGGATGGCTTCCAGCAAGGAGACCATCTCGGGGGTTAAATTAATATCCTGCCCCGCAATGTGGACTGTCTGCGGTGCAGGGGCTCCGTTTTGATCAGCAGCTGGGGTCGGTCTTGAATCACCGACATGTTCTCGGGCTGTTCGCAGAGGAACAGCATTAACTCCTGCTCGGCTGGCAGGTTCCTGTTGAAGCGGTGAAGCGGCGGCGGAATCAGAGCTATCTGAGGATCGCTCCCTAGTCTGATTCCGACGGTTGCTTTGGGATCGAGTTCTCATGGCTTAATTGCTCGTTTCCCACAGACGGCGCCAAATGTTGGATCGTGAAATCCTGAATGCTGATCTGGCAGTGAATTGAATGCCAGACAAAGTTGGGATGACGCTTCAGCTCCAACTCCGGTGAACCTGCAAGTAGGGGAGCGCAACAGAGGGGGTGCCTCTGGGTCCCTCTCCGATGCTTAAATGAGTATATGTGTGTATAAAACTCAAAACGTAAAGAACGTATGTAAAGCAAGGGTATTTATAGGGTAAGAGAGATAGAACCGTATAAAGGCAACTGAATATCTTAATGTATATTGAGTTGCTGAAGATTCGGATCGTGGGATATGGCAGTTACTGCGAGATATTGCAGTTACCAAATCTAATCTTTAGTGAATATGTGACCGAGATATGCGGGATATCTTGGCCACTCTGTTATTAACGGTTTAGTGGGACCAGAGGAGAGAGGCAAGGCTCTCTTCGGGGCGAGCACTCCCATGTCGAGCAGTGGAAGGTCGCGACTTGGTAGAGAATGGCGAGCAGTCTGAGAGCCTTTGGCGTCTCTATAGACTTTGGGCTCGATTCTGGATTACTCGATGGTGGGCCAAGTTTGGCTTGTACTTGGGCCGATCCGGTTCGGATGTCATGGGTTTACCCCCTCTATAGTTATTGGGCCTTCGAGGCCTTTTCTTACTGGGCCGTCACTATCGATACCCAACACCTCCAATACAATATGAACCGGACTATAGTCCAAAAGCAAGCCGATATCCAATAGTGAACCTAGCCAGGGGAGATTGTCATCAATGGCGCGTGCTTTTGCTGCTGCAATATATTCTCAGGATATAGCAAGTACGGTGGAGTCATCAGTTAAACATCTGGAGTGAAGGCGGGCAATGCAAGTAGAAATGGAGGCCTTAGAGAAGAATCAGACGTGGGAGAAGTGTGATCTTCCATGTGGAAAGAGGTCGGTTGGATACAGATGGGTGTTCACCGTGAAACATAAGGCGGACGAGACAGTTGAAAGGTATAAAGCACGACTCGTGGCGAAAGGGTATACTCAAACCTATGGTATTGATTACTCAGAAATCTTTTCTCCTGTAGCCAGAATTGATATTATAAGAGTTTTGTTTTCTATAGCGGCAAATCAGAATTGGTCGTTACATCAGTTTGATGTAAAAAGTGCATTCTTACACGGTGATCTAGAGGAAGAAGTCTATATGGAACCACCACCAGGGTTCATGACAGGGTTCCAGGGATCAACTGTATGCAATTTGAAGAACGATCTATATGGTCTCAAACAATCACCTAGGGCATGGTTTGGGAGGTTTACTGTAGCTATGAGGAAATATGGCTACAAACAGAGCAATGCAGATCATACATTGTTCTTCAAGAGAAAAAGAAGTCTAGTAACCTGTTTAATTATATATTTGGATGATATGATTATTGCAGGTGATGATACAGAAGAAATATCCCTACTCATGAAGAATCTATTTCAAGAATTTGAAATGAAAGACTTGGGAGAACTCAAGTATTTCTTAGGGATTGAAGTTCTACGATCTAAAACAGGTATTTTACTATCATAGAGAAACTACATTTTAGATTTGCTAGTAGAAACATGATTGGTGGATTGCAAGCCAGCACAGACACAAATTATACTAAACCATGAGCTTTAAATAGTGGAAGGAGCTGAACTGACAGATCAAACTCGATTCCAACACTTAGTAGGAAAGTTGATCTATTTATCACACACCAGACCAGATATTGCATACGCAGTAGGTGTGGTAAGTCAGTTTATGCACAAGCCACAAGCAGATCACATGGAAGCCGCAATCAGAATTCTTCGGTATTTAAAGGGCTCACTAGTAAGTGGAGTATTGTTCCAGAACAATGATCACTTGAAGGTAGAGGTATATACAGATGCGGATTGGGCAGGTAATCCGATAGACCGAAGATCAATTTCAGGATATTTTGCCAAAGTTGGAGAAAGCTTGGTAACATGGAAAAGTAAGAAACAGAAGGTGGTGCCGCTTTCAAGTGTAGAGGCAGAGTTCATAGGAATTGCTCGAGGGTTAACAGAAGTACTATGGTTATACAAATTATTAGTTGAAATTGGTTATCCTGTCCACGAACCATGCAAGATAATATGTGATAATCGTGCAACTATAAGTATTTCTGAAAATCCACTTCAACATGACTGCACCAAACATGTTGAAATCGATCAACATTTCATAAAGAAGAAGCTAGAAGATAAGACCATCATTATTTTGTTTGTACGCTCAGAAGATCAACTTGCAGATATACTTACTAAGGCAGTAAACGGGAAAAACTTGAGACAAACTTCATTCAAGTTAAACATTGGAGATCCCACTGTTCAACTTGCGGGGGAGTGTTGAAACATATGAAAATGTGGAGCATGTGCTAAGGAATCTTACTTTACAAGGAGGCAAGCACATTAGTAACATGGAAGATAAACCGGATACACCTCACATAACCACCGAGACTATGGGAATAGGATTAGAAATAAGTGAATTGAATGTAATAAATAGTAGACTTGTATGTATTAGAATTCAGTTTTTGTATGATATGAAAGTATGAGCTTATTAAACTCTTGTTCAAATATGCGTGTGGTTGTCTAAATTAAACACACAATGTTATGTTTATGTATTTGCTATCTGATGGTAGCTTTGATTATGATTGAAATACTATCGATTGTTTGTTTTACAGGCGCCGAATGACAGACATTACTGCTATTTCTCTTACAAGGAGGATGGTAAGGTGAAAAAATTCCTATTCTTAAGAGGAAGGAGAATTTGATCCTTTTGAAAAAGTTTACTGTTTATTTCTGCAGGACTGTTACTTCAAAATTTGAAGGCTTTCTTGTTGGTGTGGTGTCTGAGGAGGCTCCCTAGAAGAGAAAGAAAGGTTATACTGCAGTTTTCACCTCTCTTTTCTCCTTGCACACAAATAATTGTTCACCTAAATGAAGTCACTCACTATTGAAGTTTGGTGTTTTCACTCGTTGGATTTGAAAATAACATCTTTTTACTTCCTTCTATCGTCATTTACAGTGAATCCCACTTTCAAATCAGACAGTTGAAAAGACTAACTTCAAAACTTGGTCGACTTGATTGCATTTGAACTAATGCCCACAAATAATTGGTGTTGCGGTGTCCTACTCCATAAAGATAGTAGCTAATAGTGGTGGAACCTGTCTCCTCACAAAGACAGCTAGAGCTCTCTGCATAAATGACCCACCTCAGTCAAGGTAACAAGGTCAATGCACCTAATCTTTACTTTTTTTCTTGTAAAGAAAAAGAGGGTGTATTATTCAGTGATTGAGGGTTGATAGTAGTAGTCTGCGGTGAGAGAGATGAACCCACAGCTGTGCTGGGTTTTGGAACGGAAAGGATACCCGACAGTGGGAGATGGTGGAGGAGGAAGTAAGTGACGTCTCTGGTTGATGGTATGATAGACTAATAATACAAGTCATGGGGTAAGAGCCAAGTCAACACATACAGGAGAAATTTTTGACTTATCAAGTAGATATATACACACTTGGTATCTATATATATTCTGCAATTTCTTATATACAGTAATTACATTATCTCTTTATATTTTCCATAAATCAACATATATTGTACATTTAGAATCAAACCCACCAGTATTCATTAAATTGTCAAAACAAACAGAGAGCTTGAAGTGTGTAGTCTATAGATTGCTGTTCTATGTTAGGTGCTAATCATCAACATATAATATACACCTTCAGGTAGCGGCAGGGCCCCACCACTGTTTCATCATCATCCACAATAATCCATCTGTTGTGCTTCTTCCTACATAGACCCATTCTTCATAATAGCCGTTGGTTGTATTAATATACAGTTGAAAAAAGATGTCCTTGTTGTTGAAGTATTCACGATGAAATCCAATCGCACAAATATAATAAAATTGTCTTTTTATCACTAACGGGTATTGGGATGAAATCCAAGTTGTACATGATTCACCCGTCTGGGTTAAAAAGCGTCGGTGTCGTGTCTTAGAACTTTCATGATGCGAGGGAATATTGAAGTATTCACCCTGAAGTCTCGTATAGGTGGAATTCACAAACATAAAACACCATATATATATACAATAATACTATCTCATCTTATCATTAATTAATTTTAGGATGAAACTCAAATTGTATAACGTGATTGCTATTTAGATATGGTTCGGCCTCAATATTAAAAATTTAACACATGTTACTAATGAAAATGGTGGAGTGTTATTTTCTCAATAGTTGGTTATGATAGGAGGACCATGCTGCTATACCATGCAATGCCATGCATTGTTGATGGGTGGGTCCCGTTTGTCCATCGGATTTTGCTGTCCTTTTCGTCTGCATATGACTCAACACACCTTATTGATTTAAATGCTTAGTAATAAAACTATCTCGTTCTTGATTTGATTAATCTTAGATCGTTTTGTTTAGAATTATCTGCCGACAGGAAGTGGAAACGAGGCTAATAAAGACCTCTCACTCTTCTTGAATTTGAAGCAACCCCCTATTAACGTCTCCTCCTCTCTCTCTCTAGCTCTCTGACTAGGTTCTTGAGAATTTACAGAGTAGCCATCTCCTCTCTCTCTCTCTCTCTCTCACTAGTTTCTTGAGAATTTACAGAGTGGCCATGGAGTGTGGCGGCATAGCAACGGCGAATCCCAGCAGCCTCGACGACCTCTTCTCCACTCAAAGCACGGTTAGTTGTTTCTCTCTTTACACTTCTTTGTTAATTTTCCTCTTCTTGCTCTTTTTCCGACCAAACTCTCTTTTTCCGTCCAATATCCTCTGTTTCTTGTCTCTTTACACGTCGCATGCTCTGTTTCCGACCAAAGTCACCTGTTCTTACTTCCTTCTCGCAAAGATTCTATTTTTATGCGATAACTTTGATTTTTTTTTTTGCGTACCCAGGAAGTGGATGTCGGAATGGAATGGCTGTCGATCTTTGTGGAAGACTGCTTCTCCAACAGAAGCGACTGCTGCCTCCCAGCGCCCACCTCAACAAACCAACCGACAAACCCAACCTTGAAACCATCATTCAAACCCAATAACATCTCTACCTCATCCTCCCTCCCCCAATTCTCCGTCGCCGGAAAAGCCCGGAGTAAACGGAAACGAATCGCCGCCACCAAACGCAACAGAACTTCTCTCTCTAGTTGGGTGGCATCTCCATTCTTTCCCACTTCAGACCCTCCGTTGCTGGACCAAGCTTACTGGATGGCCGATAGCGAGCTCATCGCCCCTAGAGGTGGGGGGTCCCACCAGCAGCTCGAACAAGAACAGCATCAGCACCGAGAGAAGGAAAAGGAGAAGAAGGTGGTTATGGCGAAGACGAAGGTGGGTATGTCAGAGGGAGCGAGGAGGTGCAGCCACTGCCTTTCGCAGAGGACGCCGCAGTGGCGGGCGGGACCGATGGGTCCGAAGACGCTGTGCAATGCATGCGGGGTGAGATACAAGTCCGGGAGACTGCTTCCTGAGTATAGGCCCGCGAAGAGCCCTACCTTTATGAACTGCCTCCACTCCAATTCCCACAAAAAAGTGCTGGAGATGAGAAATGGGTCAGGAGTCGGAATCGGTGGTGGCGGTGATGTAGTGGAGTACAGCTCCGTTCCTACTGCTGCTGAGAATAGGTGATGAAATCAATGGAGTAGAAATCATGCCATAATAGTTAAAATTGTATTAGAAAGAAATATTTTTGTATGTAGAAAGACTTGGGGGTCCGTTTTGCTATTATTCTTATCTATCTATCTATATCTTTCCACTCTATGAAATGTCTACAAAGAAATTCAAATGAGTGGGTTTGAATTTTTCCAATCCAAAATCGTGACATTAACTTTGTATACTAAATATATGTTTTTTTTCAAAAAGTATGCATTTTAGATTTTTTTAGAAAAGTATTTTAAAAAATAGGTATACGCGCACCCTGGTAGCGCATATTGTCATTATGCTCACCCCATAGTGGCGCCTATATGCCACAATAATTTTTTTTAAACAATTTTTTTCAATAACGACGACTCGATTAATTAAAAATAATATTATGTTTCTATTAAAAAAAATTATTGTAAATAGATATTTTAATTGAGATTCAAATGATGCAAAAAATATTAAATTTGGATTTACGAATTGACTGTACGGCATGCCGTAAGTTGAGATATGAAAATTTTACTTAAAAAATTATAACTCAGACCATGTAAGTCCAAACTCAACACGGTTAACGTCATTTATGTCGTAATTTAATTATCTATCTAGGGTATTTTTTATTGGAAATACAGTGATTTTATAATCTAACAACGTTCGTTTTATAATTTGACCGAAATAATTAAATGCATTATGTGATAAATTTAATTATACTCTACAAAACACTATTTGGAAGTTTTTGTATCGTATGTAAAGTTTTTTTACGTATCGTATTATACAGCCAGTCTAAAAGTAAAAAATTAACGCATATGTACCGTATGTAAAGTTTTTTTACGTATCGTATTATACAGCCAGTCTAAAAGTAAAAAATTAACGCATACTTAACGTCATTTAATTTGTAATTAAATTATCTACACACCGTTTTTTTTTTTGAGTAAGTACATAATTAAATTTATCACCTAATGCATTTAATTATTTCAGTTTAATTATAAAATAAACGATGTTAGGTTACAAAATCACTGTATTTCTAATAAAAAAAATTACCCTAGATAGATAATTGAATTACGACATAAATGACGTTAACTGTGGTGAGTTTGGACTTACATAGTCTGAGTTATAATTTTTTAAGTCAAATTTTCATATCTCAACTTACGGCAGACCGTACAGTCAATCTGTAAATCCAAATTTAATATTTTTTGCATCATTTGAATCGCAATAAAAATATCTACTTACTATAATTATTTTAATAGATACATAATTTTATTTTTAATTAAACATCGAGTCGTCATTATCGAACAAATTTTTTTTAAATGTGTTGTGAATAGGCGCCACTTTGGCTCCTATATTGGGGTGCGCGTATTGTCAATACGCGCTATCTCGGGTGCGCTTATGCCTATTTTTTAAAATATTTTTTTTTATACTTACTTTTCTAAAAAAAACTAAAATGCATATTTTTGAAAGAATTTCTAAATATATATATATATATATATTATAATGACACAAATTGGCGCCTAATTGCAGTTGACAAATGTCATCATGGATGTATGTTATTCAATTATATATAAATATATAATGCATGTTTCACGTGACTTACACAAAGCCCAATTCAAATCTTATGTCATCGCCTGTAAATTTCCAGCTCATGGTATTGTTTTCTTTACTATGTTCTTGTTTATATCCCATTATCCAGTTTTACAACTGCTCAAATTCATGCAAATCCGTATTTGGTATAAATTTCTGAAAATTAAATTAAATTAAATTAATTGACTGTAATATTTTCGATGGAGGTGAATGAAACCCTAATGCTAATAGTAATACTAGTGCGGTAAAAAAAGAGAAAATACTGAATGGTGCAAAGATTGAGAAAAATGGTCATGAAAAGGACATTAGTGATGGGGCTGCCTTTATGTCCCTTGAATTTGAAGTCATCCGCAATGATTTCCCACTCTCCCTCTATTCAAATTTAAAACATTTCCAAATAAATGGACGTATTTTATTCTAGGTTAATTATCAAACACCAAACGAGTCTTTATTTGTTAATTGATTTTGTTTCTTCAATAAATTGCTAATTTAAAATTTAGTGAAAAAAGTTAATCTTGGATGAAAAATATTTTAAAAATTGGTAAACCACTCTAAAATTTAATATAATGAAATGATCTCAATTTTTATATAAAATTGAATATATTTCCAAAATAATACACGCCTTAAGAAAATATCACCCCAAACTAGAGTTTTTTCAAAAACTGTTCACTTTTGAAAAAATATTTGAAAAAGTGTATATCGAATTTTTTTTTTTAGAAAAGTATGTATACGCGCGACGCGCCTATTGCAATAGGCGCATCCCAGGGGTGCGCCTACTGCAATAGGCGCACGCCTACTGCCTAAATTTTTTTTTTTTTTTCGCAAAAACACTGGTCTATCAGAAACCACGTTGATTTTAAGTCTGCTTATGGTTTTCCTCCTAAATAGAAATTGAGAGATAGTCTCACGCGTTGCTTTATCTCAGTATTCACAGGTTTTCCTCCAAATTTTCCAACTTGTTCTGAACAACAATGAAACAAAGTTGTTTATTCACAAGTTTCTGAATGAGACTTTTCTTCAGATACACTAGCTAGTTTGACATTTTCAGGAATTACTCCTGCAAAAGAGCTCTTTGGAGTTACTTTAGGTTCCTGTCCTAAATTTTCCAACTTGTTCTGAACAACAATGAAACATAGTTGTTTATTCACAAGATTTTGAATCTTCCGAATATCTTGTAAAGCTTCTCCAATGACTATAGCTTTTTATCTGAGTTCAAGCCTGCTTATTGTTTTCCTCCTAACTAGAAATTGAGAGATACTCTCTCCAGTAAAGAAGAAAGGAAGTTCTAAGAAGAAATGGTTTTCCTCCTGAAAATGTCAAACTGGCTAGTGTATTTGAAGAAAAGTCTCATTCAGAAACTTGTGAATGAACAACTTTGTTTCAATGTTTGACCTCGCGGATGTTGTTCAGAACAAGTTGGAGGGCAGGAACCTAAAGTAACGACATAGTTACTTTTTGAAATGTATCTAAAGTAACCCCAAAAGAGTTATTTTGCAGCAGTAATTCCTGAAAATGTCAAACTAGCTAGTGTATTTGAAGAAAAGTCTCATTCAGAAACTTGTGAATAAACAACTTTGTTTCAATGTTTGACCTCGCGGATGTTGTTCAGAACAAGTTGGAAAATTTAGGGCAGGAACCTGGAAAATGTCAAACTAGCTAGTGTATTTGAAGAAAAGTCTCATTCAGAAACTTGTGAATGAACAACTTTGTTTCAATGTTTGACCTCGCGGATGTTGTTCAGAACAAGTTGGAAAATCTAGGGCAGGAACCTAAAGTATTTAACTTCTGAGAACTTCCTTTCTTCTTTATTGGAGAGACTATCTCTCAATTTCTATGTAGGAGGAAAACCGTATAAGCAGGCTCAAAATCAGATGTTTTTCAAAAATTAAACATATAGTAGGAAAAAAAGCATACATGGAGGAATTTGGTGCACGTAGAGAATTTGGACTTGTGAATACTGGGATAAAGCAACGCGTGAGACAATCATCTCCGTGGTTTGTTAACAAATTGATTTTCTGTCCTCTTGATCCAAGACCCTTTTGTTAACAAATTGATTTTCTGTCATCTTGATCCAAGACCCCTTGGTTAACAAATTGATTTTCTGTCCTCTTGATCCAAGACCCTTTTGTTAACAAATTGATCTTCTGTCCTCTTGATCCAAGACCCTTTTGTTAACAAATTGATTTTCTGTCCTCTTGATCCAAGACCCTTCCTAACCATTGGAAGGGGATCAGCTTTCTTCTGTCCTCACCGTACGACTAACCAATACAATTCAAATTCATGTACGCAATGATCTCCTAAGCAGACTTAAAATCAACGTGGTTTCTGATAGACCGGTGTTTTTGCAAAAAAAAAAAATTGGGGGCAATAGGCGCATCCCTAGGATGCGCCTATTCAATAGGCGCGTCGCGCGTATACATACTTTTCTAAAAAAAAAATTTCGATATACACTTTTTCAAATATTTTTTCTAAACTAAACAGTTTTTGAAAAAATTCCCCAAACTACTAAAAGTAGAATTACGAAAACATTTAAAAAAAAATATAGGATATAAATTTAAATTCAATATTTTAACACTTTTTTTAGAAATTTGAAAATAGAACTAAAATTCATTTTTATATAAAATCTAAGATAATTTTAGAATAGTAAGAAAATACTGGGATTTTTGGTGTAATTTTTTAAACTATTTTCCGTCAATATTATTAGAAAGTTTAATGAAACTAGTTTTTAGTACAATATAGAAAGTCGAAGTAACAATTTAATGATTTTTTTAACAAATTACAAAATCAGATGAAGTTCTACAAACTATTGAGTATTTAACCATTTATTTTTATGACTCATTGACCTAATCATAGTGTGTGCTTCAATCTAGAAAACTTGTAGAATATTTTGAGTTTTTAAAAAAGTAGGTATTGTAATTTTTTTTTTTAGAAAAGTAAGTATATAGAAAAATATTTTGAAATTTGGGTATACACGCGCTATCCCCGGTAGCGCATTTTTTCAATATGCGCTATACAGGGTAGCACCTATTCAAAATATTTTTTTTTTATTTTGATGTTTAATTAAAAAATAAAATTATGTATCTATTGAAAAAAGTTATAGTAGTAGATATTTTAATTGTGATTCAACTTATGCAAAAAAATATATTAAATTTGGACTTATGAATTCACTGTACGCTGTGGTGATGTTGGACTTACAGGGTGAGAGTTATATATTTTTAAGTGAAATTTTCATATCTCAACTTACGGCAGAGCGTACAGTCAATCCGTAAGTCCAAATTTAATATTTGTTTGCATTATTTGAATCACAATTAAAATATCTACGCACTATAATTCTTTTAATATTTTTCAATAGATACATAATTATATTTTTAATTAAACATCGAAATATAAAAAAAAAAAAAAAAGTGTTTTTGAATAGGCGCTACCTTGAGTAGCGCATATTCCAAATGCGCTCCCCTTAGTAGTGCCTATTGAAAAAACGCGCGACCCACGGTAGCGCGTATACTCAGATTTCGAAATATTTTTTCTATATACTCACTTTCTTAATTTTTTTTTTTTTACAATACCTACTTTTTAAAATCATCCGAATATTTTAGCTATGAACATTTTTGTGTAACATTTATAACTAAGATATAATAAGATTATCATATATTTTTATTTAATAAATGTAATATAAAATAAGTTATTTTTCTACACGATAAAATACTTACACACAATACAATTCCCTTAGTATAAATAATTGATGGACATTTGTTTTTGATAATCATAAACCGCTACAGTTAGTTGATGGACGTTTCGACTACATGTATATATTATTATATGAATAAAAGTTACATTTAAAAAATAAATGGCAACTACGAGATAAGGTCCCAAGTCAAACAAAATGCAGGCCTTCCTCTTGGTCATCCAAATTAGGAAGAAAAAAAATGTTGATATAATAAGTGAATGAAATGAGATGAGGATGAAGTCGGATGACAATGATTTTGATTTTTAAAATGAAATCAAATGTTGTGTATTTCGTGCAGTTACACGACAATACAGAAAGTCTACACTATACATATATTTTTTAAAATATATATAAAAATAAAATGTCCAATGTCAGAATTCATTTGTTTTTATATGGGTTGGCGACCTACCTTCCTTTTAGTAGTTAAAAGACTTGAATGAATGGTTTGAGTCGATGTGTTACATTTTAATGTATAAATTCGTTCCTAGTCACATCAAAAATTTGTGCAGTTGAATTTCTATTACGTGGCACTCATGATTTCAAGCTTCTACATCCTTACGGTCGATATTACGTTGGTCGAGCTAATATAATCGTTTTCATGCATAGTGATTTGTGTGTCTAAACATTTGCAAATCCATTACAACATTTATTTACTGATATAAGATTTTCGGCATGTTCCAATACAACTGGCTTGCGAAACATCCACCTCTTATTTACTGAATTATTTGTATTTTTTTATTAAAAGTTGTTCATGATAGTTCATAACTTGTATTGTGCTAACGTTACTATACGAAACAGGTTCTTGTTAGGGTGTCAGCTCATTAAATTATGTGATTAGTTTTTCGTTTGCCTTATCCATTATTAGAGAAGTGATATCAACTTTCAAACAAACAAGACTCTGAAGTAGGATTAAAATAGAAAATCATCTTAGTGGGGGTAAGAATTAAACTAAGAGTAACAATTAAATTAAAAAAAATAGAGGGACAAATATAAGTTTGTAAAGGGTTAACTTAAAAATAATTACATTTTGGGTCTAATATTATACAAAGCTAAAAGTTGGGGAACAATTGTCTCAATCGTCCTCAAGTAGCTTCATCCATGACTCAAAAGGCTTTTTATACCTTTACTTATAATATCACGATCTGGTTTTTTATGTTTACAAGAAAATTAGTCGAACCTGATAGTCGACATCTCTAAAAAAAATAGATGTTATGTTCCAAGGGATGAAAAATTTCGGAGGGTGACACATGTGTATATATACACAACTACAAAGTTCCACGTACATTTAATGCATATCCCACTGTTTGTTTGTATATATATATATATATATATTGTTTATTATATAATATATATGTCCTTTGTGTATGTAGTAAATATATATACGTATACAAAATGTATATAAATAGTAGCTGCAAAGTGATTACTATATGGCCAAACAAAAAGTGAAGCTGCAAAAATGGAGGATATGACCTCTTCAATTTGGGTGTAGAATCGACCCACACACACCATGCGTTTCTGGTCCGGGTCTAATTCAGATTGTGACTTCGAACCCTAACATTTTTCTGATTATAATTGAAGTTATTTCATAATTTTTTCAAAAAAATGATGAGATATTTTTTGAAAAATATATTTACTATTTTTATTTATTATATATTTGTAAATTAATAAAGTTACATCCAAGTTCCAACAACATTTAACACTTAAATGCAACCGAAAACCAAACGTAGTACATTGGATAACATAACCTAACCTAACCTACAACTATGGGTGGGAAAAAAAAGCAGCTAGCCATTCTGAAAACCTAATCGAATCGGGAAAAAAATACAAATATATTGTTCGGTTTATTGTGTTGTTTCTTTTGGATCTTTAATTTGACTCGATATTCGTCTTTTACGGGGCGTTTCTTTCATGGAATTCGGAATAAGGAATACGGAATAGGGAATAGGAATAGGGAATAAGGAATAGGAGATAAGAATATGAAGTTGTTTCTTTGGTGGAATGGAATAAGGAATTCTGTTGTTTATTTAGTGGAATTGTATATGGAAAGGGAATGGAATGTGGTAAAATGACATATTTGCCCCTCCTTGTATATGTATAGTATATAATATCTATAATTTGTATTAATTAATTTTAAAATTAAGAATAATAAAAACTTATAATATAATTAATTATTAATTAAAAAAATAAAATAAAATAAAATAACTTATTTAATTAAGATAAAATTGTTGAATTAATATAAATTTTAAAGTAAGGGCATTTCGGTCATTTCGCCTCCTATTCCTCATTCCTAGTGCGCCCGGCTTAGGAATTCCGAGCTTTTCACACGGAATGTCTAAGCCTACCCCGCCCGGAATCCGTAAGCCAAATTTTTGCAATTCCGCGAAAAGAACAACTTCTTACGGAATCCGTAAGCCGAATTCCTTTTCCATTCCGTGAAAAGAACATGCCATTAAAGACTATGGAGTAATAATTATATATTAATTAGTATAATAAATGTCGAGATGAAGAGTAGTTGATGTTGCTGGAAATTAAGAATTATCCCAATAAATCAATATTTTTCTAACAATAATGCTTAGTTTGATTTTGAATGTATATATTTTTTTATGTTCAATTTAAATTTTAAACTGAAAACCATAGTAGGAATGAACAAATTTTTTCTTCTCACTTATATATTTTTTAGTCGGATATTTTTATGAAGATAATCTAGATTTTAATCACTAAGACGATTGATTATATTGGATGTATTATTTAATACACGTATTGGTTAATACATGTATTGATTAATATTATATTTAGATGAGACATGCATTAAGATATATTTATATATACATAACCTAAGATAGTGTTTGATTCAGTATAAATTATAATGGAAAAAGTCATAAGTACCCTTAAATTTATGTTGCAATGTAAATATGTTCAACAAATGAATTAATTTATTCATAAAAATCAAATGAGAGAGATATAGTATTCAAAATATTCATAATAAAAATCAATCCCCCCAAGAAAAGAGAGAGAGATAGTATTCATTTGATTCATAAGTTTCAATTCACTTATTTTATGATCTTTGCAATTCATTCTTAAAACTTTACTCTCATACATAAAGCTTCACAATTTTAATTATCAAGCTACTATATGTGGTTGATTTTTGATTAAAGAGAAAAAAATAGAGCATTTCGTTGGTTTTACAAGCATGTGAATTGTGGAACAACATAATTTTACAAATCGACATTGGAAACAACATAATTTTACAATCATATGAAGAACCACACTTACCAAAATAGGTAGCCGAAAGAGTTAAATAACGACTTTTGAGTTTTTTCCTCATAAGACATGCACATAAAAAATCATAATTGCAATTTAACCAAAATAGTCAACAAAATGATCAAACTGAACCAATTTCACCCCTAATTACAATTGCGATCCTCTAATTTTCCCTAAGTTGGGCAATACTGTGTCCGTCTCTTCCGTCCGCATAAAAAATAAAGGCCGGCCTATAGTTTCTTCTTGTGCCCTGCCCTCATAATAATGGGCCTCTTCAAGTTGCAAAAGGTTATTTAAATTCCAGTAAACTTTGAAATCGTCATCGTCGTATTGCGTTCATACTTCATATGCTGAAAAAATGAGATACAAGAAACCCTAAGAATTAAGCAAAACGATACCATCATCAACTCAACTCTATAAAAAAATAAAGGCGTTTTTGAAGGAAACAATTGGCTTGTTTGTTTGGGTCTAAAGAAATTGGAGAACATCTCAAATACAAAATCTTTCTGATTCATTATGGATAAAGTCACGTCAAAATTTCCGGGGGGGGGGGGGGGGGGGGGGGGGGGGGTAGGGGAGGATAAAGCTCATTTATCACAATTTTTTCAAGTGTGCAAATTCGGTTCATGTCGAATGGACTCCTTCAGAGTTCGGATGGACAAAACTCAATACTGATAGCTCAACTATTGATAATACGGGACCCACGGAATGTGTAGGAGTTCTACCATACTTCCTTGGAGGCTGTGTGAGGTTTTCAAAGGAGGTTACATATCACGAATAGTTTGGTGGCACAGATTTGGGCAATCCGAGATAGATTAGTACTAGCGAAACATAGGTGATTTATGTGGAATCATACATTCAAGAAGTCACACTACGGGAGAAGGGTCATTTACAGGCTAAATCTAACAGCTTAATGTATATTGAGTCGTTATAAATAAATTTAAATGGAATATATTTTTTTTACGGCTCAAATAACTGAGTTGTTATCTTTATCTTAGTTTTCTATAATTTTTCCGGCTCATTTACTGTTGGGCCGCAATTTTTATTTTATTTTAATTAAAACTTCTATTTATCGCGGCTCATTATTTTTTCCAATTTTGGTAAAAAAAAATATATTTTTTCCGACCGTTATTATTATTTAATTTTAAATATTTATAGCGGCTCAATTTTTGTTTCAACCGTCATTTGTTTATATATGATTTAATTTACAAATATATATATTTATATATTATTGGAGGCTCGTTTAGATTTCAGTCGCTATAAAATCGTTTAGTTTTAAAATATTACTTTTCTAAAATAAAATTATTTTTAACGACTCATTTTGATTTGAGCCGTGACAAATAACCCAAATTAAATATTCTCGCCTTTTCTATTTTCAATTTTTTTTCAAACTTAGAGAGAGAGGACACAACTCCCTTGCAGTTGCATATATGCATCTCACATGCACATATGGGCCTGACATGCGCAGTCAACTTTTCCAGAGAGCTGCAGATGAAGCTCACCAAGTCCGACAGCTGCAGATGGAGCTCACCAAGTCCAGAGAGCTGCAGATGGAGCTCACCAAGTCCGACAGCTGCAGATGGACTTCGCTTAAGCACCAACTCTAAGTATTAGAACTCGGTGTCGCTGTCCTTCTTCGTTGCTGGAGCCCTTCACCAAGTTGCTCTGGTGGTTCGGAGGTGGTCGTCCCTCTGGTGTCGTCCCCATTCAGAGGTGGTCGTCCCTCTGGTCGTCCAAGAAGCTCTTCTATGAGATTTGTTTAAGCATATTTTTGGCGGCTCAAAATAAACGAGCTGTAAAAAAAACAGTTCAACCAAAAGTGTCGCCAGAATTATTTTGGCGGCACTTTTGATTTTGGGTCGGAAATTATCACGGCTAATTTTATATTGAGCCGTAATAATTGTCCTGACGTTTCATGTCATTGCTCAACTTCAATTTGTTGGCTAAGGTAAAAAACACTAAGTATAAAACTGAACTTTCTTTCATTGATAAATTATGAATTCAGTACAGCTTTGCTATGTTACTTATACACTTGTTACTAAATAACTTTGTTGACAATTCAACTAGTAATTGAGTGCAGGTCAAGTATGTCAACTTTACTTTTATGTTTTTTTTCAATATTCCAGATTCTGCTTTTGACCAAATTTGCTTTTAATAATTGATGCCTATTCTTCTAGCCTTTTTTACTATTGCAGCTTATGTTTATTATGACACTCCCCCTCAAGTTGAGTGGTCGGATCTCCGATGCTCAACTTGCTCAGTACCTCTCTGAATAATTTAGAGTTTACTGCTTTAGTCAGTATATCTGCCAGTTGGTCCTCGAAGCGAACAAATGGTAATTTGATATTCCCAGCTTCGAGGTTTTCTTTGATGAAGTGTCTGTCCACTTCAATATGCTTGGTCCGATCATGTTGAACCGAATTCTCTGAAATACTGATAGCTGCTTTGTTGTCACATAGCAGTTCACAAGATCCAGTTGGGGGAAAACCTATCTCTGTCATTAGACTTCTTATCCATAACACCTCTATTAGTCCTCTTGCTATTCCTTGGAACTCTGCCTCTGCACTTGATAGGGCCACCATGTTGTTGAACCTTCGAATGGGTGTTGCTTGGATTATTCTGAAGTCGTGACGACACTTTCAGATTGAAACAATTTGGAGGCACCCAAACTTTCAATCGGATAAAATCAGAATACTGAACTAGAACTTGAGAAGGATTGCGAATGTTTGAGATGAAATTTGGGACCTCCCCTATGACCAATTTATAGTGTTTGCCACACTCTTTGGAAGAGACACCACACCCTTTGGAAGAGACACTATGCCCCTTGGAAGAGACACTGCACCCTTTGGCCAAGGCATGTATCATTTCGGCCACAACATGTCTCTTGGATTCAAAATTTGGCTCCAAAACCAAAGGCACACCTTAGGATGATGACTTGGAACCGAAGTAATTGCTATGGTTCGGCCTAATACTTGGCTCTAAAGCAAGTGTCCAAAAACTAAGAATTTTGAGGTTAAAATGTTAAGTCAATAGTTCTAAAAATTCAAATTTAGAATGAATTTTTAGAATAGTGACTTTATGAATAAGCTGGGGTCCAGCTCGACCCCATCCAGGGGCGCTGCCCCTGGGCCCCAGCAAAGGGGGCGTTGCCCCCTTTGACCCCCATTGCCTCGTCTCTAATCAACCGATGAATCTCCGATATAGTGAATCATAATATACTTAAACAAGTGTGCACTCCGCACCCTCCTAACTTGTTTAATGAGACACTATGATCCTATTGGTCAACTAGTCAATCCAATTACACTAAAATATCTAACACACCACCTTTTGCTTCTTGCTTCTCCAGGTTACCAGATTAACTCCAATCATGGTAAAATACCCGGATGTGGATCTTCGATCAACCGGATTCTCAGCCCAATCTGCATATGTGTACCCTTGTATTTCTAGATGACCATTTCTTCGGAATAGGACTTCATGTCCTGGAGTGCTCTTCAAATACCTCATTATCCTCATGACTACTTCCATGTGATCATCTTGAGGTTGATGCATGAACTGAATTACTACTCCAACTGCATAGGCAATGTCTGGTCTAGTACGTGACAAATATATAAGTTTGCCAACTAGCCTTTGCTATTGTTCTTTATCTGCTAGTTTTGCCCCTTCTGTTATGCGTAGACTATGGTTGACCACCATTGGAGTATCAGTCGGTTTGCATTCCAACATTCTTGTCTGCGTCAGAAAATCCAAAATATACTTCTTCTGAGATATAAAGATCCATTCTCTTGACCTTAGTACCTCAATCCCAAGAAAATATTTTAGATTTCCGAGATCCTTCATTTCGAATTCCTCAAACATATTTTTCTTCAGCCTATTCATTTCTCCTGAATCATCCCCTGTAATAATCATATCATCGACATAAATTATTAAACAGGTTATTCGTCCTCCCATCCTTTTCAAGAATAAGGTGTGGTATGAGTTGTTTTGCTTATAACCATATGTCTTCATGGCTATATTGAATCTTCCAAACCACGCTCGGGGAGATTGTTGCAGGTCATAGAGTGACTTTTTTAGTCGACACACCTTTCCTTCTTGACCTTCATTTGTGTATCCTAGTGGAATCTCCATATACACTTCTTCTTCAAGGTATCCGTGAAAAAAAATGCATTCTTCACATCAAACTGGTGGAGTAGCCAGTCTTTGTTCGCAGCTATAGACAACAATATTCTGATTGTGTCTATTTTTGCTACCAGAGAGAATGTCTCAGAATAGTCAATACTGTATGTCTGAGTGTATCCTTTTGCGACCAGTCTGGCCTTATACCTATCAATGGAGCCATCCTGCTTGTATTTGATAGTATACACCCACCTGCAGCCTACTGGTCGTTTTCTTATTGGCAACTTGCACATCTCCCATGTCTTATTTTTTTTCCAGTGCCTCCATCTCGATGCTTATAGCCTGCTGCCAATTTATTGAACTCGGAATTTCTTTATTGAACTCGGAATTTCTTCTGAGAGGATAGACATGGCGAATGCCTTTGCTTCTTCACTTAACCTCCCCTTACCCCATTTGCCACCCGATATCTTGATTTGTTTGTATCCCTATCCGGTGTGTATCTTCGTGGTGGTCGTCCTCGATTTTCTCTCAGAGGTAATTTGTAGCCTTCCGTCGTTGGTTCCTCCTGTTCTTCAATATCAATATCTTCAAATATATTGATATTTCGAGGTTCAGACGGACTCATCGGGCTTATCGCGGATACCTCAAACGAGAGATTATCAGTTGTGACCCTTAGCTCGTTGGTTGTTACTGGCGTGTCAGACGATGACTCACTGGTTCGGCGAGCCAACTCAATTGGATCATCATAGGAGGGACTATGTCTATCATAGGATAGATGTGGACTATCCTATTAGCCCATTGGGGCAAAAAAGGACAGGGTTAGAAGTAGAGGGACTTGGATGCAATTTTCAAGTCCCTATACCTTATTCATCCAATTGAGCAGCCACAAAAGCATATGGAGCTCCTTGTCCCGTGCGGCTCCTTCCTTCTTGTCCCGTGCGACTCCCTCCCATGCTAGGGTTTGCGCCTCCAAGCTTCGATTGAGCCGCCACCGATGCAATCCTCCATTCCGATTGAGCCGCTAGGGTTTGGGGCTCGGTTCCTTGGGTCGATCGGAGCTTGGTTGAACCCTTCTCCTCCGTTTTACGGTAAGTAACTTTCTCCCCTACTCTCGATCGGAACCATTTCCTCGCGATTGTTCCTCCTTGGGCAGCTAGGGCGAACCCCGCGATTCCGGCGAAGGAAGGGTGGCCGTCGGGGGGGGGGGGGGGGGACATGATGGAGTCCAGTGGTTGGAGGACCCCGCGATTCCTCCGACTGAAGCTTCGGTCTGCCCGTGGCCGTTACCGCCTCCGACGCTAGTGCCCTCCGTGGTGTTGCTCGTTGCGACGGCGACACGGTTCCAGTCTTTCTCAGCGCGACTCTCGTCCCACCACTACGGGTACCCGACCAGCTGGAAACACCCCTCCTTGGTATGTCGATTCTTCCCGCAATGAGTGCATTTAAGCTTGCTTTTATCGATTCGGGATGACGATCCACAGGTTTTGCCGGTTGTGTCCGGCCGATTTTGTGTTGGTCGACCTGATTTAGTTGCGTTAGCTTATGCTATATTTTCAGCCCTTGCGTGTAGTCCGTAGTCCGATCCCGATGATGGTCCATCATGGGTTACCGCTCCGATGATTTGGAGTCGGGTGATCTCCTTTTGGATGGAAGCGTATGCTTCCTCGACTGAAGGTGTCCGATCCTTAGTTTCGGTCCATAGTTGGTTGAAGGTTGTGATAAGAAGGTTTGCTATTTTGAGGGTTAGGTCTTCATCGTCACTTAGACTTGACACAGTTTGGGTTTGGGAATGACTCTCACTGTCGGACATGTTGACTCAGTTTGGTTTGGTTTTCTGGTATATGATGAACAACCAGAAAACAAGAACACAGTCCTAGAATGGACTGTATTCCTGCTCTGATACCATGTTGGCTAAGGTAAAAAACACTAAGTATAAAACTGAACTTTCTTTCATTGATAAATTCTGAATTCAGTACAGCTTTGCTATGTTACTTATACACTTATTACTAAATAACTTTGTTGACAATTCAGCTAGTAATTGAGTGCAGGCCAGGTACGTCAACTTTACTTTTATGTTTTTTCAATATTCCAGATACTCATTTTGACCAGACTTGCTTTTGATAATTGCTGTCTATTCTTCTAGCCTTTTTTACTATTGCAGCTTCTGTTTATTCTGACACAATTGAGTCATGATAATTTTACGGCTGAATTTTCCAGTTGTTTTAAAACCATTTTTCAGCCGGTAAACGACCCTTGTCCCGTAGTGTCATAAACATGATAGTGCAAGATCAAAATGAGGATAAACCACTACTCCCTTTTATTATTGGTTGCAATAAACTACTGTTGGACTTAAAGAGATACGAGATCATACATGTATATTGTAAAGAAAGTTTTCATTTTCGAAGGATATTTTCTTGCAATTTCCGAACTTCCTGAAAATAAACTTGAATTAGACTGTTTGTTCCAAGATTTTATTATTGAAGCAACAAGCAAGAGAGTTTTGATTCTGAATTTGGTAGTCCATGTTGAAGGCGTAGGATGCGTTTCCATTGGCCATCCAGGTTGTTGAACGATGAGACGTGTATCCGAGAGCTGGGCCAGTCGGACAATCTGCATGTAGGTAGTTACAACTATTTCAATATCCATTATGAACAGAAAAGTTGAAGTATGAAATTTTTAGGGGTTAATTATATATATACACACACATATATATATATATAAACAGAATTTTGATGAAAATATAAAAGAATAAACCGATTTAACCAAACTTGGTAAATTTAGCAATCAACCGACCTACCTAAATTTATCATTACGTTTGATTTTTGTTTTTTAAATTAACGGAGTGATTTATCAGATTTCATCCATAATGTTGTTGTTGCACTTATAATTAGAAAAATTGCTCCCGTTCGATTAAAAATTTCGTCTAAACATAATGACAATTTTAGGTAAGTTTGTTAATTGCTAAAATTACTAAATTTGGTATGTTGTTTGTAAAAAAAAGTTAGTTTTGTTCTTTTTATTTTCATTAAATTTTAGTTCGCTTTTTGATAATTTACCCTAATTTTAGATTTTAGGAGTTCATAATGTAGTGCTGTTCAATTGTAAGGTGTTTTTAGGGGTGTCAAATTCATATGCTTACGTGAATATAAAGAGAATCGATCCAACATGCCCATGAATTAAGTCTACACGAAAAAACCCAAGCATCATTATTGGCTCACATAGAGACATATATCCTCCTGACTTTGAGTACCCTAGGGTTCCGTTATTCCTTCTTAATTCTCTCATATACTTCTTGCTTGTCTCGCAATGGAACCAGCCAAGAAGCGAAAGACGCAAAGTGGTCCTTCGGTGTATGGACAGGGAGAAATGATATGCTTTGATCTGGGGAAGCAAGCTGACAACAGTAAGGGTGTGGAAGGGACGCAGGTGGTGCGAAGAAGAGGTAGTCGGGTTACTAAGGTAGCTGAAAACTCAAAGGGTTCCGGTGGCTGTCCTAAAACAGCCACGGGGCCTCAATGATCTTCCTCAGTTGGAATTGTCAGGGGTTGGGGTCTCCCCTGACAATTCGTCATCTCAAAGACCTGGTGAAGGGTTCCCGGCCTTCCATTGTTTTCCTTATGGAGACGAAGAAGACGGAGACCCACTGCGAGAAGGTTCGGAGGGAAGTTGGGATGGACTATGCTAAGTATGTCCATCCCATTGGTACTAGTGGAGGGTTGGCCCTTTGGTGGACAAAGGAGGTCGACATCCACTTTCATAGTCTTGACAAGAATTTCATTGATACTACGATTTCATGTTCGGCATTGGCAAGCTCGTGGAGGGTTACTTGGGTCTATGCGGACTCGAATTTTTCAAGGAGGTGTCTAAACTGGGACAGCTTGAGAGGGATAGGGCTAAACCGAACGGATGCGTGGTTGTGTGTGGGGGATTTCAACGACATCTCTCACCATAGGGAGAAGGAAGGTGGGGGCCGTAAGGATCAAGCTAAAATCGATGGGTTCGTCTCTCTTATGGAGGACCTATCGCTTGAGGACTTGGGGTACAACGGTCCGATCTTCACATGGACAAACAATAGGAGGGGTGGGGATCGGATTCGCGAGAGGCTCGACCGTGCAATGGCAAACCAGGCGTGGCTTACACTCTTTCCAAAGGCCCAATGCACACATGATCTACTAATCGGTTCAGACCATGCTCCTATCTCTGTCCATCTGTCGCCCACCGAGTTGAAGGGTAAGAGACCATTCCGTTTTGAGGACATGTGGTGGGAAAACGACCAGTGCATCGACATTATCGATCGGGCATGGCAGCGGGGGGGTCCTATCCGGTCGATCTTTGGCCTTAAGTCAAAGCTCGATCGGTGTAGGGCGGCCCTTACAGAGTGGAGCTCGAGAGAGTTCAAACACAATTTGAGGGAGATTGACAAGGTCAAACACCAGCTTCGCCAGATCGCCTCGGTGACTCATGATGGCGAGGCCTTGGACAGGGAGCGGGCTCTTAAATCGCGCCTTCATGCTTTTTGGAAGCGCGAGGAAATCTTTTGGAAACAACGCTCGAGGGTTCAATGGTTGAGCAACGGAGATAGGAATACGAAATTCTTTCATCAGACAACTATCTCTAGGCGGAGGCGAAACAAGATCATCCGGTTGAAAAACGGGTCGGGGGTTTGGTTAGAAAAGGAGAAGGACATCTCGGCTGAATTACACGAATTCTACTCGGGTTTATTTGCTACCGACCGGGCTCATGGGGTTTCTTTCAGTGGGTCCGACCGCATTCTTGATGGGGTTCCGATAGGTGTGACGGAAGAGATGAATGCAAGCTTAACGGGGTTGGCGTCCCTAGACGAGGTTAGAAGGGCTTGCTTCCAGATGGGGGGTTCTAAGGCACCAGGCCCGGATGGCTTCTCGGGGTCATTTTTCCATAAAAGTTGGGCCACAGTCGGATCAGATATGCTCACTTCGGTCAATGCCTTCCTCACATCAGGTATCATGCCCTCTTTTCTTAACCAAACACACATTACCTTGATTCCTAAGATTGCTAATCCTATATGTGCATCCGACTTTAGACCTATCAGCTTATGCAATTTTGGCTATAAGGTTATTTCTAAGGTTCTGGCAAATAGGCTAAAAACCTATTTGCCAGAACTGGTCACCCCCTTCCAGAGTGCCTTCGTTTCAGGGAGACGGATTCAGGATAGCATAATCATCGCGCACGAGATGTTCCATTACCTAAAGACAAGAGGCAAGCCAAGAACGAACTCGAACCGAACTGAGTGCGCTTTGAAGATAGATATGCAAAAGGCTTACGACCGGGTGGAATGGGATTTCCTCCTTCAAGGACTCGCGAAACGGGGATTCAATGACAAGTGGATTGGATGGATACGTGCTTGCATCTCTACAGTTACATATAAGGTTTCCATTAATGGGAAGCTATCGGCGGCAATTACCCCCTCTCGTGGCCTAAGACAGGGTGACCCACTTTCACCTTATCTTTTTATTTTAGTCGCTGATGTGCTTTCTAGAATGCTTGTCGACCAGGTCAGACAGGGGAACATTAGGGGCATCCGGCCGAGGAGGGGATGCCCTGAGATCCAGCACTTGTTCTTCGCAGACGACTCAATCTTTTTCCTTAAAGGCTCCATGGCCTTGGCGGCAAACCTTAAACACACCTTGGACTTGTACTGTGGAGCCTCGGGACAGAAGATAAATTTCTCTAAGTCGTCCATCTACTTCAACTCAGGTGCAAAAGACGATTTCAAGAGAGATATTTCGGTGCTTTTCGGGGTGACTACAAGCATTGACCCGGGCTTCTATTTGGGTCTACCTACGGTCTGGGGTAGATCCAAAAGGGAAGCCCTGACCTACTTAAAAGAACGAATCCGGGACAAGCTACAGTGTTGGAGGAATAAGCTTCTAAATCATGCGGGCAAGGAGGTTCTTATCAAGTCGGTCCTGAGTGCTATTCCTACTTATGTCATGCACGTCTTTAAGCTCCCGCTCGCTTGGTGTAATGAGGTAAACGGTATAATGGCTAGATTCTGGTGGGGATCTCGAGAGGGCAATAGGAAGATTCATTGGAGGAATTGGGCATCTATGACCAAGGCCAAATCTGTTGGAGGTTATGGGTTCAGAGATATGAATGTTTTTAATAGGGCAATCCTTGCTAATATGGCGGCGAGAATTTTGGATGAACCGGAGTCTTTATGGGTAAGGTTCCTGAAAGGTCTCTACTTCCCATGCTCTTCTTTCATGCAGGCAAATACGGGAAGTAGGGCCTCTTGGGCTTGGGCGAGCTTGCTTGAGGGTCGGGACGTTCTCAGGTCGGAGGGGGTGTGGATCCTAGGTGATGGACGAACGATTAACCCGTTCACGGAGGCGTGGGTAACCGCTCACCAAAGCCTTAGGATCAGACCAAGGCAAGACACCACACTCCCAACATCGACTACGGTTGCCCAATGGATCAATCATGACGAGGCTGCGTGGGATGAGGGGGCGGTCAGGCTGGCTGTTCACGCAGAAGATGTGCAAGCGGTTCTCCAACAGCACATCCCATTGCCGCTTGCTCCCGACAGACACGGCTGGCCTCATTCCAGGTCAGGCGCAACATCCGTGAGATCGGTCTACCACCGGCTTCATTCACACGATCGCTCCAGACAGGTAACGCGGGACTTGAACCGTAGGCCTCCACCTGATTTACCTTCCGTTTGGCCAGCTATTTGGGGCTCATCCGTGTGGCCCAAGATAAAGGCGTTTATGTGGAAGCTAGCCACTGACGCCTTACCCACGAGGGGGACTCTTGCAAGGAGGGGCCTTGCGGTGGATAGCTCGTGCCCGACTTGTCTTTTGGAGGAATCTCGTGAGCATATGTTATTTGTTTGTCCATGGGTGAAACAGGTTTGGCTCAACTTTATTGATACTCCTCGGATCAACTTGGGGAGGAACTCGTTGGAGGATTGGCTCGTGGATGCAACATCTTTCACTGGGCCGTATAGAAGGGACAAGGTAAAGGTGTGGAGTCGTCTCATGGTCGTGTGCTGGGTGATATGGAAAACGAGATGCAAGCTCGTATACGAGAACGCACAGCCATGTGTGACTTCGGTGATGGTCGAGATTACGAGGACCCTTCATGATCTGGGCACCACGCAGCTTGTAGACCGTGGGGTTCGGCAGGTGCAGGCGTGGACCGGGCCACCTTCGGGCGTCATCAAGATCAACTGCGACGGGGCTTGGAACGCATCCTCCAATCGAGGAGCTTATGGAGTTATTGCGCGGGACAACTCCGGGGCTTTGATGGGCGGTCGAGGTGGGATTCTTCTTGCGGCATCCGTGGATGAAATAGAGGCCCATGCGGTCTACTTCGCGATACTCTTGGCGGTCGAGATGGCGTGGCCAAGGGTTATTATTGAGACGGACGCCTTGAATGTTATCAATCACATTCATAGGCGGGACTTTGCTTGGAGGATAGCTCCCATTTTGTCAAATGCGATTTCCCGATCGTCTGTGATTGGGGAAATTGCATGGGAGCATATCCAACGATCCGCAAACTCTTGTGCGGATTGGATTGCAAAGAATGTACTAGCGGGGTTGTGTCCTTCGGATTGGGTGTCCTCACCCCCAACCCCCCTCCTTAGATGTATTACCTCGGATAATATTTTGTACTCGGTTTCCTCTATTGTTATTGAATGAAGTATGAAGTTGTTTTGGCCAAAAAAAAAAAAAAAAAATGGAAGTGGAAGGAATATAATAGTTGGGATCTTCAACTTCTAAGGGACTAGTAGGGGTGAAACAAAAAGTCTCGGCCAATCCGAATAATCAACATAAATTGGGTTGAAAAAATCTAACTGCAAATATACGATTCGGTTTTCTAGTTTTTAAAAATTGCAGGAACAAAATATTAAACCGTCGCTTCATTTTACAAAAATAGTTTATTCAATTTTTATCTTTTTCACATTCATATTGCGTTTCAAAAGGTTAACGCTCTACCAAAAACTAATCTTAGGTTTTAAACATATAAAATATCATATATCTCTAATCTCTAATCTCTCTATATTATTATTAAAAATATATAAGACATGTTTTTTTTAATAGATAGTTTAAAAATAGATTTTCATACAATATGGATTTAGGAAAATTACATTCATCTTGACTGTGAGTACGTATTAGTGTACATTTATCTCTGAAAATTTCCCCTCTTGTGGAATCTCCAAGAAGACATCTATCTTCTTCAATTGCTTTGTACTTTGCAGACATGGGTTGCTTGTTTTTTTTTGTAGGGTTTCTGCAAATTAGTTGCAGAAATTGTATATATAATAAACAAAGAAGTATCCAACTTTCAACTTGTATGACGTAAAAACTGGAACAAAAAAATGACGTTAGACAGAGAGAGAAATGGATTTTTCATTATTCTATATATATTCATTTCATTGTAATGAGAAATACTACAAAAGTATTTCTTTTTTAATAACAAACTCACCCATTAATTAATGGTAATTAGAAAACTCTGCGTGTGGGGCATAATTTTATGTCCTTCTCACACCTATATTTAAATGATGATCTCGTCATCTTCATGGGAAAGTCTCGCTTCGGATTGCGATTTTCGAGATATTGAACAATTTTTTCCTGTTGACCAAGAAAAAAACAATTTTTTAAAATAGTTTTTGCACTATTTCATGTTAAAAAGTGAATTTTAAAATTTCAAGTTTTTTTTTTTGAATAACTTGTTTAGTATTACCACTACGCAGTTAGTGAATTGTTTAGATCTCAAAAAAGTGGTTAATTTTTTTGAATACTTAGGTTACCCTTTGATTATTTCGAATAAAAATTCTTTCAAGGTTACTCTTGATAGAGTGAGGACCAAACTAGCGGTGTGGAGGAAAAATTTACTTTCAATGTCTTTCTGATGTATACTTCAGAATATGGATAGAAATAAAATCGGAATGTTTAGAATTTTTCAGAGTTGGACAAATGCAAAAACTAAACTATCATATACTGACAGCTCCTCAAATACTACTAACTCTCTAACATAATTATTCTAGAAGATGATTACGTGTCTTCATTCCGTTATTCTTCATTATTATTGTCCTCAATTGCATTGTTGTTGATCTGGGCCTCCTATGATGAAATGACTCTAGCTTGTTCTTCTGCAGCTACTCCTGTTGGGCTGGACCTGTTGGGTTGGTCTGCATCAATTGCCCCCTCTTAGGAACCAGCAAAAATCTGTTGGAAAAGTCAGTGACAGCTTCCCAAGTAGCATCAGCTGGTGACAACCCTTCCTAATGAATCAAGACTTGTGGGATGCGCCTGTTGTGAGACCTGATAATTCTGGAATCCATAACAGGAAGTGGCATAGTTGGAGCTTGTTTAGCTAGTGACTCAAGCAACAGAATTTGCTGTGGTTGATCACCAAAAGCATGCTTGATCAAGGATACATGGAAAACAGGATGAATGCAAGCATTTGGAGGCAACTGCAGACGGTATGCTACTGACCCGATGCGTTGTAGAATAGGGAATGGACCAAAATATCGAGGTAACAACTTATGGTTGTTATGCGCCTTCAAGGAAGTTCGCTTATACTCATGTAACTTCAAGTACCTCTATCGCCAACGTTGAACTGCATGTCAGTCCTTTTCTTATCATCCTGTTGTTTCATACGGTTCCGAGCACGTTCCAGCAGAAATTTGAGAGTCTGGATTGCTGCATCCCTGTTGCGGAGAAGCAGATCAGCAGCAGGTACTGGAGAGTCCCTTGGAATGTACGGTATGTAGATTGGGGCGGGGTAGCCATACAGAGCTTCAAATGGAGTAGTCTTAATTGTCGAATGTAGTGTGGTGTTGTACCACCATTCGGCCAAAGGCAGCCATTCAACTCATTTAGATGGTTCCTCACTAGTCATGCACCGCATGTAAGTTTCAAGGCAGCGATTCCCCACCTCCGTCTGACCATCCGTTTGAGGGTGGTACCCGGATGACAACTGTAGTGTAACGCCTTGATAGGAAAACAGATGACGCCAGAAAGTACTGATGAACACCGAGTCACAGTCATTAACAATAGATCGTGGTAATCCATGTAAGCGATAGACCTGATCGAGAAATGCTTCAGCCACTGATGCTGTTGTATACGGATGACTGAGCCCAATAAAATGAGCGTATTTCGTTAATCTGTCCACCACCACCATGATGACATCTTTTCCCTTCGACTTAGGTAAACCAGTTATGAAATCCATGGACAAATCTGTAAAAATACCCTCAGGTGTAGGCAATGGTTCGAGAAGACCTGGGCTGGCCACGTTCTCATACTTATGTGCCTGACAGATGTGACATTCTCGGATGAATTGCCGGATATCGCGCTTAACCCCTCTCCAATATAACAGAGCAAGCACACGTTGTGTGGTAGCATGTGTGCCCGAGTGTCCCCCCCACAACTGAAGCATGAAGTAATTCCAACAGCTCCTTTCGCAGATCTTTGTCCGACCCTACCACTAGTTTTCCTTTCCGCCACAGTAAGTCATCCTTCCATACAAAATTAGATGACTCCAACCATGCTTGAGCTTGTTGAAGAATACGAGAGTGATCGACATCCAACCTCCAACTTGCTCGGATACGTTCCAACAAGGCAGGTGGCATGAACGAAACTATCAGCGAGTGTATAGAGGCTTCTAGGAGTCGAGACAATGCATCAGCAACAACATTTTCTTTGTCTGCCTTGTAAACTATCTTATAGTCTAAACCCTAAACCCTAAACCCTAAACCCTGAGCCAAGTATGTTGTAAAGGCGTCGTGATTCGTTGGTCCAGCAAGTATTTCAAACTGTGCTGATCAGTACGAATGATAAATCTGCGATCAATTAGGTAATAATGCCACTTTTTTACTGCAAACAGAATAGCCAAAAGTTCCTTTTCATATGCGGAGAGAACCTGATGGCGTGGGGACAGGGTCTGGCTGATGAACACAATTGGATGGACCTGCTGCATTAGAACAACACCGATACCAACTCCTTATGCATCAGTCTCTATCTCGAAAGTCTTATTGAAATCCGGTAAAGCCAGAGCAGGAGTCGACTGAACGGCCAACTTGAGCTGTTCAAAGGCAGCATCAGAACTTGTAGTCCATTTGAAGCAATCCTTTTTCAACATGGCGGTGAGAAGCTTGCTGATAGCTCTATAGTTGCGGATGAATCTTCTATAGTATCCGACCAACCCCATAAATCCTCTTAATTGCTTCAAAGTAGCAGGTTTCGGCCAGTTGACTACTGCCTTTTTGGAGGGATCAGTGGATACCCCTGAGCCGAAGATGAAATGACCCAGGTACTCCACTTTGGAACCGACAAAGGAACACTTCGATCTCTTGGCAAACAATTGATGGTCACGCATCAATTGGAGAGTTAGGCGGAGGTGCTCTAAATGTTGCTGCAGTGATGATCTATATATCAAGATGTCGTCAAAAAACACGAGTATAAATCAACAGAGGAATGATTTGAAAACAACATTCATCAGATTTTGAAATGTCGCAGGGGCGTTAGTCAGTCCAAATGGCATAACTAAAAACTCATAGAGACCCTCATGTGTTCGAAATGCTGTTTTGTGCACATCTGATTCCCGCATCCTGATCTGATCGTATCCCGAACGAAGATCCAGTTTGGAGAATACCGTCGCACCATGTAACTCATCCAACAATTCCTCCACCAATGGGATCGGAAACTTGTTCTTGATGGTAGCCGTGTTAAGTTTGTGGTAATAACACATCTACACAATAAGGTTTCCCCTGTATTGTCCACTTGAAATTTCGGCAGGCTAAATTACATAAATAAGACTACCATTGGCAACCGGGACCGTAAAGGGATCAAATTCCATGCATTCACATCCTAAACACTTGGCCATGGTAGTATCCAAAAAGTTATGGGTACTACCCGAGTCCACCAATATGTGGAGCTGTCTCTGGCCAACGAACCCGTCAACCTTCAGTGTCGATGTCCCCAGGGAACCATAAATGGCATGGACCGAAATTTGTGGTTGCTCATCGACCTGTAATTCCTCTTTCAGACTTTCCTCTGTTTCGGTCTGACCCTCTTCCACTTCTATCATGAATAAGTGATGTTTCTTGCATGTATGGCCCGGGGAATATCGTTCATCACATCTGAAACACAACCCTTTGGCCCGCTTGTCTGCAATTTCCGCAGGAGAAATGATACGGTTTGTACGAGGGCGGTGAATCTTCTCTCCTGTGCCACCGGAATCAGGAAGAGAGACCGCTTTAGGTGGAGGCAAGAAATGTATTTTAACTTTTTTGTTCTTAATTATCAGCTTTACACGGTTTCTTCCTTCCTTCCTTTTCTTACTTCGTATTCTTTTGGTTTATTTCCATACAATTTACCAGTTTTGCTACAATAAAGTCACAGAACTCTGCTACATAATAATAATTATAATAATACAATGTGTACTGAATAGAGATATTATTGTCTAGATAATAATAAAGAAGTAATACAAAGAAATTTATATTTTAGTATTGAAGGAACTCGCTAGGGAGTTGAAAATTTTATTTACAAATTAATGATTACTTTTATACGTTTTATAAAAGATTAAAAAAAAAACGTTAACTGCTTTTTCATATATTTGATATCTTCTTCTAACTTCATCCTCTTTCCTGAACCCTGGTTGTGCCACGTCTTTTCTTACCTGTACCTCCGTCTATTCCTCTTCATCTACTCCCTCTCTTTATAATGTGTTTACACATAATTCACACATGATAAACTTTATAAGCTTCTATGGTAACACATTAATTTATATACATTGTTAAATAGGATTTAATGTAAAAAGAAATATGTATAGATAATGATTTACCTCAAAGTGAAGCAAATTAAGTATAATAATGCATGAAGATCCTTATGGAAATGAAAAGGAAGGGACACGTGGTGAGAAGAGGAGGACGGGTGGAGAGGAGGAGGATGGACAGAGAGGAGAAAATAGACATTTGGAAAAAATGGAACGAGACAGAAGAAAGAGAGTAAATATGTAAAATATAATTAATTATTTTGTTAATGATAAAATAGTATTCAAAAGTAGTATGTAAAAGTAATTGTAATATATATAAAAAAAAAAAATTGACATCATTTTCTCTCTCGATTTCTTACCATAGGCACTAATTTTGGATATTTCTTAGAGGAACTGTTTTAAGGTAATAAGGTTAAGTATTTAATAAAGGAAAAAGTATGAAAAAAATATAATATATTTTACTAAAGAGCATAAAACTTGTTTGTTTAAGATGTAATGTGTTTTATTGTTTTGATTTTAAATTACTTAAGTTAAATAAGACTAACGGTTGATGATATGACATATGAAATGATGACGTGATATGTTAAATGATGTTGTGTGACTGATAAATAATTTATTTTTATGAAAAACATATATTAAGAAATTCAAACAAATACCTCAAATTAAGAAAAATTCTGAATATTTTTTTTATAAAATAAAAATAATTAAATAAATATAAAGTACGTACATTATTATAAATAGAAAATAGAAAAATACTTTAAAAATTAGAAAATATAAATTTATTTATTTCATAAATAATAAAAAGTATGAAATCAATTAAAGTATACTTAAAATTCAAAAATATATTAAAAACATTATTTGTTTTATATTATACTTCATATTTTTAATAACAATAAGGGTTTAAATATAGGAAAAAATCAGCAAATTTGTTTGTTCTTATAAATAGTTTTTATTAAAATAACAATAGTTCGAAAACCATTTTTTATAGAATTTATTATAAAAATATAAAATAAACTAAATTATACTTTTAAATACTATTTATTGTATATTCTCTTTCAAATTTTAATAAAATCTAAAAATTTCCCAATTTTTAGAATAATTTTAATTGATTTCTATTAATAATATAGAAATAAAGTTTATGTATTTTTCTTCATATTATTTATTTTATTTTTTTAAAAAATATTATTTTTATTTTTTAAAAAAATATGAAATATATAAAAACTAGTATTTTTTCAGAGTTTTCTAATTTTTTTATTCTGATTTTTAATATATTTATTCTTATATATAATATATTCTTATTTTTACAATCTGGTACAATCATATGCTACCACGTGTACAAAACTTGTACAATTATCAAAGTTAACGGAATAGTTGGACGGAAAATTAACATTTCATCTAAAACCAAAAAAATGAAACATAATTTATCATCAACCAAGGGTCTCAAACAAGTTGCATTCAATAATGATTTGGTCAAACATATTATCTTTGTCATACTTTTGCCTTTCATAAACCTTTCTTGGCAGATCTAGCTTGCAATTTGACATTTAATCTATATATTTCAATGTCACAGCATTAACTGATGAGAGAAATAAATTAATATAGATTAATAATATGATTCTATTTGAAATGTTCCATTTTATTTAATATTTTAGAATACTTAACTAAATTAATATATATATATATATAGTATGTTTTTGTAAGGAATAATTGGTAATTTCTATACACGTATCTATAAATTAATAAGATAATCAAGTTAGTAGGCAAGCAATCTCTATCACAAGGAAACCGATGGGGTAACAAATATTACTGAGGATGTTACACAATTTTCTTCTCTATTTGTGATGGTCAGTGATATCGATTAAAAAATATTCAGCCAATACTCCCTCCTTTCGTCCGACGATTATTTTATGCTGATTTATCAATCAATTTAGTTGAAAACCTGATTCATCCAATTTTTCTTTGTAAATATATAGTGACATTATATATATAATATGTATATAGCGCTGCATGTGCATGCATTTGAACGTCTTTCATGTTAGTTCATTATCCGATTCGAAGGAACATGTCTTCCTAGGTTTACCGAAATTAGCATACCTTAATGTTTATTTTTTCAACTGACACTTCATGTTTCATTTGAACAATGTCGGAATTATTTGGTATGTGTTGTTTCTCCTCTATATAATTAATAGATACGAAGAAGGACGAAGACAAACTATACGATTGGAGTATGCGTAGAATCCGAGACAGTGGATGATAAGTCAACAATTCGTCATTCAATACTACTCAGTTTGTTGATAAATTATATACGGCTAATTTTCGCACGGCAAGACTTGGGACTCAATGGTTCAAGAGAAATGCACACGAGACAATGATTTACGTGGTTCACCAATTTGACTACGTCCACTGCTCATACCCACACTTTCACTATAGACAAATAGTGTTACAAATTGTGTATCACACCAACACACACAATGTATCGCTCGCACTCTAAAAATACTCACTCCGTATTTTTTGCTCACATACACAACACTATTTTTCTCGCACAAACTCAACACTCCAACAACCGTTTCTTACTCTTCTCACTTCGTCTCTACTTCTCTTCGACATTGTTGACTTCTTATAGATGTCAAAAGGATGACAATATTGAGTGGCTTGACCACTTTGCTGAGTGTCTTGCCCACTCTGGTGAGTGGTTTGACTACTTTCGTTAGTGTTTTGACCACTTGTTGAGTGATGCACTACAAGAATATGTTGCAACAGCGACGAAACTTTCTTGTTGACGCTAACAGTTGTAGTTAAATATATGTATATTGAGTCGACAGTTTTTGTTGTCGTTATTATTACTTATTAGGCACAATATGTTTTTCACCGTTATAAGACACATTTAGTGTTAATTTTTGCCGTCACTTTATATTTTACATGGATGAATGTGTAATGTCGACCAACATTTGATGTTAAATCACTCCATCAGTAGCATATGAATTTTCCGTTGTAAATGTACATATTCAAATGCGAAAAGTTCTGTCGTAAATATAGTGATATCAACAACGGTTGTTTGCCGTAACTACTCAATTTTTGTCATCGTTAAAACATAAGTAGCCGAGAAAATGTAAGAATATGTTTGCGTGTCAATATATTATCGACATTAGTATAGTCATTCAGTAACATATTAAATTATTTTGGTAAAATAGTTTATTTAGTGGTGATTATTGTTGATGCCAATAATGCATAAACAACTATGACATATTGTCGACTAATATTAGTCGTTGTCGTCTCTAAATGTTTAGAACCCCACTAAACTGATAGAACTGCCACTAAACCGAATTGAACCACCACTAACCCTAATGTACTCCTCTCCCGCTCCCACAACCTCCTCAGTTTTCATTTTCAATTATTTTTATTGAATCAGCTTTTCCCTCCCTTCCCAATCCTCTCCATCGTCCCTCCCGACCTTCCACACTCAGACTTCCCGTCTTCCTCACTCTGACCTCCACTATGTCTTACCGTCTTCCCCACTCCGACGTCCGACCTTCATCCAGTCCGACTTCTCCATCCTCAGGAATCCATCCCGTCATCCATCCCGACGTCATAATTCTTCACTCTGACGTCCGACCTCCATCCCGGCTTCCCAACCAGTCTCTTTCGTCATCGCCAATCTCTCTGGGCGCGCTTCGTAACGGTCGTTTCCAGTTCACAAGTACCATCAACAGAACACTTTGCATCTGAGTGATTATGGAGGTGTGTATTTGGGTGTGTATTGTATCTCATTGTTTCACTTCATGGCAAGTTTGAGTGGGCATCTTAACTCAACAAAAGACTCATTTTTTTTTGTATGAAATTTCACATATTGAATCCAAAATTGCAGAATACTTTGTCTAACTGAAATGTCTTATGTAATGAAAAGATGAGACCTTAGCTAGTGCTGTAATAACTCGAAGTCAAGTGAATTGTCAAAGTGTACGAGATATATTGTAAACTTCATCTGAAGAAACCAGTAATTTAGTGGTTCGATTTATAGTAGTGCAATTCTTGTTCATGTAATTTCTTATGCTTGCATAACCAATGTATGTCATTTTAATAGTTTCATTTGTTTCATAAGCAACTGTTTGTTTTTAAAGTTCTTGTTTTTGATAATCTATTGTGTTTGTTGTAGGAGATACACAAGTTATGGCTGTTATCTATGGTCCAAAGGTCGGAACGAAGAAAAATGAAAACCCTGAGAGAACTTGCTTTGAGATCATCTGGAAGCCAAAAACTAGGCAGATTGGTAAGGGTTTACATGCTTTTCCATCCTATTGATGCTACACTAATGATTGTAGAAAATAAGATTCATGGTTTTTTTTCTTAGTTATTATGCTACACTATTTGTTGATTAATGCAGAAAGAACTGATACATTGGGTGTGTACTTTCATCTACTGTAGAAATTAAGATCATTCAAATGTTCCAAGCTCACTTAATTCGGTGATCTTGTACCTTCATCTACTTATCAAGCACGAGCTGGCCTTTTCTATTCCTTACTGCTCGAATTTTGGCAATACAAGGAATACTTGAACTAGCCTTTCTTCATGAAAGATTCAGTTCTTAGAAGTCCATACCTATTATGAGAGGAATTTAGGTTAATAACATACATTTTGTGATATATAGTTTTCTAGTGCATAGACATGTGGATGTGATAATTTCTCAAATGTATAATAGTTTTTCATAGTTTCGCCTCATGTGTGGCAACTAAAAGCGCATCTATGTTGGAAGTTCAGTAATGTGAATTTGTCTGTGTTTGTAGGTTTTCCACGACGATGGTTCTATATCCATTTGATGTTATATTTCCATGTTTGAAGTTATTTTGGTTACACTATTTCACCATGCTTAACCTGAAGTAAATTCCTTGATTTTAATTTTTAAAGGTATGAAAGAAAAAGGCGATTTTTCAATTTTGGTTATTTTGCATCAATGATAACTAACTTTGCTTCTCTCTTTACTCATTCCATGTTGAAATTGATGATCGAGGTTTGTGATTTGCGGTTAATTGCAGGTATGTGGTTTGTGATTTGCGGGTTTGCAGCTTGTTTGATTGCAGATATATGGTTAATTGCGGTTCTTGCACAAATACATGAGTATACAATTAATGAATTTGCTGATGCAACATAATCTTTCATGATTAATCATAATAAAAAGGGTCTTAGGCATTATAAATACAAAGGATTTATATTAGACATGGAATTGTATGGTAGCGCAACACTCATGTACAAAGTGCTGATGCATTTCATATGTTTTTTTCCCTTTATATTGTTTGATGTAAATTGCAAAGCAGTAGAATATAGAGAATGTTAATGGATCTGAATTGACATGCAATGTCTTCTTAGTAAGTTTGTAATGACTGAACTGGAAAAATTGCACTTTCTAGATTTTCAATTTGCATGATGTTGATTAGTCTTTGCAATGCTTTGCTTGTCTCCCACCAAAATTGATGATGATCTGTTGATGATGATCTCTTCTTATGGAGTATGCTTGAACTGTTGTATTAAGATGTCTAGTGTTATGTAGAGTGTTTTAGATTATTGTGTTAAATGATTTTGTTATTTTATTTACTGTGTTTCCTTTCTATATGATAGTTTGGATGTTTATTAAGATGTATATATATACTTTGATAAATAATATATTATATTTTTTAAAATGTGTTGTGTAGTAACTAGATAATTTATAAAAATACATCACAAAACTTTGTCTTTAACAATGATTAGTGGTTGTTGACACAAAAAACTTATGTTTAGCAGCGACATAAACTGATATTAGTGGTTGTTATCATTAAAAACATGTATTTAGCCGCAACATTCCTGACAGTATCAAGTGTTTTTAATGGTGGATTTGTAGTCACTAGTCACTAAATACACGTATTAACAAGTTAATGGACGTTATTTCGAATAAAAAACAGTCCCGGGAAGTCACTGCTAAAAATGTAATTCAACGATGAAGTATTTTCATCAGTAAAACTAATCTATAACATCAATAATATGTTGTCGCCTTTCATCTGTGTTTAACAACAGCCTGATGCCGATGTAAAGGAGAAGTGGGGAGTCTCATGTTAACAGCGACAAACTTTTGACAATAGAGAATTGTCGTCATATAAGCTGGCCCACCGAGATCAAATTCTTCGGCAAGTCAGGAATGTGTCTCACATCCCTTAACTCCCACACAGATCTATTCAACTTGATATGTACATAACCCTTACCAACCACGTCGCAGGGTTGATCATCACCAAGATATACCTTACCAAGGTTGCTTGATGAATAAGTCACTAAGAGTTCTTTATGGGAGGTCGCATGGAAGGAAGCTCTAGAGTCTAGCACCCATGACTCTAACTGCTCTCCAAAGAGCATATCAAAGCATCGCCTACCTCTTGTGTTGTGATGTTTGCTTCTGTCTTTCCTTATTTTCCTTTCTTCGGGGATCTACACTGATTTTTGTAGGGCCAGATTTTTCCGTAGTTCCAACATTCAATCACCTTCTGGTTCTGATTTTGATTGTTGGAATTTTTGGGATTTCGAGATTGTGACCTCCCATTTTTGGATTTGGACTTATTGCACCCTTAACTCTTGTTTGAATATCTACCTCTGCTTTCTACATTCAACGCTGACACTGAGCTAGAAGTACCATTTAACCGATTTCGAATTTCTTCAATCATAATTGTGCTGACCACATCATCAAACTTCCGTTTTCTCTTTCCTACAGATCCGGTGATTGCAGTGACTGCGCCTTTCCAACCATTAGGTAACTACCCAAGAATTATACAGACACATATCTCTTCAGTGAAAGACATGTCCACTGCTTCTAGCTGGTCTGTTACTTCTTTGAACTCGCTGAGATGTTCTCTGATTTGTGTTTCTTCTGACATCGTCATGATGAACAACTTCTTTATCAGATGAATTATATTTGCTGCAGAAGACTGTTCGTACAAACTGGAGAGGGTCGCCATGAGAGACACGATTGTGTTTTCATTTTTGATGTTGTAGACTACTGATTTTGATAGTGATAGTCGTATGGTTCCGAGAGCTTTCCGATCCATCAGCTTCTCTCTGAATCTTTCATTTCCTCTGGTTTGTCACTCAAAGGTAAATAAAAATCATTCTAGTACAAGTTGTCGTCTATTTGCATTTTTCATAATCTAAAATTTGTGTCATCAAAATGATAAATTTTGGATTCTCTCGCTGACGTCATTGCTCCCACTCGAACAAATAGGATGAATACAAAAATAATTTCGCATAATAATTTTTGTAAACGTTTGTCGTGCCTTTGATTCGCCAACCAAAAGCTCTGATACCAATTGTTGAAAAATTAGATGCTGCTAATTTCCGCCTTGACCTTGGGATTCAATGACTCAAGATAAATGCACACGAGATAATGATTTACGTGGTCCACCAATTTGGCTACCTCCACGGTTCACACCCATAATTTCACTATAGACAAATAGTATTACAAATTGTGTATCACACCAACACACACAATGTATGACTCACACTCTAAAAATACTCACTCCGTATTTTTGGCTCACATACACTATACTATTTTTCTCCCACAAACTCAACACTCCAACAACCATTTCTTACTCTTCTCACTTCGTCTCTATTTCTCTTCGACAATGTTAGTTTATTTTAGATGTTAAAAGGATCACAATCTTGAGTGTCTTTATCACTTTGTTGAGTGTCTTGACCACGTTCGTTAGTGTCTTGTCCACTCTGGTGAGTGACTTGACCACTTTCGTTAGTGCATTCACCACTTGTTGAGTGGTGGTGGTGGTCTGAAAGTCTTCATTCTCATCCCAGTTGCCGTGTCGATCCAACCATGGAAATAAGTAGAAACAAATCATCAATATATATTACTATTTTAGTATTTTTCATATATATATATATATACCAAAAGTGAGAAGTGTTCTATTTGTATATGAGAAAAAACATATCTGATATATATAATATCTATAATGTGGCATTGCGACTCTACCAATATTTGATACGAAAAATTATGAAAAACACATATCACTTTCACATAAAATATGTGAAAATTTGTAGTTATACTTTTTATATAATTGTGCGAAAATATAAGTTATAATTATATCTAAAATTTTATATGTAATACACAAATCAAAAGCAATATATTATAAGATAAAATATGTGTAGTAATTTCTTAACTGTACTATTATATAGATATTTAAGTATTTTTTTAAATAAATTCGCTAGCCACTAGGTCACATCATCCTATACATGTAATAATATGTAAATGCTCCGTAATTTCTTTCCATAATGGCACAAATATATTCCTACTACAAAACATTTCGTACGACATAAATCTAATAGCATATATTCCATATGTTTCAGTGCCTACTATATATATATATATGTGTGTGTGTATTGATGCCAATGTAGTGCAATAAAGGGTAAAACACGTCTTTTGAAAAAATAGAAAATATATATTATTTAATAAAGAGTACCGAGTACGCGTAAAACTAGTTTTCAGTATCGCTAGCTGTTATTGTGTTGTATTCGTAGACCATGTTGACATGAACTTCCATGAAGCTTCTCCTAATTGGCTAGGATATACGAGTCAACGTGCAATGTGAATTGACACATAACATTATGGATACAGACAATCAGACAATAAATCAGAGATTTTATTTTGAGTTTTAGTTTCCATTCGATTTTAAAGTTTAAAAATTATACGTACTCAAACAACCCGATCGTTAGTTTCACAATATATAATATAGTATAAATTATATTAATTAATAAATTTAATTAGCAGTTAATGTAAACTGTAAAAAACGATATATACTTGTAATGATTTTATTTTATTATTTGACCTTATTTATCTTTTTATTTGACGTTAATCGATATTTTTTTAATTTTATTTAACACGAAAAACTGTACAAGTACTAAGTAATACCTGAATATATGAAGTTTCCTGTTATATATTTTCGGTGTATTGGACTGCGATTTCCTTCTTTGGACCAACTCTCTAAACGGACTTCACTATTTTAATACTATATACATCATATATATTTCATAGACAATTATATATATAATATACAAGATTGTTCTCATGATTTGTGATTAAAGTGGTAAGATTAAATTCATATTCACAATAATATCTTTAATGTGAATTTAGAGATCGTCAGTCTGTTAACAATAATTTAACCTATCCTACGTTCTAGTTAACACCGATAATAGTGTGAGTATGATGTAGGTATGACATGATCTATGATTAAGAATAGTGAAATGTCATTTTTATTAGTAGTATTTAACCAACCGAGCAACCATATGTTTAAACCCACATTAAATGTCGGGCTATTCGTTGAAAATAAAAACACATCGAAATTGTATATATTTTTACCATTAGCAGATTGAAGCGAGTATATGAGTAAAACCGTTGTTATGAAAGTAAAATTTATACATGTAACGATTATGGTTGTCAAAGTTAAGGTACTCAAATTAAAATATAAAATGTGTATGATAATGAAGAGCGTAAGTTTGTATATTAACTGCACAATGTCCGGAGTTACCTTTTCATCAAGATAGATGTTTTCACTCTTCATACATATAAGAGAAAGTGATAATTAGATAACTTTTGTTTTTTTTGCCGGAAAACTCGTTTCATTTGAAGAAATAAAACGGCGTGACACGAGCACCTCGTGTCACAGCTCGTGTCACAGATGTTCAGTGTTACAATCATTAACTAGTAAACAGATAAAAGGAAGTGGGGGTTGTGAAACTCAATCGTTTAGACGCACTCCCATACACGCTTGCCTTGCTATCCAATTAGCACACTCATTTGCCAATCTCGGGATAGCTCTCCATTGTACTTCCTCAAAGCATCAAGCAAGTGATCGAGTGTTGGCTATCCATGTGGCCAACCTCCACTTAGTTGTTCCTTCTCTAAGTTGCCGAATTACTACTTGTGCATCCGACTCGATAACGATGTTACTCCATCCTTTCTCCTTAGCTAGTCTGACCCCTTCATGTATTGCCATGGCTTCCATCATCGTTGAATTATCGCACCATAGCATCCTATTATATCCTCCGACCAGTTTTCCTTCCGCGTCTCGCGCTACCGCCCCAATACCTGCCATCCCTGATCTTGGGCAGCATGAAGCGTCGCAATTGATCTTGATCGTACCACGGTTCGGTTTTTCCCAGTGATCATTCCTTGGTTCTGTAGGATTTGCTGTTCTAGGGTCCCTGGTTCGGCACATCTCCCTTAGATCATTTTAGACCTCTTGTATTGCGCGGATCGGGTTCGGTTGTGTCCCTTCGAGCTCGGCCTTGCATCCCATCTTCCAAATGTGCCATACCGTAAACATACATGTCTCCCATTTCAGTTGGTGGGCTGGTCTGGTCCTGTCCCCGGTTTGGCTGCACATCTCAAGCCACCTAGTTGTGTCTGTAGTGGTGGTTTCGGTTCGGTTTGCCCCTTGTAGCTCCCTCCAAATTGGCTCGGTCCATGCACATCCCAGCACCATGTGGTCCCTAGTCTCTTCCTCTCTCATATCGTGCACCCCGGGTCCACATTCATGCCTCGGCGAATGAGGTTCCCCTTGACCGCTACCGCATTTGTTGCTAATCGCCACACGAAATTATTTACCTTTGGGATCACCTTAGCTCCCCAAATTGCTCGCCATAACCCTGTGAGGTTTCGGTTTTGTGCTCCTTGATCGCCTTGGCTAGCTTGGACTTATCGTAGTCGGTGGTAGACCGACCTAGCCTTCGGTTGACCGTCCTTTGAGTGAGGCCATATGTATTTATCATCCATGTAGTCATAGGGAATCGGTAGGGACATTATCATCTCAACATCCCTACATGGCACCAAATCACGTACGTTTGGTTCATCCTATTTCCCATTCGGACCGATAAGATCACTAACACGCGGCTCGGTTCTTAGATCACTCTCGGACGGTGATTCTGGTGCGCTAGGTTGGTTCCGGTCGGGTTTAAATCCCGGTTTTTAAGGTAGCCACGGGTCCGTGAACAACCTTATGCTTCTTCCCGTGCCTAGTGCCCATAGTCCCTCATGTTTTAGGACATCTCTCCCGGTCAAAAGACTACTCCACCCCCATGATGCTCTCCCACCCTTACGGGCGTCTAGGAAGTTCCCATTGGGGAAGTATATCCCTTTGAGAATTCGCACCCATATAGTCGATGGTTCCTTTTGGATGTGGGCCGCCATCTTCGTAAGAAGCGCCTTGTTGAAGGTTTGGAGCTCGCGGAAGCCCATACCCCTACACCCTTTGACGTAGTTAAGAGGTCCAATTTTCTCCAATGTGTTCGCCTCCTATCCGCGTTCGTGCCCCACCCAAAGTAGGCAACTAGGGCATTAATCTCCGCGCACCATGTCTTGGGTAAGCTGAAAATGCTCATCACGTATGTCAGGATAGCGGTTATGACCGCCTTTATCAGTATCTCCCTGCCAGCTTGGTTTAGCGTTTTGGGGTGCCCACCTGCAAGTTTATCCCGTACCTTGTTCTTCAAGTACCCCAAGACTTCCTTGCGTGATCGGCCCCAAGTAGTCAGAAGGCCTAGGTATTTCCCTGGGTCCATGGTGCTCCTGATTTTCAATTCCTCCTCGACTGCTCTTACTCGGGTCGAGTCGGCTTCTTTGTTGAAGAACAGAGTCAACTTTGTCTCATTTATCCTTTGGCCTGAGGCTTGACAATAGGCCCCCAGAATATCCCGCAACCGTCTCGCATTATTGGGGTAGCCCTCCAAGAAAAATAGAGAGTCATCTGCAAAAAAAACATGTGGTGTATCTCGGGACACGTTCGCCCTAGTCGTATCCCATGAAGGCGCCCTAGCAATACCTCATGTTCAATGTTTCTGGACAACACATCAGCTAGGAGTATAAAAAGATAGGGTGATAGTGGATCACCTTGTCTTATACTCCTTGTCGGTCTAATGGTGGAGGACCGATCGCCGTTCACGACCACCCTGTACGTTGTTAACTCAATACACTCCCGGGTCCAATTGAGCCACTTCTCATCGAAGCCGCGTTTCCTGAGACTCGCTATCAGGAAGTCCCATTCCACTCGATCATAAGCTTTCTGCATATCCACCTTGAGGGCACACTCGGTCTTGTTTGGTTGTCCCCTAGACTTCAAATAATGGAAAGCTTCATGTGCCACCAATATGTTGTCCTGGATCGCCCGACCTGCTACAAAGGCACTCTGATAGGGGGTGATAAGTTCTGGCAAATAGTTTTTGAGCCTATTTACCATAACTTTTGAGATAACCTTATATAGAAAATTGCAACAACTAATGGGTCTAAAATCCGTAGGGGCAGTCGGATTTGAGACTTTTTGGATCAAGACAACATCTGTTTGGTTTATAGGGTGATGAAGTTTACCTGATGAGAAGAAAGTTTTGACGGCGGTGATGACGGCTGGTCCCACGGTATGCCAATTCCGTTGATGACCTGGGAAACCATCTGGGCCCGGAGCTCGTGTGCCCCCCATCTGAAACACCGCAGTTTTAATCTCCTTCTCTGATACCGGCTCCGTCAATTTCTGGTTCATGGTCTCGGTTATCTGGTGGGGTACGCATTGGATGATCGGTCGGGTCGGACCGATTTTAAGATCTCACCGTCATATCGAGTCATCTCTTCCCTATCTCGGTTTCCTTGGTAATCCAACCCCCGTCACTCCCCCTTAATCAGCATATTAGGTTTCTCCTTCTCCTCGATGTCGTAGTGAGATGAAAGAACGTTGTGTTGCGATCTCCCTCTTTTAACCATTTGACCCGGGACCTTTGCTTCCATAATTAGATAACTAGCTAGGGTAACGAAATTGCCCACGATTAATAACTAAATTTATAAATAAAAAATGTTTGACTAAACAACTTTTTAAAACATGACTTTTGGTATGAGAACAATTATATGAGGAATTCAAAATAATTAAACTCTTATTGACTAAATAAAAAAATATGAACAACTTTCTGCAGAAAAAAGTGCACCAATTATTAATCCATCTTACGAATGGAGATTCATTAAGATGTCGAAATGAAATCAAGACTTACTATATATAGAATGAATTTACTTTCATAAAGACAATGACATTTAGATATATAAGAAAATTAGGAAATATGATAATATGGTGGGTGTGGGTGGGTGAGTGGTTCTCTTCATCTGTCAAAAACGATTTGCTTTCATGCAGAAAATGAGGGTTTCTGCATTTTCATACAAGGAGTAACACAACACCAAACAGAAAATAAATTGAAGTATTTTATATTTTACTTAAATAAAAACTTATATTATTACGTCATATTGGTGTTATGTATATATATATATATATATATATATGATACGATATAATTACGGATGAGCGGTTCAGTTAGGTCTAAACCAGACATCTCACTAATACTTGATCTTGAAAAGGAATCTAGTTTTGCACACAAAAATGGTAAGTCTTATCAAGAAGAAATATCAACAAACTTACTATTTATAACGATTTAGACAATCATACATAATATACGTGATAATTATTATGTAACTTCATTAAATAAAATTATTTTTATTAAGATAAGCGTGAGATTAATCGCCTCATGTTTGTTCATAGATTAATATCGTTAAAAAAATATGCAAATAAATCATCACTAAATGCCAAATAAATTATCCACAAGAGTACGTATTAAATCACCAAATAATTATACATTGATATCTAGCTAATATTCTACACACAATCTTCTCAATACTAAAGTCTCCTAACAGCATTGTTTCCGACGATGATCAGCGGAGTATATGTACACCACAAAATATATGAAACCACCCAATTTCAAACTACAAACACTAATAATAACCAATTATATATTGTATATACCTATAGTGTATATGTATCATATGAAGTCGTCTTCCACGATCGATCAAAAGTCCCAGAGACAGTCGATTGTAACATCTGGGATTTGGCAACTTATTCCGAGGTTATTATTGTTGTCCTTCTCGAGCTTTGATGATGAGATCTCTGTCGTGTTGTTGTTCACGTCAGCACTGAGCCCGGTATCCTGAGATCGGGTTATCACCGTTGAGCCGTGATTTGATGAGAACTGCTGCTCTGTCGTACAACGTGGCCTCTCGAGCTTCCCGAGCTGGGATGAGACCAACCCCGGGAGCATAAGGCCTCCGCCGTGGAAGGAGGAGCTCGGGAAAACCGGATTCGGGCATGAATTAAATTGATTCATAATCATCTGATAGGTGGCGTTGGTGTTGATGTAGCTGTAGTTGTTGTTATGGATCAAAGGTTGATGATGATCAAGAGATGGGTAGTAATTGTATTCCCTATCACCATCTTCTTCATCATCAAACCCGCCGCTCTGATGATCGGTGCAGAAGCTCGAGCTCGCCCTGGCAGGGTCCACGAGAGGTGGTGGTGAAGAGGAATTACAGTTCAAAAGATTGTCCATCGTCATTCTTGATAACCCACTTTCACTTCCTGGGATCATCAACGGAGCTGCCTTCTTCATCCCACTGCCTTTGTGAAAAACCCTAGAAACAACCCAATCATCCTGCAATAATAACACTCAGATTTACAAAATCCCAGTTCAATTTAATTTTTTTTTTAAATCGAATATGTATATTATTGTATTTACCTTAGCTACCTTTGGGAGGTTATAGTAAGAGAATTTTCCGTGGAGCCTGAATTCATGCATGACCCAGTTAGTCTTCTCTCCCTTCGGAGCTCTTCCACGGTAGAACACGAGCGTCTTCTTCATCCCGACAAGACAGCCCTTCCCTTTGAATATCTCCTTGTCTTTTCCGGTTGCCTTCCAATACCCCGACTCTGTCGCTCGGTTAGTCCTCGTCCCTGTCGGGTACTTCCTGTCTCTCTGGCAAAAGAAGTACCACTCTTTCTCCCCCATTTTCGCCCTCTCTGCAGTAAAAACAAACAGATTCAGCTGTTTGTTGCTTAATAATTAAGTTTTTCTCATGAAGAAACCAATATACTTACTGGGTAAATCCCAGGGCTCGCACTTGTTCAGATCCACCTCTCCGATGGCGGTGGCCACGAAACTACTGTTCACAACCTTCGGGGTTAGGTAGTGAGAGATGATCTCTTCATCGGTGGGGTGAAACCGGAAGCCGGGCGGCAGATCGACCATCTCTTCTTCTTTGTTCACCACTACGGACTGATCTTCCATCTCTCTTCACCTCAGTGGTGGATTAGATCCTCCAAACCAATACTTATAGAGCAGGAAGAGGTGGTGGATAAGCACGAACGCCGATCCGGTTTTAGTGAAGATCAACAGCAGAAGGCAGGCAGGCAGGAAGAAAGTACATACACGTTTCTCTCTCTCTCTCTCTGTATATATATATGTATATATGCGTGTATGTATAATTACGTAGCTGAATGATCCGGGGGGAGAATGAAAAGCTGTGAAGAAAGTAGGAGAAAATGGAAAAGAAGAGCTTAAATAGAGGAGCTTCTTCAACAAATCATTCTTTTTTCTTCAAACGTCCGTAGCCAATAAGAAACTTGCTCAAGAAGCCTCTTCACCAGTGCCCTCTCCTACTGACGATTTCATTTTATTTGTCATATTTCGTCCAGTAATTTATTTATTTATCTTATAGAGAGAGAGAGAACGACTTATGAGTCATGACTTACAAAATATGAACTATAAATTAATGAGCAAACATCCCATCGGTTTATTCTTTGAGTCCACTAGGTTAATTAAGATATAGGTTGAGACAGATAATACAATTATTATAACGTACGAGTTATGAAGGTGAATCTCATTAAATACATAAAAAGAAATTTAATCTAATACTATCCATCTGAAATTATGTAAGCAATTTAATACATAAAAAATATGAGTATTGATAGAACACTTTCTAAAGATTTTAATTAAAAACTATGAGGAGTTAGCTATTTTAGGATAGGTGGTTTTTACGAAAGGTAAAAAATAAAGTAAAACTTGTTTTTTATCAGAAATACCGCTTTACTTTAAGAAATAAAATGTCGTGACACGAAGTCACGGAAGTTCATACATCATATCATTAACTAATAAACATACAAATGGTAGTGGTGGTCTTTCGACTCAATCATTAAGACTCACTCCCATCTCTCGCTTGTTTTGCTATCCAATTTGCACATTCGTTGCTTGTCCTTGGAATAGCTCGCCATTACACTTGCTCGACTTGTCTTGCGAGTGCTCGGATGTTCGGTATTATTGTTGATGATCTCCAATGTTTCGGCCCTTCCATGATTTGTTGATGAACCACTTGTGAGTCTGTTTCTATAATGATACTTTGTCATCCCGCTTCAATAGCTAAACGTACTCCTTCGTGTATCGTCAATACCTCCATCGTTTCTATGTCACCGCTCATTTGCATCCGGTTCATCCCGCGCATTAGCTGGCCGGTTTTGTCTCGTGCTACCACTTCCTGTAAAACTTGTTTACAACCATATATATAACTATAATCCTTCTTATTTATTTATTGAACCACCACCACTTTACTTCATTAATTTATTTCTATTTGATTGGTATATTCGTTTTGGTGGCCTTTGGGGTTGTGAAAATCTAAGCATTATAATTTGCTCGATAAAATATATATTTCAGATATATATTCTATTTTAGTTGTATTAGTGCACATTTTTTAATATTAATAATTACACAACCTTTTTCTCTTTTTTTCAAGGAAAGTTTGCTAAAACAAATCATAAAGCTCGTCTCACAATCTGTATTCAATTCCTTGAAGAAAGCATTTAGAAACAATAGACTGCATTCTGCCATTCTCAAGGTTTCTCAAGGTTTCAATGATCAATACTATCCTGAGAATTGATATATTAGTTGAAGAAGACGATTGGTCATTTAATTTGATACCCTTATATATAGGCAGTGCATGTAAATCTCTGATTTTCATTGTTATCCCTTAATTATTTATTTGTTAACTGAAATCTACAAATTATTTACTAGTTTTCTTTAATAAATTGCTAACTGTTTTTTCATAAAGTTATAATTTATTAACTTCGACTAAATTATTATTTTTAAATAGTGACGGAGACACATACTACCACATTTCAGATAGCAAAATGAAATTTTTCTTAAGTTTAGACATCAAAGTGTACAATATTGCAAAAACGAATGGGTTAAATACCAAGTAGCTACCTGAACTTTAGACGTTTTGCAACGAGTTACCCGAACTTTGAAAATTCAAAACGGACTACCTCAGCTTTTAAAAAGGTGCAAATAGCTACCTCCGTCCAATTTTCCGTCAACTGTCGTTGAAAAGTCATTGGAAATCGTTGGAAAGTCGTCGGAAATTCGTCAAAAATTGGACAGAGGTAGCTATATGCACCTTCTTCAAAGTTGAGGTAGCCCGTTTTGAATTTTTAAAGTTCGGGTAGCTCGTTGCAAAACGTTCAAAGTTCAGGCAGCTATTTGGTATTTAACCCAAAATTAATTAACAAATTATAAATTTTCCAAAAATCCAGTTAACAAATTGTAAAAAAAAATAGAGTAATATAACAAATAAAATACAGATAGCTAATAAATTGTAACATTACGTAAAGCTAATTGTTTCCTACCACTTAATTATGATAGTAATTACCAAAATTCCTGTAATTAATTAAGAGGTGGTCCATCATATACTAAAAGTGTAATAATTAATCCCTATGAGTAAAGTTTACCCTTTACAGGAATAATTAGGCAAGAATTGGAGTTAGGGGGGGGGGGGGGGGGGGGGGACATATATACTTCCATCACCGTTTCATATTAAAATTATTGACATTATCTGATTAAATACTAAAGTACACGTCACTTAATTACCATTTTTGTCTATTAGTTTTAAATTATTATTATTTTTCAATATTGGCTATTTTTTACTAGCTTTATTTAATTTTTTAGCAATATAGGCAAAATGTGAGAACTAATAAATTCATTTTTATTTATTCCCCTCCCCCCTGACTTTAACATTTTGGGACTTGGTATGATTTACTTTATATATATAGTATCACGAGGTGTTACTAACATAATAATTTAATTATTATTCGTTTGGATTTTATCATCATTAGATTATGGGAAAATGATTAAAATTGGGAGAGCAGAAGAGACAAACACGAAACATCGTTGTCAAGGGTGATGCATAGCTTTGTACGCAATACAATTAATTTTTAGCAGCATAATATAGTAGGTAAAATTTGAAAGATTCAATTTTTAAAGAAAGCGTTTTAGCATTAATCATACTAATCCCTGTAATGTTACTTAATTAGACATAATTAATAGAATTGAAACACTTGAGTCAACTAATCTGGATGGCACTTAGGTCGGCAAGAACCACCATACAATTTGCCTATTTGCAAAAATAAAATAAAAATAAGATAAACTATTATACACATATATTTAGTCCTAAAATAAATACATTATACAATGTCAGATAATTAATTACTGTTATTTGATTAGTTTAGTTGATTAAATTCCAATCCACGTGTTGACATTCTCATGGTTATAAGCTTTAGGATTTTACAGTTCAGCTTCTTTGGCCTTATACACTTTTAGGAACAATATTAAGGGGGATTAAGTAATATTATAAGTGCGGACAAAAATAAAAATAATTAATTTCTACTAAAAGTAGTACTTTGGATTAGGAAAGCTCATAGGGTATTATTCAATCTAGAGATATAATTTGAAAATTAATTATAATTTAAGAAGATAATTAATTCTTATGCCTTGATTATTTAAAAATCCAGTAGCAAATCTTCACCTTGACTTAGCCCCCACCATCTCAGCTAATTAGTGCCATTTTTGTTTTGTTTTCAGAGAAAATATTGATCAAAATATTTATTTTTTTTCGTTTATTAGGTGGTGTTTTATACCATGTATTAACTATGTATTGATATTAATTAATACAATGTTTGATTAGAAATAATGGTATGCATTAAGTAATACATATGTATTAGCTAATACACAATTATAGAGTTAATTGAGTATTAACTAATACATAATCTAACCATGCATAGTATTATTTAATACATACTAAAAATTTACTTAACTACCCTAAGTCTATTAATCTTATCTAAGAATAGTTCATCATGTTTTAATTTTTTTATCAAACTTTGTGAATTTTAATATAAATATTTTAAAATTATTATTTGCTCATATTATCTAATAATAATTAATAAAAAAAATAATATATTAAATGAAAAATAAAATTATGTAATACTATTTATAAATTTTCATCATTAATTATTCCGTATATGTTTTATTTTAAAAAAAATCACTAAGTCAAACATAACAACACATGTTGAGTACCATTCGAATTAAGAAACAATTTATGAGTTCACTTCGACGATGATATATGACATATAGTTAATATTTTGAAAAATAGTTAAAAAATTAATGAAATATTTACTCAACAATATTTTAATATTTGCTCGTCTATTTGATATTTTTTTAAAAAATATATTAAAAATAACATTAAACAAACATATGTCATTTACTCTATTTTTTTTACCGTTTATGTGCACGTGTCAGGAGGTAAAAAAATTAGAAGTGTTTATTTAACTGTTTCATTTATATATTTTGCTAAGTGTGTTTTCACATGTCATGTTGTTCCCAAAATCGATTTGTACAATCATGTTTTTTTTTTTATAAAATCATGTTCTTTGTAAAATCATGTAGTTCCACATGTTTGTAAAACTAATGCAATGCTATATTTTTTCTCTTCAAACAGAAATCAATCACACATAGTCACTAGGGAACATGAAGGTTTTGAAGCTTTATGCATAAGAGTAACATTTTAAGGATGAAATTGCAAAGATCATAAGAAAAGAGTCGAAGTGGATTGAATCGGTCATGGCTCAAAGGGGATACTATTTCATTTCATTTTATTTTTGTGTTCGTAATTTTTTCCCAAATATTTTGAATATGAATATATTTTATTTTAAAAAATAAATCAATTCATGTGTACAACTTATTTACATTGCAAACTAAATTTAAGGGTGTTGAAGTCTTTTTGCCACTTTACGTATAATTTTTACCGAATCAAACATTGTCTTTTGTTATACATGTATAAGTATATCTTAATTCATGTCTTATCCAAACATAGTATTAACTAATACACATATTAATTAATATATGTATTACCTAATACATGTATTAAATAATACATCCAATCAAACGCCCCCTTAATTTCGAAACTGATATATATATACACGCATATATATAATCGGTTTAGGGCAGATTTAGGGTATCCTATTATCTGGGTCAAAATCAAAACTGAAAATACAGGTTCTTAAAAAAAAAAAATTGGATCCTACCTATTATTAAAATTGTTACCCTAAACCTATCCTAAGTGTTGGTTACGAGTAGATCTCAAACGAGTAAGTTGTTCACTCACAGTTATTAAAAAAATATTAAATCAGTAATTGTCGTTCTAATCTAATTACTAAGTTTATAACCTTAAATTTGTTATTGTTTTACATAGTACAAACTATCGCAGTTCATTTTCTCAAGTTTCTCTCGCACGGGTAGGGTTGCCGATGGTTAGGGTATGGTACGACTATGACAAATACCATAACCATACCATATTTTTAAACTACATACCATAACCATTACGAGTACAATTTTCAATATCATACCGTATCAATAACTGTAGTTATTAACCACGTTTTTGCATGTATGCCCATATCCATTACCACACGTGAAAGTAATTCAACACCATGAATGCTATCTTAATAAATACATAAATTTTCGTTACAAACAACAACAAAATTCAACACTACCATTTAATATAAACTAAAACACCATTCAACATTAACACCATTTAAAATTAACATTAACACTATTCAATATTAATATCATTCAATTAGAGTTCGTTCTAGAATCCCGAATTCGTAAAAATTGAAAATTCTACTTCTATTAATAGTGTATCCTAATATATTAATATTAAATAATTATTATATTTATATAATAATCATGAGTATGACTATAATACCATAACCATTACAGGTAGTAAATTCATCACCATAATCGCACCACACCATAATGGTACGGTTAACCATAAAAAATGATAGTTATAACCATAGTTTTTGGGTTTTCACCGTACCATTGTGAGCCCTACACACGGGCCACACCACGACACAATTCTCTTATCATGCACAACACACAAAATCTCGGTTCTCCAACGTGGATGGATTGTATGATTTTGTGAAAACAAATTATGATTGGTGGATAATTGTATGATTGTTGCAACTTTGTATTTGTTTTGGAAACAAAATAGATTTCAAATAGGTTAGTATAAACATGTTTAGTAATTTATTTTGAAACAGGTTTCTAATAGGGTACCTGAAATTGTTGGTATAAATACATTTTGTGTAGGTTTCGATTCCAAATGCAACATGGTGGGTTCCAGTTTCAAAATTTAATATCATGTTTGCAACAGGTTAGGTTTCGGAACCTCTATAATTACAGAGTACACGAAACAGCTCACCCATAATAATAATCATGAACATCTTTTTATTTCTAACTCTTGAATCTGAAACTTTAATTGAAGTATGAAATGTTAAATTGGTATACAATATATGTATGTTTGTCATTCTTGTTCTTTTTATGTCGGATAAAATACGACATTACCCCTATAGTTTGCTCCGTTTTTAAGTTTCTCCCTTAAAATTTAAAATTTTCGTCATAATGTTTGAACCAAATAAAAATTACCCAATTTCCGTCCAATTACCGTTTACTTGTGACGGAAATGTGATCATGCGCCAAACACGTGTTTTTTTAACATTTGTAAGTGACCAAAGAGCCCTCCATTCCAAGTATTCCTCCCTTGTCAGTGAAACAACAGGTGAAGAAGAGTCGGTGGGGGCAAGCCATCGTTTGAGTCCAGGGCGCAGTGGCTGAACCTGTCGTTCGGTTGGGGCAAGTCAACCTGAATCACGGAAGCGGTGGAGCCGAGGGTTCTGCAACAAAAACAACAAGTGAAAAAGAGTCGTCAGGGGTAAGTCGTCGTGTGAGTCCAGGTCGCAGTGGTTGAACATGTCGTTCAGTGGGGGCAAGGTAGTCAGAACTATGGAAGCGACGGAGCTGAGGGTTCTGAAACAGAAACAACAAGGTGGGTTTGCTAGGTAGAACCCATTTTTATGAGATTTGCTTTATAATTAGAAAATAATTGAAGTCTGGATTTTGGATTTGCGTAGTGGGTTTGACACTGCATATAGTGTAGCAAGGTAGAACCTCAACTTCCATCTCATCTCATACAGGGACGAAGCTACTTGAGGTCCAGGGGGGCAATTGCCCCCGCTGAGTTTTCAAGTAGTGTATATTTCAATGGCAATTGCCCCCCTGACCGAAAGGAAGAAAAGGGTTGCTCAGGAGTTCGCTGCTCGATTAAGAAGAGAAATTTACTATACATGAATAAGAACTAATTTACCTAATGCCGAAATCAAGAAGAATAGTAGCACAGCAGCTGCTTTCATGGTAGAGTTGAATTCCATCTTTGTTCGGTGCTCAATTGGAATGCTGTGTCTGTGGCAGTAATATGAAGAATGTGGCCTAGGTAGCAGATGGACAATATTCTCTCGGCCCAATACATCTTTTAATATCTTGCCCCCACTCGTTGTAAATCCTGGCTTTGTTGCTGATCCCATATACCCATTTTCTGAGTAATTAACTTAAAAATTCAATCTTTCGGTGTCCGGAGCTTACGATCGGGTTGCGATGATCTTCCTACGAGTCAATGCAAACATAAATTTCACCATATGTGACTACGATGAAGACATGAAACAGGTCAAGATTGAAACTTTGATTAGAAATATAATTTTTGTACAAAATAATAACTTTATTAATTAATATGCAGATGTGGATTTTGGGTAAGGAATAATTTGTTCATGTCCTTCGTTGTGAAGGCCCCAGAGCCTCGAGAGGGAACTCAAAATTCCAAGGGAATAATTTTTATTCGGTCCAATCATTAGAACGAAAATTTAAAATTTAAACTTTAAGGGAAAAATATAAAAACAGAGTAAATTTTAGAGGACAATCGTATTTTACCTTTTAAGTCTCTCCTTAACACACACCCATCAAATTTTGTCCCCAAACTCCGTCACCTTACAATTTGAGTCCTCGGTAATCACTTGCCCACAAATTCTTCTCTCTTTATTGACTTCGGAGCACAAACCACAAAACTAAAAAGCAAACGAACCTTTGAAGTGGGACCATCGGGACGACTCTTTTGCATACGCCGTATCGAACCCTAAAATAGAAAGAAAAAAAAATTATTGTCAAGGGCTAATTATGATTTCTAGATGTAGAACAAATAACATGTTAACGTGTTACCCAAATATTGTTTGTCTTTTCCTTCCCTTTTTCTAATTTATTATTAATAATAATAACAAGGCTAAATTTCCACAATTTATAGCCTTATTCATGATGAAAAATAATACGTAAGTAGGTTCCCATAAAATAATTTTACAAAGTAATAGCTTAATAATAGGAAAATTCGTAAAAGCATAGGAGTACTAGCTACCTTTGTCAAAAAGAAAATTATATATTTATTTCGATGTTATTATTTTTATTAATGATTTCAAATTTAGAAATCATCACGGAAGTTTGAATATACATATTATTCTGATCACTATTAAGACAACATAAAAAATTTAATTATGTTTTCATGAACTCAAACAATAAAGATATTCAACCTACTACTTTAATTAAAATAAACTTCAAAATTAACGATTGAAACTCTTAATTAAATTCGAACTAGAATCATAGTTGTAACTAAACATGCTTTGATGCACGATCTATTCCCATAAATGATGTTGAGCAAAGTATTAATGTTAAACTAAACTATAAACTAGCGAAAGAATTTTAATCAGAAATTTCGGGTTCGAGTTTCGAAGATAAAAAATCTTACCGAGTAACACTCTATTCCTTGACCGACTAATTGTGAGTAAAAATTATTTTAAATATATAGTAAACACGCTAAAACTGTCGGATAAACCGATGAGGTTCTATTAGGATAAACCGCAAGAAAAAACAATAACTGTCGGATAACTATGAACCACCCAAACAAAAATTATATATATATTGGAGATATGCAATATATGACGTTTAGGATACGTTGATGATGGCGATGACGTGTGTTCTCTTCCCTAAACTCATTACAACCGTTGGATTTGGTTGGTAGCTAGCCGCAGTCGACCTAGTTATGAATTGGTAACATCATGAACTAATATAAGAATGTGGTTAGTCCAATTAGTAAGCAGTTTGTGGTTTTAAATTATAAATACGTAAAAGATACGGATTTTATGTTCAGATATTGCCATAGTATTATATATATATATATACATATATAAATTAAATCGTGAATTAGGATTGCGAAATCATTGGCAGTCAATAGATATTTTTATAAAACTTTAATTTATTATTATAAATAGTTGGAGTCTTTTCTATAATTACTATCTTCGAAAGTTATTGTTTTGGTCAAGTGGGTACGCAATTGAGACTGAACATAATATATATATTGGACATCTATGTATGATTGATATTTATGTATTAATGATTAGTTCAATAAAAAATACTGACTTATATTATATAGAGTAATTAATTAATTTAACTCATCAATAGTAGTATATTAAACTTGGGTTAATAATAAAAAACGAAATTTGATGAAAATATAAAAAACAAATTGAACTTTTTTTGGACAAACAACTAACCAAACTTAATAAATTTAGTAAACAAAAAATCTACCTAAAATTGTTTTTGGATAAATTTTTCTAATTTGGACAAAATAATTTGTCTAATTATAAGTACAACAACAACAATATAGATGAAATTAAATATAATCTGACAAATTACTCCGTCCATATTAGAAAAACTCATCCAAACATAATTGCAAATTTAGGTAGGTTTCTCGATTACTAATTTTATTAAGTTTGGTTTGTTGTTTATAAAAAAAAAGTTGGGTTGTTCTTTGTATTTTATCAACGTTCGGTTTACTTTTTGGTAATTAACTCTATATTATAAAAGAGTTGAGGGACATTAATTATATGTATTTTTAATTAAATGAGATAATTTTATCACCAATTAATTTTAGGATTAATAGTTTCAATGGTCTCATATGTGTTGGGTCATGCGATCGGTTAGTACCCCTATGTTGTTTATTGATACTTTATGTTTTCAGAATGTTATTCTTTAATCCAAATTATGTTTGCTGTCAAGTTTAACTAACGGAATATTTGACGTAACGAATGGAAAATAAAAATTATATGGAAAAAGTTTTAAAAAAATATTTTAAAACTTTATATATTAATAAAAATAAAAATGTTTATATATATATATATAAATAAATATAAATTTGAAAGAAAAAAACTTAGTATAATTAAAAAAGATTAAAATATAAAAATTATTGTTTCTAAATTTATTTATAAAAAAAATCGAAAACATGAAAGTAAAAAAAAAACTAGCATTGAACCCTCAAGAGTCGTTTAGCCTTGTGGTCCAATTGACCCAGCCAGGATCGAACCCAGGGCTAATTACGATCCAGACCTGGTCGCCCAGGTCAGGCGATCTGGTCGGATTCCAATCCAGCCCAGGGTTCGACCATTGACTCAGTCAATTGGACCCAAGAGTCCAATGCTAGATTGTTTTTTCTTCCCTATTTTTTATTATTATTTTTTATTATTTAAAAACAATCTACTAAATTTGGTTTGATTCGATGTAAACTTTAATATTTACTAATCATGTTTAGGCCGAAGAGAAAGCAGTGGCCTTAATAAGTCAATGTTGTCGACTTTTAAATTATTTTCATTATTTTAGTGCTGTCGGGCTGCACACCTGGGCAGGCTCTTTCTCTCTCTCTTTATACAAGATTGAATAGCACAGATAACTGCCCTAACTGTCTTCAACTAACAGAATAGCACGCAGCATCCAGAAAGCAGACACAGATAAGACAGCAGCAGGTTCTGCTCTCGACATTTTTGTGTAGGAGTGGACACTCTGTTCTTCTTTTGGTTCAGCCCTATCTTGTCAATTGGAGAGTGGAGACTTGACTCTCCAACCATGGTTTGATTGGTTTCTACCTTGCTTCTCCAAAATTAGGTAGCACATTCAATCTAAAAAGAAATGAAGAAAAGGACAACAAAGACTATAGGTTGAAGATGATTCCCGTTTAGAGAATAATATGATTCAGAATTAAATTACTTGATCATATACTACATATGAAGGTGTTATGATTTGTATTACTACAAATAAAGTTAATAAAATAATTTTTTTTATTGTTACAAATTTGTTTGTTTGCTAAGATACTGTTTTAGTTAATAGATAATTCACATTCAATATCAATCCGCTGTATAAAAAATAGGATTTATTATCTCAATAGTTAATTATGTTGAAACAATTAAAACTTGAGTTGAAGAGTCATTAATGTTTCACAATGTAACTGAACGGTTACACAGATATTTTATGAAAGAATTACTAAAATGCCCTTATTCATCATCTTCATTTTTTTTTTCATATTCATCTTTCTTTAATAACCAAAATTGAATTCCAAAAATTGAATAACCCAAAATCGAATATCAAACTTAGAAATATGAGATATTTAGGTTTCCAAACCTAGAAATCTATAAAGTTTGTGTAAATGAATCGGTATTTATGTGTTTGCGTAAATCTATGTTCGAATTGAGGAATAACTTGAAGATGGTGAATAACATAAACATGAAGAATTCTCACTTTAATGACAATTTAATCACATTTTTTAAATATAAGTAACTAATTAGCATAATATTTAATCAAAAAGGCACATTCTAAAATGTAAGTGACTGTTTAGTTACACTAAAAAATATAACTAATTATTTAATAATATATAATAAATATAAATAACAAATTTTTTTTTAGCCAAAATATATCTATATATTTTTTGTGGTAGAATATTTCTATATCTATATTGAAAGAGTACATTAGTGAATCTATCTATCTATCTATCTATCTATCTATCTATCTATCTATATCTTGGAACACAATTCTAAGTTTCTGATCATCCAACACATATAATCATGCGTGTTCTGTCTTTCGATCATCGGAAATAAATGATCACATGGACAGAACTTTCTTCGTGTCCGTGAGCCCTTTTTTCTTCCTTTTACAGCATCATTTCATTCCACCACATCCACATGTTTTTGTCCAGGTGGCAAATACATATGTAGCAGATTCCGCTTGAAACTTACACTCCACTCAAAGGTCTACATCTTGATAAGATACCTCCATCAAATTAAAGTATAATAAATGACATCTAATCCCGCAATCATCAATTAGTTCTTAATTAATTGAACAATAAGGCTGCGTTTGGTAAGCATCGATGAAACCGAATATAGAACCGGAAGTTCCATACAAACATCACTAGACGTGCCAAACGCATGCACCAGTGTAAAGGTGATTAGCAAATAGGTGTGATCTAATTGTAGATAGGCCTCTTTTTACAAATAGAATTACGTTAGAGATATCTGTATTTATTTACACCTTCAGAAATATGTTAATATATATAGGTTGGGTTTTAGGGTTTACAAAGTGATCTGCTAAGTCTCTTATGTTTTTTGGTATTCTTCTCTCTAAGTCTGTGTTAGTTTCCAACGATCGTGATGATTCATGCATCTAATCACGGAAGCCTAAACACTACACTAGAGGGTTTAGTGTAGCATAGAGAAAATGGTCGTGGAAACAGTTGGAGTTGAGTGTCGATCAAGGTTTTGCTCATTTTTAATTTATACGTAATATATATATATATATATTCTTAGTTAAATTCAATACAACCCATCACCCTTCTTTCACTTTTTACTAAAATGACATACTTACTTCTCTAAATGCAATGATAACATTATCCTTCCTCAAAACTTATATATATAATGTAGATAGATATAAAAGCAATACACTGTTTTGAAACTAATACTAGATTAACACGATTTTGTAATACAAAAATAAGTCTACATACAAATGAGATTTGCTCATACGGTCCGAGTTTGGTGGAAATTCTGAACTCAAAGCTTTATCATATCCCAACACAACGTCTATCACTAGACCACTACTACAAAATATTTTTTTACGTACTTCAATTATAATTATGGCACCAACTCCACAAGTGAAATATTCTTTTTATAAAATTTTGTTCCAACTAATAATAAACTCGTGGCCATACGATAACCAACACAACGTTCTACCATTGAATCTCATTGGCAGGCAAACCTATTTGTATATATAAAGAAAACGTGTTTTTCCTATATTTGGAACTAGAGGTTTTCCAAACAATGTTAGTTTTAAGAAAAAATATCTTAATTTCCTGAGTAAATAATGTGATTTTAGTTGAACATTTATCTTAAATTAACTCCCGTTGCCCGTTGGTCGATATATACAAGCATAACAAAGTTAAAATATGTTAAGATGGTTTAAGAGAGTATACCAATTGTCTTCACTTTTTGATATAGTTGGTTAATACATATGTTTAAGTCTTACACAATATATAATATAATAACTTATTTTTTCATATATATATAAGATATGATTTGATGTGCATGTCAAGGAGGCGTACAATGAATTTGCATGGATGTCCATGCAGATAAAGAAGCGACAATGTCCCCTTACAACTAATAATTGAGGTCGATGACGTCGTTTTTTCAACAGATTATTGCGTGGAGGCATGCAGCTTCCATATATAATAATCGTATTTGGAGACCGGATTGGACAACTCAACTCTCCATTTCTGTAAAGCTAATGAAATTTGTTGTACTGCTATCTAACTAATTACATTCATATATATACATACAAAGCTCTGTTATGGGAAATCAGACATTTGCTATTTCTTCATTTACGCGGAAAGCAGATAATACATACATACATACATACGATAGTACGTATATATAATAAACCTATATATTTGGATCGGACCCATATTTTCCATTGTTATAGACAATGATATTGACACGATAATCTAGTAGGCCATGTTCCGTATCCCAACCGAAACGTGTCTAGTGAGTTAAGGTTCATGCTCTATATAATACATATACTAAGATGCGACACGGCCCACACCGAAGTTGCACAATCATCTTTCATGTTGAGTCGTATTCTTGACAACCTAATATTTGGCGAAGCGAAACACAAAAACTATTCATCGAATGTTGAATCAAAGGTGTTTGCCGTTATCTCTCTTTATGATTAATTAGCTGTATCCTTATGAGTAATTATATTGTATTTAAGTGTGTGGATTTACATGGTGAGTTGTTACCCTAAACCCTAGAACGAGATTAGTATATGAAGTGGAAGAAACCTAAATGGACTTCAATGTAAAGTCTTTGGTTAGGCGATGCATGCACTACGGGAGAAATGTCATATAACGACTCCATGTAACACCTCAACTACTATAGGGCCGTCAAAAATTAAATTAAATAGAATATCACCGCTCAATTACTATGGAGTCGTGATTTTACTTTTTTTACGGCTCAACTATTTGAGCCGTGAACTATCTCTCACTTTTTACGACTCAATTTCAAGTGTCGTGAATAATTTAATTAATTTTTCTATAATTTTCGCGGCTCATTACATTTTGGGTCGCAAGTTTTATTTAATTATTATTTTATTTTAACTAAATTTTTTATGTTTTGCGGCTCCTTATTTTTCCAGCCGTGATTATTATTTAATTTTAAATATTTAAAGCAGCTCAATTTTTCTTTTGTTTATCTATGATTTAATTTAAGTAAAAAATATATATTATTCGCGACTCGTTTTTCTTTTAGCCGTGACAAATATTACTTTTATGAAATAAATTTGTTTTTCACGACTTGTTTTATTTATATAAAACAAAAATATTTTTAATAGCTCATTTTTGTTTTGAGGCACTTTATTATTGACACTGATTTAATTTAAGTAAAAATAAAATATTTTTCGCGGCTCGGTTTACTTTCAGCCGTTAACTGTCCAAAATAAAAAAAATTGCGGCGGGTTTTACTTTCAATCGTGAAATGTCCAAAATTAAAAAAAAAATGTTTTTCATGACTCATTGTGTTTTGAGTATTGATATACTTTGTATATGTCGAGAACCTTACCCTCATTCTATCAATTCTGCAGCATCTCTTCCTGTTCTTCGTCGTCGCGACCATCTTCAGCTTCCATGTACGTTTCTTCTTCTTATTTTTTCCTTCAATTTCTTCAATGAATTGATCTCCTGAAGTCTTATTTGTGTATTCCTTGTTCGATTTGACAGCAGAATCAACTGAAGTCCTCCATCGTCGTTGCTCGCCCACGACAGTCCGATTTTAGTAAGTTTTCATCATTTTTTTGTTCAATTTCTTCAATGAAGTCCTAATTTGTGCAACCGAAACCCTAATTTCTTCAATGAAGTCCAATTTCTGGTTTAACTTTCAACCGAAGACCTAATTTGTGCATGCCCTAATCCGAATCCCTAATTTAGGTGTTTGAGTTTTTAATCTGCAGGTTGACATTATTAGCTATATTAAACTCAAATATGTTAATTATTTTTCCTTCAATGTATATTAAATCAAAATGAAACATAGCTTGGAATATCTAAATCTTTTAGTTAACTTTGAGAAAAAAGAATAGAATTTTTGGTGGATTGGTGATGATGATGATACAAAGTTGCGAGTTTAGTAGAAAATGATGAACACACAATCTTCAACTTTGATGAGAACAAAATTCTTATTTTTTCTTTCTAGTGGATCGGAGACCCCACTGTCTTAACTTTCATATTCGGCATGGATAAAAAAATAAAGAATTAGCAAAGAGTACCAATACAGTGTCAAAAATTTCATTGAATTTGCTAATAGAAATGGTTTGGTTAAAGGAAAAATGATATGTCCTTGTCGTAAATGCCAAAATAGAAAATATCATGTGGCAGAAGAAGTAGAAGGTCACTTGATTTGGAATGGTTTCTTGGTTGACTATACAATATGTTTTTTTCATGGTGAATCTTGTCTACAAACTCGGCCCAATATGAACCAAGAAATGAATACTCCTATAAGAAACAGTGAAATTAACACTCATTTGGATGGACAAAGTGAATTAGGAGATTTATTTCATGATGCAATGTGATATGGTCCGTCAAACACTGTGCAAGATAATAGACCAGTTGTTGGTGATAATGACGCTTCAGGATCAGAACAACATGATGCAGTCTCTTCAAAAATTTTACCTCTTCAAAAATTAATGAGTGTGAGAAACCATTATATCCCAATTGTGAATCATTCACAATGATATCATTCATATTTTACAAATTTGGAATATAAAAACAGTTGGTGGTTGGTCTTGGAAATCAGTTGATATGTTGCTTGAAGTTTTAAGAATTGCATTTTCTTTAGCAACTTTTCCAGTTTCTTATTATGATGCTAATAAATTGATTACAGAATTAGGTCTTGAGTAAGATAAGATACATGCATGCCCAAATGATTGCACGTTGTATTGAGGTAATAATGATGAACATTCAAGTTGTCCAACTTGTGATCTTTCAAGGTGGGAAAATCATAAAAAATACATAGCTGAAGATAATATAGAAGATACTAATTCTTCTGAAAAAAAAGAAGAAGAAACATGCAAAAGTATTGCGGTATTTTCCGTTAATTCCAAAACTCAAACGTCTACATATGTCAAAGGATATCGCATATTCGATGCGATGACATAAGGAAGGTCGAACAATGGATGGAGTCTTGAGACATCCTGCTGATGCATTGGCGTGGAAGTTATTCGATGAGCGTTACCCAAATTTGCATATGATCCACGTAATGTCAGATTAGGATTAGTTAATGATGGTTTTAATCCATTTAGGACGATGAGTGTAACTTATAGTGCATGGCATGTTTTACTAATCCCTTACAATATGGAGCCTTGGTCGTGCATGAGGAAGACGTCTCTTATATTATCAATGGTCATCCTTAATGAAAAAAGTCCCGCAAAACGATACAGATATTTATCTAAAACCACTGATTGAAGAGTTAAAACAATTTTGGAATGGTGTTGAGGCATATGATGTGTTAAAGGGTGGGCGTTTTACTCTTTGTGCATCACTCATTTAGATTGCTAATGATTTTCTTGCATATGCTAATTTATATGGCTGGAGTACTAAAGGTCGGGTTGCATGTCCTATATGTGCTTAGTGAACTGAGTCTTTGTGGTTGGATAACAGTGGCAAATACTGTTATATGAGTCATCGTCGCTAGTTAAACATAGATCATCCATTTCGTCGTCCAAAAACTGAGTTTGATGGTACAGTTGAGATGCGAATTTCACCAACAACTCTTTCTGGTGTGGATGTTTTTTAACAAATGAGGAGTAATACAAACAGTTATGGTAAATGTATTAAGAAGCGGTCAAGAGATGGTAATAACATAGTTGTTGATACAACATTATAGGATGAAGATATATTTGAGAGAGATGATTACTCTAAACAAGATGCCTCGACATCTATTCAAGGCAGTGTATTATGGAAGAAGAAGAGCATACTTTTCGAATTGCCTTATTGGATATATAATCTTCTCCGACATAATCTGGATGTGATGCATATACCAAAAAATGTTTGCGATAAAGTGATTGGTACATTGTTGAATGTTAATGGGAAGACAAAGGATAATGAAAAGGCTCAACACGACTTAAAGACTATGGGCATAAGACCTGAACTTCATCATGTAGATCGTCCCAATGGGAAGACTTATTTGTATTATGCTTGTTACACCTTTACATTAGCTGAGAAAGATAGATTTCTTACATTGTTGAAATATCATAAAGTTCATGATGGATATGCTTCAAATATATCTAGGGGAGTAAACCTGAAAGAGCAGAAGCTTTCCAATCTTAAAAGTCATGTGCTAATGCAAGATATTCTACCGCTTGCATTGAGAGGCGTATTGACAAAACATGTTGTTCTAGCTCTCAATGATTTGTCAACCTTTTTTAAGAAATTGTGCTGTAAAACTCTCCATATCGAGGATTTGGATGAACTTCAGAATAGTGCAACACTTGTTCTGTGTCATCTAGAGAAGACTTTTCCTCCAGGATTCTTTACGGTGATGGTGCATTTAATTATCCATCTATCAGTCGAAGTAAAACTAGGTGGTCCTGTACAATACCAATGGATGTATCCTATTGAAAGGTTAGTTCAGTTAAATATCCTTATCCAATGTGCTAAGCGGAATGTAATAATATTTTTTTTCTAATGAAATTTTAAGGTTTTCGTTCACCTTTAAAAATTACGTTAGGAATAAGCTCAACCAGAGGGCTCAATTGCAGAAGGGTATATTGTTAAAGAATGTATGACCTGTTGCAAAAGGTTTATAGGAGAGTTAGACTCGATATTTAACCAACCCAAAAGGATGTTATCCTATGTAGGAGGTGAAAAATATTTATTTTCATCGGGTGGTTATTTCATTGGTAATGCTCAGACGCTGGTGCTTGATCGGATATTGATAGCTCAAGCACATCGTTATGTGTTACTTTATAGTGGTATAATCGAACCACATCGTCAGTCAGTTTTCTTTTTAAATCACATAATTATGTGTCGTTACTAAATATTTCAATGGTACAATTGAGTTAAATAGAAATGTGCAGAAGATTTATTGATTATCAACGAGGACAACATCCTTCAGTTTCAACTTCTCGCATTGAGGGTCAATGGTTTATAGAGAAAATTGCAGATTGACTTAATAGACATGTTTATATGAACCCATTCTTGTTCTTATTTGAATGTGCATAGTTTTCTTATTAAATACTTCAATTCTTATAGTATTTCTAAAAATCTAGGTCCCTGACATGATTGTTAATAAATGTTCACAAGAAGAAATTGCTCTTGCAACTAGTCCAAATTTCGTTGTTCAAAAAGCTAGTGGATTCTCTATCAACAAATTTGTATTCCATCCAAAATACCGTGAGAAAAATAGAAAATGTCATAATAGTGGTATAATGGTTGAAGCATATGGACAAACTTACTATGGAAGGCTATCATACATTGTTGAAATAGATTATTATGGGAGCTATTCTGTTATACTATTTCAGTGTGATTGAGTTAATGTGAAATATCTGAGAAGGCTAAAGAAGGATTCAAATGGTACAATCTTAGTTAATTTTTCGAGATTGATACACACGGGAGAACGATTGTGTGATGATCCAATTGTGTTCTCATCACAAGTTAAGCAAGTATTTTATGTGCAAGATCCAAACATTGTGGATTGACACTTGGTAGTGGAAATGAATCCAAGGGACACATTTGATATGGGAAAACCTGAAGATGGCGATGAAGATGATGATTCTAGCCAAGAGACACATCATATTTTAGATGTTGATGAACTTAATAATCATCATCGTTGGATTCGAGAAGATGTTGGACAATGAGTTCTAATTTACATTATGTGATTCATACATAATGTCTTTTAGTGGAAGAAACATGTCAAGCAAGTATTTAGGTTCTAGTAGTTATAATGATGGTGATAATAGAGTGCATTATGCTAGTTGTCCTACACCAACTCCATCTAACTCGACATTTGAGGGACAAGACGATGCAACATCGTTACTTACTCATTTGGAGAATTTTAGGTGATGTAATTTATATTTTAATGTATAATGAATTTAAATAGTTATTGTCTCATAATCTTTGAATTTGGTTTAAGAGATAACTCTGGTCATCGATATTGGAGCAAAAGTCATCTTAATGCAAGGGAAGTATGGAAATTCCAAGATGGTAGAATAATTATTTACTGCAATCAATATGGTCAACCATATGGTAAATAAGCAAAAGTTTTAGGAAGTTGGCTTGGACAAGTTGTTCGTAAATCCCAGCTATGCCCTTAGAATTTTAAAGGATGGAAGAATATGCCAGATAACTTCACCCAAAATTTACTAGCCATGACAAAAGTAAGTTATATGTTATTTTTAAGTGATTATTTCTATGTTTAACTTATTATCTATTTTCTTACAAACATGTTTGCAGACAAAATTCGTTTGTCTGAATGATACTGGGAGATCCTTTGACAAGTTTGTACTGAAACCAGTCGCTAAAAAATGGAAGGATCACAAAAATTCTCTAAAAGCAATGTTTTATAAACCGAGTGCGACAAAAGAATAAATTAAAGCAAATAGCATTGAAGGAGTGGACCAATGACAATGGGAATTACTGGTAGATCATTGATTTTCTAATGTAGGACAAGTTAGAATGTGTCATTTTCTTACAATTCAAAATATTGATTCTCATTGTGTTGTATTGTTTTTGTGATGGAATCATCCTCTCGAGGAAAACATAATTGGTCACAACAATCATCTCTTCACACCACTGGGTCAAAGAGTTTTGCTTATGCAAGATATAGATTAGCATGAATGCTCCTAAACACATGTTTAAATTAATTGACATAATTTTTAGTGTTGCTTTGCAATGTATTTTATCATATTTATTTAATAGGAACTTGAACGTAAAAGACATGTGGGGAGTCTTGAATTTTATGAGTATGCCCATAAAAAAAGTGGCGCATTTGTTGATGAAGAGATAATGTCATTAGTGGTAATACAATAAATTTTAAGTTAAATTATGAATACAAGTTATATTTATAGAATATGTCATATTAACAAAATCTTCATTCTTAACTGTATGATGTAGGAAAAAGAAAATTTTTAAATGCAAAAGCGTGTTTCTCATAACCCAAACGAGGATCCACTTATAAGAAAGGAGGATGTGTATGGTGAGGTTGTAGGTGGAAAAAAACCGGGGTGAATCAAAGGTTATGAGCTTGGTGTTACACCGACATGATACTTGGATCTAAAAAATTTAGTCTAAATGAAGAAGAAGTAGAGAGACGTGTACGAGAACGTCTCTAGGCAGATTATGATGAGAAATTGAGACAACAAGAAGTTAGAATGCAGGCACAGATGGAGGAGATGTATAAACAATTTCATATGCAATTACAATTCATTCAAAATAATATGAACATAATTAATTCATTTCAAAGCTTCATGACAGAAGATTCTAGTGATGTCCCCCCCTTTTAACAACTTTGGTTTGAGGTCCTCGCATTTACCAAGCGGAAATCAAGTAATTATATAGTTTACATTTTGCAATAATATTACTTTATGCATTTACTGTTTGATGGATAGTAGTTTGAATATATTATTATGGTATTTTTAGTGTTTTGGTTGCTTAAGTCTTGTTTGCGAATTGAGGTTTAGTTTAATAGATTAATTTCTTAATTGTTGTGCATCTTATAATTTAAATTAATTTAATGTTTAAATGTTGCATATTATATTTTAATTTTTGGATGTTTATATAGGATGGTCAGACAACTCATCATTGTAGTCATTTCACCCTTTTTACCAACCTTGGTTTTGGTTCCTCGCATTTACCAACCGGAAATCAAGTAAGCATACAATTTACATTTTGCAATAATACTATTTTATTCGTTTACTGTTTGATATATGGATAGCGTTTTAAATTACTTTTCACGGTGTTTTTAGTGTTTTGGATGCTTTAGTCTTGCTTGCGAATTGAGGTTTAGTTTAATAGGTTAATTTGTTTAATTGTTGTGCATATTATAATTTAACTTAGTTTAATGTTTAAGTGTTGCATCTTATACTTTAATTTTTGGATGTTTTTATAGGATGGTGAGATAACTCATCAATAAACAACATCTGATAGTGAACAATCTGCTGGTGGAAGTCAAGACAACGATCAATCAAATGAATCGTCTTAGTCAAGACAATGTTAGGAATGAACAACTATTATAACATATTATGTTTTTGAATTAATGAAGCAAACTTACGGATATGTAATGTATTGTATGCAAAAATACAGATTTTGGTATGTAAACTATTCAGGCTGTATTATTATAATTATGGTATAAATTATTATTTTAAAAAAACAATTTTCGCGACTCATACATATGAGCCAGGAATCGTTTTATTTTTTGTGGCTCGCATATATGAGCCGCCAAAAATATGGATTAAAAAAAACAATTTCTGCGGATCAACCAAAAGTGTCTCCAAAAGTGTCGCAAGGATAATGCAGACCTAAGCCCGGATACCTAGGTGCATCTGTTTCTCCTAAACTAGTCAGGGCGACCACAACCTTAAACTGAGTTGGCCTCAACTCATTGGGCTTTATATCTAAACAAAACATCATGGCATGACAAGAACAATACTAAAATAACAAAAAAGAGGAAGTTTTACCTCCTAAAAAGTAGCAAAGAGAACAGAAAAGACTACCTGTCGAAGAAAAAACGGAGACATTGGTCTCAGGAATGTCCACCACAATCGGTGCGACCACCTGACTTCCAGAAACCTCTTTCGGCACAGGAGCTCTTTGGTCTGGCACGAGGGAAGAAGCCTTCCTGATAATAAGAGGAGCATTTAACATCCCTAGCCGCAACTTTCTGCCCAGAAGAAGACTGGGCAGAATAAGGTTTGGATGATGATCCCTTGCCAAAAGTTTGATTCTTGTTACCACCAATGGTAGTAAAAAGGAGAGTTTTGCTGAAGATAAAAGATGAGAAAGGAAAAGCTTAAACAAAGGATTGAGGAACACTTGAACTCTGGAATGCAAAGGCTTGAGTGCGTAAATGGCTAAATGCCAAAGTTTGGCTTTTATAGCCAAAATTGGAGAAACCGAACAGGTACGTCGAAAAGGCTCAGGCAATGATTACGCCCCTTTGGGTAAAATCGAAGTAATATCAGAATTCAAAGGGTCACATCGGGGAGACAAAAGGTCGAAATGATACGAAAACTATGTGCCTACCCCCTAGTTACGGAAGACAAAGAGACAGACATGCCTCAAATGTCCTCACGACTTCTCGCCAAACAGTGCATTTATTAAATGCTCAAAACCTTACACAAAAAGGTGATCGCCAAAAGCTATATAAAGTCTCTCCTAAGACCCTCGCAACGATAGTGTTCACCCAAAGAGTGGTGAATGAGTATCCATAAACCCTGGTAAACCAAAGCGTTCACTTGAAAGGGTAAGAGATCAAACATTCCAAAAATGCTAAGCAAACAAAAATCGTTCGCCAAAGGATACAGAGCATTGAAAGGCACGAATGACAGGCAAGGACAGCAAAAGGTCCAATCTAGAAGTCAGTATCTCAAACCCTATTACAATATCAAGCTCGACCGAAGAAACTTCACTCAAGCTTCGGGGGAAAATGTTGGGTATCGATAGTGACAACCCAATACGGGCAAGGACTCAAATGCGCAATAACTTTGCAGGGGGTAAAATCCACATCATTCATAACCGGGACGACCCACAGTAAGGGTAAGCTGACACCCATAAAGCGGTCCAGCACCAAACCCAAAACTAAAGTGGACGCCAAAGCCCCATTTCAGGTCTCCATCGGCCAAGGCTAAAGTCTCCTACTGCTCGCCAAGAGAGTCAAATCTCTCAACTCTGGTCTCACAAACCGAAACTGAATATACAACCACGATATCCCGCGTATATCGGACACATATTCTATAAAGATTACATAAGGCCACTACAATATTACGTAATAACCGTAATATATTCTATCCTTATCTTTACTGGCACAATATTCACAAAGATATTCAGCTGCCTATAACGGTTTGGTCTTCCATCCATATAAATACTCTTGTTTTACATACGTTCATTACGTTTTGAGTTCATACACACAATATACTCATTTAAGCATCGGAGTGGGACCTAGAGGCACCCCATATGTTGCGCTCCCCTTCTTGCAGGTTAATCTAATCTTCGGCGAAAGCGTGCAGTCATCATTCAATTGACATTCAAAACATTATGAAGTCAGCGTTCGAGAAATTCATACCTAACACCTCTGACACATCATACCACGACTCAACTTCTGTTGAGTCGTGATAATTTAACGACTCAATTTTCTAGCCGTTAAAAATACATTTTCCAGCTGTAATTAATTATCTATCCGGTAGTGTTGCTTTGAGGTTATGACCATGAGAACTCACCTTGGCCCGACTTGTCAAACACCATAAGCTACAATTTTTAGTTGAGGGACTTTTAATAAGACAACCGAATCTTAACAAGTCTTTAACTACTAATTTAGCGTTTTTAACAAAAAATTATAATAATGTTTTAGACAAAAACATTTTAGAATTGTCTCCTTTGTTCCATTTCCAGAGCACAACCATGGTGCCGTCATGGACTCCTCCAGATTTCTTATCGCCATATGGAACACATCCAAACTTATGTGCACATTGTTAACCATTGGAATCGCTTTGTATCCGTCGCCCAAGTCCTTGCCAGCAGTCCATAGAATAGTCTTGTCCGGTCGCTCCCAACTGTGAGCTGACAATTCCACCTGCATTTAGATGAAATATAACTTATATTTGAAACATGAATGAATTCTTAAGTGAAAGTAGACAGACTATTAGAATAATGTCACAGCTAGCAAATTGAAAACGTCATTCCAGTAAGATTGAGCTTATTCAATAGTATCGCATGATGTTTCATATAAAGGTCAGTGTCAAGAAAATCTTACAGGATGGGTGGCTCCGAGGATGGGTGGCTCCGAGGGATTGCTTCATGGCCTGGCCAGTGGCTTTGTTAACCAAAAAGAAGCATGGAAATCCTTCTTCATCTTTCACTATAGTGATGAACTTCTCATCTTTGTACCAATGCTGCAACAAATATCAACGATTTCGATGAACATGAATATCAAATCCTCCAGAATTAAAGAGCATTATTATTAGCACAAACATGTTTAATTTATTATAACAAAACCTTAAACTTTTTCAAATCCATATCAGAAAAGCCTATCTTGATCGAAGGCAAACTTGTTGAGGACCACTTGGGATTGTGAAGAAACGAAGGCAAATGGGGGCGGTGAGATGGGTGGTGTTAATTAGATCTAGTTGTTAACATTCTGTTAGGTTTGTTTTCAATAAGTTCCAAGCATTTAGTTAGTTTGTTATTAGATTGTTAGTAGTTTGTTTACGTATAAATAGAGCACCTAGGAGCTCAATGTAAGTATCAAGCATTAGAAACATCCTTGCATTCTTTGCATTTGCTTACAACAAAATTCTCTCCTTTCTAATAAGCCTTCCATTGACTGAGTGTTCTCCTTTCGAAGATTAAAATTTTGTTAGCCAAGATAAAACTTCTAACATTTGGTATCAGAGCCTTGATCAACGAAGTAATAGTCGGTGATAAAGGAGATCAATCGAAGAAGGTTGTCAAGCCGACGACAAGTGTGGAGCTCCAATCCCGATTCAATACTCAATGTTAAGTGAAGCGAACTACGGCATATAGGCCGTCAAGATGAAGATTATCTTGCGTTCGCTAGGGGTATGGTCATCAATTGAAGGTGAAAATAAAGATGAAGATAAAGATCAAGGTTTCATGGTGGTCATCTCTCAAGCTGTGCCGGACAACGTGATAATGGCGATCACGGAGAAGCAGACATCAAAGGAGGCTTGGGACGTACTCAGGGAGATGCGAGTTGGCGAAGATCGTGTCAAGAAGACACACGTACAGGTGCTGAAACGATTGTTGTTTTTTCTTCTCCTATAGTATCGATAACATACCAAGTAAGTTGGCCAAAATTATGGTCCAATAACTTCCTATCATTCAGAAAATGGGATTGCATTTTAACCACCCACGTTTTCAGCCCCTTCAATGCATATTTGGTTATTGCTCTTTGATGGACCGAGCATATAAAAGAAATTATGCATTCTCGGTTGGGCCCTAACGCCACTCTTCTATTCATTCTCTAATACACCATCTATTGAGTGAAGAGTAAGGTTTTAGAAGCACTAAATGATTTACAAAATTCAGAAAAAATAGAGAGTGAAAGAGCGAACTCTGTTTTGCAATGGTTGGAGGTTAGTTCACGAACTCGATCCTAATTTCTTCCGCTGTTTGGTTTGAATATGTTTATTGAGTTTTATGAGCATGTTTAATTCAATCTTAGATACATTAGACTTACAATTGGTATCAGAGTTCCGTTGAATTTTATCTCTGCCTTGCTCTGTTTCTCTATGTTTGTGCCATATATTTTGTGAAAAATTCATTTTATGATCGACATGTTTTTGTTGTGTAATATGATTAGAGATCATTTAGAATATAAATAACGAAATAGTCTGTGACCTTAAACACAATTTTTAATAAGTACTATATTAGTTTTCGTGTTCAATAATTCTGAAAACATCCCTTCGAAAATTGACATGGATAAAATTGTTTTTGAATTTTCCTGAGTGTATTGTGATTATAAATCATTAATAAATAATATTTCTAAAATTTCTGGGCTTTGAAACATTCAATTTGGTGTATGGGGATGCCTGGAAAAGACTGGTTTTTTCGGGTCCGAGCGGGTCGAAAACGACCCGGCTGAAGATGAAGGAAAACGAACCGTGAGTCAAAATGACTTGTCATTTCTTTCTCCGAGAGACAGTTTTCAATATGCCAAACGACATGTCGTTTGAGCACATAAAAAAACATTATTGGTGTTAGTTATTAGAGAATTAATTTCTAAAATTAGTTATGCTTGAATTATTTGTTGCATTATTTATATATATAATTTTTGGTGAATGGTTATACATGTAAAATTTAGTTAAATAATTTAAGCATAATGAAATTAATTCTACATGGCTCTATGAATTTAATTATAAGTGTTTTTGTACTTTTATTATTTAATTTGTTTGGATAATTCATTGTTATTTCATTTATACATGCAATTTTAAGATACATTATATTAGTACATTTGGAATTAATTTCGTAAAATATTGCTTATAGTTTTATGCAATAATTAAGCCAAAATACTTTAGTTAATGTTTATGTGATTCTTATAGTTTAAATTAATTAGGGAGTAGCCATATCATCTTTAATTAATTGAAACTATATATTAAAGTTTATTTAGGGTCACATTTAGAAAGTAAACATTATTAATCATATGTAATATAATATAATTTTATCCCACATGAATTTATTTTATTATATTTGTATGATTAATTAGAAAAGAATATCAAATTATATTTTATAATTTACCCACAGGGACTAGGAAAAGAAACATAATTTGATAGATTTATTGTAACGTTAAGATGAATCTAATTAAATTAGAATTTTGGCCTACATGCAAGTTTTATGACACTAGATTCATAATTTTGCATAATTTTACATTGGTAGAATATGTCATATTTTTTTATAGCTTCAAATTCCGTAACATGAGCATGAATATTTAATATATTGCAGCAATTCAACCTACTAATTACTCTGGTATGAGATATGATGTTCCTGAGCTCAAAGGGGACAACTACAAGGTCGGGAAGGAGAGAGTTCTCCTTCACTTGGGTTGGATGGTCATAGAGTACGCCTTTAGGAAGGAAGAGCCCCCTGCAATAACTAAAATCAACTTTCCAGATGCAGTTGTTCTTTATGATAAGTGAGAGTGATCTAATTGTCTCTCAATTATGTTCATAAAGACGAAAATATATGTTGGTATTAAGGGCTCCGTCAAGCATTATGACAAGGTCCAAGACTTACTAAAGGCTATTGATGAGCAATTCACCACTTCAGATAAAGCAATGGTGAGCACCCTCATCATACAAATTTCGTCCTTGAGGCTCCCCAGCATTACGGGTGTGCGTGATTATATCATGCGCATGAGGGATATATCGACCGAGTTAAAAACATTGAAGGTTGAGATGTGAGAATCCTTCTTGGTTCACTACATCCTTTGTACCTTACCTCAAAATTTGTACCTTACCTCAACAGTATGACCCATTTAAGATATCCTATAATACACATAAGCACAAATGGTCGATCAATGAATTGTTGACCATGTGCGTTCATGAAAAGGGCAAACTGCTTATGGAGGAAAAAGAAAGGGAAAAGGAAAATGAGAACTTGACGACCCCTAAAAAGAAAAAGAATAAGGATCAAGCCAAGGACAAGGGGAAGGGCAAAATCCCTCCTCACAAGGACATTAATAAAGGGATTGTGTGTTTCTTTTGCCAGAAAAAAGGGCACGTTAAGAAATAATGCTCCAAGTTCATGAAGTGTCTTGATAAGAAAGATACTCAACTTTCAATTGTTTGTTATGAATCCAATATGACTGATGTTAATCATAATACATGGTGGATTAATTATGGTCTACAATACATGTTAACAATTCATTGCAGGATTTGTGAGACCTGCGGAGGTCATTGGGACGTGCAAATTGGTTTTATGTAGTGGTTTCATTTTAAATTTGAGAAAGACATTTTATATTCCTAGTTTTCTAGGAATTTAATTTCAGTTTCCAGACTAGTATCAAATGGTTATTCCTTTAACTTTTCAGAATTAATTTATTTTATAAATTTGATGTTATTAGACGTGGTATTTTGTATGATGGTCTTTTTCTCCTTAATCTGCAAAATGATGATAACCATACTTCTATGCACGTTCATGAAAATGTTGGTACTAATCGATGTGTTATGAATGAAGAGTCTTTTATATTGTGGCATCAGAGATTGGAACACATCTCCATTGAGAGAATTAAAAGGTTAGTGAATGATGGTGTACTTAGTGCTCTAGATTTTAATGACTTTGAGACTTGAATAAGTTGCATTAAGGATAAGCAGACTAACAAGTCTAATAAAGGTGTCAAGAGGAGCTCTGAGTTATTGGAATTCATACATACAAATATTTGTAGTACAAACATGGATGCATACCGTGATAAGTACTTCGTCTCCTTCATAGATGATTACTCATGATACATGTATCTCTACTTGTTCAATGGTAAGAATGAAATATTATATGCTTTTAAGGTGTTTAAACCTGAAGTAGATAAACAATGTGGTATGCAAATTAATATCGTGAGATCCGATAGATGCAGAGAGTACTATGGTAGATACACTAAAAGTAGACAAACGAGTGGTTCATTTGCGAGTTTCTTCAAGAGAATGGGATTGTTTCCCAATACAGTTTGCCTGGTTCTCCAGACCAAAATGGAGTAGCTAAAAGGATAAACCGAGCATTATTGGACATGGTGTGAGACATGCTTGCTATCACCAAACTTCCCGAGTCCTTGTGGATAGAAGCTCTTAAGACGGTCGTGTACGTATTAAATCGAGTTCCAACCAAGGTTGTCCCAAAGATACCATTTGAGCTATTCAAAGGTTGAAAATCAAGTTTGCGACATGTACGCGTTTGGGGTTGTCCGTCTGAAGTAAGAGTCTACAATCCACAAGAAACAAAGTTGGACACAAGGACCATAATCTGGTATTTCGTTGGATATGTCGAAAGGTCTAAGAGATACATATTTTATTGTCCATCTCATGGCACTATGGATCATTGTCTAAGAGATACCATAATCAGTGTGCCACTTCAATTAATGGACTGGTCATTGTTGTTAACAACACGCCTCAAGTACAAACGTGTGTTGAAGAACCAGACCTGGAAGTACCACAAGTTGTTGATCCTGATCCAGTAGATACGGAAGTTCAACATATGCCTGAAGTTGTTGAACAACCTGCTGAACAACATGATCCTACACCTCAGGAGAATGTTGATGCAACATTAAGAATATATACCAGAGTAAGAAAATCGGTGATTCCTAGTGACTATGTTGTGTATCTACAAGAGTGTGACTACAATGTTGGAGCTGAAAATGATCCTGAGACATTTTCACAGGCCATGAGTTCCGAGGTTTCGAACTTGTGGCTCAATGCCATGAAAGAAAAGATGGATTCTATGGCGTCTAACTGAGTTTGGGATCTCGTCAAGTTGTTTGATGGTGTAATAGCCATTGATGTAAATTGGTCTTCAAGACAAAGAAAGACTTACAAGGTAACATTGAGAGACATAAGGCAAGACTCGTTTCCAAAGGATTCACTCAAAGTAAGGGAATATACTACACATAAACATTCTCTCATGTATCTAAGAAAGATTCACTTTGTGTGATGATTACATTGGTTGCCCATTCTCTCATGTATCTAAGAAAGGAAAGGTTCGCATCGAAGTTCTGGGAATCTGAAGGAGTGGATAAGCGTAAAAAACAAAATGTAGAAACTGACGTTTTTTATATAGACCAAGAAGGGAGCAACCGCCACGAGCAAATCGAAGCGACACAGAGGAATGATGGCACCTTTTTGGAAAAAACCGAAGCAATGTCAGAATTCCAAAAGACACCTTGGGGAGACAGGCGGTTGGCTGATATGGACAGCTGTCAGACTACCCTAGGTTTACAGAAAAGTAAATGTCAGGCGTGCCTCAAGTGACCGTTCGATTTCTGGACAACTGTGCAGTTATTAAATGCTAAAATTCCACTAAGGAGACAAGGTGGTCGCCAACGCACTAATAAAGCTTTAGCAGAAATACCTCGGGTAGGTAATGATCGCCTAACTAAGAAAGATAGACTTCCATAAGCCTAGGTCACCTCGAGTGATCACCAAAAGGGAATAAAAGGAAGGATATTCTTTCGGCTTTGAACAGAGAAGAAACTGCTCGCCAAATGAGCTCGAAGTGTCTCAAAGGCACTGAACCATTACCAGAGACGTCACTATCTAAAACCCTACCAGGAAATCAAGCTCGACTGAAGGAACTTCAATCAAGCTTCGGGGGCAAATGTTGGGTATCGATAGTGACAGCCCAGTAAGAAAAGGCCTCGAAGGCCCAATAACTATAGAGGGGGTAAACCCATGACATCCGAACCGGATCGGCCCAAGTACAAACCAAACTTGGCCCACCATCGAGTAATCCAGAATCGAGCCCAAAGTCTATAGGGACGCCAAAGTCTCTCAGACTGCTCGCCATTCTCTACCAGGTCGCGACCTTCCACTGCTCGACATGGGAGTGCTCGCCCCGAAGAGAGCCTTGCCTCTCTCCTCTGGTCCCACAAAACCGTTAATAAGGAAGTGACCACGATATCCCGCATATCTCGGTTTCATATTCACTAAGGATTAGATTTGGTAACTGCAATATCTCGCAGTAACTGACAATCCGAATCTTCGGCAACACAATATACACTAAGATATTCAGCTGCCATATACGGTTCTATCTCTCTTACCCTATAAATACTCTTGCTTTACATACGTTCTTTACGTTTTGGAGTTTTATACACACATATACTCATTTAAGCATCGGAGAGGGACCCAGAGGCACCCCCTCTGTTGCGCTCCCCTACTTGCAGGTTCACCGGAGTTGGAGCTGAAGCGTCATACCAACCTTGTCTGGCATTCAATTCACTGCCAGATCAGCATTCAGGATTTCACGATCCAACATTTGGCGCCGTCTGTGGGAAGCGAGCAATTCAGCCATGAGAACTCGATCCCAAAGCAACCGTCGGAATCAGACTAGGGAGCGATCCTCAGATAGCTCTGATTCCGCCGCCGCTTCACCGCTTCAACAAGAACCTGCCAGCCGAGCAGGAGTTAATGCTGTTCCTCTGCGGACAGCCCGAGAACATGTCGGCGATTCAAGACCGACCCCAGCTGCTGATCAAAACGGAGCCCCTGCACCGCAGACAGTCCACATTGCGGGGCAGGATATTAATTTAACCCCTGAGATGGTCTCCTTGCTGGAAGCCATCCTAGGACAGGCGCGCCGCCAAGCCCCTGCTCCTCAGGAAAATAATCCCTCTGCTCCTAAGGAAAACCACCGCCCTGCTGCCACAGGGCCTTCACCTTCAGAAGCGGCCAATCCTGGTCCTGTTGCGCCTCAGGAGGATCAGGAGATGACGTCAGGTCAGCAGTCCCTACCTCCAGCACACACCAGGGAGCCAGCAGCTACATATACTGCCAATCCTTCCGGTCCGCCTCCACCCGGAGCCTCTCCCATGTACTGCACTGTGGATCAGATGGATGACCTCCTCAACAAAAGGCTCCAAGAAAGACAGTTGACAGTCAAAGCTCCCTTCAAGGAGCAGTCATCTCATCCCTTCACCGACGCGCTCGTCGCTATCAAAATCCCGAAGGATGTGGTTGCTCGGGCCATACCTGAGTATAGCGGTGGAAGAGATCCCACCGTACATGTCAACAAGCATGAGGCCTCCCTTCTGGGTAAGTCAAACGATCCCAATCATTTGGCTTTGCTATTTCCATCTACTCTTTCGGGTTCGGCTTCGTCCTGGTTCTTCGGCCTCCCTGCAGGATCAATCGGAACTTAGGCAGAGTTGAGAAGCAAGTTCCTGGAGAGATATATGGGCGAGCGCCAATTGCTGAAGAGCGTGGTCGCCCTTGACTCGGTCAAACAGCAGTTTGGAGAGTCGCTGTCCAACTTCTACGGGCGTTTTCATCAAAACGTCACAGAATTAGATCGCCGAATCTCGGATGGGGAGATCATTCGAGCATTCTACAGAGGTCTGGATGTGGCCAACAAGGCCTCGCGAAAGCTGCGAAACAGCTACCATGTGAAGGAGATAGAGACATTGGAGGAGTTGGCGTCCAGAGCAAAAGGTTTCATAGACCTTGAACGCGCAAACATCGAGGCTGACCTCCTGACGACCTCGCTAAGGGTAACCCATGAACCCCGACGCGATGGTAAGAAGGAGGTCAAGAAGGAGAAGAAGGGAAAAGAAAGTAAGCCCCGAGTCGAGTCTCTTCCAGCGCCTCGCCATCCAGAGATCCCTGAGTACTTCACGCCTTTAAATAGGCAGATCTCAGCGGTACTAGTCGAGATGGAGAGGAGATCCTTGGCGAGGCCACCGATGCCTCGTCGAGGTGGGTTACCCATGGGCAAGGATGTCGAGAGCTACTGCAGATACCATAAGTGCAAGGGCCATAAGACAGACGATTGCAAAATTCTGAAGCGAGATATAGAGAGGCTGATTCAGGGGGGAATGTTGAAGGAATTTGTGGCAGGGCGAGACCGAAGTCGAACGCCTCCCAGGAGGCATCGTTCACCAGCCCCTGCGGATCAAGCTGAGCCTTCTGGAAGCAAGAGGAGAGTGAATCTGATTGCAGGAGGATTCGGCGCAGGCGGCGAGAGGTCAAGCGCCAGAGAGGTCTACGCCACTCAGATCTCTATGGCAGTTCAGTTGGGGAAGCGACTCCGACCTGAAGAAAACATTGTCATCTCATTCTCTGAAGATGATTTGGCACATGTCACCACGCCCCACAACGATGCTCTGGTCATTACGGCAGATATTGACGGCTGTGATGTTGCAAGGATTCTGGTCGACGGAGGCAGCTCGACAGACATCCTGTTTCTGGACGCCTTCGAAAAGATGGGCAAATCAAAACACGACCTGAAGAGGGTCGACTTTCCGCTGATCGGATTTGCGGGAAGGACAACTTATCCACTGGGGGCTATAACCATGCCAGTGATTTTTGGCGAGGGGTGGAAAAGCATCAAGGTGTCGGTCACTTTCCTGGTGGTCGATTCACCTACATCCTACAACGCCATCATAGGGAGGACCACGATCAACCCAAACAAGATTGTGGCCTCCACTGTCCACCAGTAGATGAAGTTCCCCACTCCCAACGGGATCGGAGAAGTGCTCGGAGATCAGCCTTCCTCGCGGCAATGCTATGTGAACTGTTTACGCAGGAAGAACCAAAGGGAGGCGCTCGCCATCGAGACAGAGGCCGATCCCCGCGAGGACCTGGCTCGGCCAGCACCCATGGAGGAATTGGAGGAGGTCGAGATCGATGGGCCAGACAAAAAGGTACGCATTGGGACCACCTTGAAAGAGGATCAGAAGGAGGCCATGACCGCTCTCCTCAAGGAATTCAAAGAGCTCTTCGCCTGGCAGCTGAGCGACATGCCAGGAATCAGCACAGATATTATCTCTCATGAGCTCAGGATAGACCCCTCCATCAAGCCGATCGCCCAAAAGAGAAGATCATTCGGGACTGATAAGCGTTTGGCGATAAGGCAGGAAGTCGGCAGACTGATTGAAGCTGACTTCGTCAGAGAAGTAAGATTCCAGAGCTGGGTCGCCAACCCAGTTTTGGTCAAGAAATCAAACGGCAAGTGGAGGATGTGCGTCGACTTCCGCGACTTAAACAAGGCTTGCCCCAAAGATTCATATCCCCTTCCGAGAATTGATCAGCTGGTCGATGCTACCTCGGGTCATGAGATGCTGAGCTTCATGGACGCCTATTCAGGCTACAACCAGATCATAATGCATCCAGATGACGAGGCACACACTGCTTTCTATGCTGACGGCGACATTCTATGCTACAAGGTGATGCCCTTTGGTCTCATTAATGTCGGGGCAACTTATCAGCGGATGGTAAACCGACTGTTCCAGGACATGCTGAGAAGGAACATGGAGGCCTACGTGGATGATATGCTCGTTAAATCCATCAAAGGCAATCCTCATACCACCGACCTCCGTGAAGCTTTTGAATGCATGAGGAGACACAGCGTTCGCCTGAACCCAGCAAAGTGCGCCTTTGGAGTCAAGTTCTTGGGTTTTATGGTCAGCGAAAGGGGCATTGAAGCAAACCCGGAAAAGCTAAAGGCCATAAAAGAAATGAAGTCGCCAACCTGCCATAAGGAAGTCCAGTGCCTGAACGACCGACTAGCTGCTCTTAACCGCTTCCTCTCCAAAGCAAGCGACAGGTCCCTCCCGTTCTTCAAAACCTTGAGGGCCAACCGCAAGTTCGAGTGGATGCCAGACTGCGAGGAAGCATTCCAGTCCTTGAAAAGACATATTCAAACACTCCCAGCTCTGGCAAAACCCGTTCCAGGCGAGCAGATTTTCCTCTATTTAGGCATTAGCGATGTGGCAGCTAGTGCTGTCTTAATAAGGGAGGAGAATAATGTTCAGAGTCCAGTGTATTTTATTAGCAAAATGTTCAACTCAGCAGAAATAAAATATGTCCAGATTGAGAAGTATCTCTATGCCTTAGTTATTGCTGCTCGGAAGCTGAGACCTTACTTTCATGCGCACGACATCACGGTCCTCACCAATCAACCTCTCAAAAACTTCCTGATGAAGCCAGATTCTTCAGGAAGAATGGTCAAGTGGGCGATCGAGCTCAGCGAGTTCAGGATCAAATTTGCGCCGAAAACGGCCATCAAAGGTCAAGCACTAGCTGATTTCATAGTGGAAAGCACGAGTAACGGTCAAGCGGAGGCAGAAAACAGGTCAAGTCAGTCAGCAAACGACAATCAAATCTGGGAACTCTATACGGATGGGTCTTCATCAAAAGAAGGCTCGGGGCAGGTTTAATTCTTATTCCTTCTGAGGGCGAGCCTCTGAAGTACGCGATCGCCTTGACATTCCCGGCGACCAATAACGAAGCAGAATATGAGGCTCTTATCACTGGACTCAGACTGGCAAAAGGAATGGGTATAACCGCGCTTAAGGTAAAAAGTGACTCAGAGCTTATTGTCAATCAGGTTAATGGGGCCTACGAGGCAAAGGGAGAAAAGATGAAGAAATATCTCGGCATTGCCAAAAAACTGGTCGTGGAAATCCCAAATTTCGCGATTGAGTTTATTCCTCGCCAAGAAAACCAGATGGCAGATTCTTTGAGTAAGCTAGCCTTCGGAGGGGCGACAGTCCAGGATGTGCAATTTCTGGAAAAGGCCCTATGTTCAGTCCTTGAAAACAGAGCGGAGGTCTTCAACATTCAAGAACAGGTCACCTGGATGACCCCGTTCCAGAATTATTTGAAAGAAGGCATCCTCCCATAGGACGAATGTGAATCCACTAGGATTAGAAGACTCGCAGCCAGTTATCTAATCATCGATGGAGAACTCAACAGAAGAGGTTATTCGACGCCTTGCTTGAGATGTGTTGCTCTGCCTGAAACAGAAAAAGTTCTTCGAGAAGCTCATGAAGGGGCAGCAGCATGCCATGAAGGTGCTCGTTCACTAAGCAGGAAAATATTCAGATTGGGATATTACTGGCCGACCTTGGGAAAAGACGCAACCGAATTAACACAGAAGTGTGAAATTTGCCAGCAGTTTGCACCACGATCGGGTCGACCATCGACATTATTATCCCCAATGGCAGGTGCCTGGCCCTTCGCTCAATGGGGAATCGATATATTGGGTCATTTTCCCATTAGCACTGGTCAGCGTACTCATATTATAGTGGCAATCGACTACTTCACTAAGTGGGTAGAGGCGAAAGCTCTAGCTTCGACAACGGAATTCCAAGTTATCAAGTTCCTGCAGGTCAACATATTCTCCAGGTTTGGTATTCCCAAGATACTCAACAGCGATAATGGTCCGCAATTCGTTGGAAAGGAGTTGAAATGGCTCTGTGAAGAGTATCATATCGACCATCGCTTCAGTTCAGTACATCACCCTCAAACGAATGGGCAAGCTGAAGCAGCCAACAAGGTTGTCTTAGCAGGACTCAAGAAAAGGGTTCGAGCATTCAAAGGGAACTGGGCAGACGAACTGGAAAGCGTATTATGGGCAATCAGAACAACGCCTAAGGCGGCCACAGGAGAAACGCCTTTCAGTTTAGTGTACGGATCAGAAGCAGTAGCACCAGCTGAATTAGCAGTGCCTACCCACAGAGTCCTACACTTTAACGCGGAGGCAAATGAGATAGAGCGCAGAACTGACCTCGACTTGGCAGAGGAAAAGAGATGGCTCTCGGAAAAAACACAGGCAAAGATGCGCTTGGCGACCGCTCGGTATTTCAACAGAAAAGTTAGCGCTCGCCAATTTTTCGTGGGGAGATGGTTATGAGAAGGAATGAATTTACAAGGCTGGACAGTAAAAACAAACTTTCAGCCAAATGGGAAGGACCATACAAAGTAGTAGAGATCGCCGCACCAGGATCCTACTATTTGGAAACCACCGAAGGCGAGAGGTTACCCCGTCCATTTAATTCTGAGCATTTAAGAAGATTTTATGCATAGCTTGTAATCAAACTGATTATGTCAATAAAAGAAAGCCATTCCTTCACAAAGCGTGTCCACTCGAAGCAAGCTGAAGCCAAAAAGCCCTGACGCCAAAGTCAGGCCTCAAAAGCCCTAACAACAAAGTTAGGCCAAAAAAGCCCTAGTAACAAAACTAGGCCACAAAAGCCCTAGCAACAAAGCTAGGCCAAAAGCCCTAACGACAAAGTTAGGCCAAAAAAGCCCTAGTAACAAAACTAGGCCACAAAAGCCCTAGCAACAAAGCTAGGCCAAAAGCCCTGACGCCAAAGTCAGGCCAAAAAGCCCTAACAACAAAGTTAGGCCAAAAAAGCCCTAGTAACAAAACTAGGCCACAAAAGCACTAGCAACAAAGCTAGGCCAAAAGCCCTGACGCCAAAGTCAGGCCAAAAAGCCCTAACGACAAAGTTAGGCCACAAAAGCCCTAGCAACAAAGCTAGGCCAAAAGCCCTTACGCCAAAGTCAGGCCAAAAAAGCCCTAGTAACAAAACTAGGCCACAAAAAGCCCTAACAACAAAGTTAGGCCTCAAAAAACCTGACGCCAAAGTCAGGCCAAAAGACCTAGCAAAATGTTAGGCAAAATAAAAGCTCTGACGCCAAAGTCAGGCCAAAGAAAGTTTAGGCGATCACTATTGATGATAAAGCCTGACAAACTCCAAATCCCCTGTTATTAGGCCAACACCTCAAAGGTTTAAACTTCAAAGAAGGTAATATCTCTTTGAACTTAGAAGTTTAGGCTTTTAAGTGTCAAAAGTATTATCCTTAGAAAGTTTAACTTATGATTGGTCTACGGCTTTAAGGGTCGACGACATTACAAAGAAAGAAAAAAGTGGAAAGTAATTATGAGTAAGATATTGGATAGCTAAATATGTTCGAAGTCGATTAAAGGATCAAGAATGTAAAGGCATTCAATAGAAAAACCCAAGTCTTCGATAAATAATTACAAACCAAAAAAGGAGAATACAAAAATAGCTATCTAAAAAGATAAATACGGCCGCCAAGGAGTGGAGGACTTCAAGCTTTGGGGTTCTCGGGGGCAAGGGCGCTCTGCTCGCCTTCGGGGGCAGAAGTACCGGGCTCGCCTTCAGGAGCAGCCTCCCCAGCAACAGAGGGCTGCGAAGGCCGACTCCGCAGGAAGGTCTTCAAGGAGGCAACTTCCCCAAGAGGAAAGTTGGGATCAACCGTCTGGACCTCCTCCACCAGTTCTTGGAGAAAATCGGCGATGGTCGACTTCATCACCTTCAAGGCCTGGTCTTCAAAGTCCTCGGAGGCCTTGAACTCCTCAACCACGGCTTGGGGTGAAGGAACCGCCTTCAGCTGATCAGCCAGCCGGTTCTTCTCCTCCTCTAGGGCGACCCCCTAGCTTCGGCAGCATCCCCCCGGGCCTCCGTGGCGACCCTAAGAGCGTCTGACTCGACCACCTGGGCACGAGCTTCCTTCAACTCGGCCTCCAGGCGAGCACGGACCGCCTCCCCTTCATCAAGGCACTGATGAAGGGCCTCAGCTTCATGAAGGAAGGCTGCAGCATCAGCCCCCCTCTTCTTGACATCAGCAAGGAGGCGCTGCTCCTTCCTAAAATACTCATCCCGGGCGCCGTCCACCAAGGTGATCGCCATGTCAGCGGTCTTCTTGATGGCCTCCAACTGCCCGGGGGTGACCCCTGTGCTTCGGTATTGCTCCAGCTCGACAAGCAGATCAGAGTGCTTGTCGGCGAGCTCGCCGAAAACGCGGCCGAGGATCACCTCTTCCCGAACGAGCTGACAACAAAAGCACAAGGAAAAATGTCAAGTCATCAAAATGAAAAGGAATGACAAGGAATAAATAATGGAAAGAATGCGAGATCATACCAGGGCAACTCGTTCGAAGTGGGTCCGTAAAAACCCCTCGATCTGAGGAAGCTCCGTAGGGACAATCGAACGGTCCTTGGGAGGAATTATCCCATCAAGGAGCCGCATGCACATATCCGGGCTACCCCGTAGGCTCTTCTGGGCGGGGTACCCCTTCTTGGCAAGGTCCCCACAAGGGACCCAAGGCCTCCGAGAGTCCCCAGCCTTAAAAGGCTGGAACAAGCTCGCCATGGAGCAGTACTCCTCGGCGGGAGCCCTCGAGGAGCTGGAAGCAGTAGGCCCCTTCTTCTGGGCCCCAGACTCCTTAGTAGGATCCATGGGCACTGAAGAGGCGGGAGGCGCCAAAGACAAGGCATTCTCCTTAGCGGCGGAAGGGCCCTGAAGAGAGGGAGAAGGAGACGCCGTGTCCAAACCCTTCCCTTTGCTGGCAGAAGGGCCCTTAGGAGGGGAAGGAGGAGGATGTTGGTCGACCTCAGGGTGCTCTTCACTCCTGACCTTCTTAGAAGTAGGAGGAGGAGGGTCACGGGCCACGTCCGCCAAGGACTCCACTGCAAAGCAACAAGACAATAAGTCAGAAGTCAGAGAACCGCAGAATGTAAAAACATTAAATCCACAAAAGGCGAGGTAATATACCTGGTTGACGAGGGCCAGTAGTGGCCGAAGGAAGCATCTCCTCGGGCTTCCTCTTGGACGAACGCCTAGAAGGAGGAGGGGGAGAGCTTAGCAGCGCTTGGTCGGAGGACAATCCCGCCGATCCCTGGTCATCAAAGAGACCTATCAGTTTTTGGCTCTTGCTTACAACCTTCCCTACAAGTAATAAAACAAAGGAAGAGTTAGAAAATTACCCAATCATCAAAGATTGGCGTGGCTTGATGAATGCCCGCCATCTCAAGGGCATTCTCGGTAGTCTCCGACACTGAGCGGATGGACTTGAACTGAGATGACCGATGCAGCCGGTATAAATCGTCGATGGCATTCCGATCACTTCCGGACAATTCTTCAAAGGAGGGAGGAAAATCCTTGTCCGGAGCAAACAATTTCCAAGGTACGCCCCCCTTATACAAGAAGTAAAACTTCTTGTAATTGGAGTTAGTGGCCCGGAAATCATCGATCAGGCGGACATGGACGTTCCAAGCCCATCCTTGAGGGCCTCCCCACTCCGAAAACTTCGGCCAGCGGGATTGGAAGTGGTGAAGGTGGTTAGCCCCTGCTGCCAGTCGGAAGAAGCACCGGAACAGGGCCAGTGAATATACCCATTCCTGGCGTAAGCATAGGAACTTGAAGCCGACCCACATCCTGAGGGCATTCGGGACAAGCTGTGTGGGGTGAATCCCGTAAAACTGACACAAGGTCTGTAAATCCTCACAGAGAGGAAAACACAACCCAGCATCGATCTGGGCCGCATAAATGTAAACCTCTCCATCGTGAGGAAAATGCAGACCTAGGCCAGGATACCTAGGAGCATCCTCCGCACTGAAGCCACCAAGCGCCACCATGGTCTTAAAGTAAGCCGGCTTCAGTTCGTTAGGCTTGATATCTACTCGGAATGATTAAAGTATGGCACAGCAAGTATAAAAACAAAGGAAAACAGAGGATATTGCCAAAACAGAGCAATAAAAGGGCGAAAGTTTACCTTTTGGGGAAAAAATAGGCGTGTTCAGCTCAGGACCATCTACCACCACTGGGGTGGCCGCAGACCTTCCCGCGTCAGGCTGTTTCCCCGCTGAGGAGGGCACAGCTTCATCCCTAATGATCAAGGGAACACTGACATTCTGAGGGGCGCTGGCTTTGTTAGCACCCTTGATGGCCATGTGTTTGACTCGCTGACTTCTGGGGGCCATGGAAATGGTCGAAAGGAGAACTGAAGAGGATTGAAAGAGAAAGGAAAGGTTCGCATCGAAGTTCTGGGAATCTGAAGGAGTGGATAAGCGTAAAAAACAAAATGTAGAAACTGACGTTTTTTATATAGACCAAGAAGGGAGCAACCGCCACGAGCAAATCGAAGCGACACAGAGGAATGATGGCACCTTTTTGGAAAAAACCGAAGCAATGTCAGAATTCCAAAAGACACCTTGGGGAGACAGGCGGTTGGCTGATATGGACAGCTGTCAGACTACCCTAGGTTTACAGAAAAGTAAATGTCAGGCGTGCCTCAAGTGACCGTTCGATTTCTGGACAACTGTGCAGTTATTAAATGCTAAAATTCCACTAAGGAGACAAGGTGGTCGCCAACGCACTAATAAAGCTTTAGCAGAAATACCTCGGGTAGGTAATGATCGCCTAACTAAGAAAGATAGACTTCCATAAGCCTAGGTCACCTCGAGTGATCGCCAAAAGGGAATAAAAGGAAGGATATTCTTTCGGCTTTGAACAGAGAAGAAACTGCTCGCCAAATGAGCTCGAAGTGTCTCAAAGGCACTGAACCATTACCAGAGACGTCACTATCTAAAACCCTACCAGGAAATCAAGCTCGACTGAAGGAACTTCAATCAAGCTTCGGGGGCAAATGTTGGGTATCGATAGTGACAGCCCAGTAAGAAAAGGCCTCGAAGGCCCAATAACTATAGAGGGGGTAAACCCATGACATCCGAACTGGATCGGCCCAAGTACAAACCAAACTTGGCCCACCATCGAGTAATCCAGAATCGAGCCCAAAGTCTATAGGGACGCCAAAGGCTCTCAGACTGCTCGCCATTCTCTACCAGGTCGCGACCTTCCACTGCTCGACATGGGAGTGCTCGCCCCGAAGAGAGCCTTGCCTCTCTCCTCTGGTCCCACAAAACCGTTAATAAGGAAGTGACCACGATATCCCGCATATCTCGGTTTCATATTCACTAAGGATTAGATTTGGTAACTGCAATATCTCGCAGTAACTGACAATCCGAATCTTCGGCAACACAATATACACTAAGATATTCAGCTGCCATATACGGTTCTATCTCTCTTACCCTATAAATACCCTTGCTTTACATACGTTCTTTACGTTTTGGAGTTTTATACACACATATACTCATTTAAGCATCGGAGAGGGACCCAGAGGCACCCCCTCTGTTGCGCTCCCCTACTTGCAGGTTCACCGGAGTTGGAGCTGAAGCGTCATCCCAACCTTGTCTGGCATTCAATTCACTGCCAGATCAGCATTCAGGATTTCACGATCCAACAGCACCCATTGTGAAGAGTGACAAATTTAGCCTAATCCAATGCCCTAAAAATGAGCTTGAGGGGGAACATATGAAAAACATTCCATATGCTTCAGCTGTTGGAAGCCTAATGTATGCTCAGGTCTGTACCAGACCTGACATTGCATTTGTTGTTGGAATGCTAGGGAGATATCATAGTAATCCAGGTGTTGACTACTGGAGAACTGCAAAGAAAGTGATGAGATACCTTCAAGGAACAAAGGATTACATGCTCATGTATAGACGAACCAACTATTTGGAGGTAATTGGCTACTACGATGTGGACTTCGCTGGTTGTGTTGATTCACGTAAATCGACATCAGGTTACATTTTCATGCTTGTCGGTGGACCCGTGTCTTGGAGGAGTGCAAAGCAGCCCTTAACTGCTACTTCCACCATGGAGGTCGAGTTCGTATCATGTTTTGAGGCTACATCACATGGTGTATGGTTCAAAGAGTTTCATTTTCGGACTTAGAGTAGTTGACTCTATTTCTAGGCCATTGAGATTGTATTGTGACAACTCAGCTGCTGTGTTTATGGCTAAGAACCATAAAAGCGGCAGTCGAAGTAAGCACATCGACATCAAATACCTGGCCATCAGAGAACGTGTGAAGGAAAAGAAAGTGGCCATTGAGCACGTTAGCACTGAGTTGATGATTGTTGATCCTTTTACTAAAGGCATGCCACCAAAGAATTTCAAGGATCATGTAGAAAGAATGAGACTTGGTTCCATGATGTAAATATTCATTGTACATACAGATATTTTAATGAAACTCTTATTCAGTCGATGTTTTTTCATTTGGTTTTGTGCACATATATGTTTGTTTATTAATTTTGAGAAAATATCGCTAAAGTTTGGACCTCGAATGAACATAGGATTTATTCATTAAGTTCTATGGGCTAGTGTTGAGAAACTTGATATATTGTAATACATGGAAGATAGTGCTCACTATAAGATGACATATCACTATGATTCATGTATTTCCTCTTTCTCTTTGATGGACAGAGCATATACAAAAAATTATGCATTCTCAGTTGGTCCATAACGCCATTTTTCTATTCATTCTCCAATACACCATATATTGAGTAAAGAGTACTAAACAGGGAGTGAGAGAGTGAACTTTGTTTTGCAATGGCTGGAGGTAAGTTCACGAACTTGATCCTAATTGCTTCCACTGTTTGATTTGAATATGTTTATTGAGTTTTCTTAGCATGTTTAAATCAATCTTAGATACATTAGGCTTACAAAGGCAACTTAACAAGTTGCACATGGAGGACTCAAGCATATTGGTGGGTGAGATTCAATCACTCGGCATGAAGCTTGATGATAGTGACATTGTCGAGAAACTATTCAGCTCAGTTCCAGATAAGTTTCTCCAAATTATCGGAACAATTGAGTAGTTCGGCGGTATGGAAAAAATGTATGTCTCGGAGGCAATCCGTCGTATTAGAACTTTCTAGGAAGGACTTAAGGGTTGGATGCATTCAAAGAATGGGGGCTTAATAGCACCCAAGAAAAGGCTTGGTATCTAGATACTAGAGCAAGCAACCACATGAATGCTTGTATAGAGAAGTTTGCGGAGATCGACACGACCATCAAAGGGTCAGTCAAACTTGGAGACAGCTCAACTGTGGCGATACGCGGAAAATGTTCAATTAAGCTAGAGTTCTTGACTGATAAACACTACATATTTACAAATGTTTACTATATTTCATTGTTAAGAAGTAACATAATTAGTCTTGACCAACTCAATGAAAATGGATGTAAGATCTTAATTAATGGAGGATAGATATCTATCATGGGCAAAACGCATATGCTACTAGCTAAAGTAAGCATATCAAGGAATCGATTATATGTGTTGCACATCACCCCGATTCTCACTGAATTCCTCCTAGCTAGTAGCAAAGAAGTAGCGTGGTGTTAGCATGCTAGATATGGGCAAGTAAATTTTCAGGCTCTAAAGGACCTAACTCACAGGAAGATAGTGCATGGTTTAAGCATGAGGTCTGCATTTACGATGCTTGATTGATTGGAAAGAAACACCAAAATGCATTTCCATTCGTGACACAATATCGAGCCAAGACTCCCCTCGCGATGTGGCACGGTGACTTATGCGGGCCTATCACTCTTTCCACACATGGAGGTAACGTTATTTTCTATTATTGGTTGAAGATTGTACAAGGTTTATGTGGCAAGTCCTAATCTGAAACAAAGACAAAGCTTTTGAGGTGTTTAAGAAGGTCAACGTTGCGGCCAAAATGGAGAGTAATTGCAAGTTGAAAGCTCTACGCACTGACCGTGGAGGCGAGTTCACCTCATACGAGTTCAGGAATTACTATGAGCTACTAGGATTAGGTGTTACCTCACGACTCCTTATTCTCCCCCAACAAAATGGAGTCGTCGAACGGAGGAACCAGACGGTGGTCGACATGACAAGAAGTTTGCTAAAAAGCAAGGAAGTCCCTAGTGAATTTTGGGGAGAAGCGATATCAACTGCCATCTATCTTCTGCACAAAGCACCAATCAAGAGTGTCATCGACAAAACTCCCTATGAAGGCTATTTTGACCGCAAGCCAAGAGTCAATCATTTTCGTGTCTTCTAATGCATTGCACATGTAAAAGTACTTACTTACACCGTACCTCCTAAAATTAGCGGATCGGAGCAAGCCAATGGTGTTCATCGACTATGATATGAATACAAAAGGTTAGCGAATTTTCGATCCCGCAACATGACGAGTTGTGGTGACATGAGATGCAGTTCTCGATGAGAAGAATAAGTGGGAGTGGAGCAAAATTTTAGCACTACAGATACGATCGGATGGAGACACGTTTACCGTGCACTAAATTCTTTTCCCTGTTGCATCTGAAATGGCGAAGCATGGATACCAGATTGTGGAATGTGATACTCATATAGAGCCTTTTTTGTTCAAACTCACCACACACTCCAGATGCAACTTTTGATGGATTGATCTCTGAAGGAAGCCCAGCAGAAAGACCACGAGGCGAACGTAACATAAAAAATTTATACGATGCAACCTTTACAATTGAACTTGAGTATTCAGGATTGTGTTTGCTAGGATAGGAGGAGTCCACAAATTTGAAGCTAAAGCAGAACCAGCATGGAGAAAAGCTATGGAGAAGAAACTATCCTCTATCCAGAAGAATGGAACTTGGAAGTTTGTTCCATTATCTTACAACCACAAACCAATAGGCTTGAACTGGGTCTACAAGTTGAAGAAAGACGCTTGAGGCAAGATCGTAAAGCACAAGGCTAGATTAGTAGCAAATGGTATATTCAACGACGAGGCATTTATTTTAATGAAACCTTTGCCCCTTTTGCTCGATTGGAGATAGTATGCCTACTGGTAGCTATCGCAACACATGAAGGATGAGAGGTTCATCATATGAATGTAAAATCGGCATTTCTTAACATAGACTTGAAAGAAGAGATTTACGTTGTTCAACCGTCGATATTTGAGAAGAAAGGAGAAGAGGATAAGGTATTCAAATTGCTCTATGGACCACGTCAAGCTCCTAGAGCTTGGAATTCAAAGTTGGACAAATCTTTGGGGACACTCGCATTTGTAAGATGTCCATTGGAGCAAGCAGTGTACAAGAGGAGCTAAGAAAAGGGGAACCTGATAGAAATTGTTCAAATCCCATATGAAGAAATTCAGTATGAGCGACCTTCGGTTACTTAGTTACTACTTGGGAATTAAAGTTTGTCAAAGCTCTAAGAAGATTACACTTTCCTAGTTTGCATATGCAACAAAAGTGTTAGAAAAATATGGCATGAAAGACTGCAATCCAACACAAATTATGATGGAGCCTCGCCTGAAATTGAGTAAAGAGAGCACAAATCCTCATGTGGACAAGATTTTGTACCGGAGTATAGTCGGAAGCCTTGTACTAGCATTATTAAAGGAAATTCAGAGAACCTCGCAGACTAACCGACCGATTCACACTTAAGAACATATCCCCAGGTGTAGTTCGAACTTATCAAAACTTCTGAAGGGCTACTAAGAACAATCCTAAAGGTTTGCTACCTAGACTATGCCAGAGCTAGATCTCCCTACCAAGGTAATCTGTTCTATGCAATTAAGGTAATAAACCACACAATTCAATACACACACATATATATTGAGATCTTTCAAAAATAATTTAATTTGGGGCTAATTTATAAGTTTTCAAAACATTGAGGACCAAAGTTACCCTAACGAGTAAACTTAATTAACATGTTAAACCAATTTTCCAACAATATGCTCGATCTCAACAAATCATAACCTAGTCAATTCTACCAATCATGGAGTCAAGAGCCACGCATATAATGTAAGGCAAGACTATCTACCCTGCAGAAAACACAAAGTAATCCAGGGAATTCAAGGAACCCATACATTGTTCTATCTATCCAGTCATGCAATATGAAACAATATAAGGTTCTCCCAACAGTTTAAATTGGTCCAACAGTTAATTTAATTAGCCCAAAAAAATATTAATGAAAGGGTCCCAGCACATTTACCGGACTAAATCAGGTTATCTGAACTCACAAAAGGTCCAAGATCGTTTCCAAGTTCGTTTCGAACCAATTTGGGCGGCCCACAACCTCTGAATTAGCTCAAACTGGTTTGAACAGCACTCAACCATCCAAATTGGACTGAACCAGACCGATCAACCTATGTCAATCGGTCTGGACTGAACTGATCCGGTCTATTATCGGATTAGACCCGATTAAAACGATTTGTTCCAACTTTTCAGACCAGGCCAGTTTGGACTGGTTCACTCAGATCGGTCCAAACAGTGTCGTCTCCTTCGAAGGAATTGATCAGTGACTAGGGTTTTGCAAACCCTAGCAGCAGCAGCAGCTAGGCTATGGCCAGTCACGAAGTCTGGCCACGGGGCTGGGTCGGCCACCACTAGCCGACCTCACTCTAGCCGCTCAGGCGACTGGCCGCAACCACAAAGGTTGTGACCAGTCGCAGGTCCGCAACCACGAATGTTGTGGCCCCGACTGAGCTCGACCGTAGCTACAGTGGTTGCGGTCTCTCGTCTCACCCTAGGCCGTAACCACAAAAGTTGCGGCCAGCAGAGGCCGAGCCGCAACCACGAATGTTGCGACCAGAAAGGGTCGAACCGCAGCCACGTAGGTCGCGACCGCCCATGATTCAGCCTTGAGGTGGCTAATGTTGCGGCTGAGATCCTGTCACGATCACGATGACGCCATGGGGATTTTCCTCTTGAAATTCGACAATTCGAAAACCAGCCTACTATGACTTTGATACCAATGTTGGAATTCGACATATGAACAACATTATGCAATTGCCTAAATACACATATTTAGATTACCTCTTTGAGCGGTTGCCCTTTGCGGAAATAGATCTGCCTGAGGTTGGGATCACGGTCTGCCGGACGGGAGGACACGCCGCGGTTTGTCATAATATGAAATATAATACCACAGCCACTGACCTCTGTCTAAACTGTAGGGTGACTATCTATCATCATCCGGCTTTTCTAACCCTGAGCACCCCTATATATACTGATATATAGAGGGATAGGTTGTAAAGATAGATACACAACTGGGCTTATATGAATGGACTCCCACTTATGGGCGACCCATTATCCTAAAACCAACAATCTTGACCAAGATGAAGTCATGGAGACTCACGTGTTGGAATTGTTGTCTTGGCTAACAAAACTTTAATCTTCGAAAGGAGAATAGTCAATCAATGGAACACTTATTAGAAATGGGAGAATTTTGTTGTAAGCAAAGGCAAAGAATGCAAGGATGTTTCTTATGCTTCATACTTACATTGAGCTCCTAGGTGCTCTATTTATAGGTAAAATGTGCAGCCACCATACTCTTCATTAGCTAACAAACTATTAACAATCTAATAACAAACTTGCTAAATGTTTGGAACTTATTGAAAACAAACCTAACAGAAAGTTAACTAGATTATCTTAACACTCTCCTTCTTAAGCTAGTTGTGCTCCATTAACAATTCGTAGACTGGCTTTCACTCTCATCTCCAAAAACTTCAATTTTGCAAGTGACTTGGTGAGGTTATCATCAGGTTGGACTTATGTTTGAACATGTTGCACGTCTATCATTTTTTATTCAACATAATCTCTAATGTAATGAAATTGAGTATCACCATGTTTGCTCCTCTCATGGGTGACTAGTTTTTTTACTCAAGAAAATTGCAGATTGATTATCGATCATCAAAACTACTTTCCTGACCTCCGTCTTTAAAATATCAACCAACAATCGTCCCAACCACATCCCTTAACACGTTGCACCACAAGCAACGATATATTCCACTTTGCAGGAGGATAATGCAACTACCTTTTTTGTAAGCACCAACTAATAGGGTTTGACCCATAGTTATCAAAACTGGACTAGTCATCGAACCGGCGAGGGGGCCGATCACGGTTTGACCGGTCCAACCCGGTTCAGTGTGCAGTTCACTATTCACAAGGGGAAAAATTGAAAACTAAAAATACATACATAGTCTCAAACACAAACATAATTACCTCAAACTACATAGTCTCACACACACACAAACTACATAGTTTCAATTTCAAACACGGATTACTCTCAATTCTCAAACACAATACACAATAGTAGTGAACTGGTTTAACCAATTGGGTTAAGCCGATTCGTTTGTGCAGAACCAAACCAATCGGTTTAAACCAAAAAACTGATCTGTCTGTAAACAAAACAACTAAAAAGTGAATCGGAAACCGGTCGGTTTTCCAAAAACCGCCTTGTTCAACCCGGTTCAAACACTGTTAATTTGTATAACAGTATTTTAACTGAACCAAACCGGATAGGGATCCGGTTCCCGGTCGGACCGTTGGTCCGGTCCGGTTCTGATAACTGTGGTTTGACCCAAGGAAGAATATTATACCTGAGGTGCTCTTTCGGTTATCAGTATCACCGGACAAATCACTTCCAGAGTAACCAGTCGTCACCAAGTCTCCTTCATTCTTCTCATAAAAACATCTAAAATTTAAGGTTCCTTTCACGCACCGTAATATGTGCTTCACTGCGGCCATGTGCTCCGTTGTGGGTTTCACCATGCCGACAGAAAGTGCTAAGTCTAGACGCGTCTGTAACACGTATCTCATGTTAGCGTTGAACTCTTTAGTTTAGTGTGATATGCTTGACTCCGGTCCTTTAAAGACTGTTTGTATAGACTGTGTTTCGATTGATAGTAGTGACTTTAGGACGTGCTTAGAAACGAGGAGTGCTTCTCGGCATATCTTAGGTTGTCCTATGAATTTAAGTATGTTTTCAAGTCTGTCAATTAATTTGAGACTTGTCCTTTTTACATGCATTAGAACATTGTTGCTTGTGTTGTGTCTCCATGATCCTAATAAAATTTCCTTTAGCTAGTGAAATATGGCAGCCACGAAGAACATCATCGATGAGCTGAACAAAAGTGTTAGACTTAATGGTGATAACTACAAAATCTGGACTAAGTGTATACAGATGGTCCTGATTGAGAAAATATCGATTGACCACGTAAAGAATATCAAGAAAAGACCCGACACTTGATTAACGAAACAGCAGAAGACCTTCTATGATGGGTGGAAGGCCAAGGACGTTGAAGCGCACGCTACATTGCTAAGTACAATGGATGATGATATTCTGTGTGAATTTGAGTTGGAAGACACGGCTAAAGGGTTATGGGATGCTTTGCAGGATAGATTTGGTGTATATACAATTGTGCAGCTACGTTCGCTCAACATCAAGTTTGATTATTACAAAATAAATCCTCGACACTCCAAGAGACGGCATCTGGAGCACATGGCCAACACGATTGTAGAACTCAAGGAGGTCGATCAACCCCTGACCGATAAGCAGCAAATCTAGGTTGTGATCCACTCTTTGCCTGACTCATGTGAACATGTGAAGATTCAAATGACCCACTCTGAGGGGCTCAACACCTTTGAACACGTTCGAAGGCACATTGAGTTGAAAGAGGAACGTCTCAAGGCTACAGGGCTTAAGACCGAGATTCATATGGCTTCCTTCTCTAGACCTAAGAAGAATCGTTGTAAGCAAGGGAGTGGTGCACGACATGCAGTTGTAGGTGCACCAATGGTAAAGAAGGTAAACACTGATGATCCTCTGAAAGCAGCGGTGCAGAAGCATCCGCGCAGAGCCAAGAAGCCTGAGTCCAGGAAATGCTTCAACTGTGGCCAGAATGAGCACATTGCGAGTCCATGCCCTGAACCAGCGTGACAGGTAAATCTCGTTGGCAAATCTAATGAACTTTGTGCTTCTAGTACTGTTATGTTTGTTGAATCATGTCCTCTGTGGATTTTGGATTCAGGATCGACAGACCACACCGCTAGGGATCAAGACGCTTTCGTAGAGAACCAGAGTGTTTCGCGAGAGACTAAGTGGATTTATGTCGGCAATAACTCTCGTGTTGAAGTCGAAGGGATTGGAACTTGTGAGTTGCGCATGCGCGGTGGTCAAGTCCTAGTCTTACATGATGTTCTCTATGCTCCGAAGATTAGCCGGAATGTTATTTCAGTATTAGGATTAAAGAAACTGGGTTTTAAATTGTCATTTCATGAACTTTCCGTCCAATTATCTTTAGAATCAACTTTATTTGGTTTCGGGATAGTTTCTAGTGGATTTATTGTTTTGGATTTAGATTCATGCAGCAACAATAATTTCATGATTTCTTATACTCGTGGAAATGTTTGCGATATGAATGATTGACAAGCTACATTAGGTCATATTGGCCAACATAGAATGCAGTGGCTGGCCCAATGGAACTTGTTGCCCAACATTCTTCATGTGGAGTTGTCTACGTGTGTTAATTGTCTAGCAGGAATGACCACCCGAAAGCTTTTTGGTAAGGCCTCTAGAGTTGAATATCCTTTGCATTTAGTTCATTATGATGTTTGTGGCCCTCTTAGTGTTAGGGCTCGGCATGGAGCAAGATATTTCATCACATTTACATATTATTATGCCCATTATAGATTTGTATACTTGATCTCCCACAAATCTTAGGCAATAGGTTGCTTCATATCATTTTTGAATTTGCTTGAGAATCAGTTAGATCGAAAGGTTAAGACCCTCCGCACTAATCGTGGAAGAGAGTACCTTTCAATGGAATTCAACGATTTATGCACTGAAAAAGGGATCATTCATCAGTTGACGGTTCCTTACACCCCTCAGCAAAATGGTGTTGTAGAGAGGCGCAAAAGCTCCTTGAAATGGTTCAGTCGATGATGGCGCAGGCTCAATTGTCAATTTCCTTTTGGGGAGATGCTTTGAAAAATGCTGCCTACATGCTGAATCGTGTGTCGATGTAGACAGTTGACTCCACTCCATACGAGCTTTGGACTGGAAGAAGTCTGGACCTTAGTCGTATGCGCACATGGGGGTGCTCCGCTTACACCCATGATTCCTCGAACAAGTTTAGGAAGATTGGACCTAGAGGAAAGAAAAGAATCTTTGTTGGTTACACTGAAACCTCGAAGGGATATGTGTTTATAGTTGAGCAGGACAGTGGGAGTGTTTCCGAGTTCGAATCATGAAACACAACGTTTTTAGAGAACGGATTTCTGAAGAATAGTGAAATTGGTTTGGACTGATCTCTATATGAGATGCAAGATCAAGTTGAGAAGATTCTTGTTAATTCGAGTGGAAGAGTTGAAGTTGCAGAGGATGAATCGGTTCGTCATCTGCCGAATTCACCTCCTGTTGGAGCGAATAAAATAGATTCCCCTCCTGATGATCTTGTTGATAGTGGGAGCATTGGGAGTTTCATTCACAATGGGAGTGATCATAGTCATACCCCTAGTAGTAGTTAAATGTTAGATCATCGGCTAAGACGTAAGTTTCCATCCCGACGATATGCATTCGAATGTGATGGAGAATTTTACACTCTAATATCTGATGAGACAGCTTTTGAGCTGAAAAACGTCAGAGAAACTTAAAATGGACCCTTCCAGGAGGAATGGATGAAAGTGATGGAGGACGACATAAAATCTATGAGGATGAACGGTGTTTGGAAACTGGTCGACCTTCTTAGAGGACGCGAAGCAATATGAGCTAAATGGGTTCTGAAAACAAAGCTCAAGGTCGATGCAACAGTTGAGCGTCACAAAGCTAGACTAGTCACGAAAGGTTATACACAGAAGGAGAGAGTGAACTTTAAGGAGACCTTATCACCGACCGTTCGAATGACCACAATTCACTTGACTCTTGCTATTACAGCGAGTTTAGATCTGGAACTGCATCAAATGGACGTTAAGACCGCCTTCCTCAATGGTGAGTTAGAAGAAGAGATCTACATGGAGCAACCTGAATGCTTTGTGTAGAAAGGTGATGAGCACTTAGTGTGCAAGCTACATAAATCGATCTATGGTCTAGAACAGTCCTCTAGGCAGTGGTACCGCAAATTTCATGACTTGGTTGTGGAAATTGATTTCTCATGCTAGATGAGGATCATTGTGTGTACACCAAAAGATCTGGACCGGACCTTGTGTTTATGACTTTATACGTGGATGACCTACTCATAACCAGAAATAGCTTGGAGTTTCTCACACAGGCCAAGGCCTGGTTATCCTCTATGTTCGAGATGAAGGATATGGGTGAGGCGGCATATATCCTTGGGATTCAGATCTCGAGGGATCCTCGTAGGAGGCAGTTGTGGCTGCCACGAGAGAGTTACATAAATAAAGTGTTGGAAATGTTCAACATGAATAACTACAAACCACCTGATACTCCAGCTTACATTGGCCAACCACTTAATAAGAAAATGTGTCCAAAGACTAAAGAAGAAAAGGACTGGATGCAACAGATTCCGTATATGAGCGCAATCGGAAGCCTAATGTATGCAATGATGTGTACTCGCCCTGATATATGTCATGCAGTTGGCATGGTATGTCGGTACCAAGCTGACCCTGGATTGAAACATTGACTGGCAGTGAAAAGGATCATGTGATATCTTAAGGGCACCGTCAACTGCGAAGACCAGAGAATCTCTGAATAATAGGGTACAAAAATGCAGACTACGGTGGTAACCTGGATGAAAGGAAATCCACCTCGGGCTTTGTGTTCGTACTTTCCAATGGAGCAATTTCATGGATGAGCAAGAAATAATCATGCAATGTGATGTCCACCATGGAAGCCGAATTTGTGGTTGTTGCATCAACCGCTCAAGAGGCAGTGTGGATGAAGAGGCTCCTGGATGGATTGCTGAGTCGTGGAGTCCAGTTGATCTGGTCCTGGTTTACTTCGACAATCAGGTCGCGTTCTCTGTTACAAAGGATCCCAAGTACCATAACAAGTCGAAGCACATTGATATCAAATATAACTATGCTAGAGACACAGTGAGACACAAGATGATAAGTTTGGAGTATTTGTCTACAGAATAGATGGTTGCGGACCCCTTCACCAAAACCCTAAAGAAGGACCCTTTTGTGAGACATGTGAAGTCTCTAGGATTGTGTAGACAGAGTTGATATTCTTCATTAATTATATTTCTCAAACAATGTTCTTTGACTTGAATTATAATTGAGTATGCATGTTTTCGCAGTTTGAGTATTTTGTTTGTTCATTTCTGTGATTGTTTGTTGAAATATGTCAAATTGGATAGGATCACCCTCTCACACGGGTGATAGCTTCTGTGCCTTTGTGGCTAGGTGAGGCTGGTGATAGTTTCTAGTTCTGGAAGTCTGTTGGGATGACCAGAAAGCACTTTATGTTCGGAACTATCTGATTTCGCACTAAGACATGTTATGGTATGTCAATCCACTCAGGGGTCATATGGGAGTCTTTGTGACTCTTGGTTTGGGTACTTTATGTGCCTGATGGATATCTGTACAACATTTAGACATATACTCCATGGGAAATGAGATATGTTGTAGCGCGCGTTCCATACCGCAGCGCACCCAAATACGACCATGGGTTTGACCCGAGATGTAATCTTAACTCAGAGTCTTATGATACCTACAGCTCTTTGTGTGAGAGTCACGTATGTACCCTCATTACTCTGAACAAAGGCTTGAGGTTTGATTCAGTGTTTGCTATCTTAGTTCGTGCTCGACGAGCCTTCGACGTATTCTGCCCGGGTCTCGGTTCTAGAAAAGTGAGTTGGATCGTGTTGATGGTTTCGTGAGATGGGGATTGTCATTATGGGATCTTCTCAATATTGTTTCCACTATATAGTCATCAACTGCGGTATAGGTTGCGGTTGTGGGCACAATGCATATATAGGTCTGAAAGATCCTTTTGTGATCAGACTTGGAGAAAGATTACATGGCCAAGGGTGCAGGGCACATTTCCACTGTTGGTGTGGGATATGTGGGTCGCTACGTATTCTTAACCGGTGCATAGCACTTTGCTCGATGTGCCTATCGGTCGCACGACGATCTCCTCGTATGTGACTTTACTGTATAATTGGATTTGTTCTCTTGGTGATGGATGACATGATAAATGAGCGCCCCCACCCCCCACGCACTTTGTGCGAGTGAGAGATGTTAGTTTTAGGATAATGGGTCGCCCATAAGTGGGAGTCCATTCACATAAACTTAGTTGTGTATCTGACCTTAAAAGTTATCCCTCTATATATCAGTATATATAGGGGAGCTCAGGGTTAAAAAAAACATGATGATGATAGATAGTCACCCTATAGTTTAGACAGGGGTCAGTAGCTGTGGTATTATAGGTTATAACCCGACAAACCGTGGCGTGTTCTTCCGTCCGGTAGACCACGATCCCAACATCAGGCAGATCCGCTTCCGCAAAGGGAAATCACTCCAAGAAGTAATCAAAATATGTGTATTTGGGTGATTGCATAATGTTGTTCATATGTCTAATTCCAAAAAGATCATCGCCAAGAACATAAATTGATCAAAAGGACATTCAGCATATATCATAATGAAGATTGAAACCGTGCCAACTCATCTAAACGGTTCAGCAAGTGGGGCGAAAACATCCAATTTCACAATTACGCCAGCAAATAATGCATATATGAACAAGATTGAAACATGTGATAAGAAAGAAAATGTGTGGGACAAAAATAACTAATAAGTCGAGGAAGGAGACTGGGTATCGGAGTAGGTGCCAAAATCTTGATATTGAAGAGGAGGACGGGAATGTGGGTAGATGGGTCTGAACTCTTCAGAAGGAAGAGGAAAGGAATCAGAGGGCGGGAAATTGGAGTGGTGATCATGGTCGTACACATTTGGCGGAGAGGAGAATTCATGGACGCCGAAAAAAGGACGCGGCGGCGACGGATGGTCAAAGCCAAAGGGTGGATGGAGGTAGAGAAGGGTTGACGATGGACCTATTCCTCTCGTCTTCGTCGGAGTTGTTGTTGCTAACTTGTACTTGGATAATAATAGTAATTGCTTTTAAATTTTAAGACAAATAAATATTTAATAATAGCTCGGATTGTGAGATTAATGAGTTGCTTAATTTGTTTTTATTAATAGTTCGATCACATAGCTATTTTTGTGTCATATATTTTTTCTACAAAATTATTTTTTAAAATCAATATTAAAACTTTTATTTTTATTAAAATGTTGTCTTAGATAGAATTTAAAATTTTGAAATTGGTGTATTTAGTGATATATTATTTTTCATTTATGTTCGCAAGAAGTTGACCCAACAAAAAATGTTCGCAAGAAATTTATAATTGGGTCTTACAATTTCAACTTAACTTAAGGTTTTCGAATTTGAGTACTATAAGGAGTCTCTTTCCTGGGTGAATGAAAATTCTCTACGGAGCCATCATCGCCACCGTGCGTTCCATCCTCTCCGAAGTGGACAACCTCCAGCAACAACGATTTGTCGTGGAGTTCCTCTAGGAAGGGCCCTAATCAGCAACAAAGCAATCCCCTCACCTCACTTACCAGTCAAACACTATGAAAGACTTCAATGACCTTCACAATCGCAGGAAACCCTAGCCAATCAACCCCCCCCCCCCCCCCCAATCCATGTTCCCCGACCCTACCAACCAGAACTCAACAATCAGTTCGCCCTCACAACCCCAGCCTCCCACAAACCAACTCACCCCTACCAACCCAACCTTCCACCAATTACCTCGCTCCACACCAATCAGCTAGACCCCACCTTCCCAGCCCGTAACCAACTAGACCCATACACAGACCCAGCAATCTACCAATCAGTGTTCAGTGTTCCCCTGCCCACAATAATCATAAATTGAAACCAAAGCTGATTTAATTTAGTTTTCCACTGTTTCATTGCAGGTACAGATCTCATGGAAACACATCGACAACTACAAAATTCCGGGAACGATGATAGAACAAGCCTAGGAAAACATGTCCTGAACCTGAGTGCCTCGTCGATCCTAGCTGGAAGAATATGTTGTGTGGGGAAGGTCATTAGTGACAAACAGATACATAGGTATTCGAATCAAAGAACTGAACCGACAAGTTATGTTGTTCGAATTTGAAGAGCAGAAGGATTACGATGATGTGATTGACAGCTGCCCATGGGCAATACAAGGTCAGTGTTTATCCTTAAAGGGAAGAAAGAAACAGAGGAAATCAAAACTCAAAGTTGGAGTGATCTAATGGCAACGAATGCAGAAAGGGAAATAGGTATGATGTCCCTGTGGAGACCCCAAGATGAGAGTCTGAGCGGCAAGGTAGATAAGAGCTTTGACAAAAGATCTGGGACAGAAAAGTAGACAAACGGGGCAATTACTGAAGAAGCAAAGCACAAAACACAAAAGGAGGCCAACAAATCTACGGCTCGGGCTGAGGGGAAGAAATACAATATGGAGATAATGCTTGGCCTCAATGACATGGTCGAAGTACCAGTTGTAAATGCCAATCCATCCTATACAGAGGTAGTAGAGCACATCAAGTTAAGCGGCAATAGCAGGGAACAGTATAATCAGTCGCAAATGAGGTTGATTGACATCAGTCCGAGCAGAAAAAGCAAATCCTGGAGAAGAAGACTGCTTGATACTCATAACAATGAGTACTACGTGGAGCTGCCTACAGAAATAGAATACCAAGACAATGCAGACTCCAGCACAACAAGCCCAACCGGACTCAGCCCCCTAGTAAAGCAACTGAAGATAAAACGGAAACACGAAGAAAAGGGAGACGGCCACATGGAGGAAAGCAAAAGAAGGAAGATATCTTTTGAAGAAGTAACACCTGAGCCTGAACAGGGTAAGATACAGACAGCGTTGGCAGTAGGCACGAACAGAATATACAGGAGAAAGGAGAAGGTGGGGGAGAAACAAAACAGGAAACGAGTTGTATCAAATAAGGGTTATGGTGGTTGTCCCCAAACAGCCACACGGGATCAATGAATCTGATTGTGTGGAACTGTCAATGGTTGAGATCGGACCTGACAGTTCCCACCCTAGCCGATCTTAACAGAAGATATCAACCGAGAATTATATTTGTAATGGAGACGAAGAACAGAGGGAAGATCTGTGAAGATATAAGAAGGAAACTAGGAATGGAGGAAGCGTGATATGAAGACCCAGAAGGGATATCAGGGGGACTCGCCCTAAGGTGGAGGAAGGAGATCAAGGTACAAGTGAATTTTAAGAACAGCAACATCATTGACACGAAGATAGAACATGGAAACCCACCCAAATCGTTTGAGGTCACATGGACATATGGAAATCCCAAATGGAATGAGAGAATGCGGACATGGGATCTCATCAAAAGGATCGCGATGGGAAAACGGGGCCCCTGGATGTAAGTAGGCGACTTCAACCACATACGATTCAACCATGAAAGGGAAGGAGGACAACCGAAACAAGGAAGAATGATGGACGCTTTCAACAATATGATCACCGATGCAGAGCTGGTGGATGCAGGATTCAAGGGCCAGAATTTCACATGGTGCAACAATAGAGAAGGCAAAGAAAGAGTTAGAGAACGAATTGACAGAGAACTTGTCAATAAGAAGTGGATGGAGACAGGAACACGAAGTTCTTCCCCCAAACGACAATACAAAGATGAAGTCAAAACAAAATCCTTCGACTGCAAAGGGAGGACAACTCTTAGATTGAATCAGAGAAGGAAATTCTGGCAGAGTGCGGCAATTATTATAGGCGACTATACTCCACGGAAGAAACGAGGAACCATGAATCAGCTCTGAGAGATACATCGAGAATGGTAACAAACCAAGAAAACCGTATGTTAACCGCACCCATTAGAAACAAGGAGATCGAGGACGCGATTTTCCAAATGGGAGGAGATAAGGCACCAGGGCCAGATGGATTCCCGGGCTTGTTCTAGCAGAAGTACTGGGACGTGGTCGACAACGATGTCATCAATGGGTCAAGACCTTCTTTGAAACTGGTAACCTACTCCCTGGCTTTACATATACTGATATTGTGATGATCCCAAAAGTCCCACACCCGATAAATAAAACTCAATTTCGACCAATTAGTTTTTGCAACTTTAGTTACAAAATCATTTCCAAAGTAATTGCTAACCGCCTCAAACCTATACTGCCTAGAATTGTCACCCCCTTCCAAAGTGCTTTTGTTGCTGACAAGCTTATTCACGACAACATCCTTGTTGCACACGAGGTATTTCACCATCTGAGAAGGAAGGATAAAACCAAACGCGAGGAATGTGCTCTGAAATTGGACATGAACAAAGCATACAACCGGGTAGAATGGTAGTTCATGTTCGAGACACTCCACACTCTCGAATTCGACCCCCGGTGGATAGCTTGGATTAAGGAGTCTGTCGCAAAGGTACAATATAGTGTGGTAGTGAACGGGAAGAAGACAATGAGATTCAGACCAACGCATGGAATCAGGCAAGGTGATCCACTCTCTCTGTATCTATTTATCATAGTGACAGACGTGCTTTCACGGAACATAACAAACGCGGTGGAGAGGGGTGAACTGGACATAATCAAAATTAAAAGCACATGCCCAACAATACATCATCTATTCTTCGCAAATGATTCATTGGTATTCATAAAGTCTAACAAGCGGAACGCGGGAGCCTTAGTGGACATCGTCAGCACATATGGGAGGGCTTCAGGCCAAAGCATTAATTTGACAAAATCTTGCATTTTCTTCAGCAATAGTACCACGGCACCCACACGATCTAAGGTTGAAGAGATATTAGGGATCAAAGTGGTCGACGATGCATACAAGTACCTGGGCCTCCCCACAAAATGGTGTCGCTCAAAGAAAGAGGCCCTGCGGTTTCTCAAAGACAGAGTGGTGCACAAGATGAGTAGCTAGAAGAACTTATTCCTCAACGAAGCAGGTAGAGAGATCCTTATCAAATAAGTTATCACGGTAATACCTACTTACTCAATGACACTCTTCAAGCTACCGAAAACATGGTGCCAAGAAATAGCGGCATTAACAGCACGATTCTGGTGGAGAACAAAAGGAGACGAAAGGAAACTGCACTGGAGGATATGGGATAGGATGACGCAACCGAATGAGGTTGGGGGAATGGGCTTCCGAGACATCCAAACCTTTAACAAGGCGATGCTCACGAAGACGGCATGGAGATTACAGAACGAACCAAACAACATGTGGATGCGGGTAATGAAAGGGATCTATTATCCCAACACCACATTCTTGGGAGCCGGCAAAGGAGCACGACCATCGTGGGCATGGTCAAGCATATTAGAAGGACGCCAGGTTCTTGCAGGAGAATGAGTGTGGCAAATAGGGAATGGGGAGTCCATAAATGTAACAAGGGATAAATGGATACCACACATGGAGAACCACCGAATAAGTGAAGAGAGTAGGGAGGGCATTGATTCAACCATGAGGGTAACGGATCTCATAGATAGAACACAGCTGAGATGGAATTTGGACAGCATCAAACACCAGGTCTCGGAGGAAGAGGCGACTTGCATCCAAGCAATCAAGCTACATCACAGGGGAGCGACTGACAGACTAGTTTGGCCAACATCCAAATGAGGAAATGAGCAACCGAGATTGGTGTACAAGAAACTTATGGAGAATGCACAAGCAGAAACCAATATTGGACCATCATCTTCATGAGTCGTACGAGACACCACATGGAAAGCAATATGGCAAGGAAATGTACTCCCCAAAATCAAGCAATTCCTATGTAAGTGCTGCACAAAGACACTACCTGTGGCAGAAGAACTCCACCACTAAGGCATCCCGACTGAACCAACATGTCATTTATGTGGGGAAATCGAAACCATTGACCATGCTCTGATCAAATGCCACTGGACCTCGGTTGTATGGTTCGGAGGAATGGGGGGGTGATAGGATCCAAACGAGGAACCAAGCTGGGTAGAGTGGATGACAGAGGTTGATACATTAGCCGAAAGTCAAGGAGAGGAGAGGGAGAGCGGCTAAAGACCCGAATGGTGTCCATATGATGAGAAATTTGGAAGGGCCGGTGCGAGGCAAAATTCAAGGACGAACAACCCAATTCGAGAACCGCCTGGGAACAAGGAAGCAAGCAACCGAAAGAAAGAAAAGGCCAACTCCAACCACCAGAGAAACGCAATGGAAGAAACCAAGCATAGGAGTCATCAAGATCAACTGTGACGGAGCCTGTAATTGTCGGGACAGAACTGGAGAAGTCGGAGTTGTAGCCCGAGACCACAATTGGGCCTGCATTTGTCGATGGATGCAACTAGAAGGGAAGAGATACTAGTGTTATCAATATGGAGGCGCGAGCAATACTACAAGGTATCAACCTTAAACGAAGAAGACAATGGCAGCACATTATAATCGAGTATGATTTCGAATACCTTATACAACAACTGTCAGTCCCATTAACAGATTATGACTGGAGACTCAAAAACATTATGGAGAACATCAGGGATAACTCCAATCTTTTTCATTCGTTTAGATGGATTTTTGTGGGAAAAGACGAAAATCGAATAGTCAATTGGATGGTCGCCCCAACTAACTGGGTCTCGATGCCACCAGACACTCGTTTCTCTCTATTTTGATCACATATATGAATGTAATAGACAACAATTAAAGTAATATATGAGTTGTTGGGAAAAAACAACTTAAGAAGAGACAAACTTGTTCTCAAATCCATCTTCAAAATTATGTATATATTATTTAATAATTGAACACATGGTATAAAAAATTATATCAATCTGCCAACCCATGCATACTTTTGTATGCAAAAGTCATGTTTCTGACGTCAATTCTCAATTACTTTAAAAAATTGCTCTTCCGATCAGCCAATCAATTCACCCTCTTGTTTGGTCAAAAATAAAATCACCCTCTTGAATCTTGATTATGAATTCCATGAATGTAACATTAACACGTAAGCCAATATTCTATTTATATTTATTTAAAAAAGTGGTAGAAATACAAAATATATTTTCCACATCCATTGACGTCCATTGGTTCGTCTAATTTCCCGTGGAAGAAAACCATGCCCACTCACACCTTATGTGATCAAACATTCATCATTCATTAATTAATCCTTAAAAATCATCAACTTTTGTCCTCTTCATCTCTGTCGTTTGCCTTGTCTATCCTAGGAACTGGACTTTGTCGCTTAAAACCAATTGATGCTGATTCAACAATGAATGGTTGCTGAACATGCTGTGCTGCCCCGAAATGTCAAACTGTGACACTCCATTATTGTTCATAAAATTGCAGCTCGATCCGTTGAATTTCTTGGTCGACGGGTATGACATCTCCGCATCAAAGATGCACGATTGCTGCCTCTTGAGGCCATTATTCTCATACATCGTGTCTAAAGAACCCGAAACTGAAAAATCCTGAGGCTCGAAGCTCGATGAATGAACATTTGAACAGGGTGGACCGAAACATGACAAATCATTGGTCTGGTTGTGGTTCGGTTCAGACAATAAACTGCTCAGCAACGAGTAGTCCAAAGCGTCAAGTAAGTTATTGAAGGAAGAACATTTCTGTGACATGTTCATATTCATCTGGATCGGGAAATTGGGTAGCGTTATATCTTGTAAGAGGAATCTGTCCTCTTCCTCCACAGCTTGATCTCGATCGATCATGAGGGAAGCCATGGCTGCTGCAGAAGGTGACACAATCGACTTCTTGTAGATCCGACATAGAACCCAATCGTCGAGCTGAACACATCATCACAAACTAGTATTAGTTTTCAAAACTCATAAATTTAGACAGACAGAAGTCAGAACATGCACAATCTGATTCATTTGATATCCACTCTTTTAAAATATAAAGCTCCTAAAAAGAACACTACACCAGTTATCTTAAAAAATCGAGATAATAGATGAGGATGTGCATGGTTTAACTTCACAAAATCTATTGAGAGATCGGGATTTCATTACCCTCATGGGGGAACCCTTGTTAAGCTTCATGGGTCGGAGAATGGAGGCTGCGGCAGTGCAGGGAGACTCTGCAAGTCGATACTCATGCATAATCCAATTAGTCTTGCTTCCTTTAGGAGGCCTTCCTGTGTAGAACACAAGAGCTTTCTTGACACCAATGTTGTCACTAGTTAGTCTTTCCCCTGATGAAGTCATTATGACTTTGTCTGTCCCAGTGGCTTTCCAGTACCCTGAACCCGCTGCCCTGTTTGGTCGAGCCCCGTTCGGGTACTTCCGGTCTCTAGGAGTGAAGAAGTACCATTCCTTCTCCCCAAACGTGGCTTGAGCTGATCAAGAACAACCAAACCAAACCCAACATATTCATTAGTTAATTAATTATATTACCTTATCAAACTTTTCAACTTTATGGTAAAAATGATGTGTATTTTAAATAGTTAGGCAGAGACTTAAACCTGGTAATTCCCAAGGATTGAATTTGTAAATATCGACTTCTGCGATGATGGAAACGGGAAGTGGGGTGGATGAGACCTTCTTTCTAAGGTAGTGAAGGATGAGTTCTTCATCGGTGGGGTGGAACCGAAACCCAGGTGGTAGGGATGATTGCGGGTTGTTGTTGTTCATGATCATGGCAAAATGGGAGAGCTAGGATACTGTTAGATGCAATGTTAGACTGCTACTCTTTAATGGCTTGGCTTGGCTTTTTGTGGACGATAAAAAGAAAGGGCATAGTGCTGAAAGTATCAGAAGATTCAAAGTAGAATGGAGAAGAAGAAGAAGAAAGGGTTTGGAATTTTTTAAATGGGTCGAGGGGTTCCAATTTATGGGATGAGAAGTTGTCCTTATGTGGAAAAATAAGTGTAGATTAGGACACATTGGAAAACTAAAGAAATACTTTCCAATCCGAAATCTCTGGTTAATAAATAAAGTGTTGAACTATTATTTTATAAGATAAGTTTCTGATACACGTGTGAATCCTTTATTTCAAACCCTAAACCAAGTATTTCATGACACGAGACACCTTAATCCTGTCATATCATGGTCTTATCTAAGCAAAGACTAGGAGGCCATGCAAGCCTTGCGAGTTTCATTCATTCTTTCTTCTATCGTGCAAGAAGACTCATAATTATATATGTTGGGTCTGAATTTCCACTATGTTGACTTGACAATGATTTAAATGTCAATTGACTGATGATCGCACGTTTTCGTCGTAGTTCCGATGAGCCCGCAAGAAAGGAAGTGCAACAGAGGGGGTGTCTCTGTGTCCCACTCTGGTGCTTAAATGAGTATACTGTGTGTATGATCTCAAAAACGTAATGAACGTATGTAAAACAAAAATATTTATAGGGATGGAAGACCAAACCGTTATAGGCAGCTGAATATCTGTGTGAATATTGTGCCGTTAAAGATAAGGATAGCATATATTACAGTTATTACATAATATTGCAATTGTTTTATGTAATATTTATAGAATATGTGCCTGATATACGCGGGATATCGTGGTCATATATTCGGTGTCGGTTTGTGGGACCAAAGTTGATATGTTTAACTCTCTTTGTGAGCGCTCCCATGGCGAGCAATAGAATGGTTTGGCATTGGCTGATGGCGACCTATAAAGGCTTTGGCGTCCACTGCTAGCTTACTGTGGGTCAGCCCAGTTCCGTGTGATGTGGGTTTTTCCCCTGCAAAGTCATTGGGCATTTGAGATATTACCCATATTGGGCTGTCACTATCGATATCAAATACTATGCATACAGCATATTGTGTTACCAACTAAACCCTAATCATCTTATATTAGTTACCATGTATATATATATATATGTTTCATCTTAATATAAGGTATAGGAAAACCCCGTATCGTCTAATTTAGTTGAAAATATGTTTTATGATTTATATGGATAAGTGTGCCTTACCAGTTAAGTTTTCTCTCCCACTAGCTTAGCTTAGCTTGTTTTCTTTTCCTACTTTATATATATATCATGTTAATGGACTGGACTGGAGTATATATATATGTATATATATATCTTTCCATACCTATCGCTATGGAGGTTCCGTTCCTTTTATCTTGGGGAGGGAAAGCACAAGCTGGGTCGGGCAAGGAGAGATTCTCCACCATAACACTTTGACAAGGGAAAAGTGATCAATCCATCACAGAGCGATTCGTTGCACTACGTGGACATAACCTCTCTACGTAAACATGTTTATATATATATATGCATGGGTCCAAGAAATAAAGAATATGATTTAGTCAATAATAATAAAAACATTTAAGTTTTAAACTCTATAATTAATTTTAAATCTCAAAATCAATGATTTTTTTCGTATGTTATTATCTGAATTAAAGAACTACATTCTTTCGATTACACTGTTTCCTGCGGGAAGTTTGTTAGAATAAAACAAATATACTAGAAAGCACAAATATGTGTTGTTATTTTTTATAATAATATATATAAATTAAAAATATATATTCATTTATTCACTATATAGCCATTCTTATACATTTTCAAAACAAGAAAAGTTCATTAGTCAGAGTATAGTAAATAAAGTATATTTTTGTTATGAAAATAAAAGTAAAAAACTCTTTAGTAATAAAAAAAATCTAAATATTTCGACATTAAATAATATAATATTTTAGTAAATAACAAATATATACCCTTAAAATAATACTATATTTATTTAATAATGTGGTATTTATATTAATTCTAAAACATTTTAATTGTTGATTGCATCAAATGATAATATAATCTGAAATTTAAGTTTTGAATACGAAGGATTAAGTTTAGAAACTTCCAAATCTCCCCTCATCAAACGTTGTGGATGCATGTAATAGTTAATTATTAGAGATTTATTTTTTAATATATCAAATTCGTGGAAGAATAAATAGATAAGAAAGTGAAAATCTTAAGCGAAGGGAATCTTGTGGGTCTAGTTGACAAGACGTGGGAAAGTTACGGCCACGATTGTCGTTTTGGCAAAAGTCTGGGGCAGTTGGAATATAATATTTCTGCACCAGTACTTAGTATATACTATATACTTCCATCAGGTGCCACAACTGGCGAGCCTTTATGTTTTGGCAAACACAAGTGGGGCGAGGATAGGGCTCATTATTGTTAGAATATGGTGTGATAATGATAAATATTATAATAATATTATATTTTAAAAATATATACCATAATTATTATGAGTATAAAATACTATAATTATATTCATAAATCATAATTATAGTTATTAATCATCATTTTAACGTATATTCATATTTATTACCATATATGAAATGTAATGGTGATTTCTTAATAAATATTTAAAGTGTCACAAATAATAAAAATATTCAACACTAACATCATTTAACATCAACATCATTAACATCATATAGTTACATTTCTGAATTATGCATTCATAAAATCTAAAAGTATAAATTATATTTCTGTTATTAGTATATATTAATATTAAATAATTATTATATTTATATAATAATCATGGTTATAACCATGTGTATGAAGTTAATTACATTAACCATACTGCATCATAATGATACGGTTAATTGTGTAAAAAAAATAATAATTATAACTATGATTTTTAAGTTTTCACCTCACCATGATTTTTCGGCTACAAAAATTCATTGTAATATTTCATGTGAGGAGTCTACTAAAATATGAGGGATAGGATGATGGCAAGGGAGGGACTCGAGCGTCAACCTGATCGGTGGAATCCAAGGTCATACAATTTTGCAAGGAGTTGAAGCGATACAAACGGAGTTAGGCTTGCGATGTCAAAGGGTTGTCAACACATTAGTGTGGAGGCAAACTTGTCGACAGTCATACAACTGACAACACCCTCCCACCGCGTAACTTGAAGGATCCAAGCAATTGTGGCCCAACACCCTCAGAGAGACAAGAACCAGATCACGTGGGAATGCACAAACTAGGCTGTAATTCAAGACAGAAATACGTTTGGGTTTCCAGACCCATCTTCTCTTTAACATTGCTCGATGTTGATAGATCCACCTTAAGACATTAATTTGCGCTTCAGTCGCTATAAAAATAACTAATTGGCAAAATAAACAAAAAATGAAGTAACGGCATGAAGCAAAGATTATGAGTCCAACAATACAATAGAACTTTAATTACAATATAAATAAAGAAATCAGCTAAGTCCCACATCATGTATGCCAACAAAAATACGAATCCTAGGGTAATCTCTTCTTAATTACGAAAAAGACTCAACACGACACCTCTATGACTATGAATCAAATCACTGGTCAGATGTGTCTGAGTCAACAATCATCTTCTTCAGTTATCATAGTGATGAAATGGCCTCTATGGCACTACCCAACGGCCATGCTGCCTCCACCAGGGACCTTTGATACTTCACTTTCTTCACCAATGTTATCTTCTGCCAGGGATCAATACCTGAGAAAAAGAATCAATCAAAAACAGGAACAGCAAGAAACATTGGTAGTTTGTAATGAAAGAAATCGACAATGGAATTTGGAATCCACAACTCACCAAATCCATCCACAAGTAATGTGTATTGGTACACAAGATCCATGCACAAATAGGCAAGGTTATCTGGTTCCACATTAGGATAAACTGACTTAGCATCGTCGAGTTTTGTCTGACAAGCAAGCTTTGCTGCATCATCAAACTCTGCAGGGCGTACTGTGGCAACGGGTTGGTTTGGATCGACAAAACCCGCCTAAAATATATATATAATAAATAAATAAAAAAAGCAGGATTTAAGACTTACAGGATTGGAATTTAATTTTAATACATCTCAGAGGAGATTTTGGCCAAAATTAGTACCTCAGCAGCTCTGTCAAAGAAGAACGAGGCCACAAAAAGGTTCTTTTGACCATCTCCACCTCCACCATTCCAGATACCACCAAATGTGCATTTCATGTGAGTACATGTTGTTTCGTTTACTTTGAGAGACTTCAAAGCCAATTTTCTACATTCGCTTGTGCTTGCACCTGATCGAGAAGCTGACACTTCATAGTCCACACCTCCATATTTGTAAGACCCTTCAAGATGAAGGCAAGTTCCGATTCAGTTTATTAGCATTGGAGCAGTGCCTTATAAATTTCAAAATTAATGATATTTACCTTCATAACCAACCAAGATACATGGATTTTCAGAGCCAGATACCTTGAGAATCTCCGCTCGAGCTGCTAACAACCCATAGCGCAAGTAACTGTAAGAAGAAAGGTTATCAGCTACTGTATAAAAAGACTTACCAGGAATATATCATATATAACTCAAATTTACTATGAGCTCATAATACTTGCAGAAGAGTCGAATAATAGAATCATAAGGAAAGGGAAAGTTATAATACATGAGGCGCAAATAGTGTTAACCGAAATTTTGAAGGTGCTAATCATGACAAAGGAAAACGAAAGAGCAACCTATGAACATAGAGGTGATAATTTCTTCCTTTCAGATACATGTCCTTGACATAAGAATCCTCTCCATCCTTGACTCTCGGAGCATTAGCTTCATCCTCATCAGAGATAGCGTAGGCCATTTGAACGGAGCCACCTCCAAGATCTACTACTCCAACAGTATCGGAGTACTTCCTCCCAACCTTTCCCAATAGATAATTTATTGTCACCTATTAGGAAAATAAGATAATATGAGCTAGTTTACCGATCATAAAAGGAATTAATATTAGTGTTGCATTTTGAAGGAATTTGAAGAAACTTTATTCTTATGGAAAAACTATAATCAGTCTCACGAATAAAGTTCATATTTAAATATAATAATCAGATAGCAATCCACATTTGGGCAAGCAAAATAAAATATTAGCAGACCATGACATTTGCCTAAGGTCGTGATTTTGACCTCGAGCAGTTTCAGAATCTAGTCAACCTTCAGTCATGAAATTCTAATTACTTTAGCAACAAATTTAGAAGTCTACCCCACAGAAAACCAGTCAATAGAATGTACTCTAGTCAAGAAGGAAGGAGAAGTTCCATTCCAGCTTTGACTTTTGAGTATATGTAAGCCTTGTACAACTCCACGAAGAAATGTGGAGTCAAAATCTAACTTATAAGCCAGACTTTGGAGTGAACATTGTTAACCTTCACACATTCAAGTTTTGACTTTTGTACTAGTGTATTTAATATCGGGAACGAATGAGAAAATTCAGAAATCCCAAGGTTGTATAGTTGAGCATAAATAAGAAACTAATATATACATACCCACTGATAAGCACCTTCTTGAGTTCCATCCAAGACACTAACACCTCCTGGCTCAGACATAAGTGTGTTCCTATCTTTTAGAAGTTCCCGAACCTGAACATAAGAATTTAAATGAACAAGAGCTGAAAAAAACTGATAACAGATTCCCAGGAACATAGTAAATCGAAATTTTGGCATAAAATAGGCAGAACTAGAAACTGCTCCATGAACTGTAAATAGGTTATCATGCTATACAAATAGCAGCTCTAAGGACAAAAGCGAAACAGGAATTTTATTGCAGATATCAATAACAGAATTAAGTATTACCGCATCAAGAATTCTATCAGATGCATCCCCCTCCAACGCTCTCAAGCCTGCAGTTGCCTGAATGTCCATATAAATCCAGAATTAGAGATCAAGTAAACATTAAGGAAGATAAAAAGAAAGCATTTAAACCATCACTTACCCCAACTCTAACAGGGGTCTTGCTGCGTAGATCGTGAGGAACAACACTTTCTGCCTTATCCAGAAGAGTAAGCAAGGAATTTGCAGCTTCCCTTGGGTTTTTGGCATATGCACTCAACCCTGGTCTGATCTATAGCATCATCGCAAAACAAAACAACTTAATAATAAAAACTTCCATTTGAACCAATTAAACTGGAGAATACTGGAGAATCTTCCATTTGAACCATAAATTACAGACTTTCAGGTGGTTAGAAATTGACAATGACTTCACGCCTCTAGCTTGATGAATTTTCGCAAAATCATTTTTTTGGCTTATTTACGAGGCCTATGGAAGGAACTCTATATTTTATAGACAGAAAGAATCAATAATGTGGCTTAGAAGGAACTGAAACCTGAACAAAAAGCTCCAGCTCATTGCCTATGGGAATAAGATCCATGTACTGATCAAAACAAAAGACATGAACTCGGCTTCCTGAGCTACCAGCATCGAAAATGACCGCGTAGTTCTTAGATTTCAAGTTTGGAGACGCTTTACGGTGTGTAATGGCGTACTGCTGAATGGATTCGGTGGGAGATCGAGACGGCAACAGAAACAGCACGCAGCCGATGAGCAGAAGCGGCACGGAGATCACCAATATAATGCTCCGGTATTTCTGGATCTTGTCCTCGTGAATCCTTCCCGGTCTCTTAATCAATTTGTCAAACTCGTGCTCCTGATCCATAGATGCCTGAGTCGGGGAACCAGGAGCAGCCGTGGCACTCTCCAGAAGATCCGCCGAGGACGGGGTTCTGTACCGGATCTGTCCGTTTCCGGCGGTGGCAGGAGCCTTCAAGGACAACGTTTCCTGAATCAGCTCCAGCTCTCCTCCCTCTAATCACAACCTGAAGTATATAAGTGTCTTGTACACCGATTGAAACTGGAACTCAATCCCAGTGCTGACCCACTTGCGGTTAGAAGCGGTTATGATCCAGGCACGGATCTGCCGTTGAACGAATTCAATTTCGCCGAAATGGAGATCGACCGGACGAATCTGAAACGAAGGAAGGCGGAGATGCACAGAAGCCTGATCGGAGGAGCTCAATGCAGTATCTGAGAGTGGAGTGGAGCACCGCGCGGTGGTCTGTGACCGAGTCCGGTGGCCTCTTCGAGTGAAGAAGAGAGCGAAAGGACCTGGACAAACTGGAGTACCGCTTCGGTAACTGCTATTAAGCGGATCTTGCACGTGTTTGTTTTACAGTATATAACTATATATTAGGAGCTAAGTCTAAATGTGAGCATTGGCCAAAAAAAAAGTCTAAATGTGAGCTTATTTTTTTATATAAATTATTAGCTGATTTTCTATAAATATATAATTTACTTACCTCGTTAAACTTGTTATCAAATATGGATGAAAAATGTACATGTTTGTCACGGCTATTAAATATGAACTAGAAAATTATACATATCCGCAAAATTCAGTTAGTAAATTATCTATAAACTTTCAACCAAGAATTTGTAAAAACTATTAAGAAAATAATAAATAAAATACAAGCTTTCGTCACTTTTTAACAACAAACCAGAGCAAATTATATATTTTTTTAAAATTCAATTAACAATTTGTTCAAACTTTCAAAATTCAACTAACAATTTAATTTTACTAATATATATCTATATGTATACATATTAATTTAGTTAGGTGTATGCAAAATAAACTTTACATTCAGCGCAAAGTAAGTAAACGAGCAAAAATTGATAAAGAAGAAAGGTGATAATTTTGTAATTAATGTAATAAATTATGTTTTTATTTTGCCAAAAACTATGTTAAATATTACTTCAGCTAAATAGTTTAGAAAGTTGACATGCAAGATTTTATCCTACTTAGCTGTAAAATGAAATCAATTGGTTGATGTTTTTTCTATGAAACAGACAAAGACATGGACTCAGTCATTCGTTCTAGAAACTCTCTAAAATTTTCTCAAATAAGTTTCACATCATCTGTTACTTCCTCATTTTCTATTAGTATATTACTATTTATTGTCAAATACTTTGTAGAATATTTTTTCCTACTCTTAAAAAATGTTACTACAAATTCATAGTTTTAAGTATATATTTATTTATATTTTAATGCGTTGCACAGTTTATAATATAATATTGTGATACTAAAAAGTTAATATTATATTTTCTGAAATAATAAATTTGTATACATGTTAAATTTCTTAGATTGTTAAGTGTAAATACATTAATGATACCTCTTAAAATAATATATTTTGTACGAAGATCCTACTTGCATGTTATCGTCATGAACCTAATTATTATTAGATTTGAAATAATTATATAAACAAAAATGATATAATCACAAATAGTTCCTAATATGATGTTATCATCCTTGTGTGCCTAATTATGGTTATGTTTGAAATTTAAAATTTACAAATCAGCCAAAATTATTAATATCATGACTAATTTTAATGAAACATCTTTCTTATATGTTCTTACTTGATAAACTCAATATATGTAGTAGTTACTATTAAAAGTAATTATAATGATTAAAATACATATATTCAATTTAATATTTGTGATAAATATAAAATAGAAGATCATAAAACTAAGTAGAAGAGCATGCGTTAACATCATATTTATACAATTTTTATTATATATAATAAAAAACACTTTAAATGAAAACATTATATTAAAATTTACTATATTTATTATTAATAAAAAAATCCACATAAAAAATATATATTTGAAGTCGAATAATTAATATAATCATGCATTTTTCAAATTAATACTTTTATTATTATACAAAATAGTAAACATATGTTTTGAAAAGATGATTGTGGCCTATATTCCCTTTTAAAAAATATAAATAAGTTTTTAAACTTTACATTGTATCATAGTAAACTTAATCTGTTTGTTTTTTTTAAATAATATAGTTTCTGTTCACTTTAAAAAATAATTTAAACAAGTGTTACATCATATATTATCAAAAAAACATATTTCCAAATATTTATTAAAAAAATAAGTTTATACTTACCACACAAAATGCAAATCAAATACCTAATTAATATTACAATAATAGTAAAACCAATATGAGAATATTTATTATTTTGGGGGGTTAATTACTAAAATTTTACCTAAATCTTTTGGGGAAAAATCGAATTTTAGTTTTTCAAATTTTATTATTTGTATTATTTAGAGATTAGTGTAAAAAAGCTACATTCGTAAAAATAATGTGGTTTTATGCTTCTTTTGGACGAAAAATAACATGAATAATTTATAATGTAAAAATATATTGTTTTATAAAATATAAATTAGAGAAATATATATTTATAACCTTATAATATATGTATATATATATATATATTAATCTCTATGTTATATATATAAGCTCAATATATATTATTTAAAATTTTATTGCAAATCTATATATCTTTAATCTTATTAATGTATAAATGATTATTTTGGAGTAAATAAATCATATTCCTAACTCCAAAAATCTCATGAGATTGTTAGTGTTTGTGTGATTGTTACTTTGCAACACATGGATCATCAAACATCGAGAAAACGTAAATAATCGAGCAAGACAATGAAAGTCCAACATGTTCTGTTCTTTTTGTCATTGAAGCAGAGATTGTTGGAATAAACTTCTCGCCACTCTATTTTTCTATTAAAATAAAGTTGCTACATCTTAGGGATAGTTAGCTGCGATTCTTTCCAAGTTTCTCTCTGAATTTCTGTTTTCGTGACTTTTAACAGTCAAATCATTCTTCGATAAATTGTAAGCTTGTTAAAACTATATTTGAGTATTCGACTTCTCTATATTCTACAGTGGTACCAAAGTCACTACATCAATCGGTGGAGGAGATCAACGTGAAAAACATAAGCAACGGAATGACAGACTGAAATAATATGTTGAGCATCCCTAAATTTGATGGGATTATGATTATTGGTTCGTGGTAATGTAAAATCTATGACGTTCCAAAGAATATTGGAACGTTGTGGAAGAAGGATACGAGGAACCCAAGAACTTGGTAGACCTCACAGCAACACAACGCATAACGCTTAAGGAACAGAATCCGAAGGATCTAAAAGCCAAAAATTACCTCTTTCAGTCAATCGGCAGGAACATTCTCAAAACAATCACACAGAAATCAAAAGCCAAAGCTCTGTGAGATTCAATGAAAAGAATTTTCCAAGGGAATGCTAGAATTCAACGAGCCCAGCTGCAGCAACTACGAAGAGACTTCGAGCTTTGGGAGATGAAAATAGGTGAGGGTGTCAACAATTATTTCTCTCGTGTCATGATGGTCGTTAATGACATGAGAGGAGCTGGAGAAACCTTGGAGGATGGTACGATTCTCGAAAAAATTATGCGCACACTATTGTAGAAGCACAACTTTATAGTGTGTTCTATCGAAGAATCCAGCGATATAGACAACATATCCGTGGATGAATTGCAGAGCTCCCTGCTAGTTCATGAGCAGAAACTCCACCGAACCAATGTGGAGGAACAAGCTCTCAAAGTAAACAACAATTGGGACATGAGAGAAGATGAATCAACCTATACAAGAGGAAGAGGTCGCATGGGAAGAGGTCGAGGGAGAGGAAGAACACTCAACAAAGCCACCATTGAGTGTTATCAGTGTCATAAACTGGGTCATTTTCAGTGGGAATGCCCTAGTCTTAGTCACTACGCCAAGTACACCGAGCTAGCCGAAAATGAAGAAATGTTGCTTATGTCCCATACATAAGTGGAAGATGCTGACCGAGAAGATGATACCCGATAAAAGGTGTGGTTTCTCGATTCCGGATGCAACAACCACATGAGTAGAGAAAAAGGTTGGTTCTCGCAATTAGACCAAATATTGAGGCAGAGTGTGAAGCTTGGCAACAACACAAGCCTAACTGTTATGGGCAAAAGAAACATCAGATAGAAAATTGACGGAAAGATCATGGTCTACACTTAGAAAAGGATTTGGCAATCGTAATCCAAAACGGGTGTTATTGAATTTACCACGATGAGAAAGGCCTACTTGTGCAAACGTCCATGATTGCAAACCGCATGTTCGTGTTGCTAGCTTCTCCGGCCTCCAACATCTCTACCTCGGCCTGTTTCAAGACTATCACAGGTGACATCACAACCTTATGACATCAACAGTTCAGACACCTCAATATGAAGGGATTGAGAACATTAGCCCATCGAAAAATGGTGACATGTCTACCCATCCTCAATGGCACCACCGAGGTCTGCAGCGAATGCTTGATAGGAAAACAATATCGAGAATATTTTCCAAATAAGACCACATGGAGGGCCTCTAGACCTATGCAGCTCATCCACTCCAATCTACGTGGATCGATCAATCCAGCCTCTTTCTCAAAGGCCTTTGAGGTATTCAAAAGGTTTAAGATTATGGTCGAGAAACAGATCAAGGGGCATAAGGCCAGCTATCTACGCACAGATAGAAATGGAGAATTCACCTCGGATGAGTTCTCCGAATATTGCAGCACCAACAGAATCAGCTAGCAGCTCACTGCAACTTACTCCCCACAACAAAACGGGGTAACCGAACGAAGGAACTGAACGATCATGAACATGGTACGGTGCATGCTCGCCACCAAAGTAGTACCTAAGGAGTTCTGGCCAGAAGCAGCAAATTGGGCCAAACACACCAGAGGAAGCCTGGAGTAGAACAAAACCATCAGTCGAGCACTTCAAGGTATTTGGATGCATAGGGCACGTCCACATTCTTGATGTTAAACAAAAGAAACTGGATGAGAAGAGTACTAGATGTGTCTTTATGGGGGTGAGTGAGTAGTCCAAAGCCTTTAGGATGTATGATACCAAAGCTAAGAAAATCATAATCAGTAGGGATGTGAGGTTTGAAGAATACATGCAATGGAACTGGAACAACATACAGGAAAACCAAGTTGATCTAAAGTTACTAATCGATGACGAGGTGATTCCAACTGAAGACACAAACAGGAGTAACATCAGGAATGATCATGTAGAAGAAATCACTCATCCACGGAGAATGCGAAGAGAACCAGTATGGATGAGTAACTACGTGCCTGGAGAAGGCCTATCCGAGGATGAGGAAGAAGAAATCAGGGATCTCACTATAGAAATGCAGCAACTTGCGATGTTTGCAGGTGGTGATCCCAACACATTTGAAGATGCCGTAAGGAACCAAGTCTGGAGAGAAGCAATGGAACTCGAAATTCAAGCTATTGAGAAGGTTGAGACTTGGGAACTAACTGAACTGCCTCAAGGAGCTAAGACCATAGGGGTCAAGTGGTTGTACAAAACAAAGTTAAATGAGACAGGTGATATTGAAAAGCATAAAGCTCGACTCGTGGCCAAGGGATATACACAACAAGTCGAGATAGACTATACAAAAGTATCCGCTATGGTGGCACGCTGGAACACTATCCGGCTAACACTAGCAATTGTTGCTCGCTAAGGCTGGAAAGTTCATCAACTAGATGTAAAAAGTGCCTTCCTTCCTGGGGAACTCGAAGAGGAAGTGTTTGTCGAACAACCAAGAAGGTTTGAAGTTGAAGGATAACCACGCAAAGTCTACAAACACAAGAAGGCTCTGTACGGACTCAAACAAGCTCCACGAACTTGGTTCAACAAAATTGAATCCTACTTTATCGAGGATGGCTTCGATAAGAACCAAAGCGATCACACTCTATTCATAAAGAAAGGCAAAGGGGGAGGATTTATCATTGTAAGTTTGTACGTTGACGATTTAATCTATACAAGAAATCACGAAGGGATGACTCGCGAATTCAAAAGATTGATGCAAGAGAAGTTTGAGATGACATACTTGGGAACCATGAAGTATTTCCTTGGAGTTGAAGTGGCACAATGCTCAAATGACATCTTTGTGGGCCAGGAGAAGTGTGCAAACGAAGTTTTGGCAAGATTCGGTATGGAGAATTGCAAACCGGTAGTCAGACTGATTGTTCCAGGTCACAAGTTGTCGAAGGATTCAGAAGGGGAAAAGATAAATGCCACCAACTACAAACAAATGGTAAGGAGCCTCATGTACTTAAACGTAACTAGGCCGAACATAATGTATGTCGTAAGCTTATTAACTCGATTCATGGAGGCACCAAATGAAGCACACATAAAAGCAGCAAAGAAGGTACTTCGGTATATAAAGGGCACTGCTGATATGGGGATATTCTACATGAGAGGAGTTGAAGAAGGATTAATCGCCTACTCCGACAGTGATTACACTAGAGATGTAGATGATCGAAACAATGCTTCGGGTTACATTTTTAAGATGAACAATTGGATAGCCGCGCGTAACTCGATGAAACAACCAGTGGTGTCACTCTCCACCACCAAAGCTTAGTTTATCTCTGCTGCGACTTGTGCATGTCAAGGCATATGAATTATGAGGATCCTAGAGAAACTGGGAGTACAACAAAGTCAGTGTGTCATCTACTGCGACAACAACTCAACTATAAAACTCTCGAGGAATCCAGTCATGCATGGCAAGATCAAACATATACATGTTCGATTTTACTTTCTTTGGGAGCTATCAAAAGAAGGAATAGTCGAACTTGTGTATTGTGGTACAAAAGATCAACTGACTGATATCATGACCAAGTCTCTCAAGCTGGAGGAGTTTCGAAGACTAAGGAATGAACTCGAGATATGCATCATCGACAGTATAAACTGAACAAATCAAGACAGTTCAGTTTAAGGGAGAGTTTGTTGGAATAAACTACTTGCCGCTCTGTTTTTCTGTTAGAATAAAGCTCCTAAATCATAGAGATACTTAGTTACGATTATGTTAGATTAGCTTAAGTTGCATTTCCAAGTTTCTCTGTAAATTCTGTTATCCAAGCTCTTTAAAAGCCAAATCATTCTTCAATAAAATTTTAAGTTTGTTACAACTACGTTTGAGTATTCGACTTCTCTAGATTCTACACCTTTCATTGGGGAAATTATTTTATAAAACTAGTTTAATTAGATTATTATAAAGGTAACAAATACCATAATCACCACGGGCACTTTCGTATCCTCCGCAGTAAAAAAAAGATAAAATAAAATAATTACTTTAGCCAATAATTATTTTATTTTATATTTGCTAAATATATTGATAAAACTTCTCACGTACAAGAGATTAACTTAATAGTGAGAATCAAACTTAAACAAATTAATATACTACCACCACTTGCTAGATGGGAAAATAATGTAAACATTGCTTATCAAGTCAAGACAAGAGTCAAGCCAATCAATAATCATTTGTACGTGTTTTTCATGTTACAAATAATAATAATATTAAGGACCAATCTTTATTAATTAAAAGTTAAAGAACTAAACAGTAAATAAATTTATAACCATGCAAAGGTGACAATAACAAGTCGAGGCCCGTGTTAAGCACTGTTTCCTTAAGGTAATTTAGTCCTACTCAACCGTGAACGGTTTGTGCAAGGGTATATCTTAGGCCTATTACCTCCCAGGATTCAACGACGACATCAGTTTTTACTTAGCACGAAGTAGTGACCGGCCGAACTGAACCAAGTTCTATTTCCCAAGGAAATCAGTCGAACACAACGACTATTTTCAATACCGAACACGACGGCTTGAAAATTAAAAGACTAGAAAGATCGAACACGACGACCTTAGAGAACTTTGCCAATCGTCAACATGAAGAGCAAAGGAGAGGATGAAGAACACTAAGAACAATATTCAGTATTTGAGAGGATTTGAGAGTGATTTATGTGTCAAATGACAGAAATGAGAGGGATATTTATAGGCTCAATTTTGAGGCTTGAAATAAATGCAAATCTGTGATTAATTCCGAAAATTAATACAAATTGTAATTAATTCCGAAATCTAATAAAAACGGTAATTACTGAATTAATTACACTGATTCAATGTATTTAGACAAAAAGAAAATTGCATTGAATCTGGACAACTTTTATAATCCGGTTTAGCAAAAATCGGCTCGCGCTAGGCAAGCTTTCCGGTCCGACAATCGTGTACGCATGTTGCGGGCACGTACACAAGCCAAATGGTTCGAAGTGCTAACCAAATCCATGGTTTGCACCCCCTGCGTGCGCGCGCAAGAGAGAGCCTCTTGACTTGATTACTTACACACTTGAGAAGTGAATTATCATATATATTCACCCCAATATGGAATCCGGTCGGTGTGGTATACTTTTTCACTAGAGAAATACATTTCTCTTCTATTCCACATTGATTTTGCTAAATTTGAGCCCAAAGCCCAAAACTTGTCCAATTTGCTTCCAAGCCCATTTTAAGCCCGATATTCCAACATTTCATAATAACTAAAGAGTGTGCTTTGACCTCTTTTATATATATTAGTGATAGTGAGCATTCATGATTGCTTAGTTGTAGAGAGTATATAGTTTTTCATTTTATATTTACCATTGTCAACTTTAAATTGAGTGATATTACTTATAGATTGCATTTATCAAACTATTGTTGTTGTTATATCAATGTTTTCTTATCCTAATAGTGATGCATAAAGTCTATGTTTGTATTGTAACTAATTTATGATAGTAGAGTTAAATGTGAATGTGATTTAGGATTTTTTAATGGATAATTTCTCATATTTTTTCGTATATTTTTTTAAAGTCGATACATTTACAACTAGGGTAAAATACGTCATTGCCCCCTAAAGTTTAAACCGATTTTAAGTTTAAACCGAAAATTTTAAAATTTTAAATTTTAGTCCTAATGTTTGGTTCCGATGAAAAATCTCCCATTTTCGTGACTTGGCTGTTTATTACTGACGAAATAGAGATCATGTGTCAGACACGTGTTGTTTTAATAATTATAAGTGACGAAATTACCCTCCAGCATCTTCACTAACAAAATCAAGCTCTTCTCGTTACTCATTCAATCCTTCGTCGGTGGTGAACTTCCCCTCCTCCATAGACTTCAATCTAGGGCTGACAATGGTTAGGGTATGGTCAGGGTATGTCAAATACCATAACCATACCATATTTTTAAACCACATACCATAACCATAACCATAACCATTATGGATACAATTTTCAATACCATAACCATCAAAATAACCGTGGTTATTAACCATGATTTTAACCGTATAACCATATTTATTCCACATGTAATATAATAAAAGACCGAAAATTTAATTTTAAAAAATACATCTATCTATATTACCAACAATAAAAATATATAGCACTAACATCATTCAACATTAACACTAACATCATTCAACATTCATATGATTTAACATTCACACTACTGAATTAACATTAAAATTCAACAAACACCCATAACGAGTAATGATTCAACACCCCTAACCATTTCACACTTGTCGTATTTGTTTCTATCAATCATCATATTCCTCAATATCATCAATTGATTTCACTTTTATGCTGTAATTTAAATTTAGTATAATATATATATATTAGTTTATTAATAATAAATAATTATTATATTTATAAAATAACCATGGTTATAACCATGTGTATAACTCAAATACCATAACCATAACCATTATGGGTAGAGAATTCATCACCATAACCGCACCGCACCATAATGGTACGGTTAACTATATTAAACAGTAACGGTTATAACCGTGGTTATGAGTTTTTCACCGCACCATTGTCAGCCCTACTTCAATCCTTCAATCCATAAGTTTTTTTTTTCTCTTAGTTGCAGCTGGATGAGATGTGAAGAACATAACTCTGACTATGAAAAGTGGGATTTTCTCTGGTTTTCTCTCCGACGAGTCTAACAATCTCAACTTGTTGTTCTTCGGTGCCGCCAGAAATCGGGACCTTCAGTGGAAGGAACTGTTGCTCAGATACAACGCATTGGAAGTGCACTTGCCGACCTCCTCGTCGGAAAAAATTGCCCTTTCTTCTGACGGTATCCATGTGTTGGTCTTCTCTTTGGGAGCAACACCTGAGCTCATAAATGGAGGAGGAAGAAGAAGAGTGTTGGACGAAAGGATGTCTCTGTTGTAATAGAGAATGACACGGAGAAAGAAAAAAAATTGTTTGTAATGGAAGACAATTTTATTATTTCAAAATGTAAAAAAATCACGTGCTAAACACATGATTGGGTTTCCGTTTGAACTAAACGACAATTGGACGGAAATGAGAGATTTTTCATTGAGTCCAAACATTAAGACTAAATTTTAAATTTTAACCATAAGTTTTAAATTTTAGGGAAAAACATAAAATCGGCGTAAACTTTAAGGGACAATGTTGTATTTTACCCTTATAACTATTCATAAACTTTACGATGAAACAAAAATTTAGTTCACAAGTATTACTTTTCTGACAAATAGTGAACATATCAGAATTTTTTCAAAAACTATTCACTTTTCAAAAAATATTTGAAAAAGTGTATATCGAAATTTTTTTTTTAGAAAAGTATGCATACGCGCGACGCGCCTATTGAGTAGGCGCATCCCTAGGACGCGCCTACTGAATAGGCGCGTCCTAGGGATGCGCCTATTCAGTAGGCGCGTCCTAGGGATGCGCCTATTCAGTAGGCGCGTCCTAGGGATGCGCCTATTGCAATAGGCGCATCCCAGGGGTGCGCCTACTGCAATAGGCGCACGCCAGGGGTGCGCCTACTGCGTAAATTTTTTTTTTTTCGCAAAAACACCGGTCTATCAGAAACCACGTTGATTTTAAGTCTGCTTATGGTTTTCCTCCTAAATAGAAATTGAGAGATAGTCTCACGCGTATTCATAGGTCCAAACTACAAATTTTCCAACTTGTTCTGAACAACAATGAAACAAAGTTGTTTATTCAGAAATTGAAGTCTTTCATCACAAACTACTCTCTTTTTCGTAGGGTGATTCAGTTTGTTGTCATTGATATACCGCGCTATAATTGCTCCAACATCTTGCTGAGAGATCTAATCATGCGTCTCTACACCAACCGATTTGAGAAACTCGATGAGATTACTCGATCCCCATCTAACAAATTCCATTTTTCTTGATTGGTACTTCCTTTTTGGTTGTGAATGAGGTTAAATTCCGTCACATTGAACTGTCACGAAGATAATTGCAAAAGAGCTCTTTGGGGTTACTTTAGGTTCCTGTCCTAAATTTTCCAACTTGTTCTGAACAACAATGAAACAAAGTTGTTTATTCACAAGTTTCTGAATCTTCCGAATATCTTCTTTTGGCTCAAGATACTCCATCAAGCAATTATGTTTCTCTTCCAACTCAGGGCTACCATTCTTTTCCATCTCCATCTGGAAATGCAGAAGCTTTCGTACTTCTACAAAGCCACTCCTCCCTGCCTCTCTCCACAGATATCTCACTACATATCTATATCTTTCATTAATGAGACAGAAAAATCGAACAGGGTATAGGCTAACTAACAGCTGCAACACATTAGAGGCAGGCATGCTAGAAAGGTCCTGCAGCTGCAATCTTCCGAATATCTTGTAAAGCTTCTCCAATGACTATAGCTTTTTATCTGAGTTCAAGCCTGCTTATGGTTTTCCTCCTAAATAGAAATTGAGAGATACTTTCTCCAGTAAAGAAGAAAGGAAGTTCTAAGAAGAAATGGTTTTCCTCCTGAAAATGTCAAACTGGCTAGTGTATTTGAAGAAAAGTCTCATTTAGAAACTTGTGCATAAACAATCAATGTTTGACATCGCGGATGTTGTTCAGAACAAGTTGGAAAATCTAGGGCAGGAACCTAAAGTATTTAACTTCTGAGAACTTACTTTCTTCTTAATTGGAGAGACTATCTCTCAATTTCTATGTAGGAGGAAAACCGTATAAACAGGCTCAAAATCAGATGTTTTTCAAAAAGTAAGCATATAGTAGGAAAAAAAGCATACATGGAGGAATTTGGTGCGCGTAGAGGAATTTGGACTTGTGAATACTGGGATAAAGCAACGCGTGAAACAATCATCTCGGTGGTTTGTTAACAAATTGATTTTCTGTCCTCTTGATCCAAGACCCTTTTGTTAACAAATTGATCTTCTGTCCTCTTGTGAATAAACAACTTTGTTTCATTGTTGTTCAGAACAAGTTGGAAAATTTGTAGTTTGGACCTATGAATACGCGTGAGACTATCTCTCAATTTCTATTTAGGAGGAAAACCATAAGCAGACTTAAAATCAACGTGGTTTCTGATAGACCGGTGTTTTTGCGAAAAAAAAAAAAAAAATTTAGGCAGTAGGCGCACCCCTGGGATGCGCCTATTGCAATAGGCGCATCCCTAGGACGCGCCTACTGAATAGGCGCATCCCTAGGACGCGCCTACTGAATAGGCGCGTCCTAGGGATGCGCCTATTCAATAGGCGCGTCGCGCGTATGCATACTTTTCTAAAAAAAAAATTTCGATATACACTTTTTCAAATATTTTTTTTAAACTAAACAGTTTTTGAATAGATTCAAAAGTTAATTATTAAAAAACAAACCGAACTTTGATAAAAAACAAAACAACAAATCTCTTTTTTTGACAAACAACAAACCAAACTTTTGGAATTGAGCAAACAACAGACTTAACTCAAATTTTCATTATGTTTGAATGATTTTTTTAATGTTTGAGGGAGTTATTAAGACAGAGTTAGTTTAAGTATTCATAGGAAATGATATTACGACTTAATAACCCCCTCAAACTTTGAAAAATTCGTTTAAACATAATAAAATTGTGAGGTAGGTTTGTTATTTGCTCAATTCCAAAAGTTTAACTTATTGTTTGTAAAAAAATAAATTCACTTGGCTGATTGGTTTTTTCCTCCAAGTTCGCTTTTTTTAATTAACCCTAAATTCAAAGTTCTTAAATTGAAAGAACCATTTTTTATTGTATATTTTAAAAATGTTAATCTTTTTTTGTATGTATCCAGTTTGGTCAAATATATATATATGAACGAAAAATATGAAGTTGTGTTTATACTTTCTCAATATGTTTTTTAATATTATTTCATAACATCATGTAACACCTATTTTGAAGAAAAACACTTGGCATATACAAATGATAATGAAAGATGAGCAACATTTAATTTATCAAACAACTATCACATATAGTATAATTAATATTATAAAAATTGAAGTTTTCAAAATATTGGAAACTCAGTTAAGTTTAATATTTTATAAAGTGTAAATAAATATTTTGTTAACTTTAAATTAGTTATCCATGCATCAATTTCTATAGATTAAATAAATAAAATAGTCTTAATCACATGACGAAGAGAAACAGTGTCGTAGAAAAGAAAAGAATCAAAGATGTAACATGAACAGTATTATGCGGTCAACGTCACTTCCATTCCTCGGTACGGCGAAAGTTCACCACCCATCATTCGATTTTTTTTTTAAAGTAGTAACTGTGCAAATATTTTTTTGAAAAATAAGTATATTAAATAAATATTTAGCAAAATATATATAAAGCGCTACTGCGAGTATCGTTTTTTACAACGTGCGCTACTTTGAGTAGCGTTTTTTTTTTACGTGTTTTTTTACGATTCGATATTTAATTAAAAATAAAATTATGTATTTATTAAAAAAAATTGAAAAAATTAAATTAAGTAGATATTGTAATTTCAATTCAAATGATGCAAACAAATTTAAATTTGGACTTACGGATTGACGGTAGGCTCTGCCGTAAGTTAAGATATGAAAATTTGACTTAAAAAAATATAACTCATACCCTGTAAGTCCAAACTGACCACGGTGAACGTCATTTATGTCGCAATTCAATTATCTACCTAGGGTAATTTTTTTGATTAGAAATACAGTGATTTTGTAACCTAACATCGCTTGTCTTAAAATTTGACCGGAATAATTAAATGCATTAGGTGAGAAATTTAATTATGTACTTACTAAAAAAAAATCAAAAAATTAAAGTGCGTAGATAATTTAATTACAAATTAAATGACGCTAATTAAACGTTAATTTTTTATTTTTAGATTGACCATATAATACGAAATAAATTACGTATCGTATTATACTGTCAGTCTAAAAGTAAAAAATTAACATCTAGTTAGCGTCATTTAATTCGTAATTAAATTATCTACGCACTTTAATTTTTTTGAGTAAGTACATAATTAAATTTATCACCTAATGCATTTAATTATTTCGGTCAAATTTTAAGACAAGCGATGTTAGGTTACAAAATAACTGTATTTCTAATAAAAAAATTACCCTTGGTAGATAATTGAATTACGACATAAATGACGTTCACCGTGGTCAGTTTGGACTTACATGTTATGAGTTATATTTTTTAAGTCAAATTTTTATATCTCAACTTACGGCAGAGCCTACAGTCAATCCGTAAGTCCAAATTTAATATATTTTGCATCATTTGAATCGCAATTACAATATCTACTTACTATAAGTTTTTTTTTTTTTAATAAATACATAATTTTTTTTTTAATTAAACATCGAATCGTCAAAAAAATGTAAAAAACAAAAACGCTACCCCAATTACACTTATATACATTTGCTAAATATTTGTTCAGTATGCTTACTTTTTTAAATTTTTTTTCCAGAATGGTTATTTTTTTTTAAACTTCCCATCATTCTTCATTACTGCTTTATTCACTTTTAATTATTTTACAGAGCCCCCTTCATACCTTAACCAACCAGATCTTTCAATTTCCCCTGAATCAGAAGACAGAACAGAGAGAAACAGAGATAGGGACATGAGGAGGGCCTACGAGGGGTTCAGACTTCAGACACCATCTTGTGGAGCGGAGTTCCTTTCTTGACCCCAAATCCTCATAGTATTCGCCTATTCGGGTCCCTTTTGGCATCCTCCATGAAAATTGTGCATGTACGTATGAGGTGTTAGCATCTCAGAACTAAAATATAATTCTTTTACCCTCCATTCTCTTCTATAACTCATTCAAAATTGTCCTTTTTCTATTTTTTTTTACCTTCAATAAGCATCAAACACAATTCAAATCATTCATCAAGATTGAATTTTGATGCAGATTTTATTGATAAATGGCTTGAGATAGGATGGAGCGCAAGCACTGTAAATAAGGAAATAGAAAAAGAAAACTTCTGTGCTCACCTTCTTTCTCTTACTCTTTCTTGAAAGAATTGTTCACAATTTTGGGTGAGAGTGACGATTAAAGCTCTTCCACATCTACTTTTCTAATAAATTTTGATCTTTTTCGTTGAACATTGCACATACGCTTGCTAGTTTCTCTAATTGCCTTTAACTCTGACTCTCCACCTTTCTCTGTTTAAATCCTGAGAATTTAAAAAAGGAAAAGAAAATCTTTATGTGAAATAAATAATGACTACTGTGTCATCGATGATTCGAAGAAGAGAGAGAGAGCATTACAAAAAAAATAAAAATAGAGAGAGAGCTTTGAAAGACTCCCCAATTAACTCAGCTACAGCTTCGCACACTGAAAATCCCCCCAAACCATAACCTGCATCACTTCCAAGCTCCTTCCCTTCACTCTGTGAGCTTTCCAGCTTCCATTTCCATCTGCCCTCTTTGAATCACTTGCTAATTGCCATTGAGCTCAATTTCGGAGATCTGGGTGCCTTGTTTTTTTTTTGCACAGCTAATTTAGCCAACTGGGTCTCTTTTTAAGGTGGATTGGATTGAGAAGATCTGAGGCGCATGAGGGTTAGGGAGCTTGTGTTCTGTATTGGTACTGGTTTTGGGTGATTGTGAGGCCTGTGGCATTATTAAGTGAGGTATGGGTTGCATTTATGCTTTCATTTAGGGTTACTGAGAGATTGCTTTTCAGGGTTGTCCATTCTTGGAAGGGATAAAAGTGGTTATTTTTAGGGTAGGAAGAAAGTGGATTTGTGTTGTGGAGGATGAGACTCTCTTCATCTGGGTTAAACCATCAGCCTCAAGAAGGTTAGATTTTCATAGCTTCAACTTTTTTTCTTCCTCCTGAGATTAGTTTGGTTCCACAGAAAAAGTATGAGAAAGTTGCTTGTCAAATTATTCAAGTCTGCATCTTGTTCTTGCATAGCCATTTTTTTTTCTTTTGCTAATTAAGCATATCCAAGTTCTATTATTATGATGCTTGCTGTTATACTCTGAACTGCTGCTTAAACTCATTGTGAAAATTTGAAGTTATATCTCCAAATTGGAACAAGACAAGGTTGCAGATGGGCTAATGTCTATATGACTGATATAGTTTTGTAGTTTATTCAAACATTTTCTCTTGATTAACTGATGATGAAGCTAAGCCTGATGATTACACTACTTGCAGCAGGGGAAAAAAAGTGTTTGAATTCAGAGTTATGGCATGCATGTGCGGGCCCACTTGTTTCGCTGCCTCCTGTTGGAAGCCGAGTAGTCTACTTTCCACAGGGACATAGTGAGCAGGTTAGCGAGATTCGATCTTTGATCTGTGTATGTAGATGAAGGATTTTGGATTAGGTAATGTGATAGTTAATTGTTCACCGAGTGTTCAAGTTGATCAATCCTTATATGCAGACACATTTTCATAATGAAACCGCACCCTTGTTTGTACGTTTTTTTTTTCATTCCAATCAAAATGCTGTTTCTTCCAGGTGTCTGCTTCTACAAACAAGGAAGTCGATGCCCACATTCCAAATTACCCGAGTTTACCTCCACAGCTCATCTGTCAGCTTCACAATGTTACCATGCATGTACGATTATGTTCTATTTTCCACAATATAAGACCCTTTTAAATCTTCGTAGGAATCTTTCAACATAATTTTGTGTGAATAATAGGCTGATGTTGAGACAGATGAAGTTTATGCTCAGATGACATTGCAGCCACTTAGTCTGGTACTTCGTCTGATCCAAACTCACTATTTTTTTCCCAGAGAATATAGAACCTTGTTGATGTCATTTTTCATAAAAGGAACTCTTTTAAAATCTTTTTCGCTTTTGTAGCAAGAGCAGAAGGATCTATATCTACTTCCTGCAGAGCTGGGAATGCCAAATAAACAGCCAACTAACTACTTTTGCAAGACATTAACCGCAAGTGACACGAGCACCCATGGAGGATTTTCTGTTCCTCGTCGGGCGGCAGAGAAAGTTTTTCCTCCGCTTGTGGGTCACTTTTTGCGTTAAAATTTTAACATTTTGTTTTATACAATTTTTTTTACAACGTGGTTGGGTTTGGTTCTTGTTGGTTTAGGATTTCTCGCAACAGCCTCCAGCTCAAGAACTAATTGCAAGGGATCTCCATGATAACGAATGGAAATTCAGACATATTTTTCGAGGTACTTCTTTCGTAAAATATGGAATCTAATCTAATCTTCTATTAGATTTTGTCGTAATTTAACATATGGTATTAATACATTCTGACGATTCTCATTTCATATGCAGGTCAGCCAAAGAGACATCTTCTTACAACGGGATGGAGCGTGTTTGTGAGTGCAAAGAGACTCATTGCTGGAGACTCCGTGCTTTTTATTTGGTAAAAGTTTATTGTTCCTTAATCTGTTCTTATCTGATTTCACTGCAGAACTCTTCTGTTTGTACAATAAATGTATATTTTTTTAAAAAAATCCTATATAAAGTGAACTAACTAAAATCTATCATTCAATCATCAAAGGCATCTAAATAAAATGACTTTTGATGAAACCCAATAGCTAGTTTTCTCTATATGTATAAACCAAATTGATTCACTCTTATGTAAAATCTGTATTTCTCTGGACTGTTGGCATTTATTCATTTATTTTTGTCATACAGGAATGAGAAGAATCAACTGCTACTTGGCATCAGAAGAGCAAGCCGTCCACAAACTGTCATGCCTTCTTCGGTTTTATCAAGTGACAGCATGCACATTGGTCTGCTTGCTGCAGCGGCTCATGCAGCTGCCACAAATAGCCGCTTTACAATCTTTTACAACCCAAGGTGGAAATTTACTGCCCATATTGGTATCAATTTCTGTGGTGAGAAGAAATTACCAAACAATTTACTTATATTTATGGTCTAAATTCAGGGCTAGCCCATCAGAATTCGTTATATCTCTAGCAAAGTATGTAAAAGCTGTTTATCACACGCGGGTGTCAGTGGGTATGAGGTTCAGAATGTTGTTTGAGACAGAGGAGTCAAGTGTTCGTAGGTAACTCAATCACCATTGAAATACTTTGCATATCTTTTGTTTTTGGCTAACTTGAGTATTTTCTGTATCTAGATACATGGGAACTATAACGGGTATAAGCGACTTGGATCCGTCTCGTTGGCCAAATTCACACTGGCGCTCAGTAAAGGTTCGGTGGTAGCTGCAGTATTACTGTATATGGGACTATGTTTACTTTAGGACTTAGGATTTCCATTTAGTTTGAGATGTCCCTTTTCATTCTACAGTCATTATTTAATTCTGAGCATATATCATCAGGTTTTGTTGTGGAATATATTGCCTAATTTTTTCAGACAAAAAAGATGATGCCTATTTTGAAGTTGTAAATAATGATCAACCATTTATCAAATTTAAAATGAAATCCGAGATAGACCAAGTCTATTTGTCTTATGTTTGAGTTTTGTTTAGGCATTAACTAGGTTCCATATTTTATTATGATAGGTCGGTTGGGACGAGTCCACTGCAGGAGAGAGACAGCCGAGAGTGTCCTTGTGGGAGATCGAACCCTTAACAACATTTCCAATGTATCCATCTCCATTCCCACTTAGACTGAAGCGGCCATGGCCATCTGGTCTGCCATCTTTTAACGGTAAACTCACTTTCCAATCCATACAAGAGATGAAGAGATTTTAATATTTGTAGGGAAATTCAATAGGAGTTCATCATCAATTGCTTTTTAACAACTACAAATTAGAAAATTTACATTGTTGCCTTTTAAGTTATATTCTATTTTTTTAAAAACTTTATCAAAAAGTTGAAAAGCAACTTGTAAATATTTATTTAAAAAATTCCTTAAATTATGAATCATATATAACTAAATAAAGGAAAATTCTTAGGATTCAACACTTTTTTTTCTTTTTATAATTTTCATATTTTTAAAATAGTTTTTTTTAATAAAAAACATTTTACAAATTGTAAATAATTTTGTGTTTTTTTAGAACAAAACAATGTAATATATAGCTTAGATGCTAAAGTTATTAAATTTCTAAATTGTGATATTAAAAAGCAAGTGTTCTTAGAATTTCCCATGTTTTTAATTTTTAATTTTACGTCTGATTAATCAAAATTTCAACTGCAGGTCTCAAAGAAGGTGACATGAGCATGAATTCACCACCCATGTGGCTTGGCAGTGGCATGACTGACCAGGGAATCCAATCATTTAACTTGGGGTTCGGTATGAATCCATGGATGCAGCAGCCACGGTTCGATGCTTCAAATCTCCAACCCGATGTTTACCAAGCAATGGCAGCCGCTGCACTTCAGGAAATGAGGTCTGTCGACCCCACCAAGTGCACCTCTCCTTCCTCCATTCTCCAGCAAGCTTCGAATCCTTCCATGGCTAATATCTCTTTCCAGAGACAGATGTTACAACAGCTGCAACAACCACAAAACATGTTCCTTCAAGGGTTTCAAGAAAACCAACAAGCCCAACTTGTCCATCAACAATTGCAGGGACAACAATCGTTTAATGATCAGAGACAACAGCAGCAGCAGACACAGCAAATTCAACAATTTAACAATCATAGGCAGGAGCAAACACAGCAAATTCAACAAGTTACTGCCCCACAGCAGACTCCTACTCCTATCATTGTCTCTTCTCTTCCACAGTATGTCTCGACCTCGAGCATCCAAACCCAGGTAGGCTCGAGGCAGACCTTTCCGGAACATGTTGGTACATCTGATGTACCTTCAGTGCACAGCATTCTAGGTTCTCTGTCCCACGATGTGGCTGCGCCTCAATTATTGAATGGGAACGGTTCAAATTCAACTTCTGTGGTCTCTCTACAGAAGAAAATCTCGGTGAAGCCTCTTTCTGAACCGGTTCACTTGGTTTTGCCACAAGTGGAGCAGTTTGTGCCGCCACACACCACTGTGTCCGAGTTTGCAACTCTGCTGCCTCCATTCCCTGGAAGAGAGTACTCTTCATATCATGGGTCTGCCAATGATCCACAATCAAGTCTTTTGTTTGGTGTCAATATAGATTCGTCACCCTATATAATGCAAAATGGGATTCATCATGTGAGAGATATTAGCAACGAAAGTACATCGATGCCCGTTCCATTCGGTTCGGATTTTGGGACTGCTCCAGGTTCGGAATTTCCGGAAATGATTACATCGGGTTGTATGGATGATTCTGGGTTCTTGCAATCGTCAGAGCATGTTGATCAAGTGAACCCAAGTACTGGGACCTTTGTGAAGGTAAGCACCTCCATACATCTGCATAGTTTGGTAAGTAGAAATTTATCAAAGTGACAAACTTTACTAAAAAGTGAAAAAAGCCTTTCTTTTTGTAAAGGGTTAATACCTGATTGCTTGTTAAACTTATGGCTGCGAAGCTGAACTTTTTGTGACTTTTCACTAGCTCAACTAAATTGCAACTTGCTAGCTCATTCCATTATTCAGTTAATGGATGTATACATGACGTTTGTTATTTTACCCTTATACGAAAAAAGTGATTTGAGTGAGAAAATGAAGAACTTTCTGAAATAGTAAAAGACAGTTACAAAGAACAGCTAGCCCAGGAAGGCAAAACTGATTTCTTATTAATTTGACAGGTACAAAAGTTGGGGTCCTTGGGGAGGTCACTGGATATATCAAAATTCAGCAGCTACCCGGAGCTGCGGAGTGAGCTTGCTCGAATGTTTGGCCTTGAAGGCCAATTAGAAGATCCCCAGAGATCAGGCTGGCAGCTTGTATTTGTTGACCGAGAGAACGATGTTCTTCTCCTTGGCGACGACCCTTGGCAGTAAGTCTCCTTTCTTCGCACTTCATCCTAAACTTCAATCTGCTGGAAAATTAACCTATGATTTTATCTTTGTAGGGAATTTGTCAACAGTGTATGGTATATCAAAATCTTGTCTCCCCTCGAAGTGCAACAGCTGGGCAAAGAGGGTCTTAATCCAACCACTGCTTCTACTCGCCATCAAAGGCTCTCTAACGGTAACGGTAACAGCAGCGTCCGTTGATGTGCTAATTACATCTTGTTGGATTGTATCATCCTCCAATATCCGTTTACTCAAATATGTGGAATGAGAGAGGTAATGACACTACGGAACAAGAGACAGACCACATGTCTGGAAGTCTTGTAATGTAACTCCACTCCAGTTTTTTTGCTGTAAATGATGAATCTGAGTAGAAATTATTCCCGCTTCGAGAATCTAGTTTCCGTTTTTTATATTTATTTATTTATTTTTAATATATATATATATATATATAGTTTGTTTTACCAGGCAGGAAGCCTTGATCAAGTGGGTTCAGTCTTGAACTGTACACAGAATGCGCGTTCATCTGTGTTGGCGAACCTGTTAGTTAATGTCAAATTTGATTAAGTCGTAAACGCGGCAAACCAACTATATTCCAAAGATTACCCTGTCAAAAATTTGTTCTCTTCACGTGAAGCTTCTCATGGATAATTTAGTCTTGTTGCAAAGTTAATCTGCAAAGTTAAGTATTGACGTAGTCAACACTGAAAAATCTATCGTGATTTCGGACCACTGAAACAATTTGTTATTTTGTTTTTTTTTGTCTTTACAATGGAAAAACTGTCCAAGGACATTTGTGGTTCAAAGTATTGACGTAGTCAAATTAATCTGCAAAGTTAAGTATTGACGTGGTCAACACTGAAAAAATCTATCGTGATTTCGGACCACTGAAAAAATTTGTTTTTTTTTTTTTTTGTCTTTACAATGGAAAAACTGTCAAAGGACATTTGTGGTTCAACAAATACTAATTAATCGTTTCTAACAAGTCTGGGCTCCGAAGTGTCAACAAAATCTTTCGCCATGTTGAGGTGAACCTCCCTAAGTGGTCGGTGGTACACGAGAAAGCCTTGAGTTTGAAGATCTCCTATTCTTGCCATTATCAACCACTGAATTCGCTTCCCTATAGATGTGACGACATTTGCATCTATTGGCATGGTCTAACAATTGGCCAAAAAAACAAAATTGGTCTAACAACGTCCTACAATCCATAATGATAGATATTAACGAGATGTTCTCATATCCTCCTTCATTATATTAGTTGATCCCACATTTTCTATTATTATTTCGTGTTTTTTTTTCAATAAAATAATATAATTAAAAAATATTTTAAAAAGTATAATAATAATAATAATATTTGATTTATCGTATCACACATTCAATTCAAAAATTGAAATTCAACATTGTTAATGTAATTTATGTCGTAATTCAATTCTTTACGTACTATAATATTTTTGAGTAAGTATACAATTATTATTTTTACCTAACTACTTTTGTCTTCCCATTTCAATTATAGAACAACTCATATTATATTAAAAATTTAATTATATACCTAACTAAAAATATAAAAAAAAATACAGTAGGAAGATAATTGAATTTCAACATAAATATTTCTAACGATATTGAATTTCGACAAGGCTGAATTGAGTTTTTCTTTAAAAAAAAAAAATCAAATTTTAGATCTCAACTTAGAACAAAACGTATGGTCAATTCGTAAGTCGAAATTTATTACCGTTTGAGTCGTTCAAATCGCATTTGAAATATCTGTGCAGTCTAATTTTTTCGTTCACTAAAAAAAAAAAACATACACATCACCAATGACGCTGAGTTGTGCCAAAAATGACACAACTCACTCCCCTCGAGTGCATGTATACCTAATTTTCTAAATGTTTTTTTTTATATTTACTTTACTAAATATTTTTAATTATACTTACCTTTTTAAAAAATCTTGAAGTTTTAAAGCAGTGTTATTAGAACCGGACCAACTTTCAAACCGGTGAGAGGGTCAGTTCCCAGTTCGGCCGGTTTGATCCAGCGGACCATCCGGTTCACCATGCAGAAATAAAACGACAAACAATTGACATAGCTAATTGTTGTGGATCTTAACACTATGTCAGCTTACCTAAGACAAAAAGATTTCTACTCAAACGTAAAGAAAATAGATCAATGGTTTTAGATGGCAAGAGACCAACCAACATCGTGATTTCTAAAAATGATGATGATATTCACAACATTAACGCTCACACTAAGACACCCAAATCGAAGTGCCCATTTTCACACAAGCGGATCATACAATTGCAGCAACAGACTGATCGTTCCACAACAGATTTTCCAATTTCAAGCATTTAGGAAACTCGATTCACATATAAGATCCTAGCAACTTTCTATCATCTAAATCATATCAATCGAGATTCATTCCTCTATAATGAACAACATAGATTCAGTTCTCATGAGCTACCGATGCTTTCATGAGCTTCAGGTACTAGAAGAGACAATACATACCGAGCAACAAAAGGACACACACAGATACTTACAGCTTTGTGAGCGTCCGAAGAAGAATTGATCAGTTCCGTCCTCCGTAGAGATCATAGAAGACCAACAACTGCCATAAGTGGTTCCTGATGACCTAGGGTTTGAAGATATTGTTGGGAAATTGGATGCTGCTAATTTCCGCCTTGCAGAACCTTGGGATTCAATGGATCAAGAGAAATGCACACGAGACAAGGATTTACGTGGTTCACCAATTTGGCTACGTCCACGGCTCACACCCACACTTTCACTATAGACAAATAGTGTATCAATAAAACACACAATATGTATCGCTCACATTCTAAAATACTCACTCCGTATTTTTGGCTCACAACACTATTTTTCTTCCACAAACTCAAAACTCCAACAACCATTTGTTACTCTTCTCTCTTTCTTGTGATTGTTCTTTCCTTCGACATTGTTGGATTCTTATTGACCAAAAAAATGACAATCTTCAGTGGTTTGACCACTTTGCTGAGTGTCTTGCCCACTTTCCTGAGTGTCTTGCCCACTCTAATGAGTGGCTTGGCCACTTTCGTTAGTGCCTTGACCACTTGTTGAGTGATGGTGGTGGCCCGAAATTCCCCATTCTCAACAATCTCCCACTTGGAGACTTTATTCACCAGTGTATCCATGAGTGAACTGGGTGTGAGGCTCTCCTGTCTTCTATCATTGAAGACCCACCGAAGCTGAGCACAACTTCAGTTTCTCTGTAGTGACTGACTTGGTTAATATGCCAGCTGGGTTCTTGCTGCCCTGAATCTTCTCAAGTGTTAAAACTCCATCCTATAGTAGAGATCTGACGAAGGGATAACGAAGTCCGATATGCTTGGTCCTTGAATGAAATGCAGAATTCTTTGCCAGATGTATCGCACTTTGACGTCACTATGCAAAACATTCTTCGTCTACCTTAGACCCAACCCAATTTTGATAACAATCCCTGTAACCAGATAATCTATTTGCTTTCCTCAGTAACTGCTACGTATTCCCCTTTTGTGGTGGATAAAGCTTCTATCTCCTGTAGCTGTGAAATCCAACTGACTGCAGTTGTCCCCACTGTGAATACATAACCGGTAGTGCTCCTCCTGTTGTCTACCTCACCAGCAAAATCTGAGTCTACAAACCGTTGTAGTCTCAACTCGTTTCTTCTAAAACACATGCATCTATCCATGGTGCCTCTCAGATACCTTAATATCCACTTAGTGCTTCCTAGTGTTGCTTTCCAGGATTAGTCATGAACCTGCTCACAACTCCTACTACATGAGCAATATTTGGTCTTGTGCAAACCATGGCATACACGAGACTTCCAATGGCTGAGGCATATGGAACCTTATCCATTAAGTTCCTTTCTTCTTCCGTATTGGGTGACTGCTCCTTGGATAGTCGAAAATGATTAGCCAATGGTGTGTTGACTACTTTAGCATCACACATGCCGAACCTTTTGAGAACACGCCTAATGTACTCCGCCTGAGATAGTTCCAAAGTACCCTTTGACTTGTCTCTATTGATTCTTATCCCAAGAATCTGCTTTGCTGCACCCAAGTCCTTCATGTTGAACTCACTCGACAATTGCTTCTTCAATTGCTTGATTTCACCCATATCTGAACCTACCACTAACATTGGGCAAAAAAAAACCTACCACTAACATGTCATCGACATAAAGTAGCAAAATAATATAGTTGGACTCAAACCTTTTGAAGTAGCAACAATGGTAAACATTGCATTTGAAATAGTCATTTGTTTGTATAAACCCATCAAAATTTTTGTACCACTGCCTTGGAGTCTGTTTCAGTCCATACAAGCTCTTCTGCAGTTTACATACGAGTTTCTCTTTGCCACTTTTAGAGAAACCCTCCGGCTGCTCCATGTATATCTCCTCCTCAAGGTCACCATGGAGGAAAGCAGTTTTTACATCTAACTGCTCAAGTTGTAAGTCTTATGCTGCAACAATACTTAAAACTGACTGAATGGTCGCCTGTTTCACAACCAGCGAAAATATGTCGGTGTAATCGATACCTTCTTTCTGCTGAAAGCCCTTGACTACAAGTCTTGCCTTGTACCTTTTGGAACCGTCATGTTCCTCCTTGACTCGATACATCCATTTGTTGTGTAACGTCTTCTTTCCCACGGGTAACTCAGCTAACTCCCATGTCTTGTTAGAGATAAGGGGCTCCATATCTTCTTTCATTGCATACTCCCACTTGCTAGAATCTTCCGCTTGACATGCTTCATCATAACATTCAGGTTCTCCTGCATCAGTAAGCATCAAATAATTCATGTACCTTCTATTTGGTATAGGAGGCCGTGAAGATCTCCTTAATACAGGAGATGAAGATGGAGACTGTGGTTGATCAGTCTGTTGTGTGATGCTCTGCGATGTCTGTTCCTATGACTGAGGACTCTCATCTGTTTGTTGCACTATACTTCTGTCTGGGACATCATCTGAATCAACGTACATAGGATCACCCTGTGTTGCACTACTAGGCTGTAGTGTATTTCTGTCCTTGTACATCACCTTTTCATTGAATATGACATCTCAACGTTGATCACCTTCTTGGTCTGGTCATCCCAAATCTTGTACCCAAGCTCATCTCCACCATATCCGATGAAGGTGCATTTTAATGACTTGGAGTCAAGCTTTCCCCTATCCTGATCACTAATATGCACATATGATACACAACCATAACTTTCAAATGAGAAAGGTTTACCTCTTTTCCGCTCCATACCTCTTCTGGTATTCCGTACTCTAGCGGTACTGATGGTCTTCAGTTGATCAAGTATGTTGCTGTATTGACTGCCCCTGCCCAGAACTTCTTGGGCAGTCCTGCATGTATACGTATGCTTCTGGCTCTCTCAGTCAAGGTTCGGTTCATCCGTTCTGCTACGCCATTCTGTTGTGGTGTCCCTGACACAGTCCTTGCTAGTCTGATGCTATTCTCATAACATAACTTCTTGAACTTCATGTCATCATACTCGTCACCATTGTCGGATATCAATGTCCTGATCTTTAGACCTGTATCATTTTCTACCATAGCTTTCCACATCTTGAACATTTCAAATACTTCTGATTTGTGTCTCAAGAAATAAATCCATACCTTTCTGGAATGGCCGTCAATGAAAGTCATGAAATATAGTCACCAATGGATGAGACATTAGTTGGGCCCCAGACATCTGTGTGAACTATCTCAAGTTTTTCTTGCTTTGATGATCTGCCACTCTTTATAAAGCTAACTCTCTTATGCTTCCCAAAGATGCAGCTTTCACACAAGTCAGTGTCAACTGACTGTAGGTCTGGTATTTTTCCCTTGGAATGCATGATCTTGAGACCCTTGTCACTCATGTGATCAAGTCTCTGATGTCATAGATTTGGATAATCTTTGTTGTCTGCAACTGTAATTGACCCACAAGTGTTCGTCGTCGTATAGAATGTACCACTCTTCTGGCCACGAGCGACTGTCATTGCACCTTTAGAAACCTTCTAAGTATCGCCATTGAAGGTTGTGACATAACCTTCCATTGCTAGCTGGCCCACCAAGATCAAATTCTTCCTCAAGTTAGGAATGTGTCTCACATCCCTTAACTTCCACACATATCCATTCTACTTGATCTGTACATCACCCTTGCCAACCACATCGCAAGGTTGATCATCACCAAGATATACCTTACCAAAGTTACCTGGTAAATAACTCAATAAGAGTTCTCTGTTGGAGGTCGCATGAAAGGAAGCTCCGGAGTCTAGCACCCATGACTCCGACTTGCTCTCCAAAGAGCATATCAAAGCATCGCCTGCCTCTTCTGCTATGATGTTTGCTCGTGACTTTCCTTCTTTTTATTTCTTCGTGGATCTACACTGATTCTTGTAGTGCCCGATCTTTCCGCAGTTCCAACATTCTATCACCTTCTGGTTCTGATTTTGATTGTTGGAATTTTTGGGATTTTGAGATTGTGACCTCCCATTCTTGGATTTGGACTTATTTCCCCCTCCATTCTTGTTTGAATCTCTGCTTCTGCTTTCTACATTCAAAGCTGATCCTGAGCTAGAAGCACCATTTGACCGATTTCGAATTTCTTCAATCATAATGATGCTGACCACATCATCGAACTTCAGTTTTCTCTTTCCTGCAGATCCGGTGATTGCAGTGACTGTGCCTTTCCAACTATTAGGCAACTGCCTAAGAATTAGACAAACACGTATCTCTTCAGTGAAAGACATGTCCACTGCTTCTAGCTGGTCCGTCACTTCTTTGAACTCGCTGAGATGTTCTCTGAATTGTGTTCCTTCTGACATCGTCATGGTGAACAACTTCTTTATCAAATGAATCTTATTTGCTGCAGAAGGCTGTTCGTACAGACTGGAGATGGCCGCCATGAGAGACACAGTTGTCTTTTCATTTTTGATGTTGTATGCTACTGATTTTGACAGTGATAGCCTTATGGTTCCGAGAGCTTTCTGATCCAGCAACTCCCACTCTGAATCTTTCATTTCCCCTGATTTGTCACCCAAAGGTAAATAAAGACCCTTCTCGTGCAAGCTGTCTTCTATTTTCATTTTCCAGAATCCAAAATTTGTGCCATCTAAATGAGAAATTTTGGACTCTTTCTCTAACGCCATTGCTCCCACTCGAACAGATAGGATGAATACAAAAATGATTTCGCGGAATAATTTTTGTAAACGTCTTCCGTGCGTTTGATTCGCTAACCGAAGTCTCTTATACCAATTGTTGGGAAATTGGATGCTGCTAATTTCCGCATTGTAGGACCTTGGGATTCAATGGATCAAGAGAAATGCACACGAGACAAGGATTTACGTGATTCACCAATTTGGCTACGTCCACGGCTCACACCCACACTTTCACTATAGACAAATAGTGTATTAATCAAACACACAATATATATCGCTCACATTCTAAAATACTCACTCCGTATTTTTGGCTCACAACACTATTTTTCTCCCACAAACTCAAAACTCCAACAACCGTTTCTTACTCTTCTCTCTTTCTTGTGCTTGTTCTTTCCTTTGACATTGTTAACTTCTTATAAACCAAAAAAGATGACAATCTTCAGTAGCTTGACCATTTTGCTGAGTGTCTTGCCCACTTTGGTCAGTGTCTTGCCCACTCTGATGAGTGGCTTGACCACTTTCGTTAGTGCCTTGACCACTTGTTGAGTGGTGGTGGTGACCCGAAAGTCTCCATTCTCAACTTAGAACATAATGTATGATCATTTCGTAAATCGAAATTTATTCACGTTTGAGTCGTTGAGATCACATTTAAAATATCTGAAATATCTTCGCAGTTTTGAAGGTTGAAGTTTCAAACACGTTGGTTGAATAGAACATGGAAGAAGTCAGTCTTCAAGGTTGAAGTGACTGTTCAAGATTGAAGTGTCTGTTCAAAGGTTGAAGTTTCAAAGACGTTGAATAGAACATGGAAGAATTCAGTCTTCAAAATAGTATAGTATAACATGAACATAATTAAACTTGACTAGAGAATATATACATATTGACTCCGTTTCCTTTCTGTTCATACAAATCTTCAGATTCAAGCTTTTAGCTTACCAAAAATGGCACTGAGTCGGGTTACCTCGATCATCCTTCTGTTATCATTGTCCTTGAGTTTGTTCGTACCAACAACATCAGCTGCAGCAATTCCTAATCCTCCTATGGCTAGGACTAACTGCACAGACAAATGTGGAAACATCAGCATCCCGTTCCCATTCGGTATCGGCTCTGGTTTGTGCTTCTTGAACACAGCATTTGAGGTTGTCTGCGAGAATAATAACACCATTCCAAAGCTCAAATCGCACAACTTAGAGGTGATAAGCATTACCCTCCCACGCTATTACCCATATTATACGAATGGCAGCATCAACGGGTCTATGGCGTACAATGTTAATGGTGAGGTGACCGTGAAGGCCTCCATAGTTTACAATAACTGTGCCGACAAGGAGCCTGGCACGGCCATGAATGTTCATAGAAGCCCGTTTTACTTTTCCAAGACGAAGAACGTCTTCGCCTCAGTCGGCTGCAATAACCTCGCAATCTTTGATGGAACTCCGTCCTTACTTGTTGGATGCACCTCAGTGTGCAATGGCGCCACGATCACCAACAGGTATATATTGTTTCCTCTTATATTGAAGTTAATATTTTGTAAAATAACAAACTCTCCAAAATCCTAATTGACGTATAATCGTGTAGATAGATATATAGATATAAGTTTGCAAACTTATATCTATCTACACGATTATACGTCAATTAGGATTTTGGAGAGTTTGTTATTAAAATTTGACCAAAACAACAGGATATCTTAAAGACTCTTATACCACTAACTTGTTGAAGTGATGTTTGTGATACAAATATGCAGTTTTTGAAACTTTTATTTATAAAAAAATAGATTCAAAATTATTTGGAAATCTATGAAAATAGTTACGTGTTGAAAAACGAACCCATAAATATATTTTTGAATTGAATTTGAACATAAATATGTATTTTGGGGTTTGATTTAGAGTTTAACATGAGCATGAGAGCAAAATTATCGTTTTAACATATTTAAAGCAAAATTCTACAAGTAATATGTTTAAAAATATAAATTTAAATAACTATTAGTAGTGCAAATAACAACACGTATCAAATATATAGATGCAATAAGATTATTTAACCTTGTTAACCCTTACAACTTATATTAATTCTTATACAATAGAAATTATCGTTTACTTCAAAATATGTGCCTGTAGTGGCACCGCCGTCTCTTATATTGAAGATCGTATTAAATCACGTCTTTTACTTCGAGCTTTTAATACCGTTCATTTTTTAAGTTAACGTGAAGGAGCTAGCTCCTTATAAGAGGATCGGTTTCATCAAAACATCGAAAGATCTTCCCTGTAAAGTTAATCTACAAAGATGTATAAATGTTATCTCAGGTTTGGTGAATGCTCCGGTTTTGAGTGCTGCCAGACTTCGATCCAATCAGGTCTTCAGAACTACAGTATCGACTTCAAACTCAACGACGAGAATGGTGTGGATGGTTGTCGTTATGCATTTTTAGCAGAGCAGCAGTGGTTCAGACACAATTTGCAGGATCTAAATGCATTACAAAACATGGATTTTGTTCCTCTTGTGTTAGATTGGACCTTAGAGAAGACAGATTTAAATGCAGCTGGATTGACGATATGGGGTTATAATCCATCAGTTTATAGGTGTGACAACTACAGCGTACCTTCGACATCTACACCGCCGCTTTACACGTGCTTCTGTAATGAAGGTTATATCGGAAACGCTCTTCTCCAAAACTGTCAAGGTTCAGATGAGAAACTAACACCATCTATAATAAGTTCTTCATCATTTAATAAAACTGTTGGGATTCTAATTATCATGATTTCTCGAATTCAGATATCGACGAATGTGAAGATCCGGAGCTAAACAACTGTCTTTGGGAATGTTCCAACAGTGAGGGTTCCTACCGGTGCAAAGGCCGAAGCAGGGTTGTTGAATCCGTATTCATGGGTAAGTAAATAAATATTATTTCTGTTTCGACACAGAGAGACTGGATGGATACTCGATCATGGATTATTTTGTCTTCAGGATCCGGGATCGGCCTTGGAGTCATACTATTAGCTTTTCTTGTTTGGTGGGTGTGGAAGATAGTTAAGAGACGGAACGATGCGAAGCTGAAGGAGAATTTTTTCAAAAGAAACGGTGGCTTGTTACTTGAGCAACAACAAATTTCTGCAGAGGCCAACTACGTCGAGAAAACCAAGTTATTTGGGTCGAAAGAGTTAGAAAAAGCAACTGACAGTTTTAACCAAACGAGAATTCTTGGTCGAGGCGGACAGGGAACTGTTTACAAAGGAATGCTAGAAGATGGACGAATCGTTGCCATAAAAAAGTCAATCGGGATAAACAGTGAGAAAGTCGAACAGTTCATCAACGAGGTTGTCATTCTGTCTCAAATCAACCACAGGAATGTGGTAAAGTTATTGGGATGCTGTTTAGAGACCGAGGTTCCTCTTTTGGTCTATGAATATGTACCCAATGGAACTCTCCACGATTATCTCCACCACCAGAATGAAGAGATCCCGATGTCGTGGGAAATGTGCGTAAGGATCGCTTCTGAGGTAGCCGGAGCACTTTCTTATCTGCACTCGGCGGCGTCCATCCCAATATACCATCGAGACATCAAATCGACCAATATAATGTTGGACGATAAGTACCGAGCAAAAGTAGCAGATTTCGGGACTTCAAAATCTGTTTCCTTGGACCAAACGCATGTGACAACTTTGGTGCATGGAACTTTTGGATACCTCGATCCTGAATACTTTCAGTCCAGCCAGTTTACGGATAAGAGCGACGTGTACAGTTTCGGAGTGGTTCTGGCTGAGTTTATAACTCGACAAAAAGCCATTTCCACCATTAATCCTGCAGAGCACCGGAGCCTCGCAAATTACTTTCTTTTTACAATGGAAGAGGATCGGTTGTTCGATATGGTCGATCCGGAGATTCTGAAATACGGGAATAGAGAAGAGATTGCTGAGGTGGCTAATCTTGCTCGACGATGCTTAAATTTACAGGGGAGGAACCGGCCGGCGATGAGGGAAGTAGCGGTAGCACTGGAAAAGTTAAAAATGTTGCATTCTACGATGGATGGATCCCAAGAGCACGGAAATGTAGATCATGAATATGGAAGGGTTGCTGCTACTGAATCAGAAACACGATGTTGGGATGATTTTCCGACAGAAACATTCTCTAGTATTGATGCTACTGAAACATCATCTGTGGATGTCTTTCCTCTTCTGGGTATTAGTAGTAGCTAAAGATGGATTATCATTTTAAGATTAGAACTCCTAGTAAGTAATGTGAGTGATCACCATGGATATATGTTTTTACGATAAAATATTTAAGTTTACTTGTATAATGCGATAAGTACGTACTACGTATAAATAATTTCACTTTTTATTAATCTGCGAGTATAGTATGAAAATATTATATATATATATACAGAACAGAAATGTCTCGCCGTGCTCCGACAATTGACAAGCCTGAAGAAAGACAAAAGCATTTTTTTTGGCCAATCAGAAGATTCTAAATTATTTATCTAACCGTGAAAGTGTTTATTCAATAAAAACGAAAGAGTGTGTGGGAGTTGGAGAACCCGGATGGTTCGTGGTTATTGGAATACATTTTCAAGTTATATATATTATGTGACCTGCTAAAATGAAACCATTTTGGATGATAGTCTCGATACAACACGACTTATCGATTCCCCGTAGATTGTTAATCACCAAAGCCGCATCTGATTCAATTTTCACTACTCCATCCCTTCTCTACGGCTAGCCTCACTCCTTTGAAGACATCCCTGTTGGGATCAAAACAACCAATCTTTGAAGAACACACAGTTTTTCTTGAGAGGAAAGGAAGAGAAGAAGAACTTTGATTTCTTGTGGTAACACCTCAAGTGAGCAACCTCCACACGGTTTTGAAGATATTATTCATGACGGTTACTGTTACAAAATACGTATACATGGAGAAATACAGTACAGTACAGTATAGTCTATTTTGAACCGCGAGAAGCGTACATTAATACATAATCGACCATTACATATCAATCAGACTACAATACCTAATAATTCTCCCACTTGGAGACTGATTCCGTCACCAAAACAACACACATATTTTCTAACATCATCATTAATACTTTCACCGCACCATCTGTAGTAACATAACTACAGAAGACAACCGATGTTTTGCACAACCCCAGTTTCCCAACATCCACACATTTTGTCAACATGTCTGCTGGATTCTTTGCACCCTCTATCTTCTCTAAACACAAGTAGCCTTCTTCCACTGCACTGCGAGTGAAATGATACCATCTTCTAATATGCTTAGTCTTCGAATGATAGACTGGATTCTTAACCAACTGTATGGCACTCTGGCTATCTGAATACATAATCTTCTCATTCTGCTTCTTGCCCAACTCTTCCAGATAATCTGCCAACCATATCATCTCCTTCCCAGCTTCAGCTATTGCCACATACTCAGCCTCAGTAGATGAAAGAGCAACACATTTCTGAAGTCTGGATATTCAACTCACTGCAGTACCACCTATGGTGTAGATGTATCCGGATGTGCTCTTGCTAGATTCTACATCTCCACCAAGATCAGCATCCACAAAACCCTGCAGAATCACTTGGTCTTTGCAAAAACAAAGTGAAGTACTGGATGTACCTTTTAGATATCTTAGAAGCCACTTCACAGCTTCTCAATGCTCTTTATCCGGATTTGCCATGTACCTGCTAACCACACCCACTGCATGTGCTATGTCAGGTCTTGTACAGACCATAGCATACATCAAACTCCCAACTGCTGAAGCATATGGAACCAGTGCCATCTGGTCACGTTCTTCAGCTGTCTTGGGTGACTGACTCTTTGACAATTTTATATGATTTGCCAAAGGAGTAGTCCTGGGTTTAGCATCAGTCATCCTGAATCGGGTCACTACCTCATCGGGTCCATCAGGTGTTCCAATTTCTTCATTTCCTCAACCTTATCCAAGTGTTTATCCTTCGACCTCATCAGGTTTTTATCCTCCTGCATATCCACCTGCCAATGCTCAAGTTACTTATATGCCTCCTCCTATCATGTATCCCTTCCATACATTCATGCGTCCTTCTATACCCGGTACTCCTAGTGAACCGTCTGTTGCTGGATCTGTCTTGGGTTTTACAGGCTTCAATATGGATTCTCAATCTGTGGTCAGTCATCCTCAAGCGCATCTTGATTCTGTTGCACCAGTAGTTCATCATGATGCAAGTTGGTTTCCGGATTCTGGCGCAACTAATCATCTTACAAACGCACCTCCAAATCAGAATGTTGCATGTGTTCCTTATTCTGGACAAGGTAAGGTGGTTGTAGGTAATGGATCATCTCTTAATATCTCTGCTATAGGGCCATCTGTCATTCCTTCTACTTCTCGTTCTCTCATTCTTCATAATATGCTTTATACTCCTTGCGTGATTAAGAATTTACTTTCTGTTTCTCAGTTCGCAAAGGATAATCGAGTTTATTTTGAATTTCATCCTGCTCACTTTCTGGTTAAAGATGCCCAATCTCATCAAGTGTTTCTTCGTGGTTTTGAACATGCTGGATTATATCAACTTGATTTGTCAAAGTTCTGTCAGTTGTCGTCTGATAATCAGTGTTTGTTTATTCATTCTGATAGTTTAAATAAGAGTGTTATTGAAAACTCTGCAAGTTGTTCTAATGCTTCTGTTGCTACTGGTTCTTCTATGAATGAAAATAATGGTGTTGTGGTTTCTGATTATTCAATGAACACTGAGTATGATATCAATTCTATTTCCATATGTATAGATTCCAATACATCTTCCTCATCTTCCTCTTCGTTTATTACTCCTGAGATTTCTGACGCTACTGCTTTTGAATGCCTTGTTTCTTCTTTAAATACTTATGCATCTTCTTCTCTGTGGCACATGCAGTTAGGACATCCATCCAATAAAATTCTTGTTAATTTTTTGCGTCTGCATAATCAGCCCGTTTCTCATTCAGTGGATCAATGCACAGCTTGTGCTGTTGGTAAAAGTAAGAAACTTCCTTATCCCTCTTCTCGATCTGTCTATTCTTCTATTTTAGAACTTGTGCAAGTTGATTTGTGGGGACCTGCCTCTTTTCCATCCAATGGGCATCTCTATTATCTCAGCATTGTTGATGCATTCAGTAGATATACCTGGATTTACTTTCTTAAAAAGAAAAGTGATGTTGTTCATTGTTTTGTTGAATTTCATAAGCTTGCAGAGAAACAACTTGGATGTTCAGTGAAAACAGTTCATTCTGATGGTGGGGGTGAATTTCAGTTCTTATCTACATATTTACCTCAGTTTGGCATAACTCATCGCATCACTTGTCCTTACTCGTGTGAGCAAAATGGGATTGTGGAGCGTAAACACAAACACATTGTGGAATTGGGCTTAACATTGCTTGCTCAAGCCTCGATTCCTCTGCATTACTGGTTTGATGCATTTTTTACAGCTACTTTCTTTATTAACAAATTACCATATTCAAGTTTGAAGAACATGTCTCCTCATGAAAAACTTTTTCGATTTTCTCCTGATTACTCTTTCTTGCGTGTGTTTGGGTGTTTATGTTTTCCACATTTACGTCCATTTCATAAAACTAAACTTGTTCCTCGTTCTGAACCGTGTGTGATCTTGGGTTATTGTGCAAAGTATCATGGTTATAAGTGCTTGTCTGTGTCAGGTCGCATCTATACTTCCAGGAATGTGGTATTTCATGAATCGTTTTTTTCCATTTGCTGATGTTAAGGGTAATTTCTTTACCTCTACTGCTCCTACTAAGAATTACTCATCTCCTCCGTTTTTTATTCCTTGTGATAAGCAGTTTTCTTCTTCTGATGGTTTTGATTCTCATGACTCTGTTTTTATTCATTCTTTTACTCCTTCTCCTATAGAAGGTCAGTCTTCTCCATCTATTGCTTTTCTTCCTTCTAATACTATTGCTTATAATACTGCTAATTGTGATAATATTGTTCATCCTAATGTTGCATTGAATCCTAATATTGTTCATCCTAATGTTGCATTGAATAATATATCTGCTTCTTCTTTACCGTCAGTGACTTATAGACTGTGTGGTTCTCAATTAATTCCTGTTTCGTCATCTACTTCCTCTTTTAATGAGATTCCTGGTTCTTCTACTAATGCATCCTCTTCTGACATTTTAGCTGGCCGATCTTCTAATATTCATCCAATGCTCACTAGATCTAAGTCTCATGCTCAGCAGATTCCATCTCTTCAGGCGCTGATTTCAAATGTTGAGTCTTCTGATTCATTGTTTACTACATAACCAAATTCCATTCATCAAGCTCTTCACAGTCCTCATTAGAGGGCAGCAGTTGAAGAGGAATTTTCAGATCTTCAAGCAAATAAAACTTGGTTTGTTGTTCAGCTGGCATCAGGTAGGATTCCAATTGGGTGCAAGTGGATTTTCAAGATTAAGAAAAATTCAGATGGCTTAATTGCTCGTTATAAAGCTAGACTTGTTGCAAAGGGCTTCTCACAAAAGCCTGGATTCAATTTTCAAGACACCTTTAGTCTTGTTGTCAAATCTGCCACGGTAAGGATTGTTCTTTCACTAGCCTTGTCTCACAAGTGGATATTGAGACAAATTGATATAAATAATGTTTTTCTTCATGGGGAATTGTCGGAGGAAGTCTTTATGATTCAACCACCTGGTTTTGAAATAAAATCCACTATTGATGTTCCTCTAGTTTGTAAGCTGCAAAAAGCTCTTTATGGTTTAAAACAGGCACCAAGGGCTTGGTTTGAGAAGCTCAAGTTTTTTCTACTCAATCGATTGGAGTTTAAGGCATCGGTTGCAGACTGTTGCTTGTTCATCAAACAATGTGAGGTTGGTTATGTGTATTTGTTAGTTTATGTTGATGATATTGTTGTTACTGGACCTTCTGCTTTGACAATTTCAAAAGTCATTCAGGCCATTAATACATAATTTCAGCTTAAGGATTTGGGCAATCTTAGTTATTTTTTGGGTATGGAGGTTTTAGCAACGGATGACTATCTTCTTTTGAACCAAAAGAAGTATGTGCATGATCTTGTTGAGAAACTTGGACTTACTGGTGTGTCATCTTGTCCAACCCCGATGACAGGTACGTGTTTATCAAAAACAGGTATGGTTACTTGTTCTGAAAACTTTGATGATGTTACGTTATACCGTAGTACGATTGGAGCCTTGCAACATATATGTGTTTCTCGTCCCGATATCAATTTTTATGTTAACAACTTAAGCCAATTCATGCAATTTCCTAGTGTCAGTCATTGGAAGGTTGTTTTACATATTGTTCAGTACTTGAAAGGTACAATTGATCATGGCCTTATGTTTAGGACAAATCTGTTTCCTGTGACATAAATTTCTTTAACTTCATAACTCTGATGCTGATGGGGGGGGGGGGGTGATATCTTCGATCGTAAGTCTATTTCAGGTCACTATCTACTATTGAATGACAATTCTATCATTTGGAGCTCTAAAAAGCAGTATGTTGTTGCTCATTCTAGTGTTGAGGCAGAGTTTCGTGCTGTTGCCAATGCAATGTGTGAAATCATATGGGTTAAATCTTTGCTCACAGAGATGGGTCTTATGTTGTCATTTGTTCCGGTAGTATGGACAGATAGTACTAGTGTTGCTGCTTTATCTGAAAATCCAATTCAACATTCAAAAATGAAGCATGTTGAAATTGATCTGTTTTTTGTTCGTGAGAAAGTTAACTCGGGATAGGTTATGGTTAATTTTGTTCCCTCTAGTGAACAAGTTGCAGATATTCTCACAAAACCGTTGACTGAGAAAATGTTTGTGCCGTGTATGAAAAAGTTGGGCATCTTCTCTGTGGAAGAGCTGCTGCATCATCGGTTATGTGCAGGGAGCATTTCTATAGGAGTTCCTGATGCTGATGCAATTTCTGAGTAAATTCTAATTCTTTGCTCTTCTGTATTTTGATAGCATGTATTTTCTGTTGTGTGTATTGTCTAATGACTGGTTATATTGATCATTTTTAAGATAGTATCGTCTGATGATATGTTATGTTCATGTCTTGCTTTTCTCTTTCTTTCTTATTCATAGTTGATGATGTGTATTGTTGTAGTAATGTCTTGTTCATGTTTTGTTAATCATTTTCTGGCATGTATAGGTTCAGTGTCTGGATTTGATTTTCTAATATGATCTTTGTATGATAGGTTCATATCTGTTTTTTGTTCTGCGTGTGTGGTACAGTGACTAGTGGTTGTCATTTGGAATTGTTTCATACCTGGTCTAGTTCATTAATAAGGTCTGATATGTCTGTTGTGGTTCAGCAAAAGATTGTTTCTGATTCAGGAAAAGAAAAAAAATTGGGTGATCTCCTTGGCATAAACCATGGTTTGATTCCAAAAATAGAAATCAGTCCGAAGAAAACGTTAAGATACTTCAGATTATTTCTTGAGGAAGTAAAGAAAAGGGCTCAAACCCTTCAACCATTGTTGGTAAGAAAATGGCTCAACCCCTTCTGTTAAGGAGTGATATTCAGATGCAATCTGATCTAAATAAAAAAAAAGAGGTTGACAAATAAAGATGAATAAAAGAAATCGATCAATGACTCTGAACTACACTGTCACTTCAGTATCTTGAATGAAATAGCATTGGTATTGATCTTTTATTGATGACAATTCTAGTTATAATGCCCATCTGTTAGAATAAAGAGTGCAGATGTATATCTTGAATATAGGATCAGTATGGTTAATTAGGTCCAGATCGTTGGATTATATGTGCTGTGAATTATTTGCATACATATGAATTGGATAGTTCTATGATGGTATACTAAGTCAAGTATGGTTAGTGAGATTGAGAAATTGTGCAAGACAATTGTTCAAAAAGATAAATCAGAGGATGTCTGTTTTGATGTGAAAAATAAATATAATCAGTCATTGAGATAAGGTTACGCAGCAGAGAATATGGATGCTCTCGGTACAGAAGACATATGTTGGAGTGTTTCTGATCAGTAAGTGCAAATTAGAGCAGTGTCAAGATTTCTTTTGTGAAGAAGTTCAGGAAATCAAAGAGTTCGATGAAGAGTTCAATCAAATTTGAACATTATATCTTGGATAGAGAATGTTAGGTCATATGTATAATTACATATGTGTCAAGACTAAGAGGGACTATATTGCAATTACAGTAGATTCGTTAGTTATAAATAGAACTGTTGTAAACAGATTCAACTAACTTTTAAATGAAGAACAAATTGATTTCTTCTCTCTCAAGTAAGTTCTCTTTCGTTTTCTTTTCTGTTTAATCTGAGGATTCTGACAATTTTCACTGAACCATAGTTCGCCCATGAACCTTTGAGTACATTCTGGACCGCAATGCTTGTAACTTTCTTTTATGAGATCATTCTCCCAAAACACGAACCCCATTCTACTGGGGGGTCGCGAAACTAGGGACAGTTTGGCCCTTCGGGGGGCCTCGATTTCCCCGATCCCGGGTTGGGCACTCATGTCAATTGCAACCCAGACAACTTGACTATTATCTCCACCGACCTGCAAAACAGTTTCGAAAATAAAGCAAAGAAAATACGAGAAAAACTGGTGCAAAAAGGCTTACAGGTGTGCTGGAAAACTTAGGTTTTTGTTCGGGGAGAGAGGATTTCACTATTCCAATCCCATGCAGTAAAAGACAAAGTGAGGATTGGAAATATGATTGCATATTCACGGTGATTTGGATCTTTCCACTGACAGGCAATCACACAATGTGACACTCTTCGTCAGATTTCCCTGGCGGCGGCTCCGATGTTACAGAACAAAGTCTCCCACATGGTCCAAACCCTGGAGAGAGAAAACAGATGGTGCTTCAAAAAGCAAAATTTCACTATGATATAATTCGATCCTGCTTCGTTTTTTGGAATCTCAGGCTGAAACATCTGACATTTTCTAAATATCGGTAAGAAACTTGCAGGGTGTGATCCTACCAGCTAAATCCACGTTCGTGCACCTTTGATCAGCCAAAACGCTGCAACAATGGCACCCTCTCTCAATCGTCAGAAACACAACTAAATGCGTCATCAGATGGGCACCAAGGTTAGGTGGAATCAAAATAGCCCGAACCTAGAACGAAAGTTCTAAACTTTTGGTGTATTCTTTTTCTTGCTCCACTTTGTGAATGAATAATTGCAAGGAAATTAAGGGTTCAAATTTTCAATTTTGTGAACGAAGGAAGTGTCATTTTTTCATTTGACGAAGGTCGTCATAATGCTTTATGGTCGCTTAGTATGCATTTTTCTAATGGTTTCTATTCCAATGTGGATTTGGATGTCAGTATTTTGTTAGAATTATCTCGATATAATTTTCTTAATGTTGTTTCATTGTCAATGAGCCAATGTTTGCTAGCTTTACCATGCTTGTTAAAGAGAATGGCGTGAACTTTCTTTTGTCTACTTTAGCTTTGAAGTTTTGCTAGGGAAACCATTGGTGATTGCGGTATCCCTTAGAGTCTGAAACAGGAACTGTTAGGACATTTTTGTGTTTATCATGTAATGCCGTTTAAAAGTTGTTTTAGCGACCGACCTAAATTCAATTTTCATCATGCTCAATTGATTGCATAAGATTCTAGATACAGTGATGTATGTTGTTTAGTTCTTTCAAGAAAAATGATTGTTCTGCATCAACAACCTTTTATTTTCCCCAATTTTTAGCATCATTTGTATGTGGGTTAATAACCAACTCGCTACCCCAACTTTGAGCATTTTACAAATTGCTACCTGATCTTTGTTTTTTCAAATTTTGTTACCTATAATTTTGAAGTTGATGCAAATTGCTACCTCACTTATCTTTTCTGTTAGATATGGAAGAAAAATGACGTGGCAACACATGATTGCTCCCTGATTTAAAAATCTAAATGAAATTTTAAAAATACCAATTTTTTTTAAATATGAAAAATTAATAGAGAAAATACGAGTTTTTAATATAATAATTTTATTGAAATTATGAAACATAATAAAAAAAACTATTTGTTTATTATTAGTTTATTTCATATTTTTAATAAAAGTATTATATTAAAAACTGATATTTTCCCTTTTAATTTTCCAGTCTTTTTTTAAAAAATAAAAAAAAAATAAAAAATGTTTGGTATGTGCCTCTGATGTCACCCATCTCTGTTGACAGTCCTCTTTATTTTCATCCTAGTGATTCTTCTAGAACTTCTTTGGTCTCATTCAAGGTTTTAGGACCATAGAACTACCAGTTATGGATTCGTGGAGCTTTGGCGACTATTTTGGGAAAGAGCAAGATCAGATTTATTGACGGGACTATGTCACGAGAGTCAGTTCCTCCAGAACAGAAACAACACTAGGATCGTTGTAACGCGGTTGTTTCAACGTGGCTGATGAATTCGGTTTCACCAAAATTTGTGAGTTGAGTGTTGTATATTCCAACAGCATATCAAATCTGGAAGGATCTTCGTGAACGATTTGATACAGTGTACGAGACTCGTGTTTTTCATTTACATCGTGATATCTGCACTATACAGCAAGGTATTTCCAATATTTCGCAATGTTTCACTCGTCTCCGTACTCTATGGGATAAATTCACTGCGATTCTTGGAATGCCTAACTGTGATTGTGGAGGCCTAGCTGAGTTTATAACTTCAGAGGAGAACATGAAGTTGTTTCGATTTCTTGTTGGATTGAATGAGTCTTAGCATGGAATACGTAGAAATTTATTGATGGCCAAACCTTTGCCAACTATCAATCAAGCATATAACATTCTTATTCAAGAAGAGAATTATCGAATTGTCACAGGATTCATGCCAAATCCGGTTGAAGCTTCACTAGTCGAATTATCTGAGTATGCTGGTTTATATTCATCAAGATCCACATCATCTCATCAGGATTGGAGCTCCATCTTCTGCAGCCATTGTGTAAAGAAAGGGCATAAATCGGACAAATGTTTTGAGAAGTATCCAGAGTTGCGCAGGGAGTTAGAGAAATCCAGAACCTCGACTGCACATTTGGTGGATTAGTCGGCTTTGTCTTTAGACACCTCTTCAGTTGGACCAGCAGCAACTCCAAATACATCGAGCTACAGTTTAACCAAGGATCATGTAGAGAAGTTGCTTCAACTTGTATCCACGGATGATTCTCCAATCTCTGGTGTTTACAAAGCTCATATGGTAGGTATGTATGCAACATGTTTTTCAGGATTTACTAAGAATACTAGATGAATTATGATTCTGAAGCATCCGATCATATGACCTTTAATCTAAACTGGGTTGTTAATGTGAGGGTTAGTAAATCTGGAATATATGGAGTAAAGTGTAGCAATGTAAGTTGTGCTCAAGTAACACATATTGGATATTTTGTGTTGAGTACATGACAAGTTCTTCAGGATGTTCTCTATATTCCTGAGTTCAAATTAAATCTTATCTAAGACTCCAAATTGTGTGAGGATTTGTCATGTACCGTGTTGTTCTCTTCTAACATAACTAATCTCCAGGACCTTTCATCTGGGACTTCGATGAGGATTGGAACGGAGCATAATGGATTATACCTGCTGAAAGAAGTTGATTCTCACATCTTTCATTCTATTTTGCTGTCAAAATCAACTAATAAGGTCTCTGTTAAAGTTGATTCAAATGTTTGGCAATTACGTTTGGGACATTCACCTGATGATAGACTAAGATTGTTAAAAATTGTTTGTGTTATGGATAAACAATCTATGCATTGTGAACTATGTCCTATTGCAAAACAATCTCGGTTACCTTTCTCACGTTCTAATACAATGCCGAAATCTTGTTTTGATCTTGTTCATATGGATTTATGGGGGCCATATCGTGTTCCTACACCAGAAGGATTTCAGTATTTCTTGACAATTGTAGATGATTTCAGCAAAGCTACATGGTTATACTTATTGCGGCTCAAAAGTGATACGTTCATTTGGTTCAAGGATTTTATGGTTCTAGTTGAAACTCAATTTGGCGTGGTCATCAAAACAATTCAATCTGATAATGGAACATAGTTTTTCAATTCGAGTTAGTGATCGGTTGTTCAAGGGTAGAGGGATTGTTCACCAGAGCAACTGTGTTTGTACTCCACGACAGAACAGTGTGGTTGAACGGAAGTATCGACATCTTTTGAATGTAGCACATGCTTTACGTTTTCAAACTTCGTTATCTTTATATTTCTGGGGACATTTTGTTCTTACATCAGCATATCTCATCAATTTATCACCATCTTCGGTTTTTCGTGGAAAATCACCATTCGAGATCCTGCACAAGACATTACCGAGTTATTCTCATCTTCGGGTATTTGGATGTCTTGCATATGTTACTGTTTTGGGAATTCAAGATAAATTTGCAGCACGACAACTCCATGTATTCTTATTGGCTATTCAACCACACAAAAATGTTACAAACTTCTTGATCTGCATACACATAAATTTTTCACTAGTAGAGATGTTTTTTTAATGCACATATTTCCATTCTCTTGATTTTCTCAACTATGGTCTAAGAAGGAGAACGTGTTTCCTACCGTATCAATATATGATTCATTCCCAATTACTGGTGTTTCTTCTATGAATAGTGGTGCTGTTGATATTCCAGATGAAGCATTATTTGATCCACAAGTTTCTGGAGCAGATTATATTAATCCTTCTTCTGCTGAGGATGTTATATCTTCACCACAACATATTTCTCCACCATTGCAGATGCACCAGCCTCGTCGTTCTTCTCGGTCTCATCCTCCTCTTGTGTGGCCGCGTGAATATGTAAATGAGGAGGCATTCCTTATCCTATTACACACTTTGCGTTTGCAGAACATATTTCTTATACTTATTTGGCATTTCTTGGAGCTGTTTCCAAGCTCAAGCTCTAACTTATAAGGAGGTCACTGCTGATGTCCGGTGGGTAGAAGCGATGAAAACTGAAATGCAAGCCTTGCAAACTAATAAGACTTGGGATATTGTTGATATTCCTTATGGAAGCGATTTGTGGGCAGTAAATGGGTCTACAAGATAAGGTATAATGTTGTTGGATCTGTAGAAAGATTCAAAGCTCGGCTCATGGCCAAATGATACACTCAAACCGAGGGTATCGACTACAATGAAACATTCTCTCTGGTAGTCAAAATGGTCACGGTAAGGATTGTATTGGCCTTGGCTGCTGCACATGACTAACCTTTACTTCAAATGGAAGTTTATAATGCCTTTCTTCAAGGTGATTTGGAAGAAGAGATGTATATGGTCCCGCAAGGATTTCGATCTGATTTGGTTCCTTCTCGACCCAAAGTATGCAGATTGCGTAAATCATTATATGGCCTCAAGCAAACTTCGCGTCAATGGAACAAGAAACTCACATATGTGTTACGATCTCATGGATATCATCAAAGTGAGTACGATCACTCTTTGTTTACCAAGATACGAAAAGGGGAAATGGTTATAATGCTGGTGTAGTGGATGACATTCTTCTCACTGGGTCTGATGTTGATTTATTTGCTAAATTGAAGTCGGTTTTGCAAGGGCAGTTCAAAATCAAAGACTTGGGGAAGTTGAGCTACTTCTTGGGGATTGAGATAGCTCGTTCCTCAAAAGGGATCGTTACGAACCAATGCAAATACGCACTGGAACTGATTTTTGATTCAGGCCTAAGTGCAACGAAGCCTACTTTAACACCTCTTGAGCAAAATCTGAAATTAACATCAACTGAATATGATGCATTATTTCCATCTTATAGAAGGTCAGTTGGTCGTTTGTTGTATTTTGCAATGACCCATCTAGATATAAGTTTTGTCATGCAACACTTTAGCCAATTTATGCATTGTCCGAAGAAATCACATTATCCTGCAGCTTTGCGAGTAGTTCGATATGTGAAGAATAAACCAGGTCAAGGGATTCTTTTGCCAGCAAGAAACAAATTAAAGCTTTTAGTTTATTGCGATTTTGATTGGGCCTCATGCTTGATGACTCGCAAGTCGATTAGCGGGTTTTGTGTAGGACTTGGTGATGCTCTTATCTCGTGAAAAGTTAAAGGGCAGAATTATGTATCCCAGTCATTTACAGAAGCAAAATACAGGGCCATGGGAACTGATGTTGCCGCGATTATTTGGATTCATGGTTTACTTGAGGAGCTCGAACAGATGCGGGAGAAACCAGTGAGATTGTACTGTGTTAACAGGGTTGCTCTGCAAATTGCAGCAAATCCGATGTACCACGAACGCACCAAGCACATTGAAGTCGACTATTATTTCATTCGGCACCACATTGCTAAAAGGGTAGTTGAAACTGAACATGTTGGGACTACTAATCAGCTTGCCGATATTTTCACCAAGGCATTGGGTGGTCAGCAACATTATGAGCTTCTTAGTAAATTGGGTGTGAAAGATATTTTTGAATCGAAGAGGAGTTCTGAAGATACCACAACAGCTACAAAAAAAAAAAAGCACCGCTGGAATACGAAATAATGAAGAACATAGCTGGAATGCAAAGGAATGAAGAGTGCAAAAGGTTATCATTTGAAGGGGGTCTTGACATATAGAATTTCAAGTGATAGCTAGATTGTACTAGACTCAGCTAGAAGGATCTAGTTAGTTAGTTATAACTAACTCTTCATCCATCTATTAATAGGAAGATAAACTTTTAGAGTGTTGTATCATAATTACATTGTAAAAGCCTAGTGTAGAAATTCCTTAGCTAGTTTGGCTTGAGGCTTCTGTTGAATCCAGTCTTCTTCTTCTCCATTTTACTTCTTGACAGTTTTCTTGGAATTTGCAGAGGTTGCCAATGAGTGTGGAAGTGTACTTGATGCTGTTGAGAAAATATTCACCAACGGAATACCCGAGCCACAACTGGACACCAGATTGCAAGAAACAGTTTCCCATGCTGTAGAGCTCCTCCCTGAGCTTTTCAAATGCGCAGGTTGCTACCCCGAAGCCATATCTTCTTACAGGCGTGCCCTTCTTAGTCAGTGGAACCTTGTCAATGAATCTTGTGCAAGAATTCATAAATCGTTTGCTATATTTGTGCTCTGTATACCGGAATTGGGGATAGCCCACCAAGTTTGAGTGTATGGGGGATCATTCATGCCTAAATGAAATTTGGAAGTGGCAATTTTACTTTTTATGATTCTTTTGAGGAAATCATGTCTGGATGTTCTTAAATGGGACCCTTCAATAATAGACCACTTCAGTTTTGCACTCTCTATGTGCAGCCAGACTTCGATTCTAGCTAGATAAGAAGTACGAAGAGGTTGCACCTGGAGTTTATCGTCGAATTGACAGATGGAATGTTTTGGCACTCTGTTACAGTGCAGCAGGACAGAACAAAGTTGTCTTGAATTTGTAAGGAAATCTTTAAACAAAAACGAACGTCCACATAATTTTTTGGCATTGTTATTAGCTGCTAAAATCTGTTCCGACGATGTTGTTAATGCTACCGAAGGAGTTGAGTATGCAAATAAAGCGAATTATGTTCTTCCTCGGGGAAAAGATAAACATTTGAAAGGTGTTGTACTTTGGATATTGGGTCTTTGCTTAGGAAAGCAAGAAAAAATTGCAGCTTCTGATTTGGAGAGATTGCATCTACAATCTGAGACACTTAAATTGTTAAATGCTGCATTAGCTTTGGAGCCGTACAATTTTCAACTTATATTTGAACTCGGGGTTTACTACATAGTGTTAGAAAATGAAAATATAGCTGTTAGATTCAAGTGTATAAATAGAATACATGTAAATCAATTCTAAGTACTTTTGCAATACAATCCAATATCCAATTTACAACATGGTATCAGCGCAAATTGAATGGTTCTCAGACCAAACCAACATTAATTCTCATCATCTACCTCAACTAATAACTTAAATCAAGATCAGCTGCCATGTCGAATGACGGTAGCTCGATCAATCAACACATACTCAATTTTCAAAATCAAGCCCCCAAGAAAAATCTATCTGATCAATGTCGAAGAGGACGATCTTCCATGTCGAACGACGGTAGCTCAATCAACCAAAACACGAAGGGGCAATACCGGTCAGAACTGAATGGGTCATCATCCCGGTCGGACAAATTGAAACTCAAATAAAGCTATTATGGTCGGAATAAGGACTGAACCACAGATGGAACCATATATGTGGGCAACCAAGAGGTTGCCAGCACTGATGGAGGAAGCCAATAGGAAACAAGAGAATACACCTTCAGAGGAGTGGTTGTGGGCAACGTCGCCGTCACCAGCAACAACCGCAGAGTCTCCACCGAGGTGCATGCATCGCAAGGAGCTGTTAGGATGAATCGGCTAACGAAGCAAGGAGCCACCAGCAGCGACCAGAGAACCTTCACTGAGGAGCATACGTCGCAAGAAGCGGCGATTCAAGGAGCTCAGTTCCAAACCCTAGCAAGGAGCAATGAAAAAGGAGTTGTGGGAGGAATGACTACGGAAGGAGTTGTGGGAGGTAAAGGGTTTGGAATTTTATTTCCAAACCCTTCTATTTTTAACCCTAGCATCCCCCCCCCCCCCCCCCAAAGAATCAATATTATTACAAACTAAACCTAATCCGAAATTTAATTACCCAATTCAGACCCATAAAAATGATATACTTGCAAATAAGCTCAATGAAGATTTATAAAACAACGAAATAATCCTAGAATGGCTAAGAACCATAAATATGGTCCAAAACTCAAATAAACTAGAAATATTATGGATATTTGATTGTGGGGCCACTCATACAATGACATTTGAAAAATCTGACATTAGGTCCCTGTCTAAACCAACAAAAACACATGTTCAAGCAACCAATGGAGGAATGGTCTCTGTAGAAGGAGAAGAAACTATTGAAATTTCACCAACATTAACCTTGTCTAATTGTTTGTATGTTCCGTCATTAAAACATAAATTATTATCAATTAGTCATGTAACAAAGGAACTAAACTGTACTGTGATTATGCATCTTACTTTTTGTGTGCTACAAGACATCAGGACAGGGGAGATTATTGGATGTGGCACTGAGGGTCATGGATTGTATTGCGTGGACGAAATGACTCAACAAGGTACTACAATGCTAGCTGACGGATCTGCAAACCAAGAGGTCTGGCTATAACATCGAAGGTTAGGACATCCGTCCACGGAGTATTTAAACATTTTATTTCCTAAGTTAGCTTCATCAAATAATTTAAACTGTGTAACCTGTATGTTAGCTAAAAGTCACAGACAAACATTCAAACCTAATAACACAAGAAGAGATTCACCTTTTTCACTTATTCACTCTGATGTTTGGGGCCTAGCTCCAGTTATAGGAGGTCAATGGTTATCGTTTTTTTTTTCATTATATTTATAGATGATTGCACTCGCATGACATGGATATACTTTCTAAAACAAAAATCTGAGATCTTTGAAACATTTATTCATTTTGATGCTATGATTCAAACCCAATTTCAAAACAATATTCAAATTTTGCGCTCTGACAATGGGGGAGAGTTCATTAACACAAACATGAAACATTTTTTCCACACTAAAGGATTAGTTCATTAAACTACTTGCCTCCATACTCCAGAACAAAATGAAGTGTCTGAAAGGAAAAATTGAATCCTCCTAGAAATGACCCGAGCTTTTCTAATTGAATCTCGGGACCCTAAGTATTTTTGGCATGAAGCACTTGGCACAACCACTTATCTTCTAAACTGTCTTCCAACAAAAATTCTCAACTTAAAACCCCCTATCCAAGCCCTATCAGAATTTACTAAAATCCCCGTTGCTCTTACATTTCACCCAAAGATCTTTGGGTGATCGGTCTTTGTTCATATTCCCAAAATCGACCGTAGTAAATTCGACCCTTGTGCTGAAAAATGTGTCTTTGTGAGTTATGGTGTTAACCAAAAAGGCTATCGATGTTATAACCCAAAGAGTCATCACATGTTCACCACCATGAATTGTGATTTTCTTGAGACTGAATACTACTACCAAACCCAACCTAGTGGCCAGGGGGAGAGATAATATATAGACACACTAAGTTGGATTTCATCCTTTGAAGAAATTATATCAAATAATCATAAGCCTAAAGATGAGTCACTTCCTGATACTTTCATACAATCCATGGCAGAACCAAGTGTCAGTGAAAAAATCATACCCAACTTGGTGTCTGAGGTAAGTAGTGCTGAAAACTCTGAAAATTCATTTGAAAATCTATTTGTTTCCTCTAACCATAGTGGCCATGAGATAGCAGTAGAACATGTTGAACCAATACACACGAGGAAACAACGAGATATACACTACCACAAAGAAGTAATATGGGAGTTACACCCAACCGGTACTCCCCTGAAAAGAAAGCTCAAGGATCAGAGTATCCAATAGGAACATGGTCAGGGGAGTCTGTCCAAAGAAGCCAGGGTGTTTGCTACAACGTTATACTCATAACAAATTCCCAACTCAATTCAACAAGCCTTGGAATCAAAGAACTGGACAGAAGCAATGAAGATAGAAATGAAATCACTAAAGAAGAGAGACACATGGGAGAAGTGTATCCTACCGACGGGAAAAAAATCAGTTGGATACCGATGGATATTTACAATTAAATACAAACCAGACGAGACCATAGAGAGATACAAGGCTCGACTGGTAGCAAAGGGTTATACTCAAACATATGGAATTGACTACTCCGAGACACTCTCCAGTAGCCAAAATTGACACAATCATAGTTATGTTCTCAATAGTCGTGAATGAAGATTGACCGCTCTACCAGTTTGATGTAAAGAATGTGTTCCTACATGGAGAATTACAAGAAGAAGTATACATAGAAGTACCACTTGGATTCACAGACGGGTTCCAATCAAGAGAAGTATGTCGACTGAAGAAGACACTTTATGGACTTAAAAAAATCACCTTGAGCCTAGTTTGACAAGTTTACCATATCAATGAAGCGATATGGATTCAAACAGAGCAACTAAGACCACACTCTCTTCATCAAACAAAGAGGTAACTTAATAACATGCTTAATTATATATGTTGATGATATGATCATTACAGGAAACGATAAGGAAGATATGTCAATGCTAAGGAAGAACCTATTCCCTGAGTTCAAGATGAAGGACTTAGGAAGACTCAAGTATTTTTTGGAAATAGAGGTAACAAGATCTAAACAAGGAATTTTTATTTTTCAAAGAAAATATATTTTGGAATACACCAATGGCAATAAACCGGCGGATACGCCAATGGCAACAACCCATGGACTCTGGATAGTGGAAGTAGCACAACCGGCAGAAAAGAGAGACATCAACGAATGGTAGGAAAGTTGATATGTCTCTCACACACACGTCCTGATATCGCGTATGCAGTAGGAGTGGTAAGTCAGTTCATGCATCAACCTCAAAAGGAACATATGCATGTTGTATGGAGAATTATAAAGTACTTGAAGGGGACAGCATGCCACGAGATACTCTTCAAGCCAACCAGACACTTGAAGATACAAGGATACACCGATACAGATTTGGCTATCTTCACCTTTTTGCAATACAATCCAATATCCATAGGACCTATAGGTTAACAAATCGGATCAAATGTTACCCACTTTTTGATTCAGATTTACATATATAATATCGATATTCGGGCTTTAAACACTGAGAAACAACTCCGAAATCCAGTCTTGTTTTATTCATACTTACACTAAAGACATTAGATTAAGCAATAGTGCAGATATGACGTAACTAACACAAGGACCAACTCATATTATATAACATATTGAACAGTAAATGCAGAGGCAGAGATCATCCGATTAGAGTCGGGAGATTTGGAACGGGACAAAGAGTGATGCTTCGTCGCTGCTGACTAGTGTTTGGTAAAGCTTGTGTTCTCGGTAGCACTCCAAGAAGCGCATACGGCAATCTTGAGCAGCCATGAGTCCAGTGCAATAAGCGCCGTGGACTGAGCCTGGGTAACTCTTGCTTGTAGCCTCCCCTGCAAAGAATAGGTTATCTACTGGGGTCCTTAGCCACTCATACAGATCATGGGGTTTCCCTACTGTATCGTAGCTGTACGACCCGAGTGAGTTTATGTCTGATCCCCACCGCGACACCAGATACTGAATCTGCACACCATGAAACACAATGTCAGGATCATGAACTTTAAAATTTTGGAAACTAAAACGGGATTATAAGTACCGGTGGATTGGCATCAGGAAGAATCTTCTTGAGTTGCATAAAGGCAACCTGGGAAGCTGCTTCATCACTCATCTTCTCGATGTCCTTTGCGAGCTGCCCTGCAGGCATATACACAAGGACAGAGTGGCCTGTGGCTTTGTGGAGGTTCAAGAAGTAGCTGCAACCGTAAGTTGAGTCGGCTACCAGTCCCAAAAACTCCACATTTGGCCAGAATACCTTCTCGAAATGCAGCACTACCTTGTTCTCGATCCCAACTCCGATGCCAGAAATGGCTGTTTCTTTCCAATCAGGCAACTTCGGATCGAATTGGATTATCTGAGATTTTAATACACCGAGTGGAACAGCAATTACAGCTGCATCTGCAGAAAATGTTGTGCCATCTTGAACTGTTACCTTAACTCCCTTCAAACGGCGTGATATCTGTGTTACTCTGCACATACAGCAATCAAATTGATAAGCAAACACACCTAACAAGTCGTAATTTACAGAATCATCATATTTTTTTATTTTATTTTAAAAAAATGAAATATGAGCACGGAAGAGATTGAGGTATATAGTATATACCGGTGTTCTAAGCGAATATCGAGGCCTTCAGCAAGGGATCGGATTACTGGATGATATCCCCTGACCATAACTCCATGACCTCCAGGCAGCAGAACCTCCTGCTTGTTTAATATAGTATATAGAAACAATTGTGAGTATACAACTTAATCTTATGATCAATATATATATATATATATTTTAAAAAGTAAAATATTGACTCACCTCATCCCAGCACTTAGTAGAGATGGTATCGGCATCTGCAGCAAACCAACCTTCCATTCTGCAGAGATACCATTGAAGCACTTTATGTCCAATGCCCTCCAGTCTGTGTATAAATCAAATGTGAGTACAGACATATTCAAGTCGATGCGTAGATGTAAAAAACATCTTAAGACGTATCTATTATGCTACGTTACCTCAGTTCTGGTTTTCTTTCGAAGACAATCGAGAAAGCCCGTCTTATGGACAAGTCTTCCTTGAATTCCTTCCTTACTTCATTTACCTCTTTCAAGATGACCTCAAAGGTTTCACCAACTGCCGTGACTAACTCCTGCGGAACTTGCTTACCATCTTTATCAAAAAGTGCATAGCTGCAACATCAACAAATTCACAAGCTTCAGTGAAGGTTAACTAAAAGCATTGTTAAGAGAAAATAATGGGATTTACATTACCTTTCCAAATCATGGTCATACAACACAGAGTTATCTCCACTAGTCCGATACAGAGGCAGTCCCAGTTTACTAATCACTGATGCCAAGGGGTTTTCTTTGCACACACCATGTAACCTGTTAAGACAAAACCATGAGACTGGTTAGGCTATCCATCACTCCATATCAAGTCAAAAGGATTCAACAATATAATACCATGATGCTCCTAGATCGATTGGAAATCCAAACGAATAGTTGGTATGAACTCGACCACCAATTCTGTCACGCGATTCCAGCACAATGACCTAACCAACAAAAAACGATCAGCGCAAGAAATTGATAGTTCAAACACACACACAAAAAAAAAAAAAACTGTAATGAAGACTTCTTTTCTTGGCTTCACCAAATAATCCCAGGTCCATGAAGTCTCCACACACCCCATGAACTGGGCAAGTACCTATTTTAACATAAACTTATAACTTGCTTAACAGGCTACTACTTGGATTAATTTGCCACTATTTATTCGGAGGGCATAACTACTACACAACCTCTTTACAATTCTATATCCACAAAAAATATTATATAGATGTTAATTTGGACTACCTATTAGATTATCATTACAGTCGAGTGCATTTAATGTATGCTTCGATCCTTTAATTATTGAAGAAGTTTGAACATATAACTTATTCCGTTGGGATATCAGAGATATTCTTCTATCCTTCTACCTTAAATGAAGCATCCGCAAGGGTACGTGCAGCTGCAAGTCCAGCCATTCCACCACCTATGACAATCACAGATGGTGTTCTTGCCTGCCTCCTCTCAGCACTTGAAGAACCTTCATCAAAATAAGCAGACAAAAGATTTCAACTTTTCGGAAGAAATAAAAATAATTAAAGCTTAACTGCAAGTAGTTTAGCTCATCAACCAAACTAAAGTGAATCCATTTGCTTCTGGTATCAACGGATAATTCACTTAACAGTTCTTTTGCTCCAAAAAGTAGATTTTTTATTGCTGTAATATATATTTCAATTTTTCATCGGTTTAAACCAAACTAAAGAAAACTACAATACAATAGTACTTATGGTGAAGCCGCTCATACCAGGATTGACTAAAATGTCTACTTTTTTAGGGTTTCATAAAAGAATAGCTAACGGGGTCAACAAATTCTCGTATTGAAATCATTTTTCAAGCAACGGGACTATGAGATAAGCTAACGAATAACGATTAATAGCCAGAAATCCATAAAGCTTTGCTTGATATAAAAAAATAATAAAAAAAGAAGGCAAATTAGGAACTCTTTTATATTAAAAATATTTTTTGAAGTCACGTCAAAGATGGTGACATTGACCAAATATGGATCATCATTTTGCATTACCCAGTATGCTACTCGCTGAAAAAACAGAAAAATCATGCTTAAGCAATGGATCATTGTATACAGACGAGATTTTCCCCCCAAGTTTCAAATATATTTTGTACGTTTGAACGTCATCTAGGAAAACCATCGTTTGGCAGCATGGGCCAAAAGCAAAACAATCCACCACCGACAACCAAAAGATTAAATTAGGTACAACCAAACCAAACACATGCACTAACATGCGTGACGGAAAACCATACACAAATCTTTACAAAAATAATTGATAGAATAACAACCTGAACTGAATTGGCGATTACTCCTGTTCACAGACTCCATTATGCAAGCTTGTTGATCGGAGATTAAGATTAAACCCACGATTACTATTTGGATTATTCAGTGACAATAAGAGCTCTAACGGCTGTTTCTCAAGATTAAAGAGAGATGGAGGCAACTGAGGCGAAAAATTGAGGCTAAAGATAAGCAAACACGTAATGAAGCGGTTCGAGTTTGAATTCAGAAAGCCTAGTTTCCCCAACCAGCTCATGCGATTCCTTTTTCCGATCCTTTACCTCTCTCTCTCAATGGTGAAATCAACAGATTCCGAATCGGGCCACAGTGAGACGATAAATCTGTTGAATGGTCCCGGCGATTCGATTTTCCGGCGAGTAATTCTAGAGAGAGAAGCAGGACCAACAGAAATTTCTAGAGAGGGAGGTAAGGCAAGAAAGGAGGTTCGAGAAAAAAGCGAGGGAAGGAGGTGATGGGTGATGCATAAATCTGCGAATCGATGTGATTTTATAGAGACGTACCAGACTGAAGGAGAGATTTAATGCGATCAAAATTGTGAAATGACGTCATTACCCTCGTTCCCATAGTAGGCGGGTCGGTCCATGAAGGACGTTTTGGTGAAACCGATTGTTAAGCGTGAAAATAATTAAATTTGCATTTTTATTCGTTGGATTTTGAAAACGATTATAATTGTTTAATTTATATGTGATGATATGTGCCGTGTGCGTGTCTTCATCATAAAATAACTATTTATGAAGTGAGCTAGTAATATAAACTTTCAGAAAAATTAATTATCAATTTATTACTTAAAAATTCAATAAACAAAATATTCATGTCCGCAAATTCATATAGCAAATACAGAACTTTACTTTATTTTAATATTTTGATTTACAAACTATTTTTATATAAAAGTAAATGTATAGACTTTTTAATAATATTATATGTTTTTTTTAAATAATTAGAACAGAATAATATAAAGTATATATTTTTCAATATATTGTTTTAAAACAATATAGTTGCGCAAAGTGAAAATTAACAACTATTGAATAAATAATACTGGTGCTTTAAATAAGGATTCCACTTCAATAATTTTATATATAACTTCTTCTTTTTTGGCCAAGAATTTTATATATAACTAAGATGTGTTTCACGTTGATGAAGTGTGGTAATCACTTCGTTTGTATTTCCAATTTTATTAATTAGCTTAAAAATAAGAAAAAGCGATCCCCATGAAGTCACTAGATTCCTCAGTGCTCTATCTAATGATATCAACATCATTCGCATATACTTAAATTCTAAAAACTGAATCAATCTTATGTTCAGATTATTACCCGAGAATTCAGTTATTCAGTTAAATTTTATTATTTAATATGCCTATTTATGCGAATACTCGAGTGTACACTTACTCTTTCTTTTAATAGAGTATGCTTATATTTGTTTTTACACCATGTACTGAATAGTGGATGCTAACGCAAATCAAATATTTTTATATTATGTGTTTAATAATTGGGGTCGTAAAAATTAAATATGAGACTTTGAGGTCATAAAGACTTTAATATCATGACTTAATATCAATTATTCTAAAACTTTAAACTGTTAGATGATTACAATTATAATTTTAATGTTAATTATCTATTTGGCCACATATATTTAATTATAATTATGTGCTTATTTAGTTCAAACGTGTGCTATTTAGTCACTTTTCTTTTTCTTCAAATTGAGTTGTTCGATTGAGGAAGAAGAACAACATAAAGAAGATGAATATAGGAGAAGAAGATAAAAGGAACGGTAAAATCGTCATTTTAGTGACTATTTAATAAAACTGGTCACCAAACAAAAGTCACTAAATAACACAAGTTTGAATTATAAAATAATATCATCAATATATAAGTGATCATTTAATAACGTAGAAAATGATAAATGACCAAAAATTAACCATGAGTAATCATAAGTAACTAAAAAATAATTAACCATTAATTTTGTTATCTAACAATTGATGTTAGATTACTTGAGATTGAATTGCATTAGTTTTCTCTTCAAGATTATATTTTCTACAGATAGTTGGGAACTAAGACCGAACCCGACCTACATAAAAAATCCACTCATTCGGTCTCAAGCTTGGGCTGATTTCATAACGGTTTTGTCGGGAATTCAATCCAGTTAGTCTTTTCCGTTCAACCCTACCTAAAGGAACAAAATACACACAAAATATTTGCATTAAAATATAATTTGAATATATGATGCAAAAATAAATACTAATGTATCTCATAAATAATACAGAATTAGCCTGCTTCATATTTTTAATTAATTTTAAGTAGTTCATGGTATGATGGAAAAAAAAAAGTAGTTCATGGCATTGATTGTTATTACACACTTGTATGTTTTTTTTTTCGTTTTTATTATTAATTTTTAATCTTATTTATTGTGATTATATACTTAAATATTTTAATTATATTATTTTGAAGTAAACAATTAAAGTTATTTTTTTAATGAAATTTATTTATTATTAAAAACTCAAAATTTATTGATATTAACACGTTTGGAATATATTCTATTTCCCTAGCAACATGGATATTTTTTTTCCGAATATAACATTTAGAAATCTATTTTTATAAAGGAAAATTCAAGAAATTTAGAAAATTCTTAAAACTATTCACCTTTCATTTTCGTTAAAATATGCACATGGCATTTTTTGGACCTTAGAGGTATGTATGATGGTTGGCTGCTAGTGTGTGTGATGGCAATATGGCACTGTCTGTTGTGAGTTATATTATCGTTAACAGTTACTCTGCACATATAGTTGTTCTATACATATACAGGGGTAGCACATACTATGTACAAATATATAAGAAGACATTTGAAATGTTCGTTTCCTTTTCATGTATGGGGGTAGGCGAATAAGTGTCTCATTTATAAGGTTTGGTAATGTGATGGTATTTGTGACATATATTTGAAGTCATCATGATTCTAAGATAAGTATATTAAAAAATGCTAATGAATCATATATGGGTTGATTATTGGATCATTTTTCGTAACATTAGTAAGTAGGGTTAAGTCATATATGTCGTTAGAGATAATATTTTTTTAGATATAAATATTATATTAGATTTATTGTTATCATTTAGATTATTTTTTTATCTTCTTGTAAATTATATATACATGAATCTTGTTAACTCAATAATATTTTCATATTATGAGTAGGTCAATCTATCTCTTTTGTCTTTCTGTTCTTTCTTAATATATTAATTATACAATAGTTTAGTCGTGGTGAATTCCCTTTGTAAGTAGCGATATACACATCTATTATATAGTTTTTCACTTTTTTCACGTAATATGAGAGCGCTTAGCACCAAGTGTCCCAAATTAAATTATATATAAAAAGTTTTAGTGAACAGTTTTTGTGTTGTAATCCGTGAAAAAATGTCAAAATAAAATAAATAAATTATATATACATCCGGTTGGGCTTCTAAATATTTCATTTTATTGATTTTTTGTGGGGTTTATTAAAGGGAGGTAAAATGAATATTTTTTCATATTTAAAATGATTAGTTCGTAAGAGGTAAAATGAATATTTTTTATTCTCATAACTCAAATTCGAGATTTATGATTAATGGATACAATGTTACTGTATTACAATTATTTAGATAAAATTATTAGATAATCTGTTTTGATTATTGGAGATTCATGATTTTTTTTCTTCCAGAAACATACCTCAAAATAATATATTTCGGTGGACTGGGAGGATGGTGTACAGTAGATGTGATAAGGGCAGATCAAATAGGTCTAAAAAAAATCAATAAATAATTGCATATCACCATGTGGGACCTAAATACGTTTCAAAAGCCCAACACGTTGCACGCTCTTTGCGTGTTCATAAAGGAGAGCAGTCGAGCAGAGCAAGCCGGTTCGGCCCTACTAAAGTGGGCCATCCACGTGTCGGTTTCTTGTTCCCGGGTCGGTCATTAAATGAGTTGTTGACCCGTTACATTCAACCTCATGGAAAAAACTCAATTCTCCACGTTGCTATTTATCTTACACATATCCAATAAAATGACCTTTTCACGTGTTGACAAATCGATTGGGTGGTTAATGGTTATGGAAGGTTCTCTTTCATAGATATTTTATTAGTATTATTACAGATTCGATATAAGTTATTATTATTGTAAATAAAAATATTAAATTATAGTAAAATAAAATGAAATAAATCTATCTACCTGCATTAAAATAATATAATATAATACTATTTAATAAGATGAATTTGTAACACGCTTTAAAGCTTAATTAATAGTGTTATTCTGATACATGGTGGAACATTTTAAACTATCTATTTTAATTAAAATATAATTATATTTGTTTAGATTAAATTAGGCCTTCTCAAATATTTTGAAGGATAAGATTTTGTGTAACTACTAAATAATCTTTTGTACTTATTGACAAGAAGAATGATTGCATTGAATAAACTTATTTGTGTATTAGTTTATGTTATATGTAATTCAGTTTTGTTATTAGGGACTGATTTGTATTTATATAATTGTAGAAGGATGTTTTATTAATTAGGATAGATAGATTGACTGTATTTTCTATAACAGTCTATGCTATAAATATCTTAGGATGTAACTTCGTTTATTCAATTCAATTTACAGAGATTTCCTCTACACCCATTTCAGTTCTCCTTTCAATTTCAATATGGTATCAGAGCCATCGAAGGTTATTACTTCGATTCATTCCTGATTTCCGTTTGCTTTCAAGCTTGCTGCGATTCCTCCTTTCATTCCTTCAAGGGATCTCTTGATTCTTCATCTATGTTCATGGCGTTTTTCAGTCCTTCTAAGGATCTTTTCGACCAATTGCCATAATTCTTGACGAGTTCTTGACAGGTTTTTCGACTAATCGCCATCGTTCAAGTCTTCTCATGGCGAATCAAGGTGCAGAAGTTAAACTTGGTGATGATGCAGCATCAGATCCCAATTGACATCCTACAGTTGACTCCAATCACCCAATATACATTCACCCATCAGATACACCTGGATCCTCTTTGATTTTAGTTAAACTCACAGGAATGGAGAACTACACCATTTGGAGTCGAGGTATTCTTGTTGCATTATTGGCTAAAAATAAGCTCGGCTTCATAAATGGTAGTTGTAGAAAAGAGACCCTCAATCCTTCCATGCATCACCTTTGGGATAGGTGTAATGCGTTCGTTTTCGCTTGGATAATGAACTCCGTATCCAAAGATTTGCTTAGCACAGTCATTTACTCCACTAGTGCCTTCTTGATGTGGAAGGACCTCAATGAAAGTTTCAACAAGTTGAATGGCTCCAGGATATTCCAACTTCACAGAGAAATAGCCTTCACCAATCAAGGTTTAAATTCTATCACTCTATATTTTTCAAGACTCAAACTTCTTTGGGATGAGTTTGAATCTATTTGCAACCTTCATATCTGCAACTACGAGGAGTTTAAAGCTCATGTTCTTCACCAAAACAACATCAAGTTGTTTCAATTCTTAATGGGGCTCAATGAGTCATACACACATGTCTGATCCAACCTCTTGATGAGAATCCCTCTACCAAACCTGAATGAAGCCTATTCGGTTCTTGTTCAAGAAGAAAGTCAGAGAAGCCTTGCAGGAATCATTTCTTCATCCAACAACTCTTGGACTGCAGTAGGGACATCAAGAGAAACTGTATCCTTTTTAGCTGATAATCATCGAAGAAACAACAACCAAGGCACACCTAGAAGATTTTGGATATGCCAACACTGTAATAAAAGGGGGCATAACATTGAATCTTGTTGGATTCTTCACCTAGAATTGAAGAACAAAAGAAGATTTGGAGGAAATAACAGCAATAGCAATACACATAGTCAAGCATATAATGTATTCAGTGACTCAGACACTGCTTCAATTAGTCACTCCATTCACAGCTCTTCAAGTAGCAGAGGGACCCCCCAGTCATTCCTCTTTGTCAAGTCAACCATTCACAAAGGATCAGTATGACCAAATAATCAAGCTCCTCAATAATGAGACACCGAACAGCAGCTCTGCTTCTAATGCACAAGTCAACATGGCAGGTATACTTAATACCTCTCTAAGTATGCATGATAAATGGATTCTAGACTCAGGTGCAACCAATCATATGTCTTCTAGGAAAGATTGGCTCTGCAATCTGAGATTGATACCCATTTCTGAAGTTAAATTGCCAAATGGCCTATCTTCCAAGATAACTCATATCGGAGACCATATTTTAAAATGCGGAATCATTCTTAAAAACGTCTTATATGTGCCCGATTTTAGATTTAATTTGATCTCCATTTCAAGGCTCACTAAGGATGTTAATTGTTTAGCTACCTTTTACCCTGAGTTTGCTGACTTACAGGACCTTTACAGTGGGAGGGTTCTCCAGATTGGTAAGGAGGCTAATGGGTTGTATGCTTGTTGTTCTGCAAAATCGTCTTTTTCTGTTTTAGGCAAACAATGTGATATAATCTTGAATGTTTCTGTTGAGGAATTATGGCATCAAAGATTAGGACACCTTTCTGATTCAGTTTTCTTTAGAATGAAAACAAGTGGATGTAAGAACATGATTCCTTTCAAAAACAGATGTAAGATTTGTCCTTTAGTTAGAAATCCTTGATTACCATTTCCTGATAGTGAAACTAAAACCAATAAATGTTTTGAGTTGATTCACATGGATGTTTGGGGACCTTTTAATTTTGAAACGTATGATCAGAAAAGGTATTTTCTGATTGTTATTGATGATTATAGTAGAATGACATGGGTATTTCTGATGGCATTAAAATCAGATGTATGTGTTGTTGTTAAACACTTTATTCTCTATGTGCAAAATCAATTTGATCATACTGTTAAAAAGGTTCAAACTGATAATGAAAAAGAATTTGTTAATAAAGATTTAGAGTTGTTTTTTGCTGATAGAGGGATAGTACATCAGTTTACCTGCCCCTATACACCCCCAACAAAATGGGGTGGCAGAGCGCAAACATAGACATCTGCTGGAGGTGGCAAAATCCCTCAAGATTCAATCATCTCTTCCTGATAAATTCTGCGGTGATTGTATCTTGTATGCATGTTACATTATTAACTATTTACCCTCTTCTGTTTTCAAGTTTCAGACACCCTACCAGCGATTATATGGGACAATTCTGAATGTCTCTCATTTTTAGGTATTGGGTTGTCTGTGTTATATCAGGAATATGACTCCTGGAAACAAGTTTGAACCCAGATCTTCACCACGAGTCTTCATTGGATATTCCTCACTCTATAAAGGTTATAAAGTATATAACTTGATCACTAGATCCATTCATGTTAGCAGGGAAGTTATTTTTTATGAACAGATATTCCCTTTTCGGCTTAAACAAGAGAAATCTGAGAATCTTTTTACGAACCATGAGATAATAGCTGATCAATTGCATGATAAAATTGTTCAGAATGATACATTACCTGAGCCTGTTTTAGGTGAGCCTGTTTTAGGACCTGCAAATAATCAAAGCAAAAATAATGCGGAGAATGACATCAATAATGATTTACAAAATGTTCTTGTAAGAAGATCTATTAGATCTGTAAGGACACCTGCTTGGCACCAAGATTATATCATGAATAACAGTTCCACATCACACCCAATTGGCAATTTTATGACATATGATTGCTTGAAGGGTGGATATATGTGTTTTGTTGCAGACATGACGAAGCATACAGAACCTGAAAGTTTTGAAACAGCCCAACAGGATGAGAGATGGGTAACATCAATGAAAGAAGAAGTTAAGGCCTTAGAAGATAACAACACATGGTCCCTCGTCCCTTTGCCTTTAGGAAAAAGGCCAATTGGCTGCAGGTGGGTGTACAAGGTAAAATATCATTCGGATGGGACTATGGACAGGTATAAAGCTAGGCTCGTAGCTAAGGGGTACAATAAGCAATACGTAATAGACTATGTGGACACTTTTATTCCAGTTGCCAAGATGGTGACCGTGAGGACAGTGTTGGCCCTTGCTACGGCTAAATCTTGGGAGGTATGTCAAATGGATGTAGTAACTGCATTTTTGCAGGGTGACCTTTATGAGAAGGTCTATATGGATCCTCCTCCTGGATTTTGCAGGAGCAATGAAGATTAGTCTGCAGGTTGCATAAGTCAATATATGGTCTTAAACAGTCTTCACGACAATGGAATATAAAACTCACTGATGCTCTTGTTTCAGCTGGTTTTATCCAAAGTAAATTTGATTATTCCATGTTCATGAAGAAAAGGGGAGATGAAATAGTTATCATGCTTGTATATGTAGATGATTTAATGATCACATGTAATAGTATATAACTCATTGAGGAGTTGAAGACTGTTCTTACACAAAACTTCAAAATGAAGGACCTTGGGGAACTAAGGTACTTCCTGGGCATCGAAATATCAAGGAATCAACATGGGATGATTCTCAATCAGCATAAGGGTTGTTAGGATCAAAGCCTATTAGAACACCCATGAAGTCCAATAATAAATTAACCTGTATAGAATATGATAAGTTATTCAGTCTTAATTGCAGTGATGTTTTGTTAACTGATATAACTTCTTATAAAAGACTTATTGGAAGGCTTTTATATTTAACCATTACAAGACCGAATATTTCATATTGTGTTTAGCAACTTAGCCAGTTTTGAATAATCCTAAAAGATCACATAAGGAGGCTGCATTAAGAATAGTAAAATATATCAAAGAGCATCCAGGTCTTGGTTTGTTTTATCGATCTGCAGGTGAATTGAAGTTGATCGGATACTGTGATTCCGACTGGGCGAGCTGTCTTAAAACAAGAAGGTATGTTTCAGGATATTATGTTAAATTAGGTGGATCTTTAATATCCTGGAAGGTCAAGAAGCAAACCAGTGTATTCAAATCTTCCGCTGAGTCTGAATACAGGTGTATACGTAGTGCTGTTTCAGAAATTATATGGATTAAGGAATTATTGCAGGAACTGAACATTGAATACAATGATTCAGTGATTTTATTTTGCGATAATAAGTCTGCCTTGCAAATTTCAAATAATCCAATGTATCATGAAAGAATTAAGCATATAGAGATTGATTGTCATTTTGTAAGAGAGAAAATTCAAGCAGGGATCATCCAGTTGAGACACATCGGAACCAAAGAGCAGGTAGCAGACATTTTTACAATAGCTTTGAGCAAGCAACAACATCACTACCTTTTGGGAAAGCTTGGAGTTGTCAATTTATTTGTAACTAGCAGATTGAAGGGGAGTATTGAGATGCAATCTGATGATACAATTGAAGAATTACAAGAGGAAGAAGAAGAATTGCATTGAAGAAACTTATATGTGTATTAGTTTCTGTTATATGTAATTCAGTTATGTTATTAGGGACTGATTTGTATTTATGTAATTGTAGAAGAATGTTTTATTAAATTAGGATAGATAGATTAATTGTATTTTCTATAGCCGTCTATGCTATAAATATCTTAGGATGTAACTTCGTTTATTCAATTCAATTTACAGAGACTTCCTCTACATCCATTTCAGTTCTCCTTTCAATTTCAATAGTACTAATAAGTAGGATATTTATATAAAATCTGGTGAATGTCCAACTAATATTATGACATTGCTCTAGCAATGCCAAAACAACGACTTGGTATCTCCATACAATTATGGTTGACTATTGAGTTGCATATTGAAATTGATGACGTGTGCTACACTATGTCTAAGCCTCATACCATGATTAGGTTAAGAAAGCAATTTTGATCACAAAATGTGACTTCTTGTTGCATAATTTCATCCAATAAAAAGATCAACACGACATTACTCACGAAGATGGCGGGGCGCATAATGACCGAACCAACAAGCCTATGCGCACAGGTCCTCAAAGGCCTATATTTCCCAAGGAGCTCCCTTTTAGAGGCGAAAAAAGGAGTCTGAGCTTCGTGGGGATGGAGTAGCATCTTGCATGGACGGGATGTGATGAAACAAGAGGGAGTATGGATGATTGGAACGGGGGAGAATATCCGAGTTTTTAGGGACCTGTGGATCTACACAAAGGAGAACATGATGGTAGATACCGAAGGCGGTGTGGAGAACGGCGACGCATTGCGGGTGCGGGACCTCATATCACCGAACGGAGCATGGAATGAGGACCTAGTGAGGAGTATCGTGAGTCGAGCATGTACTCCACATTCCACTACCGCATGATTGGGGAACACATAGATACATATGGCCACAAACGAGGGACGGGACACCCATGGTCCGATCGGTGTACCATAGGATCCGTGAACGGGCAGACCAGAGGGGGGGACACAACACACTCGAACTTAGTGCGTTTTGGAAGGGCGTTTGGGCGACAAAGGTAATGCCCACGGTAAAGAACTTCATTTGGAGACTTGCAACAAATGCCATCGCCGTCAAAGCGAACATGGTAAGACGAGGTATGAATGTAAGTCATGGGTGCCCTATATGTGGAGAAGCGGAAACAAGGGAACATATGACCCTTGAATGCGCTTGGGCCAAACCGGTATGGTTCAGACATCTTGGGATACAAGTAGAGAGACCAAATAACATTGACGTGGTCAAATGGCTCGACGAGAAGAGATCGGATCCGAGGGGTCAAGGTGCGGAAAAGGGCCGAAGATGGGAGCTCACGTTGACAACGTGTTGGATCATATGGAAGAAAAGATGCAAGGCGACCTTTGATGCAAGGCGGCCTTTGAAGCAAAGCAACCGAATGTAAGGGCAACCATCGAGGAGATCAAGCGAACTTATGCGGAGCAAACATCAAGTGGTCGAAACCAATATGTTGACACCGAGGATAGGCCAGGGACCGAGGATCGTCGAGACCGCGAATGGAGACCACCAACGGTGAACAAGATCAAGATCAATTGCGATGCATCATGGTGCCAAACATCGAGACGAGCGGGGATAGGAGTCGTTGCAAGGGATGCACACAGAAGAGTTATTGGGGGACTTAACCGGCGATACCGGAGCGATGACATTGAATCAATGGTGGCCATGGCAATACACGAGGGGGGCAAACTAGCGATAGAGTTGGGATGACAAAACATTATCATCAAGACAGACTTGCAGGTGGTTCACCAACAATTACAGACCGGACCGACACATTGGAGGGTGACGAACATCATCACGAACACACGAGCACTAGCAAGACAACTTGAGCGAGTGCAATGGAGAGCGATTCCAAGGACGACAAACGAGTGCGCGAATTGGATAGCGAATTGGGAGTGAGTCTAAATGATAGGGTCGAAAGACCACCACTGCCATTTACATGTTTAGTAGCGAATGATTGTATGTACGAACAACCGTGATCTCGAATCACGACGTTTTATTTCATCAAGTAAAGCGCTAATTTGACAAAAAAAAATCATCCAATACAAAGTCATGCCCCATCCCCCTTTCTCTATTAGATGGATTAATTCTTCCTACAGATGATAGGATAATTGGTCAATCACGAAGCCATAACTTTATCTTAGTGGGAGATAATTAAAATAATTAAACTTAGGGATACATATAAAATTTTAAAAGGTACTTATCTTGAAAATAATTATATTTTTTAAGTTTAAAATTATAAATAACATTAAGAATGTATTTGATTGGATGCATTAATTAATACACATATTAGTTAATACATATATTAGTTAATGATATGTTTGAATGAGATATGTATTACGATATATGTATACATGCATAACCTAATACAGTGTTTGATTCAGTATAAAATTATATGTAAAGTGACAAAAAAACATATAAATCCTTAAATTTATTTTGCAATGTAAATATGTTGTACACATGAATTGAGTTCTTTTTTAAAATAAAATATATTAATATCCAAAAAAGTTGGAAAAAAAATCAAGCACAAGATGAGATAGTATTCCATTTGAGTCAAAATTAGTTCAATCCATTTTGACTTTTCTTTTATGAACTTTGCAATTTTATCCTTAAAATGTTTCTCGAAGGCATAAAGCTTCAAAAACTTCACGTTCTCAAGCGACTCTGTGTAATTGATTTCTGATTGAAGATGGATAATAGAGTGTTACGTTGGTTTTACAAACAAGTGAAGCAACATGATTTTAATAAAACCGATCTTGGAAATATCATGATTTTACAAACACATGTGGAACCACACTTACTCAAATCACAATTCAAAATGTTGAACTCAATATTTCATGACGGGTCATCGTCGTTTATTCTTCTAGGACATAACTGTCTTCCACTATCAGTATACACATGCATGTGATGTATTTTCTGTCTTAATGGATGAATAAATGAGAGATTTTTATGGAGAAGAAGAAGAAGAAGGAGAAGAAAGTGTTTTTTGAAGCGTTAATTACTCAAGTCAATCTATTAGAACTGTGGTAAAAGTCATCTCTTTCCAAATTGTATTCTGTCACTCGCAATTTTGCATAGCAAAATATGGAGGTGAAGATAAACACTTCTCATGACAAATGCACATAAATAGTAGAAAAAATAGAGCAAATGATATAAGTTTGTTTGATGTTATTTTTAATGTATTTTTAAAAAAACAATCAAATCGATGAGTAAGTACTAATATATTATTAGTAAATTATTCATTAATTTTTTAACTATTTTTTAACTATTGAATATATGTCATATATCATTATTGAAATGGATTCAGAAATTGTTTCTGAGTTCAATGGATACCCAACAACAATTGTTATGTTTGATTTAGTGATTCATTTTTGTAAAATAAAACATATATGAAAGAATTAATGATGAAATTTATAAATAGTATTAGAACATTTTGTTTTTCATCTAATATATTACTTTTTGTTATGTATTATTAGTTAATATGAGTAAATGATAATTTTAAAATTCACAAATTTAATCGAAACTGAAAACTTATATTATAATTTGTTCTTACATAAAGTTAATAAACATAAACTAAGGATAGTTAAGTACATTTTTACTATATATATCAAAATAATACCATGTTACAGAATATATTAGTCCCATGAGAATTAATTGTTCCCCTCATTCTTATATGGCTTGGTCCCTACCATTCACTAAGGTGATAATACGAGATGATTGTTTCACTTAAATATATTTGTAATTTTATTTTTAAATAAGTATTTATTTTTAGTTCAACTATTTAAATTTTATCATTAACTTTAAATATTTACTTAGTTCAGGGATAAGACCTGTACCCAAGTGTTGGATCACAATTTTTGAGTTCGCCTCGGTTCGGTACTTCCAAGGCGTTTCACGGGGTGCTCTGGTGACCTGCACGAAAAGTTCGAGGTGTTCCCGTTATTTCCCCTACGATTATTAAGTAAGTCAAAAGTTGTTGAGAGGACAAAATGTAGGTGGTGATATTGAATGAGTATTGATTGCAAATGAAGAGGTTGATGGGTATTTATAGAATTTACCTCTGAACCTAAGCAAAGTCAGGTTCTTACAAGGGCTACCCATTGATTTCCGGTGAGACAACCATGGTCATCATGTTATTAATGGCTGAATGACAGACACATTAGGTCAGAGCCTCCCCTAGTGGTCCAGTATGTCATTGTCAAGCTATAAATGGTCGTAATAGGCTATAAGGAGTGCCAAATATAGTAGAGTACTCATTGACACTCTGACATCTTCTGTACCTAATAATATCTTGTCCCCCCATAGGATACGTAGGTGGAGGTCTTAGGGCGATCTTACAGGGGCGTATCCTCTTTAGGCAAGCCCTTTAGAGCGTTTTGTTTCAGAGCTAGTGAATTAACCTGGAGCGATTGCTAACAAGTTTCGTGGAAGCGACGCTTCTTGAAAGGCCTTGAAGGCGTCGCCCATGTCTGCCTTCGGTATGGATCGGTTTACCCACTGGGCCTAACCCGGGGAAACTGGGGCCCAAAAGGCTGAACCCATCACCAAGCATTGCAGTATTTGCCCCTAAAACATCTTTTCCTACATGTATCGATTCTTCTAAATTTCTAATTATATGTGATAATTCTGGACTCGATCCTTCCAACTTGTTCATGGGTTGCATATAAGTTGAATATTTGTAGATCTATTGGTCATATTAATAAATCTGCATAAAAAATTGATTGTGTTTGAGGTATACCTCTCGACTCGTGGATTAATTTGTGGACAAATACAATTAAGTATACACTATCTTGTTTGCGTTGCACAAATAGTAATATCTTTTATGTTTTAATATATAATATAAGTTATTTTTATAATACATAATATAACACTTATTTAAATTATTTGTAAGTGAACATAGACTAAAATAATTTAAAAATAAAAAATAATAAGTTTACTGTTATAAAGGTTTTAAATTGTTTTTAAGTGAATATACACTATAATATGTTTTTCAAAAATTTAATTGTTATAAGTTTGAATTGTTTACAATAAAACATTTAAAATTAAAAAATGCATGGAATAATTAATTATATAGATAAGTTATTATAATTATATTATGAAATAAATGAAATATAAATTATATTAAGTGTCTTTGTTCATAAAATTAGTTAAAAATATAGGAGTCAATAATTAAAATTGATGTTAAAAATTAATAATAAAATGATAATTGGTACTTTTATGACTTATATTAATTAGTGCATATATTTACAAAATACTATTAAAATCATTAGTATTTGTTTTAGTAATAGTGATGATATATTATATATTTTTTATAAATAGTATTTTAATAATTACTAAATATGTTGAGTTATATATATATATATATATATTAATAAAACTGTAAAAAATATATTTTAATGTCCATATAATACTCTTACTTAATTATTATGGTTTATTACTTTTATCAATGTCCATATACAAACATTAATATTTTTCTATAAACAATTGTAATAATCTCTTATATTTAAGTATACATATTATATTTTGTCTATTTTGTTAATTGTAAATTATATTGAGTTTATAAATATATAATATTTAATTTGGGGACATTGTTAAAATTTATTTTGATATTATTTTAATAAAGTAGGTGATTATTTTTATATGTGACTTATGTCTTATTTTAACAAGAGTATTATGTGATAGATGAAATGTATCCTGAATTAATATGTATTTTAATTTATAAAAGTAAATTTTAATATGTGTATACTTTATATTCATAAAATATAATATTAAGTATTTTATTATTATATAAATTTCTCTTCATAAAATACATTTAAGGAAAAATTATAATTATAATGTGAAATAAAGAGAAATTATATGAGTTTTGTAACTTATCTTAAAAATGAATGAGAGACTTTGAAGTGTTTTAAAATAATTTCCATGGAATGACACCTAGGAATAAGAATTTTATGATTGATATGGACCAATTAGAATATGTTAATTTAACATTAGGAGTGAGAAAATACAAAAAAAAAATATTTGTTAATATTCTACGTGATTTAGCCAAATTAATATATATAGATACATAGATAGAATATATACAGGTTGCACGATTATATATTACACAGTGATGATGCCAATAATTTATTTAAGTGGGACAATAATTAATTTAAAGATAAACAATTAAACTAAAATAATTTAAAGGGGACCAATATAATATTGTAAAAAACTAAATTGAAAAATAATTATAATTTTAGATTTAAATTTACACACCCTCAAATAGCTCCGTGCTTAGATTTAAATTTTAGAGTTGACCAACAAAATCTATATCGTACAAATTGTTATGAACTTTGGTTCACAGATCATTGTGTAAATCTTAATAATTATTTCGTCAATAATCATGAGTTATTTTTGGTTGAACATATTTTAACACGATCTACTTCTAATTCGACTCGGGACTAACATTTCAACATAAAATAATAACCTATAGAAGGGAATTAACAAACTTATTGATATGTTGACAAAAATGAACATCTTATTACTAATGGGGAAAATTATCAAGTCATTATCGTTGTGTGCTCTATTTCAACCTTGTCGGGAGATAGATAGTCTTTGTGGCCGGTTTTCTAGTTGGACGTGGTTGATGCTTTGTCTCAACTAACTTGTTATCCTCCTTTCAAACTCTCAAAATACTCACGTAATTACGAAATCAGACGGATTACGTAAATATGTATAAGATATGAATATTGACTTTTGTTACAAATTACAATACGTTGACTTTTAATATACATAATATGAATCTTATTTATATATGTGGTTTTTTATTACTTGGTTTTATATATTAATTAATTAAGAAGGAGAATAATTGTTGCTTTGGTATATATAATCACTCTCTGAGAATTTCAATACTTTTGATATTGGCATTGTCTCTATTTATCATGATCATACGTTGTAACAAGTGATATTTTATGAATCTAGAAATAGATATAGATTAATAAGAATATTTTATTTTATTATTTTTGAAGATAAATTATGAAGAATTTTTCACCAAAATATACCAAATTTTTAAAGCAAATACCAAAATGTCATAATTTTGTCAACCTAGACAAATCTATACCCACCCGCGACTCCCAGTCACAAGTGGAACTGTCGTTAGTATATGCCTTTCCACCCACGACTCCCAATCGCGGGTGGAAAGGTAGATGCAGCCACCCGCAAAAGGTAGATACATCCACCCGCGACTGGGAGTCGTGGGTGGAAAGGCTATAAACTTCCAGCCCTGCGTTCTTTCCGTCTGGAAATTGTTCTGTCGGTCGTCCAAGGCGTGGAAAGAGATTATTCTTTGCAGGTACGTTCTTTACTTCTGTTGATTAAATAATAATGATATATAGTATAATTTTGTTGTAGAAAAAAATATATATTATTATCTAATATTTTTATATTAACTAGGTATTTGAATTATTCAAAAAATGGTGACTGACATCCTTCGTTATGACGTTAAAATTATAGTAGATGGAGAAGTTGTTAATTATATTGACGATAAGTCCACCATTAGTTCCACCGAAATCACCACTTTGACCCACCTAAAAGAGCTTGTTTCGGGAGTCTGCGATTTTGAGCCTGATGTAATTGAAATTGACCTCATTTGGAAATCGGGTAATAACATGTATCCCATAACTGATGACGAATCACTGTATGATGTTTTTCAAGTATGTGGTGAATACATGGAATTATACGTAGTTACAAAAGTAAATGTTGTTGGTGAAGTTGATGATGAAGATGACATGTTTGAAGAAGATGAAGGAGAAGATTCTTCCGTGGGGGATGACACATAAATTGAATCTCCTACAAATTTGTATGATGACACAAGTGGGGATGAACAGTTTAATCCACCAATGACGGTAAAACAGTTCCCTCCAGAATTTACATCTGGAGATTAACAAGATGGGTTTGAATGTACCGATTGTTGTTCACGCACGGTGAATCATCTACCAGTACAACTGATTTTCAAGTAGGGGCTGGATATGAGAGTAAAAATGCACTCCAACAACACGTTAAATTGTGACACATTAATAATGCTCGTGAATGCACCACTGCTAGATCTAGTCCCACTGTAGTGTCATTCAAGTGTGCAACTAAAAGCAGCGGTATTTGCTCATGGTCGCTGAGAGGAATACATAAGAAAATGGGCAACTTAGAGATCGCGAAATTAGGTCGACCACACTCCTGTACAAATTTCACAACTATACAACATATTAGACAACTTGATTTCAAATTAATTGCGGAATTGATATATCCATATGTGTATCAGAACACGGGTATTATAGTGTGTGATTTGCAACAAGTAGTAAAAGATAAGTACGCCAAAAATGCGTTGTACCGAAAAGTGTGGTACGCTAAACAACAAGTAATTGATAGGATGTTTGGGACCCACGAAAGTGCATTTCAACAAGTAATCCTGGGTCCATTTTTGGTAAGTGGTTCTGGGCATACAAGCCTTGAATTGAAGGTTTCTCCCATTGTCGGCCACTAATAAGCATTGATGTCACACATCTGTATGGAAAATACACTGGAAAATTATTAGCTGCAATGGGATACGATGCTGATAATAAGATATTTCCATTGTGTTTTTGCTTTGCTGACTCTGATACTACTGCATCTTGGACAAGGTTTCTAGAGCGTCTCCGACAACACGTGACGAAGGGTGAAAGACACGTATGTATAATATCTGATCGTCATGGTGGAATTAAAGTGGGAGTTGCTAATGTTTTTCCAGCACCCCTAGGTGTTCACAGATACTGCGCTCAACACATAGCTAACAGCTTCAACAAAAATTTCAAAAATGGGGAGTTGAAAAAAAATATCTGAAATGGCTAGGACCCCATCTAAGGTTAAGTTTGACCGATATTGACACTATTTTACGACCATGAATGGCGGAAAATATTTGAGGTGGTTAACGAACCTAGGTGATTTCATTCTATGGTCTCTAGCACATGACGGAGGACAAAGATATGGGGTCATGACAACAAATCATTCAGAAGTGTTTAATAAGGTTTTAAAGGGTGCTCGATCCTTACCAATTACATCATTGGTGGAGCTTACGTTCACACGAGTGAATACATATTTTGTTGATCGACGAAGAATATCTGAAAGGGAAATTTCAATGGGAAACGTGTTTCTACCTAAAATGAGAGAATTTTTGTCTTTACCAGAGGAGAAATCAACCACTTTAGGAGTAGAAACGCATTCTTATGGAGAAGTCTATAAAGTGCGTACGCGTATGAACAAGACGTATGTTGTAAACTTAGCATATGTGAGTTGTGATTGCGGAGAGTGGACGTTATTTCGTATTCCATGTCCCCATGGAATGGCAACAATCTGTTTTACAAACTTTGAGCTGACTCCATATGTTGATCGCTATTTTTGCATGGAGTAATATAAGCGCACATACCTACCTAAATTCGAACCCTTACCAGATCCATACTAATGGCCTGCTTGGAACAGACCTATGGTATATTGTTATCCAAAAATGTTGATCTCTAAACGTGGTCGGCGAAAGAGAAAGATTCATAATGAGATGGACACTAGTTCTACTTCTCAACCGCAGAAATGTCGAAGGTGTGGACAAGTCAGACACAATAGAAGGTCATGCAATCAATCAAGTCAAAACTTCAAAATCATGTTTACATTCATTTTTTTAAGGTGAAAGGAAAAGTTACCAATCTTAAGTAACTCTATTTTATTGTCTCATGTGAGGATAATTACACAACTGCTACTGAACGACTGCACTTTTGTTTTTCTGTAAAATATATGTGTTTATCGAAAAGTAAACGTGTATGTAAAATAGATGTATGTTTGTAAAATAGACGTGTTTGATCTATAGATGTATATTTGTAAAATAGACGTGTTTGATCTATAGATGTATATTTGTAAAATAAACGTGTTAACTAAAATAGAAATGTCATTTCGTCCATTAACTAAAATTAAGTTAGCATATCATAACAATATTCTTAAACAAAAACATGGTTTTTAAGCAAAAAGAAATTATTGCTATCCACCCGCGACTGGTCGCGGGTGAAACTGATTGTGAGTCGCGGATGACTGCATCTGCCTTTCCACCCACGCCACTCAGTTGCGGGTGGAAAGACAGATGCTAACGGCAGTTCCACCCCCGACTCCCAGTCGCGGGTGGGTATAGATTTGTCTACGGAGACAAAATTCGGACATTTTGGTATTTGCTTTAGAAATTTTGCATATTTTGGAAAAAATTCAATTATGAATGGCCAACAAACACTGCATGACAGGCAGTTAATAATTAAATTAAGGCACCAACTAACCAACCGAAATGGTAATTATTATCTCAACAAAGTTTTTGTCTCGATGTATAAAATAGCATGCATGCATGTAGTCATTCATTTATTGTAGTTCACACGGATGGTTTTAGCTTTTGGAAAAGGCGATTGGGTTAGGGCCGTCGACTGGACTACAAGGTGCAGCTAGTCTTAGATAAATTTAGATAAACTTTATGTTATATATCAATAATTATAAAATAAATAAAAATGAGAAAATGTATAAATATAGTTTTAAACATATATATCAATTTTTTAATTAATAAGTTTTTTTTTTGTAAGTATAGATTAATAATTTTAATGGGTAAAACATCAGGTTACTCGGGGACATTTTCAAAGTCCACTTAAATATTAAATTTTGAATTTTTTCATCTTAATATTTGGAATGTGCTCAGTTTCTCTTTTCAATCGAATTGTCTATCCAAAAACAAATTATATTTTACAAATTACAAAAATAATATAATAGTTTTAATAATGTTTTATTTAAATGGATAAAATATGTCTGTGTCCACTAACGTTTGAGTCAAAATTAATTTGCTTCATTAAAATTTATTTTCGAAAATTGTATTTCTTTATGTTTCATGTTTCGTTATCAATCGAGTTTACTATTTTAGTCAGATTTTACTTTCAAATTTATCAAAATATGTTTTGATCAAAATTGCAAAACTAACTAAATAAAATAATATGTCTAATAAAATCAAGATTACATTTCATTTTAATTGAAGTAACTAATACAATAATAAGCGATTCCCAAAATTGATTCGAGTTAGAATTTTAATAAAGATGGAAATGAATTTTAATTTAACCCTCTTAACCTAATATTGTATAAATTGAAAAAAGAAATCAATTCTTCTCTTCCATTTATGGGCCCAAAACTATTAAACTATAACCTTAGCTTATATATTATATATATCTTTCATTCATTTGGGTAATTGACTCAACGTATAGCGGGCTTCAAGTAAGTCGTCGTGGGTCACTCTGATACACAATGAATTGAGCAACAAGCCTCACAATGAATTGAGCAAGAAGATGTCGGAATCTGCACAACATCAGAAAGTCCCAAGAAGATTCCCCCAAACTAAAGATAGGTTCTTTTCGCAAAATGTGTAAGAAATCCGGCTTACGTATTCTGTTCTTTTCACGGATTGGACAAAATTGGCTTACGGATTTCGGGTGGAGTAGACTTAGACATTCCGTGTGAAAACTGTTGGATCTTGATTTCCTGAATGCTGACTTGGCAGTAAATTGAATGTCAATGGAAGGATGAAGATTGCTCTCGCCTTAGCTCCGGTGAACCTGCAGGAAGGGGATCGCAACAGAGGGGGTGTCTCTGGATCCCTCTCCGATGCTTAAATGAGTATATGTGTGTATAAAACTCAAAACGTAACTGAATGTATGTAAATCAAAGGTATTTATAGAGTAAGGAGACCAAACCGTAAAAGGCAACAACATATCTTAATGAATATTGTGTTGGTGAAGATTAGGATAGCAAATATTACGGTTATGGCGTAATATTGCAGTTACCATATGTAATCTTTAGAGAATATGTGCCCGAGATATGCAGGATATTGTAGCCATATCTTTAGTGACGGTTAGTGGGACCAGAGAAGATAGATAGGACTCTCTTTGTGGCGAGCACTCCTATGGCGAGCAGTAGGAGTCCGCGACTTGGTGTTAATGGCGACCAGTGATGGAGACTTTGGTGTCCACTTTAGCTTGGGCTCGATACTAGGCCACTTTACGAGGGCCAGATCGACCTTAGCAGAGGCCGGTTCAGTTCGAATGACCTGGGTTTCACCCCCTTCATTGTTATTGGGCCTCTGGGACATTTTTCTTATTGGGCTGTCACTATCAATACCCAACATTTCCCCCCTAAACTTGAGTGAAGTTTCTTCGGTCGAGCTTGATTCTTTGATAAGGTTTGAAATAGTGACACTTGAATTGGATCTTCTTTGTCATTTTCTGCTATTTGTATCCTTCTGAACACTTTATGCTTCTTTGGCGATCAATCGTTTAGTTGTCTAGAGTTTATGGAATATTCGATCCTTTATTCATTTTTGGCGAGCACTCGAAGCTACATGGGTTTTATGGATGTTTACCCTTTCCTATTTGAAAGGGTTTTCCAGAAGGTGTTGGCAACGCGCTGACGATCACTTTATCTGTATAGTAGACTTTAGCATTTAATGATTGCACAGTCATCCAGAAGTCGAACGGACATTTGAGGCACGCTTGTCGTTTATTCTTCGGTAACCCAAGGGTAGTCTGACAGTTTCTGTACTGGCCGACTGTTTGTCTCCCCGAGGTGTCTATTAGAATTCTGACATTGCTTCGATTTTTACCCAAAATGTGCAATCATTCTCTAAGTCGTTTCGATTCTGTCTGTGGCAGTTACTCCTATTTTGTCTATATAAGGAACATAACCTCTACTCCTTTATATTTTACGCGTTCCAGTCACCCAAATTCTAGAGAGTTCTGTGCTTCTTCATCTCCTCAGTCCTCTGTTCTTAAACCTTCTTCTTTTCCTCTTCCGATTTCAATAACCTTCTAGCAACAATGACAGCCAAGAATCAATCCACATGCAAGAGCAAGGCACACACCAATAGGCCTTCCTCTTCGAACCCGAAGGTGCCTCCGAAGGTCACTAATGCTCCCCTGAAAATCAGGGACGGTTCCTCTTCGGATTCTAGCCAAAGGAACCCTGCTTCTGAGTTGATTCCTGGACGATCAACGGCCACACCGGTGGTGGTGGACATACCAGAAGTTAACGAGCCCATATTTTCTCCGAAAGGTAAACACTAATGCCTTCTGTTTACTGCTTTTCTGGTAATGCCTCCTGCATATTCTTGTTTTTATACTGTTCTTGCTATACCCTGATTTTCCAAGTAGATATCAAGCCCAACGAGTTGAAGCCGGCTCAATTCAAGATGGTGGTCGTCTTAGGTGGCCTGAGTGAAACTGATGCCCCCAGGTATCCAGGCTTGGGGCTGCACTATCCTCGCGACGGAGAGGTTTACGTCTATGCGGCCCATATCGATGCTGGGTTGCGTTTTCCTCCCTGCGAGGATTTGCAAGAACTATGCTGCTATTACGGGATAGGTCCCACGCAGCTAATACCCAACGCCATTAGGATGTGGGTCGGATTCAAGTTCATGTGTTTACGTCAAGAATGGACGTATTCACTGGCCTTGTTCCGATGCTTTTTCTGACTGGCCGCCGGAGCGAACCACCTCCATCATTTCCAGACCCGATGGCCTAAATTCGAAGAATGGCGAAGCTAGGCGTGGAACTGGAACGTCCATTTTCGATTGGGTAATCTTCTAACCTTTTCTTCTTTTGATTTTAGGCGCTCGGAGCCACAAACTCATTGATCTTTTAAATGATCAGGGTAAGGCGGGGTTGTCTTTGGACCAAGCATTGCTGAGCTTTCCCCCTCCTCCTGCCAGGCGTTCCTCTAAACGAAAGCCTGAGGAGCATCGCCCCTTAGTCACTCCTAGCTCTCGCCAGCCAGGTATATAACTGTCTCGCTTATTTCTTTTTCCTCTGCCTTTATTTTTGGTTTCTAATGCCTTTGTTAATCATTTGCAGAGAAGACCACTGCTGATGTGGTTCCTAACAACACTCCTGCCAAGAAGGCTGAGGATCGGGTGAGGATCGCCCAGCTCCTGCTAAGGGTCCTGCTGCTCCTAAGGAGAAGACGCTGGCTGTGGTCGCGGCGACCACTCCTCCTTCTGATCGTCCTGCCCCCATTCCTCCCAAGGAGACCGAGACTCGGAAGAAGGGGCCAGCCACCCAAGGCCTTTCAAAGGCTCCCTATGGGAGTACTGCCCCCTAGTGGGCTTTTTCCAGCCACCCAAGGTTACAAACTGTAGGGGCGTCTGGGTCCTTTGTGGAAATCTCCAAAAGGCGGGGGTTTCTGACTAGAAGATTCTCCGGGGTAACCCAGACTTATGCATGCATCTCATCGAGGGGATTGTCCCTCCCAAGGACCGGGCCTTGGTTCCCTCAGAACTGCCCGCCATTGAGGGGATGATGAGGTCGCATTTCGAACGGATCGCCCTGGTAAGATTTCTCATCTTTGTTTATCTTCAGATCATCTGTTTAATTTTCCTTAGACTAACAGTACTTTGTCCCTTTTTCCCTATTGTCAGCTCGTTCGAGAGGAGCTGGCGATCGGCCGGGTCGTCGGGGAGCTCGCCGATAAGAAGACTGACCTGCTTATCGAGCTGAAGCAGTAAATAAGTCTGGGGTTCTCCCCCGACCATGTGGAAGGCTTGAAGGATACTTCCAACTCGGCTGTTTTCTTGGTGGAACATGCACGAGGGAGTATTTCCGGAAGGAGGAGAGGCTCCTCGCCTTCGTCAAGAGGAAGGAGGAAGAGGCGGCCCTTGCCTTTAACAAGCGAGCGAGCACTGAGCTTCAGCTTAAGGCGGCTGACAAGTACTCTGTCGAGGTGGAGGCTGCCAATGCTCGCTTGAAGGCGGAGCTAAAGGAGGCAGAAGCCCAGAGAGCTGCTGCAGAGGCCAGGGGGAACACCCTGGAGAAGGAGAAGGAATAGCTTGCCATGCAGCTGAAGTCTATTCCATCCCCCCAAAGTGTAGTCGAGGACTTTAAAAGGTCCGAGGAATTTACAGACTGCGATTTGGAGGTGATGAAGGCTGAGGTGTCCTCCTATCTCCAACTCCTGGTCGAGGATATCCAGGTGGTCGACCCCAACTTTCCTCTTCAGGAAGTTGAGTCCCTTAAGCCTTTCCTCCAGAGCACCCTTCCCAAGGCGACTCCTGCTGCTGCTGCTGAGGAAGTTGGCCTCGCAGGCGAGCCGAGTGCCTCCACTCCTGAAGAGCCCAAGTCCCGAAGTCTCCAACTCCCTCGACGATCATATTTCTTCTTTATTTTTGTTTTAGATAATAGTTTTTCATCTTCCCTTGTATTTTGGGAATGCCTTGTAATTATTTTTCGATTTCAGACTCGGTTATTTTTCTTTATAATATCGAATGGCTTTTATGTTCATAAGCCTTTATTTATTCGACTTTGAATGTGTTGGCGATTTCTCCGATGTCTTAATCACTTGAAATCTTGGGAACGCCAAATCAGGAAAATATGTTGATCTTCAATAACTTGATCACTTGAAATTCCGTTGTAAAGGCCAAAGCTTTCGCCTCTATCCACTTGGTGAAGTAGTCGATCGCCACTATGATGTGAGTACGCTGCCCAGTACTGATGGGAAAAAGACCCAATATATCTATCCCCCATTGAGCAAAAGGCTAGACACCTGCTATTGGGGACGGTAGTGTTGGCGGTCGACCGGATCGTGGTGCGAACTGTTGACATGTCGAGCACCTCTGTGTTAATTCAGCGGCATATTTTCCCCAGGTTGCCCAGTAATAACCCAGTCTGAAGATCCTTCGTGTTAATGAATGTGCACCTTTATGGCATGCTGCAACTCCTTCATGGGCTTCACGAAGAATCAGGTCTTTTGCCCGATTTTGTTATCAGGTTTTACTTCTTCGATTTGGTTTGAGTAGTCACGCTTTATGAAGGAATGACTTGATTTTATTGACATAACATTTTGATTACAAGCTATGTATAAAACCTCCTTAAATGTTCAGAGTTGAATGGAAGGGGTAACCTTTCGCCTTCTATGGTTTCCAAATAGTATGATCCTGGGGCAGCGATCTCAACTACCTTGTATGGTCCTTCCCACTTATCTAAAAGTTTGTTCTGACTGTCCAGTCTTGTGAATTCATTCCTTCTCATAACCATCTTCCCCACGAAAAATTGGCGAGCGCTGACTTTTCTGTTGAAGTATCGAGTGGTCGCCAGTCGCATTTTAGCTTGTGTTTTTTCTGATTGCCACCTTTTTTCTTCCGCCAAGTCGAGGTCTGTCCTGCGCTCGATTTCGTTTGCCTCAGTGTTAAAATGTAGGATTCTGTGGGTAGGCACCGCTATTTCGGCGGGTGCTACTGCTTCTGATCCATACACTAAACTGAAAGGTGTTTATCCAGTCGCTGCTTTAGGCGTTGTTCGGATAGCCCATAGTACGTTTTCCAGCTCCTCTGCCCAATTTCCTTTGAATGCTTGAAGCCTTTTCTTGAGTCCTGCTAAAATAATTTTGTTGGCTGCTTCATCTTGTCCATTCGTTTGAGGATGATGCACTGAGCTGAACCTGTGATCGATATGGTATTCTTCGCAGAGCCATTTAAGTTATTTTCCTATGAATTGTGGACCATTATCGCTTATGAGTATCTTGGGAACGCCAAATCAGGAAAATATGTTGATCTTCAATAACTTGATCACTTGAAATTCCGTTGTAAAGGCCAAAGCTTTCGCCTCTATCCACTTGGTGAAGTAGTCGATCGCCACTATGATGTGAGTACGATGCCCAGTACTGATGGGAAAAGGACCCAATATATATATCCCCCATTGAGCAAAAGGCCAGACGCCTGCCATTGGGGACGGTAGTGTTGGCGGTCGACCGGATCGTGGTGCGAACTGTTGACATGTCGAGCACCTCTGTGTTAATTCAGCGGCATATTTTCCCCAGGTTGCCCAGTAATAACCCAGTCTGAAGATCCTTCGTGTTAATGAATGTGCACCTTTATGGCATGCTGCAACTCCTTCATGGGCTTCACGAAGAACCCTCTCTGTTTCGGGATGAGAGATGCACCTTAGATAAGGGGTCGAGTAGCCTCGCCTATAGAGTTCTCCATCTATGATCAAGTAACTGACTGAAAGGCTTCTTATCCTTCTGGATTTACCTTCATCTTCTGGAAGAATTCCCTCTTTCAAGAAGTTCTGGAATGGAGTCATCCATGTTACCAGTCCTTGAATGTTAAAGACCTCTGCTCGGTTGTCGAGAACTGAATATAAGACTTTTTCCAGGAAATGCACGTCTTGAATTCTTGTCCCTCCAAACGCCAACTTGCTTAAAGAGTCTGCCATCTAGTTCTCTTGGCGAGGAATAGACTAAATCGCAAAGTTTTGGATTTCGGCGACGAGTTTCTTGGCGATGTCGAGGTACTTCTTCATCTTTTCCCCTTGCCTTGTAAGTGCCATTGACCTGGTTGACAATTAGCTCAGAGTCGCTTTTACCCTGAGTGATGATATGCCCATTCCTTTTGCAAGTGTGAGTCCAGTAATAAGAGCCTCGTATTCTGCTTCGTTATTGTCGCCTGAAATGTTAGGGCGATCACATACTTCAAAGGCTCACCCTAGGGGGTATGAGAATTAGACCTGCCCCCGAACCTTCTTTTGATGAAGATCCATCTGTATAAAGTTCCCAGATTTGGCTTGTGTCTGCTGATGAACTTGGCCTGCTTTCTGCTTCTGACAAACCATTGATTGTTCTTTCCACTGTAAAATCAGTCAATGCTTGACCTTTGATGGCAGTTTTCGGCGTAAATTTATCTTGAACTCGCTAAGCTCGATCACCCACTTGATCATTCTTCCTGAAGAATCTGGTTTCAGCAGGAAAATTTTGAGAGGCTGATTGGTGAGAACTCTAATGTTGTGCACGTGAAAATAAGGTCTTAGCTTTCGAGCAGCAATAACTAAGGCATAGAGATACTTCTCAATCTGGACATATTTTATTTCTGCAGAATTAAACATCTTGCTAACAAAATACACTGGACTCTGGACATTTTCTTCTTCCCTTATTAAGACGGCACTGGCTGCTACGTTGCTGATGCTTAAGTAAAGGAAGAGCTGCTCGCTAGGAATAGGTTTCGCCAAAGCTGGAAGTGTTTCAATATGCTGCTTCAGGGATTTGAATGCATCCTCGCAATCTGGCATCCACTCGAACTTGCGGTTGACCCTTAGAGTTTTGAAGAATGGTAGCGACCTGTCGCTCGCCTTGGAAAGGAAGCAGTTGAGTGCAGCTAGGCAACCATTCAGACATTGGACCTCCTTATGGAAAATCGGCGACTTCATCTCTTCAATGACCTTAGGCTTTTCTGGGTTCGCCTCAATACCTCGCTCACTTACCATGAATCCCATATATTTACCAGACTTGACTCCAAACGCACACTTTGCTGAGTTCAGGCGAACACTGTACCTCCTCATGTATTCGAAGGCTTCTCGAAGGTCCGTTGTGTGAGGACTTCCCTTGATTGTTTTGACAAGCATGTCGTCCACATAAGCCTCCTTATTTCGCCACAGCATGTCTTAAAACAGGCAGTTCACCATCCGCTGATAGGTCACCCCAGCATTGATTAGACCAAAGGGCATCACTTTGTAGCAAAGAATGTCCCCGTCTGCATAAAAAGCTGTATGGGCCTTGTCGTCTGGGTGCATCCGAATCTGGTTGTAGCCTGAATAGGCATCCATGAAGCTCATCATCTCATGACCAGAGGTTGCATCGACCAACTGATCAATTCGGGGAAGAGGGTAGGAATTCTTCGGGCAAGCTCTGTTCAGGTCGCGGAAGTCGACACACATCCTCCATTTGCCATTCAATTTTTTAACAAGAACTGGGTTGGCGACCCAACTCTGAAATCTCACCTCCCTGACAAAATCGGTCTCGATCAACCTGCCAACTTCTTGTCTGATCGCCAAACGTTTGTCTGACCCGAATGATCTCCTTTTCTGAGCGATTGGCTTGATGGAGGGATCTATCCTCAGCTCGTGAGAGATGATGTCAGTGCTAATACCTGGCATGTCGCTCAGTTTCCAGGCAAAAAGCTCCTTGAATTTCTTGAGGAGTGCAGTCATGGCCTGCCTCTGGTCATCGTTCAAGGTGGTCCCAATGCGCACCTTCTTGTCTGGACCATCGATCTTAACCTCTACTAACTCCTTCATAGGCGTCGGTCAAGCCAAATCCTCATGAGGGTCAGCCTCTGTTTCGATGGCGAGGGCTTCCCTTTGATTTTTCCGTCACAAGCAGTTCACATAGCATTGTCGCGAGGAAGACTGATCGCCAAGTACTTCTTCAATCCCGTTGGGTGTGGGGAACTTCATTTTTTGGTGGACTGTGGAGGCCACAATCTTATTGGGATTGATCGTGGTACTCCCTAGGATGGCGTTGCATAATGTAGGTGAGTCGACCACCAGGAAGGTGACCGACACCTTGATGCTCTTCCATCCTTCGCCCATAATCACTGGCAGGGTTATTGCCCCCAGCGGATAAGTCATTCTCCCATCGAAACCGATCAATGGAAAATTAACCCTCTTCAGGTCGCGCTTGGACTTTCCCATCTTCTTAAAAGCGTCCAAGAACAAAATATCTGTCGAGCTCCCTCCATCGATCAAAATTCTCTTCACGTCACAATCGTCGAGATCAGCTGTGATAACCAGGGCATCGTTGTGAGGGGTGGTGACATGTGCCAAATAGTCTTCGGAGAATGAAATGACAATGTCCTCTTCAGGTTGAGGTCGCTTTCCCAGCTGGACCGCTGTAGAAATCTGAGTCGCATAGACCTCCCTTGCATGTGACCCCCCGCCTCCGGCACCAAACCCTCTAGCAATCAGGTTGACTACCCTCCTGCTCTGGGATGGGTCGAATTGCTCAGGCGGAGCTGGCGAGTGGTTTCGACGTGGTGGCGTTCGATTCCTATCTCGTCCCGCCACAAACTCTTTCAGCATTCCCCTCTGAATCAACTTCTCAATGTCCCGTTTGAGAATACGACAATCATCAGTCTTGTGGCCCTTGCACTTGTGATATCTGCAATAGCTCTCAGTGTCCTTTCCCATAGGCTGACCACTCCTTCGAGGCATTGGTGGCCTTGCCAGAGACCTTCTTTCCATCTCGACTAGTACCGCCGAGATTTGCCTGTTCAGGGGCGTAAAATACTCGGGGACCTATGGATTTATAGGCCCTGGGTTCTCTGTTCGAGGCTTGTTGTCTCGACCCTTCTTATCCTTCTTTTCCTTCTTACCATCGCGTCGGGGATCAGGAACCACCCTTAGCGAGGTTGTCAGGAAATTGGCATCGGCGTTCGCCCTTCAAGGTCTATAAAACCTTTCGCCTTTGCTGCCAGTTCCTTCATCATCTCGATCTCATGCACGTGGTAACTGCTGCGCACCTTTCTTGAGGCTTTGTTGTCCACATCCAGCCCTCGATAGAAGGCTCGAATAATCTCCCCATCCACAACTCGGCAATCTATCTCGTGACGTTCTTATGAAAACGTCCGTAAAAGTTGGCCAGTGACTCTCCTGGTTGTTGTTTGACCGCATCTAAGGCGACAACACTCTTCATAAGTTGGCACTATCCCATGTATCTCTCTAGGAACTTTTTTTTTCAGCTCTGACCAAGTCCCTATTGATCCTGCAGGGAGGCCGAAGAACCAGGACGACGCCGAGTCCGAAAGGGTCGACGGAAATAATAAAGACAAGTGATTCAGATCATTTGACTTACCCAACAGCGAGGATAATAGGATCACCTCCACCACTGTATTCGAGGATTGCCCTAGCGACTACATCCTTGGGGATTTTGATGGCGACCAGTTCAGTGGTGAAGGGATGAGCTGATTGCTCCCTGAAGGGATCTGCGACTATCATTCGCCTTTCCTAGAGCCTCTTGCTGATAAGCTCCTCCACCTGATCAAGAGTGCACTGGTTTGGCTGCCCTCCATTCGGCATGACACTGGATGGATTGGCAGAATAGGTGGCCGTTGGCGGCTCAGTTTACGTCAGGGGTAGGGACTGATGTCCCGATGTCATCTCCTGATCCTCCTGGGGAGCTGTGGTGCCCTGATTTCTAGTTTCTGCTGTCCTGGGCCCTGCAGCTGCGGGGCGAGAGTTTTCCTGAGGAGCAGGGGATTGTCGACGAGCCTGCCCTAAGATGGTCTTCAGGAGCGATATCATCTCTGGGGTCAGCTGGATGCTTTCCCCAGCGATGTGGACGGTTTGCGGTGCTGGAGTCTCCGTGGCGTTGGGAACGGGAGCCGGTCTGGAATTGCCGACGTGTTCTCGAGCCGACCTCGGGGGGACAACATTGGGAGCTGCTTGGTTAGCAGGTTCTTGATGGAGCGACGAAGCTGCTGCGGAATCAAAGCTGTCAGAGGACTGCTCATTGGTCTGGTTCCGACGATTGCTTTTGGATTGAGTTTGCATGGTTTTATTACTCGTTTCCCATAGACGGTGCCAAATGTTGGATCTTGATTTCCTGAATGCTGACTTGGCAGTGAATTGAATGTCAATGGAAGGATGAAGATTGCTCTCGCCTTAGCTCCCGTGAACCTGCAGGAAGGGGATCTCAACAGAGGGTGTGTCTCTGGGTCCCTCTCCGATGCTTAAATGAGTATATGTGTGTATAAAATTCAAAACGTAACTGAATGTATGTAGAGCAAAGGTATTTATAGAGTAAGGAAACCAAACCGTAAAAGGCAACAACATATTTTAATGAATATTGTGTTGGTGAAGATTAAGATAGCAGATATTACGGTTATGACGTAATATTGCAGTTACCATATGTAATCTTTAGAGAATATGTGCCCGAGATATTCGGGATATTGTGGTCATATCTTTAGTGACGGTTGGTGGGACCAGAGAAGAGAGGTAGAACTCTCTTTGGGGCGAGCACTCCTATGGCGAGCAGTAGGAGTCCACGACTTGGTGTTAATGGCGACCAGTGATGGAGCCTTTGGAGTTCACTTTAGATTGGGCTCGATACTGGGCCACTTTACGAGGGTCAGATCGACCTTAATATGGGTCGACCCGGTTCGAATGACCTGGGTTTCACCCCTTCATAGTTATTGGGCCTCTGGGACCTTTTCCTAATTGGTCTGTCATAATCAATACCCAACAAAAACCTCGGAATTCCTAAGACTAGAAGGCAAGGAATCCAGAATAGGAGTAGAAATGACCGTTTTGCCCTTATAAACATTTCATAAGGACATAATCATTTTCTTCGTTGTAAACCGAAGCTCTTCCCTGCTCAATCCCGTCTCCTCAGGTACTCTTCCCCTGCTCAATCACATCTCTTCTCCTACTCCACCGTTGGTGGAGTCAGAATGTCCCCTACCTTCTTCGGCCATGACCCACCCTTCCGTCAAGAAAATTTCTACTTGAATACTTTGTTTCTCCCATCTATTCTTTCTTTTCTCATAATTTAACTGAACTGACTCATCTCAAGTAAGTCTCAAGCTGCTATTGTCTTCTTCTTCTTCCGTTTCTCAAAGATCCAACTTCTTCATCCAGAGAGAGTAATGGCGGCTATGAGCTCGCTGAAGAATCTTCCGGCGGGATTCCGTTTGAACCCCCGGGATGAAGATCTTATTAACTTCTTCTTGATGAGGAAGCTCCAAGACATCTCCCACTCAGACGACAATTGTTTCATTCCTGAGCTCGATATCTACAAGTACGAACCGCGAGATCTGATAGCTTTGTTCGACAGTAAGTATCATCCTTCTGCTAACTCTGAGCAACTCCATTATTACGAATTCCCAGATTAATTCTTGACGTTTTTCCAATGTTCTCTCCGTATTTAGATTCAGTGTTTAATGAACTTGTAGTTTATGGAAATGTGAATCAACATCTCGCTTTGTTGAAAATATAATATGCAGGCTGATTAATTCTCATTTGGCCCATTATATGTTATATTGTTTTGGCCCAATCTTCAGCTGAACCCAGTCCAATTCTCTCATGAAGCCTTGCCCAACCCAGATTCCAGAAGCTTCCTAGCCGCTGCTGTCTCTTCGTCTGCTGCGTCTTCATTCATTATCTCTAGGGTTTATTGTTTTCTTGACAGACTTCTCTCTCGTTTCGTATTCCGTTGCATCGTTCCGTTTTCTATATGTTTTTCATTTGTAGTGTAATGAACTTCTAGTTCTAGGTATTTAAGGGTGAGAGGTTGCCAAGTGAAGGAACCAACCTCGATGATCCCCAATTGCTGAGTTCGTATTTGTGATCTCTGTTCTTCGATAGTTTGTTTAGCACAAAACCGTTCACATTTTATCATGGTATCAGAGCCGAAAGGATGAAAGAACGGCCTATTCTTCGATTCAGGTGTTTTTTATCCAAGTTCTCTTGGATTCTTCTTTTCTGGTGTTCTTCTGTTCTTGTATAAGTCGGTTATTCTTCAAGCTAACCGTTTACTGTTCTTGTTTTGCAACCTATATGTGTTTTCTGCTATCTGATATATTAGGTTCAGATCTATGTTTCTTTGGATTCTTTACTGAAATATTAAGTTATATTCATTTCTGGTCTTTTCAGATCTTGTTGATATTAGGTTGTGTATAAATCTTGATATTCCTTTATTATTGTGGTTTATTTTCTGTTTCTGTTCTTGTGACTGTTGGTTGATTTACGGTTTTTTTTTCCGTAAATTTTTTGTTGCTGTTTTTTATTGTTCTGGTCTTCTCTTTTATCATGGCTGAAGATAAACCTGTTAATGAAGGAAAAAGAAAAGTTAATCCTGATGAGCATGATATATTAGCTTCTGTGGATTTTCATCATCCTCTGTTTTTACATGCTAGTGACAATCCTGGTGTTAATATGATATATGTTACTCTTACTGGCCCTGAAAATTATTCCATGTGGTGTAGAGCTATCCGATTCATGCTGATAGGTAGAAACAAATTAGGGTTTGTTGATGGAACTTGCATGCGTGATGATTTTGATTCTGCTTTGCCCCATTTATGGGATAGATGTAATGCTGTATTTATAGGATGGCTTACCAACTCTATCTCTAAGGATCTTTCCAGCGGGATGATGTATACTGAAAATGCATTCCTCGTTTAGAAAGAACTTAAAGAAAGGTTTCATAAGGTAAGTGGTCCTAGAGCATATCAATTGCATCTTGAAATTATCATGTGTCGGCAAGGTTTGGATTCCATATCTACTTTATTCTCTAGATTGAAAGGTCTTTGGGCTGAATATGACACTGCTTGTGCTCTTCCTTTTATAGAAGGTGACGATTTTAAAAAACATATAGAGCATAAGGAAAACCAAAGGCTCTTTCAATTTTTGACTGGTTTGAATGAAAATTATGTCAATGTTAGAAGTCATTTGTTGCTTAGGTCTCCTTTACCCTCGGTTAATCAAGCTTACAATTTATTAACTCAAGAGGAGACTCAAAGGGGTGTTTCTTGTACTTTGAATGCATCATATAATCCTGCTTCTGCAAATATGTCTCTAAGTTTGGATAATCCGAAAGGAAATCCAAACTTAGAGTGCACGTTTTGCAAGAAAAAAGGGTCATACTGTGGACAGATGTTTTTCAAAAGGGTGTGACTTTTGTAAGAAAAAATGTCATGCCAAAGATAATTGCTTCAAGTACAAGGAACAATTGAAACAAAAAGGCTTGAATTCTAAAGTCAATGTTACCTCCATTAGGAGTGGTGACATTGATTCTGTTGCTTTAAACTCTACTAATGATGTTAATCTGAGTGGTGGAGTACAGGGAGGGGTCACCTTCTCTCGTGATCAGTTCGAAAGGTTCTTACAAACCTTTAAAGGTGTAGGAGGCATTGCAGCTGGAGCAAGTGCAGCCACACCTTCTGACCCACATGCAAACACGGCTGGTATATCCCTTAATTCATTTTCTTTATATGAAAAAGATAACTGGATCCTTGATACAGGAGCAACCAATCACATGACCAACAGAAATGATTGGTTATGTGATGTTAAGGCTGCTCCTGATATCAAAGTTCAGTTACCTAATGGTGGATATTCTAAGGTTGAACAAATTGGAAGTGTTTTTACTGATTCAGGCAGAAAATTGCAGAACGTTCTATATATCCCTGATTTCATATATAACCTTCTTTCGGTGTCTAAACTTACAAACGATTTAAAATGCTCTGCAATTTTTTATCCTGACCTTGCAATCCTGCAGGACCTCTCAAATGGGAAGGTCTTGGGGACTGGTGAGGAAAGGTTTGGATTGTACTTCATTCGATTGTCTGCAAGCCGTGTTGGATCTGTTGCTAGTAATTCTGTTGTAAATAGTGGAACATTATGGCATTTGTGACTTGGGCATGCCTCTTTGAAGGCTTTAGAACATGTTGATGGTTTGAATATTGTAAAGCATGATGAGTTGAATATACATGACTGTGCTATTTGTCCCAAGGCAAAAATTGTTAGATATCCTTTTCCTATTTCGGATACCAAATCTGATGCTATATTTGATCTTGTGCATGCTGATGTTTGGGGTCCATATCATAGTCCTACTCATGATAATAAGCGCTTTTTCTTGACATTGGTGGATGATTTTTCTAGAGTAACTTGGATCCACTTAATGCAGTTTAAATCTGATGTTTTCATTGTGCTAAAAGGGTTTATTGCTATGATTGAGACTCAATTCAAGAAGAGAATAAAATGTCTTAGGACTGATAATGGTAGGGAATTTTTCAATGAGCATTTGAATGATATGTTGCATTATAAAGGGATCACTCATCAAAGTAGCTGTCCCTACACTCCTCAGCAGAGTGGTAAAGCTGAGAGAAAACATAGACACCTCTTGGAGGTGGCTAGAGCTTTAAAACTGCAAGGATCAATCCCAAACATTTTTTGGGGGGGATTGTATCCTTACATCATGTTATCTTATCAATCGCATGCCTTCTAAGCTGTTACAAGGGAAATCTCCCTTAGAAATGTTGCATAGAAAGAAACTCGCATTCACCCACCTTATGGTTTTTGGCTGTTTATGTTATGCCAAAAATCTGTCGGTTACTGACAAGTTGGCTTCCAGAGCTACCCCTTCTGTTTTTATGGGATACTCTGAGACTCAAAAGGGATACAAACTCTATGACTTAATTGATAAAAAATTCTTTATTAGCAGAGATGTTCGTTTTAATGAGAGTGTGTTTCCCTTTGAGAATGGTATACTTGATCAGCAGACCATATTTTTTGAGCATTATGATGATAACTCCAATGATGGTAATCCTAGAAATGGGAATACTGAGGAGATTGTTGGAGACTATGATGCAGGTAATCCAAATGATGAAGATCAGCCTGATCCTGATGGAATAGAACCAGATGAAGGTTCAAATGCTGATTCTGATGGAAATGTTCAACTCACTGAAGAATATGGAAATCATCCTGTCAGCAGATCATGAAGAACCATCAGACCTCCTATTTGGATGAAGGACTATCAGGTGTCAAATGTTTCTTGTCCTCATTCAATTGAAAAATATATATCTTATGATGGGTTATCAAATGAATATCAATGCTATTTGACATCGATTTCTAAGATGATTGAGCCAGAAACCGTCATTGAGGCGATAAAAAATGAGTCCTGGATTGAAGCTATGCAGGAAGAAATAAGGGCTCTTGAGGAAAATGGTACATGGGATTTGGTTCCTATCACAAAAGGTAAATCTATTATTGGGAGCAAATGGGTTTACAAATTGAAATATAAATCTGATGGTAGCTTGGCTAGATATAAGGCTAGATTGGTTGCTAAAGGCTACAATAAAAAACATGAGATCGATTATTTTGAAACTTTTTCTCCTGTGGTAAAGATGAATACTGTGAGAACCATTCTAAGTTTAGATGCTATTCGTGATTGGCCTCTTTACCAGATGGATGTGCATAATGCTTTTTTGCAAGGTGATCTTAATGAAGATGTTTATATGCATGTTCCTGATAATTTCAATAGTAAAAAATCTGGTTTGGTGTGCAAATTAAAAAAACTGCTTTATGGTTTGAAACAAGCGAGTAGACAATGGAATTTAAAATTGTGTGATTCTCTTATCAAAGCTGGTTATGTCCAATCAAAACTTGACTATTCATTGTTTACTAAGCGTGATGGTGCAAATATTGTTTTTTTTATATATGTCGATGACTTGCTTATTACTGGAAATAGTTCCAGATTGGTTGATGACTTGAAGCATGTGCTTGAAATGAATTTTAAAATAAAAGACTTGGGTGAGCTGAAATATTTTTTGGGTATTGAAATAGCTAGGTCTGAAAAGGGCTTGGTTTTATCGCAAAGGAAATATGCTCTTGAATTGATCTCTGATGTTGGGTTGTCGGGTGCCAAGATTGCTAAAACCCCTATGGAGCAGAATCTGAAATTGACTAGTAGAGAATATGATAGACATATGGGTATTAATGAGGATGATAAGGGCCTAGATGATGTCAGCCTATATAGGAGACTGATAGGAAAGTTATTATATTTGAGCATTACCCGTCCAGATATAACATTTGCTGTGCAGAATTTAAGTCAATATATGCAGGACCCAAAGGAATCACATTTGAATGCAGCATTACATATAATAAGGTATGTAAAGCAAGAACCAGGTAAAGGGATTCTCTTATCTAGTAGTTCAGAACCCAACCTAATCGGATTTTGTGACTCCGATTGGGCTGGATGCATTGAAACAATAAGATCTGTTACTGGTTTCTCCATATTTCTTGGAAAATCTTTAATCTCTTGGAAAGTAAAAAAGCAGTACACTGTTTCTAGATCTTCAGCTGAGTCTGAATATAGAAGTATGGGTTCGACTTTATCGGAAATTATTTGGCTTCGAAATTTATTGAATGAGTTAGGTTTTGAACAAACTGAGCCATGCATTCTTCATTGTGATAATAAGGCTGCAATACAAAATGCGAATAATCCTGTTTTTCATGAGAAAACAAAGCATATTGAAATTGATTGTCACTATATTAGAGAAATGTTGTTGGATAACGTTTTGCAATTGAGACATATTAAGACAGGAAGTCAGATAGCTGACATTTTTACAAAAGCACTGGGAAGTCCGCAACATTATCTTCTTTGCAATCAGCTTGGTATGTGGAATCTCTTTGGTAGACAGGGGGAGATGACTTGAAGATTGGTCCATGATATTATCAGCCTGAGGGGGAGTGTTGAAAATATAATATGCATGCTGATTAATTCTCGTTTGGCCCATTATATGTTATATTGTTTTGGCCCAATCTTCAGCTGAAGCCCAGTCCAATTCTCTCATGAAGCCTTGCCCAGCCCAGATTCCAGAAGCTTCCTAGCCGATGCTGTCTCTTCGTCTGTTGCGTCTTCATTCATTATCTCTAGGGTTTATTGTTTTCTTAACAGACTTCTCTCTCGTTTCGTATTCCGTTGCATCGTTCCGTTTTCTATCTGTTTTTCATTTGTAGTGTAATGAACTTCTAGTTCTAGGTATTTAAGGGTGAGAGGTTGCCAAGTGAAGGAACCAACCTCGATGATCCCCAATTGTTGAGTTCGTATTTGTGATCTCTGTTCTTCGATCGTTTGTTTAGCACAAAACCGTTCACATTTTATCACGCTTCTTTTTCGTATTCTTCGAGATCAAGTTGTATATTGCCACTTATGTTATTAAAAGTAAAATCTCACACACAAAACTTGGGAGAATTCGGAAAATTCAGTGAACAAAATAAGGGTGAGGGGGCGTCTGCGTATTTAATTTGGGGTAGATATCTTTCTATCTATGATGTTAATTAATGAGATTCTTGAGATATTCAATATTTTAGGTCAAATTAGATATTCTGGGATGAGTATGTGATGCTCGATTAGGGAAAGATATTCAGTGATGCTCTTTTTGGTTTGTTTTGTCTTTTCCTTTTTTTTTTGTGGCAATTTCTTATTTTGGTGATGAACTCTGTATCGATGCAATAATTATAGCATGCTGCTGCTTCCTCAAAGTGTAGAACTTTTGATTGATTTGGTTGGTGTTGCTGTAATGTAGACATGGCTTCAATAAAATCCAATGGCCTGGAGTGTTTCTTCTTCAGTCATCTCTACAAGAATCCCAATCGCAGATTCAATAAGAGGAAGATTGCGGAAGGGAACTGCACATGGAAGAAGAACTGCACAAATCTTCAGTCATCCAGTACAACATGTCCACAGATCCTGAGGATAATGACAACCCACATGGAAGAAGAACTGCACAAATCCACTGGTCAAGGGATTCAAGATTGTATTATCATTTTCCAAAGCCAGGGAATTCTGCAACATGGTGAAACGGATCTTGATATGCTCAAGCCAATATGTGTAAATTTGTAGTGTCGAGTCGGGTTATGTCGGGTTGGGTTGAAACTGGAATATGTTAATGTATTGGTTTCCAACGGTCTGTTTTTCATTTCCTTGTAAATATATGGTTTTATTATGAGAAGTAGAATCAATGTCTTATTGGTTTTACTGACCATTAAAAAATTTATTAAAAAAAGTTAAGAAATTGGTCTTTCAAATAAATTAAAAAAAAATGTATTTTTTTTTTCATTTTTAATTATTTATATTAAAGTTTTAATTATTCTTAATTTTTAAAAATAAATAATACAAATTATATGTATTATATATGATACATATACAAGTATGAACAAATATATTATTTTACCACATTCCACTTTCATATACAATTTTAAAAAAAAAAATAAAAAATTCCTTATTCCATTCCATTCCACCAAGAAACTTCATAGTCTTATTACCTATTCCTATTCTCTATTCCTTATTCTGAGAAAGAAACGACCCGTAAAATTCCGAATTCCGAGAAAGACACGCCCCGTAAAGCTTATTCTGAATCCACGACCAACTGTTGTCTATGTCTGCTTCCGGAGCTAATAATAGAATCCTCTGTGGGAAATCATTATGAAAAACTCAGTGTTGGTTCCAAAGTACAGTAATTAGTATTAGGTCGTCTCTCGTTGTGTTCTCTTCTGTAAATTCTGTAAAATGGGGGAGGGGGACACGTCATTATGAAATTTTGAAAAAGAATGGGTCCAATATCAAGAAAATGCATGATAGTAGACATGATATGAAACCTAAATTAACACCTGTCTATTTCTGTTGAAGTTTGGCCCATTATGCTGAAGCTCGACCCGTCATTCTTATCAGTCTGCATTCTTTATTTATTGGGCTTTTGACCCATTTATTGTTTTTGTGTGATCCGGTTTATCTAATTCGGTTGTGACTCTTCAGTGCTCTTTTTCAGAATTGTAGTTATTGTGACTCTTCGTTCTTTGTATTCGGACTATTAGTATTTAGGTTTTAAGGTGAAAGGATTCCAGATGAAGGAATAATCCCTAATGATCCTTAAGTTCGCTTTTTCAGTTCCTTTCGCCGTTTTAGGGTTTCGATTCTAGTTCTTCGTTTTCGAAACCAAATCTCTTCGTTTTTCATTACAAAATCAACATGGTATCAGAGCCTAGAAGCAATCCTTGCTTCTGATTTTTCACCCATCCTGTATATCTTCTTCTTCGGTGTGTGATTTCTTCGCGAAATCATTCGGTTCCTTGGTTCTTGGTGTTCTTCCGATTCTTCTTGAAGAATCTCGTTGTTTTGGTTTTCTATAAGGAAAACCATTCGTTGCTGCGGATCTCTTCACCTTTCATTAGTCCGCCACTTCCAGTTTCTATTGCGGTTATAGGTTGTGATTTTCATCGCAACCGTTGGTACTTTCTACCTTACCTATTTTTGTTTCACTCAGTTGTGAATATTGTGGTTGTGGTCTGGATCTTGTTGGAATCTGTCTATTATTGGATATTGCTTGGTTGTGTTCCTTATTACCCTCGGCTTGTTGTTATCGTGGTTTTGTTGCTGGTTGTGATTGCTGTTTTGTTTGATATGGCTGAAGAAAAGGTTCATCAGGAGGCAAAATTTGACACCGATGATATTAATCATGATGCTATGGCCACTGTTGATTCTCATCATCCTTTATATTTGCATGCTAGTGATAATCCTGGAACAAGTATTATTTCTGACAAGTTAACCGGTCCCGAAAATTATGTTATGTGGAGTAGGGCAATACAGTTTACTTTACTAGGAAGAAACAAAGTTGGATTTATCACTGGTACATGTGTTCGTGAAAAATATGATCCTGCTTTCCATCATTTATGGGATAGATGTAATCTTGTGGTTCTTGGTTGGTTGACAAATTCAATTTCAAAAGATTTGTCTGGTGGTTTAATGTATACTGCAGATGCATATCTTGCATGGAAAGATCTTAAGGAGAGATTTGATAAAGTTAGTGGTCCAAGAACTTATCAAATACACATGGAAATTGTTATGACTAGACAAGGTCTTGATTCGATTTCAAACTTTTGTTCAAAACTGAGAGTTCTTTGGGTTGAATATGACACTGCATGTGCTCTTCCTCATATTGATCATGCAGATTTCAAAAAGCATGTTGAACACAAAGATAATCAAAGTCTGTTTCAGTTTTTAATGGGGTTGAATGAGAATTATTCGAATGTGAGAAGTCATTTATTACTTTGGTCTCCTTTGCCTACTGTTAATCAAGCGTATAACCTGTTGATGCAAGAGGAAAGCCAAAGGAATGTTTCATCCACTATGAATTCTGTTATGATCACTAAAACTGCTAATGTGTCTCTAAGTTCAGATAGGCCGAAAGGAAATCAGAACTTAGAGTGCTCATATTGTCATAAACGTGGACATACTGCTGACCGATGCTATGCAAAGGGATGTGACTTCTCTAAAAAGAAGGGTCACTCTAAAGATAATTGTTTCAAACTCAAAGAAATTGAAAGTTAAGGGAAATAATCCCAAAGGCAGCAGTACTTCCACTAAAATTGGTGACACTGATCCTATTCTTTTAAATAACTCCACTAATAATGATGTTTCTCTGAATTGTGGAGTACAAGATGGAATCACTTTCTCACGAGAGCAGTTTGAGAAGTTTTTGCAGACAATGAGTGGAGCTGGAGGCACTGCTACTGGGGCAAGTGCAACCCTCTCTCATGACTCTCATTCGAATACATCTGGCATATATTTGAACTCTGCTTATAATTGTGATAATTATGTTTGGATTTTGGATACAGGGGCAACCAATCACATGACCAACATAAATGATTGTCTATGTGGTAGCAAGGTAGCCCTTGCAACCAAAGTTCATCTACCAAATGGTGAATCTTCTGATGTGCATAGTATTGGGAATGTTTTGCTTGAATCTGGTAGAGAATTGCGGAATGTGTTATACATGCCAAATTTCAAATATAATCTTCTTTCCGTTTCGAAACTTATAAATGATCTGAACTGTTCTGCATTATTTTACCCGAAACTTGTTATCCTGCAGGACCTCTCAAATGGGAAGGTCTTCGGGACTGGTGATGAGAAATGTGGGTTATATTTCATGAAAATCCCATGCAGATCAGTCAGTCAGTTTGTAACTAGTCCTGTTGTGAATAATGTCATGTTATGGCACAAACATTTTGGGCATGCCTCTTTTAAGGCTCTTGAGCATGTAGATTCTCTTGACATTGTTGGAAATAAGAAGTTGAGCATGAATGATTGTTCTATCTGTCCTAGAGCTAAAATTGTTAGAAATCGCTTCCCTGTTTCTGATTGTATAACAGATGCTATTTTTGATATGGTTCATGCAGATGTTTGGGGGTCTTATCATTGCCCCACTTATGATGACAATAAATATTTTTTGACCCTAGTTGATGATCATTCTAGGGTAACTTGGGTTCATCTTATTCAGTTCAAATCTGATGTTTTCTTGGTTCTTAAAAATTATATCGCCATGATTGAAAATCAATTTCGAAAAAGGATCAAGCGCTTGAGGACCGATAATGGAAAAGAATTTTTTAATGATCACATGAATAAATTGTTGAGTGATAAGGGAATTACTCATCAAAGTAGCTGTCTCTATACCCCTCAACAGAATGGTAGGGTTGAAAGGAAGCATAGGCACTTGCTAGAAATAACAAGGGCTCAAAAGTTGTAAGGATCAATTCCGAATATTTTGTGGGGAGATTGTATCCTTACGGCTTTCTACCTGATTAATTTAATGCCTACCAAGTTGTTGAAGGGCAAGTCCCCCATAGAAATTCTGAGTGGAAAAAACCCTGTGATACACCATTTGAGGGTGTTTGGTTGCCTTGCTTATGCTAAGAACATGGTCGTGGTTGATAAGCTAGCTTCCAGAGTTATCCCTTCAGTGATGATGGGATACTCTGTGACCCAGAAGGGATATAGACTCTATGATTTAACAGGAAAAAAATTCTTTGTTAGTAGAAATGTTATATTTAATGAGAGTGTATTTCCCTTGGTAGTGGTAAGCTTGATCAGTTACCTATGTTCTTTGAGCATTCTATAGAGGAAAAATCTGATGATGTTAGCAACTCTAAAGCTGCAGAAACTGAGGATGATATAAGAACTACCGAAAGAAACACACCGGATGACATTCGTGAAATCTCAACCGGAACTTCTTCAGATGATGAGTCCTCTAATGACTCTGATGAGAGGGGTGATTCTCAGGTAGAAGAGGATTCTAGGCTTGTTGTGAGTAGAACAGGTAGAGTTATCAGGCCCCCCATATGGAGGAAAGATTATGAGGCTTCCAATGTTCATTGTCCGTATTCTATTGAAAAATACATATCTTATGATGGATTATCTCATGAATATCAATGTTATACTTCTTCGATATCTAAACTGGTTGAACCAGAAAGTTTCTTTGAGGCTGTAAAAGACAGGTTGTGGGTCGATGCAATGAAGGAGGAAATAAGGGCACTTGAGGAAAACCACACATGGGACTTAGTCCCAGCTCCTCCAGGTAAATCGGTAATTGGATGTAAATGGGTGTACAAATTAAAGTATAATTATGATGGCAGGCGTAGTAGATATAAAGCTAGGCTAGTTGCTAAAGGGTACAACCAAAAACACGGTATAGACTATTTTGAAGCGTTTTCGCCTGTTGTTAAAATGAATACCGTCCGTACCATTTTGGCTCTAGCTGCTATCTACAGATGGCCACTTTATCATATGGATGTGTACAATGGTTTTTTACAAGGTAATTTGGATGAGGAAGTTTACATCCGTGTTCCTGAGGGGTTCAGTGATAGTAAGACTGACTTGGTTTGCAAGTTGAAAAAGTCCATTTATGGCCTCAAACAAGCTGGAAGACAGTGGAATATGAGATTATGTGATGTTCTTATTAAAGCTGGATATAGTCTAAAAATGAATATTCTCTGTTTACCAAGCATGATGAAAACCAAATGGTGATATTGCTGATATATGTTGACGATTTTCTTATTTATGAAAATAGTGAGAAATTGATAAGTGAGCTGAAAACTGTTTTACAATCCAGCTTCAGAATGAAGGACTTAGGCAAATTGCGATATTTTCTAGGAATTGAAATCGCAAGATCTGAAAAAGGGTTGTTTCTAACACAAAGAAAATATGCCTTAGAACTTATTTCTGAAGTTGGGTCTGCCGAAAAAGTTAGCAAGACACCCATGGAAATGAATCTGAAACTGACCAGTAAGGATTATGATAGGCATTTAAAGTTGAATGAGAATGATAAACCCCTAGATGATGTGAGTCTTTACAGACGACTGATAGGGAAATTGATGTACTTGACTATTATCAGACCCGATATAACCTTTGCAGTGCAGAATTTAAGTCAGTACATGCAGGATCCAAAACATTCTCATCTTGAAGCCGCTCTAAGGGTGGTCAGTTACGTTAAATTTGAACCAGGTAAGGGCATTTTGTTATCTAGTGATTCGAATCCAAGCCTAGTTGGTTTTTGCGATTCTGACTGGGCCAGTTGTGTGGAAACTAGAAGATCTGTTACTGGTTATTGTATCATGCTAGGAAAATCTGTTATTTCTTGGAAGGTAAAAAAGCAAAATACCGTTTCTAGATCTTCTGCAGAATCTGAGTATATGAGTATGGGGTCTGCTTTATCTGAAATAATATGGCTTAGAAATTTGTTGAATGAGTTGGGATTTAAGCAAACTGAACATGTTACCTTATATTGTGATAATAAAGCTGCTATTCAGATTGCTAGCAATTCTGTTTTTCATGAGAGAACCAAGCATATAAAAATAGATGGTCATTACATTATAGAAAAGTTACTTGAGCATGTTATAAATCTTGAGCATATAAGTTCTATAAATCAGTTGGCTGACATCTTTACTAAGGCATTAGGAGGTCAACATCATCATTCATTGTGTGGAAAGTTGGGTATGACAAACCTGTTTGCAAGATAGGGGAGCAACAAATGGAAATTCAAGTTGTGGAGGGAATGCAGCCTGAGGGGGAGTGTTGAAGTTTGACCCATTATGCTGAAGCTCGGCCCGCCATTCTTATCAGTCTGCATTCTTTATTTATTGGGTTTTTGACCCATTTGTTATTTTTGTGTGATCCGGTTTATCCGATTCGGTTGTGACTCTTCAGTGTTTTGTTTTTCGGAATTGTAGTTATTGTGACTCTTCGTTCTTTGTATTCGGATTAAGTTTTAAGGTGAAGGGATTCCATATTAAGGAATAATCTCTAATGATCCTTAAGTCTGCTTCTTCAGTTTCTTTCGCCGTTTTAGGGTTTCGATTCTAGTTCTTCGTTTCAAAAACCAAATCTCTTCGTTTTTCATTACAAAATCAACAATTTCAAACATTTTTTTCAAGTGGTTCTAATAATTAAAAGATATTATCTCCTCACTTTGTTGGATTGCTGCATGCATGATGTTGATCGACGGTAAATTAATATCATCTTTATGTAATTTTTTCAACTTGTAGACTGAATAGATATATGATCTTCTATGTATAGAGTTTTTATTTATTATATGGATCGCGCAGTAGTAACACATTGTGGGAACTTGATTAATACATTTTTAGCAATGTTTTGTAACAACCTGCAGGAATTTATTGGCGGGTTTTCAAGCATAACGGAGGATCCTTGTTGTGTGGTGGGGTTGCAGAAGGACAAGTCGGTAAGATAAGATATCAATCCTTTTAAATCTAAAGAATCCTTCACCATTATCCTAAAACCAACAGTAAGGAAATCTTTAAACAAAAACGAGCGTCCACATAATTTTTTGGCGTTGTTATTAATTAGCTGCTAAAATCTGTTCCGGGGATGCTGTTCATGCTGCCGAAGGAGTTGAGTATGCAAATAAGGCGAATTCTGTTCTTCCTCGGGGAAAAGATAAACATTTGAAAGGTGCTGTACTTAGGAAAGTAAGCATACTCCACTTTTTGATACAGATTTACATATATAATATCGATATTCGGGCCTTAAACACTGAGAAACAACTCCGACTTTTGTTTTATTCATACTTGCACTAAAGACATTAGATTAAGCAATAGTGCAGATAGCCCAATAAGGAAAAGGTCTCGAAGGCCCAATAACCATAGAGGGGGTAAACCCAAGTTATTCGAACTGGACCGGCCTATGTCAAAGTCAATCTGGCCCACCATAGAGTGGCCCAAGATCGAGCCCAGGTTGATATGGACGCCAAAGGCTCCATAGCTGGTCGTCATTCTTCACCAAGTCACGACCTCCTACTGCTCGCCATGAGAGTGCTCACCCCGAAGAGAGTCTTGCCTCTCTCCTCTGGTCCCACCAGCCGTTAATAAGGAAGTGACTACGATATCCCGCATATCTCGGGCATATATTCACTAAGGATTAGATATGGTAACTCTAATATCTTGCTGTAACTGCAATATCTACTATCCAAATCTTCAACAGCACAATATTCACGAAGATATACGGTTACCTTATACGGTTTGGTCTCTCCTACTCTATAAATACATTTGTTTTACATACATTCATTACGTTTTTGAGTTATACACACACATATACTCATTTAAGTATCAGAGAGGGACCCATAGACACCCCTGTTGCGATCCCGTACCTGCAGGTTTACTGGAGCTAAGACGAGAACATTATTTCACCGTCACCTGACATTCAATTCACTGTCAGATCAGCAATTAGCAGTTTACGATCCAAAGTCATGACATAACTAACACGAGAACCAACTCATATTATATAACATATTGAACAGTAGATGCACAGGCAGAGATCATCCGATTAGAGTCGGGAGATTTGGAACGGGACAAAGAGTGATGCTTCGTCGCTGCTGACTAGTGTTTGGTAAAGCTCGTTTTCTCGGTAGCACTCCAAGAAGCGCATACGGCAATTTTGAGCCGCCATGAGTCCAGTGCAATAAGCGCCATGGACTGAGCCTGTGTAGATCTTGCTTGTAGCCTCCCCTGCAAAGAATAGGTTATCTACTGGGGTCCTTAGCCACTCATACAGATCATGGGGTTTCCCTACTGTATCGTAGCTGTGCGACCCGAGTGAGTTTATGTCTGTTCCCCACCGCGACACCAGATACTGAATCTGCACACCATGAAACACAATGTCAGGATCATGAACTTTAAAATTTTGGATACAAAAACGGGATTATAAGTACCGGTGGATTGGCATCAGGAAGAATCTTCTTGAGTTGCATAAAGGCAACCTGGGAAGCTGCTTCATCACTCATCTTCTCGATGTCCTTTGCGAGCTGCCCTGCAGACATATACACAAGGACAGAGTGGCCTGTGGCTTTGTGGAGGTTCAAGAAGTAGCTGCAACCGTAAGTTGAGTCGGCTACCAGTCCCAAAAACTCCACATTTGGCCAGAATACCTTCTCGAAATGCAGCACTACCTTGTTCTCGATCCCAACTCCGATGCCAGAAATGGCTGTTTCTTTCCAATCAGGCAACTTCGGATCGAATTGGATTATCTGAGATTTTAATACACCGAGTGGAACAGCAATTACAGCTGCATCTGCAGATAATGTTGTGCCATCTTGAACTGTTACCTTAACTCCCTTCAAACGGCGTGATATCTTTGTTACTCTGCACATACAGCAATCAAATTGATAAGCAAACACACCTAACAAGTCGTAATTTACAGAATCATCATATTTTTTTTTTATTTTATTTTAAAAAAATGAAATATGAGCACGGAAGAGATTGAGGTATATAGTATATACCGGTGTTCTAAGCGAATATCGAGGCCTTCAGCAAGGGATCGGATTACTGGATGATATCCCCTGACCATAACTCCATGACCTCCGGGCAGCAGAACCTCCTGCTTGTTTAATATAGTATATAGAAACAATTGTGAGTATACAACTTAATCTTATGATCAATATATATATATTTTTTTTAAAAAGTAAAATATTGACTCACCTCATCCCAGCACTTAGTAGAGATGGTATCGGCATCTGCAGCAAACCAACCTTCCATTCTGCAGAGATACCATTGAAGCACTTTATGTCCAATGCCCTCCAGTCTGTGTATAAATCAAATGTGAGTACAGACATATTCAAGTCGATGCGTAGATGTAAAAAACATCTTAAGACGTATCTATTATGCTACGTTACCTCAGTTCTGGTTTTCTTTCGAAGACAATCGAGAAAGCCCGTCTTATGGACAAGTCTTCCTTGAATTCCTTCCTTACTTCATTTACCTCTTTCAAGATGACCTCAAAGGTTTCACCAACTGCCGTGACTAACTCCTGCGGAACTTGCTTACCATCTTTATCAAAAAGTGCATAGCTGCAACATCAACAAATTCACAAGCTTCAGTGAAGGTTAACTAAAAGCATTGTTAAGACAAAATAATGGGATTTACATTACCTTTCCAAATCATGGTCATACAACACAGAGTTATCTCCACTAGTCCGATACAGAGGCAGTCCCAGTTTACTTATCACTGATGCCAAGGGGTTTTCTTTGCACACACCATGTAACCTGTTAAGACAAAACCATGAGACTGGTTAGGCTATCCATCACTCCATATCAAGTCAAAAGGATTCAACAATATAATACCATGATGCTCCTAGATCGATTGGAAATCCAAACGAATAGTTGGTATGAACTCGACCACCAATTCTGTCACGCGATTCCAGCACAATGACCTAACCAACAAAAAACGATCAGCGCAAGAAATTGATAGTTCAAACACACACACAAAAAAAAAAAAAAAAACTGTAATGAAGACTTCTTTTCTTGGCTTCACCAAATAATCCCAGGTCCATGAAGTCTCCACACACCCCATGAACTGGGCAAGTACCTATTTTAACATAAACTTATAACTTGCTTAACAGGCTACTAATTTGCCACTATTTATTCGGAGGGCATAACTACTACACAACCTCTTTACAATTCTATATCCACAAAAAATATTATATAGATGTTAATTTGGACTACCTATTAGATTATCATTACAGTCGAGTGCATTTAATGTATGCTTCAATCCTTTAATTATTGAAGAAGTTTGAACATATAACTTATTCCGTTGGGATATCAGAGATATTCTTCTATCCTTCTACCTTAAATGAAGCATCCGCAAGGGTACGTGCAGCTGCAAGTCCAGCCATTCCACCACCTATGACAATCACAGATGGTGTTCTTGCCTGCCTCCTCTCAGCACTTGAAGAACCTTCATCAATATAAGCAGACAAAATATTTCAACTTTTCTGAAGAAATAAAAATAATTAAAGCTTAACTGCAAGTAGTTTAGCTCATCAACCAAAACAAAAGTGAATCCATTTGCTTCTGGTATCAACGGATAATTCACTTAACAGTTCTTTTGCTCCAAAAAGTAGATTTTTTATTGCTGTAATATATATTTCAATTTTTCATCGGTTCAAACCAAACTAAAGAAAACTACAATACAATAGTACTTATGGTGAAGCCGCTCATACCAGGATTGACTAAAATGTCTACTTTTTTAGGGTTTCATAAAAGAATAGCTAACGGGGTCAACAAATTCTCGTATTGAAATCATTTTTCAAGCAGCCGGACTATGAGATAAGCTAACGAATAACGATTAATAGCCAGAAATCCATAAAGCTTTGCTTGATATAAAAAAATAATAAAAAAAAAAGGCAAATTAGGAACTCTTTTATATTAAAAATAGTTTTTGAAGTCACGTCAAAGATGGTGACATTGACCAAATATGGATCATCATTTTGCATTACCCAGTATGCTACTCGCTGAAAAAACAGAAAAATCATGCTTAAGCAATGGATCATTGTATACAGACGAGATTTTCCCCCCAAGTTTCAAATATATTTTGTACGTTTGAACGTCATCTAGGAAAACCATCGTTTGGCAGCATGGGCCAAAAGCAAAACAATCCACCACCGACAACCAAAAGATTAAATTAGGTACAACCAAACCAAACACATGCACTAACATGCGTGACAGAAAACCATACACAAATCTTTACAAAAATAATTGATAGATTAACAACCTGAACTGAATTGGCGATTACTCCTGTTCACAGACTCCATTATGCAAGCTTGTTGATCGGAGATTAAGATTAAACCCACGATTACTATTTGGATTATTCAGTGACAATAAGAGCTCTAACGGCTGTTTCTCAAGATTAAAGAGAGATGGAGGCAACTGAGGCGAAAAATTGTTTAATTTATATGTGATGATATGTGCTGTGTGCGTGTCTACTTCATAATTAAGTAGCTATTTATGAAGTGAGCTAGTAATATAAACTTTACAGAAAAATTAATTATCAATTTATTACTTAAAAATTCAATAAACAAAATATTCATGTCCGCAAATTCATATAGCAAATAGAGAACTTTACTTTATTTTAATATTTTGATTTACAAACTATTTTTATATAAAGGTAAATGTATAGATTTTTTAATAATATTAGATATTTTTTATTTAAATAATTATAACAGAATAATATAAAGTATATATTTTTCAATAGATTGTTTTAAAACAATATAGTTGCGCAAAGTGAAAATTAACAACTATTGAATAAATAATACTAGTGCCTTAAATAAGGATTCCACTTAAATAATTTTATATATAATTAAGACGTGTTTCACGTTTTTTATATATAATTATGGATTAAAAAACCGCTATAGGTGACAAATTAATTACCCAAATTCAAAATTACACAACCAAAACTACCTAGCTTTAACAATTCTCGAAACAGAAAAACCAACGTCTTTTCGGAGTGCGTTAGTAGTTTCCTTCGGATGTGAGCTATGGATTTCAAACACATGTCGTTGGTTGAGCGACATACCCGCCATAATATCCGCTACCAGATTTGCTTCTCGAAAAATATGTATGAACTTCATTCTTTCGAACTGCATCAATAGCTTCCTGCAATCCGCAATAATAGGTATTAGTTTTTTATTTGACAAATTTTCATCAGAGATGACCTTATGGGCTGAGAGGGCGTTCGTTTCAAGGTGAATAGATTTTAATCCGAGTTTCTTTGCCAGTAGCAGCCTGTCTCGGATGACCCAACATTCTGCAGTGAGACTATTTGAGCAACTCAAAATCCTTGAGAATCTTGCAACCCATTGACCCCTGTAGTCTTTGATGACCCCACCGGCTCCTGCAAATCCTCGATTTCCCTTAGCAGTTCCATCTGTGTTAATTTTAAACTAACCTTTTTTTTTAAGGAACATAACTAATATCAATGGAAATGAACTCATTAGTAATGTGAGTCTCAAGATAAACATTTTGGTGAAACTTTGTGTGAGATAAAGATAAATTAAAAACAGAAGAGAAAGTAAGTTTATCATTAAAAATAAGTGAGTTCCTATTTTTCCAATTGTTCCATAGAGTATAAGGAAAAAAGAACTTCCACTCAACTCCTTAAATATTGGCTCATAATTCCTGACATTCATACTTGATTCACTCATTTAAAGGGTAGTGGAACGATTGCCCCAGATTTGGCGGCCAAGTGACTGAATTCCACATCTCTTTAGCATGCTCACACCCACACAATATGTGATCTATGTCTTCCACCCCAGAATAACAAATTTTGGCAGAGAAGACTCAAATTACATCCCCTGTGATTCAATAGTGGCTAGTCTATCTTTAAGGCACAACCAGATAAAATACTTAATTTTTGGGATAGTCTGAATCTTCCAAACTCAATCTCATTGATTAAGTATCTGACTATTTGTGTCATGGCCTGCTATGAGAGAGTATGCCAATGTTGTAGTGTAATTCCCCGAGTGTGTGACATTCCATATTTGAGTGTCCAATTAGGCATTGGTCTTGTCCCCTCGAGTACCTCTAAACATGTCCAAATTTTGTTTTGGGAAGTCAAAAGAAATTCTATCTAGATTTCACTCGTCATTGTGGAAGACATCTCCTATCATTAATTTGTCTTCCTCATAATTCAGTGGACCATAAATAGCAGCTCACAGAGCTTGATTACCCACTCAATTACCATGCCAGAATTTAATATCCCTACCATTCGCCACCACCCACCCCGATCCTAATTTAAGGGTGTTCAAACCTTCATTAATTGCTTTCCCATTACAAGCCGTTTTATTCGAAGTAGACAGAGAATTTCCATTCTGCTTAAACATTTTGTTTCTAATAATCACATCCCAAGGAGTCGTTTCCTTTTTCAATCTCCATGCCAAACTCTCCAGAAGTGCTTTGTTTCGATACATCGCCGACTGCAGACCAAGTCCCCTAATTTTTTCGGCTTTGTTATTACCTCCCAATTGATCAAGGGGATTTTCCTTTTCTGGTCTGCGGATCCTCAAACAAAATTTCTATTAATCCTATCCATTTTTTATACACTGAACTAGGAAACATAGTACATTGCATATAGTAGGAGGGGATTGTGGACAAGACCGATTTGACCAACGTAAATTTACCCGCCATCGATAACAGCTTTTCCCTCCAACCCGAAAGTTTATTCTAACTTTATCCAGAACAAAGTTAAAGGAGTTCACTTTTGAGTTTGACAATTCCAAAGGAAAACCAAGGTAAGACCCAAAGTTCTCAACTGTTCTAAACTTTAAAATCATTGAGATATGCGTTCTTATGGTAGAAGGTACAATTTTTGAGAAAACCATGATCGACTTCCCCTGATTTACCTTTTGTCCTAGAATGGCGCAAAACTCTTCTATGATCGAGTTGATACAGTAACAATTTTCAGGTTTCGCCTCTCCCATTAGAATGAGGTCATCAACAAAGAAAAGATGGAATAAAGTCAAGCTACCTCTTCCCACTTTTATCCCTTTCCATTGTCCTTGCATAACTATTTCATCAATAAGAAATGTCAGATATTCCATGCATAGAATAAAGATGTACGGAGACAGAGCATCACCTTGTCTAATGCCTCTAGACGGGTAGAATTTTTCTAGTTCCCCCCCCCCCCCCCCCATTAAACAAAATTTCAATTGAAGATTTGGAGATACAACTCATAATCAACTTAATGACTTTATCAGGAAATTTAAAGAAAATGAGCGTTCTTCTGATGAAGTGGCTTTTTCAATGTCTATTTTTATGGTCATGCATCCTGTTTATGCTTTGAAAAGTGAAGTACCTCTCTAAGCAGAATTACATTATCAGAACCTCTTCTACTTGGGACAAAACTAGTCTGGAAAGGAGAGATGATTTTGTCCAGAACTGGTCTGATTCTATGCACAAGAATCTTTTATATGACCTTGTAAATAGAATTGCAAAGACTTATGGGAAATGTATGAAAAAAATGTAATATATTTACCGAAATTGGTGACTGATGAAACTTGTTTTGAGTTGTAGGTATTTGATGTGACATGTATCATTTTGTAGGTTTTAAATGAAAACGTTTGTTTTTCCGTTTGTTGTCCCGTTAAAAACCCTCATGTTCCACGCACGTGACATAATTTTAAACGTTTAAATAAAATATTTTAGAAATGCCGAAGTTACCCTTACCTTTATTTCCTCATATATCACACTGACCCCATCCTCAATTCAGAACATTGTACAAAAAAAAATCTAATTACATATCGAGCTGCAATTTGACAAGAGCATCCCTATGCTCTTTGAGTTGGGTTTCAAAGTTGTTCTGCATGCCTGCAATCTCGGACATTACAATCATCCGGGCTATAAGATCAATCTCCATCTGCTGCAGTTCATCCCTCTGTCTATAAACATTATGACGTTGCTGTTGCAAAAAGTCACCATCCAAGTTTCCATCAACCGAGATTGAAGAATAGTCCATTTCAAGTTGTTCTCTTCATCTTGTAAGGATTGAGATTGCAAAGCATCCATTTCCTATGTGCGTGAAATCCATGCTTGTGCCTCCCTTAGTTGCTCATCCTTATAAAGAATTGTTTATTGAGAACTCTATGCTATAAAATTATAAATGAACTCAGCAAAACACAAAATGTAAAACCGATAAAGTGAGTTCTCAAATTGGATTATTGGAGTAACCCAAAATTCATTTTGGAATTACTAATTCACACCATATAGATAATCGTATTGTCATCTTTGGGTAAAAGGGATGAACCGGTGGTTGAGGTTTGTCATTTGTTTCTGAGTCGTCACCTTCTTCCCCATCACGAAAAAGTCTGCAAATGACATGCACAATCAAGAGATATTTAAAACTATATCAGCAGTAGAATAATTTGTCATCATATTTTCTAAGAAATTGGTGGCTGAATTGAATGATGAAATCGGTAAGAACATACCTAATCCAGCTGCCATCCGCTCCAAGAAGTTTATTGGGAGCTCCCCAAACAAGAGTGTCGACCTGGGCTTGTAGAATTGCTCCAGCACACATTGGACATGGTTCAAGAGTCACATACAGTGTAGTACCCTTGGTAATCAAACAGAACACTGTAGGAGTCCATTTCTCCATTAAAATGAATTAATATGGCTTCATAATCACAAAAAATATTTAAATAAAATAGGGTTAATTACTTAATTGGTTACACATGTTTGACCAATGTTCAGAATGGTTACACATGTTTCAAAATGTGATTAATTGGTTTTAAAATGTGACTATTTGGTTTTTTTACTGTTCACCGTTAGAAATCACAGTTAAGTCACTATTTAGATACGTAAAATGACGTAATTATCCCTAGAATCATCTCCAAGAACACATCATCGTCTTCAAGAACAAGAATTAAAGAAACCAGAAATCTGATTTCTGGGTTTTTGAAGTTCTGTATTGCACTATATGTTATCACCAAATGTGATTAAATGGTCATACATGTTTCTCTATAATGTGATTAAATGGATACTGTTGTTTGAAATGATGTGATTAAAAGGTTCGACATGTTACCCACATTGTGAAGAACCTAGAACAGCATTTTCTGGGTTCTTCAAGAACCCAGAACAGCATTTTCTGGGTTCTTCAAGAACCCAGAACATCATTTTCTGGGTTCTTCAAGAACCCAGAACAGCATTTTCTGGGTTCTTCAAGAACTTAGAACAGCATTTTCTGGGTTCTCAAGAACATCAAATCGAATTTGGTTCGATTCTTATTCTTGAATCCTTCCATGTGTTCTTCAATACAACTAAGGGCATAATAGTCATTTAACAATTCAATAATATGTTTAAAAAAATAATTAACGTTAAAATTAAAGGTTTACTAACGGAATAACCAATTAATCACATTGGGAAAAACATGTGTAACCAATTAGTCACATAGCAAAACCAATTAATCACATTTTGAAACATGTGTAACCATTCTGAACATTCGTCGAACATGTGTAACCAATTAAGTAATTAACCCAATAAAATATGGGAAACTCCCATTTCTCCATCAATTTTATATGTGCTCTGTGATCTTTCATTTATCAGATCATAATAGTGAAAGCTCGTACAGTTTGTCCAATAGTGAAAGATCAGAATAGTGAAAGCTCCGAAACCGCACGCCACTCCTTCCTAGATGATGGCATCGCTAGGGAACCACTGCGAGTGGTGGCAATACCAGCAGTTCCACAACCCGAGCACGAACTCGAATCATTCTAGTCTGACCCACAACATGAATCGACAATCTGAGGTGTCTTCTCCCATCACCCAGGAATTAGACCAAGAGCGATCTCTGCTTCAAATGTTGTCAGCAACGGTTTATGAAAAGCATCTCCCCAATCAATCGATAGACTCATCGTTTAATATAATCGATGATGTCAGATGATTTCTTCTCCACCTTCCCAATAATGAAGAACAAGCGAGGGAACAACTGGATATAACATCACTGAAGAAAACAGGGGCATCTGAGGAATTTCACACTACACAGAGGTCACGTGCAAGTCATGTGAGCACTTAACGGCTGTTTTGCACGGAAGTTTAACGACTGCATCAAAAACCAACAACAACAAACATGTTGCATCAAAAACAACAAATGTGTCGCTTTGACAACATTGATCAAACATATTACATTTTTTCATACTTTTCCCAAGACTTATAGGTCCGAATTAGGTTGACTACATTTTGGAATTAAGCATATAAACGTCTCATTCCAACTTGTAGGGATCGACCCCCTTTTAAACACCTCACTGATAGCTTTAGTCAGACAGCTGCCCGTACAGTTCTACAACTTTTGGAAGAAATCCGGATGCAGTTCATCAGGCCTCGGGGCTTTAAACGTTTTAAGATCCCAAGTGGCTTTCCTAATTTCTTCCAAAGTGATCAAATTGTTTAGGCAACAACTTTGATTTTCAGATAAAGCAGCTCTCCAAGAATCGGGCCGAACAATCAACAAAGGTGAGGAAACCTTTGAAGTTGTGAAGAGATTTGAAAATAATTTTTGAAATTCCTCCTGAATAAGTCCCTTGTCAAAAATCCAATTTCCAACTAAGTCTTTAATAGCCAAGATCTTATTTATTCTTCTTTTAACAATAGTAGAGATGTGATAGAATTTGGTGTTTTTATCCCTGTCTCTAATCCACTTAGTGCGCGACTTTGCAGCCCAAAATTTTTCTTCCTGGTCAAGAATCTCAGACAACTCTGACTGAAGATTCTTTTCCAGAGTGACAATGAAATCATTTGAGGAATTAGCAATACACTTTTGAGCTCCTGAGATCCTCCGAAGGATTTTTTCTTTCCTCTGAAAAACATTACCAAACATTTCCTTTATTCCAGACTCTAGATGCCATCCTCGCCAGTATTAATAAAGAGTGGCAGTGGTCAGAGTGAGTTCTCATAAGATGGGTAACAGAGGCCTTAGGAAAATTAAATTTCAAATCCATATTAGTCATCATCCTATCTAGTCTCTACTGGATTAATCTATCTGAGTTCCACATATTGACCCAAGTAAACTTTGGCCCCCTAAAGCCTAGGTCAATCAAATTACAATCACTAATCATATCATTAAAAAGAGATACCCTATTCATGCATACTCTACCCCCCCCCCCCCCCATTTTTCTGCATTATTTGTGACATCGTTAAAATCACCTACTACTAGCCATGGACTAAATATCGTAGATGCAACCGATTTTAGATTATCCCACAACCGTAATCTTTCATTTAAATTAGGGCTAGCGTAAATCGCATACATGAACCAAGACAGATTAGAAGGGATAACCTGGATCTTGAAGTGTAATTCATGCTCTGTAGAAGCCATCTTCGTAATTTGTGTCTCGTGATCATTCCACAACACTAGAATTCCTCCCTTAAACCCTCTGGCTATCACCTCTAGAACTTGTTGAACGAGAGTTTTCCTGCTTGCTCAACCATCCTTTGTCCACTAAGTCTAGTGTCAATTAAAATCAACACTGTAGGTTTATGAGTATGGATGAGTTGATTTACCGCCTTTACAACTGTCGGATTACCAAATCCTCTAACATTCCACATAATGGATCTCATCTGGGCTTTCTCTGGAACCATATTACTAGAAGGGTGAACTTGATTCATAATTAAAATGCTATAAATACTACCACACCAATTACATAGAACTACTAACATCTAAATTCATGTTAGATACGTTACCTTGGTCTTCACCTCCCTGAGTTTGAACATTCTTACTAACTTGCTCAGTGGGTGCCTTTGCGATGTATTTTGACCATTTCTCCACCTTATCCAAGTGAATTCGCGGCTTCCCACTCTTACTGTGTCCTTGGCCTTTGAAAGAAACATCCTTTTGACTTCCCAAATTTTCTGTTTCCCTGGGCTTTGAAAAATTCACAAACGTAATTAAATTATTTTCCTCATTATGACAATAGTTAGGACTAATAGGAATAAATTTCAAAGTGTTATTTGTTGGGTTTAGATGGTCCTTGATAGTCTTAAGTTTTATAGGCCAAATCCCCGCCTCAGCATTCTGGTCCAGCCCTTCAATCTAATTCAGCCTTTCAGCCCGAGGCGGCCCACCATTCCAGTCCAACTGCACAGGAGATAAAATCAGCCCAACATTTTGGTTTGCCCCTCCAATCCAGTCCAGCCCAGTTTTTTCCAGCCCACCACTTCGTCTCGTTTGTGCCTTTGATTGGGTCGGCCCACCGCAGCAGCCCTCCACTCCCAGCTGATTTCATGCTTTGGTCCACCCCAGCAGTTGGTCCCTCCATTCCACCATCCACATCACCTGGTCCTTCCACTATACATTTCGATCCAACAACGAAACCAGTTGGTCCCTCACTTGTCTGGCTAGCAAGACTTCCACTCCCCCACCCCATGCACGACAAGCATTCATTCTCCTCGTTCATTCCACCAACATGACCAACAACTTTCTTACTCGCGTGGTCGACAACTCCGATTCCAGTGTGGCCGACCTCTCCCCTCCAGGCGTGGCCGACAGCTTCCTTCCCAGCATGGCCGACTGCAGCTCCCTTCCCAAGTTTCCTGTTGCTTTGTTCAACAAGGTTGCTGACATCCTCCAGTTGTGATCCTCGTGCGAGCCGTGCTCGAAGCTGTTCCAGCTCTTCTTATTTCGAACGGTGCCTTCCATCCTTCATTTCTGCTGCATCGCCACTCCCAGCTGCCCCCAAGCCCGACACCTTTCTTCCCCTTCCACTGACCTCGGTATGGTCAGCCTCATCGTTGCCGACAACATTCCCTTTGGTCCGGGTTCGCCACCTTTCTTTTGCTTTGTCCCAATATTTATGTTGCTTCTCCACTCGTTGACAGTCCCAACCCCACCCTCTCCCCGCTTCGTTTCGGCCAAGTTGTTCATCACGGTGGTTTGCCCCGTGGTTTCCTTGTCGGTTTTAGGTTTTCCGGCAGTTGAGGTAACTATGTTTCCGGTGTGATATTTAGTTTTCTTCGAGATGCACGTTCCATTGTGAGGTAGTTGGATTTCCATTTGATTTTGAGGTTTGGGGTCGATTATCGGTTTTGCCTGACTCTCCCTCCATATTCTAGTCGTTTCTGATGGGTTTATCCGGCGAGTAACCAACATCCAAGGTCCCCTCTCTCCAGTCGGGCTATCGGTGGTAGGTTCTGTAGGTTTAGCCCTGACCGTATTATTGTTTGTATTTCGGGCGTGATCTTCCGAGCTTTGATTTGCTGAAGATACCACATGACATTTGAAGGAGGAAACGTGGGCATAGCCGTCAATGTCGATTGAAGGAGGAAATGGTTTGCTCAAATCCATTTGGATACAAAGTCGTGCAAACTTCACTCTTTCGGCGTTTATGGTATAACTATCAATTCTCAACAAAGACCCTATAGTGTTTCCAATTCCCTGTAGCATTATAGAGTCAAAACATTTCATTGGTAGATTGGGCAATGTGATCCAAACAGCAACTTTTGATATATTGGTTCTTTCTGGATTGAATTTGTGTTCCCAAATTTGTATGGATAAAAATTGTCCATTGATGAACCAATGTCCATCTCTAAAAAACCTATCCATGTCTCCCATGCATGTGAATTTGATTAGGTAAAAACCTTCCCCGAGCAAAATACAAGACATTTCCCCTTCCGGTTTCCAGAGAGTTCTAATTCTCAGCACTATGTGATGATAAGGTACGCTCCTTCCTATGATTTTAATGATGATAGATTGTTCATACATTTTTTGTATCCTTACTTTCTCATCTCTGGATATGGTAAATGTTAGTTTACCCGCTGGTCCCACTTCATCATGGCCTTTTGAGGGAGAAGATTCAGACAACTTCACACATTCTCGGTAGAACGCGTTTTTGTACGCCCCCGGAACAATACCAGTGAGTTTTTTCTTGTAGGAGATGAAATTTGTTGCGGTTTTCTGAACATCCTCTTCCATATCTTGCAAAGTTTGCAACTGATCTTCCTTGAGGTTAGTATTGCTATTCAAAAGTTCTGCAGTCTCTACTGCAGTAAGGGAATGTGTATAATTTGAGAGCATTTTAACATTAACCTCACATAGTTCCGAGGTGTTTCTCGATGATGAATTATGGTAATCACTTCGTTTGTATTTCCAATTTTATGAATTAGCTTAAAAATAAGAAAAAGCGATCCCCATGAGCTCACTAGATTCCTCAGTGCTCTATCTAATGATGTACATCATTCGCATATACTTAAATTATAAAACTGAATCAATCTTATGTTCAGATTATTACCCGAGAATTCAGTTATTCAGATAAATTTTATTATTTAATATGCCTATTTATGCGAATACTCAAGTGTACACTAACTCTTTCTTTGAATTGAGTATGCTTATATTTTTTTTACACCATGTACTTAATAATGGATGATAACGCAAATCAGATATTTTTATATAGGTTAAATACTAAAGAGCTACCTGAACTTTGGACGTTTTGCAACGAGCTACCCGAACTTTGAAAATTCAAAACGGGCTACCTCAACTTTGAAAAATGTGCAAATAGCTACCTCCGTCCAATTTTCCATCAATTATTGACGAAAATTCGTAGAAAATGATAAATGACCAAAAATTAACCATGAGTAATCATAAGTAACCATTAATTTTGTTATCTAACAATTGATGTTAGATTACTTGAGATTGAATTGCATTATTTTTCTCTTCAAAATTATATTTTCTACACATAGTTAGGAACAGTTGAAGAATATGTAACATTTCCATTAGACACCTCACTCACGTACACTGCGTGAAGTGTGAACTATTCGTTATCATTAAGATCAAGTCAAATACTTATTTTCAATATGAATCTATCGAACCGATTTATAGGATAGTTGGAGTAGAATATTTGATATTGAGAAGAATCTAAAAGGAAAAAAAAATCTATTCTAATAACAGAGTTTTTGGGCTCGATATATGAAAATAAAAAAAATATATTAATGATCAATACCTTACCCCTTACGGACTACGGTGTAAGTGAAAATTATTTCAAATATGAAATAAACATATCAAAGGTGTTACTACTTTTATGATAAACCTCTTTTTTCTGATAAAGCCCCTCTAGAACACCTAGAGATAGGGTGAGCTCGGGCGGGACATGACGAACTTTTTGGAAAGATTGAGACCGAATTTGAAATTTCGGGCCTTACTTCTAAGGGACCGAGTCCGAGACAGATTTCTTCCAAAAAAAACGTCTGAGTCGGTCTTGCTTGATTTGGGTCGATTTTGGTATTTGACTAAAATTTTGTGTAAAAAACATTACACAATTTTGAGCAAAAAATGATCAAACTTGAGAAAATGGAGTCTTGGATAGAGATTTTACGCGGCAATCGAGTTCATAGGAAGAGCCTGAGGTCGAGACCTAATCCAGGGAGCTATAAATGGATTGGAAGAGCCTGAGGCCGAGATGAACACTGAGAGCTGCGACGTTGAGAGCCTGAGGCTGAGACGGAACAGACACTGAGAGTCTGAGACGTAGACGGAATAGAGACGCTGGTTCACTAGAGAAAGAATGGAATTGGCGATGAGAGCTTGTTAGTCTGAGACGAAATGAAGGAGACGCTGGAATAATGATAAAAACAACTGTGACTTAGGTGATAGCAATGCTAGGATTTTCTATGCAGTCGGGTTGGGTCAGTTCAGTCGGACTTTAGGGGGGGAGCTAAGCCCGACCTACAGGAAAACAATCCACCCGTTCGGTCTCAGTCTTAAGCTTGGGCCGATTTCGGATCGGTTTTGTCGGAAATTTAATTCGGTCTGTTTTTTCCGCTCACCCCTACCTACAGAAACAAAATACACACAATGTATTTGTATTAAAATATAATTTGAATATATCACACAAAAATAAATACTAATATGTCGCATAAATAATACAGAATTAGTCTGCTTCATTTTTTATTAGTTTTAAGTAGTTCATGGTATGATGGCAAAAAAAAAGTAGTTCATGGTATTGATTGTTATTACACTTGTATGTTTTTTCTTTTTTATTATTAATCTTATTTATTGGCATTATATACTTAAATATTTTAATTTTATTATTATGAAGTAAAGAATTAAAGTGTTTTTTTTTATGAAATTTATTATTAAAAACTCAAAATTTATTGATATTAACACGTTTGGAATGTATTCTATTTCCCTAGCAACATGCAAATAAAAAATTCCGAATATAACATTTAGAAATCTATTTTTATAAAGTAAAATTCAAGAAATTTAGAAAATACTTAAAACTATTCACCTTTCAGTTTCGTTAAAATATGCACATGGCATTTTTTGGACCTTAGTGGTATGTATGATGATTGGCTGCTAGTGTGTGTCATGGCAATATGGCACTGTCTTTTGTCAGTTATATTATCGTTAACAGTTACTCTGCACATATAGTTGTTCTATACATATACAGGGGTAGCACATACTATGTACATATATATAAGAAGACTTTTGAAATGTTCGTTTCCTTTTTATGTATGGGGGTAGGTGTGTCTCATTTATAAGGTTTGGTAATGTGATGGTATATTTGAAGTCAATCATAATTCTAAGATAAGTATATTAAAAATTGCTAATGAATCATATATGGGTTGATTATTGGATCATTTATCGTAACATTAATAAGTACGGTTAAGTCATATATGTCGTTAGAGATAATATTTTTTTTAGATATAAATATTATATTAAATTTATTATTATCATTTAGATGATTTTTTTTATCTTATTGTAAATTATATATACATGAATCTTGTTAACTCAATAATATTTTCATATTATGTGTAGGTCACATGTTTGACCATTATCATCTATCTCTTCATGCTCTTTCTTAATATATTAATTATACAATAGTTTACTTGTAGTAAAATGATTATAGTTTACTAATAAGCGATATGCACATCTATTATATAGTTTTTCACATAATATAAGTATCCCAAATTAAATTATATATAAAAAAGTTTTAGTGGACATAATGTCAAAATAAAATAAATAAATTATATATACATCCATTCGGGCTTCTAAATATTTCATGATTTTTTGTGGGATGTATTAAAGAGAGTCCCATCAAGAGGGCAACACTCTTGACATGTTTGCTCCATATTTAGAATGATCATTTCGTAAGAAGTAAAAATATTTTTTATTCTCATAACTCAGATTAATGGATGAAATGTTACTACACTGTATTACAATTATTCAAATAAAATTATTAGATAATCTGTTTTGATTATTGGAGATTCGTGATTTTTTTTCCAGAAACATACCTCAAAATAGTATATGTCGGTGGACTGAGGATGGTGCACAGCAGATGTGATAAGGGCAGATCAAATAGGTCTAAAAAAATCAATAAATAATTGCATATCACGTTGCACGCTATTTGCGTGTTCATAAAGGAGAGCAGTCGAACAGAGCAAGACGGTTCGGCCCTACTAAAGTGGGCCATCCAAGTGTCGGTTTTTTGGTCCCCGGTCGGACATTAAATGAGTTGTTGACCCGTTACATTCAACCTCGTGGATATAACTCAATTCTCCACGTTGCTATTTATCTTACACATGAATTGTTTGAAAAAATAACTATGTTACAAAAAAAAAAATGCAAAAAGTAAGTACAGAGAGAAAATATTTGAAAAAGTGTGTATAAGCGCTCCCCTAGTAGTTTTTTTATTTTTTGCGCTAGTATAAGTAGCGTTTTTTTTTATAAACGCTACGCCTAGTATTGCAAAAACTAAAAACGCTATTAGGGGTAGTGTTATTTATAATTTCACTACCTCTGATAGCGAAATTATATAATAATTAGTCTGGACCACTAATTATTTACATATTTCTATAGAATGAAATAATTATTTGCACATTTAGCTTTCAAATACTTCTTCTTATTGAACGTTTCATTTGCACAATCCTTCGTCTCGTTCATTTGCACAACAATTGTGTCTCATACTTTAAGGTATGTAATATATGTTTTTGTCTTTTTTTATTACAATATTTTGAAAATTATTATTTGTATTCTTTAATTACAATGTTTTGAAAATTGTAAACAGTTATATTTACATAAATATTATCTTAACTAAATTGTTATCTTAGCATGCATATTATATTAAAAATACTAAATTAATAAAAAAAAATGGTTCTTACCTGCGGTTGGGAGGTACATCATGACAGGGAGGAGTTGGAGGTAGGGAAAGTTGCAGCTAGGAGGAGTTGGGGGTGGGGAGAGCTATGGCTGGGAGGACCTTCGTCGACGGCGAGCCATGGATGGGAGAGGCTTCGTCGAGGCCGGCGTGGTTTCGGTTGGGGCGACAGGAAAATGCTCTGTCGAGGCACAGCCGGGGCGAGAGGGAGGAGGAGGAGGTTTCGATGTAGGGTGGGGCTGATTTCGGCAAGAGGGAGAGGGAAGGTTGATTACGGCGGAGGGGTGGGGGAGCTTTGGTTTCGGTTTCGGCTGGAGTAGGGTGGGGGCTGGTTTGAAACAACTAGGGTCATCAAGCTCCGGACCAGCAGCGAAATTAAACGCTCCCAAGTGAAAATGTCATTTTATTGGATATGTGTAGAATTTTTTGAAAAAGTAACTATTTAAAAGAAAAATATTTGAAGAAATGTACATAAGCGCAGGTATCCCAAATAGCGTTATGGAGTAGTTTATAGAGTTTAAGTTTTTCAAAAAATAATCAGTGTGCAAAAAATATTTGAAAAAGTAACTATACAAAAAAAATATTTAGCAAAATGTATATAAACTCTACTGGAGGTAGCGATTTTTACCACGTGCGCTACTTATAGATATTAAATTATAGTAAAATAAAATGAAATGAATCTATCTACCTGCATTAAAATAATATAATATAATACTATTTTTTGTTGGCCGACATAATATAATACTATTTAATAAGATGAATTTGTAACACGCTTTAAAGCTTAATTAATATTGTTGTGTTACATGGTGGAACATTTTAAACTAACTATTTTAATTAAAATATAATTACATTTTTTAGATTAAATTAGGCCTTCTCAAATATTTTGAAGGATAATATTATATTGTAACTACTAAATAATCTGTTGTACTAATAAGTGTTAGATATTTTAGTGTAATTGGAATGATTAGTTAACTAATATAATCATAATATTTCATTAAGCAAGTCAGGAGGGTGCGGAGTACACACTTGTTTAAGTATATTATGATATATTGTATCGGAACTTCATCGGTTGCTTAGGGACGATCAATGAGGGTTCAAAGGGGGCAACACCTAAATCCTAAACGCCCCCCCCCCCCCCCCCCCCCCTTTGCAGGGGTCCAAGAGCAGCGCCCCTGGGTTGGGTTCTAGGGGCTCTGCCCCTAGCTGAGGTCGAGTTATTCTAACAATTTACTATTGGTAAAGTTACTATTCTAAAAATTCATTATAAATTTGAATTTTTAGAATTAATGACTTAATTTTTACCTCAAAATTCTCGGATTTTGGACACTTGCTTTGGAGCCAAGTTTCAACCGAAGTGATGCAATAACTTTGGCGCCAAGTTATCTTCCCAAGAGGTTACTTTGCTTTGGCGCCAAGATTCGGATGAAAGGGTGTAGTTACTTTGGCGCCAAGTCTCTTCCAAAAGGTGTGACGAACACTATAAATTGATCAAGGTTCAGATTCAAAAGATCATCACAAAAACATACATTCATTCTCAAGTTCTAGTTTAGACAGATTCTGATTTTATCCGATTGAAATTTTGGATGAACCACCAAATAGTTCAATCTGAAAGTGTCGGCACGACTAAAGATCAATCCAAGAAATTCTCTCGAAATTCTACAAAGATTGAAACTATTTTCTCTGAAGATGAGGAACGGAGAATCTGTTAGGGATATGACAAGCAAATTTGCGAAATTGGATGAGTTCGAAGGCAATGATTTTCGAAGATGGCAGGAAGATGTACTTCCTTTTAACAACACTAAAGGTTGTGTACGTGTTGAGTGCTCCTATGCCGGAACTGTTCGAGAATGAAACGATGGAACAAACTAGAAGACGCTGCAAATGGGAGAACAATGATAGATGGTATGTCTGATTCCCTATTTGATATATACCAAAATGTAGAGTCTGCAAAAGAGTTGTGAGATTCCATTGAGTCCAAGTACATGGCCGAAGATGTTTCATTCAAGAAGTTTCTGGTTAGTAATTTTAATAATTACAAGATGGTTGATAATAAACCGGTCATGGAATAGTACAATGAACTGTTAAGGATTCTGGGACAGTTTGCTCAACATAACATGAAGATGGATGAATCCATCTCGGTTTCTAGTGTTATAGACAAACTGCCACCATCATGGAAAGATTTCAAACATACCTTGAAACACGATAAAGAAGAGATGTCTCTTGTTCAACTTGGAAGTCACTTCGGGATTGAGGAGTCTTTAAGGGCTCAAGAAGTTAACCATAACCCTAAGGGTAAGAACCAAGTTGGTAACTATTTTGTGAACATTATTGAAGAGAGTCGATTTTTAAACCCAAACAAAGACAAGGGTAACAAAAGAAAGTTTAAAGAAAATGACAACAAGTCTTCCAACAAGAAACCTAAGGTGGCATGTTGGAAGTGTGGCAAACCTGATCATTTCAAGAAGGATTGTAGAGTTGGTAAAGACAAGTATAACGCTGGTCCAAGAGGATCTAGAAAAGCAACAAGGTCGGATTTTATTACAGGATTATAATTCGGGTCAGAATTATGTATCAGTATTATCTTAGGCATTTTATGTGCAGGATGATCATGTTGCGTGGTGGATTGATTCAGGAGCAACAAGTCATATGTGTAAAGATCTTCGTTGATTCAAAGACTTTCAACCAATTGAAGATGGATCTATTTTAAATAAGGGAAATTTTGCGACTGAACTAATCAAAGGACTGGGAAATGTTAACATTGTTTTTACGTCTGGAAAATGTGTGTCTTTAAACAATGTATTGTATGTTTCCGGGATTCGAAAGAATCTCTTATATTGTGTTGTCTTAAATAATTGTGGTTACAAACAAGTGTATTAAAGTGACAAGTATATCTTGTCGAAACATGGTACTTTTGTAGGTTTTGGTTATTTATGTAATGGTATGTTTATGTTGAATGTTAAGGTTTCGTTTGATAATGAATCTACTTGTATGACTTTTATTAGTACTAGTAATAATGTGAATAAATCAAATTTATGGCATGCTAGACTAGAACATGTAAATTATAAAAGAATAAAAGATATGTCTAAAATGAGTCTCATACCTGCTATTGATATAAACAATGAGAAATGTAAAACTTGCATGTTAATTAAGATAACCAGAAAACCTTTCAATGGTGTAAATAGAGTATCCAAAGTATTGGAACTAATACATAGCGATTTATGTGATTTTCATGTTACTCCTTCATTAGGAAATAAAAATTATGTCATTACTTTTATTGATGATGCTTCTAGATATTGCTATGTTTATTTGTTACATACTAACGATGAATCTCTTGATAAATTTAAAATTTATCAAGTAGAAGTTGAGCTACATCAAAGTAATTTGATTAAAAATTTACGTACTGATAGAGGAGGTAAGTATTATGATCCAGTATATTTTCAATCTACTAGTATAATACATCAAACTACAGCTCCTTATACACCACAACAAAAATGGTGTAGCAGAAATGAATAATAGGACTTTGAAATATATGGTTAATTCCATGTTATCCTATTCAGATTTAAGTGAAGGGTTTTGGGGTGAGGCTATGTTAACAACCTGTTATTTATTGAATAGAATTCCTAATAAAAGGAATAACGTTACCCCATATGAATTGTGGTATAAAAAGCTACCAAAATTAAGTTTTCTTAGAGTTTGGGGATGTAGAGCAATTGTAAAGCTCACTGAACCCAAAAGGAGAAACTTGGGTGAAAGAGGTATAGATTGTATCTTCATTGGGTATGTTGAGCATTCCTATGCATATAGGTTCTATGTATTAGAATCTAATGACTATGTGTCTGTAAACACATTTATAGAATCAAGAGATGCAAACTTTGATGAAGATAGATTTACATCTATACCTAGATCAAAACACATGATTTAGAATTCTTTCAGTTCAGATTCATTTGGTGGTACTGTTTCTGTACCTAGACCGACTGAACTAGGGAGAAGCACTAGAGCTAGAAAATCCAAATCTTTTGGATCTGATTTTCAACTTTATTTGGTTGAAAGGTCAAGAGATGATATTGAATATCAGTATCAATAATATTTTATAATTGAAGAGGATCCAAGAACATTTAGTGAAGCTATGGCCTCAAGGGATGTTGCATTATGGAAAGAAGTATCCAGGATGAAATGGATTCGATCATGAACAATTATACATGGGAATTGACCGATCTACCTCCTGACTGTAAAGCTTTAGGAAACATATGGATCTTTAAAAGAAAAAGAAAAGTGGATGGTACCATAGATAAATATAAAGCAAGATTGGTTATCCAAGGCTTCAGGCAAAAGGAAGGGATTGATTACTTTGATACTTATGCTCCTATTGCTAGGACCTCCACTATTAGGTTATTAATAGCTCTTGCATCTATACATAACCTTGTAATTCATCAAATGGATATGAAAACCGCATTCTTGAATGGTGATTTGGATGAGGGGATTTATATGAAACAACCGAAAGGGTTTGTTATGCCCAGGGTATGAAAACAAAGTGTGGAAGTTGAAGAAATCATTGTATGGTCTTAAACAAGCACCAAAACAATGACATCAAAAATTTGATGATGTGGTATTGTCTAATGGTTTTCTTCTTAACTAAGAAGACAAGTGTGTATATAGCAACTTTGATACTTCTGGTAAAGGAGTTATCATTTGTTTATATGTAGATGACATGTTGATTTTTGGTACTGAGCAAAATCAAGTTGATAAACCCAAGAAATTCTTGTCGTCTAATTTTGACATGAAGGATTTAGGGAAGGCTGAGGTGATTCTTGGTATAAAGATCAAGCGAAAGAACAATGGTATTTCAATCTCTCAATCCCATTATATTTAGAAGATTCTGAATAAATTTAATTTTAAAGATTGCTCTCCTGTTAGCACTCCCATAGATCCTAGTCTTAAGCTTCTACCTAATAAAGGTGTCCTAGTATCTCAACTTGAATACTCAAGAGCTATTGGTTGTCTTATGTATGCAATGATTAGCACTAGGCCAGATATTGCATATGTTGTTGGAAAGCTTAGTAGATATACTAGCAATCCTAGTTTACATCATTGGCAAGCCTTAAATCGAGTATTCAAGTACTTGAAAGGAACCATGGATTATGGTTTGACTTATACTGGATTCCCTTCGGGTTTTGAAGGTTATTCAAATGCAAGTTGGATTTCCAATGTGGAAGATCATTCTTCTACAAGTGGATGGGTATTCCTTCTTGGGGGAGGTTCTATCTCTTGGGCATCAAAGAAACAGAGCTGCATTACCAACTCAACAATAGAGTCTGAGTTTGTCGCATTAACATCGGCTCGTAAAGAAGCTGAGTGGCTATGAAATCTGATTTATGAAATTCCATTATGGCCTAAACTAATATCTTCTATATCTATCAAATGTGATAGTGAATCTGCATTGGCTAATGAATCTATACAAGTGTACAAAGGCAAGTCTAGACACTTAGGTGTCAGACACACCATGATTTGTGAGCTCATCATGCATGGTGTTATATCAGTGAAGTTTATAAAAACTCAACATAATTTAGCCGATCATCTGACCAAAGGGTTAAGAAGAGATTTTGTGCACAAATCAGTTGTGGGGATAGGATTAAAGTCCATTTGAAATCTCTCATGTTGAGATACCCAATTCCCACCTAATATGACATTAGGTGTTGAATTCAATGTGGAAAACTCAACATCTAGAGATTGGAACACATTGGTTATAGGGTTAATAGACCCAATGATACCATATGTTTGGACCATGTGATCGGATGGTACCCCTCTGTTGTTTTATGGTACCATATGTTTCGCAATGTTGTTATTTGGTCCAAATTACTGTTGCCGTCAAGGTTAACTAACAGAATGCTGACGTGGCGCTGACGTGGCACTAATGTGGCGGATGGAAAATAAAAATCGGAAAGAATATAAAAAAAATTAAACTTTATATATTAATAAAAAAAAAAATCAATTTTCAATTTTGTTTTAAATAAATTTATAAAAAATAAAGTTTATTAATATATAAAGTTTAAAATATTTTTTAAAACATTTTTATAATTTTTCATATTGTTTTAATTTTCCTATTTACTTTTATTTTTTAAATTAAATATTATATTATATATCTACGTGGCGCTAATGTGGCGCTGACATGAACCGTTTAATAGAAAAATCTAACGGTTGGCTAACAGAGTACCATAGGACAACATGCTCCAAACATAATAGACCATTTGACCACATCAAAAAACATACGGTATCATCCGATTACATGACCCAAACATAAGGTACTATTGGAGCTATTAATCCTTGGTTATATTATCCCAAGGTATGTGTTCAGACCTGCAAGTAGAGAAGGTTGAATTTTAACTTCTTAATAGTTCTTTTGAAAAATTTCATATGCAGGTGCAAGAGTAAAAGAGCTACCTCTATGAACATGAAGTTTAGCCGCTTCAAGAAGCTAGGACTTGGCTTTGATATGTTTATGAAGGATTAGGACACAAAGCTAGTAAAAGATAGTGTTAAGTAAGAACATTTGAGAATGTTAATTTATGTGTATATTATCTTCATGTATTCACAATGAATAGCAAAGGTTCAATCCATAGTGACACCTTGATATTCGAATATTTGAAATGTGTAATACACTAAGATGAAATTCAATCGCCATGATATTTCATTTATGCATAAGTTTGTTGTGTTGTTTGTTGTGATATTGTTTTAGTTAATCAAGGATTACACTAAAATGGGGGAGGATTGTTAGATATTTTAGTGTAATTTGATTGACTAATTGACCAATATGATCATAATATTTCATTAAGCAAGTTAGGTGGGTGCGGAGTGCACACTTGTTTAAGTATATTATAATTTACTGTATCGAAACTTCATTGATTGCTTATGGAAGAGCAATGGGGGGTCAAAGGGGGCAACACCCCCTTTGCAGGGTCCGGAGGCAGCGCCCCTGGGTTAGGTTCCAGGGGCAGAGCCCCTGGCGGGGTCCAAGGGGCAGCGCCCCTCGCTGGGGTCGAGCTATTCTAAAAATCTACTATTGATAAAGTTATTATTCTAAAAATTCATTATAAATTTGAATTTTTGGAATTAATGACTTAATTTTTACCTCAAAATTCTCGGATTTTGGACACTTGCTTTGGAGCCAAGTTTCAACCGAAGTGGTGCAATAACTTTGGCGCCAACTTATCTTCTCAAGAGGTTCCTTTGTTTTGGCGTCAAGATTCTGATGAAAAGGTGTAGTTACTTTGGCGCCAATTCTCTTTCAAAGGGTGTGACGAACACTATAAATTGGTCAATATTTAGGTTCAAAAGATCATCACAAAAACATACATTCATTCTCAAATTCTAGTTCAGACATATTCTGATTTTATCCGATTGAAATTTTGGGTGAACTACCAAATAGTTTCAATCTGAAAGTGTTTACACGACTTCATATCATTCCAAGAAATCCTCTCAAAATTCTACAATAAGTAGGATATTTTTATAAAATCTGGTGAATGTCCAACTAATATTATGACATTGCTCTACAATGCCAAAACAACGACTTGGTATCTCCATACAATTATGGTTGACTATTGAGTTGCATATTGAAATTGATGACGTGTGCTACACTATGTCTAAGCCTCACACCATGATTAGGTTAAAAAACAATTTTGATCACAAAATGTGACTTCTTGTTGCATAATTTCGTCCAATACAAGGTCGTGCCCCACCACCCTTTCTCTATATATGGATTAATTCTTCCTACAGATGATAGGACAATTGGTCAAGCACGAAGCCATAAATTTATCTTAGTGGGAGATAATTAAAATAATAAAACTTAAAAAAATTAGGGATACATATAAAATTTTAAAATGAGGTATTTGATTGGATACATTAATTAATACACATATCGGTTAATACACATATTAGTTAATGATATGTTTGAATGAGACGTGTATTACGATATACGTATACATGCATAACCTAAAACAATGTTTGATTCAGTATAAACTTATATGTAAAGTGACAAAAAAAACATATAAACTCTTACATTTATTTTGCAATGTAAATATGTTGTACACATGAATTGATTTATTTTTTAAAATAAAATATTTTAATATCCAAAAAAAATGGAAAAAAATCAAACACAAGATGAGATAGTATTCCATTTGAGTCAAAATGTTTCAATCCACTTCGATTCTTCTTTTATGAACTTTGCAATTTTATCCTTAAAATATTTCTCGACGGCATAAAGCTTCAAAACTTTCACGTTCTCAAGCGACTATGTGTGATTGATTTATGATTGAAGAGGGAAAATAGAGTGTGACGTTAGTTTTACAAACATGTGAAACAACATGATTTTAAAAATAGCATGATTTTAAAAATCTGATCTTGGAAATATCATGATTTTACAAACACATGTGGAACCACACTTACCCAAATCATAATTCACAAGACGGAAGAAAAGCCATGTAACAAATGTTAGGGAGTAGATTTTCAAAGTCTTGAACTCAATATTTCATGACTGGTCATCATCGTTTCTTATTCTAGGACATAACTATCTTCCACTATCAGTATACGCATGCATGTGATATCTTTTTTGTCTTAATGGAGGAATAAATAAGAGATTTTGATGGAGAAGGAGAAGAAAGTGTTTTTTTGAACCGTTATGACTCAAATCAATCTATTAGAACTGTGGTAAAAGTCATCTCTTTCCATATTGTATTATGTCACTCACAATAATCCTCTCCATAGCAAAATATGGAGGCGGAGTAGTTAAATAACCACTTCTCATGACACATGCACATAAATAGTAGAAACAATATAGCAAATGATATATGTTTGTTTGATGTTATTTTTAATATATATATTTTTTTAAACAATCAAATTGATGAGTAAGTACTAAAATATTATTAAGTAAATTATTCATTAATTTTTAACTATTTTTTAAATATTGAATATATGTCATATATCATTGTTGAAATGGATTCAGAAATTCTTTCTGAGTTCAACTGGTACCCAACAACAATGTTGTGTTTGATTTAATTATTCATTTTTTGTAAAATAAAACATATATGAAAGAATTAATGATGAAAATTTATAAATAGTATTAAAACGTTTTGTTTTTCATCTAATATATTACTTTTTGTTATGTATTATTAGTTAATCTGAGTAAATGATAATTTTAAAATTCACAAAATTTAATCAAAACTGAAAACTTATATTATAATTTGTTCTTACATAAAGTTACTAGACTAAGGATAGTTAAGTACATTTTTACTATATATATATATATATATCAAAATAATACTATATTGTTAAAGAATATATTAGTCCCATTAGAAATAATTGTTCCCCTCATTCTCAGATGGCATGGTCCCTACCATTCACTAAGGTAATAATACGAGACGATTGTTTCACTTAAACTTTGAATTTTTTGTAATTTTATTTTTAAATAAGTATTTATTTTGAATTCAACTATTTAAATTTTATCATTAACTTTAAATATTTACTTAGTCCAGGGATAAGACCCGTACCCCAAGGGTTGGATCACAGTTTTTGAGTTCGCCTCAGTTCGGTACTTCCAAGGCGTTTCACGGGGTGCTCCGGTGACCTGCACGAAAGAAAAGGTCGGGGTGTTCCCGTTATTTCCCCTCTGATTATTAAGTAAGTCGAAAGTTTTCGAGAGGACAAAATGCAGGTGGTGATATTGAATGAGTATTGAATGCAAATGAAGAGGTTGACGGGTATTTATTGAGTTTACCTCTGAACCTGAGCAAGGTCAGGTTCTTACCAGGGTTACCCCTTGATTTCTAGCGAGTCAACCATGGTCATCATGGTATTAATGGTTGAATGACAGGCACCTTAGGTCAGAGTCTCCCCTAGTGGGTCAAGTATGTCATTGTCAATCCATAAATGGTCGTAATAGGTTATAGGGAGTTCCACATATAGTAGAGTACTGACATCTTCTGTACCTAATAAGATCTTGTCCCCCCATAGGATACGTAAGTGAAGGTTTTAGGGTGATCTTATAGGAGTGTATCCTCTCTAGGCGAGCCCTCCAGAGCGTTTTGTTTCAGGGCGAGTGAATCGACCTGAAGCGATTGCTAACAAGAGTTTCGTGGAGGCGACGCTACTTGGAAGGCCTTGAAGGCGTCACCCATGTCTGCCTTCGGTCTGGATCAGTTTACCCACAGGGCCTAACTCGGGGAAACTGATGCCCGAAAGGCCAAAACCCATCAACCAGCATTGCAGTATTTACCCCTAAAACATCTTTTCCTACATGTATTGACTCTTCTAAATTTATAATTATATGTGATAACTCTGGACTGGATCATTCCAACTTGTTCATGGGTTGTATATAAGTTGAATATTGTTAGACCTACTGGTCATATTAATAAATCTGCATAAAAAATTGTTTATGTTTGAGGTATACCTCTCTACTCGTGGATTAATTTGTGGACACATAACATTAAGTTTACACTAGATATCTGGTTTGCGTTCCACATATAGTAATATCTTTTATGTTTTAATATATAATATAAGTTATTTTTATAATACATAATATAACACTTATTTAAATTATTTTTAAGTGAATATAGACTAAAATAAATAAAAAAATAACAAGTTTACTGTTATAAATTTTAAAAAAAAAAATTAAGTGAATATACACTATAATAGTTTTTCAAAATTTTTATTATTATAAGTTTGAATTTAATTACAATAACAAATTAAAAATTAAAAAAGCATGAAATAATTAATTATATAGATAAGTTATTATAACTTATATTATGAAATAACTGAAATATAAATTATATTAAGTGTCTTTGTTCATAAAATTAGTTAAAAATATATTAGACAATAATTAAAATTGATGTTAGAAATTAATAATAAAATGATAATTGGTACTTTTATGACTTATATTAATTAGTGCATATCTTTACAAAATATTATTAAAATCATTAGTATTTGTTTTAGTAATAGTGATGATATATATTTTTTTATATAAATAGTATTCTAATAATTAAAAAATATGTTGAGTTATAAATATATATATATATAATATTTTTAATAAAACTGTAAAAAATATATATTTTAATGTCCATATAATACTTTTAACTTAATTTTTATGGTTTATTACTTTTATCAATGTACATATACAAACATTAATATTTTTCTATAAACGATAGTAACAATATCTTATATTTAAGTATACATATTATATTTTGTCTATTTCGTTAATTGAAAATTATATTGAGTTTATAAATACATAAATTTCTCTTTATAAAATAAATTGAAGGTAAAATTATAATTATAATGTGAAGTAAAGAGAAATTATATGAGTTTTGTAACTTATCTTGAGAATTAATGAGAAACTTTGAAGGATTTTAAAATGATATCCATGGCATGACACCTAGGAATAAGAATTTTTTGATTGATATGGACCAATTAGAATATGTTAATTTAACATTAGGAGTGAGAAAATACAACAAATAACTTATTTATCAACATTCTACGTGATTTAGCCAAATTAATATATAGCTAGATAGATGATATAAAATGTCATATGGTTGGATTATAGGTTGCACGAATATGTAGGTTGCACGATTATATATTACACAGTGATGAAGCCAATAATTTATTTAAGTGGGTCAATAATAATTAATTTAAAGATAAACAGTTCAACTAAAATAATTTAAAGAGGACCAATATGATATTGTAAAAAACTAAATTGAAAAATAATTATAATTTTAGATTTAAATTTAAATTTACACACCTCAAATAGCTCCGTGCTTAGGTTTGCGAGTTGGGTGAACGAGTTGACCAACAAAATCTGTATTGTACAAATTGTTATAAACTTGGATTCACGGGTCATGCGGTCATGCGTGTTGATCTGTAGACCGTGTGTGTAAATCTTAAAAGTTGTCTTGTCAATAATCATGAGTCATGTTTGGTTGAACATATTTTAATACAACTACTTCTAATACGACTCACGGCTAACATTTCAACATAAATTAATAAGCTATCGGAGGGAATTAACAAACTTATTGATATGTTGACAAAAATGAACATCTTATTACTAATGGGGGAAATTATCAAGTCATTATCGTCGTATGCTCTATTTCAACCTTGTCGGGAGATAGATAGTCTTTGTGGCCGGTTTTCTAGTTGGACGTGGTTGGTGCTTGTCTCAACTAAATTGTTATCCTCCTTTCAGACTCTCAAAATACTCACGGAATTACGAAATCAGACGGATTACGTAAATATGTATAAGATATGAATATTGACTTTTGTTACAAATTACAATACGTTGACTTTTAATATTCATAATAGGAATCTTATTTAAAATTAATTTGCTCCATTAAAATTTATTTTCGAAAATTGTATTTCTTCATGTTTTCGTTATCAATCGAGTTTACCATTTTAGTCAGATTTTACTTTCAAATTTAACAAAATATGTTTGGATCAAAATTGCAAAACTAACTAAATAAAATAATATGTCTAATAAAATCGAGATTACATTTCATTTTAATTGAAGTAACTAATACAATAATAAGCGATTCCCAAAAGTGATTCGAGTGAGAATTTTAATAAAGATGGAAATGAATTTTAATTTAACCCTCTTAACCTAATATTGTATAAATTAAAAAAAGAAATCAATTCTCCTCTTCCATTTATGGGCCCAAAACTAGTAAACTATAACCTTAGCTTATATGTTATATATATCTTTCCTTCATTTGGGCTTCAAGCATAAGTCGTTGTGTTCATTAAATACGAGATCCATTATGATTCTCTCATAAAAGAGTTTCGGAGTAACCAAACATCACGGGGAAGATGTCGGAATCTGCACAACATCAGAAAGTCCCAAGAAGATTCCCCCAAACTAAAGCTTATTCTGAATCCATGACCAACTGTTGTCTATGTCTGCTTCCGGAGCCAATAATAGCATCCTCCGTGGAAAATCATTATGAAAAAATCTGTCGGTTCCGAAGTACAGTAATTAGTGTTAGGTCGTCTCTCATTGTGTTCTCTTCTGTAATATGAAGATAGATCTGCTTTAATATATTAATATATGTGGAGGGGACACGACACGACATGATGAAGCCTTGGATTATTGTGTTAAATTTTGAAAAGGAATGGGTCCAATATCAAGAAAATGCATGATAGTAGACATGATATGAAACCTAAATTGACACCTGTCTATTTCAAACATTTTTTTCAAGTGGTTCTAATAATTAAAAGATATTATCTCCTTTCACTTTGTTGGATTGCTGCATGCATGATGTTGACCGACGCTATCATCTTTTTGTAATTTTTTCAACTTGTAGACTGAATAGATATATGATCTTCTATGTATAGAGTTTTTATTTATTATATGGATCGCGCAGTAGTAACACATTTTGGGAACTTGATTAATACATTTTTAGCAATGTTTTGTAACAAACTACAGGAATTTATTGGCGGGTTTTCAAGCATATTAACGGAGGATCCATATTGTGTGGTGGGGTTGCAGAAGGACAAGTTGGTAAGATAAGATATATATCAATCCTTTTAAATCTAAAGAATCTTTCACCATTCTAAGTTCTTGGTCGATATAAGTCATGGAAAGAAAGTAGTGCCACTGGAACACTTCCAAAAGCAGCTCCTACTATTCAAGATGCTTTCACAACCTTCATCTTCTGGTGCGTTTGGGAATAATCAAAAAAGAAAAAAAATTGTGGTGGATGTGCATAGATTGAAAAATCGAGATACTTGGTTTCTTTGTGTTCTTGAAACCCTAGACAAGGATTGCCTGCTTCGGTGGAGATATCATCACTTATATACGAAGTCCCTACATAAGTTATGTCTATTGCTTCCCAAAGAGGAAATGGCATCGCCATATAGCCCATACTTTAGATTGCTTCTGTAAAAACAGTTGATATTCCAGAAAGAAACATCGATAATGATCGCTTCTATGCATATACTTTTTCATGAATAGCCAATCACAATGCGGGTCTCATAGTAATGGGTCACAAACTATGGTGGTGGAGTAGACTGGAACGTGATGAATAAGTCTGTCGGACAAAACACAACAGCTTACTTAATTACCTATCTTGCTGCTCAATGCATCAGTAGTTGATGTTCTAGCACCATGTTGTCCCATGATAGTGACCGGAACCGCATTTGTTTGAGGCGGCTGAGACGGTTGTGGACCAAACATAAACATGTTCATCGGCTGCAAAGGAACAGATACAGATCAACGAACATAAAAAAACCAACATAAACACCGTCCTCATCACTAGATCATGTTAGAATATAAAAACAACATATTAGGAAATACCACAATAGGAATGTAATCTTTGTATTAGTTACTTTCCTTTTCTCACAGTCTGTACACTATATGTAATGGTTATGAATGAATAAAATACAAGTTGACAAGTTTCAAACAATCTCAAACCAACATGGTATCAGAGCGGTGTAATCGATTCTAGGAACTCATAAAGGATTCATCATCGTTCCCTATACCATACCTAGCCAATCAACCAAAACTAGCAGATTCCTGCACAAACTATGTCAGAATACAATGAAACATCAGACAATAATACCAGCCGAAACCAATCTATTCCAGAAGACCTCATGCTGCAATTTGCAGCATTCCTGCGCATGGGAGCACAATCCACTGCAGTCTTGGAGAACCTGTCAATTGGAATCAAGCTTAGTGGAGACAATTATTCACTATGGGCAACCTTGATGAAGAAGGCGATCAGAGGCAAAGGGAAGGGTTCGCACATTACGGGAGAACCTTCACCTCCACCAAAAACCGATCCAGCATACAATCGATGGGAACAAAACGACAAGTGTGTCTTTGCCTGGCTAATCCAGAATATTGATGCAAGACTGGTAAATAACGTCTCACAGTACCCTACGACAAAGGCACTATGGGACGGGCTAGCCATTACCTACGGATCTGGTACATATTCGTTGCAAATATTTGACCTTCACGAAAAGGTCAATTCGTTAAAACAGGGAGGAGGTACCTTGGAGGAATGCTGGAATCACCTACAACATATCTGGATGATGATCGACCGAAGGGATCCAAATTCGATGAAGGACCTCGAAGACATCCAGATTTACAACAGGAAGATTCAGGAACAAAGGATGTACCAATTTCTTACAGCAATCGACGATCGGTTAGAACCGATTAAACGAGACATCCTCAAGAGGGATCCCCTCCCCTCAGTCGAAACCGTGTATTCCACCGTATGGCGGGAGGTCGCTAGGCTCCACATTTTGCAGGCGGAAACCTCCGAGGACGACTCATCATCGGGGGTGGGAGCGGATCTAATGACCTGAACCGATCGCACCAAGTCGACCATGAAGAACAAGGGCAGATCTGATTCATATCAGAATAAAGACAAGGAAGACAAATCGAAGCTCACCTGCACACATTGCAGCATGAAGAAACACACTAAAGAAACGTGTTTTAGACTCGTGGGTTACCCGGAGTGGTGGGAGGACAATCACAAATCGCAGGGACAGAAGGCCACCGTGAAGAACGCAGTCGCTCACCCGGGCAACAGCACAGAGTCGTCGCCTTCGGGGAAGAAAGAAGGCGAGGCGGCGTTCGGAGGAGGCGAGGCGGCGTTCGGAGGAGGCGAGGCGGCGTTCGGAGGTGCAGCCATGGGGAGCTCAGCCGAAATGGATAACCCTAATTTTCTTTCTATGTTTAGAGACAATGAAGATAATGGACAGCTTCTAGGTTTAAGTGGAGGCTCCTGGACCGACAGTTTGAAGGAGAAGATAAACGACTCATGGATCGGCGGAAGTAAACAGAACCGGTCCGAGACAGAAATGATTGGTTCATGCAATCAGACTCGGTCTGCAAACAGGAAAGGAGGTGACTGGATTTTTTACTGCGGGGCAACAGACACTATGTCTTATGACTTGAAGGATTTTTCAGATCTAGCATCGCCATCAAAATCTCACATTGAGACCGCCAGTGGAGAACTTGTAAAAGTGACAGGGGGAGACTCGATTATATTGTCAGACCGGATAAAACTGAATAATTGCCTCTATGTTCCAACATTATCCTCGAAGTTATTATCACTTAGTCAAGTAACCCGGGAACTTAACTGTGCAGTGCTGATGTATCCTCGTTTTTGTCTCTTGCAGGAAATTCTTACGAAGGAGATCATTGGGCGTGGTACTGAGTGAGGAGGCTTTTACTATGTTGATGAGGTGATTCGCCAGGGACATTCCATGCTTGCTCACGGAACGGTCAACAGGCAACTTTGGCTATGGCATAGGCGTCTTCATTTGGGTACCTAAAACTGTTATCTCATAGTGTTTTCGCAAATAAGTCTATTGATATTACGTGTGGAACTTGCATTCAAGCAAAGAGTCATAGAGTTTCGTATTCTCTAAATAATACCAGGGTTGAGTCTGTTTTTTCATTAATACATTCTGACGTATGTGGGCTAGCTCCACATTCGAGTAGTAGCCAATTTCGATATTTCGTATTATTTGTGGATGATTTCTTTCGCATGACTTGGATATATTTTTTGAAACATAAGTCAGAAGTACCCCATAAATTCTTCTTATTCTATCAAATGATGCATACCCAGTTTGATAGGAAAATACAAATCCTTCGTTCTGATAATGGAGGAGAATTCGTGAACCAAACCATGCAAGCCTTTTTCCACAAAACTGGATTGCTGCATCAGACATCTTGCCCAAACACACCCCAACAAAATGGGGTTGTCGAGCGAAAAAATCGAATCCTACTTGAGATGACCCGAGCTATGATGATTGAGTCTCAAGTCCCCAAGCATTTCTAGCTACATCTGTGTACTTAATCAATCGCCTCCCCACCAAAATCTTGAACAAAAAAACTACCTTACAAATTCTAAGTACTCAGACAAATATATCTTCCATCCTCACCCTTCCACCTCGTGTCTTTGGCTGCTCAGTCTTCATCCACATCCCACAAGCCAACAGAAACAAACTTGAACCCTGTGCAGAAAAATGTGTCTTTGTGGGGTATGGCGTCTACCAAAAAGGGTATCGTTGCTACAACCCATCTACTCGTCGTATCCATGTCACTATGGATTGTGACTTCTTAGAGTCAGACTTTTATTTTCGTCACCAACATAGTAGTCAGGGAGAGAAAATCAATGAACTACTAAGTTGGTTTCCTAGTCCAAGTTGTCCTGGTGAGACTGATCCAACAGAGCAGGTAGATGGAGCCACAGAGTCTGTTTCCAACATAGATAAGGCTGACAAACTCGTACACACAACCAATGAATCTTCTTCGGACGATGTCCAACAAGAGGTAAATGAGCCGTACTCTGATCTGTCATTTCCTTTGGATACCTCCACTAATCATGATGACAGATCAACTCCGGAACTAGAAGAACCTGAGACGTATGTCTTACCTCCCAGAAGTAACAGAGGGATACCACCCAACAGGTATTCACCAGAGCATGTTTCCCGTGCTTCCAGATATCCAGTGAACTTAGCTAGAGGAATACTTGGTGATGCTGCAAAGACTTTTTATGTCAACCTATTGTCAGAAGAGATACCAATAACTCATCAAGAAGCAACAAAAAAGAGTGAATGGCGGGAAGCGATGAACGCTGAAATGAAGGCACTGGAGCAGAATAAAACATGGGAGGTATGTGTGCTGCCAACAGGGAAACGACCAGTGGGTTGTAGGTGGGTCTTTTCCATTAAGTACAAGGCAGATGGAACCATCGAACGATATAAATCAAGGCTAGTATCTAAGGGTATACGCAGACATATGACATCAACTACTCAGAAACCTTCTCCCCGGTGGCCAAGATCAATACTATCAGGGTGCTGTTTTCTATTGCTGCAAACCAAGACTAGCCACTTCATCAATTCGATGTCAAGAATGCGTTCTTACATGGAGATCTAGAAGAGGAAGTGTACATGGAGGCACCACCGGGATTTTCCGATGGATTCCGAAAAAACGAAGTATGCAGGCTCAAGAAAGCTTTATACGGTCTGAAACAATCGCCACGAGCATGGTTCAAGAGATTTACACTAGCAATGAAGAAATATGGGTACAGACAGAGCAATGCAGATCACACCCTGTTCTACAAAAGGAGGGAAGGTTTGGTTACTTGCCTAATTATCTATGTAGATGATATGATCATAACAGGGAGCGATGACGAGAAAATTGCACGACTTCGAGGAAATCTCTTCTCACAATTCGAAATGAAGGATCTCGGTGGGCTCAAATACTTTCTGGCAGATCGGAAATATGTATTAGACCTCCTGGCAGAAACTGGTATGCTAGATTGCAAACCCAGTGATACTCCGATGATGGTGAACCACAAGCTCAAGATGACTGAAGGAGATAGATTGGCAGATCGGGAAAAGTACCAAAGGTTAGTGGGGAAGCTAATTTACTTGGCTCACACTAGACCAGACATTGCGTACGCGGTTGGGGTAATGAGTCAATTCATGCACCAACCTAAGTAAGATCACATGGAGGCAGCTATGAGGATAGTGAGATATCTAAAAGGTACACCAAGAAGGGGAATTGTGTTCAGGAAAAATGGACATCTGGATGTTGAAGCCTATACTGATGCAGATTGGGCTGGCAACCCAAATGTAATCTTTGTATTAGTTACTTTCTTTTCTCATAGTTTTCTATTCTCACAGTCTGTACACTATATGTAATGGTTATGAATGAATAAAATACAAGTTGACAAGCTTCAAACAATCTCAAACCAACAGATCAGTCTAATATAATTAAGTCTAACCTGAGAGTTCGTGGCAGCTTGCATCTGATGCATAGTCATGTATCGGGCAAATTGATCGGGGATGAACTGATTCTGCATCGGATGGAAGTTCATGGGATTGAGGATCGGTGTTTGGGACATCAAGGTCTGGTTAGGTGTTGAAGCCGCCATGGGCATGGACTGATCAACCATTGGCACCTTCCGTAGGTTCATGTTGCTGTGGACGGTACTCATTGGGTGGGGTGCACCCATCCCCATTGCCATTGGGGACATATAAGGCTGCATTCCTTGAAACATCATCGGAGACATCGCGCTGCCCATCCACATCATCTGAAACATCGTAAAAGAGCGGTCTTGTCATTAGTATAATAAGTAGAAAAGAACTACAATTTATTAGTTTAAATGGTTGAGTTGCATATAGGTTTTTGTTACTTATATACTCATATATACACTCAACTTTTATAGGTCGTACCTGTAGCTGTACTTGAAGAGACTTGAGATACTCTATTGCTTCGTCGAGCATCGATGCTTTGTCCGTCTGCAAATACATATCGATTAGTCGATCAATATTACAAAAAAATCCATTTTTTGCGGATTTATTTTTATCGATTGATGCAGCAACAATCGGTGAAAGAACCTTGTTGCAGTGTGGTATAAGCTCTTGAAGCGCCCTCATCTTTTTATTAATCCGATCCCTCCGTTTCTGTCATATAAATAAACGAACATATCAGTGATCAGCTGACTAAACTAGATCATCATTTAACAAATTCAACAAAACACAACTAATATAATAATAATATTAAATATTAATACCCTCTCCGACAGATTATGCACTTCGGCAGCACGACTCTTTCGTGTCGTTGATCCAGACTGCTGCACGGACTTTTTCCTGCCTGCCGATTCTTGTTCAGCATCCTAAACAACGTTCGTTAACATTAAATTCATTGGATTTCCACACTTAAATTTCAATCAATAGTCATGATTCAAGATATGTGAGTAAAGAGAGATTAATCGAGCAACCTCGCTTTGGCACTCCGAATCCTCCACATCTCCTCCTTTCCTCTTGAGACCATTCATAGCGGCGGAGTTCTTGTTCGTGACGCCAAAACTACTGCCCGACCCATCCGAGGACGAAGTCACATTCAGCTCGATCTCCGTCTTCCTCATTTCATGGGGAACGATCTTCTGCATGTTCTGAACATGGTTACTGCCACAGTGGCTGGACCCCACTGTCATCCCCGAACATTCTGTAACATCTGTTTGCTCCACGAACCGGGGGGCTGAACCATGTCGCCGGTGTGTTGAAAACTGACCAAAGTTTAGACTTTTATGGTTTGGTTGGAAGGAACCGAGGAGTTGAGTCCTCGGAAGCGGTTCGGAGACAAAAGGGTGCTTCGGGTTGGTTAAAACTTCCTCGAACTGTTGCTTAGCTTGGGTGTGGTCGTTTTCCATGGCATCCGAAGTCTCGATGAAGAAATGAGAAGAGAACTCCTTGTCGAAGGAATCTTCGACTGGGTACTCGATCCACGATGCAGTCACGGTATCTGGACCCAGAATGTCTGAATCCCCGAAAGACACGGCGGTCTGATGGAACTGTTGGTGTTGTTTCGGCGGCGGTTCTTGGCAGCAGTTGCTCGGGCTAGGTCTCCTGTGAGTTTGGCTCTGCGCCACCACTTGTCCGTTGCGATACAAGAGCTCCATCAGATCGGGGTTCGGCCTGTGGGGTTCGATCGAAACAGATGATTACAGTTGCGAGAAATGATAACATGAAAAAGAATAGGGAAATCTGAAATCAGACAACACTGACTTTCTTTGATTGGAAAAAGGAGGATCACTGTCGATGTTCCAGTCAGGGAAGCAAGGATCCATGGCTGACAAGGTTTAGAGATTCTGTATGAACAGTAACATATTAGTTAAGACAAACTTGTGGGTAGGATATGGACCGATTAATTTATTAATTAAGTGATATCTAGAACCGCAAGATCATTAAATAAGCAGAAAGACACGGAATTAAGTAAAATATTGACATTTCTATATTAAAGTAGTGCTTAGCCGCATGTAAACAATGAGCCAAATTTTAAGGATAACATTTTAAGTAGAATATAACTCTTTGAAATTGAAACTGCGAAAACTAATTCTTGTATACGAAAAAACATCATTGTTAAAATGTCTCGAGTACAACAGGGAAGAACAGATCGGCAAGGACCAAGCTGGTGAGTCTTATCTATTCTATAAGACCAAGAAACCACCAAAATCAATAAACAACCAAAACACATCTCCAAGATCGAAGCTTTACCAAACCCAGAAGTATAATCCAAAGCTTCTGTAACAGACCACGTAACTGCACCAAATTGCAGGCTTCTGATGCACACGAACAGGTTCTCTCCCTCGATTCAGGATTGTAAAAAAAAAACGCAGATAAAAGGCCTAAAGAGGAAAGTATCTTAACTCCAGTTGCAATGTAAACACTAAACAGAGACAGCAGAGAGAGAGAGTCAGAGGCCGCAATGGAAGAAATTAAAAGCAATAAAATGCATTAAATTTAATAAAAGTTATTGAATAGCTTAAATCATATAACCATAAAATTTAATATGGACTATAATACTTTAATAATAATAATAAATTTAGTGTTATAATGTTATTTTTTTAAGCGAATACAAATTATCATAATTTTTCAAAAAAGTATATAGTTATAAGTTTTTAATTGCTTATAATAAAAATATTAAAATTTAAAAATTCATGAAATGATTAATTATATAGATAAGTTGTTATAATTTATATTATGAAAAAACAAAATTATAAAATAGATTAAGTGTATTGTTCATAAAATTAGTTAAAAATACATGAGTCAATAATAAAAATTAATATTAACAATTAATAATAAAATAATAATTAATACTTTTAAGCTAAATTATTTTTATATATCAATGCATGTGTTTACAAAAAACTATTAAAATCATTACTAATTTTATTTTTTTTAAAAGTAATAATAAATTATTTTCTATATGTAGTATTTTAATAATTCAAAATTTTGAGTTATAAATATGAAAAAAAATACTATTTTTCATAAAAATATAATATATATATATATATATATATGAATGTTCATATAATACTCTTAATTTCATAATTTGTATGGTTTATTACTTCTATTAATTTTCATATAAAAACACTAGTATTTTTTTAACAAGAATAACAATCTAATGTTTTATTATACATATTATATTTTATCTATTTTGTTAATTGTAAATTAAATTGAATTTATAAATATATAACATTTAATTTCGTGACATTGTTAAAATTTGTTTTGATATTATTGTAATTAATTAGGTGATTTTGATATGTCACTTATGTCTCATTTTAATAAGAGTATTATGTGATAGATAAAATGCATCCTTAATTAATCTATATCTTAATGTGTAAGAGTAAATTTTAAAATGTGAATACTTGATATTCATACAATATAATATTATGTATTTTATTATTATATAAATTTGACTACATAAAATATACTTAAGGAAGTTTGTGATGTAGATACATCACTTATGTCTCATTTTAATAAGAATATTACGTGATAGATTAAATGCATCCTTAATTAATCTGTACTTTAATTTGTAAAAGTAAATTTTAATATGTGCATACTTGATGTTCATAAAATATAATATTATGTATTTTATTATTATATAAATTTGACTACATAAAATATACTTAAGGAAAAATCATAATTATAATATAAAATAAATAGAAATGATACGAAATCATAATTATGTGATAATTAATCTATACTTTAATATAAATAGTTTTTTTTTTTGTATTTTCTCACTTCTAATGTTAAATTAACATTTTTTAATTGGACTATGTTAATCATAAATTTCTCATTCTTATGTGGCATGTCATGTAAATCGCTTTAAAATCCTCCAAAGTCTCTAATTCACTTTTCTTGAGAATGAATTAGAGACTTTGGAGTATTTTAAAGTGATTTACATGACATGCTACATAAGAATGAGAAATTTATGATTAACATGGTCTATTTAAAAGATGTTAATCTAACATTAGAAGTGATAAAATACAATAAAAAAAAATTATTTACCAACATTTTATGTGATTTCACCAAATTAATATATATATATGAGTTATTTTCATACTGCAGATTTCAAAATATGTTATTTCCAATAGCCACACTAAAGAGCTAACACTTAGGAATTTGTAGATTTTTTTTTTTAAAAGTAGGTATGGTAAAACAAAATTAGAAAAAGTAAGTATATAGAAAAAAAAAAATCGAAATCTAGGTATACCCGCTACCCAGGGTAGCACCTATTCAAAATCACTTTTTTAAATTTGTTTTATATGTTTTGATGTTTAATTAAAAATAAAATTATGTATCTATTGAAAAAAATTATAGTACGTAGATATTTTAATTGTGATTCAAATTATGCAAAAAATATTAAATTTAGACTTACGGATTGACTGTACGCTCTGCCGTAAGTTGAGATATAAAAATTTCACTTAAAAATATATAAATCATACCATGTAAGTCCAAACTCACCACGGTGAACGTCATTTATGTCGTAATTCAATTATCTACCTAGGGTAATTTTTTTATTAGAAATACGGTGATTTTTTAACCTAACATCGCTTGTCTTATAATTTGATCGAAATAATTAAATGAATTAGGTGAGAAATTTAATTATGTACTTAGTCAAAAAAAAAATAAAAACATTATAGTGCGTAGATAATTTAATTACGAATTAAATGACGCTAACTAGGTGTTAATGTTTTACTTTTAGCCTGACCATATAATATGACTCGTAAAAAACTCTACATACGATACAAAATAATTGAAATAGTGTTTTAACAGTTACTTCACTATTTAAACAGTGATTTAATTTCACTGTTTAAAACACTATTTCAATTTTTTTGTATCGTATGTAGAGTTTTTTACGTGTCGGATTATACGGTCAGTCTAAAAGTAAAAAATTAACGCATAGTTAGCGTCATTTAATTCGTAATTAAATTATCTACGCACTATAATTGTGTTAATTATTTTTTGAGTAAGTACATAATTAAATTTCTCACCTAATGCATTTAATTATTTCGGTCAAATTATAAGACAAGCGATGTTAGGTTACAAAACCGCTGTATTTCTAATTCAAAAATATTACCCTAGGTAGATAATTGAATTACGACGTAAATGTCGTTAACCGTGGTGAGTTTGGACTTACAGGGTTTGAGTTATATATTTTAAAGTGAAATTTTCATATCTCAACTTACGGCAGAGCATACACTCAAAAAGTACGAATGTCTTACAATAATACGTACATAAATAAATCCAAACTACTTTGTTAGGCATTCAACAACAGTACTGTTATCAGAACCAGACTGGTGGTTCGATCGGGTCCGATCGGGAATCGGATCCCTCTCCGGTTTGGTTTAGCTAAAAGACCGAAATGCATATGAACAATGTTTGAACCGGGTTAGACCGGCAGGTTTTCGGTTCTATTTTTTGGGGGTGGTTTAAATTTTTTTTTGTGGTTCTATTCGGTTTAAACCAACTTTTTCGGTTCGACCGAGCAACTTCTTCGGTTTAGAAGTTATGTTTAAATTTAAACCTATTGTGTTTGATTTTGAGACTATTGTGTTATGTATGTTCAAAGTTTGAGGTAATTATGTTGTGTTTGAAAGTAATGTGTATGTTTTATACTATGTAGTTTGTGTGTATTTGAGATAATTATGTGTGTGTTTGAGACTATATAGTTTGTAATTGTATTTTCATTTTTTTTGCTTGTGAACAGTGAACCGCACATCGAACCGGGAACCGGCCTCTCGCCGGTTCGAGGGTCGGTCCGATTCTGATAACAATATTCCACAGGACCACAATTTTTTATATATATATGATTAAATTTTAATTGTTTTACAGAGTTTGATTCTTGCCTATGGAGAATGATGAACTTTAAGGGATACATGTGAGCAAATTTAAAATTGAATCCTCACTGAAGTTGCAATCTAAAGATTCAATAGAAGATGTCACGTGTAGTTAATGGTGAAACCGGATCGGTCGGATAAGGTTTTTTATTAGGTTGGATCGGGGTTTTACTATTTTGGTCATGTACCTATATTTTTTTACCGGATTTTCTTTTAAAAAAACGACAAAAAAACCGTATAAGAAAAAATAAACCGTCTATTTGGATTTTTGGTTTAAACCGAAAAAAAAATACACATTCAAAACCAATATAAGTATTTAAAATCAAATTAAACAAAAAGTAAGTCAATTTAACAATGTTTACATACTTTTCTACTAAACCGATCAAACAACTAAAATAACTATTAAATAACAAAATTATTATTTGTTTATATTCATTTATTACATATATTAATTAATATAATATAAAAAATTATATATTTATTAACGGTCAGACCAACCTCTAAGGTTTTTTAGATTTGTAGACCAACCGGTCTAAAAAACTGTTTCAAACCAAAAAAAATTATGACCATAAACCGAACCGTATATTTTCTGATCAATTTTTTTTATTTGTTTTTACTATTTTTTGGACCACCCGATTTTTGCTTTTCCCCCTACCTGCCTTATTAATTATTAGTACTTTTATTTGACAATGATAAACATTGTGAGAAAGACACAAAAGAGGTCCAACGCAATGAACCAAAGAGCTTGGTTAATTTTCATGGAGAGTTCACGTCCTGAACTCTACATGAAAGTTAACCAAGCTCTTTGGTTCATTGTGTTGGACCGAGACTGACCCGGGTCATATTCAGTCTAGGATCGAGACCAGCCCAAGTCAAGAAAGACCGACTCTGTCGGACTTTTTTGTCTGAGGTCGGTGTCGGTCCTTCAGAAAGCAAGACCGAAATTTCAATCTCGGTCTTGTCTTCAGAACGATCGACCAAGTACCCTCATTGTTTCTTACAATTCAGAATCCCGCTTTAATAAAAATTGAAATTTTTAACTCTTAAATTTGAATAACACTGTGTGGGTTTGTTTTATTCAACTCAACGATTGAAAATATTAACATGACTGTAGTTGATGGGATCACGCTAACTATTCTACTATGCTTGAAAGGAACGTGATTGAATAGGGTATTGATTCGACGAAAGCGACGGTGTGGTCCGACGTCAGCGACATGACAGCCGTCGTCATTTGCGGAAATATATGCTTCGAGACAGCTGTTGAAGAACCGATCTTATGAAGTTTGGACCACAGTACGTATGGTCGTCGCCCTTCTTCGTCGAAATGGCATACCGTCTGTTTCTTGAACTCGAATAGTCAGTGTGTAATTACTATTAGTTTGGTGGGAGGGTAGGGATTCATCCTATTCATTGCCCAGCACATTTCGGACCATATATATATATATATATAGTTGTTGAATACTTGTATAACTTTTTTCCATTGTCTCATTATAATGTGAAATTTCTACACATAAGGGTCACTATAGAAAACATAAAATAGTTTCATGCTTCAATTAATTACACTAGTTTTTATTGTAGTAATTACAGTAAATATAAAGTGTGGTAGTTGAGGTTAGAATATACATAATATTTTTAAAAACTGTTACTATTAGAAAAAAAAAATTGATTTTTTTTTTTAGGAATATATGCATAGGCGCATGGTCACTGTGGTGCGCCTATTGCATAGGCGCGACTTTACAGGTGCGCATATGCATAGACGCATCATGTGGTCGCGCCTATGCAATATGCGCTTATAAAAGACGACGAATCCTACCTCTGTTGAACTCGCCGCTCCTTCCTCTGCAGTCAGCTCCAGCACTCCGCACCGCAGCTCCAGTCCTCCCTTCAGCTCCAGCCTCCGCCGCCTCCGTCTCCGCGCTCAGCTCCAGCCCCGGCGATCAGCTGATCTTCCTCTACCCAGACCACCCGTCGTGCTCCGATTCCTCCACCCACCCCGCCGCTCTGCTCCGATTGCAATCCCAGCCACTACCGATGTGTCGTGCCCCCGTGCAAACCGATCCCGTCGTCGTCCCGTTGTCCCCGAACTGCTGCTGACCCCGCCACCCATTTCGCCGTGCCGCAGCTCCACCCCGACGAAAGATCAGTGTTCTTCTTTTTTTTTTTTAATATATTTATATATGTTGTATAAAATTTGTATTTGTGCTAATTATTAGTAATTAAACATATTAGTAATTATTGTTAGTAATTATTCTGCTAATTAAATATATAATTAAAAATTAATTATATAATTAATCATTATTAGATAATGATTAGTAAAAAAAAATGTAGAAAATATATAAATTGTTAGAAATTAAAAATTTATACTGTTTAATTGTAGAGTTTTCATGGTGCCGCGCGCAGTTGTTACAAATCAATCACGTGGTCCAAATGTGGTAAATGTTGGTCCTTTGGATCGATCGGTCCTTTGGGGACAAGACCAACATCGTTCATCGGATCTAAGTGGTAACCAACAGATCACGTTTCGATGTTTAAAACTCGAAGAAAATTTAATTTCAGAAGATGCGAAAGCCATTGTGCAAACTGTTGGTTTGTGGGATGTGGTTATTATGTCACATCCCAAACTCGATCATAAGTTACTGACATCATTGTCCGAGCGATGGCGGCCAAAGACACACACATTTCATCTCAGACATGGGGAGATGACGATCACTCTTGAGGACGTAGCCGTGATACTTGGACTTCGTATACACGGAGATCCAGTAATAGATGATTATGCACCTGAGGAAGACATGGATGCTGCAGGTCTTGAATTATTGGGTCTGAACTTACAAGGTCGTAAAGATTTTGTTAAGTTGACTACGTTACGACAACATCTTTTTCATCCTCATCTTACCGTCGAACAACAATCGAGGACATTTATGCTCATTGTCTTCATCAATGTGCCCTGTAAAATGCTGAATATATGGATCTTCTTCATTAACCACATGGTCATCTAAGAGTGCATCAACGTCGACATCGTCATCTGAGAGATCATTGTTGTGACCATGCAAAATATTCACTGTCTCATCACCATTATCAGTAATGTTTGGAATCACATTCAGTCATCTAGTCACGCTAAACACAATAAATCGACTAGCATAACTTAATTGTAAAGCAAAAGACAATGCTGAATCCGATCGGATACGCACAAACTTGCAAAGTCCATCAGTATCTGTAAATTTATATGAAATGCTTATGGAGATGACTTCAATATCCGGCAAACCGCACTCCATACATATAATTTCCTCTAGTCTACAAAGAGAGATATCCAAGGTAGCTGTAGTAATACTGGATGTACCACCCACATAAACCTCACTACCATTCTCACACACTATTTCGCCGCCATATAAGCAAATTATACCAATTTCTGTCATGCTTGATCCTAAAAAATTAGTATTATAAAAATTATTATCAGATATTTTTATTTTTTAAACTTAATATTTATGTAAATATAACATATCTTCGTATTTGGAGAGCTGAGGAATGAAGAGCGAAGGCTGCTTGGATGAGGAAGACTGCTTGGAAATGAAGGATACGAGCAAATGAGAGGCTCCTCGGTACACATATTTAACGAAATATGAAAATAATTGACAATTACTGTTCGAAATTCAGAAATAATTGGTTGATGACGCAAATAATTGGTCCATAGGCGCTTTCTAGGGTTGCGCTTATTTACATTTTCCTAAATTTTGTTTAGCTAGTATCTACTTTTTCAAAAAATAAATCAAACCTATACACTTTTTAAAACAAACTCGAATATACACTGTTGGAACATGTAATAATGTATCCCTTTAAGTCTCTACATTTGAGCAAAAAAAAAAGTGTCTCTCTACTTGTTTGCCAAGTGGACTCTGACTGATCGTCGGATGGACCGACCTCGTAGCTAACCATACCATAGTTTAATATTTATATTATAATAAATAAATAAATGCCTAGACTAGATACACAGAACAGGTGCCAATCATTAAAGATATTGTTTATTCGACAGTGTAAATGGATAAGGAAGAGAGAGAGTCCATTCCTGCCTCTGCACCGTCCACTTGTTCTGTGGCTGTAATTAATCTTTGATTGTCCAAAATTGACTTTGTCTCCACGAAAGCTGGGCTTAGAATTTTTTTGGCTGCAGTTATTTTGTCCAAAATAACTGCATTACTCAATAAAAGAACTGATATTGTTCAAATACAAACAACAATCCGAAAAAAGAAAATTACAAAGAGGGGTTGGGGTCGCAATACCCAATCCGAAGAACACATCCCCTGCATGGCTTACTTGGCTAATAAATCCGCACACTGATTAGCGAGCCTCGATATATGCACCCAAACAATATTGTTAATTGATGAGGCAATTACCTTTACGTTTCCCACAATGGTATCTATACTCCACAGAAAATTCGAACCCTTAAAATGATTTATAACTGTTTCTGCATCCGACTCAATACGAACCTTGTGCCACCTTTCTTGGACATCAAGCTTAACACCTTCCAAAATTGCCCGAGCTTCCAGCTCCTCAACGGAGTTCGACTTAGACTGCACGGTGCAGCCCCCACAGGGTCGTCCATCGTTGTCTCGCGCAATGACACTGATCTGATAAAATAGGTAATACTCTCATTCATTTCAGGTATTTCAACTCAATATTACATTCCATTACATCAGAATCAGGTACACTTATACACTAGATTATAGAGTTGCCAATATTGCTTTTTACTTTTGACAATAATTCCTGTTTTTATGGCATTCCTGGTTTTATGGCTTTCCTGGTTTTATGGCTTTCCTGGTTTTATGGCTTTCCTGGTTTTATGGCTTTTGACTTGCTTTTGTTGTCTTATTCCAACACTCCCCCTCAAGTTGAGTGGTCGGATCTCCGATACTCAACTTGTCGAGTACTTCTTTGAACACCTTTGAGTTTACTGCTTTAGTGAGTATATCCGCTAGCTAATGCTCAGAGCGAACGACGGCAGTTTGATGCTTCCCGCCTCAAGGTTTTCTTTTATGAAATGTCTGTCCACTTCAATATGCTTGGTTCGATCATGTTGCACTGGATTTTCGGAAATACTGATTGCTGCCTTGTTGTCACATAGTAACTTACAGGATTCAGTTGGTGGAAAACCGATTTCTGTCATTAATTTTCTTAGCCATAAGATTTCTGTTAATCCTCTAGCTATCCCACGAAATTCCGCTTCTGCACTTGATAGAGCCACAACCTTCTGTTTCTTACTTCTCCAGGTTACCAGATTATTACCAATAAATGTGAAATATCCGGAGGTTGACTTTCGATCAACTGGGTTGCCTGCCCAGTCAGCATCTGTGTAACCTTGTATTTCCAGATGGTTATTTCTTCTAAACAAAACTCTATTCCCCTATGTGCCCTTCAAGTACCTCATTATCCTCGTGATCGCTTCCATATGCTCAACTTGAGGCTGATGTATAAATTGGCTTACTACTCCGACCGCATAAGCTATGTCTGATCGAGTATGTGACAAATATATGAGCTTACCCACCATCTTTTGATATCGTTCTTTATCTGCCATTCTTGTTCCTTCTGATATTTGTAAGCCATGATTCACTATCATTGGAGTTTCAGCAGGTTTGCATTCCAACATCCCTGTCTCTGTCAAGAAATCCATAATATACTTCCTTTGGGATATAAAAATCCATTTTCTTGATCTTAGCACCTCGATTCCAAGGAAGTATTTCAAATTTCCGAGATCTTTCATTTCAAATTCTTCAAACAAGTTCCTTTTGAGTTTTTCCATTTCTCCTTTGTCATTTCCTGTGATAATCATGTCATCGACGTAAATAATCAAACAGGTTATTAAGTCTCCTGTTTTTTTCAAGAACAAGGTGTGATCTGAGTTGCTTTGCCTATATCCATATTTTTTTCATGGCTATAGTAAACCTCCCAAACCATGCCCGAGGAGACTGTTTCAGACCATAGAGTGCCCTTTTTAATCGGCACACCTTTTCTCCTTGACTCTCATTCTTGTATCCTGGAGGAACTTCCATATACACTTCTTCTTCGAGATCTCCATGGAGGAATGCATTCTTTACATCGAACTGGTGGAGCGGCCATTCTTTATTTGCGGCTATAGATAACAATACTCTGATTGTGTTTATTTTGGCTACCGGCGAAAATGTCTCGGAATAATCAATCTCGTATGTCTGAGTGTATCCTTTTGCCACCAATCTCGTTTTGTATCTATCAATGGACCCATTTTGCTTATACTTGATAGTATACACCCACCTGCATCCTACTGGCTTCTTTCCAGCTGGCAATCTGCACATTTCCCATGTCTTATTTTTTTTCTAGTGCCTCCATTTCACTCTTCATAGCCCGTTTCCAATTCTTGGATTGTTGAGCTTCTTCGGTTGTTCGCGGGATTTCTTCTGTGAGAATAGACATTGTGAAAGTCTTTGCCTCCTCACTTAAGCTCCCCCTTACTGTGTTTGCCACTGGATACCTTGATCTGTTTGGATCCCTTTCTGGTGTGTACCGCTTTGGTGGCCTTCCTCGATTCTCTCTTGGAGGCAATTTATATCCTCCAATCATTATCTCATCTTGTTCACCTGGTTCCTCACTCAAAATATTAACGTTTTGAGTTTCAGATGAACTTACCGGGCTTACCTCAGATACCTCAACTGGTAATGAAATATCGGTTGTGACCCTTAGTTCACTGCTCGATACTGGCGTATCAGAGGTTGGCTCAAGGGTTGGACTATCTTGCTCTTTTGGTCCTTCATTGGAGAGACTTTGTCTGTCATAGGAGATATTGGAATTACATACCCATTCCAGTGGATCATCTGTAAGACTCCCCCCCTGACCACTGGACTGGTGATAAAAATACTCGGTTTCAAGGAAATCACAGTTCATGGTTGTGAACATGCGACGAGTTTTAGGATCATAACATCGATATCCATTTTGATTAACTCCATATCCGACAAACACACATTTGACTGCACACGGATCAAATTTGTTCCGGTCAATCTTAGGTATGTGACAAACACAGAGCAACCAAAGACACGAGGGTTTAAACTTAGAGTGGGGGGGTACTTTGGTCAATTCAGAAAGAGTCTGGATCAGTGTTTTGAAATTGAGAATTTTTGTAGGGAGACGATTGAGGAGGTATGTTGCAGTGGCAACGGCTTCAGGCCAGAATGATTTTGGAACTTTTGACTCAATGAGTAAGGCTCGCGTTATTTCAAGGAGAATTCTATTTTTCCTCTCGGCCACACCATTTTGTTCCGGAGTGCGTGGACACGAAGTTTGATGAATGATTCCTTTTTCAGAAAAGAAATCTGTCATATGTTGATTTACAAATTCCCCCCCATTATCTGACTGAAGGACTTGAATTTTTTTTTGAAATTGATTTTGGATCATTTGGAAGAAGTGAGTGAATTTGTCAAACACTTCTGACTTTTGTTTTAAAAAATATACCCATGTTATACGAGTGCAATCATCGATAAATAATACGAAATATCTAAAACCTTGACCCCCAGAAATTGGTGTTGGACCCCACACATCAGAATGAACTAATGAAAACATGGAATTCATACGAGTACTATGAGGCTTAAACGCATGTCTATGACTTTTTGCAAGAATACAGGTCTCACAAGACAGATTTCTAGTCTTAAAAAACAACTTAGGGAATAAAAGTTTTAGATAACCCGAGGATGAATGACCCAATCTCCTGAGCCATAACCAAGCCTCTCTTTCGGAAGTCCCATGAGCAAGTAGTGCAGAACCTGGTTGAGCTACTTCATCCACGTAGTACAAACCAGTGCATTCAGTGCCACGCCCAATAATCACCCCAGTTTGGATATCCTGCAGTATACAAAAAGCCGGGTTCATCACCATAGTACAATTCAGTTCTTTAGTGACATGAGACACCGATAACAATTTATTTGAGAGGGTCGGGACCAAGAGACAATTTGATATTCTCAATGTTGAGGAAATTTCTACTGTTCCCATTCCGGTCACTTGGGCCTTTGCCCCATCTGCAGTATGAATGTATTCAATCTGGGACTTCACAATATTCTTAATATCACGGGAATCATACGTCATAGTATCGGTTGCCCCACAGTCAAAAATCCACTGATGATTTTTAAGTGTATCTTTCTGGACTGAATATGCATGTTTTAAAAAATCAGGGACTGAACCGAACTTAATTGGGGCAGTGTTCTGATTTTTTAAAACATTAGGGGTCAATTCGCTAGGGTTAAAAGTGAAGGGACTTGGATGTAAAATCCAAATCCCTTTACCTTCAATTGAGCAGCCATTCCCGTTCGGTTCATTTGTAGCGCCTCCCTTCATTTGCTTCGGTCTGAAGCTCTCTCCATGGTGGCTAGGGTTTCCGCCGTGGCTCTCGTGGCGGCTGATGCTTGCGACTCCGGCGAAGGATTGGTCTCCTTCGTATGCTGGAAGCTTCGGTTGGGCTTGGCGAGGCGTGGCAGCCGACTCTTCGTGGTTGATGGTGGCCACCGAGTTGCCCACCACGATGGCGGAGCGGCTCCGTTTCTCCTCCCACCACTCGGGATAACCGATAAGCTTAAAACATCCGTCCTTCGTATGTCCACTCATCCCACAGTGAGTACATTTCAGTTTGCTTCGGTCGATTCGAGGTGAAGATCCGTCGGGTTTCCCGGTCGTGTCCGACCGATTAGTCGTATTTCGACCTCCTTTTGCTGAATTAGCTGCGGTATATTGATTAGCTGGATTAGATCCGTTGATTAGGTTGCTGTCGGTCCAATTGCCCCTAGATAATAGTCCCTCGCCGAGTCCCGAACCTGTCCCCGATGATGTTCCGTCGGAGGTTGCCGCTCCCATGATGTGGAGTCGGGTGGCCTCCTTCCGGACTGAAGCATATGCTTCTTCGACTGAGGGGAGTCGGTCCGATCGTAACATCTCACGTTTGATTCCATCAAATTTGGGATCAATTCCCCCTAAGAATTGATACAGCTTGGTCTCGTTCCAAATTCGGTTGTAGGAGGTTATATCTTGACTGCATATCATAGGATTTGGCCTCCTGGCTTCGATCTCTCCCCATAGGGATTGTATCGAAAGCCAGAAATCTTCGAGTGTAAGTAGTCCCTGCATCATTTTCGCAGCCCGATTATGAAGGTCGAAAATTTGCAGTGAATCCTTACCACTCCCATAAGTCGTTTGCAGTGTCTTCCATAACTCCCGGGAAGTAGGATAGTGAGCCACATTATTTGCTAATTGTGGCCCTATGTTCTGAATCATCCATGAGAACACAATGAGGTCGTCTTGTTTCCACCTCTCATAGCCTGGGTCGGATCTGCTTGGGGGTTCCGGATCCCAGGTTATGTGTTGCAATCGACCCCTTCCCCCAATTGCGATTTGCATCAATCTGGCCCATAGATGGTAGTTTGGGTCGATGAGCTTTGTGCTCACCGTGACGGTTTTTGGTAGGCTTTTTTCGGTTTTGTGGCTGAGGTTAAGACCATTTTTCAGTATCTTGGCTATTTTGAGGGTTAGGTCATCATCACTTATACCTGAACCCATTTGGGTTTGAGAAATTGGAGTTTGGGACTCTTGGCTTTCATTGTCGGACATGGCTGGTCGGATCGAGTATTATTCTGGTAGATGATGAGCCAGAAAAACACCCAATCCTTCAAGGATTATGGACCTGCTCTGATACCATGATAAAACAGGTAATACTCTCATTCATTTCAGGTATTTCAGCTCAATATTACATTCCATTACATCAGAATCAGGTACACTTATACACTAGATTACAGAGTTGCCAATATTGCTTTTACTTTTGACAATAATTCCTGTTTTTATGGCATTCCTGGTTTTATGGCTTTCCTGGTTTTATGGCTTTTGACTTGCTTTTGTTGTCTTATTCCAACACGATCCCTCCTCGTCTGGTGGCCGAGTTCCAAGCTGCGTCGCAGCTTATTGCAACAACTCCAGGTTTCGGTTTCTGCCATCGTGGTTGAGGTTGCCTTGGAGATTTCGGTTGCTGCTTGAAGCGAGACGCCTCAATTTCCTGTGTTGACCCTAGGATTTGCTGAATGATGATTGTTGGATTTGGAGTTGTGTTCTGGAAGACCAAATTGCAGCGGGCCTTCAGATAAACCAGCACCCCAACATGACGAGCATCCATCTGTTTTGTGTGTTGCCCGCAAAATTAGAATTAGAATCCATCTGCCGGGCTTAGAATTAGAATACTCTTGTCCAGTGTTATCAGAACCGGACATCCATCTGTTGGGCTTAGAATTAGAATACTCTTGTCCAGTGTTATCAAAATCGGACCAGCGGTCCGACCGGGTCCAATCGGGAATCGAGCCCCTGTCCGGTTTGGTTCAGCTAAAATGCATATAAATAGTGTTTGAATCGGGTTGGACCGACCGGTTTTCCAAAAACCGACCGATTTTAATCTCTCCATAAATAAATAAACTAGGGTAAAGTCTGAAAATGGTCCATCATGTTTGCACAAAATGATTTTCGGTGTAACTTGTTTTTTAGTGATGGTACATGGTTCAATACGTTTGAAAATGATGGCAATTGGTACCTCCGTTACTTTTCTGTTAAAAAATTCCGGTAAATATTTTTCATAATTGCAAAATTAACCAAATATTTTTATAAATGTTACAATTACACCCTACAAACTTACATTAATATTTCAAACATTTAGAAAAATATTTGGTTAATTTTGAAAATATGAAAAATATTTAACGGAAGTTTTTAACAGTCTAGTAACAGAGGTACCAATTACCATCATTTTCAAACATGTTGGACAAAAAACAATCGTTTAAGTTTGAAAACCATTTTCGTCAAACATATTGTACCATTTTCAGACTTTTCCCAATAAACTATACATTAACGAGGGATAGTAGTCCCACGAAAGGAAACTGTTCCGGTCAAATTCAACGTAGTTTAATCAACTTAATTTTGTTTTGGATTTATTTAACATTTAATTTTATATTTTTATTTAAAATCACATTTTAGACAATTGATTTTACAATTTGTATTATTTAATAAATATGTTAATAGTGATCAATACAAAACTTGACAAATGTTTGTAAATGAAACGGTAGTTATAGAAGACTTGACTCGTAATTTGGATTAGATTTTTACTATGATTGTTATCGGTTTACTCGACAAATTTTATCGTTGGTTACTAATTACCATTAACAAAAAAATATAAAAAGAAAATAGGGGAAACTGTCCACTTTATCATTAGGATCATTTACATGTCTATTTTTTTTTTAAAAACATGTGTTCAATTTTTTTGATATGTGTCTAAACAGTAGTTCAAAATACTATTTGAAAGTTTTTTACGTACCGTATTATACAGTCAGTCTAAAAGTAAAAAATTAACGCATAGTTATTGTCGGACGTCGGATCCGACTTTTTCCCGACCCGTTTTGGAAAAATATTTTTAATTTTGTTTTTTTTGAAAATGTCGGGTCATGGCGAGCGACGGGTCCGGTCGAGAGGGGTCATCAACCAGACCAAAAAAATTGAAAGAGTCGCCACCGATTAATTAAAGGCTAATCGGAATCCTAAAATTGCCTAGGGTACATGGAGTTTACATCCTAGGGCTTAAAAAGGTCTACGTCCAGAGAATAGAGTTCGGGGGTTTGATTACATCTTAAAAGCTCGCAAGCTCATAATCCGCCCTTTCGGTACTTTAGTTTGCTTTTGATTTTTTTTTTTATTTACCTGAATTGCTCGTTTCGATCATGCTTGGCCCAAAAAAGACTATATGCATTTTCCTTAAACCATGTATAAACATTTTTTTTTATGATTTAATTTTAAATAAACAAAAGAGTACTAAAGTTAATCGTGCTCGAAAAAAATAGTTTAACTCTCGAGCCATTTTAAACGTGTCAAAACATGCACGGGTGATTTTTGAAGATTTTAAGCTCGTTGGACTAATTTGTCCCATTTTGAGAAGTTATAGGATGTCAAAATAAATATAGGGACAAAAATGCAATTTATTAAAATTTGATCTGAATTGGACAAATATTTCGAAAATTGCAGAAAAGACCCTAAACTATTCTGGACTTATTTGTAACACTTGGTAAAGTTCTAAAATAACCCGAAAATTATTCTAGACTTATTTGTAACATTTTGAAAAGTCATGGAATGTCCAGAAAAATTTAGGAATAAAAATTGTAATTTTCGAAAAAAATATAACTTAACTGAAAATATTTTTTTAAAAATTACAGAATTGACCCTAAACTATTCTAGATTTATTTGTAATACTTGGTAAAATTCTAAAAATAACCCGAAAATTATTCTAGACTTATTTGTAACATTTTTAGAAATCATGGAATGTCTAGAAAAGTTTAGAAATCAAAATTTTTTTTTTTTTTAAAGAGCTGAATTAAGAAAAACAATTTGCACAAATTGCCCAAAACTTTTCCGGTTTGGTTTATAACACTCGATAACGTCCCAGAAATGACCCGAGAGTCCAAGGACCGAGTTGTAACCTTCATCAAAGTTTGGGAATGACCTAAGTCAATTTTGAAATTTTTATTTTTTTCACATATACATAATATACATATATTATACATAATACATAATATATATATATAGTATTACATAGACATAATATAAATAGATATTATACATATAGATAAATAGATAACATAAACATAATATAAATATATATTATACATATAGATAGATATAGTATTACATAAATATAATATAAATATATATTATACATATAGATTATATATAGTAATACATAAACATAATATATTATATGTATAGATATATATAATAATACATAAACATAATATAAATATATATTATACATAAATATATAATATATGTATATAAACTCTTCTTCTTTATTTCACATTTAGAAAATACAAAATATGATATTGAAAATGAGAGAATATACCTAACTCATGGGAGGCTTAATACCGTACGAGGAACCGAGTCCGATAATTATCGATATTTTTCACTCTTGTTTTTTTCTTTTGTTTTTTTTTTTCTTTCTTTTCTTCTTTCTTACTTCTCTTCCTTCTTTCTTTTCTCTCCTATTTCTCACTACAACTCTCTCTAAATCCTTTCTTTCTCTCTTCTATTTATACACAAAATAAGTAGATATTTTTTTGATATTTTTTTGATTTTTTATTATTTTTTTTTTTAATATCGATTCCTCGCGTACGGTATTTTGATCCCGAGCCAAAATCAGGTGTTTACAGTTAGCGTTATTTAATTCGTAATTAAATTATCTACGCACCGTAATGTTTTTTATTATTTTGAGTAAGTACATAATTAAATTTATCACCTAAACCATTTAATTATTTCGGTCAAATTCTGGTGTAAACGATGTTAGGTTACAAAATCACTGTATTTCCAATCAAAAAAATTACCCTAGATAGATAATTGAATTACCACATAAATGACGTTAACCGTGTTTAGTTTGGACTTACATGGTCCGAGTTATAATTTTTTAAGTAAAATTTTCATATCTCAACTTACGGCATGCCGTACAGTCAATCCGTAAATCCAAATTTAATATTTTTTGCATCATTTGAATCGCAATTAAAATATCTACTTACTATAATTTTTTTAATTTTTTTTAATATATACATAATTTTATTTTTAATTAAACATCGAGTCATTATTATGAAAAAAATAATTAAAAAAAAAAGTGAACAGGCGCCACCCCAGGGGTGCGCCTATGTCCAAAAGGCGCGACCCCGGGGTGCGCGTATACCTATTTTTCTTTAAAAAAAATTGTATATTTACTTTTCTAAATAAAAAAAGTAACATGGTTACTTTTAAAAAAAATCCCTGTGGACACTTCATTTGGTTTGGGTCCCGTAATTCGATTTCCCTCCATAGACTCTACATTTTGTTGTATAGTATCTCTAAGGAATCGGTGCCCTGTTTAGTATTGTTAGTTCAAACAATTAAATCGAACAACTAAATACCATCCTTGCATTTGCTATATGTGCGGCTAATCCATTTCATAGGTCCTTTGCTGTAGGGAACTCGACATATTGGTGTACCATGTTGTCTATCATCCAAGAGCATACGATCAAATCATCTTGCTCCCATTGTGCATAGTTCGACTCCTCGGATTGAGGTGGTGCCGGTACACCCGTGAGATGGTGAAGCATCTCTTGTCCCCCGATCTTCATTCGGATCAGTCGTGACCACAGTGAGTGATTACTTTCATTCAACTTTACACTTAAGTTGATTGTTGAAACTGATATGGACTGACTGCATATGCTATTGGCTTGTGGCAGACTTGAGAGCAGTGTCGCCCATTGAGACGCCACCGATTCATTCGTTGAGCCAGGCTCATTAGTGCAGGTGTTGTCCCCTTCGGACTCAGCCATGACTGAGGTATGGTTTGTAAATGATGATCGCCGAGAAAGGTTAACCGATCAATTGATCGAACAATCCGGCTCTGATACCATGTTGAATTTAGACAACCAAAAACTATCTTTGAAGAAGAGCTTATAGCTCAAAACCGTAGCATACAAATTTGATTGTACAATCATACATTACACCTCTATTTATATTACATACATGACACTCTAGCTACTTATTCTACTACTAATCCCATATTATGTCTAGCATGAGTTCTATTTGCAGTATTATTTCTTTATGCTTCATGCTCCATGCTCCATCCACATGTAAAATAGATTCCTTGCTGCACATGTCTAACACTTGCATGTCTAACACTTGCAGGTGTATTATTATACCTGATTCATTGCCTGTTCCAACTTCCAACAAACTTCTAATTGAATCCAACCATATTGTAATTACACGACATCAATGTTGTGATTTTTCAGCAAAATAATAACAATATATGTGTTACTGCAGACAAACACCAATGTTTTTGCACAAGAACATATATATATACATATATAAGCTGTTAACTTAACAACATCTACAGCTTCTCGACAGGGAATCCAATCACGGGCTTTATCTCGGACGCAAGTGATCGTAGTTCATCCACCTCATCGGGAGTCAGACTCCACCCAACTGCACCTCCAAATTCCTTGGCTTGATCTGCATTTTTGGCACCTGGGATGGGGACTACGTTTTCTTGTGCCACAAGCCAATTGAGGGCAACCTGTCATCATACATAATGAATACTTACAGCTTATAACATAACCCACCACGCATATATGTTCAAGAATCTATCATATGATACGGAGTTTTACTGGAATTTACCTGTGTGGAGGTTTTACTGTACTTTTCTCCAATTTCCGACATCCTTCTCAGCAGAGGTTGCAGCTGCGAAGAAGAACAGGGATTAAGCTAACAGTGTTGTCTGGATAACAAAACTTTATTGATTTCAGATTCCAAAGAGAGATCACTTTAGTTAAGAACTCGGGTGTGTATATATTCCCTCGAGGGCCAGTGGGTGGATTTTCTGGTGTATATTTTCCAGTAAGGGCACCTGCATGGGGAAATTGTTATTCCATAAAGCAAACTTAATAGAGCACAAACTCAAAATCGAACCACGAGAGTTTAGTTTACCCTGAGCAATAGGTGAATATGCGATCAAAGTGATACCGAGCTCATCACATGCAGCCTTCACGCCATTTTCCTCGGGTGTCCTGTAAATGAGGCTGTAATTCACTTGGTTTGAAGCTAGAGGAATGCCCCTCGTCTTAAGCCTCTTGTATGCATCACGCAGCCTCTTTTCTGTACATAGGTATCTGTAAGATATTTCTTACTACGTTTATATTCCAAGTTTAACCCAAAGAAAAGATTTCACTGATTTGATTTCTCAGAACTGAAACCGAGATATTTACCGCTATAGTTTGAAACACCAACAGCTTTCACAAGACCCTGCTCCACAGCATCTCCAAGACCATCTATATACCCTGAATAATAACGTGATGCTAATATTTATTCAATTTTGATACTCATCATAGACACTGCAGAAAACAAAATGTGGGTGGGTGACGTGGGTATTCGGTCAGTCGGCATAAGCACGCTCCATTGGCCCTCCGGCCTCCCAGATGGAACACCTTCCTTCCTACAGCATGTTAGGCCAGAGTGGAGTGTAACAAATGCACAGTTGATTTCACGCACATGGCGTAAGAATAAATTACCTTCATTTCCCCATATTCCAGGCCTGAGAAAATATAAGATTTGTGTTATGCTGTTTATATTTGGCAGATCCGATTTGAATAGATGGGTAAGTAGAGCAGGTAAGAAGATCTCATAGCTCACCAATGGAGCTGGTAGAGTTCTACAGAAGAAAGTTCGAGACGGTTAAGGGAATCTTTAAGAGCTGCTATAACACTCTGACGACCCAGCCTCCATGGCAAGGCAGCAAACTTGGTGGCAACTGCAACTTCCACTCCTGGATCTTTCTGTTTCCTTTCCTTGATGAATCTTCAAATAAAGATTTTTTACGTTAAGAATGTTGCTTCATTTTTTAAAAAAGGTTTGCTTGTTGTGCAAGAATTAGAAATATAAATGATGAGTTTTTCACCTTCCAAGTAATGTTTCTGAGTTTATGGCTCCGAAAGAGAACTGCAAGTTGGGATTCTAATGCATCAGTATTGATGAATAACAAATTCTGCATCATGATGAAGAAATGAATAATAAGAATCATTATTTCTCACCCTGGAGCCATAAACCTCAGCGGTATCAAAGAAGGTTATGCCATTGTCAACACTTGCATCAAAAGCAGTCTTAGCAGCTTTCATTTTTCGATCTGACATAATTACATGAGTTAGACAATTAGTCAATCCGTGATGGAATGTAGAAAGTCATATGACTACCATACAAGGAATAAGAGCCAAAAGAAAAGCAAGAAGATGAATGAGCTTCAAATAAAAAGACAAATGAATTAACAAACATTGAAACCCAATCACACACTATATAGAAGTATTCTGCTTTACCCCACATTTAATATTATATAGGTACAGCTACAGTACATACTGTTTATTATACACTCAAATTACCAAACACATGAAATGGAAAGTCGACTCCAGGAATGATTCTAATCAATTCATTTACACATCATAGATTAAATACAAGAAGAACAAGCAATTGGTTTGCACTCTATATTCTACCTAAATCACACAAGAAATTCAAAAAATACTATGAATGCACTGATTCCACTATTATTGAGCAAATTGTGGACTGCCAAAATCAACTAAAAGTTTCTAGAATCCGGATAAATGTTCACAACCACCAATCTCTTGCTTAAACTACCATAGAATCATCATCATATTGGTGGAATGGAATGGAACCAATAGACCGAATTGCTGCTTCTCTAGCACATACAAATCTCTCTATAAATAAAAAATGACACTTTCCTACATATGGGGAATAACGTGGTTGAATGCCTGGATACCCATATCATAAATAAAAATAAGAAAAAGTCCACAAATCGTTGATTCTCAAGCGAGTCAAACCCAGGAGAAACATTCAAACTGTAAACTGTTCAACTAAAAGAATTGTACCATCCCATTCGAAGTTATTCCAGTAACTGGTATCGCCCCAAGACCAAGCTCCAATCCCTAGCCGTGATACCTTCAAATCAGAGCTCCCCAGCTTCAGCTTCTCTTCCCCTGTACTTGGAGTCGCAACCTCCCCTGACGCAATAGCTCTTATCTTTGTATTAACCTTTCTGTGGTTGAAAACAGAGGAACAAGCACTGCTGATATGCAGCGCCATCATCGATTCCTCCGACTCAAAAAGCTCTAACAAACACAGGAATCAACAAAGGAATGAAATGCGTAGCGCTAGGAATTGAAGGGAAACTTGAGATTTGACGGAAGTGAAAGAAGATGGCGAAAATTTCAAGAACTGAATTTTAATGAAGACTAACAGAAGAAGCCGGGATGATTTGTGTGAGCGCCAAAGTACCGAAAACTTCGAGGAGCCCGAACAAGAGAGTGGTCTTGTAGTGAACACGTCGGATGTAGTTTGTCCACGTTTTCTCTTTATTTCTTTAGATAATTCATCTTAAGAAGGAAAATATTTCTATAAGGAGATAATACTTCTAGGCCCAAATTATAAAAAAATTAGGCTCAAGGATTACCAATGTAACTGGCCCAATATGTATGACCCGTCCACCACAATATGACAAAAATGATAGTGCAAAAAACTCGCCGTTGCCGGGCATCGAAACCGGGTCACCCGCGTGACAGGCGGGAATACTTACCACTATACTACAACGACTTAGTTGTTATTATGTCAGTGTGCATAGTATCTAATATCAATACACTTGTATTTGAATTAATATTACACACTATTACGAAGCATAAACTCCTGGGTTTTGTGATCTCTTCTCTGAAAATATAACACTAAATATTCGAACCCTTCTTAGTGGTTTACAATGGTTTTGTGGCACCTTATTTTTCTTGTGTATGATTTGTCCTCCTGATCGATTAAGGATATATTACATACATATTCCGAAACATATCTATTTATATATGTACTGGGACCGATGAGTAATTGCGGATGATCGAACGAGGGAATTAGGGTTTTACAAATTGATGTTACCGTGAATTTGCCCCATTTTCATGCAATCATTTCTAGTTATCTTGCTTAGGTATTATAAGGGAAAGAAGAAAAGGTTTGCAGACGGATGGAAGGAAGACGACTGCGCTTGTCGTCGGTGATACAAATACTAGCTTAGTTTATACAAGTTTCAGTATATATATAATGAAAGGTTTAGAGTCATGTCCGACACAAACGGTATGATGTCCTTTACAAGTACTAGCTAGAGATGAAGACACTTCATATTAGCTACATACATAAGTATATATAGACCTTACAACCATTTGTAAAATGATCATTCTCACCATACCGATTAAACATCTGCCTGGTTAATTAGGCAGCTGGTGCCACAGTGATTGCATCATCGGCATCATCTTCTTGAGCGAGGCTAACCTCTCCACTGACAGCTTCTAGGAGACGACGACGGTATTCAGTGCAGACGGAGCAACGTTGCTTGGAAACAAGAACCACCATTTTCTCTAGCCGGAAGTGTGTATTTGTAGGTATATAGAAACCAGTCTTCTTCGTATGATGAGATATGAAATCTGTAGAGACTTCCTTTATTTATAATATCACCCCCCGTCATAATCGAAATCATTCGATATATGGAATATCTGTAAAGTTTTGATTCTTTAACATCAACTTTGATTGCCCGAGAGAGCTGCCTGCCGACCCCATGATGCATTCGACGTTTATATAACCCACATGCAATGACGACCCTCATATATACCAAAATTTCAAATCGGTTGCTTTATATATGTGCACACATCACCATGTGATCCACAGTGGATGTCTTGGAAGTTACTAACTACAATATATAGGTTGCTACCCAAAGAACAACACACACCAAGAATGGATGTTACAAGTTTTTTTCCGCATCGATCCTAGGAGAATAATCATCACTCACAATGACTGTCAGACCATAGGGGTTAGATTGTTGGCCAAAAAGATTTTTAATTCCCTAGAACAATAGCTAGGTTAAGAGACGAACCGTTAAACTGCTACATCATCTTCTACTTATTGATGTTACAAGTTCTTTATTATCAGTCGTGTGTTTCCTAAAGTTCCACTGATGTTAAAGAAAAGATCTTTCGATTGGGCAAGTTGTCCTGACTAATGAAAGAAGCCAGTTTTAGTGTAAAAGTGTATAACTTTAAGAGTTAAATCCCACTGCTGACAACAAAAATTGGATTTGGTCTAACTGGGAAGGTAAAGCATGTTCATAACTAGGTGTTTGCAAAAACGGAGCCATTGGGGAATAAATGATGAGCATTTATATCATGTAATTTTAATTCTATAAATGTATTTTTTTTAATTTTAATTCTATAAATGTATTTTTTTTTTTAAAAAAATCAACCTTTTAAATTCTTATATTTATTCCTAAATTTTATTTATTTATTTTACTCTAGTTCTTACCCCTTTTAAATTTAAAATTTGGATTCGGTCCCTGGATGTTTGCATCAAACTAGACAGATTCATACTAGATGTACAAGTTTTCTAATTTCTTTCCTCCCAAACTGTACGAGAGTGAGTGAAACACTAAAATTTAAATAAGACTCCTAGTATTTGAGATTTGAAATCTCTACCACTAAGTGGCATGCAAATTTTGAGGTTGGACATCTATCTTGTCTTGTGGGTTGAGAATCTGAGGTTAAAGCACGTGAGGTGGACTCATGGAGTGTGGCTGCTGCACACGATTCATTCATGGCGGAGAGCAGTCCAAGCACGTTCCCATTCTTCCTTGGCACGAGCAGATGTCGTGACAGTGGCGAATATTACTGCCTACGTTGCATGCGGCCAACGCTAAGTCAAAGTGACTTTATTGTTTGGCCAGACAAGCTTTTTGAGGGGTAAAACAGAAGAGGTTATAGTTCTTACAGGTTCTGTCAGGATTGAATTTGTGTAATTAACGTCCAAGTAATGGTCGTGTTATTGACATTGATGAGATGTAGGGCGCGTAATGGTCGGGCTGGCAAGCCGGTATCAGGGTCCATAAAAATGATAGCTTTTGAAAGTGAGTTTTGAAGTTTTCTACATTTCATGGATTGAGAAGTCTTACGCTTAAGCTGCAGTTATTACGAAGCTTGTACAGTTGAGACATTCTCTCTATTCAAACTTCTTAGCTATGACCTTTCCCTTGGGGGATCTTGCTGAGGAATCCCATATCCAACTTCCGATAATGGTGTTGAAGCTTGTCACTGATTCGGTAAGCAAAGTCATCAACTTCATCTTCATACTGCTCGTACAGAACCGGCAATGTATGAGCAGCAACAAAACCTTCACCACAATAATGATAATTAATGAACTTCTGCGCAGATGTTTTTGATAGGAACAATGAACTAGGTTCAGAAAAAACATGATTTTTTGCTTGGTTCCGGTTCATGAGCGTTGGATTCACTTACCCATATAGATCACTGTCAGAAAACTGCACCAGCTTCCAATTACAGCAGCAGTCCAGAGAGCTGATATAACCTGTAAGGAAGGAATGTGTTGCACAAATTCAAGCAAACCCGAATTTCGATATCATCCAGAAATGTATAATTTGCACTAGATCTGTTTTCTCAAAGAGAAAATTCAAATCTTTCTGGAAATTTGGAAAGAAAGTTGACATTTTTACAACATACCGTAAGGAACTGTACCAAGTTTCCACTTGTGGAAACATCTTGAAGAAATCTCAGACCCTCGTTAACTTCCGCACCAACTGACTTTCCAACATTAACAAATATCTCTCTGGGAAGAACAAAGCGCGGAGGTCTCGAGGGCCTATGTGTATGGCAGAAAAGGATAAATTAGAAACATAGTATATTGCAAAGTCGCATATTTTTTAATAAGCAACACAAAAATGTAGAATGATTTGTATGTTTCATAGTATCCATTCACCTGCTAAGGAAGCCACAAGCATTAGTCCAAAGAAATTGCGCTAGCATGCCGAAAATCAAAGCAAGACATACAAAAGTGAGGAAGTGATAGTTGAGCCATTCAAAAAGAACCCAGATGGCTGTTGCAGTTGCTAAGACACTCGCCGAGATTTTCTTGTTCCTCCACAATAACACATCAGCAGCTATCAAATTTGAGATGGTAAATGCTTAGCAAGTAAAATAGCTTATGAAAAGGATTTTGAATCTCTTATTTTGGGTGTTCATTCATATCATGACCATCGATTTAATAATTTGATTAATGGATGAAATTCTACCGTGTCACTCAAAAAAATCAAATCAAAATAGAGAAAAGCAACAAAGTGAAAAAATCCCATCCATTGATCATTCTGAGGATGAAATCGTGGCGTTATATTGAGACCAAATTGGAGAGACCAAATCATCAAAATGAAAATGAATGTGATTGTGATTGTGATTGTTCATACATTTTCCGCCCCCCAAAAGATGGTGAAGAGGCCTCTGACGTCCAAAGAGTCTTTTGAACTGAGTGGCAACTTTACTGGATCTGTCCTCTTCAAAGAAGGAGACAGTTTTCTGCTTTGGAACGGTCTCCGCTAGTGTTTCGACAATATTGTTGAAGATATACTCTGCTGTTTTTTTCTCAGGCATTTTTCCTGATGCTCAAACAGACAACAACAAGCAACACCATTTGTTTAGCAGAGAAACTAAATTCTGCTGGAATCACATGCACAATGACACTTTCAAATTTTTATTAAAGAAATAAGGATTTATTTTAGCAGCACGATTATTTTAATACAATTCAATGTTGCCATAAATTTCGGAATCAAGGAAAATCTAAAATCACTTCTACCTAACCCGCCAAGGTTGGCTTAGCTATTTAAGGAGCGAGTTTCGGCAAAAGAGTGTCATGCCTTAATTCCTGCCAGAACCTAAGTGTAAACAATCTTAAGGCTACGGGAGCGTGGGGAATAGTCAGGCCAAGTACCAAGACCACCCGCATTGAGGGGCGGAAATCCAATCTCAAGGATTTCACAAGATTTAACAGAAAATTGGAATTGAACGCAGAAAAGCTAGACGAGAATTTCGAACATGCATAGAAAGATTCCAGTTCGATCGAATTTTTTTACCATCTAGCTCAATCGAATTAGAAGCAGCAAAAAATCACATCTGTCAAACCAGACATCACCAGTAGCAGAATCTTCGTTGCAAAAACTAACAATGTGAAAGACTAAGAGGAACTCAGTACTGAAATCGAGCAACGAAAACTAGTCCAATCAAGAATACATACCAAGGGGTGTAAAATCAGAAGCTTTCGGAAGAATCAGAGGCACAGAGAAGTGGGTTTTCTCCACGAAGGTGAATCCGGTACTAGTTTTCACTTTTGAGAGATGCGTGAGTGCAGAGTTGATTCGGCAACTTGGGTGGCATTGTCACGAGACGACGAAAAGGAATGGGGTGGAAAAGTAAAATATTTCGCTTATTAAATGGATAAATACCAGTAGCTAAACTTTGAACGTTTTGAAACGAGTTACCGAACTATAAAAATTCAAAATGGGCTACCTCAACTTTGAAGAATGTGCAAATAGCTACATCCGTCCAATTTTCCGTCGAAAAATCGTTGAAAATTCGTCAGAAATTGAACGGAGGTGACTATCTGCACATTTTTCAGAGTTGAGTAGCTCGTTTTGAATTTTCAAAGTTCGCATAGCTCGTTGCAAAACATTCAAAGTTCAGTTAGTTACTTGTTATTTAACCCTTAAATTAATATGATGTAACTATTAATGATAGGAATATGATATAACATTTTGACGTTTTATTATCTAATTAAAAAGTTTTGAATTCTAGTATGTGAATGAAAATATATTTATTACTACACCAAGAAACTGAACCACGAATACACATTATGTACGGTCTTTTTTCTTCTTTTTTTTTTTTTTGAATTTTTGGTACGACCGATCCAAGATTTGAAAGATTAAGGATCATACCAAACAGGCAAACATTAATAGTTACTAGAGAACTGACTCGCGCTTTGCGAAGAATATAATAATTATTCGACTTGTCGTAATAAAAATTTAGTCTCACATAAAATTTAAATTATTATATTAATTAGCAAAAATAAATTAAAATAATTTTAATCATATAATTATATTAATATGATGGGTAAAATACGAGTTTCCCTCCAATGTTTAAGTCAAATTTAAGTTTTCTCCTTAATATTTGAAATTTGAAATTTTAATCCTAATGTTTGGAGAGAGAATTCGGGAAAAAAAAAAACAGAATTCATTTCCCAATTCCCTTTTGTCGGTGATGGTTCGGTGAAACAATTAAAGGTGTTTACAATTAAAGGTTATTGCCAATTTTTAGATGAGAAGACAAATCATCGCCAATGTACCTGTGAGAGATTATCTCCATACGCCAAGGAACCTCTTTTCCAATTCATCAGTGTCTTCTTCATGCTAAATCTCCGATATATCTCACAAGACGTTGGTATCGACTTATTTCACTAAACACATATTCATATCTAATTGATTGATCGATGAAAACTTGACGGCAACACGAAGGAAGAACCCTAGTTATAAGAAGAAGAAGAAGACGAAGCCTAATCAAGAGCTTTAGGTAACAACCAGGGGCTTGTAAAATTCAAGGCAGCTATCCAAGGAGGCTATCCAATGTCACAATCCTTTTCGTAAGAAGGTGAATGATGAGATGGTGTAACAGAGAATGTCATGGACGTTGAAGAAACGGAAGAGTTTGTACTAGAGGGCAATTTTGTCATTTTAAGATAGTAAAAAAAGCACGTAATTTGCACATAATAAGATTTCTGTTTGAACTAAAAGGTAATTGGACGGAAAGGGGAGATTTTTAATCCGGTCCAAACATTAGGACTAAAGTGGGAAAATTAAAAACGGATCAAACTTTAGGGGGCAATGTCGTATTTTACCCTAATATGATTAACTCAACTTACAAAATAAAAATATTTTTATTTTTGTTATTGATACAATATTATTCAACTTACTTTTTTATTTTTGTAAGGTTTATTGTTTATAGTATATTCATCACATATATGTTAAATTCATTTAGTAATAGAACTATAAAAAAACATTTATAAACATTTTATTTAGTAATAGTTAATTGTTTCTTATTTCTTATTTATTTGTTTTCTTAGTTAAAAATATGTGAAGACTATATACACAAACATAACTTAATAAATCATATATACATATACACTATTTAGATTACTACTACTATTATATATATATATATATATATATATATATATATATATAATAATAATAATAATAATAATAATAATTGATAAATAAAAATATTAAATAGTTATTTTTCAAAATTCTATGAAAACTATTCTTTTAATTTAATTTTATAATTATAAATGCGTAACTGAAAATTTAGCATGTGTATTTATATACTTAATTTTGTAAAATATAATATTAGTATATTATAATATATATTTTCAGAAAAAACAAACATAATTGTATAAATCAGATTTTACGTAATATAAATTCAAACATTTTAATATTGATATTAACAAATATTAAGATAGCTAAAATCATTTGTTAAATATGTATATATCATTTTTATTGCCTTTAATATAGACTTATTACATTGAATTTACGAAGGATAGCAGAGGAGAAGGAGAGCAGAACGGGTTCGTCACGGAATGAACATACCTGAGGAAAAGGAGAGAAGTGGAGAACATACCTGAGGAGAAGGATAAGGAGAGTAGCGAAGGGAGCTTCAATTCTAGTAATGAAGATCAGTGGAGGGTAGTTCAGTCTTAATGAAAAGTTCATGAGGGCAGTTTCGTCTCTTCGATCTCTATTCCGAATTTTGGGCGCTCTAGGCTTAGGAAATCTGAAGTATTTGACCGAAATGTCTAACACTACCCCTCTAGGAATCCACAAGCCAAATTTTTGCAATTCCGCGAAAAGAACAACTGTATACGAAATTCGTATCAACTATTTCATTCTTATTCCGTGAAAAGAAACAGTCAGTTTTACTTTTACATTTAATTTTAAAAAATAAATCTGTCAATTCACGGCCATTGGTGGGAGCGGTGTGAAATCCAATTACCGCAGTTCAATCAAGGCTCGGGCAGATTGCGAGAGCACCACCAAGTGACAACCTCATTGTGGAAGAAAAGATCCTTAAATCCAAGCTCCATGCTCTGTGGAAACAAGAAGAAATCTACTGGAAGCAAAGATCGAGGGTTCAGTGGTTACGTGAGGGTGATAGAAACTCGAGCTTCTTCCACCATACTACGCTAGATCGGAGGAGGAGGAACAAGGTGGTTAGGTTAACGAACTCGGAGGGGAATATTCTGGAAGAGGAAGGGGCTATTATGGAGGAAATTCACCGCTTCTTTTCGGGCTTGTTTGATTCTGACAGACATGGAGTTGGTGAGCAGCGGTCGGGCAATAATCAGAGTTCGGATAGTCGTGATCCGATCGAGGGCTTTGGCTCGGGCAGGGGCTGTCCCTCAATCCAGAACCAGAATCTGGACATTCTAGGCTGCCTCTCACGGGATGTCTCGGACCAAATGAATTTGGGGCTCATTAAGGAGGCCTCGGAGGAGGAGATCAGATCTGCAGTGTTTCAGCTTGGGGGGGCGAGGGCTCCGGGGCCGGACGGTTTCTCGGGGTCTTTCTTTCAACGCTCATGGAAGGTCATAGGCCCAGATATCGTCACCATGGTCAGATCCTTCCTCACTACATGTATTTTTTTCCCCCCTTTATCAACCATACTGATATCACCCTTGTCCCTAAGATACCTTCCCCTATGACTGCCTCTGATTTCCGTCCTATTAGCTTATGCAATTTTGCCTATAAAATTGTGTCAAAGGTTCTGGCGAACAGACTTAAAACCTGGTTGCCAGACCTTATCACCCCCTTTCAGAGCGCTTTTGTTTCAGACAGACAGATACAAGACAACATCATTGTGGCTCACGAGATGGTGCACTACCTAAAAACATCTCAAAACAGGAGGAGTAACAGGGATGTTCCGGACTGTGCATTGAAAATTGACATGGAGAAGGCTTATGACCGGGTCGATTGGGGATTCCTATTCCAAATCATGATCAGGAGGGGCTTTGATGAGAAGTGGGTTCAGTGGGTCAAGGAATGTGTCACAACTGTGACATACGGGGTTCTGGTGAACGGGAAGAGGACACAGTTGATCACGCCTAGGAGGGGTATTAGGCAAGGGGACCCCCTATCCCCTTACCTATTCATCCTTGTTGCGGATGTCCTCTCTAGGAGAATGGTGCAACGAGTTCAGAGGATGGAGATCAGAGGAATACAACCGACCCACTCTTGCCCGGAAGTTCACCACCTTCTCTTTGCCGACGACTCCTTGTTTTTCATCAAGGGGTCGGAGGCGAACGCGAGAGCCTTGAAGGTAATGCTTGATGAATATTGTGAGGCCTCCGGTCAAAGGATTAATTTCGCGAAATCAGCTCTTTATTGTGGAGGTACAGCCGACAGCCGTGCGGCATTGGAGGTCGCAAACACGTTTGGTATGGCCTTAGTATCGGATCCCGGGAAGTACTTGGGCCTACCCTCCCTCTGGGGTAGGTCCAAGTGCGAGGCTCTTAAATTCCTAAAGGAGAGGATTGTTGCCAAGCTTCATAGTTGGAGGTCAAAGCTCCTAAACAACGCCGGGAAGGAGGTCTTGATAAAAGCGGTGATTTCGGCAATCCCGAGCTATACTATGAGTGTGTTTAGGCTGCCCAAATCGTGGTGTTCCATCATTAACGGGCTAACGGCGAGATTTTGGTGGGGGGCCTCCAATGGTGATAGGAAAATTCATTGGCTCCGTTGGGAGGTCATGACGAGATCGAAGATGGATGGGGGTATGGGATTCCGAGAACTTGAATCATTTAATGTGGCGCTCCTTAGTAAGATGGCTTCGAGGCTCGTCGACGAACCGGACGCCTTATGGGCTCGGGTCCTCAAGGGCCTCTACTTTCCTAACTCGGGGTTCCTCCTAGCCGGGAAAGGAAGTAGGGCGTCATGGGCTTGGTCTAGCATTCTATCCGGGATGAGCGTGGTTGCGGAAGGGGCAGTTTGGGACTTGGACGATGGCAAAAGGATCAAACCTTTCGTGGATCGGTGGTTACCCGGGATGTACGAGTGCAGCCTTGGGGAGCGGCCGATTACTAGGAGGCAAGCGGATACAGTTCTTGCGGATTGGATCAACCCCCGCTCTAAGGAGTGGAACTCCTCCGTCATTCGGGCAGCTCTCTCACCGCAGGAGGCAGAGCTGGTCTTGCAGGTGCCTATTCCTTTGTTTGCTGCGGAAGACTCGCTTCGATGGCCCTTCGATAGGCAAGGCAAACTGACCGTAAGGTCAGCTTACCATCGGATTCGTGCCAAAGCTGCAGCCGAACATGTAGGGGAGGTTTCTAGAGCCCCAAATGTTTGGGATATGGTGTGGAGGGCACAGGTCCTGCCGAAGGTGAGGGTGTTCGCCTGGAAGCTCATCTCGGGTGCGATCCCGGTTCGTGCCAACCTTGTCCGTAGAGGTATGCAAATCCCCTCCGGCTGTCCATTGTGTGGTTTGCTTGAAACTGTTGATCACCTTATCCTTGAGTGTGCATGGGTGGAACCAGTTTGGATGGCCTTGTTGGGACTGGTGGACTCGAAGGACGGATGCGGCTCGGTCCGGGAATGGCTCCTCAAGAGATTCTCGGACAGGACTGGTTCGGCCAAGACAAACCAGCTGAGGTGGAGGATGGTGTTGACAGCATGCTGGGCCATTTGGAAAGCAAGGTGTGCTATGGCTTTCGAAGGGAAGCTCCCGAGCCCGAAGTGGATCATTGACAGCACCCGAAGCTCGGTCAAGGAGCTGGATGTCCAGCTGCAGGCGCATCCTCTGCAGAACGGGGCTTCTTCGGCTGACAGCGGGGTCGGGTCCTCTGGCTCTTGCGATGGGCGGGGGGATGTGGCCGACCCTTCGATCCATCTGGGGCGTGCTGCGGGAGGTGCGCTGGTGACGTCGGTGCCTTGCAGATCGAGCAAGGTTTGGGTGAGACCAAGTGGCGGTTCCATCAAAATTAACTGTGACGCCGCGTGGATCCGTGACCAAGGTAAAGGTGGGATTGGTGTCATTGCCCGTGATTGTCAAGGGCGAGTTGCCGGAGGAGCCCAAGCCTCGAGGATATCGTCCTCGATCGACATCCTCGAGGCTAGGGCGGTCTTCGAGGGAATTAAGTTAGCTATTGTGTGTAAGTGGGAGTCTGTTATTATTGAGTCGGATTCGGAAGTGGTTTTAAACCACATTTTTGGGGTTCGTAAATTTTGGGCGATTGAGACTATTATTCAAAATAGTCTCATTTTGGGTAGGTCCATTAGGAACCTCTCTTGGTATAGGATTCCACGATCCGCCAACCATTGTGCGGATTGGGTGGCAAAACAAGCTATAGGGGGATGTGTCAAGTTGATTGAGTTTTACAACCCCCAACCCCCCTTTTACATCTTTTACGGTTTGATACGGGTGGTGATACGGTTTGTAATACGGATTGTATTCCGGGTGCATCTTTGCCCCAATTTTGTGAGTAATACATGAGTATACTTTGGCAAAAAAAAATCCAATTAGATCCATCAATGCAGGAGCATAACTTTCATGGAGAATTCAAATCCCAAGAAGATGACATGGTAAGTTTTATAATAAAAAAACTCAGAATTCATATTAGGGTTAATAATAAAATTACTACCGTAACGTTGATACTTCATTACTTTATAAATTGCTTTCCAATTTATTTATTTATTTTAAAAGTGCTACATGTATTTTCAGATTTATAGTAAATTATTACATTCGTTAAATATTTTATTAAATATATATGAAAAATAACGTTGTAAAATTGATCTATAATTTTAAAAATTATATAATTTTTTACAAATAGAAAATCAGGAGAACAAATAAGAGTTTATAAAATTAGCTTCGAAATCAGTTGTATTCACGAGAACAGAAGGTTACCAAAAGGCCCAGACACTGATTTCGTCTTCAGTGTCTGGGCCTTTTGGTTCAGTCTTTTTAGTACTGTCACCTGGAGAACACAATCACAGTAGCTCGCAAATGTTAGACAAAAATAAAACATCTACATCATAAAACTAAATGAATCCTCATATCGTTCCGTTTTGAAATTGACTAACTCAAAAGGTCAACCGTTGTGGGAGCAAGCTTGGCATTGAAGAGGGTTTGCATATATAGAATCAACTTGAAAGCAACAATGGTAAGTGATATTGGTTCAATCCATGGAGTTTACCTTTCATTTCAATAGGGCCTCAGGAATAGTGATAAAAGAAAATCACACATAACCCCAAAATACCTAATTTAGTTCAGTTATAAAAAAATCCAAGTACAAAACTCCCTGGCCCCCACCTCTCCCCAGCCCACTCCCTCTCCCACCCACCCCCTCTTCTTCTCTTCTCTCGGCTTATTGAAGAAGTTGAAATTTGAAATATCTACCGAATCGAAGAAATCTAATCCGGTCGGTTGGTTTTAAAAAAATAAAAATCCGTCAAAAAAAGTGAATCGTTAACCGACCAATTTTGCAAAATCGACTGGTTCAAACACTCTTTTAGTTGAACCAAATCGGATAGAGGTCCAGAGGTTCTGATAACACAGATAAAAAGTGATAATCTCTTTTTAAACAGTATTTTAGTTTGCATCTTAAATATATAATTTTTTTCAAAAACTAAGTATTTTAGTTTTTTTAGATAAGTAAGTATAAAAAAAATCGAAAACTAGGTATACATGCACCTCGGGTAGCGCGTATTAACAATACGCGCACCCTAGGGTGGCGCCTATTGCATAGGCGCTACCTCAATTGGCGCCTATTCATATTGACGTCTGTTAACATTTCACCTTTTTTTTTTTCAAAAAAACAATTTGTTCCATAATGAGACTCAATGTTTAATTAAAAATAAAATTATGCATCTATTAATAAAATTATAGTAAGTAGATATTTTAATTGTGCTTCAAATTATGCCAAAAAATATTAAATTTGGATTTACGGATTGCCTGTACGGCATGCCGTAAGTTGAGATATGAAAATTTGACTTAAAACATTATAACTCATGTCATGTAAGTCCAAACTCAACACGGTTAACGTCATTTATGTCATAAATCAATTATCTACGTAGGGTAATTTTTTTGATTAAAAATACAGTAATTTTGTAACCTAACATCGTTTGTTTTATAATTTGACTGAAATAAGTAAATGCATTAGGTGAGAAATTTAATTATGTATTTACTCAAAACAAATCAAAAAAATTACGGTGCGTAGATAATTTAATTACAAATCAAATGACGCTAACTATGCGTTAAGTTTTTACTTTTAGACTGACTGTATAATACGATACGTAAAAACTCTACATACGATATAAAAACTTCCAAATAGGGTTTTGCACAAAAAATTACTGTTTACACAGTACATTTTATTGTTTACACAGTACATTTTACTGTGTAAACATTAAAATTACTGTGCAAAATACTATTTGGAAGTTTTTGTATCGTATGTAGAGTTTTTTACGTATCGTATTATACAGTCACTCTAAAAGTAAAAACTTAAAGTATAGTTAGTGTCATTTGATTCATAATTAAATTATCTACGGACCCTAATTTTTTTGATTGTTTTTGAGTAAGTACATAATTAAATTTATCACCTAATGCATTTACTTATTTCGGTCAAATTATAAAACAAACGATGTTAGGTTACAAAATCACTGTATTTTTAATCAAAAAAATTACCCTACTTAGATAATTGACTTACGATATAAATGACGTTAACCGTGTTGAGTTTTGACTTAAATGGTCTGAGTTATAATTTTCTAAGTCAAATTTTTAGATCTCAACTTACGACATGCCGTACAGGCAATCCGTAAATCCAAATTTAATATTTTTTGCATCATTTGAAGCGCAATTAAAATATCTACTTACTATAATTTTTTTAAATATTTTTAATAGATACATAATTTTATTTTTAATTACATATGAAGTCGTCATTATGGAACAAAATATTTTTTTGAAAAAAAAAAGTTAAATGTTAACAGACGCCCATATGAATAGGCGTCACTTGGGGTGGCGCCTATGCAATATGCGCCACCCTGGAGTGTGTGTATTGTTAATACGCGCTACCCGGGGGGCGCGTATACCTATTTTTTGAAATATTTTTTTTCTATACTTACTTTTCTAAAAACAAAAACTAAAATACATCGTTTTTGAAAAAAATTATAAATTTACTAGTATCTTGAACCCAACTTAAATTGCTAATTTTGATCCGTACTTATATTAATTGTATATCCACTGGAATATTTAGCTAGTTAATTACAAAAAGTATTTGGCCAAAAAAAAAAAATTACAAAAAGTAATTTTAAGTACTTCATAAAAAAGTAAACGGTCAAATGTTTGACCAAAAAAAACAAAAACAAATTCATTTTTTAATCATGCCATTAAAATGCTATATTAAATTCCGTTGTTATCCGACATAAGCAACCGAACTTCTCTACGGTGGAGGTTTCTTCTATTGACAAATGGTGTCCTATCTTAGAATCACAAAATGTGAAGTATACAATAACATATAATTCTAATTAATGTTGTTGATTATTTTGTTTTTACCCAAAATGAGGACCAATTATTATAATAAACATTTTCATTCAGCTTTGGTGTGCTGGACCATGCATGTAATATTATATAATATATTATTATGAATAGATCGTCCCTAATATTTGAGAATTTTGTACAAATCCCACTACAATTTTTTAAAAAAAAAAAAATTGTAAGCTAGACAATTTCTTTCATTTTTTCCTCCAAATTTAATAAAATATATTAAAAAAAAATCTTCAAAAGTCATAGTTAAACCATTATAAACCTTTATATGTTTTACAACTTAATCTCCATTAAATTTGGACTCGAATTTGGATATTGATTCAAACCAACTCGCTCAAGAGTGAAAGGCTTATGTGGGTCAAAATACATACCCAAATCATGATCAAACAAGACCAAGACCCGAACCTCTCTTATTGAGCCTCGATGAATCTCCATTCTGCTGTTCTCATTTGAAGGTGCTCGAGTTCTGATTCTTGATCCGAAAAATTCCTCACATGAGCGAGCCTCATCAATTAGGGCTCAATCAAGCCATGATTGAGTTGAGCTCTATTTTAATATATAGAAAATTCATAAAGATTTAATTGTGATATTTAAAAAAGTTTTATGTTATTTTTATAAATTTTAAAATATATTCCTTTATATTGGATGGAAAAATTAACAAGAGTGAGAAAATTAAGAAATTGTTAAATATTGAAGATCGATGTTTATTTTTAAAAAAAAAACATGTTTTTGGAGGAAAACATTAAAGGCAAATTAATTTTTCTTATTATATATATATAGTGTAACATAATGGCATGACATCTCAAGCCTACCTAAAAAAGCATATGCAGAAGTTAACAATGACGTAAAATTTAAAATATTATTAGCTAAAGACATAGGTAACAATAGTATTTTTCAATAAAAAATTTAAAATTTAAAAATTATGTCCTATCCATCTCTAGTGTATTTCCTCAATTCAATGTTAATAACTAAAAAGAGCTTATAAATTTAGAATATATATACGAACATATGTAAGAAATAAAGATTTATATCCAAATTAAAAATCTAAACTATTAAATTATACTTTTTATTTGTCTATATACTATATTAGCTCAAATTTTCTAATGAATGTTGGAACAAATATACTACATACTCAAATCATATCCTAACACGTCACAATAAGTAACATCACATAAAATTAAAGACTAAATTATTTATTTGGTTTAAATTTGTATTATTTAATTACATATATTTAAAAATGTTACTTTTCGATTTAAATTACAATCTACCATTAGCTTTTTCCAATTAATTTACCGGTGTCTTAACTTGCATGGGATTATATATGAGTTGAACTACTTAAATATCATCTTCTAAAATCAAATTACCTATTTTTTGAGAAAAATAGATGATAATGGTTGGTCAATTAGTCACATTTTGAATCTTAAATAACTATTTAACAATGTTGAAAAAGTTAAGTAATTACTTATAATTAAAATATAACATGAGATAAATATAAATGATCAATAGATAAATAACTCTACTGAAATCACCAATCTCTATTGTATATGACCTGGTATTTACACAAAAAATGTTCTTCGCCGTGATCGTTTTTTTCTCCCATTTGCACCATATACTAAATCAATATGTGAAATTCAAACCTAAGTAAAAAAAGAGTTGGATTTTTTCTGACAACTTCTAAGAGTGCGGGGACGAGCTTGGCATTTAATCAACAACAAAAACGTTGCAAGTCATCTCACATTTTCGACTTTATTATTATTATCATTTTAAGTGTAGCATTGCTGAATGCACAAGATGAGGAATATAATGGAACTTACATCAGTGTAGGGAAAATAAATGATTTTTTTTTAATAAATGCAAGATTTTAAATAATTATAATTTATAAAATTACAATTACAATTATTGCTCTCAGTTTAAAGCGACTTCGTGTCTTCCAGATGTCAAATACAACACAAAATTTGCTTAACATGATAAGAGTTGTACATCAATGATTCCGATCATGTGTTTCAGATGATAAATTTTAAAAAGTAGCTATGTCAGAAAAAAATTTGAAAAAGTATGTATGCAAAATTTTTTTTAGCAAACTATGTATACGCGCACCCCGGGGTCGCGCCTACCGGACATAGGCGCACCCCCGGGGTGCGCCATTACCACGATTTTTTTTTTTTTTTTTTTTAAAAAACAAATTTTTCAATAATGACGACTCGATGTTTAATTAAATATAAAATTATATATCTATTAAAAAATATTTTAAAAAATTATAGTAAGTAGATATTTTAATTGCGATTCAAATGATGCAAAAATAAATAAATTTGGATTTACGGATTGACTGTACGGCATGCCGTAAGTTGAGATATGAAAATTGTACTTAAAAAATTATAACTCGGACCATGTAAGTCCAAACTCAACACGGTTAACGTCATTTAGGTCGTAAATCAATTATCTACGTAGGATAATTTTTGGGATTAAAAATAAAGTGATTTTGTAACCCCCCATCGTTTACACCCAAATTTGACCGAAATAAGTAAATGCATTAGGTGAGAAATTTAATTATATACTTACTCAAAAAAAATCAAAAAAATTACAGTGCGTAGATAATTTAATTACGAATTAAATGACTCTAACTATGCGTTAATTTTTGACTTTTAGACTGACTATATAATACGGTACGTAAAAAACTCTACATACGATACAAAAACTTCCAAATAGTGTTTTGTACAGTATTTAAACAGTGATTTTACTGTACAAAACACTATTTGGAAGTTTTTGTATCGTACGTAGAGTTTTTTACGTACCGTATTATACAGTCAGTCTAAAAGTCAAAAATTAACGCATAGTTAGAGTCATTTAATTCGTAATTAAATTATCTACGCACTGTAATTTTTTTGATTTTTTTTGAGTAAGTATATAATTAAATTTCTCACCTAATGCATTTACTTATTTCGGTCAAATTTGGGTGTAAACGATGGGGGGTTACAAAATCACTTTATTTTTAATCCAAAAAATTATCCTACGTAGATAATTGATTTACGACCTAAATGACGTTAACCGTGTTGAGTTTGGACTTACATGGTCCGAGTTATAATTTTTTAAGTACAATTTTCATATCTCAACTTACGGCATGCCGTACAGTCAATCCGTAAATCCAAATTTTTTTTTTTTGCATCATTTGAATCGCAATTAAAATATCTACTTACTATAATTTTTTTTAATAGATATATAATTTTATATTTAATTAAACATCGAGTCGTCATTATTGAAAAATTTGTTTTTAAAAAAAAAAAAAAAAAATCGTGGTAATGGCGCACCCCTGGGATGCGCCTATGTCCGGTAGGCGCGCCCCCGGGGTGCGCGTATACATAGTTTGCTAAATTTTTTTTTTGCATACATACTTTTTCAAATTTTTTTTCTGACATAGCTACTTTTTAAAATTTATCGTTTCAGATTCTTTCCTACAGCTGGTGATGATTATTAAATTACATTATATCGTGTTTTTTAATTTTAAAGATGGTAATTATTTTTTATTTTTTATTTTTTAAATAAAATTGATGGAAGATCTCGTTCACAAAGGACGAGAAATTCTTTCTGAGCAACAATAAATTGAAGTTAAGTTAACCCGTAAACAACCAAACCCTGATGGCCGTCTTAATGGAGATCAAATAAGCATACGAGGAGTAAATTGGTGACAACCGTGTTGCCCAACCACATCCCACGCGTGAAGACCAGACGAACCAGATTTGGCAACCCCTGACGGGTGACACGATCAATATAAATTGAGACGCATCGTGGTGCAAGGAAACTCAAATGGCGGGCATCAGAGTGGTTGCACGAGATAGAACTGGCATGATTGTTGGTGGGATGAACTGAAGGCAAAGGAGCGATGACATCGAAACAATGGAGGTATTGGCGATACACGAATAAGTTCAGTTAGCAATTGAAACGGGATGGAAAAGCACCATCATAGAGACAGACGCACAAGTGGTTCACCAACAAATAGTAGAAGGACCGAGGCATTGGAGACTAGCAACGATAATACCAAACATTCGGGCACTAACCAGAGGAATCGAGCTAGTGCAATGGCGAACTACTCAAAGGACGAACAATAAATGTGCGAATTGGATAGCAAAGCAATCGAAAATGGGAGTGTATCAATGATTGGGTCGAAAAACCACCACTACTGTTTGTATGTTTAGTAGCTAATGATATGATGTACGAACATACGTGACCTAGTCACGACGTTTTATTTTTTAAAATAAAGCGACTAATTTGATAAAAAAAAAAAAGTAAACAACGTGGTCAGACCAAAAAAAATAAGTAAACAGTGTTTTTTTTTTGTTTTCTTTTTGCCCATTGGTGGTTGGGTTGGGGTCCTTGGGGAGTGCAGCAGAACAAGGTTGACTTGACTAAGGGAAACAGTCCAAAAGACTCGAGCAAATGGGAAAAAGACAAAGTCAACACAAAAGTTTTTTCAAAAAAGTCAAGTATGGAGTACTGCCGCCTTCAAGTCAGGCAAGGCAATCAGCGTAATCTAACGGATGTATTGATCTTGAATGGGGGATCGGACGGACGAGATAAAAGGAGGGAGCATTATAGTCGTCAATTCTTTTTATATTGATTTGGTGAATAAACGAATTAAAAAAGTTACGTAAAATATATTCATGGAATTTTGAAATCATAATATCTTGACAATTTATACAATGCTGAATAATATAAGAAAATGAGAAATAAATATTATTTTGTTAGTGTAGTATAGAGAAATATAAGCGAAGCATGCAAATATATATATATATATATAATATATATATAACACTCGTTTCAATTGTATATAGAGTAAAATACTATTCAAATATTGATATACATATGAATATGTAATTATGTTATAGAGTGACTACATTTAAATATTTGAATGTTATAGAGTCACACATATAAATGTATAGTCACTCTATAACATAATTATATATTCATATGTATATCAATATTTGAATATAATGTATAGGGTGACTATACATTTATACTAGTATAAATGTATAATCACTATATAACCTTCAAACACATATAAATGTATATGTGCGACCTTTCGATTTTGATATTTTTTAAATTGTATTGACTCAATTTTAAAGTAAAATAAAAAGTGAGCTTCAAACCCTATACAATCTCTAATAAACTGTTTTTGTTGGGTCCTGAGAAGCCGAAGATAAATAATGAAAAGTGCCAAAGGAGTTTCCTTTTAGAAGAAAATCTCATTATGCATTTGTTATTATATTCCATTTTTATATTGATTTTGTTATTAATGATCCTTTCACTTTGGAGATGATTCGGTACTCCAATTCAACGGTGGAAATTTAAGTTGCCCTAGGAAAAAAGCATCAAATGCTTAAGCAAATGGAGTATCTTTAGAATCATGTGCATAAGCAGCTCGTAACTGAGGATGTTTTCTTCACAATTGATTGAGATAAAAAGAAAAGCATCAATAGCTCTTTATTTAATCTGAATGAGTAAAATGGGTAAAGCCTAGTGCCAACCTGTATTAGCGCAAGACTTCGTCTTCGGTGAATCCACCAACGCACAATTGTGTACACCCATGGGGTTGCCAAGGTCTAGCCTGGACCAAGTCCAGTCACGTGGCCTGTATAGCTTGACTGCCCACGTGGCTTGATAGCTTGACCGAAATTGTGATACGTATTTAAATAGACTGAAAATATAATATCGACTATATTTTTAATTATATCCATGAGAAAAGTGGGTGATGATCATTGTTATCATAACCGGACCGGATCTCGAACCGGTGAGGAGGTCGGTTTCTAGTTTGGCCGGTCCAACCCGGTTCGACGTGTAAATCACTGTTCACATGCAAAAAAAAAATGAAAAATACAATTACAAACTAAATAGTCTCAAACACACACAAACTACATAGTCTAAAACATACACATTACTCTCAAATACAACATAATTACCTCAAATTTTGAACATACATAACACAATAGTATCAAAATCAAACACAATAGGTTTAAACTTTAAACATAACTTCTAAACCGAAGAAGTTGCTTGATCGAACCGAAGAGAACCGAAAATCGGTTGGTCCAACCCGGTTCAAACACTGTTCATATGCATTTCGGTCTTTTAGCTGAACCAAAGCGGATAGAGGTTCGGTTCCCGGTCGGACCTAGTTAGACCGCCGGTGATGTCCAATTCTGATAACAAAGATGAGGATAATGAATAATGTTCGCTCTAGGTCTTTGCCATGTAAATATATAATATAATATATAAATATAATTTACATAATAGATATATATAAATTTCAAATAAAAGTTAAAAAAATTAGAAAACAATTTATTAAAAAGAATAAATAACTGACTGAAAATTAAAATTAAGAAAAACAAACGTAAGAAGAAAAAAAATGAACTCTGGAATGGATCAATTTATTAGCCTAGGTTTTTGCTTTATGTTTTTTGATTTGTTATTTATAAATAATCAATTTTATATTTTAATTTTAATTTTACTAATTTTTTTTCCAAATTTATTTATGTATATAAATGTATTTATTTATATTTATATATAGAGTTTTAAAATATTTTGTTTATTTTTCCTATTTATTTTTACTTTATAACGGCGTAATAAACAATATTAATATAAAGTCAAATAACATTTGGTAATAACTGATAAGATAGTCAAAGAGAGATTACCATATTAAAACTATTAACCCTATAATATTTAATGCTGTGCAATTTTTATAGTAAAATATAAAGTTATTTTTATTTTTTATATTTATTACTACTAATCTTAGTTGTTTACTCCTTACTCTCTACCTTTATGGATGCACATCTCCACCGTAATAAATCACCCGTACACTCGCTGTAGGTGGTCCAGATATTTGTCTACACAATAAATGTCATCCTCAACACAAAAATGAATACTAATTAACTTATATACAAAAATTATTATTTGTCAGAGTTTATCACATTTTGTTTTTAAATTATATATACATAGCACGCCGCATAGTAATTACTTTTATTAACAAAAGAAATGAGCTAGTCGTGGGAGTAGCCCACTCTTGCAGTTGCAGGTGGTTAGTGGTAACCCCATAGTATAATAAAGAGAGAGATCAAAGTACCCAAATAAATGGAGCGCCAACCCAATTTGGAGTATATAATATAGAAAACTAGCAGTCTTGTTGTGATCTAGCTCTCTTTCCCACCTATATAAGGGACTGACCTCCTCTCTCTCCATGCACACTTCATTTCTTCGACACTTCTGTGGAAGAGATCATAGAATTTGTCTGAAAACTTCGTCACCATCTCTGTGGTTGTCAAACTGGCCATAGAGTAAGGTGTCAGAAGAAAACCCTAATTCACAGCAACCATGTGGAAGCTCAAGTTGGGTGAAGGCAAGGAAGATCCTTACTTGTTCAGCTTAAACGAGTTCAAAGGTCGTCAGACATGGGAGTTCGACCCCGAAGCTGGAACCCCTGAGGAGCGCGCAGAGGTCGAGGCAGCTCGGGAAAACTTCTACAAAAACCGCTTCCAAGTCAAGCCAGACTCCGATCTCCTTTGGCGTTTCCAGGTATAGTAAGTAGTTTTGGGTAGGAGATTGAAAATTGAGAGAATATTCGATTAATACGAGGTAATATACACACGTTAGATGATCTCCATATCATAATACCATTGATGAAATTCCAAAGTTTATTGCTTGGTTTTGAAGTAAGAATAAAATCTAAATGCTCTTAAATAAGTTATTATTTTAGATGAACTGCAATTAATGTACTTTCTACGAGTGTAATTCCTCTTAGTCGGCTAGTTGATATAGTCAATATCCAAAATGCAAAACGTCAACAACGGCTTGCTAGATATTAATTATGATGTTGCATCGCGATTTGGAAAAAGACATTACGACGGCTCTTTCTTATAATGATTGAACGTCCCTGAATTTGCTGTGCTTCCCCCTGATGGCCATGACTACAGTACCTGAGGGAGAAGAACTTCAAGCAGACGATTCCACCCGTGAGGATCGAGGACGACGAGGAAATCACGTACGAGAAGGCCACCGATGCCGTCAGGAGATGCGTGAGCTTCTGGTCAGCCCTGCAGTCCGACCATGGCCACTGGCCAGCCGAGAATGCCGGTCCCATCGCTTTCTATTTCCCTCCCCTGGTGAGTCGTCGATTTCGAAGTCAAAATTCATATTTTCAGAGAGGATGTAGATGATTTTGCTTGGTGTACTCACTACAGTCCATGCCCATTCTTTCCGGTGAGATCTCCAGGTGTTTAGTTTGTACGTTTGTGGACATCTGAACACCGTCTTCCACGCCGAGCATCGCCGAGAAATTCTCCGTTACATTTACTGCCATCAGGTGCTATGTCTTTAGGATTGGCAATTATGCGCCTGATACGACATGCAATTAATTAGCTAGGTTTTAACATATGAATGTTACACCTGATAATGTAGAATGAAGATGGTGGCTGGGGACTGCACATTGAGGGACACAGTACCATGATCGGTACCGCCCTGAACTATGTCTGCATGCGTATTCTCGGAGAAGGGCCCGATGGTGGACTAGATAATGCGTGTGCGAGGGGAAGAAAGTGGATTCTGGACCATGGTGGCGCGGTTGCCTGTTCCTCTTGGGGAAAAACTTGGCTCGCGGTAAGAACATATACCACAATTTAATTATATTTACGATTGTATAGATGCTATGTTGATGGTAATTACAAAAATGTTTTGTGTTTCTTGGCAGATTCTTGGTCTCTATGATTGGTCCGGTAGTCATCCGATGCCCCCGGAGTTTTTCGTCTTCCCTTCAATCATGAGTCCAAGTAAGTACAAATTAATTATTAAAGGTTAATAATTTCAATACTACCTACAGGTTATCAGTTAATATTTTTTAAATTTTCATGATACTTTATATTTTAAAATGTTATTTTAGTTGACTAACCTGATAGTGACAATATTGCAAATAAGAAAAATAGGGAAAAAAATAATAATCTAACCAACTTTATATATAAATATAAATAAATTTGTTTATTTATTTATTTATATTTGTTCTTCTTAATCCTCAATTAATTATTAATATTAAATTTATTTTCTAATTTTTTTTAGAACTTTTGTATGAAATTTATATAATTTTATTTATAAATTAAATATTATATAATATATCTACGTGACAATGACATAGAGCAGTGCTAATTTGACACAAAATGTAATAGAAGATTAATGTAGAAAGACTAAATAACAACATTCTCTATAACAGGATACCATAATTTTTTTAAAAGTATCATTACTTAGCAAGAGTGAGACATAGGGTACACTCTATTGAAATTATTAACTCAATTATGAATTGATTATGCTCCTTAGAATAATCAAATGTTCTTATTGGTACTAAATATCCTGTTAAAATGCAGATGAGATGTTTTGCTACTGCCGATTGACGTATATGCCCATGTCGTATCTATACGGTAAGAAGTTTGTCGGGCCAATCACACCGCTCATTAAGCAGTTAAGACAGGAGATTTACAATGAGCCATATGAAGAAATTAGTTGGTGGAAAGTACGCCATTTATGTGCAAAGGTGCGGTTTTTGTTCGTCAAATGCTGCATCTTGGTGTCGAACAAAGTTGGGTAAACTGCTAACAGCTTGAAGTGATATTTTTGTTTCAGGAGGATGCACATTATCCCCATACAATGGTACAAACACTGATGTGGGATTCCCTCTACTTTGGCACCGAACCTTTCCTCAACCGGTGGCCGTTCAATAAAATCAGGAAGTACGCCCTGGACAAGACAATGGAACACATTCATTACGAAGATGAGAATAGTCGATACATTACCATTGGTTGTGTAGAGAAGGTATAGTACATATGTTCATGACAAACCCTACAAGAATAATGGATTCTCGATCGAATATAATCTCATTCGTGTCTCTTGAATTCGTCAGCCACTGATGATGCTTGCTTGCTGGGTTGAAAACCCAAATGGTGAAGAATTTAAGAAACATCTGTCTCGAGTTGCAGATTACGTCTGGATTGGAGAAGATGGAATCAAGATGCAGGTAATTATAATTCCTCATAGTAGAAGAGTCATAATGATGAGTTTAAAGTCTTCGTTTCTCGGAATATAACAATCCCGCATGCATTTTCCTTGCAGAGCTTCGGCAGTCAGGTGTGGGACTGTGCCCTCAGTCTTCAAGCCATACTTTCTAGCGATCTTATCCATGAGTTTGGACCCATTCTGAAGAAAGGACACGAGTTCTTGATAGACTCTCAGGTTGACCGCGACCCTCCTGGGGACTTGAAGAAGATGTTCCGTCATATCTCAAAGGGGGCATGGACCTTCTCGGATAAAGACCATGGATGGCAAGTTTCCGATTGCACGGCTGAAAGTCTCAAGGTAACTTGCACAACAAGTTAACTATCGAATCTTCGTTTTTTTTAGTAAGGCAAGGACTAGATAGTTACAGTCATCTCTCCCTATTTCAGTGCTGCCTCATCTTCGCCATGATGCCGCCAGAAATCGTTGGTAAACAAATGGAACCCGAGAAACTTTGCGATGCAGTCAATGTCATTCTCTCTTTGCAGGTTACCTTCTACTAACTATTTGATACACGGTAATATATAATATATGTATATCCGTTACTTTCTTGTACTAAATCATTGAATGGTAACGGATATCAGAGCAAAAATGGCGGTGTATCAGCTTGGGAGCCTTCGGGAGCCGGATCATGGTTGGAGGTACGTACTAAAAACATCCTAGTTCCACTGTATTGAGCAACCTGTCCATGTTGTAAAATGCTTCTTCTTTTTCCTATCACAGTGGCTTAACCCGGTTGAGTTCCTCGAGGACCTTGTCATTGAATATGAGTAAGTTCCATGAACACATTTCCACCTTAATTTTTTCGTAACAAACCATAGATGCATCTTTAACGATTTTATAATGTTTCTTCAGGTACATAGAGTGTACTTCGTCTTCGATCCAGGCACTGCTCTTGTTCCGAAAGTTATACCCTGGGCATAGAAAGAAGGAGATCGATAATTTTCTGGTCAATGCCGCTCAGTACATTCAGGACATTCAAAAGCCAGATGGTTCATGGTATGGTAACTGGGGAATTTGCTTCATCTATGGTACCTGGTTTGCTCTGGTGGCCCTCGAGTCTGTCGGAAAAACTTACGAAAACTGTGAGGCCGTTCGCAGAGGTGTGGAGTTTCTGCTGAAATCTCAAAATGAAGATGGTGGCTGGGGAGAGCACTATCGTTCATGCCCTGATAAGGTCATTTTCTTTAAATTATACTTGACTATATAAAGATTGAAAACATAGACAGTTATCAACGTGCCTTAAAATCTAAACTAATTGCAGCAATGACATTGTCTATGCTTCTTATCCCCTTTGGAACAGATTTACACCCCTCTTGGCCATACGAATTTGGTGCAGACATCATTTGCTTTGATGGGATTGATTCATGGCGGGCAGGTGAGCTTTTTTTAAAAACTAGATATTCCTTATTTAAAGAATAAAATCACGTGAATTAAATTAAAATTTGACATAAACCAGGTGGAAAGAGACCCGACTCCGATCCACCGTGCTGCTAAGGTTCTGATCAATGGCCAACTCGAAGATGGTGACTTCCCTCAAGAGGAACTGATGGGTGTTTTCATGAGGAACTGCATGCTTCACTATGCTACCTACAGAAACATTTTCCCGATCTGGGCTCTTTCGGAATACCGCAGGCTTGTGCCTCTGCGTTCCATAAGAAATTAGAGGGACCTTTCGTCAAACTACGTATGTTTTGGCAAAGTAAGAGTGCGAGACGGAGTGATAATAAGAGAGGAAGAGTCGCGTTAACGATGTGTATATTGTAATATTGTGTATGGTCTGATTCGTATGGACTTTTCCGTCATTCTACTTAACGTTTCTTGGGCCTCAACTTTGTAATTCTTTGATTATAATGGGAGTGAATCCAACTTGGAATTTTAATATATCAAAAGAGATTGATAACAATTACTCTATTAACTTACATCTAAGTGACATGCCATCGTCTTCCTGGCGAGAACAGGTGGTTCGCGCTGCTGCTGCACCGACTAATGTGGAGGCCATCCTGCGAGTCACGATCTCCATTGCTCAACTCCCTGACTTGCTTCGGTGGCCTCACTCAGTCGATGGTAAGTTCACTGTCCGATCTGTGTACCATTGCCTTCATGCTGCACATACTGTGGGACAGGTCGACCTGAACCATTCGCCTCCGGTGGACTTGCCGACGGTCTGGCCGGCCATATGGAATGCACCTGTTTGGCCCAAGATCAAGACCTTCATGTGGAAGGTGGCCTCCAACTCCCTTCCTACGCGGGACAACCTCAGGAGCAGGGGAGTCATGCTGGCCACCAGGTGCGTGGCGTGCGCTGCGGACGAGACCAGAGAGCATTTGTTGTTTAGTTGCTCCTGGGTAAGGGAACTGTGGCTATGTTTTGATGGCAGGGAAGCGATGGACATTGGGAGGCAGTCGGTGGATGAGTGGCTAAGGTGGGTGACAGACACAACAAGAACGACAACAACAATTCACGCTCGTCAATGGCATACATGCATGGTGATCTGTTGGATCGTGTGGAAAAGCCGCTGCAAACGGGCCTTCGACAATGTTACGCTGGGGAGGGCAGCAATGGTGCAGGATGTGAGATCCATTCTGGGTGGACTCGAGCAGTCGCTGGCCAGACTCCATGCGGCGAGACGGCAGCAGATCGCCACATCGTGGAGAAGCCCAGTTGACCCCGTCATCAAGATCAACTGTGACGCCGCCTGGAGCTCGGGGTCCAGACTCAGGGGCATCGCTGCGATCGCACGAGACTACAGGGGGAGAGTGGTCGGGGGAAGCCACGGGACGATGGTGGCCGACTCGGTCGAGGAAAGTGAGTCCAACGCAGTTCTTCTTGCGGTCAGCCTTACGGTGGATCATCGGTGGCCGATTGTTATCGTGGAGTCGGACTCCACAATTGTTATTAATCATCTTCTACGGAAGTTTTTTTGCATGGAGGGTTGCTCCCATTTTGTCTAACGTGATTTCGCTATCATCTTCGATAGTTAAAATCACGTGGGAGTATATCCCTAGATCCACCAACTCTTGCGCGGATTGGATTGCTAAGCAAGCATTATCGGGGTTGTGTCCGTTGGATTGGGTGTCATCACCCCCAACCCATTTACTTCGGTTTTTGGTTTCGGATAGCTCTTTGTATACGAACTCTATTTCTATTGATGAAATGATATAGTTGTTTTTCTTGGCCAAAAAAAAACTTACATCTAAATTAAACCATTTTCAAACATAGTTTAATACTGTCCTTATTTTGTGCTACTTATGAGTATGGTCAATATGATTGATGTATAGGATAAATTGTCTCAATGCACCCAGATGTTTGGGTGATGTTGTTAAATGCACTCATTTGTTTTAAAGTGTTGTTATGTGCACCATGATGTTTGAAGATGTTATATGTACTCATTGTTATCTTCCCCTTAATTCTTCACTTCAGTGCAACTGCTGGGTTTGTAAGGTTGTAACTGTTGGTATTCTTCAATTATTGGCTCTGCACGTTCTCCTCGAAGACGAACTCCCAAACCCTCAATTTCGAGTCGATTTCGTTGTGATTCCAAGTCGATTATGTGCCAACAAGTAGATTCCATCCTCGTTTTGTTCCCGTCTGGTGTTATTCGCTACCGATTGTCGACGGTTCAAGGTGGTGAGGTGAATTTGTCGTTTGATCATTGTTTCGACGGAGGGCAGAAGAAATGTAGCATTTTCTTTTGCCAATCTGTGACAATGCTTATTTCATGGTGCATGTTTCAGAACGATTTGGAGGAATGGGTAACTATTTGGAATGGGTAACGATTTGGTGTAGGTTTTGTTGCTTATTTTAGTGTTTTAGGAATGGGTCACGATTTGTAGGAGGTTTTTCGGTTATCGATCAAGTATAATAGTAAGTGGGTTAAATGACCTAACCAGCGGATGGAGTACCCACAGAAGGTTAAATCACTAGAGATGAATGATACGAGTCATGGATTATGAATCTATTCATGAAATGTGTTCGTGCTATTGTGGACTGACACTAGACGGAACAATTTTTAACCTACCACCCGGTGGAGATACCACATTTTCCCTTTAATCTTTTAGATGGTAAACTGACGCTCAAGCAATTTTAAGAAAGCTAAGAAGTCCTCATTCAAGAATTGTTGAACTGTATGTAATAGAGCCATTTGATCGTCAATTTTGCGCTAATGATCTATTTCGTTGATCGTCAATTAGTGATATATAGGTTGTTATAACAACACATGCTATATATAGTATATCCTTTGAGCTTCTTCTCTTCTTCCAGAATTTTCTAGTTCTGCATTTTCTCTACAATATCCATCTTCAGAAGACGATTTTCTTCTTCACACGTACCTTTTTCAGAAATATTTAGATGTATCTTCAGTAATCCTCTTTAGAAGACGATTTTCCTCTTTAAACGTATCTTCGGTAATCCCTTTTCAGATAATCCTTTTTTAGACGGTCCCTCTTCAGAAGACAATTTACCTATTCAGACATATATTTTTCAGAAATCTTCAGACATATCTTCAGTAATCCTTTTCAGAGGACGATTTTCCTCTTCAGGCGTATCTTCAGTAATCCTTTTCAGACAATCTTATTTCTTCAGACGATCCCTATTCTGAAGACAATTTTCCTCATCACACGTATCAATCTCCAAGGTAATTAACAAACATAGATTTCAAATTGTTTGGAGTTCTAAAATTGCTCGGTTATGCTTTTAATATGTTTAGAATTAATGTTTGTTAATAGGAGGTTTTAATTTTAAGCATCATCATATACGTTATAATCACGTATGGAAACTGATTTTGTTCAACTATAATTTGATTCTGTTTACATTTTAATCAATGGAACAACATTGAAGCTCATTGTAATTTGTCTCATGTTATTGTTTCGTTGAACGAACTAGCAATCGATATTTCATATCCTCAACTTTAAAGAAAATACAAAGAATGAGTTAGTTGTGTAAATAAACAGAATGAGTTAGTGTAACTAGAACTCTATAGGACAGAACATATATGCGTAAATCAGTATGCAATTTCGATGCTAAGACAAGGGTTGAATTAACAATATGTGATTAGGCCTATTGCATTTGGATTGTTTAGTTGAACAAGAACGAAGAACCACAACCAGTTGTCATGCAAGTGAAGAGGAAATTGAATGACACGGCTAGTGAAACCTTTAGAAGCAACGCAGAGAGATCTGGAGTACAAAGGGACATGCCTCAAGTGGGACGATATATTCATACACCGGTAATACATTTTTTCATAACTTTTTACTGTTAATGGTGACTTCATACTTACTATATACACCTATTGCATAGAGGGTTCATGATGAAAATTCCAGTCAACAAAAAAGATCTGTCACCGAGCGGTACGAAACGGATGGAGGACAACTCCAAACATACCGATATGTCTAAGAAGAATGACATTGTTAGTTGCAGTGCACCTCAACCTTCGACAAGTCAAACACCTAAGAAGCACTCAACCAAAGACAAGGAAGACCAATGAGATCACCCATGTTGAAATCAATACGGTGAACGCATGACGACTAAGTTTTTGGGATATGGTTAGTTTAAGTTTGTGTAGAACTAATGCATTACAATGGTTTTGGCTTGCACTAGTTTGCGTATGATATTAATGGTTCAAGCTAAGAACTTGTTTGTGTGATGATGTTGATGGATTTTGTAACAACATGATAGCATCTAATATGGAACTCATGTTGTTCGGTTTCTATTTATGCACAAATTTGTTTGCTATTTTTCGAGTAACAACGCAGGAAACATAGAATCCCATATAACAACATGCAACAAATCATTATTGTGCATTAGACAACATTAAATAAAACATCTTGGTGTATATAACAACATAACATAAAACATGATGGTTTTATAACAGCAAATGCTATATATAGTTGTTGTATGTTATTCTTGAAAATAAAGAAATCAGAATAATATTCTTTGAGCTTATTCTCTACATCCGGAATTTTATGGTTATGCATTTTCCCTACAATATCCCTCTTCAGATGATCCCTCTTCAAAAGACGATTTTCATCTTCAGACGTATCTTTTTCAGAAATCTTCAGGAATCCTCTTTCGAAGACGATATTCCTCTTGAGACGTCACTTCAGTAATCCTTTTCAGACAATCTTTTTCTTCAAACGATCCCTCTTCAGAAGACGGTTTTTCTCTCAGATGTATATTTTTCAGAAATCTTCAGACGTATCTTACGTAATCCTTTTGAGAAGACGATTTTCCTCTTCAGACGTATCTTCAGTATCCTTTTCAGACAATCTATTTTCTTCAGAGGATCCCTCTTTAGTAATCCTTTTCAGAAGAAGATTTTCCTCTTCAAACGTATCTTCCGCAATCCTTTTCAGACAATCTTTTTTCTTCAGACGATCCCACTTCAGAAGACGATTTTCCTCTTCAGATGTATCTTTTTCAGAAATCTTCAAACGTATCTTTAGTAATCCTATTCAAAGTACGATTTTCCTCTTCATACGTATCTTCAGTAATCCTTTTCAGACAATTTGTTTTCTTCAAACGATTTTCCTCTTCAGACGTATCAACGTCCAAGGTAATTAACAAACATAGATCTGATTAAGTGTTGTAAAGATATGAAGTTCTATAATTAATTAGTTATGCTTTTAATATGCTTAGATTATGTTTAGAATTAATGTTTGTTTATAGGAGGTTTTAATTTTAAGCATTATCGTATACATCTTAATCAAATATGGAAACTGATTTTGTTCAACTATAATTGGATTTTGTTTACATTTTAATCTCTGGAACAACATTGAAGCTCAATGTAATTTATCTCATGTCATTGTTTCGTTGAACGAACCAACAATCGATATTTCATATCCTCAGCTTTAAAGAAAATAGAAAGAATGAGTTAGTGTAACTAGAACTCTATAGGACGGAACGTGTCTGCGTAAATCAGTATGCAATTCTAGTTCTAAGACAAGGGTTGAATTAACGATATGTGATTGGGCATATTGAATTTGGATTGTCTAGTTGAAGAAGAACGAAGAAACACAACCAACTGTCAGACAAGTGAAAAGAAAATTGAATGACACAGCTAGTGAAACCTCTAGAAACAACGCAAAGAGATCTGAAGTACAAAGAGACGTGCCTCAAGTGGGACGGTATATTTATACACCGGTAATACGTTTTTTCATAACTTTTTACTGTTGTTGTTTTCTATTAACAGTGACTTTATACTTACTGTATACAACCAGTGCAGAGAGGGTTCAGGATGAAAATTCCAGTCAACAGAAAAGATTTGTCACCGAGCGATGAGAAACGCATGGGGGACAACTCCAAACATACCGATACGTCTAAGAAGAATGACATTGTTAGTTGCAGTGCACCTCAATCTTCGACAAGTTAAACACCTAAGAAGCACTCAACCAAAGACAAGGAAGACCAAAGAGATCACCCAAGTTGAAATCAACACGATGAAGGCATGGCGACTAAGTTTTTGGGATATGGTTAGCTTAAGTTTGTGTAGAACTAATACAATACAATGGGTTTGGCTTGCACTAGTTTGAGTCTGATGTTAATGGTTCAAGCTAAGAACTTGTTTGCGTGATGATGTTGATGGATTTTGTAAGAACATGATTGCGTCGGATGTGGAACTCATGTTGTTCGGTTTCTATTTATGCAAAACATTGTTTGCTATTTTTCGAGTAACAACGCATGAAACATAGAACCCCATATAATAACATGCTATAAAACATTATTGTGCATTAGACAACATTAAATAAAGCATCATGGTGTATGTAACAACATAACATAAAACATGATGGTGTTATAACAACACATGCTGTATATAGCTGTTGTACGTTAATCTTGAAAAGTAAGAAATCAGAATAATATTCTTTGAGCTTATCCACTACTTCCAGAATTTTCTGGTTCTCTATTTTCCCTACAATATCCCTCTTCATACGATCCATCTTCAAAAGACGATTTTCATCTTCAGACGTATGTTTTTCAGAAATCATCATACGTATCTTCAGGAATCCTCTTCCGAATAGGATATTCCTCTTCAGACGTAACTTCAGTAATCCTTTTCAGGCAATCTTTTTTCTTCTGACGATTCCTCTTGAAAGGACAGTTTTTCTTTATAGAGGTATCGTTTTCAGAAATCTTCAGACGTATCTTCTGTAATACTCTTTAGAAGACGATTTTCCTCTTCATGTGTATTTTTTTCCTAGAAATCTTCAAACGTTTCTTCAGTAATCCTCTTTAAAAGACGATTTTCTTCTTCAGGCGCATCTTCATTAATCAATTTTAGACAATCTTTTATCTTGAGACGATTTTCCTCTTCAGAAGTATCAACCTCCAAGGTAATTAACTAACATAGATCTGATTAGTTCTTGCAAAGATTTAGAGTTCTAAAATTGATCGGTTATGCTTTTGATATGTTTAGAATTAATGTTTGTTTATAGGAGGTTTTAATTTTAAGCATTACCATATACATCTTAATCAAGTATGGAAACTTATTTTGTTCAACTCTAATTGGATTCTATTTACATTTTAATATCTGGAACAAAACTGAACCTCAATATAATTTGTATCATGTCATTGTTTCGTTGAACGAACCAGCAATCGATATTTCATATCCTCATCTTTAAAGAAAACAGAAAGAATGAGTTAGTTGTGTAAATAAACAGAATGAGTTAGTGTAACTAGAACTCTATAGGACGGAACGTGTCTGCGTAAATCAGTATACAATTCTTGTGCTAAGACAAGGGTTGAATTAACGATATGTGATTGGGCATATTGCATATGTATTGTTTAGTTGAACAAGAACGAAGAACCACAACCACCTGTCAGGCAAGTGAAGAGGAAATTGAATGACACGGTTGGTGAAACCTCTAGAAACAACGCAGAAAGATCTAAAGTTCAAAGGGACGTGCCTCAAGTGGGACAATATATTCATACACCGGTAATACATTTTTTCACAACTTTTTACTATTACTATTTTATGCTAATGGTGACCTCATACTTACTGTATACACCCGTTGCAGAGAGGGTTCAGGATGAAAATTTCAGTCATGAGAAAAGATCTGTCACCGAGCGGTAAGAAACGGATGGGGGACAACTCCAAACATACTGATATGTCTAAGAAGAATGACATTGTTAGTTGCAGTGCACCTCAACCTTCGACAAGTCAAACACCTAAGAAGGACCAATGATATCACCCATGTTGAAATCAACACGGTGAATGCATGACGACTAAGTTTTGGGGATATATTTTAAGATTGTGTAGAACTCATACAATACAATGGTTTGGAGGTACGCTAGTTTGCGTCTGATGTTGGTGGTTTAGGCTAAGAACTTGTTTGCGTGATGATGTTAATGGTTTTCGTAAGAACATGGTTTTTGTAAGAACATGGTTGCGTCTGATGTTGAACTCATGTTGTTCGGTTTTTATTTATGCACAAATTTGTTTGCTATTTTTCGAGTAACAACGCAAGAAACATAGAATCTCATATAACAACAAGCCATAAAACATTATGGTCCATTAGACAACATTAAATAAAACATCTTGGTGTATGTAACAACATAACATAAAACATGATGGTGTTATAACAACACATGCTATATATAGTTGTTGTACGTTATTCTTAAAAAGTATGAAAACATAATAATATTCTTTGAGCTTATTCTTTTCTTCCAGAATTTGTTGGTTCTGCATTTTCTCTACAATATCCCTCTTCACACGATCCCTCTTCAAAAGAGAATTTTCCTCTTTAGGCATATATTTTTCAGAAATCTTCAGACGTAACTTCAGTAATCCTCTTCAGAAGACGATTTTCCTCTTCAGAAGACGATTTTCCTCTTCAAACGTATCTTCAGAGGATCCCTCTTCAGAAGACGATTTTTCTGTTCAGACGTATCAACCTCCACAGTAATTACCAAACATAGATCCAACTTTACATTGTAATCAATTAAAAAAAAACAGCACTTTGGAAACTTGAAAATGAACCCATACAGTGTAAATTACCAAAAATGAAATTAACTGTAAACCTAACGTTTGTAGCACAACCGAACAGTTATTACACAATATATGGACTCAATTGATAAGGAAAGTTTAATCAATTGAAAAATTTGGGACCAAAATTGTCACATGTATACGCCACAATGACATTGCATGGTTGACCACATAGATACCTCCTCATTTTACATACTTTATCACCATGGTTTCGTGAACAGTAGGAGGGAGTCATTCCCGCGGGAGAAAAATGATTAAGTAAAAATTGAGAGAAATGACCAACGTGCAGTTTAATAAATGGAAAATATGGTATAATGGGAAAACAATTGTATTTCAAAATTGTGTTAGTAGCACATGACAACATAACGGAATAAAGTAATGGTGAAGTTGAATTTGGTGCAAATAACAACAATTGCAAACATCGGGGGTGCACAAAACAACAGGAAATGATGCATTTAACATATCAAAATATATGGGTTCAATAGGACAATTTACCCTTGGTATACATGATATGCGTCAAGAAGTTGATGCCTTTCAACGGTCTTAGACTCTTAACATAAATGATGTCGTTAATCGTTATAATGTTGGTCAACGCTATGCATTCATAAATGGAGATCTAATCGTTGGTCTCCTAATTCTATTCCTTTTACATCACCACTCTTGATAAGTTATTTTGTAGGAGACTTTGATGACGTCATATTTATTTTTCTTCTGGAGTTGACTATCCACCAGGTTAGGACTAAGGACTACAACTATCTTAATAGAAATGTTTTTTTTATTGTATCGATTTATAAAGTAGATTTCGCTTTAATAGTTTTGAATAAATTACATATATGTATTAAGATATGAAAACTTTTATATACTAGAAAAATTCTATTGAAAAAAAATGCTCTATACTAATGGATTATGGTTCACAATTTTGGATATATTAGAGTATGATACGTGTATAACAAATATCATAATTATATCATATTTTCAAATTGTATACCATAATTATAATTATTACATATATAATTTTTAATATCATAATCATATCATAACAACATTTTTAACAACGATATTCAACGTTATGATATAACGTGATTGTTATGATATAATCGGGACATCGCGTTACAGAAAAAAGATGTTGGTGCTGCTCCGGCAACCTGCTAGAAGGAAACCCCGAGTTTTGCCCGTGGTTTCCCATCCGACGATCAAGTCAGTCAGATGTTCGATTTTTGGAGAGCATAACAACATGTATGAAAATCAGTCCCCTCAAATGAAGGGGGGGTAAGAAGTATATATAGAGATACTTAACATAAGACCATGGTTAGGTCTTTACCATAGTCAGACATTTGTGAGGCTCACACCACTAACCGTGGTAATTTTTTTTATCATGCATAGTGCTTTGTGTCATCTTATGTTTTGTGTCATTTTGTGCTTCGTGCCATCTTGTTTGGCATTGAGCTTTGTGTTGCATCGAGCCCTGTGCAACTTAGTGCTCCACTTAGGGGCGTGCTCCTTATCGTTGATGCCCGAGTGACGACAACGTAGTCATCTAAGGGCAGTCGGGTGACTTCGACGGTCGAAGGTGGAACACCCTACGTGGAACTCCACGGGAAGGTGACGCACGGTGCCGAGGGAGCTGGAACCAGCTGGCTGAGGTTGGTGCGTCGTACATAGCCGAGCTGGTGGGGCGCACCATGGTCGAAGTTGGCGCACCGTACGTGGTCGAGCTTGGCGTATGTGGCCTAGCTATCACACTTGATCGAGGATGACGCACCCGGTGACTCCCGCAAGGTGACCTCGAAGGTAGCCTCAGGTGACTGCGCCAGGTGCTCCTATGGAGATGGTGCGTAGTGCCGAGGGAGATGAAACCAGGTGGCCGAGGCTGACGCGTCGTACTTGGTCGAGCTGGCGGGTCACGCCGTATTTGGTCGAGCTGGGGCACCTGGTCGAGGCTGGTGGGGCGCGCCGCTCTTGACATGGTCAACCTTTCAAGGGAGTGTGTTCATATATTGACCAAAGTAGGCGACTGTAGGTGGCGTGCCCATGTCACCGCTACTCGATTCTCGTTGTTGAGGCGCGCTTCGACCAATGGTGCTCTGACCGATGGCAAGCCCATTAAGGGCGTTCTGACCACATGTGAGTCATCTCATGGTGCGCCGACCATTAGGGTGTTGCCGCCTGATATCCAGCAGAAAAGTTATCACTATAAACATATCGATTAATCGCATAAAAAATAATGGTTATAACTACAATTCTTAGGTTAATGAGTTTTACTGTATCATCACCGACTCTCCTTATATGATATATAGTTCTGAATTGGTCTCCTATGAGAAAATAGTGATTGGCAAAGTTTGTTCCATCTTGGGGTCCCTTGCGAAGATTTTGAAGAGAAAAATGTTTGAGTCGTTCCACGAGTCACTTAACACAGTGTCCAAGGTCAAAAGTTGAAATTTTCATCATTCTTTGCAACCCTTATATGCTTTCCAATAAATTTAAATTTTAGTATTTTAATTTTTTAAATATATATTTTTTAAATTAATTCCCGACTTTTTTTTTCATTTTAACTATTCTGTTAACCACCAACAGTTATGGTCTAGTGGTTGAGAGCGCGTACTCCTATATGATTTGGCCACGGGTTCCACGATCGAATTCCCCAAGTTGTAGCTTGGGGGAGGTTGACTTGGAGGGTCTAACAGGTCAGCCTCTTGACTATACTAGAATGTCGGTGCAGCTACGTTGACGGTGCTAGTGCATGCGCTGATTGTTCGGATAAGTGAGAAACATCGTTGGGTGTATCACACAAAAGAACAGAAAAAAAAAAACTCAAACATTATGTAATGGGTAGAAAAAAAAAAAGAACAAGAAAATTTTATGAATATTACTTAACGTGTTGGTCGGTTTGTGGTCGGAAATTCCCCTGTTGCCATGATGGAAGCATCTAGAACAAGAAGGAAGGAAGGAAGCAGAGGAGGGAGTACCACGTAGGATTTAGTGGAGATGGAGAGAGGTTTACGGTTGGCTCAATTGATGGGATAAGTAGTTCCGTTTCTTATGCTTTCATTTCGATTTGCAGTCCATTTCAACTGACATTCACACGGAAACAAATCGAGCACCATCATCGATTAGTAAAAGAAATAATGGATGACCTTGAAAACCATCCTTGACAGCAACCCTGCTACATCAATTGTACCTCAGGCGAACCATTCATTACCATGGCTCAACCAATACAACTCACACAGATTCCTTCCATTTCTCTCTGCGGGCCGTGGGTGAAGTTTGCGTGACGTATAGGGACAGGTTTAGGCGGATTGATTCGGCTCCGCTGTCAAGTAAGCGACCTCATGCAGATTGGTGCTTCAGGGCCTGTTTACGCTTCGATTACTATAGAAGTTTCTATTTGCGTCGATGCGTGATGCGATGGAAGACCTCGATTCGATCTGAGATCTCGTTGGGTGGCTTGATTTGCATTGATTAATGCTCTTGCTTTTTATTTTCCAATAAAGGAAGATTTTTTTTTCCTGGGTTAATGACCAGCACAATCAACGGATTGGTGTTCTTAATCGTGGGATCGAAAAGCGTTTGCTTCTGGAATCAGTTCATGTCTTGCATACTCCATTCCTGTTATTTTTTAATCTAGCGCTTCGACAGGGTTATTATCATGATTTTGCTTGATGATCACTGAAAGGACAAAAGGAAATATTAGGTTTGGATTTGGAAAGTAATTTAATTGGCCTTTTTAGGTAAGATAACTGAAATCTCTAGAGCTTCTATAGTTTCATGATCTATGAAAGACTGAATTAATTAGAGGAAGTTCCGTCGCATCACCATGATTTTCAAACCAAAGGAAAATAATCCGTATGATTTGAAATGTGTTGCTTCAGATATTAATTGCACTCCATCTACTTTATGTATGTTTTGGATATCTGATCTTTTAAATGTTCATCGTTTCACGCAGGGTGGACGCAGCCTAGGTGGTCTATAACATCAGAACAAAGGAAATCAAAGAAAAGGACAAACGCTTTTCGTGGTTGAATCCATTTGATTGTGATGCTGGATACTAAGAGAGCAACTATGGCTATCGAGTCATATCACAATCAGGCTGAACAGCTGTTGAAGGAATACTTACTGGCAGATCCTTTCGTGCCATATACTTCTGTTGTTGGTGGCGTTCTTGCTTGCAAAATGGTAACCAAATTACAATTTTAGTTTTCTGCTGAAAACAAAAACTCAAGTTGATGTCTTGTCTGGTTTCTGTTGAAAGTGTAATGCTTCATAATATATTGTAATTGTACATTTTATTTTATGTAATTCAGGTCCATGACCTTACGCAATTACTCAGCGCTCTGTATTTCAAAAGCTATTTGAGCCTTTCATATATAAAGCGTGTCGAGTGGAATAACAGGTATATTAATGATGAATGATTTCAAGTTGGTTTGAATCTTGTTCTTCATCTGTTCTAATCATTATTATTATTATTATGAAGCGTGTCCTTTTGTTAAGTTTATCTTTTATACAGGGCCATGTCAACTGTTCATGCCATTTTCATCACGGCCGTGTCACTATACTTTGTCTTCTGGGCTGATTTCTTTATGGATTATGGTCGTCCTGGCCTCATCACTTTTCGAAGTTCATCACTTTCTACCCTTGCGCTTGGGGTAAGGATACTTTAGCTTGTAATCTTTGGTTCCATTTGTTGTAGTTCGTTTTTACATTGGACTAAATTTTCTCGAAAAAAATTCAAAGTCATATATTTCTTCTGATCCAAGAAGAACGGTGAGAAGTCTTCATAAAACCAAAGTATGACTTACTATTCATTGAAACTTTAATAATTATTCTAAGTTGCACAACTGGTTAGAAAATATCACCTTCTAAACTCTTTCCATTGTGGCCAATGAGGCAATAATTTATCCTGGCTTTTTTGGTAGAAACAGTAGCTACGAAAAGCAACATCCTTTTACATTTACATTACCATCTGGTTTAGTTTTGACTTTTGAGTCATTTTAAGTATTACCATATGCATGGATATGGTTTTGGTCTTCTCCTAGGTCTCTTAACTTCTTGAGTTGTTTTGGCTCACATCGATGCTTCTTTCTATAACCAAAATGACTTGCTCCTATTATGCATAGAGGTAAACAAAATTAAGAAATCTGTTTTAGAATATGCACAAGGACTTTTTTTTTTGTTTCTTTTCAATTTAGAGTTCTTTCCAATTTTCATAAATTGTACATTTATACCCAATGAAGAGATCTGAAAGTTACCTGGTGGCCAATATCAGGACATTTTCACTGAATTTTCATGACCAATGGAGTAATTTTCTCAGCTTTCAATGAATTCTAGAGCTTTTTTTACTCTTTTACTACATCTATGTGTGATTCATTTGACTCATCATCTGAGAGATGTAGATATTGTTTTGGCAGGTATCTGTTGGATATTTCATCACTGACCTTGCGATGATTTTCTGGTTCTATCCTTCTCTTGGAGGATTGGAGTACGTAAGTACTCTCTTTCAAGACCATAACTTTTTGTAAATCTCCATCTCTACCCAAGAAATGCAATTAATTAACCAAATTAATGTTTCAGATAATCCATCATGCGGTGTCTCTGTCAGCAGTAGCATACGCTATGCTAACTGGGGAAGGGCAGCTCTATACTTTCATGGTTCTCATCTCCGAGACTACAACTCCTGGGATTAACTTGAGATGGTAACTATACAAACTCAACATGGTTAATCCCTTTTTGCTAACTTAGCTTTTCAATCCGTAGGTACCTTGACACATCTGGAATGAAGAGATCAAGAGCGTATCTCGTAAACGGAGTCATTATATTCCTTTCATGGCTGGTATTTACGCAAGTTGTTTCTAAGTCAATCCATCACTGCATCCAGGCTGTTGAAGATCTAACTTAAACCTCATATATCATGCAGGTGGCAAGAATTCTCCTTTTTGTTTACATGTTTTACCATGTTTACTTGCACTTGGATCAGGTACTGACTTTTTTTACCCTAAGTAAACTGTAAAAGGCCCATTATCAACAGAGATAGCTCGAATCTTGATATGTTCTGATGAAAAAACAGGTGATGAAGCTGCACAACATTGGGAAGCTGTTGGTGTTTGTTGTGCCTGTGGTTCTGTCAGTCATGAACTTGATGTGGTTTGGGAAGATAATCAAGGGTTTAAGGAAAACTGTAGCAAAGAGGCAATAGTAATATCCTGGGATCGAGCAAAGTAAATGCAGATTTTAAGTTAAAAAAACTGAGGAAGCCCTGCTTGTATGTAAAGAAAGAAGAAGGGTTGATGGTGTTGAAAGTCGATCGATATGTACAGAGAAATTATTATACAATTTATACTTAAATCATGCTAGGGTTTAGGGTTTTACTTTAGGAGCAATGCATTACAAAAGAGTCAAACTTTTTGTAATTACTGTTTTCTTTCTTTCTTAGTGAAATTAAGTTTCAGTTGGCAGATTTCATGGCTTTTTTAGTTGGACACAAAGGAAAAATAGTAAAAGTGTAAAGTATAGAGAATATGGAAACTATCATCAATTAGTACTATTCAGTGTATGCAAAACCATGAAAACATATAGATTACATGGAACCACGCAAGCAATGCGTTGATGACTTGTCATCCTAAATAGTCAAAATGTCAATTGCTTCGGTAGATATAGGGTAGAACATGCGTTTTGTGTAATATAGGGGTGAAAGGAAAAATAGTCGAGTTCCAAAAACCGAATTTTTTCAAAAACTAAGTATTTTAGTGGGTTTTTTTAGAAAAGTAAGTATAGAAGAAAAATATTTCGAAAAATAGGTATACGCGCACAACCAGGTAGCTGCATTGACAATACGCGCACCCAGGGTGGTGCCTATTCATTTAGGCGCCCAACAAACTGAGTTTTACTGTTTTTTTTGTTTGTTTTTGTTTGTTTTTAAAATAAAAAAAAAAAACATTTTGTTCCACAATGACGACTCGATGTTTAATTAAAAATAAAATTATGTATCTATTAAAAAAATTATAGTAAGTAGATATTTTAATTGCGCTTCAAATAATGTAAAAAATATTAAATTTGAATTTACGGATTGTCTGTACTGCATGCCGTAAGTTGAGATATGAAAATTTGACTTAAAAAATTATAACTCACACCATGTAAGTCCAAACTCAACACGGTTAACGTCATTTATGTCGTAAATCAATTATCTACGTAGGATAATTTTTTTTGATTAAAAATACAGTGATTTTGTAACATAACATCGTTTGTTTTATCACTGTATTTGTTTTAAAAATACAGTGATTTTTACTTTTAGACTGACTTTATAATACGATACGTAAAAAACTCTACATACGATATAAAAACTTACAAATAGTGTTTTGCACAGTAATTTTACTGTTTACACAGTAAAATTCACTGTGTAAACAGTAAAATTATTGTGCAAAATACTATTTGGAAGTTTTTGTATCGCATGTAGAATTTTTTACGTATCGTATTATACAAACTTATATCGTGAATGAGACAAACTTTAACTTAAAGTCTAATGCAAGCATTATATAAGAGCTTAATAATTCATCTCGCGTGTTCCAAAAAAAAAAACACTAGAACGTACATTAATATGATACGATACTGCTAAATTTTTAATATAAAAAAGATATATGTTCGTCGCCTCGTGCTGTAAGATTTTCTGGTGAAGAATGAATACTGTTAATTGATCAAATCTTTAGATCCAAATTTAGAAGAGGTTGAGAGTTTGAATAATGTTGTGTTTGGTCGCATGAAGATGATTCTTTGTCTTGTTCTAGCCATCGCATTCCAACGATAGAGGAGGAGGAAGAGGAGAAGGAAAGCTTGGATGACGACAGAATCATTACTTCATCTTCTTCTGCAGCGGTTTCTTTAGAAGATGATGAATGTGGTTCCTGTCATGAATATAGGAAGTCATTCAAGAGGGGACATTTTGTATTGGATTCTGCTCCCTCAACTTTGACTCAAGGTGACATTTGAGTCCTTACCTCATGCACAGAGTTCTCCATGTTTGGCTCCATTTGTGAAAGCCAACTTCTGTCTCCTGCAATCCTGCAAATGCTTCAGCAAATTGAAATGGAATCAATAAATGTTTTAATGAATCAAGTATATGTTTTCTTGTTACTAATAAAATGGTTCATTACCTACTTAATTACTAGCTAAAGCTTGACAATTTCATAATTTATTTATTTATTTGAAATTTTTTATTAGTTAAGTTTATATAAATTTGCATTTGCTATTAAATAGTGATGGAAATGTGCACATATACTATTGCATTTCAGCTACTACGAAATTGCAAATCTTTTTAACTACAAAATTGCAATTTTATAGTCAAAGTTCAGATAGTAAATTGCATAAAACATAATGTAAAATAATAAACAAAATGTAAGTTCTCGTCATCGTTTGAGAGTAAATTAAACGACACTAACAAATTACAACTTTTATGTAAAGTGAATTTGCATTTTATTCTTTAAAAAATAGCTAATAAATTGTATGTATGTAACCAAAAAAGTGTTTGGTCGGAAAATAATACCAATAATACGAGATAATTATCCGAATGGAATGGTTAATTATCAAAAAATAACTGAACTTTGAGGAAAAACTAATAAGCAAATCGATTTTTTTTTACAAACAACAAACCAAACTTTTGAAATTTAGCAAACAACAAACCTACCTCAAATTTTCATTATATTTGAACAAATTTTTCAATGTTTGAGGGAGTTATTAATTCGTAATACCATTTCCTTAGAATAATTCAACTAATGCTGACTTAATAACTCACTCAAACATTGAAAACCTCGTTCAAACATAATGAAAATTTGAGGCAGGTTTGTTGATTGATCAATTCCAAAATTTTGGTTTGTTGTTTATCAAAAAATAATTTGGTTTGTTGTTTGGATTTTTCTCAAATATCGATTTGTTTTTTGGTAATTAAACCCGAATGGAATCATATAGAAAATGTATCTAAATGATTGACCCATTTCCTAGTTGTGGATGCACCTAGCAAGTGCATGCTTGATTTAGGGTTTCTTACAAGTGACTCGAATCGATCATTTTCTCTACTTTGTGAGTCTCGGATCGATCGAAACTTGTGGGAACCGATTCAGTAATGAATATAATTAGAATCCTCAACTAAATTAGGCCAACTAATTACAGTTATACCAACTATTATGGTATGGCCATGGACTGGCTAGCATATTAGGTATTGAAATGTGAAGTCAATTATTTATAAAATTGGATCCATGGGATCGATCCAATTAGAGACAGGGTATTAAGAAATTACTAGGATAGTTCATCCTTTATTTAAAAAGAAGGAAGGAAGGTTATAATGTTTGTAGTGCAAACCTCTGAATGAAGGATCTGGTGATGCTTCCAAGATTCGGATCATCAGCTGCTCTATTATCATCCATGATGGAACTTGGCATGCTACTGGAATCTTCGGAACATCGATACATCTGATAATCAAAGAAATATTCAATGATCAAATTGCAGAATAAAAAAAATGGGGGCAATCTTTGAATCATACATAATTATGTACATACTACATAACAATCTCTCTCTCTCTCTCTCTCTCTCTCTATATATATATATATATATATATGTATATATGCATGCTTTGTATTGAAGTGCATGAAAATGCTGTAGCTAGATAGATGAAGAAAGGGTTGTGAAAAAGAGTGTTATTTAATTAAATAATGAAACCTAGGAACTACCCATTTCAAGTATATAGTAACATATGATGTATCTATCTATTCTGATTAGTTTTATTTTCTATAGCTATAGTTAATTAGTATATATATATATAGCTGCTAGGGTTTCTGAGCTTCTGAATGGATCCTTTCTACGAACTATTGAGTCTTTTCTGTTTTGTTCGTGGTAATTGAAAAGGAAATACATAATTGGGTAACAAACAACTAATGAAAGTAGAATAATCTCTACCTGAAGATGACTCTTGATATGATAGATCTTCAATCCATTCACCTTCATAATCTGCAAAATCCGCTTGGGAGTTGCATCTTTGATCCATACATATATATATATGCAACCAAGGTCAGTCGATCAGAGTACATCCAAAGCTAGCTAGCTATAAGTAAAATACATTCATGAAATCAAACACTTCAAAGGAAAACAAAAGGTAACAGAGATTACTGTTTTTTCCACCGAGTCGTTCAACTGCTTCAACGAAGCGACCGTGGAGCTCGGCTGTCCAACGGAGGCGGGGCTGATCTGACTTGTTGTATCTCCGAACTGCACATCTATGAGACCTAGGGTTTCTCATTGCTCTTGAGCTTGACATATAGATGATTACGAAGAAGAAGAGAACAAGGAAGAGAACTTGTGGACGACGACAGACATATAAATACGACGACAGACTTTGTCATGGTGTGTATATATATATATATATATATCACCACCTAGGAAAAGTTCCTGCGCAGTTTTAAGACCATGGACTTTTGCAAACACGTAGAGGAATCATGTTTGGAAACTTATGACCTACTTTAGGAAAATAGATATTTTTTATACAGTTTTCAATTAACAAATCATTTCATATATATATAAACTATATTACTGAAATTCCCGACTGACCAGTACAAGAATTCTGTTGTCTCAAATATTCTCCTTATTCCATGCAAAAAGGCATGCAACGTTGATGCTTCCTTAAGTCGATGGACACGATCGAGTATACATAATAATCTGTGGGTTAAATACGCCTAATTTGGCAAAATACGTCTGTCTAGTTAAAAATCATTGCATCCATTATTTATGATTCGCGTCAGTAAATACTAATTTGTATATCAACCACGGCTAAAATAAATATATACAAGCACATTGCTAAAATCATCAAGTGTCGTGAAGAAAGTCTAAGATAGTTAGTAAGAGGAAGGACGAAAACGTGGGCGTAGCAGAATATAAACAAAGGAATTATGTGTGGTCTAGACTCTAGAGAGAGACAATAAATGAAAATTCCTTGGAAGTCACGTGTTCATATACATATATATAATTATAGATATAGATATAGATATTTATAGGGGAGAGATAGAAAAATGATTGTGTAAAGAATAAAACTTAGTAGTATTTTATGGATGAAAAAAGTCACATGCTTTCGTGGACTTTAGAACATGAAAAAAAACGTAGAAAAATGTCATAAGAAAAAAAAAAGAGTTGTTTTGTGTATATATATTATTAAACATTCAATGCATACAATATTTATGTAATAATTTATCTTTTAAAGTTAATTTATCGAAATATTTTGCATTTAAAAATATACGTTATGAGTTTTAGTACAAATTTGATTAGTAAAATAACTCAGTTTAATGATGATATTGACAAAAAAAAAATGGCCATAAAGTTGGTAGTATTATTCATCATTATTGTCTATGTGCGTGTTTGGTTAAATCTAGGCCATGTCTCGTGTCAATATTAGACGGTGCCAACTTTGGACCCACCAAACTGGAATTCATCGCACACAAATTCTTTTTGCTGACGTGTGCCGCATTAATTATACACATCCCCGACTTTCGACTACACTAGGATTTTAATGAGCAATGTGACGTGGCGCATAATATATAATCTATCTATCTATCTATCTATATTAATTTGGTTACTATGTAAATAATATGGATACATACGTAAAATGAAATTTTTTAATCAATTATATTGATTCACCTAGATTGTATGCTATAATTGTTTATGTGACATCATATTTTTGCACATACGGATACTTAAAAATAACTTTAAATCACCACCACTACGGGAGAATAAATTGATAAATGCTCAAACTTGTTTCATTAACGGCTCATTTATTGAGCCGTTAATGAAAGATGGCTCAATGAAAAACGAGTCGTCATAATAAGAGTCGTCTTATATATGACAGCTCGTTTTTCATTGAGCCGTCTGTCTGACGGCTCAATAATATTGAGCTGTCTAAATTAATTCGTATTATTTGGGATGGCTCATCTAGTTTGAGCCGTCTAGATTATATTTTAATTTTAATTTAATAAATCGAATTTTTAAAAAATAAAAATTTGAATAAATACAATCATAATCATAAATTTGCAACCTGAATAATTTTACAAACCAAAATCTGTAAATATAAACCAAACAAAATCAGTATTACAATCCGTTATTCAATTCCTAAAGCATTAAAGAAACAACATCAATCTGTATCGTTCCTCCTTGTTCATAGCAGGATCATATGGATCATATCAAGATTTCTTTCAGGATGACGATCACTCTCTCCAAAACCAGGAAGATCATACATAACTAATCGAACGCCAAACTCTTCTAGAAGTGAACCCTTCAATCCATGTATACCTAATGGAATGAGCATAGCCAAGACAAAGGGTAAGGGTTGTTGGGAGTGAAAAGATAAAAAATAAAATGAAAAGTAGTAAGTTATAATTCAAATTACATTTATCACATTTATTACCAACAAAAAATTAGTCAATATTTTCAACAACAAAAGAGGCTTAGTTTTCATCATTTTTTAATTAAAAATCTATTAATAATTATGGATTTTTAAATATTTTATTCACAAATCTATATTTGTTGATTTTAGGGTTGTAATTCAAAAGTATTTCATTATGGTTTTATTAATTTCAATATATAAAAATTTCTAATTAAAAATAATAAATTACACAAATTTATTAATGAGTATGTTCAAAATATAAATTTTATCATATGAACCAAAATTCTAATTATTATTACTATTTTGTTTAAGATATATCTTTTATATATGTTCATATTTGGTAGACAACATAGATAATAATTACTATCAAAGTAGAGTAGTTATAATTACTAAAATATGTATATTCAATTTAATATTAGTTCAAAATACACGATAATAATAAAAACGTAAAATATAAGTTGAAGATAATGCATTAACAACATATTAGTAAATGTTTATATAACTTTTAATAAGTATAATAAAATTTATTTAATTTAAACAATTAGAGAACATTTCATAGATAAATGCATAATGAATACCTATATATGTTTTTGCAAAAAATAAAAAGTACTTATATATTTATATAAAAATTTAACTAGATCACAAATTATGTTGAACTTAACTATAAAAACATAATACAAAAATAATTATTTTTTAGAAAAGAACACTAAATAGTAAATAATATCTAAAACTTCAAACATAAAAGTAACATGTAAAAATACAAAATTATTACTACTATGCTGAAAATTATTTTAAATTAACACATAATATCATAATTAATAAATACAAATATTCAAAAAAAATCCTTTATTAGTTAATATAATCCTTTAATTTTAAATAACTCCAATTACCTTTAAAAAAATAAAAATAAAAATCCTATAATTTCTCTTCATTAATAAATTATTATGTTAGTGCTAGAACTTTCAAACTCAACACTTTATCATGACAAGTATAACTTATATCTCTATTATTAAGAAAAATCATACATAAAAAATCTATATTTGATATTTCATAACACTAATATACATATATATATATATAATTATTTTATGCATTTTATAAATTTAATATTTTCCTTATTATAAAATATAATTTAATTTAAATAAAAAATAATATATTTAATTTACTGCGCAAAAAAATCATATATCTACTAATATTATAATTCCACTATAAAGAAAAGATTATTGGACAATTTCATATCCGTCAAAATGTATGCCAAGTCATTATCCTCAATATGAAACTTTGACTGGATATATTACGACTCATTTTAACTTTTGAGATTAAAGTTTGAAAGATAATGTTTGCTATTGGGAGTAGTGTTTTTTTTTATCAACAATTGGGAGTAGTTCGAAGTAGCAGATATGTTGAATAGAATAAACAAACCATTCATTGGATATTCAATTACCTAATTCACACCTCCTTTTTTATCTAATTACCTAATTCACCGCAACTTTTTTATCTGAATCAAGTAGAGTCAAAATAGAATCCACAGTACGCAACTTCATCCTATTCTTCTTTATAATTATTATTACAACTTTTAGGAAGGGATTATTTGAGTTTCTTAATGCGTAAACAATAAATAAATTTATTGTAATTTTAGAGATGAATTAAATTTAAATTCTACTAGATATACAATTTTAAATTTAACGATTCTTGTTTAAAGTTGTGAAAACAATTAAGAACAAAAAAACAAGTTTTTTAAAGCTAAATAGTTATTGAGGGAATTGCTATTGTAAACTGAACTTTTTTTTACATGGTAAGAAAAATGAAAATAATTGGTATCTACATGTTGATTTGTTTAGTAATATGTTGTAGTGGATCCACGCTTCAATCTTTAATCAAAAGTTTCGGTTTTGAGTCACCACCAATAATGTTACATTCCTAATAATAATGTTACATTCCTAATGAGTCCTCATTTAAGACACCCCGCGAAACTTGGCTATATTATTTATAGAAATGAAGATCTCAAACCCTAAACAGTGAGTAATTCTATTTATTTTTAACGTAAAATTAAACGGAGATCTAGATTTATTCATTCAAAAAAGTCTGACTTTACTTTTTTGTTTAAAAAAACTTGAGTAATCTAATTATTAAATCATATAAAGTTAACTATTAGTTTAATAATTAACCCCAATAGTAAAGTAAAAACATAATGAGAATACTTTTACTTTATATTAGTAAATAAATTGGGATAAACATAGCCCTTATGACCTTACATATGTAGGTTAGGTAACTTTCTTCCCCACAAATTTGAGACTTTAGAAACTTAGAAATGAAGCTTTTCAAATTCAACTTGTAGTATATAATATATATATATATTCTTGTGGGTCAGTTGAAATAATGAGCATCATTAGAAAAAGGAATATTAGAAAAAGGAATATTAGAAAAGGAAAGATCCATTCAAACAAGTTATGCCCCTGCGTACGTAGGATGGATTGTGCACTGCAATAATTGGCATCTTCAAGGAAAACGACAAATGTTGAAATTGAAATACAAACAAAACAACACCGGTTCTGGTGAATAGAATCATATTAATCTATCTCTCCTGCGAGAAGTTTTTTTTTTTTTGAACGTATAACTTCCGTATAGTGTACTGTCAAAAATGGGGATGGGGAAGGCCCCGGTACAACTCCGTATCACCACATAACAACTCTAAGAGGGGGATTGGAGGTTGACATAACCAATCCGAGGATTCCATCCCCCCGACTGCTTGTTTCGCTATCCAGTCCGCACATTGATTTGCGGATCTTGGAATTTTATTTCAAACCAAGTTACCTATTCTACCCGCTAATAGAATACAATTTTCCACTAAAGTATCAATTAGCCAAAAATTTTCCAACCCGACAATGTGGTTGATAACAATCTCCGAATCCGATTCTAACACAATCGACTCCCAACCGTTATGAATAGCTAATAAAATGCCTTCAAACACGGCCCGAGCCTCCAAAATTTCGATCGAGGCAGCATGCTTCGCCCGATGCAAGCCCCCGACAATCCTACCTTCGTGGTTCCTCGCGATCACCCCGATGCCTCCATCCCCGGTCCTCCTGAACCACGCCGCATCACAATTAATCTTCACTACTCCCACGTCGGGCAACGTCCAGACCCGGGGGCCGGCTTGACTCCGATGCTGCAGCTGGTCAGAGGCCTGCATTCTGTTGCAACACTGCTGCAGCAGCTTGCAATCCTGGACCAACTTCAAGGCTGAGTCGACGACAAGCTTTGGGTCCGGAAATAAATGTAATACGTGCTTCATTTTTTAAAGTATAAATAAATAAAAAAACAGAGTACATTATTATTAAAATAGTCCTTGAAAAAGTTCAGGATAGATTTGAGTAGGACTTCGTCAAAAATACTCTCAAATTCTTTAAATTTTCTGATAAAGTCATTAAGTTGATCATGAGTTGTATTTCCACGTCTTCGTTTGAGATTCTGTTTAATGGGGGGAACTAGAAAAATTCTATCCGTCCAGAGGCATAAGACAAGGTGACTCTCTATCTCCGTACATCTTTATTCTATGTATGAAGTATCTTGTGTTTCTTATCGATGAAAAAGTTATGCATGGACAATATAAATAAATAAAAGTGGGAAGACATAACATGACTTTATCTTCTTTTTTTTGCTGGTGACCTCATTCTAATGGGAGAGGTGACACCTGTAAATTGTAAATGTATCAACTCGGTTTTAGAAGATATTTGCGCCATTTCGGGACAAAAGGTAAACCAAGGAAAGTTGATCATGGTTTTTTGAAAAAAAATGTTCCTACTACCAAAAGAACAAAGATCTCAATGATTTTAAAGTTTAAAATAGTTGAGAACTTTGGGTCTTACCTTAAGTTTCTGCTTGATTTGTCAAACTCAAAAGTTAACTCTTTTAACTTTGTTATGGATAAAGTTACAAATAAACTTCCAGGTTGGAGGGCAAATCTGTTATCGATGACTCATAGGGTTACTTTGGTCAAATCAGTCTTGTTAACGATCCCCTCCTATTATATGTAATGTACTATATTTCCTAATTCAGTGTGTAAAGAACTGGACATGATTAACAGAAATTTTGTTTGGGGTTCCACAAACCAGAAAATGAAAATTCACTTGATCAATTAGGAGGAAATAACAAAGCCGAAAAAACTAGGGGACTTGGTATTCAATCGACGATGTATCGTAACAAAGCAATACTGGGAAGTTTGACATGGAGATTGAAAAAGGAAACGTCTCTTTGGGATGTGATGATTAAGAACATAACGTTTAAGCATGATGAAACTTCTCTCACTATTTCGAACAAAACGCCTTGTAATTGGAAAGCAATTAATGAAGGTATGAATACTCTTAAATTGTGTTCGGGATGGGTGATGACAAATGGTAGGGAAATTAAATTATGACATGATAATTGGGTGGGTAATTAATCCATTCGATATTCTATTTATGATCCACTGAACTATGAGGACGACAAATTGATGGTAGGTAGGAGATGTCTTCCACAATGACGAGTGGAACCTAAATAGAACTTCTTTTGATTTCCTAAAAAAAAATTTGGACATGTTTCGAAGTACTCCAGGGGACAAGACAATTGCCTCTTGGGACATTCAAATATGGAATGTCACAAACTCAGAGAGTTACACTACTACATCTACTTATTCTTTGCTAGCATGTCATGTCTCAAATAATCAGGTACTTGAACAATGAGATTGGTTTGGAAAATTCAAACTACCCCAAAAATTCAGTACTTTATTTGGTTGTGTCTTAAAAACAGACTAGTCACTTACAAATTATTGAACCATATGAGATGCAATTTGAGCCCTCTCTGCCAAAATTGTCATTCTGAGGTGGAGGACATAGATCACATATTGTGTGGGTGTAACCATGCAAAAAAGATGTGGAATTCAATAACTTGGTCGCCCAGTCTAGGGCAATCGTTCCAATATCGTTTGAATGGGCGAATCAAGTAGGCATCGGGAGTCACTGTTCAAGGAGTTGAGTGAAATTTCTTTTTTCCTTATGCATTATGTAACATTTGGAAAAATAGGAACTCACTTATTTTTAATGATAAACTTGCTTCTCCTTCTATTTATAATCTATCTTTATCTCAGACAAAGTTTCACCAAAATGTTTATTTTGAGATTGAGACCATTAATGAGTTTATCTCCATTGATATTAGTTGGGTTCCTCCAAAAAATGATTGGTTTAAAATCAATACAGATGGAGCTGCTAAGGGAAATCAAGATTTTGCAGGAGCGGGTTGGGTCATTCGAGATTACAAGGGTCAATGGATTGCAAAATTCTCAAGGAATTTCGGTTGCTCAAACAGTCTTGCTGCAGAATGTTAGGCCAGCTGAGATGGGCTTCTACTGACAAAGACACTCAGATTAAAATTCATTCACCTTGAAACGGACGTCCTCTCAGCTCATAAGGTAATCTCTGATAAAAATATGTCAAATCTAAAACTAATGCCCATCATTGCAGACCGTAGGAAGCTCTTGATGCAGTTCGAAAGAACGAAGTTCAGACATATATTTCGAGAAGCAAATGCGGTAGCGAATATCATGGCGGACATGACGATCAACCAGCGACATGTTTTATAACTCCATACCTCACCTCCGAAGGAAATTACTAATGCACTTCGTAAAGACACTGTTGGTTTTTCTTTTTCGATAATTGTTAAAACTAGCTAGTTTTGATTGTGTAGTTTAAACTTGGGTGATGAGTTTCTCCTATAGCGGTTTAATCCATAATTACAAAAAAAAACGGTATATTGACTTCTGCTGACCAAACGACATCAACCTCCGGACATCTCCAATCTCCATTAGTAATAGAACTACTATGATTTGGTGGGCCGTACGGTTAGATCGACAAAAAAAAAAGCCCATATAAGCAGCGAATTAGGACACCGACTATCAAGTGGACCAACTTTTTTTTTTTTTTTTTTTTGTCGTTGTTAATGTGAGATTTAACGGTCCGTGTTCAGTCATTAAGGAATAAAATACTAGTTATGAATATATTTCTATTCTTATGGTTGAACCCAATAATTTTAATTAAGGAATGGAGTATTAAATCATTATACCATATAATGATAGTTAAATGAATCACACTAAAGATGCTCTCTGTTGTGAAAAAAAAAATTCTTATTTTAGATAATTTAAGTTTAAATTATATATATATATATATATATATACTCAATTTTTTCTATCACTATTCATCGAGTGAAAATGGACTCTTAGATGACAATATAGATATATAAACAATATGATTAATATTAAATGAAAAGAGTGTACTCAAGAATTAAACACTTAGATTAAAAATATTATTTTAGAAATAAAACAAAACTTAAATTACCTAAAATAATAAAATTAATTTATTTTTAAATATTTTTAAGAAATTGCTCGAGCAACCGAAAGTCTCTTAAAAAGTATTTTAAAAAAATCAATTTTATTTCATTATTTTAGGTAATTTAAGTTTAGTTTTACTATTTAAATAATATTTCTAATCAAGTATTCAATTCTTGTACTATCCTAGGAGTCGGGTCGATCATGTTCTCGTAATACCTCATGCCCAATAAACGACCACAACGTGTACACGCGTAGCGCGTGCTAGAGTCTAGTATAACCATTAGAGATATATATTTAAGTGGATTCAATAACTTCTAGTTTAATTTTATTCTAGATTTTATATGATATATATTATTATATATACATACTCAATTTTTTCTATTACTATTCATTGAGTGAAAATTGACTCTTAGAGGACAATGTATATATATAAACAATATGATTAATAGTAAATGAAAAAATTCTACTCAAATTATCAAATAAAATTAAAGAAAATTAAGATATACATTTTCATCCTAATTATAACAAACTTGAACAGTTAATTGGTAAATCTTTTACTCTCACGCTTTACTATCTTAGCTTTAAGGTGTAAGCCTAAACCATCTGTCTCATACGTTTAAACTTGTCACTTAGGCATTCAATATACTTTTAAGTTATCTTAACAATCTCAATATCATGACTATGAAATGGCGACTATTACCAATTTACCGTGATAACATCAAAAACTTCTCAGTAAAATTTGCCCCCCAAAAATAAAATTAGATATTTGATTAACTTCTTTCTTATTTTTTTTACTTTGATATTTTTAGAGTTATTTTTTACTTTGATCTTTTCAGAGTTCATAAATTGAGAGTGGGTTAAGTACATTTATATTTTAAGTTTAGATATATTTGAAATCTATAAGGGTTAGGGTGAAGTAGATAAATAGACTATAAATTTGACCAACTCTATTTTTTTAAAATAATAAATAATAAACACTAAAAAATAGTATTAATGTTTATACTTCAAAGACGATTAATCTAACACATCACTGATGTTATTTTAATTTGGTAGAAAAATATTATTATTATTTTTCCCCTGATATAATATCTAAATGTTTTGGATGATGTTAGTTTGAAGTAATAACATTAACAACTTTTGGCAAAAGTTCTAAAATAACTAACAAATATATTTTACTATTTAATTATAATAACCTTGTTAAAGTGCTATAATCATCTACGCATTAATATTAATAAATAAACACAATTGTATAAGTTTTCTTTTAACATTTTAATAATCTAATTATTTGAAAATATATTATTACATAGTGACACTTAACTTGTAAATGCCGTATGTTGACAACATAATACGTAATTATCATTATAAAAAAATCTTCTTTCACTTTGGTTTTAAGTTTTCAAATATGATTATTGTATGTATCACATCCCGCAATACATTATGTATATTCAACATATAAATATACGTCAATTTTGATTAATTTTAATTGTGTTTGGATTCTTTAAATTTGTAGATTAAATGTATTTTTATAACAACGGTAATTACAATTCGTAAAATCTATGACTTCTTGGAAAGAAGTGAGAATGTTTTGAAAATATAATAATTATAGAGACATTAAAAAATCACAATGACACAAAATACGATGACTTGATAACATAATATATAATTATCATTATTATGTAAAATTATAAAGTTATATAAACTAACATATATATTAATTAAAAGGAAAATTAAATTAATTAAAAAATCTTTCAGATTAATAATACATGGGATGTCTTCTTCCACTTGTACTTCAATTTCAAACTTAATTATACTATACATATTAATTATTTATTGTTTCAAATAATAGATAATGCATATTCGACATATTAATTCAATCTAAATTCTCTCATGTTTAGATAGAATGGTGACTTTTATAAATGATTTAAATCTTTTGTTCACTGTTATTTTAGCGTTCAATAAAGTGAAAATATAATTTTATTTATTATCAAGATATAAAAAAAATAGTGCATGAGAAAAGAGAGGGATAATGAGAGAAAAATATAATTATCATCTTGTAAATTCTGTCATGTTGTATATGCTTGTAGTTGATTAATACACATGTCTTTAATGTATAGGATTATATGTTTGAGTTTCTTGCATATAGTTTTTTTATTAAGTTTTGAGAATATATTTAAATGACCAAAATCATAACGATAAATATAAATTTATTAAATTATTATGGGGGGTATTTATGTGATTTTGCAGGTGGAGATTACAAAAACAATTTCAGATAAATATGCTAATATATTAATATTAATTATTATATTTATATAATAATCATAGTTATATTCATAAGTATGACTAAAATAACATAATCATTACTAGTAAAAACATTCATCACCATAATAGTGTAGTTAATCATATTAAAAAATAATGGTTATAACCACATTTTTTAATTTTTCACTGTACTATTATCGACATTAAGCATATACAATGCATGTCCCAAGAGCGCACTATTACTACTTTTCTTTAATAAGATATTTTTTTAAAATATATAAACTCATGAATATGTTAAATGTGAGACCATTAATTGTCCTTAAAAGTATGAATGATATGTCTCTACATTCTACTCACATTTCAGATTATTTTGTCTATTGAACTGATTTTTTTTAAATTCCCAAAATATCAAACTTAAACACCCCTTGATTCACCGCCACCAGACCACACGGGAGTAGAAATGGAGTATAACACTGGCCTTAGTCCGTACATAAACAAAATGTCTTTGAAACGAAACTGTGAGGAGGAGGAGAATGAAGAGATGGGACGGAAAAAAACAAAGGTGCAGGAAGTACATACAACAAGTATGAGACAGGATGGAGCAAGTAAGGCGGCAAAGGGAAGGAGAAACATGAAGCCGAGGGTAACCAAGAGCCCAAGTAAGAGCATAATGCGCAGGAAAAGACTCATAGAGGCGCAAATGGGGAATGAGACGATGAAAGAGCAAGAAATGGAGAACCATGGTTTTGGTGGCTGTCCTGAAACAGCCACATGGGACCAATGATCATAACCAGTTGGAATTGTCACGGTTTGGGGTCTTCCCTGACAATTCGACACTTGAAAGACCTCAAGGGTAGGTATCATCTGGAGATCATATTTTTAATGGAAACGAAGAATGGTGATACTTACTGCGAACGGATACAGAACCAAATAGGGATGGATAAAGCTTTTTATGTAGAGCCAATGGGAAGATTGGGAGGTTTGTCTTTGTGGTGGAAGGAGGAAACCGATGTACAAATCCTCTTTGTGAACCATAACATCATAGACACGAGGGTAAAGATGAAGAATGCAGATGCACCAATGTTTATGACCTGTATACATGCGGATACAAATGATCAACTGAAAAGTCAAAATTGGAATGAGTTAAGGAGGATAAGTCGAACGAGAACTGGTATGTGGGTTTGTCAAGGGGATTTCAATGCAATCACGGATCACCAAGAGAAGGAGGGAGGTAGACGGAAATCCCAAAGACAAATCGATGGTTTCAACGAAGTCATTGATGATATCGACATGGAGGATCTGGGATCCAAGGGCCAAAGGATCTCATGGTGCAATAATAGGAGCGGAACTGATCGAGTGTACGAGAGACTCGACCGGATATTGGTGAACCGAGAGTGGGCCATAAACTATCCCAATGCAACGTGCACAAATGAGGTATCAATCTGATCGGACCACTCTCCGATCATCTTAAACCTGGACCAAATACGACCAAGACGAAGAAGGGGGGGTTTAAGTTTGAAGATATGTGGTTCGAACATCCCGGGTGCAAAGAGGTGGTTCGAGGCTCTTGGTCGGAATGGAGGAGGTCTAACCACGCAAGCCAACTGTGGGCTAAGTTGGGTAATTGCCGAAGGAATCTAATGATTTGTAGCAGAGAGAGCTTCGACAATTATATCACCGAGATAAGGAAGGCTAAGGAGAGACTTAGGAGAATTGGAGAAAATCTACCGACCCAAGACACCAAGGAGGAAGAAGAGGTGCTACGAACTCACATTTGAACTTTATGGAAAAGGGATGACCTCTATTGGAAACAAAGGGCGAGGGTGAAGTGGCTTACGGAAGGATACCGAAATACAATATTCTTTCACTTAACAACGACGACAAGGAGACGAAGAAACTACATAAGCCGAATAATTGATAATCAGGGGAGATGGCTAACGAAGGAACATGATATCAATAAGGAGATATTTAGCCATTTCAAAGCAGTTTTTCAGTCAGAAAAACTAACACGGAATGAGGAAATATTCGACTGTGTACCGTGCCAAGTTGATGAATCAATGAACAGAGAGCTGGAAAGAGGAGTAACAATAGAGGAAGTGAGAAAGACGGTGTACCAGTTGGGAGGGTCTAGAGCGTCAGGTCCAGACGAGTTTTCGGGGTTGTTCTATCAACGGAGTTGGAGTACTGTGGGCCCGGACGTTTTCACGGCAGTCAAAACATTCCTCAAAACATGTACATTTCCTTCATCCTTGGCTCAAACAGATATCACCCTCATACCCAAGAAACCCAACCCTAACCATGCATCTGAATTCAAACCAATAAATTTGTGTAACTTTACTTATAAAGTTATATCAAAAGTGTTAGTTAATAGATTGAAGATATATTTGTCAGATCTTATCACTCCCTATCAGAGTGCTTTTGTGGCAGAGAGACTTATACAGGATAACATCATGGTAGCCCATGAGGTCTTCCATCATTTGAAATCCATGAGGGGGGCAAAAAGAGTGAAATGTGCCCTAAAACTGGACATGCAAAAGGCCTATGATAGAGTGGAATGAGATTTCTTGCTAAGGAGTTTGGAAAAGAGAGGTTTTGGAGCAAAATGGATATCATGGATGAGGGATTGTATTACAACACCAACATACCGTGTGTTGGTCAATGAAGGACGTACACCACATATACACCCGACCAGGGGGATCAGACAAGGTGATCCACTTTCTCCATACCTATTTATCATGTTGGCTAATGTTCTATCAAGACAGATGGAGAAGGAGGTTATAGAGGGGAGAATCCAGGGACTCAAACTGAAAAACACCTGCCCAGAATTACACCACCTGTTCTTTGCGGACGACTCCTTATTCTTTATACAGGGCTCTGTGAAAAATGCTAGACGACTTAAGGAGGTGATATCAAATTATTGCAATAGCTCGGGTCAACGGGTAAATGTTGCTAAGTCGAGCATCTCTTTCAATAGGGATGCGGATGAAACCATCTGTCAGGCAGTCAAAGAAGAGCTATAAATCATGAGAGAAAGCACACCCGGTAAATATTTGGGTTTGCCAACGGTTTGGGGTCGATTAAAATGCGAAGCTTTAGGGTTCCTTAAAGAGCGAATAATAGACAAGATTAACATATGGAGAGTCAAGACTCTTAATCAAGCGGGAAAGGAGGTCCTCATAAAGTCGGTTATAACAGTTATCCCATCTTATGTTATGAGTATTTTCAAGATACCCAAAACATGGTGCTCGGAAATTAATGCAATGATCGCAAACTTTTGGTGGGGACAAACACCAGAGGGAAAGAAGATCCATTGGAGAAGATGAGACATATTGGCTCAAACAAAGGATAAGGGGGGCTGGGATTTAGGGAACTTGAAATTTTCAACAAGGCCCTTTTAACAAAGATGGCCGAGAGAGTTAACAAAGAACCGAAATCACTATGGGTGCGAGTATTGAAAGAATTGTACTATCCACGGGGGGGCTTTCTATCGACACGCAGGGGTGCCTGATCCTCATGGGGGTGGTCAAGTCTCCTTCAAGGTCGAGATATCCTAGCACAAGAAGGACTGTGGCTGGTGAGGGACGGGACACAAATCAATGTACACAAGGATCCATGGATCTACACAAAGGTTAGTATGAGATTAGAGAACACAACCGAATTGGATCCAATGCATGTGCTGAAGGTAGATGAGCTGATCACAAAGGAAAGGAACTGGAACATGGACTGAGTAAGGCAGGTAGCTGGCCAAGCAAATGCAACATACATTTTGAAGATGGTGATCCCACCTGAACCCACACCAGATGCTCTAATCTGGCCTTATACAGAAGATGGGGTGGCCATAGCAAAATCTGCCTACCACAGAATCAGGGAAGTCCAAGATGGAGATCCTGCGGATCTAGCAAGACAAGGAATCCGATCGGAGTCCAACTGGAAAGCGATATGGACAGCAAACACCAATCCAAAGATCAAAAGTTTCATGTGGAGGATGCTATCAAATTCGCTCGCTGTAAGTAAGAACATGCGCCGACGACGAATGGATGTTCCCCTAGGATGCCCAATGTGTGGAGCGGAGGAGGACATTGAACATATGATCTTTAAGTGCATGTGAACTAGAGCTATCAATTCGGGTCAACCCGCCGGGTTCGACCCGACTCGCAGTGACCCACCGTATTGTGCGGGTTGACCCGAACCCGACCCGCCGCACTGGGTGGGTCAGGTTTTGCAACCCGAACCCGACCTGGCGGGTTGGCGGGTTGACCCGCCTGACCCGCGACTAACCACCCAATTTTAGATAATGCCACCGTATCCACCGTCAGATTCAATGGCGAGACCCACACACGATTTATCTTATGTCTCTTCTTTTTGTCAGACGGAGTCGTCAGAGTCGCCGCATTGGAGATCTAACACGCCAAATTTTGTCTATTCAATTGGAACAGGCGAACGAGGGATCAAGCTGTGTGTGTCTTCGAATTCAGAGATTCATCGTCTATGGACCAGGAGGAGATGGAAAGGAGAAGGGGCAGGAGGAGAGATAAAATATGCTTGATGTCTGTGTTTTTGTGCAGCTTCTGTTTCTTAATTTTCAATGTTTTTTTACTTAATGACAGATCCTAATTTCGTTTTCCTGAAAATTAATTTTTCATTGAATAATTCAATATTTAATTACTTCAAATGAAAGAAAAAAAATGAAGAGTCAAAGCCAAAAAGCCTCTAACCGTGTATTGAACAAGAACAAAGCGTCCAACCATGTCGTCTCAGAACGAGAGAGAGGTGGCAAGGTGATGACACCCAATGTTGTCAATTGCCGAAGGTGGCAACGAGGAGAAGACTGTGACTATCTACTGAGGAGCAGGACTCCCGAATTTAGGTTTAGTTAGTTTTTTTTAAAACCACGGGTCGGGTCCGGGTCAGGCAGGTCAACCCGGACCCGACCCGTCTCTTACGGCGGGTCAGACGGGTCAACCCGAAAATGACCCGACACTCATATTTTTTTTACCCAAACCCGGGTCGATTCCGGGTCATTTTCGGGTCGGGTCATATTTTGACATGTCTAATGTGGACAAGCGGGGTATGGCTCGACACGCTGGGGCTAAGGACTGGACATCAACAGAGGAGCTCTATACATGACTGGATAAGTGACAGAAGGAACGAGCCCACATTAGGACAACAAACCAAGGAAGACAAATGGCAACGGTGCATGTGGACATGTTGGATAATCTGGAAGAGAAGATGTATGACTGCTTTTGAACAGATCATGCCTAATCCCGAGGAAGCTGTGGCAGAGATAAGGATGTTGCACGAAGAACACAAGAAGCTGCCGAAGAAAACCAACATGACAGAACCAAGAAGAGGAAGAACCAGGTGGAAAAAAACAGAACCAGGCGAGACATCCATCACCTGCGATGCAACCTGGTGTCAAAAGACAAAGAAAGGTGGCTTAAGGGTTGTAGCAAGAAACACGGAAGGAGCATTAATCGGTGGAGCAAACCTCAGGATCGAAGGACAGACAATAGTGGAACTTGAGGCTGAATCAATTTACTTGGGGGTGAAGCTAGCAAAAGATAGAGGGTGGAACCGTGTAACGATCGAGTCGGACTCGGATATAGTGATTCGGCAAATTCAAGGTACTACCCATCATTGGAGGATCAAAACAATCTGTGATAACATAAGAATACAAGCAAAGGATATCAGAATAGTAACATGGAATGCAATCTCGCGTACCGCAAACGAGTGTGCAAATTAAGTTGCGATACAGTCTAGATTGAGAATATGTCTTAACGATTGGGTACACCTACCCCCATTCCCACTTAGTAATTTCCTTCGTAGTGATTGTAATATATAGTTTGAGAACGATGTTTGATAATGGGAAGTATTATCTATAGTGTGACCAAAAAAAAAATAGCAAAGCTCTACAGCACTAATTCTTCGATCCACAACAATCCTAGACATATTGAATGGCTTCCCAGTATAGATTGACTAAATCTACACACATAACATACGATTGCTAAAAAAATAAAAGTGGTAAAAAATAAAAATAAAAAGAATATACAGAGGAATCTAATTACTTTTTGTTTTTTTTTGGCCATGAGGAGTCTAATTACTATTAGAGAAGAAAAAAAGTGTCACTTCATCGTCAACTCTGCCACTTTAGATTTAGAGGGACCCATCAAAGCTTTTCCATAAGCAACGGGTAGAGAAACCAACTTCTTCGCCTTCCCCACATAAGCCCTCTTCGTAAAGTTGTTATAATCATTCGCTTCGATTGAATCCAGGATTTGCTTGTACAGCAACAGCGACGCCCACACAGGCCACCGGCTGGCACTGCTCAGCTCTGACACACCTTTCTCCGCCTCGTCAAAGAATTTACGGGCCCGCTTGATCTGCTCTTTCATGAAACTACGCCACTTGTCAGTCACTTGTCCTCGGAATATGTCGTCGTCTGACAGACCTGCTCGGGCGAGCTCGTCCTGAGGGAGGTACACTCTTCCTCTTCTTGCGCTGTCAAGAGATAATAAAATCCACAAAGGAAACTGAGATTTTGATCATCATAACCGATCTATTATAAGATGTGGAAAAAACTTACTCTTCACCAACATCTCTAAGTATGTTAGTGAGCTGATTGGCAATTCCAAGAGCTAATGCGGCATTGTAGACGCTTTCAGTCGTCGCTTTAGACTCGGGGGCGATCCCCATCACCGGGACACTCATTAGCCCAACTGTCCCAGCAACATAGTAGCAGTAAAGATAGAGCTCATCGAAGGTCTCATACCTCGATTTCTTCAAATCTAACCTCATTCCCTCTATCATGTCTCTAAATGGCTGCCCATAACCATAGAGACACAGCATTAGCATGTTATAACACCAATTGCGCGATACAAACAGAAAAAACAAGGGGTAGACGGATTGGTACGTACCTGTATATCAACAGGGTACTTTGATACGGTATCTGCTAGAGCAGCATCATACATATCATAAGGCCGGCCGCCGAATAGATCATCTAACCTTTTCTCCCATCTGTCTAGAGCTTTCGGTGTTATGTGTGAGGCATTGGGTCCATCCACTAGCTCATCAGTCCTTCTGCACCAAACTGCAGGAAAAAAGTATGAAATTTTGGCATCACACTCAGAGTGATCACAAAGATGATACTTTGATGAACACCATGATCTATAACAGCTACCCAATAGACAAGTAATGGTCCTTTTCAGTATAGTTGATTGAATACTTTTAATAGGCAAATCCTAACGACATAAGAAATGACAACAAAATCGAACTTTTTAGATTGGGACATCTAATTTATACAACAATGGAAAATTTATTTGCGTGGAATCGAATCTTTACTTACCGTAGATTGCCCACACAGCTTTCCTTCGCTCCGGTGTCATTAGCAAGGTACCTGTGAATTATGAGACACTAAATTAAGCAGAAAATCTTACTTAATGCAAGATAATAGCAAAATTGCTTTATTTTACACCTAAAGAAGGTATCTAAAGCTCCCAATTCGACCAAACCTCGGCCTACTTCTACACTATTAGTGTGTAAAATGAAGTGGACTGCAATTGATAACAGTTCAGGATTGCACTTTTATTGCTAGACAGTTCAATAGCACAAAATGAGTTGCCAAACTTCATGATATTGCTTAGTGTGCATCAAATTAGCAGGAAACATGACAGAATTGGATCGATTTTTTATGTGTTTTTTTTATTCAAAATACTGAGCCAAATTAAGTAGATCTACAAGCACTCTGATGATTGAGCAATAAACAGTCAAATTTAAATCTAGAATACTAGATAGCTTGTGGTGTGGCTAAAGAGACAGTAACCGTTTTACCCAAGTAGAAGGTTTTGGCGTACTCAGCACAGACCTCGCCACACCTATCATACGCATCATTCAACAGATCCCAGTTGGTCAGACTCGAGCCATCAGTCTCCACCCGCTTCTTCTCCGTCCTCTGATCCCTCACCAGCGCAGCCTGCTTCAGCACCACCTCGTACACCCTCTCCTCCGAGGATCTCACTACCGGGTTCGCCACGGCAGCTGAAATCGCAACAATTCTTTCCCGGCGCCTCCGCAGAACGGGTTTCTGCGGTACGATGTTGAATACTGAAGCGACATTTCCTTTGGGACACACCACCCAAAGGGACACGCTAGACATCTCCGCTACAGAGCCGCTACAGAAAAACAGAGCGAGCGCTAGGTGCGGTAGATTGTCTGTCTGAATTGGACAGAGCGTAGTCCTTTTACTCCTCAGCTTCGTCTGTGTGAATGGAAGAATGAGGACCTGTGCTGAGTTAAGAAGAAGGGAAGAGAAGAGACCCGAAGATGAAGAAGGAATGGCGGAGAAAGAGAAGAGTGATGTGGGTGGACGAATGACCAATAGAGTGACTCTTTCTTTATTATGGTTTATTCCCAATCCCACTCCTCCTCCTCCAGAGTCTACACCATTCTGAAGGATATATAATTATTTTTCTTATTGTGTTGAATAAAACATATTAATTTAATGAGGTATTTATATGGGTAAGATAGAAATAAAAGCAATTATGTCAGCACTTAGGTGGCAATTCGGGTAAACCAGTCGAGTTCGAGTCAACCTGGACCCGATCTGACCGGTCGATGGGTTGACCCACCTGACCCGCCTGTTCCATAACAAATTAATAACTGCAGTGTATGCTTAAGAGACATGGAAGAAATGCTGTGATTAAGCAAAGATATTCACGCCCGAGACATCAAGTAGTTTTCTTTTATGTTGTGGATCAGTAGCACTGAATAATAGATACTTCAAAGATAGTACACATATATCAATTCTTGGTGTTTCAGACCAATGTACGAAAAATTCTACACCAGAAATCCATTACATGAATGAATTAAAAGAAAATATTCTAATATCATACCCTAAAAGCATATTTAGGGTTTTCATGCTCTTCCTTGTAAGCGTCAACTATCGCCAAACATCAAACGCATATATACAATCAAATGAAACAGATCAATAGACAGAAGAGTGAAACAAGTAGAACCTTAGGGTTCATTTCAGAGGGGGCGAAACTTATTTGAATATCGCGATCGGCGAAGGAGAATGGGAGAGGAGTCACGGGAACCATCCGAATTGTCAATTGCGAGTCAGGGAGAGGAATGGTCTACTATTGTGCGGGTGTAGTGAACAACGAGAATTGGAATCCCAATCCAGTCGATTGAGTTTGAGAGAAGAACGACTTCTGTTATTGTTGTTGCTGCAACAGGATGCCTGAGCTGGAGTTGGAGTGTTGTTGTTGAGCGACTAGACACGAGAATCAGTGAATCACGAGACTCAGGACGACGAGTGCGAGATAGAGGCATAGGAACGAACGGTGGAGACTGGATGCTCTGAAGTGTGAATGAAGATGAAGATAAAGTCCTCACCCCGGTACTCTAGTCTCTTCAGTTTTTTTCCCACAGATCAGACGGGTCAATCTGGACCCGACTTGTATTTTGAGTTGGGTCAGTCGGGTCAACACGAAAATAATTCACCATCCTATTTTTCCGACCCAAACTCGAGTCAATTCAGGATCATTTTTGGGTCGGGTTCAAAATTGCCACCTCTAGCAATTATGGATTTTTTTTTGTCAACACTTACTGTAGATTTAACCATCGTACAATTTATTATATTAAAGAATTACAAACGTTTAGTTTTATTATTCATGACTAACCACGTGATGTGATTTTATTATATCGTTGTTATATCATTCGTCATTCATTAGTAAAATATAGTTTGAACAAAAAAAAAATTTAGTAAAATATTTAAATATTTAAATAATTCAATTTTAATTTTATTCGTAATTTAATCTATTTAGGTAAAACCGTTATCGACTATGTGCTATTTATTTAACACAGATTTTGTCATTATGTAGAGTAGGTGGGTACAACTCAAAACTTAATATTTTTGTACAATTAACTAAACTATTTATCATATTTCTATGTATACATATTACATAAATATATATAAGATATGGAAGGAAAAATTATTTATTTCTCCAATAAATAAAAATATACTTGAGTAGGAAATTTTATAGGTGCATTCCCATTTAATAAAATTATATATATAAAAAAAAACATAATCTGTCTAGACAAAAAGTTGGGATGAGTAGATAGGCTCCACTTGAAAAAAGGCAATCGCAAAAGAATATGCACCTCTTGCCTTCTGCTGACACTTGGAATATGTGGCTAAGGTTCATAATCTTAAATCAATAGTGCTCCTTTTTTACGTAAGGAAAATAATAATAAATAAATTGAGCTTCTAGAATATATTTGGTTTTGGTGATTAGGTAAAGAGTAGTACATTATAGATTATAGTGGGAGTATTTTGTAAAGTTAAGTTATTATTAAATTACTTTATTTTTATTTTAAATCAGAATTTTCAGTTTTCGTAATAATTATGGTAAGAACAAGTTTATTCCTATCGAGAGGAAAATAAATAGAGTTGTTCTAAAATGGAATAATATGAGGGTTTGTAATTTTTATCGTGGTTGTGTGGAATATGACCAATTTGTTCCCCGCGGGTTTGTATCTCCTACTTTTGGGTATCACAAAAATAAAGTATGTTTTTCTTTATTTTGAAAAAAAAACGTGAACTTTTGCAACAATGCTGGATAGTAAAGGATACTATGTAGGGTTGGATATGAATCAATTTACGACCGAATTGATTCATAAATATACTTTATCTAAAATATGGCAAATGTACAATTCAACTCATTTATCTTAACCATTACATGTTTGTTTTGCAAATTACCTAACTAGTTAAGAACTGATTCTAAATAGTATAATTACCAAATAATTACATAACTATGCATGATCCATTTTCCTTAGAGACGAGCAATGTATAATTTTGGTATCACTTATTTTGTACTTTGAGGGAAATCGTAGTGATCTGTTCACAACCTTGGTTTTACCTGCTTGAGGCAGCAATTTTCCATGTCTTATTCATCTGAATTGCAATATAATGTACATGAAGAAGCTTTAATGACTTTGTATATTCTGAGATTGGCAGCAAAATGACTGATGTACAACCCTATGATATTTTGAGTCTTGAAAATTGTATTGTTTTTGTTTTCCCTTAATTTTTGGGTGTTTAAAAAGAATGATAATTTGAAGACAAGTTGGTGTAGTGGCTTAAGCAGTATTGATTCAATGCCTCTTTTTCTTTTACAGCTTCCACTGTAAATGAAGAGAAGCAATATGACTTCTTTTCACGTCGAAATCAGTTTGTATGTGCTTCCACCATTTGATGATGAAATATGTGGTAAATATTCATAGTTGGAAGAGCTGTGCAACAACACGTTGTTAAAGGCTATTGTAAATAGAAGAAGGTTGGCATCCACAAAAAGGAAACTCAACATCCTCAGCCTGACATTGAAGCAACACAGTCACCCACCAAAAGAGTCAGGCGAGGAAGGGTCTTACAAGAAAACAACATACCCTACAATGTCCTCATCTCTGACTGTGTGGCAAACACGTCTTTCTTTTTATCATGTAAATTATGATTGGTGAGCAAATTAATCACCGCACCTAACACAACATTCTGAAGAGTTTGTCTGTCTAAACCATCAACAAAAGTTTCATTTTTTCTTCACAATTTCAATCATAGAACGTCTTACAATTCAAAAGCATCTTACTGAATAAATATCTATAAATTGTTTCTCATAGTTGCCTCAATTTCTCCACGGGGTAACTCGATAGAGAGAGAGACATCTACACCACAGTAATTCATTCATTATAAGCAGTCTTGACAGAGACCAAAACAGATAACCCAATTGCAAAGTTTATCACATGTACAAGTAATAGAGTTTGCAACTCACTTCCATAATCATCCATCCCATCGAAGAATTGCAATCTGGAAAAATAAGTCGCAATCCTAACAAAAAAATCACACATTTAATCAATTATATACAGTTTAGGTTTCAATGTCAAATTGCAAGTTGAGATTATGATACGTAATTGAGATAGCTCTATCAGGGCGGTTTGAGAGGTGAAGAATGATTCATCGAGAAGAGGAGAAAGCAACCCTTCTTCTTCATCTATAATTGATGGGTTTATTGAATCGGGGGTGCAATTCGGTTTTGCATATTACATCAGTCCGATGATCAATTTCAATAATTTTGGTCTCAAGATGAAGCAATTTAACGAAAGAAGAAAGAAAAAATAGAGACGCATGAAAGAATACCAGAATAACTCCTGTATACATCAGTGGAGAAGACAATGGCAATTGAGAAATTTCATACACAACAAACATGTTAATGACTGATTTGGACGGAAAAAACTTAATTTATCTAAAACCATAAAAAACAAACATGTTTCATCACTTACAAAAATGTTACATCACTTACAAATTCGGAAAAACATGTTACATATTTTTCATATTTTTCTCTTAAAAAATAACCAAAAATAACATTTGTTTTGATTGAGTTCAAACCTTAAAATGTTGTTATGAGGTGATTTCAATCCCAAAAATGTTATTCTAGGTTCAAAACTGGGTTAATTTCAAAATTTAATGTGCATTTTGGGTTCGATTTAGTGTTAAAGATTAACAAGAGGACAAAATTGTCATTTTGAAAGATTTTTAACAGGAAAAATTGATGAAATAGTAACGGTGGTGAAATAACAAGTTAACAACCCTCTAAATTATTTAGGTGCACAAACAATATAGTCAAATATTTTGGTGCATTGACATTATTACTCATCCTCCTCAATATTAAAAGTCAAGGTTAGTCTCTCCATTTTCATTATACCAATTATAACACCCTTATACCTCTACAATTTTCAATCATCATAACTCTATCAATAGTCAACTATCACATTACAAACATCTCCATGCAATTATACTCATCACACCTTTACAATTCTCATGCATCAGAACTCTACCAATAGTTACATCTATATCCTCCTACATACCTCTTCATGTTCTTTACATCCGTTTTATCTTGAGCGCCTAAATATTCTCTTTTTTTTTAGCATTTTCATCATTCTCTCGAAAACTCATCAACGGAAGAAAGGTATTTCACGTAATTTATTACTCTATTTTTTTTTTGGAATTCATTAGTAAAGCTACTCATATATTCTTTTTAATATTTTTATGTGTAATCCCATTACTGAATTCATGACATAAAAATTAGTTTTTGGAGATCAGCTCAACATTTAATTATTGATTCTTGCTACAATCACTTGGTGAGTTAATATAATTAACTAATTTGAATAATTAATTGTTTCTTTTTCTTCTTTCTATAATACTCTTTTTTCTATTTGCATGAAAATATTTACCAAATTTGCATGAGTTGAGTAGTACGTATTATAATGTTCTATTATTGTTTTCATTGTTTTCTTAAAATTTGGTAATTTCAACGATGTGTTTCTCATCTACATTGGAGACTATCGAACTGATAGAAATGTATTTAAGGTATATATGTATAATACATATATATGGTATGACACATAATTATTTTTTATTATACCTTGAAAATACTAACGGCCAATGTTTAATTCAAATATGTTTTGTTGGACAAAAGACAAGGGCTAAAAATACTTGTTACGTACCAAATAATTACTTTGATTTATGCATAATACAAAACATATATTTTTATTATGCACGGTATTTATCTGTTCATTTATACAAAATCATTTTTAACGATTTGTAATAAGTCAACATCTATAATATTGGATATATTTATAAAAATTATAACTATAAATAATTAAGAAAATGGAAAATATATAAATATTCCATATTGTCATCAACATATATGAAAAAAATTCAAAATATTATTAAATTTATCAATTAATATATAATATTATATGTTTTAGTAAAATTATTGTACTGAAGCCATTTTTAAATTATTAATTTAATTGACAAAAACATTGTCTTATAAAAAAAATATTATTAGAGGAATTAATGTCTTATATTATTATATTTAATATTAAATCCATTCTACATTTTGACATAAATTAATTTTTTTAGTAAATTTAACAAGAAAGATGAACAAGGATAATACCTTTGTTTTTATGAACGAACCGTTATAATAATTTTTCTCTTTTTAAGAATGTATTTTTAAATTTTAGTTTTTTATTAAAATTATAATTTCCAAATAGATTAATTCAATTATTTTATACAACAATTTTCAGTTAATACAATTTAATTTTAAATTTATTGTATGTGCAACGCAAATGTTAAATTCAGTATATATAAACATAGAAAAGGCAATCCAGAAAAAAGTAAATAAATCGATTCAATTCTTGAATCTGCGCAAACTATGATTTGGACAACATAGACAAATATTATCGTAATAATGCTATCGTAATTAGCAATTTCTTATAATTTCTGTAATTGGCTACAAATTCATAAGACAAGTGTCGAGTTTCCCCCGAAAATATACCTTAAAATAAAAGTAAATACCCAAATATTCTCTGTTTAAAAAAAATATACTGAAGTATATCTACCTATTAATGGAATTCGCGGGTGAGTATATCACCCGCAAATTTTTATTTTTCTCTTCAATCAACTTTCGAACTTTTCGATGAAGCAAAATCAACTTTTTTATTCAACTTTCCAATTATTTTCTCTTTTCATTTTCAACTTTTCTGTTCGATGAAACAAAATCATCGCGGGTGAAGTTTAAATGTGCGCCACCCGCGAATGAGATTCGTGGTTGACTTATATGCTCACCCGCGAATCAGATTCGCAGGTGGTAAAAAGGTAAATTTGCACCCGTAAATGAGATTCGTGGGTAGATATATTTTCGTATTTTTAAAAAAATTGAGGTTATTTCGGTATTTACTTTTATTTTAAGGTATGTTTGGAAAAAAAAAACTTAGCAAGTGTGTGTGTAAATGTAAATGTAGTCTAGATGCAATTAAAATTTTAAGCTAACGTTACTTTCTAAATGCAAAGCAGCGAGCACACGTTTATTTTTACAAATATTTTTTTTAAGTTAAAAATATGCTCTCTCATGTCTATGAATACAAAATCATCCCCTTATTAAATTTAGGGAAAATTATGAAAAATCACCCGAATGTTTGCTTTTTTTAGCAACTGCATCCAAATATTTTTTTGCCGCAAATAAGTACACCTATATGTTTTATTTTGTTGGTAACAACATCTTCCGTTAAATTGACATGTTAATTAGCATGTGCACAGCACGTGCCACTGTTAATTTTGAAATAATCCTAGTAAAAAGACTTTTCTACCCCTAATACCCCATCTTCTTCAATTCTCCCCCCCCCCCAAACCGAAGTACACAACCGAAGCTTCCCTCACAAGAGATGATCCCCGACTGTTCTTCACTCTGTCCACCCGAAACCCTAACCTCTTATGTTCGTCTTTCTCGTCCGAAGTACTTCATCTCGGTACGCCTTGCTCGTCCTGCGCTACTGTTCTTATGTTCTACGAAGACTTGATCGTCCACCTCGTTCTGCTACATTTCATGACAATAATAAGAAGACACATGTTGATTTGTCTTGCCGTTTTTGCCTCATATGTAGAGGGGAGAAAGTCTGGAGTGGAGGAGAAAAGCTAGACTTTTCCTACAGGCTTTGATTATGGGAGATGGGGTTTAGCTTGAGTTTTACTCATTCATTGGGCTTTCACTTAAGAATGAATTTGTTGGAGATGAATGAGAGAGGAGAGTTTAAATTTCACAAGGAATGTTCAAAGATACCATGAAGGGAAGGGAAGGCAATTAATCAAACTCTTATGTTTTCATGAGCATCTACTCTATTATTTCGAAACTACCATGAAACAAGAGGAGCCAAGTTATTGAATTGAGCTACACCTCAGAAGACTCAGCAACAATGAAAAAGCCAAACATTGGAGAGAACTCCTTCCCTTGCATGGGGGCTCTCCCTTTGACTTGCCCACTCCGACTTAGACTTGTGACTCTTTCCCTTGCTTGTTGAGGCCTATTTAGAAGTGTTATTTGGAATGTAGTTCCCTTGATACGAACCAATGGTTACAACTGAAGGGAGTGAATCTATAGAACAAGTTGAAGAGCTATCATCCATCACAGATGTTATATATTTTAGTGTAATTGGATTGACTAGTTGACCAATGAGATCATATTATCTCATTAAACAAGTTAGGAGGGTGCGGAGTGCACGCTTGTTTAAGCATATTATGATTCATTATATCGGAGATTCATCAGTTGATTGGAGATGAGGCAACGGGGGTCAAAAGGGGCAACGCCCCCTTTGCCGGGTCCAGGGGCAGCCTTGATTCATAAAGTCACTATTCTAAAAATTCATTGTAAATTTGAATTTTTGGAATTAATGACTTAACATTTTAAACTCAAAATACCCGGGTTTTGGACACTTGTTTTAGAGCCAAGTGCTAGGGGCTGAACCATTGACTAAGGACCGAACCATGGCTAGGGTCGAACCATTGCTTGAGTCTTCCTAAGGTGTCCCTTTGATTTTGGAGCCAAAATTTGAATCAAAGGGTATGTCTTGGCCGAAATGTTACATACCTTGGCCAAATGATGTTGTGTCTCTTTCAAGGGGCAAAGTGTCTCATTCAAAAGGTGTGGCAAACACTATAAATTGGGCATAGGTGAGATCCAAAAATTCATCTCAAACATTCACAATCATTCTCAAGTTCTAGTTCAGTATTCTGATTTTATCCGATTGAAAGTTTGGGTGTCTCCAAATAGTTTCAATCTGAAAGTGTCGTCACGACTTCAGAATAATCCAAGCATACAATCGATAGTTCAACCACCATATCCATTCGAGATTTATAACAACAAATGGGATCATTTTCTCGACCATTCCACCGTGAACAGGCGAGAGGCTACATACTTCACTGCTGCTGCTACCCTTTACATGTGGGTGGCCTTCTGACATGTCAATGTCCCATTTGATGGGGCTTGAGTCCCTCTCCTCTGAGTCCATTTGATACACTTCACTAGCAGACTCCATTAAATCAGATGTGTCAGAGGCATCTTCCAGAACATCAAGCTTTTCCAGCGTGGCATGACTTTAAGAACAGAACATGCTAGGGGTATTTTCGGAATCCTAGTTTACTATTAAATTACAATAACAACACATGATGTATATACAACAAACTACATTGAACGGAAAAGTTTAATTACAAAAAGAGTGAAATATATGAGTATGATAACAAATAATCGAGACAAAAATCCGAGTGTATTTTCATACGTTTCTCTTAAATTTAATATTTATATGTATTTGTCACTTAATATATACTTTTCTATTTTATTCGCTTGTTTTCCGTTATAATAATAAAATAAATGCTGGCGCGGCCATTACAATCTTTTTTTTCTTTGCATGTGTCACTTAATCATATGCTTAATCTATTATGTTAATCTTTTGAATTTGATTGGATTACTTTATGATTAGTAGAGATGCATGATATATAAACAACTCTCCAATACTGTGTCATCATTATTTGCTCTCTAAATATGATGAATGATGAAAACAATATTGTATGTTGTGTCATCGATGAAGTGAGAAAACTTGTTTAGTGGAACAAGCATTAGAGTAAATGCAAATAGTTGAATTAAAAAAAATTAAGTGGTGGACAAATGTGTGATTTAAAATAGCTAAATTAAAAATCATTGCATTTTTTAGGGTCAAAATTACACCAAATTAAAAGTGGAAGGGGGCAAGCCCCTTAGCCCATTGTTACTTACGTCCATGTGTTGTGTCTATGGGTGAGAAAAAAGACCAGTAGATCGAAAAATAAATTGTTCTCAGACTGTCCCAAATAATCTGTTCCAAATTTAAGACTGAGTCAAAACAGACGTTTTTTTTTATCTCAAACTCGCACTACGGGAGAGTTCGGAAATAACATTTGAAACAAATATTTTTAACGGCTCATTAATTGAGTCGTTAAATAGTTGAGCCGTTATATGAAGTGTCAGGATAATTATCACAGCTCAATATATGATGAACCTTAATAATTATTGGTTCAAATTAAAAGTGTCGTCAAAATAATTATGGTGACACTTTAGGTTGAGCCGCGAAAAATATTTGGTTTTTTGAAATTCTTATTTTGGCGGCTTATATATGAGCTGCCAAAAGTAAAATGATTTAATTTTCGCGGCTCGTTTTATGGAGCCGTGAAAATTGTTTGTTTTTTTTAATAATAATTTATACAATTATTATAATCATACAACCTAAATAGTGTACATACCAAAATCTGTATTTTTGCATACAATATATTACATATATGTAAGTTTGTTTCATTAATTCAAAGACATAATATGTTATAATAGTTGTTCATTCCTAATATTATCTTGACTAAGACAATTCATTTGATTGATCGTTATCTTGACTTCCACTAGCAGATTGTTCACTACCAGATGTTGTTGATTGATGTGTTGTTTGACCATCCTATAAAAACATACAAAAATTAAAGTATAAGATGAAACAATTAAACATTAAACTAACTTAAATTATAATATGCACAACAATTAAGCAAATTAACCTATTAAACTAAACCTCAATTCGCAGGCAAGACATAAGCATCCAAAACACTAAAAACATCATAATAATATATTCAAATTGCTATCCATCAAACAGTAAACGAATAAAGTGATATCATTGCAAAATGTAAACTATATATTTACTTGATTTCCGGTTGGTAAATGCGAGGAACCCAAGCCAAGTTTGGTAAAAGGGTGAAATGACTATAATGATGAGTTTTCTGATCATCCTATATAAACATCCAAAAATTAAAGTAAGATAAAATACAAGTTTCCCCTATAGTTTGGCATGAATTTAAGATTCCCCTTTAATGTTTAAAATTTTAAATTTTAGTCCTAATGTTTGGACAAGATAAAATTCCCCATTTTCATCATATGTCCGTTATTTTCACACGTATTCAGACACATGTGTAGGTCACGTGTGTTTTCAAGTTGAAAAATAGTAAATTGTCCTCGTCCTCACTCAAACCAGAGCTCCAACCCATCAAGATCAGAACAAAAGCTCCAACTCAGGTCACGTGTGTTTTCAAGAACAAGAGCACAATGAAGACGACGAAGCTGCATAGCTTGGGGCTTGTCGTCGGATCAATTCAATGGATCTTTGTTGCCGGAGGCCCTGACGAAGCTGCACAACTTGAGACCCACCGCGTTTTCCGGCAATCTGAGCCTTTGCTCTAGCACGCGCCAGATGAAGTGGGGCTCAAGGAGGCGTCTAAGGAGGTAGAGTAGAAGCAGTAGAAGAAGTGTGAGATAACAACTCAAAGAGACGACTCAAATACTATTGAACCATGAATAATTTATTTATATGATTATTCACGGCTCAAACACTATTGAACCATCCTTTTATTTAAAAAAACGCGGCTCAAATGTTAGAGCTGTGAAATAAAACAAATGAAATTATTTGTGACGACTCCTTTTTTTTAGCCGTCCTTTTTTTAAAGGAATTAATATTTTTCTTTTCATTATTTTTCACGGCTCAATCACTATTGAGCCGTAAAAAAATAAAAAATAAAAATATTTTTGACGACTAATTTTTGTTGAGACGTCCTTTTTTTAAGGAATTAATATTGTTTTCACTTTTTTTCACAGCTCAATCACTATTGAGAGTCGTAAAAAAAAAATTGACGACTCATTTTTTTGAGCTGTCCTTAAAATTCAAACCTTTTTTGTTTTTTCACTCTTTCCCTTACATGTAAAAAATATTCAAATTTTCAAACTTTTCATCGGTTCAAAAGCTCGAGAAGTCTGGCTGAGGAAGACAAACTTTTCATCGTTTCAAACTTTCTCTCGCACTCTTTCATCATTCCAATGTCTTCTTCATGTTGCGACACGCTTGGGGTGAATAAAGGGCCATGGGCGACTGAGGATGAGGAAGACAATAAGCTCAACAACTTCATCCTCACCAACGGACACTGCTGCTGGAGGGCTGTCCCTAAACTTCCAGGCCTCCGCCGCTGTAGTAAGAGTTGCCGCCTCCGGTGGACAATCTACCTCCGCCCTTATCTTAAAAGAGGTTACTGAAGAAGACATCTCCATCGCACACGTCCATCCCTCGCACACGTCCATCCATCTCCATCTCCAGTCGGGGTGGGAACCTCGAAGAAGACAACACTGTCGGGGCTGAAGAAGACACATCTCTCGTACACGTCCAGCCATCTCCATCTCCATCTCCAGTCGGGATGGGAACCTCGAAGAAGACAACTCTGGTGGGGCTGAAGAAGAAAACACCAGCGACATGACTAAAGAAGACAACACCGACGACATGGGGCTGAAGAAGACTCCCCGACGGCATGGCTGGTTGGTTGGGCTGAATAAGACTCAAGGAGACGGTGGACGGTGGTCGGAGAACCTCCAACGGTTCAGAGAACCTCTGAGAAACTGAAAAATATGTATATTTTTTTTTTAATATACATTTTTTACAGCTCAAATTGAATGAGACGTCAAAAATAAAAAATATAAATAAAAAAATATTTTTCACGACTCTTTCTTGTTGAGCCGTCCTTTTGACGACTCATTATTTCGAGTCATTCCTTTTGCGGATCTGTCCTCTTTGGGCCGTCATAAATGGGACGACACTTAATATGACAACTCATTTTTATTGAGCCGTCTAAAATTAACGGCTAAAAAAATGAGTCGTTAACTATTCCAGTTTCCGCCGTTAACCACCATATCTCCTGTAGTGAGAAGAAGAAGAAGAAGAAGAAGAAGAAGAAGAAGAAGAAGAAGAAGAAGAAGAAGAAGAAGAAGAAGAAGAAGAAGAAGAAGAAACTGGTTCTGCTTCAATGTCTGTTCTTGTATTTTGGGTTGGAATGATTGATGCCTTAAAGTTCTAGTATTTTTTATCGATGAAGGTTTGACGGTGAGGATGTACCTTCGAAGATTGATTCTGCTCTTCCTTATCCAAGGCTTGCTCTAATGTCTCTTATGTATAATGGGAAGGATGAAGAAGGGCAAATTGTTCACTAAAATAGCACGTCACACGCACATGATCAAGTTATGTTAAGAACAAACGACTTAGTGACGGAAATGGGAAATTTTTCATCCGAGGCAAATATTAGGACTAAAATTTCAAATTTCAAACATTTATGGGGAAACTTAAATTCGGCAAAAAATTCGGGGGGGGGGGGGGGGGGGGGGGGAGGAACTCGTATTTTACCCATTAAAGTATAAGATTAAACTAACTTAAATTATAAGATGTACAACAATTAAGCAAATTAACCTATTAAACTAAAACCCAATTCACAGACAAACTTAAGCAACCAAAACAATAAAAACACCATTATAATAGATTCAAACCACTATCCATCAAACAGTAAATGCATAAAGTGATATCATTGCAAAATGTAAACTATATACTTACTTGATTTTCGGTTGGTAAATGAGAGGAACTCAAACTAAGGTTGGTAAAAGGGTGAGCTCACTATAACCTACTGTCATACAACTTTGAAAATAAATAAATCCGCTCATATTATTTTGAATGGCCTTTAATTGCATATGGAATTGTTTATACATCTCCTCCATCTGTGCCTACATTATAGCTTGTTGTTCCTACATTCTAGCTTATTGTTGTCTCAATTTCTCATCATAATCTGCATGGAGACGTTCTCTTACATGTCTCTCTACCTCTTCTTCATTCAGACTAATTATTTTAGACCCAAGTACCATGGTCGGTGTAACACCAAGCCCATAATCTTTTATCCGCCTCGGTTTTTCTTCACCTATAACCTCACGATACACATCCTCATCTCTTATAAGTGGATCATCGTCTGAGTTATGAGAAGCACGGTCTTGCATTTTAGATTTTCCTTTTTCCTACATCATACAGTTAAGAATGGTGATGATGTTAATATGACATATTCTGTAAATATAACTTGTACTCATAATTTAACTAAAAGTTCTTATATTACCACTAATGACGTTGTCGCTTCATCAACAAATGTACCACCTATTTTTTATGGACATAGGTGTACTCATAAAATTCAAGACTGTCCATGGGTCTTTTACGTTCTTGTTCCTATTAGATAAATACAATAAAATACATTGCAAAGCCACACTAAAAATTATGTCAATTAACTTAAACATATGTTTAGGAGCATTCGTACCAATCTATATTTTGCAAAAGCAACTCTCTGCCCCAGTGGTGTGAAGAGATGATTGTTGTGACCGAGCGTCTTTTCCATGTTTGAATGATTTTTACACATAAGCAATAAACAACTAAATACAACGCAATAAGAATCAATATTGTGAATTGTAAGAAAAAACACATTCTAATTTGTCCTACATCATAAAACCAATGATCTACCAGTAATTCCCATTAGTCCACTCCTTCAATGCTATTTGCTTTGATTTCTTCTTTTGTCGCACCCGACTTATAAAACATTGCTTTTAGAGAATTTTTGTGATCCTTCCATTTTTTAGCGATTGATTTCAGTACATGCTTGTGAAAGGATCTTCTAGTATCATCCGGACAAACAAATTTCGTTTGCAAAAATGTTTGTAAGAAAATAGAAGGTTCAATCTGAACGTATGGGCCTGGATGTATGGGACATAGGGGGAAATAATAAAACGTTTCAGGAGTCAGGACTATAGTGGCAAATATAAAAAAGGAGAAGGTCAAAAGACTCAAAACACCATATCAATTCAAGATAGATTTAATTATCAAAAAAAAAAAATCAAGATAGATACGACACGTGTCATCACAATTTATATATGGAGCGAAATTTTATTCCCTCGTTCACTTTTGGTTCAAAATTCAAAGACGTAATCCGCCATTCTAACGACAAGAACTGTAAGCGTTTCAGTGCGGCAGTTACCAAAGCATCGAAATGCCATTGCTGAATCCTTCGTTGGCTTCTCTACGCAGATCGGTGCTGAGGATTCTGAACAGATCGCTGTCAATTCTCATGGGCTGCTTTATTTCTTGTTTTCGCGTCAGGGAGGAATATCGACCGCGCCGTTCGCGACCATTTCCTCGACAGAGGGACTCTGTAATCACTTCCTTTCTCTTGATTTCTGTTTCGATTCTTTGATTTCAATGTATTCTGCCTTGGCTTGCTAGAAGTTCATTTGTGCATTACTTTCTAGAATCGGAAGATTCTCTGTTTGACATTTTGGGGAGGATATTAATGAATGGATGAACCAATCTTGCTTGTTACCGATCAGGTGTTTCTATGTCTTTTAGGTATTAATTGGAAAGTTAGCAGGATTAAACTGTTTACGAACTGACTGTAGATAGATAGTAGATCTCTGTTCTATTTTTACTGTCTCTTTCAATCGATCTAGCTAGTATTGAAATCGATGTTCCTCGTAATCGTGAAATATATGAAGAATCACAGTAGTCATGGATGGTGTGAATTTGTTCCGTTGTAGCTCATTCACACGAAGGTGGAGACATTAAGTTTCCTCAGCTTATTTGTGTGCATTACATGATCACATCCAGGAAACCATATTATCTCGGAATCCTTTATCGGTTTTCGGATATGAAGGTAAATGATTTCCAATGCGTGAATTTACGTCGATTAATATTCTCAACTTGCTAAAACTTATGTTTGAAATTTTTATAGATATCCCTAATCTACATGGATACGAGCGAATGGCCAATGAAACAGAGGAAAAGAACCAGGAATATCGGTTAGGATCTCCATGTACTATCGACGAGGAGCTTATAGATGAGGTGAGGCCAGTAGTATTCATCTTCTGTTTTCTCTAAACCAATATTTATTTTCCCCCTGTTTGTGAATCAGCTTATCTAGTTAGACTGTCTGGCTAGATCTTTCGTAGCATTCACCAGCAGCCTTCGTAATTGTCTAATTGGAACACTGGCTTCATTTAATTACACATACCAGATAATATTTATACTAGATGATTTTGCAGATCTAGTTACATGCACGATCAGCTCCTTACTTGAAGATATGGAAAAGAATTGATTAATCACATGAAATTATGTTTCACCTGTAATACATTGATGAGATGTTTAGAACCTTCAATATTTGTGGGCACTGCAAGTGAATGAAACACCTACGAAACTGGGTGAGACGGGACAGTATGTAAGTTCCTTTTTTGCCAGTGACATGATGTCCGTTGATAGATATTATTTTGCTGGCTCTTGAGTTGACACTAATTAGTTAGTTGCCCAACCAGGTAATGGACTCTCACAAGCTAGAGGGTTTCCTTTCTTACATCGACCCAACCTTTAAGAGCCATTTGATTATTATTTTCTAGACGTTGAGTCCACTCTTGGAAATACCAGGTTCTGATCTCTTGGAAATATCAATGACTGAGTACTGCGGATCTGTGTTAATCCAATAGATGATTTGTTAGCTTGATGAGAATTCAAACAAAATGAGGATACTTGCAGTAACTAATTGAAGATGATTGGCTTCTGTTGCTTGCTCGTTTGCAAGGGCTTCTTACAACAGGCCGAATTCCTGAAAGCTTGTGGAACTATACAAGAGACTCCTGAAGAAATTCAAAAGGCAGTGAAAAGAACAATGGTATCGCCTCCCATAAAACCATACGAACAACCTCAAGTGCCTCCAACACCTCTTGATCTCTGCAGAAACTCAACGGAGGATGTCGATGCTCTGGACCATACACCTTTCAGGTTTAGTCTTCAGCTTCTAAATGGGAAATATTTCTCATGCTCATTCACTTTACTAACTTAACAAATTTTATGATGCAGTTTTAAACTTGAACCAAATGGGCTTTACTATTTGTTTTTCATGCAGCTGTATATCAGATGTACGAGGTAGAGATGCTTGGTCAGTTGGCTATTCCAAAGGTACTGCACAAGGTAGTACTTTCAAGCATCCTAAGGCGGAGACTGAAACTGCAACCACTCCGTTTCTACACCGAGCTCCTGCTTCAGATGCTCCAAGTAGAGCCAAATCTGTGCGTTTTGAGACCAACACTGCCACTTATACAACTAGAACGGCAAATGACTTATTATTGGAGGATGAAACTTCATCGAAACCTTCACCTTACCCAACACCACTGAAGCTATCGGACGAGATGCAAACTCCAGGAACTGACTTTGCCGCAAATATGGAAAATTGTTTCCATGGGAAGGGTAGGGTCAGGTGCCAATATGTCTATCCCGATCCGATACAGAATCTCTCTCAATGGAAGCACTTGAAGAAAGGTGAGGCAAGAAACTTTACTGAGCAACTTGAAGATAAAACACAAAATCCCGAATTGGGTGTGGAAGCAAGCTATTCCTCATGTCTGAAACCGCCTTCTTATAAACGTCAGGATGGGACCGATACAAATTATCTGGATTTTCCTGGTTGGAGGAACGAACTGTACAGAACTCCTGGAGACAGACCAATCATGGGTTTTGTTGCTGTTCATTGGAATGAAGAAGAACGTAGTCAGGATCCCAAGTGCTGGGATGGCAATGGCATCCCGAACACGACCACCAAGTACAAGGAGGTAATAGCTTAAGTTGATATGACAACATTTTAAAAAAGAACTGCTCTTTAGAGTTTGAATTTGAACCATCATTTCATCATATTTCAGGATCAAAGAGTGACTTGGCATGCTACCCCATTTGAAGAAAGGCTGGAGAAGGCATTGTCTGAGGAAAGGTTTGTCTCTCAACAAGGTTAACTGTTGTCATGTCGCATCGTGTTGTTAATATGTTCCTTCCTCAGACATAGGAAATGGTAAATCTGTGTGAAGTTCATGTTCTGATGAGCAGCTTAAAGAAACTTGAAATTGTGTTTTCAATGTCTTAACATTAGTAAAATGAAATTGAGGGCGTGGGATGAAAATCGTTTGAAATTAGTGAGAGAATTGAATGGAATTGTGGGTTTAATTTTGATATTGATTGTGTTAATAAATAAACTATGCGAGAGCAATGTTCAAATAGTTTGTTTAACCAATATCTTCCTCTCCAACCCCCACCTGGCCATTCGGTTTAGTCTTCGGAGTACGTCCAAGAGGAACGTTCTAAACTCTGAAGACTTGACTATGCTGTTAGTTGGTGGGTCTATTCAAAATATTCAATTCTTGGACTTTTTAGGATAGGGCTAAAAAAAAATGACATATATGTACAAATAATGTCTTTAATAATCTTATGGGGTCACTCAGAAAGAAAAAAAATCTCAACGGTGACAGGAAGGACTTCTAGTTCTAAACTTCTAATTACCGGAGGTGAAACCGGTGATAATGAATTTGTGTAAGCCTGATTCCTATCCCCTAATTGGTGGACAGACCTAATGAAACATCTTCCATCCGCACCTCATACATGTCCGTCAAATGTGGATATGAAATATCATGATAATGGGGAGGTCAGCAAGTATAGGGACACCAAATACAGATTGGATGGACTTAATTTAATTTAGAAGAATGCGGAGTTTATTGACTTCCAAGTTCTATCCCGCTTAGAATTCAGACGGATATGGGGCTCAGTCAACCACAGATACTTGGACCACAACAGACGGCGTTAGATCCGATTTGAACGGGGAGGTGAAATCAGTTCATTTCATGCAAACCAGACAATTTTTAATGAACACCGAAAGGGGATAGGAATCGGAGGTGTGTCTACCAATTAGGGTCTAACTCTAACCCGATTGAATGAAATGAAGAGAGATTCATTTGGTTATCTCGAATTCTGAGGCAAACACTACACCAGGGAGTGGGAACTGACAACACAACAAACGAAAAGTTTACATTTAATAGAATTAAAAATTAATGTCGAAAGGTCGTAACTCGTAAGACATTATAGCAATATTTTACTATTTATTTGACTTTTAAATAGCAAACCATATTTGAAAATCCCCGAGTTCACTATGGGATCTTTTGTATTAATTTTGACTTTTTCATGGATGTTCATTTTATGCTATTTTGGGTAGTTTCAAGTTTCCAACTTCTTCATAAAGGAAAGACGGAAACATGTGATGCATATTGCATTACAATAAGTAATGTGACCATGATAGTTGATTTCGTCATACAAATTTTAAGAAGTCCATATAATCATTATATGCGTATTTACCTGACTATAGTTACCTTACCTTTCACAAACAAAAAACAAATGAGCTTACCATGACATCACTAATTGGAATCAAACATATAGAGACAGTTTATTCAACAATTGATAAATATAGTTTTCAAAACAAAACAACTTCATTGATTTGTAAAGCAATATACAAATAAGGTATGTACGGTTATTGGCATTATTTCTCATTTTCAACTCTGTCAGGCTTTCGCCCAATTCGAATTGAATTCGTCTATATGGGAATTCGAATTAAAATTCGTCTATTTCTTCAACCAGCATTTCATACACAAGTGGCACATTCGTCGTAGTTAGCAACTCTGTCATGTTGCTATCAACAAAATCGTCAACATCACCAAGCTCATAATTGTCCTCAAACAATACTACATCAATTACATGTTAATGCAATTTAAATATATAATACAATATTTAATTTAAATACAATTTATATAATAAAGATAATGTAAAAATACCAAATCATGTCATTTATATAAAAATAATTATCTGAAAAATAAGGAAAAAATTGTGAATATGTAAAAAAACAATTAGGAGGCAACTTCACAAAATTGATACAATGTAGATGTACTATCTGATCTGATCACAAAGTTAAAACTAAAGACCCATTTTACCTTTTAACAAGTTCAAGACGCTTAAGAATGCATTCGAATTTATAAAATAATATTTAATTTATTAACTCTCATTTGACTATTCTCGAGTATGAGTCATTTATTATTGAAAAATTATTGCTTCCACATAATTGGTACCGGACAATGACATGCTGTTGGGTTGACTCAGTCCTCCCTTACAAATATTTATTATTTTGATGGAAAATATTTGTCAAAAAAATGTATCTTTTACATATAGAGAGAATGCCATCGTGATCATCGAAGATTGAATATCAGAGCTGGGTCCTATCTATGACTTTTATTCAACGTACGAACAGATTTACATTTCCACCTCCACACTATAATACTATCTATAAATGAAGCTCCTTCTTACATACATTTACTGAAATAGCAAAGGAAACAAATCACATAGAGATGGGGAGTCATTCAGAACCAGAGAATATGGTGAGGAAGGAGGAGAAACAAAGAGATGAACACGATGATGAAGGAAGAGAGAAGCTACCTGGGTTCAGGTTCCACCCGACCGACGAAGAGCTTGTGTCGTTTTACTTAAGAATGAAAGTGGAGAACAAGCCCTTGAATCTCATCAAGGAGGTTGATATCTACAAGTATGATCCATGGGATCTTCCAAGTAAGGTTTTGTTTGTAACTTTCTCTTGTATATCAGGTAGCTAGGATTTCATTTCAATGAAACAGTATGCATATATATTTCTATTGGTACTAAAGCTATAAACTTTGTGATATTGGTCAAGAAACCAATGTGGGGGAGAAAGAGTGGTTCTTCTTCTGCATGAGAGGGCGGAAGTATAGAAACAGTGTGAGGCCTAATCGAGTGACTGGATCGGGGTTCTGGAAAGCCACCGGCATCGACAAGCCGATAAATGCAGCCAAAGACCCTCACAAATGCGTGGGACTCAAAAAGTCATTAGTTTACTATCGAGGACACGCCGGAAAAGGAACAAAAACAGACTGGATGATGCATGAGTTCCGGTTGCCAACCGCCGGAAAAATGTCTTCAAATCATCTCCTGACTGCTTTTGACATTGCTCAACTAGCTGTAAGATTACTATTTCGTGCTCCTTTTTTGTGTAAATCCATCACGTTGAGACTTTATACGTTAGCAACTTCTCAGCTCAACTGAACTTTGATTTTTATTTTTGAAAAATAAGCATATATAAAACTTTATTTAAAAAAGTAAGTATTTAAGAAAAAAAATTCAAAATTTAGGTACATGTTAATGGTAGCAAGTTGTGTCATTTAGATACAACACACTACTCCGGGTGGTGTAGGCACAACGCGCCACCAAGTGGGTGAGTGTTGCCATTTTAAGTTTGGTTAAGTTTTTTTGTGTATTTTTTAGGATGATAGGACATTTAATTAAAAATTATATTATATATTTATTAAACAAAATTAAGGTGAATAGATATTTGAAATGTGACTCATCGGCCACAAAAAATATTGAATTTTGACTTATAAATTGAGTATATGCTACATTAAGTTGAGATATGAAAATTTGATTTTAAAAAATTTAACTTGGTGGCGGATCGGGTGAGTATATCCATATTTTAAAATATTTACTTTTCTAAATAAAATTTTATATATGTTTACTTTTCAAAAAAAATCATGAACTTTAGGGGTTAGAGTTAGATAGCTGGCTAAAAAAAGATTGTTTTTCTTCTTCCTAGTTGAACAACTCATATAACAGTACTAATTCCGTATAATTTAATATTAAATAGAGATGAAAATTTGTACATATATACATCACGTGTCTTCAAATTTAAGTTTATATTTTTTTCCTTCAAAATTTAGCTTTAGCTAATAATTTGCATAAAAAACATATTAATTTTCGTCTTCATTTAACAATAAATTAGATATAGTTAATGTATTGTAACAAATTTGTATAGCAATTTGTTCTGAAAAAAATAGTTGGCCAATTTTCAAAGTTGACCTAACCATTCCGAATAAACATTTCATAATTCATATTAATGGAAAAGTTGTATTTTTGTTGTGGGTTGGCAGGAAGTTTGGACCCTCTGCAGAATCTTCAAGAGAGTTCCATCTTACAAAAAATACACCCCCGATTCCTCCAAACAGAACCCAGCGACCACCATGAAGAAGACGAGCGCAACAGTGGATTCATGCAGCAGCCTCGATTCTGAGTGCATCGATAGCTATCTGAACTCGAGAGACAGTCGAGTTGGGGTTGTAGAAGATCGAAACTGTTTAGATTGGGGTCACATTAACTCCAACTCCATACTTCAGGGCTCCAACTTTTGGAATCTCAATGGGGGATCAGAAGAAGATTTTATAGCGTATGGGAACTGCTGGGATGAACTAAGATCAGTAGTAGCAGCAGGAGATGTTGATGATCACCAAAACCTGATGCCTCACGATTTTAACTGTATATGAGAGAAAAATAGATAGATCACGGTTACGGACTGATGCTCGCTATTTCTCGGCTCGGTGGATTGACGTCGACCCCATTCATCTGTAGCCGTTACCAGTTTCTTTCACGTATAGCTAGCGAGCTACATCTGTACCTCTGTAATCATTAATTAAGCATAATCTATATTTGTGTATGAAATAATTATGATGCCCATAGGAGGATAATGTTAACACAGGTAAAGTAAATCTTGTTTTTGATTTCTCGTATAGATTACAAGACTCTCTCACCTTACTCAATAAAGTATGCTCTTATACAACTATATCTACCTAATTATGAGTTGTAGCATTTATTATGTTTGACAATAGTTTGTCAATATTACTGTTTTAGTTTTAACATTTTGTTCTCACTTTGTTGACCTTTTATTCTAACACTCCCCCTCAAGCTGAGTAGTCGGATCTCCGATACTCAATTTGCTCAGTACCTTATTAAATGTCTTTGAGTTTACTGTTTTGGTGAGTATATATGCTAATTGGTACTCGGAGCGAACAAATGACAGTTTGATGTTTCGAGCTTCGAAGTTTTCTTTTATGAAGTGTCTGTCTACTTCAATATGCTTGGTCTGATCGTGTTGAACTGAATTTTCTGAAATACTGATTGCTGCTTTATTGTCACATATCAGCTCACATGATTCTGTTGGGGGAAAACCAATTTCTGTCATTAGTTTTCTCAACCACGGTATTTCTGTTAATCCCCTAGCTATTCCACGGAACTCTGCCTCTGCACTTGATAGGACCACCACCTTTTGTTTTGTTACTTCTCCAGGTTACCAGATTATCACCAATAAAGGTAAAATACCCAGATGCGGATCTTCGATCAACCGAGTTGCCTGCCCAATCAGCATCTGTGTACCCTTGTATTTCAAGATGACCATTTCTTCTTAACAAAACTCCATGTTCTGAGGTACCCTTCAAATACCTCATAATCCTCATGACTGCTTCCATATGATCAACTTGAGGTTGATGCATAAACTGACTTATTACTCCTACCACATATGCTATGTTTGGTCAAGTATGTGACAGATATATAAGTTTGTCAACTAGCCTTTGATATCGTTCTTGATCTACTAGTCTAGCTCCTTCTGATATTCGTAGGTCATGATTTACTACCATTGGAGTTTCAGCTGGTTTGCATTCCAACATTCCTGTCTCTGTCAAGAAATCCAAAGTATACTTCCTTTCAGATATAAAGATCCCTTCTATTGACTGTAGCACCTCGATCCAAGGAAGTATTTTAAATTCCTGAGATCCTTCATTTCGAATTCTTCAAACAAGTTTCTCTTGAGGCTGTGCATTTCTTCTGTACCATTCCTTGTGATAATCATGTCATTAACATAAATGATCAAACAGGTTATTAGGGCTCTTGTCTTTTTCAAGAATAAGGTGTGGTCTGAGTTGCTTTGCTTATACTCATATGTATTCATGGTTATAGTGAACCTCCCAAATCATGCTCAAGAAGATTGTTTCAGACCATAGAGTGCATTTCTCAGTCGACACACCTTTCCTTCCTTAATTTCATTTATGTATCCTGGTGGGACCTCCATATATACTTATTCTTCAAGGTCTCCGTGAAGAAATGCATTATTCACATCGAACTGGTGGAGGGTCAGTCTTTATTTGCAACTATAGACTGTAATACTCTGATTGTGTCTATCTTGTCTACAGGCGAGAATGTCTCAGAATAGTCAATCATGTATATCTGAGTGTACCCTTTTGCCACCAGTCTTGCTTTATATCTATCAATGAATTCATCTTGCTTGTATTTTATAGTATAAACCTACTTGCAACCTACTAGTTTCTTTCCAACAGGTAACCTGCAAATTTCTCATGTCTTATTCTTATCCAGTGTCTCCATTTCAACATCCATAGCTTGTTGCCAATTCTTGGATTGTTGAGCCTCTTTGATTGTACTTGGAACTTCTTATGTGAGAATAGACATTGTGAATGTCTTTGCTTCATTACTTAACCTTCCCCTTACCGGATACCTGGATTTGCTTGACTCTCTATCTGGTGTGTACCTCTTAGGTGGTCCCCCTCGATTCTCTCTTGGAGGTAATTTGTATCCTCCAGTCATTATCTCCTCATGTTCTCCTGATTCTTCAACCAAAATATCTACATTTTGAGGTTCAGATGGGCTTACCGGGCTTACATCAGATACCTCAAACGGTGGAGTATCAATTGTGACCCTTAGCTCGCTGGTCGTTACTGGCGTGTCAGATGTTGTCCCGGTAGTTCGACTAGCCGGCTCTGTTGGACCATCATAGGAGAGGCTTTGACTGTCATAGAAGAAGTTTAGACTACAAACTCAATCCAGTGGATCTACTGTAGGACTCCCCCCCCCCCCCCCCCCCCCCCCGAACACTAGATTGGTGATAGAAATACTCTGTTTCAAGGAAATCACATTTCATAGTGGTGAACATGTGACAAATTTTAGGATCATAACACCGATACCCTTTTTGATTAACTCCATATCCTACAAACACACACTTGACAACACATTGATCAAATTTGGTGTGGTCATTTTTAGGTATGTGTACGAACACGGAGCATCCAAAGACACGAGAAGTTAGACTGAGTGTTGGGGGCTCTTTGGTAATTTCATAGAGAACATGAATCGGTGTTTTGAGGTTTGGGATCTTTGCAAGGAGGCGATTGAGAAGATATGATGTCGTGGCAACAGCTTCAGTCCAGAAATCTTTTGGTACTTTGGACTCAATAAGTAGGGATCTTGTCATTTCGAGGAATATGCAATTTTTCCTTTCGACTACACCATTTTGTTCTGGACTGTGTGGACAAGAAGTATGGTGAATAATTCATTTTTTTGAAAAGAAATTTTTCTTATATTTATTAACAAATTCCCCCCATTATCAAACCTAAGGACTTGAATGTTTTTTCTGAAACTGATTTTGGATCATTTTGAAGAAGTGAGTGAATTTGTCAAACACTTCGGATTTTTGTTTTAAAAAATACATACACGTTATACGAGTGCAATCATCGAAAAACAACACAAAATATCTAAAATCTTGACCCTCAGTTGTAGGTGTTGAACCCCACACATCAGAATGTACTAAGGAAACATAGAATTCGTACGAGTATTATTTGGTTTAAACGTTTGTCTATGACTTTTTGCAAGAATACAAGTCTCACCAAAACGATTATTGCTTTTATTCAAAAATAACTTTGGGAATAAAAGTTTTAGATAACCCGAGGATGGATGACCCAATCTCTTATGCCATAGTCAAATCTCTCGTTCTGAAGTTCCGTGAGCAAGCAACATCGACCCTTGTTGAGCCACCTCATCAACGTAGTACAGACCAGCGCATTCAGTGCCACGCCCAATAATCATTCCCGTTTGGATATCCTGCAGTATGCAAAAATTTGGATTCATCACCATAGTACAATTCATTTCCTTAGTGACATGAGACACCGACAATAATTTATTCGAGAGCATTAGAACTAGAAGGCAATTTGATATCCTCAGGATTGGAGAAATTTCTAATGTTCTCATTACCGTCAACTCAGCATTCCCCGATCTGCAGTATTAATATATTCAATTTTAGACTTCATAATATTCCTAAGATCACGTGCATCATACGTCATAGTGTCTGTTGCAACGTCATAGTGTCTGTTGCACCACAGTCGAAAATCCACTGGTGATTTTTATGTTTGTCTTTATTATGGACTGAATATGCACGTGTCAAATGTTTAGGGACTGAACTGAAATAATTTTGGGTTCTTTCGTTACTTTTCATAACTTTTGGTCTAAAACAGCTAGGGTTTGAAGTAGGGCTGGCAATTTCTGACACGACACGATTAAACGACACGACACGATCTGCTTTAAAGCGTATATGGGTTTGACCTTAATGGATCCCGTGTCTAAACAACTCTTATACGTTTAGACACGATTATTAATCGTGTCTAAACAACTCAGATCTGCGGATATCTGTATAAACACGATTAAACACGATTAACTATTCGTGTCTAATCATGTTGTGTATACATGTGACACGTTTAGACACATTTAAGTATAATAATAATAATAAAATATTAAAATACTCACTTACTTTTTAATATTGAACTATGATGACCTTACTTTGTATATTTGAATTTGTGTATATATGTATTTGTGTATATATCTGCTTTAAAGCGTATATGAGTTTGACATTATCGGATCCTGTGTCTAAACAACTCTATACGTTTAGACACGATTAAACGGCTTATACGTTTAGACACGAGACATGTTTAGACACGTTTAAAATTTATCCGTTTAGACACGGGATATGTTTAGACACGATACGATTATGACACGACACGATTATGACACGACACGACACGATTGACACCCCTAGTTTGAAGTAGAGGGATTTGGATGCAATTCCAAATCCCTATACCTGATGAGCCGCAGTTCTCGTCCCATTCTCTGTGGCTCCGGTCCCATTCTCTTCAACGATGCGGCTAGGGTTTTCGCTAATCCCTAAGATTCTGGCGAAGGGAGGGTCCCTTCAGGTGCTAGTAGTAGCCGAGAGGGATTCCGGCAAGGGATTCCGGCAATTTTTCCGGTCTCGGAGTCTTCGTTGCCACCTCAGGTGCTGGTGGTCGTAGGGCTGCTCATAGCGACGGCGACACGACTCTGCTCCTTCTCCTTGCGGTTCTCGTCCCACCAGTTGGGGTATCCAACCAGCAGAAGCATGCCTCTTTCATATGTCGGGTCATTCCACAGTGAGTATATTTAAGCTTGTTTTTATTTGTTTGGGATGACGATCTGTCGGTCCTCCCGATTGTTTCCGACCGATATTGTGTAGTTCAATCTCCTTTCGCCGCATTTGCTGCAGTTGTTGCTTCTATTTCGGTCTAATTGCCCCTAGTTAGTAAGCATTCGCTAATTCCTGAACCCGATGATGTTCTGTCACCGGTGGTTGCCGCTCCCAGGATTTGGAGCTCGGCGACCTTCTTTCGGATCGAAACATACGTTTCTTCAACTGAGGGTAATCGGTCCTGTCGCAACACCTCTCGTTTGATTCTATCAAATTTGGAATCAATTCTTCCCAAAAACTGATATATTTTTGTGTCGTTTCATAGTTGATTGAAGTATGTGATGTCTTGACTGCATACCATACTCCTGGCTTCGATCTATTTCCATATGGATTGAATCAACAGCTAGAATTCTTCCAGTGTAAGGGTTCCCTGCATCATTTTCGCAGTCTTGTTATGTAGGTCGAAAATTTGCTGTGAATCCTTACCGCTACCGTAAGTCGTTTGTAATGTCTTCCATAAATCCCGGGAAGTGGGGTAGTGAGCGACATTGTTCGTCAATTGACACTCTATATTCTGAATCATCCATGAAAAACGACGAGGTTGTCTTTTTCCACCTTTCATAATCTGATTCGGATCTGCTCGGGGGTTCCGGATCCCATGTTAGATGTTGCAGTCGCCCCCTGCCTCCAATTGTGATTTGTATCAATCTGGCCCAGAGATGATAATTCTGGTCGTTGAGCTTTGTGCTCACTGTGACGGTTTCTGGTAGGACTTTGGATTGTTTCTGACTGAGGTTGAGGTCATTCTTTAGGATACTGGCTATTTTGAGGGTTTAGGAACCCGTTTGGGTTTGGGTACTTTAGGATATTGGTCATTCTTTAGGATACTGACTGTGGTATTTTGAGGTCTTCGTTAAGACCTGAACCCATTTGGGTTTGGGAATTGTGACTCTCGCTATCGGATATGTTGGTTGGATTGGGGTTTGTTCTGGTATATGATGAGCAACCAGAAAAACACACATTTCACTATGAATTGTGGACCTGCTCTAATAGACTGATACCATGTTAACACAGGTAAAGTAAATCTTGTTTTTGATTTCTCGTATAGATTACAAGACTCTCAGCTCACTCAATACAAGTATGCTCTTATACAACTATATCTACCTAATTATGAGTTGTAGCATTTATTATGTTATTTATGAGTTGTAGCATTTATTATGTTTGACAATAGTTTGTCCACATTACTGTTTTACTTTTTACATTTTGTTCTTCACTTTGTTGACCTTTTATTCGGACAGATAAAGTATAATACTATGGTCTCATATCACATAGGAGGATCAAATTGAACGAGTTAGGCTGTGTCTAACACAATGAGAAGGAAAAAAGTGCAATTCTGCAAAATGGACTTCATTTGCCAAAATCTCTGGCAAAAAATGAGCAAAAAGAGAACAAACACCCATACAAACTTCAAGGTTTGGATCGATCGATCGAGATGATATAATTATACAGGAGATTGTTACAAAGATGATGCACCGTCCAACTATGACTACTATGGGCCAAAGTATACAGATATATGAATGTCCAAAGATGCTGCAGCAGCCCCTCACTTCACAGTTAGAAAAGCTCAGTTACAAGAAAATATGCACCCATCTTCAAGACAGCAGCAAAGTAGAAGAAACACAGATTAAATATTGTATCATCATCCCTATAACTCACCTCGACTTCATTTTACATGATGCACTTAAGGTTGATGATACAGACCAACTTCGGGCTCATGATCATGATCATTATTAATGGCTTGACTCACCACTGGAATGTCCAAACTATTTGCTTCGACCTGGCGGGGCACTTCTCTGACATCAGCGATTCTTGCATCTGTTGCTTGGATGTCACTCCATTCTCCATCTCCGATGGGGCGTGGATTACTTTGATCCTCGGCCATGTGGATGACACTCTCTCCAGAAACTGGAATTGCTCTTGAGACACTGAGGCATGCCTTGTCCATGTCCTCGGATGAATCAACGTGCTTTGTCAATGGAGGGGAGTTTCCCATGTCCGAACAAGACTCCACATTCTCTTCAATAACTTGCTTTGAATCAATATGCTGGCTGTTCAAATATAATATTTAAAGATAAGGAAATTCTTCTACAAGTGTGAAATTTAGTAAGAAAATTACAAGAGTTGCATTTTCATGATAGAATAAATTGTTTCCTGAAATAATATGATATCCTACTTTCTACTAAATTTTACTCAATGCGTCAAACTTTGTAGCATTGCTCTTTCAGTAGAATTACTAGATAGACTTTAAACTATGGATGTTGTGTGGACTCAGCCAATCAAGGTTTTGAGCCAATCACAATTTTTGCAGATCCAACTATGCTAAAGAAAAACATGGATTATGTAAAGATAGAAACCTTTCATCATCTAACAGCTATTAATGGATGTGCACCTTTACAAATTGTGGGTGTTCTTATAATCAATAAACGCATAAGAGTTCAATACTGCAGAGATAGGAATTGGGTAGAGAACCTTTGGATCTGAGACTGAAGCTCACTGACGTATGCAAGAAGTTCTTGCTTATCCTTGAGAGCATCTGACTCTTTCTGTTCAGCCTCCTTTATTCTTGATTCAGCCCCTGCCTCGGCATTCCTGACCTTCTCCTCAGCTCTGACAACTGCTCCTTCTAATATAACAGCACGGTCTCGAGCTTTTGCAAGCTCAGAACGCCATAAGTGTGCCTCCTGAAGGGCCGAGTCTTTCTGCTTCATAAGTTGTTCTCTTTCCCTAGTAAGGGCTACAATCTTGTCCTCCGACTCTTTCAGCTGCACATATAGAGCAAGCAAACACATGAGAAATAAGTAGTCTAAAACGGTAGATGGAAGAACGAAAAAGAGTATTATGTCAAAGTGGCTAGTCCTATATTTACATTGTGGGTTTGAATTAAGGAGTGGGAGAGAGGAGACAGGACTTGTATCATGTTAACTGAAAGACTTGCGCATGACAGAGTAGATTCTCAAAGTCCTTTTGTCTCCACTTCTCCTTTTGTCTCAAAACACTTTATTAAGATCTGATTCATTTACTGTTATCTCAGTGGACAATGGGGTCCTCAGACATTAGATTATTTCGACATGATAAAAGATAATGAACATGTAACTAGAAAGAAAAGGATGGCAATGCGTCACCTTAGCCTTTGATGATTCCAGCTGCTTTTCATAATCTAGTCTCAACCGCTCGACTTCACTACAAGCTATTCTCCTCTGTTCATCCATTGTATGGGCAGCTGCAGCAGCAGCCTCAGCTGCTTCAGCAGTCTCGGATAGTTTCTCAGCTATATCTTTTATTGTTGAATCCCGTGCACGGAGGTCCCTCGCCAAATTCTGCAGTTCCTCATCCTTGACTCGAAGTGTTTCCTGCCAAATGTCCTCCCTTAGGCATTAGTTAACCATGCATATACAAATACAATTGCCCATAAATGTTTTTTTTTAAATGCCTCATGTAGTTCTTTATATATTTGGTTTCTTTAAAAACAACAAATATTTTATATGAAAGAATCCAAAACCTTAATGCATCCTTTGCAGGAAACATCTTTTCAATGGAAGAAAGAAAAAAGTAGATGACAATGTACCTTCATGATGGTCAAGTCATCCATCGGACCGTCAGTTGGTTTATTTGTTATCATTCCAAGAGCATTTCTCATAGAAACTTGCATAGCTGCTTCAATTTCTTTTGAACATTCGAGAGCAGTTGAATTAGCTGCAGCGACAACAGTTGCGACAGTTCCCAATTTGGCGGAACCAGTACCACTCAAGGAGTTCACAGCCTCCTTGTGAGCCTTCAAAACTAACTGTGTTGCGCTGATTGTGTAAACAAAGTGGGGGAAAGAAAAATGTTATCACATGAAGAACTAATTGATTCAATCCCTGATAGCTACAAATATGGATTACCAAATCAAACCAACAAAATTCAATTTAAAAAGTATATGTCTAAAATTTCTAACTTTAAGATGAAGCTGCTACTGCAGCATAAATATATTTTAACAGCATCAATCCACCAGATGCTACTGAATCTAACTGATTTTATCTATTTTTTTCCCTAACCTCCATCATCACCATTAAGACTAGGAATTTAGTTCAAATGTGATAAAAATGCAGCTTCAGTTCACTAGCTTCTCTGCAGAATAACTTTCTTTTTCTCCATTAAATCAACAAGGGGCTCATAAGTCATCCCTGTATCTCATTCCTTTTGTTGCAATAGACTTTTCCTTCAAATCAATTGGATAAAACAAACTTCACAAAATTAGATGTCTGAAAGCTAAAACTAGATGAGCTGGCTAAGAAAGTGAACGTTGAGCAAGAATTTTTTTTGAGGCCATTACTATGCACATGTGTATAAAGCCCCCCAGCAAAAATCACAAGACGTTCACAGAGCCCCCAAAGCTAGTAATGTTCTAAAATCTAGCCTAAGTAAGGACAGATAGAGAAATAGGAGATCGTCAATAGCTTACTTTAGAGTAGCCACCCATGCTCTAGCTGCACCAGGAGTTTCAGCGCATAAAAAATAGTCTTTCTTTGATGGAGTCCCAATATCTATACAGTAACATTAAGGAACAATGCATGTCGCAGCAACGTTTTACAGAGAGGAAGTACAACAAGAAAGATGGAATGGAAAAGATTTAATGAAATGTGCAGATAAGGATACAGAAACAGCAGCCATCATACTTCGGCAATCCACTGGAACACAAGAAAGAAGTAAAAGGAGGAAACAGTATTACAGATGAACTTACATGGACAGAGAATGATAAAAGGAAAATATGCATCTGAGAATATCACAAATCGTACTGAAAGTTGACGGGGGATATCGTAATTGTACTATTAGCATCAAATGTAAGGGTTCCTTTGACTGTTGGCTCATTTCTCCGGATCCTACAGAAGTAACAACGTGAAACTTGATAGCCTACATTGTTCTAGCAAAAATGACCTCAAAATAGTATCTGAAACTACTTACTTGTATTCCATTCTCCCTGTTGTAGGGTCAAGGATTACCCATCGTTCATTCCATTTTCTTAGCTATCAAGAAGAGAAAGTAGCATTCAGAAACTAATGTCAATGCAGTGGTCAACAGTGAGGAAAAGACCGGAAATTAAAATCTATTGCACAAATTTGATACCAGGAAATAAATCATTAACAACAGCCCTATGTTGCTTCCAGAGACCTTGACTCAAGTAGCTATAGGTACATTAAGGAAAAGCACTGTGCTGAAAAGGTATGTTAAATTTTCCTTCAATCAAATGGATAAAATCTGCATCAGATTAACTTAAAGAAATTGTCTCTGACTCTTCGTTGTGAATAATCTCCCCCTAATCCTAGTAGATGCATAATGGTGATGCACCTTCCTCACTGCTGAATGACACTGTATTTGGATTGCGAAAAAAATAAACAGTATGAGGAGGCGAATGAACTTATTCTTTTCACATATCCTGGTAGTTCTGGGCTCTTAAACAGTGGCCTAACAGCTCTAAAAATGGCCAGAGGATGATTCTCATCTGTTTGATAAATTTGTGCATTGGAAACTATGAATGCTCTTGAACAAACAGGAGAATGTACCATCTTTTGTATAAATAAATGAACACTTACTTCGGAATTGGGATTACAGGGTGATCGCATGAATTGAAACAAATAAATCTGCGCACTTATGATATTAGCTAGGTCAAATTTCAACACATCTTGGCTGCCTTTGATACGGAAAATGTGGGATATAATCTCAGCAGATATTAAGCTTTTGCATATTGTTTAAGAGGAAATGATCCACTGAATTAAATTTATGTTAGCCGATCGTCATATATATGTCTACCAATTAATTGAACAAGCAATCGGTACTGAGAACCCTAAATTTCCGCGACATATGAGGATTGTCAATAAACTCTTCATTGACCAGTGCATATAACAGCAGCTAAAACAAAGAATTTGATGAAACAACGAGGAGCACAACGCAATCAATCACCGGATCAAAAACAGTAAAAACAAGCCAAGGATAGTGGAATCACAGTTTCAGATCGCTTGAGGAGTGGTCCCTGCAACAAATTCCTGCCGGAGCCAGACGCCAATTGCCTCTTGATCTTCTCCAAGCTGTTCTCCCCATCTCCAGCTCTCTGTCGCATCACAGTCACCATTAAACCCCACACAAATAACTCATCGAGAAAGAAAAAAATGAAACATGCGTTAGTGGTGTAAGAATAGAAGGAAAACAGACCGAAGCACCATTGGATGCCATGCCGGGGGAAATCGAAGAGCTGAACTGAATCAGCCGAGAGAATCAGTAGGGTATCGGAGATGAAGTAGGGAGAGGACGGATCCTGGTCAGTAAAATTTTGATTGTGTTCTTCTCTGTTGGCTTTGGCTTGGCTGGTAGGTTTCATGGAAATGGACTTGCAGGTGGGGTGAGGGGTGGAAGAAAATGGAGATGGATTTCCATTTTCTGTTTTCTTTCTCTTTACTACTTTGTTTTTCCGATTCCGTAAATTATTTTCTATTCTATATTAGGTACAGTCTTCTGCTTCGCGCGTACGGCCCACCTCCGCTCCCTCCTTAAATTGGATGTTATACCGGATGTTATACAGGGATTAACTGCATTCTGATACCTCAAATATCAAAAATTATAATTTTACATCTATGCACCCCACTAAAAAATTGTTTTGAAATTTTGTACCCTCACTTTCGTAGAAAGAGAAAATACACACTTTAACTCAAAACCTACGTCCGTAGCGAGTAGCGACATTTATGAAGTACAATTATTAATTCAAAAAATAGTTAGATATGAAATTGAAATATTAATCTAACATCGTTTGTCTTATAATTTGATTGAAATGATAAAATAATTTATGTGAGAAATTTAATTACTTAAAAAATACAGTAATCATATAATTAAATTATGATATAAATGACATTAACAATATTAAGTTTCGACTTTCGGATTGATTGTACTATACGATAGACCAAATTATAGATATATTGTCTATAGTAGGGTATAGTCAATCTAAAAAACAAAACTCAAGTGTCATTAATGTTATTACTGTTGGTATTCAAATATCTACCTACTTAGCTTTTTTGAATAGTGGCCAAAAAAAAGAAGAAGCTTTTTTGAATAAATATACAATTAAATTTTTTTTATCTAAATCACTTTGTCCTTCATATCAAATTATATGATAAACGATGTTGGGTTAAAATATTAATTATATACCTAACTAGAAACAATAAAAAAAAATACAGTAGGGTTTAGGCTTGTTCAAAAAAGTTGGTTCAGTCGAACTGAACCAGATCTGGTCTGGTTCTGGACTAGTTTGAACCGGTTCAGCCAAATTAGCTCTAAATCTAAACCGACTTTTTAAGGTTAAAGTAAGTCAGTTCAAAACAGTGAATTCAATTCAGTTTGATCGACTCATTTTTTTGTAATATTTTATACTAAAAATTCAAACCAAAACAGATTAAACCTATATAATTTTTGAATCGGCCAAAACAAACACAACACACACCGTTCTAACCTAATTGATTAAATAGTACACATGAGTATTTTGTGGGTTGGTTATGTTTATAGATCGAACCATATCTATTTTTGACTGAACCGTATCTATTTTTTACTGAACCGAAACTGAGTCTGGATTTTTTTGAAAAAATAGGATCAAACCAGTTCGAACCGGTTCTAACTATACCATTTTTATGTGTTCAATAGACCAATTCTTTTAGTAAGTCAAACAAAATATTGGTTTTGCTTTAAACATTTATAATTCAGTTTGAAACCGGTTAGACCTTGAAAAGGTTCATGACACAACCCTAATAGGGTTCGTCATAAATGTCGCTAACGGTGTTGAGTTTCGACTTAAAAGATTTGAGTTTTTTTAATTCAAAATTTTATATATCAACTTAAGACAATGCATATAGTTAATCTGTCAATCCAAATTCAATATTGTTTGAATTGTAATTCAAATATCTATTTACTCTAATTATTTAATTTTTAACCAAATAATCATTCACCGAAAAAATAAAACTTATTCTACAAAATGCTAATAAGGCAACGCGTTGTGCCATTTTTGGCACAACTCTCTCTCATTTTTGGCACAACTCTCTCTCGGTATGTGTACCTATTTTTTAAAACAATATTTTTATAAATGTTCTTATTAAAAAAAAAAACTAATTTTTCACTTCGTTACACTATCAAAAATTCTAAATTTTGAAACACACTAGTAAAATTCACTTTATTAAATAATTTGATACCTATAAACACACATGTTTATTTTTAATTACTATATATTATTAAATTTAAATATCTTAATCAAAGAATCATAATTTTTGCGTGAAATCAAATGTAGATAGCTTCTTACAAGAGTAATATTATATATTTTTTTATGAATGCACATTATTATAACTAATTAATAAAAGATAAAGCGTATATATTATTTTAGTATATTAATTTAAGTAAAATTTCTATATAAAACTATATAATATTTTATTTTATTCAAATAAATAACCGCGAGTTAATAACTAGTCAAGAATACCTTAATTTACATTTTCGGGCAAATAGTGATATTGGACTATGAAGGGATGAATTGTGGCAGGAACATGCGATATAGTAGATTCGTGCAACAAGTTGGGTGTGCCTTGCAAATGACCAAAAGAATTGGGACCAACATCGCATTTGGGAAAAAAAGTGTGGGAGGGTAGAACCGTAGAAGGCCCCGAGGATTAATTAGGGACAAAATGGCCCAACTAAAGCTTGTGCCAAGTCCGTAATTTATTTATAGTTATAGCAAGTCTTCCTTTAACTTAATTATCAACAAAAAAACAAAAACTCTTCCTTTAACTTTCTTTGTTCCATTATAGTTATAATTTATTTACTTATTGATTTTTCAGATTTTTTTTAGTTTGTCCAAAAAAAAATTCATAAAAATTGTTCGGAGTACCTTAAACACTTTTATTTAGAATTATAATTTTTGGGACCGTCTTAAAAAAAATTACAAATTTAAGTTCAATAACTAAACAACTTATAATTATAAACCAACAAACAACGCTGCATTTCAATTTACACAATAGTATAATATATATAATTTTTTATCTATCCTATCGTACGGTTAGTCTGAAAGTCCAAACCTAATGTCGTTAGCGACATTTATGTCGTAATGTAATTAAATTATCTATATACTGTAATTTGTTTGATTTTTTTAGCAAGTATACAATTAAATCTCTACCCTAAACTATTTTTTCCTTATGATCAAATTATCAAAGAAACAATATTATGATTTACCAAAAAAACAAACAAAGAAACAATATTAGGTCAAAAAAATAATTATATACATAATAAAAAAATTCAAAAAAAATAATAATAGAGTAGGTAAATAATTGAATATCGTCATAAATATCGCTAATGATGTTGAATTTGGACTTACCCGGTCTGAATTAATTTTTTTTAAGTTAAATTTTTGTATCTCAACTTAGGCTAGAGCGAATGATCAATTTGTAAATTGAAATTCAATATTTTTTGCGGTGTTTGAATCTCAATATAAATATATTCTCACTCTCTTTTTTAATAGATATATAATTTAATTTATAATTAAACGTCATATCACCGTTAAAAAAACACAACTATATCACGACATCGATATGGTGGATTGTGCATTTTGACACATCACACCACTAGGGGTAGCGAGTTGTCCAATAACTCACACCCCTAGCGCGTGTATACCATTTTTTTTAATATTTATTTTTCTAAATAAAATTTTATATACACTTAAAAAAAATCTAGAACGCTACCTTATCAAAACTTGACGACTGTCCAATTTGATTACTTTCATATGAACATTTTGATAATTTATTCTGTCTATGTCAACACGAACAAAAAAAAAAATGTGTCATACACAATCACTAGATTAAGGGTGAAAGAAAAAACGGTGATTCCAAAAACCCGACAAAATTGAGACCCGATTGAAATGATTTAGTTTGGTTTATAATTGATTTTTTTAATATATATTTTAGTTTGGATTTTTGGTCTAGGGGATTTAAGGATTGTAAGGGCCTAGGCTTGTCCAAATGAACCGGTTCGAACGAACTGGTCTGGTCTGGAACTGGTTTGGTTCGAACTGGTTCGGACGAACTAGTTCTAAAACCAGACCAGTGTTTTTAGCCTTCAAATAGAACAGTTTAAAATAGTACTAAAAATCCAGTTCGGATCGATTCGACTCGTATTTTGATACTGGTTTATACTTAAATTTAAATCAAACCACTTTAAACCTATATAATTTTAGAACTGGTTTGAAGCAAAATCAACTAAACCAATCTGAAATTAAACCAAACCTAGAGATGTCTTCAATAAACCAAACCTAGAGATATATTGGACTCTCGTATGTTGATGTCAAGATTTTAGTCGGTTGTGGAACAGATTTTCAATCGGTTCAGTGTGTTTTTCAGTCGATTCAGTGTATTTTTCAGTCGGTTCAGTGTTTTTTCAGCCGGTTCAGTGATTTTCAGTTGGTTCAGTATTTTTTCAGACGGTTCATTGTGTTGAACAGGATTTTCAGACGGTTTAGGTTCGGTTTGAACCGGATTATTTCCGAACCAAAATTGTTATTTAAAAAGAAAAAAGAACAATTCGAACCGGTTCGAATCAGATTAGTTTTTTTCCCTTAAACCAGACTAGTTCTTTTTTCCTTAAACCAGACCAGTTTTTTTAGAAACAGGAAAATGTACTGTTTTTTTTTAAACCAGACCAGTTCAGTTCAGAATCGGTTCGATTCCGAACCGGTTCATGAACAAGCCTATAAGGACCGATTTGACATATAATATATATATATATATATTATGAATTATTAGTATTTAAAACAATTAATATTAATTTAATTGTTCAATCCATTTTAGTAGAAGTTTCTATAAATATTGTTCAATTGAATTGTATAGTTGTTTAATGTGATTTTTAATAGTAATTTTAGATTTGAATGTGCATTTTTCAGTTTAATTTTCAAATAAGTATAAAAAACTGTAATATGAACGAATTTTTTATTTTAATTTTTTATTGATTTTGGTCGGATATTTTTGTGAAGAAAATATATATGAAAACCTAGATATCCAATCAAAATAATTAAAATTCGTTTCGACAATACCGGTTTCATCCCTTTATAGATAAAATACAAATGCAATTTTTTTTCAAAAAGTAATTAGAAACAAAATAATTCGAAAAGTAAATATACAAATTTTTTTAAAAAAAATATGGGCATATGCGCTACTTGGAGTGCAACTTAAATCACAAGTCACGCCCTAGAGGTGCGACGCGCTACCCAGAGGTACGACTCGATGTTTACGTAAAAATTAAATTATGTATCTATTAAAAAAATTATAGTAAGTATATATTTTAATTGTGATTGAAATATTGCAAAAAATATTAAATTGGACTTACACTTTGTCCTAAGTTGAGATATGAAAATTTGACTTAAAAAATATAACTCAGTAAGTCCAAACTCAACACAGTTAAAGACATTTATATCGAAATTCAATTATTTACCTAATCTAATGTTTTTGAATTTTTTTTATTGTATATATATTAATCTTTTTAACCTAACATAGTTTGTCTTATAATTTTGACTAGAATGATAAAATGAATTATGTGAAAAATTTAATTATACACTTATTCAGAAAAAAATTATAATATAATAATTAATAAATAATTTAATTACGATATAAATAATATTAACTAGATAAATTTTGACACATATTTTGGGAATTGGGATATATATATATATACACCGATATATATATATATATATATATATATAAATAAAGAGAGAGAGAGAGAGAGAGCAGTTAAAAAAACTTTTGGGCATCAAAAAGGCCATTTGTTTAATGTTACATTGACTTTGACTCTACTGCTGGTCAAGTTTGGAATTTGGTGGGAGCTAGTCAGCTAGCGACCACATCTCCTATCAGACTTATTCCAATTGAATTGAAAGTCCGTCAAAATTTTGTTAAAAATTGTCATTTATTTAAGTTCAACCGCCGCATTCAATTTTAATATAGAGTTGAATACCAAAGTTTCCCTTTAATATTGGAAAAAAAAAATCGTTCCTAGTTATTATTCAAATTTATTTATTCCATTGAATTTTTAATTTAAATTTAACTGAATATATTTTAAAATTTGTAAAAAAAAAAAAAAAAAACTTTAAAACATGAAACAACAAACCATTCAAATTTTGTTTATATGTTATAATTGAGTCCAAATTCGATCGGTACTCGACTGAGTCTCGGTCGAAAGAGTTAAAATTTAGGTTTTGACCTAGACCTGCTCACCCATAGGTTGGGGATTAGTCTGGGTCAAGAATCAGACCAACTCAACCATATGTCTGGTTGGTCTAGGTCAAGATCCAGAACACAACCTAACCCTTTTGAGTGAGTCTTGATTAATTCGAAACTCAATCATAATATATAAATTCTTTTAAAGAGTTTTGTTGTAACATTTGGATAAAATATTTAACGCAATAGGTAAGCTTAATTAATAATGAAACATGAAAAACTAAATTTTTCAAAAACAAACTTAAATTTCTGTTAACCCAAAAATCATTAGAGGCACAATATTATTTTACTATTTTATTATATTAGATATTAAGAGATAAATAAAATAAATAGCCCTCCACAATACATATACATCAATGATCAAAACCAATTATATATATATATATATTTTAAAAACTCTAACTACCACAAATAATTAGAACTATCTCCTTACATTGGGACATTGGGTGTGTTCTTTCGTCGTCTAGTAGAAAAAAAAAATGCCTCTCACTTTTTAATAGCCAAATCGTGTCGCACTTCCGATTAAAATTCAAACGTCCCCATCTTTATTTTTATTTTCTAAGCATGAGTTCACACACAACCTCAGACCTTCCCCTTTCTCTCCACCAACTAGATCCATTCCTTTATATCACCGACCAACGCATTACCATCGTTTCCATTTCCTTTCTAAGGTTTACTGTGTTTCCATGGCTTCTCGGCCGCCGTTGAAAGTGGTTATTCTTTGCCTCATCGTCCTTTCAGTTTCACCATTCTTTTTCCTTTACTTGTCGTCCCATCACATGAACATTGTTGGGTCGACGACGGACAGAATGCATCATCAACTTCTTCAGAATAGGAAAATAGCCAAGGAGGACGAACAAATGTACTCATCCAGACTGCAGGTAGGGCTTCCAGAAGCTGCTCAAGTCGTCTTCTTCGATCTGTCTAGGCAGGCAGATATTGGTCAGTATTTAGTAGATGTCTTCATTGGAACGCCGCCGGTGCTCTTATCCATGATCCTCGATACTTCAAGCGACCTTACTTGGGTAAACTGCAGGTTCCGTCCCAGCAGCAGCCGCAGCTTTAACACCAATGTCTCGAGGTCGTTCCAGCGAATAAGGCGTAATGATCCAAGGTGCGGTCTACTCGAAGAATCATTGGATAGCAGCAATGGTGAAGAAACCTTTTGCCGTTACTACTATTCGTACGAGGAACTGTACACGACGGGGGACCTCGCAACTGAGACGTTTACGCTGAACATCACTTCGGCTTCCAACTCCGATACTGGGTCAGAAACCATCAAGGTAGGTAGGTATATATATATGTACTAGTGTCAATTAATTAGCTAGTTAACTCATCATGTTCATAATTTATGTCCACAGGTCGAGAATGTGATCTTTGGTTGCAGCGATGATTCCAACCAATTATTAGGTTACAACCCTTTCACTGTGGCTTCCGGAATACTCGGTCTCGGTGGAGGCCGTCTCTCATTTCTCACGCAGCTCCAACCTTTCTCCGGCCATTCCTTTGCCTACTGCCTAACAAGCGCACACAGTACTGCCAACAAAACATCTCCAACAAGGTTGCTACTTGGCCGATCATCCGACAGCCAGCTGGAGCTGTATCCGAGGGATCCTACATCACTCAACTTCACCTCATTCCTGTCCAAAAACGTTCCTAACCTAGACAGTACCTACTACTATGTCCAAATCAGGTCAATCGTGGTCGGAGGCCAGGTTTTAGACATACCCAATGAATCATGGGGTGGGACAATCATTGACTCGGGTGCAACTATCAGTGTTTTCCCTCACCATGTTCATCAGATCATCAAGGAAGCGTTCCTCAGGAAGGTGATGAAGTACCAGTTAGTAGTAAAGGAAGAAGAAAATGATGATGAGGAGGAGCTTAGTCCTTGTTATAAAGTGTCTAGATTTGACGTGGAGAATCTGGAGATTCCGGAGTTTGGGATTGTGTTCGGTGATGGTGCTGTCTGGAACTTTCCGGTGGAGAACTACTTCATGGGTTTTGAAGATAATGTTGTGTGTTTTGCTATACGTGGGGTGAAAAATCCACGTTTTTCAATTATTGGAAATTTCCAGCAGCAAAATTTTCATATGCTTTTTGACACGAAGGAGGGTCGGCTAGGGTTTGCGCCAGCAAGATGCGCAGATAGATACAATGATACATGAGTTTGTAAAGGTTCATTACTCATCAACATATATATATATATATATATACGTATATTGTTCTCCATACAAGCTAAGAGGCGGGAAGTATAAATGGGAATGGATTTTTTTATCCTAAAATTTATGAAAACAAACACTAATTTAATAAGAATAATTAGGGAGATTTTGAAATAAACAAACGCAATATAAATGTTGCTATTGCCAACCTTGTACTTGCATTTGTGGTCAACGTCTAACGGAGTCACGAAAGTTCGAAACCATTAAGAGTTGACTTGGACGACCAAGAGATTTTATTAGTCTTTTACATCGTGGGAGCAACGATAGATATCGACTGCTATTGTTTCTTTTTTTTTTTTAGATAAAATTTTGTCCACATTAATCTTTTAGTTTAAGTTATGTAATATATTAGTAAACTTTTTGTTTGGGTACAGTTTTCATTACTTATATAACTAGAAAATGCTCTTCCACTAATAATTATTTAAGCTTGTAAATATAATTTTTTATTATTTATATCTTCATTACTCTTTATTTTTACAGACTACGACATGCGCTACATGCGTGCACTTTGTCGTCGTAAGTCACGCATGAGTTGTTACAAAGATACGATTGTTCTGACTGCTAAGATAATACAATAATACTACGAAAATTAAATATTTAATTAAAATATTATTAATGTAAAATTAAACTTAATTTGTATAAGATAATGAAATAAAATTTAAAAACTCTAAATATTTTTAAGAAATCACTCGAGTGACCATGATTTTTTCATTCTCTATCAATATACGATAAGATTGGTGAGATACGATTGGTCTACGTTTAACGCGAATCATGATATATGAAATTGCTTACTATGTATCCATTTAGGGTTTGGATTTCAATGATAATGGGTATGAATAAAAAGAAGATTGCATATTGTAATTGGTGTGGGGTTAAATTTATCTATTCCAACTTTTGTTATATTCGAACTCCGAATTTAATTGAGTAATTTACTGAACTGCCTAGATATTCAATAAAACAATTCAATAGCTTGACTCTAGGTGTAGGTGGCAGGCACATGAATTAAGTAGGACATTGAAGAGATCTAACGGGCCTATTGGAAGCAATTATGGGCCCAATAGACATTTTAGAGTCCATGGGCCCAAAAGTAACCATGGCAGATTAGGGTTTCTCACTGATTAACACGATCGTCGCCATGTTGTCATCTTCTTCTCTTCCTTAGCAGCAGGGACAGTCGAGGAGCACTCAAGGCGACAGCATCACTGTAACAGAAGAAGCTTCGTTATGGTGACTTTCAGGGTGAGACTTGATCCACAATATCTTTCTTCTACTTGCCTGCCCACTGCGAAATCATTCAGCTTAAGTTGCGTTTTTTCCTTCGTTTTCCCTTTACGGAGGAACAGTTTCACCAGTACCAGGTGGTCGGGAGAGCCCTACCGACGGAGTCCGATGCGCATCCTAAGATTTACAGGATGAAGCTGTGGGCCACCAATGAGGTCCGCGCCAAATCCAAGTTTTGGTACGTAAAATCTGGTCCTTTGCTTCTGTAATTGCTCATCTGCTTGCTCTTTTGTTTCCAAATTGTACGACATGTTTCAATTGTGACCTTTACATCTACCTTATAATTGTTTTGTTTTAAATCATTTTCTTAAGAGGATTCATGATCCTGCAGAAAGTGATTAGGTAGATCGAACCGAAATGTACCTTTCTGTTGAATGAAATCTTTCACTGATTGAATTGTTATGCAGCAAAATCAAAATTGAATCTTTTATTTTGAATTTGCAACTATGTTTGTGGGATGTAATTTGAATTTTTTTTGTTGATCCTAGTTGCGGGTTTTTACCTGCAGGTACTTTTTGAGAAAGCTTAAAAAGGTTAAGAAGAGCAATGGACAGATCCTTGCCATCAATGAGGTAAACTTAACTCTTCCTACTTTTAATATTCCTATGATTCAGATGTCAATTGGAGCATTGCCTTGCCATGATTAAATTGGATATAATGTATCTTAAACTCATAATGTCGCACCTAGCCATTTCATTGTTTTTTAATCAATGATGAGCAATTCTTAAAATTGTTTCTTCATTCCCTTTATGATATGGTTTGATGTTTTTATCTGAGGCATCAATTTTGATATAGTTTGGCAAAGATGTAACCTTTGTTGTTTTGATTTACAGATATTTGAGAAATACCCAACCAAAATCAAGAACTATGGTATCTGGCTGCGATACCAGAGCAGAACAGGTTACCACAACATGTACAAGGAATACAGAGACACAACACTTAATGGTGCAGTGGAACAAATGTATACGGAATTGGCATCTCGCCACAGAGTCCGTTTCCCTTGCATTCAGATCATCAAGACTGCCACCATCCCTGCCAAGCTCTGCAAGAGGGAGAGCACCAAGCAGTTCCATAACTCCAAGATCAAGTTCCCTCTGGTGTTCAGGAAGGTCAGGCCCCCTACTAGGAAGCTCAAGACCACATACAAGGCGTCCAGACCCAATCTATTTGTGTAATCCTTGTATCCAAATTTAGTACTGCTTACAGACCTGAGTTTGTGATAGATTTCAGGTTTACTGCTATGTTTTCTGAGACAAGATTTTGCTTCCATCAAACATTATGTTCTCTTGGCTCGGATAATTGATTCTATTAGGGATTCAGGTATCATTTTGTTCCAGTGGTATGATTATCCTTAACTAGTCATCAATCTCCAATTCTCCAGAGTTTACTAAATTAAAGTCTATATTTCAATTAGCTTTTTAGTTTATACAACATTTTACTGAATACTTTATAATAAAATTGGAATACACTGCTGTTGTCTCTGGAATTGTCACTCTAAAATGTAAAAATTGTTCAAGGAAATATGTTCAAATTAAATGCTTTAAAATCAAACATATACAGTTTTTTTTTTGTCTCATAACAATCAACACCTCACAAGTAGAAACAAAAATCATCACTGCACGCAAAGCGGAGACAAGAAACCCTCAGATTGCACCATGACTGAAAGATCGAGACACATAATTTTCATCTATGGCAACATAATATAGATTACTGTATTCCACTAAAACGCCCAAACACACAGAAAAAGCCACACTAGGCAGGAAGATAACAGGGAGGCTTTATTTTGGGAGCTAAGAAACACCTTGAAACGAGGATCGGAGAGTGTCAAATAAAGAAGCAGCAGCAGCGTTCTGTGCAAAAGTGAGCTTCAGTCGACCCAGCAATTCACCATCTTTGGCCTGAGATGCAGCATCTGCAGCTTCCTTTGCCATGCCTATCCTTGCATATGACTATTCGACCCCCCCATAATGAAGAATCAATTAGCAAAGATCCAACAATGAACACCAAATAATTGCAAGATAGCAGGTTCGGTATTTGCAAATAATAAAAGTTACATTTTTGCCAGTATAAATGAGAAATGGATTACTACCTCAGCTCTTTCTCGGGGATCTGCAAGTTTAGGAATATACTTGAGGGCTTCAGCTTTCTCATCCGCATCAATGCAAGCTTCCACAAATGGTCGATAACCTACAATGGCCATCTCATATTGCAGTGATACAATTCAAAGGAAAATAAGTTCCACATATACAATTAAAATAAAGCAGCACTGAACACCCATTAGAAGGATCTTTCGAGATTTGGACTGATTATTTAGGCGCAAGATGAAGACGATGAAAAAATGAGATATTTCCCTCCACCAAGTTTACAGAAAGAAAAAGAATTAAACATACCAATAGGTGGTCGTTTCTCCTTAGAGAATTTCTCCAACGCATCCCAATCTCTTATTGTTGCTAGGGCAAATACTTTAAGCCAATACCATCTCTTCTCAGACACCTGAGGAGTTACACCAGTAGAATTAATCTAAAATGTCAGCAAAGAATTGTCATATTTAATAATGGCACACTTTCTTAGAGATGTCTTTGGAGACGAAAACTTTTTTCTCCTTGCATGGAAACAGATAACGAACCTTGAACTCTGTTCTCACTCTCATTGCAGCCCTATGGTTTCCTAGTACGATACATGTGCGGATTGTATCACTGATGCTTGAATCAACAAAAATGGCCTGCTTTGTCGCCACTTCTAGTTCATGTTGTATTCTGTGGTATAGTGGAAAGTCATTTAACCATAAGACAAGGCAACTAAAAATTAATGTCGTTTTAAAAATTCAAAAAGTTCATTCGCTAAAGAGACAGTTATCTTGTCTGTTATCGTTTAACTTCAGTAGGAAATGTCTGTGGAAATCGTTCTCACACAAGTTTATCTTCTTCGTACTCATCACTACAGAACTTTCAGCTGTTTTTTAGTTCAACAGAGCTTACTGGTTGTATGTTTGAAGTGTATAGCACGACAATATTCAAATGTATTATAACTTATGAGTCAAAAATAGCATTCTGAATCATGAGAGAATTGCTACAGACCTCAACAACTTTGCATGCTCCTCTGCAGCTTTTGACTCGAAGGTATGTTCTTTGGTCTCTGAGAAAAGACCTTGAGCCTTTTCAGTAAGTTTAATACGTGGGCCATGGAGGGCAGACCCTTTGCTTGCCATAGGATTCTTACTCAACTCCCAAGATTCTTTCCACAGAAGGAAAGCAACATCCTATAAATCATGATTATTTCGAATTTAGTAGCCACAAATATGTAATAACATATATTTAATGGAATGAGTCACCAAAATGAAGGAAGATGAGTCTTAAGACTTAAATGAATAGGACGAGATTATTAGACATTATCAAAGCTGAAAACTGTTATAGGCACAGCAACTGCCATGCATCTTTCTTCTGTTTGTAGGATATTATAAGCATTTGCGATTTAACGTAGACCATTTTAATGGAGAACCCATGACTAGTCTAGCATGATAACAAAATAATAGATACAAAAAAAGATACCTTTTTTCCCTTCTGGCAAAAGAACAAATCGAACATTTTATATTCTTAAATCTATATAGCTGGATAACTAGAGAGAGTCACTCTGATAAAACATCAAAAGGATAAAGAAAACAAATAGACATCATACTCACTTGGAGTTGCCCAGTAGACAGGAAGAAATCCTTCAAAAACTCACGCTTGTAACATCTGCCCAAGAAAGTTCAAAACACTATTGATTTAGGGAAGATAAATATCCAGAAGCTCTCATTAGAAAGATATGCCGAAATCCGGAAATTAATCCAGGCCAGGGCCATTAAGTCCCCAATCAAGTCATGGTAAAGGGTAAAAATCAAATAACCATACTAAATATATGCATACCTTGAATATGTTATGAACAGATCACGTGCTAGGGGTCTTGCTTGTATCATTCCAAAAAGTTCTAGTGCTGGTTTCTTCAATCAACAATAATGACAGAATGTAAATGCAAAATGAAGAAAGTTGGTAAAAGTGAACAGTTGGAAATTGGACCAGCGAATCTCTAGTCATACCTTCTGCCATATGTGGAATAGAACAAGGTATACAAGGTCAGTATCACCACTTTCAGTTGCCTTTGACAAGGCAGTATCCTCCTCTCCAATGCTCAACAAAAGTGGAACCTTAAGAAAACTAACAGTTAAGATCGCCACTAGGCAGCTTATGTATGAAAGGTTGCACCCTATCAAATGCTCACAAAAGAGGTATGCAAAGTTTCCAGCAAATCATCACCTACTAAAGAAAATACTGGCATGAATAAAATTACAATAAAAAGACATTCAGAATATAACATGCCAACCTGTTTGGATGACCGTGGCTCATGTTCGATAAGCATAGCAGCAAGTTTCCTCCTGCCATTTTTATCGGCATGAGAAGCAACCGCCGCATATGAGATACCTTTACATAACCTAAGCTGATCAAGATAATCATCACATCAGACACACCCTCTGATGTATTTATCAGGACAACAAGAAAAAGAGCGAAGTAAGTAGACCTTGTCAAGTAAAATTTCCAAAAGAGTTGCATCAGGGATTGCTAAAGAAGCTGTTATCTTTGAGCATGCCCAATGCATTATCACGACCTCCTACAAGAAGCAAGTACTCCGGATGAAGAGCACAGAAAATGAACCAATGTGCATGATCAAAAGGTCAATATGCAATTTACCATGCCAAAATATCAGTTGTGGTCACAACTAAAACTTTTTAACATAAAATTTGCCATTTAAAGCTTGGGCTTAGAAAAAACGGTTATTACCTTCTTAACACTATGTACACCCCAACTGTCCACTTCCAATAAGAGTATTACCTCCCATTCAAGCAATTAAAACTAGGTCTGTCAAATCTTATGTGTCATGTCACTAGACATCGCGTGTCAATAATCATGTCGTGTGTAAACGGATAAGTCTTAAACGTGTCTTCAAACTTCAAACATGTACACGACACATTTAATAACAAATTAAACGCAACACACACGATAACACAATTAACTTTTTGAACAAAAACAACTTCATATATACATGACACAAATCACGTCACACATCACAAAACGATACAAAACAACACGACACGAAACAACACGGATTTCACAAATTCCATAATTTGATTTCAAAATCAAATTTAAAATTCACAAGTGATTCAAAAATAATTTGAAGAACAAATTCAAATATTATTTATATATACTCAATCGTGCTTATGCGTTTATTTGCATATCAAAAGTTTTAGACACGTTTATTAATCGTATCTAAACATATAAGAGTTGTTTAGACACGGATATGTTAAAGTCTAACTCATATACGCATAAATGCAGATTGTTTAATCGTGTCATATCAGAAATTGTCGACACTAATTAAAACTAGAGAAAAGAAAAGGTGATAAGCATCTACCTAACCATTCCATCTCAAAAAGATCTCTCTAAATAATCATTCGTATTGCTGTAATCCTAGACCAGATCCATGGGGATGCATGTTATTGTACATATTATTTGTTATGCGAACTGTTGGAGCCAACTGTGTTAACTGATTACCCATTATGTAGGGTGTTTGGAATAAAAACTCTGTTGCATTCTATGTACTGTGACACCTTTGTATTTTAAAAATAAAATCAAGGTTTTACGTATGTCAGACTAAGAATATAGGATACTGTAACAACATTAAAACAATTACACCAATAAAAAAAACACAAAGAAAAAAAAAACATTTATTTACACAGTAGTGATTATAATTATTCAACAGGCGAACTCAGGCTGCAGTTTACCTGGTTAATCCCCACATACTCAGCAATTCGGAAAGCAAGAAGGTGTTGATGCACATTAATCATACGGGCAACCAAAACTGAGGAAGTAAGCAACTGCATGAAAGAGGCACTTTCGAGGCAATCAGTATATTAAATATATGATATTTATCATACAAACATGAAACAAATTAAATTCCATAAGAAGTTCAATAACCTTGTACTGCTTGAGGCTAAGAGGGATTCCTACTTCAGGATTGCGCACAGCATTCAAGACCCTCAGAGTTTTGCACATCTCTTGTACACGATCCCTTTGAAAATGACTGCCAAAGCCAACTGGAAATCATTACGGAGAACAAAAATCAGAAACAACAGGACTCATGTTTTCAATGTGCTTCTGAGCCATGTTTAGAGCATAGAGAAAGCAGTCATGTCATGTTCATATTTATGCAGCATACTGTGTTTAGGATTGGCAACAGAGTGGTTCAGATAACATGTAAAACATAGAATCTCTCCTCATAAAAGAAGATGGAGAAAAGATACAGACGTGCAGACGCATAGCGTACTCGCGCAAGCTGCACAGCTACGATGGATGAACACACTGGTGTGAAAGGTGATAAGCTAGGCTAGGAGGGAACCGTACTAATAGAGAGATATAAAGGCTACTAAATATAGACTACAGAGGTTTAACACAATTTCACTCTCTGTTCTTTTTAGCCACACATTCCTAACTTACATCCTGGCATTTGGTTTTGGAAGTAAGCTACATCTAAAAACAATGAAAACTTATACTAGATAATAATGACGACTGGAGATAACAGTAAACTCAATCCACACGTACCCGTCCTTCTGTTGTGTAATATGGTAATACCTAATAAGCTAGCAGCATTAATGACTCAGCCAAGCAATATTGCCATGGCAATGTGCATAGTTTCTCCATAAAGCTAATCAAACTCAGAGATATACAGAGTTGGACGATCTCAAGTGTAACTAACCTGCAGAAGGCTTGGCCGTAGCTTGCTGCTCTAAGCAGTGTTCGCTGACGTGAGATATCAAACTCATAACCAGCAGCATCAATACATGTTTCAACAGCCTCAGGCAAGGATGTTCGTATTATTCTTAGATTCTCATCTGCCTGGGGAATACGCACTGAGTTAGTAGTTCTTATCGAATATTTGGATTAAGACTATCTCATGAAGTATCATTAAAGAAATGGAAAGAGTGATATCTTGGAAAGGTAAACAAATTCAATTTCGCTGATATTTTCACCAGCTTTCTGTCTTAAAATTAATATATAAGAGTTTATACATTTGCTGTATTGTTGCGAAAGATACAATGTCTGTACAACTCTACGATCATACACTTTTTCCTGCAACCAAGTTAAAAGTGAAACAAACTGCTTTTGGTTGTCAAGAGAATACTCACCTTCGCGCTCCGTCTATCAAAGTGATCCAAAGCATCATACAGTAATGCGGCTGGAAGGGTGCTTCCAATTTTGAAAATAGATACTGTGGAATCAGGAACCCGTTGAAGAAATTCCATACTAGTGTTAGATAGAATTCTCACTCCGTCACATTCCGGAACAAGAATTATTGGATCATCGTAGAAGTATCGCACTGGTTCTCCAATAGGACCCACCATTAAGAGCATGTCATCCCAATAAAGCACCACACTGTCCATCCCACACCAAGCTAGCTGTTCTGGAGGAAGAGATGACTGCATATGTGGAAGAAATAAGTATGGTACATTTCAGCTTACATAAAAAGAAGCCCTTTTACGGCAAAAACAGTGTAAACTGAGAAATAATTAAAGCAAAGAACCAAACAACCTCACAATTGCAAGAAAACTTAATCTCCGAGAAGTCAGTCGGCATAACCAAGAGCTGCCCATCATGAGTAAACGCTGCCAACCACTTGCCGTCACCGGAGATAGCTAGTTTCTGCAACGGTCCCAATATTTCACCGCCAACCTCCTCAACCCTCTGAACAGAATCATCCTCCACAACAACAAGACCTCCCTCCGGAACTCCCAACAGAACCTCCACATTACCCGACATCACGTACTGCGGTTCAATAACCGCCATACAGAGCGGCGCGTCCTCAAGCGCCGGGTCTGCGAGCTCATACGGCTTGGGATTCTTAAAGTCAGCGACGCAGAAAATTCGGTGACCTTCCGTAATGCAGACCAAACCGTTGCCCCAGAACACAGAATCAACCACGTTCTGCTCGAAGCACTCCTTGCCCATAGAGATATTCGGTTCGAGCAGCTCAGCATGAACGTTGTACCGAAATAATGTTCCGTCCTGCACAAGGCAGATGAGAGTTTGATCATCGGTCCAGGACATTCCTATTAGGCGTCCCCCGGGATGCTTCCAGACGGTTTCGGAGATCTGAACTCCAGCGGAATTGAATATTCGGAGCTTCCGGAGAGCAGACTCTGCGTACAGCTGGACGATCTTGGAGTCGTCTCGGATCACGGCGATTGGTCCGCCGAAGGGAGCGCATGCGACTTTGTTCCGACTGAGGTCGATGTGCTTCCATCTCATTGAATAAAGCTCGGGTTTCCGGTAGTATCGATTGTAGAGGAGCTGCCACTCCGCCGCTACCGACATGTTCGCCATTCTCCGTCGACCAAGGAGCTCCCCGCCAGCAACGCTCGATTCAGATAAAAAGGAGGGGGTTGGGGGGGAGTCAAATGAATATTGAATTGAACGGAGACTGAAGAATCATGCAGAATTGGGGCGAGCTCGTAGCTATGCTGAAGCTCTAAAGTCGATCGGAATCGACGACATTGTGAAAGAAGTTTCCTTCTATCTGATGGGAAGTAAAGAGAATTGCACCACCGGACAAAAGAAACAGAGAGCTCTTGGGGGCCCTGATTGGACATTCGGCTCATTAACTGTCGGCCTATGTGGCCGTTGTGCCTTTACCTTACCAGACTAATGGGCCAGTCTGGTCTGGTCCGGTTCATCTTCTCTCGATTCGTATAGATTCTTCGGCCCAATGCTCCACTTGGTCCTCCAGCACACTTCCTCTCCTCTTCGGTTTCTGTTCGGAGTAGATTTCGACTTGGTTCTCTAATTTGACCGAAATTGAATATATAAAGCTTACAATTACGAGATTTAGTGAAAATTAACTACAAATGCAGATATCCATTGCGAGAGTTGGGTGCAAAAGCGAAACTTATTTTTGTTTTTTTGTTTTAAAAAAAAAATGAAATTTGGGAGGATTAATTTGTGGAAAATTCCTCACTGGTTTCTATCTCATACCCAATGTGATTGGTCATTCTCCCGTACCAGCGCTTTCGATTGAATATAAATTATTTTAGTTATATGCTTACTTATATTTTAAAATACTAACATGGTATGACACCCTAAAATTGGTTTAACTGTCATTACAATATCATGGGTGTTAACGAAAAAAAGGGGGAAAAACATCATTGACGAGTGACTTGATTCTACGAGTCCAAGCTTAAACAAAAAGAAGAGGTCTATGAGAACTAGGTTTAATCGGAGTACAAACTCGGAAAGTCGGGTAAATATTAGAGAATATCATAATAATGTGTGTTTATCACATTTAGATTAGAATTGAAGAGTTACTGTAATATATAATAAGGACTACAACCAATTAGCTTAAATTTTTCGGTTGAATATAATTATTTTTAGTTATATAATTACTTATACTTTGGGAGGTAGACCACCGTGGGGGTAGGGGACATGGACGAAGGTGGAGGATAGACATAGTTTTGAGCATGGAAAAACAGAGGTGAGTTGGGGCCATCAGGTGCATGGACGGGTTCTGAGGATGGCACTTGTTCGATGGAGCATATGGGTTCGGACAAGTAGGAAGGATTGTTGGGGACGACGACGCCAAACGGATGTGAAGGAGCAGTGATACCGACAAATGAAGAATTAAACTGTTTATAGCAACTATCGACAAGATGACCAAGTTTTCCACAAAGTTGCCATTGGGGACGAGAACCATTCCCACGGCCACGACAATGACCACGACCTTGGGTGTTAGGGTTGAGACCAGGATAAAGCAGAGGATGGGGTACAGGTGATGGAGCATGGTAAGTGATAATATTTGGAGGGTTGATAGAGTTGGGAGCAGGGGACTGAGGCGAAGCAGTAAACGAAATGGTGGTATAAGCTAAAGGAGGTTGATGGTGCTGCTGTTGAGAGATAACATTAAGAACATATATGGGATGAGAGAATGTCGTATCTCGAAGACGTGCATCAAGAAGAACATAGCACACCGCCTAAAGATCATAGTTGTTGAGACTCGCATGAATCACCGCTGCTACGCTATCGTATTCCAGAGCAGAGGCCAGGCCACCGACAATGGTGGAAGCCTGTTGAAGCTCATCTACGGGTTTAGGGGTGATCATTGGCAGAGCAGACCGGTCTTGGAGGCAAGACCGATACCGAAATTTCGGTCTTGACTTATGGAGGACGAGACCGAGACCAACTTTGGTATAAAAAAACGCCTGAGTCGGTCTTGCTTGACTCGGGCCAGTCTCGGTCTTAGACCGAAATTTTTGGTAAAAAAAAAGAATAGTGATACGCAAAATCAACAAACCCAGATACATTGAAAAAATTCACCGACCCAGGAATCTCACCTTCGAGAATGAGAGTGAGAGTAGCAGGGCCAAGCAATTTGAAATTACAAACTTGCTAATCATCTTTGTAATTGCTATCTTTGTAATTGCAGGTTGAAAGCACGAAGCAGACCCGCATAAATAGATAAACACCTATGCATAAACATGTCTATTATGATTCTCAAGAGCAATTTCAGTTGCAGACTTAGCAAAGCTTTTTGATTTACACATTAAACATCCACTAATCAAGAATTTCACCAAAAAACCGTGAACATTACTAGGTTTACAACGGATGCTTGGCATTGATTTTGAAACATATCTAGCGCTACAAGAGATTCCTGAAACCAATGGTCCAATGGGAAGGAGATATTCGTCGAACAAGTATGTAGCACACCACTTGTCCACTTTATAATCCTCCAGAAACCCTCGCCGTGTTGGAAGAGACCGAGCTTTCTAGGGTGATAGTCATAAGAACTTCATCTCTTGTGGGCTTATTCTATGTGATTTTGGGCTTCTTCTATTTGGTTTATGAGCTTCTTCTATGCGGGTTTTCTCAAGGTCGGGTCAGGCCAGTCTTAGTTAGGATTTTGAGAAAAAGACTGAGACCAACCTTGAGAAAAAAAGCTCGCCCGTTCGGTTTCGGTCCTAGTCGGGTTGGTTTTGTCGAGAATTCGGTCTAGCCAGACTTTTTTTATCAGCCCTATACGGGATGACCACAGTTAGCCAAGCTGTCACAGGTCGACTGTATCTCCACAAAGCAGTCCCACATCGTTTGGTCACGACATTTGTGGCCCTTCAGGCGACCATACAGGTACATGAGCCTCGTGGTGGAGAGAAAGAGCTGACAGTGACGTTGCCATATGACATGTGTGGTTCGATAGTGCACAAGGCTCGGAAGGATGGGGTCAGAGATCGAGGCGAGGAGCCAGCCCATAAGAGCACTGTCCTGTCTTTGAAACCCAAGGTAGTCTGGATTTGCACATCGAACGTTGTTTGCATCAGTGATGTAGGGATGAACAACCACTGAACCATCGAGAATGCCCTCTAATCCGTGACCGCGAGCTGTGAACTCCACTTGTTGACACCACAACAAATAGTTTTCATCGGAGAGCTTGATAGAGATGCTCTTGTTGGTGAAGGATTTCAGACTATGGTTGCCTTCGGCCATGGAGATGAGAGTCGGCCGAAATCTGAATGGAATAAAAAAAAGGAATCGATAAAGTTAAAACTTTTGCTCTAGGTTTTTGGATGATGAAGAAATCTGCAGAGGACTTCATATTTTTATTTCAACTTGTTTTTAATTTATAAGGATTGTACTATATAGAGTATAGAGAAAACGATCTATATATATCAATGTTATCTATAAAGATACACATACTATCTATTTAACTATATATAAAATTATAAAGGATAAACTAAATATAAATAGATCTAATCTAATCTAATATCTATAAGATAAAATATAGTGATATGAGATTTACAATGAGTGCACTATATATAGTACATAGAACTATATATCTATATATCAATACTATCTATAAAGATACTTATATTATATATATAATTTTAAATGATAAACTAAATATAAAGAGATTTAATCTAATATCTATAATATAAAATATTATCCTAACATATAATTATCTCTCCAACAATAAGATAAAATATATATTATCCTGACGTTTTAGTTGGGTTGAACCTCTTAGGTGTGATATTGTTTTCTGTAACAAAGTCTACAAAGTTGATGTTATGGTAGAATGGTTCCTCAAATTGCACTTTCCTTGGTGGAAATTCGAACTCGCACTCTTATACTAAAATTTGAAAAACTAACTTTGGAAAAAAAAAAGGAAAAGGATTCATTTTTTCGGATCAAGAAGTTTTCAGAGTTCAAGTTATGTTTTTGGGTTCATAGGTCTCCCGTGAAACTACAAGGATGGTGACTTATAATTCACAAGTCATTTCAATATAGCTTACTTAAAGAACAAAAAATGAAATAATAATAACCCAAATTTCTACTCTTGACCCACATCTACTTTCTTGGATTACCATCCGTCGAATCTCAAAACCTACAGACAGTATAGTACGACGTGTCATCATAGAATGAACAAGAGTTACAGCCAGAGACTATTAACAGAAGCAATACGTCGACAACACGAAATCGATCGGGAGGAGAGCATCCTAACACTCATCTACATACATGATAATTAAATAGATGAATTTCTCCATTACATATAGAACAACACTTAGTCTGTAAATTATGTACAAATATACAGCAGAAACCAGGCATGGTTTTCGGGCATCAGCAAGTAATTAACCTTAATTATGCATCAAAAACCATGCATGGTTTTCGCCTGATGCTTTCAAACCACTGTAATTGACTTACACGCCACAAAATCGAAAACTATATATGGTACAGATAACATGCAGCTGCATATATATGACAGTTTATATACACACTCCAAATCGAAGAACGATTCCGATCATAGAAGCCCAGAGAGTTCATAATCGTATATGCTAACCTCAGGCTCAGGCACCGACATATCAAGAATCCATGACTCCAGATCCTCGAACGAGAACAATTGGTTGCTTGGGTTGTAAACTTCCTGGTCCCTACTGAACGTGCAGTCCAAAGATGAGAGCGACTCCGGCGAGGCTATCTGCGCGTTATCCGACGTCAAGCTGTAACCAAAATCCTTCATGGATGAATAGGAATTTGAGTTCGATGGTGTTCCTTCACTGACACCACAGAACTCATGACGAAAGTACAGATCGCTGAAAGAAGGAACGATCTCCGGCGATGTTTCAAGCGGAGGAGGAGAAGAGGGAGCGATGCTGACGTTGCCAGTTAGCTGCTGGACGACGGATTTGAAGCTGGAGTTGTGTATGATGTAAACTTTCGGTGGGAGGACTTTTCTCAAGCTGTTGTTGTCGCTGTCGTTGCTGATGCTCTTCCGTTTGTGATCTCCGTTGCTGGGTTTGAAAGCTTTGTGTGTGTTTTGATTTGCAGTTCTAGGAATTATCACCTTCTTGCCCATTTTTATTGACAGGGAACTTAGGCTTTGGAATACTCTCCCACTTTCCTTGTTGTTGACGGAGCATAGGGAGCTTCGTTTATATATATGGCTATCTATCAATATGAAACCCTAGCTAGGGTTTGGTTCGTTGATAGTGATGGCTTCCTAAGAAAACAAGTTGAGGAATATGTTGCTTGAAAATGACATAAAATAAAATATTAATAAATATTTGAGGAGATAAATACGATTATTTTATAACCTAAATAAATGATGGATGGACAAAAAAGAAATATTTACTTAGATTAAAAGGTTAAGGGCTGATCACATCGCATACATACCCCTGTATTATTTCTTTTGGTTTCATAAATAACAACCCTCTAGAGTTTTGAATTAGAACTTACCAATCGATGAAATTATTACTGTAAAAGGAACCTTCTTAGAACTGTGTGGCACAAGATTACCATATGTAAAAGTCTTATATTTATATTTACCTCTACTTTGATTCTTATTTTATAAAATAATTAAATATAAGTCAAATGAAACGAAAAACTAAACTGAAAATAGACGGTAAGGTCTTCATATTTTTTTATTATTTTTTTTTTTAATTTAGTTTGGATTTTCATTTCAGATTAGAAATCTTAAAGACCGCGTACCGACCGTTAATGCTTATATACATAATAATTCATCAATTAATATTAATTAGTTGTTTAGTTAATTTTTTAGTTATTTAATCAATTTTTATAGAAAGCATTGTTTCATGTTGGTTTTGAATGTCATTTTTGTTTTGAATATGTATTTTTTTTATTTAAACAAAAAAATGAATCGAAAATTGGTTATATGAATAGACAATTTATTTTTCCTTGTACAATTTTTTGTTTTGAAAAACTTGTGAAGAAAAATATGAATTAAAAATATAGGTATCCAACCAAAATATTATTTTTTTTAAACGGTTCAACTAAAAATGTTTCACCCCTAACAACTATATAAAAAAGACGTGTAGTTGTCTCCTTAAACTTTTTGAATTGTGCAATATTAATCCTAAAGTATGTATTTATTTTTTATCAATATATACTTTAAAGTTTTATACGTATCCATTATATTTTTATTTATTTACCCTTTATTGTCTCTAATTGAATCAAATTCCTAATTTTGTCACCACATTATAGATCCAAAGTAATTAATGTAATGGAGGGCGCCACCTAGCAAATATACTATTGCCTTCTCTATTAGAACACTCAATAGAGGTGGAGAATGAGCTATCAAAGAAAATGCCAGTGTTTGGATTTTGTAGAGAATGTGTAAATGCTGATGTGCTGGTCAATTCTTATTCAATCAATTATGAGTCTGTCACGCAAGAATACTCAGCAATGGAACCAGAAATTACAATGAATTTAGTTGCGCGACTACAACAATATTTAATTTTTACTATCATTAATTAATTTAATAATAAATGAAGTTTGGACAAAGTTTAATTAATTAATTAGATAAATATGAATGAAGTAGGAGTGCATTTGGGGCACGCTGTTAACTATTCAAGTTGCCGTCTCCTTCTCTTTGTTGGACACTATTTCACGAACTGTGCCTATTAAATCAAGAATAATGATTTAAAATGTAGATATCAATATATATGACCATTTTAAAAATTGAAAAAAATATTGCTCTAACTGTTTTGTAATTTTTTTGGGTTATTTCTTGAAAATTATTGAATGGTGTACTAAGCATTGTGGATGTAAGGTGTGAAACTAAATGAAATGTATTTCACTTTCTAAGGTCGGTACCATGACATCTAAGTTTTTGTCCGTGGCTGTCTTCCACCTCATTGGTTGTATCCTCTTGACACCTTAAATGTATCTATCACCTTTAACTTGGGGTTTAATTGGAGTATCAATCAATTATGTATTAGTATTAACTAATACATGTACTAATTAATACGATGTTTGATTAGAAATAATGATATGTATTAACTAATACATTTATAATGTTAATTGTGTATTAACTAATACATTATCTAACCATTGTATTATTTAATACATAGTAAAAGTCTACTTAACTATCCTTAATTAATCTATTAACCCTACGTAAGAATAGTTTATCAGGTTAGTTTTTAGTTTTTATCAAACTTTGTGAATTTTAATATAAAATTTTAAAATTGTTATTACTCAGATTATCTAATAATAATTAATATATTAAATGAAAAATAAAATGATGTAATACTATTTATAAATTTACATCATTAATTCTTCTATATGTATTTTTTATTTTATAAAAAATGAATCACTAAATCAAATACAACAACATTCGTTGGTTATCATTTGAATTAAAAATAATTTCTGAGTTCATTTCGACTATGATATATGATATATAGTCAATATTTTTTAAAAAAATTATTCAATAATATTTTAATACTTATTCGTCTATTTAATACATTTAATATATATATTAAAAATAACATCAAACAAACTTATATCATTTACTCTATTTTTTTTACTCTTTATGTGCATGTATCTTGAGAAAAAAAATTTATAAGTAGTTATTTAACTCTTTCACCTCCATATTTTGCTAAGTGTGGTTCCACATGTGTTTTTAAAATCATGTTGTTCCACATGTTTGTAAAACCAAAATCATGCTTATTTTTTTTTTCTCTCCAATCAGAAATCAATCACACAGAGTCGTTTGAGAACATGAATGTTTTGAAGTTTTATAATGCATCGGAGTAACATTTTAATGATGAAATTGTAAAGATCAGATGAGAAAAGTCGAAGTGAATTGAAGCAGTTACCACTCAAAGAGAATACTATCTCCTTTTTTTCAATGTGAGTTTTTTCCCAATGTTTTGGAATATGAATATATTTTATTTTAAATAAATAAATTTGTTGAACATATTTACATTGCAAAATAACTTTAAGGGTATTTATGATTTTTTGTAATTTTATGTATAATTTTATACTGAATCAAACATTGTCTTGGGTTATGTATATATTAATACATCTTACATGTTTTGTCCAAACATAGTATTAACTAATACATGTATTAAATAATACATCCAATCAAATGCCCCCTAAATGTTTTATAAATTTAACATATTATCAGAGTTCAATTTTAATTGATGGTGTTGAGTTGTATTATTTTTCATTTAGGTGTGTTACTTTTCGTTTACTCCACGTACCAGAGTTCGAGTCGGGTTTGAGCGTGAGAAATGGTTTGTTAAAAAGTTAAGTCCTAATCGTCTGGATTAAAAGTATTAGTGTCATGCCTTAGTCAAACAAATCTCAAGAGTACTGGAGAAGTGTTGAAATGATCCATCGTAAGGAATAACACATCGATGGTTTCCAATATAGTAGACACTATATATGCAATTTGAGTACCTTTTTGTATCAACGATTGAGTTTAGAATGGAACAACTCAAGTAGTTGCCCTTTGTTTGTCCATTGGGTTTGGCTTGGGTTCGATGTAGAAATTAATAAATTGCGCAACACCACAACTTAGTAAATTCATAAAAAGATTTGACTCAGCGTATTCTATTCTATACAAGTAGGAAAATAACTCGTATTTGCATTCTTCAATTTTAAAAATAGAGAAATCAGAATCAAATCACATAATATAGATCAACCTAGAGCTGACAATTTCTGACACGACACGATTAAACAACATGATATGATTTGCTTTAAAGTGTATATGAGTTTGACCTTAACACATTCTGTGTCTAAACAACTCTTATACGTTTAGACACAATTATTAACCGTCTCTAAACACTTCTGATCTGCAGATATCTGTATAAACATGATTATATATGATTAATTAATCGTGTTTAATCGTGTCGTGTATACCTATGACACGTTTAAACACACAATTAACTAATCGTGTCTGATCGTGTTTATTCGTGTATAATCGTGTCGTGTGTGCATGTGACACATTTATACACATTTAAATATAATAATAATAATAAATATTAGAATAGCCACTTACTTTTTATTAGTGAACTTTGAAGACCTTACTTTGTATATATGAATTTGTGTTTTGAAAATTTTGTGAAATTAGTGAATTCCGTGTCTAATCGTGCCGTGTCTAATTGTGTTGTGTTTAATTGTGTATTATCGTATCTAACAGCTTCGTGTCTAATTGTGTTTTGTTTAATCGTGTCGTATGACCCAACATATTTTTTTGTTTTTTTTATTCATGAAAGTTAATCGTGTCACGTGTGATATGCTAGTTAATCGTGTCGTGTTTGTGTTTGAAGTTTTGAGACACGTTTAAGACTTATCCATTTAGACACGACAAGACACGATTGTCGCCCCTAGATCAACCCTTTTTTTCTTGCGCCAAGGATCTTGCCATTTTTAAAGAAATCGAAGTTATAACTCCTTTTTCATTTTTATTCACGAGTTTTTATGTGTTTTCGTGCACCTTTAAAATTCACCCCAAAAAGTGGACAAATGTGTATGAATTATGATAAACATGCATCTGCCATAGTAATTCCTACATCTTCTTCTCAGAAAGTAGTATCCGCCATGAAAGTAGCATCTGCAATAGTAATTCATAAGGTGTTGAGAAACTAACTTATGCACATAAATTTTGGTAAAATCATGTGAGATATCTATAGACTTTTCCCATTCTTCAATCATCTGAGATATCTGTATACTTTTCCCATTCTTCCACTAGGATTAAATAGCAGAACAAAAGCTACAATCAGAAGAGGAAGAACATAAAAACAGTTACAACAGACTAAAATAACTAACCAATAAACATTAAGGACTAATTTGAAATAAAGACAATTAACCAATAAACAGTTATACTTCTACAGATGAGTCCTAGGGTCGAAACGCAGCAGCAACTTCAGTAAAGGAACCACGAACATCTCCTTCATTTTCAGCGCTCAATCTCAACATAAGGGACAAGAGATGAAGCAATTGTAGGAAAGTATCAACAAATAAGGAAATAAATCTTCCTAATTCATGATTGTATATATACTAGTTTCCTATCTAGCATAATTTTCTATTACCAAAATTTCCTTATATTAGGACATTGTATCTATAATAGACAAACGAATGCTGTAACAGTTTGTAGAAAACTGATTTCAATAAAAGAATTCAGTTCTAAATTCTATCATGCTATCAGAGTTTGGTTCGTCAATCAATTATGATCGAAATCTATAGCTTCATCATTTACCGGACTTATCTGAGGATGTGGAATTCAGACGGCAACGTCAATTCAGGACCAGAACCAGGCACAACGGAGACGTTGGCGACTCAACTGGCGGCCCTATTGCAGAACACTCAGTGCCACAACCGGTGAGTCTCAATGAAAAACTGGGACATGATAAATATTCCCTCTAGGACCGTCTAATGAGAATGACCATCAGAGGGAGAGGGATGTTGATCCACATCACGGGAATTACCGTCGCACCTGCAAAAGGTACCGAAGAGTATACAATATGGGAGCAAATCGATTTAATTGTTTGTTCATGGATGCTAGAGAATATGTACCGCAAGCTCGTGGCTAATTACTGCGGGTACCCGACAGCCAAGGAGATGTGAAACGGACTCTCCAACACATACAGTAGGCTTGTTCATTAAACTGGTTTAGACGAACTAGTCTGGTTTGAATCGGTTCAGCCGAACTAGTTTCAAAACCATACCAGTATTTTAGGGTTCAAGTAGACCACTTCAAAATAATAGTTTCAATTCAGTTTGATTCAACACATTTTTTTATACTGGTTTATACATAAATTTAAATCAAACCACTTTAAACCTATATAATTTTAGAACCATACCAAACCAGTTCTTTTAGTGACAAAAAAATAATGGTTTTATTAAAACCAGACCAATTCAGTTATGAACCGGTTCAGGGTCGAACCGGTTCATGATCAAGCCTAACGTACAGTAAAAAACGTGATGATTTCCAAATTTTAGATCTCACAGTCAAGGCAAACAACATGAAACGGGGATCAGACAGTATTGAGCAATTATTTAGCAATCTACAACGCATATGGAGAGAAATTGAGACAAGGCAACCGAACCCTATGGAGTATACCAGAGACATCAAAACATTCAACCGAATCCGGTCAAAATTGAAGCTGTATCAGTTTCTCGCCGGTGTGGGGGACGAATTCAACGTAGAGAAGATGGATTTACTGAAAAATGAACCAAAGCCCACGCCGGAGGAAGCCTATGCGGTGATCCGAACGGAGCGAGATCAGAGGCTCGTTATGGGATTGGAGACACAACTAGGAGGACCATTATCGATAGTCGCCTCAGGTATAGGGATGGGGCTAGCCACGAAACCTTCTGGAGGATCTCCGATGGCTGCAGACCACCCCGCACCAGAAGTCAGACAGGGGTTCGCTACCAAGCCGCGCTCGGACCATGGGAAGGGCTCGGTGACTCTGTAGTCATCGCGTAGCAGCAACAATGACCAGAATAAGTTGAAATGTGCACACTGTGGGAGGTTTCGACGGAGCAAGGAAGAATGCTACCAGCTCGTGGGCTACCCGGAAGGTTGTAGATTCAACCGATGACAGCCATGGACGTACCTTGGACCAACAGAAGCTGCCGAAACTCACGGTGGAGACATAGGATTTGGTACGACAGCTTCAGCCAGAGGAGAAGGGGAGATTGAAGGCTGCGACGCCGAAAGAGAAAAGGAGAGGATAAGCTGCGACACAAATAATCTAGGTAAATTAAGTTTTTACATTAAAAAAAAAGGAATTTGCATGATAACCCATCTTTTAGTGCCAATTTACAAATGAGGCCCTTTTGGTTTTGATATTTTTACGAAATAGTCCCAAAAGTCTAATAAGTGCGCAAAGCAGTCCCAATTTATATAGCAAGTGACCTAGATGGAAAAAATGCACAATGATTGTTGGATTCAAGCGCTACGAATACGATGACTTTCGATAAAATGACATCGTAGGGCGGTCCAATCCTATGAGGACATCTATTCAAAGTACAAGTGGAGAATTGTGTACGATTTGTGAAGTAGGGCCTATAGAAATATCTCCATCACTTAAATTGAATAATTGTCTTTATGTACCGAGCCTTTCATGCAAATTGATGTCCATTAGCCATGTGACTAAAGAATTGAATTGCCTGGTGTTGATTTATCTGAATTTTTGTCTCTTACAGGATATTTGGTCAGGGAAGATGATTGAGTGTGACACTGAGTTTGGGGGGTTGTACTATGTCGACGAGGTGGCTCAACACGGAACTGCAGCGCTGGATCACAGAACTATTGACAGGCAACAATGGTTGTGGCATCGACAGTTGGGACATCCGTCATCAGGGTATCTCCATACGTTACTTCCTTTTGTATTTCCTAAGAATAATGTTTTTAGTTGTGAAACGTGTATTCTTTACAAAATTCATAAACAATCATATCGTCCGTCCATAACTAGAGCATGATCAGTTTTTTCATTAGTTCATCATTGGGACCTGCCCCAATTTCTGGATCTTGCATGGATATTATTGGATTTAAGTATTTTGTGCTCTTTATAGATGATTTCTCTAGGATGACATGGGTATACTTCCTTAGGAATAAAACAGAAGTTGTTCCTAAATTTATTGTCTTCCATGAAATGGTCCGAACACAATTTCATTCACAAATCAAAGTCCTACGTTCCAATCAGGGGGGGATTTTTCAATTCTCAAATGCAAAACTTCTTTAGGGAATGAGGTGTGATCCATTAAACTTTGTGTCCACACACTCCTCAACAAAATGGAGCGGCAGAACGAAAATATAAAATTATTCTTGAGATGACTTGTGCAGTTATGATTGAGTCTCGAGTCCCAACTTACTTCTGGCCCGAGGCCGTAGCTACATCAGTTTATCTACTAAATCATCTTCCTACAAAATCTATAAGGCTAATAACTCCTCTTCAGGAACTCTCACAACATGTGAGTGTCCCGACTACATTAACTCTTCAGCCTCGTATTTTTGGATGCTTTATATATGTTCATGTCCCAAAAACAGATCGTTCAAAGTTGGAACCATGTGGATTCAAATGTGTCTTTGTAGGATACGACATCCATCAAAAAGGGTATCGTTGCTATCATTCGTCCACATGTTGTCTTTATACGACCATGGACTGTAATTTCCTTGAAACAACGTATTTATACTCCTCCCTACCTAGTGGTCAGGGGGAGAGTGTGATAGACCCACTAAGTTGGGTGTCAAGTCCAGTGTGACCCGAAACGGTTCCAAAATAGTCAGTAGGCGGAACCATTGAGCTACTTCCACACATAGTATAACTACCTCAGGCAGACACTGGTGCAACGTCCTTCCCGACAAATACTCCTGAGGTACATACACTGACTTCAGATAATGACTCTGTTAGTTACTATGATGAGGTTAGTACAGGAGAAATGAGGGGGCAAGAAGATGAGCCTACAAAATATGTGTTACCACTCGGGGAGTACCGCCAACGCGCTATGAACCAGAATATGTGCCAAGAAAATTCAGGTATCCAGTGGTTAATCTAGTAAGGGGGAGTCTGTCATAAGTTGCTCACGTTTTCTCTGCAGCAATGTATTCAATCGGTGTACCGAAAAATGTCCAAGAAGCCCGAACAAAGAGAGAGTGGATCGAGTCAATAAATGTAGACATGGAAGCATTGGAGAAAAACGAAACATGGGAGAAATGCATACTCCCACCTGGAAAAAGGGCAGTAGGATGCAAATAGGTGGTCACAATAAAGCACAGGGTCGACGGTTCAATCGAGAGGCACAAGACGAAATTGGTAGCCAAGGGGTACACCCAGACCTATGAGATTGATTACTCAAATACGTTCTCACTGGTAGCAAAAATTGACACTATCAGAGTATTATTCTCCATAGCAGCAAACAGTGACTGACCATTTCATCATTTCGATGTAAAGAATGTGTTTCTCCATGGAGTTCTTAGAGAAGAATTATACATGGAAGTCCCACCTGGCGTCCCTGGAAAATTCGAGAAAGGAGAAGTGTGTCAAATAAAAAAGGCGATGTACGGATTAAAGCAGTCCACTCGAGCTTGATTCGGTTGATTCATTTCAGCCATGAAGAAATATGACTACATGCAGAGTAACACAGATCATACTCTATTCCTGAAGAGAAAGGAAAGTAACATGTCTAATTATTTATGTTGATGACATGATCATTACATGTGATGATACATAAGAGATGGATCTAATGAAGAAAAACTTATTTTAGGAATTTGAGATGAAGAACCTGAGAAATCTCAAGTATTTTCTGGGTATTGAAGTACTCCGGTCAAAAAAAGGTATCTTCATCTCTCAACGAAAATACATCCTAGATCTGCTGGTAGAAATAGGGATGATGGATTGTAAGCCAGCTGAAACTTCAATCACTGTGAATCATGGGTTGAAGATCACTGGAGGAGTGGGACCTACAGATCAAGAGCGATATCAACATCTAGTCAGGAAGTTGATCTACTTGTCACATACATGACCAGATGTGGCATACTCAGTAGGTGTTCCCAGTCAGTTTATGCACCGCCCACAAAGAAGACCATATGGAGGCAGCCATGTTAGTCATAAGGTATCTAAAAGGTACATCCGACAAAGGAATCCTGTTCCAGAACAATGGTCACCTTGAGGTCGAGGTATTCACAGACGCAGACTGGGCAGGAAATAATATGGATAGAAGATCAACCTCTGAATACTTTACTCTTGTGGTAGGAAACTTAGCGACTTGGAAGAGCAAGAAACAAAAGGTAGTGACTCTCTCAAGTGCGGAATCCAAGTTTAGAGGAATTGCTCGAGGCTTAACAGATGTGTTATGGATACGAAAACTATTAATGGAAATAGGGTTTCCAGTTATAGGCCCATGTAATGTGTTGTGCGATAATAAAGCAGCTATCAGTATATCGGAGAACCCAGTTCAACATGATCGGACAAAGCATGTTGAAATAGACCGACATTTCATCAAACACAAGTTGAAAGAAGGTGTGATAACGCTCCCATATGTACGCTCGGAGGAGCACTGGCAGATGTATTGACTAAAACAGTTAATGGAAGATTATTTGAAGACGTATATTGCAAGTTAAATGTGTGTTATCCCACAATTCAGCTTGAGGGGGAGTGTAAGAAAGTATCAGCAAATATGGAAATAAATTTTCCTAATTCATGATTGTATATATACTAGTTTCCTATCTAGCCTAATTTCCTATTACCAAACTTTCCTTATATTATGATATTGTATCTATAATAGACAAAGGTGTAATGGTGTAACACTTGGTAGTACATCACCTTTGTTGTAAAAATTGAGCTGACAATCTTGAAGACTACTGCGAGAATATGGTCTTCACTTACAATAGCACATACTCCGATAGTACATCACCTATGGCGGTTACTCCGACATCATGGTTACTGAGGAGCATTTCATTCTTCGTATTCTCGACAGCTTACCACTTGTTGGTGCATCTCCTCTTATTTGTGTTGGGATTATAGTTTACAGTCCGTTGAAATACTTACTACGGACTTGATAAGCCAGGATTCCACCTTGGAGTGGTTGGGCTCGGTCACATGGCTGTGAAGTTCGCTAAAGCCATGGGGCTTAAGGTGACTATGATCAGCACTTCTCCTAACAAAAAAGAGGAGGCCATGAACCGTCTTGGTGTTGATTCATTCTTGGTTAGTCGTGATTCTGAGAAACTACAAGTAAGCAAATCAATGCTAGTTAGCTGTCTTGGTGTATGTATAACTTCAAATATGTTATATTTTCCTCACTATATATATGCCTTAACCATTTTTCTAAGTCTGAATTTGTGAGTGAATACATTATGTATTGTTAAGTATCTTAACATATAGCCTACCCCTTTTTTTTTGAAGAACCATGGGAAGCTTGTTCTAGTCGGTGCCCCAGAGAAACCCCTTGAGTTACCTGCATTTCCATTATTAATAGGTTATTATGCTCCTACGTAACTTCCTCTTTTCGTGGTCTCCTCAGACCATATGGTATCTATAATTCTAAAATTTTTAAGACCTAGCTGAACTGCAGGGAGGAAGATGGTGTCTGGAAGTGCAACTGGAGGTTTAAAAGAGACGCAAGAAATGTTAGATTTTGCTGCAAAACATATTATAACATCAAACATCGAGATCATTCCGATGGATTATGTCAACACGGCAATGAAACGCCTCCTCAAAGCTGATGTTTGTCATTGATATCGGGAAACACGTTGAAGTCAACCTCCTAATTATGCTCGGTTGAATGAGCTGACTCTTATTATTGCATGCTGCATTTCAATACGTGTGAATGAGTATTTTCTACAACATCATGTTTGTATGTTGTATTTTGGTCATGTTTTGTACTGAATAATGTTTCTTTCACAACATTCTCTTTGAATAAATAGTTTATCTATTACTGCTAGTATGCTCAACTTCCCCTCCCATTCCAATACCACAACAATTAGCTCAAGTTTACATATGGAAATCCATCTCGTTCTTGGGTCAAATGAACAATTCTGGCATTGGAAAGTACAAAAAAGCAGAGAACCTCACAGTAAACGGAGAGACGACCAACCCATCAAAACAGCCATAGCAGCCAACGAGCAATATACCAAACAGAACACCGTGGTAGAGGCCAAGTAACAGTCAGAACAAACAGAGGACATGCCTCAGAAGCACCGAACAACGAGCAGAACAGCGTAGCGAAGCACTGGTCGGAGCAGCAAGAACAAGAACGGCGGCTATACCAACCAACAAAAAGCAATAGGGATGACACTGAGCGAAAAAACGCCGAGGAAACAACAGGAACAATGAAACAGAGACCACGGCGCAGAGAGGAAACAAAACAGAAAGCAACAACAGAGCAAGCAACAGCAAGCTCACCGGACAAAACAAGCCGGAGCCGGTGGCTCTGATAGCAAGAAAAAAAACATATAATTCCATATTTTTCTCATCTTTCGTCCTTTTCAATGGAGGTTCTTGAAACAAAGAAGCAAGAAAAAGAAGACAAACGAGAATCACAAACTACTGTAATATGTAACCATATTTCTAGAGATATTACTGCAGTAGGTGACTGCCTATTTGTGGTAGAGTCACACCTTCCTCCCCCATGTCTTTCATTAACCCTAGAATTCTCGAAGGAGTAACCTCCAGATCAGTGCAGCGGATCGCATCAACTGCTGCAGTAAACTTCCTTTCCATGTCCTCCGTCCACCTGATCGATTGCTGATTCCTGGGTGCTATTTTGCCACTCATCATCTCTTCATCATCATCTCTTTTCCTCTTCTGTCTCGTCACTGATTTTTCTTCAGAAATACAACCCTTGGCCTCCAAGTTTGTCAAAGTTGGCGATTGCGGTGGCAGATTAGGTGCAATATCGTTGCAAGATTGAATCTTTTTGACGAACACGCGCAGCCACATATGTCTCAGCACCTCCATCGAAATCGGCTTCCAGTAAAAATCGCATGCACCGAGCTCCAAAGCTCTAATGACGATTTCGTTCCCTAATCCGTGTTGACCCATAACATGATCCGAAAAGAGGATAACTTGCACAGACTTGAAATTTTTTCTGATCGCAGACAAAAGTTGAAATCCATTGATATTCGGCAAGAAAGCTTCACACATTAGAATGTCGATCGCAGTGTGTCGAAGCATCCACAGAGCATCCTCCGCCGTTCGCACGTACTCCACATTGTTGTATCCGCATTGCTGAAGCATCAACTTGAGATTCTGCAGATTCTGCACATCGCTATCGACTAAAACAATACTAAGATCATTAATGGGCATTGGAGACTGCTGGGGCAGTGGAACAGGAAGATCATAATTGACTTCCATCATAATAATAACTGAAAGAAATAGAACACAACGGAGAAGAGAGAGCACCTCCTGAACTCTAATAAGAGTAAAGAATAAAGATTACTCCATGTATTAGGTGAATAATTGAATTACTACATGTAATTTAACTTCTTTTTTCATAATAAATTGTCCGATTTTTATTTTTTACTATTTATATATATATACTTTTAAAGCTAAACACAATTTACCTTTTGGTCTATTGTTTCATTAAATTTGAATAGGAAATAACGTGATATATGAATCGGGTTATATTGTAACAAATTATACTATTTTATAAAAATGCTATAATTTTTTTACAAAAATGGAAAACTGATTACAAAAGCTTTAGTTTTAATAAAAATATCAAATAATAATTAATTAGAGTTTTTTAATTTATATTTTTAATACAAATATTATATTAAAACCTATGTTTTCTCATGTTAGTTTTTTTTTTTAATTCTAATTTTTCTATACTTTTTAAAAAATGATAATAGTTTTTTACAATATAGACATATGACGTGTTTTGACATTATTTTCAGTTCAAATTTAATGAAAAATAGACGGATGTATCATTTTGCCCTAATTTCTTAAGTGCAAGTAATAAAATTTGAAAAAATAAAATCCGAGTAACAATTTATAAAATCACTCAAGTACAAGTAGCGATTTGGTTATTAACTCTCGTATGTATAAGAGTTAAATATAAACTAGGTGTCTTGCCCGTACTTTGCACGGTAAGTAATAAATTTAATTTATAAATAATTATTTTTTGACATACCGTGAGAAGCGATGAGAAGGTACGCGTGACGAGTTCATGTCATCGTCGATTACAAAAAATATGAAGGAACTAATAAAAATGTTTAATTTTAACAACTAAGCAACTCAAAAACTTATGTGTCCTAATTATAAAAGTTGTAGTCAAATTAACATATAGATAGATAGTACAAATGATTGTATATGAATATAACAAAAAGGAATAGCATAATTATGTGATTGAATCAAACAAATTTTAGTATTGAAGTTTGAGGTAGTGATGTAGCTGAGAGAATGATGATTAGATATGGCAGCCAAAGCGTAGGTAGAAGCAGCAGAGATGAGACAGCAGAACAATGGCTTCCACAACAGAGAGTATCTTGAAAACCATGGTGTCTATGATGCCTGCTTCATAATATTCATCGTCTTCTTTCCGAACCTGCAAGTTGTTGTTTTTGTTGTTCCATCTGAAACCAGACAGCAGCTGCGATCTCCATGTCTGCAACTTCTTCACCGCCATCACCTTCTTCAGCGTTTTCGCAGCTCCCTTCATCATTATCTTTCCCATATGAATATCTCTGTCTCGAGGTAGCCAGGTTGGATATATGATCTCTCTGTATTATGTAATCTGCTGGGAAACGGACAAAGGGGGGAGCCTATATTTATATGCTGTAACCCTTCATTATTGATTTTGGAGAATAATAATGGAGAGGTGGTTGGTGCTGGCCGAGGAAGATTGTAGAGGAAGGCAGCTTTTCATTGACAGCAGGGCAGCATGTCCAGAAATAATAACGTTGGAATGGCATCAGCGGTCAGCCTATCATCTCATCGTATTTTAAACATTTATTCCGCGTTTCTTGGTTTCCCTCTACCGGAACCTAAGACATTAGGGATATGTGGTCCAACACAAAAACAAACACATTTATCAATCTTAAAATTTTCAAATATGTACACATGTAATAATTACGTATATTATGTCATGTTTCTCAACATGACACGAATTCAATATATATTTTTATGATTGTTTATATTTTATTATCGTGTTGTGTTAAATTAGTTAATTGTGATTCAACGTTCGAAATTTATACGAAAATATTAAATAATGAACCGCTCATAATAAAAATTATGAATTTAAACATCAAGAGTTATTAATATAAAATTAAAAAACTCTAAAATTAATTAAATAAAATTTTAAAAATTATTAAATAATATTTACTTAGAACAATACTAACAAAATTAGACTTATTAACTCAACTTTACTTCGTGCGTCGTATTTTAATACTTAAATATGAATATGACATAAACATTATCTCGTATTATCATATGCTTTTAAAATTACAATATTTCATACATATTTGTATTAGACTATCTTTTATATAAGAAATTGTCACTATTAAAAGTAAGATACCGTTGATGGATTTTTATATATATGTAAAACAATGTTGGTACAGCCTAGAAAATGGGGTCCACTCACTCTTTCTGTAACGGTTTCCTCCGGCGTCTTTGCTTTTCCCTCTGTCTAAGAAAAGGGAATAAATGGACAACCAAAGCAAATTTCGGTCGGGTCTTCTGATTTTGAGAAAATTACAGCAATAATGCTAATGCATATTCACTAACGTGGACCGCTTAATAATGTAATTTGTAAGCGAATGCGTTAATTTATTTTTTTAGAGGGGTATAACTTTTTAAATATATATATCAAAATATCCATATAAGTAATTAACAGTAAGGAGCACTTTTATAATTGAGTTAATTTTTTATGATGTTTGAAAAATAATATTAGCTCATTTATTAATTATTGCGTCACGACAACTCAATATAATATCATTTTCTATACTAGTATACTAATAATTGGAAGAAAAAAAAAAAAAGAGTCTAACTGAGAATTCCTTTATAATAAGTCCGTTGGAGTTGGTCAAACTTTAATGAACGGCTACATCAGTACACCCTATTACCAATGTTTTCAGATATCACCCAATGTTCAAAGTTGTCACTTCTCACAACTTATTTCTATTTATTTATGTATATATATCAGACGTTGCTATTGGATTTAGAACCCGACTTAAGCTCAGGGGCACGAATGTGCAATATGGGTAATACCCGCGTGTGACGCGTGGGTGACGACCTTATGTGACACAATGATGACTCTATATGAGTTCGTTTAACAAAGAAAAAGAATTTGAAGGACTGAAAATTTTATAGATAATAAAAAGCCTTTATTAAAGGAATAGATAAAATAAAATTGATCATGATATTAAATACACCTAATAATCAAGGTAACTTTTAATAATTAAATTTGTTAGCAAATGACAAGCGCGTGTAAATGACACGCTCCTCTCAGCTAAGAGCTTCGTTCTCCTGGAAACCTGCACAGTTCCTCACGAACTGAACTGGCAGACGCCGATTTCGCAACTTCGCGCGGTCAATTCCCAAATTAATTGAAGCTGCAGCTGCGGGAGTGTCCCACTTTCCAAGCTACGGTGCCAATTTGGAGATTCAGCCGCACAGCACCCGGATTCCAACAATCGGAAGCACAACCCAAAACCTAGGTTCGGGTTTTTTCACCCGCCTCTCTTGGCCATCCCTGCCCCTTGTTTCTTTGTCTGTCTGTGTAGGTGCTTTCCTGGGTGATCTTGTCTGGGCGTGGTGTGCCATGGCCAGTTCCTCCAACTCCGGCGGGACACGGGACCTGGGAATTCCGACTTTGCGATTGGTTCCTGCGGCTGCTCCATCTGATAACAGGGGCAGGGGATCACGGGTTCTAGGCATGATTGTCTCGGATAAACATGTGAAGAATAATGTTGTTCAAAATGTACTGCGGGAAGCTTGGGGGAGGTTCAGACCAGTGAGGTTTACGGAGGTAAACGACACAACTTTGATGTTCGATTTTGACAGTGCTAGGGATTGGGATCAAGTTCTAGACTTATCCCCTTGGTCGATTCATGGTCTGTGCCTTAATCTGAAATTTTGCCCAAGCTATGTGTCGGTGGATGAAATTGACTTCAGTAAGATTAATGTATGGGTGCAAGTTCATGGCCTCAGTCTGGAAATGTTCACGAAGCAGAATGCTAGAAGTATTGGGGAGACTATTGGAAGCTGTATAAAAACTGAGGAGGAATCGATAATGCAACAAAGGACCTACCTAAGAATTCTGGTTGAAGTGGATATGGAGAAGCCCCTCCTTCCGGGTTTCCACTGGGTTAACTCACGTGGCCAAGAGAAGTGGGCGTCCGTTCGGTACGAACGCCTAAATGACATTTGTTACGGATGCGGGAAGATCGGTCACAATTCTGGAGCTTGCTTGGATCAGTCGCCCAAAATGGATAGCAATGGCAACCCGCTCTATGGAACTTGGACATCTGTGGATAGACCCAGGGGGTTACTCGGTGGGTCAACATAGGGGCAAGGAGGTGATTAAGAAGAAGATCTCAGAGTGGCTCAAGGAGCCATCCATCGCCAATCGACAGAGAGGGGAGAAGTCGTGGGCCACCCCTTTCTCGGACCAAAGCTCTAGCAAGGAAGCTAGTAATCCCTCTGACCCGACTGAGCCTGTCACACTCTCCGAGTCACAGGGCATCAGTGAAGTTGATCGTGGAGACGGGACAGGGCAAGGGCAAACTAACCACGACCTTAGTCAGCCTGCAAATGTTTTCGTGCAGACGGAGGAGGTGATGACGGGGTCGGGGAGCTTGTATGAGAGCGAAGGCATCAGAGCAGGGGAAAGGGTGGCAGTTGCTGAGAAGAATCCATCGACTGACACATGCCCAGTGACAATCCAATTCGACCTCAATGCTACTCCGGAGGTGGATATCTCGGAGAGTGACTATGTCAAGGAGATGTGTGATTTGTCCCTCAACCTCAACTCTCTTCATACAATGGGATGTGGGGATGGGGTACGAATTGCCGAACCAACAAGCACGGAAGTTATAGCTGGTGCCGACGAAGACATTGCCTACGTGCAGCAGGGGGAGGATCCGAACAGGCCCGAGCCTATCCACAAGTCGTGTCCTCCGACTATCTCATCCTCTATCTCAATTGAGGATAACCGCAGGGCCACAAAGAAGGGAAAGGAGACTCTGCCAACACACAAAAGAAGGGGGATAGCCAACTGATCATAGGGCAGGAGAAAAGGAGGAAAGTCATTGTCAAACGCTTGTCAATTCAGATTCCAGATCAGATGACAGCGGGGGCAGGGACCCGATCGGGGAAGGCAAATCCAACAAATCTGGAAGTAGGTGCGAAGGGGAAGGAAGGCAAGACTCAATCATCGGGTTCCGATGGCTGTCCCAAAACAGCCACGGGGTCTAGATGATCTACCTAAGCTGGAATTGTCAGGGGTTGGGGTCTCCCCTGACAATTCGCCACCTCAAAGACCTGGTCCGGGGGTCTCGACCTGCTATCATCTTCTTGATGGAGACCAAGCAGAGCGAGCCCCATTGCGAGAGAATTAGGAGACAAGTTGGGATGGAGTATGCGACTTATGTTTCCCCTGTGGGTGCGAGCGGGGGTTTGGCGTTGTGGTGGAATAAGGACGTCGATATAACTATTCATAATACGAGTAAGAATTTCATTGATTCTACAATAAGAAGTTCGGAGTTTCGAGGGGATCACCGGGTCACTTGGGTGTATGGGGACTCCATCTATCAAAGGAGGGTGGTCAATTGGGAGACGCTTAGGAGTATGGGGGTGGGCCGATCGGGTCCTTGGGCATGCATTGGAGACTTTAATGACATCTCGAGCCATCGGGAGAAGGTCGGAGGGGGCCGAAAAGAGCATTTCAAAATTGATGGGTTCAACAACTTGATGGAGGACCTTTCTTTGGAGGATCTTGGTTTTAAGGGCAACAAGTTCACATGGTCGAATAACAGACGAGGACCGGACAAAATCAGGGAACGTCTCGATCGGGTCTTAGTAAACCAAGATTGGGCCGCAAGCTTTCCCGCGGCACAGTGCATTCACGAACTTACAATCGGATCCGACCATGCACCCATCACTTTGCACCTTACATTTGCCGAGACAAGGGGGAGGAAGCCCTTTAGATTTGAAGAGATGTGGTATGAGAAGGAGGAGTGTCAAAGTGTTATCTCGGCGGCTTGGAATATTGGGGGACCGATCGACTCTTTACCCGACCTCCAACCGAAGTTCATTAGATGCACCAACGCTTTGACTGAATGGAGCGCGAAACAATTCAAGCATAACTTGGGCGAAATTAAGAAGGTAAAGCTACAACTTAAGCACCTCCCAATTGACCAAGGAACTCAAGTGATTTTGGATGAAGAGAGGGCACTTAAATTGAGACTTCACGCACTGTGGAAGAGAGAAGAGATATATTGGGCTCAACGATCAAGAGTCCGATGGCTAAATGCGGGTGATCGGAATACCAAATTCTTCCATCACTCCACTTTATCGCGGAGACGGAGGAACAAAATCATACGGTTGAGGGGCCATGATGGAGGTTGGATTGAAGGGGACATACATATTGAGGAGGAGTTGCACACCTTCTTCAGCAACCTTTTCACATCGAGCAGACCGGTGGGGGGTTCGCCCCATGACTTTTCACAAACTGTGGGCACGTTGGGTAAACAAGTTTCGGTCGAGATGAATTTGGAGTTGACTAGGTTGCCCTCGGGGGATGAGATTAGGAAAGCCTGTTTTCAGATGGGGGGGTCGAAGGCTCCAGGACCGGACGGTTACTCAGGCACGTTCTTCCAAAGGAGCTGGGGAACACTCGGCCCAGACTTGATCACCTCGGTAAACGCATTCTTCACGACATGTACCATGCCTCCTTTTCTAAATGCTACTGATATTACCCTCATTCCCAAAGTAGAGAACCCTATATGTGCTTCTGATTTTCGCCCCATTAGCTTATGCAATTTTGCCTATAAGATTATCTCTAAGGTTCTGGCGAATAGACTCAAAATCTACTTGCCAGAACTGGTCACGCCGTATCAAAGTGCGTTTGTTTCAGGGAGACGGATTCAGGATAGCATCATTATCGCGCACGAACTGTTTCATTTCCTTAAGACGAGAGGTAGACCGAATGGGGCTCGTGGGCGAACAGAGTATGCATTGAAGATCGACATGCAAAAGGCATATGACCGCGTGGAATGAGACTTTCTTCTGGAAGTCCTTAGGAAACGCGGGTTCAATGACACATGGGTAAAGTGGATCGGAGCGTGCATCTCTACAGTATCATAACAGATTCTCATCAATGGGAAGAGGTCAGACATCATCAGGCCGTCTAGGGGCCTCAGACAGGGAGACCCACTCTCCCTTTATTTGTTTATACTTGTGGCTGACGTGCTTTCTAGAACCATGAATGATCAGGTTGAGCAGGGCTCCATATCGGGAATCAAAACAAGGAGGGGGTGTCCTTCTATCCAACACCTCTTCTTTGCGGACGATTCCATATTCTTCATGAAGGGCTCACCTGGGCACGCTCTCAACCTGAAAAGAACGTTGGATAGGTACTGTGAAGATTCGGGCCAACTTGTGAACTTTTCAAAGTCGACCATTTTCTTCAACTCAGCGGCCGCGGAGGGATTCAAGCACGAGACCTCGACACTTTTTAGGGTCGAGCACACTATCGACCCCGGTCGGTACTTGGGCATTCCCACGGTTTGGGGTAGGTCAAGGAGGGACGCCTTGAACTACCTGATGGAGAGGGTGCGGGACAAAATCTCAAACTGGCGGAACAAGCTCCTAAACCAAGCCGGCAAAGAGGTTTTGATCAAGTCAGTACTCAATGCAATCCCGACCTACATCATGCATGTTTTCAAACTTCCAGTCTCGTGGTGCAAAGAGGTTGATGGTCACATTGCACGGTTTTGGTGGGGTTCGCGCGAGGGAGCAAGGAAAATACATTGGAAGAACTGGGGGGCGATGACTAATTCTAAGGACATTGGAGGATACGGCTTCAGAGAGATGCTCACTTTCAATAAGGCTATCCTAGCCAATATGACAGTGAGGATCCTATCAGAACCGGATGCTCTATGGGTTCGTCTACTCAAAGGTTTGTATTTTCGGGATACCTCTCTTATGAAGGCTAGGTTGGGAAGCAGGCCCTCTTGGGCTTGGGCGAGTATCTTAGAAGGCAGGTCAGTGCTATTGGAGAACGACATTTGGACTCTTTGGGACGGACTCACTATTCATCCATTCAGCGACCCATGGGTTCCTTTACGTCCGGACTTCAAAATCAGGCCGAGGGACGACTCATTGCAGCACGGCAGCCTCACCGTATCAAGCTGGATCAACCGGGAATCCAGCTCTTGGTATGCGGATGAGGTTCGAGACGCAGTTCACCACGATGATGCCACGGCGGTTCTGGCTATCCAGATCCCGATGAACGCAGTTCATGACACATGGAGATGGCCTCATACTAGGGACAGCTCCATCACAGTCCGATCGGCCTACCATAGATTGCGCGAGACCCAACCACGGCAGGTTCTGAATCTGAATAGGTATCCTACTATTGATCTACCTCGTGTTTGGCCAGCGATATGGAAGTCGGGGGCTCCACCTAAGGTCAAGGCCTTCATGTGGAAGCTCGCGGCTAATGCGTTACCCACTCGGGAAGCTTTATCTCGGAGGGGTGTGCCTCTTCAACCGATTTGCCAATCTTGCCTTGTTGAGGAGTCGAGAGAACATGTATTGTTCGGGTGCCCATGGGCACAACAGGTTTGGAGATGTCACATAAGCCAGTCCGACATCGATCTGGGCTCATCATCTATTGAAGAGTGGCTTGGTAAGGCGGTAAGGGGAGCATCAACTATGGACTCCTCTTGGACTCAGATTATGTTTGTGTGTTGGGTCGTGTGGAAAGCTCGGTGTAAATTGAATTTTGAGGGTCGCACTCCACATATTATATCTCTATTGCAGGATATCCAGAGATCTTGCCTAGAGGTGATGCCCAAGTCGAGACACAACACCAATACAGCTACCGTCACGGCTTGGACACGACCGCTCGGGGACACGATCAAGCTTAATTGTGACGCTTCGTGGGACGGGAGATCTAATAGAGGGGGAATCGGCATCATTGCACGCGATAGCTCGGGGCGTGTGTGTGGTGGCCGAACCGAGATTCGTCTAGGAGGGTCGCCAGAAGAACTTGAGGCACATGCGGTCCTGGTAGCGGTACACCTAGCGGTCGAGAAGAGATGGACGAACATCATCATCGAGTCGGATGCTCTTGGGGTCATTCAACATATTCGTGGAGAAGACTTCGCGTGGAGGATTGAGTCGATCTTAGCGAACGTCTCTACATTAGCGTCTTCCTTACAGGTGGTTACGTGGGCTCATATTAACTGGTCCGCCAATGATTGTGCGGATTGGTTAGCCAAGAACTCTTTGTCGGGGTTGTGTCCTTTGGATTGGGTGTCCTCACCCCCAACCCCCCTAGCTAGACTTATTACTTTGGATAATATTCTGTATTCGACTGTTTTGCTACCTATGGTTTGAATGTGAAGTATTGTTATTGGCCAAAAAAAAATTTGTTAGCATTATAAAATAGTGTAAATATATATAATTTCTTAAGTTATGTTTTGCATACATAGTCTCCACATATTTTTAGCTAAGCACACATAGATAAATAAAATAAAATAAAATAAAAAAACAATTTACTACAACTAAGTTAAGTCTTTACAACTTTTTAAATTGTTGTAAAACTAAATGAATTTAATATATTTGTAATGAATATACAATAAATATAATTATTACAAAATAAGTTGATTAACACTGACTAAAATTATTAATAATAAAAAATATTTTTCTTTTGTAAATCGAGTTAAATTTTCTAATATAATAATTCCGACGGCATACTTGGATGAGTATGCAATTGTGTATTATAAGAAGACTCATTTGAATTTTGAAGAGGCAAGCAAGGAGGACCAAACCACAATAATACAATACAGTAGTATGATACTCTCTTAAAATATAACACTTTTTTAGGGCTCATAATTTATTACCAAACACGATAATACGACATAGACACGCACAAAAAAAATCGTGTTCGTAGAAATATATGACAGAACGATAGCACGAACACGATAACACGAAAGTATTTTCGTGTTTAGATATTAGAACATGATACACACGATAAAATTGATTTTTTTTTGTCAACTATAATTTTGGCCTTGAAAATTTATTTATTTTTAAATACTTTTCTAAATAAGTCTCATTTAATGACTTTAAAAGCCTACTTATATGCGAAATGCGAAATGAATGGGGAGGTTGGCTAAAATGATTCCAAATGCGAATTGCAATCACCAATAGTTTGGTGGCGGAATTGTGGGTTATAAGAGATGGTCTAACATGACAACGAATTTGAGTGTGCATGATCTGCGCGTCGAAGCAGACGCTAAAGAAGCAATTAACTTGATAATTGAGGATCCAGATGGAGATAGACCACTAATGCATCTCATTTTGGATTGTAGGAAACTGATTTTGGATTTTAACAAATTCAAAATCAGACATGTGTTCTGAGAAGCAAATGGGGTGTCAAATGCTTTGGCTAAAGAGATTGTTAATCTGGATGAGCCTTTTCGTACCCTAACGAACCCTCCCTCAGACATTTTGAAGTTTCTGATGTTTGATAGTCAATGGAAATCCACTAATAGAATAGTTAAAGACAATTAGTTATTTGCTTTTGGTTGTTGTAGTTTCTGAGTTACCAAAAAAATAAGTCTACTTATATATTTAATTTCTAGAGTTTATCAATTATACATTAAAAACTCGTTAAATCTTATGTTTGAATTAATTATTGTAACTATTAATAATTCATTATTTTTATATTGTTTTTTTTTATAAATCTTGCTGGTGAACATATAACTCACTAACTTAACACATTACGAAACACAATATGAACACGCACGAAAAATTATGTGTCGTATTTGTGTTGAGGAACATGACACGATAAGCTTATTGTGCATGTTCGTATTTGATAAGTATCACGCGATAGATAAATTTATATGTACGCATGATTTGTCACCCCTATCATTTTCTACCATTTGTGTACCAAATTCTTGTAAGTAGGGTTGATCATGGGCGGGCCGGTCTTGGAGGTAGGATCGAGACCAAAATTTCGGTCTTAACATCTGGAGGACCGAGACCGACTTTGGCCAAAAAAGCCCGCTCGAGTCGGTCTTGCTTGATTCGGGTCGGTCTCGGTCTTGGATCGAATTTTTTGGTAAAAAAACAAACAACTAAATTGGCCAAAAAAATCACCGAAGTTTTGGTCTTGAACCCGCTCGCTTTTCGTCTTCCGTCGCACCTCCCTTATGGAACCAATTCAAGGGTTATTGAATGTTTCAATGTCATGAATTATTAGTGTTTCAAGGGTAACACCATGAATTTCTAAGGTTTTCTTTAAGGTCGGTCCGGTCCTAGTCGGGCTTTTGTGAAAAAAAAAACTGAAACCGACCTTGAAAAAAAACGTATGCTCGGTCTCGGTCCTAATCGGGCCGGTCTTGTCGGGAATTCGGTCCAACCAGTCTTTTTTTATCACCCCTACTTGTAAGTTAATCTATAAACTCAAAATTTGTATTTAAATTTTAAGGGTAAAATATCACATTGTCCCCTAATGTTTGATCAGTTTTTCAATTTCCCCCCTAAAGTTTAAATTGTAAATTTTTCTTCCCTCATGTTTGGTCAAAGTGCAAATTTGCCACATCTATCAACTTTTCGATCCAAATTTAGTAGAATTAGTTTTAAAAATTGCAAAAAAAAAACTTTAAAAAATGTAACAATTTAACCCTTTCAAACTTTTTTAAATGTTACAATGGAGTCCCGATTCGATTAGGGCTTGATAGAGCCCCAACCGACAGGGCTCAGGTATGGGTCTTGACCCATACTGACCCCCCATGGGTAGGGGACCAGGTTTAGGTCAAGATCCAGACCCGAGCCCCCCGATTAGGACTCAATTGTAACATTTAAAAAAGTTTGGAATTGTTAAATTGTGACATTTTTAAAGTTTTTTGTTATTTTTGTAATTTTTAAAACTAATTCTGTTAACTTTGGATGGAAAGGTTGACGGACAAACTTGCACTTTGGCCAAACATGAAGGAATAAAATTTTACGATTTAAATTTTAAGAGAAAAACTTACTAAACATTAGATGACAATGTTGTATTTTACCCAAATTTTAAAAATTGTTGGCACTATTGAAAATTCAATCTTTAGCAACATAATTTAAATTACGTCGGTAAATATACTTTTGTCGACGAAATAAGTTTATCGTCGCCATAAATAGTTTTAGACGATTGAATTATTTTTTGTCGGCAAAATATATTTTTATCGCATATTCTATTACTTTCATACATCTCACAACAACACTCTTCGCGACCCTACACGCAGCAGACTTCTTTCATTTTCAAAGTCCATCAGCATTTTTCTTCAACTGCATCTCTTCCTCGGTCGCAGCTCTTTCTGGGCGCAGCCCTTCCTCGTCTGTATCTCTTCTTGAACTTACGAGAGAGTCAGTCTCGCCCTCGGCAGCTCTTTCTCGCTCCTCCACAGCTCCTCCTCGCCTCGGTCTTCGACGTTCTCCTCCAGCAGGCGCAAGTCCGTCGATTTCTACAGGTTAGAATTGATTTCACTGCTTCTGCAAATGTTCATGCGTGATAAAAATGCTATGTATTGAGCTAATATCTGCTGCATTATTGTGATTTCAGTTCTTTGTTTATGTTGTTGTATGTGCAGAGAGTGGTTGTTGTCCGTTCAAATGGCCCAAGCGTTTAGATCGCATAATTTGTTGTGTCCTAACTTAGAATTTGAAGTCGTAACAAAGTATGATTTGGAATTCAGTGTCTTAGACTAGAGTAATTGCTCATAGCTAATGTAGAACGTCAAATAGAGTTGGATGATATACATATAGACTATTTTTGGGTTTGGGGGTGAAGCCAATGTATTTGCTGATGGTATAAAGGAACTAATGAACATTTTATTTTGTGTCGACTTCTCATGGCGCCCTTGTTTATTCTCATGTGGCAATGGAGCTTGAGTCCAGAAACAACAGAAATTTAGGAGGTTTTCTCACTATTCTGGTTACAATTATTGTGATTGTTAACTTAGTGATACTCTCTGTTAGTGTTAAAGAAGCTATATGTATCGATCGTAGAATAGATTACTTCGAATTTACTCAAGAAAGTTCGCCACCATAGAGTTAACGTTGATGGCAATGTATGCACTGTAATGATCACAACCTTGAGGTATTTATCTCTGTTGGAACTTCTCTTTTGTCAACTATTTGTATAGTTTTTGTGACATTTTTTTTCTTTCCAAATAGGGTTGGCAGCGGAAGCTTGATCCGGAATACAACGTGATGCAAACACTGCAGAACTTGCTGCTGAAAGCAGATTGGGCAAAGTCTCTTTCATACGCAATCGATGGGTTGATGCCTGATGGCTCCTTGAACAAAAGCTACATATTCCTCTTTTAGTGTAGTTACTCTCCATAAAAACAATTTTGATTATTGCGACACAGAAAGGCACAAGTGTACTAAAAACAAAGTGCCTCAGGTGTTCTTCATACCAATCTTAGTTTATTTGAGAGTTTAATGTATCTGCATATTTGGTCACAGAAGATGGAAATAAACCGTTGAAATTTCCTTCCAAGGAACAATTATTTGGTTAATTCATTTATAGTTTATCTTGATTTCAAGCCTATGTTGTTTTCTTGGTATATATTATGTGACAAAGAATCCAATCTTTCATAGTGAAAATATGTTTTTCGCCAACAAATAATGCAGTGTGGACGATTGATTATCTAGATTGGTGATTATAGTTTTGCTTGTGTTGTAGCGTGGACTGTAGATTATCTAGACTCATGTTTTTCTATTTGTAAATTTATTTGTTTTATTGTATTTTCTTTTTAAATCAAAAGTTTTTTCACCGATGACTTTTTTTCGTCGGTAAAAAATTATATACTGACAAAACATTTTTCGTCGGTACAATGTCTTTTCCGACGATTTCGCTTTTCGTCGGTCAAAATGTTTTTGCCGACAATTTCTCATTTATCAGTAAAAGGTTTTTTACCGACGAATTTCACTATGCCGACGAAAATGATTTTGTCGGCAAAAGTATTATTTGTTGACTTGACGAAAAATATATTTTTACCGACAAAAATTCTGTCGGTAAATAAATTGTTTTTACCAACGATATATTTGTAACATATTTTGTCGAAGGACCTTCACCAACGAAAATTTTACCAATAGAATTTTGAATTTACCGACGAAAAAAATTTCATCGGTAAAAAGGAGAATTTCAGTAGTGTGGGTATAAGTTTTCAACACCAATAACCACCTCCCGGTCTGCAATATTCCCACCAACCCAATTGCGGTCAGCAACGATCTCAACAGCTTTGGGTCAGCCTTAGAGGTCGTCAGTTCAATTTGTTTAAACTCCTCCGTCTCACAAAACTTCCCTTCGAACACCCTGTGAAAGTTGAAGGTTGAAGAAGATGTTTATGTTGCAGGTGTTCAGTAGTAGACTACCGTTGGAGTTTGAAGATAATATTAGGATTTATTATTGCTATTGATGAGGATCAATCTCATGTGCGGAGAGTATTTCTTTACTATTCAGTTCAGATTGTTTTGTTTAGTTCCTATATTTTGGTTATTGTATAATTAGGTCCTTAAATGTATTTTAGTTAGTTATAACTGATTTCTGGAAATGTAAACAGAACTGATTGTTGAGTATAAATACTCATTGTGAAGGAGGAGACTGATGAATTGAAACTCAAGATGAATTCACGAAATGTGGTGATATTTCTTAACATGGTATCAGAGCTAAAGAATTTCTCAAAGAAATCTTGAAGTTTCAGGATCGGTGTTCTTCATCTTTCTTGTTCATTATGTGATAATCGATTTCCTCCTGTTATCGATTATATCCTTGTGTGTCTGTAATCCTCCTGTGTTTGAATTGCTTCATGTATATCTCCTTACTTTGCAAAAACAATATTGGATTCATTAATGGGACTTGTGTTAAAGAGAATCTTGATCTCATTCTTCATCATATATGGGATATATGTAATGCATGTGTGGTTGCCTGAATAATGAATTCAGTATCCAAAGAACTCTTGTGAAACATGGTTTACTCTTCTAGTGCTTTTCTTGTTTGGAAAGATTTCAAAGAAAGGTTCAGCAAGATTGATGGATCTCACATATATCAATTGCACAGAGAAATATGTTTTACACAACATAATCTTGATCCAATTGCAACATAAATCCAGACTATTATGGGATGAATTTGAAGCTATATGTGCACTACCCAACTGTGGATGTGAATTATTCAAGGCTCACATTGATCATTCAAATAATCTCAAACTCTTCCAGTTTCCCATGGGGCTTAATGAGACATATGCTACTATTAGAAGCAATTTACTGATGATCGAGTAAACAACTTCCAAGTTTAAATGAAGCCTACAATTATGGTTGTCGATGGTTAGGGTATGGTACGGTTATAACAAATGCCATAATCATATCATATTTTTAAAACCACATACCACAATCATAACCATAACCATAACCACAACCATAACCATATGGGTACAATTTTCAATACCATAACCATTAAAATAACTGTGGTTATTACCATGATTTTACCCGTATATCCATATTTATTTCACACATGTAATATAATAAAAGACCGAAAATTTTATTTTAAAAATACATAAATCTATATTGCCAACAATAAAATATATATAAAACTAATATCATGGTTATTTATTACTTGTATGTACACTAACTTTCTTTATTTAGTATATATTAGTTTATTAATAATAAATCATTATTATATTTATATAATAATCATGGTTATAACCATGAGTATAACTCAAATACCATAACCATAACCATTCGGGGTAGAAAATTCATCCTCATAACCGTACCGCACCATAATGGTACAGTTAACCATATTAAACAATAACGGTTATGATGAAAATATAGCAAACCATAATCATAATAAAATATAGGAAGGGTAGACAATTGTTCGGATATGATGAAAATATAGCAAACCATAATCATAATTTTTTTTCTTAACTACATGCTAAAATCATAATTATAATTATGACGGATACGATTTTTAATACCATATGTGTATTCATCATAGTTATCAGAATCAGATCGGATCGGGTTCAATCGTGAACCGTCTGGACGGACTGTCTGGTTCACACAAAAGATCGAAATGCATAATAAACTCAGTTCAACCGGTATAAACCAATCGGTTTTTAAAGAACCAATCGATTTTCGGTTCATGTTTTTTTTTTACCGTCAATTCTCTTCTTCACTCCAAAACAAGAACTCAACCTATGTGATTAGCTAGCTTAGATATACTGCACTCTCATGGAAATATAATAATATATTCATTTTTTAATTTACCCAAAAAAAATCTAGGATATTTCTCATTCTTTTCTCCAACATATTAGGCTAAGGTGCTATATTAAAAATTGATTATTTAGTGAAAACTGATACTGCGCTAAGTGGTATAAGAATTAGAATAGAAAAAAAAAAACAATTAAACTTAAATATAAATTTTTAAAGAATTGAATAAAAATTATTGAAATTTTTACAATTTTTGTAATACTAAGTGATATGAATCAGACGGTCCGACTGATGAACCGAGAATCGCTCCCTCACCGGTTCGAGAGTCGATCATGTTCTGATAACTATGGTAGTCATAACTGTGATTTTACCTATATACTCATATTTGAAGTATCATATTTTATCTAGTGTCCCTAAATTTGACGTGCATATATACATTTATTTACATGGTAATTTCTTATATATATATATTAATAAATATTATATTATATTATATATAAATATATAATTATAGTTATAACTACAGTTATGAATCAAATACCTTAATTTTAACCATAGCAGGTATAAGTAAAAATTTCATTACTATAAACACATCATAATAATTTGGTTAATAATAAATCTATATATTGATTTGGCTAAGAGACATAATATGTTGACAAATAAGCAAAAATAGATTTTTTCTTCAATTTGATTGGTCCAACACTACCATATGTTACAAATACTTGTGTGACATCACATTTTTGCTTAGGTGGAAAATTTTAGATTGCTTCAAAACTGCTTATTCAATCTTAAAAATCTTTTTATTTTATCTTAATTTTAATATTGTTTTTCACAAATGTAGTTCTCTAATTTTTTTTTGTTAAAATAATTATAGTAATAAGTCTAATATTTTGAACAAAGTTTCTTAAAAAATATCTGTTTTATGTAAATCATCTCATATATTATTAAAAAAATAAAATAAAAATTATTATAAATTAAACGTATATTTTTAATATAAATATATATTTGATAAAAAGTTTTAAATTCTATTTAAAATTATCACAATAAAATAAAATTTTAAGTATATTATTTTTTTTATTTTTGACCATTATTAAAATATTTATCAAAATATATACTTTTTAAAGAATCTAAAAATTCTAACATTTAGCAACACAAAAATATATATTAAAAATATCAATAATCGATTAATAATATATATATATAATCACAACATTATTAATGCATCACTATATTATAATAATAATTAATATTTAATTTTTTTTACATGTGTGTAATTTTACCATTAGTAGTTTCATTATATATATATTTGCCTATTAAATTAAATGTCAACCAATACTTTGGTGACTATTGTTTCAATCCTAATTTTTATTGAGCAATTATCTTTATCTTTATTATTTTTTTTGTTTCATATATTGATTATCTATTTTTAATTAGTTTTTCTCTTAAATATATTTCATATCATGCTTATTATTTTATGAAACGAAAAATAAATTTTATTTAAAGATTAAAGTGAATAATTTTTATAGCATGATACGAAAAATAAAATAAATTTATTATTTACTGTGCAATTCGCAAGTAAATACCTAGTATTAAAAAATTATGAAATTCACATTTTTTGGACATTTCTGGTCCTAAATGTTTTAGAGAGGATCATAGTATTTTACTATTGTAACGAACTGCGATGTCTTTACTCTTTACTACCCGCCATTGGTCGCGTCTCCTTCCTTCTTTCCATCCCTCCTCCACTCCGAGGAAAAGACAAATCTCGGTGTCTTCTTCTTCCTCATCAAAAAAGCAAATCTCTCCCCTTCCCTCCATTTCTTTAACACCTCATCAAATTCAATCAGCAGAAAGCTAAAGCACTACCTCAAAAGCGTCTCTCCATTCTTTCCTTGTTTCAAGAGCAACTCCTTTTGCCTTCTTCACACACTAAGCATATCTCTCTTCTCCCTGTGTATAAATATGCCGAAAATGGACGTAACTGTCGGTTTTGTCACACTTCAACTCCGAGGGAAAGCGGAAGACTTAGGGGAGACCGAAATATACTCGGCGGGAGATCTGGGTATCCGTCGCCATTGCAGATGGCGAGCTCCAGTGGGGCAAAAGCCGCGGAGGCGGGTCAGATGCCACCCCGTTCTATGTCCAGGAAGATGACTAGGGCTCAAACTATGATGGTGAATAACGAAGACAGCTCTTCCATCGACAGTGAGCTTGTGCCGTCTTCTCTGGCCGCAATTGTTCCGATTTTTCGCGTGGCGAACGAGATTGAGAAGGATAATCCGAGGATCGCTTACCTGTGTATGCACCTCATCCCTCTAATAGTTATTATAGCTTAATGAATGTTGTAGATGATTATGATAGTGACTCAGCAAGCATAGCCCTACAAATATGACTTCTGTAAGTAAAATTAGACTATAAACCGTTTCAATAGCATATTTAGAATTCTCCCGACTATTTGAATGATCTAATTGTTGATCACAGCAATGGCGGTATAACTTCCACGGATGGATTAATCGAAATCCCCTAGCTCTTTTTACTTTTTTCTCTGTGCATCTATCTATTTGTTGGCAACTGTGTTCAAAATGGTCTATGGCTTGGTGGAATAACTTAGATGTTTCTTCCTTGTTCATTATTGTGCTTTAATGAACATTTTTATGGGCACAACCTTAGATTGTAGGTGTTATTCGTTGCGTGCTCTGATGGAAAAATTGTTTGTTTTCCTTCAGGCCGTTTTCATGCATTTGAGAAGGCTCATAAGATGGATCCGACGTCAGCCGGACGAGGTGTTCGTCAGTTTAAGACTTATCTGCTGAATTTCCTTGAGAAGGTAGTATTCTTTTTTTTTTTCTTCACTAATTTTAATTTCTCATGGTTTTGCATAGAAGTTATAATTTTCCCGAATTATTTCCATCTAATTGATGACATACTCTTTTGCTAGAGAGCTTCTATTTTATTAGCTGAAATCATCAATGGAGTTTATACTTTGACTAGTTGGTGATTTGACTTGTCTTAGTCTTAGTGTGTACCCGCTAATACGCGTATTAGTTAATACGCGTATTAGTTAATACTATGTTTGAATGGAACATGCATTAAGATATAATTATACGTGTATAACTTAATACAACGTTTGATTAAATATAAAATTATACGTAAAATGATAAAAATACATTAATAGCCTTAAATTTATTTTTTTAATATTAAAATTGTGTAAACTTAAATTGATTTAATATGTGCAAATGAACACCAGAATCACTCAAGTGGAGTCATACAAGACTATGAAAGATTATAAGTGGCATTCGATAAGATTCATATCACAACAATAAATATGGGGACCATTGACCATAACATGTCAAAAGTCATAGTTTCTAATGCAGATATGATCATAACATATAGTGGTAAACACAATTAAATACTCAAAATGAGACAAATTTATAATTAAAATAAGACACAAAGCCATACTTAAAACAAGACACAAAGTTTGAATTGTAGTATGGAGAAGCGTTCTCAGCGGCGGACCGGACTCAAGTCCCCTGGAAAGGGGCGCCGTAGAGGGTGAGAGCCCCTAATAATAAGATGTAACCAAAATAATTCCACTACTCACAAACCATGTGCTAGTTTTACTTGAGTATTGTAGTAGAAATTCAACCCATCATAAGCCGAGGTTGGAACATGCGTCATCACATACCAGAAAAAAAAAAAAAGGAAGACCGCTCAACTTAAAAAGCAAAGTTAAGTCGTTAGTTATTAGTGCAGGATTTATTTATCATAACAATCAATTAGTTAGTCAATAAAAGAGACGACATGCGCATCTGCTGAGGTTAGATAGTTGAAAAATCAGGAAATTAAGATATAAAACGGTGTGTTTAGAAGAAATTAGCGGGATAAATCGCCTTACGGCAATGGGTTGCACAGAACTCGAAAAGTCATGCGGTTTTAAAAAAAATCGTCAAAAACGATCAAGTAATTGAGTTATAGATAGGAATTGTGTGCTGAGTAATTTTTGTTACTTTCGTAGATAGTAGATTGGGTTAATTGAGAATAATTAGATAATTTTTATTATGTATTAAATAATACCATGGTTATAGAATGTATTAGTTAATATACAATTAACACTAGGAATATGTATTATTAGCTAATACATAGGTATTAATTAGTACGACCTATTATTTTTAATCAAACATTGTATTAGTTAATACATAGTTAATACTTTAATCAAACATTAACGGATATCACTGTAGTTTGGTTCAGAGATGGATAGTAGTGAAAGAGGTGGTTGATTAATTAATAACACCTGTTGACTCATACGGTGGTATTGATGTTTCTGCATTGATCCTAGTGTCTGCCATAACGCTATATTCTTGCTTCCTAGTGTCTGCTGTAACTACATTTGGGGCAATTGTATCAGAAGTGTGACTCTCCAACAACTGATCCCCTGCGGGCTGAGCCAAGTCTCAAACTTGAGATACCAGCTCTCGCTTAGTAGTCTCTGCTGTAACACTATATTCCTGCTTACTTATTGTAGCTAGGTTACCCAAAACCCAGTAAAACGTGCGGGAACTAGAACCGGATTCTTCTTGCCCTCTTTTGTGCTAAATTATGTGTTGGAAACGTATCAAACTTAAGTACACACTATATTCTAGTAATAAGCGTTTCTTTGTAGTAACTAGTAAGTTGTTGCACTACAGGTTCCTTGCATCCAACATTTGATGGGATTAAGATAATTTATTATTTGTCTAAGTATTTCTTTCTTGCAGGAAGAAGAGGAAATGGAGCGTCGATTTGGAAAAGCTAATCCAAAAGAAATCCAGTGGTACTATCAGAAATTCTATGAGGAAAATATCAAAGATGAAGATCCCACCCGTAGACCGTGAGTTCCACTGTAGATTTACATAAAGAAATCCACTGTAGATTCATTTCACTCTATTGTTTGCTTGATTAACTCTTAAAGGGAGGAAATGGCAAAGATTTACCAAATTGCCACAGTGCTGTATGATGTGCTGAATACAGTGGCGCCTTCAAAGCTGGATGCCCAGGTTTGCCTGAATTTCCTCCTTCTATTCTAAAAGTTTGACTATGTTAATGCAATTTGTGAATGTTGTATATGACCATTTCCTTGCAGACAGTAAGGTATGCCCAGGAAGTTGAGAGGAGAAGGGGGGGACAGTCAGAACACTACAACATTTTGCCATTGCATTTCAAAGGAGTTAAATCAGCAATTATGGAACTTCCTGAGGTTGGGTCTAAAAACATAGGCAGAGCCTTTTCGAAAACATATTCTTTAAACATATCAATGTGTTCAACTTTCAACCATTAATGGCATTTTCTTGAAAAAAGTTCAGATCAAGGCTGCACTTGAGGCCATTTACAAAGTTGAGAATCTTCCGGTGCCCAGAGTTCCAGCGGAAGCCACTGCGGACGATGAGAGTTCAGCAATGCCTATGGAGAGGCTCAGCTCTGGCACCGATATATTTGAGTGGCTGGCATCGGTTTTTGGATTCCAGGTAATCATGTCAACCCTCTTCAGTTTTTGTCTCCTGTGTCCTTCATTTTCTTTTGGTTAGCATTTTGATGACGATCTTGTCTGATGAGAAAAATATGATCGTCTGTCGTTACTGAAGAAAGGAAATGTTGCAAATCAGAGAGAGCATCTCATTTTGCTTCTTGCCAACATAAACATAAGAAATAGGCAGCATGAAGATCATACCCAGGTAAATATTCATCACGTTGCTGGGTTGTTTAGCCTTTAGTATTCACCTAAGCTATGTTACAACGTACCCATATCTTTGTGGGGACCAGAAATTAATAGCTAGGATGTAATTTTCTTGCAGTTAAGCATGCAAACTGTGACACAAGTGGCCGATAAATTATTTAAGAACTATCGTTCTTGGTGTAACTACTTGCACTGCAAACAGAATCTTGAGTAAGTTAGTCCTTGTTCCTTATTATTGGATCTTGATTGATTATTTGTACATATCATTAAGCTGTTGCAGTTTTAATGTTTCAGAACTCCACAAAACGCTGATGCACAACAAATGATGCTTATCTATATATCTCTTTACCTTCTTATATGGGGAGAAGCTTCAAACATCCGTTTTATGCCCGAATGTATCTGCTACATCTTCCACCAGGTATGCTGGTAGAGTGTAGTGAATATCTAAAAGTATTTGCAGTTTGGCAAACGTAATGAAAATGTATTTGGTTCTAACACATATGTAAAAAGAATGAGAGCAATTCACAATTGAGTGGACAGTATTTTCAATGAAAACGGCAGATGAGTGTCTGGCCTTCTTGAATAGTCAAAACCTTACCTTAACAAATGATGGGTATTTTTTTCATTTTACTTCCATTTATATTTAAAATAAACTTTGTGTTTCTTATGCCAGATGGCAAATGAAATTTATGGGGTCTTGTTTACCAATACTCATCCTGTCCCTGGAGATGTATATTACACAGATGACCGCGATGATCAATCATTTTTGAGAGATGTTATTACTCCCATATATCATACTCTTTTGAAGGTAGTCCTCGTCACCAGTTTATATCCTACTTTTCACATCTATACATCTAAAAACTGAATTGCATTTGTGAAAAGGAAGCTAGGAAGAACACGGTAGGTAAGGCAAGCTGTTCAAGTTGGAGAAACTATGATGATTTAAATGAGTACTTCTGGTGAGATTATTTTGCTTGGATTGTCTTTAGTTCTTAGATTATATAATATTTCCATGAAATAACTTAATTTGTTTTAGGTCTCATAAATGCTTTAAGCTGGGGTGGCCGTTTGATCTTGAAGCAGATTTTTTTTTACCAGAAGATGATATCTGGCGTGATTATAGAGTAATACATTTCTCTCTCAGTTTGTGTAATTGTAGGCAGATAATGCATCAATTGTACTGAAAACACACAATATCAATTTCAGTTATGAGTTTTACATGCGCTTATTAGTAAAGCTATGCTTCCTACTGTAGATGCCACCTATACCTGAGAAGCAGAAACCTAAAACTAATTTTGTCGAAGTGCGTACTTTTTTGAATCTGTATAGAAGCTTCGACCGAATGTGGATATTCTTTATACTGGCTTTCCAGGTAATCTCGACTTACTAGAAATTTTGTTTACTAAGTTTTCTATTTAATATACTTATTTATCATTTCAGGCTATGTTAATTATTGCATGGGAGTCCTCTGGTTCTGTTACCTCTATGTTTGATGAGGACATCTTCAGACATGTTTTGAGCATTTTCGTCACATATTCTTTTCTTACCCTTTTGACAGGTATGGATGGAATGGTTGTATTTAGACCATACTTCTTATTGCTGTTTTCATTAGTGATTAAGAAGCGCAATTCTTGATGTTGTTCTCTAACACTCTTTATCATGACGCAGCAACCCTGGACTTAGTTTTTAGTTGGAAAGCGTGGGGGAGTATGAGATTCTCCCAAATCCTGCGGTATACTCTGAAATTTGTGGTGGCAGCTATCTGGGCCGTGGTTCTGCCCATATCCTATGCTAATATGTTGCACAATCCAAAGGGATTGCTCGGATTGATGGACTCATGGGGTCAGGAGTGGCAGAAACAGTCTTTTTTCTATTACGCCATTGCCATCTATATGACACCCAATGCCCTGGCTGTTCTACTTTTCTTTACCCCATATTTACGGAGAACCATGGAGCGTTCGAGCTTTCTTCCTATAACTCTTATGATGTGGTGGTCCCAGGTAAGCATGTCAGCTGACTCTACTTACATTACTCATATATGAATTTTGATTCTTGGTTTTGTTATTGTTAGTCATTCACTTTTAGTTTTTTGCATTATGTTTTACTTACCTGGACTTATCTTTCTCTAACATGGATATCAATGTGCAGCCAAAGCTGTATGTGGGGCGAGGAATGCATGAAAATGCACTTTCACTTCTGAAGTAAGATTTCTGTTATGGCAATATTTATTTAGCTAGTATGTGGTGGAATACAAATATCTTACACGCTGTTTTCCTTGACTTATGTGGTTTCATAACTTATAAAACCTATCTCATGTTCTGATGAGATCTTCCCAGTTGAGAGAGAAATCTTACTGATAACAGAAAAGATGGGGGCTAGAGGAAAACATAATGAAGGTTCTTGTTGATTGTATGAATGTCTATGAATTATGAATTGAAAATGACCTTGAGTAAATAAATTATATAATAAAGTATTGATAAACACCGACATGGTTTGTTTGAGTCAGCTGAGCTGAGGCTCTCTTTTTCCATGTCATCTTAGATACATCAACCCCTCCTGAGCCAGATCTTTTGGCACAGTGGCTGACGTAATTCCCCAGCTTGCATCAAAATTATCAAGTAACTCCATTATTTAAAGAAAAGGAAAAAGACAGCGATAAAAATGAGAATCTTGTACCAAAGTACAAGCATACCAACATCCAGTCAATTATTGAAGATCTTAGATCTTTATACCTGCTCTATTTTGTTCATTCATATATAATAAAGAGCCCGTGTTATATTGTAGGTACACCCAATTCTGGCTAATGTTACTGATTAGCAAAATGGCATTCAGCTACTATGTGGAGGTAACGGCAACATCAAATGTTGTTATGCTGATTTTCGGTTATGAAATTTACTTTTCCATCTCCTTATGCTTGGATGGGTGCTTATACTTTGTGATATTGATCATGCAATAGAAGCCTTATGTTTTTCTCTAGCTTATATGCACCTGTACATTTTCTAGTGCAATATTGTGTTTATACCTTTCTAGTCAATATGCGGTGCTTGAGTTCTTACAACTTCATGTAATCTACTGACAGATTTTGCCTCTGATTTCACCAACAAAGACAATTATGCAAATACAGGTTGAAAATTATCAGTGGCATGAATTTTTCCCCAGATGTAAGTGTTTATCTTATGATTTGTGTATGTTCCTACAGCTATTTGCCAATCTTGTGTTATTAACTCATCATCTAATACTGTAGTGAAGAATAACATTGGAGTTATTATTGCGGTATGGGCTCCAATTGTGATGGTAAGTTCTTAAATGCTGGTCTAACCTTAGATGATATCTTGGAAATCATGCTATGGTTGATTGCTCGACAGGTTTATTTGATGGATGCACAAATATGGTATGCTATATTTTCCACTCTCTTTGGTGGCATCTATGGAGCCTTCAGCCATTTGGGTGAGGTTAGTGATATCCTAATCTCATTTTGTTTTATATAATTAAAAAATAGATAACTAGGTGAGCATGTTTGTGAACCAATTCCTCAAATTCATGACAAATGCAATTTGTTTGTATGGTCATGCCAAGACATCCATCGCCTGTGCAAGATACCATGGCTTCTTAATGACCTGTATTTTATCATTTCTTTGTGGTTTTTAGATAAGAACACTTGGGATGCTGCGATCCAGATTTGATAATGTCCCTTCGGCATTCACTAAACACCTTTTGCCATTAATAAAAAACAGGAGCTCTCATACGGGACATCAGGTATTTCCAGAGTTACTCTAGTCTGTTAAAAAAAACAAAGAAGAAGAAACTTTTCACAGGATTCTCAAAGACGTGATCTTTAAACATGAATTCATTTAAGTTGTTTTTCCTTCAGATCAATGAAATCTGATATTCTTTTGTCTGCTTTCACTGTTCGTCCTTTCTCACTGAGGCTGATTCTTGCAGGAAGCATTGGAAAGGAGGAATATTGCCTATTTTTCACAGGTGTGGAATGAGTTCATACTCACAATGAGAACAGAGGACCTCATCAGTAACAGGTTAGAACCATTTTTCTTCTTCCCATGTAAAACTTAGGTGATCTTTTTATATCAATAGATAAACTCGTGTATTCATTTATCGAATTCAGAGACAGAGACTTGCTCCTTGTGCCATCTAGCTCTAGTGTCGTCTCTGTTGTCCAGTGGCCACCTTTTCTGCTTGCTAGTAAGGTAGTGTCCTTGAATGGCTGCTTGTAGTGATTTTTTTTTGCTGGTTAACGATGATTAATTGTTTTTATCCTATCATATTATTGATGCAAAAGATTCCCATAGCACTAGACATGGCAAAAGATTTCAAGGGCAAAGAAGATGCTGATTTATTTAAGAAGATACAAAATGATCCTTACATGCTTTCTGCTGTGATTGAGTGCTATGAGACTTTCACGACTATCATATATGGCCTTCTGGAAGATAAAGCAGATAGAATGTAAGTCTGAGTCTCAGTAGTCTGTATTGCATCTATTTATTCTGGCTCTGTTTGATGGGGAGAATGGTTCTATTTCTGATTTTCCTTTATAACAATTATTATCCGTGATAATTCATTATTCATTCATCAAATTCTCACAGGATCGTCAAGGAAATTCACAAGGACGTTGACAGGTGCATAAGGGAGGAAAGGTTTTTGACAGATCTCAATATGAGTGGGTTGCCTTTGCTCAGCAAAAAGTTGGAGAAGTTTTTAGATGTTTTGGTAACACGAGTTCTTGATAAGTTGCTCTGTTATTATTTTCTTTATCTCCCCATCCATCTATCCATAATATATGTTGTTATGGGTGCAGCTGAAGGAATCTGATGATGAGGAGATATATAGGTCCCAAATAATCAATGTGCTTCAGGATATTATAGAGATTATCATAGAGGACACAATGAGGAATGGACACGCGTAAGTTAGTGAAACGGGTTACCGTGAAACAATAAATTGCTTGGTTACTCCGATTTTTTTGACATTTTTATGTGTAGACCCCTGGAGAGAGCGTTGAGTGAGTTTGAGCCCAGACGACCAGGGGATAGGAAGGAGAGATTTGAAAAGTTAAATTTTGGCCTTACAACAAACAAATCTTGGAGAGAGAAGGTTGCTGCTGCTAAACTTAACTTTAAAATATCAAACTATACACATCATGTGAAGTGTAATTCTCAATAAGACTCGATAGGTTGCTCGGCTTCAGCTGCTTTGGACAGTAAAGGAATCTGCAATAAATGTGCCTTCAAATCTGGAAGCTCGTCGGCGGATTACTTTCTTTGCAAATTCATTGTTCATGAACATGCCAAGTGCTCCCACAGTCCGTGAAATGCTTTCTTTTAGGTAACTTTTTTCAACTCCATGCAGATTGCAGTAATTTTTTTTAAATTGGACAATAGTTTTCAAAGTGAAATGATGAGACCCATTTTTTTGTTTAACTAAACTTGTATGGATGCTGCAATAATGGTATGTACGAAATCCATTAACATTTTACTTCGAATTTTTGTAAATGTGATAAAAATTGTTAATGAGAAATCTGAGACACCAAGGTGTAGAAGTGCAAAAAGGTTTGGGAATAAATAGATGATCTACAAAGATGGCCGTTGAATTTGTGCAAACATTATCTCTTTATGTATCATTACAGACAGTAAATCTTTTCTATTTTCATAATCCATTTTACTATGAAAATGATCGGTTGTATTATTTGTGGAACGCCATGTATTTATTGGTTGGTAGATGCTTTTTCCTCTCGCTGCAATAAAATCTAATTATTCTGGTACTGTTATGATGCAGTGTCTTGACCCCATATTATAATGAACCAATCCTTTATTCCACTAAAGAACTCAATCACGAAAATGAGGATGGAATAACGACCTTGTTCTACCTACAGAAAATATATCCAGGTAATATAAACTTGTAACTTCATCTGTTAAGTTTCATTAATTTCACTCGAGTGGATTGACTAACGCCATTGGTGCAATTCAGATGAATGGACCAATTTCGAACAACGTACAAAGGAACTAAAAAAATCTGAAAAGGATGAAGGAGCAACAGATGAGCTACAGCTACGTCAGTGGGTATCTTACAGGGGACAGACTCTATCCAGAACAGGTTGGTAACTTTAGCTTTTCCTATTTTCCTCTTTTCTTTTGATTGTAGCCTAATGTGCAGCATTCAATTTGGAACGAAACTGATTTAAAATTACTATGGTAAAAAATGCACTTTTACTGCAGTGAGAGGCATGATGTACTACAAGCAGGCTTTGGAACTCCAATACTTCTTGGATTGTGCTGGAGATGCTGGTGACTGATAGTATTTTTATCGAGTTTGTTTGCAAGTTGAAAACGTATATAATTACAGTCTCGTCCTTGATGGTGCCTTTTATTTTCATTTGCAGCTATTTTTGGTGGCTACAGAACCATGGATTTAAACGAGGAGGATCAAGAGGATTTCAGGGAGAAAGCACGGGCTCTAGCTGATCTAAAGTTCACCTATGTTGTTTCTTGTCAAATATATGGGGCTCAAAAGAAATCTACTGATAATAAGGATAGAAGTTGTTATACCAATATACTAAATCTCATGTTGATGTAAGTTAAGGTGGATGATGAAATTGGTGGTGCTAAATTTCATAGTGATTCACCACTCTCTTGGATGTAAATATTTGATGACTTTTGTAGGTACCCTTCACTGCGAGTTGCTTATATTGATGAAAGAGAAGAGACTATGGATCGAAGAACTCAGAAGGTCTACTACTCTGTTCTGGTTAAAGGAGCAGGCAAATTAGATGAGGTATGGCACTATCTACAATAGCTTTAATAAAAATTTATGGTGTTATAGCTTTGTTGCAAATTCATTAAGCATATGTTATACTCGTAAGAGTCATCAAGCCATAGTTAACTTTATGAGATAATTTTTATTCTTGAAATTACTTTGGGATGGTATTTTTTCTGGACAGAGTTGAGGTTTACCATGTTTGGCATTGTGGTTACTGGGAAATTGTATCCATCCTCATCGATGTCACTATCTTATTTTTCAGGAGATATATCGTATCAAGCTGCCAGGCCCTCCAGCACAGGTTGGTGAAGGGAAACCAGAAAATCAGAATCACGCCATCATTTTTACTCGGGGAGAGGCTCTGCAAGCTATAGATATGAATCAGGTATTGTGAAGTGCCTCGTATCGGAAAAATCAAAATTAATATGGACGTGTAAGAGTCTTATAATCCATAAACGTTTTAGCTAGTTTAACGAGGAGTTCTTCATAATCATCACTTTAGCTTGATTTACAGAATTACTTTAGTTTCTGTATCTTTTTACATCAGGATAATTACTTTGAAGAAGCATTCAAGATGAGAAATGTGCTGCAAGAATTTCAAAAACGTGTTGGAAAGAGAAAACCTACTATTCTGGGCCTGAGGGAAAACATATTTACTGGAAGGTAAAAATTTGTACGGCATATTGTACGGCATACGGGAAGTTCAAATGTGGTCCTAAAAAATATCTTGCTGATATTGCTACTTGCCCAGTGTCTCTTCACTAGCTTGGTTCATGTCAAATCAGGAGACTAGCTTTGTCACAATTGGTCAGCGGGTTCTGGCCAATCCCCTCAGGTGAGGTCTTAACTGTTAGGATAGGACTCTATCGGCTTAGACTTTAAGTTGAATATATGCTAAATCACTGCAGAATCTAACTTTTGCACTCTTTGTTGGCAGAGTTCGGTTCCATTATGGGCATCCCGATATATTTGACAGAATCTTCCACATTACACGCGGCGGTGTAAGCAAAGCTTCAAAGACAATTAACTTGAGTGAAGATATATTTGCAGGTCAGTTTTAGTTCGCACTGAAATTCCTGCCACTTCAGTCACGCCAAATAAAAAATGTAATTTAACTAGTACAAGCTCTCTATCCAGGGTATAATTCAACTCTTCGCGGAGGTTATGTAACACACCATGAATACATCCAAGTAGGAAAAGGGCGTGATGTGGGGATGAACCAAATATCAAATTTTGAGGCGAAGGTTGCAAGTGGAAATGGCGAGCAGACACTCAGTCGTGATGTTTACAGGCTTGGCCGTCGATTTGACTTCTACAGAATGCTTTCATTTTACTTTACAACCGTTGGTTTCTATTTAAGCAGCATGGTAAGTTAATTTTGCTTTTGTACTTATCATCACATTGGTGCTTTTGCATAGGAATTATGATTAGCTTTACAGAATCTACCAGTTCATTGATCTATGGAAGTTCACAGCAAAGAGAATCTTCAAAAGGGAAAAAAAAATCATGGGTTCATTTTTCTTCATTCAGGTTACTGTGCTTACTGTGTACATTTTCTTGTATGGGCGCCTCTACATGGCGATGAGTGGATTAGAAACTGAGATTCTTCAGAACCGATTACATCAAAACAAGGCTCTTGAACAAGCTTTAGCTAGCCAATCCCTATTTCAGCTAGGCTTATTAATGGTGTTGCCCATGGTTATGGAAATTGGTCTGGAGAAAGGGTTCCGTTCTGCAATCGGCGATTTTATCATCATGCAGTTACAGCTTGCTTCTGTATTTTTCACGTTTCAACTCGGAACCAAGGCACATTTCTTTGGAAGGACAATCTTGCACGGTGGTTCAAAATACCGAGCGACTGGTCGTGGATTTGTTGTTTTCCATGCAAAATTCGGTGACAACTACAGGCAATACTCAAGGAGCCACTTTGTGAAAGGCCTGGAGCTCTTCATTCTACTAGTGGTGTACCAGGTTTATGGAGATTCATACCGCAGTTCCAGCCTTTATTTCTTTATAACCGTCTCTATGTGGTTTCTGGTCGTTTCATGGCTGTTTGCACCTTTTATATTCAATCCTTCTGGTTTCGATTGGCAAAAGACAGTAGATGATTGGTCAGATTGGAAGCGGTGGATGGGGAATCGGGGCGGGATAGGGATCCCACTTGATAAGAGTTGGGAATCTTGGTGGCAAGTAGAGCAAGAACACCTCAAGCACACTAGCTTTAGAGGAAGGGTGCTTGAAATAATTATTGCTCTCCGATTCTTCATTTATCAGTATGGAATTGTCTACCACCTTGATATTGCACATCACAGCAAGAACATTATGGTCTGCTTCTTTTTGCCACTTCCATCCCTCTACTTTTATTGAAGTCACTGCCTTACGTTCAATGTTCTTCGCAGGTTTATGGACTTTCTTGGGTGGTTATGTTAACAGCTTTACTAGTTTTCAAGGTATGCTAAATATCAGCTCGCTCTTGATATTTTATGATTGATTTTGCCTTAATTTTCATCATTATACAGAAGGCCTAATTACGCTTGCGTTCCCAACTTGATGCCTCTTTAGTTTGAATATACTAAACTTCACTTAATATTAGCATTAGTGGTACTAAAATCTATTAAGTAAAAAAAAAAAAGGTTATATTTTCAGTTGTTTATTTTGACTGGGTAAGATAATCAATAGTATCCAGACATGAAGCTGAGGTACTGAAGGCAAATGCAAGCATATATTTTAGTATCTCATGAAGCATTAGGATAAGTTTAGTATGTAAAACTAAAGAGGCATATTAAGCGTATAGTAAAACAAAATAGTATTGTTTTGCCATTTTTTACACGTATCTATATTGGTTGCAGATGGTATCTATGGGAAGACGAAGATTTGGAACAGATTTCCAACTGATGTTCAGGATCCTCAAAGCGCTTCTCTTCCTCGGGTTCATGTCTGTTATGACAGTGTTGTTCGTTGTTTGTGGTCTCACCATCACTGATATATTTGCTGCAGCTCTTGCCTTCTTGCCTTCAGGGTGGGGTCTTCTTCTGGTAAGTCCCAAATCTTTCAATATGATGGATACAATGATCAACTGCTGAAAAAATCCAAGCTTGTAACGGAAGATATGACTAAAAGCTTCCGCTATTAAAGATTGTGTTGAAAAGCTTGTAACTTTATCTTGTGTAGATTGGACAAGCATGTAGAAACCCGCTGAAATGGTTAGGGTTTTGGGATTCGGTGAAGGAGCTGGCAAGAGGTTATGAGTACATCATGGGTGTGTTCCTCTTCATGCCAATCGCGATCCTTTCATGGTTCCCTTTTGTTTCGGAGTTCCAAACCCGACTCCTTTTCAATCAAGCTTTCAGCAGAGGCCTTCAGATTTCGATGATTCTTTCTGGGAGGAAGGATAAGACCAACTAGTTCGTCCGTCTTCGGTTCATAGCTCCATTCCGAGACATCTATTTATATATGCTGTTGATATTTACCACGGCAACAGTTGGTTGCTCTACTTTTTTTATGTATATTGGAAGCAGTATCCATCACTATCACGGATATTCTCATTGTGTTATGTTGTTGACAGTAGGGAAGTTTAATGCAATTTGTTTGTGTTATCAACTACTTTTACTTGTGTCACAAGCCACCTTTGTGTATCAAGATTTCAAATTTTACTTGTCATTACTTCTTTCTTTCAACTCTTATTATAAAATTGTAAACCACTTTGATTTCTGTGACTGCTTGCTTTAAGACTTGAAGATCTAACAGAGCTCAACCACCCAATGGCTGCCACAGATCTTAAATATGCTTTGCTTTGTCAGTATGTCGAAATCAAACCCCATTACACACTGAGTAGTGAGTAGTGCATTTCCTGACATGTCTTGATCCATATAAAGTTCTGAATCTTTTTAAACAAAAATGATTTACCCTTTAATTTCACATATAAAATACTACTTATAAAAAATAAACTACACATAATCATAAATATATATATATATATATAAAAGTTTTTGTCTATAATTAATACACATAAGTTTTTGTCATCCTTAGTTGTAGGAAAAAAACATTTTTATTAGCTCATGAATAATTTTTGTAACAGTCGATGATGTGGTTTCAGCATGTGTACCTCAAGAAGCCCTAAAATTCTTCAAAAGCTTCTAAGCGTCTCACGATACATAACAAATTCTTTCTCACCTCATCATTTATTGTATTAATTTTGTATCAAAAATATTATTATTTACTAAAAAGCTGACACGCGCTTTGCGCGATAACTATTTTTATATATTAAATGATATGTGAAAATATATGTATAATTTATTTATTATTTATTAGATTTTTATTTGATAATTTTTTTAATTAAGAAAAAATTAACTTAATATTATACAATAAGAAAATAAGGTATAGTTATAAATAATATTAAGTTAATATGGTAAACCGTACCAATTTTAAAATGTAGTAAATGTTCGGTTCTGAACCGATTCGGGGCTGAACCGGTTCGAGACTGAATCGGTTCATGCCCAACCCTAATATTAACCCTATTAATATTGGTGTATAATATAAATTATTTTATTTATTTTAATATTATAATTCTATTAAATAAAATCAATATTAAATCTATTTATTTATAAAACTAATTAAAAAATACATGAATGATTATTGAAAAGCAATAGCCAATAGGGACAATGTTAGTTAATAATTTTAAGTTATTTTGTGGTTTTGCCACTTCTATTTGTTTAATATGTGAATGAAAGGATAGTAAAAATATCTACAAATAAAATTTTATTTATTTTCTATTTATAAAATATATTAAGTATATAACTATAAAAATATTTTTCCTATTTTGTTAATATATTAATGTTGATACAATATTTTTAACTTACCTATTATGTTTTTATGACTTCTATTAGTTTTATATACTTATATAAAAATGTCATAAATTTATATTCATATTATTATTATTCATTCATTGATATGCTAAATTTATATTACAATTTTAATTATACTAAGCTAAACAATGTTGATATGCAATTTGATAAAATTATTATTTAATAATCTAGATTTATACTTAATTAATCTATTTAATTTTTAATTGCAAATATTTATATGTTCATATTTTTTTGTTATTCATTAAATATAATATTATGTATTTTATCTAATCCACTATATACAATATATTTAAGATAAAATCATAAATATACATGTAAAAATAAACAAAAAAATGTTAAGAATTTGTAACTTATCTTGATAGTGAATGAGAAGGTTTGAAGGATTATAAACGGGTTTGCATGGCATGCTACTTAGGAGTGAGATTTGTATGTTTGACATGAACTAATTAAAATTAATTATTATGACATTAAGAGTGAGAAAATGCATCAGAAAGCTTATTTGTCACAATTATATACATTCTAAACAAATTAATAGATAGATAGATAGATAGATTGTCATACAAAAGTACTTTATTTTTCTTATTTTGGTCAATATTGTATGATTTTATAACTAAATAAATTTTCATTAATTAAATAAATACTAAATATATTTAAATGTATTGCATTCTCATTAATATGTCAATATAAAAGTTTAAAAGTATGTATAATTATAATAAAAAAAATATTTTATAAATTAATTATCTATAAATATTCATAGTTAAAAACTAGCTCATAAATCATTACCAACTTAACTATAAAATTATAGTAAAATTATTTTTTGAAAAATTATTTGTATATTCACTTAAAAATTATTTTGAAGAAAAAAAAATCCTCTTAAAGGATTAAAACAAATACTAAAGAAACTGGTACAAAATCCTAACTCCACGAGACGAAAAAGTAGGGGTGAAATGCAGCAACTTGAGAATACCTAAAAGAGTTCTTGGCCAAAAAAAAAAAGAATACCTAAATGATTTTTAAATTTCTACCATTTATAATAGTAAATTCTTACCTTTTTCAGATTCTTGTATTGGAGTCTTATATTACTTTGTTTTTATTACATGGTGAAATAAAAGGAAAGGTCTAGAATAATAGTGGATGGAATTGGTTATTTGAGGGAGGATTAATAAATCCACGTTTAGAAATTAAAATGGTAATGGTGAAAGCATAGTTATCAGAATCGGACCGACACTCAAATCGGTGAGGTGGCCGATTCTCGGTTCGGTCGGTTTAACTCGGTCGAACCCGATTCAGTCCGATTCAAATCATGTTTATTGATAAAACGATATTTTAATTGAATCAAACTGAATATGGATTCGGTTTCTGATTGGACTGCCGGTTCGGTCCGGTTATGATAACTAGGAGTGAAAGAACTGGGGAAGCATCTAATTATAGGAAACAACAAAAAATGGAATTCTTAGAAAACACTTTGTTTTGGAGTTATGCAGATGATAATATTCTGAGATGGGAATTTCGCTAACAATAATATGAAAATAAAATATGGACATGTCGGAAGAATATTCTATTTGGGGAAAGATTGAATTCCCCAAGTTGGTGTATTTTAGTAATTAAATTTGAAAATAATAAATAGTAAATTTACATATATGCTTAACATTCGTTAGTCGCTTTCATATTTAATATCTCTATAAAACTCAAGGAGAAATTGATAGTTAAATTATATGTGAGTTGAAACTTGAAATGCATTATTTAATTTTTTTACATTCCATTAAAAACAAATTCGTGTTTTTAGATTATTATCCAGTGTTTTTGTTTAGCCAATAATTATAATATATTTTTTAGATTTAATCTGAATATTCTTTTGTTATAGATTCAAAATGACATTGGATTCTGTGAAAGGCTGCCCTATTTAAACAAATATATGAGAGAATGATATCTCACTACAGCTAACGCATCTGATTTTCTTCCATAATAAATTAAAAAATAAAATGAATATATAATAGGGTAGTTATTTTGTCATGTGTGAAATACAATTTAGTGACAGATTTAAAAACAAAATGTATTATTTTTGTAAAGTAAAATAGCAATAAGCAATCCAAGCAGATTACAACTATCCATGGCGCGCGTACCTACGCGCGCTTCTCTTTGTCCAGCAGAAACCCCCAAATTGGCTAGGTCTTTTGCCCGTGACAGACGCTGATTCCAATTCGGATTTGGAGCTATTCTTGCATTTATTGCAATCCATTCGTGCAGTAGAATCCAAACAAGGAGACGGAATTTCAACCACCAACTGAAGCGGCACAGGTGGAAGGCGAGAGAAGCCAAGAAACCAATCACGGAAAGGGAGAGAATCGGAGCGGCACTATTCCGTAGATGGAGACATTTCCATGCAGAGGAGGGACGTAAATAAGGAACAGGGCATCGTCTTCAGCAGCATAAGCCCTAACACCTCTGCATATTTGTTTTACCAAAAACTTCTGAAGCTTATTCTGATTAACCCAACCTGCTTTCACTTTCTTTTCCTGACCTGTTTAATCTGTAAGAGATGTCAGCTGCAAGTGAGGAGTCGACTCCCACGACCATGTCCAGTTCTGGCGAAACAAACGACTCCAGGCAGTCGCCGATCGCCCTAGGGTCCAACCATCAGTTGCAGCAAGGCAACTGGTATGTGGGCAAACTGATTGCCTAGAAAGCAATCAAGCTATCGGTGGTCCAAACCATATTAAGGGCTGCGTGGGCTAGATACGGGGCAGTCGAGATCACCAAGGTTGAACTAGATATCTTCCTGTTCGATTTCGGTCGAGAAGAGGACGTGAAACAGATACTCGATATGTCACCATGGGTGATCAATGGGCACATCTTGAATATCAAGCGATGGGAACTGAGCATGAGTGTAAACGATGTGGATTTCACGAAGGTAACCATGTGGACTCAAATTCATGATCTAGGGCTTGATAAGTTTAGCAATGACAATGCTTGGAGAATTGGGAACATGATAGGGAAATGCCTTGAGATAGAACATATTACGGGAAGGGTGACTAGGAGTTATATGAGAATAAGGGTAGAAATCAATGGAGATGAACCGCTAATGGCGGGGTTTTGGTGGACAAGTTCCCAAGGGGGAGAACGATGGGCGACAATAAAGTACGAGAGATTGTCGGACTATTGTTATGGGTGTGGCTTGCTAGGTCACACGGCCCAATCATGCAAAGGGGAGGTACGAATGGCGGAACATGATCAAACACAACCCGTATACAGCCCGTGTGGTTGGTAGGGGTCTGACCAAAACCCACCACGGTCCGTCAACATGGAACTGAGGAGAGCGGGGAAGAAACGAGCTTTAAACCGACCGTGAGGAAGTCATGGTTTGATGTCATGACCGAGGCAAGAAAAGCAAACAAGGCAAGGGCACAAAGCACACAAAAACCAAGGGTCAAGAAGGTGGGTGTAGGACCAATGGGGAACCAAAAGGGAAGGGGAAAGCGGACACAATGGACATGAATGAGGACCAAAGGAATGGGGACCAAGGGGAAGTGGAGGAGGAGCCCTACAAGGGGGCAGATCAAGATACGGAAATGGACAATGTCATGGCACTCACCATACACAACAACCCGACCGAACCACAAATCTACATCCCTATCCGATCCTTAAACCCACCACTGTACCTAAAAATCAAGCCAGACTACCCAACATGGTCAAGACCCAACCCCAACCCGAAGAGACAAACCAAGACAAAATCAAAGGAGACAGGGGGTTTGGGGTTTCGAGAACTTCAAAGCTTCAACACGGCTCTACTCACGAAGATGGCATCGCGAGTCATAGCGGAGCCGAACACCTTATGCGCTAGGGTTCTAAAAGGTATGTACTTTCCACGGTCTAGTCTCCTTGAGGCGAAACGAGGAGGTCGAGCATCGTGGGGATGAAGTAGCATACTTCATGGACGAGGCATCATGAAACAAGAGGGAGTGTGGTTATTCAGCACGGGAGACGAAATACGCGTGTTCGACGACCCATGAATATACACTAAGGAGACTAAGCGGGTGAACACTGAGACAAGCATGGGGCATGGGGCAGAACTAAGGGTGAGACACTTGATCACTCAAGACCGACAATGGAATGAAACCATGGTTCGAGGCATACTCGGCCGAGAGGATGTCGAGCACGTATTGCGGATGCCGATACCAAGGGAGGGAGGATCAGACCGATACATATGGTCGCACACAAAGGATGGATCAACTCAAGTCTAATCAGTCTATCATAAACTAAGAGAGAATAACGGAAGACAAAGGGGGTCGAACACTCACGAGAGCTTTTGGAAGGAAATATGGAAAACAAAGCTACTCCCCAAGGTCAAGAACTTCATTTGGAGACTTGCAACCAATGCACTAGCGGTAAAGGCTAACATGGCGTATAGGGGAATGAATGTACAACCGACTTGTCCGATATGCGGGGAATTGGAAACTCGCGAGCACATGATCCTCGAATGCGGATGGACCGAACCGGTCTGTTTGGCATATTGGGGTTGTGGATAGACCGAACCGCGCACAGGGATGTGGTCACGTGTCAAGAACATAGGCAATCCGAACCGGGGGACACGAGAGAGACGAGGTGGACCCTAACACTCCTGACATGTTGGCATATCTGGAAAACGCGATGCAAGGTAGCCTTCGAAGCACACAAACCGAACTCAAGAGTAGTGATATCGGAAATTCGACAAACCCTAACCGAGCACAAGGATCTCGACCATCGGCCCGAATCAAACCAGCCATGCCGACCGAGAGAGAAATGGCAAGCTCCAACCGGGTCCATCATCAATGTAAACTGTGACGCATCGTGGTGCAAACAAACACGAAGAGCGGGAATTAGAGTGATAGCACGAGATATCGAAGGCAAGATGATAGGCGGCATGAACCGAAGGGAATGGAGTGATGACATCGACACCATGGAGGCAAGAGCAATTCAAGAGGGAATCTGGCTAGCGATCGAGCGTGGGTGGCAACACATCATCATAGAAATGGATTCACAAACGGTCCATCGACAAATAGGGGCGAGGCAATGCATTGGAGATTGTCAACTATGATCCAAAACATGAAAGTACTAGCTACACAAATCGAGCAAGTACAATGACGAGCTATATCAAGGAACGCAAACGAGTGCGTGAATTGGATAGCTAAGCAAGCGAGAATGAGAGTGAATCTTAGTGATTGGGTCGAAACACCACTACTACCATTGTTATTTTTAATAGTTAGTGATTGTAATCCCGAACAACCGTGATCTCGTATCACGACGTTTTATTTCATCAAGTAAAGCGGTATTTTCAACCAAAAAAATAGCAATAAGCACAATCCTTAAGTGTGAGGTGGTGGTGTCTGACACACTTGGTATAGATTAATTAGGTAATATTTAGATTAAAAATTTCATTATTGAAACTTTGAATAGGATTTTTTTTTTGGCCAAAAATTAAGAATTAATTGAATGGACTAATATCACAAAGAAATTATAAATGATACACAGTAATAGTAAACCTAATTATATCTGTACATAAAAAAATAAATTGTAATAGTAAAATATTAACTGTGACATTAATAACTTGCGGTTACAAGTAAATATAGTGATTGACTGTTTTTTTTAATATGTATTTTTATATAAATAATTTTTATTATTTTAAATTAGAGTATTCCTGTTAAAAAAAAAAAAAAGAATTTTGATTTATTTGAAATAATGGTTAATAACCAAATCGCTACCTCAACTTTGAGCACTATTATAAATTGCTTCCTGAATTTTGTTTTTTCAAATTTTGCTACCTATACTATCGGAGTTGGAGCAAATTGCTACCTCAGTTAACTATTTCATTAGCTATGGACGGAAAATGATGTGGTAACACATGATTGGTCTCTGATTTAAAAAATTAAATGATTTTTTTTAAAAAAAATAAAATCTGACAATTTTTTTAAAAAAACTGAAAAATAATATTTTTAATATAATATTTTTATTGAAAATATGAAACAAAATTTTAAAAAAACTTTATTTATTATTATTTATTATTTCATATTTTTAATAAAAGTATTATATTAAAAACTCATATTTTTCCATTTAATTTTCCATATTTTTTTAAAAAAATCAATTTTTTATATTTTTAAAAAATCGTTTAGTTTTTAAATCAAGAACCAATGATATGCTGCTACGTTCTTTTTCGTCCATATTTAACGGAAAAGTTAACCGATGTAGCAATTTGCCCTAAGTGTCAAAATTTAGGTAGCAGTTTTTTCAAAAAGTAAAGTTGAGGTTCCAATTTGTAAAGTACACAAAATTGGGGTAGTAATTTAATTATTAACCCTTAAAACAATTGAGATTCCCGTATAAACAAATTCAGCCAAACTACATAAAGCTCCATCCTCCTGCACTTTCAAGTTTCAACTAATTTAAACACAAATAAAAAAACAATTTAATTTAATAACCTAATTCAGTTGCATCTTTGCCACAAATAGATCAAACGAAATATATATTTAAAAAAACAAACATTTTTTGTGTAAAAAGTTATTTATCGAGTGGAAAGCGGTAATATCAAATCATCTATTTAATAATTATTTAGAAAGTCAGTTTATTTCGAGAAATAGAATCCTGATTAATTAAATTAGACAGTGATACATAATAAATTCAGTAATTAGAGCTTAAAATCAATTATAAGGTTTTTCCCTTGTAAAATTAATATTATTTTACCATGCGACACATTCTTTCATTTATTAACTTTTAAAATCTATAGTATCTAATAATAATATATTATTTTAATTAATAAAAAAAAAGTTATTATTATTTAATTTTAAATATTGTAATAAAATAGACACATTTTGTTTGTACATACTCTAAATTCGCAATTTGTTTTATTGAAATCAGAGGTGACAAACTTTCTAATAACATATGATATACAACTAAGTATTTACTTAGGGGTAAACAATTAGAGTATGCTCAAAAAATTGAATTAAAAAAATGTAATACCTTAAAGAGATAAATAAAAAATAATTATATTTTTTAGATTAAATTCACACAATGCTAAAAGTTGAAGTGACAATTATGTATTTTTTTTCAAAAAGTAATCACTATGCAAAAAATATTTTAAAATTGATTGGTCTGTACCAAAAAACCGGTCGGTCTGTGCAAAAAGTAATCACTGTGCAAAAAATCGATTGTTCTGTAAAAAACAAATTAGTATAAAAATTGAACCGGAAATTGTCCGGTTTTTAAAAAACCAACTGGTTTTCCAAAAACCACCCGGTTTAACCCGGTTCAAATACTGTTCATTTGCAAAATAGTATTTTATCTAACCAAACCGGATAAGGGTCTTGTTCCCGGTCGGACCGTCAGTCCGATCCAATTCTGATAACACTGCATAAAAAGTGTATAATATTATGTCACTATAAATTTCTCCACTTATACTTTCATGTAATAAACAAAATAGAAATCGGAATTCGTAAAAAAAGGATAACTATTTAATTATGACACTCTAAACTGAAAAATATTCTAGTTGGTTAAATATTAAATTGCTATCCGAAATTTATATGTTTTACAAATCGCTACCTAAATTTTAAATTTTCTAAAACGGTTACCTTAATTTTGGACAAAGGTGCAAATAGTTATACCTCTGTCCAATTTACCGTCAATTGTGGACGGAAAACACCATGTGCCGATCACATGTTGGCGACACTGTTTTTGTTAATTCGGCAATCACTATTTTTGTGAATTCTGCAAATACTCTACTTTTGACGAAAAACACGTGACTGACGCATGGTGTTTTCCGTCCACAGTTGACGGTAAATTGGACAGAGGTAGCTATTTGCACCTTTGTCCAAAATTGAGGTAGTCGTTTTTGAAAATTCAAAGTTTAGGTAGCGATTTGTAAAATGTCCAAATTTTGGGGAACAATATGATATTTAACCCTATAATATACTAGGCTTTGATTCCGCTATGCGCGTTGTTGTCGAGATATTTTGAAGGTATGATGTGTTAGACTCCTAAAATAATATGACAAATAAACATTTATTAAAAATATTGTTGATGTAAAACTAAAATTAATGAAATTAAATTAAATTTTTTTAAATATGTTTAAGAAAATATTCAAGCAACCGTGATTCTCTTTATGATTAAATATCAATTTGTCCCCTAATGTTTGAACCAAAATTGAGTTTCTCATCTAATGTTTTAAAACGAAAGGTACAATTCTTAATGTTTATCCAGAGATTCAATTTTTCCATTTCGTCAATTTTTTCATCTAAAATTAAAACAATATATTTTGAAACTTCCAAAAATAACATAAAACTTTTAAAATTGTCAAAACAAAACCTTTGAATAAGTTTTCTATATGTTACAATTGAAGTTTGATTCGATCAAAACTTGATTGAGACTCAATTGAAGGGGTTAGGGTCTGAGTCTTGACTCAAACCAGCTTGACCATGGGTGGGGGTCTTAGTGAGGACCCAGACCCTAACCCCTTTGACTATGGCTCAATTTTGTTTCACTCAAATTATGACTCAATTGTGTTATATAAGAAAGTTTTTTTTTTCAATTTTTAAAACATATACAATTAAGTTTGGATGGAAATTTTAACGAAAAGGAGCGTAAAATTAGGGCTAACTAATAGGAGTGAAACTTATTTTTGATCAAAATATTAAGGAGCAAATTGATATTTAATCCTATAATTTATTAACGTGAATTTATTCTGTGTGTTTTAATCTTAAATTTGTTAGATAATATTAAAGAAATTGATCTATATTAAAAAAAATGATTTTAAACTTCAGAATTACCGTGTGTTTTCACATATCATTAACTGACTTGATTAGTTTATTTTTATTTTCCGTAACATATTATCCAATTTCATTAAAATCTATCCATTCATTATAATCGTTATTTTATAAGTGTAAATTATGTATATCCATTCATCTGATACGATTAGCAATAATTATGATTGATGAATCCAAGAGATTGAGTGACAGATCCATGTCTTTTGAGAATGAAAATGATATATTGGCACAAATTAAGTTACATATCATATAACTTAAATGCCAAATCTATACGTTTTGGGGTTTAGGGTTTTATAATAGCCTCTAAAAACATTATTCGTTTTAGAAATTTCTAAAACAATATTATTATCAAATAATAATTATTGTTTTAATAATAAAAATAATATTAGATTATAAATTTAATTATATATATTTAAAAAATATACTAATAAATAAATAATTGATCGAGTTATAACCTAAATTTCATTAACGAGGTTGAGTTTCGACTTTTAAATTAGTCTTACAACTTCATAAAAGCAAAATTTATATAATTGTATCTATACATATATAATGGGGAAGTGTGTTATATATATTAACGTATATATATATATATATATAACTTTTGCCCTGTAAGAAGAAATGTAAACTCAATTTCATTCAATATTTCATTCGTTAATTATTTGCATTATGTATTTTTTTTACTATGTATATAATTATATTTTTAACTTAATTCTTTTTGATCATTTCAATTAAAATATAAGACAAACAACATTATGTTAGAACTAAATTTCATAATACAACTTTTTCTCACTAAATATATATGAGCGCCACAAGTAGAGGAAGTTAAGTTTGACTTCTAGGGTTTACATTATTTTTTTATTAAAAAATTATATTTCAACTTAGAATGAAACTACAGATAGTCTGAAAGTCAAAAGTTAATATAGTTAGTATTATTTTATTTATAATCAAATTATTTATTTTTTTTGGCCATAACAATTCATTCTCATTAACACGGGAATAAAATCGAGTTCGAAATAACATTACAATCCTCTAGAATAAGCATAGATAAAGGGGTTGGGGGTGAGGGCACCCAAACCAAAGGACACAACCCGGTTACAACATTCTTGGCCAACCAATCCGCACACATATTAGCGGATCTAGAAATGTGAGTCCACGAGACCTCCGAAAGGGCCGAAGCTAACGATAGAGAGTTCGATAGAACGGTGTTGAGTCTCCACGAGAAATCTTTGCCAAGGATGTGGTTAATCACCCCTAGCGCATCCGATTCAATTATGACCCGCGACCATCCGTTCTCCAAAGCAAGGCTAACCGCTCGAAGAATGGCCTCCGCTTCGAGCTCCTCGACCGATCCTCCCACTCTTGTCTCGGCCACGCCACCACAGACAAACCCCGAGCTATCTCTCGCTATGATCCCAATGCCCCCGAGTCTCGCACCGTCAACAAGAGAGGCATCACAGTTCAACTTGATTGCACCCGACGGAGGTGGTACCCAACGATCGGTCGACGTAGAGGTAGGCGACGCAATCCGAGGTGGCTGATGCAGCTCGGTCGCCAACTTCTGGATCTCGAGCATGACTTGGCCGACCGAAGGTTGCTTCCCCTCAAAGACACACCTACACCTTTCTCTCCAGACAACCCAACCAACAATCATTAGTCTCGACCATACCTTGCATGATAAAGCCGGTGTGCCTGTCGCCCACCCGAACCACTCCTCCACCGAGTGACAGCCTAATTGTACAGCCCTCCCCGGTGTGTAATTCCTCCAGATCTGCTTGGCCCAAGGGCAACCAAACAAAGCATGTTCCCTAGTGTCGGTTTCGTGACATAAATGGCACGAGGGATCCATCATCATACCTCTACTCACCAAGGAATGTCGGGTTGGTAGAATATTGGAAGCGACCTTCCACCAGAAAGCTTTAATTTTGGGGCACACCTTAGACTTCCAAACTGCAGGCCACACATTAGGTAGATCAATGGGAGGGTGCCGATTAAGATTTACCTCATGCGCCCGAGTATGGTGAGATGAGTGGTAGGCCGATCTGACAGTTATGACTCCGTCTCTAGTATGAGGCCAACGAAGTACATCCGGTCTCAGGACAAAAGGAATGGCGGTGTTGATGATAGCGGGAACGTCATCCGGGTGGACTGAAGCCCGAATGGAGTCCACGTCCCAAGTCGGCCCCTCCTTGATCCACATGCCAGCCGTCACGGTTTCGTCTACGATGGCCCCTGGTCTCGGCCGAACCATGAAGCTGTCGAGCGAGGCTATCCATGGATCTTTGAATGGTTGGATTGTGTGACCATCACCTATCTCCCAAATACCTTTCTCCTTGATGACGTCCCGTCCATCCAAGAGGCTCGCCCATGCCCACGAAGGTCGGCTTCCCGCTCTTGCCTGCATAAATGAGGTGTCCCTGAAATACACACCCTTGAGAAGGCGAACCCAGAGAGCATCCGGTTCCGATAGGACTCGAGCTGCCATATTTGCCAGAATTGCCCGGTTGAAAGTTTGCATTTCCCGGAACCCATATCCTCCACTCGTCTTAGCCGCTGTCATGGTTGACCAGTTCCGCCAATGAATTTTCCTCCGTTCATCGGATGATCCCCACCAGAACCTTGAAACAATCCTGTCTATATCCTTACACCATGAGATGGGGAGTTTAAACACGTGCATGACATAGGTGGGGATCGCGTGTAGGACTGCCTTTATAAGGACCTCCTTCCCCGCTTGGTTGAGGAATCTGTTTCTCCAGTTCTGAACTTTGTCCCGAACCTTCTCCAAGAGATAGTTAAGCGCTTCCCTCCTAGATCTCCCCCACGCCGTGGGTATGCCTAAGTAATGCCCTGGATTTACCGTCTGCTCCACCCCAAATAAAGATGAGATCTCCTGTTTGAAGTCCTGCCTAGCCCCCGTGTTGAAGAACAAGGTGGACTTTGAGTAGTTTATCTTCTGACCTGATGCCTGACAATAGTCGTCTAGACTCGCCTTAAGATTAGCTGCTTTATCAATGGACCCTTTGATGAAGAAGAGGGAGTCGTCCGCGAAGAACAAATGCTGAATCTCCGGACAACCCCTCTTAGGCCGAATTCCACTGATCTTGCCCTGTGCCACCTGTTCATCCAGATTTCTCGAAAGGACATCAGCTACAAGTATAAACAGATAGGGAGACAAAGGATCACCCTGGCGAAGGCCCCGAGACGGCACTATGACGTTCGACCTCTTCCCGTTGACCAAGATGCGGTAAGAGACCGAAGAAACACATGCCTCAATCCATTTGACCCACTTCTCATTAAACCCGCGTTTCCTTAGGCTCTCCAAGAGGAAGTCCCACTCCACCCGGTCGTATGCCTTCTGCATATCGATCTTTAGCGCACATTCTGTCCTCCCCCTTATGCCTGATGGTCTGCCCCTAGTCTTCAAGAAGTGGAACATCTCGTGGGCTATGATTATGCTATCCTGGATGCGCCTTCCTGAAACAAAGGCACTTTGGTACGGCGTGACAAGGTCTGGTAAATAGGTTTTTAGCCTATTCGCCAGGACCTTGGAAATAATTTTGTAACCATAATTACACAGGCTAATAGGACGATAGTCGGAAGCACATAACGGATGAAGCAATTTAGGTATCAGGGTGATATCTGTGGAGTTAAGAAAGGGAGGCATGGTACCTGTCTCAAAGAATGCTCTAACCGAGGTGATCATGTCTGGGCCGATGGCTCCCCAACTCTTTTGAAAGAACGTACCGGAAAAGCCGTCCGGCCCCGGCGCCTTCGATCCCCCCATCTGAAAACATGCTTTCCTAATCTCATCATCTGATGGTATCCTCGTGAGGTCCTCGTTCATGTTAGGCAAAACCTGGTTCTCCACACAAGCTAGAATCTGGTGAAAGTCTCCTTGAACCCCTCCTTGCCTGCTAGATGTAAATAGCCTGTGGTAGAACGAGTACAATTCATCCTCAATCTGGTTCTCCTCCTCCAACCACGTGCCGTTCCCATCCCTCAGGCGAATGATCTTATTCCTCCTCCTCCGAGCTAGGGTCATCTGATGGAAATACTTAGTGTTTCTGTCACCCGCATTGAGCCATTTGACCCTTGATCTCTGAGCCCAATAGATCTCCTCCCGTTTATAGAGTGCATGTAGTCTCGATCTAAGTGCTCTTTCCTCCCCGAACCGATCGGCTGATCCGTGGTACTGATCCAGTTGGGTGATCTGTTGCTTGACCTTCGTGATCTCGCGTACGTTATTCCTGAACTCTTTCGCACTCCATCTCATAAGGGCCGAACTACATGCGTTTAGCTTCGTTTGGATGTCCGAGGTTGTCGTAACGGGGCCACCCGTTTGCCACGCTTGTTTGACTACGTCGTGGTACTCCGCCTTCTCAAGCCACATTTCCTCAAATCTAAAGTTTTTGGGCCCCCTTCGGTCGGTGTATGATAGGTGTAGGCTTATAGGGGCGTGGTCCGACCCTACGATGATGCCGTTCGTACATTGTGTTGTCGGGAATCTTGCGGCCCAAGCATGGTTGATGAGAGTGCGATCAAGTCTTTCTCGAACCCTATCGACCCCCCTCCGATTATTCGTCCAAGTGAACATTTGACCGTTGAAGCCCAAATCCTCCATTTGAAGGTCCACCATGAGGCTATTAAAGTTTGTAATCTTATATTGCTCCTTCCGACCACCTCCCACCTTCTCATGATGGTGTGAGATATCGTTGAAGTCCCCTATGCACGCCCACGGTATCCGACTATCAAACCTCAACGCACGTAGTTCGTCCCAATTCCTCATTCGCCTTTGGAAGTTCGGATCCCCATAGACCCACGTAACCAATGTGTCACCCTTTGTTTCCGGCCCCGAAACCGAAGTATGGATGTAATTCTTATTCAATGCATGGACCGAGATTGTTACCTCCTTCGTCCACCAAAGTGCTAAACCCCCACTTAGACCGATGGGTGGCACGTAGACTGCTTTGTCCATTCCAACCTTCCTCCTAATCCACTCACACCGGGCCTCATTCTGCTTAGTCTCCATCAAGAAGATTACCGCGGGCCGAGAACCCCGAACCAGGTCTTTTAAATGGCGAACCGTCAGGGGAGACCCCAACCCCTGACAGTTCCAACTGAGGTAGATCATCTTGGACCCGTGGCTGTTTTGGGACAGCCACCGGAACCCGTTTTAGCACTTGACCGATCCATTTTCCTCCCCTGCACAGACATCCCCTCTACCTCTGTATGGAGACCCGACTGCCCTGCCAATTCTGCCCCAGCTGCAGCTCTTAAGTCCTTGCCCAGACCCGAGACTTTCTTAACCGAGATCCTTCTCCTCTTGTCCTTGTTTTCCTCACTCGTACCTTGGCCACTTCTCTTGCCCGTCGCAGTTAAAGTCCCCCTTTTCGGGGCATGAAGGCTCGACTTGCTCTGATTAGTAGACGGGTGAGAGACCGATCCCTCTTTAGAGGAGGTATCGATCTGATCTTCAGATTGGGCACTGTCCCCGTGATGATGCTTCGGGTCGCTTGGTTGCATTTGGACACCCTGCTGCAACGGATCCACAAGGTTGTCCTCTTGCGAACGGGAGCCATCACCAATGATCGAAGTGTCGCCCTCCTCCTCACCCACTGAAGAGGACAGGTTTAGAGTCAGGTCGACACCCGCATTGGCCACATCCAGGTCCACCACAGTCGACAGAGGGTCAGCATTTAGATCGAACTGGATGGTGGTCGGCTGACTTTCCTCTGAAGACCGAGACGCCACCTCCTTGCTTGAGTCCATGTCATTCAGTTTCTCCTTCCCTTTGCCCCTCATTCCATTGGAATCCTTCACTGTGTCATCAACTTGAATTGGTGATTTCCCCCTCGAATCTGAACTTGGAGCTGCAGTGGATGGGTTGCTCGCTTGACTATAGTCAAGGCCGTATGCTTCCTTTGCCCATTGCCATTTCTGGTTCATAAATTCAGGTTCCTTCATCCACTCCCGAATCTTCTTCCTAACCTCTTGTCTTTGTCCTCCAATGTTGACCCACTTTGTAGAAGCCCTGGGTCTATCCACCGAAATCCATGATCCGTACAAAGGCTCCCCCTTTCGATTGATAGCAACTTCCTTATCCGGGCATGTTGATGATCCATGTCCAATCTTTCCACACTTGTAACATATATCGGTTAGGCGTTCGTATCGAATAGACGCCCACTTTTCTTGGTCGCGGGAGTCTATCCAATGGAAGCCCGGCATCAAGGGGAGAGCTGAATCCACCTCAACTTGGATCCTAAGAAACGTGCGTTGCATCATAGTTCGGTCATCCTCAACTTTAATGCACTTTCCTATACTGTCTCCTATACTCCTTGCATTCGAGCTATTGAACATCTCAAGGCTAATCCCGTGCACTTGAACCCAAACTTGAACCTTTCTAAACTCAATTTCGGTCACAGCTATATGGCTTGGGCAGAATTTCATGTTTAACACACTACCATGCACTGACCACGGGCATAAATCAAGCACTTGATCTCTATCCTTGTCACATTCAAAATCAAACATAATTGTCTCCTCATTCACCTCGGTAAACCTGACCGGACCGAACCTACCCCATGCCTCCTTTAGAACGTTCTGAATTATGTGGTTCTTGACCCTCTTCTCCGATATGATCATGCCCAGGACCCTTGAAGCCGAGTCCCTGTTCTCAGATTGGGGAATCGTCGGACGCAGGCGCAGAATCGGAATCTCCAGCCGTTTCCCTTCGCCGGAGTTGGATTGCCCAGCCATGGAGAAGGTCAGACCAGACACCCTCACCCCAGAAGAGACACCTGCAAGACAGATCGAAGAAAGGAAAGAACAGGGTAAGGGAAATCGGGATTTCTAAACCTAGGGTTACCGTATGTCCTCCGACCAAGAAATCGTCACAAGCAGGCTAAGAAGGCTTCAATTGGGACCTCCAACTAATCGGAAATTGCTTTCCGAGCTGAGGGCTGCGAATATTTTGGCGTTTGGTGAAGCAATCCGTCGGATCTCGCATGAAATTTGAAATCGTCGAGGAAGGCTTCAGGCGAGGAAAGCAAGGCTAACTCTCCAGTTGAGAGAAGCGCGTCGGCTCACGCGCGGCATTTTTGGTGGAGAAGCTAATGACCACTCTCTATTCATTATTTATAATCAAATTATTTATATACTATATATTCTTTAAGTATGTTAAAAGCTAGCATAGGGTTATTGTTACAATATATTTTTTTTGTAGGAATATCTTATTTTTTAGAGATTATAACAAAATAAATGGTCCAAAAGTTTTATCTGTCCCCCTCTTTTCGTGCTGGTACCATTGAAGTACACAATATATCCAAAAAGAATCTCTGGAGGATAAAGACAAAGTTGGGAAGTGGATGGATGATATTAGCAAGTTTGGCAACAAGGGGGGGCTAACCTTTCAAAACTCGATTTTTTCGTTATTAATCAAATTAAAATTATTTTGTTTTTATTTATTTCAATTCTTCCAAATACATGAGATTTTTTATTTTATATAATGCGTCCAATTTGTCAACTGGATATTAACCATGTTTGTGACCACAACATTATGTTGTTGTTTTTTACTTCATTTTATTTTATAAAGTATAAAATACATCAATGTGGAAATACTCTGCTCCACACTTATTTTACAAAATATAATGAGGACAATGTGTCGTATTCAAGTCACATGATGTAGGTGACATTATTTGGAGCGGGATGATTGGGCGGCGAATGGCAAAGTTCGTTTTAGATCATGAAAATACTTAATTACTAAAAACAGAACAGAAAAGAAAAAATACAAATACTTTTATGAATATTAAAAAAAAAATGCAATTTTGTATCCAAGAAAAAAAACATGGTTGACAAAATTATCATTTTGACATTAAATAATGTTGAAATACTCACTGTGACAGAAATTAATATACCACACCGGTGGTATAATAAAAAATTAGGCACCATATATACAACAAGACTACCTCCTCCTATCACCAATTGGTTTTAGGATGGAACCCGAGTTGTAAAATGTGGTTCCTATTTGGGTGTAGCTCGACCCCAATATTAAAATTGAACATGGTATCAGAGTCCGGTTTCGATTGACGGTGTTGGGTATTTCCCGTTGTGGGTACCCGATGTGGGTTTGTTGTGTCCCGTTTACTCCACGTACCAGAGTTCGGGTCAGACTTGGACGTGAGAGGGGATTTGTTGAGTCCCAACCCGTCTAAAAATAAAAATGTGCCGGTGCCGTGCCTTAAAAAAAATAATAATAATAATAATAAACGAGTTGTCACAGTGCGGGGGAGTGTTGAAATAAAAATCCACTGTGACAAACACATATACCACACCGGTGGTAAAATCTAATTTGTGCACCATATATACAATAAGGCTACCTCCTCCTATCACCAATTGGTTTTAGGATGGAACCCGAGTTGTATAATGTGGTTGCTATTTGGGTGTGACTCGGCCCCCGATATTAAAATTTAACAAATAATAATATTTAATAGAAGAAATAAACATGAGAGTAATGACAATACAAATAACAATATTCAACAAACATTCAAGTGTGCTAAAAAAAATATGTAAGTGCAAATAACGACGTGTGAGAATATTTTACAGTCCATTTCAAGTCAACCAACTAGCTAAATTCAAAAATTGGATCAAGTTAAGGTTTTGGTTTCAATTTTCAACCCGCGTGGTTTATTTTGTGACTTATGGTGAATTTTGTATCATTGGATTCTACATGGTTTATAGGACCGTAGAACATTTCTCCAACTTTTAAAAGTCGAATTAATCTTTAATAATAGCTAATGTTTGGAAACTCATGAACAAAAGTTATAATTCAAGTAAAAAAACAAATAAAGCAGTCGAGGATATTGTTTATAGAAGGATTTGTATGAGCTTTTTTTAATTAAGCGAGTTACCTGAATCAAGATAATTAAATCTTATTCCTTTTAACATTTTCATTTTTTTTGAAAAAATACATTATTAGATAAGAATAAATAAATTACGAGTTTGACACCAAACGACATTGATATTGAACTTTCAAACTATCTACACAAGTCCGTAAAAATTGAGATCCAAGTGTTTTGAGTTAAACTTTTAAATTTTAATTTTGATTGACTTGTATGACTAGTATAAAAATCTAAACTCAATAATTTAATGACATACATTTTTTTTTTGAATAGGTTGATAATTAGGTTTTTAACCGCACAAATCAATCAAAATTGAGAATCAACACTTTAATAAAAAAAACATTTTGATCTCAACTTTAATAAGATAGTGATCAATTCAAATATACATATATTAATATATACTTCATGTCACTTACAATGATAGAATAAACTTTGATACCGTAGTTTAAATTTTTATGTAGTGTAATTTTTTTTAATAAATTAGAATGAATAGTATATGTGAGTTAATGAGTCCCTCTCAACTCGTTCCTTAATCTTAAAAAAAATGTTCTCTTTCAATTTTTATTTTTCTTGAAATACACATTTAAAAAAAAACACTTAAAAGAATACATATTAAAAGTAGCTCGAATTTATTCAATAACGAACCAAGCTAAGATTGACACGACTCACAATCAAATATGTCTCATTCACAAATTCATAAGCCTGCCTTATGTCGAGAAATGCACGAATTTTCCAGTGTCAGTTTTTTTAACTATTTTTTTTGGAATAAAATTAATATTTTCATCTAAATTAAATTAAAGTAAATCTTTGGAGTTTGGGTTGACCCATCTCTTCCCCTTTCCTCATTTCCCAGTTTTTCTGGTTGCTTTTGTGAACAATCCTCTCCAATACTTCAACTCTGCTATAAATGCCATCCCTCTTCTTCCTCCTTTCGCTTTCTCTTTACTGTTTCTCGCCTTTCTTTCTCTAGATTTCCTCCATTGCAAACCAAGCTTTGCTTTCCAGCTTTCCGAAAAAGGAGGTGCCTCTGCCTCTCTCTCTCTTACTGTTCCCACCAAATTACTTCACCACCTCTGGTTTTCCTTCTTGAAGAAACCCATTGATTTGAATTTTTAGGGGTTCTTGCCCTCCATTGCTGTTCGCTTCCGTCATTTCCAAATTCTTATTTGAGCCAAACCTATCTATCTATCCCTACTTGTAAAACCACTCCGCTGCCACTTCTGCAACTGCTTCTCCTTCTTCTTATTCTATCTCTGCCATTTTAGGTCTACATTGGCCACTCAATGCTCCTTGCGTCTCTATCACCGCTTACAAAAAAAAGCCTTTTCTTTGCATCTCTGTCCTCAAGAGGAAGAAGATTAAGGACCCTGATCTCAGATCATTAAAGGTGCATTTTGTATTCTTCAATCTCAGTCACGTTCTCCAATTTTTCCATTCAAAAGAGTTGTTCATGTCAAATAATAATAAAAAAAATCTTTCTTTGGGTTAATATGTGTGGGATTAACTGCTCAATTACTGCTTTTGTTATTTGATTAGTGCTCCATTGAATATGAGGATTTGAAATTGATAAGCTATATGTAAAGTAAATTTCAGCATTGTGTCATAAATTTTGTGTTCAGGAAAGCATGCTTTAATCGCCAGAAGTGGATTGAACCCCTCATCTGCATAAGAAATGTCTTATCTGAATGAGAAGTTAAACAAGAAAATTCATGGAATAAAGCTATGGATTCTGATTGGATTATGTGTTGGAGCTTTCATAGTTGCTGTTCTATGTCTTCTGTCCATGTGGGTCCTTCTCCAAAGGAAATCAAAGCGAAGAGTGAGACGATTTCCCCTTTCTCAAATACCCAACGAACCGAAAGATATCAGGGTCGACCGAGTCAGAACCCAAAGCTTCAATGATAATCTCGAGAACACGATTAATGTAGGTAGTAGCAAAGGGTCTGTTGATAAGAACTCGGAGAAGTTGTTGGTTCATCTGGGTACTGCTAAATCTAGCGATCCCGATAACACAAGCCAGTGCAGCTCAGTTTATCATCACGAAAGGGCATGTAGTTCACAGTCGGGTGGAGAAGAAGGAAGCTCGGGGAATTTTCATCGGAACTCAGCTTTTCCCTATGGTGGAGTTGTGACAGCCTCTCCCTTAGTTGGGTTGCCTGAAATTTCTCACCTTGGCTGGGGCCATTGGTTCACTCTCCGAGATCTTGAACTCGCTACACATCGGTTTTCAGCTGAAAATATACTTGGTGAGGGTGGTTATGGAGTCGTCTATCGCGGTAGATTGATTAATGGGGCTGAGGTAGCAGTCAAAAAGATTCTCAATAATGTGTAAGGAAATTTATAAACAAGAGCTTTTTTGAATTCTTATGATATTTTTCAATTGAAAGTTCAATTTTGCATTTTGAATTTGTAGTGGACAAGCAGAGAAAGAATTTAGGGTTGAAGTGGAGGCTATTGGCCATGTTCGACACAAGAACCTTGTGCGCTTGCTTGGCTACTGTATGGAAGGAACTCACAGGTATGAGTTGTAGGAACCCAACGGAAAACAAATCGCCATTCTATATTTGTTGATTTCTACCACTCTTGATAAAATTGCCTTTTGAAATAATATTTTTGCGTATTCTTTGTCTAGAATGCTTGTTTATGAGTACGTGAACAATGGAAACTTGGAGCAATGGCTGCATGGAGCAATGCGTCAAAATGGTACACTTACTTGGGAGAATCGAATGAAGGTCATTCTCGGAACTGCCAAGGCGTAAGTACATCTTTATCTTACCAGATTCTGTGAAATGCTTACCACTTTTTTTTTTAATTTATATTGTGTTGTCTGGGAAAAAAAATATACTCTTATGAGCTTTGATATCATATAAATGGCTAAGTTGAGTCACTGATTGTGTTATTATTAAGGGACCGAAAATATGAGTTGCTGAATTGGCAGAGGAATGCATGTTGTTCCATTCAAGTTCATGGGGAACCTTTTTTCCACTCACTCAGATTCTCGACCCCTAAATTGTGCAGCAATAATCTTTTTTCCTATTTTTAGATTCTAGTATGATTCGTCGCTGCTCTTCTGAGATTAGAAAAGTTGTTTCAATGCAGACTTGCATACTTGCATGAAGCCATTGAACCCAAAGTGATTCACAGAGACATCAAGTCAAGCAACATTTTGATTGACGACGAATTCAATGCCAAGGTCTCTGATTTTGGATTGGCTAAGCTTTTGGAATCTGGAGAAAGCCATATCACAACTCGAGTTATGGGGACATTTGGGTAAAAACTCTTATCCTTAAACAGTTTCATCAGTTCACTATTTTCTCATTGAATGCCTCTAGAGTTGGTGGTTTCATGTGGTTGAGTTTATGCATTTCAGTTATGTGGCACCGGAATATGCCAATACTGGGTTGTTGAATGAAAAGAGCGACATTTACAGTTTTGGTGTGCTCCTTCTTGAAGCCATTACTGGGAGGGACCCTGTGGACTATGGACGCCCAACTAATGAGGTACCAATTTTCTACCACAGTAAAAAAACTATGGAAGAGCTTGCTTTTGCCTGTGCTTTTGCTGGTAAATGATGATCTGCCATATATAGGACAGTATTTACTCGTTTCTATCTAATGGGTCTAAAGAATGGATTGTTGCATTGAACTGACAGCTAAATCTAGCAGTTTCAAATAGAATAACATTAGGTGCTAATTTATACTAGGTAAAAACTATGCAAATTTTTTTATAGAGTTGTCTTTTGTAGGGTGATTTTGCTAGTAAATGATGATTTACTGTATATAGGGAACTAGTTACCAACTTCTACCCAAAGTGTCTGATCTCTGAAGAATGGATTACACTGGCAGCTAAGCTCAATCTAACGTCTAAAAAAGTAGAATAACATTTATCAGTCTTTTATAAAGTTCTTTATTTGTTGCCTCATTTTTAGGTAAACCTTGTTGAGTGGCTGAAGATCATGGTTGGTACAAGAAAAGCAGAGGAAGTAGTTGACCCGATTCTTGAACCAAAGCCATCAACACGTGCATTGAAGCGTTCCCTTTTGGTTGCGCTGAGATGTGTTGATCCCGAGTCTGAAAAAAGACCGAAAATGAGTCAAGTTGTTCGAATGCTTGAAGCTGATGAATACCCTTATCGCGAGGTAACCCTTTTTTACAAGCAATTCAAGTAGCTTCAACAATTTTTTTTTTAAATATTGAAAATCAACATATTATTGGTTTCAGGATCGAAGGAACAGAAAGAGCCGAACAATAAGTATGGAAATTGAATCATTGAAAGAAACTCCGGGCTCAGCTGAGATGGGGATCAAGGCTGAGGATTCAGAAAGTTTAAATCAGAGACAAGTCTTGGATAGAACTGACTGATTTACCCGACATTGGAGCAATCGCTGCCTCTTGATCTGTTAGTCCATTTTTTACATCATCAACAAATACATATAGATGAAGTATACGTTTTTGACGGGCAAAAACAACTCGAAGTGGAGTAGAGATTGCTGCACATTTAATAGATTTCTCAAGGCTGCATTTTGATTGCTGATTCATGTGAAATGGCATTCAAGAGTTACAATGTAGCTGTTATGGGCAATACACCGTGTCTTCTTTTATGTGTTCTAGAGAGAGAGAGAGGAGAGTGAAAACTCGATGTACAAATGCGAGCAATTATGTGTTGTCTGAAATACATGATTCCTGTTGCTTTTCTTATGTTTGATTTTTCCGACTTGATGATTAATATACATTCATGATCCAAAATCTGATCTAGTTTTTTCTCTTTAAGACGTATACTCTTAAGATTCTCCCTTAAACTAATGTTTATGAACATCGGTTTATTTATGGACTTGCTGCCCGACCTCGGCTTTTAATAGGAGTGGATCAATATTTTTTGCGTTGCTAGGATTTGAACCTGCGCTCTAATACCGTGTGAGATTTAAGATATACTTCTTAACCAACTAGTGAAGACGACCGGTTTACTTCTGTGTTTTGTTACTATCTGTCGTCTAACTAATGAATGGTTCCTCGTGGTTTGGTTTCTTGCCATCAATGGAGTTCCCACAGCAACACAGCCAGAACAATGTGAGTGGCCACCATCTTTGAATTTGTTCTTCTGTGAACCGAGAGTTGTTGAAACAGAGCATCTTTTGACTTTCGAGTAATTGGCAGAGCAGAGCATGTCTTCAACGGTCACCCGTTTTTTGGGTTGATCTGGTGCTGCTTTCGGTTGCATAAAATGATTCCTTGGTGTCGAATTCAATTTCCTCTATTGGTTGCATTATCAATTTAAAAGGGTCGAGTTCTGATTTTGGCAGAATCTGCAACACTTCATTAATGAACGAATAGGTTGTCGTCTCTCTTCTCCTGTCCTCTCTGCGTCGTCACTTTCTCGAAATGCTTTCTCACTTCTTACGTCATCAATGTGGACTACACTGTATTGGCTATCTTCCTTCCTTCATGAACAGAGCAGGGTAAGAAAAAGAGGAAAGCACCATTTACATTTTCAATATTCCCTTTCCATGGTTGGAGATGATGCAGATTGCAGAGAATGGATGGAATTGGAACGAAGTCATTTACTCATGAGAAGTGATTTCATCTTAATGCAGACAATGATCTCTTAATACGGTCACTTCTCATGTAGTAGATGAATCCGGTCCAATTCCATCTATTCTCTGCATTCTACATCATCTCCAACAATGGAAAGGGAATATTGGAAATGGGAATGGTCCTCTCTTCTTCTTACTCTGCTCTGTTCATAAAACATCAACAATTAGGACACACAGGGAACGGTGTGGTAAAAACCCGAAAACTAATTTTTTGAGAATATTTTCAGGTGATTAATTGTATTATTTTTTTATGGTGCCGTGGTAATTATGATAATGAATATTCTGTCATATTGGTAGTGGATTCAAAACCGGTTTCGTTCCGCCAATACAAACCAAAAGAGGTAGCTATTTGAAAGATCCTTAGTGGCCAAAAAATGAATAATAATATATATAAAATATGATTACAAAGATCCTTAGCTTACCATATCTATGTTCAAGATTTCATGGGTGAGAAAAGCCCAAATTCAAAGCTATTAAAAAGGAGTTGGAGGGAATTATTGACTTACAATAATCTTATAATCTACATATATGCGTTGATATTAAAATATACATAAAGTCTCTATCAAAAAAAAAATCCATTTTCCACCATTAAATCAAAAGCTTAATGCGCGCAACCATCAAGAACAACCTTTGTCTAAAGCTAGCGTGCGTGGCTATATGTAATTTTTTTTCTTATTATTATGTTGTTTGAATATTTCTATTATAGATAAAGAAATTTAGCTTGCAAAATTCTCATGGAGATATCATAATATTACTAGCAAGAAGTTCAAATATATGAATCCAAATCGGCAACTCAACATAGAGAGATCCATGAATTGGAAAGCGTTGGTTCAAGGAAATCAAACCGTTGACAAAGGTATGGGTTGAGTCATTGACGAGGTTAATAACATTAATGTTTGGCCTGACTCGTGGCTGAGACAAACTAAACTTAGATCGATCATTAGTGGCCCTCTGAATCACAATGAGGAAAAACTACGTGTAACAGATTTAATGCAGAAATCAAGAGAGTGAGATTTCTCTCAGATTTCCTTCATTTTCCCTGATGGAGTCAGAAAAAATATGGGCAATTCCTAAAGGCTCTTCGGTTGTTATTCATGATAAGTTAGTTTGGATGGGAGACCCGAAAGGTATTCTATCTGTGTGTTCTGTCTATTCTTTCATTAAGCAGAATATAATCAGGAGTTTAGATATGGTTTCATGAACAGGGAATGGATCTGGAAGTGTGATACTATCCCGCACATAAAAACCTTCTTATGGTTGTGCAATCATAATAGACTTTCCACATCGCAGTTACTTCACGAAAGGGGAATGAACATTAACCATATTTGCAGGGTTTGCAGTATCCATGAGAAAAATACTATCCATATTCTTCTGGATTGCGTGGTTGCGAGAAAAGTTTGGAATGATATTGGTATTCCTTATGGTTTAAATGACTTCTATTTGTCTAATCTCCCATGTTGGCTTGAGTTGAATTATAGGTTTAAACATCTTCATGAGAAATGAATTGAATGAAGATTTATATTTCCAGCGACCATTTGGCTCCTCTCGAAGAAAAAAATTCATATGTTTTCAATAACTCTCCTATTTCAATTGATGTCCCTACTTTAAGTATGATTCAGGCAAATGACATCTCATACAACTTTAAGAGGAAATATATTCATCAGAGAAGAAAAATCATCCAGGTGGGTTGGACGCCTCCAGAACATGACTGAGTTAAACTTAACACGGATGACTCAACAATGGGGAACCCATGCCCGGCAGGAGGAGCATGGGTAATGCGAAATGAATGAGGAGATTGGTTAAAAAGATTCCAAAGGCGTATCAGAATCACCAATAGTCTGGTGACAAAACTGTGGGCTATACGAGACGACCTAATAATGACATCGAATTTGGGTGTGCATGATCTGCACGTCGAAGCAGACGTTCAGAAAGCAATTAACTTGATAATTGACGATTCAGATGCGGATAGACCACTGATGTCTCTCATTTTGGATTGCAGGAAGGTTATTTTGAATTTTAACAAATTCAAAATCAAACACGTGTTCCGGAAAGCAAATGGGGTGACAGATGTTTTTACTAAGAAATCTGTTAATTTAGATGAACTTTTTCATACCCTAACGAATTCTCCGTCAGACATTTTGAAACTCCTGATATTTGATTGTCAATGAAAATTCACTGCTAAAATAGTTAAAGACAACTAATTATTTGTTTTTGGTTTCTTGTAGTTTCTGATTTATAAAAATAAATAAATATAGAATTTATCTATTTATATCTATACATTACCAAAGGACACTTGGTCCAACGGTATCACCTCTTGCTTAGAAGCAAGAGGTCACGAGATTGATTCTCGATGTAACCAAGATTAATTCTTGAATGGCCAAAAAAAAAAATATATCTATACATTCATGTTACATATATACCCGTAGATTAGGGTTCCATTAGTGACTCAAAAGGCAACAATACCTTAGCTAGGTAGGGCATATTTAGATTCCTCACATTTTATTATTATAATCCCAAGAAATGAAACGACCATGCATCTCATCTCCACTCCACCCAAATCCGAGCTATATAATGTTTTACGGCTTCGGCTCGTAATGTTGGTCGAGAAAACAGTACAACCACTCCATCATGTCATGTTGTCTGTATATGTGTCATGTTGTCTGTCTACGTGTCGAATTTCTGTAGTTGGAGAATGAGTTTAAAATGATTGTTGTTTCGAAACCCTAGTTTCTTTCTTGATGAATATTATGTTTAGAAAGTTTGAAAATGAGTTGTCTATCATCAACTTTGTAATGATGGTACATTTGATAAGGGAGCTTAAGATTGTCTCGCCACATCTAATTATTAAAACACTAATCGATATTAAGATATTTTGAGAAAGTGTTTTCATTTATAATTTTAAACTTATGGGACATTTAATTAAAATATGCTATCATAAGTTTTACACTCGAAATACCTATAGTTGTGAAAGACTGTTTTTTCTTTATGTCTGAATCATCAATCGACATAATTAAATTAGCGGACGATGAGTTATTGGTTAGCAAAAGATTGTCCTAAAGTAAACTCATCATCGTTATCGTGTTGGTAAAGTAGATATCTAATCAGAGATCTTGTTCGGTTTTGTCGCATGGGGTTAGACATGATTTTTTTTTTTTCCAAATGAAACTCAGTATATTACCGTATAAAAGTTTGGGTTCAGGTTTGATCCCGATACATTTCACTATCTATCTGCAAAATTTCCAATAACGAAGATGAGGTTGGTTTTCCCAAGCCCAATTACACATTCCCACATTGACTTGTTTCGCTAACCAGTCCGCCGTCCGGTTTGCGTTTCGTGGTACCCTCAACCAAGTCGTATTACGAGGCCCCAAGAAAAGACTATTTTGAATAATAGTCTCTATTTGCAAAAATTTGGCGATCCCTCTTACTTGATTAATAACGACATTCGAGTCCGACTCAAACACCACCGACTCCCATCGGTTTTCTATAGCCAATTTGACCCCTTCGTAGACCGCCTTTGCTTCGAGCATCTCACTCGAGGCTGCGAGATCCGGTCCTTGGAAGCCTCCTACTACATGTCCATCATGGTCGCGAGCTATGATACCTAGCCCACCTCGTCCCGTGGCTCGATCCCAGGAAGCATGACAGTTAATTTTGATGCTTCCCACCTCCGGCCTGGTCCATTTGCTGTCCCCCTTCCCTGATTACCTGAAGGACCCGCCTGGTCTGTGGCTCGGTTTTGCAGCAGATTGTTTGTCTGCTGCATAATGTTTGATTCTTGAATTAGTTTCCTTACTGTTGCCACCACTAGGTTCAGACCCGTATGCTTTCCTTCGAACCCTAGGGCACACCCTGCCTTCCAGACGCACCAGCATGTATTCAGCACCGATAACCAACGATCCTGTTGATGTCGTTTGTCAGGACCTTGGTCCGCATAAAGCTTCAGCAACCAGCTCCTAACATCTGGGCAAGCATTACGGACATCAAGTAGACCAGTCATTTCATACCATACCTGACTTACCCAGCTGCAGTCCCACAGGAGGTGCTCGATCGTTTCAGGTTCGTTGCACATAGGACACCCCAGGTCGATCGGTATCCCTCTTCGCACCAGGTTTGCCCGCACAACCACAACATTGGAAAGCAGCTTCCAGACAAAGTTCTTGACTTTAGGGAGGGTCTTTGAATTCCAGATCCCCTCCCATAGATTAGGCACCTGCGGACCCACTTCCCCCGATCGAGCTCTGCTGCTATCCTCGCCTTCTTCCTTTGATCTCAGGTGGTAATATGCCGAATTCGCAGTCACCTTCTCTTGCCTGTCGTGAGGCCAACCCAGCTTGTTTGGTCTCTCAAGCAACAGTATAGGGACTGCCAGAACCAACTGCACCTCTTTCTCATTTATCGCTCTTCTCACCTTATCCTCACACCATTTCCTTGATTCGGTATCAATCCATTGGTTCAGTCTTACCTGGGCTTGGTCTCTTGTTATTGGTCGAGTTTCCAACGTTCTTCCAAACTGCCCAGGAATCCAGGCATCGAAGAAGGCTCTTACAGATTTCCCATCGCCTACCGACCAGCCTGCAGCTCCTGAGATAGCATGTCGACCAACTAGCATGCTAGCTCAAGTCCACGACGACAAACTCCCCTTACTAGCTCGTAAGAATTCCGATGAAGGGAAGTATATACCCTTGAGAACCTGCACCCATAAGGATTCTGGTTCCGATATGATTCTCGAAGCTATCTTCCCCAAGAGGGCCACATTAAAAACCTCAAACTCCCTAAAGCCCATGCCACCTACTGATTTTGCTCGGGTCATTAACTCCCAACTCTTCCAATGGATCTTACGATCCCCGTTTACAGCTCCCCACCAGAATCGAGCTATTATGCCATTCACTTTGCTACACCAAGACTTAGGTAGTTTAAAAACACTCATAGCAAAGGTAGGTATAGCTGAAATTACCGCTTTGATGAGTACTTATTTCCCGGCATTATTGAGAAGTTTGGACCTCCATCCTGAAATTTTGCTCACGATATTTCGTTCCAAAAAACTTAGGGCTGCACACTTGGACCTACTCCACACCGAGGGTAACCCCAAATACTTTCCCGGATCGGCTACCAAAGACATGCCGAACACGTTCGCTACTTGTCTTGAGAACTCTTCTTGATGATCCTCTCCGCAATAAATCACGAATTTGGAGAAGTTCACTCGTTGGACCGAGGCATTGCAATATTCGTCGAGGGTGACCTTTAGAGCTTGGGCGTTTTGAACCGAACCTTTGAGGAAAAAGAGAGAATCGTCCGCGAACAATAAATGATGAATCTCTGGGCATGAAATTTCCGGGTTGATCCCTACTATTTGCTTCTCTCGGACCCTTTGTTCCAACCTCCGAGATAAGACGTCCACCACTAATATAAACAGGTATGGGGACAACGAGTCTCCTTGCCTTAGTCCTCTCGATGGCTTAATAATACTCGTTCTTTTGCCATTGACCATGACTTGATAGGATACCGTTGATACGCAACTCTTAATCCAATTTACCCATCTCTCATCAAAACCTCTTCTTCTAAGGACTTCTAGAAGGAAATCCCACTCGACTCTATCGTATGCTTTTTGCATATCTACTTTCAGGGCACAATCCGGTCTATCCCTAGACCTCACTCTCCTCTTATTCACCTTCAGGTAGTGAAACATTTCGTCGGCAATTAGAATATTGTCTTGAATCTGTCTGCCTGCCACAAAAGCGCTCTTAAAAGGGGTGATCAGTTCCCAAAACTAGGTTTTAAGCCTGTTTGCCAGAACCTTGGAAACAATCTTGTAACCGAAGTTACACAAACTAATAGGACGAAAGTTCGAAGCAGATAAAGGGTACGGTATCTTAGGGATGAGGGTAATATCAGTATGATTGAGAAATGATGGAAAAATATCTGTTGAGAGGAAGGTCTTGACCATGGTGACGATGTCTGGGCCAATGACACTCCAAGTCCGTTGAAAGAAAGTTACCGAGAAACCGTCCGGCCCCGGAGCCCTTGACTCCCTAGCTGATTCACCGCAGCTCGAACTTCACTGTCCGTGACCTCCCTCAATAAACTATCATTTATCATGACCCCTACATCGGATGGTAAGCACTAAAGGATCCAAAACCCTTCACCCAACCCTTCACTGTCCCTCGATCTTTCTTCCCTACCTGCCCCGAACAGATCCGAAAAGAACCCATGAATTTCATTTATTATTTGGTCTTCCTCCTCGATCCATCGACCTTTCGAGTTTCGAATCTTAACAATTTTATTTCTTCTTCTCCTATCAATTGTCGTTTCATGGAAGAACTTGGAATTTCTATCCCCTTCCCTTAACCATCGGATCCTTGAACGTTGCTTCCAGTAGATCTCTTCATACTTCCAAAGTGCATGAAGCTTTGACTTAAGTACTGTTGGATCGTGATTTCCTGAATGCTGATCTGGCAATGAATTGAATGCCAAGGAGATGGTGATCGCGCGCTTTCGCCTGAACTCCGATGAACCTGCAAGAAGGGGAGCGCAACAGAGGGGGTGCCTCTGGGTCCCTCTCCGATGCTTAAATGAGTATATGTGTGTATATAGCTCAAAACGTATTGAATGTATGTAAAGCAAAGGTATTTATAGAGTAGGAGATACCAAACCGTATAAGGTAACTGTATATCTTCGTGAATATTGTGTTGTTGAAGATTTAGATAGTAGATATTGCGGTTACGGCGAGATATTGCAGTTACCGTATCTAATCTTTAGTGAATATGTGCCCGAGATATGCGGGATATCGTGGCTATATCCTTGTTAACGGTTGGTGGGACCAGAGGAGAAAGGCAAGGCTCTCTTGATGGCGAGCACTCCTATGGCTGCGACCTTGATTGTTGGCGAGCACTTCCTGGGCACTCCCTTGGCGAGCACTCCCATGGCGAGCAGTGGGAGGCTTTGGCCTTGGCCAATGGCGACCTGAAGTGGCACTTTGGCGTCCACTTTAGTTTGGATTCGATACTGGACCACTTTATGAGGGCCAGAGTAACCTTACTGTGGGTTGGCCTTGTTTAAATGGTATGGGTTGCACCCCCTGCAAATTTATTGGGCCTTCGAGGCCTTTCCCATATTGGGTCGTCACTATCAATACCCAACATTTGCCCCCGAAGCTTGAGTGAAGTTTCTTCGGTCGAGCTTGATTCTGTGATAGGGTTTAAGATAGTGACTTTTGGACTGGATTTTTTGCTTTCCTTATATGCTATTTGTGCCTTTTGATGCTCTGTATCCTTTGGCGAACGATTTTGGTTGCGTAGAGTTTTTCGGAATGTGTGATACCTTACCCCATTAGGCGAACGCTTTGGGTTTCCAAGGTTTATGGATGCTCATTCTTCACTCTTTGGGCGAACACTATCGTTGCGAGGGTGTTAGGAGAGGTCTGGTATAGCTTTTGGCAATCACCTTTTTTGTGTAAGACTTCGAACATTTTAATGAATGGACAGTTAGCGGAAGTCGAGAGGACTTTTGAGGCATGTCTGTCTCTTTGTCTTCCGTAACCAGTGGGCAGACTCACAGGTTTTTCGTGTCGTTCCAACCTTTTGTCTCCCCGATGTAACCCTTGGAATTCTGACATTACTTCGGTTTTACCCAAAAGGGTGTAATCATTATCTGAGCCGTTTCTCACATGCCCGTTCGGTTTCCTTCGTTTTGGCTAAAAAGGCCGAACTTTAGCATTTAGTCTTTTACGCACTCAATTCATTTGCATTCCAGAGTTCATATCTTCTTTCAGCCTTCTGTTTCAATTTTTCATTTCTCTCTTTTTATCCTCGAAAAAGCTTTCTCAGCCAGAACGGGATACTCCTTCGAGCTTTGGAGAGCTGTCGGGGAGTGATCGGAACATCATTGATGACTTCTTCTAACATCATAGGCAACCAAACTTCTGTTCAATCCGCTCAGGGGCGGAAACTTCAGAGTCGATGCTTGGGTTAGCGGGCATTCATCAGTTCGTACAACTGACGCTCAAGGTCGGGGTTCGTCATTCCACGCCAGTCTTTATTGATTGGATAAATTTCTGACCCATCAGTCTGGGACCTAAATTCATTGACCGCACTTGAGGACCTAAATTCTTCAGTCTATTTTCCAAGCGGGCTAAGACGAGGTTGTTTAGCTGCCTAGGCGTCTATGAGTTTCGGATCAAGGATGTCGACCAGTACTCTGTTTGGCTAGAGGCAGAGAATGGTGACCTCAGGGCTCAATTGAAAGAGTCCTGGGTGCAGAGGGATGCCTCGATGGCTGAGCAGGAGCATCCTTCCTTAAATCGTAAGGCTGTCCCATCCCCCCTTAGCGTGGACTTTAAGAAGTCCGAGGAGTTCTCTGTCTGCGCCTTGGAGGTAATAAAGGTCGAGGCTGCTTCCTACCTCCAGATCTTGGTCGACGAGATTCAAGGGATTGATCCCAAGTTTCCTCTCTGGGAGGTGAGGTCTCTTCAGGACTTCATTGAGAGCGGCTACACCAAGGAAGCTCCTTGGCGATGAGGCTGCCCCCGAGGCCGAGAAGGAAACTGCATCCCCTGATGAACCCAGACCTTGAGGTCTCAGGCCTTCAGGCGACCGAGTCGATGCAGAGTTTCAGGTCAAGGGAGCCTGTTCATCCTCCTGCTTTTTGCTCATCCTTCTTTTTATCGATAATCACTTTTACTTCCCTTTGTTTTTGGGATAGTTGTAATTATTCTTTTGATTTCAGACTCAGATATTATTATAATGAACGCCTTTAATTTCGTAAGCCTTTACTCTTTTTCGACTTCGAATGTGTTTGGTCGTTCTTCCGATATCTTTTCGTTCGAACGCTTTAGGAAGTTTTACCATATTTGTTTTCAACTTCTCTTTAGCTTATGTAGGAGAGTCTCGCCATATAGGATCTTGGACCATCCATTCCCTTCCCCAAAGTTTCTTAAGGGAACTGTTACTCGAAGATCATACCTTTAAGGAAACTATCATCTTTTGTAGATGTGTTCGCTTTGTTAAGGTTTTAGACCTTTGGAGTGTTCGTCTAATCACGGGGAACTGTTACCCGAGGCTCATTCATCTTTTAGTAAGTGGTCGCCCTAGGTTCATTCGCCCACTTTCTTGTGTTTGTTTCGCAAAGGAACTGTTACCTATGATATGGATTCATTCGCTTTGGATGTTACTTCTCAATTTTTGCCCAACTTATAAGAGAACGGACTCCTTGACGGATTGCTCGCCTTTTGCGCTAGGACTTCTGTCTGATTTTTATATTTAGGCCTTATTTGCCTAACTATTTCCTTAGGTCTTTTCGCCTGATTTTGATAACAGGTCTTGTGCCTGACTTTGGCATCAGGTCTTTCGCCTAACTTTGGTGCTAGGTCTTTCACCTGATTCAGTCATCAGGTCTTTCGGATCTTTTGGTTTGCCTAACTTTGGCGTTAGGTCTTTTTGCCTAACTTTGGCGTTAGGCCTTTCGCCCAATTTTGATATCGGGTCTTTTTGTTTCGTAAGCCTTGGTTTTTGTTTGACTTCGAGTATACTTGGTTGTTCTTCCGATGTCTATCTTGCTTTAAAGCTTTAGGAATTTTTACCATACTTGTTTTCAACTTCGCTTCAGCTTTTGTAGAATAGTCTCGCCTTTTTGTTTTCATTCAAAGGGTCTTGGACCTTTCTTTGGAGGAAACGTTACCCTTTAGAGGTTCTTTTCGCTCCTTTAGGTTTCGGAGGAAGGACTGTGACCTCTTATCGGCTCGTCCGTTCCTTTCGCCATGTTTCTTAAGGAAACTGTTACCCAAGGATTATGCCTTTAAGGAAACTGTCATCCTTTATGGATTCGTTCGCCTTTTAGGATTTTGGTCCTTAGATTCATTCGCCTAGTCGTAGGAAACTGTTATCTAAGATTTGCTCGCCTTTTAAGAAGCTGTTACCTCGGATTCGTTCTCCCTTTTTGGGGAACTGTTACCCAAGATTCGCTCGCCTTTTAAGAAGCTGTTACCTCGGATTCGTTCTCCCTTTTTGGGGAACTGTTACCCAAGATTCGCTCGCCTTTTTAGGAAGCTGTTATCTAAGATTTGCTCGCCTTTTAAGAAGCTGTTACCTAAGATTTGCTCGCCTTTTAAGAAGCTGTTACCTCGGATTCGTTCTCCCTTTTTGGGGAACTGTTACCCAAGATTCGCTCGCCTTTTAAGAAGCTGTTACCTCGGATTCGTTCTCCCTTTTGGGGGAACTGTTACCCAAGATTCGCTCGCCTTTTTAGGAAGCTGGAAAGCTTTAGGAAATTTTACCATACTTGTTTTCAACTTCGCTTCAGCTTTTGTAGAATAGTCTCGCCTTTTTGTTTTCATTCAAAGGGTCTTGGACCTTTCTTTGGAGGAAACGTTACCATTTAGAGGTTCTTTTCGCTCCTTTAGGTTTCGGGGGTAGGACTGTGGCCTCTTATCGGCTCGTCCGTTCCTTTCGCCATGTTTCTTAAGGAAACTGTTACCTTTGATATGGATTCATTCGCTTTGGAGGATTTTGGTCCTTAGATTCGTTCGCCTAGTCGTAGGAAACTGTTATCTAAGATTTGCTCGCCTTTTAGGAAGCTGTTACCTCAGATTCGTTCGCCCTTTTTGGGGAACTGTTACCCAAGATTCGCTCGCCTTTTTAGGAAGCTGGAAAGCTTTAGGAAGTTTTACCATACTTGTTTTCAACTTCGCTTTTCAAAGGGACAGTTACCTTTAAATTCGTTCGCCTTTTAGGATTTTCTTTGGAGAGACTGTTACCTTATTGGTTCGTCTGCTCCGTTGTGCCCAATTTGTAAGGGAACTGTTACCCTTGATGTGGGTTCGTTCACCTTTTAGTGTAGGTCTTTGTTCTTCCCAGTTGGACAGCTGTAGAGATTTGGGTAGCATAGACTTTTTTTGCATTGGACCCCTCGCCTCCGGCACCAAACCTTACAGCAATCAGGTTTATCACCCTCCTGCTCTAGGATGGACCGAATTGCTCGGGCGGAGCTGGAGAGTGGTTTCTACGTGGGGGCGTTCGACTTCTGGTGACATGGCTTTTTGACCTTGCCGTAAGGGCTTTTGACCTAACTTTGGCGTTAGGGCTTTTTGGCTGACTTTGGCATCAGGGCCTTTGGCCTGTCTTTGCCTAATTCTATTGTTAGGACTTTTGGCATGACTTTGGTGTCAGAGCTTTTATTTTGCCTAACTTTATTGCTAGGGCTTTTGTGGCCTATCTTTGGTGATAGGGCTTTTGGCCTAACTTTGTTGTTAGGGCTTTTGGCCTGACTTTGGTGACAGGGCTTTTGTGGCCTAACTTTGTTGTTAGGGCTTTTGGCCTGACTTTGTTGACAGGGCTTTTGTGGCCTAACTTTGTTGTTAGGGCTTTTGGCCTGTCTTTGGTGACAGGGCTTTTGTGGCCTAACTTTGTTGTTAGGGCTTTTGGCCTGTCTTTGGTGACAGGGCTTTTGTGGCCTAACTTTGTTGTTAGGGCTTTTGGCCTGTCTTTGGTGACAGGGCTTTTGTGGCCTAAATTTGTTGTTAGGGCTTTTGGCCTGTCTTTGGTGACAGGGCTTTTGTGGCCTAACTTTGTTGTTAGGGCTTTTGGCCTGTCTTTGGTGACAGGGCTTTTGTGGCCTAACTTTGTTGTTAGGGCTTTTGGCCTGACTTTGCCTAATTCTATTGTTAGGACTTTTGGCATGACTTTGGTGTCAGGGCTTTTATTTTGCCTAACTTTATTGCTAGGGCTTTTGTGGCCTATCTTTGGTGATAGGGCTTTTGGCCTGACTTTGGTGACAAGGCTTTTGTGGCCTAACTTTGTTGTTAGGGCTTTTGGCCTGACTTTGGTGACAGGGCTTTTGTGGCCTAACTTTGTTGTTAGGGCTTTTGGCCTGACTTTGGTGACAGGGCTTTTGTGGCCTAACTTTGTTGTTAGGGCTTTTGGCCTGACTTTGTTGACAGGGCTTTTGTGGCCTAACTTTGTTGTTAGGGCTTTTGGCCTGTCTTTGGTGACAGGGCTTTTGTGGCCTAACTTTGTTGTTAGGGCTTTTGGCCTGTCTTTGGTGACAGGGCTTTTGTGGTCTAACTTTGTTGTTAGGGCTTTTGGCCTGTCTTTGGTGACAGGGCTTTTGTGGCCTAACTTTGTTGTTAGGGCTTTTGGCCTGTCTTTGGTGACAGGGCTTTTGTGGCCTAACTTTGTTGTTAGGGCTTTTGGCCTGTCTTTGGTGACAGAGCTTTTGTGGCCTAACTTTGTTGTTAGGGCTTTTGGCCTGACTTTGGTGACAGGGCTTTTGTGGCCTAACTTTGTTGTTAGGGCTTTTTTCTTCGATTTGCTTCGAGTGAACATGTTTATGAAGGAATTACTTGCTTGTATGGTCCTTCCCACTTAGCTGAAAGTTTATTCTGACTGTCCAGCCTTGTGAATTCATTCCTTCAACATTCCTCTCTTTATCAGCTTTTCGATGTCGCGCTTGTGATATCTGCAATAGATCTCGGTGTCATTCCCTATAGGCTGACCACTCTTGCGGGGACTCGGTGGCCTTGCCAGAGACCTTTCCATTTCGACTAGTACCGCCGAGATCTGCCTGTTTAAAGGCGTGAAATACTCGGGGACCTCTGGATGTCTTGGTCCTGGGTTTTCCGATCAAGGCTTTTCTCGACCCTTCTTGATCCTGCAGGGACACCAAAGAACCAAGACGACGCCGAACCCAAAAGGGTCGACAGAAATAACAGGGCTAAGTGATTCGGATCAGTCGACTTACCCAACAGAGAGGCTTCATGCTTATTAACATGTATAATGGGGGCGCCTCCACCACTATACTCGGGGATGGCCCTGGCGATGACATCCTTTTGGGTCTTGATGATGACCAGGTCAGTGGTGAAGAGATGAGTTGATCGTTCCTTAAAGGGAGTCATGACGGTTTCGCGTTGTTCTTTGAAACTCTTAGTGATAAGCTCCTCAACTTGGTCAAGAGTGGATTGGGGCTACTGTCCTCCAGTCGGTGCAGAACTTGATGGATTGATAGAGTGAGTGACCACCGGCGTCTCAGTGGAGGCCGGAGGTAAGGATTGGTGTCCAAAGGTCATCTCTTGATCTTCTTGAGGGGCTGTGGTGCTAGGATTTCCAGTTTCTGATACCGGTGGCCCCGCAGGACGAGGATCTTCATGAGGAGCAGGGGATTTTCTGCGGGCCTGTCCTATGATGGTTTCCAAGAGGGATATCATCTCTGCGGTTACCTGAATGGTTTCCCAAGCCACTTGGATGGTTTGTCGATCTGGAATCTCTGCGACGTTTGGAACAGGGGTCGTTCTCGAATTGCCCATGTGTTCACGTGCCGGTCTCGGAGGGACGGCATCACAGACTGCTTGGCTAGCAGGTTCTTGGTGGAGTGGCGAAGCGGCAGCGGAATTAGAGCTATCCGAGGATTGTTCGTTAGCTTCTTTCCGACGATTGCAGTTAGAGTGAGTATGTATGACTGTTTTGCTCGTATTCCCACAGACGGCGCCAAATGTTGGATCGTGATTTCCTGAATGCTGATCTGGCAATGAATTGAATGCCAAGGAGATGGTGATCGCGCGCTTTCGCCTGAACTCCGATGAACCTGCAAGAAGGGGAGCGCAACAGAGGGGGTGCCTCTGGGTCCCTCTCCGATGCTTAAATGAGTATATGTGTGTATATAGCTCAAAACGTATTGAATGTATGTAAAGCAAAGGTATTTATAGAGTAGGAGATACCAAACCGTATAAGGTAACTGTATATCTTCGTGAATATTGTGTTGTTGAAGATTTAGATAGTAGATATTGCGGTTACGGCGAGATATTGCAGTTACCGTATCTAATCTTTAGTGAATATGTGCCCGAGATATGCGGGATATCGTGGCTATATCCTTGTTAACGGTTGGTGGGACCAGAGGAGAGAGGCAAGGCTCTCTTGATGGCGAGCACTCCTATGGCTGCGACCTTGATTGTTGGCGAGCACTTCCTGGGCACTCCCTTGGCGAGCACTCCCATGGCGAGCAGTGGGAGGCTTTGGCCTTGGCCAATGGCGACCTGAAGTGGCACTTTGGCGTCCACTTTAGTTTGGATTCGATACTGGACCACTTTATGAGGGCCAGAGTAACCTTACTGTGGGTTGGCCTTGTTTAAATGGTATGGGTTGCACCCCCTGCAAATTTATTGGGCCTTCGAGGCCTTTCCCATATTGGGTCGTCACTATCAATACCCAACAAGTACCTTTTCCTCAAGCATCGAATTCGTGGTCGGTCCAGTTAGGGCTAACTCATTCAGTCGGTTCTGAGTTTTGTCAATTTCAATTCTGTTGTTGTCGAACTGATGTTTGCTCCACTTTGTAAGCTCCATTCGGCATCGACCCATCTTACTGTGGTATCCATCCTCCCTTGTGTTTCTTCTATGATCTGTCCATGCTCCTTTAATGACATCAAAGCATTGGGGTTTCTCAAACCGCATCTCTTCAAATCTGAAACGTTTCCTACCTCTTGTATCTGGTAGGTCCAATCTCAAGGATAAAGGCACATGGTCGGATCCTATCATCAACCCATGAATGCATTGTGCCCTTGGGAATTTCCTACTCCATGCTTCATTTACCACCACCCAGTCTAGCCTCTCCCTTATTTGTTCATGCCCACTTCTATTATTGGACCACGTGTAACTTTGGCATTTGAATCCGAGATCCCCTAAGCCTAGGTCATCTAGAAGGCTTATGAATCCGTCGATCTTCCTTTGGTCTTTCCTTCTTCCACCCTCCTTCTCTGAATGGTGGCATTAAAGTCCCCCATCATTATCCAAGGAGCTGTCCGATTGTGCCCAATCCCTCTAAGTCGACTCCAGTTCATTGTTCTTCTTCTAAAATTTGAGTCTCCATAGACCCAGGTCATGAATTGCAGCTCCCCGTCCGTGCCTATTTGTGCCTCACAATCGATAATGTTCTTGCTTATGTGTTTGAAAGTGATAAGCACCTCATTTGTCCACCATAAAGCCAGACCACCACTTATCCCCACTGGGTTCACATACAAAGCTTGACTCATACATACTTCCCTCCTTACTCGATCACAAAAAGACTCCGGTTGTTTAGTTTCCATAAGGAAAATAATTGACGGCCGAAGTCTTTTTGCTTGGTCTTTTAACTGGCGAACCATCAGGGGAGACCCTAACCCCTGACATTTCCAACTTAGGACGTTCATTGATTCCATGTGGCTGTTTTGGAAAAACCACCAGAATCCCTGTTTGCGTTAGGTTCTCTCCTCCCTCTACCGGTTTAGGGTTTCCCTCTTCTAGTCACCTCCTTTTGGCCCAGGCTGACCCCTGTACCTTACTTCCCATTTGGTATTCTTTCTTCTTTATCCCCTGGAATTTTCCTCTTTTTGCTCGGTCGAGGCCCCTGTTCAGTCAAGAACTGGGGCTGCATATTACTTGTCGATCCTTTACAAGGATGGGCTAAAAACAGGAAAACGTTCTGCTGCTCCTTACTATTTATTTCTTCCACTGGTCTCTCCCCTAGTGTAAGTTGTGCGAGGCTGTCTTCACTCTCCTTTCTTGAAACTGATATTGCACTTGGGTGTGCAAACCAGTCTGTGATTTGGCGGGAAGAGTTGACATTGGCCTTGACTTCCTGCTCCTTAACAATCAAATCTCTGTTTTCCAGGGGACCTTCATACGGTGGGTCGAGATTGAGGTCCAGAACCCAACTTGTCTCTGGAGGAAGCAATGATAGGTTGAGGTTCACCTCTTGGACTTCTACCCGATCTTGTGGCTACCCTTCCTCTCGGTTCAGTTCACGACTTGTCAAACCAGTTATTCGGGTTTTATAGGGTGAGACCAAATCTTGAGAAGACTGATCATCCACTACTTCCATCTTTAAATTTCTGTTAGAGTCTCCTTAATGAAATCCCCCACACTCCCTTCCCTCATCATATCCTTCCATGTTCGTCTTGTCAGGTCTCTTTTAGGTGGTATGTGCTTGCTACCCCCTTCTATTGTCGTCCACCATGTCTGCCTCCTTTGTCGGACACATGTTAGCCATGACCCATACATTGGCAACCTTACATTGACCTCAGAGCAATCGATTTCACTTTGGCATACTTGAGAGGTGTGTCCCAAAAACACCCGTAGCAAAAGACCGAGAGTCTTTCGTACTTGATTGTCGCCCACCGTTCCTATCCTCTACCATTAACCCACCAGAAGCCCGCAGACAACTTCTCATGGATTCCCACTCCAGTTTTCAGTCTAATGTACCCACGCTTCTGTATCTCATTCTCCTCCTCCAATTCTAGACCCGGTCCAATACTGTTAGCTATTTGTTTTGCATTAACAGTATTGAGCATGTCTAGACTGAGGTTGTGGATCTGCACCCACATCTGGATCTTCCCATATTCTACTGCACCTATGCATTGATTCGGTTTGCACAACTTCAAATTGAGACAGTGGCCATGTATGGCCCAAGGAGACATGTCCAAGACCCTTTCCCTATCTCTTTCATTTTTGAAATCAAAAGCCATTATACCTGCTTCCAGATCAGTCATCTTCACAGTTCCGTACCCTGCCCACGCAACTTATACACTGCGCTATTCTTTAGCGGCTTTTGGGAAATCATTTTCCCCACTACTCGACCTGACTGCAGCGTAGGGGGTCTCGGTACCAGGGACAAACGACTCTTCGAGGAGCCTATCTGTTCCCGGTTTCTTGATATTTGTTCATGGCCCAGACAACTTCACCACGGTTGCCTCCTTCCTGCACAACATTTAGAAAAGAGGCAAGGATATATGGTTATTTTAGGCAATCTAGGGCACGGATCTCCCTCAGCACACTTAGCAAGCATAGTCGGCTAATTAGGCAACTAACTTTGTAGCAAGACTAATCTATTGGCACCCTAGCAGGTCTAAGCAAGCTGCGTGAAGATACAGCTTACCCGGACGAAGGAGACGATGGTGCAGAAGAAATTTATGACCACGGTTTCCTTTCGTAGCTCAACACTCCGAATCAGGTGTCTCTCCGATCCTTAGCTCCTTCTTCCGTTTGATTGGAAGCTACTCTGACCGATCCTTGTGCCGCACTTAGGTCAAACTGAGGAGAAAAAACTCCCGTTTCGGACTTGAGAGGCACTTGCTTCAGACTGATTTAGCCTTAATCCTAATAATTCCAGGACAAATGTCAAATCTTACACAGTAGCACTGATGAGAGAGGGGGCATGTGGGTGCTCGTTCAGCTGAACTGAACCCGGTTCATTGATACTATTCTGTTCTCGTCACTGAGGCATTTCGTTGAACACTTTGCCTGCTAGATACCGTTGGTCGTTTTGTGCAAACTCTCTCCTCACATCTCTCAGCTCTTAAAGTTTTAGACATGATTGAAGGGCATCCAAATCGAGACACCCGTAATAATAGAATTGATAGTTTTTAAATGAGATAATAAGACTATGACGATAAATAATAAAAATGTTGTGTTTATGAATGTATAATTGTATATGATAGGTTGACTATACAAATAGGGTAACACTAAACACACTACGGGAGGAATGGTCAATACCGGCTAAAAAATGTATTTTTAACGGCTGAAATATTTAGTCGTTAATTTATCACGGCTTAACTGAAGTTGAGCCGTGATACAAAGTGTCGGTGCAATTATTACGGTTCAATATAAAATGAGCCGTGGTAATTCCCGGCCCCAAAACAAAATTGCCGCCAAAATAATTATGGCGGCGCTTTTGGGTTGAGCTGCCATAAATAATTGTTATTATTTTAAAAGAAGATGAAGACATCTTGAACGCAGAATATAAGACACCTTGAACGCAGAAGGCCGAGTGAAGAAGATGAAGACAACACAATTATTTTATTTTTTAATTTTAACGGCTCATTTTGGTTGAGCCGTCCAAAATATGTGTTTTTTTTAAAAACAAAATAATTGTGTTTTCTTCATCTTCTTCACTCGGCTTTATGCGTTCAAGATGTCTTATCTTCTGCGTTCAAGATGTCTTCATCTTCTTTTAAAATAATATCAATTTGTAACCCTTCTTCGGCCTTCTACGAAGGCCCGACGGTCGCCAAACCTTCAAGATCTTGTCCCATTAAATGGAGTACATTAAGTCGTTGTTAACAACGAGGTCGGTGACAGTGTCAGCGTGCTCAATCCAGAGACGCCGCCTGTGGCGGCGAACAGTGACGTAATTCTTCAGAAGGATGAAGCGGCGCAGCCTGTCGTTAACCGTTGGGAGAGTGGTGATCAGTCTGTGCTGCGCCTTGCTCTCAGTCGCCATTTTCCACACACAGATCTTGCTGTCCTGGTGCGCGGTAAAGACCTTTCCCTCGCAGAAGGTGATCAATTTGACGGATTCGGTGTACGGAGCGTCTTCGTTGAAAACCCCGAGATGGTTTAAGCTGGAGTCGTCGTAGAAATTAATGACGTGGTCGGAGGCAGCTTAGAGGAGACCGTCGTGGGACGACCATGCAAGTGACCGGTAATTGATCATGGGGACGGAAACTGGCGGCAGAGTTATAGGATACGGCGAGGTAGTGTGATTCAGGCGAGAGGCCTTGGAGGGAAGAGACGGAGGGCAGCGTCTGAAGGGAAAGGTTCGATTGGATACTGTTGGCAGGGCTTCCGGCCGATGAGCTCGAGGAGGGATGTGTAGGTGCTGTACGCGTCGGAGGCGGTAGCGCGGTCGAAGGGCGACCTGTGAGGGAGCAGGGTAGAGTTGGAGCAGGTGTTGTCTTCATCTTCTTCACAATGGGAAGTACTGGTTCCATTTTGAAGAAGAGAACTGCACGAGAAATTATTAAACAATTGGAGAAGATAACTATTAAACGATTGGAAAAGAGAACGGCCACGAGCGGGAATTGGAGACTTGAAATTTTTTGAAGAGACGTGAGCGGGAAGTTATTGTCACGACTCAAAATTAAATGAGCCGTGAAAATACATTTTTTTTAAAAAAAATTTTTTTGCCCATTTATCACGGCTCATTTGGTTTTGAGCCGTGATAGAGTATGTAAAACTTACGGCCCAACCTTAAATGAGCCGGGACATTTATAGAAAAAATAAAGGCACTTGTTATTGAGCCGTTAAAAAAACTAAATAACGGCTCAATGTTAATTGAGCCGTGATATTCAATGTAAATTGATTTTTAACGGCTCAATATACATTGAGCCGTGAAGTTTAACCGGTATTTGTCATTCCTTCCGTAGTGGCAGTTTATGTTTCATGTTTGTTGGTATCATTACAATATAATATAACTGATATTGTGGAAAAAATGAATAGGTAAATATGATTCTTCAATGTATTTTTTGGTTCATTTTGTGATTTAGGGCTAAAAAGGGGGAAAATGTCAATTAAAGAAAATGGTAATATTTAACTGCAAGTGTAATGACAGTCATTTAACCGCTTCTAATAAACATGTAGATGTAGTAAAATACATGAAAAAAAAATATATTGATGCAAATAATCACATGAGTCAAACATGTGGGTTTATCAAGACTATAAACTCTAGACTTAAAAATTTCAACTAATTATTTCATTTTGAGAGTTTGTTAATTCTGAATTAAGTATGTGCAAAATAAATTTTACTATGAGATGTCCACTATTTAGTATTTCTTTAATAAAGATTCTCACATATTTAAATTCAAAGTTAACTAACTTAACACAACAAAATAAATATGGATCTAAAATATTTTTAATATATTTTTAATTTTTTGCGTAAAAATGTTATAATACAGTTCATTACATAAATGTAAGGATAATATACCAATGTATTAGGGTGTTTAAAATGCTTTTTAAAATAAAGAGGGGGTGTTAAAATACATTTCCCACCCAAAAAAATTGAATCTTATAATATTAAATAGGGTTAATTATTTAATTGGTTACACATGTTTCACCATTGTGCGGAATGGTTACACATGTTTCAAAATGTGATTAATTGGTTTTGCTATGTGACTAATTGGTTACACATGTTTTTCCCAATGTGATTAATTGATTATTCCGTTAGTAAACCGTTAATTAATTTTTTTAACATATTATTAAATTGTGAAATGACTATTATGCCCCTAGTGGTATTGAAGAACACATAATCATTTTCAAGAACAATAATCGAATCGAAGAACCCATAAATCAAGTCATTTTACGTATCTAAATAGTGACTTAACTGTGATTTCTAACGGTGAACAGTAAAAAAACCAATTAGTCACATTTCAAAACCAATTAATCGCATTTTGAAATATGTGTAACCATTATGCACAATGGTGAAACATGTGTAACCAATTAAGTAATTAACCCTATTAAATATACTCAAAAACACTCTAAGACAATATATGCATGACTAAATCACACAAAATATTATGTGTCGTATTTGTAACAATAATGTAATAAAATCTAATAATTAGTACAAGGATAATAAATTTATTATATGACTTATAATATGCACATATACACACATTTGTCATCCCTAATTAATAATAATATTGACTTCTAAGTAAATTTGAATATTTCATTTTTTTTTAAAAGCGATAATTTTTCTATGAATTATTAGCAAATTAATTAAATCTTGGAAAATTCTATATGAAAACCGCTTAATATTTTTTAAAGACTATAAGTTAGAATTTTGATAAATTTAACCTTTAAATTATAATATTTGTTTATTCTAAAAATAACAAAAAATAGATAAATTTATAAAAATAAATTGAAAAATCTCAAAAACTATTTTGCGCCAAAAATATATAATATGTATTTTTTTAAAAAAATAAAATTATTATTTTTCTTTAAGAAGTTAAACCTGAAAATGTAAATATATTTTTTTGTAAACAAAAGTCATAAGATCATTTCAACTATTTTTTATAATTTTTATAATAAAACATAACAATATGACTTAATACTTAAGAGTAAAATAAGAATAATCATAAATTCTGTTTTTAAAAAAATTAATAATTAGTTTTCATATAATTTTTTCCTTAAATTATTGTTTTTTTTCTTCTCAAAGTAGAGTTTTTTTTGGCCAATAAAGTAGCGCTATTTAAAAAACTAAACATAAGATCTAATATAACTTTTTTTTTTTACAAAACTAGGCATACCCACAAATGAAATTTTCGGCACAATAATTTTTTCACCGGGTCATACTTACAAATCCCATTCGCAAATCGCAAGTAGAGAAGGACGTTACGACTGTCATACTAATTAATGAATGGGTTTCAATTATTCAAAGATACACCTATTTTACTATTTTTTTTAAAAAAAACAGTATTAATTTTTATATTTTTTTAAATACTAGTATTTTGAAAAAAGAAAATTTAAATTATTAATACTGGAAGCACGAGTGTGGAATGTGTGAATATCTAGTAATGATTACGGATCACTATCATTCATCGTAATCATATCACTTACCTTTTTTAAGTCCAACTACATTCCACTTACACGAACCCAAGAAGGATAATTCTAAATCTAATATGTGTTTTTCGTAACTTTTGTACTCATGATTAGTTATAAAATGATTAAAATACGACTTTATTTTTCTATATTTTAATATAATTTGAAATGTTTTTTTTTTAATGTTAGGATAAATGTTTATTTTTCTCTCTACCATTATATTTTCTATCAAAATATATATGTTAAAAGATTGATAAAAATAATAGTTACAAAAAAAGAATGTCACAATCAAACTTTTCAAATATTTTCAACGTTACAATTAGTTTCAATGGAAAGAGCTCAACGTTACAATTAGTTTCGATGAAAAGAGCTCATGTCTCATTCTTGGCTCATATAGTCCCTACTGAAGTGTAAGTTGGTCTTGATTCATGCTCAATCAAGTCTTAATGGAATAAAAACGCGCAATTGTAACATATAATTTTTTTAAAGATTTAATTGTTACATTTTAAAAATATTACGTTTACTCTTCTTCTTTTTTAATTTTTAAAACATATTTTATTAAGTTTGAATGAAAAAACTCAAAACATGAGCAATTTTTATTTTTTAAGGGAGAACAAACTTACAAACAAATACTAAGGAAATTCTTAAAATGTGTTCAAAATTAAAAGATAAAATCATATTTTAGACTCATAAAATGGTTAAATTCTCTACAATAATGTTGAAAAACATAATTGTTCTTTTTCATATTTTAGCAACCCTCACCTTAATCTATGTAATACTAAAAACAAAAGTAATTATCTTAATCTTTGTAATAATAAAAATACAAAAAGCAATCTCACCACAAAGCATGTCTTTAGCTGGTCTCCGATGAGATTGTTTTAATAACTATTCAATGAATAAATTTTACAAAATAATTTTTAGAAAAATGACTTAATGTTTGGGTGGCATTAGCACACTAAACTTATTGGTTTAATCTGCTAATAACTTTAAGTTATAAATTTAAATACGTACCTGTTAAAAAAACAAAGTAGGTAAATAATTAAAATATAACCAAACAACAATAAATTACAATTGTCGGATTGATAATTTGTTTTATCATAAGTTGAGATCGTAAATTTAATTTAAACATACTCAATTTGGACCTTGAATTTCAAGACTTATTTAAAATAAATATTTAAGTTGTAATTGAAGTATCTACTTAATTTATTTTCTATTAGATATATAATTAAATTTAACCTAACATTATCCGTTCTATAATTTGTTTTTGGAGTGACAAATAATGTCATCTAACTAAAAATATATAAAAAATAATAGTGTTAGAAGATAAAACTCAACCTTACTAATGATATTTAGGTCTTTTGATAGCAAAACAACATATTTTATATTTTTTTTACTCTGATGGAGCGTATCGTTAGTTCAAAAATTAAAATTCAATCATCTTAATGACACTTAGGTTCAATTAACTCTCCACTCTTTTTTTAATTATTTTTTTAAGTATGTATATAATTAAATTTATTACATATCAATGTTTATCTTTTTGATCAAATTATAGGACAACTGATATCATATTAGAAATTATATTACATACTAAAACAATACTAATTCGATATTGAGTTACGATGACATATATATCACAATTCGATAGGGGTGACAATTCATGTGTGTCGTGTCTAATTGTGTTGTGTGTAAATAAATAAGTATTAAATGTTTATCATGTTTAAACATATAAGTGTTAAAACAAATTATAAAAGTTAAGATACGATTAATCTTTTGAACAATTTTTTTAATATATATATACACAACACATGTGTAAGTGCAAATATTGTACAATTATCAAAGTTAAATAGATTTGTGAACAAAAAGTTAACGTGTTATTTAAAATAAATAGAATGAAGATAGTTTATCACATACAAATGACTTAAAATAACTTATATTTAATAATGATATTTAATAATGATCAGGCCAAATATTTACATTGTTTTTCTTCATATTTTTCCTAATATTAATGAAAAAAATCAAAATCAATGGTGGTTATCTCGTCACTATATTATTCTAGTAAATTGTATTCGATAATTTAACGCGCGCAAAACGCATCAATTCTTCTAGACTCTAGTCATCTTGAAAAAAATCCATTTATCACTTCGTTCTCTATGTATCTGTCTCTTCTTTTCTTCAACCCTCACTTTCCCTCCTTTTTGCATCCTCGTCTTCCTTAAGTTTCATCCTCCATGTCTTCTTCATCGAGCTAGCTTCTCTCTCTCTCTCTCTCTCTCTCTCTCTCTCCAAATACCTGGTAACTTTTCCAACAGCACTACAAGTCAGATCCATAGTCTTCATCACCGTTAAGAAACATCATCCCCAAACAAACTTGCAGAAGTAAAACGTGTGATTTATGGGCAGGAAGGTTGTCTGTTCTTTTGTAATCCTCGTACTTGATCTGTTCATCGTAAACTCAGGTGATTTGCTCTGTCCTTGTGTCTACTCCTGATATATATATATGGCATCTCCGTCTTTCAATCTTGCTCAATTAATGATCTGCAGTAAGATATTAGTGAACCATAGCTTGAGACTGGAGTAATATACGTACACCATTAAGTTTAGAATTTGAAATTTCTATACACTTCACTGTTTATTGTACCACTTCATTCAAATTCAAATAGAGACCCGCCTAGCAAAGTTAATCTATTTTCTCATGGACAGGATTTCTTTCTGAGTTTTATATTTTGAAGTATTGCTCTCTTCATGTTTACATTACATACTCCTTGATCTCTTTCTTGACTTCTAAGCAACCATAGTAAGAGCAACAAGCAAGACCGACACTTTACAACTTTTTCCTTTCCTTTGCAGCTTCATGTTCAAGACTTGCCAAACAGAGAGAGACAGACCATTACGTAGGAACAGTACTGGAAAAACAAGCACACAAAATTACGAAAAAGGACATCACCAACCCCACCACCACCGTCCCCACAATAATAATCCCCGACCCTATCGACTCATCCACCGCCGCTCCAACCCTCGTGAACCCAACTTCTGTCCCCGATAACGCAACCAGCTCAAACCCACCAAGCACTGGAATTTTAAACACACCGCCTTCACTGAGCGCGAGTTGGTGCATTGCTAGTCAAGGAGCTTCTCGAGCCGCAGTTCAGGTGGCTCTGGACTATGCATGCGGCAATGGAGGAGCCGACTGCACTGCGATCCAACCAAACGGCGCGTGTTATAACCCGAACACGGTTCGAGCTCATGCTTCGTATGCGTTCAATCAGTATTATCAGAAGAACCCAGTTCCAACTAGTTGCAACTTTGGTGGGACGGCTGTGGTGACCAGTACTGACCCAAGTAAGTGACTATCCTATGTTGTCGGTAATCTGTATTCCTAGGTTTATCAAACTTATATTCTCATGTCATATTGAGTCATGGTCTTGTTGAGACTTGAGATTGGATTCCCACTGAACTTTCCTAGTCAAGACACAGATTGCCGAAAGTAAAAGGTCAAAAACTAGACATGGCCCACACAGAAAATTAACCAAAAGCGCCGACCCTATATATATATATATATACACGCAGAAAGTTCACAACCTCTCACTGCCCATGTTCTTCCAAGACATATGCAAGCTTTGGTCGTGATGTAGGGACACTTATTTATTACCCTACACAACAAGCTGAATGTATTTACTATTTAGAGACATGCTTATGACATGTCATTTGTTAATTTAACAGGCACAGGTTCATGTCAGTATAAATCAATAAGGTAACATTATTTCTTCTGCTTCTTCCCAACCCTACTTATCAAACTATAGCTACTTTACTGACCCATTTATGAACATCAATCAATACAAAGGAATCATCTTCTTTATGTATACTTTTTTGCAGCACAATTTCTTCCATTTTGAACATCACCAACTCCAGTGGAGCCACTGTGTTTGGTGCACATGTTCCTAGTGGCCCCTCCACTTCAGAAGCTTCAACAAGAACAACCATATCATCTCTCACACCATTTTTCATAACCTTACTTGGTCTGTATCTGAATGGTCTATGGTTTAAGGAAACCGTCTGGGAGAGACATTGATTAGAGTGACCCAATTAAATTATGCCGCGGAATGAAGTCATTTTTCCTAGATTAATTGTCATATCACGATCTAGATGGTATACATATATTCTATCTCTCTAGGGTTTCCTGTTGTAATGAACAACTCCTCCATATTGTCACGTACACATAATATTGATTGGGTAGCTGAGTAGTGAATTATAAGAAACGAGAACTTTTAAAATTGGTGTATATTTTATATTGTTTAAAAAAGATATATTACACATCATACATGTAGACCCATTAATCCATTGAGTTGGGCTGGGTTGACCAAACCCGAAGTCCATAAGTCAACCCAAATTGATACCTACATAGAATATAGAACTGAACATACTTTATGCAAGAACGGAATCAAGTAAAGACAAGGAATCCCAAGAAATAGATGTAGTTAAGTGGTCAAGAATGGATATGGTTAGGTGAGACAATTAACAATGCGTTTCTACGTGCCTCTTGCATATAATTTGACCAATCTTTAATTTTTGAACCAATACTATTCGAACATTATAACTTTATATTTTCGATTCAGTTGTCCTAATCCTATCTATTGATGGTTAATGATAAAACAGTACTATTAGTTCGAGAATCAGATACATTGAGACCTGACTGACTGACCTGTTAAGCTGGCGTTCCCTGAAGAAAGACGGGCGAAGAACCATCGCGCCCCCTTGCCGCAACAGTCTCCCTCCAACATTCAGAATTAACTTGTTCATGAGAAAGTGGAGCAACGACTTTGAAATCTAGGGTGTCAATTTTGGACACGATACATGGTTGATTCGTGGGTGACCTGTCTATGAGTATTGAGTAGGGTTTAGATTGAACATTTTGGACCTGTAGGTTGGACCCATATGAAAAATGAGATTGAATTTGGATTGTACACATAATTAATATATATATTCTAATAAATAATATAAAACTTCATAGGTCACATGAGTCGTATGAGTTCGTGAGTTGCATAAATTAGTCGGTCATATGGATCAACGAGTCATGCGGATCGACCTATTGACCCACAAAATTAATATTTTATAAATTGAAATGACATGGATTCACGGGTCATACACATTAACTTGTGGATCGTGGACCTGCGGATCGTATTTTAGTCTTGGTCGTATTTGAGTTAAACATATTTTGGGACAAAAATTGGACGACGAGCAGGGGGAGAAGATATCAGTATCGTCTGGGAAGCGGATGAGCTGGAAGCCATCTACTCGCTTTTCCGAGGAAGGATTCCTAAAAAACCTGGGATAAAAGGCCCTTAACTCTCCCACTTCCTCACAAACTCAGGGATGAAATCTAGATTATATACCACGATTCAGAAGTTCAGATTTATACTATATATTATGTGGCAAAGTTTTCACTTTGGGGTTGAAGAGATCATCAAATTAACAAAACTACGCAGGAGCTTTAATGACGGATTTCCAAACCTCTTCATCAACAATGAACAGGATATTCGAGGTCATGCTAGTTGAAATCAGGTTTGCATGTAAGTGGAAGTGATGGATTAATTTGTTTTTTTGTTAGTGGAAGTAGTGAGCAAGAGGTGTGAAGTAGTGTGCAAAGTGTTGCACATGATTATCTAAAAATAGACAGTATTTCTTGTATAAATTCCCAATTGCAGATCGAATAAAATTAATTCAAATTCTGTAAATTTTGCTTCTGTTTTATGCTATTCTTCAACTTATCTTAAACAACAGTGACATTAGAGCTTAACTTTTTAAGGGATCTGTGAGGTTGTGTGATTGTCGATTTCTTGAGATTATTCATCCATAAACACTCTAAAATCTCATCAAATGAAAAATCATTCTTAGGTGTAGCTCCACCAAAATTCGATGACTTAAACTACCAAGCTTGGACTGTCAAAATGGAAGCTTACATGGAGGACACTGATCTGTGGGAGACTGTTGAAGAAAACTATGAAATTCCAGCTCTTCCACCCAATCCCACACTTGCTCAAATGAAGGTTCAAAGGGAGAAAAATATGAGAAAGGCACGAGCCAAGTCATGTATTTATTCGCCTGTCTCACCTACAATTTTCAGTCGAATCATGTCCATACAGTTAGCCAATGAAATTTGGGACTTCCTCGAAGAAGAATACAAAGGAGATGAGAGGATAAGGGGCATGAAATCTCTGAACTTGATAAGAGAATTCGAAAAGGAGCAAATGAAGAAATATGAGACCATCCAAGAATTCTCATACTGATTGGTGGGACTTGCAAACCAGGTTAGAATACTTGGTAAGGAGATGAAGTTTGTGTTGTTAGGTAGTGTTCCTTGACTCTCTCTTGCCCAAACAGTCTCAATTTCAAACCAAGGTTAGGGTTTTGATGTTTCTCTCTGGTCGTCGATGATTCAGTTGTTCGTCAGATCATGATTGTGTGATTGATTGTCGGATCACCGTCGAATGCAATGTCAATGGAAATGGAAGGCTATGCTTCGGAATCGACAGTAAGAAGGTAATGACAGTTAAGAGATTGAAGTGGAAATTCCGGGGAAATGAGAGGGCTGAAGTCGACGGTGTTCCGATTAACATCTCGTGGGATGTTTACAATTGGATGAACTTCCCTGATTCGAGCAGTAAGGATGGTCCTGGTGTGTACATGCTGAAGTTCGAAAAATTAGGGTTTGAGGAAGACAAGATGATGGGTGGATGTTATAATGAACTGGAGAGCTTTAATAGCTTTGGAATGAATGATGTTGAGTTGAGGAAGATGAGGAAGAGCATGCTGAAGAGTGGTCGGAGTTCGTCTTCTTCATTTTCGTTCTCTTTTTCTGCTTCGTCAGGGAGTGGGTCGTCAGTGATGGAGTGGGCGAGCTCTGAGGAGAGCAAACTATGTGGGCCCATTGGTTTCTCTCTGGTTATTTATGCATGGAACAAATGATGATGGAAGAAGAAGAAGATGGATTTTTTTGGTTGTGATTTTGTATTAATGGTAAAGTCTTTGTGTTATTTCTTCGTACTAACATCATTAATTTTGGTCGTGAACATAAATAATAATAATAATGAAGAGAAATCCAACCACCATTGTTTCAATTCAATAGTCAATAGTGTACTGTGTAGAAACAAATTCTTGGGTTTCAATATTATATAGTAATCGGGTTACCAAAATAAATATCTGACTATTGATTGTTGTTGTGTATCCAAAACATCCATTCACGTGCCACGGATTGGTTACCAAGATGCAGCATCCATAGCATCCATTTTCAAAAAAATTCCATGGTAAACAGTGAATCGCACGTCGAATCGGGTTGGATTGTACGAACTGTGAACCAACCCATTTGTCGGTTTAAGGACCGATCTGGTTCTGATAACAGTGTGTATGCCTAATGTATCTAATTAATTATACATTTTTATTTTTGTGACTAAATAATTATGTATTTTTAAGAATGTTATTATTTAATCACTTTATCAGTAAATACATTTTTTTTTGTTAGACAATTTTTAAAGGACTATTTTACTATTTTATTTTCTTCATCATTTTCACCCGTTCTTGTTTCACTTCTTCATTCTTTTTTTAATAAATAAACTCCTTATTCAACTTCATAATCTCTACACATTCTACGGTCAGTAAAAAATCATTTATTCAAGAACCTCTGACTGAAAGAGCTTACGTAATCAGATTCATTGACCTCGTCTCTTTTCTTCAATTGAAGCACACACTTGTGACGAAGTTGAAGCCCAACAGTTTGATTTGCTCGGGAGGTAGTTGCTCTGAACTTCTGCTTCTATCTGTCTAGGGATGATTTCGACCTAAACGATAACTTCCATTCTTCAAGATCCAAGTCTTCTACTTCTTCCTTCTGCAACGATGCTTGTTCGAGTAGCCAAGATGTCCAAAAAAGAACCCTAGAAATTGATTTTTTTGGCTTCATTCAACCTAGAATTCCGAATGGGTTGCATGAACCCATAAAATCAAATTTCTGGATTCCAATTTGTAAAAGAAGACGAAGAGTTAAGACCATATGCAAACAAAAATCTCACCGATCATAGGCCCAATTACTCAATCCATGATCGAATCGAATGTTCTTTAGGGAGAATATAACCAATTCGTCTCATAAAAAAATATATAACCATTAAATTAATTAACCCAAATTTTAATATTGAATCTTTTCTTTTGTCTTACACATATTTTTTTCCACCTTCTTTCTTTGTTTCAATCTTTTTTTTTGTTCAAATGTGACTTTAACATAAGTTTTATCATAACAGGACTGACGGTCCGACCAATTTAACTAAACTAAAAGACTAACTTGCATAGTTAACAATGTTTGAACCGATATAAACCTTTGCAAAAATCGATAATTTTTTTTAAAAAAGGTTGCTTTCCTATTCGTATTTTTGGATGATTTTTTAACAGACCAATCATTTGATTTTCAAATATTAGGTTTCCGGTTTAACAAGCCAATCAATTTTTGATTATGCTGTCTCCGATCTGCATCTCCATCCCCATCCCCTTTCTCCTTTAGGAACATATCTCAATCTCTCTAGGCCTACCGCATCCAGATCAGCCACGCCTCGCCAGCTAACTAGAAACAAACCAAGTTGGAGGTTCGATTTCAAGGCGTCAGGAAGCACCCAGTTTGATAGTTTCAAGTCGTCTTTCCTTTAACTGAATAATGATATCCACATGGTTTGGGAAATAATTTCTTCAACACGTGCAGATTTGTTGATGCTACTTTCACTATCTCAACGAATGTACGGTTTTGTTTTCATCCTTAGGTTGTGGATAAGCTATTGGTTGAATTTTTTCAAAAACTGTTTAGTTTATAAAAAGTATTTGAAAAAGTGTATATCGAATTTTTTTTTATAGAAAAGTATGTATACGCGCGACGCGCCTATTGAATAGGCGCATCCCTAGGACGCGCCTATTCAGTAGGCGCGTCCTAGGGATGCGCCTATTGCCTAAATTTTTGTTTTTTTTTTCGCAAAAACACCGGACACCGGTCTATCAGAAACCACGTTGATTTTAAGTCTGCTTATGGTTTTCCTCCTAAATAGAAATTGAGAGATAGTCTCACGCGTTGCTTCATCTCAGTATTCATAGGTCCAAACTCTAAATTTTCCAACTTGTTCTGAACAACAATGAAACAAAGTTGTTTATTCACAAGTTTCTGAATGAGACTTTTCTTCAGATACACTAGCTAGTTTGACATTTTCAGGAATTACTCCTGCAAAAGAGCTCTTTGGGGTTACTTTAGGTTCATGTCCTAAATTTTCCAACTTGTTCTGAACAACAATGAAACAAAGTTGTTTATTCACAAGATTCTGAATCTTCCGAATATCTTGTAAAGCTTCTCCAATGACTATAGCTTTTTATCTGAGTTCAAGCCTGCTTATTGTTTTCCTCCTAAATAGAAATTGAGAGATACTCTCTCCAGTAAAGAAGAAAGGAAGTTCTAAGAAGAAATGGTTTTTTAGCAAACTATGTATACGCGCACCCCGGGGTCGCGCCTAACGGACATAGTTACTTTTTGAAATTTATCTAAAGTAACCCCAAAAGAGTTATTTTGCAGCAGTAATTCCTGAAAATGTCAAACTAGCTAGTGTAGTTGAAGAAAAGTCTCATTCAGAAACTTGTGAATGAACAACTTTGTTTCAATGTTTGACCTCGCGGATGTTGTTCAGAACAAGTTGGAAAATCTAGGGCAGGAACCTAAAGTATTTAACTTCTGAGAACTTCCTTTCTTCTTTATTGGAGAGACTATCTCTCAATTTCTATGTAGGAGGAAAACCGTATAAACAGGCTCAAAATCAGATGTTTTTCAAAAAGTAAGCATATAGTAGGAAAAAAAGCATACATGGAGGAATTTGGTGCGCGTAGAGGAATTTGGACTTGTGAATACTGGGATAAAGCAACGCGTGAGACAATCATCTCGGTGGTTTGTTAACAAATTGATTTTCTGTCCTCTTGATCCAAGACCCTTTTGTTAACAAATTGATCTTCTGTCCTCTTGATCCAAGACCCTTCCTAACCATTGGAAGGGGATCAGTTTTCTTCTGTCCTCACCGTACGACAGAAGATATTCGGAAGATTCAGAATCTTGTGAATAAACAACTTTGCTTCATTGTTGTTCAGAACAAGTTGGAAAATTTGGAGGAAAACCTGTGAATACTGAGATAAAGCAACGCGTGAGACTATCTCTCAATTTCTATTTAGGAGGAAAACCATAAGCAGACTTAAAATCAACGTGGTTTCTGATAGACCGGTGTTTTTGCGAAAAAAAAAAAATTTAGGCAATAGGCGCACCCCTGGCGTGCGCCTATTGCAGTAGGCGCATCCCTAGGACGCGCCTATTGAATAGGCGCGTCCTAGGGATGCGCCTATTCAATAGGCGCGTCGCGCGTATACATACTTTTCTAAAAAAAAAATTTCGACATATACTTTTTCAAATATTTTTTCAAAAGTGAACAGTTTTTGAAAAAACTCCTATTGGTTATGTTATTGTTAGAAGTCGAATTTTTTCAAAAACTATTCACTTTTCAAAAAATATTTGAAAAAGTGTATATCGAAATTTTTTTTTTAGAAAAGTATGCATACGCGCGACGCGCCTATTGAGTAGGCGCATCCCTAGGACGCGCCTATTCAGTAGGCGCGTCCTAGGGATGCGCCTATTCAGTAGGCGCGTCCTAGGGATGCGCCTATTGCAATAGGCGCATCCCAGGGGTGCGCCTACTGCAATAGGCGCACGCCAGGGGTGCGCCTACTGCGTAAATTTTTTTTTTTTCGCAAAAACACCGGTCTATCAGAAACCACGTTGATTTTAAGTCTGCTTATGGTTTTCCTCCTAAATAGAAATTGAGAGATAGTCTCACGCGTATTCATAGGTCCAAACTACAAATTTTCCAACTTGTTCTGAACAACAATGAAACAAAGTTGTTTATTCACAAGTTTCTGAATGAGACTTTTCTTCAGATGCTCACGCGTTGCTTTATCTCAGTATTCACAGGGTCTCGTTGATTTTCTGCATAGTGTACTCGTTGATTTTAAGTCTGCTTATGGTTTTCCTCCTAAATAGAAATTGAAGTCTTTCATCACAAACTACTCTCTTTTTCGTAGGGTGATTCAGTTTGTTGTCATTGATATACCGCGCTATAATTGCTCCAACATCTTGCTGAGAGATCTAATCATGCGTCTCTACACCAACCGATTTGAGAAACTCGATGAGATTACTCGATCCCCATCTAACAAATTCCATTTTTCTTGATTGGTACTTCCTTTTTGGTTGTGAATGAGGTTAAATTCCGTCACATTGAACTGTCACGAAGGTAATTGCAAAAGAGCTCTTTGGGGTTACTTTAGGTTCCTGTCCTAAATTTTCCAACTTGTTCTGAACAACAATGAAACAAAGTTGTTTATTCACAAGTTTCTGAATCTTCCGAATATCTTCTTTTGGCTCAAGATACTCCATCAAGCAATTATGTTTCTCTTCCAACTCAGGGCTACCATTCTTTTCCATCTCCATTTGGAAATGCAGAAGCTTTCGTACTTCTACAAAGCCACTCCTCCCTGCCTCTCTCCACAGATATCTCACTACATATCTATATCTTTCATTAATGAGACAGAAAAATCGAACAGGGTATAGGCTAACTAACAGCTGCAACACATTAGAGGCAGGCATGCTAGAAAGGTCCTGCAGCTGCAATCTTCCGAATATCTTGTAAAGCTTCTCCAATGACTATAGCTTTTTATCTGAGTTCAAGCCTGCTTATGGTTTTCCTCCTAAATAGAAATTGAGAGATACTTTCTCCAGTAAAGAAGAAAGGAAGTTCTAAGAAGAAATGGTTTTCCTCCTGAAAATGTCAAACTGGCTAGTGTATTTGAAGAAAAGTCTCATTCAGAAACTTGTGAATGAACAACTTTGTTTCAATGTTTGACATCGCGGATGTTGTTCAGAACAAGTTGGAAAATCTAGGGCAGGAACCTAAAGTATTTAACTTCTGAGAACTTACTTTCTTCTTAATTGGAGAGACTATCTCTCAATTTCTATGTAGGAGGAAAACCGTATAAACAGGCTCAAAATTAGATGTTTTTCAAAAAGTAAGCATATAGTAGGAAAAAAAGCATACATGAAGGAATTTGGTGCGCGTAGAGGAATTTGGACTTGTGAATACTGGGATAAAGCAACGCGTGAAACAATCATCTCGGTGGTTTGTTAACAAATTGATTTTCTGTCCTCTTGATCCAAGACCCTTTTGTTAACAAATTGATCTTCTGTCCTCTTGATCCAAGACCCTTCCTAACCATTGGAAGGGGATCAGTTTTCTTCTGTCCTCACCGTACGACAGAAGATATTCGGAAGATTCAGAATCTCGTGAATAAACAACTTTGTTTCATTGTTGTTCAGAACAAGTTGGAAAATTTGTAGTTTGGACCTATGAATACGCGTGAGACTATCTCTCAATTTCTATTTAGGAGGAAAACCATAAGCAGACTTAAAATCAACGTGGTTTCTGATAGACCGGTGTTTTTGCGAAAAAAAAAAAAAATTTAGGCAGTAGGCGCACCCCTGGGATGCGCCTATTGAATAGGCGCATCCCTTGGACGCGCCTACTGAGTAGGCGCATCCCAGGGACGCGCCTATTGAATAGGCGCATCCCTAGGATGCGCCTACTGAATAGGCGCGTCCCAGGGATGCGCCTATTCAATAGGCGCGTCGCGCGTATGCATACTTTTCTAAAAATTTTTTTTCGATATACACTTTTTCAAATATTTTTTTTAAACTAAACAGTTTTTGAAAAAAGTCCTTAGATTTGAGGAATGAAAATATATTTACGATGATCACTATTTTATTTTTTACGATCAAAGATTATTTTAAATATGATATAAGTATGTAAAGGGGTTGCTCTCTTGATTAATTTTTTACGAATTATTTAACATGATATGGTCGCTCACCCATGGAGAATCGGTCTAGATCTAAACCCACTCGAATGAATTGTAGTATTTAACCATATTATTTATTTTAACAAGTTTGATGTACCTCAAATTTTGCTTAAATACTACGCTTTTCTAAGTTTATTTAAAATTAGTTTGAATCGCTTTGTACTTTTTATTATAAAAATATATCTTTAATATAAAATATTTTAAGTCTCTAACCTTTAATTATCAATTCAATTATATATGAAATATTCAAAATTTAAATTTAAGATGAAAACAACTAAATACTTATTACAGAAGGGTTCCAAACCTAAACAGTATCAAAAACAATTTAAGAAAATGTACGAGAAACGATATTAGACAACACTGCATTAAAAATGATATGAGAATATTATTAAAAATGGATAAACATAAAGTACGACAATGAAACGACGTCAGAAACTATATTTTTATTAAATATATAGAAATTAAAAATGATATACAATTTTCAGTTTTCAATTATATTTTTTAATGTAGTTGGTACGAACCGTTTTCATTTTTCTTCAATTTATTTATTGAGTTGGTTCGGTCTAATTAATTCACTGAAAAAATGTGTGATTTAGTTTCCTCAAATCGGGTTTTAATGCGCATTTTAGCAGATACACAAGCGAAATGAAATCTAGAGTAGAATTGAAGTTTATATTTCTTCCTCCAAGTGTAAGAGCTAATTTTAGTGCTACATATAGATCTCTTTTAATTGAGATAACACATATTTTATTGGAAGCTGAAAATAATTGACAAAATGTCTTAGGTAAAGAATATTTTTTAAAAAATATTGCACTTTTTCACTAAGTTGTACTTAAATTCCTATTTATATAACTCGTATTAAAAACTTTTCTAACAGAAATAAAAAGAAATATATATTTTTATGTATAATTTTGATTAACAATGCTACAAAATGCACTTCAAACAAACTAAACTAGTGTAAAAATTGATCATTTTCAATTTTAAATATTTTAAAAAATGGTAATCATTCTATTACTTTTTTTTCTTCAAAACGTGAAATCATTTCACTTTACTAATTAACTATTGAATAAAGTATGAGTGTATCCACATTCCACATATTTTACACATCTAGTTACTACTATTAATATATTTTTTATGCGGTTTAGTGCTTAATTGCACCGCTCATTTTCATTCTATCTTCATTTTTTAAAACTCTAAATGGAGTTTTTTTGAAAAATATACATGTCAGATTTTTTATTTAAAAAAGTAAGTATACATATTTTTTTTTTAGAAAAATGGGTATACACTCACCCTGGGGTCGCGCCTTTTGGACATAGGCGCACCCTGGGGTGCGCCTGTGTCATGTTTTTTTTCTTTAATATTTTTTTTTGGAATATGATAGACTCGATATTTAATTAAAACTAAAATTATGTATCTATTAAAAAAAATTTAAAAAAATTATAGTAAGTAGATATTTAATTGCGATTCAAATGATGCAAAAAATATTAAATTTGGATTTACGGATTGACTGTACGGCATGCCGTAAGTTGAGATATGAAAATTGTACTTAAAAAATTATAACTCGGACCATGTAAGTCCAAAATCAACACGGTTAACGTCATTTAGGTCGTAAATCAATTATCTACGTAGGATAAATTTGGAAGTGTTTTCCAAATAGTGTTTTGCATAGTAAAGTTACTGTTTACGACCTAAATGACGTTAACCGTGTTGAGTTTGGACTTACATGGTCCGAGTTATAATTTTTTAAGTACAATTTTCATATCTCAACTTACGGCATGCCGTACAGTCAATCCGTAAATCCAAATTTAATATTTTTTGCATCATTTGAATCGCAATTGAAATATCTACTTACTATAAATTTTTAAATTTTTTTTAATAGATACATAATTTTATTTTTAATTAAACATCGAGCCATCATATTCCAAAAAAAAAAACATGGCACAGACGCACCCCCAGGGTGCGCCTATGTCCAAAAGGCGCGACCCCGGGGTGCGCGTATACCCATTTTTCTAAAAAAAAAAATGTATACTTACTTTTTTAAATAAAAAATCTGACGTGTATATTTTTCAAAAAAACTCCTCTAAATGACTAATCGACACCATAAGTGCATTTATAAATACATTTTCAATTCATAACTTGCAATTTTGAGTTCATTTTAAAATACTAAATCACTAGTCAAACTCATACCTGAATTTATTGTGAAAAACATAATTTAATTTTTTAAATATCATTATTATTATTATTATTCTGCGTTGCTAGGTAAAATAGTGGGAAAAATATGAAATTGCACCCGGATCTTTACCATTTTTTGTAACTGGACCTAGGACCTATATATTTTTTGTCGCAATTACTTACATTCTTATGTTTAATTTTGTTGGTAATTGCACCAAACGTTAATAATACCCATTAAGTGTCACGTGAAAGTCACGTGGTGTCGTTTATTTCAAAACGATGCAATGTAAAAAGGTCTGGTCTGACCGAAGCACTCCTCCTACTCACATCTCTTCTTCTCATCTTTTCATCTATCTGACTGAAACCCTAACTTCTTCACGCAAGGCTCCCTTGTCCCTTACGCAAACCAGACTTCTTCGACAAAGCTTCTTCTCCCATTCCACATAAGTTTCTTCTCCCAAATGAACCAAGAAATCAATAACAACTCTACTAGATCAAAAGTTGGCATGCACTAAACCGGAAGTATGAGAACTGGGTGAAAATGGCAATGATCGGAGAGACTAATTTCTTGTATACAGAAGAAATCATCCACTAATGTTTCTACTTGTATACAAAGAATTCCCTACATACATCCTATCCGTAATTCTGTATAATGTTTATTTTAAAAATGTAATCTTAGATTACAACACTATATCCATATGCAGTAATGCTGCACATAAACAATTTTCAGTCGTTCAGTTTCACCTTGATCTCAGACCTCGACAGTCTTACCAAGCAAATGGAAGCAAATGAGAGGGACACAATAAGCATCGAGAACACACTATTCCATCCTCTAGTAGAGATATACCCAGCCAAGAGTGGCCTTAGAGCTGCACCAACATAGCCTGTGTCGTCAATGATAGCAGTTACAGTGGCTATTGTGATGAGCGTGTAGGGACCATTACCTTTAATCTCCACGCCTCCGGAAACCCAATAGCAGATGAAGAATCATCCTCTTTTATATTGGCTGATGCAAGAACTCTGCTTCTTCAGATTCTACCACTTTCTCAGAACTCTCAGGCACCTTACCCTCCACATCCATTTCGATATCCTTCCCCGAAGGCTCAAATCCAAGATCTTCATGTCTAACAACTAGAAATGAGAATACTAAAACTCCTACCACGATCACCAAAATGCCAAGCAAAACAAAAGACCAACCCCATCCATACTCTCTAAGACTCTTGATGCAATAACTGACCCGACAATGTTACCAACAAATGTATGGGAGTTCCATACTCCCATTATCAGTCCCCACTTCGATTTCCCAGACCAGTTTCCAACAACAGAAACAACACAGGGCCACCCAATTAACTGAACAATCCACACGTGATTTGAACAATCACAAAGAATATAAAAAAAATGGACATTCAACCAATACCCTAAACCAAAAACTAGAGTGAAAATGCCACTACCCATCATTCCAAACACAAGAAACAATCTCAGGTCAATCATATCTCCAATATGCCTAGCAAAATACATTACAATGGCGTATGATGTCAGGAATGCAAGATCGAGCTCACCGAGCCTGTGCGTCCCTTTTGGACCATCAAATGGCGCCCAACCCACATCATCTGAGGTTGAATTGGAAAGGGATGCTGTGAGTTTGGGCTCCACTCTCGGCCGTAGCACGCTCGTGACGATGCTTAGGGGCTTCCGTGAGACATGAAATGAAGCATACGCAAGGAAAGTCAGGACCAGAACCAAGAATCAGTGAACATCTAAGGTTTTGTTTGGAGGTTTAAGAGTCGTGAATAGATCCATACCATGTGCTAGATCCATGGAAATTCAAGCCACAAGTGCTAGACCAGGTACTGGGATCCATGACGGAGGTTTGTGGACCGTGGTCTCGAAGTAAGGTCTCTCAGCAGCGTCTTATTCGTTATGGGTATTTTTGGTATATTAATTTATGATTAAATCACACGAACGACATGTGATGTCTATTTAACAGTTAACAAACGACAATGGACGGAAAAGTCTAATTACTAACAAACTGAAATATATGGGTGTGATAACAAACATTATGAGTTCAATTACCAATTGCTAGGGAACCGTGAGAGATCTTCGTCGGGCCTTCATCGACTCTTTGTCTCAGCCATTCCGGCTGATTTCGTGCGCAATCGATCACTGAAGGGAGAGGCGCGAGGGAAAGGGAAGCATCTGTGGCTTCAGAGGAAAGTAAGGAACCAATTGAGGGAGAGAGCCACCTGAACCCTAGGCTGGCACCGATCGGCGATAACGACGTAATCGTGGAATCCAGCAATGGATTGGGCTACCTGAGGTCAAAAGCACTTACATCAGCCTCTCTTTCACCCGACTCGGCAACCCCCAGCTCCACCACATCCGAGTCGGCGCCAAGCTTCTCAATCGGGGTAATCTGGGGAGGTAAGCCTAATTCAGTAGAATAGCTGTCTAGTTATTAATAGTTTCAATTCATAGAGCCTTTAGGATGAATAGGTCGAACTGCCAAAATGCTTCTAGGGTAGACGATGATAGGACGATGCCTGGGAAGTATGTCGATATCCCTGAGAATGTTGATCTGTCAGTTGGCAATATGTGTGTGGGCAAGGTCATATGCGACAAGCATGTGAATGCTGAAGTGGTCCACAATGTTTTGGAACAAGCGTGGGCAAGGTATGCGGGGGTCCGAGTCCAAGAGCTGACAGGGGAGGTGATCCTCTTTGAATTCGAGAAGGAGGAGGAGCTCAAGGATGCCATGGATTGGTGCCCGTGGGCAATCCAAGGCAACTGCCTATCCCTCAAACGGTGGAGGCAAGGGATGAGGGTGGCAGAGGTCCATTTCACGATGGTCCAGTTCTGGATACAAATCCATGGATTGGAAGTTGAGAAGTTCTGTGAGAAGAACACGATGAAGATAGGACAGAGCATTGAGACGGTTATGGAGGTGGACGAAATTGTTGGTCCAATGGGGTTGGACAGAGACTTCATTCGTCTAAAGGTTGAGGTTGACACAACCAAACCCCTACAAGCAGGGTTCTAGTATACGAGACGCAATGGGGGCACTGGCCGAGCCACAATCAAGTACGAAAGGCTCCCGGAATTCTGCTTTGGGTGCGGTCCGATGGGGCACACGAAGAGGGCTTGTAGCTCCGAGATAACCATCTCGGAGGAGGCAGAAGGGGGGCCTATGTATGGGCCATGGATCCGTGTTGATCGCCCAAAGAGAAGGCTCAAACAATGCAGGTTCGTGGGGAAAAGCCCAGGCTCAAGCTCGGGGGAGACGAAGCGCAGAAGTTGGAAGGATCTAATGAAGGAGCGACAATCACGGGAAGGATCCCAAACACCACCCCAAGGGAAAGCGAGGGACGAAAGGAGTCCACCACCCGAGAAGGAGGTGGAGGTGGAGAGGGGAATGGGGGATGGTCTGAGGGAGGCAGCGGAGATAACAGTGTATACACACGAGGAAGTCTAGAAAGAGACAAGGGACACGAGGATCCGAGTAAACCAAGGCAAGGACAGGTCTGGGAAATGTCCAAGGACCGCACCAACAAGGAATCAGCTGCGGCTGATAGGGGGAGGGACAACCAGCTAAGGATCGCAGATAGGGGGAATACCCTCCAAATTACGAATGGAGGGAAGGAGGATTTGGAAGAAGTATGGTATACCCAAGGAATGCCGAAGGAGGGGAGTAGGGAGGCAGGGTTAAATAGCATCAGGGTGATTACTGAGCTGATGGAATTAGAAAACAGTCCGATGGAGGAGATGATGGACTCCACTTTGCATGAGGTCAAGGTGCACGAGTGGAGCTACATCGTTGAATCTCCTGACTCGTCTACCTCGGATCAAGCGGTGATGAGCTTGACAACTGGTCTCAGCCCGATGATCCAAAGGATCAACCTGAAAAGGAAATTCGAGGAGGAGGCAGGATCGGGATCTGATGGGCAAGAAGACCCCGACCCAAAGAAGATAAAAGGGACTGCAATGAAGGGTGTTGCAAGTCCGGTGAAGAAGAAGGCGGTGGGGAGAGGGAGATTGGGGAAGAAACACGAGAGCACAGCTCGTAGACGCATCATGGGTGCGAAGGAGAAGAAGATAATGACGGGTTCTGGTAGCTGTCCCGAGACAGCTACCCCACCCCATTGATCTATAAGGTGTGGAATTGTCGGGGACTGAGATCGACCCTGACAATTCCGTACCTAACCGATCTCACTAGGAGAGCGAAACCCGACATTATCTATCTCATAGAGACGAAAAACACGGAGACGTACTGTGAATCAATAAGACGGAAGCTGAAAATGGACGATGCATGCTATGTCAACCCGGATGAGATATCGGGGGGACTAGCAATATGGTGGACGAATGAGGTGCAGATCCAAATATTGAGTAAAGGGCCGAATATGATAGATACCACCACGATAACTAAGGTGAATGGTGGGGAGGTTATGCAGATCTATGCAAGCACGGTTTGGAGGGAACGTCTAGAATTTTGGGATACCTTGCGCGGAGTTGCTAGTGGTAGGACTGACCCATGGATGTGTGTGAGTGATTTTAACGAAATCGCGCGGGGAGGTGAAAAACAAGGAGGCCGACCGAAAGACCCCAGGAAAATGGATACTTTCAATGCCATGATGCGAGACACATGTCTAGTTGACTTGAGGTACAAAGGTAGCCACTATACCTGGTGTAATAATCGGGAGGGAGAGGAACGGATTAGGGAAAGACTCGACAGGGCATTGGTCAATCAAAACTGGATCCGGGCACACCCAAATGCCACGGTGATCCATAAACTTCAGATTGGATCAGACCATTGCCCATTGTTGATTCACGTGAACAGAAAAAACATAAAGAGTCAACGACCTTTCCGGTTTGAGAAGGCATGGACGGAGGAGAGGGAATGCTAAGCTATTGTGAGGGATGTTTGGGATTTGAGCCAACGAGAAGGACAAATTGGGGGCATCCACAATAGGCTCACTCGATGTCGTAAGGACCTACTACAATGGAAACATAATGCCGTGAGGAACAACCGGAAAGTGATTGAGGAGATTCATGAGGATCTCCGAAGGGTGCAACAGAATAGCCACGGGCATTATAGGCGTGACATTGAGGTATCTCTAAAGAGGAAGTTGGAAGAGACGTGGGCAAAGGAGGAGGAGTACTGGAGACAGAGGTCTCGAATACAGTGGATGGAGGCCGGTGATATAAACACGGCATATTTCCACCAGGCTACGGTGGAGAGACGGAGGAAGAATAACATCTGTCGTATGCAGAGACAGGATGGAATATGGGTCGAAAATGAAGAGGATATTGCGCGTGAATGTGAATCATATTTCCACGAGATATTTACGACAGAGGGTACAGAGGGGGTCCAGGACCAGTTGATTAGTGTACCAGTAATGGTGACCCCAATAGAGAACAACTTATTGACCAGGATGGTGTGTAGGGAAGAGGTGAAAAGAGCAGTATTCCAACTGGGAGGGAACAAAGCTCCAGGCCCAGACGGCTTCCCGGGATTGTTCTATCATCGTTTCTGGGACGTTTTGGGTGAGGACGTATTCCTATCGGTTAGAGGCTTTTTTGAATCGAATGTATTAATGCCTGGATACTGTTATACTGATATAGTCTTAATCCCTAAGATCCCCAACCCGGTCAATACGACCCACTTTAGACCAATTAGCCTATGCAATTTCAGCTATAAAATCATCTCTAAAATCCTTTCAAATAGGCTTAAATTGGTACTACCTAAACTTGTAACCCCCTATCAAAGTGCTTTTGTCTCAGGCAGGTTTATCCACGATAACATCCTTATCGCCCATGAGGTGTTCCACCACCTTAGGACGAACAAGAGGAGAGGGAGCGAGGAGTGTGCAGTAAAATTGGATATGAGCAAAGCGTATGATCGCATTGAATGGGAGTTTCTCTTACAAACTCTCAAAAGGTTAGGGTTCTCAAGTAAATGGTGCAGCTGGATTGAGGAGTGTGTGACCAAGGTGCAATATGGCGTGGTAATCAATGGAACGAAGACACTTAGGTTCAGACCGACAAGAGGTATCAGGCAGAGAGACCCACTTTCTTCGTACCTCTTCATCCTTGTCGCGGACGTACTCTCACGCCAGATTATGCGAGACGTGGAGGAACATAGGTATGAAGGGATCAGAATCAAGAGGGAGTGTCCGGAGATACACCACTTGTTCTTCGCGGACGACTCCATCTTCTTCATGAAAGCGGCGGAGAGGAATGCACAGACCCTTAAGGAATCAATAGAAAGGTATAGCAAGGCGTCCAGTCAAAAGATAAATTTGGATAAGTCTTGTATTCAGTTTGGTAGGACAACGAGGATGGACACGAATCAGCAAGTGGCCACCATTCTGAACATCCCAGTTGTTGAGGATGCGGGTAGATACCTGGGTCTTCCTACCAACTGGGGGCGATCCAAGAGGGAGGCCATGTAATACCTCAAGGAACGGGTTATCAAGAAGATCCATGGGTGGAAAACTATGTTCCTTAATACCGCAGGAAAGGAGGTACTGATCAAGGCGGTAATTACCGCCATCCCGACCTATGTTATGTCTCTCTTTAAATTACCAATTACGTGGTGTGCATATGTGGCGAAACTCATAGCACGGTTTTGGTGGAATGGTCGGGATGATAGGAGAAAGATTCATTGGGTCAGTTGGGGGAAATTAACCCAACCAAAGGACCTAGGAAGTATGGGCTTCCGCGATATGACCGATTTCAACAAGGCCATGCTGACCAAGATGGCATGGCGACTTCATACGGACAACACCTCGATGTGGGCGAGGGTGTTGAGAGGCCTCTACTACCCGAGAGGGGGGCTTATGGATGCGACTCGAGGAGCTCGACCGTCATGGGCGTGGTCGAGTATCTTGGAGGGACAGGATATTTTACATCAAGAAGGGATGTGGAGGGTTTGAACTGGGGAACACATCGATGTATTTAGGGATGCATGGATCCCGGGCATTCCTAGTAACCGAATCAGGACCAACCCAGGCGATACGGAGGGTACTCCGGTGCGAGTAAGCGACATATATGATACGGGGAGTAAGCGCTGGAAATTGGCGGATCTGCAGCATAGCCTATCGGGATCGGAGCGAGCTGCGATCGAGGCAATACACATGAGCAACACCCCCACCGAGGACAGGCTCGTATGGACCTCGACTGCATATGGGATTCCGAGACCACAGCTGGTCTACCACCAGATTCGAGGAAGGGAGACTAGTTTGAACAACCGCGCGGCTGCGGGCGAGGCCACCGTCGAGAGCCGAACCTGGACAACCATTTGGCAAGGCGACTCCATTCCCAAGGTAAAGCAATTCCTGTGGCGAGCTTCACATAATGCTTTACCTGTACGTGCTGAATTGGCGAGACGGGGATTCCAAACCGAACCAAAGTGCAGCTTTTGTGATGCTATTGAAATGACCATGCATGCTATCTTGGAATGCCCTTGGGCATTAGCTGTATGGTGTAGACTGTGGGGTTCGGTTGCTGCAGGTGCTGGTACTGCAGGTTGGCTTGAATGGATTAGGTCCATTCAGGCGTTGAGCCACACCGGAGGTGAGGCAGGTCGATGGAGGCGTGTGCTGGGGGAAGCAACCGCATGAGAGATTTGGAAAACCAGATGTTGTGCTAGCTACGAAGGGAATGAGCCGCAGGTCGAGCCGACGGTCCGGGCTGCGCGAGCCCTGGCAAGCGAAACATGGCGAGCTGTGCACAAAACCAACAGGGTCAGACTTGACCATGGGAGTGAGCATGCGGATAGGGGCTGGGTCCGACCAGCTCCCGGGGTGGTGAAGGTGAACTGTGACGCGACTTGGGACCACACAACTAACAACGGTGGCCTAGGTGTGATCGCGAGGGATTGGCGCGGCAATACCGTTGATGGTAGGAACGCTAGGTGCTTTGGTGCGAGTGCGAAGATCTTAGAAGCTAAGGCGATCCTCCAGGCGACGGAAATGGCGAGACACCACGGGTGGAACAATGTCATCATCGAATCGGATGCCCTTTGTGTAATAGATATACTTAGAGGAGGACATCTTGAGAATGATTGGGAAATTCACAATGTGGTAGTTGATATATTGAATGTGGCAAAGGAGTGCCCAAATATCCAATGGCGGTTTGTCCGGCGAACGGCGAACAGATGCGCACACTGGATTGCAACAAATTCGAAACATGGGATGTGTCCATCTAATTGGACTGTGTTACATCCGCCTCCTTTATTGTCTTTATGTAATTCAGACTATGTAAACGGTTTAACCGAGTAATGAAGTGTTTGATTTATTGGCCCAAAAAAAAAATTACCAATTGCTACAAACATCCTTGTGCAATTTTATAATTTTCCCTAAAATAGTTCTTTTAACATAATACATGTCAATTTATTTGAACTAGTTAATAAATATTAATTTTTGTACAAACTGCAATATTTTTCAGATATTCAAATGCAATTAACAAGATAGTTAACATTAATAGGCGAGGTAAATATAATTAACATGGTTGAATATCTAGTGTAAGATATCTGCAATTGAAATTGGTAGAATTCTCCATTGATAATCATATTCAAAAATTTGAAATTTATAAAGAAAGGAAAACTGTTTCTCCTCTCTGCCTGTCTCCCACCTTTCCCCTCTTTCACTCACCTGGCATTTTGATGACACCCATATCGAAGCACATGGAAGCAAACAGCAAATGAAAGAAGGAGACAACTGGATTAGAACACGATCGTCATTCCTCCTTCTCCTCCGCCTCCTCCTCGTTATTGCCACTGCCTTCTCCACAGTCCACACACACCTCCTCCAAACAGACAAAACAATCTCCCTCTTGAGCTTTTTACTTTTCGGTGTCCTTTACGGACGGACCCATCGTCGTCGTCAATTTGACATCTCTTCAACTCCATCATCGCAATAAATTAACAGCACACCTCCTCTCTCTCTATATCTCTCTCTCTTCCTCCTACTTACTCTCTCTACATACTTCATCCATGAATCGTGAAGAAACGACTCAAAACCAAGAACCCACATCCACAATCAAGTCAAATCCTCAAAACTCCCCTCAAAAAACAAACTTAGCGTCAAAGAAAATGGTGGGTCTGGCCAAGAAGACAAGACCCAGGTCATCAAGAACGCAGAGGATTTCAATCAAGAACAACGATCAAGAACATGAACACGACAAGGTAGAAGTCCAGCAGAAGATTGTGGCACTGCAGAGGATTGTACCAGGGGGCGAGGAACTCGGAGTTGACAAGCTTTTTGAAGAGACTGCATGTTACATAAAGTCGTTGCAGAACCAGGTTATGGCCATGAGAGCGCTTACGAGCTTCTTTGAAGGGTTGGAGAGGGAGAAGACAATGTTTGGAGGTTGAAGATGAAATTAAATTTTCTCAAAACCTTTTTTTTTGTTTTTTATAATGTTTTCTTTCTTTCAGTAATTGATAGAGATATTTTTTCTTCTTCATTTGGTTACATTAATATTTTTTCGTTATCATTTTCTTCATATCTGACTTAGTAGGGTACTGAGAACTGGAGAGGTTGGTGATCAATTATATATGTGTAAGATCTATGGGTTAAATAATCTATATATAGTTGTATATCATATTTATCTTGTCCATATTTTCTTTAGAAACTGAATTTATGCGCATGTGACAACAGTTACCATCGTTGTTTTGTTGTACTGATTTTTCTGTAGAGAAGCTCTAATATTAGAAAAGACATGAAAAAGAGAAGAATGGAAGGAAAGAGGTGTTGTATTGTTTCTTGTTGACAAAGTCTGCATCTTTACTTCACATGGCTATGGGTTTGCTGGAAAAGGCTTTTTCTTCTGCATGATTTTACAGCAAAAGCCAGTTCATTGATGAGGTTTATGTGCTAGTATTGAAGGAAGGCTACGACGTACATTGAGGGTTGTTAGTTCTTATCAACTGATACGATTTCAGTTTTATCGAATGTCGGTGTTCGGATCAATGGAGCTCTATCTGGGGTGTTGAAGATGAAGAATCTAGAAGCATAAGTCTGGACATTAGGGATACTTTGTACAAAATTTATCGAATGGTCTAGTATTTTTTTTTTGTCATAATAAGTACTTTTATTTCAAACCCGGTTTCCGCTAGTTTTGATACTATTACAATCATTAATCAAAATACTACTTAGTAAGAGTGGGGGTCTTTCAATTCAATCACTTAGACACACTCCTAATCTTGCTTGTTTCGCTATCCAATTAGCGCTTTCGTTTGCGGTTCTTCGGATTTTCTTCCACGCGATCCCGCTCACCTCCATTGCTAGAGCTTTGATGTTGTCACACACCGTTTCAATCCTCCAATGATGTACCTTGTTATTCAATTGGTTGATCACTACCTCCGAATCTGATTCAAGCACTACATTGTTCATTCTTTCTCTATCATCAACCTCATTCCGAGCAAAATGGCTTGAGCTTCCATAGTCGTGACATCCGATCCCAGCAAAGTTCTGTTGGCCCCGTCCTTTACATGTCCTCCCTCATCTCTTGCGATGACACCTATCCCTCCCATTATTGTCCGGGGACACCAAGCCGCATCACAATTAATCTTGATTTCTCCTGAAATTGTTGCCACCCACCTTCCGGCTTCTGTCTGGTTCGGTGGTTCCTGTGACGTGCTCGGTTCAGTCCCTTATTCGTTGCGGGTTCGCCTTGCTTCCTCAATCGTGGTTCTCGGGTTCAACATTTTTCCTTCGAAGGCCGCTCGACATCTTGCTTTCCATATGATCTAGCATGTCATTATACATAGTCTCCACCTTGTTTCTTGGGTATGCCTTGTCATCCCCGTTTCCTCTCGTTGTGCCCGTGCCCACTCGTTGAAGTGTTGCGAGCCGTGTTGGTTCAGTTCAAGCCCTAATAGGTCGGCCCATACCTCCACCATCCACCTACATTTATACACCATATGCTCCCTATCCTCATCAAAACCACATATTGGGCAACTTACCGACACATTCATTCCCATTCTTTGGAGGTTTGTCATAAGTGGTAACGAGTTCGATCGAAGTCTCCACATGAAATTCTTGGCTTTTGGTATCATGTCACTCTTCCTTATTGCTCGCCACCCATCCTCATTGGTGTCTCCCGGGTGGTCGTGATGGTTGGGTAGCTCTCGGCTCGGTCTTTCATCCGGTTGTAGACCGACCAAACCGTCACGGTTCTTTCATTTGTGTGTGGCCAAATCAGTCGGTCTTCACCTCCTATTCGTGGTATTTGGACCTGCAATACCTGCACTGCTATTCTTGGTTCGATGATGGTATGTATCAACTCAACATTCCAAGTTCGATCTTCCTTGATCAACTCGGCCACCATGATTTCACGGTTTGTCTCACATTCTGGTCGGATGTCTATCTTGTAGCCATCAATTGTATCCACCCACGGGTCCCCGACTGCTCTAATGTTTTTCCCGTCCCCTATTCTCATAGTCCTTCGCTCACTAGTTAATCTCGTCCGCTCAAGAGGCTTGTCCATCCCCATGAGGCTCGTCCTCCTTTTCTTGCCGTGAGGATATCCCTCCCCGGATAATAGATCCCTCGCATTATGCGTACCCATAATGCACTCGGTTCAGCTTGCATCCTCCCGACCATCTTCACAAGTAGGGCCATGTTGAAAGTTTCCAATTCTCTAAAGCCCAAACCGCCCTTGAGTTTGTTTTTTGTGAGTACCTCGCATCACCTCCAATGGATCTTTCAGCTCTCGTTTGATTGTCCCCACCAAAAATCCACTATCATCGAATTTACCTCCGCACACCAGGTTTTTGATAGTTTGAACATGCTCATCACATATGCCGGAATCGTTGTTATCACAGATTTGATGAGAATTTCCTTTCCCGCTTGATTCAGGGTCTTTACTCGCCATCCGCTTATCTTGTTCTTGATTCTTTCCTTGAGGTATTCCAGGACCGCCTTTTTTTATCTTCCCTAGACCGCTTGTAGGACTAGGTATTTCCTCAGTTCCCTTGTGCTTTGTATTTGTAAGACATCCTCTATTTCCCCACATTTGATTCAGTCCGCTCCCCTGTTGAAAGTGAGGGTAGATTTTGCCTCGTTTATTCATTGACCCGAAGCCGTACAATACGTCATTATGAGATCCTTTAGGCGCCTTGCGTTCTCTATTGAGTCATGAAGGAAGAATAGCGAGTCATCTGCAAAGAACAAATGATGTAGTTTCGGGCAGCCCCTACCCAAAACTATCCATTTCATCTTCCCCTTCTGTATGTCCCTCTCAACCATCCGCGACAGAACATTTGCCAATAGAATGAATAATTAAGGTGAGAGAGGGTCTCCCTGTCTGATTTCCCTGCTTGGTTGAATGGTTGTGGTTCAGTTCCCATTCACTAGCACCCTGTATGTTGGTGGTTGTACACACACTCTCATCCATCCAACCCATTTGGGTCCAAATCCTCTCTTATCTACTATTTAGCAAGAAGTCTCATTCTACCCGATCATAGACTTTCTACATATCCAACTTTAGTACGCATTCCACCCTATTCGGGTTCCCATTGTTTTCCAGATAATGGAAAACCTCATGAGCCACCATGATGTTGTCTTGTATAAGACGACCTGCTATAAAAACGCTCTGGAAAGGGGTGATAAGATCGGAAGATATACTTTCAATCTATTCACCAATACTTTTTATATCACCTTATACACAAAATTACACAAGCTTATGGGCCTAAACTCATATGCATGTGTCGGATTTGGTACTTTTGGCAACAAGGTTATATCAGTTTGATTTAGGAATGTAGGGAAAGTACCTATTTCGAGGAAGGCTTTGACCGCAGTGAAAACATCTGGGCCCACTATGTTCCAGCTCCTTTGATAGAATAATTTCGGGAACCCGTCTGGCCCTGGCGCCTTTGACTCCCCCCCCCCCCCCCCCCAATTGGAACACCGCCTCTTTGACTTCCTCAATTGTCAACCTTATTGTCAAGTCTGAGTTGATATCCTCACTTATATGATTTGGTAGGTTGTCCAGAATAGAGTAATCCTGGTTTGATGTTTATGTTAAATGCCTTCTCATAGTAACCCCTGACCTCTTCCATAATCTCCCGGTCTTTTGTGATCCACTCTCCAATTTCCCATTTGAGGCATGTTAGGAGGTTTCTCCTCCTTCTTGAGTTTTTGGTGAGGTGAAAGAATGTTGTGTTTCGGTCTCCTTGGGTAAGACACTTTATCCTCACCCTCTGTTTCCAATAAAGCTCCTCCCGCTTCCATAGTTCCCGGATATGTCTTTTAAGCTCAATTTCCTTTTCCTGAACCTCTATGTTTTGGGGACCCATTCCTCATTTGTGCCATATTGTTCCCGAATCTACTCTAGCTCCATTCGATGAGATTCCATCTACATTTGCCAAATTTCGGCCAAAGGTGGGTTTGGTTCAGCCGATTCAACTCATTCTCCGCCCATACGGTTCATATCACCTCTTTGCATTCCGGGTTTTCTAGCCACATCTCTTCAAATCTGAATTTCCTTCGTCACCTGTTTCGCTCCCTCCATTTCGTGATAACCAAAGGTGAATGGCCCGATCCTACCGCCACTTCGTTCACACATTCGACATTTGGGAATAAAGATGCCCATCCCGCATTTATGAGAACCCTATCCAAACGCTCGTACACCCGTTCCAGTCCACCTCTGTTATTGCACCAAGTGTACCGTTGCCCTTTTGATCACATGTCCTCCATCCTTATGTCTTCTATCAAACGGTTAAAGGCATCTATTTTCCTTTGTGGTTTCATGTGGTCACCTTCCTTTTCATAGTGATGCATGATTTCATTGAAATCTCCTTGACAACTCCATGGATCATTTCAGCCGCTTCCCACATCTCGGATCTCGTCCCAATTTCTATACCTCACACCTTCATCCTTATTTGCATGAACCCATGTAGAAAATGACTGATTTCCTGACTGATCAACCACCCTTGTATCTATCATGTGTGAACTTGACCCCAGGAATTGTATGTGAACATTTTTGCTCCACCATAATGCTAACCCCCCGCTCTCCCGACAGGTGGTGCATAGTATGCCTCCTCTAACCTAATTTGTTCCCGTATTCACTCACAGTAAGCATCACAATTCTTCGTCTCCATTAGAAAAATTATTTTCGGGTGATACTTTCCATTGAGGTCTTTCAAATGTCGAACCGTCAAGGAAGACCCCAGTCCCTGACAGTTCCAAATGATTGGGCTCATTGATCACGTATGGCTGTTTCGGGACAGTCACCAGAACTCGTACCTTCACCTTGGACTTCAACGTTTGTCTTAATTGGGACGTCAAAAAGTACCTCCTTACTTCATGTTTTAGGTTTCCTTTTTCTCGCCTGCGTGTGTTTGGCTATGTTATTCTTTCTTCCCCTTCCACTATATGATCCCTTCCCTTCCTCCGGTTCAGTTTGATCCTCTTCCCCCCTTCTTGCTCTTTTCGGACCGGTCTCATTCTCCTCCCCTTCCCAATTTCACTTAAGATTCATTTTGTTCATAAACGGGCTTAACCCCGACTCCTTCTCTCTATGCATTCGCTTAGTCCCGGATTGTGGTGACTCAGGTGGACTTTCCACTATGTATGCTTGTATATTCGTCATGTCCATCGAGTCTTTTTTGTGCTCGAAACCGTCCGACATTTGGATGATGATTGACGGTATGAGTGGCTGCACCGTGAGTTTGTTTCGATTCATTTGTTTGTTCGTTGCTGCCTCACGTCCTTGATGCAGATGTATTGGTCGATTTCGACATGTATAGCACTTGGTTTTGTTTGGTGCACTCGGTTCAGCCGTATGATTCGGTTCGGTTAGCTGGGTCATCTGGTTTGTCTCGGCAGCTTGGGTAGATAGGTTTGGGTGATATGGCTTTTGTCCATGGGGGTCTCAGTCTGGTCTGGTTTGGGATGATGTGGTTCAGCTAGTGGGTTGGATATATAGGGTATGTGGTTGCATGGTGGTTTGTGGGTTGATAGGCTGGCTCGCGTCTTGTTCGTTTGTGTTGGCCTCTGTGGGTTTGAGTAGGGTTTGGTACTCCTGGTTTGGCCGGGATTTGGTTGGTGGGAGTGGCTGGTCATGATGTGGTTCGGTGGTGATCATAGGTTGGTGGTGATCATAAGGTGGTGTGGTTCAGTGGTAGGTTTTGTTCGGTCTAGGTGCAGGTATTGCTATGTCTTTGCCCCTCTCATATGGTATGATGGTGGTGTTGTCGCTCATTGAGTGCACCGCCACAGTTATGTCGTCCCCTTCCGGTATATTCTGCTCCCGATCCATCGGGTCATCCTCTTGAGTTTGTTTCTCCCCCTTATCCGGATTTGTCTTATCCCTTTCATGGTCTTTAAACTCATTCATTATGTCAAACCATGATCTTCGAGCACCACCCTGTCCCCCCTTCAAACCACTCCCCGTTCCCCCTCCCATTCTACTCTCCCTTATCATTTTTGGCCTTTGTACCGACATCCACGATCCATACATCGGTTGCCCTAGTATTGCTTCTAACATAATCACTTCCTCCTTACACACCTGAGTGATGTGTCCCAGTTTCCCACACCCATAGCAAAAGTCATACAGTCTTTCATACTTAATGGATGCCCACTGTTTTTCACATCTAGAATTGCTGCACCAGAACCCCGACATCAATGACTCATCCACTCTCACTTCTACTTTCATTCTCATGAAAGTCTTTTGGAGGATTTCCATCTCATCCTCCACTTCTATGACATTGCCAATTTTTCCACCAATGAACATTGCATTCTCCACACTATACTTCTCAAGCACTAGATCATGCACTTGTACCCAGAATTGTACCTTCTTAAAATCTACCAGTGCTAGACCTAAAGTTGAGCTCCATTTCTTCATGCTCATATAGTGTCCTTGGACTGACCAAGGTGACATATCAAATATTTGCTTCCTATCTTCCTCATTCTCGAACTCAAACATGACTACCCTACCAGATACATCAGATATGACAACTGATCCGTACTTCTCCCATACTAGTTTGAGTACGTTGTGAATTTCCCCTATCTTAACCGGTTCCTGAGCTATTATCATTCCCACATATCTGTCACTTCTTTCCAATCGGGGGTTTGGCGACAGTTCCAATTCATGATTCCTCAGGATTATTCTATCGTTCGGACTTCCACTATGATCACTCATCGTGTAAGAACCGAGTCCAGATATCGTCACCGTAGTCGCAGCTAAACCTGCAAAACAGACACGAAAACGACTATGACAGGTTTTATCGGTTTTGTTTACGCTAGGGTCTTGGCGTGTGCTCGACTTCAGCTCGACTTGTGGCAGTTGCGAGGGCTCCTTCCGGAGCTGGACAGAGGTGGTCACTTTGAAGTTTCGGGCTGTCTGGCTCTTCCCTGAAGCTAGTCTGCTTGTTCGGCTCCTGGAAACACGAAGACGAGCTATCCACGGTTCCCTTTCGATTCACCTGAGGTATCTCAGCTGGGCTTGCTCACCTGATGTCCTCGCTATGGTTCCCTTCCCGTGCCTCCACCACTACCTTTCCTCCGAGCAAACTGGTGATTTTATCTGGGTTAGGGTTTGAACCAATCAGCCGAGCTTTCCGTAATTTCCATTCGGTTGCATGGTGTTGTTACTGATTTTGTTTTCATGCAGACAAGGACAGTTGATTGGAGTTGATTGCCCTTGATTCCGAACTGTCGCGCCACGAATCCGACCGTGATTTGACTTGTCTTGTTCTGCACAGTTCTTCGCCCAATTCCAATTGAAATCCGACAAACACGAGAGAATATTCTCTCACTACACTTAGGAGAGAGAAGTCCACTCGAAACTCGAAATAGTGATAATGATCTAATGTGGTCTAGTATAATGAAGTCAACTAACCAAAACTTTATTATATACATATATATTTGTTTATTAAGAAAAATGAGAAAAAAATTGACGGAATAAACGACACGAACTGTATTAAATTTCGAATTACAGATTGATCATAAGTTCTGTCATAAGTTGAGATCTGAAAATTTTATTTAAAAAACACAACTCAGAGCTTATAAGTTGAATGTGTTGAGCTATTTAATTCAACTCGCTACCTAGGGCAATTTTTTTTTTTTGGCCAACTCGCAATGAGTTAAGTGTGAGTTGTCCCATCTTCGAAACAACTCGTTATCCTTCATATGCGCCTATACTTAATTTTTGTTTTTTTTTTAATTATACTCCCTAAACTGATTGATATTTTTTTACCTAAATCAATTACAATACAATTGCAAGAATTATATTCCTTTCGGTTTCTGTAAAATGTATGGGTGGTAGTTGTTTGTTGAGTTCAAACAGTAACAACCTTATGTCCCATTACATTTACATGAAGATGAGCTTATAGGGGACTATCTAAATCATATCAAAAAAATTATTTTCGTAATTTAAAATAGTAAATGTAAATGATAAAGTTTTCTTTAATTTAATGTCACTAATATAATTCAAATTTGATTTATTTATTGAAATTCCAACTCATTTTATAATCTGATTTATAGATAAAATAAACTGACTCTATCAAATATCTAAAAAAAATATTATGCTAGTGCAATGCAATAACTTATATTGCAAGTTTGCAAAAGGACAGTCACGAAGCTTCGTTTCATTAGTTAATTCATCGAAATTAAAGTATATATATACTGAAATAACATTCTATCAATGTATATTTGAATTTGTTTTATCAAAATATACTTCACTATAAAAGTAAATATCAAAATATACTCAATTTTGAAAAAATATTTATCAAAGTATATCTACACGCGATTCACGGGTGAATATAAAAAGTATCATCCGTGAATGATATTCACTGGTGTAAATTCTACACGTGAATGACATCTCTAAAAACAATTCAACTCTTCTATCTCTCATCATCATTTCTTTCACATGAAAAAGCAATGCAACTTGCATTCAACTTTCACTCGGGAATGGTATTCGCGAGTGAGATTTACACCCGCAAATGCCATTTGCGGGTATGCTTTTTTAGTATATGCACTTGCGAATGTCATTCGCAGGTAGATATATTTTAATAGATTTTTTTTTCAAAACTGAAGATATTTTGATATTTATTTTTATATTGAGACATATTTTGGTAAAACATTATGTATATTTGCCCTTCAAGTTTCAAAATAAGTTAAATTATATTTCAAACTCATGCCGATTCAAATCAGAATCTCGAACCAAGTATCGAACCCTATTTGAGACTCAAAGGAACTATGAGTTTGAAAGCTAATTTAAATGATTCTGAAACTTGAAATACAAATGATAAAATTGATAAATACTATGGGTGTCAATTCGTGTCATCGGTCGTGTTAGAGACCGTCTGACTCAAACACGATTCGTGTACTTGTATGGGTCAATATTTGTAACCCAAACTTGACCCGCGGGTCAGAATGACCCGTCAGAAATAGTAAGGCTTGGGTCAGACTGACTCATTCGACCTCCTTGACCCGCGTGTCAGACTGACTCGTTCGACCCGCCATTGGTTAAAAAACTAGAAACCAGACTAAGAGTAGAAGTGCACACATCTAATTTCACTCTATCAACTATCATACTCACCAAACAAAGACATTTATGTGCTATAACATCCAGATAAAGCAGGGGTGAGCTTGGGCGTATTAGAGTATGAGACTCAAGCAAGAAGATTAGGGTCAGATTTGCATTATTGTCTTTGTCGAAGGGCTGTCCTGTAATTATTGTTGAAGGAGTCTGTTGCAATTAGATCATAGTTGTTTTCTATTTATTAAACTATCGGCTACTGTTGAAATCAGACGGTTTTGGTAAAGCAATAGGAATGAATTTCAGTACTGATTGTCTCTCGCTTTCTATTTACTTCTTCATTCCATCGTTTTGAGACTCAAGCAAGAAGATTAGGGTCAGATTTGCTTTATTGTCTTTGTCGAAGGGCTGTCCTGTAATTATTGTTGAAGGAGTCTGTTGCAATTAGATCATAGTTGTTTTCTATTTATTAAATTATCGGCTACTGTTGAAATCAGACGGTTTTGGTAAAGCAATAGGAATGAATTTCAGTACTGATTGTCTCTCGCTTTCTATTTACTTCTTCATTCCATCGTTTTCTCTAGATTAGGTCATCCTTCGAACATGGTATCAGAGCTCTAGCCACGATTCCTGGTATGTGCTCTGCTTGTCTTGTGTTCCTGGGCAATTCTTGGCCAAGAAAGCAGCTTCTCTTATGCTGTCTTCCTTAGCTATGGATGCTCCTTCGTTTCCTAGCTTCCGCATTTAGCTTCTCCTGTGTTTGTCTTGCTGTTCTTGGTTGCCGTTCTATCTATGCTTATCTTCAATAATGTTTCTCTATCTATGCTTATCTATGTTTTTCTGCTATACTCTGATGTTTCTTGCTGAATAACCTTCGGCACCTTGCAAAGACAGACTTCACCTAAGTTTCTGTTCTTGGCAGTGCTTTTTGTTGGTGGTATTCTGCACCTGTGTGCTGCAATATCATTAACTCGGTTCAGATTGTTTCCTGCTATTACAGCTCCTTGTTTCTTCGTTTTTTTTTCTGTGATTCATGATGGATGATACCTCCCCAGTTTTTTCAAGTAAAAAAATCTCACTCCTTATAGGTGATGAGAACTTTCAATCCTGGAAACAACAGGTTTTACTTACTGTGAGGGGTTTCAACCTTGAACCACACCTTTTCGGAACTCTTGTTGTGCCTCAGTATATTGTTGATGCTGCTGGTAATAACACTCCTAATCCCGAATATAACAAGTTTATTCAGCGTGACAGCTCCCTTGCCTCCTGGCTTCTTGCGTCCATTTCTCCTTCCGTGAATCGATGTCTTCTTGGGTGTATGACAGCTTGCTCAATCTGGCAAAAGTTGCATCAGGTTTTCTCCTCTTCCTCCACTACTAGAATAATGAGTCTTTATGATAGGCTTAAAGTTCGTAAACTCATTCAACAACCTATGCGTGAGTACCTTACTGAAATTCAGTCCACTTGTGATAGCCTTGCAAGCTGTGGTCATCCCATTGAGGAAATTCAACAGATTTCTATTATTCTCAATGGGGTTAAGGGCCAGTTTGATAATGTTGCTGCTGTTATTCATGCTAGTCGTAACCCGTATGACATTGCATCTGTTTGTTCTGTTTTACTTGATGCTGAAACCCGTCAACGTGACTTGCTTTTTGACATTCCTCCCTCTGTTAATGTCATGACTAACCAATCTATTGCTGATGTGTTTACTGATAATCATACCAAGCTTAACCAGAACCCTACTCCCTTGACCACCCTACCTCAATCGGATGGGGTCCCAGACAATCGGCAGTTTCAAACCTCAAATCCTCAGTCTCAGTTTCAGGCCTCTACCCCTCAGTATACTGGTCGTGGTCGAGGTAGGGGTAGAGGTAATCCTGCCAACAAGCCGCAGTGCCAACTGTGTGGCAAGATCAGACATCTTGTGCACCGTTGCTATCAGAGGTTCAACATCAACTACTCTGGTGTTACTGCTCCACCAGGTAGTCCTATGACTGCTAATGTGTCTAACTGGACTGATTCCGGGGATGGTGCTGCTCACATACCATCCTCACCTGCAGCAGCCCACTATTCCCCAGCACCACCCTACCCCTCAGCTCAGCCCCACATAGCACCCCTGGCATCCCTAACCCCCTACCCTCAAATGCTGCTCCCCGGGTTCCCTGTCCAGAATCACTCCCATCAGCCCCTACATTATACCTCTCCCAACCCCACTCCACCTCTACCTCAGTACCTTACTTACTCACCTACCCTAGGATCCCCGTCTCTTTCAGTCCCACACATATCACCTTACCTTGTGCAGCAAGCAGCCACCCCGGGACTGGTTCCATCAGGTTCTTCAGCCTCGGTCCCATCAGCCCCTCAAGCCCACTTAGCTCATGTTGCTCATCCTAGCCTCTCCTCAGCGGCCTGGTATCCTGATTCTGGGGCCACCAATCACCTCACCAACATTGCTCCAACCGCTGATTCCATCCCATACTCTGGCTCAGGTAAGATTATTGTCGGTAATGGCACTTCTCTTAAAATTTCAAATATCAGCAATTCTGTTATTCCTACTACTACTAGAACTCTTATGCTGACTAATGTTTTGCATGCCCCTCATGTGACAAAAAATCTTGTTTCTGTGTCACAGTTCTCCAAGGATAATAATGTTTACTTCGAATTTCACCCGACATATTGTGTGGTTCGTGATTCTCTGTCTCATCATGTCCTTCTGCATGGAGTAGAAAGTGCTGGATTGTATTGCCTTGATCTCTCCAAACTTGACACCTGTCTTCTGTCTAGTTCGGTGTCTAGGGTTAGTCCTAGTTTAAGTCAGTCGAATAATTCTGTGTGTGTTTCCGATGGTGTCTGTTTAGCTGCTCGTACCTTGTTATCTTCTAATATTTGGCATATGAGGCTTGGTCACCCCTCCTCTCAGTTAATGTCTCGAATATTCAATGTTAATAAAATTTCTGTTTTGAAATCAAGTGATCCTTGTGCTGCATGTGCTATAGGAAAGAGTAAGAAGCTTTCGTTTCAATCTTCCTCTTCTAAATATGATTGTCCTCTTGAACTTGTTGAAGTTGATTTATGGGGTCCTGCACCATACATTTCAAATGGCAATGTTTATTATATGAGTATTGTGGATGTTTACAGTAGATACACCTGGATATATTTTTTGAAAAACAAAGTGAGGCAACCAAGCACTTTATTGATTTCCATCGTGCTGCTGAAAAGCAACTCAGTGTCATTCTTAAAGCTGTTCAAACAGACGGTGGTGGTGAGTGTAAACCCCTCTCGGTCTACTTGAAACAGCTTGGGATTAGTCACCGACTTACTTGTCCGCACACGTCGGAACAAAACGGGATAGTTGAGCGAAAACACAGGCATATTGTTGAGCTTGGCCTTACTCTTATGGCACAAGCCTCCTTACCATTTCACTATTGGAGTGATGCTTTCTTTACAGCTGTGTTTCTTATTAATAGACTTCCATCAACTGTTCTGGATAACATTTCACCTCATCAAATGCTATTTAAGAAACAACCGGATTACTTGTTCCTTAGGGTATTTGGTTGTCTCTGTTTTCCTCATGTTCGGCCTTACAATTCTCACAAGTTTGATTTTCGGTCTACTCCATGTGTGTTTCTTGGTTATTGCTCCAATCATCATGGTTATAGGTGTTTAGATGCTTCGGGTAGAATATATGTCTCTAGGCATGTTGTGTTCCATGAATCAACTTTCCCTTTTGCTGATCATGCTGGCCCTTTTCTGAAATCTGCTGCGGTAAAAAACACTGACACTTCACTTCCCTTCTTTATGCCTTTTGATGCTTCTCTCCTAGACAATACAGGTGTGGCTAACACACAAATTCCAGATTCGCAGCAGCTATCAGGTTCTGTTCCTATTCCCTCTTCTATTTCCTCTCCACTTCAAGCTCCTTGCCCTTTATCCTCACCCTCAGAACAGGTGACTACTCACGGAGTTGTCGAGCAGACAGTCAGTCCAGAAGCTACTGGTCCTTCTCATCATTCTGGCCTGTCAGCTCCACCTCCAGCTTCCTCGGTCAGGTATGTTCCCTCCAACTGGAATACTTCAGATTCACAATGTGTTCTAGTTCCTTCGTCCTTGCCTAATGTTGTCTCTGCTGAGACAACTTCCGATCCTCATCCAAGCCACTACCACCCTCCCTCATCTGACCTTAACCTTCCTACCTCCTCCATTAGGTATGTTCCTAGTAATTCTAATGACTTCAATCTAGTTCCTCTATCTAGTTCCAATACCCCCCGTCCCTCCACCCATCCTATGCTAACTCGATCCAAGTCCAAAGCTCATCACTTATTGCTCTCATACACTCCTGACTCTGCCCCCTCCCCCCTTGTCGAGCCTTCAAACATTCATGAGGCCATGGAACAAGCTAGCTGGGCTACTGCTGTTAAGGCTGAACTTGATGCCTTAACTCACAATAACACTTGGTCTCTAGTACCTCTCCCTAGTGGTAGGATACCTATTAGCTGCAAATGGTTATTTAAACTTAAAAAAAACCCTGATGGGTCTGTTGATAGGTGTAAAGCTAGGCTTGTGGCTCGGGGTTTTTCCCAAAAACCGGGCTTTGATTTCCAAGATACTTTCAGCCCGGTTGTTAAACCCCCAACCATGCGGATTATTCTAACAATTGCCTTGTCTCATCATTGGGTTCTTAGACAGATTGATGTCAATAATGCCATTCTTCATGGCGATCTTCTTGAAGAGGTTTACATGACGCAACCTCCCGTTTTCAGCAAACTGACAACAATGGTGCTGCCCTTGTGTGTCGATTACATAAAGCCATCTACGGACTCAAACAAGCGCCCAGAGCGTGGTTTGAACGTTTAAAATATTTTCTGTTAAACACTTTATCTTTCTCTGTTTCTGTTTCGGATAATTGCCTATTTGTTAAGTTTACTAATATTGGTTCTGTGTTTTTGCTTGTATATGTTGATGACATAGTCATCACAGGTAGCTCATCAACCATCATTGATGAGGTAATCAGTCAAATCAACAAATAATTCCAACTCAAAGATCTTGGCACTCTTAATCACTTCTTAGGCATGGAGGTCAGCCGTGGTGACAACCATCTTCTCCTCGGACAACAGAATTATATACGTGAACTTCTCGACAAAACAGGTTTGTCTAAGGCTGATCCTCTTCCCACGCCCATGACAGGTAACTCCTTGTCTAAGTCTGGTCTGTCTGCACCTTCAGAACCTTTTTCTGATGGTCTTCTCTATAGAAGTACCATAGGGGCTCTGCAACACATTTGCACCACTCGTCCTGATATTCATTTTTCAGTTAATAGGCTTAGTCAATTTATGCAAAACCCTCAGCTCTCTCACTGGAAAGCTGTAATTCGTATACTTAGGTACCTTAAAGGAACTCTTGATCATGGCCTTATGTTTCAGATTAATACTTCAGCTGTTTCTAACAATGCTACCTTAGTTTCTTATTCGGATGCTGACTGGGGTGGTGACACCTCAGATCGCAGATCCATTTCTGGTCACTACCTACTGCTCAATGGAAATCCAGTTGTCTGGAGTTCCAAGAAGCAGTCGGTGGTCGCCAGGTCATCTGCGGAAGCTGAATTTCGTGCCTTGGCAAATGCAACTTGTGAAGTCCTCTGGGTTACCTCTTTACTTGCTGAACTTCACATTCATCTCTCGGGTACACCAATTATTTGGACTGACAATAATAGTGCTGTTGCAATGTCTGAAAACCCAGTTCAGCATGCCAAAATGAAACATGTCGAAATAGATCTCTGCTTCGTAAGAGAGAAGGTAATGGCTGGACAGATTGCGGTCAATTTTGTTCCCGCTACTGAGCAGCTAGCTGATATTCTAACAAAACCGCTTACGGAAAAACTATTTGTCCCATTTCGAAAAAAACTTGGGGTCACAAGTCTTACTGAACTTACTCAACAAGAGGCTTACCTCAAATTGCTGGAATCTGACTCTCCGACTGATGAGAATGTCTAATTAAGATAAGTGTTCTTCCTTATGTCTTGGCTAAGATTCCTTTGCTAATTAATAATTCTGTTGTTATTCTGCTTGGAAGCAGCGGTCTCTCCTGAGGTTCTCTGGTCAATCTGATTGCCACTACACTCGATCTTCTCTACAGTTTTTTTTACCTGGAGTTGGTGCTTCAAACCAGGTTCTACCTTATTTTACAGCATGTGTCTTATTCCCAATTGTCAAATCCGTGGTCTTCTCTTGACCTCTGTTGTTTTTATTCGTGGCTTATGGTAAAAAACAGAGTGTGTTCTGTCATACTCTTGAGACCTTCAAGAAGAAGGCTCAACCCTTCCAACCACCTCAGTTGGCATAGGGAGTGATTTGGTCCAAAAATAGAGTTGTTGACCTTTAATTGTCAATCTTATGATTTGTCATCGTAATCACTCTCTTGAGGACTTTAAGATGAAGGCTCAACCCTTCCAATCACTCTGGTAAGATAGAGGCTTCAAACCTCTCTGTCAGCTTTTCCTTTCTGATTCTCTGGTCTGGCTGATCTTGGGGCATTTGACCTTTGGTTGAATTTTCTCATGCTGTTAAATGATGTAGCTGAGTTTGTCTCACTATACTGCTATATTTTCTTCATGCTGTAGTTGGATATCTGATTGACTGAAGCCCTCTTGCAGCTACTTGCTCGTTTCTGCAGATCTCATCTCCATAAGGGAATATTAGAGTATGAGACTCAAGCAAGAAGATTAGGGTCAGATTTGCATTATTGTCTTTGTCGAAGGGCTGTCCTGTAATTATTGTTGAAGGAGTCTGTTGCAATTAGATCATAGTTGTTTTCTATTTGTTAAACTATCGGCTACTGTTGAAATCATACGGTTTTGGTAAAGCAATAGGAATGAATTTCAGTACTGATTGTCTCTCGCTTTCTATTTACTTCTTCATTCCATCGTTTTCTCTAGATTAGGTCATCCTTCGAACAGGGCGGTCCGGGCCGGTTTTTTAGGCAAGACCGAGCCCGAGCCCGAAATTTCGGTCTTCACCTTTGGAGAACCGAGACCGAGACCGACTTCGATATAAAAAGCCCGCCTGAGTCGGTCTTGCTTGACTCGGGCCGGTCTCGGTCCATTACCGAAATTTTCAATCCAAATTAAAAAAAAAATGTCCGAATTTTCACCAAATTTAGAACATACAAACACAATAAATCAAGTATCAAATATACAATCCAAACACACATTATAAATATAGAACATACAATCCAAACACACATGGAGACTTTGTGAGTTGTTGTATACTACTATACTTGTATAGTATATATAGTATTATGTATTAGGTTTTTAGGCAACTCGGGCCGGGCCGGTCCTAATCGGGAATTTCGGGAAAAAACCTGAACCCGAGCCCAATCCCGACTTTAGAGGAAAAAACCCGCCCGCTCGGTCTCGGTCTTAGTCGGGCCGGTCTCGGGCCGGTCTCGGGCCGGTCTCGGGCCGGTCTCGGTCCAACCAGTATTTTTTGCTCACCCCTAAGATAAAGGTAGTCAAGAATAAAATGGAATCAACAATCAGAAACTCTCACCGCTTTGCGCAACTTCTTGATCAGAGTCATCAACTTACTCTTCAAAGTATATATCCAACATAACTACCAACATATATACAACCACAAATATAAACCATCACGGCTACCATAGATATACACCATCAAGGCTACCATAGATATATATCATCAATGCTACAAACACTAAACATCAAGGCTACCAACATATTCAACCACATAAATAGAAGATCACAAAAAGGCTACCAACATATATCATCAAGGGAAAAAACAAAATATTTCCAAAATCACTTTTATATCCACTTATTTCCAAAAGCTACAATTGAAGTATTCCTGCAAAATACATTTTCATAAGAGACCGAGTAAAATACATTTTAAACATTGTCATGTAAAATATCTCACTTAAACTGTACTAACCTTGATGTCCTTTGACCAATGTGTCTTACCTCAAGCCTTTGCCCTTGCACTTGCTCATTCTTCATTTTCAGTGGTTAAGACCTTGCATTATATACATGAACAAACCAATGATATTTTATAGTAAAAGAACATTGTCAAACAACAATTTAAAATCCATTAAATAACAAAAACATCACACAATGCATACAATACAATACAATGAAATAAAAACTTACATTTGAATAGAGCAAATAACTATGCATATAAACTAAAATGAATGGTAGAAAATGACTTAATTTCAACAAACAAAGTCTTGTAACTCTTCTACCTCCACCTCAGGCTTTCCAACCGAATCAGCATCCATTGACTCAATTGTTTCTTCATTCGTCACTTCACATATAAATGCAAATAAGTTAACCAATAAAATATAAAATGAAACGAAATTATAACAATAGAGGTCAAATAGGTTAACACACCTTTGCCATAAGATATCCAATCCCTAGAAGACATGATCGCTTCAACAGTTTCTGGATTAGGTGAACTTCGATATTCATCAAGGATACGACCTCCAATAGTAAACATACCTTCTGAAGCCATGGTTGTAATGGGGATACTCAAAATATCACATGCCATTGAAGAAAGTATATGGCAACGATTGCTTTCACTTTTCCAATAACTTAAGATATCCAAATGTTCTTGCTCATCAAATAGTTCATCATCTAAATAATAGTCTAGTTGAGACTTTTGACATTGTTGATTGGTCGATCTTAGAGAGCCAAATTCCTGAAAATATACAAATAACATATAACATTTATTATTATCAAATGAAATTATAAATAAAAGAAAGACTTGTTGAAAGTATTACTTACATTGAACGCAACACCTCCCATTTTTTAGTATCGTAAAATCTGACCCTCAGAAGTAAAAGAAGAACGCATACTTTTGGATGAATCTTTAGAAGTCGGTGGTATTGCAGATGATTTATCCACATAAGCCTCGTACACCTCATACAACTTAGAGTGGATCATCAAAGCTTTCACATGTCCAATATCTTCACCATACAACTTCTTGAATGCAAATGAAACAAACTAAAATTTGTATCGAGGATCCAACACCACCGCAATTGCTGGAATTTCACTAATCTGGACCAATACTTGTCAAATTTCAGTTTCATCATATCCACCATACTCTTCATGAAGTAACGTTCACCAACGTAATCCTTGGACAATGTCAAATTAATCACAAATACCAATGGAAAGTATAAATTGCCAGTTGGATACTTTGTCCCCTAGAAAATGAAAGTTAGATCATAAAAATCCCCCAAGAAATCCTTAATGGACTCAACTCTTCCCCATTCATCTGCAGTAGGACACTCTATGGAACTTCCAAACTGTATGTGATGAAGGAGATTTTTATAGTGTAAGACACTTTGAAGCAATTCAAAAGTTGAATTCCACCTTGTAGGGCAATCTTGCTTCAAACCTTGATGACCATCCATCTTAAAACCCTTCACACTATTATGAAAATATACTTGTCTAACTTGAGAGTCTCGAATGTATTTAACAATTTCTCTGATCTTTTTGACAACCCCGTCAATTTCTTTTAACCCATCTTGCACTATCAAATTCAAAATATGAGCACACCAACGCACGTGGAAAAATGCCCCATCTAAGATAAGTGAGTTATTTTGCAACAACTTATCTTTCAGCCTCTCCACACAAACATAATTCGAAGAAGCGTTATCCAAAGTTAAAGAAAATACTTTATCAAGAATGTCTCAATCACTCAACATATCATAAATCTCTTCTACCAAAGGTTTCCCAGTATGAGGAGGGGCCATAAAATGAAAACCTAACAAAAGTCCACAAATCGGAAGTCAAACATATTCTACTTCGACATGATGCTAACATAAGTTTCATTGTCCCTTTCAAAGAAGTATGCATCTTCATGACATCAGATTTAGTTGTATTTCTAGTGATCATTTGTATGCCATGTCGGAAATATTGGAAAATTGCATTTATACCAGGATATTCAATAAGAGAAAAGTATGAAAAAGATGTAATATGTTTGCCAAAATTGGTAACTGATGAAACTTGTTTTGGTTCGTTGATTTATGATGTAACATGTTTCATTTTGTAGGTTTTAGATGAAACGTGTGTTTTTACGTTACTTGTCCCGTTAAAAATTCCCATGTGCCACACACGTGACATGTTATTTGAACATTTAAAAAAATGGAAATACCGAAGTTGCCCCTACCTCTATTTCCCTCCATACGAATGAGAAGAATAGGGAGAGAAGAACGCCACAGTATGCTCCATGAAATGAGCTCTAAGATTTGGGACGCCTAACAGAAAAACAAGTGATAGCTCTGGAAGAGAAGATCATGGAGGAACCCAAGCTTGCTACTATTCTATCTGATAAACTAGAAGAAGAACAATATGATGAAGTTGTTGCAACTGAATTGGAATCGGAGATGCCTCAAGTTGAAGAACTGATGATCTACACCGATACTAACATTGCATCACAAGATTATGCTAAAACCAAAGTTCCTGAACCCTCTATCGAAAGCAACGTTTGCTTAGAAGGGAGGGATGACAACTACCTCAGGATGACCCAAATTGCTGCTTCATCATTAGTTCTTCTGTTTCTATTTGCTGGGTGTGTAGCTTTCAAGAAGATAAGATCCTCCTCCTCCATGATTGTCTCAAATGCAAACACAAGCATAAAAACATATTTTGGGAGCAAATAAATTCAATATTAGTCCTATTTCTGGAAACAACAACCTAATGGCAGAGTTTGATTTTGTTGGAGACTCTTCATGGCCCAGCAGTATCTTCATCACATATGAGATGATTTCTAACAAGAAGGTACCTTTTCCCTTCCTTTTCCCTACTGATTTAAAACACGATTAATGTAAACCGAAACATGTTTTGATTTTGGTACCTTTGGATACAAAGGAGGAACGGAGATGAAGAGCCCGTCATCACTCCTCTACGGCGATCAAGCATGCTCATGAATTAAGTAGATTATGACGAGTTCATTGCATTTATCTGCAATATTTGTTCATTTTGTTGCTAAGATTTCCTCTAGTCAGGATTATTAGTCTATTAGTAACTAGTAGAGTTGCCATTTTTTCCCAGTGTTCTTGACCATCCTTGCTCCGATCGATCCTCAATGCAACTACATCAAAAACTAACAAACTTCATCAAAAATCAACAACATCATATTAAGCTCATTATTAAGCATAAGTCCTTCAAGTTCATCATTATTCACATATATATATATCATGGAACCTTCATCATCAAAATCATTTCTCAATAGTTAATCATCAATCTGAAACAAAACCAAACAACAGAACATGAACGGACGGATGAGAACCACATAAACAACGACTTGTAAGTCGCAAGTCACAAGTCGTTTGGAGAATAACAGAACAATAAACACTAAACCAGAAGCACGCTCAACAGTCGCACAACAGAATGAACAGAGAAACAACAACAACAGAACGAACAGAAAAACAACATACATTAAACCAACCAGCAGAACAGTAGAACAATAGCCGCAAGCCACAACCGCAAGCAGAACGTCCAAACAACAGAACAACACTAAAACAAACAAACGAACTGTAAAACAACAGAACGAACGAATAGAACATCAGTTGGTGATTAGAACTTTATCATTCACGTTCGTCGTTTGGAGAGGAAGCCACAAGCTCAGCCGCTTTGAAGGGTCGCCGATTGTTTGCCGATGGAGTGGAGAGGTTGTTGGGGTTAGGCTTGTTCATGAGCCGGTTTGATCCCGAACCAGTTCATAACTGAACTGGTCTGGTTTGTAAAAAATCAGTACTTCTTTATGTTTCTAAAAAAACTTTTCTGATTTAGGTAAACAAAACTGGTGTGATTTGAACCGATTTAAATTATGGGTGCAAACTGCTCTGTTTTTTATATGATTTGAACCAGTTTTAATGAACGAAACTAGCTAGGATTAAGGGTTCCAATGTATTGCCGATGGAGAGGAAAGAGAGTTGCATGTTTCAATTTATTTTCTTTGACTGCGCCTCAATGGAGAGGAGAGGTTGCTACTTGCTTGGGTTAAGGGTTCCATCGCTTCTTCTCTTCTTGAGAGTTGTAGGTCAAATTATTATTTACTATAATATATAATTTTCATGGGTAACAAGTTGACACCATGAGTCAAGACTACTGATCTAAACATGATCCGTGTTTTCACGAGTTATTCAGGAATCGTGTCAAAATGATCCGTGGGTCAAAAAGTCTGACCCAAACACGATCCGTGGGTAAGCCACGGGTTCTGTCAATATTTTAGACCCCTGATAAATACCATGTTAGCATATTTCCATTTTTGGGGAGAATAAATCGTTGGAGTGACGACACAAACCGCGGAATAGTTTAGGGGATATTACGAAATAAATTATACTTAGGAAACACAGTAAAGAATATTGAAATTTCGGAGGAAAAACCCTAACGATCGGACCAGTCTTCCTCTTCGCTGCCATCGCATAAAGGAATCTTTCTGCTATCTTTTTCGCCAGATTCCTCTTCTTCAACCAAGCGAGGACTTCGATTCCAATTGTTTTTCGTAAATTAATAGCAATTGAAGCGGAAAAGGTAATTTTTTTTTTCTCTACCCATCCTTGATTGTAGTGTCATTGCTGTTCTTCATTTTCTCACTGTTTTCTTGGATTGAAGTGACTTTGAGTCTGATTTTGGGACAATCGACTGACTCCGTTTCTAGGTCTGGACAGGAGATGGCGGATGAGGTGGCCATTAACGGCGCATACGATCAGAGGCCAGACGATTTCTACGATTGGGACAACGATTCCAAGGTAAATGAACTGACGCAGAAATTAAAATTCCTAGAACTTGAGAAGAGTGAGTTGGTGCGTGAAAATGGTGAGAGCAAGGCGAGAATCAGCTCGTTGGTGGCGGATATTGAGTCGTTGAGGAGCGGAAATGTGTCTATGAGGGAGGAAATCAAGAAATTGGAGAGCGAGATTGAGCTAGCTGCGGACGGTAAGAAAGCTCTGGATTCGATCATGCAGAGGGCCATGGAGTTGGAAACTGAGGTGTTCAGGTTGCAGCATGATTTGGTTACCGCCAAGGATGAGTCCGATCAAGCTAATAAGGAAGTAGCAGAGCTGAAAGCGCTGGTGGAAGAGAAGAGCAAGAAAGTGGAGGCACTGAGGACAGAGGTTGAAACTTTGAAGGCGACGAAAAATGATAGCCAGATGAGAATTAGGGATTTGGAGAGAAAGGTTGAGGTTTTTGAGACGAAGGGAAGGGAAGAGAATAGTGAGAAGGTTAGGGTTGAGATCGAATTGAGGGAGACAATTGGGGAGAAGGACAAAGAGATTGCAGAGTTCAAGGACAAGGTCGAGACTTTGGAAGCTGTTATCAAAAAGGAAGCTTTGGAGTTGGAGAAATGGAAGAAGGTGAAGAGTCGGGTGGATGAAGAGCTGATGGCATCAGAGAAGAAGGTAGAGGAGATGGAATCAAACGTGGGTGGTTTGGAAGGTGAATTAGAGCAAGCAGAGAAGATGATCAGTGAGTTGAATGAGAAGCTTGTTAATAACTCTGCAAGAGAGATTGTTGATTGTGGTGAAGATGCTGAGTTGAAACTGCCGTTGGTGGTGGTGGTTGGATCCACCGGAGCAGTTGTCATGGTGGCTGCAATGGCTTATATCTGCTATGCAAGGAATGCTAGGAGTTGAGGAAGATTGATTTTATGTATCGAGAGATCAATAAGTGCTGCATGTTTTAATTTTGCTAAGTCTTGTTTTTGGTTGCTTGGCTTTGTTTTTGAACCGATGAACAGTTGAAACTGATTTCGAGGTGTCCTAAAATTTACTGTGTACCGATAACTTGAATCGCTCATACATTTGCAGCAATCGTAGCTCGAGCTTTCTTACTGCAATTCTGCACCAGTTTTCAGGGTTTAGGTGGTTACCAGTTTGAATCGTGTTGTCTAATATTTGATTGAGTTTCAATAACTTGTTCTTTTAGTATGAATGAATGATGCATAAGAACATAGCATTTGTGCTATGATCTTCGTCTGTTGTATGTTTATAGCTGAGATTTCAACTGTATATATCTCTGAAATTATCACATTGTACATAAAGTTTCCTCGACAGTGACATTAGCTCTGTTGCCATGATTCAATGTTGGATGATGTTTATGTGCTCATTTATTAACGAATAAATGAAACAGATAAATGTAAAATCGTGATAATTAACCCAATAACTAATACAAAACAACCAAAACGCAGCAGAAAACTCGATCAAACTCGAAAACACGAAGTAGCAAATCCGCAGAAAACACACATAAAAAATCAACCCAAGCCTCATCATCTTCATGTCCTGCAACATGAACAGCAAGTATTTCTGGTTATGAAGCAGATTTATAGACTTTGACCAATTTGTAGAATAAGACATCGAAACTTTACTCAAGACGTTTCCATGCAATATGAGTTATGTAGCATATCATATGTGTGTGTTTTTGTGCTGACCTGTTGAATCAAGCGTCGCGTCTCAAGACGTCGAATAAACCACAACAACTCATCCACGAAGTTGGACTCCGAACGCGGTGAGTCACCGTTGTAATCAGCACTGGGCTTGTAGAACTCTCAGGAATCTCAAGCTTGTCAGTATGTTCCTCAACAGGACTTCCCGATCCACATTCAACGATCGGAGTATTCTCTGAAGGTGAATCTTCAGTTTCCTTGGAAACCAAGTCACCAGTTTCCAATGAACCTGCAACTAGAGTTTCCTCTTCTTCTTCAATGGGCAGCACCTTTACATCACTCTCACTTGAATCTGATTCATCAATCACCACTTTCTCCAAAACCTGGGTTGCTTCCGATTCGACCCCATATGCTGCATAAGAATCATCTTCTTCGGCAGCAACCTCGGATTTGGACTCAGCAATGCTTTCTGCTTCTGGAACAGCAACAGGACCAGAATCTTCCACAGAATCATGAACAGTACTATGAATTGTTAAGTCCTCAGATGGAGCTGCTTCATCGCGGTCTTCTTCATCGGAACTGCTACTGCTGCTGCTGCTGCTGGAGCTTAACTTCTCATTCAACTCCACCACTGCAGATTCGATTCTCGTAAATTTCTCTCCAGGATCTGCTTCATCTTCATCGGAGCTACTGCTGCTCGAGCTTGAATCGTTATTTTCGTCAAGATGTTTGTCCACCTCATGAACCAGTAGCTCCTTGACCTCCGATGCGGCATTCAAGATCCCTTCCATGGCCTTCGAATGAAACTAGCTCAGACAGAGAAAAGACACAAGTAGACAACCAACCAAGAATGTACAATCTCTCTCTCTCTCTCTCTCTGTCTCTTTTGTGTGTGAAACATGTATGTATTGATGACAGACAGTTGCTGAGATTTAACAACTAGTCACCATCGACTTGCTGTCGCCTTTAAGGAACTCCAGAACAGGTCATCAGGTTCTTGGATTCACAACGTGACAACAAACAGATATAAAGTCAAAAGAAGAAGAAGAATAAACAAATCATAAAAGTTGTCTCGTAAATTTGAAATTTATTTGGCAAGTGCAAAATCAAAGCTAAGAAAATGAATGATTACGAATATAGTGATGGAAACAATCAGTCTTGGCAACGGAAATGGTGATGGAATGGTAGTTCTTCAGATTGTTTGTGTTTGTGGTGCTGAGTTTGCAGTGTGTATTCTCTAAAGCACTTCCATTGACTAGTGGTTGAGTGGGTTCATATATAGAGAGAGAGAAAGTTAGATAGCTTTCTTCTATGTTATATTTGAATAGTAGATAATTCTATTAGCACTTAAATTAGGACTCCATGCGTTATGGAAAAGGGAGAAAATCTATTTGGCAGCAGAGATCTATATTGAAATGGTTGATGCACGGAGACAATAATACAAAGTGTTTTCATCAAACCACACTTGCACGACGAAGACGAAATAAAATCCTTTGCATTAAGAACTCACAAGGAGAGTGGATTGAAGGGGAAAGAGAGATAATGCATGAGCTACATTCTTTCTACTCTAATTTGTTTGCGTCAGATCGGCCAACCACCGGAAACGAAGGTGATCTTGAAGAAACCTTAAGCAGTCTTCCCAATCAGATTTTAGATGCCATGAATAGTCATTTAGTGTGTCCAACATTAGAAGAAGCAGTTAAACATGTAGTCTTCCAGATGGGGGGATCTAGAGCACCAGGACCGGATGATTTTTCTGGGACTTTCTTTCAAAAGAATTGGATTGTAGGCGACTCAGATATAGTCGCTTCCGTAAATGCTTTCCTCTCAATAGGTACTATGCTTTCGTTTCTTAACCAAACTGATATCACCTTACTTCCAAAACGTGTAAACCCTATATCTGCCTCGGACTTCAGATCTGTCAGCCTATGCAATTTTGGTTACCAGATTATTTCCAAGGTTCTGGCGAATAGGCTCAAAACCTATTTGTCAGAGTTGATAAACCCATACCATAGTGCATTTGTTGCAAGAAGAAAAATCCAGGACATTATTATTATAGCCCACGAGATGTTCCATTTCCTTAGGACTAGAAGGAGGACGGGAAGAACTAATGGAAGGACAGAATGTTCCCTGAAGATTGACATAAAAAAAGCGTACGACAAGGTGGAGTGAGACTTTCTGCTAGGAGTGCTGAAGAGAATGGGATTTTGTGACACATGGGTAGGACGAATCGAAACGTGTGTCTCCACCGTAACATACGAAGTGAACGTTAACGGTAAACGCACGAGGACAATAAGACCATCAAGAGGACTGAGACATGGAGATCCGCTTTCTCCTTACCTGTTTATCTTAGTCGCTAACTTATTATCGAGATTATTGGAGGAATATGCGGCAAGGGGAAATATGAATGGGATACGATCGAAGCGGGATGCCCAGAAATTCACCATTTATTTTTTGTTGACGACTCCCTTTTATTCATAAGGGAATCAGTGGATAAGGCTAGACATCTCCGCGGAATCATCGAGCAGTATTACCGAGCATCAGAACAGATAGTCAACTTCTCAAAATCCAGCATATTATTCAATGCGGTTGCGGATGACAGTGTCCAACGAGAAGTAACAAAGGTGTTCGGGTCCAAAGAGTATTGAATACGAGCTTCTACTTAGGCCTCCCAACCATTTGGGGAAGATCGAGGAGGGAGGCACTAGATTACCTAAAGGAGAGGATCCAGGATAATATACAAAGTTGGAGGAATCGACTCCTCAATCAAACGGGCAGACTGGATAGACCAAGAACAACATAGATGGAGGGAGACTGCAGTCAGAGATGTTGTTGAGTCGGACGACGCCGAGACCATTTTGGACGTCACAATCCCTATCAACCATAGGAGAAACATCCTTCAATGGCCTCACACCAGAGATGGAAGTGTGTCAGTCCATTCTGCCTAACATTGCATTCACGAAAGTCGACATACAGATAACAAAAACTCGAATCAGCATCATGCAAACAGATGCTCGACCATCTGGTCTGCGATATGGAAGGTTAAGGTATGGCCCAAGATTAAATCATTTATGTGGAGACTAGCCTCAAATTCGGTGGCGACCATAGCAAACTTGGTCAGAAGAGGTGTGCATGTATCTCCTTTGTGTATGGTCTGTTAAGTGAGTGAAACAAGAGAGCACTTGCTGTTTGGATGTCCATGGGCAAAGCATCTTTGGCTGCGGTTTCTCGGAGTTCAGGTAACCAAAGCTGATCAACCAACAGTGGAAGACTGGATGCATTCGATCATCACAGACGCAACTGGGAGTAGAACAGGGAACAAACAAAAATGGAGCCTCTACATGTTGGCAAATTTGGAAAACCAGGTGCAAAATGGTTTTCGAAGAGACGATGCCGAATCTGGAAGCTATTGTAACATATATCACACTGGCAAGGGAAAAGATGTTAACAGTGCCATGCAGGTTGACAAGGATGGAAAACATTCCTGAAGCACGACAATGGAGGAAGCCGGAAGATGGAGAAATCAAGATAAATTGCGATGCGGCTTGGTGTTCGTCTTCACGGCAGGGAAGAATAGGGGTAATAGCGAGAGACCACTCGGGAGGTATACAAGGTGGATGGCATCGCAGAATCTCGGGAGGTTCGGCTGAGGAACTCAAAACAAGAGTGGTGCTAGAGGGAATGAGACTTGCAGTGATAAATGAATGGAAAAACGTCATCATCGAATCCGACGCGACAACGGTAATCAACCCTCTTTGAGGAAACGATTTCGCATGGAGGATCGAACCTACGTTGGCTAATGCTGCAACGATGGCGAGAACGTTAAGAAGGGTAGTTTGGATGAACATACCTAGAAACGCGAACATGTGCGTGGATTAGATCGCTAAACATGCAATTTCGGGGTTGTGTCCTATGGATTGAATTTCTAGACCCCAACCCCTCTACCTAGGTTGCTACTTTCGGATAATTCTGTATTCACAAACTCATCTCATTTACTTGAATGAAATGCTTAATTGTTGACAAAAAAATTGTAGATAAATATTTATATTTTAAAATATAACTAATTGGTCACTCCGTCGTATAAAAAAAGAACAATGTTAATTTGTTCGCTAAATTTTATGTTATCTCTTCTTTGTTATTTCACTTTAGATTGCCTGTGCTTTAATTTTAAAAGAGAATAATTTTTGTATTTTAACTCATAAAATAATCACATGCAGGACATATATTGAATTAACAAAGTAAAACCAACATTAAATTGTGACTTGAACCAGAAAGTAATATAAATAACTAAATAGAACAAATTGAATTCAAAAGTAATATTTGTTAACATAATTGAAAATTTTGTTTTTACAATTAACATTTTATTAATCTACATAAAAGGTTAATAGAATGAATTCTAAAGTTTTTCTTTGGTTGCTTTATTATTTAGTTTTTAGTCTATTTATGTTATATATAGAACTGACCTATAAGGATGGAACTAACTTAATAAGGTATGGGGATTGAATTTACCAAAAAAAAAGGTATGGGGATTGATACCGTCACCAGTCCACTATGACAACTTTTTTCCAGCCAGCTCTAATTATTCTTATACTTTTGAAGGGGCCTCTTGTGTACTTATTATAAGCAAAAAAAAAAAATAATAATAATGGAATAATATATGTATATGATATTATTATTAAATCTCTACTAAATTAATATAGAGGACGTCGAAAATTTATTATTTTCTCTGACTATATATTGATATTAAAATAAATACACATCAATTGACAATTCATCATCAATTAGCATTGTACAATTTAAATAATTTTTATATAACTATTGTAATGCAGTATTCTACTATTTTATATATATATATTAATAATTATGGATTAAAACTCTCTAGAGGTGACAAACTTATCAACCAAGTTCAAAAACTACACATACAAAAATTAACTAGTTTTAACAATTCTTGAAAAAGAAAAACTCACAACGTCTTTTCAGATCGAGTTTATAGTTTTCTTCAAAGGTGAGGTATGAAGTTCAAAAACATGTCGTTGTTTGATCGTCAACCCCGCCATGATATCTGCAACTGCATTCGCTTTTAGAAAAATATGTCTGAACTTCACTCTTTCGAACTGCATCAAGAGCTTTCTGGAATCTGCAATGATTGACATTAGTTTTAGATTTGACATATTTTCCTCCGAGATTACCTTATGAGCTGAGAGAGCGTCTGTTTCGAGGTGAATGAATTTTAATCCGAGTGGTTTTGCCAGTAGGAGCCCATCTCGGATGACCCAACATTCCGCAGCGAGACTGTTTGAGCATTCCAAATTCCTTGAGAATCCTGCAACCCATTGACTCTTGTGATCTCGGATGACCCAACCTGCTCCTGCAAAACTTTGGTTTCCCTTAGCAGCTCCATCTGTATTGATTTTAAAAAAAAAAAAATATTTAGGAATCCAACTAATATCAATGGAGACAAACTTACTAGTGGTCTCAGTCCAAAGATAACATTTTGACGAAATTTTGCCTGAGATAGAGATAGATTATACACAGGTGAAAAAGCAGGTTTATCATTAAAAATAAGTGAGTTCCTGTTTTTTCAAATGTTCCATGATACATAAGGAAAAAATAAGTTCCACTCAACTCCTTGAATAATGACTCCCGATGCGTGACAACCAAATTTGATCCACTCATTTAAAGGGCAGTGGAACGATTGCCCCAGACTGGGTGACCAAGTGACTGAATTCCACATCTTTTTTGCATGCTCACACCCACACAATATGTGGTCTATGTTCTCCACCCCCGCCCGACTGACAAATTTAGCAGAGAGGGCTCAGATTACATACCCCATGGTTCAATAGCTTACAAGTAGCTAATATGTTCTTAAGGCACAACTAGATAAAATACTGTTTTTTAGGGTAGTCTGAATTTTCCAAACCCAATCTCATTGTTTCAATACCTGACTATTTGAATCATGACCTGCTAACACAGAATATGCAAATGCAGTAGTGTAACTCCTCGAGTTTGTGACATTCCATATTTGAGTATCCAAGGAGACATTAGTCTTATCCCCAGAAATACTACGAAACATGTCCAATTTGTTTTTTGGGAAATCAAACGAAATTCTTTCTAGGTTTCACTCTTCATTTTGGAAGACAACTTCTACCATCAATTTGTCTTCATCATACTTCAATGGCCCGTAGATAGAAGATCGAAGGGATTGATTACCCACCCAGTTGTCATGCCAGAACTTAATATCCCTACCATTTGCCATAACCCACCCTGATCCCAATTGAAGGGTGTTCATACATTCATTGATTGCTTTCCAATTACATGGCGTTTTGTTCGAAGTAGTGAGAGAAGTTTCATCATGCTTAAATGTTATGTTTATGATCATCACAACCTAATGAGACGTTTCCTTTTTCAGTCTCCATGCCAAATTCCCCAAGAGCACTTTGTTTTGGAACAACGCCGATTGAATGCCAAGTCCCCCTATTTTTTTCGGCCTTATTATTTCCTCTCAAGTGAATTTTGATTTTTTGGTCCTTGGATCCCCAAACAAAATTTCTGTTAATCCTGTCCAATTCCTAACACACTGAGTTAGGAAACATAGTACACTACATTTAGTAGAAGGGGACCGTGGACAAGACCGATTTGACCAACGTAACCCTACCAACAATCGATAGAAGATTTTCCCTCCAACATGAAAGTTTATTTCTAAATTTATTCCGAACAAAGTTAAAAGAGTTAACTTTCGAGTTCGACAAATCAAGCGGAACCCAAGGTAAGTCCCAAAGTTCTCAACTATTTTAAACTTTAAAATAGTTGAGATCTCTATTCTTTTGGTAATAGGTACATTTTTGGAAAAAACCATGATCGAATTTCCCTGATTTACCTTTTGTCATGAAATGGTGCAAAAATCTTCTAAAATCGAGTTGATCCAGTTACAATTTTCAGGAGTCGCCTCTCCCATTAGAATGAGTTCATCAGTAAAGAAAAGATAGGATAAAGTCATCTTACCTCTTCCCACTTTTATTCATTTCCATTGTCCCTGCATAACTTTTTCTTCGATAAGAAACACCAGATATTCCATGCATAGAATAAATATGTATGGAGATAAAGGGTCTCCTTATCTAATGCCTCTCGACGGGTAGAATTTTCCTAGTTTCCTCCATTAAATAAAATTTTAACCGAGGACGTGGAAATACAATTCATAATCAACTTAATGATTTTATTAGGCAATTTAAAGAAATTGAGAGTACTTTTGATGAAGTCCCACTCAATTCTATCCTAAGTTTTCTCAAGGTCAATTTTAATGATCATGCTCCCTGTTTATGCTTGAAAAGTGGAGCACCTCTCTAAGCAGAATTACATTATAGAACCCCTTCTACCTAGGACAAAACTAGTCTGAAAAGGAGAGATGATATTATTCAGGACTGGTCTGATTCTATTCACCAGAATTTTTGAAATTACCTTGTAAATCGATTTGCAAAGACTTATAGGTCTGAATTGGGAGACCGAATTTGGTTGACTACATTTTGGAATTAGGCAGATAAACGTGTCGTTCCAACTATTAGGGACATACCCCGTTTTAAACACTTCACTAATAACATTAGTCAGAGAGCTACCAGTACAGTTCCACAACTTTTGAAAGAAAGCGGGGTGAAGACCATCAGACCCCGGAGCTTTAAAAGGTTTAAGATCCCAAGTGGCTTTCCTAATTTTTTCCAAAGTGATAACATTGTTCAGGCGTCGGGTTTGATTTCCAGACAAAATCGTTCTCCAAGAATCGGGTTGAACAACCAACAAAGATGAGGTAGCCTTAGAAGTTGTGAAGAGATTAGAAAAGATCTTATTTCTTCTCCTTTTAATAAGAGTAGAGATGTGATAGAATTTAGTGTTTCTATCCCTGTCTCTTATCCACTTAGTGTGAGACTTTGCCGCCCAAAGTTTTTCTTTCGGGTCAAGAATCTCAGACAACTCTAACTGAAGATTTTTTTTCCAGGTTAACAACGAAATTGTTTGGGGAATTTGCAATACACTTTTGAGCTCCTGAGATCCTCCGAATGATTTTTTTTTTTTCTGGAAAACATTTCCAAAAATCTCTTTATTCCAGGATCTAGCTTTGTCAAGGAAGTGGTTAATGACATGCGTGTTCCTATTGCTAAATTCATTCGAAGTATTCTTAACCAAGAGTTCAAAACCTGGGTGGTCCAGCAACATATGCTCCATCCTAAATGGTCTAAGAATGGGTTCTCATGACATGGGTAACAGATGCATTTGGAAAACTAAATTTCCAATCCATATTTGCCATCATCCTATGTAGTCTTTGTTGTATTAGTCTATTAGAGTCCCACAAATTGACCCAAGTAAACTTTGGCCCCCTAAAACCTAGGTCAATCAAATTACACTCACTAATCATATAATTAAAGAGAGACACCCTATTCATGCATACTCTATTTCCCCCACAATTTTTCAGAACTATTTGTGACATCATTAAAGCCACCTACAACTAACCATGGACTAGATATAGTAGAGGGAACCAATTTAAGACTTTCCCACAATAGTATTCTTTCATTTAATTTGGGGCTAGCATAAATCGCAGACATGAACCAAGACAGATTAGAAGGGATAACCTGAATCTTGAAATGTAGTTTCTGTTCTGTAGACGTCATCTTCGTAATTTTTGTCTCGTGATCATCCACAACACAAGAATTCCTTCCTTGAAACCTCTAGCTTCCACCCCTAGAAATTTGTTGAACGGAAGTTTGCCTGCTTGCTCATCCATCCTTTGACCACTAAGTCTAGTGTCAATTAATATCAACACTGTAGGCTTGTGCGTACGGATAAGATACTCTACCACCTTGACAGCTGTCGGATTACCAAATCCTCTAACATTCCACATTATGGATCTCATGTGGGCTTTTTCTAGAACCATATTACTATAAAGATGTACTTGATTCATAATTAATTTGCTATAAATACTACCAAACCCATTACATGGAACTACTAACATCTAAACTCATGTTAGATATCTCACCTTGGCCCTTATCTCCGTGAGTATGAACATTCTTACTCTCTTGCTCAGTAGTTGCCTTTGCGATGTATAATGACCCTTTCTCCACCATATTCAATTGGATTCGCGGTTTCACAATTTTCCTGTGTCCTTGGTCTTTGAAAGAAACATCCTTTCGACTTCCCAATTTTCCCGTGTCCCTAGGCTTTGAAAAATTCACAAAAGTAGTTAAATTGTTTTTCTCATTAGGACAATAATTCAGACTACTAAGATTAAATTTTAAGGTGTTATCAGTTGAGTTTAGCTCTTCCTGAAGAGTCTTAAGCTTTATAGGTCAACCACTCGACTCCTCTTACAATTTTGAGTTGGGTTTGGACAATTCCATCTCATCTTGTGTTAATGCACAGTCCAACCTAGATTTTCGGTCCAACCCACTATTCCAGCCCAACCCAGCATTCTGGTCTAGCCCTCCATTTCGGTTCAGCCCGTTAGACCGAACCAGCCCAACATTTTGGCCCACCTGCACAGGAGCTGAACTCTGCCCAGCCTTTTGGCCCAAACCTCCAGTCAGGTCTAGCCTAGACGACCGAAGCATCTATTTTTCCCGACCCAGCTGCACATATTCTTCACCACCTTGCCCCACAACTCTATTTTCTATTCTTCTTCCCATACTCCACTGAAGAACCGATGTCTTCCCACTCCCTTCTGTCCCCATTCCAGTTGTCCTTCCACTCACTTCTGCCATGGCCGACAAACTCCTTTCAATGTGGCCGACAGTTCTCACTTCGCTCTGCCCAACAAGCTTCGCATGGGATTGCTCTGCATGTTTTGGACTCCGCCCAACCTCTCCCCCTACCCGAACGGTAGTCTCCTTCCTCCCTTACCTCTGCTTTTCAATTCCCAGCTGCCTCCATGGCCGACACCCTTCTTCCCATGTCACTTACCTCGGTCTGGCCATCCACATTGCCGAAAGCTTTGCCCTCGAGCTAGGCGAACCTGTGGTCTCCACCTTTCTTAGGTTTCGTCCCAACATTACCGTTTCTTCTCCACTCATTCTCAGTCCCGACCTCATCCTCTCCCCGCTCCTTTTTCGCTGAGCTGGTCGTCTCAGTGGCTCACCCTGTGTTTTTCTTGCCGGTATGAGGTTTCCCGGCGGTTGAGGTAACTGGGGTTCCGGTGCACTGGTCGGTTTTCTTCTGGGTGCCCGTTTGGTTATGAGGTAGTAGGATTTCCATTTGATTTTAAGGCTTTGGATCCATTGGTTTTGCTTGATTCTCTCGCTATATTCTAGCCGTTTTTGATGCCGATGGTTTTTTCCGACGAGTAACCAACATCCAGGGTCCCCATTATCCATTTGGGTTTTCTGCGTTAAGAACTGTAGGTTTAGTCGTTGCAGTGGTGTTTGCATTTGAGGCATGATCTTCCGACCTTAGAACTGCTTGAGTGACCAGATTACATAGTTCTTTTCTATGCCTCGCCATACCACACAAGAAACAAATTGATTGAATTCCTTCATAGGATATTTTTTGGGAATATCCATCAATGTCGATTGAAGAAGGGAGTGGTTTGCTCAAATCCATTTGGAAACAAAGCCGAGCAAATTTCCATCTTTCAGCGTTTATGGTATAACTATCGATTCTCAACAGAGACCCTATTGTATTTCCAATGCCCTATAGAATTATAGGGTCAAAATATTCCATTGGTAGATTGAACAATCTCATCCAAACATCCATTTTGGATATATTGGTTCTTTATGGGTTGAATTTGGGTTCCCAAATTTGTATGGATAAGAATTGCCCATTGATGAACCAAGGTCCATCTCTCAATACCCTATCCATGTCTCCCAAGCAAGTAGATTTGATTAAATAAAAACCTTCCCCGAGTAAAATGCAGGACATTTCCCCTTCCCGTTTCCAGAGAGTTCGAATTTTCAGCATGTGGTGATACGGTATGCTCCTTCCTATTATTTTAATGATGATAGATTATTCGTACCTTTTTTGTATCCTTGCTTTCTCATCTCTGGATATGGTATATGTTAGTTTACCAGCCGATTCTACTTCATCATGGCCTTTTGAGGGAGAAGATTAAGACGAATTCAAACATTTCTAATAGAATACTTTATTGTATGCCCCTGGAACAATCCCAGTGAGTTTTTCCTTGTAGGAGGTGGAACTTGTTGCGGTCTTTTGTGCATCCTATGTCATGTCTTGCAGATTCTGCAGCTGATCTTCCTTGAGTTTGGTGTTGTTATTCTGCAGTTCTTCCTTGAGTTTGGTGTTGCTATTCAAGAGTTCTGCAGTTTCTACTGCAGTAAGAGAACGCGTGTAATTTGAGAGCATTTTGGTATTACTTTGTAAAATATCATTGTTTAATATTATATTGTTACTAGTGGTTAAGCCGATTTTGAAAAATTGTTTTACTGATTTATACTAAAAAAATATAGGCGTCTTATTTTTATTAATTTATTATAATAATTTTTATAAATTTGAAATACATAATATAATATCTCATTAAAAATATTATAAAAAAATATATTTCATAAATATATATATTTTAATAAATATATATCATATTATTTGCGATACATGAATGTTATAAATAAAATAAGGATTAATATATTACATACTTACTAGTTGAATTTTGTGAGTTTCCACAATTTGCTATTTTTTTTTAACGAATTGGTAGTTGAATTTACATAAAGTTGCACCTTATTAGCTTTATCTAATTTGTTATTAAATGTTGATGAAGATATACATTTGTATGTCACGTATCAATTAGCTAGCCAATTGTTTTATTTTTTAAATTTAGCTCGCAAAGTAATTCCTTGATACAATTCAACTAACAAATTGCAATAGTTCACAAATTTAGTTAATAAGTTGTAAGAAAAACATATTAAAATAATAATTATATAAATTTTCGTTACAATTTAACAGTAAATTCCAACTTTATGTAAAATCTCATAGCAATTTATTTTTTTTTGGCCAAATAATCAAACACTTCATTACTCGAATACACCGTTTACATAGTCCGAAATACATAAAGATAATAAAGGAGGCGGATGTGACAAAGTCCAATTAGATGGACACATCCCCTGTTTCGAATTTGTAGCAATCCAGTGTGCGCACCTGTTCGCCATTCTCCGGACAAACCGCCATTGGATGTTTGGGCACTCCTTTGCCACATTCAAAATATCAACAACCACATTATAAATTTCCCAATCATTCTCGAGATGTCCTCCTCTAAGTATATCTATTACACATAGGGCATCCGATTCGATGATAACATTGTTCCACCTGTGGTGTCTCACCATTTCCGTCGCCTGGAGGATCGCCTTAGCTTCCAAGATCTTCGCACTCGCACCAAAGCACCTAGCGTTCCTACCATCAACGATCTTGCCACGCCAATCCCTCGCGATCACATCTAGACCACCGTTGTTAGTCGTATGGTCCCAAGCTGCGTCGCAGTTCACCTTCACCACCCCGGGAACTGGTCGGACCCAGCCCCTATCCGCATGCTCGCTCCCATGAACAGGTCTGACCCTGTTTGGTTTGTGCACAGCTCATAGCAATTGAGTCAACTAAAATTCTGTGAAAAAAAACACACTAAATTTTAAAATTGTATAATTCAACTAAAAATTAAAATTGTCTAATCCAACCAGAAATTAATCACTTAATCTATAAGTAAACTAATAAATTCGAGTGTAAAATGGTTCTTCAGCTTCGGCTTCTGTCTCTCTTTTTTGCCTTTCCTTCTCCCCGAAGTCACCCCATCGAAACCCTAAATTTTTTGCCAACTCAGCACGATTTTGGTCGTTGTTGCGTCTCTTTCCTTGTTATCGTCCACCCTTCCGATTATGACGTAAAGGCCACCGTGGGACTACATGACGACTGTGCCCTCATCTACCGTAGGCTTCCATCATCGCAACCCTATTCTGCAACAACAACAAATTGACAAGCTATGGTAAAGAATCGACGTGCTAGATTGCACTTGCCCACGACCGTAACTTAGTGAGAACTCATTTATATATTACTCTACCACTCTAAATATGATATATTGAAGATTCCCTTATATAATGTGTTTGTGGTACTTGTTGTTACAAATGACTCAACATCTATTTATATGACCCTAAAGAATTTTCTAGATTCAAAGAAATCACTCGACTAAGAACTCCCTAGAAACTATCTAGAAACATCCTAAGAAACTCTAACGATCCTAGAATTTATTAGGCCTAGAACTATCTAGATACAAACTAAACTCTCAATTATACTAGTTTATTCTTCTAGACCCAACTAAAAACATTTTCCTATAAAATTCAATGGTGTATTTAAACACTCCCCCCAACACTAACTTTCCTCCATATTTCTTCTCGTCAATGTTGTATTTTGATAGATGTTGCTCTAGGTTCTTCAACCTTACTTTTCCGCTCCGATAACATTTTCTATTGTCATTGATTATGGTGAAACTATCATTCTTCAACTCGAGTTGTCTGTCTCGGTAGATCTTCGTGCTTTTATATCTACCTCTGCTTGAAGTCTTCATTTTTCGTGCATTGTTACCTCCACCGCTTGTCGACGAACATTAATGTATTCTTCCATTGTTCTTTCGTGACTTTAAAACTCTTTTTGTAACTTTCCTTGGAGACTTTTCGTTTCCTCCTCGGTTGAAGATCTGATTTCTAACAAGCCACCCATTGATGCTCATCTTCTAGTGTAGGTATCACTATTCCAACTTTATTAGACTTCTCAAAGTTCATTTTTTCCTTCAAGCCTTTATTACGAGACAAAGATTTTTCCTCAACTATCGGACTTGCAATGAAGCAAGAATAGGTTATATATACCACTGTTCTTATCCCGATAGTGAGATGACTTAATGATCATGATTTTCGATCATTGATTAACTACTTCTTTATCATTGACTCTTCCATGGGCATCTCTGTGATAGTTCATGCTCCCCCATTCTCCATGAACCTTCTTTGAAGAGGTTTTATTATTTAAAGTCGATATGACATACATGTCATCTACCCATACACCGATGTGAACGACCTTCGCCTTGATCATCTCCACATTTCGAAGAAATTTCACATCATTCAGACCAAATAGTACATACCTGAATCAACCGCTTTCACTACCAAGAGAAGTTTTGCTTCACACCTGGAATATGGTAGACACTATCAAGCTTGATTGGTGTCTCATCTGTATTGTTTATCAAAACAGTACCTTATTTCTTGACTGGGTGAATGGTGTCTTCCGCCATAACTATAACTTGTTCTCCTCCATGACGATGAATAGTGGAGAATTGCTCTTCGTCTCCGGTGAGATGATGACCACAACCATAATCTACAATCCACTAATTCCTTGAGTTTCTGGCCGCAAGAGTAGGAATGCTCTTAGCTATAAGACACTTGGATCATTCATCATCTTCAGTTGCAATATTAGATCCCACTATGTTACTGTCCTTCAGTTTAGTCCGACAATTCCTTTTCACATGTCCAGACTTACCACATCGATAACACTTGAAGTCTTTCTTACCAGATGACTTCGCATTACCACCAACCTTTTTTCTAGCGCCATTCTCCTTCACTTGAGCCACGAGTGCACATTGATATTCTTCTAGCTTGATCCCGACCATTTGGTTAGCCAATGACTCTTGTGAAGCTAGAAGATTCTCAAATTCCTCCAAGGATGGTTGTTGAACTCAACCTTGAATTGACGTAACAAACGATATATATTCGGGACGTAATCCTCCAATAATGGATCTCTTTATCCGCGCCTCCGAAATTGACTCCTCCGAGTTGAGTAAATTGAACAGAAGTTCTTAACCTTTCAAAAGAACTGTGAAATCGAAGACTCACTTTGTTTATTATTTTCGCTAGATCGGTCTCCAACATTTGTCGTCGAGACTCATTTTTCTTATTGTACAACAGGTCTAGCGTCTTCCAGATCGAACTAGCAGAAGTGCATCTTGAGATATGCTCAAACACTCCTTATGATACCAACCTCTTCAAGGAAATTCCGCATTGACATTCCTCCGCTTTCAGTGCTTGATCTCCTCACCATTGGTGTTGGTCTCCTTTGGGGATGTATTGTGACTCCCTCCAATGACATCCCATAAGTCTTCGCTTAAGAGATAAGAAGGACTCCATGCAAGACTTCCAAATTCGGTAATTGGACGGATTGAGTAGCTCCATACCTAGTCCAATCACACGACCGCCATCATCCATATTTAGAGTACTCAAGTTCTTCAATCAACAATCTCGACTCGTTCCGTGTTACCATGAAAGTGGCTATGATACCATGTAAAGAATCGAAGTGCTAGATTGCACTTGCCCAAGACCGTAACTTAGTGAGAGAAGAAGAACTCTTTTATATATCACTCTAAAACTCTAAATATGATATATTAGAGACTCTCTTGTACAATGTGTTGGTGGTACTTGTTGTTGTTACAAATGACTCAACACATATTTATAGGACCCTAAAGAAATTTCTATAACTCAAATAAATTTCTAGATTAAGAACTCCCTAGAAACTCTTTAGAAACCTATAGAAATAATTATTCAAGAACATCCTAAGAAACACTAAAGAATATCTTAGAATTTACTTAGTCTTAGAATTATCTAAATACAAACTAAACCCTCAATTATATTAGCTTATTCTTCTAGACCCTACTAAAAACATTTTCTTATGAAAGTCAATGTTATATTTCAAGAATTCTTTGAATCGGGCGAGTCAATCGGTGAAACAATTCTTTCAACAATGTTTATTTTTTAAAACCCAAATATGTTGATTTTAGCTGACTGTGGAAGGACCTGGAAGGTTTCAATATCTTCCAAGTTCCAATCATTAGTATCTGGGAAAAGTATGAAAAATCACCCGGATGTTCGGTTTTTTTAGCAACTACACTCGGATGTTTTCTACCGCAACTAATCACACCTATATGTTTCATTTTGTTGGTAACACCACCTTCCGTTAATTTGAACCGTTAATTGTCATGTGGATTGCACATGTCACCGTTAATTTCAAACCGAAATTTGTAAAAAGACTTTTCTACCCCTAACATCCCACTTAATTGTCATGTGGATCCCCTGCTTTCTTTACCCGAAACCTGAACATGGTTATGCGAAGTGTTGGAGACTCCATCTCAGACCACTTTCTCTTCTTCATCATGTCGTTGTCTTGACATGTTGTTGGCCATGAAACTCGTCTCATCTGATGGAGGAGATAATCTTCAATTTGTGTACTCGACAGTAAAAAAAGTGTTTTTGCAGCAACCGTTGTGAAACAACATTGAATTATTTAACACATCTTCCATAAAATTTCTGGGTTTTACTAAAACAGTGAATTTGGAGAATGGTTTGTACTGGGGCTGATCATGGGTGGTCCGGTCCGGTCCTGAAGGCAAGACCGAGACCGAGACCGAAATTTCGGTCTTGCCTTTTGGAGGATCGAGACCGACCTCGGCCAAAAAAGCCCGCCCGAGTCGATCTTTCTTGACTCGGGCCGGTCTCGGTCCTGGACCGAATCTACACCAAAAAAATAAAAAAAAAAACTATGAATTCACGGTATTCTTTAGTAAAAGGCGAAGGAATAGTTCACCTCTCAAAGAAACACTATGAACTCTCTATATTCTTTAGTAAATTTATCAAGATGCACCTTTTATAGAGATAGAAAACCTCCAAAATCCACATTATTTTCGGTGTGGTATTATGAAAATCTCAAATATACATACATTCGGTCTGGGCCGGTCCTAAACGGGCTTTCGGGAAAAAAGCCCGAGACCGACCTTGAAGAAAAAAACTCGCCCGTTCGATCTCGATCCTAGTCGGTCTCGGTCCTAGTCGGGCCGGTCTTGTCGGGAATTCGGTCCTACAGTCTTTTTGATCACCCCTAGTTTGTACAAGGTTGGGTTCCAAATTTCAGAAGTTTCCTCATAGAAGATAAATTTTTAGCAAGGACATAGTTAACTCCAAGGTTGGGTTCCAAAATTCAAAAGTGTAATTTCCAAGTTTCCAAGGTTAATTCCATTGCTTATGGATGCTGAGATCAGAGAATTAATAGTCAGGTGCATCTCCCAGATGGTCTTGAGTCGTGTAAATCATCTATCTACGTTTTCTGCAAAATGTGTATATATAAATGTGGTATAAACATGCAGACACATTATAACTTGAGAGAGTTGCTTTCAGTCTTACATTATCAATCTAACAACAACCAATTCTGCAGCTAGCCCTCACGTCTCATCGCAGATGACATGGCAAAGGCATCAGTAGTCTTACTGTGCTTTCTCCTATTCTTTTACTTCACTTCTCGTACATGCATAACAGATCAACGCATCATTAGCTAGATCAACCTCCAAAGCTCTCTAAACCTTCTTAATGCATTTCAATATCTTTTGCAGGTCAGATTGTGGGAAGCATAAAGTGTCAGGTTCAGAAGACATGGTGCATAGCGAAACCTTCACTAAATCTGGCTACCCTTCAGCAGGCCATCGCCTACACATGTTCTCAGATCGACTGTAGCATTCTGAAAAACGTATGTCCCTGTTTCTTACCAGATAATCTCATCAAAAGAGTCTCATTCGTGATCAATTTATATTGCCAGAAAAATGGAAGGAACTTATAGAACTGTGATTTCTACGGTTCAGGCGTCGTTTTTGTGACTGATAAGAGAATTCCAAGCAAAGAGAGATCAAATGAAGTAGTGGTCGACGAATTGGGAGGACCTGCGCGGAGAAGGGGAGTGCAAAACTGCAAATGGAGGAAAGTTCGATGAACAACACATGTTAGGGTATTTTAGGAATATACTATTATAGAACTGTGATTTCTACGGTTCAGGCGTCGTTGTTGTGACTGATAAGAGAATTCCAAGCAAAGAGAGATCAAATGAAGTAGTGGTCGACGAATTGGGAGGACCTGCGCGGAGAAGGGGAGTGCAAAACTGCAAATGGAGGAAAGTTCGATGAACAACACATGTTAGGGTATTTTAGGAATATACTATTAATATTACATCACGTGCGCAACACATGATTTCTACTTCACAGGAAACGACCAACCGTGACGAAAATGTGCAGTTACCAACAAATGGAAACATATGGGTGTGAAGACAAACTATATGGGTGCAATTAACAAAATTGGCAAACATTCAGGTGGTTTTTCATACTCTTACCTTAATATCTTCCACGCAGAAATCATATCTTCGATCCCCTCCTTCCATCATATTTTCTTCAATTTTCCATCTCTGTTGATCCATACTCTCTTCTCTGCATGGATTCTTTCCAAGGTAAACCTCGAAACAACATGGAAGATTGAAAATTTGCTGTGGATTGTTGTCTTCAGAGAGAAAAGACAAAGATGCTAGCTTAAGTATTGCAGAAACGTTCCTTTCAATATTGAAGGTATGGTGCTTGTCTTTAGTAGATTTCTCACGTGTAGCAAATTAGATCGAGCTCCGGAGTATTCCTATGCAGCTTACTGACCGGTGCTCGGTGACTCCGGTTGTCGGTGAGTATGTCGAACTCGAGTTCAATGAAGATAAACCTTGATCGGTCGCTTTTACGAGGGCAAGGGCTTACTTCAATCTTGATCTACCTGTTATTTCCACACTTGGCCTCAACCTCAAGGATGGAGAACAGGTTCACCACATCACTCTCCGGTATCGGAGAGGACAACCTTGACGACGATGTGGTAGATTCAGACACAACTGAGATTGGTGTAAAACAATCGGTGAGCTAATTAGGCCGATTTTTTGAGTTTTTTTGAAAACTATATATGTCAGATTTTTTTAAAAATATATATATTCAAAAATATATTTAGAAATTTAGACATACACTCCCAGGATAGCGCCCATATCAATATTTTTTTAAAAACAATTGACGACTAGATGTTTAATTAAAAATTAAATTATGCATTTATTAAAAAAAAACTAAAAAAATTATAGTAAGTAGATATTTTAATTGCGATTTAAATGATGTAAAAAATATTAATTTTGGACATACGGATTAACTATACGCTCTGCCGTAAGTTAAGATATGAAAATTTAACTTAAAGAAATATAACTAAAACTTTGTAAGTCCAAACTCAACACGGTTCCTACATTTTTGACAAAATTCAATTATCTACCTACTCTAATTATTTTGGATTCTTTTGATTAGATATGTATTTAATTTTTTAACCTAACATCGTTTGTCCTATAATTTGACCAGAATGATAGAATGAATTAGGTGAGAAATTTAATTTTATAGTTACTCAAAAAAAATAAAAAAAAATTACAGTACGTAGATAATTTAATTACGACATAAATGACACTTACTAGACGTTAATTTCTTACTTTCGAACTAGCCGAACAATACGAGCGATTAAAAAAATTATACATACATATATATATATTTCTCTCTTTCTGTGTGTGTATGTATAGTTTTTTTATCGCTCGTATTGTTCGGTTAGTCCGAAAGTCATAAATCAACGCCTAGTAAGTGTCATTTATGTCGTAATTAAATTATCTACGTACTGTAAATTTTTTTGAGTAAATATATAAATAAATTTCTCACTTAATTCATTCTATCATTCCGGTCAAATTATAGGACAGACGATGCTATGCTAAATAATTAAATACATATCTAATTAAAAAAATCCAAAACAATTAGAGTAGGTAGATAATTGAATTTTTCCATAAATGTCGTTAAAAAGAGCCTCATTCGTGATGAATTTATATTACAAAAAAAATGGAAGGAACCCATAGAACTGTGTTTCTACGGTTCCGGCGTCGTTGTGACTGATAAGAGAATTCCAATCAAAGAGAGATTGAATGAACTAGTGGTTGATGAATTGGGATGACCTACGCGGAGAAGGGAGTGCAAAATTGCAAATGGAGGAAAGTTCGATGAACAACACATGTTAGGGTATTTTAGGTATATACTATTAATATTACATCACATGCGCAACACATGATTTCTACTTGACGAGAAACGACCAACCGTGATGAAAATGTGCAGTTACCAACAAATCGAAACATATGGGTGTGAAGATAAACCATATGGGTGTAATTACCAAAATTGACAAACATTCGAGTGTTTTTTCATACTTTTCGACGTGTAATACGATAGATAAAATACTATACATATATAAATATATAAAGTATAGATGTATGTATATTTTTTTGTCTATCGTATTATACAGTTAATCAGAAAGTCAAGAATCGATGTGTAATTAACGTAATTTATGTCGTAATTAAATTATGTATGCACTATAATGTTTTTTATTTTATTTTTAAATTTACTTTTCTAATTATTTTGTTTGAAATGCCTACTTGGCGGGAGAACAAATGTTCTTGACAAAAGATTTTGGGATTGATGTTTTTTGCCAAGAAGGGTAAAGCTCAGTACAGAAGGATTAAACACTGCTGCACCAGCAGCAGCACTGTCTTGTAATTGTTCTGTACAGTCTTAAAGAAAAATAATTTATTTAATAATAAATCCTAAAAAAGGTATATGAATTTGACCCGTCAAGTTTCTTTTTGTCTACAGATTTGACATGTCAAGATTTATTCGTTCCATGATGTTTCAAAGGTGTTGTCTTCTGCTCTTACACTGCGAAATGCAACAAAGGAGAAGAAAAGCAGAAGAAGATAGTTTCGAAACGTGGGATCGATGCAGAAGAAACGGGCCTATTGGTAGCTAGTGTCTGCCATGCAACGTTTCATTTCCTCGACTTGAAGAAGCGTCAATTAATTATTAATAGTAATATACTGCACACAGCACAGATCATCACTCATCCGTACAGAGAACAGATGCTGCATCACAGTATATACTGCACGAAGCTACAAAATGGATGGATCCAATCCAATTGATCACAAAATAAATAAATGCAGTCTTTGACTGTCTTTCACCTCCTCTCTTTGTCTTTCCTCTGCGTTTACAGAGAGAAGAAAGGAGAGAGAATGCCATAGATAAAACCAAGAGAAACTAACCTGTGTTTGCAGAAGAATAAACATAGGGCTTCTCACTAGTCAAAGCTGCTCGCCATTTTGGCTTATCTACTTCGTCTTCCTCCTCTCCTCCACATGCATGCAATGCAAGATGAATCTCCCAATAAAGCATTACTCCTCTTTTCCAAGGTAAGGGCTTTCTTCCTCTCCCTCTCTCTCTCTCTCTCTCTCTCTTTCTCTCTTGTTTTGCTTGTTTTTGGAAACCCTAGAGTATTTAGAGGGAGCCATGGAATGGGTTCTTCAGAGAAAAGTAGTAAAGTTTTTTTTTTTTATTATTGTTTTAGGAGTAAATTTTATCTTTAACTTGGAGTAATAATTAAGGAGTCAAATTACTTTGGTCCATGTTCATTAGATTTTGAAATGGTTGTTGAGTGGGCTAGAATTCGAGTCAGTCTCCATGGATGGAGCTGCAAAATTCAAAAGGTAGACTTAACCCACAAACAAGAAACTACCCGTTCCATTACTTCATTTCTGGAACACATTGTTTTTATGTTTGGGCTAACTAAGCTGCAGTGGGGCATCATCTGCATAATATATATATATATATATATATCTTCTGTGTATTCCAAAAATTACAGTAGAACCAGAATTGGATTCTTGTTATGATGTAGGAACATCATTGGTTTATTTCAGGTAGCAGCCATTCCAAACATTTGGATGTATTTTGTAGTTTAATGTTTCTTCCTTTTACTGGTTTAAGACTGCATATATTCTTGAATCTCTTGCATGCCTAATATCTCCCTTAAATCATATCCATTCATTTTCAGGTTACGTTCTACTGAGAATGCGTGGTTTGACTGACAAGCCTAGACGATGGACTGGCTTCCTGCCGTTATGTAGGGTTTTGCAACAAGTGAACTCACCATACATATCATGTAGGTAAGTAAGTACGTAAGTCGGGAATGAAGCCATTGGTCCGTTTCGTTTTCCATCTCTGTGATGATGTCCTCTTTTGTTTAATTATCTAGAGCTAGATTTGGTTAGCCGTGGCCCGTGGTCTAGATGGTTGATTCTCAGGTGAACTTTTTTTCGTGAATCAATCTCCAACTCAATGGTACGAACAATGTATATTGGTGGAATCTACAAGGGAATCGATCACAGGCACTAGTTTTAGGTACTTAAAGTCATCTAATCTTTTGTGATTTGATGCAATGATTGTAACCAAACTCTATTATGATTAAGGTGAACAATCTAGGATTTATATTTTAAAATTGAAATATTCAGATATTGTTAACTAATTTTGTAATTATTTATTTCTGGGTTAATTAGCAATTTACTAGTTGAAATTTAGGAGTTGAGACAGTTTTTAGATGAATTGTTTTTGTGGGACAAATTGGTAATTAAACTTAGTCTTATCTAATTTGGTACCAAAACTTGTGTATAGTCATCAATGTCATTATAATTCAACTATTAAATTAAAAACATTCTAAGAGATTTTAACTAGTAAATTTAACTAAAATTTAGCTAGTAATTTGTGACAAATTTAAATTCAGCAAGATATTAAACTTGTACAATTTATTTTGTTTGCATTTAGGAACACTAATTTGATGGAGTAAAATACGAACTCTTTATTTATCGATAAAACTGTCACCTCAAGTCCTCACTAGGGGTGTCAAAACGGATCAGGGGTCATGTCAGGGACAGTCTGACCCAAACACGACATGTGTAATAGTATGAGTCAGTTTTTGAACCCCCAAACCTGACCCGCGGGTTGGTGGGTCAACCCGCGGGTCAGAATAACCCGTCAGGAATAGTAAGGGTTGGGTCAGACTGATTCGTTCGATCTCCATGACCCGCGGGTCAGTTTGACCCGTTCAACCCACTATTTCAATAAAAAAAATACTAAAATATATAAATGGGACGGGTCATGGGTTGACTTTTGGATCAAGGCTTCTGGCCCAAACCTGACACGTGGTTTCACGGGTCATCTATGGATCGTGTCAAAATAACTCATGGGTCAAAAACCATGACTCAAACACAACCCGTGGCGGATCGGGTCAGATTTTGACACCCCTAGTCCTACCCTCATTAAAAATTAAAAATGTCCAATATTTTATAATAGAAGTGAAATTTTTTATGGACTGAATAATTTTTTCTTTTAATGTTAGTTACGTTAAAATTATAATATTTAGTTTTATAGATATTGTAATTTTAGTTTTTTAATATTGAGTCAAAATATCCAAAATTTGATTTAAAGAAACTTGAACAAAATATATATGACCATTTTGAATATAGGCATATATATTTATATATATATATGATAAAAATGTGGTTAATAATTATGATTATGAATATATTATAATATTAAAAAGGGTTAATGATCAAATAGGTACCACAATTTTACATGGTTTGGCAAGTAGGTACCTAAACGTTTTTTTGTCGCAAATAGGTTGCCCAACTTTGTGAAATTAGCAAATAGGTTTCTACCGTTAATTTACTGTTAAGAATAAACTGAAAATATCACGTGAGAAGTAAACAGGTATCTGAACTTGACATGGTTTGACAAACAGGTATCTGAACTTACACGAATTAGCAAGTAGATACCTAAACCGGTTCAACAATCGGTTCAGTTGAGCCACTTTATTTTTTTTAAGGTAGGGTGTATATATCAAACACATGTATGGCTCATCTCCATACGTTATCCGTGCATCTAAGTAAGGTTCATAGGGTCATGCGAGTGAACTAGTTGATATGTAAAATTTATATCATAGAATTGAAATGAGAACGGATCGTACAGATTAACCGGTAAACTTACATATCGTGATCGTGTTGTTGAGTCTGTAAAATTTGTAGTATATACATGATAAGACGATCGATATATTCAATATAAATTATCGATCTGAATAATCTTTGCAAAAAATTATCATTCTACATACCAGTTCCTCCTTCAAAGGCTTAGATTCCAAGTCATGTTTGTCAATTATGCCCATCTCCGAACTAGGTTTAGATTTCAAATCGAATTGTTTGTATTCGTTTTCGCAGTCATCCTTAGTCATCATTCTTTTGTGGTATCTATTTGGTAATTAACCCTATTAAAAATTATACTCGCAATAGTTATGATTATAAATTTAATAATAATTAAAAAATATAATACAATTATAATGCTTATCGTAGACACATCTGTCTCTATCTTAATTACACCATCATAGCATCATGCATTATTTTTAGGCTTAATTATTAAAAAAAAAAAAAAACTTTGAGGAAAAACCAAACAGCAAACCAAACTTTTTTTGTTGACAAACAACAAACCAAACTTTTGAAATTGAGCAATCAACAAACCTACCTCAAATTTTTATTATGTTTGAACGAATTTTTCAATGTTTGAGGGAGTTATTAAGTCGTAATACCATTTTCTTAGAATACTTCAACTAATGTTGACTTAATAACCCCCTCAAACATTGAAAAATATGTTCAAACATAATGAAAATTTGAGGTAAGTTTGTTGATTGCTCAATTCCAAAGGTTTGGTTTGTTGTTTGTCAAAAAAAAAAGTTCGGTTTGTTTTTTTGGTTTTTCCTCAAAGTTCGGTTTGTTTTTTGGTTATTAACCCTTATTTTTATTCATCTCTAAAGACTAAAGCAATATTTACCAACTATTGGAATTACTGTAGTAATATCTATCTATATCTATATTAATTTGATTAGAATGTATACAATTATGACAAATAATATTTTTAATACATTTTCTCACTCATAATGTTAAATTCATAACTTCTTATTGGTCAATGTCAAACAGGTAATTTCCATGCATATGTGGCATGTTATAGTGGTAAAACTTTTAGCTTCTAAGTAAGATGTCTAAACTTAAAAACTTATCAGCAAACTAATTTTTTCCACTATTTTAGACTAAAGTTTAATAACTATAAAAATAGATGTTCAATTTGATAATTAGTTTCCTTAAAATTAGTAGGGGTAAATGTATAAAACTTTATTAAGACCTTTTAATTATTCAACAAAAGTGGTCTTTATAAAGTAATTGATGGTATGCAAATAGAATTTTCCTAAATAAAAATAGTTATGGATAAATAACTAAAGAAAAATTGAGGAACCAACAAAAGATTGTTTGACATGTTAATAACTTAATATAAGTGTTATTAGAACAGGACTTGTCGCCTTGTCGATGAACTATGTAAGAATGGTTTTCGGTTCACACGATTTTGATTGTCGATTTGTTAGGTAAACGAACATACAGTTATTAATATATAACCACGAAAATATTAGGCTTAAATACTGCTAAACCCTAAGTTGACCACATACTCCAATTTTTTGTTTTCTGTAAACCAGCAAATTGAGAAACCGGTCAACTCTTTGAAAATCATTGGTTCGCTAAAACAAACATCTAATTTTCACTTACTAAACTTGTATTACTTTGCAATTTGATCTTAGATTATTAATCGACAACATAACCGTCTCACGGTTTAACCGAGTCTGACCACCGGTCCATTCCAACTATGATAGTGTTTGTTTTACCAAATCTTACTAAATCAGACAATTCCGAATAAATTTCAATTGTAAGTGAGTAATTTTGGGTATGAGCTAGCTTAGCTAGTGGCGGCCGAAGTTCCTAATTAAGAAAAACAGTATATATACTTCTTTTAAACAATAATTAACACAAGGGACAAGACCAACTTTAAAGGAACACACATAATTTACCATACCAGTCTCGCACACTAAAATATTAAGGAACCATGTTCTTCTTGAGGCTTGCAAAGTCACACGAAGCAGATTAATAGAATTGAAGCCTCTCAGCACTTACCAATTAACAAACCCATACTCAGAAACAAAAGTTGGAGCAGATTACCAGTTATCACAACAAACCAGAAGAAAAAATGTCTACAGTCCAAACCAATTTCCAGAAACGCCACGCCTCCGATCCTTAATGGTGATGGATTGAATGTTTGGGGTTATCTCTACATTGCGAGGACGTGGCGGATGCCTTTGAAAATCTTACTTTATTTATCAGGCATATATGTACGGGTTCTTCAAAAACAAGCTCCTTGTGCTTTATGATACATTGATTCACAGGTATTTGTCTCTTCCACTGTTTCTATGGATGGTGTGGCATGTATCTGTTCTCTGTTGGTTTCTCTTGACGCTTAACAGTTCACAGTTCCTATCATTTTAGCAAGGATATACATATATTATAGGTAAACTTTAAATTAACATATTTTTTCATTGTAGTAATGCAAAGAATACTTTCGTAATTGCTAGGACTCTTCAAATAAAATTGAGAGGAGAAGTGGGGATCCTGTAGAGAGAGGTAGCTTAAAGGGGCGGTAGAGATCTATTCAGAAGCTTTGGTCTCGATACACAGCCCGTACTCATTGGACTGGTCATTTTTAAGGTATTGTTTGTAAGCTTTGGTCTCGATACGCCTTTAAACGTTCAGATTCAGACCTACTTCTTGGATGAATTGAAGTTGTTAGTTCAGCGGAGTCAAGGAGAAGTCAGTTGACTTTGTAGTTTACGAGCTCGTGAACCTCGTCAATCTCCCTGCTCATGTATTTATGATTCCCTTTTATCATGGCTTTCTATATTCAGACAATTTCGACCGTAGGGGGCTGTATGGCATTAATGTGAGGGCAATGATTTTTTTTTTTGCTTCATCCTTACCAAAGATGGTGCGCGAAACGTCCTAAGGATACAAGATAGAATGAACGGAACTTACATTTTTTTTTAAAAAAAATGCAATGCAAATGCGAGAATATAAATTTCATTAGCCAGGTTCGTATTACATTTACAACAGTCTGGAATATATAATAAAAAAGGTCCAATTATATACATGTCATGATCTAGCGGCAAAACAAAACACATTTACATAATGGGTCGAACTCCCATTTACAGTTGTTGGGATGACTTATAATTTACAACAATTGGGTTGAATCTTCTTCATCAATTGTGGATCAATCTCGCATCAAATACTTGGGTCGAATTCTCATTTACATCAGTTGGGCCCAAAAATTGAAATACACACAAAATTGGTAAAGGTTGAACACGGTGTGGAGCTTTTGTTCTAAATTGATAAAATTTCTATGTCCTCTGAATCGGCGGAACCTCACCCCCTATAGAGGGTCATGGGCTCATTCCGATCATCAAGTTGAGTTTTTTGGGTGCATGCTTACGGTCCAAACCGCTTCGGGCGCATTCGCCTACTAAACTCCCTAAGCTCTTAATGTGCTCCATGTCCGAGCGGGTAATGGTAACCAGCGTGGTGTGCGCAAAACGAGAATTTAAATCATTTTGAATTATTACATTTACATCACTTTTCAGACAAAATTTAGAGCTGCAAGCATGAGCAAGCTGTCAAAACTGATAAGGCAACATATAATATGGCAAAACAAACATGACAAAGTATAAACCCTCTAAAAGATGACATCCCCAGCAGAGTCGCAAAATTGTCGGACGTCGGATCCGATTTCCCCCGACCCTTTTGGAAAATATTTTTATTTTGTTCGCTCGAAAATGTCGGGTCTTGGTGAGCGACGAGTCTTGTCGAGCGGGGTCATCAACCGAATCGAAAATGAAAGAGTCGCCACTGATTAATTAAATGCTAATCGGAATCCTAATTTTTACCTAGGGTACATGGTGTTAACATCCTAGGGTTGGGAAAGGTGTACGTCCAGATAATCGAGTTCGAAGGTTTGATTACGTCTTAAGGGCTCGCGAGCCCATAAACTGTCATTTCGTTACTTTAGTTTGCTTTTGAATTTTTTTTCAATTTACCTGAATTGATCATGATTTGCCAAAAAAATTACATCCGTTTTCCAAATAACTAACTAAACCATATACAAGCATTTTTTATTTACATGTTAAATTCAAATAAATAAACAAGAGATAATAAAGTTAATCATGCTCGAGAAAATGGTGGCTTAACTTTAGGGTCATTTTAAACGTGTAAAAAATATACAAATGATTTTGAAGATATTAAGCACATTGGACCAATTTGTAACACTTCGACAAGTCATGGGATGTCCAGAAACGTTTACGGACCAAAATGCAATTATTTAAAATTCCAGCTGAATTGGAAATATTTTTTTTTAAATGACAGAATTGACCCTTAACTATTCTGAACTTATTTGTAACACTTGGTAAAATTCCAAAATAACCCGAAAATTATTCTGAACTTATTTGTAACACTTCTAGAAGTCAGAATGTCTAGAAAAGTTTAGGAATCAAAATGTAATTTTTAAGAAATTATAACTGAACTGAAATTATTTTTTTCAAAAAATTACAGAATTGACCCTAAACTATTCTGGATGTATTTGTAACATTTGTTAAAGTTCCAAAATAACCCAAAAATTATTCTAGACTTATTTGTAACATTTTGAGAAATGATAGGATGTCCAGAAAGCTTCAGGGAACAAAATGTAATTTTTAAAAAATTCGAGCTAAATAAAAAATATTTTAAAAATTGCACAAATGACCCAAAACATTTTCTGGTTTGGTTTTTAACACTCGGTAAAGTCCCAGAATGACCCGAGAGTCCAATGACCGAGTTATAACCTTCTTCAAAGTTCAGTTTTGAAAATACTTTTTTAGACTGAAATAAACCCCCATAACTTTCACAAATGGCTAAAACGACCCCAAAGTTAGACCGAACTTAAAACCGAGTATTATTCTTATATGAAATATAACTATTAACACATAATATCGATAAGATAAATTGCATGCAGATTAAGAAATATAAATACAATATTGAATACGAGAGAGATACACCTAAGTTATTTAAAGTTTAGATACCGTACAAGGAACCGAGATCGATAATCACCGATTTTTTTCCACTCAATTTCTCTCTATTTTTCACTCGATACCTCACATTGATTTTTTTTCTCTCTTCTCCCTTTTTTTTTTCTTTTTTGTTGCCCACTATTTTCCTTCAATTGTCGTAGCTTACGGCAATCCTTGTTCTTTTACTCTTTGTCGAAGCTTGCATCCCCCTTTATAGAGTTTTCCAAACAATATTATAAGGTGATCAAGTGGGCAAGTGGTGATGGCAATTCGGAGATCTTTTGGTGGTAATTGGAGAGAATTTGGCCAAGGATAAGCAAAGGTGATCAAGTGACCAAATGGTGGTGGCAATTAGGAGACTTTTGGTGGTAATTGGAGAGAATTTGGCCAAGGATGAGCAAAGGTGATCAAGTGGCCAAATGGTGATGGCAATTAGGAGACTTTGGGTGTCAATTGGGAGTGATTTGTGGCAAGGTGGGCATTTGGACGAAAATGAATGGCATGGTGGGTGTTTGGCAAAAAAATGGGTGTCATGGGTTTAGGGGTTTAGGGTATGGGGTTTAGGTATTAGAGATTAGGGATTAGGGTTTAGGGTTTGAAGTTTAAGGTTTAGGCTTTGGGATTTTAGGGTTTGGAATTTAAGATTTAGGGTTTGGGGTTTAAGGTTTAGGGTTTTTTAGGGTCTAGGGTTAAAGTTTAGGGTTTGAGGTTTAGTGTTTGGGGTTTAAGGTTTAGGGTTTATGATTTTTTAGGGTCTAGGTTCAAGGTTTAGGGGTTAAGGTTTAGGGATTTGGGTTTTAAGGTTTGGGGTTTATTTTATTTATTTGCTTTTTATTCGTCTCGATTCTTCTCGGCTCGGATCCTCGCGTATGGTATTTTGACCCCGAGTCAAAATCAGGTGTTTACAAGGATCATCTCCGTATCGAGGAAATTAATGGTAGTGGTGAAGAGTAGAAGAATACCGCGAACACCTACTCCTCTTCCCTGTAATATAAGAAGGTATCCAAATGATTCATGTCTGAGCGGTGGAAACGTCTACTCTTCTTCCCTGTTATAGTCTTTGTCTGTATTCACTATTCTCTCCTCAAATCTCGCAAGAACAAGAGTACATATATATATATAGCCTTTCTCTGCATTCTCTCCTCTTCCCTGTTATTTCATCTCCCAACGTATTTTCTAAAATGTTTAGTTTCAGTTGCTGCACATCTGCAACAGTTGAGAGATTTTGATCAGTCACAAGATAAAAAGAAGATAACTATAGCAGTAACAGTTGCAGACGACATTCATAGCAAAACACATGGAGCAGCACAACATCAGAAAACATGAACTTGCTAGGAGAGACTGTGAAGGTAGACGACATATATTCAGCCAACTAAACATCAAGAACCTTATATATCATTCATTTAAACCATAATAATCAAGTAACTTAAAAGTGTCAAAATTTATCTTCCAAACAATACAAGTATTGAATATGAACGGGCACATCTGATTTTGACACCAATGATCCTCAAAGGGAATCTGTATCCCCAAAATACAATTTCCCTCCAAACTGTGAGTACCTGAGATTTAAACCAAATCTAATCAAAACTGAACTCTTGCAACTAAAGAACTTTCCACTCAACCTTCACAACTAGGGGAGTTCACAGCAGCACTTCCACGAAAGTTTCGCAACCAAGAGCTACGTTATTTCTCGCGAGATCCCTACGTAGGAGCATAAGGGCAGAAAAAGAATTGCAAATTCAATTTTTAGAATGGTGTGCCACGTGACATTGCACGTGATGTTAGATATTTTAGTGTAATTGGATTGACTAGTTGACCAATATGATCATAATATTTCATCAAATAAATTAGGAGGGTGCAGAGTGCACACTTTTTGAAGTTATTATGATTCATGGTATCAGAACCTCATTGATTGTTAGGGACGAAGCTCCTAAGCAATGGGGTGCCCAAAGGGGCAACACCCCTGGCGAGGTCCAAGGTCAGTTTGAAATTTTTTTATTTTGAATAAAATTACTATTCTAAACAATCATTATAAATTTGAATTTTTTTAATTAATCACTTAATTTTTTTACCCCAAAAAACCTGATTTTGGATAGTTAACTTTAGTGCCAACTTTGATATGAATAGGTACAAGGTAACTTTGGCGCCAAGTTTGATCCGAGAAGGTGGAAGGTAACTTTTGCGCTAGGTTTTGATCCGAAAAGGGGCAAGTCTTTGGCGTCAAGTTTCGTCCAAAAGGGGTGAGACACTATTTATTGGTCATTTTTTCTGGTTCAAGAATTCACGAAACAAACAAATATTCATACTTAGTTCTTGTTCAGATTCTGATTTTATTCAATTGAAATTTTGGGTGAACAACCAAATAGTTTCAATCTGAAAGTGTTGTCACGACTTCAGATCAATCCAGCAATCCTCTCTAAAATCTACAAAGATTGAAACAATTTATATGGAAGATGATGAACGGAGAATCTGCAAGAGATATGACAAGCATGTTTGCGAAACTGGACAAGTTTGCGAAACTGGACAAGTTTGCGAAACTGGACAAGTTTGAAGGCAATGATTTTCGAAGATAGCAGAAGAAGAAGATGTACTTCCTTTTAACAACACTGAAAGTTGTGTACGTTTTGAGTATCCCTATGCCGGAAGTGTTCGATAATGAAACAGTGGAACATAGTAGAAGGCTCTGCATATGGGAGAACGATGATTAAGTAGTCACGTGAAAGACACGTGATTACTTAATTGAACGTTTTGAAAAAAATAATTTTGAAATCCCGGAATTAACCTTGTTTGTATTTCCCTCCAACGCCAATTTAGACAGCCCCAAGTTGCGATTAAAGCCGCCCGCCCACCTCCATTAAGGTTAGCTTTCGTTCATTCACAAATTTCTCCATTACACTTCCTCTCCCTTTCTTTATCTCTTTCAAAAGCTTAACGACAGCCTACTTCTTCACTCAATCTTCTCTCTGGAGGATAAGACCTCTGCAACCATGGAAGTGAAAAAGGTGATGAGGGTTGTTTCGATTTCTTCTTCTTCGGGAATTTTCTGCTTTATTTATGTGTTTACTTTGAATCTAATCTGATCATGATGGATTTTTTTCTGTTTTTTTCCTTCCAAAATTTGAATTAGAAACAGTTAAGTTTCTGTGTAGAACTCACTAAATAAAGAATAATATTTGATACCTACCATCTTCTTGTTATTCTTCTACTATATTATTGCAGGTGACCAAGATGATGATCAAGGTGGACCTACAGTGTTCTAAGTGCTACAAGAAGATCAAGAAAGTACTCTGCTCATTTCCATGTGAGTCTCTCGTTCCCTCTTAACACCAAAGACTTAACTCAACATACAAACTATTGGATCGATCAGATTGTTTGAAAATTTTCAATATTTGATTTATGGAATGAGCTATTTTCAGTCATTACTTGAATCTCAACTGCATTTTGTAGTCACGTCAAAATCAATGGCACGAAAATTCAATTCCTGATAGTTAGTGGCGGTTGATCTTTTGGTTGGAATGGTAACTGAGTTGTTTCCTGTATGGTTTTGCTGACAAGAGAAATCCGAGACCAGGTGTTCTACGAAAAGGCCAACACGGTGTTGATCACGGTGGTGTACTGCAGCCCAGAAAAGATTAAGAACAAGATATGCTGCAAAGGGAAGGATGCGATCATTGGCTTTGACATAGTTGCCGACAAGCCGAAACCGTTATAGAAGAAGCCAGAAGGTGATTTTATTAAACCACTAAACAAATCTCCCAAGCTGACACCAAATGATGAGACAATTAAAGAGCAAATGAAAGCAAATGCTGAACCAGATGACCCTCCACCGCCGACTAAAGAGCAATCAAAACCGCAAGCAGTTGCTAAACCAGGTAACCCTCCACCGGTTTATCCAGTTGGAGTGTGTCGATGTCCGCCATACTGCAGGCCTTGCTATTGCCAATGTTATGGTACGATTATCGTATTTGAAAAACCTGAATATTGGGCTTAAAATGGGCTTGGAAGCAAATTGGACAAGTTTTGGGCTTTGGGCTCAAATTTAGCAAAATCAATGTGGAATGGAAGAAGTACACCACACCGATCGGATTCCATATTGGGGGTGAATATATATGATAATTCACTTCTCAAATGTGTAAGTAATCAAGTCAAGAGACTCTCTCTTGCGCGTGCACGCAGGGGTGCAAACTACGGATTTGGTTAGCACTTCGAACCATTTGGCTTACGTACGTGCCCGCGACATGCGTACACGATTGTCGGACCGGAAACCGGATTATAAAAGTTGTCCAATTAATTCAGTAATTACCGTTTTTATTAAATTTTGGAATTAATTACAATTTGTATTAATTTTCGGAATTAATCACAGATTTGCATTTATTTCAAGCCTCAAAATTGAGCCTATAAATATCCCTCTCATTTCTGTCATTTGACACACAAATCACTCTCAAATTCTGAAGATTGTTCTTCGTGTTCTTCATCCTCTCATTTGCTCTTCGTGTTGACGATTGGCAAAATTCTCTAAGGTTGTCATGTTCGATCTTTCTAGTCTTTAATTGTTCAAGCCGTTGTGTTCGGTATTGAAAATAGTCGTCATGTTCGACTGATTTCGTTGGGAAATAGAACTTGGTTCAGTTCGGCCGGTCACTACTTCGTGCTAAGTAAAAACCAGTGTCGTCGTTGAATCCTGGGAGGTAATATCGGAAACCTTGCCTAGCGCGAGTTGGTTTTTGCTAAACCGGATTATAAAAGTTGTCCAATTAATTCAGTAATTACCGTTTTTATTAAATTTTGGAATTAATTACAATTTGTATTAATTTTCGGAATTAATCACAGATTTGCATTTATTTCAAGCCTCAAAATTGAGTCTATAAATATCCCTCTCATTTCTGTCATTTGACACACAAATCACTCTCAAATTCTGAAGATTGTTCTTCGTGTTCTTCATCCTCTCATTTGCTCTTCGTGTTGACGATTGGCAAAATTCTCTAAGGTCGTCATGTTCGATCTTTCTAGTCTTTTATTTTTCAAGCCGTTGTGTTCGGTATTGAAAATAGTCGTCATGTTCGACTGATTTCGTTGGGAAATAGAACTTGGTTCAGTTCGGCCGGTCACTACTTCGTGCTAAGTAAAAACTGGTGTCGTCGTTGAATCCTGGGAGGTAATATCGGAAACTTTGCCTAGCGCGAGTTGGTTTTTGCTAAACAGGATTATAAAAGTTGTCCAATTAATTCAGTAATTACCGTTTTTATTAAATTTTGGAATTAATTACAATTTGTATTAATTTTCGGAATTAATCACAGATTTGCATTTATTTCAAGCCTCAAAATTGAGTCTATAAATATCCCTCTCATTTCTGTCATTTGACACACAAATCACTCTCAAATTCTGAAGATTGTTCTTCGTGTTCTTCATCCTCTCATTTGCTCTTCGTGTTGACGATTGGCAAAATTCTCTAAGGTCGTCATGTTCGATCTTTCTAGTCTTTTATTTTTCAAGCCGTTGTGTTCGGTATTGAAAATAGTCGTCGTATTCGACTGATTTCCTTGGGAAATAGAACTTGGTTCAGTTCGGCTGGTCACTACTTCGTGCTAAGTAAAAACCGGTATCGTCGTTGAATCCTGGGAGGTAATAGGCCTAAGATATACCCTTGCACAACCGTTCACGGTTGGGTAGGACTAAATTACCTTAAGGAAACCGTGCTTAACACGGGCTTCAGCTTGTTATTGCCACCTTTGCATGGTTATAAATTTATTTACTGTTTAGTCCTTGAACTTTTGATTAATACAGATTGGTCCTTAATATTATTATTATTTATAACAATCTTAAGGTAATTTATTTGTTTAAAAGGACAAATTCGTGTATTAATTGAAAGTTTTGACGAAAAAATATTTCAATAAAACTAACTATATTTATATCCATCTTTCAGAAATGGCATTGAATGAAAATTCGGACAACTTGAACCAATTGGGCCAAGATGGGGCAAATCTGAATGAAGCCCAAGAGCCTGTCCAGAATAACCCTATTCAGGGAAGCTCAAGTGGAATGGCCAGACCAGTGGTCCGACCTCAAGGTCCACTGGTTTATGCAGAGAAGCCGGAAAAATTCGACGGTTCAAATTTTAAGAGATGGCATATGAAGATGCAATTCTTCCTAACAACCTTAGGATTGACGCAATTTCTTACAGATGATCCCCCGGTCCAGGGAGAAAACGAACCGAAATATATAATGGCTAAAGATCAGTGGACTAATTCCGATTACTTGTGCAGGAATTATGTCATGAACTGTTTGACTGAGTCCCTATACGATGTCTACCTAGAAAAGAAGACTGCCAAAGAACTGTGAGAAGCCCTTGACAAAAAGTACAAGGATGATGAAGCCAGCAAACAAAAGTTTGTGGTAGGACGATTCCTAAGCTTCAAAATGATCGACTCTAAACCGGTCTTACCCCAGGTGCATGAACTTCAACTTTTAATACAAGAAATAGAGAAGTTGAACATGCAGTTTGGCAAACCCTTCCAGGTTGCGTGTATGATTGAGAAACTACCTCAAAGTTGGTGGAAGTTCAGGGCAAGTCTAAAACAGGAGACTCGGGAAATAACAGTTGAAGACTTTGTCCGTCGTGTTTCAATACATGAGGAGACAATGAAGGCTGAAAAGGCGGTTAACCCCGTAAAAGCTAATGTTGTGGAGCATGGTCAAAAGGGTTAGAAATTTGGACCAAAAGTTGGAATCTCCAAAAAGCAGAAGATCCAACCTCCAAAAGGCTTTCAAGGATCTTGTTTTAACTGCGGTAAGACAGGTCATAAGTCTAATGTTTGCAGATTGCCTAAAAAGAAGAAGCAAGAAGCAAACACGATTGGAGCGGTCTCTAAAGAGACAGAGGAGTTGGACCTTTCCGCGGTTGTGTCTGAGGTGAACCTGGTTGACTCCAACCCACGAGAATGGTGGGTAGATACTGGGGCCACCAAAGCACATCTGTTCTGACAGGAGAATGTTCACCAACTTTGAAGAAGTTGAAACTGGAGACAAGATTTTCATGGGAAATTCAGCTTTCTCAGAAGTCAAAGGTAAAGGAAATGTTATCCTGAAGATGACATCTGGCAAGGAACTAACTCTGAGGAATGTATTGTTCGTGCTAGACATCCGAAGAAATCTTGTCTTTGGGTCCTTGCTCAACAAACATGGTTTCCGCTTAGTCTTTGAGGCAGACAAATTTGTATTGACTAAGAATGGGGTGTTTGTGGGAAGGAGATATGATTGTGGGGGCATGTTTAAGTTGAATGTAATGGTTGTAAAACCAAAAATGAATAAAGAAAGTTCTTCTGCTTACATGCTTGAGTCTTCCGATGTGTGGCATGGTAGACTTGGTCACGTCAATTATGATACAATACATAGATTAATTGCGCTAGATCACATTCCCAAAATTATAATAGACTCCAAACATAAGTGTGTCACTTGTGTTGAAGCTAAATTAACAAGGACATCGTTTTATTCAGTTGGAAGGAAATCTGAACCCCTTGATCTAATACATAGTTATATATGTGATTTAAAAATTGTGCAAACAATGGGTGGCAATAAGTATTTTATTACTTTTGTCGATGACAGCACAAGATACTGCTATGTATACTTGATGAAAAAAAATGATGAAGCTATAGAGAAATTTATTCTTTATAAGCAAGAAGTTGAAAATCAACTCAACAAAAAGATTAAGGTACTAAGAAGTGATAGGGGAGGAGAGTATGATGCTCCCTTTCAAGAATTATGTGAGAAACATGGAATCATTCATGAATTCACAGCGCCTTATTCTCCACAATCAAATGGAGTTGCAGAAAGGAAAAACCGAACATTGAAAGAGATGATGAATTCAATGTTATTAAGTTATGGGTTACCCCGAAATATGTGGGGAGAAGCTATATTAAGTAGCAACTACCTTTTAAATAAGGTACCCCGGAAAAAGGAAAATAAAACTCCTTATGAATTATGGAAAGGTAGAACACCTTCATATCATCATCTTCGAGTATGGGGATGCCTTGCTAAGGTGGCAGTACCTCCACCTAAAAGAGTAAGGATCGGGCCAAAATCCGTTGATTGTATATTCATAGGATATGCCAAGAATAGTAATGCATATTGTTGGGTATTGATAGTGACGACCCAATATGGGAAAGGCCTCGAAGGCCCAATAAATTTGCAGGGGGTGCAACCCATACCATTTAAACAAGGCCAACCCACAGAAAGGTTACTCTGGCCCTCATAAAGTGGTCCAGTATCGAATCCAAACTAAAGTGGACGCCAAAGTGCCACTTCAGGTCGCCATTGGCCAAGGCCAAAGCCTCTCACTGCTCGTCATGGGAGTGCTCGCCAAGGGAGTGCTCGCCAACAATCAAGGTCGCAGCCATAGGAGTGCTCGCCATAGGAGTGCTCGCCTTAAAGAGAGCCTTGCCTCTCTCCTCTGGTCCCACCAACCGTTAATAAGGATATAGGGCACATATTCACTAAAGATTAGATACGGTAACTGCAATATCTCGCCGTAACCGCAATATCTACTATCTAAATCATCAACAAAACAATATTCACGAAGATATACAGTTACCTTATACGGTTTGGTATCTCCTACTCTATAAATACCTTTGCTTTACATACATTCAATACGTTTTGAGCTATATACACACATATACTCACTTAAGCATCGGAGAGGGACCCAGAGGCACCCCCTCTGTTGCGATCCCCTTCTTGCAGGTTCATCGGAGCTCATGCGAAAGCGCGCGATCACCATCTCCTTGGCATTCAATTCACTGCCAGATCAGCATTCAGGAAATCACAATCCAACATTTGGCGTCGTCTGTGGGAAAACGAGCAAAACAGTCATACATACTCGCTCTAACCGCAATCATCGGAAAGAAGCTAACGAACAATCCTCGGATAGCTCTAATTCTGCTGCCGCTTCGCCACTCCACCAAGAACCTGCAAGCCAAGCAGTCTGTGATGCCGTCCCTCCGAGACCGGCACGTGAACACATTGGCAATTCGAGGACGACCCCTGTTCCAAATGTCGCAGAGATTCCCGATCGACAAACCATCCAAGTGGCTTGGGAAACCATTCAGGTAACCGCAGAGATGATATCCCTCTTGGAAACCATCATAGGACAGGCCCGCAGAAAAACCCCTGCTCCTCATGAAGATCCTCGTCCTACGGGGCCACCGGAATCAGAAACTGGAAATCCTGGCACCACAGCCCCTCAAGAAGATCAAGAGATGACCTTTGGACACTAATCCTTACATCCGGCCTCCACTGAGACGCCGGCGGTCACTCACTCTGTCAATCCATCAAGTTCTGCACCGACTGGAGGACAGCAGCCCCAATTCACTCTTGATCAAGTTGAGGAGCTTATCACTAAGAGACTGAAAGAACAACGCGAAACCGTCATGACTCCCTTTAAGGAACGATCAGTTCATCTCTTCACCACTGACCTGGTCGTCATCAAGACCCCAAAGGATGTCGTCGCCAGGGCCATCCCCGAGTATAATGGTGGAGGCGCCCCCATTATACATGTTAATAAGCATGAAGCCTCTCTGTTGGGTAAGTCGACTGATCCAAATCACTTAGCCCTGTTATTTCTGTCGACCCTTTCGGGTTCGACGTCGTCTTGGTTCTTTGGTGTCCCTGCAGGATCAAGAAGAGTAAGAAGGCTCGAGAAAAGCCTAGATCGGAAAACCCAGGACCAAGACATCCAGAGGTCCCCGAGTATTTCACGCCTTTAAACAGGCAAATCTCGGCGGTACTAGTCGAGATGGAAAGGTCTCTGGCAAGGCCACCGAGCCCCCGCAAGAGTGGTCAGCCCATGAATAATGACACCGAGAGCTATCGCAGATATCACAAGCGCGACATCGAAAAGCTGATAAAGAGAGGAATGTTGAAGGAATGAATTCACAAGGCTGGACAGTCAGAATAAACTTTCAGCTAAGTGGGAAGGACCATACAAGCAAGTGATTCCTTCATAAACATGTTCACTCGAAGCAAATCGAAGACAAAAGCCCTAGCAACAAAGTTAGGCCAAAAAGCCCTATCACCAAAGATAGGCCACAAAAGCCCTGACGCCAAAGTCAGACCAAAAGCCCTAACAACAAAGTTAGGCCACAAAAGCCCTAACAACAAAGTTAGGCCACAAAAGTCCTGTCGCCAGAGACAGGCCAAAAACCCTAACAACAAAGTTAGGCCACAAAAGCCCTGACGCCAAAGTCAGGCCAAAAGCCCTAACAACAAAGTTAGGCCACAAAAGCCCTGACGCCAAAGTCAGGCCAAAAGCCCTAACAACAAAGTTAGGCCACAAAAGCCCTGTCGCAAAAGACAGGCCAAAAGCCCTATCACCAAAGATAGGCCACAAAAGCCCTGACGCCAAAGTCAGGCCAAAAGCCCTAACAACAAAGTTAGGCCACAAAAACCCTATCGCCAAAGACAGACCAAAAGCCCTATCACCAAAGATAGGCCACAAATGCTCTAGCAACAAAGTTAGGCCAAAAAGCCCTATCACCAAAGATAGGCCACCAAAGCCCTAGCAACAAAGTTAGGCCAAAAAGCCCTATCACCAAAGATAGGCCACAAAAGCCCTAGCAACAAAGTTAGGCCAAAAAGCCCTATCACCAAAGATAGGCCACAAAAGCCCTAGCAACAAAGTTAGGCCAAACAGCCATGTCACCAAAGGCAGGCCAAAAGCCCTGACGCCAAAGTCAGGCCAAAAAGCCCTAACGCCAAAGTTAGGTCAAAAGTCCTGACGCCAAAGTCAAAAAGCTCTGTCACCAGAAGTCGAACGCCCCCACGTAGAAACCACTCTCCAGCTCCGCCCGAGCAATTTGGCCCAACCTAGAGCATGAGGGTGATAAACCTGATTGCTGTAAGGTTTGGTGCCGGAGGCGAGGGGTCCAATGCAAAAGAAGTCTATGCTACCCAAATCTCTACAGCTGTCCAACTGGGAAGAACAAAGACCTACACTAAAAGGCGAACGAACCCACATCAAGGGTAACCGTTCCCTTACAAATCGGGCACAACGGAGCAAACGAACCAATAAGGTAACAGTCTCTCCAAAGAAAAGCTTAAGAGAGCGAACGAATCCTAAAGCTTTCCAGCTTCCTAAAAAGGCGAGCGAATCTTGGGTACAGTTCCCCAAAAAAGGCGAACGAATCCGAGGTAACAGCTTCCTAAAAGGCGAGCGAATCTAAAGGTAACTGTTCCTTTGAAAAGTGAAGTTGAAAACAAGTATGGTAAAACTTCCTAAAGCTTTCCAGCTTCCTAAAAAGGCGAGCGAATCTAGGGTAACAGTTCCCCAAAAAGGGCGAACGAATCCGAGGTAACAGCTTCCTAAAAGGCGAGCAAATCTTAGATAACAGTTTCCTACTGTAAACACCTGATTTTGGCTCGGGATCATAATACCGTATGAGAGGAATCGAGATTTGAAAAATATAAAAAAAAAAAAAAAAATTTAAATAATAAAAAAATAATAAAAAATTCCAACGGTGGAAAATTGTCTCTTTTCCACCGATTTTATTATTCCAAAAAATTCCAAAAAGTTTTTATTAATTAATTAAATATGTGTACATTTTCTCTATAAAATGAGGGTAGCTTCAATGAATGAAAGGGGGCTTAGAAGAGAAGAGAAAGCTACGGTGAGTGTTTGAGAGGGAGAGAAAAAAAAAAGAGAGAAAAAGAAAATAAAAAAAAAGAGTGAAAAATACCGATAATTATCGGACTCGATTCCTCGTACGGTATTTTAGCCTCCCATGAGTAAGGTATATTTCTCTCATCTTCAATATCATAGTTTGTATTTTCTAAATGTGAAATAAAATTGAGAGTTTATATACATATATTATCTATTTATGTATAATATACTTGTTAACATATATATATATGTGTATATTATATATTTATATTATGTTTATACTATATATATCTATATATATCTATATGTATAATATATATTTATATTATGTTTATGTATTACTATATATATATCTATATGTATAATATATATTTATATTATGTTTATGTATTACTATATATATATATATGTATAATATATATTTATATTATGTTTATGTTATCTATTTATCTATATGTATAATATCTATTTATATTATGTCTATGTAATACTATATATATATATTATGTATTATGTATAATATATGTATATTATGTATATGTGAAAAAACTAAAAATTTCAAAATTGACTTAGGTCATTCCCAAACTTTGATGAAGGTTACAACTCGGTCCTTGGACTCTCGGGTCATTTCTGGGACTTTATCGAGTGTTATAAACCAAACCGGAAAAGTTTTGGGCCATTTGTGCAAATTGTTTTTCTTAATTCAGCTCTTTTAAAAAAAATACAATTTGATTTCTAAATTTTTCTGGACATTCCATGACTTTTCAAAATGTTACAAATAAGTCTAGAATAATTTTCGGGTTATTTTTAGAATTTTACCAAGTATTACAAATAAATCTAGAATAGTTTAGGGTCAATTCTGTAATTTTAAAAAAATATTTTCAGTTAAGTTATATTTTTTTCGAAAATTACAATTTTTATTCCTAAATTTTTCTGGACATTCCATGACTTTTCAAAATGTTACAAATAAGTCTAGAATAATTTTCGGGTTATTTTAGAACTTTACCAAGTGTTACAAATAAGTCCAGAATAGTTTAGGGTCATTTCTGCAATTTTCGAAAATATTTGTCCAATTCAGCTCAAATTTTTATAAATTGCATTTTGGTCCCTATATTTTTTTGGACATCCTATAACTTCTTACAATGGGACAAATTAGTCCAACGAGCTTAATATTTTCAAAAATTATTCGTGCATGTTTTGACACGTTTAAAATGGCTCGAGAGTTGAATCATTTTCTTTCGAGCACGATTAACTTTAGTTCTCTCTTGTTTATTTGAAAAAAATGTTTGTACATGGTTTGTTTAATTTTAAAAAAATGCATGTAGTTTTTTTGGGGCCAAGCATGATTAAAACGGGCAATTCAGGCAAAAATTGAAAAAAAAAACATTTCAAAAGCAAATTAAAGTACCGAAAGGGCGGATTATAAGCTCGCGAGCTTTTAAGACGTAATCAAACCCCCGAACGCGATTCTCTGGACGTAGACCTTTTTAAGCCCTAGGATGTAAACTCCATGTACCCTAGGCAATTTTAGGATTCCGATTAGCCTTCAATTAATCGGTGGCGACTCTTTCGAAATTTTCGGTCCGGTTGATGACCCCGCTCAACCGGACCCTTCGCTCGCCAAGACCCGACATTTTCAAAAACGAAAATTTAAAAAATATTTTCCAAAACGAGTCGGGGAAAGTCGGATCCGACGTCCGACAATTTGGCGACTCTGCTGGGGACCTCTTTTAGAGGGTTTAGGCTTTGTCATGTTTGCTTTGCCATATTATATTTTGCCATATCCGTTTTGACCGTTTGCTCATGCTTGCAGTTTCAAATTTTGTCCCAAAGGCAATGTAATTGTAATAAGTAAAAAAAAAAAAAATCTTGTTTTGCACACACCACGTTGGTTACCATTACCCGCTCGGACCTGGAGCACATTAAGAGCTTAGGGAGTTTAGTAGGGGAATGCGCCCGGAGCGGTTTGGACCGCTGGCACGCACCCAAACAACTCAACTCGATGATCGGAATGGGCCCGTGATCCTCTTTAGGGGGTGAGGTTGCGCTGGTTTAGAGGACCTAGAAATCTCATCCATTTAGAACAAAAGCTCCACACCGTGTTTAGTCTTTACCCGTTTTGTGTGTATTTCCATATTTTGGGCTCGACTAATGTAAATGAGAATTCGGCCCAAGTATTTGGATATGAGATTGGCCCACGGCCCATGAAGAAATTTGGCCCATGAACAAGTTTGGCCCATTGATGTAAATGTGTTTTGCTTTGGCCTTAGATCATGACATGTATAGGATTGGGCCTTTTGTATTATATATTCCAGACTGTTGTAAATGTAATACGAGTCTTATTAATGAAGTTAAATTCTCGCACTTGCATTGCATTTTTCAAAAAAAAAATATGTAAGCTCCGTTCATTCAATCTTGTATCCTTAAGACGTTTCACGCACCATCTTTGGTAAGGATGAAAAAAAAATCATTGCCCTCACATTAAGGTCATACAACCCCCTACGGTCGAAATTGCCTGAATATGGTAAGTCATGACAAAAGAGAATCAGAAATACGTGAACAAGAAGATTGACGAGGTTCACGAGCTCGTAAACTACAAAGTCAATCGGATTCTCCTTAATGCCTTGTCTGAATTCTGGAATATGGAAAACGCGTCCGCGTGATTAACAACAACGAAATACGTTCACAAGTTCCATTCGACACCAGCAAGTCCGTCTTTCAACCCGGATTAGATAATCAGGGATAGACTCCAACAACCACCGTCATTCTGGCAATGTTGGAGCACTTTGGGAAAATGTGGGGGCAACGTTGCTAAGTCGAATGACACCCTTGAAAAATTCATACGAAGAACGAGGCAAATAAAAATATTTTCAAAATACATGTCCTCGACCTTCATTCGAACCAAGGAACAAGCAACAAATGCACTCAATGAGCTACGTCGTTGTGTGAAACGTCTTAAGAACTAGACATCGATTGGCCAAATCCTTATAAAGTATTTTTGAAAAAAACTTTTGCCATACATGCAATCAAAGTCTACGAATGGAATGAACGGAACATGCAGAATTTTTGAAATCAATCATGCATGATCAATTGTGTATTCATCCTTCTTACTATGGTATTTTGGAGTTAGGTTTCCGGAAATCCATGCGACATTCGATGACTCCGGCACCTCAAAAACACGAGGAGAAATTCATCAAGCTAAAGCAAACCATGCACACCATGAGTTCCCGCACAGTGCAGTCAATCGCTGGCATGACCTCCTAGGTCGAGCGGATTTTTGCTTTTCTAAGCTCCGGGCAGCCGTGACTACCACAACATCCCTGATCTCGTCTTCCCGAGGAACACTACTGTCGTGGTACTTCATCAATCCATGTAAGGCACTTTTGCCATCCTGACGAAGCTCTACCTCCCACATATGGCCATCCTGACCAAGGTCCACCTCCCACATATGACCATCACACACCCGGAAGGAAAAAAATACTTTTAGGACTGAGTTTTCGTCCTAATTTCAAAGATTATGAATTCGCCTGGAGGAAACATTTAGCCGAAAGTTCAGGGACATTGTTGTTTCCTCTCCTTGCCGTTTCATTACCAGACCCACACCAAGTGATCCAACTCGATGACATTGATGCTCACGGGGGCTTGTCATGCTTATTTTCAACCGGTATCACTAGTGGAGCTCTCCTCAATGAAGCTCCCAGGGGCTTTTTCGTCCGTCCACTCGCTAATGGGGGCACCCTTGCTGAATCTGACTTTATACATTACAGTGAATGATCTGTTGGCTCAGACGACATTTCAATTTGAAACACAAAATCAAGCAGATACCAAATTGTATCAATTCCTGAATGCAGTGAGTGAGGAGTATGATCAGGAAAAACGAGATCTACTCCGAGAAAAATCCGTTACCTGATGAAGAATCAACTTATGCAACTATCCGATCAAGGAAGGGACCAGAGATAAGTAATGGGTACCGCAGCAAGGAGGGACACCGAGGTTCATCATCATAATTGAGCCCGTCTTCTATGTTACGCCTCGCTTAGAGAAAGTGGCAATCATAGTCAAATCGACCCACGCCACCAGACCACATTCGACCACCGGAAAAGGGAAGGTTGTTTTACAAAGTAAAGGAGATGAGAAAAACAACTCCCTTTCGTTTGATCGAGCTAAAGCATAGGCGACTTAAATAGAGATGAAAAGACGTCATTGTTGACACGGGGAAGACGTCATCAAGATGTCATTGTTGACACGGGACAGACACCGTTGTTGACCCCTGCAGAAGAGTCGCCATTGTTGACACGGGGAAGACACCGTTGTTGACTCCTGCATAAGAGTCACCATTGTTGACACGGGACAGACGCCGTTGTTGACTCCTGCATAAGAGATGCCATTGTTGACGCTCGTCGTTGTTCACAACAGGGGAGACGTCATTGTCGATGCAGAGAGATGCCATTGTTAGCAGCGTCGATCGGAAAGGCTTGAAATGTAGCCACTACGGAAAGTTCGTCACAGCAAGGCGAAGTACTTCCAACTGATCGGATTCCCTGAAGGGTGTAGAAACCCATGGAGGGACAACAACAATGACGCCAGCAACGTCATCACCACGGGGATGAAAGCTGCGAAGAAGAGAAGAAAACCAACAATCACCTTGTGTTCTTATTTGCGTCTTTGCGTTCAAAAAATTGGCAACGCTCGCGCCCATGAGTAAAATTTCTCCGAGAAACCAAAAACTGCCAATGGAGATCAAAATCAAAGAGGTTTCAACCTATTGTTGTACAATCGAAGAATCAGACAGTCAACCATGACTCACTGATATAAAAAGATACTTGGCGTACGGAGTTCCCAGAAAACACCACAAGAAAATGTCTGAATGGTCATGCTTGGAAGGACTTGCAATTAATTACCCAGTGGCCCGACTATACCCATTTGAGATGCGTGAATGCTAAAGAAGTTGAACATCTAATGGAAGAAATTCATGAAGGTTGTTGCGGCTCACACATGAACGTGCAAGACTTGGGTACTTTGGGTTCACCATGACAGCTGACTGTATAAAACATGCCCAGCAATATCACATCTGTCAAGTGTACGCGGACCAAATCCACGCGTCACTACACAAGCTCTATTCCAGGAATTCCCCACAGGCTTTCTCAATGTGGGGCATCAAGGAGTAGAGGTTATTACCCTGACGTGAATAACGGCAAAGGCCATTGAATTTTTTCATCAGCAAGGACATCATCGTATGCCATGGGATGTCAAAGTCAATCATCACCGGCAATGCCAGAAATCTAAATTGGTCGATGAGTTGTGGTGAAGTATAAAAATGCATCTCCATATCATCCACAAATGAATGACGCAGTTAAAGCAACAATTAAAGGACTGGCATGATAAGCTGCTTTGGGCACTTATGACATACATGACCTCAATACAAGCACCAACAGGAGCAACCCCATTCTCCCTTGTTTACGGGATCGAATTTGTGTTGCCAATTGAAGTAGAATTCCTGTCAGCTAGGATCCTCGCCGAGGCATAGAAGGACAAGTCAGAGTAGGCGAAATGCAGATACGTGCAATTGAACCTCATGACAAAAGGCGTCTCATCGCGCAGTGCCACGGGCATTTGTACCAGCAACGCATGGCTCGTGCATTTAACAGGAAAGTCAGTCCAATAGGATTACAAGCAGGCAATCTAATTATTAAAAAAAAAAAAAAAATTCTTAGAGTCAATCCAGACTCTCGGGGCAACTTTGTGCCTAAATATGAAGAGTCTTATGTCGCCAAAGAGACTTTCAGCAGAGAAGCCATGATCGTCACCGACATGGACAATCAAGAACTCTCCAGTCCAATCAATATGGACGCAGTCAGAAAATACTATCCTTAAAGAGTTCGTAACCATAAAGCGAACCTCCAAAAGTGAGAAAATTCCCGCTAAATCGAAAACCCGAAAGGGCGGTTTAGGCAAAATTTAGGGAAGAGGGGCATGATTGAAAATCCCCAAAAGGACAATCATGGCAAAAGGAGAGGAATCAAATCCCTGCTAGGTTGAAAACCCGAAAGGGCAATCTAGGCAAAAAAATTAAGGGAACCGAGAGGTGCGGTAAAAAAAAATACCGTAGCAAAATGATAGAAAAGTGAGAGAAACAAAAATCCTTCAAGTCAATCAAGATTCTCGGGGCAAGTTTATGCCTAAATATGAAGGGGATTATATCGTCAAAAAGATTTTCAGCGGAAGAGCCATGATTATCACTGACAAGGATGAGCAAGAACTCCACAATCCAATTAATGTGGATGAAAAAAAAAACTCGTAACCAGAAAGAGAGCCTTCAAAAGTGAGAAAATTCCCGCTAAATCAAAAACCCAAAAGGGCGGTTTAGGCAAAATTTAGGGAAGAGGGGCATGATTGAAAATCCTCAAAAGGACAATCATGGCAAAAGGAGAGGATTCAAATCCCTGCTAGGTTGAAAACCCGAAAGGCCCACCTAGGCAAAAATGAAGGGAACCCAGAGGTGCGGTAAAAAAAAAATACCGTAGCAAAATGATTATAAAACGAGAGATAAAAAAAATATCCTTCAAGTCAATCAAGACTCCCGGGGCAAGTTTGTACCTAAATTTGAAGGGATTTATGTCATCAAGAGATTTTCAATGGGGGAGCCATGATCATCACTGACATGGACAACAGAGATCTCCCCAACCCAATCAATGTGGATGCAGGGAAAAAAACTCGTAATCAGAAAGTGAGCCTCCAAAAAATGAGAGAAATTCCCGCTAAATCGAAAACCTGAAAGGGCGGTTTAGGCAAAATTTAGGGAAGAGGGGCATGATTAAAAATCCCTAAAAATGGCGATCATGGCAAAAGGAAAGGAATCAAATCCCGGCTAGGTTGAAAACCCAAAAGGGCGACCTAGGCAAAAATTAAGGGAATCGAGAGGTGCGGTAAAAAAAAAAACCGTAGCAAAAGGAAAGAAAATCAAGAGATAAAAAAAAAAAATGCTCAAAAGTGGACGACAATGTTTCCCACAATAGCAATAAAAAGAAATTGTGATCTGCATTAATTTGAGCTGCCTCGACAACTTGCATGGATACACCTTGTGAACATAGCATGAATAGATTTAGGGAACTCCATCAAAGAGGAATCCAAAGTCGATTAATGAGAAAACAGTCTGAGAAGTCCGCACAAGCAGTCAGACATCTCGAGAAGGGTTTTACCTCCAAAATGAATTACAAGCGGAGTCTTTAGGTGCTCAACCTCCGCAAGTCATCCCCAACGATCAGAACCTGTAGATGTCCAGCTTCTGAAAGTTACAAGCCGACGAACGGGGCCTTGAGATGCTCAACCTCCGCGAGTCATCATCAACGATCAGAACCTGTAGATGTCCAGCTTCTGAAAGTTACAAGCCGACGAACGGGGCTTTGAGATGCTCAACCTCCGTGAGTCATCATCGACGACCAGGACCTGTAGTTATCCAGCTTCTGGGAGAAAAAAAAACGATGAGCGGAGCCTTTAGGTGCTCAACCTCCGCAAGTCATCCCCAACGATCAGAACATGTAGATGTCCAGCTTCTGAAAGTTACAAGCCGACGAACGGGGCCTTGAGGTGCTCAACCCCCGTAAGTCACCCACAACAAAGCTTCTGGAAAAAAAATGGTGAGCGGAGCTTTTAGGTTTCAGCCTTCGCAAGTTATCATCGACGACCAGAACCTGTAGTTATCCAGCTTCTTGGAGTCACAAAAAAAAAAAAACGAGCGGAGCCTTTAGGTGTTCAGCCTTCGCAAAATCATCCTCGACGACCAGGACCTGTAGTTATCCAGCTTCTGGGAATCACAAAGCCGACGAGTGGAGCCTTTAGTTTCAGCCTCCGCAAGTCATCCTCGATGACCAGAACCTGTAGTTATCCAGCTTCTGGGAGTCACAAGCTGACAAGCGGAGCCATTAGGTGTTCAGCCTCCGCAAGTCATCCCCAACGAGTCACAAGCCGACCGACGAGCGAAGTCTTTAGGTGTTCAACCTTCGCAAGTCATCATCGACGACCAAGACCTGTATGTGTCCAACGTCTGGGAATCACAAGTTGATGAGCGTTTAGACGTTCAGTCTCCACAAATCATCGTCAACAATCGGGACCTATAGGTGTCTAGCTTCCGAAAGTTGCATAATAATGTTTGTCTACTATGTAAATAATGAATAAAGAGAAGCCAAAATCAGTTGTTTGTCTTTGAACACACACTCATGAGATCACTTCCATGAGCGCGTGCTCAAAGAGGGGCAACTGTAAACACCTGATTTTGGCTCGGGATCATAATACCGTATGAGAGGAATCGAGATTTGAAAAATATAAAAAAAAAAAACATTTTTTTTTTAAATAATAAAAAAATTTTAAAAAATAATAAAAAATTCCAACGGTGGAAAATTGCCTCTTTTCCACCGATTTTATTTTTTTATTATTAAAAAAAAAACGTTTTTTTTTATATTATTAAAAAAAAAGTTTTTATTAATTAATTAAATATGTGTACATTTTCTCTATAAAATGAGGGTAGCTTCAATGAATGAAAGGGGGCTTAGAAGAGAAGAGAAAGCTACGGTGAGTGTATGAGAGGGAGAGAAAAAAAAAAGAGAGAAAAAGAAAATAAAAAAAAGAGTGAAAAATACCAATAATTATCGGACTCGATTCCTCGTACGGTATTTTAGCCTCCCATGAGTAAGGTATATTTCTCTCATCTTCAATATCATAGTTTGTATTTTCTAAATGTGAAATAAAATTGAGAGTTTATATACATATATTATCTATTTATGTATAATATACTTGTTAATATATATATATATGTGTATATTATATATTTATATTATGTTTATACTATATATATCTATATGTATAATATATATTTATATTATGTTTATGTTTATGTATTACTATATATATATCTATATGTATAATATATATTTATATTATGTTTATGTATTACTATATATATCTATATGTATAATATATATTTATATTATGTTTATGTTATCTATTTATCTATATGTATAATATCTATTTATATTATGTCTATGTAATACTATATATATATATTATGTATTATGTATAATATATGTATATTATGTATATGTAAAAAAAAAAAAAATTCAAAATTGACTTAGGTCATTCCCAAACTTTGATGAAGGTTACAACTCGGTCCTTGGACTCTCGGGTCATTTCTGGGACGTTATCGAGTGTTATAAACCAAACCGAAAAGGTTTTGGGCCATTTGTGCAAATTGTTTTTCTTAATTCAGCTCTTTTAAAAAAAAATACAATTTGATTTCTAAATTTTTCTGGACATTCCATGACTTTTCAAAATGTTACAAATAAGTCTAGAATAATTTTCGGGTTATTTTTAGAATTTTACCAAGTATTACAAATAAATCTAGAATAGTTTAGGGTCAATTCTGTAATTTTAAAAAAATATTTTCAGTTAAGTTATATTTTTTTCGAAAATTACAATTTTTATTCCTAAATTTTTCTGGACATTCCATGACTTTTCAAAATGTTACAAATAAGTCTAGAATAATTGTCGGGTTATTTTAGAACTTTACCAAGTGTTACAAATAAGTCCAGAATAGTTTAGGGTCATTTCTGCAATTTTCGAAAATATTTGTCCAATTCAGCTCAAATTTTTATAAATTGCATTTTGGTCCCTATATTTTTTTGGACATCCTATAACTTCTTAAAATGGGACAAATTAGTCCAACGAGCTTAATATTTTCAAAAATTATTCGTGCATGTTTTGACACGTTTAAAATGGCTCGAGAGTTGAACCATTTTCTTTCGAGCACGATTAACTTTAGTTCTCTCTTGTTTATTTGAAAAAAAAAAATGTTTGTACATGGTTTGTTTAATTTAAAAAAAATGCATGTAGTTTTTTTTGGGCCAAGCATGATTAAAACGGGCAATTCGGGCAAAAATTGAAAAAAACATTTCAAAAGCAAATTAAAGTACCGAAAGGGCGGATTATAAGCTCGCGAGCTTTTAAGACGTAATCAAACCCCCGAACGCGATTCTCTGGACGTAGACCTTTTTAAGCCCTAGGATGTAAACTCCATGTACCCTAGGCAATTTTAGGATTCCGATTAGCCTTCAATTAATCGGTGGCGACTCTTTCGAAATTTTCGGTCCGGTTGATGACCCCGCTCGACCGGACCCTTCGTTCGCCAAGACCCGACATTTTCAAAAACGAAAATTTAAAAAATATTTTCCAAAACGGGTCGGGGAAAGTCGGATCCGACGTCTGACACCTACGACTAGGCGAACGAATCTGAGGTAACAGTTTCCTATGACTAGGCGAACGAATCTAAGGACCAAAATCCTAAAAGGCGAACGAATCCATAAAGGATGACAGTTTCCTTAAAGGCATAATCCTTGGGTAACAGTTTCCTTAAGAAACATGGCGAAAGGAACGGACGAGCCGATAAGAGGCCACAGTCCTTCCCCCGAAACCTAAAGGAGCGAAAAGAACCTCTAAAGGGTAACGTTTCCTCCAAAGAAAGGTCCAAGACCCTTTGAATGAAAACAAAAAGGCGAGACTATTCTACAAAAGCTGAAGCGAAGTTGAAAACAAGTATGGTAAAACTTCCTAAAGCTTTCAAGCAAGATAGACATCGGAAGAACAACCAAGTATACTCGAAGTCAAACAAAAACCAAGGCTTACGAAACAAAAAGACCCGATATCAAAATTGGGCGAAAGACCTAACGCCAAAGTTAGGAAAAAAGTCCTAACACCAAAGTTAGGCAAACCAAAAGACCCGAAAGACCTGATGACTGAATCAGGTGAAAGACCTAGCACCAAAGTTAGGCGAAAGACCTGATGCCAAAGTCAGGCACAAGACCTGTTATCAAAATCAGGCGAAAAGACCTAAGGAAAAAGTTAGGCAAATAAGGCCTAAATATAAAAATCAGACAGAAGTCCTAGCGCAAAAGGCGAGCAATCCGTCAAGGAGTCCGTTCTCTTATAAGTTGGGCAAAAATTGAGAAGTAACATCCAAAGCGAATGAATCCATATCAAAGGTAACAGTTCCTTTGCGAAACAAACACACGAAAGTGGGCGAATGAACCTAGGGCGACCACTTACTAAAAGATGAATGAGCCTCGGGTAACAGTTCCCCGTGATTAGACGAACACTCCAAAGGTCTAAAACCTTAACAAAGCGAACACATCTACAAAAGATGATAGTTTCCTTAAAGGTATGATCTTCGAGTAACAGTTCCCTTAAGAAACTTTGGTGAAGGGAATGGATGGTCCAAGATCCTATATGGCGAGACTCTCCTACATAAGCTAAAGAGACGTTGAAAACAAATATGGTAAAACTTCCTAAAGCGTTCGAACGAAAAGATATCGAAAGAACGCCCAAACACATTCGAAGTCGAAAAAGAGTAAAGGCTTACGAAATTAAAGGCTTTCATTATAATAATATCCGAGTCTGAAATCAAAAGAATAATTACAACTATCCCAAAAACAAAGGGAAGTAAAAGTGATTATCGATAAAAAGATGGATGAGCAAAAAGCAGGAGGATGAACAGGCTCCCTTGACCTGAAACTCTGCATCGACTCGGTCGCCTGAAGGCCTGAGACCTCAAGGTCCGGGTTCATCAGGGGATGCAGTCTCCTTCTCGGCCCCGGGGGCAGCCTCATCGCCAAGGAGCTTCCTTGGTGTAGCCGCTCTCAATGAAGTCCTGAAGAGACTTCACCTCCCAGAGAGGAAACTTGGGATCAATCCCTTGAATCTCGTCGACCAAGATCTGGAGGTAGGCAGCAGCCTCGGCCTTTATCACCTCCAAGGCGCAGTCAGAGAACTCCTCGGACTTCTTAAAGTCCTCGACCACGCCAAGGGGGGATGGGACAACCTTAAGATTTAAGGAAATATGCTCCTACTCAGCTATCGAGGCATCCCTCTGCACCCAGGACTCTTTCAGTTGAGCCCTGAGGTCACCATTCTCTGCCTCTAGCCAAACAGAGTACTGGTCGACATCCTTGATCCGAAACTCATAGACGCCTAGGCAGCTAACAACCTCGTCTTAGCCCGCTTGGAAAATAGACTGATGAATTTAGGTCCTCAAGTGCGGTCAATGAATTTAGGTCCCAGACTGATGGGTCAAAAATTTATCCAATCAATAAAGACTGGCGCGGAATGATGAACCTCGACCTTGAGCGTCAGTTGTACGAACTGATGAATGCCCGCTAGCCCAAGCATCGACTCTGAAGTTTCCGCCCCTGAGCGGATTGAACAGAAGTTTGGTTGCCTATGATGTCGGAAGAAGTCATCAATGATGTTCCGATCACTCCCCGACAGCTCTCCAAAGCTCGAAGGAGTATCCCGTTCTGGCTGAGAAAGCTTTTTCGAGGATAAAAAGAGAGAAAGGAAAAATTGAAACAGAGGGCTAAAAGAAGATATGAACTCTGGAATGCAAATGAATTGAGTGCGTAAAAGACTAAATGCTAAAGTTCAGCCTTTTTAGCCAAAACGAAGGAAACCGAACGGGCACGTAAGAAACGGCTCAGATAATGATTACACCCTTTTGGGTAAAACCGAAGTAATGTCAGAATTCCAAGGGTTACATCGGGGAGACAAAAGGTTGGAACGACACGAAAAACCTGTGAGTCTTCCCACTGGTTACGGAAGACAAAGAGACAGACATGCCTCAAAAGTCCTCTCGACTTTCGCTAACTGTCCATTCATTAAAATGTTCGAAATCTTGCACAAAAAAGGTGATTGCCAAAAGCTATACCAGACCTCTCCTAACACCCTCGCAACGATAGTGTTCGCCCAAAGAGTGAAGAATGAGCATCCATAAACCCTAGAAACCCAAAGCGTTCTCCTAAGGGGGTAAGGTATCACACATTCCGAAAAACTCTACGCAACCAAAATCGTTCGCCAAAGGATACAGAGCATCAAAAGGCACAAATAGCAGATAAGGAAAGCAAAAGATCCAGTCCAAAAGTCACTATCTTAAACCCTATCACAGAATCAAGCTCGACCGAAGAAACTTCACTCAAGCTTCGGGGGCAAATGTTGGGTATTGATAGTGACGACCCAATATGGGAAAGGCCTCGAAGGCCCAATAAATTTGCAGGGGGTGCAACCCATACCATTTAAACAAGGCCAACCCACAGAAAGGTTACTCTGGCCCTCATAAAGTGGTCCAGTATCGAATCCAAACTAAAGTGGACGCCAAAGTGCCACTTCAGGTCGCCATGGGCCAAGGCCAAAGCCTCCCACTGCTCGCCATGGGAGTGCTCGCCAAGGGAGTGCCCAGGGATTGCTCGCCAACAATCAAGGTCGCAGCCATAGGAGTGTTCGCCATAGGAGTGCTCGCCATAGGAGTGCTCGCCATAGGAGCGCGCGCAGGGGGGGTGCAAACCACGGATTTGGTTAGCACTTCGAACCATTTGGCTTGTGTACGTGCCCGCGACATGCGTACACGATTATCAAACCGGAAAGCTTGCCTAGCGCGAGCCGGTTTTTGCTAAACCAGATTATAAAAGTTGTCCAGATTCAATGTAATTTTCTTTTTGTCTAAATACATTGAACCGGTGCAATTAATTCAGTAATTACCGTTTTTATTAAATTTCGAAATTAATTACAATTTGTATTAATTTTCGGAATTAATCACAGATTTGCATTTATTTCAAGCCTCAAAATTGAGCTTATAAATATCCCTCTCATTTCTGTCATTTGACACACAAATCACTCTCAAATCCTCTCAAATCCTCTCAAATTCTGAAGATTGTTTTTCGTGTTCTTCATCTTCTCCTTTTCTCTTCGTGTTGACGATTGGCAAAATTCTCTAAGGTCGTCGTGTTCGATCTTTCTAGTCTTTTATTTTTCAAGCCGTCGTGTTCGGTATTGAAAATAGTCGTCGTGTTCGACTGATTTCCTTGGGAAATAGAACTTGGTTCATTTCGACCGGTTACTACTTCGTGCTAAGTAAAAACCGGTGTCGTCGTTGAATCCTGAGAGGTAATAGGCCTAAGATATACCCTTGCACAAACCGTTCACGGTTGGGTAGGACTAAATTACCTTAAGGAAACTGTGCTTAACACGGGCCTCGACTTGTTATTGCCACCTTTGCATGGTTATAAATTTATTTACTGTTTAGTCCTTAAACTTTTGATTAATACATATTGGTCCTTAATACTATTATTATTTATAACAAAACCAACACCATGACGATTGACGACATAAATTATAACAACAACAAGCAAATATCCAATCCAACACAGCATTCTAAAGAGTCTGTCGGTCTAAACAATCAACAAAAAATTCATTTTGTTCTTCACAATTTCAATCAAAGAATGTTTTACAATTCAAAAACATCTTACTGGATATGAAATGCACAGTCAATCATATATTCCCACCTCTATACATATGAATCAACTAAATCATGCCAGACATCAATAATTCACGAACATTCGAAGAATCAAAACCTTAAATTTCACCTTTTGGGTCTTTGTGTCGAGCTCTGTAAGCTCCAGTTCATGCGCAATAGCGGTATAAGCGACCGGAATGTTGAACTAGAGATTGAACTCGTACTTGAAAAGGTCGTGGGTGTACCAACACTTGCCAGTTCAGCAGGTGCCCTCAAGATTAGCGATGGAGATGTGAAACCAGTCATTATCGTTGGATTTATTCATATAGTTATAAGCGAAAAATGGAAACGCAGGAATGAAATAGCGTTAACGACCATTTTTAACGGACACTAGCGGACTTCATCAAAAATCAAGCAACAACAAACATTATTTTATCGAAAACAAACAATGTGTCGGTTTTACCACTTTAGGAAAACATATTACATATTTTCATACTTTTCCCTTTTGAAAATTTTGAAGAGGAAGACGTGAGGAAGAGAGAAGAGCTAAGCGGGAAAATGAAAAAGTGAGTGAAGGTGAAGGCTCAATAGTATTCGAGTCGTCAAAAATAATTTTAATTAAAAAAATATTTTGAATGCGGGCCCAATAATATTGAGTCGTCAAAAATAATTTTGATTGAAAAAAATAGTTTTTACATCTCGGTACAAAGATGAGTCGTAAAAAAGAATTAAATAAAGATGAGATCTCTAAAATTTGAGGTTGTAATTCAACATGGACGGCTCAACATCCATTGAGCCGTTAATAATTGTAAAAGTAAATTTTTCACGGCTCAACCCACTACTGACATTTATTTCGTCGGCATAATTCTGTCGGTAAAAGTAATAACTACCGACGAAAATATATTTTTGTCGATAAAATTTATGTTTGCCGACAAAAAATAATTTGGACACTAAAAATAACTTTTACCGACAACAATTTATATTTCGTCGTTAAATAAAGACATAAATATCTTTTACCGATGAAAAGTTAAATTTCGTCGGTAAATAAAGGCATATAAAAAAAAAATCTTACCGACGAAAATTATATTAGGTAATGTTATATTGCTTTATATACCGACGCAATTTAAAGTTTCGTCAGTAAAATATATTTTCACTACGGAAGGAAGGTCCAATACCGACCAAAAAATGTATTTTTAACGGTTGGATTTTCCGGCCGTTAATTTATCACTGCTCAAATGAATTTGAGCCGCAACATTAAGCGTCGGGACAATTATCACTGCTCAATTCAAAATGAGTCGTAATAATTCCCGGCCCAAATTCAAAAGTGTTGTCATAATAATTATGTCGGCACTTTTGAGTTGAGCCGCGAATAAGTTTTTTATTTTTATTTTATTTTATTTATGGCGGCTCAATATATTGAGCCGCCATAAAATATTTGTATTAAAAACATATATTTCTTATTTTTTTATTATTGTCTTCTTCTTTCTCTAGAAGGTGGTCGTGAAGAATGGAGAGGAGTAAGCAGCAGCAGCGGGGATGTCAGTCGCAGGGATGGGGTTGCTCGTTGACAACCATGTCCGGAGGAGGTCCCGCGCAAACTCCGACAACCGCACTGAACCGCCACTCCTTCGGACAGCTTCGCTTCGTTAGTGGGTGAGGGCAGCTTCTGCTCCGTCGGACAGCTTCTGAACCGCCACTCCTTCAGCTCCAGCTCCGTCGGACAGTTTCTTTGTCCTCCACTCCGTCGGACAGCTTCTGAACCGCCACTCCTTCTGAACCGCCACTTCGTCGGACAATTTCTTCGGCTCCAGCTCCTGTCGAAAACCCATGTTTATAGCTGTAAAGAATCGACCTCTTCGCAGCTTCTTTACTGCAGTCGAGACTTCAGACGCTAGAAACAAGTATCATAGTACAACTGTGTTTTGAAACCGTGGTATATATCATACCTGCCTAGGAAGTTTGACAGTAGTCGACGGTGCGATTCCTTCGTAGTTGTCGGGTTGCCGTACTTCTCCGCTCCCATATACACGATATATACCTATATATATACACAAAGTGACATCTTTATACTTACACACACACACACATATATATATATATATACATATACGAGAAGAACAAGGGTAAGCTAATGCTGCTTCCATACATGCTGATCAGTTGTCCTGACAAGTAGAGCTAATTCAAGAACAAGAACCAGTTTGAGCTCCGTTTTCACCACAAACAGTGTTTCTTCATTTCAACCATTGCTGCCTTCATTGGGTAATGGGTATATCCTCTTAGCAGTAGGGAACGTGGGAAAGGATTAGGCAGTGGGAAAGGATTGGGTAGTGGGATTGGGTAGTGGGAACTATAATTGAGTGGGAAAGGATTGGGCAGTGGGAAAGTGGAGAAACTGGGCATGAAGACAAACTGGGCGGGAAAGTGAAAATTTGTAAAATTTGTTTTATTTTTCACGGCTCAATAGTAATTGAGCCGTGAAAAATAGCGAAAAAAAAATATATTAAGTATAAAAAATTTCTCATTTGTCACGGTTCAAATCCAAATGAGTTGTGACAACACTTTTTTTAAAAAACAATTTGCCCATTAGCTGTGATAAATGGGAAAAAAAAGGTATTATCACGGCTCATTTGAGTTTGAGCCGTGAATAAAGGCAACGGCTGAATACGTTGAGCCGTAAAAAATACTTAATAACGGCTCAAATCTCAATTTAATTTAATTTTCCACGGCTCAATATATGCACCCTCTCCCGTAGTGTTTTTCGAACGCATGACCTTTCAGTCAATGATACATCTTTTTCACTACGGGAGAGATGCTCATTACCGGCCGAAAATGTTATTTGTAACAGCTGGAATATCCAGCCGTAAAAATGTCACGGCTCAAATGAATTTGAGCTGTAACATTAAGCGTCAGCAGCATTATCATGACTCAATTTCATTTGAGACGTGACTTTGTCGGCCCAAGATAAAACCAGTCGCGGAAATAATTATCGCGACTCGTTTGCTTTGAGCCGCGATAATTATTTTCATTTTTTAAAAGCCTTATTATTCACTGTTCATTTGCATTTGAGCCGTGAAAATATTTTCATTTAAAAAAAAAATTGATTCGGGAGATCCCCATGCGTCTGTCCCAGCACCAACACACTACAAACAAATTCATTGGAGACAAATGGACAGCATATTGTTGTCTTTTGTATGTGCAATTAGATCCATACATCACAACTGAGTTCCAAGCTAAATAAATATATACAGTATCAGCCTCAGACCGAACCCTCTAGTACTAGTTAGCCTAGTTGTCTGCTGAGAACATGAGCCTTCAAGGAGACTCTGAGATATGCACTCGGTTCTGAATCTTGTTCATGTAAGAAGAAAAAGCTTCACAAGCAGTAACACCATTCTGCAGTACAGAAAAATTGACAAGCAGCACCACAGCACGGTTTGCCTCATCTTCCTTTCACAAAGAGAGCGGTTTGGGGGAACTCGGGAACAGGTTGTTAAGTGGGTTTCTGACCAACCGTGTAGTTTCCATGCTTTGGTTATGTCAGCCATTAGCGTTTGAGGATCTGTTGGTCGGCGACGGCGAAGAGAATGGCGTGGGGATCTGTTGGTCGGGACATTGAGCGGCGACGGCGAAGAGAATGGCGTGAGGATCTGTTGGTCGGCGACGGCGAAGAGAATGGCGTGAGGATCTGTTGATCGGGACATTAAATACCTGGGCAACGGCATGGCGGCGTGGCGTGAGAATACCTGGGCAACGGCATGGCGTCTCTTTATGCCTTCCTTCATGTAGCTGAGCCCTCTGCTTGTCCTTGGTGGGAGGCATCTCAAATAGCAGAAGGTGGGAGGCAGCTCAAACGTGGGAGGCAACTCACATTGGGCAGTGGGCCGAATGGGAGTGGGAAGGTAGTGGGAGGCAGCAGTGACATTGGGCATGCAAACGTGGGAGGCATTGGGCAGTTGGAAATTTAAGTATTATCATGGCTAAAGCTCAATTTGAGCCGTGATAAATGAGCTGAATAAAAAAATAAATACGTATTATCACGGCTCAATCCCAATTTGAGCCGTGATAAAGGTAACGGCTCAGTTATTGAGCCGTTAAAATAACGTAATAACGGCTCATTATCATTTGAGCCGTGATATTGAATTTAATTTCATTTATCACGGCTTAATACACATTGAGTCGTGATGTTTAGCCGCTATTTTGCCCCTCTCCCGTAGTGTTTACCACCGAGCCAAATGTTACTTAGTTTTAATTTTTAACAAATATATAATATATACTACGATTACTTTGAGCACAAATATATAATATATACTACAAATATATAATATATACTTGATTCATAGTTTTGCTCAAAATTAGATTATTGCAATGAATCTAGAGCGCATTTGTTTGTGGAGTGTCGCCTCATCGAACGCCAAATCGGAGGTAATTTGATTGTTGGATTGAATTGACTGTATTGTCCTCGCTTATGGTAATCGAGAATTTAGTTGTAAAGGGTTAATTCGTTGTTTGATTGTTCGTCTGTTTTGTTGAATTAGATTGAATGAACCAGAGACTCAAGGTTCGGAAGCCTCTCTTCACTGTGAGCAGATTATATAGTCGGATATATCAATAGAGTGGATTTATAGTATTATTAACTGAATTATTTCTAGATTATCGATCTAAAGTTCAAAACTTGCAGTTGTTGGACTTCTAGTTAGGTTAACTTCATTCATTTATTTACGGATTGAATTTATGATGGTGAATCTCGATTTTGTGTAGATTGTTCTTCCTGTCAATGACAACTGCAGGCCTTCCGAGCAATGCATGACAGAGCATTCTCCATTACATCTTTCTGCAGAATGGATTTGCATTATTGAAAAGTAGGACTAAGTTTGGTGTATTGATCATGATCAAAATTCTATTCATTCATACTGATTAGATTGCATGTTGGGATTAATAAATGATGACAACATTTAAGGCAATAAAACACCGACTTCTCATTAGCTTGATCTGTGACTGATATTCACATTAACATAAATACTATATGAAGGTTAACCGGTTATATTGCTAGTCAAATAGTATGAAACTACTGTGGCTTCTCTGTCCTGAGAAGTATTGCATCTGGAAGAAATCTAAAGAAATGGTAACTTTGATATCTTCAACCATGATTGATCATACATCATTTTCACTGTTGATTTGACCATTAAAGGGGAGGGAAATATTTGTCCGTTTCAAGTTGTTGTTGGTCTGTGGATTCTGTCGATAGTAAGGAGCCCGTGTAATTTCTTGACACTGCTTTACATCGGTAAGGGAATACCGTTACTTAATTTACCATCCACGTAAATTGGAAAGCTGATATTGATAATGTTTCCACACAGTGCATATTCTGTATGAGAAGTACGAGCACAAGGTTGATCCCATTGCGGGGAGCTTAACTGCTAAGGTAAAGAAGCAACATCAACTTCTTAGTTAATGAATAAATACGGGACAACGTTGAAGGTTTACACAAATCTTATCAAGATATCAATCACTATTTCAGTCTCATCTATAACTAGGGAATTGGGATATACATATCTTGCATTAGTAGGGTCTAGTTGACTCTTTGGATCAATTGAGATTCGCTACTTCGTCACTACCTTTTGAGGATTCAATTATTTTGGGATATACGTATATTTATGCGGCCCTAACTTTCTAGTATGGAACTATATTATGTAGTCACGATGCATGCCCCAAAAGAAACACCGGCTGATATGCAATACAAGGAAACGTTCCTGGTTCATAGCATCATTGCCCCGGATGGTGCAAATAATAAGGATGTAACATTATAAATGGTTTGTAACTTAGTCTAACTTATAATTATGATCCATCGTGAGTTGAGAACATCATAATTTGTTGTGTACTTTTGATGTGTCATGTGCTCTGAATCAAAACATCATAATTAATGAATACTTTTGTTCTGTACTTTTGAAGTGTAATTAACATCATAATTATGATTATTCTTCTATTTGTAAATTCACTTATTTTTTTAAAAAAATGAGTTATTATTTTACCGACAGAATTTCTGTCGGTAAATACATATTTGTTGACGAAATGCTTTGCGTCGGCAAATAGGTATTTGCCGACGAATTTGTCTTTACCGACGAAATCGATTTTGTCGGCAAAAACGTTTTTTTAACAAAATAATCATCTTTGCCGACAAAAATTCCGTCGGCAAAAAAATTATTTTTACCAACGAAAAATTTGTGTTATTTTTCGTCCGTAAACTTTCGCCGACGATATCTTTACCGACGAAAATAAGTCTTTACCGACGAAAATTATTTTTGCCGACAAATTTTACATGTTTTACCAACGAAATTATTTCCTCGGTAAATACCAAATTTTCAGATAGTACCAAATTTGAGTCGTTCCTTTGAACCCTTAACAATAATCTCTCCCGTAGTGCGGACATCAGAATCTTGATGTTGGTCGCCGAAACTTTGGGTCTTTTCTCTTTTGGGTTGTGTTAATGATTTGAATAAATTAAATGTATTTTTTTAATTTAATCAAGATATAATCACGTGAGAAGTGTGTGCCATGCTGCACCTGGAGAGGATTACTTAAGCTGAGTGATTGGGATAAATATACGTGACTAAATTATCATTTGTATCTTACCGTTTTAGAATGTTACTTCTTCCTTAAACATTTTGTTCTTTAATACTTTATTTTTAACAAATATGATTAACTAATTATTAAAATAATAATTTTACCATTTTTATAAATAAATTTAAAGTTCTGGACGAAAGTTCTCATTATTAAGTATATGTTTGCCGGTGGATATGTCCAATTGTTGATGCTTCTCGCCGTGTCTAAAAAGACAGACAACAAGTCAAAATTGTTGGGAAATCGAGTAAATTTCATTCATAAATAAATTGTCGGTAGCATGTAAGAACGTGCATCGATTGATATTATTAATATATACATATATATATATCGAATTAGACTGTACATAATTGAAATCACGTAACCTCTTTAATATCTTTGATAATTTTTTATTCAACCAAAGGATTGGTGGTTGATAAAAAAGTAAGATATTAAAATCGTTAATTATATTGCGATCACTCCGTAGGTTGAAAAGGCACTACAACTGACCACTACCCAAAAATGGTTCTAGGGTTCACTTACTTTAATTTACTACCTCTACTACGTCAGGGTGAGCTTTCCTTAAATCACTCACTGATTTCAAATTTGTGACTTGTCAATTCATATCGAGGGGTCGCATTCATCGTGTCATAATAAGATGAACTCGAACCAAAAACTTAACATCTTGAACTTATCTATCCCCCGCGTGCATGACTCGTCGTGATTTTCCTTCCATAAAAAATATCCTAGATAGCATTTTCTTCTTCTTTGCAAGAACTATAACTTTTGTTAATAATGATTTCTAAACATTAATCACACTACCCTAAACTTGTAGTGCAAAAATGTAACAACAAAAAGTATTCAAGTCATATTTACGTAATAAAGACTAGTAATGAGAGATTTATCATAAGTCGCGAGATCAGTTTACAGATTGGATCAGAACCCTAATTATCAACTTCAAAGTTACGACACAAACTCAACTTATTTGAGTCAAACTCGTGGGTCTTTTTTTGGAAATTATCCTCTCTAATTTATTGTTTTATTAAAGAGAAACCAACAGTATTATTATCGTTTCTTTTTTCAAGATTTACTCCGACAATGTCTTCGTTGATTGCGGATTCCATCCATACATGAAATCATCTCCTTGTTTGAAGTATGTCGGCAGACGACTCATATTTTTCCTTCTTCTTGGTGTCCTGTCTCAACACATGGTTCATCGGACTAGTTGAGGAATTGAACTCATAATGAAGAAAGGCATATATATATATATCATAAATAGTGATAGAAAAAATGATATATATATTATACCAAAATTAAAATAAAAGTTGTTGAATCCATAATAATATAATGGTTATAATAATAGAATATGGCATGCGTTATGTACGTGCTTGTTGTCGTCATTTATCATGTGGTAGGTGTTACTGTTACATGATCGATCCGACTTCTATAATAATACGTACAAAAATGAACACACGTGATTAAAAATATTTTTTGAATCGTAAAACTAAACTTAAATTACCTAAAATAATAATAAAATTAAAAGAAACTCATTTTATTTCATTGTTTTAGATAATTTGAAGTTTAATTTTACAATTCAAAAAAATATTTTTAATCAAGTGTTTAATTTCTAAGAGTTGGGTCAATCATGCTCTCGTAACACACGTGCATACACGTAGTGCGTGACAGAGTCTAGTATATATCTATAAATAAAACAAAATATACAAATAGATTAAACCAGCGTAAAAAATGACAGTCAGTGTAAGAATATGTTATTACTATTTACCTATAAATTGTGAATTATATAATTTATGATAACTATTCTTGTAAATGTAAAATCATCCATAAGTTGATCAAAAAAAGGTAAAATCATCCATCTTTTCGTATGTATGAACTGTATTGTGTATGTGTATTGTGTAAGACGTTAGGCCCCACTAATTAGAGTGGTCATTGATTTTGAGATGAGACAACTGTTGACTCCAATGACACAGGTGTCAAATGAAGCACGAATTGTCAATATCAAATTAGATCCTTAGCCTTAAAGTTGTAGTGCAGTACAACACAATATAAAATTAATTACTTTCTAGGGTTTCTATATATAAATGTGAATGGTCGGCATCATGAATATATGCAACGACAAAATAAATAATATACGAATCGAGCAAGGAAAATGAGGTTATACAGAAACGATATGGAAATTAGATGTATCATCCCTTTCATGATAAATGGAAACATTGGGATTACTTTGGAGAGATTATTTAATTACTTTTTAAATGAAATTTGAAAATAGTAAATTATTTTCTACGATCATATTGCAATTTATTCGCTCATTCACGTCTTTTCTTTTCGATCGCTATCTATAATCTTCGACCGTCATCTCCTATCTTATAATCATCTCATGTCTGAAACCTTGTCTAATTTTCTTTATCTCTTACTGTTGAATCCAGTTTTTTTTTCAAAAAAGTGTGCAGGTTAAAAAAAAATTAGAAAAATAAGTATATAAAAACATATTTTGAAATTTGTGTATACACGTACCTCATTTTAGCGCGTATTGAAAATACGCGCACCATGGGTAGCGTGTATTGCATTTTGGCAATACACGCCCAAAGGGGTAGGGCTAAATTTTTTTCTTCTTCTTCGACGACTCGGTGTTTAATTACAAATTAAATCATGTATTTATTAACAAATTTATAGTAAGTAAACATTTCAATTGTGATTCAAGTAATGCAAAAAATATTAAATTTGGACTTACAGATTGACTCTATGCTCTGCCGTAAGTTGAGATATAAATATTTGACTTAAAAATATATAACTCAGACCCTGTAAGTTCAAACGCAACACGGTTAACAACATTTATGGCGGAATTCAATTATCTATATACTGTAAATATATATTTAATTTTATAACTTAATATCGTGTATCTTATGATTTTGCCATTTTATTGTTTATATATACGTATGTATAGTTTTTTACGTATCATATTATACGGTCAATCTAAAACTAAAAACTTAACGGCTAGTTAGCGTCATTTAATTCATAATTAAATTATCTACGCATTGTAAAAAAAAACAATTTTTTTTGAGTAAGTATATAATTAAATTTCTCACCTAATGCATTTAATCATTCCGGTAAAACTATAGGACAAACTCTGTTAGGTTAAAAAATTAAATATATATCTAATAAAAAACAATCCAAAAAAATAGAGTAGGTAGATAATTGAATTCTACCATAAATGTCGTTAACCGTGTTGAATTTGGACTTAAAGGGTCTAGGTTATATATTTATAAGTCAAATTTTCATATATCAACTTACGGCAGAACGTACAGCCAATTCGTTAGTCCAAATTTAATATTTTTTGCATCACTTGAATCGCAATTGAAATATCTACTTACTATAATGTTTTTAATTTTTTTTTAATAAATACATAATTTAATTTTTAATTAAACATCGACTCGTCATCGAAGAAGAAAAAAGACCTTAGCTCAGCCCCTTTTTGCGTGTATTGCCAAAATGCAATGCACACTACCCTGAGGTGCGTGTATTTCTAATACGCGCTACCCTGGGATACGCGTATACTCAGATGCCGAAATATTTTTTTTATATACTTACTTTTCTAAATAAAATTAAGATGCTCACCTTTTGAAAAAAAAATCTTGAAGCCACAGTTATCTTTGAATTTTTCATTTTTTAGTAATTCTCAATTACTATTTTTTTCCAAATAAATAATTTCATATGTAAATATAGACTTTGAAAATGAATACAAGAGTATTTAGGTTCTTTTATCATAACAACTCCATTATGTATAACTTTGTATCAAGTTAAAGCATTATATTTATTCATACATGTATAACTATATATTAATACACATTTTTGTCTAAATATTGTATTCATTATACATATACTAGTATATATTAACATGGTATTAATTTAATTGATAGTTACGACGTATTTTAACGAATTATTGAGACAAATACCCATTAGAAGTCTAAGGATAGACTGGTATCCTATTCAATTGTTACATATATATATATAATGTAATAATTTCTTTAGGTGAGTCATATCTAGGACTAATAATAGTGTAGTATGGTAAAAGTATGTCAAACAGTTATTAACCACATGATTTTAATTGAATATCTATATTTAAAATACTCATATTTTATCATAATTGTTGTAAAACAATTTTTGAACATTTTAATCGTCACAGAATTACTTAATTATTAAAACATTATAATTTCAATGTAATATATTTAATCCAAATTTTACATAAATAATAAAATCTAACATGATAAGTTCTTATATATAAAATACGTATTATATATATACATGATTATGGTTATAACCACACCTATGAATCAAATACCATAACTGTAATAAGTAAAAATTTCATTATCATATAATCGCAACACACTATGATAATACGTTTTTTTTTGTCGAATATAATACTAACATGGTTAACCACATACAAATATGACACAAAGAATTACGGTTCTCGAATTTTCACTGCACCATGTTGGCCCTAGTCATATAATTCTTTTAAGATACATTCTCTATTTGAAGATCACTCATTATTTTAAACAAAAAAATTATTATTTTCATTTTATTCTTAAGTCATATTGTTTCGTTTTATTCTACAAAGTAACAACAATGTAAAATTATTTTAAAAAAAAACAAACAAATAATCTCAATAAAAAAATGAAAAGAAATATTTTTTAAAATAAAAACAAACCTTTTAAGTTTATATTTTTAAAGTAAAAAACATTTTTGGCTTTTTAAGAAGTATATATTATAAATTTGTATAAAATGTTAGTCAATTTTCCCTATTTTTGTAAAAACATATTTTTTAGAAAAAAAAATATATAATTTAAATGTCAAATTGATCAAATGTACAAATAATTTGTCTATCTATCTATCTATCAATATTAATTTGTCTAGAACCTCTATAATTAAAAAACATAAACATTTGTCTTGCTTAGTTGTGAGACAGAAACTCTTTTATTGGTTGATTAATATATTTTTTAACCGAAAATGACATGGATCCCGTCGTCCCGATACGTTTCATATTTTATTACATATGATCATATTCACACTTATTATCTCTTTTTATTCTTTTTATCGATCTAATACTATTTATTTTCATAAGAGAACTTTAAAATATATTTATTTTATATTAAAAATTCTATTATAATTAGAGATTTTTTTAATGACAATTTAATACAATTTAAAATATTATATTATAAAAATTCTATTTTTGAATTTATTATAATTTACAATTAATATTGTAATACTAAAAACCCACTATTCTATTTTATGAAACAATGAATTGCATGTTACATTTTTCATATTAACATGTGCGAGTATAAAAGTATATTGTCGAATGTTGATACATTTTCTAAATATTATATACAATTTCCAAATATATTTTTTAATGAGTCTCAAAATAAGTAATAATTATTATCAAAGTATAATTTACAATTATAAAAATATGTATATTCAATATAATGTTCATGCCTTGGCCCAAATAAATAAATATATTGTTCATGATAAATATACGATAGCAAAATAATATAAAACCTAAGTTAAAAAAATATGTATTAACATTATATTAGTAAATATTTATATTATTTTTATTACTAATACATGTTATTATTCACTAACCCTATTAATATATATATATATATATTATCAATCTCCAGAATTTTAAAAAAAAAATAAGCTGCACTTTCTGCTATAATATTTATTGATTTATTTTTCACTTTGAAGTATTTTGATATTATTATTTCACTCATAATTATGATATAATGTAAATAATAATTTTTTATTATATACCATTTAAGCTTTATAATAGTAAAGTTTTTATTATTATTTATTTTAAGCTATATTCAATTAATAAATCATTGAATAATATTTACCTATTTGTTATTAAGAATAAAATAATAATAATAATTTATAAATTAAATGTATTATTGGCAACTGGCAAGACACCTATTAAAATTCATACTGATCTTCCTCCTTTTTCTTTTTCTTTTGTCAATTCCCTCCTTTACCAATGGACACTTGGTCCAACGGTATCACCTCTTGCTTCTCGATGTAACTAAGTTTAATTTTTGGATGGCCAAAAAAAAAAAAATTCCCTCCTTTTAATTGAAGTGTCATTAATTGCACACTCTATCCCACCGTAGTTTATATCCCGCGACATTTAACGCGGCTTTCATACTTTGGTTTGTTTTTCTTTTTATAAACTTAATACATTTGTTTGGATGTATTAGTTAATATTATGTTTGAATAAGATATGTATTAAAATATAATTATATATGCATAACCTAAGGTAGTGTTTGATTCAGTATAAAAGTATACGTAAAGTGACAAAAAGATTTACACACCCTTAAATTTATTTCGCAATGTAATAAGTTATACACATGAATTGATTTACTTTTTTAAAATAAAATATATTCATATTAAAAAAATTGAAAAACAAATCATGAACACAAAAAAGAAAATAGTATCTCCTTTGAGTCATAACAACTTTAATCAACTTCGACTCTTCTCTTATAATCTTTGCAATTTCATTATTAAAATGTTAATCCTATGCATAAAGCTTCAAAACCTTCACGTTCTCAAGCGAATCCGTGTGATTGATTTATGATTGAATACAAAAATAGAGTATTGCATTGATTTAACAAATATGTGGAACAACGTGATTTTGCAAATCAAATTTGGGAACAACATGATTTTAAAAACACATGTGGAACCACACTAAGAAAAATATGAAAATGAAATAGTTAAATAAAACCACTTCTAAGTTCTAAGTTTTTTTTTTCATCATGACACAGACACATGCACATAAAGAGACAAAAAAATGGAGCAAATAATATATGTTTGTTTAATATTATTTTTAATATATTTTTAAAATAATATCAAATAGATGAGTAAGTATTAAAATATTATTGAGTAAATTATTAATTATTTTTTAAAATGTTGACTATATGTCATATATTATCGTCAAAATGAACTCAGAAATTGTTTATGAATTCGAATGATACCCAACAAATGTTTTGTGTTTTAGTAAGTGATTCATTTTTTTTGTAAAATAAAACATGTATGGAAGAATTAATGATGAAAAATTATAAATAGTATTACATCAAATTATTTCTTATTTAATATATTACATTTTTTTTATTAATTATTATTAGATCATCCGAGTAAATAAAAAATTTAAAATATTTTATATTAAAATTCAAAAAGTTTGATAAAAACTGAAAACTAACATGAGAAACTATTCTTACATAGAGTTAATAGACTAAGCGTAATTAAGTAAATTTTTACTATGCATTAAATAATAACATGGTTAGATAATGTATTAGTTAACACACAATGAACAGTCAACACTATAATTATATATTAGCTAATACATATGTATTAGTTAATACATACCATTATTTTTAATCAAACATTATTAGTTAATGTTAATACATGATTAATACCACAATCAAACACCCCATAATTTCGAAACACAACTTTATTCGGAGCATATGATATTTTGAAAGTTGAAATTGCACGTTTTTGTAATTTAATTATTGCCTACAATATTGTTTTAAAGTAAACACATAATTAAATTCTCAATGTAACACCTTTTATATTTAATGTATTAAATATACAAGGGGTTAAATATTATATTGTTCCTAATGGTTATCAAATATCAAGTTTTATATTAGAGTTTAGATCGTAAAATAAATAATTCCTCATGTTTGGTCAAACTTTTTTTTTTCCAAGTTTGATCAAAGTTCAATTTTGCCTTATCCGCCAATTTTTCTATCTAAATTTAACAAAATAAGTTTTGAAAATTATAAAATTAATAAAAATTTTCAAAAATGTTACAATTTAACCCTTTCAAACTTTTTTCGAATGTTACAATTAAATAACGATTCAATTGAGACACAATCGAATCGTGACTCAATTGTAACATTCGAAAATTTGTTAAATTGTGATATTTTTAAAAGTTTCTATTAATTTTTCAATTTTCAAAACTTATTTTGTTAAATTTAGATGAAGGAAATTGAACTTTGACCAAACATGAAGGAAATTTTTTACGATTTAAATTTTATTAGAGAAACTCAAAATCTAGTTAAAAATTAGAGATAATATCGTATTTTACTCATTATATAAGTACGTACAAAATGAAGTTTAGATAATGTTAAATTAGAAATTACATTATATACTTAAGAAACAAATAATTAGACTATTATAATTAGATAATTATTATTAAAAAATAATGTGCTTATTTTTCAAATTGGTTAGGAAAAATATTACTCGTAAAAGAGGAAATGAATATATATATTCCACGAGGAAGTGCGTGAATCCGTATCAATTCAAGCGCCATCGTCTTCCCTTGATAGCTACCTCGTGACTCCGAGAAAGGGCAAAGGCAGCTCTCTCTCACTCACTTGTCGCCATTAAGGTAAACGTTGCTTCTTCAGTTTTTCTCTCGGTAGTCTGCAATTCCCCACTCATATGTCTTCCCTCTCTCTCTCTCTATTGAATACTGCATTTACTTGTCAGTCGTTGTGTGCGGCTGTTGAGTGCCACTGAAGGCGTTGGGGAAAGTGAAGATGGATTCGCAGATCATACCACACGCAGCGAAAGCGATCGGACGACGGACTGCTAGAGAATGAAGTTATACATCTCAGCGACGGGGATTAAGAGAGTGATCGTATCCAAATCCTCAGGCGGGAAAGGACCCGTGGCAACCGTGGCTCCGGCGCGGCGGCTCACCGGTCGGGCGCTGCTGTCGGTGGCGCTGGTGCTCGGAATCGTCCTACCGTTTCTCTTCGTTAGAGTTGCATTCTTAGTGCTGGAATCTACCTCGATTTGCTCTTCCCCAATCGGTAAGTACAACTCCTCTGTGTTCGTAGTTACGTTCGGACGCGCTAAATTTATCTGACGACGATAAACGTTGAGATTAACCTTATTGTTCAATCAACTGCTTCTGTAGTTACTGAAAATGCCAGTTCAGATATTAGAGGGTCCGATGCAGTATTTGTTAGGATTAAGTTTCTCTGCTGCAAGTAGTTAAAGATACCATACAAATAATTACCTTCTGTTTTATTTTGTCCCTTTATTCGTTTCCACATAAAAAAATAGAACACTCCTTATTCAGGAGGATTATATAGTATAACGTCTTCCTCAACAACAAAAAATAATATGCATCTTATTTTTGTTATTAAATTGATCCAAATGAAAATTTTGGTTTTCCATACATACAATAGAGGGAAACCTTAACATATTTTAATAAGGCCGACATTCAGAATCGGAAGAACTACAAATGTTATAAGTTGGTAGACAGTCATCACCCATTAAACTAATTATAATTTCTGCCCTTCACTCACTTTCTGCACTTTTTCGCATTTGGGATTTAAATTTTGTTTGCACTTTAATTAAACTATTTACAGAGAAAAACTAATCAAAGTCCGATTTTTGTTTCTGCTCCTAACAGAATGCATAGCATGGAGGCTTTTCGGCGGGAATGACGGGAATCTGGTGAGAATCGCTACTCCTTTTTTTTTGTTGTTGTTGGTAGAAGAATCGCTATTCCTTACTGTTATGATTTTGCAGTTTTTATTTTTTCCCCTAAAAATATGAGTAAATTATAAAGAAACAATTAAAACTTTATCCAAGCTCTGCCGGTGCCAGGCCTCTGGTCGTGTCGGGTTGCATTTCTCTCACGGGTCCCCCGGTACCAAATCAAGACACCAACCAGAAAGGAAGCAACTTTTGTTGATATCTTTCCCCGTTATTATTGACCTGGAGTCCTGGACCGATCCTGCTTATAATCCATAGGTCGGAGTCTCTCGTCCCTGTCCATTATCTCCTAAATAATATCTTTGAAATTTCAATTCAAAATGGTGGATCATTGTTTTCTTTTATTGAAAATGAAGATGACAGTAGTGGTTTATGCCTAAAATCCTTACTAATAAGGCTATAAGCGGTGGTGGATGTACTAGACTAATAGTATATCAGTGATGGCGCACCATCTAATTACTCATTCAACTCCCAGAGCTATTACGACCTCTACACCACCTGCTAAAAAGGGCTAGATTTTTTTTGCCATTTTTCTGCTGTCCCGTTATTAGGAATATCTTCTCTTCTCTTTTTTTTTTTTTTTTGTTTTTGCAAGTCCGTTCTAGGAATACAGTATACGGCTATACGCTATAACACCACATGTATCCAGAAGAAAAATCAAGAAAGACCATCACACTCTGAGGACCCTTATCGAGGAAAGGAACCTATTATCCTTATCTACAACTTGCCCAAAAAGGAGCCAAGTTGCTCTGCAACCCTATTCTATTCTAATCCTACCTATTGTATAGAAGTCAAGTCTATATTTGAAAGAACGTAGGAACACTAGTGTGACAACAAGATACGACTGTGGTAGTTTTTGGACTTTGGATACCAAGTTGCTAATTTTCTGTTTTTATACAGAGATTGTCCGAGTAATGATATTAGCTAGAACTTTTCATATTGATAGAAAATGCATTAACTGTGAATTAAGGTTATGAAAAGATGAGCTTCACTTGCAGTGAGCAGCATTGTTTTAACTTTTCTCTTTTATTATGTGATGTCACGGATGTGAATCTCTGTCTTCATATACGTCAACACGCTTTGGATAAATCTGAGGATGAAGGATAAAATTTTCCTTTTTTTTTTTAATGTTAAATTCTGTGGTGATGCACAGCTCAGAGAGGAACTGACACGAGCACTGCTAGAGGCCAAGGAGACTAGCACTAGTACTGTGTATGGAATGGAGGGCTCAGTGGGGTCCTTCGAGGAGCTGGTGAAGGAGATGACGCCACATAGACAAGACATTAAGGCTTTTGCTTTCAAGACTAAAGCCATGGTTGGTAATCTCTTCTCCTTTTGAATATTGTCTGTGTCATCGCATGGGGCCACAAAGCATATTATTTGCTCCTCATCAGTCCTAATCAATTACAGCTTGGAGATTCATATTGGCTAATATATTCTACTGGTATCGTTGACTGTACCTATTTAGATAATTATACTGTGTTTGAGCTTTGTTCTAAGACCAACCAATAATCTTTCCGTCTGCTCACCAATTCTCCCACTTCACTGGTATTCTCCCTCCTGATGCTTTGTGAAGCAGACCGTGTGACAGACATGGAGCCCCTCCCTGTATAGTGTATTAGGTAGGACCCGGCTGAGAAAATTTATGGCCATGGTCCCATTCATGATAGCAAATGGCAATATCAACTTGTTTAGTTCTCGGCTGATGGTTACAAAATAATGCACCAAATATATCATCCACATGACATGTCAGAAATTGGTCACAAACCTGTGGTCTATGTCTCTTACAAACTAGAGTTCTAAAAATTGTCATTTTTAGAACTACTACTTTCATATCATTTGACTTCTAACCAAAATAATTAGTTGCAAAACTGATGAATTAAGTTTAAAAGTTACACTTTTCTTTGCAGCTATCGAGAATGGAACAAAACATACAGATGGCAAGACAAAGGGAGTCGATCTATTGGCATATAGCATCTCATGGAGTCCCAAAAAGCATGCACTGTCTGTCCCTCAAATTAGCTGAAGAATACGCTGTAAATGCCGTAGCCCGATCTCTTCTGCCTCTGCCTCTATTCCTTCCCCACCTATCCGATTCTTCCCTCTACCATGTGGTTCTCCTCACCGATAACGTCCTTGCTGCTTCAGTTATTGTCTCTTCAACAATCAAAACATCTGCAAATCCTGAAAAGTTTGTTTTCCACATTGTCACCGACAAGAAAACATACACCCCGATGCATGCTTGGTTCTCCATTAATCCTCTCGAATCGGGAGTTGTTGAAGTTAAGGGGCTGCATCAATATGATTGGTCTCAGGAAGTGAATTTTGGAGTCAAGGACATGATAGATATCCATCATTTAATTTGGCAACATTACTACAAGAACTTGAAAGAACAAGGCTTGGATAATGTGGATATCCAAAGTCTCGCGGCTCTTAGTCCAAGCAACCTTTCCCTTTTGAATTTTCTCCGAATCTACATTCCCGAGGTAAGGAAAGACATTATTTTTCGTTTGTTGATCTGAGGAAGAAAAGCATGTCTTTTCAACAACAACAAAAAGGTGATCGAGATGAGATAATTAACAGTTTCTTGAAATGGTAATAAATCTTTCTTGAATGCATTCTTCACTAGTAGGTAACGTTTATATGTTACAGCTGTTTCCAGATCTGAACAAGGTAGTGTTCTTGGAGGACGATGTTGTTGTCCAACACGACTTGTCTCCGCTATGGGGACTAGACCTCGAAGGGAAAGTAATCGGTGCTGTTGTCAACTCATGGTGTGGAGATGACTGCTGCCCTGGAAGAAGATACAGAGATTATCTCAACTTTTCGCACCAAACGATCTCCTCAAAGTTTCCCCCCGATGGATGCGCATGGCTCTATGGCGTAAATGTCTTTGATCTGGAAGCATGGAGGAGGAACGATATCACCACAATCTACCAGCAATGGCTAAAAGAAGTAGGTAACCATATCACACAGCATGTCCTACATGATATAGATAACTAAATGTGTTCATTCAGCAGAGTTTCAACATGGGTCTATCATTATGGAAGCCTGGGATCCTTCCACCGTCTCTAATGGCCTTCGAAGGCCACGTGCACCCTCTTGATCCTGTGTGGCTCCTATCCGGATTAGGCCATCGTTTCTCAGAATTTGATGAAGAAGTCGTAGATGCCGCTTCCGTCATTCATTTCGATGGGCCTGCAAAGCCGTGGCTTGAAATTGGCTCAACTGAGCTACAGCGCTTATGGTACAAACACGTAAATGTCTCCAATCGGTTAGTCAATAAGTGTAGGATTATGAGGTGGTGATGAACCTACGTACTCATCCTTCCTTATAGTAGATGAACCTGTGCAGTTGGGTACACTGCGAAGATCCGAGGGAAGAAGAAGGTGTTGGCTTCAGTCTCTGATCTGTTGCAGTCGTCTCGTGCATGCAAATTAAGGGTAATTATTCGTAGTGATCGTGTTTATTATAGAAAGACGAGGATGATAATGCCTTAGTAGTAAGGGGATTAGATCAAGTGAAGGCTACAATATATATACCGGATACGGCTAAATTTGGTGAATTAGTGTAGATTAATTTCTTGGACAACTATATATGGTAGCAGGTGAATAAATGATAACTATTATATGTACCGTCTTTCTTTCTTTATAGACTAATGTATATATATAGGCACGAGCACGAGCGATTCCCAATTACCTGTAAATATTTAGGGTTTTGGAATCTACCCAATATATATAGGGTATTTATATTTATCATCCATAACCTACCCGTTTGAATAGTATTTGAACCTCAACCTGAATAAATAAGTTATTTTAAAAAAATAAAATAAAAACTCAACATCTATCCTCGTATTTTTTTTTTCCCGAGTCCAAATGGATAATTTTGTTCAGCCCTAATATATGTTGCTCTAGTACTTTTTTGTGGTGCGTATATGTTTTAGGGTACAACACATTAATCAGGCACAACACACATTAATCAGCAAGATAATTAATTATAGTATACAACCCGATATTACTGTGATTTAATTAGGACATATATATTATAAAAAAAATGTGTGAAATCCAAAATTTACTGATGACTCTACTAAAGAGTTCACATAATTACAGTATTAATTAATAATTTGTGCTATTAATCAATTCTAGTCTACTTTTAGCATTTATATCAATTAATTTTACTATTTGTTTTTTCATAGCGTAATTGCAACGCGACTTCTTTAATCATAATTTTATGTATTTGTAAGGTTTATTTATGATCGTTCATTCGTGTTTAATTGAAGAATATTTTATTTTCCCAAAGTGTCATTAGTTGTATATAAGGTATTCTTCTGAAAAAGACAGCTATAATTACTACTTAGGAATAAGAAAAAGGTCCCCATGAATAGGGAAAATGTAGAATTAAGGGGAAAATATACCAACCAACGAACTCTAGAATCAGCATTTTTTAAGGGTTTAGTCTCTTCCAGTGGAAAAAATTGGATTGCTGAGATGAATAAACCTTATAAATACATAAAATTATGAGAGCATTTTATATTATTTTTTTTACATTTCATCTGGTTTAATCCGTCAGATTCAATTCAATAATAATCAATTCCATCGTCAAATTAGTAAATATTTGAAATATAAAAAAAAAAAAAAAAACATTTTTTCTTTTAATAATTATATTATAGTTGCCTTGTAGATGGTTTGTTGTTTCCTTGTGATTTGGTCCTTCCTTTTTCTTGCAGATGGAGGAAAGAAGATTGTCAAAGGTTGCCTTACTTTGGCTTCTCCTATCATATTCATGCATCTACGTATCAACATCTTTTTATTCTTTCCTTCTCCTCATTCATTCCTTCTTCCTCAAATATATATATATATAGCTCTACATAATTCCAACCAAACACATTCAAATCTCATTCACAATTTTCTACAAGAAACTTGTTTGAAGAAACCATGGGAGCCCTTGGAGCGATTCTCAGACGTTTGGACGCATTGATCGGGTATGTATACGCCGAAAAAAATGCATTAGACGCCAACACAACAACTCTCTCTTCTAGTTATTAGCTATCTATAGTGTGTTGTGCTTTCGAGAAATAAAAATTTATCCAAAAATAACAAGGCTAAAACCTAGCTAGCTAGGATGGGTAGCTCATTAACATCATCCATATGTAAATTTATTAGGACTGTATTTCATGATGATATCCGTGTATTTGTTAGAGAAAGTATACATATAGAAAACTGCTAGATTATATATATATCTAGCTAGGGTTTTGCATGCATGATAATAAATTATTTTATTACTTACTAACCTGTGGGGTTTAATTTCTGTTTATATATATATATATATTCATAGCAGGCCTGGAGTGATGCTTCTTTATCCTTTGTAAGTCTAGTAACTAAATTTTATTGTATACAAAATTGATTCTCCTAATGAATTTATTTTTGATTCAATGTAGAGTGTGTTTTTTAATGATATACATATAGGTATGCATCGATGCGAGCTATCGAGAGTCCATCAACCCTGGATGATCAGCAGTGGCTCACATATTGGGTCCTCTACTCCTTCATTACCCTATTCGAGCTCTCTTGTTGGAAGATCCTAGCCTGGTAATATCACATACATACATATATATATATATACATACATACATATTTGTAATAAATTGTTACCGTAAAATGCATTTTTCAGGTTACCATTTTGGCCGTACGTGAAATTGTTGGTGTGCATGTGGTTGGTGTTGCCAATGTTCAATGGTGCAGCCTTCCTTTACAGCAACTACGTGAGGCACTACGTGAAGATTGGTACCTACGTTAACCCTCACTACTCGGATGGACAGAAGAAGGTCCTGCAGATGATGAGCCTCGACGCCAGAAAATCGGTCGAGACATTCATCGAACGTTATGGATCGGATGCCTTTGAACGTGTTGTCAAAGCCGTAAGCATATATATATATACTTCTATATTAAAAACTTATATGATAATACATAGAGAGAAAATTGATTTGATTTCCATTTCAGGCGGAGAAGGAAGCCAAGAAGCAAAAGGAGATATAGACGTGTATTATTTATTCGAAACATACATCGATTCATTGTGTGCAGTATTACCATAATCTATTTGTAGTGTGTAATCTTTATTTATTATGTATGAGAGATGGAGAAAAGTAGACCTGTCAGGTCTAGACACACGAAATTAGTGCATTAGCCAAAAGGACGATAACACTTCACAAATTTACATCATGTTCGATCGGATCGATACATTTAGCTACTACCAGGGCATAAACCGTATTTAAAGCTGCAGTACATAGTCGAAACCCCCCCCCCGTAACATAACTCTACTACGCAACAACATACCAAAGAGCTAATCGCTGAAACGAAAAGAAGCATGATCATCCGTGCTTAGTATTATTTACTTACACCAAAAGGTATAGTCCAGGGAGCTGGTTCAGATCTCACCTTGTCCTCGGACACGGTTTAAGGATGTGTTTTGCTCCTGCTCTTAATTTGGTCGGACCAAGATTCGGTTTCAACCTATCACAGACTCTCTCTCGAATTCTCCTCTTAATCCTATATTAGTTTCCTTTCCATTGAGCAAGTCAAGTACAACAACTTCCCCACAGGGTTCTACATTCCTCCCAAATGTGTCCTCCCTTGCTAAAGACAGATCAATGCTCGGATGTAAATCTTGCAGTTTCAGGGTTGGCACCTTATACGGCTTCCTCAGATCAATATCAGAAACTGCAGGTCTCTTACTTGCTCTTGTGTGACATCTAAAACTACCAGAATCCACCCTGTAATTATTATAGTCAACATTCTCTACACCGAAAGGACTCCTCATCTGTAACTGAGTAGCCATGGGATTGTACGAGCAGTAATAGGGTTCAGGAAAATGGAACGAAGGTTGGGTATACGAAGCAGACCATCTATTTGCAGGAGGAACACCATAAAGATGCTGTTGCTGTCTGTCTGGAAATGGTGGAAGAGGGTGGTGGTTTGAATAGGGCGTGTTCCTTTGTTCTGACGAGGCATGTAACAGCCATGGAGGAGGGGGGACTACTTCCTTGAACGAGTTGTTTCGAGTCCAGTGTGACTCCTGGAAACATTCCTTACAATCAGGAGGGAACCCAAAGCTATTGGGTACCCTAGGAGCATGAACATTATTCTGCATGTACCTCGGCTCGGGACCCCATTGGATATCAATCCAATTGCTTTCAAGAGGAACAAATGGTGTCCCAATTTGAGAGCCTAGCGTTAGTCTTTCAGGTACTCCATTTAGGTAAGGATCTCTGACATTCTCAATGTGGAAGACGGTACCACCCTGATGGCACCTCGTGTGTGGGACTCTCCCAATTTGGAACGTTGCATCAGGTTGCCAGTTAATGTATGGATCACGAACCCGAGGTGGGTCAGGTGGAGTAAACCTGTAGTACTCTGAGTGGTTCTGACCTTCAAATGATCTATTCACTGATTCTCCTCTTGATTTTTCTGGGACTGAATTCAAGATTGGGTCCTGTGGGAAAAAATTCTCCACGAAGCCAGGACCAGAAGGGTAGTTATGCTCTAAAATGATCTCCTTGTCAGTCCAAACCTTTTCTTCTTCAGATCCTATTCTGCTATTTCTACCAATAGAAACATCTTTACCCATCAACCGCATGGTCACCGGAGGAGTTCTGGTTGCTGGCACCTTGGTTCCTTCTCCACTTGGGCTCAACAAGTTCAAGTCTGTGCCAACCAAATGCGAAGATGACTTCATATTCACCCACGCTCCAGAATTTTCCATGATTGTCCCATGTGGTTCAGCCATACCTTCTCTTTTTCTAGATAGGATCGAGTTAGGAGTCTTATCTGCATTAACCTGCACAGGAAACAAGTTGAGATCTTTTGATCTTGATTTCTCATCTTCAACATTTCTCTGTTGAGCAGTAGTTTGGCCTGCAAAACGACATAGAGGACCCGATTGTTGATCAAGCATAAAGTTTCCACTTGAACTCAACTGAATGAGTTCGCCTCGAGAATTCAGAGGCAACCCATAGAGATTCTTACTCAAACTCTTTTCTGATGACGTGGCACCAATAGGGTTCCGTTGTCTACAAGAAAATGAGTCACCAATCAGATTTATCTGATGTGGACGACTTGCTGGTTGGTAAAGCGAAGGATTGAAGCTCGAGTCTGACATCATGGATTGAGAACGAAAAACAAACCTCTGATCATTCACATTTTCATTCAGTAAAGAACTCGACATGGAAGCTGACTGAAGAGATGTAATTGTTGTTGTTCGTGGCACACTACTCGCTCCGTGAACTGCACAACTTGGGCCCACTTGTTGACTACTAATAAACTCTGAGCTGAAATTGATGGGTCCAACACTGCTTTCGCCCACGTCAATATTTGAGCTGTTGCCATTGAATGTGGAGAGGAGTCTTGAATGCCACAGGTAAGAGGCATCATCTGATTGTATTGACTTCCCTTTGGTAGATGCATTGAGATCGCCACAGAACTTCGGAATATGATGATTTGGGGAAGTCGGTAACTCTGATAAATTGTTTAGATCTTCCTGAAATGTACTGACCTGCAAATAGTTCTTTAAATTGCCTTGGCTGCATGCATCGGGTAAAATAATTTCTTTCTCCTTAGCAAACTGAAGTTCCTCTATACAGATAGAATTGTCATTATCAGACACTGCTTCAACCTCAACCTCATTTCTACCCGATCGATCAACGCCTGGAAAAAGCAACATAGACGTGTTATAAAAATGTTTTTGTTCATAAGTTTACATAAACAATACACTCCAGTGGAAAATTAATGTACCCATCCATACCTATAAGGATTTCATGCAGATTAGATTGTTGGGTCACAGCATGAGGTTTTGCTTCAACATCTATTTTATCATTCTCGACCAAGAATCTCACATGTTTTTCCAATTGACCAGTAACTTGAGAATTTTCCTCAGGCCCTGTGGAGGTGTTATCGTTACCAGAAACATACTTTCCTTGTTTCTTAAGAATGCCACGGACGGGACTTACTACTACTGCTTTGTGCTTCTTTGTAATGAACTTTGAAGGTGCAATGTTCTTATGCTTTTTGAGTGAAGATGAGGATTTGCAACTTGGGTTGCTTCTGCAGATTCCATCAGCGTCTTCTAATTTGTCACTTGTGCACATCTTGTCTCGCAACCTATCGAAGTTTCTGCTTAAGTCAGATGCGGATTTGCGCTTGAACTTATGGCAGATTTCCTGTAATGAGTTTGATAAAAAGTTAATCAGACAAACAAAACCAAATGGTCCTTATATTCAAATAGGAAATGAAACCAGGTGCAAAGTTGCATCATCAATTTCACACAAAAGGGTATCGGTCTACAGACAAATATCTCATAGCTGTCTGCATTGTAACTTTCTTTTGAATAATCATAATGTCAATTTGGATTGCAAAAAAGAGAGCTTGGGAAGTGCAATATATTAGGACAAATGGTTGCTTGTGTATTATATTTATCAAATTATAAGCTTTCTAAGGATTTATACTCTCAGAAACCAGAGAAGAAGAAACCATCGATCTTGAAATGATTAAAAAAAATATGGTTTCAACTAATGGTGAAAAACATCTCAGTTACAGGCAATGTGGCCAAGCTTGGAGATGCTGCAGGTATCAGAAATGCAACTCCAAAGGCCATATTAGCCGTGAGCTTGAGAGAAACCATATGCACGAGACAGTCCGCTTATCATTTCATTTTAGCTATCAAGGCACGGTCCTCACAGGCAGAACCTATTAAGCTTCTTCTATTCTCCATAAATACTCTCCTAAAACTTTAATATTTGCAGCAATAAGTTGCTTAGAGGTATTCCTACTTTTCTCCTTCATTGATGATGTGCGCCATGCTCTAATGAATAGATTCTTTGCAATCTTAATCCATCATTTATAGTTCTCATCAACCACTTAAAGATCACAATCATGACTACATCTATTGTAAATGTTCAGTAGCCTAACCACATCATGAGTCTAAAATGTCTCCATAAGCATGAGTGTATCAACATTTTCAAATCATTTACAGGAGCATATACGACTCCTTCCATTAAGCCATTTTTGAAGTTGGGCACCAGATTTTTATTAGATAGCAACTATTGTCAGTACGTATTGGAAAACTTAGCCCAATCATAACTTTGTTAGTATCCTAGGTTCTCTTTGCAGATTCACTTGTAACTACTAAATAATGCATTAAAACATTTCGTTTTTCTACCTACATATAAGTCAGAGATTTGAAATTTGTAGAATTCACAATTTTATATGTATGTCACTTATTAACATATGACCTACATGATTATTGATAGAGTTAATAAGAAACACACTACAGGCCAATAAACTATTGTCCGGTCTTAATGCGTGGTGGGAACTGCTCATATCTGGTCCAAAGATTTGTTCCATTACTTAGAGAAACTTACATAAAATAATGAGATAACATGTGAAGTTCAGTATGAGGTTGCTTCTAGAACTTCAAAATGAATAAGGTCCAAAGAGAATTAGCATGTCTAGTTGCTAAGGATTTCTCTTTGGCCATCCGATTAGTTGCTAGGGTTGCAGCTACTAAAGCTGCAGATGATCATTCAGCCCATAAGTTGAATATCATTGATAAAAATCCATAGATATTCTGTAATCTAATTGACTGATGATTAGCCCATATCACATAATTGATGCCAATCCAATTTCACAACTCCAGATCTTAACAATGATATTGAAGGTTAAGGCAACAATTTTGCAGAACCGCAATTATCTAAAAAAACAATGATGTGCGTGGTTAAGAAGATTTCACAAATTCCATTATTTCATGAATTCATTCAATAATATTGGACGAAATCAGCAAGACTCGAAGGAGTAAGACTCGTACCTTGATTGCAAATGACGCATTTCTGCGAACCTTCTTCTTCAGCTTCCTGTCCAAAATTGGCAAGCGTCTCTTCTTCAACACAGCGTTCTTCCTTTTCTTCTTCTTCACGTTCGGGAAAACAAAATTTCTGCCAGTACAGGACCCTTCTTGCCGAGTAATAGAGTCAATCGGTGGCGCCACAGCGAAAATCTCGACGATCGAACGCTTCTTAGTAGCTTTTGACTTCGACCTCGTTCTAGTCAATTGCTGCTTCTCGAAATTTCCAACTTCAGCTTGTGTGGTTGAATTTTCAGTCCCAGAAGTCTTGAAACCGACGCAAACTGTGCAGCCAAATAGAGGCTCCTCCGACCTCTCTTCCACATGAGCATCGACGTTTGAGCTGCTGGCGTGGCTTGATCGAGCAGCGTCCAGCTCATGCTTCCACCACCGGAACTTAGCGACGGTGATAGGAGGTAGCGCAGATTCAATCTGACTCACATCCGAATCTCCACCGAAAGGCCACGAAGTAACCACGTCTACGCTCCTCATCTTAGAGGCGAACTCTCTACCGCAAAGCACAACGCATCAGGTTAGCAGATGTGGAAGATAATAACATCACATGCATGTCATTATAGAAAGAGGGGGATAGATTACCGGATGCAGAAACCCTCAAATGCAACCGCCATGGTTCTTTCTTCCGCTCCACGCCAACAACCACACAAGGAAAGTACAACACAGTTGCAGATCCAGTATATATATAGATAACTGTAGCTAGCTAAAGCTACCTAACTATTTCTGAAAGGTGAGAATAAAAGTGAGTTAAATTGCGATTGCTAGTCACCACACTTGGTGACGAAACTGTTTCGGCGTGCGTAAGAGAGCTGAAGAACGTGCTTACATGGCGGATGTGAAGAGAAACTGAATCTGGAGAGCTGAGATCAACCTGCGCTTTATCTTCTTCGATGGAGAAAATGTAAATCTGCTGCTGATGCTGGTGCTGCCCGAGCTGAGAGAGAGAGATTCCCGCTCTAAAAGATGTGGAAGAAAAGAGGGAAGCTTTCGATAACTTTACCTTTCCCGAATTTATGACTGACAGTGACCTATGAGAGCGCAAACCTTCACTAAAAGTATGTGCCCTCGTCACTCTTTATTATTTTAATCATTCAAAAAAATCAGTTATTTTCTATTTTTTTTAATTAACAATAAAATTATCCAAACTTCAATTTCTTATTTCTGTAAGGTCAACTACGTAGTTAGCAAGTTACTCTTTTTAAATAATGATTTATCGAGTTCGACACTTTTCCAAGAGAAGGGTTATTTTTATTTATTTATCTAACTGTAGTTCTACTTATGCACAAGAAAAAAATTCAATCTTATATTTTCATTTTGACTAAAAATAACGTTACTTCTTTATTTTTTAAATTAAAATAAGCAATCACCTATTTTTTAGTTGTTACAAACTTACAATAGTTAGGGATGAGTAACATAATCGAGAATCATTTAGACACGGATCAAAATCAAACAACAAATATTAGAATGTTTGTGGATCGGAATCAATAGTCATGCCTTAAGAGTCTTATCGGTCCTGGTCTTAGACCGATAAGACTGAATTGGACTGTTAAGAGTTTTGTTATTTTTGTTTTATTGATCTAATTAATTTTAGTTTTATTTGATTAAATTAATTTCAGTTTTATTGATTAATATTTTATTAATATATAAAATTCTATAAATGTATATATCTAAACGGTACAAATGCTCTAAAATCGAATTAAGACAGACAAGATCAAAATCATACGGTCTTAGCGGTTCTAAACTCTGTCTCAAAGCCGAAAATAAAAGACAACTGAATATCGATCAGTCTTATGAATAGTATCGATCAGTCTTATGGATGTTGGTATCTAACTAGGGAACTCTTAAAAATTAAAATCTTTTTGTTTTCTTTGACTAATATTTCTATTTTTTTTTTTCAATTTTCTCCTGAAAGCCTCTGTTGTTGCACTGTCTAGCGATGGATCGTCGTTCCTCACAGTACATTGTGCAGTTTCTTATGGACCCCACGCCGCTAATGATATAGAATTTACAAAAATAGCAATAAATTTGAGAAACAAATATAATTAAATGATATTTATTATTTATAATAATATTAAGAGAGGAGTACTAGGGCCATCGATGATTAGGCTATGACAAATAACATAATTATACCATATTTTTAAACCACATACCTTAACCATAACCATTATGGATATAATTTTCAATACCATAACCATTAAATAACTGTGGTTATTAACTATGGTTTTATTTGTATACCTATATTCATTCCACACATTCAATATAATAAAATATTGAAAATTTTATTTTAAAAAATACATCAATCTATATTACCATCGTTGAATTTGGCGTCTTCAATCTTCAACAATTTCAAATTTTCAATTATATAATTTATATTTAGTATATTATATAAATTAGTTTATTAATAATAAATAAATATTATATTTATATAATAACCATGATTATAATCATGAGTATAACTCAAATACCATAACCATTATGGGTAGAAAATTCATCATCATAACTGCAACGCACCATAATAATACAGTTAACCATATTAAACAGTAACGGTTATAGCTATAGTTATGAGTTTTTCACCGCACTATTATCATCCCTAGTATTATCGGCCCTAGTACGTACGTATGATTCAAGTTGAATGAATCACACTATTGGAAAGTTGTGCTGACAGTTTTTGTTTATTATAATGTTAGCAGCTTTCACGCGTGTAATTATAATATAATTTTAGACGATTAAGTCGTTATTATAAATTAAAAAAAAAAATCAATATTATAGAATAGTATTGTGGTAAACAGCGGATGTCGCCCGGCCGCCGAATGTCATTTTCATTATGGCATAGGTTTCCATATTTACAACTAACTCTATGCATATACAATTACTGGATTTTGATTTATTTATTTTTAAGTGATAACCTTCAAAATTAGGGTTTTTTATAGACATTTTTATAATAGGTGCTTAAAAAATATATTTTTTACTTTTAATTCATATAAGATGTTACTCTTATCAATAGATGAAGTATGAAAATAATAAGAGAAAGTATTGTCTACTGCATCAAAATAATAAGGTAAAATATAAAACAAATACCTTAATATCGTGTATTTTTTTAAATTTAATTCAAAATTAACAAATAGAAAAAGTAATACTTTGAAAATCTGATATATCTAAAAAATATATATTATTTTCATGTAACTGAAGAACATTTTATCCCTTTTCAGCTACGCTAATCTCTTTTAATGAAATTCAACACAAATGCATGCTAGGTTTATTAATGGATTCGTGAACGACTTCTAATATACGAAATTTTATTTTAAATATATAAATATTAATTGATGTTTTCCATGGTATAGTTAAAATTTATTCAATTTGTTTTTACGTGATTTTAAACCAACTATAAAAAAAGGTTAATAATATGCTAATAGTACCTTATACTATCGAATTATACTTTAAGAATTTTTAAGTTAACGTATAATACATTATGTTTGAGAATGTTATTCTTTCGTCTCTATATTATTATGTAATGTTCGTATGTGACTAAAACATTATAACGATCATAATATGTTATAAAATAGGGTTAATGGTTTTAGTGTTATCATATAGTTGACATATATATATTATCGTTTAGTACTGTTATTTTATGTTTCAAAATTTTGTTTTTTTAGTTCAATTTTTTTTTAATTCATACTACGATTAATAGTAATTTGAACTAAAAAAATAATATTCTAAACCAACCTAGGTACTCGCTTGTGTATAATTAAGTCTATAAAATGTGGACCCTAATTACTAGCAGTGTGCCATTATTGACTTTGATATAGACAAATTGGATAAGTTGATTTGGTAATATAATAGAAAAACTCATTTAAAAAAAACAACTTATTTATCAAAGATAATTGAATACTTTATGAAAAACATCATTTTAATTTTTACATGTAGATATTTCAAATTAGTTTATTGTTTCCTTTGATCGTGACTAATCGTTGTATCCATAAATCTCATCACTATGTCTCAAGACAAACTAGAAATCACATCATAGACTTTAGTCCAAACACGTATGCTTTTGGTGGGAATTATTTTATACTTTTAATGACGTATTCAATGATGACATTGTTTTAAAATTAAGAAACACAAGGTAGTGGGTAATTTTAAGCAAGCTTTATAGATTTTAATTATGTATTTAAACGTGCAAATTCCGTCGTATTTAGGAGGAACACAATGGAACATAAAAATAGATTATTGTTCAACCATAATCTATTAAGTTTTGTTCAACTATATGCTCCAAGTAGAAACCACTTAATCTAAACTGTCGACAGAGGTGTTAAAAGGTATTGATTTATTCATAGACTCCCGGAACCATCTAACTTGCACACACCCAAAAATAACTTTAACACATCATTTTCAACAACGATTTTTTCAAAAATAAAAACCACTTCAATGATGATATTGTTAATTTAAAACGTTCAATTTAACTATATATGTTTTAATGTGCTTTCATGCGTACTTACATATAGAACACAATATTTACCTACTTCCTAACTAAATTTTTATAGATTTAGATAAAAAAAAATTAGATAATTTTTATTTTATAAATTGTTAATTGATTTTAAATAAAATTATAATTTGCTTTTTTTTTGGCCATATAATTATAATTTACTGGCTTTGACTAATTTTGTGTTAAATTAAGACAGAAACTTTCATTTTATTTATTACTTTACTCTCTAATTTTTGTGTAAAATGATTTTTTAAAAAGAAGTTTAGTAATTTACCATATGCTAACTGAATTTTACAAAAATATCCACTTTACTTGCTGAATTAAAAAAATAGTAGTTGACAGATAAACACGTACATATTTTTTTTGGCCAATTTTTAAAAATGATGGTTTGAAAGGCTAGGCTCAATTAGCCACAGTGGACACACCCAACACCAGCTTGTAATCATTTCAATGCTAGGTGCGGGAGGTTATCGCTGCTCTGTAAAGCCAGCCTTGCGCCATTCCCTCCGCTCTAAGGACAGTGAAGCCCAAGCCTTCGCCTGAGCTCCACATACCAACACCCAACTTGGAACGGGCAAGCCAGAAGATAGTCAAGCATGCCCAACTAAATGAGTCCAAGCCCATATACCATCAAGTTAATGCCCCCACTTGGGTTACAAGCTTACGCTACTAAGCTCGGTAACACGTACATATTTAGTAAAGCAGTGATCGTAGGGCTATTATGAATACCGTGTTTACGCAATTTGCAGTTAGATCTCACTATTAATTTAGATATGGAAGTATGGAACTATCGAATTATATTTTTTATAAAATAAATTAGTAATTTGTTACAAAATAAATTAATAAATTGCTATTACCTACAAAATTAAGTTAAACCCTATATAATAATAATAATGATATATCGATGATAAAGACGGTTTCCTTACCATCCTTTTTCCAAGAAGAATACATTTTATATATACTGGATAAGGACTACGTGTAATATGAATGCGGGGGAACCGACAATGATGGAGTACGACAAATGGTATGTTTTTTCGGGAAACGAGACAATGTTGATTTTATTTAAACGAGGCGATCACATATATATATATATATAACCCCATCAACAATTAATTATACTTGTGTTGTTCGTGTTCCATTTGATATATCGTTCAATCCTTTTCAACATGTACGAAGCTTTCGAAAACTGGCATCGTCGTAGACTGTATCATACATACTATATATCAAACAATTAAGGAATCAAGTATATCCATGTATGATAATGAAATGTCACCATTGAGTAGCAGCTACTATATTTTTAATATTTATTTAAATGAAAAACAACTTAGGGTTTTCATGGGTTCGGTGCCACCACCGCCCACCGTGGTTAGTCCCCCGTCATCCTCGGATTACAACGTTTTATTCTCATTTGGTCGGATCGATGCTGTATTTATTGCTGTGTCTTCCTTTCCAAAGCCCTTTCGAAGTTTCATTCTAACGTACCACAACATTACTCTCAATATTAGGTACCACACCGGTTTTCAGAAATTTAAAAAACGGAATATTCTATTTGTAAAAAAAATGATGTTTATAAATATTCAAATTGTGAGATAGACATACCTTTTGTAATAAAATTTGCCTACTTATCTCTCTCTCTCTCACCATAGGGAAGAGCTTTAGATAAACCAAGCCACTTCCCCCACGCGCGTAGTTGTCACGCGCGTCTCCAACCTCTCTCCAGGGCAACCTGTGAACTTGTGAGAGATCTCCACCGGATAGGTCTCTTCTCCCATGTCGCTGTCTGCACCAGACAATGAGAAGGAATTGGCCAATTCAAAACTACCTAATCATCTTGTTGGCATCCCAGATATATGGAGCATTAATTGCTGAAGTCTGATTGGCCAGAACTCCTAACGGGCAAAATCTCCCAAACTTAACTTTTATCTACTTTCCTTTATCAGTCTCTTTTACAGTTTTTCCTTTCTTCAGCTTTAATTGCCCTGCCTTTGTAGGTTTTTTATGTCTTTTCTTTTCGATTTGACTAGGTAGGCTGCGATTATTGTGAGTCTGTCTGGGCTGTTGAGAGCAATGACCCATTTTTCTGGTTCGCTGGAAGCAGTACTGCAGCTGACCCCCCCCCCCCCCCCCCCCCCCCCCCCCCCCCCCCGAGAAGGTGTGTCCAGAGTTTTCGACCGTGTTATTGCCCAGAGGTCTATTAAGAATGTTGTGGTTAGGAATGTTTTGAGGGGAGCCTGGGCTAGATTTGGTTCAGTATCAATGACGGAGGTTGATGAATGCACGAAAGTTTTCGATTTTGAAAACAACAGGGATAAGGAACAAATTCTAGATTCACTACCGTGGTCAGTTCAGGGCCACAACCTCAACCTTCGGCAGTGTAGTGCCCATCAGAGTCTTGATGATCTGAATTTCAACCTCCTGGAAATTTGGATTCAGATCAATGTACTAAGTCTCGAGATGTTCAACACAGAAAACGCAAAGAGGATTGACAACAGTATAGGGCCTATAGGCAGATGCATCCAAGTGGAGTCAGAGACCACCATGAGCCAGAGAAGTTTCCTCTGACTGAAGATTGAAATTGATACAAACGTGCCTCTTATGGAGGGCTTCTGGTGGTCGACTCCGGCGGGGCTGGACAAATGGGCCTCGATAGAATACGAGCGACTCTCTGATTTCTGTTACGGATGCGGGATGATGGGGCATACATCCCAAAACTGTGCTCTCGACGTATCCATGTCGGAAGTAAACCAGGTGTCTCTCTGCTTCGGGCCATGACTCGCGGGGATGAGGCCAAGGACTGTGTCCAAACGCTTCCAAGTGGGAGGAGGAAGCAACCAACAACTAGGGGTTCGAGACGTAAACAAGAGGTCGTGGAGGGATATAATGAACGAATCAAGGGCAGTTGGAAGATGTGATCAGGCACAGAGAGGTAATGCGTAAACGGCCGATATTGGAGCATTCAGGGTGTCACAGAGGGAGGCACATGAGTCTGTTATTGGGAGAGGTGTTGTTGATGAACGACCACAACGAAATGCGGGACATCGGTCACAGAACCTGAACGAACAAGCTCCCCCACAAGAAGAAGAGGCTGAAGTCCAATCAAACACTTGCCCCTTAACAACCATCATGACACAACTACATATATCACATACAGGGACGATCCCGAACACGCCCCAGATGCTCGATCTTAATGTTGTACCGCAGGACGAGGAGAAAGTTATGCATGCAGAAGAGGAACCATCTCTCGTCCTTTCACTCACTTGTACATCTGCTCTGGCCACTTCACCACAGCAGGTGGCAAGCAGAATCAAATTCATTTTCCAGTAGTTATGGAGGAGGAGAAGCAAGTTGATCACGTACACAACAATAATATCGACTTCTCTTTCTTACTAGGGGAGAAATATAGCAATCAACAGATCCTGTAGGGGAGGAGCATGCTACCCAAGATTTCCCTCTCCGCAAGAAACAAGTGCTAGGAAGGAAATGGAACAGAATGCCGAAAGTGGGAGACAATCCATCAAAACCAAGCAGGGCCGATTATCACGGGATGGAAAAATATACAACATAGGTGGAGTCTGGCTTTCCAAAGCAACGGGGGAAGAAACAAACCACCATACAACATGGGTTGCGAGGAGAAGTAATGAATAGTGCCATGCAAAGGGAGATTGGAATTCAATCTGAAGGTGGCATGGGAACAGTCCCATGCAAAGCTAGGAAAAGACCGAGAGAAGTAGGTGTCTTGAAAGGAAGGAAATCAAACAACTCAAAGGGCTCTAGTGTCTGTCCCCAAACAGCCACACATATCTAATAAGTCTACTTAGTTGGAATTGTCAGGGGCTGGGGTCTCCCCTGATAGTTCGCCACCTAAAAGACCTCACACGGAGGTATCAACCGGTTTTGATTTTTCTAACAGAAACAAAACAGGTGGATACCTATTGCGAGAGAATAAGGATGTAGATTGGTATGGAGATTGGTATGGAGAATGGAGAGTATGTTAGCCCTACATGTTTGTGTGGGGGTTTGACACTGTGGTGGAATAGAGACGCAAGAGTAACTATATTGGCAAATGACCGAAACTTCATTGACTGTAGGGTGGAAACTGATTTGTGTAGAAATGGAACTTTCATTACATGAGTTTATGGCGATCCAGTTTATTCACAATGAGCAAACAATTGTGATACACTTCGGGCCACAGGCTCAAACCGCAGGGAGGCGTGGATGTGTGCGGGGTATTTCAATGACATTACTCATCATGCCAAAAAGTTGGGAGGCCGACCAAAGGTTCAATACCCTAATAGCCGATATTTTCATGGAAGACATTGGATATAAGGGGTAGAGCTACACTTGGTCAAATAACAGGAATGGGATGGATAGATTCATGGAGCGTCTGGATAGGGAAATCGCCAATCAGAACTGGAGTTCAATGATGTCTAAGTGCCAATGTGCCAATGTGTTAATGAGTTGGTGGTTGGATCAGATCACTCGCCGTTGGTGATCTTGCTAGATCATGCGGATACTAGAGGAACAAGGCGGTTCAGATTCGAGGACATGTGGTTAGAAAATGAGGACTATTTCGATGTAATATCTAATGCATGGGGCAGAGGTGGACCGACTAGGCAGGTGGGGGACCTAAGACTCAAATTGGACGCATGTAAGAGATCATTAATCCAATGGAGCAACAAAGAGTTAAAAAACAACATAATCTAGATCAAGATGGTTAAGGAAAAGCTGAGGATCTTGCGAGACCAACTCCTCAATCAGGAAGATCAAGACGAATAAAGGGCCCTTAAGTCTTGCTTGCATGCTCTATGGAAGAGGGAAGAAATATATTGGAAACATAGGTCACGAGTAAAGTAGCTAACATATGGGGACAAGAACTCTAATTCTTCCACCAAATGGCTTTAGCAAGAAGAAGAAGAAACAAGATTTTGAGACTCCAGGGCAATCGGGGAGAGTGGATTGAGGGAGATGATAATATTATGGAAGAGATACATGGGTTCTATTCTCAGTTATTCCTAGCAGATACACAACATACATCTAGAGGTAGGCAGATGGAGGTCTTGAGGTGTTTGCCGATGGATGTGAACAACCATATGAACATGCTCTTGACTGCTATGACTACTATGGAGGAGGTTAGGTGGGCAGTTTTCCAGATGAGGAGGTCTCGGGCGCTAGGGGTGAGCTTGGGCGGTCCGGGCCGGTTTTTTAGGCAAGACCGAGCCCGAGCCCGAAATTTCGGTCTTCACCTTTGGAGAACCGAGACCGAGACCGAGACCGACTTCGATATAAAAAGCCCGCCCGAGTCGGTCTTGCTTGACTCGGGCCGGTCTCGGTCCATTACCGAAATTTTCAATCCAAATTTTTTAAAAAAAAAATGTCCGAATTTTCACCAAATTTAGAACATACAAACACAATAAATCAAGTATCAAACATACAATCCAAACACACATTATAAATATAGAACATACAATCCAAACACACATGGAGACTTTGTGAGTTGTTGTATACTACTATACTTGTATAGTATATATAGTATTATGTATTAGGTTTTTAGGCAACTCGGGCCGGGCCGGTCCTAATCGGGAATTTCGGGAAAAACCCGAACCCGAGCCCAATCCCGACTTTAGAAGAAAAAACCCGCCCGCTCGGTCTCGGTCCTAGTCGGTCTCGGTCTTAGTCGGGCCGGTCTCGGACCGATCTCGGGCCGGTCTCGGTCCAACCAGTATTTTTTGCTCACCCCTATCGGGCGCCGGGGGCCGGATGGGTTTTCGAGCACCTTCTTTCAAAAGAATTGGAGAGTCGTCGTCCCAGACATGCTCACTTTGGTCAACTCCTTCCTAGCTTCAGGTACAATGCCCTCTTTCCTAAATAAGACTGATATTACTCTAATACCAAAAATACCTAACCCGTTGACTGCCTCAGACTTCATGCCAATTAGCTTGTGTAATTTTGCGTATAAAATCATTTCTAAGGTTCTGGAAAATATTCTTCAAACCTACTTGCCAGAACTGATCACCCCGTACCAAAGTACATTCGTTGCAGGAAGAAGAATATAGGACAGTATCCTCATTGCGCATGAAATGTTCCACCACTTGAAGACACGAAGGAATGAAAGAGGAGGTGCGGGAAACACGGACTTTGCACTCAAAATTGACATGCAAAAAGTATATGATAGAGTAGAGTGGGATTTCCTATTGAAAACTATGACGACTCAGGGATATAGTGACAAGTGGATTGGATGGATCAGGGCATGCATCACCACTGTGACGTATCAAGTGAATGTAAATGGTAAGAGGACAAGGCTCATTAGACCAACTCGGGGACTGCGTCCCAGGGATCCATTATCACCCTATCTCTTTATTTTGGTTGCTGATGTTCTATCAAGATTGTTGGAATACCAGGTATCGAGGGGACGGATAAGAGGAATCAAACCGAACCAGAGCTGCCCGGAGATCCACCACCTGTTTTTTGCGGATGACTCGATGTGTTTTATGAGGGGAACAGTCGGCCATGCTCGGAACCTGACACATACTATTGAGATGTATGGTTTAACTTCTGGGCAACGGGTCAATTTCAACAAATCGAGTTTGTTCTTTAGTGCAGCGGCAGAGGAGGGTTTCAAACGAGAAGTCTCCGACATCTTATCGGTCCAACATGTAGTAAACCCGGGTCACTATCTAGGCCTTCCCACCATCTGGGGTAGGTCGAGGAAGGAGGCCCTAACTTACTTGAAGGAGAGAATCAGAGACAAACTGCAGAGTTGGAGAAACAAACTTCTTAACAATGCAGGTAAAGAAGTTCTCATTAAGTCGATTATTACGGCGGTTCCGACCTATGTTATGACAGTATTCAAACTCCCAAACTCTTGGTGTAGCGAGATAAATGCCTTGGTGGAAAGGTTTTGGTGGGGCTCAAGTGCGGGAAACCAAAAGATCCATTGACGGAGATGGGAGACGATGACACTATCGAAGCAGGCTGGCGACTTTGGCTTTAGGGACTTCACGGCTTTCAATTTTGCTCTCCTTGCCAACACAGCCGCGAGAATCCTGTCCGAGCCAAATGCACTGTGAGTTCAGGTGTTGAAAGGTTTGTATTTTCCAAACTCCGAGTTTATCGCAGATGCAAGGGGTAGCTGAGCTTCATGGTGCTGCTCCAGTCTTTTGGAAGGGAGGTCTATGCTGTTACATGATGGCTTCTGGGCTATTGGCGATGACATGACAGTGCGATCATTTGAAGATAGATGGGTTCCAACAGTGCAAGGGTGCAGAGTAAAGCCGATCCATGCGGGACTACATGCAGAGACGAAAGTCACAGAGTGGATTGATGAGGCAACTTCTTCGTGGAAACCTGATGCTGTCAGGGGTGCTCCCTCGTAGTCTGCCACGGAAGTGCTGAAGATAACGCTGCCCCTGGAGCCACGGGAAGACTGCCTGCGATGGCCACATACACGAGACGGGCAGATTAGCGTGTGATCAGCATACCATGCCATTACAACAACCAACGTGCACATCAACCAGGACACCCTCAGCTGGAAGATCATCCTTCGAGGCTATGGCAAGCTATCTGGGGAGCAAATGTGTGGCCCAAGGTAAAGACCTTTTTGTGGAGGATTCTAACCAATTCTGTTGCGGTGCGAGGGAACCTGGTTCGAAGAGGAATCCAAATGTCGCCCACCTGCCCAGCATACGAGGAAGAAGAGTCAGTGCATCACTGTATCTTCGGTTGCAGGTGGACTTGGTTGATTTGGCAAGGTGTGTTGGGAATCTGGCCAGAGTACAGAGTGGATGAATCCATGGGCATGTGGGTTGGGGCGTTGGCGCAGAACATCACCGAAGATAGACAACGAGATAAGGAAAGGTGGGTTCTGGGCATGCTGGTGTACTGGTGTGTTTGGAAAGCGAGGTGCAAGCTTGCCTTTGAGGACCGGGTGTCGAACGCGATGGGGATAATCCAGGAGGTATACCGATCCTTCGGGGAGATACAGGCGATGACCAAACAACATCGGACTGGACTGAGCAATGCGACCATCCGCCGAACGTGGATAAGACCAGTGGAGGGTTGCGTTAAAATAAATTGTGACGCGTCAAGGGATCCATTGTCAGGCCGAGGGGGACTTGGCATCATAACAAGAGACCACGAGGGCCGCATCTGCGGGGGCGCAATGGCTTCAGTGTGTGGAGACTCGATCGAGGAACTTGAGGCTAAAACAATCCTGGAAGGGGTTAAGTTAGCCATATTGAAAGGGTGGAAAAAGGTGACTATCGAATCGGACACGGAAGCGGTCATCAAACACCTTAGAGTATCTAATTTACTTTGGAAGATTGACCCAATTTTGTCCAATGCGTTGGTTATGGCTAGATTGTTTGACGATTTAACCTGGGTCTTTGTTCCAAGATCCTCTAATGGTTGTGCGAACTGGGTAGCCAGTAGAGTTATGCAGGGTTTGTGTCCCTCGAATTGGGTCGAAAGACCCCAAACCCTTTATTAAGATTACTATGTTTACACTTGTCTCGTGTTGGGTATTGATAGTGACAATCCAATAAGGAAAAGGCCCCAGATGCTCAATAACCATGAAGGGGGTGAACTCAGGTTATTCGAACCGGACCGACCCATGCTAAAGTCGATCTGACCCTCGTTAAAGTGACCCAATGTCGAGCCCAAGCTAAAGTGGACACCAAAGGCTCCATCGCTGGTCGCCATTCATCACCAAGTCGCGGACTCCTACTGCTCGCCCTAAAGAGAGCTCTGCCTCTCTCCTTTGGTCCCACCAACCGTTCCTAAAGATATGACCACGATATCTCGCATATCTCATGCACATATTCTCTAAAGATTACATATGCTAACTGCAATATTACGCCATAACCGTAATATCTGTTATCCTAATCTTCACCAACACAATATTCATTAAGATATGTTGTTGCCTTTTACGGTTTGGTCTCCTTACTCTATAAATACCCTTGCTTTACATACATTCAGTTTACGTTTTGAGTTTTATACACACATATACTCATTTAAGCATCGGAGAGGAACCCAGAGACACCCCTCACCCCCTCTGTAGCGATCCCCTTCCTGCAGGTTCACCGGAGCTAAGACGAGAGCAACTTTCATCCATCCATTGACATTCAATTCACTGCCAGATCAACATTCAGGAAATCAAGATCCAACATCTGGTATGAGAACTCTTTTACCGGTTATGGAGTGAAATGAAGTTAATTTGGCATAAAAAAAAAATCTCTCTCACCTTCTCTAATGAGTGTTTTTTTTATTCCATATAATAAATTTACCCCTTTATGACATGTTGTCTGCTTATGAATCAAAGGTAGATAGATAGATTGTATACGTAAGAAACAAGGTTAAATAAAAACTTGTTAGTTAAATATGTAATTATAAGTTTATTTAGCAGTCGGATACTTAATTCTTGAAAATTCAACTTAAAAATGAAGACTAGATGATGATTTGTTTTAGGTAATACAATATTATTTTTTAAATTATTTTTTGAGAACGTTAGAATCGAATTATAAATTCTTCCTAACATGCGTTTCTAATAAAATTTAAGCTCAGTTTTTCTATAAAGATCATAATTTATTTTATTAGTGGATCGAATTAACCTTAGATTTGCTAATGAATACTAGAAAATAATTTTAGCCAGATGGCATGCAAAGGCAAAGGCGGTCAGCTGAAATTTCACTCTTTTCTGTCCGCATTCTTCCCTCCTTATATCACTATATTTGGAACGCTTAGGTACGAGCCAAGGTTAAAACCAACCTTCATGTGAAAATTAGCTTTGAACTCGACCGTGGTATGACCGTTGAGGTATCCCTATATCTCCAGTGTGCCCTATGTGCGATGAAGTAGACTCGAGAACACATGGTTTTGGAATGTAACGGGGTAAAACAAATATGGCATGGTGTTTTGGATTTGCAGGTTGGACACAACTAACCATGATTCAATTGCAGACTAGATGATAAATATGTACTCGTCTCGGGGCTAGTCCAGTCGGAACATGAACGGAGGTGGGGGTTGTGCATGCTCACGTGTTAGTATATTTGGAAAGTGAGATGTAAGATGGTTTTTGTAGACATGGCGCCAAATCAGGAATTCATTAAGCAGAAGATCTGGGTGCATGGAGAACTCACACATATTTCACGCGCTACAACTGGCTCAGGATAACTGACATGTGTCAGACAGTGGAGGAAACCGGATGAGAAGGTCATCAAAATAAATTGTGACGCATCTTGGTGTTCTTCATCACGGAAGGGGGGCATTTGAGTCATTGGTTGATACCATAGAGGGAAAGTGTGCGGTGGATTTATGTGCTCTACGTCAGGTGGATCAGTCGAGGAATTGGAAGCCATGGCTAATTTCAAGGGCCTTCATCTTTTGGTAGCTAGTGGCAAAATATCATTATGGAGTCGGATGCGACATCAATCATTAATCAACTTAAAGGTGTTGAATTATAGTGGAGGAAAGATACGATTATTTCAAATGCTCTGGTTCTAGCAAGAGGAGTTCGTAATGTTTTTTGGGTGGTTATCCCTAGAATAGCGAATCTATGTGCATATTGGATTGCTAAACAAACTTATCAGGGGTTATGTTCGTTGAATTGGGTCTTTAGACTCCATCCTCTCTTGATCATCTTATTACTTCGGAAACTTAAATGAAATGTATTGAGACTATTATTTCTATTTGAATGATATTTATTGATGGCAAAAAAATATCACTACAATTTAATTAAGATAAATAACCTCTACTACATTCGAACGCTTTGACATGTTATCGTTAGATATATTATCACTAGAAAGCATATATGCGCTTTGGGTGAGAACTATTATTTTATATATCTATTTTTTTAAAATAGTAAGTGAAAATATATCTATAGTTTATTTATCATTTATTACAATTTTATTTTATAAAAATATTTTTAATCAAAAATAAATTAAAGTTATTATTATACAATAAAAAATAAAGTCTATTTATAAATAATATTAACCCTATTATTATTTGTGTAAATAAGCTTCATCGAATTCGGGTTGGAGCGGAAGAGATCCCTGCCATAAGCATTTCCAAAAATCAATGTATGAAGGAGGAGAATAACAGAAAATGATGATGTTGGAAGTAGTAGAGCATGGAGAGGGAGAGAGACGATGCTTTTGAGTACTTGCCACTACATTTGAAAAATTTGTTTGCCACTGCTTTTTACATGTACAAGGGCAAAGACACATGAAGACAAAAAATGAAGAACACAAACAAGAAGCGCGAGAAAGTGAAAATTTTGAAATTTGTTTTTTTTTTCACGGCTCAATAGTAATTGAGCAGTGAAAAATAGCGAAAAAAATATATTAAGTATAAAATTTTCCCTATTTGTCACGGCTCAAACTCAAATGATATGGGACAATACTTTTTTTTTTTTTAAATTTTGCCCATTTATCACGGCTCAAAACCAAATGAGTCGTGGCAATAATTTTTTTTTAAAAAAGAATTGCCCATTTATCACGGCTCATTCGGTTTTGAGCCGTGATAAATGAGCAAAATTTAAAAAAAGTATTATCACGGCTCATTTGGGTTTGAGCCGTGAATAAAGGCAACGACTGAGTACATTGAACCGTAAAAAATACTTAATAACGTCTCAATGTTATTTGAGTCGTTATTCTCAATTTAATTTCATTTTTCACGGCTCAATGTATATTGAGCCATGAAGTTTAGCTGGTATAACAAGAGGTGGAACTAGCTTTGTATAATAAATGGACTCATGTAATTATAGAGTCGGACGCTAAAGAACTAATACAAGGTCTAGAGAAGCCGGATGAAGAGTGTCGATGGGAGATTAACCACATTATCAACGATATTCTAAATGTGGCACGAAGAATCCCGACCGTCATATGGGAATTTGTTAGAAGAAGCGCAAATAGATGCGCAAACTGGATTGCACAGAAATCCAGACAGAGGATGTGTCCGGTTAACTGGACGTTAATACATCCACCTTCTTTTATTTCTATTTGTATTTTGGACATTACATGATCGGAGTTTGAATGAAGTTTGAATTTCTTTGGAAAAAAAAACTTTATAAAAAGTTACAATTTGTTAACTCTATCTAATTTGTTATTAAATTGTAATACAAACATGCACGCACGCACGAGTCACGTGTTAATTATCAAATTGTATTTTAAAAAAACCAGCAATCAAAGTGTAATATTTGCAAAATTATGATAGCAAATTACAAAATGATCACAGGTTCAGTTAATATTTTTTTTAAAAAGGAAAGAATAAGTTAGTAAATAAAATGTAAGTTTCCATTATAATACCTACTATAAAATTGTAACTTTATATAAAATTATTCAAACAATTTATTAAAAAAATAGTCTACCAAGTAAATTCATTCTTAATACTGAAAATATATTATTTTCGTTGTTAGAGTACCTTTTTTAACATTCGTAGCCAAAAATTCCAAACCTTAATTTCTTATAATTTATTGTTTCTCTTATAGTGATGTTGCTTGTATGTGGAAATAAACATTTACCTACGTTAGTTACATGTGCAGTCATCAATTAAAATTTCATCAGTACGAATCATTTTATATATAAATAGTTAATTAAAAAAAAACGAACTTTGAGGAAAAAGAAAACCAAACAATAAACCGAACATTTTTTTTTACAAATAATAAATCAAATTTTTGGAATTGAGAAAATAATAAACCTGCCTCAAAATTTTATTATGTATGAACAAATTTTTCAATATTTGAGAGGTTATTAAGTCATAATATATTTTCTTTAGAATACTTCAACTAATGCTGACTTAATAATTCTCTCAACCATTGGAAAATCTGTTCAAACGTATAATAAAAATTTGAAGGAGGTTTGTTGATTGGTAATTTCAAAAGTTTGATTTGTTGTTGTAAACAAAAAATGTTGATTTGATGTTTTATTTTTCCTTCCAATTTAGTTTTTTTTTGGTAATTAACACTTTTATAAAATTCCACTCTCGACTACTTATTAATAACATCCGAGATGAGCTCTTACTGGCAAAGTCACTTGGTTTAAAATCCGTTCACCTCGAAACGGAGGCCTCTCAGCTCATAAGGTAATCTCTGAGGACAATATGTCAAATCTAAAACTAATGCCCATTATTGCGGATTGCAGGAAGCTATTGATGCAGTTCGAAAGAATGAAGTTCAGACATATATACCGAGAAGCAAATGCGGTAACAAATATCATGGCGACTAAACAACGTCAAGTGTTCGAAATTCATACCGTACCTTCGAAGGAAACTACTAACGCGCTTCGTAAAGACGCGGTCGGTTTTTCTTTTTCGAGAATTGTAAAAGCTAGCTAGTTTTTAGTTTTGTGTGTTTTGAACTTGGGCAAAGTTTTGCCACCTATATGATTTTCATCCATAATTAAAAAAAAAAAAACATACAAATTTTAATAATTATTTATGTAAAGAGTAAGTATTATAATAGTTGCAACATATGCATACACGATATATATCATATAGTACACTTACACTTACTATAGATATATTGAAGAAATGGAGGGAACAAAATAGTGAGATATTCAAGAGATCGGAAGTGAGAACAGAAGAGAGGGGTGTGGAGGTGCCCAGGAGAGTTGGCACGTAATAAGAAAGAGAAAAGGAATCTGTTTCCAGATTCAGACAACGAGACTTTTGTCTCCCTAGTTCTTTGTTTACACTGAAGCATAAATGTTTCACTGTCCCTCAATCACTTTATAGTTATAGGTCTCTCTCTATACTTGATGATTCTATACTTGATGATTCTATACTTGATGATTGTAGAGATACCGAATCGAGCTTGGTATATATTTGTCGGTTGATCAACACCGTTATGTTCCATCAAAACGTAGTTTGTAATTAATAATAAATTAATTTTTAAATTTAAACATGATCCGCACCTGTAGGTCCACGGATCATCAAGCTCGTATGGTTTGTGGATTGACGTTACTTTAATTTGTATAATATATATTTTCTTAGTCAATTCATTGATTTGTATGACCCATCGACCCAGGGTCAGCTTGGTCGGGTCGGACCGATCTTTTTGGTAAGACCGAACTTGAATTTTCAGTTCTCACGTGTGGAGGATCGAGACCAAAACCGTTTTTGATCTAAAAAACCTAACTGAGTCGGTATTATTTGACTCGGATCGGTTTCGGTTTTGGATCGAAATTTTCAGGAAAAAAAATTGTCTGAAATTTGTTGTAATTTTTTTTTTGTACTAATGAAATAAAGACAAGCAGAGCTGCAGAGGAGAGGGTGCTCATGAATATGAATGGTGGCTGCTGGGGTTGAACGAGAAGAAAAGACCAATGTAAATTATTAAATGTTAGGTTTTAATAAAACTTGATCTGGACCGGTCCTAATTGGGCTTTTCGGAAAAAAAACCCGAGATTGAGCCCGACTTTAAAGGAAAAAACCATTCAGTTCGATCTCGGTCTTAGTCAGGCCGATCTCTGGTTGAAATTTCGGTTCAACTAGTCATTTTTGCTCACCCCTACACCGATACATACGATCTACTGATTCATGCAACATACGTGTCTCGTGCGATTCATACCATTCGTGTGACCTATAAACTTTTATATAATTTAGTAGAATATATATTTAATTATACCGATGACCCACCTATAGATAAGTACGATCCAAACCTAGCTAACTCCATTTTTAATACTACATGCGTATGTCCATGCTTTCACGTATACTGCAAAACCCTAAGTTACTTCAGTATGGATATTATTTTAACTATATTTACGTTATACTTACAGTTTATCCGGTTCAACCCACAGAAACCTTACATATAATTTGACTGTCTGTTTTGAGTTTGAATGCGCATATCCAGAGAAAATCGACAAAGCCCTCTTTCCACTTCCGTTGTTAGTTTGTCCCCTAAATGCTACTGCCAGCAATATTTTTTTTTTTAGAGTTTTATTTTTCAGTAGAAAATTTGTCACGTATGACGTTATTTTGCACTTGCGTTAAATCTACTGACGGATCCGCATGGTACAATATAGCTGCTAACTGAAAACATATTCTATAATATAAAAGACGTGTAATATTTATTTATTTTTATTATTAGTAATGAAATCATTTAAACTAAATTTAGCTTTACATAATTATAAAATATATTTTTATTTTTTTTCTTACATGAAACTCTATTCATCATATATAAATTGATTAAAAACTTAGTTTTTAAAGAAAGGAAGAAAATCAGTAATGAATAAAGTTACACAAATTAGGGTAAACCATCTCAACAATTATTTATGTTTGCCCTATATGATTAGGTTACTTTTTTTGTGTGTGTAACTCAATCGTTAATTAAATTTTAGGATGTGACTGAACGGTTATTCCGTGAAGGTTTCATCCAATATTGTTATTTGACTATCACGAACAAATCACGTGACTTAATTTGAACGAATTAAATTTATATGGAAGAACAATTATATAATTCTGTCACCATTTCCCTCCTTCCCACCCTTCCAACTTCTGTCCCTACACATACCCCTCCTCCGCTAGCCCAGACCTCCCCCTTACCATTGATATGTATAGTTGGTCTCATTGATTCGTGAGTGATTTATTAGTCTTTTTTTTAATAAATGGAGTTTACTCTTTTTTTTAATAAATGGAGTTTACTGTAAGTTAGCACCACATGTGAGAGAAGCCTTTGAAGAATGTGAGTTGGTGAGAATCAACTGCCAAAGAATGGATCCTAGCGATTACAGGAAGATCAGTGCCAAAATGAATTGTTGCTCCGACAATTGGATTTGTGTCTTCAAATTGTTCTTTCTTCCGTAACTGTGTGGGTTCTTTGTTCAGATATGCTCCAAGCTGCGTGGCTGCTCCGAGGCTTCAAATCTGCTACGAAGGTTGAAGCTGGATGTAAATAGAGAATAAGAGGGATAGTTTGAGAACTTCAGTTTCGCAGAAGGCCACGTGAACAACACATGCATAATTCTAACAGAGATAATTAACAGAAGTTGCGAACCTGAACCGTTCAGTCACATTTTGGAACATGAAAACGGTAGGACACAAGTTTCAACCATCCAGTCACATTTGTCAAATGTAATTAACCCCACAAACTATTCCTCAATTTGGAAATTTGATCTCCTCGTCTACTAGTAACTGCAGTTATTTGACTTGATGAACATCTTTGAGCTAAATGTTCTTCCTTCATAAGATAACCCTTACCTATTTCATGGCGAATTTGTCGATCGAGGATCATTTTCTCTTGACGTCTTTTTCACATTATTTGCAATCAAATGCATGTTCCGCCCATCAGGTAATCCTTCTACACGGTCTTCATTTCCATTTATCTATAGTTATGTAACTAAATTATTTTTCTTTCTCAATCTAGCTAGAACTATTACTTAATTATGGAGAAAAGTATGGAAAATATGTAATATGTTTGTCTAAATCATTATATGATTAAACTTGTTTTGGGTCGTTAGTTTGTGGTCTACTACGTTTAATATGTTCACTACGAGAATGGTAGGAGTTAAAGACTCAAGGGAACAACTCAAATATTATTGAGCCGTGAAAAATAATTTAGCTAATTATCCGCGACTCAATAAATGTTGAGCTTTAAAAAGTAATTAATTTTTTTTCTTTAAATATTTTTGACGGTTCAATCTCCTTCCAGCCGTGGAAATTGTTGATTTTTAAATCAAAATTATTTTTTGCGGCTCCTTTTTTTGAGTCGTCATTTTTTTAAAATAATTATTTTTTTGAGTTAAATACCAAGTAGCTACCTGAACTTTGGACGTTTTTGAACGAGCTAACCGAACTTTGAAAATTCAAAACGGACTACCTCAACTTTGGAGAAGGTGCAAATAACTACCTCCGTCCAATTTCTAACGACTTTCCAACGATTTTCTAACAACTTTCCAACGGAAAATTGGACGGAGGTAGCTATTTGCACATTCTTCAAAGTTGAGGTAGGCCGTTTTTAATTTCAAAGTTCGGGTAGCTCGTTGCAAAACGTCCAAAGTTCAGGTATTTTTGACGGCTCAATCTACTTTCAGTCAGGGAAATTATTTAAAAGAAAAAGAAATTATTTTTCGCAATTTGTTTTTTCATCCTTCATTAATAAATAAAAATAATTATTTTCAAAAATAATTTTTTCTTCCCGCCTTGAGCCACGTTTCAAATATTCATCGAAGACATGAGTTTTCTTACCCCAACTTTTTCTTCACGTCTTCTTCTTCTTTAGTTTCAAATTTTACAAATTCTTCTCCTTCACGCCTTGAGCCACCTTCGTCAGCCCGCCTCGCCTCTGACCGAAAAGTAAACGAGGAAGCTAAGGAATCCGGCACCGGATGCGGAGAAGGCTCGATGAGTGTCTTTGAGGAGGAGGCCTGACAGATGATATGGTAGAGGTTTAGGAGGTGGGTCAAGTCAAGGTGGAGGTTTTGGAGCTGGAGGCGGTGTCAGAGGTGGTACTAGTAGAGGTGGTGGAGCTGGCGGAGGAGGAGGTGGGGGTGTAGGAGGCGGGTCAGATGGAGGATTTGAAGCTGGAGACGGTGGAGCTGGTGTAGGAGGAGGTGTAGGAGGCAAGTCAGGACAATGTGGATGTTTTGGAGCTGTAGGCGGTGTCGTTGGTGGTGCTAGTGGAGGAGGTGGAGGAGGTGGTGAAGCAGGCGGAGGAGGAGGTGGGTCAGGTGGAGGTTTTGGAGCGGGAGGCGGTGTTAGAGGTAGTGCTAGTGGTGGAGTTGGAGGAGGAGGAGGTCGAGGTTGTGGAGGCGAAGATGTATATTTTTTCCAATATATATATATTTTTTGCGTCTCTTTATATGAGTCGCAAAAAATAAGGAATAAAAAGAATAAAAATATTTTTCGCGACTCATTTATATGAGCCGTTAATTTCCACGACTCTTTGGCCCAAAAGAAAAAATTCCACGACTCTACCAAATTCGAGTCATGAAAATTTAACGACTCAATTAATGAACCATTAAAAATGAATTTTTCAGTCGTTATGATGATTCTCTCCCGTAGTGGTTGGTGTAAGATAAAATGTTAGTTTTTCCATCTTATTTACTGTTAAGTCAGACACATGTGAGGCACATGTAATTAAGTTTTAACATTAACTTTTTTCTTTATAGAAATACCAGATTTACCCTCCTAATCCAATCCAGGTCTATGTTTCGTCTTTTCATCTTTGTTTTTCTCACTTCTCGCATCACCAAATTAGAGTTCTCTCTATTGATTTATGCAACCAACACATATGCCATCCCTTGTCCGATAAATTCGCCACTGTGTTCTATTCGCAGGGAGGCAACTCAATCGTTCAAGGAGGTAACTTAATATGTGTTTATGTTGTGCCCTAAACGATTGCATGTTTTGTACAATTCAACATTGGTATCAGAGCCATAGTAGGTTGGTTTCCGAATTCTCGAACCCCGTTGAAATTCCCACGTCGACGACTAAGAAATCAATGTCGCAACCATGGTGGATGCGACCTTGGCCTGGTGGTCGCAACCTTTGTGGTTGTGGCCAGGTCATGAGGTTGCAGCCTTTGCGGATGCGGCCAAAACTAGAAGATGCAGCCTTCGTGGCTGCGGCTCTAGCCTCAGGCGCGGTTGGGGGAGGGTCCTCACTGGAAGAGGAAGGAGAGGGATCGACCAATAATGGTTGACCTTCTCGTAGCCAGCCTCGATTGTTGTCCACTTCCATGGTGGCAACTAGGTTTGCAGAAACCCTAGCTGCAACCTTTCTTTATAAGAAGATGGGGTTGGAACGGTCTGTGTGGATCGATCCAGACCGGTCTAGTCTACATTGGTAGAATGGATCGGTTCAACCCAGGCCGGTTAATTTAGTTCGACTGGACCGATTCAGACCAAACTGATTGATCAAGACAGACCATTCTGATTTAGTCTGATTCAGATGTTTGAGTGCTATCTGGACCGGTCTGAGCTAATTTTGAGGCCATGGGTCGCCTGAATTGACTCGAAACAAACTTGGTGTCGATACTGGACCCAATGTGGGTTCAAATAACCTATTTCAGTCCGGTAAATGTGCTAGGACCCTTTCATAAATAATTTTAGGGCAAATTAAATTAATTGTTAGACCAATTTAAATTGTTGAGAGAGTCTTATATCGTTTTATATTTCATGACTGGATAGATAGAACACTGTGTGGGTTCCTTGAGTTTCCTGGATTACTTTATGTCTTTTGCAGGATATATAGTCTTGTCTTACTTTACTTGATTGACTCTTGACTTCATGACTGGTAGAATTGACTAGGTTATGACTTGTTGAGATCCCAACATACTATTTGAAAATTGGTATTACATGTTAATTACTTTTATATGTTGAGACTTTAGTCCATGAAGTTAGTTTGTTGAGACTTTAGCCCCTGAATTTTGTTTGTTGAGACATTAGTACCCGAATTTTCATTCGTCAACATTTTGGTCCCCGCACTTCAATTCATGGTGATAGTTCCCAAATGTTTATCAATATATATATATATATATGTGTGTGTGTGTGTGTGTGTGTGTGTGTGTGTGTGTGTGTGTGTGTGTGTATTGACATGTATGGTTTGTTTCTTTGCTTGCATGTATTAGCTTACCTAGATAGGTGATTCTAGTTTTACTTAGCATATATAGCAAACCTTTAGGATTGTCCTTAGTAGTAATTCAGAAGTTTGGATAAGTACGAATTACACATAGGGAAATGGTCCTGAGTGTGAACCAGTCAGTTAGTCTGCGAGGTTCTCCGAATTTCCTTGAATAATGCTAGGACAATTGTTTTGTGTAAGAGTCGAACACTTTGGTTTAGTGCTTTTTGTTCGACTCTGGTCCGTTAATGACGGTTGGTATAGACTATGTTTCGATTGATAGTAGTGACTTTAGGGCATGCTTAGAAACGGGGAGTGTTTCTCGGCATAGTTAATGTCCTCCATGTTTAAGTATGTTATCAAGTGTGTCATATCGATTTGAGACTTGTCTTTCACATGCAATAGAACATTGTTCCGTGTGTCTCAATGATCCTATTAGAATTTCCTTTAGTTAGAGAAATTACGCCGCCACGAAGAACACCATCGCTTAGTTGGACAAAGGTAAATGGTGACAACTATAAAATCCAGAGTAAGCATATAAAGATGGTCCTAACTAAGTAGAAGTCCATTAACCACATCAAGAAGATTATGAAAAGACTCGACTTTGGAATGACGAATCAACAGAAGGCTTTCCATTCGAGTGAGAGGTTAATGATGTTGAGACGTGTGCCATGATGTTAAGTACGGTGGATGACGACATCCTTTATGAGTTTGAGGTCAACACACGGATAAATGGTTGTGGTATGCTTTGCAGGCTAAACTTGGTTCTATACGACTGCTCATATGTGCTCACTCAACACCAACTTCGATTCATACATGATGAATCGTCTACACTCTGCGAGATAGCATATGAGACATATGGCCAACATGATCGCGAAACTCAAGGATAACGGTCGGTTAGTGACCGATGAGCAGCAAATCTAGATCGTAATTCGTTGTTTGCCTAACTCCTGAGAATAGATGAAAATCCGAATAACTCATTTTGAGGGTCTCAATATTTTTGAACACGTTCGAAGGTACATTGAGCTGAAGAGGATAGACCCTTGGCTGTTGGGCCTAAGGCTGAGGTGATTATGATGTCATCCTCTGGATCTAAGAAGAGTTGTCGAAGGCGAGGAAGTATTTCACAACGCGATGACGCAAATGCACTGAATGTGAAGTAGACAAATACTGAGATCAACCCAAGGACTCCTCCGAAAACAGCACTGCAGAAATGTTCGCGTAGGGCAGAGAAGCCTAAGTACAGAAAATGCTCCTACTATTGTCAATGGGTATCCTTTGTGAAGGCATGCCCTGAATTGATCTGACCTGAATGTCTTGTTGGCTACACTAGTGAACTTTGTGTTTCTAGTACAAATATGTTGACTGAATTATGTTCTTTGTGGATTTTAGATTCAGGATCGACAAATCACGTAGATAGAGATCGTGACGTTTTCATAGAGTACTCTAGAGTCCTACATGAAATTAGGTGGATTTACATCGACGACAACTCTCGTGTTGAAGTCGAAGAGATTGGAACTTGTGAGTGACGCTTGCGCGGTGATCGAGTCTTAATTAGTAGTCATATTCTCTATGCTCCGGCTTCGCAGATTCGTCAAAAAGTTATTTTAGTCTTACGATTAATCAAACTCAGTTTTAGATTATATTTTCATGAATCTTTCGTCAAATTGTCTTTAGATTTGACTTTAGTATTGTTTCTGGTGGATTTAGTGTTTCAGATTCATATTCATGCAACAATAATATTTCATGTTTTTTTCTACTCGCGGATATGTTTGTGATGTGAATGAAATACAAACTAGATTAGAGTATAAAGGTTAACATAGAATGCAGCGGCTAGCCCAACGGGGCCTACTGCCCAACATTCCACATGTGGAGTCGTCTACTTGTGTAAATTGTCTAACATAAAATACCACCGGAAAGCTTTTTTGGTTAGGCACTTAGAGCCGATTTTCCATTGCAATTAGTCCATTATGACGTCTGTGACCCTCATAGTCCATTCTCCTGGTGCTGACTTAATAAATGAGCCCCCCTTTGTGCGAGTGAGAGTTGTTGGTTTTGGGAAATTGGGTCGCCCATTAGTTGGAGCCCATTCCAATAAGCTCAGTATTAGATACTTGCCAAAATCATTCATTCTATGCATAGGGATGCTCAATGTTGGAAAACCTGATGATATGATGTCATGTCTCCCTACAGTTTATACTCAGGTAAGTAGTTGTGGAAACTAGGTCACTGCCCGTTAACTAGTGGCATGGCGTCCTGTCCGGCAGATCGTTATCCCAACCTCAGACAGAACCGCTTCCGCTAAAACAATTATTCAAGGAGGTAACTTAAATATGTGTTTATGTTGTGCCTGAAACGATTGCATATTTCGTACATTCCAACAATTATACTCTAAGTTGTTTTTACATGTAGTATTCAAAGTGTAACTATATGGGAGGAAATGTGATTCCCTGCCTTTGGATTGTAAATGTTGTTTGGTTGGATTGATGTTTGAAATTTCTGAAATCTAATTGAATGTTTGGAAATGATAAAAAAAAAAAAAAATAGTTGTTGTTACACTACGAGATAAGTAGTATTTACCGGCTGGAAAATGATTTTTTAACGGCTGTAAAATTAAGTCGTTAAATTATCACGGCTCAAATGAAGTTGAGCAGTGAAATGAAGTGTCGGGACAATTATCACGACTCAATATAAAATGAGTCGTGATAATTTCCGGCTCAAAATAAAAAGTGTCGTCAAAATAATTTTGGCGGCACTTTTGGTTGAGTCGTGAAAAATGTTTTTATTTTTATTTTTCATGGCTCATTTATTTAAGCCGTCAAAAATATTTTTAAAAAAAATATATATTGAAGTTCAAGCTTCGAAGCTTCAGGGCGCAGTTCCTCTGCACCAGAGCTCAAGCTTCGAAGCTTCTCTGCACCAACGGTCAGGGCTCGGGGAAGAGAGATGTCTCCCTCCGGCCATTCACTACATCCCTCCCAAGCCAACCATGGAAGCCGCGCGAGGAGAGGCTGAGCTAGTCATCTTCTCCGCCATGGGCTCTTTGTTCAAGAAAACACTCAAACCGAAAGACATAGACATACTCATTGAGCGTAAGTCGCTGGAGAACTCCCATGATAAGATCTGAAGACTGTGCAAATAGTGTATCTTATTTCTCTGAATAGTTTAGGATCTATAATAATAATCATAAATAAAAGTTCCACATGAAATAAACATAATGTTTTACACACACCTTTAGATCCTCAACAAACACAACACGAAGATGACCTTCCCGAACAACATGAAGCTGCTTGTACACACTCTCTTGAAGTGCTTTAGCATATTCTAACACCATTATTCATGTTGGAGTTCTGTATTCTTGGGGCAAATCGAGGAACAGAAGCTCATCAATTACTTCGCTGCCAAATTTGATCTCATTCAGCCTTGAAAGAACTTCAAAAATCGTGTGTGTCAATTTATTCAATGAAGAAGACAATTTAATCCAAAATAACACGAAGTGTATGTTAAAGTGAAGACAAAGCCACGACCGGAAGACGACAAATGGAAGACTCAAAGTGGGAAGAAGACAAAGTTGAAATGAACGTTGAAATTAATAATTTAATTTTAAATTAAAGTGAAGGCTCAAAGTGAAAGTGAAGACAAAACCACGCCGGGAAAGTTGAAATTAATAATTTAATAAGGTACAACTGAATAGGTTGAGACGTGTAAATTAATTTTGATTTCAAAAATAAATAATTTCCACGGCACACAGTAAAAAGAGCCGTTAAAAATATCCTTCTGAAAAATAAATAAATAATTTAATAAGGACGGATGGAAAAGTTGAGCCGTACAAATTTATTTTCATTATAAAAATAATCAATTTTCACGTCTCAAAGTATAAAGATCCGATAAAATGTCATTCTGAAAAGCAATTAAATAATTTAATAAGGGACAGATGAATATATTGAGCCGTGAAAATTAATTTTGATTTAAAAATAAACAATGTTCACGGTTCAAAGGATAATGAGCCGTGAATATTTAGCTAAAATCCTCAATAATGTTTGAGCCGTAAAGTTGAGCCGTTAATTGATAACTCTCTCGTAGTGTTAATATATATTAGGGTAAAATATGATATTGCCCCCTAAAGTTTACGCCGATTTTAAAATTCCCCCTTAAAGTTTAAAGTCCCCTAATGTTTGGAAATGATGAAAAATCTCTCATTGTCAAATGCTCTTTTAGGGGAGATTTTTTTATCATTTCTAAACATTAGGGGGACTTTAAAATTTAAGAGAGAATTTTAAAATCGACGTAAACTTTAGGGGACAATATTGTATTTAACCCTATATACTAATAAAAGGTCTCCGTTAACCAAAATGGAGACGATACAGTTGTCGTGGTATTTTTGTTTTTGCCCATTAAAATTAGTTCATTCATGAACTTTGGAGCCTTGGCTCACTTACAACATTACAATCCGCAAACAGTAATAAAGAAAGATCGGGTCGGGGTACGGAAACCCAATCCACAAGACACACCCTTAACCTAGCTTGAGAGGCTATCAAATCCGCACATTTATTTGCGGATCTAGGGATAGCTACCCAACTTACAGGCTCCATGGCTCGAGCCAGGAGCTGAACATTATCTACTATCGTATGAATCCTCCACAAAAATGTCTTACCTCGGATATGGTTTATTACTGTCTCCGAGTTCGACTCAAAGAGGACTCTCCTCCACTGGTTATCCACTGCCAACTTTACCACTTGAAAAGTCTCCAGGGCTTCCAATTCTACGATCGATCCGCACACCATTGAGCCGTGCCACCCTCCTCGAATGGCTCCTGAGCTGTCTCAGACGATGACCCCTATCCCTCCATGGCCTGTTGTCGAGCACCAAGATGCATCACAGTTAACCTTAACAAGATCCCCTCCGGTCTGGACCATTTCACTATTCTGATCCGGTTCACCGTTGTCGGTCCTCTATTCCTCACGGGGGTGAGCTCTCCATGTACCGAGATGATCTCCCTAACGATCCATTCTGTGTTGGGTCATTTGTTCTGAATGCGAGTTTGCACCTCGCTTTCCAAATCACCCAACATGTGTTCATGGTCATCTCCCACGTCTGAACCCTGCCCGCCATGCTGCTGGATTGTGTCGGACTGCTCCCCTTGAAGATCCAGTCCTCCGGCTGCTGTCGAGCTGAACTTCCAGCATCCAGACTGAGCACCTGCCGCCAGACGTCGTATGTCCATCCACAACCCAGGACCATATGCTCTCAGGTTTCGACTACTTCACAAGCCGGGCAGGTTAGCGTTGTTTGGATGCCACGCCTCACCAGGTTTGCCCGGACTGTAATAGCATTCAACCACAGTTTCCACATGAAGATCTTTACCTTTGGCCACGCACGAGCTGTCCAGATACTTGCCCAACATTCGTTCGCGTGAAACCTGTCATCGTTCGCTGCTTTGTGGTTGTCCTTGAGGCGGTTGTAGACAGACAAGAACCTTGGATGATTCAAACAAGAACCTGTCTTCATGCAAACACTCCCTCATAGAGTGGAGTAAAAGAGATTTTAAGCACATTGTATTGGAGATAAACAAGGTCAAATGACAGTTGAGAAACATGAGTCAAAGGAGGTTGAGTGAAGACGAGTTGAATGAGGAGAAAGCCCTCAAGTCTAGACTCGATGCCTTATGGAAGAGAGATAAAATATATTGGAAGAAAAGATCGAGGATAAAATGGTTGTCGCAGGGAGACCAAAATACTAAATTCTTCCAACAAACGACTCTAGCAAGGAGGAGGACAAATAAGATAGTGCGTTTAAGGGGGCTAGATGAGATGTGGATTCAGGGAGAGAAGGGGTCTCTCAGGAGATCCATTCTTTCTATCAGAGATTGTTCACTTCAGATAGACCTCAAGGAGGACCTTCGGATTTCTCTGAGGGTACGGTCGGCTGCATCCCGACACAAGTCTCACTTGCAATGAACGTACACTTGACGGAACTGACGACTATTGAGGAAGTAAAGTGTGTGGCCTTTCAGTTAGGGGAGTCGAGGGCTCTGGGGCAATACGGGTTGTCGTGGTATTTGGAGATGCCAATTTTGTTTACAGATGTCGTGGCATTTCTGGAGCTAATTTTAGGGTTCATGGAAGTATAGGAAAGAAAAGGAAGCGAAGAACAAAAAGAAAAGACTAAAGAAAATGTTACATTCAAGGCCATTGTGAGCATTACACGTGGTCGGTTAACGAAATTTTTGGATGACATATGATAGACTTCATCAAAAATCAACAAGAGCAAACATGTTACATCTTTTTCATAATCTTAATTTTGATTTCCGTTTTTCATGACACTAGCAATTTTTTGTTACATTTGCAGCAATGTATCTTGCACGTGGAAATCACGAAAGCAAGAGCATGAACAAATATATGGCTTCGAGGGAGAGGTGCGATCCAAACTGAACGAAACGTTGATTGAGCTGTTTGCATAGGTATTCTGGTGTCTTCTGACCCATGTGATAAATGGGAAGGTTTTTGTTGCCCATGATGGTTTCTTTAGCACTGATGGAGTAAACCTCTCTGACATTCAATCCTGTTGGTTTTAGGATAATGGGTCGCCCATAAGTGGGAGCCCATTTACATAAGCTCAGTTGTGTGTCTGGCCTTAAAACCTATCCATCTATATATCAGTATATATAGGGGTGCTCAGGGTTAGGAAAACCTGATGTCGATGCTAAATAGTTAGCCGCCCTACAGTTTAGACAGTGATCAGTAGCTGTGGCATTATTGGTCATTGCCAGTCAAACTGTGGCGTGTCCTCCCGTCCGGCAGACCGTGATCCCAACATCAGGCAGATCCGCTTCCGCTAAGGCCATTCGCTCAAGGAGGTAACTTAATTATGTATTATGTTGTGCCATAATCGATTGCATGTTTCCTAAACAAAATCCAACAAATCCATTGGAAGACAATAGCTTAGGTATGAAGTTTTCTTTATAGCCAAACACTTTTTTTTTTTTTTTTGGCCAATAACCAAACACTGTTGTGTTTTTCACGGCTTGGTGGTTTCTGACACGCTCCTTGCAAACAGAACTAGTTGTTCGGTCCCATGAAGTAAAGAAGGTTATAAAATAGAACACAACAGCAAACTAATTACTGTCTTTTCTTCTCCAAATTACTGTGACCAGGTAAGTTTAGTCTGTTACAGATTCTTTTTGGGTTATTGTCTAAGGCTTTGTTTGGATAGTTTTCATAAAAAGAAAGGAAAATGGAAGATTTGTGTAATTTTACCAAAGTCTCCTTTGTTGTAAAATCTCGAATGGATGTGGTGGATGAACTCGAATTTGTATGCTTGGATTATTCTGAAGTCGTGACGACACTTTCAGATTGAAACTATTTGGAGGCACCCAAACTTTCAATCGGATAAAATCAGAATACTGAACTAGAACTTGAGAGAAGGATTGTGAATGTTTTAGATGAAGATTTAGGACCCCCCCTATGACCAATTTATAGTGTTTGTCACACCCTTAGGAGAAGACACCATGTCCTTTGGAAGAGGCAAAGTGTCATTTCGGCCATAACACCCCTTTTGATTCAAATTTTGGCTCCAAAATCAAAGGGACACCTTAGGATGACACACAAGCAATGGTTCGGCCAACACATGGTTTGGTTCAATAATGGTTCGGCCAAGAATTGGTTTGGTCCAATATTTGGCTCTAAAGCAAGTGTCCAAAAACCGGAAATTTTGAAGTTAAAATGTTAAGTCATTAATTCCAAAAATTCAAAGCTTGACCCCAGCCAGGGGCGCTGCCCCTTGGACCCCGCCAGGGGCGCTGCCCCTTTGACCCCCATTGCCTCATCTCTAATCAACCGATGAATCTCCAATACAATGAATCATAATATACTTAAACAAGCGTGCACTCCGCACCCTCCTAACTTGTTTAATGAGATACTATGATCCCATTGGTCAACTAGTTAATCCAATTACACTAAAATATATAACATCCTTTCTAATAGTTATGTAAAAAAGAAGTTAACCAAACAGTAAGGTGCTTCTTTTATTCATTTTGAATCCCCTGAGATGAAACCAAACATGGTTACTTTCTCGTCTGTGGTCTTTAAGTTCCTTTTGGTTTATTCATTCAATTTTTATTTTTTCATTTTTCTAACCATCAAGGGAAATTAAACCCGATATAGTGAATTTGAGAAATCTTTTACTTATATTGTTTGATTTTGTGGTAATGGAACTGCAGTCTCATCCTGATGTGAAGGCAATTGGCATATGTAAACAGCTTTCTCAGAATGTTCTGCAAAACCCGATTGAGAAATTATGCTGAACAAACTGAGATGTAGCATCTTCTTTATGATGTTTCGATTCAAACTTTTATGATCCAAATCCTGAAAGTGAGGTAGCTAGGGTGCAGTGCAGATTACACGGTGGCTTTGGGTAATGTATATTGGTATTCGTTGGTTTGATCCTTCATATTCGTTCTCTAGATATTGTAGTACTGAAAAAGGTGTCATTTTTTCTTGGATATAAAAATCTGAATTCAGCCATATCAGCAGCCTAGTAAAATGCAGAAATTTAATTATAGTTTGGATTTAGCTGATATATACACATACATATATACCCCAGAGATCTTATTTAAATTGACGGAAATAGTTGAAACAATATGGAAAAGAAGCTAGAAGAGATTTTTGAGAGGAGTATTGAAAATGCTTCAAGAATTGTAATACGTAGCTACTATTATATTTCCTTTCGCAGAGAACATGAGATTCAGGGTTCCCCGTGGTAATAATGTCATGTTTTTTTAGTTACAGAACAACATTGGTACACAGTTTTACATCATTGGTTGTACCATAGATTGTTTGTTAGGTAGCAAGAGCTCCTCTGTCAAATCAAATCATGAGATTCAAAGTTGAAAGTAAATCTCATGTAGGAGACAAGCTATGATTCAGATGCACTCTCTCAAAGTCATTTGCATCCATTATTAGACTAATAAGTATTTCAACAATCCTTCGAAATGGGATTATATGGCAACAGTAGTTTAGATGCAAAACAAAAGATACGATTCTTAAACACAGTTGTTTGGCATCCTATAAACCCTAATCATTTGGGGTCCTAAAGTAAGCCAACGTTCAGTTTCATCAGATCCTATTCACCGACAACACCAGATTCAAAGAAAAGAAGTAACATGATTCGCAGCAGCAGCTTCACTGTTATAAATAAAAGGACTGTCCTTCCTTGCATTTCACATCAGATAGGTCGGTAGCGAAACCCTAAGAAAGAAACCTACTATATATTATTTTTTTATGCTTCAAGAAGATATAAGCATGAAGCATTATTATGGAAATGTACAGTTTACGAACGTTTTTCTTTTGACCGTTTTTTTTTATGAATCATTCAGCAAATCTGGAGTGACGGAGACATAATTAGTTCAGTCACATTTGCTTCAACCAAGGAATTAGATACCATTAGTCGTGGATCTTTGGTTAAGTACTTAACTTGATTCTTGAAGCTCCATCAGAGCAGCTTTATGTAAGTCCAGCTAAGACTACAGTTTTTCTTCTTCTTTTCTGGGTTTGGAGTGGGGAAAGGCTCAAGTGAAATTGAAGGACAAACAGTTCAACTCCACTGGTAAAAGAGATAGTGCTCTCTCTGGGGGAGGAGGGTCCCTCTTCTTTTGAGACCTTTCAGTCTCTTGTCTCATGAGAACAAAACAAAAAAAATATAAATAACAGTTAAAAGTGTTGTTTTTATGAATAAAAATGTTTGCTTTCTATTGAAAACTATTTGGATTTCTTCTTGATTCTGGGTTTATAATGTGTAAGAATATCCCTTGTCGTATGGATATCCCATTGATTGAATATTTTTGGCAGTTGTGATATGGTCTCAGTTTGCATCATGATTTCTCGTTAGGTTTGTGATCAACCTGATGGGATGCTTGGATCATGGTAACTTCATGAGAGACAATGACTTACATTGTCTGGAGAAAATGTGTCATGTTGTATAATTTCCATCAGAAACAGACATTGATTTATGTTACACTGACCCTACCTTGGCCTCTCAAATATCACTCATCAAATTGAATTGCCACTCCATTAATCTCCATTTCCCTCTCCCATCACTTCAATCACTTCTCTCTCTCTCTCTCTCTCTCTCTCTCTCTCTCTCTTGATCAATTCAAATGAAAACCAGGCAAACAACAACAAACCATCTCAACACCAACCAAATTCCTTCGCCACCACCAATCCACAATGCTCTGTTTCTCTCCCTCCCCTGTTTCCCTCTTCTCTCTTCTTCTTCTTCTCATTTCAACATTTCCACTCTCCTTTGCTTCCCAAACCAATGCTGCCCATCTCCACCCAGAATCCATGGCGGTTTCCGAGCGCGAAACTCTATTCAAGATCATGGACTCAATGTCATCAGACCGCGATTGGAGAACCTCCAACCCGAACCCTTGTAACCCCTCCTCGTCCTGGCCCGGAATCGAGTGTAAGCCTGTCTCAGACGGAAAACCCCATGTAGTTCGACTCGACTTCGGGACGTACCCAAACCCGACCTGCAAGCCCGACGCTACCTTCCCTTCTCTGATCTTCTCTCTTCCTTACATTCAATCAGCATTCTTCTTCAATTGCTTTATCCACAAGAAAACCTCCCTCTCTATGCCCTCCTCCACAAGGCTTCTCAACTCCTCTCTGCAGCAGCTCAGCCTTCGGGCCAACCCGGCCTTAATCGGCCCGATCCCACCTCAGATATCGTCCCTCACTTCCCTCCAGGTGCTCACCCTTTCTCAAAACCGCCTCACCCGGTCAATCCCGACCCAAATCGTCGCCCTGTCATCCCTTCTCCACCTTGACCTAAGCTATAACTTGCTTCAAGGGACCATCCCTATCCAAATCGGGACACTCCAGAAGCTCATCGGGCTCGATTTGAGCTACAATTCATTCTCGGGCACCGTTCCCGACTCGATCGGGCATCTGGGTCAGCTTCAAAAACTCGACTTGAGCTCGAATTCACTAACAGGGCCGATCCCGAGCACCATACAAAAGTTGAATTCTCTAGTGTTCATGGCTTTGAGTAATAACCATTTCAGTGGAAAACTGCCACTAGGAATCGGAAAGTTGCAGAATTTGCAGTACTTCATCATGGAGAACAACCCAATGGATGTTCCATTGCCTTCGGGATTTGCTAATTTGGTGAAATTACAAGAACTTAGGGTTTCGAACTCAGGATACTCAGGCCCGATCCCGCAAAATTTCACGCAGCTCGTGAATTTGACCACTTTGTCTCTCCAGAACAATCTCTTGATCGGAGAAATTCCGGCGGGATTTGGACGGTTAATCCACATTTACCACTTGAATCTGAGTAAGAACATGTTGGCAGGAGTTGTCCCGTTCGACGGCGGTTTTCTGAAGAGGCTTGGGAAGAATCTGGATCTCAGTGGAAACCTTGGGCTGTGTATGAACCCTAGCGAAGCATTTAGTGTCAAGATTGGAGTTAGTGTTTGCAGAGGTGGTAAAAATGGTACCTTGGTGTCGCCATTGAAGAGCTCGGCAGGTGGATCAAGCAGATTTCTCAGTTCATCTTCATCCTCTTTGTTGTTGTCTGGTTCTCTGCTTCTTTTCTTGCTCTTTTGAGACAACCTAGATTCTAGTCTTTGTGTTTTGTATTTTTAGATTTTTGTGTTTTGAGTTTATTCTTGATGGATTTGTCAATTCATTTGAAGTCTAGTAGAGTTCGTAAGCAGCGTTCTTTAACCTAGTCTGTGGTATTAATTCGAACACTAAAATGAGGCTGCTAATTGTATGCTGAAAAAATTTATCTTTTCTGTTGACCATAATCTCAAATATGAAATGTCCCAAACTCGAAGAGTTTCACTGCTGCATCTGGTTATTCTTTTTTAGCGGGTCATTTCTCAAATAATTAAGTTTTTTACCAATTGGGTTTGAAATATTCAGACTACTTCAAAAATTTGATATTTTTATTTGGTTGTGCCTTAAAAACATGCTAGCCACTTGTAAATTATTGAACCATATGAGATGCAATTTGAGGCTGAATTGCAGAATTTGTCATTTTGAAGTGGAGGACATCGATCACATCTTGCGTGAGTGTGAGCATACAAAACAAAATGTGGAATTCAATCACTTGGTCGTCCATCATTGGGTAATCCTTCCACTATCCTTTGAATGAGTGAATCCAATTTGCTTGTCAGGCATCAGGAGTAACTGTTCAAGGAGTTGACTGAAATTTCTTCTTCCCTTATGTTTTATGGAACATTTGGAAAATTAGGAACTCACTTATTTTTAATGATAAACTTGTTTCTTCTTCTGTTTATAATCTATCTTTATCTCAAGACAAGTTTCACCAAAATACGTATCTTGTGACTCAGACCACTAATGAGTGTATCTCAATTGATATTAGTTGGGTGCCTCCAAAAAAATGATTGGTTTAAAATCAATACAGATGGAGCGACTAAGGGAAATCCAGATTTTGCAGGATCGGGTGGGGTGATCCGCGATTATAAGGGTCAATGGGTAGAGGACTTCTCAAAAAACTTGGGTTGCTCAAACAGCCTCGCGACAGAATGTTGGGTCATCCGAGATGACCTTCTACTGGCAAAGACACTCAGATTAAATTAAATTCACCTAGAAACGGACGTCATCTCAGCACATAAGGTAATTTTTTACGAAAACATGTCAAATTTAAAATTAATGTCCATCATTGTGGATTGCAGGAAACTCTTGATGCAGTTCGAAAGAATGAAGTTCAGACATATCTTTCGAGAAGCAAATGTGGTCGTTGATATCATAGTCGGGCATGGTGATTAACCAGCGTCATGTTTTTGAACTCCATACTTCACCTATGAAGGAAACTACTAACGTGCTCCGTAATGATGTTGTTGTTTTTTCATTTTCGAGAATTGTTAAAACTAACTAGTTTTGATTTTGTAGTTTGAACTTGGGTGAAAAGTTTCCATAATTATCATAAATAAATAAAAAAGATAGCTTGCTGCATAATTCAATTACCAAAATATTGATCCAAACTTGTATTTGCTAGTGCAAACAAAATTTGACAATCTATCTATATCTATATATAAATTAATTTAACTAAATATGCAATTATGACAAGTAATTTTTTTTATTGCATTTTCTTACTCCTAATGTCAAATTAATCAATTTGAATTGGTTCATGTCAAACATACAATTATCACTCTTAAGTGGCATGCCATGTAAGTGACTTTAAAATTCTTCAAATTTTCTCATTCATTCTCAAAAGAAGTTACATAGCCATAATTAATTCCTTTTATTTCACATGCATATTTATATATTTTTTAAATATATTTTATGTAGTAGAATTTGTACAATACCAAAATACATAATAATATATTTTATAAATGTCACGTATGCACATATAAAAAGTTTCTATTATAAATTAAATAGACTAATTAACAAACATCGCATACTTTATTATAATTTTATTTTTAACATAAAATTGAACACATGAACTAATAATAATATCAAGGTAAATTTTAACAATCTTACAAAAATTATGTATATAATAACTTTTAATAAAATATAATATTATTGACTTTAATATACATTTATAAATCATATTTATTTATTTATTTAGTGATAAATTTATCTAAAATAAGTATATATATTAAAATTAAAATTTTATATAAATAATTTTCCTACAACTTTGTATATAAAAATACTAATATTATAATATGTAATATGCTACTAAAATAGTTAGAGTGATTAAGCTACAAACAATTAATTTGTCTAAAGTGAGACTTAAAACAAACATATAACTTGGAGTAGTTTAAATTAAGTTACGTGGAAAGCCACTTAGAATTGATTACTAGAGTTTTGACATTAACAAATTAGATAAACTTATTTTTAATAATAACATTGAGAAAATATTACAAAACTTTTATTTATCCAAATTATAAGGTATTAAGTCAAATCGAAATATAAATAGATAGATAATACATATATAACTTTCTAGAAGTGTAAAAAAACATCATTATAATATGTTAGATTCAAAATATCGGGAGTGAAAAAAAATGTAATGCATAAATATTAATATAAATGTCATACATCTTTTAAATTGAGTTGAAAAACAAAATATCATATTAATAATAGTTGGTATTTTTTTAGGATTATATCTTGTTAAATCATCATAATTTATTTGAACAACAATACATACAAATTTTGTATATTCTACGCAAAACGTAAATGCGTTTCCTAGTATATATTAATTTGAATAAGTATCCTATAATTTTGACAAGTAAGCTTTTAACACAATTTTGTCTATTATAGTGTTAAAATAATTTAATTTGATTGGTTCATGTCAAACAAAAAAAGTTACATTCATGTCATCATTTTCTCACATCCACATGGACACTCTAAAATTAATCAAAAATTCCACATTCAATTTCAAAAGATGTTACATTTATAAATCTGTCAAATTAAATTTTATCTTCAAACAATAGTAAATTGCAAGTTTTGCACCTAACAATTTACTTTAAAAATTACACAAAAATTAAAAGCGAAATAAATAAGAATCAAAACACAATATTTTTTTATTTGCAAAATATTTTTAAATAAATAAATGGTAAACAAGACTTTTTATATATAAATTGTATTTAATATATATATATAAAACAATACAACTAATTTATCATTATAGTTTAGCTTAGTTAACTTAAAAAGTGAACTAAGTATTGAGAGTACATAATATTTATAATGGAAAAAATGATAAATAATAGTATCTAAGTTGATTACAAACTCAACTAAATAGATAGTAATGTATATATCTTTTCACAAATAATTAAAATATATAACTATTTATTTGATTTCTAAATTTAAAACAAAAAAAGGGTAGAAAGAAATCATTCACTACAGAGGAGATGGCCATTACTACCCGAAAATGCATTTTCTAACGGCTGGAATATTCAGTCGTAAAAATGTCACGGCTCAAATTCATTTGTGTCGTAACATTAAGCGTCGGCAACATTATCACGGCTCAATTCTAGTTGAGCCGTGATAATTGTCGGCCCAAGTTAAAACGAGTCGCGGAATTAATTATCGCGGCGCTTTTGCGTTGAGCCGTGATAATTATTTTCGTTTTTTTTAAAGCCTTATTATTCCCGGCTCATTTGGATTTGAGCCGTGAAAATATAAATTTTAAAAACAAAATTAATTCGGTCGTATTCGACATCTCCGATGATGATGAAGGTAACGATGAACATTTCTCAACCATTCTGATTCTCCTCCTCACACTCCTAACCGCTCTCTTCTGTACCGGCGCCACCATACATCTCCGTATCACTCCCGCTGCGCAGCATCCCGGCAGCTACGGCTGGCCGCTGCTGGGTCCCATCTTGGACCGCCTCGACTACTTCTGGTTTCGCAGGAGAGGAGTTCATGCCCGCTGGAGAGGAGAGCACGCTGGTAGGGCTGGAGGAGAGCCTTCGGCGTTGAAGTCGGTGTTGTCTTCTTCGAGGTTCCCATCCCGACTGGGTTTAGGCGAGGCAGGCTTACTTGGCGAGGGGAGTCGAGGAGGGCGAGTGAAGATATGCAGATGAAGTCGAGGTGGGCGAGGGGAGTCGAGGCGAGCGAGTGGAGATATGAAGATATACAGAAGGACCAGAAGAAAACCAGAAGGCGGGGAGTCTGCTTGAGCTTGCATGGCAAGAGGCGGGGAGTCTGCTTGGATATACAGGAGGCGGGGAGTCTGCTTGAAGCTTGAGCTTGCGTAAAAGAAAGCTGAATTTTTTTTTATTAAAGTGAAGAAGACAAATGGGAAGAAGACAAACAAGAAAAAGAAAGCTGATTTTTTTTTATTAAAGAAGCGGGGGAATGCTTCAAGAAGCAGGGGAATGGTTCATAGAAGCGGGAAGATTATTTTTTTTGAAATTTTGAATTTACACGGCTCAAAGTAAAATGAGCCGTTAAAAATGTTTTTCTTAAAAATAATTAATTGACGGCTGAATAGGTTGAGCCATGATAAATATATATATATATATATATATATATATATATATATATTGAGACGTGACAATACTTTTTATCACGACTCAATCCCAATTTGAGCCGTGATAAATGAGTAGAATAAAAAAAATAAGTATTATCACGGCTCAACCCCAATTTGAGTCGTGATAAAGGTAGCGACTCAGTGTATTGAGCCGTAAAAATAACTTAATAACGGCTCAATGTCATTTGAGCCGTGATATTGAATTTAATTTAATTTATCACGGCTCAATAAACATTGAGCTGTGATGTTTAGCCGCTATTTGCACCCTCTCCCGTAGTGATTTAAAAAAAAAAAGGTTAAAACATACAATGTAATAAGTCTATATTTTACACAATCAAAATGATATATACATATTTGGCAAATGATTTTAGGTATCTCAATATATGTTAATATCAATATTAAAATATTTGAATTTGTATTACATAAATTCTGATTTATATATTCTTTTTATAATAAAAATATCAATCAAATGTAACTTGACAATTTTTGTTATCATAGTGACATCCCTAAATGTGCACATAATTATATATATATATATATATATATATATATATATATATATATATATGCAATATAATAATATTATATTTTATAAAATTAAGTATATAATATACATGTTAGATTTTCAGTTATGTAATTATAATTATAAAATTAAATTAAAAGGGTACTTTTCATAAAAATTTTAAAAATAATTATTTGATATTGTTATTTATAAATTATTATTATATTTGAAGTAAATATATATATATATATATAGTGTACATGTATATATAATTTATTAAGTTATGTTTGTGTATATAGTCTTCACATATTTTTAACTAAGAAAACAAATAAATAAGAAATAAGAAACAATTAAATATTACTAAACAAAATGTTTATAAATGAATTTTTTATAGTTCTATTACTAAATGAATTTAACATATATGTAATGAATATACTATAAATAATAAACATTACAAAAATTAAAAAGTAAGCTGAATAATATTATATAGATAACAAAAATAAAAATATTTTCATTTTCTAAGTTAAGTTAATCATATTAATATAATAATATGATTAAAAAGTATTTTGAGTTGATTTATATTTGCTAATCTATATCTAATATCTATATTAATTTGACTAAGTATCCCATAATTTTGACAAGTTTTTAACACAATTTTCTCTATCATAGTGTCATAATTTAATTTGATTGGTCCATGTAAAAAAATTTTAAGTTACATCTATGTCATCATTCTCTCACATCCATGGACACTCTACAATTAATCAAAAACTTTACATTCAATTTCAAAAGATGTTACATTTATAAGTATGTCAAATTAAATTTTGCCTTCAAACAATAGTAAATTGCAAGTTTTGCACCTAACAATTTACATTGGAAAACAACACAAAAATTATGAGTGAAATAAATAAATAAGAATGAAAACACAACATTTAAGATAAAAGTTGAAATAAATAATAATAGTATAAATTAATAGATAAAAATTATAATTGAATTAGTTATAAAAAATAATATCAAACTGTTCTCAACCTAAAAAACAATGTTCTTAATCTAAGGTGTCGTTGTTAGATCATAATTATTATAATGTCAATTTAATATGTATTAATATTATAACACGTTACTATTTGTCGTTTCACAAAATATTCATGACATAAAATATATTTAAGAGAAAAAATAATTAAAAGTAGATGATGAATGTATGAAAAATAATAATTATAAAGTGAATTGTTCAATATAAATTAGCTATTTAGATAAAAAGAAATAGTTATTGAATAATTGGTTGACAATTAATTTAATAGATAACTATCGTAATAAAATCATATATAATCAAAGTATTTACATTAATATTATAATTAATTACACATGTATAGAAAAAACAATAATAATACTAAATATTAGTTACTATTATTATTTTATAGTGATACCTTAATAATGTTGTGATTATATATATATATTGATCAATTATTAGTATTTTGAAATTTGAATATATATTTTTGTGCTGTTAAAAGTAAGAATTTTTAGATTGCTTAAAAGTATCCTATATTTTAATAATGGACAAAAGGAAAAAGATGAATACATAATATATTTGAAATTTCATAATATTAATTTTAAAAAGAAATTAAATTCTTTTATCAAATATATAACTATATAAAAAATACACATTTAATTTATAATATTTTTATTTTATCTTAAATGGTTAAGAGATAATTTATATAAAAATGTTTTTTTTAATAAAATTGGCTTAAAATATAAAACTTATTAATAATTGTTTTTTAACAAATATAAAAAGAAATAGAGATCTAAGTTTGTGTTAAAAAAACTTGTTAACATTTATTTTTTTTAATAAAAATAAATGATAAATTAAGCTAAAATAAAACGGTTTTCAAGGAAATTTTTTGGAACAACTTGAACATTTCCACCTAAGGAAAAAAAAAGTGATTACTTGTCAATATATAGTGTCTATTAGCTAAATTTATATATATATGTAGTAAATTATGTTGTGAAATGATGTAAAGTTAAAAATTAAAAAAGGAAGTTTTTTAAAAAGTAACAACTGTGCAAACAATATTTGAAAAAGTAATTATACTGAAAAAATATTTTGCAAAATGTATATAAGCGCTACTTGGGGTAGCGTTTTTCAAAAAACGCCACTAGGGGTAGCGTTTTTCATAAAACGCTACTTGGGGTAGTGCTTTTATGAATTTCGCTACCCTTAATGGCGTTTTCTTTTTTTTGTACGTTTTTAATTTTTTTTGACGATTTGATGTTTAATTTAAAAAATAAAATGAAAAATTATTAAAAAATTTACAAAAATTACAGTAAGTAGATATTTGAATTGCGAATCAAATGATGGAAAAAATATTAAATTTGGACTTACGGATTGCCGGTAGACTCCGCCGTAAGTTGAGATATGAAAAATTGACTTAAAAAATATAACTCATACCCTGTAAGTCCAAACTGACCACGGGGAACGTCATTTATGTCGTAATTCAATTATCTACCTAGGGTAATTTTTTTTATTAGAAATACAGTGATTTTGTAACCTAACATCGCTTGTCTTAAAATTTGACCGAAATAATCAAATGCATTAGGTGCGAAATTTAATTATGTACTTACTCAAAAAAATAAAAAAAAATTAAAGTGAGTAGATAATTTAATTACAAATTAAATGACGCTAACTAGACGTTAATTTTTTGTTTTTAGACTGGCCGTATAATACGAAGTAAATTACGTATTGTATTATACGATCAGTTTAAAAGCAAAACATTAACGTCTAGTTAGCGTCATTTAATTTGTAATTAAATTATCTACTCACTTTAATTTTTTTGAGTAAGTACATAATTAAATTTCTCACCTAATGCATTTGATTATTTCGGTCAAATTTTAAGACAAGCGATGTTAGGTTACAAAATCACTGTATTTCTAATAAAAAAATTACCCTAGGTAAATAATTGAATTACGACATAAATGACGTTCACTGTGGTCAGTTTGGACTTACAGAGTATGAGTTATATTTTTTAAGTCAAAATTTTATATCTCAACTTATGGCAGAGCCTACAGGCAATCCGTAAGTCCAAATTTAATATTTTTTTGCATCATTTGAATCACAATTAAAATATCTACTTACTGTAATGTTTTTAAATTTTTTTAAATTAAACATCAAATCGCCAAAAAAAGTCAAAAACGTAAAAAAAGAAAACGTCACTAGGAGTATCGAAATTCATAAAGGTAGCGTTTTTATGAAAAACGCTATCCCTGTTGGCGTTTTTTGAAAAACACTAATCAAAGTAGTGTACGTTGTAAAAAACGCTACCCCCAATAGCGCTTATATACATTTTGCTAAATATTTTTTCATTATAGTTACTTGTTCAATTTTTTTTTGCACATTACCTACTTTTTTTAAAAACTCATTAAAAAGGGATCTGAATTGTAGGACAGTATAGTATAGTATAGTCCTGATGATGAAACAACACACAAGCACCAGAGGTTAGTACTGCTCTCTTCACTTTCTATTGTCTCCACTCAAACAATAAGATATATGTACGAATTCTCTTCGGCCCCACAAAAAATAGTGTCGGGCTGGCATATGACAATGAAACGAAGGGATTGTTCTTACCGACCCATGCTCTACGGTAAATTATACTCATCGTTTCTTTTTTTTTGGTCCAAATATACTCATCAGAGTTGATATGGGCAGTTTGCCTAGATATGGTTAATTGCAAATCCCACAGAAGTTTGAAAAGAACAAAACTACCGATTTTTTATTTTTTTTTCAAATTGATGTAAACTCGAATCATGTTTTTTTTTTAACCTTTTTTTGTTATAAACGCGAACCAAGTTAAAGTTTACAATATTTTTTTGTTGTAAACGAACCAAGTTCATGTTTTGAGTCATTTTGAAAAAAATACAAAATCAAAGAGTTATTTTAGTAATTAATCATTAAACTATAATCAAATTTTAAAAAAAATCTATAGTAATTCGAACCAGGTAACTGATCTATTATTTTCAAAAAGAATGCACAATATCTCTTAAAATAATCATTTTTTTACTTTAATAAAGTATGCCTGAATAATTTTATATATTTTGTCTAAAAATATAAATAAAAACATATGTAGTAGATGTTGGATACCCTTTTTTTAAAAACGATACGTCTATATTAATTCAACAACCGAACAAGAGTTTGAGTACAAAATATTATCCGACAAAATACATCTAAGTAACGAGGTTGGTGGTGAAGACACCCAATCCTGAGGACACAACCCGAGTAACGTCTGCTTTGTGATCCAGTCCGCGCACGAGCTGGCGGACCTCGGAGAATACTCCCATGCGACCGAACGTATCGTTGACGATAAGACAACCGCATTTGACAAAATGGGGGCAATATTAGACATTATGGTTTAGAGTATGCTAGGGTTAGTTCTAATGTTCTTGATAATTTCAAGTTAGTCCCTAGCACTCCTATATATAGACCACTCTATCCTATGTAATAAACTAAGCTAAGGAATGCAAATGAAGTTCTCTATTACTATTGCCCTTAGCTCTTCCTTCTCTCCACACACATTGCCGTGAGTTTCATTATACTTAGCTATAGAATATCAACATGGTATCATGAGCCTCTATTCCTGGTTTCCATTCTTCTATTGGTATTTTCGTTTTTTATGCTGTATTTTCTTCAAATCAGCTTCTGTGTCTTGGACATCAGCTCTTCTATGCTGTTTTAGCCCAGTTCTTTGTGTTTTCTTGTCTTTAATCGTTCTTCCGCTGCTTCTGGCCTTCTATAGACTGATTGGCAGCTTGTTCTGTGCTGATTTCATTCGGTCTCTTTCATTGAAATTCTGTTCTTCAGTTTTTTTTGTAGTGTTATGTTCAGCTCGGTTTGCTCTCTACTCTTCTATTCTTGAAGCTTCGTGCAGCTGGGACTCACTGCTCTCTATGCAAATTTGGTCTTCGCTGAACTGTTGTTCTTCAAGCTCTGGTTTGCAGGAGTTTCGTTTTTCTTCTAGCAGGTCCTGTTCTTCGACTGGTTCTGTTCTCGTCCTCTGCTGCTACTGCATTTTCTGGTTGTCTCTGTTTTTCCTCTGCTACTACATTATGATGCAGAATTTCTGATTCATTTATGCACTCATATGTGTTCTCTGTTTTGCTTGGTTCCTTCTCTGAAGTTTCGTTACTGAAGATGTGTTCTCTGAAGTTTCGTTTTCTGGTGTCTGTTCTTCTGGTTCAGCTGGTCTTGTGGTCTCGTGTTATTTGCTGCGGTGGCTTTTATCCATTGAATGACTCCGTGCTTTGTTCTTCAAGTAATGTCTCAGTATTTAACGTTCACTCCAGGCTGCTTCAAATGTTGTTGCTGTTACTGAATCCTCTTCATTGCTGCTCTGTCTTTTATTTTCGTTTCTCTATTTTCAGCATCCTCGAGTCGCCATGTTTTGCTGCGTGTCTTTATCACGTTTACTGCTTTATATATGTTTTGCTGCGTGTTTTCAACACGTTTACTGCATCTCGAGTGTTTTCCTTCCTAGCCAAGAGATGGCTTTGTCTCCCTTTCTAGTTTCATCCAAATGCAGCATCTCTAATCAGGAATAGCAGCACACAACATCAGACGCACCTAATGTGTTCGATATATTGCCTCACACAACTCTGGAGCAGACCTGTGCTTCATGTCATATATTGGCTCACACGACTCTGGAGCAGACCTGTGCTTCGTGTCATGTTTGATTCACCCATTCCATAGCTCAGTCACCGTCAAAACCACAGCGGTCAAGACCAGTGCCACTCCAGTGCTTCTGCAGTGCAGACGCAGTGCTCAACCTGTGCTCAGCCTGTGCAGCTCCAGTGCCTCCAGCGTGCAGCCTCAGTGCCTCCGGTGTGCAGATCCTGTGCATCTTCAGTGCCTCCACCGTGCATCTTAAGTACATCCAGTGTGCATCCTCAGTGCCTCCAGCATGCTCAGGCTGTGCCCAGACAGTGCTCAGGCTGTGCACAGACAGTGCTCAGCAAGTCCAAAAGATCAAGGATCCTTTTTAATGTTTTTAAAACTTTAGGAGATTAATCTTGTAAGGGGAATATTAGACATTATGGTTTAGAGTATGCTAGGGTTAGTCCTAATGTTCTTGATAATTTCAAGTTAGTCCCTAGCACTCCTATATATAGACTACTCTATCCTATGTAATAAACTAAGCTAAGGAATGCAAATGAAGTTCTCTATTACTATTGCCCTTAGCTCTTCCTTCTCTCCACACACATTGCTGTGAGTTTCATTATACTTAGCTATAGAATATCAACAGGCAATTCTCCACGCAAACTCCCCGCCCCGAATGTGATTGATTGTATTCGAAGCATCCGATTCAATAATAATGTTGGTCCAGCCTTGATCCAATGCCAACCGAACCGCTCCAAGTACTGTCTCCGCCTCTAGCTCATCCACCGATACAGCCCGGATTACATCATGCCAGCCACCTTCGACAGTCCCCGAGCTATCTCTCGCAATAACCCCAACCGCACCCCTATTTGTGCTCTAGCTCCAAGCCGCATCACAGTTTAGTTTGATGACACCTTCAGGCGGTCGTGTCCAAGCTGTGAACATGGACTGATCCCTCAATATAGTGGCCGGCTGCGCCATCTCTTGCATGAGTCTCTAAATCTCCTGCAAAATTGACCCAACAAAAGTCGAAATATTCTCGTACACTAATTTGCAACGAGCCTTCCAAACCACCCAGCATACGATCATCAAACAACACCAGCCGAGGTCACGGTCCCTCCGATATGAAGTTGGCCGAACCGTGACCCTCACCAGCCATTCCTCCATCGAAGACTGGCCCATGTGTAGGAGATCGATCGAAATATGGCTCCTCCACACCTGCTGCGTCCAGGGACATCCGAAGAGAAAGTGCTCACGAGTCTCCTCGACTAGGCATCCCGAGCACAAGTTCTGAATCGGCAACCCCCTCCGACTCAGGTTATCTCTCGAGGGCAGCACATTCATGGCTAGTTTCCACATGAACGCCTTGATTTTAGGCCACACCCGAGCGTTCCAGATAGCTGGTCATACCTGTGCGATGTCAGGTAACGGTCAGCTATTTAGGTTGAATTGGTTCCTGGTCGCTAGGTTGTGGACAGCATGATAGGCGGATTGCACCGAGACCCGACCATCGCGCGTATGAGGCCAGCGCAGCAAGTCGGGCCCTTGATCGATCGGTACGGTGACATGTAGGACCGCGTCTACATCCTCGGGGTTCACCTCATCACGAACAAGCTCCTGGTTCCATAGCCGATCGGTCGACTCTATCCACTCCATAACACGGGCTGACTCCCGAAACTGCACCCCCTCTCTCGGTCTAATTCGATATGAACTCGCAAGAGGGACCCACGGGTCGAGGAATGGTCATATGGCTGACCCGTCCCCGAGTGCCCACACTCCTTGAGATTGTATGACATCCCGACCCTCAAGGTCACAACAATCGTAACCAACCTACACAATCAGAAGAAAAGCAACCAAACATCTGAAAATAAAAGAGAGGTAAAGGGGATTACTGGCTAGGGTTTCAGCAATTTTAGGGTTCTTGAAACGCGACAAACCAGAGCTCCAAGCTGCAATTAATTTCCCACAGATGAAGCCAAAGCTGGATTGCTGGAGGATTCCATGAAAATTCGCTAGGAGACACGAACTTGGGCACCGAGATCAGTCTCTTGGAAATCCTTGAGGTCAGCCCGACTTTGCTCCGCAAAAATCGCCATAAATCTGGAGAGAGAAGCTCTGTTGAACGCGTCAAACTTAAGCGCGCGGTAATTCTTTTGATACCCTTGAGAATAACAAACTTTGACATATGTTTTTATTTATATACCAGAATAATTTATATATATTTTGTCTAATAATATAAATAAAAACATATGTCATAGGAGTTGGATACTCATGAGAATAATAAACTTTGATAAATGTTTTTATTTATATTTTTAAACAAAATATAGAACAACTATTCACGTAGTACTTTATTTAAGTAAAAGAATGACTATTTTAATAGTGTTTTGTATTTTTTTTAAATAATAGGCAAATTACTTACCTAGTTCGAGTTTACAACATTTTTTGCTATAAACACGAACGAGGTTCGCACTTTTAACTTTAAAAAGTAAAGCACGCGAACTTGATTAGCGTTTAGGGTCATTTTGAAAAATTTCAAAATCGAAGGGTTATTTTGATAATTAATTATTAAATTAGGATTAAATTTGAAAAACAAATCAAAACTACCCAAGTAAAAAAGACAAAACTACTGATAATAATAGTGTAGTGAAAACCCAAATTTTATTATTATAATTATCATTTTTTTATATGGTTAAATGTACTATTATGGTGCAGTGCGGTTATGATGATAAATTTTCTACCCGCAATGGTTATGGTGATGAATTGTTATACCATGAGTATTCTGTAAATATAATAATGATTTAATATTAATATATTAGTAAATACTAATAACAGAAATAAGATTTTCACTTTTAGATTTCACATATCCGTAATTTTAGGGAAAACTGTAATTGAATGATGTTAATGTTAAATGGCATATTATTGTTAATTTTGAATGATATTAATATGTGGTGCAATAAGATCAATGAGCGTTTTCAAGTTTCCAAAAATGTGCTGCAATAAGATCAATGGCCTCATTGCCCGTTTCTGGTGGGGAGCTGCGAACGGCGACAGGAAAATCCATTGGCGCAAGTGGGAAATCATGACGAAACCAAAGCAGATCAGTGGCTTCGGTTTTAGAGAACTGGAGGTGTTCAACACTGCTCTTCTGGGCAAGATGGTTGCTAGGCTGATCAACGAACCTGAGGCTCTCTAGGTCCGGTTCCTAAGAGGTCTTTACTTCCCTGACACAGACTTCCTACATGCTGTCAAGAGGAGTCGAGCCTCTTGGGCATGGGGGAGTATCCTGGAAGGCAGACAGTTGATAAGGGAGGCAGAAGTCTGGGAGCTAGGGGATGGGGCCTCAATCAACCCCTATACTGACGCTTGGATCCCAGGGAGCTTCCAGACCAGGTTAGGTGTTCACCCGATCTCAAGGGATCATCTGGATGGGAAGGTTGCCGACTGGATTGGGAACGAGCCAAGGTGCTGGAAGGAGGATGTCATCAGGGAAGCTCTTGATGAGGGGGACGCTAATGTGGTGCTTGCTGTCCCGATTCCAAGCATCCCAAGACTAGATAAGCTAAGATGGACATTCGATCGAGGGGGATCCTTTACTGCAAAATCCGCCTATAATTACTTGCGGGCCAAGGAATCTTCAGAGGAGGAGCTGGTTCCTAGCCAGGCCTCGGGGCAGAGCATTTGGGACTTGATCTGGAAGGCGGACACCCTGCCAAAGATCAAGACTTTCGCCTGGAAACTAGCTGCAAATGCGGTTGCAGTTAGGCAGGAGTTAGTTAAAAGGGGAATTCAGCTCCTACCCTCGTGCCCGATGTGCGACCAGCTGGAATCAAGGGAACACCTGATATGGGAATGTAGCTGGGTAAAACCCGTTTGGAGTGATCTGCTGCACCTACACCAGACGAGTAATGGCTGCCAATCCATCTAGGAGTGGCTCATCCGAAGAGGAACGACAAGGGGCCCTTCCCGTTCTGTCTCGTCTCTGAGGTGGAACACTACTTTGGCAACCTGTTGGTTAATCTGGAAGGTCAGGTGCGAGGCTGCCTTTCAGGGGATTGCTCCTGATGCCACAAGGACAATCCTGCAGGTCAGAAGATTGATGGTGGAGATCGCGGAAAGCTCAAAGATTCGTCTCCAGCAGAACTCGCTGCTCTTGCAGAACCGTGCAGCAACACCTCAGTCGGATCACGCTTGCCAGCAACGGGGGCCTCCGGCTGAGGGGGTGATCAAGCTCAACTGCGACGCTACGTGGTGTAGGGACACAGGGAGGGGCGGCATTGGGGTCATAGCCAGGAACAACTTAGGCGAGGTCGTTGGGGGACACCAAGGGCGGGAAAGCTCGGATTCTGTTGAGTTCCTGGAAGCTAGGGCAGTATGTGAAGCTGTCAAGCTAGCAGTGAGGAGAGGCTGGCAGGCAGTCGAGGTCGAGTCCGATGCGTCAAACGTTATAAACCACATCGTGGGTGCTGATCGAGCTTGGCGCCTTGACACGATCCTGCAGAATTGCCTTTTGGAGGCGTCTCGAATTCGAAGCATAGTTTGGAGGAAAATACCGAGGTCTGCAAACTCTAGCGCGGACTGGGTAGCAAGGAATGCAATGGCAGGGATGTGTCACCGTGACTGGGTTTCGAACCCACCATCCTCGCTCTTAGATATTTTACGTTTTGATCATGAGCTGTGTCAAGCTCCAATTTTGTCAAACTCTGAACCGTTTACGGTTCCAATTTTGTCTCCTATTATATGAATGAACGTTTCGTTGTTGGCCAAAAAAAAAATGATATTAATATTGAATGATATATATTAATGTTGAATTTTGTTGTTGTTTGTGACATAACTTTATATATTTATTAATATAAAGTTCATGATGCTCTATTACATTAATTTTATATGTGGTAATAAATATGAGTGTACAGTTAAAACTTAAAATCGTAGTTAATAACAATGATTATGAAAAATGATTATGAATATGATTATGATATTGAAAATTATACTATATACAACATATCCACACCATATTCTAATTATTTTCGACCCTAACTAAAAAATTTCTTTCAAACATACACTATATATATATGAGTACGAGACTCTCCCGATGACTGTCTAGGTAGCTAGGGTTTCAACATTTTTCCTCCTTCCTTCCCTTCCCTTCCCTTCCGTAGGTCCCATTAAATGTGTGAAAGCGATTTACTCCGTCAACCCATGCACCTGCAAAGACGACAGGAACAGCATCCAACATCAATGTTGCGTTTTCATGTTTATCTGCTAAAACAAACTACTTTCATGAAGGTTCACGTGTGGTGTGGCAGAAGAAATTTGCTGTTTCTACACAACAAACCCAACCCACCCTACACCTATTGATGAGCCCCCCAATTTATTATCGTTACATAAAAATAATCAACTCTCAAAGTTTAATCTTTAAAGCCATGCATTACGTACCTTTGGTGGCCTGGCGTTAAATGTTGAAGACCAGGAATAGTACGTACTATTATCCCCTTCATACATTAAAAATCATCAGAAATTTAGCTCAGCAAACCAAACACTTCAAGAAGTTAAATAAAAAATAAATATATTTTAAAGTATAGAATTACGTAACTTAAAAAGTTAGGAGTAAGAAGAAAAAATATGTCTCATCCTTCTCACTTGTCATAGTTTAATTTTGATTATTAGGACTGATATTGTTTTTATTTTCTTTCCACTTGTCATCGTTCTCACTTGTGATATTGTCTGACTCAGTGTCTAAACGATTGGGTCTCCCGATCCCACTCTCATTTATTTTTTTATTGTCAAATGATTGTAATGTCGAACCATCGTGATAGCATATCACGACGTTTATTTTATCAAATAAAACACATTTCTGCAAAAAAAAAATTGGAAAAATATGAAATTGTACGATTTACAAAATATGACAACTTAATATAATATGTATTAAATACCAATATTTGTAAGAAATAAATTATTTGAATAATCTTTTGTGTAAATGTGCTATATATTAATACTTTTCAAATTAACATAATTATAGAAATGGTTTATAATATCTTATAAATAAAAACGCATAACTTTTATTCTCATCGGTACAATTTCATAATTTTCTCTAAATTTGAGGATTGGCCTATAAGAAGGGTTTTCCAAGAGATCATCCAATGTGTACGCAATCAACCAGGTGGAATCTAAGTTTTTTTTTTTTTTTAATATACTAGACTTCGGCACGCGCTACGCACGTGCATGTTTTCGTTGTTGGTCGTGCGTGAGGTCTTACGAGAACATGATCAGCCTGACTCCTAGGATAATACAAGAATAATACAAGCATTGAGCACTTCATAAAAATATTATTAATGTAAAACTAAACTTAATTTGCATAAGATAATTAAATAATAAAATTTAAAAATTCTTAAATATTTATTCCTTTTGATAGTATTATATGCTCCCGGTCGTTCGAGCAAAAATTTAAAAAAATTTAAGAGTTTTTAAATTTTATTATTTCATTATCTTATTCAAATTAAGTTTAGTTTTACATTAATAATATTTTTATGAAGTGCTCAATGCTTGTACTATTCTTGTATTATCTTAGGAGTCAGGTTGATAATGTTCTCGTAAGACCTCACGTACGACCAACGATAACAATGTGCACGCGCGTAGCGCGTGCCGAAGTCTAGTATATTAAAAAAAAAAAAAACTTAGATTCCACCTGGTTGATTGCGTACACATTGGATGATCTCTTGGAAAACCCTTCTTATAGGCCAATCCTCAAGTATAATTTCAGTGCCGGAGTCTAGTATAACCATTAGAAAATACACTTAAGTGGATTACAAAAATTTCAGTATAATTTAGTAGTTAATTATATATATATACGCAACACATATCTACATATTATGAAGGTACATCGTTGAGTTTATTCCAATTTTACTCTAAACACTTGATTAAAAATATTATTTGAATTGTAAAACTAAACTTAAATTAGCTAATAAAATTAATTTTTATTTTAAATATTTTTAAAAATTACTCGAGCAACCGGGAGCCTCTTTTTTAGTGGTTCTTGCTCCTGGTTGCTCGAGCAATTTTTTAAAAATATTTGTTACTAAGAATATGATCAAACCAATATATATCGATATTTGATAAATTTGACATTGCGCATTGTTGATAGTCACTTATAGTCATACTATGAGTATTTTCACACACATACCATGTCCTAATATCTCATCTCATATCAACTATCGCTTAATGTCTGACCTCGAACTAATTCTATGAGTATTCATACTGACTATTACAAATCTATCATGATAACATCAACTATCGTTTAATGCTCGATCTCGAACTTTGTATGAGTAATTTTCCCTCATTTACCATGTCATACTATCTAATCTCATACCAACTATCGCGAATGCCCGACCTCGAACTTTCTATGAGTATTCATACCAACCTCGAATTTTCTATGAGTATTTACACTACGAAAACATCCGTAGGATTCTGTTCTATGCGCTCATACTGTTTGATATTTAAGACGTACGCTCATAATTCAGAACTCATCAATGAATGCATTCAATATACTCTTACTGTATCTTAATACGTTGACTACCATGTCTATAAAATAACGACTATTACAAATCTACCATGACAACATCAAGAAATTCTCACTAATTTGCACAAAAAAATAAAATTATATATTTGATCAATTTATTTTTTATTTTTTTACTTTGATATTTTCAGAGTTTATAAAATATGGGTAAGTTAAGTTTAATTATATTTTAATTTCATATATATTTATCAAATGTTTAATTCTCATATCAACACCTCAAGCACGATAAAAATTTATCATATTTGTTTCTAAGAATATGATCAAATAATATATATGTCGATATATGGACAAAATTAAGTATTTTACTTTTGACATCCAACTGACCTTTCTTTGAGTATTTTACTCCCGACATCAGATCGACCTTTCTTTGAGTATTTTACTCCCGACATTTGTTTGAGTATTATAGTCCCGACATCAGATCGACCTTTCTTTGAGTATTTTACTCCCGACATTTGTTTGAGTATTATAGTCCCGACATCAAACCTTTCATTGAGTATTATTCTTCCGACATCCGACCTTTCATCGAGTATTATACTTCCAACATCCGACCTTTCATTGAGTATTATACTTCTGACATCCGACTTTTCTTTGAGTTCTATACTCCCGACAACCGATCTTTCTTTGAGTATTATACTCCCGACATCTGACTTTTGTCGACATCCGACCTTTGTTTGAGTATTATACTCCCGACATTCAACCTTTTTCGACATACGACCTTTATTTGAGTATTATACTCACGACATCCAACCTTTCTTTGATTATTATACTGTCGACATCCCCTGGATTTTAACCTGGGCGCTGTTACTATCTTTAACTTAAGACGCACGCCTTAACCAACTCTTTCATAAGTCTGAACATGTCAATAAAGACATTTAATATACTATTAAGATCTCTTAACAATCTCACTACCATGTCTATGAAACGACGATTATCAAAAATCTACTGTGACAATATCAAGAAATTAGTAGAAAAATTTACCTCAAAAAATAAAATTAGATATTTGATTAACTTTTTCCTTATTTTGATATTTTTAGAGTTATTTTACTTTAATATTTTCATAGTTCATAAAGTAGGGTTGAAAGTTAAGTAAATTCATATTTTAATTTTAGATATATCTGAAATGTAGAGTTAAGTAAAGAAATACTCATAGAATCTAAATTTGATCAATCCTAAAAATATTTTGTAAACATAATAAATAATAAACACTGAAAATTAATATTGATTTTTATATTTCAGTAATTCGTAAAATATTATTTCAACACATCACCGGGGTTATTTTAATTTTGTAGTAAAATATTTTTGTTACTTTTATCTCGACATGTAATACCTAAATTTTGAATGATTTTAGTTTACAGTAATAACATATTAACAACTTTGGGCAGTTGGAATCATCTATGCATTAATACTAATAATACTAAAAAATCTATAATTTTTTTAACATTTTAATAATATAATTGTTTGAAAATACTCTATAATATGTAATTATCATTATAAAAAATATATACATTAATCAAATATCTCCTTTTCAAATTTGATTAATTTTTTGTATTTATTGCTTCACGCCATAGATTATGTATATTCAACATATAAATATAGTCAATTTTGATCGATTTTAAATATATATTAACTATTTAAATTTATAGATGAAATGTATTTTTATAACGACACTACTCGCAATTCAAAAAATCTTTAACTTTTTGGAAAGAAGAGAGAATGTTGTGAAGAAAACAAATATATATAATTAATTGTAGAAACATTAAAAATGTCACAATTACCAAAAAAAAATATGACGAATTGAGAGCATAATATACAATTATCATTATTATGTAAAATTGTAAAGTTATATAAAATAACAGATATAATAATAAAATTAAATTAAATTAATTTTAAAAAATCGGATAAATAATAAATGGTATTTCTTCTTCCACTCTAATTTAAAATGTAAAAATTTATTATATTGTACATATTAATTATTTATTGCTTCAAATAATAGATAATGTACATTTGAAATGTTAATTCAATCTATATTTTCTCAGTTCTAGATGATATTATAACTTTTATAAATGATTTAAGTCTTTAGATTCACTGTTATCTTTATGTCCAATAAAGTTAAAATATAATTTCATTTGTTAGCGAGATATAAAAAAAATGGTGCATGAGAAAAAATAAATAGATATATAGTGATAAAGAAAATATAATTATCATCTTGTTTAATTTGTAATGTTGTATAAGTGTGTAGCTGGTTAATACGTATGTCGTTCGAGTCTCCGTGGAAATATTTTTTTATAACATTTTTAAGAAATACATTTAAATGACCAAAATAGTCATGATAAATATACAGTAATTAGATTATTAAAGTGTATTTGTGTCAATTTACAGGCGACGGTTACAAAAATCACATTTGTCTTAATAATATAGATAGATATAATATAAATATATATATATATATATATATATATCTAAAAAACTGGTGCATGAGAAAAAAAGAAAGAGATAATGATAAATAAAATATAATTATCATCTTGTGTGTAGTTGGTTAATACGTATGTCTTCAACTTATAAGGTCATAAGTTCGAGTATTCGTAGAAATATTTTTTATAACTTTTAATTTGAAAAAATATTTAAATGACCAAAATATTCATGATAAATATAAACTAATTGGATTATTAAAGGATATTTGTGTCAATTTACATGTGGCGGTTACAAAAAACACTTCCGCCTTAATAATATAGATAAAATATAATTATCGTCTTGTATGTAGCTGGTTAATACGTATGTCTTCAACTTATAAGGTCATAAGTTCGAGTCTTTGTATAAATATTTTTTTTATAACTTTCTTGAAAAGATATTTAAATGACCAAAATGTTCATGATAAATATAAATTAATTGGATATTTGTGTCAATTTATATGCGGCGGTTACAAAAACCATTTCTGCCTTAATAATATATATATATATAAATTAAATTTTATGATTAATACATTTATTTATAATAAATTCCCTAACGGTGGGTTTCTTTTATAGATTTTTAAAAAATTGTTAAATAATTTTTAGCCGTTTTCGAGTTGATCCCTTTACTGGAAACAGATCTTTGGAGATCGAGTACATTATGAGCCCAAGAATGCTGCAGCTCAAATGAGGCCCAAAATCCGCCTCTCTCTCTCCCTGTACCGACGGGGTCCTCTCCACCGAACTCACCGCGCACGGTGTCTCCTCTGCAGCACGAGCTAACCAACTATGGCGTCGAAGCTCCTGAAGAAACTGTTTGATGTTTCGACTCGGTCCACGAATTGGGTTGGATCATGGAGACGACTCTCTGCCTCCACAACGTCAAGTCTCTTCTCTACCACCGCCTCTTCTCCAACCGTCGCATCTCCAGATCCCCAGTCACCAGCGACCTCACCGAAATTCACCCTTCGAAGCAAAATAGAACAAGTTTCTTCCGTCAAGGATCCGGAAATTATCAAATTCTCCGCCATTGCTGATACCTGGTTGGTCTTCTAAGCGTTCTATTTTCTTCTTCCGCTGCTCCTGGCTTTTGTTTTGAAATTAGATTTTAACATTGGACGTATCGGCATGAATTAGGTGGGATTCTGAAGGTCCGTTCAAGCCTCTGCATTTGATGAATCCTACTCGGCTTGCTTTCATCCGCTCAGTTCTTTGCCGCCATTTCAAGTAATTTTGTTCAAAACCTTCGTCGCTGAGCCGTATTGTACACTTCTTCAGTTTTTCCGCTTAATTCTGTATTCTCAGTCTTATTTAGTAGCTTCTGGATGGAGCATTGAAGTTAAACTAACGAACATAGAGTTCGTTGAAATAAGCTGTTAAAATGAGTTTTTATGTTCTTCCTGCAACTTCTAGTACCAACAGGATCGCTTTCGTTTTGTGGTATTTGAGTGGAAAGGTTTCTCCTTTCACCTAATGATCAACTATTGAGTTCCTGTAAGAATTGGATAGCTGATTGTTGATCACGTTTGGCTGAAGGATTTTGATAGGAGTGATAGGTGACTTGATTTTGTTTGGATTAAGCTTCTGCTACCTCCGTCCTTACAAAGGAAACCTTTTTTTTATTTCATGTGGATTTTTATGGTTTGATAGTATCAGTTAAAGATGTGTACCGAGCATTGATATTACCACGTACCAAGCACTAAAACGAGTTTTATTTTCTAGCTGTTGAGGATATTCTCTGTTGATTCTCATACCTTCTTTACTTGAATACCTTATCTTAGGAAGGATCCGAACTGTGCTAGGCCCTTCGAAGGACTGAAGATTATAGATGTTGGTTGTGGAGGTGGAATCCTTTCTGAGGTACTTTATTCATGTCGTACTTTAAATTTAAAGTTTTCTTGAATGATCGGGTAAGATTTTTGTTTGTATAAGAAAAAGTTTTGTCGGCTTGGTTTAATGCTGACATTTCAAAACCAATTGATCGAGAATTGTATTTTATTGTTCTTCAGCCATTGGCTCGGATGGGAGCTGCAGTTACTGGAGTTGATGCCATTGACAAAAACATCAAGATTGCACGTCTTCATGCTGTATAGTCAATGCTGCTAATCAGTTTACTTCTTCAGTTTTCTTTAACCTAACGAGTCTGTACGGTCCTCAATATATTTTCAGAACATACAATTCACGTAAAATGCAGACATAGTTTCCAACTTTTGTGTTGGGTATATTTATTTTCTTAAATTTTGAAACTTTATATTTTGATCCGTCATTTACAATGAATTACTTTGATGCAGGATTTGGATCCGGTGACTTCAAATATTGAATACTATTGCACAACTGCTGGTAAGTAACCCCAAAGTTAGTACCTTTCACTTGTGAGATACGTTAGTAAAACTCTAAAAAACTATCAAATCTTAATCAGTTTCAATTACATAAACAGAGAAGCTTGTTGAGGAGCAGAAGAAGTTTGATGCGGTGATTTCTTTAGAGGTATTGCTCCCTTTTTATTGGAGCTTCTGTTGAAGGACAAAGTATTTATGATGGCTTCATTTTCATTAATCTGTGAAGTAATAATTGATATTAATTTTCAATTTCCTGTAACTAGAATACACATTTTGACTGAAGGTAATTGAGCATGTAGCAAATCCTGGTGAGTTCTGTAAGTCACTCTCGGCACTGACTTCCCCAGATGGAGCTACGATTATGTCCACCATCAACCGTTCCATGAGAGCATATGCAACTGCTATTGTTGCTGCAGAGTACATTCTTCATTGGGTACGTGCCCAATTCTTCTTTATTATCCTAATTAGATCAAAATTGACATATGCCTAAATGGGGTATATAGTTAAGAATGATGAAGGACGCGCTTAAATGACTAAACCTCTGAACTGCAGCTTCCAAAAGGTACGCATCAATGGTCGAGCTTCCTTACACCGGAAGAGCTGATACTCATTCTTCAACGAGCCTCTATTTCTGTAAGACAAAACCGATTGCTTTCTTCTTCGTAACATCTGTGAATCCGACCTTTATCCATGATGAAATCCTTTTCTCGGTTTGCTTGGGTTTCAGGTGAAGGAGATGGCTGGATTTGCATACAATCCGTTGACGGGACGGTGGACTCTTTCAGACGATATCAGTGTAAACTTCATTGCATACGGAACTAAGGACAGACAGTAAATGTGGGTCAGGAGGAGTAATAAACACTTTCTTCTTCTTTCAATCAAAAGATGGAGATTGCTCCTTTTCAAATAAAAAACTAATTCGTTTGTTGTATCCTATTTATTAGTAGGATATTTGTCCGTGATTTGCTCAATATATATATATATATTAATACTAGTTATTAATTATATATTAGGTGCTTAATAATCATATATTAGTTTTTATTTTATTAAAGGTTATCAATTTAATTATAAAATTATATAACATATATACTAAATTATATTTATATACATTTTGTATTGTTAAATATCTACTCATTAACTAAAGTTTACTTTGAAGGTTTGAATAGTTTACTATCTTTTTTTTTTTTAATAATTATTATTTGTTAACTCTATTTAATTTGCTACTAAATGGTGATAGAGATACGTGACAAATGTATGCCACTTGGCATTAAAATTAAGTTATTAAATTCATTTTTTTAAAGTTTAATTAGTAAATTGTAATTAAAAAAAAATTATAAGATAATAAAGAAAGTGTAAGTAAACTATTGTAATTTGGTGTTGCGTTTTCAATATTTCATTTTTAAGATGTCAAGTTGGAACACTAAGACCGGAAAGAGATTGAATTTTTTTCAAAAAGTGTATATCTTATAATTTTTTTTTTTGAAAAAGTAGATATTAACATAAATATTTTAGGAAAATGTTAATTCACGCAACCTGGGTAGCGCCTATTCAATAGGCACTACCCCGGGATGCGCCTATTATTCAATAGGCGCTACAACAGTTTAGTGTTCTATTCAATTGGCGCTACCCTAGGTAGCGCATATTAAGTATCTGACACCAATTATTTGCGACTTTCGCAAATTATTGTCGAAGTAGTCAATAGTATTTTCCAATTATTACAGCCCTTATATTCTGTCTATAATACAGAATCGGTAGATCATTCTTCCATTTCCATTGCCTAAGCTTTTCACTCGTCTCCTTCCATTTCAATTGCCTTAAGGTATGTTATTTTTTTTATATCTTATATAATACTAATTTTTTAAAAATTAGTATCTGATAACCATTTTTATAATATTAATTGTTTAGGATCAAGCATGACAGAGATTGATATAATTTGTTTATATGGCGGCAAAATAGTGTCTCAAAATGGTAATGAGGTTTATGTTGGTGGTACCTCCAGTATTACTACAACTACCTTGAATATCTCTCTTTCTAGACTAAAGGAAATTATATGTATGGAGTGCGGTTGACCGGATGTTGAAGCCATGTTCATAAGCATTTCATATAAATTTATAGAACTGTTGGACTTTGCAAGTTTGTACGTATCCGATCAGATTCAGCATTGTCTTTGAGTTTACATTTAAGTCCTGCTAGTTGATTTATTGTGTTTGGCGTGACTAGAGGACTGAATGTGATTCCAAACATTAGTGATAGTGATGAGGTAGTGAATATTTTGCATGGTCACAACAATGATCTATCAGATGACGATGTCGACGTTGATGCACTCTGAGATGACCCTGTGATTAATGAAGAAGATCCATATATTGAGCGAAGATCCATATATTGAGCATTTTACAGGGCACATTGATGAAAGACAACTAAGAGGTGTTTGAGGTTGCCGAGAATTCTGAGAATGTACATGGAGGTGTCCATGGTGGAAATAGCTCGCACGATGTGCAAATGATGCAACCGACGACTGAAAATTGGGTTGATAGTAACTGGATCGACAACTTTCAATCAAGGGATGAGTGGTCTATGACTCTTGATAACACGTCGAGTGAAAGTTTCCTAAATACAAACATGAAGTTTAGTAGTAAGGACGAATTCTAAGGTGTGTACTGTTGAGTCATCCAATCCAAAATCAATTGTTTTTAAGTGTAAAGTTGATCCTACGAATTGTTCATGGTCATTGAGAGGAAGTCTTTTTAAGCATACTGGATTGTGGAGAATTTCCAATCTACATTCTCCACATACATGTGCTAATGAAGTCCTCATTGAACGACACCAAAACATCGATTAGAAGTTGATAGCGTCTTTGATAAGAAATTCAGTTTTAGCTGACACAGGTCTAAAAATTTCAGTAATTTAGTCAATGGTTGAGCATGAGTTTGGTCCGAAAATTTCATATCCAAAGGCATGGTACTCCAAACAAGTAGTGTTGGAGTCTTTATATGGAACACACGAAGATGCCTTTGTAAACCTCTCTAGGCTACTGTCAGCTATGACCGTATATATCCCTGGGACAGTTTATGATTTCATGACCAAAAGAGTAAATGTTGAAACTAAAGTAGCAACCTTTGGAATGAGTTTTGGTCCTTTGGTTCAGCCATTGAAGGATTTGTCCATTGTCGGCCTCTTATAAGTATAGATGCGACATATTTGTATGAGAAATACAATGGAAAAGTGCTTGTAGCCGTATCGTATGATTCTAACAATGGCATATATCCTTTGTCATTTGGTATTGCAGACGGAGAGACAAACGAGAGTTGGAACTGGTTTTTACAGCATCTGCGGGATAACGTAACGAATGATCGATATGTATGTCTAATGTATGATCGACACAGGGAAATAATTAACGCGGTAGATGCTGTATATGGTCAATACGGTATTGGAACCCATCGATTTTGTGCACGCCACCTAGCAAGTAATTTCAATCACGCCTTCAAAAGTGTTATCCTGAAAAAAAACAGTTGTACATAATGGCAAGTACACCTGATAAACGTAAGTTTGATGTTTGGTATGCTAATATATTAACGATCCATGATGGAAAGTATAGGGATTGGATATACAACATACCCCTTGAGAGATGGGCATTAGCGTACGATGGAGGAGCTCGGTATGGAAACATGACAACGAACTTGGTTGAAGTGTTTAACGACGTACTTAGAGGAAGTTGTAATTTTTAAAAAAAATTTGAATGTCGAAATTTCATGTAACCAGTGTCATTACTCTTTTTATGTCAGTAGTTATGTCCACTAAAATTTTGGGAAAAAAATAAAACAGTGAAAAAATTAGCACCTTCTATTTCACATTGTGTTAGGGGGGGGGGGGGGGGGGGGTAAATGGGTCGATTATAAGAAATGTCAAATTTTGAAGTTTGTCAAAAAAATCTAAAAAATTTAGGACAGGTAACTAAATAACATAGAAGATGAATGCAGCAGTTCTTACACGCGGTTAATAATAAAACGTTCCAATATTATTTAATGACACACTAAACTACTCAGTATAGTCCTCATCATCGGATTCTTCACTTGAAGAGGGTTGTCGGGGACGACGTTCAACAACTCTAAATTTACGTGACGGTCTGAATGACCCTCGACTTGAGGAGGGTTCCCCGATGACCCCACGTCCATGCCCTGGTGCTCCCGGAGCACGTCCTCCAACACTGCTTGGATCAGAATACCATGAGTGTGGTAGTCCCCCTATGCTCACGTTTAGTTACTTCATCCGACTGTCGGATGTGTTCTTCGTACACAGGTAGTTGACCGATAGCGTCATAAGAGGACCGACAATTTTCTAAGTAAGACTCGCCAGTAATTTGAAATTCCGCTTTGTGAATTTGAGGGTACCTTTTGCAGCTTTCCGTGCTAGGTGAATTCCTTTAACCATAAACCCCATACGCAATATTATGAACAATGAATTGTCAAGTATTACGATTTGATAAAATGTACATAAGTAATGTCTACGTAGTTACTTACCACCGTCTCTACTTGGCCCCCGTGAGGGACAAACGGAGCTCTTGGTTGATGACTTGTTGGTGTTCCTACTAGACAAAAGGGACGCGATTGTTCCATAGTGCGATCATATCTTGATGCATTGTTGTCCAACGACGCTCCCCCTACGGACCTTTACGTGATATCTTATGCAGCCTCACATGATCTTGAACCTCAACATGTGTTATCTCTGGAATGTGTTGCTGCATTCCAAATTGCCGCATGACTCTATCTGGACGGTGTCACTCGACTACATTAAAATGGATAAGTGGCACCCTCGCTCGGAATAACTCGGGTCGCTCATGACAGAGAGGGGGTGCAGTAGCCAACCTAAAGGGACTGTACGACATCCATGTCACCTAATATTGAAATTTTTTCGCAAATATAACGTAGGGTTAATAATATTCGCAACATAGATAAGAAATATGGATTCAAATATGGTACATGATCAGCTGACTGAGACTCCAAGTCATCCCTATAGTACATTGTAGTTCTAATTTGGTGACTAAACAATCTTTTTAGAAATGTCCACCTATTAAGAAAAATATTCACAATTAAGTTTTCATCAATATTACAAATACAAATGTTTGTCACAATCAATCCAAATAAAAAATAAAATCAACTTGTATCCTAAGGGATGCAACTCTCCACCAAGCACTTCACCCTGGAGCACAGGACGACCAACGTGGAGGTGCTCCCACGACCATAACTATAGTGTACAAAAATTAATAAAACTGTACAAGAATTTCTAAATATTCATACAAAACTATCATATGGAATACCTGTACTAGGATGGCACAGCTTGAGAAGTTGCAGCGTTAAGTTCAGATGCCTCACACAATCCCCGATATGTAGCAGCCAAAACAGCTGAACCCCAACTATAATGAGTTGCTCTTTGTAAATCTCTCAGCAGTGGTAAGTAGATTACCGACACCTTATCTTTCTTTGTCGTTGTAAACACCACACCACCGAGTATCATGAGGATAAATGTCCTCGCTTGTTGTTCGACGGTAAGATGAGGATGAAAAAGATGTTGTCGTAACGTAGTCAACTTAACAAAATCTTTACGACCTTGTAAGTTCAGACTCAATAATTCCAGACCCGCAACATCCATGTCTTCCTCATGTGCATAATCATCTGTCACTGCATCTCCGTGTCTACGAAGTCCAAGTATCACAGCTACGTCCTCGAGAGTGATCGTTATCTCCCCATGTCTAATATGAAAGGTGTGTGTCTCTGGCCGCCAACGCTCGGACAATGACGTCAGTAACTTAGGATCCAGTTTGGGATCCAGTTTGGGATGTGACATAATAACCACATCCCATAAACCAACAGCTTGCACAATGACTTTGGCATCTTCTGAAATTATATTTTCTTTCAGTTTTAAACATCGAAACGTGATTTGTTGGTTACCACTTAGCTCCGACGAACGATGTTGGTCTTGTCCCCAAAGGACCGATGGATCCAAAGGACCAACATTTAACACATTTGGACCACGCGACTGATTTGTCATAACTACGCGCGAAGGCATGATAACTCTACAATTAAATAGTATAAATTTTTAATTTCTAACAATTTATATTTTTTTCACAATTTTTTTACTAATCATTATCTAATAATTCAAATATATATAATTAATTTTAATAATATATTTAATTAGCACAATAATTACTAATATGTATAATTAGCACAATCACAAATTTTATACATCATATATATATATATATATATATATATTTATTTATTAAAAAAAAAAGAAGAACATGGACCTTATCGGAGCTTCTTCCAGCTACGGCACGACGGGTGGTGGCGGGGTGGGCAGCAAATCGGGGGCACGGGACCACAACGGAAGTGCTGAGCGACTGTTCGATTCACCGGGTGAAGGATTCAACACCAGGAGCTGGGCGGGGCTAGGGATTCAGAGCAGAGCGACAGTCGGGTGGATAAATCGGAGAAGACAGACGGGGTTGGGTGAAGGAATGGAGCAGAGCGGTGGGGCTGGGTGGAGGACTCAGCACAGAGAGGGCGGGGGCACAACTAGGGGTTCTCGGAGCAGAGATAGAGAGCAGAGCGACGACTTCTTTCCTGTGGTAGGGTTCCCCTTTAAAAGAGCGCCTATTAATTAGGCGCACCCACAAGTAGCGCATATTCAATAGGCGCACCAAAAAGCATCTGCGCCTATGTTTACATTTCTAAATTTTGTTTTTTACCATAATTAATTTTTAATTTTTTCTAATATTAGCACTTTTTGAAAAAAATTCAAAGATATTTATAGTTAGTATCTTATTTCATTTTAATCATAACATAAAAAAACTAAACATAGTTTGTTTTTAAAAAATATTTGTTAGAATTTTGAATATTATAGCTAACTTAGTATTTTGTACTTTTTTGTGTCTTCAGGGTTAATTTGGTCAAACTCTGTCATAGGCCATTTAACGTCGCTCTCCCGCCAAACTGCGTATATAATAAAACTATCTCGGGAGCGGGGAGATCGGATAATCCACGTCACCATCTCATCCACTGTTGACTGCCATTACATTATGACTGGGTTTCCTGTTTGTAAATCCCGAGAGGATCAAATCCTTTCACGTTTCTTGCTGCTAACTAGTCGTAACAACAGCACTCGCCGCTTGGTTGGGTACATTTGGTCACATAATCTACGTGTCCATCTTAATTGAGCGAGTTGGAATTGCATTTTGCTGCTGCGCGTAGTATGGACGAAACAGTAGAATATGGACAATCTTTAGAAGTTGTCAAATTAACCACTTATTGCATGACGCTTGGAAAGGCTAAAACGAACCGCTGAATCTTTAGAAGAGTAGAGTACTAAATGTTTCATTATGACAGTTGAGGGTGCACTTGTGCAATTTTGTTAAAAATAATTTGACACTTATCCGTCACCGTCAGAGGTGTTAAGCTGCTTTTACACATCTCTCCCTCAGTCCATCTCCTTCCTTCTTAGGAAGACTCCTCGACGAACACGTTTAAAACGAAAACTTTGGATCACCCAAAAAACCCGCGACAAGTCGTTACCTCCCCCTCCAATTCTGCAATTGTTCGTGAAATCTAAAGATGGAGAGCGTCGTTTCATCGGTCGCAGCTAGGGGCCGCCTGGCCGTACTAGCGGCGCATCTAAAAGCAGCATCACTCGATCCACACGACTCGATCATCGAGCCCAGCTGCGTCTCCGCCCAAACTACGGTACCGCCTCCCGGAAACCTCAAGGGGTCGTTGACCGTCGTCGACGAGCGCACCAGGAGGACCTACCAGATTCCGGTAGCCGAAGAGGGCACCGTCAAGGCCACTGATTTGAAAAAGGTATGTGTATAGGCATTTCTTGACCAGATTAAAGCTTTGTTCTTGAGCTAATTCGGCCTTAATTCATTTAAAGGACATTTTTTTTTGTATTTCAGTCGATTACCGTGCCATATAATTACTGTAGCAGGGGTTGTAATTATTTTTCACCCCTTTTTGATGTGTTGTGCTTACGTATTATTGTGATTTGTAGATAACTACTGGAAAGAATGATAAGGGTCTCAAACTCTACGACCCAGGATACCTTAATACTGCTCCAGTTCGATCTGCTATCAGTTACATTGACGGTGATGAAGGAATCCTTAGGTACAGAGGATACCCAATTGAAGAGTTGGCTGAAAGCAGTTCCTTTGTGGAAGTGGCTTATCTTTTGAGTGAGTATACTTCGATAACCTGTTGTACAATTGGGAGGGATTATGGTAGATTATTGATTCGAGACTTCAAGAGAGTATGGCTTTTCATGGGATATTTTCTGAATCAATTTAGGACATGGCATCTCATTCTGTACATATCACATGTTACCTCTATGTTATGTTACTGATCGAATCAAATTTTAGTTCCAACATGATCATTCTCTTGTGGAGTTTTAGATATAAGGCAATAAAACCAACCATCTGTTGACAATTCATATCTTTGTTTTGCGGTTATCATTTCAACCCAAGTGAAGGTTCATCAAGTATGGATTTTGTGCTGGTGTATGCTTGTATTTTATCTAACAAACTCATGGAGTAGTTTTCCTTATCACTGTTATCATCTATTGGTCTGTCTGACATTATCGGTGAAAACTCAAGTTCATAAACGTCGTTTTTAATGCTTAAAAAATAATTTTTTAATCTATTTGGTGATAACTGAGTTTGAAAGAATGGAACCTTAGAATTGAGAAATTTATCTGTAGCATTGAAATTTGAAACTTTGATATGGTGGTTCAAATTACTGGGGCACGGGTCTGTTTTCTGTTCTTCCTAGTTGAATGACTTTATCTATGTTTGGGAACGTTTTTCATCAGCAGCACTGATTAGAAGTACTTATTTTTTAGCGCCGATGACTGTTCATTTATGTTAATATCAGTTGCCCATTTTTTTTTCATGGATGATTTTCTTGCTAGGCTTAATCCGGTATGTTTCTATTTATATATATATATATATATAACAGCTTAATGTGTTTGCTTTGCAGTGTATGGGAATTTGCCATCTCAAAGTCAGTTAGCAGACTGGGAATTTGCAATCTCTCAACATTCAGCAGTTCCACAAGGAATAATGGTATACATTTCTTCCTCTTTTGTTTCTAACAATAGAGGGCACAAATCACAATTAAGAGCTTTGTAAGCATTGACAGTTATTTTTTGTTCGGTTTCGTCTCTCTAGGATATTATACAGGCAATGCCTCATGATGCACACCCAATGGGTGTCCTTTGTAGCGCAATGAGTGCTCTTTCTGTCTTTCATCCCGATGCTAATCCTGCTCTCCGAGTAAGTATTTCAATCCTTTTTATTAGACTTTTGTCCCTCTTTCTGTTTTAACTTCAGATGAGGTTATTTCTGAATTTAATCAGCAATATGATTGAGTTTATGTGTCTTGCCCACCCACAGGGTCAAGATCTTTACAAATCTAAGCAAGTACGTGACAAGCAAATAGCTCGCATTCTAGGCAAGGTATTTTTGCAATTCATTCATCTTCTATCCTCTTTTCCGTGTTTTATAAATATACTGATGACACAATGCTTCTGAATATCAACATGATCATCTGTTTATCTTCATAGCCAGGCTCCTACTATTGCAGCTGCTGCTTACTTGAGATTGGCCGGAAGACCTCCAGTTCTGCCTTCCAACAATCTCTCTTATGCAGAAAACTTCCTATACATGCTGGATTCACTGTAAGTTCTTCTGGAACATTGATGCTCGGAGAAAGAAAGATCCCTAAAAATGATTTTCTCATCATTAATCGTTTTTTTTAATAAATAAGATTTATATCATTGACATCCTCTTACATTAGCCGTATAAATGGATTCAACGAACTGTGGATGCCACCCCCTGCTTGTGATAACTGACTCATTTCTATAATATCTTCCTTTAGGGGTAATCGTACTTATAAACCCAATCCTCGTCTTGCCCGAGTGCTGGACGTGCTCTTCATATTGCATGCTGAACATGAGATGAACTGTTCCACTGCTGCGGCAAGGCATCTTGCTTCAAGGTAAGTGTATATTAAGGCTGCGCTTTAGTTTGTAAAAGCTATCTCGAAGCTCTCTGTATGTGTTTTGAGTGAGATCTGTGATGAGATTTTTTGTAGTTCATGCATATTCTCTGCCATTCCATAGATATTGCTTGGATGATTCATCAAAGAAAAGATGGATTTTTGCCTTGCTTCATCCCATCTGCTTGCATTTTCAGTGGGGTGGATGTGTACACTGCTCTTGCTGGAGCTGTTGGAGCTCTGTATGGCCCTCTTCATGGTGGAGCTAATGAGGTGCGAGCTTAGTTATAGCATGTTCCTTCCTTTCTTCCTACTTTTGTGGTATTAAATGTATGCTATTACCCTCTTTATTGCTCAAATTGCTTGCTACAGGCAGTGCTTAAGATGCTGAACGAGATTGGTTCAGTAGAGAACATTCCAGATTTCATTGAAGGCGTCAAAAGCAGGTCAGTTGTACAACTGAATTTTAAATTTTTTTCCCTGCAGACTTCTCGTAAATGAGTGCGATTGACATTTTTTAAAATAAACTCATTTGTCTAGGAAGCGAAAAATGTCTGGATTTGGTCATCGTGTCTACAAAAACTATGATCCTAGAGCAAAAGTTATAAGAAAATTGGCAGAGGAAGTGTTTTCAATTGTGGGTCGAGATCCTCTTATCGAGGTAACATTATTTCTTTCTTACATACTATTTATTTACCTTATTTCATATCATTTATTTTATGGATTACTCCTTGATTAATAGCTGTTTGGCCCCAGATCATAGTAATTGTAGAAATTACTGATTGTGTGACAGGTAGCTGTTGCTCTGGAGAAAGCGGCACTCTCGGATGATTACTTCATCAAGAGGAAGTTGTATCCAAATGTTGATTTTTACTCTGGGTTGATCTACAGGTACGCACTTGATCAAAACAACATTTGGACTTGCATACCATTTCTTGATCTGCATGCTTACTTACAATGGAAGGAGGTGTTAATTATAAACAATATTTACTAAGAATATTAATTTTTATTTTAGGGCAATGGGGTTTCCAACTGAGTTCTTCCCTGTACTATTCGCAATCCCTCGAATGGCTGGGTACTTAGCACACTGGAGGGAGTCCTTGGATGATCCAGACACAAAGATAATGCGACCACAACAGGTCAGTTGTATTCTGCAATGTATAACTGTTTTGTTGTTGCATTCACCCTTGCTCCATCCTAATTGCTGCTGCTTATATATATATATATATACATACAGGTATACACTGGGGTGTGGCTTCGACACTATATGCCTGTCAGGGAACGCATATCATCATCTGGAAAAGCTGATCAGCTCGGCCAAGTTTCCATTTCCAATGCCTCGAGGCGTAGATTGGCTGGGTCTGGGGTTTAGACCCGTCGGAAGGAAGGTGGTCAAAATAAATACGAGGAAGGAAGACAATAGGATATGGTGTGTTTCTTGAAGAAAGATGTGGTGGATGCATGACTGCATAACTGCTCTAGCAAAGAGATATTCATCTATATTTATATGTTGTTTCTGGTACTTTGAATCATGAATAAATATTAGTGTAACCTTGTTATAATGTTCTGAGTTTCACTGTCATTTGGGAGATTTTTATTTTCCAAAATAACACGCAAATGGGAACATCGCCACTAGCACTTGAATTTTTATATAAACAAGGGCGCTGTATATGTAATAAATTTAATATTAAATTGTACTAATTGAAAGTTATAGTATAAAATGATTGAATTAATCTATTTAGAAATTACAATTTTAATGAAAAAACTATAATTGAAAAATACATCCTTAGCAACAGAAAAAATATTATAATTTTTCGTTTTAAATAAACGGTATTATCTAGTTCATCTTTCTTGTTAAATTTACTAAAAAAACAATTTCCTTCAAAAGATAAAATGAATTTATTAAATATAATAATATTAGACATCAATCATCAATTAGTATTTTATTTAAAAAAGAATTATAAGAGAAATGTTTTTCAATTCAATTAATAATAATAATTAAAAAATGACTTTATTACAATAATTTTACTAAAATACATAATATTATATACTAATCAATAAATTTAATAACTATTTTGAATTTATTTCATATACGTTGTTGACAATATGAAATACTTGTATACTTTTTACCTTCTTAATTATTATTATTTTTATCAATATATCTAATATTATTAATGTTAACTTAGTTAAAAATCATTAAAACTGAATTTCTATAAATGAACATATAAATATCGTGCATAATGAAAATATATGTTTTGTATTATGCATAAATTAAAGTAATTGTTTTGGTACAGAACAAGTATCCATGTCCTTTGCCTTCTATCCAGCAATACCTAACTTGAATTAACCATCGGTCGTTTGTATTTTAAGGGATAATAAAAGAAAATGGTTCACTGTGCCATAAATATGTATTATACATATATATCTTAAATGCATCTTCATCGGTTCGGTCGTCTCCAATGTAGATGACAAACACATCTTTGGAATTACAAAACCCTAAAAACTAATAACAAAACATTATAATACGTACTACTTAACTCATGCAAATTGGGTAAAGATTTTCATGCAAATATAAAAAATGTTAGAATGGAAAGAAAAAAATAATTAATTTTCCAAATTAGTTAATTATATTAACTCATCAAGTGATTGTAGTAAAAATTGAGGGTCTTCCTTTTGTCCCACTTGAATGTTGGTCAGATCTGCACTAATTTTATGTAATGAATATAGAAATTGATTAATGAGAATTTAAAAAGAATATATGAGTAACTTTACTATCGAATCCCAAAAAATAGAATAATAAATTACGTAAAATACATTTCTTCCGTGGATAAGTTTTCGAGAGAATGATGAAATGCAATAAATATGAGAATGTTTAAGTGTTCAAGAGAAAAAAAATAATATAAATAATATGAAAAAGTTTGTAGAGAGATATATATATGTGATTATTGATACAGTTGTGATACATGAGAATTATAGAGATATGCTGAGTATAATTGCATGAAGATGTTTGTAATGTGATGGTTGACTATTGATATGATTGAAAATTGTAAAGGTATAATTGGTATAATGAAAATTGGAGAGACTAACCTTGACTTTTAATATTGAGTAAAATTATATTTATTGCATTAACTTTTAAATAAATATTATTTATTTATTTTTGCAAAATGATAATTAAAAAAAAAGTCTTGACCCATGGGTTAACTCGTAACCCGTTGAACAGTGAACAAAGCATTAAAACCCTAAATTAAAAACATGGACATTTGACACTGCTCACTTCCTAAGGAAGTCTTCCTCAGCGCAACCCAAACTTGCTTCGTCCTTCATCTCCCTTTTCGTCGCGAATCTTGTCGGAGAATGGGCGAGAGGCTTCAATCCTCGTCTCTCCCTGCCGGTGGAGAGATCCCTGACGTTTGGATGCTTTATCCAGCCTTCACCGAAGATCTGTTTGTGACCACCCTCTGCCGCTTCACGAGATCTCTGTTGTCTCTGCTCATGAGTCATGACCTCGTTGTCTCTCTTCTCCACCGCTGTCGTCGTTGTGGTTGTCGTGCTCAAGCTCGCTTGCTCAGTTGTTCTAGTTCAGTCATCGTGGTTCGTGCTCAAGGTATGTTCGTGCTCAAGGTCCCAGTGGCTGTCGTCATGGTTCGTGCTCAAGGTCTGTTCATTTTGGTTGTTGCTCGCTTGTTGTAAGTAGTCTTTTTATATGGTGCACATACTCTAAAACTTGTTGCAACTTCTTTGTAATTTTGAGATAGCACTTTATTGTATTCCTGCTGATTTCAATCATCCAAGTTTGCATTTTATGGGTAATCTCTGAGCTTCAAATTGGTGAATTTACCCAGGTTTCTGGTTTTTTATGAAACGGTGGGTTGAACGGGTCAGTCTGGCCTGCAGGTCAAGCAGGTCGAATGTGTCAATCTGACCCAAGTCTTATTATTCATGACAGATCAAGTTTGAGTTTCAAAAATTGACCCATACAAGTACACGTGTCGTGTTTGGGTCAGCCACTCTCTGACACGAATTGACACCCCTAGTCGTGGGATCAGAGTTGAGAGGTTAGACTCTCTTGGCGAGCACTCTCATGTCGAGCGTAGTGAGAGACTTCAATTGTTGTTTTGGCGACCACTTTGGGTTGTGGCGATCACTCTGGTTTCGGGTTTGATGTTGGACCACTCTTGTGGACTCCAGATTACCCTAACTGTGGATAGACTCAATCTTGAATGGTTTGGGTTTGACCCATCTGAAATAATATTGGGATGAGAAGGTGAGACGAGTTTTATACCGTATTGTGTCGTCACTCTCTATACTCAACAACTATTAGAATATTAATACTAAATAGTTCATTTATATATCTATGTTGGATCTTTTAATTTAAAATTATTATTTTTTGGATAAACTAAAAAATTAATAAAAAATTATATTCAATAAATAAATAAATTAGAATACTAACTAAACATACAAAATATTTTTCAATTTTCACGTTTACTAACAATGATTTTCCATTGACGGAACTTATAATAATTGGGCGACAACTTATGGATTTTTTTTCTTCAAAAAGTAAATTAAAAAAAATAAATAGGAAACTAATAATAAACGCTACACCCATGTGTATGTTATGAAACAATATTCGCTCTAGGGTAACGTGTTATGTCAAAATGACACAACACGCCAACAATGAGTGATGTGTTGTTTAATTTAGTTTTTTTAGGACACAATATTTAATTGAAAATTAAATTATGTATCCATTAAATAAATTAAAAAATTAGATATTTTGATTGCAATTCAAATTATACAAAATAAATATTAAATTTAAACTTACGGATTGATCATATGCTCACATGCTCTCCCCCCTAAGTTGAGATATGAAAATTTGATTTAAATTTTTTTAACTCAGAAAATGTAAGTCCAAACTTAATACTGTTAATGATTTAATTATCTACCTACTCTATAATTTTTGGATTAGATATATACTTATTTTTTTAATCTAATATTGTTTGTCCAATAATTTGACCGAAATGACAAATAAATTAGGTGAAAATTTTAATTATATACTTACTCAAAAATATTATAGTACATAGATAATTTAATTATGACATAAATGACGCTAACTACGCGTTAAGTTTTTATTTTCGAACTAACCGTATGATATGACAGATAAACAATTATATATATATATATATATACATACTAACCAAAATGACACAACATGTCACCTTGGGCGTGAGTTGTTTTACAACTCGTACCCGGAAGTAGCGCAGGAAGTAGTGTGTATTGCTACTTTTTTTTTATAAATATTTTAAAATTATACATATTAAAAAAATGATGATAGTTCTAATCTTATTAGTATTATATCTACTCTTATTAGTATTATATCTAATCATAACGATACTAAATGAATTTGTAAGAGACAACATAATGACATATCAATAGTATCATATTATTATGAGTTAATTATCTCAACCGTTACTTATGTTGACAAATTTGACTGAACAGTTACAACCGTTAATTATCTTCGTTAAACTTGTGCACGTATTGTGCGCGTGACCTTCTTCAAAATTAAACTTCCTAATCTACCATTCTCCTTCTCCAGTACTCCTCCTTCGTTCTGATTCAATTCGTCCATGATTAGGTTCGTTTTCGATGGCGCCTCCAATTCGTAAAGGTACACTTTCAGTTTCCTCATTTCCTTAATTTCTTCTTCGCTTCTGCGATTGCTTGTTCATTTCAACTTTCTTCGATCTAGAAACGACCCGACCCGACTAGGTTTTCGCCATCCTAGAATTCAGAGTCATACTGGTGTGCCCTCGTAAGCTCGTGGAGCTGTACATCTACTCCACTCTCGTCAACTCCCTTTTCGACCGATGCAACGACATTACTCCTGAAACTATCTCATCAGCTCGTACCTTTGACATTCTCCAAGGTCAGTTTCCGACCATTACTGCTGCTTAAGTTCTTAAAATGCTGAAATTTACATAATTTATTGTCAAAATGTGGGGAAGTTGAGACTGAACGCCTTGTGTTCGACAAAATGCCTACGAGAGATTTAGTTCATAATGTTTGATGCTGTCTAAATTTGAAATGATAGTTACTCATGGACTCCACATAATGCAATTACCAGACTATCATTAGTCATTACGACCATATGACATTTCTATAGTATATATCGAATTACATTTGTTGCTTATACTGAATCGAAGAATGCATCATTTACATAATTAATATGTTGGGAGAACGATGATACATTCCCTGTAAAATGTTCCGAGCATTTTCTCAATATGGGTGACAGGAAATACCATGACATACTGGAAACTCAGTTCCACCATCTGCAACTTGACGATGCAGAATCTGATTTTCACTCAAGTAAGTATTCTCGGCAACAAAATTGTGAAAATTGTATACGTAAGTGTGGACGTTGATAATGTTCTAATCGGGTTTGTCAGTGGCAAGAGAGAATGAACCAGCGACAATCCTACAATACCAGAAGTATCTGAAACTTGAGGCACTTCGCTTGGCTCAGCTGGAGCTTGCAAGAAAGTATCACCTCCAATCTTTCTCTAACAACATCAATAGCCAAGTTGCAGAAGGTGTATTATTCTTTCCTTCTTTCTTCCATTCATTCATTAGTATTACTTAAGTTGTTCAATTTCAATTTCATAATCCACAGGCTAGAATCGTGAAAAGTCTCCCATAGTTTCTCTTTAAGTAAGAACATATTTGTTTTTATGTTTATAAGATGCATCTTTAATAGTAAGGAATATGTCAGTATGCAATCAGCTCTGTGGAACAGTCTAAGAATTAACTTAGGAGATGGATGAATGAGTCATTGAGAGAGTATTTACGTTGAAGGTGGAAAGATGTGACATCTGCAATTCTGTGACTTATGAGATGGAAAGATGAGTCACCATGGAACGTGACATCAACAATTATGTTTGTGAATGATGTTGTGGTTGATATCCTGACTAAAAAGGGATGACCAGTTCGAGGAATCAACATAGGGGATATATAAAGAAGACTGATGATATGGGGTTGAGTAGGGGCTGCTTGATTTTTGTAGCTAGAAAATTACTTGTTGTATTATGAATTCGTTTGATGCTATTTGATGTTTGTTTAGTTGAATTTTTATCAAACATAATCAGATATTCAATAAGAAAATAAAATGAAATGAAATGGTGACAAATGTGGTAACTTATGTTTGATGAGAAGTTGTTAAATGACGTTTTATCTTTTCTTAAATGTTATTAAATGGTTACTTTAGTTTGAACATTTTGTTACATAACTGTTACTACATCATAATTAGGGCTGGCAATGGTTAGGGTATGGTACGGGTATGACAAATACCATAACCATACCATATTTTTAAACCACATACCATAACCATTACAGGTACAATTTTCAATACCATAACCATTAAACTAACCGTGGTTATTAACCATGGTTTTACCCGTATACACATATTTATTCCACACATGTAATATAATAAAATACCGAAAATTTTATATAAAAAAATACATAAATCTATATTGTCAACAATAAAAATATATAAAACTAATATCATAGTTATTTATTACATGTATGTACATTAACTTCCATTATTTAGTATATATTACTTATTAATAATAATTCATTATTATATTTATATAATAACCATGGTTATAACCATGGGTATAGCTCAAATACCATAACCATAACCATTATGGGTAAAAAATTCATCACCATAACCGCACCACACCATAATGGTACGCTTAACCATTTTAAACAGTAACGGTTATAACCATGGTTATGAGTTTTTCACCGCACCATTGCCGACCCTAATCATAATCCATAAACATAAAAGGGTGTAGAATCGTCTTTAAATTAGGTCACGTGACTTGCACGTGATAGTCATACGGAAATATGTGACGGAAACTTAACGGAATAACCGTTCAGTCACGCAAAAAAAAAAAACTTTTTAATTACACATGTCAAAAATAAGTAACTGTTCAAAAATAAGTAACTGTTAGGTAATTAACCTTATTATTATTATTATTATTTTATATGTTTGACATAGTGTATATATGTTGACTTATTTTTAGTTAATAAAGGTATACATGTTAAAATGATCTATGGAATACTAACATTCATATCCACGAATATTAATATTCAAAATTTCTTACTTATATATTTCAAAAATCACTTCTCCATTTCCCAAAAAAACAGTCCATCCCGATAAGATCATCATGTCCTCCAAGAAAAACACTCGTAGGTTTTACTAATATACATACAAGGTCCGTCGTTCCGTATAAGCCAAACACATCTATAACATTGCTCCGTTTTCTCCTTGTACACTTCGAAATACTTCAATGTCTCACCTGACCATACGAAGCTGCAAAAGAACAAGGTATTCCACTCCAGAATGTGCGGTCGGAATTTAAAGGAATACCAACCGTTTGGTGGGACGACTTTCACTCCAAGATCATTATCTTTGGATTTACAATGAATCTTCAAATTTTGACCATTTTGCAGTTGATTGACCATCATCACAGTTTTTGTTAAATGAATACGGAAAATGTTCTTCGATATATGGAATGGCCGTACCTGCTGCGTCGAGTGATTGATTCTAGCTGGGATCCAAGATGTTGTCCCGACATGGATCTCAAGAATGGTGACGACAAGGAGAAAGGTAAACGTAAAACGAATCATCGTCAACAAAACGATTATTCATCATCCACAGAATCTTATCCAAAATATATGTAAAACTCGGAATAGGAAATGAAATGAATGGGATAAAAATAGTGACATTTCATTTCTACTTATTTTAGTGAATCGAGACAAGACGGATCGATAGATAAGGGAAAAGAGACAAGTAGTAATAAAGAAATTCCATCATCTAAACCAACATTTTGGATGTTACGTGACAGGCAATAATTTTTATGTGCCTATGATGAATTTGCACCCAGAAATAGATAAACTTTTTGGATTTTATTAACCAAAGAGATACGATTTTGTACTAAACTTAAGCTCAACTCCAATCAAGAATCCTAAAAAAAATCCAAGAATTCTTGTTATAATCCTCATCCTTTTCTAGGTTGATCGATATTAAATTAATTGAACACACTTCTAACCCATGTTCCACTTTTGGAAGATCCTACATTTTATAGTCTTTTTTTTATAAAGAAATTACGTTCATTAATCATAAAAGGAGTTTTCCATATCCGTTACAAACAACCGAAAAAAGGTTCTCGGGTTACACGCAACCCAAACGCTAGGACATGTACCCCGTTTCGCCTCCAAAGCTACCCAATTGACGCATATGTTCGCCGATCGACGCACGAACCGCCAATGTACCTGAGATATGTGAGTGGCTTCCTCGAGAATTTCCGCTAGAATATTCCGAAGCTCCCAATCATTTCCCGAATTACCTCCTTGAAGAAAGTTGATGACATGTTGTGCATCCGACTTTTTTGGGTTAATTACTTAATTGGTTACACATGTTTCACCATTGTGCAGAATGGTTACACATGTTTCAAAATGTGATTAATTGGTTTTGCTATGTGACTAATTGGTTACACATGTTTTTCCAAATGTGATTAATTGGTTATTCTGTTAGTAAACCGTTAACTTTAACGTTAATTCATTATTTTAACATATTATTGAATTGTGAAATGACTATTATGCCCTTAGTTGTATTGTAGAACACATGGAAGGATTGAAGAATCAAAATCGAATTAAATTCGATTTGATCTTCTTGAGAATCCACCAGAATTGCAGTTTCTGGGTTCTAAACCCAGAAATGCTGTTTCTGGGTTCTAAACCCAGAAATGCTGTTTCTGGGTTCTTGCATTTCTGCGTTCTTCACGTTGTGGGTAACATGTCGAACTCTTTAATCACACCATTTCAAACAACAGTATCCATTTAATCATATTATAGAGAAACATGTATGACCATTTAATCACATTATAGAGAAACATGTATGGCCTTTTAATCACATTATAGAGAAACATGTATGACCATTTAATCACATTTGGTGATAACATATACTGCAATACAGAACTTCAAGAACCCAGAATTGTGATTATGGGTTCTTGAAGAACATAGAAACAGCATTTCTGGGTTCTTGAAGAACCCAGAAACAGCATTTCTAGGTTCTTGAAAAACCCAGAAACAGCATTTCTGGGTTCTTGAAAAACCCAAAAACAGCATTTCTGGGTTCTTGAAGAACCAGAAATCAGATTTCTGGGTTCTTGAAGAACCAGAAATCAGATTTATCGGTTCTTCGATTCTTGTTCTTGAAGATGATGATGTGTTCTTGAAGATGATTCTAGGGGTAATTACGTCATTTTACGTATCTAAATAGTGATTTAACTGTGATTTCTAACGGTGAATAGTAAAAAAACCAAATAGTCACATTTCAAAACCAATTAATCACATTTTGAAACATGTGTAACCATTCTGAACATTGGTCAAACATGTATAACCAATTAAGTAATTAACCCATTCAATAATGACCTCGGACCACGACTGTTGGATCGCCATATGTATCGCATGAAGAATCACCTTTGCCTCGAGGGATTTCGCACTCGTGCCTATGCATGTCGTGTGATGTCCCGTAACGAGGGCCCCCGTCCAGTCCCGCGCTATTGCCCCGGTTCCTCCTTGGAGTGACAGTCGGTCCCAAGCCGCATCGCAATTGACTTTGATTACGCCTTGGTTCGGACGTGTCCTCACCAGTTTCCGCGAGCCTTGAGTCCGCGCAGAGATCGTCGCCGCCTGCGCTATCGACCGCCACGTCTGATCGGCCATTGTTATGGCTGCTCGGATCACTGGTTTCGGTCTCGGTTGGTCTTCCTCGTGAACAGCCTGACATCTCTCCTTCCATACTTCCCATGCGATGGCTTCCCCAAGTAACTTGTTCCTTCGCCCCATGTCCCCATCTAGTCGGCTCAAGTCCTGCAAAAACCGAAACCAACTAGTCCATTCATGGGCCCCGTCCGTGCTTGATCGTCTTCCCATGGCACCGAACCAAACACGTCTGGTCCAAGCGCACTCAAACACCACATGGTGCACGGACTCCAGTTTCTCACAGAAACTGCACGTGGGATTGAGTTGGATCCCACGTCGTACCAACTCGATTTTCACCGGCAACGCATTGTTTAAAGCTTTCCAAAGGAAGTGTTTTACTTTTGGAATGGTGTCCCCGATCCAAAGCTCACTCCAAAATGTCCCCACCGTAGAGGGATCTCCTGTCGAGAAAGTGACTTCGGCCTGGGGTTGAAGTTCCCTAATGCGGCGATAGACGAGGCGCGGTCTGGCCACCCCGTCCACTGCTGTTGGCCAAACCAGTTGGTATTGGTGCGGCTCTTTAGCGATGTGTATCGCTTGAATGGCCTGAGCCTCCCGGTCCGTGATGTTGGCCTGAATCGCGGTAAGGTCCCATGTTCGTAGGTTCCTATTTATAAGATCACGTACCATCACCTCCTCGTCCCCTGTTCGGTGTCGATCCTGTGATGCGGGGTTCCGGGCACCCACACGTCATGCAATGCCCGGATCTGGTTCCCCGTCCCCACTTGCCACACACCGTCCCTCTTGAGAATGTCTCGGCCGACCGTGATGCTCGACCATGCCCACGATGGGCGGGCTCCCATCGCTGCCTCCATAAGGGTCCCTCAGGGATAGTAGAGACCCTTAACCACTCTCGCCCACAATGAGTTTCCGTCGTTCTGAAGCCACCATGCTATTTTAGTAAGCATTGCGGTGTTGAAATCTGTCATGTCCCGGAAACCCATGCCACCCATGTCCTTGGGTTGAGTGAGTCGTCCCCACCGAACCCAGTGGATCTTCCTCTTCTCATCCCAGCCGTTCCACCAAAACCTAGCCATTAAGCTTGATATCTCTACACACCAGGTTTTAGGCAGTTTAAATAATGACATAACATAGGTTGGTATTGCAGTGATTACCGCCTTAATGAGGACCTCTTTTCCCGCATTGTTAAGAAACATAGATTTCCATCCATGTATCTTCTTTATGATCCGCTCCTTTAAGTACCTCATAGCTTCCCGTTTGGACCTTCCCCAATTTGCCGGGAGGCCCAAATACTTCCCCGCATCGGATACCGCCTCGATGCCCATAATGTTTGACACCCTCTGCCGAGTGTCGTCCCGTACGTTCCGCCCATACTGGATGCAGGATTTTTCCAAATTGATCTTCTGTCTTGAGGCCTTGCAGTACCTCTCGATCGTCTCCTTTAGCACCCGGGCGTTCCCCTCTGTCGCGTTGATGAAGAAAAGGTAGTCTTCTGCGAAGAAAGGATGATGAATCTCCGGACACGTTCGCTTCATCCTAATCCCTTCCAATCTACGCTCCTCCACTGCCTTCATAAGTTGATGGGATAATACGTCTGCCACGATGATAAAAAGGTAAGGAGACAGGGGGTCTCATTGCCTAATACCCCTAGATGGTCTGAATCTTGCTGACTTCTTTCCATTAACCACCACACTGTATTGTACCTTAGATATACACTCAGAGATCCATTTGCACCATTGATCCGCGAACCCCAACTCTCTGAGTGTATGAATGATGAACTCCCACTCGACCCGGTCATAGGCTTTGCTCATGTCAACCTTGATCGCACACTCCTCTCTCCCTGTCCCCCGATTTGTCCTGAGGTGGTGAAACACTTCGTGTGCGATAAGAATATTATTGTGGATGTACTTGCCTGAGACGAAAGCACTTTGAAAATGGGTCACAAGCTTAGGTAATAATCGTTTAAGGCGGTTGGATAAGACCTTGGATATAATTTTATAATTGAAATTGCAAAGGCTAATGGGTCTAAATTGGGATGTGTTAATGAGGTTGAGAACCTTAGGAATTAATACTATATTAGTATAGCTATATCCTGGGAGTAGTAAACCCGATTCGAAGAATCGCCTTACCGAATGGAATACATCATCCCCAAGCACATCCCAGTAGTGATGATAAAACATTTCGGAAAACCCGTCGGGTCCCGGAGCTTTGTTACCCCCAGCTGAAAAACCGTCCTCTTAACCTCCTCCTGAGTCACCATCCGGGTAAGACTCGCATTATCCAGGTCCGACAATAAATGTGGTATTCATCTCATCTGATCGATCACCCCGTCAGACCCTTCTGTCGTAAATATCTGATGAAAGTACTCCTCGCATTCAGTCATGATGTCCTCTTCTCTCTCCACCCATACACCGTCCCTCCTCTGTCTACATTTTATAGTTGAATCTCGATTTTTTTTTATATAAATGTAATTACCGTATTTCTGTAATGGGTAGTAATAAGTGGGTTGATAAAGGAAGTCATTTTTCACACAAATAATAATAAGAGTAATAAGTGGGTTAAATAGGGTTCTAATGGAGACCACCTTAATCAACCACATTCATGTATGCAGAATTCAATATAGAGTTCCTTACTTTAACATTGTATATACTGCCAACATATATAATACTGCTATTTTTAGGGTAAGAAATTGATTACAAGATGGAGAAACACAGTTGTTGCCTTGTTGGACTGATGATATTTCTTACATATATAATGCGAATAAAAATCGTTATTTATATATAAATTCTTCTAACGGGTTGACAATAGTCGAATTAGTCATTTATAATAAATACTATGTAATTTGTAACATCTTATATGTGAATTAGACATGAGTTAGCAACATTTGCATTAAAAAGTGTTGGTTTTGGGGATTGGGTCGCCCATTAGTGGGAGTCCATTCTAATAAGCTCGTATTAGATACTGGCCCAAACCATTCCCTTTATGTATAGGGATGCTCAGGGTTGGAAAGCCTAATGACTATGTCAATGATGCCCCGCCACACTACAGTTGAGGTAAGTAGCTGTGGAAACCTAGGTCACTGCCCGTTAACCCGTGACATGTCCTCCCGTCCGGCAGATCGTGATCCCAACCTTAGGCAGATTCGCTTCCGCTAAGTCAATTGTTCAAGGAGGTAACTTAAATATGTGTGTAATGTTGTGCCCTAAACGCTTTTTTGGTTAGGCACCTAGAGCCGAATTTCCCCTGCAATTAATTCATTTTGACGCTTGTGACCCTCTTAGTGCTAGGGTTCGACACGGAGCCCAAATTTTCATTACATTTATAGATGATTATACCCGTTAAAAAAGAGGATTATACCCGTTATCCACCCTGATCGTGGAAGAAAAGTACCTTTCAGCGGAATTTAACAGTAATGAAAAATGAATCATTCATCAGTTGACAATCGCGTTCACCCCTCAGCAAAATGGTTTTGCAGATAGGTGCAATATAACTCTCCTTAAAATGATTCGGTTGATATGGTGGAGACTCAATTGTTGATTTCCTTATGGGGAAACGCTTTGAAGACTGCTGCCCACATACTGAACCATGTGCCGACGAATACGGTTAACTCCACTTCATATGAGTTTTGGACTGGAATAAGTTCTAGACCTTCACCATATGCGCCCATAGGGTTGTTCCGCTTACACCCATGATTTCTCAAATAAGTTTTGGAAAGATTGGACCTAGAGGAAAGAAGAGTATTTTTGGTTACTCTGATACCTCCAAGGGGTATGTGTTTATAGCCGAGCAGGACAATGAGAGTGTTACCGAGATCGAATCACGAGACGTAACATTTTTCAAGAACGAATTTACTAAGAAGGGAGAGATTGATTTGGATCGATCTCTATATGAAATTCAAGATCAAGTTGAGCAGACACATGTTAATTCGAGTGGGAGAGTTGAAACCGCATATGATGAATCAGTTTTTCGTCCGCCGGATTCACCGCATGCTGGAGCGAATGGAACAAATTCTGCTCCTGATGATCTTGTTGACAGTGTGAGCATTATGGATCTCATTCTCAGTGGGAGTGATCATGGTCATACCCTAGTAGTAGTGAGTTGTTAGGTCGTGGGCTAGAACATAAGTTTTCCACCCGACGATATGCATTCGAAGGTGATGGAGAACTAAACACCTTAATATCAGACGATATGGTTATTGTGCCGTAAAACGTTATAGAAACTCTCATTAGACCCTTCTAAGAAAAATGGATGAAAGTAATGGAGGATGAGATGAATATTTTGGATGGGATGGAATGTATAAGGAAGAACGGTGTTTGGACACTGGTTGACCTTCGAGAGGACACATAGCAATAGAGCTGAATGGGTTCTTAAGATGATCTATGGTCTAAAACAATTCTCTACGCAGTGGTACCGCAGATTTCATGATTTGGTCATGGAAATTGGATTTCTCTTTATGAATGAGATTCATTGTGGTCACAATCTCCGTGATATAGAAACCCAAGTATCATAGCAAGTCATAGCAAGTAGATATCAAGCGAAACTATGTTAGAGACGTTGTTAGGCATAAGGTGATGAGTTTTAAGTACTTGTCTACGGATGAGATGGTCGTGGATCGTCTCTCCAACCTTGAAGAGGAAGTCTTTAGTGAGGCATGTGTAGTCTCTAGGACTGTGTAGACTTAGTTGATGTACTTCGTTGATTTTATTTCCCATACAATGTTCTTTAACTTGAATTATATTTGAGTATGCATGTTTGAGTGTTTTGTGTGTTCTTACTGTGATTGTTTATTGACATATGTCAAAGTGGATTAGATCACCTGCTCACACGGGTGATAGATTATATGCTTTTGTGACTGGGTGAGGCTGGTGATAGTTCCTAGTTCTGGAAGTCTGTTGGGATGACCAGAAAGGGCTTTATGTCTGGAACTATCTGATTTCGCACTTCGACGAATTTTGGTATGTCAATCCACTACGGGATCAGATGGGAGTTTTTGTGACTTTTGGTTCGGGTACTTTGTGTGCCTGATGGACATCTGTACAACATTTGGACATATGCTCCATGGGAGAGTAGATATGCTGTAGCGCGCGTTCCATATCGTGGCGCACCCAAATCGACCATGAGTATCATGACCCGAGATGTGATCTTAACTCAGAGTCGTGTGAGACCCAGCGCTCTTTGCGTAAGAGCCACGTACGTACCCTCATTACTCTGAACAGGGACTTGAGGTTCGGTTTAATGTTTTCTATCTTAGTCCGTGCTCGATGGGTGCGCTCACAAGTAACTTGGACCCAGTTATAGATTGTGGTGATGGTTTTGTGGGAAGAGGATGGTCATTATGCGATCTTCTCAATATTGTGTCCACTAGGTGACCACCAACCGCGGTGTCAGCTGCGGTTGTGGGCGCAATACATATATAGGTCTGAAAGATAATTGTGCGGTCAAACCTGGAGAAAGATAACATGACCAAGGATGCAGGGCACATTTCCACTGCTGGTGTGAGATCCGTGAGTCACACATTGCGCAACACCTTGCTCGTTGTGCCTGCGGGTCGCACGGCTGCTACCTCGTATGTGACTTTACTGTATAAGGGGAATTCGTTCTCCTAGTGTTGACTTAATGAATGATTGTCCCCCACTTTGTGCGAGTGAGAGCTGTTGGTTTGGGGGGATTGGGTCGCCCATTAGTGGGAGCCCATTCTAATAAGCCCAGTATTAGATATTGACCTAAACCATTACATTTATGTATAGGGATGCTCATGGTTGAAAAACCTAATGATGATGTCAATGATGCCCTGTCGCACTACAATTTAGACTGAGGTAATTAGTTGTGGAAACCTAGGTCTCTTCCCGTTAATCTGTGACGTGTCCTCCCGTCCGGCAGACCGTGATCCCAACCTCAAGCAGATTCGCTTCCGCTAAGTCAATCGTTCAAGAAGGTAACTTAAATATGTATTTAATATAGTGCCCTAAACGATGACATGTTTCGTCCATATTCCAACAAATGAATAAGTAACACATAAATAAGGGTTATGCAGATACTCAAGATAGATATGAAGTAGAATAAAGAAGATTTTTTTTATATTTTAGAAAATAAAAAAAAGGATAATTTTCTCTTTAAGTCGTAAAAAAAATTCCCTCTCTCTAAACAAATATAATGTATTTTTTAAGAAAAAATAAATAAATTTCTCTATATACAAATAATATATATAATTATAATTGTTTAGAATAAAAATTATAAATTATGATTCTGTTCTTTATATAAAATTTCTCGTATTTTTTTTAATCTCGACCCATTTGCTTCGGGGAGAAAGATCATTGATTATTCTATTTTTGAGCGTCCTCAACAGTCTCGCTTGGTCTCCATAACAACGCTAGCTTCCATAGACTTCCAAAGATAGATTTTTGTATTAGGGTTCGAGAGTTTGAGAAATGACTTCTCGATCCCCGTAAGTATTATAATTATTACAAACTTACAATCATCCAAACCAAAAATAATATAAATAATACACTGTGTTTTGATCTTTGAATTGAACAAAGAGAGTTGATCATGCGTTCCAAGGATAACAAAGGTAGTTAGCACCTTGAGACAGACAGGGACCGTATGGCCGTATCATCCAGTTGCACTTATTACAACGTTGGTCTCTTTTCTCTTTGTATATTTCAAAGTACTTCAATGGTTGGCCAGGCCAAATGAAACTGCACCAGAAAAGGGTATTCAACACGATGACGTTTGGTTGGAATTTGAAGGAATAGGCGCCATTTGGTTGGAGTGCTTGAGGTCCAAGATCAGTATTTTTGGATTTACAATGGACCTGCAGAACCTGACCATTATCGAGACCATTAGTTATCGTCACAGTCGTTTTACCAATACCTAGTATTTTGTTGGATACATGGAATAATGGCGAAGTTACGCCTTTGTGGCTCTCAAGTACGAGGAGGAGTAAGACAAAGGTAAAACGAATCATACTCATCATCCGTACAGACTAGATAGAAAGAAAGGATCGATCTTAGGATCGATCTTAGTACGTTGATTTTCAATGTTGAATGGGAATCATTTACTAGCTAACAATAGGTATTATTAGGACTTCTTTTTTAAGGAATCATCATGTGGCATCGCAAGTTAAAAGGGAAATAGCTAGGGTAAGGTTTGACTTTGAACATGTCTTAAAATTGTCGGTTACAACATGACATATTATTAGCGACTTCACTTGATAAGCCTTATAAACTTAAATAGATCGAAACTCAAAAGGGTACCATCACGAAAAACAGTTGATTTGGGATCCAAAAATATATATTAGTTTAACATTATACCCCGATATATATCGAGTTAGTATGCGAATAAATCTAATTTCACTGAAAACAAAGTTGTGAGAGATGAGATGGTGACAGAACGACGATATCAGACGAAACTAATAAGGTACGATCTCAGAAAAATGTCTTTAACGTGGGATATACAATTGATCACCACGCTATTTGATCCTATATTTTGAGTAGGAATGTGCAGAAAATATACTTGATCAAGTACGAAGGCAAACACAATTTATGTCGTTGAAGATAGAGTTTCGATTGATGAGAAATTCAAAAAACTACAAAATCGATCGAAACTCAAAGGGGTACCATCACGGAAAATAGTTGATTTGGGATCAAAAAATATATATTATGTTAACGTTAATACCCCGATATATATCAAGTTAGTATGCGAATAAAACTAATTTAACTGAAAACGAATTTGTGAGTGATGAGAAATTGACAGAACTACGAAATCGAACGAAACTGATATGGTACGATCTCGGAAAAAACTTTCGTGTCAAGGGGAATTTTTACTTACGTAAATTAAACTTATGTTATATTAAGTTATCAATCAACATTTTCACTCTTTTTATTTTTTTGAAATAATATACCATATATATATATGTGTGTGTGCGCGTGTGTGTTTTGTATTGATTGTTTTGTTACAGTAGTGTAACTAAATTAAAAATATGTGACATTATATATATATATATATATATACTATTAGAAAACTCTTTACATTCATTTTCATATGAAAAAATAGATTGTAAATGAGAGTACTATAATAAAACTATGCTCTTTTTATTACTATTCTCAAATTTTGAAAATTGTTACAATATATAAAAGTAAATAAATGTATAACTATATTATAGTAAAGAAAGTATGTATATATACATTAAAATGATATAATCTCACTGAAATATATTAAAGTTTTTTCTAATGCATTTTAAACTTAAAATCATAGTTATCAGAACCGGACCGGCGGTCCGACCGGGAACCGGACCCTTGTCCGGTTTGATTCAGTTAAAAACCGTTTTACAAATGAACAGTGTTTGAAACGGGTTGAACCGGTCGATTTCCGATTCTCTTTTTAGCTGTTTTTTTTCGGGTTTTTATTCGACCGTTTTTTTTTTCTCCGATTTTTGGTTTTGCACAAACCAATTGGTTAAACCGGTTCACTACTATTGTGTTTGAGAATTGAGAGTAATGTGTGCTTAATATTGAAACTATGTAGTTTGTGTGTGTGTGAAACTATGTAGTTTGACGTAATTATGTTTGTGTTTAGGACTATGTAGGTATTTTAAATTTTTTCCCTTGTGAACAGTGAACCGCACACTCAACCTGGTTGGACCGACCGAACCGTGAACCGACCCCTCGCCGATTCGATGACCGGTCCGATTCTGATAACTATGCTTAAAATTATGTATCATCGCGCATAACAAAATGTTAGACATTTAGGCCCACAAGCTCTAAAATTGATTTTAATTTTCAAAATTGTTAGTTAGTCGTGTGTTATAAATTATAATATAAATTAATCAAATAGTTATATATTTTTATTTTTTAAAACCCCAAATTAACAGTTTTACCATGTATTATTATATGATTAAATATGATTATGCTTTTTAAAACTAGATTACAGTATATATATTCTTTCCTTTTCTTGGACGATTTACTAGAAAATCTCACTCATGGTAGAATATCTCACTCATTAGGGACCAAATTTTAATTTTGTCGGTAAAAATCCATCGGTAACTATATTTTTATCAACAATATATATAAAATTTGTCGAAAAAATGGGACAATTACAGATTAAGTTTACATTTTGTTATAAATTATTGGACAAATATCTTCCGACCAAATAGTTTCGTAGGAATAATACTTACATACGACTGAATTTCGATTATTTTCAAAAAGTAACAACTGTGCAAAAAAAAAAAAAAGTAAGTATACTGAAAAAAATATTTAGCAAAATGTATATAAGTGCTACTAGGGGTAGCGTTTTTTACAAAGTGCGCTATTTTGTGTAGCGTGTTTTTTAACGTTTTTTTGACGACTCGATGTTTAATTAAAAATAAAATCATGTATTTATTAAAAAAAATTATAGTACATATATATTTTAATTGCGATTCAAATTATGCAAAAAATATTAAATTTAGACTTACGAATTGACTGTAGGTTCTGCCATAAGTTGAGATATGAAATTTTGACTTAAAAAAATATAACTTATACCCTATAAGTTCAAACTGACCACGGTGAACATCATTTATGTCGTAATTCAATTATCCACCTAGGGTAATTTTTTTGATTAGAAATACAATAATTTTGTAACATAACATCCTTTGTCTTATAATATGGTTATTAATCCTAAATTTAATACAATAAAAAATTAATACGAAAATAAAATATAAATTATACATGTTATTATATCACTTAGGCCCATATGGCCATATTTTGTTTATATACGTAATTAGTTACCATATTTTCATATAATATAATTACCATATTTTTTTTATATACGTAATTAGTTGTTTTTTTTTTACCAAAATATACGTAATTAGTTACCTAATTATTTTCATATTGTAAGGGTAAAAAATATTTTAAAAGGTAACGTTTCTCTATATAAAAGTTTGTAATATGATAAATTTTTAGAAACACCAACCCAAATCATAATGAAGGTAAATTGATTGTTCTTGCTTCTGATATGGCTTTTAATTCCACATTTGATCGTTTACTCATATTTTATATGTAAACAACATTTTTGTATCAACTATCTATCTATATAATAAATGTAAAAAAAATATGAAACATGGAGTGTCGTGCTATCTAATATTCTTTTTTTTTTTCAATATGTATGACACGGCGTGCCACTCGATTTTCCCACCGAAACAAGTCCGTATGGGTCTAAGTGATAGAATAACATGTAGAATTTATATTTTATTTTCGTATTTTTTTATTGTACTAAATTTAGGAATAACCAAATTATAAGACAAATGATGTTAGAGTACAAAATCATTGTATTTCTAATAAAAAAAATTACCCTATGTAGATAATTGAATTACGACATAAATAATGTTCACCGTAGTTAGTTTGGACTTACAGGGTATGCAATATATATTTTTAAGTCAAATTTTCATATATCAACTTACAGCAGAGCCTACAGTCAATCTGTAAGTCCAAATTTAATATTTTTTGCATCATTTGAATCGCAATTAAAATATCTACGTACAATAATTTTTTTAAATAAATACATGATTTTATTTTTAATTAAACATCGAGTCATCAAAAAAACGTATAACAAAAACACCACTAGGGGTAACGTTTTTCATAAAACGCTACCTGCCCAAGTAGTGTTTTATGAAAAATGCTACCCCTTGTAGCGTTTGTTGAAAAACGCTACTCAAAATAGCGCACGTGGTAAAAAACGCTACACCCAGTAGCGCTTATATACATTTTGCTAAATATTTGTTCAGTATACTTACTTTTAAAAAAAAAAATTGCACAGTGGTTACTTTTTGAAAAAACTACAAAATTTCACCAAGTACAAAAGAAAGGAGGAGACATTGGTAGCAATTTTATTAGAACTGGACCGGCTCTCGAACCGGTAAGAGGGTCGGTTCCCGGTTCGGACGGTCCAACCCGACTGAATCCGGTTCAAGGTGCGGTTCACTGACATAATACTGAATGCCATCGTTTAAGATCATCTGCAGAATAGAAAAAACAATGTTGGTGATGGTGAAGATCTGGTCGATGTTCTTCTGAAGTTTGTGGAGCATGACGATTTCAGGTTTTCCTTAACCTTAGATAATGTTAAAGCAGTGATCTTCGTAAGTATTCAATCCCTTCGGATAAGTTTTTGCAAATGATCTATGTCATCACGAAATGGGTGTTTTTCTATTGAAGGGATTCCGTTTTTTCTAGAAGATTAAATATTCTCCACACTAAGAAGTGGGGCGCGCCTGTCGTGACGGACTCAGGCATGGCTTGGACTTACTATGTCTTCTCTGATGGAATTTCCACAGAGAAAGCATTAGGAATGACGGAGCCACGTACCTAGGGAAAAGTCTCAGCGCTCCCTCTTCACGGAAGAAGAAGACCCCGGTGAGGGAATCTACCTCGGCAAGGGAATCCGCCTCGGGAGCAGATAGGGAGCTGCCCCCCAATTCTCCTATGGACTTGGAGGAACCCTTGCCTTTACCCAGTGGTCAAGAGGGGCGCTATAGGTCGTACGCGGGTCCGGCGTTCGACCTTCATAGCGATCTCAAAGTCGAGGAGCTTCTTGAGTGAGTTTCTCAGGAGGATCAGAGCGGTGCGCCCTGGACTCCCTGCGAGCGTCTCCAGGATGCTCCCCTGCTGCGAGGGAACACTTTGCTGGATCCCGATTTGGGTCTCCATCTGCTGACTGGTGCCTGCTGATTGCACGCCTATTGACAAGGCTAGCGGTGCTTTGGACAATCTTGTGCGCCAAGGCCTGACCTTGTTTTCTCAGGTACTAATTGTTCCTTCGTTTTCATTATTTTTACTAAGTGTTTTTTCCTAACTGTTGGCCTTTTGTGTAGCTTTTGCCCTTGCAACTCCAAATGGGTACCGCCATTGTGGAGTTGTCTTAGGAGCGGGAGGCCACTGCTGCTCAGCTAGAGCAAACCAAAGAGCTGGAGCTGGCGCAGGAGCGTGCTAATCGTAAGTTGGCCACGGAGAAGGCCGCGAGGGATGAAGAATCCTCTCGCCATGCTCAAGAGATGATCAAGGTGAAGGCCAAACTGTCTGAGGCGGCGAAAGCTCATGAGCAGGTATCCCAGGCGCATGAGCAACTTTCTGATCTTCACAGGCAGCTTGACCGGGAGAAGAGTAAGGCAGGCTCCTTTGAGCACCGCGCTGTGGTGGCTGAGCAGGACGTTCGGCGTTTGGAGGAAGAGATGCTACTTCTTCAAAAGCAGGCTCCTAAGCGTTTCGCCAAAGCTGTCGAAGAGTATAAGAACAGCGAGGAGTTTAATACTACTTGCGCCAGATGGTGTCGTGAGGCTTTGGTAGAAGCCTTCACTGCTATTCGCAAGGACATCCTGAAGACTGATCCTCATTTTCCTTTGGCGACGCTTCCCTCGTTTGCCAACTTTTTAAAGTTGGAAGCCCGGAGAGAGGCTAAGCAGAAGCGGCTTGAGGCTGAGGCGGCTAAAAATAAAGCGACAAAGCCTTTGGATGAAGAAGAAGATGAGTCTCCTGAACCCTCTCATCTGCATCGAACCAAGCGTGCCCCTACATCTGAGCCTGCCTTGCCTTTAGATGGGGCGATCCCTTCCGGCGAGACCCAGGACCTTCCTCCGTTACCCGCCGAAGAGTTGCATGTGCTGCCCGCTCCTCCCTCCGAAGATCCTATTTAGTTTATATTTTGTTTTTAGGAAGTCCTCTTTTTGGTGAGGCGCATCTCTTGTAATGAACTGGGGCGTTTGCCCTTATTTATTCTTAATTGGGTTAATAGTCAAAGTGTCCCCTAAAGTTTGGGCGAAATTTAGGATTGCCCCTTAAAGTCTAAAATTTTAAATATTAGTCCTAAAGTTTGGACGATTTCAAAAATCGCCCCTTTCCGTCCTATGTCCGTTAATTTGGAACAGAAAACGAACATGTGCTTGGCACGTGACTTCACATACAATTTAAAGACAAAAATGACATCTTCCTAACATAGGACGGAAAGGGGCGATTTTTGAAATCGTCCAAACTTTAGGACTAATATTTAAAATTTTAGACTTTAAGGGGCAATCCTAAATTTCGCCCAAACTTTAGGGAACACTTTGACTATTAACCCTTCTTAATTTAGACAAGTGTTTATCTTTACTCTTTTTACTTTGAGCGCCTGTAATGAAGTATTTGTATTACTCTTTTACTTTGAGCGCCAGTATCGATTATATATGTATGACTCGCGCGCTTAACAACACATATAAATTGCTTACTACCCAAACAATACAACGGGAATACCAGTCTTTTATAGACCATGGTAATTGCCTAAGTACATTGTTCATAACGCTTTTAAGAATAGAACTTTTTCAAGTGTTCTGCATTGAACGTGTTTTTCAGCGTCTTTCCTTCTTTGTTTTCAAGTATGTAGGCGTTTGGATGGGGAATGACGATCACCTTATATGGCCCTTCCCATTTAGGCGAGAGCTTGTTGATTTTATCTTGATAGGTGAACTCGTTCTCCTTAATACCATCTCCCCCACAAAAAATTGGTGAGCGGAAACTCGCCTATTGTAGTATCTGGTTGTCGCTAACCGCATTCTTCCTTGAAGCTGTTCAGATGCCCATCTCTTTTCATCCGCCAAATCCAATTCCATGCGCCTTTGACCCTCATTCGTCATTACATCGAAGTGTTTTGTTCTATGTGAGGCGACTGCTATTTCCGTTGGCGCTACCGCTTCTGAGCCATATACCAGGGAAAAAGGTGTCTCCCCTGTAGCCTGTTTAGGCGTGGTACGGAGCGCCCAAAGTACATTTTCCAATTACTCAGTCCATTTTCCCTGTAAGGCATCTAGTCTTTTATTCAATCCATTCATAATAGTCTTATTGGTCGCCTCCACTTGTCCGTTCGCCATCGCATGCCTGAGTGAAGTATGTCTATGCTATATCTCAATTCCTGACAGAACCACTTCAATTCCCTTCCTGCGAACTGAGGCCCATTGTCGCTTACGAGTATGCTTGGGATGCCATATCTAGAAACGATTCTTGATTTTATGAACTTGATCACTTGGAATTATGTGGTCGAAGTCAGCGCCTTCGCTTAAATCCATTTGGAAAAGTAGTCGATCGCTACTAGGACATAGGTGCGCTGCTTGGACTTAGGAAGTGGCCCCACCAAGTCAATTCCCCATTGCGCGAAAGGTCAGGCAACGCTTATAGAGGTTAGGTCCGCCGGTGGGCGCGCTATGCTCGTGTCGTATTTCTGACATGATTCGCACTTTTGAACCATTTCCTTGGCTTCTCTACTCATGGTAGGCCAATAGTAGCCTTGATTGAGGATTTTTCGAACAATTGATCGCAGTCCCTCGTGACAGGCGGCGTATCCTTCATGGACCTCCCTCAGTATTGTGATTGTCTCTGGCTGAGCGACGCATTTGAGGAAAGGCGTTGAGTATCCCTTTTTGTATAATGTTCCTTCGATAACCTTATAACTTGGGGCGAGCCTCAATTCTTTATGACTCTGCTTCGGTTTCTGGTAGCTCGCCCTTCTCAATTTAATTCCTGATAGGGGTCGCCCAGTCGTCCCCTCTTTCAATGCTCGCGCACACATGTCCAGCCTCTTTTCTTATAATTTCCACAAATGACACTTGTAGAGGCGTCGCCTGCCAAGCATATTTACTTAATGCATCCACTTCTTTGTTCTCTTCCCTAGGGATAGCTTCTATCTGGAAGCTACTGAATCCTTCTGCTAACTGGCGCGCCATCTGCAGGTATACCTTCATCTGCTCGCCTTTGGCGGTATATTCTCCCTTAACTTGATTTACCACCAACTGTGAATCGCAGTAGACACTTAGGTGCTCGATGCTTAAACCCTTGGCGAGTCGCAGGCCCGTGACCAACGCTTCATAATCTACTTCGTTATTGATGGCTTTGAAGGTAAGGACCAAAGCGTATCGCAGGGGCGCGCTTCCATCTGGTGGTGTTAGTACTAGGCCTGCCCCTGAACCATATATTGATGAAGATCCATCCGTATGGAAAGCCCTATTTCATGTCGCCATCGACCGAGCCCAAAGTCTCCTACTGCTCGTCATGGGAGTGCTCGCCAAGAGAGTCAAATCTCTCAACTCTGGTCTCACAAACCGACGAATATACAACCACGATATCCCGCATATATCAGGCATATATTCTATAAAGATTGCATAAGGCAACTGCAATATTACGTTATAACCGTAAATATCTGTTATCCTTATCTTTAACGGCACAATATTCACATGGATATTCAGCTGCCCAAAACGGTTTGGTTTTCCAACTCTATAAATACTATTGTTTTACATACGTTCATTATGTTTTTGAGTTCATACACACAGTATACTCATTTAAGTATTGGAGTGGGACCCAGAGATACTCCCTCTGTTGCGCTTCCCTTCTTGCAAGTTCATCGGAGCTCCGGCGAAAACGTGTGATTATCAAGTAATTGATGTTCAATTCACTGTCAAGTCAGTATCCGAGAAATTCAGACCCAACAACTTTCATCTCCAACAGTTTCGGAAGAGGAAAATCAAGAAGAGGAATATTGAAAGAGAAAAAAAAAAAGTATAATGGTTATGTAATAATTTAAAATTTGGAGAAAAAAATATTACATGTTGCTATAGCAACACGATCAATCGATAGAAAATATTAATAATTAATTAACAGATAGTCAAATCGTCATATTTTATAAATATAAGTAATCATTTAATAATATTAAAATTAGATAAATGATGAAACGATAATATCAAATAAACATAATTAACTCATAAAAAAATGATAGGTGAGAACACATGTTGCTTGTGATGGAGAAGTGGAGAACTATCCAAAAGGTTATTCAAATATTTTCGTTATTAAACTAAAATGCATTGAGAAACTAATAATTTGTGTGATAAATAAAGACCGAAAGAGGATAGACCGGTAAGCCAGGAAAAGACGTGTTGTGTGTGTGATAGAAAAAACAATAATATTGCAAACGAGATAAAACGATACATAATTTCTAAACTACGTATGACACAAGATAATATAGACTTTGTGCGGACAGTTTATGTCTGTGGTAGCAATAGCATTCCATAGTCTAGGCAAAGTCTTCCCCAACCGCGTGATGAGCCGCCTTTTCAACCTGGCAACCGTAGTTACGACAGACTACTTACAGTACCCAGTCAAATGTTTCATTCAACACATCAACACATGATTTGCTGTCCTTTGAAAAGTCAAACATCTCTGCCATTCTTATTTGCAAAAAGCTTGAAACTTGCAGTGCAGTAGTTGTGAAACCGGAGCGAAGGTCAAACAGTCCCACTGCCTCTCTCTTTCTCTTGCGATCTGTCTGAAAATTCATCATCATCATTAGTGATGGACGAGTCGCAGAGCAAGGCGACTGCTCCGGCACCGTTTCTGACCAAGACGTACGACATGGTCGACGATCCTCAGACAAATTTCCTCGTTTCGTGGAGCGACAGCGGCTGCAGCTTCATTGTATGGAACCCTCCGGAGTTCTGCAAAGAGCTCCTCCCTCTCTACTTTAAGCACAACAACTTCTCCAGCTTCGTCCGACAGCTTAATACTTACGTAAGTTTATTGATTCTTGTCGATGTTCCTTCGTTGTTCATGAAAAATCAAAGAGTAGAACTACGATGTTAGATTGTTAGGGTTGTAGTATTGCTATTTGGGAACTAATTCGGAGTATTATGATCGAACAGGGATTCAGAAAGATAGATCCCGATCAATGGGAGTTCGGGAACGAAGATTTCTTGAGAGACAAGAAACATCTCCTGAACAACATTTACCGTCGGAAACCTATCCATAGTCACTCCGTACAAACCCTAGCATCGCCCGATTCCGAAAAACGGTCCTATGAGGAAGAAATCAACCGGCTGCAGCAGGAGAACACTTTCCTTCACGCGGAGCTGAAGACTCACCGCGGCGAGAATCATGACATGGGTTCCGAAATTCAGTTGCTGCGCAAGCAGATGCAAGAAATGGAAACCGGACAGACACAGTTGATCGTGTTCTTGGGGGAATTAATGGAGAAACACGAATTTGGATCCGCTCTGGTTGAGGAGTTGGACCGTGTTCAAGGAAAAAGAAGAAGATTGTTAGAGCTTGATCAAACCCTAGATACGGAAGAAAACAGTAGTTCTCATTTAAATCTGAACTCAGTTGAGAAGCTGGGGAGTTCTTTCAACTTCTGGAATAGCTTCATACACGGAGTAAGTGAAAGAATGAATAAAGAACAAAGGAACGGAGAAACTACTGTAGACTCTCAGAGAAACATCGTTGAAACATGGTCGACGACTTCTTCAAAGGAGAATCAATCCTTGCCTGAGTTTAGCCCCACTACTTCCTCGGTTTACAACAACAACGCAGAAGATATCGTGCCCAAGTGCTCCATGATCGACGTGAACTCAGAGGACGCCATCCCCAAGTGCTCCATGATTGACGTGAACTCAGAGCCGTGTAATAATAACGCTGACACGGAGGTATTGAAGGATCTGACTGAGGCGGCACCGGAGACGAACGATGTGTTCTGGGGACAGTTCCTCACAGAGACGCCTCGCCCTTCAGCGGATTCTACGCAAGAAGTTGAGTCGGAGAGACGAGACACAAACACGGTAACCGAGCATGGGAAGTCGTGGTGGAATCCGCATTATGTTACATGGTTCGGTTGATTACTTGATACTTGATAGGATACACTCTGTTTTCATAATTTATGTTATAGACTGCGCATTGATACGGCGTGAGATGGTTTCATTAAAATAATTGCGTGAACCAATTTTAATTGTACATTTTAAGTAATCTCGTCCACTGCCGTCATCCTAATTTACTCAAAATCCATTTTTTTTTAAGAACGGGGATTCAGTGTGTGTAGTCTCACTGAAATTCAAGATATATAAATTGATCATCACCACGGCCTTCTTTTCTTGTAACTCAATGCGCAAAATCTTCAGCACCCCCCAACGCCTGCACTGAGACCAATCCAGAATCTTCAAGAAAACAAGATTTCGAAAGGGCGGAAATCGAATGAAGTTGTACAAGACTGCGTTCTCCGAAGTCGAAGAACCAGGAATCAGCGTCGGTTTATAGACGTGCCACCTTTCAACTGGTGAGGTGTTTAGCTGAATGTAATTCGAGTATGAAACTGAATTAGATAGACTCGTTCGTTATTGTTTATTTCTTCCGAAATACGCCAGACACCAACCACATTGACAAAATAACACCCAAACCGAAAGCAAGACCTGACCTGCCGCGCGCAGTTCAGGTCTTGCTTTCAAGATTAGAATCTGTCCCTGCGCTCAGGTTTCAAGATTCAGATCTATCCATCCCTTCCACAACGTCAAGTTGGAGGGCACTCTCTTTTTCTTTATGTTCTTGAATTTCTGTTCCTTCATTCAATCGTTGCCGCTGATTCTCCCGAGGTAGAAACTGCCTTCAAAATTTGCTCAACGGTTCTCAAAGCGGTTTCTATTTGACTTGCTTTTGTTTGTCATTGCATTTCAATCGGGCGTTAATTGCCGTCGTTGATTTTATCGGAATTTGCGGTAATCGTGCAGTAGATTCAGTTATGGGATTGAAATGTGTGCTTTCTGTTCATTATCCAGCATCTTATTGATGTTCTTGTCTTTTGCTGAACCAGGATACTGCAATCTGTTCTCTTTACTCCAGTCAGTATTGGAGGTATTACTAATTAGCGCTTGGCAACAGCTTGTGACTTGTGAGGGAGCAATTGTATCGCAGTTTGGAGCAAAATTTGCTAGATTAAGCAAAAAGATTGACCTGAAAAACTTAGTTGAGATACTATATGCCACTTTTGGGAGGAGCTGTGTCACGATTTTAAGTGCGATCAAATGAGGTGAAAAACATAGTATAGTGTATTTGAGTGGATCTCTAAAATCTTTAGTTAAAGGAGATCCTACAGAATGATCTACGGCTCAGAGAAGTAGGTGTAGTCGCAGAATTTTTTTTTACTCAAAACTGAAACCCAAGTAGTTATTACATAGAGAGACCTCTTAGTTGGTGTAATGAAGACACTGCAGTTCATGTGAATCTTAAGGAGGATAAGTTGGCTGTGATTGAAGGAAATTCTAATTTTGAGTTGCCAATTCTTCAAGGGAATGAGCTGCACAGTGAATTTCTAGAAAAATAGACAGGCACGGGTACGGGAAATTTCAGATGGAAAGCGGATCTCCGAACGGAAGTGATAGTGCAGACAGCCTCTCTGAACATGATGCAGGAAATGCACGGGATGAGTATGAACCTCTAAGTATTGAAAATAGGTTGCCAGCGGGTGAAGGCTTCGTGGAAAGCAATGCAGATGGTTTAGGGTCCATGGGTAATTACAGAGTGCCAGCACAAACAGGAAGTGCACTGTTCTTCATTCTGGTCTGGTATACCTTGAGCACAATGTTGACATTGTAAGTCCTTTATCTAGACCTTCACATTATAATCCATAACGGGAGTTTTGGATTCACATTGCTCTTTTTCTTTTTCATTTCTTTGTTTCGAGTAGGTATAATAAAACTCTTCTAGGAGATGACATGGGAAAGTTTCCAGCTCCTTTGCTGATGAACACCATTCACTTTACCATGCAAGCTGTTCTATCACGGGGCATTGTTTGGTTTAGATCTCATAAAACTCAGTCTAGTGTTTCTATATCATGGAGGAACTACCTGTCAAAAGGTAATTCAACCAAAGTATAATCCCATGATTGCTTGTCTCAGTATTTTTCTTTTCTGGCCAGCGTTCCATTGGAGCTTGATCTACTAATTTTTTTCTTGAATGGTTTTGATCTGCTACATTCACTCATTTTGGATTATTAAATTTCTACCGACTAATGCGACAAATGGAATTTCCTTTTCACAGTTATACCCACAGCACTTGTGACAGCAATGGATGTAAACCTCAGCAATGTTTCACTTGTATTCATCTCTGTAACTTTTGCTACAATGGTTAGTTGCTGTTTCGTGTTAATTTTCTTTTTTATGCTGATCATCGTTCATACGAGCGCTAGCAGATTAACAAATTATTATATGCTTCCTTCTGCAGTGCAAATCCGCAGCCCCTATTTTTCTTCTGCTATTTGCTTTTGCTTTCAGGTACCATTCGTTTCACATCTATTACCCAATTTCGCTAAACACGTGCCTTGTACTTTACTAATGTATGTAGAAACTCTATGCTGCGCTTAAATGCTTAAAGATGGACCTTTACGAGTGCAACTTTTTTTTCCAATCGAAGCAGATTGGGATTATAGATATGGAAAGTATTCAGATATTTCTTTTGAACAATCATATAGATAACCCTTTCAACACAACTTAGGTCCACAGATGGAGAACTTCTGAACAAAATGTTTAACTAGTTTGGGAAGTTAAATGTCTTTATGCCATCCAGTCCTATGACATCATTCAATTCTCCTTCCCTGACCTTTGTTCAACGTTCTCTTCATTTTCATTAAAATTCTCCTTGATCTATCTTGTATTTTTATTAAAGCCCCATCATGTTTCAGTCTGAGCTATTACAGCTCCTTATCGCTATCTATTTATGCATGTGTTTTGTACTTGATTAATTATTCTTCAAGGATTACAGTTTCCCCCTCCTAATCTCTGTATCAACACATTTTTATTTGGAAGGCTGGAATCTCCAAGCATTAAACTCTTTGGTATCATGACTATTATCTCCATTGGAATTCTACTTACAGGTAGACAACTTTATGCTTTTTGTGAACTGTGAACATTTCATCCGCACATTGTATATCGTTGTCATAGGGGTGATATGGTGACACTGCATATATTTGTTCTAGCACAATTATGACTTAATTTATCCGGATTTTGAATTTCTTTGTCACGATCATTCGCTTACTAGTTGTGAAGGAGACTGCATTCGAGTTTTGGGGCTTTGTCTTTGTCATGCTGGCTGCTGTAATGTCTGGATTTCGCTGGTGCATGATGCAAATCCTTTTGCAAGTATGTGCTTTCTCCTTCAGTTTCTTCTCACGTACTACTCATCATAGAATCGGAATAGCCTACCATTAACTTGTATCGTTCTAATGATTTTGCTTTTTATGACTTTCCGGCACCAACTCACTATGAATTGTGTGTGGCCCTTTGCCCGTTACTAACTCAAGAAAGAAGATTATGGTATGTTATTGTATCTGGTCCTTCAAATTCCTGTGAGGATTTAATAAGCATAACCTGAATGTAATATACTTGATCTACTTGATCTATGATATCAGATTGTTATTTCATATATGTTTAAATTAGTCTCAGATCTTACATCTCACTGGTTTCAGGTCTGAAAGATCCCATTACATTTATGAGTTGTGTAACCCCAATGATGGCTGTAGCAACTGGTATTCTCTCTCTTCTGCTCGATCCATGGCATGAGTTTAGCAGCAATGATTACTTCAATAATCCATTGCATATCACTCGGAGTTGCATTTTGATGCTTATTGGTGGAACACTGGCCTTCTTTATGGTAAAAAAACTCGAACTTTTTCAATTTTCTTTTACAATTCTTTAGTGTTTTTATCTTTGCCCCATAGTTTAGTTACTATTGATAAATGGTTGGTAGAAGCTTGACACGCCATCTGATATACATACCCTGCTATAGGTCTTAACAGAGTACGTCCTTGTCTCGTTCACTAGTGCTGTTACAGTGACAATTGCTGGGGTTGTCAAGGAAGCTGTCACCATATTGGTATTATTATAACCTATGTTTGGTTCTTTCTATCCAAATTATGCTGTCTATTGTACTAACGATGTTACAAACTCATTACAGGTGGCAGTGTTTTATTTCCATGATGAATTTACATGGCTGAAAGGATTCGGTCTGATGACTATTATGGTTGGAGTCAGTTTATTCAATTGGTACAAGTAAGTTTGAAAACTTGACCTTGGTCTAGTGTCCACCCTAGTTCTGGCAGTCCTCACCTCTAAAGTGTGTGTTTGACGCTCATGGTTTACCATTTGGGCAGATACCTAAAGCTACAGATGGGTGGTCGCAGTACCGAACATGACGAAGCACAATTATCATCATCATCAGTAAATCCAAGTGCCAAGTATACTATTCTCGAGAGAGAGGACCACGATGAGTCCCGTTAATCGGTTTGATATGATTCAAGTACGATACTCCTCTCTTTCCGAGGTTTCAGTTCACCTTCTGATGAGTTTTTTAGTTTTGCTATTCAATCTGATGTCTGAAGTCTTCTCTCTACTGTGTTACAAATTACATCATGCAGCTTAAATTTCTGAAGCTGATGAATATCGATCTTTCTGGTAAATAGCTTTGCAGTCTCGCATGATCAGAAGAGTATTACTACTGGAGGTTATCACTGTATGAAGCAGCTTCCCATTGATGTACTATAGAGTCGATGAATTTACTCCAATAGGCAATTACTTACAGTTCAATTTTGACTTTTCTAACCATTGCGGTTGTAGGCGGTGCAATCATATGGACTGGTTGTATACGTTGTACATGTGTCTACTCTCTACTACAATTCGTGATTGAGATTGTTGTTTGGTAAGCAATAGTAGATTTTCAAGTATGTGCAATAGGAGAAAAAACACACTTTGAAGACAACCTTATCCTTACTACTCAGTTAGTACAATTAAAGCACAACTACTTTCCCTTTTAGAAAGAAAAAATGGTTTTAACTTTTCATCACAATCTCTCCTAACTTCAGTTGAATCCCGATTCAACTGTAACATATCAGATATCAAAAGACAGAGATTATTGTAAGGGATGCCAGTAAATTTCACCATTTCTAGAATAGTAATTGTTCATGTGGGGATTATTGGTAATTGTTCAAATGAAAATCCATGTTATATTCTTACTTACATTCATTTCTCTCTCAGGCCTTAAATAACATAATGATGAGTCTTTTGGGAGAGATGAGACTTACTGTGAAACCTAGTGAGAAAATGAAACCTTTTTTTTTTCCTTTTCTGGAAATTGAGGACTACGCTCTCACTACTTTTTTCCACTTTCTTACTAAGTTTTAACCCCACTTCATATATTTTTTCCTTCTTTTTGGATAAACCATTATCTGCAACAATGGATAAGCAGATTCCTCAAGTAAGCACGGGGGAAAGCAAAAAAACACATCTTTCTTTTCTTTACTATCAATGCATAGTGATCAGTTAATCGTTCATGTTAAAGAACAAACAAATTGAATTGACCATAAAAAATGAAGGCAAACTGTGGACGGCAGTGGGTAGCACATTCTGCTTCTTTTAGCCCTCGGTAATGATTGAAAGCCATTGAGCTACTGAAATTCAAAACAATGAGGGAGCTGAGAAACAAAAACCTGAAGAGAAGAAACCAAAAATAGGAGTTTATTCTTCTGAGAAAGGAGGATCTGAAGCTTCTGCAAGAGATTCTAGCATGCTTATGACTTCAGCTGTGTCATCCAAATAATACGTAGCTTTGCTAGGTTTTTGTCCCACTGTGCAAGCAAAGACTGCAGTGTTGGCCGAAAGTGTATTTCTTGATACTGCATTCCCGATTATTTCAAACATATCTTCATCGGATCTGTCATCCCCGATACACAACACAAAATCTGCTTGTTCTCCATTCTCTCCCATGGATGTGAAGATCTTTTCAGCAACAAAACCCTTAGTAGCTCCCTGGGGAAAATGATTAGCAAAATCAAGTCACTATCAATAGGGCAAATGCTACAAAGTGGGAAACTTTTTTATGATTTCCGGAAACAGCTTATATATACCCTTCCTTGAAAAGGTAAGTTTTCCATCTCTTCACAGAGTTCTCGTTCTAATCTTTACACTTTATCAAATTTGCAAATATATTATATATGTTAGTATCATATCATACCTGTGGCTTCACTTCAACTATGAACTGACCACTCTTCACAGAAACGGGTTCATTGGCAAGAACACTCTCAAGATGGTCTAATAACTCCTTTGCTTGAGCGGATCCAAATCCAGGATCTGCATCCCGATATTGCCATACCAAAGCACTTTCCTTTACATCAGTATAGGAGCCATCAGTAGCCTCAGTGTAGAGGTTCATTACTGGCTCGGCGATATGCATCCATCCAAAGTCCAAGTTCTGACTACATATTTCCCATTCTTCATTTTGGGACCACCTGAAAATTGAAAGCACGGCAAGTGTATATAATGGGCATACCTTGATTTCTATAAATATGCATATAAAGATTTCAAGCTGTAAAAAATGCCAATCTGGTGGAGAAAAAACTTATAGGCATCAAATTTCAAATTGACCTCTAGGAGTTCATGAACAAATCCTTTCAACATCTCATTAATCTAAAACTTTTAATTCCCTGTAAGCAATTAAATTTATTTAGATCCCAGCAATTAGCTCTATGAGTTGACAAAAAGCGGGTTAAAGAAAAATTCATTTAGCAAAAGCACAATAGAATCTTGAAATGATTCAGATCTTCAAAGGAGAAAATAACTTAAATAAAGAGGTCTGCTTAAGCAAAACTGGATATATATACAACAAGAAGATGACAATATATAATTAGGTGATGCAAAAAGAACTAGAAGAAGACTTTTGAACGAGAGAAATCATTACCTTAAGAAGTATCCATGCTCTGCTGCAATGCCAAGCTTTTTGCACGGAGAAAACCATGAGTTTAAGCTTTCCCTAGTTCTTCCGCTAACAATGAATACTGTATTTTTAGGGTCTGCACACAGTGTGTTCAGAATTGAGACCACCTCTTGACTAGGTGCCTTCAGAATAGAGTTTTGTGGCATCACAGTACCATCATAATCAAGCAATATAGCTCTGCTCTTTGCCTTGGTATAATCCGACACTATTGAAGCTACGGAAAGCTTTCTGAAGTTAGGATCAAGTGCCACAACCCTGAAGCCAAAGCTAAAACCAATTCCCCAGCATCTTTTTCTGCTATGATCTGCACATAGCCTACTCATGTCCTGAAAGAAACTGCGTGACCAGTAAGCTACATCATGCCTCATCAAATATCGGTAATGTTTCTCATGTCGCAGATGTTTTTCTGTGTCTGCCATTGAAATAGCTTCATTCATGGCCTCTCCAGTGGCCTCCACATTCCATGGATTCACTCGGATTGCCCCACTGAGCGACGGAGAACACCCAATGAATTCTGATATCACTAACATACTCTTGTTAGGGGCATCTGCCCTAGAACCAGAGATTCCTTGCCTACAAGCTATATACTCATATGGAGTCAGATTCATCCCATCCCTTACTGCTGTGACAACGTCGCACTCAGCAATGCTATAATATGCAACCTTTTCACTTGCTGAAATTGGCCTATCAATAAGGACGATTGGTTGATATCCAGGCCGGCCAAATGTTCCATTTATCCTATTGCAGATTTCTTGTATCTCAGCATTTGTTTCTTCTATATTTACCCCTTTTCCTCTTGCAGGATTCACAATCTGCACCAAAACCGCCCTTCCCTGCCATTTTGGATGTAGTTTGAGCATTTGTTCCATAGCAAGAAGTTTCAAGTCTATGCCTTTAAAAATGTCCAAGTCATCAACACCAAGCAGCACGGTCTTTCCCTCAAACCGTTGTTTAAGCTCACTGATCTTATTCTCTTCATCTGCTTGTCTCATTAACGATATAATGCGGCCCGTGTGGACACCAACAGGCATGATCTTGATCCCAATAGTTCTACCATAATATTCCAATCCTATGTAACCTCTCTTCGACTGGTACTCTAAACCTAACATTCTACTGCAACAAGAAAGGAAATGTCGAGCATAATCAAAGGTGTGGAAACCAATAAGATCACAGTTAAGTAATGCCTTGAGGATTTCTTCTCTTACAGGAAGGGTCCTGTAAATGTCCGATGAGGGGAATGGGCTGTGAAGGAAAAAACCCATGTGTACACGGTTAAATCGCCTCCTCAAGAAGGTGGGAAGAACCATCAGATGATAGTCATGAATCCAAATAAAATCGTCCTCAGGGTTTATCACCTCAACCACTTTTTGGAAAAACAACTTGTTCACAGAAACATAAGCTTCCCATAGAGATCGATCAAAACGGCCTCCTCGATCTGCTGAGAATGGAAGCATATAGTGAAAAAGTGGCCACAGGTGCTCCTTGCAGAATCCATCATAAAACCTTGATATGAGATCAGCAGGCAGAAAGGTAGGGACACACTTAAACTTTTCCAGCAAAACGAGTGAAACCTCATCTTGTTCACTGGGCTCAATTGTAACCTTGAGTGAACCAACATAAAACACCTCCATATCTTCTGGGAGACCATCCTTTAGCTGCAAGAGCAATGAATCCTCATTCCAACTGAAACACCATCCTTTATTATCGGGTCTACGAGTAGCTCTCAATGGAAGCTGGTTTGCTACAATTATCATTCTATCAGAGGAAATTGATGAGAGATCAGATGCCACACTAAGAGGTTGATCATCATCCAGCTCTGCAACGTTCCCAGGTACAGTCATTATCCTAGGAAGACGTTTCCGTTCCCTTCCAAATGAAGGAAAGTTCCCAGCAGCTAAATCTACAAGATTTGTGTAAGACTTAGAAATCATCTTTGGGAAACTATGAAAAGCCTCTTCTCTTCTCTTCCCTTCCCTTCTCTTCTCTTCCCTTTCTTTTTCTTCTCTTCTCTTCTCTTCTCTTCCCTTCCCTTTCTTTGTCTTCTCTTCTCTTCAGAAGCTCAGTGCTTCAAGTTGATTCTGTAAAAGCCACCATTTCCAAAATTAAAATCAGACGGACGAAATTGCCCCTTCATGTTTTTAGTGGCAAAACAAAAATAGATATCAAATTCCAAGAAAATCAACGTCTTGAAGGAGAACATGCTAAGGATTCTAAATATAGAAACATGCAAGACTAGGGATCCATAAATGATCGAAGTCGTTCACCTGATCATCCAGATAGAACAAATCCCAAAAGGCAAATGATTGAGACTAGGAAACAGAGAAGGTAACATTGCAGAAAAGAAAGACTGTAAAATGGCAATCACATCAACAAGTTCAGATCGCTCATAGCCTGAAACAGCAAAGACGGAAACTCACACAGAATATGCAGCACAGCTGCTCCAATACTGTCCAGATCATTCAAAATGCTCAACAGCAACATCGGAATTCTCAAAATCCATAAATTCCAAGACGCGATGGATTGTAACCGGACAATGCGGGAAACAAATAAATTTAGTGATTTAGACTGACCTCTGAACAGAAACGAAGGAAATTCGGATCCTTCTATCTTCAGAACCCAAATCTGAATCTCTTCAGACCTATGATTTGTGTGAAAATTTAGGGTTCGTCGAGTCGAAACTACGCTGAATCTTCTCTCCGCATCGTGAATTCCATTTCTGCTTTGACAACTTACGTGGAATGACAATTCCAAATGTATAATTATCTCGCAAACATTGAAACAAAAAATTGGTAAAATGGATTAAACAATTAATTTTCACCAGAACGTGATAGCCCTCCAGGTAAAGTAACAGCTGTGGCATCCAAAATTAAGTGAACAGCCAATAAAATATCGAAACGTTATCGGTTAGACCAGAATTCTCGGACTCTACCCAATGGAAACCGAGCTGTGATTCTTGAGGATGCTTTTGACGGCACTACTTTTTGCAGGGTTTTAAAGATAAAAAAAATGGATAAGGTTTGGAGAGGACAAGGAGACGACTTCCATGACTACCCAGCTGGCCGTCCGCGAGGGAAGCCCACGCGTCGTTGACTGATGCCACGTTGGAGCATTGTAGCAAACGCGCGTGGTTGCAACACTCGACGGTAATGTTGTTGGGGTGAACCGTATTGACCAATGAAGGCTCGATTATGAAGTGACGTGCAAATATTTACAGTTGTAAGCACGTCAGCATTGTCGGCGCGAGTAATTTCGTGTCGGCAACTTTTGGCGGGTGCCAACTAGAAATGTGCTGTGTCTGAGCTGTGCAAGTACTTCGTCGGATTATTCTACTTGTAATGTGAGTGAATACGCTATACTATTGGACACTGTTGGAGGGTCCAGGCGGCGATATAATATAGTTCGGTCCCGGGAAATTACGTTGTCCGACTACATGGAACGATCCAAACATATGAACTTAGATTTCAATAAAAAGAAGGGTTAATAGATCCAATAGTACCATAAGTTTGAGTCATGTGATCGGATGGTACCGTATGTTTTTTGATGTAGTCAAATGGTCTGTTATGTTTGGAGCATGTTGTCTTATGGTACTCTGTTAGTCAACCGTTAGTTTTTTCTTTTAAATAGTTCATGTCAGCACTACGTCAGCGCCACATAGATATATAATATAATATTTAATTTAAAAAATAAATAGAAAAATATGAAAAAAAAAATCGGAAAAATTATAAAAATATTTAAAACTTTATCTATTAATAAATTTGTTTTTTTATAATTTTTTTTAAAAAAGTAGGTCCAACCCTAGTTTTTTTTTTCAATTTTCGATTTTTTTTTAAAAAATAAATTTTATTAATAGATAAAGTTTTAAATATTTTTTTATAATTTTTTCCGATTTTTTCTATTTTTATTAACTTTTCTATTTATTTTTATTTTTCATCCGCCACGTCAGCATTCTGTTAGTTAACCTTGACGGCAACAGTAATTTGGATCAAATAACAACATTGCGAAACATATGGTACCATAAAACAACATAGGGGTACCATCCAATCACATGGCCCAAACTTATGGTACCATTGGACCTATTAACCCTAAAAAGAATTTTATCTAAATTTATTGGACACTATGCATGTATATCGACAAGATACCCGGACCCATTCTTAGCTAGCTTAGATGGCGAAATACTTAGGCAGCACCTACGTAAGGATCAGACATCATCACGTTAGATTCCTTTTCACAGTAAAATACATAGTGGAGGCGACGACTGAAGTTATGGTGTTGATGCACTTTTGTATTTCTTGAAATTAAAATGAGTTAAACAGAGAGAAGAACACAACCAAAAGAATATCTGAAATTGTTGTCTTCCATCTATTGAATTATCGTTTAAATATGAGTTTCCAAGCGTAACAAACTTGACTAGTGACTACTACTGCAATACTAAATAACCATCCTACAATTAAGTTGACTATAACAGACAACTACACGCCTGAAAGTACGAACATTAACAAAACACCAACACAAACTTTTAACTACTAACATACTAATTTGGAAACTTTACTCAACAATCCTTCCCCTATGTTGATCTCAGCTTAGTTGAGTTTGCATATACCCAAAGCCATTCTGAGATACTCGAATGTAGCTATTTTCAATGGTTTGGTACACATATCAGTCAATTGCTCTTCACTTTTGCAATATTGTAGCTAGATTTTCTCACTCTTGCATAAATTTCTCAGAAAATAATAATTGACATTTATGTGTTTGTTTCTCCCATGCATCACCGAATTTTTTGACAACTTTATGGTTGAGTTATTATCACAGTACATAATTGTGGCTGCTCTTAGGGGTGATCAAAAAAGACTGTAGAACCGAATTCACGACAAGACCGGCCCGAGACCGACCCGACTAGGACCGAGACCGACTAGGACTGAGACCGAACGGGCGGGTTTTTTTCTTCAAGGTCGGTCTCGGGCTCGGGCTTTTTTCCCGAAAGCCCGTTTAGGACCGGACCGAATGTATGTGTATTTGAGATTTTCATAATACCACACCGAAAATAATGTGGATTTTGGAGGTTTTCTATCTCTATAAAAGGTGCATCTTGATAAATTTACTAAAAAATATAGAGAGTTCATAGTGTTTATTTGAGAGGTGAACTATTCCTTCGCCTTTTACTAAAGAATACCGTGAATTCATAGTTTTTTTGGGGGGTGTAGATTCGATCCAGGATCGAGCCCGGCCCGAGTCAAGAAAGACCGACTCGGGCGGGCTTTTTTGGCCGAGGTCAGTCTCGGTCTTCCAGAAGGCAAGACCGAAATTTCGGTCTCGGTTTTGCCTTCAGGACCGGATCGGGCCGCCCATGATCAGCCCTAGCTGCTCTTTGTTCGAATCTGACATCTTTCATCAATCTGCGCACTCAGACAGCATGGCAGGCACATCCCGTGGCTGGTATAAACTCAGCATCGGTGCTTGATAGGTTGGCAACACTTTGCTTCTTTGGTGACTAACCTATCGTAGAGCCACTCAACATAAAAATGTATCTGGATGTGCTTCTTCTATCATCTTTATCTCCTGCATAATCCCTATCAGTATAGGCTAACAAACTTCCATCAGTTGTGTTTTTATATAGTAAGTCAAACTCCTTTATGCCTTATAAATATCTCAGTATTCTTTTTGCAGCATGCAAGTGAATTTTAGTCGGTTTCTCCATATACTTGCTTACTAAACCAACTGCATATTGTATATCTGGACGAGTTGTAGTTAAATACATCAATCATCCAATAAGCCGCTTGTAAAGGGTTTTATCGATTGATTTACATGCACCTTCTTAAGTCAATTTCATCCATATATTTATAGGTGTCCCAAATGCATTACAATGCTCTAGTTTGAAGTGTTCTAAGACATCTCCAATATACTTTTTTTGACTGACAGAAATGCAGCCTTTGCTCTGCTCAATCTCTAAACCTAAGAAATATTTCATTTTGCCTAAATCACTCATTTCAAACTCAATCATCATAGCTTGTTTAAATCCAACAAGCAATGCATGTGTGTTACACGTGTATAGAATATCATCAACATATACACACACTATTAATAATTCTTATTTGCTTCCAGTTTTTGTAAAAATTGTATGTTCATAAGGGCATTTTGAGAATCAATGCTGCAAAAAGTAAGTCTTCATCCAATTGTACCATGCCCTATAGGCTTGTTTTAGGTCATATAATGCTCTTTTTAACTTGTATACTTTTCTTTCCTTTCCTTTTATTATAAATTTGAGTGGTTGATCTACACATAATTGATCATCGAGTTTTCCATATAGGAATGTTGATTTTACGTTTAACTGAAACAATGGCCATGAATTGTGAGTTGCTAGTGCTATATAATCAACCTTATTGTGTCAATTCTAGCTACCAAAGCAAACACTTCTGTGTAATCAATTCCATATTCTTGTTTGTATCCTTTTACAACAAGTCTTGCCTTGTATTTATCTACTTCCCCATTCTCTTTCAATTTAGTCTTGCATACCCATTTTACTCCTATAGTTGTGTGTTCCAGATATCATTCTTTTCTATTGAGCTTATTTCTAACTTCGTAACATTCCTCCATTTAAATTATTTGCAGGTTGTTTCGTAGTCTATAAGATCCACTTCAGCAAGTAAACAAAAGATAACAAATTTCTTGAATCTTCCTTTTCTAAATGAAAATTAGTTACCTCATAATCATCCATCCAAGTTGGCCTCTTTGTTTGTCTCTTCCCAAGTCTTTGTGTGGCTGAATTTCCTGTGGAATCTGCTTCTCCTACAACTGCGGTTGAGGATTCAGTTGACTCCACTTGTTCGACGAGTTCTTGATGTTCTTCTTGATCGTGGATAATATCTTGGTTTTATGAGTCATCGAACGCTTGTTGTTTGTTTTCTTCCTCATTGTGCCAGTTCCAGCTTTTCCATTCATCAAATATAACATCACGACTCACAATTATTTTTTTGTTACAGAATTGTATAGCTTATAGGCCTTAGAGTTTTCACTCATGCCTAAAAGGACACACCTTTCACTTCTGTCATCCAACTTTGTCCTTTTTTCTGAGGATATGTGAGCAAATACAACACAGACAAATACTCTAAATAATCAACAGAAGGAACTTTACCTGATCATGCTTCCTCAAGAGTTATATTCCTAACAACAAAAGTTGGACACATATTTAGAATATGGAAGCTCCACAAAAAAGCTTCATGCCAAAATGTTTTCGGTATGCTTTGAATATATGTATGCTCCTCACCATGTTCAACATAATTATGTTTTTCCTCTCAGACGTTCCATTTTGCTGAGGTGAATAAGGAGTTGTTTTCTCACACCTAATACCATGAAATTGACAATATTGTTTGAATTCTTTTGAGCAGAATTTTCCACCTCTATCTGACCTTAGTACTTTTATGAACTTTCTTGTTTCCTTCTCAACAAGTGACTTAAAATACTTAAAGAAATTAAACGCTTCTGATTTTTCATGTAGAAGATACACCCAAACTTTCCTTGTAAAATCATCTAAAAAGGAGATGACGTATCTGTTACCTCCATTTGATGTTGGATTTAGGGGACCACAAATGTCAGTGTGTACCAGATTGAGTGCTTCTTTTGCTCTCCAAACTCCACTTTTGAGAAATTGAGACCTTGCATGTTTATCAACTATGCAAGACTCGCACAGTTCTTTTGGCATTGCAATCTGTGGTAAGCCTGTTACCATTCTGTTTTTGAACAGAGTTTTAAGTCCTCCAAAGTTTAGGTGTCTGAATCGAAATGCCACACCCACGAGTCATCCTCCTTCTTCATGTTTTCTTCTGCCACTAAGCTAACCTGGACATCATCCAAGTTAACTGGAAATAACATTTTGGAGTTCATTTTTACACTGATTATGGATCCTCTCTCTTTCATCATACAACTCACAAACTCCGTCTTCAATGGAAATCATATATATTTTTTCTTGCAATTACCCTACACTCAAAAGGTTAGTCTTAAGAGTTGGAACAAATAATACATCTGATATGGTTTCTATGAAACCATTTCTGGCTTTGATCCTTATACTTCCCTTTCCTTTCACGCCTACTTTGGAGTTGTCCCCAAACATTACTGTAGACCTATAACTTTCATCCAAAGTGGTGAAGGCTTCTTTGCAGCCACTCATATGGTTGCTACAACCTGTATCCATATACCAACCATCAATTTCAGCTTTCTTACCAGATTCACACGCCATGAGAAGAGTTTCACTTTCCACGTTCTGCACAAAGTTATTTTGTTTTTGCTTCTTTTCTTCTGGCAGCTTTGTCCAGCAATCCACTTTGTAACGCCCAAATCGATGACACCTGAAGCACTCGACATTTGATTTGTCGAACTTCCTTCCTCTTCCTCTTGTGTATCCTCTTCGTCTATTGTTTTGATAACTTCCCTGTGAGCTAAGAAACTCGTCTCTTGTTTGTTGGGTTGTTTCGGTGTTTTGACTTTGTCCATGCCTGCCTCTCCCGCGACCCTTGTTGTATCTACCTCGGACTCTGGTATATGTGGAGGATTGAAACAGAGCTTCTTCTGTTGTAGTCTTCAAGGCTTGTTCTTCAAAAGTTAAATTGTGATTCATCTTCTGTTCGTGCACGATTAAGGAGCTTTGGAGTTCGTCTAAGCTCAGGTTTTCTGTGTCATTGGATTCTTCAATTGAACACACAAAATAATCATATTTGGGGTTGAGGGACCTCAATATCTTCTCAACAATCGTAACATCGGACATGGTTTCGCCATGAAACCTCATTTTGTTGCATATTTCCATGGTTCAAGAACAGTAGGATATCACCTTCTCACCTTATGTCATTTGTAGGAGTTTAAATTCTCTTTGTAATGCATGTAAATTTGCTCGTTTTACTCGAGCAGATCCTGAGAATTTCTTTCTCATTGAGTGTCAGATGTCCTTGAACGTATTTTTTTGCAAAGAATTGTCTCAAGGACTCCTCGGACTATTGACTCAAACAAATAGTTTTTCTCCTTCAAGTCTATTAATTTCCTTGCTGCAAACTCGACTTTATCTTCCTTGCCGATTCTGTTTTCGACATTATGAATGAATTAAAATTATTCTTAAAAAATTAGGTATTTGGATTTTAAATTTTATAAAAATGTTAAATGGAATATAATATCTAAAAACAGTTTTTATTTTATTTTATGTATACTTTAATTTATTTCATAAATTATGTGAATAAAATTATTTTTAAGTATTTCTCTATGTATACTTCTATTTTTATTTTTTTCATATTTGCATATTCTTATAAAAAAAATGAAATTATTTTTCATTTATTAAGAAATATTCAGAAAGGAAAATAATTTTTCCTATTTTTATCAATTTTCTTAATATTTTTTATAAAAACGGGTATTCATCACATCATTCCAAGTCAACCATCATAGTCTTATTTAAATGAAACATAATATATTTTAAACAAACATTTTCTTGATACAACTTAAATCAAAACATATTAAATTTCTATCATAACTTTCCCATTAATTAACGCGAAAAGAAAGTCCAACCACTCTCATGACCTCCATAACTGGTTTTCTATTAATTACTTCACAAAGACTAAACGTGAAGAATTTAACTTGCCACAAACATCAACATTATGCCCGTCGTTCCTAGGGGCTTCATTCTTTCTCAGGTTCCCGATACAAATAATTTACACAACGTAATTTAACTAACACTTAGCAATCTTGCTTACACTTTTGACATGGATAGACTGCTTCCACTTTCCGATTAACAACCTGAAATATCTTGTACTACACGCCATCCTCCTTGTCGTACATGTTGCAGGACGACGAAAAACATTGATCTTCTCTGCTCCACGATGATTGATTATCAGGTGCCGCCAATCTTGGTTTTTTCAATTTCCATCAAGCTTCTAGCAGATGATCGTATCTTACAGTTACAAGGGGTCAAGGCTAAACATGATCAGACTGCCACCGTGCATGCTCTGGTATCAACCTGTTGATCAATTCTGGCGAAGCTCCTGCTAACTGTAAAAATAAATGGTGTTACAATAAACTCGGCAAAACCTAAACCAAAGCCATGTAATATTGGCAAATGTGGGGAGAAAGTGAGAAGCACGTACTTCTTGTTTAAAGTTGAAGAGACATGGTAAAGGGCGTCCATTAGGAAGGCGAGCATTGGGTTCACGGAGTTCGTTGAAGAAAGGATGTGCACAAGCTTCTAGCTGTAAAGAACCAAGGGAGTTTAATGCTCCAATTAGGTAGCAAGAGCAATAGTTATTTGCATTAGTAAACAAAATTTGCTTGATTGAAACAGAAAGTTCAGTCAACATCACAAAACGAAATCTATTGGCATCAGAAATATGAAAAATCTGATTGGTAATTCCAAATACATTTTTTTTCTGTCAGATAACTTATCCTGCTGTAATATACTATGGTTCTTGAGGCAAGATACATTATGGTTGTTGAGGCATTAACATTGATAAAATTACTTTGATCAGAGAATTTCAACTCACAGCAGTGCAACGCAGGCTTGGAGAGTACTGTAGGAGCCTTGAGGCAAGATCTATTGCTTCTGGGGGCATCCTCTTATGGAACACCTGCATTAGTTAACAATGTTCTGTCACAAGACTGAAAATGCTCGCATTACTAACCAAGACCATAAGTAAATGATGATTGATATCTTAATATAAGATCAACAAGTAGATTCAAATTCATCTTTACTAGTGGCCCAATTGTTTAATTTGATCTGATCAGATTTGAATCTCCTAGCTCTGTGATCCATGATAGAATTCATTTGCTTCATTTATGTGTGAACTAAGGATATCGACAGAATTAAGAGCATACCTTGTGCCACGGGTGGGCCTTGACTTGGGGGAATCTGAAGTCTGTGTAGTTCGGGTTCATACAACGAATTTCTTCTCTTGTTGGGGTACCAAGAACCTACATGACACATGCTTAACAAGCTAAGAATGCATTGGGTTGGGAGAACCATGGAGGTATATAGTGAGGCTTCACTAACCTTGATAATCTCTACAAGTTGGTCCACTGCATTTTCTCCAGGAAATAATGGCTGCAACGATCAGTTCAAAATCATGTCAGACAAATGATGGACAAAATGTGAAAATACAAGCAAGCAACATTGAAAGTATTCGCCAAAACTGAAGCTAATTCACCTGACCAAGAAGAAGCTCAGCAAGAACACACCCAGCTGACCAAATATCAATTGATGTGGTATACTCTGTTGCTCCAAATATAAGCTCCGGAGCACGGTAATAACGTGAACAAATGTATGATATGTTTGCCTCACCCTTGACCTAATCATTCAACAAGAAGTAGTTGAGTTCCAACGTAGCACTTGAGTTAAAATTTTACTGAGACAGAAAGAATGACAGGAGTTTAAAGGATTGGAGATGCTTTCATTTGATATGATTTCAAAACTTGTAGCCTCAGCTCCTATGTAAAGGGGAAAGAGAATAAAAGGGGAAAGGGAATAAAAGGACGTACAAGAACTTTGGCACTTCCGAAGTCACAAAGCTTGACTTGATGTGTTAGAGGATCGACCTGAATGTCATAACAGCGTCAATCTAAATATTCCAACTTTGAAGAATAGCAAAAGCAGATAAAAGATGAGCTCCAGTGAATACCAATAGATTTTGTGGCTTCACATCTCGATGACAAATTCCTGGAACAGTATGAATATATGCAAGTCCTCGAAATATCTGCAGGATTATTAGTCATCATATGATATCAGTGCCAGGAAAGACAAAACTGACTAACTGAAATGCATGCAGATAGGAAAACAATGCATACTTGATATATATACAGTTTCACATAGATGAGTGGCATCCTTTGGTTCATGCTGCTATAGCGTCTCAGGACACAGTACATGTTCTCAGGGACATAATCCATAACCAGGTTTAGAAAAACCTCATCTTTACTTGTTGTCGAGAAGAACCAATGCTTCAGAGAAATGACATTAGGGTGATTCATCAAGTGCATTAACTGCAGTTCTCGATTTTTATACCGTCGGTCTTGTAAAACCTTCTTAATAGCAACTGTCTCCCTACTTTCTAAGCATTTTGCCTAAGGAAGAGTAGCAAATTATTCAGTATAATAAAAACAATTGTCAAGCATTTACTTGGTAAGTCTGAATAACGGAAACTACCTGAAATACTATTCCAAAAGATCCACTACCCACAACGCGTTCTGCCATGTAACTGATTGTCTGCAAAATGGACAAATTGAAGGAAAGTAGCAGTTAGATACAAACAAAAAGGGAAGATATTAAATAATGAAAATATCCTAAATTACTGCGATATAAATTTGTAAGTTCCAGTACATAAAAAATAAAGAAATTGAAATAAAGATTAGTACTGCATGTCAAAATGGAAGGTATAGACATCCAAAATTAAGAATCCGACCTGCTTAGGTTCCCCGTTTTTCCCTCCAATTGTGGTTGAGATGATATGACCAGTGACGGCATCATTACCCCCGATAACAGATGACATCTCCTGCAGTTACATCAACATAATATGAGGAAAGGTGCCACCAGCTGCTCGACTTCTTCGTACCTCTATTTTTCAAGGTACTATAAAGCCCTTGAACACAAAAATATTGACTGTTCAACAGCTCATATTCTTTTAATCATTGGTTGCTTCGAATGAGTATATGATCACAAGATGTATAGAAGAAGTGAAGGAAGACAGACGAGATAAATGTCTTAAAGAGAAAACTATCTGCAAAGTTTTAGCAAATAGCAACCAAATTGGAAACTTAGTAAATACACAAGCCAAAAAGATGCAGATCCTGTCTAGAGGCATATGCCAAGGAGAGAAGTATCAGATAGCCACAGCAATCAAGCAAGAATCAAATGTAATAGAAAATTTGCTGTCTATTAAAAAGCTCATGAAAGGGAATCAGACAACAATATCTGACGTGAAGCAACCTCGCCAGATAAAACAGCAAACCTGACACCGTAGTGCCAAAACGTTTGATATCTTAAACACGGCAAATCCACCAAACAAACTCGTATATCCTAAAATATCTGAAATTCAATAGCACCTTTGATCCTAGATAATCAGAAAGATGCCATCAGAATGAACATCAATTTGCCATGGTAACTCCAGCAAAAAGAAAACCAATCAAATTACAATTAAAAAGTACACAGTTTAGGATTATATGGGATCTCTTAAACACCAATCAATGTTGCTGTTGCTTACTTAAGAATGACAAGGTTACTAGCTGGAAATAGAAACAATCCAGCAACTTTTGTTGACCATTTCAGAGGTTAGAGCAGAGAAACGAAATTCAATCTCAGTCGTCAACTAATTTACTCTTCTCTCCTTTACAAAATTTAAAATCACGGGACTACAACTCAAGGTAGATCAGGACAAAGCAATCAGCAAGAAAACTTTCTAATATTAGGCAAGAACTAGCAAAAAAAACTGAAAGAAACGGCTACACGCTTACGTTATTCTCTGGAAAAGCAGTAAAACAGAAAGATTCGACCGCAAACAAAAGCTATAAGCTCTAGCAAGTAGATCTACGACAAGGAAAACAGAGAGTCCGTACAGTAGAAGATCGTTCAAATTTTTCACCAGCAGTGACGATTTTGACCTGGATCTTAGAAGATCCGAGGCACGGATAAGAAGAAGAGCGTGATTGCAGCAGAAGTGAATTGATGATACATACCTTGTCAGAGTCCATGTGGACTGGCGCCGGGGCCGGCGGCAGTGGTTGCTGGTGTTGCTGTTCCAAGGGAATCGAAGCCATGCGTAGTTGTGAACGAGTCTCCTCTCTTCAGAGCTTCCCTTCCACAAACTCTCTCTCTCTCTCTCTCTCTCTGCAGCTCAGTCTCCGAGCTCGTTTATGAGTCTTCACCTACGCATCTGGCTTTCTCTGTATTCTACTATTCTGCATCCATTGGAAGGAGAGGAGAAAACAAGGAAGAATAGGGGGACGGGAGAAGACCAACTCGCGAGAAAACGAGAGTGGAGGGTACGCTCCAATTACTCCGCTTAATCAATGATCCTCTTATCTATCTGTCGGAGAAGGGGTTCGGAGAGGGGGATCCAGTGGGCTGGAGTCCACGCTGATCACGCTTAATAGTCCAATCGTTGTTTGGTGAACTAAAAGACATCCATCAGATCACATGGACTAACCAATAATGGACCGTATATCTACTATAAAGGCAGTTGCTGATTAGCGCTTCTCACTGTTCAACTACCAAATATATGTACCCTTCCCATTTTTAATTGTTATTATCTATTTAAATTTTCAGTTATTTTTCTAACAGTTGATGTAATATAAAATTGGGAACAAAATACTTTTGATGTGGTTGTGGATAATTACATTAGTAAAAGTAAAATATAACATTACTCCATAAACTTTACGCGAATTTTAAAATTTTAATTTTTTGTCTTAATGTTTGGATCCAATGAAAAATCATCTATTACCATCAAATGCTCATTTATTTCGGACGGAATTGATGTTATGTGCAGCTCACGTGCATTTTTTAATGACTGAATTAACGAAATTGCCCTCGAGTTCACCATCTTCATTTGCATCTTATTCGTTCTTGGCCAACTTAAGCTCAATTAGAGGGGGGAAGAAGCATCGAATTAACCATGTGTGGGGGGAGATCTACAACCGAGAAGATAAATGACAATACTTCATGTTTTAATCCAACCAATAAAATTTGAATGAATCGTGAGTTATGAACTTTCCACCAGTTCAGAATGCATAAATTAACATTCCTGGAAAATAGGGGTTCTTCAAGATACTTATCGAGGTCAGACTTCACAACTACGCAACCTGAGATGTTTTGTGGAGAAATTTATCAAATCTAAGTTGATCCTTGGAAGTGGGTTCCACACCCGAATCTCCGCCAGCAACTTGTCATTCCACGTCGCTCTTATATGAAGCTAATGGAAACTCAATTGAGTGTTCATTATAAAGAGTCTAGACTCGATCCCGAACTTCATTAATGTGGAATTGGGTGTTTGATCCGTAGATTTGGGGAAAGTAATACTCCACCATCTTCATTTTGAATCGTGGGTCTAAGAAAATTGCAATTCCATGCGTGAATACGCACTTTCCGCAGTAAAAATTGAATCATTGCTTGATCTTTTCAGCCACGGAATGGATGAATTCGTTTGAACCCCATTTCATCGGAGACGACGTCGGTGGCGGTGGTTCTAGTGATCACGCAAGAGAACTTTTCGGCCCATTGGTTCTGAAAAAATTAGTTCCCGTCATTAGACGATAATGTTAAAGAGAAAGGAGGAATGAACAGTTTTGAGTTAACTCACTAAGTCCATCAACGTTTCAACCAAGGCTAAATTGTTGATGATCACCATGGTCGTCTCTCTCGAAGCTTCGGAGACAAAGCCCTCATGTTTCGAGTTCTCAAATATGAGAAGTTGGAGGGCAAATGGTGATGGTGGAATGGAGGGCATCTTTCTCGAAAATCATAAACAGTAGAACGAGTAGGATGGAGATGGTGAACTGGAGGGTAATTTTGTCAATTCATTCCTTAAAAAATGCACATGAGTCACACATGACGTCAATTCCGTCCGAAATAAACGGGCATTTGATGGTAAGGAAAAAAATTTCATCGAGTTCAAACATTATGACTAAAATTTAAAATTTTATAGGGTTAATTACTTAATTGGTTACACATGTTTGACCAATGTTCAGAAGGGTTACACATGTTTCAAAATGTGATTAATTGGTTTTGAAATGTGACTATTTGGTTTTTTTACTGTTCACCGCTAGAAATCACAGTTAAGTCACTATTTAGATACGTAAAATGACGTAATTACCCCTAGAATCATTTTCAAGAACACATCATCATCTTCAAGAACAAGAATCGAAGAACCCAGAAATCTAATTTCTGGGTTCTCAAGAACATCGAATTGAATTTGATTCGATTCTGGTTCTTCAAATTAGTTATGTGTTCTTCAATACAACTAAGGGCATAATAGTCATTTCACAATTCAATAATATGTTTAAAAAAATAATTAACGTTAAAATTAACGGTTTACTAACGGAATAACCAATTAATCACATTGGGAAAAACATTTGTAACCAATTAGTCGCATAGCAAAACTAATTAATCACAATTTGAAACATGTGTAACCATTCTGAACATTGGTCAAACATGTGTAACCAATTAAGTAATTAACTCAATTTTATAACTTTAAAGGAAAATCTTAAAAGCAACGTAAACTGTAGGGTTAATGTCGTATTTTACCCTTTAAAATACTATGTATTTCAAGTTCAACACCCTTCATTAAATATTTAATGATAAAAATTCAACTAAATACTATGAAAAACTTCGTTTAATGGCAATTATATCTAATCTCTTTTCATAGAAAATACTATAATATTTTTTTTGGTAAATAGAAAATACTATAATATTAATTAATATCTTAAAATTTCAAAGTGAACTATTGTTGATCCAAAAACGAAGGAGGCACTTCGACGAGTCACACATGGGGGGATGACCGAGGATGAGGTCTGAGAAGAGAAAAACTTGAAAGGCAAGCTCCAAAGGCTTAAGGATGGGGACTGTAATACAACGTTTTTCCACCATACCACTATTGCAAGGAGGAGACGAAACCAAATATGTAAGCTAAAGGGCGAGAACGGGGAGTGGATAGACGAGGAAGGGAAAGTAGCTGATGAACTCCATAGGTACTTTGGAGAAATGTTCACTACGGAACAAACCGAACCGAGGGAAGAGTTCCTCAGTTATATACTGAATCAGATCAAACCCGAGATAAATGTTGATCTGATGAGGGAGGTGACGGATACTGAAATTAGGGCAGACGCATACCAAATGGGTGGATCACGAGCTCCGGGTCCGGACGACTTCCCGGATCTGTTTTATCAAAGGAATTGGAACACCGTGGGAGCAGACGTCATCACCTCGGTCAAGGCTTTCTTCATAACATGTGTTCTTCTAAACCCCCTAAATAATACGGATATAGTGTTGATTCCAAAAGTACCAAACCCGATGAGACCTACTGATTTTATGTCGATAAGCTGTTGCAATTTCTTGTATAAAATCATTTCAAAAGTGTTGGTGAATAGATTGAAATGTTATCTATCAGAGCTTATCACTCCTTTCCATAGTGCATTTGTGTCAGGTCGCCACATTTAGGATAACATTATGCTATCACACGAGGTGTTCCGTCATTTGAATATGAGCCGAAGGGGAGATAAAGTGGAATGTGCACTAAAAATTGACATGCAGAAAGTCGATGATAGGGTGGAGTGGGATTTCCTAATTAGCACACTAAGGGAACGAGGCTTTGCGGAGCAATGGTTGGGATGGGTAAAGGAATGCATATCATCGACCACATACCAAGTGGTGATCAATGGGGAAAGAACAAGATCCATTCACCCAACCCGGGGAATACGACAAGGTGACCCTCTCTCCTCTATCTATTCATACTACTTGCGGATGTGCTATCACGCAGAATGGAGGGAGCCGCTAGGGAAGGAGTCATACAGGGGATCACACTAAGGAGACACATGCCCAGAATTGCACCATTTGTTTTTTGCAGATGACTCATTGTTCTTCATTAGAGGATCGTCAAACAATGTTAAAGGACTCTGGAATATCCTCGAATCTTATTGTCGAGTATCGGGCTAACGGATAAACAGAGACAAATCGACTCTATTCTTTATTAAAGGGGCAGAGTCGAATGAGAAGAAAGAGGTGGAGGACGCACTACATATTAAGAGCATAGGTGACCCGGACAAATACCTAGGATTGCCCTCGTTTTGGGGCCGTTCAAAGAAGGAGGCTTTGGGATCTTTGAAAATTAAAATCAGGGACAAACTAGGAAAGTGGAGGCCGAAAACTTTGAACCAAACGGGTAAGGAAGTGCTCATAAAAGCGATCATCACGGCGATCCCCACGTACATAATGAGTGTATTCCGTTTACCAAAAACATGGTGTGCGGAGATAAATGCTCTCATTATGGACTTTTGGTGGGGGCAAACATCGGAGGGGAAAAGAACGCATTGGAGAAGGTGGGATGTCTTAACAAAGGCAAAGGAGACTAGGATTCTGGGAACTTCAAAGTTTCAACATCGCGCTACTAACAAATATGGCAAGCTGAATCATGACCGAACCCAACACTATATGCGCACGAGTTCTCAAAGGTCTCTACTTCCCAAGATGCACATTACTAGAGGCGAACAAAGGGAGCCAAGCTTCATGGGGATGGAGTAGCATACTTTGTGCCCGAGATGTAATCAAAGAAGATGGGATGTGGATGATTGGATCGGGAGAAAACATTCGAGTCTTTGAGGACCCATGGATCTATACGAAGTAGAGTAGACGGGTGAACAATGATGGCTCGGTGGAACATGGAGGAAACTTAAGAGTTAGCGAACTAATTTGGCTGAATGGTACATGGAATACACATCTAGTGAGGAGCTTGTTCGATCTGGAAGACGCAACCCATATCCTCAACACGCCCCTACCACAAGACGGGGGAAGCGACCGATACATTTGGCCACACACGAAGGACGGACAACCCCAAGTCCAATCGATCTACCACAAAGTCCGAGAACGGGCCGAGATTCGGCCAACACCGAACCCACACTACCGAAGTACGTTTTGGAAAGAATTGTGGAAAGCAAAGGTAAAGAACTTCATATCACGGCTTGCAACAAATTCTATAGCCGTTAAAATGAACATGCTCCCAAGGGGGTAAATGTATCTCTGTGTTGCCCAATCTGTGGTGAAACCGAGACACAAGAGCACATGATATTGGAATGTAGGTGGACGGAGCATATTTGGAGCGGGACATTTAGAGCTCGAGGGGATCGGTCAAACCGACTAGATGTGGTAGAATGGCTAAAGATGAAGAAAGAGGAGATGCATGGTCCAACCACAATGACCGAAAAGAAGTGGGCCCATATCCTAATAACGTGTTGGCACATATGGAAGGCAAGATACGCGGCGGATTTTGAAGCGAAACAACCAAACCCGAGGGTCGTCATAATGGAGATCAAGCAAACCTATGAGGAGCAACTAGGAGCATTTCAAACCGAACCTATGCACACACACGAGCAGAGTCCGAACCAACAATGGCAACCCCCGACGGGTGACACGATCAAGATAAATTGCGACGCATCGTGGTATAAGGATATGCAAAGAGCGGGCATAGTAGCACGAGACAACACCGACAAGTTAGTTGGCGGGATGAACCGGAGGCAAAAGAGTGATAACATAGAAACGTTGGAGGTCTTGGCGATACAAGAAGGAGTACGTTTAACAATTGTAGCGGGATGGAAGAGCATCATCATAGAAACAGACTCATGAGTGGTTCACCAACAACTAATGGAGAGGCCGAAACATTGGAGACTATCAACAATAATACCGAACATCTGAGCACTCGCAAGACAAGTCGAGCAAGTGCAATGGCGAGTTATACCAAGAACGAGTAACGGATGTACAAATTGGATAGCAAAGCAAGCGAGAATGAGAGTGCATTTAAATGATTGGGTCGAAAGAGCACCACTACCATTTGTATGTTTAGTAGCTAATAATATGATGTACGAAAATACGTGACCTAGTCACGACGTTTTATTTCTTAAAGTAAAACGACTAATTTAATAAAAAAAAACTATTGTTTATCATAAAAGGCGGAATTGCCTTAGGGCCCACAGGTTTGTTGGCCGTTTCTTAATTTTGTTTTTTTGTAACAAAATAATATCTCTATTAATTAGGTTATTAATAATAACTAATATATTGTATAGTTATTTTGCAAAAAGTCTCCTTTTACTGCTATATATATATTTCATCAAATTTTATTTCTAGCGCTCTACAATCCAAAAATATTATGAGCCCACTGCCCCACAGAGAGTTACAGATATCCTAACCTAACCCCAACATGCGGTACTGAATTCTGGTCCTCCCCTTCGTCCAATCTCTGAAACCTTCAGCATTTGTAAGTACAGTCTCAGTGTGGACCAGTTCAAAGAAAATTAGACAGACTCGAGTGACGTTGACTATCGTCATCTTCCTTCACACAGACGGATTTCCACATCATTTTCATGCATGAAGTAAGTCACGTTGCAGAGACTAAAAGGTGAAATCTTGAACAACTACCTAACGCTTCTCCTCCGCCATCATCACAGTATCCTCATATCTACATACAGTATTATTGTGGTGCAAATCCTAACTTCATTATCGACTCGACCAACTTGACTAGTTTACCTTCAACTGAGGAGACAACAGCAGGATCATGTATGTGGCTTCACCTTGCAATAGCATAAGGATATGGATAATAATACGGTTAATTATTGATTTATTTAAAATTTAACTAATTGGTCACTCTGTTTAGGGAACAATTATAAAAATTCTAATAGAAGAGAGATGATTTAATTGTTTATCAAGACTAAATTTGACGAGAGAACTGAGGTAAAAAGCCATTCCAGAGGTGCTTTTGGAGTGATCTTGTTGCTTTTGCCTTTTTGGGAGGTTACAAGGGGTGAACAAAATCAGTTTGAGCAAAACCGAATACTACCTTATTATTTGGACCTTATTATTTGGACCTTATTATTTGGAAACTGTTAAGATGTCTTAAAGTATACCGAAAAATGTTTTAACTCACAAGTTCAAGTTCGAAGTTTTGAGACACTTGGTCACATGATGTCTCGTGGAGGAGTCGAGAGAGCACTTGCTCTTTGGATGTCCTTGGGCACAACAGGTATGGCGAACACGGTCTAATAGGCTCGGGATGGACACGGGTCGGAACTCGATCAAGGATTGGTTAATATGGGCGACGCAGAGGAGCCGAGGTTCGAGCGTGGAGGACTCTAGGGCCTGGTACCGAAAGATGATTGTGTGTTGGGTAATTTAGAAAGCGAGATGCAAACTCGTGTATGAAGGTACCCAACCTTTTGTCGAGTCTATTCTGCAGGAAATTCAGCGGTCTTGACACGAGATGCTGCAGCTAGCCCGTACGCCAAACTAGACCACAATCCACGTTCAAGGCCTGGAGCCGACCCCCCGATGGCGTAATAAAGATTAATTGTGACGCGGCTTGGAGTAGGAGCACTAAACGAGGTGGGATCGGAGTCATCACGCGAGATTTCGAGGGTATTGTTCGTGGAGGCCAGTGTGCGGTCAAGATAGCGGGATCGGTCGACGAGATAGAGGCTGAAGTTATACTTGTCGCGGTTCGCTTGGCCATTGATAACAGGTGGTCGAGAGTCATTGTCGAATCCGACGCCTTAAACGTCATTAATCACCTTCTTCGGAAGGAGTTTGCATGGAGGATAACTCCCATTTTGTCAAACGCTATTACCTTATCGTCATCGATACAGGGAATAGCGTGGGTTCATATCCCCAGATTCACAAATTCGTGTGCGGACTGGATTGCAAAACATGTTTTATCGGGGTTGTGTCCTTTAGATTGGGTGTCATCACCACCAACCAGGGACGAAGGCACGTTAGGACGAGGGGGGCAATTGCCCCCCCTCAACTTTTAGATTTGTATCAATTATACCCTAAAAAATATATTTATTTTCAATTTAACTCTTTAAATTGGCAATTGCCCCCCCCTCAACTTTTAGATTTGTGTCAATTATACCCTAAAAAATATTTTTTTTTTTATCAATTTAACCCTTTAAATTTTTACATTTGCCCCCTCTAAACTTTTTTTTCTTTCACTATTTACCCTTAGACTAATTTTGCCCCCACTCACCTAAATTCCTGGCTTCGTCGCTGCCACCAACCCCTTTGCTTAGATGTATTGTTGCGGATAATGTTTTGTATTCGAACTCTAGTTTGTTGTTGAATTAATATAGTATGATGTTTTGGCCAAAAAAAATCAGTGCACAGATTCAATGTATATATATAAATAACAAATATATAGGGTAAATTGCACTGAAAATCAGAGTCATACCCTTTATTTATTTCTCTGCAAATTACATCACAGCTCAAGAACCAATCTTCATATTTCTAACACCAAACCAACGCATAATGGCAAAGCCAAAACACATGAAGAGAATAATGAATTGGGAACTAAAGTGCTGCTACAAATATGACATGTCTGATCCTCAGATAGAGTAATTCTATGAATCACCTTATCCTAATGAAACATGTCCCTCATTATGTCCTGTATCTAGAATCTTTTGTCAAGTATGTATGTACTTGTATGACGATGCTGCACTTCTATGACTCCGGAATCGGTTCGAGCAATTCCTGACACATACAAAAACATTATACTTACATTACTTATGCAGATAAAGTACATCTGCTTGGGGATAAGCAAGAAATTTACCTGAGGAGGACGAAACTGGTGGTGGTGATATGAGTTAGAGGATTTAACGATGGACTCCCACTTGGTCTCTATAGATGGAGACTTTGAAATTTGATTTCTGTCACATTCTTGCTGAGACATGGGAGACCATCTCGATGTGTTCTTCGATGAAACTGAGGGTAATGTCCGTAAGAGCCAAGATTCTGTGGGAGATTTTGGCAAGGATGGTGGAACAAGAAATTTCAAAAAATTGTCTCCCCCTCCATCTTCTTTTTCAGCTGTATCTCTCGCAATTTCTCTTCTAGTGATCTTCTCATGAGATTCTTGGTGATTCCGCAACCTGTTTCCGTTAAAAATTCGATCCAAATGGGTTCCATTGCTATGAAACTTGTTGCTAGTTCGGCTATCCTTTTTAATAATATGATCCTCTTGAGAGAGATTAGCATCAATTGCAGCACACAAATTGCTGTCTTCCACAACACCAATATCCTTCACATCATGATGTATGGAGTCGAACAGTAATCCAGAATCAAAAGAATCTCTACTTCCATATTTCGATGATACCTCATTCCGCTCCATAAAATCAATGAATTTGATGTCCTGAGGTAGAGAATCAATAAAAGGAGCTCCTTTTACTTTATCATCCTCAACCCCATTAGTCTCAAGAAGAAGAATTTGATTGCTGGATTCTTCTTCTGCATTGTTGGAATCTGAGGAGACCGATTTGGTGTGTCGGACAGAATCTATGTACAACGTTCTTTCGACCACAGGACCGGAATTGTTTGCTTTCCATTCATCTCCCTCGGTTGCCAATAACTCCCTGAAGTTTAGACAACCTTTACCTCTAGCTATCTCAGAATTTCCAACCATTCCGTTGTCTTCTTCTGGGGCTGAATCAGCATGAGCTGATCCAATTTTATCAATGAACTGATTGGGTTCAATTGATTTGCTCTTAGCCGATGTCTCAATTCGATGGGGATGTAATTGTTCGCGTAGAACATCACCTCCATGCTGCAAAAGAAGACAAAAAAAATCATTTTTAGTGAGATTCTTCAGACAGTTCAATGAACCACCCAAGTCGTCCTTTAATGGTGCAATCGACTAAATCCTTTAAGTTTTAAGATAGTTGATTCCACGATAGTTAAACTTTCAAAAACAAAATCTTCTGGAAACCTGAAACTATTTGCACTTCAGCTGCATCATCAATACAAAAAACAAGTAAATGTTTCAAGAAATATACCTTTTTACCACACTCACCACCAGTAGAGGTCTTTGCTCTTCGAACTGAAGAGACAGTTTTTTCTTGCATCCCAATACCTTGAACTGGATCCAATATGCAAATTGAACTCTTGAGCAAAAACCGAGGCAATAAACCACAAACTTTCATAGATGAGCTTTCAGGTTCAAATTCATCGTCTTCTACAGTTTGAATACCCATTGGTTCTGAGCCATAATGTGGTGAAACACCACCAGGTCGATAGTGGTAAAGCGGATGCTGTTGATTTATATTTACAGACTTTTTAATAACCTTGGGCTGCTGTTGTACAACGGCAGGTTGTTTCTTAGGAAGAGGGTGTGGAGGTGTTTCGGATGTCATTGCCTTTGCTGCAGGCAAGAAACGATCCATCATGAAATCTTGGACACTTGAGTCAGTCGAGAATCTCCCAGATAAACTCGAATCTGTACCGTCCAATCCGCTCAGGCCACTGATGCTACAATTGAAGAATGATTCGGAACGCGACAGAATGTCCTGCGCTTCAAAGTACGTCTCATCGTCATCATCCTCAACCTTGGATGTTGCTTCTTGTGCCTTGTCCTTTGATGTTCTGTTCTCTAATTTAAGGTTGTCTGTCGATGAATTACTATCTTCTTTATCTGAATCGGTCTGTTTAGGATTGAGGGGTCTCCCTGGTGGCAGCTTTGGGGCCAATGGAGGTCGTTCTTGGCCTTTCGTTAGCCGCTTCTCTTTATTTTTCGGTCTTCCGGGGCTTTTTTCCCATGTGAAAGGTACGGTACCAGGATTCCTCAACGGACCCGATACAATGTCTGATTTATAAACAGGAATGTGGGATCGATCAGGCAAAGAATGATTTGTTTTTCTTTTGTCTTCAGCGACTGAGGGCGCTGATGCTGATGGGGAGAAACGTCTAACTGAGAGAAAAGGCCGATTGAAGTTGAGCTGCTTATCTTCCATGGAACTGTACTTTGGTGAAGCTTTTTTCTGCCATTGAAAAGAGAGACATATTGAACAGAGCGAAGAAACTTTTCACAACATTTATTAAATGATTGATTATCCCAATCAATCGCTTCTTTACCGAAAACGCAAGATTTTTCAATAAATTGTTCTGATTTAAGAGAATCAACAGCCCCAAATCCTCAAATTTGTGCAATTTACATAAGAAAGATATGGGTTAAGCTCAATTATTCGAAGCTTCAATTGCTGTACCCCAAACTCCAAAGGACTGAGCCACCCTCATTCATAAACCCAGGCTCCATGCTATTGCTGTTCGATTCAATCAGTTGAATCTCTTAAATCTAGCCTGACTTCTATAAATCACGCACAAGATGAAAAAATTCAGCATGCAAAAACTAATCAGAGTATCGGGTAATTCTCTTTGTTCCATCAAAATCGACATTGATTCTTCAATTCATTCAAAAACTGCTGCTGAATGCAGTATGGCAGTGTTCATGCTGATGAAAATCTGAATCGTCTTGTGAGTTGAGGAGAGATAAAACGAGTACCTGAGGGAGATGGCGACGGATGCAGAATCCCAGTAAGAAGTTGTTTTCGCTTGCTAGCTTGATTCTTCAAGTTTAGAGAGAGAGAGAGGAGATAGTATCAGATACCTAACCATCTACTTGAAGTTGAAGTAGTCTGAATATGGAGAAAGGAAGAAGCCATGAATGACAGCTCTGGGAGAATAGAATAGAATAGAATAGAATAGAATAGAATAGAATAGAATGAAGCAATGGAATGGAATGGAATCGAATACCCAGCAAGCAAGCAAGCAAATTGGTTGTCTATTTGTTTCTCTCCGCTGCTCTGCTCCGCTCCACTTAACCGAACTTACGCGCCATTTAATGCAGAATTAATTATTTCTATTAAATAAATAAACCTTCAAAAATGGAACCACCTAATATTATTTCAAAAAAAAAACTCAATAATGATACGTAAAATAACAATATTAGAGAGTAATATAAGAGTTTCACTCCTAAAAATGTTTCTCTAATTAATTCCTTACTTTATCGTACCGACAAATTATATTTGTAACATTTATGTGTTTGTTTTTCTGTAATTTATTAATGAATCCTTGTTCTTTCGAATAATGTTGGATTAATAAGTGGGCGCTTGTCTTGGCTCATTAAAAATCTAAAACAGACAGCTGGAACCGTTCGGGAGTCTCGTTGGAAACTCGAAGGCGTTGAACTTTTTACAGTCTTCGTCACATGCACATTTATTTTCGAACCAGTTTTCTATACCAAAAGCATTAGAAGAAGTTGGATATATAAGATGTATATATTAAACTAATCATTAGTGTTAGCCTATAGAATTAGTGGCATTAATTATAAGATGTTGTACTCTATAAACAATAAATAGTCCCTCTTATGCCATAAGATGTCTCTTTGAGATGTCATGTTTGAGTTTGAATCTCGGGCAGCAAGAGTCAGTTTTGAACCAGTAACGTCACACGTGACTAATTAATCATGCTTGAACCAAACCAAACTGATGATTAAAAAGAGTCAAATGAATGGTTGACTCTAGAGAACTGACAGCTGGCCTAATTAGTCGTATGTAGGTGCTATGCTACACCCAGTCAGTCAATAACGACGTGAAATCGACAGCAACTGCATGGATTCCGCAACGACGTAGGTGGCTGGTTCAATTTCAAACGTAACAGCTGCACAAACTTCGTGACACAAAGAAAAAGAAGTTCCGCAACTCGATTCTCCATGCAATATGAATGGATCATTATTATTTTTTATAAAAATATATTATTGAAAGAGATCATGATGTAACTGGGGCTCACCACCATTGTTAGGGTCTGGTACGGGTATGACAAATATCATAACTATACTATATTTTTAAACCACATATCATAATCATAACCATTACGGGTACAATTTTCAATACCATAACCATTAAAATAACTGTGGTTATTAACCATGGTTTTACTCGTATACCCATACTTATTCCACACATGTAATATAAAAAAATACCGAAAATTTTATTTAAAAAATACATAAATCTATATTGTCAACAATAAAAATATATAAAACTAAAATTATAGTTATTTATTACATGTATGTACATTAACTTCCATTATTTAGTATATATTAGTTTATTAATAATAATTAATTATTATATTTATATAATAATCATGGTTATAACCATGGGTATAGCTCTAATACCATAACCATTATGGGTAGAAAATTCATCACCATAACCGAACCATACCATAATGGTACGGTTAACCATTTTAAACAGTAACGGTTATAGTCATGGTTATGAGTTTTTCACTGCACCATTGCCGACCCTAGATGTAACAAAGTGCTCAACAATTTAAATATGTTATTATGACAAAAAAAAATATATATATATACATGCATAGATCCAATCTTGTATTTTTGAATGACTGCATTATAACTTATAATAAGATATTAGTGGTGGCGTCAATGCAAGTCCGCCGGTTGGAATTAACTTGTGGATCAATCTGCACCATTAGGATTTTATGTGATTTTATAACTTATTTTACCACCTTTAATAAAAATATTAGGAGTTAATATGAAGTATGTATCAAGGTAATTCATACTTTTTTTTGGTAAAACTAAAGTAATTCATACTTAATGAATTAAATTGTAAAACTTGTATATTAATTCCTAATATTTTTATTAGAAATAATAATCTTATATTCAGTAGGAAAATCACAATGCATCACGGATCAACCCGTTGTGTAATGGTTGAGTAAAAATTTGGTTTGTGACCTACGCAGTGCAGATCTGGTAGGCAATATCTTCCTTGCGATGTAGGGATGGATTGTATTGGGTGAACCCACCCTCCACTATTGACATCCCTATATATTAGTTGTTTATTCTCAATAGTTTTTTTTTTTTTATAAATAGATGATCAAATCTTTAAACAAGTGTCCGAGATAGCATTGAATTATGTAATACCGTCTTCGACTAAAAGTTAAAAATTTAATTATTTACTTACTCAAACAATTAAAACAAATTACAATATATATATATTAAAAAAATACTAGTTTAATGTTGCAAATTATATTGAATTTGAACTTTTTTAGTGACTATAGAAATCAATTCAATTTCAAATTCAAAAGTTTAACCAAAATATTTCAGACTTCAATTTTGACTAATGCGGATTGTCATTCCAGAAGATGAAACTCAGTGTAATTTACAACACTTAATACACAATTGAATTTTTTTTCGAGAGTATTTAAAACAAGAAAAGCAAATAAAATATATGGGGCCAAGCAACCCAATAACACGCTACCTTGTTGTAACCTATTGATCCAACACACTACACAATGAATATGGCGTGTGTATCTATTTTTCTAAAAAAATATATTATTTAAAATAAAACACTCTTCGTACACAAAAAATTGAGGAATTTTGAGTATCAATTCAATGTGTAGATTTTTTTTTTCTGCTCTAGTTAGTACCAAAATCTGAGGAAGACCATATATAATAATTATCTTCGGCCCATTACATCAAAGTGAAAATATTCGTATTTGTTATTTCTGATTGTTCATGTTCAACATGTCAGTTGTCGGACATTGTAACATCTCGGATCCAAATCTAAACCATATTTGTGATTTGTCTGGACCGAAGGACATTAATTAAAACCTTAAAATTGATAAGGTGGATCATTAATGCATGGGCTAAGCCTCAATAATGGGAGAGAAGAGAATCTTTATTGTAGCCGGTCTTCTTCTCCTACCATTTTTGTAGGGCAGGGCAGGACATGCTTTGCCAAAGTTGTCCATCAGATTCAGTCAAGTTGAGGGACAATGTGTCTTTGTTGGTTGACAGCGTGGCTAGCTCACGCGTTTTCTCATCCTTATGCATATGCATATGCAGAGAGGGAGGGGAGCCTTTGTCTTTTATTTTTATACTCCTGTCCTGTTCTGTCCTGACACAATCAAAAAAAAGGAAGACCACACATTATATTTATTATATAGAGAAGGAAGTCAAGACGGGTTTTATTTAACTCATTGAAAAGAAATATGTAATTTAAAGTCAGATAAATATTTCGAATAGATTTCAAATTTTATGAAAAGAGTTCGGTTTAATCCCAATTGAATGGATTAAGACTTGAGTCTTAACCCAGATTGTCGACCTTCTTACCCATGATCAAGTTGTTTTTGTTATCAAGACTCAAATCAATCGGGTCACTATCAAATTAGGGTTTGTTTTATTGTAACATATATAACAAAGTTATGAAATATTTAATTATAATATTTTCATAAGTATTTCATTATTTTTATAATTTTCAGTACATAGTTTATAAATTAAAATGAAAAAAAAAACATTTTATTATAAAAATATACTCAAAACATTAAAATGTATATAATTTTTACCTTTTTATTTTTTTTAGGGTTAATTGTTAATTCCCCCCTAAAGTTTGGACCGAATTTAAGAATTCTCCTTAATGTTTAAAATTTTAAATTTTAGTCATAATGTTTGGACGAAATAAAATTTTGCCTCATTCTGTCATAAGACCGTTTATATCAGACGGTAAACCGAACATATGTCGTGCACGTGCCGTGACTTAATTTGAAAATACAAAACTGCCCTTATGTCCGTTTCCTTGTGATCACTTCGGTTTCCCTCCATACAATATGTATTTTCAAATTAAGTCACGGCACGTGCACGACACATGTTCGGTTTACCGTATGAAATAAGCGGTCTTATGACGGAATGAAACAAAATTTCATTTTGTCCAAACATTATGACTAAAATTTAAAATTTTAAACATTAAAAGAAATTCTTAAATTCTGTTCAAATTTTAGAAAATGGACAATTAACCCTTTTGTTTTAATAAATACTAAGATGGGTTTAGTGGAGTTATTACATTGTCCGAAGTTACACAAGAAGAAGGAGAGAGAAATCGGAAGTGGAGGGAATTTCTCCACGTGTAAGAATTCGAAGGTGGGGCCCAACACAGCTCAAACCAACGTACAAATAGTACGAGCCCAACAGTTAGGTCGAGGCCCCCGATGTCGAGGCGTGACGTGGCGTTATTAAGAGTAATTTTTGTTTTTTGTCATCAACGAAATAACAAAATTTTGTTACAAAAATAAATCTAAAATAATAACACGACAAATATCGGGTGGGGTCTCGACCAAATTCATCGGACACACCCTTAATTGAACTTACTTAACCACACTTGTTTGCGGTTCTAAAAATTGCTACTCACTGTACTATAGGTATCAATGTTGTCAATACTCGTGCATGTGATAAAATCGTCTCAATCCTCCATATGAACGTCATGCATTTAAGGTGATTTATGACCGTCTCGGAGTCCGGATTCCAATAGCATGTTTGGACACCCATTGTCCACCGTTAATGACATCCCTAGGCTCCTGTTGATGCATTGCCTCTACCGGTGTGCTGCCTGCGGCGGTTGGAGATTTGTCATCTCCCGCAACGCTTTGCTTGCCTCCTCTAATGTGGTTGGTCCGGCATGCGTGGCACGCTGACATGCTTGTATTGTACTTTCATGACATCTGTCGACACGTCGTCATTAACTCCAAACTATTCTGCCATTTTCTCGAACAAGAATATAATATAATACAACCACTTGTTCAATTAAGAAGAATAAAAAAATATAATATAAGTGAATACAAAATATCCTAAATATCTAAGAATAACAAGATATACTGTAAGGATGCTCCATACATAGGGCATACTCCGGCATAGGGTTTAGGGTTAATAAATAAATATATCGTGTGGATTTTTCTTTATAAAAAGAAATAGTATATTTTTATACTGGATTATTAATAAAACTAAAATATTTGATATCCAACTCAAATAATTTTATTTTATATAGGACCAACGGTCGTTTGATAAAGAAAATAAATAAATAAATTTTAAAAAATATATTTTTTTGGAAAAATATACACGTAAGAATTTATTTTTATAAAAATAAATATACAAAAAAATATTTAAAAATATGAGCATGAGTGTGAAGGGAACAATGCGCTACCTTGGGCCCATGGTGACGACATTTCAATTCAATTTTTTTCTTCGACGATTCTATGTTTAATTAAAAATTAAATTATGTATTTATTAAAAAAAATATATAAGTAGATATTTTAATTGTGATTCAAATTATGTAAAAAAATATTAAATTTAGACTTACGAGTAGACTATACGCTCTACCCTAAGTTGAGATATAAAAAGTTAACTTAAAAAAATATATCTTAGACTTTGTAAGTCCAAACTCAACACGGTTACAGACGTTTATGGTGAAATTCAATTATCTACATACTCTAATTTTTTTGGATTTGATTGGCAAAAAAATGTTGATTTTTTTTATTAGATGTATATTTGATTTTTTAACCTAACATCGTTTATTCTATTATTTGACCGGAATGATTAAATGCATTAAGCGAAAAATTTAATAATATACTTACTCAAAAAAATTATTGTGCGTAGATAATTTAATTACGACATAAATGACACTAACTAGGCGTTGATTTTGTACTTTTGGACTGACCGTATAATACGATACATAAAAAACTATATATATACAATAATTGTATAATTTTTTATGTATATATATAAATAGTTATTGATTTTTGACTTTCAAACTGACCGTGTAATATGATACATATATAGTTTTTTATGTATCGTATTATACGGTCAGTCCGAAAGTAAAAAATCAATGTCTAGTTAGCGTCATTTATGCTGTATCTAAATTATCTACGCACTGTAATTGTTTTGATTTTTTTTGAGTAAGTATATAATTAAATTTCTCAACTAATGCATTTAATCATTCCGGTCAAATTATAGGACAAACGATGTTATGTTAAAAAATTAAATATATATTTAATAAAAAAATTAGAGTATTTAGATAATTAAATTTCATCAAAATGTCCTTAATCATGTTGAGTTTGGACTTACATGATCTGAGAGATATTTTTTTAAATCAATTTTTCATATCTCAACTTAGGGCAGAGCGTATAATCAACATGTAAGTCTAAATTTATTTATTTCTACATCATTTGAATCACAATTAAAATATCTAGTTACTATAATTTTTTTAATAGATATATAATTTAATTTTTAATTAAATATCGAGTCATCAAAAAAAAATTATCACCACCATTGGTTGCGTTTTGTGTCATTTTGGCACAAAATGCTATGCAGGATAGCGCATTGTACCATTCACATCCAGGGGTGCGACTTGTGGTTTTTTAGTACCAGTAGTGCATGTGTTTGTATTTCTAAATAATCTTTTATATATTTATTTTCCTATTTGTTTCTGACATGTATATTTAAACAAAAACAAAATCGTTGTATTCAGCAACCCTACCCGCCTAGAAGTTTATTAATATGTTTTGAGTAGTTTAACAATATTTATTAAATACATGTCATCCATCCGCATATGTTGGACGATTTTCGAAAAGTATTTATTTTAGATTTTTTTTTGAAAAAGTATAAATATTAAAAAAAAAATTAGCAAAATGTGCATCTGCGCAGGTGGGCCAATAGCGATTTTCATTTTTTTTTTCTTTTTATGTTTTTCTTTTTTAGAAGACACATCAGAGTGTAAATGGATTTTGAAAATCGCTACTTTGAGAAGACACATCAGACTTGGCCAAAAAAAAAAAAAAAGACACATCAGAGAAGACACAACCAAAAAGGCAGTATCAAACAAGGAAAATGATTTTTTTTCAAATAAATTTCTAAAGTAAATACTTTTTGAAAAAGTTCAAGGAAAATGGAAGGTTTGATCAAGAGAAATGAGTCAATTTTGATTACTTTGAGAAGACACATTAGAGTGTAAATGGATTTTCAGTGGGTGGAGGAGCAGGATACGGAATTGTAACCTCATTCACAACCAAAAAGGAAGTATCAATCAAGGAAAATGGAATTTGTTAGGTGAGGATCGAGTAATCTCATCGAGTTTCTCAAATCGGTTGGTGTAGAGACGCATGATTAGATCTCTCAGCAAGATGTTGGAGCAATTATAGCGCGGTATATCAATGACAACAAACTGAATCACCCTACGAAGAAGAGAGTAGTTTGTGATGAAAGACTTCAATTTCTATTTAGGAGGAAAAGCATAAGCAGACTTAAAATCAACGAGTACACTATGCAGAAAATCAAGAGTCTTCAGATGCCGAAGAAAAAGGCAGTGGAAACACCAAAGAGCTATTTTGCAACAGTAATTCCTGAAAATGTCAAACTAGCTAGTGTATTTGAAGAAAAGTCTCATTCAGAAACTTGTTAATAAACAGCTTTGTTTCAATGTTTTACCTAAGGGATGTTGTTCAGAACAAGTTGGAAAATTTAGGACAGGTAATATTTGCCTAGGGAAAAATTATTTAACTTCTTCTAACTTCCTTCCTTTCTGTAGGTGAGACTAGTCTAGAGAATGAAAAAACATCAGTTCGCTTGAAATTGAAATTGTAGCACTGACACATTCTTTGTCTCACAGACTTTCTTTAATAATTCATGTGATTTTTCTTGGACCTATGAATACTGAGATGGAGCAACGCAAAGTCCCTGTCCATCGAAAAACACCACGTAGTGGTGAATGAGCGATTTTTTTCAAAAAGTGTATATTTTAGAGAAAAAATTCTGAAAATCGCTACCGCTACTACCACCTGCGCAGATACACATTTTGCTAAATATGTTTTTTACATATATAATTTTTCAAATTTTTTTCTAAAACAAATACTTTTTGAAAAAAGTCCATATTTTGAGGAGTTTCATTTAAATGAAAAACTATATTCTAATGAGTTATTAATATATGTTTTAATATAATTTTTTTTGTTAAAGTAATATACTAAAAGAATATATGTATTAAAAATAAGTAATATGTTACAATTGTTTAATATTATATCATTATAAATTTATTTACATTAAAAGTAGTTCGTAAATAAGAATAATTTACAAAAACAATTATGATTTTTTCATTAGATATTTATTATTTTAAAAATATCGTAGTAAATAAAATGTTTATGGATGTTAAAATACTATTATATTATTTACTAATGTGAGATTTAATGATACATTTGAAAACTCAAATTATTAATTATATAACGTGGAAACATATGAGGGTTTGAGCCTCAAACTATAGTAGTCGTCAGTGTTAATATTATTTGTCTTAATCAAACATAATTATATATCTTTAAATTTTCAGAGTTTATAAAATCTCATGTGATAAAAAAAAATTGTAATTAATTAAAATAGGTTAAATTAATTGCTAAGACAAGTTGTGATTTTAAACTGAACCAAACTCAATTTATTGGAGCCAAATAATTAAATTAAAACACAAGCAGTAGCTGATATATTTTCTCAACAATGAAAAAGTTTGTTTTTTTCTATGGGAGTTAGAGGTTAATATGGATAGCATAGGATTGAAATTCCATATTTTTTTTGTCTATGAGTTTATCTTCATTGATATTAGTTGGGTTCCTAAAAAAAATGATTGGTTTAAAATCAATGCAGATGGAGTTGCTAAGGGAAACACATGTTTTGCAGGATCGAGTGAGGGTGATCCGAGATTACAAGAATAAATGGGTTGCGGACTTCTCAAGGAATTTGGGTTGCTCAAACAAACTTGCTGCGGAATGTTTGGCCATCTGAGATGGGCTCCTACTGGCAAAGACACTTAGATTAAATTAAATTCACCTTGGAACGGACTTCATCTAAGCTCATAAGGTAATCTCTAACGAAAATATGTCAAATTTAAATTGAAGTCATCTTTGTGGATTGCAGAAACTCTTGATGCAGTTCGAAAGAATGAAGTTCAGACATATTTTTCGAAAAGCAAATGTGGTCGCTGATATCATGGTGGACATGATGATTAACTAGTGTCCTGTTTTTGAACTCCACACGTCACCTCGAAAGGAAACTACTAATGCGCTCCGTAAAAATGCTATTGGTTTTTCATTTTCGAGAATTGTTAAAACTAGCTAGTTTTGTTTTTATAATTTGAACTTGAGTGAAAAGTTTGTCACATGTAGCGGTTTATTCCATAATTATATTTAAAAAAATCTATATTAAAACAAAAATAATATATATGAGAAGATACATTTTTTACAAAAATGTCACTAACAGTATTGAGTTTTGACTTAAAATATTTGAGTTAATTTTTTGTATGTTAAATTTTTATATCTCAAGTCTCAACTTAGGGTAACGTATATGGTCAATCTGCAAATTGAAATTCAATATTTTTTTGCATTATCTAAATCAAAATTCAAATATCTACTCATTCTAATTTTTTTTTAAATAAATATATAATTTGATTTATAATTAAAAGTCGTGTCGTCGGGAAAAATACTTACCATAATATGTCACTCACGTGGTGGTGTGGTGTGTATTTTGGCACATAACTCGCTCCAATAATATGCGAGTTGTTTAATAACTCGCACACTAGGATACACATTTTAATTAATTGATCTATATTTACTTTTATAAAAATACATTAAATTGATATACATATAAAGATCATTTGTTTTCCTTATACTTATAACATGTTTAGTTTGTGCAATAGAGTTGTAATAAGGAATACGAATTCCGTATAAAGTTGTTTGTTTCGCGGAATTGAAAATTCACAGTCCTAGAGAAGTGGGAATACACTTTCCGTTCGAAAAATGTCGGATTGCGTATTCTTAGCTCTCCCGGAATAGGATGTGAAATAGGCTTGTCCAAAAAACAGTTTCGGTCAAACTGAATCGATTATAGTATGATTTGGTTTGAATCTGTTCGACCGAACTAAATTCAAAACTATCCACTTTTTTAGGGTTTTCAAGCAAGCCAATTCAAAAAATATTAGTTTCAATTCAGTTCGAATCAACTCGTTATTTTTATGCCGGTTAATACTTAAATTCAAATCAAACCACTTTCAACCTATATAATTTTAGAATCGGTTCAAAACTAAATAAACTAAACCGATTCTGTGGAGAAGTAAACCCTTAACATATGTCTTCTACTCTATGAGGGTCGTTCCTAGACAGATCTTCGAATATCATCTCAACTTGATCAAATTCCCTTAAACTACACTGGGCTTTGGCAATTTGAGCTTGAAACTGAAAGTGGTTTGCGATATTCGTACTTAGCCGAGGACTCGTTGTGCATTCTTAGTTCTTGGTAAGAACTAGCAAGAAAAAAACCCTTCATCCAATGGTTATTGAGAAAGAGGTTGAACATCGAGTGTGGTGCACAAGGACTGTAGCTCGGACCATGCGCTCCAGGTCCATGGATAGTTAATTATTCACGGATTCCACAAGAACAGTTCGAGCACGGCTTTGATTGCCTTTTTCTTCGAGGACGAGACCGTATAGATACAAACAGACAGAAGGGATCGATGGATCCGTTCTCGCGGAGAACTGATAATTCCCTCTCCAGTGCAACTGATTATTTTTTATATTTTATTTTAATTAAATATTTATATTTTAATTATTATAATTTTTAATTAATTTATCATTTATTTATATTTTAATTAATTTAATTAATTACATTTTAATTAAAATGATTTTTTTAATATTTTAATTAAATTAATTATTTACATTTTAATTTAAGTAATTAATTACAATTTAATTATTTTGAAACTTTAATTAATTAGCACAATTTTTAATTAATTAAAGTTTTTTATAAAATATATTTTTAATTTAATTAATATTAATATTAATTTTTAAGCTTTCTAATATAATTAATAAATATTTTGTAAGATAATTGTATTATATATTATACATATTGAAGCAAATGGTATATATACAATTTTACTTGATTCCATTCCATTTATATATATCATTACACATAGGCTTGTTCATTTAAACCTTTTCGACTGAACTGATATGGTCTGATCTGGTTCTAATTTGGTTTGAACCGATTTGACCAAACTGATTTCAAAACCAAACCAATTTTTAGATTTCAAGTAGATCAGTTCAAAGTAGTAGCTTCAATTCAGTTCAAATAAACTAGTTCTTTTATATTGGTTTATACTTAAATTTATATCAAATCACTTTAAACATATATAATTTTAAAATCGGTTTGAAGCAAAATAAACCAAACCGGTCTGAAATTAAACCAAACCTAGAGATGTATATGTTGATGTTAGATAGGATTTCAGTTGTTTGCGGAACAGATTTTCAGTCGGTTCAGTATGTTTTTCAGACGATTCAGTGTTTTTTCAGTCGGTTCAGTGTATTTTTCAGTTGGTTCAGTGTATTTTCTTCCGGTTCAGTGTGTTGGACGGGATTTTCAGTTGGTTCAGTTTCGGTTTGAACCAGATTATTTCTTACCCAAAATTGTTATTAAAAAAAACAGACCAGTTCAAATAGGTTCGAACCAGACCAGTGTTTTTTACCTAAAGCATACCAGTTTTTTTATAAACATAAAAAAGTACTGGTTTTTACAAACCAGACCAGTTCATGAACAAGCCTAATTCCACCAACCAAACATTGGAATTCCATATTTCATTCCATTTCAATCTATTAACCAAACAACATCGTATCATTATCTTCTATTCATTATTCTATATTCATATTCTCTATTTTATATTCCTTACTTCGTATTCTCCTGACCAAACACACTGTTTGGCTTGTTGTCAACCTAATGCCTAGTTCGTGTTTTGGCAACTGAATAATATTAAACTTAAAATAATGAAATAAAATATTCGGCTTTTTTTTTCTTTCAAAATTAAGGTAATATTGAAAAACTCATTATCAAACTTATCGTTGTATTTTCCTATTTTCAAAATTAATTGTACTCGCGGATAAAACGTTCGTTAAATTTTATTAGTGATACTCATTGCATATACAATTCTAAATGATTTTTTTTTGTAACAACGCAACAATTTACCATTAATCCCTAAATGTTTCTTTACGTATTTAAATTTTATATCAATAATTTTTCAAATTTTGAATATTATTGTTGCAATTTAGTAATTAACATTATTTGTTTTATTGAATCATCAGCCTAATATAAGTTGTTGAAAAATAAGTAATGCTCTAAATTTAATATATAGATGCGACCAAAATATTTACTTTGACTATATTAAAAAAAAAACGTGTAGTAGATAATTAAATTAGACTAACAAAACATATGGCAAATTCACATTTTTAAATTTCAACAAATTTACAAATTTTGATATAATTTATGTTTGATGAAAAATCGAATTTCAACATTGCTTTTTAATTAGAGTCCTAAGTTCTAATATAATTATCTATATACGATATTGTTTTATGACATTGTTAAAAAATAAGAAGTTTTATAAATTGAGTGTTTAGAAACCACAAAAAATACTCATTTTGAGATTTGTTTTTTTAATCTCTAAAAGTGTAAGAACTTATAGTCAGTAGATATTTAAATTAGAACTCTAACTAAACATGAAGGGTTAGAGTTTGATTTTTTTTATAATTTTATTACCTTTGTCTTTAATTAAATTTTATTACTGATAGAAAATAAGAAACTCAACAATCTTTGTTTAATTAAAGTTATAATTTAATCATTATATAATATAATATATATTTTTTAGATATTTCACATTTGAAAATTATAAAATCAATTAGACAGAGGTATTTTTTTAATAGGGTAAAATACGACATTGCTCCCCAATGTTTGACCGGATTTTCAGTTGCCCCCTAAAGTTTAAATCGTAAAATTTCATAACCTCATGCTTAGTCAAAGTGCAAATTTGTCTCCTCCGTCAATTTCTTCATCCAAATTTAACATGATAAGTTTTGAAAATTGCAAAAATACAAGAAAAATTTCAAAAAATTTCACAATTTAACCATTTCAACATTTTTAAATGTTATAATTGAGTCCCGATTCAATCGGGACTCGATTGAGCCTCAATCGAGGGGCTCAGATCTGAGTCTTATCACATACTGACCCCATGGGTGGGGGACCTGGTCTGGGTCAAAACCCAAATTCGAGTCTCAATCGAATCATAACATAAATGTAACATTTTAAAAAAATGGAAATAGTTAAATTGTGACATTTTTGAAAGTTTCGAAACTAATTTTGTTAAATTTGAATGAAAAAATTGACGGAGGGGTAAACTTCCACTTTGACCAAACATGAATGAAATAAATTTTACGATTTAAACTTAAGAAAAAACTGAAAATTTACTTAAATATTATGAGATGATGTTACATTTTATACTTTTTAATATGAAATAAGGATATTGAGTGTTGCACACCTAATAATACCCCTTTTCTTGGCAAAAATAAAAAACACCCCTTTCGATTTATTATTATTATTATTATTTAAATTTGTACGTTTCACGCGGAGGAAGCTGGAAGGTGCCTCCAACCTTTGATTGCCAGCTAGCTGTCGGAGAGGGGTCCCGGATCTCCCATCCACGATTTGCACGTGTCACATTCACCTCTAAAGTCTTTTCCATTTAATTACCACCTGTAAAATTTAAGTTCAAGGTACGTTTTACAGTCATATGTTGTCTTTCTTACATGTGTGGTATAATATGTTACTATGTATTGTCATATTATTAAATTCACATGCCGTCCATATATCGTTTATTTAACCATTTAATGCTCATGCAAGGTTATTTTTTAATAAATTAAATTTATTTTTATAAATAACGAATGCACTATTCCTTTTATAAGTTTTCATTCTTTAATGTTCTATATATCTGTTTATCTTCTCCTTTGCAAGACTCACCAAAATAAAATCCTTGTATACTTGGTACCAATATGCAAGAACATATATTTTTTTCTAGCAGCATGGACGAAGTCATGTTAGAACGAGTAGGCAATTACCCCTCAATTTTAAATCTGTTAAGTTTTTTTAATACAAAAAACATATAAGAAACACGTGAAGTTAATAAACAACATTGTGCAAAATTGATGTACTAAAAAGTATGGCATAACCTTTTTTTTTTTAGAAAAGTAGAATTTTTGACATTAATATACCTCATTTGATAATTACATACGAAAATATAATCGTTATTTTAAAAAATACGAAAGCATATCTATCCGCGAATGTGATTCGCGTGCGGACATAAAAATTATCACTCGTGAATGTCATTCGCGAGTGTAGATTGATATTAAGGTCTGTCAACTCTCCGATCTATACGACTGTCTCTCTTCAATTTGTTAGATCTTCCAATCTGGATTTTTTTTAAAAGTAAGCATTTTGCTTTTTTTATTTAAAAAAGTAAGTATACAAAAAATAAATTTAGAAAAATAAGTATACGCGCACCCTTGAGTGGCGCTCATGCAATTATTTTTTCCCAATAATGACGACTCGATATTTAATTAAAAATAAAATTATGTATTTATTATTTTTTTTAACAATTATAGTAAGTAGATGTTTTAATTGATGCAAAAAAATATTAAATTTGGATTTACGGATTGCCTGTACGGCATGCCGTAAGTTGAGATATGAAAATTTGACTTAAAAAATTATAACTCAGACCATGTAAGTTCAAACTCAACACGGTTAACGTCATTTATGTCGTAAATAAATTATCTACGTAGGGTAATTTTTTTGATTAGAAATACAGTGATTTTGTAACCTAACATCGTTTATTTTATAATTTGACCGAAATAAGTAAATGCATTAGGTGAGAAATTTAATTATGTACTTACTCAAAAAAATTACGGTGCGTAGATAATTTAATTACGAATCAAATGACGCTAACTATGCGTTAAGTTTTTACTTTTAGACTGACTGTATAATACGATAAGTAAAAAACTCTACATACGATACAAAAACTTCCAAATAGTGCTTTGCATAGTAAATTTACTGTTCATAGCACTATTTGAAAGTTTTTGTATTGTATGTATAGTTTTTTACGTACCGTATTATACAGTCAGTCTAAAAGTAAACAATTAGCGCATAGTTAGCGTCATTTAATTCGTAATTAAATTATCTACGCACCTTAATGTTTTTGATTTTTTTGAGTAAGTACATAATTAAATTTATCACCTAATGCATTTAATTATTTCAGTCAAATTATAAAACGAACGATGTTATGTTACAAAACCACTGTATTTCCAATAAAAACTTACCTTAAGATAGATAATTGAATTACCACATAAATGACGTTAACCGTGTTGAGTTTGGACTTACATGGTATGAGTTATAATGTTTTAAGTAAAATTTTAATATCTCAATTTACGGCATGCCGTACAGTGAATCCGTAAATTCAAATTTAATATTTTTTGAATCATTTGAATCGCAATTAAAATATCTACTTACTATAATTTTTTTAATTTTTTTTAATAGATATATAATTTTATTTTTAATTAAACATCAGGTCGTTATTATAAAAAATATAATTTGTAAAAAAAAAATAAAAAATTGGGGTTGCAGGCGGTGGCGCCTATTAAATAAGCGCCACCCAGGGGTGCGCGTATGTCCAATACGCGCTATCCGGGGATGTGCGTATACCTATTGTTCGAAATATTTTTTTTATATTTATTTTTCTAAAAAATAAATACTTACTTTTTAAAAAAAATCTCCAATCTGATTAATGTCTTTTTTAGATATTTTTATATCACATGACCCCACCTACTTAGATAATTTTTGCAGGATTCTTGCTTAGATTATTTTTGACCTCCAATCTATCTCCAAGAATCCTCCAATCTGTCTCTCTCCCATCTATCAGCTCCCCAATTTGTCATCCAAATATCTTGAGTTTTTTCAAAAAGTATTTATTTTAGATTTTTTTTTGAAAAACTATATATTTAAAAAATATATTTAGCAAAATGTGCATCTGCGCAGGTGGTATTAGCGATTTTACAAAATCGCCACTGGTAGTAGCGATTTGTCAAAAAAAAATTCTATAAAATATACACTTTTTGAAAAAAATCGCTCATTCACCACTACGTGGCGTTTTTCGATGGACAGGGACTTTGCGTTGTTTCATCTCAGTATTCATAGGTCCAAGCCTGCAACATAAATTATTAAAGAAAGTCTGTCAGACAAAAGAGTGTCAGTGCTACAATTTCAACTGGTTCTCTAAAAATGTGAAGTTTAGATACTAACATGGTACAGCAACCAAGGTCTTTCAAGCGAACTGATGTTTGTTCATTCTCTAGGCTAGTCTCACCAAATTCATCAACTGGTTCTCTAAGAATGTGAAGTTTAGATACTAACATGGTGCAACAACCAAGGTCTTTCAAGCGAACTGATGCTTGTTCATTCTCTAGGGTAGTCTCACCAAATTCCTCAAGAAAACAAGAAAGGAAGTTATAAGAAGTTAAATACTTTTTTCCTAGACAAATATTACATGTCCTAAATTTTCCAACTTATTCTGAACAACATCCCTGAGGTAAAACATTGAAACAAAGTTGTTTATTCACAAGTTTCTGAATGAGACTTTTCTTCAAATACACTAGCTAGTTTGACATTTTCAGGAATTACTGCTGCAAAAAAGCTCTTTGGGGTTTCCACTGCCTTTTTCTTCAGCAATTTTTTAGGTGCAAGAGGGCGGCCGACTTTAACTGGTGCAGCATCCTCACCCGAAATCCAAAACTCCTCATCTGAAGACTCTTGATTTTCTGCATAGTGTACTGACAACAACTCGTTGTTTTACGTCTGCTTATGGTTTTCCTCCTAAATAGAAATTGAAGTCTTTCATCACAAACTACTCTCTTCTTCGTAGGGCGATTCAGTTTGTTGTCATTGATATACCGCGCTATAATTGCTCCAACATCTTGCTGAGAGATCTAATCATGCGTCTCTATACCAACCGATTTGAGAAACTCGATGAGATTACTCGATCCTCACCTAACAAATTCCATTTTCCTTGATTGATACTTCCTTTTTGGTTGTGAATGAGGTTAAAATTTTGTATCCTGCTCCTCCACCCACTGAAAATCCATTTACACTCTGATGTGTCTTCTCAAAGTAATCAAAATTGACTTATTTCTCTTGATCAAACCTACTTATTAAAGACGCTATCATCTTGCAATGAGGACTTCATTCGTGCATGTATGGGGAGTTTGGATATTTTCTTAAAATCGCTAATACCCTACCTGCGCAGATGCACATTTTGCTAAATATTTTTTTTAAATATAAAATTTTTCAATTTTCTTTCTAAAACAAACACTTTTTGAAAAATTTCAAAAATCTTCCACCCTATCTTTTTATGTTAGCATTACAATTCATCAATTTGCACCTCTCACCTCACCTCGCGAATGAGATTTGCGACTACGATTTATACGTTCACCTGCGAAAGGCGAACACTATTCGCGGGTGGTAAAAATGTAATCCTCAACCCACACATCTCATTCACGGATATGTATAATTTCATATTTTTTTTAAAAATAACGAGAACATTTTCGTATATAATTATCAAATGAGTTATATTAAGGTCAAAAATTTGAAAATAGTATGGTATAATTTAATTTCACGTGTGTTTAGATATGGGGTGTATTTAATATACGATAAAACATAATTTGTAATGATTTATGTACTTTTCTTAAAATTTATGTGTTCTGTAAAAGAAGAATAAAGCGAGTTCTTAAAAAATGTATAACTAAGAAGCTAATCCGCATTTTATACATTATATAAAATTTGTTCTAGCTATTATTGTATAAATTAAGTATATATATAAAAGTTCAAATTATTATATCAATTAAAATTTAAAATACAAATAATTTTAATCATATTATTATACTAATATAATTAACTCAACTTAAAAAATATTTATTATTATTATTAATAGATAGAATGTTATTTAACATTAATAACTATTTTTTAAGTTTATAACGATTATCATTTATCATATAATCATTATAGACGTGTTAGATTCATGTAGTAATATAAAAATAAAAGAAAGCGTGAACAGTTATTTAATTGTGGGTTAATTATCAAATAAGTACCCTAACTTTACATGATTTGACAGATATGTATCTAAACTGTTTTTTTGCCACAAATAGATTGCACAACTTTGTGAAATTAGCAAATATGTACCTAACGTTAATTTTCCGTTAAGAATAAACGGAAAATAACGTGAGGAGCAAACAAGTACCTAAACTTACACGAATTAGCAAGTAGATATCTGCACCAGTTCAAAAATCGGTTCGACTGAACCATCGTTTTTAAACTAGGATTTATATACCAAACACATGCATGATTCAACTCCAGATGTTCTCGGTGCATTAAGGAAGCATCATGAATACATCGCGCAGGTCCATCACCATCCGGACCCCCATGTATCCCTGTTATACCCGGTCGGAATAAGATCGCTCTCGGCTTCGTTTACGTTGTTGTCGCTTTCGTTCGAGTACTTCCTTAGTTCAGTCCTCTCGGATACCCATCGCTCTAAACCTAGTTCGGAGATGGGCATTGTCGACAAACCCGACTTAGAATCTAAGCCTTTGAAGGAGGAACTTGTATGTAGAAGGAGATTTTTTTGCAAAGAATATTCAGACCAATGATTTATATTGAATATATTGATTGTCTTATCATGTATATACTATAAATTTTAAAGACTGAACAACATGATCACGATATGTAGGTTTACGAGTTAATCTGCACGATCCGTTATCATTTCAATTCTATGATATAAAATTTACATATCAACTAGTTCACTCACACGACCCCATAAACCCTACTTAGATGCACCGAGAACATTTGGAGTTGAGCCATGCATGTGTTTGGTATATAAACTCTACATTTTTTTAAATAAATAAAGTGGTTCGACCGAATCGATTCTGAACCAAATCAGGTATTTACTTGCTAATTTATGTAAGTTTAGGTATACGTTTGCCAAATCATGTCAAGTTCAGGTACCTGTTTGCTCCTCATGTACTCCTCACGTGATATTTTTCATTTATTCTTAACGGGAAATTAACGTTAGGTACCTATTTGCTAATTTCACAAAGTTGGGCAACCTATTTGCGGTAAAAAGTTTAGGTACCTACTTGTCAAACCATGTAAAGTTGGGATACCTATTTGATAGTTAATTGTTTTTATTTATTTGCTTTCTTAAGAGAAAATATGTGGAGACTGTGTATTATAATATCTTAACTTAAGAAATTATATACTTACAATATTTTATAAAACTATCACTTTAATTGTTAGATATATAAAATTAGACATGTGAATATTGATTTTAGGAAATTAACATGTATTATATAAACTTATCCAAAGTTTAGTCTTAAAAATAAAAATTATTAACAAGATTTCACATGTAAACTTAATTTTTATAAAATATAACACTATGGATTTAGTATTTGAATAAAAGGAATTTAATAAAAAATATAAATGCACTTGTGAAATGAAGTGAAAATGATGAAATATTTATAATTTATATAGAGAATAATTAAGATAATTTAGATATGTATAAAAAATATATGCTACATAGGTCAATAGAAATTATAGATTGACATTAATTAATTAATGAGAAAACGTCTTAAAAAATAATTTATTATAATCCTATATAATTTAACCATAACCAAATGAAGATTTTGGCCAAAAGAAAAAACAAAACCAAATTAAGATATAATACCAAGATTACTATCATCCGAGTTAACATCCAGAGACCAAGAAAGCAAGTTCAAATATGAGAAATGAATATAATAATTTAGTTTGTTTTTTCAGGTATAACTTGTATGATTCCAGGTATAATTTCTATGATTTTATTATTATCTAGTGATATTTACTATTCTCATCTACCCACGGTTAATATTAATTAAATTAAATAAAAAATTAAAATTAATCTTATATTCAATCTTTTTTATTTTTATTTATTGTGTTATAATTTTTTATCATTATTAATTAGGTAAATTTATTAGACATAATCATTAAAGTTTTACGCTATGCAACTGAGAACATCCAATACTCTAAAGTCAAAAAACCATTATCAAATAAATTGCATGTTGCCCAAAAAACAAAATTGCTTCACAACAATATTTTTTAGGGTTAATTACTTAATTGGTTACACATGTTTGACCAATGTTCAGAATGGTTACACATGATTCAAAATGTGATTAATTGGTTTTGAAATGTGACTATTTGGTTTTTTCACTGTTCACCGTTAAAATCACAGTTAAGTCACTATTTAGATACGTAAAATGACGAAATTACCCCTAGAATTATCTTCAAGAACACATCATCTTCAAGAACAATAATTGAAGAAACCAGAAATCTGATTTCTAGGTTCTTGAGAAACCAGAAATCTGATTTCTGGGTTCTTGAGAAACCAGAAATCTGATTTCTGGGTTCTTGAGAAACCATAAATCAAATTTTTGATTCTTGAAGAACTCAGAAATCTGATTTCTGGTTCTTCAAGAACCTAGAAATCTGATTTCGGGGTTCTTCATGAATCAAGAATCGCAATTCTGGGTTCTTGAAGTTCTGTATTGCAGTATATGTTATCACCAAATGTGATTAAATGGTCATACATGTTTCTCTATAATGTGATTAAAATGTCATACATGTTTCTCTATAATGTGATTAAATGGATACTGTTGTTTGAAATGATGTGATTAAAAGGATCGACATGTTACCCACATTGTGAAGAACCCAGAAATACTGTTTCTGGGTTCTTGAAGACCCAGAAATCTGATTTCTGGGTCTTCAAGAACCCAGAAATCTGATTTCTGGGTTCTCAAGAACATCAAATCGAATTTGATTCGATTTTGGTTCTTCAATCCTTCCAATCTGCTCTTCAATACAACTAAGGGCATACTAGTCATTTCACAATTCAATAATATGTTAAAAAATGAATTAACGTTAAAATTAACGGTTTACTAACGGAATAACCAATTAATCACATTTGGAAAAACATGTGTAACCAATTAGTCACATAGCAAAACCAATTAATCACATTTTGAAACATGTGTAACCATTCTGCACAACGGTGAAACATGTGTAACCAATTAAATAATTAACCCTATTTTTTATTACACAACTACAAATAATGTTTTAAAAAATTTATTGCCAAAATCGATAGAGCAGTATAGAACACATTTTCCTAGGTAACACTTTTTTTTCTTCTCAGTTTTGAATTTTGAGACTTTACTTTTTGTTAAAAACAAATTAAAGAAAAAAGAAACTTGAATAATCCCCGATCTGGTTTAGAATCAATTAGCCTAAAATCAAATCCATCTCCCTCTTCTATCTGGTTGCCTCGTTTCTATCTAGCTTTAATAGAACACACTCCTTCTACCTCTCTCTCTCTCTCTACCTCCATTAAACCTCCACATCACAATCTTCATCGCCATTCATGTACCGACTCCCCTCCTTCTATAAGTTGCATAGACAGCTTTTAGCAATCTGAGAGGTTCGAGGACATCGTTTAGTATTAGCTGCGCTAGACTCTGCAGATTCAAATGCGTGGATCTGCTGTCGCTAAACCATCATCTAAAGGTTATATTCTAGTGATTTTGCCTTCTTTTGTAGCTTAGAATTATCGTAATCTGCATTAGTCGAAGCTGTTGAGCGCTGCTTGATGCATCATGATTTGAGTCTTGGAAGATTTTACGTTCTCCAACTCAACAACCAAGCCATTAGAAGTTGAGCTCAAAGTGCGATTTTGGTTGGAATTCTGGCTCTGGTAGCTTTGGGATTTGAATTGTTTATTTGATCATTTGTGATATGTTTCGCTCACTTACTTGGTTTCTTAGTTGTTGAATTGTAGGAATTTGCTTTCTGGTATGTTCTTTGATTATTAGAAAGGTGCTGCTTCAGGAAAGTGTTGATATAAATTTGTCGATCCAAGTCGAGGTTATACTTGCATTGATAGTTTCTGTAGTAATTCCTGAATCGTTGGTCCAACTTTCGGTGATAACTGCTTAGCTTTCTGAATTGTTGATCCAACTCTTTCTGATCATTTGCATTGTTTGGGGAGGTCAGTATTGGCCTGATAATAGACTTACAATAGGCATTTAATCAATGTTGCTTAATTGGAGATGAAATGTTTTTTATTTATTTCTTTCTTCCTTTCTAAATAAATATTATGTTCTTTTGCTAGAAAATACAACTTTATACAACTCCCTTAATCATCAGAGAGTCTGGAGTACAGACAATTATTTGCATATGAGCGGTGAAAAAAATAATATTCAGCGGTTACTCAAACTTAAATTTTACGAGGATGGGTGTATGTGTTAAAATAAGATCCTTGGAGGAGTTGATGAGGTTCCAAAAATATCAGATGTTCACCTTTTTTCTTTTCTTAGCAGGTTATACAGCTTTCAGTTTAAGGGAGTCTTACTCTGAGCGTCCATATATTTAAGTCAATGATTATTTATATTGGAAATAATATTTGATTGAAGATGGGACTTTTTAGGTAAGGATTGGAGAGGAATGATTTTGCATCCTAAAAGTTAGAGCATATGGCGGAGACACGAGATAACTCAGGGTCATCACACCAAAGAACTTCCAGTGCTACATGGTGGCCCTCAGATTTTACAGAGAGATTTGGATCTATTTCTTTGGGTTCTCAAGAAGAAATTTTAGGTCTTAACGGACCATCTAGGAAAGAAGAGCATGATGTTGTGCCTTCTCAAACAGCATCGGAAATTCTTTGGAGTACGGGAATGCTTTCAGGATCTATTCCGAATGGATTCTATTCTGTCATTCCGGTGAGGAACAAATCTAATCTTGCTGCTGTATCTGTTTCCTGCTTTTACGAATGACTTCTACGCTAAGCTGATACATATTCATTTCACTGTGTTGGACATATGTGAACCCTATGAAATTTAAGTTCAATGTTCATGAAGCCACTAGTTGATCCTGCTCTATTATTGACAGGACAAAATATTCAAAGAACAATTCTTTAGTATTCCTACTCTGGAGGAGCTTCACGCACTGGGTGCAGAAAGTGCTAGGGCTGATACCATTCTCGTGGATTTTAAAAAAGACAAGAAGCTATCAATGCTGAAACAGTTGGCTGCTACTCTAGTTAGGGGGATGAATTCTAATCCTGCTGCAATCATAAAGAAGATAGCTGGTTTGGTATTGCTTCCTACCAATGACTCTTTTGTTTATATCAAGCTTTTCAATCAACACTCAGGCTTCGTATATGCCTTATCTTTTTTGGTGTAGTTTGTTCTAGCAAATTAATCTGACTATTATCATATTTATGTTTTGTTTTGTGGATATATAAGTGTGCTTTCATGTTTGCGCACTTGTATATAGTTATACAGTCCTTTGATGTTCCATACAGGGTTTGATTTATTCCATGAAGTAGGATAGTCTATAGATTCGTTCATAATGTTTGGTTCTTTTCAATTACTTTGTCAAACTCTGACTAGACACTGCTTATTGTGTGGCCACTTATTACTATACAGGTGTCTGATGTTTACAAAAAGCCAAATTCAGATAGTCCTGCAAAACAGGTGCTTGAAGAAGCATCAAACATGTTAGAAAACCGAGTTGTCCAGATGCTTGGGCAAATAAAGCAAGGATCTTGTCGGCCAAGAGCAATTCTGTTTAAAGTTCTTGCAGATACAGTAGGTCTTGATAGTAGGCTCGTGGTGGTAAGTTTCTAACATAAGATATACTTGGCCGCCTTCCAGCTATTATTTTTTGTATTCTAGTAAGTCAAAGAACCTCTAGAAAACAAATCATCTTCTATGTAAGACATTTCCTTTTGTTTTTTCAGTTTACTCTACTGTTATTCCTTGTTAGGGTTTACCAAATGATGGTGGTGCTGAGTGTGAAGACTCATATAAGCACATGTCTGTGATAGTCTCATTGAACTCTGTGGAGCTACTGGTTGACCTTATGCGGTTTCCAGGCCAGCTGATACCATGGTCAACAAAGGCTATTTTTACTACCCACATTTTTGCAGCTGGGGAGAGTGATTCTGCTGAAAACGACTCTTGTGATTCGCCGCTTGAACCAAATAGTCCTATGTACGGGTATTCAGAGAGGTACATTAAGTATATTTAATATGCAGTAATAAGTTACTGAATGTAGCATTGTTATTCACATTTTTCTTTTGTATGCATAGCGCTGAGAAAGATGACGGCCTATTTCCAAAAACACCAGAAGCTTCCTCAAACACTCCAGGTCTTTCCTCGAGGAATATATTGATGCGGTCTAACACATTTGTTGACCGCAGATTGAAGTAATGCTTACACTTATTTTGATCCAAACTTCCTTTTTCATACCTTAAGCTATTCCTCTCTATGAGATTGTAGTTTATATCAAGTAATATTTTGTACTTTATATCTTGACGGATAGTGCTCCTCAAAAAAGTTACTGTTAGTATTTATTTAATTTCCCCCCTTGCTCAGTGTGTCACGAAGTGAACCCAACATTGCAGCAACATTTTGGAGGCGCAGTCGTAGAAAGGCTGTAGCTGAACTGCGGACAGCTAGTTCCAGGTCACTACTGCTTTTATAATCAGCTGGTTTCTATGTTAATGCATTATAACTCATTCTTTTCTTCTGCTAATCGACTATGAAATGCTTCAGTTAAGGTTTTCTGCATATATCTCTGTAAATTTGTAATGTTTGTCTTTTCTGTCCAAATGCAACTATGCATGTCTGGTGCATTCTCATGTCTGTCTTGGTTTTCAGTCCAGAGCACCCCACTTTTCAAGGACGACGATCGATCCTAAGTGGTAACAAGAATACAAACAAAGATTCTGCCGATGTTGCATCTACATCAAGGTTATGATCTGCATTAAAAAAAAACATCGATTTAAGCAAAGTCAAATTTTGTTAATTATATTTATCTTCCCATATATTTGAATTTTCATTCTATGGATGCTGTTAACAGAAATTCTGGTCAATGTAAAATTTCAGGGAATCCATAATGATTAATATTTCAATTTAGTTGACTTTTGGTTTATACTTTTAGTTTAATCCAATTATTTGACATCAATATTCATACTCCATAAAAAATGGACTGGTTGAACAATACGCAGGTCAGCCGGTTCATCTACTCCAGAAACTCGCAGGATAAGAAGAAGAAGCATGAGCATGACTCCAGAGATTGGTGATGACATTGTAAGGTAATGATAAACATCATTAATTGTCGGTGATACTACACGGCACTCTATTAATAATATGTGTGTTAAATGATTGATTGGTAAATTCATTTTCGCATATTTTGTATGGCAGTAACGACAAAGGTATGATTTTTAAGTTTGGGAATTATTTCAGGGCTGTCAGGGCGATGAATGAATCAATGAAGCAAAATCGTCTGCTGACAGAGCAAAAGGATGAACTATCTGGCGGAATGTCTACTTCCTATGGTCGGGACCATTTTATGTCACAAAAAGCCATATCATTGCCTACATCACCTCACGAATATACGAGCCAAACTTCTGAGAGAAGCGGAACCGTCCCATTGAGCCGCAATGATGAAACGGTATCGATGTGGAATAGGGTTCTGGAGTCTCCCATGTTCCAAAATAAACCATTACTGCCTTATGATGATTGGAATATTGACTTCTCAGAGATAGCTGTTGGAATTCGTGTTGGGATTGGTTAGCTTCGTCATCATCTCCCCCTCCCCACCCTCCATCTTTAGTTTACAAAGATAATACATTTCTAGTTGGCTGTATAACTGATCTTGTCTAACCTAGTGCTTTTCCCCTACTCAATAGGGTCTTTTGGGGAAGTGTTCCGCGGAATGTGGAACGGAACTGAAGTTGCAATTAAATTATTTTTGGAGCAAGATCTGACTGCGGAAAACATGGAAGATTTCTGCAATGAAATTTCTATACTAAGGTATTCTCCATTTCACATTTGATCATTTCATTCTTGGTTTTACATTATGATTCTGACATGATCTCTAATTTCCATGTATAAATCTCTCCTTAGTCGTCTTCGACATCCAAATGGTAATTCTCTTACCTATGCTCTCACCTCAATTTCATGTGCTATCATCACTGTCTCAAGATGATTTTTTCTCCTATCATAAAAAATCCCTAAACTAATTTTCTTGCAGTTATACTGTTTTTGGGGGCATGCACCAAGCCGCCAAGGTTATCAATGATTACAGAATATATGGAGCTTGGGTCTTTATATTATTTGATCCATTCAAGTGGCCAAAAGAACAAGCTTAGTTGGAGAAGGAGACTTAAAATGATACGCAATATTTGCAGGTATCCCACTTTAAAAAAAATTTAACCTTTTAAAAAAGGCTGGGTTATTCATCGTTGTAATGGAACTACAGGGGTCTGATGTGCATTCACCGAATGAAAGTAGTTCACCGCGATTTGAAAACTGCAAACTGCTTAGTGAATAAGCACTGGACTGTCAAGATCTGTGATTTTGGGTTGTCAAGGATAGCGACGGACTTGCCAATGAGGGACTCTTCTTGTGCTGGAACACCCGAATGGATGGCTCCCGAACTTATCCGCAACGAACCCTTCACAGAGAAATGCGACATCTTTAGCCTTGGCGTCATAATGTGGGAGCTCTGCACTTTGAGCAGACCGTGGGACCGCATCCCTCCAGAAAGAGTGCGTCATTTTATATTGATATCATCAATCTTGATCATTAATTTGATCCGATCCTGAATCTGATTTGTTGTTTTGTGATGTAAGGTGGTGTATTCAGTAGCAAATGAAGGATCAAGGTTAGAGATTCCTGACGGTCCATTGAAAAGCCTCATTGAAGGTCCTACTAATGATATAATTTATTTATTTTATATAAAGTTTCTCTTGATTTTTTCGTTCGAAATGAGGCTCATTTTTTTGTACTTTTTTTTTGTAGATTGCTGGGCAGAAGCTCCAAATGAGAGGCCAAGCTGCGAGGACGTGCTGTCGCGTCTGCTAGACTGCGAATACTCACTCTGTTAAGTGACACTCCCTCTTCTCTTCTCCACCCTTCTTTGTACAGTAAACACGTCTTCTTTCCAAGCTTTTTCAACACTTTTCTGTAATTCCATTCTCCATTTTGCAATGTTGAGTGTAGAATATCGGATGATTTCGGCTTTCTTTCTTCCTGTTCCTGCTTTCTTTCCCAACCCATGCCCTGTTCCTGTTCGTTCTTTGTTTCAAACTGTTTTGAGCTTTTTTGTATGGAGTTTGAATTGCTCTTAGAGGTCAGCTCTAAAGTTTCATTTTGTGTAATTCTTTGCGTTTAATGTTGAAACCTCGAGCCTTTTACAAGTTCTTCTTCAATTCACTAGGACTCTCATTCTTTCTGAAATGCTGCATCTGGTCTAGTACGATTTGTTGAAGTCCAAAATTGACTCATCGTCTTCAGTTATGTTCTCTTGATCGCTGTTGACGTTGGAATAGATGTGTCGGGCAAATGGAATGGAGCAGAACTTGTCATTGCACCACACTTAACCACTACTCTCTCGATGGGTTCGATTCAGTCTTCTGGATTCCGTTTAACTCAATATGCAATAGTTAGCTACTTAGCTTAAGCTTAGCTTAAGCTTAGCTTGAGGTAGTATTAATCAATTTTCATGCTACTCTGACTAATAAATATTCCATACACCATTCGTTTAATTTATTCCACCAAGTAGAAAGATGAAAATGTTATATAACAATAAATAGAAAATATAAATACCTTGTTGATCTTTAATTCTATAGATTCTATTATTAGATTGATCAACTTAGTTATAAAACCTTAGTTATATGGCCAAAAAATAAAATAAATAAAAAACTTAATTATAAAATCATATAGTATGTAAAAGTAAATTTATTTATAAATTTAAAGAAAAAAAATGCAAAAATTATTAGTAACGGTTAACTATTTATTTGCGATTACATTTTTCTTTGAAAATCAAGTTCGAATAGATTATTTATTTTTACTCCTCTTTTTATATTATTTTGTGATGAAATTTATATAAAAAGAAATAGTTATATATTAATTTTCATTATATGAAAGATATACTTATTTCTAGGGCTGGGCATGAACCAGTTCAGAACCGTACCTGATCTAAAATGTGGTAAAGGTACAGTTCAACCCCTTTGTGCAAACGCACCATATTTTTGCTAATTTATCGTACATATTCTGAACAGGTTCAGTTGAACTTTTTTTATATATATATAAAAAAAATTGCAATCAATCCAGTGCATCCATCTTCAAACGGTGAACATAGCAAACAAGCACTACTAGGGGTGAGCAAATTACCCATTTGGACCCGGAACCGACACTTCGTGTAGGTTTCAGGATTTTTTTTAGAACCTATTTATTCGGTTTCGATTCTCCTATCTAGGTGCCCTAAAGTAACCCGAACCGGTTCTCTCTCTCTCTCTCTCTATATATATATATATGTATATTAAAAACAAATAGAGACAACCCCTAAAGCCTTCTCTCGCTTTCATATTCATGACAAACAATGTGTTATATTCATTTGTGAGCAAAGAAATTTTGTTCCGGGAAAAAACAAGGTTTCGGGTATTAATCTCTTCCCCCGGTGAACAAACAAAGTATTGAATATTTTAACTCTAAACCGGAACCGAACCGGGGACAAAAAGAAACAGGTTCCTAACAGAGTACTCGGAACCGTTTGCACAAACAGGCTCCGGGTAGGTTCCGGTTCCAAAATTAAACGGGTAGGTTCCTGTTCCAAAATTACATACCTTGTATTAGACTGGGTAGGTCCCGGGAACCTCTAAATTTACAGGGTACCCGGCAACACTAAGCACCACAAGCACCACAACAAATACAACAACAATGAAATAAGTACATCAACAAGTAAATAAAACAAGCAAACCTCTCGGCAAATCGTCTGTACTTCTAAGTGGATGAGTCATGAGGTGTAAGGTGTGTGCTAGTGAGTTTGAATCGCTGCTGAGTGGAGCAAGCAAGCAACGAATGAGCTGCTGAGTCTTCTTAGTGCGGAAGCAAGCAAACCTATCTTCTGGGTCGGCTGACGTGAGGCATGTGCTGCTGAGTGGGAGAATGTTGAGTGTTGTCGTTGTGAAAAATAACATAACAAGTGGAAATTAGGGTGCCGTGTGCTGGCTCGCCTTGCCGCTCAGTGTTGTGTGCTGCTACGAAAACTACAGTCTCTCACCGCTCGGTGTCGAAGTGGGAACTCAGGAAGGAAGACGAAGAATCAGATTTACTATGATTTATGAACTAATTTAGGTTACATAGTATATTAAAACTGATTCAAAAAGTGGTACGGTTTACCTTATGTAAATCGATTATTTGTGGTTCACCATAACCACGCCATATTTTTACTGAAAAATCGTTTGTTTTGTGAATTGGTTCGGAAGCGGTACAATTCACAAAATATACAGTTCAGTTAGGCCAAACCGGATTTTTGCCCAGTCCTGCTTATTTCGATCTCTTTCTTTTAGTTATATTCTTATTCATTTTTATTAACTTATATTATCTAATTAAAAATATATTTTTTCATTTTCTATTTATTTTAAACAGTTTGATCGTTTTTCCTGTTCTATTTTTACATTAGCGAAACTAAATTATAGCTACATATTAACTGTATTAACTAAAATATATTACCCACAATTTATATGTTATACTTTCACATTATATTGCATATTTTTATCGTTTTATTATATATTTTCTTAAATATTTTTATTTCTTATTTTCCCCCTCTTATTATAAAGTATCTCTCTATAAATTATATATATATATATATATATATAATTTTTTTTTATCATTAGTAACAAATTATCTAACCAAACTATAAATACATATATTTTCTTAAAAATGATACAATTTTTTCACATACTACTTTATATGGGAGTGTCATAAATCCTGAGGGATTTGAACATAAATCCTAATTGTGGTAGTCAAGAAGAAAATACAATCTATATCCTTCGGGAGTGCAAGGTGGCCAAAAAAGCTTGGACATATACGTGTATTTCGCAAAACTTGATAAACTTCTTTTGGAGTAATATTTACACTTGGTTGAATTTAAATTGCAGGAATCAAGAACCTCATACGAATGAGATCGAATTAGGTTTGACAATGGTTAGGGTATGATGCGAATATCACAAATACCATAACCATACCATATTTTTAAATCACATACCATAACCATAACCATTACGGGTACGAATTTTAATACCATAACCGTATTCATAACTGTGGTTATTAGACATATTTATTACCACATGTGTAATGGAGAACACCATGAATGATATCTTAATAAATATATAAACCTATGTAACATACAAAAATAATATTCAACTCTAACACCATTCAAACTTAACACCTCTAGAATTATGCATTCGTAAAATTTGAAAGTGAAAATCATATTTATGTTATTAGTATATACTAACATATTAATATTAAATATTTATTATATTTATATAATAATCATAATTATAATCATGAGTATGACTAAAATATCATAACCATTACGGGTAAAAAAATTCATCACCATAACCGTACCATCATGATACAGTTAATCATATAAAAAATAACGATTGTAACCACAATTATCATGTTTTCACCGCACTATTATCAATCCTAGATCAAATGGAGATTTATTTTCATTTCTACCATCTGGTTTATTTGAAAAAAATAGAAACTCTGTATATTTAATACCGCTCCTATTATCATTGACATCGCTAATCTTGGTGTAGTACAAACTAAAGAGATAATGACTTCTTACTCAAGAATCAGGGACACTCAAGAGAGTAATACCGGTCAAGTAGGATCGAAACCTCATGACCAAGGATGAGTATGAAATGAGAGAATGGATAAAGGGATTTCAAAAGATACATGGACTTCAAACCAACTTAGTAACATAACTTTGGGGAATCATGGATGGATTATTGGTGGCCAAAAAAGTATAGAAATCGAAGCAATTCACGTGGAATCAAATGCATGCATAAGAAACGATAAATTTGATCATTCATGATGATAATGCTAACATACCTCTCATGACCTTAATTCTGGATTGCAGGAAGTTGATCTCAGATTTCAAAAGATTCAAAATACTAAACATATTCCGGGAAGCAAATGGAATAGCGGACGCTTTCGCTAAGAATGCGATTAAAATGGACGAACAATTTACCACTTTGTTAGAATCACTTATGGAGGTGCTCATTCTTATTTGGTTTGATGGATTAATGAAAACTCATTCTAAAGTTATCCCTATATATATTACTCAGCTGTAATCTATACTTTATTTCTTAAAAAAAAATTGAGATGAATCTGACGAACCCTAAACCCTAAAAAAACTGTGTGAGGGGACAGTATTATCGAGGCTTGCTGCTTATTCATAGTCGCTCCGGTTCAGTCCGGCTATTATGGTTCGACGATTAATTGGGACAGTTTGGAATGAAAATGCGAATATTAAAGCTGAAGAAGAAAGGCCGGGCCCACCAGAAAGGGAAGAAAATGATTTGATGAAGCCCAACAAACAATCAGATCGGCGCTGACTGCCGTGGACAGAGCTTGGTGCCTCCAATTTCTCCGTTATGTTTCTCTTCTACATTGCTGGAAAAACTACGAGGTGCTTCGCTTTCAACCAGTACGTAGACGTTGACAGTGCCGCTTGATGGAGTCCCCCAATTCCGACTGGACTCCTTCTCCGCCTCAGTTGGCGATGGAGGCGAAATCGCGTTCGTCGGCGCCGACTGTCCTCCGTGAAGACTGCTGGAGCAAGGAGGCCACGTGCACGCTCCTCGAGGAGTGGGGTCACCGTTTCCTTACCGCTAATAGGAAGAGCCTCAGTCAGCAGCTGTGGCAAGAGGTGGTCGACGCGGTCAACCGTCGACACGGATCGTCCCGCGCGGATTTGCAGTGTAAGAACCGTGTTGACACGCTGAAGAAGCGGTACAAGGTTGAGAAGGCTAGGGTTTTAGCCTCCAGGAAGAAAAACTATGTAAGCCCCTGGCCTTTCTTTTCCTCTCTCGCCACCCTGATCGGAGACCATTTTCCTGCCAAAAATTCAAGTCCGCCTCCTCTGCCCGCCAGCGGGAGTAAGAGACCGTTGTTCACGCTGGCGGCCGTGCCGGTGCGTCCCCGGAGCCAGAAGCGCTTCTCCAGGGACAGGGAGCATCCGCCTGACTTTCCACCAACGTCCGCCAAAAAAATGTTGCTCCGGCGGCACGTTACGGTGGTGGGTTCGGATTCGGAGGTATCAAAGTCGTCGACGGACGTCAAGAAAGGTGGGAGAAGTGAGAGAGGTTATGTGAAGCTAGCCAAGGCATTGAAGGGGCTAGTGGAGGTGTACGAGAGGGTGGAGATGTGGAAACAGAGGGAGCTGGTGGAGATGGAGAAGCAGAGAATTCAGTTCGTTGATGAGTTGGAGAAGCAGCGGATGAGGTGGTTTGAGGAGATGCAAGGTCATCTTTGGAAGAACAAAAACCTAAGCTCACTTCCATGTCTGGATAGTTAGCTGGTAAGTGAATCTTCTTTCTGTGATGATTGGTTTGGTGTAGAACTTAAGAAATTTTGGTGCTTTGGTGTTTGGGAGGGCTTACATTATCGGATGGATCTGTGGAATCTGAAGTGTTATGACTATATGAAGAAGTTATTACAAACTCATCATATAGGGAACTTTCTGAAGTGAAGCTCCACCAAAATTGTGTATGTTTTCTTCGATACTGAAGTGGATCTTGTCTGTTTCGTCATCAACTTAACATATTTTGGAATCATTGATTTGATTCAGTTATCTGTTTCTTTCATCTAGATGAATCCTTAGCTAAAGCATTCGATTTTAAGTGTGCTTTTGAATTGAATTTCCGGGGTTTGATTTCTATGATCATCTCTTAAGATGACTTAAGAGTATACCGAATGCCTTCACTCACAAATTCAGACAGTTGGTTAAGGCGTATGTCTTAAGTCTTACATGGTATCGGAGCGCAACAGTTGGTTAAGGCGTACTTTAAGTCTTACATATCTGTTTTGAAAATATATGATCTGTTGCCTCATTATCAAGGTAACTGGACTTATTTCGAGTATGATTCTAAAGTCTCTTCCCCTTTCGCATGACTTTCGCATGTGCACAAGTATAGATGACCTGAAATTATATCTAGTGAATGGAATGGTAAAGAAGTCGTTCAAATTTTGCCTTTTGTCTTAGAAAAATGCTGCATTGTTTCAAGAAACTAGGCTCTGATTCTCACAAGTTTAATCTTCATACACTAGCATGAAACTTGACTATTAACTTAGTTTGAGTAGAACTACATTAGTCATCCATGACCCTGTTCCTATATTGTTGAAGGATACTGAAAGCTGCCTGGAAAGTGAAACTAATTTGTGCAACAACTCATTATTATTGTGGTTCAGGAAATGTAAAGGGAATAATAATGGACATCGATTCATTTGTGTAGTCAATTTGGGATTACCACCCAGAATAAATAAAAATGTTTATAATGATGTCTTATTAGTTACCCTTGACGTGATGCTTCTTCCTACATAAGTCACTTTTTAACTGTCTAAGCCAATGATGTGATGCTTCAAACTTTGGCCTTTTTAACAAGTATGATGATGTTTCTTTTAGATCTTTGGTAAGGTTCTTACTTCTGCTGTTTCCTTTCCGTGCAGACACAATATATGTAGAGAAAGAAGGGGAGGCAGACCAGCAGCAGCAGTATATAACCAACCTATGGCTATGACAAACAACTCTCCGGCTGCTTGTTTTTTGAGGAAGGAGAAATATCTAGCTGCTGAAGTAATGATATAATAATGTGAAAATCTCGATATATATATCCATCAAATATATGTGTAATTATAGGAACGAAATGTTGGTTTTTCTTCTCCGGTAATCTCTGTTCCATGATGTAAGTATTCATTGTAGATACATTTGATTTTTGTGACTTATGTTTTCTCATTTGGTTTTGTGCACATATGTGTTTGTTAGTTAATTTTGAGAAAAATATTGCTAAAATTTGGACATTGAATGAACATAGGGTTTATTCATTAAGTTTTATGGGTTATCGTTGAGAAACTTGATATATTGTAATACATGTAAGATAATATATTTCTTTTACTCATTAAGGTGAATGATGAAATATATATGTGGACCTAGTAAGAGAAGTTTGTTTTTTCTTCTCTTGTAATCTCGGTTTAACCGAGTTATCAATGACCAGAATATGGTCCACGATTTCAGCAACCATTTCGTCCACGACTTTAGCAACGAATTCAGCCCTCCAATGTTTTTGGTTATACTCTTTGTTGAACATAGCATTATATAAGGGCATTATCGGTTGGTCCCTAAACACCACTCTTCAATCCACTTTCGAATACACCATCTACTGTGAAGAGTAAGAGTTTAGAAGCGTCTAACGATTCACGAAACTCAGTTTTGCAATGGTTGAAGGTAAGTTCACGAATTCAATTTTAACTTCCGCGGTTGATTTGAATGTGTTTATTCAGTTTCGAAATATTTTTAAATTGATCTTAGATACATTAATTTTACATTAGGTATCAGAGCACTGTTGAATCTTTCTTCTACCTTACTCTGGTTGTGTTCGTGTTCAAGAGTTCCGAAAAATAACCGTTCGAATATTGATATGGTGATTATAATTCATTAAGAAATGAGATTTCTAAGATTTCCGGGCTTTAAAATATTCAATTTGGCGTAAGAGGAGGTCTGGAACAGTCGGGTTTTGTTTTCTGGTCTGTTCGGGTCGAAAACGACCCGACTGAAAGTTGAAGATGAACAATCATTGTGAACAGTGATTGTGAGCAGTGATTCAATAATTTGTGGTTTTCCTTCGATTGTATAAGCTGTCATATATCAACTTGTAATTATAAGTGAAGCCACGTTGTTCTTGTCGTAATTATAAGTAAAAATAATTATAAGTGAACATGCTTCTATGAATTTAAGGGAAAAGTATAAAAAAGATATAATATGTTTGCCCAATGTGGTGAAAGCGACACATTTGTTGTTTTTTATGCAACATGTTTGTTGTTGTTGGTTTTTGATGCAGTCGTTAAGTTTCCGTCCAAAACAACCGTTAAGTGCCCACGTGACCTCCGTGTAGTGTGAAATTCCTCAAATGCCCCTGTCTTCTTCAGTGTTATTATATGCAGTGTTCCTCCATGTTTGTTCTTCATTCACGATGTTGTTATACTTCGAAGTGTTTGTCCCTTCCTTGTCGGATCTCTGACTCTCCCACCAACAATGACACACCATTTCAGTTGAATGTTCTATGGGTGTCCCAATTATAAGGTATTTTTGCCGATTTATTTGGTTTTTAACCCTAATTGTAGTCTCAATTTGAAAATCTCTCTCAATTTGAAAATCTCTCCCAGAATTGTTTGTTGTAATCTTAAAATTGGTTATTGAAGCTACTCTATTTTCCCTCTTCCAATCTTAAGTACTATTGTTGATGCAGGAAAATGTAAGTTGTTAAGATGGAAGCTGAAGTTGTTGTCCGTCGAAGGAAAAAATTGTGGATTACTGCTGTTGGAGTACTTGTGGTGCTGTTGTTTGCTGTAATGTTAAAACTTGTTATTGGTTGAAGTGTGTTAGCGTGTGAAGTAGCTGTAGCGATGTTTGCGGAGCGGTTGTAGGTTAATTATGTTAGTGTGTGTGTAGTTTTGGATAACTCGTGTTTTGTAATTGTTGGTTTTTGATGAAAAATGTTTATGAACCAATTGAAATTTGATGTAATATGTTTTGAATAACTGGTGAAAAAGTCTACCAACAGAACCGAATTGAATTCCACCTGTAAATTAAAACTTGTCACCCAAAACAGACAGAACCCATGCAGATTCAAAAGAACCTCATATTTGTTACCTCAACTGTCTTTTGCCTTTACAAAATATTTGCATACAATACCAAGTGCACCAAAATCCACAAAACAAACTATAATTCATCAAAATGACAACTTTCATCAAAATGACAGCATTCACCAAGACACATCAAATTACCATGACTAGCTAGCTTTCTTTTGCTTGCACTTAGAATCTTAAATAGATGACACAAAGTACTGTGCTCATGGGGTGATAATGCTTGTGATGTTTGATTTGGGTGAACCATTTGGGGTCACTACTGTGCTCCTTATTAACATCTCCAACCCCCTCAGCTGATTTTGAGGGGAAGACCTTCTCTTGTCCTTGAAGAACGATCATGTCTCCATCGTATACCTTGGTTGAAGTCCAATGTTCCTGCCATCTAGGAAACACCTATTCACAAAAGTGAGTGTAAAGGAAGTCTGCAACATTAAAGTATACATAAAGATGATACTATATATCATAAGTATACATTAAGCAAAGCATCTCATACACATATGACTTATGATATTATATCATGAAATCATTATTTTATAACAATGTGCAGAATATGTTTACTTTGTATACTAATGATTTTATTTTGTGTATAATCAAAAATTCAAAACAATGACTGGATTGGGAGCCAGAATTGCTGCTCGGATGCAAAAGAAACATAGACAAATTATCCATTCATCTTCCTACTTCAGACGAAAAACAAGTTCTTCACCCTTCCCACGAATATCCAGCCAAGATTAAAGAATCAAATAAAGCAAAACCATTGCATCCATGTAAGTGAATCTTAAAATTTTAGAGCATCTCTATCGCTATACAAACATTGCATTCTTTAAGGAAGAAAACAAAAATACACTTTCAGTCACAACCAAAATCATATCATCCATCACAGACAATTAATTAAATGATGAAATTTGTACATCATGCATTATAGAATCATTTTCCGCATCTAATTCATCTTCACAACATTATTTACCAACACCATTCAAATCCAATTATGCTAACCGAATGAAGAGGAAGTGAATATTACCATCGACATGATTGCATACCTATAATAACCAGATGAAATTCGAATCGAATAGTGAAATCAAACGCTGGGATGACGGATGCATGAAGCGAGGGGGAGGAAATTTAAAGGAGATGGAAAAGGATCGAGGATGAGGAAGCATAATATCCAGACACTATGGTTTCACGCGGGAGAAGAGAGATCATAATATCCAGCCACTATGGCATTTCATCGAACACCTTAAGCCCGTCATTCAAGATGACACACTTCAAATACATCTCAATGAGCTTATTCTGGGCGAAAGTATCATCCATGAATCCCAACTTGATAACCTTACTATGTACTTGAGCTCCAAGAACCATACTGGTGTGGTCATATTCCAATGGTCGATGCACAGGACATAGTCAATCGGTGTGGTCATAGATTTGCTATGAACTATTTCTCCTAGTATTTGGTTGATTGCTGCTCCGCGAAATAAAACTCAAACCTCTCAATTCATATGGTGAAATAAAGGTAGGGGTAACTTTGACATTTCTAAAATATTTTATTTAAACGTTTAAAAAATATGTCACGTGCGTGACACATGAGGGTTTTTAACGGGACAACAAACGGAGAAACAAACGTTTTCATCTCAAACCTACAAAAAGATACATGTTACATCAAATACCTACAGCCCAAAACAAGTTTCATCAGTCACCAATTTCGGCAAACATATAACATCTTTTTCATACTTTTCCCATGAATTTAATTATAAGTGTTTTATGCTTTTATTATGTAATTTGCTTTTATAATTCATTGTTATTTCATTATACATGCAATTTTAAGATAGATAATATTAGTACATTTGGAATTAAATTCACAAAATATTGCTTATAGTTTTATGCAATAATTAAGCCAAATAATTTGGTTAATGTGTATGTGATCCATATAGTTTAAATTAATTAGGGAGTGTCCACAACATCTTTAATTAATTGAAACTATATATTAAAGTTTATTTAGGATCATATTTAGAAAATAAACATTAATTATGATTAATCATACGTAATATAGTAGAATTTTATCCCACGTGAATTTTTTATTATATTTGTATGATTAATTAGAATATAATATCAAATTTACCCACAAGGATTAGGAAAATAAACATAATTTGATAGTTTTATTGTAAAAGTTAAGATGAATCTAATTGAATTTGAATTTTAGTCCACATACAAGTTTTATGTCAGATTCATAATTTTACATTTGTAGGAGATGTCATATTTTTATAGCTTCAAATTCAGTAACATGAGCATGAATATTTAATTTATTGCAGCAATTCAACCTACTAATTTCTCTGATATGAGATGTGATGTTCCCAAGCTCGAAGGGGACAACTATAAGGCCTGAAAGGATAAAGTTCTCATTCACTTAGGTTGGATGGACATAGATTATGCCATTAGTAAGGAGTAACCCCTTACAGTAACTGAAACCAACTCTCCAGATGCAGTTGTTCTTTATGATAAGTGGGAGCGATCTAATCGTCTCTCTATTATGCTCATAAGACAAAAATATATGCTTGTATTAGGAGCTCTTTCGAGTAGTATGACAAGGTCCAAGACTTACTAAATGCTATTGATGAGCAATTCACCATTTCAGATAAAGCAATGGTGATCACCCTCATCATACAGTTTTTGTCCCTGAGTCTCACCATCATTAGGGGTGTGCATGTTTATATCATGCGCATGAGGGATATACCGACCCAATTGGAAAAAAAAATTGGAGGTTGAAATGTTAAAATCATTATTGGTTCACTACATCCTTTGTACCTTACCTCAACAGTTTGACTCATTTAAGATATTCTATAACACACATAAGGATAAATGGTCGATCAATGAGTTGTTGACCATGTGTGTTTAGGAAGATGGCATACTACTTATGGAGGAAAAGGAAAGGAAAAATAAAAATGTGAACTTGATGACCAAGAAGAAGGATCAAGCCAAGGACAGGGGAAGGGAAAAATCCCTCTTCAGAAGGACACTAAGAAGGAGATTGTGCGTGGTATTATATCTGATGATCTTTTTCTCCTTAATCTGCAAAATGATGATAGCTGTACTTCTATGCACGTTCATGAAAATGTTGGTACTAAACGATATGTTATGAATGAAGAGTTTTCTCTTATCTACTATGGCATCGGAGATTGGGACATATCTCCATTGAGAGAATTAAAAGGTTAGTGAATGATGGGGTACTTGGTACTCTAGATTTGTCTGACTTTGAGACTTGTATAAGTTGCATTAAGGGTAAGCAGACTAACAAATCTAAGAAAGGTGTCAAAAGGAGCTCTGAGTTATTGGAAGCCATACATACATATATTTGTAGTCCAAACATGGATGCATACCATAATAAGTACCTCGTCTCCTTCATAAATGATAACTCACGATACATGTATCGCTACTTGCTCAATAATAAGAAAGGTTAATTACTTAAATGGTTACACATGTTTGCCCAATGTTCAGAATGGTTACACATGTTTCAAAATGTGAGTAATTAGTTTTGTTACTGTTTATCGTAAAAATTCACTGTTAGATACTATTCTAACATATAAATGACAAAATTACCCTCTTTAATTAAAATCTTAACACACACTCATATTTGTTGATCTTAAAGAGTACTGATTTCAAATCAATTTGTGTAAGTTACTATAACTCAATCGTATATTCCTCGCAAGCTTCGTCCTCGACCATTGCAAGCTTCGTCGCCGTGGAAGATCTGAAAATCGCTGATAAAAGTCCTCGATTGCAAGCTTCGTCTTCCTTTCCGTTGAAGATTTGGAAACCACTGTCCATTGCAAGCCTCGTCTTCCTTTCCCGATACCCAAGTCAATTGAAGCTTCGTCTTGAGTATAAAGATCTTTTGGATCTGTGTTGTAACAACAAATTTGGAGTCGTATGGGGAGTAAACTGTTTGATTTATGTAAACTTCCATTTCGTTGCGTAAACTATTTGATTTATGTAATGCTGCTAGATGGTTTAATCATGGAATCGTATGGAGGAGTTTCTGGAATTATTCTTTTAACAGTTTCGTTGCCTCTGTTCGGAGCTACACATGTAATCACTTGATTCCGATAGCAGTTTACTGATACGGATGGAAATCTGGCGTCAGTGAATGGATTTGGTCATTTTTGTAGTGTGCATTAGGAGCAGAGATGCAAGGTTCTGAGGCAGAATTTTAGTTTTTTCTTCAATTGATAGATGGTGAACTGGGTATGATCCAAAGTAATATATTAAGTGATGTGTTGTCGATATGCGAGGGCGAGGAAGGTGAAGGACACATTGGAAGCTTTGGAGAAGATGGAGAAATTCAAACTGACGTTCCGATTTCTCCGATTTCAACATATTGATCGACACCCTCCCGCTTCTCCACGGTGAAGAACAACATGAGTAAATTTGAGGAAGAAGATAAACAGTAGAAGGGTAGAATGCTCATTTAATAATTAAAAATATGTTAAAAATGCAAGCGACAAATGCACTCAACGAACTGCGCCGTGCCGTCCTGTGAAACGTCTTAAGAATTAGACTTTAATTGACCAACTACTTTTAGAGGATTGTTTGAAAAAACTTTTGTCGTTTATGTCATCAAAGTCTACGAATGGAATGAACGGAACATGAAATTTAAAAATAAAAATAAAAAATAACATGTATGATCAATTGTGTATTTTCCCTTCTTACTATGGTATTTGAATGATTTAGGCACATCTGTCAAGAGCAAACCCGATACGCACACGCGGTTTCGTTCAACGGGAACGAATGGAACAAAAAAATCAAAGTCGTCCAACAGGTTTTTCGGAACCCATACGACATTTGACAACTCCGGCACCTCAAGAATACGAAGAGAAGATCATCCAGCTAGAACAGACTATACGAAGAGAAGAATACACACCATTAATTCTGGCATGGCTGGCATGACCTCCCGGTTCGAGTAGATTTTGATTTTTCTAAACACCCACACAACCACCTCGTCTTCCCAAGCAACACCCCGCCCGTAGCACCTCATCAATCTAGTTATGCCAAGTATGATTTTTCTTTCCCATCATCAACCTCTTTGCTTCAGACCTTTCAAGCTATTACTGATAATTGAATTGAACCTTTGAACAACATTCTGCAGGACCATTTAAGGTCAATGGGGTTCCTATTAGACGGGTGAATCAATCCTATGTGATTGCCACTTTAACCGAGGTTGACATCTCTGGACTCTGGGGTTAATGGGGTTCATCACTGAAGTTCGAACTTCGAAGTACTTTGTCAAGAAAGTTGAGAAAATGTCAGATGAGGGAGACTTTTTTGAGGCTGAAGGCCTATCTAGCAGCAAGGTTATCTCTAAAGGCGAGCATGAAGCCTCATTAGCTTGTTTTCTAGATGATTCAGACACAGTTACTAGAATGTTTTTCAACTTGTATATGTCAATTGTCAAATGAATCTCATATCCCACCATTTAAGTTTTGTGATAATGTAGCTAAATACTCGTGTATAGAGATTGTTCTTTTAGAATTTGGTAAGAAAATCGATTCGGGACCCTTGACTAATCTCGTGAAAGAATTAAACGATTGGCCTGATTATGTACGTCGGTAATGTTGTAACATCAAGTCAAGCTTGAATTGCAGATGTCTGGTAACATCAATGAACAAATGGTCCACTTGAGCATGGCCGCGTTATTCTCTGTTATCAAATGTCCCTTGCGTTAATTTCCTCGTGAATTATGGACAGAACAAGAGCACCAGAGATGGGATCAAAAAACATGTCCTGTCTGGTCAGGTTCAAGACATTGTCAGGATATAGACGGGAACAACAAATTGACCATTCATCTCTATGAAAGTAACCATTCCTTGAACTAGATGCAGTACATTAACATTCTTGTGCTCTGTTTTCTGAGGAGAACCGGGACATTATTGCTCGGTTTTTTCGGGAAGACAAAGCCTGAGCTCAAATCGAGTTAGGCATGTATTGAATTCAGACATATCCTTTATTAGGAGGGTCCTGACTTGCAATGTCTTCCCAACAAGTCAGTTGACATTGTCTTTTGAAGAATCCATGGAAACTAAGTAAAACTCAGAAACTAATGTCGAGTTGCCATTATTTAGTCTCAATCCTGCAACTCAGAGAAGCACTGATTTGGGGGCAGTTCTTGTTCCCAAGTACCCATTTCGATAGGGTTGAAGCAGCTTGAGCTATAAGGTACCTTTTACTTTAAAGAACTGCACATCGTGAACCTATTATCTTTACTCTGACTCAGAAAAAAGAGCATTTTTTTTGTTGGACTCGAGCAGTGCCTATAATATCCAATGTTGTACAATAGACAGTGATATGAAGTCTACTAGCTACCTCTTCCATAAGAAGTGCACATGATCTCTCTTACTCCATTGAGGGCCATCACTTTTTCTGATTATCAGACACCTCCATGTGAGAAGCATATGGATTCGATTCTCCACTAGAAGAGAGGAAGAGATCTTGGTCCATGATGAGCATAAGTGGAGATGGACCCTGCTGCTGCAATGGTTGATGGGGCTGTAGCAGAGAGACTTGAAGTTTGTGACATGTCCATGTGTGATTTACTTCTCATTACAGAGGATGTTCAGAACAGAATAGACTGGAAGGGTTCGAGGGGAACACAGACCTCGGAGGAAGACGACAGAAAGGGAAATCACAGGATTTTGTGAAGACCTGGGAATAGTTAGTTATATGGTTCATATTCAAAATGGTTTCGTGGTGTAGTTGGTTATCACGTCAGTCTAACACACTGAAGGTCTCCGGTTCGAACCCGGGCGAAGCCATGTTTGTATATTTTTGTTGGTGGTTACTTTAATTATGTGGGAAGTTGCAGATAATACATTGTTGATAATGAAGTTAGTTGAACAGTTAAAACTGTTTTTTGAGCAGGCACGCGAAGTTATCTGTTTCATACATCAAGATACTGTGAGTCAAATTATTGTACAAGATCTTCCATCTGGTTACCAAACTGCGGTTATGTCTTTCTGAATCTGAGCTACTGCTGCTGTATGTGTTTATAATTACTGAGAGTTATATTTTTAGTATGAACTTCTGTTTCTATTTCCAGTAAAAGACGACTTTCTCTTCTTCTAGAACTGGGAAATATTGCGTCTTTTATGGCAAGCAGCAGGACTGGTGATCTTCTTCTGTTTGGTCTCACGTTTCCAGATGGAGACAAGATCTTGAGCTATTTTAATGGCGTCCGAGGAGGAACCGGACAGTCCTCTCTTTGTGAACCCAACTGCATATAGCCCTCCCTTCCCCTTCCACCCGTTTGGGAATGGCGATTTCGGGTATCCTTTTTTATCAAAGAATTCCCTTTCCTGTATAAAAAAGAAAACTTTTATTTATAATTTTAAACGAAAAAAAGTATCATACATTTGAGAAGTTTTTTACAGGAAAAGAAGCTTCTTCTTCGTGTGCTCACCTGTAGCCAGGACGGAACATTGCTGCGATATCCAGTGGCCAAAACGACTGAGTCAATATCGAGCTTTTCACCATTCACAAACTCGACTCGGCTGGACTCGAACCTCCTGATCTCGCCAGGAACAACCTTAATTTTTCCGAACCGGATCTTCTCTAAGGCACCGATGTCAAGGACCGGAGTCTTCCCATTGGTGTTCTTCAGCTGCAAGGGACCGACTTTCGGCCTTTTGATCCCGAGCTTCTCGATGTTTCCTAGAACTAGACAGGCGAGGAACAGGAGCAGCTTATCGACTAACCATACTGGAAGCCACTTCATGAGGAAAACGGCGAGACCGAACGTTGACTTTCCTAGGATTTCTCTGGGCAAGACATGGACCTGTCGAATGAGAGATGCCATGTTTAGTGGCAGTTACTTCGTTGAGAACTGAGAATAGGAAGTGTTTTCACTTACCGATGAGCGAACCACCATTGAAGGGTGAGCATTGTGGTTGCTGAGGTCAAGGGAGACCTCCATCCCGGAGTTTCCACACCCGACGACGAGGACCTTTTTCCCGGAGAACTTCTCCCCGGACTTATACTCGCTAGCGTGGATCACCTCTCCTTGGAACTCAGCGAGCCCGTCGATGTTGGGAACGACGCACTCGGCGTTTTCTCCGGTGGCCACCACGATCCACCTGCAGAAATACTCGACCTCGCCGGAGTCGTTCTTCGGGGCGGTCCTTACCCGCCACATTCCGTTGGTTTCGTCGAACCGAGCGGACAGGACGGATTCATCGAAGTTAGGGTTTATGTCGAAGTGCGTTGCGTAGGACTCGAGGTAGTCGATAAATTGCCTCCGGGAAGGGTACTCAGGGTAGTTCTCAGGGAAGGGGAGGTTCGGCAGCTGGCAGAACTGCTTTGGGAGGTGGAGTTTGAGGCGGTCGTAGGTTCGGGACTGCCATAGAGAGGCAATACAGCTTGCTCGCTCGAGAACCACGAAAGGAACGCCTTGTTCACGAAGGCACGCCGCAGTAGCCAGCCCTGAAGGTCCGGCGCCGATGATGACTGGGCCGCTGACCCAGATGCAGCGGCATGTATTACCTGTGTTTTTGTCTTGTTCTTGATCGGTTCCATGGAATAGATCCTTCATGTTTGGAAGATTATGGAGTTTCAGAAGTGAGTGATGAAGAAGATGGATCGTGGTCTCTGAAAGTGATGTTGTGATGGTGTTAGGAGGGTCCTTAAATAGAGGTGTGGCAATGAAATATCATCGGAACTGCTAATTTTCGGTACTATAAATTTAGCAATTTTATTCATTAATAGAATATATGGTACCCTATTAATACCATGCCATGATATTAGTTTTACAATCGTTTCCAGTAAACCCTCGTAACTTTCCAAGATTCTTGGAATTTGGTAAGATTTGAAGAATTTACCTACCTTTAATCGACGTGTTTATCCATAAGGTCGGTTTTTAAATATAAATTTCATATTATTTGGTCACTTATATTTAAAAATATTATTTTTAAACTTATACTATTTAGTATTTAGTCATTTATATTTGATAATATTATTTATTATTATTTAAATTACTAATGTTATTGTTTTTTACCATTTATTCTCGCATGTTAATATTAAAACATGATATACAAATGAAGCAATGAATAGATCTCATGTAGAACATTAATGCTTGCAAATTTGCAATAGAAGACTTCTACGAGGCGCCAATCATGAGCTTGTGTCCGCATTCTTTTAGTTTCAATTATTATCTTTTTAGATGTTAATATTAATTTATCCTTCACATTCCTCTTTAGAAAAGGAGATTTTAATTTATATATCATTAATATATGATATTTAAATTATATTCACTGGGAAAAGCGATTTTTTGCTCCTTTTCCCTACCATATATTCCTAATAATACTTTGTTAATAACTTATATTTATAAATTATCTTTATTAATTATTACTCGTTTTTAATAAATCTCAAAATTTATTTATGCAGTCTAAAATTAGGCGGCGGATAAAATGAAAGCGACGCATGCTTTGATTCTGGTGGGACCCGTACTTTCAGATACTCTGATTACGAGCTAAAAATTGTTATTTAAAAAAAATAGTGTAAATTGAACAACTACTGGATTATCCACGTGGCAAGTGAAGAACGCTGATGAGGGTTAGTAGGGCCCGCAACGCGCACCGTCGTGGAATTGCGGCTGTTTGGACTTTGGAGGCAAGTGTAATATATAATAGTGTGTTTCGTATCCGAGTCGGAGCCACGGTGTTCGGGATTGCCAGTCGGAGTTGCTGTTTTCGGCCCACCAAGCCCATGCCGCCAACTAAGCTCCACCTCACGTGCAGTGCCCATATCATGTTATTCACTCAAATTTGTTGGCTTATTTCGAACCTTCTTCTGATAAATTAGATTCTGAAACTGTTGCTGATCATAGAACGACTATTCCTATACATGGGTGAGCGGTTTCGAGTACCCTGTAATTTTAAGGATTTTAGGAACCTACTTAGTATAATACATAATATTTAAATTTGGAACTGAAATTTACCCGTATAATTTTGGAATCGAAATTTACCCGAAACTTATTTGTACAAACGGCTCGAGTACTCTGTTAGGAACCTAATTTTTTTTCCTTAAAACCTGTTCAAATTCAGCGGTCAAGACATTTTGTAAAACTACTGTAATGTTTGATTGATTGAATTTCTATCAAATTAAACTGGAAAAACGAATTGGTTTAGTAAAACCACATGTAAATAAGCTAAAGAAGCATCTATATAGTGAAGAAATGGTTCAGTTACTGCAAACTTTGAAACATAAAATCTATATAGTGATGAAATGGTTATGATTCAAACTTTGAAACGGTTCAGTTACTAATCGTTTGATCGACAATCGCTACAAGCCAAGATGTTACAAAGTATATACTAGAGAGATGTATACCTTGATTAGGAGTTGTGCACCTAGAGGAGACGCTTTGGTGAAGACACCGAAAATTGTGATACCGCTGCTAGAGGCGGGCAAAGACGGCTTGGTGAAGACGCCTTGTAGTCGTAGGGAAGTAAGAATCACTGAAGTAGAATCACAAATTGTATTATATGGCAAAACAAATTATGGATTTTAACGTTATATATATATATAGTTCCGCTTCTGGTTTCGATTAGTTTAGGATACCCCGTGTATTCAAACCGGATTCAGAACCGAATATATAGGTTCTTGGATATTTTCTTCCCATAATCTAATTTAGTGTCTGATTCGGATAGATTTTTGGTCCAAATAGTCAATTTGCTCACCCCTATTCCTATGGATATATTTAAAAATGTTTTTTTTTATATTATTACCATGTATAAATATAATTTATCTGTATTATTAATTTGTAAAATTAAAAAAAAAAGCATTATTTAATATATGTTTATTAATTATATATATATTTTGTAATTGTAAACCTTCATTTATAAAATTAATCGAGAGACCTTAGTTACATCAATAAAACTATGGGTTCATAAAGTCTCCACCATCTCCTAAATTGTTTAGTTCACATTGTTTGTATAGATAAATAATTCAGACCATTGACTCACCGTCATCGATACGAGTGAAAATTATTATAAATATATTAAGGGTGTTGCTTCCTAATCAGACTCCTCTAGAACATCCACATGAAAAGAAGAAAAAAAAAGCTCACACCAAAATGGTACTCGGATTTAACTTATCCGAACTAGTTTAATGACTTTTCTATTTGGATTAATTCTATCTTCAACTTTCCGTATTGTAGATTATATATTTATTTCAAATTTTGTATTTACCCATACAATATTATTTTCTTTTACAATAAATTGTACAGTAACTTGGTCTAAGTAAGTACTTCTTTTTCTAGCTAGTGTGGTCAGTTTTGACTTTTGAGTTGGAAATCATGTCTATATATGTCCCACACACACCAACTAGATACAGAGATCTCCTTTAATTTTGAGTCCTCCTATTGTATTTGTATATATAATGCCAGAAAATGAGAAGAAAAAGGATTCCGATGTGAATTAGGCTTGACAATCTCTTACTTAATACACTAATATCATATAAATACGTATGAAAAATTATGTTCATGAAAATATATAATAATACTAGTTAATTTTCATTTTGTGTTTCTGTAAAATAATAATACACGTGATAACACGAAAAAATTGGATTGTTAAGTGTATTTTTTTTTTTTTTTCTAAACAAGATTTGTTTAAGTGTATTTTTTAGAGTATCAATTTTATATTGAGAACTCATGAAATTTGATGTATGAGTTCATAATTTTTAACATGCATACTTTATTATTTTTTAGTGGATCTCGCATGTGAATGTACAACCGACTAATTTAACACAACACGCATGCACGAAGCCATAGTTATCATAATCGGACCGGCCATCGAACCAGCGAGGAGGTCAGTTCACGGTTCGTCCAGTCCAGCCTAGTTCAGTGTGCAATTCACTGTTCACAAGAGGGAAAAATTGAAAACTGAAAATACATACATAGTCTCAAACACAAACATAATTAACTCAAACTACATAGTCTCTCACACACACAAACTACATAGTTTCAATTTCAAACACACATTACTCTCAATTTTCAAACACAATACACAATAGTGTCAAAATCAAACACAATGACAATAGGTTTGTTTAAATTTTAAATATAATTTCTAAACTTCTCTTTGATCACCTCCACTCCAATATGCATAATCACCGCTAGTTTCTTCATTGTGATAGACTAAAACCGATTGGTCTGTAAAAAAACAGCTAAAAAGTGAATCGGAAACCAGACGGTTTTTAAAAAATTGTTCGGTTCAACCCAGTTCAAACACTGTTCATTTGTAAAACGGTCTTTTAACTTAACCAAACCGGACAGGAGTCCGGTTCCCGATCAAACCGCTGGCCCGGTTCTGATAATTATGGGTGGGGGCAATTGCCTCCCTCAATTTTCGGATCTGTATCAATTTAGTCCTAAAAAATATATTTATTTTCAATTTAGCCCTTTAAATTCTTACATTTGTTCCATCTGAATTTTTTTTGCTTTAACTATTTGCCCTTAGACTAATTATTGCTCTCACTAACCTAAATTTTTGGCTTCGTCCTTGACAACACGACATGAATATTCTCGAAAAATGTGTTGAGTAACATAATGCAATAAGTTTGTCGTGTATGTTTGTATTTTATAAGTTTAACAAAATAAATATATTAACACACGATAACGCATACATCTACACGACTATCCTACAAGTGAATGAAGAAGAAATGAGTAAACGTTCAACTTTTTATATTGTACCGTTATGAACTTATTTTAATTTTGTATATTTATTCTCCTAAATATTTTTTTCACTTTAATGATTTTGCATTTACGTACTAAAGTATATATTTGAATTCATACATATTCCTCCCAAAAACGTTATATTAATTTATGCATGTAATTTATTATAAATGTTATAATATCTTCTCCTTCAACTATATATGGAATATCTTTTATATATAAAGTTTTTGTGATAGTTGTAGGTGTGTATGATTATTCTTCCCTCATCATTTCCAAGCATCTACAGCCACACACAAAAGCAGCTAGGGTTTCTATAGAACCTCCAAAATCCAAATGCAACATAACAAAATGGTTGGTGTATGGTCAGGGATAAGAGAACGAAGTTGGTCACATGCCATGCATGAAATTAAAGTGCAAATCTTACACAACAATGTCACGGATAAAACACGGTAACACACACACAAAAAGGGAAATTATATTAAAAAAATGAATTCAAAAGAAAAATAATTACAGTATAAATATTTTTAAACAAACTAGAGAAGAATTTAAATTTACAATAAATAACAGATAATGAGTTTGTATTCACACTACCTTCTTTAATTTTTTTAAAGTAAAATATGACTTTGTCATTTAATGTTTCGATAAATTTTGAGTTTTTCTCTTTCCTGTTCGGTAACTGTCGAGTTTATCCATTTCGTTAGATTTGAAGTTTTTCCCTTACCAGTTTGTTGGATTTTTCTCTATTTCTTGTTCGGTACAGTTTTTAACAAATATAAAATAACACAATACTTTTAATAATATCACAAATTAATATTAAAAAAATCTATTTATTATAATTAAATTTTGATTCAACCGAGTTTCAATTAAGCCCCAAACGGAAGGGGTTATGGTTTGATTCAAGACTCAATTCTTCACTCATGAACGAGTTGGTATGGGTCAAGACTTAAATTCAGCTCCTTCAATCAAATTTTGGTTGAATTATGACTCAAATGTAACATATAATAAAATTTTGAAACATTTAATTGTAACATTTTTAAAAGTATTATATTATTTTTACAATTTTTAAACATATTTTATTAAATTTGAATGAAATTTTTGATAAAATGACTAAATATCAAATTTTACGCAAATATTAATGGAGACAAACTAGTTTTTTTTTTTAACATGTCCATCACTTTTTTTATTTTTCTAAATTTTTTAAACTACTCTTTTTATACTTGTATGTACACATTCAAGTATTCAACTATTTTTTTTATACCATCAACGAGATTCAATTTCCATAAATGAAAATCATCAAGTTACATCGAATTGTCTAAACTCAAAAAAATACAAAGGTAAGGTGGGAGTCTTTCGACCCAATCCAAATGACACACCCCTCAAATCGCTAAACACGCGATATAGTCCGTACATTGGTTAGCTATCCTCGGGATAGCCTCCCAACTCACATACTATCAAAGCTATTTTTTAAAGTAGAATTGTTTGAAAATGAATTGTTTCCTTATGTTATGGAGCTGTTTTTTATATATATATATATAATTATAGATTAAATAACCGCTATAGGTGACAACTAATCACACAAGTTCAAATTACACAACAAAAACTAACTAATTTTAATAATTTGTGAAACAGAAAAGCCAACAACGTTTTTTTTCTGAGCGTGTTTATGGAGCTGTTGACCACGTAACTATGACATGTCCTAACTATATAAAGCTGCAAAGTAGTAGACCATAATTCTGTAGCTATATAAAGCTGCATACTGCACTTGCAAGTAGCACGTAATATTTTTTAGCTACTAGCTAAGGGATCAGTTTAATTAGGAGTTTAATTAGATGCTTATCCTTGTTATAAGTCGGCAACCACGTGTACAAGGGAAAAGCAAACGCGCTCATACAAAACTTAAATAATGTGTATAAATATATAACATTAATTATACTGTATATGTAATGACAGGTCATACTCATACAATATACAAGGAAATATATTATTTTTATACTTATATTTAAAAATATTTATTTGTAATCAATCGATTTAATATGTGGCATAGAAAGAAAAGGTTGTTAAAAATTTCAAAATAACTATATTATTTATTCATATGATGTTAAGTGTATGGAACTAGGGTGAACGCGTAGACAATTAGGATCGTGATTGGATATGTAATAGATCACGAACGAATCGAAAATATTGGACCGATTGTAAATAAAACAAATTATTTTGGCTTATTGATCTTTTGGGTATTGGTTCTATTTCAATCTTAAACCGTGGAAATTATAAGATTACCAAACTATTAATTATTTTTAATAATTTAATACTCTATTGTGATAATTTTGAGAGAAAGTTAACTTGTTTCAAATAGAATTAACTAAAAACAATTCTCAAATAGATTTTATAATATAAATTGAACGAAAATTATTTCGGTTTAAAACAAATTATTATAGTATTAATAAATTATGTTGAATACTATCCTAATAGCTAATATAGTAATTTATCCACTTATATATTAGATGGTATAATATAATTATTTCAATTTCAACATTTATTTATGAAGAAAAATATAGTTTGATCAGTCCATTTCAAATTAAAACGAAATCAAACTAATTGAATAAAAGTTTGTTTGATATATTACAATAAAATAAAATAAAAAACTCTATTAGAGAGAAAAAATAATATAAAATACGAATATATTTTTTTCTTGTATTAAACGTTCAAACTTTTAATTTCAGTCTAGACCAAAATTGAAAATAAAAATTAAAAAATCATACTGTACTAGCTGAATGGTCTTAAAAGTTTTAGTTTCAGGCTTGAGATAGAAATAGCGTGATAGAAATTACGATAATGACCCTAAGGCCGAACCGGACCGATGTGGATCGAATTTTTCTTCCCCTTCCTTTGTCTTTGTTCAATTTCAAACTTGTTAATCTATTACGGGACGTTTCTTTCACGGAATTCGAAATAAAAAATAAGAATAGAAAATAACAAATAGGGGATAAGAATATGAAGTTGTTTCTTTGGTGGTATAGAATGGAATAAGGAATTCTGTTATTTTTTTGGTGGAATTGGATATGGAAAGGGAATGGAATGTGATAAAATGACATGTTTGCCCCTCATTGTATATGTATAGTGTATAATACATATAATTTGTATTAATTAATTTTAAAAATTAATAATAATAATAACTTAAATATAATTAACTAATATTTAATAAAAAAAACTTTAAATAGTTTTGTTAACAATTTAATTAATTTTAGTAAATAGTTTAATTAATGTCCATTATAATCTAAATTCATTATTTTTTCACGATTCATTGAATTTATGTTTATATGAACCGTAATATCATTAATTTGATCTTCACTATATATTATGAATCCAATTATACAAAGTGGTTAAGTTTCTAGAATCGAATTGATTTTACAAATCCAACAACGTTAACTTCAACCAAATCCAATATCATGAACTTCAACTGAATCCAACATCATTCAACAAACAACTAACATATTCAATAGCAAAACAACATCGACATTCAACTCCATTCAGTTGAACATTCAACAAGATAAATTCATTCAGTCGACCATTCAACTCCATTCAGTCGATCGCACCTACACCATTCAACATCGATCACACCTGCACCATTCAACTCCATTCTTTGTCTCAACAGCAAAATAGAATTCAGCACCGATTGAACGCCAGATTTCAGCACAAAACAAAAAATCTCTGCCTAATGAGCAAGTTATCAAAACTCTGGTACCATGATTCGTATTTCTCAAGAATTCGAATTCTGGATTCATCACGAACTCAGCATCCAATTCTAGGTTCATCACGAACCCAACATTGATTATGGGTTCGTGAAGAACCTTCGGATTCTGGGTTCGTCAACAACCGAAGATGAAGAGGAAGAATCGAAGCATACCTGAGGAAGAATCGTCACGAGGAATCGAAGCATACCTAAGCAGGGAATGATGAAAACGAGGAGAAGAACATGATTAGAAGAAGAAGAGCTTCGGTCTGACGATGAGAAGAGCTTCGGTCTGAATGAGGAGCAGTGAAGGGTAGTTCCGACCTTAAGAAAAGCTTATGAGGATATTTCGGTCATTTCGCCTCCTATTCATCATTCCTAGCGCGCCCGACTTAGGAATTCCGAGGTTTTGGGACGGAATCCATAAGCCTACCCTACCCAGAATCCGTAAGTCAAATTTTGGTAATTCCGCGAAAAGAACAACTTCTTACGAAATTCGTAAGCCGAATTTATTTTTCATTCCGTGAAAAGAACATGCCATTAAATAATGAAATAAAAGGTCAAGAGTGTCATTACTTAATCAATACACTTTTTGCATGCTCTAAGATTTGAATTTGCAGTTTGCTCGCCTGGCATGAGTAGTAGCCAACTTAGCTTAACACATGAATTAGATATAAAAATTGGCAAAAGTAATGTGATATTGGCATAATAATTTTTTCATTACTACTTTCGGAATATTCAGTAAATATATATATATATTTATATATTATTTAACAAATTAATATATAAACTGAATATATTTATAATATTGCATTGTACCCCTAAATAGTTGAATTTGTTGTCAACGGTCAAATAGACAGATCATGATATGATCTTTGTGAAAATTACTTCATAATGATGCTTGATTAGAGTATTAGTAGTATATAGAATTCAAATAATGGCATATTCTTATTTATTACTTTATTAAGCTTAATTTATAGGAAAATATTGGTATATGCCCCACTCTTATATTATTATTAATTCATAATTACTATATATATATTAATGACTAATATAACGTGATCTATATGATTAAAAAGGTCATTGAAGATTAATCGAAACTTGAAGCCTACCCATTTCCTTTTTTAAAAAAGTGTTATTTTGTATTCTTGTTAATCATCACATCCACGAACTCTATTTAAATACCAGCAAATAACCAACGTAAAATAACATAATCAGTTTTATCAGTTATCAACAAAATTAGTTTTGAAAAAATAAAATGGAGAAGTATGTTAAAACTTAAAAGTGTAATTTTTGGTGAGGTTGTTAGATATTTTAGTATAATTGGATTGATTAGTTGACTAATATAATTATAATATTTTATCAAATAAGTCATAAGAGTGCGGAGTCCACACTTGTTTGAGATTATTATGATTCATTGTAACAGTATCAGAATCTCATTGGTTGTAAGAGGCGAAACCCTTAAGCAATGGGGTTCCAAGGGGTAGCGCCCCTTGTCGGGGGTCTGGGGGCAGAGTCCCTGACGGGGGGCGATCAACTTGGAATTTTTTTTTACTTTTGATAGAGTTATTATTCTAAAAATTCATTATAAATTTGAATTTTTGGAATTAATGACTTAATTTTTTACCCCAAAATTTCCGGTTTTGGACACTTGGTTTGGCCCCAAGATTTGATCTGAAGTGGTGCAAGTGTATTTGGCACCAAGTTTATTCGAAGAGATGCAGTACCTTTGGCGCCAAGTCTCGTCTAAAGGGGGCGACAAACTCTATAAATTTGTCATAAATTCTGGTTCGAAGACCATCACAAAAAACATACAATCGTTCTCAAGTTCTTGTTCAGATTCTGATTTTATCCGATTGAAGTTTTGGGTGAATCACCAAATAGTTTCAATCTGAAAGTGTCGTTATGACTTCATATCAATCCAAGAAATCCTCTCGAAATTCTACATAGTATACCTGGAATACACAATTAAAAACATTTTAAATTAATATCCAACGAACTTATATCATTCATTTTTTTTTCATCCAAAACGATCATAAAAAATAAATAGTTAATTTCGTGTATAAATTTCTATACATAAAAAGTAAATTATATTAATAACATAATTATGACCTTAAAGTTCTGCAAACCACCTGAAATTAGGTGGATTAGGTTCAATTAATTAACCATTTCACATTATTAAATAGAGCTAGTTATTGCTCTAAGTTAATCAATAAACACTATTATTATAATATAAAATTCCGTATTTAATGAAACTGTGTAAGTGAAGTGATTGACAAACATCCGTGTCCATGTATTAACCACTAATCCTCTCCCAACCGTCTTAAACATAGATTAGAGAATAAGTAAATGTGAATCAACTATAAACCCATGAAACAGGTACACATAGATTATGACGTGGATGGTCATTATTTCCTTAATCACATTCCACGTACACATTATGAAAAATTGTGCAATGTAGCTGACCTACTTCCTCACTCCAATATCCGATTTTGGAAGTACAGAATATCATAATAATAAATTAAAAAAATGAAAGTTTATATTTAATTTAATAGATTATAATTTATGAATTCTGATTAATTAAATGTATTCACTAGTGTAGACACAAAGTTTGATCATTGAGTATGATACCCTCTTTACACCCCTAAGAACATGAGATTGTGCAGCAAGTCTAGTCAGGGTGAACAAACTTTTTAATATCATTAATACGATTTTTGATCTCCCATAGAACAGAGGTACATACATTAAAGAACACGAAAATATGAATAACACACGGCTCCACAACGACGGAGTCATTAAGGAACAAAGACAATTGTTCCCCTCAACTTTTAAGTTTGTGCAACTTTTACCCTAAAAAAATATAATAATTTTTAACTTAATATATTTAAATTATACATTTGTTTCACTTATTTTTGTTTAGTTCAACTATACGACTTTAACTTTTACTATAATACTTTTCCTAACTGAATGTAATTTCTGACTTCGTCCCTGCGCCTCCCTAGTACGGTTATTGGTTCTTACACTTTAAAAAGTATACACATTTTATATATAGGAAAATATTTGCTTTTAATTTTTAGTGAGAATCTAACTTTGAATATATATATTTGATTATGCTTATATTGTTTTTGTAAATGCATTCCATGAACCATGAATCTTTGTATTAAAGTTACCAACCCTTATCATGAGGCATGAACTATGAAAATTATCAACGTACCTAGTACTGATACAGATTCAGTGTCATGTAATGTGGAAATTAAATATTTAAATAATTATTAAGTCAATCCAAATAATCTTTGATCTTCGTATAGATTTGCTGACACATAAATATTCGTGCTACAAATCTAGCTAGCTAGATTGGGATGTTCCTGAGCATTGCACCTGAGACCTGACACTAGATTACAATACGTACACACTCTTAAATATAATTTATACATTAAGTGGATTCGAGTATTCATATTTTGGAAATTAGAAAAAAAAAATCAATTATAGATAAAACAATGAAAAACTACCAAACTAATACTCGAACTTGTTGCTCATTAGCAAGTAGATACCTAATTTGTTTTTGTAGCAACTAAGTAGCCGAACTTATAAAAATTAGCAAATAGGTACCTATCGTTAATTTCCGTTAAGAATACACCGAAAATATCATGTGAGGAGCAAACAGGTACATGAATTTATACGAATGAGCAAGTATGTACTTGAACCGGTTCAAAAATCGGTTCGGTCGGAACACTTTATTATTATTTATTTTTTTAAAATAGGGTTTATATATCAAACACATGCATGACTCAACTCCAGACGTTCTCGGAGTGTTCCTTGATGCACCGAGAACGTTTGGAGTTGAATCATGTATGTATTTGGTATATAAACTTTTTTTTTTAAAGTTGTTCGACCGAACTGAAACCGAACCGATTCAGGTACATACTTGCTCATTCGTGTACGTTCAGGTACTTATTTGCTCCTCATGTTATATTTTTCGTTTATTCTTAACGGAAATTAACAGTAGGGACCTATTTGCTCATTTAAAAAAGTTCAGCAACCTATTTGCTAATTACCCACAAGTTCGGATACCAATTTGGTCGATTTTTAAAAAAACAATTACCTTTTGTATAAATGAAATTGCTAGCATTTTTTTAAAATATATTATTTTACTATTACATGTAATATCGATGTCCCAATATATACTAATGGTGTCCATTTACAATGCATGCATTTCATGGTTCCACGTCCCGAGTGATTAATCCAATGTTTTTCTTACAATATTTAATTTATACTTATTTATTTTTATAATAAACATGTTCTTCCTCAGCTACTTCACAAACAGCGGTCCTTTTGCTTTCCTCGAAACGATAAGTTGATGGCCAAACAAAAACAAAAAACGATAAGTTTGTTTTTCCAAAAATAATATATATAATTATATATATACGCCGTGTTTGCGTGATACCCTTACAAGTAGTAAAAGAAAATTAAGAGTTAAACATAAAAAAAAAAAAGAAAACTAAATACGTAATTTAATAATAAAATTATTTCCCTGATTAATTTCATATTATTTAAATGTATATAATATACATTTTTAATAAATATAATATGATCTTATTATAATAACTTTAGATAGTTTTAGTTTACGGATATTTACTATATTGTATTTTTTGTTTACTATACCCTGATTTCTGTCTGTTTGTACATATTAAAATTCATGTGAAAAAAATTTGTATTTCATATAATATTATATATTTGTATTTTTTTTATTATGGTTAATACTTTTAATGGTCTCATATTTAAGTCATATGATCATATGACACCATATGTTTTTTCGTGTGGTCGAATAGTTTTGTTAAATTTTTATGTTAAATGTTCCACATCAGCGCAACGTATATATATAATATAATATTTAATTTAAATAATAAAAAAAAATTGGAAAATAAAACTAGGGTTCGACCATTGGGTCCAATTGACTCAGCATAGGGTCGAACTCTAGGCTAGGTTGGACCACCCATACCAGGGGTCGACCCTAGGTTGAGTCAAGTAGACCCAATGGTCGAACCATAGTTTTTTTTTTATTTCAGGTTTTCATTTAAAAAATAAATAAATTTATAAACAATAATTTTAATTTTTTAATTTTTTGAATAATGTTTTATTTTTTCGATTTCTCCATTTTTTTCTATTTTTTTTTTATTTTTTATTTTTCAGCTATCAGTTCAGCATTCCGTCAGTTAAACGTGACGACAACAGTAATTTGGACAAAAAAACAACATTATGAAAACATAAGGTACCTAAAAACAACATAGGGGTACCATCCGATCACATGATCAAAACATATTGTACCATTTGACCTATTTACCATTTTTATTATATATACACATTATTATAGGCAAATAGTTAAAAATAAAATACATGTATTTTTTACTTTATTAATTAAAATAAATCCCACATAGGATCCGGTTAATAATTATTATAAGCAAAATAAACAAACTCTTCAATAATGTAATTTTATACTACACTAAAGTTTATTTTTTGATAATTATGGATTAAAAATCGTTATAGGTGACAAACTAATCACACAAGTTTAAATATTTTTTTTTTTTTTTGATAATTATGGATTAAAAACCATAATGACACTAAAGTTAATGACGAGTTTATCGGTTCATGGCTCCACTCCACGACGCCTGGCACATGAGGCCGCGGGGTCCAGCGCTGTCGGCGATATTCGTATGGGCCTAGGAGGTCCATCCAAGAGGCCAGGCCCAATTCTATATGGGGCGTTACTAAAATAGGTCAAGTCCGGTCCAAGTATTTATAGGACAAGTTTGGATAAAGGACTGGGCCTTATCTGACCGGGTATTGGGCCTTTCAGCCTAAATTCTAGCCCAAAGAGAGAGATAATACAACAGATATTGACAATTATTATTGAAAAAAAGAAAATTTCACCAACCGCCGTCGCCAAACGAGACCTTCTCAACTAACCGCCGTTATATTACAGATCTCTCTCTTAGGATTGCTTGTTATGTTGTAGTTTATTTATTAATTATTATCACAACTCCGAGGGCAGAGACTCTAATAGCTAAACACCCCCAACAAACACCGTAAGCTGGAGAAGAAAAGACGCGCTTCTCTAATTTCTTTCCCTCTTTATTTTCTCTGCTGTTGCTTTCTCTGCAAGCGTCATTGAAGTTTCTATTCTTCCTCTCTCTTTTTCTCTCACCGAGAAGATCTGACCTTGTCCTAGGAAAAGCTTTCACGGTGACCGCTTTGTGGCCTCTGAATCGTTTCTGAGACGAACGCCTTTGACCGGATTCATGGGGCAGCAATCTCTGATCTACAGCTTCGTCGCACGAGGCACCGTGATATTATCGGAGTTCACCGAGTTCTCTGGCAACTTCACAAGCATCGCCGCTCAGTGCCTCCAGAAGCTCCCTGCCACCAACAACAAGTTCACCTACAACTGCGATGGCCACACCTTTAACTATCTTGTTGATAATGGCTTCAGTGAGATTCTATCTTGTTCTTCTCCTGCTGTTTTAGTTCATTTAGCCTCTCTTGCTGTGATCTGGTGATTGGTACTTGTTTGGTTTCCATAGATCTTGCTTCGAATACTAGATCCGCGGTGCGTACCTGCAGTTTACAGACCAGGACTAGATGACTCAATTTCTTCCCACTTTCTTAGTTTAAGATTTTTGTGAATTGATTGCGGCTTTTTTGTCGACTTATTGTTGAAATTTGTCGGAATGATGATATATCTGGAATACTGTTTGTCCTATTTATTTGGATTTTCCGAAATGGTGATTTAGAAGTTTATTTGATGCATATGCAGAAGCACAATAGGGGATTGATTTTGTTAGTCTTCCTTTAGAAATGAAAGATTGGATCCATAATTTTGGTTTCCGTAGTTTATGCTTACTTAGTTACTTGTGTTATTAAGCTGGTTTGGGAGCATGCTAGAAGTTATTATTACCAGTAACAACCTTATTTAGTAATTAAACAGACAAGCTTCTGGAGTTATGCCATGTTATAGTAAAAGATATGACTGCAACGGCACCTGAAGTAACCAAGCTTTTAATGAGAGGGAATGGCGGTTCCTTACAAACAAGGGTAGAGACATGACTTTGAGACAGTAGTAGCTAAACTGAAGCATTTTAATCTGGAGATCTCTTTCTGGACCGCCTTTTCCTTATGTCTTAGTCTTACACAGCATGAAGCTTCGATGCACATGGATGAGTTTAGGTTTGCATTGATCATAGTTGAACCAAATAATATTCATGAAGTATCATGTATTATTTTGGTTTCCGATATTAAGAATTGGATACCTGATAAGTAGAATAACTCAATTTAAAGTGAAATCTATTCACTCCTACCAAATACTTTTTACTTTATTTAGTTTAAAGGAACTTCGGAATAGTGGAAGGAGTGTAGTAGGAGTAGTGCCTTTACTTAGAAACTAAGATGTCGACAAGCATGCAAGATTTCGACAAGCATGCAAGATGTCGACAAGCATGCAAGATTTCGACAAGCATGCAAGATGTCGACAAGCATGCAGATACATATATTTTAAAATTTTAATCTACAGAGAAGAAAATTCTTCTAAAGTTGGTGAATCCGTAATGTGCTGGATATACAACAAAACCAGCTCTTTTTTAAGATACTGTAGATACTTTTTCTCTCATATAACATAATTGATCCCCTGCTGAATCTTCTCTTCAAGTTGCCCCTCTATATTTTAGTTTTCCAAATCAGCTATAATACCTTTTATTTCCTTTCAGCTTTTTGTGTGGTTGCGGTTGAGTCCATTGGTCGGCAGGTCCCAATGGCCTTTCTCGAGAGAATAAAAGAAGAATTCTCCAAGAGGTATGGTGGTGGAAAAGCTGGTACAGCAGCTGCCAACAGCTTGAACAAGGATTTCGGGTAAATACTTCATAGTTTTGCTATTAAATTTCTCTTATGAATATTTCAATGACACAGTAATGATTAATGCCAATGCTTTAGGCCCAAGCTGAAAGAGCAGATGCAGTATTGTGTGGACCATCCTGAGGAGATTAGCAAACTAGCCCAAGTGAAAGCTCAGGTCTCAGAAGTGAAAGGAGTTATGATGGAAAATATTGAGAAGGTAAATCCGATCTCTTCTTCTGGACTCTAGAGTGGTGGTGTACCACTTGCATACGAGATTTAGGCATCCTCTTTGGTGACTTATTGCAACCCGTTCTGCAGGTTCTTGACCGTGGGGAGAAGATTGAGCTGCTGGTGGATAAGACAGAGAACCTCCGCTCACAGGTTAGTTGTTATATTTTCTTCTTTTTATGCCATCTATGACCTATTGTTGGAATCATTCATTGCTAAATCATGCCGTCTTAGATGTTTCTAGATCTAAACTTAAATGGTAGTGAGAGTCTGGTATCAGTATCAAAGGCTTCTTTGCATCATCCCATTGCATCCTAAGGCCTTTTCCTGTTGTTTGGTTTATGTTTTTCACTATGCATCGCCTGAACCTAGGGCTGGCAATGGTGCGGTGAAAAACCCATAACCACGGTTATAACCATTACTGTTTAATATGGTTAACCGTACCATTATGGTGCGGTGCGGTTATGGTGATGAATTCTCTACCCATAATGGTTATGGTTATGGTATTTGAGTTATACCCATGGTTATAACCATGGTTATTTTATAAATATAATAATTATTTATTATTAATAAACTAATATATATATATTATACTAAATATAAATTACAGCATTAAAGTTGTCGAAAAAAAAAGAAGATAAAGCTATCTTTTATAAATATATTATTATACTAAATAATAAATTGTTGCACAGTTGTACATCAAAGCTGTCGAAAAAAAAATAAAGCTATCTTTTATAAATATACTATTATACTAAATAATGAATTAAATAATGAATGATGTTAGTGCTATATATTTTTATTGTTGGTAATATAGATAGATGTAGTTTTTAAAATTAAATTTTCGGGCTTTTATTATATTACATATGGAATAAATATGGTTATACAGTTAAAACCATGGTTAATAACCACGGTTATTTTGATGGTTATGGTATTGAAAATTGTACCCATAATGGTTATGGTTATGGTTATGGTACGTGGTTTAAAAATATGGTATGGTTATGGTATTTGGCATACCCTGACCATTGCCAGCCCTACCTGAACCACAAAGAAATAGTCTGTTTCTTTCTCCAATATATTCACATAAACATGTATGTCTGGGTATTTCCATTTACCAGTCAAATTTGTTTATCCACAGCTATACATGTAAATTGTGTATGTCAGTTCATTGACATCACACCCAATACAACATTTCTGGTTCATCTCTTTGTAACTTATCTGCATTATCACTGAAACGGCTGTCACACGTGAAATCATTTCCGATATGGGGTTGTAGCCATTGATTGTTGAATATTTAGCGGAATCAGTATATTATTCTGTTTCGTTTTGAAGGCAATAAGAGTTTGGTCTGATTAATAAGAGTTTGTTTGTTTTGTAGGCACAAGATTTCAAGCAGCAGGGAACTCAGATTAGAAGAAAGATGTGGCTGCATAATATGAAGATAAAGCTCATTGTTCTCGCAATCATAATCGCCTTGATTCTCATCATTGTTTTATCTGTCTGCCACGGCTTTAACTGCGGTAACTAGAGGCAGACTGGCTGTCGTTCCTTCGAGATAGTGAGACCGCATTCCATTTCACTTATGCTGCCCTGCTTATGGTATAGTACTATTATTGTTTATGTAAGATGATTGTATAGCTTTATATGTTGTTGCTGAGCTGTCGTTAGCACTCTGTTCGCTTGGTGTTAACCTTGTGATTTATGGTTTTATCATTGAACAAGAGTAGCTCGATTGAAGAAAATATTTTATGCATTTATTTGCGGGAGGCTTGATTTTGAAATAAAGTTTAAAATAGAGGTAAAGGAACATCTGCAAAGATTAGATTGGATTGGATTCATTCATCCATAATATAATACTAATTTACTACAAGAGATATTCTCACCATACTTTTTTGTGTATCTTATGCCCAAATTACAATCTGCTGGACGAATTATGGTGATGTTTAGATCAAAATGACATGAGCCAAATATAACCACGTCTTGTAATGAATATAAAATGATAATAAACATTATACATTTGTAGTGAATATGGAATAGTAATAAACATTATAGAACAAGTTAAATACAAGTATACAACTGAGTAGAATCATATAAAATAGTAATTTATATTGTCTAATTGTCTTCTATTATCATTATTTTCTATATATATTTTTTTAAATATTTTACAAATATTCTCAATTTGTAAACTTATAAATCACACAAATAGTATATATGATTAGAAATAGTATTTAGGACTAGAAAGTCATATTGTTTTTTCTACACCACCAAGACATACCATTCTGTTTGTGACCTTTTACTTAAATATATAAAAGAGGACTCCATTTTTTTGTTTAAGTTTCATTTCTCTGGTGTGATGATCTCTGATGTTGAATAAGAGGTCTCGTTTTGATCCCAATAGCTCCCAGTACTTCTTTATTCATTGAAATCGAACCCCTTCCACCATTTTTTTTTTTATTTGCCATCTTGCACCAAATATAGCCATCCATGTTATTGCAGAGAGGTAATTATAAGATTAAAGATTCAATTCATGTTCCGATTGTGATCCCACTAGACCAGAGGTCCAGAAGAGCTTCCGGAAAAACGATACTGGTATAAGACTCTGAGTTCGTCTCTGCGGCAGAAGTGTGTGCGCCTAGGGTTTTGTTGTTCCAGCCTTGGTGGCAATTGTACCAGCTTCTGAGTTCCGTCCGACGCACCTGGAGCATGGGGCAGCAATCTCTCATCTACAGCTTCGTGGCTGGGGGCACAGTCGTACTCGCCGGGTACACGGAGTTCTCCGGAAACTTCACCAGCATAGCGGCGCAGTGCCTCCAGAAGCTTCCAGCCACCAATAACAAGTTCACTTACAACTGCGATGGCCACACCTTAAACTACCTCGTTGATGATGGCTTCAGTGAGCTTCTTCTCCCATCTCATGTTCTTACTTCCAACTGATGACTCATCTTCCTTCTCGCTTTCAGATATTATTAGCTGCATTCGATTGACTTAAGTTTGTAGAAATAGATTTGGTGAATTGATTTTTTCGCTTCCTAATTAGTTTGATCCATTTTGGTCCGATTGCTGGATCATTCTCTTGATCTCTATTGCTGATTTTAGATTGAGTGACTGGAAAACTGTAATTACTGGTGATGAAATTTATATGTTGGTGCAATTTTATTTTTTTGAAATTTATCTGGTACTATTAGCTTGAAATTCCTGAATTTACACTCAGTAACGTTGTCCACTGATTCCTATCTTAGGATTCCTTAAATACTAAAATTAGATTTTACAGTCTATTGTCGTTTGGCTCCTTGCGAATGAAAGCATTTGTTTGGAACTTTGAAAACTTTGATGGTGGTAATAGATGAATTTCCCCTTTCCATTCTGCACTTTAATATCTGCTTTTGAATGCACTGACTATCATGATTCATGATCTCCTTGCAGCTTATTGTGTGGTTGCAGTTGAATCCATTGGTCGGCAGGTTCTACTAGCTTTCCTTCACCGAATCAAAGAGGAATTTGCCAAGCGATATGGTGGAAGAAAAGCAGTAACATCAGTTGCCAACAGTTTGAACAAAGAATTTGGGTATGCAGTATGCTGCTCTTTGTTGAATTGTCAAGAATCTTCTCTTGTTAACTAACGTGTAATTGATTTGAATGTTCTAGACCAAAGTTAAAGGAGCAAATGCAGTATTGTCTCGATCATCCAGAAGAGATTAGCAAGGTTTCCAAGGTGAAGGCACAAGTCTCAGAAGTGAAAGAGTAGTTATGATGGAAAATATTGAAAAGGTAATAAAGTGAAATTTAGCTCAGTTATATTCGTGGTGTTCAGTTTATTCTTGCACAAAAAGCACACTGCTGATAATTACAAAACCTACAATATAGGTGCTTGACCGTGGTGAGAAGATTGAACTACTGGTGGATAAGACTGAGAAGCTACGCTCTCAGGTTGGTATAGTTTTCCTTTTAAGTACATGACTTACACAATTGCACAAGACCATTTCTTGATAATATAATAGAATTAAACCATCTTGTAGAATAATTGAGTATTTGATCACAGACTCATAGAATTGGAGAGACTAGTAATCAGATTAGAGAAAGGAATTGGTTATACTTTTAAGAAACACTTCTAGAAGTGAAGCTAAACCATCTTGTAGTATAATTGAGTGTTTGGCCCTAGCCTCTCATAGAATTTGAGAGACTAGTAATCAGATTAGAAAGAGAAAAAAACGACTATACGCCTAAGAAAAACTTCCAGAAAATCCTTATATATATATAAATGAAGCTATGATAGATCCATTCCAGTGTTTTCTCCGTGTTATGTGTGTGAGCTGTTCTCATTCCTATATTTGAATCGATTCCTTTCATATTTGTCAAGTATAGCATTCAGTTGGTTATGTAAGTAATTAAGACAAACTTTAATACTCCTTTTCTCTGCCATCCATTCATTAGACAATCAATGTACACTGGCAGATAATCTGAGATCCCACTGGAGTCCATGTTCTTCATCAAAATTCTCCTGATTAATGATTTGGCTTCTGTGATGAAGGTTTATTTATGTCGTTCCAATTCCTGAAGCTCTATAAATCAGAGCCAAATTATATGTGGAACTGAATAACACCTGAGAAGCTCATAGAACATAAGATTTTATGTTTTATTATTCTTTTTATATTTATATATATATATATAAAGTACTATCCCGTAGAAAAGTTTTACGGTAGGTCGAAGTGTGATTTAGGATAGTGAGAACTGAGAAGTATCTATCTCATTTCACACACTTGAAACTTGAAAGCTGTTTCATTGCCTTTTAAAGTTCCCGCAAAGTGTTTATGAAGAACAGGAGCTTAGATATTAGTGTTTGTTTTTTTATGTTGTTGTCATTCCACCCAAATGATGGATGTACCTTACCTAACCACTGTCTTCCATTAATCGCGAGAAATGAATTGATGATGTTATCTATTCTCCTTTTTTTTTTTTTTACAGTCCCAAGATTTCAGGCAGCAAGGCACTCAGATAAGGAGAAAGATGTGTGCAGAACATGAAGGTAAAGCTCATCGTTCTGGGCATCATAATCATTCTAATTCTCATCATCGTCCTATCCGTGTGTCCGCTTTAATTGCGCCAAGAATAAGTAGACGGCTGAATGTCCAGGTCGTCCAATATCCTAATGTCCAATATCCTAATGTCCAAATCGTTGACAGGGATCAATACAACTATGTTTGGATTTGGTAAGTCCTTATCTTTTAGGTCAAATACTGCTAGTAGTAGTAGTAACAAAGAAATTCTTATCAATGAGAATTTTGATAAAGAAATACAAAACTGGAAAATGCTAGAACAATCCTATGTTTATAAACAAAAAGGAACATTTGATTTTTCTTCTGATTATATTATTAAAACTGTTGAAGAAGCTATTCCCTTAAATGAAGGTGATAATACCTTTCAGTTATTAAGTCAGTCCTTAATTGAAAAGCATAAGGAAAAATATAAATTTTTGCATCTTGGAAAAGTGCAAATCGGATTAAAACCAACCTTCAGGCTAGATTTAAATACCTCTGCTCTTATTTGTGTTCGTGATAAACGACACCTTGGTTTTACTGACTCCTTATTAGGAATTGTTGAAAGTAGTCTGTGTGATGGCCCGATTTATTTTTCGTGCTTTCCCAATTTTACTTTGTCATTAAATGACCCAACTATATCATGAGTTTTATTATTTTTAATTTTATAAGAATTCTTTTTAGAATTCTTCTTATAAGACTTTTCATTGTTTTCAAAGGAATTTAATCCCATTTGATCACATAAATTTCCAAGGTACTTAGCACCCAAGATTTTCTCCTTTTGGATTTTCTTATGCAATTTTATCTCATTACACAAGACAATACCTTCGGCCATAATTTCTGAAGATAAATCACCAAAGGTGTAAAGAGAATAGGGTATAAGTAATATCAAGACAAAGGGCATGCAATATAGTTGGGTCATTTAATGACAAAGTAAAATTGGGAAAGCATGAAAAATAAATCGGGCCATCACACAGACTACTTTCAACAATTCCTAATAAGGAGTCAGTAAAACCAAGGTGTCGTTTATCACGAACACAAATAAGAGCAGAGGTATTTAAACCTAGTCTGAAGGTTGGTTTTAATCCGATTTGCACTTTTCCAAGATGCAAAAATTTATATTTTTCCTTATGCTTTTCAATTAAGGACTGACTTAATAACTGAAAGGTATTATCACCTTCATTTAAGGGAATAGCTTCTTCAACAGTTTTAATAATATAATCAGAAGAAAAATCAAATGTTCCTTTTTGTTTATAAACATATGATTGTTATGGCATTTTCCAGTTTTGTATTTCTTTATCAAAATTCTCATTGATAAGAATTTCTTTGTTACTACTACTACTAGCAGTATTTGACCTAAAAGATAAGGACTTACCAAATCCAAACATAGTTGTATTGATCACTGTCAACGATTTATCCTGCCTACCACATCCAAAGGATTTACGGCCTTACGGGACGCGACTTGGGTTTCACAACACAAATTTTGTTTGTATAGATACTCTCTATCTTTTAATTCAAATATGCAAGTAATAACAATAATAAAGTTCTTAAAATAGGATATTTTCTAAAGAATACAACCTAAAACACATTACACTATCAATCAAACAAAAGGAAGATTTAACAAACTTCACACAATAATATTATAATTATCAACATAGTGTTTACAAACATTAATTTGTACAAACTTAACTTACATAAAAAACATAATAACATAATTGAAACTAAAATATAAGTTCCAAACATATTACATAACCAAAGCATTTACCCTCATTAATATGCCATCTGATCTTGAACCGAGATATCTCTTCGAAAACAGGTAGCTGCTTGGACCTAGACGGTGGCCGGGTCTATCCCTCCATCATCTGCTCGATCCCCTTGATAAAGTCATCATCAAAGCTGAGGAAATCGGGTGTTGTTGGCTTCAGCGTTACTCCGATCTCCATGAGGAGTTCCTCGACTCGTTTCTTGGGCTTTAAGTCATCACTGCCAGGAATCTTGCCATGTAGGACAACCTCTAACACAGTGCGAGCCTCCTCAACTCCGCCTTGTCTAATGAGGCAGAGGCCGAGGTTGCAAGCCTTGTTGGCGTCGGGATCGATCATCTGTGCCTTCTTGTATACCACCTCCGCTCCCATGTAATTCAGCTTTTGCATATACGCCCACCCCAAGTTACCCTGTAATAATAAATATAAAAACATTAATGTTTATAATGACCTTAGCAAAATCTTGTTTAGTTTGTATATATTAGCAACCCAATTCTATACCTATATGTAAAATGTTTCTACTACTTACCAACAATCGTGCCGTCTCTTGTTTGACCGATACTTGGAATTTCTTTCCATGGGAACGTGCTGTCTTGATGGGTTTTCCATTGAAGATGTCTCCTTGGCATATTAACCTGAGCTTCCTCTTCAGTAAGTCAATCTGGTCGTCCACCTTCCCACATTTCTGAATTCAATACATAGTTAACTTAATCAATAATGTCTGCATGGATTCCGTGGAGTTATAACAACACGAACTCTATGTACGTAATAACTTCACTTTGTACAAGTCCATAAGAACATTGTCCAATGAATCCTGTGAGTTAATCGAGCAAAGGCCACGAAACGACTTAACAGCTTCGATGGCCTCCTCTGTCCGGTCAATCTGCTTCATCACCACCGCCATATCCTTCAACGCGCTATCAACTAGGTCCCCCGCATTGATCGCCTTCCAGAATACAACGATCGCGTCTTCCAGATCTTTCTGCACAAGCTATATACATATATATATGGATGGATGGAAGGAAGGAAAATCAAGATTAGAGTTTGTATCCATTCATCAAACATTTATACAAACTCAATTTTTCTAATATATATATATAGAGAGAGAACCTGAGCAAGGCCTCTACTCTTCTTCTGGACAACGTTCTCGAGACAAATCAGTCAGGCCATACATGACCGAAGTTTACAGGGCATTACTTTTCGAAGGGGATGCCACCACTTATTCTTTGTCGATAACTCATTGTTCTTTATTCAGGGATCTGTGGAGAATGCTCAGACTTTAAAGACCATAATCATGAACTATTGCAGGGCATCAGGACAACACATTAATGCTTCAAAATCAACCCTAACTTTCAATCGTGGGGCTGATGAAGAGCAGGTCTCCGCCATAGTGGAAGAGCTTCATATACCTAGGTCGGAAAATTCTGGAAAGTGCCTAGGGCTGCCTTCTTTTTGGGGTCGATCAAAAAAGGTAGCTCTGGGATATTTGAAGACACAGATTCAACACAAACTTCATGGATGGAGAACGAAGACACTCAACCAGGCGGGAAATGAGGTATTGATCAAGGCTGTAATAACTGCAATACTTACCTATACAATGAGTGTTTTCTGCCTTCCAAAAACATGGTGCTCTGAAATAAATTCTATGATAGCTGACTTCTGGTGGGGAAGGTCAGATTCAGGAAGAAAGATCCATTGGAAAAAGTGGGAGATAATGACTAGTGTGAAAGATGCGGGGGTGCATGGGGGTGTTTGGATTCCGTGAGCTTCATAATTTTAACATGGCGCTATTAAAAAATATGGCGGCAAGGGTACTGAATGAGTCATCCTCTCTATGGGTACAAGTCATAAAATGTTTATACTTTCCAAGAGGGGACTTCCTATCGGCAAGAAAAGGGGGTAGAGCATCATGGGTCTGGTCGAGTCTTCTTGAAGGGCGAGACATCATGCAGAACGAATGGACATGGTGTGTGGACAATGGTTTTAATATACGGGTTCATGGGGACCGATGGATAAGCACCAAAAACGGCTTCCAGACCGATATATCACCAGATCGGAATGAGATGAATCCAATTATGGTCAACTCATTAATAGGGCAAGATCACAAATGGAGTGCTGAACTGGTTCGACAACAAGTAACAGCTGCAGATGCTGCGTGTATCCTCCAATGGAGGAGGAATCTGATAGATTGATTTGGCATTATACGAAAGAGGGTGATGCCACAGTTCAGTCAGTTTATCATAGATTACGGGAAATAGATGGTGTCCAAATAGCAGGAGCACGATCAAACGAAAATGGGTTGACAGCTCTATGGAAATGCATATGGAAGACCCCAACAATACCGAAGATCAAAGTATTCATATGGAAACTGGTCACCGGAGCAATCGCGGTAAAAGGTAACTTTATAAGGCGATGACTCCCCAATATTTCTCCAGATTGTCCTATCTGCGGTGAAGATAAAACAACCGAACACATGATACTTGGCTGTTGCTGGACGCGTGCTGTTTGGTTCGGGGTTCTGGAACTTCGGTGTGTGGACCATATTTCATCGAGTATGAGAGAATGTCTAGAAGCCAGAGCAAAGGGACTCGAAATCTCAGATGTAATGAATCAAAGGAGGTGGATAACTTGCATGACAACGTGTTGGTACATTTGGAAAACTCGATGTAAGGCCATGTTCGAGTCAAAAATGTCACGTCTGGGGACCATAATAACTGAGATAAAAAGTATGGTGGAGGAAATAGAGAAACTGTCACAACAATAGCAGGGGGCTAGATCAGTGCATGAAATCTTAGAATGGGAGACTTCAAGACCGGGAAAGATTCACATTAACAACGATGCCTCATGGTGTATGCAAACAAGGATGGGTGGAATAGGAGTAATTGACCAGAACTCGAGCATGGAAATTGTAGGTGGAATGAACCGCCGATGCCGTTGTGACACAATAGAAGTATTAGAGACTTTGACAATATTGGATGGGACGAAGATGGCGGTCGAACATGGATAGCATGATGTGGAAATCGCGTCAGATTCAAGTGTGGTTATAAACCAAATCAAAGGAGGTGCATCATTTTGGAGACTTGCTGCTTTAAGAAAATAGCTACACTTGCAAACCGGATCGACCGAATAGAATGGATGGCAATTCCAAGAGCTGTTAATGAGTGTGCAGACTGGTTAGTAAAGCAAGCAAGAAATGGTGTGGATCTAAATGATTGGGTTACACGACCCCCACTCCCTCTTTTATTATTATTAGGAAAAGACTGTACTGTTTGAACTCCCGTGATTTTTATGGAGGTTTGCATTGATTTCGGTAAAATAAAATAATGAGTTGACAAAAAAAAACTCTTCTTATGGAACCTTCCATGTTCTCTCTAGCAGCAGCTGATCTAGCTTGAAGAGACTGGGGTCCTAGGACCCCACTTGATTTATATATATATATTAAAAATTATAGGTATATTTTACATTGTATTTATTAGGACTCCGGTTAAATTTTGGTTCGGACACCGGTTGAAAGTTCAAGCTCAGCTCCTTAGGCATTCACTTTTTAAGTGTGATCTAATGTTCAATTCCTAGTGAAGTTAAAGTGAAGTAATCTTTCTTCTTTTTGTATCATTTATAATTATTAAATTTGAATATAATTAGTATTTCAATTTCGTTTGATGTTTATCTTTTCTTTCTTTTTTTGTCTAAGAACAATAATATTAGTTTTTAGTTTTAGTTTAAAGTATGCATAAATCAGAAAATCGAATAGCAATTTATTTATTTAGAATTTAAGTTATATACTAAATAATGTATATGATTTAATGATTGTTTTTGGGTTGCAAGCAGTCTCTTTATAACACTTTAGGCAAAGTCATGAAAATGAAAATGTATTTGTTTAACTTATCAAGAATTATTGTATATAGTTTAGGTGATATAAATTACTAATACTTATACGTAAATAAATGAATTATTGTATAATTGTATTTTAAACTACTGTATATATATAGTTAAAAAATAAATTATTTAAATCTAATTTGATATCAATTTTTTTAATGACTCAGTATAAAAAAATCGTAATAGGACCCCACTTACGCGAGTTCCTAGATCCGTCGATGCTCTCTAGTATGTTGGGTTAGACTATAGAGGTGCGTCTATATGTGTTTGTTGTAAGAAATAAGAGGTGAAAGGAACGGTTGTATATAATATATAGAGAGAGTAGCCAACATGAAGGATACGAGCGAAAGATAATTGGGACGGTGTTACAGCTAGATACATTCAGGAACAGACGATCCAGTTTGAATTTTTTGTAAAAAGTAACCCTGTCATAAATTTTTTTGAGAAAAGTATATACGAAGAAAAATATTAAAAAAAATGTTAATAGACACTACTTGGGGGTAGCGTCTGTTTCATTTTCGTTACTTGGGGTAGCGAATATTCCGTTTTTGTTACCACTGGTAGCGAAAATATTAAAACGCTACTACAAGAACCATTTTTTCATTTTCGCAATTAGGGGTAGCGAAAACAAAATATTCGCTACCCAAAGTAGTGAAAACTTTAATCGCTCAACGTTATGCTTAGAGAAGGGATAATTGCTAGTTTTCTATAGCTTCTGGGATCCTGAGCCTTGTGGGCCATGACACTCAAATTTTACTGAGATCACTATCACTTCTCTTCTTTTTTTACGCTTCTATGCTTCTTTAACCCTAGAGAGAATGTGAGAAAGAGAAAAACAATGAATGAAGGAGAGTTGCGGAGCCTATAGGCTAGAGAGAAACCCAACAGAAATAAGAATAGGTAGCTAAATCATAACCCAAGTCTTCTTTCTTTACTTTTTGATGGTAGAACAAGACATATATAATTATATACCCATCTTTTCTTTCTTTACTTTTTGAATAATGTACTCTCTTCATCATAGTTATCAGAACTAGACCGGACCAGCGGTCTGACCGGGTCTGATCGAGAATCGGACCCCTGTCCGGTTTGGTTTAGTTAAAAGACCGTTTTACAAATGAACAGCTGTTTGAACCGGGTGGTTTTTGAAAAATCGGGCGGTTTCTTGTTCACTTTTTAGCTGATTTTTTGTTTTGTTTTTTTCGGTCAATTTTGTTTTGTTTTTAGTTTCCGGTTTTTGGTTCTGCACAAACCAATCGGCTTAACCCAATTGGTTAAACCGATTCACTACTATTGTGTAATGTGTTTGAGAATTGAGAGTAATGTGTGTTTGATATTGAAACTATGTAGTTTGTGTGTGTGTGAGACTATGTAGTTTGAGGTAATTATGTTTGTGTTTGAGTCTATGTATGTATTTTAAATTTAATTTTTTTTTTCCCTTTGTGAACAGTGAACCGCACACTGAATCGGGTTGGACCGACCGAATCGTGAACCGACCCCCTCGCCGGTTCGATAGTCAGTCTGGTTATGATAACTATGCTCTTCACACATGAAAACAACCTCGACCGAAAAGCCTGAAACGTTGAGCAATTAAAATTTTCGCTACTTAGGGTAGCGAATATTTTGTTTTTGCTATCCCTAATTGCGAAAATAAAAAAAAAACTATTCCAAATAGCAAAAATAAAATATTCGCTATTCTAAGTAGCGAAAACGAAATAAGTGCTACTTGCGCATATTAACATTTTTTTTAAATCATTTTCTCCTTACTTTTCTTAATTTTTTTCTGACATAGTTACTTTTTAAAAAAATTCTTCCGTTTGCATTATTATTTTTGCTCGAATATTTCCCACAAAACATAATTTATTCGGTAGTATTAAAGATGTTAATTACATGACAATGATGAATTCATTTAATCCATATGAAAAAAAAAATGATTCAGGAGTTTAGGATAAGAGTATAGGTTTTTTACTGTTGATTTTCTTTAGTATGAATTTAAATTTAAATTTTTAGTTGATTTATTTTTCCCTACAGACATATTAGAGCAATAGTTGCATGTAATTATATGTGGAGTTAAGCTACCATACACAAAGTAAGTTTGTTTTTTAATAAGTATTTTTACTATGTATTTGTAATTATATTCTATCACCTCTCATCACAATTACATGAAATTTTATTTGGTACGGATGAATCTAGACCCTAAGTCGCTTCCAATTCAGAAGTCTCTTGTTCATTCGGTTTACTTTCCTTCTTCTCTTTATTTAAAGAAGAAAAAAAACTTAGAATTAATCCTAAATCACCAATAATATTTATGTATTATATATACATGGCGCAATTATATAATAATAAATTAATAACTATTAGGATAAATTATTCACTAGTTGCTATCATTTTCTCATCAAATTTCCCTAGTTTGAATTAGACTGCGTAATCTTAAATTAAAAATCCCACCTTAAAAATTTCTTAAATTAAAAATAAAATTGGGCTATACATTGTATAAAGATTAAACCTGGGCCTGGGCCTGGGCCGAAAAGAAAATAGAGTCCAGACTCAGTCCCACACGCAGCAGAAATCAGTATTTATATATATATATATATACTGCAGAGAAAGAGAGAAGAAGTCGATACAACTTCCCCAGTTCAGTTCAGTAGCAGGCAGACCAAAGAATCAAGGGACTCGACGACCGAAGAAGAACGCCATGGCCAACAATCCTTCACAGCTCCTCCCTTCAGGTTCTCTCTCTCTCTCTCTCTCTCTCTCTTCGTCTAATATTCTGAGGTAACTCTCAACTGATCTGTTTCTTTGAGTCGCAGAGTTAATCGACCGCTGCATAGGCTCCAAGATTTGGGTGATAATGAAAGGCGACAAGGAGCTCGTCGGTACTCTCCGGGGATTCGATGTCTACGTCAATATGGTCCTAGAAGACGTCACTGAATAGTAACAACCCTCTATCGAATTTCTCGTTATTCATGATTGAGTAGCGCATCCAATTTGTGCTTTTTACTGGGATTAGGGCGGAGTTTTGTTTCATTGAATGAATGCTGGTAAATGGAGAAATTTTAGAAGAATTCATCTCAGAGTGCGTAACTTTTGAATATTGATTTAGGGTTTAGGGTGAATTTTAATTGAAATTTATGCGGGTTTCGATTCGATCGGGACTCCCGAAATCAATCCACACAATTGAGTCCACTAAAGATTTACGAGGCTCCTAATATATCCACGAGAGTAGTGGAAATCATGTAGTGGAAGTATCAATAAGCTATCTAGTGATTCCTGTATGTAAATTTGATCGATTGGCTATCATCTGTTGCTTCATTATCATTTGCATCAGTTGATTGGAAATTAAAATTAGTGATTGCTGTTAATGGTATCAAAATCCTGTCAAAACAAGATAACAATTCACACATTTGTGTCCATATGAAACGATATTGATGTGATGAACTCACATGTTTCTTTCTTGTTTTGTAATCTATGATAGTGAGATCACTTCCGAAGGGAGGAGGATCACGAAGTTGGATCAAATCTTGCTCAATGGAAACAACATAGCCATTGTAAGTGTACCATATAACATTATCATATACTTTCTTGTATTGAAACTATAGTTATCCGGCCAGTTTCGACCATAAATTCACTAGAAGTTGGATGATTAAGACTCATGCTTTTGTTAAATGATTTGACCATCTGATAAGTTCATTATGCAGAATACAAGACGAACAAATAGAACTAATTCATATTCCTCCTCCTCCCTTTTTATTGACATTAACATCATCAGATTGTTTTCAAATTGCGCATGTGATGATTGCTTCTTTTATGCAAATGCAGTTGGTTCCTGGTGGCTCCCCTGATGCTGAGTGAGACCATATGTCTTGTGTGTACAATCAAATTCATTCCCGTTTCCTTTGTGTTTCTTGTAACGGATACGATGCACTTTGTTTTAGGGTTTAGTCAAACCGAAGGATGGAAGTGTTCTTGAATCTTGATTTGCGGTGCATTGTGTTTGCTAGGTTTTGTATTGATAGAAGATAGGGTTTATTAGGAGATTCAATCTCCTTACAAGAGAAGGGATTATGATTTTTAATGTCTATCATAATGTGTAAGAACTTGTATTCATCGTTTGACGTCGAAAATATTTGTTGGGTATCAGTCCGAAAAACGTTCTATTGGAAAACGTGATCCAACAATATTATGAACACTTAGACACATAGGGGTGAGTAAGGCTACAACCTCGGACCTTCGTCTAGCTTAAAGTGGGTTCGTTTCATTCACGAATCTTGCATTCGAAATAATGACTTCTCACATAATTCGTTCAACGTTCATTAAATATGGTATTAGAGCTCATAATGATATATCATATTATGGAGGAATAAAATTTGAAATTTCACCTAATACTCTTTCGATACGAAATATAGTGAAAGGAATAAAATTTAAAATTTCACCTAATACTCTGTTAGCACGAAATATAGATGTGACTTGTGAGTAATAATGGACAATCCACTAGGATTTCTCTTTGATGGCAAAAAAACACACTAGGATTTCTCCTTTATAACTGTTACATTTTCTCTATAATTTTATTTATTATTACTTTTATACATATATACTTAAGTATGAAAGAGTGATTTAAAGTAATTTTTAGAATTTTTTCAAAAACTGTTTATTTTAGAATTTTTTTTAGAAAAAGTAAATATTTAATTTTTTTTTTAGAAATATAAGTATAGGCACGGGGCACCGGGGTCGCGCCTATTGAATAGGCGCGTCCTGGGGTCGCATTTTGGAGATAGAGTTTCTTTATAAATACCCTATCTCCCCTCAGCAGCTATCCACATCTGGACTTCGCCAGCTCCCGCCTCGCCTGAATTCCCTCGTCGCCTCGCTTGCATCCGCCAGCTCCAGCTCCTGGTGCCCAGCCTCCAGCTTCCCACAGCTGCCTTGCCTCAGCTCCAGCCTCCCGCTGCCCAGACGTCGTCCCGCTGCCCATGCCTCCACCTCCCGACGCCTTGCCGCACGTCCTGCTGCCCAACCGCATCCTGCCGCCCAGCCGCCTTCAGCCCGCCACCATCGTAGCCAGAGACCGAGGAAATCGTTAATTTTTTTTTATTAATTTTTATTTTAATAAATATTTTTTTTGTATAAATATATGATTATTAATATTTATTGTTATGTTAATTAGCCATATAAAATTAAACATATTAGTAATTATAGTTCTAATTAAATATATTATTATAAATTAATTATATATATTTGAATTATTAGATAATGATTAGTAAAAAAATTGTGCCAAAAATATAAATTGTTAGAAATTAAAAATTTATACTGTTTAATTGTACAGTTATCATGCAGCCACGCGTAGTTATGACAAATCAGCCGCGTGGTCCAAATGTGATAAATGTTGGTCATTTGGATCCATCGGTCCTTTGGGGACAAGACCAACATCGTTCGTCGGATCTTAGTGCTAACCAACAGATCACGTTTCGATGTTTAAAACTGGAAAAAAAAATCTAATTTCATAAAATGCTAAAATGATTGTGCAAGCAGTTGGTTTATGGGATGTGGTTATTATGTCACATCCCAAACTGGATCCTAAGTTACTGACGTCATTGTCCGAGCGTTGGCGGCCAGAGACACACCTTTCATCTCAGACATGGAGAGATGACGATCACTCTAGAGGACGTAGCTGTGATACTTGGACTTCGTATACATGGAGAAGCAGTAACAGATGATTATGCAGTTGAGGAAGATATGGATGCTGTAGGTTTGGAATTATTGGGTCTAAACTTACAAGGTCGGAAATATTTTGTTAAGTTGACTACGTTACGACAACATCTTTTTCATCCTCATCTTACCGCCGAACAACAAGCGAGGACATTTATCCTCATTTTACTCGGTGGTGTGCTGTTTACAACGACAAAGAAAGACAATGTGTCGTTAATTTACTTACCACTGCTGAGGGATTTACAAAGAGCAGCTCATTATAGTTGGGGTTCAGCTATTTTGGCTGCTACATATCGGTAGTACAGGTATTCCATATGATAGTTTTGTATAAATATTTAGAATTGATTCTACAATTTTATTAATTTTTGTACACTACAGTTATGGTCGTGGGAGCACCTTCACGTTGGTCGTCCTGTGCTCCAGGGTGAAGTGCAAGGTGGAGAGTTGCATCCTGTGTCAGCTAAAACTTCATTCCAAAGGTTGCTACTTCAGTTTCAGCATTTACTCTTTTGGACATGAAATCATAGACTGTCCTAGGGATATATACGGTCATAACTGACAGTAGCCTAGCGAGGTTTACAAATGCATCTTCGTGCGTTCCGTATAACGACTCCAACACTACTTGTTTGGAGTACCATGCCTTTGGATATGAAATTTTCGAACCAAACTCATGCTCAACCATTGACTGAATTACTGAAATTTTCAGACCCGTGTCAGCTAAAACTGAATTTCTTATCAAAGACGATGTCAACTTGCAATCAATGTTTTAGTGTCGTTTAATGAGGACTTCATTAGCACATGTATGTGGAGAATGCAGTTTGGAAATTCTCCACAATCCAGTATGCTTAAAAAGACTTCCTCTCAATGACCACGAACATTTTGTAGGATCAACTTTACACTTAAAAACAATTGATTTTGGATTGGATGATTCAACAGTACACACTTTAGAATTTGCCATGTGCCATTTCCTCACAGCGGCAGCTAACTCGTCTTTACTACTAAACTTCATGTTTGTATTTAGGAAACTTTCACTCGACGTGTCATCAATAGCCATAGACCACTCATCCCTTGATTGAAAGTTGTCGATCCAGTTACTATCAACCCAATTTTCAGCAGTCGGTTGCATCATTTGCACGTCGTGTGAGCTACTTCCACCATGGACAACTCCGTGTACATCTTCAGAATTCTCGCCAACTTCAAACACCTCTTCGTTGTCTTCATCAATGTGCCATGTAAAATGCTCAATATATGGATCTTCTTCATTAACCACATGGTCATCTGAGAGTGCATCAACGTCGACATCATCATCTGAGAGATCATTGTTGTGACCATGCAAAATATTCACTGTCTCATCACCCCCATCCCCGATGTTTGGAATCACATTGAGTCCTCTAATCACGCTAAACACAATAAATCGACTAGCATAACTTAATTGTAAAGCAAAAGACAATGCTGAATCCGATCGGATACGCACAAACTTGCAAAGTCCATCAGTATTTGTAAATTTATATGAAATGCTTATGGACATGGCTTCAACATCCGGTCAACCGCACTCCATACATATAATTTCCTTTAGTCTACAAAGAGAGATATCCAAAGTAGCTGTAGTAATACTGGATGTACCACCAACATAAACCTCACTACCATTCTCAGACACTATTTCGCTGTCATATAAGCAAATTATATCAATTTCTGTCATGCTTGATCCTAAAAAATTAGTATTATAAAAATTATTATCTGATATGATATTTATGTAAATATAACTCCTACAAATTTTCAAAAATTAATATTATACAATATACAAAAATAAATAACATACATTCTTCGTGTGGGAGAGCTGAGGAAGAAGACTGCTCGGAAGAAGACCGGAGATGAGCAAGAATTGTCTTCGGGCACATATTTATTGAATATACATAATAATTGGTTATTACTGTTACAAATTCTACAATAATGGGCGTGATACCGCAAAAAATTAGGGCATAGGCGCTACCCTGGGTAACGCCTATTAACATTTTTCTAAATATCTTTGGACGATAGTTACTTTTTCAAAAAAAAAAAATCTAAAATATATACTTTTTGAAAAAATTCTAATTTTTACACTCGTGCCCTTTTCTAGTTGTTAGAATCAACTAATAACAGTTATCACGATTAATCTCAAATTCAATTGACGAGTTTCACGGTTGATCACCTTACATTTGACCAACAATCTCCTTACAAGTTTTCTTTAATGAGATTCATTTCAAAGTTTAAAAAATAAAATGACATTATTTTTATTTATAAATATTTCTTTTTTATATATATAAATTCTTAAGAGAATAATTGCCCATCCGAACCCTACCTACCTACCTTTTTTTTTTTTTTTTATCAATCCTACCTACCTTCATTCCCGAAGATGGAATAAATTTTTATTTTATAAAGAAATGCATATCACCCGACCCGATTTCACGGTGTCCAGTCGTTCCGTCGAATCGATGGGGTTTGCCGCGAAGCATCTAATTCCATCCAACCAGGTCTCTCCCACCGTCCCACGAGTCGGGAGAATATCATGTAATCAACACTATAACTTTGGCATCTTCTATTTAGGGTCGATAATTTTTTACGAAATACAATAACCTGACAAAAATATACACAAAAAAAATTGTGTTCGTAAAAACATATAATAGAACGATAACACAATAGTATGAACATGATAATACGAAAGTATTTTCGTGTCGTGTTCGTATTTATGTATCAAAACACGATACGCATCATAACACGATAAAATTGATTTTTTTTTTGTCAACTATAAATTTTTTAAACAAGTCTCATTTAGTAGCTTTTAAAAGTTTATTTAGATATTTATTTTTAAATTTTTTAAAATTATACATTAAATATTCATGAAAGCTAATATTTGAATTGATATTTTTTACTATAAATAATTCATTATTTTAATATTTTCTTATAAATATCGCACATGTAAAAATATAATTGACTAACTTAAGGCAACACGATAACACAACATGAACACGCGCGAAAAATTGTGTGTCGTGTTTGTTTTGAGTAACATGACACGATAAACTTATCGTGTGTGTTCGTGTCTAATAAGTATCACACGATAAACATATTGATACACACGATAACACGCATGTACGCACGATTTGAACCCCTACCTCTATTTATATATTTTGGAAAATATGAGAACATTGGTATCTTATCTTAATTACATAACGATAAGACTCATTAATTACTGCACATATAATAATAATAATAAAATAAAATCCGATTACTTCTTTCATTTCAGCTGTTTATTGGTGTTTTTAATAATGTAATAAATATATATATATAATGATTATTGTTTTTGCAAACCCATGTGTGGGACGAGTATTGATGTTACATAAGAAAGATCACCACATGCAACTGCCGTCAAACGATAGCCCGACACATGTCTTATCAGATGACAAAACATAACATAAACAACATCCTTTGACAATGACACCATTAATTAAGACCTAATCACCAAGCTATATCACCAAATATGCAAACGAAGGAATGTAAATCCAGTGAAGGGATAATATATATAATTTAAATTTAAAAAGGCAGTTTAAATGAAACAATATAATCTTATATTTGGATAAAAATAACATATTCTTAAATTAACACACATCAGATTATTTAGTTATGCGTATTTTTACTGTTGATGAAATTAATATTTATAGTTTATTTGGTTCCTACTAAATTGTAATGAAAGGGTTTATAGAAATATAGGTCGATAGGTCATTTATCACACAACATGTCTGGTCTGTCTATAGGGTTCGGAACACCTGGAAATTGCATTATGAGCACGATCCACGGTCGAATAAAACAGACTTCCACATCACTTCAATCATACACGACCAATTTGATTATATCATCATCAATTAGAGTGTCAAAATCTGACACAACCTGTGGGTAATACGTGATCCGCTCATGAGTCGTGTTTGAGTCCGGACTTTTGACTCATTGGCTATTTTGACACGACTCATGGATAACCCGTGAAAACACGGGACATGTTTGGATCAGAAGCTTTGACTCAATGATCAACCCATGACCCGTGCCATTTATATATTTCAGTTTATTTTTTGTTTTTATTGAAATGGTGAGTCGAACGGGTCAGACTGACTCGCGAGTCATGGAGGTCGAATGAATCAGTCTGACCTAGCACTTACCATTCCTGATGGTTCTTTCTGACCCGCGGGTTGACCCACCAACCCGCGTGTCAGGTTTGAGTTTCAAAAATTGACTCATACTATTACACGGGTCGTGTTTGGGTCAGAGGGCCCCTGACACGACCCAAAGTCGACCCATAATCCGTTTTGACACCCCTATCATCAATATATATATATATAATAATTATTATTTATCTACTTAATCATCATTTTAATTATTATTTTTTTATAGTTATTTTAAAAGGAATGGTTTAAAAGAATTTTATGTAACCGGAAGAATTATAATTTTGGTACTTAAAGTAATTAATAAATTACACTGAAAAATATTACTTTTTTGGCCTTCAAAATTCGTTCATTTATGAACAATGGAAATTAAGCTCGCTTACAATAGAACAATCCGCAATGAGTAATAATGAAAGATCAGGTGGGGGTATTGAAACTCAATCTGAATAACACACCCGTAACCTAGTTTGGTTTACTATCCAATCCACACATTTATTTGATGTTCTAGGAATAGCCACCCAACTAACAACATCCCTCGACAAAGCCAGGAACTTCATATTATCTATTAATGTATTGATCCTCCATAAAATTGTTTTACCTCGAATATCGATCCTCCATAAAACCGCCTTACCTCGAATATGGTTTATAACACTCTCTGAGTCCGACTCAAAGGAGACTTTCCTCCACCGGTTCTCCACCACCAACTTTACCGCTTGTAAGATTGCCTTTTCTTTCAGTTCGTGTACTGATCCACCCTAAGTAGGTATGTGCCATCCCCACCCCAATAGAGCCTATTCGGTCCCGGGCTATGACCCATATCCCTCCTTGACCTGTTGTCGAGCACCAAGAGGCATAGCAATTTACCTTGATTACATCGTCCTCCTGTGGTCTCCACCTCGCAGCTCCAATTGTTTGCCTTTGTCTCGGCCCTCCTTCCACAGTCAGTCTCATTTCTTCAAATGCCTTTAGAATCTCCATCACCACCGATGTCGGGTTCAATCGTTTGTTCTCGAATGTGTACTTGCACCGAGCTTTCCATATTGACCAGCAGATAAGCATGCACAACTCCCATGTCCTCGCCTTGTCTGCCCTGATGGTTAGAGATGTCGGTTCAGTCCCTCTAAAGATTCAATCATCCATCGCATGATGATGTGCCCCTTAAGCATCTAGTTTGACCGCCTGCTGCCACACAGGGTGTATCCATCCACAGCCCACGACCAGGTGTTCCCTAGTCTCCACGTCATCACATGTTGGGCATATCAGTGTTGTTGGGAGGCCTCTCCTCGCCAGGTTCGACCGGACAACGATGACATTAACTCAGAGTTTCCACATGAATGACTTGACCTTCGGCCAAGCCCGTGCTGCCCATATGTTCGCCCATCTAGTTGATGCCTGCAAGGTCCCTGCGTTTGCTGTTTGATCTCGGTCCTTCAGTCGGTGGTAGACCCTGATCGACCAAACCCCATCCTCCCTGATCGTGTCACGTCCCGTTAGGAGGCTAGACCACCCCATGACCCTCTACTCCCTTTAGTCGCATGAAGGAAGTCCGATGACGGAAAATAGAGTCCCTTCAAAACTCTTACCCATAGTGCATTCGGCTCCTTGAGGATATGAGCCGCCATGTTAGCCAAGAGTGTCCCGTTAAAGTTTTGAAGCTTCCTAAATTCCAGACTTCCATCCGAAATAATATTCAATTTTTTTTTTTAACACAAGTGAGTAAATAGTATAAATTTCAATTACAAAATAATATAAATAATTAATTATATATTATTATTAGTTGTTTGTCTCTCTACTCTCTCTTATAATAAATGGTGAGGTCCGTAGTTCGATGCTGACACATGTCAGATGAATGGCTCGTCTTATCCTTTTCTCCCATTCATTAAAAAACCCGTCTTGTGTTTGCATGAAGAGACGACTCATCACGTGGAAGATAGTTTATTAACATTTTCATGCAAAGGGAGAATATGGATTGTTGGTGGCAGTTAATGCGGGTGGTGTTGGTAAAAAATAGAAAAAGAGTAAATACAATCTTTTCTTTATTTATTTTTATTAATTTATTACGCAGTACAATAATATGACACGAATAGTCGAATATGTACGAAATAATTACATTCGTAAAAACATATAATAAAATGATAATACGGAAATGCTTTTGTATCGTATTTGTATTTAAGTATCTAAACACGACACTCACAATAAAGTCAGATATTTTTTTGGCTAATAATAAAGTTGGACTTGAAAATCTATATATTTGATTATTTTTTCTAAAGATGTCTCATTTAATAGTTTTTAATAATATATTTAGATATTTAATTTTTAAAGGTTGTCCTTTCTACATTAAAAATTCGTGAAATCTGATATTTGAATTAATAATTCTCACTATGAACAATTTATTATTTTCATATTTTCTCATAAATTTTACATTAGAACATATAACCGACTAAGACTAACTTAATACAACATGACATATACATGCACGATAAATTGTGTATCATGTTCGTGTTGAGGAACATGACACAATAAATTTATCGTGCGTGTTCATATTTGATAAGTGTCAAATTATAAATGTACTTATACATATAATAACACAAACATACACATAATTAGATATTCATCGCTCTTGAACCTAAATTTGGTGAAGGATACTGTTAAGGTCAATTGTGATGCGGCTTAGTGCAACCAAACCATGTTAAGTGTTATCGGTGTAGTTGCTAGAATCTCGGACGGACATATTGTTGGAGGAGCAACCTGATTAATGAAGGGGAGCTTAACTGCCGAACTGAAGGCAGATGCGGTCCTTTTGGGTATCAGGCGTGTGATCGAAAATGGTTGGACTCGAGTTGAAGTTGAATCGGACTCTGAGTTGTTATTAAACAACTAAGGGGAATGACACATCGTTGTCGTATAGAGACAAATTGCTTAACAAGAGCCTTATTGGCGGGCCACGTAACGTCAATTGAATGGAAAACGATTTTTCAAAAGGAGAATGAAAGTGCGAACAGAATCGGTATGTCTAATTTACCTTTTTATTAAGGTGATTCATTAGATAATTTATTTATCCAGATCTTATTTTTTCAATAAATGAAAATTTGGGGATTATAACTAAGACAGAGGTACCGTACAGCCCCGAGTATCAAATCAACGTGAATGCGCTATAAAAGTTCTGACGCCTCAGAGCTTTCTTTTGACTCCAATTCTCCTCTATAACAACCTTCCCATCCTCTGCATTCTGCAACTTACTATGCGTGTCTCGAGAGCAACACAGAAAGCTCGACAAAGTACAACAATGGCGGCCTTAAGCGGACGCCTCCTATCATTGTCGGCATGTTGGGTGGTTGTCTTGCTGTCAGTAGCAGCGGTGGACAGTGTTGATGCCGAGCTCGTCCGATTATCGTAAGGGGCTTTTGATCTTCTTTAACCTCTGCAACACAGTTCCTCAAATCAACCATTGATTTGATTCCTAAATACACTGGATTTCACCTTCGTTCATTGATTTTACATGCAAGTGAAGCGCCATTGATGAATTATTGGTGGGTTCTGTTTGGCAGGGGCAGAGGTATTGACAAAACAGAGGAGTTGCAGAGTCTGAAGAACTCATCAATGGCGGACGGGTAAGTTTTATTTTTGTCTACAAAATATTGACCGTTGATCTGCATGTCTTTACAGACAATCTCCTCCGTTCGATATCTTTTCTCTGCAATTATGGATCGTTATTTCCGTTATGTTTTCCCCACAACCCCCCAATAAAAATTTAGTTTATCTCCTACGGTCAAACACGTTTGACCGTGTAGTTTTTTAGTTTCTTACTAGGCAACAAAATGTCTTATAAATCTTAAAAAAAAAACATCACATGGACACTATAAGTATAGGACCTTCGTGAATTTTTACAACCTTTTTATTCACATGTATTTTTTAAATATATTTATCTTTTTGTCTTTCATAATCTATTTTTTTCATAATAAAAATATTTACTTCGTAAAGTATTTTACTATTTTTCAGTGTTGATGAGTCTGGGAGGGATCCCTTGGTCGAGGATCCAGAGTTTGTAGCATCCATGGTCGAAATGTAAGTCTCTCTTATCCATATAATATATATTCCATTAAGATCCCTTATATTCTAACTCTTCACCATAAAATAAATAAATTATTTGATTTATTAATTTTATATTTATAACCTTGAAATGATAATTTGAGGAATCAGACCAAACCAAACATACCATGTTATCCAACACTACATACGGACAGACCCTTCCTTGTGTTACACAGTTTGCCCACATGCCATGCCCATGTCGTTTTGATGGCCTATTTTTTTATTAATAAAAGATAGCAAAATAATCTAATAATAATATGGTTTGTAAATATTATAAAATAATATATTTTTATAGTTTTTATATTTATACTTTTTAGTTATAGCATTCATACATTTTTCTATGAAAGAAAAACATGTTCATGTTCATGTTGTATGGTGAGGAAAGGAGTGTAGCATATTGAATGGACCTGTAGATGCTTATTCCACGATCTACCGACACCTAAGGGCCCCTTCTCTTATCACAGGAAATGGATCGTTTCTATAAGTAGCATTTATTTATTGAAATCTTAAAATAACTTCAGTCATATATATCCCATTTATTCAGGATGAACATAAAATTTAGTTTGGGAGGTAAGAATTATAGTACATACAAATTTAGAAATATTTATAGGGATAATTATATTTTTAAAAGAAATATATTCAAATTTTAAAATTAAAATTTGTTAAATTTTATTATGGGGGTCGAGTCAGAATCCAAATAGCAACCACATTATACAACAACTTGAGTTCAATCCTAAAAACAAGCCTTGTTTAACTCGATTAAAGCACGGTACCAATACATTTAATCCAGACGGGTTGAAATTTCACGTACAAGTCTGAACGAACTCTGGTACGCGGATTAAACGGGACACAACAAACACATGACATGGGGAAACAATCCAACACCGTCAAACAGAATCGGAATCTCATATCATGTTCAATTATATTATGGGGGTCGAGTCATACCAAAATAGTAACCACATTATACAATTTGATTTCAATCCTAAAACCAATTGGTGATAAGATGAGTTAGTATTGTTGTATATATTGTCTAATTTGTTGTATACACCGGTTTGGTATATATCACACACAGTGACATTTCAACAAAATTACGCTGTAGGAAAAATGAAGGGGAAGTCCTTCCACTCGTTCCTACATTTATTTCTATAAATTAAATAACCAATAACTTCCGTATAAATCGTATCCAATCCGTATCTCTATATTTAATGACTCACGTGAGATGACAACGTAAGGTTCTTTCTATCTTGCATTATAGTATTGTCTAAAAAAATATTAGAAAAAAATTATTTAAAAATCTAAAGTTATTTTTTTTTAGAACAATCCTAAACTATTACGTGAATAAAATCCTTGTAATTATTTTATAAACTTATAAAATCCGTTTGGTTACTTTGGTACCTTGCACTGAATCATATTATTATATTTATAAAAAATACCTCCCAAAAAAGAGAAAATTTCCAAAAAACCTTATAATTATATTTCAGATTATTATTTCTTTCTATATCTTAATGATGCGAGACTCATTAATATTTACATACTTCATCATCAGGAGCATACAAAACAGCACGGCTAGACGAAACTTGGGATATTTCTCATGTGCGACCGGCAACCCCATCGATGATTGTTGGCGATGTGACCGGAAATGGCACTTACGCAGAAAACATCTCGCAAACTGCGGGATCGGGTTTGGTCGCAACGCAGTAGGTGGCCGTGATGGCAAGTACTACGTCGTCGGTGACCCTGGCGATGACGACCCTGTAAACCCTAGGCCAGGAACCCTCCGCCACGCAGTGATCCAAGACCAGCCCTTATGGATAGTCTTCAAAAGAGACATGGTGATCACGTTGAAGCAAGAGCTCATTATGAACAGCTTCAAAACCATTGACGCACGTGGGGTTAATGTTCACATTGCTTATGGCGCCTGCATCACGATCCAGTACATTACGAATGTCATTATCCATGGTCTGCACATTCATGACTGTAAGCCGACCGGAAACGCCATGGTTCGGAGCTCACCGAGCCATTATGGGTGGCGGACTATGGCGGATGGAGATGGGATTTCGATATTTGGATCGAGCCATATTTGGATTGACCACAATTCGCTGAGTAAATGTGCAGATGGGCTCGTGGATGCTGTTATGAGTTCAACTGCCATTACCATCTCCAACAATTACTTCACACACCATAACGAGGTTCGACACCCTTTTTTCTCCATTGTTTTTGTAAATAGGACTCATAAAATCTCTATTTATCTAAATTTGTCTTCATATTTTGGAGCAGGTGATTCTGCTGGGTCATAGTGATTCATACACGAGAGATAAAATCATGCAAGTGACAATCGCGTACAACCACTTTGGCGAAGGCCTCATCCAAAGAATGCCGAGGTACGTACGTCAAAATACGAACCGGTCCAAAAATGAACGGTTCAGTTTACAGTTTTTTTTTGTTTGCTTTGGACTTTTGGATCGTTCGGTCTATAATTTAACAAACCGTGGGGTCTAGTATGACCGTTAATATACATATAATTTAATATATTATATTAATTAGTATTAATTAATTAATAAATACAAACTAATATTAATTATTTAACCGGTGTAATTGAAAATTATGTAAATATTATTAAGTCAAGTTATTTTGAATATTTATTTTGGTTTTGAATGTGTATATTTTTTTCGGTTTAAACTGAAAAATTAGTCCAAAAATCCGTAATACGAATGAATGATTTATTTTTTCTTATATGGTCTTTCTTTTTGTGGAGAAAATTCACCTCGAATTATACAGATACTTAACCAAAACAGTAAAAACAAATGGTCCGATCGGACCGGTTTAGCCCCTAGTACGTACACCGATGTACCAAACCCTATCCAAGGCATTTTTTTCCCGAACCATGCAGATGCAGGCATGGCTACTTCCACGTGGTGAACAACGACTACACCCATTGGGAAATGTACGCTATCGGCGGCAGTGCTAATCCCACCATCAACAGCCAGGGGAATCGATACCTTGCTCCGGTTAACCCCTTTGCGAAGGAGGTAAAAATTAATTAAAGCTTCATTATATTCATTCATATGTAAAGGCAGGTGCATATTTTTTGATTCCCACTGAAATGATAGGTGACAAAGAGGGTCGACACTTACGGCGGCGCGTGGAAGCAATGGAACTGGAGATCGGAAGGAGATTTACTCCTAAACGGTGCGTTTTTTACTCCTTCAGGAGCTGAAGCTGCAGGTAGCTACGCTAGAGCCTCTAGTTTGGGAGCCAAATCATCTTCCCTTGTGGGGTCCCTCACGTCCACGTCAGGGGCTCTTTCTTGCCGGATCGGTCGGCGTTGTTAACACAACGTAACATGGTAGTAAAAGTGTAAGTAAACGAGAAAAAGAGAATATTGGAAGAAGAAGAAGAAGAAGATGATGAAATGTTCTTCATAATTGGATTTTGGCGTATTATTTTCCCTTGGTTAATATAACCGAAGGGAGTGTACATTCTGTTGTTCAAGTTACGTATGCACTTCTTCTTCAAATAATAGTCCAACTCGATTAATTAGATTTTTAATTTATGTGTTAATTGTTATAAGCAAAGCTATTAAGTTATGCCCTAACATATGCAAAATATATTTTCGGATATTATTAGATATATTCATAATAGTTTGTGCGTGGCGAGGTCTTTTCACTTGATTTGTTATTATTATTTTAATATGCATGCATTTACATTTTCTTTGCTTTGAAAACTCTTTGACCGTGTGACGTGGTCATCTTCATCACCTCACATGCATGGTAGACCATTCAAACATCACATTCCGTGGTAAAATAGAAGAGACAAAATCAAATAAATACAAACAAATTATAGACTTTTTTTTAAAAGTATTTATTTTCGAATTTTTTTTAAAAAGTATATATGTAAAATAAATATTTAGCAAAATGTGCATCTGCGCAGGTCTACCACCTGCGTTTTTCTGAATTTTTGTCGTTTTTTTTTAAAAACATATGAATTTTGAGAAGACACAACACACAACCAGTCACAACAGTATCAAACAAAGAAAATGAATTTTTGAAAAAATATTTTTTGGAAAAGTTCAATGAAAATGGAAGGTTTGATCAAGAGAAATCTAAACCCCCTTGCTGGTGTTGTTGGATATGCAAGTTCCATCGTTGCTCTCTTCCAAGTAGTGAGTGGAAATAACGGTCTATCAGAAACAACGTTGATTTTAAGTCTGCTTATGGTTTTCCTCCTAAATAGAAATTGAGAGATATAATCACGCGTTGCTTCATCTCAGTATTCATAGGTCCAAATTCCTCTAGGCTAGTCTCACCAAATTCCTCGACTAGCTCTCTATCAAGAGAAATCTAAACCCCCTTGCTGGTGTTGTTGGATATGCAAGTTTCATCGTTGCTCTCTTCCAAGCAGTGAGTGGAAATAACGGTCTATCAGAAACAACGTTGATTTTAAGTCTGCTTATGGTTTTCCTCCTAAATAGAAATTGAGAGATATAATCACGCGTTGCTTCATCTCAGTATTCATAGGTCCAAATTCCTCTAGGCTAGTCTCACCAAATTCCTTGGAAGGTTTTATCAAGAGAAATCTAAACCCCCTTGCTGGTGTTGTTGGATATGCAAGTTCCATCGTTGCTCTCGTCCAAGCAGTGAGTGGAAACAACGGTCTATCAAAAACAACGTTGATTTTAAGTCTGCTTATGGTTTTCCTCCTAAATAGAAATTAAGAGATATAATCACGCGTTGCTTCATCTCAGTATTCTTAGGTCCAAATTCCTCTAGGCTAGTCTCAACATCCGCGAGGTAAAACATTGAAACAAAGTTGTTTATTCACAAGTTTCTTAATGAGACTTTTCTTCAAATACACTAGCTAGTTTGACACTAGCTTGTTTATCCTCACCCGAACTCCAAAACTCCTCATCTGAATACTCTTGATTTTCTGCATAAATTCATCAAGTAAACAAGAAAGGAAGTTATAAGAAGTTAAATACTTTTTTCTTGTCCTAAATTTTCCAACTTGTTCTGAACAACATCCGCGAGGTAAAACATTGAAACAAAGTTGTTTATTCACAAAGTTGCTTTTCAAAAACGCATGTACCAGTAGCGTTTTTCTGAAAAACGCAGGTACCAGTAGCGTTTTTCAGAAAAACGCTACTTCGCTACCTGCGCAGATGCACATTTTGCTAAAAAAAAATTTACATATATACTTTTTTTAAAATAAAATTCTGACATACATACTTTTCAAAATTTATCGGGTAAAACATTGACATGGTTACTTTTTAAAAAAAACTCAATTAACAAGCTATAGTCATTGGAGAAGCTTTACAAGATATTCAGAAGATGTTGAGTGTTAATGTGTTATGCTTATGCTTTAGTAATTGTAGCCTAGTGAGACTAGCCTAGAGAATGAACAAGCATCAGTTCGCTTGAAAGACCTTGGTTGCCGTACCATGTTAGTATCTAAACTTCACATTTTTAGAGAACCAGCCGAGAGTCAAGAGTGGAAACCCCAAAGAGCTATTTTGCAGCAGTAATTCCTGAAAATGTCAAACAAGCTAGGGTGTTTGAAGAAAGTCTCATTCAGGAACTTGTTCATAAACAGGTTTGTTTCAATGTTTTACCTAGACTAGAGAATGAACACTCTGCTGCTTTAAAAAAAAAACTAAATTTTTTTTTTGAAAAACGCAGGTGGTACCCGCGCAAATAAACATTTTGCTAAATTTTTTTTCTACATATATACTTTTTCAAATTTTTTTCCTGACATGGTTACTTTTTAAAATTTATCCAAATTATATGGTTATGTACCTCGTAATTATGTCTCGTTATAGATATAACTAAATTCTAAAATGATTTAAACAATTTCTCTTTAGTCTTTGCAAGAAATATAGTTGGATCTACTAACAAACACTACTAGAAACTAGTCTTTTACCGACGATAAAAATATTTGCGCCGGTAAAGGTCGCTGGCAAAAATTATTTACCGGCGACATTAAAATTCTCGCCGGTAAAAGTTATTTAGCGGCGAGACTAAATTATTCGCCGATAAAGGTTCACTTTTACCGTCGAGACTAAATTTTTCGCCAGTAAAAGTTCTTTAGCGGCGAGACAAAATATTTCGTCGATAAAAGTGAACCTTTACCGGCGAAAAATTTAGTCTCGCCGCTAAATAATTTGTACCAGCGAGAATTTTAATGTCGCCGGTAAATAATTTTTGTCGGTGACCTTTACCGGCACAAATATTTACTCGTTGGTAAAAGCCTAGTTTCTACTACTATCACTATCAGTGGTCTATCTAAATTGTTATCTTCCACTAATAAGTTTATAGCTTCTTGTGCATCAGATTCCACATGTAGGGCTTGCACTCCTATAATCTTGGTCATAGTTAACCCATCTCTAATATCCCACAAATACAATTATGCCACAAGATTGTTTGTGATTCCATTCCGCATTTGGAAACCCTTTACCCAGCCGCCTCATGTGGGTCCTGGGTTGCCCAAAGTCGAGTCATCCGTGTTAAGTTTGATCTATCCTTGAGTTGTAGGTGTCCAACCCACACTGATGTTCCAACTTGTTTTTATGAGTTTGCTCATCTTGGATACCCCTGAGGTGTCCCTTGCATGCACGAGAGTTAGACTAGTTACATCAATAGAAACACAAGATTATAAAAAATGTGGGCATTCCTATTCTTCCATAGTAACCAAATGCAAGATGAGAAGACAATTTGTCATTCTATCCTCTTCGCATGTGTACAGAGTTCCTACAAGTTGATTTCAACCATTTAGAAAAGTTAGTCATATAAAAATCTTTCAAATCATTTGGGACCCCAACTTTTCTACTATTGCCTTTAGAATTTGCACCAATTGATTTTTGGTTTTCTTGAATAGATTATATTAATTATTAAATATGCTTAATTATTTTTTGGAATCCTATGTAGAGGATTATAAAATATGTAGAGGATTATAAAGGTAAAGGTAACCGAAAGCAACTCAACTGTGGAGACTGAATTATTAGAGACAAGAGAAGAGTAAAAAACTAAAACTGAATTATTTAACTCGTGATGACTCGGGAAAAACCACACCTCCTCAACGACTCTACTCTGGTTCTCCTCTGGTTCTCAATTCTCTGCGACTCTACTTCTCTGCGAGAGAGTCTCAACGATTGTTGCCCTCGCCTCAGCCTCCGTCATCGTCGTCTTGCCTCTCGTCGTAGCCGTGTCGCCTCTCGGCGTAGCCGTGTCGCCTCTCGGCGTAGCCGTCTCGCCTCCAGCAGCAGTAAGTGTTCTTCATTTCCGTCTCGCCTCAAATTGTTCTGAAATTGCTTCGTGATTGACTAAGATTGTCACAATTTAGGTCACAATTTACTGATTAGTAAACGAATTTACTAATTTAGGTCACAATTTACTGATTGGTTAAGTGTAGCACGCTTGTTTAGTCTGTGTTATTAGTCACAAACGTGATTTAGTCACAAACGTTGGATTGAGGTTTCTGTCTATTGTTTTGTGTTTTCTGTCACAAACGTGATTTGTGTCTTCTGTCACAAACGTGATTTAGTCTAAGTTTTAGGCTCCTGCCTGTTGTAGTGCTGTTGGATTGAGGTTTCTGTCTTGTTTTTACATTTCCATCTGTCACAAACGTGATCTGCACTAAACATTGGTTAAGTTCTAAGTAAATTTGAATATGAAAAGTTTTTTTCCTATATGGTGACAGAGTTAATACGTGATGGATTTGAAGGATATAGTTTCTATAGGGTTTAGGATTTGAAGGATATAGTTTCTATAGAATTTATTTGTAGTTAATTCCCTCATGGTTTATGTGTTTTGTTATTGCTTTTCCCTCAATTTTTGCAAGTTTGATGAACGAAAGTAATCTTGGTTGTATCGATTTGTGAAATTTGGGTAGTCTTGGTTGTTCGGATGAAATTTGGGCTGCTGGGTAGGGGGAGTTGTGGATTTCATGCTATTTAAGTGCTTTTGAATTTTTATGCGGCTGAAATTTTGCTGAATTTAGGCTTGTTCTGACTTCTAATCTAGGATTTATTGTATCGATTGGTGAAATTTGGGTAGTCTTGGTTGTTCTGATGAAGTTTCATTGTCAATTTATTTTCAGTAATCATACAAAATGGATAAGAGTTGGATGTCCAAGTCTAGATTAAGTGAAGATTATAACAATGGGATGAACAACTTTCTAGATTTCGCGTTCAGTAATAGGACTCTTATAGATGTAGAAGGAAATACTACAATTCGTTGCCCGTGCATGCATTATAATAATCATTTTCATAAGTCAAGAGTTGTTGTGGAAAACCATTTATTATGGAAAGGTATTGTGCAGAGTTACACCAATTGGATTTATCACGGTGAAGACTTTGTACCATATTCAAGTAGAAGTGTAAGAAATGTTGATCAAATGCATGAAATGGTTTATGACGGCACCGGTGCACGAGAATGGACGAATGGAGAAGAGCAACCAAATGCTGATGCTTTGACGTTTTACAAGCTTCTAGAGGATTATGGAAAAAGTCTATATCCAGGGTGTTCTAATTATTCAAAGATGTCCTATATAGTTGAGTTATTGCATATAAAGTCTCTTTATAGAGTGAGTAATTCAGCAATGGATGAGTTTATGAAACTTTTCAAGAAATGTCTGCCGGAAGGAAACATTGCACGTGGCACATATAGGGATGCCAAAAAGGTCATATGCGAATTGGGTTTAAAGTATGACAAGATTGATGCTTGTCCAAATGACTGCATTTTGTTTACTAAAGAGCATTCAGATGCAGATGTTTGTCCGGTATGTGGTGAGTCTAGGTGGGTGAAACCTATACCCATTATTGGGTCTAATAATAGAAACACTGATCTGAAGAAGAAAAGTAAAAAAGTAGCGTTAAAGAGACTACGTTATTTCCCTATAATCAGAAGGTTGCAAATGTTCTTTATGTCAACAAAGATAGCGAAAAGTATGAGGTGGCATGCAGAAGAACGCATTAAAGATGATGTGATGAGGCATCCAGCGGATACTGCCGCTTGGAAAGCGTTTGATGTTGTATGCCCTGAATTTGGTTTAGAACCTCGAAACATCAGGTTGGGACTATCAAGTGATGGTTTCAATCCATTCTCTAACAATACCAAGTCTTACAGCATGTGGCCTGTGATTCTTATACCATACAACTTGCCACCCCAAGAATGTATGAAGAATCCAAATTATCTACTCTCTATGATAATTCCTGGTCCCAAATCCCCTTGTAATGATATTGATGTATACTTGCAACCGTTTATAGATGAACTGATTCTATTATGGGATGAGGGAGTGATTACTTACGATGCCCTCCGCGAAGGAAAATGTTGGGCTTCGTGCAGCAGTTTTGTGGACTATAAATGATTTTCTAGCATATGGCAATTTATCTGGATGGTCAACCTCTGGTTTTTTAGCCTGTCCAGTATGTAACATGAACACATGTTCACACCGTTTGCCAAATGGAAAAAAGATTGCATATATGGGCCATCGAAATATTTTACCAAATGATCATCAATTTCGAACCAATAGAGCCTCGTTTGATGGGAGTCAAGATTTTTGTCCACCACCAAGAAGATTGTCTGGTCGTGAGGTGTTAGCACAACTGCAGGGTTTAAACAACATCACTTATGGGAAAAAGCAACAAGGAGTTAACATTGGTCGGGAGTCCTCTACTGGTAATTGGAAGAAAATAAGCATTTTTTTTAACTTACCCTATTGGAAGTCCTTACTGCTGCCCCACAATTTGGATGTCATGCATATAGAGAAAAATGTTTGTAAAAATTTACTAAACACATTGTTGGGAGTGCCTAGTAGGAGCAACGATAATTTGAATGCTCGTCTTGACTTGCAAGTCATGGGGATAAGACGTTCACTTCATACAATAACAAAAGCAGGGAAGAAGGTGATACCTGCGGCTAGTCATACCCTATCAAGCAATCAAAAAACTATTATGTGTAGGTTTTTGAAAGACTTGACAATTCCTGGTGGATTCTCGTCCAATATTTCACGTTATGTTTTAGTTAAGGAACACAAAATCATTGGGTTGAAAAGTCATGACTATCATGTACTTATGCAACGTCTCTTGCCAATAGCCGTCCGGGGTCTTCTACCTAAAAATGTGGTGACTACACTTGTGCAGCTAAGTAATCAGTGGCGGAGCCATGTAGGGGTGAGGGGGGCAATTGCCCCCCCCCCCCTCAACTTTTGGATTTGTTTCAATTTCTCTCTGAATTTTTGGATTTGTGTCAATTTAGTCCTAAAAATTCTTACATTTGCCCCCTCTGATTTTTATTTTTTTTAACTATTTACCCTTATACTAATTATTGCCCCCACTGACTTAAATTCCTGGCTTCGTCCCTGAAGTAATGCTTTCAAAATACTATGTTCGGAAGAATTGAGGAAGGATGACTTGGACAGATTAGAGCGTGATATGCCAGTGATATTGTGTAACATCGAAAGGATTTTTCCACCAGCATTTTTTAATATCAGTATGCACTTAACGATTCATCTAGTGGAAGAGACCAAACTTGGTGGACCAGTTCAATTTCGGTGGATGTATTTCAGTGAAAGGTAAACACAAACTTCCATACATAATGATATATTTTGTACAGCTACATTGCTAAATGTTATTACATTTGCTTCATAGGATAATGGGCATAATGAATCATTTGTTCGCAATAGACGTCATCCAAAAGCTTCTATAGCAGAAGGCTATATTGCCACAGAGTGCATGACGTTCTGTTCAAGGTATCTACGTGATGTTGAAACTAGATTTACAAGAATTGAGCGAAACTACAGGGTCGATCAACAACACAGTGAACACGTTTTGTCAGTCTTTCAAATAATCGGCAAACCATTAAGGGGCTGTGTTGATTGTGAATCAAGTCCTGATGAAAGAAAGAAATGTCACACGTATATATTGAATCAATGTCAGGAGGTGCAAACATTCATTGCGTAAGTACTATTTCTTGAATACTCAATATTTGTTGTTATAAAACATCAATTACTTATGAATTGTGTGTTGTAATGAAGTGAACATAAGCGCATGTTACGACGAAGAAGGTTGAATCCTCGAGCGATGGAGTTAGTACACAACAAGGAGTTTCCAAATTGGTTTGAAAATAGGGTTAGTGCTTGTACTGTGGGACTATTATTTAATTACATGTGTTATGACATTAATATTAACCAATTGTTCGTAACTTTTTCAGATTGCTCTCATGCAAAGCGAAAGACTAAATAATAAAACAGAACAGTTAAAAGCACTGGCCAATAAACCATTGTTCGGATTGAAGAGTGATAGCGGTTACGAAGTAAACGGTTTTAAGTTTCATACTAAACAGAGAGCTAGCTCATGGTTAGTACAGAATTGTGAAGTCCTCACAACCGCTGATACTACATGCTTTTCTTGTGCTCGAGATCGGAACCCCCAATCGAGTAATGTTGCTTACTTCGGAGTGGTGCAAGAGATCATCGAACTGGCTTACTTAAATTATAATCACGTTGTTCTTTTCAAGTGTGATGGGTTTGATGTGGTTAATAGAAGAAATGTTAGGCATGATGAATTTGGGTTTACTTCGGTAAAGACAACATCTTTTTTGCAGATGAATGAGCCTTATATTTTAGCGAATCAGGCCCGACAAGTATTCTATGCATCAGACCCCATGGATTGCGAATGGAGTTTAGTATTAGATGTGGAACCCAGAAAACAGTTCAACATGGGATTACATATGTTGGCAGAAGGCGTTGAACCTCATCAAGAGATCGTCTCACATCAATACTCTACGGAGATGAATCTGAATGATAGTGAATTCATGCATAGCCGTCCTGATGTAGAAAACGTTGAGGTTGATGCAATAAATGTTGATGACATGGTGGACGATATGGACGAACTAGAAGCTTTGTTTGGATAACATGTTTGTGTTTTTCGTTATTCTTGTCTTTGTTTAATATTTTCAGTTTAAAGTATAACTGTCAATGTTCATGTGTATAATTGTAAGATTATTTTGGTACTATGGTACTAATATCATATGTGTGTTGCAGGTTAAAATGACAAGTAGAGAAAGAATAACCTCTAAAGGTTCAACAAGACAGATTCCAGAAGTTGTACATCCACCATTAATAGAACATCCCAGTACATATGAACACGTTGCAATGGAGGGCTCATCCGCAGGAAGTTTGTATTTTTTCGTCTTTTATATGAGTAATGAGTATTGTTTCAACCTTTAATTTTTTTAGCTGGTACCACCAAAAAGTTTGGAAGAGGACCCACAAGGAGTTTGGATATAATGAAAATGCCTGAAGGAATGAAAGTGACAATGGAGTTTAATGCAAAAGAAGAATCGATTGGAAAAAATACAAGTAAATTCAGTAGCTATTGTGATTGGTTAATCCGTATGTCGAAAAATGCCACACCATGTGTGCCAAGTTGGTGTGGAAGAGACGGCAATGCAGGGGTACCAGAAAGACACAAAGAGAAGATGTGGGAGGTTATTTGTGTAAGTGGATTTTTCATCTATCATTATATATTCTATTCATCCTAATATAATTTAAATGCATCTAATTAGATCTAATTTTTGTAGGATAAGTTTGACATTGACAGAGACAATGAGATGATTAAATGGGCTACCTTTAAGAAGTTAAGAAAGAAGTTTAATGATAATAGAGCCAGCATTAAGGCGTTGTACTACACGCCTTACGATACTGATATTGCGCGATTAAGGAAGATGTCAAATAACTACTCAGAGACAGAATGGAAATACCTAATAAAACACTTTAATTCTGAAGTGCACCAAGTAAAATTGTTCATTCTTTTATTATTTTATGTTTCATAGATGTAAATATTCAAGGAATACTTTATCATTAGTCGGTTCATACAGCTCAAGTGCAACCGCAATAAAGGAAATCGAGAAAAACAAATAGCACTACACACATCTGGAAGTGTTAGCCATACTAGGATTTATCATGCGAAGGTAGGTATAAGTCCCTTTATAACAAATGCATTTATGATTTAAAATTATTATATTGCTTTAAGTAACACATTTGTTAGAGACTGAGAAAAATAATGGTGTTCCACCGTCGGAATATGCTCATTATCGTCGGATACATACACATCGAAAAGATGGCACCCACTGTGATAGTATTGCGGCTGAAATTATGGTAAGTCTGAAAAATGTCATTGCATTCAAATGAGAACTTAACCACATTTCATAGTTTATGTAGTATGAAATTTGCATTACATACGCAAGTGGATCAATGGATAGAGGAAGATGAGCTTGAACGGGTATCTCATAACGTGGATGAAATATATTTAAAAGTACGAGAGCAACGGAAGTCGCAAACAAAGTATAAACGACGTCCATGTTGCATTACTGATACAGGTACTTCACAGATGATGGACTACAAAAAAATAGTTGAAGAGTTGCGTACTGAAAATGGTACCTTGAAAGAGCGTCTACAAGTATCAGAAGAGCATCTACAAGTATCAAAAGAGAAGGCTTCAGATATGCAACTGAACTTCCAAGAACTTAGTAAGAAGGTTGACTTCTTGATGAATGCTACACAACCTTCGGCTACCGACAGTAATGAGATTCAAGGTACGCGAAAAAATTACAAATTTCATATGTTGATACTTCTTTTATTTCAAATTCACATATATGTCTGTGATGATGCATTTTACATATTCTTTGATAAAATGCATGAGTAAACATAAATGTTATTGAAATAATATCTATTTTGATTGCAGATAGGTGACGACGAATGCAGAAGATGAGATGAGTGACGACTAACTTAGAAGAAGAAGATGGTTGACGACTAACTTAGAAGAAGGAGATGCGGATGTTATTAATGTTTTGTAAGTTGTCACTCATATTTTGTAAGTTCTTACCTTGATGGGACAAAAGCCGCCGATTGTGTATTTTAGACTGAATCGACATGGTTATTCTATGTAAATTTTGGGTTATGTATGAAAAGCAAAATTGTTGTATATTTATTAAACAGGTAAAATTGTTGTAAAGGCACTCCATTACCGGCGACTTGGTTCGCCGGTAAGAGAACAGTAGCACCTTTAACAACACAAATGGAATTACAGAGAGGCCTCCAGAATCAGAAATTTCAGTGCTAGTTGGAAACGTAGAAGAACCTACATTGGAAGACCCTGTCATAGACGATAATCCTTCTTTTGAACTTCCTAAGGTGATGATCAGTTTGCACTTTTTCTGTCAAATTCTTGTTTCTTATTTCGTGTCCTCTTGTTTTGTGCTAATTTTATAGGAAGTAGAGGAATCCAGTGACGAGCATCCAAAGCCCTCCAAGTGTTTCCTAAGGTGACTATCATAAGGTGACTATCATAACCCAAATGTTCTTGTTTCTAACCAACATTTTTTAGCATATCTGGTAAGTCGTTCCTGTTCGTCTCCAAGTTGTTGAGTAGGATCCTGATAGTTGATTGTCTTTGTGGAAGTTTATGTAATAGTATGCGAATGCGATTACGCTCACTAACATAACAAGAATGATTCCTTTTCAGCCTGCTGAATATAAGCCTCCATTCTTCAGAGGCTGCATTGGAGAAGAAGCTCATAACGTCTGGGCTAGAAATCCTCTAAAAAAGGAAGTTGGTAATGTGAACAACAAGCATTTTGTACTAGCTCTAAGGTAAGCCTTTAAGACCGTCCTCAAAAGACAATTCAATCATGATTGACGTTCTGTTTGATATTCAACCATAACCATATAAACATGTAAAGAGTGTGCTTGATCCCTGTGAGGATGAGAATAACGCTAATCAAGATGATACAGTGAGTTTGGGATCTGATGCTATAAGAATAGATGAATACTCTGATTCTGACAGTGAGGTAAAATGACATAGTTGTATATATTGTTGTTTCACTTCAGTGAGCTGCTACTATTTTAGCTCTTGTTAGGTTTCAATTAGAACTGATTTGAATTTTAGTTGCGGCAGATGAATTTTTCGGTACATTTACCTGTGGCTGTAAGTAATGGTACTACACAACTATCTTCTTATGTTGATTGGTTAAATCATCGATTTTGTAATGTTCATGATCTAGCTTTTCCAAAAGGAATAAAAAACATGTTCTTGACAGTGTCTTGCTTGTGGGGCTCAATTCAAGTATACATTCTAGTTTACTTTCATCATGTAGATGATTTTCTGGGCTTGTGTTTTGCATTGTGTGGCTTATGTTTTCTATAGATACAAGAGATTTTGGTAGAATAAAACACATTTGGCTATTGAAAACAAGACAAATTTAAGGTGGGAGAACATAAAGGTTACTTTAGTAGTTTAGTGTCCTGTATAAGTTAGGAATATGCGTTATGATAACTTGTGCGTCAACTGGGGTGTAGAGGAAAAAGAGCATATCTCATTGAGTTTTGCCATATGTAATTCTATAAAAAAAAAAAAAAAGGAAATGACATCATTCTTGATCCTTTCAAGGTCGTGCCTTGGAAAATGTTCAGCTTCTTCTAGGATGTATTGGATGAAGAAAGAGCTGTTAATTGGGATTGTTTAATTTTAGTTAAGCAAGCTGATTGTTATCTGCAATATGGCATCAAATTGATATGCTTAAATAATGGCCCCTTTTATATAAGGGTTAATTACCTCAACCGTTACTTATGTTTGACCCATGTGATTAAAAGGTTACTCATCTTTTTTTTTGTAGCTGAAACGTTACTTAAGTTTGAAGATGTGACTGAAAGGTTACTCCGTGAACTTTTCGTCAAATCTGACTGTCAAAGTGTCACGTGCACAGCACATGACCTAACTAAAATGATTTGAAGACATTTGAAAGGACAATAATGCTCTCTTGTCACTTTGCAACGTTTCCCCCTCGTTTGATAACCAACTCCACACTCCAACTTCCTATCAACTCCCATTTCCCTCGAACCGAAACTTGCAGACCTCCTTCCGCCCCGATAGTGTCGATTTTCAGCACGGAAGGAACCCTCCTCGGCGACATTGCATTTCGGAACTGCAACTGGAAGTAAGTTTGTGTTTTTGCTTCGATTGAACTTCGGTTTGTGTGGCTTTTCGCATTCTTTCTGTTTTCGGACTTGGGTTTGTGTTCTTCTACCCTGTTTCACTTCGTTAATCTTTGATTCGGTTGAAGATTAGGGCTTTGATGTTAGTTTGCGGTACGAAATGATGAAATTGCTGCATAATATGTTCGTATTTGGGCGTGTATTCAATAATTGCTGCATAATTGCTGTAAATTGCTGCATAATATGTTGTTTGCCGTGAAGATAGTGGGTGGTGGTGATGATTCTGTTGTTAAATCAATGAAATGTGCAGTAATCGATTGAACAAACTTGATGAAGTGGGTTTTTATATACAAAACCCCTTTTGGATAGATTCATGACACTAGTGTGTTGTTTTTTGTTCAGAGTATGTCCACTTTGTTGTGGAGATGCATGAAGATCAGACTCGCACTCCACAGGGAACGAAGTCGCCAATCATTGAGTTGTCTAAGATGAACTGCTGACCTGTCAAGAACACACCACCAATGGAACAGTTTCACAAATTGCAGCATCAAGTTCTGTTGTTGATGTTTATGTTCTATTCTTTGACAGCTTGCTTCCCTGAAATGTTTCTTCTGAATAAATGAAAAGTGAATGGTCTAGATTTAGGGAGGTGGATTATAGACCGTAAGTAAATGTATCAAAATGCCGCAGGCAGCTGTGGCATGTAATTTTGTGCTAATTGCGGAATTTACCCAAAGGAAAGACAGATTTGGGTACCATGGAATGTATTTGTGTTGAATTCTTTGAAAATTCATTAACGGAACCTATTTTGGGATTATAGGATGGACCATGTTTTGGGATGTATTCTGAATTCTGGATTTTGATGGATTATTATGGATTCTGTGTTTTCGGATGTATTCTGTATTTTAGTAACGGTTAGGTAACAAAATGTCTAAACTTAAGTAACCTTTTAATCACAGTACGTCGAACATAAGTCACCTTTTAATCACAATTCACAAACTTAAGTCACCTTTTAATCACAGTTCAGAAAAGATAAGTCACCACCTTCGCAAAATACACATTGTTCTTCATCCTTCAGTTTCAGTTACAGACACAGTTTAGTTACAGACACAGCTACAACTAACTTCTGCTAATTATTCGCAATTGAACTTAGAACAAAAACAACAACAACAACAATGACAATGACAAAGACAAAGACAAATAGTACAACTTAGTTCCGATTGGGTCGACTTTCAACAGCTCGGTTTTTCGCAAACTCCAATTGTTCTTTCAAATTGTTCTCTCTTTGTTGAAATTGCATCACTGCAATCCGACCGTAAGGACACATAGCTGGATCTTCCCGGTCAAAAAAACCACATCCGGGGTTCTGAACAGACTACGAAAGAAGAAACAACAAACAATGACATCAGATTTGACGATTTAAGGTTCGATAATAAGGATTTACAGTTCAAATTACTGCAGCAAAAAGAATTAGGGTTACCCACTGTCAAATTACCTCAAAATCAGAACCCATAGGACAACATTCATCTGCAGACTTCATGGCTTGTGTCTTCGGTTCTTCAGTTCTTCGATTCTTCCTGTTCTACGCGCGCAAACTTCTTCTTCCTGTTCTTCGATTCTAAGAATCGGCTGCTGTTAAGCAGACAATATGTTAGGGGTAGTTTGGGAACTTCAACTTATAAGTTAATCACGTGACAATCACATGTCACTACTTAACGGGAAGAAATAACGGCAGTTAGGTGATAGTAACAGTTCAGTCACATGTGTCAACTTAAGTAACGGTTGAGCTCAAGTTTGAACGGTTCACTCACATTGTCAAACATAAGTAACGGTTGAGGTAATTAACCCTTTATATAATGATGATTTGACATCTCAATGGATTTCTAACTCACTTCCTATATACCGCCGCCACAATTTTTTAGTTTAATTCACATTTCCTTTGCCCAAATAACTATTCCTTTTAGTGGAATGCCCTTGGCCCACCTCCATTACATGTTTTTCCTTCATACTTGCGTACCTTTTAGTGAAATGCCCTTGGCCCACCTCCATTACATGTTTTTCCTTCAAACCTGCGTACCTTTTAGTGAAATGCCCTTGACCCACCTCTATTACATCTTTTGCAGGTAAGGACTTCAGAATTTTCACCTACTTCACTCTCTCTTCTCTCGAAAGTGAACACTCCAACTCGAGTTGTTGCTTGATTTTATGTGGGGACTGTCTGTCTCTTAGTCTCTGTGATTCTTGTAAACACCTGATTTTGGCTCGGGATCAAAATACCGTATGAGAGGAATCGAGATTTGAAAAATATATATAGCATAAATATATATATATATATATATATATTTGAAAACTAAAAAAAAAATTAAAAATTAAAAAAAATCCAACGGTGGAAAATTGTCTCTTTTCCACCGATTTTATTTTTTTATTATTTAAAAAAACGTTTTTTTTATATTATAAAAAAAGGTTTTTATTAATTAATTAAATATGTGAACATTTTCTCTATAAATGAGAGGAGTAGCCTACGGTGATGAAGGAGGATGAAGGTAAGCTATGGTGATCTTCATGTTCATGAGAGAATGAGTGAAAACAAAATGAGAGAAAATTGAGTGGAAAAAATACCGATAATTATCGGACTCGGTTTCTCGTACGGTATTTTAACCTCCCATGAGTTATGTATATTTCTCTCATCTTCAATATCATATTTTGTATTTTCTAAAATGTGAAATAAAATTGAGAGTTTATATACATATATTATCTATTTATATATAATATACTTGTTAATATATATATATATATGTGTATATTATATATTTATATTATGTTTATGTAATACTATATATATTTATATGTATAATATATATTTATATTATGTTTATGTAATACTATTATATCTATATGTATAATATATATTTATATTATGTTTATACTATATATATCTATATGTATATCTATATCTATATGTATATATATATTTATATTATGTTTATGTATTACTATATATATATCTATATGTATAATATATATTTATATTATGTGTATGTATTACTATATATATATATGTATAATATATATTTATATTATGTTTATGTATTACTATATATATATATATATTTATAATATATATTTATATGTATAATATATATTTATATTATGTTAATGTAATACTATATATATCTATATGTATAATATATATTTATATTATGTCTATGTTATCTATCTATCTATATGTTTAATATATGTATATGTATAATATATGTATATTATGTATATGTAAAAAAATAAAATGACTTAGATCATTCTCAAATTTTGATGAAGGTTATAACTCGGTCCTTGGATTCTCGGGTCATTTCTGGGACGTTATCGAGTGTTATAAACCAAACCGAAAAAGTTTTGGGCCATTTGTGCAATTTTTGATTTTTTTTAATTCAGCTCGTTTTTAAAAAAAAATACATTTTGATTTCTAAACTTTTCTAGACATTCCATGATTTCTCAAAATGTTACAAATAAATCTAGAATAATTTTGGGTTATTTTTTGGAATTTTATCAAGTGTTACAAATAAATCTAGAATAGTTTAGGGTCAATTCTGTAATTTTAAAAAAATATTTTCAGTTTAATTATAATATTTTTAAAAATTACATTTTTGATTCTTAAATTTGTCTGGACATTCCATGACTTTTAAAAATGTTACAAATAATTCTAGAATAATTTTCGGGTTATTTTTAGAACCTTACCAAGTGTTACAAATAAGTCCAGAATAGTTTAGGGTCATTTCTGCAATTTTCGAAAATATCTGTCCAATTCAGCTCAAATTTTTATAATTCACATTTCCTTGGCCCAAATAACTATTCCTTTTAGTGGAATGCCCTTGGCCCACCTCCATTACATGTTTTTTCTTCAAACCTGCGTACCTTTTAGTGAAATGTCATTGGCCCACCTCCATTACATGCTTTTCCTTCAAACCTGCGTACCTTTTAGTGAAATGTCCTTGACCCACCTCTATTACATCTTTTGCTGGTAAGGAGTTCAGTATTTTCACCTACTTCACTATCTCTTCTCTCGAAAGTGAACACTCCAACTCAAGTTGTTGCTTGATTTTATGTGGGGACTGTGTGTCTCTTAGTCTCTTTGATTAATGTAAACACCTGATTTTGGCTCAGGATCAAAATACCGTATGAGAGTAATCGAGATTTGAAAAATATATATAGTATATATATATATACATATATATATTTGAAAACTAAAAAATAAAAAAAATAATAAATTCCAATGGTGGAAAATTGCCTCTTTTCCACCGATTTTATTTTTATATTATTAAAAAAAAAATTATTAATTAATTAAATATGTGTACATTTTCTCTATAAATGAGAGGAGTAGCCTACGGTGATGAATGAGGATGAAGGTAAGCTATGGTGATCTTCATGTTCATGAGAGAATGAGTGGAAAAAAAATGAGAGAAAAAATGAGTGGAAAAAATACCGATAATTATCGGACTCGGTTTCTCGTACGGTATTTTAACCTCCCATGAGTTATGTATATTTCTCTCATCTTCAATATCATATTTTGTATTTTCTAAAATGTGAAATAAAATTGAGAGTTTATATACATATATTATGTATTTATATATAATATACTTGTTAATATATATATATATATATATATATGTGTGTGTATATTATATATTTATATTATGTTTATGTAATACTATTATATCTATATGTATAATATATATTTATATTATGTTTATACTATGTATATCTATATGTATATATATATTTATATTATGTTTATGTATTACTATATATATATCTATATGTATAATATATATTTATATTATGTTTATGTATTACTATATATATATATATATGTATAATATATATTTATATTATGTTTATGTATTACTATATATATATATATATCAGGCACGGAGCCACGTGAGGGTGAGAGCCCCCCCCCCTCAACTTTTGGATTTGTGTTAATTTCCCCATGAATTTTTGGATTTGTGTCAATTTATCCCTAAAAATTCTTAAATTTGCCCCCTCTGAATTTTTTTTATTTTAACTATTTGCTCTTATACTAATTATTGTCTCCATTGACTTAAATTCCTGGCTTCGTCCATGATCTATATGTATAATATATATTTATATTATGTTTATGTATTACTATATATATCTATATGTATAATATATATTTATATTATGTTAATGTAATACTATATATATCTATATGTATTATATATATTTATATTATGTCTATGTTATCTATCTATCTATATGTTTAATATATATTATGTATATGTATAATATATGTATATTATGTATATGTAAAAAAAAATGACAAATAAGTAGAGCTGTCAATTCGAGTCAACCCGCCGGGTTTGACCCGACCCGTAGTGACCCGCCGTACTGTGCGGGTTAACCTGAACCCGACCCGTCACATTATGCGGGTCAGTTTTTGCAACCCGAACCCGACCTGACGGGTTGACCCGCCTGACCCGCGAATAACACACCCACCCAATGTTGCCGATTGCCGACCCACTTAGCCTGTGAGTCACTTACCACACTCCCATCCACCAATTGCATATTTGCAACAGCACAAAGACAATCCACCAATTGCATATTTGCAACAGCACAAAGACATGATGATATTGCTGAATTGACATATCTTTTTAATATTTTATTAAAATACACCCATTCAATACGTTTTTTCTAAAACACCAAATTCACTTAACCTAAGCAAGAAACTCACAGCAGCCATGGCCTCACCATCTTCTTCCCCATCACTACCAAAGTATTTCTTGTTAGATCTTTTGCGCTTTCTGCCTACTTGAGGAGAGTCTTCTGAGTCGCTGTCACCTTCCTCATCATCGTCGTCGTCATCATCCACTTGTTCAACCTTGCCTTTCTTCAACTTCATCGTCTTCTTCATTCGTTTTTCCCTCACTAATTGACGTTGAGTTTGTTTGTCTTCCTTGACAGGTCTATCATACAAGCACAGTAGAAGGACTTACACGAGCGCGAGAAGGCGAGGCAGCAGCGAAGGCGACCACGACCAGACCAGGTAGCAGCGGTGGCTGCGGTGCAGCGAAGAAGCCGACCACGAGCAGCTGAGCGCGAAGAAGTCGACCACGAGCAACGAAGAAGCGAAGCAGCGAAGAAGTCGACCACGAGCAGCAAAGCAGGCCAAGCAGCGAGAAGCCGAGACACGCAGTGGCAGGCTGGCAGCGGCGTGGCGTCTGAGACTCTGGCGGCGTCTGGGAATGGCGAGAGAAAGTGAGGTCTGAGACTGAGCGTGACTGCGTGAGCAACAAAGCGAGACTGCTTGAAGTATTCTCAGAATTTAGGGTTATGTTTTGGACGGGTCGGGTTCGGGTCATAAGGGTCAACTCGGAATCGACCCGTCTCTTATGGCGGGTCAGACGGGTCAACCCGAAAATGACCCGCCATCCCTTTTTTGTGACCCGAACCCGACCCGATCCCGGATCGATTCCGGGTCATTTTCGGGTCGGGTCATTTTTTGACAGGTCTACAAATAAGTCTAGAATAATTTTGGGTTATTTTTTGGAATTTTATTAAGTGTTACAAATAAATCTAGAATAGTTTAGGGTCAATTCTGTAATTTTAAAAAAATATCTTCAGTTTAATTATAATATTTTTAAAAATTACATTTTTTATTCTTAAATTTTTTTAGACATTCCATGACTTTTAAAAATGTTACAAATAATTTTAGAATAATTTTCGGGTTATTTTTAGAACCTTACCAAGTGTTACAAATAAGTCCAGAATAGTTTAGGGTCATTTCTGCAATTTTCGAAAATATATGTCCAATTCAGCTCAAATTTTTATAATTCACATTTCGTTGGCCCAAATAACTATTCTTTTTAGTGGAATCCCTTGGCCCACCTCCATTACATGATTTTCCTTCAAACCTGCGTACATTTTAGTGAAATGTCCTTGACCCACCTCTATTACATGCTTTTCCTTCAAACTTGCGTACCTTTTAGTGAAATGCCATTGACCCACCTCTATTACATCTTTTGCTGGTAAGGAGTTCAGTATTTTCATCTACTTCACTCTCTCTTCTCTCGAAAGTGAACACTCCAACTCGAGTTGTTGCTTGATTTTATGTGGGGACTGTGTGATTTTATATTATGTTAATGTAATACTATATATATCTATATGTATAATATATATTTATATTATGTCTATGTTATCTATCTATCTATATGTTTAATATATATATATATTATGTATATGTATAATATATGTATATTATGTATATGTAAAAAAAATGACTTAGATCATTCCCAAACTTTGATGAAGGTTATAACTCTGTCCTTGGATTCTCGGGTCATTTCTGGGACGTTATCGAGTGTTATAAACCAAACCGGAAAAGTTTTGGGTCATTTGTGCAATTTTTGATTTTTTTTAATTCAACTCGTTTTTTAAAAAAAATACATTTTGATTTCTAAACTTTTATAGACATTCCATGATTTCTCAAAATGTTACAAATAAGTCTAGAATAATTTTGGGTTATTTTTTGGAATTTTATCAAGTCTTACAAATAAATCTAGAATAGTTTATGGTCAATTCTGTAATTTTAAAAAAATATTTTCAGTTTAATTATAATATTTTTAAAAATTACATTTTTTATTCCTAAATTTTTCTGGACATTCCATGACTTTTAAAAATGTTACAAATAATTCTAGAATAATTTTCGATTTATTTTCAAAACCTTACCAAGTGTTACAAATAAGTCCAGAATAGTTTAGGGTCATTTCTGCAATTTTCGAAATTATCTGTCCAATTCAGCTCAAATTTTTATGACTTGTCTGTGCATGATCAAGTTTCTGTTGAACCTTTTATGACTCTTCATTTGTTAATTATGATTAGGATAAGTCCGTTCTTGGTGAGCCTGAACAAATATCTGGAAGCTGCAAACAACAAATTCTCTGTTGGTATGAGATTCAAGATGAGGTTTGAAGGTGAAGATTCTCCTGAAAGAAGGTATCTACTGTTCAGAAATATTATTAGTAATTTATGTCCTATCACTTGGAATATGTCTTCATAAGTTCTTTCTTTTTCAAGTTTTCAGGTACTATAGTAGGGCTAGAAGAAATTTCTCCACGATGGAAAAACTCAAAATGGCGGTCACTAAAAGTAATTACATTGATCTTAGGCTCTATTATTATGCATACTATGTGTGAGAAACATTTTTTTTCAACATATTCCTTCTTTTTGCAGGATCAATGGGATGAACTTTCTTCTATTCCCAGACCAGATAGGGTGTCTCCATTGGAGATAGAACCATTTGTCAGCTATGTGCCTCCAAGTTTGTCTCAATCACCGTCTTTCAAGAATAAAAGGTCTCGATTGCCTCAAGAAATTCCAGACCACCTTGGTAATTCCGGTTTAAAAGATAAAACTTTCACTGTTTCCTTTTCCTTCGCTTTGTGGATCTTATAACGTGTACTGTTTGATACAACAGACCCCCCCCCCCTCTACGTAGCTCCACCTCAAGGACACAAATTGAGAGCCCATGGCCTACTTCTTCCTTGTACACTGTTTCTCAGTGTCACTCTGTTTTATCATCTTATTTAACAGCCCATCCATCTAAGAGGTACCATGAAACAAGTGTCAATGTTGAGAAAGACAAATAGACGGAGCCAACAGCTACTAGTTGTAGGCTTTTCGGATTTGAGTTGATTAATCATAACACTGACCCACAACCTCCAGAGAATGTTTCGTTCAACGAGCCTGGGTTCAATAATGACCAGAAACATGACTTTGTGAACCCCTCTAAGGATAGTAATCAACATCAGGTAAACGTTTCCTCGAAGGATAGCCAAAGCACACAAAATTCATCATCCTCAAGGAGTAGAACCAAGGTACTTTAGTTACAAAACAGAGACAATGATGTGATTTCATATGTTATGAAGAATATTATTTGATTGGTGTTGCATTTTTTATGTGCCAAAAGGTTCAAATGCAGGGTATTGCTGTCGGACGTGCAGTGGACTTGACTATGTTAGTAGGGTACGATGAACTTATCAATGAGCTAGAAGAGATGTTTGAAATTAAGGGTCATCTTCGGCCTAGGAACAAGTGGGAGATTGTGTACACTGATGATCAAGGCTATATGATGCTTGTGGGCGATTATCCGTGGCAGTAAATATACTCACCTTACAAAGCTTTTTTTAAAATTATATTATTGTTGAGTTTAATTGCGAATCAAACATTTTTGCAGGGAGTTCTGCAACATGGTGGGGAGTATCTTTATAAGAATGAGATGGGTGAAACTAACTTAGAAGAAGAATATTTTGATGTTATCCATATTTTATAAGTTCTAACTTTGATGGGTCAAAAACTGTCATTTGTATATTTTGTACTAAATCGATAAAACCGTTGTATATTTTGGACTCAATCGGCATGGTTATTATTATATATAAATTTTGGGTTATGTATGAAAAACAAATTGGTAGTTGTATATTTATTTAACAGGTTGTATAGTTGATATATGTATATAGAGAGAGAGAAAATATAATTATATAAAATTATACACATTTGCCGGCGAAACAACTCACCGGTAAATGTATATAAGTCCCGGCGAACGGCAAATGTATACCTTTACTGGCGAACCAACTCGCTGGTAAAGGTATACATTTGTCGGCGAAGCAAATCGCTGGTAAAGGTGTACATTTGTCGGCGACCCAACTCGTCGGTAAAGGTGTACATTTGTCGGCGAACCAACTCGTCGGTAGAGGTGTACATTTGCCAGGGAACCAACTCGTCGGTAAAGTTATACATTTTCCGACGCACCAGCTCGCCAGTAAAGGTGTACATTTGTCGGCGAACCAACTCGCTGGTATAGGTATACCTTTACCGGCGAACCAATCGCCGGTAAATGTATACATATACTGGCGAACCATTTAGCTGGTAAATGTATACATATGCCGGCGAACCATGTTGCCGGTAAATGTATACATATGTCGGCGAACCTAGTCGCCGGTAAATGTACACCTTTACCAGCGAGTTGGTTCGCCGATAAAGGTATACATTTGCGGCCCGAAATGGATACATTTGCCGACGATGTTTGGTTGTCGGAAAATTGAAAACTTTACCTGCAATAAATGTAGCCACCTTTCTCGGCGATATATGGTGCCGGTAAAAGGTAATTTATTACCGACGAATAATTATTTCGCCTGTAAAATGTTTTCCCGGCCAATGTACACCGGCGACTTTTACCGGCAAACGGTATTGCCGGGATGACTTTTACCGGCGAAAATTGGGTCTTACCGGCGAGTAAGCTTCGCTGGTAAAAGAGACACCTCTACTAGTGAAATGACACTACGGGAGAAAGGTCGGTTACCGGCTAAAAAATGGGTTTTTTAAATTATCACGGTTCAACTGAAGTTGAACTGTGACATGAAGCGTCGGGACAATTATCACTGCTCAATATAAAATGAGTCGTGATAATTCCCAGCCCAAAATCAAAAGTGCCGCCAAAATAATTATGGCGACACTTGTAGTTGAGCCAAAAAAAAAAAAAATTGTGGCGGCTCAATTAGATATATTAAAAAATATATATTTCTTATTTTTTTTGCTGTCTCCAGCTCCGTTTGATAGTGAGTCGCATGAGTTGATAGTGCAGGGATGGGGTTGCTCATCGACAACCATGTCGGGAGGAGGTCCCGCGCAAACTCCAGCTTCGGTTTGTGGTTCTTCTTTGTCGTTCTTCTTCGTCCTTCTTCTTCATCGTCCTTCTAGCTTCGTCTCCAGCTCTGGTTCGTGGAGCTTCGTCGGAAGGGATGCAGCACCAGACTCAACAAGGAAGGAATGACCAGCACCAGACGCAGCAAGTGTCGTCGTCAAGGCCACCTCTCGTGTCACCCCTTCACCTTCGTCCCGCGGTCTCTTGCTGGACATGGAGAACAGAGCAGAAGAGGCAGGGAGCTTACATGAAGAGACGAGAACTTAGAGAAGAGACAGGAGTTGAAAACTTTGAAGGTACTGAAAGGCGCGAAGTTGAAAAATTTGAAATGTGAACCGTGGGAAGAAGATGAATAATGATTTTCAGATGACAAAACTGAAGTGTATCACGGCTAAAAAAATGAGTCGTGAAAAATCTGTATTTTTTTTGTCATTTATCACGGCTCAAAAATAAAAAAGAGCCGTGATAAATCTTTAAAATTAAATAATAATAACGGCTGGACAAAATAATGAATAGTGAAAATAATATATTTTGTTTTTATAACGTATCATGCCAACGAAACTACATCACGAAGCTCTACAAAGTGAAGATGATACAACCTCTTTCAGAGAGGATATTACACTACAAGAAATTTGGTTTTTTGTGAGGGTCAAATTTCTAAGGGAATTTCAAAAATCCCTTAGAAATTTCACTTTGTAAGGAATTTTCTAAGGGATCTACCCTTAACAAATAAACTTGCTAGAAAAAAAGCAATTTAAAAGGAAAATTTATTACAGGATTTTCATAATTTATTACAAATGTATCCCAATCATAAAATCTCATTAATTTTTATTGCTGTCGCTCATATTTGATAAGCCTGAAGATGGAATAAGGAAGATTGTTCTAGCCACTAACATGGCTGAGACCAGTATTACAATTAACGATGTAGTGTTTGTGGTTGATTGTGGTAAAGCAAAGGAGACCTCATACGATGCACTGAATAATACCCTCTGCCTACTCCCTTCATGGATTTCAAAGGCTGCTGCTCAATCAGTCCGTATTATGATCTGAAAATTAACTTAAAATGTACAATCAATTCATGCCTAATAGATACATTGTTCAGATAGACTCTTTCCCATGCCTAATAGATATCTTCATAACTGAATGAAACTCTTTGCAAACTGAATGAAGATGAACTACATGAACTACATGGCACCGTTGTATAAAAAATGCAGGAAATGTTAACAGAAGATTCACAGAAGAGGAAGCCGTTCATGATGTTAACAGAAGATTCACAGGTAATCGGGATTGATTTACGATTTCGCAGGAAATATTCTGAGTAATTTTCTTTTTAACAGAATACACAACTTACCAGATTGAATTCCGTCGAGAAATTCTTCAAGCCCTCGATTGATTCCGTTGGATGCTGCTTCAGTGCCCTCGATTGCTTCAGTGCCCTCCGGAAAAGTGCTTCAGTGCTCGAGCAGATTTCACAAGGGAAGCAAGTGTGGCATGGACGGAGGAACCCTTAGAGACGGAGGATATGTTGTCTGTGAGTTTCTGTAAAGCAGAGAAAATGTTCATTGCATTACGGAGGAAATTTCTGTAAAGCACTTGGGCCAAAAAAAAAAATTAGAGACGGAAGAACTCGGCCTTTTTCCTTTTAATAAAAGGCTCGAGCCTTTTTCTGTCATGAGTTTCAAAACGGGCTACATGATAATTGAGTCCATTTACTATATTCAATGCTTGGGCTGAGGGTTTTCCCTTACAAAACAAATATATTTTTTTTAAGGAGTATAAATCCCTTGCAAATGAATACATTTTCTGAGGAGCAATAAATCCCTTACAAAATTTAGGATTAAAAAAGGTAATTAGTGATGGATTATCCTTAAAAATATTTATAAGGAAAATCCGTCCCAAAATAAAAAATCGGTAAGAAGGATAGTAAGGAAAATATATTTTGTGAGGAATTTCCCTAATTATTATTCTCCTCACTTAACCCTAACAAATCCCTTACAAATAGTTATAAATTTAAATGGATTATTTCCCTTGCAAAATTTCCTTCACAAAAACCTGATTTTCATGTAGTGTTATGGATGCGAAGAAAGGTCCATGAACTGACAAAGAAGATGCTCTCCTCTCCAACTATGTTCAGGTCAATGGAACTCAGTTGCATGCTTGGCAGGTGGGTTATATGATGTTGCAGGTTTGAAGAGAAACGGGAAGAACTGTTATGCACTGTTTAGAGACACAAGAGCTACCCAGACCATCGATCTTTGGATTTGAAAGCTGAACAACGTTTGTCAGAGGATGGTGCTGCATGGGTCGACATAGAGTCGTCATATGTGGTTAGGTGGAAGAGAGACATCATGGGTGAACTGCTTCTGGAACGAAACCGACGACGACGCATACTTCCTACACAGCAACAGCTTTCCGTCGTGGATCCAAATACATACCAATTATGTTGTCAAATAGATCTCCTATCCCAAACCCTATCTTTGTCTCTGAAAGTCGACCAACAATAGCATTGTTTACACGTTGCATCTGATCCGCGAGGACCAGCCCGACCATGGAAAGCTCCTCTCTATGGTAGAAAGTCGTGGTCCACATATAGATTACGAAAAAAGGAAATGTTTTTCCTTCAGAAAGCTACGTAAACACAATGTGTTTTTGGAGATATAAAGAATATATAGCGAGCAGAGAGACATGATCGTATAGAAAGCCACGTGAATATATATATATATTAGGTTAGTTAATGTTCTTACTCATTTGCTTTTCCTGCTGTTTCAGTTACTTCATCTTTTTTATAAACAACAAAGGCCATATATTCGCATGATTTCATCTTATTCCTTCTGTCATGTCGCATACTTGTTGCATTGATTGGTTTTTTCTGTCCCGTTTATTTCCATTTTTTTATTAATTATTAAACTATCTAGACTAGAGTACACTCCATGCATGTAATGTAAATTTAACTGACTAGTTAATTGCTAAAACCAACTGAATGTACAATATATATATATATATATATATATATGATCTCCCAGAGCAGCTATCTCTTCAAGTCCTGCCCTAACCGCAACCGCTGCAACTCACAGCTCCGGCGGCTCCACCTGTAAAAATAAATAGCAATACATGAAAACATACAAAGAACATCATTATATAACTACAAGAACACCACTTACATAGGGCATCTTCCACTAGGTCGGGGTCAATTGGATGAGCAGGAGGGTCTCCGGCATCATGATCATCGTTCTTCTTCTTCTTCTTACAGCACCACAAAATTAGGGAAAGCAAGACAATTCCGAATAAGGAGCAGAAGATCGACCTAGCTGTCACGTGAGGAAATTCCAACTGAATAGTAGGTGCATGATATGATGTCATGCTCTCCGGAGATGGCGGAACCAAGGGCGGGGGAGACCAGAAACAGTCAGTGGAGGATGGTGGAGGAGTTGGCTGAGCTTGGCAGCAGCAGCAGCGGAGCAATGTCATGGTAGATAACCTCATTGTGAAGGAGAAGATTTGGAGTTGCAGAGCGAAATGAAGAACATATAAAGAATAGAGGGTTATATCTGGAGTTAGGGCTTTTTAACGAAGAAGGTAAAGGGAAAAGCACTTTTGATTATTATAGAGGTTAGCTATATAGTCAGTCCCTTACTTCGTTTAGTTTGATGAATCAGTCACCTAACTTTAAACGAGGCATCCTTTCATCTATGATCTTCACATTCAAATCCAAATGATGAATGACATCATGTAACTCTTAATTCAAATGGGCCATAAGACCGTATTCCTTGGACATATCACTGGGCCTAAACTTATGTAAGAACTAAAAACAATGCTTGCTACCGCAACTCCTTATTCTCCTATGGTTATGTAGTTTAGTCCTCAGAGTTGTACTAACTTGACATATTTTGTTTCTTCTCGAGCATCGTAATAGAGGCATCTATAGATAAATAACATATAAATTTAAGGGTAAAATACTACATTGCCCCCTAAATTTTAAAAAATTTCCTTAAAATTTAAAGTCTCCCATAATGTTTTGATCAAATGAAAAATCTATCTGAATGAGCATCTGTCAGTCATTTGGTAAGAGGATAATTTTTCATCTGATCCAAATATTAAGGAGAAAATTTAAACTTTAAAGAAAAATTTTAAAATCTTCGTAAAATTTAGGGGGGCAATGTCTTATTTTACCCTAAATTTAATAACGGTCTCCTTTGAACATTCTACATATTAAAACTCAATTCATTTACCTTAATAAACTAATATTAAAAAATCAAGAAAATTAATTAAAATAATTCATATATAGCATTACCAAATCGATACGATGAATTCTCTATTTTTGTAATGTCCTTTTCATGAATATTCTTCTTTTCGCTCACGTCTTTTTCATGAAACTATTATTATTATTATTATTAAACCTTAAAAAGATCAAGCCGGCAGTCTCCAAGCCGTAGTGTGTACATTACTTTTTTGAAGTCACCCCAGGTGAACGCCTTATAGATGTTGGGTCGGTTCAAGGAGACCGTCTCGGGTCGGGGCACGATCCACGCGTGGAGGGGAGGGGCTCCGAAGTACACTATTGACATTCTTGACTTGGTCGAGTCGGCTAGTATGGCTCGGTGTCGTACACTTGTCACTCTCCCATTCGTCATAACCTTATAACAGTAGCATATACTATCATCACGACAGTTTCACCTTTCACTTATTTATAGTTAAATACGAAATTATATCTTTGGGAAGATTTTTCATCATTTCCAACCATTAGGAAGAACTTTAAAAAACAAATTAAAAGTTAGCATAAAGTTTTGGGGCAATATCTTATTTTACCCTAGTTTTAATTTGTATATAGGTTAGATGGTAAATGGTAATTAACCTGCAAAGCATCCCCAACTATCACGTAAAATGCATCAGGATCCGGTGGAACAGTAACCCATAACCCGTTATACAACTGGAACTGCAGGCCCTCTACATCGTTGGATCTCAAGACGGCTAGGATCTGAGGGTCCGAATGCTCCCCGAACCCAATGGTGCTATGGGTCGTGGCAGGAGAGTATTGGTTGATCCTCAACAAAGAGTCGCTTGCCACATCTCTGATTAATTTACTGAAAGCATGTCTATCAGATAGCTGTAGACCCTCACATAGCAGATCAAGAATCTGGCTAGCGAGCTCTCTCACTGCATGGGTGTATTCATTAACTGAATCACTGGAAGAAAAGAAAAGTGCATTTTTATAATGTATGTATGTATTATATTCTTTTGTAATATTATATATATGAACCTCGTAATATAAATTATGATCAACTAAGTACCTGAACTTTGTTGGTTCATCCGAAATGCAGTTGAATCTCTCGTCAACCCTGAATGGATCCGAATGTAGTAGAAGATACTCGAGCTCACCCACGTCTCCGTTCGGTCCAATGTTCCTACAACCGTACCCAAAGGGGTTGTCTGGGCTAGCCGCCGCGTGGTGCTTCAGACCGGGTGGTTTCGAGAAGAACTCGATACATTCCTTTTCTAGCTTGGAGACTGTTTTTGTTTGAATGCCATGGTTGATGAGCTTGAAGAATCCATGTTCCTCGCATGAATTGAGGATCAACCCAGGTAGTCTCGACGGTTGGTAGGTAAGGTCAATGGTCGGGATTCCGGCTGCAATAGATTTCTCGACTCGGTCTGGTCCCGATGATAGAACCACCATATGGATACGTAGATGGGTAGGGGTGGCTTTAGCTGCAATATCATTTATATTGAAACTTGAAAGAGATGGATGGCAATTATTTGAAAATATCTTGAAAGGTATAATATGGAATAGACAAGTTATGTGAGAGTTTAATTTTAGGGTTAATTATCACTAAAACAATCCGAATTTTGAGAAAAAAATCAAACAGCAAACTAATTTTTTATTTTTTTTGTACAAACATCAGCCAAATTTTGAGAATTTAGCAATCAACAAACTTATCTCAAATTTTCATTATGTTTGAACGAATTTTTCAATATTTGAGGGAGTTATTAAGTCGTAATACTTTGACTTAATAACTATCATTTCTTTAAAATACTTCAACTAATGTTGACTTAATAACTCCATCAAACAGTGAAAAATATATTAAAATGTAATGAAAATTTGATGTAGGTTTGTTGATGGCTTAATTTCAAAAAATTGGTTTGTTGTTTGTAACAAAAAAAATCGTGTTGTTTGTTTTTTTTCTCAAAATTTGTTTTTTTAATAATTAACCCTTAATTTAATTTTATTGTACGAATTGTTTGATTAAAAATAATAATCTATTAGTCCGCTACATTTCTTGCTCTCGCTATATTATAATAATAGTAAGAATAATAATGAAATATTAAATTATTATATTTATAAAATAAATTAAAATACTTAATAATCTCTCCTATTGCAACTCGACAGAGAGAGTGGTCATTAATCACTGAAAAGAAATGAGGGGGTGGGGTCCAATTTATGCACCCTTAATTTAATCCCTTATGTTGAACCAAAGTAAAAGTTGTTTCATTTGAAATATTAATTTACATTTTAAAATATATCATGATATTTTCGCAATAGAAACTATCATTTCTCATCATTATTTAACATTAAATTAGACAAAACATTATTCAAAATTTGTATAAATTTAACTATAAGCAAATTGTTGAAATGTCGCACTACTAAGTACTAACTTAACTTATTAATTACCCTTACATTTTAAAGTTCCAAGTCAGAAACGATTCCTGACAGGCCGTGGCCCATCTATCATAGCGTGTAGCGGCTATAGCCGATATGGAAACTGCACACAAATTGAATATATTAGCAAAAATGAATACTAACCTGAAAAAATAAATAAATAAGGGAAATGTTAAAATAGAGATATTATCCCCTTTACCTTCCCTCTTCGTACATAATCTCTAAAAGATCGGAGAATGGATATAAAGAGGAGAGGCCTACTTTCGTTCTTTGTCTCCTTGCACTTCTGCTTTCCGACGTGACGGCGGTTGGGGTCTCCTGTCGGATCATCGGGCCATGGAGGTCGCATCAAGGCTTGGTGGTATATAATTAATTAAAAAACACAGGACATTGTTTGATTTTTATGGGAAAAATATATATGTATATATATATATATAAATAGAGTAACATACCACTACGTTGTTCTGTAATGTTGGGTCAATTTATTGAGTTTTTCACTAGGTTTGTTTTCAAAACAATTGTTCAATCATTTGGTTGTAAGTTAAGTTTACACATATTTTTTCATTCAAACTTAACTGAATATATTTTAAAAATAATAGAATACGTGTAATAATGTCATAATTTAATCTAAACTCAATTGAGTTGTGATTTAGGGTTTAGGGTTAGTGTCTAAGTTTTAACCTAGACCATCTCGCTCATGGGTGGGGACTGATCTTTGTTAAAACTTAGATACTAGCCCTAGAGTATCAGTCGAATGGATTAGAGTTTGAATCTTGACTCAAATCAGCTCACAATTGGGTTGGGACTAGTCAGGATCAAAATTAAATTGTACCCCAATTTGAATCGGAACTCAATTGTAACATATAGTAAACTTTTAAAAGGTTAAATTATGACATTATTTCAAATATTTTGTTAGTTTGCAATTTTAAAAATATATTATGGTAAGTTTGCATGAAAATTTAACGAAAAAAATAAACTCGACTATTAACCACATATAAAAAAATAAATTTTTGAAAACAAACACTAAGCGTATATAAAATATATTGTTAGTTGCTGTTAATTTACATAAGAGTATTTATGTATTTATACTTCATGATATATATATATATATATATATATATATATCAATTATCATCTACGAGACTACTTCGATCTAACACGCCTCGTCGATATGCTTTTAACATATTTACGACCAACTCAGTGTCATCCAAGGCATTTTAAGTAGGTTAACTATTTACATTCGTGTTATAACATCGTTATCACATGCTTAGGGAACACACCAATTAAAGAGACTATCTTTACGTGTTTCATTATTTTCTTAATAATGCAAAGAAAGTGATTTATACCAAATAATTGTTAATGTATAAATAGAATTTTCCCAAATTATAAACTAATTTCTTTATCATAATAAACGACAATAGATTATTAATTAACTTATTACTGCCGACCAAATGTACAAGCTGTAGAAACCCTAAAGCAAACTCTGAAGAAGAGCGGATTCACAGTGACTTCACTTAGCTTATGATCAACTAGTGCTACCTGAGAAATCTCCAGAAAGGGCGCTTCCATAAGAGGCTGTGGCGGAACCTGTCTGGGAAGAAGTAGCTCGAGCTTTCTGCATCTGCCGGATTCGGAAAAGATCGGTTGGGAGAGGTTGGCTTTGAACACTTAAACTGTCATTGTCTTCTTGCCCTACAGTAAAAACTCAACCTTTCAGAAAGAAAAGAAAAAAAAAAAAAGTGGAATGCTCTATAAAATCAAAGACACTGTCAATAAAGAAATCTAGAAAAACAAGAGTTTGAGATGTATATCATACTGCTGGGATGTTTTCTTTTCCGATCACCGCCTTTGAAAGATGAAGTGCTTCGATTAGGAAAGGACTTGCTTGAATTGGAGACGTCGGGAACATTAGACATCTGCTGCTTTTTGTGTGTCCCCAACTTCCCCACCTGAACTGCTGCCGGTATGTTGCTCTGAACACAGATCGATAACACGATATCCACATCCGGGGTTGGACCTGCGATAATTCAGAAAAAAAAAAAAAAAAAACTCAATTCAGTCCATTAGCCAAAACAACAGTGTCAGTTTTATTGAGAATAAAACATTTTCATGAATATTGAACATAGCATTGTCTGCCATAGAAGATTTAATTCTAGATACATATCAATGAACATCAGAGATATCAAATTAATTGAGAGAAAATAGTGAGGAGAGATACCTTCTACAGGTGGCAAGCTAGCTAAAAATGCTGCTAATGCTGGGGTTGCTTTCAGTATCTCATCAAACACAGTGTTTGAGCTTCCACCATGAACAGCAGTGAAGGGAGTCGGCAAATTGCTAGGAGGAACCGAAACTGGAAGTGCTGACGTGGTGGCATTAGGAACGGGGAACCCTAAATTGTTATCACATCGTATAAGGCACTCATAAAGGGTATTAAACCGATAGAAGGACCAAATGGACAACGATTGACCGAAGGTCAAGTACCTGGTTTTTGCCTTGGGTCATAAGCAACCATTTTAGATGTATCTGGATATATAACATTTCCCGATGCTGACAGATTGCTTGTCAAGCCTGAACCAAGAACATTTATATATTGTTATGAAATATAATAATCAAACGATACACAGATTAAATAAATTGTTGTTACAGGACTAGCTCTTCAACAAAGGTTACCTGATAATCCAGCTCCATTAGCCACGGATGACTTATCTGATCTTTTCTTTATGTTTTTTGCGAGCCACTGAAGGGAGGGAACATATTTCTTTAAAATGTGTTTATTAAAAAGAAAAAGAAAAAGGCAGCTACAATTACAGATTTTGGAACTTTGGAAGTGGAATACCTCTTGCCTCGACAAATGTTCAAGATCATTGGAAGAGCATGGCCAAAGATCCATGAAGCTATGTCTCGAGACTATATCTTGCAGTGATCCCTCTAATCCTGATCCTCCGTCTTCAGCTATCCCAGAAAGAGCCTCCTTTCTCCTTTGTTCGACCTATAAAATTCATAATCCAAAAAGAATCAGAGGGTCATAATCAGGAATCAACATTTGGGTACTGAATATAGTTTCCCCACTAAAAAAAATGTAGACTTTAGCTTCCCCCATTATTTTATGTATTTGTCATTGCACAGACAAATAATAACAGTGTCGTAAATGGGTAGTTACGTAAAAGTGTCAAAAAGAGATTTAAATATTTCACCTTCAACATGCGGGTAAGATCTCCGTATGTTTGTTCAAATTGGATAAATCGCTTCCAGACCTACACAAAAGAGATGGCATGAAATACTTGAGCAAGATTTGTTATCATACACGTGATTACCAGAGGTGCATGACTGCAATACCCTTTTGTTTGAACTTTTAAGAGATGTAACCTTTCATTATTTTGCATATATCAAATCAAGAAGTTGAAGACATGGAAGTAAGCTTGAGAGAATTTGTACCTCAGCAGAGCGCTCAGCAGGAAGTGAACTTAAAGCTCTCTCAAACAAAGCCCGAATATTTATGTCGTCATTCAGACGCGACAAAAAGTCTACATATCTGCACAATATATGAAATTTTAGACTTACGAACCTACAAATGACAATTCGTAAAGTTTCTTTAATACTGTCACTAGTTTATCGGGTCAGTTATTAGTTAGTCGGTACCCTGGGTTTCTTACTTGCTTCATAAGTCTAGGCTATTAAAAGTTAATAACAATATATATTAGAAAACTAGTATTTAGTTAATATAAGATTATTAATAGGGAACATGGATTATGTAAATTTTCTACAATATAGATTTCTTAGTATTATTAATTAATGAATAAAGAAGCAAGTCTAGAGTAAGCCAAACTATTAGGAGGTTGCTCTCTACAAAGAACCAAGAGATCAGATTCTCTATTTAACAAGGTCCAAAAATTTCAAGTTCCATATAACCAGCTTGGTTTGTCCTATTCATCGATCCCTTGTCCCGATCGGTAATTCGGCCACATAAACTTCTTTCAAGTTTTTTAGGACCAAAATGAGCTTGATGGACAAGAATGTAATGTTTGTAAGTGTTTCATCTGATATCAATGATGCCATGTTAAGATATCAAAGTTCTTTACTTGCAGCAAAAAGATAGAAAACAGAAAAAAGACCGAAAATAGCTTAATTACTCAAGTATGTATGCAGGTTCGTGCATAAAACGCTTAGTACCCGCTTCAAAAACATTATGCGCAAGCTGAAACAAACAAAATCAAAATTTTATTACATTGCTAAACAGGATCATAACCTATCACAAATATAAACATCATAAGGTTAAAAAGAGGTGAAATCATACAGAAGCAGATTACCTTGGGTTCCTTGTCAAGACAAAAGGCCATATTGGCATAAGCCACGTAAACATGGTATGTACAGGTTTGTGAGTTTCGTGCATCTACAAAGTATTTGCGAGCTGCTTCAATTCCTTCTGTCCTCCTCAGGAAACGAATGTACTGAAAGATTGTTAAATTCAAGATGAGATTCTGAAATTATAGAATGATCTTAAGCAATTCATCAAGACGAGATACTGACATTGGCAGTCCTATGAAGACTATAATAACATAACAAACTGCTATTCGAGAAGTTTCTTACTTGGATATGGGCAAGAGCAGCATTTTTCGTATCTTCTGCAAGGAGACCCTCAAAAATTTTCTTTGCAGACTGCATCGAAACATAACTAAAGATAAACGCCAACAACATATAAGATATAACTACATATACATATAACATATCGTGTACTCCCATACCAGGTTTGCCCCACGGGATTCTTCCAGCTCCACATATGCATATCTCAGCAGTTCAGAATCTGAAAGTGGAGGATTGATTATGAAGGTAATTTTTGGAAGCAATGACAGGTTTGCCCCACGGGATTGATTATAGGAAGCAATGACAACACAGTAATTTTTGGAAATTTTCTATTGAATTAGAAAGCACTATAGAAAAGGTAGTTAGTAGTAATAAAAAAGGGTATCAACAAAGAAAATTATAAATCACCTGGAAGTGCCTCCAAGGCTCGCTGAAACACTTTGACAGCAGTATCTATGGAACCAGCTTTTGCATGCCAGGTAGCATAGTCATACCATATATCAGGATAATGGTATAGATACATCAGACACTAGAGCCAATAAAATGCAACAGTAGTCAATTCAACGAAAGTTAAAAACATATTCATTAAAAAATTAGATAGAAATTCTGTTTCAAATTTATTGGGATGTGGTCCAGAAAATTTATTTGGTAGCACAAGGATAAAAATCACCAGTTCGTGTACCTGCTCGTAGGTAAACTCAACACGCTTATTGGCAGAAGCAGCATCTATTCTTTGAGGGTTCCCCCTGAAAATAACATCACGTGCAAGTGAATCAGTAAATTTTTCTCAAGAAAACTCTTAAGGATAAAATCTTCCAGTAAAATGGTATTGGGAAATCTATCGTACTTTTCAAAGGCTAACAGTCGCTTCCATGCCATCCACTGCATTTCTTCCTGGAAATGCAAAACAGGAAGAAGAAAAAAAAAAGTCTGCTTTTTAGGTACCCGAGTTAGATCAAAAGAAAGTACACAAGGAAAGCTAGTAAATTATGGAAAAATTCTCATAAGTTCCTACTTGGTTTGAACTAACATCACAATACACTCATACATGTATGATATGTTAGTTTTATTTATATCATAGATGCATATATAAACGATAGACAGAAGGAATATACCAAAGGAAGCAGGTTATGACCTTAGAAGAGCCTGCAGGTGGCACTGCTAGCATATTCCAGTCTATCTCATCAATGTACTTTTTCCGCTCCCTATAAACAGCCTTCGCACTATTGTATTTTGACTGATATTCTGATAGCAGTGCTTTCGCCTAGTGATAACAATAACATAATTGGTTTCATCAATATAAACTGTATTCCGTAGCCTCGGATTCGAAGGTAAGAAATAGTTACAAGTTAACAGCTAGAATTAAAAATAATAACTAATATATTAAAAGGTTTTGATGATTACCAATTGGCGGTTAACAGAATTTTCAAAATTCTCATAGTCCTTCCAGAGTTGCTCAACGTGGTGGGTAGGAGTAAGAATAGCTCCTTGATATACTTTTCTAAGAGCTAACATCCTTTGTGAATCTTGAGCACCCAAAAACTAAAAAAAAAAAAAATCCTTGTCAGAATATAAAATATTTTCTGTGAAAAAATTTATAGCAGACTGAATGTAAGAAAAGTGGAAGGTGAAAATACAAACCGGTAATATCTTCAGAAAACCAATGTACTCCATCCACACTGGTCCTGATGCTATATCAGCTCCTATTAGAACATACATCAAATAAGAGCTCTAAAGTTGCCTCTTTGAATGGATAAAATCTAGTCCTTAGAAATATATTTTTCATAATAATTATTTTATATGATTCTAACAATCTAAGGATATACATGCAGATGACACGAAATTCATCAAATCAACTCCCAAAGATGAAGAACAAGAGTAATGATATTCCACAAATGAACTGACAAAAGGCTTCAATAACACGACATAAAAATGCTATATAACTAACCGACAAAATTGAGTGTGAACTCAAAAGCTTTTTTGATCTCTTCATGCCCTTCCATTCCCCTCTTCTCATTGACTTTCCGAATGTAGCGAATATAGCAAAGCCTACAAAGAAGGTACAATGAATATACTAAACCTTTCATAGGATTATGAATTTATAGTTGCAAGTGATCAGAAGGAATGATATTTTATCTATAAAGGCAGAGAGAGAGAGTGAGAGATGTACCAAAGAGGAACTTGCGGACAAGTCAGTAAACAGCGGCCAAACACAAGTCTTACAGCATCATCATTGTTTATAGCCATGTGAGCCTCTATGTATTGCTTCCAATATTTAGCCTGAAGAGAGAAGACATTAATAAATAATTCAGCACTCAAAAGAACCAACGCTTAAGTAAGAAACAGGAAAATAATGAAATTTATAATTTCTTACATGGAGTAGTTGCTCAATAAATACGAAGTTGCTATGATAGAACCAGCATAATAATAAAATATAATATAATATGCATGGAAGGTGCATTAGACCAGGTGACATTTGTCCAAGAAGTAAGGAGATACCCTTCTAAAGGGTTTGCACTGATAAATAGATAAGCTTCTGTGTACTAATTAAGAGACAAAATGGCTAAAAAACTTTCTTTAACAATTTCAAATCTACATCGGACCAGCATAATATAATGTGCATTGATGGTGCATTAGACCAGGTAAACATTTGTCTAAGAAGTAAGAAGATACCCTTCTGAAGGGTTTGTGAACAGATAAGCGTCTGTGTCCTAATTACGGGACCAAATGGCAAAATTTGCTTTCTTGAACAATTTCAAAGCTCAAAATTAAACCAAAATCATCTTGCAGACAGTAATCCTTGCACCAAAGAAACCGAAGAAGTCAGTTATCTTGATAATTCATGCAGTGGTACACAAGCATACAATTTCATCATAAAATACCTTTTTTTTCTAGGCTAAGCAGTTAACTTCATAAGTTAACAGAAGAAAGAGGCTTACTGCTGTAGGGAAGGTAGCCACAAGCTGCTCGTATATCGGCACTGCCTCTGCAATTGGGCGACGCTATATCAGAAAAGACAAACAACACAGAGAAGGTAACACCAGAAATCACATCAGTATCAGATAAGAGAAGCACTAAGGCAATGCTTTCATAAGTGCCATAATGCAGAAACTCATACAACACAATCTAAAACCTCATGACCACACGAACTCAGGATAGCTCCCAATCAAAAAAAAATTAAAAAGAAGACCTATAAACGAACAATAAAGAACTAAAGAATGTTACCAGCGCCTCATTAGCTAGAGCCTCTGCAACATCAACATTGTATTTGTCGACCGAGGGATTATCAGTCACTGACTCTTTATCCTGTGGAATAAGAATAGAATTAACTGAATTGCATCGAAGGGAAATATGGGACAAGAGAAAAGCAGCATTCCAGAGAGAAAACGAAAAACATGCCTTTGATTCGGGTCCGACAGGATTCTCAATCGATGCCATTGGTGTTTGATTGAATAACTTCTAGGATTACGATAGACAACGCGACTTCAACAGTTAGGGTTTGAGGGTGGCTCGTTGAAGGAATGCCTCGAGCAGTGACAGTGAGTTTAGTGGCGCGGTTTGCAACGAACTGTCAGGAGTGAACCCGCAAGGGAATCCTTCAATTTCGGACAACTCGTAGGTGGTTTATAATTATATTGGGGAAGATTTTGGGATTTTGGGATTTGTGTTAAGTAAGTTTGTTGATAAAAAAATACTCTGCTAACCGAATTCTCAAAAAGACCGGTCTGAGATTGGGCTGACTATAATTAAGGCTGACTGAACCGAATTTTCAACAAAATCGGCTTGGGATCAGTCCGATTAGAACCAAGACTAAGCGATCGAGTTTTTTTCTTCAAGATCGGGGTCAGTTTTTTTTCCCCAAATTCCCGAGTAAGACCGGACCGACCGACTTTGTTAGAAATCCTAAAATTCTAATTGAGTAGTCGACCACGCTTCCACTCTCTTTAGTTTTCTGAGAAAGAGATTACGAACAATGAAGTACCTCCTCGCAAACAAGTAGATTATGTGTTCGTCACTAATCTTCCGACCGGTCATCAATGGATCCTCTAAACTTTGCGTTAACAAATCGTGTGTCAGCCCAGATCAGATGGCCTCCTCTTCCTAGCAGAAAGTAGTCTTCCTTCTTGTCTTGTGTCTTCCTCTTTTATGTGTACATTATGCTCGTCAAGCGTAGCATTCCTAGCAGATACTTCAGGTTTGCTGATATTTGATCCATATACTAATTTTTTTATAAATTTGTTATTTTTTTAGACCAAAAAATCGGTCAAATACCGAGACCAACCTTGATCTCGATCTTGCCTCTAAGACCAATCTGTTATGACCCGCCCATGATCATCCCTACCAGTAAGAATACATACGTTTATTTCATATTCATATTTCTTGCTTATATTGTATTATATATGATATATATTATAATATATATATGATATAAAATAGCTACAGAAATACGTTTTCAAATATATATATATATGGTAAAATATGATTTTATAAGGTAACGTTTGAACACAATTCAAAATTTAATGTAATGTTTTTTTTAACAAAATGTGTTTCATAATCTTTAGTCATTTTCAATTTACCCTTTTAGTTTATTTTCTCCTCTATATTTAAGTTTTAAAAATTATAAAAACAACAAAATACTCTTTGGAATGTAATAATTAAACTTTTCAAAAAACATTTATAAGGTAAATTGAGTCCGATCAAGATCTAGTTGCACACCAATCGAAATGGTTAGGATCTACGGTTTTGATCCAGATCAATTTATCCCTTTCGATTGAGTATTAATTGAGTTCTGATCGAATCAGAATGCAACTCCAATATATATTTAAATATTTTAATTTTGACCTTTTTAAAAATATTTTGTTAATTTTAATTTTCAAAACATATTTTTGTAAATTTTGAATAGAAAATTTAAGAGAATTCATACATTAGGCAACGAAATCCAATGTTTCATTGAGCCCTAATTCCAACTATGATGGGCCTGGGATGATTGCTGCTAGAGATTCCAAGGCTTGATGTCAATATAAAAGGCCAGGCCTGGGTAGCTGCCGATATGGTCTATGGGCCTGTCCATAATCAGCGACGCCGCATTTCACTTCTAGTTTCAACCATCAAGCCGCCATAACCACCGAACTCAATTATAAAACACACCCGTAACGTAAGCAAGAGAACTAGGGTTTCTATATCTTGATGATACAGAATCAAACTATCTCTCTTTCTTCTGCAATCGAGAAGGGCCGTAAACAGAAACCTTAAAAGAGGAGGCATATTTCATGTTTGTGTGTGAATCTAATGCTGTATGGTCCCAGAGGTACCATCCTCGGGATCGGAATGATGTTAGATTCACGCACAAACTCGTAATCTGCCTTCTCATATCCCTGATTTGCCCTATGTGTTCTTGTTTCTTGATTATACGTTCTGCAGAGTGATTATTGTCTTGTGTATTTCAGCATTGATGTTTCAATCACGAAGCAACGTTAGACGATGTGCTTTTTGTCAAGAACAAATTTCAGATTTACTAAATTTCTCCTCTTTGGAACAATTTAAAGCTTCTGCAATGAGTTCGTGAAATTTTTTCTCTGAGTTTTTTTCTGCTTTGTACTGTACGTATATAATGGCGTCAAAGCTGCTGCAGCAGAATCTGCGAATGCATTTCATAAATGATGGTCTATGGAGTTTGGTAATTGAGCATCATTGTCATGTCCTTGAGCTCTAATATACAATCTACATTTGGGGTTTGGAACAGAAGATAATTTTGGTGTTTAGACAGTGCCATTATTTGGTCATTTAGTTGATCTTTATGCTTGGACTCCACACTGTAGATATCTTGACGGAACAAGTCCTTCAGGTACTTTTTGGTTTATTTACTCTTTTTGTTAAGGGTGCGGAATATGAAACTTGTTCATATTAGAATTGTACTTTACCCTAAATGATAGGAAAAAGAGGCCAAAAGAAGAGGTTTATCAGTTCACAACATCAGCAATACCATGCTATGCATCTAACTCTGTTCTCCTCCAAGCAGTGAAATTTTGTCTATTGCACATTCGTAGACAATTCCATCGATGGTCCTCACTGCATACCAATGTAAGCACCTAGTAAAGGTGATTGAAAATAAAAAGAAAGGCCTTCTGCATGTATGGTTTTTTCAGCATTGTGTTTCAGTGTAGTAGGGACCATAAAAACATCTAACAAAAAAGGAACTTGTCTGATCTGATCGAAATGTTGTTGCTGATTTCACATAATGCACGAGAACAGGATATAGTAAGCTTCTGAAGTTCGAATAATTAAATCTCTGCATCAGGAAATGATTTAAGTGCCCAAAATAACTGGAAAGGAGCATGATGGCATAGCAAATTTACTGTTCCCTCAGGGAACATATATTGTTTTACTTACTGTTTTCACTGCAAATGTATTACTGGGGCTTGTATCTGTCAATGTGAACTGACTTCTCGTAGTAAAACATTGACTATTCTATGTTCGCTTACTTTTTGGTCAAGAGACACATAACATAGATGTTCATGTTATTTCCTTAAACTCAGAAGCTGGATATCGTCTAGATGCTCACATACGAATTACGAAATAATTAACTCAAACGTACAGATCATCATTGGTTTTAAAATTTATTCTCGTTCTGAGAGCAATTTTGGTATGCATTAGGATTTGTGGATGAAGACAATCCATATGCTTCTAATGGTCAGAAGGGCACATAATACTTGGAGTTCTTCAACAGGTTCGTCAAATTTGTGCCTATCTTTTCTTTTGTATTATACAGCTCTCTAGAGTAGTTCTCTTCAAAGTCTGGAAGTCCTTGGCCAAAGCATCTGTCATTGTATATTTGTTAGAGATGCTAATGATTAGGACTAGCACACTGCTCTAGTTGCTTGCCTAATGGTGTAATATTAATGATATAAATACCCTTTAAACATTTCAAAAAAATCATCTCTTATTCTACTATAACACTGGAAAACAATTTTTTGCTCTGATTTGCTGCAGGATGTCTAATTCACAGTGGGCGGATCAAGCAAGATGTATGCTGCATTCTGGTACCCCCTTAGACAGCAACCCATGGGCATGGTTCAGGACACTACTCTATCAACTGTGATTGGATATCTCTCGACATATCCTCTGGTGGTTCCTTGCTCAACAAGGTATCCTCGTCCAGAACTCCAGATCATGGAGTGCTGTGAGTTCATTCTCCCTTTTATTTTCAATGATTTCTCTGTTCCTCTCTGTTTTCATGATCTATCAGCTCTACGGACCAAGACTCAATCAATACTAAGGCATATCGTTTGAAGCTAACGAGGTCGAGCTTCAAAGAAGTTAATGTAAAGAGTGGATCTACACACCCTTACGGGGCGTTTCTTTCACGGAATTCGGAATAAGGAATAGGGAATAGGGAATAAGGAATAGAAGATAAGAATACGAAGTTGTTCTTTTGGTGGAATAGAACGGAATGGAATAAGGAATTCTGTTGTTTTTTTGGTGGAATTGTATATGGAAATGGAATGGAATGTGGTAAAATGATATATTTGCCCCTACTTATATATGTATAGTATATAATACATATAATTTGTGTTAATTAATTTTAAAAATTAAGAATAATAAAAACTTATAATATAATTAATTATTATTTAAATTTTAAAATAATTTACTTAATTAATTAATATTAAAAAATCTTATTAATTAATTAAGATTAAATAGTTGAATTCCTGTAAATGTTAATACAAATCCATTCTTTTTACCAATATCATCTACACTATAATCCATCCTGAACTATAATATTATTAATTACAATATCTTAAATATCATATTCCATTATAAATATCCATAACCATTACAAATAATCATACATTATAAACCAAAGAATATAATGAATACATCATGATCTCAAGTGATGGTGATCATAATCCATAATCTGTACATTTCATCATAGCTCATATCTAGTGCAAATAATAGTAGATCAGTCATTTGTTCATCCCCAAATTATTTGATAATCAAGAAAACGTTATGAAAAGTAACAAATATCACTAATTACCTCCATTTTATTACTTGATCCAGCATTAAGAAGGTCGATCAATGCTACCAAGACATTCAACTTCTCATCAATGCTTAAATCTGAATATTCTCCTTCTATTAGGCCGAGAAGCCATGGTTCTCTGGGATGAGACTCATCAATTTCAGTACGAATCATCATCATTGAAGCCATGGTTACTTGACCTTGACAGCACTGTTGTCTTCACTGTGTAAGAGACCATTCAATCTGATGTGAAACAAAAAGCCAATACAATTCACCTTATAAGGTTTATGCATAATATGGTGCATACTACCAAATTTACACCAACAAAGCTCACAGAGTAACATAATAACCAAATGAACATGCAGAATGGGTTAAAGGATGGAATGGACATACCAAAGTTATCATATCAGGATATTCCAGTAGTAAATCTCCAAGAACAAGCTCTAACACCTACAAAGTTTCGATTTCTCCTTTAGAAACTTTTAGAGTATCGTACTGAACAGAACTAACATAAGTGTGCTTATGGATGTAAGTAAATACATACAGCTGATTTGCCCGAGCCACGGGGACCAAGCAGCATAACAGAGTTGTTGCATGCTTTTTGATTGAACTCGTTAGTATAAACTTAAGCTTACTGCAAGAGGAAGTAAAATTTATTCAATTCTGCCGAATTATTTGAAACAGAGATATTCAAATCGTCGAATGCGCATTCTGAGAATTCGCTACGTTCCGTTGAAGCTGAATCAACAAATATTAAATTTTGAATATACGCACAGATTCTTCCTATTTTCATTTACCCCAAAATTGCATACATCAGAGAGAGAGAAGGTAGCACCTGTAGTTGCTATCGGGAGAATGGGAGAGAGGTCGGAAGATGAAATTGGAGTTACAGAGTCTTCCCCAGGGGAAGTTCCCCTTAAGAGATCAACAGCTTTCTCTGCCGCAGCTCGCCCGCCAATACAATCTGCTGTCCAGACCGACGACTGTAATAGTGTAATCGGAACCCTGCTGCCAGTTATGGCCGATTATGAGCAGAGAGTTTGGTCGGTTTGCTCGGCGTCGTTGAAGAGTGGGAGAGTTTGGTCGGTTTGCTCGGTGATTTGTTGAGAATTGAGAGGCTTCAATGAGGGTAGTTTGGGAATTAAATAAATGTAATAGGGGCAAAACCGACTTTGGAACATGGAATCCGGATTCCTAGCCTTCCCTTCTTAGACATTCTTTGGTTTTGAGACACACCGCTTGGAATCCCTAAACCGAATTTGGTCAATTCCGCGAAAAGAACAACTTCTTACGGAATCCGTAAACCGAATTCATTTTCCATTCCGTGAAAAGAACATGTCATTAAGCTATGGTTCTACATACTTGTGGGTTCACCAAATGCAGTTTTTCCCTTTTTTTTCTCTTCACATTCATTCCATTTTTGAGTTTCTTTTTCACATCTATATATACTTTAAAATTGAATTTTGTCACATGGGAAATTGTGGATCTGCACTGAGGGAAACAGGGTAGGATGGTCATTCCATAAGGTAAGTGGACGTATTCAATTTGTCATGCATTGCATTGCAACGTCAGTTCTTGTGGAATAAGTGCGTCGTCTCTGTCCCTGAGTCTGTGTTCTGTTCAGATGAGATGTCACTCTCATTTGGGATTGCCTCCAATTCCTTGCCTTTTTGTCTTTTCTGTAAGTGTATATATAACCATTTTTGATATATTAACTATTATTTTCACTTTTGACTACTCCCATTAAAATAAAGTGTTAGAAGGAAAATAGTGATGTCTGTTTTATGTTGTGTGGCTGCAAAATACCACCAACGTTTGTCCAATGTGCAAATCATTACCCTATGGGTCGTCAAGCTACTAGTGATAAAAAAGGCTGGTTGAACCGAATTTTTAACAAAATTGGCCCGAGACCGGTCCTATTACGATCGAGACTGAGCGGTCTTCAAGGTCGGACTCGGTCTCGGTCTCGGGCTTTTCCCAAAAAAATCCGATTAGGACCGGCCCAGACCGAATTAACAAAGCAAATCCTAAAAAACAATCTTCTCCTTCGGGCAGGTCCGGTCCTAAAGGCAAGAACGAGACTGAATGCCTTATTGAGGACTGAGACCGATCTCGACCAAAAAAGACCGTCCGAGTCGATCTTTCTTGACTCGGACCGGTCTCAGTCCTAAACCGAATCTGACCCCAAAAAAAACTGAATTTCTCCAAATACAACCATCATTGGAATCAAATTAACAAAATTACAAAGTACAAATCAATCAAGCAACAAATATACAAAGTTCTAAACAAAGTTCATTTTCTCTCATAGTTCCAAACATACATCATTGGTTTTTAGGGTTTGTATAGTAAATTTGGTTTGGGCCGGTCTTAATCGGGGTTTCGGAAAAAAAAGCCTGAGACCGAGACCGATCTTGAAGAAGAAAAAAACGCTCGCTTGGTCTCGGTCCTAGTCGAGCCAGTCTTGTCGGGAATTCGGTACAACTGTCTTTTTTGATCACCCTTGTTCTCCTTTAGTCCTTCTCCACTTCCAGCAGTCAGCACAGCAGACCACGACTCGTCGTCTTCACTTCCAGGAAACTCTCGTCCTTCTCCAATTCCAGGAAACTCTCGTCTTCAGTTCACTCCAGCAGCTCCACGACTTGTCGGTCTCGTCTCTCCACAGCTCCAGAGTCCAGACGATCGATTCCATCTTCTTCCTCATCCATCGAAGGTGAGATTCGACCTTCGTTTCTTGATAATCGATCGATTATCTGTTGATTGAGTTCAATTTATTTGATAATCGATCAATTTGCTTCTTTCTTTCGAAAATTTATGGTAATCTAATTATCTTTGCTTTGCTTCTTTCTTTCGAAAATTGACCTTAGTTTGTTGAAAATTCGAAAATATCGAAATTGATTGTAAATGCTGAAATTGTATGCTTGTTACTTTGATTCCAATGATGTTTGTATTTGGACAGATTCATATTATTTTTTTTGTCAGATTCGGTACAGGACCAAGACCGACCCGAGTCAAGCAAGACTGAATCAGACGTTTTTTTTGTTCGAACTCGATTTCGGTCTCAATCCTCTAGAAAACAATACCGAATTTTCGGTCTCGGTCCTGCCTCCGAAACCAGACTGCTCCGCCCATGATCAACCCTAGGTCAAGCTAGGGGCTAGGTTTGGAACATGGTATGTTCCACAATCCACACTTGGTAGCTCTCCTTTCCCGCTGTAAGGGTTAGAGTAGGATGAAGGAGCGACGAAAGGACGTAATAATAATAAGAGAGGAGGGAGTGAATAGTAGTGATGGAAGAAGTAATAATGGAGTGTATATAGTATAAAAAAGGGAGTTATATAGTTATGGTCATTTTGATCTTTCATTTTGGCCAAAAAAAAATAAAAAAATTTGATCTTTCATTAAAAAAAATCATAATATAAAACTAAATTTAAATCATGTTAAAAGCTCATGCCGACAATTTTATTTATCCCTAACGTAACTTCGTCTGTGGATAACTTAACTAAGATTGGATTGTCTCAAGCCATATCAAGTGACGGAGGAGTTCCAATCAATTTCAACCAAACATCGATCATTAATTTCTTCTTCATGCCTAAGCTGATAATGATTCCTCTTTTTTCTCCCATCCAACGGTCTATAGTTCCTGTACCCACAATCCATCACTTACGTGATCCAACGGTCAACAATTAGCTTTATCCTACGACCCCACCCTATGACTCTCCTAGTCTCCTTATGCTTAACAGTTAACCCAGTGGTAGTTTGTTTCCGTTACGCTACATTGATTTTTTTATTTTTTTTACCTTGACTGGTCAAACATACTTCGATCTCTATCTATGTAAAGAAGTGATTATTAATTTATTATAGTTTTTTAAATATATTATTATGAAATTATAATACAATTAAGCATGATTCTAAAGTTGCTTTTTCTTCTGTTTTTTTTTATCTTTATCTCAGGCAAAGTTTCATAAAAATGTTTATATTGAGTCTGTCAGTGCTAATGAGTTCACTTCCATTGATATTAGTTGGGTTCCTCCAAAAGAGGATCGGTTTAAAATTAACACAGATGGTGCTGCTAAGGGAAATCCAGGTTTCGCAGGTGCTGGTGGGGTCATCCGAGACAACAGGGGTCTATGAGTTGCGGGTTTTTCAAGGAATTTGGGTTGCTCAAACAGTCTCACTGCGGAATGTTGGGCCATCCGAGACGGACTGCTTTTGGCAAAGACACTCGGATTAAAATCTATTTACCTTGAGACGGACACTCTCTTAGCCCATAAGGTAATCTCTGATGAAAATATGTCAAATCATAAACTAATGCCGATCATTGCGGATTGTAGGAAGCTTTTGATGCAGTTCGAAAGAATGAAGTTCATGCATATTTTTCGAGAAGCGAATGCGGTAGCGGATACAATGGCGAGAATGACTCTCAAACAACGACATGTGTTTGAAATCCATAGCTCTCCTCTGAAGGAAACTATTATCGCGCTCCGGAAAGACGCTGTGGGCTTTTCGGTTTCGCGAGTTGTTAAAGTTAGCTAGTTTTGGTTGTGTATTTTGAACTTGGGTGATTAATTGTCACCTATTGCGGTTAATTTAATCCATAATTATCACCAAAAAAAAAATGATTCTAAAGTTGCAATAGTGGAAGAGAATGAAAAGTAATAAAAAAAAGTAGATAAATGATAGTGTTTTATATAAGTTTTATGCGTTTCAATTATATATATATAAATTATCTTTGCTTTGCTTCGTCTCGGGTCGGGGCACGATCCACGCGTGGAGGGGAGGGGCTCCGAAGTACACTATTGACATTCTTGACTTGGTCGAGTCGGCTAGTATGGCTCGGTGTCGTACACTTGTCACTCTCCCATTCGTCATAACCTTATAACAGTAGCATATACTATCATCACGACAGTTTCACCTTTCACTTATTTATAGTTAAATACGAAATTATATCTCTATCAGTTATCGATAAGGGGAGATTTTTCATCATTTCCAAACATTAGGGAGAACTTTAAACTTTAAGAAAAAAACTAAAAATTAGGATAAAGTTTTGGGGCAATATCTTATTTTACCCTAGTTTTAATTTGTATATAGGTTAGATGGTAAATGGTAATTAACCTGCAAAGCATCCCCAACTATCACGTAAAATGCATCAGGATCCGGTGGAACAGTAACCCATAACCCGTTATACAACTGGAACTGCAGGCCCTCTACATCGTTGGATCTCAAGACGGCTAGGATCTGAGGGTCCGAATGCTCCCCGAACCCAATGGTGCTATGGGTCGTGGCAGGAGAGTATTGGTTGATCCTCAACAAAGAGTCGCTTGCCACATCTCTGATTAATTTACTGAAAGCATGTCTATCAGATAGCTGTAGACCCTCACATAGCAGATCAAGAATCTGGCTAGCGAGCTCTCTCACTGCATGGGTGTATTCATTAACTGAATCACTGGAAGAAAAGAAAAGTGCATTTTTATAATGTATGTATGTATTATATTCTTTTGTAATATTATATATATGAACCTCGTAATATAAATTATGATCAATAAGTACCTGAACTTTGTTGGTTCATCCGAAATGCAGTTGAATCTCTCGTCAACCCTGAATGGATCCGAATGTAGTAGAAGATACTCGAGCTCACCCACGTCTCCGTTCGGTCCAATGTTCCTACAACCGTACCCAAAGGGGTTGTCTGGGCTAGCCGCCGCGTGGTGCTTCAGACCGGGTGGTTTCGAGAAGAACTCGATACATTCCTTTTCTAGCTTGGAGACTGTTTTTGTTTGAATGCCATGGTTGATGAGCTTGAAGAATCCATGTTCCTCGCATGAATTGAGGATCAACCCAGGTAGTCTCGACGGTTGGTAGGTAAGGTCAATGGTCGGGATTCCGGCTGCAATAGATTTCTCGACTCGGTCTGGTCCCGATGATAGAACCACCATATGGATACGTAGATGGGTAGGGGTGGCTTTAGCTGCAATATCATTTATATTGAAACTTGAAAGAGATGGATGGCAATTATTTGAAAATATCGTGAAAGGTATAATATGGAATAGACAAGTTATGTGAGAGTTTAATTTTAGGGTTAATTATCACTAAAACAATCCGAATTTTGAGAAAAAAATCAAACAGCAAATTAATTTTTTATTTTTTTTGTACAAACATCAGCCAAATTTTGAGATTTGAGCAATCAACAAATTTATCTCAAATTTTCATTATGTTTGAACGAATTTTTCAATATTTGAGGGAGTTATTAAGTCGTAATACTTTGACTTAATAACTATCATTTCTTTAAAATACTTCAACTAATGTTGACTTAATAACTCCATCAAACAGTGAAAAATCTATTAAAATGTAATGAAAATTTGATGTAGGTTTGTTGATGGCTTAATTCCAAAAAATTGGTTTGTTGTTTGTAACAAAAAAAATCGTGTTGTTTTTTTTTTCTCAAAATTTGTTTTTTTAATAACTAACCCTTAATTTAATTTTATTGTATGAATTGTTTGATTAAAAATAATAATCTATTAGTCCGCTACATTTCTTGCTCTCGCTATATTATAATAATAGTAAGAATAATAATGAAATATTAAATTATTATATTTATAAAATAAATTAAAATACTTAATAATCTCTCCTATTGCAACTCGACAGAGAGAGTGGTCATTAATCACTGAAAAGAAATGAGGGGGTGGGGTCCAATTTATGCACCCTTAATTTAATCCCTTATGTTGAACCAAAGTAAAAGTTGTTTCATTTGAAATATTAATTTACATTTTAAAATATATCATGATATTTTCGCAATAGAAACTATCATTTTTCATCATTATTTAACATTAAATTAGACAAAACATTATTCAAAATTTGTATAAATTTAACTATAAACAAATTGTTGAAATGTCGCACTACTAAGTACTAACTTAACTTATTAATTACCCTTACATTTTAAAGTTCCAAGTCAGAAACGATTCCTGACAGGCCGTGGCCCATCTATCATAGCGTGTAGCGGCTATAGCCGATATGGAAACTGCACACAAATTGAATATATTAGCAAAAATGAATACTAACCTGAAAAAATAAATAAAAAAGGGAAATGTTAAAATAGAGATATTATCCCCTTTACCTTCCCTCTTCGTACATAATCTCTAAAAGATCGGAGAATGGATATAAAGAGGAGAGGCCTACTTTCGTTCTTTGTCTCCTTGCACTTCTGCTTTCCGACGTGACGGCGGTTGGGGTCTCCTGTCGGATCATCGGGCCATGGAGGTCGCATCAAGGCTTGGTGGTATATACTTAATGAAAAAACACAGGACATTGTTTGATTTTTATGGGAAATATATATATATATATATAAATAGAGTAACATACCACTACGTCGTTCTGTAATGTTGGGTCAATTAATTGAGTTTTTCACTAGGTTTGTTTTCAAAACAATTGTTCATTCATTTGGTTGTAAGTTAAGTTTACACATATTTTTTCATTCAAACTTAACTGAATATATTTTAAAAATAATAGAATACGTGTAATAATGTCATAATTTAATCTAAACTCAATTGAGTTGTGATTTAGGGTTTAGGGTTAGTGTCTAAGTTTTAATCTAGACCATCTCGCTCATGGGTGGGGACTGATCTTTGTTAAAACTTAGATACTAGCCCTAGAGTATCAGTCGAATGGATTAGAGTTTGAATCTTGACTCAAATCAGCTCACAATTGGGTTGGGACTAGTCAGGATCAAAATTAAATTGTACCCCAATTTGAATCGGAACTCAATTGTAACATATAGTAAACTTTTAAAAGGTTAAATTATGACATTATTTCAAATATTTTGTTAGTTTGCAATTTTAAAAATATATTATGGTAAGTTTGCATGAAAATTTAACGAAAAAAATAAACTCGACTATTAACCACATATAAAAAAATAAATTTTTGAAAACAAACACTAAGCGTATATAAAATATATTGTTAGTTGCTGTTAATTTATATAAGAGTATTTATGTATTTATACTTCATGATATATATATATATATCAATTATCATCTACGAGACTACTTCGATCTAACACGCCTCGTCGATATGCTTTTAACATATTTACGACCAACTCAGTGTCATCCAAGGCATTTTAAGTAGGTTAACTATTTACATTCGTGTGATAACATCGTTATCACATGCTTAGGGAACACACCAATTAAAGAGACTATCTTTACGTGTTTCATTATTTTCTTAATAATGCAAAGAAAGTGATTTATACCAAATAATTGTTAATGTATAAATAGAATTTTCCCAAATTATAAACTAATTTCTTTATCATAATAAACGACAATAGATTATTAATTAACTTATTACTGCCGACCAAATGTACAAGCTGTAGAAACCCTAAAGCAAACTCTGAAGAAGAGCGGATTCACAGTGACTTCACTTAGCTTATGATCAACTAGTGCTACCTGAGAAATCTCCAGAAAGGGCGCTTCCATAAGAGGCTGTGGCGGAACCTGTCTGGGAAGAAGTAGCTCGAGCTTTCTGCATCTGCCGGATTCGGAAAAGATCGGTTGGGAGAGGTTGGCTTTGAACACTTAAACTGTCATTGTCTTCTTGCCCTACAGTAAAAACTCAACCTTTCAGAAAGAAAAGAAAAAAAAAAAAAGTGGAATGCTCTATAAAATCAAAGACACTGTCAATAAAGAAATCTAGAAAAACAAGAGTTTGAGATGTATATCATACTGCTGGGATGTTTTCTTTTCCGATCACCGCCTTTGAAAGATGAAGTGCTTCGATTAGGAAAGGACTTGCTTGAATTGGAGACGTCGGGAACATTAGACATCTGCTGCTTTTTGTGTGTCCCCAACTTCCCCACCTGAACTGCTGCCGGTATGTTGCTCTGAACACAGATCGATAACACGATATCCACATCCGGGGTTGGACCTGCGATAATTCAGAAAAAAAAAAAAAAAAAACTCAATTCAGTCCATTAGCCAAAACAACAGTGTCAGTTTTATTGAGAATAAAACATTTTCATGAATATTGAACATAGCATTGTCTGCCATAGAAGATTTAATTCTAGATACATATCAATGAACATCAGAGATATCAAATTAATTGAGAGAAAATAGTGAGGAGAGATACCTTCTACAGGTGGCAAGCTAGCTAAAAATGCTGCTAATGCTGGGGTTGCTTTCAGTATCTCATCAAACACAGTGTTTGAGCTTCCACCATGAACAGCAGTGAAGGGAGTCGGCAAATTGCTAGGAGGAACCGAAACTGGAAGTGCTGACGTGGTGGCATTAGGAACGGGGAACCCTAAATTGTTATCACATCGTATAAGGCACTCATAAAGGGTATTAAACCGATAGAAGGACCAAATGGACAACGATTGACCGAAGGTCAAGTACCTGGTTTTTGCCTTGGGTCATAAGCAACCATTTTAGATGTATCTGGATATATAACATTTCCCGATGCTGACAGATTGCTTGTCAAGCCTGAACCAAGAACATTTATATATTGTTATGAAATATAATAATCAAACGATACACAGATTAAATAAATTGTTGTTACAGGACTAGCTCTTCAACAAAGGTTACCTGATAATCCAGCTCCATTAGCCACGGATGACTTATCTGATCTTTTCTTTATGTTTTTTGCGAGCCACTGAAGGGAGGGAACATATTTCTTTAAAATGTGTTTATTAAAAAGAAAAAGAAAAAGGCAGCTACAATTACAGATTTTGGAACTTTGGAAGTGGAATACCTCTTGCCTCGACAAATGTTCAAGATCATTGGAAGAGCATGGCCAAAGATCCATGAAGCTATGTCTCGAGACTATATCTTGCAGTGATCCCTCTAATCCTGATCCTCCGTCTTCAGCTATCCCAGAAAGAGCCTCCTTTCTCCTTTGTTCGACCTATAAAATTCATAATCCAAAAAGAATCAGAGGGTCATAATCAGGAATCAACATTTGGGTACTGAATATAGTTTCCCCACTAAAAAAAATGTAGACTTTAGCTTCCCCCATTATTTTATGTATTTGTCATTGCACAGACAAATAATAACAGTGTCGTAAATGGGTAGTTACGTAAAAGTGTCAAAAAGAGATTTAAATATTTCACCTTCAACATGCGGGTAAGATCTCCGTATGTTTGTTCAAATTGGATAAATCGCTTCCAGACCTACACAAAAGAGATGGCATGAAATACTTGAGCAAGATTTGTTATCATACACGTGATTACCAGAGGTGCATGACTGCAATACCCTTTTGTTTGAACTTTTAAGAGATGTAACCTTTCATTATTTTGCATATATCAAATCAAGAAGTTGAAGACATGGAAGTAAGCTTGAGAGAATTTGTACCTCAGCAGAGCGCTCAGCAGGAAGTGAACTTAAAGCTCTCTCAAACAAAGCCCGAATATTTATGTCGTCATTCAGACGCGACAAAAAGTCTACATATCTGCACAATATATGAAATTTTAGACTTACGAACCTACAAATGACAATTCGTAAAGTTTCTTTAATACTGTCACTAGTTTATCGGGTCAGTTATTAGTTAGTCGGTACCCTGGGTTTCTTACTTGCTTCATAAGTCTAGGCTATTAAAAGTTAATAACAATATATATTAGAAAACTAGTATTTAGTTAATATAAGATTATTAATAGGGAACATGGATTATGTAAATTTTCTACAATATAGATTTCTTAGTATTATTAATTAATGAATAAAGAAGCAAGTCTAGAGTAAGCCAAACTATTAGGAGGTTGCTCTCTACAAAGAACCAAGAGATCAGATTCTCTATTTAACAAGGTCCAAAAATTTCAAGTTCCATATAACCAGCTTGGTTTGTCCTATTCATCGATCCCTTGTCCCGATCGGTAATTCGGCCACATAAACTTCTTTCAAGTTTTTTAGGACCAAAATGAGCTTGATGGACAAGAATGTAATGTTTGTAAGTGTTTCATCTGATATCAATGATGCCATGTTAAGATATCAAAGTTCTTTACTTGCAGCAAAAAGATAGAAAACAGAAAAAAGACCGAAAATAGCTTAATTACTCAAGTATGTATGCAGGTTCGTGCATAAAACGCTTAGTACCCGCTTCAAAAACATTATGCGCAAGCTGAAACAAACAAAATCAAAATTTTATTACATTGCTAAACAGGATCATAACCTATCACAAATATAAACATCATAAGGTTAAAAAGAGGTGAAATCATACAGAAGCAGATTACCTTGGGTTCCTTGTCAAGACAAAAGGCCATATTGGCATAAGCCACGTAAACATGGTATGTACAGGTTTGTGAGTTTCGTGCATCTACAAAGTATTTGCGAGCTGCTTCAATTCCTTCTGTCCTCCTCAGGAAACGAATGTACTGAAAGATTGTTAAATTCAAGATGAGATTCTGAAATTATAGAATGATCTTAAGCAATTCATCAAGACGAGATACTGACATTGGCAGTCCTATGAAGACTATAATAACATAACAAACTGCTATTCGAGAAGTTTCTTACTTGGATATGGGCAAGAGCAGCATTTTTCGTATCTTCTGCAAGGAGACCCTCAAAAATTTTCTTTGCAGACTGCATCGAAACATAACTAAAGATAAACGCCAACAACATATAAGATATAACTACATATACATATAACATATCGTGTACTCCCATACCAGGTTTGCCCCACGGGATTCTTCCAGCTCCACATATGCATATCTCAGCAGTTCAGAATCTGAAAGTGGAGGATTGATTATGAAGGTAATTTTTGGAAGCAATGACAGGTTTGCCCCACGGGATTGATTATAGGAAGCAATGACAACACAGTAATTTTTGGAAATTTTCTATTGAATTAGAAAGCACTATAGAAAAGGTAGTTAGTAGTAATAAAAAAGGGTATCAACAAAGAAAATTATAAATCACCTGGAAGTGCCTCCAAGGCTCGCTGAAACACTTTGACAGCAGTATCTATGGAACCAGCTTTTGCATGCCAGGTAGCATAGTCATACCATATATCAGGATAATGGTATAGATACATCAGACACTAGAGCCAATAAAATGCAACAGTAGTCAATTCAACGAAAGTTAAAAACATATTCATTAAAAAATTAGATAGAAATTCTGTTTCAAATTTATTGGGATGTGGTCCAGAAAATTTATTTGGTAGCACAAGGATAAAAATCACCAGTTCGTGTACCTGCTCGTAGGTAAACTCAACACGCTTATTGGCAGAAGCAGCATCTATTCTTTGAGGGTTCCCCCTGAAAATAACATCACGTGCAAGTGAATCAGTAAATTTTTCTCAAGAAAACTCTTAAGGATAAAATCTTCCAGTAAAATGGTATTGGGAAATCTATCGTACTTTTCAAAGGCTAACAGTCGCTTCCATGCCATCCACTGCATTTCTTCCTGGAAATGCAAAACAGGAAGAAGAAAAAAAAAAGTCTGCTTTTTATGTACCCGAGTTAGATCAAAAGAAAGTACACAAGGAAAGCTAGTAAATTATGGAAAAATTCTCATAAGTTCCTACTTGGTTTGAACTAACATCACAATACACTCATACATGTATGATATGTTAGTTTTATTTATATCATAGATGCATATATAAACGATAGACAGAAGGAATATACCAAAGGAAGCAGGTTATGACCTTAGAAGAGCCTGCAGGTGGCACTGCTAGCATATTCCAGTCTATCTCATCAATGTACTTTTTCCGCTCCCTATAAACAGCCTTCGCACTATTGTATTTTGACTGATATTCTGATAGCAGTGCTTTCGCCTAGTGATAACAATAACATAATTGGTTTCATCAATATAAACTGTATTCCGTAGCCTCAGATTCGAAGGTAAGAAATAGTTACAAGTTAACAGCTAGAATTAAAAATAATAACTAATATATTAAAAGGTTTTGATGATTACCAATTGGCGGTTAACAGAATTTTCAAAATTCTCATAGTCCTTCCAGAGTTGCTCAACGTGGTGGGTAGGAGTAAGAATAGCTCCTTGATATACTTTTCTAAGAGCTAACATCCTTTGTGAATCTTGAGCACCCAAAAACTAAAAAAAAAAAAAAATCCTTGTCAGAATATAAAATATTTTCTGTGAAAAAATTTATAGCAGACTGAATGTAAGAAAAGTGGAAGGTGAAAATACAAACCGGTAATATCTTCAGAAAACCAATGTACTCCATCCACACTGGTCCTGATGCTATATCAGCTCCTATTAGAACATACATCAAATAAGAGCTCTAAAGTTGCCTCTTTGAATGGATAAAATCTAGTCCTTAGAAATATATTTTTCATAATAATTATTTTATATGATTCTAACAATCTAAGGATATACATGCAGATGACACGAAATTCATCAAATCAACTCCCAAAGATGAAGAACAAGAGTAATGATATTCCACAAATGAACTGACAAAAGGCTTCAATAACACGACATAAAAATGCTATATAACTAACCGACAAAATTGAGTGTGAACTCAAAAGCTTTTTTGATCTCTTCATGCCCTTCCATTCCCCTCTTCTCATTGACTTTCCGAATGTAGCGAATATAGCAAAGCCTACAAAGAAGGTACAATGAATATACTAAACCTTTCATAGGATTATGAATTTATAGTTGCAAGTGATCAGAAGGAATGATATTTTATCTATGAAGGCAGAGAGAGAGAGTGAGAGATGTACCAAAGAGGAACTTGCGGACAAGTCAGTAAACAGCGGCCAAACACAAGTCTTACAGCATCATCATTGTTTATAGCCATGTGAGCCTCTATGTATTGCTTCCAATATTTAGCCTGAAGAGAGAAGACATTAATAAATAATTCAGCACTCAAAAGAACCAACGCTTAAGTAAGAAACAGGAAAATAATGAAATTTATAATTTCTTACATGGAGTAGTTGCTCAATAAATACGAAGTTGCTATGATAGAACCAGCATAATAATAAAATATAATATAATATGCATGGAAGGTGCATTAGACCAGGTGACATTTGTCCAAGAAGTAAGGAGATACCCTTCTAAAGGGTTTGCACTGATAAATAGATAAGCTTCTGTGTACTAATTAAGAGACAAAATGGCTAAAAAACTTTCTTTAACAATTTCAAATCTACATCGGACCAGCATAATATAATGTGCATTGATGGTGCATTAGACCAGGTAAACATTTGTCTAAGAAGTAAGAAGATACCCTTCTGAAGGGTTTGTGAACAGATAAGCGTCTGTGTCCTAATTACGGGACCAAATGGCAAAATTTGCTTTCTTGAACAATTTCAAAGCTCAAAATTAAACCAAAATCATCTTGCAGACAGTAATCCTTGCACCAAAGAAACCGAAGAAGTCAGTTATCTTGATAATTCATGCAGTGGTACACAAGCATACAATTTCATCATAAAATACCTTTTTTTTCTAGGCTAAGCAGTTAACTTCATAAGTTAACAGAAGAAAGAGGCTTACTGCTGTAGGGAAGGTAGCCACAAGCTGCTCGTATATCGGCACTGCCTCTGCAATTGGGCGACGCTATATCAGAAAAGACAAACAACACAGAGAAGGTAACACCAGAAATCACATCAGTATCAGATAAGAGAAGCACTAAGGCAATGCTTTCATAAGTGCCATAATGCAGAAACTCATACAACACAATCTAAAACCTCATGACCACACGAACTCAGGATAGCTCCCAATCAAAAAAAAATTAAAAAGAAGACCTATAAACGAACAATAAAGAACTAAAGAATGTTACCAGCGCCTCATTAGCTAGAGCCTCTGCAACATCAACATTGTATTTGTCGACCGAGGGATTATCAGTCACTGACTCTTTATCCTGTGGAATAAGAATAGAATTAACTGAATTGCATCGAAGGGAAATATGGGACAAGAGAAAAGCAGCATTCCAGAGAGAAAACGAAAAACATGCCTTTGATTCGGGTCCGACAGGATTCTCAATCGATGCCATTGGTGTTTGATTGAATAACTTCTAGGATTACGATAGACAACGCGACTTCAACAGTTAGGGTTTGAGGGTGGCTCGTTGAAGGAATGCCTCGAGCAGTGACAGTGAGTTTAGTGGCGCGGTTTGCAACGAACTGTCAGGAGTGAACCCGCAAGGGAATCCTTCAATTTCGGACAACTCGTAGGTGGTTTATAATTATATTGGGGAAGATTTTAGGATTTTGGGATTTTGGGATTTGTGTTAAGTAAGTTTGTTGATAAAAAAATACTCTGGTAACCGAATTCTCAAAAAGACCGGTCTGAGATTGGGCCGACTATAATTAAGGCTGACTGAACCGAATTTTCAACAAAACCGGCTTGGGATCAGTCCGATTAGAACCAAGACTAAGCGGTCGAGTTTTTTTCTTCAAGATCGGGGTCAGTTTTTTTCCCCCAAATTCCCGAGTAAGACCGGACCGACAGACTTTGTTAGAAATCCTAAAATTCTAATTGAGTAGTCGACCACGCTTCCACTCTCTTTAGTTTTCTGAGAAAGAGATTACGAACAATGAAGTACCTCCTCGCAAACAGGTAGGTTATGTGTTCGTCACTAATCTTCCGACCGGTCATCAATGGATCCTCTAAACTTTGCGTTAACAAATCGTGTGTCGGCCCAGAGCAGATGGCCTCCTCTTCCTAGCAGAAAGTAGTCTTCCTTCTTGTCTTGTATCTTCCTCTTTTATGCGTACATTATGCCCGTCAAGCGTAGCATTCCTAGCAGATACTTCAGGTTTGCTGATATTTGATCCATATACTAATTTGTTTATAAATTTGTTATTTTTTAGACCAAAAAATCGGTCAAATACCGAGACCAACCTTGATCTCGATCTTGCCTCTAAGACCAATCTGTTCTGACCCGCCCATGATCATCCCTACCAGTAAGAATACATACGTTTATTTCATATTCATATTTCTTGCTTATATTGTATTATATATGATATATATTAGAATATATATATGATATAAAATAGCTACAGAAATACGTTTTCAAATATATATATATATGGTAAAATATGATTTTATAAGGTAACGTTTGAACACAATTCAAAATTTAATGTAATGTTTTTTTTTAACAAAATGTGTTTCATAATCTTTAGTCATTTTCAATTTACCCTTTTAGTTTATTTTCTCCTCTATATTTAAGTTTTAAAAATTATAAAAACAACAAAATACTCTTTGGAATGTAATAATTAAACTTTTCAAAAAACATTTATAAGGTAAATTGAGTCCGATCAAGATCTAGTTGCACACCAATCGAAATGGTTAGGATCTACGGTTTTGATCCAGATCAATTTATCCCTTTCGATTGAGTATTAATTGAGTTCTGATCGAATCAGAACGCAACTCCAATATATATTTAAATATTTTAATTCTGACCTTGTTAAAAATATTTTGTTAATTTTAATTTTCAAAACATATTTTTTGTAAATTTTGAATAGAAAATTTAAGAGAATTCATACATTAGGCAACGAAATCCAATGTTTCATTGAGCCCTAATTCCAACTATGATGGGCCTGGGATGATTGCTGCTAGAGACCACCAAGGCTTGATGTCAATATAAAAGGCCAGGCCTGGGTAGCTGCCGATATGGCCTATGGGCCTGTCCATAATCAGCGACGCCGTGATTTCTTCTGGTAAGTAGTCATTTCACTTCTAGTTTCAACCATCAAGCCGCCATAACCACCGAACTCAATTATAAAACACACCCGTAACGTAAGCAAGAGAACTAGGGTTTCTATATCTTGATGATACAGAATCAAACTATCTCTCTTTCTTCTGCAATCGAGAAGGGGCCGTAAACAGAAACCTTAAAAGAGGAGGCATATTTCATGTTTGTGTGTGAATCTAATGTTGTATGGTCCCAGAGGTACACCGTATTCGGGATCGGAATGATGTTAGATTCACGCACAAACTCGTAATCTGCCTTCTCATATCCCTGATTTGCCCTATGTGTTCTTTTTACTTGATTATACGTTCTGCAGAGTGATTATCGTCTTGTGTATTTCAGCATTGATGTTTCAATCACGAAGCAACGTTAGACGATGTGCTTTTTGTCAAGAACAAATTTCAGATTTACTAAATTTCTCATCTTTGGAACAATTTAAAGCTTCTGCAATGAGTTCGTGAATTTTTTTCTCTGAGCTTTTCTGCTTTGTACTGTACGTATATAATGGCGTCAAAGCTGTTACAGCCGAATCTGCAAATGCATTTCATAAATGATGGTCTATGGAGTTTGCTAATTGAGCATCATTGTCATGTCCTTGAGCTCTAATATACAATCTACATTTGGAGTTTGGAACAGAAGATAATTTTGGTGTTTCGACAGTGCCATTTTTTGGTCATTTGGTTGATCTTTATGCTTGAACTCCGCACTGTAGATATCTTTACGGAACAAGTCCTTCAGGTACTTTTTGGTGTATTTATTCTTTTTGTTAAGGGTGCGGATTATGAAACTTGTTCATATTAGAATTGTACTTTACCCTAAATGATAGAAAAAGAGGCCAAAAGAAGAGGTTTATCAGTTCACACATCAGCAATACTATGCTCTGCATCTAACTCTGTCCTCCTCCAAACAGTGAAACTTTGTCTGTTGCACATTCGTAGACAATTCCATCGATGGTTCTCACTGCATACCAATGTAAGCATCTAGTAAAGGTGTTTGAAAATAAAAAGAAAGGCCTTCTGCATGTATGGTTTCTTCAGCATTGTGTTTCAGTGTAATAGGGACCATAAAAACATCTAACAAAAAAGGAACTTGTCTGATCTGATCGAAATGTTGTTGCTGATTTCACATAATGCACGAGAACAAGATATAGTAAGCTTCTGAAGGTCGAATAATTAAATCTCTGCATCAGGAAATGATTTAAGTGCCCAAAATAACTGGAAAGGAGCATGATGGCATAGCAAATTTACTGTTCCCTCAGGGAACATATATTGTTTTACTTACTGTTTTCACTGCAAATGTATTACTGGGGCTTGTATCTGTCAATGTCAACTGACTTCTCGTAGTAAAACATTGACTATTCTATGCTCGCTTACTTTTTGGTCAAGAGACACATAACATAGATGTTCATGTTATTTCCTTAAACTCAGAAGCTGGATATCGTCTAGATGCTCACATACGAATTACGAAATAATTAACTCAAACGTACAGATCATCATTGGTTTTAAAATTTATTCTCGTTCTGAGAGCAATTTTGGTATGCATTAGGATTTGTGGATGAAGACAATCCATATGCTTCTAATGGTCAGAAGGGCACATGATACTTGGAGTTCTTCAACAGGTTCGTCAAATTTGTGCCTATCTTTTCTTTTGTATTATACAGCTCTCTAGAGTAGTTCTCTTCAAAGTCTGGAAGTCCTTGGCCAAAGCATCTGTCATTGTATATTTGTTAGAGATGCTAATGATTAGGACTAGCACACTGCTCTAGTTGCTTGCCTAATGGTGTAATATTAATGATATAAATACCCTTTAAACATTTCAAAAAAATCATCTCTTATTCTACTATAACACTGGAAAACAATTTTTTGCTCTGATTTGCTGCAGGATGTCTAATTCACAGTGGGCGGATCAAGCAAGATGTATGCTGCATTCTGGTACCCCCTTAGACAGCAACCCATGGGCATGGTTCAGGACACTACTCTATCAACTGTGATTGGATATCTCTCGACATATCCTCTGGTGGTTCCTTGCTCAACAAGGCATCCTCCTCGTCCAGAACTCCAGATCATGGAGTGCTGTGAGTTCATTCTCCCTTTTATTTTCAGTGATTTCTCGGTTCCTCTCTGTTTTCATGATCTATCAGCTCTACGGACCAAGACTCAATCAATACTAAGGCATATCGTTTGAAGCTAACGAGGTCGAGCTTCAAAGAAGTTAATGTAAAGAGTGGATCTACACACCCTTACGGGGCGTTTCTTTCACGGAATTCGAAATTCGGAATAAGGAATAGGGAATAAGGAATAGAAGATAAGAATACGAAGTTGTTCTTTTGGTGGAATAGAACGGAATGGAATAAGAAATTCTGTTGTTTTTTGGGTGGAATTGTATATGAAAATGGAATTATGTATAGTATATAATACATATAATTTGTGTTAATTAATTTTAAAAATTAAGAATAATAAAAACTTATAATATAATTAATTATTATTTAAATTTTAAAATAATTTACTTAATTAATTAATATTAAAAAATCTTATTAATTAATTAAGATTAAATAGTTGAATTACTGTAAATGTTAATACAAATCCATTCTTTTTACCAATATCATCTACACTATAATCCATCCTGAACTATAATATAATTAATTACAATATCTTAAATATCATATTCCATTATAAATATCCATAACCATTACAAATAACCATACATTATAAACCAAAGAATATAATGAATACATCATGATCTCAAGTGATGGTGATCATAATCCATAATCTGTACATTTCATCATAGCTCATATCTAGTGCAAATAATAGTAGATCAATCATTTGTTCATCCTCAAATTATTTGATAATCAGGAAAACGTTATGAAAAGTAACAAATATCACTAATTACCTCCATTTTATTACTTGATCCAGCATTAAGAAGGTCGATCAATGCTACCAAGACATTCAACTTCTCATCAATGCTTAAATCTGAATATTCTCCTTCTATTAGGCCGAGAAGCCATGGTTCTCTGGGATGAGACTCATCAATTTCAGTACGAATCATCATCATTGAAGCCATGGTTACTTGACCTTGACAGCACTGTTGTCTTCACTGTGTAAGAGACCATTCAATCTGATTTGAAACAAAAAGCCAATACAATTCACCTTATAAGGTTTATGCATAATATGGTGCATACTACCAAATTTACACCAACAAAGCTCACAGAGTAACATAATAACCAAATGAACATGCAGAATGGGTTAAAGGATGGAATGGACATACCAAAGTTATCATATCAGGATATTCCAGTAGTAAATCTCCAAGAACAAGCTCTAACACCTACAAAGTTTCGATTTCTCCTTTAGAAACTTTTAGAGTATCGTACTGAACAGAACTAACATAAGTGTGCTTATGGATGTAAGTAAATACATACAGCTGATTTGCCCGAGCCACGGGGACCAAGCAGCATAACAGAGTTGTTGCATGCTTTTTGATTGAACTCGTTAGTATAAACTTAAGCTTACTGCAAGAGGAAGTAAAATTTATTCAATTCTGTCGAATTATTTGAAACAGAGATATTCAAATCGTCGAATGCGCATTCTGAGAATTCGCTACGTTCCGTTGAAGCTGAATCAACAAATATTAAATTTTGAATATACGCACAAATTCTTCCTATTTTCATTTACCCCAAAATTGCATACATCAGAGAGAGAGAAGGTAGCACCTGTAGTTGCTATCGGGAGAATGGGAGAGAGGTCGGAAGATGAAATTGGAGTTACAGAGTCTTCCCCAGGGGAAGTTCCCCTTAAGAGATTAATAGCTTTCTCTTTCGCAGCTCGCTCGCCAATACAATCTGCTGTCCAGACCGACGACTGTAATAGTGTAATCGGAACCCTGCTGCCAGTTATGGCCGATTATGAGCAGAGAGTTTGGTCGGTTTGCTCGGCGTCGTTGAAGAGTGGGAGAGTTTGGTTGGTTTGCTCGGTGTCGTTGAAGAGTGGGAGAGTTTGGTCGGTTTGCTCGGTGATTTGTTGAGAATTGAGAGGCTTCAATGAGGGTAGTTTGGGAATTAAATAAATGTAATAGGGGCAAAACCGACTTTGGAACATGGAATCCGGATTCCTAGCCTTCCCTTCTTAGACATTCTTTGGTTTTGAGATACACCGCTTGGAATCCCTAAGCCGAATTTGGTCAATTCCGCGAAAAGAACAACTTCTTACGGAATCCGTAAGCCGAATTCATTTTCCATTCCGTGAAAAGAACATGTCATTAGGCTATGGTTCTACATACTTGTGGGTTCACCAAATGCAGTTTTTCCCTCTTTTTTTTTTTCTTCACATTCATTCCATTTGAGTTTCTTTTTCACATCTATATATACTTTAAAATTGAATTTTGTCACATGGGAAATTGTGGATCTGCACTGAGGGAAACAGGGTAGGATGGTCATTCCATAAGGTAAGTGGACGTATTCAATTTGTCATGCATTGCATTGCAACGTCAGTTCTTGTGGAATAAGTGCGTCGTCTCTGTCCCTGAGTCTGTGTTCTGTTCAGATGAGATGTCACTCTCATTTGGGATTGCCTCCAATTCCTTGCCTTTTTGTATTTTCTGTAAGTGTATATATAACCATTTTTGATATATTAACTATTATTTTCACTTTTGACTACTCCCATTAAAATAAAGTGTTAGAAGGAAAATAGTGATGTCTGTTTTATGTTGTGTGGCTGCAAAATACCACCAAAGTTTGTCCAATGTTCAAATCATTACCCTTTGGGTCGTCAAGCTACGGGTGATAAAAAAGACTGGTTGAGCCGAATTTTCGACAAGATTGGCCCGAGACCGGTCCTATTACGATCGAGATCGAGCGGGTGAGCTTTTTCTTCAAGGGCGGGCTCGGTCTCGGACTTTCCCCCCAAAAAAATCCGATTAGGACCGGTCCATACCGAATTAACAAAGCAAATTCTAAAAAACAATCTTCTCCTTAGGGCTGATCATGGGCGATCCGGTCCTGAAGGCAAGACCGAATGCCTTATGGAGGACCGAGACCGACCTCGGTCAAAAAAGACTGCCCGAGTCAGTCTTTCTTGACTCAGACCGGTCTCGGTCCTAAACCGAATCTGGCCCAAAAAAAAACTGAATTTCTCCAAATACAACCATCATTGGAATCAAAGTATAAATCAACCAAGTAACAAACATACAAAGTTCCAAACAAAGTTCATTTTCTCTCATAGTTCCAAACATACATCATTGGTTTTTAGGGTTTGTATAGTAAATTCGGTCTGGGCCGATCTTAATCGGGGTTTCGGGAAAAAAGCCCGAGACCGAGACCGACCTTGAAGAAAAAAATTCGCTCGCTCGGTCTCGGTCCTAGTCGAGCCGGTCTTGTCGGGAATTCGGTACAACTGTCTTTTTTGATCACCCCTAGTTCTCCTTTAGTCCTTCTCCACTTCCAGCAGTCAGCACAGCAGACCACGACTCGTCATCTTCACTTCCAGGAAACTCTCGTCCTTCTCCAATTCCAGGAAACTCTCGTCTTCAGTTCACTCCAGCAGCTCCACGACTTGTCGGTCTCGTCTCTCCACAGCTCCAGAGTCCAGACGATCGATTCCATCTTCTTCCTCATCCATCGAAGGTGAGATTCGACCTTCGTTTCTTGATAATCGATCGATTATCTGTTGATTGAGTTCAATTTATTTGATAATCGATCAATTTGCTTCTTTCTTTCGAAAATTTATGGTAATCTAATTATCTTTGCTTTGCTTCTTTCTTTCGAAAATTGACCTTAGTTTGTTGAAAATTCGAAAATATCGAAATTGATTGTAAATGCTGAAATTGTATGCTTGTTACTTTGATTCCAATGATGTTTGTATTTGGACAGATTCATATTATTTTTTTTGTCAGATTCGGTACAGGACCAAGACCGACCCGAGTCAAGCAAGACTGAATCAGACGTTTTTTTTGTTCGAACTCGATTTCGGTCTCAATCCTCTAGAAAACAATACCGAATTTTCGGTCTCGGTCCTGCCTCCGAAACCAGACTGCTCCGCCCATGATCAACCCTAGGTCAAGCTAGGGGCTAGGTTTGGAACATGGTATGTTCCACAATCCACACTTGGTAGCTCTCCTTTCCCGCTGTAAGGGTTAGAGTAGGATGAAGGAGCGACGAAAGGACGTAATAATAATAAGAGAGGAGGGAGTGAATAGTAGTGATGGAAGAAGTAATAATGGAGTGTATATAGTATAAAAAAGGGAGTTATATAGTTATGGTCATTTTGATCTTTCATTTTGGCCAAAAAAAAATAAAAAAATTTGATCTTTCATTAAAAAAAATCATAATATAAAACTAAATTTAAATCATGTTAAAAGCTCATGCCGACAATTTTATTTATCCCTAACGTAACTTCGTCTGTGGATAACTTAACTAAGATTGGATTGTCTCAAGCCATATCAAGTGACGGAGGAGTTCCAATCAATTTCAACCAAACATCGATCATTAATTTCTTCTTCATGCCTAAGCTGATAATGATTCCTCTTTTTTCTCCCATCCAACGGTCTATAGTTCCTGTACCCACAATCCATCACTTACGTGATCCAACGGTCAACAATTAGCTTTATCCTACGACCCCACCCTATGACTCTCCTAGTCTCCTTATGCTTAACAGTTAACCCAGTGGTAGTTTGTTTCCGTTACGCTACATTGATTTTTTTATTTTTTTTACCTTGACTGGTCAAACATACTTCGATCTCTATCTATGTAAAGAAGTGATTATTAATTTATTATAGTTTTTTAAATATATTATTATGAAATTATAATACAATTAAGCATGATTCTAAAGTTGCTTTTTCTTCTGTTTTTTTTTATCTTTATCTCAGGCAAAGTTTCATAAAAATGTTTATATTGAGTCTGTCAGTGCTAATGAGTTCACTTCCATTGATATTAGTTGGGTTCCTCCAAAAGAGGATCGGTTTAAAATTAACACAGATGGTGCTGCTAAGGGAAATCCAGGTTTCGCAGGTGCTGGTGGGGTCATCCGAGACAACAGGGGTCTATGAGTTGCGGGTTTTTCAAGGAATTTGGGTTGCTCAAACAGTCTCACTGCGGAATGTTGGGCCATCCGAGACGGACTGCTTTTGGCAAAGACACTCGGATTAAAATCTATTTACCTTGAGACGGACACTCTCTTAGCCCATAAGGTAATCTCTGATGAAAATATGTCAAATCATAAACTAATGCCGATCATTGCGGATTGTAGGAAGCTTTTGATGCAGTTCGAAAGAATGAAGTTCATGCATATTTTTCGAGAAGCGAATGCGGTAGCGGATACAATGGCGAGAATGACTCTCAAACAACGACATGTGTTTGAAATCCATAGCTCTCCTCTGAAGGAAACTATTATCGCGCTCCGGAAAGACGCTGTGGGCTTTTCGGTTTCGCGAGTTGTTAAAGTTAGCTAGTTTTGGTTGTGTATTTTGAACTTGGGTGATTAATTGTCACCTATTGCGGTTAATTTAATCCATAATTATCACCAAAAAAGAAATGATTCTAAAGTTGCAATAGTGGAAGAGAATGAAAAGTAATAAAAAAAAGTAGATAAATGATAGTGTTTTATATAAGTTTTATGCGTTTCAATTATATATATATAAATTTACCAACGACATAATATTATGATATGTGAGGATTTTTTTATGAGGAACATGTTTTATTTCTTATATGGTCATGAATTAAAAGTTCAGTTCAATAGTTACATTCTCTTAATTAGTCTATTTACGAAAAAAAATGACATTCACTTGCTTCTTTATAAAATTCTAATATATTTGTAGAGAATGATTTGGTATGTCCGTGTGAATTTAAGTTTTTCATTGAATAATACGATGTAGGTGTAGTTTTTAGCGTTGACACTAGAAGTATTATGTAACTTACTTTCGCCAGCCTATTCAACCGATATCAGGTTAAGATTCATTATTAATGTAGTTGATGATGATCATAAGTAAGAAATTATCCAATAGAGACTCCTACTTATAATGAAAAATTTAAAAAGAATTGATGTTGAATGGTATATGAAATTGAGGATGATTAGAAAAAATTTATCTAATGGAGGCTCTTGTGACGAAATAATAAAAATACAAAGTTTAACAAATGGTCAAATACGAGTTTCCCCCGTAAAGTTTTAGTTGAATTTAAGATTCTCTTAATGTTTGAAATTTGAAAATTTAGTCGTAATGTTTGGACAATATTAAATTTTCTTCCTTACTGTCATTTTTCTGTTATTTTCAGACGAATTCGTTGACATGTGCGGGTCACGTGGTATTTTCAAGGTTGGAATTGACGAAATTGTCATCGTCCTCACTCAAACCATAGCTCCAACCCAAATATGATGACAAAGCAAATACAAACTGCATCTGCAATTCCTAAGCTGTTAAAATCATACGCCAATAAGATCAATCTAACCATCGACACCAGTTGAAATAATCATCAATAGAACTAAAAATGAAGAACTACAATCCGATCAAAGAAATTTAAGAACTACCATCTTTGCGATGGTGGGCAACCTGTAAGTTTAGAGACGAGCTACCTCGTTTGAAGAAAGAGCAAGAACGACGTTTGGAGACTGATGTCGGCATTATCCTCATCGGAGTCGGAGGTTTTTGGGATTTGAGAGGAGGGTTGATGGATTCTTTTAGAACGAGAGATCGGACAAGTTTCAAATGAAGCATTTTTCTTGAAAAATAATAACAAGAAATATAGTGGGTGTTGGTTTGTTTGGTTCAATGTTCTTGGGGACGTTGTCGTTTTGGACCGACGATGTCTTTTTGGGTGTTGGTTTGTTTGTTTGGTTGCTTGAACGGAGGATGATTCAACGACAGAGTGATTACGACTGTCCATTTCTCTCCACCCCTAGTGGCATAGTCCCTCCTTATATCGGTTGGACTTAGATAACCACGTCAGCTTTTGAATCAAAGTTTGAATCGATTTTACCCCAAAGAGGCGCAATTTGTTACCCACGGTCGGTGTCGAGTCAAGTTCGTTCTTTTGCAGAAGACGACGAAGAATTAGGTTTAGAGGCAGTCATGGAACACTTTTCCTTCCTCATCGTTTCTTCCGCCACAAAACGCTTGGTCTCCCCTGCATTTCATCAACCAAACAAATATACCCATCTATGTTTCTGATTGTTTGAGTTTCAATTTGTTACGGCAAGAAGATTGGAGATGATGAAGAATTTGTGGCAAAGTTTGAGTTTGAATTCGGTCAAGAAGGGAGAAGATGAAGAAGACATGATGCAAAATGGCAATTTGGTCACTAAAATAGCACGTGTCACGCACATGACTAGGTTTACGTCAAGAATAAACGTCTAAGAGACGACAATGAAGACTTTTTCATCTGAGCCAAACATTAGAATTAAAATTTCAAACATAAAGGGAGAATCTGGAAAAATTCGTATTTTACCCTTTAAGAACTATTGCCCAATGATATTTAAATTGGTGATAGATATAAAAAAATGATGAGTTACCTATGAATAAATAACGAAACGAAAAAATAGAGTTTTTTCAAAAAGTAAGCACTGTGTCAAAAAAATTAAAAAAGTAAGTATATTGAAAAAAATATTTAGCAAAATGTGTATAAGCGCTACTAGGGGTAGTGTTTTTCAACAAACGCTACTAGGGGTAGCATTTTTCATAAAACACTATTTGAGGTAGCATTTTTATGAAAAACGCTTCCCCTAATAGCGTTTTTTTTTTGCTTTTTTACATTTTTTTGACGACTCGATGTTTAATTAAAAATAAAATTATGTATTTATTATAAAAAATTGTAATAAGTAGATATTTGAATTGCGATTCAAATTATGCAAAAAAATATTAAATTTGGACTTACGGAATGACTGTAGGCTTTGCTGTAAGTTGAGATATAAAAAATTGATTTAAAAAATATAACTCAGACATGTAAGTCCAAACTGACCACGGTGAACGTCATTTATGTCGTAATTCATTATCTACCTAGTGTAATTTTTTTGATTAGAAATACAGTGATTAATAATAATTTATTAAAATTGAATTATAATTGAATGGTGTTTAATTAATATATGTATACAAATTAAATAAAGGCTTGAAGCTTTGTGTGATTAAATTATAATTTAGTATGTGATTAATAATATCTATCTATATATTATTATAATATTAAAGACAACGAACTTGAGCCTAACAAAACAGGGAATATTATTACAAAGCTTTACAAAACAAGGAACTTTTAGTTCAATCTATCTATCTATTATAATATTAAAGACAATTGAGCCTCACAAAACTAGGAATTTTATTACAAAGCTTTACAAAACAAGAAACTTTAGTTCGTTGTCTATAATTAATCACACAAAGCTTCAGCCGGCCACTATTGAAATTTGAAAGCAACACCTTTATTTAATTTGTATATATATATTAATTAAACATCATTCAACTATAATTCAATTTTAATAAATTATTATTAATTACTGTAATTCTAATCAAAATTACGACATAAATGACGTTTATCGTGGTCAGTTTGGACTTACACGGTCTGAGTTATATTTTTTTAAGTCAAATTTTCATATATCAACTTACAACAGAGCCTACTGTCAATCCGTAAGTCCAAATTTAACATTTTTTGCATAATTTGAATCGTAATTAAAATATCTATTTATTACAATTTTTTTTAATAAATACATAATTTTATTTTTAATTAAATATCGAGTCGTCAAAAAAAGTAAAAAACAAACAAACGCTACTCAAAGTAGCGCACGTTGTAAAAAACGATACCCCTAGTAGCGTTTATATACATTTTGCTAAATATTTTTTCACTATACTTACTTTTTTTATTTTTTGGGGAGCAGTGCCTACTTTTTGAAAATCATCGAAAAATAGAGTATCTACAATTTTTATATAGATAAGATAAACTTTATTGTATTTTTTTAAAATAATAATAAGATAGATAATAATTACTATATATATATATATATATATTAAATAAAGATAAAAGATGTAAGTAGAACTTTGAGAAATAAAACTTTTCAATTAAGCCTATTTATGTTTGGGTAAAAAATATAATTATATAATTCGGTACCGTTTTCTGGTTTTTTCAATAAAGTAAATTTAAAAATTTAGCAATCTATCTATCTATCTCTCTCTATATTAATTTGGTTATAATGTATATAATTGTGACAAATATTTTTTTTGATACATTTTCTCACCCCTAATGTCATAATAATTAATTTTAATTAGTCCATGTCAAACATACAAATCTCACTCCTAAGTGGTTTGCCATATAATTCAATTTAAAATTCTACAAACCTTCTTAGCCAGTCTCAAAATAAGTTACAAAATCTTAACAATTTTTTTATTTATTTTTACATGTATATTTATGATTTTATATTAAATATTGTATATAGTGGATTTTATAAAATACTAAAATACATAATATTATATTTGATGGATAACAACAATTATAAACATAAAAATATTTGCAATTAAAAAATAAATAAGTTAATTAAGTATAAATTTAGATTATTAAATAATAATTTTATCAAATTGCATATCAACATTGTTTAGCTTATTATAATTAAAATTGTAATATAAATTTAGCATATGAATGAATGAATAATAATAATAATATGAAGATAAATTTTTGACATTTTTATATAAGTATATAAATCTAATAGAAGTCATAAAACCATAATAGGTAGGTTAAAAGTATTGTATCAACATTAATATATGAAAAAAATATGAAAAATATTTTGATAGTTATATACTTAATATATTTTATAAATAGAAACTAATAAAATTTTATTTGTAGATATTTTTAATATCCTTTCATTCACATATTAAACAAATAGAAGTGACAAAACCACAAAATAACTTAAAATTATTAATTAACATTGTCACTATTGCTTTTCAATAATCATTCATGTATTTTTTTTATTAGTTTTATAAATAAATAGACTTAATCTTGATTTTATTTAACAAAATTATAATATTAAAATAATTTATATTATACACAAATATTAATAGGGTTAATATTATTTATAAATATACTTTATTTTCTTATTGTATAATATTAAGTTCAATTTATTCTTAATTAAAAATAATTTTATAAAATAAAAATATAATAAATAATAAGTAAATTATACATATATTTTCACATAATTATCGCGCAAAGCGCGTGTCAACTTTGTAGTTAATATTAATGGATAAATCTCATTCCACAAAGTACTATGCTTCAAAGCCATTAAATCGATATCCGATCGAATAACAAATACATTGACACATTTTCAATCCTTAACAATTTTTGAATGGTTTGGAGGTTTAGTAAGTCTCGAGTTTAATAAACATTTTTTTTTTATTTTTCAAAATGTCTTATGAAATCATAAAAAGAGTAACAATTTTGACATATTTGTTTCATACCTAAAATAATTATCGCAGTTTTGACCATTTTTTTTCTTCCAATACTACTTATTTAAGTCTAATAAATTTTTAATCAATACTACCAAACTACAATTAAGCTATATAATTTTTATTTTACCAATATTACTATGAAATATATATATACACTCTTTGCTTAAACCATGATTAAAATTATATCGAAACCTATCATAAATTTACATTTAATTATACATTACATTTACATATACTGAATATTAATTATTATTATATTTACCAAAAAAAATTATTATTATTATTATCGTTTGAAAAGCGGATGTGTTCCTCGTGCCTGCAAAAATGAAAGAAGAGACAGCGAAAATGCTGTACAGTAAATTTCCCGAAAAAACTTCACCAGAAAGAGAGTACTCTCCCCACCTCTCTTTTGCACTGCACACTTCTCGGCGATGATACCGGAGAAGTGACGCGCCGGCTCAGTAAGTCTCTGCTGATGCTGAAGGTCTTCGTACAAGACAGGCATCTCTCTCTTTACTTGAGCATTTCAGTTAGCGGCGACAAGTGGGCTAAGCGATGATAGCCCTTTGGCTCCGAGACACTCGTGTCGAGCGGATTTCACGGTGGTGTCTCAACCAGAGGTCCCTATCTCATTTTCCTTCTTTCCGAGCTTGTAAATAGTAGTTGCTGGTCGATTCTGGCGGTGGTGAACGGTGCGATCTCTCCTCTCGGTTGAATCTCGCAGATCTGAAGTGTTGTAGCCAATGGCGTCGGTTTTGTCGGCGCTCGGAGGTTTTTCTGTCTACGGTAAGTGAAAAACAGATCAGCTCGTGCTGTTATCCTCCCATTGCTAGTTCTAAATTTCTCTATTGGGTTTGCCGTTAAGAATGAGTGCTTGCTGAAACTGAAAGTGGTGGTGGTTTGCTCTAGCTTATTCTATTTGACATGGTGGAGTTTTGGAGCTCAGGGATGACAAAGAACTGTTGGCACCGTTGCACCGGCTAATAAGTATCGTTGAGATTCCGTTTTACAAGTTAAAAGAATGTGAATTGTATTAAGCACTATCATGTATACTTCGTATCCTAGATAATTTTCTTGTGCACTTCGGAAATTTCTTCAAAGTTCCAAGATTTTAAATTCAGATTATACGTTCCAGTTCCACTCTAAATTGTTGCTTTTATGTTGCGTGAACTTGTGGTGCTGGTATATTCCGTGAGCGTTTTGTGCCTTTGAGTTTTCTAACTATGCTTTTTATCCAGCGATTTCTTCTCTCCTATTGCTTAGTGTAGCCGTAGATATCATCGCATTTTATGCTTCAGATTGCATTAGGTTTCAGTATTCTCTAAAAGGACCTTGTTTATGCTTATGAAAAGTTCTGTATTCTGTAAGATAAGTAGGTACTTATGGGTGGAGAAAACAAGGGTTTACATCAATGTAGTTTATCCCAGCTTTGATTTTCACAACAAATGATTTTCTGCCTCGATTTGCTATATCACTTTATACATTTTCATATCACTTTATACATTTTCATTTTCTTGAATTTTCATTTGCAGGATTGTTGTCAAGTATAAAATGGAGGTTGCTGAAATGGGTGATCGTTTGCTTTTGCATTAATAGTGTTTTTGGTGCCAACTCACCCTTTAATTCCTTAGAATCATCACAAATATCACCAAGTCCTGTAACTTTACCATCCCACCCACCTCGTTACGGACCCTTGATCATTTCGGGTCCTCCTATTAGTTCACGATTGTCCAAACCATTACTGAAGAAGAGTAGCGTGCTGCCTCCAAGCGCTACAAATATTGCCCCAACTCAGGATGGTCTTGGTGAAATACCTGCCGGGTTGTCCGAGCCTCCACTGTCACCTTATGTATCACGTAAGTTATTTCCAACATCTCCAGACTCGTATCTTTCCATTTTCTATCTTTATTCTTTTGTTCCTCTATGTCTGAAAGTATGCCAGAAGGAAAATAGGAATCACCCTTTAAAGGGTGCATGATGGATAGTTAATATGTTGTTTCAAGTAAAGAGAAAAAAATGAGTTCTATTACATAGTGAATGTAAGGAAATGTTGCATTTTTTCTTGCAGATTGCTGTAAACCCGACATGGTATTGAAACGAGGGACTCAAGGATGCCATTGTGTATATCCGATAAAGATTGACCTCTTGCTTCTCAATGTTTCGCAAAATCCTGATTGGAATGATTTTCTGGAAGATTTTGCATCTCAGCTTGGTTTACAAATCTCTCAAATAGAGTTGATAAACTTCTATGTAATTACCTTGTCAAGCTTAAATATCTCTATGGATGTTACTCCACACACGGGGTTGAGTTTCTCTCAAGCTGATGCATCTGCTATAAACTCTTCACTTTCTATGTACAAAGTCCATCTAAACCCTACATTAGTGGGAGATTATAAACTCCTCAACTTTACCTGGTTTAAGGCTTCTTCGGTTTCAAAAGGTAATGTTTACTTCCTTCCTATGCATATGTATCTTGCTATCTTCCAAGAATACCTGTCTTCACTGAATTTAAAACATCAAAGGTAGTTTGTCAATGAGACTGTACTTGATATATGTATATAATTTTTCTTAATTTCTTATTCGTAAGATGCAGTTATAATCTTGTATTGACTGTAGATATTGATGCAGCTCCTCTTGCAGCAGCATCACCCATAGCAGCAGAGCCACATAAACCAGCTCAGAACTCACAAAATGCAGCAAATGGAGAAGAAAAGCATTCAAATTTCGTTCTTATCATCTGTGTTGGTGCTGGAATTCTAATTGTTCTTATTGTTATGATCATCATAATATGTGCATGCTCATTAAAGCAGGGAAAGGCTAAAACATCTGAAGGCGTAGTTCCTAAAGGTATTGGTAAGTAGTAGTCTAAAGTTACCCCATCTCAGTTTTCATTATGAACAACCTTGATGATTAACCAATCAGATTCTTGTTTCCTGATACAGTTCCTCACTGAGTGTTCATCTAAGCATTTTTACTTGAAGTTTAGATCAGAAATTAGATAGTTTTTTTGCTCGGTAAATTATCTGTTAGAATATTGTTAATATGATTTATGAGCACTCATAACTTTATACTGCAGAGAAACCAAGGACACCAAATGCTGCTCCACCAACGAGTTCCGTTCCTCATCCATCTTCTAGTACACGAATCCTTGCATATGAGGAACTTAAAGAAGCAACAAATAACTTTTCACCTACAAGCATACTTGGAGAAGGTGGGTTTGGCAGAGTTTTCAAAGGTGTCTTGAGTGATGGTACAGCTGTAGCAATCAAGAGACTCACTAGTGGAGGCCAACAAGGTGACAAGGAGTTTTTGGTTGAGGTTGAAATGCTGAGCAGATTGCATCACCGTAATTTGGTCAAACTTGTGGGTTATTACAGCAGTCCAGATTCTTCACAACATCTCCTCTGTTATGAACTTGTCCCCAATGGAAGTTTAGAGTCTTGGATTCATGGTAATTCAGTTCTTTAGATCCTCACATTCATGGAATGTACACATACAGATCAGAAATATATTGCATATAAAGTCTTGAATGGACAGCTTTATATGAAGAATTGCACTTTCTCTTTGCTAATAAAGAGACAATTTTGATTCTCTTTTTCCTGACCTTGTCTTTGTTAGGTCCATTAGGTGTTAAATGTCCTTTGGATTGGGACACTAGAATGAAGATAGCACTTGATGCTGCTAGAGGCCTTGCATACCTACATGAAGATTCTCAGCCATGCGTGATCCATCGAGACTTTAAAGCATCAAACATCTTGCTCGAGAACAATTTCCATGCTAAAGTTGCTGATTTTGGCCTTGCTAAACAGGCGCCTGAAGGGGGAGCAAATTACCTGTCTACTCGTGTTATGGGCACTTTTGGGTTAGTCGTCCCCTTTGTCTCCTCAAATCTCTCAATGGTAGCAGTAAATGCAAAATCCTTCAAGATCATGCATTAGTTCTCAGGGATTTATAATGCTTTTAACATTTCTGAGTTCTCATTTTCACTGATTTATTGCACAATGTTTTTCTTTGAGTAAACATCCATTGAGAATATAAATGTAAATCATAGAATCGGATCTTGCTGCATTACTATGTATTTTTAGCCTAAACTTTCCTTATGATTTTACTAAGCTGTACTTGGACTTTGAAGGTATGTGGCCCCTGAGTATGCTATGACGGGACATTTACTCGTCAAGAGTGATGTTTACAGTTACGGTGTTGTCCTCCTAGAGCTATTGACAGGGAAAAAACCCGTGGACATGTCACAATTATCGGGACAAGAGAATCTTGTTACATGGGTTAGTTCATTACCTTGATCATGTTTTTGTCAGTATATTTGGTGTTGAGAATACACAACAAAGCCATATGTTGCCAGCAAAGCATTTTTTATGAATTTTCAAACAGAGTATTCTGCAAAATGAGAGTGAAAATTTTGTTGATCTAGTCAGACAATTAACAATCTTTCAAAATAATAAATTGTTACTTTCTCAGAAAGTTTGTTACTGAATTTCATGTTGTAACATACCTTTGTAAGGAAAAAGTGTAGTTGGCAGGCCCATTACCAAACTTAGAGTGAAACTTAACAAGACAATGATTTGTTTTTTAAAACAAAATGATTGAAATGGGGTTATCAGTTGTTTCCTGAAATGAAAAAAACTACATATTTATTTTTTTCCTTGATTAAATTTACTGCAGGCAAGGCCGATCCTCAGAGACAAGGACCGACTCGATGAACTTGCAGACCCCAGTCTTGGAGGAAAATACCCAAAGGACGACTTTGTGCGGGTCTGCACAATTGCAGCAGCTTGTGTTGCTCCAGAGGCAAGTCAGAGACCAACAATGGGTGAAGTTGTGCAGTCTCTGAAGATGGTGCAGCGTGTAACCGAATATCAAGATGCAATGGCGTGTCCCACTAGCAACAGCACACAACCCAACATCAGACAATCTTCCACGACGTTTGAGTCCGATGGGACATCCTCGATCTTCTCCTCAGGTCCTTATTCGGGTCTCAGCATCTTAGATAACGATAATCTCTCTAGGTTAGTTTACTCAGAAGATCTCCACGAAGGACGATGATGATACAAACATGAATGCAAGATTCTTCCCGTTTGATCTTTCTTGAAGTGCATGTGTAGATTAGATTCTGTAGTTGTGATGATCATTTGATCTGAAACTCCATTTTTGTTGGTTTGATTTTTGTGGTGGTTAAGAGGAATCGACCATTGTTGGTATTTCCTGCTGTAGGGGGCACTGGTGGATCTTCTCCACGTGAAGTTGGGGATTCTGTTGTATATATATGTATGCCTCTTTTTTTTTTTTGTTTTGTTGTTCTTTAAAGGAATTTTTCTCTACCTTGTCCAATTTGTTTCAGCTGTTTTTTTTCCAAATTAATATCAAATAATATGTACTTTTTTATGAATAAATAATAATATTAGAGTGGATTCAAATTGTAATTTAATAATTTTATTTAGGTTGTTAATTTGAAGGGTTATTGAGATTAGATTGAGATAATTGTGTGTTACCTAAACCACAATTCTTAGTTAATTGTCACTTTGTAAACGTAATAGGATTCACTTGGCTTCTACAAAAAAAAATGATTCATATCCAAATTATTACATGTTATTGGTGAGGATGACAAATCTTGAATACTTTTTGTTTTTTTTGGCCACGGTTGAATACTTTTAAGTGTATAAAATTTCTAGATTTAAAAGGGGAAATCTCGTAAATTACATAAAAATAAGGGATTAATTCGGTATTTTACTAAACTGAAGGACTGAATGGTGCCATGGAGAAAGAGAAGAGATCTCATCTCCCACGACCCAACTAACCAATGACGGGTGCGCCAGCCTCCTAACCTGCGCGCCCAGTTGCTTGCAGCAAGAATACAAGATGAAGAAAACGAAGAGAGAGATGGTGGAAGAGACAGAGCACTGGTCGGGTCAGGGCCATTGGGCTTGGGCGGGTCTGGAAGTAGCAAAGTATGGAAATGTGGCGGTTGCTGTGTTATCATGGAAGCTGTGGACAAGCTCATTTCATTTACCGTCAGCTCTCTTTCCTCGTCACTTCTCCTTCTCCACACTTCTTCTCATATCAAGCCTAACAAACCCTAACCCTAGCTCCAACCTATCATTATCCACTCTTTCACCTTCACTCCCTCGCTTCACCTCTCTTTCACGAGTCTCAATTTCTCTGCCCCGTGCTGCTTCTGCATCTCCTCTTGGTAACGTTGGTCTCTAGCTTTGCTCACGGCGTTGTGGTGAGAATTTGATCTTCCTGAGGATTTATTAATACTGTGGAAGTTTCTTCTTTGGCTTATGAAGCTTCGTCTGTTACAGTGTTACTATTTCGGTTTTTATCCTTATTTGCTGGGTTGCTGCTTCTCTTTGCTCTCCTTCTCTAAGTTTATCTCTGTAAATTGGTGATATTGGCACTAGAAAGCTAATTGTCCATTTCAGTGTTCATCCTGATTGAGTTTTCTCTCTACTGTGTCGACGCTCTCGATTTTCCATCTTTTTAAATGTACTGCTTGTCACCTTCTCTTGTTTCTTGTAGGTCTGCTGCCAAAATTTTGTCATTAAAATTTTTCCCAACATGGAAGAATACAGCGGCAGTCGATTTGATGCCATCAGTGGTGCTGTGAGAAAGAAGAGGAGCCAACCTTTTCGAAGACCACCACCAGATTCACAAACTTACGATGAAAGTAATGTTCAGTCTTCATCATCTCCAGCACCACTTTCTGATGATGGCAAGGGATCCAGTGATGACACCACTGGTGGCCACACTAATTCAAGGAGAAAGGAGTTTAATCTTAATCAGGGTGTTGTGCTTGTTTCTTCTTCTGGTGGTGGAGAGTTCAATGAGCACAGCGCAAGTGGAATTAGCAACAAAAGATCCAGTGAGGGTATTCTTGCTCCAACCAAAGGGAAAAACACTAGCGCAGGTGAAGCTGATAATTATGGTCTGCAGAATGATGGATTAGAAAGTGATACCAAGGTAACAAAAGTGAAGTTGAAAGTTGGTGGCATTACGAGGACAATTTCCACCTCTAATTATGCATCAGAGAGTGGATCCTCGAGGAGTTCTCGTGCACCAGATCCTTCGAGAAGAGGGAAGCAGGTAAATTTGTTTCATGATTGTTGGATTATTGCAAAACACAATATGTTGAGTTGTTGACAATTGTTCTGTGAAGATGAAACTTATTTACTGTACTTAATACAGTGTTTGCAATTTTGCATTCACAATAAGGTTTAACATGCTCTAAGCTGATTTAACTGTCTTAGATAGAGAATGCTTTGGAATACACTGATGTTAGCTCTGTGTCTTAAAATTTGCAGTGTTACAGCATATAGAGTTTGGAAGAAAAACTTTAATATTTTCATGTTTTTCTTCGATCAGTGCCTATTCAATCTGTTACTCTGGTCCTATTTTCTTATGTTTTTTTTTTGTTGTGGACAGTGAAGCTAGCATTTTTACGTAGTTGCCTTGTCATCGCTGCTTGAAAAAATTATGTATTAATAGTGTCCCAAACTACAAAATGAATGATCAGTTTTCCTATTCACCCACTATCTCTTGTCCTTCTTAGACTGATGCTACATCAAAAAAGTTTTCTCTTGCATTTCTTTGAAATTTGCCCGATGTAATTATTCTGTCCAAAATATTATTGAACAGGGTAATTCAGATTTTGCTAGCTCTATGGATAAAACAAGCGGTTTGCAGGGCATTCCGTGGAAAGATTTCGCAACGGCCAGCTTTAGTTTCTTAAGAGACGATTCAAGCTCTGGAAAAAGCTTTGCAAAATCTGGATCTGTCCGGAAAAGCAAAAGGGCGCCTAAGAAACAATTAATGGATGCAGAGTTCGATGATGAGGACGATGATGAGATACGATTTGTGCAAAAACTTAAGAACCAAAAGATTAATTTGTCGAGTTTGGATTTTGAAGATGAACCAAGCAAGAAACAACGGAAACTTGCTAGTGTTGTTGCTGATGTGGAACGACTCGGTGCTATCAAGAATGGGAAGGGAAAACTCAAAAAGGAAATAGAATCTGAAGATACTGATTATGATGAGGAAGATGAAATTGATTTTGATGGCGAGGTGTCAATGGAAAGTAAGAAGAAGAAGCAAAAGAAGGAAACTGTTGATTATTTGATGGAGAATAAGGAGATGACTCTCACAACACGCCAAAGGGCTCTTCAATCGAATTCTGTGGAGTTTCCAAGTGGATTGCCTCCCGCTCCACCAAAAAGTAAGCATTTTTTTGCTTATAAAGCTTGGATCTTCGAATTATTCACTACAATTGCCTTATGTGACAGAGTTGTGTAATTTGTGTTGCAGAACAAAAGGAGAAACTGACAGAGATTGAGCAGCAGCTTAAGAAAGCTGAGGCTGCACAGAGACGGAGATTGCAGAATGAGAAGGCTGCTCGTGAGTCCGAGGTTTGCGTTTCTTCAACTGTTGGTCCCTTTTGATGATGTGTTGGGTATACTTAAAAACCAAAACCTTTTTTTAACGTATCTGCAGGCCGAAGCTATCAGAAAAATTCTCGGACAAGATTCCAACCGGAAGAAGCGTGAAGAGAAGATCAAGAAGCATCAGGAAGCACTTAAGGAGGTATTATTGGTTCCTTTTAGATCTACAAATTGAGGAACCTCATGAGAAGCTAATAACAAATGTTACTTCCTTACATGCTACTTCCTACAGGAGAAAGCCGCCACTGCATCGATGCTTTCAGGAAGTACGATACGTTTGGTAATGGGGCCAACAGGCACCATCATAACATTCCCAAATGAAATGGGTCTCCCAAAAATGTTTGAACCGAGGCCTTGCAGGTATTTTTTTTCTCACCCTTTTGTTTCACCAATTGTTCCATTTTAGGATTGTATGCTCATTAATTTTTGTTTCACTTTTACGGTATAGCTACCCTCCTCCTCGTGAGAACTGTGCGGGTCCATGTTGCCCGAATCCTTACAAGTACAGGGACGCCAAGACAAAGCTTCCTCTATGCAGTCTGCAGTGCTACAAAGCTGTTCAGCAGAAGAAGATGATGCCTGAGACTTCTATATGCTGAAATGCTAAAATTGGATGATTCTTGACTTTGTATGCGGTGCCATTTCTGTAATTGTTCTAAACAATTGCTCACGTGCCTGAAAATGTAATATTCAAGATTAATTGTGATACACATATATGTATCTATGTATGCTATATGTATAGCAAGTAAAAATAACTTTACATGAAACTTGATTTGTGATTGGTTGACACAATTAATACATGATCTATATTCTACCACAAACTAGTGGGAAATTTCATTTTTAACATATTTTCAAGTTTGTGTGGAAAGCTGCAAATTGTAACAACTTGAATAGTTAACGGTGTAATTTGTTTAGCATGTATATATAGTTAGAATTTTTAGCAAAATATACTCAATTTAATAAATATATACTAAAATGTCATTGGTTAAAAAATAAATACGAAAGTATACCTACCCGTTATTCGGAATCGCGGGTGTTATTTTTTGTTTAATCCAGTCTCATTCGCGGGTGGGACTGGATAGTTTTTTTTTGCAATAAAAAAAAGTTTAAAAAATATGTTTGTTTTATTTTTTTGTATTATGATTATTTCAAATATATTTTTTTCTCTCACGTGATAAATTTTTAGAAAAAAAATAATGTGATGAAAATAATTATAATTTTTTGTATTATGATTATTTCAAATATATTTTTTCCCTCACATGATAAAATTGTATTATGATTATTTCCCTCACATTATAATTTCACATTTTTCTAAAAAATTATAAGTGAAGGAAAAAATATATTTGAAATAATCATAATAAAATAAAATGATTGAATAAAATAAAACAAATATATTTTGTTTATTTTTTTTTATGGAAAAAAATGACCCAGTCCGATCCGCGAATGGCATTCCTGAGTAGAACTGAGTCAAACAAAAAATTACACCCGCGAGTGGGAGTCGACGAGTCGTAGATATATTTTCGTATTTATTTTCCAACCGAGAACATTTTGATATATATTTATCAAATGGAATATATTTTGGTGAAATATTCCTATAGTTTGGGCTTCAGTTGCATCCTATAATTGAAGGCCCATCAAGGAAGCCGAGAGGCCAGATCTAAGAAGCGGTTCCCATTTCATCATCTAGCTCGTCGAGGAGAAACAGACCAGAAAGTAAAGCAATCATCTCTCCTTTAGGTTGCTCCACTTACCATCGTCCGTCGTTCATTCTCCAGGTGAGAACCCTAATTTCTGATTCGTATTGGCTCTCATGACTTTCCATTTGCGTATGGAAGATTTGCATCATTGATGAGCTCGCATGAATCCTTGGTGCTTTCATTTAGTCGGTCACTGGAGATCGAATTTCGATCCTTATGACTCGTTCCCGATTGGTTCGGTAGTTTCGGCTGTATCTTATTGCCGCCAGTTGGTGGAATGATTCGTTTTAGATATCTTGCGCAGATCTAATTGATGTTCGAATTATGCCAATATACCATGAATCCCTGAAATTAATTCTTCAGTTGAAGTGGTAATGTTGAAGGTTGACACTTAAATCTCCTGTAATAATTTAACTTCATTAATTGAGATATCACTGTTTAAGACTGATGATCATGTTGATAAATCAGCTAGGCTCGTGGATATAATTAGGGTTAGTTACAGGCTTACAGGAGAAAACACTGGAAGCAAAATCCTCAGGATTGAGTTTACTTCTGATTATCCCCACATTCTGTGTCTTGCAAAATAGATTTTTTACTATAAATTAAGCACGTTTAGGTATAATAGGAAAACAAGCAGCAATCCCATGTTCTGTAGAAAATTCTATTTGTTGAAGCTTGTCTCCTCCGTACCTCATTGTCTACGAAGCTGCAATCAGACTTTTGTGATGATACTCGTCTTGACTAAATCTGGTCCTGTATGTTGTAAATTTTATCTGCAAGCATTTAGCAATGTTATTAGTTTTGTTTTTCCTCAAATGGATATATTCTAGTTGTTGTATCCTGTGTTCTGTGTACTACGTTCTAGGAATTATACAATGTTATGTTCCCCCCAAGTGTATTCCAAAACTACTAAAGATTCATGTAAGATGGCCAAAAATTGATTGTTCTTTCTTATGGTAATGCTGAATCTTCATAGTTTACTGGTTTCTATTACTATGTTTAACTGGCAGAAAGGATAGATCTTTAACCATGTTTTTTTGGGTATTCTTTCTCTCTTGTTTCCATCTAGAAGTTAGAAGAAATGGGTGGCCATAGAGTTGCTCACGCGGCCTTGAAAGGACCAAGTGTTGTCAAGGAGATAGTGATCGGCATCACCCTGGGTTTGGCCGCGGGAGGCCTCTGGAAGATGCATCACTGGAACGAGCAGAGGAGGGTGAGAACTTTCTACGATCTCTTGGAAAAGGGCGAGATCAGTGTCGTTGTTGAAGAGTAATTTCTTGTTGTCATGAACAAGAAAGAAGGCTTCCTTCATTATTTCATTCACCAATTGAATCTAAATGGCCTTTAATATCTGAGCTTTGATGGAATAATTCTGTAGGGAGATGAATACTCCAACTCAACTCCTTGAATCTTGTGAAGTTGTAATGATTCAGCTTTCACCACGATATTTGACTTTGGGTTACTTGCAAGAGATTGTTTGTTATTTCTGCTTCTATTTAAACAAATTCATGGTTAAAAAACTCAGAAAATAATCTTTGATTTATCAGTAAAAACAGAATAAGACTTCAAAAAAAATCGGGTTGAGATATTTGTAAGGTATAATTTGGTATGGATTTGTCTCATATGACTTGTGCAAATACTAGGAATCACAAAAATAACTCAAATTTTAAAATAGTTCATGTTCAACTGTGAAATGTGATGGAATTAATTTAAACTTTTAATTAATTTTTAGAATTAGGTATTATTAGTTGGTTGTGTTAGTGAGATTAGTTTATGACTTACGAGTGTAATGGACAATTTACTTCTATTATGACAAAATGATTAAGATTTATATCTATCTTCCTGAATTTTCAATTTTGCGTAATTAAAATCTGTATATGATACCTTCATAGCCATGTTTTATCGTCATCAAGAATCACTCCATAACTCACAAAATGGACTCTGCAAGACCAATTTGACTCCAATCATATTACTATCTGAACTTTGGGCGTTTTACAACGAGCTTCTCGAACTTTGATAATTCAAAACAGTCTACCTCAACTTTGAAAAATGTGCAAAAAGGTACCTCCGTCCAATTTGTCCAATTTTGAAGGTGCAAAAAGGTACCTCCGTCCAATTTTACGTCAACTGTTTACGAAAATTCGTTAGAAATTCGTCGGAAAGTCGCTGGAAATTGGACGACACTTTCTTCAAAGTTGAGAGTTGAGGTAGCCCGTTTTGAATTTTCAAAGTCCAGGTAGCTCGTTGCAAAACGTTCAAAGTTCAGATAGCTCATCGGTATTTAACCCTTAATTATTACGAAAGAACAGCGAAATGAACCATAAATCCAACAACAGTGCATTCAAACTCTCTAGACAACAGTAACTAGCAAAGAACCTGTTTTTTAGAACCTTGAGGAAGCTGCCAAGCTTTCATGATCCGATCGGGAATCTCAGGTATATCGATGGCTAGACCTGCTTCTTCCGCCATGTGGAGCACCGAGTTCAGCGACCTCAATCTATCGGTCAGTTCCACGAGCTGAGACCTCAAGACATTGTTCTTCGATTCGACTTCAAAGTGTTTCTGGAAAATCTCACTGATTCGATTCACGAGCTGTACGTTCTCGTTCTTCAGTGTGCTCGTCTGGTTGATTAAATCATCGAGCAGCTTCTGCTTCCTAATCCTCGACCTCCGTGCAGATTCACGATTCGACTCCATCCTCTTCCTCTTCCTTTCATCAGTGATTGCATATCTAGGGCAGCAATCCGATCCTGAGTAGGATACGCTCTGAGACGATGACATCGTCTTTGATTGTTTCAAATTGAATGATCGATTCAATTCAACTCAATCTCTCAGCTTGGAGAATCGGCAGATGTTGGAGCTAATCCAGATCAAGCGTGAATCCACGAAAATACATAGAACCAATAGAGGAAGACAATAGACAGGGAGTGGGCGAAACGAAGGCGGTGTCTCGGCTGGAGGATTTCGCAGTTCATGAAGGCGGCTAGAACATTGCACGAGACACCAAATCCCTAGATTTTGAATCGAATCCTGCTCAGAAAAAATTGGAACCAAAAGATCAAATTCAGTGATTCGATATACGCGAAAATAGATAGAAAGCGACGAAGTGGATAGAAAATCTAGGAGAAAACGAAAAGAGACGGACAGATCAACGTAGCTGCTGAATGGCGAAGAAAACGGAAGGTACAGAGCGATCAAATTCTTAAATTTTGAAAAAAAAATACAAAATCTTGAGACATGGCATGTACAAATATACACTGGACCACTTTTTAAGGAATATTAAGTAATACCATTATAGTTAAAAAGATTAAAAAATAATAATAATTCATATTTATGAAATAGAAAGACCATTAAAAATGCTGTTACAGAGTAATTAAGAAATATACTTTTTTGCCAATATAATAAATATAATGAATATAGTTTTTTTTATTGTAAATACTATCTTGAAAAGAATAGTAACGGCAAACTAAAATAATAAATATAATTTTTCATTTTGGTACGTTAATAAATACAATTTTTATGTATTCTTTTGGTATTAGAATAATTAATAAATGGATTAATTGCCAAAAAAACAAACCGAACTTTGAGTAAAAAATAAACAGTAAACCATTTTTTTTTTACAAATAACAAACCAAACTTTTGGAATTGAGCAATCAACAAACCTACCCCAAATTTTCATTATGTTTGAACGAATTTTTCAATTTGTAAGGGAGTTTTTAAGTCATCATTAGTTGAAGTATTCTAAAGAAATGATATTACGACTTAATAACTCTATCAAACATTGAAAAATTCGTTCAAACATAATGAAAATTTGAGGTAGATTTTAGTTGTTTTGGCCATCAATAAATGTAATTGTAATAAAGAGAGTTAGCAATGCAAAGCTTTTGTTGCGCTTAGAAACAAATGTAATTATAATACTAGTTAAATACCATTAGAAGGAATATAATTGATAACGATCCAGTGAAAAATTAAAAAATTTAGTTATCATTTTTTTATATAGTTTTACCGTAATATTATGGTATGATATAATTATGATGATAAATGTTTTATCCATAATAATATTTTAGTCATAGTATTAGTTATAACCATAGTTATTATATAAATATAATAGTTGTTTAATATTAATATATATATATATATATACTAATTATAGATGTAGAATTTTCACTTTTTAGAATTTAAGAATGTAGATTTTAGATCAAACTCTAATCGAATGATGTTAATATTAAATTTGAATGGTGTAAATATTGAATAGTGTTGAATATTTTTGTTATTTATGACATATTTATTAAGATAACATTCATAGCATTCCATAACTTTCAGTCTTTCACATGTGGTAATGAGTATTTATATACAGATAAAATTGTAGTTAATAACTATTATTATGGTATTGAAAATTATATCCGTAATGATTAAGATATATAATTTAAAAATATGATTAGGTTAGTATTTGTCTTACCCACAACACACCCTACCCATTTACAACCCTAATTCGAAAGTGGTTTAAACCAGTGTTATCAGAATCAGACCGACCATTGAACCAACGAGGGGGCCGATTCTCGGTCCGGACAATCCAATCCGATCGGACCTGGTTCGACGTGCGGTTCACTGTTGACAAGCAAAAAAAACACACTAAAAATACAATTACAAGACATAATCTCAAACACACACATAATTACCTCAACTCAAACACACACAAACTACATAGTCTCAAACATACATATTACTCTCAAACACTATAACACAACATAATTACCTCAAACTTTGTACATAACATAATAGTCTCAAAATCAAACACAATATGTCTAAACTTTAAACTGAAAAAGTTGCTCGGTCGAACCGAAGAGAATCACTCAAAAAAAACTAGAACCGAAAATCGGCCGGCCCAATCCGGTTCAAACACTGTTCATATGCATTTCGATCTTTTAGCTAACCAAACCGAATAGTGGTTCGATTCCCGATCAGACTGTCGGTCCATACCGGTTCTGATAACAATGGTTTAAACATTAATACTAAAGAAATAAAGACTATTTATTCAGTATGATAGTAAAGACAAGTCACACTTGTAACTTTTATGTCTATTTATTTATTATTTGAATTACTAATTTTTTACTCAAAATAAGCTCCATTTAATTTTTAATTTTTTTGGCCAAAGTCCAAGAATTGATCTTGGAGTATGCTTAGAATTGATCTCGGACCTCTTGCTTCGAAGCAAGAACGGTACTGCTGGACCAAATGTCCGTTGGTCCATTGAATTAATTTACTCGTTATGAATTGTGACACCAAACCCTAGTCCTAAACAAACCATTTCGATTTTAATAACTGTGACACAGTTACAATGAATTGGTCAAATATATAATTGCCTTCTTCCCCACGATTGTAGAAGCAATTTTTGGAGGACAATGCACAATTACTCACCGTGATAAACTAACTAGTCAATCATTCTCAACAAAACTATAAAGAAGACACTTCACTCTGACAATGTCAATAGGGGTTGAGGATGGAGCTAAGTTGAGCTTAATTACCAAATTATTATGCAACAAAGTGAAATCTAAAAGGGTTTATTTGGGATCAACTTACCAATGATGATGATAACTTCCCTTTCAGTACCAAGATAATCTACAGTCTTGTGCAACCTTGGGAAGCTGACTCACCATCTCTAAAACTCGGTCTCCTCCAAGCTCCGAACAGGGAATCTGTAAAACCACTTCCTCCAAGCTTGGCCAGTCTTTAGCAATATAGCAACAAAATCCACATCTCTCACTCCATTAACAAAGATTGAAACCTTCCTTAGATGGGTGTTGAAGCAATTCGGAACGGGGTCTAGCAGAACAGATGATTCAAGCGGGGGACGATTCCAAACTCCCTGAAATCACAAAGATACAGTGGATCATAACGTTGAAACAATAAAAGTTGTAATCAAACTATATAGAGTAATGAGAAGTGCATTTACCTGAAGGATAAGAATCTGTAGTGAAGGGGAATTTCTCAACATTGTTTGAGCAATTACACCCAATGACTCGAACCCATACAAAGATAACTGAATCAGATTACCAAACCAAAGTAATCTGAGAAGTTGATCCAAAGGATTTAAAACCTGATCATATGTATCAACAATGTCAACGTCACACTGTTAAACTAAACACCACTATTAATCTATATGATTGAGTACTACGATACCTTGAAAGAGTCAACGCATAGAGTTAACCTTTTCGTGTTAGAGACGCTCTCGAGGAGCTTAACTCCATGGGTTGGAGCTGACCATTCACCAAAACCAAGTATTGCATGGTCCAGGTCGATGGACTGACCGATTATATGGAATTCATGCTCAAGGTTTCCGTAACACACTAGCTCCTTAAGACTCTCACAATGCACTCGTAAAGGAGGTAGATCATCATCAAAGGATAGCTTTTTAAGGTTAGGATTAGAAACAGTGATAACAGAATCGGCATACCCTGAGAAGCAGTTCTGAATACCCAACTCCTCAAGCAATGGACACGAAAATAATTTCTGAAGCGATGTCAAATTCTTAATTTCGAGCCCTCTAAGCTGTAAGAACTTGAGCCTTGGAAGAGAGATGGAATCAGGCAATTCGAGGGTACCTTTCTTAGAACAGTATATGGAAAGTTGCAGCCGCACCAATGTATCCGAACTAAAGATGGAAGAAGGCAATGCAAATGGTTCAACTTCACAATAATTAGAGAGAGACAAACAGAGCTCTTTCATTTGGTGGCCATTTGTTATTGCAGCACTTATGACGGAACTGATGCGAAGAGCATCATGATCATAAAGATCACACCAAAGCTTAAAAACCTGTATGGGATAACAGGGATCATGGAGACTACAGACTCTGTCGACGAAGTTAATGAAATGGTCTCTTGGCTCTGCCATATGTTGGAACGACAGACAAGGCATGGATCTCCATAGGTGTTCCCACCTTCTCGATAAGACACAAGTTCTTACTGCCTCTTCAATTGGGAGTAAACACAAGATTTTGTGTAGAACATCACAAGGCAAGTCACATAATGTACTCGGGATATCAGACTTGGCACTCTCCGTGTTCTTTTCAGATGATATAGAAGAGTTCATCCTAATAACAACCATCAAAATCAAAACTCTATATCACTTAATAGCTACCACTCTAAAAAAAATGATCATAATTCATCATCAAGAGCAAGAAACAAGGTAATTAACACCCTGAACAAGAACATAAGAAAGCAATCATCTAGGGCTTATCGAAATTGGAAGAGATATCATCCGATACAGGAAATATATTAAAAAAAAAAAATCATGGATATAGAAATGGTTTTCCTTAATCAAAAAAATCAACCATGTGCATAACTTGCGGGGGAAAAATGGCATCGGAGATAGGGATATCGAGATATACGTACATCGGTGTAAACGTAAGCGAATTCATCTGTGCCTTTTCTGCATTCCGATCAATTTCTTCCCCACAAGGGTTTGAAATTTCCCATCTAACAGATTGCAGGATGATATTGATTGATGTTTCCTTAAGCAGATACCCTTAATCTCATAAACTATTATGACACGGTCCTCAAACTCGAACTTAGTCATCGAATTCATCCATTCCAATTAATGTCGTTCAGTTCATGCTAGGGGGTGACGTCGGACGGCATGGGCCGGTCTTTTTGGCAAGCCCGAGTCCAATCCGAAATTTCGGTCCTCCACAAGTGAGGACCGAGACCGAAGCCGATTCCGGCCAAAAAAATTCACCCGAATCGGTCTTGCTTGACTTGTTCCGATCTCGGTCTTGGACTTAAATTTTGAGTAAAAGAATAATTACACAATTTTTTGTCCGAATTTTCACCAAATTTTGAATCAATTATCAAGAACAATCGGAATCATAAATCAAGAACAATCAGAATCAAACCACAGTCAGAATCAATAAAGAATCAACGAACAATCGTGACAGTCGACAAATGGAAGAGGTGTTACCTGAGACGGACGGAGGCAGAATGGCCGAGAGAGTCTCAGACGCTGATCGGCAGAGGCGGACATGAAGCTGAGGTTGAGAGTCACGGAAGAGAGGAAGTTGAGGCCGAGAGTCAAGGAAGGGAGGAAGCTGAGGTAGAGCGTCTCAGACAAAATTTCCAGACATGAGTCGCGTTTTGGCCGAGAGTCTCAGGAGTCTTAGGTGTAATTAGAACAACTAGGGTTTTCATTAAAGTCGGATCGGATCAGTACTAATCGAGCTTTGGGGGGAATCGAGTCTGAGCCCGGACCCGGCATATAAGAAAAAAAAACTGTTTATTCGGTCTCGATCCTATTCAGGACAATTTTATCATAAATTCGGTACAATCAGTTTTTTATGCTCACTCTAGTTTGCGCTGCCACACGAAAACTAAGATTGGGCATGTGAAAAAAAGGTATACCCTAAATTGGTCGTGCAAGGAAAGAGTTGGAGTTGTTTGCAATTTAAGCCATCTTTCATGCGTTTCTTGGTGTAAAAGGTAAGTAGATTCTGAAGTAGGCTAAAGGAAATGTAAATATGACTTTCACGACTATATACAGACATGTCAATGATATAGGATGAGCCACAGAGATTTATTTCCGCAAGTAGATTATTGCTTGTTAAATTCGCTCCGTAAGAGTCATAGAACGAGTTTTTATTAATGTGCGGGTCAACATTCCTGTGCACTATATTTGTTTTTTTAATGATTCAAAACATTTTTTCAATCAACAGAATTTAAATTACAAACTTCAAATACTAAAGTCTTAAATAATTCAACATCATTATTCACCAATTAATTATATATATATTGCATATTATCCCTTAATACATTCATTAAGGTAAAATTAGTTATATATTTTTATAAAACTTTAGGGTTAATAACCAAATCGTTATCCCAACTTTGAGCATTTACAAATTGTTACATCAGTTAACTTTTCCGTTAAAATATGAACGAAGAATAACGTGACAACACTTTATTGGTCATTGATTTAAAAAAACTAAATAATTTTAAAAAATACGAAAAAATATATGAATTTCTTTTAAAAAAATCTGAAAATTTAATAAAGAAAATAAGAGTTTTTAATATAATATTTTTATTAAAAATATGAAACAACATCAAAAAATTAATTAATTATTATTACTTTTTTGTTTCATATTTTTTAATAAAAGTATTATATTAAAAACTCATATTTTCCCTTTTTTGTATTTTGCAAATTTGTTTGGTATTTTTAAAAAATTATTTAAATTTTTAAATCAGAGATCAATAATGTGTTGTCACGTCATTTAACGTCCATAGTTAACCAATATAACAATTTGCCCCAAGTGTCAAAGTTTAGGTAGCAGTTTTTGAAAAAGTAAACTTCATGTAGCAATTTATAAAGTAACCAAAGTTGAAGTAGAAATTTGGTTATTAACCAACTTTATATAAATTCATAACATACAAATGAATATGCACCCACTCCGCTAAGGTACACACTTCTATTTACCAAAAGGTCCAAAACTGTTTCATAAAGCACAAATCACTTTAATGATAGGCCAAGCTTCGATAGTGTACCTCAGATTTCAGTGCACCACACCCGTAATAGCATGTATTTAATATATTTATAATGATAGGGTAATCCAAATACCTAATGAGATCGTAATTCTTCAAATCATTATGGTTATCATAACAGTTAATAATAATTATACGATTACACTATAAATTGCTTCATCATAATGTTAGTAACTTGGGAATAGGGTCTATCTATGTTTCCACAAGAAGATTGCTCCCTACGATGCAGACTTGTCTTAGAGAGTGGGAGCACTTTAATAATATAATAAGTAATTACTTCATTGACTAAATAAAAGATATAATCATTATTAATGATAACTTTTTAATACGAATCAAATATAGGGTCCCTCTGTAAGGTCATCATGTCCAATTAATTAGTCCATCAATTAAGGATAATGTTATCTCCATTAGATCTTTAATTCAGGCATTAATAATGAACATTTGGAGGCATTACATAAAAAAAAAAAAAAATTGGGATGCAGTGTTTTTATTTTTATAAATTTGATGTTAAAAATGTTAAATAAAGAAAAATTATTTTGGTCTGCAAGAGAATAGTAGATCAAAAGTGAATACAAGATATAAAGCGCAGTTATTAAACTTTTGGTACAAGGAATGTTATCCGGTAGTTCTTTTGCAAAGAAAATGAGAGGAAAAAGTGAAGAAGAAGAAGAAGAAAAATTAAACAGATTGGGATCCATTATGAAAGAGAAAATATGATTAATTATTATATATTTCATATTTAAAGTTTGATGGTATTAATAATTTACTATCTGATTTTATTAAATAAATTATTAATTGACTTTATATAAAGCATAATTAATCTCTCTCTCTAATTGACTATTAAAATGTGATGAAATTATTTATTATATTACTGAATTACTTTTTGTAAATCAATAATGAATTTTTATATACATGCTAGATCATTGTTCCAAACATTGCACTTTTAGAACATGTATAATTTTCTAGCATGATAGACACATGTCTCTATCATTATTTAATAGCAAATTAGATCAAATTAGTAAATTACAACTTTATGTAAAATGGAATTAATATTTTTTTTAAACAAAATAGCTAGTAACTTATTCAATTAAATCTATTAACTATTAAATTGTCAAACTATCACAATTCAATTAGTAAATCAATTTTGGCCAAAAAAAATAATAATTAGTAAATCAATAATTAATCCTAAAAATATGTATTTGGACAATACTAAAGTATAAATAATCGCTTCATCTTAATAATAACATCATCTTAATAATAACAGAATTTACGTATCGTCTGCCCATAAAACTTACCTCAAATAAATTTTCATGAAAAAATGGTTACGTAAAAAAACAAACAAAACCCATATGTTGTTTGTTATTGGTTCGATTTTGAGTTTTTTCAAAAAGTAAGCATTGTGCCAAAAAATTTGAAAAAAAAATTATACTGAAAAAGTATTTAGCAAAATGTATATAATCGCTATTGGAAGTAGCGTTTTTTACAACGTGCGCTACTTTGAGTAACGTTTTTCTACAAACGCTACCCCTAGTGACGTTTTTTTTGTTGATTTTTTACGTTTTTTGACGACTAAATGTTTAATTAAAAATAAAATTATGTATTTATTAAAATAAAAATAAAAATTATAGTAAGTAGATATTTTAAGTGTGATTCAAATTATGCAAAAAATATTAAATTTGGACGTACTGATTAACTGTAGGCTCTGCCGTAAGTTGGGATATGAAAATTTGACTTAAAAAAATATAACTCAGACCCTGTAAGTCCAAACTGACCACGTTGAACGTCATTTATTTCGTAATTCAATTATCTACCTATGGTAATTTTTTTGATTAAAAATACAGTGATTTTGTAATCTATCATCGCTTGTATTATAATTTGACCGAAATAATTAAATGCATTAGGTGAGAAATTTAATTATGTACTTACTAAAAAAATCACAGTGCGTAGATAATTTTATTACGATTAAATGACGCTAACTAGGCGTTAATTATTTACTTTTAGACTGACTGTATAATACGATGCGTAATTTACTTCGTATTATATGGTCAGTCTAAAAGTAAAAAATTAACGCCTAGTTAGCGTAATTTAATTCGTAATTAAATTATCTACGCACTTTAATTTTTTTTATTAAGTACATAATTAAATTGCTCACCTAATGCATTTAATTATTTCGGTCAAATTATAAGACAAGCGATGTTATATTACAAAATCACTGTATTTTTAATCAAAAAAATTATCCTAGGTAGATAATTGAATTACGACATAAATGACGTTCACCGTGGTCGGTTTGGACTTACAGGATCTGAGTTATATTTTTTTAAGTCAAATTTTCATATATCAACTTACGGCAGAGCTTACAGTCAATCCGTAAGTCCAAATTTAATATATTTTTGCATCATTTGAATAGCAATTAAAATATCTACTTACTATAATTTTTTATATTTTTTAATAAATACATAATTTTATTTTTAATTAAATATCAAGTCGTTAAAAAAACGTAAAAAACACAACTAGGGGTAGCGTTACTCAAAGTATCGCACTTTGTAAAAAACAATACCATCAGTATCGCTTATATACATTTTGCTAAATACTTTTTCAGTATACTTACTTTTTCAAATTTTTGAAAACACCGCCTACTTTTTAAAAAACTTTTTCGATTTTTCGTAGTTAGTACTTAGTTGTCTTGTTGGGTTTCTGACTTTTATGCAATATTTGCCTCCAAGTTTTTATACGCAACAAGAAAAGAATATAGAGGGAAGGGAAACATGTGGACATAACTCCTCGTCTGAATGTCTGATAACGAAACGAAAGTCAGGGAAACATATATATATATATATATATATTACTTTTATACACATTATTTATTAATGTGCATGTCGGTCATACTGGTTTCTGTAGAAAACTTTTAGTATTATAAATTTTAATCAAAATATATATAAATTGTAAATTTTAGGGTTAAATATCTAGTGTCTACATGAATTTTGAACGTTTTGCAACGAGCTACCCGGACTTTAAAACTTCAAAACGGACTACCCCAACTTGGACGAAGGTGCAAATAGTTACCTCCGTCCAATTTACCGTCAACTGTTGACATAATTTTGTCGAAAATTCGTCAGAAATTGGAACCTTCGTCCAAGTTGAGGTAGCGCTTTGAATTTTTAAAGTTCAAGTAACTCGTTGCAAAACATACAAAGTTTATGTTGTTCTTCGGTATTTAACACTAAATTTTATTTTCTATATTTTAATGAGTATATATTCTAAAAAAACAAAATTTGCTTCATTATTTATCCCTTTCCCTATATTTATATATTCATCAAAATAGTCAGAACAAGAAACCCCCCATACTAATAAACTATAGTAGACAAAAGAGAGAGCTTCTTTGGTCATATGGCGGGGTCTGGCCAAGTTCATGAAACATACAACTGTCCATCTGTATCCAACAACTACCTTACCTAGCTAGCTGTATCCACCAATTGTCAATCATTTATGTCATGTCCTATATCAACGCCATGGTCCCAACATCCACGACACTAGCTATAACACACGTCATCATATATATATAATTACAAACACACATCATGCAATGTCATTAACACAAATACTTACACACATATATAACATTATCTATCTGGAATATCATCAAGTAACAAAACATCCTGGTAACTACTAAGTTACTAACTACGTATTATATTTGAGTTAATTAAATTCACATTTGACCAACCTAACCCTATGGAACAAGACCAAACTGCTGGAATTTTCGGTTTTGTCGACGATATTTTTTGGTATGTAGAAATAAAAAATTAGTTGGTAACAATTAGTTTTTTCGGTAAATATAGAATTTTTTCGGTAAAACTTTTATTGGCAAAAGTTTACCGACAAAGTATGTCGCAATTATGTCGTCTGTAAAACTAATTTATTTGTTGACGAAAATTTTGTCCACGAAGATATGTTTTTGCCCTATTTGGTCTGTAAATACAATTTCATCAGTAAAGACATTTTTTTACATATGATAGGCAATTTTGTCATTAAATACCTATTCATCGACAATTTTATTATACTTACTTACAAAATATAATTTTTTGTCGGTAAAATTTATTTTTAGCGTCCAAATTATTTTTCGTCAGTAGTTATCACTTTTACCGACCAAATTATGGTGATAAATTAAATTTTCGTCGCTAAAAGGTATGTTTTCAGCAGTGTATATGTATATGTTCTTCACGAACAGCTATTTTTGCTTTTATATGTATGTATAAAGCAGACACGTACCCTGGGTCGGACGATGCCATTACATTTTGATATTTTTCCAACCATAATAAGAATAAAGTTGTGTAGTAATGGATAGGATGACTGGCATTTGTATTAGTTATATGGGTCGTGTGTCCACGTATCATCAACATCGTGATATTATGATTGTAGGGTTGTTACTTATCTTATTTAAAGACAGCTTGGAATAAGGTTATAATGTCTACTATAGAGAAAAATACCTACTACCCTTGACAAGGTAATAAAGAAAATGATTAACTGACGTGGAAAAAATAAACAAACTAAATATATAGGGTTAAATCAATATTTAAAACTTAGTCAGCTTATTTATAGCTTTAAATTTAAAGTAATACATTTGGTATACTTTAAAACATATTATTCTATGAATGTATTTACCATGCTTGTGTTTCTTTGAAAGGCGGCGTCCAAAAATTAACTATATCATCAAACTTTTGACTTTGCGTAAATTTAATCCTAAAATATATATTTATTTTCAATTTAAAACTTTAAATTCTTATAATTGTTTTGCTCCCTGAATTTTTTTTGTTCAGCAGTTTGTCCTTACTCTAATTCTTAGTTCCAGTGAACTAAATTTCTGACTTCGTCTCTTCTCATCAAGTAGAGTTTGATCATGTTAAAAAATACAAAATTTGGCACATCTTTGGGAATGCGAATAAGGTGGACGAGCATGCTTATTAAGGAGATTGACACTTTAGAGAGGAAGAGTTCAAACATATCTGAATGGTTCCAAATTATTTAAAACAAATATTTTGTATGATTTATACGGTATCATCTTTGTTTGGATGAAACAGGTTCCCATATCGATTCTCAGCCGTGTTCCAATATTATTTATGGGATGACAAAAAAAACATTTAAAGAGAGAGACACGTGGACTATTGCGGTTGGTTGATCTGACAATGGCGTAAAGAAGGAGTTGTATGAGAAATAAAACTTGGAGTAGCTATGTATATGGAAGAGACTGCCCATATCTCACGAGGAATACATTAATGCATGTGTAGTGTGCTAAATAAAGAGGAACAGCAATAAAGGATTCTTTTCTTCTGCTTCACCATACACAGTTACAATGCATGCTATATATATATATATATATATATATATATATATATATATATATATATTGTGAATCAATATTTTAGTACAAAATAATTGTATTAAATTTATTTTAATTATATTTCCTTTTAAGGTAGACGAATCTCTTTGTCTTGTATATATTGTCTTTGTATATATTGTCTAACGGATTTATCATTAATTAAGTGTGGAATCTACAGATTTATAGGGGATCTCTATGCATCACCAAAAAATATAAGTTTGTATTAAATCGAAACGATAACAGACTTATTCTAGCCTTTCCATTCATATGAGTGGCTATAGCTATGATTACGCTTGAAGTAACACAAATGCATGAATGGTTCCCTTATTCAATGGGATACAAATCAATCAGATCTAATTTAAAGCATTTAATCTGCTAAATATGATTTAAATATACTGGAAATAGCATTTTCTTTATCAAAATTGTTTTTCCCTTTAAATAATTGTATAATTTATATTACAAAACATTTATAAAAAAAAATTAGCATTTGCCCTATCATGTTATTTTCAATTTATAACATATAGAATTGAGATTAAAATATGAAAAATAGCCAATCTTTTTTTTTTCTCATTCAAATCGCTCAATATTTTTGTTAGATCGCTATAATTGAGTACTAAAACACTTGAAGCTTAATTGAAGTTGTTAAATTTATTATCGAAGTCGAGTTAAATCCAAATGACAATCACATTGTACAACTTATGTTATGTTCTAAAATCAATTGGTGATAGAAAAAAAATAGTCAAATTGTATATATAATACTTAAATGGTAGACAAGTCAGCGATGTCGTATTTATTAAAGGCACAACAACAATATTTTTTAATACAAACGAGTTGTAGCTTAATTTGTCAACAAATCCAATTTCACGTCATAGCCTGACCTAGACTCTAGTTTATGACATAAAACAATAAACCCACAACAAACACCCAAAACTGTCACCAGAATCCAGATATGATACCATGTTAAATTTATTAGTGTCGAGTCAAATTCAACTCAATCACATTGTTTAATCTTGAATTCCATCCTAATACAAATTGATAAAAAAATTAATCAAGTGAAAAAGCCTTTTTCACTTCGATTTTATATTATAAGAAGGCATTTTCATTTTTCAGTGAAAAATGAAAATAAAATCTATGGCGCGCTCCTCTGGTATTGCCAGATGTGAATTCGCTGGGGTTTTTTTTTGGCAAAAAAATTCGCTGGTTCAAAGCTTTGCGTGAAGGTCAACCTTGTCATTTCTTTTCACTCTCTATCCACAAAGAAACTTGGTTCTTTATAATGCCCCGAGATCTGCTCTTAGATTTAATCATATATTATTGCATATAGACATATAGTAATGGTACCTTCAATTCTATGGAGAATATATGCAGAATGTGAGTGGAGGTAGCAACGGTCAATCTCCAATGGCTGCTGCTCTGGTTTCTCTCTCTGGCTCCGAGAAGAAGCATTGGTGGCTCAGCAACCGTAAGGTGCGTAATCATTATCCTGACGTATTCGATCGCTTCCATTCAGATTCGTTACCAACAGAGAAGCATCGACATTGATTCTGTTATTGATGCTTTTAGAAGCATTTATCCGGTCCCGATCGATTAGCTTGCAGTTCATATCACATTGATCTCTTTGTGTCGCAAGCTCAGTAGCAATAACTGATTATCGTCTTAGTTAATGATGCAGAAATCGGAAATTTTATATTCAATAACTGAAACTGAATTTTCGATTGCGTATCAGATGGTAGAGAAGTATGTGAAAGATGCTAGAGTTCTCATCGCGATGCAAGAGGAGAGTGAGATCATGGCAGCGGTTGATCTCCTCGATGCAGCGCTAGCGCTATCTCCGCGATGCGAGCAGGCTCTGGAGCTCAAAGCAAGATCTCTGCTCTATCTCCGGAGATTCAAGGAAGTCGCCGATATGCTTCAGGACTACATTCCGAGCGTCAGAATGGCGAGCGACGACTCGGAATCTTCGTCGTCGGATAGTTCGTCCCAGCAACTGTCCTGCAGAGAGCAAGCAAGTCTTCTGGATTCTTCTATTGAGGATCAGAGCTTCAGGTGCTTCTCCATCTCGGAATTGAAGAAGACAGTCATGACTGGCCTTTGGAGAAGCTCTGGAGGAGAAGAACAAGGAAAGTGGAGGTAACAATCAATTCATCCTAATTTCTCTTGTAGTTGTTCCCATGCCCATGTTTGCTTTCCTTCATTCTTCGGTCATAGAAATTTGGTTGGAATGCTGTTACTATCAAAATTTAGAAGTTTCACCATGACCCTAGACTTTCAAATGTGACTCGACCTAATCCAATTGGGTCTCACTTCTGAGGCTCCCCATATCGGAGGCTTGATCAATATCAGGAACCGCCTTGAGAAGGCTGAGTTCAAACCCGAAGCTGGGGCTCGATTTCTGAGAAAATATTTGACCAAAACTAATGATAATGTAGGTTCTTGGTGCTGGGCCAAGCCTGCTGCCACCTAGGCTTGATGGAGGACGCCATCGCTCTGCTCCAAACATGGAAGAGACTCAGCACTGCGGCATCGCGTCGTGAAAGCACATGTTGGTCGGAGGACAGCTTCTCCTTGTCGTCGCATAACTCAATCTCCGGTGACACCATAACATCTCCAAACTCACCGACATCACCCCTCCAACCCTCTCAATTCGAACCCGAGTCGATCAACCATCTCTTAACCCACATAAAGTTCCTCCTCCGCCGCCGTGCAGCTGCTCTTGCCGCCCTAAACGCAGGCTTATATTCTGAATCCATCCGCCACTTCAGCAAAATCATCGACAGTCGAAACGGCGCCCCACAGGGATTTCTGGCCCAATGCTATATGAACCGGGCCACTGCATACCGAACCGCCTGTCGGATTGCCGAGTCAATCTCAGACTGCAACCGGACTCTCGCCCTGAACCCTACATGCACCCAAGCACTCGAGACCCGAGCCGAGCTTCTCGAATCGATTCGGTGCTTACCGGATTCTTTACACGACCTCGAGCATTTAAGGCTCCTTTACAATACCATGGTAAGGGACCGAAAGCTTCCAGGTCCCGCCTGGAGGCAACATACCTTGCATTACAAGGAAATACCGTCTAAACTTTCCGCTTTGTCTACACGGATACAAGAAATGAAGCAACGAGTTGCTTCCGGTGAAACAGGCCGCAACGTGGACTACTATGGTTTGATCGGGTTGAGGCGCGGGTGCACGAGATCAGAGCTGGATAGGGCGCATAGGATTCTGTCCCTCAAGTACCAACCCGACAAGGCGTTGAATTTCTTAGACAAGTGTGAGTTCACTGATTACTGCGATTTCGATTCGATTAAGGACCGAGCCAGGATGTCGTCCCTGCTGCTTTACAGGTTGATTCAGAAGGGGTATTTGAGCTTGATGTCGACCATTAAGGAGGAGGAGGAGTCGAGAAAGAAGTTTTCAAATCATATCCAGACTACGAAATCAGAGACGGTGGTGATTCCGACTCGAGAAGATTCCAACACCAAGAACCAATCTCCAGTTCATCAAGGCGTGTTTTGTAGAGATCTTGCTACGGTTGGGAGTTTGTTGTCGAAAGCCGGACTCAAGAATTCGATCCATATCAAATACGCAGCAATAAGCTGCTAAACAAATCGACGAGATTGTTGGTGAAAATTTTGTCGATCGTTAGATTCGTGTAATGAGACAAATGTTGGATACTGTCTCCTCAGCCAATAATGTGTCGGGTTTGATCTTTATAGGTTATAGATTACTACTATCAAGTATTTCGAAGGTCAACGGTTATTGTTTACAGTGGTTGTTTGGGTCCTGTTAAATATTTCAGATTCAGTTGATTCTTTCCTGAAACTGACTGCACATAATCTTAAAATATTAAGTCAAATACGGCTTTACAAACTGCATTAAATATTTATTTTAGGATACGTCATTATTTAATATATTATATAATTTATATTAAAAAATATGTAATAGCATTTGAAGTGATCACGTTGGAGATCCAACATTACACTTGTTATTTTTTGTGTTTATCTATTTTTTGTTGTTCTATTTGATGGCATAAAAAAACTCTACTTATTATAGTAAACCACCGAAATTGAGCTTTGAATTGGGCCATGTAGGAGAGGCCTAAAATAGACTTATGGCCCATAACATAAACCTGTATCGTGATCTCCCTGGGCCTAAAATAGCTTGACATAAATATCACGGATTTGAAAATCGTAAAAAAGGACCGATTAACTGTTATATGCATCAACAAGTCTATTCATTTCTTTATGTTAAAATTACGAGTTTGTTATTTGATTCATTTCAACTTATCTTTAACTAAAAATGGAAATTTAAGTTCGAATTCAATTCAAAATATAAGTTTTAATTGAATTTTTAAAAATGTAATATTTTAAGATTGAATTCCAACTTAAATTTTATCAGTTTGCTTTTATGTGATTCATGTTGGATATAAGGTGTCAACGCCCTAAGAAGACAGGTGACGCCCAAACGTCCTCAGACGACACGCCAATAGTCAGTGTGCCATGGGATGACTCGCTTTGTGACCAACTAGATGGAGCAAGTAGTGCCGCATGGAGTCAACGACACGGGTGCGCCATATAGCGCCACACTAAGGCATAGCATCCATAGCGCCGCACCTTCCAGCAACCATGGCACCGCCATTTCAATGCTCGACACCTTCAAGGGTCGACCAGGCGAGCCACCTCCACGGGAGTCAGCCAACCTGGTGCGCCTCACTGTTGAGCCACCTTGGTCGAGACGAGCCACCTTCCTTGGCCAAGGCGCGCCACCTCCGCATGAGTACCTGGCGAGTCCACCTCGAGGCCTACCTGGCGCGTCCCCCTCGAGGTCACCTCGCGCTTGCCACGGGCTAAACCTGACTTTTGGTTCACCTGCACGCCATCTGCTTGACTTCAAGGGCGCGCCATCACCTCGAGCCACCTTCGAGGTTACCTCGCGGAAATTCAGTCCAGCTGGCGCGCCCAAGCCATCCCAGGTGATCTTCAAGGCCGCCTGATGCGCCATCTTCAAGGCCACCTCATGCGCCATCTTCAAGGCCATCTGGCATGCCCAAGCCTTTCTGGGACCAAAGGTGTCGCTCCATCTTCATCGAGGTCACCCGGCTTCCCTTGAATATTACAGTGTCATCACTCGATCATCAATCACAAGTAGCATGCCTCCAACTGGAGCACTAAGTCACACAAGGCTCGATGTAACACAAGACTCAATGTCAGACAAGATGACACACGACACAATACATGATAAAAAGTTACCACAGTCAGTGGTGTCAGCCTCACAAAGGTCTGACTACGGTAAAGACCTGACCATGAGCTCAAGTTAAGTATCTCTATATGTACTTCATTCCCCCTTCACTTGAAGATGACTAATTTTCGTACATGCTGTTATGTTCTCCAAAAATGAACATCCGACTAACTTGATCGTCATAGGGGAAACCACGGGCAAAACCCAATATTTTCTTATTGCAGGTCGCCGAAGCAGCACCGGGAGCCGAGGCGCGGAAAAATCGTGATCCAACAATTCACAAAAGAGTACATAGCTGAGCTACGTGTCATGAAATATAAGATTTTATTGAAGTAATTGATATCTGAAATAGACCTGAAAAATACATTTATTTTTTCATTTAAAAAGAAGAAACAAAATAAAACTTATGAAATATAAATTTTTATATATGAAAATTATTAATGAACACACATTAAGGGGAAAATAGTGCCATACGAGAGGCCCATCGTGGCCCATATGTTAAACCTCTGATTTTGAGAGAAAAAGAAAAGTCATCGTTTCTCTTCCGCGCCATTAGGGTTTTTGCTGAAGACTGATTTCAGCGTTGGATAGGTGCTCTACTAGGCTTGAATTTGATTGGGCATCTTCTGGATTCGGACGATGCAGTCACTTCGTGGAAGCGTGCGGATCCTTCGGAGCTTTGGCGGATCCATGTGTTTCAGCTCTCCCGAGCCTAATCCTTTGGGTTCAAGATCTTTCCTCTCTGCCATAGCAAACAGCTCTTCAGCATCAAAGGTTCAGTTCGTTACTCATTTTTGGTGCTGATCGTTTGCTATTTTTCAGTAGGACAGTCTTTGGTTGTCCGCAATTTGTTTTTTGAGAATTGCAGATAATTTTGCTGCATTTTCCTAGTTTTGCATTTCGATTTGAGGAGAGCATGAGTCTCACTTAAGTCTACTAGTTTTATGCAATCTTCGTTGATCAGCAAATGAATTAACTTTCTTGAGCTGCTTAGTTTTTGTGGTACTTCGTTCGAAGCTAAACGAGAAAACTGAAGTGACTACACATGGTTGTGCAATTTTAGCAGGGAAATAGTAGCTATCTATCTGCGATTTGGAGAACAGCAAATGATGGTGTTATTCCACGAATGGACCTTTTGATGCCTGCTGCTGCAAAGAGATTCATGACAACACATTCTGATTCGGTCCAAACACCTTCACAAGGATTGCCCACTGATCCACCAGCTCGTATCAAATTTAAGAGGCTTGATAAACAATCTAAGCACATTATGCAGGTAAGTTCCAGTGTCAATGGTACAGTCATGCCATTATGAATTATTTATTTTTCTTACAGCTTCTAATGGTTCCATCTTCCCTTTATATTCAGATTCTAGATAAAGAGGCCGTGGAGGAAGTAAAGGCACAGAGGGAGATTCCCGACATAAAGCCTGGTTATATTATACAGCTCAAAGTGGTATGTAGTTTAATTTTATGGCACATATTTGCTTCTTCAAAGTGTAAGAATATGGTCAATTGCTGCATTAATTCATTTCACAAGCTATGTACCATTAGTTATTGGATAACTTGATGATTATTCTTGAACCTCGAGCATTGTCTACTTGATGATGGGCAGGAAGTACCTGAAAACAGGAGGCGTATTTCTACAATAAAGGGAATAGTTATTGCTCGACGGAATGCTGGTTTGAATACCACATTCAGATTGAGGAGGCTAGTTGCAGGAGTTGGGGTTGAATCTCTCTTTCCACTGTAAGCGAGTTTTTTGTTTCTTATGTTTACTGTATATTTTATATTGTATCAACATGGAAAATATCTATATAGAAAATATTTTAAAGAAGCATGTCTGCGATTATTCATTTTTGCTAGTTTGGACTTTGGTTTGGTCTTCATCCCCTAAGTGCATGCTTACAGTAACTGTTCCCCCCGCCCCCCCCAAGTATCCTCTTGTACAGCCATATGATAAACTGCAAAAGTTGTAAGAGTTCATGGAAGTATTTCACCATGGATTCAGCTGAATTTTGATTCCAATGTATCTGTTGATCCACTAATTATCAGTGCTACAATATATTTTAACTTTACATTTTGTTCTGAGATATGGACGCATTTTATTAATGCCCTTAGTAACTATATTAATTGACTCAAATGGTTATAACTGTTACAAGCAATCGCTGCAAATTAGTAGGTAGCATGGGCCTTGAAGGATATAAGGGTTCGTTCCCTTAAGCAAAAACTAGAACGTCATGATATGGACATAGCCTCATAACCAAAATTTATTGTGCAAACGACATGTTCCCTCGTACAATGTGGGATCTCAATGTTTATCCACATGAAATTTTGGTGATATGTTTTTAGCCTTGATATTTCTAGTGTCTGAATAAGTATTATTGATTGAATGCAGATATTCGCCAAATATTAAGGAGGTAAAGGTTCTGGACAAGAAGAAAGTAAGGAGGGCCAAGCTTTATTATCTTAGGGAGAGGATGAATCCACTCAAAAACAAATGAGGTCTTCCTTCCCCTTCTTCAATAATCCTCTAAGCAGCGCCCAGAGAATTTGATCACCATTTTATTATGCTCTCAGTTGTTGATGAATTTTTCATTACTATGCTTCTCCTTTTTGTGATTTTGGGCTTAGGATTGTACAAAACCTACATATGCATTAATGGACGTGCAAGTCCCAGTATATTTCACTGATGTTTCTGCAACGGAGACGTTATGATGCTATCCATGGATAGATAGATAATGAAGCTGAAGGATTTTTTCTTTTAGGGTTTTAATTCTTATTTACTTTTACCTTATATATATTGAGATCCTCATCTATTATTTTGTTAGACTGTCAATTTATCTGGGCTAGTCTAGGCTAGGCCGAACTTAGTTTGGTCTGCCTGTTTCTCATTAGGTCTGAGCTTGGGCTAACCTCACCTCCATCCAGTCAGCTCAATTCAAAGACCAATCAATAGTTTCTGTTTCTCTCCGCAAAGGCAAGTTCTATCTGTTAAATGAATGACTTGGTTACTGAGGCCTAATAGTTGTAGGTACACTTACAAGTATATTGATTTGCAAGGGTCATTTTTCATATAAGTATGTTTCAGAAACATGTTACGTTTATAGTTTTAAAAAAAAAATCGTGGGTAAATTTAAAGGAATAAGAATGCCTTCAAACATTTTTTACTTTTGTATTTTTTTTGTCTTCTTCTAAGGCTTTAGGCTTATACGTCAAACTTTGCAGACAAGTAAGTCCCATTGAAATTTGAATTAAGGCACTTAACAATTTTTAATTAGGTTAATACTTCAATAACATGTTATAATTAAGGGAAAAGTATGAAATAGCACCCGGATGTTTGCCAGAATTGGTAACTGCACTCATGATGTTTGTTCTTACACCCATATGTTTACACTTGTTTGTAATTGAGTCTTTCCGTCCATTTTTGACAGTAACCGTTAAATATCAGGCATGTGCTGTGCATGTGCCATATATCTGACCTGATAAACCGAAAATACCCCCGAGACCCACCAGATCAGAAGAAGAAAGAAGAAGTCCTTAGTGTGGGAATACTTCACCATCGAGGTCGTGAGCCCTGACTGCCGAAGAGCATACTGCAACCAATGCAAACAGAGTTTTGCCTACAACACAGGCTCCAAGGTGGCAGGAACAAGCCACTTGAAACGCCACGTGGCGAAAGGAATATGCTAAGGTCTGCTCCGTAACCCCGACAAGACCGCTTACTCCGCCCCTCCGAAGATGGGCATGGATCGTCCGAAACGACCCTACAACAGACAGCAACCGCCTCAATACAGCCCTTTCGATCAAGACCGGGCCCGTTGTGAGATCGCGAAAATGATCATTGCCCACAACTATCCTCTCCACATGGTGGAACATTCTGGGTTCGTCTCCTTTGTCCAGAACCTTCAGCCCTGCTTCGACCTCGTCACCTTCAGTGGGGTCCAAGGCGACTGTGTGGCCACTTACTTGAGCGAAAAGCAAAGTGTGGTGAAGTTCATAGAATCGATGCCTGGTCGGGTCTGCATTACGGTGGATGTATGGACCTCTAGCAGAAGCATGGGGTACTTGTTCCTCAACGGTTACTTCGTTTTTGTTGGACTTATGTTGAAGATGTAGCTGTGTTTAAAACTTTTGTTGTATAGTGTGTACGTTATGTACGTTGTCATTCAGTTGTACTTGATGATTGTTTAATGAAGACATTGTGGACCCATAAGTTGTGTACGTTGTTATTCAGTTGTACCTTATGTTTCGTGTAGTGTTTCGTTTTCCACTCTTATGTTTGGCAAAAAATTGGTAAACGCACCCATACGTATTGACATACAGCATACAAACCAACCTGTTATCCAACATAACACAAACCAACAAAACACACAAACCAACAGAACACCAACAAACCTGTTTTAACCTAATATCCAACAGAATACACAAACCAACAGAACACAAACAAACCTGTTTTAACACAAACGAAGGTTCCACAGACCTAATATCCAACAAGATAGTATCCAACACAACTGTTCAACCAACCCAATATCCAACAAAATGAAGTCACCCAACCTAACAAACCAAAATATCACTGCAACATCAGCGCACCGAACATACTACAAAATATCAGTGCACCTAACAAACATACTATCACTGAGTAGATCGTCGCCCAAACCGGGGTGAAGTGCGAGTACCCTGAACTGGTGTCTTCTTCCTTGTTTTACCCGTTTTAAGTGGTTGGGGAGATAAGACTAGTGCCCGACAACGTGATAACTCTGGGGCAGTTGATCTCACCCGCACAAAATCGTCGTCCGAATCTATGATCAGTGGCGCCGCCTTCTTCGTAGACGGGCGTGGAACCTACATAAGAGAAATATATTTAGACGTTGTCCATATATTTAATCGTAAATAGCCAAATATATTTAGACGTTGTTGTTCCTCCAATGTTTGCCCTCAGACATCCTCGCTTGTTGTGGCCCGTTCCATGCCCGTTCTAAATTAGACATCACTTAGCTCAGATGCAACAGGAAAGTACCTAATCTAATCTTTGAAAGTCAATTGTTATTCATTAGCACAAGAGCTATATATAAGTCCCCAACAATGTTCACTTAAAGCATTCACATTTATCATGAGAATCCAAGATCCCAGTTCCACCCAGAAGAACACAATCAATATTCATCAAATCTTACTAGTTATGAGAAGAAAACACCAAATCTTTGCTCCACAAAGCTTGGTTGATACCGTCTGATAAAAACTAAACCTTTAAAGGTTGAACTAGCAAGCACAATTGAATTTTTGGTCAAATTGAGCAAGACTCGGATCAGATCAAGAAACAGAGAAACGTCAATGAGCAAAAATTGATCCAATATGGGACAATACCAGAAGGCAATCGCGAAGTGGCAGATGAGACAGTAACTGGAGGGTCCCCTGGCTTCTGTTTCCGATCATCGCCATCCCATAAGTTGGACCCATGAGTTGAGGGCCATGGCGACCGCCGCTGCGAGGGTTGATGAAAATGACCATGGGTGCTTCGGGAAGGACAAGGGGCTCACCGTCAACGCTCTGCTCTCCGATAGACATGCTGGAGGCACCGCCACTATTTGGATCCTTAAACCGAATTGAATTTCGGATTGCAAGGTGGAGATACTTGGGCATAGCAAGCGTCTTCCGCAGTTCCTGTCTATCGATACTCATGCCCGCCAAGGCGGAGATACTTGGGCAGCAGCAGCACTTCAGACGCAACGACCGGAAGTCAGCAGCAGGAGAGTGTTGAACTGTCAAGAATTAGGTTTTGCGGTAGAGTGTTCTTCAGACTTCAGGATTCAGAGTATGGAGGAGTTAAAGGTGATGGTTTGCCTTAGGGGTAATTTGGTCATTTCACATGGCATAAGTTCGAATTTAACGACAACACGTGCCCTTCACGTGACACTTAACGAGATTTTTTAACATTGGGTGCAATGACCAACAAAATAAAACATACGAGTGTACATAATTGCGACAAAAAACATATAGGTCCAACGACAAAAAATTACAAACATCATGGTGCAATTTCATACTTTACCCTATAATTAATAACCTTTAAGTGAGTTTATAACGCTGCCATAGTTTATGATTAATTACCATTTTTGACAGTCGACCTAAGTCTGCCCTACCACGTTTCTTATAAAGAAACGATGTTGCCTCCTCTCTTCCTTTTTTGTCTGCCTTGTTGGATTCGGATAGGCATCACTGTTCTGTTCCATTACATCATAGAATAGAACCCACTTCATATTTTGTCAGCACGCCCCTTTTGACATGTGCGTCACGTGCTGTGTCCCAAATTCACAAAAATATAACAATTTCATAGATGACAGCAACATCAATGATTGACCAAATATCTTCCCCAATCAGAAAGAAATTAACATCTCACCCACTTCCCAATTGAATCGAATTGATTTTGCTGACCTACCAAAAAGGAAAACTCCTCAACCCTTGATTGCTCTACCAATATATATTATGCATTCATTCATCGACCAACACCAACCATGTAATAATAAATTCTATTCCAGAAGCTGCTTTGCTTTTCTACATATTTTTTCTTTCTCGTCAACTAATCAAACTAGAAACCACCTGATAAACCAATTTCAATGACGTTGCATTGATGGAGCCAATTATACAGAATCCAAACTGGAAGTGTAGTTAGTAGAAGGACACAGTACTGTAGACACTGAGCATCAACAATCTTTGTGATGACACGAGACGACTAAAACGTTTCACCGATGCTCGGCCATTTCCTACAATGCCTGAGAAGTTAAACCGGTGCTGATTCAAGTTTATACTCCGTTGGATGGCTCTGTCGAGGGCAATTCCATCATTTACACCCACAAGAGGCCACCATTGTTTCCTCCTATGCTCCCTAGTAGCCTTCCTGATTCGGTTCAGTTCGTGCCGTACCACAACTTGGATGCATCTTGCGTAGGAATTCATGTCGTGGTCTCTTTGAATGGTTCCTCCCGAACCGTAAGCAGATCGATCGCTCAAGATTTCAAGAGGATGTGGAGAGTCGAGGAAGAGCTTCTGTGCAGCTCGAAGTTGCTTATGATTGGACGTCCAATGAGTCAAAAGGTAAAGGCCGCTTCCTGATGGAAGGAGATGGTGTCCAGGCGAGAATTTCTCGTCAGGCTGAAGAATCAGGAGCTCTCCCATTGGAGTGTACAGCAGTTTCTGAACATAACAATGCAGTTCAAATTAGAGCTGTCAACTTCTGGCATGACACAATTTACCAGACCAATTTAGCTATTCATTGAAAGAGCTCATTTTCACTGTTCCATCAACAAAGAGTTTTTGGCTAACCTCGTTTTTAAGACAAGGATGATTCCTGAAGTTGCCATTGATGGCCTTGAGGAGCTCTACAACATGGCTTGGATAACTACAAGAGAAGGCTCGGGGAACAATGTCTCTGTGCATTGTAACAGACTGCACATGGCTTCTTGGCAATCCGAGCTTGTGAAGAAGACGATCACCTCCACACATAACAGCGGGGGCTCCAAAAGTAATAACTGGAAGTAAAGAAGCTGCTGGGACTTCACCTCGAATCAAGAGCATTAGGCTAATAAGCAATGACAAACTTCCTCCAAGAGAATGGCCAGTGAAACGGAAAGTGGAGTATTTTCCATGGTTTTTCAAGTGGGTTCTGACTTCAGGCAACATCTGCTCGTATATACCTTTTGCTGCCTCGTATATACCTCTATGTACAAGAATATCAAAGCCCTGAAAAAGAAGAGGAAATAGAAAGAAAAAAAAATAACTTTTTGTTAGATGGATTGATACCATTCTCCGATTTCTTGTCAATGGGGCATTATTCTGTTATTGAACTACTGATTCTCATAACCATGAACAAACTAATCAGGAAACATTTTGGTTTACCTCAAACGGAATAGGCTCAAAAAGAAGATTTGCTTGCCATGAAGACAATGACTCCGATCCCTACATAAACAATGCAGTAGCATTAAGAGGTGTTCATTACTTTACTATTTAAAAGGATATTCTTTTTCTGTTCTTTTTTCGTTTGTGCACATAATTTTGCATATCCAGTGTCTGATGTACCTGAATAACGAAGAATCTTGTATTGCTCTCATCATCGTCACATATGAACCAATCACATGGAGATGAATAAGTCGAGTTCAGATCATCTACTAGAGCCTGCTTTACTTCTTCCTCTGCGGCCACCACTGAAGTGACAGAGTCAGTAGCTGCCACGAAGGAAGCCATATCTGAGTTCATCATATCAACTTTTTCCTTAAGCAACTGATCTTGGCTTTGTTCTTCCTCCGATGATTTGGATGGAAGTATACCCTTCATGTGAGAATGTAGATAGGAGGCTGCGGAAGCAGCAACCTGATATGCTACAAATGGAGTGATGTGGTGATACCCATTGCCCTCCTTCTCTTCACCTTTTGCTGCATTTTTTGTCAGCTTCGATTCTGCTTTAATTTCCAAGGACGCCTGTTCTTCGTCGTCAGCTTTGGTCGAATTTCTTTTCTTTTCTGCAGATGATGTCACCATTCTCAGGCCAAGGGTTTTGAAGAGCTTTTCAGGCTGATTAACATAAGATAAGATTAAAGGCGTTAATAAAAACATTGCAAAAGAGTAATCCGTAATGTAGATGATTTTCTATTGTTCTAGATTTGGCAGATTTTTTTTAGCAGGAGAAAGAGCAACCAACACTATAAGCATTGCAGGTTGCAAGAGAAAGCACGGATCGTTTTCAATTCATTTCGAGCAAATAGTTCAAATGTCAGACTACTCGGTTTCGATCGATCAAATCAACAGTAAGTAAGAGTAATCATGTACCTTGATGTCAGAAACGGCATATGAAAGGTTCCCCAAGTAGGCCATTTTATCATAGACCTTAGCTTGATCCAAAGAAACCCTCTGCAGAAACTTTGAAAATGTTTCCTTGTCCATTTCAACCTCCTCCTCTCCATCAACTCTACACGCATCACACCACTCTTCTTCTTCCTCCTCCTCCACATAATCACTGTCTTCTCCTCCTGGATCTTCACCAGAATCATTATGGTGATCAATCAGCAGACCCTTGTCAGTCATCTCAAGTAATTCACCATTACTGCAATTTATACCTTGCTTCTGCCTTCCAGTACGTAGATGAAGAACATTGGAAATCCAGTTACCATTTCGACCATCAACAGCTAAGGAAGTTTCGTCATCATTGCTAATTCCAGCCTCTGCACCGTTTGATTCCTCCCCGTCTTCAACCAAAACGGTGTCGGCCAGAGTAATTCCACCATGCCCGTGATCTCCAGCACCACTACTTCCAAACCAGAGCGACTTCAAAGGGTACCTGAAGTACAATCCGCACTTATGTTAGCAAATCCTTCACGAGGTGGTGTTTGAACATCCAGACACTCAATTTCGTGCTTCAACAACACCAATTGCGATTTAATTGCATGATTTTTTTCTCATCAAATTGGAAAAAGGTTTCAATCCTGATTACGAAATCGGTGTTGGAAGTGCTTAACACATTCACGCAGCTTGGACTCGATGAAAAGAGAGCGTCCAGAAAAATGTACTCAAGCACCGTATTTGCGTTTAAACATTCAAGCTGCCGGTCCTACCTAAAAGAGAACCTTGAAGAGGAAGGAGAGGGCGCCGTCTTCTGCGGCGGCGCTGCAACCCTGGATTTGCCCCTCCCGACAGCGTAGACCAGTCCAGCCACGCGGCCGTCGAAGGAACCGACAAGCGAGATCGCCGACGAGGCCACGCCCTGAATTCCGGATTTAAACCACAGAGACTCCATTCTTTCACGCGTCAAAAGTAGTAGTGCTCCGTACGAAGAAAACAATTTTCGAACGGTTTAAGTAGACCCGAAATCCGGGAGAGAAAAAGGCGGTGCAGAAACTGAGAGAAGCGAAAGCTGCGGCGGAAATGTATGTACACGACCTTTGAATGCTATGTCCTTCTTTCTTCTTTGAATACTATCAACTCTGGAGAAGATTGTTGAAATGGAAAACTTAAGAGAGAAGGGGAGAGAGAGAGTCGTCAATGCTGGAAATCATGCATGCTTTTGCTTTTGTAGCCAAACGGACTACTAACCGTGACTGACCTTCTCAACGTTTTTTTCTCTCTTCAAAATGATAACTCTCATTATTTATTTTCAAAAAATTCGGTTTAAATATATATATATACGGAATATATATATTTACATATATTATTATTGTTGTTTAAAGTAGAATAAAGCGTAAGGTTAAATACCAAGTAATTATTTGAACGTTTTGTAGCAAAACAAGCTACTTGAACTTTGAAAATTCAAAATTGGCTACCTCAATTTTTAAGAATGTGCAAATAACTACCTTTCATCCAATTTTCCGTCAACTGTCGTCGGAAAATCGTTGGAAAGTCGTCGGAAATTCGTCAGAAATTAAACGAAGATAGCTATTTGCATATTTTTCAAAATTGAGGTAGCCCGTTTTGAATTTTCAAAGTTCGGATAGCTCGTTGCAAAATGTTCAAAGTTCATATAGCTACTTGTTATTTAACCCTAAAACATATTATGTAATATGGTATTAATATAATTCCTTTTATTTTTATATTAAACAGATAATTCATAAATCAAAACACTTTTAATATAGCCGGAACAATGTAATTATAGTATTAAAAATTATAAACACATAAATATATTCAACAAATACATTGACTTTGCTTTGTCAGTAAATCGAAAATTTCGCAAGACTAAAAAACAATGAGAATTGACGTTATAACATATTAAAAATAAATCCAGTAATCTTGAATCAGTTTATTTACGAGGATGAAGTTGCGTGTATAGACGCGTGGCGGGTGAACTTTGAGAAGGACACCGTGTATCTACGTGTCGAATCTCTGCCACTAGGCAGGCAGCCAGGAGACTTTTCCTTCTTTTCTACTTTCCTGTTGTCCTTCCCAATATCTGTCGTCACCTGAGCACAAAAGCGCGTGGTCTCTTCGGATATGGAGAAGAAGCAATTGCCACGTCAATGGTCATAGCCACAAGAAGGATGGTTTACACTTTACACTTTACATTGCCCCCACAATGGTCATTGGATAGATAGTCAAATTACTTTTTTTTTACCAAAAACAAAAAACATTGCCCCCAACGTCTTTGTCGTAATTGGGCTGCACTCTTGATTAAAAGCCCATTTGAGGGTGTCGAGGAGGGAAACATCAAACCTTCTTATTTGTGTTTTCTGGTCTTTTTTTAGTGACGTCAAGAATAAAATAGTACAAGAAAAGGCCAATGCCTTGAATACTAGTGAGACTCGATCATTTGCTGGAACATCTTGCACACAATATCGTAAGACATTCGTTTGATCTCTCTGGAGTGACTGCAATCTGACCTTTTAACTGGGATTTGATCTGCACAGGATTAGCAGGTTCCCCTACTTTAACTACACATAAACAAAATTTCTAAGGCTGCATACTTTCAGTTACAGTGGGTAAAATGTAGGCCTTGATTTTGTTCAGTGTAACAAACGTCCAGACCCTTTACAAGTCTCAGAAGAGTATGGTTAGTGATGGATCAGAAGCTTTTGTTACATTTACTACGAAAAAACAACCACAAGATCTTCTTTCATCCTAATGAGTGTGTTGTCAAGTCGCCTCAAGTTTCGGACTCTGAATCCTCTTTTCTATCTGCATCCAATTCCCCATACAACTTGTCTCTTTCGGAATCTGAATCCGATGCATAATCAACCAACTTAAGATCCAACCATGGTCTGTCATCTTGCGTCCTAATCTGCACTGACCTTAGCAGTGCGGTTCTCCTTAGATCTGCTGAGTGGCATATATCACTTGGAGAAGAAGGGAACCTACCTTCCGAGTCTGAGGAGCTTCTTGCTCGAGGATGTGATGAGGAAGGTGCTGAAGAAAAGGTAGTGTTGTTTGAGTTGGAGCAAAATGCACTTAATGGTCTTTGGTATTTGCATGGAGAGACAGGACTGGTCGGTCTGCTGACGGTCTGGAAGGAGGTGGAGTTTCCGAAAGATTCAAAGAATCGGGACTCGTCTGAATCTTCTGACATTGGTGAGTATTGCAAGGAGATATCATCTCTGAAGAAGCACAACACAGGACAGGAGTAAAGAGGAAGTAAAATTGAGAAATGTATGTTGACCGATTCAAACATTTGAAATGGACTATACCAAATTGAGCGGCTGCTAAAGAACATAAACTAGAAGATGGCAATAGTGATATCTAATATCTTATTTAAATGAAAAGGTTACTGCTTTGCTTGAGTGAGGCAGCTAATTCATATTTGAGGTAGCAACTAAGAGCAAATGATTTAGGTTGGGGAGAGGAACATGAACATATAATTGAAGAGGTCACAATCAGGTATTCAGCGAATCCATTTGCAAATATCAGTTCAATTACATTCTCAGCAATGTCACTACCAAGATCAGTGAATTAAGTATACCTTTCAGACCTAGCAGGAAAATCCATTAGATTGTCTGACAGTGACTCTCCAACTGTCAATCCATTCAAGCTGGAAGCCATGATCTGCCAAAAAAAATCCAATTTCAAACTCACCATTAGCAGGAAGAAAAATAAGACTGTTCTTCTTCCTGCCAATTTTCTAAACTTTAAACGACATATTTTGATCAAGGTACAGCTATTAGCTATTAGAGTAAACAATTGAAGTAGATCCCAGAACGGTTGATGATTCTAAGCTCTTTATATAAATTGATTGCCAGTATAAACAGCTTCGGAAATGTTGTTGTAATTGAGCTTTAACAATTAGTTCGCTAACGGGAAGAACAATGAGATGTAAATAAGTAAGAAGAGGATCATTAACCTCGCTCAGGTAGCGCTTGTGTGAGTTTAGATTATCGACATAAACATCGTCCTCGGGATCTCTGTTTCGTTTCCCAGATGGCGATGCTGTTGACGCCGCCGGCAAGGAGATCGACGTTATCGGCGATGACACGGAGTTTGAGTCGAAGCCCATAACTAATCGATGAGACAAGAAATTGATCGGACCGCTGGGAAATTGCCCACCTGGCTGGTATGGCTGAGCTCAATGGAGAAATGGTGGCAGTTTGCCCTAATTCCAAACGGACAGGAAACTACTGGGAAAGTTGCAGATTTCTATTTTTTTTGGCCACTAATTGTAGAAAATCTCAAAAGTCGATATTTTGGACAGAAAATATCAAAAACAAAAGAGAAGTGAAAAGGCAAGTTGACCAAAGGTTTATTCATTATTGCACCCCAAGGTTCTCACTGCTTTGATAGATGCACCCTAGTCTTTTCTAGGTTGCTCAACACACCCCAATGTATACTTCGTATAAGGGGTGAGCAAAAAAGACTATTGGAATGAATTCCTGAAAAAACTGTCCTGAATAATCCGCCCCGAGTTCAAGACTGAATCAATACGGAAGTTTTTTTCCTCCTATAAGTCAGTCTCAGACTCAGTTTTTTGTTTCTTCAAATTCATGAATGTACCGGTTTGACCCGACTTATAGAAAAAACATAAGCTATTCATAATATGTATTTGATCAAGCACTGGAGATCTTCAACAAATCCAAGCTTCTCAACTGTGAGGAGACGATGCTTACAACTCTCTCCTCTTCGCTCTCTACAAGGTGAAGTTGTTCCATGGAGTATATGTTTTGACGAAAAAGTTGTGCAATTTTTTTCTTCAAAAATTCGATTCAAGACCGACTCATACATTTTTTTTTGCCAAAATCGGTCTCGGTCCTCCAACTATAAGGCCCGAAATTTCGAGCTCAGTTTTTTTCATTCCCAAAAAGTCTGTTCCGAGCTCACCCCCAACTCCATATTGTTAAATGCATCACTCCTCAATTTACCATTCCTGTATGAACAAATTAGGGTTCAGAATCACACTTCAAGGCCTAAGGGGTTAACATTCGATTAGGGTTTTCTTTTCAGAGGTAAATTTTATATCAAAATGGAATTTAAAGAGTACACTACTCTTTTACCAACGAAATTATATTTTTCGTCGGTAAAAAGGAATGGTCTATGAATAAATTGTGAATAATACAAATAAATAAAATTAGTCTCTAAATCTTTGGAGTCAGCTCATGCACATGAATTAGTGCATGCATTATGTTCCCTCTACCATCCATCCCCTGCTACCCCGCACTCACTACTCCAACTTATTCCAACCCTAATTAAAACATCTTCTGCCCAAACCTGAAGCAAATCTTGGACAACACAGAGAACAAAGATCCTAGGAAGACAAGCAACCATGAAACCGCAACCACAGAACGCTCCAAGGCGTCACCCCAATCGACTCTACGTTTGGGGACATGTGTTCTATCTGATATCAGCAGTGCTCTGTAGACAGCTTCGGTTAGGGAAAATGCGGTTACCGGATCGGATTCTTCAGCTAGGAATCCATATTCAGTTAGGCAGACGATGTCGTAAATTCCGGTTGTCTCGGAGATCTCGAGGTATTCGCTTATTCTGAGTCGGGCTTCGATCCGATCTTCGGCCGATAGCAGGTCGCCATGGGTCAGGATTAGGATAGGGGTCTGATCTGAATATAACCAACCAAGTTATCATATTAGAAGTAAGTTCATAATATAAAAAAGTCAAATCATTAGAAATTATTCAAGTTGAATAAAAATTTAATATTGATCAAGAACTCCAACAGAAGATGTTATTTAAGAACTTACTGGATTGTCTCAGAGCAGGGGAGGAGAAGAGCTCTTTGAGGGCCATTAGAGGCTTAAGATCGCCTTCTTTGGCAGCTTTGTACACGTCAGCAACGTTGACAACCACCATGATACAGTTGACTTTCCGTCTTGCAAACTTTGAGGAGGAGGAGGTGGAAGGCCTCAACGCAAAGAGCTCAGGATCATCGGAAACTGCCATTGGCTCTCGATCCCCTGCTCTGCGGCACAGTTGGTTATGGCGGACCCCTTCTGCCATCCAATCGGAGAGCTCGTCCAGACCCTCGTTGACCCGATCGTAGTCAAATCCTCTCGAGTCATACACACAGAACCCACTCCTCATGGATCTCAACACGTTGTGAGCCTCTAACCTCATGGTGGTATAGTTTGAAGAATTCTCTGAAAGAAAACAGAAGGTCTTCTTATCGTAACTGATCAAAGTTAGGGGGGGTAAGTAATGAAAGCGATAAAGTTAAGGGAGATATTTGTAATTACTCGTCGATGTCCGTGCAAACGGAATCAATCCGGCGCGACCGAGAACGCTGTACATGAGGTTGACGACAGCGCTCTTGCCGGACCCGCGGAAACCGACCAGAAGAATCGTATTTGTTTCCGGACTCTCCATTCCGTCCCTTCCGACATCTCCAGTCGGAACCCAGAAATCTCCGGCTCGATAGGACAGCAGCTTGTGGCGGAGCTCATCGAGTCCGTCGGCAGCCACCATGGCGAGACGCTCCATCTCCCGAAGAACCCTAATCCTTGGGCTCAGTCCCGAGACGCCGGAGCCTCCGTTAATCTTGCGCAGCTTGACACAGTCGTCAAGCATGGCCGCCGACCGCCACCAGCAGTAGAAGGCCTCCGACTGGAGTCCCTCACTGGAGGTTTCCTCATCGGTGGTGGAGTCGAGATGGGGTATCATGTGTTGGAATAAGGTTGGGTTACACGGCTCCAGGGTTGGACTTTGAGTTGATTAGGGTTTATGCAAAGAGAATTGTTGCTACAGTTTGAGAATGGTGGTGGTCTTGGAGAAGAAGAAGAAGAAAGGGTGGCGATGGAGGGAGGTTTTTAGGCGGTCATTGAGAGCCGTTGGGTGGCTCTTGCGCCTCCGTGCTCTATTGTCTTTTTAGCGGGAAATAGCCGTTTCGCAACGTTCATATGTTCAAATGGAATACGGGAAACCTGACCATTTCGGTTTTAACAGAACCGCTGTCGTAAATGGGCTTAGGTAAAAGATGACTTTTTCCCATAAACAAGACCGTGTGCCTTTCGTCCTTCAAAGGCCATTCATCCGCTCAAATATAGGATATATATATATATATTATGAAAATTAACTTGGAAGTTAGTAATTTACGTGTGGGTGTATATTCGATAACAATAATTTTTTTAGATATAAATATCTTCTTTATTTATTTTGTGATATTCTTATAATTATATGTGTATGTACGGGGATGGGAAAGAACAAAGAATAATGGAGACAATTTCAACCTCATTTTTTTTCATGATCTATTCTATACAGAATACAAATATAGTATATTATATATGATCTAAATGATAAAATAATATTTTGAAAAAATAATATTCACTATTTATTTGTTTTTTATATATAATTTTTTTCAACAATAGTTTTTTTAGATATCATCACTGTATGTACGAACTTGAAGATGATGATAATATATCCTTCTTCCATGAACTGAATATCCAAAACTACTCTATTAATTTCTCATAATACTTGATCTTTGACTTCAATAATGAATGCAACCTTAACCCTAAGGTATGGATACAATATACACATATAATTTGTTGGTCCATTTATTATCTTTTTACGATTAAAAAAACTAATCGTCACACGTGGCGCATTGCTGGAATAATTAGATTGTTTGACTCAGTAAAACCAACACGTGGATGGATCATGTTCTTTTGACTCATGCAGAGAAACCGACATTTGCGCACGTGATCCCATACACATACTCCACCTAATCGTCAGTATAAAGCACACCGTTACGCATGAATGAGGCATCACCGATCCGAGCTGGTCCCTAATAAGTTTCCTCCCCCTCCCCCTTCGAAAAGAATTTGCAATTCAGGAGAAACCCTAACCACAAAAATGAAGGGTTTTTCCATGAATAAGAGCCGAGGGGTGAGCGGCGGCTGCCACCGCCAGAGAGAGCAGCTGCACAGCTCTGGTGGTATCAGAAAGAAAAGGACCGAGACAAAACAAGCTTTAAGGAGGTTCGCAAGAGCAGAGACAAGGAGTTGGATGAAGAAGGGATCGGAATCTTCCCTAAGATTCTAATGTTACATAATATGTTTAGGGTTCAATGTAAATAATGAAGATGTTATATCTCTTATATATATATATATATATTATATTACAACTCGTAGCTATATTCTACTATTTTATATAAGTGAGATTGATTTATTATTATTTGATTGAATTATTTTGTTATTCATTATCACGGGGATAAACCTATTTACTCATCTCTATGGTTGAGGTGGGTCTGATAAAAAAAATTGAGTCTACGTCTCTAGGTCCCTTTAGACGTGTCAATGAACGGTTACAAGGAATAGAAAACAGAGAATAGTGTATATCAGCCAAACTTGAACGGTTGTTCATGTCATTATATTCAACTGTTTGAAAGACTTAAATACTGCATTTATAGAAAGAATTCTCCACTAAGTCCACTACTCCACTAACTAACAGACTATCCCACTAACTAATAGACTATCCTTAAATTACGCCAACAGTAACAAACCACTTCTACTGGACTTTGACCCAAAAACATAAAAAAAAAACTGAATTGACTGAGAGAAAAAACATCTCGGCTCATTAACAGAACAGAGGACACGACCAACTAACAAAGATAACTTCTAAACATAATATTTCCTACCATTCCCCCCTTTAAGCTGAATATTACTGCAGAATATCAGCTTAATATATATATTCACATAATCCAAGTTTGTTCCTCAAGTACTGAAATGATGAAAATTTTAGTGGTTTTGTAAACATGTCCGTCACTTGATATTCACTTCTGCAAAATACTAAATTGATTTCTTCATCTTTGCACATATCTCTTAAGAAGAACTGTTTTACATCTATGTGCTTGCTTCAACAATGAAGGACAGGATTCCTCAATAACTTTATTGCAGAATTGTTGTCACAGTAGACAACAGTAACTGTTCTTTGTGTTGCTCTTAACTCATTAATCACTCTTCTCATCCATAGTGCATGCCACGCACAACTTGTAGTTGTTATGTATTCTGCTTTTGTACTTGATAAACTAACTACAGATTGCTTTCTGGAGGACCATGAGACTGCAACTCCACTTAACACAAAGAGATACCCCGATGTGCTTTTTCGATCATCTCTATCTCCTGCATAGTCACTGTCAATATATGCAATTAAATATTGGCTGAAATCTCTTTTATAGTGTAGTCCGTAGTCCTTTGTACCTTGCAGATACCTAAAGATCCTTTTTGCAGCCAGTAAATGTGACTCATAGGGGGATTCCATATACCTACTGATTAGACTAACGACATACTGAATATCCGATCTTGTGGCTGTTAAATACATCAAACTCCCTATGATTTGTCTATAGAGAGTCTTATCTACTTTCTTTCCTTCCCATTGTTTCATTAATCTATTTCCCACTTCAACCCGTGTATTTACAGCATTGCAATGCTCTAACTTGAAGCGTTTTAACACATCTCTCACATATTTTTTTTTACACAAAAATCCATTTTCTAGTTTGTTTGATCTCCAAACCCAAAAAATAGTGCATCCTCCCCATATCAGTCATTTTGAATTCTGTCAACATACATTTTTTGAACTCGTAAAACATATTTGAGGAGTTTCCCGTGTATATCAAGCCATCAACATAGATACATACCAAGAGAAAAATTCCATGTTTTCCTGTTTTTATAAACACTGTATGTTCATATGGACACTTTTCAAATCCTATTTTTAACAGATAAGTTTCTTATCTGTTGTACCAAGCTCTTGGAGCTTGCTTTAGTCCATATAAGGACTTTATAAGTTTGTATACCTTTTGTTCTTTCCCTTATTTCAATACCGTGTGGTTGTTCTACATACACTTCATCTTCTAATCTTCCATATAGGAAAGCTGATTTGACATCTAACTGATAGATTTCCCACCCATCTTGAGCTGCTAGGGCTAAGATCAATCTAATGGTGTCCATCCTAGCTACAGATGCAAACACTTCAGTATAATCGACACCATACTCCTATTTATACCCTTTCGCAACCAACCTAGCCTTATGTTTATCCATTTCACCGTTTTCTTTCAGCTTTATTTTATAGACCCATTTTACACCTATAGTCTTATGCCCTCTAGGTAAATCTACCAGCTTCCATGTTTTATTTTCTTCAATCGATTCTATCTCACGTTTCATAGCTTTTCTCCATTTCATATCCGTAGAGGCAACACTAAAGTCTACTGGGTCACAATCTGCAAACAAACAGAAATGACTAGCATAATCTATATCAGATTGATAGTAGCTAATCTCATAGTCTTCTAACCAAGTTGGATTTCTTGTTTGCCTCTTTTAAGGTCGCTGCAAGGTTGAGCTTGCTTCATCATGTATTTTTTGTTCTACTGCAGTTGAAGATTCACATGATTCAAAATGATGTTAATGCTCAACTTCAGTTTCATGGTCCTCTTGGCTTTCTTCTTCATCTAAAATCTGTTCGGGTGAGGTGTCCTCTTTCCAACTCCATCTCTTCCATTCATCAAACGTTACATCTCTGGATGTGATCACTTTTTGTGTGATTGGATTATACAGTTTGTATGCTTTTGATTCTTCACTCATCCCTAGAAATATGCATTTTTCACTCCTATCGTCTAACTTACTCCTTAACTTTGATGGAACATGAGTGAAAGCAATACATCCAAAAACACGAAAGTAATCGACTGAGGGTTTCTTACCAGACCAGGCTTCTTCTGGTGTCTTGTTTCTGACTGCATATGTGAGGCATCTATTCAGGACATGGAAACTCCACAGAACTGCTTCAAGCGAGAACTGTTTTGGTACAACACTTGATGTAAGAATGCTTCAGACCATGTAAAGAACCGTTCTGTTCTTTCTCTCGGCTACTCCATTCTGCTGTGGAGAATATGGAGACGTCTTTTCTTTATGAATCCCATGGTGCTGGCAGAATTGTTCAAATTCCATTGAGCAGTACTCTCCTCCTCTATTTGATCTGAGTACCCTTATGTATTTCCCTGTTTCTTTTTCAGTTAAGGCTTTGAATCTTCGAAAATGATTCAGTGCCTCTGATTTTTCCTGCAGCAAATACACCCAGCCTTTTCTTGTAAAATCATCAATAAATGTTATAAAGTACATTTTTCCATCATTTGATGTTGGATTTGGGGGTCCAGAAATGTCTGTGTGAACCAACTGTAGTGGTTCCCTCGCTTTCCAAGCTTTTCCTTTTGGAAAGCTCTTCCGTGCATGTTTACCAACATCACATGATTCACATACCTGATTTGGATACTCGATGGGAGGTAACAACCCGCTCACCATGTCATTTCTGCTCAGTGTTTTTAGTCCTCCAAAGTTGAGATGACCAAAGCGTAAATGCCACAACCAAGGTTTACTCTCCTTTTCGTTAACGTTACCTTCCTCAACTGAAAGACTAACCTGTATTTCATCTATTTTAATAGGGAATAGTTTATTTGAATTCATTTTGATGCTGAGAATTGATCATTTCTTGTCATTGTAGACTTCGCAGACTCCATCTTCTATTGATATCATGTAGCTCATTTCTTGTAATTGACCCACACTAAGAAGGTTAGTTTTTAAAGCAGGTACATACAGTACGTCATCTATACTTTCCACAAAATCATTTCTGGATTTTAGTTTAATAGTGCCCTTTCCTTTTACTTCAACTGAGGAGTTATCACCAAAATATACAAATGACTTATATGATTCATCAAGATCAGAGAAAGAGGTCTTACATCCACTCATGTGGTTGCTGCATCCAGTGTCTATGAACCACACATTGTCTTTTGAATTTTTTTTCAGATTCGTGGGCCATCAACAGTACTTCTCCTTCAGTTTTCTCAGCAAAGTTGGATTGTTCCAGCTTGTTTTCATCTGGTAGCTTGGTTCAGCAATCAATTTTATAGTGCCCAAACTTGTGGCACCGAAAACATTACACGTTTGGTTTGTACATGTTCCTTCCTCGGTCTCTTCCTCTGAAGCTGCCCCCTCTTCCTCTGTTGTTGAAATAGTTACTCCTGTTTTCATTGCTTTCGGCCCTTGGTTGATGGCCTCCTTCATTGTGCTGGCCTCTTCCGAAATTTCCACGTCCTCTTCCTTTATTGAAGTTTCCCCGCCATCTGTTGTTTGATGACTGAGACGACACATCTCCTGTGGTTGCTGTTAGGGCTTGTTCTTCAATGGATGAAGTGCAGTTCATCTTTTGTTCATGAACTATTAATGAGCTTTGTAGCTCATCGAGGGTCAGCTTCTCCATGTCTTTCGATTCCTCGATTGCACACACTACATAATCAAATTTCGGACTCAAGGAGCGGAGAATCTTTTCAACTACTGCAGTGTCGTTCATGGTTTCACCATGAAACCTCATCTTATTGCATATATCCATTGTCCGAGAACAATATGCAATCACCTTCTCACCATCCTTCATTTGGAGCAACTCATATTCTTTCCTCAGGGCCTGCAATTGAGCACGCTTCACTCGTGGTGATCCAGAGTATTTTTTACTCATCGAGTCCCAGATTTCCTTAGACGAGTCTTTGCAAAGAATCGTCTCAAGAATCGTTCGATCAATGGACTGAAACATGTAATTCTTTGTCTTGAGGTCCATCAATTTTCTTGCGGCATAGTCTCCCCTGTCTTCTTTCCCAACTCCATTTTCGAACACGTCCCAATACTCGGATCGTAAGAAATTCTCCATCAACGTGCTCCAATAATCATAGTTCCCATCGAAGCGAGGAATTACTGGAGCAACATGGCTTGAACTTTCTCCCATTTGGTCTTGACGTGCGATTCCTCAACCTTCAGCTTTGATACCACTGATAAAAAAAATTGAGTCTACTGCTCTAGGTCCCTTTAGATGAGTCAATGAAGCAAAGCTTCGGTTACAAAGGAATAGAAAACAGAGAATAGTGTATATTAGCCAAACTTGAACTGTTGTTCATGTCATTATATTCAGTTGTTTGAAAGACTTAAATACTGCTTTTACAGAAAGAATTCCCCACTAAGTTCACTACTCCACTAACTTACAGACTATCCCACTAAGTCCACTATTCCACTAACTAACAGACTATCCTTAAATTACGCTAACAGTAACAAACCACTTCTACTAGACTTTGACCCAAAAACATAAAAAAAAAACACTTCTAATAGATTTTGACCAAAAAACATAAAAAATAACTGAATTGACTGAGAGAAAAAATATATTGGCTCATTAACATAATAGAGGACATGACCAACTAATAAAGATAACTTCTAAACATAATATTTCCTAAAAGGGTCTGTCTAATCACAGGTAATCACGTGTAGGGTGTACACGTGTAGGGTGTACACGTGAAAATGCACATAGTGCAGTCATCGTGGTTATTGGCCAAAAAAGAAAAAGTCATCATGGTTGAAGGATAATGTGAGAGACCATAATTGAAGTCTAAGACCATCTCACTCGTATCCTTTACTGTGGTTAAAGTTTAGAATATTATTGACTATCGCCATAACACTAGAACTACATACTTTATTAAATTTAAATAAATAGTTATGGAGAATTCGTAGTATTTTCTTAGATCGACATATTGATTCCCACTAATCCGTTCTCGTAGAGACAATCTGTTTAGCAATATAAATCGTTAGATTAAATTATAATGTTTTAAAAATATAAGGATTAATATATATAATAATCAAAATGTAGGATCATCAACGATTTAAATTGTAATATTTTAAAAATGTAAGGATTAATATATATAATAATCAAAATGTAGGATCATCCATTATATTGTAAGGATTAATATGCAAAATAATTAAAATTCAGTATTATTGTGCAAATTTTGTACATTATCGAAATTGATCGCAATTTTTTTTAAAAAAATAAACTAAGGTTCGTGAGGTGCAGAGTATTTTTAAGACAATTTTGTTATGTCCTAACCTGTAGGTTCATAATTGAGTTTATAGAACTATGATTTTTTTAGAATACAACAGTATCGTCAATGAGAAATTAGAACAAAATTTATCCCAACTTAACTGAATGACACTTGAACTCAATCAACCGTAGCGATCATGACGATCTAACACGATCGAAATGTGGAACACTATCACGAAAATAACTATAAAACAGAGCATTTCATTTTTTATTCTTAAATTTTGTAAGAGAGGAAAATTTCATATTTCTAGTATTAGTAACTTAATGAGTACGCACAAATATTTAATGGGTTAATAGCTTCAATTGTACAATATGTTTGAGTCATGTGATCGGATGGTACCGTATGTTTTTTGATGTGGCCAAACGGTCCGTTATGTTTGGAGGAGGTTGTCCTATGGTATTATGTTAGTCAACCATTAGATTTTTCTTTTAAATGGTCCATGTCAGCACACGTCAATGTCACATCAGCATTCAGCGCCACGTAGATATATAATATAATATTTCATTTTAAAAATAAAAATAAATAGGAAAATAAAAAATAGGGAAAAATCGAAAACTTATAAAAAAAAAGTTTTAAAAAATATTTTAAACTATATATATTAATAAAAAAAATATTTTTTATAAATTTATTTGAAAAAATTGAAAACCGAACAAAAAAAAACTAGGGTTCGACCCTTGGGGTCCAATTGACCCAGCCTAGGGTCGAACCATGGGTTGGGTTGGACCCCTACCAGGTTGCCTGACATGGGCGACTAGGTCTAGGTCAAACCCAGGGTTGGGTTCGACCTACCCTTGGAGTCGAACTACCCTTGGGGTCCAATTGACTCAGCCAGGGTCAAACCCAGGGCTGGGTTCGACCTAGACCTAGTCGCCCAGGTCAGGCGACCTGGTAGGGCTCCAAACCAGCCCAGGGTTCGACCATAGGCTGGGTCAATTGAACCTCAAGGGTCGAACCATAGTTTTTTTTGTTGGCTTTTGATTTATTTTTTTTAAAACAAATTTTTATTAATATATAAATTTTGAAAATTTTTCTATTTATTTTTATTTTCCATTTGCCACATCAGCGCTACGTCAACATTCCGTTAGTTAAACTTGACGGCAACAGTAATTTAGACTAAATAATAATATTATGAAAACATAAGGTATCAAGAAACAACATAGGGGTACTATCCGATCACATGACCCAAACATATGACACCATTGAACCTATTAACCCATATTTAATGTGGTACAAAAGTTCTATGCAAGTTTGACCTAATTGTAAAATAAACTCAACCTTAAAAAAATATATACAATTTAACTCATTTTTCCAACATTAAAATAAAATATCATCCGATCACGTTAGTTAGACGGGAAAAGTCTGAAAATGGTCCATCATGTTTGCACAAAATGGTTTTCGGTGCAACTTGTTTTTTAGTGATGGTAAATGGTTCAATACGTTTGAAAATGATGGTAATTGGTACCTCCGTTACTTTTATGTTAAAAAATTTCGTTAAATATTTTTCATAATTGCAAAATTAACCAAATATTTTTATAAATGTTACAATTACACCCTACAAACTTACACTAATGTTTGAAACAAGTCCCGACTCAATTCGAGCCACACCGGGGGTCCCCTAGCCAGGGTCCAAACCCCGACCAGGTCACCTAGCCCTGGGGACCTGGTCTGGGCTCGGACCCAGACCAAAGGACCCCCGATTGGGGCTCAATTGGAGCCCCAATATTTTGAACTGAACCTGGTCCTATGGTCTGGTTCCTAACCCGGAACAGGTCGCCCAACCATGAGTACATGGTCTGGGTTCGGACCCAGGTCATAGGACCCCCGATTGTGGCTCAATTGGAGCCCTAATCGGTTTTTACCGAACCTAGCTGGTTTAGGTTCAAACGATTGGGGCTCCAGTTGAACCCCAATCGGGGGTCCTATGGTCTGGGTCGGAACCCAGACATGGTCGCCCAACCATGGGTACATGGTCTGGGTTAGGACCCAGACCATAGGACCCCCGATTGGGGCTCAATTGGAGCCCTAATCGGTTTGGACCGAACCTGGCTGGTTTAGGTTTAAACGATTGGGGCTTCAATTGAACCCCAATCGGGGGTCCTATGGTCTGGGTCTGAACCCAGAAATGGTCGCCCAACCATGAGTACATGGTCTGGGTCCTAACCTAGACCATAGGACCCCCGATTGGGGCTCAATTGGAGCCCCAATCGGGGGTCCTATGGTCTCGGTCCGAACCCAGACCAGGTCCTCAGGGTTGTGTGACCTAGTCTGGGTTCGGACCCTGGCTAGGGGACTCTTGGTGTGGCTCGAATCGAGTCAGGACTTGTTTGAAACATTAGTGTAAGTTTGTATGGTGTAATTGTAACATTTAAAAAAATATTTGGTTAATTTTGCGAATATGAAAAATATTTAACGGAAATTTTTAACAGTCTAGTAACGGAGGTACCAATTACCATCATTTTCAAACATGTTGGACCAAAAACAATCGTTTGGGTTGGAAAACCATTTTCGTCAAATATGTTGTACCATTTTCATACTTTTTCATTAGTATGACAAATACTGAATACCATACCGTTATAACTATTAACTCAAAATTAAATTATACTTTTGAAAACATCTTTTTTTGGTGTATATATATAGTGTCCATGTTGCTTTCACCAGATTCTCTGCCACGTAGCATACGACCAAGCAATATATCAAATTTAGAATGTCTGACTCCGTAATAATTCATTCACCTCCAATCGGTGGCGCGGTAAATTCTTAAAACGATTCATTCATAGAACCAGCCGAAACTTCCGCAAAGTAAACCCTAAATTCCACCTGATTGTCACTATAAAACCATCTTCTCCACCAATTAACCATGCAAGCATCTCATCCAGCTGAGCCCCAAGTCATTTCGTAGCCATCGCCCTTCCAAGGAGAAAACCCTTATCAAAATGAAGGGTTTCTCTGCAAATGAGAATCGAGGGGCGAGAGGCTCACGCCGCCAGAGAAAAAGCCTCGAGCCGCTCCGCACCTCGGGTGGCGTCAGGAAGAAACGCACTGAATCAAGCCAAGCAGGGCGGAGGCTTGCAAGGGCCGCCGAGCCAAGGAGCAGTAATTTAATGAAGAAGAAGAGAGCATTGAAAGGAGGATTAAGTGCTGACTGCTGAAAGGCTCTGCGTGCGGCCAAGACCACCTCCTCAAGAATTCGTGATTTCTCCGACGAGTTTCAATACGTCGAAAAGAGTTATGCGCCTTTGCGGTTTGAAAGCCCGGTTCGAAACCGGTCCGATTCGGATGACACTCAATTCCTTATAATATCAGTCATAATAATTATACAATTATTTCTCAAACTTTTGTCACAAAAAAGATAGTTGTCTCTCCGACTCTGCCGTAGCTAACCGGGGCGTTTCTTTTACGGAATTCAGAATTCGGAATAAAAAATAGGGTTTCGTTTACAGAATTCAAAATTCAAAATAAGAAATAGAAAATATGAATAGAAAATAAGAAATATAACATAAAATATGAAGTTGTTTCTTTGGTGGAATTGAATAGAATAAGGAATTTTGTTATTTTTTTTGTGGAATGGAATATGGAAAGAGAATGGAATGTGGTAAAATAACATATTTGCCTCTCCTTATATATGTATAGTATATAATACATATAATTTGTGTTAATTAATTTTAAAAATAATACTATTATATAATATAATTAATTATTAATTATAAAAACTTTTAAAATAATTTAATTAATATTAAAAAAGCCCATTAGTTAAGTAAGATTAAACAGTTAAATTAATGTAAATTTTAATATAAATTAATTCTTCTTACTAATATTCATCGACGGTATATTTACCCAACCATAATATTATTAATGATCATACTTACATAATACCAAAAAAAAGCGTCATAAACTAAAATTATACAATTTCGTAATATTGAACCCAACTTCGTAATACAACTCCAGTTTACAACTTCATCAATCAGGGCATTCGCTAGGGTAAGACATTTCTTTCCTTGTAAGTAAACTCTTGTACTCCATAAGCTTGTTGTAAGTACAACTGACATGGCTAAAATTCAAGTTCTACGTCTGGGATTTCATCTATCAAACTGTTGGATGTTGGATAGCTAAACAGCTATGTAGAAGGATTTCATCCATTCGCTTGGGAAAGAGCATTCAAAGGTGGGTTGGAGAACCTGTAGCATAGTACTACATGTAAGTGGGGTTCTAATACAATAGGTTTTTTCTTCTTTTGTATGCTCAGTCTCCTTATATTGCCTTAGCTTAAACATGGTTCAAAGGGCACCTCTTAGGTAGAAATCAATGACAGCTTTTAATCTACTTATTAAAAAAACTCTGAGGAAACTTTAGTGATCAAACATACCTGAGTGCCCTTGCTTTTCTCTTATCATCCTCCTCTCGATCTGTCTTTGAAGTTGGTGCAAATCGAGCAAGACGATCTTTCTTTTTTGCATCTTCCTCAGTTGTATCCAGACAGTTTAGAGACACCAAATCTGATTAAAAAAATAGTAATGAGAATGAAATAAGTTCTGGGAAATTATACAACACTGACTGGCTTATGCGAAATGCTTATTTAGAAACACACCTCTCTGCCCTAGCTTTCCTCTTCAAATCCACAGATTTACTCAGAGCTTCTGACTTATTTGACCCAGTAGCAGTACTAAATCTGTAAAATTTAATTATTCAATTATGAGAAGCAAGTCTTAAGATGCACATGCGAGGGGATGATTTCAAAACCATAACATATGCAACCACGGACAATGGGTTACTATCAAGAACACCAATAGTGCACCATCTGGTACTCTTTGATCGCACAGGAAATAAGCATCCATGAAATAAAGAAAGTTCGTATTTCAATAAGTAAATCAAAAGTTGTTCAATTCAATCCTAGGTTTAACAATAACCAACAATCCCTTCCTACGCAGATCAAAACTCCGGAGCTTAAAATTCCCACAAGAATAGCTAAAGCACAAACCTGGGTTCAGGCCTGAGGAGAGGCGCGGTCTGGCTTCGACATACCTGAGGAGAGGAGAGGCGCGGGGAGCTTCGACGGGGCTGAGGAGCGGTGACTTCACATACGCTGGGAGCTTCTTCTGTTCTTCATCAATCAGTTGGAGGGTAGTTTGACCCTTTTGAAATGTTAACGAGTGCAAATCCGTCATTTGGACATCTATTCCGGATTCCTTGCTTTCTAGGCTTAGGAATTCTTTGGGTTTCATCCGGAATGTTTAAGTCTACCCCGCCCGGAATGTCTAAGACAAATTTTACCAATTCCGCGAAAAGAACAACTTCTTACGGATTCCATAAGCCGAATTCCTTATCCTTTCCATGAAAAGAACATGTCATTAGGCTTTACATGAAATGGCAACAGCTGACCAGATGTGACTGATGATTGTTGATTAGACATGCTCGCCACCTCAGCTTATTGTTAAGAAGGAATTACGATATTCACTTGAATAACAATACTAGGATTAGCCCAACCAGCACGGTTGGGGATGTGTTTTTCGGATTGGGGTGCAATTTGTATACTAGTTTATTAGTTTTTGATTGCAATTTGTATTCGAACCATTCTTTCAATTCTTATAAATTAGATGTTTGGGCAAAAAAAAAAGGGTAAGAAGTTATGCATATTACATAGCATTAAATGAAATAACTACAAATATAATTGAAGTTACAAAATTATTTATTAATATGAGGTGTAACTAACGCACACTCAAAACTATACATTATCAATTTTTCAGAAAGTATATACTTTCGAATTTTTTTTTGAAAAAGTGTATATGTAAAAAAAATATTTAGAAAAGTATGCATACGCGCGTCGCGCCTACTGCAATAGGCGCGGCCCTAAGGTGCGCCTATTGCACAAATTTTTTTTTTCTTCGTGAAAACACCGGTCTATCAGAAACCACGTTGATTTTAAGCCTGCTTATGGTTTTCCTCCTAAATAGAAATTGAGAGATCCATCTCAGTATTCATATGTCCAAATTCCTCTACGCCAGTCTCACCAAATTCCTCGGCTGGTTCTCTATCAAGAGAAATCTAAAGACCCTTGCTTGTGTTGTTGGATATGCAAGTGGAAACAACGGTCTATCAGAAACCACGTTGATTTTAAGTCTTCTTATGGTTTTCCTCCTAAATAGAAATTGAGAGATAGTCTCTCTAGTAAATAAGAAAGGAAGTTATAAGAAGTTAAATACTTTTTTCCTGTCCTAAATTTTCCAACTTGTTCTAAACAACATCCGTGAGGTAAAACATTGAAACAAAGTTGTTTATTCACAAGTTTCTGAATGAGACTTTTCTTCAAATACACAAGTTAGTTTGACATTTTCAGTAATTACTGCTGCAAAATAGCTCAGTCATCATCAAATGAAATGTAGGATGACTCATTATAACTATGGTGAGGCAGCCCGTAGAGTACTGGACCCCACTCAGGAATTAACGGAGATACTGGCTGGCCTAAGCTTAATTATGGTGTATGTGTCGCTCTCAGTCTCAACCTTCCATATAAGTCTGCCGTTGAGAATTGAGACCAACTATAGGGTTTTCGTCCTAAATAGAAATTGAGAGATAGTCTCACGCGTTGCTTCATCTCAGTATTCATATGTCCAAATTCCTCTACGCCAGTCTCACCAAATTCCTCGGCTGGTTCTCTATCAAGAGAAATCTAAAGACCCTTGCTGGTGTTGTTGGATATGCAAGTGGAAACAACGGTCTATCAGAAACCACGTTGATTTTAAGCCTGCTTATGGTTTTCCTCCTAAATAGAAATTGAGAGATTCATCTCAGTATTCATATGTCCAAATTCCTCTACGCCAGTCTCACCAAATTCCTCGGCTGGTTCTCTATCAAGAGAAATCTAAAGACCCTTGCTGTTGTTGTTGGATATGCAAGTGAAAACAACGGTCTATCAGAAACCACGTTGATTTTAAGTCTTCTTATGGTTTTCCTCCTAAATAGAAATTGAGAGATAGTCTCTCTAGTAAATAAGAAAGGAAGTTATAAGAAGTTAAATACTTTTTTCCTGTCCTAAATTTTCCAACTTGTTCTAAACAACATCCGTGAGGTAAAACATTGAAACAAAGTTGTTTATTCACAAGTTTCTGAATGAGACTTTTCTTCAAATACACAAGTTAGTTTGACATTTTCAGTAATTACTGCTGCAAAATAGCTCAGTCATCATCAAATGAAATGTAGGATGACTCATTATAACTATGGTGAGGCAGCCCGTAGAGTACTGGACCCCACTCAGGAATTAACGGAGATACTGGCTGGCCTAAGCTTAATTATGGTGTATGTGTCGCTCTCAGTCTCAACCTTCCATATAAGTCTGCCGTTGAGAATTGAGACCAACTATAGGGTTTTCGTCCTAAATAGAAATTGAGAGATAGTCTCACGCGTTGCTTCATCTCAGTATTCATATGTCCAAATTCCTCTACGCCAGTCTCACCAAATTCCTCGGCTGGTTCTCTATCAAGAGAAATCTAAAGACCCTTGCTGGTGTTGTTGGATATGCAAGTGGAAACAACGGTCTATCAGAAACCACGTTGATTTTAAGCCTGCTTATGGTTTTCCTCCTAGTTGATTTTAAGAGCTCTTTGGAATTACTGCTGCAAAAGAACTCAAATAAAAAACAATAGTCATTGGAGAAGCTCTACAAGATATTCGGAAGATGTTGAGTCAGAGATGTACGTCTCTCTAGCCTGGTTAGTGTTAATGTGTTATGCTTATGCTTTAACAGTGTTAGTATCTAAACTTCACATTTTTAGAGAACCAGCCGAGAGGCAAGAGTGGAAACCCCAAAGAGCTATTTTGCAGCAGTAATTCCTGAAAATGTCAAACTAGCTAGTGTATTTGACGAAAAGTCTCATTCAGAAACTTGTGAATAAACAACTTTGTTTCAGTGTTTTACCTCGCGGATGTTGTTCAGAACAAGTTGAAAAATTTAGGACAAGAACCTAAAGTAACCCCAAAGAGCTCTTTTGCAGCAGTAATTCCTGAAAATGTCAAACTAACTTGTGTATTTGAAGAAAAGTCTCATTCAGAAACTTGTGAATAAACAACTTTGTTTCAATGTTTTACCTCACGGATGTTGTTTAGAACAAGTTGGAAAATTTAGGACAGGAAAAAAGTATTTAACTTCTTATAACTTCCTTTCTTATTTACTAGAGAGACTATCTCTCAATTTCTATTTAGGAGGAAAACCATAAGAAGACTTAAAATCAACGTGGTTTCTGATAGACCGTTGTTTTCACTTGCATATCCAACAACAACAGCAAGGGTCTTTAGATTTCTCTTGATATAGAACCAGCCGAGGAATTTGGTGAGACTGACGTAGAGGAATTTGGACATATGAATACTGAGATGAATCTCTCAATTTCTATTTAGGAGGAAAATCATAAGCAGACTTAAAATCAACGTGGTTTCTGATAGACCAGTGTTTTCACGAAGAAAAAAAAAATTCTGCAATAGGCGCACCCCTGGGTCGCGCGCCTATTCAATAGGCGCGACGCGCCTATTCAATAGGCGCGACGCGCCTATTCAATAGGCGCGACGCGCGTATGTTACTTTTCTAAATATTTTTTTTACATATACACTTTTTCAAAAAAAAATTCGAAATCTAAAAAAAATCTCATTATAATTTGGTTGATTATTAGTAACGAATTCTTCTTCATACACTACTCTCAGGTTGCTGCTGCTTCATTCACTTCCCCGTTGGGCATCTTATCTCTGATTATGTTTCTCTGTTCATCTTCCTTTTATTCATCTTCCTTTTATTCATCTTCTCTAGCCCTAAACTCAACTTAGAAGATTTCGAAATCAAAATTTTTAGGTTGAACTAAAAGTGAAATTTTATCATTCCGTCTGTTTTCCAAAGCTCAAGTTCTTACTGCTTTGAGGTCTCAGAATTGCGAACTTGGCAATGATTGAGAGATTGTTTTCTTGTCCATTACTAGAGGAGTTCGGATTCCGAGACTGCTTCTCAGGGTATACTACTGATGGTGCGATCACTATTTGTAACCCGAACATAAAAAGAAGTGGCCTATTTAGAATGACATGCCTATGCATAACTGTGATAGTCTTAAGAAGTTGACGTATGATGGAAATCTTTTTTGGGGGGGCCAAGTATGCTAGAAACCTAGTGCATGAATTCTTTGTAACTGGCAGGACCCTTAAGGAAGCTAGACAAGGTTGTAATTGGGTTGGATAGAGGCTCAATTGCAACCCAGCCCCTCAGGGATTTAAGCTCCTCAATAATCTCTCCACACCCAATGAAGTTAACTAAATATGCCTGGTCTTTCCACGTTGGATACTCTTATTTTTTTATTTATTTTAAACTTCATATTTTTGTTACATATAATAAATTGAGGGATGCTCCTTGTTTCAACAGGGTAACTTTGCTTTTAACTTTGTGTGGTCAAAATTCTCCTTGGACTTTTTAAATTTGCTAATCTGATTGAATTATGTAAAACTGAAAGCCCTACTTCCATCCATACCTATCACAATCAAGAGTAAGGCCCGTAGGCAGTGAAGAAATGATAATCTGGAAGTGGAACATCTAAGCGTTTGAGCCAAGCATCAGCTGCCGTTGTCAGAGTGTAAAGTTTCTGAAGTTCTTCGGGGCTGTTCGGTGCCAGGACAGAGCCGAATAGCTTGTGGGAAACAAGGCCAAATATTGGGAGAGATAGCAGCTCATTGGATCTGCTACTTGATGCATCAGCAGCAGCCTCTTCTGATGAAAACAAATTTGTCAAAAGCTTTGAATCTGGATAGACAGAGACATAGTAGTAGTAGTAGTAGTACTTGTTGAATGTGTTAGAGCATGGAAGGTCAGAAATTTTGCATCCAGCCTCTGTAGGGTTGGAGTTCCATAGATCGCATAGATAGGGTACCTGCTCCCAACGATCGATTTCATCAAAATCTATGTAACAGAGTTTTAAGAAACAAGACCAGAGTCGAAAGAAGTCTTTTACCATGCTACACAGAGCCAACTTTCAGGCAACAGATCACAGCTCCGGTACAATTTCAGACCTGGAAATGCAGAAGCAAGTTCTGATACCTGTGCGTGGTAAGTAAAGAATGGTAAGTTCGCAGCTAACTATATCACTGTTACAACATGTAAAAAGTTGCATCTTTTTTTACTATATATGTAAGAAAACTACTACATCGAATTGGGTCAGGTTTGTTTCACTAAAATACCTACCTTGCCAAAGAGAGGTCTCCGTTCATGTGGTTTATCTGTCTCCAAGTATTGAAAGGCGAGCTGTATATTGTTAGAAGGAGGAGGTGTATCTTTATCCGTGATGCTGGAGAATCTCTTCAATTTTTCAGAGGAGTCTGAATCCATGAGATTTTCTTCTTGACTCCTTGAGGAGGTCTCCGCATCACTGTCGAGCAAGTTAGTTAACAAACCCAAGTGTTGGGTGAAATTAATGAGTTGAGTTGTGAAGCAAAATAAATAACTGATCTCAAATCTCCCTAATTAATTTCTAGTGTTCGTGGAGGATAAAATGATCTTACCTGGTTCTTTGCGGATCTATGTACAATTGTATTCCTGACAAGGTTGGATTATAGTGCTGTTTGGTGGATTCATTTCCAGGAATATCAAGGAATACTCCAGCTCCAACTATGCTCCATACTTCGAAAGACTTCCACAAGTCACCCAAAGAAAAGTACTGCTGTCCCCCTCTGCCCATCTAATTAAAAAGGTAAAAACGGCAAGTCTTGAGATTAGTAGTAGTAAGTCAAGATTTAATAGCTTTGGACACATTTAGTTCGAATTCATCAAGATATATATAGAAACAAAAGACACAAACAGAAACATGAACACCATCAATATGGAAACTGGAAAGGGCCGTTTATTTCCATAGCTAATCTGGGATCAAAGGGTACCCGAATGCCCAACATACAATAACAGAGCTTTTAGGCCATGTCCTAGACAACTCCGACTTACTCAATATAACACAGTAAATCGGTATCAATTATCAAATTCAAAAAGCGTCGCAGTACTCAGACTTCAAGTGGACTTTTGGCAAGAATCCGACAATTAGGTTAATATGCAGTATTTAGAGTAATATTGGAGCATGGTTCAAGGATTTCTTGCGTGAATTTGTAAACTAAGCAGTAACTAAGCAACCAAGACAAAGGCACAAGAGCTGAATTGCACTACCTATATCAGGTCTTTGCAGAATTGAATCTTAACCATGAAGTGGAATAGCACATGGCAGTTGGATGCCTAGTTCCTCAACAGCTAGCAGATAAAAGTTGACGACCAACAAATCGTGTTTAGAACACCGACTTATCGATTTTCTCGTCAATTAATAAATAATCATATTCTAAACCTCAGTCAAGTCGATTATTTAGTGCGTCATTGATTCTTTTGCCAAATCTTGGTGCAGCATTAATCACTTGTCATAAATAGCCCTGTACTGTACCTCAGGCAAGAGTTGAACTCGAACCGTAGGAGTAAGAGCCTTCAGGTGGCGATCGAGATTACTCAGTTGTAGGCTCTGCTGAGGTGGCGGGGAGGAGGAAGCTGAGTTTGCCGACAATAATGCCGATGGAGGTGCAGTCGTTGCCACCGGCTCTGCTGTCTGTTCCAAATGTTCGTCCCGCTGACGCGACGAGGACGTGGAAAGCACGTTTTGCGTCCGCAATGGCAACGAAGGAGCGGTGTCTGCCTCGCGCTCTGGCGAGGCAACTCTACCTTCGTTATTTACCATCTGCTGGCGGTCTCTTCGCCGATGCGGCGGAATATAGGAAAGATCTTTCTCTTTATTCGTCCTCGGTGTCTCAGGCAAGAGTTGCGCTTGACCAGTAGAATCGGAAACAGACCTGACGCGACGCCGATCAAGATGAGTTAAATGACGCGAGGAGGTGGAAAGTAAGCTTCGTCTCCACAATGCCGACGTGCGGTTGGACCCTGCCGCCCGCTCCGGAGACGCAACTCCACACGCGTTATTCACCCTCTGCTGGCGGTTTTCACGCAGATGTGGCGGATTATAGGATGGAGCTTGATTGTCAGCCATAATTGACGAGCAAGATGATGCAATTGTGAGGTCAAGATGAAGGGCCAGTAGAGGCGGAGAAATTGGAGCAGCTTCAAGTGGTTATTGTAGTGAACAGAGGATTCCAGAAGGGATGGTACTGGTAGGAATCAAAAGAGGTGATTTTATATGACGGATGCAGAGAGTGAACTGCCAAGAAGACTGATGATGAGAGCTCTCCCGTGGGAGTCCAAGTCCAAGAGAGTCAACAAGCAACAGTGGCAGAAAGCGCGACACCGAATTTTATACTTTTTTCGTTTTGAATTTGTTATATTATATTATTTTAGCCTTTTTAGGTGAAGGAAGAAGAACCCTTGAACCGCCAAACCGCCGAGGACGGCTCAATCAGTGACCGGGTTCTTAACGACCTGGGCTGAAATGGCGAAATTATCCCTGAACTGCCTAACCGACCTAACTGTATTCCATCTAACGTTCTAACTGTATACCCTTACCGCCAAACAATGCTAGGTAAATATATACCTTCATGCGTCCTTCATACTTTTGAGGAATGTTGCTGCCCGTGGACTAAAGTCATTCTCTACTGCATTCTCTGCTCTCTACCAGAAATCTCGGCAAAAACAAACTCCATTCGCAAATTGGTGAAAGCGTTTGTCATCTCGTACCACAATCTCACGACCAAACACCTCAGAAATCATTTTTATGGCAACATGACAGTCATTTTTATGGAACTTCCTCAAGATAAGTCCGATAAGACTGACAGGGATGACATCCAAGAAATTTGGCGGTTGGTAAAGACAAGAAATTTGGCACGCCTTAAATAGATGTTACGTCATACAGAATTACAGCCAACAAAATACAAATAGCAAAGAAATCCAATCCGCAAAATTGAGAACAGAACTGAAGATTTCAAGGTATTCATAATTCATGTAGCTTTCTTCTACGGAAGATTGTAACAATTTCAAGAAACAGAACTGAACAAAACAAATCCGCTAGAAGACCAAAATCAGTGCCCGCTCGAGTTCAGTTTGATGACAGTCTCACTTCTTAGACTTCTTTCCTCTGATATAGCCAAAGACAAAATCAATCAGCTCAAACATGGTATCCAAGATTGAACTTCATTCAAGAATTAAGAGTTTCTTTGAATACTTACTCTGCAACTGGTGCTGCGGCGGGTGGGGCAGCTACCGTCTTCTCAACAGGTCCCTGAATAGAAAACACACATCAGAATGGGAAAAAAAATTGGTACCATGTCAAATATGATCTCATAATGTTCTTTATTGGTTCGCTAGAAATGACGAGTTTTTTACCTGTGCCAGACGCTCTTCCCTGCGGACATGTTTCCTTTCCCTTGAGGCCTTGTTCTTCGCACGCTTAGCCTCAAACTGGTCGGATAAAGTCTTCTCTCTTGCCTTCTCAGCCTTAGACTTATGGATGCTCTCCATCAAGACACGCTTGTTCTTGAAGACATTACCCTTTACTTTCATGTACATATCATGGTACATATGCTTGTCAATCTTCTTTGACTCCCTGTACTTGCGGAGTAAACGCCTCAGAACACGCAACCTCCTCATCCACAACACTTTGGTTGGCAGCCTTGCCTCCCTGGTACCCTTCCTCTTACCTAAAATAAGTTTCATCGGCCAATTAATGAACTATCATGCAACAGACTCCACTCCATAAACAAGGACTACAGTAAGCTAATAAAGGTTACCATATCCAGAGTGACGCCCCTTTCTCTTAGCTTCTTTCATGCGGCGTGCGCGAGATCGGGAATGGATCTTTGTTGGTTTCCTGATGATGAACCCATCGTTGACCAACTTCCTGATGTTTTGGCCTGCAGACATGTGAAGCTGTCTTTTACATCACCAATGCACAATTTTTAACATTGACAACGATCAATTTCAAATGGTTATCATATCAATAATGATAAGCACAAGTCAACTAAAAGCACTTTAGAACACTGATCAATTTAGAAAACCCTAGATCAATTATAGAACTCAGACTCTCAGTTGAACAATTTAGAACACTGATCAATTATATACAAGAAAACCCTAGATAGCTTAAAAGAAATGTCATGAGTAGCTCTAATCAGAATCATTAGATTGTCAAAGGTCCAGAAGCTCTAAAAATACTAACTTTGATCAAATAAGCTCTAAAGGATTTTATACCTAATGACATTTCAACTATAAGGCACCAATCGGCAATCTGCTGCCTAATTACAGAAGCCGCTCTCATTGGGCGCGACGAATAAAATTAACCACAAAACTCTATTCTCAGTTATTCAGCTCGATGATACAAATCATAAAACAGATCGAAAGCATGCACAATTGCTGGAGTTGAATCAAATCCAGGAAGTGAAAACCAAATCGAGCAAGCAAATCATCCAGACTCAGGAAAACGAAGAGAGAGCTAGAGAAACGTACGGGAATTGGCCATGGATATTTCACTGCCCTCATTGGGGTCCAACCAGACCTTGCCTCGTCCGCACTTTAGGACGCTGGCGGCGAGCCGCTTCTGCAGCTTCAGAGAAACCATCCTCTTCTCCGGTTGAAATCTGTGCGAAGGACGCGAGGGTACAGCCACTCAGCCAGCGGCGGGTGAGAAGCTAATATATGTCGCTTCCTTGCCCTAGGAGTGAAGGAAGGCAGAACAGAACAAAGCCATATCCATTATAAGCCCAATTGCAAGGGTTGAGCCCATTTGGCACCGACTTTTTTTATATACAAAAAAGAAAGAAATGAAATTCTGTGTGGGTTGCACTAATTGTCGTCCCCAAACGTGCCCCCAACTCAAATCATGTTGCTTTACTTTCTATAAATAACCCCATCCGACTGCTTCTACCATTACCCAACCGAAACCCTTCAGAAACCTTTGAGCATCAATGGCTCCTCCTCGTAACAGCAATAGCCAACCTCTCCATCTCCTTTCTGCAACAACCTATCTTTTGCTTGTTGTGATGTTGATAGTAAGTGCAGCTCCAGCAGCCTTGGCTGGTGGTTATGATGGCAACCTGCCGGACTCGAAGCCGCCAAACGGAAAGGAAAAGGGTAGCTCCGTTTCGACGCCAATAACCATTCAAGGAGTGATTTACTGTAGATCATTAGGCGGCAAACTCATTCCATTGAAAGGTAACTCGAATTTCTAAGTATAAACAGTGTTTTTGAAGTTTTTTTTTTGGTCATCCAAGAATTAATCTTAGTTACATCGAGAATCGATCTCGTGACCCCTGGCTTAGAAGCAAGAGGTGATACCGTTTGAACAAGTGTCCATTGATTTTTTTTTTTTTGAAGTTATTAATTAATATTTGAATATAAATATAGGGTTAATTATTAAATAGTTTTTTTTATCCAATTATTAATATTATTAAATAGTTAGCCGATTTTTTTTGTCGCAAAAAGGTAAATAGGTTGTCAAACTTTATAAAATTACGAAATAAGTTCCATGACGTTAATTTTTCGTTGATTTGTGATTGCACGTGAGCAACACGTCATGAGCAACCAGGTACCTGAACTTACACAAATTATCATGTAGATACCTGAATCAATTTAAAACCGGTTCGGCCGAACCACTTTATTTAAAAACAAAAAAGAATTGAGTTTATATAGCAAACACATGCATGACTTAGGTTTAGGGTTGAGTAATACATGTGTTCGGTATATAAATCATACATTTTAAAAAAAACAAAAGTGGTTCGATTATGAATCTGTGTTTTGAATTGGTTCAGACATCTTTTTTCTAATTCGTGTAAGTTCGGGTACCTGTTTGCCAAACTATTTCAAGTTCAGGTATTTGTTTCCTGATATTTTCTATTTATTCTTAACAGGTAGGCAACCTATTTACTAATTTTCAGAAAATCGGCAATCTATTTGCGGCAAAAAAAAAAAATTATTATGTACCTACCTACAAAATCATGTCAAGTTCATATACTTGTTTGATAATTAACCCATGAATATATGGTTCTTCTATTAGGGTGTTTCGCGAGGATAGCATGTCTTGCCCTCGACAAAAGAGGGTACGAGACAGCTCCGTTCTCGATCCTGAGCCGGCCGACCGACTCCAATGGCTACTTCCGTGCAACCCTGTTGCCTTCGGAGGTGGAAGATAACTGGAAGTTAGTAGAGTGCAAGGCGTTCCTCCATTCCTCCTCCCACCCCAAATGTTCGGTTCCAACAGATGTCAACAAAGGTGTTTCCGGTGCTCGTTTGTCAAATAATTACACCACCTTAAAGAACAGCAACACGAGGTTGTATTCCGTTGGCCCCTTTGTATATATTGGAAGGACAATCTAATGGGTCGACTGTTTGGGATCCAGATCAAAGTTATCATGGAATAAACTAAACCGTGTTTGGGGACGCCATCTTGGATTCATCAACTTTGTACCACAAAGATCTTAAAAGGAATTACCTAATTTTTATAATTAATGTATCTCCAATCCGATTTTATTATTGGGTTAGTTTAGCAATCAATTTTTTACCCAAATATACTCCAAACAAAAAATAAATACGAAAATATCCTCAATTTAAAAAAAAAAAATATATCAAAATATACACACTTACGCATGACACTTGATGGTGAATATAAAAAAATCAGCTCAAATGTCTCACATATGTAAATATCACCCTCAAATTTCATTTGTGAGTGACCAAAAAACAAACTTCTACCTAAAATGTCATTCGCGGATAGGTATACTTTTGTATTTTCAAAAACATCGATAATATTTTCGTATTTAATTTTTTAAAGGGGTATTTTCAGGTCAAAAATTCTTTAGCAATTTGCTCATTAAATTGTTAAATTCCGCATGTGATAAAGAGGAGTTAAGGTAGTATGTTGGTTTATATAGTGTACAATTTTTTATTATTTATCGATGCGAATTTCATAGTGGAGGCACGATACATGGAGTTAATGAGAGCATAATCCAATCGAAATTGAATTTCGATATCATATTAAATTTTGCATTGATATGACCTAAATCGAACCAACTAATTATAATATGAGAACGTGTCTCATAATTCTATCTACATGGTACTAATATTTTTAGTAAGATGTGGTGAAGGCACTTCCATCCTAATTAATTCTGCATTATATTTAATTAATCAATTATTATTCGAATAAATGCTCAGAAATAAGTAAATCAATTTGAAACAATATAATTAAATCACTTTGAAAAATCGGGATTTAAAATTTATCAGTTGTTGAAATCTGATGAAAACTAAAGCATATACTCGTTATATAATTTCTATATATAGATATAGATATGTGTACAATGTGCAAGTGCATCAAACTAGGTAGATTTCTATTTCTACGTGTCATTATCTGCTAGGTCTACGTAATCTATGTGTACTGCATGCCACGTCACCGCCAAAATCCAACTAAGCAGCTTCTCCGCAGCTTCCGTACATGCTGCAGATCCTTGGTAGTGTCAGGAGTCCTGATTACACTGCCGTTTGCCCCGGTTACATTCACGTGACCCGGATCCGGTTTCCACCGCTATCCCCGTGTCGTTGTATCTCTCCTCCATCGACAGCGGCGGCTCCACCGTTACCTCTTCCATATCCACCACTGCATCACCACTTCCCTGCGGCCCAAGCGTCACTGGTTTCACCGCCGCCCGACAGAGTGGGCAGTTCGAGTGGGACCAGAACCAAATATCGATGCATTCCACGTGGAACACGTGTCCGCAACTGGGAAGGACTCTACCCGACTCCCCGTGCTCGAAGTCCGACAAGCAGACAGCGCAGCCGTCGATGGTCAGGTGCTGATCGGCAGCGTATGTGAAGGTGGAAAGGGACTTGAGCGTCTTGACGTCCAGTGCGTCAGTGTAAACTGCAGCGCCGGCGCCCGATTCAAGGAGTTGATGATCAGGGCTACGCTGGCGGCGGCGGCGAGAGTGAAGGTACCAACGAGCATAGGTGTGGAGTCCGAGGATGAGGAATACGGATAAGATGAGGATGACGACGGTGCAAAGCATGATCTTGCCGTTGAGGGCATAACTTCCGGCGCTGTTGCTGTTGATGAGACTTACTTTCAGATTACTGATATCCTTGTCGAATACGTTACTGCTGTCACCCATCAGTAATGGAGTCTGTTGAGAGAAAGTGTGTATGTAATAATATGGAGGAAAAAAATCGAGAAGGAAGGAGAGGCTTTTAAGGGAGGAGTGGAGGAAAGGAGAAAGAAGGTTCCTTTGTATGTCAGTTTATTTATCTCCTCTCTCTCTATTTTCTTTCTATTTGCATTTCAAATTTACGGTGCGTTTGTTTGACGGAATTCGGAATACGGAATACGGAATAGGAATTGGGAATACGGAATAGGAGTTAAGAATATGAAGTTGTTTTTTTGGTGGAATTGAATAGAACGGAATAAGGAATTCTGTTGTTTCTTTGGTGGAATTGTGTACGGAATAGGAATGGAATGTGGTAAAATGACATATTTGCCCCTCTATGTATATGTATAGTATATAATCAAAATAATTTGTATTAATTAATTCGAAAACTTTAAAAATTAATAAAAACGTTTATAAAAAAAAAAAAAATTAAAAACGTTTTTTTTTTTAATTTTTTTTTAAAAAGACCCACTTATTAATTGTATTAAAAAAAATAAAGAATGTAAACATGACCACATACATAATACATCTTACATACATAATACAAAATGTTGTTAGTCACCACATACATTACACAAAACGTGGGTTTGTCCTTAATCAAAATTATACATACATGTCTACCCGATGAAACTATGATAAGTCTACATCTTAATTGCCCGCAACCACTCGAGCCGGTTGACAGGCGCCACCCCAAAAAAGACCAGAACCATTTTCTCCTTAGTGAAGACCAGATTGTGCGCCTTGTGCACATCCTCCGTCGTGACACCGGGAAGACTCCGAACCGCTTCATCAAGCAGCGATAGCTGTTTGTCAATCGCATCTGCGTGCGTCACTGTCTCCCTTAACGACTCTGATATCATGGATCCAACATTGTTCATCTCTGCACAGAGATGTTGCACATCCTCACTAACTCTCTTCCTTTTACGACTTGTAGACGTGTGACCTTGTGACTGACCTTGTGACTGACGTGCTGCAGAGTCTCGTGTGTCGGGCTCCGTTGGGGGAACAAATTCTGGAAGTTCTGCGTCCACGTCTGGGTTGTTGGACAGTTGTATCTCTGTTGAAGCAACAACTTCATGAACCGTTTGAGATTGCAACCCCGTCGCTCGATCTCTTGCGTAGATTCGTGTCAGCTCCTCAAAGTGCGGGAAACTCTTGTTCTTAAAAGGCGCAGCTTCCTTGTGTGCCTACAACATCATATAACAGAAAAACGTCTTGGTCAAACTAGACAAGTATTGTTAACCCGTAAATGTAGTTCCAACTTACTTGGACGTAGACTGCCCAGACGTCATCTTCTGCAACAACACATTTCTTGACCTCATCCCAACCAAACCCAGAGGTATTTTTCCCGTGAACCATGTCGTACACAGTACTCCATTGTGCCTTCAACGTCTTCAAACGAGACTCGATGTGCGGTTTCGCCTTCAAACCACACATCGGGAGCCGTAGGCTCAACAACTTCTCCAGTTCAGGTAAAAAACCCACCTTGAATCCTGTCTCGGCATTCCGGTGGCCTTGTGCGTGCAACTCACTCATTGATGCAATCAGTGCTGCATCTTCAATTGGAGTCCATTTATGTCGGGATGTAGACATACTAAAACAATGAAGACTTTAGCATCACATGTACGTATCAGTCATCACATATAAACAGACAACGTATGAATGCATTAATAAACCGAACAAATGTCTCCAATAAACAAACGTACATACTTTGAATAATTCAAGTACCATTACATGACATCAACTAAATAATAAAACCTTGTTTGTGAAAACATCATCTAGAAACAGGCAACACATAACCAAGCATTACCCGGTAACTACATTTCCAATCCAGTCGTTATACATAGTTTCCGCCAGCTGGTCTTTCCAAATGTTCCTCTCCGCTGAAGCGCGTACCTCGCTGATAAAGTCCACAGAATCAGGTTGGTCTGATTCAAAATCAAGAGGTATATCATCCTCTAAGGGATCATCCATCTCCCTTCTGATGAAATTTTGGAGCAGGCAACAAGCGTGTACAATTCTGTTGTGAACTTCCATTGGGTAATAAGACGTGCTCCTTAGTATGGACCATCTCATCTTCAGTAGCCCAAAACAGCGCTCTATCACATTCCGAGCTCTCGCATGTTTCATATTGAAGTACTCTCTAGCATTTGTTGGTTGATGCCCAATGCGCCATTCATTCAAGTGATACCGCACTCCTCTATACGGGGCCAAAAAACCCTCAGCGTTGGCATATCCAGCATCAACTAAATAGTAACAACCACGAGGGACCCTAAGCCCGTGGTTTCTAGACAGCGCATCTCGCAAAACTCGACTATCAGCAGCTGATCCTTCCCAACCCGGTTGTACATAAATGATTTGCATATCAGGGGAACACGCAGCTAGAACATTGGTTGTAACCTGTCCTTTCATGTTTCTATACCTAGGTCTGTCAACCAAGGGGACTCTCAGCTCAATGTGGACCCCATCGATGGCACCCAAACAGTTCTCGAAACAACTCCATCTATCATCGCTCCCCGCCCGTGTTATCGGTTCAGGTTTATGGGTTAGCACAATGTGACACCGTAGGATACTCAAGATAAATTGGTTAAAATATTTACTGACAGTTGAACCGGATCTCCCAAAGTCAAACTTGATCACCCTATTTTTCTTGTGATGCGCAAGAATGTATAATGTCATCGCTACTTGCTCATCTACGTTGACATATCTCGTAGACCTAAGACCACCAACCTCGCCTAACATTTGACAGAGCCTGCTAAAGCAGTGCCTATTCATTCGGAGTTGGTCTCTATAATCGGTGTCATCCGAATGTAGAAGGCCCCTAATGTAGTTTCTTTTGGCCACCTCATACATCGACAAGGCTCGGGTGGGTAGTCTGTGCAGTTTCATGTGCGCCCACATACGCAAAACAACTGTCATAATCAGTTGGAGGAACCTAACAGCACACCTCCTCCGCAGTGTTATATGTTGTTTTCTACGCTCGGAAGGCATAACTGAAAACGTACATAACCATTTAGACGGTGTTTCATCTGCGGGTCTCCTAATATAACTATGTCGAACATCATGGATTCTGGTTCGTTTTGAACCTAGAACCCAGAACAGCTGTTCTGGGTTCAATCCGAACCCAGAATCAGCTGATGCTGGGTTCACACGAACCCAGAATCAGCTGATGCTGGGTTCGTTTTGAACCCAGAATCTGCTGATGCTGGGTTCGTTTTGAACCCAGAACCCAGCATCCGCTGTTCTGGGTTCGTTTTGAACCCAGAATCTGCTGATTCTAGGTTCAAAACGAACCCAGAACAGCTGATTCTGGGTTCAAACGAACCCAGGACAGCTGATTCTAGGTTCGTTTTGAACCCAGAACAGCTGATTCTGGGTTCGTTTTGAACCCAGAACCCAGCATCCGCTGTTCTGGGTTCGTTTTGAACCCAGAACCCAGCATCCGCTGTTCTGGGTTCGTTTTGAACCCGGAATCTGCTGATTCTGGGTTCAAAACGAACTCAGAACAGCTGATTCTGGGTTCGTTTTGAACCCAGAACCCAGCATCCGCTGTTCTGGGTTCGTTTTGAACCCAGAACAGCTGATTCTGGGTTCAAACGAACCCAGAACAGCTGATTCTGGGTTCAAACGAACCCAGAATCATCGATTCTGGGTTGAATATGCTCGTAAACCTACTCCTAAACACAATTAACAACCTTGCAAGAACAACATTCAGAAACTGGATGAACAACCGAACGTAGCAATTGAAAACGAACAACAACTTAAGGGCAGCTCAACATACAGAAATCAGCTCAACAGCACGAACACGAACAACAATTGAAGCAACACTTACTTGTTGTGGCAGCTGATTGCAGACGAACAAGAATCAGGCGGACGAATTTGTCAACAGCAACCCTAATCTATCACGAACGCAGCAGCTGATTCTGTTTCCGAATCGATATTTAAAACAAAAGGGAAATCCGACAAACCGTTCGCTGGAATTGCTGAAGCCGACAAACCGATCGGTGAGATGTGACGGTGGCAGCAGCTCCTCGGATTGAAGACGAACCCCAGCAGCTCTCTTCCTTCAGCTCTGTCCGTAATGAAGACGGTGGCATGCCTCCGTAATTCCGCCAAACAGTCGAGGGCATTTCAGTCATTTGGGGTCGGAATCCGGATTCCGACCCGTGTGGGCTTAGGGAATCCGAGGTTTTTACCCGGATTCCCTAAGCCCGGACCGCCCGGATTCCCTAAGCCTTAGCCACTCCAATTCTGTGAAACGAACGGGCTCATATGGATTCCTTAAGCCCAAATCCGGGCCTAATCCAGAAAACGAACGGGCCATTAACCTCTTCATGAGATATATCATATATGATTAAGATGAACACCTAATAATAGAAATTTATAATTGATATATATCAATTAGAAGATGTTATTTTAATATTAAAAATTTATAATTGATATATATCAATTAGAATATGTTAATTTAATATTAAAAGTGAAAAAATATAACAAAAAAAACTTATTTATCCACATTTTATATGATTCCAAATTAGTATATATAGATATTGTATATGGAAGCTTGTTTGAGAGTACTTAATTACCAAATAATAAATTATTTTTTTATGGTGTTATATACAATAATTTATTATTGTTTGAATAAAAAACGTAAATAAAAATTAGGGTAACATATCACATTTCTTCCCTAATGTTTGACCAGATTTTGAGTTTTCTCCTTAAATTTTAAATCGTAATTTTTCTTCTCATTTTTGGTCAAGATACAAGTTTGCCCCAACAGTCAATTTTTTTTATTTAATTTAAATAGAATAAGTTTTAAAAATTGAAAAAATAACATAAATTGTAAAATAAAAATTTAACCATTTCAATCTTTTTCAAACAATTTAACCATCATAACATTTGAAAAAAAATTGAAAGCGTTAAATTGTAATTTTGTTTTAAAATTTCATCTATTTTTAAAATTTTCAAAACTTATTTTATTAAAACTGGATGAAATAATTGACTGTTGAGACAAATTATACTTTGACCAAATATAAGGGGGATTTTTTTTACGATTTAAACTTTGAAAGAAAAAATTTAAAATCTCACCAAATAATAGGGAACATATGTAATATTTTACCTTCAAAACTACAAAATACAATTTTACTAGAGTAGGATTGTTTATCAATTTTATATATTCATTATTTTTTGGATAAGTATGGGCGCCACGCAGTGATTGATGAATAGACAAACCCATTATTGATATGTAATCTGAAGATGCTATATAATAATGAATATAGTTGGGACTTGGGAGGATTCTCCTCTCATTCATTCCTCCACTAACTTTGGCAAAAAAAAAAATCCTCCACTAACAGTATATAAAAATGTATCTATATAATTAAACAATTCTTATGATATATATAATATATATGTAGGGATGGAATTTTTTTGATTCGCTCACAAAGTATCTTCTAGTAAAGTTGTCCCATTACCCATAGTTTACAATAACAAAATGACACTTTTCGTAGGAATATCTCATCCAAGATAATATCTCAAATAGGCGAATAGACACGGTGTCAAAACATGACTCAAACATGTGGATGAATCGCTCACGGTTGTGTTTGGGTTAGAGTTTTTGAATCATGAGTCATTTTGATCAAACATGTAGATGACTCGTAATACCACGGGTCAAGTTTGCGTACGAGGTTTGACTCATGCTATTACACGAGTCATTTTGATTCAACCTTTCATTCATGACAGGTAATGTTTGAGTTTGAAAAATTGACACATACTATTACACGAGTCGTGTTTAAGTCAGGGGGTCCCTGACACAAGCCAAGGCCGACACGACCCATGGGTCGACCCATGACCCGTTTCCCCCTAATAGATAGTGGCAAAGCAAGGTCGGAATTTTGTCTCACTAGATCATCAAACTAAAAGACCGGAAAGTTTAGCTAAACAAACATATTTAATAAAGGTTAATAAACAAATCACTACCCCAACTTTGAGCACTTTACAAATTATTACCAGAAATTTGTTTTTACCAATTTTGCTACTTATACTTTCGGACTTGGGTCGTCAGATTCAGGATAATATCATAGTTGCCCACGAAATGATACACCATCTGAAAATCAGTCAACGAATAGGGGGAACCCGGATTGTGCTATCAAAATTGATATGGAGAAAGCCTACGACAAGGTCGACTGGGAGTTCCTCTTTAGAGCTATAACAAGGAGGGGTTTCGATCCCAAATGGGTCAATTGGGTAAGGGTCTGAATCTCCACAGTTACCTACCAGGTAATAGTTAATGGAAAAAGACGGACATGATCAAACCGACTAGGGGGCTAAGACAAGGGGACCCCAAATCCCCGTATCTTTTTATATTGGTAGCGGACGTGCTATCAAGACGTTTGGAGCAGCGAGTTTCAAGGAGGGAGATTATAGACATCAAACCAAGGAGCTCGTGCCCGGAGGTCCACCATCTCCTCTTCGCCAACGACTCCATGTTCTTCCTCAAGGGAACAATGGATAATGCATGAGCTCTCAAGACGACCTTGGACGAGTATTGTGGGGCTTCCGGACAGCGGATCAATTTCTCTAAATCTGCCCTTTTCACTGGCGTAGAAGAGGGAAATATGGCAGTTAGTGCAGTAGCTGATCTGTTCGAGATGAGTGTGGTGTCGGACCCGGGTAAGTACCTTGGCCTTCCTTCTCTTGGGGGAAAGTCAAAGTGCGTGGCTTTCCGATTCCTAAAGGACCGGATTCTAAACAAACTACAGGGTTGGAGAACTAAGCTACTCAACAGTGCAGGTAAAGAGACGATGATCAAGGCTGTGATCGCAGCTATCCCGACTTACGCAATGAGCTTGTTGAAGCTGCCTAAAATGTGGTGCGGGCAAATGAATGGACTCATTGCTAGGTTCTGGTGGGGAGCGCAGAATGGGGATCGTAAGATCCACTGGATGTGATGGGAGGCCATGACAAGGGCCAAGAGGGACGGTGGTCTGGGATTTAGGGAAATAGAGACTTTTAACGAGGCGTTGCTGGGGAAGATGGCCTCGAGACTCTGTCTCGAACCACATGCGTTCTAGGATCATGTTATAAAAGGTCTATATTTCCCTAACTCGGACTTTACACGTGCAATAAAGGGGAGTAGAGCGTCTTGGGCATGGTCGAGCCTCTTAGTGGGCAGATCGGTGTTGTTGGGAGGTGTTGTCTGGTCCGTGGGGGATGGTAAGTCAATCTGACCCTTCATGGACCCATGGATACCGGGTAGGTACGCCGTGAGACTCGGGCTACGACCTGTAACATAGATCCAAGCTAACACCAAGTTGGAGGAATGGATAGATGAACCATTTAGAGGCTGGAAGGAGAGCACGGTTCGCTAGGCGGTGTCGGAGGAGGAAGCGAGCTGGGTGTTGGCGGTCCCGATTCCGATGTTAGGTAGGAAGGACGAGCTGCGATGGCCTCACGAGAGACATGGGAGGATCACAGCTTGGTCAGCCTACCACAACATCAGATCAAACCCGGGCCACCCTCAGACGCAGGCGCACACCACAGACTCGAGCAGCCTGCAGAATCCAGCACCGAACTTAAGGGATTCAATCTGGAAATCGAAGGTGATACCAAAGGTCCATGTATTTGCTTGAAAACTCCTCTCTAATACCATTGTTGTGAGAGAAAATTTGGTGCGAAGAGGAATGCAGGTCCCGATCGGTTGTCCTATGTGCAACATTCTGGAAACTCGAGAGCACCTTATCTGGGTTTGCCCTTGGGTTGATAATGTATGGGAGGACCTGGTTGGCATTACCGGAACAGGGTTTGGTTGCGTCTCCTTTGAGGACTGGTTGATGAAAAGATTCGACGAACAATAGGGATCGAAGGTGGACAAGGAGAATCGCTGGAATACCATTCTTATCACATGCTGGTCTTTATGGAATGCTAGGTGCTCGAAAGTGTTCGACGGTAAGATACCAAACCAATCAGTGGTGGTGGATTCAGTTAGGAAACTGGCCCGTGAAGTTGCAGATCTGCAAACCCAGCCTTCAAGGGCGCAGAACCGACCAGATCAGCCACAATCCAGAGGCGACGGACAGGAGAACCTTCAAAGTAGGGGCGCCAATCAGCAAACCTGGTCTAGGCCTAGATCGGGTTCAATAAAAATCAATTGTGATGCGGCGTGGAGCGGGCTCAGTGGACAGGGGGCATCGGGGTTCTAGCTCGTGATCATGAAGGTAGAATCGTGGGAGGGAGGCACCGAGCTGAGCGGGCGGCTTCGATCGAAATTTTGGAGACAAAAGCCGTGTTTGATGGTGTTTTGCCTCGCTGTCGAGAATGGATTGCATTCGGTGGAGATAGAGTCCGACTCAGCAACCGTGATCGACCATATTGTAGGTTCGGTCAAATTTTGGCAAATTGAGACTTTAGCTTCTAATACTCTTTTTAGGGCAGGTAGTATACGTGATATATCATGGAATAGGATACCAAGATCCGCAAATCAATGTGCGGACTGGATAGCGAAACAAGCTATTGGGGGATGAGCCTTAGGGATTGGGTTGTTCGACCCCACCCTCCATTTTACAGTTTTTGAGTTTTGACAATGTATTGAACTCGGGTCAAGATCACCCTCATTTTTGTGGATGAATATACGGAATGTTATTTGGCCAAAAAAATAACTGTAGAAAGGAATGTGTAAATGTATTCATCTAGATCTCTATACTTAAATAAATATTATTATTTATATTAAAATATTAGATAAATAATATAAAATGGTTATCACTTTATTGTTGCATAAATAATTTTTTAAGTCTCTTTATTTAAGTTAGTAATTATTTAACAAAGAGTACGAGATGCTTTAAAAAGTTTCATTGATTGGATTTTAAGTTAAAAAAATTTATGCGATAATAAAGTTAAAACTTTTAACTTTATAATCGCATAAGTGAGAGACTTTCGTCTCCATTTTTTCGGTAAATTTAATAGAAATTTAAATTTATTTATAAAAAATAATAATAATTTAAATTCCATTAAAATGATCAAAACTTGATTCATTGCCGAGTCTTATTCTATAACCCTGATTGTAAACATTTTAATCCGCCACTCTCCATAAGGAAACAATAATGTAAACAAACTCATTTTTCTAAACAATTGAATTCATAAAAGGCCCATGGGCGTATTGATAGACTTAGTCCGTTAAGGATATGTAGATAATGAATTGTGGGGTCCACAATCGCACGACACGAGATATTCAAACGAAAAGAGGTAGATTCTGTTATAGTTACAGTTTTTTTTTCGAATTATTTGGAAAAGTAATTACTTTAGAATAAATATTGCAAAAAGTAAGTACAGATAGAGCATTTGAAAAAATGTGTATAAACGCTACTTTTACTAGCGCAAAAAAAAAAAAAAAAAACGATAGTAGAGGTAGCGTTTATAAAAAAAACGCTACCTATACTACCGTTTTTCGTTTTTGCGCTTCCCTTGGTGGCGAAATTAGACAATAATTTGTTATGTCCGCCAATTATTTGCATATTCCTGTAGAAGTAAACAATTATTTGTCACTCTCTGCCTTCAAATACTGAACACTGAACGCCTGAAATCACAATTCTCAATCGTTACTTTCTTCATTTGCTTGTATTCCTTCATCACTTCATTTGCACAACCAACTTTCCGACTAAGCAACTGTCCGAGTGTCCAAGTATGTAATATATGTTTTTGTGTTTTTTGATTACAATGTTTTGAAAATTGTTATTTGTATTATTTAATTACAATGCTTTGAAAATTATAAACATATATATTTATATAAATATTATCTTAAGTAAAAGTTAAGCAAATCTGATATAAACTTTTTTAATATTAATTATTTAGGTTCAAACATGACAGAGATTGGTATCATTTGTTTGTATGACGACGAAATATTATCTGAGAATGGCAGTGAAGTATATGTGGGTGGTAACTCTAGTATTACTACAGCTACCTTGGATCTCACTTTTTAGACTAAAGGAAATTATATGTACGGAGTGCGGTTGGGATGATATTGAAGCCCGGTTGATTAGTACCTCATATAAATTTACAGATATTGATGGACTTTGCAAGTTTGTACGAATTCGATCACAAAGTGCATTGTCTTTCGCTCTACAATTAAGCGTTGCTAGTCGCTTTATTGTGTAGCGTAACTAAATGAGTTAACTTGAGGCCAAACATTGTCGATAGTCATGAGACCGTCAATGTTTTGCATGGTCACACTCATGAGCTCTCTGATGACGAGGTCGACCTTGATGCATTGTCATATGCATCGATAAATGAAGAAGATCTGTATATTGAGCATTTTACGGGTCACATTAATGAAGACAATGAAGAGGTGGTTGAGTTTGACGAAATTTCACACAATGTACATGGAGGTGACCATGGTGGAAATAGCTCCCAGAACCTTCAAATGATGCAACCTACTGGATTGACCACTTTCAATCCACAAATGAGTTATGTATGGAAGTTGATGAACCTTTGACTGAAGATTTTCTAAACACAAACATGATGTTTAATAGTAAGGGTGAGTTAGATGTCGCCGTTAGGAGATGACACATAGCTAATTCTAAGATTTGCGTTGTTGAGTTATCAAATCTAAAGTCAATTGTCTTCCGATGTAAAGTTGATCCCAGAAATTGTTCGTGGTCATTAAGAGAAAGTCTTTTTAAGCATACTAGATTGTGGAGAATATCAAAATTGCACGTTCCACATACATGCACGAATGAAATCCTCATTGAACGACATCAAACCATCGCTTGCAAGATGATAGTGGCTTTGATAGAAATGCAGTTTTAGCTGACACGAGATTCAATAGCTCTGAATTTACGTGACGGTCCAGATGACCCTCGGCGCGAACTTTCACCACCACGACCACGTGTTTGAACTCCGCGTCCACGTCATGCCACTATTTCACTACTACCTCAGCCACGAGCTGGATCAACACACCAGGAAGTTCGAATTACCCGCTCTTCATGTGCAGTTATTTCATCTGATTGGAGAACATGTTCTTCATACACGGGTAGTTGGCGGACAACGTCATAAGACGATCTACAGGTCTCTAGATAAGTTTCTCTAAGAAGTTTTAAATTACTCTTCGTAAATTTGAGAGTACCTTTAGCAGCTTTACGTGCTAGATGAATTCCCTTTGTCATAATGCCCATCTGCAAAATAATTGTAACATGAGGAACATAATTTCATAATTCTTACGTTATTACTTACCACTGTCTCAACTTATCCACGGTGAGGAACATAAGGGGCCGATGGGACTCGGCCACGTGAAGAACTACTAGTTTCTAAAGTGGGGGTCGTAAGAAAACACCGCGTTATTCGACGATACCATGTCATATACTGCTCGACATCTGTCATCGGTTGATGCTCTAACTGTACAAAATCCGACCGGTTGTTCCATAGAACAATCATATCTTGGTGAGTTATTGCCCATGTCGCTGCCCGGTCGACCTTTACGTTGCAGTTTATGTAGTTTGATGTGCTCTTGTACTTCATCGTCCTCTATCTCTGGGATGTGGTGTCGCATCCCAAATTGTCGCATGACTCTATCTAAATGGTGTCACTCAACCACATTATAATGGATAAGTGGCACCCGCATTTTGAATAACTTGGAGTGTTCACGACATACATGTGGTGTAGTAGCTAACCTAAAGGCATGATATGGCATCCACGTCACCTAATAATAAGGATTTTAATTTTATGCTCATTAAGATTAATTATACTTTTTAAAACTTGGTGTCTGCATTTGGAAATCAAATAAATTACTTGATTATGCGATTGAGACTCCAATGCATCCATATAGTACACTAAATTAGCAGTTCTAACTTGGTGACCGAAGAATCTTCTTAGGAATGCCCACCTAAATCCTAAGGGATGTATCTATCCAGCACCCACTTCACTGTGAAGCACGGGTCAACCAATATGGAGGTGCTCCCACGACGATAACTACAATAAACAATAAGAATATAAAACTTCTAATACACAATATAATTTTTTATATAACAATTTTATATTTAACACATACCTGCACAAGAATTGCACATCCCTGAAATATTTCACAGTTATGCTCAGATGTCTCACACAATCCGCGGTATGTAGCTGGCAACACTCCTGAACCCCAACTGTACTGTGCCGCTCTTTCTAAATCTCGTAGTATGGGCAAGTAAATCAACGACACATTATATTTCTTTGTCGTCGTAAATAAAACACCACCGATTATAATCAACATGAATGTTCTCGCTTGTTGTTCGGCGGTAAGACCCGGTTGAAGGAGATTTTCCCGTAAAGTAGTCATCTGCACAAAATCTCTACGACCTTGTAGATTCAGACTCAACAACTCCAGACACGCAGCCACCATGTCTTCCTCAGGTGCGTAGTCATCAATTACGATGTCGCTGTTTATTCGTAGTCCTAGTAACACAGCAACATCCTGAAGTGTGATCGTCATCTCCCCATGTTTCAGATGGAAAGTGTGTGTCTCGGGACGCCAACGCTCACATAATGCCATCAACAACTTATGATCAAGTTTGGGACGTGACATAATAACCACATCCCATAAACCAACATTTTGCACAATGACTTTAGCCTCGTCTGATATGATATTTTCCTCTAATTTTAAACATCTAAATGTGATTGGTTGACTCACACTCAGATCCGACGAGTGATGTTGATCTTGTCCCCAAAGTACCGATTGATCTAACGGACCAACGTTTACGACATTTTGGCCAAACAAATTACTTGACATCTACAATTAAACAGTATATATTTATACATTTGAACAATTTATAATTTATCTAATAATACAAATGATAACAATAATTAAAATAGAAAAAAAATGGTGCTTACCTTTGTGGGCGAGTTGCTGCACGGGGAGGGGGAGGAGCTGCGGCACGGGGGGAGGGCACGGGGGAGGGTTGGCGGCACAGGGATAAGGAGGAGCTGCGGCACGGGGGAGGAGTTCGTCGACGGCGGAAGAGCTGGCGTCGTTTAGCGACAGGTACCGGCGGGAGAGGGACAGAGAGGAGGCGGCGACGGCTGAGGAGGAGGCGACGTAGGAAGACGAGGCAAGCGTCAGGTCTGCTGAAGTGAGGAGTGCGGCTGGCTGAAGTGAGGAGAAACCGAGTGGGGCAGGTGAGTTAGAAATTAGGGTTAGTAAATAAACGCTACTCGCCAGTAGCGTTTTTAAATAAACGCTACTGGTAGTGGTCAGTAGCGTTTATTTAAAAACGCTGCTGGGGATACCTGCGTTTATGTACATTTCTTCAAATATTTTTTCTTAATATTTATTTTTTAAAATATTTATTTTAAAATAGTTACTTTTAAAAATATTCTTTTTTTTTTCCAACGTTATATAGGGGTGATAAAAAAATATTAACAAACCGAATTCTCAATAAGACTGATCCGAGATCGACTCGACTAGGACCGAGACCATGCATATAAGTTTTTTCCTTCAGAGTTGGTATCCGTCTTGGTTCCCCCCCTCCCCCCACAAAAAAAATAAAATATATGACTAGAACAAGACCTACCCGACTTATGTTGAAAACCCCACTCCATGGTATTGGTGATAAAAAAATACTCCTCCTAGTAGGGGTGATAAAAAAATATTGACTGAACCGAAATTTCGAAAAAATAGCTCTGAAACCAGTCTGAGACCGACTAAGACCGAAACTGAAACCGATTCGGTCCGAGTTTTATTAAAACCTAATATTTAATCACGATTGTTCCGATTTAGGTCACGATTGCGATTGTTCCAATTTAGGTCACGATTTAGGTTCCGATTGTTCACAATTAGGTCACAGAAATTTGTCTTCACGAATTCATGATTGTTCTGATAAGTTGAGTTCTATCACGAATCACGATTAGTTGAGTTTAGTGATTAGTTCCAATTGACTATCACGATTAATTCAGACAAATTTTGTTTTTTGTTTTACTTAAAATTTCAGACATTTTTTTTATTGAAAATTTTGGTCCAAGACCAAGATCGACCTAGACGAGTTTTTTAAACCGAAATTGGTCTCGTGCTCACTCCTCCACAATTGAGGACCGAAATTTCGGACTCGGACTCGATCTTACCAAAAAGACCGGCATGACCCACCCAAGCTCACCCCTACCTCCTAAACCTCCCCTCCGTCCCCCCGTCTTCTTCCCAGCTAGCTAGCCCTCCTTTCGTCAGTCCCCCGTCCCCTTCCTCCTCCCAACGAACTAGCCCTCATCCTCCTGCTCTCAGCCAGCTAGGTCGTTGTCTCCTTCTTCTGTAAGACCACCCTTCCACCCTAGCTCTCGCCCACCTCTGGCTCCGCCCCTCCAGTACGCCCCCAGCCCAATTGCCCCAAGTTTCGGTACAAGTTCGAGATCGACTTGAGTCAAGGAAGACCGACTCAAACGTTTTTGTTTTGCCGAAGTCGGTCTTAATCGTGATCATCAATAAGTCAGAACCGAAATTTCGGTCCCGGGCTTGTCTGCAAGACTGCCTCGGTCCGACCATGATCACCCCTTGTCGTTATAGAGTTCAACTATGGTAGAATTCGCAACAATATGCATCATATAAGTGTTTTAATATAATATACACTTTATATATAAAATGTATTCATAATTCAATTAAACATAATTAATTAATTATGTATACTTAATTATAATTAAATTTAATTTAAATTTGATTTGATTTTATACTAATTAATTTTGAATTAGAACTTGTACATTTTATAAAGGGTTAATTACTTAATTGGTTACACATGTTTCACCATTGTGCAGAATGGTTACACATGTTTCAAAATGTGATTAATTGGTTTTGCTATGTGACTAATTGGTTACACATGTTTTTTCAAATGTGATTAATTGGTTATTCCGTTAGTAAACCGTTAATTTTAACGTTAATTCATTTTTTTAACATATTATTGAATTGTGAAATGACTATTATGCCATTAGTTGTATTGAAGAACAGATTGGAAGGATTGAAGAACCAAAATCGAATCAAATTCGATTTGATGTTCTTGAAGAACCCAGAAATCAAGAACCAGAAATCAGATTTCTGATGTTCTTGAAGACCCAGAAATCAGATTTCTGGGTTCTTGAAGACCCAGAAATTAGATTTCTGGATTCTTGAAGAATCAGAAATCAGATTTCTGGTTTCTCAAGAACCCAGAAATCTGATTTCTGTGTTCTTGAGGAACCCAGAAATCAGATTTATGGGTTCCTCAAGAACCCAAAAACAGCATTTCTGGGTTCTTCACAATGTGGGTAACATGTCGAACTTTTTAATCACATCATTTCAAACAACAGTATCCATTTAATCACATTATAGAGAAACATGTATGACCTTTTAATCACATTATAGATAAACACATATGACCTTTTAATCACATTATAGAGAAACATGTATGACCATTTAATCACATTTGGTGATAACATATACTGCAATACAGAACTTCAAGAACCCAGAAACAGCATTTCTGTGTTCTTGAAGAACCCAGAAACAGCATTTCTGGGTTCTTGAAGAACCCCGAAATCAAATTTCTGGGTTCTTGAAGACCCAGAAATCAGATTTCTGGGTTCTTGAAGACCCAGAAATCAGATTTCTGGTTTCTCAAGAAAGAAACCAGAAATCTGATTTCTGGTTTCTTCAATTATTGTTCTTGAAGATGATGATGCGTTCTTGAAGATGATTCTAGGGGTAATTTCGTCATTTTACTTATCTAAATAGTGACTTAACTGTGATTTTAACGGTAAATAGTGAAAAAACCAAATAGTCACATTTCAAAATCAATTAATCACATTTTGAAACATGTGTAACCATTCTGAACATTGGTCAAACATGTGTAACCAATTAAGTAATTAACCCTTTTATAAATGAATTAGAAATTTTGTATACTTTTCATCATCTCTTCATTAATTATCTCGTACCTTTCGAGTTATGAAATATATTTAAAATTTATTTATTTTCATACGAAACGATTATTTATACGCAAAAGCGGCAAAACAACTAATACTCCAAAACAATTAAGCCATTTTAGTCGTATAACGAAAATTAATTTGATTAATTAATAATTCGTCCGTATTGCCGTCCGAAACAAAATAATAAAAAGAAAAGGTTGTGTCCGTCAATTCATCGTTCTCTCTTGCTTATTATTATATTAGTATCCTCTGCTTCATCAGTCTCTCTCGCATTGCTCGCTGCTCATAGCCTCGTGCTATAAAGTATAAACTCCAAAGTTCAGAAGCAAAACAGTTCGAGAAGCTCTCCACAAGGGTCGAAATGGAGAAGATCGAGCATGCAACAGTTCGCACCAACGGAATCAACATGCATGTTGCCTCCATCGGCTCCGGCACCGACACGATCCTCTTCCTCCACGGATTCCCCGAGCTCTGGTACTTTCTGTTTGGTTAATTCAAGCAAATCTATGTTTTGTATATCTGCTTGGCGGGTCAGTCCTGATTCTCTACTCTATCGAATCATTTTCTTGTCGGGAATGTTCTCTGCTTTGTCGATTTACTCTCTCTGGTTGCAATTTTAGATTCTAGTTTCCACTTTCGTGATTTTTTTTGCCAATTCGACGATATCCTATGAAAGTTAAGGACAGATCATTTGCTGATTTTGTCTATTACTTGATTCTACAAAAAATAATGGGGTTGGATAATTGAAATGTTGTCAAACAATCTGATGATTGTCGAACCACTTTCTTATCCCAAAGCGAGATAGTATTATTCTGGAATCTGACCACGATCTCCTATGATGCTGTAGATATGACAGCTGTCAGCTGTGTTACTTAGGTGCAATTTCTCTACCAGCCGCAAAACAGTGGTCCTTGCTGAAATTCTTATCATGTTACAGAATTGGGATATTGAAAAAAAAAAATCTAACTTATGGAGAAACTTTATGAAGAACTTATCTTTAACCAAAATAGTAAAAGAGTTATAATGTTATAATTTTTTTTCTTCATTTGTAGCATTGCCCTGCTAACTTTTCTTTTGGCAATGAACAATAGAGTCATGTCCTTTTTTTCCACAGGTACTCATGGCGGCATCAGCTCCTTTCCCTTTCCTCCCTCGGCTATCGAGCCATTGCCCCCGATTTGCGTGGTTACGGTGACACAGATGCACCTCCCTCAGCTGACTCCTATACAGCCTTCCATGTGGTTGGAGATCTTGTCGGGCTACTTGATGCTCTCGACATTGACAAGGTTTTCTTGGTGGGACACGACTGGGGTGCTATGATAGCTTGGTACTTTTGCTTGTTTAGGCCCGATAGAATTCGTGCCTTGGTCAACCTTAGTGTTGCGTTTCAACCAAGGCACCCGAATGTGCCTCCAGTTGATGGGTTAAGGGCAGTTTTGGGCGACGAATTCTATATTTGCAGGTTCCAGGTGAGTGTGAATTTGATTAAGATTTATCTTAGAGGTTTGACTCTTACATATGAAACTGGAAATGGCTGATTCACCTTCCGACTTGGAGAATTTATTGCTCCTGGTGAAGGTTTAGTAAATAGTATAAAATAGCTATATTTTGTTTTATATATGTCTTTTTATGGTACTAGGTTCTTTGCCCATTTATGGGTAAAGTCTATGCTGATGTTTTGTCTAAATTGGTTCGTCTATATAGGAAGCTGGTGAGATTGAAGAGGATTTTGCACGTGCTGGAACTTCGGACGTCTTCAAGTTCTTTCTTACGTCCCTTGGTCCTCGTCCACTCTGCATACCGAAAGATGTGGGACTTTCCGGTCACTGTAAGATAAACTCTCCCTTCGTCTTGCCCTCTTGGCTGACTGAGGAAGATGTGAATTATTACTCTAAAAAGTATGAAGAGACGGGTTTCACCGGAGGGTTGAACTACTATCGAGCAGTAAACAAGTATGTTACACTGAGCAAATTGCTAGCTAAACTTAGAGTTCATTTGTTTTGATACTTTCTTGCCATAAATATATTTGTGTGAAGTATAAATTCGTAGGAATAAGTGTAGTAATGTATTGATTATTTCACGATGCAGGACTTGGGAGCTGACTGCACCATTCACTGGGTTACAAATCAAGGTTCCGGTGAAGTTCATCATCGGAGACCTCGACCTCACTTATCACTTCCCCGGTGTGAAAGACTACATCCACAGCGAAGGTTTCAAGAAGTTGGTGCCCTTGTTGCAGGAAGTGGTGGTAATGGAAGGCGCTGCACACTTCATCAACCAAGAGAAGCCCGACGAAATCAACGCTCACATTCATGACTTCATCAAGAAATTCTGAGTTGGGTCCGAGTCCGACCAGTCGAAGCAGACCATATTTTAGGACTGGTAAAATCATAGAGCTGCTAAAATCATGACGAATTATCAGTAAAATCGCGTTGATTGTGTTGTGTTTTCGATGTTCTCTTATTATAAGATCCTATTTTATACTATGCTATCATGTTTTTGTCGTCATAACTTATGACCCGCGATGGACCGTCCACCGGCTGTGTTTGAGTTCGAATTTTATGACCCACGGACCATTTTAACACGACTCGTTTGAGTTTGACCCGTCCAAAAAAGGGTCATGTTTAAGTCGTAACTTTCGACTCACAGGCCTGTCTACCCATTGATCCGTATAATAATTTATAATATACATTTGATCCACGGGTTAACCCATCGACCAATATATTATATAAAAAATAAAATAAAAATATTATAACCCTAAAACTAGAAGGTCATGCGGGTTACACGGTTGTGGGTTGACTCATAAATTTGCAACGTAATTTTTTATCGCACGGGTCGCGCAAATTGACCTGTCGATCCGTAGGTTGTGTTTGAGTCACAAGAATTGACCTGTGAAAACTAAACAGTCGTGTTTGAGTTTAACAAATCTTGACACGAACCCTCCGGAGAAATTGACACCATAGTCATAAGGATTAACAACTGAGGGCATGTCAAAGATTTACAGCGGCCGACCAAAGGTGATACAGGTCTCTCTAAATTTCTCAGTTTTTTCTAAGATTTTTCCACATTTTTTGAAAATAATATAATTTAGGGAAAAGTATGGAAAAGATGTAAGATGTTTGCCTAAAATGGTAATCGATGAAATTTGTTTTGGGTCGCGGGTATTTAATGTAAAATGTTTCATTCTGTTGGTTTTTGAAGAAACGTTAGTTTTTCTGTTAATTTATCTGTTAAAAGTTGACACGTGTTGCTCACGTGATATGAGATTTGAACGTTGAAATAATAAAAAATGAAAATACCAAAACTACCTTTGTATGTATTCACTCCTTTGTACTTTGGCAACCGAACTCCAATTCTCCAATTCTTCAAGATCTTCATTACTCCAATATCAACCCAGAAATTCCACCATATAGCAGCAAACAAGCGAAAGAAAACTCAATTCGAGCTCAAAATTCAAACTTCAATTTCTCATGCAATCCACTCTGTGCGCTAACCCTCGTCAAATCAACTTCCGTAGCCAAACCAATACAACTTACCTCACTACCCAACAACCCTTTTCCAGAAAGTTCGTAAAGTTTCGAACCTTCGCCAATTCATTAAGCACCCCACTTCACCATGAATACGAGGATGAAAGTGGAGAAGTTGATAGTTCGAATGCGCCGAGGAAGCTTCCGGTGGTGATTAGGAAGTCTGGGAAGGTGTTTAGGTTTATCTGGGATGGAAGCGGGTTGAGGCTGGAGAACGCCGCCGCGGCGCCGTTTACTGTTGATTTGAGTCGTGAGGTTAGGAGAGTAGTCAGGGACTTCTTTCTCCCAAAACAATTTAGTAGAAATTATATTGAGTATGTGAAGTGGAAGTTCTTGCATCGAGTGTTCAGCTCTGCCCTCCAGGTTCTTGCCACTCAGGTTAGAAAATTTTATGCAACTGTATTTAGTGGCAGTAATTGAGATCTGAGGAGCACGTAGAAGATAGAACAGCTTTGTAATTCCTTGATTTTGACTTGAATTTGGTACGTACGAATTTTATGCTGAAATGAGCTTCTTTTTGGTTAAACTTAATGTTTTGCTGAACAAGTGCTGTTCTATTCGCCATTTGTTCATCGGAGTATCCGTAGTAAGTTGAAGTTATTGCATATATATGTGATATTGCGCTGGAATGCATTTTCATGCCAAGTACACATGCGAAGAATTAAATTTTCATCTCTTGAGCTTGCTGGAGTTGTTCCTTCGGTTTTTGTGTTATAAGTTCATAGTAATTGCATTGAAGAAGTATTTCATACTTAATTTAATCTAATATTATCTAATTGAAGTGTAGCTAGCGAGTAAGAATCGGTAGGATGAAAGTTCGGGATTAGAACTCCTGTGATTTAGTGGTGGTTGCAGTTTGATTATATTATTTGTTACACTTGATTCATATCTTGAGATCTGTACCTTTTATTTGTTCTTTCATTTTCCAGGAGTGTTAATAATTGCTAAATTTTCCAGCAGTCTGCAGTTCATCGAAGCTTTGCCATTGCAGACAACCTCGGTGAAGAGTCTGCCAAATCAAACTGTAGATGTTTTGGATAAAATAGAGATCCTCTTCTTATTTTTCCGACTCAATGAAGATATTCTGTATGCAGGACCTAAAGTAGTATAACTTATTTTGGATGCCATTTTGGAATATGACGCATAATGTTGGTTATGCTGTCAATTTGAGGCGTTAACTTTTGTTTTGTGTTTATGCATTAGGTTTCGTTTTATTTTTATGATGAATTTGGCATTGTAAGTTGACAGTTAACTATGGAAATAGTTGGTTTTGTGGAGGTTGCCTGGATTCTGTGTGTATTGTGGGACAGGTGTTTAATTGTAGGTTGAATGTCGTTGGGATTTAGTACTGACTTTTTGTCCAGTAAGTCAAAACATAGTACATCTATTCGCAACTTGTGGACAAATGTGTTTCATCAAATACCAACAATTACAAAACATATGTCATCTGGTATTAAGACAACAGAAACATACTTAACTAAAAACACTATTTGGCATTGTAAGTTGACAGTTAACTATGGAAATAGTTGGTTTTGTGGAGGTTGCCTGGATTCTGTGTGTATTGTGGGACAGGTGTTTAATTGTAGGTTGAATGTCGTTGGGATTTAGTACTGACTTTTTGTCCAGTAAGTCAAAACATAGTACATCTATTCGCAACTTGTGGACAAATGTGTTTCATCAAATACCAACAATTACAAAACATATGTCATCTGGTATTAAGACAACAGAAACATACTTAACTAAAAACACTCTGACCAGCAAACATAAGTATTTAAAATACAAATCCTAAAACACGTTCACCCAATCACCAATTTTAGGATTACAGCAAACAGCAGTACCGCAAGAACACCAAAAACACCACAAGCAGTAATCAACATATTTTCCCTCCTTCGTACAAGAACTACTTCGCTTTCAATCTTGCCATGCATATCTCAAAATTTGTTTACGACTCTCCTTCCGTATATGCACAATTGCGGGTCACACCACTCAAAATAACTACAACCGTGGTTCTACAACCGAAAAAAACAAATTAGGGCTTAAAAAATTAGTGATTTTCAAGACTAGGATTTCAAAATTAAGCTTCAAAACCAAACAAATCGGAAACACAAACCTTGTAATTGGGACACCCATAACGGGCCGAAGACTTCGGGAATCGACGGGCGAACACCTTGGAGAAGACTGTTGGAGAAGAAACTGAATGCTTCAATGGGGGAGAAAGACTGCATATAATAGGTGAAGAAGGTATGGACATCTTTGTCTTTTCACAGACACAAAAAGTCACGTGACCAGCATGGATGCTGTTAACAGAATTTTTTAACGGACTCAAACGGAATTCATCAAAAACCTACACCATCAAACATACTACATCAAAAACAAACAATGAGCCGCATTTACCACTTTGGGCAAACATGTTACATATTTTTCATACTTTTCCCTATAATTTATTATAACATGAATTAATCATGTGTGTCATGCTAATTTTTATCACGATTAAAAAAAAATATATGAAGATAACATTTTGTTCAACTTTAAAAGTATAAATATATTTTTTATATATAAAACAATTGACGACGCTATATTTTTTAATCCCAAGAACGAAGTTTTTTGGTTTCGAACTCTATTTTTGGTTTCAGTCAAATCAATATGAAGAAAAAAAAAGCCGATGCGGAATTGTGTTGTGTATTGTCATGTCTTTCATTGAATCGGAATTAATAAGAGCAAAAATGTTAAAGTTAATAAGCTTGAGGAGATCTCTCTCCTCTTCTAGTGAGAGAAAGTCTCCCGTCTGAGGGCTCGTCGAGGTTTTCTCCTTTGGTCGCCGTTTCCGTTCGTTCCGGGGTGGTTTGCTCTAGCACCGGCCACGGAAAGGCAAGTCAGGGCCCCTGGGTGTGGTCTTCTCCTCAAGTGTGGTCTAATTGGGGGCTCAATCACATTGATTCATCCGAATGGCCGAACCCTAATTTACAACTTCGTTTCATCAATCCGGCGAATCATCACTGGGGGAGGCTGTTTGGAGATGGCGCCTCACCCTTGAGGGGCTGGACACAGATACCCACCCCTTCCCCGTGCGAATCCAATTGGGCGAGCTTGGAGAGCCTCAGTCGGAAGACTTCATCTCACCACCAATCTCAGCCTAGCCCACCCGACACTGTCCCAACCCCACCCTCCGTCCATAGGATTCCGTATCACCCACCCCCAAAATCTCAGAATTGGTCGGATTACTGTTTCTCTACGGGAAGTTCTAATCGATTCTGTTTTTTCTGTGTATTTGTTGCAGGATTCCTAAGCATGGGCGACATACAGGGGCGAAAGCCACCCATACGATCAACTGGTAGAAGTGATAGAACATTCCGTGACAGCCTCACCTTGAAGCTGAAAGGATCGACCGAGCCAAACACAGGGCTTCAATGCGTTGGCAAGGTTCTGTGCGATAGAATCATAAAACCGGCTGCAGTTCAGGGAGTTCTAAAAATCGCGTGGAGTCGGTACGAGGGAGTTAGCATTACGGATATGGGAAACGCAGTTACCCTATTCGAGTTCGACGATCATCGTGATATGGAGGACGCCTTGGATTTCAGTCCATGGGCCATACAAGGTCACTGCCTCTCGATAAAGCAATGGACAGGAGGTATGAGAATTGAAGATGTTGAATTCCATATTGTTCAATTTTGGATACAAATCCACGGTTTAGAACTGGATAAGCTCAATGAATCTAATGCTGAGATAATAGGCCATAGTCTGGGTAGGAAGATTCAGGTAGACAGTATAAGGGGACCGAAAGGTCTCGACAGAAGCTATATCCGGATAAAGCTGGAGATAGATGCTAGCAAACCTCTCATACCAGGATTCTGGTATCAAAGGTCCAACGGGGACACCAGTTGGGCTACCGTCAGATACGAAAGACTCGCGGATTTCTGCTATAGCTGTGGTTGCTTGGGCCACACTGACAGAGCTTGTAATGAGCCAATGGTCACGGCTGAGGATAACCCGAATCAGCCGTGCTATGGCCCGTGGACGCAAGCTGAGCGACCACGTCGTAGAGAAACTACTTGGGCTGAGGTTGGTAAGGGCAGGGGTGGGTCCTCATCACGGGGATCCCGACCCCAATGGAGACCTCACACCAGGTCTCAGGAACCTAATGAGAAAGGCCCTAATCCAACAATGCAGCCTCAGTCAGACACCGATTCTCATGAAACTGAAGAAGATAGGAATAAGTGGCTCGTTACAGGGGGTGAGGACCGAAGCTTGGTGGAGGTCCCCCCTCGATCAGGTGTGGTCCCAACCATTCTCCTGGGATCACCCGACAACAGAAACGAGGCTAAGGGTAAGGAGATTCAAGTGACCAGTCCGGACATAATGCAAGTTGAAGAAGATAACCTGTTCACGATCCTGGTGGAGTACATGGAGAACTCACCGGAAACTAAGAGTCTTAGCCCAAAAATCACTCCGAAAAGGAGGTACATAATACCAAGGAAGAATCTTAAGAGAAGCCCCAACCCGAAGGAATATTATGTGGAGTTTCCCGTGGAGCAAAACTCTCCAAGTCGGGGAGAAGCCATCATCATGCCAACAGGGCTGAGCCCTCTTGTGAAGAGTCTCTCCCTTAAGAGAAAGGGATTGGAGGACCTTGACACGGAAGGGGAGTCACTGGAAGAAACAATCAAAAAGAGGTGCCTAAGTCCTGATGAGGCCCTCCCAGGGAGAGAACCGATCGGCAAGGGTAAATCCAAACCCAAACCGAGTAAAGGCAAGCTTAAGGGGAAGAAAGGAAAACCCGGGGAACACCAAACTGAAAAGGAAGGAGAGGTGTTAGCTAAGGAAGATGAGTCAATGGGTTCCGGTGGCTGTCCCGATACAGCCACGGGTGCCCAATGAGTGCTCTGGTGTGGAACTGTCAGGGGTTAAGATCGGACCTGACAGTTCCCCATCTAACCGAGCTCGGGAGGAAGCATCAACCACTGATCATTTTTCTGATGGAAACAAAAAACAAGGAGAAGTTATGTGAGGGCGTTAGGAGGAAGCTAAGAATGGAGAACCAATGCTATGTCAACCCGATTGGAATATCGGGGGGACTCGCCCTTTGGTGGAGAAAAGAAGTTCAGATTAGAGTCATCCAGAAAAACAGCTACTACATTGACACGATGGTCACTTTGGATGGAGGAAGTAAAGAAACTCGGATCACATGGGTCTACGGGAACCCGATATGGGAAGAAAGAGTGAAGATTTGGGCTGAAATCACCCGTATGGGAAATGGGGCGTGTGGACCTTGGATGTGCATAGGAGATTTTAACGATATCAGCTACTCTAGGGAGAAAGAGGGAGGGAGGCCGAAGGATGCAAGAAAGATGGACAACTTTAATATGTTCATCTCATCCTTGAAAATGACGGATATGGGTTTCAAAGGCAACCCTTTCACCTGGTGTAACAACCGTAATGGGAACGAGAGGATCCGCGAACGCCTCGACCGAGGTATCGCCAATGGTGAATGGGTGGACAATTTCCCCAAATGTGTGCTGTTTCATAAGCCCGCAATTGGGTCGGATCATAGCCCCTTACTCTTGATATTCGACCATGCTGAGAGGAAAGGCAGACGGGACTTTAAGTTTGAAGCAATGTGGATGGCGGATGGGGGATGTGAAAGAACTATCAGGTCTGCATGGCAACATGGACCTCAATCCGGGAGAGGCCCACATTTCCCTAAAAAGATTCACAGATGCCGTACCAAGCTACAACACTGGAGCAAGGTTCATTTCGCAAATAACAGGCTGCGAATTGCGGAACTCCAGGATGAAATAGAAAGGGTACAAAGGGCCAGCAATAAGGATCACGTTAGTGACACGGAGAAAGCCCTCAAAGCTGAACTGACCGAACATTGGCAAAGGGAGGAGACTTATTGGAGCCAAAGGGCCCGTGTCCGTTGGCTAGGAGAAGGTGATAGAAACACGACTTTTTTCCATAAGTCGACATTGGAAAGGAGAAGCCGTAATAAGATTAAGAGTCTCCAACGGGAGAATGGGACATGGACCGAATCGGAAAGGGATATCAGCTGGGAATGCGAGCAATACTTCAGTCAGTTGTTTAAAACTGAAGGCACTGCAGATCCGACCAGCTTGCTCGAATGTGTAACACCCGTGGTGTCTCCTTTGATGAATCGGAACCTTCTCAAACCAGTCACGGATGCGGAAATTAAGCAAGCGGCATTCCAACTGGGAGGGTCCAGGGCCCCGGGGCCAGATGGTTTTCCCGGAATGTTCTATCACAAATACTGGGAGATCGTGGGACCTGATGTCATTCTTGCGATAAAGAACTACCTGTTAAACGGTACACTCGACCCTAGTTTTTATGATACGGATATAGTTCTCATTCCAAAAATAAAAAACCCTTTCAAAACATCTCATTTCCGGCCTATTAGTCTATGCAATTTTGTGTATAAAATCTTGTCAAAAACGCTTGCAAATAGACTGCAATCTGTTCTGTCTTCGCTAATTACCCCTTTCCAAGGGGCATTTGTGGCAGGCAGGTTAATCCATGACAACATCATTGTTGCACACGAGGCTTTCCACCACCTTCGAACAAGCAAAAGTGGTAGAACAGAAGAGTGCGCAGTAAAGATCGACATGAACAAGGCTTACGATCGGGTGGAATGGGGATTCCTCCTGAATACGATGAGAAGAATGGGGTTTGCGGAAACATGGATCAATTGGATGGAGGGATGCATAACCCGGGTCAGGTATAGAGTCATCATAAATGGAAAGAAAACAAGGAGCTTTTACCCATCTCGAGGTATTCGCCAAGGGGATCCCCTCTCACCCTACCTGTTTCTATTTGTGGCTGATGTCTTATCTAGACAGATCATTAGTGCGGTTGATACGGGCAACCTTGAGGGAATTCACATACGGAGGACTTGCCCGACAATCCACCACCTTCTATTTGCGGATGACTCGATCTTTTTCATTAAGGCGGATGCAAGGAATGCACTTTCCCTAAGGTCCATTCTCGAACACTACAGCCGAACATCAGGGCAAAGTATCAACTTGCAGAAGTCGAGCATCCACTACAGTACGGGCACAAGTCAGAATAGCCGTGGGATTGTCACCCAGATAATGGGGATAGAGGAAGCTCGGGAAGCGGGAAGTTACTTGGGCATCCCCACGGTATGGGGACGGTCCAAGAAAGAGGCACTCGGGTACCTCAAGGATCGGATATGGAGCAAGATGAGTGGGTGGAAAAACATCTACTTAAGCAATGCGGGAAAGGAAATTCTCCTTAAATCGGTCATCACCGCAATCCCGACGTATGCGATGGCCTTATTTAAGCTCCCCAAAACCTGGTGCGGGGAGATTATGGCTATGATGGCTAGATTTTGGTGGAGTCAAGATGCGGATAGGAGATCAATACATTGGAGAAAGTGAGATTATATGACAAAGCCGAAAGTTCAGGGTGGCATGGGCTTTCGCGACATCAACACGTTCAACGATGCCATGCTCACCAAAACAGCGTGGAGGCTCCAAAATAACCCGGACTCTTATTGGGCTAGGGTGATCAAAGGGATCTACTACCCGCATGTAGATTTCTTCCGAGCCAAGAAGGGCGGCCGAGCGTCTTGGGCTTGGTCGAGCATCCTAGCGGGAAGAAAGGTCCTCGAAGAAGAAGGGGCATGGAGGATAGGAAATGGGATGGATGTTCGGATTTACCAAGATGCATGGATCCCGGGCATTGACGGCCATAGACTCGACCACCGAGCAGAAAACGCTGATCACCATGATCGTAGAGTGAGCGAGATCATTGGCCAGAACGGGAACAGGTGGGACACAGCGATCCTGGATGGTGCACTCACAGAGGTGGAACGAGTGGCCATCAATGCCATCCAGCTCCCAACACACCCAACTCGGGACAGATTGGTGTGGCCGAATTCCACCACGGGAATGGCACACCCAAATCTGGTTTATAGAAGGTTGATGGACCGACGAGAACCTGATGACACTAACAGAGCCTCCTCATCAAGAAGGCTCGGGCAAGAAGATTGGAAGAGGGTCTGGAAAGGAGCCTCGATTCCGAAGATCAAACAGTTCGTGTGGAGGAGCTGCAACCGAGCACTGCCTGTGAGGGAAGCCCTCCACAAGAGGGGCATCAGTGACTCCCCAAACTGCCCTTTTTGTGGACAGATCGAGTCAATCGATCATGCTCTGTTGGATTGTCCATGGACAAGACTGATTTGGTTTGGAGGCGTGGGCGTGCGAAGGGAAGAAGGTAGCAGTCCGAACTGGGAGGACTGGATAAAGGAGCTGATCGATAGAGAACAGGCTGGGCCGGGTCCAGATACGAGCACCAGAACCAGAATCGAGACAATGGCGTGGGAGATTTGGAAGGAGCGCTGCTGGGCTCTGCACAACAACGATCAGCCACGACCCCAGCTCACGCTGGAGAAAGGGCTGAGATTGTCTCGAGAGTCTGACACGAGCAGCATGCCGATCCGGTCAACCGCCCAGGTACGGCAAGGACCAAGGCAGACAGCTGCCTGGAAACCACCAACCCAAGGAGTTATCAAAATAAACTGCGATGGGGCTTGGGACGCAACGACACGTAGAGGAGGCACGGGAATCATAGGGCGTAATGAAGACGGACGTCTTATAGCGGGGAGAAACACAACCGTTAGAGACGTCTCGGCCATCAACGTGGAAGCCCGAGCTATCTACCAAGCGGCCGAAATGGCTGTCACCGAAGGATGGAGCAATGTTATCATAGAATCGGACTCGGAAAAGTTGATCAAGATGCTGAATGGATCGATTACGGAGTCAGATTGGCAACTAGAGAACATCATTGCAGCAATTATCGATAAGTCATCCTTTATCGAGACCATCTCTTGGAGGTGGATTAGTAGAAGCGCGAATAGATGCGCGGATTGGATCGCTAAGCAATCTAAGAGAGAGATGTGTCCGGTTAATTGGTTTTGTACACCACCATCTACTCTTATTTCCCTTTTGTTGTTAGATCTCTCAAACTTATCTCAATTATGAATGAAGTCTCAGTTTGGCCAAAAAAAATAAAAAATAAGCTTGAGGAGCATGCCAAAAATCAAAATTTGCAATGAAATTGGTAAGGTTTCAGTTTTCACGATATCCATGGCACATGGCAGCATACGCCTCCGTCCAAATGAGGGCGGATTCCACGTAATTTGTAAAATGTGGTACATTTTGAAATATTTGGTAATTGGGATAATTCATGGACCAGGCTATACTACACAAGTATAATACTCTCTAAATTTAATAATATTTTATTCTTTAAAGTAGCAAATTTGTAGGTTTAGATTAAATTCAAATAAAAAATCCAACTTTTTCCGAATATAATTTAGTCTTTGTAATAAATTAATAATATCTTTATCTCTTCAATTTTGGTCCAATATATAATAAAATATTAACAATTTTAGAAAGTATCGTACTTGCTTTATTTAAATTTAATAGTCGTTAATCCCTATGGCGGCAAAATTGACCTTCCACCACCTTCATCTTTGTCTGCTCTCCATCTTCTTCCCACTCTATTTTACTTTCCTGTCCTGCTCTGCACCGCTGGCGCTGATATTATATTGTTCAGAGCTCCACACTGACCATGGCACCTCAAAAGTTGGAAGAAGCTCCCTCCGCCAAGACTGAAAATGGAGAAGATCGAGCACTCGACGGTGCGCACCAATGGCATCAATATGCATGTCGCCTCCATCGGCTCTGGTCCAGACACGATCCTCTTCCTCCACGGATTCCCCGAGCTCTGGTACTTTTGATTTGCTTACTTCGAGCAGTTTTAGCCTTAATTCTCTACTATGTCTGGTTCAAATTAGATTCTAGTTTCTGGTTTTATGATTTTTTGCCAATTCAATTCTACAGTAGCTGGTTGATCAGGATCGGTTCAGGCTATTTGTTAAGTTAAGATCAGATGAATTGCTAGTTTCGGAAACTTGGCTGAAATCATTGTTCTTGAGCATTATTCTGTTTTTGGGCAATCAACAATAGAAGTTAAAGCCATGGGGCTTCGATGTTAAAGAGGCATTTCTTTTCTTCCACAGGTACTCATGGCGGCACCAGATGCTTTCTCTTTCAGGTCTTGGCTATCGAGCCATCGCCCCTGATATGCGTGGTTACGGTGACACCGATGCACCTCCCTCAATTTCCTCCTATACAACATGTCACCTTGTTGGAGATCTTATCGGTCTCCTTGATGCTCTCGGCATCGACAAAGTTTTCTTGGTTGGCCACGACTGGGGTGCTTTTGTAGCTTGGGACTTTTGTCTGTTTAGGCCTGATCGGGTTCGGGCCCTGGTCAACATGAGCGTTGTGTTCCTACCAAGGAACCCGAACATGACTCTAGTTGATGGGTTTAGAGCACTGCTTGGTGATGATTTCTACATTTGCAGATTTCAGGTAATCCATTGGAGCATTTTCTCCAGTTCCATCCATTTCTCCTGTATGTAAATTCAATTGAAATTGGTTGCTGTGATTAGGAAGTCGGAGAGGCTGAAGAGGATTTTGCAAGAGTTGAAACTGCAGACCTCTTTAAGTACTTCCTCACGGCCATGGATCCCACTCCACCTATTATACCAAAAGGAGAGGGATTTTCAGGTCTGTGTAAGAGTAAGTTACCCATCACCTTGCCGTCTTGGCTGACGGAGGAAGATGTGAGCTTTTACGCCAAGAAGTTTGACGAGACGGGTTTTACTGGAGGGTTAAACTACTATCGAGCACTGAGCAAGTATGCTCCTTTTTCTGGTTTTAATGTTATGTTTGGTAATCGTCAGCCTAGATTTAGGGGAGGAGCTCAACATGATGCCGATCCGATCATATTCTTTGCAGGACTTGGGAGCTGACTGCACCGTTTACCGGATCACAAGTCAAGGTTCCGACTAAGTTCATCATCGGAGACCTCGACCTCACTTACCATTTCCCGGGTTTCAAGGACTGCATCCAGAATGGGGACTTCAAGAAATCCGTTCCAGACTTGCAGGATGTGATTGTAATAGAAGGTGCGACCCATTTCATCAACCAGGAAAAGTCTGACGAAATCAGCGCTCACATTTACGATTTCATCAAGAAATTCTAACATGTTCTTGTCAAATCTAAACACGTCTTATCGAGAAGCCCCATGAAGATCGATCGGCTGCTTATTTCTGCATTTCTGGTGCTTCATTTCATAGTTGGTGCACCTTATGTTGCCATTCTACGGCTACAGATGTAATAGAACGATGAAATCTCTGTTACCTTTTCAAGATATTCAAATAAATAATGTATTCAAAAAAGAAATTAATATTGTAGAATGCTACTTATATAAGCCTTTTTTTTTAACCTAAGTTTAACACAAATTAAAATATTGAAATATTAAATATCTAATATTTATTTATTAATATTATTAAGTAATTAACTTTTATTTAACATTGTATGTTTAATTAGAATTTTAATTTAATTATTAACTTACTATAAATTTTTAAATTTTCTTAAAAAAAAAGTTAAAAATAAGTAATATTCTAAATTTAATATACACTACTACTATAACATTTATTTTGAGATTTTTTTTTCACTATATTTAAAGAATTTTTTTTATTGACAATAAAATTAAAACTTTAACACAACATATCGTGTTAAATTTCAACTTTTTACTGACCAAAATTCAATTAAAATTACTTACTAATTTTTAACAATTTTACTAATTTTGAATATTAATGGAATCGTTTTCGAATAGTTGACGAGTAATTTTAGCCTTTTTAGGCCCTTATGCAGAGGGGTAATAACTTTAAAACCTCCAATTTGAGGACTTCTCCTCCCCAAAAGCATAAAGAGGGATCAAAGTGGTAATAATGGTGAGTTTACTGTAAGAAGTTAAGTCTTAACGAAAATGTCAGGACAATATAATAAATAATTTGAGTTTGTGGATGAAATTGGAGTTAGCTTCAAGTAAAAGAGAGGCGCGTTAACCTTTTCCGTCTCGACTCGGTGCCAGAATTAGTGAAGAGGAGAGAAACACAAAGCAGCAGCCATGGCGGAAGCGATGGACAGCGGCACTGAAGTTCCTCAAAATATGACGATATACATCAATAACCTCAACGAGAAAATTAAACTCGACGGTACGGTTCAACGACTTTTCTTCTCATTAAGATCTTAGAGATTTTATTTTCTAGGGTTTTGACACGGAGCAATTGATTGCTGTGTTGCAGAGCTGAAGAAGTCGCTGAGGGCGGTATTTTCTCAGTTCGGAGAAATACTGGACGTGCTAGCATTTAAGACGTTGAAGCATAAAGGACAAGCTTGGGTTGTGTTTAAGGACGTTCAATCTGCGACTAATGCGCTTAGGAAAATGCAGGACTTTCCTTTCTATGACAAGCCCATGGTAGTCAATTGTGTTTACATTTATATATTCAGTTTGATTTTCTGGGAATGTGCTTTACTAAAAATTCAATTGCTTTTAGGATCATTGGGAGGTAATTCAGGGAAGTGACAGTGATTTATGAATAGGGTTGAATAAGGGGAGGAGTTTGATATAAGTTCCAAAATAAATAGTAAAAGTCATCATTCTCCAACTTTTGCTTATTAGGGAGAAGGGTGAATTGGGCTGAGAGCTAGGTTGCAAAGTGGAAGAAAGTACAGACTTAAGAATGAACATAGATTATATTTGAGCTTCAAAGATGGAAAGCACCTGAGTGCTTGTGTTTATGCACGGTGTTACTTTCTATGATTGTGGTATAATACATGGGAGAAGATGTTCGATTTGGCCATATTATGTGCAAAATAGTTAAGCTGCTGCTTCAACGTGATTACTGAAGGTCAAGGCATGAGGCCTTGTCCACAATCATCAGTGTCTGATGGATGCAGATAGAAAAGGGAGAACCGATAATTTAGACCAATCACTGTAGTTTGAACTTTGAACTCACATTTTTTCCCACTTCTTCTGGAGACAGAATAACTTTCTGACATATTATAGAATATAGAAAGTACTAATGTTTTAAAGTTATAAATTCATCAATGCAAATTACTCAAATTTCAACCATGAGGAAGTCATGTTTGGATTTTGTCAGATATATTTCATGAGGTCTTTTTTTTTTTTAATACTGATAATGTGCTTGGTTTTCAATTGAACAGAAAATACAATATGCAAAGACAAAGTCAGACATAATAGCAAAGGCTGATGGTACCTTTGCTCCTCGTGAGAAACGGAAGAAACATGAGGAGAAAGGTGAGCATTTTGTTCTGTTCAACACACACCATACCATCAATATCTTCTTCCTAGTGCCGAAACAGTATAAATAACATTTTCCAAAGTGCAACTGTTCAGTATATAAAGCATGTACCTGATTCATTTCCTGGGTTGAGATGCAAAATTTTGTGAATGTTGTATCAGGCAAAAAGCGTAAAGACCAACATGATGCTGCTCATTTGGGAACCCGACAAAATTCTAGCTTTGCTGCTCCATACGGCACAGCACCTCCTGTAAGCACTTCCTCCTCTAAAAACTCATCTCCGTTTTTTTTCTTGTGTAGTTCATGTTTCCTGTATATTAATCAAAGATTCATCATATTGCAGCTCTCTCAGATACCGTATCCAGGAGGTCCAGTACTCCCTGAGGCTCCAGCACCACCAAATAGCATTCTCTTTGTTCAGAATCTCCCCCACGATGCAACCCCAATGATGTTACAAATGCTGTTCCTTCAGTACGATGGGTTCAAGGAAGTGAGAATGGTAGAAGCAAAGCCTGGAATTGCATTCGTGGAGTATGGAAATGAGGTGCAGTCGACTTTGGCAATGCAGGCACTCCAAGGTTTCAAGGTACAGCAGAATAACCCAATGCTGATTACTTACGCCAAGAAATAGTGAAATGCACCGTTGTTGTTTTTAAGTCTGTTTATTTAAGTGCTCTTTTTTCCTTCAAGAATGTCCTTTGCTGGGTATATTAGTCTTGTTCTTAGTTTTCTGGAGAACTCGTATGATTATCCCTTCTATAGCCTTGAGATGTTCACAATATTTTCAATTGTTCTTGAGTACAAATCTTACTATTTCAGGAAATCGAGTATATATATTTGTATGCTCAGGTTGTTACATAAATGATAATAGAATCAGAATATACATCCCAAACAACGTATCCTCCCCGCATAAGTGAATTTACTATATATAATACTCGTTTTCCTTCTCATATGATGTCGGAGAATCTGAGTGAGGAGAGTAGTACGAAGATGAACCACAGCATCATCAAGTATATACAAGTCAACCATGCCCCAAGCCTAGGCCCTCCGAGCTCTGCCCCTAATTTGAGGCGTCGGAACACAAGAACCGCCACGCATCCCACAGAGGTGCAGAAGAATACGATGAGAGAGAAGCTCAGTCCGGCAGCATTTTGTATCATCAGAGGTTGTCTGTATACGATGAAGTTGTAAGCTGCATCGATAAGCCACGGTATCCCAATGCCTATGTATATGTTGACAGCATTGCTACAACAGAGATAGGAGATAAGAAAAAGGTTTACATTTGATTAAATTAAAAGGTTAATTATAAAAAAAAAAAAAAAAAAACTTTTGAGGGAAAACAAAACAGCAAACCAAATATAATATAAAAAAACATATCAAACTTTTGAAATTAAGTAATCTATACAAACCTACTTTAAATATTTTTATTATGTTTGAACAAATTTTTTTAATGTTTGAGGAAGTTATTAAGTCGTAATACTATATCCTTAAAATAATTCAATTAATGTTGACTTAATAACTCCCTCAAATATTGAAAAATTCGTTCAAACCTAATGAAAATTTGAGGTAGGATTGTTGATTGCTTAATTTCAAAAGTTTGGTTGGTTGTTTGTCGAAAAAAATTTAGTTTGCTGTTTGATTTTTCCTCAAAATTCGTTTTTTTTTTATGAATCCTAAATTAAACCCTAAAATCTGAATTACCTGCAAGTGATATTTGCAATCGCTGAGTCGGCCGTCGTCTGTCGTTCGGCTGCAATCTTACTAGCCACGAGATCGGGCCAAGAGGTTCCACTTGCGAGTGCTGTGAATGCTATGACGTATGGATTCAATCCTGCAGACGGAATTGAATATTTCGTATAACACGGGTCACCATATATAATTAATTATAATTTGTTCTAACTACGTTTAATTTATGGTTAAATACCAAGTAGCTACCTGATCTTTGAACGTTTTGCAACGAGCTATTCCAACTTTGTACGGAGGTAGCTATTTGCACGTTTTCGGAAAGTCGTCACAAATTGGACGGAGGTAGCTATTTGCACATTCTTCAAAGTTGAAGTAGCTCGTTTTAAATTTTCAAAGTTCGAGTAGCTCGTTGCAAAACTTCTAAAGTTCAGATTAGCTACTTGATATTTAACCCTTTAATTTATTAATAAATAACGATGAAAACTTTTATGCTTAACGAATGATTCTTTCGTACTGTTATCGTACCTGTGACACAAGTGATCATATCTGTGAGCCTTGTTACTACGTAAGCAATTCCGCTAATGAAGATTAATGAAGAAATAAAGGCTACCCATCCATGAGCGATGTGGTAAGGTGGAACAAAGGCGAAGAGAAGTCTCCACGGCGCCAGGAGCAACTGCCAAATCACTCCAACAAGTTGACGATAAGTACCGATGACCTTCCTGGATTCAGGAGTCTCCCACTGGGTTTTTTCAACACTACAACGTTAGATATGTGTCGATCCAGAACAAACACGACAGAAGAAGATTCATTAATTACCACAAGGACATCAGCAAACTGCTGTTTCCAAAACTTAAGCACATCCAACTTGTCCAAACCAATCGCCCTGTCCAAATGCTCGTATGCAGCAGGTGAGGATATTAGGAGCTCGTTGTAAGCTACATTTTGATAGAGGCGACAAAAACAAAACAAAAACACATCATCACACGGTTGCAGTTGCAGACAGACGAGAGATAGGGACAGTAATGCCACGTATTCGGGCAATTCTGCAGTTTTAAAACCTATTTTATTTATTTAAGAAAAAGGAGATTAGGGGACGAATATGTTTCTTCATTACATGAAGGGGAGGGCTCTTTGGGAACCCAATCTTCAGGTCGCTCCGATCTCGATCTTGTTGTTATATGCAGGACAAAAAAATTAATATTGAAGATTAATTGTTAGAAGATATAGAGTCATTAGAATATAGCCGTTAGAAGATATAGCTGTTAGAAATATAGTTGATAGACAAATATAACGGTTAAAATTAGTGTATAAATAGACACCTTACGTGTACCGAAAAAACAGATTGACAATATACAATTCTCAATTCAATTCAATATCTCAATACAACCCAATATCCAATACAATACAATCCAACAAAGATCAAATAGATAAGGATAAATAACAAAATACACCTGAATCTATTTGTATCGTTGTTACTATTTCGTTAAATATGTCAAAAAGGATAATTTTGCGCCCCTTAGGTTTATTCTCATATCATCTTCAATCAACACTAAATCAAACCCAAAATGCAAATTTAAGTTTAAATGTAACTCATAACAATATTTTTTAAATTCAAAATCAACTTAGAAATGCTTCTCTTGGTTCGAAATCAACCTACAAATTCAATTTTTTTTTTTAAGTTTGAATTCATATTTAAATCTATTTTCTTGGATTTGATTCGTAATTTTGTGTTGAAGATGAATAAAAGGTCAAAATTGTCATTTTAATAAAAACGGTAATGTTTAATGGAAAAAAATGAACGGAATACAAATAAGAGTGCATTTAACAACATTTTATAACTTTGCATGAAACAACACTTCCAAATATCCGAATATAACCTATATAAAATGATCATTCCGTTAAGGTAAATATGATCAACCGACAAAACAAAACTCGTTGAATGGAGACAAGAAGACATACAGAGGAAGAGAAACGTATGGCCAACGCTTATCTTGAGCATAAGCATGCAGTAATAACAAACCGTATTGCAAAACCGTGACAACGGCTTCCGTCAGCGTGATCTCTCCCGGCGTCCATACCTGAAAAAGATTGAATTTTTCATATTTGTGGATGGTTATATATACATATACATACATATATATGAGAATAACATCGAGTTTGGTGATGTGTATCGATCGACCTCTAAGATTATGTAGAGCCAAATGTAAGCCCAGAAGGACCAAAAGAGCTCGACTATCCAAACCCCAAGATCGGAGATCTTTTTCAGCTCACCGGCTTTTGGAATCACGACACAGAGGGCGTGGATCGGGAACAGATCGAAGGCAGCTGAACCAACTAGGGTTCCGGGGCCGAGACCTATCAACAGAGAATTAAGGAGATTATGGGTTACGTTGGACGGTCCACTTGATATTAAAAATGCAGATCACGAATGGATGAAAACTTAACCTCCGGCATAGAGATCCCCAAGATGTCGTATCGCATCGATCGTCGCCAGCGAAATTTGGGGGAAGCTCGTCCCGAATGCAAGCAATGCGATATCGGCAACGGCGTAGTTCCACACTTTCTCGTACCGAAAGGATTCCAGGTTGGTACGAGGATCTGTTACGACCACTTTACGTGTTTGCTGCACCACGGTCTCCATCGAGTGGAAGAAACGAGCGGTTATGGCGGATAAGCCGATAAAACAGTAGGCGAGTCCGAGGAAGTAGAGCAGGGTTCGGGAGCCGTCTCCAATGGCGGTCTCCATCTGAAACAGTAAGTAGCTTTCGCATTTGGCGTGGCCGCGTAGATGGTATTGACGAGTCAAATTGTGATGAACGGATGACATGGTAACAAACGCCATGGAGAAGAAATTAAAGGGACTGCAGCACCATGCAGTGTCAGTGTAGTTGTATATATATATATATATACTTACAGATCGAGAGAGAGAGATGGAAAGTAATGGGAGGTTGAAGATGACGCACGTACCTTCTTATTTTGTGAATATTGTGTAAGCTCTGTACTTCATTATTGAGTCAACTTACTAATCCCCTTCCCAATGCAATTTCTTGGGTAATAGCTACAAACTACGTAATAGTTGTCTGCCATTTGTTTCTTCTCTGTATCCAAATGCAGAAGCTGCTCAATTTGCAGTACGAGTGGTACGGGAACGCTACGAAGAGTGTTGCAGAATCTTATGTACGTATGTATATATGCATTTTCTGTTGAAGATCACCCTGCATGATGATGCATGGGACAATACTATGTTTCGTTGTTCTAACTGGACAGTTGAAGCTTCTGGTGAAGTGTTGAAGAATCCTAGTCCAACTGTCGTATTTCAGTTCCTTTGGTAGCAAGCCAAGCAAAAAGCCAAGAAGATGGGAGAGTGAGTTCGAAGTACACCTTTTTCAAGTCAACAACCAGGAGATGATGGTCTTCTCATATATAATATATTGTTTAAGAATGAGATAAAAAGTAATGTAGGTATTTATAAGTCATATTTTTATAATATGTACCTTATAAAAAATTATTACGGTATTTGAAAAATTATAAATGTATTCACTTTAATATTTCAGTGTCATGTATCAGTCACATAAGTAGTGTTTTATTCCATTAAGGTAACTTTACTTTATTTTATTATTGTTTTCAGTTATTTTTAAATCGTTTTATTGTAGCAATTGAATATTTTTTTTTGAATTGTTATTTTTTTTGTTACTTTCATTTACCCAATTAAAATAAATACAATTATGATTTTTGAAATATCTGAAAGTAACTTTATGAGGTACCTATTTGTAAAAACGTAACTTTTAAGGTATCTAAATGATTTTTTTTTTAGCTTTGGCCAAAAAAAAATGATTTTTATCCCTCAGAGAATATATATATACTAAGACTATGGTATCACTACGAAAGTATGATATACAAACAATGGATTATAATAACAAGTAAAAATAAAATGCTCCAACAGTTTAAGTAAGTTGAATAAAATAATGCTCAAGTGATCAGAAAAAAAAAATAGTAGTGTTAATTTATATAAAATAGTGAGAGAAAAATTCTAACAAAGGGCTTTGAGTTGCTTGAGTAATTTAGTTTTTATTACAAAATTGAATTATATATATATATTATATGGTAACCAATAAATCAAACAAGTGAAGTGAGATAAAAGAACAGACAGAAATTATGGTTGGTTGCTTAAACAAAAATCAACCTACTTGTATATAAAATGCATTACAAATAAAAGTAAATTAATAAAGTACGATTATCTATCCGCTAAAAACAAATACCTAATCATAAGGAGCAGAATCAATTTATACCTTATTTTTTTTGTTTTTGTATTTTGGTAGTCTTTAGACATGGATATCTCCCGGAAATTGATTTTGTATCTGTTAATTCTACATTGCCGAACTGAACCCAACATATAAATAATAAGTACCCAATTAAAAGTTATACAAATAAGCTTCCATTCTAAAATTAATAAAGGCTTAAATACCAAATAGCAATCCGAACTTTGACCGTTTTATAAATAGTTATCTCGACTTTGAATTTTCAAAAACGGCTACCTCAAGGACAAAGAGGCAAACAGTTATCTCAGTTAACTTTTCCGTTAAATATAACAGAAAATGACATGGCAACACATAATTAATATCTGATTTTAAAAATTATTATTTTTTAAATAAAAAAACTGTTTTTTTTAAATCAATAGAGAAAATACAATTTTTTAATATAATACTTTTATTAAAAATATGAAACAAAATAAAAAAAAAAACTAATTATTTTTATTTATTTTTAGTTCATATTTTTAATAAAAGTATTATATTTAAAAAAAAAATTGTAATTTTAAAAAAAATATTTAGTTTTTTAGAAAGAATCAATCATGTGTTGCCACGTATTTAACGAAAAAGTTAACTCATGTAACTATTTGCATCTTTGTCCAAAATTTGGGTAGTCGTTTTTGAAAATTCAAAGTTGAGTTAACTATTTACAAAACGACCAAAATTCGGATAGCTATTTGGTATTTAACTCTTAATTAATGATAAAATGAGGTAATCGATTTATTTATATGGTGCTCAAACACAACTACACTATAAGTAAGTCTCAGTCTGCTCTTCAATAATATTAATTTTTGGGACTCATCTTTGTATGCTTTATACAGAAATACTTCCCTATTTTCATGTCACATAACGGTAAGGTTGTCCTTTGAGCACTCCCACAAGCAATCGATTCATCTGTAACAATAACTTCTCTGTAACTAAAGCAAACTAGCAAAGCATGGAGTAAATGCATATAACTGTCAGAATAATTGAGCACAGTGGAACATAAAGCAAGTCAAGTCAATGTGCAATATTGTCAAAAGGGTAATAGTGATTAAACAATAGTAAGATAGTGGTAAACATTATTATAGCCACTAGATATAAAGTAATGGTAATGGTGTATATATATTACCTCTTGTACTGCTGAATCCGTATGAATGAATATGAAAAATTCAATTCTCAATCTTCAGTTTCTTACTTAGCCAATATTTACTTAGTCAACATGGTATCAGAGCAGGACCACAGTCCATTCTAGGCTGTGTTCTTGGGTTTCTGGTGCTCATCATCTACCAGAACCGAACCGACTAAACCAACATGTTCGACACCGAAAGCCATTCTCAAACCCAAACAGGTTTAAGTCTCAGTGATGAGGACCTAACCAAAATAGCCAACCTCCTAAAAACCAGCCCTAGTCTCAATCAAAAACAGGCTAAAGACTTACCAGAAAACATCACGGTGAGTACAAAGCTTAATGGTCTGAATTATCATATTGGGGCCAGATTGATGCAGATAGCTATTGGAGGTCGGGGGCGTATGCGACATCTCACCGGAAACCCCAAACCAAACCGAACCGGGATATGAAAGGTGGTAACAAGACGACCTAGTCGTTTTTTCATGGATGATTCAGAATATCGATCCACGACTAGCCAATAATGTCGCACACTACCTTACAGCCCGGGATTTATGGAAAACATTACAAACTACTTACGGAAGTGGTAAGGATGCATTACAAGTTTTCGATTTACATAACAAAGCTGCAAAAATGGTTCAGGGGACAATGACACTCGAAGAATTCTGGCTCACGATGCAATCCCTATGGGGAGAGATCGAAGCCAGAAGACCAAATCCAATGGTGTGTAACCATGACATCACTGCATACAACCAGCTTTGGACCGAGTCTAAAGTCTATCAATTCTTGGGAGGAATTGATCCCAAATTTGATGGGATTAAACGAGAGGTCCTTCGACAGGACCGAGTACCCTCAGTCGAGGAAGCATACGCTTCCATCCGAAAGGAAGCCGCCAGGCTCCACATCCTAGGAGCGGCAGCCTCCGGTGACGGACCATCATCGGGTTCAGACTACGGGTTACATGCTAGGGGCAATACACAACCGACAGCTAACGCAGCAAAAAATTTCCGACCACCACAAAATCGGTCGGAAACAATCGGAAAACCCGGTGGTTCTTCATCCCGAATCGACAAATCCAAGCTAAAATGCACACACTGCGGAGGGAATAGGCATACCAAAGAAGGGTGTTTCCAGTTGATCGGGTACCCGGAATGGTGGCACGAGAGCCGCGCGGAGAAGGCTCGGAACCGTGCCGCCGTCGCAACGAGCAACTCCACGGCCACCAACGTCGGAGGCGGCACCGGCAACGATCAGCTCGGGTCAGTCGGAGGCATGGCCGACGCAGGACAAGGACCCTCCTTCGGCTGGACTCAACCGTGGCCACCAGCATTCGGCGGTAGCCCTCCCTTCGCCGGAATAGTAAGGGTCGGCGAAAACCCTAACTTTCCAAGGAGAATCGAAGCAAACAACAATCGGGACCGAGCAAACATCAATCACGCAGCAACAAACATTAATCACGCAGCAACAACCATCAATCACGCAGCAAATAACAATTGGGACCAAGGGGGCGATTTCCATTTCAATCGGGACCAAGGAAACAACAATTTGAACCGAGGGAACTTACCTGGCCACGATGGAGAAGGGTTCAGCCGGAACCCTAGCGAGGCGCGGCGCCAAGAAGGCCTCAACGGACCGAACCCTAGCAGAGCAAGGGAGGAGGAGACGCAGCCATGGAGCTCCTGGTTTGGAGAGGAACCGCGTAATGAAACGGGGGTTGCTGCTAATGAAGGTATAGGGACTTGGAAATTGCATCCAAGTCCCTCTACTTCTAACCCTAGCGTTTTTGGTCCGAATGTTATAAAAACTGACAAAATAGTCCCTGATTATTGCAAATCAGTCCCTCAACATTTGACCCGGGCTTATTCAGTCCAACAAAAAAACAGACTTAAAAATTGTCAGTGAATTTTTTATTGCGGTGCAACAGATACGATGACGTATGATTCAAATGATCTTGTTAATATTAGGGTTAATAGCTTAATTGGTTACACATGTTTCCCCATTGTGCAGAATGGTTACACATGTTTCAAAATGTGATTAATTGGTTTTGAAATGTGACTATTTGGTTTTTTTACTGTTCACCGTTAAAATCACAGTTAAGTCACTATTTAGATACGTAAAATGACGTAATTACCCCTAGAATCATCTTCAAGAACACATCATCTTCAAGAACAAGAATTGAAGAAACCAGAAATCAGATTTCTGGTTTCTTGAGAACCCAGAAATTGCGATTCTGGGTTCTCAAGAAACCAGAAATCTGATTTCTGGGTTCTTGAAGAACCCAGAATCGCGTTTCTGGGTTCTTCAAGAAACCAGAAATCTGATTTCTGGGTTCTTGAAGAACCCAGAATCGCGTTTCTGGGTTCTTCAAGAAACCAGAAATCTGATTTCTGGTTTCTTGAGAACCCAGAAATCTGATTTCTGGTTTATTGAGAACCCAGAAATTGCGATTCTGGGTTCTCAAGAACCCAGAAATCTGATTTCTAGGTTCTTGAAAAACCCAGAAATCTGATTTCTGGGTTTTTCAAGAACCCAGAAATGCTGTTTCTAGGTTTTTCAAGAACCCAGAAATGCTGTTTCTGGGTTCTTGAAGTTCTGTATTGCAGTATATGTTATCACCAAATTTGATTAAATGGTCATACATGTTTCTCTATAATGTGATTAAAAGGTCATACATGTTTCTCTATAATGTGATTAAAAGGTCATACATGTTTCTCTATAATGTGATTAAATGGATACTGTTGTTTGAAATGATGTGATTAAAAGGTTGTACATGTTACCCACATTGTGAAGAACCCATTCGAAATGTTTGAAATTGCTGTTCTGGGTTCTTGAAGAACTCAGAACAGCATTTTCTGGGTTCTTCAGAACCCAGAATTGCATTTTCTGGGTTCTTGAGAACCCAGAACAGCATTTTCTGGGTTCTTGAGAACCCAGAACAGCATTTTCTGGGTTCTTGAGAACCCAGAACAGCATTTTCTGGGTTCTTGAGAACCCAGAATTGCAATTTCTGGGTTCTCAAGAACCCAGAACAGCATTTTCTGGGTTCTCAAGAACCCAGAACAGCATTTTCTGGGTTCTTGAGAACCCAGAATTGCAATTTCTGGGTTCTCAAGAACCCAGAACAGCATTTTCTGGGTTCTTGAGAACCCAGAATTGCAATTTCTGGGTTCGCAAGAACCCAGAACAGCATTTTCTGGGTTCTTGAGAACCCAGAATTGCAATTTCTGGGTTCGCAAGAACCCAGAACAGCATTTTCTGGGTTCTTGAGAACCCAGAATTGCAATTTCTGGGTTCGCAAGAACCTAGAACAGCATTTAATGGTTCGATTTTAACATCAAATCGAATTTGATTCGATTTTGGTTTTTCAATCCTTCCAATCTGTTCTTCAAGACAACTAAGGGCATAATAGTCATTTCACAATTCAATAATATGTTAAAAAAATGAATTAACGTTAAAGTTAACGGTTTACTAACGGAATAACCAATTAATCACATTTGGAAAAACATGTGTAACCAATTAGTCACATAGCAAAACCAATTAATCACATTTTGAAACATGTGTAACCATTCTGCACAATGGTGAAACATGTGTAACCAATTAAGCTATTAACCCTTAATATTATGAGATCCCGGATTGAATATATTAAAACAGCAGATGGAGGGAAGGCTCCAGTTACAGGAATGGGCACCGTAGAAATTTCACCGACTTTGAAGATATCAAATTGTCTCCTAGTTCCGACACTTTCGAATAAATTGTTATCAGTGTCTCATGTCACTAAGGAGATGAATTGTACTTTGGTGATGAATCCAGATTTCTGTGTATTGCAGGATATCCAAACAGGGGTGATTATTGGGCATGACACTGAATGCGCGGGTCTATACCACGTGGACGAAATGGCTCAACCAGGTTCGGTGTTGCTTGCTCATGGATCTTCAGAACGAGAGGCTTGGCTATGGCATACAGGGACGAAGCCAGGAATTTAAGTCAGTGGGGGCAATAATTAGTAATAATTAGTATAAGAGCAAATAGTTAAAATAAAAAAAATTCAGAGGGGGCAAATGTAAGAATTTTTAGGGCTAAATTGACACAAATCTAAAAGTTCAGGGGGAATTGACACAAATCCAAAAGTTGAGGGGGGGCAATTGCCCCCCCTCACCCTCACGTGGCTCCGTCCCTGATGGCATAGGAGATTGGGTCATCCGTCCTCGGGTTATCTAAAACTCTTGTTTCCCAAGTTGTTTTTGAAGAAAAGTATTAATCTTTTTTGTGAGACTTGTATTCTTGCAAAAAGTCATAGACAAACGTTTAAGCCACATAATACTCGTATGGAGTCTATTTTTTCTTTAGTACATTCTGGTGTGTGGGGTCCAGCGCCTATATCTGGAGGTTATGGTCTCAGATATTTTGTGTTATTTGTAGACGATTGCACTCGTATGACATGGGTGTATTTTTTAAAACACAAATCCGAAGTGTGTGACAAATTCACTCACTTCTTCAAAATGATCCAAAATCAGTTTCAGAAAAATATTCAAGTACTTCGGTCTGATAATGGAGGGGAATTTGTCAATCAACAAATGAAATTTTTTTTTCCAGAACAATGAATTATTCATCAAACTTCCTGTCCACACACTCCAGAACAGAATGGTGTGGCAGAAAGAAAAAATCGAATAATCCTCGAAATGATAAGATCCCTCCTTATCGAGTCCAAAGCACCAAAATTTTTCTGGCCTGATGTTGTTGCAACAGCTACGTACCTTCTAAATCGTCTTCCTACAAAGATCCTACATCTTCAAACACCGATACATGTTCTCTCCAAAATTACCAAAGTACCCCCATATCTTAGTCTGCCTCCTCGTGTGTTTGGATGCTCCATTTTTGTACATATCCCAAAAATTGATCGCACTAAATTTGATCTGTGTGCCGTCAAATGTGTGTTCATAGGATATGGGGTTAATCAAAAAGGGTATCGGTGTTATGATCCTAAAAATCGTCACACGTTCATCACTATGAACTGTGATTTCCTTGAGACAGAGTATTTCTACCACCAATCTAGTGTTCAGAGGGCGAATCAAATAGTTGATCCACTAGATTGGGTAAGTAGTCCTAATATCTTATATAATAGCCATAGTCCCTCGTATGATGATTCAATTAAGCTGGCTGACCGAACCAGTGAGTCATCACCTGACACGCCAGTAGCAACCAGCGAGCTAAGGGTCACAACTCATAATCCCTCGGTTGAGGTATCCGAAAATAGTCTGGTAAGTCCGTCCGAACCTCAAAATATCAATATAGTTGAGGATATTGATATTGAAGAACAGGAGGAACCAAGGACGGAAGGATACAAGTTACCCCCGAGAGAAAATCGAGGGCGACCACCAAAGAGATACACACCGGATAGGGAGCCAAACAAATCGAGATATCCGGTGGCAAATGAAGTAAGGGGGAGACTAAGTGAGGAAGCAAAGGCATTTGCCATGTCTATACTGTCAGACGAAATTCCAAGCACAATTAAAGAGGCCCAACAATCCAGGAGCTGGAAATTGGCTATGGATGTCGAGATGGAGGCACTGGAGAAAAACAAGACATGGGAGATGTGCAGATTACCAGTTGGAAAAAGACCGGTAAGCTGCAGGTGGGTATATACCATCAAATACAAGCAGGATGGCTCCATCGATAGGTATAAGGCAAGACTAGTTGCAAAGGGATATACTCAGACATACGGTATTGACTACTCTGAGACATTCTCTCCTGTAGCAAAAATAAATACAATCAGAGTATTGATGTCTGTAGCTGCAAACAAAGACTGGCATCTCCACCAGTTTGATGTGAAGAACGCATTTCTTCACGGAGATCTTGAAGAAGAAGTGTATATGGAAGTCCCTCCAGGATACATAAATGAAGGTCAAGAAGGAAAGGTATGTCGACTGAAAAAGTCACTCTATGACTTGAAACAATCCCCTAGGGCGTGGTTTGGAAGGTTCACTATAGCCATGAAGACATATGGATACAAGCAAAGCAACTCAGACCACACCTTATTCTTAAAGAAGATAGGAGACCGAATAACTTGTTTGATTATTTATGTCGATGACATGATTCTCACAGGGGATGATCCAGAAGAGATGGACATGTTGAAGAAAAACCTGTTCAATGAGTTCGAGATGAAGGATCTCGGAAAATTAAAATACTTTCTTGGGATTGAGGTACTAAGATCAAGAGAAGGGATCTTTATAGCTCAAAGGAAGTATATTTTGGATTTTCTGACACAAACCGGAATGTTGGAATGCAAACCGGCTGATACCCCAATGGTGGTAAATCACGGTCTACGCATAACGGAGGGGGCGAAGCTAGCGGATAAAGAACGATATCATAAGCTAGTGGGTAAATTGATATATTTATCACACACTGGACCATACATTGCCTACGCAGTTGGAGTAGTAAGTCATTTCATGCATCAACCTCAAGAGGATCATATGGAAGCAGTTATGAGGATAATTAGATATTTGAAGAGTACTCCAGGACATGGAGTTCTATTTCGAAGAAATGGTCATCTGGAGATCCAAGGGTACACAGATGCAGACTGGGCAGGCAACCCAGTTGATCGGAGATCCACATCAGGATATTTCACCTTTATTGGTGGCAATATGGTAACATGGAGAAGCAAAAGACAAAAAGTAGTGGCTCTCTCAAGTGCAGAAGCAGAGTTCCGTGGAATAGCGAGATGATTAACTGAAGTGTTATGGTTAAGAAAGTTAATGACAGAAATTGGTTTCCCACCAACTAAGTCATGTGAACTACGATGTGACAACAAAGCCGCGATAAGTATTTCAGAAAATTCAGTTCAACACGACCGGACCAAGCACATTGAAGTGGACAGACACTTCATAAAAGAAAATACTGAAGCAGGGAGCATCAAGCTGCCATTTGTTCGTTCAGAAAATCAGCTAGCGGATATACTAACCAAAGCAGTGAACTCGAAGAGTTTCAAGGAAGTACTGGCAAGCTGAGTATCGGAGATCCGACCACTCAGCTTTAGGAGGAGTGTCAGAATAATTGAGCATAGTGGAACATAAAGCAAGTCAAGTATCAATGTGCAATATTGTCAAAAGGGTAATAGTGATTAAGCAATAGTAAGATAGTGGTAAACATCATTATAGCCACTAGATATAAAGTAATGGTAATGGTGTATATATATTACCTCTTGTATTACTGAATCCGTATGAATGAATATGAAAAATCCAATTCTCAATCTTCAGTTTCTTACTTAGCCAATATTTACTTAGCCAACAATAACTATTTCAATTTCAAAACAAACCATCATCAGAATATAATAACATTAAGTAAGAAACTCACAAGAAAGAATCATCAAGAATTTAAGAGAAGACTCATCCATGACAATCTCTGTAGGGATCAAGTTCAACAATTAGCTTTATGATCACGATTCAACAACAATGCTGTTTACTTTTATGTCGAGGAACCTATCACAAGAGCAATATATAAATTCATGTCACACACAGGACAACAAACAAGCTACAGAGCAATTATGTGCACATTTTTCAGTCTTGGTAAGATTAACAAGTTTGACAGCAAATTCATAGATTAGTTTTTCAGTTAAATTTATTGAAATGTAATAACTATGTAGTGTTATTTCAAGATGGTATTAGTGTACTATAAAGGATTTAGGTGTAATTAGTGAAGAGGATTTCATACTTACTAAAATTAAGATGACAAAAATAATTGTCTCTATGTACCTTCATAAGTCTTTCCTACATTTGAAGAATGTTGCTGCCCATGGACTTCTACTCATTCTACTGCATCAGACTCCAAAACTCATCACTTTCTCTGCTCTCTACCAGAAATCTCGGCAAGAACAAACTCCATTCGCAAATTGGTGAAAGCGTTTGTTATCTCGTACCACAATCTCACGACTAAACACCTCAGAAATCATTTTTATGGCAACATGACAGTCATTGCATATTCTAAGGTTCTTCACAATTCGTATTGAAGTACCCGGACTTGTCTTCAAGAAGCAAAATGCTATTGCAAGTTTTTCACTGTGAACAGATAAGCCAAGTTCTTGTTCTTCCTCATTCAAGTCCAACAGTACTTCCTTTGTGTCTCCAACATACCCTCTTTTCTTCAGTTCCAACATGATCTCATCAAGCATACTATATATTCGTGGAGTTTCTGCATGAGATTTATCTCCCACGAAGAACTCATACAGGACTCCGTCAAGCTCAACCAAGCTACACCCCGGAAGTTTCTTGATTCCCCTTGCATCCATGAGATTTCTGACAGATCTCACATGATTCCACTGACCCGTTTTAGCATATACATTTGAAAGTAGCACATAAGCACTAGTATTTGAAGGATCTAATTCGGTTAGTTTTTTTAGTGCAATTTCACAAGTTTCAACATTGCCATGTGTTCTTGATCCGCTTAGGAGAGAACCCCATATTAGAACATCGGGTTTCACTTGCATCGAGTTAATCACATTCCATGCTTCATCTATAAGACCAACTCTGCTATAGAGGTCAACCATGCAACCGTAGTGTTCAATTCCGGGAGTGATTCCGAACTCCTCAATCATTTTCCTAAACCACTCTTTTCCTTCATTCACCAAACCTCGATGAACACAGCCACAGAGAAGCGCCAAGAAGGTCACATCATTAGGTTTTACACCATGCTCTTTCATCTCTGTGAACAGATGTAGACACTCTTCGGCATGGCCGTGCATACCCAAGCCTGAGATCATGGCAGTCCAAGCCATCACATCTTTATCAGGACCCAATTTCTTAAACACCACTCTCGCCCTCTCAATGTTTCCACATTTTACATACATGTCAATAAGAGAAGTTCCCAACACATTGTCAACCTTTATTCCGCTTCTATCAATATAAGCATGAGCCCATTTCCCATGTTCTAATGCACCTAAATGCCCACAAGCCGAAAGAACTGAAGACATCGTGAACTCATTAGGACGAACAGCTTCGCTTGGTAAAGACTGCAGGTCTCTAAACAGTGCAAGCGCCCTATTAAACTCCCCACACCTGACGTACCCATTTATCATGCAACTCCACGATATAACATTTTTGACAGGCATTTCATCGAACAGATTCTGTGCAATACTCATCCACCCCATCCTCACATTTGCATTGATGATCGAGTTCCAAGTAGGTAAATCTCGTCTGGAAGCTTCATCAAACACTCGTTCAGCAGCTTCTAAGCAGCCAGAGCTAGAGTACATATTGATGAGCGATGTTTGCACAAAAGGGTCGCTATAGAGCCCAAAGGAGATAGCTTGAGCATGAATCTGAAGCCCCGACCGGAGATGCAAAGCAGAGTTGAAAAGGTGAAGGACGAAAGGTAAGGTGTGGAAGTCAGGGGCAACGCCATGAAAGCGCATGCGGTTAAAGATAGTTATTGGAGGGTGAATTTGGGCTCTGATGAGATTGTTCCAGACGAATGATTCGAGGGTCGGATGAGCGAAGTTCAGAGTTGGGTGGACTAAACTTGTGAACTTTGAGGAAGATCGCATTTTGCTGCAGAAATTTTGGTGCACTGAACTTCGATAGTGTATATATACGTTTGGGAGGGAGCATAGAAGGTTCGGTTCAGACTAACACCTTAAGAGAGGGCTTAATTTGCTTATAATTAATTAGAGAATGAGGATTGACTTTATCATTATGTGTAGGTTGAGGATCATTCAGTAAATATTTAACAACCCAAAAATACCCTCAGCACTTACCAATATTTTCAGCTCTACCCGCGCTGGGCAATAAGACATTCTAGAGCTCAGCACACCAGCGATCGTAAACAAAATCTTCGTCGACGCAGTGAAGCGGAGTTTGACATCAAGAGAGGTAGAGAGGAAGAAGAAGGAAATGGCGTCTGGATGGGGAATTACAGGAAACAAAGGAAGGTGCTACGACTTCTGGATGGATTTCAGCGAGTGTATGTCTCGCTGCAGAGAGCCCAAGGATTGTTCTCTCCTCCGAGAAGACTACCTTGAATGCCTCCACCACTCAAAAGAGGTATATCACTGTGAATGCTTAGACTCTCTGCAACCTAATCAATTTCGTTTTGATCCAATGCCATTTCTTGTGTCCGATTGCTGCGAAACCCTAGGTTTGGTCATTGAAGAGGGTGATATGTTGGTAATAAACTAATTCGAAATTGCGATTAATATCGTCCAAGGCGATTGCCCTATTTTTTTAATATACGATTGTTTCCGCAATTTCGTTTGGTTGCGTAAAGTTTAAAGTCGCTGGTATTCGAACTCTTCCACCTGGGATCGCAACTCGTTTACCAGTTGGTCCAAGCCAACCTGGGTTGTCCAATTCGTTTCTAAACCATCGTTAAGCTTCATAGAATTGGCTATCACTGCTCTAATGCGATTGTATTTTTATGGTTGCTGAATTTATGTTTTGTAAAAGTATATCGGGTTTAACCATATTTAGATATATTGTGTTGTGGATGAATTCAGCTTGTTGAGTTGTGGCTGATGGGTTTGAAGTTTCTCTTCGAATGTCAATGTTGTGTTTGAATCATTATTGGGTGTGGTGATGCTAACCTAATATTTTCAGAGTAGCATTTCTAGCTCAGGATGTAGGTCTTTTCTGCTATCCCTTCCCTATGTCATTGCCACGCGAGAAGTACTTATATTGCTGGCGCCATGACAAACTCCAAATTGACTAATTGTACAACTTGTTTTTGACAGTCTTTTAGTAGACTGCTTTTTAGTTTACATTATTTGGCCTTCAAATGCTTTGTCATGGCCTTCTAATAAGGGTTACATGCTTCTTCAGGGTCTATGTCAGCATTTGCTTTATTCAGATGGTTCTTGATTAGTCTGTTTGTATTTTTAACTTTCACTGTCTGCTGAAGTAACATTGTTCAGGTAACATAAGGATCGATTTGGATGAGGTATTTTAACTCAGGTTGAATGTCTCCATCTTAGCATATACCTTTTGTTGTTTCTAGGGTGCCTTGTTTCCTCCAGTAATCTTTTTCCATATTAAACACTCTCCTGATACCTAGGGTGCACAGAATTTTTTGTGATGGATTGGATGCTGGAACTATCCCTTTTATTGTGTTCTGCTTTCATTATCTTTACCAGTTTTGACTTATATCTGCTGCCCAACACTAGAATCCTTGCCTTCTCCATTTCTCGTAATAGATCCATGGATCTCAATGTTTATTTGATCATATTGATTTATTTATGGTTTCAGTACCCAACAAGGAACAAGGCTTCTAATAATGATAGCAATGTTAAGTTCTAGTACCTTATTGAGCTCTAAAAATGGCTTACTATCACCGCCTTTCTTTCGGGAATGAACTCAAGTGTTTAATTGCTTTGTGTAAAGTACCATGATTGGTCGAGTTACACCTATCTAGAGTCTCATCTTATTTTCTAAGCCGTCCTCCATTTGCAAGTTACTACAAAGTTGTGCAGAATTGACACTTACCTAGCATTCATTTTTTGGAAAAAGGGGAAATGATTATGGTCATTGCTAAATCCATTCAATTGCAGTTCCAACGGAGGAATCGGATATACAAAGAAGAGCAGCGGAAGATCAGGGTAGCTGAGCAGAAGGCGAGGAGCAAAGATGACACCGGAACTCCTCATCATTGACCGATGTGTTTGGAGTAATTTCTTTCTTTGTCAGAGACAGATTCCATTTGCTGGAGGTGCTTCATTTCTTTTACTGTTGTTCTCTACACAGGTTTGACAACTTTCCGTTAAATCAAGCCATTTCCGTAAAATCAAGCCAAACCAATGTTGCTTTTTTGTCATGAATTTCAGTTTCCTAATAAAAGAAGCTCGTGACCGAACTGTTTACATTTTTTTTCTTTCTTTTTTAATCTCTGTATTGTGAATTTACAGTGAAATTTGTTTCGGTTTGTCCTATCCTTTTCTCTGTCGTCGCCAACTATTCTCAAGAAAAGGCAAAGCCTAAGACATGGATGGGATTTTCGACTTTGATTTGAACTGTCAAAATTAGAATAGTATGTGGTGAAAATTATATGTTTGCACATAAACCTGACGCCTTACGTTCCAAGGACTGTGCAGACTAGGGTGAAAGAAAAATTGGGTGGTTTGAAAATTCGGTAAAATCGTCAGTTAGGTTTAAAGTTGGTTTTAAAGTTTTATTTAGATTAAGTTTAAAAGACCTTAGAGCAATCAGAGTATTACTACGCATAAATTCTATATAGTATATGAATTAATATAATTAAATATTGTTAAATTAAGTTATTTTGTTTAGTTGATTTTGAATGTGTTTAGATTTTTGTTTTTAAATCGAAAAAACGGTCCAAAAATTCATAATACAAATGAACGGTTTGTTTTCCAATATAATCTTTTGGTTAGGGTTTTGGTGGAGAAAATATAGATACCTAACCGGAAAAGGGGGGGAAAGAAGGGACCGATTGGACGGATTTCACCCAAACCAAAATCTATCTAATTTATAGAAGACCTGTAGGCCTGAAAGGCTCGTTGTCGGCCATTGAGGCCATTAAAGGCCACCCGTAAGCCTGTTAGGACTAGGTAAACTATTAGTGGGTCTATAGGGCCCATCACGCCCATAAGAAGACTAATACGCCCGTATGCCTACCAAATTCAGTACGGCACATTAGCCTATTCGTGGGCCTTTCAGGCCCATCTTGTCATCATCTATGCCAGTACAATTAGTTATGGGCATTTAAGGCCCATCATGTCCTCTGCAGACGAAAAGCCTATTTTTGGGACTCTGGGTCCATAAAGTCCAGAAGAGGTACATTACGGGCCAGATAATCTATTGTGGGTCTATAAGGCCTATCAAACTCAATGCAACCCATGTAGCCTATATCAGGCCTTTAAGGCCCATATTGTCAACATTTGACCAAGTCAAGTACTGCCAGTATTTTTTTTGTGGGCCTTGAAGGGCCGATCATGTTCATTACAGTCCGGTTAGCATAAGCCCAAAAGTGGTATAGAGATGCTATTCTGGCCCCAATATAAGGCCTATCAATCCCATTACGGCCCACAACCTATTTGTGGGCCTTTTAAGCCCTCCATCATGTCCTTTACAGCATATGTAGTCTATTTCTGGGCTTATAAGGCCCATCAAGCTCATTGCGATCAAATATGCTATTGTGGGACTATTATAAGACCTACTAAACGCATTACGGCCCATGTAGTCTATTTATGTGCCTTTACGGCCCATCACCATGTACTTATAGCCTAGGATAGAATATTGTTGGGCTTACTAGGCCCATTAATCTCACTGCGGCCAAATATGCCATTGTGGGCCTACTATAAGGCCTAACAAACTCATAACGACCCATGTCCTTTACATTCTGGGTAGCTATTTTGGGCTTATAAGGCCCATCAAGCTCTATGTGTCCCATATATGCTATTGTGGGCCTATATGAGGCCTATCAAACTCATTACGGCCCATGTAGACAATTTAGGGGCCTTTAAAGCCGCACCATATCCTTTACAGCATAGGTAGTCTAATTCTGGGCTTATAAGGCCTATATAGCCCACTTTAACCAGATATTCTATTGTAGGCCTTATATAAGGCCTATCACTCAATACGATGCATGCAACCTATTTGTGGACCTTTCGGGCCCATCTTGTCCATATCAAGACATGTAAAAACCAGGTATTTAGTTGTTGGCCTTTAAAGCCCAAAATGTCCTTTACATCTCAGGTAAATCTTTTGGGCTTATAAGGCCCATCGAGCGCAATGCGGCCCATATTTGCTATTGTAGGCTTATTATAAGGCCTATCAAACTCATTACGGCCCATGTAGACTATTTGTAGAGCTTTAAGGGCAGGTAGCCTATAAAGACCAGAAGAGGTTCATTGCGGACCAGAGTCTATTGTGGGTATGTGGTCTATCAAACTCAATAATACCCATGTAGCCTATTTGTGGGCCTTTAAGACCCATATTGTCAACATTCGACTCTATACAGTCAGATACTTTATTTGTGGGCCTTGAAGGCCCATCATGTTCATTACGTGCATGTACCATATTTTTGAGTCTATAATGACCCGTTCTTCTCATGGAATTCCCAAGGATTTGGACTTACGTATTCCGTAAGCCCATGTTCTTTTCATGGAATTGCTGATTATTTGCTTATGTATTCCAGGCGGGGTGGGCTTAGGTATTCCGGGTGAAAACCTCGGAATTCCTAAGCCAATAAGGCTTGGAATTCGGATTTGATGACCGAATGACGATTATGCCCTACACTATTTCTCGAATTCCCGAGCGTTCCCCTGCTGCCCTAATGAAGGACTGAAGCTGTCCAGAATCAGCGTGCTCCTGCTCCTCTGCGTTTTCAAGTTGCTTCTTCACCTGCCAATTCAATTCTCCAACTGCCAATTCAATTCTTCACCTGCCAACCGAAGCCCCCATACACAACCGGAACCGAAGCAGTTCCCCACTCCCTTCCACAACAGAAGAACCTTCACGGTACGTGATCGAGCCCATAAATTGAGCCCTTCGATCGAGCACCCTTCTTCTCTCCTTCGATTGAACCCATGAATTGTGATATCTGGGTTCGTGATGAACCTAGAATCGAACCCAAAACATTGATGTTGTTCTGTGATGCTGTTTATACATTCAGCTTATTGATTGTCTACTTCGTTCTAGATGTGAAATCTATGAAGAAAATTGAATTTAGTTGGTTTGGAAGTGTTCATCTGTCGAATGATTTGATCTGTTAGCTATAGTGTTCCAGTAATTAGACGATTCTAAAATAAATTGAAGTTCTGTTTTTATTTTTATTTTCTATACTTATTCTATGAATCCAATCTGGATTTGCTATGTTTTGGAATTCTCCATGTTAGGTTTTCGAGATTTTGAATGTATGAGCCGAGATGCTGCTGAAATCTAGTGTTTGTATTCCTCCTGTTCGAGATTTTGAGATTCCTCTTGTTTTACGTAAACATCTGTATTATTTAATCTGTTAGATAGGTTCTCCCTTCCAATTTTCTGTTCAGAGACATTACTAATAGAGCGAACCTTGTTCTTTTAGAAACAGTGGTGAATTCAAAATCAGTTTATTATCATTACCTTCTGCTATTGATGCAGTCCCTTCCCCAGGTTTGCACTATTATGATTACATTCTGCTATTGATTGCATCTTAAATTTCATGTGAATACATTTGAAATGTTTAGTAAGGAATCGTAATAGACACCGTTAAAAGAAGAGTTGAAGTTCATCTATTTTGCTGAGAAATTTAATTATATTTGTTGCATGTTTGAGTGTGCAAGACTCTTTAGGAAATGAAGTTGTCCTCTTTATGTTCAAGATTGACTGGAATATTTTGTTACTACTTATTTTCAGGAAATAAACATTAATCTGCACTATGGATTGGGAGCTCATGAAGGGATGTTATCAAGTTTTGATTTTGTTGTTTAATCTGTATTTTAGGTGCAACATGTTTGATGTTAGAAAGTGGCGTATTATGATGAGTTATTGAATACAGTTCATACTCAGCTTTGCCTTCTTTATTTATGATATATATATGATGGTTGATAATAAAGGAAAAAGATTGGGTTATGTCGGATTGGGTTGAAACTGGAATATGTTAATATTTGGAAAAAGTAAGTAAATACACCCGGATGTTTGCACCCGTTTGTAATTGCACCCATATTGTTTGTTATTACACCTTTATGTTTACGTTTGTTGGTCATTCAGCCTTTCCGTCCAGTCTGAATGTTTTCTGTTAAAATGTTGGTCACGTGCTTGTCATGTGCCTTACTATTTCTGTTTATACCTAAACTACCCTTAGCTATTTCTGTTTATTAAGTGTTGTTGCTGGTCTGTTTATTAAGTCTTCACCCGCGTCTTCTTTGCGTCTGAAAGAGAGTGTTCTTGCTGCGTTTCTCCAATGAAGATGGGCCAAGGTAAGTACTGTGAATCTTCTTCCATTTCTTCCGGATGATGATTTTGCCCCCACAATTTATTGACCAACACTGATAAGAAATCATCGGCATGGAAATATATAGAATGAAATGGATTTTGATGTGGACTGTATTGTACTCTACTCACGCTTGAGTGTTCTGTTCTTCGCAGAAATTACGGAATGTAATGCATGCATTCTTCACCCTCTCTGTGCACCTATGCTGTCAATCCAATCCAAGCAAACAAAATAAAGATGTAGTTTATCAACAAACAGAAAAACAATCCATGCGTCACTAACTTAGAACCAATCAGCTAAACAAACAATCACAACTATACTTTCTGCGACTTGAACCTATATTTGAACTAAATGTTTTACAGATCTTCTAATAAAAAATGTCCAACAAAGCCTTCGACTACAAGATTGAATTTCACATAACCCTTTTCGATTTCCAAAGGTTCTATACGGTAAAGATTGGCTCGAGCCCTAAAGAAGTTGTGAGGTGGGCCAAAAGTTGATCTTTGCAAAAGGATTCAATTCAGAATTCAGATCGTAATAAACTAATTCTTCTGTTTATGGTACCTGGAACTACTGCCTTTGAGTTGATGAACATGTGAAGAAGAGAGATGAAAAGGTCTGTAAAACATTTAGTTCAGAGCTCGGCAGAAATCACCCACAAATGAAAAGGTCAAACTTTTCAAAAATTAAAACGGTGGGGTGGAGAGCATTAATTAAAGAGGAATAACAAATACTATACAGAGCTCGGGTGAGATCAGTGAGCAGCTTCTCAGAATCAGTGAAGAAGAGAGAAACCACTTCAACGACAAAATCTGGGTTGCTCTCATCTTGCAGTTGCTGAAGCTGCTGAAACTGAGAATCCAGAATCCCCTGATCCACAAGAAGAACAGATTAATTAAAGAAGAAAAAAATAGGTGAGATTTCAATATCATTTAGATTTAGGTTTTACCTCGCCATAGAGACTGTTCATGTAATCGACCAACCTCCTCTGCATCTGACCCACATCCATGGTTTTGTTTTGTTTGCTTCTCTCAGTAAACAAGATCACGGGAATGGAGGTCTATTGCTTAGATTAGTAGATCTTTCTGGGGACCAATCAAAGTAAAAGATCTCAATGGGGATACCGCTACAAGAGTACAGATCTGGTTTGGAGTCTTGACTGGACAAATACCGAACAAGGGTCGGTTTTCGGTTTGTCAGGTTGATGAACTGTGTAAGGGGCAAACTTGTCTTTTTACATTTATTTTTTTCAAAATAAACGTCGCACGTGGTAAGCACGTGACAGTTAACGGGACAAATTAACGATTGGTCCAATTACCAACAAATTGAAACATACGGGTGTCATAACATACGCCAAAAAACATATGGGTCCAGTTACAAAAAAAAAAAACATCCGGGTGTATTTACTTACTTTTCCCTTAATATTTTGGTTTTTAATAGGTCTGTTTTTCATTTCTTTGTAAATATCTGGTTTTATTATGAGAAGTATAATCAATGTCCTATTGGTTTTTCTGATCATTAAAAATGTTATTAAAAAAATTAAGAAATTTGTCTTTCAAATAAATTAAGAAAAATAAAAAAAAATCATTTATAATTATTTATATTAAAATTTTAATTATTCTTAATTTTGAGAAATAAATAATAAATATTATATATATTATATGTACAAGTAAGGGCAAATATGTCATTTTATCACATTTCATTCCATTTCCCTATACAATTCCAGCAAAGAAACAACAGAATTCTCTATTTCATTCCATTCCATTCCACCAAAGAAACAACTTCATATTCGTATCTCCTATTCTTTATTCCCTATTTATATTCCCTATTCTGTATTCCTTATTCCGTGAAAGAAACACACCGTAAGACCCATAAAGCCCAAAAGTGGTACCTATTTTTGGTCTATAGGCTCATTAAGCTCACGGCGGCCCGGATATGCTATTGTGGGCCTAAGGACTATCAAACTCATTACGCCCCATTTACCTATTTGTGGGCCTTTAAGGCCCACCACTATGTCCTTTACAGCCCAAGTAGCCTATTACTGGGCTTATACGTCCCATCAAGCTCAGATATCCTATTGTGGGCCTGTTATACGACCTATCAAACTCATTACGGCCCATGTCTTTTACAGCCCAGTTAGCAATTTTGGGCTTATAAGGCGCATCATGCTCACTGCAGGCTGCATCCAAATATACTATTATGGGCTATTTATAAGTCCTATCAAACTCATTACAGCCCATGTAGCATATTTGTGGGTCTTTAAGGCCCACCACCATGTCTTTTAGAGCCCAGGTAGCCTATGTGGGCTTATAAGGCCATAAATTCCTCCTGGCTGAGAGTCGGGTGGGGGCCAAGCCTGGATCGGGTTCATTTCGATTGTGCATGTTGTCGTGCTCTTCTTGTTCATCGAAGTATTTCATTGGAGTCTTGCTGGAACTGCGGTGGCTTATGATATCTCGGCTTGGGCTATTGCTCAGGTGGGAAGTTCCTTGCACACCAAGTTATCATTGATTCCACAAAATGATCGTTTTTCGCTTGCATCTTTATTGCAGCATGAACACCAATGGATGGGAAGGCATGATATTCATAACATCTTTCAATGCAGCTTTTGTTTGGATTTGTTTAGGGTGCAGGTATCAAACGAGCTCAGTGCTGGACACCTGAGGGCGGCAAAGTACTCCGTGATCATCACAGTGACACAATCCCTCATGATCGGGTTGTTCCCTTCAATTATTTGCACAATCCCAACTGGCAATACACACGCACTTATACCACCACACAATAATATACAAGGATCGAATGTAAAAACAAACTTGTAATGAAAGACATCCACGACTTTTCGTGTCTTGCAATTTGGTCTGCATTTATTTTCATTTACCACATAACTGTAGTGAGTGGGTGAATTCACTAGTTGATTTCTAGTGTTTGTGTTTAGGCTTCTTGACAATCATCACAGTGCAATGAGCGTGGTGAGCACAGTAGTCACTTACACTGCCCAGAACAGCCCTGTGTTGAGGAGCAAATCAAATTAGCATTATAAATCAATCCATTTTTTGCATAATCAGTGATGGTTCAGGAGTTTGAAGGAAAGGATGATTGAAAATAGTGCGTTGTACCTTTTTATAGCTCCATAGCCATGGCTACCCACCACTAGAATGGATGCATGGTGTTTTTCAACAGCATCGCAGATAACGTTCCTAGCATCCCCCTCTGCTACTTCCAATACCACATCATTGATCTGCTAATACCAAATTTATCAGAGAAAATTGCTGGCGCACATTATTGCTAGCTTAATGAACTGGGTGGGAACAATATCTGCAAACTGATAAAAAATGAGTGCTTCTTTACGATCTGATCCATCCCTTACGTTTATAATGACATTACACCTGAACTCAAGGATTCCTTCAATTCCCTTGATTTGTCATTAACACATGAACTGATGGATCTAGATACTTAATTCATGGGATCATGGTTCCAGTAACTTCAATTCCCTTGATTTGTCATTAACACATGAACTGATGGATCTAGATACTTAATTCATGGGATCATGGTTCCAGTAATAGATGACATACTATACTAGATTCAAGAGCCACAAAATCATGCACAACAATGAATCAATCATGTAAGGATGATTCATTTCCGGATTGATCTTTCCTATTTTCTTATCTGCTATCAAGTATTTATCGATTTCACTCTAAGAGTGGAGGCGTATAAGGTGAGGAGAAAAACTGTTTCCTGATTATCAAGCTGGAACAGTATAAAAAATATGTTGTCCTTCCCCATCTAATTTACTGATTATCCTTAGATCTTACAGATAACTAATTCTGGCAAAGAAATACTGTTTGCATTTCCAACAGCTTTTGTATTAAATCAACGCCTCCGGTTTGAGCATATCCGTATTAATTAACCTTGTTTGCTGATCAGCTTAAGAAGATGCATCGAGTATGAGCTTACCATTTTACTCTGGCATAATTTCTTGGCGTTCTCTACAACTCTGGCAGCAATCTTCTTCAGATCCGCTTCCACAAACGGAAGAACATCAGCAGCTCCTGAAAGAAGAAGAAGAAGGTACGGAACAACTTTCACAAATTCGACCAAAAAAATTGAGCAACAGAAGTTTAGGAGTTGCTGATTACCAGGTCCGGCGAGACCGACAGCCGAGGAAGGAGAAGGTTTTGCGTGGACGATAACGAGCTTGAAAGGACCGTTGGGAGCAAAAGGTGCGAAGAAGCGATCAAGCGTCCACTGGAGAGCGTAGGTGCTGTGCTCGCTGTCGTCGATCGCGATCACAACAACTTCCTTGTCAGCCGTCTCCATGGGAGATTAGCTGCTCCGATACGACTCGATTGGTAAAGGAGGCGAAGCGAAGCGATACTTGTGCAGCTGTGCTCTGCTCCAGTCCAGGGAGACGATGAATCCGTGTTATGGAAATAATTTGATGATGAAAAACGTATAGAGTCTGAAAGTTCCTCCATTCTCTGCCGTCGGAATATGATACGTGGAATTATCTCTGCCGTCAAATGCTATTAATAATTATCAAGAAAGGTGTCAATATTGATCTAACGATTTGTTATATCCACGGACGTCATAATTTTTTTTTTGGCTTTCTATTCTATATACACTGACAGAAACTTCCAACCTTTATCAATAAGAAGAAAAATGGTGACTCTGCGATCCATTTATTGGCTTCTTGCCCTGCCTACAATGTATAATTGGCCCTGCGATCCATTTCTTGCCTACAATGTATAATTGGCCTCTTCTGCAAATGCATTTCTGCAAATAAAATCTATAGGAGGAACTTTACATGGAGATTCTTTCTGATTTTGCCTAAGCAACTGAAACAGTGAAGGGCAAAAAGAAGAACATATAAATCAAAGAATGCTTTGATTTCAACACTCGATTTGCAGAAACAGAGCTTCTGCTCCAATCCAACTACCCAGAAGAAGTTAGAATCGTTCCACCACCGCCGCCACATCCAAAATTAACAGATTTCTCAAGAATCACGGAAACTGATCGCAATAGGCACGACGATCACCAGAATGATTACCAGCAGCAAGATCATCGCCAAGAACATACACTTCCTACTTCTCGTCTGGTACCCCTTTGCACTCTTCAGCTCCTTAGTTCCATCCTTGACGTAATGCGACGCGCTCATCACATGCTCCTCGATATCATCGAACTTCTCCCCCTGAGACTGGACCAACACCGCCATGTCCAGAAACACCTGATGCAGCTCCAGAAGGCTCTTCTCCACCTCCTTGGCCGCGTCGTACCTGTCCTGAATCTCCACCACCGTCTCCACCACCGTGCGTCTCCCGTGCTGTTGAATCGCTGTCTGGAGAAAATCCTCAGCGCCGTCAGAGATCACCTTCTCGATCACTTTCTCATCTGGATTCTCTCCCGTCACCGTGTAATACCTCCTCGAGACAGTCTCCTTGTACTCCGCCATCATTCTCTGCCTCAGATCTTGAAACTCCATCATCAGCTCCTTGAGCTTTGCCCTGAGTCCGTTGGCGACAGCGATTCTGGTTCTGTACATCGGAGTTCCTTCCTTGCATAAAGAGAACCTTCGATTGGCTTCATTCGCTCTGTCCATCTCCTCAAGCGAGATCTTGACGGATCGGGCGCGTTTAAGGACGGAGGTGATGTCGGCGCTAATTCGAGCGTGGAGAATCTTGAGTGATTCTCTCTTGTGGAGACTCTTGCTCTCCTCGCTGGCCGCCTGGAGCTTGACAAGGCTGTCTCGGATCAGATCCATGGCGTTCTTGACCTTCTCCGCCTCCTCCAAGAACAGAGTCATGTCTGCGTCTGTCTTTGAGGCGGCGGCCATCTCAACGTCGTAGTCAGGTCCTGCTTCGAGGTCCTTCATCGCCTGCTTCTTAAGATCCACGTAGCTCATGAAGGATTTGGTCATGAGGTCGTTCATCTTTGGATTTCAACAGATGTCTGAAGAGCCACAGCCCACAGACACAATAGATCGAAAGCTGGTTCAAAAGAGGGAGATGAAGCATTGTTATATGAAAGACGACGAAGGAGGTACTAGTCGTTAGAGCACTCAAACGGCTATCAATTCGAAAATCATACTTTAGTGCACTCCAACGTAAACAAAATAAAAAAGTATAAATATATCAAAGATTAAAAAATAAAATACAAAAAATGTTTCTTCATAATTAATAATATTAGAGAATTTGGCCAAAAAAAAAATAATAATATTAGAGAATTAATTTCTATTTTATACGACATATATAATATTAAAATAGTTGCAATTTACGAGACTTGAAATTAAATTTGTTTAGATAACCAAATTTAGAGTTCGAAATAAGTTTAAACTTTTTAATCACAAAAATAGATGAAAAAAGGTATAACGGGACGTTTTTTTCATGGAATAAGGAATACAGAATAGGGAATAGGAATAGGGAATAAGGAATATGAGATAAGAATATGAAGTTGTTTATTTGGTGGAATGGAATAAGTAATTTTGTTGTTTATTTAGTGGAATTGTATATGGAATGTGGTAAAATGACATATTTGTCCCTCCTTGTATATGTATAGTATATAATATATATAATTTGTATTAATTAATTTTAAAATTAATAATAATAAAAACTTATAATATAATTAATTAATAATTAAAAAATAAATAAAATAACTTATTTAATTAATTATTAATTAAGATAAAATTGTTGAATTAATATAAATTTTAAAGTAAGGGCATTTCGATCATTTCGCCTCCTATTCCTCATTCCTAGCGCGTCCGGCTTAGGAATTTCGAGCTTTTCACACGGAATGTCTAAGCATACCCCGCCCGGAATCCGTAAGCCAAATTTTTGCAATTCCGCGAAAAGACCAACTTCTTACGGAATCTGTAAGCCGAATTCCTTTTCCATTCTGTGAAAAGAACATGCCATAAAACACGACCATTACAGTAAGATGAATTATTTATATATTAACTGTTACGCTCCTAATAGTTTCATTTTTTATAAGTGTATTAAATTGTATAGATTAATACAATAATAATTTTATAATTAACGTAATAAAATAAGTACAAAAAATAATTTTGCCTCTTGATGTTTATACATTTTTTCAAGCGAACTACGGAACTAGATTCACTTAATTTGTGTAATATTCATAGGGTTAATTATATATATATATATATAAACTTTGAGGAAAACCTAAATAACAAACCAATATTTTTTTTTACAAACAACATACCAAACTTTTGGAATGAGCAATCAATAAACCTAACTCAAATTTCCATTATGTTTGAACGGATTTTTCAATGTTTGATGGAGTTATTAAGTCAACATTAGTTGAAGTATTCTAAGTAAAGTTGTATTACGATTTAATAACTCACGCAAACATTTAAAAATCCGTTTAAATTTATTATAAGTTTGTCAATTGCTTAATTCTAAAAGTTTGGTTTGTTATTTGCAAAAATAAAAATAAAAAAAATGCCGGTTTTTTTTTATCAAAGTTCGACTTGTTTTTTAGTAATTAACCCAATATTCATATAAAAATTATTTTTCAAAACATGAGACGAAAATAAACCTTTATACATTTTAGTCCGTTTGGTTTCTTTGTATGGACAAGTTTTCCATTTTTCTCCCTTTTTGTTTTGTTATTTCCTGTTAAATATAAAATTATAAAAATAACAGAAAAACTTTTTATCTACACACAAAAATAAACTTTTTAAATATTGCAATTAAATACCCAACAACTTTTTAATATGTTAGTAATTAAGCCAAAGATTTGGTTTGAAGCTCATTCTCAAGATGACAAGAAGGATATTGCTACTTTGAGTTATTTTAAAATTTTAATAAGATCCCCAACCTCAATTAGAGGATGCGCTTCATATTAAGGGTACGGGGGATCCGGGTAAATACCTGGGACTACCATACATCTGGGGACGATCAAAGAAGGAGGCACTGGGTTCGATAAAGACTAAGATCAAGGATAAGTTGGGAGGATGGAGACCGAAAACTCTCAACCAAGCCGGGAAAGAAGTACTCATTAAGGCGATCATCACAACGATACCAACCTATGTCATGAGTGTATTCCGCCTACCAACGACATGGTGTGCGGAGATTGATGCCCTTATTGCGGATTTTTGGTGGGGGCAAACGACGGAGGGCAAGTGAATGCATTGGCGACGATGGGAGGTACTCACGAAGGCTAAGGAGGTGGGAGGACTAGGGTTCAAGAAACTTCAAAGTTTCAATTCAGCACTCCTAACTAAGATGGCAACGAGGATGATTATGGAACCTAACTCAGTATGCGCTCAAGTCTTGAAAGGGCTCTACTTTCCAAGGTGTACGCTACTAGAGGCTAGAAGGGGCGGCCGAGCCTCATGGGGGTGGAATAGTATCCTACATGGTAGAGAGGTCATAAAGAAGGAAGGAATGTGGATAATAGGCACGGGCGAGGACATCCGAGTCTTTGTAGATCCCTAGATATACACGAAGGAGAGCAAAAGAGTGAACGAAGAAGATACCATAGTGGAGCACGGGGGAAATCTAAGGGTGAGTGACCTTATACTATCTAATGGTACTTGGAATGAACATCTCATCAGGGACTTAGTCGACCAAGAGGACGCAGACCATATCCTCAACATCCCCTTACCACGAGATGGGGGACGAGACCGGTATATATGGTCACATACAAATGATGGAATCCCCCAAGTTCGGTCAGTATACCATAAATTACGAGAGAGGACCAAGAATCAGCAACCGTTGAACCGAAGAGGTACATTGTGGAAAGACATATGGAAAGCAAAGGTAATCCCCAATGTCAAAAACTATATATGGAGACTTGCCACGAACTCTATAGCCGTTAAGGCTAACATGGTGAGACGCAGGATGAATGTGCCTCTGAGCTGCCCCATATGTGGAGAAGTGGAAACACGAGAACACATGACATTAGAATGCATGTGGACGAAGAAAGTATGGACCGAGATGATTGGGGTGCAGGCGCAAGGGCGGTCGACCATGACATGGCGGATTGGCTACATCGGAGGCGAGAGGAAACACAAGGGGGAGCCTAATGAGCGACAAGAGGTGGGCTCGCATATTAATTACGTGTTGGCATATATGGAAGGAAAGATGCAAGGCAGCATTTGAAGTGAAACAACCAAACTCAATGACCGTGATATGGGAGACTAAACAAGCACTTGAGGAGCAATTTGGGCTTCACCGATCGACCGCCCATAGGCGAACGCAAGAGGAGGAACCGAACCGGCAATGACAACCCCCGACGGGACACACGATCAAGATTAATTGTGATGCATCATGGTGCAAAGTAACAAAACGAGACGGCAGAGTGGTAGCAAGAGACAAGGTCGGGAAGCTAGTAGGAGGACTAAACCGGAGGCAACGGAGTGATGACATCGAATCAATGGAAGTCATGGCAATACACGAAGGTATGCGTCTTGCAATTGAAGCGGGATGGACAAGCATTATCATCGAGACGGACGCAAGAATGGTTCACCAACAAATCATGGAGGGGCCGAAGCATTGGAGACTCAACAATTATTCCAAATATCCGAGCACTAGCAACGCAAGTGCAATGGCGAGCTATTCCAACAACGAGCAACAAATGTGCAAATTGGATAGCAAAGCAAGCTAGATTGAGTGTATATAAATGATTGGGTCGAAAGACCACCACTTCCCTTTGTGTTTAGTAGCGAATGACATGATGTACGAACATATATGACCTAGTCACGGCATTTTATTTCTTAAAGTAAAGGGACTAATTCGACAAAAAAATTTAGAGGGCAACAGACTCATAGGGCAGGTCTGGGGTCTGAGGCGCACCCTGGAATCCCTGATCCAGACTCAATTTTAACGAATTATCTCCTGACTAGAATAATACATCAATCACCAATGTTATATAGAAAAACTGTATTCAAGTAACCAAGTCTTCCAAAATCATCAGAGATTGGGGGAGGGAAGGGGCAAAGCATTCGACATCAAACAATTACTTAGAAAAAATTCTCACACCACCATAACTATGAAAATCCATAAACCCCCCCATTCGAGAACTTCGACTCAGCCTTTACTTTTTCTCGGCCTCTTCTTGCTTAGAAGCTCCTTCTTCAGCTTCCCCAGGTTTCGAAACATCTGAAAAGCACAAAATAAAATAAGCAATCGATTGCATCAATTTGATTATTCATTTGCTAAGGCAGCGGAAATTTAAGCAAAGAGAATCAAAGCACAAAAGCTAACAAACTGCACCAATAAATGTAGACAACAATCCCGTCATGATGATACTGAAAACATGTAGATACATAAATGTAGACAACAATCCCATCATGATGATACTGAAAACATGTAGATACATAAAAATATGCCTTACCATGAGCTTCAACAATTCAAAGCTACTACTCCTTGTAGATTATTTAGGTTAATACTTGAGATTTGATGGTTCTAACATCAATAATTACCCAAGTTCCTTAAATAAGTGCAACACACTATTGACTAAAGAAGAAGAAGTTGCACCTATGTCAGTAAGCATATAGAATAATAGATTTTGCTAGCAAACAGAGCAGCTAATTAACCAGAAAATAGAGCTCAATGTTTGGCTTCTACTTATAGCCCTATGGAGCTACAGCAAGTAAGAAACAATTTCTTGCAGTTCTTACCTTCATCATCACTATCATCGAAGTCATCGCCCATGCCACCCATGCCGCCCATTCCACTCAGAGCACTCAAGTCCATGCCGCCCATGCCACCCATGCCGCCCATGCCGCCCATGCCACCCATGCCGCCCATGCCGCCCATGCCGCCCATGCCACCCATGCCACCCATGCCACCCATGCCGCCCATGCCACCCATGCCGCCCATGCCCTCCATGCCACCGAATTTCTGCAAGATATCAGCAGACATGGATCAAACAGAGAGTCTAAAGGAAGCAAAAACCAACAAGGAAGAAGCGAATGAGTAATGGAACCATACAGAGAAATCCATGCCACCCAAATCCATGTCTCCCGCACCTGATAAAGGATTTTGAGATCAGTAAGTAAGTCAAGACATCCAACACTGCTAAAATAGAATTTACATGACTAGCATACTCATACCAGTCTCTTCTTCATCTTCATCCACCCATTTGTCCCAGTCTACTTTAACATAATGAGGAGTCTTGCCCTCTCCACGCAACAACTTTTTCCACCATACTTTATCTGCCTTCTCTACTATAATGAAAATATTCCTGACTCCAACGTTGATTTTGCTCTCCTACAAAAAAGGGAAAAGCATCAGGAAACAAAAGCACAAAGGAACCAGCAATGCAGGAAACATGAGTACAATTGCTCTTCTTACCTCCACATTAACCTTGTCAAAAAGCTCTAACTTCAGCTCATAGGGTTGATCTCCTGCTCCAGCCTTGGCGGTAAAGGTGAAAACACCATCTGGTTCAAGATTAATCTTAGCATCTTTAGAATCAGGCAGCAACACTGTGAGGAAAACCTGTTCTGTCCTCTGAGCCCATTTGATCTCGGGATGTCGGCTACAAATTTGCAATATAATTTTGTTAAAAAAGTGAATACTCAACAAATTGAAAATCTATCACAAGTAAATGTCGGATGTAAATGTAATATCATAGCCCTGTGCCGCTCTTCACTGAGTACCCACAACATATGTTTATTCGACAGTAGTCACTTGCCAGTAAGGATATTCTAGATTCTAATGGGAAAAGGCCAAGTAATTAACCCTAGAACCTAAGATTTGCTGACAGTACTTAAAATTCACAACAGTGCTGCGTTCAGGAGAGAAATAATAAGAAATGCTAAAATTCTAACTTTTCAGGTCAATTCATCAACAAGTTAGGTTCATAAGCTTCCACTCTTGATCCCTAATCCAAAATAGAACTCCATTAAAAGAAAAAATAAATATGCAAGCGCTATTCAGTCTCACATTTGACTATTGCTCCACAAGATATGAAGACCAACTTTGCCTGAAATAACTTCTAACCAATAAGGAAAGCAAAAGCTAAACAGAAATGACAAGGACATGCGGATAACTCTAGTCAACTAAACTGTTCATCGGCCATGACCGCACAAAAAATTCCAAGCAACACATGAGCCATTTTCAAACACAAATTCCCCGATTCTTAATTCAATTGCAACAGAAACTTAAGCAGAGAAACGGCAATTAACCGATACAAAGATGAGACCACATCCACAGAACATCGGTATGTACAGAACCTACCACTACATGTCGACATGTATTACCTCATCGTGATGTCGATTGTCTGTAAATGTCAGAGAGAGAGAAGTCCTTGAAAACCCTAGAAGAAGCAGAAAAATAAAAACCCAAGCAGCATTAGCAGTTTAGCACGGTCTCGGTGAGCTGCTTCCTTTTATATGTAAACCTGAAAAGCAGCTTCTAGTACATTCACACGACGGAGGATACTCAGGTGTGTGCCATTCTACTGCAAGATACCACGTGTCAACCTTCGATTGGGAAAAGGAAAGAATGGACATGATTGGGCAACTTCAACGGTCCCGATTACCTCCGAATTCTATATAACCTGAGCACGGCTGCTTGGTACAGAAACAAAATATCTACCCCCAACCCACTTTATTCTGAAGCCGAAAATCTATCCGAACAGCCGAACCGTAAATAATTCCCGGTTCAAATCCAGTAGTCAATGATTGACTTGTATCATAGGTCACGCAAAATACTGTATACCAGTTCATCTATATCATATTAGCTGAGTATTCCATTTTCATACGACATTATCTTATTTCATGCAATTTGTTGTTTGTTCATGACTATGCAACTCTGTAAGTTGAAGTTACAAAACTACCCTCTGTGGCTTCTTGAATTCATTTGAGAATGGACCGTGGTTGACCCAAGCTACAGATCGATGCAGAAACTCAAGACCCGAACCAGACACGATGTCATACTTTTGGACTTAGATCATCGGGATCTCTTATCCTTGATCGAACCAACCAGCGTGGCGACAAATTGCTCTTTGAATTGAGAGGTGGCGATATCAACAACATTTCTTGAAAACTAAGGAACAAAAGTAGCAAACCAAAGGTAATAAGTGACTACAACTGAAAATCACCTATCCAACTACACTCAAATCAAAACGAAAAAGCTGTGAAATTACATATACTTTAAGAAGGATGGAAAAAGCTAAGAAAATATGGGTGCAAGATGCATGTAATAGTAGCAAACTTGCCGCATTGGACACACCATAATGTTTGAATGGATCATCCATGCCCTCCTCGCCCACCACCTGCCACCAAGTAAATTTGCTTCCGTAAGGACTCTTTTGGCAAAATCATTCTAAATGAATGCATTAAGTTGAGTTTGGTATGCAAAACTAAAAGGTGTACAAGGTCAGTATGCAGGATATAACACCAAGGAAAAGAAATGCATCAAATTAACATGTATAAGAATAGGATAGTTTTTTACTTGGCACTTGCTACATGAGAGAGAGGGATTCATGTTTCTTACCTCGGTTTCCACTTGTTCTCCCACCAGAGCCACCTCTGCCTCGACCTCCACCAAAACCCTTGGAGACCCCATCATCAAATCCACGACCACTTCCTCTCGCTGGCCTTGCACCAGGACCATCTTCTCTGCCTCTTCCCCTTCCTCCCCTACCTACACCAGGAGGCTTCCTATCTGTAGAAGAAATGAAGCCATTCAATTAATATTTATGACACTATCACAACCTCTATAGGAATTAGTCTCTTTGATTTAAACTTCTAGAATCTAGACTTCAACCACACCAGATACACATAATGTACATCATAAAGAGAAGAATGCACGCCATGAGATGGCCTTTTGTGATTTCAAGCTTTGTAGTTTTTGACATAGATCAGATAGACATATGCACTGGTAATCTCTCCATCAATATATCAAAGTAAAATTATCTAGGCAGTTCAAGTTTTAGACTCATAAAGTTAATACATGACAGATAAAATTACCAGTTCGACTTTTGCTTTCTTCTTGTACCTTGTCAATCACCTGAAATGCAAATTTTCATGTCAGGGTAATAAGTTTTTCGAAAGGATCTCAAACTAGCAAAAGAAGATATAATATGTGAAAGAAGCAATTAAGTGAAGTGGTCATCTGGTGATCACATGCTTAAAAAACCCGGAAGTAAATAATGCTCAAAATAGGTATTAGAGTCCACAGGTTATCCAAGCACTGTGAATTATAAATAATGCTCTGAATTTGCTATGCAATATATGTTAAAAGTACCATCTGAAAGCACTTTCCTTATCAAGCAAAGAGGAAAATGAGCCAAAAACAAGATCAACTTGAGAAAATTCGCAGTGAAAAAAAATGATGCCTACATATCCATCATCTAAAGGGGGGTTGAACATAACGAACTAAATAAAGGGCAAAGCACGTTTTCATACACACGGACCTGTATGAAGCTAGAAAATATCAGACAAGTATTGTAGAGCTATAAGAGCATGAGCAAATATAATCACAGTAATAAACAAAAGGAAATATCCATTGTTAAACACTTCAGATATGTTACTGCCATACCTCATCTGGAACTCGGAGATACTTAATTGTGTTTCCACGAATGTAGCATTCAGGCATCCGCCAAAACCTATCTCCATCCTGGAAGCACAAAGAGCCTCCAACTTCAGTGAAGTGAAATCACTAAATAGGTAAAAATATAACCATAACTTCAAAGATTACCTTAGAAGTACAGATGACTTCACGAAGATGGATGTTCATCCAAGTATCACAGTTGACCAAATGCCCATTATAAGTCTCTCCATTTTTTAATTCCACCAACTGTTAAAGTGAGGAAGAATTAAAATTCCAAATTCCAATACTCATCTTCATAAGAATCATAGAGACATATGATAGACAGAGAGATATAGGTGCTGTACCATGGGATGCCCTTGGGCAGTCTTCAACAATGACAGAGGAAGCTGAAATGAAACAACGAGAAGCTAAGTACTATTTCAACTCTAAACACAAACCCACACAAAAAAGAGAGAAAGAAACAGATTCACTAGCTCACTCTCCGGGAAAAAAGCACTTCAGATAGTAAAGATTACATCTTTAAAACAATTAATTTGAAAAGGCAAAAAGGCAGATGCAATGAAGTGACTCTCTTCAAACACAGACAACAACGATCAAAGAGTATCCGGTACTTCTTTTCCGGTCATGGACTCTCTTCCCAAGTGGATATGTACTTGTTAAGCTAAAAACTAAATGCAATAACTGTAAAATCAAGCGAGAAGAACCATAATCATTACGAAAGACGACAAGTATAAAATAACAGTTTCCATTATTTTGCTCAATTCGGCAGCCAAACAAAAGAAACAGATGCAGACAATCTAACTAGGTGAGTATTATGAACATACCATATATTTGTGCAGAGAGGTATCGACAGCGAATTAAGATACCTGCAAAAAACTAAGGCTACTCAGAGAGATCATAAATAGAGCTTCTGAGTTCTGAGGGAACCAGATCGAAGTGCCAACCCCAAAACCCTAGCTTCTCGTGACAAGAAAAGGGAGTGAATAATATTTTTTAAAAAATGAATCACGAGGTGTAAAGCCCTAGCTATAACCTTAGACATCGCTAGCACCCACCGTTTCAGCTCAAAGACAGATTTTTTCGATCTCCGAACTCTTCTCTCTGTCGACCTCGAGCTTGGAGTCTTCGTCTCACAGACGGGGAGAGGTCTATATTTTCACTAATTGCAAATAACTCCTTACTCTCTCTTATTTCGAAAGTAATCCAGTCATTGGAGACTGATTAGCTAGATTATCTACATCAATTCGGGTGAGTGTCATTTATAAATACATATCGTTGTAAACGCTTGTCGTGTAAACGGGTAGGGTTTTCAACACATCATACATTGAACATACCTTAAAATATGATTAACTCTTTGAATAAATACAAATTTTATATATACACAAGATAAACTGTCACGTGATAGGAAATGATACGAAATAAATAATACAATATGAAGTTTACAGATTCTATAATTTAATTTCATAATCAAGTTTTAAAATCTAAAGTGATTCAAAAATAAGTTCAAAAATAAATTGAAATACTAGATAAATATACTTAATTGTGTATTTGCATGTTAGATGTGTTTGGACACGATTATTAATCGTGTTTAAACGAATAAAAGTTGTTTAGACATATGAGGTGTTTAATGCAAATCATTATCGTGTAAGATGTAGATCGTTACAGATCGTTTAATTGTGTTGTGTCATAAATTGTCACCATTACTTCTACCGTTTTGACACGCTACAATTACTCTAACGATTTGTACTTATATATATAGTTATTTTTAATGTATCTTATATTTAAATTATTCTTATATATTTAAATATAGTTAATAATTGTGTCTAAATATATTTAATTTATAAAATACATATAAATAATATAAAAAAGCCTAAAAATTGTTCAATATTTTTGCACTAACATCTTTTCTTGCTATGATGAATAATACAACATGTTTGAACACAATGATAACTAATATTTCCGTAATCCATTGTTATAACTTGTAGTTAAATATTTTTCAAATTTAAAAATTAATGGGTTAAGTATCAAATAGGTACCCCAACTTTACATGATTTGGCAAGTAGGTACCTAAACTTTTTTTGCCGCAAATAGGTTGCCCAACTTTGTGAAATTAGCAAATAGGTACCTACCGTTAATTTACCGTTAAGAATAAACGGAAAATAACGTGAGGAGCAAACAGGTACCTGAACTTGACATGGTTTGGCAAATAGGTACCTGAACTTACACTAATTAGCAAGTAGATACCTGAACCGGTTCAAAATCTGGTTCGGTCGAACCTTTTTTTTTTTTAAAAGATTGGGTTTATATACCAAACACATGCATGACTCAACTCTAGACGTTCTCGATGCATCTAAGTAGATTTTATGGGGGCTGAACTAAGGAAATAACTGAACGAAATCGACAACCACGTAAACGAAGTCGAGAGCGGTCTTTTTAAAAAAAAAAAAAAAAAAGTGGAGTTTATATACCAAACACATACATGACTCAACTCCAGACGTTCTCGGTGCATTAAGGAAGCATCATGAACCCATCGCTCGGGTCCATCACCATCCCGACCCCATCAATCCCTATTATCCCCGGTCGGGAAAAGACCGCTCTCGACTTCGTTTACGTGGTTGTCGATTTCGTTTGGTTATTTCCTTAGTTCAGTCCCCATAAACCCTACTTAGATACACCGAGAACATCTAGAGTTGAGTCATGCATGTGTTTGGTATATAAACCCTACCTTTTTTAAAAAAAAAAAAAGTGGTTCGACCGAACCAGATTTTGAACCGGTTCAGGTATCTACTTGCTAATTAGTGTAAGTTCAGGTACCTATTTGCCAAACCATGTCAAGTTCAGATACTTGTTTGCTCCTCACGTTATTTTCCGTTTATTCTTAACGGTAAATTAACGGTACGTACCTATTTGCTAATTTCACAAAGTTTGGCAACCTATTTGCGGCAAAAAAAAGTTTAGGTACCTACTTGCCAAACCATGTAAAGTTGGGGTACCTATTTGGTAATTAACCCAAAATTAATTGAATACTTCTATAAACATTAGAACTAAACTCTACATATTTACACTAATGTTACTAATAAATCCCGAATTGATTCAAGTCATATCGGAGGTCTCCTGGCAAGGGTTCGAATCCAAAACAGGCGTCCTAAGGTCAGAGACTTAATCTGGATTCAGACTTAAGGCAGAGAACACACGATTAGAACTCAATTGGAACTTAAATCGATTCAGTCCGTACTTAATCCAATCCAACTATTTTTCAAATATGTTGAACCATTTAAAATATTTTATATTGAAAAAAAACATATTGTGGAAATATATTTAAACCATTTTCAAACTTTTTCCCAAATAATATTAGATTATTAGTTATGCATACCTAATCATTTTATATTATAATTGAAATTAAATTAAGATTAATTCCAATATCTATTGTTTCGAAGCCAGAACTTGTTAAATTTAAAAAATGAATTGAAATTATCAACTTTATAAATTTTGATTATGTATATATGAAGTTTTACTGGTTTATTTACAAAATTCAAACAATTTGTAAGACCTATATATTTACTGTGTTTGATTAGTGAAATCCATAATAAGAAATACTGATTAAGAAATATGATTACATAATATGAGATAATAATAGGGTTAATATGTCTAAGGGTACCATATGTTTGTGTCATGTGATCAGATGATACCATATGTTTCTTGATGTGATCAAATGGTCTGTTATGTTTTGAGGATGTTATCGTACCGTTAGATTTTTCTGTTAAATGATACATGTCAGCACCATGTTAGCGTCACATCAGCGCTACGTAGATATATAATATAATATTTAATTTTAAAAATAAAAATAAATAGGGAAAAATCGAAAAACAATTAGAATAAAAAAGAAATGTTTAAAACTGTATATATTAATAAAAAATATTTTTTATAATTTTTTTTAAAAGAAAATAAAAAATTGAAAAAATAATTAGGGTTCAACTCAGGTCCAATTGATCCATCCAGTGTTGAACCCAGACCTGGTCTCACCTTGGGTCGGACCCAACCCTGAGTTCGACCCTAGGCTGAGTCAATTGGACTCAAGTCGAACCCTAATTTTTTTCTTCAATTTTCGATTTTTTTAAAAAATAAATTTATAAAAAATATTTTTTATTAATATATAAAGTTTTAAAATATTTTTTTAAAACTTTTTTTCTAGTTATTTTAATTTTCTTATTTATTTTTATTTTTCATCTGCAACATCAGCGCCACATCAGCATTCCGTTAGTTAAACTTGACGGCAACAGTAATTTGGACTAAATAACAACATTCTAAAAACATAAAGTACCAAAAAACAATATAAGGGTACCATCCGATCACATGGTCAAAAAATATGGTACCATTGGACATATTAACCCGATAATAATATGATGTTGTTTGGTTGGTGAATTGAAATAGATAAATAATGATTCTGGGCTTCATGGATGAACCCACAATGGAGAAGAGCTAGCCCGAACCCATATTTCATGGATGAACACAATGGAGGAGAGCCTGAGGAGCGTGGAATGAATCAACTAAAAGAAACCCTAAACATTCTTCACGATTTTTGGTATTTACCCAAAACAGTGGAGGGTATTTTTTGTTAAAATCCGAGTTTTTTGACATAAAGTCTAGTAATCCGTAATCCGAATTTGTTCAATTCCGCAAAACAAACTTCATACAAAATTCGTATTCCCTATTCCACGTACCAAACACCCCATTAGACTTACAATTTTACACTTAGAAGCAACACTATTAGTACCAAGTGACGATTATTAACACCATACAGATACAACGCCTGAATTGTCGTCCATATCAAGATCGCCCTAGCTCAAAATCTTCCTATCAGAAGAGAGTAAAAAGAGCAATAGCATTACAGTACATGGGAGGAGGAAATCGCTGATAATAAATTAGCAACGTTACAAAAAAATTCTATTCCCCCTCCAAATTCTACTTTTCATCAAAACTCTGGTCTTCTATGGAGGGTGGTCAAATCGACAAGGTGCCGCATCGTGGGTCGCCCATGAGGGCAGTTCCACGGTGACTTGAGCTCCGCCAAATGCTCTATTATCTGCAACAACACCAATAAAAAAAATCCGAACCTGATCAATCTAATGCAAGCGATTTTCACCATTGAACTTTTAACCTCTCAACAATTACAGGTGTTAAGAAGATGAACACAGTGTTTACCTTTTGCATCTCGGTTCTTCCAAGAGCATCTCCGATCATAACAGATGATCTGCAAGCACGCGATGCTAACATTGAACGGACTCTTGAGGGGCAGACAGAGTCAGATGTGTCCGATTTGTAAGACCCAAGAATAGAACATTCCCCTTGACCATCAGCAAGGGTAGAGATCAGGTCTTTCACATCTGTTCATATAAATGGAACATTTAATAATAGCTGAATTAAAAAATAAAAATCCAAAAATAGATCAGCTTTAATTAACATGATAACCCTAGAAAGAAAGAACAATACCTTCGGCTCCAAAGAGAATGTTTTTACTGAAGGGAACTGCTGTTAGTGTGAAACGGTGTCCTGGTGAAGCATCTGCAACTTCTTCCAAAGAAAAACCATTTTTTCTGGAACATTTAAAAAAAAAAAAAAATGTGGTCACTACATGATGGCAAAATGAACAATCTCACTTTATGTTCCCGTTCCAAATACCGAGAAGCTATGCTAATGGAACTTAGTGCCAATCAGTATCTTACTAAGAATAATTAACGTAATAATACAGATGAAGAATGCACCTGAATTTGTCCATATGCATAGAGGCAACTATTTCTTCTTCAGGAGATAATTCCAACCTTAAGGGTCTGCAAAAAAGTTACAACTTAGCATATGAATAAATATACCGACTAAGGTAATGTCTTTTCGCAAAGAAAAAAATTCCAACAGGAGGAATTTGCCTACCCATTTTATCAGGTATAGCCAAAAAACAGACCAATTACATGAATTTCAAGCCTGGATAAGAGTTCAATAACTTCAGCGAAGTAATAGAACGGAGTCTCTGAAAATTACCTGAGTAAAGGCTGTTGGCTCAAGACGGTTGATTGTGATAGTCTCTCAAAATTAAATTTCTCATCAGCTGCATGCTGCAAAATAACTATGGAAGTTGAATTTAGACTATTCTATCACTGAAAGAACATAGAAATATTCACGGATGTAAAACCACCTGATCCACTATGAACAAATCTTGGTCCAACTTCCCAATGATGAATCCCAGATTGAATTGCCCCACTACCTAAAAAGGTAAAAACTAGTGTTAGGTAAAGCAATAAAATGTGATGTCAAGGTCAAACATTTTAATGGTTTGGCTTCGGAGAGTTAAAAAAAGCCAAGACCAACCTTCATTCGAGTAAAATCTTTCTTATTGAATAATCTATCCAACTCAGTAGTAGCTGCAGCTAAAGCTCCTGCTTTTCGCTCTTCATTTGTTGGTTGAGATAGTTCTAGTGTTGCAGCAGCAAAGCATCTAAATGACCATTAACACAGTAAGGACCAGAATCTACACTTGAAAGAGTGTTTTTAAACAAAGCTAAACATACCTTTTCAAATATGGTTTTTGACTCGAATAGCCAGTAGACTGCAGTCTTAATAACCTCTTTTGCCTTCGCTCCTGTAGGTCTTTGAAAGAAAATTGCAACTTGGAATATATTTTTTGATTAGGAACTTCAACATCTGAACCAGCTCCTGAGGACTTCGATGAAGTATTTGCAAAGGAAAGACTGTTTAGTGTTTCCTCAACACCTCTGGAAGTTGAAATCTCATCCAAAGATGACAATGCTTTCTTTGGTTCCGTTAATTCCTGCAAAACATAGAACTTCATCTACATCACAACCATAGAGCTTCATTTAGGCCACAAATTAATGCAAAATTATGAACACTTGTAAACTATTTTCCCAACTGGAAATAGTAGAAGAAGTTTAAATTCACAAAGGCAATGATATCATCACAAACCTCTGGATGATCTATATCTTTATTGCTTCCTCGAACTCCAGCCTCATCAGAGATCCTTCCTGTCTTAAGATTCTTGGCGGGCACTGATTCAATTAATTCATCAGAAACACCCACCTGTCTAGGATTAACTGGAATCTCCCAGGCCTTATCATGCATTCCCAACTTGCTGCCCTCCGATTTAGAATGAATGTTGTGATTTCGTAAAACGGGCATTTCAGTTAACGCACTACTTATGCTTTCATGCTTTCGCTTACTTAAAGTGACAAACTTCATGAGTGAAGATTGAAGAGATCTTGAAGAATTGGCCATCTCTCTTCCAGCTAGAGGACTACGATCTGAATTTGAAGGTACTGCAGCATTTTGATCTATCATTACTCTATCACTGTGAGTTTTCAAATCCTCAACCGTTTTTTCAACATGCACTCTAAGGGTGAAATCCTTTTTCGTCAATTTCTGATCTCTATGGAGTTTAAATGCTTCCAATAATGGCAATGTCTGGTTTTGGCCTTTAACTTCCTGGATATCATCTGCACAGTCATCAACCATGGTAGTTTCTTCAGGAGAGATGTCTGGAGCAGATATTTTTGTCAGGGGACTAGATTTATCAGCGCTAGGTGATTCATTTTTACAATCATCAACCTTATTCAGAGAAAAACAAACATTAGTTGAGGAATAAATCTGCAACAGACCCTCTCTTAATGCCTGTAATATGGAGTTCTCATCGGAAAAGAATATCTTTCTTTTATCAGGAGTTACATTGATGTCACAAGCTCTAGTTGGTATGGTGAAGTCCATAATAGCAATTGGATATTGCTTCGAATTTGAACTTCTATATAGCTCATTCAACAGCTTGCTGACTTTTGGCATATCAGATGGCCGTCCATTGACGAAAAAGAATTGTCTATCCCCCAAATTGCGACCACTGCCCTGTCCAGACTTGGAAACGAATCCTTCAACTTTGCAATCATCAGATATAGGGATATCCAAAGGTTGTAAGCAGTTGAAGATGTTTACACCGAAAACGGTTATGATATTATCTTTAAGGGAGTTACGTCCTTGGGTTTTCAGTACCACAGACTTAATATTTTTCCCACTTGTGTTGGTGCAAACAATTCGTACTCCTTTCGAGATAAGGGCATATGCCTAGAAATCAACAACCAATTTGAGATATAATAATAAGAACATGCTTGTCAAACTGTCAAGACATGAGCAGTGCTAATAGGTGTGGTGCAACATGAAAACTTTTAATGTTCAAAGAGATTTAATTGATTTTCCATTTGAACAAACGGATTTTTGGTATCAATAATAATAAATAAATAAAAGTATCAGAATTGCCATTACCAGGTCGTGATTTTTTGGTAACCTAAGTGAGTGCAAGTTTTACTAAAATGATACTCCAAAATCAATTCTATTGAACTTTGGAAGGAAAAATATAAGACGACTCACATTCAACAAAGATATCAGCCTTGCATACTCCTTCCGGATGTTGCGGCTGAACTCTTTGCTGCGTACTGGCAAATTTGAGAATAATTTCTTGACAGTCACAGTTGTACCAACTTGTCGTGCTATTTTCCTTTCAGCAGTAAGTAAACCCGAATGGTCAAAAGTCAAGTGTGTAGCTACCACATCATATTTTGTTCTAGTCTCAACGGTTAAATTCCCTAAAGCGCAAAGGGAACTTAATGCTTCCCCTCGGAAGCCAAAGCTGGTTAATGACTGGAGATCAGGGAAATCATTTAATTTGGAAGTGTGATGCTTCAGTGCAAGAAGCTGCAAAACAACACCAGACGGGAATAAATAAATCAAAGATCATAACAAACACACCACAAGAATGTTCTGTTCCAATATGAACAATCACTTAACATCATAATCCTTGATATGCATATGGAAAATGTCTAAGTGGATATCTACTTTCATAAATTGTTTTCACATTTTGAATAACAAGGTTTTTATTACAGTAAACCTAAAAAATAAACATCTTCAGCGTCGCCGAACGGGTAGGATAGATGAAACCCTCAATTATACTAATGATTTGCCCTCATCCACCATCAGAAAGCCAAAAATAGTAAATGCATGGTCGAAAGTCGAAACAAAAAGAGAAGCTGAGATAAGTCAAAACAATAGAGAGAATTGAGCGGAAGATTGGTTGATCGAGCACCTTGAAGTTATGGGGTGAAATGCCGCAGCCATTGTCCATGACCTGGAACCACTCCTCACCGTAATCCTTCAGCGCGACCTCAACACTGGTAGCTCCAGCGTCCAAGCTATTCTCCACCAGCTCCTTCACTGCCGATGAGAGGTCCAGAATTACCTGTCCAGAGCATATTCTGTGGACTGCGCTTCTATTGATGGGCCTGATTGCAGGAGAATCAGGTGATGCGGCATCCACCTCCATTGGAACCCAATTTCACAGAACTCAGATCATCTCATGCAGATGCAGCGGTTGAACTGTTAAGAAGGGTTTAGCGAAGACAGTGTGCAGCTGCACCAGTGAACCCTAGAATAAACAGAGCCTGATAGCAAAAGCGAGAACTTCGGAAAGTCTCTGTATTAAAGAAGTTGGATGAAGGGACAGGCAGGCAGAGATTTGAGGAAGTTGAATGAGAGAACTGTTTGTATTGTATTGTATAATGATATTGGTTGTATCGAGGATTTTTTTTTTGCCAATAAACACACCATATTTCATTCAATAACCAACGACGAAACCGAATACAAGATATTATCCGCATAAATACATCTAAGGAGGGGGTTGGGGGTGAAGACACCCAATCCGAAGGACACAACCCCGCAAGAACATTCTTTGCAATCCAATCCGCACACGAATTAGCGGATCTAGGCGAGTGCCCCCAAGCAACTTCCCTAATCAAAGAAGACCGAGAAACCGCATTAGACAAAATAGGGGCAATCCTCCAAGCAAAGTCACTACCCCGAATGTGGTTAACAACATTCAAGGAGTCCGTTTCGAAAGTAACCGTCGACCACTCCATGTCAATGGCCAGTTGAACCGCATTGAAGACCGCATGAGCCTCGATCTCATCCACCGATCCCGCAAAAAGAACACCCGATCGGCCACCCACTATACGGCCAGAATGATCTCTCGCAATGACCCCGAAACCACCCCTCGAGGAGGAGCCGTCCCAAGCTCCATCGCAATTAACCTTGATAGATCCCGGTGGAGGCGCCGCCCAGGCTTGGATGAGCCTAGTCTCCGTAGACGAAGATGTCGCCGATCCTGTCTCCTCTATAGTGGTGTATATCTCCGCCAGAATCGACGGCACAAGAGGAGTAGTCCCCTCATAAACGAGCTTACATCTCGCTTTCCAAATGACCCAGCAGACCACCATAAGTCGTGTCCACTGGTTAGCCTTCCACTTCCTCGCCGCGCCCGTGAATGTCGTGGCCTCGATCATCCAATTGTCCATGGAGCCAAGACCCGCAAGAATCCTATCATGATCAATGAAATGCAGCCACACCTGTTGAACACAAGGACAAGCAAACATCAAATGTTCCCGGGACTCAAAAGCAGGGCATGATGGGCATAGAGGGTCCACGGCAAGTCCCCTCCTCACTAAAGTCCCCCTCGCCGGTAGTGCATCGTTGGCCAGCTTCCACATGAAAGCCTTGATCTTAGGCCACGTCTTGGACCCCCAAATCGCTGGCCAAATCGAAGATATGTCCAGTCCCGAGCGCGTACTAGAGTCCCCCACTCGACCGTGGTTCGAGTGCAGGTAATGGTATACCGATCGAACTGTAGTGTCGCCCGACCTGGAGTGAGGCCATCTATGTCGGTCCGGTGCTCTGACCACCGGGATATGTTGTTGTAGGACCACCTGAACGTCGTCCCTATGAACCTCGTGTCGTACCGAATCCTCGTCCCACGTCATTGAATCCTGGTTAATCCAATGAGCCACCCTAGGCGAGGAAGTTTGGGTTCCTTCCTCCCTTGGTCTAATCCTTTCTTGATTCCTCGCCGTGACCCAAGAATCCGCGAAAGGATGAATCGAGCTCCCATCGCCAAGAAGCCACACACCTGCCGACCGGATAACATCCCGACCCTCCAGCAAGCTCGACCACGCCCAAGAGGCCCTGCTTCCCATCCTCGCCTGAAAGAAAGAAGAGTCCGGGAAATAGAGGCCTTTAAGGAACTTCACCCATAGTGCACCCGGTTCAGAGAGAATCCTGTCCGCCATGTTAGCTAAAATAGCCCTGTTGAAATCGATCATGTCTCTAAACCCGTATCCTCCCACCACTTTGGAGGAGGTCATAGAGGCCCAATTCTTCCAATGTATCTTTCGGTTGCCCTCTCGAGATCCCCACCAGAAGCGGGCAATAATAGCATTAACCTCCTTACACCAAGAGACCGGAAGCTTGAAGATATGCATGACATAGGTAGGGATAGCGCTTAGAACTGATTTGATGAGCACCTCCTTACCCGCCTGATTAATAAGTTTGTACCTCCAACACTGAAGTTTGTCTCGGATCCTCTCTTTAAGATAAGAGAGCGCCTCCCTCTTCGACCGACCCCAAACCGTGGGAAGGCCAAGATAAAACCCCGGGTCGACACAATTATGCACCCCAAAGAGCAAAGATATATCCCTCTTGAAACCTTCACTCGCCCCCGAGTTGAAATAGATGCTCGACTTGGGGAAATTGATCTTCTATCCTGATGCCTTACAATACAGATCAAGCGTATACTTCAGGTTAGAAGCCAAATTCACCGACCCTTTTAGGAAAAAGATCGAGTCGTCCGCAAAGAATAAGTGCTGGATCTCTGGACAACCCCGTCTCGGGCGGATGCCCCGGATATTTCCCTGTCTGACCTGATCATCAAGCAACCTAGAAAGGACATCAGCGACTAAAATAAACAGGTAAGGTGAGAGTGGATCACCCTGCCTTAGACCACGGGAAGGCACAATAGTCGCGAATTGCTTCCCGTTTGCAAGAACTTTGTAAGTGACGGTCGAGATACAAGCTTTTACCCAGCCAATCCATTTGTCATTAAAGCCCCTCTTCCTCATGCCTTCCAAGAGGAAATCCCATTCGACACGATCATACGCCTTCTGCATATCAATCTTCAAAGCACACTCCGTACGACCAGAGGTAGTTCTTGGCTTGCCTCTTGTCTTAAGGTAGTGAAACATCTCGTGCGCAATGATAATACTGTCCTGAATCCTTCTCCCTGAAACGAAGGCACTCTGGCAATGATAATATCGAGGATTGAATTTAACTTAGAATTGAATATTGTGATTTCTTTCCCTTTATTTATATTGCTAATTCTAAATGTCGTATTTATCTAACAATTATATTTCTAACTGCTGTATTTTTTACTACTCTATTTCCTAACAATTGTTTTTCACTTTCTAACACCCCACAAGTTAAGCATTGAGATCTCTAATATTTAACTTGTCAAGGATATTGTTGAAAATCATTTTGTTGTATATTTGTCGGTCCACCATTGGGCTGCTCTAATTAGTTGTTGTACTCTATCAGAGCTAAGGTCGTTCTGATTTTGTTGTTTGACTCTATCAAAGCTAAGGTTGTTATGTGGTTGTTGTTGTACCCTATCGGAGCTAGGGCGACTCTGAATTGTTGTTGTTGTACCCTATCGGAGATAGGGCGACTCTGAATTGTTATTGTACCCTATCGGAGCTAGGGCGACTCTGTTGTTGTTGAAACTCTCCCTCACGTTAAAGCGGTGAGATTTTCAATGCTCAACTTGCACAACATTCAGTGTTTAAGGAGTGCCCATTTTTTCGTTTTTTTTCTTCACAAAACAACATATGTCTGACATCATCATTCACTTCTTTTAATTTTGCGAAACATAATTATTTTTATTTTTATTATTTCGTTTTGCTTTTTCTTATTCTTCTATCACTCCTTATTAGTTCACCCTCATTCACCCCTTCTTCTTCTTGTGCTCCTTCTGCAGCAGCTCCTCCATTTGACCCTCTGTTCCCGGTTCGTCCGTTTGTCTGTTAGTTCCTCCATTAGGTCCCACTGTTCCCTCGTTCGTTCCATGGAGAATTGGTGGCAGTGACATTACCCACGGCTGTCGTGTCGAAGACTCCCTCTTCGTCTGTTTCTCTGTTGTCTCCTTTGCCGGTACTGGCGGCCTCTTGGTGTCTCACGGTTGCTCCTCCACGAGTCTCTTCTCTAGTTTCCCGTTGACGGATTTTTGATTGGTTGTCGTTTGTCTCGCGTAGTGCTGTAATTTTCAGCATTAACCCCTCTAGTATGTTGGTTGAATTTCAATTTTGGTTGATCTGAGTTTTGAGTTGATTTGGTCGAGAGAGGTATGGAACAGTGATCTTTTTTCTGATTTATAGAATAAAAAACACTGCTCTGATACTATGTTGGATTGTATTGTATTGAACATTGATATTGAGTTGTATACTGTATTGAGAGATTGTATTGAATATTATTAATCTATGTTTTCTTTACATGTGAAATGCTTATTTATAGTGCTAATTCTAACCTACATATTTATAGAACTCAATTTCTTAACCACTGTTTTTCCTTTTTTAACAAGAACAAGAGAGGGTAGGATCGGAAGATATCAGTTCGGCGGTGTTTGCCGCCAAAACAGCAGCGATTGCTATTTGGTCCCTAATTTAATAGAGGGAAGACCGTAAGTCCTCCTTGTTCAGCGATGATCTACTTGGACCCAAAACTACTTGGGCCTTTCTGTCCCAAACCCTCAACCCAATAAGCGGACCAGAACACACTCAATTGTCTACTGTTCGCCGGATATGGCAATGGACAGCTACGTGGGTCCCACATTATGACTTTCCAGTTTCCAGCTTGTCCTGTCGGCAATCAATCGCGAAATTTGCGAGTCTCTCTCTGTCCTTTGTACAACGAAAGATGAGAACGCGCGTCGCCGGCACTTTCCCCTCCCCTTCGGCGCAGATTCTCGATTGATCAGAAAGTGTTTCAGGGACGAATTCTATCCAATCTCCAAAATCTCAGAACCGACACCGATCCACCATCTCCTATTTCTCCGCCCGACATTGACAACGCGCCCAGCCCAGATCTATCTACCGTACCCGTACCACTTGGAAGGAACTTGAATCAGCTAGGTGAAAGGTCGTACAGATTTCTACACAGAGAGAGATGATCGAGCGATGCTTGGGTGTTCAACGGTATCGGAGGATCCAGCGGTCCTTCCGACATTTCAAGGTCACTGCTATCTGCCTCTTCCTCACCATCATGGTCCTCCGCGGCACCATTGGCGCCGGCAAATTTGGCACCCCCGAGCAAGACTTCATCGAGATCCGTGATCATTTGTACTCCCACCGCAAGCACGCTGAGTTCCACCGCGTCCTCGAGGAGGTGACGTCATCTTCTGATGCCAATGCCGACCACGAGAGCAGCACCAACGTCAACGGTGGCACCAATTACGTGGAATTCGACATCAATACCATTTTGAAAGACGAGGGACCAGATGAAAAGCCTGATCCGAACAAGCCGTACAGCCTCGGACCCAAGATTTCCGATTGGGATGAGCAGAGACAACGGTGGCTGAATCAAAATCCCGCCTTTCCCAACTTCCTCCGACCGAACAAGCCCCGAGTGCTCCTCGTCACAGGTTCCTCACCCAAACCGTGCGAGAACCCTGTCGGAGATCATTACCTCTTGAAATCCATCAAGAACAAGATAGATTACTGTCGACTTCATGGGATCGAGATTTTCTATAACATGGCTTTACTAGATGCAGAAATGGCGGGGTTTTGGGCAAAGTTGCCATTGATTCGGAAACTGTTGTTATCCCATCCTGAGATTGAGTTCCTATGGTGGATGGACAGTGATGCGATGTTCACTGACATGGCGTTCGAGCTTCCATGGGAGAGGTACAAAGATCATAACCTTGTCATGCACGGTTGGAATGAGATGGTTTACGATGAGAAAAATTGGATTGGTCTCAACACTGGAAGCTTCCTGCTGAGAAATTGTCAGTGGAGTTTAGACATCCTCGACGCATGGTCTCCTATGGGACCAAAAGGGAAGATCAGAGAGGAGGCAGGGAAGGTCCTGACAAAAGAGCTCAAGGGCCGACCGGTGTTTGAAGCCGATGATCAGTCTGCAATGGTTTACTTGCTAGCCACGCAAAGAGACAGTTGGGGGGGCAAAGTTTATCTCGAAAACCATTACTACTTGCATGGTTACTGGGGAATCTTAGTAGACAGGTACGAGGAAATGATTGAGAATTACCACCCTGGGTTTGGTGATCATAGATGGCCTCTTGTTACCCATTTTGTCGGTTGCAAACCTTGTGGGAAATTCGGGGATTACCCTGTTGAGAGATGTTTGAAGCAGATGGATCGAGCTTTCAATTTCGGTGATAATCAAATTCTGCAGATTTATGGATTCACACACAAGTCATTGGGTAGTAGGAGAGTGAAGAGAGTAAGGAACGAGACGAGTAATCCCCTCGAGGTTAAGGACGATCTGGGTTTGCTCCATCCCGCTTTCAAGGCAGTTAAGGTTGTTTCATCTTCTTAGGAATTTGGTCTGCTCTATCCATCTGTATCGTTGGTATGTGCAGAACATGATATTCTTTTGTCTCTCTCACTGTGTTATAATTTAATGACGGGTTTGTCGATGTAAATCTGATACTGTTCTTCAGAAATAAGTTGCCATGGTTATACTGATATCTATACAATAAGGTTCTTGAATGCTATATGATCAGCCTCTTGAGAATTTCGGTGATTTAGTTAAGTTTTTATGTAGAACAGAAGTGAAACCCAAGAATTCTGCAGATTTGCATCGGAAATGAGAGAATCATAGCTTCAAAGATAAGAGATGACGTTACAACTAACAAGTTCCAAACGACACATTTCTCTACGTACAATTTGATTTTTTTTAGCAAATTTTTACTTGATTCAATAAAAAATATTATATTTTTAGCTGTCTGACACATAGGGCTGGGCAAAAATAACCGGTTCGGTCGAACCGTACCGAACCATACCGGTTTTGAACCGGTTTGACCGAACCGGTTCATAAAACAAACGGATTTTTTTGAAAAAATATGGAGCGGTTCAGAAAACCGATTCAAAACCGGTTAACCGAACCTTTTTTTGTACCGGTTTTAACCTTAAAATACTACTAAATACTAAACCAGACTAGACCACTTTCAGACCAGACTAGACAAAACCGGTTTTTCTTCACTATCAGACCATACCTAATTCACGTCTTCATTTTCAGTCTCAGGCATTGAGACTTCAGTCATTCACTCATTCTCAATTCAGTCTTCAATTCGCTCGCCGCTCGGACGCTTGTCGATCGTCGTTCGCCGCTCGTCGTTCGCCGCTCGTCGCTCGCCGCTCGGACGCTCGAACGCTCGTCCTAGACCAGGTTCTTGGTCCTTTGATGATAAATGAAGTATCTGTCTCCTATCAAAATTGATCTGTGAATTTTGGAAAATGGTGCCCCCACCCCCGATTTGAAGGTATCCAAAGTTTGTTGATGCAATAAGAGACTTAGATGATTGTTTGACGATGGTGCACCTTTTTGCGGCATTGCCTACTATGGAGAGGGAGAAGATTGAGGTGAATTGTATGATTTCTTTGTGGGTTGAAGGTATCATGGTTAACTCTCTCTGTCTCTCACTAATGTTCTATGTCTATAGGTTGAGTCATGAATGGCAAGCCTATATATCACGAACTCACAAGTTACGGAAGGTGTTTATATCTGTAAAATGCATATATTATCAGGTAATTTTATTCCGTTGTCACTGCAATATTAGTTAGCTTTCATGGATTTCTTCTTTAATCTAACCTTTTATGTTTATATAGGCTGAAGTTGAGGGTCAGAAGATCACATGGTTAACACCACATGCTATGCAGCAAGTTGTGCCTGATGATGTAGACTATGGTGTCATGTTAACTTTTTTGGAATTTTATGAGGTATTTTTTTATTTGAATTTTGAAATAGCTTTTTAGTAATTTCTATGTGCTTCCCTGATATTAGTGTCTTCCTTATCGTATTGGATAATAGTACCAATATAGTCATAATTGTGTTATTGACATTTTGAATTTTGTTGACATTGTAGTGTATGTGGTTTACTGCCTGTTTGGAGCATCTGTGTGTAATATTTATGCTGAAATGACTTGAAAATAGCTATTTTATAAAGCAATGGCTACTTGTAATGGTTCCTACTTTACAATAGGAGTGTTTCAGTTACCTGTAATTCCTTTTGTGGTATACTTTTCGTTTCCTTATATTAGCCAAGTGTTCTATCTTAGTTTTCCCAACCTCTATTATGTTTGATTGTTTGTAATGGATTTATGTTTGTATTAGAACCTCAGTTGGATTTATGTTTGTATTGTAATCTCAGTTGGATGCTTGCTGAATTGGAACCTCAATTTTTTTTTTTTTTTGGTATAAACAGGTTCGACCGAACAGGTTTAGAACAGGTATGGTAAATCAGCTAAAATCTGGAGCGGCCAAAAACTGGAGCGGTAAACAGTACCAGTTTTAAAATGTGGTAAAGGTTCGGTTCTGAACCGATTCGGGGCCGAACCGGTTCATGCCCAGCCCTACTGACACATGTTAATTATTAAATTGTAAATAGCAAGTGGATAATTAACAAAAGGATAATTAACTCTTCATTAAATTATTAAATTGTAAATAGCAAGTGATTGAATTCCAGACAAAGCCAGCCCGACTAGGACCGAAATCGAACAAGTTTTTATTTTTCAAGGTCGAACTCATGTTTTTTCCCCCTCAAAAGCCTGACTAGGAACGGTCCGACCTTGAAGAAAATCGTAGAAATTTATGGTGTAACCCTTGAAACACTAGTAATTCATGACCTTAAAGTATTCAATAACCATTGGATCGGTTCCATAAGGAAAATGCGACGGAAGATGAGGAGCGAGCGGGTTCAAGACCAAAATTTCAATAATTTTTTTGGATCAATAAAAGTTGTTTTTTTTTACAAAAAATTTCGGTTCAAAACCGAGACTGACCCAAGTCAAGCAAGATCGACTCGTTTTTTTTTTGTTTTTTTTGCCAAAATCGGTCTCGGTCCTTCAAATGTCAAGGCCAACCAGATCCGCCCTAGTTAAAAAGATCCGCCCTAGTTGACACTCAGATCAGTTTACTATATTGATGAATCCAAAACTAGGAATCCTAGCTTAGTCTAGATCGAATTGAATTCCATTATAACATTATAATTTTTTAAAAAGTAATTAACTAATTAATTTAACAAATATTCGATAATTTTTTTGTTTTTTCAAAATAATTGAAAGGTGCGTTTACCAATATTCTGGATTATCATGTTGCATTCATCATTAAAAAAAAATGTGCAACAAATTTTTGAATGTAAACATGTTAAACCATTTTTTTAAAATAAATATAAGTGTAAGATAATAGAGTAAATTATTACTGACACTTATGTCCACAAATAAAGGCTCCTTCCTCCATGACAGGCCATGCAATGCACGGCATAGGATAGGGCTGGCAACGACAAGAACCCTGGCGAGACCCTCTCGTAACCACACCGGACGAGAATAATTTGGCTGAACCATTAATCAACCAATTGATGGGGGATCCAACTTAAATCGAGCATCGATCTCAAGACCGCATTATACAATACACCGAGTCTTACGTAATTTAATTGAAACCGAGATATGGCAAAGATATAGCGTGATCGATTCATTCATTTCTCGATAACACGCTTCGCACCTTCCAGGGTGTTTCTGAGAAGCATCGCGACCGTCATGGGGCCCACGCCGCCCGGGACAGGAGTTATGTGACCTGCAACCTTGTTTGCTTCCGCAAAATCTACGTCTCCAACCAACCTGTAACCTGTCTTTCGAGTCGGGTCATCAACCGCATTTGTCCCCACATCGATAACTGCAGCACCTGGTTTGATCCAGCTACCTTTTATCTGAACCAAACCAATGAGTGTGATAGTTATGAAACTAAAAACCTCAATCCATTGTAGAGTAGAAACTTTATTTTGCAGTAGATGCATTTCAGTTAATTATGCTAATAAAATGCACAAACATACCATCATTGCTTGACCAGCTGCAGCAATAATAATATCTGCTTCGCGAATTATTGCTTCAGGATGAGGAGTGCGAGAATGGACTACAGTAACAGTGGCATCTGCTTTAAGAAGTAGCAAGGAGACAGGCAACCCGACTATATTACTCCGTCCAACCACCACTGCCTTTTTTCCCTTTATGGTGATACCACTACGAGACAGAAGTTCGAGGCATCCCTGGAAAGAAACAATTTTTTCAACACCGTAGAATAGATTGATTAATGAATTACAAACTCTCTTGCTCAAGTTTTTTGGATTTGTATTTCACTTTTGAACAACTTGCCTTGGGTGTGCAAGGGAGAAACAGAGGGTCTCTGCCTTTCATGGCCAGCTTTCCGATGTTCAAAGGATGAAACCCATCCACGTCCTTGTCGATGCTGATCTCTGACAAGACTCTCTCCTCATTTATATGCTTCGGCAAGGGAAGCTGCACCAATATTCCTACACAAGAAGAAAATAACAGAAAATGAAAAAAGTGCGACTGATGCAGCTGTGAATATGATGAACTCACTGGAAGTCAAAGTCAGAATACCATGAAAAATGCAACAATGATAATTTTTGAGCAAGTTTCTAGCACGCCTAACTGTGATGATTTCCTTGATATGATTTCGGAAGAACCTCAAGAAGTTGAAAACATATTTTGACATCTAACCTCAAGAAAACACTTTTTTACTGGTATGATCTTTATAGAGGTGCACTTAGATATCAGAATAACTCAGCTAGGATAGCAGGAGACTTGAGCCAAAACTAAAAATGAAGGCCTGCAGAACAGTGTAGATTCTAATATCTGCTTTAATACCCATTACACTAAGGGTTAAATAACAAATGCTAGCTGAATTTACACAAGTGCACAATTTACTAGTTGAACTTGGTTTTGAGCAAATTGTTAGTTGAACTTTTTGTATTACACAAAATGCTAGTTCCGTCAAATTCAACAAGTACATTTGACGGATTTTTTAAAAACAATTACCAAAAACACCTTAATAATTCACTATGATTCTAAAATAATCTCATTTTTATAGAAAAGCAAAGAAAAATCTTAAAATCCAAAGATTGAATTATTTTTAAAATTTTAAAAGAATAATTTAAATTTTAGTTTTTACAAACTATATATATATATATATATATTTCACAAGTTCACTTTTAGAAGCTTGGGTTTATGTTTTTGTATAGTATGTATTATTTTGAAATTTCATATTAAATTTAAGAGTTATTATTTATTATTTAAAATTGTTGGTTATTTTATTATTATATTAAAAACTAGGGTGCTTATGCAATTTTTGAAAGTAATGTTCAGCTAACAATTTGCTAAAAACAAACAGCTAGCAAATTGCACTCATGTAAAATTCAACTAGAAATTCTAGCAATTTGTTACTTAACCCTTTTACTAATCATTTTCAAGTTTCCATTGAACAAGTATAAATAATCTCATGTAGTTTTTATATGAGCTCTATGATAACTATGCAGTGTGCTAGTAGGTCAAGGTGAGAATTCAAGTATTACAGAATAATTGCAAAACTTATCAACTGACCAACCATGAACATCAGGGTTTGCATTTAACTCATGGACCTTGTTGATCAATTCATCTTCGGAAACTTGTTCTGGCAAATCCACATGAAATGACTTGATGCCAACTTCCACACATGCCTTTCTTTTCATGCTCACGTAGCTTTGAGAATCCTTCCTGGTACCTACAATCACTACTGCAAGCCCAGGAACCTATAAATATAAAGCAACAAACCTATCACAATCCAACTCGGCAACACCCTCTCGATGTATTAGTTGGTAACTGATAACCTAGAAATGACATAACATCCATAATCCCATCGACAAAGTGACTTGTGTATCATAGTATTGAAAGTTGTTACGCCTTATACGAAGTGGTTAGAAACACCATACCATACTACTTTTCAGTATCTATCTATGCAACTAAAACTCTGTTTTGGATAAGCCAACATGACAACTATTTTTTGTGCAAAATGTTTTCCAAGAACAATGCTAGGAACCTAGAACAGGTCCCTTTTATCAAACTGCAAGTACATTGATAGAACGACATAAACCACACATACTCACAGTTCATGATCTAGGATTCAGATGAACAAAATATAGAAATCCAAGTTGGTTTTGGTTACCTTCCCGCACTTCTCTGACAATTGGCTAACTTCGGCCGCGATTTCGGATCTGATGGTCTGCGCAATGGCCTTTCCATCAATTAAGGTAGCTTTGTGTTCAGAGGCAGGAGCTGAAGCCATTACGGACAAACAATCCCCTGCAAGGATCAGAGACGAATCAGTAAACGTCAAATTGAGTGTCGATCCAAATGTCCGAACTTCGCTAACTCAAAGACTCAAGATCGTACACGAGATTCTGATAACACCATCCATTCAAGCATTCAAATACAGTATATGCGAACAGAAAGAAACAGCTCAGAAGATTAGATGACACTTACAGTGAAATCAAAAACTGCTAAGTTAAACGAAATACGATAGCAGATTGAAATGAGAACGAAGCGTACGAGAGGCCGTAGATTGGATTGCGATGCAGACCTCTGTCGAGATATCGAAGATTTAGCTCACAAAATGAACAGAGACGTATAGAGCCTAATCCGTTCACCTTCACTTCACTTGAGGTTGAGTTGGATGATTCTGGACCCTAATCCTTTTGGAAATATCATTAGAGCCCTAAACTATATAAGAGGGCAGTCTCGGTTCACAATCTTGTAAAAGAGTTCAGTTTGGATTCTCTAATCAGGAATAAAAAAGGAATAAAAATCTTACATGTAGCGAACAATGTTCACTCCGCTATTTAATATTCGGACTTTCGTGTTACGCAAAAAAGAAATAAAAAACTTACATGTAGCGAATAATGTTTACTCCGCTATTTAATGTTCGGACTTTCGTGTTACGTATTTGACGTAAACCTTGAACAATCAGTGCATGCACTGAGTGTTACGCGGTTGACGTGGCCCTCTAAACAACCAACGCATGCACTGACCCCGTTAACGTATTCCGCAGCAGTCTGCGATTGAGAAGTCAGTCGATTAGGTTTAATCCTTTATCCACTTTTTTATGAGATTTTACATGTATCTTGGAAATTTGCTTCTAGAGAGTGGAAGAGTAGACTGTAGAGAGACGGCCTTATGGAGCTGCTTGAGCTGTTAAGCATTAATGGAGGATTTCAGCTCCATCGTCTTTGAATCGTCTTAAAGGTATGGGCCTTAACCGAGTCGTTGTGATAATATACAGTACAGGCTTCCAGAATATTATCAATTTATGGTTTGGATGTTGGAACCAATGGCCCATAGATCTGGTCCATCTCCTCTCCATCTGCGCACGACGGCGACGGAACCCTAGCCCTAATTCCCTTCATCTTCCATAACAAAAGTTTATATATAGACATCCAATCCTCAAATGAATCATCTCTCTCTCTCTCTCTCTCTCTCTTTTGCCGAAGAAATTGGAAGTGGGATTGAGGCGGTGATGTTGAAATCTACCTATTTTCTGAAGAGAAGCATCAATGGCTTCCCCAGGATTAAAGAACCAATGGATCCTTCTGAGCGCTCAATCCCTAATTTCCGTTTCCAAAAAAATCAACCTGTTTACAGTTTTTTATGTCCGTGTTTACGATTTTGTTTTTTTCCGGAGAATGGCGGCCATTGAAATGATGATATCGTTTTCAGAATAAACTATGTCGACCCCAAACATACCATACTACAATTATCTGATCAATGGCCTCTTCCTTTCATCTTTGATACGTTCGATCTTCGCAGTTCCAAATCCAGGTCTATTTCAAGCATCAAACTGATGAATTTTACGATTAAGAAAGCATTTTGATTTTACGGAGTGATTAAACGGTTAGAGGATTAGAAAATGCCCTAATTTTTCACAATCAGTTCATAGATGTTTTTTAAAAAGTATTTATTTTAATTTTTTTTTTTGAAAAAGTATATATATATGAAAGAAAAGTATTTAGCAAAATATGCATTTGCGCAAGTGAAGGTAGCGTTTTTGATATTTTGATTTTTTTTTTAAAAATAAATCTTAAAAAAATTACAGTAAGTAGATATTTGAATTTCGATTCAAATGATGCAAAACATATTAAATTTGAATTTACGGATTGACTGTAGGCTCTGCCGTAAGTTGAGATATGAAAATTTGACTTAAAAAAATATAACTCATACCCTGGAAACTGACCACGGTGAACGTCATTTACGTCGTAATTAAAATATCTACGTATATTAATTTTTTTTATTTTTTTTGAGTAAGTACATAATTAAATTTCTCACCTAATGCATTTGATTATTTCGGTCAAATTTAAAGACAAGCGATGTTAGATTACAAAATCATTGTATTTCTAATCAAAAAAATTACTCTAGGTAGATAATTGAATTACGACATAAATGACGTTCATCGTGGTCAGTTTGGACCTACAGGGTATGAGTTATATTTTTTTAAGTCAAATTTTCATATCTCAACTTACAGCAGAGCATACAGTCAATTCGTAAGTCTAAATTTAATATTTTTTGTATCATTTGAATCGAAATTCAAATATCTACTTACTGTAAATTTTTTTCAAAAAAAAAAAATGTCACTCACAGTAGCGTTTTTCGCACGCTACTACCCTACCTGCGCAGATGCACATTTTGCTAAATATTTTTATATATATATATACTTTTTCAAATTTTTTTTCTGACATAGTTACTTTTTAAATTTTATCTCAGTTCATAAGGTCAATTCAATAGGGGCTATCGTCACTGTTTCGGAACTCGAAGAATTTCCCTAGTAGTCCAGTACTAAACTTGTTCAGTTTGGAATTTAAAAAATCGAACAAAAAATGGATATTTTTCCCACTAAAGAGAAAATTTAGCACGCAATTGGATTTTTTTCAAAAAGTGTTTATTATATTTTTTTTTTTTGAAAAAGTATATATTTAAAAAAAATATTTAGCAAAATGTGCATCTGCGTAGGTAGTATTAGCGATTTTATAAAATCGCTATTGAAAGTAGTTTTTTTGCAAAATCGCTATTGACAGTAGCGATTTTTCAAAAAAAAATTCTAAAATATACACTTTTTTAAAAAAAATTGTCAATTCACCACTACGTTGCGTTTTTCGATGGACAGAGACTTTGTGTTGCTTCATCTCAGTATTCATAGGTCCAATAAAAATCACATAAATTATTAAAGAAAGTCTGTCAGAGAAAAGAGTGTCAGTGCTACAATTTCAACTGGTTCTCTAAACATGTAAAATTTAGATACTAACATGGTACAGCAAGCAAGGTCTTTCAAGCGAATTGATGCTTGTTCATTTTCTAGGCTAGTCTCACCAAATTCCTCAAGTAAACAAGAAAGGAAGTTATAAGAAGTTAAAAAAAAATTCCTAGGCAAATATTATCTGTCCAAAATTTTCCAACTTGTTCTGAACAACATCCCTGAGGTAAAACATTAAAACAAAGTTGTTTATTCACAAGTTTCTGAATGAGACTTTTCTTCAAATACATTAGCTAGTTTGACATTTTCAGGAATTACTGTTGCAAAAGAGCTCTTTGGGGTTTCCACTGCCTTTTTCTTCGGCAGTTTTTTAGGTGCAAGAGGGCGGTCGACTTTAACTGGTGCAGCATCCTCACCCGAACTCCAAAACTCCTCATCTGAAGACTCTTGATTTTCTGCATAGTGTACTGACAGCAACTCGTTGATTTTACGTCTGCTTATGATTTTCCTCCTAAATAGAAATTGAAGTCTTTCATCACAAACTACGCTCTTCTTCGTAGGGTGATTCAGTTTGTTGTCATTGATATACCGCACTATAATTGCTCCAACATCTTGCTGAGAGATCTAATCTCATGCGTTTCTATACCAACCGATTTGAGAAACTCGATGAGATTACTCGATCCCCACCTAACAAATTCCATTTTCCTTGATTGATACTTCCTTTTTGGTTGTAAATGAGGTTAAAATTCCGTATCATGCTCCTCCACCTACTGAAAATCCATTTACACTCTGATGTGTCTTCTCAAAGTAATCAAAATTGACTTATTTCTCTTGATCAAACCTACTTATTAAAGACGCTATCATCTTGCAATGAGGACTTCATTCGTGCATGTATGTGGAGTTTTGATATTTTCTTAAAATCGCTACTGTAATTAGCGATTTTCTTAAAATTGCTACTGTAATTAGCGATTTTGTAAAATCGCTACTGTCAATAGCGATTTCTTAAAATCGCTAATACCCTACCTGCGCAGATGCATATTTTGCTAAATGTTTTTTTTTAAATATATACTTTTTCAAATTTCTTTTCTAAAACACACTTTTTGAAAATTTTCCACACAATTGGGAAAAAAATGAAGTTATTTCTTATGATTAAAGGTTACTAAAGCATCCACATTTAGACAATGTATAGAATATGCTTAACTTAAGTACAAAGCTACCTGCCTACCTGTACAACATACAACATGAGGATGTCGGAATTGTAGTTTGCTCAGCAAGAAACTTTTATTCTCGAAGAGATGAACTATTTCTACAAGGAATTTGGCTACTCAACAAGAACAAGCACTTATTTTGCCTCCCTCCCTCCAATTAATTATAAAAGAAAAATATGATTGTAAATCTATTTTCATCGAAAAAGGGAATCAATCCATGGCCACAGTACAGAAGAAGCCCTTCCACCAACCTCCCTTCACCTACTTAATCATGCATCCACAATCTGAGACCACAACCAAAATCATAAATGAAGGGGATTAGCCTTGGTGTTGGATCAAGTGTAAAATCTGAATGGTAAACAACTGAACAAGAAACAAGACCTCTAAGGTGAATTCAAAATCTTAGTACCTGAAAGATTCTGTGATGAGCTGCCAAAGGTGAATCAAATTTGAAAACTGAACCTTAGGGCTTGGAGAGCAAGGAAAACCTTGTTGTTTCCCTTCATCTGAAGACGTGTTCGTGTGTGTACATTGGACATTGATACGCTGCACGGAAATGTGACCAACATATTCAATAAAAATAAACAGGAATCCACCAAGATACCCAACCAGAGGGGGGATATGATTTTGCATAAAGATGAAATTTTTAAGAACTTATACCTTCAAAACTGTGTAATGGTTGATGCGGAGATCAAGTTCCTTTGCTTGCTCTTTTTACCTTTAGTACAGCATGAAGCATGATGAGGCAGATTTTCCTTGAAATTCTGAACTCAGTATAGTATTATACACTGTTGGGGCTTTCACCGGGATATGACTTCAGTAGCTTGGCGTACCAATAGTAGCAAGCCCTCCACATCTTGGAAGTTATAATCAAGGGCTCTTCTAATAATGGAAGAGATGGTATCCTTTAACTGTATCTCCTTGGATTTTCCAATTGCAGAATCAAAGGCAGCCCTTGATTTTCTAGAAGCCTCCATTGCATTGTTTGCATTCTGAGCCTGAAGATCAAAAGATTCAAACTTTAAGACCCGGATATTTTTAGGACTATGGAATAACTGAAACGGATCACTGAAGCTTACAAAGTCGAGCAATCGTTCAAAGTTGACTCGATTTCGAGCAGTGATGATGTGGTTTCCTGCAACTTGAGGAGAATTAACACCTTTTGACATATTAGCCTTGTCCGTATGTGCAGAACTGTTCACGTGATCCACAGATGATACTGAAGAAGGCGACTCCCCTGACAATTGTTAATTCACATTAATGAAGAACATGCAGTCGAAAAACTTGTCAAATTGAGATTTAATGATAAAAGTAAACTGAGCAAACTGTAAACATGGGAGAGTTTTACCAGGAGGAATCATTTTAAGCACGGTCTGCAATTCGTGCCTATCTTTGCTCGCATTGTTTTGGGATAGATAAACTACTCTAAAGTATGCCACTTCTGTGCATTTGTATGCTAAAGCAGCAGACGCCATGTCCTTGGACTTCTCATAATCATAGGCACAAAACCTAGTCATTTAATTGAAGATCATTTAAGTTATATATTACGTGCAGTAAATTTCTTTTATAACCGAATTGACTTAAATAAGATGCTGGGAGGGCATACATACATCAATAAGGAATCACAAAAGAGAGAACTTTAGAACAATCTGCGAAAATGTGGACAGAATTATCCACTATTTCTGTCTAATGCACAGTTCGAACACGACTACTCAGATATACTACAAGGCAAAGCTACACCAATTCTGAAGTTAAATATTCATCAAATAATACCATTTTCCATGCCAGACCGTTAATTTAGCTAATATCAACAATACATGAGAAAAGCAGTACAGAATCTAAATGAAAAAAATGAATATTTGCAGAGGATGCGGCAAACAACCACAAAATACTTACTCGCACAGCTTTGCAGTATCAGCATATGTGGCTGCTGAACGAGCAAATTCTGAAGTTTTCAAACTAGCATTGTAGCTAGATTCTAGTAGAAAAGCCCCATGAAGAAACTTAAGTGCTGCCTCAAAGTACAGTCCAGTACGCTCAGCAATCTACAAAAATAGCTAATGTGTCTCAGTTGCAGAAACAAGTGAATATCCCTGCTAATAAAGAGGGGAAAGAAAAGGAAAAAGGGAACAAAAGAAAGAATACACTGACCTTGGCACGATCAGCCATGTGTTTCAAGTCTTTGGCTTCCTTAAGGGCGTTATTAGCCAACTGAATGAGGGACTCTCGTCTGATTGGAGATGTGGTACTGACTTCCTGAGTAGTACCATTGGATGAAAGATGTTTTTCATTCTGCTGTCTTTTCCCATTCTGATGAGCTGCTCCTTTTCCAATTTTTCCCGACATCTTTGCTGCATCATCTCCTTCAATCGCACCAACTAATTTGGCATCTATTCTGATTTTTGGCTTTAGACCCTCTTGACCTGCACCAGAGGGTGGAAGTGTTTGGCCTTTACCTCTTCCACCCTTCATTGAGGACTTTTCTTCATCATGAGCTCGCTTCAATACTGCATTTTGACTAAATTTACTTCCTTTTTTCCCATCTCTACTAGCATCCAGTTTTTTTCCATCACTGTCCCTGGGTTCTTGCGAATCCTTGGAAGGATCTGAAACCTTCCTCTTATCAGCAGCATGATCATGCTTCGAACTTCGGCTTTTCTCACAATTGGAGCCCTTTTCAGATTTCCCAGAACGATGTAGGTCACCATTTTGGCCATCATGTCGTTGATCTGAATCCTGCAGATTTGTTGGGTGTTGAGCAGCTCTATCAGAACCATCTACAATAAATTTTAGGGGGTGATTGCGGGAAATATCAATGGAAGGCACAGCCTTCTCTTTATCAGTTGACCCAGCATGATTATCCCTATCAGAGGCCTCCAAAGACTTGCGATAAGGTCTGGTACCGTTTTCATTGTTCCCATAATCTTCACCATCTAAAGATCGCCTCGGGCTACTAAATGGCAAAGGAACAGCATCAAGGGAGTCATCTTTCCCTGCACCTTTGCTTCTTCCAAATAGAAGCTGATCATGCTTTGAATTTCTCATCGGTGCAGAAGAAACAGACTCTCCAGGAGAGACCTTCCTTTCCTGAATACTGACTTTACCTTTATCGGATTTGCAGAACTTAGAAGAACTAGAAGTGGCTGCCAAAGCAGACCCTGAAGCTTTTGATCCTTTTTTCTTGGAATTAGTCCCATCTGACACCTGCTGAGATTGGCTGCTCCCAGGATCATGCTGCAAGTTCTGTTTTTTCTTACTTCTTCTGTCAGCTCTTTCATTTCCTTCACTTGCAGTAGATTCTTTCCCCTCAGGCTTTGATTCTCTAGCTTTCTTTTTCTTTCTGTATTCATCATCTCGAATAGGTACCTCAGTGGATTGATGTTGATGCCAGGGACTAGAAACGCAATCCAAAGAACCTTGAAGACTCTGAGGTTCCTTTGCCTTCCTCTTTCTCGAGGCAGACTTTCCAGAATCAGCGGTTCCGCGACCATCGCTATCAAAGGAAACCTGAACTTTGTCTCTTGATTGTTCTGTTGTAGTATTGTCCAGAAAATCATGCTTCAAAACATGATCACGTTCATCAAAATTTCTGCTTTTTCCTTCTGTTGCAGCAGGCAGACCCCTAGTGGAGCTATGGTCAACTTTCTTGACATTATTTCTATGGGTTGATTTCCGTTCTTCATCTGGGTATTCTTCATTCTTGACTTTCTTTGACACTTTTGAAATCTTGATATCACCTGAAAATATTTAATCAGCACTATATTAGCATAAAAGTTTAATACAAGCACAGAAAATGGGTTGCTTGTGAGTTGAAAGCTTACTTTCATCAGCATAGTATGAAGATGGCCTCTGTTTATGACTCTGTACATCAGAACCCAAGTTTTGGAACCTGCTTGGCAGCTGCAAAACAGCATCTCCTTTCAATGGTATCTGACTCCCACCATCTACACTTCTCTTTTTATCGACAACAATGTTATTCTTTGAGGGAACGGAAAACTCAGGGGAACCATCATTTTTTATACTTAGATACACACTGTCCTTAAAATCAGGAACCGGGGCTTGGTGTAACGCCAGAACAGCCTCCTTAGTTTCTTCCTCAGTGAAGCTGCACTGGTTCATGCCAGGTCTACAAATAAGAGAAAACAGTGGACATTGGTCCATCAATTTTGAAAACAAAACTAGGAAACCCTAACAGTAACAGAAAAACAAACTAACAACTTACAGCCAATCGAGCATGCTGCATAGCCATTTGTCAGGTAAGCTTTTCGGATTTCTACCAATGGGAAGAAGCCGCCACTGATGACACTTGTCACACTGGACCCAGTTCTCTTCAATAAAGAAAGGAGCCACTGCATCGGTAAGTTTCTCTCCAGAAGCAGAACCAAGATCTCTACTGAGATTATTTGCACCCATACAATCCTTTTCAGACATCTTATTTTTTAATCGGTCTTTTGACCCATTACTTAAGGTGGAAAAAGGTCTTTCAACTAATCCAAGGTTTTTGGGTGTGTCCTTGGTGTCTTTCTCTGCTGCTTCAGTAACGTTTCCTTCTTCTTGCTCTATGTCCCCAAAGAATTCACTGTACAGATCTCTGCTCTTCCCTAAAACCTTACGCGGTTGCAAGTCTGCATCATCATTTTTAGTCCTTAAAATATCTTCTGAAGGACGTTTCTTACTCTTGGATGAAGAAACATTCAAACTATCTTTTGAATTATCTGCAGTTCCACTACTTTGACTTCCCTTCGATTTCTTTTTACCACTAGAAGGTCGCTGCTCCTTCACCGCACCTCTGGATGGCCCTTCTAGTGATGACGATTTTGAACCAGCCTTCTTCCTCTTTGGTTGAAGATTAAATAACTCAGCTTCAAGCTCGTTAGCTTTTTCTTCTTTTTCATTGCTTGGTTTCTTTGAAACTGAAACAGAATACACTTTGGATGATCAAAAAAAAGAATGACTCGAGAAGATTTTTGTCAATACTACAAAGTGAGAAACTTAGAATGAAAATCGAATTGTTACTACATGAGGAAACTGTTGTTATTCTCATACAATAACTCTTTTTCCCGAAAAGGTTACGTATGACAATTTCTTTCTAAGTTTCACTCTACGTTTCACTCTGTAGAATATATTTTTTATCAATCTTTCATGAACTATCATATACTCTATGCTTACCTTTTGCCATGTCAACAGTGGTATTGTTGGCATTAGAAATAATTGGAAGCCGCATGGTATTTGAAATTAGCTCATCATATGCTAAAGATTCAGCATCTAACTCCATCCTTGAAGTGCCACCAGCATCACTCTGAGGCTTTTTGCTTCTACTGCCACCAGACTCAAGTAACACCTTCTCTACTGACTTTTGTTTCTGGTCCCCAACAATGTTTCTGGGTGCCAAAGTTGTTCTATTTTCCATCACAGACTTTTGACCGAAGAAGATCAAGTCATCAGCAAGAGGTGAAAGCAGCAGAGCCCCATCTTCCAATGGAGATGATGTCATGACCTGATCCAACATAACACTATTGGAAATTGTTTCTTGAAGAAGGAAATTAATGACAATATTGCAGACAGATGAATCACCTGTAGAATACTTCTTGGAGAATCAAACCCTACTGGTTGAGGATCACAAGACCTTTCTTCACTTTCAGAAGGACTTTGCTCCAGTGATGAAGATGGTGAATCAAGGCCGAGTCCACTATATAGTGCAGCCTTATTTTGAGTCGTCAAATTTTCAGAAGAACCCAACTTGATTCTCACTTTTAGCGTCTTCAGGTCTGATGTATGGCTGAGTTTCTTATTCTCAGATTCATAGACGTTTTCATCTTCTACTGCACGAAACGAAGGCATGGACTTCTCCTTCCCTGTTGAATTTTTCATGTGTCGCTTGCTCTCTGATCCTGGGGTTGTTGCAATAGTAGAAGGTCCATGCCTCTGTAGTTGAGAAGCAGCTACGGTTACAACAGAAGAGTGTCGCCCCTCCTGAATGTAAAATATATATATATAAAAAGACGTAGCATTTACTAGTCTATATTTGGTCACATTTGAAATATAGTAGATAAAAGTACCTCCAATAGCGAAGGACTTGGAGAGGGTTGTGCATCTTTCTTTTGAATATTTGGTGAAGTTTTGGAATGAGGAGACCGCTGATAAGTAGGCAAGAATGAACCATAACCTCCAAATTTTGCTCCTGTAGACATAAGATCCTCGGAATCACTTCACAGTAACAAATGGCCATCATAATATTTCCACGGGATTTACAATTACAACAGTAATTGTCTTAGTTTTTTTCTCATTTATTTACCAAGATTCTCAACAGAAACACCTCCTTCAAAATCTTTCTGGAAGTGGCCTAGCACATGTTGAAGCTTCACATCCTGCTCATTGAAAACAAGACCAATAGTAATACAGTCAATTCAACAACACAACAGCTAATGACTAAAAAGACAAAGATGGATAGTTGCATAGCTCAAAGGTCTCAAATAAACTCTCAAGAAATTTCTTCAGTCTTATTTTCTGCTAATAGGTGAGGTATGCTTCCCATATTAATACAAAGCTAACCATTTCGTTTGAGACTTTGAGTAGAATGATCAAATTCGCATAGTAACCAGTCAAAATATGTAAAATTTGTTCCAATTCTTCAGATCTTACCTCAAAACAAAATGAAATTCTATCCTATTCTTTACAGATAAAAGACGAGCAATTAATAGCGATCACTTTAGTGAATATCAAGGCTCGTGAATAGAGTTCCTACTATATCACTTTGAGCATAAGATCTTCCATCAAAAGCCTACAGATATTCCCTTCTAAATCTATGTAATTGTAGTCTAATTTCTTAATTCCGAATGCTTAAACTACCTCAATAAGTAAACCCAAAATTGGAACCTGAATCCAGATCCAGAGCTCAAAAACAACGAGCATCCAAAGCTTAATTGCAATTAAGGAATCAGATAGATTTAGTTACGAACTACTTACAATGTAGTCAGGCTTATCAGGGTCCATACAACTACCGTACTGATCATTATTATGGTAAGAGTAGGCCTCTCCCTCCTCGAGTTCCATCTCCTCCTCCATTCGTCTCCTCTCTCACCAACTCCTAACAATCGCTACCCGGAAAATTCCCTCTCTACAGTAACCATCGACAGAATCAATACTCAAGATACCGAGCAAAAGCATCAAATTCCGAAGAAGAAACGCTCATGGATTCCAATTTGCAGAAGCTCCGAGCAAAACCCAGAGACGAATCCCTCAGGGTCCCGATCAGGAACGTATTGTTACAGCACAATCGGAATCAATTGCTTCGATAATAGCTATCTCTCTCGAAGAACTCACGACTCTAAACTCGCGATCTTTGACTAATCCAACGATTTGTTGCTGTTTGGATTGATCTATCTCTAATTGGGGAAATACTGGGGAAAGAGAGAAGGAGGAGCGGAGAGACGAAGAACTTTCGCTGATTTTTTTGGGTGGCCGCGGTAGTTTTTTTGTTTTAAAATATAATTACATTTATTATATAGAATTATAGATAGATATATGTATATGCCGTTTTTTTATTTTTCTTTATATACATACAAAATAATAATTTTTCATTGCAGATATATATGTTCTGTAAGCGTCTTCACTGTCATTTATATTCAACAATTATCTAATATAATATCTACCTATTGTATAATCAATAATTGTATATAAAACTCTATTACATAATATATAAAAAAACTATTTAATAGCGGCACTATGGCCTCTTAACCGAAACAAAATTCATAATTTAAATATATTTAAATTATAAAAGAGAAAATTGATAAATTACAAAGGAAAAAAATATTTATCCAAAAACAAAAGTGTGAAACATTTGTGCGTTAGATATAGCCGAGCCGATGCCGAAGCAGCACGCTACAGCGCGTTCAGTGCACGCTCCTTCCCCTTCTATTAGTGCGAACTTACGAACTCCACTAAATTTTGATTTTATCCTATTTCCAAGTATTAAAGGCTAATATATAGAAGAAAAAAAATAAGGATCTTATTCTTATGGTTTGCAGTAATTAATCACACGGCTAATTATTAGTATATTCAATAAGCATACGGAAAATTGTTGTATTAGACAGTTGTATGGCATTAAAGAAGAAAACAAATTGCATGGCAACTGCATATTATATAATAGTATTATTAAAATAGATGGCCAAAAAAAAGGTATTATTAAAATAATATTATTGATAAATATTTTCTTATATAAAAAAAGGGTATCACTTAAAATTACACTAAATCTTTTTAGAAATAATAAAAAATAATGATGATAACAATACTTTGATTTTTTTTTTTTTATAATTATGAAATAAATCGCACAAGTGACAAAGTTGCACATAATTTCAAACTACACACTAAAACTCGCTAACTTTAACCGTTCTCGAAAAGGAAAATTCAGTAGCATCTTTATGGAACGTGTTTGTAATTTCCTAATAATACTTTAATTGATTGTTTTATATTGTATTTTAAGTAATAATACCCTGACTTTTAATTATTGAAAGAACAAAAATATCTACATATCTAAGTAAATGTCATTTCATTTAGATAAGCTACACCTGTTACTCTTTAGACTGTTACTAAAGAGAAATTAAAAAAGCAACAAATAAATTATTCTGATGGCAAAAACACATTTTTTAGCCCATTACATGGACGGCAAAATAAAAACATTAATTTCTCTTTTGTTAACTAACATAACATCAAATGATTATTATTATCATTGCATATTAATGTACCTAATCTATCTAATTATTCTAGTGTAACATCTTAGCGATGTTAAGAATCCTTAAACCTCAGAAATATAACATACCATCTTCTTCCTTTTTATGATTAGGTTATAGATTATGTTTTTTTTTAAGTAATTATAATTGTAAAAAATATTTATAAAGAATGTATTTGAATAAGTAGATATATGCACATTTTGAGGGGGAGCAAGTTGTGCTAAAAATACATGTCTCGCTCCTAGGATGGTGGATTGTTTAATTTGTTTTTTAGAAATTAAATTATATATTAATAAGAAAAAATAGGGTTTAGAAAAAATTTTAATGTAATTTTTTTAGAAAGTATATAATTAAAATTTTCATATAAATCATTTTGTTCCGATTAAATTATAAGACAAACGATGTTAGGTTAAAAACTTAATTTAAAAAAATATATATAATATGTAGATAACGGTTTTGAGTTTCGGCTTAAATCTGAGTTGTTGTTTTTTAAGTCAAATTTTTAGATATCAACTTAGTACAAAGTGTATGACAATACATTAGTCCAAATCAATATTTGTGTCGTTCGAATCGCAATTCAAATATCTATTCACTCTATTTTTTCTTATTTCTTTAATAGATACATAACTTAGTATACACACATATATATATATATATATATAAGTATTTCTCTAACTATTCATTGAAGTGTAAATTGTCTCTTAAAAAAACAATATAACTATACATTAATGTAAAATAATATTCATAGTCAATAAATAAGAAGCTTTTAGACTACATTTTGAGTTTGTATACGTTTAATTCATTTGAATTCTCTTTTTTTAACCAAAATATTTGATATTGTCTGTGTAGTACCACGTGATATAACAATATATAACTAACTGACTCGTCCAACCTGAATGAGCCACAATTGAGGGGTTAGCGTATGAATTTTGACCCACACTAACTTTTCACTCATGGATGAGATGATTCAGGTCGAGATCTAGATCTAACTCACTCAATTGAGTATCGGCTCGATTGAATCAGAACTTAATTATAACATATAAAAAAGTTTTGAAATGTTAAATTTTGACATTCTTAAAATATTTTATTATTTTGCAATTTTCAAAACATATTTTATTAAATTTGAATGAAAAATATGATAGAATAAATTTTTGGGTTAATAGTTCCAATGGTAACTTATGTTTGGGTCATGTGATCGGATGGTACCGTATGTTTTTTGATGTGGTCAAATGGTCTGTTATGTTTGGAGCATGTTGTCCTATGGTACTCTGTTAGCCAACCGTTAAATTTTTCTGTTAAATGGTTCATGTTAGCACCACGTAGATATATAATATTTAATTTAAAAAATAAAAATAAATAGGGAAAAAATATGAAAAATTATAAAAATGTTTAAAAAAATATTTTAAACTTTATATATTAATAAAAATTATTTTTTATAAATTTATTTGACCCAAGAGTCCAACCCTAGTTTATTTTTCAACTTTTTTTCAAAAAATAAATTTATAAAAAATAAATTTTATTAATATATAAAATTTTAAATATTTTTTGAATTTGTTTATAATTTTTTCCGATTTTCCCCCTATTTTTATTATTTTTTCTATTTATTTTTATTTTCCATCCGCCATATCAATACCACGTCATCATTCCGTTAGTTAACCTTGACAGCAACAGTAATTTGGACCAAATAACAACATTGCGAAACATATGGTACCATAAAACAACATAGGGGTACCATCCGATCACATGACCTAAACATATGGTATCATTGGACCTATTAACCCTAAAGTTTTTTGAAAGATGGTTAAACATTAACAATAAAATTTACAAAAAACATAACATTAAGTGAAAAACTCGAATTATAATCCAAATAGACAAATTCATATTTTACCCTATAAATATATATATAACATAATTACATCAAATGGGTCATAGTATAATTCATGTTGCAAATAGTGAAAATTAAAATTTCACGTCCTTAACTGTCAAATATAGAAGCAAATTAAATATTTTAACATTGTACTAGTTAATGCCAAACATCTGCAGACTGCAAAGCAACCAAAGATCCCTTCATAAATTTGTACTGTCTTCTATGAGAATAAGCAAAACCACCAACATTTAACAGAGCAAGAAACCAGACGTTGCAACTGTAACAACTAACATCACTACCTTGTGTCTCACGCATCCAATATTAACGATAGAAACATATCTATACCTACAAATATAATCAAATCATAGAGGAACAACCGAGTTGTAGTGCTTCCCCAGCCCATACGCGCATGTGGATGAAACAACTTGTTGTATATATGACACCTAATGTTTATAAATTTCACGATGTATGGGCTCTCATACAGAAGAGAGTCCTAATTGTTATAAATTTAACAACACTTTTTAATCCAGACGGGGTTGAGACTCAATAAATTCACTCTTACGTCCAATCCTAATCCGGACTCTGGTACGCGGAATAAACGGAACACAACAAACTCACATTTCGGTACCCATAACCGGAAAGAACTCAACACCGTCAAACAGAACCGAACTCTGATACCATGTTAAATGTTAATATCGGGTCAGAATCCTTGACTCACGGATAACATGTGACCTGTCTTATTTATATATTATATTAAATCACTACATGTGTCAAACATCAAAAAGCCGAAGGTAACCTTAGCAAATTAAAGTTTCTCACTTAATGGGTCATGGTGGGTCGAACGAGTCAGACTGACTCAACACTTACTTTTTCTGACGGGTCATTATGACCCACAGGTTGACCCACCAACCCGTGGGTCAGACTTGAGTTTCAAAAGTTGACTCATACTATTACACGAGTCGTGTTTGTGTCTGAGGATCCCTGACACAACCAAAGGCGGGTCGATCCATGACCCGTTATGACACCCCTAAATTTAACACAAATTACCTCAAAATTCTTTCATAAGATGAAATTTATAATGTTGGAACAATATCGTACAGATTTGAGAGACGGGTTTAGAGTGGTGTTCGTTGAAGTATCTGGGTCTGCTCCACTCCAATCGCTGTTCTTCGGCTGCTACGGTAGTTGCCAGAGGGAGAGAAGGAGAGGGTTGATGCGGGTTTCGGGTCACATGATGGGTGGGTGCGGTATTGAACCCAATGGATTTGTTTTTCGGCCAATAACCCAATGGATTCAGTTAGGGTTTATTTACCCTCTCAAGGCCCAAGTCTTTACTTAGATGGGTCTTACACTATGTATTAATATTAATAATTATGACAAAATACAACTTTGTACTCAATTGGAAATTCTTTTGTATTCTTTTAAATTTTGTTCCTTAATGTTTCGATTTATCAAAATTTAATCGAATTTGTTTTGAAAATTAAAAAAAAATAACAACATACTTTTAAGAATATCACAGTTAAACCATTTAAAATTTATATATATGTTATAATCGAATTTATAAAAAAATTATAAATTGAATCGAAACTCAATTGAGCCACAACTCGTCCATGGTTGGCGTCTAGTCCGGATCAAAACTCAGGCTCTAGCCCCAAATGAATTGGGGTTAAACCGATAGCAATTTGATTGAACCTCAATCAATCGAGGGGTTAAGGTTGATGTATTGATCTGGACCCGTCCTCACACATAGGCGAGTGACGCTACCCTCCACTTGACCCCACATTATGTCTCAATTTAGTTATAATTCGATTAGGGTTAGAGGGTAGGGTCTGAATTTTAACCCAAACTACATCATGGCCTATGGGTAAATCATTGACTATGGGTAACGTTAATCTTGAATTATGCTTAAATATTATGGAATAAGTTTTTTTTTTACCTGTTGGTTTTGGGAGATTGGGTCGCCCATTAGTGGGAGCCCATTCTAATAAGCCCAGTATTGGATACTGACCCAAACCATTCCCTCTATATGTATAGGGATGCTCAGAGTTGGAAAACCTAATAATGATAACAGTGCCCTGCCGCCCTACAGTTTAGACTGAGGTAAGTAGCTGTGGAAACCTAGGTTACTGCCCGTTAACCCGTGGCGTGACCTCCCGTCCGGCAGACCGTGATCCCAACCTCAGGCAGATCCGCTTCCGCTTCCGCTAAGGCAATCGTTCATGGAGGTAACTTAATTATGTGTTATGTTGTACCTTAATCGATTGCATGTTTTGTACATCATGTTCCAACATTGGTATCAGAGCCAGGTTGGTTGGTTTCCGAATTGTCGAATTTCAGGAAAATTCCCATCGCGGTCAATTGTGATCGCGACGAGCCCGCCGCCACAAATTCAGCCACTCCGAGGCCGACATAGGGGCTGCCGGGGCCTTCGTGGCCGCGGCTCAGCCCCTGGTGGCCCCAGCCACCGTGGCTGACCGCAGCCTCGGCCCCGACTAGCCGTAGCCTTCGTGACTGCGGCACGGCCAAGGAAGGGTCGCAGCCTCCGTGGCTGTGGCCCTGCGACTGGATGCCGCAGCCTTTGTGCGGCGACGTCGGCAACTGCTAGGGTTACAAACCTTAGCAGTTTGGAGAAGACGACACTGTTCTGGAACGGTCTGAGTGAACCGATCCAGGCCGGTTTGGTCAATACGTTGGACCGGACCGACTTTAATCCGGTCTGGTCTGAAAAGTTGGACTAGCCGGTTCAGTCCGGACCGGTTGACTGAGGTTGACCGATCGATTCGGCCAGGACCGGTTGGCAGAGACTGGCCGGTCCGGTTCGATCCGATTCAGGCCGGTTTAGATGGCTGAAAGCTGTTTAAGCCGATCTGAGCTCATTCAGAGGCTTTTGGGCTACCTGAATTGGTTCGAAACGAATTTGGTTATGATCCTGGATCCTTAGTGGGTCTTAGTGGTTTGTAATATCCAGTATTTGTGCCTGGACCATTTCATTAATAATTATTTTGGGCTAATTAAATTAACTGTTAGAACAATTTAATTGTTGGGAGAGCCTTATATTGCTTTATGTTGCATGACTGGATAGGTAGAACGTTGTGTGGGTTCCTTGAGTTCCCTGGTTTACTTTGTATTTTCTGCAGGGTAGATAGTTTTGTCTTACTTTATCTGATTGGCTCTTGACTCCATGACTGGTAGAATTGACTAGGTTGTGATTGTTGAGATCCAAGCATAGTGTGTGAAATTGGTCTAACATGTTAATTACTTTTATTTGTTGTGACTTTAGTCCCTGGATTTTTATTTGTTGAGACTCTGGTCTCCAAATTTTTATTCATGGTGATTTTGATCCTCAAACTTTTGGTTAGGGTGACTTTAGTCCTCAGAGTTTTGAAAATTACAAATTAGCCCCAAATTAATTTATTTTTGAAAGGTATCAATATATATGTGTGTGTATTGAACTGTGTGTTTGTTACCTTACTTGCATAGGATAGATTACCTTGGTAGGGAGATCTAGTTCTGGCATAGTCTAGGTAGCAAACTTTTAGGATTGTCCTTAGTATCCTTTCGGAAGTTTGGATGAGTACGAACTACACCTAGGAAAATATTCCTGAGTGTGAACCGGTCGGTTAGTCTGCGAGGTTCTCCGAATTTTCTTGAATAATTCTAGGACAATTGTTTTGTGTAAGAGTCGAACACTTTGGTTTAGTGCGATATGTTCGACTCCGGTCCTTTGAGGACTGTTGGTATAGACTGTGTTTCGATTGATAGTAGTGACTTTAGGACATGCTTAGAGACGGGGAGTGCTTCTCGGCATAGCTAGAGTTGTCCTCCGGGTTTAAGTATGTTCTCAAGTCTGTCCTATCGGTCCGCGACTTGTCTTTTTACATGCAATAGAACATTGTTCCTTGTGTCTCCATGATCCTATTAGAATTTCCTTTAGTTAGAGAAATTAGTCTGCCATGTAGAACATCATCACTTAGTTGGACAAATGTCTTAGACTTAATGGTGAGCACTATAAAATCCGGAGAAAGCATATAAAAATGGTCCTAAGTAAAAATCCATTACCCCCATCAAGAATATTATGAAAAGACCCGGTTCTGGAATAAGAATCAGCAGAAGGCTTTTCCATTTGAGTGGGAGGTTAATGATGCTGAGATGTGCACCATGATGCTGAGTACGGTGGATGAGTTTGAGCTTAACACACGGCTAAAGGGTCGTGAGATACTTTGCAGGCTAGAAATGGTTCTATACGACTGCTTAGTTGTGCTCACTCAACATTAAGTTTGATTCATACATGATGAATCTTCAGAACTCCGCGAGATAGTATCTGAGGCATATGGCCAACATGATTGTGAAACTCAAGGAGAACGGTCAGTCAGTGACCGATGAGCAGCAAATCCCGGTCGTAATCCGATCTTTGCCTAACTCCTAGAAACAGATGAAAATCTAAGTAACTCATTCTAAGACCCTCAATACCTTTGAACACGTTCGAAGGCACATTGAGTTGAAGAGGACAAACCTAAGGTCGCTGGACCTAAGGTTGAGGTGTGTGTGGCGCCATCCTCTAGACCTAAGAAGAGTCGCTGAAGGCGAAGGAGCAATGCTCAACGCGGTGGCGCAAATGCATTGAAGGCAAAGTATACAAAGACTGAGGTGAACCCAAGGACTCCTCCGAAAACAACACCGCGAAAATGTTCGCGTAAGGCCGAGAAGCCTAAATACATAAAATGCTCCAACTGTGGCCAGTGGGTACACTTTGTGAAGGCATGTCCTGAATCGATCCGACCTAGATGTCTTGTTGGCTACTTAGTGAACTTTGTGTTTCTAGTACAGATCTGTTGACTGAGTCATGTCCTTTGTGGATTTTGGATTCAGGATCGACAAATCACATCGCCAAGGATCGTAACGTTTTCGTAGAGTGCCAGAGTCCCGCGTGAAAATAGGTGGATTTACATCGACAACAACTTTCGTGTTGAAGTCGAAGGGATTAGAACTCGTGAGCTGCGCTTGCGCGGCGGTAGAGTTTTAGTGTGAAGTCATATCCTCTATGCTCCGCAGATTCGCCGATATGTTATTTCAGTATTATGATTCATGAAACTCGATTTTATATTATCTTTTCATGAATCTTCCGTCCAATTGTTTTTTGATTCAACTTCATTTGGCTTTAGTATTATTTCTGGTGGATTTATTGTTTCGGATTTGGATTCAGACAACAATAATAATTTCATGTTTTTTTTCTTCTACTCGCGGATATGTTTGCGATATGAATGAAAGACAAACTAGACTTGACTATAGAGGTCAACATAGAATGCAGTGGCTAGCCCATTGGGGTATGTTGTCCTACATTCCACAAGTGGAGTCGTCTACTTGTGTAAGTTGTCTAGCAGAAAATTCCACTAGAACGCCTTTTTGGTTAGGCACCTAGAGCCGAATTTCCCTTGCAATTCATCCATTCTGATGTCTGTGACCCTCTTAGTGCTAGGGTTCGGCACGGAGCGCAAATTTTCATTACATTTACGGATGATTACACCTGTTAGATAGGAGGGTAAAGACCCTCCACCCTGATTGTGGAAGAAGAATACCTTTCAGCGAAATTTAACGGTTTATGTAATGGAAATGGATCATTCATCAGTTGACGATCCCCTACACCCCTCAGCAAAATAGTTTTGCAGAGAGGCGCAATAAAACACTCCTTAAAATGGTTCGGTCGATATGGCGCACACTCAATTGCTGATTTCCTTATGGGGTAACGCTTTGGAGACTGATGCCTACATCCTGAACCATGTGCCGACGAAGACGGTTAACTCCACTTCATATGATTTTTGGACTGGAATAAGTTCTTGACCATCACCATATGCGCCCATAGGGGTGTGCCGCTTACACCCATGATTTCTCAAATAAGTTTGGGAAAGATTGGACCTAGATGAAAGAAGAGTATTTTTGGTTACTCTGATACCTCCAAGGGTTATGTGTTTATAGCCGAGCAGGACAGTGAGAGTGTTACCGAGATCGAATCACGAGACGTAACGTTTGTAGAGAACGAATTTCCTAAGAAGGGAGAGATTGATTTGGATCGATCTCTATATGAGATTCAAAATCAAGTTGAGCAGACACTTGTTAATTCGAGTGGGAGAGTTGAAACCGCAGATGATGAATCAGTTCGTCGTATGCCGGATTCACCGCCTGCTGAAGCGAATGGAACAGATTCCGCTCCTGATGATCTTGTTGACAGTGGGAGCATTAGAGATCTCATTCTCACTGGGAGTGATCATGGTCATACCCTGGTAGTAGTGAGTTGTTAGGCCGTGGGCTAGAACATAAGTTTTCCTCTTGACGATATGCATTCGAAGGTGATGGAGAACTAAACACCCTAATATCTGACGATATGGTTATTGTGCCGTAAAACGTTAGAGAAACTCTCACTGGAACCTTCTAAGAAGAATGGATGAAAGTAATGGTAGATGAGATGAACACTTTGGACTAGATGGAATCTATAAGGAAGAACGGTGTTTGGACACTGGTCGACCTTTGAGAGGACATAGAGAAATAGAGCTAAATGGGTTCTTAAGATTATGGCTATTGGAGTGAGTCTAGACTTGGAACTGCACTAGATAGACGTTAAGACCGTCTTCCTCAATGGTGAGTTAGAGGAAGAGATCTATATGGAGCAATCTGAATGCTTTATGCAGAAAGACCATGAACACTTAGTGTGCAAACTTCACAAATTGATCTATGGTCTGAAACAGTTCGCTATGCAGTGGTACCGCAGATTTCATGATTTGTTCGTGGAAAATGGATTTCTCTTGAAGGATGAGAATCATTGTGTGTACACCAAAAGGGTCTAGACCGAACTTTGTGTTTATGATTCTATATGTAGATGACATACTCATAACTGTAAATAGCTTGGAGTTCCTTACACAGATAAAGGTATGATTGTCTTCTCTGTTTGGGATGAAGGACATGGGTGAGGCGACGCACATCCTTGGGATTTAGATCTCGAGAGATCGCCGTAGGAGGCAGTTGTGGCTTTCAGAGGAAAGCTACATAGACAAAGTGTTGGAAATGTTCAACATGAGTAACTGCGATCCAATTGAAACTCCAGTTTACATTGATCAACCTCTCAAAATGGATATATGGACTAGATAAATAAATTTTGTAGCTAAGTGCAGTCGGAAGCCTGATGTGCGCAATAGTGTGTACTCGGCCTAATATTTGTCATGCATCCGGCATGGTATGTAGGTACCAAGCTGAACCCGGATTGAAGAAATGGTAGACAGTAAATAGGATCATGTGATATCTTAAGGGCATCGTCATGCTCTCTGCTAGAACTTGCTAGAGACCCGAGAATCTCTGGATGACTAGGTATAACATTGCGGACTATGGTGGTGACTTTGATGAGAGAAAATCCACTGCGCATTGTGTTAATCGCCATTGAAGCCAAATTTGTGGGTCTTGTGTGGACCGCTCAGTTGGTTGTATGGCTGAAGAGACTTCCAGATTGATTGCTGAGTCATCGGAGTCGCAATCTCCGTGATATAGAAACCCAAGTATCATAACAAGTCATAGCAATTAGATATCAAGCGAAACTATGTTAGAGACGTGGTTAGACACAAGGTGATGAGTTTGAAGTACTTGTCTACGGATGAGATGGTTGTGGACCGTCTCTCCGACCTTGAAGATGTAGTCTTTAGTGAGGCATGTGTAGTCTCTAGGACTGTGTAGACTTAGTGATGTACTTCATTGATTTTATTTCCCATACAATGTTCTTTAACTTAAAATATATTTGAGTATGCATGTTTTCACAGTTTGAGTGTTTTGTGTGTTCTTGCTGTGATTGTTTATTGAAATATGTCAAAGTGGATTAGATCACCCTCTCACACGGGTGATAGCTTCTATGCCTTTGTGGCTAGGTGAGGCTGGTGATAGTTCCTAGTTCTGGAAATCTGTTGGGATGACCGGAAAGGGCTTTGTGTTGGGAACTATCTGATTTCGCACTACGACGGATTATGGTATGTCAATCCACTCAGGGGTCGGATGTGAGTCTTTGTGACTTTTGGTTCGGGTACTTTGTGTGCCTGATGGACATCTGTACAGCATTAGGACATATGCTCCGTGGGAGAGTAGATATGCTGTAGCGCGCGTTCCATACCGCGGCGCGCCCAAAACGACCATGGGTAGGACCCGAGATGTGATCTTAACTCGGAGTCGTGTGAGACTCAGAGCTCTTTGCGTAAGAGTCGCGTACGTACCATCATTACTCTGAACAGAGACTTGAGGTTCGGTTCAATGTTTGCTATTTTAGTCCGTTCTCGATGGGTGCGCTCACAAGTACCTTGGACTCGGTTCTAGAAAAGCGAGTTTGATTGTGCTGATGGTTTTGTGGGAAGATGATGGTCATTATGGGATCTTCTCGATATTGTGTCCACTAGGTGGCTACCAACTGCGACGTCAGCTGCGGTTGTGGGCGCAATACATATATGAGTTAATTACTTAATTGGTTACACATGTTTCACCATTGTGCAGAATGGTTACACATGTTTCAAAATGTGATTAATTGGTTTTGCTATGTGACTAATTGGTTACACATGTTTTTCCAAATGTGATTAATTGGTTATTCCGTTAGTAAACCGTTAACTTTAACGTTAATTCATTGTTTTAACATATTATTGAATTGTGAAATGACTATTATGCCCTTAGTTGTATTGAAGAACAAATTGGAAGGATTGAAGAACCAAAATCGAATCAAATTCGATTTGATGTTGTTGAGAACCCAGAAAATATTGTTCTGGGTTCTTGAGAACCCAGAAAATGATGTTCTGGGTTCTCAAGAACTCAGAAAATGATGTTCTGGGTTCTCAAGAACCCAGAAAATGCTGTTGAAATTGCTGTTTTGGGTTCTTGAATAACCCAGAACAGCAATTTCAAACATTTTGAATGGGTTCTTCACAATGTGGGTAACATGTCCAACCTTTTAATCACATCATTTCAAACAACAGTATCCATTTAATCACATTATAGAGAAACATGTATGACCATTTAATCACATTTGGTGATAACATATACTGCAATACAGAACTTCAAGAACGCAGAATTGCGATTATGGGTTCTTCAAGAACCCAGAAACAGCATTTCTGGGTTCTTGAAAAACCCATAAATCAGATTTCTGGTTTCTTCAATTCTTGTTCTTGAAGATGATGATGTGTTCTTGAAGATGATTCTAGGGGTAATTACGTCATTTTACGTATCTAAATAGTGACTTAACTGTGATTTTAACGGTGAACAGTAAAAAAAACAAATAGTCACATTTCAAAACCAATTAATCACATTTTGAAACATGTGTAACCATTCTGAACATTGGTCAAACATGTGTAACCAATTAGGTAATTAACCCTACATATGTAGGTCTGAAAGATCCTTGTGCGGTCAGACCTGGAGAAAGATTACATGACCAAGGGTGCAGAGCACATTTCCACTGCTGGTGTGAGATTCGCGAGTCGCTGCAACTCCTAACAGATGCGCAACACCTTGCTCGTTGTGCATGTCGGGCACGACAGCTACCTCGTATGTGACTTTACTGTATAAGGGGAATTCGTTCTCCTGGTGATGGCTTAATGAATGAGCACCCCCCACTTTGTACGAGTGGGAGATGTTGGTTTGGGGAGATTGGGTCGCCCATTAGTGGGAGTCCATTCTAATAAGCTCAGTATTGGATACTGGCCCAAACCATTCCCTCTATATGTATAGGGATGCTCAGGGTTGGAAAACCTAATAATGATAACAGTGCTCTGCTGCCCTACAGTTTAGACTGAGGTAAGTAGCTGTGGAAACCTAGGTTACTGCCCGTTAACCCGTGGAGTGACCTCCCGTCCGGCAGACCGTGATCCCAACCTCAGGCAGATCCGCTTCCGCTAAGGCAATCGTTCAGGAAGGTAACTTAATTATGTGTTATGTTGTACCTTAATCGATTGCATGTTTTGTACATCATATTCCAACATTACCCTTATTAATTAATATTTTTACAAGGTTACACTATTTGACTTAAATTTCTTTCTAGATGACTTTGTTTCTCGACCCCACGATCCATCTTTTTATTTATTGTGATTGTTATACATTTGAAGTTTGAATGCTCCATCTTTCTCTTCTGCTTAATAAAGCAAAAATAAAATAAAAAATAATAGAGTTTTATGCCGCTATAAGAATGAATGCGAGTTAATATTGCGAATGAGCATTTTATCAACAATTAGGTTGACGACCATCTCAACTGCTTTTAATTAGAAATACTAAATATAGTATGTATGTTTATATTTTATTTTTTTCCTGTCTATAATTTACCAGAATTAGCATCAAGATGAAGATTCTATGGTTTAGTGCAATATCAATGGACAGGAGATATGAAGGTATTTATTCCTTCATCACCAAGATAAGTCCAACATTTTCTCAGACTACATTGAGTTTATAACTTTATATAGAATTCAAATGAAAATGATTAGTATTTATTCGAGAATATTAACTATTTCATGTGTTGTAATATTAAAAAGTATGTTGTAAATATTTTTTTTTTCTAGAATATCTAATAAATTAATGAAAAATACTAAAAATAAAGATGAACAATTATTATAAAATGCTAATTAAAACTCTAGTTATTATTTTATGATTTTGTGACGACGTGTTACTGTTATGTGTTTATAAAAATGTTAAAATTATATACTATTACTTAACATGAACCAAATAAATTACATTGATTAATAAATATAACAAAAAATTCATCATAAATATATTAATTGTAGACAAATTAATAGATAGATAGATTTTCCGATCTCCAAACACGGAGACATATTCCATAGGGGTGAAATCAAACCGGTTGGATCGATTTTTTTACTATTTCGGTCAGGTATCTATATTTTTGAATGAAAATTTTGGTTTAAACAAAAAAAACACATTCAGAACCAAAATAAGTATTTAAAATTAAATTAACAACAAAATAACTCGATTTAATAATGTTTATATAAATTTCTACTAAACCGATTAAACAACTAAAACAACAAAATTATTATTTGTTTGTATTCATTGATTAATTATATTAATTAATAGAATATATAAAATTATATACATATAAACAGTTGGACCGAACTCCACGATCCTTTAGATTTGTAGAACAAACGATATAAAAAACCGTTACAAAAAAATCCGACCATAAACTAAACTGTTTATTTTTTTGTCCGGTTTGTTCTGTTCAAACCGATACATTTTCATCGAATATTCGGACCACCTGATTTTTGCTTTCTCCCCTAATATTCCATAATGATAAAGAAGGCTATATATTCTCTTGAGGGGGTCCTAGTTATATCGACTGATTGGAAAAAAAGGATAAAACTTAAAGGTGGCGGTGGACTTTACAACGTAGCTCAGCGTATACCTTATTCTCTATAACCAATACATATATATATACTTGTGTGGAAGTGGAACAGGATTGGATAAACATAAGATCAATCTCTTTCGGCGACACATCATCCGACATGCACCGCGAGTCCACGACCACGAGGCATGACGCATAATATATAATGAAAATGCGGGTAATGGTAATAATAAATAAATACATGAAAAAGATTTCATCGTTGGAAAAGACAAGAGAATATTATATGTAGAGTAGACAACTCACCACGTCACCCGAAGAACATCTAGCAGAAGTCAACCCCCATCTATATCTATATCTATATGTATATCTATATACATAAGTTATTTAGATTTGATACTCACAGGTCATAGGCTTGTTCATGAACCGGTTCGACACTGAACCGGTTCAGAATTTAATTGGTTTGGTTTGTAAAAAATAACACTTTTTTTTTTGGTTTTCAAAAATAGTAGTCTGGTTTAGGTAAAAAAATTGGTCTAGTTCGAACCGATTTATAACCGGTTTGAACTGATTTGGTCTGGCTTTTTAATAACAATTTTTGTTAGGAAATAATCCGGTTCAAATTGAAACTGAACCGGCTGAAAATCGTGTCCAACATACTGAACCGACTGAAAAAATACTGAACCAATTGAAAAACACACTGAACTGACTGAAAAAACACTGAGCTGACTGAAAAATACACTGATCCGACTGAAAAACACATTGAACCGATTGAAAATTTGTTCCACAACCAACTTAAATCATGTCCAACATCAATATACGAGAGTTCAATACATCTCTAGGTTTGGTTTATTGAAGACATCTCTAGGTTTGGTTTAATTTCAGACCGATTTAATTGATTTTGCTTCAAATCGATTCTAAAATTATATAGGTTTAAAGTGGTTTGATTTAAATTTAAATATAAACCAGTATAAATAAAAAGAGCCGATTCGAACTGATTTTTGGTACTATTTTAAACTGGTCTACTTGAATCCTAAATATACTGGTATGGTTTTGATACTAATTCGGCCGAACCGATTCGAATCAAACCAAAACAGAACTAGACCAGTTCAACCCAACTAGTTTAAATGAACCAGGCTTAGATACTCAATATTACACCTGCCAACTGAGGACCGAAAGCAGATTGATTCCTTATTCCGACATGAATAAATCATCTTCACGATGTACAGGGTGCATTTGATAATATTATTCTATTCTACAAATATAGTTCCCGAACATAAAGAAAGAAAGTGAGGTGATATCTATAAAGATGATGATAAGGGATAATTTCTGACACGATAAGATTAAACAATATGTAAGGATTCATATTTTACACAATAATGATATATGTTAAACATATTTTGTGTCTAAAAAGATTCTTATTCGTTTAGACATGGTTAATAATCGTGTTTAAACATATATGACCTGCAAATACACGATTACATACATTTATCAAATATTTATATTTATTTTTGTACTTATTTTTTAATCACTTATGAATTTTAAAACTTGATTGTGAAATTAAATTATAGAATTTGTGAATTTTATATTGTATTATTTCTTTCATGCCGTTTTCTATTATGTGAAACAAATTTGTGTAGTACTCTCGTGTATATATGAATTTTTTATGTATTCAAGAAGTTAATCGTGTCTAAACGTGTGTGATCTGTTTAAGACTTATATGTTTAAACACGACACACGTTTAAGATATATCTATTTACACACGACATCCGTTTATACACGACACGATTAATGTCACAACAGACATGAATTGTCACATTTGGATGATATATACTGCAACCAAGTTTAAATATTTTTATTTTTTATTTCGAAAATTATATTATTTTTCCAAACGATAATCAAGTCAAAACTAAATTTCCAAATCCATGGACCATCCATGGTATCACATTTTCTGTAATAATCATCAAAATGAATATATAGTTGCACCGTTTTCCTCATGAAAATATATGAAAAAGATGTAATATGTTTGACCAATGTGTTAAAAGCACAATCTTTATTTTTAATAAAATATAAAATCTAAATATAGGAAAAAATCAACAAATCTATTTTGTTATTATAAATAGTTTTTATTAAAATAAAAATATTTTGAAAACCATTTTTTTTATTTATAGCATATATTATAAAAAAATATAAAATAAACAAAATTATATTTTAAATAAAATTTATTGTATATTCTATTTCAAATTTTAATAAAATCTAAGAAAACATTTTCCCAATTTTTTAGAATAATTTTAATTTATTTGTATTAATAATATACAAATAAAGTTTATGTATGTATTTTTCTTCATAATATTTTTTTAAATAAATTAGGAAATATATAAAAATAATATTTTAGTATTTTTTTCTTCTGATTTTTCTATATAAAAAAAGATTTTTATGTATTATTAATGTTTTATATAATATATTGTTATTTTTATAGCGTAGTCCAATCATATGTCACCACATGTACAAAATTTGTAGTCATCAAAGTTAATAAAATAGTTGGACGGAAAGTTAACGTTTCATCTAAAACTAACCGAATGAAACATAAATTATCATAAACTTTTTTTTTTGGCCAAGGTAAACATACTAATTCATTGCAACTGAAATATCCGAGTTTGAGTACAAAATATTATCCGCAAAGATACATCTAAGAAGGGGGGTTGGTGGTGAAGACACCCAATCCGAAGGACACAACCCTAGTAAAGCATGTTTCGCTACCCAATCCGCACATAAATTATCATAAACTAGGCGTCCAAAACAAGTTGCATTCAGTAATGATTCGGTAAAAAATATTACTTCTTTTTCATACTTTTCCTTTTTTTCTTCCTTATCTAAAGATAAGATATCTCCCAATAAAGTGATACCATTTCCAATAATCCATTAACTTACATAGATTCTTGTCTCTCTATCTCCAATCTCCATATAAATAAGGGGAGCCATGGAACCCCAACTCCAAACCTCCAAGCCTTTCAACATCGCCTGCAACATCCAAACCCTAACTTCGTTTTTGTGTCTGGTTTCTAGAAGACAACCTATGGAGAAGGTGAGAGATCTTGCATCTGAGAAGGCAGCAGTGATATTCACGAAAAGCACGTGCTGCATGTGCCACAGCATTAAGTCACTCTTCTACGAGCTCGGAGCGAGCCCAGCTATCCACGAGCTCGACCGTGATCCCAGTGGGAGGGAGATGGAGTGGGCGCTACGCAAGCTCGGTTGCAGCCCATCGGTTCCAGCAGTTTTCATCGGCGGAAGGTACGTGGGGTCGGCGAAGGATATCATTTCCCTCCACGTGGATGGGTCTCTGAAGCAGATGCTCATAGATGCAAGGGCAATATGGTTGTAGGAAACAAAAAGAGACGATATATAATTATAAATCGGTGGATGTACACGTAATGCTTAAGTGTGAATAATAATAATAATATATATATGTACATATATGAATGTGTATTTATGACGCTAACAAATACATATATAGAATCTGTATCTATCTATCTATATAGTTGAAAAGATAAAGCATATACATAGATAGATCATAGATATTCCCGATTTGGTCTGTACCAAAAGTAGAATATATGATGACATAATGAGGTGGACCCAACTGCGGATCTGGTTAACAAGAAGTGGGGTCATGAGACTCCACTTGTTTTTTTTTTACCTGCTTAAATTTTTGTATTTTTTATTAAGTACCCAACTAAATTATGTAGAGGGACCCACTTGAGGACTCCATTTGGAACAAGGACCCTAGTAAATCGAGCTGCTTTGGAATGAGAACCCACTTGCTTGGGTTCTCAGATCCGCCGCTGGGTGGACCGGACCACTAGACTTATACGTACTCGAGCATATTGCATGCGCCATCTAATGGACCATGCAAGATGCTCAAGTAGTTAGAATTAGTTTCAACGCAAGTAGACTTAGAATACTATCATATCGTATGTTTTAAAGTTATTTTTTTAGTACATGGGCTTTTGCAAAGTTACGTTTTGGTACCCGAAAGACTTCATTAGGCCATACAAGTTGGAGAGGTGTCAGTCATTTTGGAGTATTGTTTTCAGTATATGGATATTAATAACATGTTTGATTAATGAAATAGATAAGAAATATGAACTTAAAAAATCCTGAAAAAGATATATGGTTGGCTAAAAAGTTCAAAATTATAAGTTTATAAGAATTTGCTTATCCCCTCAATTTACTTTCTCTTAATTATAGATTAACCCTTTAAATTCTTATATTTATTTGTTCTTAATTTATTATATTTATTTAATTCAACTTTACTTGATCATGTGTCAAATAACTTTCTTCCTAACTATATATATAAAAGAAAATTTTAATAAGTATCCTGTCGAATTTGGCATTTCGTTTCCCATTCCAGCTGAAAGACTACAATTTCCATTATAATAATGCGTTCGATAACGATATCAAATCTGGTATCTCGATGCACAGAAAGCATTACTAACTCTTCTCACATGTCATGTCGCATGAATAAAGTATATGCTGCAATAGACTAACCCTTTTGTTTAGGGTTGGGAAAACAGGCTTTTCTTGTTGTACCAACATAAGAAAAACAACACATGAAGATGCCCCAAGATCACCTTTTAAGGTGAATATGTGTAACAATTCAACAAGAATATATATAATATATATTGTACCGATAAGTGTTATCATAATCGGACCGCCTCTCGAACCAGCGAGGGGACCGATTCCCGGTTCGTTCGATCCAACTCATCCGAACTCGGTTTAATGTGTAGTTTACTATTTATAAGAAGAAAAAAACTACCCCCTCTCCCCTCTCCCTAGCCCTCCCACCTCCTCTCCCTAGTCTGTCCTCTCCTATCCACTACAGGAGAATGTGTTGTTAAGGGCTCAAGGAAACGGCTCAAGCATGATTGCGCCGTGAAAAATATACTTTTACAATTATTAACAACTCAATGAAAGTTGAGCGGTCGATTATTAAATTACCGACTCAATTTTTAGAGACGTCATTTTTATTTGCGGCTCAATATTGAAAGAGTCGGTAAAACAATTTTTTGTTTTAATCAAAATTATTTTTGACGACTCGATTACTGTAGAGTTGTCCTTCAAAATAAACGTTTTTAATCAAAATTATTTTTGACGGCTCAATAGTATGGAGCCGTCATTTAAAAACAATTTTTTTAATCAAAAATATTTTTGACATACCAATATTTTTGAGTTGTTATTCAAAAATAATTTTTTTAATCAAAATTATTTTTGACGTCTAAATACTATTGAGCCGTCATTTGAAAACAATTATTTTAATCAAACTTTTTTTTGACGGTCCAATATTGTTAGGCCGTCATTCAAAAAAATTAAAAATTAACTTTTCAAAAAATTATTATTTCCCGCCCCTTCATCTCCTTCAAGAAAAGATCATCTCCTCGCCATATTTAATTTCCATGGCTCAAATATATGAGCTGTTTATTTAATAAAAGAAAATAAAATCTTCTTTTCGTTGTCATCTAGTTCCAACCCTTCAATGGCAAAAAAAAAAAAAGTTCTAACCCTTCAAAATTCATATCCCTCGCCAACCATTCAAATCCCTACTCTAAGCTTTCCCCATTCTCTTCCTTTGACGGTTCTGTTCTATTCGAATCCCTACTCCCGTACACCTTTTCCGCGCTCAGTGTCGCCGAAAGCTTTGTGTTGCCGATCTCCGTCAAGGAATCCAGCAATTTTTTTTTTCTACTTTTTTTGCTTGTCCGATTCATTTTCTGAGCAAATTTTTACTGATGTGTTTCTCCATGTTCAGATATGTGGAGTCAGTGTTAGTGTCAATGGAAGGGAGGAACTGGTTGCCTCATCATATCTGTTTCTTCATGTTCAGATATGTTTAGCTCGAGTTTCAATACCTCCTACCTGATCTTTATTTATTACTCATTGAGGATTGTTCTATTGTAAGCGAGCTTAGTTTCAATAGTTCATAAATGAACGAATTTTGATGGCAAAAAAAAGATATGTTCAGCTCAGTGCCCAGTGGCACGCAGGAATCGGTGGTCTTGGCAGATCAGGGAGGATCCCGCGGCGGAGGGAACCTGTGGCCACGTCAGGAAAGAAGACTCGTCGGTGGCATGGTTGGGCTAAAAAAGACTCAAGGGGACGGTGGACGGTGATCGGAGATCTTCCGACGGTTCAGAGAATCTCCAAGAAACTAACAAATATGTATATGTATATATAGATTTTTTAAATATACATATGTTTGACGGCTCAAATATAATGAGCCGTCAAAAAAAATCATGGCTCTTTCTTGTTGAGCCGTTCCTTTTGCGCCTCTGTCCTATTTGAGTCGTCATAAATATGACGACACTTAATATGACAACTCATTTTTATTGAGCCGTCTAAAATTAACGGCTCCAAAAATGAGTCGTTAACTATTTTACTTTCAGTCGTTAACCACATGTTCTCCCATAGTGCTCCCTCCCACCCCTCCTCCTAACCCATTCCAGCCCCCTTCCCTCGTATCCTCCAGCCCCCCTCATCCCCCTTTCACTCCGCCTGGCCCCTGGCCACATGTTCCTCCTGCCCACACCTATCCCCAACCCACTCAAGCCCCCTCCTCCCTCTGTCTCCTTCAGTCGCCCCTCATCCCCCTTTAAGTCAGTTTGTCCCATCTCCTCTTCCACGCCCCTCTCTCCCCGCCATCCCTTCCTCAACCCTCTCCCCAGCCTACTCCATCCTCCTCCTCCAATCACCCCTCTAGCCTCCCTCGTCCCCTTTTCAGTATGTCCGTCTTCTTTCCTCCTCGCTGCCCTCCCGCCTACCCCTCCTCCTTCCCCCTTCAGTTTGCCACTCCCCTCCTGAATTTTGAAGACAAATTTTAAATTGGTTGGACCAGCTGAAGAGAATCGGTTGGACCAGCTGAAGAGAATCGGTTGGACCAGATATAGTGAACAAAATAAATCGGTTTAAACCGAAAAGCAGTCGATAAAAAAAAGAACTCCAAAAAAGCGAATCGAAAATTAACCGGTTCACACTGATTCAAAACTGTTGCTATGCAAGTCGGGTTTTTAGTTGAACCAAACCGAATAGGGTTCAGTTCCCGATTGGACCACCGGTCCGGTCCGGTTCTGATAACACTGGTCCCGTTAACCAAATTCAGTTAGGGAATTATTTAATTAAATACAGGCCTATCACCACAAAGGATGATATTTGAAAGAAGTAAGTCCGATATTTTTTGACGTAATATAATAATACATATATGTTAACAAAAATGTGTTCGTAAATATATATAAGGCTAAAGCTAACATTTTTTCCCCTCAAAGAGGGTTTTGGTAGGTAGCATCTCACTGTCCCGTGAACAACAACAATGTGTGTGGCGACTCGAGAAAATGTCTCTAGCGGGTCGGACGCTAGGGCTTTATACCTAAGCACATGTGGATATATTATTAGCTAAGTAGCACAACATGACAAAGCTCATGCATGGTTTGATGACGACGATGCTTTTACCTAATAATCCATACCATTAATGGAAATGATCAATTAGGGTAAAGAACAACAAAAAGGACCCAAAATAAAACGAACCCTACATTCTTCTCTAACAAAGACACGTGAGGGTGTTGTGGGGAGGTGCCATGGGATCAGACTCAATGTAACAGGTTAGGGGCTAGACAAGACAAACAAGCAACGATGTTTTGTTCCAATCCAAACAGACATAACTTATCTAGTTGAAAATAAGAAAATGGTTATTGCACTTGTTTAAAACCATAACTCAAATTAAACTATGGAATATAGAATATCCTTAGAAATTTTCAAAAAGGAATGTATAATTAAGTTGGTGGTTAGATCCTAATTAAATTATCTAGATACCAACTAAATCATTAATTTTCTTTTCTTAGCACAAATCTTAAGTTATTCTTGACCACACAAGCCAATTTTGAGTTGTAACACTATTGAAAAAATATGCTTAACGTAAACGTTCATCTCGATCTAATGATCATCCTCTCCGTCCGGTTCAATATCTAAAAGTCATAGAAGCAAAAACAAATACATTAATGTATGTTCAAATTGTCATTTTGATCAAGCTAGCCAAATTACAAGGCTGAAAACAAAACCAAACTTCAGACAGTTGAAAGTAGACATGTTGTACCAAAATGCTAGCAGAAAATTAGGTATCGATACCTGTCATAGAATGATTCCCTAAACCTCGACCTGTTCAAATATATATATACCCACAAACATGTAGTCCAAATGTATTCACTTCAAGGAGTAGTTATTGACGAGTCATTTATAAACCCTAATTTGTTCCATATATATATATATATTATCGAAGGACCGATTATGGAAGCTTCAAGCCAAGACATAGCTTTTGTTTTGGGCCTTTTCGGCAACGTCTTCTCGGTCCTTGTATATCTCGCACCACTGTAAGTACTCTCTCTGTATCCCATTGTCGTGTTCATGTATATATATATATATATAGGTAAATTGACTCAATACACCCGGATGTCTGAGTTATGTTGTTAAATGCACCAATTTGTTTTAAAGTGTTGTTTTGTGCACCGTGATGTTTGAAAATGTTGTTATATGCACTCAATGTTATCTTTCCGTTAATTTGCACGTGAATGTCTCGTGTTCATTTAAACTGAAAGAAAAAATAATTCATCCAAAACATCTGGGTCGTTAAATAAAACTATGAAGGGGTAAAACGGCCATCTATGTTGTTCATCTATGAAGATGTGATGCAAATAACAACAATTGCAAATATCCGGGTGCACAAAACAACATGGGATGCATTTAACAACATCTCAAAACATCCAGGTGCATTATATATATATACACATATATATTATATGCATATATAGTCTTACTAATCCCCTTTTCAATCTTATGTTTAATTCTAGGCCAACTTTCTATAGAATCTACAGAAAGAAATCGACGGAAGGTTTCCTCTCTATACCGTATTCCGTTGCGTTGTTTAGTGCGATGCTAACGTTATACTACGCGTTCCTCAAAAAAGACAACGCTATGCTGCTCATCACGATCAACTCTATCGGTTGCGCCATAGAATCTGCGTATCTCTTAACCTACGTTGTGTACGCATCAAGAGATATCAAGGTTGGTGAGACCATTATAAGTAGGTGTAGAATCGTATCGTCATCGATACAACAATAAGACTAGCTAATTTATTAAGTATTAGGAGGATAACACTGATCTCTGCAACTTGTTCTGCAGATCCAACTGACAAGGTTGTTCTTAGGGTTTAACGTAACAGTTCTTGTATTGATCATCGTTTTGACGGGTCAACTAACACAAGGCTCTCAGAGAGTCAAGGTTGTCGGATGGATCTGTGCGGTCTTCTCCATTGCTGTATTCGCTTCTCCTCTGAGTGTCATGGTAAGGAGTATATATCACCAACCCTAAACTAAGTGAGTGTTTGGTAGTTTAACTCGGTCCTGAAAATGAAGAATTTTTATATGACTACATCTTTTTCCTATAAAGAGTTCAAAACACTTAGCGTTACAATCTATTATTCTTAACGCGCATAATGTTTTTATCGCAGCCTAATCCAAAATCTTTACACTAATAGGTGATTCGGACTTAAAAATCTTATACTTATAGCCCATCGGAGTTCACTTGACCAACTACGGACACAATTCTTTTACTTTGCAAACCCGATCACATTCGTGAATCGGCTCTGATACCATTTATAATACTCAAAACTTGAACTATTTTTCTTAGTACCTCAAATCAGACTAGACTGAGCTCGTTGTTATCAATTGGACCCAAAAAAAGAGAAATTTATGTGAAACTTGAATAGTACATCTTTTATTTATAAGGAGGGGGGAATCTCAATCACATTTTTTTTTCATATAGGAGAAACTGAGAGTGCCACAATAACGACTTCCTTTGATATTGTGTGTTTTGTTTGTTTGTTTGTTTGTTTGTCTCAGAGGATGGTGATAAGAACGAAAAGCGTGGAGTTTATGCCGTTCTGGCTATCGTTCTTCCTAACACTTTGCGCAGTGATGTGGTTCTTCTATGGCATTTTGATCAAGGATTTCTTCATAGCTGTAAGTTATACACTATAAAACCCTAACCCTTCATTCTTCTAAGACACGGCATGAGATACGTCGACATAAACTATACCATTAACGTATTGTTATGTCAATTTTCAGACACCAAATGTGTTGGGTTTTGCTTTCGGGGTAGTCCAAATGGCACTATACATGTGCTACAAGAAACACACGCCCCAAGATTTGGTGAAAACTGTTAATAAATGTGATACTATTCCATCAACACCCTGCAAGTTCAAGGATGTGAAAGACATAGCTATCATAATCAATGTGGAGCCAGACGAGACGAGTGCATCGAGCTATGAGTCTGAGTCAGGGTCAGGAGATGACTCGAACAATGGAGCTTGATGGGTCCCGATAGTATCCGATCGCACCCATGACCACATGAAGAAGAGATTTATAGTTAATTTCGACATAATGTAAAACCTTAACATACTTTTGGTATTCTTTTTCCTTTCCTTAAACCCACCATTGGGTTAAAGGGGTTGGGGGATATTATGCCCATTTAGAAGCTTTTGTATGGCTCCTATTATCAATAACAAAAACAACATTTTTATAACTGTAATAAATAATATCGATCGATTGATACCATTAAATGGTGGACAAAATGTAGAATAAATAGTTTTTACTAATTAATTAAAATAGGTTAAAAGTTTTATCGTTGTCAAATGACAAGACCATATGCAAAGTTGTTTGTTGATATCACTGTCAAGTAACCAGACCAGACCAAATACTAGGTTGTTTCTTCCCAAGCTTGTGAACCGGTATATGTAACTTGTCTTCATGTTCATGGATGTTAACTCAAAGGTGCCAAGGTGGTATATATGTGTTGATTTCTTACCAATTCGGCTCGTGTATGTTGAGATGTGTTTAAAATTATATCAAATAATTTTACTTATAAATTTAAACTTATTAAAAAGTTGATTATATGATATTTATTTTTCAATTGGGTATCAAAGCGCAAAAATTTAAATTATGAGAAAGTCCCACTACGGGAGAATTATATTAACGGTTGAAAGTAGGTTAATTAACAGTTCATTTTTTGAGCCAAGCCATCAAAATTAGATTATATTTAATTATAATTTATTTATTTTTGACGGCTCAAGTCTTTTCATCCGTAATTATTCGAATTTTTTAAAAATAAAAAATTGAATAAATTAATATACCCCTAATCATAATTTTGCAACGTGAATAGTTTTACAAAGCAGAATCTGTAAATATAAACAAAATATATTAAACAAACCAGAATCAGTTTTACAATCCGTTGTTCAATTCCAAAAGCAGTAAAGAAACAATTTCGAACATCATCAACTATATTCAATCATTTGTCGAATCACCATCTTCACTTCTACGCTCGGCAGACTGATCACTACCAAAATATGCAGTTTATTGAGTTGTGTGACCATCCTATAAAAGCACCCCAACAAAGTACTATATATAAGATGCATCACATTTAGACATCAAACTAGCGTGCGTGGTTAACATAATCATATCTTATTAACAACTCAACTAAACTAAAATTCGAACACAAAATTTTATCAACGAGTATGTATTAAAACTGACTACTATTCAACAATCAATAAATGAATAATTGTAGTGATATAATTGATAAATATAACATATATATTTACTTTATTTGCAGATGGTAAGAGTGTGGAACCACAACCAAGATTGGTAGTTGGTGTGAAATCGTTGTAACCTCCTCTCATGAAGTGTTGAAATGAACTAAATCCATTCATATTGTTCTGAAGGTTCGCGATCTGACCTTGATGGATGGATTGCATGACCTGTCATTGTTGTTGAATTGTTTGAACATATCCACATATGTGCCTTCATATTAGCCATTTGATCCGCTTGTTCCTTCAATTTATCATAAGTTTCTTTGTATCCCTCTTTCTTTCAATCTGTAGACGTGCTCGTACACGTCTTTCTATCTCTTCTTCAGTTATGCTAACTTCATTCGACGAGGATAATAAGTTAGGTCTACAGAGGAGGACTTATATTTTTAGGGACGACTCAATATTATTCGAGCCGTCAAAAATAATTTTGATTAAAATAAAATATTTTTGAATGACGACTCAACAATATTGGGCAGTCAAAAATAATTTTGATTAAAAAAATTGATTTTGAATGACAGCTCAATAATATTGGGCCGTCAAAAATAATTTTGATAAAAAAAATGACGACTCAATAATATTGAGCCATCAAAAATAATTTTGATTAAAATAAATTATTTTTAAGGACGTCTCTACCATATTCGAGTCATCAAAAAGAATTTTGATTAAAAAAATAGTTTAAGTGGCTCTTTCAATATTGAGCCGCAAACAAATATGACGACTCTAAAAATTGAGCCAGTAATTCAATAATTGACGGCTCAACATTCATTAAGACATTAATAATTATAAAAGTAAGTTTTTCACGGCTCAAGCATTAAGCAGTTTCCTTAATTCCTTAACACCTTCTCCTGTAATGTAATTAATTTATGTGGTCAGATTGAAAGTCCATGTTATGAAGAAAATTAAACATCAGTTTAATTTTTAAACTAAATAAGAAGGTAAAAAGAAAGAGAGAGAGAGAGAAGAGTCAACATCGTATTGCATGTAAATTGTAATTTAATTTTAATAAATGAACAAAAATAAATGCATTTAGTCAAATAAAAAAGAAGTTGTAACCTATTTTGTCTTTTATTATTATTATAAAAAGTAGTCAAGATAAGACATTTTCTCTTGTTATTTTATGAATGACAATTATACTGAATAATAAAGAAAACGTTTGATTATTTATTTAAGTCTTCTGTTTTGAATTTTTTTTATTAGAAAATTTTGAAAATAATTTAATATATTTGTATAAAATGTTTTTTAAATAATTGAAGATGTAGTAAAATTTTAATATATTTAAAAATGATAATAATTAATATTTTTATGCATCCAAAATTCTATTAAATACTCAAACTATTAGACTTCTAAATAAGATGAAACTTCTGAATAAGACTTAATTGACGCCATAATCGATTGAGATTTGGTTCAATCTTAGTTGATTGGACACCTTCATTAAGCCCTAATTAAGGGTTCACCGTAGGATTGATGATGGTTAGAGTATGGTACAGATATGACAAATAGCATAACGATACCATATTTTTAAATTGCATACCATAACCATAATCATTACGGGTATAATTTTCAATACCATAACCATATCCATAACTGTGGTTATTAATCACGGTTTTAACCGTATAACGTAACCATATTTATTATCACATGTGAAATGTAATAGAATATCATGAATGTTATCTAAATAAATACATAAAGTTATGTCACAAATAACAAAAATATTCAAAATTAGCACCATTCAAAATTAACACCACTATCATTTAACATTAGCATAATTCAATTACATTTCAACATGAAATGATGGATTCGTGAAATCTAAAAGTGAAAATCATACTTCTATTATTAGTATTTACTAATATATTAATACTAAATTATTATTATATTTATATAATAATCATGGTTATAACCATGAGTATGACTAAAATACCATAACTATTATGGGTAGAAAATTCATCACCATAACCGCACCACACCATAATGGTACAGTTAACCATATAAAAAAAACCGACGGTTATAACCATGGTTTTTTGTTTTTCACTGCACGATTACCGGTCCTAGCTCATTGTTCTGGGTCCTGATCCATACCAACTCGTTATCCTTGGATGAGCTGGTTGGGGAGTTAACCGAGACCAGGAACCTCCTATAGTTAGGTCTCAAACAAATTGAGTTCCTTGTTGTTAGTAGCTTTGCTGACACAAGGGAGTTCACTTGATGCAACTTAGGATCCACATTTGGACAATTATACGAGAGAACGACAGCACCATGTCTCCACGTACAGTTGGACAACTTTGCTTTTATGCTACATTTCGATCTCCTGTAAAAGTTAATTTTACATTATCCTGAGGAAAGTAACTGCGGCTTGAAAGATAATAGGTAGTTTATACCATGAGTGCACTTACCTTATACAAAACCAACCACACTAAAAACACCATCTTTTACCATATATCTACTACATTCATGCATTGTTCTTAAATTTTACCTTATGATAAATATATATATACTAGAGAAGCGTTACTAGATGACATACGACACCCGTGCCAAATGTGTCTTCGCCTTCCCGCATGACGATCCTCGTTACACCTGGAACTCGAACCGTGAAACCCGCGTGGATTTCTTATAAATTCAGCTCATCTGCACTTGCCATAAGCGTTTCTCATTCATTTTGTATCTGAGCAACATTTCTGCAGGTCTTAAAGGCTAGAGATGGCGAAGGATGCTGCTGTTTTTCAAGAAGGTTCAATGTCTTTAGACCCATCTGCAGACAATTGCATAGGTGAAGAAAAAAAAATCCTTAATCTTATGTCTCTTTTAGTTAGCTATCTTATGTTTTTGTATACTTGAACAGTTGAGGAACAAGAAAGGGAACAACTTTGTGGAGAGTTATGGCAAGCTTGTGCAGGTCAGCATCTCTGCATACCCAAAGATGGAGAAAAAGTGTTCTACTTTCCTCAAGGCCATATTGAGCAGGTTTGTCAAAATCGCAGACATTATATTGCCGGATTCACTACATTGGTTATTGAATTTCGGTAACTTTGTTTTTGAATCTGTACGGTGCTCCTTAATCTACAAGAAGGAAAGTTAAGATTTTGGATGATATTTCTGTTTCGGTAGTAAATGGTTATTATAGAGAATACTTTACCATGAGTCTAAATTCAAGGTTCATTTCATACCATTAGGGATTGAAAAGAGGGGGGCAACCTCAATTTTTGTCTATGTAAATTTGATTCTAAAAAATATAATCATTTTTAATTTAGTCATTTTAAATTATACATTTGACCACTGATTTGATATTTTTTAGGTCAACTATTTGTCTTTACTCTAATAATTATAAATTTAATTCAGAGAGAGTTGCCGCATTAATATATATGTATTATTTCTTGTGTTGGCTGTTGTTATTTTTTGTGCAGGTTGAGCCTTATGGTAATCAGGGCCAGGGGGGTTCTAATATGCAACTTCCCACCTGTCGCATGCCCTTCAAGATCCCTTGCGTAGTTGGCAATGCTCACTTTTTGGTCTGTCCTTTCCAACAAACACTTCTTTGCTTTGTCTAATCGCGAGGAAATTCTATTATTTTATAAGTAAATTTAAAAAACAGCTTAATTTCTAGACAATGACAGACTCTTGGTGGTATTTATTTCGTAGGTTGAAGCTGAGACAGACGAGCTTCTTGTCGGGTATACACTAATTCCATGGGTAAGAACACCTTTCAACAAAAGTGGTCCAAACATAAATTTAGGAAAAATCATACTATTTTGCTTGCACCTATATATGTTTATGGTAACACCGGCAGTTGTGGTCCAGTGGTTGAGAGTGATGACTCCCAAGTGGTTTGGTTCCAGGGTCACGAGTTCGAATCCCCCAAGTGTTCTTGGGAAAGGTTCAACTTGTGTCTGAAGGGCCGGTCTCTCAACTCTAGGCTGTCGGTGGGGCTACGTTGATGGGACCAGTACAGTCTCCCAAAAAAATAGGAAAACTCGAACTTTACGTAGTGGGATAGGTCTAGGGTCGCCATTATGACTTTTGACAACTGAAAAATATTTAGCAGAAAATTTAAACACTGAAGCAATCCCCATTTCGGCATATACCTATTGTGCAAAACACCATTTTCTCCTAAATTTAATTTGGTCCATCTCTAGCTAGCCAATAATCAAGCCTGAGAAATTAAATTGATGAAATTTATTTTAGTAATTATCTGTTCATGAATTGGTAGAGTGAGGAAGGAAATGCTGCCATTGCTGCTCAAAACATTATCTCAACAACATCACAGCGGGATCAGATCTTCATCTACAGCAAGACACTCACTGCTGAAGATATAAGCACTCATGGTGGATTCGCTCTAGCGAAGCGCTTTGCTGATGAATGTCTAACTCTCATGGTTAGAACATCGATCCTTCACTAGCTATATATATATATATAAATACGTCAACTTGAAACTGTTCTTCGATCGAGTTTATATATGACCTTATATGCACAGGACATGTCTCGTGATCCTCCCGCGCAGATCGTTGTCATGAAGGATCTGAACGGACAGAAATGGTCATTCCTTCATATATATCACTGTAACAGTTCCAACGAAGCTTAATTTATCAGTAAATAATGGATAGTTGGGAGAAGTTTTCTTTTGGGGGGTTGAAACATTTTTTACTTGAATCTGTTTGTAGCCGAGCTGAATCAGCACCTGTTGACAACTGGTTGGGATAAGTTTGTAGCTGACAAGAAGCTTGTCGAAGGGGACAAGATCATCTATCTTAGGTTGTTCAATCTAGTCATTAATCTTTCGTTAATCACTCATTAATCAACATTTAACCTCCTTTTCTCTTAGGGATGCGAATGGAGAGCTCCGAATCGGCATCCATCGAGCCATGAGTGCGCACAGGAATAAGTACACAACATCCGACTCTTTCCAAGGCGCGCAACGCGCGATTCTAGCATGCGCCGCTCATGCAGTATCGTCTCGAACTATGTTCACTGTCTTCTACCGTCCGTGGTAATGAAACATAGTTCGTAGCGAACATAAATAATTACTTGCATCCTAAGAAACTATGGAATGATTACTTGCAGGGCAAGTAATTCGTGCTTCCTCGTGCCTTTTGATAAGTACTGGATGGCTATGGAGGAAGAGTATCCAATTAGGGCAAGGTTCAGAATGTTGGTCGGAAGTGAAGAGGGTACTGAACCAAGGTATATATATATATATATACAGCTGTATATCTATATCTTATAGTTCATTTATTGACAAAAAAGGATTGCTGTTGCAGATTTGCCCTAGGAACAGTGTCTGAGACCGCCCCGGTTGATCCCATTATGTGGCCGGATTCCGAATGGCGATGCCTTAAGGTGAACTGGAATGGTCCTTCCGTTACGTGTCCGTTGCCGGAGAGGGTTTCTCCATGGGAAATCGAGCTTCTCTCGCCTCGCAAAAGGAGCCGTGAAAGAGGGTTTCGTTTACCACCAAACTGTGTTGCGTCGTTGGTGCTGGGCATTCTAGGGTTTATCCTAATAATGATATACATTTATATAGCTGGTGGAGATGATGAATCTGATCTTAACTGATCGTCTTCATTGTAGAACTTATATATGTAATAATGTATGACTCTTCTGCTATAAACCCATGAAGTCTTCGATCATAATCAACGCAATAAAACCTCTGCAATAAGAATCATTTTCTAAAAAATGGTATATTTGTTTTTCTTTACATAATTTCAGTAATTTTAATTGGACTAATGGTCGAAATTTTAATTGTGTTTTAAATATTCAAATATGTACGCTCTATACAAAGTACATTTTAATTAGCTTTCACAAAAATTTAAATTAATTTGTGAGTCAAGATTTTGTTATTTTTTTGAACATATCTTAACAACGGAATAATTTAAATTAGTTTTCTTCAAAGTCCTAACTTTCTTTTTTTTTCTTAAATTCGTTTAAAAATAATAATAAAATTCCTAAAAAATCAGTATAAGTTATTTTTACAAAATAATATTATTAGCCATGTAATAAAGATTTTTTTCTACATAGATAGATAAGTAAGTAGCTGACTTACCATTAAAAAAGCTTCTAGAGTGACGCAGCATTTTATAATTTTCAAATAGAAAAAAAAAATGCAGTATCATCCTCCTTATCCATTTCTCTGCCACCATCTCAAATTGCTGCCGGACTCCGACAGTTTTTACCGTCGGACTTCGATTCCGTCCATGTTCCTCAACTCCGACGATAAAGTTCTCTCCTTTAACTAATGGGTTCCTTACATTTCCAACTCTCAACTCCACAGCTTCGTTTCTTCCAACCTTCCAATCTAATCCGTTAATACCTTCATCTATCATAATTCCCCATGTTCCCTTCCCAGCTTCCATTTCTCCAAGAAGATCCACGTCATCCCTGATTTCTGTCGTAATGCACAGTTCCAGCGGGAACGCAGAAGATGAAGATGAGTTGGTTCAGGATCTTAGGGTGCCCAACAGTTGGTTGCTCCCCTCTAAGGCCTTGGAGGTATTCTAATTAATTTGATTTATGAATACAGGTTCATCTTCTTGTCCTTATTGTGGGTTTTCCTAATTAAGTTAATCTGGACATGAATTTGAAAGTTGAATCTCAAATTTGTATCTTTGCTCATAAATTTAGTTCACATTATCTCTGCAACTGCATGTTGAATGCATATATTTTAGGGTTAATTACTTAATTGGCTACCCATGTTTCACCATTGTGCATAATGATTACACATGTTTCAAAATGTGATTAATTGGTTTTGCTATGTAACTAATTGGTTACACATGTTTTTCCCAATGTGATTAATTGATTATTCTGTTAGTAAACCGTTAATTTTATCATTAATTAATATTTTTAACATATTTTTGAATTATCAAATAACTATTATGCCCTTAATGGTATAATTCTCTTACTGAAGAAACTGGTAACTGCTCAGACCGGAACCAGAAGTGGTATAATATCTACAAGGATCGCATCACCCTCAAGGACTACGAGATCCACAACGGCATGGGCCTCGAGCTCTACTATAATTAATCGGCCGACTTCGCATTTTCTGGTAACCACGCCTCTTTTGTAGATTGCTCAATTTATGCTTACGCTTGGTGCTGGTTGAATTAGGGTTTGAATTTGGTTTGCTTCTTCATCTACTACTCTAAGATTCGCGTTTCTGGGTTCATCACGAACTTAGAATCACGTTTCTGGATTTATCACGAACCCAAAATTGTGTTTCTTGGTTCATCACGAACGCAGAATCGTGTTTCTGGGTTCATCACGAACTCAGAATCGCGATTATGAACCCATAAATAATGTAATTCTGGGTTCGTGATGAACCCAAAAACGCATTTCAGGTTGATGAAGAAGAACAGCTCGGTGGATGAAAAGGGTAATTAAGTCATTTTATGTATCTAAACAGTGACTTAACGGTGATTTTTTACGATAAACAATAGAAAAACCAATTAGTCACATAGCAAAACCAATTAATCACATTTTGAAACATGTGTAACCATTCTGAATAATGGTCAAACATGTGCAACCAATTAAGTTCAACCCTATATTTTATTTTACCTTTGTCCATCAATTTCTCAGCTCAATGTGTTAATGATGTGATAGCTAAAATAAAATGTTCCCAATCTAATTAAGAAGACACTGTTTGCAAATCTAGTTCTTGAACTCTAACTTCATTTTTTGGTAAAAGCGAGAATGGAGTGTCTGCAATGTTCTCTGTGTTCATGTTATTGTTCTGTTTTTTAAGACATTATCTTGTTCTGTTCCAAGGAATCTGAGTGGCTGAGAATTGCACTACACAAATGGTTGGATGATGAGTACTGCCCAGAAAAAACCAACATTAATATCAGCAAGATTGCTACAAATTCTTACTTCAAGTCTCTGATGGAGAAGAGAACTGACTTGGGTGATATCTTGTTGAGCATGGCTAGAGAACTAGAATCCATTTCCTACCAAGATAGCTTCCATGGTGCGTTCTCTTCTGCAAATGCAGCAATCAATTTGATCACTCGAAGAATTGAGAAGATATGACATGTTGTTCGATTCAGATTACCTTTAGAAATGCTGTGACATGTACTAGATTTGCTGGTTTTTGCTTAACAGCACAATTTCTTCCTAAAATGTCAACAATCAAAAAGAAAAACAAAAGGGGGCATTCCGAGAATCGAACTCGGGACCTCTCGCACCCAAAGCGAGAATCATACCACTAGACCAAATGCCCTGCTGTTCTAATAGGTATTAAACAACCCATCTGATCTACAATGGGACACAACTACAAGAGATTTTTTATTGTGAGACAAAGAAGAGTTTTTCAGACCCGAGTTGAGTCATCAATGTCAAAATAAGCAGCTTATACAATCGAGATTACTGCCCTCTTCCCTGCACGAAAAACACTAACATGAAACTAATTAGTCTCCTAATGTCTCGATGGTAAAAATCGAGACAGACACACGACTAAGTTCAACCCCGAGCTGAACACGACAACCTAATGTACAACGTTGGAAGAAACTACACTCCAGGGTAGGGGCTAGAGATTTTGTCCATCATTGGACAGCAACTGTTGCAGAAGTAGAGTCAAATTTAACCATCTCTTCATACGGAATAATGGCCCTTGAATCAACTGCTTGAGATGTAGAATAATCTTCTTCACCACTTGTTGTCAAAACAGAACCTTGCTGTGATCCGCTCGAGGAGGAGGATCGTCTGGACAAGCTCGGCATATTATCAGCCCCAGACAATTTCATTAAGAAGCATTCTTTGATCTCACTCACTGAACCGACGTCCTCTTCTTCTTCTTCCTCGTGTTCGTCGTCCTCAGTACTGCAGTAAATGGCATTGTCGTCATAATCTGATGTGGGTCCCTTCAATTCACCGCTTGTGTCGTCTATGTCTTGTTGGGTATCGTAATCATAATCTGTTTGTCTATCAGATATATGAGATGACATTGGTGAATACCCTCCTCTTGTGGATGCATCTTCGCGTTCTTGCAGTGTTTTTGTGATCAATGTCTTGAGCAAGTTCATTACTTGGACAGCGTGCATTAGAGCGGTCAATGGATCCGACATCTAGAAGACACCAAACATGAATTGGGTTAGTATTGTTGTGTGGGATGATCAACAACAATAAAAAATCACCTCACTTAATCACTTATTTATTGAAAATACTTTTTTTTTTAACTTTCTAACTCGATTTGAAGTTTTTGAGATATGTCAAATTTTCCCACTTTGAAAAGAGATCAGGAAACTTGCTGCTTGTTGGTTAATCAAGATTTTCCTAAAAATTAGGGGTGATAAAAAAAGACTATTGGACCGAATTCTCGACAAGACCGGCCTGAGACCGGCCCAACTAGGACCGAGAACGAGCGGGCGGGGTTTTTTCTTCAAAATCGGTATCGGACTTTCCCTCTGAAAGCCCATTTAGGACCGACCCGGACCAAAGGAATGTGGATTGGGATTTTCATAATACCACACCGAAAGGAATGTGGATTTTGGAGGTTTTCTATTTCTATAAAAGTTGCATCCTGATAAATTTACTAAAGAATACAACTTACTAAAGAATACCGTGAACTTATAGTGTTTTTTTGAGAGGTGAACTATTCTTTTGCCTTTTACTAAATAATACCGTGAGCTCACTGTTTTTTTTGTGCAGATTCGGTCCAGGACCGAGACCGGCCCGAGTCAAGAAAGACCGACTCGGGCGGGCTTTTTGCCGAGGTCAATCTCGGTCTCGGTCCTCCAGAAGGCAAGACCGAAATTTCGGTCTCGGTCTTGCCTTCAGGACCGGCCCGTCCATGATCAACCCTACTAAAAATGTAAAAACAAAATTGCACTTTCTCAGTAAAGGTTTTGTCTTTTTTAGAATTTCCCCACTTCAAATACCTGAGTCATGTTTGGTGCAAAAACCATCGCAATGTTTCTGGCATTCATCTTGTTGGACTCCTCTTCTTCGACCACATCTGCCATGAGCTCCACTGCCCAATTGAGCAATGCAGACTCAGTCGGCTTCAGATGTTTCACGAGCTCGAGGGATTCTTCTTCGGTATTGCAGTTAAGAACTTGTTCTGGGGAAAGTCCATCAAGAACACCACAAGGAAGCTCCCTGAACCAAGCTTTGATTAGACCTGCCAGACAGTGTACGTCGATGTTGTTGGGGACAATGCCGCGGTTCAGTTGGTCTCTTAGGTGTTCTTCTTCGCTGTTCTCAGGATTTATGCGGAAAATTCCTTCTGCCTAAACAATCATTGATTAAGACATGCAACAAAAAAATAATTGAAACTGTTGAGGTTTTAAATTTTAAATGTGTTATTGATGACAAAAGGGTACCTTTAGACCTTCACACGAATATAGACGCTCCTGCATCAACAGGAGAATAGAGGGGACACTGTTTCCTTTGGAGTCGTAAGAGCATTGCATTGATTCTGCTGATACACCAAATACGCTAACACTGCAAGAGCAGAAATTCAAACAGGTAATTCAGTAATCTGTGATGATTTCTTTATATATAAAAAGACTACTTTTCCAGTAATTTATTCATTCTGGAAAATATTCTTTTATGCTGACTTTCCCAATTTGAGCCCATAAAGATCGTAAAAAGATCATTTCGACCATTAGATTCAGCAATTCATGCTGAAAATTAAATTGTTTGAAGCTAGTTTCCAAACTGGAGCTCCAAAGATTGCTTTGAGAGTTTGAGTAGACTTGTTATGGTGTTGAAAAATATGCAGACCTTGCTGACATTTTGTTCTTTTGCTGTCTGAGAAAGTAAAAGAACACAACCTTTGACTTCAACTGATATATTGCTTTCATTTTTTCTCCAGAAAGTTGAAAGATTCAACACAGGAAAGGCAGTTCATCTTTGTTTCCGGGAAAAAGAACCTAAAAAGGGTCATTTGATCTTCAAGATATATTCTTTCTAGAAAAGGAAGCTGACGGTAACGTGACAGCTCAATTTTTCAAGACCAACCTTATGAACCCTAAAAATAACCCATCTCAATTGCACGACAAGCTCAGACAAGAAAGAATCTTGGAATTACATGCAGCTAAATCCCAGATCCAACCTACAGAAAAGTATGAACTGCTATTCCACTCAGCAATTTGGCCATGAAAAGGTATAAGGAAGAGGAATTGGACTATTAAGCAGCTTAAAATGCTGCCAAGGGTCAAAATCGGAAATTTTTCTAATTTTGAACTTGAAAGGGAATGAAAAGTTTCTATTTTTTCAATAAATCAAGCAAAGGTGGAGGAGAAATTAACAGAGTACCTAGCACTAGGAGCACGACAAGGGACCTCGACTTCGAACTCGACAGGAAGGCCCAGGAATCCATGGAACCGGTCGAAAGTCACGTGGGTTATGTGTCGGACGTTCGTTGGCCACCCAATCTCCATATGATGAACGGCGGCGCTCCCATCATCGACGCTGCACGAAGCCATCGATTTCCGCAGCGCAGACAGCAGGGCTGCCACCAAGGACAACTGGTTCTGCTCCTCCTGTGTCGGGCTCGGCCCTGTCTTCGCCTTTTTGGCGCTTCCGCCGCCGCCCTTTGTCACCATGACGAGACCCGTCATCTTGGAGTTAAACCGACTAGCCCCAAATGGATGGTTTGGGTGGAGAGTTGGGGGAAAGAGATAGAGAGAGAGCGGTGGTTGCACAGAGAACAGAAGAAGGGGTTTGAAGTTACTGACGTTAGTGTATAAAGATTCAAACGGCCACAAGTTTCAAATTTCTGTCTGATGCTTCACTTTATCCAGAAGACAGAATATTTGCCCACGGATTTTTCAGTTCATTACGGATCTGCCACTTTGTTTTTCTTGTTTTATTATTAAGATTAATTAATTAAATTAAACAAAAATTAATTAAACTAAATATCAAAAGTTAATGGATCAGTTTAGGGTTTGGTTCACCTAATAGACATGTTTGGGGTAATTATAAAGGAATGATATTATAAAGAAAGGGGCAGATGTAAGAATATGGTGAAATTATACATATATAGTTGACTAATTATATTTTACTATTTTAGATAGTATCATACATATATTTTTATAATATCCGTCATTGACCAATGAAGACTGCATTGCATTGGGTATTAGTTGGTCAACTGCTAAAGTTTGTTTGATTGTCAAATAATAATGAAGTAAAATGATAGATTTTTTTCCTTCATAACATACTAAAGTACGTTGCGGGATAAATCACTTGTATATATGTATGTATATATACATTAAATGTTATGCACGAAAAAAATATTGTTAAGTCTTATACATAGAATTACAGATATATTTAAAATGTACACATGTTGTAATAAAAGATTTAAAAAAAAATCATACCATTAAGTCATAACCATTTAGTTAATTAAAGTTGTGGAACTTGTGGTGATTTATATTAAACTATTTTATAATTTAACCATCGTAATTTGGCATAGAGTTTAACGTTCATCCTTTAAGCAAAGGTTTCTTTAACCAAAGGTTTTGAGTTCGAACATTAAGATACTCTAAAAAAACTACTATTTCTTTCCATTTTACAAAAAAATGAACTTAAAGTGACTAAGGATGTCGATAATTCAATTATGTGATGGGTTGTGTTGAAGATAAGTCATGATAAATTGTGTTTAATCTAAACACGGAATCGGTTTTATTCACGTGTTAACCAATATGACCCGTAAAATCATGACAAAAATCTTATTTTATAGTGTAATTTTGAGGGTCAATTCATAGACCTATATGATTCATAATTCCATGTGACTCAGTCGACGTATATAACTCAATGTTATTATAATCGGACCGGCTCTCGAATCGGCGATGAGGTTGGTTCCCGGTTTGACGTGCGGTTCATTGTTCACAAGCAAAAAAAAACTGAAAAATACAATTACAAACTATATAATCTCAAACACACACATAATTACCTCAAACTACATAGTTTCAAACACACACAAACTACATAGTCTCAAACATACACATTACTCTCAAACGTAATATAACACAACATAATTACCTCAAACTTTGAACGTATATAACACAATAGTCTCAAAATCAAACACAATAAGTGTAAACTTTAAACATAACTTCTAAACTGAAGAATTTGCTCAGTCGAACCGAAAAAATCGTTTTAAACCGAAGATAACCAGACCAAAAAAACTAAAATCGGAAACTGAGTGGTTTTAAAAAAACGGTCAGCTTTTCAAAAATCATACGGTCCAACCCGATTCAAACACTGTTCATACGCATTTCAGACTTTTAGTCGAACCAAACCGGACAGGGGTCCAGTTCCCGATCGGACCCAGTCGGATCGTTGGTCCGGTCTGGTTTTGATAACACTGATATAACTCGTACCATCTATAAATTTTCATAAAATATTATATATGTACTATATAAATTTATAAATTAACTTACAAGTTGGGAGTTATAATTTAAATACAATGTATTTTCCGCACAAGTTTTGTTGTTTTTTTCATGTCAAAAATAATCCTATGGAGGAGAGGAAAAGGGAAGGAGCGTACTCTGGATGGAGTCTGGGGACCATTTGCTGGAGAGTGAGGGACCCGCCAACCAAATTCAGTCAGCAAGTAGTGAATGCGTCTCTCACTCTCCTCTCATAAAGGTGGACACTCCCTTTACTATATATTAATTAATACCTACTTTATTTGCTAATATTTCGAATTTCAAAAATACAAAATTCTTGATTTCATATTCTGAATGACGGTCCAGAAAGAATAATTTAATTTAATAGTGGAAAAAAAAAACTTAAAATTATACAATTAAAATTTATAAATAATTTAATATGTTTGAAAATAATGAAAAATGCATATTTTCGTTAATCTTTGTACTAAATTTCTGTTAAATAATTTTTAAAAATATAAATTAACTAAATAGTTACTTAAATTCTACTAATTTTCTCTTTAATATACTACTATCATATGCAAGATTGCAGAACATAGTTAGAAATTTATCATAATATGGGCTAAAGAAAATAATTATATAATTTTGTAGGCAATAACTATATGATTTTAAAGAATTAAATTAAAAATATTTATATAATTTAAATTAGGAGTGAGCTCGGGTGGAACGGACCGACATTTTTGGCAAGATCGAGTCCGAGTCCAAAATTTTGGTCCTCACTTCTAGAGGATCGATGTCGATTTTGGGAAGAAAAAAACGTATGAGTAGGTCTTGCTTGACTCAATCTTGGACCGAATTTTTGCAATTCTCACCTCAGTTCTACGATAAAAGAGAGAAAATCTTCCATGGCGAAGAAAAGTGAGTTACACGGTTCCAGTAAGAGGCAAAAACGCAGCATGGACGACATATTTAAAGTTATGCATGAAGATCTACTGCAACGGGAGGAGCAACCCGAAGAGAAACTAGAAAACATCGAGCTTCCATTGACGCCCCTGTTCTATTACCCCCAATCGCGACTTTATTTGTCGTATCAGACGCCCTCAAAACCGATTGCCCTCTCATTTATGCCAACACCATTTTCGAGTTGAGCGATGTCGATGTTGAACGGAAGGTTACCAACGAAAAGTTTAAGGCCAGGCGAGACTCCCCTTACTTCAACGTCATCCTCCTCCAACTCTTTCGAGAGAGCGACGTTGCATGAAATGAGAGGATAAGGTTTGCGAAGGCGCGGAGAATGAAAGGCGTGAGGAAGAAGCGGATAAATGCTTAAACACTGAGGATTGGGGGGGACCATAAACACTAAAGTTGGGTTGGATCTGGCTTATGTGTGGTTTTGGAGGAAAAAACTCTCGTTCAGTCTCGGTCCTAACTAGTCATTTTTTTTTGTTCAGCCCTAATTTAAATATAAAATTACATAATTTTAAAAGTTTGAAAACAAAAAATTCTACTCTCATATTTTAAGTGGACAATATAAGGATATTTAAGTTGGGCTTTATGATGAAGAGGCCCCCACTTAAGCATATGGGTAAGACCCACTTGATTTTGAGTTTGAATTCTGATTTACTATTTTTAAGATGAAGACATAATATGGGGTTAAATGATCATTTTTTGAATTAAAGTACGAATTAATATGTACATAAATTATTATGTTTAAAATTAAATAAAACAATTAAATTACAAAGTTGTATTAATTTAATTAAGAAATACTAATGAACAATCTATCTATTAGTGAAATGATTTTTTAACAAATATTTACTTAACTCAATATAATATCTTAATTTTAAGAATATATTATATCTTTCCAGTTTTATTATATGTTTAAATCTACAACTATATGTATGTACCAAGTGTATTTTGCAAGCTGATATAAATATAATTTGGTTAAAAATAAAATAAAAGATAATAATTTGGTTGATTAAGTTAACTATTAATACGTGTGGATTTTAATGATTATACAATTTGAAGCTAATTAATTAATTATAGAGTTTTGGAATCCAAACTTATGATATTCTGCCACGTGACATTATTGATCATTCTTAATTTTAAAATGGATTAGAAAGTTTTATGAAATTAAATAATATCATTTTGAAGTAATGCAATGCCTTACGGTGCTGTTACTCTATGAAGTTAAATAATATTCACTATCCTAGAATCCTAGAATTCGAAGCCATACTGATTTGCCATGCTCATGGAGATGTATAGCTACTCCACCCTCATCAACTCCATTTCCGACGGATGCAACAGTATTAATCCTGAAACTATCTTCTCAGCTCGTACCTTTGACATCATCGAAGGTCAGTTTCCGACCATTACTGCTGCTTAAGTTCTTAAAATGCAGAAATTTACAGAATTTCTTGTCAAAATGTAGGGAAGTTGAGACTGCACGCCTTGTGTTCGACAAAATGTCTATGAGGGATTTAATGTCTTGGACAATTAAGCTAAAACTTGAAACTTTACTGTGGACAGTTAAGCTTTTGTGAGCGCAAGTAAACCTCATAATATCTCAACTTCCACACGAATTTTCTGGCTTATTGAACGACCCAAGGATGAAAACATGATTCATATACTTAATATAGGTTATCGACATGTGATATTAGGAAGGCATAATGCTAATTTTCCAGAACTATTTTGGTTAAAATGTTGAAACTGTAAGAAGTAAAAAGATTATAATTGAGTGTTGCAGTATGTATGGTTGAGTTAACATCCACTAGAAATTAAAGTTGGATATTAATGATTGTACTAAACTAGTATTTATATTGCGATATTATCTTTTGGTTGTTCATCATTTTGTAGATGATTGCATAAATCATAATCTTTTCGCTGTAATATTAGTCATCATTTCTATTTAACGCATATATTAAAGTCATCATTTATTTTCCATTGTGCTGCAGCTATCCTTCCATCTAATACCTTGATATGACAATTAACTTTTCCATGTACATTAATACTCAAAATATATATAGAGTGGAATTGATTCCATAAAAGGTATACTCTCTTTCAGGAGTTGGTGGAGCTGACTTTAATACGGAGGATCCAATGAAAAGATTAGACATGAGAGTCTCCAATGCAACAGAAGATGAACGATTATGCTCCATTTTTTTTTAGATTAGATTGTTTACAAAATGTGTTGTGCTGCATTTAATATGTCACTTTGAACTCGAATTTAGAGAATTCATTACTTATTTATGTATTAAAAAACTGTTGTTTGTGAAACTTAGTTTCTACTTGAAATACATTTGCCCAGAAAATCTTTACTGAAAGTTTGTGAACTTTGTATGTCATTTGTCTGTAACATTTGTCTGTAACTTAAGTATGAAAACCATTGCGTCATTTGCAAATGTGGTAACTTATGTTTCTGGAGAAATTGTTAAATGTTATTTTATCTTCTCTTAAATGTTATCAAACGGTTACTTTAGTTTGAACTTTTTGTTACCTAACTGTTACTACATCATAATTCATAAACATAAAAGGGGTAGAATCGTCTTTAAATTAGATCACGTGACTTTCTCGTGACAGTCATACAGAAATATGTGACGGAAACTTAACGAAATGACCGTTCAGTCACATCCTCAAACTTAAGTAACGGTTCAGTCACGCAAAAAAATGTGAGTAACCTTTAAATCACACGTGTTAAAATAAGTAAGTGAAAAGATAGTTTGTTTGTTTTTTTGGCCAAATAAGTGAAAAGATAGTTAACCTTATATAATATTATCATTTTCTTAGAATTGTGCTCCAGCCTCTAAGCGTCGGTTTAATAACCGGTTCAATGTAAACGAATTCCCTCCCTACAGCTACAGTATATTCTAGAGTAAAACTTGGTTAACGAGGAATCTGCTTTGCTGCTGAGTGCTCATTTCGCAGTGAATTTCTTGCTTCTTCATCAAGAATCTCTGAAAGCTTCTCCGTTCTTCATCTCTTCCATCCTTCCATATTCTTCGATTCTCCAATCTCTGCAGCTGCGAATCCCTAATTCTGCCGATCACACAATCGGAACGATGCTGCTGAGAATCCGCTCAAGAGACGGCCTGGAACGCCTTAAGGTCGACGATCCGAACGCAACAGTGGCCCAGCTCAAAACCCTAATCCAATCACAGCTAAACATCCCGATTCCCCAGCAAACCTTATCTTCTAATCAGAACGTCCTTCTCGCCAAAACAACCGATGACCTTTCTAAATTCACCGACATGTCGAACCCTAACGCACCTCTTTCCGCCCTAAACATTTCTCACGGCTCCTTCGTCTATGTTCACTATGATGGCATTGAGCGCACTGTGTCGGGGCCGGCGTTCCACCCGGCAGGCTCCTTTGGGCGAAAAATGACAATGGACGATCTCATCGCCAAGCAGATGAGGGTGTCTCGACAGGAAAATCCTCAATGTGAGCTGGTTTCGTTTGATCGTGATTGCGCCAATATGTTCCAGAATTACGTGAATGATTCACTTGCTTTTGCTGTGAAGAGAGGGGGATTCATGTATGGGACAGTGAGTGATATCGGGAAAGTTGAGGTTGATTTCATATATGAGCCTCCACAGCAAGGGACAGAGGAAAATTTGTTGTTTTTCAGAGACCAAGAGGAAGAGAAGTTGGTGGAGGCTATTGCAATTGGGTTAGGGATGAGGAGGGTCGGATTTATATTCACACAGAGTGTTAGTCAGAGCAAGAGGGACTACACCTTGTCGAATAGGGAGGTTTTGCAGGCAGCAGAGTACCACGCTGAGAGTGACTTGAAGGAGTGGGTGACAGCGTTGGTGAAGTTGGAAGTGAATGAGGATGGAGGAGCTGATGTTCATTTTGAGGCCTTTCAGATGAGTGATGTCTGCATTAGACTCTGGAAAGAAGGGTGGTTCGAGACTGACATTGTTAGTGAAGAGGAAGGTGGAATCGATCCAAAGCTTTCAAAGATGAAGAAGGATGTGGTGGTTGGTGTGAAGGATACCAAGGAGGTTGATAATGATTTCTTCTTGGTAGTGGTTAAAATTTTCGATCATCAGGTATGTTAACTTTGCAGAATCTAAGCTTTACTGTTAGATTTGCTCTCTGTTGAAGCTCTCCAGTACTTGTAGGATATATATAGAAGCTTGGCGGCTTTCCCTTTTGTGTTATGTTGTTATATTTAATGTTTATATCATCTGTTTTGCTTTGCTTGTTTCTATTGAGCCTTAGCATTCACCTAACTGATGCATGTGATGTGTTCCATGTATTGGCCTGGCCCCTTATTGTCTACTGACTAGGATGTTCTGAGCTTTGGAGGTGAGTTAAACTATGTGACTATTTGCACAAATGATTCAGTTTTAGGGAACTTGGTTAGATGTTATTCTTATTGCATGATATTCTTTTGGAATGATCAAAATTCAAAATGCCTGATCGTGGGTGGATCAGGTGTAAAGTTTGTGGATAAAACCGACCTTAAACTTAAAGGGCAATACTTTATCAGAAAAGATACAAGGATGCTGCTTTGAAGAAACAGAATAAGAGCAGTTGCTTTACATGGAATGAATAGTAAATTCTAAATTAAAATCTCACTTTTGAACCAGCCTCAGCAAGGGACAGTAGAATACTACACTAGGTCAGGAATCTCTCATTTTGCGCCTATATCTTCAAGGCAATAGACTGAAGAGTGTCAAGGTCTTAAAGCAACTGGAAATCATAAGTATGCCATGTATGATAAATTTGGAGGACGGATACCTTAGTTGGAATTTTTAGAAATTTCATTCTTAACATTCTCAAGCCATGTCTGTGCATCTCGTACTTTTGTTACTAGTTCTGATAAAATACTATATGGAAGGATTGGCTCTGGTTCGTTTAGAAAGTGTGGTTAGAGGGTCAACAGAGTCACTGTACTTTGATCATGCAGATTTTAATGACATTTCCTCTGCTATGTACTAGACCTGGTGAACATTATATATTGCTTTAAACACAAATTCTAGCTGAAAATCAATGGATGAAGTATTAAAACATAGTCGGATGTGAAAAAGTTAAGTGGGTTGTGTCTAACTTCTGACATTAGTGTCTTATATTATTTACTCTAAACCCTTCATTGTTGTTATTTGGCTTCTGCAAATCAAGTTCAAGTTTCTATTTTTTCTTGATCTGTGATTGTTATCTAATCATTGCAAATATTTTGCAGGGTCCCCTCTCAACCACCTTCCCTATCGAGAATCGGAACATTCCAGTGACCACAAGGGCGTTGAAGAATCATCTAGACCGCACAAAGAACCTTCCATTCGTGAAGAGAATCTCAGACTTCCATCTACTTCTGTTACTTGCTAGGTTTCTAGACATCCATGCTGATGTCCCAGCTTTAGCAGAGTGTGTCAGCAGACAGGAACAAGTCCCAGACGGATACAAGCTATTGATCGAGTCTGTTGCTAGTAGTTGTTGATTTTTCGGCCTCCTATCCGAGCTGATCATAATCAAAATAACAGATTAAGTGAATGTTTATTGCCTTGTAATGCGATGTTTTTCTGTGATTTGATGTTACAAATAGCAGTAATCAACTTAATAGAACTATTTATTTCTTTGAAGATGAGGATCTTGGATGTTGCTCTTTTTTTTTCTTTCTTTGAGCATGAAACTGTCACCAGAAGCCAAACATGTGCAGCATGAGAAGCTATAATCATTTATGGCCCGTTCGTTTGATGGATTTGGCCCGAATTTGGGCTTACGGAATCCGTAAGCCCATGTTCGTTTCAAGGAATTGACAATTCCTTGGAAATGGAATCCGGGCGGTCCGGGCTTAGGGAATCCGGGTAAAAACCTCGGATTCCCTAAGCCCACACGGGTCGGAATCCGGATTCCGCATCCAAATGACTGAATTGCCCTCGTGATTTTGAAGTAATTACTCCCCTGCCATCGTTGATTTGCGAACCTCTGAATGACAGAAGCTGAACCTCTGAAGCTGAACCTCGTTTCTGCGATTCATCGGTTCTCGTTTCTTCGATTCTGTGATTCTTCTTATTCATCTCGTTTCTGCGATTCATCCCTCAGGTACGTTCGATTCTGCGATTCATCCTTTGATTTCTAACCGAATCTCCCCTAATTTCTGATGAACCCAGAATCGATTCTGGGTTCGTTAATCGATTCTGGGTTCGTGAATCGATTCTAGGTTCATCCTGGGTTCATGAATCATGGGTGGAGATGCTGTTGAATCGATATGTTGATTGAAATTGAGATGCTGTTGAATTTGTTTCATGCTGTGATCGATATGTTGATTGAAATTGAGATGTTGTTGAATTTGTTTCATGCTGTGATCGATATGCTGTTGAATTTGTTTTATGCTGTTGATTTTGTTTCATGCTGTTAGTAATAAAAATTGAATTATGTGTTTAAAGTGCTGTGATCGATATGCTGTCTTAAAGTGGATTATGAAAAACAGTGCTGTGATCGACTGTTTAGACTTGGAATTTATGTGTTTGTTTGAAAAAAATAAGTTCCTTTCAATTCAAATAAAATAAGAAACACGAAGTACATGCAAATATATTTGGAGGTTCTACATAATATCAATTGTCAGGTGTTTTTAGAGAAAAGTAGGTGAGTTGTCCTCTGCTTAAGTAAGGAAAAGTATGGGCTATACTATGTTCCTTTTATTTTATTATCCTTTTAAAAGATGACATAGAAAATGTGCCAAGAATATGTTAACAGATATGGTGTCTCTATCAGTGAAAAACGCTTCATAGAGCCCACTTCTTTGTTTTCTCTCAACTAGAACCCTAGGATAAGGAAAGCTACTGCTTTAGAGAAAAAAGAATAAAAGGTATAGATACTTATTGTTATCATGGTTATGTACAAACCAAACGTTGCTAATATTTGTTGATTCGGTGTAATAGGATTCTCGCCAATTCGAAGCCTTGTCCAAAGTGCAAGCGACCGATTGAGAAAAACCAAGGATGTATGCACATGACATGTACACCACCTTGTAAATTTGATTTCTGCTGGTAAGTCCTGGTGTTCTTGCCGTGGTAGTATTCGTGTTATCTTTTGTGGAATACAGAATTACAGATACTATAGTTCGGTGGTGATGCCTGAAGATGTAATCCTTAACATGTAAGTTCTATAATGTTGTGTGAAGGCTCTGTCTCGGTGCATGGTCAGATCATGGCGAGCGAACAGGTGGTTTTTATGCATGTAATCGCTATGAGGCAGCTAAGCAGGAGGGAGCAGTAAGAGCTCTAGCCCCTTTCAGATGCTCTTGTTGTATATCACATATAAAGTTGCTATTAGATGACCTTCAAGTCTGAAGCATATGAATTAGCAAGTTTAGATCCAACAAAATTATTAATTTCTGTGCTTGAATTTTGCTTTATTTTCTCAGTATGATGAGGCTGAAAGGAGAAGAGAAATGGCCAAAAATTCCTTGGAGAGATACACTCATTATTATGAGCGTTGGGCAAGCAATCAGTCGGTATGTGCTGAAAACTCTCTATAGGGCAAGTGATAATTTTGATAATTTTATTATATTTTTGCGCATTCAGTAAACAAAGCGGTGTTTTATTTTTGCAGTCAAGGCAAAAGGCTATTGCTGATTTACACCAAATGCAAACCGTGCATGTGAGTATATATCTCACTTTGTTTATTTGAGGTTTCTGTCCTTGTTCATAGTTCATACAATGAGATCACGTAGGTTTCCTGGCAAAATGAAAAAGAGTGAGATGGTAGAACATGTTTATGTATGTAAGATGTATTATGTATGTGGTCATGTTTACATTCTTTATTTTTTTTAAATAGAATTAATAAGTTGGTCTTTTTAAAAAAAAATTTAAAAAAAATTCGTTTTTAATTTTTTTTTTTTTATAAACGTTTTTAATATTTTTTAAAGTTTTAGAATTAATTAATACAAATTATTTTTATTATATACTATACATATACAAAGAGGGGCAAATATGTCATTTTACCACATCACATTCCTATTCCGTACACAATTCCACCAAAGAAACAACAGAATTCCTTATTCCGTTCTATTCAATTCCACCAAAAAAACAACTTCATATTCTTAACTCCTATTCCGTATTCCCAATTCCTATTCCGTATTCCGTATTCCGAATTCCGAATTCCGTCAAACAAACGCACCGTTATACTGAAGCATGATCCATCATCTATCATGAGCTCTACAGCACTGTGTTCTGCATTACATGAAATGATAGTGTAAAGTTCAAGCAATTGTGAACTCTTTTCTTAAAAAGTTGTCCCATTCACAGTTCATGATCACATTTACAATTTGTTGGCTATGGATGACAATCTGTTCTTCAATGTTGAAATTGGTGTAATACCATTTCTTTGCAAGTATACTTGACAGTAGAATCCCACACCCTTTCCTTCTATAATTGTTATAATGCACTTCCCTGGTTTGAGATTCTATTTATTTTGCTTCTGCAGGTTTGAGATTAACTGTTGTACTTGTGTCCAGCTCATCATTACCTGCTAAAATTGCATGATCCTTTCTTTACCCTAAAAATATATAAATCCCAAGCTAAGTAAGAACTATAACCACAACTACCAAAAGTGTAGTGTGGTTGACTGTTGATGAGGAATAATGATTGTTGGTTGAGATCCATAATGAAAATTATACACACTTTATTTTGGTTGTAGAGTACCCGTGCTTGAAAAAAGCTGGTCCATTTTTTAGGACTGGACTGATGAATAATGCATGAGCTGAGCTGGCTACCATTCATTCATACAGAGTACTTGTATCTGAATTTTAATATGAACAATTTGCTAGTTTTTTTTAGATTTTTGAAAAAGTAGGTATTGTAATTTTATTTTTTAGAAAAGTAAGTATATAAGAAAAATATTTCGAAATATGGATATACGGTATCGTCTATTCCCAATTTTTTTTTTAATATTTTGATGTTTAATTAAAAATAAAATTATGTATCTATTAAAAATATTAAGTAAGTAGATATTTTAATTGAGATTCAAATGATACAAAAAATATTAAATTTGAATTTACAGATTGACTGTATGCTGTGCCGTAAGTTGAGATATGAAAATTTGACTTTGTTAATTTTCCAAAGTTTAGTTGTCAAAGTGCAATTTTTTGCATAATTTAGCTAACAATTGCAAATTTATTTATAAAAAATAACTAGGAATTTGTACAATAAAAAAGATAATAAATAAAATGTTATTTTTTGTTACTAATTAACATTATATTAAATAAAGTTAGTAAATTATAAAATTAGTTGAGAAATTGTTTAAAAAAAAAAAGTTGAGCCAGTAAGTATGTATATACCATTAAAGTTTATAGATAGCAAGTATTTAACCCTTGAACTCGAGCTTTGAAAAAATGGGTTTAATTGGAAAATGATTGAAAGTGCAAGGGTTAATTTGTCATTTTGTAAAAGTTGGTGATTTAACTGTTTCACTAGGGATATGCTTACCAACCATAATACTCAGTAACTATATATGTATATTAACTTGAACTGACCACCAATTACCCAACAAAAAAATATTTCACCAAAGAGTCAACAAAAGCATCTATAGAAGAAGCTACCCGTTGGGGAAAAAAAAAAAAAAAAAGAAAAGAAGAAGCTACCCGACAAAAGGATAATGAATCTTGGTTTTTTTCTCTTTTGTCCCCAGATATATAGAAAGACAGACCAATAACTCGTGTACGGTCTTTTCTTTTTCCGATTTTGACCTCAAAACATGCACTGACTTTCCAATTTCACCCTCTCCATTTCTTGCACTGCGAACTCGGCCTTGTCTTCTCCTTCCCTGCGGTCAACGGGCACGGAGCATGCAACGGTACGACCATGCAATTGTACTGCAAGCACAGTGAGCTGCTCAGAGGAATCTCAGCCGTCGGATTAATCTGGATACCGGTCAGAAAATTGTGGTGCAAATATAGAATCTGTATACTCGACGCCAATAACTTGTCCACGAAGATGGCGGGGACTTCTCCCGTGAACCGGTTATTATTAAGGTAGAGACGCTGCACGGTTGAGAACATAGGCGATACAGAACCGGAAAGTTTGTTGTAGCTCAGGTCAATAGTTGCGATCCTGACCGGTTCGGTTGGGTAGACTGAACCGGAGAATGAGTTTCTTTGAAGTTGGAGACTTGTGATTCGGAAGCTGAAGATACAAACCGGGATGGGACCGGTGAACTGGTTCATGCTGATGTCGAGGTAACGAATCCGATTCAAACGAGACAGAACCCGGTTAACCGGTCCGGAGAGACGGTTTGATGAAAGAGAAAGGTACTGAAGGGAAGGAGGGAGGACGGTAGGGCCCAGCCAGCCGGAGAGACCGTTGTGCTTTAAGTCGAGTCTGGTCAGAGTCAGGGAGACAAACGGCGGGACAGGACCAGACAGTTTGTTGTGGCAGAGGATGACGTTGGTGAGCCACGGCAAAGTTCCGACTGACCGCGGGACAGGACCGGTGAGCTGGTTGTAGCTGAGGTCGAGCGTTTTTAGCCCGCGAAGGAGGCCGAGGTTGGACGGGATTGCGCCGGAGATGAAGTTGCGGCTGATGGCGAGGAACCTCAGCCTCTTGAGCTGATACATGGTCTGTGGCAGCTGCCCGTAAATCCGACCAGGAACGACAGTGAGCTCCGACAGGGCCGACAGCTTCCCTATCGCCGGACTGATCCGACCAGTAAGCCCCGGAGAACCCGCCCTCGGGTCGCCGAGGTTAAGTGAAGCCACCTTATCTCCGGAACAGTAAACTCCTGCGAAGTTGCAGGGGTCAGAGGTGAAGTCCCACGACGAGAAGAAGTTCGACCCCGGCAAGTCCCGCAGCGACTTACGAATCGATTGAAGCGCCAAAAAATCGACGGGATCGAGGATCGCGACAGCACCGAGGTTGCAGCAATGGAGGCAATAGATTACGATGAAGGCCGATGATAGCAGTCGCCGCCGGACCGACATGGGAGAGGGAAAGGTGGTGACTGTAGAAGGAGAGAGAGAGACGAAGGCGTTTTATAGTATGAGAAGGAGAGGAGAGGGAAACTGCTTTGTCCGTGAGTCACAACTGCCGAACAGCTTGTAAATGGAGGCGTGAAAGCTTTAATGGCGGAAGTGAAAGTAGTGGGAGAGCTTCGTTTCTACAAGATGAACTAAGGTCAGAGAGAGAGAGAGAGAGAGATGTAGCTTGTATAAGAAGAGTCATGGGCTTCTCAGAGAAGACGCAGTGACATTACTAAACTAAGCTTACTACACTGTGGATTTCTCTGTCTGAAACATTAACACACTAAACTAGGTAAGTTATTATTCTATAATTTTATTTTCTCCTAATTGTTTTAATTAAAATAATAATTATTTCACATTTTCCAACTCATAATGCTTGGAATTAAATTTTACATGCTTTTTATACATCGTATTTTACTTATTAATAATCATTATTGATTAGGTTAATTTTATGTTTTATAATTGTATTGGGGCTGAGATTTTGTCTTGGTTTCTTTATCGGGAACACGGTGGAGGGCCCAAATGGTTGTCCGAACCTACCTGGAGTGTTTTTTTATGTAGGTTCGGGTGAGGGTGATTAGTTGGTTCGGTTGGGATGCTGATCACGTGATTATATTATCGCTCCCTCGGGAAGAAGTAAAATTTTGCTGTGTAGAGAACCAAAAAATAAAATAAAAACAACACAGAAAATGTTAATCGAGGGGTCACCTGGGGTGTCATATTAAATGTCACCGAAGCTAATGTTTTGACACGTGAAGAGTCCACCTCACTACTCACTAGTGTATCACAGTAAAGATAATATGGGTCTTACATTAGAGTATTCAATAATCAATACTATAAATAGTATAAATGTCTCTAAAATATATTTATAATAAAAAGTTATAATCATGAAATGAATTAAATTCATTTTGAATTTAAAAGAAAGAACTCGCTCTTTAAGACAAAATTTAAAAAATGAAAATTGTACATATTTTTACAAAAAAATAATATATGTTTTTTTAATATAATGAATGCATTATTATGTTTGAAAACGAGAGTGAATCACATTTTGTAAATTCTTTTAAAAAATCTTTGTTAAATATTTTTTTTGTAAACTTGAATAAATGTTCAAATGTGACAATTAAATGTACATTCCTCAAGCATGATTAAATATTTAAAACATTTTTGAAAAAAAAAATATACAGACTTTTCCGTATAAAAAGTAAGACAAATCTTCAAGTCTTCAACCCCTTCCATTTTTATCCGAAAGTCTTTCGAGAAATTTCGGTATCTTGCTATGATACGGCACTTTCTTGACAGTTGACAGCATACACTGCACCAAAGTACACTGCACTGCAGTGTCGTTATGCTTTAATTAGAGAGTATAAACTGTATTTTATCGGGTAAAATAAAAGTGATAGTTTTAAATTTGTTATTATTTTACATTTTTTTAAATGCAAAGATTCAATATTGAAAGAAAATATCTTCCTAATGAATTCCAGTGTTTCAGATGGTCAATATAAGATCATAATATCACTTACATTGGCATATCCTCTATACTGTTTTTTGTTCTTTCCTTTTTTACATCGACATTGACATATCCTCTGTACATTCACAAAATGTACGGTTTGGTTCGGACGAACCGATTTTTTATGCACACTCCTAGATTTTAGAAGGTTCGGGCATCATCCTTGTATTCAATATAAAAGAATCCCTGGGGTTTTAGTAGGGATGGTTATAAATCAGTTCGGGTCGAACCAGTTCATGAACCGTAATTAACTTTACAACATTTTAAAGAGGTACGATTTACCTCTCCAATTTTTGTCCGCTCCAAATTTTGATTGATTTACCGTACTTGTTCTTAATCGGTTCGACCGAACTACTTTATATATATTTAAAAAAAAACTACAACAATACATAATTCATATTCCATACATGATAATACATAATCCATAATCTATAAACCATAATCCATAAACTATAATACATAATCCATTATATACCAATGTAGATTGTAAATCATCATCGAACCAACTTTGGTCTAATACTGTAGAATATATATTTTAATAATTAAATATAACAATATATTAAAACTGGTACGGTTTACCGTTTGCGAACTGATTTTTTGTATCTCGTCTGAATCACTCCATTTGTTGTGCAAAAAAATATTTGGTTTGTGAACCAGTACGATTCACAAAATGCACGGGTTGGTTCGGTCGCACCAATTTTTATGCCCACCCCGTTTTAGAAGGTTCGAGCATTGTCCTTGTATGTTTATTTCATATTTAAAATATTCATCACTCGCACTATAGTCAATCTTTTAGAGATAAAATGTTAATTATGGATTAGTTTAAATCCAATATCTGAAATTAAAAAATAAAGAGTGTTGAACCGCAATATACCATATTACATCCCACATCCCAGGATGGATAGTTGTCTATACTTATTAATGAAGCACAAACATGACAGATAGGACCCTGTATATATGTCTCTCAAGTGTCAATTTTGCATGCCATATATACATACATATATATATAAGAAATATTTGAATCGTTTTGGTCAAAATGAAAGCAACAAAAGAGAAAGAGGCACGTGCTGTTACAGGCTTACAGCATCAAAGAGAGACGGGTCTTAACCTATGACTTATAAGGTCATACTTAAATAATTTATAGATTATTGTTGAGACTATCAAGCTGATAAGACTTGAGATAACTCTATGGAGAATGTTTAAAGACAAAAACGACAGAAATTATATATATATATATATATATAGTAGAGGTGTTGATTATAAATTTATTTATTTGTTTTTATTTATTTATTTATTTTATTTTCCTGCTTCTTCTTTTTTTCTTTGTTCCGGACACCTTTTTTGGTCCATGAGTTTCAATGCACCAACTCCAACAAACCCATTTGAATGCTAATTGATCACAGATTCACAATACATGGATGACCCCCATGGCCATGGACCATGGCCATGGTGATGCTTCTTCATTAGGGATAGCAGGAATTTGTATTTATTACTTCCAAATCATATATGGATAAGTTGTGGGAGACATTATCTGTTTGTGTATTTGTGTGTGAAAATATACATATATGGAGAGAATACTATTAGTTTTATTTTATATATATATAAAAATTTACTTCAAATATAATCATAATTGCTAAATAGCAATATTAAAAAATAATTATTTTTTATAAAAAGTATCATTTTAATTTAATTTTATAATTATAAATACATAAATGAAAATCTAACATGTGTATTTATTTACTTAATTTTTTTTAAATAATATTATTGTATGATAATTTTCTTTTCATAAATTTTTCCTAAACACATATGATTATGTACACATGTCAATATATTTAGGAATGTCAATATGATAACAACAAATATCAAGTTACATGTGATTGATAATTTTATTATTAAAAAAATGTATAAATCATAATTTACGTAATATAAATTCAAACATTTTAATATTGACATTAACAAATATTGAGATGCTTAACATCAGTCAAATCTCAAATACTTATATATCATTTTTATTTACTAAAATATAAAATTATTACAATGTACTTTAATTTTATTATTTTTGTTATTTATTAACTTGATATAATCATTTATTTTTTAAACTTTTGTTTAAGATTTGATTTCTTTCTACCTTATTTTTGTTTTGAATCTAAAAATCAAATTAATAGTTATATATTTAATTATTGGTGAAAAGATATATACATTACTATCTATTTAGTTAAATTTTTAATTAACTTATTTATTATAATTTATTATTTTTTTCTATTATAACTATTATGTACTTTTAACACTTAGTTCATTTTTTAAGGTAATTAAGCTAAACTATAATTATAAATTAGTTGTATTGGCTTAAATATATATTAAATATAATTTATATATTAGAAGTCTTGTTTATCATTTATTTATTTGAAATTATTTTGTAAATAATATTTTTTTTTATCAGTTTTCATTTTTATTTATTTATCTTACTCTTAATGTTTGTGTAATTTTTCAAAATAAATTGTTAGATGCAAAACTTGCAAGTTACTATTGTTTAAACTTTAAAGACAAAATTTAATTTGACATACTTGTAAATGTAGCATTTTTTGAAAGTGAATGTGAAGTTTTTGATTAATTTTGGAGTGTCATATGGATGTGAGAGAATAATGACGTAGATGTAACTTCTTTTTTTAACATAGACAAATCAAATTAAATTATTTGAACACTATGATATAGAAAATTGTGTTAAAAGTTTACTTGTCAAAATTATATGATACTTAGTCAAATTAATATAGATATATAGATGACGTTGGAAATTATGTAAAAAATTATTTAAAACTCAAAATAAATATTCAATCAACAAATAAAGGGTTAATTACTTGAATGGTTGCACATCTTTGCCCACATGACTAATTGGTTATAACTTGTGCAGAATGGTTACATATATTTCAGCATGTGACTAATTGGTTATTTTTATTGTTCGTCGTTAAAAATCACTGTGAAGTCATTATTTGGATACATAAAATGATCAAATTACCCTTACCTTCATTAATTAAGTATTGACAAAGGAAGAAGAAGATGGAGACCCATTCTTCATTAATTTTGGGTTTTCCCTATGCGACATCATCGTTCGTGGCTTCTGGGTACCGATTATGGATAGGCGAATCGTTGAGGAGCTTTCGTTTTCGCCGAATTTGAGATGAAATTCGACCTGGGTGTCGCGCAAAATCCTGTGTATTTAAATTTATGTTAACCAATTAGTTGAATTCAAGAAAGATGATTCAAATTGAGATACATGTTCGTACGGATTCCATGAACGATCTAGTGGTTCATAACACCCAGATTTCAGTGTTCTGTATTCTTCCGCAGTTCCGTTCATAATCCCCTACCCCAATTTTTCCTTCGATTGTGAAAAAAAAAACTAATTTTGGTATGAGAGGCACCGAATCAAAAATTTTGATGACAAGAAGATGTATTATGTACTAAACAAGTAGTTGTATTTGAATTTGTTGTTGCATTTTTTTGTTGAAATGGAAGCAAGAAGATGTATTATGTACTGATGTTCTTTAGAACCTGAATTTTTTGAACAATGTCTAAATTTAAGAGGTGATTCTTGACTTGAAACGTGATTAAATGGTTATGTATGTAGTTCTATATTGTGATTAAATAGTTGCATATGTTTGCTTGTAATGTGATTAAATAGTTACGTTCGTATTCTTAAAATGTGTTTAATAGGTTAAAGTGCATTAACTTTCATATGAAGAACATGATGAACTTTCAATTGAAGACACTTCAACTGGAAACTGGAAAGTCGAAAATGATTATCAGAAGTTGTTACTGGAATGTTGAATCGCTACTTCTGGGCATTGGTGAGGAGGCGATGTGGAATGAATCATTCTATGTTAATATTAGTTCAAGGATGACACTGGAAAATGTACAATTTTACAGACCTCTGCAACATCATACAAACAGTTGCAAACTTCAATTTCTATAATCAGAGAAGCCCATAAACGTACTAAGTTTTCCAGAGCCCATTGTCTGGTTACCATTACATAACTGTTACTAAATGGAAGCAATTTAACAAACAACAAGAAAAAAACACTTATTGCACCCTCCAATAAATCTCTGTTGTTGTTTAGTTGGCACCAACAACAACATGCTCGACTCAGAACAAACCCACCACAACCACACTATGTAAAAGTAAGTCTGTCGAATAAAAAACTTATCTCTATACCATAACCAACCATTAATTCTTTCCCGTGCTTATCACTCTTTCTTTATTTGATATTTATGCCGCATTATATACTGAATTAACGGGGAGACAACATCATTTATTGTTCTTTGAGAGAGTGACAAAAGTGACACATGTGACCATAAGGACAGAAATGTGCTGAAAGAACCATTATGCAGACCTCAGTCTTGTACCTAGATTAAATAGGTTTGGTTTGAAAGAACCAAGATTAATTTCAGTTTGGTTTAGAAAAATTCATAATTTAGCAAAAGTAGTAAAGGGAAGAAGAAGCCAAGTTGGAGGATTTTCTAATCTTTGTGTTTTATCAAACCTGAATTGTCATTGTAGTTGGACTACAAATTAATCAGACATGGTTTTACATTCTTAAATATGCAAATTGTAGTAAATCGAGTGAATGTGTGGAGCAACAAAGATGAGATGGAATTTGATGTGGAAGTGGAGATCTTAGCTAGAGTAAGACAAGACAATTTGCTAAATTTGCGTGGTTATTGTGCAGAAAGACAAGATTTGTGTTGTTCTGTTTCTTCTATTTAAACACATTTTAAGAATACGAACGTAAATATAAAATCACGTCACAAGCAAACATATGTAACTATTTAATCACATTATAATAAAACACACGTAACCATTTAATCACATTTCAAGCCGAGAATCAACTTTTAAATTTAGATACTGTTTTAAAAAATAGGTTCTGAAGAACATCAGTACAAAATATCCAAGTTTTAAAGAACATAAAAAAACAGGTGTCTCTCTTTCACTCTCTTCCACAACCTTCACAACCAAACATCAAAGTCAACAACAATTTAAACCTCGACTCAACTCAACTCGATTTGAACACAATATCCATAGCAATTTTAGGGGTTTAAGGAATCCATCCACAACGATCTTAACTGAGTGACTTATGATTTTTTTTGGGATGTCGTATTATTGGGAGACAAGTAGCAGAAAACATTGAATCTGTTGGAACCGAGGGAGAATCTAACAGACTGAAGGTGCGATCTGGACAAACAAAAAATGAAGAACAAATAAGAATATAAGTAAGGGCATCTTCATTTCAGAAGGGTCACGTGATTGATATATGTGAAAATGATGGGAAACTTTAACACTTCAGTGACAGAGTAACCAATCAGTCACATGCTGAAACATCTGTAACCATTCAGTTACGCGAAAAAACATGTTTAATTCCTTAATCATATTGGTCAAACATGTATAACAGTGTAATTAATTTAACCAACAAATAAATGATAAGATCAAATTTAGTATATTACATAAAAGTATAAAACCCTCTTATTCACTCTAAAATCGTGCCTTCATAAAACAGTAAACCTTCTTAAAACCCTCTGTTTACAGTTTACACTGCCTCTTTCGAGTCTGACTGACCATGGCGTCTGTGGTTCTGAAAAACCCTAATTCCAGGCGCCTCCTCCGTCCATTTTCCTCTCAAATCTACTCATGCTGCCGTGGAGCCACTTCCACTCAGCCTCCACTCATTGTACCATCGCTCTCCGGAAATGACAGTAGCAGCGTTGGTGCGCTCGCTCCGTGGTCCAGATCCATGGCCACTTTTACACGAACGTGAGTTATCGAGATTTGGATTGATCTTTTACTGTTCTTACCTTCTCCTTACTTTTAGAGCTGAAATGCTTAAGATCTTTCATTCGTGGAGCGATTCATGATAGTGCGTAATTGGTAGCCAAAAACAAATTTGAAGTCAGAGCATAGGAACAATTGGAGTTTGGAAATTTGAGATGTAGGAATGGTTGATATGAAGTTAGTATTGGTGCTGTGATATATGAATGAATAAACTAGTAGCACTTGCATTGTGGAAGTTTGATTGTTGGTTGATCTCTATGTGTATGGCGTGGCGTGTTGAAATTCCTTCAATTTCACAAGGCGATACTGTGCATTCGATAAGCAACCATGAACCATCGTTTGATTTAATCATCTGCGCTCTAGTTACCATATGTTGTTTGGAATTTAGGAACTTGATCAAGCAATTAATGTTTGTATCTGCTGCCGCGTTTATCTCTTTTCAGTAAACCTCATGTAAATGTGGGAACCATCGGGCATGTTGATCATGGGAAGACTACCTTAACAGCAGCAATAACTAAGGTAACGTTTACTTATTTTTCTGAGTTATTGTCAAGACATTGATGACTTTTTATCTGTTCCACTCAGAGGCATGACATTCTTTCTCACCAGTTGTATTTTATATATGTAGGTGCTTGCAGAAGAAGGAAAAGCAAAGGCTGTTGCATTTGATGAGATTGACAAGGCCCCGGAAGAGAAGAAGAGAGGCATTACTATTGCTACTGTTTGTATCCTTCCTCATCTGATATATTCATTTCTCGCTTTTCATTACATAAGTTTATTTATCCTCTTATTTCACATTTTTTTTTCAGGCTCATGTTGAGTATGAGACAGTAAAGCGACATTATGCACATGTAGACTGCCCTGGACACGCAGATTATGTCAAAGTAAGTATTTTGGCTTGAACCATGCATACTTTTGCAGCCACTAACCTAACCTCTCTTGATTTTTTAGTATTGGAATTAAGAAACATACGAGTCCATTCTTTTGCCATTAGTGTGGTCACTGTTTCTTTTCATAAGTTTTTAAAACCGCCCAACAGTGATTTTGTGACTCTTGCAGAATATGATTACAGGAGCTGCACAGATGGATGGTGGAATTCTAGTTGTATCTGCCCCAGATGGGCCCATGCCACAAACTAAGGAGCATATTCTTTTAGCTCGTCAAGTATTGTGTCTCCCTTCTTCCCACAATTTAAACAACAAATTCCTTAATTTATGTTTTTGTCTCCCTTTTTTTCTTCACAAAGTTGTTTTGACTCTTGAAGTAGGATTATCTGTGACTGTGATTAATGTCATCTACATTTTGATAAAGGTTGGAGTGCCATCACTTGTCTGTTTCTTAAACAAAGTTGATGCTGTTGATGATCCAGAGTTGCTAGAACTTGTGGAAATGGAGCTTCGTGGTATGTTAATTTTTACTCATGCTTTTATGTGCTTACTATCTATCTGGCTTATTGTTTTATAATTGGTAATTAATATTCTGTTAACCTCTGATCTTCCCAGAGCTTCTTAGCTTCTACAAGTTCCCTGGGGATGAAATTCCTATTATTCGAGGCTCTGCATTATCTGCATTACAAGGGACTAATGAAGAAATAGGCAAAAAGGCTATCTTAAAATTAATGGACGCAGTTGATGAGTACATTCCTGATCCAGTTCGACAGCTAGATAAACCATTCTTAATGCCTATCGAAGATGTTTTCTCAATTCAGGTAAAGATAATATATCAATCCAGAGTCCGTTCATTTTGATGAGGTTCTGCTACTTAATGACATGCTCTTTCACTGATGATCCCCAGGGACGTGGAACTGTTACCACTGGCCGTGTTGAACAAGGAACAATCAAAGTTGGTGAAGAAGTTGAAATTTTGGGGATGCATGCGGTTAGTTTTCCATGGCATGAACTTTGTGTTTAATTGAATTGAGATTGATTTCTTTGGTTGATGATTGCATGGAATGTTGATCCTAATACTGCGCATTCTTGAAGGGTGCCCCACTGAAGACTACGGTGACTGGTGTGGAGATGTTCAAGAAGATATTAGATAATGGACAGGTATGCACGTAAAACAATTTTCCATACTTTTTAAATTTAAACTCTGGCCAAGTATTGACAAACTTTGGACGTTCTAGGCTGGTGATAATGTGGGCCTTCTTTTACGTGGTCTAAAACGTGATGATGTGCAGCGAGGTCAGGTGAGTAAAACCCATTTGTTTGCTGTGAAAGTTTTTTGCTGCTTTATATGTTGTCTTTTCTTTTTAAAATCTTATTTTTTCCGGATAGGAGTTGTGTCACAGACTCTTGTGTTCATTGTTTTGTGTAGTAGCCTTTACTTTGGTTCGAGAGGACAACTTATATATATATTCGTTGTTCTTCATCATTTGGCAGGTCATTGCAAAACCAGGAACTCTTAAAACTTATAAGAGATTTGAGGCAGAAATTTACGTTCTCACCAAGGATGAAGGAGGAAGGCACACTGCTTTCTTTTCAAATTACAGGCCTCAGTTCTACTTGAGGACCGCAGATATCACGGGCAAAGTAGAACTTCCCGAGGATGTCAAGATGGTCATGCCCGGTGACAATGTTACCGCTGTTTTTGAACTGATTCAACCCGTTCCACTCGAACCAGGTCTGTTTTTAGTGTTCATAATCACCCTTCACCTATATAATACTAATAGTCTATGAGAAAATGTTCGGTGAGCTTGATATATAGATGAGTTGGCATGTAACCACAAAATAAAAATATGGACACATTTTTTCGAGCGAGTACTATTGTACATACTAGTAGTTTAATTGAACATTTTTTTTTTTTATACCATGTGAAGATATTATTTTTATGCTAATTCAGCTCACTGTTCATGCTCATTGAGCATCTTCTCCGTAGTATCAAACTCAATTCATCATTGTAAATGTTTGGTTGTTTTGGTGATCATCTTAACAGGGCAGAGATTTGCTTTGAGAGAGGGAGGTAGAACAGTTGGTGCTGGAGTCGTTTCAAAGGTGATGACTTGAGCTGTGTTAGACAACAATATCTTCAAGTAGGGTTATCAGAACGAGGAAGGGAGAGTAGTTTTCTCCAACAAAGAGGTAGAAATAATTGAACTGCGGAATTGAGCTTTTGGGCAACAATTTTTTTTGTTAGTATCAGTATCATGGGACGGAACCGATCCTTCCAAATATTATGTGTGACTTTGGTCGGTTCACATGGAACGGAAGTATATTTTGATCTTTATATGTATGTTTGTGGAACTAGACTACCCTGTTCTGACATTACCAAATTGTTATTATGTTCGTGCTGCTGTGCACAATGTTTGAATCCATGTCGACTGGCAAAATGAATGCTGCACAGATGAATCAACGACATCTAATCCACTAGAAAGAAGAAAAAAAGTTACTCCCCATCTAATCCCCTAGATCGGGGCAGATCCATCCGCAGACACAGACCCTTCCAAGTTCCACCTAACCAGTAACCATCTTCCACAGACCAGTGGCATAATTTATATATCTATAGCTATAGGTATAGATATATCCATAATAAGACACTTCTTTAGGTATTTTGAACTTTCATTTTTGAAATTATGATATTCTTTAGAAAACTATTATGCTATTTTTGTAATTTTTAAGAATTTATTATATTAAATTTGGATGGAAAAATTAACTGAACTAGACAAACTTGAACTTTTAACATATCATGAAACTCAAACTTTGAAGGAACATTAAGTAAGAAAATTTTATAATTTAAACTTTAAAAAGATAATTTAAAATTTGATTAAACATTAGAGAGCAGTCTAATGTCGTATTTTTACCCTTTATATATATTTATACTAATTCCTCTAAATAACTAAAGAACAATAAATAATATGCATAAAAACTATATATATGTTTTTCTCTTTTGTAGTCTGGTTCGAGTTCGACGCTCCTTCATCTGTTGTGAGGTATGTTCAACTGCCTCCAGATGGAGTCGACATTGAATTACTCCATGATGCCACCAGAAGAGAAGCACGAGGCGGTTGAAGTGATATCGTTGGCCATGGTTTGTTGTCCTGATCTCTCAACAACAGTACTTTAATTCTAATGTTTCAATCTAAAGCGGAATGGAAATGCTTCATGTGGGAAATCTATATCGACTAGTAGGCTTATGATGATTTCAGTGAATCAGTTTTCCCCATGACTCATAGTAAAAATTCACGATAGAGTGAATGAAAATCTGTCTTGTTTGCATTGATGATTCTATCCTATGTTCTCCAAACATCAGTGCAACAATCCTTGACCTGTCTATATAACTCAAGGATGAGACCTTTTTACGTACATTGACATACATATATCTGTCTTGATTTTTCTCTCTTTTTTGTTGGGTGAATGTCAAGACGTGTAACTTTTTTTTAATACAAAAAATAATGATTATAATAATAATACAGGAGAGATGTTATTTTCTACTGAGCTAACCCTAAATCTTCATACACTCACTTCGGAACTCTTACCAGAATCATATCTGCCGCTGCGGTTTCTCTTAGTTGGAACAAGCGGGTTGCTCTCCTCCTCATCGATTGTTAAAGGTTTCTCCAGCTCCACGCCCTTAAACACTGGGTGCACATACGCACCTTGCATATAAGTTTTTAGATTAAGGTTTGGTTCCGTCGCCCTCTCAAGGATATCCTTGATCATGGCCTCCTCCAAAGGGTGCTTCACAAAGGCAGACTCAAACCGACCCTTGCAGAATGTATAGAACCAGATTGTCAGGACCGGTAAAACAAGGAGCACGGGGGTTGATTTTTGTGCACCGGTTGCACTCAGGAGTCCCATAAAGAGAAGCTGAGATATGACCAAACCGATTAGTAGGCGCCGGTGCACGTCTGGCCAGAAAGCCGCACCGCTCTCATACTTTTGGTCGTATACATTGATTATCTGCAACATCAAAAGCAAAAGGCATGAAACCAACCACGGACTATGGGGATATGTGTTCGGTTGGAGATGGCCTTAGTTGGGCCTGGACACAGTTGCTTTAGCTTGAAGTCAAAACTAACCGTAAATTCTCACTCGATAAGGGGGAGGGGAAATAATATAGAGCCTAAGATCTTCAGCTATGCAAGGAAAGTTTCTACCAACAGAGTTATGTACTCTCCTTAGACAATGACAAGGCCCAAGAGAGGCTTGTGTGAATGTGATCAGACCGTACCTGGTGGCGGAAAACCATGTAGGAAAAAGCGAAGAACACGATGATGAAAGGAAGAAGAATTGGTGTGATGACGCTATAGACGAGCCCCAGAAGAAAGTATAGCTGAATCCGAGGTTCAGACGTTGCGAAGCCTAGGCAACCCGGATCCATTGCTTGTTCTCTGTCCTTCTCCGTCTTCACCAAAAACGTGTTCTTCAAGTGGAACATGACTAGAGGAACCAATCTCAGGATCTCTGCAGCAATCCCTGCCCAGCCGTCAACCATTATATACGTAATGAAGAATGTTGCTTTCATCGGGATGGAAACACCAACTATTTTTGGGATCCTGGAGGAATACATAAAATAAGTTTTGAACTTTCTTCATGTGCTGTTGTGTTCTAACATAAAGCACGTGATTAATTAAGAACATACTGGGTTGGGGCTTCGTTGAGAAATGTATTTAGCTGCTGAAATGCTGTTCCTGTAATGATGCTTCCAAGAAACACATTTACGAGGATAAATAGATGGTATTTTCCAGCTGATCTTTTCTCCAAAGATGATAGTGACGTGTAACCCTCTATTTTTGACATGAACATCAGTATACTTGGAAGTAAGATGAGGAAGATCTTCAATGCAATTCCAGGTATAAATCCTTGGACAAAGGATTTAACTGTTGGCCTGAAATGCAGATACTACAAGTAAGAACTTCGTATCTTATTGGATAATTCTACGAAGTGTGAAACTCAATGAGAAAGTGAAAAAAAATTGTACTTCCTTTTCTCATTAAAGTTTCATACTTTGTAGTATTGCTCTCAATTATTTTATATTGGTTAGTTCATTTTGACTGTTGTTCTAACAATAATATCAGAGCTATGCTATTCAGCAATATAGGAAGACATGGATAAAGCAGTGCTGGATTGCGTTACCATCAAAGAGTAGTTGGCACTTACTTTTCGATGATTGGCGTTAAAAATGGAATAACCCGCTCAATCCCCTCTATATTGGCAAGAGATTGAACAAATGCTATAGGGATCATGAAGAAAAAGGTGAGGAAGAATTGTGCAACAGCCATGAGCAATCTTCGAACTGTAAGCTCCACATATGGCATGGCAAGGTTAGGCCAGTAAAGATCACGAGGCTCGGGAGCCCAGTCTGTTAGCCATATGGTCGGGTTCTTCGATTGCTGTGTCTGAGCACAAACAGCTGCTCCCCATCGACTCCTGAATGAAACAAAGGCTGCTGGAATTATAGCAGTTGGATCACTTAGAACCCTTGATCTTTCAGCTTCTTCCTGTGTTGAAAAGTGCATCAAAATTCACTTACTGTCATAGTGGTCCTGTAAATATACATATCATGGGGAAGTACCCAAAACCAAAACTTACTTCTTCTGTCAGCTTAGCAATTTCTGCAGAATAATGCTCAATTGCATCAACACGAGCTCCTATAAGACCAAAAAGTCCAGTCTGTGGATGTAAATGGAACATTCATGGTATTAGCAGTTGTCTTTAACAAAAGAGAATTGGTTTACATGGCAAAAGAGTAAGTACCCTCGTTGTTGGCTTCACAGAAGGATTTCTTTCATATTTATTCTCGTAGTAGGTGAGCCAATTATATAGACTCTTCTTCGCTTCCACCAACGTTTCTAGATTGTTGGCATTGTACACGATCTAACAAAAGCAGAATGGATGAAATAAGAGGAGTAGATTTTGCATTTTCTGGGTAACAATTCAGACTCTGCAATATCAGAGAAGTACCTGATGTGTGAGATAGGTCTCAGGATGGTTTACACAAAAGAAGTGTTCAACATGCTCACTGACGGATTCGTCAGGATCGGGAGGAACATTCCTCACTAGAACCTGCACGAAAATGTTGAAAGATTAAGAGGAAACTAAGGCAGTGTAAACTTCAAATTGATTCGGTTTTGTTAACAACCGGATTAATAACTAGAAGAGATATCAATGAATTATGCTTATACTTCGATAGAGGATGAAGGAGGACTTACAGTAAACTGATCAGGGCGGCGTTTCTCAGATGCTAAAAAATGCAACCTCATATTTGCTACGATCCTGTATTCCCGATATAGCACAAAGAATGTCCAGAACGTGAAGACATAAGCCATCGCGAGATGTGCCCAGAATCTGGAATTGAGATGGGACGCAATTTCCAAATCAGAAAGCACCATTTTCCAAAATTCACAGATCAATTTTGATAGGAGACAGATACTTCATTTATCATCAAAGGACCAGATCTTCAAAAGCAAAATGAGGAAGTAAAGGAACATGACTTACTTATTTGATCCAGATGGAACATTAGATATAGAGAGCTTGTCAATGTCGCTAAATGTGACATTCTTGATTGTATCTAAAGTATCACCAGTATAGTTAACAGGAACTAGAATCCCAAAAGCAAGAATAGTTATTGGCAAAAATATTTTCAACCCGAGGAGGTATATTCGAATGAATGCAGCAGAGTCAAGTCCAGCATGATCAATGAGCTCAGGTTCTGGCATTCGCAAAGCTGCAGGCATCCAATTCAAGAACCTTATGTACGTTGAGGAGTCTAAGTTGACAAACTTGCTTACAAAGGCTCCAGAGTGAGTTGGGCTCCCTCTTATCCCCTTGAGATACCATTTCGGGAAGTAGACTCTGTCGTTTATCGGCTGGAGTCGTAGCACAGCAAAGGCTAGAAGAAATGCAATTGCTGATAAAATGTTGATAGCTGCAGAGATTCCTATATCTTGGAGGCTTGCCATCCTCTTACATAAAGATTGTCAATCAATTCACCTGATATCAAAGAGGTAATAGGGAGGAAGTCAGAATGGATAATAATCACAATCTTCGCGATGCCGATGTAATGAAGAAAGGTTTCTTCAAATCTTGTTCCACCAGAATTTCTCGGCAGACAAACGGGAAACAACACTAATACCAAGAGGGCCGTACCTGTTGTCTCTCTCTATCTTTGCCCGCGCTGCACTGACAGGGTTCACTGCAGAGACCTACGAGAAGCGATTACGTTCGGAAATGGTGCTTCTGGTGTGAAATTTGCGATTGGAATGTGGCTGTGCGGTGTCGATGGAGGTGGATGGGCAAATTAACACATCAAGGATGATCGATGGACGAAAAAGTTGATCAACATATATCTGATTACCGATGTCCAGCAATTTTTCTCAGAATCCAAGAGACTGAACATGCAGACACCGAGAGAGCCCTACCTGGCGTCTCACGGCGGCGCTGCAAGGTTTGATTTCGTTGGAGAGGAGATCAGAGTGAAATTGCTGCTGTCTCTCGTTTCACCAATGCTGTGTGCAGTGCCTGAGGATCGTCAATGCAGGACCACGGATTGTGTCGAGACGGTGGCGATAAAGGTGAAGGCCGCCGCTGCGGTGTCGTGGTGTTATTCTACGGCGATTCTTTCGGCTTCATGTCTTCAATGGATACGTTGGTTGGAAAGCTGACCAAATTTGCAATGTTCGTTCTCTCTCCCGCGCACTTTCAACTTCCTATTTTCATAATCAGGCCCCGTTCTTCTAAATACCGTAATTGTTTCCACAAAATTTGATTCAGTTTATTCCACACCCGAGATAAATTGATCTGGGACATGATTTTTTTTTTTTGGCCAAAAATCTGGGACATGATTAATTAACTAGAATATGTTGGACTAATGAATCTTAGGTTCGATTTAAACATGCTAAGAAACTGAATAAACACATTTAAATCAAACAGCGGAAGCTTGAATCGAATTCGTGAACTTACCTCCCGCCATTGCTAAACTGAGTTTCGTGATTCGTTTGGAGCTTCTAAACCCTTACTCTTCACAGTAGATGGTGTATTCAAAGGTGAATTGAAGAAGAGTGGTGTTTAGGGACCAAAAACGAGAATGCTCTATCCATCAAAGAGCATAAATGAAAGCATTGAATGACTGCTTTTGTGAACGAATGATTGCTTAACTTGTGGACCAATTTCTGTTGTTAATTGACTATAGAAGAAGAAAAAACCAACTTGGATTTCTCTTTAATAAGTGCATGCACAAAGTGAGCAACTGATTTGTACAAAGTGAGCAACTACATATTTTTTAACAACATTCTCCCACTTGGTCCACATATATATTCCATCATTCACCTTAATGAGAAAAATGAAATATATGAATCATGACGATATGTTCTCTTATATTGACTATTATCTTCCATGTATTACAATATATATCAAGCTTCTCAGTGAAAGCCCATAAAACTTAATGAATAAACTCTATGTTCATTCAAGGTCCAAACTTTAGTAATGTTTTCTCAAATTTAACAAACATATATGTGCACAAAACCAAATGAGATAACATCAACTGAATAAGAGTATCAAAATATAAAATGAATACTTACATCATGGGACCAAGTCCCATTCTTTCTACATGATCCTTGAAATTCATTGGTGGCATGCCTTTAGTCAAAAGATCAGCAATCATCAACTCAGTGCTAACGTGCTCAATGACCACTTTCTTTTCCTTAACACGTTCTATGATGGCCAAGTATTTAATGTCGATGTGTTTACTTCGACTACCGCTTTTATTGTTCTTAGCCATAAACACAACAACTGAGTTGTCACAATACAATCTTAATGGCCTAGAAATAGAGTCAACTACTCTAAGCCCAGAAATGAAACTCTTTAACCATACACCATGTGATATAGCCTCAAAACATGATACGAACTCGGCCTCCATGGTGGAAGTAGCAGTCAAGGTTTGCTTTGCACTCCTCCAAGACACGGCTCCACCAGCAAGCATGAAAATGTAACCTGATGTTGATTTACGTGAATCAACACAACCAGCGAAGTCCGCATCGGAGTAGCCAATCACCTCTAAATTATCGGACCGTCTATACATGAGCATGTAATCTTTTGTTCCTTGAAGGTATCTCATCATCTTCTTTGCAGCTCTCCAGTGGTCAATACTTGAGTTACTTTGATATCTCCCAAGCACCCCAACAACAAATGCAATGTCAGGTCTAGTACAGACCTGAGCATACATCAGGCTTCCAACAGCTGAAGCATATGGAATGTTTTTCATCTGTTCCTTCTCAAGCTCATTTTTAGGACATTGGATTAGACTAAATTTATCACCCTTAACAATGGGTGCTATACTTGGCGAACAATCTTTCATCTGAAATCTCTCTAAAACTTTGTTGATATAGGTCTCTTGAGACAAACCCAAAATGCCTCGAGATCTTTCCCTATGGATCTTAATGCCAATGACATAAGATGCTTCACCCATACCCTTCATATCAAAGTTCTTCGAGAGAAATTGTTTCACCTCATATAACAAACCCTTATCATTGGTTGCAAGAAAAATATCATCCACATATAGTACCAAAAAACAAGTCTTGCTCCCACTGATCTTCTGGTATATACATTGATCCATGACGTTCTCTTCAAAACCAAATGAAGTGATGACATTATGGAATTTAAAATACCATTGTCGGGAAGCTTGTTTTAATCCATATATAGATTTATTAAGATTACAGACCAAGTGCTCACCATTAACAGAGGAGAATCCTTCAGGTTGTTTCATATAAACCTCTTCCTCTAGATCACCATTAAGGAAAACCGTTTTCACATCCATTTGATGCAAATCCAAATCAAAGTGGGCAACCAATACCATGATCACACGAAGTGAATCTTTCTTAGATACAAGAGAGAATGTTTCCGTGTAGTCAAATCCCTCCCTTTGAGTGAATCATTTGGCAACGAGTCTTGCCTTATATCTCTCAATGTTGCCTTGTGAGTCTTTCTTTGTCTTGAAGACCCATTTACTTCCAATGGCTTTTACACCATCAAACAACTTGACGAGATCCCAAACTCGGTTAGATGCCATAGAATCCATCTCTTCTTTCATGGCATTGTGCCAGAAGTTCGAAACCTCAGAACTCATGGCCTGTGAAAACGTCTCATGATCATTTTCGGCTCCAACATTGTAGTCACACTCTTGTAGATACACAATATAATCACTAGGAATCGCTGATTTGCTTACTCTAGTAGATCTTCTTAATGCTGAATTAACACTCTCTTGAGTTGTAGGATTATGTTGTTCAACAGGTTCTTCAACCGTTTCAGGCATCTGTTGAACTTCAATATCTACTAGATCAGGATCAACAACTTGTGGTATTTCCATGACTAGTTCTTCAACACGCATTTGTACTTGAGGCGCGTTGTTAACAACAATGATCAGTCCATTACTTGAAGTGGCACACTGAGCATCTAAATGATCTTTCTCAGGACCTACGCCCTGGGATCGATCGCTCCCACTTTTAAATTCATTCTCAAGAAATTTTGCATTTCTTGATTCCACAAACTTAGTGCTATAATATGGACAATAAAATCTATATCCCTTAGACCTTTCATCATATCCTACGAAATACCCACTTATGGTCCTCAGGTCCAACTTCTTTTCTTGTGGATTGTAGACTCTTACTTCAGACGGACAACCCCAAACGCGTACATGTCGCAAACTTGGTTTCCAACCTTTGAATAACTCAAAAGGTGTCTTTGGGACAACCTTGGTTGGAACTCGGTTTAATATGTACACGACCGTCTTAAGAGCCTTGGTCCACAAGGATTTAGGAAGTTTGTTGCTAGCAAGCATGCTTCGCACCATGTCCAATAATGTTCGGTTTCTCCTTTCAGCTACTCCATTTTGGTCCGGAGAGTCAGGTAAGCTGTATTGGGCAACAATCCCATTCTCTTGAAGAAACTTCGCAAATGGACCATTCGCTTGTCCACTTTCAGTGTATCTACCATAGTACTCTCCATCTCTATCGGATCTCACGATCTTAATTTGTTTACCACATTGTTTCTCTACTTCAACTTTAAACACTTAAAAAGCATCTAGTGCTTCATTCTTATTGTTAAGCAAGTAGAGATACATGTATCGTGAATAATCATCTATGAAGGAGACAAAGTACTTATTTCGGTATGCATCCATGTATGGACTACAAATATTTGTATGTATGATTTCCAATAATTCAGAGCTCCTCTTGGCACCTTTCTTAGATTTGTTAGTCTGCTTACCCTTAATGCAGCTTATACAAGTCTCAAAGTCAGTAAAATCCAGAGCACCAATTACCCCATCATTCACTAACCTTTTAATTCTCTCAATGGAGAGATGTCCCAATCTCCGATGCCACAGTATAGAAGACTCTTCATTCATAACACATCGTTTAGTACCAACATTTTCGTGAACATGCAAAGAAGTATGGTTATCATTATTTTGCAGATTAAGGAGAAAAAGACCATTAGACAAAATACCACATCCAATAACATTATACTTATAAAATAAATTAAATCCGGAATCTGAAAAGTTAAAGGAGTAACCATATGATATAAGTATGAAAACTGAAATTAAATTCCTAGAAAAACTAGGAATGTAAAATGTCTTCTTCAAATTTAAAATGAAACCACTACTTAAAACCAATAAGCACGTCCCAATGACCTCTACATGTGAGGGTATCTTATTTCCTGAATAGACACTTCGCTCACTTCCCATCGGTTTCTGCAGGTCTCGTAAATCCTGCAATGAATTGATAACATGGATTGTAGAACCATAATCAATCCACCATGTATTATGATTAACATCAGTCATATTGGATTCATAACAAACAAAATAAAGTTGAGTACCTTTCTTATCAAGCCAATTCATGAACTTAGAGCATTGTTTCTTAACGTGCCCCTTCTTTTTGCAGAAGAAACACACAATCTCCTTCTTAATGTCCTTCTGAATAGGAATTTTCCCTTTTCCCTTGTCCTTAGCTTGATCATTCTTCTTGTTCTTCCCAGGGGTCGTTAAGTTCACATTTTCCTTTTACCTTTCCTTATCCTCCATAATCAGTCTACCCTTTTCCTAAACACACATGGTCAATAACTCATTGATCGACCATTTATCCTTATGTGTGTTATAGGATATCTTAAATGGGCCATACTGTTGAGGTAAAGTACAACAGATTTGGGTAACAACTGGTCTGTGAACTCTGATTCTCCAGACCTGGGTTGGGATGAGATCTGGGTTTCGTTGATTTCTGGGTTGTTGATTGGTCGAAGATTCTTATTGACTGAAACTTACGTTTTTTCTTTGAGTGATTTTGTCTGGGCACTCATGAGCAATCGATGACAATTATGAATCTCATTGAAACTCAATGGGAGGAGCTGATTTTGCCATGGAAGAATAGTGAAAGAGATGATGAAGAACAATACGAAGAATCATAAGATTAGGAGGAGCTCATTCTACCATGGATTTCAGTTATGTACTGATATTTTTCAGAACCTGAGTTTCAGTTCTTCAAATACTGGGTTGCATTAAATAGTTTCTAAATTAAAGAGTTCATTCTAACTTGAAATTTGATTAAATGGTTACATATGTTATCCTAGAATGTGATTAAATGGTTACACATGTTTTCTTGTAACGTGATTAAATGATTACTATGTTTCTTAAAATGTGGTTAATATGTGAACTTGTAAGCGTAGTATGTGATTAAATAGTTAAACATGTTTCATATAAATGTGATTAAATGGATAAAATGTTGTAACCGTATTACCAAACCCATTTTATTCCCAGATTCACATAAACATCTCATTTACAACAAAACATCCAGAACAACAAAGTTCACAAAAACATCAATTTACAACAAAACATCCAGAACAAGTTCAACATCAAATCACAAAACAATTTCAACATAGTAAGGCTTATAATTCAGTACTAAATACAACATAAATTTAACAGCTTGTTTTCTTTACAATTAATTATCCAACTCTTGAATAAAGACACCACATAACTCTTGAACTTCATTTGCAACTTAACGAGTCAGTCATGCCTTGTTTTGCTCCCTTTATAAATTGTAGAGGTTTTGAATCACTAGAGCTCCCTTTATGTAGAGCTTTGCACCATGATTCCTTCAAGGGTGATGATTCATGTAACTCAATTCCTCAATCTCATGTTAGTTGCATAATAAACCAAATAATGACATATTTTTCTATATATACACTAGTGCGGAAAAATATACATTGATATACACTAAAACATTACAGATTATTACAATTGCTAGAAAAATACTAATATTTTTGATATGTACATTGATATAAGTAATAAACCGTAGAAAATAAGTCAAGAGTATTATATGGACATATATGTAATGAATATACTATAAATAATAAACATCACAAAAATTAAAAAGTAAATTGAATAATATTATATCAATAACAAAAATTAAAATATTTTCATTTTGTAAGTTGAGTTTATCATATTAATATAATAATATGATTAAAAACTATTTTGATTTGATTTATTTTTGCTAATTAATATAATAATTTAAAGTTTATATAAGACTAAATTTATATAATGACAACTCAAATAGTTTTTATACTATGCACAAGCGCGGGTTAGTTCTCTAGTTATATTATTAATTAACACAATAAATGTTAAGCAATCTGTATTGGGGATAATTTCATAGTAGTTTATTCGGGTAAGAAATGTATAGAATCCAAACCCATGGCCCCCCAAACAAGCAGCTATATGAATATTTAATGGGCCTACAAATGGGCCAAAATGATGACGTCATCACCCATTTGATATAATAATTAATTTAGTGGGTAGGTCACTTATTTTTCCTCTTGCGCCGAATTCATCATTGACTCTCTTCCTTCCCGAATCCCATGACCTTCTACAGACTTTCTCCGTGAACACACGGCGTACGTTAGCGGTCTTCGCCAACTACTTATCCAATGCACCCTGGACAGTTTTGCGCCGATCTCACCCAACCAAACTCATATCTGTTCTCCCACTTGAGCAAAAGCTCTAGTCCCTTTCTCAATTAGGGTTTCGTCAGCTCAGTCACTGCTTTTCTACCCTTTTTTCATGGAAATCTTCCTACAGATGGATTTGTGAGGGCTGCGTTTGTGATCTCTGCGCGTTTCAATGCCTTCAGTTGCTACTGCTGCCTCGTCGTGGCACGATTACCATAGGCCAAGATTCACCATCGACTTGGGCACATCGGCATGCTCTCTTTCCAGTGATTTCTCTATTGCGCGAGTCTAGTTTAGCTTTCCGTTCGTCCTGAGGTTATGCGATGGCACCTAGCCGTAGGAAGGGTTCAAGCAAGGCGGCGGCGTCTGCAGCTGCTCGCCGGCAGTGGAAGGTGGGCGATCTTGTGCTGGCAAAGGTCAAAGGATTCCCAGCTTGGCCTGCCACGGTGCGTGAAATAGTCATCCATGCGTACTTAGTTGTATCTGAGATTGTCCTCAATTAATTTTGTTGAGTATTTGAAGTTGCTCCTTGATCGGCGGTATAATGATTTCCCCGTCCTTTGATTCAGCTCCGTATGCAGTTCCCCTTTAGTTGAAAAAGAGAAATATGCTTTTTTTTTTCTTTCTTTTCTTGATGGCTAGCTGTTAGCCAATGGAAAGTGTGTCTAGAAATCTTTATATAACACTTTAGATTTAGTTTCTTTCACGTCATTATCCAACGGTGTTTAGCACTCTCAGTCTCTCTATAAAGTTCACCTATTGGGACCTGAAGTTAGGATTATACGACTTGTCATGTGTAAGATTGTCTCTAATAGGATTATGGATCTTCCATTGACAGAAGAATCTGCCTTCGTGAAAGGTAAAACCTTCCGTTGCTTATTAGTAGAAGTGCAGATAAGTGCTGACTTAACTTAGCTCGGATATTTTGGAAGCTCATGGTCTCTTTAACTATTTTGAAAGTTGGACTTTTGTAGACTTGTTGCCTGTTGCCGTTCTCTACTTTGTTCATCACTATGATTTAAGTAGTCTATTTCCTTTTGATATTTTTGTTGTTTTATGGTGCCATAGGTAAGTGAGCCAGAAAAATGGGGCTACTCTGCTGACTGGAAGAAAGTACTTGTATATTTCTTTGGTACCCAACAAATGTAAGCACTATAACTTCGTTTTGATTTCAATGCTTAGTAGGAATATATGCTACTGAAAAAAACTGTTCATATGAGGTGTATACCTGGTTTTTAAAATAAGGTGAAACTAAATAGTGGAGGACGAAAATACTACTCTCTATCTTCCCTAGTTTTTTGCTTTTCATTTCCTCCCGGTAGGAGATGATGGCGCCCGCCTAAATGAAATAGAGAACAATAATCATCTGCTGCTAGAAGAAGACAAATAAATGTGCTATGCAGGCTATGTTCGAAATTTTCACATGCTCTATTGTGAAGTTCTTTCCCGAATTCTTGAGTTTTGAAGATGGTTTAATCGACACGTCAACTTTTGTAATAGAATGAATCCTCTTTTGTGAGTCATACCTGTTGAGCAACTAAGAACCACTCTATTGCATTGTTAATGTTTAAATTTTGTGTAAGGTTGGCATAATTTTTTTTATTTGAATACAATTTTATCCAGTACTGAAATATAAAAAAAAACTCATTTGCATGCTATTTGGCCATCCTTTTTACTATCAGTAATCAGTTTATGTTGACCCTACTCCAACCCGTTTTTGAGAGTGAGTTAATGCTAGTCATATGTATGTATGTTTGTCACTACACTGATGCATTTCATCCAACATTGTCTAGTTTGTGTGTGGAAATATGATATTCCTATTTTCATTTCAGTTCAAAATTTGCACATTCTAGAGTTGACTTGGAGATGATATTAAGCGATTATGTTGGGGTAAATGTAAATATAATTATATTTCACCTATTTATGTTGGATTTTGATATTACTGTTGAAATGTTGACTGTTCTGATTCCCATTTTATATTTATAGTTGTATACACAAGTAAAATTTTAAGAATCAGACAAAGACAGTTTGAGAAAATCTTCTTCCTTTAGTCAGTGTTCTGGAGCTCTATTAATACATAGATGAATAGTACAATGTGGTGAATTACCACATTGTTATGCTTCTACATATGTAGTGTCAGTGTTTTAAAATTTCATTGGGGTCGTGAGAGTAAGTAAGGGCTTTGATATCAGGTCAGGTGACTGGGGTGGGGTAAGAGACTTGGTCACTTAGGACAAGTTGCTACTTTTGAAGTTTAGATCTGTAAGGCAATGTAATAAGGTGAAAACCCATTCTGCTAAAAGTTTTTTAAGGGAAGGAAGATTCATTGGGAACTCTTAGGGTAAGGGTTGCTATATTTGTGGATAGACTACCGTGTCTCCTGGAACTTTGTGTGTCTACTTGAGGCATCTTATCTTTCGAGAGATTGTAATTGTAGAAATAGATGATTGCTGATCGTTTAGCTAGTGTATGTCTGCTTAAAGATTGTAGGAAGTAGGCATTCTGATTTACGCATGGGGGACGGAGCATGATGGTTTTTAGAGGGTATATGAGGTGATGAAAGTGAAGAAAAGGTGAACTGTGGAATTTTTACAACCTTTGTAAGAGATTACATGTTGGAAATTTTGTCGCAAAGTGGTTTAGTTGTTGGAAAATTTTCTTTTTCTCCAAACGGGGCAGGTTTATTCGCGGTATGTTCCTGGTCTATGAGGGACGCAAATAGAGTGGAAAGAATTCGGAAAAGTGTTTTTGTTTGTATTAAATTTTAATATCGGGGCCGAGGCACACCCAAATAGCAACTACATTATACAACTTGGGTTCCATCCTAAAACCAAATTGGTTTTGGGATGAAATCCAAGTTGTATAATGTGATTGCTATTTGAGCGTGGCTTGACTTCGATAATAAATTTAACATAGTATCAAAACTTGGTTCTGTTTGACAATGTTGTGTTGTTTTTCGTTATGGTACCTGATGTAGGTTTGTTGTGTCCCGTTTACTCTGCGTATCAGAGTTCAGGTCGGGCCTGGATATGAGATGGGATTTGTTGAGTCCCAACCCGCCTGGATTAAAAATGCTGGTGCCGTGCCTTATAACTTTCATGGTGCGGGGGAATGTTGAAATATTCACAGTGAAGTACCACATCAGTGTGATTCACAAACATAAGACACCATATATACAACAAGGTTATCTCCTCCTATCACCAATTGGTTTTAGGATGGAGCCCAAATTGGACAATGTGATTGCTATTTGGGTGCGACTCGACACCGATATTAAAATTTAACATGGTATTAGAGCAACGGGCAAATCCCGCGTCAACCTTTTATCTAATAAATGAATCTATCACAAAAGGCGGGGTTTGTTGCACGTATTATCTTTAGAATTACTACAATTATCCAAGTAGTAGATACCATCAAACAAACTATAATTGTTTTAATGAGTCATTCGCAGTTTCACATTTTTTTTGTGCAGGCAGGTAATTATTTTTATTGCGATTTTTGTAAATGCTATGTAGTTAGAAGAGATATCTATAGAGGATAGGAATCAAACATATGCTTATGAACAAAAATATTGGGCTATGAGTGACGTGTTCTCATAATGCACTAAACAAATTTGTGCTTATAGTGCCTAAAGTTGGTAAGTAGCGTATGGTCTATGAAAACACGTAACTTGGTGTATTGATGTTTACAGAGATTCTAGGAGATTTTAGTTGTATGTTGCGGCGTGTGAGCAGAATGCCTTGTTAATGGCTTAGAGAAATATGAATATGTTGGGTGATTTTTACACTTTCTGATTAGTTGTCTGTGGCTGGTCAAGTGGAGAGACAAACTTGCTTTGTCTGAATTGAATTCATCACTTGGGTTATTGGTCTCTACTCGAAGATAAGTAGGCAGAATTGCTTTTGGTTAGAAGGTGCTGTTTCACATTGACTGAACAGAGTTTTTTTTATAGTGAAGAATAATTGGTGGAACTTGAGTCTGTGCTAAGTTGATATCAAGGTTTTAAGAGGTGTGTGCCACCAATAATGATGGTTAAAAGGGAATTACGGTCAGAAAGAAAAAACACTCTTAATACTAGGATCCATTTCTCAACTTTCATTAAACTAAGGCATAGATATAAATCACGAGGAATAATAATGTCATCCTAATCGATGTATTTTGTGCCTTAGTAAAATGATGCCTAAGAGGGAATAGGGCAAATCTGATAGATCTTTTTTTTTTTTGTGTGGTAACTTGACCTTCCATTCGGTACAAAATTAGCTTTAACCAAATCACCAATCATAGGAAATCAAGAGGTTTTTATTATTTTTCTCCAAACTTACTCTACACCTGATCAAAGAATATTTGTGGATCTAATAGCATTAATTTGCATTGAATCTGTGGCACAACCATTAACACTTTCCGTTTGTACTACATGAAAGTAGATCAATCCTTCAAAGGATCAACCCTTTGTGATGATATACTAGTGCACTATATATCAGGCGCGCCTCGAAATTGAGGCAATATTTATCCTTTGTGCCACAAATTTATAAAAATACTGATTGATATGATAGTCTAATTGGCAGAAGAGAATAATTCCATTAGGGTAAAAACATTTTGTTTGTTTTGTTGAAGCTTTTCTGACTGGTGTTTTTATGCAATTCTTTGTAACGTGACCCTTCAAGTTACAAAAACATTTGGATGTGACATGGAGCATAAGCTCTATGTATGACGAAGTAGTGATCATTCAATGATATTTAAATTTATGTATCTTCTAGGAACACGATCAATTACTAACTTTTGGTAGGCCCTGCTTTTTGGTTGGGTTATTTTTATACGCATTTTTGTGCAGTGGAACAATCATACAGCAGGTTTAGATGTTACTGCATTTTTTGAAGATTGAAAAAACTTATAAGATTTGGTGTTTCCTTAGTTGGGTCTTATAGTTAGGCCTTGGCATGATATACCGTTCTTGGCTCTACCAGTGGAATTATGCTGCTTCTGAATTTTGCTGCTTCTGAATTTTGCTTTAAGCCTTAAACTCCAGTGTAGCATGTCTTTGGCTAGGGTTTATTGTATCAATCTTATTGTTATACTTGCTGGAGGAAATCAATTATCATATTTCCACAATACACTTTCTTGCAATAAAATTTCTAAGTAATTATTTTCCAAACTGTTGCCTTACTCTGGTGTCTAATGCCTTTTGAGGTCAATCAGTGGCATAACACCCTTTTAAATAAAAAGTTGAGTACTTCATTGTTATGTGTGCCTTGATCATCCACCTGCTTCAAGACTATTGACCTTAAATTGACATGTTTGTGAATGATCATGCAGAGCCTTCTGCAATCATGCTGATGTAGAAGCATTTACAGAAGAGAAAAAGCAAACTCTTTTGGGCAAACGACATGGAAAGGGAGCTGATTTTATGCGGGCAGTTCAAGAGATCATTGATTGCTATGAGAAATTGAAGACGCAGGAGCATGCTAATGATATGAACTCAGGGTCTGAAGCTAGTCCAGCAATTGTCGGGAATTCGCTCGAGTCATCAACCAACTTGCAATTACAGGAAAAATGCAAGGATCCAGCAGAAGCTTCCCATTCACTAGCAAAATGTTCTCCAGAAAAGGTAAAAGCTGATTCTGATGAGGGTAGTGTTCCTATGGATGAAGCTAAGGATTTTTTGCAAGTTACTAGTTTACTTGTTAAGCCAGAAGTGGAGAAAGTTGTTACTGGTAGAACTGTTGAGGAGCCCCCTATTCTGTGTACTTATTCGTTGAGGAAGAAGTCTGGAAATTCCCATCTTGAGAATAGCACAACACGGAGAAGAGCACCTTCGCTAAGGAGATCAAGGAGTTCATTGCGAGGGGAATCTAGTCGAACAGGGAACTTAATGATGCCTAATAAAGATGGTGAAAGCACGGTTGGAGTGTCATCTAACTTGGTTCATGAGGGTTCTTTGAGGAGAGGTGGGCGTATTCGGAAAATTTCAGATGTTCCTAAAGGGGATGATATGGGATCCCTAGACTCTGTTCAAAATGGTAGCACTGACGACTATGGTTCAGAAATAGTCAGCACATGTAGCGATCCGGTTTATTTAAAAGAAGATAGTGCTGCAGATTCTTGTTATATACGAGAGAAGGAAGATGCTATTGTTGAATGTGTGGATGGTGATATTGAATTGAAGAAAGGGCTAGATATGCACATCAGTGCTGTTTTTGTTAAGAAGAAAAGGAAACCTAACCGAAAGAGAGTGACCCGTGAGGGTACTGATCCTAACATAGTTGCTGGAGCAACTCTAGAAGTAGCGAAGACAACAAAGCAAAATTTGTTAAATGTGACTACTGAAAATTGTTTTAAGGATGATGGAGATGAACATTTGCCCTTATTGAAACGAGCGAGGGTGAGAATGAGTAAGCAAGAATCAGTGGAGGAGGAGCATAATTCTTTGCATCTAGAGGATAAACATTCTGTAGAAAATCCTGTAGAGGATAAACACCCTTCTACTGTAGAAAATCCTGTAGAGGAGGATAAACACCCTGTAGAAGTCACAAATGTCTCAAATTCTCCTGATGATACACCTCTAGATCTGGATATGACGAAAGAACATCTAGATGACATTGATCAATGTATGATGCAGGATGTTTCTGTTAATCATGATGTTTGTCCATCTGTGAGGAAAGAAGCTCCAGATGGTGTTTCCCTCTCCGAGGATTGCACTGAATCTTTCGATACTAGATCTTGCCTTTGGAAAGTCAACAAAAACCAGTTAGCTGTCTCATCAGCACGTGGTGAAGCTGCTTTGCCTCCATCTAAACGCCTGCATCGTGCTTTTGAGGCTATGTCAGCCAATGCCGTTCAAGATTGTGTATCTAATGGAGCATCATCAACAAATGAACTACCTAGTCTAGACTGCTCTCTTTCTAGTAGGGTCTCTCCCTGTGAACCCATATCGAGTATAGCAGGGAATGAGTTGGGAAAACAGTTTTTTGACTCCATAGTGAATCCTATTTCAAGTAAATCTGCTTCTTCCACCCATTTAAATTTAAATCAGATAAAAATTGATGAGACGGAGGTAATGGAGGAAATGGACATTTGTCAAAAACCAACAGAGAAATCTGATAAGTTGGTTGTCTTTCAAAATATTTCAAATGTCGGACATGTAGATGAACGTGGTGGCCCTTCATCTTCTGTTTTTCACGTTACATCTGACCTTGAAATGACTATTTCAAGGAGCTTATCTCCTGTATGTGAAGCCAGCGAACTAAGTTTGAAGCACGATCAAACTTTGGATCCATCTGTGTGCAGCAAGGCAAAAGTAAGCATTGGTTGTGGGGATTGTTGTTCTAAATCACCAGGAAAAGAATGTGCCAGTGTTACTGAAGTAAGTGTTCCTGAACAACATGATACAACAGAAGAAACCCTATGTTTCCAACATGATATAAAAAATGCTGCAGATTCTCCTATATGTAAAGAGCAGGCGCATCAACAGACTCTGGGATTTGATTGTGAAATAGATTATCTGAAACTGCAACACGGAGATATAAGTGAAACAAATAGCAGCATGTATGTTCATTCCTCCACTTTCTCATTGCTATTATTTATTCTTTTGCTTGGGATTGCTGCAGTATTCCCCTTTGACTTTAGAAGCATAGGTTTGTCAAATTGGCTATGGCTAACCTTAACACTCTGTTTGGTTACGAATGATTGGAGACAAATGAAAATGGTAGTATAATGAAAAGGTTTTCCTTTTTTATTTGGTTAAGCAAAGCCGAGGGAAGCATATAGTTGTGACCACTCTTCTAATTGCTTAAGTTGAATGATTCAGTTCATCTTTTTGAAATTGCAATGTTTTCCATTTTTTTGTTTTTAATTTACAAACTTCCTTTCCCCCTTTTTTGGTGGGTTTTACATGGGTATCCTAGGTATACTTGCCTTTCCCTAACATTCCTTCTCTTTGCTGCTGTGGATCAAACAAAAGGTGATAGTAAAGTATATTTCAGCTTGCTATGAATTCCTTGTTAAGGTCATTCAATTCTTTTAAAGAATCTTTGTCCTAAGATGCGTTGGCTAGAGAACTAGTCAAGATATTAGTAATTTCTATGATTTTGAATTTTGCTTAATGTTTGTTGATCTTTCTTAGCTAAAGGTCACAGATTTCCTTGGTTGTGGTCTTGTGGAGAACTAAGCGTCAGTTCTGATTGCTTTCTCAGGTCCCAGCTGAATAAAAAGAGAGATGTTCAACTGGTAAGTGATGGTAATTTCATTTCGTGTGGCAATGGCGATTCATACAGTAAGGACATTTCCAGTACTTCTCCTTCTCCAACTGATAGAACACATACTCCTGCACATGTGTCCCCACTCAATGCGTCGTACTGTCAGCCATCCACCTCGGGTAGTGATATGATTACCCAAAATAATGGGAGTTGTAGTCCTATCATGAATTCTCATTACAAGAAACCCGCGTCTGATTCAGCTGATGGTGTAATTACCCAAAACAACGGAAGTTGTAGTCCAGTTACAAATTTTCATCACAAGAAATTCAGACATGATACGATCGATGGTGATGGAAATCTTGAATCATCAAGCCCCAAACCAAAACCCTTGGGGAACTGCAATAGTTATTCGGAAGCACGGGCTGCATTATCATCGTTTGAGTCTATCCTTGGAGTCTTAACAAGAACAAAAGAAAGCATTGGTAGAGCTACACGTATTGCTCTGGACTGCGCAAAATTTGGGTTTGCTACAAAGGTTTTACACAATTACTGATCTCGTCTCCTTCCATTTCTATTTAATAAATTTACATATTCCCAGTAAAAGTATGTGTTAGCTTTATTTTAGTACTTCATGATAACTGATCTGGTAAGCTGTGATTGTTGCCTAGAGTTAGCAGTTCTCGATCCCTCATTTTTTTTAAACTCTTCTTTTTTATGACCTCTTGGTTTCTGGGACTCCTAGAGATGAATTTATCACTAAATCAAACTACATCTTGTATTTAGTGTATTAGGGAAAATAGGTTGCAACGTCTTGCAAACAGGCTGATGCAATATCTCTCTTTGAGATGTCAGAGACCACATGAACTTTCTTGAATTTCAGTTTCGGTTGGATGCATGAGATTGATAGTTGAGTTATTTCTTTGCAGGCAGTTGAGAGACTTGCACGTAGTCTAGAAGACGAGTCAAGCTTAAGCCGCAGGGTAGACTTATTCTTCCTTGTTGATTCAATCATCCAGTCTTCTAGAGGTTTAAAAGGTAAAAGATATTTTCGTACAGCGTTAATGCCATTGCTGACCTTTTTGTTGTTGAAACAGAATCAGCCTTTTTGATATCATTATATGCCCTCTATACAGGAGATGTTGGAGGTGCATCGTATCCGTCTATTATCCAGCGTTCATTGCCACGTTTGATTTCTGCTGCTGCTCCACCTGGCAGTGCTGCACATGAAAATCGTCGGCAGTGTCTCAAGGTGAGACAATTTGCTTGCCTATATGTTCAATTAAATTGCTTTATTTGGAAATTATGGTCACTATAAATAGCCTGATAAAATTTGTATTTTGGGTGTATAGGTGTTGAGGCTTTGGATGGAAAGAAAAGTTTTTTCAGATTCCATTCTGCGTCATCATATGCGAGAGCTTGATAATCATAATGCTTCATCATCAAACGGTGCCTACTCTAGGCGTTCCGCAAGAACAGAAAGAGCGTTTGATGATCCTGTTAGGGAGATGGAAGGAATGCTCGTCGATGAATATGGCAGGTGCAAAGTTTAACAGTTATCTTTTAAATTTATAGTAGATTTGGTTTTCCTTTTTGCTGTTCTGAGTTCATCACCCTGTTCTATTTTTAAAAATATGCTTACTAGATAAATATGGCCACTAACTCTCTGTTTTTCTTTTGTTGAAATCAATCTCAGCAATTCAAGTTTCCAGCTTCCGGGATTTTGTATGCCGCGAATGATAAAAGACGGCGATGAAGGAAGCGATTCTGATGGCAGTTTTGAGGCTGTTACACCTGAGCGATCTCCTGAGACTCTTCAGCACGATACAACTTCCCCTGTTGGAAAGCACAGACATATCCTGCAAGATGTTGATGGTGAACTTGAGATGGAGGATGTTGCTCCTACAGAGGCAGAAATCAGTTCACTGAACAATATTGTTAGCTCATCGAAAATTTCACAAACGGCAGGGCAGTCGCAATTTCCGCTACCTATGGCTCCTCCTGCCCTGCCAGATCCGCCTTCCACTTCTTCCATGCCAGTGTCCTCTCTTGTACCACCACCACCTACACATTCCCGTCCACCTCATCATGTTGCATCTACATGTTCAGAATCTCATGTCAATGGGCTTGATCAAAATTCTCATGTAAGTATTCGGGGTATCACTTTATAACTGTGGTCTTTGAAAATATCCCGAGTAGCCTGATGTATACGAATTGTTATACATCAACCAATCCATTTTTGACACATTTCCGTACTTTATGTACTTTGTATCAGATTGCTATTGGTTTCTGCGTACCAACTTAGACTGTATCATGTGCTTTGGATATCTTTTCATTGGCGTTACTCGTTCAATTTTTATTGATTATGTTATTGTAACTGCTGTTTCGGTTATGGTAGAGCCAGAAAGCATAAAATGCAGCTCGTCTCTTGTTATTTCTTGTTAGAACTTACCAGACTAACGTTCTAATGGACAAACAGGATAATCGAAACAATCTAGGGCGGTCAAAGCATGTGCAGGCAGTGGATTCTACTGGCAGTAGCATGCATAACAGAAGATCCATGGAAAATGGGCATCATTCAGAGGGATCTAGGTATAACAGTAAGCCACACCCTGTCAGGCCACCTTATGGTGCTCCATCAAATCAGTATTCATATGGAGAGCACCGTGGTAGACCACATAGGGATGGTCCGGCCCATAGGGAGGGTCCACCACCTTATTCCAGCAGATATTCGCATAACAGGTTCAATGGAAATTATTACAACAATCATGATAGAATGAAACCACCTCCTTATGAAGTTCGTGAGAATTGGAGATTCTCTGATCCTTATTCAGGTAAAGTTTCTAGCTTTGCTGACAAAGGAGGTTTATTACAATATTCCTAGTTTGGGTTTTTGTTGTCCAAATTCAACCCCTCTTATTTGATCCAGGGTCCCGATATCCAGAGAAATCAAGATCATCTTCATGCAGTGGTCCACCATATGATTATGATTGCCCACCATGTGAGCCACCAAGGTTTCCTAACCATGGATGGTCACATCCTCCTAGGCCAATGGGCCACAGAAATCATATGCCATTTAGACCTCATTATGAAGGTAATGTATGGATCTTCTCCTTACAATTCCAATTTTTATTTTTATCTATGTCAGCTGCATTTGATTCCACAAACTCTTCTCTTCAGGTGATGGATACTGGCCACCACGATGATTAAACATAACACAAAAAAGAGGTGGATGTTCCATAAATGGCTGCTGCCATCTCTTCCAGCGGGCGAGTTTCCCTCATTTACACAGGTACCCCCTACCAGTGTTCTTTCTTTAAAAGCTGCTGGGCAAAGCTTGTTGAGACAAACTCATGGTGCATTGCTGTACACACAAGTTTAGAAATTGATGGAGGTATTGCGTTTAGATTGAGGTTCGGCGTTTGGCGTTGCCTGAACTGTATATATGTATTCTCTTAAACGAACGAGAGACGTTAGAGAAACTATAGAGAGATGTGGGTTGTAATCTATTGGATTCTACTGTAACCTTCTGCCTTAAATTAATTTTCTGATAGAAGTTATATATCTCACTTCCAATTCCATTGAAGTTTGTGATGACTGGTGGAATTTGTTAGTGTCGTTGTGTCACAAGTGACAACCTTTTCATGTGTGTTTGATTTTGTTGTGGTAAATTGATAATCCCTCCTGCCCTATTCGTCATAATCGAGCGGAGCAACGTCTGACACTGCGTTTGTCTATCCAAACAAACAGACGTGTGATGTCTCCATTGCAGATCGCATTCTCTAATTTAATAAGCAAAAATTGACGTTTTATTTATTTCATATTAAGTTTTATAGTTTGCACTTTGCATTACTCTCTATTATTGATTAATTAATTAATTAAAATCTAAGATAATACTATTTAAATTAAACGTGCTAAAAGAGTTGCAGTTACCAATGCTCCAAAGTCGGGATACAATACACCTTGACGTGGGCAACTATGTTCCAGCTTACACCAACCGAAGCCCCAAAGTGTCAGTGAAATCTCGTTTATTTTTTGGTTATTTTATAAAATAAAGTCGTGATTTTCGGCCCCAAACAGAGCTCCTGATCTTGAAAATTTTCTTGTTGGTTACGACTCTTGATCACGTCGTTAGGTTTCGTTCGTCCAGCAATGAATGAGTGCATACTGTCGAATTCGATCCATCTTCTATTGTATTCTATCCTTTGAAACATTAAATACACGACAGACCAGGAGCCAACCCCACAAAGACAGTTCCTACTGGAAACTCAGCAGCAGCAGCAGCAGCAAGGGCAAAACGTTTGATCAAAGAAAGGAAGAAGGGCAGAGATGGGTGGTTACCAATCCGTCCCACAAAAGTCAATCCACGAGTTCACAGTCAAGGTCGGCAGCAATTGCGATCCCAATTGATTCCAGTTGTTGTTTGATCCATTTTCACCATATTGTTGCGACGTTATGAAGATTGATGGGTTTCTTCTATTTGGCTATTGGATTGGCACAGGATAGCAGAGGCGCGGATGTTGACCTCAGCACATTCAAGGGGAAAGTCATCATCGTGGTCAATGTTGCTTCCAAATGGTCTCCTATTCATTTATTATACTCCCTTTCAGGTTTCTGGGTTTGAAGCTTCTTCTTTCAGTAATTTTACGTCTCTTTCTTGTTGAAACAGCGGCTTTACTGAAGCCAATTATACGCAGCTCACCGAACTTTACACCAAATACAAGGACACAGGTATTCCAATATGTTTCTTCTTTTATTGCTATTTTTAGCTGCTTAAAAGTTCAACCACTTTAGTATGTTATTATTGATCTTTAAGTTGTATGGAAGTCGGAGAAATTGCAGGCTCTGATCTGCTTCTTAAGTGCCATATACAATTAGTGTTCTTCATGAAAAATAATAATGAAGTAATTAAAATCATACAATCCATAAATTGATGTGTGAACAAGGTAAAGAGCTAAAGAAAAAGGAAATAATTTTGTTTTTCTTAGAATTTTTATGCATCTATTCGTCTAAGAAACATGGTAAACATCTCACTTAGCGGTCATGCAATTTGTTTTTAAAGCAGTTGAATTTCCATTTACCTGGTTAAAGTTTGTCATGTTCTTTTCACCGTACTTTTGCCAAACTTTTACAAGTTGAGGTCTCATTCGTTGTCTCAGGTCTTGAAATTCTAGCATTTCCGTGTAACCAATTTATGAAACAAGAGCCAGCTACAAGTGAGGAAGTACAAGAATTTGCCTGTACACGATTCAAAGCAGAGTACCCAATTTTCCAGAAGGTGACATTTAAGCGTTTCTTTCTCAATGCTCTCTGCTTTCCATTTTGCTGATTTTCGGTTGAAGGTGTCTTTTTCTCAACTGGAAATAAAGAAACTTGATTTCTCAAAGTCTGATCTTTTTTCACTGTCTTTTGTTCTTGGAAATCTTCTGCATCAAAGAAGCTAGCTACGTGTTTGTTTTGTCAATTGCAAACCTTTTAAGAATCCATATTGTCTTTGTCATCATAGCAATTCTCAGTATAGAGTTCTTTTGAGAGAACCCTGCAAATTGTCAACGAACCACAAATTGGGAAAACAAAGTGTTTTAGATGACCGTAAAAGAGAGAAAAACAATAACTTTTTGTTACCCTAAACCAAGTTAAAGCTAATTGGAGTTTGTTTGCTTTCTCACATTCCATTTCCACTAAGATAAGCTCTTTTCTATGATCTCTCTGTCTCTCCATCAATGTACTGGATGATGCTCTTATGTCCTTGTGTACAACCTTTTTTCATCTAATTATTATTGGATTCCGATTCCAGGTGCGTGTAAATGGACCAGACACGGCTCCAGTGTTCAAGTATCTGAAATCAAACAGTAGCGGATTCCTGGGTTCAAGAATCAAATGGAATTTCACCAAATTCTTGATCGATAAGGAAGGCCGTGTCATCAAACGCTATGGCTCGACTACTCCTCCTTTAGCCATGGAGGTTCCCATTCCCTCTCTTTCTTTTTGTTTGTGACTGAAACAGTGTGTTTGTTGTTGCTGAGATGATTAGTTTGGTTTGTTGATTCATTCAGGCTGATATCAAGGCTGCACTGGGAGTCGAATGAAAGAACATGGTTTCATAGAAGATCAGGCTGCTGCTCTTCTGTATCTTGAAACGTTATCGATCTGTTTGTCTGAAAACAAGGACTGAAGAACAAGGATGTATATGTTTTTGTATCTATTATATTGCTAAACCAAACTATGCTGGGGAGCTTAAAAAAAATATTCACGTATTAATATTTGATATAATTATATTATTTTGAGATTCGTGACTGTCAAAAGAGAATATGTGCGGTTCATCTCCATCTTCATTCATACAAAATTCGAATTCGACCCTATCCTTATGTATGAAAAGAAAAAATAGATCAGTTCCTAAACCCTCAGTGGCTACGTCCACTTCTGCATTGGCTTAACTTTCGTAGACCGGAAATGGTGCGGTGAAAAATCCATAACCATGGTTATAACCGTTACTATTTAAAATGGTTAACCGTACCATTATGGTGTGGTTATGGTGTGGTGCGGTTATGGTGATGAATTTTCTACCCATAATGGTTACATTATGGTATTTGAGCTATACCCATGTTTATAACCATGGTTATTATATAAATATAATAATTAATTATTATTAATAAACTAATATATACTAAATAATGGAAGTTAATGTACATACATGTAATAAATATCTATGATGTTAGTTTTATATATTTTTATTATTGACAATATAGATTTATGTAATTTTTTAAATAAAATTTTCGGTATTTTATTATATTACATGTGTGAAAATATGAATATACAGATAAAACCATGATTAATAACCACAGCTATTTTAATGGTTATGACATTGAAAATTGTACCCGTAAAGTTACGATATGTGAATTAAAAATATGGCATGACTATGATATTGGTCATACCCTAACCATTGCCGGCCCTTATAGCCTGTTGACCAACAGAATATATTTCTGCATCAGTACTATAGTTTAGTCAGATGTTTTTTTTAAGTACAGTAAAATCATAACGCTTAAAGTCCACAATATCGTAAGTTGGCAGTTCTAACCGCGGCGCTCTACAAAACCATCTATACCATTTCTCTAAGAAGCAGCCAAACCAAACTGTATGGAGTAATATTATTTTTTATTTATTATTATTTACGGAAAGGCATTACACCAGGACTTCACTTCCACTTCAAACTGCTCAAACATTCACGCGCACAATTCCCACCCTTCTTCTAGCAATCCTTGCCAACGTTCATTTACCAACACCACCTCCTCTTTCCCTTCATCTATTCGAGCAGTGTCCTCTTTCGATCCGGTAATGGATGATGTGGGGCTTAATACCTTGTTGGGTGTCTTCAGAACCTCAGAGCGATCCGAGTTGAAGCTGTTAAGGGATGAGTTCGATGATGCCAATTTGCAAGTTGTTTGCCCAGAAGAAATGGATTCGCTCAAGGCAACACCCGAGTCAAACTTCTCCTTCAGCAGTTTCACATCTTGACATATCACTGCAATTTCTCCTCTGCAAGACGAAGCTTAATTAAAATGCAGATATAATTGGAAATATTTACTATATTAGAGTTATGCCAGATCGTAGAACAAGAGAATTCGGAGCAGAAATACTTACTGCAAAACATCTACTACACGGCCTCGATCCATCAGAAATTCTTGCAACTGTTAGGCACATTTTAAGGAATGATGAGAAACAGAAGTTTTTTCATATTTTGCTTACTTGAAGAAATAAAACTGTACCACAAGCAATGGAACAGGAAACTGTTATAACCTTTGTGTTCTCCTCTGCTGCTGCTTCGAGCCTCTTCGATTCTTGGACAACCCTTTCCATGAGAGCTTCCTCTTTTCTTAAAGCAAGGATTGCAGATTCTTCCTTCCCACGTTTCTCGCATTCAAAGTCATGCCTAAGCTTCTCTGCTGCAGCAAGTCGGTTCTCTAGCGCAGTGCGCATCTGAACATGTTTGACAAATGAATATATTTTAACTTAAAGGAACAAAAAATAACAAAATTCAGTTTAATGATAGTGAATCGAAAATCAGTTGAGCACCCACCTTATCAAGAATTGCAAGAGACTTGTCCCTCTCATCTGACAAGCAGAGCAAGCGTGATTGAAGTTCTCTGACTTCTGTAGCTAAAATGGACCTCTCTCCATACACTTCACCTGCATGCTGCAACATAGAAAGCGTAACCAATATTAATTCACCAAGAAAAGGCTACAATAATAAATAAAGTAAAGTAAATTTCCAATGCCCAACCATATCATTTGTTTCCTTTGCACGTGCTAATGTATTCTTTAGATCTTCGACCTTTGAGTAAAAATCCAAGCCTGCCAAAGCAGCTTCCTCTCTGGCTCGTTCAGCAGCACTCTCCTGTTCTTCCACGTCCTTCATGGTCTTCATGACCGACTCCATAGCAGAAAAAAGGGTTTTCTGCCATGTTACTTATTGTTATTGGCTATAGCTTTGCTTAAATAAAAAGTAGTTAACAGCCTTATAAAAAGAAATTCAATGCAAAAAAAAAACTAATATTACCTTGTTACTTTTTGCATCCTCGATAATCTGTTCAAGAAGGTCAATGTCAACAGTTTGAGCAGATCGAGTAACATCCATGTCGAATACAGACACATTTTCAGAGCTATTAATCTCAGAAAAATTATCGCCAGGATTCACTCTACAGCTGTCAGGATCTCTGCAAGATGAAGCAGCTGAAGTATTGTTTTGGACTGAGGCGGTATCTGATGCCTTATTGCAGACTAAGTCCACTATCTCTGGAAAGGTGTAGGAATCCAGCTCGCCTTTTTCTGAAATAGCAGCATCAAGATGAGCCTGACCTTCAAATAAATTGTCGCTAGAAGGTCTTTCACTAAGAGTGGCAGGAGATTTCTGAGTCGAGAGAGAAGACTTTTGGCAGACCAAGTCTACAATCTCTGGAAAGGTGTAACAGTCCTGCTGACAACTGATGCCAAGATTGTTTTCGTAACTTTGAGGTCCACTGACATCATTTATGATAGTGGATGCATCGGTGACATGAGCACTCTTGTTGAGATCAATTAAAAGCTTCCTAGAATTGCCTTGGGGCTTCCCGGTCATCCCCAGCAGAATTAATTCTTCACTTTCAGCAGTATCATTCACTTCACAAAAAACTTTTGCACTGCCTGAAGATACCAAAGCAATTGGTTGGGTATTTTGGTCAAAGTGGACGTCTCTTGTTTCTTCAGCTATTTTTGGTGTAGTTGGTTCTTCAGAAAGAGAAATTTCACATCTCTCATCATCAATAGCGTCATTTGCATCCCAAAATGTTGGGCCACAATCAGGAATTGGACTTGCAGAGACAGAACTGCAGGTATGACCAGATGCACCATCAACTGAAGGAGATTGAAATTCTACAGTGCTTCTGCTCAGTATCTCACTGGAGTTACTTTGTGCATCAGCATAAGCTACATATGATCAAAAGAAGTCAAAGCAAATTAAATCAATTCGAAGCATACACATAAAATAGAGCAGCACCCTGACTTCTGTCAGATCTTACATAAACAAATCCCATAAACTGAAAGTTGGTCAGGAATTTTAAAAAAATTGAAGTGAGGAAGCAGAAAGCAGTCTTTTGGCTAAGTGAGATCTAACATTTTAGAGAAACTGCTATAATACCTGTATAATCTGGCATACATTTTGACACCGAACTCCCAATAGAAGATTTTGCAGTCACATAAGGAAGAATTTCTGAAAGAACTACTTCTACAGCTGCATCAGTATTATTAGAGTTTTCAATTGCCACAGCTTTCAGTAGGCGAGCGTCAATCTGCGAAAAAGAGGCAACATAACACGAATGAGCAGAAATTTTAAGTGATAATCCAATTAAACGATCAAACACCAAAGGCTCTTCAGAACCACAAATTGAGAAAAGACCGCTTAAGTCTGTCAGTATCAAATTCAATTCAACATAGATAGATACGTTAATTGGAACCCTATTTATATGAAATGGCCAAAATTACATTCTAAGCTTAATACGAATTGAACAGTTTTAAGCAGTTAACATATCATTGTAGCCTATATTTCTAAAACTGAAAGGAGTAGTTTCACTTTGATGAAGATTTGTCTGAATAAGAGAACATAAAATTCTTCCACCAGAAAAATCTAAAACAGAACGAACGATTCCTCAGCATAATGATGCAAAGAAGCCAAGACGATGTAATTGCTAGCACGAACTATCTATAGAGGCATTATAAGCGATACCTGTGGGAATAATTCCTTCAAGTATACGTAAACACCAGAGGAATCCATCTACACTCCCCGTCTCAACAATTCTGCGTAAAACAGAAATCACACATCGTTAGAGCTCTGTGAAGCAGTATCGCATCACACAAAGCCAGAAAACTAAGCATTTCAGGTCTAAGCAACGATTGAACAATCAGGATCCATAAGAAACAACGGAACCCTAACGATCAGCTGCTAGAGATGGTAATTGCAAAAGCAAAGTTAGAGAACACAAGCACATTGTAAGGCTATAGAAACAGCGATCTGGAAGGGGCTATTGCATTCACCATGATCAGAATCGAAGAGAAGCATCGAGACGAAGCCTTACCTACCACAGTGGCTAGAGATAGAAACGACGACCTAGAGAGAGTCCGAGAGGGAGTCGAAGTCGGAGTTCCCCGAGTCTATTTATTTATTTCTATTTTTCCCGGGAAGCACGTGGGTCCCCTCCAAGGAAGCTTACCTCGCTAAGGAAAACCCAATGGTGCATGTTGGCCCATTCGACGCCGACAAGCTTTTTCATGGGCCCGGTGCATAAGGCCATACGCTTTCTAGGTACGGATTCCGTATACGGTATGATTTATAATCACTGTAATCAAAATTGGATACATGGCACGGATGTACGTATAGACTATAGTCAAGTTACATTGGTACCAATATACAAGAGAAAGAGTGGCGGCAATGTTTAAAAGGGTAGTTAATTTGGTTGGTTAAGGGAATGTTCGGTACACTCGAATTAACCAACGGCCGTAATGATGTTTGGTAAATTACAGAAACTTACCAAAATAAAAAAGAAGAAGTTAATTTCTAGTATTGGTAGGCAAAAAATAATAATTCGAGTATTGATGATTTTTAAATAGAATTATCAGGCAATTATAACATGCATGGTACCTGAATATAAATAAGGAATAAATAAGAAAAAAAGAATAAAAATATAAATTATTTAGTTAATTATTTAATAAAATAAAATACTAAATTTAATGTTTAGTTAATAAAATAAAATAATATATGAAAGTGAATGTGAAATGATATATATACTTTTAGTTACATCTATATTACGGCCCAATCAGTCTTTACCATGGGACAAACGACTAAGGACCTAAGTTCTGTTTTGCAACTTGTGGGCCTATACTTCTCATTTTTGCATATCCAGTCTTAAAATGTTGGAACTTATGAAAAATTACACCCCGTAGAGCAGGTTTACTAGTTATTTTTTCATGGTGTGGGTCCCATATCAGTTTTAATTACTCATGAGAAAAAAAAACATCTTTAATTACACATTAATTTTGGGTTTGAGTTTCCTAATGGTAATTAATTTTATTAAAATATTTCACTAATGATTTAGTTGTTAAATAATAATACCGTGTTTAATTAATGAGGTAATAATGGAAATCATCATACGAATCCAATGAGCATTGTACCTTCTATAGACCTAAACTTCTCCAAATGCATTCAACAAACTGACCCTCATGCACTATTTGCATGTCCTTTTGAAGCATATATATACACTTACCATATTAAGTGCAAGTCTAGCAATAGCATATATCACTTCCACTTTTTGTCTTCAATTCATGGATACACCTAAAGTGCTAGGGTTTACTATATGCACGATGGTGGCATTACTTATCGGTTGTGATACAAACGCACAGTTCTTACCGGGTATGCCTCCACCAGTAACGATAAGTCCCTTACGCCCGCTTTGTGCCTCTCAGTTTGCTCTCGTGAACCATGCATGCATACGTTTGCCATTAAGTACAATGGAGCCTGATCTTCCAGATGAGCCACTTTTAGACCCTCCTCCGCGCCCACATGTTGATGCACTTGACCCACAAGCGTCACATGGGCATGAACATGCACAGTCACCTACGCACCAGGAACCCCACCACCATCGCCACCACACCCGTGAGCCAACACCGATCGAGAGGGATTGCTGCAGGTGGCTAAAGGAGGTAGACACAGAGTGCGTGTGTGACCTTCTTATTCGTCTACCACCCTTCCTAGCTAGGCCAGTGCATGAGTACATTGTTATTGTGCACGAGGTCTGCACCATCACATACTCATGTGGTGGCGGAATAAGAACACAAACAAGACACTGAAAGATTCACGTGTAATCTTTCATCTTAGAGTATTTTTCAAATACCGCTAAGATTAAAATTACGTGACTTGTTGAATACGGATGTTTGTTAACTTTTTATATGTAATTTAATATATGATGATGCATCTAGTATTGTTTCCCACATAGTTCTATATCTACAATCCACTTGATAGTTTTGAGTGTGCTTTCATATTATTTAACTTTTTAACATTAAATAAATCGTTTTTTTATATAATATTAAGTTAATTATGACAATACTTTTAGTATTATTTTAATATAAATTTATCACTTTCAGCATAGTATCTACGTGTATATATATTAATTTGAAAAACAGATAAGTTTTTATGTTTAGTTGTCAAAAATAAGTATTTTTATTGGTTGATTAATATTTTTTGTAACTGACGATGAAATGGACTTGACACGCATACCTTTAGAAGCTCTAAAAATTCTATGAAGCTTATTATCATTCTCACGGAACGTTTCGTATTTTATATCATATCCACATTATTATCTTTAATTTTTATTATTTGTATCAAAATATTACTATTTATTTCATAAGAAATTTTTTAATGTATTTATTATATTTTAACAATTCTATTATATATAATTATAGATTTTTTAATGAATGTATATATTTATTTATATTTTTGAATTTATTACAATTTACAATTAATATTATAATACTAAAAACCATATATTTTAAGAAAGAATGAATGCATGTTAAATTTCTTATATCAGCATGTGCAACTATAAACATACTTTGATGATACATTTTTAAATATTACATACAATTTCCAAATATTTTTTCTAATTAATGAGTCTCAAAATAAGTAATAACTACTGTTAAAAAGTAGTTACACAATGATAAAAATATGAATATTCAATCAAATGTTCATATAAATATATGATAGAAAAATAACATAAAAACCAAGTTAAAAAACATGCATTAAGATTAGGTTAGTAAATATATATATATACTAGACCCCGGCACGCGCTACGCGCGTGCACGTTGTCGTCGTTGGTCGTGCGTGAGGTCTTACGAGAACATGATCTACCCGACTCCAAGGATAATATAAGAATAGCACAAGCATTGAGCACTTCATGAAAATATTATTAATGTAAAACTAAACTTAATTTGCATAAGATAATGAAATAATAAAATTTAAAAACTCTTAAATATTTTTAAAAAATTGCTCGAGCGACCGGGAGCATATATAACACTATCAAAAGCAATCCCGGTCGCTCGAGCAATTTTTTAATAATATTTAAGAGATTTTAAATGTTATTATTTCATTATCCTAGAAATCGGGTTGATCATGTTCTCATAAGACCTCACGCACGACCAACGACGACAACGTGCACGCGCGTAGCGCGTGCTGGGGTCTAGTATAACCATTAGGGAAATACACTTAAGTGAATTATGCAAAATTTCAATATTGTTTAGTAGTTAATTAGATATATCTATATATATACGTAACACATATCTACATATTATGAAGGTACATCGTTGAGTTTATTCCAATTTTACTCTAAACACTTGATTAAAAATATTATTTGAATTGTAAAACTAGACTTAAATTACCTAATATAATTAAATAAAATTAATTTTGTTTTAAATAATTATAAAAAATTATTCGAACAACCGGGAGCCTATTTAGTAGTGGTTCTTGCTCCTGGTTACTCAAGCAAATGTTTAAAAATATTTGTTACTAAGAATATGATAAAACAAATATATGTCGATATTTGATATAGTTGACCTTGCGCATTATTTATAGTCACTTATAGTCATAGTGTGAGTATTTTCACTCACATACCATGTCATAATATATCATCTCATATCAGCTATCACTTAATGCTTGACCTCGAACTAATTTCTTTGAGTATTCATACCGACTATTACAAATCTATCATGCTAACATCAACTATTGTTTAATGATCGATCTCGAACTTTCTATGAGTAATTTTCACTCATATACCATGTCATACTATCTCATCTCATACCAACTATCGTTAATGCCCGACCTCGAACTTTCTATGAGTATTCATACCAACCTCGAACTTTCTGTGTGTATTTTCACTCCGACAACATTTGTAGGATTCAGTCCTATGCGCTCATACTATTTGAGATTTAAGATATACGCTAATAAATCAGAACTCGTCAATGAATGCATTCAATATACTCTTAATGTATCTTAACACGTTCACTACCATGTCTATAAAATAACGACTATTACAAATCTACCATGACAACATCAATAAATTCCCACTAATTTGCACACAAAAATAAAATTATATATTTGATAAATATATTTCTTGTTTTTTTACTTTGATATTTTCAGAGTTTATAAAATATGGGTAAGTTAAGTTTAATTTCAGATATATTTATCAAATGTTTAATTCTCATATCAACACCTCAAGCACGATAAATATTTATCATATTTGTTTATAAGAATATGATAAAAAAAATATGTTGATATTTGGACAAAATTAAGTATTTTACTTCCGACATCCAACTGACCTTTCTTTGAGTATTTTACTCCTCACATCCGATCAACCTTTCTTTGAGTATTTTACTCCCGACATCCAACCGACCTTCGTTTGATTATTATAGTCCCGACATCCGACTTTTCTTTGAGTATTTTACTTGTGGCATCCGATCGACCTTCATTTTCGACATCCGACCTTTCATTGAGTATTATACTCCCGACATCCAACTTTTTTCGACATCCGACCTTTTTTGAGTATGTTCTTTGATTATTATACTGCTAACATCCTCTGAATTTGAACCTGGGCGCTGTCACTATTTAATAGTTAAGATGCGCGTCTTAACCAACTATCTCATAAGTTCGAACATGTCAGTGAAGACATTTAATATACTCTTAAAATCTCTTAACAAACTTATTATCATGTCTATGAAACAACGATTATCAAAAATATACTATGACAACATCAAGAAATTACCAGAAAAATAAAATTAGATATTTGATTAATTTTTTTCTTATTTTGATATTTTCAGAGTTATTTTATTTTAATATTTTCAGAGTTCATAAAGTAGGGTTGAGAGTTAGGTAAATTTATATTTTAATTTTAGATATATTTGAAATGTAGAGATAAGTAAAGAAATACTCATAGAATCTAAATTTGACAAATCCTAAAAATATTTTGTAAAGATAATAAATAATAAACACTGAAAATTAATATTGATTTTTATATTTCAGTAATTCGTAAAATATTATTTCAACACATCACCGGGGTTATTTTAATTTTGTAGTAAAATATTTTTGTTACATTTTTCTCGAAATGTAATACCTAAATTTTGGATGATATTAGTTTGAAGTAATAACATATTAACAACTTTTGGCAACTGGAATCATTTATGCATTAATTTTAATAATACAAAAAATTTATATTTTTTTAACATTTTAATAATATGATTATTTGAAAATACTCTACAATACATAATTATCATTATAAAATATATATACATTAATCAAATATATCCTTTCACTTTTGATTAATTATTTTGTATTTATTGCTTCACGCGATAGATTATGTATATTCAACATATAAATATATTCAATTTTGATCAATTTTAATTATTTAAATTTATATATGAAATGTATTTTTATAATGATAGTCCTCACAATTCAAAAAATCTTTAACTTCTTGGAAAGCAGAGAGAATGTTTTGAAGAAAACAAATATATATAATTAATGTAAAAACATTGAAAAAGTCACAATTACAAAAAAATATGACAACTTGAGAACATAATATACAATTATCATTATTACGTAAAATTGTAAAGTTATATAAAATAACAGATATAATAAAAAAATAAAATAAATTTTTAAAAACCGGATAAATAATAAATGATACATTCTAATTATTTATTGATTCTAATAATATATAATGCATATTTAAAATATTAATTCAATCTAAATGATATTAATTCAATCTTAATGAAATAAATGGTACATTTTAATTATTTATTGCATCAAATAATAGATAATGATATTATAACTTTTATAAATGATGTAAGTCTTTAGATCCACTGTTATCTTAATGTTCAATAAAGTGAAAATATAATTTCATTTGTTAGCGAGATATAAAAAATTGGTGCATGAGAAGAAAAAAAATGATGGTGATAAAGAAAATATAACTATCATCTTGTTTAAATTGTAATGTTGCATAAGTGTGTAGCTGGTTAATACGTATGTCTTCAAGTTATAATGTCATAAGTTCGAGTGTCCGTGAAAATATTTTTTATAACCTTTTTGAGAAGACATTTAAATAACCAAAATAGTCATGATAAATATAAATTATTAGATTATTAAAGGACATTTTTGTAATTTAGACAGATGGCGGTTACATAAACATGTTCAACCTTAATAATATAGATATAATTATCATTTTGTTTAAATTGTAATGTTGCATAAGTGTGTAGCTAGTAAATATGTATGTCTTCAAGTTATAATGTCATAAGTTCAAGTCTCCGTGAAAATATTTTTTATAACCTTTTTGAGAAGACATTTAAATTACCAAAATAATCATGATAAATATAAATTATTAAAGGACATTTTTGTAATTTAGACAAATGACGGTTACATAAAAATGTTCCCCATAATAATATAGATATATAAAACTCTAGAATTAAAATATAAAAAAAACTACTTTTCCGGATATTTTCCGGATATTTTCCGTTGTATTCAACATGTTCTTCAACATCTCCAACCTTTACGACTCGGATACTGAGCTTATTCATGATATTGAAAAAGCTTTCCTTTCCTTTCCTCACCAGAAGTTGAGAAATTTCAAAACCCACAACAAGATACCTCATCAGATTCCGGCAACACTGCTACCACCACCTCATCAGCCCCGAGAAATGGTCAAGAAGAAGACGGTTATGCTTGTTATGGAAATAGTTTAGAAAAGCTATCATCCATGGAAGGTTTTCACCGAGCAGAAACAAAGTTCCCGACATGGTACGAGACAAAGTTCCGGCAACACTACATTTTTTTTATAAAAAAAATGTAGTTTCTTGTTGTGCAAGTAACAGTCTCCACTTCTATTAGGTATGCGACAATGAGCTACGCATTGCACAAAGTGGAACACCCGATCCTCTACTCTCTCTGTGAATGGTAAATCGAGTTTTTAAATCACTGTACTGAATCCAATACAAAACTTAAGAATATTACGATGATTTAAGAGTATACCAGTCGCCTTCACTCATAAGTTCGAACTTTTAAGACAGTTGGTTAAATCGTGCCTATAATAGTTTAAAAACATACTTAGAAATTAGTTACAGAAAGACAATAGTATTATGGTTCCTTCAGGGGCCAGGAGGATTTGATGAAATGGGCTGGACTCCATATCTTTCATAATGATGGGAAACTTGTCTCCATATATTTCCCGATAATGTAAAATAGTACAAATCTCAAGACAGGTGAAGTGCTAACATGTTCATGATCCTCCATGAACTTTAAGTTTTTTTTCTTCATTAATTTATTTTATTTGTACTTGTAAGGAGAAGCTTGATGACAATGGCGATCACCAATATTCCCCTTTACTTCTGTTTCTGGAAACGCTGCATGCCCTCATCATTGTATGACTTAGCTATGTGTCAAGCTCTTGTGCTCCGAGACGTCGACTTTTATGCGGATCCTATGGAAAGTTGATGACTTCTTGATCTTTTATGACCCACAAGAAGGAAAACCCGAGCATTGCCCTTTGTTTCCCCTTCGATGACTAAATCAATAAGAGGTGGTTTGATGATAATACGTGTATATGTCAGATGATTGATTACCTTGTATAAATGTAGATGAACCAGTATTTATAACTTATAATTGATTACTATTTGGTGATAAAATATTATGTCAAGTGTATCATATACATTTCTTAAAATATCCTACGAAGTGTATTGGATACACTTTACAAAGGGTATTATACATGTTTGGTGTCTTTCAAGACTCATAAATGTATCATATCACTTCTGTCGGAGCTGTCACTTCTATCAGTCTTGTCAGTCCTATTTTGAAAGAGTTGAGGCGACCCCTTACTAGGAGACAAGGCGTCGCTAGCGTTATTACCATGTCGACATGGTGATGCACCTAAAGCAACGCCTAGGATCCATCAAACATCATTTAAATCTTATTGGTTTATATACAGAAAGAAGAAAATGAGGGAAAAATCAACTATGTTGTGTGGCTGACTATACATGAATGAAAATCAAGGAGTCAAGATAGATGGATGACTCAATTCAATACGTGCGAGAAAGCTTTCATTTCTCCACCACAAGTTCAAAACTTGGACAAGAAGAAGGGTCCAACTGTTACAAAAAGCTACTACAAATATCTGTCACTTGTTAAAACATATCCATGGAGAATTTTCACTGTGCTGCAACAGCTAGCACACGATTTCCAGACATGGTATGACAAGTCAAATCGGAGTAATATCAAATATATATAAAACTTTGTTACATTGCAATTAAACTACTGTTTATAATCAGTTTTTTTCCTCTTTCCAATGCTAATAAAAAAATTATGTTATTTTGAGAGATCTGTGTCGGTCGGGTGTGCTTATCACCGACAACCTATTATTGTACTGGACTCAGTTGGGAGTTGCTAGAATTTACACATATCATGTGACTATTTTTTCATCATAAGAATCACGTTTGTAACACGTATTCCTAGGACGTGGTCCAGAGTATGTCACAGTCCGACGACAAAGAAAATACCTGAAACGCATATCAGAAAAAACTGATAGAATGTATAGATGAAACATGATAGAAAGTATAGATGGAAGAATGAATATTCAGTTGTTATTTAATTTGAATTACACTCTATTTATACACATTTCTATAACAGTTATAATTACTGTTCCTAACAGCTCTAATTACTGTTCTAACAACTCTAATTACTGTTTTAACATCTATTATTACAGCTGTCTTCCAACACTCCCCCTCAAGCTAAATTGTGGGGTCACACACATTTAGTTTGCACCATACTTCTTCAAATGACGTTCCATTGACTGCTTTTGTCAATACATCTGCAAGCTGATCTTCTGAGCGTATGTATGGGAGTGTCACTGTGCCTTCTTCTAATTTTTCTTTGATAAAATGTCTATCAACCTCAACATGTTTTGTTCTATCATGTTGGACTGGATTCTCGGATATGCTGATAGCAGCCTTGTTATCACATAGTAGATTACATGCTCCTTTCACCGGAAATTCAACTTCATTCAATAGTTTTTGTATCCATAGTATTTCAGTCAAACCTCGAGCTATTCCTCTGAACTCAGATTCTGCACTGGAGAGGGCGACCACTTTTTGCTTTTTGCTCTTCCATGTTACTAGATTTCCTCCCACAAGAGTGAAATATCCAGAAGTTGATCTCCTATCTACCTTGCTTCCTGCCCAGTCTGCATCTGTATATGCTTCGACATCGAGGTGCCCATTATTTTCAAATAGGATTCCTCTTCCCGGTGTACCTTTTAGATACCTTATAACTCGCATAGCGGCTTCCATATGTTCCTCTTGGGGTTGATGCATGAACTGGCTAAGAACTCCCACTGAGTATGCAACATCAGGACGAGTATGTGATAGGTAGATTAACTTCCCTACTAGGTGTTGATATCGCCTTTGGTCAGCTGGTTCTCCCCCTTCGATGATACTCAACCCATGGTTTACTACAATTGGGGTCTCAGCTGGTTTACAGTCTGTCATTCCTGTTTCTACCAGCAGATCTAGAATGTACTTTCTTTGAGATAGAAAAATACCTTTTTTTGATCGGAGTACTTCAATGCCCAGAAAGTACTTAAGATTGCCCAAGTCTTTCATTTCAAATTCCTGGAACAAGTTTTCTCTTAACTTCTTCATTTCTTCTGAATCATCACCTGTGATAATCATATCATCAACATAAATAATCAAACAAGTTATCTTCTCACCTTTCCTTTTTAGGAACAGTGTGTGGTCTGCATTACTCTGCTTGTAGCCGTACTTCTTCATAGTTGTAGTAAATCGCCCAAACCAGGTTCTAGGAGACTGTCTTAGTCCATAAAGTGCCTTTTTTAATCGACACACTTCTCCTTCTTTAAATTTCCCTGGTATGCCTGGTGGAGTTTCCATGTATACTTCTTCATCAAGATCGCCATGGAGAAATGCATTCTTTACATCAAATTGGTGCAACGGCCAATCCCTATTTGCTGCTATAGAGAACAGTACCCTGATAGTATCGATCTTTGCTACTGGGGAAAAAGTCTCTGAGTAGTCAACTCCATAGGTCTGAGTATACCCTTTGGCTACTAGTCTCGCCTTATATCTCTCGATCGACCCATCTGCCTTGTGTTTTATCGTGAATACCCACCTGCATCCAACTGGCTTCTTTCCAGGAGGTAGTATACATTTCTCCCATGTTTTGTTCTTCTCCAGTGCTTCCATTTCTACACTCATTGCTTGACGCCATTCTTCCTTGGTTTGAGCTTCATGAACGTTTCTTGGGAGACTAACTGAATAAATTGCTGTTGAGAAGACATGTGCACTTTGTGACATATTCCCTTTCACCAGGTTTGTAACTGGGTATTTGGATCTCTTCGGTACATACTCCGGTTCAAACCGACTTGGTGGTACTCCCCGAGTGGATCTAGGTGGTAGTACATACCTGGCCACCTCATTTGTCTCCTCCTGCTCCCTTTCATTAGAGTAACCAATAGCAGAATCATAGTTATCTGAGATTTGGATGCTTACCTCAGGAGTATCAGTCGGGATTGATGTAGCACTAGCGTCTGCCTGGGGAGATTGTACTATGTTTGGAACCGGCTCTATTGGAACTGTATCAGACCATACTGGACTTGACATCCAACTTAGTGGGTCTATTTGAGTCTCCCCCTGAACGCTAGGTTGGGTGGAATAAAAGAACTCTGTTTCTAAAAAATCACAATCCAATGTTGTATAAATACGATGTGTGGGAGGATGATAACACCGATAACCTTTTTGATGGATGCCGTATCCGACAAAAATGCATTTGACAGCACATGGATCAAGTTTGGTACGTTCAGTTTTAGAGACATGAACATAGACGGAACATCCAAATATACGAGGTTGAAGTGTGAACACTGATGGGACACTTACATGATGTGAGAGTTCTTGAAGAGGATTTTTAAGACCTATGGCTTTAGTAGGAAGCCGATTGAGAAGGTATACGGAAGTGGCTACAGCTTCAGGCCAAAAATTTGTAGGAACTCGAGACTCGATCATAATGGAACGAGTCATTTCAAGGATTATTCTATTCTTTCTTTCTGCAACTCCATTTTGTTGAGGAGTATGTGGACAAGATGTTTGATGAATCATTCCTCGTTCCCTAAAGAAGTTTTGCATAGTGGAGTTGATAAACTCGCCTCCATTATCAGATCGCAAGATTTTAATTTTAGTATGAAACTGAGTTTGGATCATGTCATAGAAGACAAAGAATTTGCTGGCAACTTCAGATTTATTTTTTAGGAAATATACCCATGTCATTCTAGAGAAATCATCTATGAATAACACGAAATATTTAAAACCAGTATTATTTATGCAAGACCCAGAAGTCGGAGCAGGCCCCCATACATCAGAATGAACAAGAGAAAACACTGACTCTGCTCTAGTTTTCGAGGGCTGATATGACTTTCTATGACTTTTGGATAAAACACACGTTTCACATGAAAATTTATGCGACGACTCAAATAACGAAGGAAATAGCATTTTAAGATACCCTGGCGACGGATGTCCCAATCGTCGGTGCCACAACCACTGTTGTCTTTTTACCGTTCCATGAGCCAGTGCTGCAGTTCCGTGTTGAGTCACCTCGTCGACATAGTACAATCCCCCACACTCAGTGCCACGCCCAATCATCTTCCCCGACTGAATATCCTGTAATAGACAGAAATCTGGATATATCAGCACCATGCAGTTTAATTCCTTAGTCACATGACTTATAGACATCAGCTTGCACGACAATCTGGGTACATATAGACAATTTTTTAGTTTGAGTGTCGGCGATATTTCTATGGACCCTGCCCCACAAACCGTTGATAGTTCTCCATTGGCGCTTTGAATAGACGCCCGAGTAGGACTTGACCATTCACCCAAGTCATTTTTATCGAATGTCATTGTGTCTGTAGCACCTGAATCCAAAATCCATTGCGTATTCTTTTCTTCCGGTCCACTTGCTACACATACCTCGGACTCATTTGCTTGGTTTTCATAGTTGTTGGACCGATTTATATACCTGTCAAAATTAGGAGGACCCGTTTTGCAAATATTTGATTTTTTAATAAAAAAACCTATACCTAATCGGGGAAGACCACTTCCATTCTCAGCAGCCGCAACATTTCCATGGGGAAGTCCTCTTCCAGGCGCGCCTCTCCTTGGTTCCTTGAATCGGAACCGATTCGACTCGGTTCCGACCACTGCTGCTGGTGATCGGTACTCCTCCCATGGTCTTGACTTCTGGTATGCCTCTCGATTCCATTCGTTATTGTTATCTTCGAACACAGCTTGAGCTCCAACTCCTATGTTTCGATTTGGCTCGATTCCGACCACCGTTGCTGGTGCTCGGTACTCCTCCCATGGTTCCGACCTCTGGTATGGCTCTTGGTTCCACCCCTCGTTCTTATTATTTTGAAACACTGCTTGCGCTCCAAATCCAAGGTTCCGATTGCTTTCGGCTCCGGCCACCGCTGGTGCTTGAGGCGGTCCCAACCTTCGATTTGGTCTCCAACCGTCGGGATATCCGACGAGTTGGTAACACTCCTCTCTTGTGTGTCGGTTTTTGCCGCAGTGAGTACACTTTAGTCGGTTACGATCGCCGCCGCCGCCGCCGCGCGAGGATGAAGTCGGCCACCTTCCGACGTCTGAGCGAGGCTTGGTGGCGAAGGCTGTCCCGTCTTCCTCCGTGGGGATCTTGGAGGTGTTGACAGCCACCGCCCCTGACTGGCTAGGCGGCTTCACACTCAATCCTGCCCCGATTCCTGAGACAATCGTCGATGATGGCCCGCCGAACTGATGCTCCGATCCCATTACGAGTCTTCGGTCTCGTTCAGTTCGAATCATTGCATAGGCTTCTTCTGGCGAGGGCTTTGGATCTCCTTTCAATAAGTCCCGTTTCTCGGCATCGAGCTCGTCCCCTACTCCTGCAAGAAATTGGTACAGCTTTGATTCTGACCTGATTTGGTTGTAGGTTTCGATATCTTTGCTGCATTCCATCGGGTTTGGTTGGCGTGTGTCAATCTCTCTCCAAATCCGTTGGATATTATTGAAATACTGCTCCACGCTATCTGATCCTCGCTTCATATTATTCGCCTTTACTGTGAGATCGAATATTTGAAATCCATCTCGTTTCTTACTATATGTGCCAGATAGACCATGCCACATATCTCTTGCTGTTGGATATTCACAATAATTTGCTACCAAATCTCGCTCCATGTTACCCAGCATCCATGAACAAACGATTAAGTCTGTCTGCTCCCATTGTGTGTGCTCTTCGGTTCCTTTTGCAGGTGCAGCTGGTATCCCAGTGATGTGGCTCAGCTTGCCCCTGCCTCCGATGGCCATTCTCATCAGACGAGCCCAAAGGGAGTAGTTATTCTGCCCCAATTTTTCATTGAGGGATATCGGTTGTTGAAGGATGGACGCCAGTTGAGCCGCCAACATACTTGTTGATGCAGGTTCTTGGCTGGTGTGAACACTTCCTTCTGACATCCTTCAGGTAAGTGTATGGTAGATGATGATGCTGATCGTACTCGATCCTAATTGATCGAAAGACTTAACTCAGCTCTGATACCATGATAGAATGTATAGATGAAACATGATAGAAAGTATAGATGGAAGAATGAATATTTAGTTGTTATTTAATTTGAATTACACTCTATTTATACACATTTCTATAACAGCTATAATTACTGTTCCTAACAGCTCTAATTACTGTTCTAACAACTCTAATTACTGTTTTAACATCTATTATTACAGCTGTATTCCAACAAAAACATGCAAAAAACGGAAAAAGTACGGGATATACTATACATACGGATGATTCAGGGTTTCGAACTAATTATAAGTTGGCCAAAACCTAATTATAAGTTGATATTTAGATGTAATTCATATATATTTTTAAATAAAAGTATATGAGGTGTTTGTTTAGGAAAAAGAAAAATAGTGTTGGACATAAAAAATCGGTTCGGTCTAACCGAAATGTACCGATTCTGAATCGATTCGGCCGAACTAGTTTACAAACCAAACATTTAAAAAAAAAAAATGAAGCAGTTCAAAAAATGTAAAAAAAATGATTCTAAAATAGTAAACTTAATCACTTCTTGTACCGATTTTTAACCTAACTGGTTCGACATTTCATCTTCACGAAAGCTTTCATTTCTCCACCACTTGGTCAAGAAGAAGGGTCCAACACTATCTGTTACAAAAAGCTACTACAAAGATCAGTCACTTGTTAAAACATATCCATGGAGAGTTTTCACTGTGCTGCAACATCACACGAATTCCAGACATGGTACGACAAGTCGAATCGGAGTAATATCAAAGATATAAAAACTGTGTTACAGTGCAATTAAACTACTGTTTATAATCAGTTTTTTTTTTGAAAAATGTACATGTAAGGAAAAAAGATACTGTAAACACCTGATTTTGGCTCGGGTTCAAAATACCGTACGCGAGGAATCGAGCCAAGAGAAATCGATATACAAATAAACAAATAAATTTTATTTTTATTTTTTAAAAATATCTTAAAAAAAATATATCTAAAAAATATCTAAAAAATGTCTAAAAATATCAAAAACATATCTACATATATTTTGTGTATAAATAAGGGAGAGAAATGAAAGAAAAGGAGGGAAGCGTTGTGAGAAATAGAAAGGAAAGATTGAGGAAGTGAAAAAAAAAATAGGAAAAGAAAGAAAAAAAATAGAAAAAGAGTGGAAAAAAATAGAAAAAGAGTGAAAAAAAATATCGATAATTATCGGTCTCGGTTCCTCGTACGGTATTAAACCTCCAATGAGTTATGTATATTTCTCTCATATTCAATATCATATTTCAATATCATATTTGTATTTTCTAAATGTGAAATAAAATTGAGAGTTTATATACATATATTATATATTTATGTATAATATACTTGTTAATATATATATATATATGTATAATATATATTTATATTATGTTTATGTATTACTAAATATATATATATATATATATTATGTATATGTATAATATATGTATATTATTTATATGTGGAAAAAAATAATTTTCAAAAATGACTTAGGTCATTCCCAAACTTTGATGAAGGTTACAATTCGGTCTTGGACTCTCGGGTCATTTTTGGGACGTTATCGATTGTTATAAACCAAACCGGAAAAATTTTGGGCCATTTGTGCAATATTTTTTTTCTTAATTCAGCTCGTTTTAAAAAAACAAATCATTTTGATTTCTAAACTTTTCTAGACATTCCATGATTTCTAAAATGTTACAAATAAGTCTAGAATAATTTTCGGGTTATTTTTTGGAATTTTACTAAGTGTTACAAATAAATTTAGAATAGTTTAGGGTCAATTCTGTAATTTTAAAAAATATTTTCAGTTCAGTTATAATTTTTTCGAAAATTACATTTTTTATTCCTAAATTTTTCTGGACATTCCATGGCTTTTCAAAATGTTACAAATAAGTCTAGAATGATTTTCGGGTTATTTTAAAACTTTACCAAGTATTACAAATAAGTCCACAATAGTTTTGGGTCATTTCTGTAATTTTCGAAATATTTGTACAATTCAGCTCAAATTTTAATAAATTTCATTTTGGTCCCTATATTTATTTTGACATCCTATAACTTCTCAAAATGGGACAAATTAGTCCAACGAGCTTAAAATCTTCAAAAATCATTCGTGCATGTTTTGACACGTTTAAAATGGCTCGAGAGTTAAACTGTTTTTTTTTTCGAGCACGATTAACTTTAGTACTCTTTTGTTTATTTGAAATTAACTCATCAAAAAAAAAATGTTTATACATGGTTTAAGGAAAATGCATATAGTTTTTTATGGGCCAAGCATGATCGAAACGAGCAATTCAGGTAAATGATTTTTTTTTCAAAAGCAAACTAAAGTACCGAAAGGGCAAATTATGAGCTTGCGAGTTTTTAAGACGTAATCAAACCCCCGAACTCGATTCTCTGGACGTAGACCTTTCTAAGCCCTAGGATGTTAATTCCATGTACCATAGGCAATTTTATTTTCCGATTAGCCTTTAATTAATCGGTGGCGACTCTTTCAATTTTTCGGTCCAGTTGATGATCCCGCTCGACCGGACCCTTCGCTCGCCAAGACCCGTCATTTTCAAAAACGAAATTTAAAAATATTTTTCAAACGGGTCGGGGGAAGTCGGATCTGACGTCTGACAATTTGGCGACTCTGCTGGGGATCTCTTTTAGAGGGTTTAGGCTTTGTCATGTTTGCTTTGCCATATTATATTTTGCCTTATCCGTTTTGACCGTTTGCTCATGCTTGCAGTTTCAAATTTAGTCCAATAGGTGATGTAATTATAATAAAAAAATAATTATTATTTTGCACACACCACGCTGGTTACCATTACCCGCTCGGACCTGGAGCACATTAAGAGATTATGGAGTTTAGTAGGGGAATGCGATCGGAGCGGTTTGGACCGCCGACACGCACCCAAACAACTCAACTCGATGATCGGAATGGGCCCGTGATCCTCTTTAGGGGGTGAGGTTCCACTGGTTCAGATGACCTAGAAATTCCATCCATTTAGAACAAAAGCTCCACACCGTGTTTAGTCTTTACCAGTTTTGTGTGTATTTCCAATTTTGGGCCCAACTAATGTAAATGAGATTTCGGCCCAAGTATTTGTATACGAGATTGACCCACAACCCATGAAGAAATTTGGCCCATGAAGAAGTTTGCCCCATTGATGTAAATGTGTTTTGTTTTGGCCCTAGATCATGATATGTATAGGATTTGACTTTTGTATTATATATTCCAGACTGTTGTAAATGTAATACGAGTCTTACTAATGAAGTTAAATTCTCACACTTGCATTGCATTTTTCAAAAAAAAAAAATATAAGTTCTGTTCATTCAATTTTGTATCCTTAAGACGTTTCACGCACCATCTTTGGTAAGGATGAAAAAAAAATCATTGTCCTCACATTAAGGTCATACAACCCCTACAGTCGAAATTTCCCGAATATGAAAAGCCATGACAAAAAAGAAATCAGAAATACGTGAACAAGAAGATTGACGAGGTTCACGAGCTCGTAAACTACATAGTCAATTGGATTCTCCTTAACGCCTTGTATGAATTATGGAATATGGAAAACGCGTTTGCGTGAGTAAAGAACAACGGAATACGTTCACAAGTTCCATTCGACACCTGCAAATCCGTCTTTCGGCCCAGAGGAAATCATCGGGGATAGACTCCAACAACCACCGTCATTCTAGCAATGTGGGAGCACCTTGGAAAAATGTGAGGGCAACGTTGCTAAGTTGAATGACACCCTTGAACGGTTCATACGAAGAACGAGGCAAAAAAAAATGTCTTCAATCGTCGTTCGAACCCAGGAACAATCAACAAATGCAGTCAACGAGTTGCGCCGTCGTGTGAAACGTCTTAAGGACTAGATTTCGATTGGTCAAAACCTTTAAAAGTATTTTTGAAAAAACCTTTTGCCATACATGCAATCAAAGTCTACAAATGGAATGAATGGAACATAGAATTTTCAAAATCAATCATGCATGCTCAATTGTGTATTCATCCTTCTTACTATGGTATTTTGAATTTAGGTTTTCGGAAACCCATGCGACATTCCACGACTCCAGCACCTCAAGAACATGAGAGAATCATCCAACTAGAACAGACCATGCACGCCATGAGTTCCTACACAGTGCAGTCAATCGTTGGCATGACCTCCTAGGTCGAGCGAATTTTGGCTCTTCTGAGCTCCAGACAAGTGTGACTATCACAATATCACTGACCTTGTCTTCCCGAGGAACATTACTATCGTGAAACCTCATCAATCCATGTCAGGCACTTTTGCCATCCTAACCAAGCTCCACCTCCCACATATGGCCATCCGGACCAAAGTCCACCTATCACATATGACCTTCCCACACCCGAAAGGACAAAGGCACTTTTAGGACTGAGTTTTCTTCATAATTTCAAAGATTATGAAGTCTCAAGGAGGAAACATTTAGACGAAAGTTCAGGGACATGTTTGTTTCCTCTCCTATTTCATTTCCAGGCCAACTACTAGTGATCCAACTCGATGACATTGATGCTCACGAGGGCTTGTCAAGCTTATTTTTAACCGATATCACCATTGGAGCTTTGCTCGATGAAGCCCCCTTATGCCTTTTTGTCCGTCCACTCGCTAGTGGGAGACCCTTGCCGGATTCAACGTTATACAAAAGATCATTTTATGATACCCTCTTGAGATGCGTGAATGCCAAAGAAGTTGAGCGCTTAATGGAAGAAATTCACGAAGTTTGTTGCGACCCACACATGAACGTGTAATACTTGAGTACTTTTGGTTCACCATGACTGCTGACTGTATAAACCATGCCCAACAATATCACCTCTGTCAAGTGTACATGGACCAAATCCATGTGCCACTGCAAGAGCTCTATTCCAGGACTTCCCCACGGGCTTTCTCAATGTGGGGCATCGATATAGTCAACATGATTTTCCCAAAGGCGTCCAATGGTCATCGATTCATATTGCATTGATTACAATAGATTACTTCATCAGGAGTAGAGGTTATTACACTGACGTGAATGACGGCAAAGGCCATTGAAATTTTCATCAGCGAGGACATCATCGTGTGTCATGGGATGCCGAAGTCAATCATCACCGGCAATGCCAGAAATCTAAATTGGATTGAGTTGTGATCAACTGTAAAAATGCATCTCTATATCACCCACAAATGAATGGCGCAGTGGAAGCAACAATTAAAGGACTGACATGATAAGCTGTCTTAGGCACTCATGGCATACAAGACCTCAATATGGACATCAACAGGGGCAACCCCATTTTCCATTGTTTACGGGATCGAAGTCGTGTTGACAATTGAAGTAAAATTCCCGTCAGCTAGGATCCTCGCCGAGGCAGAGAAGGATGAGTCAGAGTAGCCGAAATGCAGATACGTGCAATTGAACCTCATGACAAAAGGCGGCTCATCGCGCAGTGCCACTGACATTTGTACCAGCAACGCATGGCTCGTGCATTTAATAGGAAAGTCAGTCCAAGATAATTACAAACAAGCAATCTAATTCTCCGAAAATAAATAAATTTATTTCGAGTCAATCCAGACTCTCGGGGCAACTTTGTGCCTAAATATGAAGGGTCTTATGACGCCAAAGAGACTTTCAGCAGAGGAGCCATGATCGTCACCGACATGGACAAGCAAGAACTCCTCAGTCCAATCAATATGGACGCAGTCAGAAAATACTATCCTTAAGGAGTTCGTAACCAGAAAGCGAGTTTCCAAAAGTGAGAGAAAATTCCCGCTAAATCGAAAACCCGAAAGGGCGGTTTAGGCAAAATTTAGGGAAGAGAGGCATGATTGAAAATCCCCCAAAGGACAATCATGGCAAAAGGAGATGAATCAAATCCCTGCTAGGTTGAAAATCTGAAAGGCCAACCTAGGCAAAAATTAAGGGAACCGAGAGGTGCGGTAAAAAAAAAATACCGTAGGAAAATGATAGAAAAGCGAGAGATAAAAAAAAAACTTCAAGTCAATCCAGACTCTCGGGGCAAGTTTGTACCTAAATATGAAGGGATTTATGTCATCAAAGAGATTTTCAGTGGGGGAGCCATGATCATCACTGACATGGACAACAGAGAATTCCCTAATCCAATCAATGTGAATGCAAAAAAAAAACTCGTAATCAGAAAGCGAGCCTAAAAAAATGAGAGAAATTCCCGCTAAATCGAAAACCTGAAAGGGCGGTTTAGGCAAAATTTAGGGAAGAGGGGCATGATTAAAAATCCCTAAAAATGGCGATCATGACAATAGGAAAGGAATCAAATCCCTGCTAGGTTGAAAACCCAAAAGGGCGACCTATGCAAAAATTAAGGGAATCGAGAGGTGCGGTATAAAAAAAAATACCGTAGCAAAAGGAAAGAAAATCAAGAGATTAAAAAAAATAATGCTCAAAAGTGGACGACATTGTTTCCCACAGTAGCAATAAAAAAAAAATTGTGATCAACATTAATTTGAGCTGCCTCGACAACTTGCATGGATACACATTGTGAAGATAACATGAATGGCTTTAGGGAACTCCATCAAGAAGGACTCCAAAGTCGATTAATGAGAAAACATACTGAGAAGTCCGCACAAGCAGTCAGACATCTCGAGAAGGGTTTTTACCTCCAAAGTAAATTACAAGCTAATGGGCGGGGTCTTTAGGTGCTCAGCCTCCGCGAGTCATCATCAACAATCGGGACTTGTAGATATCCAACTTCTGAGAGTTACAAACTGAAGAACGGAGCGTTTAGGTGCTCAACCTCCGTAAGTCATCCCAACGATCAGAACCTGTAGATGTCCAGCTTTTGAAAGTTACAAGCCGACGAACGGGGCCTTGAAATGCTCAACCCCCGTAAGTCACCTACAACAAAGCTTTTGAAAAAAAAAAACGACGAGCGAAGCCTTTATGTGTCAGCCTCTGCAAGTCATCCTCGATGACCAGAACCTGTAGTTATCCAGCTTCTGGGAGTCACAAGCCGACAAGCGGAGCCTTTAGGTGTTCAGCCTCCGCAAGTCATCCTCGATGACCAGAACCTGTAGTTAACCAGCTCTTGGGAGTCACAAGCCGACAAGCGGAGCCTTTAGGTGTTCAGTCTCCGCAAGTCATCCTCGATGACCAGAACTTGTAGTTATCCAACTTCTGGGAGTCACAAGCCGACAAGCGGAGCCTTTAGGTGTTCAGCCACCGCAAGTCAACCCCAACGAGTCACAAGTCGACGAGCGGACCCTTTAGGTGTTCAGACTCCGCAAGTCATCCTCGATGACCAGGACCTGTAGTTATCCAGCTTCTAGGAGTCACATGCTGATAAGCGGAGTCTTTAGGTGCTCAGCCTCCGCAAGTCAACCCCAACGAGGCACAAGTCGACAAGCGGACCCTTTAGGTGTTCAGCCTCCGCAAGTCATCCTCGATGACGAGAATCTGTAGTTATCCAGCTTCTGAGAGTCACATGCCGATATCAGAGCCTTTAGGTGTTCAGCCTCCGCAAGCCATCCTCAACGAGTCACACGCCGACGAGCGGAGCCTTTAGGTTTTCAACCTCCGCAAGTCATCCTCAACAACCAGGACCTGTAGGTGTCCAACGTCTGGGAATCACCAGTTGATGAAAGTTTAGACGCTCAGTCTCCACAAATAATCGTCAACGATCGGGACCTATAGGTGTCTAGCTTCCGAAAGTTGCGTGATGATGTTTGTATACTATGTAAATAATGAGTAAAGAGGAGCAAAATCAGTTGTTTGTATTTGAACACATACTCATGAGATCACTTCCATGAGCGCGTGTCCAAAGAGGGGCAACTGTAAACACCTGATTTTGGCTCGGGGTCAAAATACCGTACGCGAGAAATCGAGCCAAGAGAAATTGATATAAAAATAAACAAATAAATTTTAAAAAAAAATATATTAAAAAATATCTAAAAATATCTAAAATATATCTACATATATTTTGTGTATAAATAAGGGAGAGAAATTAAAGAAAAGGAGGGAAGTGTCGTGAGAAATAGAAAGGAAAGATTGAGGAAGTGAAAAAAAAAATTAGGAAAAGAAAGAAAAAAATAGAAAAAGAGCGGAAAAAATAGAAAAAGAGTGAAAAAAAATATCGATAATTATCGGTCTCGGTTCCTCGTACGGTATTAAACCTCCAATGAGTTAGGTATATGTGAAATAAAATTGAGAGTTTATATACATATATTATATATTTATGTATAATATACTTGTTAATAATATATAATCATATATTTATATTATGTTTATGTATTACTATATATATATATATATAAATATATATATATATATAAATATATATATATATAAATATATATATGTATAATATATATTTATATTATGTTTATGTATTACTATCTATATCTATATGTATAATATATATTTATATTATGTCTATGTTATCTATCTATCTATATGTATATGTATAATATATGTATATTATTTATATGTGGAAAAACATAATTTTCAAAAATGACTTAGGTCATTCCCAAACTTTGATGAAGGTTACAATTCGGTCCTTGGACTCTCAGGTCATTTCTGGGACGTTATCGATTGTTATAAACCAAACCGGAAAAGTTTTGGGCCATTTGTGCAATATTTTTTTTCTTAATTCAGCTCGTTTTAAAAAACAAATCATTTTGATTTCTAAACTTTTCTAGACATTCCATGATTTCTAAAATGTTACAAATAAGTCTAGAATAATTTTCGGGTTATTTTTTGGAATTTTACTAAGTGTTACAAATAAATTTAGAATAGTTTAGGGTCAATTCTGTAATTTTAAAAAATATTTTCAGTTCAGTTATAATTTTTTCGAAAATTACATTTTTGATTCCTAAATTTTTCTGGACATTCCATGGCTTTTCAAAATGTTACAAATAAGTCTAGAATAATTTTTGGGTTATTTTAAAACTTTACCAAGTATTACAAATAAGTCCAGAGTAGTTTTGGGTCCTTTCTGTAATTTTCGAAATATTTGTCCAATTCAGCTCAAATTTTAATAAATTGCATTTTGGTCCCTATATTTATTTTGACATCCTATAACTTCTCAAAATGGGACAAATTAGTCCAACGAGCTTAAAATATTCAAAAATCATTCGTGCATGTTTTGACACGTTTAAAATGGCTCGAGAGTTAAACAAATTTTTTTTTCGAGCACGATTAACTTTAGTATTCTTTTGTTTATTTGAAATTAACTCATAAAAAAAATGTTTATACATGGTTTAAGGAAAATGCATATAGTGTTTTTTGGGCCAAGCATGATCGAAACGAGCAATTCGGGTGAATGAAATTTTTTTCAAAAGCAAACTAAAGTACTGAAATGGCGAATTATGAGCTTGCGAGTTTTTAAGACGTAATCAAACTCCCGAACTCGATTCTTTGGACGTAGACCTTTCTAAGCCCTAGGATGTTAATTCCATGTACCCTAAGCAATTTTAGGATTCCGATTAGCCTTTAATTAATCGGTGGTGTTGGATCGTGAAATCCTGGTTGCTGATCTGGCAGTGAATTGAATGCCAGACGACAGTTGAATGGTGCTTTTGCTTCAACTCCGGTGAACCTGCAAGTAGGGGAGCGCAACAGAGGGGGTGTCTCTGGGTCCCTCTCTGATGCTTAAATGAGTATATGTGTGTATATAGCTCAAAACGTAATGAACGTATGTAAAGCAGAGGTATTTATAGGGTAGTTTAGATCAAATCGTATAAGGTAACCGTATATCTTGGGAATATTGTGCTGTTGAAGATTTGGATAGTAGATATGGCAGTTACGACGAGATATTGCAGTTACCATATCTAATCTTTAGTGAATATGTGACCGAGATATGCGAGATATCGTGGCCACTTCCTTATTAACGGTAGGTGGGACCCAAGGAGAGAGGCAAGACTTTCTTCGGGGCGAGCACTCCCATTGCGAGCAGTAGGAGGTCGCGACTTGAGGAAGGATGGTGACCAGTGGGGGAGCCTTTGGCGTCCATATCGTCCTGGGCTCGATTCTGGGTCATTCTATGATGGTCCAGGCTGACTTTGACTGAGGCTAATCCGGTCCGAATATTTTGGGTTTACCCCTTCTAGGGTTATTGGGCCTTCAATGCCTTTTCCTTATTGGGCCGTCACTATCAATACGCAACATTTGCCCTCGAAGCTTGATTGAAGTTCCTTCGGCCGAGCTTGATTTCTTGGAAGGATTTGAGATAGTGACACTTTATATTTGATTTTCCTTGTCTCTTTTTGTGGTTCATGACATCAAGGACACTTCATGCTTGTTTGGCGATCAGTCATCCCATTGTCCAAGGTGGAAGGAATATTCTTATTCTTATTCCTTCTTGGCGATCACTCGAGCCAGTCTAGGCCTGTGAAGGTCTATCTTTCTTCGCTAGGCGATCATTACCTATAAAAGGTATTTTTGATAAAGCATATCAGTGCGCTGACGATCACTTTGTCTGTTCAGTGGACTTTAGCATTTAATAACTGCACAGTCATCCAGAAGTCGAACGGTCGCTTGAAGCACACCTGTCATTTAATATTCCGTAACCCAAGGGTAGTCTGACAGCTGTCTGTACTAGCCGACCATTTGTATCCCCGAGGTGTCTCTTAGAATTCTGACATTGTTTCGATTTTTTCCAAAAATGTGCAATTATTCTTCTGCGTCGTTTCGATTCTGTCTGTGGCAGTTACTCTTTTTTTGTCTATATAAGAAGCAACAGTTTCTTTATTTTGTTTTTTTCACATTCATTCATTCAGACTTTCAGAGCCTTTTTCGTTTCCTGAGATCCTTCTCTGCAAACTCCTCCTTTCTCCTTGTCAATCTTTCCAAACCTCATCCCAACAGACTCCATGACCACTCGTAGCCAATCCGGGAAGATCAAGCAGATAGCCAACAAGGCTTCTTATTCGGCCCCTAAGGTGCCGAAGAACACCAATGCCCTCCTGACCATTAGGGACGGCTCTCTGCCCGCCTCGACGGAGAGGCAGGCTGACCTTGGGAGGACCGCAGCCACGCCTGTGGTGGTGGATGCGCCTGAACTTCAGACGCCCATCTTTTCTCCAAAAGGTAAACATTCTATTTTGTTGCTTTGTTTTGAGAGTATCCCCTGTTTTTCCTTGTTTTTATACTCGTTGTTGCTATATCTGAACTGTTTGAGTAGATGTCAAGCCCAACGAGCTGAAGCCGGCTTATTTTAAGACAGTGGTAGCGCTTGGTGGTTTTGGTGCGATGGATGCACCTAGATACCCATGCCTAGGTCTGCATTATCCTCGCAATGGAGAGGTTTACATATCTGCGGCCCAGATCGATGCTGGATTGCGTTTTCCTCTCTGTGAGGATTTGCAGGCGTTGTGCCGGTTCTATATGATACATCCCACGCAGCTTGTACCCAACTCCATCAGGATATGGGCTGGATTCAAGTTCCTGTGTATACGTCAAGAATGGACGTATTCACTGGCCTTGTTCCAGTGCTTTTTCCGATTGGCTGCTGGGACGAACCATATCCATCATTTCCAGTCCCGGTGGCCGAAGTTTGCGGAGTGGAGAGGCCAATCATGGAGCTGGAACGTTCACGTCCGGTTGGTCGACGACTTCCGGGCCACTAACTCCAACTATAAGAAGTTTTACTTCTTCTACAAGGGTGTGTGTGTCTTGGAAGTTGTCTACACCAGATAGGGATTTCCCTCCTGAGTTCGACGAGTTATCCGGGAGCGATCGGAACGCCATCGACGACCTGTTTCGCTTGCATCGGTCATCCACTTTTCATCCCATCCATTCGGTGGCGGAGACCACCGAGAATATGCTTGAGATGACGGGCATTCATCAGGCCACACCAATTTTTGATGATTGGGTAATTTTTCTGACCTTTTTCCGCTTTATTGGATGTAGGCAACCGGGGCCGAAAGCTCATAGGTCTCTTTGATGACCAGGGAAAGGCGGGGCTGTCCGCGAATGATCTATCTCCGTGACGTTCTGATGAAAACGTTCGTAAAAATTGGCCAGCGATTCTCCAGGCTGTTTCTTGACCGCATCCAGGGCGACCACGCTTTTCATTAGCTGGCGCTCACCCATGTATCTCTCCAGAAATTTGCTCCTTAATTCTGCCCAAGTTCCTATAGATCCTGCAAGGAGGCCGAAGAACCAGGACGAAGCCGAACCCGAAAGAGTGGATGGAAATAACAAAGCCAAGTGATTGGGATCATTTGACTTACCCAGAAGAGAAGCCTCGTGTTTGTTGACGTGTATGGTGGGATCTCCTCCACCACTGTACTCAGGTATGACCCGAGCGACTATGTCTTTTGGGATCTTGATGGTGACGAGCTCGTCGGAAAAGGGGTGAGCAGATCGCTCCTGGAAGGGAGCTACGACTGTTAGTCGTCTTTCTTGGAGTCTTCTGTTGATAAGGTCGTCCACCTGGTCCAGGGTGCAATTTTTTGGAGAAGTCCCGTGTGGAGAGGGACCGGAAGGATTGGCGGAATCTGTAGCCGCCGTCTGCTCGGTGTATGCCGGGGGTAGGGACTGTTGCCCTGACGTCATCTCCTGTTTCAGACGGCAAGAGCCTTGTGGTGCTTTTGCTTCAACTTTGGTGAACCTACAAGTAGGGGAGCGCAACAAAGGGGGGTGTCTCTGGGTCCCTCTCCGATGCTTAAATGAGTCTATGATTGGCCATGCATACTTTGACTGAGGCTGATCCGGTCCGAATATTTTGGGTTTACCCCCTCCAGGGTTATTGGGCCTTCGATGTCTTTTCCTTATTGTGCCGTCACTATCAATACCCAACAGGTGGCGACTCTTTCAATTTTTTCGGTCCGGTTGATGACCCTGCTCGACCGGACCCTTCGCTCGCCAAGACCCGTCATTTTCAAAAACGAAATTTAAAAATATTTTTCAAACGGGTCGGGGGAAGTCGGATCTGACGTCCGACATATACACAAAAAAAGAGAAATATGGGCATACACGCTACTTCGGGATGCGAAAAAAATCACAAATCTTACTGTTCATCTTCAAATATCACCGCTAAGTTACTATTTAACATATAAAATGACAATATTACCCCTCTTTAATTAATTTATTAACTCTAAACCCTATAATTTAATGTAATGAACAAGAAGAACACATGAGGCAGACGAAGAACATACTGAGGCAGAGGAAACTCCATATTGAGATGAGCAGCAAGAGTAGTAGGGTTGATCAGTGCTATGTTGCATGTCACCACTTCTTTGCGCTCCGGTGGATCTCACGAAGTTCTCATAAATCAGTTTGACACCGATATCTTTACATGTCACCACTTCTTCTGCTCCGATCCTTGGATGTACACTGATTTCGATCGAAAGCTCTTCATGAATGCAAACAAAAGAATCAACGACATCAGGATGAAAACGATGATCAATGCAGTTGTTTTTTTGGCCATCAACTAGAATTCATTCCATAATATGAAACTTATCCAGTTACATAGAAATTTTCGAAATAAGAATGCGATGTAAAGCGAGTCGGGGTCGAGAAACCCAATCCAAAGACACACCCTCTGCCTAGCCTATTTTGCTATTCAATCCGCACACAGATTAGCGATTCAAGGAATCACAAACAGGTAACATCACCAATAGAACTAGCCAAATTATAAGCATTATCCACAATCGTTTCTATCCTCCATAATAAATCAGTACCTCTCAAGTGGTTCGTACTAGTTTGGGTCCCCAGCAGATCTCCCTTAATGATAAAGTTAGTACGGCTAGGTGCAACTAGTAAGAGTCATCACTAGGGTCGCACAGATTCAAGTTCAAGTCCAGGTCCACAGAAGTGGTGATCAGATTCGAGTTCAGGGACATCTCTGGATTGTTTGTGCTCGATAACATTTGTTCCTCCTCTTCCTCTGAGATTGCATTAAGGTCGAAAGGTAGGCTTGTTCATGAATCGGTTCGGGGTCGAACCGGTTCAGAACTGAACTGGTTTGTAAAAAACTAGTATTTTTTCAATTTCTTAAAAACCTGGTCTGGTTTATGGAAAAAAGAACTGGTCTGGTTCGAACCGATTCAGAATCGATTCGAACTGTTCTGATTTTTGAAATAACAAATTTGTTTTGGAAATAATCCGGTTCAAACAAATAAACCGATTGAAAACTCGATCCAACAAACTGAACCGATTGAAAAAATACTGAACCGACTGGAAAAACACTGAACCAACTGAATAATACACGGAACCGATTGAAAATCTGTTCCACAACTGACTGAAATTCTGTCCAACATCAACATACGAGAGTGCAATATATCTCTAGGTTTGGTTTATTGAAGACATCTCTAGGTTTGGTTTAATTTCAGACTGGTTTAGTTGATTTTGCTTCAAACCGGTTCTAAAATTATATAGGTTTAAAGTGGGTTGATTTAAATTTAAGTATAAACCAGTATCAAAAAACGAGTCGAGTCAAATCGATTCGAACTGAATTTTTGGTACTATTTTGAATTGGTCTATTTAATTTGTAGCCCCTAAAAATGAGTCGAGTCAAATCGATTCGAACTGAATTTTTGGTACTATTTTGAATTGGTCTATTTGTAGCCTTAAAACACTGATTTGGTTTTGGAACTAATTCGGCCGAATCGGTTCGAACCAAACCAGACGAGTTCTTCCGAACCGGTTATTTTGAACAAGCCTATCGAAAGGCTTGCAAGGGGCCATCATAATATCTGAGGGATGGTGGGTTCTTGGGCACTCCTTTGAGGAACGGCTTGAATGTTGGTTCTCTCTCTTGAAATCAACTGGTTTTGCTATGCCACTTTTCTTGGAGGGGTTTTGCTATGCCACTTTTGAAATTTCATCAACACCTTTTCTGATGTATCACCTGATGATGATTCCACTCGTCCTACTTCTGATATTGAATTCATCACTTGCCTCCACAATTTCCGGTTGAGATCCCCAAACGGTTGGTTTTTCCTCCCCTCCAACATGGAACGATTTGTTGATCGTTATTGGCTTCACATCAGCTAACCAAGGACCATATAGAGGATACCCTGATTTTAGTTTTGACATGATGACTTCATCTGTGCAACTTTGGGACTTGTGGCCCAACCTACCACACCTGCAACAAAAGTCAGAGAGCTGCTCGTACTTGATGGTAGCCCACTTCTCCTGCCCTTTAGAATATGTCCACTAGAACCCCTCAATAAGAGGTACTTCGACATTCACCTTGATTCACAATCTGAGAAAGCTATGTTGCTGCATAATTTCTTCCAGCTCCACTCCTAAGCATTTCACGACGTTATTCCCAATTCAGTACACATTTTCGGTGTTAAACATGTTCAAGCTTAAGCCGTGGACCAGGATCCATATTGTCATGGACCTGAAATCTATGTCGTCCAGGATGATGTATGATCTGCATTCCTTCAGGTTTATGCAATGTCCCTGGATTGACCATGGAACATGTCCAAGATTTGCTCTTTATCCCTTTCCGATTCGAACTCGAACATAGTAGTTTTATCATCTAACTCCGTCATCTTCACGGAACTGTGCCTAGCCCAGGCCACCTTGAGCACATTGTAAATGACTGAATTCTTGATGCTTTTCTTGGAGATTATTCTCCCAAGTACTCTCGTTCCAACTGCACTTTGGGGGGGGGGGGGGGGGGGGGGGGGGGGGGGAGGGGGGGGGGCAGTTTCCTCTATTATGCCTTCCATCTCCAAAGCTGGAGCGTGCTCCCATGACTGGATTCAACCCAGATACCTTTATATACGTTGTCCCTGGCCTGTTCAACAACAAAGAAGACAATGTAATTTGCAGAAAGTGAAATAAAAGTTGGAAAAAAAATTAGGGTTTCAGCATTGCTTCCTTTCGATATAACGCGACTTCTGTCCAATTGGATAGTAATTCTTCCACTGCCATTGTTTGATTGTTGATCTGGGTAGAAATCTGACAGGAATATTATCGCGTCAGGATTGAAAAGGACAAAACACGTTTGTGGTGGCTGATCTCTCACGAGGGAAAACCCTGGAGAGAGAAAAGATTCTTCATTTGGGAAAGAGTTGATCGATGGATGCAGATATGATGGAGGCGAGTTCAATCAGGTTGAAGTCGTTCTTGTTCTCTGGGTTCTTAGATGGAGGATCGACTATTTGTTGGGAAGTGTTGCGCCTTTGCTCCCATTCCGAGAACGATGAGTTGGAACAAGATTCGAGATTAGGGTTTCCTAGAACTTTCTCGCATTTCCCCTAATTAGGATTCTTCAGGACATGCCTAGGAAAATTGTTGAAGGAGACGTTGAAGACAGAGAGTAATGTCATTTTCTCAAACCCGACATGGATTTGTCCCGACAGATTATTGTGGTTTAATCTCAAAGTATGGAGATGCTGAAGCTTTGTGACTTCATATGGGATTTCTCCTGAAAGGGTGTTGAAATTAAGCACCAAGACCTTAATTAATTGAAACTAATTGAGACAATTCTTGAAACGGCTCAGTTTGCTGAGACATTTTCGTAGGATCAGTGCAAATTTGATTCATATTCTATCCTGTGTATTTAAATTTCTGTTAATCAATTAGTTGAATCCAAGAAAGATGATTCAATGTTCGTACAAATTCCATGGATTAGAAAAAAGGATATTTTTTATCACTTGGGATCTAGAATTCAAATTCAAAACGATGATACAAACGATCTGGTGGTTTATAACACCCAGATTTCTGTGTTCTTTATTCTTACGCAGTTTCGTTCATAATCTTCTACCCGATTTCTAATTCTATCATGTTGTTTCTTCAATTTTGAGAATCAAACTGAGCTTTCATCCACGTTGTTCATTAGAATCACCCTCTTCAATCGAAGCGACCAACACCTTCATCCCCCCACAAGATCGAAGAAGGAGAACCCTTGAATTGAATGAAGGAGGAAGAAAGGTAGAATAGTAATTTAATAATTCAAAAATATGTTAAAAATATTAACTGACAGAAAAAATTAACGGTAACTATTGAGTCACAAAAAAAAAGATGATTAACCAATTAATCACACTGGGCAAACATGTGTAACCATTTAAGTAATTAACCCAAAATTAAATTGTATATTTATTAAATTTTTTATAGTAAGAAGACATTTTAATTGCGATTCAAATGATGCAAAAAATATTAAATTTGGACTTACGGATTGACTATATGATCTGCCATAAGTTGAGATATTAAAATTTGACATAAAAATATATATCTTAGACGAGTCCAAACTCAACATGGTTAATGAGATTTTTGACAAAATTCAATTATCTACATACTCTAATTTTTTTGATTAGATATATATTTAATCTAACATGGTTTGTCCAAGAATTTAACTGAAATGATTAAATGTATTAGGTGATAAATTTAATTATATACTTACTAAAAAAACCAGTACGTAGATAATTTAATTACGACATAAATAACGCTAATTAAGTGTAAATTTTTAACTTTCGAAGTAGCCGTATAATATTTATATATAGTAATTTTACTGTATTTACATTAATTTTACTGTATGTACAGTAAAGATAATATATATATACCCATGTGTTGTGATACACCCATGTCCCATGTGCTGCGATACGAGAGAATGAAGGAAAAAAATGGAACTTTTTCAAAAAGTAAATATGTCAGAAAAAAGTTTTGAAAAAGTAAATACCGTTCGATTTTTTTTGAAAAAGTGTGTATTTACGCTACTACCAGTAGCGATTTTGGACAATTATTTGTGCCAGCGTCAATTATTTGCCTTTTCTGTGCAATGTTTTAAATTATTGCGTATATTTCTCTATTTAACGTGACTCACCTTCTTCATCCGCTCCGCTGTCTGCTTCATCATCTGCGTTTCCTTCATCATCTGCATCTTCTTCATCTGCAAGGCATAACTTAAGTAATATATTTGTATGTATTTGTTAATTACAAAAAAATTTAAAACTGTTTGTAGTTATATTTACATAAATTTTAGATTATCTGAAAAATAAGCATATCTGATATGGAATGTTATAATATTAATTATTTAGGATCAAACATGACAGAGATCGGTATCATTTGCTTGTATGACGGTGAAATATTGTCTCAGAATGGTAATGAGGTGTATGTGGATGGTACTTCCAGCATTACTACAACTACCTTGGATATTTCTCTTTATAGACTAAAGAAAATTATATGTATCGAGTGCGGTTGGCATGACGTTGACGCTAGGTCCATAAGCATATCCTATAAATTTACAGATACTGATGGACTTTGCAAGTTTGTACGGATTCGATCGCAAAGTGCATTGTCTATTGCTTTACAGTTAAGTGTGCCTAGTCAATTTATTGTGTTTAGCTTAACTAGAGAAGGTAACTTGATGTCAAACACATCTGATTGTGGTGAGACAGAGAATGTTTTGCATGGTCACACCCATGATCTCTCCGATGACGAGGTCGACGTTGATGCATTCTCGGATGCCTCACTAAATGAAGAAGATCCGTATATGGAGCATTTTACGGGTCACATTAATGAAGAAAATGAAGAGGTGTTTGACGAGGGTGACGAGGGTGGAAGTAGCTCCCATGGTGGAAGTAGCTCCCACACCCTTCAAATGGTGCAACCCACTGCTGGAAATTGGATTGATAGTAACTGGATTGATGACTTTCAATCAACAGATGAGTTGTATATGGACGTTGATGAACCGTCAACTGAAGGTTTCCTAAACAGAAACATGAATTTTAGCAGTAAGGACGAGTTATCTGCGACTGTGAGAAGATGGCATATTTCTAATTCTAAGATTTGCACTGTTGAGACATCAACCCCAAAATCAATTGTCTTCAAGTGTAAAGTTGATCCCATAAATTGTTCATGGTCATTAAGAGGAAGTCTTTTTCAGCATACTTGATTGTGGAGAATATCCAAATTGCGAACTCCACATACACGCACGAATGAAGTCCTCATTGAACGACACCAAAACATCGATTGCAAGATGATAGCGTCTTTAATAAGAAATTTTGTTTTAGCTGACACTGGATTGAAAATTTCAGTAATCCAGTCGATGGTGGAGAATGAGTTCGGTTCGAAAATTGGATATCTGAAGGCTTGGTACTCCAAACAAGTAGTGTTGTACATGACGAGGTTCAAACTACCATCCGAAGGCTTGGTACTCCAAACTACTTAGAATCATCATCCTCATCATCTTCTTCGGTTGAGGTGGGTTGTCCATGACGAGGTTCAACAACTCTAAATTTATGTGACGGTCCAGATGGCCCTCGACTTGAACTTTCTCCACCCCGTCCACGCCCTGGAGCTGTTGGACCACGTCCTCTTCCTCAGACTGGCTCATATCCCCACGCAGTACGTACATGGCGTTGCTCACGTGCAATTATTTCATCCACTTGTCGAACATGTTCTTCGTACACGGGTACTTGACCGGCGACATCATAAGAGGACCGACATGTCTCGAGATAAGTCTCTCCAAGCAGTTTGAAATTTTTCTTTGTGAACTTCAGGGTACCTTTAGCAGCTTTACGTGCCATTAGAATTCCTCTAGCCATAATACCCATCTGCACTCCATGTTTAGAGAAAACAATTGTATAATATTAGTATGAAATGAATTAAAGTTACATATCAATCACCATAATTACCCTTACCACTGTCTCTACTTGGCCCCCGTGCGGAATATATGGGGTCGATGGCTGACTTCGTGAAGAACTACCTGTCTCGATTGTTGCACCCGTAATGAAACGTCGTGTTATTGTACGATACCACCTCATATACTGCGCCCTAGGTATGAAAGGTCGACGTTCCTGTATAACATAATCAACCCGGTTATTCTACATAGCAATCCAATCTTGGTGTGTTATTGACCAACGACGCTGTCCCGGCGGCCCTCTACGGGCGAACTTATGCAGTCTCATGTGCTCTTCTATCTCATTGTGGGTCATCTCCGGGATGTGTTGGTGCAATCCAAATTGTCGCATGACTCTATATGGACGATGCCACTCAACCACATTAAAATGGATTAGTGGAACCCTCGCTCGGAATAGCTCGGTGTGCTGACGACATACAGGTGGTGCACTAGCTAACCTAAAGGCGGGATATGGCATCCACGTCACCTAATATTTAAGATTTTGTCATCATATTAAGTAAGGTTACAAAATGGTGAAAATTAACCAATATGTGTCAAATAAAAGTAAACAAACCTGGTCATAGGATTGATACTCCAGGTCATCCCTATAGTACACCAAATTTGCAGTTCTCACTTGGTGATTGAACGACCTCTTTAGGAATGCCCACCTATTAAGCAAAATCACAAAAAATCAATAAATTTACATTACAAACCAATAAATGTACAAACCAATGTCTGATCGTAATCTCCCCATGTCTGAGATGGAACGTATGTGTCTCGGGTCTCCAACGCTCGCACAATGCGGTCAACAATTTATGATCCAGCTTTGGATGTGACAGAATAACTACATCCCATAATCCAACCGCTTGGACAATAGCTTTAGCCTCTTCTGATAATAGATTATCCTCTAATTTTAAACATCTAAATGTTATTTGTTGGCTCTCACTCAGGTCTGACGAACGATGTTGATCTTGTCCCCAGAGTACTGATTGATACATCGGACCAAGGTTGACAACATTTTCACCACTTGACATAATTACGCGCGACGGTATTTTGATTCTACAATTTAAAAATACAAATTCTAAATTTTAACTTTCATAAATAACTACGCAAGCTTTAATCAACACAATAATTATTCATAATACTTTTAATTAACAATTAACAAAATAATTAAGCATAAAAATATATTTGTAAAAAAAAAAAAAGGTATACCTGCACGGCGAGACTCTGGCGACACGAAGGCGAGACTCCAGCGAGAGGAACGAGCAAGAGGCACAGCGAGACTCCGACGAGACTCCGGCGAGACGAAGGAGACGGGGTCGGGACGAATGAGGCGGGGTCGAGAAGAAGGAGATGGGGTCAGGGGGAGCTGGGAGGCGGTGGTGGGCGTGCTGGGGAGCTGGAGGCGAGCGGGGCAGCTGGGAGGCGGGATGAAGACGCAGAGGGGGGCGGAGTCTTTTAAACTAATACCAGTAGGGTTTTTCCCAAATCGCTACTGGTAGTAACGATTTTGGGAAAAACGATACTGGTATTAGCATTTTTCGTAAACGCTACTACACGATAGCGTTTACGAAAAACGCTACTGTAAACACCTCATTTTGGCTCGGGATCAAAATACCGTATGAGAGGAATCGAGATTTGAAAAATATATATAGTATATATATATATATACATATATATATTTGAAAACTAAAAAAAAAAAACTAAAAAAAATAATAATAATAAAATACGTAAAAAAATTCTAACGGTGGAAAATTGCCTCTTTTCCACCGATTTTATTTTTTTATTATTAAAAAAAACGTTTGTTTTTATATTATTAAAAAAAAAAAAAATTATTAATTAATTAAATATGTGTACAATTTCTTTATAAATAGAAGAGTAGTTCAATGAATAAGAGAGGCTTGGAAAGAAGAAGAAAATGCTACGTGAGTTTAGGAATTAGAATGAGAGAAGAGTGATTGGAAAGAAAGAAAAAAAGAGTGAAAAAAAAATATATCGGTAATTATCGGTCTCGGTTTCTCGGACGGTGTTTAAGTTCCGAACGATTTAGGTATATTTCTCTTGCATTTAATATTGTATTTGTATTTTCTAATGTTATTATTTATGTTATATAAAAAAAAAAGAGTTTATATACATATATTATATATTTATGTATAATATATATTTATATTATGTTTATGTATTACTATATATATATCTATATGTATAATATATATTTATATTATGTTTATGTAATACTATATATATCTATATGTATAATATAGATTTATATTATGTTTATGTAATATTATTATATCTATATGTATAATATATATTTATATTATGTTTATGTAATACTATTATATCTATATGTATAATATATGTTTATATTATGTTTATGTATTACTATATATATTTATATTATGTTTATGCTATTATATCTATATGTATAATATATATTTATATTATGTTTATGTATTACTATATATATATCTATATGTATAATATATATTTATATTATGTTTATGTAATACTATATATATCTATATGTATAATATATATTTATATTATGTTTATGTTATCTATTTATCTATATGTATAATATCTATTTATATTATGTCTATGTAATACTATATATATATTATGTATTATGTATATGTGAAAAAAAATAATTTCAAAAAATTGACTTAGGTCATTCCCAAACTTTGATGAAGGTCACAACTCGGTCCTTGGACTCTCGGGTCATTTATGGGACATTATCGAGTGTTATAAACCAAACCGGAAAAGTTTTGGGCCATTTGTGCAAACTGTTTTTCTTAATTCAGCTCTTTTTAAAAAAAAAATACAATTTGATTTTTAATCTTTTCTAGACATTCCATGATTTCTAAAATGTTACAAATAAGTCTAGAATAATTTTCGGGTTATTTTTTAGAATTTTACCAAGTATTACAAATAAACCTAGAATAGTTTATGGTCAATTTTGTAATTTTAAAAAATATTTTCAGTTAAGTTAATTTTTTTTTTTCGAAAATTACAATTTTTATTCCTAAATTTTTCTAGACATTCCATGATTTTTCAAAATGTTACAAATAAGTCTAGAATAATTTTCGGGTTATTTTTAGAATTTTACCAAATATTACAAATAAATCTAGAATAGTTTAGGGTCAATTCTGTAATTTTAAAAAATATATTTTCAGTTAAGTTATATTTTTGTCGAAAATTACAATTTTTATTCCTAAATTTTTCTGGACATTCCATGACTTTTCAAAATGTTACAAATAAGTCTAGAATAATTTTTGGGTTATTTTAGAACTTTACCAAGTGTTACAAATAAGTCCAGAATAGTTTAGGGTCATTTCTGCAATTTTCGAAAATATTTGTCCAATTCAGCTCAAATTTTTATAAATTGCATTTTGGTCCCTATATTTTTTTGGACATCCTATAACTTCTTAAAATGGGACAAATTAGTCCAACGAGCTTAATATTTTCAAAAATTATTCATGCATGTTTTGACACGTTTAAAATGGCTCGAGAGTTGAACAATTTTCTTTCGAGCACGATTAACTTTAGTTCTCTCTTGTATATTAAAAATAAAAAATTGTTTGTACATGGTTTGTTTAATTTAAAGAAAATGTATGTAGTTTTTTTGGGCCAAGCATGATTAAAACGGGCAATTCAGGCAAAAATTGAAAAAAACATTTCAAAAGCAAAATTAAAGTACCGAAAGGGCGGATTATAAGCTCGCAAGCTTTTAAGACGTAATCAAACCCCCGAACTCGATTCTTGGACGTAGACCGTTTTAAGCCCTAGGATGTAAACTCCATGTACCCTAGGCAATTTTAGGATTCCGATTAGCCTTCAATTAATCGGTGGCGACTCTTTCAATTTTTTCGGTCCGGTTGATGACCCCGCTCGACCGGACCCGTCGCTCGCCAAGACCCGACATTTTCAAAAACGAAAATTTAATTTTTTTTCCAAAACGGGTCGGGAAAGTCGGATCCGACGTCCGACAATTTGGCGACTCTGCTGGGGATCTTTTTTTTAGAGGGTTTAGGCTTTGTCATGTTTGCTTTGCCATGTTATATTTTTACCTATTTGTTTTGACTGTTTGCTCATGCTTGCAGTTTTAAATTTTTGTCTGAAAAGCAATGTAAATGTAATAATTCAAAATGATGTAAATCCTCGTTATGCACACACCACGTTGGTTACCATTACCCGCTCGGACCTGGAGTACATTAAGAGCTTAGGGAGTTTAGTAGGGGAATGCGCCCGGAGCGGTTTGGACCGCCGGCACGCACCTAAAAAACTCAACTCGATGATCGGAATGGGCCTATGATCCTCTACAGGGGGTGAGGTTCCGCCGGTTTAGAGGACCTAGAAATTCCATCCCGTTAGAACAAAAGCTCCACACCACGCTTAACCTTCTACCAGTTTCGTGTTTGTTCATTTTCTCGTGTTTTGTTTTGGCCATAGATTATGATATGTATAGGATTGGGCCTTTTGTATTCCATAAACCTCTATAAATGTAATAACTTAGTAATGACATTTACTTTCTCGCACTTGCATTGCATTTTTCTAAAAAAAAAAAATGTAAGTTCCGTTCATTTTGTCTTGTATCCTTAGGACGTTTCACATATCATCTTTGGTAAGGATGAAGCATACAAACCACTGTCCTCGCACCAAGGCCATTCATCCCCCCACGGTCGAAATTGCCCGAATATGGAAAGCCATGACAAAAGAGGATCAAAAGTACGTGAATGAGAACATTGGCGAGGTTCATGAACTCGCAAACTACAAAGTCAATTGGGATCTCCTCGATGCTTTGTCTGATTTTTGGGATGTAAAAAACGTCGTTTTCGTGATAAACAACAATGAACTCACACCTACGCTCGAAGAATACCGTCAACTCGTTCAAGGAGTAGATTGGGATCGTGGAATTATTCAACCCGACCTCCAACAAAGAGGCGAATATAGTACCTTGGCCAGACTGCTCAAAGTCACAACAAACAAAATGTCCACCGAGCTCAGGTTGAATGGGGGTCATGGCTTATCTATTGAACTTTTGGTATATTGGATAGAGCACCGAATTGCCGATAAAACAAATGCCCCGGGGAGATGCCATGCTTTTATTTTACTAGTTTTGGGAACGGTCGTATTTCACTTTTCTAATGGTCTCATCGACTCAGCTATGGCTAAAGTCGTTACCCAAGTAATAGAAGGCAAGGGTTTCGTGACGGCATTGCTCGCTGAAACCATTGCATCTCTAAACATTTTAAAAATAAAAGGGAAAGGAGAACTAAAAGCAAGTCCGGCCTTACTTCAGATTTGGTTCTTAAGCCATATAAAAGAATTTGGCATGAATTTTCCCCGGGAAAACTTTTTAGGTGACAAAAGGGTTATCTCGAGAATGTTAGGTCGATCATTGTTCGAAGCGGAGAAATGGAAAGCCCTCGATTGGAAAATCTATATTTCTAAATTAACGCATAAGGATATTTTATGGACGGCTAGATGGTTACCCATCCACCGTTCTACGATCCTTAGATGCAAAACTTTCGAGGGAGTTTCGCTTCTCAACCATCGAGGATCCATGACTACCTACCCTTCCCGAGTTATTCGACAATTCGGTGGTTTCCAAGATATTCCGGTGCACATTCATGGACCCCCAAGATCATACTAGTGGCACAGCCGAGCAGACTTTGCAAACTCACTACGAGACTCAGTTCGACAAGTGAATGATGATTGGGGAAACCGAGTCCCTCTATTCATAAATCTGATGGAAGGCTCCACGACAAAGGAAAACGAATACCATGCGACAACAGAGTACATTCATAAGTTCTACTCGGCACACGTAAGTCCGCCTTTTGATTCGAAGGAGATAATCGGGGATAGACCCAAGCAATCACCGTCATCTCACGAGGACATCTATGCGATCATGAAATCTAGGGTGGAAATTCAAAGTATTGCTTGGGCTGATGAACGCTCTAGATCCAAGAAAGAGATCCAACGCCTCCGCAATGAGTTACGGTGTGTGCGAAATGAAGTGAGAAGTCGGGATCACACCTTGGAGAAATGTGAGGGCAAAATAGCTGAGTTGAATGGCACCCTTGAACAGTCCAGACGAAGGGCGAGGCAATTAAAAAGATTTTCGAAATGCATGTCCCCGACCTTCCTTCGAACCAAGGAGCAAGCAACAAATGCACTCAACGAGCTGCGTCGTCGTGTGAAACGTCTTAAGAATTAGACTTTGATTGACCAACTCCTTTTAGAGTATTGTGTGAAAAAAAACGTTTGTCGTATATGTCATCAAAGCCTACGAATGGAATGAACGGAACATGCATATTAAAACAAAAACATGCATGATCAATTGTGTATTTACCATTCTTACTATGATATTTGAATGATTTAGGCACATCTGGCAAGAACAAGGCCGATACGCACTCGCGGTTTCGTTCAACGGGAACGAATGGAGCAACCAAATCAAAGCCCTCCACCAGGTTTTCCGGAAACCGTGCGACAGTTGACAAATCCGGCACCTCAAGAATATGAAGAGAGGATCATCCAGCTCGAACAGACTAGACACAGCATGAATGCTGGCATGGCTGGTATGACATCCCGGTTCGATCAAATGTTGGTTTTTCTAAACGCCTAGGCAGCCACCTCGTCTTCTCAAGCAACACCTCCGCCTATAGTACCTCATCAATCCATGCCAAGTACTTTGGTCTTACCCGACCAAGCTCCACCTACCACATATGGTCACCCCGAGCAAGCTCCACCTCCCACATATGGTCATCCCGACCAAGCTCCACCTACCACATATGGTCACCCCGAGCAAGCTCCACCTCCCACATATGGTCATCCTGATCAAGCTGCACCTACCACATATGGTCATCCTGTCCAAGCTCCACCTCCCACATATGGCCATCCCAACCAAGCTCCACCTCCTACATATGACTGTCCTAATCAAGTTCCACTACCCATACATGGCCCTCAAGAGCAAGCTTTTCCTCTTCAGCATGAACGGGTTGCACCTCCGGTACCTGTTTACCCCAACCAGGTCGCACGACCCGCGTTTGGTCTCCCCAATTACTCGGTCACAGTTGTCCCGATCGAGACTGAACAAGACAAGCGGTTGAAGCAGATTGAAGAAAAAATGAGGTCTATTCAAGGAGTAGATCGATTGGGAGACCTGAACTTCTCTGATATGGCTCTATTTCAGGAAATCATGATGCCTGATAAATTCAAGGTGCCAAACTTTGAAAGGTTCGATGGAACAGGACATCCGATTGTTCACCTTAAGATCTATATGGCGAAAATGACTCCATAGCAACAGTATACCAAGTTGATGGTCCAGACTTTCCAGGAAAGTTTGAAAGGGGAGGCGCTGGTCTGGTTCGCAGGATTAAGAACAGAGCAAGTGCCAAATATGGAGGAGCTGGCCAAGCTTTTCCACCGCCGATATAAGCATAATCTGGATAACGCTCCAACTCGCCTTGATCTTCAGGCTATGGAGATGAAAGAGGGACAATCTTTCAAAGATTATGTGTCTGAGTGGAGGGGAAAGGCCAACTGCATGAACCCGCCTCTCGGGCAGAACGAGGCAGTCCCGATTTTTATCAGCACTCTTAAGGGTATATATTATACCCAAATGATGAGTCAATCCACAGCGGAATTTTCAAATCTCATCATGACGGGCGAATTGATTGAGCGAGGGCTTCGATCCGGAAAGATTGAAGACCCATACAAAGGTGCAACGGATCCTAAGAAAACTGGAACAAAGAAGCCTACCCCGACCATAGGCGCGGTCTATCCAAACCCTTACCAGGCTCCTTACTCGGCTCCGTATCAACAATACCAACCATCACCGGTGGTCCCGATGCCTCAGGCTCCTCGAGCCCCACAAGGATCAACCCCTATACCTAACCCAAAAGATTCTACCAACCGAGGTGGGAACCAAATGAGGTTTCGAGAGCCCCGATAATTTACCCCTCTTCCAATACCATTGGTTGAATTGTACAAGAAGACTTTGGCTCAAGGGCTCATAGGTCCTGAGGTTCTGAGCCCCGAAACGAGAATTCTGGCTAATGAACCAAATTCAAAATGTGAGTTCCACATGAGAGCACCTGGGCACACCACTAACAATTGCCCTTGCCTGAAGCACCGAATCCAAGACCTTATTGATCATAAATACCTTGTCTTAAATCCCATTTCGCCACCGAATGTCAATACCAATCCGCTACCCAACCACGCTTCAGGCTCAGTCAACATGATCTTCTTAGAAGAAGGACCAACCCCTTTGATCAGCCCCATGTGTCAAGAGATGCTAAAAAATTACGTTTCTATGATCACCCCACTAATCATTGACTACGTACCGCAAAGACCAGCATCATTCAAGTACGAGAGCAACAAAAGGGGACCTTGGAATTGGGGGTACGCGGAAGGATCTGCGAAAAATGAAGACATTTTCAGTATGACTCGATCTGGACGTTGCTATATCCAGCCAGAAAACCCGCCCAAAGAGAAGGAGGTGGAGGGAGCCCAAAAGAAGAAGGTAACTGAAGAAGAAGCGAGCAATTTCATGAAGATTGTAAAGGATGTTGAATACAAGGTCGTGGACCAGTTGCGCAGAACCCCAACGCAAATATGTTTGTTGGCTCTGTTGTTGAGTTCTGAACCACACCGAGAGGCATTAATGAATGTCTTGAAGGAAGCTCTGGTACCAAAGGAAATTTCAACCCGCCAAGTAGAGAATCTCATCGGTTCGGTTTTTGCTAGCCAAATCGCCTTCGGGGATGAAGAGTTGGGTTCTGAGGGACAACAACATGTCAAGGCCCTCCACATCGTGTGCAAAAGCAAGGGATACGTGCTCTCAAAAGTAATGATTGACAACGGCTTAACTTTAAATGTATGCCCGATGTCCACCCTCCAACATATGAATATAGACCCGTCACTCATCCGTCCAACCAAAAGTGTTGTTCGAGCTTTTGATGGCAATATAAGGGAGGTAGAAGGAGAAATTGAATTACCATTGGAGATTGGTCCATGCGTGTTCAATGTAGCTTTCAAAGTCTTGGACATTCCAGGGGTCTACAGTCTACTTTTGGGAAGACCTTGGATACATGCTGCTGGTGCAGTACCTTCTACCCTGCATCAGAAAGTAAAATTTATATCTGAGGATCGCCTGGTTGTGATCGATGGGGAGGAAGATTACAACATCTATAAGGAGACTTCCGTACTTTTCATCGGAATCGAGACCGAAGATGCATTGTCTTTCCATGCCTTCGATCTCATTTATGTGATTAGGGATTGGGGAGAGCCAGCACCAGACAGAGCCGAGCTCATGGTGGGGAAGATCATGTTAGGCAACAACTTCATCTTAGGACGCGGACTGGGAATCCATGGTCAGGGCATCATACACCCAATAGCTCCAAGGAAGAACAAAGGCACTTTTGGACTTGGTTTCTATCCTAATTTCAAATATTACGAAGTCGCCCGAAGGAAACGTTTAACCGGAAATTCACGGGCAATGCTATTTCCTCCCCTCGCTGCTTCATTTCCTGGCCCACCACAAATGATTCAACCCGACGACTTTGCTTCTCACAAAGGCTTATCAGGCTTGTTTTCGACCGGTGTCACCATTGGAGCCCTGCTTGATGAAGCTCCCTCAGGCCTTTTCGTCCGTCCACTTGCTAGTGGGGAGAATATTACAAACTGGATGACATTACCTGCTTATGCGTTTTCTCTTAGTAATAATGAGAACAATACCTCTAGAGATCACAAGGGGAACCATAATTCAATCTCGTACAAGGACACCCTCGCCGAATCTGACTCTGTACATTACGGAGAAGGATCCAGTGAGGAGAATGTCACGAAAGAAATTGAAGAAAGTTGGGACAGGTATGAGAGAGACAAACTTTTAACAACAGAAGTCACTGAGGTCATAAACATCGGCACTCCTGAGGAACCACGCGAATTGAAGATTGGGACAAGTCTGAGTCCTAACCAAAGAACTCAGATGATAGATTTGCTAAAAGAGTATCAGGAGATTTTTGCCTGGTCATATGCTGACATGCCAGGCCTTGATTCGTCAATCGTGGAGCACGTTCTTCCAATAGACACTGAGAACTTTCGACCCAAGAGACAACACCTGAGGAGACAAAGTCCCGACCTAATCCTTAAAATTAAGGAAGAGATCATCAAGCAAATCGACGCTGGATTTTTAGAAGTTTGCAACTATTCTGAATGGGTAGCAAATATTGTTCCAGTACCCAAGAAGGACGGTCGCGTCCGCGTCTGTGTCGACTATCGAGATCTTAACAAAGCCAGTCCGAAGGATAATTTTCCTCTGCCTCATATCGATATGTTGGTCGACAACACGGCACATCATACGATGTTCTCGTTCATGGACGGGTTCTCAGGATACAACCAGATCAAGATGTCTGAGGCAGATAAGTCAAAAACCGCATTTGTCACAATGTGGGGCACATTTTGTTACAGAGTTATGCCTTTCGGTTTAAAAAATGCAGGGGCAACCTACCAAAGGGCCATGGTGACACTGTTCCACGACATGATGCACAAACAGATCGAGGTGTACGTAGATGATATGATTGCAAAGTCTCAAGAAGGTGAAGATCACTTGATCAATTTACGCATGCTATTTGAAAGGCTCAAGAAGTACAAGTTGCGTTTAAACCCGACTAAATGCACTTTTGGAGCCACATCAGGCAAGTTATTGGGCTTCATAGTCAGTGAGAATGGAATTGAGGTAGACCCTGACAAAGTCAAGGCGATACAAGAGTTACCCCCACCATCGACCGTCAAGCAGGTCCGAAGCCTTTTAGGACGTTTGAATTACATTGCGCGTTTCATCGCAAATATGACAACCAAGTGTCAACCTTTATTTCGTCTTTTACGTAAGAACGCTCGGATAATTTGGGATGAAGAATGCCAGAACGCCTTAGAGTCCATAAAAAAATACCTGATGAGCCCACCAGTCCTGGTTTCGCCAACTCCAGGACGACCACTCATTATGTATTTAACAGTGCGCCAAGACTCGTTGGGGTTCATGTTGGGACAACTCGATGTGACTGGAAAGAATGAACATGCCATATACTACGTGAGTAAGAAGTTCACGGAGGGTGAAACAAAGTATCAAGAGGTGGAAAGGATATGTTGCGCACTCGTGTGGGTAATGCAGCGACTTCGCCAGTATACGTTGTACTACACCATACGTCTGTATTCGAAGATGGATCCCGTGAGATACCTCTTAGATAAACCAGCATGGACAAAAAATATCGCCAAATGGCAAGTTCAATTATCTGAGTATGACATAGAATTCGTGCCTCGAATTTCGGTGAAGGGACAAGCAATCGCCGATCATTTAGCGGAGTTTACCATAGACGACGATCACTTGATCAACTCCGAATTTCCAGATGGTGAGATCATGCAAGTAGAAGAAGAAGGGATGCTGAAGGCAAATTGGAGGATGTACTTCGACGGTGCTGTGAATTCAGTCGGAGGGGGTATCGGGGCAGTGCTCATCTCACCAAAGGGGCAACACTTCCCAGTGGCAGCCAAGGTCACCTTCCACTGCACCAACAACATCGCAGAATACGAGGCATGTGTTCTCGGCATGCGAGCTGCACTAGACCTCGAAGTGAAGAAACTAGAAGTGTTCGGAGATTCAATGTTAATCATCCTCCAAACGACAGGGGAATGGAAGACGAGGGATGCCAAACTCCAGCCATACCACGAGCACCTTGAGGATTTAGCTTCAGAATTTGAAGACATCATTTTCACTCATATGCCGAGAAATAAGAACCAATTTGCAGACGCATTGGCAACGCTCGCATCAATGAGTAAAATTTCATCGGGAAATCGGGTACTACCAGTGGAGATCAAGATCAATAAGGTTCCAGCCTATTGTTATGCAGTTGAAGAGTCAGACGGTCAGCCGTGGTTCACGGACATAAAAAAATACCTGGAGTCTGGAGAGTTCCCAGAAGGTGCCACAAGAAATGACCGGAAGGTCATACGAAGAATGGCTTGCAATTATTTTCTCAGTGGCCCGACCTTATACAAAAGATCATTTGATGATACCCTTTTGAGATGTGTGAATGCCAAAGAAGCTGAGCGCTTAATGGAAGAAATTCACGAAGGTTTTTGTGGCCCACACATGGGCGGGCGAATGCTATCAAAAAAGATAATGAGACTTGGGTATTTTTGGTCCACCATGACGTCTGATTGTATGAGACATGTCCAACATTGTCACCTCTGTCAAGTGTACGCTGACCAAATCCACGCGCCACCACACGAGCTCTATCCCATGACTTCCCCATGGCCTTTCTCAATGTGGGGTATCGATGTAATCGGTATGATCTCTCCAAAGGCCTCCAATGGTCATCAATTCATATTGGTGGCGATCGATTATTTCACCAAGTGGATAGAGGCTATCAGCCTAGCGTCAGTAACGGCAAAAGCGGTCGAGCGTTTCATTAGGCATGATATCATCGCGCGTTATGGGGTGCCAGAGTCAATCATCACAGATAATGCCAAAAATCTGAATAAAAAATTGGTTGATGGGTTGTGTGACCAATTTAAGATCAAGCATAGAAATTCGTCTCCATATCGCCCACAAATGAATGGCGCAGTGGAAGCAACAAATAAGAAGATCAAGAAGATCATAGAGAAAATGACTGTCAATTATAAGGACTGGCACAACAAGCTGCCTTGGGCACTCATGGCATACAAGACTTCAATACGGACATCAACAGGGGCAACTCCATTTTCCCTTGTTTACGGGACTGAAGTTGTGCTGCCAATTGAAGTAGAAATCCCATCAGCAAGGATCCTCGCTGAAGCAGAGATGGACGAATCAGAATGGGCGAGATGCAGATACAAGCAATTAAATCTCATAGATGAAAGGCGGCTCATCGCGCTGTGTCATGGGCAATTGTACCAGCAACGCATGGCTCGTGCATTTAACAGGAAGGTACGTCCAAGAGAATTACAAGAAGGCGATCTAGTTCTTAGAAAAATGATGCGAGTCAATCCAGACTCTAGGGGCAAGTTCGTGCCTAAATATGAAGGGTCTTATGTCGTCAAAGAGGTTTTCAGTGGAGGAGCCATGATCATCACCGATATGGACGGCCAAGAACTCCCCAGTCCAATCAATATGGACGCGGTCAGAAAATACTATCCTTAAGGACTTCGTAATCAGAATACGAACCTCCAAAAGTGAGAAAATTCCCACTAAATCGAAAACCCGAAAGGGCGGTTTAGGCAAAAGGTAGGGAAGAGGGGCATGATTGAAAATCCCCAAAAGGACAATCATGGCAAAAGGAGAGGAATCAAATCCCTGCTAGGTTGAAAACCCGAAAGGGCGACCTAGGCAAAAATTAAGGGAATCGAGAGGTGCGGTAAAAAAAAAAATCATCGACGACCAAGACCTGTAGTTATCCAGTTTCTTGGAGTCATAAAAAAAAACGAGCAGAGACTTTAGATTTTAGCCTTCGCAAGTCATCATCGACGACCAGAACCTGTAGTTATCCAGCTTCTGGGAACTAAAAAAACAACAACTACGAGCAGAGCCTTTAGGTGTTCATCCTCCGTAAGTCATCCTCGATGACCATAACCTGTAGTTATCCAGCTTCTGGGAGTCACAAGCCGACAAGCGGAGTCTTTAGGTGTTCAACCTCCGCAAGTCATCCTCGACCACCAAGACCTGTAGGTGTCCAACGTCTGGGAATCACAATTTGATGAGTGTTTAGACGCTCAGTCTCCACAAATCATCGTCAACAATCGGGACCTATAGGTGTCTAGCTTCCGAAAGTTGCATAATAATGTTTGTCTACTATGTAAATAATGAATAAAGAGAAGCCAAAATCAGTTGTTTGTCTTTGAACACACACTCATGAGATCACTTCCATGAGCGGGTGCTCAAAGAGGGGGGCAACTGTAAACACCTGATTTTGGCTCGGGATCAAAATACCGTATGAGAGGAATCGAGATTTGAAAAATATATATAGTATATATATATATATATATATTTGAAAACTAAAAAAAAAACAAAAAAAAACAATTTTTTTTTTTAATAATAAAAAATATTAAAAAAATTCTAACGGTGGAAAATTGCCTCTTTTCCACCGATTTTATTTTTTTATTATTAAAACAAAACATTTTTTTTATATTATTAAAAAAAAAAGGTTTTATTAATTAATTAAATATGTGTACAATTTCTCTATAAATAGAAGAGTAGTTCAATGAATGTGAGAGGCTTGGAAAGAAAAAGAAAATGCTACTTGAGTTTAGGAATTAGAATGAGAGAAGAGTGATTGGAAAGAAAAAAAAAAGAGTGAAAAAAAAACATATCGGTAATTATCGGTCTCGGTTTCTCGGACGGTGTTTAAGTTCCGAACGATTTAGGTATATTTCTCTTGCATTTAATATTGTATTTGTATTTTCTAATGTTATTATTTATGTTATAAAAAAAAAGAGTTTATATACATATATTATATATTTATGTATAATATATATTTATATTATGTTTATGTATTACTATATATATATCTATATGTATAATATATATTTATATTATGTTTATGTAATACTATATATATCTATATGTATAATATATATTTATATTATGTTTATGTAATATTATTATATCTATATGTATAATATATATTTATATTATGTTTATGTAATACTATTATATCTATATGTATAATATATGTTTATATTATGTTTATGTATTACTATATATATTTATATTATGTTTATGCTATTATATCTATATGTATAATATATATTTATATTATGTTTATGTATTACTATATATATCTATACGTATAATATATATTTATATTATGTTTATGTATTACTATATATATATCTATATGTATAATATATATTTATATTATGTTTATGTAATACTATATATATCTATATGTATAATATATATTTATATTATGTTTATGTTATCTATTTATCTATATGTATAATACCTATTTATATTATGTCTATGTAATACTATATATATATTATGTATATGTGAAAAAAATAATTTCAAAAAATTGACTTAGGTCTTTCCCAAACTTTGATGAAGGTTACAACTCGGTCCTTGGACTCTCGGGTCATTTATGGGACGTTATCGAGTGTTATAAACCAAACCGGAAAAGTTTTGGGTCATTTGTGCAAATTGTTTTTCTTAATTCAGCTCTTTTAAAAAAAAATACAATTTGATTTTTAAACTTTTCTAGACATTCCATAATTTCTAAAATGTTACAAATAAGTCTAGAATAATTTTCGGGTTATTTTTTAGAATTTTACCAAGTATTACAAATAAATCTAGAATAGTTTATGGTCAATTCTGTAATTTTAAAAAATATTTTCAGTTAAGTTATATTTATTTTTTCGAAAATTACAATTTTTATTCCTAAATTTTTCTAGACATTCCATGATTTTTCAAAATGTTACAAATAAGTCTAGAATAATTTTCGGGTTATTTTTAGAATTTTACCAAGTATTACAAATAAATCTAGAATAGTTTAGGGTCAATTCTGTAATTTTAAAAAAAAAAATTCAGTTAAGTTATATTTTTTTCGAAAATTACAATTTTTATTCCTAAATTTTTCTGGACATTCCATGACTTTTCAAAATGTTACAAATAAGTCTAGAATAATTTTTGGGTTATTTTAGAACTTTACCAAGTGTTACAAATAAGTCCAGAATAGTTTAGGGTCATTTCTGCAATTTTCGAAAATATTTGTCCAATTCAGCTCAAAATTTTATAAATTGAATTTTGGTCCCTATATTTTTTTGGGCATCCTATAACTTCTTAAAATGGGACAAATTAGTCCAACGAGCTTAATATTTTCAAAAATTATTCGTGCATGTTTTGACACGTTTAAAATGGCTCGAGAGTTGAACCATTTTCTTTCGAGCACGATTAACTTTAGTTCTCTCTTGTTTATTAAAAAAAAACAAAAATTGTTTGTACATGGTTTGTTTAATTTAAATAAAATGTATGTAGTTTTTTTGGGCCAAGCATGATTAAAACGGGCAATTCGGGCAAAAATTGGAAAAAACATTTCAAAAGCAAAATTAAAGTACCGAAAGGGCGGATTATAAGTTCGCGAGCTTTTAAGACGTAATCAAACCACCGAACTCGATTCTTGGACGTAGACCGTTTTAAGCCCTAGGATGTAAACTCCATGTACCCTAGGCAATTTTAGGATTCCGATTAGCTTTCAATTAATCGGTGGCGACTTTTTCAATTTTTTCGGTCCGGTTGATGACCCCGCTCGACCGGACCCGTCGCTCGCCAAGACCCGACATTTTCAAAAACGAAATTTTAATTTTTTTTTCCAAAATGGGTCGGGAAAGTCGGATCCGACGTCCGACAGCTACTACGATTAGCGTTTTTCTAAAAAACGCTATTGGTATTAGCGTTTTTCTAAAAATCGTTACTGGCAGTAGCGGCGATTTAATCGCTACTAGCTTACCTGCGCATATGCACATTTTGTTAAATATTTTTTTTGAATATATACTTTTTTAAATATTTTTTCCAAAACAGTTACTTTTTGAAAAATATCAAAAAAATGTACTATGTCAGACGCTATTATTGTCCTGGACTCTTTATATTATTGTCCTGGACTCTTTTTATTATTGTCCACACATATTAGGTGACTATGTTTTCATCATTAGAATTACGTTTGTAAGTATGTCACAGTCCGACAACTGCGACGACGAAGAAACATCTGAAACGCATACGACAAAAAACATGCAAAAAAATGGAGAAGTATCGGATCTACTATATAGTATATATAATGACGGTATTACGTCATCCTCAGCATACGTCAGCCAAACATGTGAACCTCGTATAACTAAAATATTTGTGAACGCAGATGAAAATGTTATATGATAATAAATATGTGGAGCTCGTGTGTTTGATTTAGACAAGATCAAAATGTTACGTGATAATAAACAGAAAAAATATATAAATATTTAATAATTATGATAAAATACGACATTACCCCCTAAAATTTATGTCGATTTTAAATTCTCCATTAATGTTTAAAATTTTAGTCATAATCTTTGGACCCCCTAAAATTCTCTTTTTCGTCATTTGATCGTTTATTACGGACGGAATTTTCGTCACGTGCTTGCCACGTGAGTTTTCTATATTTTGAATGGACAAAATTGTCATTCTCTGTGTAATTTTCTTCCTCATTTTGAACGAATTAATTAATTTTGATTAACAAAGACACTTTTCTATTTATTAATTTCACAGCAAAAATCGTTCCTTTGCACATTGATGTTGTTTCGTTAATGCTGTTTCGCTTATTCTATAGATTCCATTACAAAAAAATCATAATTCAACACCTAAGCGCAATCAGAAAGTGGAAGATCTTGAAACAATAATCTAACATACTCACTTCTCTGCAAATCCATTAACTTAAACAAACCTAGTCACTAATTTTATTGTGTCTTCTTTGTGTTCATCTTCGAAATCTCTATCTTCAGTTGTCTCATCGTTGTTTCCGGTATCTGCAGATTCTTGTTCCTTCTTTGGTTCCTCTTTGGCAGGCAGAGCCTTGAAAGATCCGAATTTCAGAGTGGAATTAGGCGGCGAAACGCCGAATTTAGTGTCGAAAGTGAAGGAATGTGTTCGATTCGGCAGACGCGTTTCTTGGATCTTGTCGAGCGACTCAGGGCACTTCCTCCGCCTCTTCATGCTCCTTCAATCCACTCGTTCAAGACACTCTAAGGAAGAAGATTACACAGATAGGAAGGACAATTTTGTCCATTCAAAATGTAGAAAACTCAAGTGGCAAGCACGTGATGAAAATTTCGTCCGTAATAAAAAGTCAAGTGACGGAAAGGGGGAATTTTTCATTCGGTCCAAACATTTGAATTAAAATTTAAAACAATAAAAGGAAACTTAAAATTAGCGTAAAGTTTAGGGGGCAATGTCGTATTTTACCCTTAATAATTATATACATGAATATTTTAATTAAACTTAATAAAATTGTATCATATAAAAAAGGGTTAATTATCAAATAGGTACCCCAACTTTGCATAGTTTGGTAAGTAGGTACCTAAACTTTTGCCGCAAATATGTTGTCTAACTTTGTGAAATTAACGTTTATTCTTGGTGGGAAAAAAAATATACATTTACTATATATTTATTTTAGTTTTTAATTAACTTAGTTACTATTGTTTATCATTTTTTCCATTACAAATATTATGTACTTTCAACACTTAATTCATTTTTTAAGTTAATTAAGCTAAACTATAATTATAAATTAGGCTTAAATATGTATTAAATATAATTTATATATCATAAGTCTTGTTTATCATTTATTTTTTCAAATTATTTTTCAGTTGTTTTTTTACAAAAATATTGTGTTTTCATTCTTATTTATTTATCTATCTATTTCACTCTTAATTTTTGTGTAATTTTCCAAAGTAAATTGTTAGGTGCAAAACTTGCAATTTACTATTGTTTGAAGACAAAATTTAATTTGACTTATAAATGTAACATCTTTTGAAATTGAATGTGAAATTTTTGATTAATTTTGATTAAAAATAAACATGTTTAACTCATATGGATATTTGGACCACCATGTTTTTTATATGTAACTTAATGCATTTTTATGTTTATTGTTTAATATTTTTATTTGTGTCCTTGTTAGGGTGTCATCAATTTTTCTTATTAATTACTGTTTTCTATTAAAATGACCATTTTTTCTTATGTTATTTTCTTATTCAATACAAAATCACGAATAATAAATTTGGATTCAACTAAAAAAATTCAATTCTCAATTAAAATTGAACAAAGTATGTATTTTGAGGTTTGATTTACTAGTGACGATATAAAAATAAACACTAATACATTATTATTTTGACATAGACAAAATAATAAATACGGTACAAATAACATGTTTAAACATATTAGTAAAAATAAACTATATAAATAAACACGTGAGTCCTAATTTTTATCCTTTTAAAAAGTAAATATCTATTTTTTTTTTATAATTATGAACAACTCTTCATCTATGTTCAAAACTACCCAACGAAAACTATTTATCTTTAACCCCTAAAACCTACTCCCTAAACTCTAACTTTAACATATCTAACCTTTGGCCAAAAAAAAAAACATATCTAACCTTATATCAATCGTTTTGGTGATTCAATATAAATTTCCGAGCCCGCCCAGCATCCATATCCTACTGCGTTGAGAGAGAAAGCAGTAGCAACTAGCAATGGAGAAGATCCTCATCTTCGGTGGAACTGGATACATCGGAAAGTTCATGGTGAGGGAAAGCGTCTCCATGGAACACCCAACCTTCGTCTACGCTCAGCCGCTCACTCCAAACTCATCTCCCTCTGCAGTAAAACTCCGTAAGGAGTTTCAGTCCATGGGGGTCACCATTGTTGTGGTATATAGCTTCTTCAGATCATATATGTATAGATAGAAAGAGAGAGAGAGAGAGAGAGACAACATACACATATATATATATATAAGTACATATGTCTAACCCATGAATGAATGCAGGGACAACTGGAAGAACATGAGAAAATGGTGTCGGTTCTTAAACAAGTAGATGTTGTCATATCCGCTCTACCATATCCTCTGGTCTCTTCTCAGCTTCATATCATAGACGCCATTAAAGCTGCAGGAAATATCAAGGTACAGTGGTGTATATATATATATATATGTTAACTCGTGTATTAATTAATTCCCTGTTATAGAGGTTCCTTCCATCAGACTTTGGATGCGAAGAAGACAGAACTACACCCCTTCCACCCTTCCAAGCATTTCTAGAAAAGAAAAGGATCGTCAGAAGGGCCATAGAAGCTGCAAACCTGCCATACACTTATGTATCTGCAAACTGCTTCGGAGCCTACTTTGTGAATTATCTTCTTCATCCATCTGAAGAGCAGCGAGACGACATTGTTGTATACGGAACAGGCGAAACAAAGTGTACGTCACTTTCCTAGTTAAAATCAAGCATATATATGTATATATCTCCATATATACAGATGCAGCAAACAATCTATATGTTTCTTGTGGCAGTTGTACTTAATTATGAAATAGATATTGCAAGATACACAATCAAAGTGGCGTGTGATCCAAGATGCTGCAACCGTATAGTGATCTATCGACCTGCAAAGAACATTGTCTCGCAGAACGAGTTAATCTCAATGTGGGAGGGAAAAACAGGTCTGTGCTTCAACAAAGTTCATATGCCGGAGGAAGAACTTGTGAGACTGTCTCAAGGTAATCAATACAAATGAATCACAGGTTTCTTGGGTGTCAACATATCAAGTTAAGTTCATGTATTTGTCGTAGATCTACCACATCCGCAGAATATACCCGTCTCGATCCTTCACTCTGTGTTCGTGAAAGGGGATCTTATGAGTTACGAGTTAAGAGAAGATGATATTGAAGCTTCGAACCTGTATCCAGAACTTGAGTTCACTGCCGTGGATGGTCTCCTCGATGTATTCATCAATGGCTTTCCTCCTCCACCCACCCTAGCTGCGTTCGAGTAAAACCAGATGAAAGCATGAACCTTGCAGCAGAGGGTGGTTATGTATTATGATCTATTTACTTGTAGCAATAATCGAACTCTCAACTACTTTCACGCCGCCCTAACACATTGACTGAATGAGAGAACGAACCCTAAGAAACACCGACATCACAGCAATGCCGGGACGTCTGGAAGAGTCTAGGGGGACGAAACTATCCAGATAAACTGTGATGGTTAAATTCAGTTAAACCATATTACATATCGTCTCTCTTTTGAATCAGTTCGATCAAATTCAATTACATAAGCGAACGGTATTTTTACTAAAATATGACCGAATCATAAAAAATAGTAAATCGTTTTATATTAAAATCTGTTTCTAATTTTATATATTATTATTAAGTTTTTTTCCTAAATTCTTTATTTTTGTATATTAAGTCATTTTGGTCGTTTATCTAAGTGATCTATAATAACATATAATGTAATCTATAATAACATATAATTATTTGTTACTAAGAATATTATCAAACAAATATATGTTGGTATTTGATAAAAATAACATTGCACATTGTTTATAGTCATTTATAATAATATTATGAGCATTTTCGCTCACATACCATGTTATACTATCTCATCTCATACTAACTATCGCTTAATGCCCGATCTCGAACTTTCTATGAGTATTCGTAGTGACTACTACAATGACTATTACAAATGTACATTTGATAACATCAAATATCGCTTAATGCTCGATCTCGAACTTTTAATGAGTATTTTCACTCACACATCATACCATACTATCTCATCTCATACCAATTATCGCTTAATGTCCGACCTCGAACTTTCTTTGAGTATTCATACCAACCTCGAAATTTCTATGAGTATTTTCACCCCGGCAACTTCCCCAGGATTCAGTCTTATGCGCTCATACCATTTGAGATTTAAGAGGTACGCTCATAAGTTAGAATTTGTTAACAAATGCATTCAATATACTTTTAAGATATCTTAACATCTCACGTACGATAAATATTTATCATATCTGTTTCTAAGAATATGATCAAAAAATATATGTCGATCACTACGGGAGAGGGAGCATATACCGTCTAAATTTCACGTCTCAATGTATATTGAGCCGTTGAAAATGAAATTAAATTGAGAATAACGGCTCAAATAACATTGAGCCGTTATTAAGTATTTTTTACGGTTCAATGTCCTCGACCGTTGACTTTATTCACGGCTCAAACCCAAATGAGTTGTGATAATACCTGTTTTTTTTTTTTTTTTTTTTTTTTTTTTAAATTTTGCCAATTTATCACGTCTCAAAACCAAATGAGCCGTGATAAATGAGTAAATCTTTTTTAAAAAAATATTATCACGTCCCCTTTTGTTTGAGTCGTTATTTGTTTAAAGTAATTTTATTTTTATTTTTCACGGCTAAATTAATGTTGAGCCGTTAAAAAAACAATTCAAAAATTTTCGATTTCCCGCCCTCTTATTCAATTTCCTTTCGGTAAGCCTTTACCTTTCTTTATTATCCCCCCTTTGTTAAGCCCACTTGCTTTAACTTTTCTTTCCCTCCTCATAAAGAACCTCCCCATTCTCTCCAAGGAGAAGCTCCCCCCATTTTCTCCCTCCTCACATAGAAGCTCCCCATTCTATCCTAACTTTCCTGCAAAAAATGTATTTGTCTCTTCCTCTTTCAACGTGGGTACGAGGACACTAATGTTGAAGGTATGCAAGGCGAGTTTTTCCATGTCCGAACATTCATCTTCAGTATCTCTACAGTTGTCTGCTTTGTCCTCCCTTCGCAATCCGCTTGCAGAACCAGACACAGCTTCGCCGCCACTCCAAGCTGCAACATCTCCTTCAAAACCCTAGCTGTCCCCCAAGAACTTGGAAACTGACAGCAATATCCCCACTGCTCTCTCACTTGCCACCTAAGAAACCCTAAGTATCTTCTTCGACACAACCGCCAGCCCCGCTGCATGACTCAACAACACCGACTTCTCCTCCCTCACTGAAGGCTCTCCTCCAGCCCTACCAGCGTGCCGCCTCTTCAGCGGGCATGAACTCCTCTTTTGGCGGCACTTTCGATTTGAGCCGTGAATTATCACGACTCAAAATATATTGAGCCGTGATAATTGTCCCAACGCTTCATGTCACGGCTCAACTTCAGTTGAGCCGTGATAATTTAACGACTACATTTTTCAACCGTTAAAAACCCTTTTTCAGTCGAATTAAAACGTCATGGTCCAATTTTTCATACCAAACTGGTTGGACCGATTCACTCAGACCGATCCAAACAGTGTTGTCTCTTTCATGAAGGAATTGGACAGCTGCTAGGTAGGGGTGGGCATGAATCGGTTCGGGGCCGAACTGGTTCATGAACCACACATTTACCACATTTTAAAGAGGTACGGTTTACCGCTCCAGTTTTTGGCCGCTCTAAATTTTGACAAAATTACCGTACCTCTTCTGAACCGGTTTGACCGAACCACTTTATATATATATATATAAAAACAAAAACTATAATCATACATAATAGTATTATGGTTTATAAGTTATTTATTATGTATTATCATAATACATAATAAATAATCCATAAACCATAGTCCATAAAGCATAATTCATAATTCATAAACCATAATCCTAATTCATAAACCATAATCTATAATCCATAAACCATAATCCATAAACCATAATCCATAAACCATAATTCATAACCTATAAACCATAATCCATAATATATAATTCATTATACTAATGTAGATTGTAAATCATCACCGAACCAATTTTGGTCTAATGGTTTGAGTATATATTTTTAAAATTAAATATAATATTATATTAAAATTGGTACAAGAAGTGGTACGATTTACCGTTTGCGAACCAGTTTTTTGTACCTCTTCCGACCCGCTTCATATGTTTTTAAAAAAAATGTTTGGTTTGTGAGCTAGTTTGTCTGAACCGGTTCAAAACCGGTACAGTTCAACTACGGTTCGGCTGAACCAGTTTATTATGCCCAACCATACTGCTAGGGTTTTGAAAAGCCCTAGCAGCCGCAACCACGAAGGGGTGGCCAACCTCGAAGGCTGGCCACGCGGGTGGGTAGGCCACCACTGGTCGACCCCACCCTAGTCGCTCAGGCGACTGGTCGCAGTGCCACAACCACGAAGGTTGTGGCCCCGCCTGAGCTCGGCTGAGCTGCAACCTAATGGTTGCGACCAACAGAGGTCAAGCCGGAGCCACTAAGGCTACAACCAGAAAGGGCCGAGCCACAAAGGATACGGCTGACCTGGACGCGGCCGCAGCCACAGTGGTTGTGGCGAGCAGGGGCTGGGCTGCGGCCCCGAAGGCCGCGACCACCCCTATCTCGACCTTGAGGTGACTGATTTTTCCGGCTGAGATCCTGTCGCGGTCACGATGACGTCGTGGGGATTTTCCTCTTTGAATTCGACAATTCGGAAACCAACCTACTATGACTCTGATACCAATGTTGGAATTTGACATATGAACAACATCGTGCATGCGACTAAATACACATATTTAGGTTATCTCTTTAGAGTGATTGCCTTTTGCGGAAGTGGAAGCGAATCTGCTAGAGGTTGGGATCACGATCTTCCGGACGGGAGGACACGCCACGGTTTGACGGGCTATGACCTATAATATCATAGTTACTGACCTCTTTCTAAATGTGGAGTGACTATCTATTAGCATCATTAAATCTTTACTAACCCTGAGTACCCCTATATATATTAATATATAGATGAATAAGTTTTAAGGTTAGATACACAATTGAGTTTTAAGGCTAGACCATGTTATTTTATTTTATTTTTCTTAAATAAACACTTCATATAATTTTATTTAAAAAAAAACATGAATTACATCCAAATGTGAACGTATAATTAAGTTTTGACCAACTTATAATTAGTTCGAAACATTGAATCATCAGTATATATAGTATATCCCATACATCTCCGTTTTTTGCATGTTTGTTGTTGTATTGTGGACCACGTCCTAGGAATGTGTGTTACAAACGTAATCGAAATCGTAAAGGGTTGGAGGAGTTCAAGAACACTGTTAGTAACTATGGAATTATTTAGGCACGACTTTTATGCTGATCATTTGGAAAGTCAACGACTTCTTCATCTCTTAGACCTACAAGAAGGAAAATTCGGGTGTGTTCCGGGATGACTAAGTCAATAAGAGGTTGTTTGAGAATAATATATGTGTATATTAGAGAATTGATTACCTTGTACAAAGCCTGATGAATCTGTATTTATAGTCTATCATTAATTGATTACTATTTAGAGGGTAAAATATCATATGAAGTGTACTATATACTTCACAAAATATCTTACGAAATGTCTCTCAATGCTTCCTAGTCAATGAATAATTAATATATGGATAATGAATAATTATTTCAAAATAATTATCCAAATCAATGAATAATTATTTCAAAATAATTATCCAAATCAATGAATAATTATTTCAAAATATGTTTAGACATTACGGAAAAACAGACAATATCCTTTTTTACTAAGTTATCGGCCCAAGGTATTGACTTTTTCAAGACACAAAAGAAGACTAAAAATTCATTTTCCGAGTATCATTTTTTTTTTGCCAAGATTTTCCGAGTATCATTAAGACAAGCAAAACATGGAAACAACATTAATACAATTAAATTTTCTTGTCGGCTCCTAATTGAATATTATATCATAATTCATAACACAATTTATTATTTATTTTTCGAATTATTTTTTACGGTAACTGAAAGGGTAGATTGCTAACCAATTTTTTAAAATCATTTTTAAAATTTAAATTCAAAGCCTTTAATTCGTGGATGAAAGTCATCTTGCATTTAAAAAAATATTAAATTTAAAACCGTTAGTATACGAATAGTCTACTCCCAAAGCGCTTTAACTTTTTTTTTTTTGACCAATGCGCTTTAACTTTGAGTATTTAAATTTTTTAAACCACTGAATTATCAAAAATCATTAATAATTAATGAATCAAGAGAATAATTCTACGTACCGGCAACGTTGTTCTTCCTAGTACAAGATAAGATTTCATTATAAAATAATATTGATTTACGCGCCTACTCCTAGCGCGTGTAACTCTTGGCCCTTACAATTTAAATAAAAACATAAGACATGCACATGTAAATTTGATTATACAGTCTAATACACAATATTATTATTATTATTAAGTTTTTTTTTTGGCCAAATTTTTTATTATAAAGTTGATAAGAGTTGTGTTGTGTTGGGGTCATAATAAGTTCGTTATTTTGACCAATTTAATTTCTAGTGCCACATTAATAAAATGTGCCAAAAATAATCATGTTGATTGAATCATCTAATGATTTGACCAAAAAAAACTCATCTAATGTCGCTCATTTACCAATATTGTTTTGTGTGGATTTGATTATAATACTCAAACTTGATTCGATCTCTAACTCTCAATATAAAATGCATAAAGGGACATAAACATGATGCATTGAGAGAAATTAATCTTAATATGGTAGAAAAATTTAACATTTTATTTTTTAACCACTTTTGAAATTAAAAAAATATTCATAATTAACATTTTAGTCCATATAAGGGACGGCTTCAATGAAAATTATTTTAAATACATTCTTCGATTATTTTGAAACCCAAGAGCAAAGTCTTTGTCATTTTATTAGACTGAGAAAAGTCAACGCATTTAGAGATAAGACTATTGGGATATTTAATCTTAGCGTTCGTTTATCAGTATTGGCTTAGGAAAGATATTTTGTCTTAAATACTTTTTTGTTTTTTCAACTAAATATTCTCCCTTCTCTAACATGTTGATTTTCACATGTTACGTCTTAAAATAAGAAAGACTTTATACAAATATACATATATATATATAGGGTCTTTTTTTATAGAGAAAAGTTTGAAAACATGTTGATTTTCACATGTTAAGTCTTAAAATAAGAAAGACTTTATACATATATACATATATATATATATATAGGGTCTTTTTTTTTTATAGAGAAAAGTTTTTTTTTTTGATAATTCTTATAGAGAAAAGTTGAAAATGATATTAACATGTATTATCAATTTTTTTAAAATGGTTCAATATGTTTGAAAACAATGGTAATTAAACTTTCATCGACTATCTTTTAAAATTTTATGTCAAATATTTTTTAAAATTACATAGTTTAAGACACTACGAGAGAAATGTTGGTTGTAGGGTAAAAATAGGTTCATTAACGGCTTATTTGTTGAGCCGTTAATGAAAGACGGCTCAATAAGAATGAGCCGTCCGAAGGACGGCCCAATAAGAGTGAGCCGGTAATAAGGACCTTTTTCGCGGCTCAATGAAATGAGCTGTCTAAATTAATTATATTAATTTATTTGGGACGACTCATTTAGTATGAGGCGTCAAAATTAGATTATATTTTAATTTTATTTTGACGGCTCAACTTTTTCCAGCCGTAATTATTCAAATTTAAAAAAAAAATAAAAAAATTGAATAAATTAATATACCCCTAATCATAAATTTGCAACCTGAATAATTTTACAAACCAAAATATGTAAATATAAGCCAAATATATTCAACCAAACATAATCAGTTTTACAATGCCTTGTTCAATTCCTAAAGTATTAAAGAAACAATTTCGAACATGAATCTTCAATCATCTGTTGGATCATCATCTTCACTTCTACGCTCGACAGACTGATCACTTGGTTGAGTTGTCTGACCATCCTATAAAAACATCCCAAGAAAGTACTATATATAAGATGCATCACATTTAAACATGGGAAAAGTATGAAAAAAATGTAACATGTTTGCCAAAAATGGTGGTTGATGGAACTAGTTTTGGAGTGTAGGTAATTGATGTAACACGTTTCATGTTGTAGGTTTTAAATGCAAACGTTTGTTCTTCCGTTGATTTGCCCATTAAAAACCAGCATGTGCCAGGCACGTGACATTATTTGTCAGATCTTAATGAAATATTTTTGTAAATGCCCAAGATACCCCTACACCCATTTCCCTCCATAAGCCATTCCTTCCTACACCCATCACCCATACCGAAGTCTGAAACCATTGTAAGTGTTGCGAAGTCTAAAAACCCTAGTTCGAAGAGGCTCCTTGTTGCGACGAGCTGCTGCTTGCGAAGATCAACTGGCACCCACCCCTCCGACGTGAATCGATTGCAGCAAACGCCTCCTCGCACGGAACCTGTTGCAGCAAACGCCTCTTCCAGGTCTCGGTCGAATCGTCAATCGACTCCCCCGAGTGATCCGTCGCCTTACCCGTTAATTCTCCCGCCTCAGGTAACTTCCTTGGCCCCCTACATGCTCTATAAAAGCACGCTTTGGTCCGATTGTAGGTGAAAGATCGCAACCAACCCAGACAACCCAGCCCTCTCAACCGTCCCAACAAACTCAAACGTCCGCTCGGGCACCTAGGAAAAAAAAGGCGAAACAGACTGCACCACCGGTCAAACGGAGACTAAACACACAGGAGAAAGGGAAGAAGAAGGCAGCTCAGGTACCAGATTCGCCGTCTCAGGTTCCAGATTCGCAGATACCTGAGAGTGTCCCAGATTCGCCCCAGGTACCTGAGAGTGTCCCAGATTCGCAGCCTCAGGTACGTTTCTGACATTACAGTCGGTTCTGTCAATATTTCTGAACTTTGTTATTATTCAGTTCTGACATTCGGTTCTGACATTCGAGTTGAAAAGATTATTGATCTGGAAAGTGATGTTGAACCCGTTCGAGTCAGCTCAAGTGCCCCCAACTGTCAGATTGTAGAGTGATCGTTCCCGTGGATATGCCTTTGAAAACAATCACCCCAAAGAAGAAAACCATTTTGAAGAGGGCTGGACCGTCAAGGAGTTCCCCCCCTTTCAGGTCAAGAAATGTCACAAAATTCCCGACTCAGTGAAGATTTATGTCATTGCGGATTAGATATTATGATTAACTAGGTATTTTTAGGTGCTTTGCAGCATGCATGCTGTAATTTTGATGAACTATAATGTGTTTGTGGATTTTGGTGGATTTTTGTGGATTTTTGTGGATTTTCATGAACTAGTGTGTGTTCTGGCGGAATAGGTATTGTATGAAGGTACTTTGAAAGGTTCTGTATGGTCTCTGTATGGTCTGGGTTACAGGTTTTGATATTCAGGTGGAATTCTATTCGGTTGTTTTTGTAATGTTCTGCAGAAATTTGCCAAAAATGTTACATCTATGTTATACTTGTTCAGAAACATATTGCATCAAAAACCCACAATTACAAAACATATGTTTTCTGACACCAACACACTAAAAACCATAACTACCCTACAACCGACCCGCAAACTTAAAACACATACTCAACTTAACTGACAACTACTTTTAACATTACAGAAACAAGCAGGACCACAAGCACTCCAACAGCAATAACTAACATCTTCTCCCTCTTACGTAGAAGAACAACTTCGTCTTCGATATGGCCATGCATATCTCGAAATTTGCTTACGGCCCTCCTTCCGTATATGCACATTGGGGGGTCACTCCACTCGAAGTAATTACAACCGTGGTTCTGCAATCAAATTTGGGAATTAGGGTTTCGAATGGAACTTTACAACTGTGGTTGGGCAACAATTTTCAAATTCATTCTACAATTAGGGTCAAAACCAAATGAAATCGACAAACACACCTTATAATTGGGACACCCATAGAAAAACCGACCGAAATTCTTCCATGTGGAAGCTGGTTTGGCATGACTAGTGAACCCACAATAGCAAATCAACGGTTGGTACTCTTCATGCGCCTTCGAGCTTCGAGAAGAGCTGCTGGACTTGTGCGGTGACATCATTGTTTGGAGAAGACACGAACACTGGAGAAGATTGGAGCTCACTGCCGAAGATTGGAGAAGACACGAACAATGGAGAAGACAGTGTTACAAGAGAGGTGTGTTATAACTGTCTTATGAAGAAGACAGGGGCATTTAAGGACTTTCACTATACAAATACGTCACGTGCATGACATGTGCACACTTAACGGACATTTTGAACGGAAACTTAACGACTGCATCAAATACCTACAACATCAAACATGTTACATCAAATAATACAACTGTGTCGCTTTGACAATTTCTGGCAAACATGTTACATTTTTTTCATACTTTTCCCTTTAAACATCAAACAAGCGTGCGTGGTTAACATAATCATATCCTATTAACAAGTGAACTAAAATAGTAGCCGAACACATTATGTATAATTGTATTGATATAAGTGATAAATATAACATATATACTTACTTTATTTGCAATTGGTAAGAGTGTGAAACCACAACCAAGATTGGTAGTTGGCGTGAAATCACTGGAACCAGCTGTCATGAAGTGTTGAAATGAATTAAATCCATTCATATTGCTCTGAAGGTTAGCGATCTGACCTTGATGAATGGTTTGCATGACCTGTAATTGTTGTTGAAACTGTTTGTACATATCCCCCATCTGTGCCTTCATACTAGTCATTTGATCTGCTTGTTCCTTCAATTTATCATCAATTTCTTTCTTGTCCCTCTCTCTTTCAATCCGTAGACGTGCTCGTACACGTCTTTCTATCTCTTATTCATATATGCTAGCTTTCTGTGACCTATGTACCATAATCGGTGTCATGCCAAACCCATATCCTTTGATTCGCCCGGGTTTTTCTCCACTTACAACCTCACGATATACACTTTCTTCCCTTATAAGTGGATCCTCATCTGGGTTATGAGAAGTGTGATATGCTAATAAGTATTTTCCTTGTTCCTACAACAGACAATTAAGAATGATGTTTAATACATCTTCTACAAATAAAACGTGTATACAAAAGTTAACTTTGAACAAATTTAAGTATTAAGACTATCAAGGCTGCCACTTCATCAACAAATGCACCATTATTCTTACGGACATGGGCATACTCATAAAATTCCAGACTCCCCACAAGTTTTTTACGCTATTGTTCCTATTAAATTAACACGGTACAGTAGAATGCAAAGCCCTACTAGAAATTATGTTAAACAAGATAAATATGTATTTAAAAGCATTCATACCAATCTATATTTTGCACAAGCAAAACTCTCTGACCCGGTTGTGTGAAGAGATGCTTGTTGTGACCGAGCATGTTTCCCATGTTTTGATGATTCTTACTCATAAACAATATAAAAATTAAATAAAAGGACGTAAGAATCAATAACATTAATTATAAGAAAAAGAAGCATTCTAACCTGCTCTGCTTCAGAAAACCAATGATCTACTAAGATTTCTCATTGCCATTTCTCCACTCCATCAACTTCTTTTGCTTTGATTTCTTCTTTGGTAACACCCGACTTAAAGTAAACTTATTTTAGTGAATATTTGTGATCCTTCCACTTCTTGGCAATGGATTTCAGTACAAATCTTTCAAATGATCTTCCAGTATCATCAGGACAAATGAATTTTGAATGCAAACATATTTGTACAAAAATAGATAGTAAGTTGAACATATAAATAATCAATTCGTTTTAACAAATAAAGATAACATATAACTTACTTTTGTCAGGGCTAGTAAATTTTGTATGAAGTTATCAGGCATATTTTTCCATCCTTTGACATTCATAGGACATATATGGGATCTTCGAGCAGCTGTACCAAATTCATTGCACTGAATAACAATTCTTCCGTCTTTTAATTGCCAGACATCTGATGCACGAAGATGACTTTTTTTCCAATATCGATTACCAGAAGTATCTACTAGACGAAATTAAAAAATTATAAAACACAAACATGTTGATCTTATTATATAACATGAGAGTAAAATACATCACCTAAAATTTCCACATGAGTAAGTAATGATACTGACTCGTTCTTCTGTGACAACTCTCTACCAAATGATGAGTTAGATGTTGTTGGTGTGGGACAACTAGCAGAATGCTCTCTGCCATTGCCCTCATTGTAACTACCGGAACATGAATGTGTGTATGACATGTCGCTTTACCTGAAATACAATGTATCATTATACATAAATTGACGATATGATTTAATAATGTGTAAATACCAAAAAGTACTCTATATATTGAACATACAGTATGAGGTACAAAATTAGGTGTACAACTCATTCCTCAACACCTTCTCGAATCCAACGATAACTATTGTTAAGCTCGTCAACATCTAAATTCTGATAAGGCATACACTGCATAGAATCATCATCTTCATCACCATCTTCAGTTTTTCCCATATCAAACGTGTCTCTTGGCTTCATCTCCACTACTAAGTTTCAGTCCATATTTTTGGGATCTTGGACATAAAATACTTGCTTAACTTGTGATGAGAACACAAATGGATCATCACACAATCGTTCTCCTATTTTCTCTTGACATTTTCTGTTTTTCTCACGATCTTTTGTGTGGAATACAATTCCGTTGATAGAGAATCCACTAAATTTTCTAACAACGGAATTTGGACCAGTTGCAAGAGCAATTTCTTATTGTGAACATTAATTAACAATCATGTCAGGTACCTAGATTTTTAGAAATACTATAAGAAGAAATGTATCTAACAAAAAAATCTATGTGCATTCAAATAAGATCAATAAAGAATTAACATAAACCTGTCTATTAAGCCAATCTGCAAATTTCTCTATAAACAATTGACTCTCAATGCGTGAAGTTGAAACTGAAGGGTGTTGTTCTCGTTGAATATCAACAAATCTCCTGCAAAGTTCTATTTAATTCAACGGTATCTGAAATATATTGTTATTATACATAATAATGTGATAAAGAGAAAACTGACCGGCGGTATGGTTCAATTATATCACTATGCAGTAAGACATAACGATGTGCTTGAGCTAGCAACATACGATCAAGCACCGTTGTCTGAGCACTACCGATAAAATAACCACCCGATGAAAACAAATATGTTTCACCTCCAGCATAGGATAAGATCCTTTTGGTTCAGTTAAAGATCGAGTCTAGTTGCCCCATAAACCTTTTGCAAAAGGTCATACATTCTTCAACAATATATCCTTTTGCAATTGATCCCTCTAGTTGAGCTTTTCTCCGAAAGTAGTTTTTCAAAGTGACCAAAAACCTTAAGAATTCATTAGGAAAAAAAATGTTACATTACTATTACACACATTGGATAAAGAGAGTCAATTGAACTAACCTTTCAATAGGATACATCCACCGGTATTGTACAGGACCACCTAGTTTTACTTCCACGGTCGATGTATAATTAAATGCATCATCACAGTAAAGAATCCTGGAGGAAAAATCTTCTCTACATGACACAGAACAACTGCTGAACTACTATGAAGTTCATCCAAATCCTCGAGATGGAGAGTTTTAGAGCACAATTTCTTTAAAAAAAACTGACAAATCATTGAGTGCTAGAACAACATGTTTAGCCAATATACCTCTCAATGCAAGCGGTAGAATATCTTGCATTAGCACATGACTGTCATGACTTTTAATGTTGGAAAGCTTCCGCTCTTTCAGGTTTACTCCCCTAGATATATTTGAAGCATATCCATCAGGAACTTTAAGATTTTTCAACAATGTAAGAAACCTATATTTCTCAGCCAATGTAAAGGTGTAACAAGCATGAGGCAAATAAGGCTTCCCATTAGGACGATCTACAGGATGAAGTTCAGGTCTTATACCCATAACCTTTAAGTTGTATCTAGCTTTCTCATTATCTTTTGTCTTCCCATCAATATTCAACAATGTACCAATCACGCTATCACAAACATTTTTTTCTATATGCATCACATCCAGATTATGTCGAAGAATATTATATTTCCAATAAGGCAATTCGAAAAATATGCTCCTCTTCTTCTTCCACAAAATACTGTTTTGAGTAGATGTCGAGGCACCTTGTTCAGAGTAATCATCTCTCTCCAAAATATCTTCATCCTCATATGTTGTATCAACAAATATGTTGTTACCATCTCTAGATCGCTTTTTGCTGCCTTTACCATAAGTATTTGTTAACCTCCTCATTTGCTCAAAAACTTGCACACCAGAAAGAGGTGTTGGTGAAAGTCGCATCTTAGTTGTACCATCAAACTCCGTTTTTTTGAAGACGGAATGGATGATCTATGAGTAACCACCGTCGATGACACATATAACCGTATTTGTCACTGTTATCCAACCACAAAGACTCAGTTGAATAAGCACATATAGGACATGCAACTCGACCTTTAGTACTCCAGCCAAACAAATTAGCATATGCAGGAAAATCATTAACAGTCCACATGAGTGATGCACGAAGTTTAAAGTGTTCACCATTCAACGCATCATATGCCTCAACACCATTCCAAAGTTGGTTTAACTCTTCGATCAGTGGTTTTAGATAAATATTTATATCATTTCCGGGACCTTTTTCACCAGGGATGACCATTGACAGTATAAGAGATGACTTCTTCATGCACGACCATGGCTCCATATTGTAAGGATTTATTTAACAGGCCATGTACTATAAGTTGCACTCATCGTCCTAAATGGATTAAAACCATCACTGGCTAATCCTAGTCTGACATTTCGTGGGTCAGATGCAAAATTTGGGTAACGCTCATCGAATGATTTCCACGCCAATGCATCAGCGGGATGTCTCAAGACTCCATCCACTGTTCGACCCTCCTTATGCCAACGCATCGAAGATGCAATATCCTTTGACATATATAGACGTTTGAATCTTGGAATTAAGGGAAAGTACCGTAATACTTTTGCAGGTTTTTTCTTTTTTCCAGAAGTGGTCTCTTCTATATTATCTTCAGCTAGGTTTTTTTTATGATTTTCCCACCTCGAAAGACCACAAGTTTGACAACTGGATTTTTCAGCATTTTCACCCCAATACAATGTGCAATCATTTGGGCATGCATGTATCTTATCATACCCAAGACTCAATTCTGTAATCAATTTCTTAGCATCATAATAAGAACCAGAAAATTTGCTGAAGGAAATGCAATTCTTAATACTTCAAACAACATATCAACTTATTTCCGAGACCAACCACCAACTGTTTTTATATTCCATACGTGTAAGATGAATGATATCAATGTGAATGATTCACAATTGGGATATGATGGTTTTTCACATTCACTCATTAATTTTTGAAGAGGTGAAATTTTTTCAGGGCCAACATTCTGTTGTTCTGATCCTGAAGTGTTATATCACCATCAACTAGCATATTATCTTGCACAGTGTTTGACGAACCAGATCCCATGGCAGCATGAAATAAATCTCGCAATTCACTTTGTCCATCCAAATTACTGTTCCTTATAGAACTATTCATTTCTTGGTTCATAATGGGCTGAGTTTGTAGACAATATTCACCATGAAAACACCATATTGTATAGTCAACTAAGAAAACATTCCAAATCAAGTGACTTTCTACTTCTTCAGCCACGTGATATTTTCTATTTTTGCATTTACGGCAAGGACAATTCATTTTTCCATTAACCAAACCATTTCTATTAGCAAATTCAATGAAGTTTTTGACCCCGCATTGGTACTCTTTGCTAATTCTTGGTTTTTTCATCCAATTTCTTAGTAGCAAAATAATTTTTTAATTAAGAATCAAATTTAAATCGACATTCCTAAATAAGGTCAAACATATTTGCTGAGTAGCAAAACATATTTTTTGTAATGACATTCCAAGCAAAACACATTTTTTTAACGAAATCAACATTCCTGATTATGTAACGACATTCCTGAGTAGCAAAACATATTTTTTGATACAATTTCACATAAACAATTTCACATAAACAACTTCATAAACAATTTCAAGAACTGAATTAACCGAATTAACTTCATGAACTGAATTGAAGAACTTCACATCAACAATTTCATAACGAATTGAATTAATGATACAATTGATGATTTTTTAACCCAAAAATAATACAACAGAGACATATTACCTGGAAATCGAAGCTTGATGTCGAAACTAGGGTTTGCACAATTGATGATTTTTTATGTTTTCTGTGATAAATCAAAGAAGGAGACACATATATAAGAAGAAGCAAGGTCGGATCGTTGAAGTAATTGAAAAAAAAAACTCGATTTGAAGGGGTGGCGCGCGACGAGGGAATTCTACAGAGGAGGACTTCTGTTCAACAAGGAGGACTTCTGTTTGATTTCAGTACTCTTCACACACGGCTCAATATTATTTGAGCTATCAAAAATAGTTTTCATTTAAAATATTTGTTTTTTAATGCCGACTCAACAATATTGACCCGTCCAAATTATTTTTTTATTAAAAAAAAAATTGACTATTTTTGACAGCCCAATATTATTTGAGCCGTAAACAATACTTAATTATCATTTAAAAATTTTGTTTTTTAATGCCGGCTCAGCAATATTGGCTCGTCGAAATTATTTTTCATTAAAAAATATTGACTTTTCAATGACGGCTCAATAATATTGGGTCGTCAAAATTACTTCGAAGCAGCTGCCATTCCACACACTTATGTCTCTGCAAATTGCTTGGGAGCCTATTTTGTTAACTATCTTCTTCATCCATCCGATCAGGCCAGAGACGATGTTGTCGTGTATGGAACAGGAGAAACTAAGTGTATGCTAATTATTTAATTACCACACCTATCTAATTCATTATCTATTTTCCGACATAATCATGACTCACGTACCATTGCATGTTCATGCATGCATGCAGTTGTTCTTAACTATGAAGAAGATGTCGCAAGATACACAATCCAAGTAGCTTGCGACCCAAGATGCTACAACCGTATCGTCATCTATCGACCTCAAAGGAACATCATATCCCAGAATCAACTCATCTCATCGTGGGAGACAAAAACAAATCGATGTTTCAACAGAGTTTATATATCCGAGGAACAACTTGTCAAACTCAGTCAAGGTACGTACGGAACAAATGGGTATAGTAAAAATTTGCATTATTTATAACGTTTTCTTCTTCTTCTTTTTCTTGTGTATAGATCTACCCCATCCCCAGAATGTAGCGATTGCAGTGCTTCACTCTGTGTTTGTGAAAGGAGATCTTATGAGCTACGACATAAGTGAAGACGATATCGAAGCTTCCAGTTTGTATCCAGAGTTAGACTACACAGACAACGAAGCTCTTCTTGATATATTCATTAATGGAAATCCTCCTCCACCTGCAATTTCATCGTTCGGTTGACAAACACGTGGCATTTCGAAAACATGCAGGAATCTCTCGTCGGGTGATGAAATATATATATATATATATATTGACGAAAATAATTAATATATACTTATATTACGAACGGATTGTATTTTAGAAGTTATATATCTATATATATGTATGTATATGTGCATAATAAATAAGTATGTATAATAAATAAGTATCGTCCCCTTTTCTGATCTTATTTTCCTCAGTGAAAGTAATATTTTTTGGTATAGATGTTAGCTTATTTTCTAAAGAAAACTACCTATTACTTGAAAGAAAAAAAGAAAGAAAAATTTCCACACCCTTTCCTCATCGGTTAAGCTTCTGGATTTACAAAGAATTAGTCATCAAGTTGAAAGGGTGAATTTTATACAATTTACTTGTTAATGGAATTCGAACTTGTCATACATATTAATTATTTTATGTATGTATTCTTATGCATAAGTTTACTCATACATTGGTTGTAATTTGAAATTTATATGTAGCATCTATCATGTACGTTGAATAAACAACCATCGGGTCCCTGATTTCTTCCCTTGACCAAGATATATATAATTAATAAAACCAAGAAAATTGATTAACACATTCACATTCTTTTGCTAAAAAAAGGGAAATTGATTTATATATATATTCTAAAGATAATAATTATATATTTGCACAACTGATAATATTTTTTACCATCAAATATTAGTGCAACCCTAATATTAGTTACCTCGATAAGCATCAATAAGTATATGCGTGTTGATGGTAAAAAATATTATATTCCCAAAATTCGACATAATGAGGACGGAGAGACATAAAATGGCGTGCACAACTGCACATGATAATGAACATTCACGACAACCTAAGGTTTCAACTGTCCAAAAAACAAACAAAAAAACTAGGGTTTCAAGTTTCAACTCATAGTAGGTTTGGTACTGTAAAATGTAAATAATAGATAGAAAAGTAACGAATAACTCACACGGTAATATTTAATATACATCATTTTTAACACATTTTATTATCTTGATATTATCAAATTTTGTAATACATATTTGAAATTTAAAAAATAAATGTAATACATACACAGTATTTTAAATATCATATATTTTAAAAATTAAGTTTAAAAACATAATATCATTTGATATTCATTTTTTTGATTACATCTCACTAAATTACATTTATTTATATTTTACGTAAGTTTATAATTTATTTTTCTAGAAGGGTTGAATCAGTTTCCTAATTATAACACAATAAAATACCCGAAAAACAAGTCTTTAATAACTCAACTAATCTTTGTTTGTTTTCCTTGAAAAAACCCAACTTTTTTTTTGTATGTATACATATTATAAGCATTTTTCTGAAGAAAACAAAATAATAGTGAACTAACCCTATTAACAATTATGAATTAAAACATCAAATTTCACAAGTACTTCATATAATTTTGACAATCTCTAATAATTAAAAAGTTAGTTAGAGTTTTAAAAATTAGTAAAGAATATTTACTTTAAAAAGTATTAAAAAAACATATTTAATATCACAATTTTACTACATTATCGTGTGTAAAACTGTAATATCTAAACATTAACACAACACACAACTAACCTCGTATCATATAATTATTTTTGTTATATTTTCACATAATTGTTTTTAACGTTTTCTTACGTAATTATTGCAAGTATCAAATGATGGTCCCCTGATGGTTTTATTTCCTTATTGATTATGTGACTCACTGTCTTGATATTAAATACAAATTCCACTTCACATTAATTGTGTAGGAAAAGGGGTGAGAAGTGGAACGTTTCTCTAAAATTTTAGTATTGAATATTTTTTGATTAAAATTAAATATATATTTACTTTTTATTAAAATAAATAATTTTGAAATGCATGTGTCAAGTTCCATTCATTATTTTACCATATCTTTATTCTCATAATTCCTTTGAAAAATATATCATTTAAAAGGATAAATATGTTTAACTTGTATGATTATTTGCATTATATGAATATGTTTTTTTTATATATATATAACTTAGTGATTTTTTATGTTTGTTTAATGTTGTTATTTGCATTGCTCTAAGTGTTCTATTATTTTTTTTCACGTTAATTACCGTTTTCTATCAAAATGATTCATTTCTTCTTCAACATAAAATCACGAATAAAAAAAATAACTAGGGTTGAGTTCGAACACAAAAATGCAGTTATGAGATCGATTTCAACTCAAAATTATATTTATTTTTTTGTTTGGGATTCAATCTAGAAATTCAGTTTTAAGTTGAAACCAAATCAAGTCTGCACTTTGAAGTTTGATTTAGTAATAATGATACAAAGATGAATATAAACACAATTGTTATTTGTTTTTGACATATTTAACATAAAAATGAACAAAAATATTGTAACCTATTGCAAATAACATGTTCAAATATATTAATAAAAATAGCTATATAAATACACACGTGAGTCCCAATTCCCCAGGATTCGGTCTTATGTTCTCATACAATTTGAGATTTAAGAGGTACGCTCATAAGTCAGACTTTTCTTTAAGTATTATACTCCTGACATCCCACATTTCTTTGAGTATTATACTCCCGACATCCGACCTTTCTTTGAGTACGACAAACTTTTCTTTGAGTATTTTACTCCCGATATCCACATCTAACCGACTTTTCTTTGAGTATTATACTTCTGACATCCCACCTTTCTTTGAGTATTATACTATCGACATCCGACCTTTCTTTGAATATTTTACTATTTTATTAAAATAACTTTGTCAAAGTGTTGGAATCATCTATGCATTAATATTAATAATACTAAAAAAATCTCTAATTTTTTTATTATTTTAATAATCTCATTATTTGAAAATACTCTATAATACATAATTATCATTATAAAAATGTATACATTAATCAAATATCTCCTTTCAATTTGGTTTTAATTTTTTTAATTTGATTATTTCTTGTATTTATTATTTCACGCGATAGATTATGTATATTAAACGTATAAATATACATCAATTTTGATGAATTTTATTTCTGTTTGATTTATTTAATTTTATAGATGAAATGTATTTTTATAACGACAGTGCTTACGATTCAAAAAATCTATAACTTATGGAAAATAAAGAAGAGAGAATTTTTTGAAGAAACAAAATCTGTATAATTGTAGAAACATTAAAAAGTCCCCCCCCCCCCCCCCCAAAAAAAAAAAAAACAATATGACGACTTGAGAACATAATATACAATTATCATTATTATATAACATTGTAAAGTTATATAAAATAACAAATATAATAATTAAATTAATTAAAAAAACGGATAAATAATGAATGAGATTTCTTCTTCCACTCTAATTTAAATTTTAGACTTGATTATATTTTACATCTTAATTATTTATTGCTTCAAATAATAGATAATGCATATTTGACATTATTAATTCAATATAAATTCCTTCAGTTGTAGATGAAATTATAACCTTTATCAATAATCAAGTTTTTAGATTCATTGTTATCTTAACACCCGATAAAGTGAAAATATAATTTTATTTGTTAGCGAGATATAAAAAATGGTGCATGAGAAATATATAATTATCATATTGTAAAATTTGTAGTGTTTCATACGTGTGAAGCTGGTTAATATGTACGTCTTTAATGTATAAGGTCATATGTTTGAGTCTTCGTGCATATAGATTTTTATAAATTTTTAAAAATATATTTGAATGACCACAAAATAGAGAGATGGTGATAAAGAAAATATAATTATCTATCTTGTTTAATTTGCAATGTTTCATACGTGTGTGTCTGGTTAATATGTGTGTCATTAAGTTATAGGTCATACGTTCAAGTCTCCGTGAAATTTTTTTTGTTATAACATTTTTGAGAAGACATTTAAATGACCAAAATAGTCATGCTAAATATAAACTAATTATATTGTTAAAGGGTATTTGTGTCAATTTACATACGACGGTTAGAAAAAGTATTTCTGCATTATTGAAGTGATCAATAAATTTTATAAAGTTAAAATTTTATATTAGTCACACATTTTTAATAAAACGTACAACTCAAACCAATTTTAAACTAGTTCGAAAGGAATATAGTATATCAAAAAAGATGTGATGCGAATCTAACCATATATTTATCACTTTTTACATTAAAAAATGGAAAATATAGAAAGAAAAAAAGGTTATAAAGATTTTATGTTTCAAATTTGGGAAAAGTATGAAAAACCACCCGGATATTGTTTTTTAGCAAATGCATCCGTATGTTTTTTGCCGTAAATAATCACACTTATATCTTTCATTTTGTTGGTAATACCACCTTCCGTCAATTTGACTCGTTAATTGTCATGTGGATTGCTCGTGCCACCGTTAATTTCGAACCAAATCTTGTAAAAATACTTTTCTACCCCTAGGAACAAATGGGTGGTGGTGGAGAATGGGTGTTGGAGATATGAGAAGGAGATCGACCTACACTTGTAAAAACACGAACCGAGAGAGAGAGAAGTGAGGGACCATCTGAATAATGAGTGATGGCCTAGTTAATTTGAATCGTGTTGAGCTCTCTACATGACCCAACACATCCTCATGAGAGAAGTACATGATCGTGATTTTATTATCGACCTGTGTCAATCCTGTTGAAGCATCTGAAGATTCTAAGGGTGGTAATTTCTGACACGACACGATTAAACGATCTGCAAACGATCTACAATTTACACGTTTAGACATGACACGATTACTAAGCGTGTCTAAACAACTCTTATATGTTTAGACACGATTACGATTAATAATCGTGTCTAAACACATCTAACATGCAAATACACGACAAACACACATTTAGACACGATTAATTAATCGTGTCTAATTGTGTCGTGTCTAAACGTGTCTAATCGTGTACTAAATGTGTCTAATTGTGTCGTGTCTAATCGTGTACACGGATACTTCTATGAATTGGGTTAGACTTAAATTTCTACTAATAGAGTAAGTGACCCATTAACGAGACTCATGAGTTAAATTGGTCAAAGTCCATTATTTTTATATGTATATTTATGATTTTATATTCCCTTCTCTTCCCAGCCCAGTCGTAGTCCAGCCCAGGCACAGTCAAGTTTTACTCATTAGTAGAAGCAAAGTAAAGCATTAGTAGAAGTAACACATCAGGTTCAATATTTACTATTAAAACATCAGTTTAGTCTATTTAGAACTTTTTAATTTACTATTATTTATAAATTCAGGTTCAATATCCAATAAAATAACCAAAACTTGAGTACTACTTTTTTGTAATTAACCATTTTCCGAATAAGGTAATTTCTATAAATCCTTAACGAATCATGTGTCTAAACAACTCTATACGTTTAGACATGATACTTATACGTTTAGATACGAGACATGTTTAGACACGTTTAAGATTTATCCGTTTAAACACGAGACATGTTTAGAGATAACACAATTAATGACACGACACGATTAGACATGACACGATTATCACCCCTAGAAGATTCATTCTTACTGCAGTGAATTGCAGCAAAAGGTTTCCTTCCTCCACTTGTTGATTGATTCAATTTGGTCGATAATGTGGATGATGAAAGCACCATCGTCTCATAAGATGAAATTTTAGAAACATGTGGAGATTAATCTATAGTCTTCACCAATAATTCATTTGGAGCTAGGGGTGAGCTTGGGCGGGCTGGGTCGTTCTTTTTTGCAAGACCGAGCCCGAGCCCGGAATTTCGGTGTTCACCTTTGGAGGACCGAGACCGACTTTAGTATAAAAAACCCACCCGAGTCGGTCTTACTTGACTCGGGCCGGTCTTGATCCATTACCGAAATTTTCAGTAAAAAAAAATACACTTTTTTGTCCAAATTTAGAACATACAAACACAATAAATTAGCACATGTGTGGTGGGTGTTGCTAACTTGCTGAGTTTTTTAGAATGCGGAGGCGAGAGTCCGAGACCTAGTTGGAGAAGTTGATGTATAATATAGTATTTTGTATTAGGGTTTTAGACAACTCAGGCTGGTCCGGTCCGAATCGGGAATTTCGGGAAAAAACCCGAGACCAAGACCGAGTCTGACTTTAGAGGAAAAAACTCGTCCGCTCGGTCTCGGTCCTAGTCGGTCTCGGTCCTAGTCGGGACGGTTTTGTCAGGATTTCGGTCCAGACAGTCTTTTTTACTCACTCCTATTTGGAGCGAGATCTAGTTTTGCACAAAGCTCTTCACCACCAATTTTAACTCCTTTGCAGGTGTTCTTTACCATCTGCAATTCAGAGCTAGCCGAGTAGACATCTTAATTTCTTGTCCATGTAGTTGTTGATCATTTAAAAGTTTTGGAGATTTCAATGGACCAGTCAGTGCTTGAAGTAGTAGATGCATTTGGGGATGAAATTGCAAACCACTGGATGGTTTCACTATATTGGTCCCTCTCCCCATTGAAGCACATCAGAGTTTCCTTTGATCAAGAAGGATAGTTCAATCAATCTTTGATTCACGATGGATTCGCAGCAGAACGACGGAACAACCATGCCCTTCTATGAGACGGAGCTTTGCGCAAACAATTGCGGCTTCTGGAGAAACCCTACGACCATGAATTTCTGGTCCAAGTGCTACAAGGTCGTCTCCGCCAACGAGCAGCGAACACCGCCGCTAGGGCCGCCTTCCACGCCAAACCAGTCATCAATTCGGCATCTATATCAGTAGTGCAGGGGTCATTCGCGGACGGATCAGAAGGATGGGTGGTGGAGGTGAAGCCGACAATGCCAAATGCGTCCAATCGGTACGGGACGTGTAACAAGAAGTTTGGCCTGATTGGGTTTAGATGCAGGTGAGGAAGCATGCCATGTGGGGAGCACCTCTACCGGAGTGCCACGACTACTCCATTGATTTCAAGACTGCCGGTCGTGATGCCATCGCCAAGGCCAACCCGGTCGTGAAGGCGGACAGGGCGGAGAAGTTTTGACAGCAGCAGATTTTATCGTGCTTGAAGAAGAAGAAACACTGATGAAACTACCAATTGAAGAACTCATAGCTTCTTAGGTGCAGTAGAAGATGAACTAGAATGGAAAATGAAGAATCATGACGGAAATGAACCAGATCTGGAAGAAATTTAGGGGTACTTTGGATATATAACATTAATATTACATCATGTGCGCAACACGTGATTTCTACTTGACGAAAACGAACGACCGTGACGGAAATGTGCAGTTATCAACAAATGGAAACATATGGGTATGAATACAAACTATATTGGTGCAATTACAAAAATTTGCAAACATCCCGGGTGTTTTTCACACTTTTCCTTTCAAAATTTCAATGCCCTTTACACTACACTTACCGATGTCATAATCATGCAGCTAGTTGGTTATATTGATTATATCATTAGCAGAATTTGTGGCTTATTTCACTATAAACTAAAATAAAATATTTAAATTGAAGTTATGTCACATGTTTCGAGATAACCTCGGGTTTTGCTTGTGGTTTCCCCTTCGACGATCAAGTCAGTTGGAGGTTCGTTTTGGAGAATAGGAGATGCATGTATGAAAAATCAGTCCCCTTCAAATGAAGGATGAATGAAGTATTTATATGGATACTTAACCTGAGTTCATGATCAGATTCTTACCATAGTTAAACGTTTTTTAGACTGACACCATAAACCGTGGTAACTTTTTATTTTGACATGGTCACTGTCATCTGGATTTTACGAGTCAGTACAATCAATACGATTTGTCCTTTATGTCCTTTTCATCAAGTTTGTCTGTGTCATCCATAAATGACTGTAAATAGGTCAGGGGCGCCGTATTGTAGACTGAAGCTACTCAATTGTTCCCCTGACATGGATGTACCCTATACCATCTTGTCCCCTGTGAAGGAGGCCAAGGCTGGGAAGAGAGTGCACCAATTAGTGGCGCACCCCTAAAGAGTGTCGCACCACATTTGACTATGATCAGAGGTGCGGCGCTTGTAAGGCCCTCGTAGTGAGTCCAAGGGATCATCCTGCCTTTGGGTTTGTGGAGCTTCGAAGTATATGGTGCGCGTGTAGCGCACCCCTATGGTTTTAGTGTGAGGCAAACTGATTAAAGGCGGTCTGATTAAAGGCATTTCAACCAATGACGGGCCAATTAAAGGCGTTCTGACCAAAGGCGAATCATCTGACCAATGGAGAGACATCTGACCAATGGCGAGCCGCCCGAAGGCGCTCCGACCAAAGGTGAGCCAATCTGACCAATGGCGAGCCTATTAAAGGCATTCCGACCAAAGACGAGTCGTCCAAGGGCGCTCCAAGCCAAGGCGAGCCGTCCAATGGTGCTTCGACCAAAGGCGATTCGTCCAAAGGCGCTCCGACCAAAGGCAAGCGTCGTCCAAAAGCACTCTGATCAAAGGCGAGAGCCGTCCAATGGCGCTCCGACCAAAGTCGATCCGTCCAAAGGTACTCCGACCCAAGGCGAGTTGTCCAATGGCGCTTCGACCCATGGTGAGCCGTCCAATGGCGCTCTGACCAAATTTGAGATGTCCAAAGGCGCACCGACCCAAGGCGAGCCGTCCAATGGCACTCTGACCAAAGTCGAACTTTCCAATGGCGCTGCAACCAAAGGAAAGCTATCCAATGGCATTTCCACCCAAGGCGAGCCGTCCAATGGCGCTCTGATCCAAGACGAGTCGTCCAATGGAACTCCGACCTAAATCGAGAGTCGTCCAATAGCGCTCTGACCCAAGGCGAGTCGTCCAATGGTGCTCCGACTAAAGTCGAGTCATCCAGTGACGCTCCGACCAAAAGCGAGAGCCGTCCAATGGCGCTTCGACCAATGGCGCGCCGTCCAAAGGCGCTCCGACCAAAGACGAGTCGTCCAATAGCGATTCGACCAAAGGCGTCGCTCGTCCGCTAAGGGCGCCTCGCGGCCTCTTGGAGGTTTTTGAAGTCGCTCGTCCTCTTAGGGCGTCGCTCGTCCTCTTAGGGCGCCTCACGACCTCTAAGGGCGTTTGGGCGCCGCTCCGCCTCTAAGGGCGCCTCGCGGCCTCTAAGAGCGTTTGGACGTCGTTCATCTTCTTAGGGCGTTAACGCCTGATATCCAACCATACCAAATGTAAAAAAATATATTCCATTTTGGATAAAGTAATTAATATTTATACATATTTCGAGAAATTTATTTATACATTTTATAGAATTTTTCTATTTTAATCATTGTAAAATAATAATAAAAAAACTTTTTTTAAATATCTTAACTAAATCTTTATTAATTTTTTTATATTATAATTGAGTCATGATCGAAATTTAATTGATTCTCATTGAGAAGGTTAGAGTTCAAATCGTAACCTAGAGTCAAAGACTCAATCGAATTGAAGTTCAGCCTAAATCTAATCGAAGGACTTAGGTTTAGATCTTAAACCAAATTATCTCCCAATTCATGAACGAATTGTGGTTCGTTCTAGTCTCACAATTTGATTGAACTATCATAGTCGTGACATACAAACGTATTTTTAAAATATATTTTAGTAATTTTTGATAGAAAATGATTTTAATCGAATTGAAGTTCAACCTAAATCTAATCGAAGGACTCAAGTTTAGATCTTAAACCAAATTATCTCCCAATTCTTGAACGAATTGCGGTTCGTTCTAGTCTCACAATTTGATTGAAGCTTCATAGTCGTGACATACAAAAGTACTGTCTTTTTAAAATATATTTTAGTTATTTTGGATAGAAAATAATTTTAATCGAATTGAAGTTCAATCTAAATCTAATCGAATGACTCGAGTTTAGATCTTAAACCAAATTATCTCCCAATTCATGAACGAATTGCGGTTCGTTCTAATCTCACAATTTTATTGAAGCTTCATTGTCGTGACATAAAAAAGTACTGTATTTTAAAAAATTTGGATATAAAATGATTTGAAGATAAGAACTTAAAATGTACCCAACTCAATGAATAATTATTTCAAAATATATTTGAAAATACATTTTCAAAATATGTTTAGACATTACACGAAAATCATACAATATTCTTTTTTACTGAGGGGGCATTTGATTGGATGTATTAGTTAATACACGTATTAGGTAATATACATATTAGTTAATAATATGTTTGGATGAGACATATATTAAGATATATTTATACATGTATAATCTAAGACAGTGTTTGATTCGATATAAAATTATACATACAGTGACAAAAATAGTTAAGTGCCCTTAAATTTGTTTTGCAATGTAAATAAATTGTACACATGAATTTATTTATTTTTAAAAAATAAAATATATTCATATTTAAAAAAAATGGAAAAAGTCACGAACACAAAAAAAATGAAATAGTATCTCATTTGAGTCAAGACCGGTTCAATTCTTTTCTTTTACTCTTTGCAATTTCATCCTTAAAATGTTACTCTCATGCATAAATCTTGAAAACCTTCATGTTCTCAAGCGACTTTGTGTAATTGATTTTTGATTGAAGAAAATAAATAACGCATTGCATTGGTTTTACAAACATGTGGAACTGCATGATTTTACAAACAAAATGATTTTACAAATCGATTTTGGGAACAACATGACATGTGAAACCACTCTTAGCAAAATATAAAGACAAAACAGTTAAATAATCACTTCTAAGTTTTTTACCTCATGTCACATGTACATAAATAGACCAAAAATAGAGTAAATGGTATATTTTATATAATGTTATTTTTAATATATTTTTAAAAAAATATCAAATAAACGATTCAGTATTAAAATATTATTGAGTAAATATTTCATTAACTTTTTAACTATTTTTTTAAAATATTAATTATATGTCACATATCATCATCGAAAGAAACTCATAAATTGTTTCTCAATTTGAATGGTTCCCACCAATTGTTGTTGTGTTTGACTTAGTGATTCATTTTTTTTTAAATACAATATATATGGAAGAATTAATAATAAAAAATTATAAATAGTATTACATCATTTTATTTTTCATTTAATATATTACATTTTTTTTTATTAATTATTATTATATAATCTGAGTAAATAATAATTTTAAAATATTTTATATTAAAATTTACAAAGTTTGATAAAAACTAAAAAGTAACATGATAAACTATTATTAGGTAGGATTAATAGACTTAAGGTGGTTAAATAAATTTTTACTATGTATTACATAATATCATGGTTAGATTATGTATTAGTTAATACTCAATTAACACTATAATTGTGTATTAGTCAATACATATGTATTAATTATTACATACTATTATTTCTAATCAAACATCGTATTAATTAATAATAATACATGGTTAATACTATAATCAACCAACCCTAAATTATCGGGCCAAGGTATTGATTTTTTCAAGATACAAAAGACGACTAAAAATTCATTTTCCGAGTGTCATTAAGACAAGCAAAACATGAAAACAACATTAATACAAAATACAATTATGTTTTCTTGCCGGCTCCTAATTGAATATGAGATGATAACACATTTTATTATTTATTTTTCGAATTATTATTTACTGTAACTGAAAGGGTAGATCACTAGTAATTTTTTTAAATCATTTTTAAAATTAAAATTCAAAACCTTTAATTCGTGGATGAAAGTCTTCTTTAGGGTTGATCATGGGCGGGTCGGGCCGGTCCTGAAGGCAAAACCGAGACCGAAAGTTCGATCTTGCCTTCTGGAGGACCAAGACCGACCTCAGCCAAAAAAAGCTCACCCGAGTCGGTCTTTCTTGACTCGGGTTGGTCTCGGTCCTGGACCGAATCTGGCCCCCAGCAAAAAAATTGTTCAAATACAAACATCATTGGAATCAAAGTAACAAATATACAAAGTACAAATCAAAGTAACAAATCAACCAAGTAATAAACATACAAAGTTCTAAACAAAGTTCATTTTCTACCATAGTTCCAAACATACATCATTGTTAGGGTTTGCATAATAAATTCGGTCCAGACCAGTTCTAATCGAACTTTCGGGGGGGGGGGGGGGGGGGGGGGGGGGGGGAACGAGACTGAGGCCGACCTTGAAGGACAAAAAATCACTCGCTCGGTCTCACTTCTGGTCGGGTCGATCTTGTCGGGGATTCAGCCTAACAGTTTTTTGATCACCCCTAGTCATCTTGCATTTAAAAAATATTAAATTTAAAACTATCAGTATACGAATAGTCTACTCCCAAAGCGCTTTGAGTATTTAAAGTTTAAACCATTGAATTACAATGTCATTAATATATATATTTTTTTGGCCAAGAGAAACATGCTAATTCATTGCAAGAGAAATAACCGAGTTCGAGTACAAAATATTGTCCACAAAGATACATCTAAGTAAAGGGGTCGGTGGTGAGGTCACCCAATCTGAAGGACACAACCCTAATAAAGCATGTTTCGCAATCCAATCCGCACAAGAGTTAGCGGATCGGGGAGCAAACACCCACGCGATTTCACTAATCGAAGATGATAGTGAGACCGCGTTTGACAAAATGGTGTCTACCCGCCACGCGAAATCCCTATGGTGAATATGGTCAATGATGATGGAGGCATCAGTCTCGATGATTACATTCGGCCATCGATACTCCAAAGCCAACCGGACCGTCAATAGTACCGCCTCGGCCTCGCACTGATCAGACAGATATGACCCCGTTTTTGGTGTGGGGCCATCTCAGCCGATCACGCCTAGATCTCGACATCAACGCCCTACCGCATGAGACAATGACGATTGTCCCTGCAACATACATGCCCCAAACCACCACAGACCAAAACCTATACCATGTAACCTTCCCACCAAACTGGACCAGAAACCCGAACCCCCCCTGTGATACTACCCACACAACCACAATCCATACCTACCACATCCAAACCCATGGCCTAACCCACACAGACCACCCCCGTATAACACACCTACCTGACCAACCTGAAACCGATACCTTCGCCGAACCCCACCCCATACTACCAAAGCAATACACAGTCGAAAAACCCATGACCCCCCCCCCCCCCGAAAACCCCAAACAATGATAGACAACCCGTGGTGACGGACCTAAATCCCTTGATGAACTGTATGACGCTCAAACGGCCCCATATGGAAGACGAGGAGGAAGGGCCTACCATAAAGAGGTTTCGATCGGCCCGACTGATCAAATTCCAGGGATCGGGATGGGGAATGCGAGTGGGAGGAGAGTTAGCCTGAAGAAGAGGTGTGGCCGAGCTAAGACATTAAGGAGGAATAGGGGACCGATCGGAAAGGAAGAAATCGCAAGAGGTACTGAACACTTTAATGAAGATACGGGCTGTGGTGGCTGTCCTGAAATAGCCACACGACCCCAATGAGTCTACTTGCATGGAATTGTCAAGGTCTGAGGTCTTCCTTGACAATCCAACACCTAAAATACCTCAAGAAAAGGTATCACCCAAAAATTATATTTCTTATGGAGACAAAGAATGGGGATACTTTCTGTGAGACGATACGAAAACAGTTAGGCGTGACAAAATGGAAGTATATAGCACCTAGAGGTGCATCATGAGGATTAGCGATATGGTGAGAAGAGGAGGTGGAGGTTAACATATATTACGAGAGCCATAACATCATAGATTGCCAAGTGATCATTGACCTAAATGAGGGACCAAAACTTGTTACATGGGTGTATGCCAACACGGACGAGCAAAGAAGAAACGAGAATTGGAACACATTGAGGAACATAGGAGCGGGGCGTCGAGAGGAGTGGATTGTAATCGGCGACTTTAACACCATAAGTAAACCACATGAGAAAGAAGGGGGTCGTACAAAACCGCAAAGACAAATGGATGGTTTCAACAAACTCATGGAGGACATTGGTGTACAAGACTTGGGATCAAAGGGTCAAGTATACACATGGTGCAATAATAGAAGTGGCGAGGAGCGTATAAGCCAAAGGTTGGACCAAGCCCTCATAAATGCAAGGTGGGCAAGTACATACCCTAGGAGCCAATGCATCAATGAATTGGCCCTAGGCTCGGATCACACACCCCTAATTATTCAAGTGGCTGAACCAAAGAAGAGGGGTACGAGGCGTTTCAAGTTTGAGACAATGTGGTTGGAGGATCCGGGATGTAAGGACATTATTCGGGAGGCATGGAAACCAACTCAAGGGGGGAGAGACCGAACTGGTATTACTAACCAATTGAGAAGGTGTCGCAAGAAACTTACCCAATGGAGCAAGGGGCAATTCGGCAACAATACCCGCTTGCTAATAGCTTTGAAGAATCAACTAAGGAATATGTCGGGCCCCAATATGACCCGGCAAGAGGTGGAGCAGGAGAGGAACCTAAAAGACCGAATCAAGGAGCTTGGGAAATGAGAGGATATATATTGGAGACAACGATCCCGAGTCGAGTGGTTAAGGGAGGGGGACCGCAACACGACTTTCTTCCACCGTACAAAGTCAACAAGGAGGCGACAAAATAGCATATGCCGAATCAAGAGCATCGATGGGCGATGGCTTACGAAGGAAACCTACATAGCCACGGAAATGAGACAGTATTTCGGTCCCATATTTTCAACCGAGAGGCATGAACCGAACGATACTATTCTAGAGTGCATCCCGAGCCAAATTACCGACTGAATGAACAAATATCTCATTCGGCCAATATCCTATCAGAAGATCAAGGCAGCTACACACCAAATGGGCGGGTCGAGAGCTCCCGGTCCGGACGGTTTTATGGGTCTGTTTTATCAACGGAATTGGCACACCGTGGGACCCGATGTCATCAGCACAATCAAAGCTTTCTTCACATTAGGTACTCTAAAACACCCTATCAATCATACTGATGTTGTTTTGATCCCAAAAATCCAAAACCCTACATCGCCCTCGGATTTCAGACCGATAAGCTGTTGCAATTTCCTGTATAAGATTATCTCAAAAGTGATGGTAAATATACTAAAACCCTATTTACCAGAACTTATTACCCTCTATCAGAGTGCGTTTGTGGCAGGGCGCGCTATACAGGACACCATATTGATAGCTCACGAAGCTTTCCACTATCTTAAGTCGAGGAACAAGACTAGCTAGGTGGAATGTGCTCTAAAGGTTGACATGCAAAAAGCGTATGATCAGGTGAAGTGGGATTTTCTACTAGAGAGCCTAGAGAAAAGGGGGTTCGCAAGTCAATGGATCAAGTGGATAAAACAATGCATTGTCACGACAACCTATAACGTAATAGTAAACGGAGAGAGGTCCTCCACTATTTACCCGACGAGAGGAATCCGACAAGGTGACCCATTATCATCCTACTTGTTTATTCTCCTAGCTAATGTGTTGTCAAGATACATCGAACAGGAGACGCGACGAAACGTATTGATCCGCTTCAAGCTAGGAAGGACATGCCCAGAACTTCATCACATGCTCTTTGCGGATGACTCCCTCTTTTTCCTAAGAGGAAACGCCACGAATGCCCATCGCTTGAAGGATATCCTACAAAGATATTGCAAGACCTCGGGTCAAAGAATCAACAAGTCAAAATCACCCCTCTATTTCAATTGGGGGGCTGATCCGGCTAGGAAACTGGAAATCGAGGACATATTGGACATAAGGAGCACGGATGACCCGGGGAAGTACTTAGGGATGCCGACCACATGGGGTAGGTCAAGGAAGGAAGCAATGGGGTATCTAAAGAATAAAGTGCGCGATAAACCAACGGGATGGAGGCAATCCCGACTTACGTGATGAGCATTTTCAACCTACCAAAGACATGGTGTTCCGAGGTAAACTCACTCATAGCGGACTTTTGGTGGGGATCAACCACGGACCGAAGGATAACACATTGGAGAAGATGGAACACCTTGACGAAATCGAAAAGTATGGGGGCATAGGCTTCCGGGAGCTCCAAACTTTTAACAAGGCCCTCCTTACGAAGACGGCGGCGAGGATCATGGAGGAACCATCGACAATGTGGGTGCAAATCTTGAAAGGATTGCATTTCCCAAATGGTAGTTTCCTTGAAGCAAAAAAAGGAGGACGCGCATCACGGGGTTGAATAGCCTACTAGTCGGGCGGGACGTACTCAAACAAGAAGGGGTTTGGCAACTGGGCACGGGAAACACGATTCGACTCTACTCGGACCCTTGGTTACACAAAAAACCGGGCTTCCGAGTGGAGGGTGACTACCACGGAGAACCAAACCATGAGCCACAGGTGAGCTCCTTGTTCGGTGTGAACGGAAAGTGGAATGAACTCAAGATCCACCAACATGTTTCGGTAGATGATGCAGCCCTAATAATCCAGATGTCGATCCCTTATACACGTACGGAAGACAAGTTCCTATGGCCACACACGAAGAACGGTGAAACCCGAGCTAGATCGGTGTACCATCGCTTGCGGGAACTCCAGGGAGACGACAATGGACAGACATACACGCAAAATACAGACCTATGGAGAGCGATATGGGGTGCGTACATAATACCAAATGCAAAGAACTTCGTGTGGCGTTTGACAACGAACTCCATAGTGGTCAAGATGAATCTCATACGTCAGAGCATGATAATGGATCGAGGTTGCCCGGTGTGTGGAGAAGACGAAACAAGAGAACATATGATGGTGGGATGCCGATGGACCGAGGACATCTGGACCGAGATACTTGGCACCCGAACGGACCAAAGGGTGATCACCGACGTCATAGTATGGCTAGACGACAGTTGACTGGAACGCGAGATGAACAAGGGTCGAAATGGTAAAACATCTTGGTCACGGCGTGGCACATCTGGAAAGTGCGGTGCAAGGTCGAGTTCGAAGGAGTTACCCCGAATGCAACCCGAACCATTGAGGAGATCAACCGAGCTATCCAGGAAATGATAAGACCGAGATTGAACCAACCCGCGAGGTTCACACGACCGGACCAGCCATGGGAGAGGCCACTCAATGGGGGCAATAAAGATCAACTGCGATGCCTCATGTTGCCCTCGAACACGAGCAGCAGGTATCGGGGTGGTGGCACGGAACGGAGCGGGCACGGTCATAGGAGGAGTCAATAGAAGGTTGAGAAGTAATGACATAACGGAAAGGGAGGCCCTAGCAATACATGAGGGTATCCGTTTGGCAAAGGAGAAGGAGTGGAACGAGGTAATCATTGAGTCAGATTCACAAGTGGTGATAAAACAATTAAAGACAGGACCGACTGAATGGAGAACCACGACACTCATCTCCAACACACGTACACTAGCGACAAAGATCGACATAGTGCAATGGCGAGCTATCCCGAGGTTGGTGAATGAATGCGCAAACTGGATCGCGAAGCAAACTAGAATGGGAGTGCGTCTAAACGATTGGGTCTCCCGACCCCCACTCCCACTTATCTTATTATTATCTAAGGATTATAACAATGAACTCTCGTGATTTCCATGTCACGATCGTTTTATTTCTAATCAATGAAGTGAGTATTTGATAAATAAAGAAAAAAGTATTCAAATAATTAGACAAATAATTTCTAGTTAATCCAAATAAAAAAAAATATGATTCTAGGTTCCATAAATGCATTTTTGTATTCGAATTCAGCACCAGCTTTTTTTATTCGTATTGAAGATTTTTTAAGAGACAAAATTGTCATTTTAATAGAAAACGGTAATTAATAGAAAAATTAATGACACATTAACAGTGATGCAAATAACAATATTAAACAAACATAAAAATACATTAAATTACAAGATAAAAACACGGTGCCCAAATATCCATATGAGTTAAACATATTTATTTTAATTAAAAGTTTCACGTTCAATTTCAAAAATTGTTACTTTTATAAGTATTTCAAATTAAATTTTACCTTCAAACAATAGTAAATTGCAAACTTTGCACCTAACAATTACTTTAGAAAAATACACAAAAATTAAGAGTGAAATAAATAAATGAAAATGAAAATACAACATTTTTGTTAAAAAAATGTAAAATAATTTAATCCTAATTTATAATTATAAGTTAGCTTAATTAACTTAAAAACGAAATAAGTGTTGAAAGTACATAATATTTATAATGGAAAAAATTATAAACAATAGTAACTAAGTTAATTAAAAACTGAACTAAATAGATAGTAAATATTTTTTTTTTCTGCTAAGAATTAAAATATATAACTATTTATTTGATTTCTAAGTTAAAAAACAAAAGGTAAAAAGAAATTAAATTTAAAAAACTAAAACTAAATATGTACACAGTCATGTTTGTTGAGAATTTTTTTTAAAAGAAAATAATAATATTACATGTTTTAAAATTAAGTAGATAAATACACATGTTAGTTTTTCATTTATGTATTATGGTTTATAGATTATGGATTATGGTTTATGGATTATGGATTATGGTTTATGGATTATAGATTATGGTTTATATATTAGTATTATGGTTTATGTATTATGTATTATTATAGTTGTTTTTTAAAATATAAATAAAGTGGTTAGACCGAATCGATTCAGAAAAGGTACAATAAAGTAGTTAAAATCTGGAGCGGTAAACCGTACCTATTTAAAATGTGGTAAAGGTACGACTCATGAACCGGTTCAGCCCCGAACCGGTTCATGCCCATCCCTAGTGTTCACAAATTTTTTAGCCATACGAGATTCACATGTTTAGCTGACGTATGATGAGGATGACATAATATCTATTAATAGTATCAGTATGGAGTATGGACCATGTTGGAATTTGACGTATGAATAACATCATGCAAGCGACTAAATACACATATTTAAGTTAACTCTTTAGAGTGATTACCCTTTGCGGAAGCGGAAATGGATCTGCCTGAGATTGAGATCACGGTCTGCCGGACGGGAGGACACACCACGGTTTGACGGGCTATGACCTATAATACCATATCTACTGACCTCTGTATAAACTGTAGGGTGACTATGTATTAACATCATCATATCTTTCCTAACCCTCAGCACCCCTATATATACTAATATATAAAGGGATAGGTTTTACGGTCAGATACACAACTGCGCTTATGTGAATGGGCTCCCACTATGGGCGACCATTCTCCTAAAATCAACATCTCTCACTCGCACAAAGTGAGGGACGCGCATTCATCATGCCAACACCAAGAGAACAAATCTCATTATACAGTAAAGTCACATACAAGGAGGCAGTCGTGCGACCGGAAGGAACAACGAGCAAAGTGATATGCACCAGTTAAGAATACGTAGCGACCCCAGAATCCCACACCAGCAGTGAAAATGTGTCATGTACCCTTGGTCATGTAATCTTTCTCCAGGTCTGACCACAAAAGGATCATTCAGACCTATATATGCATTGTGCATATATAGGTCATCTAGTGGACACAATATCGAGAAGATCCCATAATGACCATCCCCATCCCATGAAACCATCAGCACGGTCCAACTCGCTTTTCTAGAACTGGAACCCGGGCGAAATACGTCGAAGGCCCATCGCGCATGGACTAAGATAGCAAACACTGAATCGAACCTCAAGCCTCTGTTCAGAGTAATGATGGTACATATGCGTCTCTCACACAAAGAGATCTAGGTCTCACACGACTCCGAGTTAAGATCACAACTCGGGTCAAACTCATGGTCATATTTGGGTGCGTCGAGGTATGGAATGCGCGCTACAACATATCTCCTTTCTCATGGAGCATATGTCCAAATGTTGTACAGATGTCCATCAGGCACACAAATTACCCAAAGCAAGAGTCACAAAGACTCTCATCTGCCCCTGAGTGGATTGACAGATCATAATCTGTTGTAGTGCGAAATCAGATAGTTCTGAACGCAAAGTCCTTTCCGATCATCCCGATAGACTTCCAAAACTAGAAACTATCACCAGGCTCGCCTAGACTCAAAAGCACAGAAGCTATCACCCGTGTGAGAGGGTGATTCAATCTACTTTGACATATTTCAACAAACAATCACAGAAATAAACACACAAAATACTCAAACTGCGAAAACATGCATACTCAAATATAATTCAAGGCAAATAACATTGTTTGAGAAATATAAGTAATGAAGCATATGTATACACAATCCTAGAGACTTCACATGTCTCACAAAAGGGTCCTCTTTAGGGTTTTGGTGAAGCGGTCCGCAACCATCTCTTATGTAGACAAATACTCCAAACTTATCATCGTGTGTCTCACCATGTCTCTAGCATAGTTATATTTGATATCAATGTGCTTCGACTTGTTATGGTACTTGGGATCCTTTGTAGCGAAGATCGCGACCTAATTGTCGGAGTAAACTAGGATTAGATCAACTAGACTCATATGGCTCAGCAATCCATCCAGGAGCCTCTTCATCCACACTCCCTCTTGAGCGGCTAACGCAACAACCATAAATTCGGCTTCCATGGTGGACAGCACGGTGCATGACTTTTTCTTGCTCATCGATGAAATTGCTCCATTGGAGAGTACACACACAAAGCCCGATATGGATTTCCTTTCATCCAGGTCACCACTGTAGTCTGCATCGTTGTACCCTATTATTCGAAAATCCTCTGATCTCCGCAAGTTTCCTCCAGAGCACAAGGCATAGTTGACGGTGCCCTTAAGATATCACATGATCCTCTTCCTGCCAGCCAATGTTTCAATCTGGGGTCACCTTGGTACCGACATACCATGTCGACTGCGTGACAGATATCAGGTTGAGTACACACTATTGCATACATCTATGGGTGAAAGAAAAAACTGTGTGGTCCGAAAATACAGTGAAAAATGAATCGGTCTGAACCGAAAAAATGGTCTGAAAATGTATGGTTCGGTTTAGGGTCTGATATTTTTGTTTGAAATGGGTTTTTAGACCGTTCGGTCTACAACTATAAAAGATCGTGGAGTCTGGTCTCACCGTTTATATGTATATTATTTTATATATTATATTAATTAGTATTAATTAATCAACGAATACAAACAAATAATAATTTTATTATTTAATAACTATTTTAGTTGTTTAATCGGTTTAGTAGAAATCTATGTAAACATTGCTTAATCGAATTATTTTGTACTTATTTTGGTTTCGAATGTGAATTTTTTTTGCTTTTTTGGTTTAAACTGAAAATATGAATGAACAGTTTATTTTTCCTTATACGGTCTTTTTGTCATATTTTTTTTTGAAGAAAATCTTATCTGAAAACATAGGTACCCGACAGAAATAGTAAAAAAACTTGTCTGACCGGTCCGGTTTCACCCCTACATACATCAGGCTTCCGACTGTGCTCAGATACGGAATATGTTCCATCCGGTCGTTTTTTTCGTTAGTCTTTGGACACATTTCCTTGTTGAGAGGTTGACCAATGTAAGCTGGAGTATCAGTTAGTTTGTAGTTATTCATGTTGAACCTTTTTAACACTTTATTTATGTAACTTTCCTACGGTGATCCCTCGAGATCTGAATCCCAAGGATATATGTCGCCTCACTCATATCCTTCATCTCGAACAGAGAGGATAACCAGACCTTGGCCTGTATGAGGAACTCCAAGCTATTTCCGGCTATGAAAATGTCATCCACGTATAGAGTCATAAACAAAAAGTCTGGTCCATATCTTTTGGTGTACACGCAATGATCCTCATCTAGCATGAGAAATCCATTTTCCACAACCAAGTCATGAAATCTACGGTACCACTGCCTAAAGGGCTGTTTTAGACCATAGATCGATTTATGTAGCTTGCACACTAAGTGCTCATCACTTTTCTGCACAAAGCATTCAGGTTGCTCCATGTAGATCTCTTCTTCTAACTCACCATTGAGGAAGGCGGTCTTAACGTCCATTTGATGCAGTTCTAGATCTAAACTCGCTGTAATAGCCAGAATCAAGCAAATTGTGGTCATTCGAACGGTTGGTGAGAAGGTTTCCTTAAAGTTGACTCTCTCCTTCTGTGTATAACCTTTCGTGACTAGTCGAGCTTTGTGACACTCAACTGTTCCATCGACCTTGAGCTTTGTTTTCAGAACTCGTTTAGCTCCTATTGCTCTGCGTCCTCTCGGAAGGTCGACCAGTGTCGAAACACCGTTCTTTCTCATATATTTCATCTCGTCCTCTATCGCTTTCATCCATTCTTCCTGGAAGGGTCCATTTAGAGCTTCTCTGATGTTTTTTCTGCTCAAAAGCTGCCTCATCAGATATTAGAGTGTAAAGTTCTCCATCACCTTCGAATGCATATTGTCGGGAGGGAAACTTACGTCTTAGCCCACGGCCTAACATCTCACTACTACCAGGGGTATGATCATGATCACTCCCACTGGGAATGAGACCCCCAATGCTCCCACTGTCAACAATATCATCATGAGCGGAATCTGTTTCATTCGCTCTAGCAGGTAGTGAATCTGGTAGATGATGAACATATTCATCATCTGCGGCTTCAACTCTCTCACTCGAATAAACAGTTATCTGCCCAACTTAATCTTGCATCTCATATAGAGATCGATCCAAACCAATCTCACCGTATGGAGTAGAGTCAACCATATTCGTCGGCACACAGTTCAAAATATACGTGGCAGTTCTCAAAGCATCTCCCCAAAAGTAAATTTTCAATTCAGCATGCGCCATCATCGACCGATCCATTTCAAGGAGCGTTCTATTGCGTCTCTCTGCAACACCATTTTGCTGAGGAGTGTAAGGAACCATCAACTGATGAATAATCCCCTTTTTAGTGCATAGATCGTTGAATTCCACTGAGAGGTACTATCTTCCAGGATCAGTGTGAAGGGTCTTAACCGGAGTCCAATGATCCTCCACATCAACGATCCTTCCGATCTAATTGATTCTCAACCAAATTCAAAGTTACATGTTAAAATAAAGTAATTCTATTGGTCCACCTCAACTTACATCTTTTCTTGATGAGGTGGCAATTAATGACATGTAGACAAAGTCATGCACTCAAAAATCTTCCAAGCATCCTCATTGACTCTCATAAACCGTTACGTTTTTTTTGTTCGTTTTTTATACTTAATAATAGTTTGATTAATAATAATTCACTACAAATAGTAAAACCAATTAGTTTTTTTATACTATTATATGTTAAAGTATTAAAATTAATAGATTTTATATCAACTATGATTTACCTAAAGTTTAGTGTATGGAACTAATACAAGTAATTAAGTCATAAAAGTTAAATTAAAAGTATTATATGAACATTAATTTATTTTAAAAAAAATATGAAAATACTTATTATATATTTAAAAATTCGGCATATTTTATTAATTAACAAACAAATAAAAATTGTAGATAATTTTACTATTACTAATATAAGTAAAATCAAATACTAATATATAATTATAAACGTATTACAATATAGAAATTAAAAAAAAAACGAATAACTAAAAATTATTAATTAATTGTATTAATAACTGTTAATATTATTTTTAAATATTTATTCATGTATTTTATTAGTTTTACGGATTAATAGACATAATCTTAATATTTTATAATATTGAAACGAATGAAATAATTTATATTGTACAAAAATACTAATAGAGTTAATTTTTTTTTAAATCAAATTATAAACTAATAAATAAGATATACATATATGCTACATATATTTTTATTTAATATATAATATACAAAATATTTATCGCGCAAAACGCGGGTTAACTAGCTCTCTAGTTAGATCATAATTCACAACACAAATTATTATTTATTTTTCGAATTATTTTTTACGGTAACTGAAAGGTGAGTACTAACCCATTTTTTTAAATCATTTTTAAAATTTAAATTCAAAGCCTTTAATTCGTGGATGAAAGTCATCTTGCATTTAAAAAAATATTAAATTTAAAATCGTCAGTATACGAATAGTCTACTCCCAAAGCGCTTTGACTTTGAGTCTTTGAGTATTTAAAATTTTCAACCACTGAATTATCAAAAATCATTAATAATTAATGAATCAAGAGACAACAATTTTACGTACCGGCGGCGTTCTTTCTAGTACAATATAATATTCCATTATAAAATAATAATGGTTTACGCGCCTACTCCTAGCGCGTGTAATTCATGCCCGTACAATTTAAATAAAAACATTAGACATATGCACATGTAAATTTGATTATACAGTCTAATACACTATATTATTATTATTATTATCATTATTATTATTATTATTATTATTATAAAGTTGATAAGAGTTGTGTTGTGTTGGGGTCATAATAAGTTCGTTATTTTGACCAATTTAACTTCTAGTGCCACAGCAATAAAATGTGCCAAAAATTAATCATGTTGATTGAATCATCTAATGTAGATTAATAAACGCTCATTTACCAATATTGTTATGTGTGGAATTGATTATAATACCCAAACTTGATTCGATCTATAACTCTCAATATAAAATGCATAAAGGGACATAAGCATGATGCACTGAGAGAAATTAATCTTAATATGGTAGAACAATTTAACATTTTATTTTTTAACCACTTTTGAAATTAAAAAATGTTCATAATTAACATTTTAGTCCATATAAGGGGCGGCTTCAATGATAATTATTTTAAATACATTCTTCGATTATTTTGAAATCCAAGAGCCAAGTCTCCTTTTCTGATCTTATTTTCCTCAATGAAAGTAATATTTTTTGGTATAGATTTTAGCTTATTTTCTAAAAGAGTAAACTTAAATAAAAGATGTATCCACTCAAACGAGCCACCCTTTACTCATTGGTGGATTTACAAGGAATTAGTCATCAAGTTGAAAGGATGAATTTTATACAATTTACTTGTTAATGGAATACGAACTTGTCATACATATTAATTATTTTTGTATGTATTCTTATGCATAAGGTTACTCATACATTGGTTGTAATTTGACATTTATATGTAGCATCTATCATGTACGTGGAATAAATAACCATCAGGTCCCTTATTTCTTCCCTTGACCAAGATATATATAATTAATCAAACAAAGAAAATTGATTAACACATTATTATTCTTTTGTTGAAAAAAGGAAATTGATTTGTATGTATACATATATTCTAAAGAAAATAAAAAAATCAAACGAATAATGTATATAACTTGTAACATCTATCCTCTAATAGCAGAGGAACTCGAATATTTAGTATAAACTTCACTCCTCTATAAAACTTTCTATTTGTTAAGTTCATGCACTCAATTCATTAGGGCTGACAATTTCTGACACGACACAATTAAACAACACGACACGATCTGATTTAAAGTGTATATGCGTTTGACTTTAACGGATTTCGCATCTAAACAACTTTTATACGTTTAGACACAGTTAATACAATTTCTTAATGAGGTGGTTGTGACAAACTAATAAAGTGGTGGTTGTGATTTTTTTTCATTGGCTTACATGACGATGAAGATTCACGACAACCTAGGGTTTCAACTACCCAATAAAAAAAACTAGGGTTTCAAGTTTCAACTCATAGGTTTGGTACTGTAAATAATAGATTTCGTTTAAGGAAAAGTAATGAAGGTACTGTAATATACATTTTATTATTTTGTTTAAGGTACAGTAATATACATTTTATTATTTTGATATTTTCAAATTTTTTAAAACATATTTGAAATTTAATTAAAAAATAAATGCAATACATACACAGTAACGTCATAAATATCATATATTTTAAAAATTAAGTTTAAAAACATAATATCATTTGATATTTCCTTTTCTGGATTACATCTCACTAAATTACATTTATTTATATTTTACGTAAGCTTATAATTTATTTTTCTAGAAGGTTTGAATCAGTTTCCTAATTATAACATAATAAAATAGCCGAAAAACAAGTCTTTAATAACTCAACTAATCTTTGTTTGTTTTCCTTGAAAAAACCCAACTATTTTTTCTGTATGTATACATATTGTATTAAATTACTACAAGCATTTTTCTGAAGAAAACAAAATAATAGTGAACTGATTAACCCTAGTAACAATTATGAATTAAAATATTTAATTTCACAAGTACTTAATATAATTTTGACAATCTCTAATAATTAAAGAGCTAGTTATAGTTTTAAAAACTAGTAAAGAATATTTACTTTAAAAAGTATTAAAAAAAACATATTATTTAATGTCACAATTTACTACATTATCGTGTGTAAAACTGTAATATCTAAACATAAACACAACACAACTCACCTCGTATCATATTATTATTTTTGTTATATTTTCACATAAATTTTTTTAACGTATTCTTACGTAATTATTGCAAGTATCAAATGATGGTCCCCCGATGGTTTTATTTCCTTATTGATTCTGTGACTTACTATCCTGATATTAAATACAAATCCCACTTCACATTAATTGTGTATGGAAAGGGTGAGAAATGGAACGTTTCTCTAAAATTTTAGTATTGAATATTTTTTGATTAAAATATATAATTTTTTTTTATTAAAATATATAATTTTGAAATGCATGTGTCAAGTTACATTCATTATTTTACCGTATCTTTATTCTCATAATTCCTTTAAAAAAATCTATCATTTAAAAGGATAAATATGTTTAACTTATATGATTATTTGCATTATATGAATATGTTTTTTTTTATATATATAACTTAGTGATTTTTTATGTTTGTTTAATGCTGAACACAAAAATGCAGTTATGAGTTTGATTTCATCTACTCAAAATTATATATATTTTTTTGTTTTGGATTCAATCTAGAAATTCAGTTTTAAGTTGAAATCAAATCAAGTGTGCATTTTGAAGTTTGATTTAGTAATAATGATACAAAGATGAATATAAACAAAATTGTTACTTTTTTTTACATATTTAACATAAAAATGAACAAAATAGTAACCTGGTGCAAATAACATGTTCAAATATATTAATAAAAATAACTATATAAATACACATGTGAGTCCTAATTACCCTTTTACAAGCCACATATCTAATTCTAACTGTTGTAACCTGCGAATTTTGGTGTTTCAATATAAATTTCTGAGCACCCTACTGCATTGAGAGAGAAAACAGTAGCAACTAGCAATGGAGAAGATCCTCATCTTCGGTGGAACTGGATACATCGGAAAGTACATGGTGAGGGAAAGCATCTCCATGGAACACCCAACCTTCGTCTACGCTCGGCCGCTCACTCCAAACTCATCTCCCTATGCAGTAAAACTCCGTAAGGAGTTCCAGTCCATGGGGGTCACCATTGTTGTGGTATATAGCTTCTTCAGATCATATATATAGACAACATATACATATATATCTAACCCATGAATGACTGCAGGGACAACTGGAAGAACATGAGAAAATGGTGTCGGTTCTTAAACAAGTAGATGTTGTCATATCCGCTCTACCATATCCTCAGGTCTCTTCCCAGCTTCATATCATAGACGCCATTAAAGCTGCAGGAAATATCAAGGTACAGTGGTGTATATATATATATGTTAACTCGTGTATTAATTAATTCCCTGTTATAGAGGTTCCTTCCATCAGACTTTGGATGCGAAGAGGACAGAACTACACCCCTTCCACCCTTCCAAGCACTTCTAGAACAGAAGAGGATCATCCGAAGGGCCATAGAAGCTGCAAACCTGCCATACACTTATGTCTCTGCAAACTGCTTCGGAGCCTACTTTGTGAATTTTCTTCTTCATCCATCTGAAGAGAAGCGAGACGACATTGTTGTGTACGGAACAGGCGAAGCAAAGTGTACGTCACTTTCCTAGTTAAAATCAAGCATATATATGTATATATCTCCATATATACAGATGCAGCAAACAATCTATATGTTTCTTGTGGCAGTTGTACTTAATTATGAAATAGATATTGCAAGATACACAATCAAAGTGGCGTGTGATCCAACATGCTGCAACCGTATAGTGATCTATCGACCTGCAAAGAACATTGTCTCGCAGAACGAGTTAATCTCAATGTGGGAGGGAAAAACAGGTCTGTGCTTCAACAAAGTGTTGAAAAGGTAACTCTCAATATCTAGAATTCATTCATTCATTCATATTGTCTAGCTCAACCAGAATTACAGGTACATATACTACTTTGTCTTTCTATTCTAGTGGCATACATACTCATTACACTTTACTACTAATTTCAACCTTACTATTCAACTTTTGATTTTTGCTCTTTGCTTTTACTTTTGCTGACTTTGACTCAGTCATCCTTCAATCATGCTGACACTCCCCCTCAAGTTGAGTGGTCGGATCTCCGATACTCAGCTTGCCTAGTACTTCTCTGAAAACCTTCGAGTTTACTGCTTTAGTTAGTATATCTGCCAATTGGTGTTCCGAACGAACAAATGGCAGTTTGATACTTCCAGCTTCAAGGTTCTCTTTTATGAAGTGTCTGTCCACCTCAATGTGTTTAGTCCGGTCGTGTTGAACTGGATTTTCAGAAATACTTATTGCGGCTTTATTGTCACATAGTAACTCACATGACTTGGTTGGTGGAAAACCAATCTCTGTCATTAACTTCCTTAGCCACAGTACTTCCGTTAATCCCCTAGCTATCCCACGGAATTCTGCTTCTGCACTTGAGAGAGCCACAACCTTTTGCTTCTTGCTTCTCCAGGTCACCAGATTATCACCAATAAAAGTAAAATATCCGTACGTGGATCTCCGATCAACTGGGTTGCCTGCCCAGTCGGCATCTGTATATCCTTGGATTTCCAGATGACCACTTCTTCTAAACAAAACTCCGTGTCCTGAGGTGCCTTTCAGATACCTCATAATTCTCATGACTGCTTCCATATGCTCAACTTGAGGTTGATGCATAAACTGACTTACCACCCCAACCGCATATGCTATGTCTGGTCGAGTATGTGAGAGATATATGAGTTTGCCCACCAGCTTTTGATATCGTTCTTTGTCTGCTAGTCTCGCTCCATCTGATAGTTGTAAGCCATGATTTACCACCATTGGAGTTTCAGCTGGTTTGCATTCCAACATCCCCGTCTCTGTTAGAAAATCCAGAGTATACTTCCTTTGAGATATAAAGATCCCCTCTCTTGATCTTAGTACCTCGATTCCAAGAAAGTATTTCAACATCCCGAGATCCTTCATCTCGAATTCTTCAAACAGATTCTTCTTGAGCCTGTGCATTTCGTTTATATCATTCCCTGTGATAATCATGTCATCAACATAAATTATCAAACATGTTATTAGATCTCCTGTTTTTTTCAAGAATAAGGTATGGTCCGAGTTGCTCTGCTTATACCCATATTTTTTCATGGCTATAGTGAATCTCCCAAACCACGCTCTAGGAGATTGTTTCAGACCATAAAGTGCCTTTTTTAGTCGACACACCTTTTCTTCTTGAATTTCATTTCTGTATCCTGGTGGAATCTCCATATACACTTCTTCTTCAAGATCTCCATGAAGAAATGCATTCTTCACATCGAACTGGTGGAGAGGCCAGTCTTTAATTGCAGCTATAGACAACAATACTCTGATTGTATTCATCTTGGCTACAGGCGAGAATGTCTCGGAGTAGTCAATTCCGTATGTCTGAGTGTATCCTTTTGCCACCAATCTTGCTTTGTATCTATCAATGGACCCGTCTTGCTTGTACTTGATAGTATACACCCACCTGCACCCTACTGGTTTCTTTCCAACCGGTAGCCTGCAAATCTCCCATGTCTTGTTCTTCTCTAGAGCCTCCATTTCAACATCCATAGCGTGTTGCCATTTCTTGGATTGTTGAGCATCGTTAATCGTTCTTGGAACTTCTTCTGTGAGAATGGACATTGTGAATGACTTCGCCTCCTTACTTAGTCTCCCCCTTACTGCATTACACACCGGATACCTGGATCTGCTTGACTCCCTCTCCGGTGTGTATCTCTTAGGAGGTCGCCCTCGATTCTCTCTTGGAGGTAATTTGTACCCTCCAGTCATTACCTCCTCTTGTTCTTCTGTTTCTTCAGCCAAAACATTTTCATCTTGGGGTTCAGATGGACTTACCGGGCTTACCTCGGATACCTCAAATGGTGGAGTATCAGTTGTGACCCTTAGTTCGCTAGTCGTGACTGGCGTATCAGAAGTTGGCCTGATAGTTCGATTTACCAGCTCTGTTGGATCATCATAGGAGAGACTTTGTCTATCATAGGAGATATTTGGACTACACACCCAATCCAGTGGATCTATTGTAAGACTCTCCCCTTGAACACTGGACTGGTGATAAAAATACTCTGTTTCAAGGAAATCACAGTTCATTGTGGTGAACACGTGACGAGTTTTAGGATCATAACACCGATACCCTTTCTGATGGACTCCATATCCTACAAATACACACTTTACTGCACATGGATCAAATTTGGTGCGATCATTTTTAGGTATGTGTACGAATACAGAGCACCCAAAGACCCGAGGAGATAAACTGAGTGTTGAGGGTACTTTGGTAATTTCAGAAAGAATATCAAGCGGAGTTTTAAAATTCAGGATTTTTGTAGGGAGACGATTAAGAAGATATGTTGCTGTGGCAATGGCTTCAGGCCAGCATGTTTTTGGTACTTTGGACTCAATGAGTAAGGATCTTGTCATTTCAAGGAGAATCCGATTTTTTCTTTCGGCCACACCATTTTGTTCTGGAGTGTGAGGACAAGAGGTTTGGTGAATAATTCCTTTTTCTGAAAAGAAATTTTTCATATGTTGATTGACGAATTCCCCCCCATTATCAGACCTAAGAATTTGAATGTTTTTCTGAAACTGATTTTGGATCATTTGGAAGAAGTGAGTGAATTTGTCAAACACTTCAGATTTTTGTTTTAAAAAATACACCCATGTTATACGAGTGCAGTCATCGACAAACAACACAAAATACCTAAGACCTTGACCCCCAGATATAGGTGCTGGACCCCACACATCAGAATGAACTAAGGAAAACATGGAATTCACACGAGTACTATTTGGCTTAAACGTTTTCCTATGACTTTTTGCAAGAATACAAGTCTCACAAAAAAGATTATCACTCTTATTAAAAAACAACTTAGGAAATAAGAGTTTTAGATAACCCGAGGATGGATGACCCAATCTCCTATGCCATAGCCAAGCCTCTCTTTCTGACGATCCGTGAGCAAGTAACACTGAACCTTGTTGAGCCAATGTTGATTGAAGCTTCAAGATCCATGTTTTTTTTTTTTTGATCTTCTGCGGTTGCTTTAGCGTGGATTGAGTTCCATGTTGAATCATAAACAGTAGAAACCATGCTCTGATACCATGTTGAAAAGGTAACTCTCAATATCTAGAATTCATTCATTCATTCATATTGTCTAGCTCAACCAGAATTACAGGTACATATACTACTTTGTCTTTCTATTCTAGTGGCATACATACTCATTACACTTTACTACTAATTTCAACCTTACTATTCAACTTTTGATTTTTGCTCTTTGCTTTTACTTTTGCTGACTTTGACTCAGTCATCCTTCAATCATGCTGACACAAAGTTCATATGCCGGAGGAAGAACTTGTGAGACTGTCTCAAGGTAATCAATACAAATGAATCACAGGTTTCTTGGGTGTCAAAAAATCAAGTTAATTTCATGTATTTTTCGTAGATCTACCACATCCGCAGAATATACCCGTCTCGATCCTTCACTCTGTGTTCGTGAATGGGGATCTTACGAGTTACGAGTTAAGAGAAGATGATATTGAAGCTTCGAACCTGTATCCAGAACTTGAGTTCACTGCCGTGGATGGTCTCCTCGATGTATTCATCAATGGCTTTCCTCCTCCACCCACCCTAGCTGCGTTCGAGTAAAACCAGATGAAAGCATGAACCTTTCCGTAGAGGGTGGTTATGAATTATGATCTATTTACTTGTAACAATAATGATCATCACTCAAACATATTTATGTTATCAAAATATAAAATTATTAATACTATATTTTACTACGCAAATTTACCATAGAAATGCAGTTGTATGTATGTATTCCTTTTTGGTGTGTGTGTGTGTGGTGGGTGGAGGTGGGCAAGTGCATACAACAATGGAACTACACTCCCGAATGACGATTTGATAAGCAAACGGAGATTAGTAGAAACCCATGAGTGACATGAAAATTTCAGTTGTGTTATTCATTGAAGGAAAACTGCACTTTTTGACGTGGGGATTCCCTAACGGCTGCTGCAGAAGTACGTACGTAGTTCTATATTTTGGGGCGCCGCCGCTGCCACATCCCGCCGCAGCCTTATATCCAGCTAGCCTCCGTATGCGAAACATCTTTTGACGAAAATCTTCTTCTTCTTCTTTTTAATCTATATAAACACCTTATGATCTCTTTGTTGTTAGCGGCTAGATGGTGCTTAGAGCGAACGAAAGACAGTTTGATGTATCCGGCCTTAAAGTTTTATTTTATAAAATGTATGTCCACTTCAATGTGCTTGGTCCGATCATGTTGCACTAGATTTTCCGAAATATTGATTGCAGCCTTATTGTCACATAGTAACTCGCATGATTCGGTTGGTGGAAAACCGATTTCTGTCATCAATTTCCTTAGCCATAGGATTTCTGTTAATCCTCTAGTTATTCCACGAAATTCCGCTTCTGCACTTGAAAGAGACATTACCTACTGTTTTTTACTTCTCCAAGTTACGAGATCATCACCAATAAAGGTAAAATATCAGGATGTTGACTTCTAATCAACTGAGTTGCCTGCCTAGTCAACATCTGTGTAACCTTGTATCTCCAGATGATTATTTCTTCTTAACATAACTGGGTCGGCCCACAGTAAGGGTAAACCGACATCCATAAATCGGTCCAACACCAAACCCAAAACTAAAGCAGACATCAAAACCCTATTACAGGTCGCAACCGGCCAAGGCCAAAACCTCCTACTGCTCGTCGTGGAAGCGCTCGCCAAGAGATCCAAATCTCTCAAGTCTGGTCCCACAACCGACTCTGAATATATAGTCACGATATCCCGCTTATATCGAGCATATATTCTGCAAAGATTACATAAGACAACTGCAATATTACGTGAAAACCACAATATTTGCTATCCTTATCTCTAAAGACATAATATTTACAAAGATATCCAGCTGCCTAAAACGGTTTGGTCTTCCATCCCTATAAATACTCTTGTTTTACATACGTTCATTACGTTTTTTGAATTCATACACACGGTATACTCATTTAAGCAATGGAGTGGGACCCAAAGGCACCCCTCTGTTGCGCTCCCCTTCTTGCAGGTTCATCGAAGCTCCGACGAAAACTTGCAGTCACCCACCAATTGACATTCAAATTACTGTCCATTAAGCATTCAGGAAATTCAGACTCAACACTCCCTGTTCTACAACAACACATGATTTCCAGACATGGTATGACGAGTCGAATCGGAGTAATATCAAAGATATATAAATCTGTGTTGCATTGCAATTAAACTACACTTTATAATTAGTTTTTTTTCTTCCCAATATAATGCTAATAAAAAAATTATGTTATTTCAAGAGATATGTGTGGGCCGGGTGTGGAATTTTTCACCAATCTATATATCAAAGTAACCAATATTTACGGAAATATTGTCACATTTTTAAACAAATATAAATGTATACATACATGTGACTCCCATTGACGGGTGAAAAAGTCATCACCCACAAATGAGAGCCACGAGTCGGTATTTTTTTTCCTTTCCATCAGTTCCACCCGCGAATGGGAATAGTGGGTGTAACTAATGAATATTTTTTCAATTTAACAAATATTTGAATTTACTTACTCCTTAAAAATATTAAAAATTGAGGCTTAATAATTTTGAATTAAGGACTTATATTAGAAGTATAAATTATTTTGAATTAAGGACATCTATTAGAAGTATTAATTTGGGGCAAGATTTATAATTGATTTGTTATTATCATTTATTAGGTAAACTTGAGACAGTTTAGTTGAGATTTTTTCAAAATATGAATTTGAAAAAATTCAGAATTAATATTTTTTTGAATCGATAATTAATTATTTAGTTTTTAAAAAAAAAATCAAGAGATTTGATTAACTTAGGAACTTAAAACTTATTATTAAAAATAAAAAGGATTCAACAAGTTATACATATATATATTCAATATATGTAAAATAAATTATTAAAATTGTGCAGCTTTTCACATATTTTAATAATTATTTTATTAAAATTGTACAGTCTATTAAAAACAATTCATTAGTTCCACCCACGACTAGCAGTCGCGGGTGGAACGAACGGTACAGTTTCACCCGTGAATGGGAGTCGTGAATGGAACTTACATAAAGAAAAACAATACCTACCCGCGAATGGGAATCACGGGTATGTATTTTTTTTTCCGTCAGTTCAACCGCGACTCCCATTCGCGGGTAGGTATACTTTTGTATTTGTGTAAAAATTGAGGATATTTCCCTTGTGTGCTTATCACTAGGCTTGTTCATTTAAATCGATTCAGCTGAACTGGTCTGGTCTGGTTTGAATCGGTTCGGTCAAACTAATTTCAAAACCAGACTAGGTTTTTAGGCTTCAGGTAGATCAATTCAAAATAGTAGTTTCAATTCAGCTCGAATCGACTCGTTTTTTTATACTGGTTTATACTTAAATTTAAATCAAACCACTTTAAACCTATATAATTTTAGAACTGGTTTGAAGCAAAATAAACAAAACCAGTCTGAAATTAAACCAAACATAGAGATGTCTTCAATAAAGCAAACCTAGAGATGTATTGGACTCTCATATGTTGATGTTGGACAAGATTTCAGTTGGTTGTGAAACAGATTTTCAGTCGGTTCAGTATTTGTTTCAGTCAGTTCAGTGTTGTTCCAGTCAGTTCAGTGTTTTTTCAATCGGTTTAGTGTATTTTTCAGTTGATTCAGTGATTTTTCAGTCGGTTCAGTGTGTTTGACAGAATTTGCAGTCAGTTTGAACCGAATTATTTCTTAACCAAAATTGTTATTAAAAAAATCAGATCAATTTGAACCGGTTCGAACTAGTCCAGTTATTTTTTAATATAAAAAAATACTAATTTTTTACAAATCAGACCAATTCAGTTCAAAACCGATTCGGAGTCGAACTGGTTCATGAACAAGCGTACTCATCACCGACAACCTATTGTACTAGACACAGTTGGAGTTGCTAGAATCCACACATTATGTGACTATGTTTTCATCCTAAGATTTACGTTTGTAACATGCATTCCTAGGACGTGGTCCACAGTATGCCACAGTCCGAACTCCGACGACAAAGAAAACATACATCTGAACCGCACACAACAACAAACATGAAAAAAAACGGAGATGTATGGGATATACTATATATAGTGATGATTCAGTGTTTCGAATTAATTATAAGTTGGCCAAAACCTAATTATACGTTGACATTTAGATGTAATTCATGTTTTTTTAAAATAAAACTATATGAAGTGTTTGTTGAGGAAAAATAAAAGAAAAAAACATGGTCTAGCTGATTGTCCTGAAACTTAACTTTAGTATAAAAAAAAAAAATTTCAAAAACTGAGCATTTTGATTTTTTTTTGTTTAGAAAAGTAAGTATAAAAAAACATATTTCGAAAAATAGGTATACACGCATCCCCAAGTAGCGCGTATTGGCAATACGCGCATCTCAGGGTGGCGCCTATTGCATAGGCGCCCCCCAAGTGGCGCCTATTCAAATGGCTGAAGACATTTTATTTTATTTTTTAAATATTTCATAATGACGACTCGGTATTTAATTAAAAATAAAATCATGTATCTATTAAAAAAATTTAAAAAAAAGTTGAGATATGAAAATTTTACTTGAAAAATTATAACTCAGACTATGTAAGTCCAAACTCAACACGGTTAACGTCATTTATGTCGTAAATCAATTATCTACGTAGGGTAATTTTTTTTATTAAAAATACAGTGATTTTGTAACCTAACATCGTTTGTTTTATAATTTGACCGAAATAAGTAAATGCATTGGGTGAGAAATTTAATTATGTACTTACTCAAAAAAAATCAAAAATATTACGGTGCGTAGATAATTTAATTACGAATTAAATGACGTTAACTATGCGTTAATTTTTACTTTTAGTTAACAGTAAAATCACTATGCAAAACAATATTTGGAAGTTTTTGTATCATATGTAGAGTTTTTTACGTATCGTATTATACAGTCAGTCTAAAAGTAAAAAATTAACACATAGTTAGCGTAATTTAATTCGTAATTAAATTATCTATTGTAATTTTTTTGATTTTTTTTGAGTAAGTACATAATTAAATTTCTCACCTAATACATTTACTTATTTCGGTCAAATTATAAAATAAACGATGTTAGGTTACAAAATCACTGTATTTTTAATCAAAAAAATTACCCTACGTAGATAATTGATTTACGTCATAAATGAAGTTAACCGTGTTGAGTTTGGACTTACATGGTCTGAGTTATAATTTTTCAAGTAAAATTTTCATATCTCAACTTACGGCATGCCGTACAGGCAATCCGTAAATCCAAATTTAATATTTTTTGCATCATTTGAAGCTCAATTAAAATATTTACTTACTATAATTTTTTTAATATATATATAATTTTGTTTTTAATTAAGCATCGAGTCGTCATTATGAAACAATTTTTTTAAAAAAAAAATTAAAAAAAAAAAAAGTGAAATGTCTTCGGCCATTTGAATAGTCGTCACTCTGGGTGCGCGTATTGCCTATTTTTTGAAATATTTTTTCTCTATACTTACTTTTCTTAAAAAAAAAATCAAAATGCTCCGTTTAAAAAAAAAAAGTCCTGAAACATAGTTATCAGAACCGGACCGGCGGTCGGACCGGGTCCGGCCGAGAACCGGACCCCTTTCCGGTTTGGTTCAGTTAAAAGACCGTTTTGCAAATAAATAGTGTTTGAACCGGGTCGAACCGGGCGGTTTTTAGAAAACCGGCCGGTTTCCGGTTCACTTTTAAGTTGATTTTTTTTCGGTTTTCGATTTTTTCCGGTTTTCTTTTTTTTTTTCGGCTGTTTTTTTTGGGGGGGTCCGGTTTTTGGTTATGCACAAACCAATCGGTTTAACCCAATTGGTTAGACCGGTTCACTACTATTGTGTATTGTGTTTGAGAATTGAGAGTAATGTGTTTGATATTGAAACTAGGTAGTTTGTGTATGTGAGAGATCATGTAGTTTGAGGTAATTATGTTTGTGTTTGAGACTATGTATGTATTTTAAGTTTTCAAATTTTTTACCCATTGTGAACAGTGAACCGCACACCGAACCGAGTTGGATCGGGTTGGACCGGACGAACCGTGAACCAGCCCCTCGCCGGTTCGATGTCCGGTCCGGTTCTGATAACTATGCCTGAAACTTAACACTTCTACCTGTCAACTTCAGCCTTTGACAGTAGCTTATCACTTCTGGCCAAAAAATAAAACAGTAGCTTATCACTTTATCGGTAGGACGTGGTCCATACTGATACTATTAATAGATATATATTACGTCATCCTCATCATACGTCAGCCAAACATGTGAATCTAGTCGTATGGCTAAAATATCTGTGAACACAGATGAAAATATTATATGATAATAAATATGTGGAGCTCGTGTGTTTGATTAAGACAAGATAAAAAATTTATGTGATAATAAAGAGAAAGAATATATAAACATTTATTAATTATATACATGAATATTTTAATTAAACTTAGTAAAATTGTATCATATAAGAAAATATTTTTTTATTAAATTAATACAAATTTAATAACATTATTAATTGGTCTTCACATGGTAAATGACAAACCATTTCGTACATAATTATATATATATATATATATAATATATTTGAGTTATCAATATATAAATAGAGTTTAAAATAAAATTTAAATTATTATATTAATTAACAAAGATAAATCAAATCAAATTAATTTTACATTATATATTATATTGATATGATTAACTCAACTTCAAAATGAAAATATTTTTTGTATAACGTTTATTATTTATAGTATATTCATTACATATATGTTAATTAAATTCATTTAGTAATAGCATTATAAAAAAAGTTATTTATAAACATTTTATTTAGTAAAAGTTAATTGTTTATTATTTTTTATTTATTTGTTTTCTTAGTTAAAATATGTGAAAACTATATACACAAACATAACTTAATAAATTAGATATGCATATACACTATTTAGACTACTATTAGTTTTATTATATATATATCAAAATAAATTTACTTCAAATATAATAATAATTGCGAAATAGCAATATTAAATAATTATTTTAGAAACTTTTATGAAAAGTATCATTTTAATTTTATAATTATAAATACATAAATGAAAATCTAACATGGGTATTTATCTATTTAATTTTAAAAAATTTAATATTATTGTGTTATAATTTTTTTTAAAACTTTTTTCTCAACAAACATGATTGTGTACACATTTAGAATTTTTGTTTAAAATTTGATTTCTTTTTACCTAATTTTTTTAAAACTTAGAAATCAAATAAATAGTTATATATTTTAATTCTTAGCGGAAAAAAATATACATGTACTATTTATTTAGTTCAGTTTTTAATTAACTTTGTTACTATTGTTTATCATATTTTCCGTACATTCCACACTTAATTCATTTTTTAAGTTAATTAAGCTAAACCATAATTACAAATTAGTCTAAAATATATATTAAATATCATTTATATATCATAAGTCTTGTTTATCATTTATTTATTTCAAATTATATATTTTACAATAATTCTTTTTTACAAAAAATTGTGTTTTCATTCTTATTTATTTATTTAACTCTTAATTTTTGTGTAATTTTTCAAAGTAAATTGTTAGGTGGAAAATTTGCAATTTACTATTGTTTGAAGAAAATTTAATTTGACGTACTTATAAATGTAATAAATTTTGAAATTGAACGTGAAACTTTTGGTTAATATTAATTAAAAATAAATATGTTTAAATGAATATTTGGGCCACCTTGTGTTTTTTCATGTAATTTAATGCATTTTTATGTTTGTTTAATATGTGTTGAATTCGAATACAAAAAATGCAATTACGGGTTTGATTTCGACCTAGAATCGTATTATTTTTTTATTGATTCAACTAAAAAATTTAGTTGTCAGTTGAAATTGAACAGCGTCTGTATTTTAATGTTTGAGAGAGAAAGCAGTAGCAATGGAGAAGATCCTCATCTTCGGTGGAACTGGATACATCGGAAAGTACATGGTGAGGGAAAGCATCTCCATGGAACACCCAACCTTCGTCTACGCTCGGCCGCTCACTCCAAACTCATCTCCCTATGCAGTAAAACTCCGTAAGGAGTTCCAGTCCATGGGGGTCACCATTGTTGTGGTATATAGCTTCTTCAGATCATATATATAGACAACATATACATATATATCTAACCCATGAATGACTGCAGGGACAACTGGAAGAACATGAGAAAATGGTGTCGGTTCTTAAACAAGTAGATGTTGTCATATCCGCTCTACCATATCCTCAGGTCTCTTCCCAGCTTCATATCATAGACGCCATTAAAGCTGCAGGAAATATCAAGGTACAGTGGTGTATATATATATATGTTAACTCGTGTATTAATTAATTCCCTGTTATAGAGGTTCCTTCCATCAGACTTTGGATGCGAAGAGGACAGAACTACACCCCTTCCACCCTTCCAAGCACTTCTAGAACAGAAGAGGATCATCCGAAGGGCCATAGAAGCTGCAAACCTGCCATACACTTATGTCTCTGCAAACTGCTTCGGAGCCTACTTTGTGAATTTTCTTCTTCATCCATCTGAAGAGAAGCGAGACGACATTGTTGTGTACGGAACAGGCGAAGCAAAGTGTACGTCACTTTCCTAGTTAAAATCAAGCATATATATGTATATATCTCCATATATACAGATGCAGCAAACAATCTATATGTTTCTTGTGGCAGTTGTACTTAATTATGAAATAGATATTGCAAGATACACAATCAAAGTGGCGTGTGATCCAACATGCTGCAACCGTATAGTGATCTATCGACCTGCAAAGAACATTGTCTCGCAGAACGAGTTAATCTCAATGTGGGAGGGAAAAACAGGTCTGTGCTTCAACAAAGTTCATATGCCGGAGGAAGAACTTGTGAGACTGTCTCAAGGTAATCAATACAAATGAATCACAGGTTTCTCGGGTGTCAAAAAATCAAGTTAATTTCATGTATTTTTCGTAGATCTACCACATCCGCAGAATATACCCGTCTCGATCCTTCACTCTGTGTTCGTGAAAGGGGATCTTACGAGTTACGAGTTAAGAGAAGATGATATTGAAGCTTCGAACCTGTATCCAGAACTTGAGTTCACTGCCGTGGATGGTCTCCTCGATGTATTCATCAATGGCTTTCCTCCTCCACCCACCCTAGCTGCGTTCGAGTAAAACCAGATGAAAGCATGAACCTTTCCGTAGAGGGTGGTTATGAATTATGATCTATTTACTTGTAACAATAATGATCATCACTCAAACATATTTATGTTATCAAAATATAAAATTATTAATACTATATTTTACTACGCAAATTTACCTTAGAAATGCAGTTGTATGTATGTATTCCTTTTTGGTGTGTGTGTGTGTGTGTTGGGTGGAGGTAGGTAAGTGCATACAAAAATGAAGCTGCACTCCCGAATGACGATTTGATAAGCAAACAGAGATTAGTAGAAACCCATGAGTGACATGAAATGATGAAAATTTCAGTTGTGTTATTCATTGAAGGAAAACTGCACTTTCCGACGTGGGGCGCCGCCGCTGCTACCTCCCGCCGCAGCCTTATATCCAGCTAGCCTCCATATGCGAAACATCTTTTGACGAAAATCTTCTTCTTCTTCTTTTAAATCTATATAAACACCTTATGATCTCTGATCTCTTTGTTGTTAGCTGCTAGTTGGTGCTTAGAGCGAACGAAAGACAGTTTGATGTATCCGGCCTTAAAGTTTTATTTTATAAAATGTATGTCCACTTCAATGTGCTTGGTCCGATCATGTTGCACTAGATTTTCCGAAATATTGATTGCAGCCTTATTGTCACATAGTAACTCGCATGATTCGGTTGGTGGAAAACCAATTTCTGTCATCAATTTCCTTAGCCATAGGATTTCTGTTAATCCTCTAGTTATTCCACGAAATTCCGCTTCTGCACTTGAGAGAGACATCACATTCTGTTTTTTACTTCTCCAAGTTACCAGATCATCACCAATAAAGGTAAAATATCAGGATGTTGACTTCTAATCAACTGAGTTGTCTGCCCAGTCAACATCTGTGTAACCTTGTATCTCCATATGATTATTTCTTCTTAACATAACTGGGTCGGCCCACAGTAAGGGTAAACCGACATTCATAAAGCGGTCCAACACCAAACCCAAAACTAAAGCAGACACCAAAACCCTATTACAGGTCGCAACCGGCCAAGGCCAAAACCTCCTACTGCTCGTCGTGGGAGCGCTCGCCAAGAGATCCAAATCTCTCAAGTCTGGTCCCACAACCGACTCTGAATATATAGTCACGATATCCCGCGTATATCGAGCATATATTCTGCAAAGATTACATAAGACAACTGCAATATTACGTTAAAACCACAATATTTGCTATCCTTATCTCTAAAGACATAATATTTACAAAGATATCCAGCTGCCTAAAACGGTTTGGTCTTCCATCCCTATAAATACTCTTGTTTTACATACGTTCATTACGTTTTTTGAATTCATACACACGGTATACTCATTTAAGCAATGGAGTGGGACCCAAAGGCACCCCTCTGTTGCGCTCCCCTTCTTGCAGGTTCATCGGAGCTCCGACGAAAACTTGCAGTCACCCACCAATTGACATTCAAATTACTGTCAATTAAGCATTCAGGAAATTCAGACTCAACACTCCCTGTTCTACAACAACACATGATTTTCAGACATGGTATGACGAGTCGAATCGGAGTAATATCAAAGATATATAAATATGTGTTGCATTGCAATTAAACTACACTTTATAATTAGTTTTTTTTCTTCCCAATATAATGCTAATAAAAAAATTATGTTATTTCAAGAGATATGTGTGGGCCGGGAGTGGAATTTTTCACCAATCTATATATCAAAGTAACCAATATTTACGGAAATATTGTCAAATTTTTAAACAAATATAAATGTATACATACATGTGACTCCCATTGACGGGTGAAAAAGTCATCACCCACAAATGAGAGCCACGAGTCGGTATTTATTTTCCTTTCCATCAGTTCCACCCGCGAATGGGAATAGTGGGTGTAACTAATGAATATTTTTTCAATTTAACAAATATTTGAATTTACTTACTCCTTAAAAATATTAAAAATTGAGGCTTAATAATTTTGAATTAAGGACTTATATTAGAAGTATAAATTATTTTGAATTAAGGACATCTATTAGAAGTATTAATTTGGGGCAAGATTTATAATTGATTTGTTATTATCATTTATTAGGTAAACTTGAGACAGTTTAGTTGAGATTTTTTCAAAATATGAATTTGAAAAAATTCAGAATTAATATTTTTTTGAATCGATAATTAATTATTTAGTTTTTAAAAAAAAAATCAAGAGATTTGATTAACTTAGGAACTTAAAACTTATTATTAAAAATAAAAAGGATTCAACAAGTTATACATATATATATTCAATATATGTAAAATAAATTATTAAAATTGTGCAGCTTTTCACATATTTTAATAATTATTTTATTAAAATTGTACAGTCTATTAAAAACAATTCATTAGTTCCACCCACGACTAGCAGTCGCGGGTGGAACGAACGGTACAGTTTCACCCGTGAATGGGAGTCGTGAATGGAACTTACATAAAGAAAAACAATACCTACCCGCGAATGGGAATCACGGGTATGTATTTTTTTTTCCGTCAGTTCAACCGCGACTCCCATTCGCGGGTAGGTATACTTTTGTATTTGTGTAAAAATTGAGGATATTTCCCTTGTGTGCTTATCACTAGGCTTGTTCATTTAAATCGATTCAGCTGAACTGGTCTGGTCTGGTTTGAATCGGTTCGGTCAAACTAATTTCAAAACCAGACTAGGTTTTTAGGCTTCAGGTAGATCAATTCAAAATAGTAGTTTCAATTCAGCTCGAATCGACTCGTTTTTTTATACTGGTTTATACTTAAATTTAAATCAAACCACTTTAAACCTATATAATTTTAGAACTGGTTTGAAGCAAAATAAACAAAACCAGTCTGAAATTAAACCAAACATAGAGATGTCTTCAATAAAGCAAACCTAGAGATGTATTGGACTCTCATATGTTGATGTTGGACAAGATTTCAGTTGGTTGTGAAACAGATTTTCAGTCGGTTCAGTATTTGTTTCAGTCAGTTCAGTGTTGTTCCAGTCAGTTCAGTGTTTTCCAATCGGTTCAGTCATGTGTTTTTCAGTTGATTCAGTGATTTTTCAGTCGGTTCAGTGTGTTTGACAGAATTTGCAGTCAGTTTGAACCGAATTATTTCTTAACCAAAATTGTTATTAAAAAAATCAGATCAATTTGAACCGGTTCGAACTAGTCCAGTTATTTTTTAATATAAAAAAATACTAATTTTTTACAAATCAGACCAATTCAGTTCAAAACCGATTCGGAGTCGAACTGGTTCATGAACAAGCGTACTCATCACCGACAACCTATTGTACTAGACACAGTTGGAGTTGCTAGAATCCACACATTATCACATTATGTGACTATGTTTTCATCCTAAGGATTACGTTTGTAACATGCATTCCTAGGACGTGGTCCACAGTATGCCACAGTCCGAACTCCGACGACAAAGAAAACATACATCTGAACCGCACACAACAACAAACATGAAAAAAAACGGAGATGTATGGGATATACTATATATAGTGATGATTCAGTGTTTCGAATTAATTATAAGTTGGCCAAAACCTAATTATACGTTGACATTTAAATGTAATTCATGTTTTTTTAAAATAAAATTATATGAAGTGTTTGTTGAGGAAAAATAAAAGAAAAAAACATGGTCTAGCTGATTGTCCTGAAACTTAACTTTAGTATAAAAAAAAAAAATTCAAAAACTGATCATTTTGATTTTTTTTGTTTAGAAAAGTAAGTATAAAAAAACATATTTCGAAAAATAGGTATACACGCATCCCCAAGTAGCGCGTATTGGCAATACGCGCATCTCAGGGTGGCGCCTATTGCATAGGCGCCCCCCAAGTGGCGCCTATTCAAATGGCTGAAGACAATTTTTTTTTTTTTTAATATTTCATAATGACGACTCGGTGTTTAATTAAAAATAAAATCATGTATCTATTAAAAAAAATTTAAAAAAAGTTGAGATATGAAAATTTTACTTGAAAAATTATAACTCAGACCATGTAAGTCCAAACTCAACACGGTTAACGTCATTTATGTCGTAAATCAATTATCTACGTAGGGTAATTTTTTTTTATTAAAAATACAGTGATTTTGTAACCTAACACTGTTTGTTTTATAATTTGACCGAAATAAGTAAATGCATTGGGTGAGAAATTTAATTATGTACTTACTCAAAAAAAATCAAAAATATTACGGTGCGTAGATAATTTAATTACGAATTAAATGACGCTAACTATGCGTTAATTTTTTACTTTTTTACAGTCAGTCTAAAAGTAAAAAATTAACGCATAGTTAGCGTAATTTAATTCGTAATTAAATTATCTACGCACCGTAATTTTTTTGATTTTTTTTGAGTAAGTACATAATTAAATTTCTCACCTAATACATTTACTTATTTCGGTCAAATTATAAAATAAACGATGTTAGGTTACAAAATCACTGTATTTTTAATCAAAAAAATTACCCTACGTAGATAATTGATTTACGTCATAAATGAAGTTAACCGTGTTGAGTTTGGACTTACATGGTCTGAGTTATAATTTTTCAAGTAAAATTTTCATATCTCAACTTACGGCATGCCGTACAGGCAATCCGTAAATCCAAATTTAATATTTTTTGCATCATTTGAAGCTCAATTAAAATATTTACTTACTATAATTTTTTTAATATATATATAATTTTGTTTTTAATTAAGCATCGAGTCGTCATTATGAAACAATTTTTTTAAAAAAAAAAAGTGAAATGTCTTCAGCCATTTGAATAGTCGCCACTCTGGGTGCGCGTATTGCCAATACGCGCTACCTGGGGTGCGCTTATACCTATTTTTTGAAATATTTTTTCTCTATACTTACTTTTCTTAAAAAAAATCAAAATGCTCCGTTTAAAAAAAAAAAAAGTCCTGAAACTTAACACTCTACCTGTCAACTTCAGCCTTTGACAGTAGCTTATCACTTCTGGCCAAAAAAAAAACAGTAGCTTATCACTTTATCGGTAGGACGTGGTCCATACTGATACTATTAATAGATATATATTACGTCATCCTCATCATACGTCAGCCAAACATGTGAATCTAGTCGTATGGCTAAAATATCTGTGAACACAGATGAAAATATTATATGATAATAAATATGTGGAGCTCGTGTGTTTGATTAAGACAAGATAAAAAATTTATGTGATAATAAAGAGAAAGAATATATAAATATTTATTAATTATATACATGAATATTTTAATTAAACTTAGTAAAATTGTATCATATAAGAAAATAATTTTTTATTAAATTAATACAAATTTAATATCATTATTAATTGGTCGCATTTGTCTTCACATGGTAAATGACAAACCACTTCGTACATAATTATATATATATATATATATATATATATAATATATATTTGAGTTATCAATATATAAATAGAGTTTAAAATAAAATTTAAATTATTATATTAATTAACAAAAATAAATCAAATCAAATTACTTTTACATTATATATTATATTGATATGATTAACTCAACTTCAAAATGAAAATATTTTTTGTATAACGTTTATTATTTATAGTATATTCATTACATATATGTTAATTAAATTCATTTAGTAATAGCATTATAAAAAATGTTATTTATAAACATTTTATTTAGTAAAAGTTAATTGTTTCTTATTTTTTATTTATTTGTTTTCTTAGTTAAAATATGTGAAAACTATATACACAAACATAACTTAATAAATTAGATATGCATATACACTATTTAGACTACTATTAGTTTTATTATATATATATCAAAATAAATTTACTTCAAATATAATAATAATTGCGAAATAGCAATATTAAATAATTATTTTAGAAACTTTTATGAAAAGTATCATTTTAATTTTATAATTATAAATACATAAATGAAAATCTAACATGGGTATTTATCTATTTAATTTTAAAAAATTTAATATTATTGTGTTATAATTTTTTTTAAAACTTTTTTCTCAACAAACATGATTGTGTACACATTTAGAATTTTTGTTTAAAATTTGATTTCTTTTTACCTAATTTTTTTAAAACTTAGAAATCAAATAAATAGTTATATATTTTAATTCTTAGCGGAAAAAAATATACATGTACTATTTATTTAGTTCAGTTTTTAATTAACTTTGTTACTATTGTTTATCATATTTTCCGTACATTCCACACTTAATTCATTTTTTAAGTTAATTAAGCTAAACCATAATTACAAATTAGTCTAAAATATATATTAAATATCATTTATATATCATAAGTCTTGTTTATCATTTATTTATTTCAAATTATATATTTTACAATAATTCTTTTTTACAAAAAATTGTGTTTTCATTCTTATTTATTTATTTAACTCTTAATTTTTGTGTAATTTTTCAAAGTAAATTGTTAGGTGGAAAATTTGCAATTTACTATTGTTTGAAGAAAATTTAATTTGACGTACTTATAAATGTAATAAATTTTGAAATTGAACGTGAAACTTTTGGTTAATATTAATTAAAAATAAATATGTTTAAATGAATATTTGGGCCACCTTGTGTTTTTTCATGTAATTTAATGCATTTTTATGTTTGTTTAATATGTGTTGAATTCGAATACAAAAAATGCAATTACGGGTTTGATTTCGACCTAGAATCGTATTATTTTTTTATTGATTCAACTAAAAAATTTAGTTGTCAGTTGAAATTGAACAGCGTCTGTATTTTAATGTTTGAGAGAGAAAGCAGTAGCAATGGAGAAGATCCTCATCTTCGGTGGAACTGGATACATCGGAAAGTACATGGTGAGGGAAAGCATCTCCATGGAACACCCAACCTTCGTCTACGCTCGGCCGCTCACTCCAAACTCATCTCCCTATGCAGTAAAACTCCGTAAGGAGTTCCAGTCCATGGGGGTCACCATTGTTGTGGTATATAGCTTCTTCAGATCATATATATAGACAACATATACATATATATCTAACCCATGAATGACTGCAGGGACAACTGGAAGAACATGAGAAAATGGTGTCGGTTCTTAAACAAGTAGATGTTGTCATATCCGCTCTACCATATCCTCAGGTCTCTTCCCAGCTTCATATCATAGACGCCATTAAAGCTGCAGGAAATATCAAGGTACAGTGGTGTATATATATATATGTTAACTCGTGTATTAATTAATTCCCTGTTATAGAGGTTCCTTCCATCAGACTTTGGATGCGAAGAGGACAGAACTACACCCCTTCCACCCTTCCAAGCACTTCTAGAACAGAAGAGGATCATCCGAAGGGCCATAGAAGCTGCAAACCTGCCATACACTTATGTCTCTGCAAACTGCTTCGGAGCCTACTTTGTGAATTTTCTTCTTCATCCATCTGAAGAGAAGCGAGACGACATTGTTGTGTACGGAACAGGCGAAGCAAAGTGTACGTCACTTTCCTAGTTAAAATCAAGCATATATATGTATATATCTCCATATATACAGATGCAGCAAACAATCTATATGTTTCTTGTGGCAGTTGTACTTAATTATGAAATAGATATTGCAAGATACACAATCAAAGTGGCGTGTGATCCAACATGCTGCAACCGTATAGTGATCTATCGACCTGCAAAGAACATTGTCTCGCAGAACGAGTTAATCTCAATGTGGGAGGGAAAAACAGGTCTGTGCTTCAACAAAGTTCATATGCCGGAGGAAGAACTTGTGAGACTGTCTCAAGGTAATCAATACAAATGAATCACAGGTTTCTCGGGTGTCAAAAAATCAAGTTAATTTCATGTATTTTTCGTAGATCTACCACATCCGCAGAATATACCCGTCTCGATCCTTCACTCTGTGTTCGTGAAAGGGGATCTTACGAGTTACGAGTTAAGAGAAGATGATATTGAAGCTTCGAACCTGTATCCAGAACTTGAGTTCACTGCCGTGGATGGTCTCCTCGATGTATTCATCAATGGCTTTCCTCCTCCACCCACCCTAGCTGCGTTCGAGTAAAACCAGATGAAAGCATGAACCTTTCCGTAGAGGGTGGTTATGAATTATGATCTATTTACTTGTAACAATAATGATCATCACTCAAACATATTTATGTTATCAAAATATAAAATTATTAATACTATATTTTACTACGCAAATTTACCTTAGAAATGCAGTTGTATGTATGTATTCCTTTTTGGTGTGTGTGTGTGTGTGTTGGGTGGAGGTAGGTAAGTGCATACAAAAATGAAGCTGCACTCCCGAATGACGATTTGATAAGCAAACAGAGATTAGTAGAAACCCATGAGTGACATGAAATGATGAAAATTTCAGTTGTGTTATTCATTGAAGGAAAACTGCACTTTCCGACGTGGGGCGCCGCCGCTGCTACCTCCCGCCGCAGCCTTATATCCAGCTAGCCTCCATATGCGAAACATCTTTTGACGAAAATCTTCTTCTTCTTCTTTTAAATCTATATAAACACCTTATGATCTCTGATCTCTTTGTTGTTAGCTGCTAGTTGGTGCTTAGAGCGAACGAAAGACAGTTTGATGTATCCGGCCTTAAAGTTTTATTTTATAAAATGTATGTCCACTTCAATGTGCTTGGTCCGATCATGTTGCACTAGATTTTCCGAAATATTGATTGCAGCCTTATTGTCACATAGTAACTCGCATGATTCGGTTGGTGGAAAACCAATTTCTGTCATCAATTTCCTTAGCCATAGGATTTCTGTTAATCCTCTAGTTATTCCACGAAATTCCGCTTCTGCACTTGAGAGAGACATCACATTCTGTTTTTTACTTCTCCAAGTTACCAGATCATCACCAATAAAGGTAAAATATCAGGATGTTGACTTCTAATCAACTGAGTTGTCTGCCCAGTCAACATCTGTGTAACCTTGTATCTCCATATGATTATTTCTTCTTAACATAACTGGGTCGGCCCACAGTAAGGGTAAACCGACATTCATAAAGCGGTCCAACACCAAACCCAAAACTAAAGCAGACACCAAAACCCTATTACAGGTCGCAACCGGCCAAGGCCAAAACCTCCTACTGCTCGTCGTGGGAGCGCTCGCCAAGAGATCCAAATCTCTCAAGTCTGGTCCCACAACCGACTCTGAATATATAGTCACGATATCCCGCGTATATCGAGCATATATTCTGCAAAGATTACATAAGACAACTGCAATATTACGTTAAAACCACAATATTTGCTATCCTTATCTCTAAAGACATAATATTTACAAAGATATCCAGCTGCCTAAAACGGTTTGGTCTTCCATCCCTATAAATACTCTTGTTTTACATACGTTCATTACGTTTTTTGAATTCATACACACGGTATACTCATTTAAGCAATGGAGTGGGACCCAAAGGCACCCCTCTGTTGCGCTCCCCTTCTTGCAGGTTCATCGGAGCTCCGACGAAAACTTGCAGTCACCCACCAATTGACATTCAAATTACTGTCAATTAAGCATTCAGGAAATTCAGACTCAACACTCCCTGTTCTACAACAACACATGATTTTCAGACATGGTATGACGAGTCGAATCAGAGTAATATCAAAGATATATAAATATGTGTTGCATTGCAATTAAACTACACTTTATAATTAGTTTTTTTTCTTCCCAATATAATGCTAATAAAAAAATTATGTTATTTCAAGAGATATGTGTGGGCCGGGAGTGGAATTTTTCACCAATCTATATATCAAAGTAACCAATATTTACGGAAATATTGTCAAATTTTTAAACAAATATAAATGTATACATACATGTGACTCCCATTGACGGGTGAAAAAGTCATCACCCACAAATGAGAGCCACGAGTCGGTATTTATTTTCCTTTCCATCAGTTCCACCCGCGAATGGGAATAGTGGGTGTAACTAATGAATATTTTTTCAATTTAACAAATATTTGAATTTACTTACTCCTTAAAAATATTAAAAATTGAGGCTTAATAATTTTGAATTAAGGACTTATATTAGAAGTATAAATTATTTTGAATTAAGGACATCTATTAGAAGTATTAATTTGGGGCAAGATTTATAATTGATTTGTTATTATCATTTATTAGGTAAACTTGAGACAGTTTAGTTGAGATTTTTTCAAAATATGAATTTGAAAAAATTCAGAATTAATATTTTTTTGAATCGATAATTAATTATTTAGTTTTTAAAAAAAAAATCAAGAGATTTGATTAACTTAGGAACTTAAAACTTATTATTAAAAATAAAAAGGATTCAACAAGTTATACATATATATATTCAATATATGTAAAATAAATTATTAAAATTGTGCAGCTTTTCACATATTTTAATAATTATTTTATTAAAATTGTACAGTCTATTAAAAACAATTCATTAGTTCCACCCACGACTAGCAGTCGCGGGTGGAACGAACGGTACAGTTTCACCCGTGAATGGGAGTCGTGAATGGAACTTACATAAAGAAAAACAATACCTACCCGCGAATGGGAATCACGGGTATGTATTTTTTTTTCCGTCAGTTCAACCGCGACTCCCATTCGCGGGTAGGTATACTTTTGTATTTGTGTAAAAATTGAGGATATTTCCCTTGTGTGCTTATCACTAGGCTTGTTCATTTAAATCGATTCAGCTGAACTGGTCTGGTCTGGTTTGAATCGGTTCGGTCAAACTAATTTCAAAACCAGACTAGGTTTTTAGGCTTCAGGTAGATCAATTCAAAATAGTAGTTTCAATTCAGCTCGAATCGACTCGTTTTTTTATACTGGTTTATACTTAAATTTAAATCAAACCACTTTAAACCTATATAATTTTAGAACTGGTTTGAAGCAAAATAAACAAAACCAGTCTGAAATTAAACCAAACATAGAGATGTCTTCAATAAAGCAAACCTAGAGATGTATTGGACTCTCATATGTTGATGTTGGACAAGATTTCAGTTGGTTGTGAAACAGATTTTCAGTCGGTTCAGTATTTGTTTCAGTCAGTTCAGTGTTGTTCCAGTCAGTTCAGTGTTTTCCAATCGGTTCAGTCATGTGTTTTTCAGTTGATTCAGTGATTTTTCAGTCGGTTCAGTGTGTTTGACAGAATTTGCAGTCAGTTTGAACCGAATTATTTCTTAACCAAAATTGTTATTAAAAAAATCAGATCAATTTGAACCGGTTCGAACTAGTCCAGTTATTTTTTAATATAAAAAAATACTAATTTTTTACAAATCAGACCAATTCAGTTCAAAACCGATTCGGAGTCGAACTGGTTCATGAACAAGCGTACTCATCACCGACAACCTATTGTACTAGACACAGTTGGAGTTGCTAGAATCCACACATTATCACATTATGTGACTATGTTTTCATCCTAAGGATTACGTTTGTAACATGCATTCCTAGGACGTGGTCCACAGTATGCCACAGTCCGAACTCCGACGACAAAGAAAACATACATCTGAACCGCACACAACAACAAACATGAAAAAAAACGGAGATGTATGGGATATACTATATATAGTGATGATTCAGTGTTTCGAATTAATTATAAGTTGGCCAAAACCTAATTATACGTTGACATTTAAATGTAATTCATGTTTTTTTAAAATAAAATTATATGAAGTGTTTGTTGAGGAAAAATAAAAGAAAAAAACATGGTCTAGCTGATTGTCCTGAAACTTAACTTTAGTATAAAAAAAAAAAATTCAAAAACTGATCATTTTGATTTTTTTTGTTTAGAAAAGTAAGTATAAAAAAACATATTTCGAAAAATAGGTATACACGCATCCCCAAGTAGCGCGTATTGGCAATACGCGCATCTCAGGGTGGCGCCTATTGCATAGGCGCCCCCCAAGTGGCGCCTATTCAAATGGCTGAAGACAATTTTTTTTTTTTTTAATATTTCATAATGACGACTCGGTGTTTAATTAAAAATAAAATCATGTATCTATTAAAAAAAATTTAAAAAAAGTTGAGATATGAAAATTTTACTTGAAAAATTATAACTCAGACCATGTAAGTCCAAACTCAACACGGTTAACGTCATTTATGTCGTAAATCAATTATCTACGTAGGGTAATTTTTTTTTATTAAAAATACAGTGATTTTGTAACCTAACACTGTTTGTTTTATAATTTGACCGAAATAAGTAAATGCATTGGGTGAGAAATTTAATTATGTACTTACTCAAAAAAAATCAAAAATATTACGGTGCGTAGATAATTTAATTACGAATTAAATGACGCTAACTATGCGTTAATTTTTTACATATCGTATTATACAGTCAGTCTAAAAGTAAAAAATTAACGCATAGTTAGCGTCATTTAATTCGTAATTAAATTATCTACGCACCGTAATTTTTTTGATTTTTTTTGAGTAAGTACATAATTAAATTTCTCACCTAATACATTTACTTATTTCGGTCAAATTATAAAATAAACGATGTTAGGTTACAAAATCACTGTATTTTTAATCAAAAAAATTACCCTACGTAGATAATTGATTTACGTCATAAATGAAGTTAACCGTGTTGAGTTTGGACTTACATGGTCTGAGTTATAATTTTTCAAGTAAAATTTTCATATCTCAACTTACGGCATGCCGTACAGGCAATCCGTAAATCCAAATTTAATATTTTTTGCATCATTTGAAGCTCAATTAAAATATTTACTTACTATAATTTTTTTAATATATATATAATTTTGTTTTTAATTAAGCATCGAGTCGTCATTATGAAACAATTTTTTTAAAAAAAAAATTAAAAAAAAAAAAAGTGAAATGTCTTCGGCCATTTGAATAGTCGTCACTCTGGGTGCGCGTATTGCCTATTTTTTGAAATATTTTTTCTCTATACTTACTTTTCTTAAAAAAAAAATCAAAATGCTCCGTTTAAAAAAAAAAAGTCCTGAAACATAGTTATCAGAACCGGACCGGCGGTCGGACCGGGTCCGGCCGAGAACCGGACCCCTTTCCGGTTTGGTTCAGTTAAAAGACCGTTTTGCAAATAAATAGTGTTTGAACCGGGTCGAACCGGGCGGTTTTTAGAAAACCGGCCGGTTTCCGGTTCACTTTTAAGTTGATTTTTTTTCGGTTTTCGATTTTTTCCGGTTTTCTTTTTTTTTTTCGGCTGTTTTTTTTGGGGGGGTCCGGTTTTTGGTTATGCACAAACCAATCGGTTTAACCCAATTGGTTAGACCGGTTCACTACTATTGTGTATTGTGTTTGAGAATTGAGAGTAATGTGTTTGATATTGAAACTAGGTAGTTTGTGTATGTGAGAGATCATGTAGTTTGAGGTAATTATGTTTGTGTTTGAGACTATGTATGTATTTTAAGTTTTCAAATTTTTTACCCATTGTGAACAGTGAACCGCACACCGAACCGAGTTGGATCGGGTTGGACCGGACGAACCGTGAACCAGCCCCTCGCCGGTTCGATGTCCGGTCCGGTTCTGATAACTATGCCTGAAACTTAACACTTCTACCTGTCAACTTCAGCCTTTGACAGTAGCTTATCACTTCTGGCCAAAAAATAAAACAGTAGCTTATCACTTTATCGGTAGGACGTGGTCCATACTGATACTATTAATAGATATATATTACGTCATCCTCATCATACGTCAGCCAAACATGTGAATCTAGTCGTATGGCTAAAATATCTGTGAACACAGATGAAAATATTATATGATAATAAATATGTGGAGCTCGTGTGTTTGATTAAGACAAGATAAAAAATTTATGTGATAATAAAGAGAAAGAATATATAAACATTTATTAATTATATACATGAATATTTTAATTAAACTTAGTAAAATTGTATCATATAAGAAAATATTTTTTTATTAAATTAATACAAATTTAATAACATTATTAATTGGTCTTCACATGGTAAATGACAAACCATTTCGTACATAATTATATATATATATATATATAATATATTTGAGTTATCAATATATAAATAGAGTTTAAAATAAAATTTAAATTATTATATTAATTAACAAAGATAAATCAAATCAAATTAATTTTACATTATATATTATATTGATATGATTAACTCAACTTCAAAATGAAAATATTTTTTGTATAACGTTTATTATTTATAGTATATTCATTACATATATGTTAATTAAATTCATTTAGTAATAGCATTATAAAAAAAGTTATTTATAAACATTTTATTTAGTAAAAGTTAATTGTTTATTATTTTTTATTTATTTGTTTTCTTAGTTAAAATATGTGAAAACTATATACACAAACATAACTTAATAAATTAGATATGCATATACACTATTTAGACTACTATTAGTTTTATTATATATATATCAAAATAAATTTACTTCAAATATAATAATAATTGCGAAATAGCAATATTAAATAATTATTTTAGAAACTTTTATGAAAAGTATCATTTTAATTTTATAATTATAAATACATAAATGAAAATCTAACATGGGTATTTATCTATTTAATTTTAAAAAATTTAATATTATTGTGTTATAATTTTTTTTAAAACTTTTTTCTCAACAAACATGATTGTGTACACATTTAGAATTTTTGTTTAAAATTTGATTTCTTTTTACCTAATTTTTTTAAAACTTAGAAATCAAATAAATAGTTATATATTTTAATTCTTAGCGGAAAAAAATATACATGTACTATTTATTTAGTTCAGTTTTTAATTAACTTTGTTACTATTGTTTATCATATTTTCCGTACATTCCACACTTAATTCATTTTTTAAGTTAATTAAGCTAAACCATAATTACAAATTAGTCTAAAATATATATTAAATATCATTTATATATCATAAGTCTTGTTTATCATTTATTTATTTCAAATTATATATTTTACAATAATTCTTTTTTACAAAAAATTGTGTTTTCATTCTTATTTATTTATTTAACTCTTAATTTTTGTGTAATTTTTCAAAGTAAATTGTTAGGTGGAAAATTTGCAATTTACTATTGTTTGAAGAAAATTTAATTTGACGTACTTATAAATGTAATAAATTTTGAAATTGAACGTGAAACTTTTGGTTAATATTAATTAAAAATAAATATGTTTAAATGAATATTTGGGCCACCTTGTGTTTTTTCATGTAATTTAATGCATTTTTATGTTTGTTTAATATGTGTTGAATTCGAATACAAAAAATGCAATTACGGGTTTGATTTCGACCTAGAATCGTATTATTTTTTTATTGATTCAACTAAAAAATTTAGTTGTCAGTTGAAATTGAACAGCGTCTGTATTTTAATGTTTGAGAGAGAAAGCAGTAGCAATGGAGAAGATCCTCATCTTCGGTGGAACTGGATACATCGGAAAGTACATGGTGAGGGAAAGCATCTCCATGGAACACCCAACCTTCGTCTACGCTCGGCCGCTCACTCCAAACTCATCTCCCTATGCAGTAAAACTCCGTAAGGAGTTCCAGTCCATGGGGGTCACCATTGTTGTGGTATATAGCTTCTTCAGATCATATATATAGACAACATATACATATATATCTAACCCATGAATGACTGCAGGGACAACTGGAAGAACATGAGAAAATGGTGTCGGTTCTTAAACAAGTAGATGTTGTCATATCCGCTCTACCATATCCTCAGGTCTCTTCCCAGCTTCATATCATAGACGCCATTAAAGCTGCAGGAAATATCAAGGTACAGTGGTGTATATATATATATGTTAACTCGTGTATTAATTAATTCCCTGTTATAGAGGTTCCTTCCATCAGACTTTGGATGCGAAGAGGACAGAACTACACCCCTTCCACCCTTCCAAGCACTTCTAGAACAGAAGAGGATCATCCGAAGGGCCATAGAAGCTGCAAACCTGCCATACACTTATGTCTCTGCAAACTGCTTCGGAGCCTACTTTGTGAATTTTCTTCTTCATCCATCTGAAGAGAAGCGAGACGACATTGTTGTGTACGGAACAGGCGAAGCAAAGTGTACGTCACTTTCCTAGTTAAAATCAAGCATATATATGTATATATCTCCATATATACAGATGCAGCAAACAATCTATATGTTTCTTGTGGCAGTTGTACTTAATTATGAAATAGATATTGCAAGATACACAATCAAAGTGGCGTGTGATCCAACATGCTGCAACCGTATAGTGATCTATCGACCTGCAAAGAACATTGTCTCGCAGAACGAGTTAATCTCAATGTGGGAGGGAAAAACAGGTCTGTGCTTCAACAAAGTTCATATGCCGGAGGAAGAACTTGTGAGACTGTCTCAAGGTAATCAATACAAATGAATCACAGGTTTCTCGGGTGTCAAAAAATCAAGTTAATTTCATGTATTTTTCGTAGATCTACCACATCCGCAGAATATACCCGTCTCGATCCTTCACTCTGTGTTCGTGAAAGGGGATCTTACGAGTTACGAGTTAAGAGAAGATGATATTGAAGCTTCGAACCTGTATCCAGAACTTGAGTTCACTGCCGTGGATGGTCTCCTCGATGTATTCATCAATGGCTTTCCTCCTCCACCCACCCTAGCTGCGTTCGAGTAAAACCAGATGAAAGCATGAACCTTTCCGTAGAGGGTGGTTATGAATTATGATCTATTTACTTGTAACAATAATGATCATCACTCAAACATATTTATGTTATCAAAATATAAAATTATTAATACTATATTTTACTACGCAAATTTACCTTAGAAATGCAGTTGTATGTATGTATTCCTTTTTGGTGTGTGTGTGTGTGTGTTGGGTGGAGGTAGGTAAGTGCATACAAAAATGAAGCTGCACTCCCGAATGACGATTTGATAAGCAAACAGAGATTAGTAGAAACCCATGAGTGACATGAAAATTTCAGTTGTGTTATTCATTGAAGGAAAACTGCACTTTCTGACGTGGGGATTCTCTAACGGCTGCTGCAGAAGTACGTACGTAGTTCTATATTTTGGGTGGAGAAGATCCTCATCTTCGGTGGAACTGGATATATCGGAAAGTTCATGGTGAGGGCCAGCGTTTCATGGCCCACCCCACCTTCGTCTACGCTCGCCGGCTCACTCCAAACTCCCCTCCCTCTGCGGTACAACTCCGTAAGGAGTTCCAGTCCATGGGTGTCACCATTGTTGAGGTATATATATATATACATATATATCAAAGACAACCTAACCTATAGATATACATACATATATGTACACGTTTCTAAAAACTACGTACATATATATGCATGACCCGTGAATGAATGCAGGGAGAAATGGAAGAACATGAGAAAATGGTGACGGTTCTTAAGCAAAGTAGATCTTGTCATCTCAACCCTCCCGTATCCTCTGCTGTCTTCTCAGCTCCATATCATAGACGCCATTAAAGCTGCAGGAAATGTCAAGGTGAAGGAAATATATATACATATATACATACATGATAGATGTATAGATGTACTACAGTAGTATATAACCTATATATAAGTATATGTTAACTTGTGTGTATATATTCCTTGTTATATATAGAGGTTCCTTCCATCGGACTTTGGTTGCGAAGAGGACAGAACGACACCGCTTCCCCCTTTCCAAGCTTTCCTAGATAAGAAGAGGAACATTCGAAGGGCCGTCGAAGCCGCCGCCATACCGTACAGTTTTGTGTCTGCTAATTGCTATGGAGCTTACTTCGTTAATTATCTTGTTCGACCAACAAGACGATGTTGTCGTCTATGGAACAGGAGATGCAAAGTGTACGTATTAATTATTGATGTTTTATTCATATTAATTTCTATTTTTTCATTCTCTCTGAATTTTCAGTTGTTCTTAACTATGAAGAAGACCCAAGATGCTGCAATCGTATCGTCATCTATCGACCTCAAAGGAACATCAAATCCCAGAATGAGATAGTCTTCAGGAAAGGAAAGGGATTAAAACCACACCGCATTTGGATGTGAATTACTTGTAGTTTTGGAATATATGTATTGGGGTAGTCGAAAAAAATCTCATCCATAATGTTTATATTATTTCTGTTAAACAGCATTTTTGTTTCTCTATATAATAATTCATAGGGTCACTTGTCTATCTAATTTGGGACAATCCATGACTATCATATCATAAAGAATTCAAAAGAATCCATTGAAAATGCACATATTTGATCTGTGACAAAAGTTGCTTTGCTTATTATTAATGTCCACTTACTCACCCCCTGCAGTTTCCTCAGCAACAGATTTCTTATACTCTGGCTTCAGCTCATAAGTCCCTTGATTGGCCCCTCTCTTGTTATACACACAAAGTCCGTTGGGTCCGCTCAATATCTCTTTCACAAATTGCTACAATAGATGTAAATAACACCATTTCAAATCAATTTCTAATCAAATGTAAGTGGTGAAGTGAACATACCGCAGGTTGATCGGTTTCTTCCACCAGGTGCCTCAAGGTCCAGTTGGGTTGCTTCTCGAATAACTTGAACATTATATCTTCCAACTCTCCTCGGTCTCTTCTGGTTCTCTTCAGGTCTGATTGTTTGACAGGTTGCATTTTTCTCTTGTCCTGATTTATACAAATGAATCACCTTATCCATGTAGCTTTGAATTTTGATGGGCGGCACTAAATTTTTCCAGATCATGAAATGATATGATATGTTAAAACAAAGTTTTTTCGTACCTTATTAATAGCGGATATAATTCCAACGCCAGGCATAGGCCTCATGTGAACGCCTCGATCATTGTCGAGCACCTATTATTTACATCAAAAAGTGAAAAGGAGTTTTATTGTATAACAGGCATTGTTATGTTAAATAGAAGGAAAAGTGTTGTACCTGTATCTGTCTGTTCTTAACCATTGATTTATTTGTGCGTTCACGGCAAAGCTTTCCATATTCAACCAAGTTTGCAGTTTTGGGCTTCATGTCAAATTTTTGATCAATCTTACCTTCCACTGCAAGTTTACCTATAAAGTTATCACAGATTTGGCACAATTAGACGATGCAAATATCTCAAAAAGAGTGATGACAAATTAGGTAAGTAACATGGATGAAAACAAGTCTTCGTAGCAATGCCATCTATCAGGGGGATGCATACTACTACTACTTTTTTAATGTTATGCATATAAACTATTATCAGAATCATTACGCAAATAATCACCCAAATATTAGAGCCGTTAAAGCGTAAACCCGTGAAAGTGTTATGAATAGAGACTTAAAATTTCAATAACAGCCCTTTTCACCCTGTCTACTTGAACAATTTCCAGAATGTGACATGCCCTAGAATTACTCAGCATCACAGCTACTTGTTGTCCAGCAATTACACCATCTGATGGACTTTCAATTAACCCCATTAGATACCCGAACAAAATTGCAAGAAAGCTAGAGACCTCCACGATGAAAGTTTACTAAGTTTTATCATAGGCCACACTAAGTTTACTTGAAAGAGATGGTCACGGGTGAAGAACTTAAGCTGATATTTTACACAAGAACTACGTCCCAATCAACAGAGACTAGCTGTTCCTTACACTATTGCATGTTAGACCATTTACTGAACCAACTGCAGAAAAACAAACTATGAACAGTATGACAGCATTATGAATAATAGATGAAATAATAAGTTAAGTACTCATGACATAAATAGCCGATATGTTAAATCACTTCTAGAAGTAAATCACCATGGTTTGAGTTTGACATTCAATAGAAAAATTATATCACCTTGGCTTGTTTCAGAGAACACACACATAGGAATAAAGTCGTTATTCATGTTCAAAGCATAAGTCTTTGGCGCGTTCCCATTCTCTGGAGCTGCAACCTCCAGAGTAAACTAGTTCAAATTGGAAAAGGATTAGGATTAAACAGTTGAAACAATGCTGATTTGAAACTTAAAAGAACCTCAAAGCTACGTTCCACTGCAACTGACAGGATATAGAAATGCAAACCGCATTACAGCGGTGTAGTTTTTTGGGTTGGATTACTTAACATTTATATTCCTTATTCAAAACAATATACGTCGCTTTCAACTAGTGGAACTAATAGATTGACAGAAAGAGAAATACTAACAGTAAATAAATAAATTGTTAAGATTTATCACATAATTGAGTATTTTTCACAGGTTTACCATCAATGATAACTAAGGCTAATTATTAATAGTGTTTTTTTCGACAATCTGCATCCGGAAATATCCATTTTTTTTGTTAATTCTTCAAAAATATTCTTCTCTTTGATCATATTGTCTTCTCTAAGTCAAAATATTGAATCAATTACTGCACAACTCCAGTTAATCGAATAATTAAACCTCTTGGCATCGAAATGCAGCTGTGCCACAACACAACTCTGGAAACTCAAATTACTCCAAATTAAGAGACCCGATTTCACTTCGAGGAAATAAAACAGAAACAGAGGGGAACCTCAAGAGAAGAAGGGTCATCCTCGGGAACGAGAGGATTGAGAGAGACGGTGACTTTGCCAACGGGAGTTGGGTCAGATGAAGGGTGAGATTTCCAGGACCTTGCCACCACGAGGGGAGATTTCATCAGCCACACCGCTTTATCCGCCCTCGCAGTCTCCACTTTGCTGGTGCTGCTACTATGGTGATCGTCTTCTTCCATCGATCCTTTAGGGTTCTTACCGTCTTTCTCTCGAGTCTCGTAACTTTGCTTTGCCGACACATATTTTTTTCCTTTTTTTATATATAGTTAACCGTGTACGGCTACGGATATTAAAAAACCATACTCATTTATAACATTTTAATTATATTTATAACCATACTCATTATTATTATATAAATATATATTAATAATAGAAGTAGAATATTTATTTTCAAATTAATGAATTTAGAATTTCATGACCAAGTCTACGTGAATTTATTGTGGCAATTGTGTCGTGTTTAATCATGTCTAAACAGATAAATATTAAACGTGTTTCAAAATGTATAAGAGTTGTTTAGACACAAAATTCGTTAAGGTCAAACTCATATACACTTAAAAATTAAGTGTGTATTTTAATATTTTATTATTATTATTATACTTAAACGTGTCACATGTATACACGACACGATTAGTTAATCGTGTTTATACAGATATATGCATATCTGAGGTGTTTAGACGTATAAGAGTTGTCTAGACACGAGATTGGGGTGGGCAAAATTAAATACTGATGGATCAGCCAATGCAAATCCGGGACCGGCGGGATTCCAAAGAAATCATGGGAACTTCAAGGGGTTCCAAATAAAGTTGAGAACTTCAAATAGTCTTGTGGCGGAGCTATGAGAGATTAGAGATGACTTAGTTTTGACAAAAAACATGAGGATAAACGAGATCCATGTGGAATCAGATGTTAAAGAGTCCATATGCATTATAGTAGAAGAAGTGGACAATGATAGACATTTAATGACACTAATTTCCGATTGCAGGAAGCTATTTTTGGAGTTCCAGAGATTCAAACTAAGACACATTTATCGGGAAGCAAACGGTGCAGCTGACCATCTTGTCAAAGCAGCGGTCAACCTTGAAGAAAATTTTGTGATCTTAAATGATCATCCACCCGGAGTTTTGTCAATTATTAAATCAGCACATATTTAGTTTGGCCAAAAAACAAGACTTGTATCTCCTAACTAAGTTTGTTTTGTATTGTAATATTAAGCTTATTTGTACCACAAAATAAGATATGAGATCCGTTAAGGTCAAACTCATATGCTTTAAAGCATATTGTGTCGTGTTGTTTCATCATGTCGTGTCAGAAATTGTCATCCCTAACTTGAATGATGTTAATACTAAACCATTACAGATTAACCCAACCCAACAATCTGATTGCAACAAAACCGACTCTTACATTGTTGAGGATATATCAGAACGATTCCGACTGTATTTTCAATGACAACATCAAACTAAGGTCATACACTTCATCAGCAAACATTACAAGAAGGATCACAATTATCGAAAAGAAACAAAGCTAATCATATTCTAACTCATCGGGAGTAATTGGTCGCTTAAGAGGCACAATCGATTTCTTCTCAACATCTCGAGACAACGCTTTCCTCATATCTGTAAATGTAAAGTGCGTTTTTAACATAAGGCAACAACACCAACAGTGTCAAAGAACAGACGTTAAATGTTACTTAAACTCACCTAAGGCATCTTCTTCCCCTGAATAGTAGCGGAGAACGCGTCTATAAATGACATACCCGAGCTACAAGAACAGAAACTGAAGTGTCACAACAGCAGCTTAACCCGTGAAGAAGAGGTTTTAAAGAAAGGAGATTAAAATCATTTGCAGAGTTATACAATGAGCTTAAGATGTTGAAGAATACTCACCTTTTCGTACATCTTTATGGCCGGTGTATTTGATGCTCGCACGAAAAGATCAACAAAGTATGCCTTGTCTCTACGCATAAATTAGACACACTGAGGTTAGTGAAAAGAAAAATTGTAAAAAACTTTTACCATCAAATAAATCATGATGCAGCCAGCACACAGCAGAAATTAAAAACAGCAAATTATGATTTCAAAATTACGATTTGGGGTGGCTATGTGAATCGCGTACATTTTGTCACTGACATCTTCTAGCAGATTCATAAGTTTCTTTGCCACTTGTTGCCTCCGGAAATCTGGAGAAACAGTCACAGCAGTAACATGACCATGCCAAGATTCACCTTGCCCTTCGACTTTCCCCATAACTGAAGTATATAATAAAATCACACCAAATATAACTGTGTGAGAAGAGACCCTAAAAAGGAAGATAAAGTGGATAGAGAGAGTACAGATGAAACATGTGATGTGAAAGAGACAAAGAAACGATAGATCTGTAGCAGAAAGATCTCAATGAAAGTCGACCATGTTAGGATAAAGCTCTCATATTTCTCACAGTGAACCGCAAAAAGATATCAGTTAGGTTCTCGGATGGCAAACTTATAATTTAATATCCTTTTTAATTGCGATGAGGATCATGTTGAACGGTAAGACAGTACCAAAGCTCCATCCACCATAACCAGAGGAAAAACACATTCAAAATCACTACTGAACATGACTTGTCCCATCTCCATGCTATGAACCGACGAAGTAAATGTATAATGGTTAAAGATTCCTCCATTATGATAGATATGGCAGGAATCTTTATATTATTGGATCACCAGTCTTATACACGAAGTTGAATCTTTCATTTAATAAGGCCAGTAGACATTTGCTGCAGCATACTGTGCCATAATTCAACTTAAATTGTTTAGAACAAAGGATGCTGATATTTTTACTTCATTAATTAATATACAAGACACTGTTATTATTGATTACACTATTAATCTTCTTCAAGTGTTTCTTAGCCACAGGTTACGAATTTGAACTACAATGAAGACAACTAACATAAAAATAAAGCGCCAAGACATGAACAAACTATTCACTATGGGACAGAGTACACTAACCTCAAACTAATTTCTTTTCTACGGCCTATGCCAGGACTACTTATCCTCCTCTTGGCTTTCCACCCGGGATGACAGTCATATGGGACTTAGTCCGCTTCCTGAACACGCTGTTTGTGGTTAAAACTAGTCCGCTTCCCGTTTCAACTAATGAGGGACTAGGTCCTAATCCCATGTGACATTCTACTAGTGTGTGCCAAACAATCAAATTGAGTTGGTCAATGAGGGATCGATTTTCCACCTATCGAACTTAAACTTTGGGCTAATTTATCCTCTATACTGCTAGCTAGAGGATTGAACTTAGACTTAAGTGTCGTAAAAGGTAAAACCCTAAACAAATATCAAAATTGGATATGCTTCAAAATTACTTCTCAAAACAACAATTTTTCTAAGCCAATCAGCTTTGCGAAGAGTCGAAAATACCAGGAGGTAATCAAAATGTGAGGAAAAGGAGAAGAAAAAAGCTTACTGTAACCCATAATACGGTCCCCTGGTGCTTCTGCAACGTGAAAATAATCAGGCCATCTCGCCAAATAGGTCATGTAAAACGTCATGTTGAACTGAAATACCCAATTTCCATAATAAATCATCAACATACAAAATAACAAGTAGTCGAATCGTGAGCTGAATCAAGAATCCGCAGAAAGAATATGAATCCGAGCAGCGATTGAATTAGAGTGGAGCTTACAGTCTCAGTGAGATGATCCAGATTGACGGAAGCAAAGCGAAGAAGATCGTTGCAGCAGAATCTGCGAATCGTCGTCATTCCCTCTCAACTGAACTTGACTCTCTGGCAGGGTCTCTAGAATGAAGAAGAATTGCTGAAAGACGACGGGTCAGGTTAGAGTTGGACATTTTGATTGCGTTTTTTTATGGCCTTTAACTTAAGAGTTAATTCTGTATTTACCCTACGTTTTCAGTATTTGTAATTTCATTATATATATTTGGGTTAATTACTTAATTGGTTGCACATGTTTGACAAATGTTCAGAATGGTACACATGTTTCAAAATGTGATTAATTGATTTTGAAATGTGACTAATTGATTTTTTTACTGTTCACCGTTAGAAATCACAGTTAAGTCACTATTTAGATACGTAAATGACATAATTACCCCTAGAATCATCTTCAAGAACACATCATCTTCAAAAACAAAAATCGAAGAACCCAGAAATTAGATTTCTGCGTTCTTGAAAAACCCAGAAACGCAATTCTGGGTTCTTCGATTCTTGTTCTTGAAGATGATGTGTTCTTGAAGATGATTCTAGGGGCATAATAGTCATTTCACAATTCAATAATATTTTAAAAAAATTAATTACCGGTAAAATTAACGATTTAGTAACAGAATGATCAATTAATCACATTTGGAAAAACATGTGTAACCAATTAGTCACATAGCAAAATCAATTAATCACATTTTGAAACATGTGTAACCATTCTGCACAATGGTGAAACATGTGTAACCAATTAAGTAATTAACCCTATATATTTTAGGTAGTGAAGTTTTATTTCAAACTTTAGGGAATGAAAGATAATTAAACCAATATTTGGGGATCTCTTTGTCATTTCCCTCAGTTACTGGTAACCTGCTACTCAGAGCTTGAGGTTCTGTTCGCCGTCTCCCTCCCTGTAACTTCTCTTTCTCCATAACTGAATCTCACTATCGCCTGATTCGAAGTGGAGATCGGACAATTGTTCGACTGAATTAGTAGTTTCTGGTAAGTTCTGTACTTGAGAATCGTTTGATTGCTTGATGTGACAATGGATTCGAGTTTTCATCTGTACTTCACTGCTTTTTGTTCGCTTTTTCTCCTCAGAGATGCTACTTTCTCAGGTTACATACATACCTTGGGATTTACCATATGTAGCTGTTTTTTTTCCGTTGTCTGCGGTTAGATTCGAATACCGATTTGTTTCCCTCTGATATTTTCAAAAGTTGAAAATTTATGCTTGAGGTTGCTCATTTTGGTGATTATGTCAGTTTTCTGAAGTTTTGTTGCGTGATTTATGGATAGATCGTTAAAGTTTCGATTGTGTTTGTCTGTGTTGATGATCAACAGGTTTAATCTGTTGAATTTGGTTCAAGAGTGTTTCGCAATTGATGCGGTGAGTTGTATGCGATGGAGATTCTTGTTATTGTCGATGCACAGCATAAGAGTCAGTACTACAGCAGAAGTAGGTCACAGAGATTAGCCAGATTTAACTCCACTCCGTCCAAGAAGTTCAGCGAGGTCAACTGCAGAACTTTCTATGCCACCAAAGGGTTTCTTCCAAGCCCTAGAAGGGCATCAAGTATTGCTGCTATCAAAGTGAATCTGAGATCTCCCACTACTGAGAAGAGTAGTGGAGCTTCTCACCTTGAGTCTACCCCGAAAAGCACTCCCATTCCCATTAATACCAAACCCCTCCACAAAGAAGAACCTGTAGACAGTGGGTTCTTCAACGGGAGTCTCTCTTTTTCTGAACGTTGGGCTGGTCCAGCTTACTCAAGCTCACCTCCACCTAGTTGTTTGCCAATCCCCAAGTTTCTGCAACTGCCCAAGCGAACAATGTCTCTTGACTTGCCTCGTATAGTTTCTGATGTCTCTATTTCACCGCACTTGATTGCAAAATCTGCTCCTGCTTCTCCAACTAGAAAATTTAGTCCTCTTCCCACAAAGGATTTGTTCTGCAGTGCTGACTCAGCTACTAACACACTGCGGCGTATCCTTAATCTTGACTCAGACGATGAATGACTTGTCTGGGAGGGTGGGGTTCCTGCATATATAACGGTTAATTGTACTAGTGTCTAGTATTAGATTGTATACAAGCGTAATAGTTGATCGCTTATGAGTCAGTATGATTCCAGTTAGCTAGAAAGATATACTAGCTCCTGATGGGTTTGGTGAATCAATTGGTGCACTCTCTGTGGATGGCAAAAAACTGAAGCTGTTGCATGGCCGCTGTTGCTGATCTCAGTGCCAGAGAAGAGAAGATTGCAGAGGCATATTTTGTGTTCTGAAACACAGAAAGAAAGTTCTCAACAAAATTGCAACTCTCTTCTAAGGAGGAAGTTGGTGAAAGGCACTTCCATTAGTAGAAATTCAATGCCCGAGCCATCTCAGGTCTACAAATTCCTGTATATGGTGTATAGCCGTTCTCCCCAAAGTCGTCTAGGCTTGTCCATCCCCCTTCTAATCAGTTCATGTTGATTTGTAGAGTAGCTAGCCCTAGCCCTCATCATAGTAGTTCTTCTGTCATTATTGCTGTATGTTCTTCTCTCGGTTATGTAGTGATTGTCCTTCGGCCAACTTTTCTTGTTTTTAAGAAAAGAAAAGTATGGGAAGGGACAGACAGTAGTACTAGTTATGTTTTGTGTTACTTCTGCTTCCACCCCTTCAGAGGTTAATTGGTTCATCTATCCTATCCTATTATAAGATGTCAAAAGTCTTAGTTAGATTTAAGTTTACTCCTGTAATGATGCGTAGACTGCGGTTCATTGCAAGCACCTGCTTCTATGCAAGGTAATGTCCTTTCCCTATCCTACTACATCTTCTATTGGTTGTACAATTATTTGTCTCAATGTTGATATAAACTGCAGGAGCTATTTCAAGGAAGGCTGCTGAGGCAGCAATGTGTTGGATTTAAGATCACAGAGCTTGTTCTCTCTTACTCTCTTGTGGTCCTTGTGAAAACAGTATGTTGTTCCCTTTCGCCATGTTTGGATTTTCTCAGTTACAGTCGAGTCTATTTGAGCTGTCATGAATGTTTTGGTTTTTACTGTAGACATAGTAATTTTAGAGTTTGGCTTCAATAACTAAATTTTGTGCCTTATATTATGCGAAAGTTGGTTACCTAATTTTATGTGATGTCTGCTTTATGTTCGAAACCGTTCTTTGAATGTCTCACAATTTCTTGCCTTGTAAGACAAGTTACTACATCACACTAGTTAGAAGAGGAAATAAGGTAGTCAACCGACATCAAATCGAATCAATCTTGCAAAAAAAATAAACTTGTAACTTTTGTCCAATTAAAGAAGTATTGGAGCAAAAAAAGAAGACTAATCCATTTAATGATTAAAAATAAAAACGCTACAAAAAATACAATTCTCTAATGAAGATGGCCTCTTTCACTGCTTGAACTTCTTATCATTTCTAGTTCTCTTCCTCGTTTCCCTTTTTTCGACCGAGTACTGTTTCTTGATCAGCAAGTTAGACATGGCTGTCTTCAATGCCTCCGCAGCTGCCAAGTAAACGCTTTCCTCTATCAACACACTTCCCTGCAATTTCTCAAGCAGTTTCTTACCTCCGGGTATTGCTTCGTCTTCAAGCATCATCGGCTCCAATTCACTGTTTTCCTTAAAACCATTCATAGCTCGAACCCGGCCCATTGAGGAAAAGTTGACACCATTCAATTTAGAAATTCCAGTTACCATCCATAAAAGCCCCTGAGAGGAGCTTGTAGCTAGGCTTGTGGGTATGAAGCTTTCTCCCACAACTGGAACCACCTGGAATAAAGCCATTGATGTTCAATCATGGAGTCTAGTAGCAAAGCTAAGCATGCATTTCACTATCATTTCTTCTCTTAAATTGGGGCCAGTTAGGACCCAACCAGGTTTAAGGGTTGATTTATGTATGCCAAAAATTGGATAGATAGAGGGCAGGGACAATGCTAAAGTTGAATGCAATTTGCAAACATCTATAATAAATAAATGTAATTTAAGGACGGGGGATGACAAATTTTTCCTAAGCAAAAACCTGCATTTGTTTTTTTAGCTCCAGGAAAAAGAAAAGAAAAAAGTTTACCTTAACAAAAGAGAGTGATTTAGCAGAAAAATCACAGCTCAACAACAGAATTCCTTTATAGCTGCAATGCATTATTATCATTACATAGAAAAAAGTATTAGTGTGGTAGATTGATATGCAATAAATACCAACACCTCTGCGCTTAACAAACATTACCTTTGAATAGCCACTGCTATCAGGGTACCATTTTGAACCGCACAAAGATCAGTAACAGCACAAAAGTTGTCTTCTCCCACTCCATTGGTCTTTTTCTCCTCTTCTTTTCCAGTAGACTCTAAAAGTCCTGCCTTTAGGAAGAAAAAAATCATTCCGTATAGAGAAGTACTAATACATTCAACTGTATAACAGTCTACAAAGTATCATAATTCCGAACCACGTGAATTATCATAAATGCGTAAAGATAATTCATAAATGTATTTTCTGTCCAAGAGAGTCAGGATAAGAGAAGTACCTTTGGTCCTACTTCACAAGTACTGAGGAGAGAACCCAATGTAATATCCCAAAGCCGAACCTGCAAAAAATAATGTGATAAACATAGCTAGCAAATAGTTCTGTTCTGGCACATGTAAAGAGGAGATATCAGCTCTCTTTAGTTACCGTGGAGTCTCCACTACCAGATACAAGAAACCCAACTGGATTATCAGGGGAACAAATAAAATCAAGGCAGGAGATGAACCTGAAGGCCATATAGAAAATATGGTGTTAATAAAGAGCGCAACATTAAGGTATTATCAATTCAAATCGATGGAAAACAGCATAAAGAAGCATGATTACTTACTCTGAATGACCCAAGCAGAAAGACTGAATTTCATGAGCCCCATCTAGTGGTCTCTTAGGAAATACAGTTACCTGTCATCATGTCATTACAATATTAGAGACTATAACATCATCCACCTCGTCAGCTCCACTAATAACAAAGGAAGAAGATTTACTCGAATTTTGAAATCTCGATCAGCGCTAACAATGAAGCGTCCATCTGGTGAAAACTCCTGTGTGTATCGACTTGATATTAGCACAATCTACTTAGTCATAAACTGCTTCCAAGTTAGTAATGATGAGAATGAAGTGTGAGAAATGACTTACCAAGCTAGTAATGATGCTACAATAGTGAGAAAGCAACGAAGCTGCCTTCTTATTGACTAAACAGAATTTCCCTCCTTCTTCCTCTAACCTCAAGACCCAAACAACTCCAAACTTGTCAGCAAAACAGACATGGAGATTGTCATTGCTTATAGCAATTGCACTCACTCTCTTATCAGCAGACCTAAACCAGCCATACAAGGTCACTTTAATGAGCATTCAGCACCTTTTTTAACAGAGAAGGAAAAAATTGAAATAACTGAAGTGTATACAATGAGATTAAAATTAGATTGGAGAAGATGCATCAAATTCCATTTAGTCTTTTTTAAATACGGGCATCAAGACTTACACTGTACAAATGCAATGCCAAGAAACGGTTGACCATATCTTGACTAGCTTGTCATCACCAGCAGATACAAAAAGCTCCCCACTTGAACCATAACGAATAGCTCTTATAGAATCCTTGTGAAATGGCTTATCTGAATCATCCACCAAGGAAACTGAATCGTCTTTGCTGGAAAAATTAGAGGAAAGATATTTGACTGATTAGATATGAAACTCCAATATGGTAAATTAATATGTTAAAAGTATCAGAACACTAACCAAAAGTGGCATATGGGGTAATGCACACTCACATAGGAATACGTAAGAAAAGAACCAACATAGATAAACTACTAAAATAAAAACCCTACCATTACCCAGTTAGCTGTTAGCCAGATGGAAGGAAAAAAGTAGGCAAAGCATGACAAAGCGTTATGTTACTGATGAATTCCTATTTCAAGTAGTTATGGGACGCCTAGTATGCAATCAAATTGGACAAAATCTAGGGCGCTAACTTGATTCTCTTTTTGATGGAATATTATCTATGAAAATTGACAATACATAATATAAATTTTAAAGTTGGATACAAGTTCACCAGAGTCAAACCATGCAACCACACCACATTGCTCTATTCATATTGAATTAACAGTAACTGAGACAGTGTGACCACGCCCATCCATTTCTTATCACTGTATCCACGGTGATTCACTTATTTTTTTATTTTAAAGTAGGGTTCTTCGTATTAACATAATTTAGCACAAGATAAATGACCCAGAATATTCAGGTGTCCTAGCAGTACTTTGATCCATCTAAGTAGGCGAGGATAATGTAGCAGAAAAATGAGCTGGTTCAAAGATAAGGAAGCAGACGCTTGATAGCAAACTCAATTCTCCTTTTCTAATTACTTGGCCACTACTATCGTCTGCCGAGTGAAAAATTCATAGCAGAGAACAAAAAAAGTGCCTTAACTAAGATTCTATTCATAATTAAAACATCCGAAACACTTCATCAACAATCAATGTGAAGAAAAATAGTGAGCTTTCAAGACAAAGCCCGTTTTCTGCCAATTAGATAGCGTTTTCCATTTCAAATTTCTTCAAACTCCCTAAAACAAGCAACAAATGTCTCTCGAACTCATTCAGGATAAGGTTAGGAGCGTACTGCAGATCGTATACGCGGAGGTCTGATCCAACGGCGACAGTGACTGATTTCTGAGAAGGATGTACAGCAATTAGGGCCGGAGCCACCTCCAAATCACGGCTATTTTCGCTTTCTTCCATATGCGCGTCTTCCATTTCAGTGGTCATTGAGGAAGAAGGGATTCGTGTCTATGGTTTTGAGGGATTGTCACCTTCCTCTGCTACGCAAGCTCAAGCTGGGTTTAAGCGGCTAGACAAGTAGAAACTGTTCCGCCGCACGGCGGCAGTTTCAGTTTCCTCATTTTCTTGAATTTCACTAATTGCAAACAAAGTCTCTATTTTATATGAATTTCACTAATGAGCATCAAAATTCACTTTTTCCGTTAGAGACCCCTAGACATTCGATGGGTTTTGGCTATGGAAATTGAAAGTATAGTACTTTGTCTAATGAGACCCATAGGTAATAGGTTATAGTCGAGTGCTAATTTTTGAAAGGGAGTAATTTTTTATTTGTTTATTTTTTAAAGGGAGTAAATTAAAAAGAAAAAAATGTTACCGTATCCATTTTAACAAAAATTGACACTTTGATGACTTTTTTATTTTTATTTTTAAATAAATGCAAGTTGAACTTATACAAATTATAATTTATTAGCTTTATTTAATTTATTGTATAAGTTCAACTAGTAATTTGCCTTAAAAAAAAAAACAAATTCCCAATTTATTCAATTCCTTAAAGTTCACACTAATGTTAAGGCAATATGTATTGAAAACCGATCGATTTGTATAACGAAAATGAACATAGATATTGCAAAATTTCCTTTCAATGGAGCTAAATTTGTATTACATTTTTATAATAATTAAATTAAAGAAGATGGGATGAGATGGGAAGTCAATCCATGCTCCTTCTCCTCGTCATCAGTTTGCAGGTGCAGGGGATCCTCCATTGATTATGTCATTCACCATGTCTGCACACAAAACAACAACCTCGTACATCAACTAATATGCATGCTTATAACATAAATCTATACATACATAATATATATGTAGCCAGGTACGTACCCCATTCTTCCTTGGTGGTGCAGTCATTGTCGCAACCCATCTCACAGGTAGAGTAGCCACGGCCACTGGCAATGCACTCCTCGACACACGTGGTAAAGCACGATTTGAACTTTCCTGCCTCGGCTGGGGTTTCTGCGGATTTCTGGGCCGCCTCGCAGGGGAGGAATGCAGAGGTGAAGATGAGGCAGATCACAAACACGACAATCATCTTGTTGAATGATGCCATTGTTTTTCTTACACGTGAAAAGATTAGGGATTTATTTATTGCTTTATTATTGCTTGGTGGATGCTTATGAAGGAGATCAAAGAGGGATTGATATTTAATATACTGTAGAGAGAGAGAGACATAACCCTAATTAGAAAATGCCCTAAAGATGAGGGGAACCCTAACTCCTTAACCAATTTCACTAAAACTATGTTGAACAGATCGAAATCATTAAAAAAAATATATTATTATTAGTCATAAAATTGGTAGATAAAAAATACTGAAATACTCTCTGCATGCATGGCCCATGCAAATAATAATAATAGAGAAAAATTGACACTTCATCTTCAATTTTGTCTAATTTTCTCCTTAAATTTGTCATTTTTCAAAATAAAACTTCTTGGCCATTTTTTTTTTATTAGTTTTCAATATTTCCTACTTACTTTATTTAGAAGTGGAGAGAAATAAGTGTGTGTTTGTTTAAAAACCTAACTAATTATAGCAAGATACAACAAGTATAAATGATCGTCACATTTGATCTCTATCTCGCCAAGCATTCTCAGACAACACGAGATCATAAACCCTAATAAAATTCAATAAGCGCTATCACTAGCTAATACTTGGAGTCCAAGTCATTAGTTATTCTTGTTAGAATAAGATGGCATTGAAGAAGCTTCTTGTCGTGTTCTTTGCGTGCCTCATCTTTCCCTCTGCATTATTCCACATTTGTGAGGCCGACACGAAATCTGCAGAAACCCCAGCCGAGGCAGGAAAGTTCAAATCGTGCTTTACCACGTGTGTCCAGGACTGCCTTAACAGCGGACATGGTTACTCTACCTGTGAGATGGGTTGCGACAATGACTGCACTACCAAGGAAGAATGGGGTACGTACCTGGCTACATATATATTGTTAAAATCAGTCCACTGTGGCAAATGCACAATACCACACCGATGGTAAAATCCAATTTGGGCACCATATATACAACAAGGCTACCTCCTCCTATTACCGATTGGTTTTAGGATGGAACCCGAGTTGTATAATGTGGTTGCTATTTGGGTGTGGCTCAGCCCCGATATTAAAATTTAACATTATGTATGTATAGATTTATGTTATAAGCATGCATATTAGTTGATGTACGAGGATGTTGTTTTGCGCAGACATGGTGAAGGACATGTTAAACAAGGGAGGAGTGCTCGGCCCAGCACCAGAAAACAACTGAAGATCTATGTAAAAGGAGTCTTGCGTGCAGTAATAGATGATCCATCAGGAATGACGTAAAGGAAAGGACGGCTAGCTGCAATGGATACTATATATATTTGTATTTCTGTCTTCATTTTAAAAACTTGTTACTTTTGAAAATGAATTTGGGATTTTTAAAGAATATCGTAATACACTACATATAAACATATATATATATATATATATATTTAAAGTTCTGATTTTTCTTTTAAATTGAACTTTACCATCCTTAATACCTGTGGAAAATAATAATAATAAGGATTAATCAGTACTAGACATCTTATTTACATTTTGTGTAGTAGGTTGAATATATTATTTTTTATTTAATTTAAATTATATTTTATAAGAAAATATTAAATTTAAAAATACATAAAAAAAATAATATATGTACTAGTTATAAGATCAAATATACTTTAGTTAAATAAATCAATTTTGAATTACAATCCTAAAAACTTATGGATATAGATTTGTTCATAAAACATATTTATAATTAGTAATAGATATTTTTAATAAAAACAAATGTATAAAACTAAGCTCGAAAGAATTAGAAAGCAATTTTAAAGTGTCTATATATACAAAAATATGATATCACATAAATAATTGTAACATACAATCTAAGTATGTCAATCAAATTAGTTAGAAAAATTTATTTCGCTTACTTTTCATCATTATATACATATAACGAGGATGGAATACGAGGGTGAGAATGACAATTCCTGTTCCTTGGGAAGTACCAAATAAATGACTACTTGAATTATGAATTCGGGTTTTGGGTATAAAGATTCCACTAGCATGTAAAAAGGGGTACTAACCCTTCGGGATGTGCGGTAATACATTTAAGAAAGGAAAAGCTACCAAACTGGTACCCGAACTTGTGGGTGATTAGCAAGTAGGTACCTAAATTTTTTTTTAACAATTAAGTAACCAAACTTATGAAAATTAGCAAATAGGTACCTACAGTTAATTTTCGTTAAGAATAAACGTAAAATATCACGTGAGAAGCAAACATGTATATGAACTTACACGAATGAGCAAGTAGGTATCTGAATCAGTTCGATCGAACTATTTTATGTTGTTTTTTAAAAATAGTTTTATATACCAAACACATGCATGACTCAACTCCAGACGTTCTAGGAGTATTCCTTGATGCACCGAGTGTTGAAACTGGTAATACTAACACTCATTGATTCATATTTCAGCTCAGTTACATTCATCACAGCATTCCAGGTATTCTTATACATTCTTTATCTATTTGTCTAGGCTCTATATTCATCATTACACTAGAATACAGATTTGTCAATATTGCTTTTACTTTAGACACTAATTCCTGGTTTTATGGCTTTGCTGAATTTATGGCTTTTGACTTATTCTTCATCTCTTTTTTGTTGTCTTATTCCAACACTCCCCCTCAAGTTGAGTGGTCGGATCTCCGATGCTCAATTGTCGAGTACTTCCTTGAACACTTTTGAGTTCACTGCTTTAGTAAGTATATCCGCTAGCTGATGCTCAGAGCGAACAAATGGCAGTTTGATTTTTCCAGTCTCGAGATTTTCTTTTATGAAGTGTCTGTCCACTTCAATATGCTTGGTTCGATCATGTTGCACTGGATTTTCTGAAATGCTTATTGCCGCCTTATTATCACAGAGTAACTCACATGATTTGGTTGGTGGAAAACCAATTTCTGTCATCAATTTCCTTAGCCATAGGATTTCTGTCAATCCTCTAGCTATGCGACGGAATTCCGCTTCTGCACTTGATAGAGCCACAACTTTCTGTTTCTTACTTCTCCATGTTACCAGATTATCACCAATAAAGATTAAATATCCAGATGTTGACTTCCGATCAACTGGGTTGCCTACCGAGTCAGCATCTGTGTAACCTCGTATCTCCAAATGATTATTCCTTCTAAACAAGACTCTATTCCCCGACGTACCCTTCAAGTACCTCATTATCCTTGTGACTGCTTCCATATGCTCGACTTGAGGTTGATGCATAAATTGGCTTACTATTCCGACCGCATAAGCTATTTCTGGTCGAGTATGTGACAGATATATGAGCTTACCCACCAGTCGTTGATATCGCTCTTTATCTGCCAGTTTTGCTCCTTCTACTATTTGTAAGCCATGATTTACTACCATCAGAGTTTCAGCAGGTTTGCATTCCAACATCCCTGTCTCTGTTAGGAAATTCAGAATGTACTTCCTTTGAGATATAAAAATACCTTTTCTTGATCTTAGCACCTCGATCCCAAGGAAGTATTTCAAATTTCCGAGATCCTTCATTTCAAATTCTTCAAATAAGTTCTTCTTGAGCCTGGCCATTTCTTCTCTGTCATTCCCTGTGATAATCATGTCATCGACGTAAATAATCAAACAGGTTATTAACTCCCCTGTTCTTTTCAAGAACAAGGTATGGTATGAGTTGTTTTGCTTATACCCATATTTCTTCATGGCTATAGTAAACCTCCCAAACCATGCTCGAGGAGATTGTTTCAGACCATAGAGTGCCTTTTTTAATCGGCACGCCTTTCCTTCTTGACTCTCATTCTTGTATCCTGGAGGAACTTCCATATACACTTCTTCTTCAAGATCTCCATGGAGAAACGCATTCTTTACATCGAACTGGTGGAGCGGCCAATCTTTATTTGCGGCTATAGACAACAATACACTTATTGTGTTTATCTTGGCTACCGGTGAGAATGTCTCGGAATAATCAATCATGTATGTCTGAGTGTATCCTTTTGCCACTAATTTTGCTTTGTATCTATCAATGGACCCATCTTGCTTATACTTGATAGTATACACCGACCTGCACCCTACTGGCCTTTTTTCAGCTGGCAATCTGCACATTTCCCACGTTTTATTTTTCTCTAGTGCCTCCATTTCAATATCCATAGCTCGTTGCCAATTCCTGGACTGTTGAGCTTCTTCGATTGTCCGCGGGATTTCTTATGTGAGAATCGACATTGTGAATGCCTTTGCCTCCTCACTTAACCTCCCCCTTACTGCATTTGCCACTGGATACCTTGATCTGTTTGGCTCCCTTTCTGGTGTGTACCTCTTTGGTGGCCTTCCTCGATTCTCTCTCGGAGGTAACTTGTATCCTCCAACCATTATCTCCTCTTGTTCACCTGGTCCGTCACTCAAAATATTGGCGTTTTGAGTTTCAGATGAACTTACCGGGCTTACCTCAGATACCTCACATGGTGATGAAATACCGGTTGTGACCCTTAGTTCACTGCTTGATACTGGCGTATCAGAGGTTGGCTCAACGGTTGGACTATCTTGCTCTTTTGGTTCTTCATAGAAGAGACTTTGTCTGTCATAGGAGATATGAGAATTACATACCCATTCCAGTGGATCATCTGTAAGACTCCCCCCCTGACCACTGGACTGGTGGAAAAAATACTCGGTTTCAAGGAAATCACAGTTCATGGTGGTGAACATGCGACGACTTTTAGGATCATAACATCTATACCCCTTTTGATTAACTCCATATCCGACAAACACACATTTGATTGCACACGGATCAAATTTGTTCCGGTCAATCTTAGGTATGTGGACAAACACAGAGCAACCAAAGACCCGAGGATTTAAATTTAGAGTCGGAGGGACTTTGGTCAATTCAGAGAGACTTTGAATAGGTGTTTTGAAATTTAGGATTTTTGTAGGGAGACGATTGAGGAGATAAGTTGCCGTGGTAACGGCTTCGGGCCAGAATGACTTTGGAACTTTTGACTCAATAAGTAAGGATCTTGTCACTTCAAGGAGAATTCGATTTTTTCTTTCTGTCACACCATTTTGTTCCGGAGTGTGTGGACAAGAAGTTTGATGAATGATTCCTTTTTCAGAAAAGAAATATTTCATATGTTGATTTACAAATCCCCCCCCCCCCTTATCGGACCTAAGGACTTGAATATTCTTCTGGAACTGATTCTGGATCATTTAGAAGAAGTGAATGAATTTGTCAAACACTTCAGATTTTTGTTTTAAAAATACACTCATGTTATACGAGTGCAATCATCGATAAATAATACGAAATATCTAAAACCTTGACCCCCAGAAATAGGTGCTGGACCCCACACATCAGAGTGCACTAAGGAAAACATGGAATTCATACGCGTACTATTAGGCTTAAACGTATGTCTATGACTTTTTGCAAGAATACAAGTCTCACACGAAAGATTACTATTCTTAAAAAACAACTTAGGGAATAAAAGTTTTAGATAACCCGAGGATGGATGACCCAATCTCCTGTGCCATAACCAAGCCTCTCTTTCTGAAGTCCCATGAGCAAGTAGTGTCGAACCTGGTTGAGCTACTTCATCAACGTAGTACAAACCAGCGCGTTCAGTGCCACGCCCAATAATTACCCCTGTTTGTATATCCTGCAGTATGCAAAAATTCGGGTTCATCACCATAGTGCAATTCAGTTCTTTAGTGACATGAGACACTGATAACAATTTATTTGAGAGAGTCGGAACCAAGAGACAATTTGATATTCTCAAGGTTGGGGAAATTTCTACAGTTCCCATTCCCGTCACTTGGGCCTTTGCCCCATCTGCAGTATGAATATACTCAATCCGGGATTTCACAATATCCTTAATATCACATGCATCATACGTCATAGTATCGGTAGCCCCACAGTCAAAAATCCACTGGTGATTTTTAAGTATATCTTTCTGGACCGAATATGCATGTTTTAAAACATCAGGGACTGATTCGAAATAAACTTGGTCGGTTTTCTGAATTTTTAAAACTTTTGGGGCAAATTCGCTAGGGTTTAAAGTGAAGGGACTTGGTTGCAAATACCAAATCCTTTTACCTTCATTGCAGCTGTCTCCCGTGTAGCTGTAGCCTCCCTCATTTGTCCCGATTATTGCTCTCGGTTCCTTGGCTGCTAGGGTTTCCACGTGGCCTCCGTTGCGGCTGTCCCCGGCGATTCCGGCGATGGACGGGTCTCCTTCGGCTGCTGGAGGCTGCTGAGGTGCTCGGCGAGGAGGCGCGGATCCAATTTCCTCGATGCCACCGGTGTTGGTGGCCACCAGGTTGCCCACCGCGGCGGCACGGCTCTTCCGCTCCTCCCACCATTCGGGATAGCCCACCAGCTTGAAGCACCCATCCTTCGTGTGGCGATTCATCCCGCAGTAAGTGCATTTTAGCTTACTCTTGTCAATTCGAGATGAAGATCCGTCGGGTTTCCCGGTCGTGTCCAACCGATTAGTCGCGGTTCGACCTCCTTTCGCCGAATTAGCTGAGGTTACGTTGGTTGCGTTGCTTGTATGGCCGATTAGGTTGCTTGTAGTGCTGATTATGTTGTTGTCGATCCAATTGCCTCTAGATAATAGACCCTCGCCGAGTCCCGATCCTATCCCCGATGATGTTCCGTCGGAGGTTACCGCTCCCATGATGTGGAGTCGGGCGGCCTCCTTCCGGACCCAAGCATAAGCTTCTTCGACTGAGGGGAGTCGATCCGATCGTAACATTTTGCGTTTGATTCCGTCATATTTGGAATCAATACCCCCTAAGAATTGATACAGCTTGGTCTCATTCCAAATTAGGTTGTAGGAGGTTATGTCGTGACTGCATATCATCGGGTTTGGCCTCCTGGCTTCGATCTCTCCCCATAGGGATTGTATCGAAAGCCAGAAATCTTCGAGTGTAAGTAATCCCTGCATCATTTTCGCAGCCCGATTATGAAGGTCGAAAATTTGCAGTGAATCCTTACCACTCTCATAAGTCGTTTGCAGTGCCTTCCATAAATCCCGGGAAGTAGGATAGTGAGCCACGTTATTTGCTAATTGTGGCCCTATGTTCTGGATCATCCATGAGAATACGATGAGGTCGTCCTGTTTCCACCTCTCATAACCTGGTTCGGATCTGCTTGGTGGTTCTGGATCTCACGTTATGTGTTGCAGTTGTCCCCTTCCCCCGATTGCAATTTGCATCAATCTGGCCTATAGATGGTAGTTTTTACCAATGAGCTTCGTGCTCACCGTGACGGTTTCAGGTAGAGTTTTTTCGGTTTTGTGGTTGAGGCCATTTTTCAGTATTTTGGCTATTTTGAGGGTTAGATCATCGTCACTTAGACCTGAACCCATTTGGGTTTGGGAATGTGGAGTTTGGGAATGTTGGCTCTCGTTGTCGAACATAGCTGGTCGAATCAGGTATTATTCTGGTATATGATGAGCCAGAAAAACACCCAATCTTCTAAGGATTGTGAATCTGCTCTGATACCGTGTTGAAACTGGTAATACTAACACTCATTGATTCATATTTCAGCTCAGTTACATTCATTACAACATTCCAGGTATTCTTATACATTCTTTATCTATTTGTCTAGGCTCTATATTCATCATTACACTAGAATACAGATTTGTCAATATTGCTTTTACTTTAGACACTAATTCCTGGTTTTATGGCTTTGCTGAATTTATGGTTTTTGACTTATTCTTCATCTCTTTTTTGTTGTCTTATTCCAACACCGAGAACATCTGGAGTTGAGTCCAAGTAGGTACCTGAATCGGTTCAATCGAATCACTTTATTTAAAAAACAATTAGGTTTATATATCAAACACATGCATGACTCAACTCCAGACGTTCTCGGAGTGTTCCTTGATGCATCGAGAACGTATGGAGTTGAGTCATGCATGTATTTGGTATATAAATCCTATTTTTTATATTAAAAAAAAGTGGTTTGACCGAACCGGTTATGAAACGGTTTGACCGAACCAATTCTAAATTGGTTTTGAACCGGTTATGAATCAATTTTTGAACTGGTACAGGTATCTACTTGTTCATTCGTGTAAGTTCAGGTACGTGTTTGCTGCTCCCATGATATTTTTCGTTTATTCTTAACATAAATTAACAGTACGTACCTATTTGCTTATTTAAGAAAGTTCAGCAACTTATTTGCTAAAAAAAAAAAATAGTTATCACCCACAAGTCCGGGTACTAGTTTGTTAACGATTTTTGAACTGGTACAGGTATCTACTTGTTCATTCGTGTAAGTTCAGGTACGTGTTTGCTGCTCACATGATATTTTCCGTTTATTCTTAACATAAATTAACAGTACATACCTATTTGCTTATTTAAGAAAGTTCAGCAACTTATTCGCTACAAAAAAAATAGTTATCACCCACAAGTTCGGGTACTAGTTTGTTAGCGATTTTTGAACTGGTACATGTATCTAATTGTTCATTCGTGTAAGTTCAGGTACGTGTTTGCTGCTCACATGATATTTTCCGTTTATTCTTAACATAAATTAACAGTACGTACCTATTTGCTTATTTAAGAAAGTTTAGCAACTTATTTGCTACAAAAAAAAATAGTTATCACCCACCGGTTCGGGTACTAGTTTGTTTAGTTTCGGGTACTAGTTTGTTTAGTTTCCATTTTAAGAAATTATTCCATCGAACGTAAGGATATATATATCTATATTATGTCCAACCCAATCCAAACTATCCCAAAGAACGAACCAACCATCACAAACAACTACTCCGATATGTTGTTTCTATGATTCTATCCTCAAATACCGATGATGTCCTGTATTGCCGACTGAAAGAAGCTAGAATCAATGAGAAGAAGCGTGATGGCGGAACCTGGCCCCGACGGCCCTGGCCTTCTCCGTGTTACCGGTGTCCATAACGGGTCAACTCTCCGTCGATACTTGCTTCCTTTCGCTCGCAAACTGTCTCTTCTCGACAGCGACCGACGCAAACACATCCTCCAGGTGACTGTTGTCGTCTCTCTATCTTCTTGCTTGAGGATCGATAACGACTACTAATTGTCATATTTGTGCGAGCGATGTCCCGATGAAGGATCCTTACAAGAAGTGTGTCCCCTTCGCAATGCAGCTAAGCTATGCAGAAGGATTGCTGATTTGTCGAATGGAAGGAAACAATGATCGAACTGCGTGAAAAATGCAGTCTTGACGTGGATAATGTGTATATAATGACTTTGGTAGTACTTAAAGGAGCTAGGCTTCTTAATGATAAATTTGGGGATCTGTGTAAAATGAAATTTAATGACCTTGCAGTGCAAAATGACTCATTTTTTACTACCATTCGCAGACTAAGAACATTATGTTACGTTAAAGCAAGGTGGAAATAGTAAGGTAATGAGCAGGAAGAAAATGGATTTAGCAAATCCCAAAGCTTTGTACGATAGAGGCTCCAGCTCGTGGCAGCGATGACATTATGATTATGGAACATTTACTGTTCTGACATCTCCTACGTTTCTTGTATCTGATTTAAAACAGGGGGCGAGTCAAGAATGTCCCTACTCTGATGGCCACACAGATTTGCAGGTTCTTGATCCTGCGAAAAATGCAATTTTTACAGCGAAGGCATCTTCTGAAAGCTTGACCATCCAAGTAGGGAGAGGAATCTGCAGATATCCTTTTGAAAGGGAAGCTGCATTCAACTCTACATTCGGTTTTCAAACCGATAAATCATGACAATTTGAGTAGAGAAACCTTTGTTCTGTTCTTGCAGCCATCTTGGAGCAAAACATTCTCTTTTGCAGAATACCCAATTCATCAGTTAACAGATCAGAAACACTGTAATAGAAAACTGATGGATATGTCAAAAGTCACCCCTCCCCTTACTTCACGGTTAAAGGACGAAACTTCATTTATTAAATTTGCCAGAGAAACCACCAAACAGTATTATGGTGGCAGTTTGGATCTTGAAAGGATTTCGCACTGGACAGCTTTTTTAAAATAAATTTTCTTGAAAGATTCCTCTCAAAGCTATTCGGGTCATGTAGTTAGCTTCAAGCTTACTCTTTCAGTTGTAGAGATGGATGGATTTTCTATAAGGAACATCTCACTTGCAATAGAGTCTCTTTCTCATATAATTATTACATTTAGAAGCTTCCCATTTCGTCATATCCATGTCTATTTAAAGCTTTAAATTAGTACATGAAAGTACATGCTATGACTTACACGAAATAGCCATAAGTTGAAGAATATGATTATGATATGAATTATGGCAATTGGAGCAAAAACTACATTGTCATTGAAAGAGGAGCTTTAGTAGCTTAAGTTATGCATCACTTCAATCTGTATTGCACAGGTAGCAATGGCAAAGACAAATTGTCAATAGAATGCAATAAGATTATACATATTGCATAGTATTCTGCAGATAAACTGCTGTCTATCATTACATGGTGAAGAAAGAAAGGTAAGATTTTGGCCACATTTTCAGTTCTCTCAAATCTCACCAATCCTAATATAGAAACAGGAGATGGGTAAATTCTACTTTTTTTTTTTACTTTACATAGATTATCTTCTCAAGATGATCAGAACCCAGATTAGCTAATAGCTCTGCTCTTCAGCTTCTCTGCCTCCCATTCTCTATTGACTTTCGCAATAAAATCTTCGATCCTTGCATTGAATTCATCATCATCTTCGTCATCATCATCATGATTATTGCAGCCTTCATCTACGATCACTATGTTGCTGTGGTCATGACTCTCAGTTCTTTCCTCCACTGTTTCTGTTTCTGCTGGTGCTGCCTTCATCTCTTGAACAAGATTGTCTGTAGCCTCAACTTTGGTAGCTGTTTTTGGCAGAGAAACTCTTTTATCATAGGAGACCACAAAGATGATGGCTATGATCAGGTTGCAGAAACAGAAGATGAAGAGGGAATTCGAAGCCGCCTGCACGATGAGTTCCATTGCGAAATCGAACATTGGTAGTGGGTGAAAATGGGACAGTTGATCAAGCATCAGCTAAAGGATGGAAGAGATGAAGATTCTCTCTATAAAGAGGAAAGGAATGACATTCTCTTTGGCAGAAAGGGTGTCTACTTATAAGCCTTGATATCAAAAATGATTTTTTTTTGCATAATCTGCTGACTTAATGATGATGGTGTGGTGAAGATTAGACATATCTTAGGGATGCTTTATTTAATTGCTGACTAAGAAGTAAGAACAGCTTGTTGGGGAAGGGCGACTTCTTGAAGAAGGTTTGTGACAGCTTTTATGTGGGTCCTACTTGTTTGCCTTCATTTCTTAATTGAAAGCGAAAGACTCCTTTTCTTAAAATCCTATTTTTATTTTATTTTAAAAATAGTGTATTTTTTAAAAGTACTGAACAATTATTGTCATCACGCCATTTTCTAGCCGGATATAGAGAAGTAAATGAAAGTTGAAACAGACATTTTGCTCAAAGTATAAATAGTAATTTTGTAAATTTGTATAAAACAATTAAAATTGCTACGATTATTAACCATATAATATAATATTTTTTTATAATATATAAAACTTAAAAGAGAAAATAATATATATTAGTCACTCTCTATTTATTTATTTTTACTAAATTTCCCCTTTTTTAATAATATAATATGATATATCTACCATTATCGAGATTGTTGTAACAGAGTTAATAGTTAATAGATGTTCAGTTGGAGTGGTGAGATAAAAAAACGATTTTTTTTAAAAAAGTATGTACTGTGCAATTTTTTTTTTAAAAGTATACTCAATAAATATTTAGCAAAATGTATATATACGCTACTGGGAGTAGCGTTTTTCAAAAAACGCTGCTTAGGGTAGCGTTTTTATGAATTTCGCTACCCCTAGTAGCGAATTTTTTTTTTTTTGACGATTTAATATTTAATTTTAAAAAAAATCAAAAACAATTTAAAAAATTACAAAAGTAGATATTTTAATTTCGATTCAAATGATGCAAAAAATATTAAATTTGGACTTACGGATTGACTGTAGGCTCTGCCGTAAGTTGAGATATGAAAATTTGACTTAAAAAAATATAATTCATACCCTGTAAGTCCAAACTGACTACGGTGAACGTCATTTATGTCGTAATTCAATTATCTACCTAGGGTATTTTTTTTATTAGAAATACAATGATTTTGTAACCTAACATCGCTTGTCTTAAAATTTAACCGAAATAATCAAATGCATTAGGTGAGAAATTTAATTATGTACTTACTCAAAAAAAAAATCAAAAAAATTAAAGTGAGTAGATAATTTAATTACAAATTAAATGACGCTAACTAGACGTTAATGTTTTGCTTTTAGACTGATCGTATAATACAATACGTAATTTACTTCGTATTATATTGTATTATACGGTCAGTCTAAAAGTAAAATATTAATGTCTAGTTAGCGTCATTTAATTCGTAATTAAAATATCTACTCACTTTAATTTTTTTGATTTTTTTTTAGTATGTACATAATTAAATTGCTCACCTAATGCATTTAATTATTTCGGTCAAATTTTAAGACAAGCGATGTTAGGTTACAAAATCATTGTATTTCTAATCAAGAAAATTTCCCTAGGTAGATAATTGAATTACTACATAAATGACGTTCACCGTGGTCAGTTTGGACTTACAGGGTATGAGTTATATTTTTTTAAGTCAAATTTTAATTTCTCAACTTACGGTAGAGCCTACAGTCAATCCGTAAGTCCAAATTTAATATTTTTTGCATCATTTGATCCGAAATTAAAATATCTACTTACTGTAATTTTTTATATTTTTTTATTTTTTTTAAATTAAACATCAAATCGTCAAAAACAAATCGCTACTAGGGGTAGCGAAATTCATAAAAACGCTACCCTAAGCAGCGTTTTTTGAAAAACACTACCTCTAGTAGCGTTTTTTAAAAAAAACGCTACCCCCAGTAGCATATATATACATTTTGCTAAATATTTTTTCAGTATACTTACTTTTTCAAAAAAAATGCACAGTGCATACTTTTTAACAAAAATTCTTAAAAAACGGGTGAATCGAAAAATAGAAAAAATAGTAGTCATGAGACTATCTCGAATTTAAGATCGAATTAAAATATATAAATTTTTTATCCCAAACTTGGGCTTAGGGGTGAGATTATTTTTTTACCCAAAAGACCGAATAATCTGGTCGGGACCGAGTATAGGTTGGAATCAATATTTATTGTATTTCTTTAATTGGTTTATTATGTATTTAGGGCTGTGTTTGAAATTTGAACTTTTTGGTATTGAATATTTATATTATGTTTAGTATTTGATAATTGGTATAGTATTTGCATTGTGTTTTGTATTTAAAAGCTTTTAATATTTTTTTTTGAGAAACAATCAGTCTGGTATCGAGACCAACCCGAGTCAAGAAATAATGTCTAGAGCAGTTTTTTTAGATGAACTCTAACCGATACTCTTACTCCAAACATGAATCCCGAAAATTGGAGTTTGGACTTTTTTTGAGAAATGTTTGTCTTGGATGTCTCGAGCTCATCCTAATTTTCAATACTTAATTAGATTTTGATAAATAATTTATTTGATGATTAAAATTTATCATATATTATTATTATTATTATTTTCCATTACCATATCTTTTTCCTCCCATCCCTGATTTGTTTTCTTCCTGTATCAAGTTGGTAGTCTTTTTAAGTCAATAGAAATGGAGTGGTAAAGATGGTTGGTTGTCCAAACCGATACATGACAAATAATGATTTTAAATTTTGTGGTAGGTAAGGAAAGAAAAACATGTTTAAAAAATATGTTCCTGTTATGTTGTGGATCTTTGGAGGCCTCAATTGCAAATATTTTATAATGAAAAAAAAAATATTTATTTAATTTATTATTATTATCCACTACAAGGACAGCCCAGCCCAGAACACCCATGAGCTACAGGATAGAGCTAGCCAGCTCCCCAAACAACTTGTCATATAACGGCTAACACTACTACTACTCTTCAGTTGACTATTCCAAATTACCCTAATGGTCTGATTTATTTTGAAATTTGTTTCGTGATTTTTTTTTTATAATTAGCATTTTATTTTTTAGTAAAGGTGTGAGCAAAATTATTTTAAGTGTACAGTAAACATGTTAAGTGTTTTGTATTTTTAATAGAGATTCGTGAAAAAATAATAATATTGAGAGAAGAAGAATATTATGCATACTAACCAGATGGAACTATAAAGTATTTTATAATCAAAGTTATATTTAGATGTGAAATAAATATTTAAAAAGTTAATACATAGTATGGATCATATTCTACTTATATTTTATTTATGCAATATTATAACTTTTCTAATTAGTAACTCATTTTTAAGTTTTAAGTTACTTTTTATTACATTGTTGATATTGGTCAATCAATTTTATAGAAAAGTGTAACATGTTTCACTTTTTTTTTTGTATTAATATGGTTTTTTTTATGGTGAGGCATCATTATATTTTGTGGGAAAATTATGAAATTGCACCCGGATGTTTGCAGTTTTTTGTAACTGGACCAATATGTTTTTAGCCGCAATTAATTACACTCGTATATTTACTTTTGTTGATAATTGCACCAAACGTTAATAATCCCCGTTAAGTGTCATGTGGTAGTCACGTAGAGTCGTTTATTTTGAAATGATGCAATGGAAAAAGACTAATTTACCCCTCATGCCATCCCATGATGGGAAGTATGCTTTCTTCTCACCATCATATCCATGGGCGGAGAACTTCTCCACTTCTTCTAGATACTTGTTGATACTTGTTAGGCGAAAACGTCAACCATTTCTCCCATGAGAGTGAAGAGTCATTCTCGTACTTACCAAACGAAATCGGCGATTGAAGTACCGGAGGAGCTGAAGCTGCTGTTTCTCCCATGTGCAATAAAATAAAAACCGAACACAAAACTCCAAAAATCAATACTTTACGGTAACCCAACATGCAAAATCAAGAACAGATCAGAAATTTGCCACAAAATCGAGATTTTACAGCACCCCACAAGCAAACTCGATAAAACGACGAGCGAGAGCATGGAGCAACCTTCATTAACAAGAGATATGTAGCTTACCTCAGATTATTCACCACAGAAGCGTTTGAGGAAGAAGTTTCAAGCTCTTAATTGATGACTTTTTTCAAAAACTGTTCACTTTAGAAAAAATATTTGAAAAAGTGTATATCGAATTTTTTTTTTTAGGAAAGTATGCATACGCGCGACGCGCCTATTGAATAGGCGCACCCCTGGGATGCGCCTATTCAATAGGCGCGTCCTAGGGATGCGCCTACTGCAATAGGCGCACGCCAGTGGTGCGCCTATTGCCCAAACTTTTTTTTTCGCAAAAACACCCGTCTATCAGAAACCACGTTGATTTTAAGTCTGCTTAGGAGATCATTGCGTACATGAATTTGAATTGTATTGGTTAGTCGTACGGTGAGGACAGAAGAAAGCTGATCCCCTTCCAATGGTTAGAAAGAAAGAGGGTCTTGGATCAAGAGGACAGAAAATCAATTTGTTAACAAAAGAGTCTTGGATCAAGAGGACAGAAGATCAATTTGTTAACAAACCACGGAGATAATTGTCTCACGCGTTGCTTTATCCCAGTATTCACAAGTCCAAATTCCTCTACGCGCACCAAATTCCTCCATGTATGCTTTTTTTCTTACTATATGCTTACTTTTTGAAAAACATCTGATTTTGAGCTTGCTTATACGGTTTTCCTCCTACATAGAAATTGAGAGATAGTCTCTCCAATAAAGAAGAAAGGAAGTTATCAGAAGTTATCAGAAGTTAAATACTTTAGGTTCCTGCCCTAAATTTTCCAACTTGTTCTGAACAACATCCGCGAGGTCAAACATTGAAACAAAGTTGTTTATTCACAAGTTTCTGAATGAGACTTTTCTTCAAATACACTAGCTAGTTTGACATTTTCAGGAATTACTGCTGCAAAATAACTCTTTGGGGTTATTTTAGGTTCCTGCCCTAAATTTTCCAACTTGTTCTGAACAACATCCGCGAGGTAAAACACCGAAACAAAGTTGTTTATTCACAAGTTTCTGAATTAGACTTTCTTCAAATACACTAGCCAGTTTGACATTTTCAGGAGGAAAACCATTTCTTCTTAGAACTTCCTTTCTTCTTTACTGGAGAGAGTATCTCTCAATTTCTATTTAGGAGGAAAACCATAAGCAGGCTTGAACTCAGATAAAAAGCTATAGTCATTGGAGAAGCTTTACAAGATATTCGGAAGATGTTGAGTCAGAGATGTACGTCTCTCTAGCCTGGTTAGTGTTAATGTGTTATGTTTATGCTTTAACAATGTTAGTATCTAAACTTCACATTTTTAGAGAACCAGCCGAGAGGCAAGAGTGAAAACCCCAAAGAGTTATTTTGGAGCAGTAATTCCTGAAAATGTCAAACTAGCTAGTGTATTTGAAGAAAAGTCTCATTCAGAAACTTGTGAATAAACAACTTTGTTTCATTGTTGTTCAGAACAAGTTGGAAAATTTAGGACAGGAACCTAAAGTAACCCCAAAGAGCTCTTTTGCAGGAGTAATTCCTGAAAATGTCAAACTAGCTAGTGTATCTGAAGAAAAGTCTAATTCAGAAACTTGTGAATAAACAACTTTGTTTCATTGTTGTTCAGAACAAGTTGGAAAATTTGGAGGAAAACCTGTGAATACTGAGATAAAGCAACGCGTGAGACTATCTCTCAATTTCTATTTAGGAGGAAAACCATAAGCAGACTTAAAATCAACGTGGTTTCTGATAGACGGGTGTTTTTGCGAAAAAAAAAAAAAAGTTTGGGCAATAGGCGCGTCCAAGGGATGCGCCTATTCAATAGGCGCGTCGCGCGTATACATACTTTCCTAAAAAAAAAATTCGATATACACTTTTTCAAATATTTTTTCTAAAGTGAACAGTTTTTGAAAAAATTCTTAATTGATCTGGTTTGCGCATTTCATCACTCAACCATAATTGTGCAGTAAGAACAATACCGAATGATGGTGCAATCCACTTTAACAAGAGAGATCTGTAGGAAGAAGCTTGCGTCAGCTCACCATGAAAAACTCCTTATTTGGTATTTTCAGTATATCAATTTATGTTTAAAGCACATGAACAGCACGTGAGGGTAATTTAACAAACAACACACGACAATGGACGGAAAAGTCTAATTACCAACAAACAGAAACATCTAGATGTGATAACAAACATCATGGGTTCAATTACCAATTGCTGCAAACATCCGGGTGCAATTTCATAATTTTCCATTATATTTTAAGGATAATATATACCTCATAAAAATCTGTTAAATACATTTTAAATTTGTAGAACTTACCAAATATTTCTCTAATTATTGCAATTAAATATTAATAACTTATATTAATATTACAATTGAATTGAATTTCATTGAGGCTCAATCAAAACTCAAATATGAGGTATTTGGTTTAGGGGTGAGCTTGGGCGGGCCGCGACAGTCTTTTTGGCAAGACTGAGCCCGAGCCCGAAATTTCGGTCCTCACCTTTGGAGGACCGAGACCGATTTCGGTCTAAAAAGTCTGTCGAGTCGGTCTTGCTTGACTCAGGCCGGTCTCAGTCCATTATCGAAATTTTCAGGAAAAAAAAAATTACTGAATCAGTACAAATCCAACTAGATCCAAATTCAGTACAAACTACAAAGTACATCTACAAACTACTTTCCACATAAACATAAATCAGTAAAACAACATAAACATAATTCAGTAAATCGGTAAAATCAGTTCAACGCAACAACATCCAGTAAATTGATACAAATCAGTAAATTGATCAGTTCAACGCAACAAAAATTAGTTCAAATCGAAACAAATCAGTTCAACGCAACAAATCAGTACATTTATATAAATCGAAGAACAATCAGTAAATTGATACAAATCGAATAACAATCAGTAAATTGATACTAATCGAAGAACAATCCGTAAATTGATACAAATTGAAGAACAATCAGTAAATTGATACAAATCGAAGAACAATCGAGATAAATTGAAGAACAATCAAATAAATTGAAGAACAATCAAAGTAAACCCTAAACAATCGAGAGGAGACACGGTGAGGGCACTTACTAGAGGCGAGAGGAGAGGCGGAGGCGGAGGCGAGGCGGAGGCAAGGCCAGACGGGAGAGTCGAGACTCGAGAGGCGCCAGACGGGATTTGTTGAAGCTGAGTGTTGAATGCTGACCTAGATTTAGAGAGGATACTAAGTAATAAGTATAGTATTCTATTAGGTTTTTATACAACAAGGGTCGGTCCTGGCCGAATCGGGAAATTCGGGAAAAAGCCCGAGCCCGATTTTAGAGGGGAAAAACCGTCTGCTCGGTCTCAGTCCTAGTCAGACCGGTCTCGAGACGGTTTTGTCGGAATTTCGGTCGAGACAGTCTTGTTTGCTCGCCCCTAATTTGGTTTGGGTCCCCACTCCACATTCCAACCAACTCGTCTAAGGGTGGCAAGTCCCACCAAGATAAGCTTGTTCATGAACCGGTTCGGGGTCGAACCGGTTCATAACTGAACTGGTATGGTTTGTAAAAAAACCAGTACTTTTTTATGTTTCTAAAAAAATTAGTCTGGTTTATGGGAAAAAAGAACTGGTTTGGTTCAAATCGATTCAAAACCGATTTGAACTGTTCCGGTATGGTTTTTTAATAACAATTTTGGTTCGGAAATAATCCGGTTCAAATTGAAACTAAACCAGCTGAAAATCTTGTCCAACACACTGAACCGACTGAAAAATACTGAAAAAATAATGAACCGACTGAAAAACACATTGACCCGATTGAAAATCTGTTTCAAAATCGACTGAAATCCTGTCCAACATCAGCATACGAGAATCCAATATATCTCTAGGTTTGGTTTATTGAAGACATATCTAGGCTTGGTTTAATTTCAGATCGATTTAGTTGATTTTTCTTCAAACCGGTTCTAAAATTATATAGGTTTAAAGTGGTTTGATTTAAATTTAAGTATAAACCAGTATCAAAAAACGAGTCAATTCAAACTGGATTTTTGGTACTATTTTGAACTGGTCTATTTGAAGCTTAAAAAACTTGTTTGGTTTTGGAACTAGTTCGGCCGAACCAGAATCAGATTAGTTCATCCGAACCGGTTAAATTGAACAAGCCTACACCAAGACAAATGAACTCTCAATTGGAGCTCACGTTGATTGGAGCTTCAATCGATTGGGGCTCTAATTAAGCCTCAATCGGGATTCTCTAGTCCGAGTCCAAACCTTAGATTAGGTCATCCGACGATAGTAATTGGTATATTCGCTAATTCTTCATGCAAAACTATGTTAAATAATTTTTAAAAATTGTGTCATTTAAATTAATCTCAATCACAATACTCTGATCCAGGTCCCACCCCAGACTTATAGATGTTGATGGTTAGAGTATAGTACATGTATGAAAAATACCATAACCATACCATATTTTTAAACCACAATACCATAATCATAATCATTACGAATACAATTTTCAATACCATAACCATAAAAAATGAGTATTTAGTATTTTAGTTACTAGGTTGCCAGAGTCTGGGCCATACTAGGTCGCCCTACGATAGTAATTAGTATTTCCGTTAATTCTCCATCCAAAATTCTATTAAATACTTTTTTAAAATTGAGTCATTTAAAACATTTTAGATTCAAAAACAAATTTATACAAATACAATGTAACATTTTAAAATATGTATTTTATTTTTTTTGTTTTAACGTTTTATTGAAAACCCTAACATATCCGATGATATATAATTTATTCCCTCACTTTGTTCTCAACCCTTTTTAATCAACCACACTCCATGTATGTTTAGTCCTCTTGGATTCATAAATAGTTACACCGACTCAAAGTCAAAGTGTATCTATACATTTACACACTTTGTCAAAATGTTATTATCATCCTTATATTCAGATACAAATACCTTTTGTGCATGCTAGTAATTCCTTTTTATTATTTAAAATTAGGCGTATTTTTCAATTTTACAAATAATTTTCACAAGAGTAAATTTTATAATTATGTAATATCAAACCCACAATTTATAGACAAATAGAACTCACGATTTTTATTAAAAAATAATTCAAAAGGTAATATAAGCAGCCAATGGTTTATACATAAGTTTCCTATATATTGCCCTAGAAGCAAACCCTAGAGAATGAGGACTGGAGTATTTACTGTAACTAGAAAGAGTCCTTAAATTAAATGTGAGATGAGTATTTATATTTTTAAAAAATAAATTAGCATCAATTATATTAACAAGATAATGATCAGATCATGATGAACCTGCAGAAAAATTATGATTTTTTCCCCTCTCTTATCATCTTAGATATATAAGTCAGTTCCTTAAAAGATAAAAAAGGAGTTTCAAAATTAATTAATAACAACCTTCATTCTTATTATTTTGGCTTAAAAAAATTTATTAATTTGAAAAATTAATTCTAATACCTTATATGAAAAGTATTTTACTAATTAAAAATTTGAAGAACTAATAAATAGGTACGTGCGTTTCTGAAAATCTACCAAATCTGCTCTCGTAAGACGACAAAAATATTGCGTAATTTAGGGAAACATTTAGTAAAACTGTAAATTAATGGAGTTTTTTCAAAATGTAAATGTTACAGTAGGGTTTTATATTTTTACCCCCACACACATCAATGTAATTAACTTTACACAATGGTGCACTTACCTAATCTTCAACAAGTAAACTACAGATCGATAAATTTACCTTATAACTACTTAATTAACGTCATAGTTCATTTAAAGACGTAATTTTTTTAAAAAAAATATTGAATGAATAGTTAGTAGAATTTATTTTTCATATATTATAAACTAAATTTTACCAGTACTTTACTATTTACAACAAAGTTAAATCTGAAAGCTTTTACATCATCGCGTAGTAAATATGGAGTGTGTGTAAGGATAATACAGTCTTAAATTACATACCACTGAAGGTCACCCCTTCAGTTATCATCTTGCAAAGTTAAAAGACAGTGTATCTGTCTGTCTGTCTGAAGGTATATCAGACAATAGATTAAGGTTTCTCTTCTTCCCTGCTTGTTCCTTTCAGCCATGTCCAATGCATCCTCTTTGTCTGAAGAAACCTCAAGCCCTTCTGCTGTGTCAGGAGTCCATCTTCCTCCTTCTGCACCGATGTTGCAGGAGATCAAGAGGAAGAGAGGTCGAAACTCAGGTAACAGTGTTAATTCTGCTTAAACCCTAAAAAACCTCCTGATAGTCGTCCGTTTCCCTTTGATCACTACGTATTTTGTTTTTTCAGACCCAGATGCGGAAGTGGTTGCTTTGTCGGAGGAGGAGCTTCTGTCGACGCACAGGTTCAAGTGCGAGGTCTGTGACAAGGGTTTTCAGAGAGACCAGAATCTGCAGCTGCACAGGCGAGGCCACAACCTGCCATGGAAGCTGAAGAAAGATAGAGACACCATCGAAGCTGTGAGGAAGAAGGTGTATGTTTGTCCTGTGCCGACGTGTGTCCATCACATGCCTGAGAGGGCGCTTGGAGACATTACTGGAATCAAGAAGCATTACAGCAGAAAACATGGAGAGAAGAAGTGGAAATGTGAAAGGTGCAGCAAAGCTTATGCTGTGGAGTCCGATTGTAAGGCGCATATGAAAATCTGTGGCAGTAGAGAGTACATATGTAACTGTGGAACAATCTTCTCCAGGTAGTATGTGTATATATATATTCACGATGGTAATTAGATCTTCATTTTTCTTCATGCATGAACTAATTTTGCAGATCTTGGACTTTAAATTTATCATGTATATGAACACTAATTAGATAGTCACTGAATAAGTCGGATTACTACCACCGATCGACTTCATTAATTTATTGTCATTTTCATTCGGAAGTATATTGATCTTTATATACATATATATGTATGTATGTATGTATATACAGGAGGGATAGCTTCATGAACCATAGAGTCTTCTGTCGAGCATTAGCGGAAGAAAGTGAAAGGATGATGATAGCAAATCAGGTAAATATATATATATGAAACCTGTGTTTTCTAAAAGACTATACGTATATAGCGGTGACAATTTATATGTGGCTTGTTATTAATCGTGTTGTATGTAAACATATTTAATCAGTGTCATTAATTATATTGTATTGTATGTAAACCGGTAGTTTTTAAACATGTTTTCAAACTCAAATTACAAACATGACATCGTTATTATCAGATCATGCGCAATACGGATGATTATTTTAAAAAAAAATTCATATATACATATACACATAAATATAAATGATTGCAAATTGTTTAATAATGTGTGTCAAAAATACCTCTAATACTCTACCACTTGATTTAACATAAGAGTATGTGATCGATATAGATAGTCCGGCCGTGCTTAATTTCTCAACGAAATTGATCTCTTAAGAGTCATTTATTCATTATATTTCTTATTTTTTACATTTTTGAAAACACAGGCTGTTGCTGTTCCTCCACCACCGCCCTTCAACCCTCCATCTCCTCCATCTCTTCTCTTGCACTTCCTCTGTCCTTCCGGCTCACAAAACCCTAACCCTCTGTCATCCCTCCATTTTCCTGATCAAAACCCTGACAACTTTCCCAATCCATCCCTTTACAGCCTCCAAAACCTGCCTTTACATCCCTTCTCGTCTCCACCACCAAGTGCAAACCTCACAGCCACTGGACAGCAACTTCAGGAAGCCGCCATTTTCGGCTCAAAACCCATGGCTCAATTCTCTGAACAACCATCTCATGACATGGACCTGATGGATAAGTCGTATCGTGATCTGGGAGCACTGTGTACGCAGAAGGACGAGGTTCCAACTAGAGACTTCCTGGGCCTCAGTGAAGACCACGGTGGTCGGAGAACCAACAACCTCAGCTGCGAAAACAATCAAAATGGAGATGCTGCTCAAGTTAGCATGAACATGAAAGATCTGCTAAGTCACACCAGTGGGCACATGGAGCCTGGAAGCCCTAGTTATGGTGAGGGCGGTGAGTTCATGGCGCCATCGGCATCGCTCACTGGCTGTGGAGTGGCTGATGATCAGTCTGCAGCTGCTAAGAAGCGGGGTGATACCATATAACTAATTTTCAGCCAAACAATCCCTTAGCTAGCTAGCTAGCATTATCCCTTTATATGATTTTAATGATAATGTTTATTCCTTTCTCTTTTGAGAGAGAAGATGAAACTTCTAGGGTTCTTTATCTGGACTCCATTGTTCGAAATCTGCTGAATTTATTAAGTTGTTTTTCTCCGGATGTTGATTCAAAAGTTTGACGTTCCTTGGAGGACAAGGGAAGTGAAACCCTAGCTATGTGGATCTTCTATCATACAGAATCTTGTCTTTATTTTTCATTTCCCTTTTTCCTCACCAAGTATGTTGCTTGGGGTTTCCAAGACTGTAGCTTGAGATTCTCATGATTCATGAGCTACGATCAAGACCGACTCTTATCCACCCACGAGAATCTCCACGGTGGCAACCAAATCCGATGCAGCAGTGTGAGCCACGACGGTCAGATTCTTGCCACTGGAGCCGACGATGGTGTTATAGAAGTGGCCCGTCTCCACCTGCAGTTAGAGAAGGCGATCCGTGCCCATACAAACACAATCACTTGTGTCCGAATCTGCACCGTCATCCTCATGAGCACCCGCCACCCTGGCTTTTGTCAGACAATTACCGGAGTTTCCCTCACCGGTGACAGCACTTTACGTAAATGACTTCCACGGGAGAGATGGTGACCGCAGCAAAGACCTTATTGGCAGTCTTGAGCATCAACGGAGACTACCTAATGCCATTATTCTCTGAAAAACTGGGTTGTTTCTGGGTCATCAGAGCTGAGCCATTAAAGTGTGGCTAAGGTACCCGTGTACAGATGAGGGATACGGATACCTAAGTTCCAACCAAGCAAAGGGAGCAAGAGCATCACATAGATTTTCCAAACAAGATCCAATAGATAGATACCACAAGAAGTCGATAAAACACTACACATTAAAGCTAGCATCTATACTCTTCTCTACTCAACCTACCCTAATACGAACCAAACATTAATACCAACACCAGAAACTGAAAACCCTAACAAATTCAAACGCAACACATCTTCTAGCTACAGAATTACACAAAGGTAACAAACCAAGCAAACCAACAGAGCAGAAAGCTCTTATTCTTTGGCGGTCTTGTTGATGAGAGACTTATGGATGTGAGGAATCACACCTCCTCCTGCAATGGTTCCTTTGATGAGGGTGTCAAGCTCTTCATCTCCTCTGATGGCGAGCTGCAGATGTCTTGGAGTTATCCTCTTCACTTTCAGATCTTTGCTCGCATTTCCTGCCAATTCAAGAACCTCTGCTGTAAGGTACTCCAGGATGGAGGCTAAGTAGACAGCAGCAGTGGCACCAACACGCCCATGGGCGGAGATTCTTGTCTTCAGGTGGCGGTGAATCCTACCCACCGGAAACTATAAACAAATTGTTAAATCGAGCATGATATTAGTGAAGAGCATTGCAATGAGAATCACAGTCTAAGCAACAAGACAAGGCTCCAGCAGTTTTCTTGTTAAAAATAGAACCTTTCTTCTTCTATTCAAATATAATTGAATATTGCACTCAATTAAAGCAACTAGATCATTCTACCTCAACAACTAAAACTCAATCCAAACCAACCCCATCAAAGTCAAATCCTAATTGGAAAATAAAACGTATGACTTTATGCCTAGGTGCCATAAAATGAGAGCGGAGACTGGAGTGGAAAGAGGATTTCTTGAAACACAAATAGAAACCTAAAAATATGATTAATGAAAGTCATGTTATTTAGCCCTGCATATCCCTGAAATTTTTCAAGCTCTGAACTTCAAATCATATGGCTTCAGATCTATAAACTATCTACATCTTCTCCATAAAAGATACTAACACGAGAGATTATTAACAGTTAATTCATTCAAACTAAACATCTTATAGTCTGCACTTCTCCCATTAAATGAAAATTGCAGCTGAGCTGCAGCTAGTAAGATTTACCTGGATGCCAGCTCGAGAAGAGCGAGACATCGGACGCTTCTTGTTGTCTTTGTCTTTGTTTGCTGCCGACGTGGTCTTGCCGGCCACCAGTCCCTTCCCTCCCTTGCCCGCCATTCGGTCTGCTACTTCCTAACCTAGTCACCTGAAATTTCTCAAATCAAACGGAAGGAAAGGAGTAAGGGACTCGGCAATCCCTGAAAAAACTGAACAGAATCAAGAATCGAACGGAGAAGCAACGAAGAACACACCTGAAGAGGGAGAAGTTGAGGAAGACTTGAGGGAAAGGGAGGAATCAAGAAAGAGTGAGGGCGGGATAAGAGTCTAAGACAGACAGGTGTGGTAGTCCTTTTGAAACGGAAGCTGAAATAATAATGGCGGTTCAGTTTGGGTGGGAAATGGAAATTTCCAAAATTCCATGACTTTTTAAAAATTTAACGATTTTACTTTAATACCCCTGATTTCTTAATACCCCTGTTTTGGGCCAGTGGTGAGAGAAGAAAAGCCCATTAATCCGACCCACATTTGGGCCAATGATGAGATAAGCAAAGCCCATTAATCCGAACCCAAATTATATTTGGGTATGTGGTGATATTAACTTAAGGGAGATTCTATTTACATACCATCGACTACTTTATACAAACCATTTTTGTTAAAAGACTAAAATATTCTAATAGCTTTTTACATATTTGTCCTTACTAAATCAACCTCATATTTTCGTAGTTACTAAATTGACCTCATATTATCAAAATGGTGAAAAATTATGATTCTAGCAAGTTTTGAACCCTAGACCTCTTAAATACTAACTAAAAGTTTTACCACTATACTAGTAATTTCAATTGATTTTTTATATACTTCAAATATAATTACCAAAGCAACTCAAATATTATTTTATTAAACACCTCATGTTTATTTATTAATGCTCTTTAGTAATTATCATTTGTTCAACGTTCTTTGTTTAATTATAGTTTTAATTTAATTATGTATCTACTAATCAATATTTTAAAAAATGATTAAAAAATAAGTAATTTTCTAAATTTAGTATTTATAGACTACGAGAATACTCATTTTGAAAATATTTTTCCAACCATCTCTAAAAAAATAACAAAGACTATAATATGTGGATAATTAAATTAGAACTCTTAACACATATGATGCTAAGTTTGAATTTTCCCATCAACCATAATATTTGGTCAAATTTATAAAAATTGTCAAAAATTATCAACACTACTTTGACCAAATTTGATAATCGATAAGAAAATTGAAACTTAACACCATATATGTCGTTAGAGTTCCAATTTAATTATCTAAATACTATAATCTTTCTGAATCTTTTTTAGAGATGGTTGAAAAAAATATTTTCAAAATGAATATTCTGGTAGCTAATAAATACTAAATTTAGAAAATTACTTATTTTTCAACCATTTTAAAAATTTAATCAGTAGATACATAATTAAATTAAAACTATAATTAAATAAATAAATAAAATTGAACAAATGTTAATTACTAAAGAGCATCAATAAATAAACATGAGATGTTTAATACAATAATATTAGAGTTGCTTCGATAACTATATTTGAAGTATATAGGAAATTAATTGGAATTGCTAGTATAGTGGTAAAACGTTTAGTTAGTATATAAGAGGTCTAGAGTTCAAAACTTGCTAGAATCATAATTTTTCACCATTTTGATAATATGAGGTTGATTTAGTAACTACGAAAATATTATGTCTATTTGATAATTAATTTCCTTAAAATTAGTAAGGACAAATATGTAAACAACTATTAGGGTATTTTAGTCTTAAAAAAATGATATGTATAAAGTAGTCGATGATCTGCAAATATAATCTCCCTAAACTCATCTTCCAAGCCCACTAATGATTGTCTCCTCACCTCACCTTGTATGTGTAGCAATCTGAATATCGTGGAATTATGCAATGATAAGTGTTTCTCTCTCTTCGTCAATGTCTTCTTTCTCTCTCACTTTCCTCAAATCTTACCCCTCCTTTTGTGCGTAACTTCGGAGAACAACAGTAGCATCATGGAAGCTGATAGCAAAGCAGTACCCAATGAGACCATAATCAATGTTGCAGAAGCAGTGGCGTCTTCCATCGAGATGGATCCTCTGTGGTCTCATGGTTTCCGCGCGTCTCCAAAGAGATGTATCTTCATCGTTCCTAAATCTCTGTCCAGGCGCAATGAAGTAGCTTACAAACCTAAGACGTTCTCCATAGAGCCACTGCATCACTCCGACAAGCACCTGAAAGACTCCCAGAATATCAAGTTCCACTACTTGAGCAATCTTGTCTCAAGAACCGGCGTCCAGGTGAAGGAATTGACGACAGCCGTAGCGGATGTGGAGCCTGATGCTCGTGACCATTACGGAGAGCAGATCAACTTGAGCTCGGCGGAGTTTGTGAAGATTATGGTTCTTGATGGTTGCTTCATCATCGAGTTCTTGCGAAACGTGTGCCACAGACATGAACCCAACGACCCTCTGTTCCACCGGATGAGCATATCTACAGATCTAGTTCAGGATCTAATGTTGCTGGAGAACCAGATACCATGGATGGTTCTCGATGTGTTGTGTACCATGACAAGCAGCAAGGACGAACTCAACAATTCAGAATACTCGCTTCCGCATCTCGCCATCCACTTCCTCAAGCACATATTCTCAATTTCTATTAGAATCTTCCGAGTAGAAGAGCGCTCTCTCAATTTGAAATCAGTGAAAGGTGAGCACATACTCCAGTTTGCTCGGCATGTGCTGATTCAGGACACTTCTGGTCTTCAAAGAACTAAACAAGTATGGGAATCAATTCCTACAGCAACTGAGCTCGAAAACGCTGGAATCACTCTAAAGCAGACTGAATCCAGTGCACTAACCATTCGTTTCAAGGACGGAGTTCTGGATATGTCACCCTTAATGCTCTCGTGTGGCACAGAAGTTGTGTTTAGGAATATCATTGCCTTGGAGCAATGTTCTAAAAACTATCTGACTATCATTACTTCATATGCCTTTTTCTTGGATGATCCCACCAAAACAACAGAAGATATGAATTGCCTTAGTAGCAAAAAGATCATCCAATTAAACATGAATCCAGATGATGCATTATACTTCTTCAATAATATATGCAAGGGAAAAGTATGAAAATGCTGCAACATGTTTCACAAAAATAGTTTTGGGTGCTATTTCTTTTTTGACGATGGTTAATGGTGAAATACGTTTGTAAACGATGGTAAATGAACCTTCCGTCTACAAAACGTTTAATTATGTCGTTAAGTTGTCACATTTTTGTCACGTGACTTTATAAACCGTATTTTCGGTTGGAAATCAGTTTTGAAAAGACCTATATGACCTCTCCTTATTTAGTCCTGTCTTCTTCATCCGATTCTTCTTGGGTTCTTCATTCGTTCAAAAGTTGTCTTCTCTCCTTACCGTGTTGTTTCGTCTCCTCTGGTTTTAGGTTTGTTTCTTCTTCGATTTGTTCCAACCTTCTCTTCTCCTCTCTTCTTTACTTCGTTCTCGGCTGGAGAAGTAAGTAGGTTCCTTTGTTGTCTTCTTCTATCTGTTCGGTTCGGTGCAAGTTCCATTGTTGAGAAATCGGTTCGATCAACCAGTGATTTCGCCGCGGAAGTTCTTGAAAAGGCTTCGGTGAGTATGTCCTTGGTTAGTACAGTCTAAAGTCTTGATTTTTCTGTGTTTAGTGGGTGAGTAGGACCGAAATATGCATTTGTTGATTTTGGGTTGTTCAGTTACTGATAATGCATAATAAGTGTTGATTTTGACTGCTTCTTGTTGTTATCTTCTGTCTGATATAGTGGACTGATTTTGTAGTGTTGTTCTGTTATCTCTGCTTAGGGTTGTTCGGTTTTGACTGATTTATGTTATATGTCGGTTCTTGATGTTGTACGTTTTGTTGTGTATTTGATGGATTATAACTGAATTAGCTACTCTATTTGATAGTAATGTCAAAAGACAAAGGGAAGAGACCAATGAAGGATGATATTGATGATGATAGAGTGCATGAGTCAGACCAAAACACAGACACAGATTTAGATTCCGATTGAGTTTCAGATCCAAACTGGAAGCCAAGAAAAATGGACGAAAGAGATTTAGACTCGACCGATGACAACGTCAATGATAGTAACGTAAGGAAAAATGTTAAGGGAAAGGGAAAAGATAAATCAGTCAAAGGTAGAAGCGACTGCAACCAAAGGTATGTTTTTCCCTTCAATTTGGATTTGAAACGTGATGAACAAGAAAACATTGATGCGAAAGCTTTTTTCCTTCACAGGAACGAGAAAGATGATGATATCATTGGAATGGATGGTGAAGAAAATTTTCCTTCTTTTCAAGCGGTGGATGGAACTAACTTCAACGAAGGGCAGTATCCGAGTGACACGTTAAGAACTCCACCACCCTCGGATGTTGAGGATGAAGTCACAAGTAATAAAAGACCTCATATCATTGACCAATAAGTAGATGCTGAGAATAACTTAGGTAAGGCGAAGAAGGACCTTAGAGTCGGGATGTTGTTTGTGGATGCGAAAGCATTCCGTGAGTACATGGTGGATCATAGCATCCAAGAGGGTTATGAACCAGACTTCAGTCAGAAGAATTGTGCCACAAGGGTCATCGTCGGATGCAAGGTACAAAATTGTCCATTCAAGGTGGTTGGTGTTAAACTAAACAAGGCAAGAACATTTCAACTGCGGCACCTCACAAAGGAGCACGACTGTCCAAATGCGTACATAAATAGAAAGATTGGTGCCAAGTGGATTGCGAAGAACTATCTGGATCTAATAAGGAATGAACCAAAAGTCAGAAGCAAGACAATTGCAGAGGAGATATCAAAGACATACAATTTTGACGTTAAGAAATGGAACATCCAAGAAGGAATACGAATTGCTAGAGAGAAACTTCGAGGCGATAGACTGTGGCAATTTGAACGACTGCGGGACTACGCAGCAACTGTGATGATGCACAACCCTGGAAGCTCAGCGTTCATCCAAGTTGACCCAATCCCAAACTCCCTAAGACCGAGATTTGAGAGATTATACATGTGTCTTAAGGCATGTGTAGATGGGTTTAAGGCATGTAGACCATTCATTAGTCTAGATGGTTGTCACTTGAAGGGGTTGGACGGGGGACAGTTGTTGAGTGCCGTAACAAGGGACGTAGATAATAGAGTCTTACCTTTGGCCTATGCATGGGTGGAGGCAGAAACTACAGAATCCTGGACATGGTTCCTTCAGCTGGTGAGAAGTGATATCGAAAATGACCGTCAGTTGGTGCTTATGTTTGACCGACAGAAGGTATGAATTTCCTTTATTCAGTTCCTTTACTGTCTTCAACATTTCCATGACTGAATGTATATTTCAGGGTTTGATCGCGGCTGTGGAGGATGTCATGCCAGGGTATGAGCACATGTTCTGTGCTCGACATATTCACCAGAATATGTTAGTTCTCGGTCACACCGATGGAGGCATTAAGTCGAGATTCTGGGCAGCTGCATGTGCGTACAACTACCATCGCCATAAGTCCCACATGGAGTTCCTGAAGCAACACTTCAACAAAGCCTGGCTGTATCTATCCGAGATTGACACCAAGACTTGGTGCAGGTATGAATTCCACCCAGACTCAAAAACCGATTTGGTGGTCAACAACTGTAGCGAGACCTGGAATGCAAAGATTCTGGATGCCCTGGATAAGTCTCCTGTCACACTTATGGAGACGTTGAGGAGAACAATTATGAGGGATTTTCAGGAAAGGCGGACCGAGGCTGAAAGACATGAAGGGGCGCTGGTGTCAAATGTTCTTGAGAAGATAAAGAAGAACAAAGCAACTGCCAGAGGTATGAACATATTATATGCGGGCCAAGGTGAGTATGAGATCATTGTTGGAAGCACCTACTAGTACAAAGTTGACCTTAATGCGAAGACTTGTTCTTGTGTTGAGTGGAACCTCTCTGGAATACCGTGTGCCCATGCTTGTGCTTGTCTAATGAATGCCCGAGTGGAGTTCGTAGAATACGTTGACCCTTGTTACCGTGTTGACACAATGAGGAAGATATATGAACCCATCATACACCCAATGTCGGGTAGTGATGACTGGGTCAGGGTAGAGGCGTTGCCAATTGACCCTATGGTACTCAGAAAGCGTACTGGGAGATTAAAGAAAAAACGAACAAGAGCTGCCCATGAAAAGGTGAACAACGCAACTACGTCTCTAACAAAGCATGAGTTGCGTTAATATTGCTCAAGTTGTGGACAAACAGGTCATAACAAACAAGGTTGTTCGGCTCAAAGTACCCAAACAAACCCAGCAACCCAAACATCTCAAACGCCGCAGCCGTCTCAACCCTCTCAGGTATGTCTTTGGTTGTATTCCAGCAGTTTCTTATTTTGTATTTCACTTAATGTTAACTTTATACAACAGAGAAAGGGAAAGGCTAAGGCCACTAGTGGACCATCTTCAAGGAGTGCAGCTCCACCACAGCAGAAAATGAGCGTCCAAGGGAGGACACGCCCAGGCAGTCAGGACATGCCCGGTCAGGACGTCCCAAGGGAGGACACGCCCAGGCAGGACGTTCCAAGAGAGGACGTCCCAAGGGTTGAACCACCCATCCAGCCAATCAACATTGATGATGAAGATGATTTTGTTGCTGCTTCAACTGCCCCTCCCGTCCTGTCAGATTGCAGGGAGATTGTGCTTTTACCACAACCCTTGAAGACTAAAAAGACCAAAGTGTTTAGGCCAGGTTTCAGAAAATCACCAAGGAAGGTTAAACAGCCGAGGTCGTGCAAAATATAGGTCGACTCAGTGATTTTGGGTTGGTTTAGGGTTCCTTCTGTGGGTAGTCCCATTTTGTGTCCCATTTTGTGGGTATTGCTGTTATTGATGGTATTTCTGACAATGCTGTTAGATGAAAATTTCTGTCCCATTTTGGGTTGGTTCTGTTCGGTGTAGGTATTTAACTGATGATGTCGTGACACTTGTTCTGATGGATAATGGTAAACATGTTCTGTTTTAATGGAAGTTTGGTGCAACATGTTCTGTCTTGATGATTTTTGGTTCAAGTTGTTGATGTTCTGATGGATACATATGAAACACGTTTGAAATATGATGGTTTTTGATACAACTTGTTTCTATTCATGTGATGTTGATACAAACACCAACTCAGTACGACGGACACTAAAACTTAACAACAGAACATACTGCAGATCCAACATAACACCTACAACAACAGAAGGCCAATACTAGTCAATGACATTACATAATGACCCAAACAAGAACACATAATATCACAATGAACATTGAAATTAGGATTTTTTTTTTTGATATTGCACCATCAAACGCAGGGAAGCAATTTCTTCATTCAGGGAATCAATTTCTTCATTCAATTCGGCCCGGATTGTGTCGAACTTCTTCAAAGCCCTCTTTCCATACTCGCACATTGGAGGGTCTGCCCATTCAAAGTAATTGCAATGACTCCCGCATGAAGACATTTTCCACTGCATGTTTCGAAAAAAATTAGGGGATGAGGGATGATCAAATTCAGTTGTCTTCAAAATTAGGGTTTCCAAAGTACTAAAATTGGGACAAATTAAAACCGAATTACCGAATATCTTGGGCACCCATAGAACATACGCCCGAAGTTCTTCGCCGTACCAGCTGGAATTGCACGCGACAACAACCCACAGTGGCATAATCGACACTCATACTCGTGGAATGTCTTCGGCAGGTACTTCGGTTTGGAAGACGAAGACGTGGAGTACTTACCTGGAGGCATGGAGAACTTCTGCAGCAATCTTCAAGCAAGGGGACCATCTTCGGCAACGACTTGGGCACACTAGCTTCGGCAACGACTTGGGCACACCAGCTTCGGCAACGACATTTAGGCGGGATACTAAATAGGTTGATAAGGGCATAAATGGTATATCAAATTTTAGTTTGTACAGGCAGAGTCACGTGACAGACCACGTGTTATATTAACGTACCTATTCAACTGAAGTCAGATGGAAGTACCAAAAACCATTTTTACTAAACATGTTGTACCTAAAACCATCAACTGGGTTGGAAAACCATTTTGGTGAAACATTTTGCACCATTTTCATACTTTATGGAGTGACAATCAATGATATGTACTACCCACACCTTGCTACATCCTTGAATGCTTACCGACGACGAAGATGGCCTCAATGGCGAGCAGTACTCCTCCGCAACTACTTCAGCAATCCATGGATCGTTGTTTCCACCTTCGCCGCATCTGCTTTGTGTTTTGACATTCTTGCAGACTGTATACACCATCAAAGGTAAGTAGATTAGGTTTCAAGATGAAGGATGTTTATGTTGAAAATAAAATTTCCACAAACTCTATCAAGAACACTATTGTGAAGCAATGATGTGGAAAATTGAGTATGGCTATGTTATTACTTTTGTGTAAGTTTCTATGTTTTTTGACTTTGTATGCTTCATCATGATAAAAAGATGGAGCCATGTTCATGTATGATTGTATGCATGTCTATATGAATGTAAGAAGGAGACGTGCTCAGACAAGTGAGCAAAGCAACATTTCTCCTCATTCTCCTTTAATGTTCATCTCCTTCATGGCCAATGCTTCATCCTTCTTTATATTTTTCGTTAAGTTAATTCCGCTAACTTAGCTATTGTAATTCAACCGAGTATTTTCCAACCGTTTATATGCATTGATGATCTCCGGTGTATATATTTACTCCTATATAAATCAATTGAGAGAGAATCTTGTATTGTTGTTAGGTAATCTCTCTTCCTATGTAATGCAGGTTCGATGATTTAGATTGTCTTAATTATTTTCGTAACTTAGCCACCTTCGGCTGTAAGCCTGTAAATGAACAAATTTATTCACAAAGATCGATTCGGCTAATATTTGAGTTCAGTTCAGCAAATTCCAAGGCAAAGCGAGCTCTCGTTGAGTCTATACAATAAATGTGACTAACCCGATCATAATTCATACTAATACTCGGCTTGAGTTGTTTGCATTACCAAACCTTCTATTAAAATAAAATATGATATTACGTTTAATATTTGATTAAATTTTGGATATGTCCCTTTAAATTTAAATTATAAAAAATTATTTATTCCTATAAGATCAAAGTTAGAGTTTACTTTATTTCAATTTTTTCATCTAAATTTATCAAAAAAAATGTCACAATTTAACTTATTCCAAACTTTTTTAAATGTTACTATTGAATACTGAGTCCCCCTCAATTTGGATGGGTGGGTGGGCAAGTCTGAGTCCCCCTCAATTTGGACTCAATCGAGTTGGATTGAATTGAAACTCCAACGTAACATTTAAAAAAAAAATAAAGTTTGTGATATTTTAAAAATTTTATATTATATTTACAATTTTCAAAACTTATTATGTTAAATTAAACAGAGAGAACAAATTCGAATTCCAATCAAATATATATATATATATATATTTTTACATTTAACTTTCATAAAAAAAAACTCAAAATTTAGCCAATCTACGATATTTAAACCATATAAGAATTGTTGAACTAAGTTGAGCAGAACCGAGTTGACCCCGACCCTAGCCAAAACTCAATCTCAAACACACGACCTAAGTCACCTAACCCCGAATTGTGCTATCAATACACTGACTTGTTTCACGACCGAATAACATCCATCCATATGGAGCATAGCAGTTTCAGCACATAAATATTTTACGTCGTATGAAAAAGAGTATCGACCAGATCTGGTGACACACAATACAGATTTTAAAGAAGAAAAATTGAACAAGAGACGTCATCCATGCCGTGACTCGCATTATTTGAAACAATTACCGGAACCTATTCTTTTATATTTATATATTTAGCAGGCATCAAGGTCACGGCAGGGCGGCGGCTTTGGCTCGCTGAGCAGAGTTGTGTTTCCCCCTTCTGGTCCAGACATGATACGCTTTGGGTTTTGAGTGCCATGCTGCAAATAAAAGTAAGGAAATACACGCTTAATTAAATAATACAAGGCAATCGAGAACAAGTTACATCATAGTCAAATATCCGAACCCACAAATCACAAACAGCCTTACCGGAGCCTTCTCTCCTCTTCTTAGAGATTCAACTATCTCTACAACTCGAGCTGGTGTTATATCCTCCTGTAATTAGAGAATGTGAGACTCCATTCCGGGTGTATCCAATTGGGATAGTGTTGAAACTTACAGGGGCAAAAGTGAAAACTTTGCATTTATTAAGCTAGTTATTAAGGGGTTTCAAAAGTTCAGGGAGACATCTATTCAACTATATATGCATGTGAGGCCAAAAAAAAACACTATATATGCATGATGATGATATCATGTAAAATGGAAACCAGGAGAAACTTTGGAGGACTCACATAGTAATTGTAAGTATATCCTTCAGAGCCATTAGAGTAGTCAGCCACCGTGATCATTGGAGCATTTACACAACTTCCCTGCCAAAAACAATTTGTTAGTTCCACAGATAAAAGAGGATCCGTCCCTTATTAATGTCAAGTGTCTTGAGCTCGTTTTATAAATTCAAAGAGTGACCCACTACAAAATGGTGATAAGGTGAACAGTTTACAGACCATGCATTCCATTTCTCCAACAGAGAAGAGCCCATCTTTTGTAAGTTCTGTATTTTGAAACCATTGTAGACATAGATTAATGAGACGACAGCTAATCTTAACACAGAACTATGGATGGATGGATACATATTTGGAACAAAATAGTCACCGTTGCGCTTTACTCCCAAATGCTTCAACAAGGCAGCTTCGATTTCCCGTGAACCGCGGATCATGCAGGGGGTTGTGCCACACACCAAGAGATGGTACTTGCCCACCTAGATATCAGTCAATCAACCATTATTTCTTGCAGGTGCATGTCAAAGCATACAATCTCAAACATATTGTTCTCACCTTTGATCGGTTGAACATTGAATAGAAGGTTGCAACCTCGTATACACGAACTGGAGCAACTTCTACTACCTTGGCAACCTGTGTTAGTTAAAGAATCTCTATGATCAAATCAGACTGGTGAATGAATGGAATCATAGAAAAAGTTGAAAGAACAACTCTTTTGGGATTTCAAATCATCCTTAAACTTCTAACCATTCGTAACCTAGTGAGATCAAAACAATCTGATTATTGCTTATTCAAATGAAACTCAACTCGTGCAACAAAAGAACATAACGGATCGAGGGAGACTAGATGGATGTGCCAATATATCTATCTCCGTTATGAAGGTTAATCAATGACTAAATTAATTATATGCTGCAAGCAAGGAATGGGATGAAAGTAGCTCTTAAGTCTTATCATGTAAATCAAGTGACTGTTACAGCAAAAGCAAATTACAGCATATGTACTTAAAAGTAGCAAATAAGTGAATAGGCGAATAGCTAATGTTTTAACAGGAAGAGTAAAGCTTACAGCATTCATTGCAGATACTGGGAGCCAACCTCCATGCTGCTGCTGTGCAAGATCAAGCAGAGGAATGACAGCTGATTGCTTGTAGTTGGAAGGATAGTGAGATATGATCTCCTTGACCTATATAAGCATTATGTATGACTAATTAAACCTTGCAAAGAAGAAACAGAAAGCAACGGCGCAAATTCCAATTCAATAAACCAGTGGGATCAATTGATTGTCATACGCATTATAAGATTTATTGCTCTATTTGGCATCCACCGAAATCATCCAATGGCAGTGTTAAACTAATTGCGGATATAAACCCAACACATATACCTCAAGAAAAGCATTTCCATATTCTTATTAACTAAGTGGATAGGATAGAAAATATTGAGCCTAGAATGAGTTAGACAAACCACCAGATGATATCAATCATTTTGCATACAGTTTTTTAGTAGATTAAAAGATTAACTTTCACGCACAGCTTACCCTCGAGTTTGGCTTTAGGGATGCCTTGAGCAGATTACACATCAATTTTCTATTCAAGTACGGATAAACTACACAAGAATGGCCAAATCAAATCACGAAGCTCAGAAACGATTAATATAGCAGTAGGAGCTAATAATAATCACAAAATAATTTTTTCCTTATGTGCTAACTGCGTAATCTTCACTAACCTTCTCTTTGTTAACATCGCTGAACTCCCATGGAAGGTCCGGATTGTTATCCGGCGTGTCCAGATGCTTCACATTAATCAATCCAACTATCAATAAGAATAAATCAACTGTACTAGCATGGAACATCCAATAAACAAAATTAAATCGATCTATAAACAGCTTACATAGTTCAGAGCTGTGGAGAATGGCCGAGAAACCTGCAACCACCCGACGAAGGAATACACCAATTACAACGACGACAAAATGGTGCAAATTGACGCGGAAGAGACGAGTAAGGAAAAGAACCTGAGAAGATTGACGGAGAACCTGACGGATCTCCTGAAATCGCTTCCCTGCTAGACGAGTGAGCATTTTGTGATCTGAGAAGATGCTAGCGCCTAGCAGTCTCCGACGGAGAGCTTTCAAAGAGAGGAAGAGAGTAAAGATAGTGTACAGCGAGTCCGTCTTATACACGTCTATTTTAACGAGGCCTGTCCAGTGTCCAATCTCCAATGAGATCGTCTAACGAAACCTGATATATGAGCCGAAAGTAAAGGTTCGAAAACCCCGACTGTGTCGGCGTGGCATAAAGTGCGAATACCTTCCGACTTTTTTGTTATTCAACATTTCGGCTGTCCTCTACTTCGATTTTTCATGATTTTTTCTGAGAAAAAACTCATTTTGAAATTAAATTAACTTTTTAAAATCACAATTTTTAATTATTTTTATTTTACCCTATAAAATAACAAAAAAGAAATTGTAACTTTATTAAATACTTAGGAAAAATATTTGAAATAATCTCAATAGAAAACATAATATAATTATAAAAAAAAGCTTTTCTAAGGAAAAAAAATATTTTATTTTTTTGAGAAAAAATAATTTACCTTTTAAAATGTAATTTTAGCTTTTTTGTATTGAATATGTATATTGGATTTTTTTTTTCTAAATTTCTATAAATCTATTTTTTTTAGAATAATAAAATATTAAAGTATAAATTTGTCAAATTTACAAGTTGTGATCTTCCTATAGAATTTACATTTTTCTTATTGGATATTGTATCATATTTTATGTGATGGACACTACTATAAGGAATATAAGACGTACTATTATTCAACTTTCTCATTAGTTTTTCATATTGTAAATAAATACGTTAAATATATTCTTAAAAACATCTTAACAATATTTAGTAGGTAATTTTGGACATCTAAAATCAATTATATATTTTCGAGTCAAAGCCCCTTTTATTGACCACGTTACAGCGACACGGTCCAAGTCTTTAAGTCCTTTGGGAAGGCATTACGCTATTGATTGTAATTTACGTACGTTCTATGATTTCGCTCTTTATTTCGCATTTTCAACACACATTCAAAAGTGCCGCTGTAAGATGACACGCAACGAGTGATAGCAACAACAAAAATCAATATTGATAGCAAGAAACAATCGTGTTTATACAATTAATTCTCTCTTAAAAAAGTATGTATGTGTTGTCTATTATGTGTAAATATCAATAGAAAACATTGCACGGTTGCACCCGCTCACACACGAATCCGACCAACTGCGTCATGAACATTGTCATTCTGATACCTAGAAATTGGTCGTGCCGTTTCGTTCTTTTTTTTCCCGGTTTATATGCACGTTATAAATTAGCCCCGAGACTCCGCTGATCCCTTCATGATCCTTAGCTTCTTGCATGAGGATATGAACATACTGCAATAAAACAACAGATAATGCACGTTAGAACACGGCCCTATATATCAACACACGTATATATGTATGCATGAGTTTGGCAAGTCTCGAGTCACTTACTTCCATGGCACATCTCCGACGAGCATCCAATCTCCATCCTTATCTTCATAAATAGGAACGTACTCCGATCCGCACTTCTGCGTATCTTTTCCGACACCGGTCTTGAACATGTCTTCCAATGCTTTGAGAAGCTCTTGATAGCTCTTATAGATATTGAGATCGATTTTTCGAAGATAAGGCGCCCCATCCCTGCTCACCTTAACATAAGTCGTAGCATCGGGTTTCTTCACGTTGTTTTTCCGGTAAGCCCTAACCGGCGGCCACCCTACAATCTGGGCCTTGTGAGGCGGAGGAGCAGTTGCTTCGTCTTCTTCCTCGCTGCAGGAGCGAAAGTCTCTCTTCTTAGACCTTGTTGATGATGTTGAGGGTTTTGGGTTTTCATCAAAGGTGCCGGGCAGCCCGAGTCTGAGCTCGGTGCATGTCTTGATGTTCATGTCAGTATTGAATTCCATGACGTTGAAGTTTCAGTGATTGAAGATGAAGAAGAAGAAGAAGACAGGGTTTGATGAGAAAGGTGTGAGATGGAGAATTGAGAATGGAGTCTTATAAAGGAAAGGAATCTTAGGTCAGTTTGAGAAAGCACGCGCGGGGGAGCGTGTGGGGTAGTGTTACAAACTTACAAGGGGGTCGGATCGGGTACTTATGTTATGTCTGGTCGCTGCTGTCGATCGAGGGGACACCGACCAGCAACATCCGTTAGGATTGTGTTGGATCTGTGGACCGACTGATCCGACGGCTGAGACGATCTCCCGTGTGTTGTGGATCGAACAGGTAGGAGCAGCCCATGTGCGGAGTGAGTGGTTCCCACGCGCTACGGTTGAGGACCAGAGTTCAGTCATGACTTTGCATGGTTGGTTTAGTTTTTTATTTTTCATCAATTTAGTAGGTATAAAGTCCGCTAATTAATGTTCGGACTTTCGTTTTACGCGGTTGAGGTAGATCTTTGAACAACCAGCGTATGTACTGACCTCGTTAACGTAACTCCACTATCAGTCTGCAGAGAAATCGACTCGTTAGATTCAAGTTGTAATTTTTTTCCCCCACTTTTTTCGTGGGTGACCGTCATTATTTATGTAGCAGCTAACGAACATGAGAACATCGATGGTTCTTATGTCCCCAGGCACCATGTCGGTCCATGGTGTGGGTCCCATATTGTAGTGGAGTACTAATTAATGGCCAACGCGAATACAATAATGCATTGAGATGACAGAGAATATCGAGGCCTGAATTATGAATATTCATGCCCGACTAATTATGTAGAACAACTAATTATGTTTGCAAATGATTAGATAGCAAATCGGTTACGAATATTGATCAACTAATCGAGGTTTGAAGAATCTAAAAGACTTCATATATCTATGATTGATATTTATTAATATTTTATATTAACAAAATATAGTAGAACAGAAAAATAAATAGAAAAATACTTTTATTTAGTTCGCTTAGTTAGGTAAGAAGTAAGTCTCGATATATAGTTTAAAAGTTATTGTTAAAATTCATTAAAAAAAATTCTCAAAGTGAAAGTAGGCAATTATGTATTTGGCCACTAACGGAGACAAACACATGATTATAAAGCTATATTATTTATAAATTAGTTGAACTTAGAATCAGTTATGATATGTCTACTTAGATTTTAGAAGATATTCCTGAAAATTCTTGCACTTATTTATTGAATCATTTTTATTATATATATATATATATCTACATTAAGGATCAGATTCACAAATCTCTCGGTTTGAGAAATCAAAATAAGAGAATCGTTTGTTTTTTACTCTTTTTCAAATTCAATAAATATCGATTGATTGTATATTTTATAAAAGTTTGATGATTCAAAATATCATTTCCATATTTCCATCCCTTTGAATTTCATATTCGACATTACGATCGGATAAATTCATTAAAAAGATTTGGTTCAATACATTTGGTATATACTTAGAAGTGCTACATGTATACTGATTGATTAATTGAATTCACTATTTTTGTTGGGATCTTCCAAATCACGGGAAAATATTAAAATGTATATAAATATTTCATAATTAGATATCCGCGGGCTTGCGTAGTAGTAAGACTAAGTAGTATATTTTATTTTTTATATACAATATAAGTTTTTTTTTTAGTATATACTATATAGTATGATACTTATTTAAATTAATTTTAAAAGAATATAGACTATAATAATTTAAAACAATAATAAGTTTAGTGTTATATAATTATTTTTTAAGTGAATACAAATAATAATATTTTTTTAAAAGTTTATTGTTATAAGTTTTAATTGTTTACAGTAAAAAAATATGAAATTTTAAAAATGCATGAAATAATCAATTATATAGATAATTTAATATAAATTATATATGAAATTTTTTTATAAATTATATTAAGTGTATTTGTTCATAAAATTAGTTAAAAGTGCATGAAACAATAATAAAAATTAATACTGACAATTAATAATAAAATAATAATTAATACTTGCAAGTTAAATATTCTTATATAGTTTTATGATATATATTAATGCATATGTTTACAAAAAATTATTAAAAACATTACTAATTTTTATTTTTTTAGTAAATTTATTTTTTTTTGCCAAGAAAACATTCATTCAAATTACTCAAAACGGAAAGTCTGACAATCCATAAACCATAAAGAAGCTAAACTAGAAGGTAAATTAACAATCCAATCGATTGGACAAAGTCCCCGCCTAGATTCTGATGCTACCCAATGGGCGCACCGGTTCGCCTCACGACGAACAAAACGTCAGTGGATCCGTGGTATGGATCGTGTCTTCTCCAAGATGTCCGCTAGAATGTTCCGAAGCTCCCAATCTTTGTCCGCATTACCCTCTTGAAGATGGTTGATTACTTGTTGCGCATCCGACTCGATAGTTACTTCATATCATCCCTTAGAACATGCCAACACTGTTGCTTGGAGAATCGCCCTCGCCTCAAGTGCCTTAGCACTCGTTCCTATCCCGGTTGAGTTCCAACTTGCTATGATCTTCCCCGTCCAGTCCCGCACTACCACTCCCGTGCTTCCTGCACCATTCTGGACCTCCCATGCCGAATCACAGTTCATCTTAATCACCCCCCCTCCGCGGCCGCTCCTATTTCCGCACAGCAATTAATCTCGCGCCCCCGAGCCGTGTGAGCCTCCCCTCGTTCTCTCGCGGACCACATCTCCTCGGCCATGGTCATGATGGATCGTATGGTGACCTCTGACCTCAGATTGTCCTCCGCATAAGTAGCTCGGCACCACTCCTTCCACACCTCCCATGCTATCGTCTCCCCTACAAGCCTCCGTCTCCTTCCCCCTTCTACTCCCACCTCACCAATCTCCATCCACTCCCGCAACCATGTCACCCAGTCACGGCTCGTGGTCGTCTCCAACCGAATTCCCATACATCCGAACCAAACCCTCCTTACCCATTCACACCCCATCAACGCATGGGTCACGGTTTCTAAGGCGTCACAGAATGGGCACGAAGGGTTCAGCTGCATACCCCGTCTCACGAGCTCGGTTCAAATCGGCAGTGCCTTACTCAAGGATCTCCAAAGAAAGTTCTTAATCTTTGGGATGACGTCTCCCTGCCACAGTTTACTCCAGTGTCCCTCCCCCTGTTGGACATGCCTCTCCACATCCCGATCCTCCTGAGACCCCTCGGTCTCCCTCAACCGTCTATAGACCAAACGTGGTCTTGCCACTCCATCCACCGCCGAAGGCCACATTAGTGCATCAGTCTTGGCCACCGGACCCAGATGGATGGCCTCAATAGCCTGTCGTTCCCTATCTGATATCCGGTGTTGGATTGTCGTAAGGTTCCAACCCCGACTATCTGCATCTATCAATTGACTCACTAGGGTACGATCCTCCTCCCCCCTCCTGTCTCGAACCCAATCTGTTGTTCTCTATCCCGGGTATCCATGCATCTTGAAAGGCTCTTACATTGACCCCGGTCCCAACCTGCCACACCCCTTCTTTCCTCAGAATATCCCGGCCTGCCAATATACTTGACCATGCCCATGATGGGCTCGCCCCTGCCGTGGCACCCAAAAGCTCCCCCCGAGGGTAGTATAGACCTTTTAGTACTTGGACCCACATCGACTCCCCATCATTCTGGAGTCTCCAGATCGTTTTCGTATGCATGGCTCTGTTAAAATCTGTCATATCCCGGAATCCCATCCCGCCCATGTCCCTGGGTTGTGTCAACCTCCCCCACCGTACCCAATGGATCTTCCTCAGTTCACTTCTCCCGTTCCACCAGAACCGGGCCACCAAACTTGCTATCTCTGCACACCAAGTTTTAGGTAGTTTAAAAAGAGTCATTACATAGGTAGGAATTGCGGTTATTACCGCCTTAATTAGGACCTCCTTCCCCGCGTTAATAATAAATTATTTTTTTATTATAAAAATAGTATTTGAATAATTCAAAAATATGTTGAGTTATAAATATAAAAAAAAAATACTATTTTTCATAGAATTGTAAAAAATCAATGTGATTGTCCATATAATACTTTTAACTTTTATGGTTTATTAACATTTAATTTCGTGACATTGATAAAATTTAGAGTTAACTAGCTCAACAATTACTTATTTTTGACCTATGTGATTAAAAAGTTACTCATATTTGTTTGTGTGACTAAATCGTTACTTAAGTTTGAAGATATGACTGAATAGTTATCCAGTGAAGTTTCCGTCATATATTTCCCTATGACTGTCACGACAAAACCACGTGACCTAATTTAAACGATTTAAAGTTAATTGAAATGACCATTTTACCATTCTCACACGTTGTGCCATAACTTTCATCGTGTATCAATTACTAAGATTCCAGGATAAAAAAAAGATGCAAAGGAAGAACAGCTTGGAACAAATAATCTGATTGATAAATTACTCATTCTCCAAGAATAGCTCTTTGTATGTAATTCCATGAAGCAACATAAGGATACGCTCAAGACCATATGTAATTTCGACAGAAACTGGCATCAAAACAAAAATGCAAAGATTCAAACAAAAATTTGCTCTAACAAAAACATGAAATTGTCATAATTCAAAATCAAATTTAACCTCCTAGAAGTAAGTGAATTGTGTAATTTCCATTCCATCCATTCATATTTCCCATCTTAAACCCAAATCGACTCTAAGACTCGTTCTTGAATCTGAGTCTGTTCGTTCTTTGATCTATGGGTTGCAAAAGATTTGTCTTTTTGCTTCCCTCGATTCTTTCCATGTTAATTTTCCAATTAGAATTCAAATTTCTACCTGAATTTTGTATGCAAGTGAATGGTTAAACACGATTTCAATTTTCTGGGTTAATTACTCAACAGTAATTCGAGGACACTCCATCAGTAATTACTCAGTAGTAATTCAAGTAATTTCCTGATTTCGTCAGTGGATTGAACCAACGAACGAGCAGCTGACTCACTGATTAGCGTTGGAAGCAGCAGACCAACGAACCACTTAATTAGCGCTGGAAGCAACATACTCATCGTACAACCCCTGGAAGAAGCCGATAAACCTAGATACAGTTGAACTTCCAAGTCTCAAATCCTTAGCAAAAACGAAAAAGAACCCACAATTTTCATATTTCCCCTTCTGATTGAAAACCCTAATTACACATCAATATGGCCTTCCTCGTATCTCTAATCAAAAAGCTGAATTTTTGTCGTTGATGTACTCGATCCAAATTGGATTTCTTTTCGAATTGGGTCCTCCCGATTGATGTAAGCTTCCTCTTCATCGATACTATAGACTCAGTGGTTTCTTCACCAGGCGCTACATGTTGCTTCTGCTTTACAATTCTGATTCGATGCTCGTAATAGTTCTCTACCAGGGTTCTTTGGTGGGAGATTCCGTGAGATTAGGAATGGAGAGACGAGAATGAAGAATGATAAGAACATATTATAAATTTGAATTATGAAGATGGTCACGTGCACAACGCATGCTTAATTTTAACGGGGATAATTAACAACAGTTACGTTTCTAAACTATTCAGTCACATTTTGAAACATGAGTAACGGTTGAGCTCAAGTTAGAATCGTTCAGTCACAGCTGCCAACATAAGTAACGGTTCATGTAATTAACACTAAAATTTATTTTGATATTATTGTAATAAAGTAGGTAATGTTGATGTCACTTATGTCTTATTTGAATAAGAGTATTATGTGATAGATGAAATGCATCCTTAATTAATCTATATTTTAATTTGCAAGAGTAAATTTTAATATGTGCATACTTGATATTCATAAAATATAATATTATGTATTTATTATTATATAAATTCCACTTCATAAAATATATTTAAGAACAAATCATAATTATAGTGTGAAATAAAGAGAAATTATATGAATTTTATAACTTATCTTGAGAATGAATAAGAGAATTTGAAAGATTTTAAAGTGATTTACATGGCATGCCACATATGAATGAGAAATTTATGTTTGACATAGACCAATTAGAAGATGTTAATTTAACATTAGGAGTGATAAAATAAAAGGTTAATTACTTAATTGGTTACACATGTTTGACCAATGTTCAGAATGGTTACACATGTTTCAAAATGTGATTAATTGGTTTTGAAATGTGACTATTTGTTTTTTTCACTATTCACCGTTAAAATCACAGTTAAGTCACTATTTAGATAAGTAAAATGACGAAATTACCCCTAGAATCATCTTCAAGAACACATCATCATCTTCAAGAACAATAATTGAAGAAACCAGAAATTTAATTTCTGGGTTCTTGAAGAACCAGAAATCAGGTTCTTGAGAACCCAGAAATCTGATTTTTGGGTTCTTGAGAAACCAGAAATCTGATTTCTGGATTCTTGAGAAACCAGAAATCTGATTTTTGGGTCTTCAAGAAACCAGAAATCTGATTTCTGGGTTCTTCAAGAACTCAGAAATGCTGTTTCTGGGTTCTTCAAGAACCCAGAATCGCAATTCTGGGTTCTTGAAGTTCTGTATTGCAGTATATGTTATCACCAAATGTGATTAAATGGTCATACATGTTTCTCTATAATGTGATTAAAAGGTCATACATGTTTCTCTATAATGTGATTAAATGGATACTGTTGTTTGAAATGATGTGATTAAAAGGTTCGACATGTTACCCACATTGTGAAGAACCCAGAAAAATCAGATTTCTGAGTTCCTCAAGAACACAGAAATCAAATTTCTGGTTCTTGAAGAACCCAAAAATCAGATTTCTGGTTCTTCAAGAACACAGAAATCAGATTTCTGGTTCTTATTTCTGGGTTCTCAAGAACATCAGAAATCAGATTTCTGGGTTCTCAAGAACATCAGAAATCAGATTTCTGGGTTCTCAAGAACATCAGAAATCAGATTTCTGGTTCTTCAAGAACCCAGAAATCTTATTTCTGGGTTCTCAAGAACATCAGAAATCAGATTTCTGGGTCTTCAAGAACCCAGAAATATGATTTCAGGTTCTTCAAGAACCTAGAAAATCAGATTTCTGGGTCTTCAAGAACCCAGAAATATGATTTCAGGTTCTTCAAGAACCCAGAAATCAGATTTCTGGGTTCTTAAGAACATCAAATCGAATTTGATTCGATTTTGGTTCTTCAATCCTTCCAATCTGTTCTTCAATACAACTAAGGGCATAATAGTCATTTCACAATTCAATAATATGTTAAAAAAATGAATTAACGTTAAAATTAACGGTTTACTAACGGAATAACCAATTAATCACATTTGAAAAAACATGTGTAACCAATTAGTCATATAGCAAAACCAATTAATCACATTTTGAAACATGTGTAACCATTCTGCACAATGGTGAAACATTTGTAACCAATTAAGTAATTAACCCTAAAATAAAAAACGTATTTGTCAACTTTTTATATGATATAGCCAAATTAATATATAAATATAGATAGATAGATATCGGCAAGTGCACTTATAATATTTATTATTTTAAAAGTTAGAATGTTTTATGTTTTGCACAATTTCAAAACTTATCCATCAAATTAATCAGTTAATGAGTCACGTAACACATTATATATGAAACAAATATACTATAATATCATTAATAATTTCCTCTTTTTACTTATTTTGCCTCCCTACTTCAGCGCATCTCTTATGCGTTGAGAGTCAAGAACAAGAACATTACATGTGTCGACAACATTATTTTCTTTTAGTTAATATATGACCGAATAATATTTTATTTTGAGATGTAATATAACTATTTAAAAAATAATAATATTAACGATTAAATAAGTAATTAACTAATTATATCATTATTTGTAAATAACATGATGAATCACTTTCATCGATGATGTAAAGATACGATTTCAGACGGAATCGAAGAAGATGATAAACACTGAACTGCAGCCCCATGAGACATATCAAAATAAAGTACTTGTCATATTCTACACTTGCATCATCCAATCCAAGCATTCGATTATTCAGAGAGATAATCCCGACTCTTCGTCTTCATCAAGCGAACCAGCATAGATGAAGTAGAACGACCAGATGAGACCGAACACGCCCAAAAGGATCCAACCCAGCAGGTTGTTGCTCAAACCGAAAGGCAGACCTGTTCCCTCTGTGCTCAGCCTCTCGTCCACCAGAGCCATGGCAGGACCTGACATCGTGGCTGCACAGATTGATGCCAATGAGCTCATGGCCACCCTGATGCTGCCTTCGGAGGCAGAGGGTTTCCTTTCCACACTGCACCGCACTCTTCCCTTCATTGATATTTTGGGCAACCCTAATAGCAAAACCAATAATGGTCACTACTCAACGTGATAAAATGACTACAAGCAGAGAAACTTGGAGTGGAACTCAGTAAGAAAGTAGACATTTTTACCATCTATCTGTATCCATTGCATTACCTAATCATATTCAAACTGAGAAGGTAAATTCTTCACTTCCTCACACAACATTCATATCCAACTACTCCATCAATCATTGACAAAAAGCCGGAATCCCAGGGGAGAAATTGTAAAACAATTTTTGTACACCAAAATAGGACATACCCAGTTACTACACAAATCATGCAACCCATAAGAATGAGAAAGGTTAGTGATTGATTACCGAGAACGGGAGAAGAAGAACCTGCGAAGGAACTCCTTGGAGCAATGGCAGCACGGGGAGCAACCAAGGTGGTCGGAGCCAAAGCAGAAAAGGAGGCCATTGTAGAACTAGTAGCAAGAAGAGGACTAGGAGGAGAAGTCTTAGTTTTGGTGTTGGGCTAGTGGGATTGTGGAGTCAGTTGGTTGGCTATAGAGCTCTCTCTGACTTCATTTGTGGCAGATATGCATGGTCCACAATCCTTGTTGAGATTGAATATCTGATATCTCCTTATCCATCTCTGACCAACCATATCCACCCACGTGTGCTGCAATCACAACTCCCCTGAACATAAGCTTCAGATATTTCTTTGATCATCAACTGAAATAAAACAGCAGCAACTTGGGAACTTAGTAGGACGATTTCGGAGTCGAAGTTTTTGGTCGACCTCGCGCAGGGCATGTGCGTGGTTACTGCAAACATCAAGGCCATTTTAACCTTTTTGATAGTCAGCCAAGAAGGCATTTTCCGAAGCATCTTGAAACCAGAATTTTCATATAGTTGGCTCCTGCATGGGAAATGAAGGGAGTAAATGGATACACTTCTGATAGGTTTCATCCCTTGAGAGTGACTCGACTACTATAGATGCAGTTACTGAATTTAGTGATATCTTTCTTTCTGCCATTTCCTGATGAAGCTCAACTACTTTCTGCAAATCATTCTTCTGTGAAAACCCGGTCATCAATACAGTATATGTTACCACATTAGGGGGGCAACCTTTCGCTTCCATCTCAGAAAACAATTCATTCGCTTTTTCTACTTGCTCCTTTTTGCAGAGTCCATGGATCATCATCGTGTATGTGACAACCGAAGGTCTCCATGCAGCTTCAAGGTCTCCCACTTTACACAATCCATCCATAAGGCAATTAAAGATATCCACACTGAGCTTAATTTTGATCCACACTGAGCTTAATTTTGGAATCCAGTGCATGAAAAAACAGATCCATTGCGTCTCCAAGCCGATTGTTCTTGCAAAGCCCATCAACGAGAATGTTGTAGGTAGTCGAGTGTGGTGTTAAACCATGATGTTTCATCTCCCCAAACAATCCCTTAGCATCATCAACGAAGCCTTTTTGGAAAAGACCCGTCAATAAAATGTTAAAAGTGATGACCGTTGGATTGACTCCCACGTTGATCATTGCTCTATACATTTGTAGAGCTTCTTTGATCCTTCCCCTTCTGCAGTATCCATTAATCAATGTATTGTAACTTACAGCATCAGGTTTAACCCCCTTGTTGGCCATACAAGCAAGTAGCTCCTTCGCTTTATCGATTTGACCCGCTAAACAAAGCCCATCCATCATCATGTTGTATGTAAAAATATCAACATTGATGCCTCTTTGATTCATCAACTCAAGCAGTTTTTCAGCTTCTTTCACATTACCTTCCTTGCAAAAATCATCGATCAAGATATTGTATGTGATTGAATTGGGACGAACTCCTCGCTCTTCCATCTCGTTAAACAAAGCCTTGCCCTCCTCTCGTCTTCCCATCATATAGAAACCATGGATCATCGAGGTATAAAGATCAACATTAGCAGAAATCCTGCGAGCCTTCATTTTCAAGAAAAGTTCGTTAGCCTTATCTATCAATCCATCTTTACAAAGTCCATCAATTATAGCACAAAAGCATATTAAATTCGGCCTAACAAAGCCATTCTTTCTTCCGTTGCTGATCATTTCTTCGTATAACTTAAGAGCAACGTTTGTATTCCCCGTCCTGCACAATCCACTAATCAAAGTTCCGTAAGGAACAACATTAGGCTTGCATCCCAGCCAAACCATCTTCCTAAACAACTCGATGGCCTCATTCATTCTTTCGCCACGGCACAATCCCTTGATCAAAATTGTAAGAGTTACATTGTTGGCAATATAACCCCTCCTAAAAATTGCACCCAGAACCACAAACCCGCCACGGATACGACCCAAACAGAAAAAGCAATCCAACAAGATGTTCAGCCCAACGAAATCCAAATTTAACCCTAAAGAAGTAAGCTTTTCACAGAATGAGATATCACTGGAATAATGCCTGTTCTTTACAACTTCAGCAAACAGTAAATTGAATGACGAAATCGAAGGAGGCGCCTGCATACCAATCATCTCACCGAATAATCCGCGTGCTTCGTCCACAGTTACCCCGGAACGGAGCTTTTTTATGAGGAAAAGTTTATGCCGATTCAGATCTCGAGAAGAAGGTTTAGCTTGTCTGCAGAATAGAGAAGAGAGTGGGGATGACTTAATCTGTGGAGCTTTGACATCGTCGGAGATTCTATTTATGTATTTTAATGAGGGAAAAAGCTTCCCTTTTGACACAGCAGCTCGAGCGCCATCAGCCATGGCGGCAGTTTGAGCTAAGACACCAAATTATCTTCTTATGGTCATTCCAATTCAGCTGTTCACCACCACCAAAACTGTCGCCATCTCCACCTCTATCCTTCCAATCACAAAATCAAATACTAGTAGAAAAGGTAACAGAGGAGAAAATTTCCCATATTTGAAAAATGAGAAGATGGAGAGTATCGGGAAACGCCATCAGGCATCAGCTTCTGTGCTTCCATCATCAGCCCCGGACGGCGGACCCGTTATTTATGAGCTGATATGATTTTGTGGCCCAGTATCTCGTAGCTAAGATGACAATTTCTAGCACGACACAATTAAACGATCTGTAATTTACACGTTTAGACAAGATATGATTATTAAGCGTGTCTAAACAACTCTTATACGTTTAGACACGATTAATAATCGTGTCTAAACATATCTAACCTGCAAATACACGTTTAGACACGATTAGTAATCTATATCAAGTATGAACAAGCATGAACATGTATTATATACTATATAGACTAAAATAGATAATATTATATTTGATGGATAATAATTATGAATATATAAATATTTGTAATTAAAAATTAAATATATTAATTAAGTATAAATATAGATTATGTGAGTATATAAACATTTTTTGGAGTGTATAAACATTTTTGGAAGTGTATGCATATATGAGTTTGGCCTTAACGGATCATGTGTCTAAACAACTCTATACGTTTAGACACGATTAACGACTTATACGTTTAGACACGAGACATGTTTAGACACGTTTAAGATTTATCCGTTTGGACACGAAAAATATTTAGACACAACACGATTAATGACACGACACGATTGTCACCCCCACTCATAGCCCACTTTAAAGGTCCTTATTATTCTCGATTACAAATAGAACTGGCCCGGACCGGCCCAATAATTCTTATCTCGTCTGAAACCCTAAATTCTTAGCCGTATATAAACCTTCGTTCTACATTTTTCCCGTACAACCCCTCGACGCCGGAGAAGAGGCCCCCTGCTTGATCGAGCTCAGCAGGTAGCCAGGTACGTCAAGGTTTAATCTCTAGCGTTCTTCATCGTTCTCTGTCGTTTGATTCTTCCATTCGCATGTAAGTAGCTTGCTCATCTTTAGTAACGTTATGCTGGTGATTGTTTTCTCATTTCTCATTGATGTTCGTTGCTGCAAACTAACTTTGGAGTTCGTAACCATTTTATGTTTGTATTGGACTACTTCTGGTGAACTAATTGGATCTTAGAGTATTTAGGTTACTGCAATTTGCTGCTGATGCTCGTTCGCTTAAATTTTGACCATGTTATTATTGAAATTCTCAGCACGTAGATTGTCGCTGAAGCTAATAACATGGCGTATTCATTGAAGACGAACAAGCCAGGTTTGGAGGAGCAACCTGAGGTTAGCAAGATTAGGATCACCTTGTCATCGAAGAATGTCAAGAACCTTGAGAAAGGTACTTTTCGCTTCTCTTATTAGTGAAATTGTTGAATTTTCTAATTTGAGTCGAACTAGCTACTATTTTAGTCACTTAGGAATAACGCTATTCTATAGAAAATAACTTCATTGCCTGCTAGTTGAGTTGAACGATATGCACCTCTTGAGTCAAGATTGAGAAGGACGAGCTTCTGAATTTTAATTTAGTTTTTGCGGATCGTGTAATCAATGCTTCTATGGGTGAACATAGTGATCATAATTATTGGTAGCTTTATGTAATGCGATTTGATGTGGATATTGAGATGACTCCATTATCTTTCATCTTTTTGATGCTTGGGAAACTCTTTTTTCGCAACCTTTTTATGTATTAGGGCTAACCATTTCTGCTGCAGAATGTAGTGTTTCTGATGAACATTTATCTATCATTTTCTAGTTTGTGCTGATCTTGTCAGTGGTGCCAAGACCAAGGATCTCAGAGTCAAGGGACCTGTGAGGATGCCGACAAAAACCCTTCTCATTACCACAAGGAAGTCGCCCTGTGGTGAAGGTATGTTTCATACAAAACAATTTCCTTATTCATCATCATATCAACCATGAATGTTCTTCAGTTCATTAAGCATGGTGGTTTTTTGGATTGGACTTCATATCATATGATTTTGAAAGTTTTCACTTATTTGATTTACAGGAACAAACACATTTGACAGATTCGAGCTCCGTGTTCACAAGCGTGTGATTGATCTCTTCAGCTCCCCAGAAGTTGTCAAGCAGATCACCTCAATTACCATTGAGCCCGGTGTTGAGGTTGAGGTCACCATTGCTGACTCATAAGTTACTGCCAGAGAGACTGCCATGTGTTCCTTTTTTTTTGTTTTTTTCCTTCTTGAAATCTCAATCTAAGGACCGATGAATGTAGTTGGCGGTTTGTAACTGTTTTGTAGTAGCTTTAAGAGTTTTTTTTATGTGATTTTGAGTCGATTTTAAGCACTATTGATATCGATCATATTTTCTTCTCTGAGTCATACATACAATTCAAATGCTGTACTTTTTGATATTTTTGGTGCCGTGAATGTAACTTAGTCTCCAAGGAATTATACTTTTTTATAGGGAAAAGTATGAAAAAGATGTAACATGTTTGCCCAAAGTGGTGAATGCGGCCCAATGTTTGTTTTCGATGAAATATGTTTGTTGGTGTAGGTTTTTGATGAACTCACGTCAAAAAAGTCTGTTAGTTGCCTTCATGCCTTGCACGTGAGTTTCTGTCCGTTTGAAAAGATCATAATGCCCCTTAGTACTTCACCTATTCTAACAGCCTTCTTCTTCGTTGAACCAATCTGTTTCTTCCCCAACATTCTCCTCCAACCGATCCTATACTCACCGATCTCGCCCTCCCGACCACCTGTCGCGAGGTCAAGGACCTCTCCATAACTTCCGTACAATCCTCGATAGAATCCATCATCCTCAAGTTCGCCAAGTCCATCCTCGACGGAAACGACTTCTCTTTCGACGTCCCCTCCCGCTCCGCCGCCAATCAGCTCTACATTCCGGAGCACGATCGTATCCAAATATTCCGACAAGATCCCACCTTTCGACAGAAACTAACTACAAAAGTTACTATGAGCGACGACGACCGTACATTTCCCGGATCAAGTCCCAGGACCAGTCCCAGGATATACATAAACGCAATTCAATTCTCAAGTACATATTTACAAAAATAAGCAGCAACCAACCATTCATTCAAACTTATAATAAACTTAGCTAGCACATTTGACAACTAACGAACATAAATATTCTAAGGAACTAGAGTTGGATGATATATGTTTGATAGAATAATCGTGTTGTTGTTATACCAGAAGAACAGCATCTCTGGCTGCAATAGTGAGTATATCAGCACAAGAAACAGCATCAGGGCACTCCGATTCAAGCTTGTTCTTGATCCTGTCGATGATTCTGAAACCCCCTAATGAGTTCATGTTGGTCGGAGCCGTCTTCTCTCCTTTCAGCATCACCGTGTCATCCAAAAGAACCGATCCGTCACAGCCCTGCATGAATGAAGCAGAACACAACATTAGTTAAATCAAAATATTCATAAACATCATGCTGATGTTTTTATGGAAAGAAGAAGCTTTGTGCAGACCGACCTGAACAAAGCAATCATGGAAATGCAACCGCACGATCAATGCTGCATTACGTGGGTCAGAGATGACAGCACACTCCATCTCCCTGCGCACAATATCAAGCACTCCTGGACACAAAGACTTGTAGTAGTCCAAACTCAGCATGGAAGGGTCGGTGCTACTTGCACTGGCGAAAACCCACAGAGATAATAATAATAAAGAAGAAGACACAAAATAGAAACAAAATCTTGTCGCAGCCATCCCGTCCTCTGTTGTTGTTGTATCTGCAGTGACGGGTGCACATTGCTCGGGCTTGATCACAACTCCTCTTAAGGTTATATCCGAGTTACGGACTTTGACTGTGTTCAACTCTTCCTCAGGTGCCTTTGGAAGCTCAGCTGCCTTTGGAAGCTCAGCTGCCTTTGGAAGCTCAGCTGCCTTTCCATGACTATGGCTTTCAGTGGGGTATTGTAGGAGGGGGAAATAGAACCAGAGGAGTTTAATGGATTAAAGAAGAAGAAGAAGCGGTTCGGTTAGCATAAAGGAGGGAAAACATATAGAGGGTAGTTTTGGTATTTTCGTTTTTTGTTTTTTCAACGTTCAAATTATATGTCACGTGAGAAGCACGTGTCAACTTTTAACGGATAAATTAACAGAAAAACTAACGTTTCTTCAAAAACCAACAGAAGTAAACGTTTTACATCAAATACCCGCGGCCCAAAACAAATTTCATCGATTACCATTTTAGGCAAACATGTTACATCTTTTTCATACTTTTCCCTTTTTTCTATAATAATTGATTAAAAATCTTCAATATTTTTATTGTTCCCTAACAAGTCGAGAAACGAAGAAAAACAACACAAGTGCATCAACATTTTCCGTTTACCAGTGTCAAGAAATCCACAACAGAGAGAGCGTTCAATAAGAAAATCAAGCATGCCAAAATTTTCATGTCTTGTTGGCGAAAGAAACCTCAGATTGCTCTGTTTTTGTGGAAGACTCAGCCGCTGCTCGGGCCTTCTTCTTCAACTCTTCCATCATATGACGAGCGTTTCTGAGTTCATCTTCTGCAGTCGGTCCGTGGCTTCCCCAAGCATCAATCACCTTCTGCTGAAATTCTAGGGCAAGTGCATAGCTGCAACCATCCAAACAGACCAAATTCTCAAAAATCAAAGTTTAAGCACCTATAAATGATGCATCAAGTGAAGTTAAAAGGCATAAATTGGATGTACTTTAGCATTTGGCCAAAACCATTCAGCAGAATCGTCACTACATATGCATACATATATATGACTTTAAAGAAAGTCTGACAATTGATAGGAATCATAGGATAACAGATGGGTAACTCTGCAAACTATGGAACTTAGAGTGAGAATGAAATTTTACCCATTTCATGAAATGGTTTACTAGAAAAAGTCCATTTTTTTCTTCAAAATCTCCAAAGGAGCAACATTTATAAGCATATATATATATATAACGCACATGTAAACCATAACATAAACATGTCCAAGATTTAAATTTCTTACCTTCCCATTTCGCCATATGCTTTTGAAAGATTCTGACATGCTTCGATCGAATCTACATGTTGAGGACCGAGTGCAACATCCATAATATCCTTAGCAACAGCAAACATCTGTGCTGCTGATTGAGGCCTATCAAGCTCGAGGTAAGCAGCTCCAAGGTTGTTGTAAATGTAGCCAATTCCAAAATGTTTGGGACCAAAACTCGCCTCTAACCTCTCTGCTGCACTCTCTAAGAAAGGAATCGCCTGCTGAACCTTCCCGGTCAGCAAGAGCAACCACCCAATTCTAGCAGAAACACTTCCCTCTGAATGCTGCTCCTGAGGAAGCTTCTCAAGCAGAGCCAAGGCTCTCTTTAGTAAAGAAACGGAAGTTTCAAACTCATTCATTGCCTCGTACTGCATTGCCATCTCTGAATAAGCTTCTGCAACTTCTGAAGGAGAGGATTTTTCTCTTTTATCGAGGATCCCACAAGAAATCTCCAAACACCGCTTCGCATCAGTGAACTTTTCTTGTTCACACAATGCTTTCGCCATTGAAATAAAGACAAAAGCTCTCATTTCACTGTCTTTTTCTGTTTTTTGGACAGCGGCTCTAAGGTTGTTTATGGCTTGTTCGTGTTTTCCAAGAGCAATCTGCATATTTGCAGCATCGATCTCTGCTCGGAGCAGATCGGAGCTGAGGCCCCAGTTGTTTAGCACCTTCTGCGAGAGGTGATTCTGTTCTAGGGCTTTTTCGTGTTCCTCTAATCCGCTATAAATCACACCGAGTATTCTTCGATCATGAGCAACCTCGACCGAGTTATTACCCAGGTGATTTTGGTGAATTTCAAGAGCCTTTAAACTAAATGGAAGGGCCTCCTTGAAATTCAAGACCGAAACATATGCTTCTGCTAAATCGCGATTTGCTTTCCCCAACTCTCTGCTATCTTCATCAAACATCATTTCTTTAATCACTAAGCATTCTCTGAGATTCCTAATCGCCTCTTCTCTCCTCCCTAGTGCAGTTTTCACGTTCGCTAACTCAAGCAACACGGCGTGGCGAATCGGACGAATATCATCTTCTTCAAATCCACCTTCTTCCTCTAAATTACTCAGCATTCTATTGGCCCTATTCAGAAACCCTAGACTATCATTGAACTTCTTTAAGCTGAATTTAGCAGAACCCATCAATTGCAGAGTCATGGCAACGGGTAAATTTGGCTTACCGTCTTTATCCAAAGCGCTCAAAGCTCGATTACCATAATCGAGCACCTTTTCCGGGTTTTCATCCTCTTGATCGAGCTTGAGACCAATCTTCAACGCCGCCAAACCGAGAACTTTCTCGTCGGAAGAAGCCTCCATCTTCGTGAAGGCTGCGACCATGTCGTCAATATCCTCTGCGGACTCGAAATCCTCTTCAAGCTGTGATTTTTCTTGAATCTTTCTCTGGCGGGGGGAGATGGCGATCGATTTCTCTGCAAGAGAATTGAAATCCCGAAAAGGGTTCGAGTTGAATTTGTGGGGATTGAGAAGCAAGCCATGGGATACGGAGCAGGGAGCGATCTCTGAGCTGAAAGTTCTTGAATTGAGGGGGGAGCGGATATTGGATTTGCGTCGGGAGAGGTATGAGAGAAGAAAAGTCGAAGCCCTCCTCATGGTGAAGACGGACGTAAAGAGGAAGGTGAAGACGACCTCTTCCTGCACCTCTTCCTCTTAAAAGTTAATCCCTTGCAAAACCTTGGGCATTGTGACGCTTTCTGACGGTTTAAATTGTAGAGAACGGGTGGGTGAAGACTGCAGAACTAAAAAAATGATTTTTTTTGGCTGGATTGGATTAATTGTTGAATTCAATTTGACTAAGTTCAACCACAAAGTCTGAGTTAAGCCGAATTGATGTGGCTCGAACTGAGATTCAATTTTAAACACAATCTAATTTCATGGAACCCAGCTCTGTTTTAAGTGATCGAGTGTGCGTTTCTTTAAGCTACAACACTACACTGCATCTACATGCACAGCAAACAGTATATACCGAAGCATAAACAGTAGAAACTATAATTTTCATAAAGTTGATTACTGCATGGGAAATGAAGGGAGTAAATTGATATACTTCTGATAGGTTTCATCCCTTGAGAGTGACTCGACTACAATACATGCAGTTGCTGCATCCGGTGATAGCTTTCTTTCTGCCATTTCATGAAGAAGCTCAACTACTTTCTGCAAATCATTCTTCCGTGAAAACCCGGTCATCAATGCATTATATGTCACCACATTAGGGGGGCAACCTTTCCTTTCCATCTCAGAAAACAATTCATTCGCTTTTTCTACTTGCTCCTTTTTGCAGAGTCCATGGATCATCATCGTGTATGTGACAACCGAAGGTGTAATGCCTCGATCAGGCAGCAGGTGGAAAAGCTTCCATGCAGCTTCAAGGTCCCCGACTTTACACAATCCATCCATAAGGCAATTATAGATATCCACACTGAGCTTAATTTTGGAATCCAGTGCATGAAAAAACAGATCCATTGCTTCTCCAACACGATTGTTCTTGCAAAGCCCATCAACGAGAGTGCTGTAGGTAGTCGAGTGTGGTGTTAAACCATGATGTTTCATCTCCCCAAACAATCCCTTAGCATCATCAACGAAGCCATTTTGGAAAAGACCCATCAATAAAATGTTAAAAGTGATGACCGTTGGATTGACTCCCACGTTGATCATTGCTCTATACATTTGTAGAGCTTCTTTGATCCTTCCCCTTCTGCAGTATCCATTAATCAATGTATTGTAACTTACAGCATCAGGTTTAACCCCCTTGTTGGCCATACAAGCAAGTAGCTCCTTCGCTTTATCGATTTGACCCGCTAAACAAAGCCCATCCATCATCATGTTGTATGTAAAAATATCAACATTGATGCCTCTTTGATTCATCAACTCAAGCAATTTTTCAGCTTCTTTCACATTACCCTCCTTGCAAAAATCATTGATCAAGATACTGTATGTGATTAAATTGGGACGAACTCCTCGCTCTTCCATCTCGTTAAACAAAGCCTTGCCCTCCTCTCGTCTCCCCATCATATAGAAACCATGTATCATCGAGGTATAAAGAACAACATCAGCAGAAATCCTGTGAGCCTTCATTTCCAAGAAAAGTTCGTTAGCCTTATCTATCAATCCATCTTTACAAAGTCCATCAATTATAGCACAAAAGCATATTAAATTCGGCCTAACAAAGCCATTCTTTCCTCCGTTGCTGATCATTTCTTCGTATAACTTAAGAGCAACGTTTGTATTCCCCGTCCTGCACAATCCACTAATCAAAGTTCCGTAAGTAACAACATTAGGCTTGCATCCCAGCCAAACCATCTTCCTAAACAACCCGATGGCCTCATTCATTCTTTCTCCACGGCACAATCCCTTGATCAAAATTGTAAGTGTTACATTGTTGGCAATATAACCCCTCCTAAAAATTGCACCCAGAACCACAAACCCGCCCTGGACGCGACCCATACAGCAAAAGCAATCCAACAAGATGTTCAGCCCAACGGCATCCAAATTTAACCCTAAAGAAGTAAGCTCTTCACAGAATGAGATAACACTGGAATAATGCCTGTTCTTTACAACTTCAGCAAACAGTAAATTGAATGATGACATTGAAGGAGGCGCCTGCATACCAATCATCTCACGGAATAATCCGCGTGCTTCGTCCACAGTTACCCCGGAACGGAACTTTTCTCTGAGGAAAAGTTTATGCCGATTCAGATCTCGAGAAGGGGGTTTAGCTTGTCTGCAGAATATAGAAGAGAGTGGGGATGGCTTAATCTGTGGAGCTTTGACATCGCCGGACATTCTATTTATGTATTTTAGTGAGGGAAAAAGCTTTCCTTTTGACACAGCAGCTCGAGCGCCATCTGCCATGGCGGCAATTTGAGCTACTTGACTGAGAAAGACACCAAATTATCTTCTTATGGCCATTCCAATTCAGCTGTTCACCACCACCAAAACTGTCGGCATCTCCATCTCCACCTCTATCCTTCCAATCACAAAATCAAATCCGAGTAGAAAAGGTAACATGTTACGGCCAAATTTCCGTGAAGGTGAAAGGAAAGAAAGGGAGTTAAGAAGAGAGAAAGGATACTGTCAGATAATATTTTCATTCATGTCCTCTATGTATATAGGAATTACATGGATCATAACTATCCGACCCGACCCAATATGGTCGATCCGATACTTGACCCGACTGACTCATACTACTAAGTATACTGATTATTTGGCTCGTAACAAAACGCTTATGGCATCAAAAAACGAAGCTTCCGTAACACTGCATTTCACACGCTGTTTTTTAAAAGAAAATCTGTGAAGCTTCCTTCGTATATGGGAAGATGAATCGGACTGCAAATTGGCCAAAAAAAAATCGGACTGCAACTTGCAATGGTAAGGGGTTGTTTGGAAGATCGGATAGACACGTTAAAGAATCCCGAAATTCGATGTTTCTTGGGAGAACGTTTCTTGGGTGTCTTCGCCACTTCGGTCATTTTGCGTCCACGTGGCTTTATAAATATATATATATATCTTTTTCATTTTCATTTTTAAGCTGAAGAGATTTTTTTTTTTTATAAATAAATAACAATAAAACATGTTGGTTGACAAGAAGCGCGCACTCTAGTCCTTACTATAAAATAATAATTAGCTAAATTTTATTGTTTTTAGTAGACAAAACTCAGTCTTTTTCTATAGCGATTCTTATTTTCGTCGGTGGAGTTTAATGAATAACGTATATTGTACTTTGGTTAATCGTCATACCCGCCATGATGTCACCACCGCATTTGTTTCTCGAAAGATATGTCAGAACTTCATTATGTCGAACTGCAGCATGAGTTTTCTACAATCGGTAATGATGGACATTAGTTTAAGAATTGAAGTGTTGTCATCAGAGATAAGTTTATGGGTCGACTGAACATCTATTTCTAAGTGAATTGATTTAAACCCGAGTTGTTTTATCATAATTAGTACATCTCGGATGACCCAATATTCCGCAAGAGACGGTTGGAGCATTCCAGTTTTCTAGAGAAGTCAGCTATCAATTGACTCATATGATGTCTTATCACTCCTCCCAAAACCGCATGATTCAGATTTCACTTAGACGTTACACCTGTGTTGATTTTCATTCACCATTGCTCTAGAAAGAGTCATCTAATATCAATAGAGATAAGTGGTTTAGAGTTCTCAATCAATTGAATAACATTTTGGTAGAACCTGGCCTAAAACAAGAAAAGCTCAAAAATAGAATTATTTAAAGCTTTGTCTTGAAAAATGAGAGAGTATCTTTAAAAATGGTAAGATGAAGAGTATCACGAGGAACGAAACAAAGACGAGACTTGCTGTTTGCCACGTAGATAGAGCTAGGGTTGCCGATAATTAATGTATGGTACGAGTATGACAAATACCTTAATCATACTATATTTTTAAACCACGTACCACAACCATTACGGATACAATTTTCAATACCATAATCATGAAAATAAATGTGGTTATTAACCATGGTTTTACCTGTATACTCATATCCATTCCACACATGTAATATAATAAAATATCGAAAATCTTATTTAAAAAATACATAAATCTATATTACCAACAATAAAAATATATAATACTAACATCATTCAACATTAACATTCACACCATTTAATATTAAAATTCAATATTAACACCGATGAAACATTAACATCATTAATATATTAATAATAACATAAACTTCAATTATATAGTATATATTAGTTTATTAATAATAAATATTTATTATATTTATAGGGAAAAGTATGAAAATGGTGCAACATGTTTCACCAAAATGGTTTTTGGTGCTATTTGTTTTTTGACGATGGTTAATGGTGAAATACGTTTGTAAATGATGGTAAATGAACCTTCCGTCGACAAAACGTTTAATTGTGTCGTTAAGTTGTCACGTTTTTGTCACGTGACTTTAGAAACAGTATTTTATGTTGTAAATCAATTTGGAAAAGACCTATATGCCCTATCCTTATTTGTTCTTTTTGTTTTTCATCCGATTCTTCTTGGGTTTGTCCGTTTCTCTACGACAAATCAACCAGAGGAATTGTAATACCCAACGCTCTGCTTCACTTCAGAGTCAATGTTGTTGAGGTCAATCCTACATGATTGTCATCTGGGTCATTGAATTCGGGGTTTCGCCTAGTATTAAATTCGATGGCAAGGAGAGGAGCAACGGAGGGGACAGTGGCGTTTGTGAACAAATCGAAGGAGAATATTAAACTGGTGGTGAAAGCCGAACCAGTTCTAATCCGAACCTGGAGGAGAAGTCCAGTTAGAGAGAACGAAAGCGAGGTCGGACCCTGGACTGGTGGCGATCTGCGGCACGACGGAGAAGACGAACTCCGTGGAAAATGACGCCACAGATGAGGAATTGGCGTTGGACCTCATCATGATCCTGCAGTATCCAACACTCGTTGAAGTTTGGTAACATATGTCAGAATGTAAGCTGAAACTTACAATACAGATTTATTTTTTTATTTTTTAAAAAAGGTTGATATCAAGTAAGATACTAACCTCCATCATTTCAAATCCAACAGACAAGTAAGATACTAACCTCCATAAAGCACAGAAGATATGAACAGTTGCAAAAATGGGATGTTGGAACGAAAAAGAAATAATCAAAAATAGAAATCGTACATAAACATTCTTAAACCTGTTTGCGGGATTGTCAGGGAGGTAAATTCGGCAATCAACACCATAAGATCTTTCCGAAAGTTCTGCACAATATATTCATTTCTCTATTAATTTGGTTAATGTCTGCCTCTGCAATTTCTTATTGTTCTTCATTTTCTGCAGATGCTGGCCTTTAGGTGCTCACTTTTTATAGATTAGTAAGTTCAGACATTGCAGTATTAATGTTTTCCCAGGAAAAAAATGAGAAGGAATGATTTAGAGAGATCCATTACCAACACCAAGATCGGACATTGCAGTATTCGTTTTGTACGCCACTGAAGGAGTTAAAGAGGAAGTCGAGGGCGATACAGGAGGAGAAGTTGGGCGATGCAGAGGAAGAGTGGGAGGAAGAGTTGGGCGATACAGGGAGGGAATTAACAGACCGGATGACTTCGTTCTTTGTCTACAGTATTGCTAAATAGAATGACAATGGCAGAAATGATATTTCAAAAATTAGTTTATGTTGGCAGAGTCACGTGGCATGCCACGTGCTATATTAACGTACATATTTAACAGAATTTAGACGGAAGTACCAAAAACCATTTTTACTAAACATATTGTACCTAAAACCATCATCTGGGTTGGAAAACCATTTTGGTAAAACATGTTGCACCATTTTCATACTTTTCCCATATTTATATAATAACTATACTTATAACCCAAATAGCATAATTGTTGAGATATCAGGCTGCTTCTGTTATGGGCTTCTTTCATATGGACCGAGATATTATTGTTTGGCCCAGTTGTTGTTTTCGGCCCGTTTTATTCTGATAGTTTGCTTTGTGTCGTTTCATTATTCTCTTTAGTCGTTTCAGTTCCTTCATTAATTGTAAATGAACAGCTGCTAGGTTTAGGATATTTAAGGGTGATGATCTGTCAAATGAAGGAACTAGATCAAGTGATCCCCAATTGCCGCCTCTTCGTTCTTTCTGGTTTCTAGGGTTTTTGTGAGAGTTCTTTGTAGATTGATTCCAATCTTAACAATAATCATAACCATTATGGTTAAAAAATTTATCAACATAATGCAACTGCACCATAATGGTATGATTAACCATATTAAACAGTAACAACGGTTATAACCATGGTTATAAGTTTTTCAACTCAATATTGTCGGACCTAGATAGGACTGCCCAATGGTTATAACTTATATGTTTATTTTTTAAAATTAATATTTATAAGATATAGACATAAAAATAATTCAAAATTTGGAAGAGGGAAAGGGAGTGAGCAGAATCGAGATTACCGTACGGTAAAATTTTAATAATCATGTGTTTTATAATAGTACGGTATAATTTTGATAATAATTTTTATATTCGTAATAATTATAGTATTTGATTAATAATCACAATTACTATATTAATTTTCGTACTCGCAATAATTACTCTAATTAAAAATATAATGTAATTATAATATTTATATTACCTCCATCATATTCATATTATTGTAAGTTGTAACCCTATCTCCAACCCTCCTATCTTCTTAATAAATCTAATAATAATAATAATACTTTAGTTATTAGATTGAAATAATTGAAGGTTCTAATGGTCATTTTTGTTAGCTTTATTTCTCATTAATATCATCATCAATCAAATGTCTTCTTCAAAATATCAACCTGTTACTGTTAAGCAAACGGACCATCAATAATAGATGATGAAATAGTGAATTATGTCTTCACACATAAGTTCAAAATTAAAATAAAACTTGTTAAATGTATGATTATTAACCGCTATTAGAGTGTACACGTTTAAAATCAATTAATATATAAATAGGAGTTAATATTATTTTAATTACTATTAAAAAAATTAGCATTTTTTATATTAAAAAAATACTTCTGATTGATAATTATTATAAAAAAATCTGTTTTAAAATTGTATGAATTCTTTTTTCCGATAGTAGTATTGCTTAATGCTTACGCATATTATTCATATAAATTATACAACTTATAATTAAAATCTATAAACTTCTAATAAGAAATTTAATTCAGTGCTACAGAGGAAATAGCAATCGCTGCAAATATTCAAATTTCCAATTGTTAAATGCTATTTTTGAATATTAAATATTCCAAGTGTAACTTCCTTCGAACCTTTGAGACAAGAATTCAGCAAAAATAGCATGTAAATAAGCTTTTGCATATTAAAAACAAAATACCAAAAAAAAAACATAACTAAAAACACAAAGAAAACAGATAGTAGGCCCTACAATGTAAGCTATGTTCCTAACAAGAAAAATAATTTTTTTTGTCTCTAAAATTTCGTAGTTTTGATTATTTTATTAATATAGTTAGTTAATAATGGTTCGTCGGGCTGTATAAAAACGCTTTCTTTTCCCCTATTCTCAACTGTCTCTGCGTGTAAAATTCGCGTTCAAGACGCCAGGGAGACTTCCATTACCGAATCGAATATCAGAGCACACTCACACGGACACCCCTTTCCTCATTCTGCTCACTGTTCAGCTCACAACCTTGAAAATTGATCGAATACACCTCCATTCTCTGCTCTCAATTCATCAAAGTACCCACTTTTTTTCATTAATCAAGAACCTTGTCCTTTCCGCCCCACCCCTTGTCATCTCTGCTTGATCCCGAGATCCCATCTTCACTTTAAATCAGAATCTCTTTAATTTTGTCACTGGGTCTTCCGTTTCTTCATTTATTTCTGCCTTCTTTGTTGGGATGATGAGCCATGTCGGCTCCTGCAGCAGAACGGCTATGAGAGTACTAGTATGGAACTGAGAAGTTACCCTTCAACAACAAGACAGACGATGACGCTTTACATTCGACGCGAAGCTTCAAAGGTACGGATTTTCTTTCATTTTTTTCTTCCCTATCTGGTCTATTGATTTAGGACAGTGGCTGACGTTGGCATTGGGTGGAACAGCTATGGAAGAGATTTTTTGCAGAGGTGATGACGGAGATCAGCCTCCTCCTGGCTGAGAACTGGAAGTATCTTCTTGCTGGTCTCGTTTGTCAGGTAGTTGTACGTTCTTAGTCTAATAAATTTTGTTATTTTTTTTATCAGTATTCATAAGAATCCTATGCTCGAATTGGGAATTTGAAGCCTTCTATTGGGAAGGGTTGGTTTCTCTTCCCAATTTTGTTGCAGTGACTGAAATGATGTAAAACTTAGTTGAAGTTTTTTTTCTCCCAAATATAGTGTTTGAAAATTCAACCACAACTAAGGTCTGTCTCGTTTTAGCATCCCAAAATTTATGTATTTTTGTCTGTCTGAAGAGATTGTCGTGGGCCTGCATGTGCTATGCTGGAGTAGGGAAACGAATGAAAAACATTGGTTTGGTTGGTTGAAGTCGCAATCCCTACTTACTTGGTCTGATTTAGAGCACATAATTACATTATGGAGAATTGAATTGAATTTGCTTGCATTAATTGCCTCTTTTCATAATTCCAATTAGCTACTGCTTAAGTGATTATAATAGAGTGTCATTAACAGGTTTAACTGTGTTCTTTGCAGTATATACATGGTTTGGCCGCTAGAGGAGTACACTACATTCATAGACCAGGCCCTACGCTTCAGGATGTTGGGTTCTTCATGCTCCCTGTTCGTGCAGAACTTGTTCATTTCATCTTTCGAGTTAGTATTTTGGTTGATTTTATTTTCTGACATTTTATGTTCTTGACAATCTAGGAGCTTGGACAAGACAAAGCTTACATCAGTGAAACCGTTTTCACCACTGTCTTTGTGTCATTCTTTTTGGTATGTTTTTCAACACATTGATATGGTACAGCATAATGATCTTTTATTAATTCAATTGTAATGTTGCAATATGCAGTGGACTTTCCATCCTTTCTTTTTCAAGGTTAAGAAAATATACACAGTTCTCATCTGGTGTCGGGTTTTAGCTTTTCTAGTTGTAAGTACTATGCTCCTTCCCCTTTTGCAGCTTCAGTTTTTATTTTTTGAAGCAATCTTGATTAATTTTATGAAACTCTACACTACAGGCTTCTCAATTTCTTCGAATCATTACATTTTACTCAACTCAGCTTCCTGGTCCAAATTACCATTGCCGCGAGGTATAGTTGTCACTCTCAACTATCATTCATGATCATTTCATCTCTAATTTGAAACAAGATATACTAATCAGAAATAAAAAAAAATTGTTAGGGATCGAAACTTGCGCGGCTTCCTCCCCCAAACAGTGCATACGAAGTTCTCTTACTCAACTGTAAGTTTGTTTCTTCGCAAACCCATGCTCACATTTTCACTTTCACTCCAACATGCTGATTTGTGTTTGGTCTGATCAAATCCACAGTTCCTCGAGGCGTGTTATATGGGTGTGGTGATCTAATTTTCTCATCGCACATGATCTTCACCTTGGTTTTTGTCCTCACATACCAGAAGTACGGCACTAAGAGGTATGGTCGGCAATTAAATTCCATTTTAACCTGATTCTTTGACGTAAGTCCTGATTACCTCCTTACTATTGCTGTTTGTGATATAGGTTAATAAAGCAGATGGCGTGGCTAGTTGCTGTAGTTCAGAGCTTTCTGATTGTAGCATCCAGAAAACATTACACAGTTGATGTTGTGGTTGCATGGTATGTTCTAGTCGGTTTCTTCTGTGTTCATCGTGAAGTAAACTTGTGGTATTTGATCATGGACATGACGGAGGTGATTGATTTGCAGGTACACTGTTAATTTGGTGGTGTTCTTCATTGACAAGAAGCTGCCAGGTTAGTTAGAACAATGTAAAAATTTACTCAACTAAAGTCGTCTGGGTTTGATTCCTGAAACTGTCAAAGTGCAAACAATTTTACATTTTTTGCATCAATCAAGCAAAAATTCAAGTGGGTTATAATTTGTTCTTAAAAAAGAAGTACTTTTATAACGTCTCGTTCATGCAGTTCGTTGGGTGTTTCCTGAATTCATAGTTTAGTTACATCAAGTTTTCTTGTCATACAAGACAAGAAGGAAATTTTGTTTGACAAAGTATCAAGTTGTTTATTTGCAGAGCTGCCTGATCGAACGAATGGATCAACATTGTTGCTACCGTTGAGCAACAAGGACAAAGATGTCTCCAGGAACAACAAAGAAGAGAATCACAAGCTCTTGAATGGGAATTCAGTGGATCCTGCTGATTGGGTAATTTAAAGCTTCCCAATTTATATGCTTTTCTTAGTTATGTATGAGTAAATCCGACTTATATGTCGTCTCCTTCTTGCTGTTCCTTCAGCGACCGAGAACTCAAATTAATGGCAAAATTATGGAAGATGGCAAGAACAATAATAACCTCCATGCAGATAACGCCATGAATGGTGCTTAAACAATCATTTCTGCGCCATGAATGAGGTGAAGACATGTAATTCTTATCTGCTGCTGCTGCTGCTGCTCTGTGTTGTTTCTATTTTTGTACTTGATTGATTCATTCATGATTTGGTCTCCTTCATTAGCATCATGTCTGGTTGTTGAAGATTCTATTTCATGATTTTTCACGTGAAAGAACGAATGATTAAACAAAAAGAAAGGGATCTTTATTCTATAGATAGACACCAAGAGCATGGATTATGAAAAGAAAATAGTGTTCGCCGTGAGAGATAGATACAAGGATTGGGCATTATGTTATGTATGTTCGGGCAAGAGAGTGGAACAAACACACTTTACGAAACATTTTCATATTAAGGACCAAAAAAATCCTTGCTCAGCTTGAGGGAATTTAAAAGAGAGGAGGTTTTAAAAAATGACTATCTTGATATTTTGTAGAAAGAAAAAGATTTTGGGTTATGAAGGACTAAATGAATTTTGGATGGGGATAGAAATACCAAATATTATAATGTCACCACTATCATTAGGAGAAATAAATCTAAAATTGATAGGATTAAAGATATGGCTTGGGTATCTCTCATCATAATCTGATTAAATGTGAATTCTAAGATTTCTTCTCTAATCTATTTTCTTATGAGAAAATACCGTTTGCTCTTTTGTGTGAGTGGTTGTATCATGTATGAGAAAAAATGTTATGTTTGTTTGGGGCCAATAACTGCCACCGTGGACATGATATCACCGCATGACACGTGAACCACCCAATGCACGTATCGGCGCTAGGGATTGATAATTTCAAGACCGGATGAAGTTCGATTATTTGTGGTATTTATAGGGATGGATGGGCCTATTTCTGGTGGAAAGACCATTTAGGAATTTTCAGGCCTCGAATTTAGTTAGGCGCCCATATACGACTGAACTTAAAATAAAGTCATTATAGAGAATATATATATATATATACTCGTATCTAAAAAATTTGACAATTTGACATTTAAAATTAATTTAAATTCTTATTATTTTGCGCACATAAATATATATTATTTTAAATGCATATCAACTTTCGCTTCTATTTTAACATAATATTATACATTTTTTTTTACTTTTGTTAATTATAATATTTTCAAATGCTAACTTATATTTAAAGAGACATAAATTTTTCTATACATTATAAATTATTTTCTATCTTTTAAAAATCGTGAAAGTGTGCAGATGGAAAAGATGCTTATCTGTTATCTCCACAATCAGCGGTAGACGTTTACTGATCAATTCCGGCCCCTCATCAACCAAAAAGGCATGGTTCGATCTAAACGTCCATTTGCTTATAAAGAATAATTTAATGGTGTGACGTTTTTTAATGTCTCGAATTAGAGATTCTTAAATTTATGAGAAAAATTCCATCAAATAAATATTCTTATAATTTTATATTAATTAAATCGTATTGAGAGAGAAAAAAAAAGTCCACTTCTTAAAGATAAAATTTAAAAAGTAACTATGTCAGAATTTTTTTTGAAAAAGTATATATACAAAAAAAATATTTAGCAAAATGTGCATCTACGCAGGTAGAGTTGGGTAGTAGCGTTTTTGGCAAAAACGCTACTATGAGTGGCGAATTTGTTTTTTTTTGAAAAAAAATCATAAAAAAATTTAAAAATTTAAAAAAATTACAGTAAGTAGATATTTGAATTTCGATTCAAATGATGCAAAAAATATTAAATTTGGACTTACGGATTGACTGTAGGCTCTGTCGTAAGTTGAGATATGAAAATTTGACTTAAAAAAATATAATTCATACCATGTAAGTCTAAACTGACCACGGTGAACATCATTTATGTCGTAATTCAATTATCTACCTAGAGTAATTTTTTTGATTAGAAATACAATGATTTTGTAACCTAACATCGCTTGTCTTAAAATTTGACCGAAATAATCAAATGCATTAGGTGAAAATTAATTATGTACTTACTCAAAAAAAATCAAAAAAATTAATCTAGGTAGATATTTTAATTATGACATAAATGACGTTCACCGTGGTCAGCTTGGACTTACAGAGTATGAGTTATATTTTTTTAAGTCAAATTTTCATATCTCAACTTACGGCAGAGCCTACAGTCAATCCATAAGTCCAAATTTAATATTTTTTGCATCATTTGAATAGAAATTCAAATATCTACTTACTGTAATTTTTTTAAATTTTTTTCAAAAAAAAAAACAAACAAATTCGCCACTCACAGTAGCGTTTTTCGCAAAAACGCTACCTCCACCTGCGCAAATGCACATTTTTTAAATACTTTTCTTACATATATATTTTTTCAAATTTTTTTTTCTAAAATAAATACTTTTTAAAAAACCTCCTTCTTAAAGCACTCGGTTAATTTTCGGATATCTAGTCATTTTCAGTATACGCGATCGAGATGGATCCATATTAAGTAGTACTCACATACATATCAACTTCTGATTTTGGGCAATAAATATCTAATAATCATATTTTATGAAAATATATGATTCGCTTGAACTATGTAGGTCACGTGAGTTCGTGGGTCATATGAGTTAATATGTCACGTGAATTTAAGAGTCATGCGAATTCATGTGTCGATCAAAAGAATTGAATTGGACATAGCTTTAGGGTCATGTGGTTTGACTAAGTACTCGCGGGTTATATTTAAATTTTGTAAATTGACCTGTTAATTATCACAGATTGAGTTTGGATCTTTAAAATTGACCAATCAATAATTATTAATCGTGTTTGAGTTTGGTATATTTTAACATAACCCATCTCCAACACAATACGCAGTTGATTTGTCATCACGAATTAAATTGATGCGTAGTGTCGATGAATTTTACTTTACTAATAATTTCATTAATGATTTAATGTCTAAAATAGAAAATGAACTTATTGGAGATAATTATTTAGTAGATAGAGTAACTATTATTTGAATAAGAGAATTGATTTTGTCTTCACATATTATATACATGGCTAAGTAAGAATATTATTTCTGACGAACTATCAATGAATACTTTTTTGTTTTTGGTAAATATCAATGAATATATATATCAATAGATACTTTAATGCTCTTTCTTGTACCTCCCGCTTCATGAACGTCATCACTGCATATATAAAAGCGAGTCTCGTTTGGTTCCAAGCTAACCATCGTCCCAAACACTCTCTCAATCCCTATGGAGGACTTACCTGCAAACCCCACCTACCAAACACCCATGAAATTTTCATCCACCATGCTCAAAAAGCTAAAGACCAACCTAGCCTTCCCCTCCAAATGGGCTGAAATCAATGGAGCAATGGGTGACTTGGGCACTTACATCCCTATTGTCCTAGCCCTAACACTAGCCAAGGACCTTGACCTTGGCACCACCATGATCTTCAATGGTGTCTACAACATCATCACGGGAGCCTACTATGGCGTCCCCATGCCAGTGCAGCCCATGAAGTCCATTGCAGCCGTCGCAATCTCCAATCCCGACTTTAACATTCCTGAAATCATGGCATCTGGGATTTTGACAGGTGAATTTTTGTTTTTCAAATAAATCTGAGCAGATTCATTTCGAGACAGTTCACTTTGATTACTGATTTTCCCTCTGTACGTAGGTGGGATTTTGTTTGTTTTGGGGGTTAGTGGTTTGATGCAACTTGTCTACAAAATCGTTCCTTTATCTGTTGTTCGAGGGATTCAGCTTGCTCAAGGCTTATCTTTCGCCATGACCGCCGTAAAGTACGTGAGAAAAGTGCAAAACTTCTCAAAGTCGAAGGCTGTGGGACAGAGGCAATGGGTAGGGCTCGATGGGTTGGTCTTGGCCATCGTCTGCGCTTGTTTCATCGTGATCGTAAACGGGGCAGGCGATCAAGAAGGACCAGAAGAAAACAATAATGGTGATGAGGATGAAGAAACTATGTCACGGAGATCTTCATCAAGAAAGAATAAATGGAGGAGAATCATCTACAGTTTCCCATCAGCATTTATTGTCTTCTTTCTGGGAGTTATTCTTGCGTTCATCAGAAACCCTAAAGTTGTAAAACACATCAAATTCGGACCCAACCCCATTAATGTCTTGAGCATATCAAGACATGCATGGAAAGAAGGGTTCATAAAGGGCACGATTCCCCAACTTCCTCTCTCCATCTTGAACTCCGTCATTGCTGTCTGTAAACTGTCAGCCGATCTCTTCCCAGCAAAGGAATTCTCCACAACGTCACTGTCGGTGACCGTCGGTTTGATGAACCTCGTCGGGTGTTGGTTCGGTGCGATGCCTACGTGTCACGGCGCCGGTGGCCTTGCTGGACAGTACAAATTTGGCGGAAGAAGCGGTGTTTGTGTTGCGATCCTCGGACTCGCCAAACTGGTCCTCGGAGTCGTACTAGGAAGCTCGATGGCATCTCTGCTGAACCAGTTTCCTGTTGGTGTTCTTGGGGTTTTGCTCCTCTTTGCGGGGATCGAGCTTGCCATGGCCTCCAGGGATATGAACTCGAAAGAGGAGTCGTTTGTCATGTTGATCTGCACTGCCGTGTCGCTTGTCGGGTCCAGTGCGGCGCTAGGGTTTCTGTGCGGCATGATCGTGCACCTTCTTTTGAGGCTACGGGATTTGGGCAACCACCGTAGGAGTGGCCGCTCTTGTTTGGCGATTTGGATGAACGAAATTACACCTTAAAATCATATCTTTATGGGTTATTCAGTAAATTTTATAAAATTTATGTTATCAGTGGTTTATTATCTTAATGTTTTTTTTTTAATTACTAATTGAATTTTTGAGTAAATTTAGACACAAAATTCGTCTCCTCCGTGCATCCGAAGAGATACCCACACCCACTAGTGAGTTACTAGGGACAGGTTATTTTCGATTAAAATTTTTTTGATTGTAATATAAGGATAAAATACGACGTTCACCATGTAATGTTCGGTCATATTTCGTATTTTTTTTCTAAAGTTTAAATCGTAAAATTTTATTATCTTTTTGATCAATCTCACTCCAAATTTATTTAATAGAATTACTTTTGAAAAATGCAGAAATAACAAAATAAAATTAGAAAATATCACGATTTAATAATTGAAGTTTTTTAAATGTTACAATTAGGGACGAATTCAGGACTTGGTTGGGCCCAATTGAATTGAAGTCGAATCAGTCATCAATTCGATTGAGTCTCGGGTATTGAGCCGAACCCCACCATGGATGAGCGACCAGGTCTGAGTCAAGACCTAGACTCAAGCTCCAATCGAATTGTGGTTTAACCAACTCTCAATCGAATTTGAAAAAGTTTAAAAGAGTTCAATTGTATAATTTTTGAAAAATTCTGTTATTTTTAAAATTTATTATGTTAATTTTGCATAAAAAAATTCATGGTCGAAGCAAATTGCAACTCAAACGAGAAAACAAAATTTTACAATTTAAATTGTGACAATTCAAAACCTACCCTAATGTCAAAATGATCATAATCAATGCCTCAGACATTAAGAGCTCAATGAATTTCTACTGAAGAAATCATCCAATCTAAGCGAGGGATCTCAGAAATGGAGAATAACAAAGACTGATCCCTATCCACCTACAGACATCTATTTATAGTAGACTACTAACTAACTCTAACTAACTTCTACAATCTTCTACATCATTCACTTCGACAGAATTCTACTACCTTCTACAGACTCTATTCCAGCTTTCTTATACAACAGCATGTTTCACTTGCTTCTTTATTCACTTAGTCTTCAACACACACCCTGCAAGTGAATACTGCTGAAGAAACTGAATTATCTCATTCGTGCGACTCTGCTGCAGAATTTCCTTTTCTTGGCTGATAATTGTCCTTCACTCCCAACTTCTTCAAGAGTTCGTAATGTTGCAGACCTCCTAACCCCTTCGTGAACAAGTTTGCTAATTGATTCTTTGTTCCAATGTGACAAGTCTTCACTTCTCCTTTCACAATATGATGCCTAATAAAATGACAATCCACTTCGATATGTTTTGTACGTTCGTGATACATCAGATTCGCGGCAATCTGAAGAGATGCTTTGTTATCACTAAACAACATAGCTGGGTACTCTTGTTTCACTCCCAAATCCATCAACAAACCTCTGATCCAAATTACTTCAGCTACTGCAGATCCCATTGCCCGATATTCTGCTTCAGCCGATGATCGCGACACTGTATTCTGCCCTTTCACTTTCCATGAAATTAACGAATCCCCGAGCTTGACACAAAATCCACTTACAGATTTACGAGAAACGGGACATGAAGCCCAGTCAGAGTCACAGTAGACCGAAAGCTGCATATTACTCTTCGCTCCAAGCAAAATGCCTTGCCTCGATTTGTTCTTAACATAACGAACCACTCTAAGAGCTGCTGCATAATGAGAGGTCTTCAGATTGTGCATGAACTGACTAAGACGTTGAACAACAAACGATATATCTGGCCTTGTCATGGCTAAATATAATAAGCGTCCTATCAAACACCTATAGCTGTTTGGATCTTTAAGAGGATCAACTTCCTTGTTCAAGCAGAACATAGCATCATATTCTGCAGAAGTGATCTTCACATTCTCTTCCAAATGTGTTAATGCAGGTTTTGCTGCGCTTAAACCAGATTCCGAAATCAGTTCCAAGGCGTATTTGCGTTGAGTCATTACAATACCATTCGAGGACCGTGCGATCTTTATACCAAGGAAAAATTGTAGTCTTCCCAAATCTTTGATCTTGAAATTAGCATATAAAACCTCTTTCAATTCTGTTATCAACTCATTATCTTATCCAGTGATCAAGATGTCATCAACATATACTAGCATCATCACTATCTTCCCCCCTTTCTGCCGAGTAAAGAGAGAATGATCAAATGGACTCTGTTTATATCCATTAACCAACAAGGCATCAGTAAGCTTCTTGTTCCATTGCCGAGAGGCATGTTTAAGTCCATATAGAGACTTCCGCAACCTGCAGACCTGGGTTTTTGACTGTTCTGAACCGAGTGTTCTCAGTGTGAAACCTTGTGGCAATTCCATATATACTTTCTCCTCCAGATCCCCTTGCAGAAATGCATTGTACACATCCATTTGTAGAAGATGCCAGTCATACGAAGAAGCCAAAGCTAGGATAATCTGAACTGTAACCATTTTCACAACCGGTGAGAAGGTCTCCGTGTAATCCACACCTTCCATTTGGGTATATCCCTTAGCCACTAATCGAGCTTTAAACCGCTCGATCGATCCATCGACATTGTACTTTATCTTGTAGACCCATTTGCTCTTTATAGCTTGCTTATCATGAGGCAACTCAACCACTTCCCATGATTTATTTGCCTCCAATGCTTGCATTTCAGCATTCATGGCTTCAATCCATCGAGGATCCAGAAGAGCTTCCTTGTAGATGACAGGTTCTTTAAGCTTAGAAATAGTACTGAGAAAAGCTTGATATCTGGATGATAAATTAGCATAGGAGACGAAATTTGCAATTGGAAAAGGCACACCACGATCATTAACATAATCCCTCAACCATATGGGAGGTCTAGAAATTATTGAAGAGCGTTGTGGTTCAGTATTATCACCTGCAACATTACTATTTGCAGATTCCTGCGCAACAGAACCGATATCTGCAGCATCATGAACAACTGATTCCTCTAATGATGATGATGTGGTAACAATCTGAGGCACTTCACAAACCGAAGAATCCCAATGCACTGTATTAATATCAATCGATCTAGAAGAAGAAGATACCTCTAAGAGAACTGATTTAGAGAATGAGAATTGATCCTCATGGAAAACAACATCCCTGCTCACATACACTTGACGTTTTTGCAAATTGAGAAGCTTGTATCCTTTCTGCGTGGATGAATATCCGAGAAATACAGAAGGTATAGAACGAGCTGCAAACTTGTCATGTCTCCCTACCACAACTCCATATGCCAGACAATCAAAAACACGCAAATGACTGAACAGTGGCTTCCTCTTGTGAAGTAATTCAAAAGGTAATTTCCCACGCAGCACTACAGAAGGCATCAAATTAATGAGGTAAGCTGCTGTGAGCACACAATGCCCCCAAAATTTCAGAGGTAAAGATGTCTGGAACCGTAATGCACGAGCAACATTGAGGAGATGTCAGTGTTTCCGTTCGACGATTCCATTTTGCTGCGGTGTGTGTGTGCAGCTGCTTTGGTGTGTTACTCCTCGATCCTTAAAAAACCTATCACAAATGGAATTGAAAAATTCTGTTCCATTGTCGCTGCGAACAACCTTGATCTTCCTGTCAAATTGATTTTCAATCAACGCGAAGAAATCACGAATGATAAGGAATGTGTCACTCTTTAGTCGCATCAAATAAACCCATGTTGATCTACTGAAATCATCAACTATCGTCAAGAAGTATCTATAACCCTCTTGTGTAGAAGCATGGTACGGTCCCCACATATCCATATGTATTAGATCAAAACAAGCTGGTGCAACAGACATAGACTGAGAAAATTGTAAACGAGCTTGTTTAGCCACCGGAATTGAACAATGATTATGCGACTTAAACACACAACCCAAATCCATTTTATGTAATCTATCATAAGGCAAATGCCCTAATCTAAAATGCCAAATTTTCGGATCTGTCATAACTGTAGCTTTATTTGATATCTTCTGCACCCCCCACCTTTGCACCTTCATGTTTGGTTGCAGAATGTATAAGCCATTATGTTGGATTTCAATCTTCATCAAAGTCCCAAGTAATTGATCCTGAATTTCAACCTTATCAGAAGAAAACCGAACAGTACATCTCAAGTCTTTACACAACTTAGACACGGAAATGAGATTAAACTGAAAATCCGGCACATAAAGAACATCATGAAGAACCTGTCCAGTATTCAGTCTGCAATCTCCAATATGTGTAACTTTCACACATGCACCATTTGACAACTTCACATCATTCATACCAGTATCAATTTTCCGAACAGCAATCAACTATTGTAATTGGCAAGTCATATGATCAGAGGCACCCGAGACTAAAATCCAGCCAGTATCAACCACAGAAGTAGAAAGACAAATGTCATACATACCTGCCATATTTGCACGAAATTCTCCAGAAATAGGCGTGTCATCAGCAGGAACAAGACGAAGAAGCTTTTTGAGCTGATCCTTTGTCAATCGAATCTCCGATACAGGATTCATCACATCTTCAGTAAGGGAAGAATCTGCCAAATTCGCTGTGGATGGTGCAGAACCAGGGTGATTATGGGTTTCAAATGCCTTCCGAAGCTCTGGAAATTTTTGAAAACACCTCTCCTCCTTATGACCCTTGCGACAACAATAGTTACCAATGAACGAATTCCAATCACGACGAGTACTGTTGGATCGGGAAGAATAAAGAGCGGTCTGGTCTGCATCTACATTCTGGAGTGGCATTAAACCTGTCACGATCCTTTGATTCTCCTCTTGCATGAGAGAATTATAAGTCTGATTTATTGTTGGCAGAGGCTTTGCTAACAACAAATGACTGCGTATTCCATGATAAGACTCATTCAAGCCAAGCAAAACTTGAAAGAGCTTCATATTTTCTTGAAGAGCATTAAATTCTGCAATGCCTCCACAGTCACAATTCGGTTGTCCAAGAATCGCAGCAAACTCATCCCAAAGTGTGCGAAGCCGAGTGAAATACTGAGAGATGCTTGAAGTGCCTTGCTGAATTGTGCAGAAATCATCCCAAATTGAAGTGCCTCAGGCATTAAGAGCCCAAAGAATTTCTACTGAAGAAATCATCCAATCTGAGCGAAGGATCTAAAAAATGGAGAATAACGAAGATTGACCCCTATCCACCTACAAACATCTATTTACAGTAGACTACTAACTAACTCTAACTAACTTCTACAATCTTCTACATCCTTCACTTCGACAAACATCTACTACCTTCTACAAACTCTATTCCAGTTTTGTTATACAACAACATGCTTCACTTGCTTCTTTATTCACTTAGCCTTCAACACCTAATGTTAATTAGTATGGCAAAATACAACATTATCGGCTAAAATTTACGCAAACTTTAAAATTTTCATTTAAAATTTAAAGTATCCTTAATTGTTTGGAGCTGAAAAAAAAATTCTCTTCCAGAATAATGACATGTTTTTTCATGATGATTTTTAAGTAAGAATTTAAAATTGGGAAAAGTATGAAATTGCACCCGGATGTTTGCAATTTTTTGTCATTGGACCTATATGTTTTTTGCCGCAATTATTTACACCCGTATGTTACGTTTTGTTGGTAATTGCACCCAACGTTAAAAAATCCCGTCAAGTGTCACGTGAAGTGCACGTGTAGTCGTTAATTTTGAACCGATGTCATGTTAAATGACCAATTTACCCCTAAGGCAAACCATCACCTTTGACGTGTGAAACTGGAACCTACTCTCCCTAAGGCAAACTAGAACTCTCTTGATTCCCAAAAGCCCCGACATAAACCTAATCTCCCTCTCCCTCTCCAGTGATGCCCAAATTTGAACGCATGTACGTTTGCTTGAAGGCATGTATGGATGGTTTTCGAGCAGGATGCAGACCATTCATCGGGTTGGATGTGTGTCATCTGAAGGGAGTTGATGGGGGTCAACTATTATCTGCAGTTTCAAGAGATGCAGATAACCGTGTGTTTCCACTTGCGTACGCATGAGTTGAGGCTGAAACTAGCAGTTCGTGGACTTGGTTTCTAGAGTTATTGAGTAACGACGTTGGGAACGATCGGAGATGGGTAATCATGTCAGACAGACAGAAGGTTAGTTCATGCACAATCATGCAACCTTAATGAAATATGCATGCAATATTTAAATATAACATGTTTGCATTGTTGTTTGTGATTACACCAGTATGAATTAATATGCGTCTATGTATGGTTATAGGGTTTAATAAATGCAATGGAAGAAATCATGCCTTTTAGCGACCACAGATTCTGCGCTAGGCATATACACCAGAACATGCTGTCCAAACATATGAACGATGGTGGTATCAAGTCACGTTTTTGGGCAGCAACATCGGCGTACAATTATCACCGGCACAAGGTTCACATGGAGTGGTTAAAAGTGCATTTCAAGACTGCCTGGGAATACCTAACAGAGATTGACCCGAAGACGTGGTGTAGGTATGAGTTTCATCCGGAGTCGAAGACTGATCTAATAGTGAACAACTGTTCAGAAAGTTGGAATAGTAAGATTCTGTTGGCCCGTGATAAACCCATCATAACACTCATGGAGAGTCTAAGGCGTATGTTAATGACGGATTTTCAAACGAGGAGGCAGGAGGCGGATAGTCACGAAGGTTTGTTAATGTCAAACATTTTGGAGAAAATAAAGAAGAAAAAAGCTTCAGCACGTGGAATGCAAGTTCTCTACGCAGGTGAAGGAGAATACGAGGTCCGGATTGGAACGTCATAGATTCGGACGACGATTTTGTGCGGGTGAGATCAACTGCCCCAGAGTTATCACGTTGTCGGGCACTAGTCTTATCTCCCCAACCACTTAAAACGAGTAAAACAAGGAAGAAGACACCAGTTCAGGGTACTCGCACTTCACCCCGGTTTGGGCGACGATCTACTCAGTGATAGTATGTTTGTTAGGTGCACTGACATTTTGTAGTACGTTCGGTGCGCTGATGTTGCAGTGATATTTTGGTTTGTTAGGTTGGGTGACTACATTTTGTGGGATATTAGGTTGGTTGAACAGTTGTGTCAGATACTATCTTGTTGTGTTGGATATTAGGTATGTGGAACCTTCGTTTGTGTTAAAACAGGGTTGTTTGTGTTCTGTTGGTTTGTGTGTTCTGTTGGTCTGTGTTCTGTTGGATATTAGGTTAAAACAGGTTTGTTGGCGTTCTGTTGGTTTGTGTTCTGTTGGATAACAGGTTGGTTTGTATGCTGTATGTCAATACATATGGGTGCGTTTACCAAATTTTTGCCAAACATAAGGGTGGAAAACCAAACACTACAACAAACATAAGGTACAACTGAATAACAACGTACACAACTTATGGGTCCACAATGTCTTCATTAAACATTCATCAAGCACAACTGAATGACAACGTACATAACGTACACACTATAAAACAAAAGTGTTAAACACAGCTACATCTTCAACAGAAGTCCAGCAACAACGAAAACTAAGAACACTATAACACACAGATGTTGCTGATTTCTGCTACGTAACACATAAATTTGGTTGTTGAGTTCGGATTCCTTTGACATAAACTTGGTCATGGCTCTCCTTCCATACACACACATAGGTGGATCTGCCCAAGCAAAGAAATCGCAACTCCTCTTTAAAGAACTTGATGGCTTCATAGTAGTAACAAGAAATTAGGGTTTCAGAAAATCCCAAATTGGTTCACCGTAGACCAATCGGTCATATAACCGCAATTAACACAAGAAAATGGCTTCATTACCTGGTATCTTGGACATGCAAAGAACACCCGACCGAAATTTTTATTCGTCCACGCTGTTGTCGCACGGCATTGGAGTTGGCAGTAGCACATGGGTTCCATGGATGTCATGTTCGGCTTCGATGCCCAAGAGGAAGAAGAACGAGAAGCGCATTCATCATACTTACCACCCATGATGTACAAACGAGCTGATTCAGACGTGGGAGCTTCAAAGACGCGGTGTGTGAGAAGTGAAATGGAAAGAGTTGGCTGATATGAAATGAGAACTGGCTTTGCCAATTCAATAATAAGGCTGGGGGTATTTTCAGTATACCAGGTCAGATATAACGGTTACTGTCAGAAATGGACAGAAATGCTCAATTACAAACAAGTGCAAACATATGGGTGTAAGAACAAACATTATGAGTGCAGTGACCAATTCTGGCAAACATCCGGGTGCAATTTCATACTTTTCCCTTTAAAATTTACATAAAATTTAATAGACAATTTCGTATTTTACGCTCATTAGTATTTTCTCTGTAAAGCGAGATGGAATCTCCATCTCTTCCGCTACAGAACAAACCTAGAGAACCCAAATCACTCCACTATGTCTGTTCTCCACCCTCCCAGTCCCAGCACCAAGCTTCAGCTCCCAAGTCACCCCCTTTCTATGGCTTCAACACTCGCTTTCCTTATTTTCTTCTTCCTCAGAGCAGTCTCAGAGGCCGATCCGCAAAGCACCTCTTTCTCCTTCAGCAAGTTCGACCAAGACCCCTACTTCCAGTCCAACATTGCTCTCTCCGGAGATTCGAAAGTCATCAATGGAGGCTCTGCGATTCAGCTCATCGGGAAGGTCATGTACAAAAAATCAGTCAAGATTCTTCAAGGTAATCCACCCAATTTGGTCTCTTTCTCCACGCACTTCTCGTTTTCACTGTCAGGTGGCAGTGGAGACGTATTGGCGTTTGTCATGGCTCCAATTGGGGCTAATTTGAGTGAGGCCGGTGCCCTAGATCGGATTCTTGCTGTTGAAATTGAGAAGTCGAAAGAAGCAGAAATTGAGCATAATTTAGGTTCATTGGTTACTGTCAGAATAAGCAACGCATCCTCTTTGGTGTCCTATACTGGTCAAAGATTATACTGCTGGATAGATTATGAAGCATTGTCAAGGGTGTTAGAGGTCAGGCTGACCGAGCTAGGGAACCCGAGGCCTCATAACCCAATTCTCTTACACCAACTAGACTTAACAAAAATGTGGAAAGATGGCGAAGTTCGTATGGGTTTAAGCTCGAACCAAGTCTGCTTCATTTATTCATGGAGTTTCAGGTTGAGGAAGGTCCCCCATTGGATGCATTCTCAGCCAGTGGATCCCAATGCCGTCTCTAAGGAGGTGGATAAACAGGAGGTTCGGGAGAAAAGCAATTGTGTACTGAAAGTCTTAGCTATGATGATCTTCGGCACTGCAAGCGTAGCACTAGGTTCAGTTCTGGTATTCTATGTTTGTGCAATGTTTGGGAGCCGCCGCCGCGCTGTGGTTACAGAAGGGTTCATGATGAAACCGCTGGATTGTGAGTACAAGAAGGTCGAAGTTTTTGTTGCTGATAAGGTTGTCAAGTATGGTCCTTAGCTGTTCTGATGAAAACATGTAGGAATGCTGTTTTGATTGTGTTTTTCAGTTTATTTGTTGATGTGTAAATTAACGTTATGGTTGATGTTCTTACAATGTTGTGTAAAACCTTGTGGCCTAATGATTAATCTGTTTAAATGACATCAACCAAAATTTGAAAAAGTTAGAAATGTTCATTCATTTTATCATGTCATCAAATCAGTACACATACTTGTATTGTTCAATATCCAAATTGATAGCCACCGGTGGCACAACATAGGAACGAAGTTGTATACTCATTATCATGACTTTCTTTGTTTACTTCGTGGCCAACCGTCTTTTTGGTCATATTCACCTAGCAAAAGCATTATCATATAGTTCAAACAAGTTCTGGTTCAAATGAGAATGAGATGCTTGTGCATGATTAAAACTGTAAATGTTCAGTAATTGAAAGATCAGCAGTTGAAATGACAACCTCAACTGCAGAAGATCAATACGGTAAAAATGAAAAATCGAATCAATAGCCCTTTAACAAGAAGAAAGATAATATATTTCTTCCAAACATAAGAATCACAGTAGAAAAATTTGCAGGAAATGTCTTTTTCAGTGAATAACTGAAGGAGCATCTCAGAGAATTACTTTGCCCATGTTTTTTTTTCATGGTTAATCATAATGCAAGGATAACAAGAGTGTACTCATCATGGATTGCTCCATCTTCATTAGAAGATCAACAACTGAAAAACTCGGAACTTGAATCGAACAACATAGAGATTGAAAAATCACATTCATCATCGTAACAATTATCTTAAAAATTGCCTTTTTCTTTTGTTAGTAAAGGGCATTGTCAAAGCACAGGTAATAAACACCACACAAAACTCATGAATGGACTGAATTGTTTGCGATAAAGATTATTCATATCCAATACAAGAGGTATAATAGAGGGGTCTCAGTAAAAATAGTTTCATCAGCTAACTTCCTTCAATGAAAGGAAGTAACAGATAGATAACGCAGATTTTGATAACATCACAGACCCAGTTGCACTTAAAAAACTGAGTAAGATCTGAAAACCGTAAAGCAGCAAGAAATCGCATTGCAGCAACCCTAGTTGCATGAGTGACCCACTAAGTTCGTGGAGAAAATTCAAACCAAGCACATAAAATTCGAATACCTAAGAACATATTTGAGGGCCTAAGAACAAATTCGAAGAAGATGAAATGCAAAGAATCTAAGAGGAAGGTAGAGTGATGATTGTTGGACTGAGATGGCGATTAATATACGCCGGGAGAGATGGACTTAAACCCTAGCAAGGGTATTTTCGGGATTTACTGTTAAAACTTTGGGTCGGGCCTTGTTATGGGCCGATCCTATATTGGTCTTTTTGAGCCCGAATTTCTAACTATTTCGGGCCTTTGGCTGATTTGCAAGTCGCAACATATAAACTCCACCATACGACTGCCAGAGCTGTCTTCTAGGGTTTCCATCGACAAGAGCAGAGCATACCGCAGAGGCTAGAATGGTTAAGGGCCGTCAAGGAGAGCGAGTGAGGTACGTACAGTTGATCTCGATTTTCATAGAACTTCAGCGTTAGTTTTCTCATCTATCGTCCAATCTTGATCTGCAGACTATACGTCCGAGGAACCGTCCTCGGATACAAGAGGTCCAAGTCGAACCAGTACCCGAACACATCTCTTATTCAGATCGAGGGCGTGAACACCAAGGAGGAAGTTGGGTGGTACGCGGGGAAGCGTATGGCGTACATTTACAAGGCCAAGGTGAAGAAGAACGGCAGTCACTACCGTTGTATCTGGGGCAAGGTCATCAGGCCACACGGCAACAGTGGAGTCGTTCGCGCAAAGTTTAAGTCTAATCTGCCTCCCAAGTCAATGGTATGAAGCAAGTCTGTTTCTTTTATGATATATTGATCTTTATTTTGCTGCCTAACTGTAGATGATTGATGTTTTTGATTGTTTGACATATGACAGGGAGCGAAGGTTAGGGTTTTTATGTATCCCAGCAACATATGAGTAGGTACAATCTTTTTCTAGCTCTTGTTGCTGATTGTTTGATCATAATATTGAAGAACTGCTACATTTTAGTGAAGTAGAAGGCAATGCTTCTGATTGATTTTTGTGACGTATGGTAATATCCTTTACCATTGTTAGTTTAAACTAAAGGAGTTTATATAGGAGTGGTTACAGTGATTCTTCATGTTCCTAATCTGAGTTGATATTTGGCTCTGCTGGGTACATTTTTTCCTGCTGTATGGATCTTAATTTACCTTGATAAAGATAAATAATTTAAGAATCACCCTAGAATCTTTTAAATTTTGAACTCTTTAATTGCGTAATGAACAATATTTTGAAACTTCACATCACCTAACAGACAGAATCTTGTATATACCAAATGAATGAACTAGAATTAGTATCAGAATCTGGATTGTGAATGGTTCAATATGATTAGCATTACTTACATTTCTTCTGCTGTGTGCTATAAAGAATTGAAAATCTTTACCGTTGGTTATTTTGCTTGTTCTTGTTGAAAAGATTTCACTTTTAACTCATTTTTGCTCATTCTTAAACCTGTGTCCACAATGAGGCTTAAGCAGCGCAGTTTAAATACTCAATTTGAGTTTTCCATAACCATCGCATCTTAATGGCGTAGCTATTGTCAATGCAGCTGTCTTTTTTAATCCCTGTAGACCTTGCTGCTGTGACGGGAGTCTTGATCATCTGCGAGAGCTATCCTTGAAGCCTTCTCTAATCTTGTTTCTTATGTGAGAAAAAGTCTTTTGTTTATTCTTCCATTTAGCTGTAATGGATTTTGGGACGCCTATTTATATTACAAATGCTTATGGATACAATTTTCCTTCTACATTTTGAGTTTCTTTGATTTTCTATACTCAAGTGAAGTGTGATCTTATTCCTATTCCCTGCAATTCCAATTATGCGAAACAAACATTAGAATACCGGATACTTATTCAGTGGTCTTCCGATTCAATGGAACCCGATCTATCATACTTATATATACATAAGTATTGACATCAACTATAATATTGCTGGCCCTCTATTAATGAACTGTCACTTCTCTCTCGGTCTCTCCCAACTCTCTACTTTCTTGCTGTTAAGGAGAATGGCTTCCATCCCTTGGAAAGGCTCAGTTAGGAATGAGGAGGCAGGATTTTGAAGGTTCCGCAAAGCTTAAAAAAGTAAAGAGGATGGTGCAACGAACGTATTACCCTACTTGAAGGATCTAATCACAATTATAAATAGTTCAGGGTGCAACAAACGTATTACTAATTACCCTACTTGGCGTCTTCTCTCTCTCGACTCGTACTCAACGTGGATTGATTAATGAATCTTCTTCTAAAGACTAAAACCCTCTCTCTCACTCTCTCTCACCTCCCACGCCTTATTATGTCTCGATTGGAAGCTTTCTCTGTCAAGCTGCTCTCTGTTTGTTTAATTGTTTCGAACTAGGGTTCCGGCGAAGTTGAGCTCGTCACAGGAAAGAATCATTCGCTGTAGTGATCTCCGGAGCACCAGTATTCTCTCTTCTTATCAACTCTCCTTCTTGTGCTGCTCCGTGGACCGCAGCAATTGGTCATTTTGGGTCAAGCAGCCTTAGGTCTGGAATCAATTTCTGATTTTCCGTCTTCTGTTAATCAATTTGATCGCCTCGGGATTGTCGTGTCCGAGCAATATGGTTTCTTGTGAATTACACCCACCTAGGGTTTCGCCTCCATGATCTGCTTCATCGTAGTTTACTGTGCTTATAGTTGTGGAGTACAGGGGGTGATATTACAATTTTCGGTTAAAGTGCGTCATTGCTGCAATTAGAAAATATCGCGAGTATTCTGATCGTTAAAAATTTAAAATAACTGAAAAATGTTACTTGGAATTTATTTAATGTGATATGGAAGTAAAAATCGTACAAGATCCTTTCTAAACTGATATTGGTTTCAATAAATTTTCCATCTGAAAAAAGAAGATAATTTCCCAATACAACAATCTGTGATTGTCCCGATTTTGACTGCTAAGTTGTCAATCTAGTTTAATATTTTTGTCGCATGGTTTTTCTCCGGTGAGCCGATTCCATGTTCCCGTACTTTGCACGAACCTAATTGTTTCTGGTCTTCAGAATAGCAGAAGTTTTGACGAGATTAAGAGGCTTGGAGTATTTGAAGTTTCGCTATGGCCATGTTATACTCAGGATGTTGAATGATGACTGCCAAGGACCTCAATCTAAATGCCTTACCTGATGAATTTGAAGAAAATTATGAGTACAGTGCTCCTTCGGACAGGATAGAATCGGGAACAGACATTGCTAAACGGGTAAATTTTGATTCTCTCTATTTGCGTCATTTATTGTGCTTTTCCTGAACCTAACAAGATATTTATATGTTAATAAACTTTCTGTGGATTTCATGTGGTAATTTGGTTAAAACAAAATCCGTCAGGTTGTCTCCGGTGGTTAAACTTTGAAAAATTTCATTGTACAAGCTGCTTCCTATTGACCAATATTTTCCTCTTTTTTTCAAGTGAATCTGCATTTACTGTAAGATGCCGATACTTCTCACTTACTTTCTCTACCTCTTTTGTCAGGAACGTGATGAGAGACGAAAGAGACTAAGAAGAGATCGTGGTGATGAACGATCATTCAATGCATCACAGCAGTCTGACCAGTTTTATCCGTCAAAACATGCTAAGAATTATGAAAAAAGCAGACTTCCTTCTGGTATTTCTTCTCATTATTTCATTATTTCATCATTAAAGATTTATTTCCCTTCGTCAATATAATATTCATGCACCGTCAGGGTATAAAGTTAAGAAGATCTATGAAATAATCAAAATTTATTTTAGTGCTTGATTGTCTAAAGTCTATCTTATATGTGATCTTCATTGGTAATTGTGTAAGATACTTAAAACTGAGTTGGTTGGAGTAGTATTACACCGAAATGATCATCATGAGCTGCGTCCCTGTCCTGTAGAATTACTATTGTGTTATTCAACAGTTAACTCAAGATTCTTACTGGGAAAAAAATAACTTGGTAAAACTCCTTATCTTTTGCATACTGGATATTATATATAACTAAATTTATACTGGAAAAAGAAGATGAACCCACTGCCAAGACTCAGGTATTAATAGATTCAAAATGAAAATATTGCTGGTTTTAAGGACTGATACATGTTTAAAATTTATTCAAATTCCATCACTCTTTTCATAAACCATAAGTTTGATGTTGATCGTCCATATATATTAAGGCAATGCGGTTGTTTTTTGCACTGGAATAATTTCAAACTCTACAGGAAACTGAACCAACACATTCTAAAAAAAATGCACTGTAGGACATTAATTCCTTTTTTTTTTTTTTTTTTTCCCTTGGTAGAATGTATTTCTGGGGGTGTATATTCCAGAAATATTGATACTTTTGTTTTTTACTTTTAGAGTTCTGATCCTGTTCTTGATATTCTTGCTTGAGTGTATCTTTGCTGTTCTACCTGATATCAGTTTTTTGTACTGTTCAGACTGGTTTGTCTGCTTAGGAAATCATCTTAGAATTGAAATCCATAATTCAGTGCTCCACTTTTATGCAGCAAATTCTTAAGGAATATATACTATTTCTTTTGTGACAGGGTGGTTAGATTGCCCTCCAGTTGGTCAGGAGATTCATGGTCTTGTTCCTTCTAAAGTGCCACTTGGTGAAGCTTTTAATGATTGTATTCAACCCGGTAAAAGATACTCTTTCAAACAAGTGATTCACCAACAGAGAGTTTTGCAAAGGAAAGTAAGTCAAATTTGTATTTCTCAATCGTTCATTTATATTTTTCCGTTAAAAATCTCTATTCTTGTTCAACCTTTCGTTTTGAAGTTATATCGATGCATTGGTATGACTTTTTTTTGGGTGGGGGTGGGGTGGATGTTAAGGTTAATATATCACTAATAAGGAACCAAGAAGGTGCAAGATAGGGGTAGGTGCAAAAGATGCACCATTATATGTTATGAAAACCTTAAAAAATTATGTTGTCCATAAGCGCTTGTAAATCTCAATACCCTGCTATACCAACAATGTACACTTTTAGCCCATTTTTTCTATGTGAGAGTCGTCCTGGGAGTCTAGGCTGTTAAAAGCTATTCTGTCTGTAATTCTTGTTAGTTGTAATTTGGTAGTTGGGGTGTCGGGGTGTTGAGTTGTAAGACCCAAAGTAGGGGCTCCACCTTGCCGAAATTGGAAAGATTGCTACCCTTCTGAAGGAGATGTGATCTTCCTTTATTTTCACGTTCATATTGATGATGTATATTGGAAGTAACTTAGCGGTTATATGTTGAACCTGTTACTGGGACCTTTTTCAGAAAATGTATATTATATTTTGGGTATAAATAGCTATGAAACAGTTATAGACTTTGTAATACGTGAATGGATTGGTCATGGCTTTACGACTAGAAGAAGTATGATTGATGTCTTTAAACTAAAAGTGTATAATAGATGTCTTGGTTGACTTCCGTAAAGTACTATTACATTATTTATAATTTTGAACATGTTCCATATCCTTCCCTCCATTTTCAGCTTGGTTTAGTAATCGATTTGACAAAGACAAGCCGTTACTATACAACAACAGATCTGAAGAAAGAGGGGATTAAGCATGTTAAGGTTAGAATGGTGTCACTGTTTTTCTCATCCTAGATATTAATGCTACTATTTTCTGCAAAATTCATTTGGTTTGTAGAAAAATGCTACTCTTCTCTGCAAAATTAATTTGTTTTTGTAGATTCCATGTGTGGGCAGGGATGCTGTTCCTAGTAATGTGCAAGTGAATGAATTCGTTAATGAGGTAAGCATTTCTCATAATGCATTGTCGATCTTCTGCTCACCTTTTTTCTAACATGTTGCCTATTTTTTATTTTTTAGTTTTCTAGACTCCAGTCTTTACGCGAATTTTGAGGGTCTGTCCCGTGCAAGTAGATGTACAGCTTAGTGTTGCCTTTACCCCTCATTTCTCAGATTCTATGCGAGATGTCTTAAAGTTCGCTCATTCACCACTTCCCACCACATTATACGAGTTTCTAAAAGATAGAGATGATGTACTACAGAGCAAGGAAATGATTTGGATAGTCTTTTTTAGCTAGCCTGCTTAATCTTCTTTCTTCTCGAAAATATGCATTGCTCTTGTTATGAACGTTTAGGATTTCTATCTATCAGGATGATTATTTTGTAATGCTTAGAGAACATTATTTTCTTTCGTTACTAGGTCACTCAGTTTTTCATTCGCCAAAGGCCGCCAACCAAGAAGTACATTCTCGTTCACTGTACGCATGGGCACAATCGTACCGGATACATGATAGTTCATTATCTTATGCGTTGTTGTCAGCCAATGCATGTTTCTCAGGTGAAAAGCTGTTTTTGAAAGTCACTATTTGATTGTTTTTTCACTGCTTTCCATTATTATATATTATTATCTTTGAAACTTTGCTTCTTGGTCAGGCTATACAATTATTTTCTGATGCGCGTCCTCCAGGAATATACAAACCTGACTATATTGAGGCGTTATATACATTTTATCACGAAAAGAAGCCTGAAGAGGCAATTTGCCCGGCTACTCCCGAGTGGAAGAGATCCTCCGAACTCGATCTTAATGGTGAAGCGATGCCTGATGAAGATGATGATGGGAATTTGGTTGCTCCTGTGGAGGTAAGATGGAAGTTTCTTTCCATGTTCTGGTGGACTTAATCCAGTTTGTTGAGTATTTTCAGTAGTATTGTGTTGGCAATATATGCAGTGGTATTATGAGCAGAGGATACCATGCTTAAAAGGCCAAAATGAACACAAGAAAATAAGCAATGTTTTCATAATTGTAATGCACACATGGCTTGACATAGCTGTTAAGTGTAATTGGTAACTCATTGCGACGCTTTTCAAAACAAACTTTGCACTTTGGCATAATTGACACATTTTGAAATATTATGCTACAAGGGATGTTTGGTACGCCACAAATTGTTTTTCGTTTTCATTATTGCCCCCAGATTGCACCACACATCACGATATCTGTCAAAACAAATGTTGTAATGTGATCTCCACAATCAAGGATCGTGACGGAATTTGTTGCAATACAAGATTAAATTCGCTTTTGGATATAATATCTTGCAACCAAGATTGCAGTGGGTTACTGTACATTTACGCACAACACATCTACATTATTGCACAACCACACACAACAATGTAATAGTATGTTTCATATCACATTGTATATTACCATCAACTCTGCTGGTCTAAAGGCTGTCAACAGTCTTGCATTGCGTACAACACCCTTACAGTCGTGTGCTCATGCTCTGCATTTTAAATTGTGGGAGTTCTGGCATCACAAGATATTTAATTTTGTTGAACATCCTGGCATGGTATGGTATCTCTGGTCATGAACATGGTAACACTCTGTTGAATGCTTTAATATGTGGAATTTTATGGTTTGTGCCATGTTCGTGCTGTGTGGAATTAGCGGATTATTTGCCAAGTAATCTCTTATGGTTGAGAACTCATTGTGAGTATATTGGTTGATGGTTGTTTACCATTCAGAAAAGAAGTTATTGGTTTAGATGTGAGTATATGCAAGGGCTTTTTCCGTGTGATATTGGACTCTAATATCTTGCTGTCAATTCCTCTGATTTTCACTCCTGATTTCAGTCTGACATCCCTTCCCTTTTCTAGAATAATAATCATGAGACTGAGGCAAGGATGACAAATGATGATGTTTTGGGAGATGACATACCAAGGGACCAGGTTGAGTCGTATCGGCATTTCTGCTACCAAACTCTTAAGTTGCTTAGTGGGGTAAGAGTCTGTGATTCATTCGTAGCATCTGAAAATGACACATTATTGTAAATTGAAGACATGTAACATAGGCTTGAGCTGCACTGATCGATTTGTATGCTAGTGTAGAGTGTAGTTTGTGAAATTGAAATGGGTACAACTTTGAGTTTGAATTGGAATATTCCAGTTTAAGATACTCTGCTCTGTGTAAGATTGAACCTGAAAAATCTTTACTTCTGTTTATATCTTCTTTTGCTTTATTTGGACGTAATAGTTTTGAGGCTGGTTTAATTGATTGTTTGGTGTTGCTACTTGTTATAGTATTTGAAAGTAAAACTGGAGCTTAGTAAATCATGAAGTATAAGTGGAGCATAAATTGTCTGTTTTGTATTAATTTCTTGGAAATGACTTTTTAGCTGGTTGTCAGTTGTGCTAACATGATTGTTTAATCTTCTCTTTTAGCAAAACAGAGGGGGCTCCCAGTTTCCAGGATCACATCCAGTTTCTCTGAACAGGTTTGATCTTGTGCAGATATTCAGATTTCAGATACATTTCTTCTGATCTGTAAAAAAATTTATGTTGCTAGCGGCCGTTTCCATATGAGCACAGAATCAGTTTCTATGATACTATTGTGACATATTCATTTTCTGGTGCCATTATTCACTTTGTTATTAACTATGTTTAAGTGGGTATTATTTGTAGAGACAATTTGCAGCTGCTGAGGCAGAAATACTATTATGCTACATGGAAAGCTGACGGAACTCGTTACATGATGCTGATAACTGTTGATGGATGTTATCTTATAGATAGGAGCTTCAATTTTAGAAGGGTTCAGATGAGATTTCCTTGCCGAAGTAATGATGTAAGGATCTCTCTGCTATCTTACTTTGTTGGTGTCAGATTTCTTTATCTGATTTGTCAGTCTTTGGCATTGAAGTTAGGGATCCACCATTTTACTTTACTCGATGGGGAGATGATTATCGATACCGTGCCAGACTCACAAAAGCAGGAGAGAAGATATCTCATCTATGATCTAATGGCAGTTAATGGCAATTCCGTTGTTGAGGTTGTTATCCCCCTTATTATTATTATTTATCATTTCCAAAAGATTGTTGGGATAAAATGAAGAATTATAGGTTATTACTCTGTATTCTTCAAAATTACTTAAGTGACTGACATCTACTTTGGTGTTTGTATAAATAATTACAGTATCTGTTATAAATGCTTAGTCCTGAGTAGTATTTTTTAAAATAAATTATGCAGCGTCCGTTTAATGAGCGTTGGAAATTGATAGAGAAAGAAGTGGTAGAACCTCGAAATTACGAGCGTCAGCCTCATTATCAGAGCAAAAGTCCTTACAGATACGATTTTGAGCCGTTCAGGGTATGACATGAGGACCATAACTATTGATTTTGTCAATAATGTTGCATATTGAATATAGTAATCTACTTCCCAGGTGAGAAGAAAGGACTTCTGGATGCTCTCTGCAGTTCCTAAAGTGTTACAAGAGTTCATCCCGAAGCTTTCTCATGATGCAGATGGTCTCATCTTTCAGGTTGTTTACGCATTTTCACTTGATGTTTTGCTGAAATTATTTGATATAGAATCCATTTGATTTTCCCCATCATTTATATTTTATATAGATAGTTAGATGATGCAAGAGGATGTATAAGGTAGTAATATTCAATTCTAATATTATATAAGACGGAGTTGTATTTTTATGTCAGGGGTGGGACGATCCTTATGTTCCTCGCACTCATGAAGGTCTTTTGAAGTGGAAGTACCCTGAAATGAACTCAGTTGACTTTCTTTTTGAGGTACTTTAGAGCTTCATACACTATATACGCACACACATATATGATATATATATATATATATAGGATGGAGTGAGTTATAGTTAGTGATTCTATTGGCAGGTTGATGAAGATGGTCAAGAGTCTTTGTTTCTCTATGATCGTGGCAAGAAGAGAATGTTGGATGGAAATCGGGTCTCCTTTGAAGGTATCCTGTTGTTTTGTGTTACCTATTGGATGCGTATTCTGTGTTTTAGAGTGATTGTGTCGCCACAAAACGTCATACAATGGGTTTACGTTCTAGTATTATTTCTGATAGTATCATTTCTCGTATTGAAAATTCAGCATCAGGGTTGGATCCGTCTTCATCTTCGGGGAAGATCATTGAGTGTTCATGGGATAATAATGAGCAAGTTTGGGTCTGCATGCGCCCAAGATTCGACAAAAATACTCCTAACGAGTTTAACACCTACCGAAAGGTGAGTTCCATTCTTTCATCATTCTAGATTGCAAGTAGCCCCATCATTATTTTGTGCTCAAAGTTTATAAAATCAAACCCCTCCTAGTTCTTCATTCAACAATTTTCATGTCAAAATCAGGTGATGAGAAGCATCAAGGACAATATCACCGAGGGAGTGCTGCTGGGCGAGATAAGCGACATCATTTGCCTCCCAATGTACGCTGACAGGATAAAGCAAGATCTTTCTCAAATGAATGCAGCAAGAAAGCACGATCTTGCTCACACAAACGCTTCCAGGCAACGATGAATCATTCAAAGGCATGCCAGATTCAGTGTTATATCTCTCAAACCATGTTTGGTTGCGGAAAAAAATATGCATTACAGCTTGAAGTTAGGAAGGGGGTTAAGTGGAGTGAGCAGAAAGCAGAGTTCTCTTGAGCAAGAAGCTGTTGCGGTGGGTAGGGGGTTAAGTGGAGTGAGCAGGAAATAGAGTTTAGGGATCAGTCTGTATATCATATTGGGTCTTATTTGATCGTTGTTGTTTTTACTGTAGCGGTCAATCATGATTCTGCAAACAGTGTAGTGGTTTCTCCGGCCGAACCCACGTGTGGATCTTATGTTGTGTTGTCGAATTTACCTTCTACAGGCATTTTGATTATGTGAATATTCTTTAGCATCCTTTACCATTATGTGGTTATTTGGTTAATATTGTACGGCTTTGTCATTTGTAAGGTTAAAGCTAGACGATTTACCCTTGTATGTTCTGATTTGAAGCTCGGATTCTCAATTAATTACATAAAAAATAAATAAATGCAGGATATGTTCAATTTCGAGTCTTCGACTGTGTATACATAATACATACATGAAATGTAATAAAATAATTGTAAAAAATATTTATGTATTTTTTTTAAAAAAATAAAGGTTAATTACTTAATTGGTTACACATGTTTGACCAATGTTCAGAATGGTTACACATGTTTCAAAATGTGATTAATTGGTTTTGAAATGTGACTATTTGGTTTTTTTAATGTTCACCGTTAGAAATCACAGTTAAGTCACTATTTAGATACGTAAAATGACGTGATTACCCCTAGAATCATCTTCAAGAACACATCATCATCTTCAAAAACAAGAATCGAAGAATTCCAAAACAGCAATTCTAGGTTCTCAAGAACATCGAATCGAATTTGATTCGATTCTGGTTCTTCAATCCTTCCATGTGTTCTTCAATACAACTAAGGGCATACTAGTCATTTCACACTTCAATAATATGTTAAAAAATTAATTAACGTTAAAATTAACGGTTTACTAACGGAAAAACCAATTAATCACATTGGGAAAAACATGTGTAACTAATTAGTCACATAACAAAACCAATTAATCTCATTTTGAAACATGTGTAACCATTCTTAACATTGATCAAACATGTGTAATTAATTAAGTAATTAACCCAAAAAATAATAATATTAGGACCGGTAGTGTAGCCGTGTGTTGAATAATGTCTTCTTCTATTGCAGACGGCACACTGTTGAGAACTGAGAAGTCAACCTATCCATCACACTCCCTTCTTCAATTTCCATCCCTCTACTTTTCTTATTCCACAAATGGACCCCCAAACTCCTCTGCTTCAGCTGCGCCACCTTCGCCTCCACCCACTTTTGTTCCGACCGCGTCTTAGGTGCCTCGAACAGCCCCCCGATTCGTGTCCAACCAACAGGATAAAACGCCATCGGCGGCAGCACCGTAATATCCAAATTACCACCGTACCCTTCTCCTTGCAGTCTCTCGACCACCCGGGACACCATATACGGACCGTTATACCCCCACCTGCTTCCATTAAAGGTGTCCGCAAACTCCTCCATGAATATGTTTAAGATCCAATGTTGTCTGTCGAAAATCATCACTGCATTGTTAAGCCTTGTCCAGTTCCCTGAAACAATATCTGAACTTTGAGCTCCAATGGAGTTCTTCAGTCCTCGGAAATCCTTCAAGACTAAGAAGTCAGTGTCGATATAAATTCCTCCATATTTGTATAGAAATGCAATTCTCATTAAGTTTGATAAGTTCTGCGGCAACGGGATCTCTCCGGGATCGACAGTTCCATTCTTAAGCTGCTCGAACCATCGCTGAGCTTTGGTCTTCTTGAAGAGGAAAGACAAGTCAGGAGTAATTGCAGTTACTTTGAAACCACAATTTATGTAGGGTTGTAGGAGTTCCTGAGAAAAACAATATAAATATAAATATTAGATCATATATTCAAGGGTTAATTATAAAAAAAAAAACTGAATATTGAGGAAAAATTAAACAGTAAGCTGAACTTTTTTTGTTGACAAATAACAAACCAAACCTTTGGAATTGAGCAATAAACAAACTTACCTCATATTTTTATTATGTTTGAATGAATTTTTCAACATTTGAGAGAGTTATTAAATCGGAATACCATTTTCTAATAATATTTCTACTAATGTTGACTTAATCTCCCTATCAAACATTGAAAGATCCGTTCAAACATAATAAAAATTTGAGGTAAATTTATTGATTGCTCAATTCCAAATGTTTGATTTGTTTGTCAACAAAAAAAAATCGGTTTACTGTTTGACTTTTCCTCAAAGTTCAGTTTGTTTTTCGGTTAATAACCAATATTCAATATCATTTGTTAACACATTTTTACGTACTGATTCTTCCATGGTCTTCGATACGATCACTAAACATGCGTTAGGGTTGGACTTGAAGAGGCTGTCGATTCCAAGCAACTGCTGCTCCCCAAAATCCGATGCTGCGGCGATCCACGTCATGAAGAATCTAACGCTGCATTTGTTACCGCTGAAAAAATGAAGCACTCGAGTGTTGAACTTGTCGGTGAGATTGTCGGACTTGAAAATCTGGAACTGTCCGACGTTGTCCCTCATCCAAGCCATTCTGTCCCGTGGTGTCGAATTTGGTGGAGGAAGAAGTGAGTAGAATGGATCAGATTGAGGTTCTGGTTTTCGGATGGTTTCTTCTTTGAGAAGGGACGACGGATGAAGGATTTGGTGGGTGACGATGGTGGTGTGGAGGAAAGGCGGTTCAGATGCCGTAGCTTTCTCCGGTGAAGAGACGAAGAGGAAGATCGAAGCCGATGCCATGGCGAGGAGGAAGACGAAGAATCTGGTCCGACCAAACATCATGATCTTCGGAAACATTGGGAAGTCAAAATGAAATGGTTGGAGAGCTAAGGTTTATATTAGGAACCTGGAATGCTCTTTTCTAACAATTGCAGAGAAAGGTTTAAGTGGAAAGTCAAGCATCGACGTAGGGAAGAAGAGTCTTGGCGTGCAACTTTTGACCATATTGATTATTGGGTACTGGGTAGGACTAGGACGACTAGGACTTAGGAGAAGAAGCTTTATGTTTTATTTAATTAACGTGTTTATGAAGGTGAAGGAAAACCCTCAATTATTGGGCAGCTCTTATTGAAATATTATCCATAATTTATTCATTTTTGACAATGACTGTTGTCTAACGTGAGCAATATTATTATTTGCTGTTAAATCATTTGGCTAATCAATAACTATATTATTTTATTTTATGTAATGAAATGAAATGATTATGGACAGAATAATTATGTGATCAATATATTATGATGTTTTGAGAATAACGTTGTGATTTTAAGATAATGAATGAAGGTATATACAAAACATGTGATCATATCCATTAAAATAAACGGAAAAGGATGTCCACCTCTTATTAACACTTATTAAGGGATTATATCGAGACGTTGAGGGATTATATCGAGACGGGCGGGATTTTTTTTTTTTTTTTAAAGTTTGAGTCCGAATTTTTGGAATTTATGATTGGAGGACCGAACTCAAGTTCGTCTTAAAAAACATATGTATCGGCCTTGTTTAACTCGGATTGATCTCGATCCTACAATAATTTTTTTTTCTAAAAAAAATAAATATAAAATACAATGCAAATATTATACCAACTTACCAAGTATCAAATATAAAACAAAATACTAATATCATACTAAATATCTAATATAAAAAAATATTTCAAATATAACCCTAAACACACAATAAACTAATTAAAAAAATACAATAAATATTTATTTCAATCTATACTCGGGGTCACATATGTTTATACAATCTTTTGAGTAAAAAACTCAAACTCTAAGTCCGATTTTGAGATAAAAATCTGTTCGTTTTGTCTCGGTCTTAAATCCAGAACGAGCTATTCGAGACGTCTCGAAATGTTTTTTTTTCAATTTTTAAATCCATGAGTCTCTCTGGCCAAACAAAAAAAATCCACGAGTCTTTTTTCTTGACCCTTACACTTATGAAAGAAGTTGAGGTCTGAAAAGGTTAAAAAGAAAGAAAAAAATTAATTACCAAGAATACGAGCTTTCATAACTGAAGTACCAATTTGTTATTTATTGTAAGGTTAATTACTTAATTGGTTACACATGTTTCACCAGAGACGGAGCTGTTCAAGGTCCAGGGGGCAATTGCCCCCTGACTTTTAATGTTGTAGTGTGCATTTAATTTTTTTTTTGTAATTTTATCATTTGCCCCCACTGAAAAAAAAATGAAGATGAATATAAATACAAAATGATAATTTGATAAGTTTCACCAATTTGGATTAAGTTAGAATACATTTGCAATTGTTGTGAAAAAAATAACTTTCACCAATTTAAAAAGTAAAATTCGTCAGAAATGCAATGTCACATAGGCCAAATACACATAAATACAATGTAGAGAGGCCAAATACACAGAAATGGCAAATACACATTTTCAACTCCAAATTTCTATCAAGAGCAAATTCAATCTGAAAACCAAGCAATACACAGAGGCCATACTCCAATCCAGAGCTATTCACGATTCCAAATCAATATGAAAGGTAACTTCGATTTTTCTTGTAATTTGTTCAAATCTTCGAAATTTAGATAGTAGTTTACCTCTTTAATTAGAGTCGTCGTAGACCGAAAGGAAGAAGAAGAGCCGAGAGAATTGTTGAGCCGAGGAAGGAAGAAGAGTCGTCTTTCTGTAATTCTGTTGGTTTGTAATTTGGTGCCTCCGAGAGAATTGTTGAGCAGCTCACTAATGAATTGTCGAGAGAGTCACTAATAATGAGTGACGGTTGACCTAAACCTAATTAATGAATATATGTTAGGGTTTTGGGCTGAGAAGTTAGTAGAATATTGTTCAAATTATTTGACCATGAATTGGTGAATAGTTGGGGCCTTGTGTTGGGCTAATTGTTCAAATTGAACATGAATTGATGAAGATGGCCGCAGAAGGAGCGTGACATACATGAATTGGTGTTGGGCAAATTGTTTTCTTTGGATAATTGGATTAGTATATTATTTCTATTTAAATTAATAGTTTGTACTTAATTTTGTGTTTATAATTTGTACTTAATTTTGTATTTATGTTATAGGTATTTATAAATTTTTCAGTAGAATTAAAAGAAAATCTATTGATGAAGAAGAACATTCAAGCCACAAAATAAATGAGAAGTTTTTGAAGCAAAAGTATGAAGAATTCAATTTAGATGATCTACCATCGGATCCCGGATTGAGAAAAAAAAATTCAAGTTTATCATCCAAATGATCATGACAAGGTCCGAAGAGCTTACTTAGACAAGGGTCCATGTCAACCACCACGTGACCATGAATTTCCTCAAAGAACATTTGGTAAGGTACGTCGTCGCTTTGTTCCAACTTGGTTTGATGATTATAGAGATTGGTTGGAATATAGTATTTCAAAGGATGCCGCCTTTTGTCTATATTGTTATCTTTATGGGAAAAACAATGGAGATCAAGGAGGTGGAGATTGTTTTGTAACGGGTGGATTTACAAATTGGAATAAAAAAGAAATATTTGATAATCATGTTGGAGTTGTCGGTAGTGCTCATAATGAAGCTTGGAGTAAATGTCAAGATTTATTGAATCAAGAGCAACACATTCCAAGAGTTTTCTTTAAGCAAGAAGATAGATTACGCAAAGAGTACCGAAGTCGCTTAACTGCCTCACTTGACTGTGTCCGATTTCTTTTGCGTCAAGGATTGGCATTTCGGGGCAATGATGAAGAGCTATTGGATTTTCTTGGTGTTCATAATGAGGATATTAAGAGTGTTGTAAATAATTCTCCTGGTAATGTGAAGATGACATCTCCTGATATTCAAAAGGATCTTGTTCGAGCATCAGTAATAGAGACTACACGTGATATTATTAATGATCTCGGGGATGAACCGTTTGCAATATTAATTGATGAATCTAGAGATGTAGACAACAAAGGGCGTGTGGTGGAGCACTTTCTTGGCATTGCACATGTTCGAGATACAAATGCTTTATCACTCAAATTCGCGATTGAACAGTCACTCTCAAAACATAACCTATGCTTGTCTAGATTGCGTGGACAAGGTAATGATGGGGCAAGTAACATGAAAGGTGAGTTGAATGGGCTAAAAACTTTGATTATGAAGGAGAATCCATCTGCTTATTATGTCCATTGTTTTGCTCATCAACTGCAATTAGCACTTGTAGCCGTAGCTCAAAAAAAGTCTCAAATTGCTGGGTTTTTCAATACAATAGCTAAGATCACCAACATTGTAGGAGCTTCGTGTAAGCGAAAAGATCTACTTTGAGAAAAACAGGGCTTTAAGATGATTGAATCATTTGGCTGTGGTGAAATTTCAAGGGGTAAGGGCTTGAATCAAGAGAGGAGTCTTCAAAGAGGAAGAGACACACGTTGGGGCTCCCATTATAGATCGTTGACTAATTTGTCTGTTATGTTCTCTTCAGTTCTTGAAGTCCTTGAGTTTATTGAACAAGATGGACAATCTCAACCTCATGAATGTGAAGCATGCTCCTTAATAAATAGGGTTAATTGCCTGAACCGTTACTTATGCTTGACAATGTGACTGAACCGTTCAAACTTGAGTTCAACCGTTACTTATGTTGACACATGTGACTGAACCGTTACTATCACCTAACTGCCGTTATTTCTTCCCGTTAAGTAGTCACATGTGTTTGTCACGTGATGTAGTTGTAATTTGAAGTTCCGAAACTAACCTAATAGAGCTTGTCTACTTAAGAGCGGTTGTTCTTAGGTCTGGAGAAAAAGTTGGAACGGAAATGGCGACTGCCTCGGTCTGGACAGGAAATGGTGGTGGCCGGACCCCTTCCGACGTGTAGAAGAAGCTGGAACGACCACTCCCTCGGTCTCGCTGCGTAGGTAGCTGTCCGTGACTCCAAGAAACAAAATCTAACCATTAAGCTCTCCAATCTCTACGCAATTGATTGATTGAAAGAGAAATCAACAGCTCTAAGTTATGGTTCCACTCCATAATGGACAAGCTCTTCCACTCTCCTAAATCCTCGCCTTCCTCGTCCAGGTACCTGCCTTTCCATCTTCTGTTACTTCTTGCTACCAATCTTCCATTGCTCTGAATGTCGATGCGAGCGGTGTTGCGGTGCGAGCGCTTCATCTCAGATTAGTGGGTCTGGTCCAATTTCGTTGATTGTGCTGAATTAGAGTGGTAGTAAAAGACTCAAAGTGTGTTGTCGGCGGGATGTCTTCATTCTGTTTCAAGACAGCTTAACTCAGTTTCATCCCTGACATTAATAAATTTCATTCTGTCTTCTTTTATAGCATGGCATTGATAAATTTCAATGATTTTATGGACAGCTATGATAACGGGTTATTCTCAAGCATCAAAATATGATGAGGCAGTGGCACTTTACATGGAGATGGAAGAAGCTGCAGAGGTATATCCCGATAAGGTTACTGTGGTTAATTAGTGTTATTTCTGCATGTGCTGGGCTAGGTGCTCTTACTCTTGGCAAGCGGATTTACCGCCAATGCTTGAGTAGTAATTTATTTAGTCATGATGACTCTATTCTAGCAACAACTGCTTTAGATATGTATGCCAAGTGTGGAAGCATCGAAACTGCTTTAGATATCTTTAATGGAATCCCAACTAAATTAAAGTCTCTTTTGGGATCCTGCAAACTTCATAGATACGTCGAATTGGGCAAAATTGCTAGCAATAAGCTTCTAAACATGATAGATCATGAACACGGTGTTGGTTATGTTCTGTTATCTAACATTCTTGCTACTTCCAAACAATGGGAAGAAGCAGTAAATGTGAGGCAGGGAATGGAAGATAAGGGAATCCAGAAACCACCCGGATGGAGTTCCATAGAGCTAAATGGGGTTGTACATCAGTTTTTTGCAAGTAAGGTATCACAAAACATTCAGGTAATGCTCAATGACATGAATGGTAGACTTAGAGCTGCTGTGTATGTTCCGGACACAGATTCTGCTAGGATTTGTGGGGATTGTCATTTTGTCTTCAAGATTCTGTCGGAGTCATACTGTAGAGATTTTATTGTTAGAGATACTGCAAGATTTCACCATTTCAACTGGACAATTTACTATCTCAGAAGAAGAAGAAGAGTGAGGACGATGAAGAAGAAAAGCAAGCACATTACACAACATTATCATCAACAGATCAACACCCATGTTCTGATGATGGCAACTTTGTGGAGGACAATAATGATTTTGAGATGAATGTTATAGAAGAATTAGAATCATCAGAATCTCTGTTTTCATTGTCTATAAAATTGTTGTATCTTGTATGTATTATGAATTTGTTTGATGCTACTTGATGTTTATTTAACTAGATTTTCACCAAACAGAATCAGATATTCCAGAAGAAAATAAAATGAAATGGTTGGCAAATGTGGTGACTTATGCGTTGTGGAGAAGTTGTTAAATGGTGTTTTATCTTCTTCTAAATGTTATTAAACGGTTACTTTAGTTTGAACATTTTGTTACCTAACCGTTACTACATCATAATCCATAAACATAAAAGGGGGTAGAATCGTCTTTAAATTAGGTCACGTGACTTGCACGTGACATTTAACGGAAATATGTGACAGAAACTTCACGGAGTAACCTTTCAGTCACATGTTCAAACTTAAGTAACGTTTCAGCTACACAAAAAAAGATGAGTAACCTTTTAATCACATGGGTCAAACATAAGTAACGGTTGAGGTAATTAACCCTAATAAATATAATGTCAGGTTTTGAGTTTGCTTTCATCTTACACTTGATGATAAACGTATTGTCAATTACGGATGAATTGTCACTTGCATTGCAAAGGAAGGATCAAGACATTATCAATGCTATGGTTTTAGTCAAGAGGGTTAAACAACAAATGCAACATATGAGAGATGATGGATGGAGATCATTGATGAATGAAGTCTCTTCATTTTGTGAGAAACATGATATTCCGATTCCATGTATGGATGGTATTTATGGAGCTGAAAAACGTCCAAGACGTAAGGGAGAGAAAAAAGACTAATCACAAGCACTATCAATTTGATTTATTCAATGATGTGATTGATTGGCAACTGCAGGAACTCAATCACCATTTTAATGAGGTTAATACTGAGTTGCTTCTATGTGTGGCTTGTTTGAATCCAACTGATTCTTTTGCTGCTTTTGACAAAGAGAAGTTGGTTCGCCTCGCCCAATTTTATCCCTCAGATTTTTCTGAAGTTGATCTTCATATTCTTGCCAAACAACTTGATAGATTTATCTTTGATATGAAGTCAAGTGTTGAGTTTCTAAATCTCAAAGGAATTGGCGAACTCTCTCAAAAGTTGGTTGAAAAGAAAAGACATATTGTGTATCCATTGGTGTATTTGCTCGTGAAGTTAGCATTGATCTTGCCAGTTAGCACTGCTTCTGTTGAAAGGGTTTTCTCAGCGATAAAGATTGTGAAGAATAGATTGCGAAACAAGATGGGCGACTCTTGGATGAATGATTGTTTAGTTACGCTTATTGAAAAAGATATATTTTGTACTATTGATAACGATAGAATTTTATTATGTTTTCAGAATATGAAAACTCGTCGAGAACAATTGTAAATTTTAATTAGAAAAATTATTATATATTTTTCCGGTTTTCCCCCACTGGGTTTACATTCTGGCTTTATCCCTGTGTTTCACCATTGTGCAGAATGATTACACATGTTTCAAAATGTGATTAATTGGTTTCGCTATGTGACTAATTTGTTACACATGTTTTTCCCAATGTGATTAATTGATTATTCCGTTAGTAAACCGTTAATTTTACCGTTAATTAATATTTTTAACGTCACATAGCAAAACCAATTAATCACATTTTGAAACATGTGTAACCATTCTGAACAATGGTCAAACATGTGTAACCAATTAAGTAATTAGCCATTTATTTTAAATGGGTTAATTATCAAACAAGTACCTGAACTTGGCAGACATGGTTTGGCAGGTAGGTACTAAATTTTGTTTTGCTATAAACAGGTTGCCTAACTTTCTTAAATAAGCAAATAAATATCTCCCGTTTATTTTCCGTTAAGAAAAAACGAAAAATATCACGTGTGGATCACGTGCTTCTTGGATTTAAGAGTTAAATAGCAAACATGTACTTGAACTTACACGAATTAGCAAGTAGATACCAAAACTGGTTCGGCCAAAGCACTTTATTAAAAAAGAAGTTATACATAAACTGTCGAGTGTCGATCCATAATACAATCAGTCAATCACCAATCCATAATACAATCAACTGGAAAAACTCCAATACATAATATATAAACCTATTACCTATGATCCTTAATACATAAACTTCAAAAATCCAATACATAATACCTAGGTATTAACAATCAACAATCAAAGTCTTCATTTTAGTTTTAGGAATTTCACGACTCTTCAGTCTTCATTTCAACTGTACCTATATAATGTTAAATATGGGGTAAAGCATAATACTTCTATATAGTGCGTGATCGTTCTTCAAAGTTTGTTAATTCATGGGTTATTTACTTAAATCGTTAAATATGTTTGACTAATGTGATTAATTGGTTAAACATGTTTTTCCGCGTGACTGAATAGTTACACATGTTTCAGCATGTGACTGATTGATTACTTCGTTACTGAACCGTTAAAATTTTTCGTCTGTTTCGCATGTATCAATCACGTAATTCTTATGTCAAAATATGAAATGATGGACCTTCTGTCACCTTTCATGACCCAATTTCTGTCCGGCTACATCTTTGCGGTTATTTTTCCAAATTTCCAGTTCGTTTGATCTCTCCCACTACCCTACCTTCGAACTCAACTCAGGTCATCAACTGCACTTTCCTCCCAATTTCAGATTGTTCCTGAATAGTTGCGACATTCATTTCTGTTCTTGAAGGCTTCTTTCCTCACTGTGCGATAAAAAGGGCGACATAGAAGGGAATCTGATTTGCAATGGTATTTCTTTCTGGATGACTTTTGGGAATCTTTCTGTGTATATGGGGTGGGAGTACCCTTGAAGCTAAATGAAAGCGAACTTATCCAGCAGTACTATGTTCCATCCTTGCCCGGAATACAATTGTACATAGACCTAAATAGAACCAGGTGAGCGGGCATCCGCATTTCTGTTAAAATTATAAATGTGGACTAAATTGAGATGATATTGATTTGATAAGACAGAACATTGTATTGATTGAACTTGATATTGATGCTTCAAACTTACTTGCAGATTACGTACTACATATATAATGTAAGCTAGGAACATGACAACAAATACAACTATGGAAAGTATGTATAGTGGGTGGTGAGTTGTAGCACATGTTGGTTAGTTGTTCCACCACATGTTGTGAGTTGTAAAAGATGTTCTAACACTCCCCCTCAAGTTGAACACTGGGATCTCCAATGTTTAACTTGACAATATATTGTTGAAAATTATTCCATTGATTGTTTTGGTTTGTCGGCCCACCATTGGGTTGCTCTGATTTGTTGTTGAACCCTATCAGAGCTAGGGCAACTCTGAATTTGTTTGACCCTATCGGAGCTAGGGCAACTCTGGTTTTGTTTGACCCTATCGGAGCTAGGGAGACTCTGCTTTTGTTGGACCCTATCAGAGCTATGGAAGCTCTGGATTTGTTGTTGTACCCTATCGGAGATAGGGCATCTCTGGATTTGTTTGACCCTATCAGAGCTAGGGCGGCTCTGCTTTTGTTGGACCCTATTGGAGCTAGGGAAGCTCTGGATTTGTTGTTGTACCCTATCGGAGCTAGGGCAACTCTGGATTTTTTATGTTGGACCCTATCAGAGCTAGGGCGACTCTAGATTTGTTGGACCCTATCGGAGCTAGGGCGACTCTGCTTTTGTTTAAGTTAACACTCCTACTCAAGTTGAGCGATAGAATCTTTAATGCTTAACTTGCACAACATTCAAGCATCAAGGAGTGTATTTTTTTTCCATCTATTCATTTTTTTCGTTTTTTTTTAAATTAATTGTCGACAACTGACCTAGGAGACATTTTTTATTATTATTTGTTCTTGTTTTTGTTTTTTCTTTTGATTTGTTCATTTATTTTTCTTTTATTTATTTTTTATTATTATTTTTTTCATTGTTTATTCTTTCCCACGTGATGTCTTCAACCAAGGAGAAGACAGCTCTGAAGCACGCGGGGGAGTGGAGCTGCACGATATGGAGTGGAGCTGCACCTCTGCACAGTTGGAACATATGGAGGAGTGCAAAGAACTTATGGAGTTGGTGGACTGGTGCAACGGAGCTGGTGGTGCGTGTGCTTAGCTACAATGGACAAACTAGAACAAGCTGAGCTGCAACGGACGAAGCTGAGCTTGAAGTCGGAAGCTGGTGGACGAGTGCAAGCTCGAGGAGGCCGACAGGTGCACACTCGAGGAGGCCGACGGGTGCAATGAACTAAGCTCGAGGAGGTCGGACGGGAGCTGGAAGCTGCTTCGGCGGGCTGGTATCAATGCCGAACTGGAGTTGTGACACGGGGCGAACTGACCACCTCGCTGGAGCCGAACTGGAGCTGAGACTGGAAGGCTGACGTGACTGGAGATGCTGGAGTCGTACTGGAAGAGCTAGGCGAGCTGGAGCTGTGGTGCGGATGACTAAACGAGCTAAGATTGGAGATGAACTGAGGCAGCGACTGGACTGGACTGGTTGCAACTGGACCGGATTGGAGCGACGACTGGACACAGCTGGGATTGACTTTCATGTTTGTTATTTGGAGAACCAAAAATCTAACACTGCTCTGATACCATGTTAAAATTATAAATGTGGACTAAATTGAGATGATATTGATTTGATAAGAGAGAACATTGTATTGATTGAACTTGATATTGATGCTTCAAACTTACTTGCAGATTACATACTACATATATAATGTAAGCTAGGAACATGACAGCAAATACAACTATGGAAAGTATGTATAGTGGATGGTGAGTTGTAGCACATGTTGGTGAGTTGTTCCAACACATGTTATGAGTTGTAAAAGATGTTCTAACAATTTCAACTTCTTTTTATGTACCTGGCATAGAATTTTACTGCATGCTCAGTTATGGGTAACGACCATGCTCAAGCTTGATCCGATTTCAGCATGCTCAGTTCTGGTTCACGACGTTGTGTAATATATTAAGCTGCAATACTTTTTCTGCATTTATCTCAGTAGTGATGCTGAGTCTTTGAGAGACCCAAGTAGTGGAGCCAGCAATGATTACGAGGTGGAAAGACAAGCCAAAGGTGTTGTCGATGGCATACAGAGCCAATTCCAACTCATGAACATGAATTCCCACAAGATGAATGGATTCTAGGTACCTTTGAGTTCATCAAGTGTTGATGCAGTAAACACAGGCAGCTCAGTTAATGGGCAGCTAGTCTACGAATACTTGGAGTATGAAAAACCGCACAATCGGAGAATTTTATATGATCAGGCAAGTTAAGAGATGTTCAATATACATATATATATGTAAAGTCAGTATCTTGATTATACTTTTGACATTGTTTCGGCTCAATACTCGACATACAATTATTCACCTCCTCAGATTGCAGAGCTAGCTTCTCAATTTCCAGACCTGTAAAAGTACAGAAAATGTGATTTGTCACCTGAAAGTTGGTAACTATGATTTCCATTTGGGATTTACGGACTAAGAATACGAACATAACTATTTAATCACATTATAAGCAAACATATATAACTATTTAATAACAATCTAGGATTACATCTGGCTCAAAACAGTACCTTCTTTCTTGACTGGGTGAATGGCGTCATCTGGCATGACTATAACTTGATCCTCGTCTCCGGTGAGATGGTGACCGCAACCAGAATCTACAATCCACTCATTTCTTGAGTTTCTGACCGCAAGAGCAGGAATGCTCTTAGCTATAAAACACTTAGCTCATTCATCATCTCCAGTTGCAATCTTAGACCCCACCATGTTACTCTCCTTAAGTTTGGTCCGTCAATTTCTTTTCAGATTTTCAGGCTTACCACATCGATAACACTTGAAATCTTTCTTACACGATGACTCCGCATTACCACCAACCTTTTTTCTGGCGTCATTCTCCTTCACTTGAGCCACGAGCGCACATTGATTTTCTTCTAGCTTGATCCCGACCATTTTCTTAGCTAACGACTCTTGTGAATCTAGAAGAGTCTCAAATTCCTCCAAGGACGGTTGTTGAACCCAACCTTGAAATGATGTAACAAACGGTATATATTCGGGACGTAATCCTCGAATAATGCACTGCTTTATTCACGCTTCCGAAATTGGCTCCTCCGGGTTGAGTAAATTAATCTCTGAACACAAGTTGTTAACCTTTAAAAAGAACTGTGAAATCGAAGACTCACCTTGTTTTGCATTCGCCAGATTGGTCTCCAACATTTGTAGTCGAGCCTCATTTTTCTTGTTGTACAACTAGTCCAGTGTCTTCCAGATCGAACTGGCAGAGGTGCATCGTGAAATATGCGCAAACGCCCCTGATGATATCGACCTCTTCAAGGCAAATTCGCCTTGGCATTCCTCCGCTTTCAGTGCTTGATCTCCCCACTGTTGGCGTCGTTCTCCTCTGGGGATGTAGTGTCACTCCCTCCAACGACATCCCACAAATCTTCGTTTATGAGATAGGACTCCATGCAAGACTTCCAAATTTGATAATTGGACGAATTGCGTAGCTCCATACCTATTCCAATCACATGACCGCCATCATCCATATTTAGAGTACTCAAGTTCTTCAATCAACGATCTCGAATCGTTCCGTGTTACCACAAAAATGGCTCTGATACCATGTAAAGAATCGAAGTGCTACATTGCACTTGCCCAAGACCGTACTTTACTAACAAGAGAAGAACTTGTATATGTATAACACTTGCACTATAAATATGATAGGAGACTCTTTTGTACAACACACTTGTTGATTGGTTATTGTTGTTGTTACATAACACATGACTACACCTATTTATAGTGTCCTAAGATACTTCTAGTAATACCTAATTCTAGAATGTCCTCAAATAACCTCTATCTACTAATTATCCCTAGAATTTTCTACACATACTTTAATCTCTAATTTTCTAGATCTTTCTCCAACTTACTAAGCCCATAAACCTAAATATGATCTTGATCCAAATATTCTAACCCAACCCATAGAGTCAATGTTGTACTTCAACACGGAGAGTGAAACTGATTTCACTACGAGTGGGCGAAGAGGATTAAGAAAGGGTCTTCATCTAGATTCTTCAAATGTTGATTCCACTACTCTGTTCTTTACGAGTAATGATTCTTCAAGTGGTGACTTCTAGAGGATGGAGAAGGGGTCTTCATCTTCTTCTTCTTTCGACAATACTTAACTAATGAAGGTAAGGGTAATTTGGTCATTTTATGTATTCAAATAATAACTTAACGGTGGTTTTTAACGATAAATAGTAAAAAGAACCAATTAGTCACATGATGAAACATATGTAACTATTCTGCACAAATTATAATCAATTAGTCACATCGGCAAACATGTATAACCATTCAAGTAATTAACCCTTAATTCATTTGTCTATTTATTTTGAAGCTCATTCATCTTCTTGTTTTTCTTTTGGCTCTTATTCCTTGCATGATAGAGTCATATGTCTTTCGACATTCCATCACAGATTGACTAATTGTCTGGCTCGTGTAATTATGACAGATCGAAAAATGAAAGTTGCTAAGATTGCTTTTCATTTATCGTTTGACGGGCAATCGGGGACTCGAGCATCATATTTTGTATTATTGGATTTTTTGAAGTTTATGTATTAAAGATCATAGGTTTATGTATTATGTATTGAATTTTTTCCAGTTGGTTGTATTATGTATCGGTGATTGACTGGTTGTATTGTAGATCAACATTAGACAGTTTATGTATTACTTTTTTCTCTTTTTAATAAAGTGGTTCGACCGAACCGATTTTGGTATTTACTTGCTAATTCGTGTAAGTTCAGGTACATATTTGCTAATTAACCCTTAAATCCAAGAAACACGTGATCCTCATGTGATATTTTCCGTTTATTCTTAGCGAAAAATAAATGAGAGGTACTTAGTTGCTTATTTAAAAAAGTTACGCAATGACAAAAATAAATTTGGTATTTACTTGTAAAATCATGTCAAATTCTTTTTTTTTGTCGAAAATACCGCTTTACTTGATGAAATAAAACGTCGTGATACTAGATCACGTGTGTTCAGGATTACAATCATTAACTAGTAAGGATAACAATGGTAGTGGTGGTCTTTCGACCCAATCACTAAGATTCACCCCCATTCTCGCTTGCTTGGCTATCCAATTCGCGTACTCGTTTGCGTTCCTTGATATAACTCGCCATTGTACTTGCTCGATTTGTGTAGCTAGTACTCTCATGTTTTGTATCGTTGTTGACAATCTCCAATGTATTGGCTCACCCCCTATTTGTTGATGGACTGTTTGTGAATCCGTTTCTATGATGATGTGTTGCCACCCACGCTCGATCGCTAACCAGATTCCTTCTTGGATTGTTCTTGCCTCTATGGTGTCAACGTCTTCACTCCAATCTCGTCGGTTCATGCCACTATCATCTTGCCTTCACTATCTCGTGCTATCACTCCAATTCCCGCTCTTCATGTTTGTTTGCACCACAATGCGTCACAATTTATCTTGACGATGGTCCCGGTTGGAGGTTTCCATTTCTCCCTTGGTCGGCACGATTGGTCCGTTCCGGTTCGGTGCTCATATTCCTTGTGCTCGTCTAGGGTTTGTCGTATTTCTGATACCACCACTCTTGGATTCGGTTTATGTGCTTCGAAGGCTGCCTTACATCACGTTTTCCAGATATGCCAACAAGTTAGAAGTGTTAAGGTCCACCTCGTTGCTCGTGTGTCCCCCGGTTCGGCTCGCCTCTGTTCAAGCCACTTGACCGCATCAATGTGTGCATTTCGGTCTATCTGCAGCCTCAAAATGCCAAACCAGATCGGTTCAGTCCATTTGCATTCGAGGAGCATGTGTTCACGTGTTTCCACATCCCCGCATATCGGGCAAGTCGGTTGTACATTCATTCCCCTTCTCGTCATGTTTGCCTTTACTACTATTGCATTGGTTGCAAGTCTCCAAATGAAATTCTTGACCTTGGGAATTACCTTGGTTTTCCATATTTCCTTCCATAGTCTCTCTTGGGTGTTCGGTCCCCGTTGCCCCCCCCCCCCCCCATTGTCCTTTCGTAGCTTATGGTAGACCGATTGGACTTGAGTTGATCCATCTTTCGTGTGCGGCCATATGTATCGGTTCGGTCCTCCCTCCCTTGCAATCGGAATCCTCAATACATGCTCGACATCCTCTCGATCGAGTATGCCTCGAACCATGGCTTCATCCCATTGTTGGTAATGTGTGATCAAATGGATCACCCTTAGCTCTCCCCCGTCCTCCACGGTTGTTTCGGTACTTACTCGCTACGTCTCCTTTGTGTATATCCATGGGTCGTCGAAGACGCGTATCTCCTCCCAAGCCTAGTAGCCATACTCCCTCTTGTTTCATGATGTCTCGTCCATTAAGTATACTACTCCATCCCCACGATGCTCGGCCTCCTCGTTTCGCCTCAAGGAAGCTAGCCCGTGGAAAGTACATACCTTTAAGAACTCTAGCGCATAAGGTGTTGGGCTCCGCTATGACTCTCGATGCCATCTTCGTGAGAAGAGCCGTGTTGAAGCTTTGGAGCTCGCGGAACCCCAAACCCCTCGTCTCCTTAGACTTTGTGAGCACTTCTCATCTCCTCCCATGTGTCCGCTTGCCCTTTGTAGTTTGTCCCCACCAGAAATATGCTATCAGAGCATCAATCTCCGCACACCATGTTTTTGGTAGGCGGAAGACACTTATGACATATGTGAGGATCGCTGTGATGATTGCCTTTATGAGTACCTCCTTTCCAGCTTGATTTAGAGTCTTTGATCTCCACCCTGCTAGTTTGTCCTTTATCTTTGTTTTCAGTGAGCCCAAAGCCTCTTTTTTTTTTATCGTCCTCACCCCCACCAACCACGGGCCGTATGCGGGTTGGGTTTGATCGTTATCCGCCATTCGGACCTCCCCTTTGTATGATTGGGTTGTGTGACCTAACAAGCCACACCCATAACAATAATCCGACAATCTCTCATACTTTATTGTTGCCCATCGTTCTCCCCCTTGAGAACTCGTCCACCAAAATTCTGTCATTAGCGGTTCATCCCCATTGATTTCTACCATTAATCTCATGTAACTCCTAGTCACCCTTCCCGCTATTTGTTCTATCTCAAAGCATTTCCCTATCATGTTCTCAATTCTCCAAGCATTGTCATTGTTAAACTTATCAAGGCCAAGATCATGAATTTGAGTCCAAATGGTTACCTTCGTGAAATCAACATCGTTAACACTCATGCTCGGTTCCCATCGCTTGATGTTCATTATGTGCCCATTGATCGCCCATGGCGACATATCGAGTATCTGTTTTGCGTTTTCCTCTCGACCGAAGTCAAATAGGAGAATACCCGGTTCAGCCTCGGTGATCTCGACTGCACCGAACCGAGCCCACGCTGCCCTTAGTATTGTTTGGACCACAGATAGCTTGATTGCTTTCTGGGCAATCATCTTGCCCACATACCAGTTGCCCTGCTGCAGCTGGTGGTTGGACCCGAGAGCGATCAGCGGCCGCCTGGAGTCGTTTGGTTCGCTGGAACTAGACATGATTGTGGGAGCCGACGTCACTTGCAGCTAGTAGCTCCTACATATTAAACATGACAAAAGAGAAGAGAAAACAGGGTTATGGCTAGCTCAATCGAATTCAGTTGCAAACCTAGGGCTAAGTTGCAGAGGAATTAGGGTTTGCTCGTGTAGGAGACGGAGTTGGTTACGTCGCTCCGTTGCATGGAGACATCTCCATCTCAGCATAGTGGTGTGCGGTTTCTCTCCCTCTTCGTGATTGGTTGGTTGCTTTCCTTGACCTTACACTTGTGCAACAGCAATTGGTTGCTTGGCCGCTTCTTGCTGCTTGGACTCTTCTGCGTGGCTCTTACAATAAATGCAAGGATGAATCCAAATTCGCTGATTGGAGCAGCAACTGTCACAGTGAAAAACCTAGGAAAACTGAGGCTTGCTTCTTGGACAGAGACGAGCGTGAGCTTACGCGGTACGTGATAGTGTTCAGTGTGTAAAATCATGTCAATTTCAGTACCTATAATTAGATGGCAAAAAAAAAAATTACCTATAATTAACCCATTTTAAATATATAAGATTGATAGGAGCACGGAGCACCAATAACGTTTCGCCACTTCAGCAAAGAAACAGCAAAAAAATTACAGTAGCGCGCTTCTGTTGCAACATCTCGCGCTTTTTGAATAACCGTCGCTGTCTTCCCCAACTACCGTTCCCTACCCAAGAAACGACGACCATCGACCGACCGGTGGCGTGTGTGGACGAAGCGCTATGCCTATCATTTCTAACTGGTGCTCTCTAATGGAGGCTTCTCTACAAGGTTGGCTCTTACTTCTTACCTCTCCTCAGTTTCACGGCTAGGGCTTTGGAATCGACCAGTAGCAAGAGCAAATCACCGATACCTCGCTTCCTCATTACGTTCTCCCTGACATTTTTTTTTTTCCCGTTTGTGTGGTAGAATGTCAGAGCGTGGGGAAAGTTCGACATCCTCGCCTTCGAGGGACGAATCGCCGCCCTCCTCGTCCTCCAGCTCTTCGCAGGTCCAGGAGGAATTGGAGGAAGGCGAGAGAGACCAAATCGAGCAGCATCCGTTTCCGCATCATGAGGTAGAGCGACAGCACATCGATACTACTTACCGTGAAAACTTTACGACACTCAATGATACAACGTCGGCGATTCATGATGATGATTCTTGGTCTTGCATCATTGTGGTCCTCACTTTCTGGTTCTTCGGTTAGTAAACACCTCCAGTGCTTCATTTTCCGATAGGTTTTGCTTGAATCTCAGGTGATTCTGTCCTAACATCTGTTTTTTTTTTGGCCAAAATCCTAACATCTGTTCATTGTCTTGTTTGAACTTCGAAATTGCAGTATCTATGACCCTGGTTTTGGGTGTATATGGTTCAGTGAACTTGAGGCTTGGTCCGAATAGCTCAATTCTTGTACAGCCTAATGCTCTATTTGTACAGTCTCTTAAGGTTTGTTATAACTTTACATTCACTTGCTATCTTACCATGATTGATGATCTTGCGAGGTTCTAAAATTTGGTTAGCTTTCATTAGGTGGAGCAGTTGGATGATACCAAACCTGGTCCACTGCTGTATGGGTTCTATAAATCCCCCGCTCTGGATGTTGTAACCAGTTGGTCTAAAACTTATAATGCTTCTGTTGCTGCAGATTATCACATGGCAAGCCTGAATTCCTTTTTGTTCCTTTATGCGCAAATCCCTTTAATTAACACAACAAATGATACTGAAACTTCTTTATCATGTTGATTTATGAGGTGAATTATTCTCATTTATGCACAGGAGTGGGCATATTACCTCAATCAGGGTTCTCGGATCAATATTTCGTACTCCGTGAATACCCCGGAGTCATCTATATTTCTTGTGATTGCTGAAGGTAACCGTAAAACTTTTAATACACTCTATTGATTGCCTTATAGTTTATCTTGTTTTAACTATTTGCATCTTCTCTTAAGTTTATCACTGTATCGTGTACCTACAGATTTACCAATATGCATAATTCATTGCTTGCATTTTTTGGTAATACTTTATAGCCGACATTTGCAGGAAGTGATGATTTTACTCAGTGGCTAGAAAATCCAACATATCCCAACACAACTTTATCATGGAATGTAATTCATGGTGAGATGAGAGTAAGAAGTCACATGGTTGTTGCATATACTTTTTCTTCTCCTTATATTGATATTCAACTATCTGCAGGTGCTGGTAGAATCCAGCAAGATATATACCAATCTGCCGATTACTATGTTGCTGTTGGAAACTTGAATACCGAGGAAGTTAAGGTAAAGTACCCAGTTTATTTTTCCAGGGCCAAATAAACAAAGCAAATGTTCTTTTCTTATGGTTGAGTGACTTGAAATCTGGTTACATCAACGACTCCTAAATGGACATGTATGCCATTGTGACTCTCTCTGACTGGCCTCTTGTATCAATCAACATAGTCAATTTTCTCATTTTCTTGACCATTGTTTGATACCTTTGGCGTGCCACCATATAATATCTAAAAATAGGACATCAATCCATTATCACAATATTGGTTGTGATTGTATATTCATGTATTTTTTTAGTTCAACATAATAGCAGAATTGTGGAATAATTCAGGTTTACTGGCGAGTTATGCTAGAGAATGTGAAAATATAGGTGAAACTGGGTGAGATTTGAAATAACTTACTTTGTAAGTACAAGAATATTTGAGTGAACATTTTTTTATTCTTTCGAATTTAGCTAAGTCTGATCCAAGTTTCACATATATATGATTTTCTTATGAAATACAGACTGGTTTAGATTACAGCGGTTCAAGAACTTGAACACTTCTATTTATTGGAGTGCTACTATGAATTAAAATATGAATCTGTATGTGAAAACTTGTTAAGTGCAAGCTTAGAATGAGAGACTGGAAGCCCGTGAGGAAGACATTGTATTCTAAGAGAATCACCGGTTTGCATTATTTTTGGTGGCTGTATTATTACACGTAATGCAGATGATAAACTTCTAACTGGTGACCACGGCATTCTTTTTGGTCCAATAGTTGCAAGATTTTGGCTAAATTTGCTAATTGATTGGTATGGAGAACAAGATGTAAAGATATAATGATTTCTACAGCGGTTTCATCTGTATGATGGAGTAAATTTTAAATCTCTGAGAGATTACTGACTATATATTATGATATTAAAAACGCACTTACTCTTGGAGCTAGTAAAACCTCTTGGGCCAGTATTCTGCAGTCCTTACTCCACAGATACATAGTAAATGGAGTTTTCTGCGATGGTCTGGTCTCCCTTTTGATCACTAAGCAAAGTTCTACCTAAATAAATTTCTAGTGCTACTCTTCTGTGCACTTACTGGATATTTCATTCGTAACAGGTTCAGTTGTCAATCACAGCGACTGCTTACCTTTACAACACAAATGAGTCGTATTACAAGTGTACTTTTTCTTCTGGGGAGTGTAGTTTGGATATTCTATTCCCTTCTGGAAATGCTGCTGTGCTAGCCACTCCAAGTCCTGGACAGGTACAAACTTCTAATCCGACTTTTATACATGCATTAAATTGTCCCCATTCCCTCAAGGAATTCCTATTTGGATTAGGACGACTATGTTCATCTTGCTACATTCAACAAGCATATTTATCTCTCAAGTATTTACATTTCCTAGGGCACACCCAGTGACGAGTGGTATATAAGAATTTCTTACGGACCAAGATGGATAGCATACATTCTTGGCATTGGTAAACTTTGATTCCATTTTCCCACAATTCTCATTAATTCTGTATAGAATTGCTTTGTTCTGATAATGGTAACATTGGCAGGTGGAATGTCAAGTCTCATGCTTGCGGCATTTCATTACTTGAACATGTTCGGATGGACCCGTGAAGGGAGAAACGGAAGGCGACACGAGCAGTTGGGACCCGAGAGAGCACCTCTTCTTTCGCGCAAAGAAGACGATTCTTCTAGTTTGTGTTCGTCATACGATTCTACCTCACAAGACGAGAAGGATATCGAGGAGTTTCTAGCATTAGAAGGTATTGATAGGAAACAAAAAGATGGTGAAAATGGTAATAATACACGACGTCTGTGCGCAATTTGCTTTGATGCTCCTCGAGATTGCTTCTTCCTCCCTTGTGGGCACTGTGTGTCTTGTTTTGAATGTGGAACGAGGTAAGATTTTGAAGAAAAAAACACAATTATGGGTTTGGTTGAGATTCTGCATATGCGTTATTTAACGGTATAGAATTGCAATGATACAGGATAATGGAGGCATCGGGAACCTGTCCTATGTGCCGCAGGAGCATGAAGAAGGTGAGAAAGATCTTTACAGTTTAAAGCAGTAAGAGATTGTGGATTGTGCTGGAGAAAGCTTTGATCAAGAAACTTGTGAAGCAGATTTACCGTCTGGCCCGTTAATTATCTACCCAGTGAGTAATGATGAAGTCAACTTTTTTGTATCACAAATATTATTTTATCATCATCTAAGAGTATAATTATAGCATTCTACCGAAGCATTTCCTTGGCTTTATTAGTTTAAATTGAGTAATGATATTCATTCCCAGTTGTGTCTTTTGCTGTCTTTATGTGGAGCGTGTGTGTTTTCCCATGAAGATTGAGGACTAGAGGTTCTCCCTTCTTCATATTTTTGAGCCTCTAATTTATTTAATGTTATCTCCTTTTTTTCCGGACAATAATAATTCTACAGATAATAGCACTACCAAGTACCAACAATGTCAATACTATTATACATCAATGACAAACATGGTATAGTTTATCGAAATATGGAATTTGCTCAAAGAATTTGGTAAGTGGTTTATAATTTTATTTTTTAAAGTTTTGTTAATAAAAGATGTTAATGTTATGTGTTGAATCTTTTTTATAAGTTAACTTAGTTTGAGAAATTTCAAATTTCAAATTAGCTTTCATAAAAAAGAGAGATCAAGTTGAGGAGTTTGGTTACACATCGACACGTTTATAGTTGGAATTATAAAGTTGTAATTGCACCCCTCAAACATTTAATGTTATGTAATATTTAACTGAAAAGAAGTATAATTATTTTTAATTTAATATTTTGAGTTCTTATGTTTAGCTTTCTAATTTTATTTTATTTTGAAACGGACTTGGTCCTCTGTCCTTGTCCTAGTACTATCAAAATAAAAGCCTAAATTTGGTAAGAAAATAAATTATTTTGCTGTTTTAATAAGTTACAAAATTGTGTTATACGGATTGATAATAATATATTTTTCACAATAATTATGTTGTGGCAACTCCGAATCCAAGACTAGATAGACTTTATTTTGGCGGAAAGCCGTGAAATCATGAAATGCCACGTCACCCCCAATCGCTTCGAAGAGACAAATGCATGGCGCTGATGGCTCTCAAATCAATCTGCACTTCTCTTCCAAGATCCACCGTCCGATCTAATAAATCCAACGGTAGATTATTTATCCAAAAGGAACTTTAAGAACCCCTCCTTGTTCCTTGCTATCTATCCCTCGCCACCCTTCCCCCTCACACACACACTCACACTTTTCTCTCGAGAGCATTCGGAATGGAAGGCTCAAGCGTTGTGGCGGTGTACGGAAACGGAGCACTTACCGAGTCGAAGAAGTCGACCTTCTCCGTCAAGGTAGGCCTCGCTCAGATGCTCCGTGGAGGCGTCATCATGGACGTCGTAAACGCCGAGCAGGCACGGCTCGCCGAGGAGGCTGGCGCATGCGCCGTAATGGCACTCGAGCGTGTCCCTGCCGACATCAGGGCCCAGGGAGGCGTGGCTCGCATGAGCGATCCTCAGCTCATCAAGGAAATTAAGCAGGCCGTCACCATTCCGGTCATGGCCAAGGCTCGAATTGGACACTTCGTGGAGGCTCAGATCCTCGAGGCAATCGGCGTCGATTACGTCGACGAGAGCGAGGTTCTGACCCTCGCCGACGAGGAGAACCACATCAACAAGCACAATTTCAGGATTCCGTTCGTCTGCGGCTGCAGGAACCTCGGAGAGGCCCTCCGGAGGATCCGAGAGGGAGCGGCGATGATCCGCACCAAGGGAGAGGCCGGGACTGGGAATGTTGTCGAGGCCGTGAGGCACCTCCGCTCCGTTATGGGAGACATCAGGGTCCTCCGCAACATGGATGACGATGAGGTGTTCACTTTCGCTAAGAAGATTGCTGCACCGTATGACCTGGTGATGCAGACAAAGCAGCTTGGGAGGCTCCCGGTGGTCCAATTTGCCGCCGGAGGTGTGGCCACCCCTGCGGACGCGGCCCTCATGATGCAGCTCGGCTGCGATGGAGTCTTTGTTGGCTCAGGCGTCTTCAAGAGTGGGGACCCAGCCAAGCGTGCTCGTGCCATTGTGCAGGCTGTGACCCATTACAGCGACCCGGAGGTGCTAGCAGAAGTGAGCTGTGGGCTCGGAGAGGCCATGGTGGGTATCAATCTGTCAGACGAGAAGGTCGAGAGGTTTGCAAACCGCTCCGAATGAGAAAGTTTGGCATTGAGGTTGAAATTCAAATAAAGGTCTGTAGCTCTTTTTTTCCGTCTCTGGTATAGGAATGAATTATAATGTGGTAACGTTGATCTTCTGCAGTTGAAGACTTATGAATTTGGCCATGCTTTATAGATTATTACTCCATTAGGAAATGAAACATGGTTTATGGAATTGGGTTGTTAAGTAGATTTTGTCCTGTCCCTTAGTCATGATTTAGAAATAATATTTGGATTTGCTTTCATTGTGGTTGTTGGCTTGGCACTTGGCAGCAGCTCTATTTCTTGATCTGGGTACTTGTTTATCTTCCATAATGTTTGAATTTGGTGAATACACAATGATGCCGAACAGATGTGAACAATCTTAGGCGAGAATGAAGTGAATTATCATACGACTAAGGGACAGAACAAAATGGAGTCCACACTTTTATGGCAATCATCTTCCATATAACTTATGAGTTGGAAATGGAAGAACTTCTACGAGGGTAGACGTTAGTCTGCATCTGGATTCTATTCAAACTCTATCATCTGATGAGATTAGAATTTTGAAATTCCAATCGTATATCATGAGTCTGAATCCTTGATATGTGGATGAACACGGTTGTGATTTTGTGTCTTCTTGATTCTGATACTGAACCAAACTCAGTAACTTCAGCAGAAAGAAGGTTGCACTGTTGTTGCAGCATCTGAACAAGTTGATATACAGCCAATTCGAGTATTCGTAAACTGACCAACAAAAATTGAGTATCTTCGACGTTTTCCGAGTTGCTTGTGGCGCTGAATTGTCATTGCACTCTATGTACTTAGCATCGTTTGAAGCACAAGCCCACATTTTGGCCTTAATGCCGCGTGGTTAAATCCTCAATCCCGTCATAATTTGGCCTTAATCACCATAAGCATCAAGAGACAGATAAATAAAAAGGCTCCGTTTTATTAAAACAAAAAAAAAAAACAAGATTTGTAAAGGTCATGTCCTGTAGACAACATATACACGGAATAGAGATGAATTTGTTTTTTTACTAATCATTTCTCCATTCGTCACACATATCTATTTACCGAAATTAAAAGTTAAATCGAAAATATAATATATACAACTGATCGGTCAAATTATAGTAATATATCCTCTAAAAAAAACTTTTTAAGTGGTTAACCCTAATTTAAGAGCCACAAGTAAGAACATGATGGAATAAGGATGTTAGTAGATGTAACTTCCTACAATTTTTAGTATCATTTTTATCGTCTATGGTGTTAAAACTTAAAACTTGTTTGGATATTTACTTTTACGTTTTTATCATCTCCGTAATTAATAATAATGGTTAATTACTTAATTGGTTACACACGTTTCACCATTGTGCAGAATGGTTACACATGTTTCAAAATGTGATTAATTTGTTTTGCTATGTGACTAATTGGTTACACATGTTTTTCCCAATGTAATTAATTGATTATTCCGTTAGTAAACCGTTAATTAATTTTTTTAACATATTATTGAATTGTGAAATGACTATTATGCCCTTAGTGGTATTGAATAACCAGAATCATCTTGAAAAATCAGAATCGAAGAACCCATAATCACGTTTCTAGGTTCTTCAAGAACCCAGATCGCATTTTTGAGTTCTTCAGAACCCATAAATTCGATTATCAATTCTTCAATTCAATTCGGTGATGAAGAACGGGTTGGTTGATGAAAAACACAGTTTGATTGATAAAAAGGATAATTACGTTATTTTACGTATTTAAATAGTGACTTAAATGTGATTTATAATGTTGAACTCTAAAAAAAACAATTAAGTAATTAAGACCGTATAATAAATATAGAAAAACCTTCCATTTTTTGGCCGACAATCCAATTTCTTTTAACAAGAAAACAGTAGAAGTAGCAGAAAATCAAAACGAATTCTTGGTCACTATCTCTCTCTGTAAATCCAATTCGTAGCTTTCTTTCTTCTGCTTGCTTCATCTGCAAATCAATCTTAGGATTTCAGGAAGAAGAAATCCAGAAAGAGATGGGTGTGGACTACTACAAGATCTTGCAAGTAGATCGCAGCGTCAAAGACGATGACTTGAAGAAAGCATACCGCAAGCTCGCCATGAAGTGGCACCCCGACAAGAACCCTAACAACAAGAAGGAAGCTGAATCCAAATTCAAGCAAATCTCCGAAGCCTACGATGTACGTAATCTCACGAATTCTACTCTCAAACCCATCACTTCTTGATCCAATCCAATCCAATCACTTCTCTAAATCGCAATATTTATTGTCTTCTTCAGGTTCTAAGCGATCAGCAGAAGAGAGCTGTCTACGATCAATATGGGGAAGAAGGGCTTAAGGGACAGTTCCCGACGCCCGGGTCTGGCGGTGCTCCGGAAGGTTCTACTACGTTCCGGTTCAACCCTAGAAATGCCGATGACATTTTCTCCGAGTTCTTTGGCTTCAACACCCCGTTCGGTGGAATGGGCGATGCGGGAGGGCCACGGCCTGGGGGGATTCCGAGGGGTTTGTTTGGGGAGGATATGTTTTCGTCGTTCAGAGGCGGCGGCGGAGGGGAGACCTCTGGCTATGCTGCTGCCCCACGCAAGGCTCCATCAATAGAGCGGACGTTGCCTTGTAGCTTGGAGGATTTGTATAAAGGCACAACCAAAAAGATGAAGATCTCTAGGGACCTCATTGATACTTATGGGTAAGCATCTTTCACTGTTTCATGTACTTCTATGGAGATTCGAGGATTAATGATCTCACTTAGTTGATCCGATCAAGACAAGTGCTTCGAATTTGGATCTTTTAGCCTCTCTGCAAGAAAATAATGGCATTTTGAAACTTAGCTCAGTCGGCTTGATCTTGTAGTCTCTCTGCAAGAATTACATTTTTTGATAAATTGGTCTTGATTTCCTAGTGACAATATATGTTGATCAATATACTGTATTTCCATTGGATTTGATGTTTAGCGTCTCTTAAGATGACTTTGACTTCCAGCTAAGGTAACCATGAAGATTTTTTTTTTATCGAAATAACATGAAGATTTAAGTATTATGTGCTTGGCAAAGGAAACATGAACTTTTGAAATGGAAGTGACTTAGACCCGACTTGTGGACTAATATGTTGATCATTTCTTCAGTCAGATTGAGAATTTTAAGAAGCTTTTGTGTCCTGTCCTGTACTATGATGTGGTGTTAGTATAACTAGCTAGACGTGAAGATAATGCCATTAGTTCTCTTGGCTTTACTAAGTCTTTTTTAGCATTTAAAAAGGAAGCATAAATAGATTTATCATACTTTTGATCTTCATATAGCATTTAAGGGACCTCTATTTATTATCTGGTGATATTCTTGGTTAGTTGGTAGCTTGATTTCTCAGCTCATGGAAGTGAAATATCTTCCGTTTGCTTCACTGGTAGCATAAGAAAACGGGGAAGAGAATATAATTGTATCAAGCTACAGTGCTGAAATCAACATTAAATAATCCTTGTTGAAAATGACCCAATTTTGAATGAGCAATGCTACGTGAAACTTAGCAAATTGAATCTTTTCCATTTTTTGATTCTTTGCTTATTGACTCTTATCTGTTCACTTCATTCCTGAAACTAGTAACTTCTCATTTCCACTATAAATTTCACACTTTTTCCCTTGTTGAATCTATGATTCTAGCATAGAATTTACGTAGAACTCTTGATAAATAGGAAAACGTTTTTTTCTTTGCTTTCTGCATATGGAATTGTATTCATCTTGTTAGTCAAGTATCTTTGAGTTTTATCTGTAGGACAGTAGTAAAATAATGTATAAATGTCACCTTCTTATCTCCAAATACTAACATGAACTTAATCACTATCTGTATTTTTTGGATTGACAGGAGACCCTCCACAGGGGAGGAGATCATAACAATTGAGATAAGGCCAGGATGGAAGAAAGGAACGAAAATAACCTTCCCAGAGAAGGGAAACGAACAGCGTGGCATCATACCATCAGATCTTGTGTTCATCATTGATGAAAAGCCACACAATGTGTTCAAGAGAGATGGGAACGATCTAGTCGTGACTCTGAAGATTACCCTAGTGGAAGCCCTATCAGGCTACACAGCACAGATCACGACCCTTGATGGCAGAAATCTGTCTGTCCCAATAAACTCCATTATCAATCCAATGTACGAGGAAGTTGTCAAAGGTGAAGGAATGCCTCTCCCAAAGGAACCCACCAAAAGAGGCAACTTGAAGATCAAGTTCAACATCAAGTTCCCTGCAAGGCTTACTGCTGAACAGAAATCCGGGATCAAGAAGTTGTTGACATCATCTTAATGGAACAGGTTCTGTCTCTTCTACCAACAACATTTTGAGTTGAATTTTCTTAATGTGGTTGGTTCATGCATGTGTTGGGAATCCTTCTTCTGGATCGGATTGACATTTTGTTGTTCCTTGTTCTTGATATGCAAATATGACTCCATGAGTTGATTCAGGAACTGAAACTGTATGAACTTACTAGTTTAGGGTTGGGAAAACTCCATGGCAACAGCTAGTTAGATCATTTTTTTGTTTCTATCTTGGTTACCTTTATTATTTTGTACCTTGCTATGTTTTGTATTTTTATTAATTGATTTGGTTTGTTCTAATAATTCATCCACATTAATATCTACTTTAGTACTATTGCAAAACTTAGAAAAGAAATTGAACTTTTTATTATGAACTGATTTTTGGACTTTTTTCCCCTTCAAAACCGTTGGGATCATCAAGCTTAGAATTTGCCAAATGAATCCTATATTGCGAATTATGATAGCTGACCCACACTGTAAAATTTGCCTGACCGAATGTAATTTACTAATTTACTGTCCGACCCAGATTGAAATTAATCTTTATATATATATATATTCCACCGTGTGTAAATTTAATAATCTATTCCTTTTATCAGCCGCCTTCAGATGCCAGTCTCTAGCTGGCTGCTACCGACTGAGTGACCTTCCCGAACAAATAGTTATATTATGGAGATTTTTTTCAGAAAGTATACTCGAATTTTTTTTTGAAAAAGTGTATATATAAAAAAAATATTTAGAAAAGTATGTATAGGCGCGACCCAGGGTGTGCCTATTGCAATAGGCGCGATCCAGGGGTGCGCCTATTGCAATAGGCGCGATCCAGGGGTGCGCCTATTGCAATAGGCGCGATCCAGGGGTGCGCCTATTCCACAGATTTTGTTTTTTTCTCATTCGAACCAACTGTCTATCAGAAACCACGTTGATTTGAAGTCTGCTTATGGTTTTCCTCCTAAATAGAAATTTAGAGATAGTCTCACGCGTTGCTTTATCCCAGTATTCATAGGTCCAAATTTCTCTACGCTAGTCTCACCAAATTCCTCGGCTGGTTCTCTATCAAGAGAAATCTAAACCCCCTGGCTGGTGTTGTTGGATATGCAAGTGGAAACCACGGTCTATCAGAAACCACGTTGATTTGAAGTCTGCTTATGGTTTTCCTCCTAAATAGAAATTGAGAGATAGTCTCACGCGTTGCTTTATCCCAGTATTTATAGGTCTAAATTTCTCTACGCTAGTCTCACCAAATTCCTCGGTTGGTTCTCTATCAAGAGAAATCTAAAGACCCTTGCTGGTGTTGTTGGATATGCAAGTGGAAACAACGGTCTATCAGAAACCACGTTAATTTTAAGTCTGCTTATGGTTTTCCTCCTAAATAGAAATTGAGAGATAGTCTCACGCGTTGCTTCATCTCAGTATTCATAGGTCCAAATTCCTCTACGCTAGTCTCACCAAATTTCGCGAGGTCAAACATTGAAACAAAGTTGTTTATTCACAAGTTTCTGAATGAGACTTTTCTTCAAATACACTAGCTAGTTTTCCAATACTTTTCTTCACACCTTCCGAGAAAAATCTGCTACGTTGCCCTACTTGTCCGTCCGGAGTCTGATAATCGAGATTCAAAAGAGTTGAAGCAATTATTATTATTTAAAATCCAACATTGACATGGTTACTTTTTAAAAAAACTCAATTAAAAAGCTATAGTCATTGGAGAAGCGTTACAAGATATTCAGAAGATGTTGAGTCAGAGATGTACGTCTCTCTAGCCTGGTTAGTGTTAATGTGTTATGCTTATGCTTTAGCAATTGTAGCCTGGTGAGACTAGCCTAGAGAATGAACAAGCATCAGGTCGCTTGAAAGACATTGGTTACCGTACCATGTTAGTATCTAAATTTCACCTTTTTAGAGAACCAACCGAGACGCAAGAGTGGAAACCCCAAAGAGCTATTTTTCAGCAGTAATTCCTGAAAATGTCAAACTAGCTAGTGTATTTGAAGAAAAGTCTCATTCAGAAACTTGTGAATAAACAACTTTGTTTCAGTGTTTTACCTCGCGGATGTTGTTCAGAACAAGTTGGAAAATTTAGCTCTTGCACCTAAAAACCCCAAAGAGCTCTTTTGCAGCAGTAATTCCTGAAAATGTCAAACTAGCTAGTGTATTTGAATAAAAGTCTCATTCAGAAACTTGTGAATAAACAACTTTGTTTCAATGTTTGACCTCGCGGATGTTGTTCAGAACAAGTTGGAAAATTTAGGACATGAAAAAAGTATTTAACTTCTTAAAACTTCCTTTCTTATTTACGGGAGGAATTTGGTGAGAGTAGCGTAGAGGAATTTGGACCTATGAATACTGAGATGAAGCAACGCGTGAGACTATCTCTCAATTTCTATTTAGGAGGAAAACCATAAGCAGACTTCAAATCAACGTGGTTTTTGATAGACCGTGGTTTCCGGAAAAAAAAAATCTGTGGAATAGGCGCGACGCGCGTATACATACTTTTCTAAATATATTTTTTATATATACACTTTTTAAAAAAAAAATCGAAAGTGTATACTTTCTGAAAAAAAATCTATTATGGGTTCTGAGGAAGATACTTTTACATAGAAATACTCTTAAACCCGTGTCTAAACGGATAAGTTTTAAATGTGTATGTTTAAGATACGACACGATAAAATACGACACAATTAGACATGACAAGAAATGACACGATAAAACACGACGTGATAATACACGTTTAATGGGTTATTGAGTTAATGAAAATTATACACGATTAGACACGATTAATTAATTGTGTTTAAACGTGTGTTTGTCGTGTTTTAGCAGGTTAAATGTGTTTAGACACAATTATTAATAGTGTCTAAACGTATACGAATTGTTTAGACACGCTAAGTAATGATGTCGTGTTATTATCGTGTAAATTGCAGGTCGCTATAGATCATTTGATCGTGCCGGGTCAGAAATTGTCGTCCATATCTACATGTTTGATGCAAGAAGGAAAAAGGAAAATCTAGAGAAGAAGAGTAACCAAGCTAGAAAACAATAATAATAATTAAATTCATATTATTAGACAAACAATTTAAAAAAAAAAAAAAGAACAAAAAAAACAGACCATGGCTTTGTCTTGTTTGGGAACTTTTTCAAAAACTATTCACTTTTCAAAAAATATTTGAAAAAGTGTATATCGAAATTTTTTTTTTAGAAAAGTATGCATACGCGCGACGCGCCTACTGAATAGGCGCATCCCTAGGACGCGCCTATTCAGTAGGCGCGTCCTAGGGATGCGCCTACTGCCTAAATTTTTTTGTTTTCGCAAAAACACCGGTCTATCAGAAACCACGTTGATTTTAAGTCTGCTTATGGTTTTCCTCCTAAATAGAAATTGAGAGATAGTCTCACGCGTATTCATAGGTCCAAACTACAAATTTTCCAACTTGTTCTGAACAACAATGAAACAAAGTTGTTTATTCACAAGTTTCTGAATGAGACTTTTCTTCAGATACACTAGCTAGTTTGACATTTTCAGGAATTACTCCTGCAAAAGAGCTCTTTGGGGTTTCCACTGCCTTTTTCTTCGGCATCTGAAGACTCTTGATTTTCTGCATAGTGTACTCGTTAATTTTAAGTCTGCTTATGGTTTTCCTCCTAAATAGAAATTGAAGTCTTTCATCACAAACTACTCTCTTCTTCGTAGGGTGATTCAGTTTGTTGTCATTGATATACCGCGCTATAATTGCTCCAACATCTTGCTGAGAGATCTAATCATGCGTCTCTACACCAACCGATTTGAGAAACTCGATGAGATTACTCGATCCCCATCTAACAAATTCCATTTTTCTTGATTGGTACTTCCTTTTTCTGAACAACTTTTTCTGAACAACAATGAAACAAAGTTCATGTTGTTGGTAGATGATGTGTATTTATGTTGCTCCAAATATAAGCTCCGGAGCACGGTTATAACACGAAAAAATGTATGGTATGTTTGCCTCACACTTGACCTGAACATTCAACAAGAAAAATCGAACAGGGTATAGGCTAACTAACAGCTGCAACACATTAGAGGCAGGCATGCTAGAAAGGTCCTGCAGCTGCAATCTTCCGAATATCTTGTAAAGCTTCTCCAATGACTATAGCTTTTTATCTGAGTTCAAGCCTGCTTATGGTTTTCCTCCTAAATAGAAATTGAGAGATACTCTCTCCAGTAAAGAAGAAAGGAAGTTCTAAGAAGAAATGGTTTTCCTCCTGAAAATGTCAAACTGGCTAGTGTATTTGAAGAAAAGTCTCATTCAGAAACTTGTGAATAAACAACTTTGTTTCAATGTTTGACCTCGCGGATGTTGTTCAGAACAAGTTGGAAAATTTAGGGCAGGAACCTAAAGGATTTAACTTCTGATAACTTCCTTTATTCTTTATTGGAGAGACTATCTCTCAATTTCTATGTAGGAGGAAAACCGTATAAGCAGGCTCAAAATCAGATGTTTTTCAAAAAGTAAGCATATAGTAGGAAAAAAGCATACATGGAGGAATTTGGTGCGCGTAGAGGAATTTGGACTTGTGAATACTGGGATAAAGCAACGCGTGAGACAATCATCTCGGTGGTTTGTTAACAAATTGATTTTCTGTCCTCTTGATCCAAGACCCTTTTGTTAACAAATTGATCTTCTGTCCTCTTGATTCAAGACCCTTCCTAACCATTGGAAGGGGATCAGTTTTCTTCTGTCCTCACCGTACGACAGAAGATATTCGGAAGATTCAGAATCTTGTGAATAAACAACTTTGCTTCATTGTTGTTCAGAACAAGTTGGAAAATTTAGGACAGAAACCTAAAGTAACCCCAAAGAGCTCTTTTGCAGGAGTAATTCCTGAAAATGTCAAACTAGCTAGTGTATCTGAAGAAAAGTCTCATTCAGAAACTTGTGAATAAACAACTTTGTTTCATTGTTGTTCAGAACAAGTTGGAAAATTTGGAGGAAAACCTGTGAATACTGAGATAAAGCAACGCGTGAGACTATCTCTCAATTTCTATTTAGGAGGAAAACCATAAGCAGACTTAAAATCAACGTGGTTTCTGATAGACCGGTGTTTTTGCGAAAAAAAAAAAAAAATTTAGGCAGTAGGCGCACCCCTGGGATGCGCCTATTGCAATAGGCGCATCCCAGGGACGCGCCTATTGAATAGGCGCGTCGCGCGTATGCATACTTTTCTAAAAAAAAAATTTCGATATACACTTTTTCAAATATTTTTTGAAAAGTGAATATTTTTTGAAAAAGATCCTTGTTTGGGACTAAGTCACATAGTCGTATTTACACTAAGTTAATTTAGAAGTATAAAATATTCAATTTAAACATTTTTAATGATAAAAGTTTTTTTTATAGATATAAAATAATAAAACACTTAACGTATTCCAACTGATTTAGTTTAAATATCAAAACTTCATCCAAACTCTCTTTTTTTTCTTTTTTTTTTTAGTTTTCATATTTTTTTTCTCTTACTCTCTCTGTAACTCTCTGTAAGTATATTAAAATTATCTTATCCACCTCTCACCCTGTGCATCCCGGATCGATGAACTTCGAGCTGGAATCTCGTGGTCGCCGCCAGGAACTTCACCGTTTGCATTGGATCTAATATCTCCACCACTTTGAGTGTCGTGGTTACTCTCAGCATGTCCGCTCTGGCCACTACCGCCTTCATGCTCGCCTTGATCGAATCTACTGCATCCTCCGCCTCGTCAACCTCCCAGTTCATCGGTAGCATCCCGGACCGTCTCGCCACTTCAAGCATGGCAGGTCCTGCTACGCTCTCCTGAACCTTAGCCACCTCGTCATTCAGAGTCTTCTCCTCCAATCTCGTCCTCGCCGCCAAGCTTTCCATCTCCACCACCTTGTTGTTCATCATTCAAGAGAAATAAAAAGATTCAACATGGAGTTCAAAACACAAATACAAATATTATATTAAAAACATGCACATATCAACCTATTTATACTAATACATACTTTGTTTATAAAGTTTGATGCAACATTTTCTACAGTAAAGACATGTCAGAGCAACATTTTCTATAGCAAACTGATTTCCACTAACACTCCTCCTAAATAAGGTTGCTGCAAACTCTCAATCTTTCCCTAAGAAACACAAATCTAGCATCAGGAAAAGACTTGGTAAATATATTTGCAACTTGATTTTCAGTGTTGCAGGATATCAGCTTTACTTCTTCATCATTTTGTATCTCTCTTAGGAAGTAATACTTGACCTTGAAATGTTTTTTCTTCCATGAAATACTGACTTTTAGGATACATTAATTGCAGCTTGATTATCCACGAAAAACTTAGTGCTTTCAGCTTGAGCTTCTTCAAGATCTTCCAACAATTTCCTTAGTCAAATGGCTTGTTTGACTGCTCCTGAAGCTGCTATAAACTCAATTTATACAGTAGAGAGGATCACCACTTCTTGCTTCTTACTCTTCTAGTTTAAGTGCAGCTTGACCTTCAAAGCACATTCAATTGTCATTTCTTCACGCGTCAATCTTCTTTGCTCTTGAGCTTGAAGAGCACTAAGGAGCTCTGCCAATTTTAGAGTTGACAGGTTCTTGGTGTTTTCCAATGAGACAATGGTTGCTTCAAATCTCTCAGAAATAGATGCTAATATCTTCTCCACAATTCTACTATCCTTCATTTCCTTACCATGTATTCTAACCTAGTTTTCAAGTCCCACCAATCGATCTGAGTATTCTTGGATGGTATCAGAATCCTTCATCTACTTCTTCTCGAATTCCCTTATCAAGTTCATAAATTTTATGTCTCTTATCCTCTCATCTCATTTGTATTCTTTTTCGAGGAAGTCCCAAATTTCGTTGGATGACTTTATGGACATGATTCGACTAAAAATTGCATGTGAGACATTCGAATAAAGGCTATTTGTGTCTTTATCATCTTCATCTCCATTTGAACCTTTATTTGAGCAAGTGTAGGGTTGTGTGGAAGAGCTGAAATTTCAGTCTTCTTCAACAATTTCCCACAAATCAGTGTCCTACATGTAATCTTCCATTTTGACAGATCAAACTTGGTAGTTTGAGCCGTCAAATTTTGGTGGAGCAACACCTGAGAATGATTCTTTCATTTGATGAGAGCTTAGAGTGTTTATGGGTAGATGGTCTCAAGAAATCGACAATCACACAACTTCACAAATCCCTCAAGAAGTTAAGCTATGGGTGGATGATGTCAAAAAATCGACAATCACTCAACCTCATAGATCCCTTACAAGTTAAGCTCTGATACCACTGTTGTTCACCAATCCAGAGAAATCAAAGACTAGCAGATTCAACATGGAGTTGAATAACACAAATACAAATCTTATATTAAGAACATACACATAGCCACCTGACAAAGTTTGGTGCAACATTTTCTATAGGGGTGAGCGGTTACGGATACCCTATAAATTTAGGGGTTCCCGGAATCTACCTAAAATATATAAGGGCATTTAAATTTGAAACTGGAACCTACCCGTTTAATTTTGAAACCGAAACTTATTTGTATAAACGATTTTGGGTACCTAATTAGAAACTTTTTTTTTCTTAAAAATATTCTGGATCTGGTTTGGTTTTGGATTAAATGATACAACACATTTAAGAGACAAACAAAACATTCTGGTTTGGTTATGGAATGCACATAATTCAACATATTTAACAAGAAATCAGGTCATGTTCTGTTTTGTCCTACTAAGAATGGAGAAGTAAGAGATTGTTATTCTATTTCTTTAGTTTTTTTAAATATATATATATATATATAACTGGTTAGTTTAGAGTACTCAAATAAGATAACCGAATTAATAGATTCTTAAATTATTATTTTTTTTCTGAAACCTACCTTATTTTTAAAACTACTACCCTAAAGCTACTCAAAACCTACTCAAAGGGTCGGTTCTGGATAGGTTCCGGATCCAAATGGGTAGTTTGATTACTCTAATTTTCTACAGTAAAAAAACTGTTTTCCACTAACGCACCTGTTCTTCCGACAGGTCCACGACCGCCCTCATTCCCAGGTGGATGGAGAGGCTGGGCCTGAACCCTGTGACCCAGAGGAAAGCGTGTTCGAGGGAAGTGAGCCACGGCGCGGAGAAGAGCAGGAGGACGTTCTGATTCGCGACCATCGACTTTTGGTTGTAGTATTGTTGGTAGTGGGAGAGGACGCGGTTGATGAGTTCCCGGTGGCATTCTCCATCGCCGGAGTCGGAACCGGAAGCTGCAAGAAGCTGGTCGAGGTTTTTCCATTGACGGACCATCCAATCTTGGAGGAAGGATGTAAGGGAGGTTATTACATCTGTGTCTGTCTCTAATCTTGTCGTCCTCGAAGCAGATGGCTCCATTCCTAGAGAGAGGGGAAGAGAGAGGGAGGTGGTGGTTACGTATATTAGTGGAGGCTCAACAACTTTTATATAGGCCGCGGCTGGATGCTTAGTGGGAAAGAATCTGTTTTGTCGCTTTTTTATTTAAAATAATAATATACTTATATAAAATCAATTTATTACATCACAATTGATTGAATTCTTGATGATATTATTTAATTTCAAGAATATATTATTTCATATTGAATTTCAAATAAGACAAAAGGGTAATTAAAGAAATGAAATTTTATATCAATATATGAAGTAAAATGATTCAGAAGTGATGAAGGGATATTCCTTTCTTCAACATGAGGACCATAAAGTCTCTTCCATTGATAAGTTATGTAAAAAGTAAATTAAAAATATGTTCAAAAAATAAATTAAAAGGATATACATAATATTTTAATCATAAATTTCTTCAGAGTAATAATAAAATAACTGTAAATTGTAAGTCTTACCATGGAACAAATTTTATACTAATAAATTTATTTGATTCATTTTTTTTTTTAAATAAAGTTTTTCTATTGAGTTTCCACGTCCTGTTATCACGAATTTTATTTAATTATGAAAAGCTAAAAATTGTTGGGTAGGAGACTGGAGAGTAAGTGATGTCGGTTTTGATGGAGAAGGAAACAAACAAATTAATATAAGACTTTTGTTTGTCGGTGTTTTTCAATGTTTCTTCCATCTTAAGGAATACGTGCATGTTTTATAATAGGACGCGATAAAATAGGTATGGACCCATCAATATGATTTTCTTATGTCACAAGAAATATGTAACGTAAATTATTAACCGATTTCCATGTTCATTTATTATATATATATATATATTAACAACATCAAGATGAAGACATGCTTACAATGTATATATACAGAAATACATACATAATTGATGACATCATCTAATTAAACTGACCGTGCAGAAAGACCGGACATTTTTTTTTTTTTTTGGCCATCCAAGAATTAATCTTGGTTCATCGAGAATCGATCTCGGGACCGGACATTGCATTGGTCGGTCACTGAGTCACTCGGCCTTGTAAATGTTTAGAATGCTTTGCTTTCCATTTGATTAGGACGTCATGCTACAAGAATTATTAGTCATCACATACACTAACAGTAGAGTAGAGAGTTAGACGTGGTTTGGTTCGTGTGTATTAATTATGTATTATGATTGGTTAATTTTCGTCAAGTTAATATAATTATTTGATTGAAATATCATATCATATGAAATTATATATATATATATATATATATATATATATATATATTACGATGGTTTAGTTGTGCAACTTATTGAGTATTAAATAAACATATACATCCACTATCGAGTAAATGAGTAGATAGTAGTATAATGAATATATTGTCAATACTTTCACGTACAAAATAATTTTTATTGTTTTGCACAAATTGAAAGAAAAAAAATGAAAATGAAATATATTTTTAAAAACATATAACTTTTTTTCTTTTAGAATAAATCACGTTTTCCCGTAGTAATTTCTAGTTATTTTTTTGTTAGTTTGTTTATATTTTTTTAAAATTAAATTCATATGAAACAATTTTACCTTGAAACATAAATACAAGCCTATTTAGGTCTTTTTGTTATTTTACAACTTTATTATGCGAAATGTTATGTTTGACCCATATAATTGGATAATACTCTATGTTTAACCTATAATGATCAAATAGTACATTATGTTTGACTCATGTGTTCAGATCCTACTTTAAAAATGTATGTGTTATCATGTAGTACTATAATGAATCATAGTAGGGGTGAGCAAAAAAGACTGGTTGGACCGAAATCCCAACAAAACCGGTTCGAGACCGGACCGATTAGCACCGAGACCAACTAGAACTGAAACCGAGCGAACGGATTTTTTCCTCCAAGGTCGGTCTCGGTCTCGGTTTTTCCCCAAAAAAATCAATTAGGACCGGTCCAGACCGAATGTTATTAAAATCTAGCATTTATATTTTATATAGGCCTTTTGAGAGAAGCCCAGCAACCTTCCAGCCCCAGCCATCCTCTCCAGTCTCCTTTGCGTCTTCAACGTCATTTGTTATCTTCTCTACTCTCTTCATTTGTTCTGCGACAGCTCAATCTGTTCTCTTCTCTGTTCTGCGACAACTTGTTGTTGCCCTCGCCTCCGCCTCTGTCGTCATCGTCTCACGTCTCGCCTCCAGCAGCAGTAAGTGTTCTTCATTTCCTTAGCGATTTAGGTCACAATTTACTTCGATTGTTCTTCATTTCCGTCCCGGTTTCACCTCAAAGTATTCCGAAATTGCTTCGATTTGCTACATGATTGACTAAGATTGTCACGATTTAGGTCATCATTTACTGATTAGTAAACGAATTTACTGATTTATGTCACAATTTACTGATTGGCTAAGTGTAGCATGCTTGTTATTAGAAAGTTACCTAAGCAGGTGATCCTCTCCGAGGTTCGTTGAATGGTTGAAGAGATGCAAGCTCTGAATAAGAGGCTAGAAGACACTGAGGTTCGTTGAATGGTTGAAGAGATGCAAGCTCTGAATAAGAGGCTAGAAGACACTGTAAGTTTTTTTGGTGTCTGATTAAATAAAAAATTTCTATTGGTATAGATTTCACTTGACTATCTAGCCCGCTGCTCATTTTGCTTGGTTGCAATTTGGGACCACAATCTGTTGTTCTTTTTCCTGAACAAGATTATATTGTTATGGAAGACTCAATTGCACTTGTAAATAACAATGACAAAAGTATCTTATTATGACTTTTGGAAATATGTTATTGAAGACCCGATGCAGCCATTGAAGACTACTTCAAGCCAATTGACAAGCAAGCTGAGATGATAATGAAAATGCAACTTGAGGGTGAGGAGAAATCGATGAAGGAGATGATGAAAACCATGCAAAGACAAGTCTTTCTTGAGAAAGAGGAGATGGTGAAAATTGTGAAAGGGAATCATCAAGATGTAACCCAATACCAACCCCATCTGAGTCTAGACGAAATTCAAAAGCAATTTTTTTTTTACATAATTTTTTTTAATGAAAATTTCGGTAATTGACCGAGACCGGCCCGAGTCAAGCAACACCAACTCTGACATACTTTTTATATCGAAGTCGGTCTCGATCTCAGTCTCAGTCCTCCACAGGTGATGACCGAAATTTCGGTCTTGGGCTCTGTTGGCTAAGGTAAAAAAACACTAAGTATAAAACTGAACTCTCTTTCATTATTGAATCTGAAATAAGTACAGCTTTGTTACATTACTTATACACTTGTTACTAATTTACTTTGTTGACAATTCAGCTAGTAATTGAGTGCAGGTCAGGTATGTCAACTTTACTTTTTTGTTTTTCAATATTCCAGATTTTGCTTTTGACCCAGATTTGCCTTTTGACATTTGCTGTCTAGTCTTCTAGCCTTTTTGACTCTTGGCAATTCTGTTTATTTTGACACTCCCCCTCAAGTTGAGTGGTCGGATCTCCGATGCTCAACTTGCTCAGTACCTCTCTGAATGATTTAGAGTTTACTGCTTTAGTAAGTATATCCGTCAGTTGATCCTCGGAGCGAACAAATGGTAATTTGATATTCCTAGCTTCGAGGTTTTCTTTGATGAAGTGTCTGTCCACTTCAATATGCTTAGTCTGATCACATTGAACCGGATTCTCTGAAATACTGATAGCTGATTTGTTGTCACATAGCAGTTCACATGATCCAGTTGGGGGGAAACCTATCTCTGTCATTAGACTTCTTATCCATAGCATCTCTGTGAGTTCTCTTGCTATTTCTCGGAACTCTGCCTCTGCACTTGATAGGGCCACCACCTTTTGTTTCTGGCTTCTCCAACCATGCGTGGTTGGATGCCCTCCACCTCTGGCTTTGCCCACCTGCGAAGGCTGCCCCAGCGATAGGACTCGGGTCCGAAATCTGAGGGGACTGCGAGTATACCTTGCAGCACTCACGAACCAGACTACGAACACTATCAACAATCAAGGTCAGGTTTGGAGATTTACCTTCGAAGACTCTTGAGCACCTAGCCTTCCATAAGGTCCAGCAGGTGACCAAGATAGCATTCCATCGGTTCGCCTTGTCCTCCCTCGAACCCACTTGTTCGTCGATCCTTTTCTTGAACCAATCCTCAATGGAAGCGCATCCGACCCCCGAGTCTGCCAATCCCAACGTTTCTTCCCACACAGCTGCAGCCCAGATGCATTCCCAGATCAGATGTTCGCAGGTCTCCGGGGCGTTGCACAAAGGGCATCCAATCGGTACCTGCATTCCCCTACGGACCAGCCTTTCCCGCACAGCAACAGAGTTGGAAAGGAGTTTCCAAGCAAATACCTTAATCTTGGGAAGGGTCTTGGCTTTCCAGATGGAGTCCCAGAGGTTTGGCTCAGCATTGGCGAGGAGGCTCGAAGATGCAGCCGCGGGTTCAGGTTCGGCCTGAATGTTGTGATAGGCTGACCGAGCTGTGAGCCTCCCATGTATTTCGTGAGGCCAACACAGCTCGTCCTTCCTATCCTGCACCGGTATGGGGACAGCTAGAACCCACGATGCTTCCTCCTCCGATAGCTCGTGGCGGATGAGCGACTCCTTCCATTCCCTCGAGCCACCATCGATCCAATCCTCAAGCTTCATGTTTGCTTGAGCGTGAGTGACTGACCGTGATCCCAGTCGACAGCTGTACTTTCCCGGGATCCATGGGTCCATAAATGGCTTGATCGTCTTTCCGTCGCCAACCGACCAAACAGCACCTCCCAGCAGCACACTTCGCCCCACCAACAGGCTCGACCACGCCCACGAGGCGCAGCTTCCTTTTGGTGCACTCAAAAAATCAGAATTAGGAAAATACAAGCCCTTTATTACCTTCGACCAAAGAGCCTCTGGTTCGTGGCACAGCCGCGATGCCATCTTGCCTAGAAGAGCATCGTTGAAAGCCTCCATTTCCCGGAAGCCCAACCCGCCCGACTTCTTTGCTCTTGTCATAGATTCCCACCGCTTCCAGTGTATTTTGCGGTCACTGTTCTGAGCGCCCCACCAGAATCTCGCGATCAGCCGGTTAATGAGTCCACACCACGTTTTAGGCAGCTTGAACGTACTCATTGCATATGTCGGGATGGCGGCTATGACGGCTTTAATAAGAGTCTCCTTACCCGCACTGTTTAAAAGCTTTGTTCTCCACCCCTGCAGCTTGGTTTCAATTCTGACCTTGAGGAAATTGAGGGCCTCGCACTTCGATCTGCCCCAAAGAGAGGGAAGACCGAGGTACTTGCCCGGATCGGCTACAACGCACATCCCAAACAGGTCTGCAATGTCCCGGACTGCCGCATCATCTTTAGGACCTCCGCTGAATAAAGCCGATTTGCTGAAGATAATCCGCTGTCCCGAGGCTTTGCAGTATTCATCCAACGTTTCCTTGAGTGCCCGAGCATTCGCCAGGGTTCCCTTGAGGAAGAACATGGAGTCGTCGGCGAACAGTAAGTGGTGAACCATAGGGCACGATATGCGCGGCTGAATCCCCACTATCTCATTCCTCGAAACCCTTTGTTCCAATTGCCTAGAGAGGACATCGGCGAGAAGAATAAAAAGGTACGGGGAAAGAAAATCCCCTTGTCTTAGCCCCTCGATGGTGTAATCAGCTCCGACTTCTTACCATTAACCAGAACCTGATAAGTGACGGTAGACAAATGAAACAGCTAACTCGTGGAGCGCATATAAACCCTACACAGAAATAAAGAGAGGTGTCGCGCCGCTCACGGATTCTCTGCACCGCAGCAGCGTCTATCTTCTAGACACTATCCTTTCCCTGTCCTCTTCTACCTTCCATTTCCAACACTATTCGGAACCCTAGGGTCCACCTTCTGTAAGCTCGATTCTCCTCTATTGATCTATCGATTGACCATTTCAGTTCTCAACCGCCAATTCCTGGTATTGATTGATTACCTCATCCATTTGCATTCAGGATTGTTCACGTCGATCGTCTAACGCTTATATACCATGTCTGACGAGGAGAGGGAGGAGAAGGAGCTCGATCTCTCTTTACCTGAAGTTGTCACCAAGTACAAGAGCGCTGCTGAGATTGTTAACAGTTGATACTCTTTCTCAATCTTGATGATCGGATCATCATTAGCTGTATATATATGTTTCTCTTCGTGTCAGTGTTTATCCTTTGCCAATTATGCATTTTCGATTTGATTTTGGTTCATTACAGGAAAGTGCCAGCAAATATGATTTATTTATTTTTTGGGATTATTTTTTGAAAACAACTATTATGTCTTTTGCTATTTCCAGTGCTCTGTATTAGTCACTCGGCTGGCTATGCTTTTTTTTTTGTTAAGTTATCCCTGTTATAGACATAAAGGTGAAATAGGTATTGCTAGTCAAAGTTTAGATTTGGTTTAGTTCTGTTTGAAGAATGAAAGAACAATATGAATCTAACTCGAAAAAAATAAAATAAGGTGCTCACATATGTGGAAGCATGTCTTGGATTGATGGACTAATCTGCCTTTTTTGAAATGTCATTTTTTCAGAGGCTCTGCAGTTAGTTATCTCAGGATGCAAACCAAAAGCTAAGATAGTGGACCTTTGTGAGAAGGGCGATTCCTTCATTATAGAGTGAGTTGTATTTTGAGCCGATTATGTAAGCAAAATCTAGTTAGTTTGATAACTTTGTATGCTTGATGTTTTACCTCTTTCACTACTCCGTAGGGAAACAGGCAAGATGTACAAAAACGTCAAGAAAAAAATTGAAAGAGGCGTTGCTTTCCCTACTTGCATTTCAGTTAACAACACTGTCGGACACTTTTCTCCATTGGCAAGTGATGAGACAGTCCTTGAAGAAGGTGACATTGTGAAGATGTAACTCCCTTGGGCTTATTCTCTATGTTTTATTGATTCTATTGAAATTGTTAATAACAAATATATTGAAGAGGATGTTGTTTATTGCTCCATGCAGAGACCTGGGCTGTCATATTGATGGTTTTATTGCTGTTGTGGCACACACACATGTTATCCAAGAAGGACCTGTCACAGGTAGAGCAGCTGATGTCATCGCTGCAGCAAACACTGCAGCAGAAGTTGCACTTAGATTCGTGAGGCCTGGCAAGAAGGTAATAGAAATAGTTTGCTTTATTCTGATTTGTTGCAAGTTATATCCTCTTGATATGCATTGCCAGCGTATTTCAGTATGTTTATGCTCGTCAGATTTTTGCCAAGCCCAAATTCTTGAAAAATAAAGCTCTTTTGTAGTGATAGAAACTGCAAAATCCCATTCGTTATTGTTACTGTTTGATTCTGGAATTCACTTACCTGCCTATTGTTGTTAAATTTAACAGATGTGTTAGATTATTATTTGTACTTCAGTGTGTATCCTTCCCCTAACTGATATATGCATTTTACTTAGCTATGGATTAGCATCCAAATGAAGCTATTGTCATAGTTACTCTGATAAGGGATGTAATGTAGTTGCAACGAAATATGTTCAAGAGTTTCCTTGATGACGTATACGGGATTATCTGAAAATCATTTTTCACTTTGTCTAAATATTGATTACACCAGTCAGTCGTAAGCTTAGAGAGTTTCTGAGATCATACCTTTGTTGTATAAAGAAGAAATGCACCTACTATCTATTGTAGAGATAAAATTTGATTAAGATGTAGCAGGAAGGCCCCTTTTCCTAGGGGGTTGGTTATTTATCCTCAATCACCTCCTCTTGCCATTTTTTTGTCTTTTGCAAGGTAATCGAGATATATTTTTGTGATTAGTCATACTCTCATTTGCTTGTGTTGGCAAGAATATTTCTTGACCTTTCTAATGATTTCTTGTTAGCTTAACTTTATTCATGAGTTATCGTCAAATTAGCCAATGTTTCTTTGGGTCAATGGCATTGTTCATTTTAAGTTTGCTTTGTATGGCCACAGATTTTTAACTATATTCATCCAAACACTTTTTCTTTTGGGCAGAACAAAGATGTTACTGAAGCAATTCAGAAGGTAGCTGCTGCTTATGACTGCAAAATTGTTGAAGGTGTGCTTAGCCACCAGCTGAAGCAGTTTGTGATAGACAGCAACAAGGTCATTCTTAGTGTCTCCAATCCAGACACAAAGGTTGATGAAGCAGAATTTGAGGAAAATGAGGTTTATGCAGTTGATATACTTGCTAGCACTGGTGACGGCAAGGTAATTATTGATTCCTCAAATCAATCAAATTGTACTCGAGTTTAAGACATTCACTGACCTTTGTCCGTTGTACTCTGTCTCTTTTTTCACAGTGTTGTGAACTTGTGATGTTCTAATTCTTGATATACAGTTTTGCCCATCTCAGTACAGCGATATTAGTACACCCTTTGGTTGTTTTATTATATCCAAATGGAGAACTTCTGAAAATGTTACATAGATTGTTAATTACTTAAGTGCTTATGTAGTGGTTGTAACTTTCTGCCCTCTTTTATGTTGCAGCCTAAGTTGTTGGATGAGAAGCAGACAACTGTATATAAGAGAGCTGTTGACAGGAGCTATCACTTGAAAATGAAGGCATCGAGGTTCATTTTCAGTGAAATCAGCCAGAAATTTCCTATAATGCCATTTACTGCCAGGTCAGACATGCATTTCAATTTGGACTACTACAAGAATGTGCCATGGATGTAATCTAAACTGGTATTCATATATTTTGCATTTTGTAGAGCGTTAGAAGAGAAGAGGGCAAGGCTTGGACTAGTTGAGTGTGTGAATCATGATCTTCTGCAGCCATATCCCGTACTCCATGAAAAGCCTGGTACTACATCATTTTACTCAATATGGAAACTGCTAGATAACAGAGACTAGGGATGAATTGTAAAATAAAAGATGACTGTTTTTTCTTCCAAATCTACTGGTTCAAAGACCAAACCATATATAAGCTTTCACGCGTAATGATGCTTTCATGATTTTAATTAATGGATGTTGTTTGACTTTTGTAGGTGATTTGGTTGCTCACATCAAGTTCACAGTTCTGTTAATGCCAAACGGGTCTGATCGGGTCACATCCCATGCTCTGCAGGAGCTGCAGCCCACAAAGATGGTAGACGATCCGGAGATCAAGTCATGGTTGGCTTTGGCCACAAAGACAAAGAAGAAGGGTGGTGGAAAAAAGAAGAAAGGTAAGTTGTTGACTTACATACTGAGAGGTATGGCTATTCACATTTAAAAAAGATGCTCTGTGGTATATGACAATTCACATTTTAACAGGGAAGAAGGGCGAGAAAATAGAGACCGAGGCAGAGCCAATGGAAGTGGCAACCAATGGTGCCGAAGCTTAAGAGTGAACTTTTTAATATCAATTAACCTTGTTTCTCCAATTTTGGGACTGATCAGATCTTGTAATTCTAATTTGGTTGTGTGAATTGAAATTTATTTATGTTAGTAGTATCTTGTTTTTCTTGTCAAATTTCAGATATAATTGTGGATTGCAACTCTATTTATTGTTCAGAAATTTACAGTTCTGAGTTGCAGAAATCTATCATCACGAGTTCATTTTACAACTTCCAAAAAGACAAATATTCCTTGTCCTTATCTATTGATTAGGCCTAACCATTGACCAAACTTAAATATTCCATCAATCCCGCTTATTCTTGGATCTAAGTCGCGCAGAACGTGTTGATGGTTACTTTGATCATTAGTTTATTTTATGACTCAAATAAAGTCGATCGATCCATACTATTGCACTTGAAAATGCAATCCTACTTTGGTTAACATCATTTTATTAATTTCTTTTAATGATAATTATTTATTTAGTGCCGAATATTAGGCATGTGGTCCTCGTGTTGTTTATCAACCGTATTCCACGGAACCATGAACTAACATGCTGAACTCGTGTATGATACCAGAAATAAAAATATATATATATATATTAGTAATTTTTTATATATATTTGTTTTCCAAAGTTTGAGCTATATAAACTCATCTCTGCAACTGTCATCAACTCATCTCTCCCTCCCATGGATTCCGTGACAGCATCTCTCAACTCGTCTGGTAACGATGTCAAGAGCACAGCCGCCGCTGCTCCCCGTCTCTTTAACCATTGGGAGGCCAACCTGGGACGCCACCTCGCTCGCCGTCTAGTTCAGATCGGAATCAACGACGTCTTTGCCGTTCCGGGGGACTTCAACCTAACCCTTCTGGACTGCCTCATTGCCGAGCCGGAGCTCAACCTCATCGGCTGCTGTAACGAGCTAAATGCTGGTTACGCAGCTGACGGCTACGCCCGGTCTCGTGGCGTGGGTGCCTGCGCTGTCACCTTCACGGTGGGTGGACTGAGTGTCCTGAACGCCATAGCCGGAGCGTACAGCGAGAACTTGCCCGTCATCTGCATCGTCGGAGGACCCAACTCCAACGACTTTGGCACCAACCGGATCCTCCACCACACTATTGGAGTGCCTGATTTCAGTCAGGAATTGAGATGCTTCCAAACTGTCACTTGCTATCAGGTTCTCTCTAGCTGCTTCTACATTTTCAAATCTCTCTCTCTCTCTGTCTCATGATCGAGTGTTGTTGATCCAGTCCGTGGTGAACCACCTCGATGACGCGCATGAGCTGATCGACACCGCCATTGCAACGGCCTTAAAGGAAAGCAAGCCTGTATATATTAGCATCAGCTGCAACCTCGCCGCCATCCCTCACCCGACGTTCACTCACCAACCCGTCCCATTTTCACTCTCTCCCAGGTAGACAAATTAATAATGACGTATCAAAAGAGAAAAAGAATCATCGTACGTAAACCATGCATGCAGACAACAAAAAAGGATAATTGATCTCACTTTGCATTATTTGAAACAAAATTAATTAAAATTCCTTAACTAATTCGGTTAAATTGGCATAAGTTAAAAAGATTATTTTACCCGTAACAACATAACAAAACAAGAAAAAAAGTGCAGCGATATTCAATATTTAGGAAATCAATTTTTTAGTTCAAAATGATTCCAAAAATGCAAATCATGGTTCAAAATGAACTTTGAAATATTGTTCTTGAATATTAAAATGAACTCATGAACTTATGATTATTCGTTTGGAACCCAAAATTGTTATGGGTTTGTTTGGATTCCAAAAATGTTGTTCCGGGTTCAAACCAAATAAAAAAATATTGTTCTAAATTCAAAACAAACTCAGAAATGTTGTTTTGGATTCCAACGAACTCATAAATGAACCCAGATATATTATTCTAAGTTTAAAACAAATTGAGAAATATAAATTTGAGTTCGATTAGTGATCTATGATTTTAAAATAAGTGAAAACAACATGAAGAAACAAGTGAAATCGTGATTTAGACAAAAAAAAAAATTGTGATATTTAATGGAAAAAATTTACGACACATTTAACTATATCCAATAAACATGCACATCTTGGCCAAAAAAAAATAAACATGCACATGCACATGCACATGCACATGCACGTACACTAAACTACATTAAAAAAACATGTGATAAATAACCTTTCAAAATTTAACGTTAAGTGGAGTGTTCGAGTCCATTCGACTCAATCTGAGTTCATGTATCATTTTTTTTTCTTCTATAGAGCGAAACCCTAATAAATTTTACATGTTTAAAGAGATCTGCTTGGTCTTTATTCTATGCTTTTATCTAACCCTATGGAATGAATTCCTGAACTCTAAGATTGAGCAACAAGATGGGCCTCGAGGCAGCAGTAGAAGCGTCTGCTGAGTTCCTGAACAAGGCTGTGAAGCCGGTGATGGTGGGTGGACCTAAACTGCGGATGGCAAAGGCGATCGACGCCTTTGTGGATCTCGCTGATGCAAGCGGCTACCCTTTGGCAATGATGCCTTCCGCCAAGGGCCTAGTCCCTGAGCACCATCCCCGGTTCATTGGGACCTATTGGGGTGCCGTGAGCACTGCTTTCTGCGCCGAGATTGTAGAGTCCGCGGACGCCTATATCTTTGCAGGTCCCATTTTCAACGACTACAGCTCGGTTGGATACTCCATCCTCTTCAAGAACGAGAAGGCCATCATTGTTCATCCCGACCGTGTTGTGGTCGGCAATGGACCCTCCTTCGGGTGCGTCCTAATGAAGGATTTCCTAAGTGCCCTAGCAAAGCGACTCAACCCAAACACCACTGCATATGATAATCACCGTAGGATCTATGTCTCAGAAGGACATCCTCTCAAGTGCATGCCTATGGAACCCATAAGGGTCAATGTTCTGTTCAAACATATACAGAAGATGTTGTCTAAGGACACAGCAGTGATCGCAGAGACGGGGGATTCTTGGTTCAACTGTCAGAAACTGAAGCTACCCAAGGGATGCGGGTAAGTAAGATGGATCAAGTCTACTCTCTAGATAGCTATAAAGATGTTTTGTTTTTTTTATGTCGATTAAGGTATGAATTCCAAATGCAATATGGGTCGATTGGGTGGTCGGTTGGAGCAACCCTTGGGTATGCGCAGGCCGTGCCTGAGAAGAGAGTCATTGCATGTATCGGAGATGGTAGCTTTCAGGTATGTGTATATACATTCACTAGCTCATCCAGTTAAGTTCATTGCTGCGAGAATTGATGAATTAAGTTCATCGTTGTGTATTATATATATATATAGGTGACTGCTCAGGACGTATCCACGATGATGCGATGCGGGCAAAAGACTATCATCTTCCTGATCAACAATGGAGGATACACCATTGAAGTGGAAATCCATGATGGGCCTTACAATGTGATCAAGAACTGGAACTACACTGCATTGGTGGATGCAATCGACAATGGAGAAGGCGGCTGCTGGACAGCCAAGGCCAGTCTTGAGTCTTCTCTTTTGATTCTTGTTGACGATGGTATTTTGTTACAGTAATTGTTTATATACCAATGGGATTGACATGTTTCAGGTGCATTGTGAGGTTGAACTGATGGAAGCGATTGACAACGCAATGGGTCCGAAGAAAGAAGAGTTGTGCTTCATTGAGGTTATATGTCATAAGGATGATACAAGTAAAGAGCTGCTGGAATGGGGGTCCAGAGTTTGTGCTGCTAACAGCCGACCGCCTAACCCCCACCAGTAGGAAAAACAAAAACAAAACAATTGTGAATTTCAAACACCTTTTTTTGTCTCATATGTTATTGTATTGTTACATACTTACATATGCTTTTATACAAAAATAAAATAAATAATTTATACTTTCATATAGTGTAAATTAATCAAATAATTGATAGGAATATCCGTTATCTAGATGTACCTTGCCAAACGATAACAACACTGCACCAGTGGTCTAGTGGTAGAATAGTACCCTGCCACGGTACAGACCCGGGTTCGATTCCCGGCTGGTGCATTTTTTGCTGCTTTTCTATTGTTTTCCATTTCATATCATTCATTACTGATGACTATCAAACAACAGCCTTAATGCAAACAAGACAAGATAGAATTGATTTACAAACGTTAGGAGAAGCGAAAAAGGGAACATATTTATTTCTTAGCAATTTGATTTTATATCGATAAACCTTACAATATCTTGCCCTTGGGTAAAGAAACACTCTGATAAACTATAACATCAGTGTCGGTTAGCATCTCCTTTGGCACATTGTCTTCCTACAAGCTTGAGTTTGTTACCTCCTCGAGTGTCCAGAGTCACCAGTGATAAATAAGATCCTCTGCTTTAGTTCATCAATTATCTGCATTTTAAGTGAAAACATTGGAAGATAGCAGACATCCATGGAAGAGAAAAGGAAAAGAGATTCTCAAATGTAATTTTTGCAGAATTTTTAGTTGCATACCGAGCCAGATAAATTTGCCCATTGTCGAGTTGAGGCAGCAGCATCTTTAAGATGTGAACAGCTTGATGAATTGAATTTTAGGGAATAGATCGAATTCTCAGTTGTGTCTGCAACCCAAAGATGATTACTTTGGTCTTTCGCTTTCTTGATCAGATTAAAGAAGCCAACCTGCACATTAAGGAATAATATAAGAAGATTCGCTGCTTCACAAATTCAAAAGGGTATTGATTGTTGAAGAGAAGAATTGTGCTTACTGTTGATCCCACAAGGTTAGGATTAAATGGGAGAGAATCTATGTCGCCATCATCTAATGCAGAGAAGCTGATGGCAAGTAAAGAGTTTGACAATTCTGAAGAATTGGACAAGGTTCTTGAACCGTCAGTGACAAATACCCATTGTCTTCTCTGCCGATCAGCTGCTGTAGCCTCTCCCACGTGCACAACGAATCCAGCAATGTCAAATTCACTGAAGAACGAAGAGCAAAATACGATGAAATAATTTTCCATCAAACAGAGAAAATAGTAATCAGACAAGGGAGAAGAAGCTCATTCTGACCTGGAAAGAGGAATTTCACCCAAATTTGATAGAGAGATAGCTTTTCGAGCAGTGTAAAATGGCCTGCGAATATTAGAATAGGTCAATTCGGACCACTTAGTTGTAATTAATATAATGCAACCACAATGAATATCAAGATAACGAACCTGAAATTCTCAAGCTCTCTCGATGTTAAAGACTTCCACTTGGTAGTTGCTCCTCTTGCCTGCAAATAAATGGTATCTGAAGAAGACCCAGTTGGAAGAAGTCCCGAAATAGCATATGCAGATCCCTCCACCAGATCATGCTGCTGCAAAAGTATTTCAACTTGATGTCAGAATGAATTGATAGAAGACATTAACTTTCTCGACTTTAATTGGAAGATCATTTACATCAAAGAGCTAAAAGTATAATTGTCTACCTCTTTACCTGCATCTCTGTTGGGTTCCAGATCGTTATTAACCCTTCAGGACCATTCTTTACAGTAGAAGTTTTACTTTGCAATCCAACCACCCTCAACCTCATAAATGGTGAGACTTCTCTCTCACTCAGTCCAGCATCTTGTAAAGCTTTCTCGATTAATTTCTCAGTATCTGATTGATTGACTGCCTAAATTTAGACATGACATGGTTATTATTATATTTCCTGATGTCCAATTTATCAGTTTAGAGTCTGAAATATTAAATCTACCTCCATTCTTGATCTGTAAGTAGCAAAAGCATTTAATTGGTCTGGACTCATCTCTGCCATTATAACTTCAGGCTCTGCAGCTGTCTCAAGTATTTTTGAAATTTTTGCACCTTCCTCACTATCACTGTCATTGTACGAATGGAGCAAGTATTTGCTTCCTCTTCTGAATTGAGACATAACACCTTCTATAATTGCAGAACACCTGCAGAAGTTCGATTTTGACCAATTATCTTTCAGTAAAAAAAATCAAGACTAATTAATTTTACGTGATTTCAAATTTCAACATCTAAAGTGAATCTATGATGTGCTTCATCAGCAGTATCTCACCTCTGACTATGAATCTGCCTAATTTTCAGCTCCATCTTTTCTGATCGAACGATTGAATTGCGGTCACTTAACCTATATGAAAATGCCAATAAAATGATAACACTGTCTATATTCATGTAGGAAAAATAAGAGTATAAATGCAGAAAAAATCACCTCTCCTTGTACAGTATGGGGTATATACGTGTGATTCCAACTAAAGTACGAGGAACTGGACCACCGTAACTCTTGATGCATCTAAATGCTAGTGGAGCAGCATGGCTCTTACCTATATTATGTCATATCAAAACCATCCAAGAAGTTTAGAGGAAAATCAAACCAGATTTAAAATATATATATAATAAATCAATTAGTGCTTACAAAATCCAAGCCGATCAGTCCAGTGAGCTCTATATGTCCCATTTATATGCACTAGCAAATTTACTGTGTCTGTCACCTGAAGCCAAGGGCAGATAAGTGGATCGAATCTTTCAGTGAACTTTACAAGGTGTTCTAACTTATCCAAGTACCAAATTAAGGAAAATTACCAACCTCAAGAGGTGAAGTAGGGCCAGACCATCCGTTCAGTCTTGCTCCCCAGATCTTCCATAAGTAAATATAAATGCTAAATTACACTTCCTTCCCCCGTTGAGAAAATAAGGGGGTAAAAAATAGAACAACATAATGCAAATGAATTACCCGAAGTTTCTGACCTACGAAGATTTTTCCTGAATCATAGTGCTTTAATAAACACGCGTCGAAAATGCCTCCTACTGAGTACCTAAAGACAATATCCTCAAATCTCAAGCGCATTATGTCTAATGAATGCTATTACCGAAGCTGTAACTTACCAGCCATCAGTTAGTTCAACTTTTGCCATATTATTCTTCGGTATGCCTTCTAATGACGCAGAGGAAGACTCAATCTTTGGCTCATAATCCACTTGTATAGAAGAAACACGTAGGACGATCATCGAGGATGGCAATGCATCTCCTTCAAGGATTCTCTTGATTGCTGAACGATGGCCATGATTTACTTCCCTCTCGTATCTAAACAAAATTATCGTGATTTAATCAGCTTTATGCAGAAGGCATATGTATATAAGATATTAGAATTGTATGGATACCTGTACTTCAATTCCTCAAGAACATTTGATATAGTAAGAAATTTCCCAGCACATTTTGCTGGATAACACCTCTCATAATGGGCAAGCTTCCATACAATCCATCTATAATGATTGGAAACCCATCTGCATAACAGAAGAGACTAAAGAATTAATTAAGCAAAGACTAAGAAAAAGAGAATGGTGAAAAATAATCACAGATAACACCACTAGAGGTGATTAATTCAACTATGCAAAAGCATTCTCGTTAATGATAATGAAATAATTAAAAACTAATGACAGTCATAAGCCACTCTAGCTAGCTACTAGCTACCATAGTTATCCTTAAGATTTTAATGTACATCTGAAGTTCCATTTTCCAACAAAAATGCAGTAAACAAAATATTAAAGATGTGCTTCAATCATATCTAAGGAGAGAAAACGTCTTGATAAAATTATTGATGTAAAACTACCTTTGGGAAATATGCTGAGCAGACGCTCCAGATTGGACTAACATGTGAAAGAAATCATCTGCACTAATGCAAGAAGATCCAACTTCATCAGAAAAAACAAATTTTTCTGCGTTGCCAGATGTAATATTTCCTGCTCTAGGGAAACCCTGCATTTAAATCATCATATACATGATGCAAAAAAATGAATGCAAAGGAGTAAGATGAAGGAAGGCATAAGTAGTACAAGCAAAAATACCATATCATAGTCTTCCGGAGGCCCCCCAAAATATTCCTTCATTGAAGCTCTTCGAACCAAGAATGGATATCGGGTGGATACTCTTCCCTTTGAAGGGGAATGAACGGATATTGAAGACAAACCTGACAGATATACTTCAATCAAAGAGATATTCTCATATTATGGAAAAACATATCAACACCAAGAACCTACCACTATGCAGCAACGAGCTATTCCTTTTAAAAGGCGTAGAAAACTTTGAACTGCGAGGCCTCTTGAATGGAGAGACAGAAATTGTCCGACACATTGTCCTTTTCTCACGGATACTTTTCTCGATGTTGGAATAACTTCCACCTATTCTGTTTGAAATATCCACCAATGGCCCTCTAGATGGCCGTATGGAAGAATTACTTGGTGAACTGTTATCATGAATGAAAGATTTATCTCCATACAAACAAGGTTTGTCAGTCAAAGGATTTTGCACATAAGCTAAATCAATCTTAGATCTACAGTCATTTTCTCTAGCTGCTTCATCAAATTCACTGATAAGATTACTTCCCACTGCTATCTTGTCTGACATGTTCAAACTATGCATTCTGTTTGAAAATGAAGCTTTAAGAGGAGATACAAAAGTCCCTGATGTATCTTTCTTGAATTGGGTTCCTCCAGAAAGAATTAAATTAGGACTCTCATTTTCTCTCCTTGATGAATTACTGGAAGACCTTCTACCATCAACAAATGCTAAGCCTTTGTCATTTGGGTCGACCTCACCCAAGAAATTTCCTATTTCAGGGTCACCAAGAAGATTCCTTGCACGTTTTAATGCATCAGTAGAAATCGATATTGATTTCCCGCCAGCTGTCTGAAACTTGATAGGAGCTGATTTCTTGTGTACATCATGTACCTTTTGATCAATAACATTACCATCAGCAAGGCCCTTTCCCTGTAAAGCTTTAACAGTCAATGAATAACTTGAAACTGATGACTTGTCCAAAACATCAACAATTTCTGCACTCTTCCTCTTCAACATTGTTGAATTGGGGGTTCTAAATATTTCACCATCTGCTTCTAAAAGTCCTGTAAATTTTGGAGCTTGAGGATCACAGTGATAGGTATCGTCTTCCAGTCTCAATAGTGCCTTGCCTTTCACCAGATCGGCAGAAGATATCTGTAACTCTTTACCAGATGCGGTCTGGAAAAGAGAGTTTGTGTGGGTTCCATGATGGTTAAGATGCACTTGACCTACAATTATCAAATAAGAAACACAATTACAAGTAGACAGTTACCTATAATCCAGGTGCTAAATTATATTATTTTGATCCCAAAGATCATAGGACAACAGATGAAAAATGGAGATGGTGTTCACATATGGATATTGACAAAATCGACAGGAAGAATGCTTTGTTATGAATCATTATCATACACACTTTTTAGAGAACAATCAAAGATTTTCTTTTCGGCCAAAATCAAACAAAGTATCAAATGTTGTTAATAATGCTATAACCTACGGACATAAAGAGAAAGCATTGCATAAAACCAGAATAACTACTTAGAACATTGTTTTACATGCGATATGAAATTTCATGCCACCAAACTGTCATTAGCATACAGATGTTATAAGAGAGAAAACTAAACACGCACCAGTATCAGGAAAATCATCATCTCCGAGAACCGCAAAAGCTTTTGCTATTGTCGACTCTTTGAGTGCCACCGATTTCCCTGATCCAGTGGAGAACATCGGGAAGCTCCCAATGCTTGATCTACCATTTGCTTCATGAAACTTAGGGCATCCTGAGCAATTGAAATTTCATAAAATGTAGTTCCACCAAATTTCTTAGGGCATCCTGACCAATTCACCGATTTCCCTAATTTTTTTATTTTTAATTTTATTTCAGATATCATAGGACAGAAGCTGAATAAAAGATTGGGTGGGATATTCACAAAATTGATAGAGATTCTGCATATTATGAACGAAAAAACTTCCATAAAACCAATTAGGGCATGGCATTTCTTGGCAAAAATCAATTAAAGCATTAACCTTCGTAATGATGCTATAACTTGAGCAAATAAGGAGAATACATTCCACTACCATAACCACAAGCTGGTTAGTAAATTACTTTGGCCAAAACAAGAAAGTTAGTGACACCGAAATCCTCTTTGTGTTTTGCTTGATAAAGGTTAGAATATATACTTCACGAGGACAAAACTTTATTAGCATATAGAGAGTGATTGCTGTAAAAGAGGAAACTAAATGCATACCAGTATCAGGAAAGCCATCGTCCCCGAGAACTTCTAAGGCCTTTGCTATTGAAGACTGCTTCAGCGTCACCGACTTCCCTGATCCAGTGGAGAACATTGGCAAGCTCCTAAAGCTAGGTCTACTATTTCCTTCAATAAGCTTGGGGGAGCCTTAGGAATGGCAATATGTTAAAATCTAGTTTTTCAAACTATAGAAGATTAATGGACGAAGTAGAAGCGAAAGAAAAGGAAAAGCATGCCCACGATATCACATCTTTGGAATTGAACAATTTTATCCTCTTCCAAGTTGAAGGGCTCAACCTTGAGGAATTAAACAGTGGAAAGCATTACCCAGGTGTCAAATTCCCTTCTTTTGTTCCAAACATCATATGACAAAATATGAAAATCAGGTAAGGTGTTTCACAAATGAATATTGACGAAATCAGCATGAACTATGTATTGATATGAACAAAATACATACTACAAAATCAATTAGAGCATTGATTAACCAATTGATTTGCTCGCAACAAGAAATTTCACGACACTAAGGTGTGAATGACTGCCATACAGATTAATGATATTAGGGAGGACGCTAAATGCGCACCAGTATCAGGAAAATCATCGTCCCGGAGAACACCTAAGGCCTTTGCTATTGAAGACTGCTTCAGTGCCACCGATTTTCCTGATCCAGTTGAGAACATCGGCAACCTCCCAATGCTCGGTCTACAATTTTCTTCAACAAGCTTGGTGCATCCTGAGCAATTTCGATCTCTTCTAATAATCTTGTTTCGCCAAGTTTAGAATATTGAATCAATATATGAAGTAGAAGCTGTCAGTACCTTGGAGCAGTAGGTCGGACATTGATGGGAGACGGAAGACCGAGTCGTGCTGTGTAAACTGAGCTCCACTCGCTTCATCTCTAGCCGACTCCCACCGATAGCCGCTTCCTTCATCGGAGATCAATCGCCACGTCGACATTTTCCGGCGACAGGCGTCGTGTAGGGCTCTGGTCCTTTTTATTTTGCCAATATTATTTTGAATATGTCGAGGCAAATAGAATGAATGGGTATGAATTTCTCTTTGAGAAGGGCGGGAAAATAACGTATTGACATAAGTACCCCTATTAAGAATAAAGCCCGAACGACCCAAGACTAGCTCAAAACGGGCTTGGGCTCTATAAAAGTTTCTTCAGAGAGGAGGTAAAATGGAGTAAAATACAATTTTAAGTTATTTAATTTAAAATAAACATTTATTTTTAAAAAAAAAATTACATAACACAAAAAAATACCATCAGCAGTCGGTCAAACTATCGACTAAAACAATCGGTCTCTTTTAGAAAAACTGAATCCAATTAAATCGAAGCCTTTGCTGCTGAGTGATGACAAGTTGTGCTCAAATCTGATTCTCTATAAAAAAAAACGGAAATATTTTCAATTTTTTAACAAATACAAAATTATACTTACATTCGTTTGTGGATAGAAATTTATTTTTTGTTATCCGCAAATTTCATTGTAATTGGGCATTTAAACGTCATATGCGATAGTGATTAATTTAACGTCATCAGCAAATGGAATTCGCTGGTGGAAAGAAAAAATTGATTAGGCTGAAAAAAACATTAATTGATATGTTTATGTCTGGCGGTGCGACAGAGAGAACATATATTTAATAGAGTTATCTCTCTTTCTCATTCTCAATTAATTGGAGAAAAAGACATCTATGTTTAACATAGGGAAGAGACATGAAAAAAAACACGATTCGGAGTAGAAATTTACAACCGTAAATGACATTTGTTGGTGATGTTTTTTATGTACAGCCGCGAATGACAGTAGACATTCATATTTTCTACAAAACTGAAAAATATTTCGGTATATTATTTTTTTTAGGGTATGGATATGTCAAAAATTCCTTCTCTTCCTACTCCTCTCCTAGAAGTCAAGTCTGCTTCTATAAATACTCGCACCCTCCTCCCCTCAACTTTTCCAACTCTCTCTCTTTCTGTGTTTGAAGAATCTGATGAAGTTGCAGAGAATAATCTGTAAAGCTCAGGAGGGATAGCACCACCTTAGGCCGAGGCTTTCGTCGATCAGTCTTCTGGCGCTATCCATCCTGAGTTCTACGGCTTCTTCTTGCTTATATATCAGAAGCTCACATATCAGACTCGAAAATGGCATGTAAGTATTAATATAACACATTCAAATGCCATTCATATCAAATTCAGATGTTTCACAGTAGTAGTCGGGCTGGTCTGATCTCTGCAGGATTCATCAAATACCAGATAGATGGAGATGGACATATTTAGTGTGTGTATGCGTGTGTTCTTCACTGTTTTCTTTCATTATTTTAATTTGATTAAAAAGACAAATTTAATAAATATGTTTTCAACACTCCAACAAAACGTTTCATTTTTCTGTGAAGAAAGATTGAATATGGTATGTCTGTTGTCATTCCGGTAAAAAAGTATATCTGTTTCTTCAACCCCGGGTTGAAGTAAAAGATTTTCAAACGATGATCGGTATTATTAACAGTTTAGTGGGCAGAACTTTGGGTCATTCAGGAAGGCCTAACCATGACCGAAAATATTGACGGTCAAGACTTACATATAGAATCAGATACCAATGAGGCGATTAACCTTTTAGTGGAGGAGGAAAATGTGAATCGTCCACTGATGCCCCTTATGTATGACTGCAGAATAATCATGCGAAAATTTAGGCGAATAATCATGCGGAAATTTAGGCGACTCAAGATCAAACATATTTATCAAGAGGCAAACAGAATTGCTATTTTTTTGCGAAAGAAGCGGTCAATAAAGAAAAACACTTTCACACTTAGGAAAATAAAAATGTGATCAAACACATCTCTGTTGATATTGAGAGTCAAAATGTCCCTAGATTTGTAAAAGACTAGGTTGCTTAATTAGTATTATTAATATTAATAGTCATATTTACACACACAAAAAAAACTCTGTCTGAAGTAGATGTTTATAATTCGGCCAAAAAAAAAGAGTAGATGTTTATTCATTATTTAGATGCTCAGCTTGCTTGACTACCTGCTTTAGTCATTCGTGATACATGTGCACCCACTAATTAATGTTTCCACCCATTTGATTAGTGGAGTTGACCAACATGTGCATGTGCGTTGCTCTACAAAAAAAATGGAGTACAACTGATCTCTATCGAGACTTGAATTTGAATTTGATTGATAGTCTTTCTTGAATTTTATTATAAGTATTTGTTTTCATTAATTAAATAAAAAAGAGTGAAACAAAGGAAAAATAAAATTTACTATTAATTAAAGAGAAGTTGAATACAGTCCAAGTCAATATCGAGCCCACTTAGGTAAGTGTACAACATTACCCAACTCATCCATAAAGCCCAACAAGGCCCAATAGCTATTATGTTAAACCCAGTTATTTCACACCGATTATCATCACTAAATAGAACAAAGACACTTAAAATTAGAACAAACAAATTAACATTTACAATTAACACATTCAAAAAGTTGTAATTTATTAGATCAAAAAAGATTTCTGTCGAATTACAAAACAAACAGTGCAGAACAAAGCAAGCAACAACACCAATATTTACACAGTAATAATTAATTAACCTTAACCAAGAGGTCCAAGACTCTAAAAAAACAATATAAAAGAATTTAAGAATCATATTTATCCTCAAACTACAACAACAAATCATAAGCCCCCAAACCCGACCATTTGTTTTTTCTTTATTTCTTCTTCCCTTGAAAGAATAACAAATTTCTATCTAGTTTTATATATATAAATCGCATTCCTTCTCTGGATCTTACCTTTTCTTCCATCGTCACTCTGTAGCTGTCGCAGTTTCGGTCTCGGTCGTGGTTCCCTCTTTCGTAGGCTTGGTAGCGAGCTCTGGCATGATCTCCTCGAGCTGCTGAAGAGCCTGTTGAACCTCGGGACGAGCCGCAGGTGTGGGATCCACGCAATGGAGGGCTAGTTTGAGGGTGCTGAGGAGTTCGTCGCCGATCGTCGGAGTATCCCTCATGAGCTCGAGGTCGAAGACCTCATTAGTCCATTCCTCCTTCACGATCGAGGCCACCCACTGAGGAAGGTCCTCGCCGTTGGTCCCTTCACTCGGTGACTTTCCGGTTAGGAGCTCCAGCATAACAACCCCGAAACTGTAGACATCGGTCTTGGTGGTCGGTTTCTTGGTCTTGGAGAGCTCCGGCGCGGCGTAGCCGACTGTGCCAGCGGTGGCGACTACGGTGGTGGCTGCGGCGGCAGCGGTCATCAGGCGGGAGAGTCCATAGTCGGCAATGTGGGCCCCAGTGTCCTCGTCGAGGAGGATGTTGCTGGACGTGAGGTTGCCGTGGATGATGTTCTCTTCGGTGTGGAGGTGGTGGAGTCCACGCGCCACCCCCGCCGCTATCGTCATCCTCGTTCTCCAGCTGATCGCAGTTTCGGGTCCTCGAGCTGCACAGTAGTTAAATTAAGATCTGCAAAGCAAATTACAAAATAAAAACTCTAAAGATATTAACTTACCATGGAGGAATGATGCAAGACTCCCCTTGTGCATGTAATCGAAGACCAGAAGCTTCTCTCCCTTGGGCCCCAAGTAATAAGCCCTAAGGGCCAAAAGGTTCGGGTGGCGAATCCTCCCGAGCGCCGCAACTTCACTCTCGAACTCCCTCTGCCCCTTGGTAGTCTTCTCCCTCAGCCTCTTCACAGCCACTTGGTTCCCGTCCTCGAGCGTTGCCTTATACGCAGTTCCGTAACTACTCTTCCCCATGATCTCCGCCGTCGCACAGAGAAGATCGTCGGCGGTGAACACGAACGGTCCGTCGAAATGTACCAACTTCCCACCAGTATCGCCTCCAGACTCGATCTCAACTCCTGACGAAATCGCCTTCTCTGAAACAGCCATGGATTTCGAAGATTTGCCGTTCTTCGAAGCAGCCTTCTTCTTCCGAATCAAGCAGCAGAGCAGGAGGCAACAGATTAGAAGCAGGAACCCTAGGAGGATTCCGGCAGCGATGAGGATGATGTCCTTCGTGCTGAGACTCCGCTTCCGGTGAGTCAACGGCTCCGAAGACGCCGGAGCTGGAGCAATCGAGCCATTGGTCGCGGACGGACACGGAGACGAGCCGCTGAATCCGCAGAGCTGGATGTTTCCGACGAAAGCGCTCGAATTGAACTTCTCCGACAGCCGAGACGGCACAGATCCAGACAGATTGTTGTATGAAACATTGAAAGAGGTCAGATTGGACAGATTCGCAAGTGAGATCGGAATCTCTCCGGACAGATTGTTATGGGAGAAATCGAGTTCTTGAATCCTCGAGAGATTTCCAATCTCGGTCGGAATCGCCCCTTGGATGACGTTACCGCTCAGTGAGAGCTTCTCCAGTAAAATGAGATTTTTAAATGAAGGCGGGATGGGTCCTGATAAGAGATTATGGTCAAGGTTCAACACTCTGAGCCCCGCGGACCCGCTCCACGAGTCGGGAATCCGACCTGAAATATTGTTGTGATCAAGAGCAAGGATGGCGAGCGGGGGTGATCGGGTTAGTGACTCGGGTATGGATCCGGTTAAAGAATTGAAAGAAACATTGAAACGGATCAAACGGGTCGAATTAGCGAGGCTTGGGGGAATAGAACCCGACAGGGCATTATTGCTTAAATCTAGGGTTTGGAGAAGGAGGCAGTTACCAAGAGAGGCCGGGATCGACCCGGATAGTCGGTTGTTGAAGAGGTAGACACCGCGGAGGTTTGTGAGGAAGCCGAGCGAGACCGGGATAGGTCCAGCTAGGGCATTGTCGTGGAGGCTGAGCTTTCTCAGGGCCTGGAGCTGCCCAATCTTCTCTGATATGCGTCCGCCAAGTCCTTTCCATGGGAGCTGAATGGCAATCACCTGTCCTTTTACGCACTTGATTCCTGCCCAACTTCCCGAGCAAGCTCCGACGCCGGTCATGTTCCAGCTGCGTAGAGCTCCGATGGGGTCGATGAGGCTTTGCTTTATGGATTGCAGAGCCTGGTAGTCGGATTGGGTGACGACCACGCCGTCCCAGTCATCGTGTCTTCCGGATACGGAGGATGTGAGCAGCAGTACGAAAAGGACGACACATAGCTGTATGTTGAAGACAACCCGATCGATTCTCTGATTTTCCATAAAGGAAAGGAACGAACTATGCTCTCTTCTTCCTCTTTACTGAGCAATGCTCTGTATTTTTGCTATAGTGTGTGTAGAGACTAGAGAGAGAGAGAGAGAGGATGAGGAATAAGAAGATAGGAAAGACTGAGAAATCAGATGAAATAAAAGAGAGGACAAGTAGGGGGGGGCATCTGACAGAGGGGCATGTGACCGACCGAGGAGGAGGAAGAATAGGCAGGTGAGGCTAACGGCTACTTTTAGTAATTGCAGAAGGGGGAGGAAGAAGAGAGGGGTCAGGCATTTGGCGTTTCTAGTGGTGTTTTAAAACGGTTACTTTGGTTTTGGTCTTCTAGGTTCGGTCGTTCAACATAACCCCAACGGATACTTTTCTCTCTCCAATCTATTATATTCTTTTTACTTCCTATTGCTGTCGAGGGATCCTAACCTATGATGGATGAAGTCATCAATCAAGGATAGTCATAGATCCCTCTTGGGTACATCATAATACATGAGATCCTGTTGCAATTCTAGAGTAAAAATACCGTCTTGGAAAGTGATCAGAGAAGAGGTGGTTATATTTTACACATCATGCTCTAAGGTAAGAAGAGCTTCCAGTAGTTCTCAAAATAACGTTATTATTATCATACAATTACAACGGTGTTTAGGGTACGCTAACAGTGTAATTAGTTGCCCAATTTTGACAACGTAGCTTAATGAACACGATTATTGTAGAAAAAACAGATTTCTTGTCAAAATTAAGTTCTCACAGAATGTATAGGCCGTTCGGTTTATACCAGGTAATCATATTGATAAAACACACTTACGTACGCGTACATGTTATTTCTTACTTTCGTCCATAATAGATAGAACCTACAAAATTTGTTAAACCGACTATTGCTAACAACCAAGTTCCCATACACATACACCATGGATAGATGCCCTCTTTGTTAAGCTAAGCTTAATACGAGCCGATCGGACCAAACACCTATTAGCTTTGCTAATAGTAATAACCAAATTATCTAATAAGAAAAAATTATACATTCAATCTTATCAGAAAACTAAAAAGAACATTTGGCTTGGCAAAATAAATTTAACAAAATTGGGGTTATAGAGATATTCATAGAGACATCCGTTGGGCCAAAAATAATGAATGCCTCAGGAGTGAACACGTCTTAATACGAAGATTCCTTAAATGTCTGCAAGCTTCGTATCTGCTTCATAAAGTAGCAGACTCCTTTGACAGAACCAAGAAACCATTCAATTATTACTGAATCCATATCAGGATCAGCCTCAAGCCTCTTACGAATAAAATGACAACTTGTCTTCAAAAGAAACACATATTTGCAGCCACAATGAATAGTAGTAATGTTGCACAAAGCTAAATGTACAAGAAACTGTTCTCGATTAGCAGATTCTTCAACATAGATTCTTACCAATATCATATATTGGCAATTGAGCGTTATGGGATCGGATGTTTCCATGCCACCAAAATTATTTAAGGATATATTGATGAAAAAGGAGCAGATCTCATACAAATCAAACGAGCATATGTACCAATTGAATAACCAAAGTTTGACACAATGGTATAAAGTATTAACAATAAACTGTTTGAACATGCAGTAGCAAATCAACAAGATATCAATTCGAATTCTATGCAAAACATTATAGCAAGACTTCTGAACATGGTTGTTTTCGATCTACGAGAAACTAGGAATTGAATCAATAGCGTCGCAACAGCAGATTTATGGAAATTGTGATGTGACCTCAGACACGAGCAGCAACCGAAGCCGCGACAGTGGCATTCGAGGCAGCATTTCCGAGGAACGAGAGGAAACCGGTGGCTGCAGGCTCTGGCTCATCCAAGAAAAGATCCTCCGGGGTCCTGAAAGCTCCGTGAAGACACACAACAGCAACTCCAGCCAACACCGCTGAGATCAGCAGTGATCCGACGCTGGTGAGGAACACCACGACGATGCTGAACACGATCAGGATCCCCAAGGTCTCGCGATCGGAGTAGGTGCGTCCGAAGAGTACCAGAGGCGAATCGGAAGGGCGGAAGAGGTAGAGGAAGAGCCACGATGCGAGGAGTCCGGCAAGGAGTACGAGCGAAAACGGATTCGTGATGAGGGAGAATGCGACAATAACCGCGACAACGGCGAGGTAGTTGACACGGAAGTAGGAATAGTTCTTGCGGATGCGGAGGGCCGCATCGGAGACGGATTCCGGCTTGGTGAAGGCCGATCTGTCTGCGAGCTCGGCCCACGGGCGGCGCTGGGAGAGACCGTTACGGAGTGAATCTGAGAGGTTGTTGATGAAGGAGCGAAAGGCAGGGGTGGAAACCGGGGCTAGAAGCTGACCGGATGCGGCGGTGTTGGTGGCGGAGGGAACCTGCTGGTTGTTGATAGGTAGGATAGGAGGCGCTGCGGATGACATTGTTGCAGATCTAGGATTTGCTCTTGGCCAAGAGAAAGAGATCTAATTTTCCCAAAGAAGAGAGACAGAGAAAGGGGGTGATGAGAGACGGAAGGAAATAGAATCTGCAGTGGAGGATGAGAAGGAAATAGGAATTATTTTAACGGCGTTAGAAGTACTTTTATTTCTCGTTACGGCTCCAGCTGTTCCCCTTAAGTTCCGCCACGTGGCGGTATTAATTGATTGGAATTGGAACGGAGGACGGGAGGAGTGAAATTCCAGAAAGTTTGGGTCAGAAGTTGCCATCAGAAAGAGATGAACCTTCTTTTTCACCATGAATTGAATGGATTCTGCTCAACATTCATCTGAATAACTTGTAATCTTTTGAATTGGACAATTAAACACAAACAGCATCTAGCAGTCGATAGAAGCAACAGTGTATGCCGTTGGGGAATGATCACTGTGATTCAACAAGCACACACAACAAAACAAGTAGACAGACAGACAATATAATCAAAAGAACGAGACCATGATGTCTTTTAAGGTTGGTCCCGGTTTCAATCCAAAGAACGAGACATGCAGAATATAGATATGGTTCGACTTAGATCCCAATGGACTGAACATAAAAGTATCTATCCAAGGAAAAATTCTATTGGGTTTGGCTAAAATAACGTAGAGTGTGTATAAAGTTGAATGTTTGAGACACTGGACTGGATCTACCAAGATGATATGATAGAAAGAAAAAAGGAAATATTTTTTCAGAAACAATGTCTCGAACCTTATGTACTCTCTGTCTTATATTAATCAATCTCCATTTTTCTTTTCATTGAGATGAATCAGTGTTGAAAGCTGATAAAAGTTGGCCAAGGTTATCGCAAGGTTTAATTAGAGGACCTAGTACTGGTGTATAGCATGCAAACACTGTGCATAATGCATATTCTTGGATCTGATGGGCCTAAAACACACAGGAAGAATGCAATGAGAAGAGCAAGAACAGAAACAGTGTATGGTCATTTAGAGAAGGTTAAGGTGGTGGTGTGTCTTGCCTTGGTATCATAGAATTGAAGGGACATTCAACTTGGTCTCCAGAATTGCAGCAACTCCAGCACTCAGTTTCTTCTTCACGTCCGGGCTGAGGCCGCCAATGGATACCAATTCTCCATAGGTTGCTTGGTTCCTCCAAAAGCAATAGGTACTGATCCCTTAAGCACGATCATCAGATATTGCATTTGACAAACAAAAGCTGATTTTATCCAGATACACCCATAATGCACACCTAATGTCATATAGCATCCCCCCACCCCCCTGTCAGACTATTAGAAGAAGCTACATCCTAGTAATGAAGTGAATATAACTACAAAGTGCATAGATTATCCAACAGAATCAACCCTACACAGTAAAGCCAAAAACAATGATTCTGACAATGGCAATGCAGAGATTGTCCATGTAAGGAGATTAAACTAAATTCAACTATGCTGAGTAGAGGTTAGCGGTTATATAACTGAGATTGCGAGTACATCTTACCCCAATACAAAGAAATTTCCGAAATCACCTAGAGTAGACCTTACGATATGCAAGCATCTACAAACTAGTACTCGGCAATGGACCTTAGTATTCATCGTTTTCCCCTTAAAATCCCTTACCATAAGACTTTACCTCCTTAATTCACCCTTCTTGGCTTGGATGATTAACTTTATATTTGCTGCATAACTTCATCCCTGGCCCAAAATCAGTGCCTCACGATATTTCTTAAGATTACAATGACTATAAAAGTTTCAATAACAATGTTACCAGGTAACAAATGCAGGTGCTATAAACAGTGTAATGCAAATCAACCAACTTTGTGTTCTTTGACAGATAGGGATTCAACGACACAGTATATACGTACAGAAAGACTAGTACGAACCAAAATGAATTAATAGATATTGCTGATCCAATGTTTGGATCACCACAATTTCAGAGAATGGTTAAATCTACCGCTTGGAAAATGGCATCTCAATTTGCCTCATATAGTACCTCCGCCTGGTCCAATACTTATAATTCTTTCTACCAAACATGAAAAAATAACGTTGCAACAACCTTCCATTGTTTCCTGGAACCATCATCATCATCTACTAACTGATTTAACCTAATTTACCAGATAATATCACGCAAATAAATACTTCTTCAAATGATATATCCGATTAGTATCGATTCATGGGGGAAATGCTCAAATATGTAGACAAAGGACAGAGAGGGAAGAGAGTACTGCTCCAGGCTTGCTAATGATCTTGGCGACGGAGGAGGTGGCTTCGGTGAGCATCGCGGAGGTGTCAACGCCGTCAAGCTGCTCGGTATCGTCTCGTTCTTCAGACTGCTCCACTCTGCTATACTGCTTCCACTCTAAATGGAAAACCTCACTCTCCGGGACGGTCTGTCACACGCAAGTAACTCACTCCTATCTAGGGCCGTATATAGGCCGACAATCAGCGCAAGTGGGTCCCGTTCCAAAACTGTTGTGGGAAGTTTGCTAGTCACGGATTAATTAGTTTCCCGATCGAGGTCCTCTTACATATATATATATATATATATATATATATATATATATATATTAGTGAGTCCTCAATAAAAAAAATATGTATGTGAGAAAAAAATAAGTGGAACCCCACTTATTGTACATCAGATCTGCCACTGCCGATAATGGTTCAGTAAAAAATTCATAACCGTGTTATAATCGTCACTGTTTAATATGGTTAACCGTACCATTATGGTGCGGTACGGTTATGGTGATGAATTTTCTATCATAATGGTTATGGTTATGGTATTTGAGTTATACACACGGTAATAACCATGATTATTATATAAATATAATTATTATTTATTATTAATAAACTAATATATATTAAATAATAGAAGTTACTGTACATATACGTAATAAATAACCATGATGTTAGTTTTATATATTTTTATTGTTGCCAAAATATATTTATGTATTTTTTTTAAATAAAATTTTCGATCTTTTATTATATTATATGTGTGGAATAAATATGGGTATATGGATAAAACCATGGTTAATAACCACGATTATTTTAATGGTTATGATATTGAAAATTGTATCTGTAATGTTTATGATTATAGTTATGATATGTGATTTTAAAAATATGGTATAGTTATGATATTTATCATACCCGTATCATACCCTAACCATTGTTAGTCTTACTCCTATCAACAAATTTGGGAAGAGTCTTATACCGTTCCTCATACTTTAGAATAACTTTAATTGACTCCTAAAGTTTAATATCTGGTCCTACAATACCACAAACTTCAAATAATAAAATATGGAAGGTATTTCAGTTGGGACTGCATTCCACTACGTACGTCAAAAGTTAGGTTTTTCAGTTTAGGGGTGGGACGGACATATCGGAGAAAACAAAGCACTTTTTCTTTGGGACACCCCTCTTGCAGTTGTAAGACCTCATCAACTGAAAGTTCGTTATTCGTTACATTTTAGTCCCTTCTGGAGATATCCACTGCTTCAGTCCCTACACCGTCGTATCAATCAAACCAATACACTCTCGCCACGTACTGGGTCAACTCCAAAATTTCCCTACAAACTTCAAAACGCCCAAAAGGATCACATAATCCGACTATATCTTCCTCCACCCATCTCAAACACAACGAATTGCCGATCTCGATCACGACACAACATTGAAACAGCGAACATGTCAGGTTCGGTTTTCGAGGATGCTGCGGGGACGTCGGAGAAGAAGAACGACCCACCGTCGTCTCCTCAACCTTCTGTCCCCCTACCACCTGGTCCGATGCGGTTCGACAATGTAGAGGGACAGACGGCGACAGGTGCGGCGGATCAGTCCGGGGTCGCGGCCATTGTGCAACGGTGGAGGAGAGAGGACCGGATAAGGAAGACGGCGCTGACGCTGAGAGGATTCGCCTTTCTCTTCTCCCTGATCTCCTTCATCATCACCGCCACTAACCAGCACGGCTACGGCCGGAGCTACCGCTACTTTGAAGAGTACAGGTAATTAAGTTTTTCATTTCTAATATTATTTTAAAAATTATTCACTGACAATGCAAAATCTCCTCAAATTTTATGTTGATGATTCGGAGGTAGGTACTTATTGGCGACGGCGGTTATATCAACCGTGTACACAGGGTTGCAAATATCGCGACACGTTCATCAACTTTGGACTGGAAAATTCATCTTCGAGCGTCGAATTGCCTCGCTGATCGATTTTTCTGGGGATCAGGTACATTACATATCGACATCTATATATGATATTTCGTTGAAATCATAGTAGTTACGATCTTATTGATCTTATTGAATTTAGGGTTAATTACTTAATTGGTTACACATGCTTCACTATTGTGCAGAATGGTTACACATGTTTCAAAATGTGATTAATTGGTTTTGATATGTGACTAATTGTTTATTTACTGTTCACCGTTAGAAATCACCGTTAAGTCACTATTTAGATAAAATGACATAATTACATTTTTTATCAACCAAGTTGTGTTTTTCATCACCAAGCCGTGTTCTTCATCACCAAATTGAATTGAAGAACCCAGAATCGAATTTCTAAGTTTTTCAATTCAATTCGATTCTGGTTCTTGAAGATGATTTTGGGTTCTTCAATACCACTAAGGGCATAATAGTCATTTCACAATTCAATAATATGTTAAAAAAATTATAACGGTTTACTAACGGAATAATCAATTAATCACATTGGGAAAAACATGTGTAACCAATTAGTCACATAGCAAAACCAATTAATCCCATTTTGAAACATGTGGAACCATTCTGCACAATGGTGAAACATGTTGAACCAATTAAATAATTAACCCTTGAATTTAATACAGGTTATGGCATATTTCTTAATTTCTTCAACATCGGCAGCGATTCCGATGACGAATAGAATGAGGGAAGGAGCGGATGACATATTTACGGACTCCGCTGCGGCTGCCATTAGCTTGTCGTTCTTCGCGTTTTTATTGCTTGCAGCGGTTTCAATTATATCAGGGTATAAACTTTCAAGGCAGTCTTATATTTAGTTGAAGATGATTTTTAATCAATTAGGGTTTCATCACTTGTGTTTCTTGGTGTGTCTACTCCCAAGTTGTCATGTTATTGACTTTGCTTCAGTGTCGGGTACAGAACATTATGTGTTTTGATGGAAGAGACTTATGTTCTTGACTTTCTGTAGCAATATCTGAATCTATCTATACAAGATTGGATTGATTGCTGTCCAAGATACCTGCAAAATCAGGAAATCAATACAGTCTATACTGTTAGGATCGATTCTTCATTAGAAGAACCAAATTCTAGAGACGAGGGAGAGCTAGAGAGAGAAAGCTGATTTCCATAGTAACACCCAACTGGGTAACCTCCACGCGGTTTGACTCTATTATTGATGAAAAAAATACACCGATATAAAATACGTATACAATGAGAAATGCGGTACAGTACAATACTAGGTTGAACCGCGAGAGGTGTACATTAATACATAATTTAACATTACATATTAATCAGACTACAATACCCAACATATACTATGTTCAATGTCAAATAATTGATCATAATGGCAAGGTTGTGGTCGTGGAATCGATCTCTGGCAGTTTATTCGCTTGCAAGTTATTGTCAATCCAGAAAACCAACTCGACACAGGTCATTTTGGGTCGAATTCTAAGAGTAAAAGTTCACGATCGAGTTAACTTCACCCACATCTCATAAGTAGAAATTAGGGGTGCAACTGAATTGGACGGACCTTTTTTTTTTACTATTTCGGTTGGTGCCTATATTTTCGGACCGATTTTTTTTAAAAAAAAACAAGTTCGACCAAAAGACCGTGTAAAAAAAAATAAACAATCCATTCGTATTTCGAATTTTCGGACTGAATTTTCGGTTTAAGCCAAAAAACAAAAAAAGATACAAATTGGTGTTTTTATGTCTGGATCGGTTCAGTTTGCATCGGATTTTCAGACCACCGGGTTTTGCTTTCTTGCTTTCACCCCTAGAAGTTAAGAGTGGGAGAAATTAAACATCTTTAGCTGGAAGAAGAAAAAAATCTCTTCCATTTTGCCCCAAACTTTGTTCTTCTTACCCCTCAAGTAATTGTTTCCTTCTCCACCACCATCTTCATTTTGACGAAGGCTTGGGTTTGCTGATGCGAAAAGCGGGGAATATGTACAAGAAAATTCTGCCTTACTGTTCCATGATACCATCCAACTGCAGTTTCCAGCACTTCGGGTCTAATTCAACCTGAAAATCGACCAAAAGAAATGAAAAACAGAATTGGATTAATAAAGAAAGGGAAAACGACCGAATTGACACCCGAACTTGTGGGTGATTAGTAAGTAGGTACCTAATTTTTTTTCTGTAGCAACTAAGTAGCGGAACTAAAAAATTAGCAAATAGTTACCTACCGTTAATTTCCGTTAAGAATAAACGAAAAATATCACGCGAATAGCAAACAGGTACCTGATACTCGCAAACAGGTACCTGAACTTACATGAATGAGCAAGTAGGTACCTGAACCAATTTTGAACCGGTTCGATCGAACCACTTTATTTTTTTATAAAAAAAAGTAGGGTTTATATAGCAAACACATGCATGACTCAACTCCAGATGTTCTCATAGTATTCCTTGATGCACCGAGAACGTAAGGAGTTGAGTTAGGCATGTGTTTGGTAGATAAACCCATTTTTTTAAAAAAATAAAATTGTCCGGTCGAGCCAAAATCGAATCGACTTTTGAACCGGTTCAGGTACCTACTTGTTCATTCGTGTAAGTTCAGGTACCTGTTTGTTACTCACGTGATATTTTCCGTTTATTCTTAACATAAATTAGGTACCTATTTGCTTATTTAAGAAAGTTCAGCAACCTATTTGATATAAAAAAAAAAGAAGTTTAGGTAACTTCCTAATCACCCACAAGTCTCAGTTTCCTAATCACCCACAAGTCTCAGTTTGATAGTTTTCCCATAAAGAAAATATGGTACGAACTGTTTGGTTTTAGATCTGGGAATGGGCATACCAAGCAGATCGAAGTCCTCACGAACCTGAAAGGCCTTATCTCTCCATTGAAACACACAACCCCGTGATTCCAAGTGCTCGAAAAGCAGCGGTGGTAGCAAAGATTTGAAGGATGTCTGCAGTTTCACTTTCGTTAGTCCTCCACAGCCAAGCAAAGCAGCTGCAAGGCCGCTCGGAGTTAAGCCCTTCAAGTGTAGGATAGTCATGTTTTGCAGGCAGCCAATGCTCGCCAGTGATAACAGACCCGTATCGGTCACTGAGGTGTAGGACAAATTTATCTGCGTGAGAAATAACTAAAGTTGGTAAATTTTATGCTGACAAAAAAGGCAATAGTAGTGACACCCACCATGCAACGTTCAGATGCAGATGTATCAGATGGTGAGTTGAACAACAATTCACCAGCCAGTTTGGTCAACTGACCAGTGCTTATTATATACTGATTAATTAAATATCATTTTATTTACAAAATTCTAATATTTATCAATAGCCTATGCAGTAGCCAAATCGCATGGTAATCAGCTTGGAACTATGTATATACCATGTAGAAACAGTTAACTACGATCTCTAGACTATGCAACTCTCTTAACCTATTGAGCATTATCTGAGGTCAATGGCTACTGACTACTCTAGAGAAACTTAACTTACATAATGAAATTGGTTCCATAAGATAAAAATTAGACTGGAAAGGAAAGAATGTATTTACTTGTCTGAGGTTTTGAGAGAAATGAGCAAGCGGGATCATGCCAGTATCATCGATGTTGATGCACTTCTTGATGTCTAGCTTTCTAAGTTGCTTGCATCCCACAGCAATGGCTACCAACCCTAACGATGTAATCAGAGAGCATCCTCGACATTCTAATGTGTTGAGTCTCAAACATTTTGACAAAGACATTAACGATGTGTCACCGATCTGGTTGCAATATGCTGTGTTGATCATCTCTAGGTTGGGGCATCCTGAAGCAATCGATGAAATGCCTACACCCGTTGTTCCAGCACATCTAAACAATAAAAGATTGATTTTTAAATGTATTTATTGAGATATTCACTAATGGGATTGGGTGGTGGCCAATAGAATCTTTTCTATATAAGAGAACTGCTGAATATTTCATTCAATCATTCATTTTCATGAGAAGACAACTGTCTTTCCACTTTCACCCTAAGTTCCGCACTTTGTAGAATTTTCTATATAAGAGTTGCCATCTGGGTAAATGACAGTATTCTGTAGCAAACTTCACTGAATTCATTATGCCTCTTCAATTTTTGCATGCTAAAAATATACTTCACTGGATTCATTATGGGTACCAAAACTACACGAAAGCATAAAATTTCAGTATGGGCCTTATGGCATTGAGTGAAGTTTAGTATGTAAATTAAAGAGGATCATAAGTTTAGTGCAATAGTATAATTAAGCCTTAAATTAAAAGAACCTGACATGAAATCACGAACCTGTATAAATCAAGCTCGACAAGTTTTGAACAAGATCTACCAATATGGGAAAGTCCACGATCAGTGACATTTGCACAAATACCAATCTTCAGAATGGAAAGTTTGGAACATCGTGAAATGGACTTCAGAACTGCAGTAAAAACAAAATTATTAAGAAAATACGATCAAACATTTTCAAAATTACAGTGAAGAAGAAGTGGAAGCAAACCTTCGTCATCAATCTCATTATCCGTCAAATCAAGCTCCTCAAGAAAAACACATTTCTGCCCTATCAAAACAAATGCTTCTTTGGAAACAAGACCACAAGATTCCATCCTGAGTGACTTAAGACCCAAGCAAGAGTTTGTCACATGAGCAATGGAAACACCCGTTATGCGGCGACAGCATGTGATGTCGAGTTTCTTCAAGTGTTTCTGTCTTGTTATGAGGAAGGAGAATCCTTCATCTAAAACCCCTGAGCATTTACTTAAGCTTAACTCGTGGAGGGTATAACAGGAACTCCCTAAGGCTTTCAACCCAGAACATGTCACTAAGCAGCCATCCAGTTTTATACATTGCAGCATCCTTAGCTTTTTCAAAGAAGCCACAAGAGGGGGAGATACCTGAACCAAATTGCCCCAAATTGTTACATTTAAGTCTTTAATGGGCATTAATGTAATTTCACAAAAAGGCGTTTACCGGGGATCCGTAAGCTAAGACAAGTTGCTTCAAAGATTCGGAACCATTCACTATTGAGGATAACCCAATGTGACCAATATTCTGACAGCTCGAAATATCCAAAGCCTGAAAGAATCGTAAGGATGATGGTAACTACACGGACTGAAACAATTACTTTAACTTAGTTTAGAATTGATATAGAGCTTTTCCATTCGCATGGCAAAACCTAAGTATGCAGCTTGATTGATAGCATGAGAACCTTGTATAAATTTTCTGATATTGAATTTTAGAACATGAAATGCACATTCGATAAATGTCAGTATGGGCTGCAATCATTATAAACATGCATGTAAAAAAAGAGTTGAGATAAATAGTTCAAGTAGGCCACTAGCAAATACCTTTAGTGACTTGCAACCATGTTTAACCGAAGCGAGGCTGTCATCGGTTATCGCAAAGCAACCTTCTAGAATCAAATCCTCCAGATGTTCAAGTTTAAAGATGGATGGCAAACACTTATTCGATATCTGCAAAATAAAAAATTCCAAACCATGAAACTGCAGAAATTTAGGAATTTTCTGCAACAATAACATCAATCAATTTATGTGCACAATTTTCCAATTTTAGTGATTCAAAGGATGATTCTCAGAATAAGAACATCATACAATTTGACATGTAAATTTTGTTGAACACTTTATAATAAGTAGATTTAAGTTTTCCACAATATGACAAGCCCAGCTAAGCCGAGGTCAAACTCGAGTTCTGAGCTCGCATAATCTCATCCAAACAGAGCTGGAGCATTCTGATGGTATGCTTGATTCCGTTAGATTACACCTCTAAACAGGATTAGAAAGAGATCAATTACCGGAAGGTATGATAAATCCAAAGTTATAATTTCTTTGCATTTGATAGCGACCAGCTCGATCCCTAAATCACCAACCCCCAAACACCATTTCAAGCTCAGCAACCTCAACTTCCGACACCCAACTGCAATACACCCAATTCCCATGTCCGTAATCAGCTTACACCGTGCTAACCAGAGCTTTTCCAGGTTCCGAGCCTCAGCCAGCGCTGCCGCCGCCGAATCCTTGAGTTCCGTCGCATTGGACAGGTCAAGCTCCACCAAATTCTTGCAGTTGACTGCCAACCCCATTAACCCAGTGGCGAAGAAGAACCTCGACCTTGACAGGTTGATCGATCGCAGATTCAACCCGCAGGAGTCTGAAATTACTGACAGCGACCCGTCCGTGATGCGAGGACAGAGGGAGAGGTCGAGTCGAGCAATGCTAGCATATCGGTTGAGGATCTTGGGGAGGTGGTCGGAGCGGAGGGGTCGGAGAGCTCTCCGGTGGCTGGACTCCATGGCGTAGAACGATTTGCAGACCAAAGAGAAGGACTTGGTGTCGAGTGGGTTCTGGTCTAGGAAATCTAGGATGGTGAAAACGATCTCATCGGAGAGGAAATCGAAAGGGTTGCAATGGGATCCCATTTCTGACTCCTCACGGCATAGGAGGTTATCGATCTTCTGCTTTTTCATGGTTGGATAGATCTCGGAGGCCTCCAGATGCGCCATTAAGAGAAGAAGAAGAAGAAGAAGACTGTGTGTTCATATGGATGATTACTTGGGTTGCTGGACGGGGTAATCAGAAATGAAAAAGACAGCTGCGCAATTACATAAATGCCTCTCCGACGCTTTCTAAAAGTTAGTTTGGTCAGGTCTTCTTTTGTCAGTTAATGACAGTTATAGCCCAACCTGTTTCTTAAGACCTTGACCAGAAAAAGAAAGCGTCACTTGATTATGGAGGGTGTTTCGGTACTTGTGTAGTAATAGCGACATTTCCGTACTTGGAAAGGACGAAAGGACGGAAGGATGGCAAGTAAATAACGACATTGGACAGGGATACTATTGTCATTTCAATCGTCGCTGTCGCCTCAGAAGACACCTCATCCAATTAGTAGTCCATTACTCGGGGAGGACTATGCGAGGAAGGACATATCGTACCACGTCAATGGAAAACACTGTAAAAAAATTATCGAAAAAATATATATATAAAAATGAAACTTTCAGTTTTTTCTTTATAATAATAATAAATAAATAAATCTCCATTCCATGATTTTTTAAATTAAATATTATATAACAAGATTTTACTGAATAATTAAAATAGTTATAATTATTTATTTATTATTTTTCAACTTTAGGAAGTTATAAACCAAGAGTATACAATACTACAATTTATTATTTACATAGTTCTTTATATTGAATGATGTTAAATACTAAATAGCTACATGAACTTTAAATGTTTTGTAACGAGCTATCCGAACTTTAAAAATTCAAAACGGGTTAACTCAACTTTGGATGAAGGTGTAACGAGCTACTTCCGTCCAATTTTTGACGATTTTCTGTCAACAGTTGACGGTAATTTGAACAGAGGTAGCTCGTTGCACCTTCGTCAAAGTTGAGGTAGGCCATTTTAATTTTTTAAAATCTGTGTAGCTCGTTTCAAAATGTTCAAAGTCAGATAACTCATTTGTATTTAACGATACTTATGAATGTTGAATCCTTTGTGTATGGTATTATAAAATATGAGTTGTGAAAATACAATATTCGTGATTAATTATAAACTCGGTTTTGTTTTTTTACTAATTATTGAACTACACCGCATTTATTTAAAAATTAGTGTCCTTATTATATTTAGGATAAAATAAGTAAAAATAAAATGGATAATGATATTGCCGTACTTATAGGAAGATCCATGGTACCACCAAACAACTTTCCTTATAATAGCAGCAGTGCTTATTGACCACACAAAAAGTTAAAAGGAAGATAAGCACGGGAATTTAGTCAGGGAGGTTGGGACCGTGTAGGCCATCTGAAAAATATTAATAGAATGAAAAAAGAATTTAAAAATAATAAAAAACGAAAAAAATATTCATATACTGTCTAGAGTTTAGGATCGAGACTAAACGGTCAAGTAAGCTTTTTTTGCTAAGTGGATCTCGAGTTTTTTATATTAAATTTTAATTGGATTGAATTCGTTCTGATTTTATTAAATATATATATATATATATATATATATATATATATATGCATTATATTTACTTGAAATGGTTAATTTCACATACTTAAATTACTATGACATGATAATATTGTAGAATTTTTAGATGATGATTCAATAATAATTTAATTAACTAGTTTTATCGTGAATATATCCACTTTTTTATTGTATGATTTCTTTTAGTTAATTTTTTGTTTCTAATTTGTATATATTTTGAGTTATTGATCCAATAATACAAAAAATAAAAAGTAAGTGGTCCTAGTGAGTGAAAAAATGTAACAAATGTATAATTTATCACACTTGTATATATTCTAATCAAAATAATATATATATATATATATATTATTAAGGCAGAAATGATTTTTGTAACCGCCGTATGTAAATTGACACAAATACTCTTTTATAATATAATTAGTTTATATGTATCATGACTATTTTGGTCATTTAACTATCTTCTCAAAATGTTATAAAAAAATATTTGTACAGAGAGTCGAACATATATAACCTTATAACTTAAAGACACACATATTAATCTGTTACACACGTATGCAACATTACAAACTCAATAAGATGATAATTATATTTTTCTATATCATTATCCCTATCTTTTCGGGTCATTCAAATATCATCTCAAAAGCTTATAAAAAAAATTATATGCACGAAGACTCAAACATATGACCTTATACATTAAATACATGCATATTAACCAGCTTCACACGTAACATTACAAATTTTAGAAGATGATAATTATATATTTCTCTATTACTATTCATTCATCATTTCTCATGCACCATTTTTTTATATATCACTAACAAATGCAATTATATTTTCACTTTATCGGACGTAAAGATGACAGTGAATCACAAAAATTAAATCATTTATAAAAATTATAATTTTATCTACAACTGAGAGAATTTAGATTTAATTTATCATGTCAAATATGCACTATCTATTATTTGAAGCAATAAATAATTAAGATGTACAATATAATCAAGTTTGAAATTTAAATTAGAGTGGAAGAAGAAATCTTATTTATTATTTATCTATTTTTTAATTAATTATTATATATGTTATTTTATGTAACTTTACATTTTTAGGGTTTAAGGTTTAATGATAATTGTATATTATGTTCTCAAGTCCTCATATTATTTTTTTTTGGTAATTGTGACTTTTAAATCTTTCTAAAATTATATAATTTTTTTTCTTCAAAACATTTTGTATTCTTTCCAAGAAGTTATAAATTTTTTGAATTGTGAGCACTGTCGTTATAAAAACACATTTCATTTATAAAATTAAATAATTCAGATAGAATTAAAATCGATCAAAATTGATGTATCTTTATATGTTTAATATACATAATATATCGCGTGAAGCAATAAATACAAAAAACAATCAAATTTGAAAGCTTAAAACCAAAATGAAATGAGATATTTGATTAATGTATACATTTTTTATAATGATAATTATGTATTATAGAGTATTTTCAAATAATGAGATTATTAAATGTAAAAAAAGAAGGTTATAGATGTTTTTTGTATGATTAACATTAATGCATAGATGATTCCAACACTTTGACAAAGTTATTTTAATAAAGTAGTAAAATATATTTCTTCGTTATTTTATTTTTTTTTGCCAAAAGTTTTTAATATGTTATAACTCCAAACTAATATCATCCAACATTTAGGTATTATATATCGAGAAAAAAGTAACAAAAATATTTTACTACAAAATTAAAATAAGCTCAGTGATGTGTTGAAATAATATTTTACGAATTACTTAAATATTAAAATCAATATTAATTTTCAGGGTTTATTATATTTATTATCTTTACAAAATATTTTTAGGATCAATCAAATTTAGATTCTATGAGTATTTCTTTGCTTAACCGTACGTTCCAAATAAATCTAAAATTAAAATATGAATATACTTAACTAACCCTACTTTATGTACTCTGAAAATATTAAAATAAACAATAACTCTGAAAATATCTAAATAAAAAATAAGGAATAAGTTAGTCAAATATCTAATTTTGTTTTTTTGTGCGAATTTTACTCGTAATTTATTGATGTTGTCACAATAAATTTTTGAAAGTCGTCATTTCATGGACATGGTAGTCTGATTTTTAAGATATTTTAAGAGCATATTGAATCTCTTCACTAACATGTTCGAACTTATGAGATAGCTGGTTAAGACGTACGTCTTAAATCATAGACAGTAACAACGCTCAGGTTTATATCCCGAAGATTTCAGGAGTATAATACTAAAAAAATGTCGGATGTCGAGAGTATAATACTCAAAGAAAGGTCAGATGTCAGGAGTATAATACTCAAAGAAATAGTATAATACTCAAAAAAAGGTCGGATGTCGGGAGTATAATACTCAAAGAAAGGGTGAAGGTGTGAGAATGCCTAGGTTTTCAAATCCTGAGCGCGGGGATGTTGGGTGTAAAATACTAAAAAAAAAGTCATCAGAGAGCGCATTTGTCTCGCGACTATAAACAAGGTTGTTTAACTTATATTATACAATGTTGTCCCGAGAGAGTATGTTGTAATTCCACTAATAGTTTTAATCAAGTGTTTAATTCTTATACTATCCTTGGCATCAGGTCGATCATGTCCTCCTAACACACCACGCAAGACAAACTTAGCGCGAGTGGGAGTTAGTATATATAATATAAGAAAAATGATCTATATTTGAGCTATATTAAAGAATGGGACTACAAATACTGCTGGCTATAGGGTAAATAGTGACTTCTAGATGAACCCATATAACTAACTGACGCGCGTAAAGGGAAAGGGGTCGTCGTGTCCTTCCCTCCTTTTCTGAGCATAAAATTGCCGTAAGCAAATCATTCATGTCACCTCGAATCTAACCGATAATCATCTCTTTCACTAGCAGCATTGATTGCCGGTAATGGAAGCGGGATCGAGCTATCCTCCAGCACCGCCAATGGCCATGCCAGTGGTGGTCGTGAGCTCGTTTTTCTGTGCTCCTTACGTCGTGGATCTCGCCATCGTCAGGAAGCTCTTATCCTTGACCGAAGGTAATTTCGCGGTTACCGATCTAAACGGCAACATCCTTTTCAAAATCAAAGGCTCCTTTTTCAGCATCCGCGACCGCCGCGTCCTGCTCGACGCCCGCGGAAACTCAATCGTCTCCCTTCAACAGAAGGTGCACCGAACCTCACTGTAGTCTGATTTCGTTTATTCGTCAGATCCAGGTTTCGCGCGTAACATTGCATGCTCTGTCTGTAACTGATCTTGTTCTCAACCTTCTATTCCTTTCAATTTCTTATACAGTCGATGTTGATTCCTGACCTACTTAGGTTAAATTGACATCACGGTCTCTGTAAACATTTCCGAACGAGAAATCAGACGATTTCCGATTAGATGACGTTGAGTAGGATCCATCCAAGTTCGAGAAATGAGTGCATGAAATCATCGCATATCAATTCAATTTGTATGAAATGACTAGCCAGGTTACGAATTCTACTGTTTCAGATCATGACAGCGCACAGAAGATGGCAGGTTTTTAGAGGAGACAGCTCCAGTTTTCAAGATTTAATCTTCAGCGTCAAGAAATCATCCCTGTTCCAACTGAAGACGGAGCTGCACGTGTTCTTGGCTTCGAACACCAAGGAAGAGTCCTGGGATTTTAAGGTGAAAGGCAGCTGGCTTGAAAGATCATGCACAATATATGCCCGAGATGAAGAGAACGTTGTTGCTCAGGTAATCGATCTTTTTTCTCGGTACTCCATTACATCATCATTGTCGATACTACAAATCTGACTTCATTTCCGTATCTACTGAAGATGCATAAGAAGCATTCAGTACAGAGCGTTGTTCTTGGAAAGGATCACTTCAATGTAACAGTGTATCCCAATGTGGACCATGCATTCATCGTTGCGTTGGTTGTAATTCTGGAAGAGATCAATGAAGACCGAAGTGGCGATGATTGAGTAGAGCATGAAATCAAATGCAATGTGACGATAACGATATATTATCGACAGTCCTCAACTTCCTCTACCGACATATAATATAATATGCCAGTTCGATTTATATGATTAATTAAATAATTTTATTTTTTCACCATTGGTTGGTATGTTCTATAGCTGCCACCTACAAAGTACAAGTGCGTCTTGGGGAGGGGATTCTCCACTCCATACCTTTCGAATCCATCTACATGAAGAATTTTAAATAAAAATGTTACACCCTTAAATCTCCTAAATATTATCTCATTATTTTATTTTGCTATTAGTTAGACCTGTAATTTTATTTTATTTTTTGAAAATGGCTTCATGTCGGAGAAGTTTTTCAAAAAATAAGCATGTGCAAAAAAAATTGAAAAAGTAAGTATACGGGAAAAATATATAGAAATATGTATATAAGCGCTACCGTGGGTAAAATTGAAAAAGTAAGTATATTTTTTTTCCACTACCCCAGATAGAGTTTTCCAATTTGTTCTAAACGCTACCCTACACCTGCGTTTTTTTGTTTTTCAATTTTATTCCATTTTTGACAATTCATGTTTAATTAAAAATAAAATTATGTATCTATTAAAAAAAATAAAAAACTATAGTAAGTATATATTTGAATTGTGATTTAAATGATATAAAATATATTAGATTTGGATTTACGGATTCAATGTACACTATGTCATATGAGATATGAAAATTTGACTTAAAAAATATAACTCAGACTCTATAAGTCCAAACTCACCACGGTTAACGTCATTTATGTCGTAAATCAATTATCTACCTAGAGTAATATTTTTTATTAAAAATTCAGTGAGTTTTTAACCTAACATAGTTTGTTTTATAATTTGACCGAAATAATTAAATGCATTAGGTGATAAATTTAATTATGTACCTACTCTAAAAAATCAAAAACATTAAAATGCGTAGATAATTTAATTATGAATTAAATTACGCTAACTGATCGTTAATTTTTTACTTTCAGAACTTTTGACTAGCTGTTTAAACAGTGATTTTAGATGAACGCCTATTTAGTATCATTTAATTCGTAATTAAATTATAGACGCACTGTAATTTTTTTTTTGGAGTAAGTACATACTTAAATTTCTTACCTAATGCATTTAATTATTTCGGTTAAATTATAAAACAGACGATGTTAGGTTAAAAAAACACTGTATTTCTGATCAAAAAAATTACCCTAGGTAGATAATTGAATTACGACATAAATGACGTTAACCGTGATGAATTTGGACTTACATGGTCTGAGTTATATTTTTTTAAGTCAAATTTTTACATCTCAACTTAGGGCATAGTGTACCGTCAATCCGTCAATCTAAATTTAATATTTTTTGCATAATTTGAATCGCAATTCAAATATCTACTTACTATAATTTTTTAAATTTTTTTAATATACATAATTTTATTTTTAATTAAACATCGAGTTGTCAAAAATGAACAAAAAAAACGCAGGTACAATATAACGTTTCGAACAAATTGGAAAACGCTACTCCAGGTAGGGTTTGTAAAGAACGCTACCCGGAGTAGCGAAAAAAAAAAAAACGCTGTCCACAATAGTATTTATATACAGATTTCTAAATATTTTTTTCGTATACTTAATTTTTCATTTTTCTTTTGCACAATGCCCTATTTGTTTTAAAAAAAAACTCCAGGTTTCCGTGTCGGGGCATTATAGAGGATGATTTTTGACATTTATCGAGGATGATTTTTTTTTTTGTTTTCTTTGCACAACTGGAGATGGCAAAAAAAAAGTGATTTTTGACTGTTTTGGGACCATTTTGAAAGGGTTAAGAGTGTACACCGGATGCACCCAAAAGCCTTACGTTAACCACAATCAAGTTATAAAGCATCTTAGCTTGGTTTTCGTTAGAGCGGTCCATGCGGGTGTTTCTACGAATAAGATTTCCTCAAGACCTGAAAATAATCAATAATCACTAACACCATTGCGTTTACCAATTCTGAACAAACGGACTGATAAGAAATTAATTAACAAACCAACTCGAAAAGAAAAGAAAAGGCTATTTATTTACAAAGCATTTACAAAAATAACAGATTATTTTGTCAAAGCCCCTCTCCATATAATGTGTGCAATGCAGAAGACTAAGGATGGAGATATCCCACTTGTTTTGTGCTCTTTTAGATCCGAGGGGCTAACGAATACTTGACTTCCGATCCACCCACCACCATCATATCCCAACACACCGCATAAAATTGTGTACCTAAAACAATACAAGTAGAAGAAGCAAATCCGTAACTTGTCATCTGTCTGCTTCAGAATTTTCACCTGTGTATATGGACACGAATGGATCTGCAGCTCCAGCAGTCAAAAGCAGTTCGTAAGGATGGAAGGTGAGGCAGCTAACAGACCCGATCTTCTGGGCCATGAATGTAGGAGTGTCGCAGATGGAACTCAACTGTCTGCCCTCCAGACTGAACACTTTGATACGATGCTTTGCGGAGCCACTTGCTATGACGGGGGCGTGTCTGTGAATGGCTAATGCTGTTAGGGATCCTCGGTGGGCATCGATTGTAAGGTAGGTTCCCCCTGTATTTCTTATGTCTAGGAACTGAATATCTCCAGCTTGGTTTGCACTTACAATCTGTGGGGGAAAACAAAAAATTTAAAACGTTGAAATAACGGACTAAATACGGTTAAAAGTAAAAACAATGACTTGGATCGGAGTCACCTTATCAGGGTCAAGACCGGGTTGGAAACCAATCCCCACAACCTTTTCTACTCTTCTGTGTGGCCACATTGTGCAGACGAGCCTGAGAACAATTGCTTGGCAATATTAGTTTAAAAAAAAAATGAGTTGAAGGAACATGTCTCTAAGGCTCTTGTGTTCTAAGAGTATCGAGGTCAATGCATTTTAAAAAGCATACATGTCGGGAGTCCGAACATCATATAGTCTAACGGAACCATCCATAAAACCCACAGAATGGAGACCTCCATGGATTTGGGAAGCAGACTGCACATGTAAAACAAATTATAGTAAAAATACCACAATTTACCTTATACATACATTGCTTTTCATAAATATTAACAATTACCAATGCAGAGACGCTGCAGTCTGTGCCAGATGAAATCGTGTTAATAAGCTGCTCCTTATCCAGATCCCAGACCATGACTGAAGATATTTCTCCAGAAGCATACTACCAATTTGCAAAATACGTAATAAATAAAAACATGGAAAAGTTTATGTCAGTATCCAAGTCCAGAAACAAGAATTTTACCAAGTATCCAGACTGCTGTTGCCAGTCTACAACAGCATTCAAACTCGGCACACCAGGCTTATGCCCTTGGATTGAAGAGAATGCTGTAACGAGTTTTTGTTGACCCCTTTGTGTATAGTCTCTCCAAAGTCGAACATTTCCATCACCTTCAGCAATAATAATTTGTTTAAATATTATTTATACTGCTAGCGATCAACTCGTAAAATAAAAAAAGCATACAAAGAGTAGCAACTTACATGATGCAACAATAAGCAAGCTGTCATCAAGCTCATTCGCAAGGCAGAGCTTAGAAATTCCTTTGTCCGGAAAACCATGGTTATCAAAACCATTAAGAAGTGTTGCCTCCTCATAATTCCATACTCTGCCCAGAATAATGAGATATAAAGAAAATCAGTACAAGGCAAGACTACTTGCATGGATAACACTTACCAAAAAGAGAAGAAAAAAAATGTATATATCCTCTTAAGTTACTCTGTGAAGCCCAAAACAGAACAGAACAGAACATGGACTTCAAATATTAACTGCTATACCTGATGCGTTCATTTTCATCAGCAGCTACCACAATTTTGGAGAAAGGATTCATTAAAACAGTCTTGGTGCCTGTCTCGAATTTGGTATCCCAGCTAGCAATTGGATATTTTAGCCAAGTGACAGCTAAAATTTAACGAAGAAACTAGGATGAGCAACAAATAAATTCATATAAGCAAAAGGAGACAGCAGGACTCACATGAGTGCTGACATCTCGAAATGTGGTCTAGTGCAAATTTCTCCTTCTCTTCTCTTCTAGCTAAAATGTCATCAGATTCATCTGTCCCGGTGAGAACTGGCTTTGAAAAGTGGCCACAACTCCAACTATAGATAATTGATTGGGGTAGAAAACTGCGCTCTGCGAGAATAGACGTTCCCACAGACCCTAAGAGCGGATCAGCTAAACCAGCATCCGGAGAACCAATAAGGTGGGGCCTGAAGTCCAGAGATGAAACTCTCCGTATAGTAGAAGGTAAATAAGTCGGTCGAGGAGGGCTCACTGGAGGAGTCCTAAATGCCATAGGCAGATGACCTGCAAAATATGCTAATAATCAGAGAAGGTGCAGTAGTAAGTAGTAACTACATAGGAGTGTCAATCCCCAGATATTAACTCTCAATCTAAAGAGAGAACATAGAAGCATAAAGGTACCCAGCCATAACCAATAGTTAGTTTTTCATCTAGGTTAAAAAAAATGCCCTAAATCAGGATATATATAAATGACAAACAACCAATAATACCTTTCGTATGCACGTCAAATGAAGAAGCTGAACGAGCTAGTCCTACAAGATTTGAGCCTCCTGCAGTAGGTATGCTACTAGAGCCAGACTTCAAAGGTTTTGTCACTACTTGTTCGATGCCAATGATGGAAAGCACCCGTCTCCCAAGGCTAGCAACACGTGGTGATGGATCCCTTGCTATGGTACACATAGCTAATACACATTGTGAGTAAAGTGCACTATCTAGTGCCCTAAGTCTAGAATTGCTAGAGATACCATTGCTTATGCCATCAGTTACAATCGCAGAATCAGAGTGTTGGGATGAATCATCAGACAATGGAGAACCATGCATAACTCCAGAAACAGCAAGAGGGCTGCTAGAGGAAATCCTCCCATCTCGAAGAGCTGATGAGCTATCCGTACCCACTCTTAATAGAGGTCCCACTATACTTCCTGGGGTAGCATATCCACTCCCTGGGGCTTTAATTTGAGCCAGTGAAGGCAAGGATGCAAGCAAGCTAGATTGGGGTTTCCAGTATGAGGCAGCAATTGCCTTCAGGTGCTTGTTATGCCCAAAAGCAAACCGAGCCAGAGCTGTTTAAGAAAAAACAAAATTGTCCCGGTGATTGCTCACCTAAATATGGTTCTCAGCTACTATCTTAGAAAAAGAAAAAATCAGATTAAACTTACTTACTACATGCAAGCACATACAAAGTTTTACAAGACCAGCCTTTTGTGCTGAAAGATTCAACCGAAACCTAAGCTTCTTGGTATGTACAAAAAATAGACTTTTCTTCCCAGTGGACACATCATCTGAACAGCTGAATTGAAAATTAAAGTTGTATTACCTCACAATCTTTCTTCATAGCATCAGCTCAATATACTTTTTACTAGTTGATTAATAGTATAAGGAAAATAATTTAGTTCTTTGTAGGAAAGATACCGCAGGAAAGCAAGATAGATAGAGAGATAAAGATAGAGACAGAGAGAGAGAGAGAGAGAGAGAGAGAGAGAGAGAGAGGAGTTGCTAAAGATAAAATATATAATTTACTTCAGAATTATGTAGCAATATACTAACCCAAATTAATGCCGGTATATCCATATAATATGAACTTAAACCACATTTAATCCTTCAAGAGCAAAGAAAGGAGCATATATCTAGACTAATCTAGTCGAGCAGTATATTGTTCTCTATATCTGAAATTGACTTTTGCCTAAAGGGACACAATCTAAATACAGAAACGGGCATGTATGGTTTGTTGAAACTTGACGAAAGTAGACAATACAAAATAGAGTTCTCACCTACAGCTACCTCTGCCCTCACGAGTGGACTGCCATCTGAAGCAACATTTAGAAGGCTTCTGACAATGCTTATCTCACTTCTAATTTTTTCATCATCATCATATTCATCATCACCAACACCATCTTTGCTAGAATCAAATCCAACATCGAGCAGGGTACCCAGTGCATAAACAGCAGAGGCCCTAACCTGAGGCAAAGAATTTCAATAACTAGAATTAGAAAACCTAACAAAGTGGCCAACCTTAAAAATTCAATCATTCATTAGAAAAATGATTTTTCTTGATGATAAATCTGGGATATATCATAATGCACCAAGAAGGTGCAACCCGGTTTACAAAATAAGGATAATCATTATATATTTAATAATAAAAATCCCTTATCTTTATCAATTAAATCTGATATACAAGATCTGCCTCCTTTTCGTAGGTTCTACTACATAGTACATAGATGTAAATGGTAGCAAGTTACAGTAACAACTAAATGTACCTCTGGTTGGTATTCCAACAATAAAGGAGTGAATACACCAGTGGCATCTGACTGTAAGCCAATCATCTGGGCCTCTGTGAAATCCTCCCAAACCTTTCCAAGACAGAGACAGAGCCACTGAAGGAATAAGGGATCAGTTTGCATGTCATTTGGATTTGATGTTTGAAGGTGCCGTAAGCAAACATGAATTAGACCAGCTTCAATACAAGCTTCTTGACCCCTTCTGTGGCCATCAACAATAACAGCCAAAACAAAGGCTGCCATTGCACGCTGCTCAGGATATGCCTCCATACTATCGAGGAACCTAATGAAGTATGTGTGTCCCCCATCCTTTACTAGATCAACCTGACATGACTGCATTGACAAGCAAATGAAATTAGAGAAGAAAAAAAGAGAGAGAGAGAGAGAGAGAAGAGAAGTACAGGATACAATAACCATTTGAGAAATTTCTCAGTAAATGCAGATTAACACACTAGGTTAAAAGAAGGTTCACTCATAACACAATAAGGATAGAATAGAACAATATTTGTACATATAGTTTGTCTTTTATTTTTGTGGCGTGGGTGATAGCGAAGAGGCGCAACAGGATGCATAAACAATCATGTACTAGCATGTATAACATAGATATTAAAAGATACATATAAGCCTTATGCATTTTTTTCTTTGGGCTCGGCATGGGAGGTGGAGTTCCATTAGCTCAAAAGAGTAAGTATACCTTGTCTAGTGCAAGAATTTTTGTCCATATGAATACAAGAATCTGCCGAAGTTCAGGTGTTGTTGTTTGTAAAAGCTTTAGTACATAAGGGAATATTCCAACAGAAAGGGCCTGCAGAAAGAGCACAAATCTTAATACTCAAAGCACGTATGAGTGAGCAAGAAAGAGCACTTCAAAATTACCAGATACACAGCCCAGGGTCCCATGTCCAAGAACCTCCCCAACAGAACAAGTGCTCGAAATCGATGGCATTGACTTAGCAAAACCTGGATTTTATGTCAAGTGGTCTTGTATTAGCAAAACCCTCAATTAAAAAAGCCCGATTAGACAATAACAGCTTAACTCTTGCTAAAGAAATATTCTTGTTCCACTTACACAAAAGAATTACCATTTAGGTATCCAACTCCCAGCCATGACACTATTCCACTAAGTAAAGTTAGACAAGATGCAACGTTTCCTTACTTCTCAGGAGTTAACATTTATGACTAACAACAATTCTTTATTTCTTGCAACTGAATTGCTTAGTACTTTGTAAATGGGTTTGCACCCATTTCACACTTACCAATGATACCTTTTAACATTGCAACTTGCAATAAGCAATTCTTGCACGTAATAAATTATGTTTTGAACAGAAAAATCTCTAATTTCATTTCATCAATAAACGAACATCTAGACAGTTGCAATAAAAGATTGAAGGGACAATTTTATTTCTTTTTAACGACGGAACCAAAAAATACAGAAAACATTTCAAGAAAAACTACAATATGTGGTCTAAGAATCAGAGAAGTGCCAAACCTGAAGTACTATAGGCAACTGTTCCGGTGGCTTCTTATGTTCATTTCCATGATCAAGCCAAACCTCGAAGGCTGTTAATTGCTCTGTAAAAAAGGGACTTGGCTGAAAGAAGAGACACATACTGCAAGATTAGTACTCTTTTTTTCTTTTACCAAATATTTCAACACTCAACAGTACATATGAACTAAAATAAACTACGAGATGCAAAAACCTGAAATTCAGCAGCAGGATCCTCTATCAAAGATGGAAGCTGAGAAAGGCAAATTTCGGCAGCCCGATCCCATGCATCCCTGCAGTACAGATAAGAGATAGTGTTAGCACGATACATAACAATCTACACAGTACAAATAATATTCACATCACAGTACCACATATGATGTTGGTGTGTTGGGGGTAAGATTGGGTGAGAAGTTGGAGAACAATTTGCTGATCGCATGATTCTCTCAGCTAGTAAGAAATTCCGGAAGAGACTAGCAACTAAGAGATCTTGTCTGAACAATCTCTGAAAGAGATCTGCAAGTACAAAATTGAAAATACTTCATATTATGCGGACATAAGTAATTAGAAGGAATAGTAAAAACATATATGGAAAGAATACCATGAGGTAAGACATTCCAAGCAATTGTATCAGTCACTGCAGTAAAAATCCAGTTCAATTCACCCAAAAGTGTTTTCCTATCATTCGGACGACCAGGAATTTTGTCGATAAGCGAGAAATCAAGAGACTCTCGGAGTAACGAACGAGGACAAAACCTGCGCCCAATAAAAAAAATAGATGATCAAGGAGCTAATTTAATATCAAAATTCACATCCGAGCAACAAAAGAGACATGGAATTCACTCTGTAGACATAGAGTACTTGTCATGGATCAAAATCATGGTACAAGTAGACGGCTAGTGGGAGATGAGTGCCATCCAAATCCTCAGTTAGTTTAACAAAGAAAGAGAGTTCAGGCATAAATAATACAAGCACAAAATAACTGGTATCCTTTTAATCATAACAAACTGAAGACAACCGTGTCAATTTTAAAAGAAAACAGTAACCTCCAAGAAACCACTAAGTAAATCACTAAGAAACACATTTGCAGTTTCTTCAAACTGATAAAGCTAAATGAAGCTCAATATCCTAGCAAAAACTCAAATACAGTGAGACCGAGAATTAAGTAAATGTAAATTAATCTTTAAGTTCTTGATCTCTCTTCCATCAAATATGAGTTGAGACGAGCATCCTTAATACATTTGAAGACATCTAATCAAAAATGGTGTATATAAAAAAGATAGAAGCCAAGGAAGTATGCATAAGAATGCGTAAACAGATAACAAATAAACCAGGAGAGAGAAGCCACCATCTTAAGGCCATCTTTATTGGTGTAGTGAGGCACGAAGTAAAAACATCAGCAGGGAACTCTGCACTTTGTGGAAGAGTCTCATGCGCCTCACAAGCAGCAAGAAGAATACAATCTTTCTTTGATTCCAGAGAACTAGAAGAGCTCAAGTTATGTAGCTACCAAGAAATTTCAAATTAGCTTCTCAAAATTGAGTCATAGTAATGAATATGATAAGGGAAATAACTAACCTCACTAACTGCATTGACAATTAACCCTGCAGCAGAGCAATCAAAGACATATATAGATGGTGTCTTCAACCATGAATCAAGGTCACTGATCCGCAAAGGTATGTATTGTGTATAACTCTGTAAAATGGATTAGTGAGAAATGAGAATATTGAACGGGAAAATCTACGAACTATTACAAGCGACAATACATCAAAAGAATTTATGCTAACCTTATTGAATACCCAGATTTCACCATTTGTGGTTGGCTTTGGTACACCATGCCCATTATAATGAAACAGAACCCTCTCAGACTTGGCATATTTACGACATGTTGTGCAGAGCTTCCTAACCTCATCAATAGTAGGATCAAGTTTATCCTTGTAGCATGCCTGATCATGTGGCCATCAGGGACATCAAAATCAAGTCCATGATGATACATACAAAGAACTAATGTGACTGTATAGAAGTTTCATCTCACCCGCGGTTGCCACCTTTCATATTGTTTCTTCAAGGTTTCACCAATTGTTTCTAAAGCCTTTCTAGGTGCCATCGAAAATGGATCTGCACGCATGAGGGAAACCAAGAATGAAATGGAGAAGCCAGAAGGGTGTAATAATCAGAGAATAAATTAACCAGAATCCTATTCCCCATTTACACATGGACTCACATACATATAAATTATAAAGATGCACTGATTCCTCCTAATGCAGGACTTCCAGCATGATAAGAGGAACCGTTCTAAAGAGGTCAGCGTACTCTTTTAATTAGCTTAACCTAACTTACAAGTATACCAGATTACCAATTCAATCAAGAAAGCAAAACAATCACCAAGATTAAAAACTAAGGTTAAATACTAAATTGCTCATTGAACTATACACGAGTGTCAATTTGTTAGCTGAAGTTTTTTTGGGAGCAAATTACTAGCTGAATTTTCTGTATTGTATAAAAAACTAGCTCTGCCAAATTTTCTGTTAAACTTGATGAAAATAATTTTAAATATTGACAAAACACTCTAAAGTTCAACATAATGATCAAATGACCTAAAATTTAAATAATCAATCTTAAATTTTAAATGAAATTTTCAAAATAACCCATGCTATAAAAAAAAAGTAAAAGTAAAAATAAATAAAACATAAAATTTTAATATATATTTTAAAAGATTCTTTTAGAAATTTTAAAATAAAACTAAGTCAGAAATGTATTTATTTTTATATAAAAAATGAGGTTATTTTTTAGATTCATACTAAAATATTAGAGTGTTTCTAGTAGTTTTTGAAAGTATTTTTCATCAAGTTTAATAGAAAAACTGACGGATCTAGCTTTAAAGTTCAGCTAGCAATTTGCTCCACAAAAAGTTCAGATAGAAAATTGCACACTCGTGTAAAGTTTATCTAGCAATTTGGTATTTAACCCTAAGAACTAATATAAGAATAGATAAAAGATAACAACCTCCGAAACTCTAACAAAAGATCCGTTCATTTAAAGATTTAAACAGAAACAATCACGGTTATCCACTCGAATAATAGTAACGAAAAGAATACACACCAATCCAGCACTCCATTCTGGCACAAGGAGAGATCTTAATCACATCTGGTGGATCTACACTTATATTTAAGCATAAAACCATAGCAACACAACCTGTTTTCATCTGCAAAGTGAAACATCCAATCATTAGAAACATCAACACTAGCAACAATGTTCTTCTTTGTTAGTATCCAATCTTTATCCTAACTCTCTTTCAATCTTCCACTCTCTAGACACTGATTAATTTATTCTGAAACCAGCCTTTTAATCAGATTATTATTATTATTATTAAACGAAAAAATGTGTGACGCTTGCTACCTGTGCAAAAGGATGACGCAAACAGGTACACTAAATGAGCAACACAGTTATTTCCATGTAGGAGAAAAGTTAGATATATAATAAATAAATCCTTAACAATCATCAACGAACCAATGTCAATCCCTCGACCATCTACGGTTCATTATCCACACTACCACACACACACCACCAAGCTGTCAGATTGGAACTGCAACTGCAACTTTTCCACTATCAAGCTAGCACATTCCATTTCGTAGAAACTGGATGTTGGAATTCACTTTTAAAACACAACGATTTGATGAATAATGGAGTGTTTTATTTTAAACTACATTACAGGAAAACCAACAGATAAGTGATTCTCCACCACAGCGATCAAGTAAACAATTGTTGTTCCTAATCACACCACATAAATTTGGCAAACAATACTGGCAGTGCTTGAAGCAGCAAGTAGAACCTGAACTCACTGCCACAGTCATTAGAAAAATCCCAGTTAATTTCTACATACCAGACAGCACCACCAAATGAAATGCTGACTCTGTAACAGTAGGTGATGCAAGATGAGTGAAGCAATATACAAATGCTAGTGTTTGTCTCCAACTGAACAATAAAGATCGAAACCCATAGATTACAGGAGATATAGACTAAACAAGAGAATTAACCTACTACCTTAGGCTGCTAAAGCAACAAGCATAGATGGTTGCCCACTATATAGTGGATTAGACTCAAGCATCAAAAGAATTTCATCCACACAGTTACCCCACTTATCTAACAAGCTATTCAAAGAGACCACAATATATGATTTTGTCATTTCTCTCTCACGAACATCACTTCCTCAAGCGTCAGGCAGTTCTTCAAGATTTAGAAGGAAGAAAGCAAAGACATAGTTAGGTGTGACAGAGGGACTGAGAAAAAATTCTCCTAGATTGTCTATAAGGCATGCGAGTGAAAGCGCAGCAAATTCTATCAAGTAAATTTCAGGATACTGTTAAATGAAAAGATAACGAACAATGTTTTGGCAATCAATTAGCACAAGATATTCATAAACTTTATATGTAACGTACAACATATATATCAATTAAAACAAGCTTCATTACTACAAAAAAAAAATTGCACAAGGAACTGTAGTATTACATAGATCATGAGCTTCAACGAGGAGCGGTCCTACCCCAAGACTTCATATACATCAAAATTGGTGATAGAAACTCAAAAGTTAAAGGGAGAGGTTTTCCTATTTAGTCAAAAAAATAACATTATGTTCGTCCAGGCTAGTCTCCGCTGAACTGTGTAATCTCAAGTTAAACCTAACTTTATCCACACTGTCACCTTTAAAGTCTTTCCTGCTTCAAGAGTGGCGAGTTCTACCGATCTGAGTGAAGATGCAAGTACACGGCCCAACCTAATGTCATGTCTTCTCAAAAGAGCACAATTGGATACTATCCTTACAGGTCAGCTTCATGGTGGTTATATATTTACCCTTAACATCTAAAAACTAAACTAAACTAAACCAACCAAACCTAATTCTATTAACCCAATCACCGATGAAAGCTTGTGATTTTGAGAATTGCATATGATGGTATATTGATTCGTACAGATGCAAATACACGCTTGTCTCCGAACTATGGACATGATTTTGCAAAACTAGCACAATGGACAATATTCTCAGTAGCTCCATCTCGGAGCTAATAATGAGTATAACTAACTTAACCATCGAAACAGAAAAGAACAAAATGTCAAAGGAAAATCATTGCTCAGATACCGGAGAAGCGCTAGCTAGAGCTCAATGTATCATATATAGTAACCAGCGATAGTTAAATTGAAGACCTACCCGGTCCTTAAGCCGCCATTTTGAGACAGACACACTATCGAAATGACCACACGCGACACAAGCCTCGAAAGCTTCATGCCGCAGCTCACAGAGCACAACATTTTGCGGCAGGTAGGCCATGGAGGTGGCGCCATGTGCCACTGCATTTGCGTAGCTGTTGCTTGCAACGTCAGAATCCCTGCTCCTTGGGACTAAATCAACATCTTCATTACTGGAAGAACTGGCATCGCAACGGTCTAAGTGGTTGGCCCCCAAAGATACCACGGACGATTGGGAAAACCTAGACGCCATCAAATCGCCTAAAGCCATCCAACTCGAAAAGGAGATAGATCAATTCCAGGAGACCAGACCAACGTAACAGCCAATCAATTAATCAGCTCCGAATCTTTTTCGGACCTTTCCACGACGAAGAAGGCCCCTGCTGTTGAGTATCGATAGAGGAGCTAATCGACGAAGCCGCTAAACCAGCGGCGCATGGAGACGCGCAGGAAGGAGGATAGAGAATCCAGCTCGTAGAAACGCGAAGAGAGAGCAAGACAGTTAGAGATGGCTAGCTCGGAGAAGCGTCTGAGAACATCAAACCCTAGATGGGAGAAATGGTGGAGGAGATGGAGGCGGCTTGTTGAGGAATGTGAACAGTGGCGGCACAGAAGCAAAAGAGATTGTAAAAGAGAAGAGAGAGCTTCCCGGCGATTTTACCTTTTAGGAGAAATTTTGGTTGCTCATTCATTCATAGTCATAGGTGATCGAATCAATCCATATTTTGCTCACGCATTTATTTATTTAGTAATAATTATTATTATTTCGAGACCGAATTTACTATTTTTTGCTTCGTCTTTTGTATATATACCTATTCTAAAATCATTTAATTAAGTGTAATTTTGTTGCCGTATATATTGATTTCATGATGGCATCTTATTACATGCTTGAATTCAGTAAATTTATGAACAGATTAGTCAAAAAATTAATTTCAATAAAATCTGATATGAAACTTTCTTTACTCATAGGGCTAACTATTAACTTACTAATCAGAACATGATTAAAATGTTATAGCTTGGGTTAACGTTGCTTCCATTATTAATTAACTTGACGGTTAATTTAGTAGGTATGCATGATTTAAAAAAAGGTGTAAATGCAAAATAGATAAAAAAAAAATACCAAATTCGTATTTTATTATTTAATCTTCCAATATTAAAAGTTAAAGTTAATCTCTAGTTTTCATTATACCAAGTATAACATTTATATATCTACAATTTTTAATCATCATAACTCTATCAATAGTCAACCATCATATTACAAACCTCTTCATGCAATTATATTCATCGTACTTTTACAATTTTCATGCATCACAACTCTATCAATAGTCACATATATATTCTCCTATAAACTTATTCATGTTCTTTATATCAATTTTTCTTGAGCACTTAGACATTCTGCTCTTTATTGCATTTTCATCATTTTCTCAAAAACTCATCAACGGAAGAAAATATATTTTACGTAATTGATTACTTTAGCAAGAAAGATGAACAATGATAATATTATTATTTTTTTCTTCTGAACGAACAATTATACGTTTTTTTTTTCTTATTGAGAATGTATTTTTCAATTTTATATTTTTAATTGAAGTTTTTTTATTAAAATTATAATTCCTAAACAAAATAATTTAATTATTTTATACTATACTTTTTGGTTAATTTAATTTAATTTTAAATTTATTGTATGTGCAACGCCAGTTAAATTCACTAGTTACCATAAATATTGAGGCAAATATGTATGAGAATAATCATTTTTTTATTTTCAGAAAGTTACTACATTTAGTCCTAACAAAGTCACAATAATATTCAAAAGATTAAGCAATGGACTTATATTTAAACTCCCCACTTCTCCCCAAATCAACAAGGTTTCTTTATACCAATACGAACATATACCCAGAAATCTCAAATTCTATCGAAAACGACATCAAATATCTTGTTCGTCAAGTGAGAGCGCTTATTGCCTAACCACCTCAACTCGATCGAGGCACCATGAATAGAGAAAAAAAACTGAATTCTGCATGTACAGATACATATGAAGGGAGATCAAAATCTAATTTTTCATGACTATCATCATTATATTGCTACTCACATCTTCGACAACGAGATATCCATCACATCCACAAGGAAATATGCAACCAAACAACGAAATTGATCTCAATCAAACAATATCGTGTATATGTTGTTCTTGAATTGAACAAGCAACAATAAAAACACAGTAACATTCATCTTCTTTTGTGAAGCATAGGGGAGGCGTTATTCGAAACACATTCGAAAAGAATCTACCTTTTCCCACCAAAACACCCATATATATTGTTGTCTAAATTAGCTTACATGCATTCTATATTGTTGGATTGTATTGCTTAGTTATCTAAATTAGCTTACATGCATTCTATTTATACATTTGAAACTAACAACTATTTTACTATTCCTAACATCTATATTTAACAACTATAATAATGTTCATAACAACTATATTATTATTCCTAACAGTCATATTGTTAACATATATCTGCGACAATAAACTAGAAATGTTAACATTCCCGATTCCCTATATTAAGCATGGGCCGACGACGTTACTGTAACCATCTACTGAGATTACATTCAAGCTTTCTACCCCACTTGGAAATTATTGATAAATATGACCTTAGCCATGGTGAAAATGTCTGGCATGACACCTTGGGATTCAAATCCCCATAAATGAGTCACAGTGCGAGCGAACCCAGTTTGAACCTCATCAGCTATGCAAAGCCCCCCCAGCCTTCTGTATACTATTGTATACAGCAAGCAAGTAACCTGGAGCCAATTCGATTATTCCACCCACACCCTACCAATTTTTCAAATGCTAAGCAGTACGTCTTAAAATTTAGAGTGTGACGGAAAAAAGACGTAAAATTGTGCATATAGTTCACATGTATGGCTTCTGACATGAAACCTGCGACATTTCCAGATGTGCCAAAGTGGATAAGATCATGTACATCCCTTGCATACTTCTCACCGTCCGAGCCGAAAACCCCTCTGTATGGATCCGGGTGGGTTCAGTGCATGATGAACTCCACTCTAAGCACAACACAATTAGAGAGGATGGAATCGTTGAAAGATATGAAAATATTCAGTAAACACAATACAATCTATGCCCTAAGGGGGTATATATTCAGTGAATATGCAAAAATAATACGTACTGATAAGCAAACATACCTGAACAACATTGAATTTTCAGTTACGTTGTGCAGTGGCACCTATAGTACGAGACGCGTTTCCATGGTAAGCATCCCTCAGTGATATTATGTCTTGACAACCTGTGTATAAACTTGCTATCATCATCGCGAGCTCATTCGCTTCGGTGCCCGAGTTCGTAAAAAATACTACCTGAATCATAGTAATATCGTTTCCACGTGAGAAATTAGAAGCAAAGGATGCATCTGCTAGTGTCATCCACGTCGTTCTTAATCTAGAATCCATATGCAGTTCAAAAAATATTTCTTTTCATCTGCATTTTTAAAATTCACCGAATTTCACATTTTTTTCAACGAGACAGATATGATACAACACTAGTTATCACCAGAAAGACGAAATATATATCAATCATTAAGAACAATGAGAGAGACCTTGAGTTCGCCAGGGAGCTTGGAAGCTAGGGTTTCAGCGGAGTCAGCAATGGCGGGATTGATATATAGAATAGTGGAGTGTTGGAGACGCTTGATTTGCTCAATTATTGCAGAGACAACATCAGGGTGGCAATGTTCGCACGACACCGTCGCAATCCCACCAAAGGCGTCATTATGCGAGAGTTTACGTATAACAGCTGAAAAAAAGTTTTTTAACGACTCATTAATTGAGCCGTTAAATTTTCACGTCTCAACAGAAGTTGAGTCGTGAGACGAAGTGTCGGGATAATTATCACGATTCAATATATAATGAGCCGTGATAATTCCCGACTCAAATGGAAAGTGCCGCCAAAATAATTATGACGGCACTTTTGGTTGAGCTGCGAAAAATATTTTTATTGTTTTATTTTTGACGTCTCATTTATTTTGAGCAACAAACTTTTTTAAAAAATAATAATACGACCCGTTTTTAAACCCAAATATATTTTTTTATTCTTCAACCGCCGACCCTGTTCTTCTTCCTATCTTCAACCCCGAGGTCCATCTTCTTCTTCCCGTCGTCATCGTTCTTCCTTCTCTTCAACCCCGAAACAATTAAAGAAGGTTCGTCTTCGTCCCGTCTTCATCGTCGTCCGGTTGAAGAAACCGCAACCTTGTCCCCATATTCATTATCGTTGTCCACTTCATCATCGTCCAAAGCTCCGTCTTCGTCCCGTCACATCCCGCATCCCGACAAGAAGGTCACACATCCAGTCGCATCCCGCAGCTCCGTCTTCGTCCAAAGCTCCAGCCACAGCTTTCTCCAGCTTTGCATCTTCTCCAGACCCCGCCTTCTCCAGCTCCCCAGCACCGACACTCCGAAGCTGCCTTCTTCGTCGAGCTCCAGCACCAAAAGTGGTCTTTCTCTAGACAAGCTTTATTGTCTACTTTTTTTTTGTTTGGTTTCGGAGTAGATAGAGTAGGAGGGGTCGATCTCCTTTAGTGTCTTTATTCATTAGTCAAAAGTAGGCTTGGCCAAACAAACCGGTTCGGGCGAACTGGTCTGGTCTTGTCTGGAACTGGTTTGGTTCGAACCGGTTCGGCCGAACTAGTTCCAAATCCAGACCAGTGTTTTTTGCCTTCAAATAGAACAGTTCAAAATAGTACCAAAAATCCAGTTCGAACCGGTTCGACTCGACTCGTTTTTGATACTGGTTTATACTTAAATTTCAATCAAACCACTTTAAACCTATATAATTTTAGAACCGGTTTGAAGCAAAATTAACTAAACCGGTCTGAAATTAAACCAAACCTATATATGTTTTCAATAAACCAAACCTAGAGATATATTGGACTCTCGTATGTTGATGTTGGACAAGATTTTAGTCGGTTGTGGAACATATTTTCAATCGGTTCAATGTGTTTTTCAGTCGGTTCAATGTATTTTTCAGTCGGTTCAGTGTTTTTTCATCCGGTTCAATGTTTTTCAGTTGGTTCAGTATTTTTTAAGACGGTTCAGTGTGTTGGACAGAATTTTCATCCGGTTTAGGTTCGATTTGAACCGGAAAATTTCCGAACCAAAATTGATATTAAAAAAAACAGACCAGAACAGTTCGAACCGGTTCTGAATCGGTTCGAACCAGACCAGTTCTTTTTTCCTTAAACCAGACCAGATTTTTTAGAAACAGAAAAATGTACTGGTTTTTTTCAAACCAGACCAGTTCAGTTCAGAACCGGTTCGGGGTCGAACCGGTTCATGAACAAGCCTAGTCAAAAGTGGTCTTCCCATTCATTAGTAAAAAAAATAGGGAATATGAAAAGTTTGAAATTTGAATTTTTTTAAGGACGGCTCAATAGTATTCGAGTCGTTCAAAATAATTTTAATTAAAAAACAATAGACGGCTCAATGGTATTCGAGCCGTGAAAAATATGTATTTTTTTAAATTTTTTCTATTTATCACGGTTCAAACCCAAATGAGCCGTACAAAATCTGTTTTTTTATTATTATTATTTTTCCTATTTATCGCGGCTCAAACCCAAATGAGCTGTGAAAAATTAAAGAAAACTTGAGGCCCAACAATAAATGAGCCGAGAAAATTAAAGAAAAAATAATTATATATTAACGACACTTGATATTGAGCCGTTAAATGTAAAATAAAGGTGACGACTAGTTATTTGAGCCGTGAAAAAAAAAGTAATGGCTCAATGTAGATTGAGTTGTTATATTCTATTTAATTTAATTTGTAACGGCTCAATATACATTAAGCCTATTGAGCCGTTAGATTTAGCCGTTATTTGCTTCTTAACCGTAGTGCGTCCAGTAACGCCGACCTGTATCATCAAACAAGTACTGCATCTTCCCTTCCACAATATTGATCTGTCTCACGAAAATTAGTTCATCATTTCAATCGATAAATATTGTGTACGATTACAATGAACTAGATCCTTACGTCTGAGATTCGACAGCGTTAGGAACTCACCGGATCCTTATAGAAGTGGAACAAGGAGGGACTGAGGAACTCCTTCCGCTTGGCCATGATCTCCGCCACAGAAGGACCATAATACAGCTGAGGAGAATGATCGAAAGGCGGCATTATAGGGAGTTCATCGAACAATTCCTTCTGGACCGCCGTTTGGGTCAAACTACGGCGAAGGAGAGAATAGCAGTTGGATCGCGATACTGCCCTTCTGGCGGCACAGAGTCTCAACATTTTGCCTAAACGGGAGATGACGACAGCGGATTAGGGAAATTGATCTGTGTCGTTTCTGAAAAGACAGGAGAGTTCTTGCTATATTGTTGGACTGTTAGAGGGAGGATGACGAAAAAAGAACGAAAGAGAGCATAAAATGAGGAAGAAGCCAGGTATTTATAGAGCGAACAAATAAAAATCTAGTGACGCGTCACTTGTGAGGACAAATTATTTATAACTTTCGGATGTGTTGGAAATTGACATATTAACAACATCATACAATCGACTAAATACACATATTTAGGTTACCTCTTTAGAATGATTGCACTTTGCGGAAGCGGAAGTGGATTTGCCTGAGGTTGGAATCACGGTCTGCCGGACGGGAGGACACGCCACGGTTTGACGAGCTATGACCTATAACACCACAGCTACTGACCTCTGTCTATACTGTAGGGTGACTATCTTATCAGTCAACTTCCTTTAGGTTTCTCCAAACTCTGAGCACCCCTATATATACACTGATATATAGAGGGATAGATTTTAAGGCCAAATACTTAATTGGGCTTATGTGAATGGGCTCCCAGCGGCCCATTATCCTAAAACCAAGAGGATGCAATTATTTCATATATATATTTATAATATATAGATAGATAATCCTTGTTTGCCTTTATTTTTTTTTAAAATAAGGAAATATATCCTTGTTTGCATTGTTAACGTTTCGAAAGAATATACACACCATATACGGAAGCACATGCAAACTCAAACTTTTCCACCCTTAATTATGTCTTTTGTTATTTATTACATAATTAAATGGCGATGTAATACATTAAATTAAAATTTACAAGCATTTTAAGTAGATAATTTGTATCTGTTTTACATTGTGTTTTTGTGTTGATTTTTATTGCGTCTCTATAAATAACTTAAATTAACGCATGCATTCTTGCCATGGAAAAACGTAGTTTCGTATTAAAACTCTTTTTCTCCATAAATAAGTACTTACGGTTCTTATTATCTATTAATGTCACCCCTCAAATTGAGTGATTATTTCCACTAATTTAATTTAGTTTGACTGACTTGAGCCAAAATTAAAAAAGTATTTCTTATTGGATTTGAGTAGTATATTATTTGCTTATATATATGAACTTAAATAACTTAATTCATATTTGATGTGAAAAAAAGTCAGAGTGTAGAGTCTACTAGGGCTGGTCAAAAATAACCGGTTCGGCCGAACCGTACCGAACCGTACCTGAACCGTACCGGTTTCGAACCGGTTCAGACGAACCGGTTCACAAAACAAACGTTTTTTTTGAAAAATATGGAGCGGTTCAGAATAGGTATAGAAAACCGGTTCAAAACCGGTTAACCGAACCTTTTTTTGTACCGGTTTTAAACTTAAAATACTACTAAATATTAAACCAGACCAGACAAAACTGGTTTTTCTCAATCTCACTCTCCTCTCGGTCTCATTCTCCTCTGTCATTCTCAGACCTAATTGGCAATTCTCGCCGCTCGGACGTTTCCGCCTGACCACGCATCGCATCGCCTCGCCTCCAACCTCGCAAACCATCTCATTCTGTTGTCGACGCTTTCTGTTAGTTATCGTCGTCCTCCTCCTTTTTCACCTTCAGTTAACTGCTATCAATTAGTTGCTTGTACAAATTTTGTGTGCTTCACAAGGATGAGAAGCTACGTTGGTGCGCAATTCTGTTTGTCTAGCAATCTTTGCACCCCACTTTTTTCACAGTACTAGTAATGTCAACGATGATTTATATATAGTACATGCCTTGTTTCATCATCTCTTCAAAACAGTTGGTTTATAAGCCTAAAACTCTCGCACAAATCTGATTCTTCGTGTGCATTAAATCAAGTATTCATTCCGCTTATGTCTTTGTCTCTTCCTTTCTCCTGGTGAATGCAGCAAACGAGTTGAGGACTAAAAAGGTCTTTGTTAAGCATGTTGAGACAGAAAACAGCTCTGGCACTGCAAATGATCTTTTACAGTCATTGCTGGTTAGCGCTCTTGATTTTGCTGATCTTTTACATTCTTTATACTGCCCCCCGTGTCTGTAAATTTTTCATTTAAAATTGATTTAGCTACGACCATTTGGTTAGATACCTATTTGCAAAAAGATCAGAAACTTGTTTGCTTCGGTGCTGGTAATTGGAATAAAAGGAAATGGAGTTGTACTAGAAAATTAAATTTTATGTGTGGATATCATTTCTATATGTTATTTCTTGTCAAGATTTTAATTCTTAGTGTAGTTCCATCTTTACAGTTCACTGATTATCCTTATCTTTCGTATATATATAATAAGCAGTGAAGAAGAAGCAAAGAAGAAGATTTACAATGTATCATGCGAGAGATATTTTGGTTTTGGATGTGAGGTTGATCAAGAGACAGCGGATAAGCTTGAGGGTTGGTTTATCTTTTAATAATCATACATATATCTTTGGGCTTTTCATCTTGGTATTTCTTTTCACTTGATGACTCATGAAAGTTTCTTGGTCTATGGCTACAGGAATACCTGGTGTAATGTTTGTGCTGCCAGATTCGTATGTTGATCCCGAGAACAAGGATTACGGAGGTAAACTTTGTAAATGAAAATTCTTTGTAGTTGGCTTATAAGGAATCACATGTTGTAGCTTTCGAAGGTCAAACAAAATCACAGTCTTCTTCTGTGGCATTGTTTGATGTGTATAATAATCTTTCACTTTAAGATTCAACATGTGTTTGTGTATGTACTGTTATCACATGGATGCATCGAGATGACACGCTAAGTACTTTATGTGCCAAGTCAAGTCTGCCTAGAATATATGTATGGGACTCTGAATATTTTGGTGAGTAATCTGGTTCCAACTTGGCATTGTAGAGCCATCTGACATTGCTTAGCTTTGCTTATCTTTCATATGTCACTATAACATATAAACAGGTTCGGCCGAACCGGTTTTGAACCGGTTCAGAACAGGTATGGTAAATCAGTCAAAATCTGGAGCGGCCAAAAACTGGAGCGATAAACCGTACCGGTTTTAAAATGTGGTAAATGTTCGGTTCTGAAAGTGTGTGACTCAATGTAAAATGTTTGCCCCGAAAGGTGATTCAAACTTATAAGTTATATACTTACTGGAGTTTGACCAACTATATAATCATGCTAATTCTAATATTTTGAGCTAACAACTACCGAATTGTACCATATTTTCTTGCAACACCGTCCACAGCAGGTTGGCTCTGAAGCAATTTATAACGTATCAATCATGAGAGACTGTTCTCACTACTTCAAATTAGCATGACTGAATTCGGTGCCAACACTTATTCAACAAAAATAAATATACTATAATTGTTGGATCACAATACAAGGGTTCTTATTTCTTTCGATCGCTCGAAGCTGCTCCGATGACTTGCACGAAAGGAAAGTCTGTGGAGTTCTCGTTGCTTTCCCTCTGATGATAAAACCAGACAATGATCGTTTTTCAGGGGAGAGTACATGAAGAGCAAAGGTTGGTGGGAGTAGTAAATGACAATCAATGAACAAATGAGGTTGGTGGAGGGGTATATATAGTCATCCTTACCATAATCATGGTAAGGTTAGATCTGACCATGGTAATTCGAGTTATGTCTGAGGCGAGCGAACCACAGTACTCAGGGGTAATGATTATGTGTAGGATAACTACTCTATAGTAGATTGTCATTTCTGTCAGTCTTGTAAATATCCTGTCATAAATGGTCAAACTAGGCTCTAGGTAGCTTAGGAAAAAAATTATAATTTATAAGAGTTTAGGGTTGAATTTGTACTTTCAAGATACATAGTTTATAATAATTTTTCTGGTAAAATAATATTTATAATTATTGTAATACATGGACAAACTCAGACAGTGAGACCCGTGGCATGTATGAAGAAAATTTGAGAACTTTTATCCTTCCTTTTTTTTTTTTTGTATTTATAATATAATTTTAAGTTTATTTATAAAGAAATATATGTTTCTAACCTTATTTTTTATTTAAAAATATATCATTTAGCTCAAAATACATATTTATTGTATAAACTTATAGTGAACACTATTATAAATTATTTGAATACAAGTGAGGGATTTGGATAGCGGAAAAATAAATTGTAGTTAGTTGAGAATGAAATAATAATACTCAACATCAACAAGAGCCAAATTAACCATTCATTGTCAATTCCGTACAAATTAACCATACATGTAACATTTAATTATATATACGTGTAGACCCATCAATATATTGGATGAGTTGATCGATTTAATTAATTAAGGTTCTAACATGTATTTAAGTTGTAAATTTGATGAATTGAAAATGTTAACTCGTATCCAACACTTTAGGCTGATGAATCGACTAGTATGACCTATCATTTTTTCATGCAATTTTATATTAAACACCAATACAATATATAAATAGCTAAAATAAAATTGAAAACCAAAGGCTAAATTTTGTATTCGATGTTGTCACTGTTTTTGGGTTAACTACTAACAGTCTATAAATTATGTGACTGAATGAGCAAAGTTCATCATTCCACTCTTTATGCCCTATTTGGTTTGTAGAATTGACGTTGTAATAGGAAATATGAATTCTTAATTCTCATGTTTGGTTTGCGGAATCGGTAAAGAATAGAATTTGAATTATATGATAACAGAAAATCTATTTGATTAAAAAAAGTAATTAAAGAAACCAATTATAACTTTATCCAATAAAAAGTAAATGGATATAAGTAAGAAACATACATAGGGATATAAAATGACAACATTCACAAATATAAAATGCATTTGACAATGCAAAAAATCTTAAAGTACTATCTAATCATATGATTAAAACATGTGAAGCCTTTATAATTAATAACTATATCTTTTGTTTTGTTTTTTGCAAAGACTTAAATTCAACAGGGGAAATATCATAAGAAAAATGAATTTAAACACTTCTTTTTGGCTAATATATATACACTTTAACCCACAAAATTTATAACCTTATGGCAATGTACATAAGTTCCTTCTCTCTCACTCAAACATACTATTGAGTATTGACATTTGACAATGCACTCATTAGAAGTCTTTCCGATTCATGAGTTATATATCGGAGAAGAAGGACCTTTTTGCGATACATTTGTTGATTATAAAGAGGATTATTTTTGACAATGATCAAATATTTAGCGCAATTTTCTTTTCAATTCAATATGTTGTAAATAATTTAACATGTTTGAAAATAATATTAATTGATACTTTTTTAAATCCTCCATCCAAAATTTTTGTTAAATATTTTTCAAATATACTAAATTAATTGAATACTTTTCAAAATATCACCACAAAATTGTACAAATTTATACTAATGTTACAATTACTTCCCCAAATTCAATTCGAACTCAATTAGGATCCCCTGACCTGGATTCCGACCCAGATTAGATCACCCAAGGATGGGGACCTGGTCTTGGGACCCAAGTTAGGGGACCCTAATTGGGACTCAATTGGTTGGAGATGAACCAAGAAACATAGTGTTGCAATAAACTTTTGTGTAAATACGATTGAACCATTTTCAAACTTTTCTCTTATAGATATTATTGAATATATGAAGGAGGACTTGTGACTTAACCTTTCTTCCATTCAACTATCTTACCGGTCATTAGAATGTATATAGTTAATTATTTACTTACTAACTAAAGTTGTTTGAGTATTGTAACTCTTTATTTAGTTAGTTTTATATAAAATTGTAATTAATTTGCTAGCTCCGATCCGTCTTATTTATTGTTAAATGGTGACGAAAACATCCTTACGTCTTTCATGTGTCATCAAAATTCACGTACTAAATTTTAAATTTTTGTAAAATTCAGTTGACAATTTTTTTCCCTTTCAAAAGTTCAACTATTTTTAAAAGAAGAGAGTAAGAAACAAAATGTTAATCTTATTACCATTTTGAGTATGCATTAAGGAAAACAATGAAGTTCATTAGGCAATCGTCTCGTATGCAGAGACCGATGTCTAATGGATTATTCATTCATTTGCACTAAACCTCATGCAACGCAAATGCATGAAAGTGCATTGGCCATGCAAACGCAAGCAACGTTACGTTGAATTTGATAGAGAGAGACAAGCCCCTATCAAGAACCCTAGTGGCATGCACTCCATTCAAATTCCATTTCTATATTTTTTCTTGATTGGAGAGAAAGAGAAGATTGAGTCTACGCATGAATTAGTTGGAAAGATAATGGATGGTGGTGGCTGATTTATAGATAGGGGTGTCAAAACGGGTCATGGGTCGACCCATGGGTCGTGTCCACCTTGGGTCGTGTCAGAGACCCTCTGACCCAAACACGACCCGTGTAATAGTATGGGTCAGTTTTTGAAACCCAAACCTGACCCGCGGGTTGGTGGGTCAACCCGCGGGTCAGAATGACCCGTCAGTAATGGTAAGGGTTGGGTCAGACTGATTCGTTCGACCTACATGACCCGCGGGTCAATCTGACCCGTTCGACCCACCATTTCAATAAAAACAAAAAATAGACTAAAATATATAAATGGAATGGGTCATGGGTTGACCCGTGGGACAAGGCTTCTGACCCAAACCTGACCCGTGTTTTCACGGGTCATCCATGGGTCGTGTCAAAATGACCCATGGGTCAAAAACTCTGACCCAAACACGACCCGTGGGCGGGTCAACCATGGGTCACCCACGGGTTGGGTCAAATTTTGACACCCCTATTTATAGATAGGAGACGACTACTCAATTACTCATCCTAAATAAATAAATTCAACACTAATACACCTGTTACCGACGAAAATTTAATTCGTCGGCATAATTTAGTCGGTAAAAGAGATAATTACTGACGAAAAATATAATTTTGTCGGTAAAACTTATTTTTACCGATGAAAAATAATTTGGACGCTAAACATAAATTTTACCGACAAAAAATTTATATTTCATCGGTAAATACAGTATAATTGTCGATGAAAATCCATTTTCGTCGGTACAATACAAAGGAAAAAATAATAAAACTTTTTTCGCCGAATAAACAGTATTTGAACGCTAAAAATGAATTTTACCGACGAAAAATTATATTTCATCGATAAATAAAGGTATATAACATTATCAACAAGTGTGGCTGCCCAGTTTCAAAACCACGACCTTGTGGTAAATGATAAATCTTCTTACCACCGAACCAAATGACACTTGTGTTAAATTTTAGCAAATATTTAATATATATTTCTATTAATTTGTGTAATGAACTAAAAATTCAAGAACCTAAATGCTCATATCAAAAACCACGACGCAGTTATCTTCTTCTTCTCACACACCTCTTTTCTGCTTCCTCTTTACCGTTCTCACTTCTCCCTTTGTTTGTTCTCTTCTCACGGTGGCAGGACCTCTTCTCTCGGAAGCTCGGCCTCTTCTGTCGGTGGTTCGATCTTGTCCCCGCCGCGTCTTGTTCTGCCTCACCAGTCTCCATCAGGTAAAACCCTAAATTGGAGAAACTGTTGTTCAAAATTCTGATTTGGAGAAACTCGTGAAAACTCTAAATCCAATATGTGTGGTATCAGCGTATAAACTCTTCTAATGTTGTTCGAGGTTTGTGGTATGAACGTCACTGTCTGTTGCATTGTGGTGTTCTCTTTTCGATGAAATGCAATCAAGTGAATCACTTCATAAAATAGAAGTGTAGTCTGACATTGATTTTTGACAGAGCTAATGTGAACTTATTTCTCTTGAATTTTGATGTGATATATGGCTATATATTTTTGACAGCCTCGGTTTTACTGGTCTCTATTGCGAAGTTTGCAGCTCAAAAGACTAATGACATGTTCTTTTCACGGAATGGAAAAGGAATTCGGCTTACGGATTCCGTAAGAAGTTGTTCTTTTCGCAGAATTGCAAAAATTTGGCTTACGGATTCCGGACGGGGTAGGCTTAGACATTCCGTGTGAAAAGCTCGGAATTCCTAAGCCGAGCAGGAATAGGAGGCGAAATGACTGAAATGCCCTTACTTTAAAATTTATATTAATTCAACAATTTTATCTTAATTAATAATTAATTAAATAAGTTATTTTTTTTAATTATTAATTAATTATATTATAAGTTTTATTATTCTTAATTTTAAAATTAATTAATACAAATTATATATATTATATACTATACATATACAAGGAGGGGCAAATATGTCATTTTACCACATTCCATTCCCTTTCCATATACAATTCCACCAAATAAACAACAGAATTTCTTATTCCATTCCACCAAAGAAACAACTTCATATTCTTATCTCCTATTCCTTATTCCCTATTCCTATTCTCTATATTCCTTATTCCGAATTCCATGAAAGAAACGCCCCGTAAGGGTGGCAGATGTTTCGGACTCAGCTTGCAGCGAAGGAGATAAATAGCCTAGTGGATCTGTCCATTCTGTGCTTTTGAGAAGTTGAGTTATTTTATCTGTGGAAGTTAGAAAGCTGGCCAAAATGATAACCAAATTGTTGAATTGAGAAGATATATCAGATTGCAATCTGGAAGATTATTTCTTCATGTGTTCTTTTGTTTATGTTTCATTGTTTGAGGACCATTTCATTATTATTTAGGTAGCTGGGTCGTTTTATATTTTCAGACTTCTTGTTTGGTTATTTTCAGATTTATTAGTTTTGCTAGGTTATTTAAGGATGAGAAGACTCCAAATGAAGGAACAGTCTTCAGTGATTCCCAAGTGCTGCGTCTCCTCGTTTTCCATTCCGTCGCTTCGTCTGCTAGGGTTTGTGTATTAAACCCATTTTTGTCATGGTATCAGAGAGTCTGAGGCGATTTCTGCCCTTGTGTCTTCGCTCCTTGCTCCTGACTGCTGCTTGATCGGTGATTTCTTCTCAGTCACAGTCGATATAGGATTTCTGTGATTGTCTTGGTCACGGAAAGGTTTGGCTTACCCCTGCTTGTTGATATTTGTGATTCTCTGGTTGTTTCTGCCTTCTTGGCTGTGGCTGATATTGGTTCGCCTAAATCGTCGCCTTTTGTTGCTGAATCTGTGCTGGTTATTGTTGATATTTGTGATTCTCTGGTTATTGTATCTGCCTTCTTGGCTGTGGCTGATATCGTTTCGCTTAATCGTTGCATTTCTATTGTTGAATCTGTGCTGGTTCTTGGTATATTGTTTCTTTTCTATTTTCTTCGTGCCGTTTCAGTTCCTTTGTGAACTGTGGTTTTTTTTACCAAGAAATAGATTGTTGTTGCTGTTCTTGTGGTTCTTTTGTATGATGGCTGAGGAAAATCCCATTAGAGAGGCACGGAAAATTGCCACCGATGGGGTTGACCAAGATGCTATGGCTTCTGTAGATTTGCATCATCCCCTTTATCTTTATGCAAGTGACAATCCCAGTGTGAGCATGATATCTGATAAATTGACTGGTCCTGAGAACTATGCCATGTGCAGTAGAGCTGTGAGATTTACTTTGCTTGGTAGAAATAAATTAGGATTCATCAATGGCACTTGCATGAAAGAAAATTATGATGTTGCTTTTCATCACTTATGGGATAGATGTAATGCAGTAGTCCTAGGCTGGATTATTAACTCGATTACTAAGGATCTTGGAAATGGTTACATGTATTGTGAGAATGCATTTTTTGTATGGAAAGATCTTAAGGAGCGTTTTGACAAAGTTAGTGGACCTAGGGCTTATCAACTTCATTTGGAGATTGTTATGACTCGTCAGCGTTTGGATTCCATTTCTGCTTTCTTTACAAAATTGAGGTTATTGTGGGCCGAATATGATGCTGCTTGTGCCTTGCCCCACATAGAAGGAGATGACTTTAAAAAACACATTGAACATAAAGAGAATCAAAAACTTTTTCAGTTCTTGATGGGTTTAAACGAAAACTATTCAGGTGTTAGAAGTCATCTCCTCCTATGGAACCCCTTACCTTCTGTGAATCAGGCCTATAACCTTTTGATTCAGGAAGAAAGTCAAAGGGGAATTACATCTGCTATGAATGTTAATGTCGGTGCCTCTAATGCTAATGATGTTTTTAATTCTGAAAAGCCAAAAGGAAATCCGAACCTTGAATGTTCTCATTGTCATAAGAAGGGGCATACTATTGAAAGATGCTATAGTAGAGGCTGTGATTTTTGCAAGAAAAAAGGTCATTCAAAAGATAATTGTTTCAAATATAGGGATTTTTTGGAGGCAAAAGGATTAAATCCTAAGGCCAATGCAACTTCTACTGACAATGGGAACTTCAATTCCAATGATGTTAAAAATACTGCTAATGATGTATCCTCGAGTTCAGGTTTGCAGGGCTGTGTTACTCTCAGCCGAGACCAGTTTGAAAAGCTCTTGCAGACTGTAGGACATGCAGGCAGCACTGCCACATCAGCATGTGCTACCGCTCCTACTGTAAACACGTCTGGTATACTTTCTAACTCCATTCACTTACAAGATAGGGATAATTGGATTTTAGATACGGGGGCAACCAACCACATGACCAACAGAAATGATTGGTTATGTGGTGAGGAAAATGCAACCGGAACTAGAGTTCAATTACCAAATGGAGAATTTACTAAAGTGGATAGTGTTGGAAGTTTGTTGTTTGGTGATAAGAAATTGCAGAACATTTTGCATATACATGATTTCAAGCATAATTTGTTGTCCATTTCAAAACTCACTAGGGAATTGAACTGTTCTGCAACTTTTTATCCTGAATTTGCTATCCTGCAGGACCTCTCAAATGGGAAGGTCTTGGGGACTGGCAGTAAGGATTCTGGGCTGTATTTTTTCAGATCTCCCAAAACGTGTTCTGCTCCTACTGTTCTGTCTTCTGTTGCTGAGAATGTTGTTTTGTGGCATAAGCGATTTGGTCATGCTTCTTTGAAAGCATTGGAACATGTTGTTGGATTAGATTTACATAAGAATAAAGTGTTGGATTTAGATGATTGTCATGTGTGTCCCAAGGCCAAGATAATAAGAAATTCTTTTCCTATTTCTGAGTCAAGAGCTGATGATGTGTTTGATCTTATTCATGCTGATGTGTGGGGTCCGTATTATGAAGTGTCTCATGATAATAAGCGTTTTTTTCTCACACTAGTTGATGATTATTCGAGGGTTACATGGGTTCACTTGATGCAGTTCAAATCTGATGTTTTCCGGGTCCTGAAACATTTTATTAGCATGATTGATACTCAGTTTAAGAAAAAAATAAAATGTTTTAGGACCGATAATGGGAAAGAGTTCTTTAATGAGCATGTGAACAAACTTTTGGGGGAAAATGGTATAATTCATCAAAGTAGCTGCCTCTATACTCCCCAACAAAATGGGAGAGCTGAAAGAAAGCATAAGCATTTGTTGGAAGTTGCTAGAGCCTTGAAGATTCAGGCATTCATACCGAATTATTTTTGGGGAGAATGTGTATTGACTGCTTGTTATCTGATAAATCTGATTCCTTCTAAGATTCTAGGTGGAAAATCACCTATTGAGATGCTGAGTGGGAAACAGCCTAAGGTAAACCATTTGCGTGTATTCAGATGTTTAGTATATGCCAAGAATATGGTGGTAGCTGATAAGTTGGCTTCCAAAGGCATCCCATCAGTAATGATGGGATACTCTGAGACTCAAAAAGGGTATAGATTATATGATTTGAATGAAATTTTTTTTTTTGTCAGTAGAGATGTAAAGTTCGATGAAAATATTTTCCCTTTTGAAAATAGTAGACTTAATCAGTTGCCCATATCTCTTGAGCACTGTTTCGATTCTGACTCCAGTGATGATTATGTTCCTGAAAGGAATGAAATTGAGGAAATCAGAATCGAAACAGATGTGATAACTCCAAGTGATGAACATGAACAAGAATCTGATGGAGATGTTCCAAATGACGAATCAGAACCTGATTCTGATGGAAATGAAAATGTTGTGGTTCATGATCTTCCTGCTTCTACTACAAGTAGATCAGGAAGGACCATTAAGCCACCAATTTGGATGAAGGACTATCAAGGGTCCAATTTGTCTCACTGTCATTCTATTGGGCAATGTATTTCTTATGATAGAATATCTGACGAATATCAATGTTTTTTGAGTTCTGTGTCTCGATTAGTTGAACCTGATACCTATTCTGAGGTTGTGAAGGAAAGAGCATGGGTACAAGCCATGGAAGAAGAAATACAGGCTCTTGAAGAAAATCAGACTTGGGAGTTGGTAACGCTCCCACAAGGTAAATCTGCGATCGGCTGTAAGTGGGTTTATAAGCTTAAATACAAATATGATGGTAGTTTGAGTAGATATAAGGCCAGATTGGTTGCGAAAGGTTATAATCAAAAGCATGGAATAGACTATTTTGAGACATTTTCTCCTGTTGCTAAGATGAACACTGTCAGAACCATTTTAACCTTAGCATCGATTTATAACTGGCCTCTTTTTCAAATGGATGTTTACAATGCCTTTTTACAAGGAGATTTGGACGAAGAAGTTTATATGCAAGTTCCTGATGGTTTTAGTAAGAAAGGAAATAACCTGGTTTGCAAATTGAAAAAATCTTTATATGGGTTAAAGCAAGATAGCAGGCAGTGGAATATTAAGTTGTGTAGTTCTCTTGTTAAGGCAGGTTATGTTCAGTCAAAATTTGATTATTCAATGTTTACGAAGCATGATGGGAATCAAATTGTTGTACTCCTTGTTTATGTGGATGATCTGCTCATATCTGGTAATAGTGAGAAGATGATATCTGATTTGAAACATGTGCTGGAAGCGAGTTTCAAAATGAAGGATTTGGGTGAATTGAGGTATTTTCTGGGCATTGAGATAGCCAGGTCTGAAAAAGGCCTGGTACTCTGTCAGAGAAAATATGCTTTTAAACTCATATCCAGTGCTGGTCTATCTGGTGGTAAAACATCCAGAACTCCTATGGAGTTGAACTTGAAACTCACGAGCAAAAAATATGATGAGCATTTGAATGTGAATAAGGATGATGCATCCCTAGATGATGTGTTCATGTATAGAAGACTGGTAGGAAAATTACTGTATTTATCCATCACTAGACCTGACATATCATATGCTGTTCAAAATCTTAGTCAATATATGCAGGAACCAAAAAATCTCATCTTGCAGCTGCCTTGAAGATAGTCAGGTATATTAAGCGAGAACCAGGTAAAGGTATATTGTTATCTTCTGATACTCAGCCTGAATTGATTGGATATTGCGATTCTGACTGGGCAAGCTGTATTGAAACAAGAAAATCTGTGACCGAGTTTTGTGTTTTGCTGGGAAAATCTTTGATTTCATGGAAGGTTAAAAAACAAAACACGGTTTCTAAATCTTCCGCTGAATCTGAATATAGGAGTATGGGATCTTGTTTGACTGAGATAATCTGGCTTAGAGGTATTTTGGGAGAACTAGGTTGTGTTCAAAGAAATCCTGCTGTTTTATATTGTGATAATCATGCTGCTATTCAAATTGCCAATAACCCTGTGTTTCATGAAAGAACGAAACACATAGAAATTGATTGTCACTATATTAGGGAAAAGTTGGTTGAAAATATTGTGCAGCTGCAGCATGTAAAGACAGGTAATCAAATTGCGGATATATTCACGAAGGCCCTTGGAAGCCAACAACACTATTTCCTCTGTGGGAAATTGGGAATGAAGAATATCTTCATCAAACAGGGGGAGATGAATCATGAACTTCCAGATTGAGGGGGAGTGTTGAATTGAAAAGATATATCGGATTGCAATCTGGAAGATTATTTCTTCATGTGTTCTTTTGTTTCTGTTTCATTGTTTGAGGACCATTTCATTATTATTTAGGTAGCTGGGTCGTTTTATATTTTCAGACTTCTTGTTTGGTTATTTTCGGATTTATTAGTTTTGCTAGGTTATTTAAGGATGAGAAGACTCCAAATGAAGGAACAGTCTTTAGTGATTCCCAAGTGCTGCGTCTCCTCGTTTTCCATTCCGTCGCTTCGTCTGCTAGGGTTTGTGTATTAAACCCGTTTTTGTCACAAATCGCTTGCTTTGACGTAAATCTAAGTTGTTCTTGCATCTGGTGCTATACTGCATAACAAGGTAATGCCACTGTACTATATTATTTTCTAAATTTATAATCTGTACAGTTCATTATAGCTGCTATCATATCCAATCTGGAAGATGATTATAGCTTCGTTTATTTGTTGCATCAAGGTGCGGGACATGCGAGCCTCTCAAGCATCTACAATGGATGGTATCCCGGAGAAGCTCACTAAGGATATTTCTATTCTCCTAGACACTTGTCTATTTCGCTTTTCTTTTCTGATATAGATTTGCTTAACTGATGTGGAATCAACTCAGATTTACATCTGATATATTTGTGCTCAATAGCAACAGTGATAGCACTAGAATCAACTCGGATTTACATAATGATGAAGAAGCACCACTTATTGCATCTTCGAGGTTGTCTCATATTGGGCGAACACAGGTTAGCATCCATGTTGTATAGGAATAGGAGTAGCATACATTGCTGCTTCATCTAGGATAAATATGTATTGATCTTGCAAAAACAGTGTAAAGGGAAGAGAGATAGATCAGTGCTTTAGTATATGCATGTGAACAAGAAGAAAATGTATAGACTACATGACGATACTTTAGATGAGCTTCAGTTCGTAAAAGCAGATCATGAAGATTTTTTAGAGCAGAAGGTAGGGCTGGTATAACTCTACTTACAATCATTTTGATCATGAAGGAAGGGTAGTTTTGCTTCAAGTTGTTTGGTGAAACACAATTGTCTCATATAGGATGAGCAAAGAATTTTGAATTTGTAAAATGTATTGTTTGAATATGTAAATCACGTTCATGCAATCTTATCTTCTTTATGAACAGTTGTAATTCATCTATATGTCAATTCACAATAGTGTAATTTTTCTATTTGTAATTCTTTTTTAAATGAGTTCGTTTTTTACTAACGGTCGTCGGCATAATATGTTTAACGACCAAACTGGCTTTGTCGGCAAAAAGGTATTTACCGACGAAATTATTTTCATCGGTAAAAAAGAAATTGCCGACGAAATAGCCTTTCTTCGGTAAAAAATTATTTACCGACGAAATTGTCTTTGTTGACCAAACCGGTTTTGTCGGCAAACACATATCTTTGTCGACAAAATTTCCGTCGGCAAATTAATTGTTTTTATCGACGATATTTTTGTGACATATTTCGGCAAACTTTCACCGACGAAAATTTTACCGACAAAATTCTGCATTTACCGATGAAATTGATTTTTCCCGATGAAATTTTTACTTTTGCCGACAAAAAATATCGCCGTCAAAAACGAAAAATTTGAGTAGTGCAATTCGCTTCGTATATATATATATATATATGTGTGTGTGCGTGTGTAAAACAGGGTTAATTTTAGAACTAAACTTATATATTATATGAAAAGTCTAAAAATGAGTCTTGTTTAGAAAAAAATTAGTATTTAAATAGTCTTGAATGTTATTAAATTAAGACTTGTTTAGAAAAAATATTTTAAAAAAAAATAGACTTTTAAGTTCAACTTTATTGTGTGTGTCGTATTCTAGTAACTAAACGCAAACACAACACACGGAAATATTTTCATGTCCTTACTATCGTTTTGTCATATACTTCTACGAAAGTGATTTTTTCGTGCGTTTTTTACTAACATAATTTTTGATATGTATTGGTGTCATCATGTTCACTTTCTCGTGAATGTTGTAGCTTCGTGCTGTCAATCCAACTATCTCATAGCTTTATGCGATAAGACATGCATGGATTGTTGGTTTGCCTGATTTTGCATGAAATTTTCATCGTGCTTGGCTTTATCAGAATTTAATGTTTGAACTTTTTTAAGGCATGTTGCATAGTACTAAAGAGATAGAATCGCTTTTGCATGGAGTACGTATTATAAGTGTTTGTATATATATTGAACATTAAAATGTCGATTTGAATACATTGTTTGGAATGAATAACGTAGATAGATATGATGCAAGTAAGTGATAAAGATGCCCACAAACAAGACAAGACAAGCATAGTGTCCCAGGGTTTTTTTTTTTTTTTTTAATTATGGATTAAAAATCTCTAAAGGTGACAACTAATCACCCAAGTTCAATTACAGAGCCAACAACGTCTTTTTGGAGAGCATTAATAGTTTCCTTCGGAGGTGAACTATGGATTTCCAACACTTGCCGCTGGTTGAGCGTCATACTCGTCATGATATCCGCTACCGCATTCCCTTCTCGGAAGATATGTCTGAACTTCATTCTCTCGAACTGCATCAACAGGTTCCTGCAATCCGCAATAATCGGCATTAGTTTTTGATTTTGCATATTTTCCTCAGAGATTACCTTATGGGCAGAGATAGCGTCCGTCTCAAGGTGAATAGATTTTAGTCTGAGTGACTTTGCCAAAAGCAATCCCTCTCGGATGACCCAACACTCCGCAGTGAGACTATTTGGAGTGAGACTATTTAGTGTCTCAGGTTAGGAGTTAGCTATTTGGAATAGAACTGTCCAGTTTGTTAATTACTCAAGCAGAATAGGTTCTCGGAAGTACAATTAATTACGTTAAAACTGTATACGTTAAAAGGAAAATAATTAGTAATAAATTGCTAGTTAAATTTTATGTCAATTTGCGAATTTAATTTTGTTCCCATCAAATTAGTAACTGCATTTTTCGTTTTTCGTGTAAAAATTTGGTTCTATTATTATTTTTTGTTATTTATGATGAAAATACTTTAAAAATTTACTAAAAATACCATAATATTTTAGTATGTTGGTAAAATAAGGTCAAATTTTTATAAATAAAATTCACAATTTAAGGGTATTTAAGCAATTTTTAAAAATATTTTTTGTCTGAAATTAACGAAACAATGGGCAGAGCTAGCATTTTACATTACACGAGAAGTTTATCTACAATTTATTACAAAAAAATCAATCAACAAATTACACACTCATATAAAGTTCAATAAACGATTTGGTATTAATGTTAAGCAAAATAATTGAAGTCACTCAAACTATACATTATCTTGATTAGTTGAAAATATTTCAATTCACTTTTTTTAGTAGACTAAAATGCATTGTAGTACCTAGAAATCTTATATTTTTTTTTCATAGGTAACTCTTATATTTAAACTAAATATAAATACCAAATAAGCATTGAATTTATAAAATTTCTCAATTAGACGCACCTGCAGCTACATTCGCATATTTGACCAAATTTTGGTCAATCGGCGAATGTAATTATCGGGGTTGACCAAAATTTTAAATAAAAAATGGAGAAAATATATAATAAAAAAATTCTTATACTTAAATTACAATATTTTAACTTTCAAAAGGTCGATCAAAGTTGGATTTGGAATGTTTGACCTAGATTGACCCATTTGCTAATTATTATAGAAAATACAATGGAATATTTATCAGTTTTTCTCATTTGTTTTTACTACTTTTCCCCAATTTTTAGAAATTTTGGTCAAAGCTAGACCTTTAAATAACATTCGTGAGTACGTCTAATTAGTGCTTATTTTGATATTTAATTTATATTTAAATGCTTATTTTTTTAAAACGAAAATAGGTAGAAAACGCCATAAAAACAAATTAACAAGAGAAATTATCTTAAATAAAGGGACTACAATGCAGAACTCAGAAAAGTGATTTTAGGATTATTTTAGTATTTTTAGAATGATGAATTTATTATTATTGTTACGAGGATGAAGCTAGAAAACTTAGTAGTGAAAATATTAGAGTAATAATAAATAATTGAACTAAAAATAAATAAATGGGGACAAATGTATAATTTAAAATGACTAAATTAAAAATTATTATATTTTGAAAGGTCAAATTTAAACAAAATTAAAAGTTGAGAAAGTAATTATGCTCCTTCATCCCAAAGTGAATTTGTCCTGAATTGTTATTGAGATTAAAACTATATTAAATAGCGTTCTCTTATACTTGAGACTAGTATTTATGAGACTAGTATTTCTTTCATTTATTCATAAAAAGCTATAAGAATATGGTTCCAAGTCAAGCTTACACTACAGGAGGTATATTAAATACCGGCTAAAAAATATATTTTTAATGGCTGACAAATGCAGTTCAGCCACTCTGGTCGGAAGAACCTTGAATAGGGAGGTTGAAGATAGACAAACAGATTCTATTACTCTTTTTAACTCAGCTTCCCCCTCGCCGAACTCAGCCTCCAAGCTCTCTGGTGACCTTGTGTGTGCACAAATGGGTGACCCCCGAAACTGCCGATGGAGGCTTGCTTGCTTGCCTCCGGTGGTTTGGCGTGAAGACTTAAGGAGGGGTGGTGGGGTTGTTGTCGGGCAAAGGGATGGGAATATGGGACGAAGACCCGATTAGAGTGAAAATAATTGAATAATGACCTGGTTGGATAAAGTGACGTTAAATTATATTTGTCACGAGCCGGAAAATAGTTAAATTACTTTTGAAAACTTGGTTGGCGTGCAAATTTGTTGGCGTGTGAATACTTTTATTATTTTTTATTAATTTTTCACGGCCGAAACTAAAACGAGCCGCAAAAAATATTTTATTTTCACTTAAATTAAATAAGTTTTGAAAAAATAAACGTGAGCCGTTAAAAATATTATATATATATATATAAATTATATACTTTTCGCGGCTCAAAAATAAAATGAGTCGTGAAAAGTGAGAAAAAACTCCACGACTCAAACAACTGAGCCGTAAAAAAATTAAAATAACGGCTCAATATACATTGAGCCGTAAAGTTTAGCCGGTAAATGCTCCATCTCCCATAGTGTTACAACCTGAACTGCGTTTATAATAGAAACCTATTTAACATTTACATTATTGATTCTATTAGAGCAGTTTTCTTTTCTAGACATTTATTTAGATGACCAATATATATATATATATTGTCAACAAGTAATATTCGAAGTGGATAGATCTAAATCTAAGTAAAATCCAATATTATTGAATTATTAAAGAGGTGGGCCCTCTTTGCTACTGACCTTCAAATTTTCTTTTCTATCCTCTAGATTTTTAAGAGGGTCCAAGAACATGGACAAATTAACAATATATATATATATATATATATATATATATATATATATATGGTTCAATGGTTTCCAAGCTTTATGATGTTGTTTAAATTTATTAACCTCTAGGCACGGACTATCAACATGTCGTATCAATATTACCTTTTGATATTGTTTGAAGTTACAAATACTGAAATTGTTACACCAATTTCCATAATTCTGTTATCTATTTATACCAGAAAAAGGATGATGTAGATACAAACATTTGAAGGACTAATGACTTAGACCGAACCCTTTTTTAAAATTACTATTATGGACATTCTTTACACTTTACAGGAAGAACAAAGAGAGCAAGCAAAATCACTTAATAAATTAGGAGGGTTTGCAAAAACAACTTACAGGTTTATTCGATATTTATAATAATCGATTTTTTTATATATCCAAATGCTATTGTTAATTTGTTTATCATGTTAGTAGAACAAAATACTAAAGTCAACCATACAAAATTATATTATGCATATAAAGCATATATTAATAATAAAAATTATATAGAAGACATGATTAATATCATGATATGTATGTCATTGTCTAGGGCCAGGACCATTAGGGAAGACCGTTGTCTTTTTTGTGATGGTACTATTAAAAATGAAAACCAAAAATAAAATGTTTCCGACATGGTCCCCAGATAAGCTTGACCCATTGATTGTAAAACGTATAGATATGTAGATATATTAATTATATACACTGCGTATATACATAAGGGATAGGTAAAACTCTTGCTCATATGCTTCACCCACAAATCTCAACTCCACTAGCGCTGGAGGAATTTTCAAATATAGAATTTTAGGGGAGGAGTATTAGAATTTGAAAAGAAAGGATAAACATAGCTGAACTTTGAGGATCTAAATAATTTGTTAGCTTATTTTAAAAAAATGACTAGTTATTTTTTTAAAAAATATATATAATTTGTTAATTTTATCTAATTATTTGTTAATTTGTAACAAAATCTTACATTTTATTTACTAACGTACTCTATTTTTCTAGTTTTTGTGCACTTTGCTAATTGAAATTTGCAAAATGGGAATTTTGCTAATTAAAATTTGTATTTTATTAATCGAATTTTTAATTTGGTAACTTTTTTTTTTTTGGTAACTCACATGTGACATATACGTTTGTGTCTCTGTTAATATTTAATAATAAATTAAAATAAACAAAAATTATAATTTTATATAAATTCAGTTTTACATTGGTTAAAAGAAAAACCTTTAACTGATAAATTATTTAAATTCAAATTTGAGTTAGTAAATTGTTTTTGGGGGGCCAAATTAGTAAATTAATAGGAGTTTTTTAAAAAAGTAGGCACTGTGCCAATTTTTTTGAAAAAATAAGTATACTGAAAAAATATTTAGCAAAATGTATATAAGTGCTACTGGGGGTAGCGTTTTTTACAACGTGCGCTACTTTGAGTAGTGTTTTTCGAAAAACGTCACTAGGGGTAGCGTTTTTCATAAAACGCGCGCTACTTGGGGTAACGTTTTTATGAATTTCGCTACCCCTAGTAGCATTTTTTTTTACGATTCGATGTTTAATTAAAAAAAAATTATGTATTTATTAAAAACATTTAAAAAATTATAGTATATAAATATTTTAATTGCGATTCAAATGATGCAAAATAATATTAAATTTGAACTTACGGATTGACTGTAGGCTCTGCTGTAAGTTGAGATATGAAAATTTGACTTAAAAAAATATAACTCATACCGTGTAAGTCCAAACTGACCACGGTGAACGTCATTTATGTCGTAATTCAATTATCTACCTAGAGCATTTTTTTATTAGAAATTCAGTAATTTTGTAACCTAACATCGCTTGTCTTATAATTTGACCGAAATAATTAAATGCACTATGTGAGAAATTTAATTATGTACTTACTAAAAAAAAATCAAAAAAATTAAAGTGAGTATATAATTTAATTACGAATTAAATAACGCTAACTAGACGTTAATATTTTACTTTTAGACTGACTCTATAATATAATACGTAATTTACTTCGTATTATATCGGATTAAAGTGAGTTATATTTTTTTAAGTCAAATTTTCATATCTCAACTTACGGCAGAGCCTACACTCAATCCGTAAGTCCAAATTTAATATTTTTTTTGCATCATTTGAATCACAATTAAAATATCTACTTACTATAATTTTTAAATTTTTTTTAATAAATACATAATTTTTTTTAATTAAACATCGAATCGTTAAAAAACGTAAAAAAAAAAACGCCATTAGGTGTAGCAAAATTCGTAAAAACGCTACCCCAAGTAGCGTTTTATGAAAAACGCTACCCCTTGTGGCGTTTTCCGAAAAACACTAAAAAACGCTACCCCAGTAGCACTTATATACATTTTACTAAATATTTTTTCGGTATACTTACTTTTTTAAATATTTTTATTTCACAGTAATTACTTTTTAAAAAACTTCAATTAATAGTCTGTAGAAGTGATTTTCTAGTATGGAACTAGACATATGTCAAATCAGCCGAGCAGCGACCTGAGCCTTTCCAGACTTGCAGTCAGATCAAAGTACACCCATCGCAATTCATAACAAACGGAATCCGTCAATGGTCAGAAAAATCATTAATTATATTTTATTTATAAATATTAATGACGCTAATTATGCCGTTTCCGTGACGACACACAATGTACGGCAGGTTGCTTTTTTTTTTTTTAAAAATATGCATGTATTCATTCCGAATTCAAAACCCGTTCCAATACTATTACAATTATTACTCAAAATAGTACTTAATAGGAGTGGAGGTCTTTCGACCCAATTGTTTAGTCACACTCCTAATTTTGCTTGTTTCGCAATCCAATTCGCGTTTTCATTCGCGGATCGTCGCCCTTGAAAACATTATATATATTATATGCATATATTAATTTGACAAGTAATATTTTTAATACATTTTCTCACACCTAAGTTTTAATGTTAAATTCATAACTTCTTCTTATATGTACAAATGAAATTTTTCTTATATCTACATATGAAATTTTGTTATTAAGTTTTATTTCTAAAACTAAATTATAATTAATTTTATGTATTACATATATTATTTTTTTTCTAAATTAGTATTTGCATGTTTAACATTTATGTACCCAATTATAATTATGCATGCAATATAAATTTTAACACATATATAAAAAAAAAAAATTAATATTATGTACCCAAATTATAAGTAATTTTGTGTGTTATTTGTTTTTTTTATAAATTAATAGTTTCATGTCTTATATTATGTACTATATTATATTTATGTGAGACAATACTTTATTAAAGAAATATTTTTATCTTTGCCATTAGAGTTGTTAAACTTGAAATTTTTAACACTTGCTTACAAATGTTGATCATGCTTACTTGTAGAAATATAAAACTTAGTGTATGATATTTGTTTAAAATATTACTAATTAATATTATGATGCAATAGTTATTTAACTATAAAGTACTAAAAATATGAATTATAAAATAGAATTAAAAAATCATCTTATGTATTATGTATTATTTTTTGCAAATGTAAAGAAAACAAATACATAGGAAATTTGTTATTATAAATACATTGTGTTAAATGTTAAAATATATTTTTTATTATAGGAAATTTGTATTATTAATACATGTGTTACCATTATTAATACATATGTTTAGAGTAGGCTCAATTATAAACTAATTATTAGTTAGACCAAAGTATAGTTTTTTAAGGGGACACTGTAACTGTGTACAGTTGGACACGACATGATTAGACACGTTTAGACACGACACGATTAAACACGTTTAGACACAACACGATTAATTAATCGTCGTTAAACGTGTGTTTGTCGTGTTTGCAAGTTAGAGTTGTTAGGCACAATTATTAATCGTGTCTAAACGTATAAGAGTTGTTTAGACACGCTTAGTAATCGTGTCGTGTTATTATCGTGTAAAATGCATATCGTTACAAGTCATTAATCGTGTCATGTTAGAAATTGTCACATCTACTTGAAATAACGGGACACTTCTTAGAATGCATTCTGGAAGCTACTAACACATCAAAATTAGACAAAAAGTTTAATAATAATAATACTTTTATACATAGATATAAATTTGGTTAGATGGATTAGATTTCGTACAAGTTACAAGTATAAAAAAGATAATTTACTTTTTAAAATAATACATTTTATTAATTCATATTAATGTACATTTTCCCCAATAATATGATAATTTGTATACTTAAAGGGAGTTAGAATTCTTTCAAAAAAATTTAATCAATCTTAATAACCGTTTTATTATTTTGTAGATTTCATTTTACAATTAATACTGAACATTTGAAAATTTTGCAACGTGATCGATGAATTTTGCAAAAAAAAAAAATACTTTATTACTTGTGCTTTGAAAAACAAATTATAATTTGCTATTTGACACATAATAAATACTAGACTCCAGCACGCGTTACGCGCGCGCACGTTGTCATCGTTTGTCTTGTGTGGAGTGTTAGGAGAACATGATCGACCCGACTCCTAGGATAGTACAAGAATTAAACACTTGGTTAAAAATATTATTTGAATTGTAAAACTAAAATTAAATTACCTAATATAATTAAACAAATGTTTAATTCTTGTACTATCCTAGGAGTCGGGTTGATCATGTCCTCCTAACACTCCACGCAAGACAAACGACGACAACGTGTGAGCGCGTAGCGCGTGCTGGAGTCTAGTATAACCATTAGGAAAATACACTTAAGTGGATTCTAGAACTTTCATTTTCATTTTATTTTAGATTGTAGATGGAATTTTTCTATAACTATTCATTGAGTGAATGAAAATTGACTCTTAGAGAACAATATAGATATATAAACAATATCATTAGTAGTAAATAAAAAGAGTATACTCAAATTATCAAATTAAAGAAAGTTAAGATGTATATCTTCCTCCTAACTAATTATAACAAAATTGAACAGTTAATTGATATAGCTAAATGAAAAGAATATAATCAAATATAATTAAAGAAAATGATTATGCACATTTTCGTTTTTACTATAACAAAATTGAACAGTTAATTGATAAACTTAACAAAATACTTGGTAGACTTCGTTCGAGTATATATTTTGATAATTCTTTTAAAATCTTATTTCTTAACCAAAACTTTTGTTGGTGACTACATATAATTGTTACTATAAATTTTTATTACTATGCATGAGAAAGTAACATATAATTATTTGTTAATAATAATATGATCAAACAAATATATGCCGATATTTGATAAAGTTGAACTTGTGCATTGTTTATAGTCACTTATAGTCATACTATGAGTATTTTCACTCACATACCATGTCATACTATCTCATCTCATACCAACTATCGCTTAATGCTCAATCTCGAACTTTATATGAATATTCACACTGACTATTGCAACAATTATTACAAATCTACCATGATAACATCAACTATCGCATAATGCTCGATCTCAAACTTTCTATGAGTAATTTTTACACACATACCATGTCATACTATCTCATCTCATACCGTGTCTGACTTCGAACTTTCTATGAGTATTTTCACTCTGACAACATCTGTAGGATTTGACCCTATGCGCTCATACCATTTGAGATTTAAAACATGCTCACAAGTCAGAACTCGTCAATGAATGCATTCAATATACTCTTAAGGTATCTTAACATGTTCAATACCATGTCTATAAAACAACAACTATTACAAATCTACCATGACAACATCAATAAATTCCCACTAATTTGCAAAAAATAAATAAATTTAGATATTTGATAAATTTATTTCTTATTTTTTTACTTTGACATTTTCAGAGTTAATAAAATATGGGCAAGTTAAGTATTATTTATATTTTAATTTCAGATATATTTATCAAATGTTTAATTCTCATACCAACACCTCAAGCACAATAAATATTTATCATATTTATTTCTAAGAATATGATCAACAAAATATATGTCGATATTTGGACTAAATTAATATTGCACCTTGTTATAGTCACGAGGTAAATGCGCTCCCTCGAGACCTCTTTTTGAGTATTTTACACTCGACATCCCCAAACCCCGGGATTTGAAAATCTTGGGCACTCTCACACCTTCACCATTTTTTTGAGTATTTTACTTCTGACATCCGACCAACATTTCTTTGAGTATTTTACTCTCTACATCCGACCAACCATTCTTTGAGTACTTTACTCCCGACATCTGACCTTTCTTTGAGTATTATACTCCCGACATCTGACCTTTCTTTGAATATCGTACTCCCGACATCCGACATTTCTTTAAGTATTGTACTCCCGACATCCGACATTTCTTTGAGTATTGTACTCCTGACATCCCCAGGATTTGAACCTGAGCGTTGTGACTATCTATGATTTAAGTTGTACGCCTGAACCATCTGTCTCATAAGTCTGAACATGTTAGTGAATACATTCAATATACTCTTAAGATATCTTAACAATCAAACTACCATGTACATGAAACGATGACTATAAAAAATCCACGGTGACAACATCAATAAATTACCAGTAAAATTCGCACAAAAAAATAAAATTAGATATTTTATTATCTTCTTTCTTATTATTTATTTAGATATTTTCAAAGTTATTGTTTACTTTAATATTTTCAGAGTTCATAAAGTAGGGTTAGTTAAGTATATTCATATTTTAATTTTAGATTTATTTGGAATGTACGGTTAAGTAAAAAAAACACTCATAGAATCTAAATTTGATCAATCCTAAAAATATTATGTAAAGATAATAAATAATAAACCCTGAAAATTAATATTGATTTTTATATTTAAGTAATTCGTAAAATATTATTTCAACACATCACTAGTGTTATTTTAATTTTGTAGTAAAATATTTTTGTTACTTTTTTCTCGACATATAATACCTAAATGTTGGATGATATTAGTTTGAAGTTATAACATATTAAAATCTTTTGGCAAAAAAATTAAAATAATGAAGAAATATATTTAATTATTTTATTAAAATAACTTTGTCAAAGTGTTGGAATCATCTATGCATTAATATTAATCATACTAAAAACATCTATAAGATTTTTTTTTAACATTTTAATAATCTCACTATTTGAAAATACTCTATATACATAATTATCATTATAAAAAATGTATACATTAATCAAATATGTCCTTTCATTTTGGTTTTAAGTTTTCAAATTTGATTATTTTTTTGTATTTATTACTTCACGCGATAGATTATGTATATTAAACATATAAATGTACATAAATTTTGATCGATTTTAATTCTATCTGATTATTTAATTTTATAGATGAAATGTATTTTTATAACAACAGTGCTTACAATTCAAAAAATCTATAACTTCTTGGAAAGAAGAGAGGATGTTTTGAAGAAAATTAAATCTATATAATTGTAGAAACATTTAAAAGTCACAATTACCAAAACAAATATGACGACTTGAGAACATAATATAAAATATCATTATTATGTAAAAATGTAAAGTTATATGAAATAACATATATAGTAATTAATTAAAATAAAACTAATTAAAAAAAATGGATAAATGATGAATGAGATTTATTCTTCCACTCTAATTTAAATTTCAAACTTGATTATATTGTACATCTTAATTATTTATTGCTTCAAACAATAGATAATGCATATTTGACATTATTAATTAAGTCTAATTTCTCTCAGTTGTAGATGAAATTATAAGTTTTATAAATGATTTAAGTTTTATGATTCACTGTTATCTTAATGTCCGATAGATAATGTGCAAATATAATTTTATTTGTTAGCGAGATATAAAACAAATGACACGTAAGAAAGGATGAATGGATATTGATAGAGAAATATATAATTATCTTCTAAAATTTGTAATGTTACGTGTGAAACTGGTTAATATGTATGTATTTAATTTATAAGGTCATAATATGAACTGGTTCAGAACAAGTATGGTAAATCAACAAAAATCTGGAGCGGCCAAAAACTGGAGCGGTAAACCGTACCGGTTTTAAAATGTGGTAAATGTTCGGTTCTGAACCGGTTCAGGGCCGAACCGGTTCATGCCCAGCCCTAGGTTATATGTTTGAACCTTCGTGCATATAGTTTTTTTTATAAGCTTTTGAGAAGATATTTGAATGACAAAAAAAGAGAGGTATAATGATATAGAAAAATATTATTATTATCTTGTTGAGTTTGTAATGTTGCATATGTGTGTAACTGGTTAATATGTGTGTCTTTAGGTTATAAGGTTTTATATGTTCGACTCTGTGTGCAAATAGGTTTTTATAACATTTTCAGAAGACAGTTAAATGACCAAAATAGTCATGATAAATATAAACTAATTAGATTATTAAAGGGTATTTGTGTCAATTTATAGACATCGGTTACAAAAATCAATTTTGTCTTAATAATATAGATTAGTAATATACATATATATCGAAAAAAACTGGCGTATGAGAAAAAGAAAGGGATAGTGATACATAAAATATAATTATCATCTTGTTTAATTTGTATTTGTGTCATTTTAGAAGTGGCGGTTATAAAACCTCTTCTGCCTTATTAATAATATAGATAATATAAATAAATATAGATCTAAAAAACTGGTGAATGAGAAAAACAAAAGAAATAGTGATAAAGAAAATATAATTATCATCTTGTTTAATTTGTAATATTGCATAAGTGTGTAGTTGGTTAATACGTATGTCTTCAAGTTATACGGTCATAAATTCGAGTCTCTGTGGAAATATTTTTTTATAACCTTTTTGAGAAGACATTTAAATGACCAAAATAGTCATGATAAATATAAACTAATTACATTATTAATGGGTATTTGTGTCAATTTAAAGGCGTCAGTTACAAAAACCACTTATGCCTTAATAATATTGATATAGATAATATAAATATATATAGATCTAAAAAACTGGTGCATGAGAAAAAGAAAGAGATAGTGATAAAGAAAATATAATTATGACATCTTGTTTAATTTGTTATGTTGCATAAGTGTGTAGCTGGTTAATATGTATGTTTTCAAATTATAAGGTCATAAGTTCGAGTCTTCGTGGAAATTTATTTTTATAACTTTTTTGAGAATACATTTAAATGACCAAAATAGTCATGATAAATATAAACTAATTAGATTATTAAAAAGTATTTGTGTCAATTTATAGGCGGCGGTTACAAAAACAACTTCTGCCTTATATATAGATTAGTAATATAGATGTACATATCTCCATCACTATTTGACAAAGATAAAGCTATTAAATTGCAATTTTATATAAACTAATATAATAGTATGTTAAAGAAAAAACATTATCCAATAAATTGTTAGATTTTTACCGTTCAATTAAAAAGTAAGTAATTAAACGTATAATATATATATATATATATATATATATATATCAAATAGATATCGTGCGTTTTTGTCTTTATGTATTATTGTGTGTATACTAATAAATTTATCTTCAGACTTACCAACTTCGAAAATTATAATATTAAACTGCTTATAATAAAAATTATGAATTCAAATATCAAAGGTAAGATTTTTTTTAAAGTAGAATTAAAAATTCTAAAATAAGATTTAAAAGTTATTAAATGATAGTTATTTAGAAAATTAATAAGATATTAGACTTGACAACATCATTTTACTATATTATCACGTATAGTAAGTATATCGTATTTTGATATAAAAATATTAACTCGATAAAATAATATCTTGTACCATCGTGTTGATATTATCTTCTGTAAAAAAATATAAACTGTGGAGGGAAAAACAGTTGAAAGTCATGAAACGTGTTTAGGAAGGCGGTGGACTGTAGACTTTGGAATCAGTTACGGTGGTCTTTTTGAAAGGGATAGATCTGCAATTATAGCAAAAAGACAACTTCAGTCCCTCCAAAGCTGACTGGTCCCTATTTTTTGTTCTTTCCTCTTTCTACCCCAAAAGTTTATTTTATATTTTTCATATAGCCCCAAATGGCCCAAAAGAAAAGGAATATTCAAATCAATGTACGTGTGGTATTATACTATTATTATTATACTTGTTCGAAAGTGGGGATCAAGTGTACTGATGCTCTAGAGTTCCAATATTCACAGAAGTTAGCAGCACAACCTAACTCTTTTCAATGTTTTTTTAAAAGAAAAAGAGTATGTTTGTTAAGAATGAGAATTGGGTCAACAACCAAAGTCGAAAGATTATCTACTTCCTTGATCATACCGGTCTTAGCAGTTAACACAAATTTTGTATTAAATTAAATTGGTCAGAAATTAAATTAATTATAAAACGTTACCTAAAATCTAATTATAAAAAATTAGAGAAATTAATGATTTTTCTTATATGTGAATGTCAGCGGCGGACAAAACGTAATGGATGATTCACATGTGATGACAGTCACATGTTAATATAGTTTGGTAAATAAGTTTGAAAACTGGTTATTTTGGTATTTGATTTTAAAATGAGGTATATTTTGGAGTTTTTTTCAAAAAAATTGGGACGACTAAATTGTGACATTTTTTTAAGTCTTCTGTTATTTTGCAATTTTCAAAACTTATTCTATTAAATTTGGATAGAAAAGTTGACGGTTGGGGCAAAGTTTCACTTTGAGCAAACATGATGGAAGAAAAAATTATGATTTAAACTTTAAAGGGAAATCTGAAAATTTGATTAACATTATAGACAATTTCATATTTTACCCTAATTTAAATGTGCAAAGAATATTCTCATGCATGAAATGCATTCTTAGTTCTCCGGCGTTGTCATTCACGAATATTCAATTAAGATTTTTCCCAGGACTTATGCCAATCTGGATAGCTTTTCTTTTACCAAACATGGTGAATTCCTTTGCGTGTTTCACGAATATTTTGGTAAATAATTGTTTGTTTATATTGTTATTTGGCTAGCTGTATGAATATTTTATACTCATACAAATTTAGAAATTATTATTATATATTTGCATCAACTCTTAATAGTGGCTTGTTAAATGGAAAAGAAATCTTCATTATACCCATTATTATCTTCTTGTTCATCTTTTCTTAATTATAATGTCTATTTATTCACTCATTTTAATCTTAATCTTCAATTGAGTTTGATTTATATATATAAATAGCAGTCAACTACCTGAGCTAAAAAAATGGTGTTAATCTTTATTTTAACCTAAATTTTGGCTTTGAAACTTTGAATCGAACTTTAAACTCATTTTTTTGGTCAGATTCAAATACAGAACTCAACTTTTCTTTTTTAAAAAATGAAGTTAAAAATGAAATGAACATCAACACATTAAACTCAATCTATGTTTTTTTAAAAATGTTTGAGCAATTAAAAAATGTATTTTCTGACACCCTTTATTATAATAGTATCTCGATTCCATTTTTGTAACTACTCACCCCCATATACCACGAGGCGGTCGACTTCAGTTATGACAATGAAAGTTTTTTGCGTTATTCTGAGTTATCACGTGTAATTCTATTTTTGAGATTTGAACGAAGGTATCACTACTATTAGGGTTTAGTAGGAGATATTTATGGAATGTAATGAGCGACGTGATATTCTTAAGTTTATACATGTGGTTAACTAGAAATTACTATGTACCATTGATATAACAAATGCAGGACCTTATTATAAATAGATCAAATATGAAGTTGCACTATGCAACTTGTTTCTTGACCGTATAGCTACTTATAGAGCCAAGAAGGAAGTAAGATCATGTGAATTTATTATTATTATTTTTGAAGAAATACGAATAAGTACATACATATATACATATTACACACACTTGTTTAGATTTTCAAACCCTCAAAAAAGAGCAACCACAAACCCTAAAAAGACAGAGTGGCATTATGCTTGGCAGAAGACAAACAAAACAAAGACATACAAACAAATCTGCAGAGAGAAAGAGAGAGAGAGAGAGAGAGAGAGAGAGAGAGAGATCTAATGTGACAAGTGGTGGAGATTGGAGATGTAATCAGTCTAATTTCTGCAGCTCTCTCTTAAGCTTTTACACACTTGAATAGAAAGCTGGTCACAGAAGCACCACCGTCAGCTCATCCGCCACATCGCGGTCCTCTTTCGTCTCTTCCGGCAAACCAAATCCTAGAAGCCTCCTTACTAAAGAAACAAACAAAACCTTCTTTCACGTTGATCAACCTCAGATCTACCCTTTAAGGATTCACCAAGTTCCATGCAGTTCTGAAATTAGTTCAGTCGCCAAGTTTTCTAGGGTTTCGGTTCTTAGGAATCAACTAAATGCTCGCTGTGTCACCTCTGGGGAACAACACAACGAACAACCATGATCATCAGTACCATATTCATGACCAGAGACAGGAAGAAAAGATGGAAGCCTTTGCTACAGACCTCGCTCAGGATAACGACTTCCACGATTTCTGCAACGGGAACAGCCTTCTGGACAGCATCGACTTCGACGACCTCTTCCTTGGGATCCACGAAGGCGATGTTCTTCCAGACCTGGAGATGGACCCGGAGCTTCTCGCTGAGTTCTCCATCACCAGCAACGAATCGGAGACCTTGAATACATCGATTGATCAGAAGTTCTGTTCTGGAGATGGAAGTGATCAGTGGGAGTGTTCGACGAAGGAAAGAGACAAGGTCTCGGCATCGGAAAACAATTCTGACCAGTCTTCTCCATTGAATAGTCGGGGAGAAGAAGTTGCCAGCAAGATGGACGACTCCGTCGTAGTTAATCAGACGAGGAAGGAAGCTGCCGACGTCGTCAAGGGGAAGAAGTGGACGGGACAGTCTAAGAGTCATGCTCACGGGAAGCGGAAAGTTAAGGTTAGCTTTAATCTTATTGTAGAACAGTTTAATATACGCTAAATACATATACACATACAAATGAATATCGAATCCAGATGTACGTAGATATCACTTTGTAGAGTTTTCACATACACATATATGTTCTTTTTATTTTCTAGGGTTTTGTATGTAAATTTTTTGTTTTAGGTTCTTGAAATGTGTGATATAGGTGGATTGGACGCCAGAGCTACACAGGAGGTTTGTTCAGGCAGTGGAACAACTGGGAGTGGATAAGGCTGTGCCATCGAGGATCTTAGAGCTCATGGGGATCGATTGTCTTACTCGACATAACATTGCTAGCCACCTTCAAGTACGTGTCCAAGAAATATATACATAAACATTTCATATATGAAAGAATTATCATTATTACTCTAGATGATTGTAAAAAATGAATCAGCTATATGGTAGTATTTCTTGTATCCTATATAGGATATAGATGAAATGAATCCATTTGCGTAATTTTTCACTGTAATAAAAAAAAATGCTTAGATCCTAGCTACTCAATTATGTTTTACATTTGTAAACAAATTATTTATTTCAGAAATATCGATCGCATCGGAAACACTTGTTGGCTCGAGAGGCGGAGGCAGCTAGCTGGAGCCAGAGGCGGCAGATGTATGGAGCAGTACCGGTGGTGGCGGCAGCTGTAGGAGGAGGAAGCAAGAGAGATGTAAACCCTTGGCTTGCACCGGCAGTTTCAGCTACCTTGGGTTTCCCTCCCGTGATACCTGCACCCATTCCACACTTCAGACCACTGCACGTGTGGGGTCATCCCTCCATGGACCAATCCCGTCTTAACATGTGGCAAAAGCACCATCATCCTCCCTCCACGCCACCACCTACTTGGCCTCCGGCAGTACCACCCCACCATCATTTGCCACCGGAAAGTCCCTATTGGCCTCATCCTCATCAACGTGTATGGATTCAACTATATATATGTCGCCCTTTCTACTATTATACATATATATATATATCGTAATATAGTTCATGATAAGGGTAATATTTAATTATATATCCAGGTACCCAATGTACCAACTGCAGGAACATCAAGCTTCACCCCACTATTAATACCATCCCCAACGGTGACAACTCAGTCCTTACTCTTTTGGAACCTTATATTCACGTGTTGTTTTCTGTGGTGCAATTACTTAAAACAATTTAAGTTGAATAAATTCACATGTGCATAACACAGAGATTTGGTGCTCCACCCGTCCCGGGAATACCACCTCACGCCATGTACAAAGTAAAACCAAGCAGCTTCGGCCACTCGACTGGTCCCTCACCAGCTCCCCATCCACTGGAGTTGCACCCGGTGAGTGACTGCATGTGAGCTTTATCTATATATATATATATCCACATATAATATAAGGCCTTACAGTTGATTTTTTTTGTATGAACAGTCGAAAGAGAGCATCGATGCAGCCATTGGAGATGTTTTATCGAAACCATGGTTGCCAATGCCACTAGGGTTGAAACCTCCGTCTGTCGATGGCGTGATGGGGGAGTTGCAACGACAAGGAGTTCCCAACATTCAGGTGGTTGATCAGCCGGTGCTGATTCAGAGTACAACTTAATCCGACGACATTTCCTTGTATTAGATGGAATGAAAATTAGCATCTAATCAGTGAGAATTTTTCATAATCTTTTCGGTCCTTCTATATCTTGTCTAGTTATTATATTATATATATAATAATGAGTTAAACTAAACCGAGATGCGACATCTATGTAAATGAGTACTTCCTCGGGGACATGATATTTCAATATATAATATTGGACTTCAAATGTCTATATTTTTTTTTTGGTAAATAGACTTCAAATGTCTATATACTTTCTTATACCTTTGATAGATGTCAAACAATACACAGAATATGCATATAAATATGGATAAATTGCTATTTTGCCTTATAATATTTCCTTAAAAGTATATTTTCTTAGTATTCATCTTTCAAATTTGAGCATATTTTGAGTTCCCTTTGCGTCTAAATTTTCATTCAAAATTAATAAAATATATTTTACAAATTATAAAAATAATATTTAAATTCTTAAAAAGTTTTTGATGTTATAATAGTTTCAATTCAATTAGAATTAGATTGAGCCACAATTGAGAAATTAGGGTTTGGATTAAAATTCAAACCATGGGGAAGTCTAGTCTAAGTTGACATCCAAACTCAAATCCTCCTGAATAAAAATCAATTCAGTTTCACTCGAATTGAGGCTGGGCGAGACTCTAATCTTAATCTTCACTTTCTATTTTCTATTGAAACTTTAAATATTGGGTACTCTAATTTGCCTGGCCATAAGGGAATGAACAATAACAATAAGTGGAACATAACATGTCCTTTCTTGACCCTACGCAACATACGACATAAAGAGTTATTGTCTCATTCGGGAAGTACTTACCCAATCTTCATTGCAATTCGCAGTCCATTTTTTTTGGTCAATCATTAATTGATGTACAAATATTACTATATAACTCTTGGATCTCGTTTTCTCACTTCGTCCTTGATTCGTATCACTTCGTCCGTGATTCATCCTCCTCAAGTTTTCGTGTCGGGGGGGGGGGGGGGTCCATCGTTTCCCCTCCGATGGTAAAGTCAGTCGGAGTTCGGTGATAAATGGAGAGGAAATGTAGTTGAGTGTGTTGAATGTAAGTTGGAGAGAATTGAATTTAAGTTGAAAGGTGTTAGCAAGGTAAAATCTGTTTCTCACAATCTCTCTTGAATTCAATACTTTGATTCCTTCAACTCAACCACAATTACATGTACTTATACTATTTTGTCTAGCTACATAATCATTACTTTTGACTCTCTAATTTCAACTTTACTATTTCACTTTTGACAAACTTACTCTTACTTTTGTTGACTCATTGACTTGTTGACAAACTTACTCTTACTTTTGTTGACTCATTGACTTGTTGACAAACTTACTCTTACTTTTGTTGACTTATTGACTTCTTGACAAACTTACTCTTACTTTTGTTGACTCATTGACTTCTTGACAAACTTACTCTTACTTTTGTTGACTCATTGACTTGTTGACTTAGCCATGTTAACACTCCCCCTCAAGTTGAGTGGTCGGATCTCCGACACTCATCTTGCCCAGTACTTCTTTGAAAACTTTCGAGTTTACTGCTTTAGTCAGTATATCTGCCAGTGTTCTGAACGAACAAATGACAGTTTGATGCTTCCAACTTCGAGATTCTCTTTTATGAAGTGTCTATCCACCTCAATGTGCTTGGTCTGGTCGTGTTGAACTGGATTTTCAGAAATACTTATCGCAGCTTTATTGCCACATAGTAACTCACATGATTTGGTTGGTGGAAAACCAATCTTTGTCATTAATTTCCTCAGTCACAGTACTTTCGTTAATCCTCTAGCTATCCCACGAAATTCTGCTTCTACACTTGAGAGAGCAACAACCTTTTGCTTCTTACTTCTCCAGGTCACCACATTATCACCAATAAAGGTGAAATATTCGGATGTGGATCTCCGATCAACTGGGTTGCCTGCCCAGTTGACATGTGTATATCATTGGATTTCCAGATGACCTTTTCTTCTAAACAAAACTCCATGTCCTGAGGTGCCCTTCAGATACCTCATAATTCTCATGACTGCTTCCATATGCTCAACTTGAGGTTGATGCATAAACTGGCTTACCACCCCAACCGCATAAGCTATGTCTGGTCGAGTATGTGAGAGATATATGAGTTTGCCCACCAACTTTTGATATCGTTCTTTGTCTGCTAGTCTCGCTCCTTCTGATAGTTGTAAGCCATGATTTACCACCATTGGAGTTTCAGCTGGTTTGCATTCCAACATCCCTGTCTCTGTTAGAAAATTCAGAGTATACTTTCTTTGATATATAAAGATCCCCTCTCTTGATCTTAATACCTCGATTCCAAGAAAATATTTCAACATCCCGAGATCCTTCATCTCGAATTCTTCGAACAGGTTCCTCTTGAGCCTGTGCATTTCTTCTATATCGTTCCCTGTGATAATCATGTCATCAACATAAATGATCAAACATGTTATTAGATCTCTTTTTTTTTCAAGAATAAGATATGGTCTAAGTTGCTCTGCTTATACCCATATTTTTTCATGGCTATAGCGAATCTCCGAAACCATGCTTCAGGAGATTGTTTCAGACCATAAAGTGCCTTTTTTAGTCGACAAACCTTTTCTTCTTGAATTTCATTCATGTATCTTGGTGGAATTTCCATATACACTTCTTCTTCAAGGTCTCCATGAAGAAATGTATTCTTCACATCGAACTGGTGGAGGGACTAGTCTTTAATCGCGTTTATAGACAACAATACTCTGATCGTATCCATCTTGGCTACATGCGAGAATGTCTCAGAGTAGTCAATCCCGTATGTCTGAGTGTATCCTTGTGCCACCAATCTTGCTTTGTATCTATCAATGAACCCGTCTTGCTTGTACTTGATAGTATACACCCATCTGCACCCTGTTGGTTTCTTTCCAACCGGTAGCATGCAAATCTCCCATGTCTTGTTCTTCTCTAAAGCCTCCATTTCAACATCCATAGCTTGTTGCCAATTCTTGGATTGTTGAGCATCGTTAATCGTACTTGGAACTTCTTCTGTGAGAATAGACATTGTGAATGCATTCACCTCCTTACTTAGTCTTCCCCTTACTGCATTTGCCACAGGATACCTGGATCTGCTTGACACCCTATCCGGTGTGTATCTCTTAGGAGGTCGCCCTCAATTCTCACTTGGAGGTAATTTTTACCGTCCAGTCATTACCTCCTCTTGTTCTTCTGATTCTTCAACCAGAACATTTTCATCTTGGGGTTCAAACGGGCTTACCGGGCTTACCTCAGATATCTCAAATGATGGAGTATCAGGTGTGACACTTAGTTCGCTAGTCGTGACCGACGTATCAGATGTTGGTCTAATAGTTCAATTTTCCAGCTCGGTTGGATCATCATAGGAGAATCCGATTCAAGGAGGATGGATCTTGTCATTTCAAGGAGAATTCAATTTTTTCTTTCGGCCACACCATTTTGTTCGGGAGTGTGAGGACAAGAGGTTTAGCGAATAATTTCTTTTTCTTGAAAAGAAAATTTTCATTTGTTGATTGACAAATTCCCCCCATTATCAGACCTAAGAACTTGAATATTTTTCTGAAACTAATTTTGGATCATTTGGAAGAAGTGAGTGAATTTGTCAAACACTTCATATTTTTGTTTTAAGAAATACACCCACGTTATACGAGTGCAATCATCGACAAACAACACAAAATACCTAAGACCTTGACTCCTAGATATAGGTGTTGGACCCCACACATCAGAATGAACTAAGGAAAATATGGAATTCACACGAGTACTATTTGGCTTAAACGTTTGCCTATGAATTTTTGCAAGAATACAAGTCTCACAAAGATATTATTACTCTTATTCAAAAATAACTTAGGAAATAAAAGTTTTAGATAACCCGAGGATGGATGACCCAATCTCCTATGCCATAACCAAACCTCTCTTTCTGATGATCCATGAGCAAGTAACACCGAACCTTGTTGAGCCACTTCATCAACGTATTACAGACCAGCGCGTCCAGTGCCACATCCAATAATCACTCTCGTTTGGATATCATGCAGTATGCAAAAATTCGATATCATCACCTTGGTACAAGTCATTTCCTTAGTGACATGAGATATCGACAATAATTTATTCGAGAGATTTGGAACAAGTAAACAATTTGAAATTTTCAGGGTTGGAGAAATTTCAACTGTTTCCATTCCCATCACTTGAACTTTTGCCCCATCTGCAGTATTAATACATTCAACCCGGGACTTCACAATATTCCTAAGATCACGTGCATCATATGTCATAGTGTCTGTTGCACCACAGTAAAAAATCCACTGGCAATTTTTTAAACTGTATTTATTTTGATCTGAATATGCATGTGTCTTATGTTCAGGGACTGAACTGGAATATTTTTTGGTCATTTCGTGACTTTTCATAACTTCCAGTCCGAAATAACTAGGGTTTGAAGTAGAGGGACTTGGATGTAAAATCCAAATCCATTTACCTGTTGAACAGCCGTAGCCCCCATTTGGTCCTCGCCTAGGGTTTCCGCTGCATTGGTTCCAGACGTCGTCGCTGCTCTCGACGGTTTCGGCGAAGCGGAGGTCCTCATTCGATGATGGTAAGGGCCGAGGAGGGTTTCGGTGAGGGGTTCCTGCTATGTTTGCTGCGTTTCCATTTAAGGCCTCGTTGACACCGTGGATGCTGGTGGCCGAAGGGTTGCTCACTGTGGCGACGACACGGCTTCGCTCCTTCTCGTCCCACCAGTCGGGGTACCCGACCAATTGAAAACAACCCTTCTTTGTTCCCGCAGTGAGTACACTTCAACTTACTTTTGTCGATTCGGTCGATTCCGGATGAGGATCCTCCGGTTGTGCCGACTGTTCTGACCGTTTCTATCCTTGCCGTCCCAATTTCATTGTTGCATTTGCTGCTCCGGTATATTGTTGCTCGACTATCACCACTAACCTATCCCCAATGCCCGATGATGCTCTGTTGCCACTGGTTGCCGCTCCAAGAGTTTGGAGCGGGCGACCTCCTTCCTCACTGAGGCATATGCGGCTTTGACTGAGAGCAACGGGACCTCCTTCAGGATGTCCTATTTAATCCCGTCAAACTTCGGTTCGATCCCTCCCAAAAACTGGTAGAGTTTGGTCTCATTCCAGATTTCGTAGTATGCTGCAATATCCGATGAACACCTCATGGGGTTCGGCCTTCGAGCCTCTATTTCCCCCATAATGACTGCATGTTTAGCCAGAATTATTCCATGCTTAGGTTGCCTTGTATCATTTTTGCTGTTTTGTTATGAAGGTCGAACACCTGTAGTGAATCCTTGCCACTACCGTATGTAACCTGCAATGCTGTGTACTAATATTTTGACGTAGGATAATGAGCAACATTGTTAGCTAACCTTGATTCCACGTTTTGTATGATCCATGAAAACACGATTAAATCGTTTTGTTTTCATTTTTGATATTCTGGTTCGCTTGGGGGTTCTGGTTCCCTAGTCAGGTGTTGTAGCCGACCCCTTCCTTCTATTGCTATTTGCATGAGTCGTGCCCAAAGGTGGTAGTTTGCCCCCATTGAGCTTGGTGCTGATTACGATCGTACCTGATAGCTCTCCAAATTGTCATTGGCTGATATTTAGGCCCTGCCTTAGTACCCTTGCTATGCGGATGGTTAGGTCCTCTTCACTGAAGTCGAAACCTAGCTGGTTTATGGTGTTGATGCCCTCATTGTCGGACATATTTGGTGGTAAATGATGAGAAAAGCAGGTTAATCCCTATGGATTATTAACCATGCTCTGATACCATGTTAGCAAGGTAAAATCTGTTTATCATAATCTCTATTGAATTCAATACTTTAATTCCTTCAACTCAACCACAATTACATGTACTTATACTACTTTGTCTAGCTACATAATCATTACATTTGGCTATCTAATTTCAACCTTGCTATTTCACTTTTGACAAACTTACACTTACTTTTGTTGACTCATTGACATGTTGACAAACTTACTCTTACTTTTGTTGACTCATTGACTTGTTGACTTAGCCATGTTAACAAAAGGTAAGTGGTATTTATAGAGGTACCTTGGGAACTTGAGCACGGTCAAGTCCTTACCATAGTTGCTCCTGAATTTCCGGCGAGTCAACCGTTGTTATCTATCAGTTGAGTGATAGGAGTTAGACCTGCCAGTTCGTTCGAGGATATTCGGGATAGAGAGCTCCCAAAATCCATCCACCTAACCCGATATTGTCTTCCCGTACGGTGAGTGGGTGAGTGTTTCATGGAAGTCGTCTTTTAGGGGCACATCCTACTGAGCGTTTCATAAATGGCGTGCCAGTACGTACACCTCATTCTAGGGCGAGCTGACAGTAGCGGGAGATTCGTCCCAGAGCGACCTCATATGTACCCATGAGCGTCGCTCCTCTGCTTCCTTCAAAGGCGTCGCTTGTGAAGGTTTGGGTTTGGGTCGGCTTAATCCTTATGCTCGATCCATTTCTGTGCCTGATCCAAAAATGTCGAATCCCAAAGACCAGGACCCATCATCTACCCCTGAAGCCCAGGATGAGCGTCACTCATGTTGGGTTTGATGACGTTTCTTGCTAGAGTTGTGGGAGTTCCTCTCGTTTTTGCGTGTCGTCAATGGCGCACCATTAATTACCCACATGATGGTCAAAGGAGAGCGGGGAATTTAAAGGGGTCGCGCGTGATGGTTTCAGAAACCCTTGGGCTTTCATAGGATTTCATGACATAATTACCCCTAGGGGTAGCCTAAACGAGGTGACCCTTCACCTCCCCGCTAAGGAGCTATATAAATTGGACTCTTCCCCTTCATTTTTTCACTTCTACCTCCTCTGTCACTTTCTCTCTCTAGAATTCCCACCATCTTTGCCTTCTTCTTCCGATCGCCTTAGGTTTTCCGGTCGCCATAAATTTTTCGACACCCAAAATAGCTCGTTGCACCCCCTTCGAGCCAAGCCTCTATCCAAGATATAAACGCCTTCTTTTTTCAATGGCGAGCGACTGGGCAAGAGGTGAGACCAATGTTATTTTTTCTACCTAGTTTCAGTGATCCAAAGCCCAATATATTTTTCAGGTCGATTTTCAATCAAGCGGTAGAGGAAGCGTGTTTGGGAACACTTTCTCTCCGCATTTTCCTATTCCGGATGAGTCAGATCTGGAAAACTTTCATCCCAATTCTCGTCTAGGCCAGGGCGAGGAAACCATCTATCACTGCAAATTGATGCGGGGTTGAGGTTTCCTATATGCCTGGATTTGGCAGAAGCGTGTCGCTATTATGACGTCTCCCTATTCAATTTCCCCTAATTCCATTCGCACCTGGGTAGGTTTTAGGGTGTTGTGTGAGAATAGGGATTGAACATATTCCTTAGTTTTGTTTTGCCACTTTTATAGGATAGATTCAAATCATTTTGGCATATTAAATTTTGTCAGTCGCTTCCCTGATAGCAAATATCAGATTTGGCGCTCCGCGCTTAGTTACGGGCTTTAGGACAAGAAACTCCAATTGGAAAAGTTCCTACTTATTCTTCCAAGGGGGCGTTCTTTGGTGTATAACCTCAAAGCTACTCCGTGACCCTCTACCTTCTCGGGAGAAATTATCACCTTGGGATGTGGAGTCGCTCCATCTGGTGCACTCAGAGCACCAAGCTGGGCGCGCCAAATGGTTATCCAAGGAGACCACAGAAGAGAATTTGTTCAATGCAGGCATCTCCCCAATAGAGCGTTGCCTTTCTTATTCACGGGTAATAACTTAGTTACATACAACATTGTTTTGTGTGTTGCTTACGCGTTCTCCCTTCCAATTGAACATGACAAGGGTAAATGAACCCCTTAGCGACGCCACTGAGGGTTCAAAGAAATGAAAGAGTCCCCACTCTTCCAAGAAGAAGAAGAAGTCGGCGCACCCCCAAGACAATGTGGATCTTCAAAGGTGTAGTCCCTTACTATCACTATTTTGACGATTCCCTTCTTACTAGAAGATTAAACATTCTTCATACTAAGAAATGAGGCATGCATGCTGTGATAGAAAATTGCATGTCGTGGAGTTATTATGTGTTTACTGATGGTACTTCCACATAAAAGAGCATCAAGGACGATGAGTTCGTCAACATACGGAAGCCTTACAATGCTCCTACCAAGAAGAAGAAGACTCCTGCAAGGGAGTCCACTTCTGGTGTTAATACGGTGAGACCTCCGTTTGCTATTACTACCTAGGAGACGCCTTCACTCCTGGAGGATGAAAATGCGGGGCGATATGATCCTTATGTTGGTCTGACGTTTGACCTCCACCAGGACTTGAAGGTACATAGAGCTCCTGAGTGGATCGCTTCCGACACTCCTGCCCAAACACCTTGGGTTCCTTGTGAGCGACTCTAGGATGTTCCCCTGGTCAGGGGGAACACTTTGTTTGACCCGAACCTGGGTCTTCATCTTTTGGCTTGTGAATGTCCTCTTGCGGACATGACGCCTATCAATAAGAGTGGTGACACTCTTGACAACCTGGTGCGCCAAGGCCTTACCCTCTATTCCCACGTATCTTTATTTTTTCCTTAAGTCCTCAAACTTTTTTCTAAGTATTTGTGACTAACAGTTTATTTTTAGTTGCTCCCCCTGCAACTCCAAATGGGTGCTACCCTTGTGGAGCGTTTTGAGGAGAGGGATGCGACCAGTGGTGAGCTCAAGCGAGTTCGTGAGCTTGAGCGTGTCGAGCATTGCCTGCCAGTTGAGAGGGCTGCTAGGGACGGGCGGGAGCTAGAGGCGTCGCTCCATGTCCAGCAACTTCACGAGGCGCAATCGAAAGTGACAGAGGCAACCGCTCAGGTTGAGGTTCTCCGTCAAAAACTTGAGTTAGCGAAGGGTCGGTCCACCAGGATTGAGGAGCGCGCTGTCAGGGATGAGGAGGAGGACTCTCTCATCAAGGAAGAACTTCCCCAACGCCTTTATGACGTCATGGAGGAGTTCAAAGATAGTGAGGCCTTCGAGAAGCAGGCGACGTTGTGGAGCCGAGAGGCCTTGATTAATGCGTTCAGAGATATGCACAAGGATATTCTGAATGTTGACGCCAAGTTTCCCCTGACGACGCTTCCCTCCATGCAATCATTTTTGGAGTACACATCCAGAGTGGTGGCGACAAAGAAGAAGGCGACTGAAGAAGAGTATGACTCATGGGATGATAGCGAATCCCCTAAACCATCTCATCTTCGTCGTACTAGGCGCACCCCTGAAGTTGAAACTGTCCTGCTCGAGGGATCATCCAAAGGGGTTTCCCTTTCCTGAAGCTGATGCGCCTTGCCATCCTTCTCCTACTAAAGAGAACCTTCCTCCAACTGATTCTGTATAGTCGTAGAAATTTTACTTAGTTTTTTTTCCAGCCTTATGTGTAATTTCGTTTTTTGGTTAAATCCTCCAAGCTAGGCATTTTTGTAACCAAAGCGCTTTAATGATAATATTTTTGGCGTCCAATTTTCTTATGGATTGTCTTAGAATTTGGCTAAGTGTTGAAAATGCCTTAGGATGTCTAAGTACTTTAAACGCCTTCACAACTTTCATATTCAAAGCGCCTAAGTACTCTAAATGCTCTAGCCCTTTTCCTCCCTTTGCATTGACCAAGTGTCTGAACCACCTTAATCGATTTCAAACGCCAATAATTGTACATTCTCTTGTCCTTAACTATGTCCGCTTGGATTCCTAATCGCCTATGTCGTTTAAGTTTGAATTTAAGTTCCTAAATTGCTATAATAAGGAAGCACCATTATGTGTGCAACAACTAAACTTCATAAATTTGACTTAAGTACAAATTATACAATCAGATAACGACGCCTATGCATAGATATTCTTCAAATGCTCCGCATTGAAGGTGTTCTTCAAAGTCTTTCCTTCTTTGTATTCTAGTGCATAGGCATTTGGATGGGGAATAACGACGACCTTGTACGGTCCTTCCAATTTTGGTGATAGCTTGTTTATCTTGTCTTGATGGACAAATTCATTCCTTCTCAATACCCTACCCCCACGAAAAATTGGCTAAGGCGGTTCCCGAAATCTGCGAGGCGTTCACTTCTTGAGTGATGCTCGTCTCTCCTCCAATAGTGAACCCGCCACTAATAACATTCAGATTTCCTTTCTTAATCCAGCTAGTCTCTGGAACCTTTCAGGGCGACGCATTTCTTTCACGTCGAGGACTCCTACTTCTTTCCCGACTCGACACAAAGATTTTTATAAAACCCTTTTGTATCAGGTTCTCTATATACCTCTTCAAGATCCTAGAATTATTTGTAGTGTATCCCTTGCAATAGTGATAGAGACCGTAAGCCTTTTGGTCGCTTTCCATTTGCGTGTCGCTGTTCCGTAAGGTTGGTGGCGTCGCCAAGTCACTCATTTCCATCTCCGCCAAAATAACTGATACATCCTGGGTCAGGGGCGTGAGATTCTCATAGATTTCTCTATTAGCGCGCGAGATCAGAAGGCGATACTTTTGGTTATCATTAACTGCCTTTAGATGCGCTGGCCATGTTTCTTCCCTTCCCGACTCTTCTTCTTCGCATAATTCCGAACCGTATTCCTCAATTCCAATTCGATGTAGGATTTGACCCTGACCGTAATTTCCTCTACCGTAAGGACTAGAATCACACTCAAACTGTCATGGAGACCGGATTCTTTGGGTCCAAGCACCATCATAAAAGCGCGTATTGTCTCGCCACTCGTGATGTCTTGGTTAATCCCAACCAATTTCTTGTTAAACCTCGTATAGAAATCGTCTAGGCTCTCGTCATTTCCTTTCTTGATGTTATCCAAATTTCCAACGCTTTTAAGTATTTGTCACCCGCTCATGTACTGAACGATAAATTTCTCCTTTAGATCACCCCAAGACCTGATGAAAGCCTTGGGGAGCCCAAAGAACCAATGTGAAGCTGGGAAGAGAAGAGTGAAATGATTGGCATCATTTGTAAACCAGAAGTCTGCCCATCCTGAAGTATATCAGGCTGGGGTAGACAGGTTGATTGTCCCCAAGTGCTATTAAAGGTTGTGAAGTGAGTCATTCTTCATATTTTCCCGGTGATTCTTTACTCTAGTGTTAAGGGAGCCATGATTGGTTTTGCTCAGGTTCCCACATACGCCGCTAATGTTGGATCTCGTTTTGTCACTTCGTCCTTGATTCGTCCTCCTCAAGATTTTGTTGAGCGCTCCGAAGACCTACACACAAGGAAATCCTGGGGTGTACCCGTCGTTTCCCCTCCGATGGTAAAGTCAGCCAGAGTTCGGTGATAAATGGAGAGGAAATGTAGTTGAGTGTGTTGAATGTAAGTTGGAAATAATTGAATTTAAGTTAAAAGGTAGGTGGTATTTATAGAGGTACCTTGGGAATTTGAGCATGATCAAGTTCTTACCATATATAGTTCCTCCTGAATTTCCGGCGAGCCAACCGTGGTTATCTGTCAGTTGAGTGACAGGAGTCAGACCTGTCATTTCGTTCCAGGATATTTGGGATAGAGAGCTCCCGAAATCCATCCACTTAACCCGCTCTTGTCTTCCAGTACGGTGAGTAGGTGAGTGTTTCATGGAAGTCGTCTTTTAGGGGCGCATCCTACTAGGTGTTTCATCAATGGCATGCTAGTACAGACGCCTCGTTCTAGGGCGAGCTAACAGTGTCTGGAGATTCGTCCCAGAGCGACCTCATATGTACCCATGAATGTCATTCCTCTGCTTCCTTCAAAGGCGTCGCTTGTGAAGGTTTGGGTTTGGGTCGGCCTAATCCTTGGGCCCGATCCATTTATGGGTCTGATCCAAAAAGGCCGAAGCCCAAAGACCAGAACCCATCAATAACCAAATATAGTAATGAAAATTACAGTGTTGTAAAAAACCTATGAATAGAGAGTTCTACAAGCCACTGGTCTCTCCATTTCACCTCCAAATTTTAGCCCTAACTTACCGTCAAATCATTCTCCATCTCAGGAATCATGTGTCCCATTGTCCTTTCCACCACATCGTGCATCCTTGCCGCTATGCAGCCTAGCGTCGTTGCAACGCATGCAACCTTGCCATGATTCGATAATTTAATTGAATAATTATATCATTTTTTGTATATTTCATTTTAGTTGATTTTTTAAAAAAGTTTATGTATTGTCTTATTAACTCTATAATATAAAACTTGTTTTAATTGAGTCCATCTATAGGGGTATCTATAGAGGTGGGAATAAAAACTGGTTCAGAATGAACCGAATCTTATTTTTATTTTGTTTTATACAGTTATTCATTTTGAACTGGTTTGGTTCCCGCGTCACGAGTTCGAATCCCCCTGGAAAAAAGGGAAATGATTTCAACTTGGGTCTAACGGGTCGACATCTCAATCCTAGGCTGCGGGTGGGGCTACGTTGATGGATCTTGTGCAAAGCGTTGGGTTCCAAGACTGAAGTATAGTAACGCGGACGAAAAACCGGACATTACGTATTGAAGTGGGCTTATCACCACTACTAGCCCATTCCTTTTTGAATGAACAAAAACTTTTGTTTTGGTTGAATCAGTTCATAAAGAAAATTGTAAATTAATTATGGAATAGTTCAAATTTACTATAAAAAAATTTCGATTTAAATACGGTAAGTCTTACTTTTTTATGTCGGTTCTAATTCACTATGGGAGAGATGAACAATAACGGTTGAAAAAATATTATTCATAGCTCAAAACAAATTGAGCCGTTATAGGAAGTGTCAGGATAATTATTACCACTTGAATTTGGTAGAGACGTGAAAATTAACAGCTCAAATAAATGAGTTATGAAAAATATTTTTATTTTTTTTATCCTTATGTTTGATGGCTCATTCATTTTTAAAGGAACTAATCTTCACTAAAGTATAATTATTTTATTCTTCAAATTTAATTTGCACGTTTAATCTATTATGAAATTGATCATTGAAGTTTGAAAAATGGCTTAAATACCAAATCGCTACCCGAACTGTGACCGTTTTACAAATCGTTACTCCAACTTTGAATTTTCAAAAATGACTACCTCAACTTTGGACAAATGTGCAAATAGCTACCTCAGTCCAATTAACACTGAAATGTGGACGGAAAACCCATGTACCATTCACGTGTTCATTGTTTTGGTGGGAAATGTCGAAATTGCCTAAAATGCAGTTACTTATGCAATCTTCCTCTTCACCGTAAGCCATGTGCTGTTGTTCATTCACTTTCAATTGGAGGCCATTTTCTAGGCTTGTTCATTAACCAGTTCAAACCCGAACCAGTTCAGAACTGGTCTGGTTTGAAAAAACAGTACTTTTTCTGTTTTAAAAAAAATGGTGAGGTTTAGGTAAAAAACTGGTTTGGTTCGAAGCGATTAAGAACTGGTTCGAACAGGTCTAATATGATATTTTTAATAAAAATTTTGGTTTGAAAATAATATGGTTTGAACTGAAACTGATCTGATTGAAAATTTTGTCCAACACACTGAACCGACTGAAAAAAACACTGAACCAACTAAAAACACACTGAACCGACTGAAAATCTATTCCACATGCAACTGAAATCATGTCCAACATCAATATACGCGAGTCCAATACATCTCTAGGGTTGGTTTATTGAAGACATCTCTAGGTTTGGTTTAATTTCAGATCGGTTTGGTTTATTTTGCTTCAAATCAGTTCTAAAATTATATAGGTTTAAAGTGGTTTGATTTAAATTGAAATATAAACTAATATAAAAGAATGAGTCAATTCGAACTTAATTGAACTACTATTTTGAACTGGTATACTTGAAGCCTAAAAACCTGTTCTGATTTTGAAACTAGTTCGGCATAACCGATTCAAACCAGCCAGAACCATGCCAATTTGGTCGAACCATTTTAAATGAACAAGCCTACTATTTGAAATTGCTAACAAAGAGATCTTGGCGCCCTCTCCTTTGTGTTCTGGACACTTACTCTCATCTAGGGGTGACAATCGTATCGTGTCGTGTATAATTGTGTCATGTCATTAATCGTGTCGTGTTTAAACATACCTCGTGTCTAAACGGATAAATATTAAACGTGTCTAAACATGTCTCGTGTCTAAACGTAAAAGTCGTTAATCATGCCTAAACGTATACAGTTGTTTAGATACGAGATCCGTTAAAGAGAAACCCATATACGTTTTAAAGGAGTGTTATCAGAATCAGATCGGATCGACGGTCCGACTGGGAACCGGACCCTTATCCGGTTTGATTCAGTTAAAAGACCGTTTTACAAATGAACAGTGTTTAAACCGAGTGGTTTTTGGAAAGCCGACTAATTTTTAAAAAACCGGTCAGTTTCTGGTTCACTTGTTAGGCTTTTTTTAACAGACCGATCGGTTTTTCGGTTTAATCCGATTATTTTTTTTCTGCACAAACCAATTGGTTTTACGCACTGTTAAACCGATCGTTTTTTTCTACTAGGTTAAGTGGTAGCTGGTTAAGTGTTTGTTCAATTCAACACTTTGCTGTTTTCTTAGGCAGGACCAAGAACAGCTGCACTGCATCCCTTTACGCCGCATCCCTTCACGCAGGAGGCAAGAGGCAGCCGCATCACAGCCGGACGCACGCAACAGGACAGAACATAAGAAACACCCTCTCTGAAACACAAGAAGCCAGAACACCCTCTCCGAAAAAGGGAAAAGTATGAAAAACCACCCGGATGTTTGCTTTTTTTTAACAACTGGACCCTGATGTTTTTTGTCGCAATTAATAAGTGTCGTCATGGACGAAGCTGTTTATGGACCAGGGGGCAATTGCCCCCCTTGACTTTTAATGTTGTAGTGTGTATTTCAATTTTTTTTTTTTGCAATTTTATCATTTGCCCCCACTGAAAAAAAATGAAGATGAATATAAATACAAAATGATAATCTGATAATTTTCACCAATTTGGATTAAGTTAGAATACAAATGCAATTGTTCTGAAAAAAATAACTTTCACCAATTTAGAAAGTAAAATTCGTCAGAAATGCAATGCCACATAGACCAAATACACAGAAATACAATGTCACAGAGGCCAAATACACAGAAATGTCACAGAAATGCCAAATACAACTTTCCAACTCCAAATTTCTATCAAGAGCAAATTCAATTTGAAGATCAAGCAATACACAGAGGCCATACTCCAGTATAGAGTAATTCACGATTCTAAATCAATATGAAAGGTAACTTTGATTTTTCTTGTAATTTCTTTAAATCTTTGAAACTTAGATAGTAGTTTACCTCTTTAATTAGTCGTCGTAGACCGAAAGGAAGAAGAAGAGCCGAGAGTATTGTTGAGCCGAGTAAGGAAGAAGAGTCGTCTTCTTGGTGTTCTTGGTGCCTCCGATGGAATTGTTGAGCAGCAGAAGCTCTAATGATGCGTGACGGCTGAGTGCTCACCTAAACCTAATTGAATGAATATATGTTAATGTTAGGGACTTAGGTTTTTGGGCTGAGAATTGATGAATAGTTGCCTAGTTGGGGCCTTGTGTTGGGCTAATTGTTCAAGGCTAATTGTTCAAGGCTAATTGTTCAAATTGAACATTAATTAATGAATATGAGGATGGCCGCGTGACATACATGAATTGGTGTTGGGTAAATTGTTTTCTTTGGATTGGATAATTGGATTAGTATTAGTATATTATTTCTATTTTTTTTTTGCCTAAACACTTGGAAGCTGTGTTAAGCTCAACATACCAAAATATTATTTCTATTTAAAACAATAATTTGTACTTAATTTTGTGTTTATGTTATAGGTATTGATCAGTTTTTCAGTAGAATTAAAAGAAAATCTATTGATGAAGAAGAACATTCAAGCCACAAAATAAATGAGAAGTTCTTGAAGCAAAAGTATGAAGAATTCAATTTAGATGATCTACTATCGGATCTCGGCTTGAGAAAAAAAATTCAAGTTTATCATCCAAATGATCATGACAAGGTCCGAAGAGCTTATTTAGACAAGGGTCCATGTCAACCACGTAACCATGAATTTACTCAAAGAACATTTGGTAAGGTACGTCGTCGCTTTGTTCCAACTTGGTTTGATGATTACGGAGATTGGTTGGAATATAGTATTTCAAAGGATGCCGCTTTTTGTCTATGTTGTTATCTTTATGGTAAAAACAATGGAGATCAAGGAGGTGGAGATTGTTTTGTGACGGGTGGATTTACAAATTGGAAGAAAAAAGAAAGATTTGATAATCATGTTGGAGTTGTCGGTAGTGCTCATAATGAAGCTTGGAGTAAATGTCAAGATTTATTGAATCAAGAGCAACACATTCCAAGAGTTTTATTTAAGCAAGAAGATAGATTACGCAAAGAGTACCGAAGTCGCTTAACTGCCTCACTTGACTGTGTCCGATTTCTTTTGCGTCAAGGATTGACATTTCGTGGCAATGATGAAGATGAAGAATCTCTTAATAAAGGAAACTTTCATGAGCTATTGGATTTTCTTGGTGATCATAATGAGGATATTAAGAGTGTTGTAAAGAATGCTCCTGGTAATGCGAAGATGACATCTCCTGATATTCAAAAGGATCTTGTTCAAGCATCAACAATAGAGACTGCACGTGATATTATTAATGATCTCGGGGATGAACCGTTTGCAATATTAATTGATGAATCTAGAGATGTATCAATTAAAGAACAAATGACAATCGTTTTGAGATATGTAGACAACAAAGGGCGTGTGGTGGAGCACTTTCTTGGCATTGCACATGTTCGAGATACAAAGGCTTTATCACTCAAATTCGCGATTGAACAGCCACTCTCAAAACATAACATATGCTTGTCTAGATTGCGTGGACAAGGTTATGATGGGGCAAGTAACATGAAAGGTGAGTTGAATGGGCTAAAAACTTTGATTATGAAAGAGAATCCATCTGCTTATTATGTCCATTGTTTTGCTCATCAACTGCAATTAGCACTTGTAGCCGTAGCTCAAAAAAAGTCTCAAATTGCTGATTTTTTCAATACAATAGCTAAGATCACCAACATTGTAAGAGCTTCGTGTAAGCGAAAAGATCTACTTCGAGAAAAACAGTGTTTTAGGATGATTGAATCATTTGGATGTGGTGAAATTTCAAGGGGCAAGGGCTTGAATCAAGAGAGGAGTCTTCAAAGAGGAGGAGATACACGTTGGGGCTCCCATTATAGATCGTTGACTAATTTGTCTGTTATGTTCTCTTCAGTGCTTGAAGTCCTTGAGTTTATTGAACAAGATGGACAATCTCAACCTCAAGAAGGTGAAGCATGCTCCTTAATAAATATAATGTCAGGTTTTGAGTTTGCTTTCATCTTACACTTGATGATAAATGTATTGTCAATCACGGATGAATTGTCACTTGCATTGCAAAGGAAGGATCAAGACATTATCAATGAAATGGTTTTAGTCAAGAGGGTTAAACAACAAATGCAACATATGAGAGATGATGGATGGAGATCATTAATGAATGAAGTCTCTTCATTTTGTGAGAAACATGATATTCCGTTCCATGTATGGATGGTATTTATGGAGCTGAAAAACGTCCAAGACGTAAGGGAGAGAAAAAGGCTAATCACAACCACTATCAATTTGATTTATTCAATGATGTGATTGATTGGAAACTGCAGGAACTCAATCACCCTTTTAATGAGGTTAATACTGAGTTGCTTCTATGTGTGGCTTGTTTGAATCCAGCTGATTCTTTTGCTGCTTTTGACAAAGAGAAGTTGGTTCGCCTCGCCCAATTTTATCCCTCGGATTTTTCTGAAGTTGATCTTCATATTCTTGTCAAACAACTTGATAGATTTATCTTTGATATGAAGTCAAGTGTTGAGTTTCTAACTCTCTCAAAAGTTGGTTGAAAAGAAAGAATATTGTGTATCCATTGGTGTATTTGCTCGTGAAGTTAGCATTGATCTTGCCAGTTAGCACTGCTTCTGTTGAAAGAGTTTTCTCAGCGATGAAGATTGTGAAGAATAGATTGCAAAACAAGATGGGCGACTCTTGGATGAACGATTGTTTAGTTACGCTTATTGAAAAAGATATATTTTGTACTATTTAACACATACATCAAAAATATTAATAATACGTTTTAGACACACTTATTACACGATTAGACACGATTAATTAATCGTGTCTAAACGTAAACGTATAAGAGTTGTTTAGATACGCTTAGTAATCGTGTCATGTCTAAATATATATATTACATATCTTTAATATTGGCGTGTCTGAAATTGTCACTCTAACTCTCATCCCTCTCCTAAAGTACGTCTTCATTGTCTTGAGAGCCGACGACAATACTCTCTGTTGTGCCGCCACGCTCGACTCAATTCGCTGCCGAACAACCTGGTCGCGAACGAGGAGCAGTCGGCGTACAAGGATGGCGTTGAGTGTCCCACTGGATTTAGGTCGAGGCTCAAGTATAGTCTTGAGAAGTATATGGTTTTGCAGAAAATGCTACTGATTTTGGCCTTGATTGACGCTTGCATGGTGATCAGCGATGGCGTTCTCACCCCTGCCATTTCAGGTCCTCTTTATCGCCCAATTCCAAAATTGCTGTTCTAATTTATCCCAATTATTATTTTTGAATCCAAATTTGGTAAGTTTAGGAGATTAATTCAGGCAAGTTAGCTGTAATTCTTATTTTTAGGGCAAAATTTGGAGGAAAAAAAATAAAAAACACAAAGAAATGTTTGTCATTTTCATGCTGCCTTCATGTTTTCTTGGAAATTCCCCCCTGTTGTCGTATAAAAGAGATGCTAACTATTCTTACTCAATAAATCTAAGTATCAGTGTTTGATGATACCTTCCTTATGAATCTGGCTAACTATTTCTTGCTCAAAAAAATACTTTGACTTACTGCTGATGGTGAGATCTTTAGGGTTTAGGTTGCAATCGAGGGTGGGAATGGAATCTCTGTGTTGATTGATGCTAACTGCAACATTGTTCCTTTGTGGTGCAATGTTTTATGCAGTGTCCGGACTCGAACTTTCCATGGCCAAAGAGCATCATAAATGTAGGTAAACCAACCTTAATTTTATCTTCCATTACCATATACGCTTTTGGTTGGTCATGAACTTGATATGCTTTCTTTCATAATTTAATTACAAAACGTATTGTCGATTCGATGCAACATTCTTTAATCTTTTTGAAAAACTTCGTAAAATCAGAGTTTTCTTGTTTTGTGTTTGTTTGGTGGAGCCCATCTATGAATTTTCAATTGAGGTTGCAATGACCTATCTCTGTTAGCAATTGGAAATTGCTTACAATTGAAAATCGTAATTTTTAGAAAGAATGACCTATCTCTGTTAGCAATTGGAAATGGCTTACAATTGAAAATCCTAATTTTTAGAAAGGGAATGAAAAACAGCACATGACTTACGGTGAAGAGGAAGACTGCATAATTAACTGTATTATTGAGGCAATTTCGACATTTCTCACGAAAAATGAACACGTTAGCGGCACATGGGGTCTTCCGTCCACATTTCACGGTAAATTAGACAGAGATATCTATTTGCACATTTGTTCAAAGATGAGGTAGCGATTTGTAAAACGGTCAAATTTCGGGTAACGATTTGGTATTTAACCCTTTGAAAAATTGAAATATTTTATTTTAATGATATATGCTTTTTTAAAAATTGTATTACAAAATTTATGAAGCAGCATCAAATCGACTTGAAAATGTTACTGCATTTGAGAATACGAAGGGGCTTGAAACCTACTGAGTGAAACATGCTTATACAACTTTTTAGTAGGATGCAAACTAGTTTGTACCAACCCATTTCCATGATTAGTAGGGCTGGGCATGAACCGGTTCGGCCCCGAACCGGTTCAGAACCGAACATTTACCACATTTTAAAACCGGTACGGTTTACCGCTCCAGTTTTTGGCCGCTCCAGATTTTGGCTGATTTACCATACCTGTTCTGAACCGGTTCAAAAACCGGTTCAGAACCGGTTCAGCTGAACCTGTTTATACCAAAAAAAAATCAAAACCTGTTTATACAAAAAAAAAAAATTGAGATTACAATACAAACATAAATTCATTACAAACAATCAAACACAATCAATCCATTGGTACCATCATTCCCCTGCTGAAGTAATTTTATACAATCAAACACAAGATGGCATTATCTAGTTTTATACAATGAAGGAAGTAATTTTTAAAATTTTAAAATAAAAAACTGAAGAGAGTAGGTTATGTTGTATAAGCAGCTACCATCATTCCCAACCACGATGCCAGCATGTACTCTCCAATCGGTACAGGAGTCACAGAGAGGAGGTAATTCAGCATGTTAAAAGGCAGTAATGGAACAAGCCGGAGTAGCAAAACAATCTGCACATATAATAAATGAATCATAAAGATCATATATAAAAAAGAGTCATTTTTGTTTCAGTTATACGTTCAGTATGAATATAACAGAACCGTGGCAAAAAAATGAAAAGAAAAGGATAACAAACCTTAAACTCGAGAATAGTATTTGGCAACATCAATTTGTAAGGCATGGGATATCGTGACAAATGTATCACTATTATGTATGCATTTGTATTAGTTATAATCTGCAATAAAGAGATAGAAAATGTGGTGGCACATCATGTCTGTTAACTTTACTACATTCCATCCCCAATCATATCAATTGTTCTATAATTTTCAAAAAGCTGTCTTTTATCTATTAATCTCCAAATTTTAGGCCATCCGAAAATAATAGGTGCTTATTATGGTTGCCACTACTATCTCTTGGATTATTGGGAAGAGCTCTATTGATCTACAAAGCCGCTCTCCTTTTATCATGTCAAATTTCCTATGCAAGATAGTGCAAATAGAAGTTGTAGCTCGAATGGAGACTCTTCATGTTTACTGTCCAGAAATTAAATAGATACTTACAGTAAGTACAGAAGCTGGAACAGACAAGACAGTCAATGGAATATACGCAACAGCCCTGATACCTTCTAGTTCAAGAGTTGCTGATTTGATCCCAGCTTCCTCTCCAAGGGATTTCTTAACTACTTTTGTTCTATAACGTTGTTTCTCCCCCCACCTCATGTACATTCTAAGAAGCATGTCAGCCCAATCCTGTACTGCGTGCAATTTTCATCAACATCCATTTTACCTCCCATCCAAACCCACACACACAAAGAAATCAAAGATATAGTATCATCACCACTTAATTGCTAAACACAAGTTACTTCAGTCACTTACTTCTGTATGGCTGCTTTTCATATCGTAGATAGATCTTCTTATGTATCAATAAGCATTACCTCAAGGGTAACACCAATCAAACATAGAGACAATAATATTACCTGTGCATCAGTACCACCTGCTCCGGCTGTGATAGAAATAACAGCACCTTTCGAGGCGTGGAGGCGGAGCCGCGCAGACTGGAGCACTCTGCACTGAGGTATGAGGGTGAGGGACTGAGGGAGGCGTGAAATCGTGATAGAGAGACTGAGGTAGGCGTGAAATCATGATAGAGGGATTGAGGGAGGCTTGCTGGTCTGCAATCAGAATTAGGTCTGAAAATTAGAATTAGGTCTGAAATGGCTGGTCTGGTCTGTGAATGTGGTCTGGTCTGGTTTAGTAATATATTTAAGGTTAAAACCGGTACAAAAAGTGGTTCGGTTAACCGGTTTTGAACCGGTTTTCTGTACCTCTTCTGAATCGTTCCATATTTTTTCAAAAAAAAACGTTTATTTTGTGAACCGGTTCAGAACTGGTACGGTTCGACCGAATCGGTTATTTTTGCCCAGCCCTAATGTTTAGTGAAATAAATCTACCCTAAACAGCTTTTTAATAGTAAATTTAGTCTCAATTTATAAAATATTAATCTTGAAATCTTTGATTTTTTTTAGGGTTAATTACTTAATTGGTTACACATGTTTGACCATTGTTCAGAATGGTTACACATGTTTCAAAATGTGATTAATTGGTTTTGAAATGTGACTAATTGGTTTTTTTACTGTTCACCGTCAAAAATCACCGTTAATTTAGTCAACCCCATATGAAGTTACGAAAATACCATTGTCTCTATTGCTTATAATTGAATCACTTGGACATTTGGAGTCACACACTCCCGCCTACGTCGAAGATGGACATGAAGAATGAAAGCTTCGATTTCGTCCTCCTCAATCGTCGAGATCAGTCTGGGTATGTTCGCAAAACTCGTTCCCACTCTTGTATTTTGATTATTCTGTCACAATCAGTCTGTTAAGAACCCTAATTGACAGAATTAGATGTAATTTTCACTGGTTCATGGAAGGTACTAGTTGATGGCTGGTTCTAGGTGCGTCATTTTGGAATGGGAGCATCTACCCATGGAGGAAACGTCATTTTCAAGTTCAAGTTCTGTAGGGAGAAGTGAAATTTGAAGTTGCGAATGCAAGAGGTGCTACTAATTGCTGCAAATCGAAGCTGTGTGCTGCATTAATGTTTGTAGTTGCTGCAAATCGAAGTTGTGTGCTGCATTAATATTTGTGTGTCTTTACTTTTGATCAATGTACTGATGAAGTAGTTGTTTTTCCATTTGATGTTGAATAAATAGAAGCAAGAAGATGAACTGAAACTGATGTTGTTCTTCAGAACCTGAGTTTCATTAAATGAGTTTCACTGATATTGTTCTTAATTAACGTGTTCAGGCAAAACAAAAATTTGATTAAATGATTACATATGTATGCATATAATGTGATTAAATGGTTATCAATGTTTCTTATTATGTGATTAAATGATTACGTATGTATGCATATAATGTGATTAAATGGTTATCTATGTTTCTTATTATGTGATTAAATGGTTACTCATGTTTCATATAAATGCAATTAAATAGACAAAATGTTGTGACAGTATTAACAAACGCATTTTATTCCCATATAAAACAGTTTTACACAGAAACATCCCCATAGAAACATCCCAATTTTATAAAAAAAACCTCCAGAACAACAAGGTTCACACACCCATTTACAACAAAAGAACAGAAAGTTCACAAATCATATTTAACAAAACCCTCAGTTGCTCATACAAGTCCTCTGGTTACCCCCAGATACAGACAAGGAATCTAGAATAGAATTTCAAAGCCAAGCACGAGCCAAGAAGCATATACTGGCTCTCAGGACAACCATTACCTGCATGGACAAGAAACAACATTTTAGGATGCAAACCAAATTGTAATGAAAGGGTGATTATGATAAACAATTGGGCATTCCAACGATAAAGCATGAATCTTAAATATGTTTTTAATATTTCAGGAAACTGTTGAACAACACATCTAAATACCTTTTCAGAAGTTTGTCATTTCAAACAACTAATAGGAAAACTTCTCGAACTATAGCAATACCAGATGAGTTAAAGAAATACCTAGCATCAACATCACTTCATAAATCCAAAAAAAAAAAAGTTTTTTTGTAAGAGTAGTGGATTAGTAGTTTATAACAATGTTAAATCGTATGCAAACTCAGTTTGTCCACAATATCAATGCTCAAGGAAATATATCTGCACAAGTACAACCATGTCTTGACAGATTCAACAAAGGTAAACATCCTACAATGAAGCATGAAACTTACTTGACAATTGCTTTCCTTGCGTTCCAGAAATGTTTCTGGCCTATGATCCCAACAATATCATCTGGGGAGATGTCCTCGACTGATACTGAATGCAAATTTGAGGCATCAGAAGCACCATTGCTCCTTTCATCTGACAGATGCTCGCCATTATTAACACATTGTGTCTCCTGAGGAGGGATCTCTCTGTACAGAAGGGGATCTCCCAATTCCAAAATCTCTAGCAACATTTTTTGACTGTACCTTTGATGCTCTGTTAGTTTTTCTTTTCTTAATTTCCTCGAACACTTTATCAAATCCATCCACTTTAGGTAAGCTCTCAAGACATCTTTCCCCAAGACCTGATCAACTTCTCAAGCTGAAAATTTGGCGCTGAAGGATTAAACTGGAGAGTGAAGTCATTTCTATTAGAGACGCTCATCTTCTCAGCTTATTCTAACTCAGCAGTTTAATACATTATTTAAATACATAGATGTTACATTTACACACTATAGCTAAGAGAATTTATTACTGAACATAAAATATATGTGACTTACATTTGAAGGATCCAAAACAAGTATTAAACAGTTACTATACATAGAAGAATAATAACCTGTAATATATATCAAAAGAAGATACTATCATATATCATATCTAATCTCCGTATAACTAAATTCAGCTAATCCAACAGATGCTCATCAACTGAAAATTGATAATATACCTGCAGGGGTTAACCACAAAAATGCATTAGTAAAAGAATGGAGAATCACATGACATGAAACAAGCATGCTGTATTTACTCGCAACAAATAAACAGAGCAATGTGTAACAAAACCCTAAATGTGCTTCAAATCTTTGATTGATCAAACACAAGAGACGATCAAAGAACAAAATACGGACAGAAGCTTCTCAAGCACAACTCATAATGGAGCCTACGGAACAGCACGCGCATACCCGATTTCAGCAAATTCACATTTCGCATGCCGCAAACACCAAAACCAACACGCCGCAAACGCACAAAGAGAGCAAGTAAGAAACAGAGGATACCTGAGCCTTCGAACAAAGCTGGAGTGCAATCAGAAGAGGTGGAGTCTTCGTAAATGGCAAGCCTTCAGAAAACCGAACAGAAATGAAGTTGAGATTTGTCAAATGGGGGAAATAGGGAAGAGGCTCATACATACGGGTAGAATGGTCTTTTCATTATGCCGTAAATTGTTTAAACATGGGTCACGTGTTACGCACATGCGAATTTAACGGAAAAATTGATGGTTTTTAACGGTTTAACCATTTAGTCACATTCTAAGAAACATGTATAACCAATTAGTCACATAGCAAAACCAATTAATCACATTTTGAAACATGTGTAACCATTCTGTACAATAGTGAAACATGTGTACCCAATTAAGTAATTAACATTTTTTGTTTTTTTAAGAGAAACCTGACACAATCGACCAAGCTCTATTATGAAGATCGTGGAATATGTGGCGCCGACTCAACTGATAACTCACAACCGGGCCACTATAGAGGCCAGATTGTGGTCCAAAATATGTTCCTTTATGTGGGCTTAGAAACAGTTTGAAGCCTTTTACCCGCTACGTATATTTTAATTCAATACAGCAGAATGATGGCTGAAAATTCATGGGATGCCTTTTTGACTTAATCTCTCTCTTTCCGATGATCGCGCCACTGATAATAAATTGACCAATTAGTCCCCCACCACCCAAGGAAGTGTGTCGGTCCATATTTTTTACATACAATAATGATATTTGTTTTTGAGCTACTCGTTAAGCAACCCTACACCATCATGATAAAACCAAACGCTTCGAATAATTTAGTCTTCGTAGTAACAACCTAATAAAGATAGTGTGTTAATAAAAAAAATCTAAAGCAACAATAAATATATATCCTTTCATTATCTAATTAATTATTTTACTCAAAAATCATTATGGTTAGAGCAATACTCTTACATGATGAAGCTTCCTCAAAATGCAACCACCCTGACTGAGGATTCATTATCACGTACTCCTTGGTAGGGTTTTGGCAATGAATGAAAAAGCAAAAGATACATAACAAGCTTAACCGCTACGATCATTTCAACTTTGAAGTACAAAGCAAAGAAAAGAAAAGAAAAGAAAAAGATAAATGAAACTTCCTCCTTTCAAACATCTCTTTATTTTTAGTTTTCAACATAATAATATGTATACGTATACGTTCCACCGTACTCATGGATTTATGTATGTATACCAAGAAAGTGGTAGATTTGTAATTATGCTATGCACATGCATAGCATGCATTAGCAACATCATTTCCTTCCAATCTCTACCCCACACCCTTCTTTATCTCCCTCCATCACCGCTTGACTACCCACCCCTTCTCATCCCATCCTCAACTCCCCACTTATAAAAACACAATATACAGATTCAAACTTCTTAACATCAAATTAACTCTTTATCTGCTCTGGGTTTTTGGTCTCCATTAATGGCTCCAAAACATAGGTTCTCTGCCTTGTCCTTCTTGTTGGTCTTCGCGTCTTGTTATTCCTCCCTGGTCCATGCAAGAGAGAGCAAGTTCTTCAGCAAGGCCACTACGAATCAGGTTACCATCCACAAGGTTGAAGAATCCAAACCCACAGTTGCAGTTGCAGACTCACCTGAATATGCACCAGCTCCCGCACCGGGTCCAGCCATATCGCCAATGTCCATGCAAGTGGAGAATGGTTATGGTCTCTATGGGTCTGAGTCAGATTCGAACATGGTCGCACCTCAAAAGGAGTTGACCAACAACTACGAAAATGAGGTCACATTGACCGGAAGCAGCAACAACAACATGGATGAAGAGATGTTGAGCGAAGAGTTCAACGATGAGAGCTTGGAGAATGAGTCGTCACAGCAATCAAACGACGGTCGTTTTTACAACAACGACAACGAAAATGGCTACTTTGATCGTTATAAGAGCCGCGTTAGTGAGTCTAATGGTGCATATGGGAGGAAGAATGATAAGCATCCTTCTGGGATGAGTGATACCAGGTACATGGAGGGTGGCAAATACTATTATGATATCAAGAGTGATGATCAAAGGGATGGATATACTACTAGTACTAGAACTAGTACAAGTACAAGTGATGAAACACTTGACCCTGAAGTATATGGTTCTAATAATGAGTTCAACACCATGGAAGAGTACTACCAGAGTCAAGGATACCAGAACAACAAGGAAGAGTACGTGCCATAACAAGATGAAATCATAGAGTGATAGTTAATTAATGTGTTAAATTTCTTGCTTGAAAGTTAATGTTATGATTTACTTGTGTCGCAAAGAGAGTGTAAGTTGCTGTCTTATTTGTCAGTAGCTTTGCTACGATATAAGATTTGAGCTTAATTTTATGGGTTGTCACACTTTGAGATTCCAGAAAAAATTCTGGTGACGACTGACGGTTTAGACTACATTTAACGGTAATGACAACTTAAGAGAAATTTAAGAAAGACAATATCCGAGAAGTAGTGCAAATGTTTAATATATTGTGTAGGGTTGTCTATGGTTAGGTATGGTCAGGTATCACAAATACCATAACCATATTATATTTTTAAACTAAATACCATAACCATTATGAGTATAATTTTCAATACCATAACTATTAAAATAACCGTGGTTATTAACCATGGTTTTACCCGTATACTCATATTCATTTCACACATGTAATATAATAAAAGATCGAAAAATTTATTTTAAAAATACATCAATCTATATTACCATCGTTGGACTTTAGCGCCTTCAATCTTCAACAATTTTAAATTTTCAATTATATAATTTATATTTAGTATATTATATAAATTAGTTTATTAATAATAAATAAATATTATATTTATATGATAACCATGGTTATAACCATGGGTATAACTCAAATACCATAACCATAACCATTATGGGTAAATAATTAATCACCATAACCGCACCGCACCATAATGGTACGGTTAACCATATTAAACACGGTACCGGTTATAACCATGGTTATGGGTTTTTCACCGCACCATTGCCGGCCCTAATATTGTGTTAATATTGGGCAAATTCTAGTTCCGATCAGTCCCAAATTTTAAACAAAAAATTCAATTTATAAACTGAAACCAGTACCACTAATACCATTTAATAAGAATGGAGCTTTCAGAATACTATTAAAAATTTGCTCTTTTAACGACGAAAAAATAATTTCGTCGGGAAAAACGTTTCACCGATAATATCAAATTTCGTCGGTTTTATCAACAAAATTTAGTAATGTCGTTGGTAAAATCTCATGTCCTTGTCGACGAATTGTAATTATCATCGGTAATTAGGTTTTTACCGACCAAATTCAATATATCGTCGACAAATAAATATATAGCTATAGATTTTACTGACGATATATAATTTTCATCGGTACAAATATCTTTACTGACGACATTTCAGTTTCGTCGGTAAAAATAATATTTGAAATTTAAATTATTAAAACCATTCCTTATTCCGAGCTTTCTTCCTGACCACTTCCTTCTATTATCCTCTCTAGTCTCTCCCCTCCACAAACCCTCCCTCTGACATGGTTTCTTTACAACCGATTCCCCTCGTTCTCCTCCAGGCTAACCCAATTGCTCTTACCCGATTGCTCTTACCTGTGTGTCGATTCTGGAAGGCGGTGGCTAAGCTAAGCCTCTCCCCCGCTCCACTGCAAAAATTCTCAACCTCTCTGTTTCCCTCCAGTTCTTGGAAATTCCGCCATGTTCAAGAAGTAAATTCGATTCTTCCTCTGATTCGTGTTCATCCTCATTCAATCTGCTTCCGTTTGTTGATTTCATGATTTCTTGTCTGGAATGAGTAATCGTTCATGATTATCCGAATGCGGTTGAATGGAAAGAAGAATAGTGAGTTTTTGTGCCAGAATGGTAGCTGAAGTGTCTTTCTACCCTAATTGAGAGAGTTGCTAGATACTACTTCATTTCATCCTCGTATCAGTTTCGTAGTGAGATTTTTAGGGTCTTGAAGTGTCTTTGCTTGCTGATAAGGATAAAAGATTGCATTGAAATGGTGGTTTTGGTTATAGGGTTTGTTGGAATATGTACAAAACATGCAATCGTTTAGGGCACAACATTAAACATAATTAAGTTACCTCCTTGAACGATCGACTTAGCGGAAGCGAATCTGCCTGAGGTTTGGATCACGGTCTGCCGGGCGGGAGGTCACGCCACGGGTTAACGGGCAGTGACCTTGGTTTCCACAACTACTTGCCTCAGTCTAAACTGTAGGGCGGCAGGGCACTGTCATCGTTATTAGGTTTTCCAACCCTAAGCATCCCTATACATATAGAGGGAATGGTTTGGGTCAGTATTCAATACTGGGCTTATTAGAATGGGCTCCCACTAATGGGCGACCCAATCTCCCAACACCAACATCTCCAACTCGCACAAAGTGGGGGGTGCTCATTCATTAAGTCAGTACCAGGAGAACGAATTCCCCTTATACAGTAAAGTCACATACGAGGTAGCAGTCGTTCGACCGACAGGCACAACGAGCAAGGTGCTGCGCATCTGTTAGGAGTTGCAGCGACTCGCGGATCTCACACCAGCAGTGGAAATATGCCTTGCATCCTTGGTCCTGTAATCTTTCTCCAGGTCTGACCGCACAAGGATCTTTCAGACCTATATATGTATTGCGCCCACAACCGCAGCCGACGCCGCGGTTGGTGGCCACCTATTGGACACAATATCAAGAAGATTCCATAATGACCATCATCTTCCCACAAAACTATCAGCACAATCCAACTCGCTTTTCTAGAACCGGGTCCAAGGTAGTTGTGAGCGCACCCATCGATAACGGACTAAGATAGCAAACATTGAACTGAACCTCAAGTCTCTGTTCAGAGTAATGAGGGTACGTACGCGTCTCTTACGCAAAGAGCTCTGGGTCTCACACGACTCCGAGTTAAGATCACATCTCGGGTCATACCCATGGTCAGTTTGGGGTGCGCCGTGGTATGGAACGCGCGTTACATCATATCTACTCTCCCACAGAGCATATGTCCTAATGATGTACAGATGTCCATCAGGCACACAAAGTACCCGAACCAAAAGTCATAAAGACTCCCATCCGACCCCTGAGTGGATTGACAAACCATAATCTGTCGTAGTGCGAAATCAGATAGTTCCCAACACAAAGACCTTTTCGGTCATCCCAACAGATTTCCATAACTAGGAACTATCACCAGCCTCACCTAGCCACAAAGGCATAGAAGCTATCACCCGTGTGAGAGGGTAATCTAATCCACTTTGACATATTTCAATAAACAATCACAGTAAGAACATACGAAACACTCAAACTATGAAAACATGCATACTCAAATATAATTGAAGTTAAAGAACATTGTATGGGAAATAAAATCAATGAAGTACATCACTAAGTCTACACAGTCCTAGAGACTACACATGCCTCACTAAAGACTCCCTCTTCAAGGTTGGAGAGACGGTCCATAACTATCTCATCCGTAGACAAGTACTCCAAACTCATCACCTTGTATCTAACCACGTCTCTAACATAGTTTCGCTTGATATATACTTGCTATGACTTGTAATGATACTTGGGTTTACATATCACGGAGATTGCAACTCCAACGACTCAGTAATCAATCCGAAAGTCTCCTCAGCCATACAACCAAATGAGTGGTCCACACAAGACCTACAAATTTGGCTTCAATGGCGATCAACACAATGTGCAACTGCTTCTTGCTCATCCACGATATGGCGCCATCAGAGAGCAGAGCATATCCGAGGTGGGTTTTCTCTCATCAAAGTCACCACCATAGTCCGCAATGTTATACCCAGTCATCCAGAGATTCTCGGATCTCTAGCAAGTCTCTAGCAGAAAGCATGACGATGCCCTTAAGATATCACACGATCCTATTTACTGTCTACCATTTCTTCAATTCGGGTTCAGCTTGGTACCTATATACCATGCCGATTGCATGACAAATATCAGGTCGAGTACACACTATTGCGCACATCAGGCTTCCGACTACACTTAGCTACATAATTTATTTATCTCGTCCATATATCCATTTTGAGAGGTTGATCAATGTAAACTGGAGTTTCAATTGGTTCGCAGTTACTCATGTCGAACATTTCCAATACTTTGTTTATGTAGTTTTCCTCTGAAAGCCACAGCTGCCTCCTACGACGATCTCTCGAGATCTAAATCCCAAGGATGTGCGCCGCCTCACCCATGGTCTTCATCCCAAACAGAGAAGACAATCATGCCTTTACCTATGTGAGGAACTCCAAGCTATTTACGGTTATGAGTATGTCATCTACATATAGAATCATAAAGACAAAGTTCGGTCCAGACCCTTTTGGTGTACACGCAATGATTCTCATCCATCAAGATAAATCCATTTTCCACGACCAAATCATGAACTCTGCGGTACCACTGCATAGCGAACTGTTTCAGACCATAGATCAATTTGTGAAGTTTGCACACTAAGTGCTCATGGTCTTTCTACACAAAGCATTCAGACCGCTCCATATAGATCTCTTCTTCTAACTCACCATTGAGGAAGACGGTCTTAACATCTATCTAGTGCAGTTCCAAGTCTAGACTCACTCCAATAGCCATAATCTTAAGAACCCATTTAGCTCTATTGCTTTGTGTCCTCTCGAAGGTTGACCAGTGCACAAACACCGTTCTTCCTTATAGATTCCATCTAGTCCAAAGTGTTCATCTCATCTTCCATTACTTTCATCCATTCTTCTTAGAAGATTCCATTGAGAGCTTCTCTAAAATTTTACGGCACAATAACCATATCGTTAGATATTAGGGTGGTTAGTTCTCCATTACCTTCGAATGCATATCGTCGGGAGGAAAACTTATGTTCTAGCCCAAGACCTAACAACTCACTACTACCAGCGTATGACCATGATCACTCCCACTGAGAATGATATCCCTAATGCTCCCACTGTCAACAAGATCATCAGGAGCGGAATCTGTTCCATTCGCTTCAGCAGGCGATGAATCCGGCAGACGACGAACTGATTCATCATCTGCGGTTTCAACTCTCTCACTCGAATTAACAGGTGTCTGCTCAACTTGATCTTGAATCTCATATAGAGATCGATCCAAATCAATCTCTCCCTTTCTAGGAAATTCGTTCTCTACAAACGTTACGTCTCGTGATTCGATCTCGGTAACACTCCCACTGTCCTGCTCGACTATAAACACATAACCCTTGGAGGTATCAGAGTAACCAAAAACACTCTTCTTTCCTCTAGGTCCAATATTTCCCAAACTTATTTTAGAAATCATGGGTGTAAGCGGCACACCCCTATGGGCGCATATGGTTAAGGTCCAGAACTTATACTAGTCCAAAACTCATATGAAGTGGAGTTTACCGTCTTCGTCGACACATGGTTCAGGATGTAGGCATCAGTCTCCAAAGCGTTTCCCCATAAGGAAATCAACATTTGAGTCTGCACCATATCGACCGAACCATTTTAAGGAGCATTCTATTGCGTCTCTCTGCAAAACTATTTTGCTGAGGGGTGTAGGGGATCGTCAACTGATGAATGATCCCTTTTCATTACATAAACCGTTAAATTCCGCTGAAAGGTACTCTTCTTCCACAATCAAGGTGGATGGCCTTTACCCTCCTATCTAACAGGTGTAATCATCTGTAAATGTAATGAAAATTCGTGCTCCGTGCCGAAACCCTAGCACTAAGAGTGTCACAGACATCCGAATGGATGAATTGCAAGGGAAATTCGGCTCTAGGTGCCTAACCAAAAAGCATTCCAGTGGAATTTTCTGCTAGACAACTTACACAAGTAGACGACTCCACTTGTGGAATGTAGGACAGCAACCCCCAATGGGCTAGACGCTACATTCTATGTTGACCTCTGTAGTCAAGTATAGTTTGTCTTTCATTCACATCGCAAACATATCCGCGAGTAGAAGAAAAAACATGAAATTATTATTGTTGCCTGAATCCAAATCCGAATCAATAAATCCACCAGAAATAATACTAAAGCCAAACGAAGTTGAATCTAAAAATAATTGGACGGAAGATTCATGAAAAGATAATATAAAACCGAGTTTCATTAATCCTAAGACTGAAATAACATATCGACGAATCTGCGGAGCATAGAGGATATGACATCAGACTAAAACTCTACCGCCGCGCAAGCGTAGCTCACGAGTTCTAATCCCTTCGACTTCAACACGAAAGTTGTTGTCGATGTAAATCCACCTAATTTCACGCGGGACTCTGGCATTCTACGAAAACGTTATGATCCTTGGCGATGTGATTTGTCGATCCTGAATCCAAAATCCACAAAGGACATGACTCAGTCAACATATTTGTACTAAAAACACAAAGTGAGACATTTAGGTCGGATCGATTCAGGACATGCCTTCACAAAGTGTACCCACTGGCCACAGTTGGAGCATTTACTGTATTTAGGCTTCTCGGCCTTACGCGAACATTTTCGGAGGAGTCCTTGGGTTCACCTCAGTCTTTGTCTACCTTGCATTCAATGCATTTGCGCCATCGCACTGTGCATTACTCTTTCGCCTTCAACGACTCTTCTTAGGTCTAGAGGATGGCACCACACGCTCCTAAACCTTAGGTCCAACGACCTTGGGTCTGTCCTCTACAACTCAATGTGCCTTCCAACGTGTTCAAAGATATTGAAGGCCTTATAATGTGTTATATAGATTTTCATCTGTTTCTAGGAGTTAGGCAAAGAGCGGATTACAACCTGGATTTGCTGCTCATCGGTCACTAACTGACCGTTCTCCTTGAGTTTCACAATCATGTTGGCCATATGCCTCAGATACTATCTCGCGGAGTGCTGAGGATTCATCATGTATGAATCAAACTTAATGTTGAGTGAGCACAACTAAGCAGTCGTATAGAACCATTTCTAGCCTGCAAAGTATCCCACAACCCTTTAGCCGTGTGTTAAGCTCAAACTCATCCACCGTACTCAGCATCATGGCGCACGTCTCAGCATCATTAACCTCCCACTCAAATGGAAAGCCTTCTGCTGATTCGTTATTCCAGAATCGGGTCTTTTAATAATCTTCTTGATGGGGTTAATGGATTTCTACTTAGAACCATTTTTATATGCTTTCTCCGAATTTTATAGTGCTCACCATTAAGTCTAAGACCTTTGTCCAACTAAGCGATGATGTTCTACATGGCAGCCTAATTTCTCTAACTAAAGGAAATTCTAATAGGATCATGGAGACACAAGGAACATTGTTCTATTGCATGTAAAAAGGCAAGTCTCAGACCGATAGGACAGATTTGAGAACATACTTAAACCCGGAGGACAACTCTAGCTATGCCGAGAAGCATTCCCCGTCTCTAAGCATGTCCTAAAGTCACTACTATCAATCGAAATGCAGTCTATACCAACAGTCCTCAAAGGACCGGAGTCGAACATATCGCACTAAATCAAAGTGTTCGACTCTTACACAAAACAATTGTCCTAGAATTATTCAAGGAAATTCAGAGAACCTCACAGAGTAACCGATCGGTTCACACTTATGAACATTTTTCTAGGTGTAGTTCGTACTCATCCAAACTTCCGAAAGGATGCTAAAGACAACCCTAAAAGTTTGCTACCTAGACTATGCCAGAATTAGATCTCCCTACCAATGTAATCTATCCTATGCAAGTAAGGTAACAAACACACAGTTCAATACACACACATATATATTGATACCTTTCAAAAATAAATTATTTTGGGGCTAATTTGTAATTTTCAAAATTTTGAGGCAAGAGTCAATCAGATAAAGTAAGACAAAACTATCTACCCTACAGAAAACACAAAATAAACCAGGGAACTCAAGGAACTCACACAACGTTCTACCTATCCAGTCCTGCAATATAAAGCAATATATGGCTCTCCCAACAATTTAAATTGGTCTAACAATTAATTAAATTAGCCCAAAAATTATTTATGAAAGGGTCCAGGCACATTTACCGGACTAAAATAAACCACTAGGATCCATAGAGGATCCAGGATCGGAACCAAATTTGTTTCAGACCAATTCAGGCGGCCTGGGGCCTCCGAATTAGTTCAGACCGGTCCAGACAGCACAAAACCATCTGAATCGGCCCAACCAGTCGGTCTGAACCGAACCGATTCGGTCAGATCAAACCGACTGGACTAGACCGAACCGATCCGGTCGATTCAAACCGACTAAACCGGACTGGTTTAGAACCAGTCCCTTCGAACCGGACCAGTACTGTTCTTCTTCTCCACAGAGAAGTAGAACAGTGGCTGCTAGGGTTTTGAAAACCTAGCAGCCGCCAGTGTTGTTGTGGCAGCTGATCGGCTCAACTGCCATGGGGCTGGCCACGGTGGCCAGCCCCCCTTCGCCCAGGGTCGGCCACGTTCGGCTGACCCACCACCGAGCCGCGACCACATAGGTCGCGACTCCATGGCCTTGGTCACAGCCTCTAGGCCGCGTTCACAGAGGTCGCGACCACCTCACCACCTCGCAGGTGGGGCTGCGACCACCACGCCAGGGCCGCGACCACCGAGGCTGCGGCCACCACGCCAGGGCCGCGGCCACCGAGGCTGCGGCCATTGAGGCTGCGGACACCACGCCATGGTCGCGGCCACCGAGGCTGCGACCACCATGCCTAGGCCGTGACCATCATGATGTCGTCCTTGGTTTCTCAGCGTCAAGTTCGTTTGGGAGTTTTAATGTGGGCCGGCAATTCGGAAACCAACCTACTATGACTCTGATACCAATGTTGGAATATGTACAAAACATGTGATCGTTTAGGGCACAACATTAAACATAATTAAGTTACCTCCTTGAACGATCGACTTAGCGGAAGCGGATCTGCCTGAGGTTGGGATCACGGTCTGCCGGACGGGAGGTCACGCCACGGGTGAACGGGCAGTGACCAGCGTCAAGTTCGTTTGGGAGTTTTAACGTGGGTCGACAATTCGGAAACCAACCTACTATGGCTCTGATACCAATGTTGGAATATGTACAAAACGTGTGATCGTTTAGGGCACAACATTAAACATAATTAAGTTACCTCCTTGAACGATCGACTTAGCGGATCTGCCTGAGGTTGGGATCACGGTCTGCCGGACGGGAGGTCACGCCACGGGTGAACGGGCAGTGACATTGATTTCCACAACTACTTGGCTCAGTCTAAACTGTAGGGCGGCAGGGCACTGTCATCGTTATTAGATTTTCCAACCCTGAGCATCCCTATACATATAGAGGGAATGGTTTGGGTTAGTATCCAATACTGGACTTATTAGAATGGGCTCCCACTAATGGGCGACCCAATCTCCCAAAACCAACAGGGTTGAAGATGTGCATTTGTTGTTTGGAGTTGAACTCCAAGCTTCAGTCGGAATATAGATTGTATCTATATTCATCATCTGTAGATAGATTGAGATATGATTCTCTATAAACCTAAGTACCTAACTATGGATACAGTGTTATTGCTACTGGAATTTTAGATGTGATGCTTCCATTAAGTGTAGCTTGCAATCATATATTGGTTCGAGTTAGATAAGCTGGATATCTAAATTGCTCGAAACACACCAATATGCTTTTCTTTCTTGTTTCCTTTCTCCAATAGGTTTTCTTCGGAAGAGGTATCTGCTCAAAACCAAGTCAAGGCATCTGTGCAACGTAGAATCCGACAGAGCATTGTAGAAGAGGTCTGTTTCTCTCTTTTTTTACTTGCTGTTTTCTTGGTTATTTTTTGTCCTAATACAGACTTGATCTATACTATATAAACGAAACTTACTTATTCTGATAATGTGATTTACGATGTAGTATCCTGGACTGGAGCCTGTATTGGATGATTTGCTACCAAAGAAATCTCCCCTCGTTGTTGTTAAATGGTTTGTGTAGTTAATCTTCAGTCTCTTCACTGCTTTGCTCCATGTGGACTCATCTCATGTCTGAGTATACTTTTTTACTGTTTCAGTCAAAACCATTTGAACCTCGTCGTTGTGAACAATGTACCTCTCTTCTTCAACATCCGTGATGGACCTTACATGCCAACACTAAGATTACTTCACAAAGATGTCAGCAAAGGACATGTAAGTTCTACTCCTTCATTCTGGTCGTGATCTTGATTCAGCCCAACAACGACACACACCTTAAGTTGCAAAATGATATAATATTGTTTTTGTTGGAAATCTCTCGAATGGATGGTGGTAGTTGAATGCTTGGATTATTCTGAAGTCGTGACGACACTTTCAGATTGAAACTATTTGGAGGCACCCAAACTTTCAATCGGATAAAATCAGAATACTGAACTAGAACTTGAGAAGGATTGTGAATGTTTGAGATAGAGATTTAGGACCTCCCCTATGACCAATTTATAGTGTTTGTCACACCCTTAGGAGAAGACACCATATCCTTTGGAAGAGACACAATACCCTTTGGTCATGGTATGTGTCATTTCGGCCATATATGTTCTTTGGATTCAAAATTTTGGCTCCAAAACCAAAGGGACACCTTAGGATGACACACAAGCAATGGTTCGGCCTAGAAATGGTTTGGTCCAATATTTGGCTCTAAAGCAAGTGTCCAAAAACCGAGAATTTTGAGGTTAAAATGTTAAGTCATTAATTCCAAAAATTCAAATTTTACAATGAATTTACATAGGTAGCTCTTTTACTCTTGCACCTGCATATGCAATTTTTCAAAAGAACTATTAAGAAGTTAAACTTCAACCTCCTTTACTTGCAGGTCTGAACACATAACTTGGGATAATATAACCAATGTGTTCCAATCTCTAGATGTCAAGCTTTCCACATTGAATTCAACACCTAATGTCATATTAGGTGGGAATTGGGTATCTCAACATGAGAGATTTCAAGTGGACTTTAATCCAAAAATGAGGTTAAAATGTTAAGTCATTAATTCCAAAAATTCAAATTTACAATGAATTTTTAGAATAGTGACTTTATGAATAATAAAAAAAATTCTCACCTACCCCCTTTGACCCACATTGCCTCATCTCTAATCAACTGATAAATCTCCGATACAATGAATCATAATATACTTAAACAAGCGTGCACTCCGCACCCTCCTAACTTGTTTAATGAGATAATATGATCTCATTGGTCAACTAGTCAATCCAATTACACTAAAATATATAACAGTTTTCTAATATTCGGGCCATCAATATTGGATTATTCTTCTATCTGTAAATTTATTTATTTATTTTAAATGATTTTTTTATTCAGAATTTTTGGACGTGTAAATTGTTCTATTTTGTTTTTTTAAGACGTGTAACGACCGAAGTTAATTCGTCGGTAAATAAATATTTGCCGATGAAATAATTTTCGTCGGAAAATACATATTTGTCGACGAAATGTTATTCGTCGGTAAATACCTATTTATCGACGAATTTGACTTTGCCGACGAAATCGATTTTGTCAAAAAAAACGTAACTTGATGAAAAAATCATCTTTGTCGACAAATAATCTGTCGGTAAATAAATTATTTTTACCGACGACAAATTTGTGACATATTTCGTCGGTAAATTTCCGTCGTCGATACCGTTACCAACGAAAATGTCATTTTATCGACGAAATTTATCTGTGGCGACAGAATGCTCACCTTTAGCGACGAAATAATTTCATCGGTAAAGATCAGATTTTTAATTGTGTATGAGCGGTGTTCGATATCCGCGGTTGGATCTTGTTTGAATCTAGTCGTTCGGTTGGTCGTAGATTGAATAACGTGTCGCTCCTCTTGCTCCCTCGTACGAAAGGAAAGTCTGGCTTTTGGTCGTTGTTTCCCCATAAAGTCAGTGAGAAGTTGTTTGAGAGTAATTGTGAACATCAAAACATAGATAGAAGTGGGCAGGGGGAGAGTATTTATAGACAAATGTCATCGTACTGTTCATCTAATTAGGTCTTTACCCTAGTTGGCCTTGGCTGGCTGACTGAGAGTCTGACTAGAGTTATTTTGGTCAGAGTTTAATGGCCGCTGTCAGAGCAGTTCCTAACTGTAATGACTACTAGGTTTACTTATTACTTTGCATTAAATGTCTCTTGTCCTCTTAGTCAGACTGTCATAGGATAAAAGAAGGGTTAATTGTCAATTTGCCCCCTAATGTTTGGACCAAATTTAAGAATCCCCCTTAAAGTTTAAAATTTTAAATATTAGTCCTAATGTTTGGACGTCGTCAAAAATTGCCCCAATCCGTCTTCAGACCGTCTGATTCAAACGGAAATCCCGTCACGTGCCTTGCACATGCGTTCTATTAAGATACAAAGACGAAAATGCCCTTATTGCAGTTCATCACCTCGGTTCCCTCCATATACCCAAGGATGCCAAGGTTTGGATCTCTGGACACCCAAAGAAATACTAATCGAATACGCTTTTGAAATGACTTCAGCAGTTTAATTACTGCCTTTGATTTTTCTAAGTTTACTAATCGAATACGCTTGCAAGCATGAATGGCAGAAGCAGGGGACAACCCACATGAATTAACAAGGTACGACACATTCAAAGAATGCTCATTTTCTTCACAATGAATTTGATTTTGGGAATTGGAAAAGGCTGACAGAAACCTCACCGGTGACCACGGATCATGAAGTTGATGCTGCTGCAGAAGAAGAGACTGGCTTGCAATTGGAAAATGGAACCTTATGGCTCCCATCGAAAGCATACTAGGGTTTTCAGTACATACCCCAGAAATTGAAAGACGAGATCTTACCTCAGTCTCCACTGCTAAAGCATTAGAAATCTTTGGTTGGTAGCTCAGGATTTTGAAACCAAGCAACCGCCTAGAGACGCCTAGCGTTTGGATGCTCATGTTGGGTTTCTGGAGAAAATGAGGGTGTAGAAGAAGAATGGGGATTTGCGTTTTTTTTTGTTTTAATAATTTGGAAAAAATTGATGATAATTTATAACAATAAGGGCATTTTCGTATTTGTATCTTAATAAAACGCATGTGCAAGGCACGTGACGGGATTTCCGTTTGAATCAGACGGCCTGAAGACGGAATGGGGCAATTTTTGACGACGTCCAAACATTAGGACTAATATTTAAAATTTTAAACTTTAAGGGGGATTCTTAAATCCGGTCCAAACATTAGGGGGCAAATTGACAATTAACCCATAAAAGAATAGTGGGCGATGACGTCTTACAAGAACATAAAGCGACGCCCCTGTCATCAACGAGGTGACACCCAAGTTCCATCATCTGTTCCCGAGCCTGAGTGGAGTGATTCTTCGCTTAGGCTCAAAGGTTTCTTAGGCGTCACTGTTTTTTGAATTTGAATTGCAGCAAGAAAGGTCTTTTGATGGGAGTTATTATGTAATTTTACCGTTGAGATCCAACGGCTAAGGATGTGCAACCCTTTGCATTCACGAGAATTTACCTTTTTGTACGGTTAATACCATATAGGTGCTTTTAGATCCAAATACGAGTAGTGTCCGATCTCCACGACTCTATCCAAACTCACCTCATCACTCTTTCTTGGCAATATGCCTCTCATAGAATGCATTGATCCTTCTTCATCCATATAAGGCTCGAGAGCAAACGTTACACTTAGCCAGTTCTTCAATCCATCAGACATATAATCTACAATGATCTAATGCAATCAACACTCTGAATCAAATGAAATCTAAAAAGGAAACTGTTTTACAACGCAAACCAATATTTTAAAAGTTTGAGAACGAAGGTGAAAATGCTAAATATTTCTTCAATTTTGAAACGTACAAAAGGTGTTCACCTTATCAAATGATTACACATCTAATATATAATACATTAAATAAAATATATGATTAATTATTTACTTGCTAGTTAAAATTTTAGGGTATGAACAATTTTCTAAAACTTTTTTTAACAAATTATTAGTCGACTTTACAAAAAGTTACAGTTTATAAGTTTCGTCTAATTTGTTAATAAATGGTCTTGGTCTTGTCACGTGTCAGCTGACAAGTTTTTGTAAAATTGAGCTAACAAATTATAAAATTTCAACTAGTAATTGACAAAAAAGACAGAGTAAAATAATAAATAAAATTTAAGTTTCAGTCACAATATAACATCAAAACAAATGGAGTTAGCAAACTGCAACTATTTGTAAAATCAATTAGAAATTTATGTTTAAAAAAATAGTCAATAAATTGTTCAAACCTTCAAAATTCAATTAATTAGTAAATGGTACTTGACCCTAATATGTACTAGTAAAGACAATAATAACATCTACATAACATACCATTTACAATACATTATATGAAATACAATTTTTACTGATAAAGTTTAGTAATCAGTAAAAAATTGTTTTTGTCGGTAAAGTTATACCGGCAATATTAGTCGCTAGGAAATTTCATCGCTATAGCACAGTCAATATACTATTATCGACTAGATAGAAAGAAACAAAAACTGTTTCATTGACCATTCGGTCTTTCGTGGTGAATTAGGGTTCTTGAGGGAAATGGTCAGGTTGCCTAATTAAAACTAGGGTTAATTACTTAATTGGTTACACATGTTTAACCAATGTTCAGAATGGTTACACATGTTTCAAAATGTGATTAATTGATTTTGCTATGTGACTAATTGGTTACACACATGTTTTTCCCAATGTGATTAATTGGTTATTCCGTTAGTAAACCATTAATTTTAACGTTAATTCATTTTTTTAACATATTATTGAATTGTGAAATGACTATTATGCCCTTAGTTGTATTGAAGAACACATGGAAGGATTGAAGAACCAGAATCGAATCAAATTCGATTTGATGTTCTTGAGAACCCAGAATCGCAATTCTGGATTCTTGAAGAACCCAGAAATGCTGTTTCTGGGTTCTTCACATTGTGGGTAACATGTTGAACCTTTTAATCACATCATTTCAAACAACAGTATCCATTTAATCACATTCTAGAGAAACATGTATGACCTTTTAATCACATTATAGAGAAACATGTATGATCATTTAATCACATTTGATGATAACATATACTGCAATACAGAACTTCAGAATTGCGATTCTGGGTTCTTGAAGAACCCAGAAACGCGATTCTGGCTTCTTGAGAACCCAGAAACAACATTTCTGTGTTTTTGTAGAACCCAGAAACAACATTTCTGGGTTTTTGTAGAACCCAGAAACAACATTTCTGGTTTGTAGAACCCAGAAATAACATTTCTGGGTTCTTGAATTCTTGTTATTGAAGATGATGATGTGTTCTTGAAGATGATTTTAGGGTAATTACGTCATTTTACGTATCTAAATAGTGACTTAACTGTGATTTCTAACGGTGAACAGTAAAAAAAAAAATAGTCATATTTCAAAACCAATTAATCACATTTTGAAACATGTGTAACCATTCTGAACATTGATCAAACACGTGTAACCAATTAAGTAATTAACCCTTGAAACTAATATTCGCAGTATGAGGTACTAGATTTGATGAACTCCCACTATATACTCGGTCAAACCATAAACCCCATAAATTATGTGATTAATTTTAAATAATTCAGGGAAAAAAAAAAATCTTGTTACCACGCAGACCCACAAGCCCACCTAATAGAAAATGGATAATATAAGTCCATGGAAAGCTCTTTGAATCTCATTTCCGACTAAACGGATGGTCAAATTTTAAGTTTTTTTTAGATAAATTATAAAATTTATTTCTTTCATATTTAGCTAAAATTCTAGTTTGACAATTCCGTTAACTTTTCCATCTAAATTTTAAAAATTACAAAAATAACTGAAAACTTTCAAATATATTACAATTTAATTATTCCAAACTTTTTCAAATGTTCTAATTCGATCGGAATTTAATTGAGTCTCAATCGAGGAGGCTCAAGTCTAGTTCTTGATCCAAACCTGGTCGCCCACCCATGGAGGGTCCAAACGGGGGTCGGTCTGGAATTGCCAACGTGTTCTCATGCCAGCCTCGGAGGGAAAACATTAGAGACTGCTTGGCTAGCAGGTTCTTGAGGGAGCGGCGAAGTGGTGGCGGAATCAGAGCTGTCTGATGATTGCTCATTGGCCTGGTTCAGGCGATTACTTTTAGACCGAGTCTACATGACTGTTTTGCTCGTTCCCACATACGGCGCCAAATGTTGGGTCGGAAACTCCAGGTGCTGACTTGGCAGTGAATTGAATGCCAAAGGATGGATGATCACACGCTTTCGCATGAACCTGCAAGAAGGGGATCGCAACAGAGGAGGTGTCTCTGGGTCCCTCTCCGATGCTTAAATGAGTATTTTGTGTGTATGAACTCCAAAACGTAAAAACGTATTGAAAAGCAATGGTATTTATAGAGTGAAGAGATCAAACTGTTATAGGCAAAAGAATATCTTGGTGAATATTGTGCCAGTAAAGATTAGGATAACAGATATTATGGTTATGTCGTAATATTGCAGTTACCGTATGTAATCTTTAGAGACTATGTGCTCGATATACGCAGAAGATCGTGGTCATATCTTTAGTGTCGGTTGGTGGGACCAGAGTTGAGAGGTTAGACTCCTATGGCGAGCAGTAGGAGGATTGGACCTTGGTCAATGGCGACAGCGACATGTGATGGAGTTTTGGCGTCTACTTTAGTTTGGGTTCGATACTGGACCGCTTTATGAGGGTCAACTTAACCTTAATGCGGGTCGGCCCGATTGAATGATATGGGTTTTACCCCTGCAAAGTTATTGGGCCTCTTATACATTTACCATATTGGACTGTCACTATCAATACCCAACATCGACGACCTGCATCATCAATTCAACTAGATCCCCATTCATCAGCTGAAACATACTTGCTAGGAATGGTTAATATTTTGATATAATATCCAATTTACAGACCTATATGTACAGCTAGAAAGCGATATATATATCTATATTGTTACTTGTTAGTGAACAACCCCACATTCCATACAGCATATTATGGAGGTTAGAAGTCATGAAGAAAAGCTGGAGGAGTAAGGGAGGGGAACCGAAAGGAGAAGACTCTCTATAGGAGGGCATGGGCTTCCCCACACTTCTCGTGAATGAGGGATCATCGAACAGAGCCAGAACCATGGAATACTTTCATAAAAGTATAATAAGAAAAAGATTAATTCTAGAACAATCACTATTATAATAAGTTTAAACATATAGTTTAGAAAAAATATTTATTCATGGAGATTATTTATCGTCACATTAACTGCATCAGTGCGGACACCAAAATTCCTCCTCCGTTATTCTATTTAATTATTTTAGTAGATAAAAACTGAAGAGAAAACTAAAGTCCCAAGAGACATTAAAGGACAAGCTGAACAAGAGAAGTTGAAGGACTAATTTCGCAATATGTGATAATATGAAGTGTATTCATTTGTATTTCAGTTTATTTGGTAAGGACTTAATTGTTAGGGTTTTACTATTTTGGACTGGTCATGTAAAAACGTTTGGAGTGCTTTACCTATTTATGGTGATGGTGTCGAGTAAAGAGGCTAAGCCAAATGATCCGAAAATTCATATGTGCATTCTTTTACATTTCGGTTGCTATTCCTCTTTTCGGTTTCCAATATGGTATCAGAGCTATGAAGTGTTGAATCGCTTCACTCCGAATGATTCTGGTTTTTAACGCTACAATCTCTTCTCTGAATTATTATTGAATTTGTTTGCATCATTTCATACTGCTGTGTCCTTTCTTTTGGCTGACACCCTAGTCATGCTTGCAATCTTGCTTTCTTTAAATCGTTTTCTTCTTGTTGGTCGTAGTGATTCCTTGAACAGATACAAACTTTTTCTTGGCCGATTTGTTCACTTGTTTTGCTGGAAATCCCTTCGCTAGTTTGGGTAAGAACAGGTACGCTTTTTTTCTTGATCGATTTGCTCTCTTGTTATGCTGGAAACCCTTTTGCTGGTTTGGTCAAGAATAGATTTGAACTTTTTCTTGGCCGATTTACTCGCTTGATTTGCTGAAAACCCTCTTGCTAGTTCAGATAAGAACAAATATGAACAAACATTTGATTTCCTGATGCAAATATTCGGTCAAGAAAATAATCATTTTTTGGTTCAAGAACAGATACATACGTTGATTTTCTGCATTGAAGTCTTGGTTCAGGAACCGTCAGTGTTTTCCTCTTTAAGATATGTTCGATTGTTCATCTTCAGCCTTTATGGCATCTTCTGCGGACACTGATTTTACTGATACAAACACAAATGTTGCCGCGCAGATCATGTAGTCGATGCGACGTTTGAACCGCAGGTTATAGACCACAACCATGTTTTGTTCTTCCATCCGTCTAATACACCTGGCACATCTCTTATTAGTGAGAAACTTACCGGACCGGAAACTTATGAATTTTGGAGCAGAGCTATGTATATTTCATTGTGGGTCAAGAACAAATTAGGTTTTATTGATGGAACCTGCAAAAGGGAGGATTATGATCCAAGTCTTCATCATACATGGGATAGGTGCAATGCACTTGTGTTCGCCTGGACTATGAACTCGGTTTAAAGAGAATTGATGACTGGAATTATATAATCTACTAATGCTGAGTTTGTTTGGAAAGATTTAAGAGAACGATTCAACAAGGTTAATGGTTCTCGTATTTGTCAGTTGCATCGTGAGATTTGCATGGCTCAACAGGGAATCGATACCATCTCGGTATATTTCACCAGAATTCGAACCATGTGGGATGAGTTTGATGCGATTTGTGCACTTCCTTCATGTGGATGTGAATCATTTCAGAAACACATCCAACAATTAAATAACCTAAAACTTTATCAGTTCGTTAGTGGTTTAAATGATTCTTACTCTCAAGTTTGTACTAACCTTGTTATGTGTGAGCCTCTTCCTACAGTTAACCAAGCATGTGCGGTCTTGATTCAAGAGGAAAATCAAAGGGGGGGGGGATATCTGGTAACTTTTCGGCCAACTCAGTTGAAGGAAATAGATTTTCTACTCCTGGAAATCAGAAAACTGTAAAGAAAATATCCAACCTATTCTGTGAATATTGTAAGAATAGGGGTCATGATTTTAATCATTGCTTTAAGAGAAAGGGTTATTCGCCTGGCTGGAAATTTAGATCCGACCAGAGTCAGGGAAAGCCACCACAAGCAAATATGAGCATTGAGTACAACAATGATGGAAAGCGGAGCTATATTGTTTGCTTTACACCTGAGTTTGTACCATCTGGATGTTCAACCCTCTTAGATTCTGATTCCACTCGCTCTAATGCCTTTTCTTCTTAGCAACTTGAACAGATTGCTCGTATGCTTAACAAAATGCACCAATCTGATACTCCAGCAAAATCAAACACTTCAGGTATATGTCTGAATTCATTTAATCTAAATAGAAGTAAATACTAGATATTAGACACGGGTGCAACAAATCACATGAGCTATAATTCTGAGTGGTTATCTGATTTTAAAAGGGTTAACTCCAAAGTTCAATTGCCTCATGGTTCTAGTTCGATTGTACATGGTGTTGGAAATATCAAAATGTTTCAAAACAAGTGTTTGCATGATGTTCTGTTTCTTCCTGATTTTAAGTATAACATGCTGTCAATCTCTAAATTGACAAAACATTTATCGTGCTCAGTTTCATTTTACTGCAAATTGGTAATTATGCAAGATCTTTACAGTGGAACGGTGTTGGGGATTGGTAGAGAGGCTGGAGGGCTATATTTTTTTTATCCTGATTTTAAGCCTTCTATAGCTCTTCGATCCAGCATTGTGCCATATCCTCATCCCGTCCTTTGGCATAAAAGATTAGGGCACGCACCAGTTTGACAAAAATGTTAAAGTAATTAGAAGTGATAATGGAGGTGAGTTTTTTTAATAATCAATGCAATGATCTCGTTAAAACAAAAGGCATTATTTATCAAAGTTCTTGTGCTTATACTCCTCAAAAGGCATTATTTGTCAGTTTACTTGGTTTGTCTCCATATGAATAACTGATGAAAAGGAAACCCAAAATAGATCATTTAAAGATTTTTGGATGTCTCTGTTATGCTAAAGTGCTTCCCAATGCTGAAAAATTTCAATCTCGGTTAATTCCTTCGGTTATGATGGGTTATTCTCTAACACAAAAAGGATATAGACTGCTGAATTTGGAGAATCACACATTTTTTGTTAGTCGGGATGTGTTGTTTGTTGAAAATGTGTTTCCCTTCAAACATCTTGATCGTGATGATGGAAACCTTTTTATTGATGTGAGAATTAACCTGTTTGATGATGATAAGTTCATAGATATGATGAGATCCTCTAACTCAGCTGATCCTGATGAGAACAATGCAGAAAATGATGAGGACACTTCTGCTAATTCAGGTAACTCTGATTCTGCTACTAATATTGATGAGAACGATCAGATCATAGTCCAACCAAGAAAATCTGGGTGAATTGTTAGGACTCCTCTTGGCATAAATATTACGTTCTGCTGAATAATTGTGGTGCCAAATACCCGATTGATAATTTCATTTATTACTGAGGGTTATCTCCATCTTTCAAATGCTTTACCAGTTCTATTGACAAAATTTTCGAACTGAAATCCTTTAATGAGGCTTCAAACAATGAGGATTGGATTAAAGCAATGAAAGAAGAGATCAATGCCTTGGAATTTAATAAAACTTAGACTTTAGTTTCTTTGCCCAAGGGTAAACATGCTATCGGTTGCAAATGGATTTTTCGTGTTAAGCACAACTCTAATGGATCGGTTGAACGTTATAAAGCTAGGCTTGTTGCAAAAGGTTATAATCAAATACAAGGATTGGATTATGGAGAAACTTTTTCTCCAGTTGCTAAAATGGTTACTGTTAGAACTGTTCTTGCTTTATCTGCCAAAAATAATTGGCATTTATATCAAATGGATGTGTACAATGCATTTCTTCAAGGTGACCTGGATGAGGAAGTCTACATGAAAATTCCTGTGGGATTTAGTAATCAGGTATGCAGATTACATAAATCCCTCTATGGCTTAAAACAAGCCTCTCATCAGTGGAATGTAAAATAGACAGATTCTCTTGTCTAAAAAGGATATCACAAGAGTTTATATGATTACTCCATGTTCACAAAAACGGTCGGTGATGATATTGTTGTTCTGCTTGTTTATGTGGATGATTTATTGATTACTGGAAATAGTGACTTGTTGATTAACGAGTTAAAGTCCACCCTGCATACCAGTTTCAAAATGAAAGATTTAGGAGAATTAATATTTTTTTCTTGGTATAGAAGTAGCCAGATCTGCAGAAGGATTAATTATGTGCCAAAGAAAATATACTCTTGAACTTCTGTCTGAAACAAGTTTGCTAGGTGGAAAACCAAGTTCCACTCCAATGGAACAAAATGTCAAGTTCACAAATAAGGGATATGAATTAAAATTTGAGTTGAACACAAATGATGCTCTTATTGATGATCCCACTCTTTACAGGAAGTTGATAGGAAAGTTACTTTACTTAACTATCACACGTCCAGATATTGATTATTATGTGCAGTGCCTAAGTCAATTCATACAAATCCAAATCAATCTCATTTGGTTGTTGTATATCGTATCATTAAGCACGTGAAACAGCAACCGGGATTGAGGATTCTATTATCAACAAGAGGTAATTTCGAGATTTCTGCCTATTGTGACTCTGATTGGGGAAGTTGTGTAAAAAATCGAAAGTCTGTTTTTGGACATTGCATATTTTTGGGTGACTCACTTGTTTCATGCATGGAAAGTAAAAAACCAAGCAATAGTTTCTCGTTCATCAGCAGAAGCTGAATATAGAAGCATGGGTTCGACTGTTTCAGAAATAATCTGGTTAAGAGGTTTGTTGAAAGAACTGGGTATAATTTTTCATCATCCAACTGCTATATTTTGTGATAATAAAGTTGTTATTCAAATCGCATCTAACCCTATGTATCATGAAAGAACAAAACATATTTAAATTGATTGTCATTTTATAAGGGAGCATATCAATGCAGGTATTATAGCAACAGATTATGTAAAGTCTTGTGAACGGCTTGTAGATTTATTTACCAAGGCTCTTGGAAGAAATCGGCACTATTATTTGATGAAGAAGTTGAAGTTGAAAGATATTTTCTCAAGTATCAACTTGGGGGGAAGTATTAAAGAACAAGTTGAACATGAGAAGTTGAAGTACTAATATCACAATATGTGATAATATGAAGTGTATTCATTTGTATTTCAGTTTATTTGTTAAGGACTTAATTGTTAGAGTTTTATTATTTTGGACTGGTCATGTAAAAACGTTTGGAGTGTTTTACCTATTTATGGTGATGGTGTCAAGTAAAGAGGCTAAGTCAAATTATCTGAAAATTCATTTGTGCATTCTTTTACATTTCAGTTGCTATTCCTCTCTTCGGTTTTCAATAAGACGCTCATACCCTATGTGTTGTCCCTATGGGGAAACAGACAAGCATGCATATGTAACACCTAACATGATCTTCCAAACATGTTCCTTAACTTGCTATGTTGGTGCATCCATTAGTATAGATTCTTGGATCACCACTCACAAACTCGACTTCTTCTTCTGTCCTACCTACGACATACAGTGAGTACATACCCTCACTTCGACTGCGTCCTTAGGATGCTCTGTCACAAAGATCTATGGATGTTTCCTTTTTCTGGAACACGAGACACGGAAAAAAAATATGCAAAGGTTAACAGTTGATCATTACTTCCAAGATCCATTCATAAACGTCAACTGCAAGGTTGTTAGACAACACTTAAGACAGATTTCACAGGTATTGTTTTGCTGTACAAATTTCGGACCGATTCGATTGAATCTCCAAACCAGTGTTATCATAATTGGATCGAAGCGGCAGTCCGATTGGAAACCGGAGCGGCGGTCCGATTGGAAACCGGAGCGGCGGTCCGATTGGAAACCGGAGCGGCGGTCCGATTGGAAACCGGAGCGGCGGTCCGATTGGAAACCGGACCCCTGTCCGGTTTGGTTCAGCTAAAAGATCGAAATGCATATGAACAGTTTTTTAACCGGGTTGGACCGGACGGATTTACTAAAATCGATCGGTTTCAGGTTCTAGTTTTTTTGGGGGTGGTTCTCTTCAATTTAAACCGACTTATTCGGTTCGATCGAGCAACTTTTTCAGTTTAGAAGTTATGTTTAAAGTTTAGACCTATTGTGTTTGATTTTGAGACTATTGTGTTATGTATGTTCAAAGTTTGAGGTAATTATGTTGTGTTATATTGTCTTTGAGAGTAATGTGTATGTTTTAGACTATGTAGTTTGTGTGTGTTTGAGGTAATTATGTATGTTTGAGACTATGTAGTTTGCAATTGTATTTTTAATTTTTGTTGCTTGTGAATAGTGAACCGTACGTCGAACCGGGTTGGACCGGCCGAACCGGTAGCCGGACCCCTCACCGGCTCGAGGGCCGGTCCGATTCTGATAAAAACGGCTCCAAACCCCTCTTACTCTTACTTCTTATTTTTTAATTAGGTTTAAGTATTTTCAAACTCATCCATTTCAATCAATTATTTAACTGACTGAGTGAACAGTCAAATATTTTGGCACTTTCTCATGGGGTTGTATCCATTTGTCATGTTATATCTTATCCATCATCGTAAATTCTTCGGAAAAAATTGTCTTTCACGATGGAATCGGATAACTGAGATTTTGAGTAATTGTTTCCATAAACTTGTACCGTATGAAAAAATGATTCATCGATAATGAGACCATCAATATCAACAAATCTGATATTCAAATGTTCGAGAGTTCCTCTCGATATCTCCTTTTTAAGAATCGTAAAAGTTAAAATTCTCGTTTAATGAGATCATCACACACTCGCAACGGATTTTCCGCCGTTGATTGCTCGAAGAACTAGTTATCTCTTGACTCGACAGGAAGCATAAAGCTTTGGAAGAAAATTGATTTCGCAAGTAAAGAATGGACCCATACCTTCCCTACGATCCGCCACAAACAGTACATGGTACAGTCTGCATGTCTGACACGTGTCAACAAACCAAGTTTCAACCGTCCGAACGAAAAGCATTGCACCACCTCAGCATAAACTCCAAGAACTCATCCCCACACCACACATAAAAGAAATTATTACAAGTCACGTCTTTATAGAAAAAACATTAATGATGATGAGCTTCGTCATTATTCATTCGATTTACATAAGCACCACTCAAACACAGTTATTAATCTCTGGCATTAACTAATTGCACAATAATCCCTTCCGAGAAAGAAACCACGAAAGACTTACGTAAATGAAGAACCTAATCACACATAATATCCCTTCTCACCGCACCGAGAACGTATATTAGGCATATACATATAACTCGGTGAGGCAATATCTACAATATCCAAATCTCAGCGTGGACGTCTTCTCTTCATCAACTCCGATCAATCTTCACGTCATAGTCATTGGTCGTCCATATCTCTACATCAACAGATCATTCACCCACCCCAGATCAGGATCCGAAGCAGAAACTAATCCTTCACCGACGACATTGTTGTTAGGAAACAGCTTCCTGTTGGTTGTATCCTCGGAAAACCCTAATCTGGAGGAAGAATCCGCATGGAAAGAATCTCGGGTCACCGAAGGGTTCTGGGTCGCTGGTGAAAGAATGAACTTAGGCTGATCGTCACAGTGAAGCCCAGACACATCCACCCAAGGAAAACCGTTCCTCGTTGTACTGTTTGTATCGTGATTCACATTCATCGCCTCCAAGGACCCCATGATCTCGTTCAGAACTTCCTTGTAAGTATTCATCCACTGCTCCGAGGTCACGAACCTATCAACGTAGCGAGAAATGGGGGACAGAGCGCTCAGGGATCGTTGCTTTATCGGAGAGAGAGGCGGCGAGAGGGAGTGAGATGGGGACAGAGGAGGCGACGGGTGGGACATTCCTATGAGGGTGGATGTCGGGGATGAGCTGGCCTGAGTGTGGTGGTGGCAGAACATGCAGCAGTGAGGACTCAGCTGGTGGGACCCACTTTGGTGCTTCCTGTCTTCTACCTGGTACTCGCCGGAGGGACTGTCCGGCTGCACCGGCAGGATCCTGAGCTGACGTGGCGTGTGTGCGAAGAAGCACACCTTCCTCTTGCAGTTCTTGCCATCCTTGCATGCCTCAGTCCTATACCTACATTTTTTTTAAATAAAAAATTCCTTATCAAATATATCCTTAATGAAAATATAATTACATCAAAATTAGTATTTTAAGATACCATAAATTTTGCGTGATATCATTTTTAATACCAAAACTCAAATAATTCAATAAAGAACGATAAACTAAGATCTCATACACACATGTATACCTCGAAGGATGGAGCCAACACTCGAAAACTCCATGAGCGAACTCGCAGTTGTCGCCACGGTTGCAAGATCCACGACGATACTCAGTACAGACAGTGCCTGAATAATGATAGCGTCGTGGGTCCCGTCTCCTTGCCTTCTCCCCAGGGTGGGCAAAAGGGCAGTCTGTCCAGTCATGGCTGCGGCTGCGAGCGCACCGCCTCACCTTGAACTCAAACATGCGGAAGTGGTCGGAAGAGTATGGGTCAGAATCGGAGTCATCGGAATCCTCACCGCTATTGTAGGGGAGGAACTTCTGGAGCGGTGTGGAGTCAGCAAAGGCAGTAGCGCGAGGGGAGTCAGAGAACATGTCGGAAGGGATGTGATCAGGGGCGGCAATGGCAGCAGCAGCAGCAGCAGCCGCCTTGCGTCCAAGTAGCTTCCTCGGAGGGATGTCGAGGATCTTATTCTTTGAGGAGAAGAGGTGGTGGATCTTGTGTTGCTCCGCGCAGACGCTTCCCATGGTTGTAATAGGAATATGAGCAACAGAGGTTTGATGTAGCTTTAGGGTTTCTGTTTTGGTAACACTACAGAGAAGAGGAGGTTGGGGTTAAGAGATGAGGAGGAAGATGAAGAAGTGGATTTAGGGTTTTAAAGAGAGAGGATAGAGATTGGAAGAAGGCAATGAAGAGTGGTGAGAGTGTATGGGGGCAGATATGCGTGGCTGCTTGGCATTAGGGATCGTCATGCAATAGAGGGTATGTGGCAGCGTCTCGCCACTCTCATCATATGACATATGAAATACTCCTTTGCATTTGCTCTTTCATTAACTTTTCTGTACTCTTCTCATACCCTATATGTATATATACTCTATATACGTATCCAAATTTACCAACCCAGTTCTGTTAAAGAATATCCTGTATGTAAATCTTAAAAAGAAATGCTTGTTATTTTTAACTGATATTCGTAGACCCTGTTTTTCACTGTGTTTTTAGTCTAATCTAAGTTTATACTTACTATAATAGCGTTTGTAAAATCTCTAAATACTAACATTTGACCACACTACTCTTCAATAATAATATCCCCTTTTAAAAGCAACCATTTTTGTTAAGAGCTGGTCTACGAGACTATCATTACTTTTGACTGATAGATTATACGTACCTATACCTATGATTATAACTGTTACTGTTTAATATGGTTAACTGTACCATTATGGTGCGGTACGGTTATGGTGATGAATTTTCTACCCATAATGGTTATGGTTATGGTATTTGAGTTATAACCATGGTTATTATATAAGTATAATAATTATTTATTATTAATAAGCTAATATATATTAAATAATGGAGGTTACTATACATACAAATAATAAATAACTATGATGTTAATTTTATATATTTTTATTGTTGACAATATAGATTTATGCATTTTTTTTTAAAATAAAATTTTTGGTATTTTATTATATTACATGTGTGAAATAAATATGGGTATACGAGTAAAACCATGGTTAATAACCACAGTTATTTTAATGGTCATGGTATTGAAAATTGTACCCGTAATGGTTATGGTTATGATTATGGTTATGGTATGCATTTTAAAAATATGGTACAGTTATGCTATTTGTCATACTTGTACCATACCCTAATCATTGACAGCCCTAGCTCTCATTGAATTAGTGGGAAGGAAAAAAAAAGTTCAACCAGCAACCATATCAACTACGCTGCGTATCGTTCTATATTCAGATATAAGCTAGAATTTAAGTTTAGTTAGGTAAAAGTTAAAAGTTAAAAGTAAGGATAAATATTTTAAAAAAAAACTTTTTTTAAATGATAATTAAAACAAATAAAATGTTTCAATTTTCAATTAAAAATATATATGTTTAAGTCATCGTCACTAGGGTCGGCAACACTACGAGAGTAATGGTCATTACCGGCTAAAAAATGTATTTTTAACGGCTGAAATATTCAGCCGTTAATTTATCACGGCTCAACTTCAATTGAGCCGTAATACAATGTGTCGGGACAATTATCACGGCTCAATAAAAAATAAGCTATGATAATTCCCGACCCAAAAGCAAAAGTGTCGTCAAAATAATTATGGCGGCGCTTTTAGGTTGAGTCGTGATAAATAATTTTATTTTTTTATTTTGGACGGCTCATTTTGGTTGAGCCGTCCAAAATATGTGTTTTGAAAAAAAATTATTAATTGCATCTTCTTCTTCACCCGGAGCAACTTTAGAAAGATGGGTTATTCAAACGGAAGGTAGTGTCCGAAGCAGTCATGGAAATGAAGACGGATGAGTGAGGCAGCCCTCCTCTTCTCCTTGGAGACCGCAGCTCTAATGGAGGTTCGGATGGTGGTGAGGGCGTTAGGGCAAGTTTGGTCATAGAATGTGGAGGTAAGCTGTGCATGGGATGGAGTCATCGCATTGATGAGAAGCACATACACGGAGTGAGGCTGGAAAAGAGTGTGCCATGCTGGACGCGTCGGAGGCGCTGAGTTGGAGCTTCCGTCTGCTTCTGTCGGAGGCGCTGAGTCGGAGCCTCCGTCGAAGGCGCTGAGTCGGAGCCTCCATCTGAGGCGCTGAGTCGGACGCGTCGGAGGCGCTGAGTCGGACGCGTCGGAGGCGCTGAGTCGGACGCGTCGGAGGCGCTGAGTCGGACGCGTCGGAGGCGCTGAGTCGGACGCGTTGGAGGCGCTGAGTCGGAGCTTCCGTCTGCAAAAGAGTGTGCCATGCAAGTCAGAGCTTCCGTCTGCTTGTCATTGGCCTCGCAGTGACATTGGGCAGTGAATGTGGTCTTCCTTCCTTGACCAAATGAAAAAAAAAAATGTAGAAGGGGTCCTCCTTTTAGCAGCAGTGATATTGGGCAGTGGGATGTCAAACGTGGGAGGCATAAATGGACAGTGGGAAAGTTAAATAATGTGAGGAAATTTGAGGACAGTGGGAAAGTTAAATAATGTGAGGCATAAATGGACAGTGGGAGGCAGTGGGAAATTTGACTTGGGCGGGAAAGTTAAATAAATGGACAATAATGTGATAATAATGTTTTTATCACGGCTCAACCCCAAATTGAACCATAATAAATGGGCAGAATAAAAAAAAATTAAGTATTATCACGGCTCAAGCCCAATTTGAGCCGTGATAAATGGGCCGAATAAAAAAATAAATACGTATTATCACGGCTCAACCCCAATGTGAGTCGGTAACGGCTCAGTGTATTGAGCCGTTAAAATAACGTAATAACGGCTCATTATCATTTGAGTCGTGATATTGAATTTAATTTCATTTATCACGGCTCAATACACATTGAGCTGTGATGTTTAGCCGCTATTTTGCCCCTCCCGTAGTGCAATGGTGCGGTGAAAAACTCATAACCATGGTTATAACCGTTGCTGTTTAATGTGGTTAACAGTACCATTATGGTGCAGTACGATTATGGTGATGAAATTTCTACCCATAATGGTTATGGTTATGGTATTTGAGTTATACACATGGTTATAACCATGGTTATTTTATAAATATAATAATTATTTATTATTAATAAACTAATATATACAAAATAATGGAAGTTACTGCACATACAAATAATAAATACTCATGATACTAGTTTTATATATTTTTATTGTTGACAATATAGATTTGTGCATTTTTTAAAATAAAATTTTCGATATTTTATTATATTACATGTGTGGAATAAATATGGGTATGTGGGTAAAACTATAGTTAATAACCACGGTTATTTTAATGGTTATGGTATTGAAAATTGTACCCGTGATGGTTATGATAATGGTTATGGTATGTGGTTTAAAAATATGGTATGATTATGGTATTTGTCATACATGTACCATACTCTAACCATTGACATCCCTAATCGTCATGTAACATTAGTTTTGTAAAAAATATTACAAAGTTGAGCGTTTGTGGTGCTAGCTATTTGTCGTTGCATGCAAGACAATAAAGTGAATTAACTTTTTAAGCTGCAATATATAGAGAATTAATTTAAAAAAAACTAAACTTTAAGAAAAAATCAAACAGTAAATCAATATTAATTTTTTGACAAATAACAAACCAAACATTTGAAATCTAACAATCAATAAACCTATTTCAAATATCGGTTATATTTGAAATAGTTTTTCAATGTTTAAGGGAGTTATTAATTCGTAATATCATTTCCTTATAATACTTCAACTAATACTGACTTAATAATTTCATCAAATACTAAAAAAAAAATGCATTCAAACATAATGAAAATTTGAGATAGGTTTGTTAATTGGTCAATTCCAAAAGTTTTGTTTGTTATTTGTCAAAAAATAAAATTCAGTTTACAGTTTGATTTTTGTTGGGTATTGATAGTGACAGCCCAATAAGGAAATGCCCCATAAGCCCAATAACTTTGTAGGGGTGAAACCCATGTCATTCGAACTGGGCCGACCCATGTTAAGGTTATGGCTCTCATAAAGCCGTCCAGTATCGAACCCAAGCCAAAGTGGACGTCAAAGGCTCCATCACCGGACACCATTAACCAAGGACGCAGACTCCTACTGCTGGCCATAGAAGTGCTCGCCCAAGAGAGTCTAACATCTCGTCTCTGATCCCGTCAACCGTCACTAAAGATATGACCACGATATCCCGCATATCTCGGGCACATATTCTTTAAAGATTATATACGGTAACTGCAATATTACGTCATAACCGTAATATTTGCTATCCTAAATCTTCACCAACACAATATTCGCTAAGATATTTTGTTATCTCTAACGGTTTGGTCTATCTACTCTATAAACACCTCTGTTTTTCAATACGTTCATTTTACGTTTTGAGTTCATATACACACGTATACTCATTTAAGCATCGGAGAGGGACCTAGAGACACCCGCTCTGTTGCGATCCCCTTCCTGTAGGTTCACCGGAGCTAAGGCGAAAGCATTCTTCATCCTTTCTTTGACATTCAATTCACTGCCAAGTCAGCATTCATGAGATTCAGATCCAATATTTGGCTCCGTCTGTGGAAATCGAATAAAACAGTCATTCAAACTCGATCCAAGAGCAATCGACGGAACCAGGTCAATGAGCAGTCCTCAAACAGCTCTGATTCCGCCTCACTTTCGTCGCTCCACTAATAAACCTACTAGCCAAACAGAACCTAATGTTGTCCCACCGAGGCCGGCACGAGAACATGTCGGCAATTCCAGACCGACCCCCGTTCCAAACGCCGCGGAGACTCCAGCACCGCAAACCGCCCATGTGGCTGGGGAAAGCATCCAGTTGACCCCAGAGATGACAAGCCCCTGCTCCTCAGGGAAATTCTCGTCCCGCAACCGCTGGGCCAAGGCCAACAGAAACTGGAAATCCGGGCACTAGAGCCCCTCAGGAAGATCAAGAGATGACCTCGGGACATCAGTCCTTACCTCTGGCTTCCACTGAGCCGCCGCCGGCCACCTATTCTGTCAATTCGTCAAGTTCAATACCGAATTGACAACAGAACCAGTGCACTCTTGACCAAGTGGAGGAGCTTATCAGCAAAAGGCTCCAGGAACGGCGAGGGACCGTCACTCCTCCCTTCATGGAAAAATCAGCTCATCCCTTCACCACTGACCTAGTCGCCATCAAGATTCCAAAGGATGTCGTCGCCAGGGCCATCCCCGAGTACAGTTGTGGAGGCGATCTCATTATACATGTCAACAAGCATGAAGCCTCTCTGTTGGGTAAGTTGAACGATCCGAATCACTTAGCCTTCTTATTTCCGTCGACCCTTTCGGGTTCGGCGTCGTCTTGGTTTTTCGGCCTCCCTGCAGGGACCTGATTTGAGCTTAAGAGCAAATTCCTTACATGGGCGAGCGTCAACTTATGAAAAGCATAGTCACCTTGGACGCAGTCAAGCAACAACCAGGAGAATCACTTGCTGACTTTTACGGGTGTTTTCATAAAAACGTCACAGAGATAGATTGTCGGGGTGCAGATGGGGAAATAATTTGAGCCTTCTACCGAGGACTGAACGTGGCCAACAAAGCCTCGAGGAAACTACGCAACAGCTACCACGTGCACGAAATAGAAACGATAGAAGAGCTGGCAGCAAAGGCGAAAGGTTTTATAGACCTTGAGAGGGCGAACGTCGAAGCCAATTTTCTGACAACCTCGTTAAGGGTGGTTCCTGAGCCCTGACGCGATGGTAAGAAGGACAAGAAGGGTCGAGACATCAAGCCTCGAACAGAAAACCCAGGGCCTAGACATTCAGAGTTCCCCCGAGTATTTTACGTCTTTAAACAGGCAGATCTCAGCGGTACTAGTCGAGATGGAAAGAAAGTCTCTGGCAAGGCCACCGATGCCCCAGAGGAGTGGTCAGCATGGGAAAGGACACTGAGAGTTATTGCAGATATCACAAATGCAAGGTCCATAAGACTGATGATTGTCGTATCCTCAAGCGCGACATCAAGAAGTTGATACAGAGAGGAATGTTGAAAGAGTTTGTGCCTGGATGAGACAGGAGTCGAACGCCACCACACAGAAACCACTCGCCAGATCCGCCTGAGCAATCTGGCATATCCCAGAGCTGGAGGGTGATCAACCTAATTGCTGGAGGGTTTGGTGCCGGAGGCGAGGGGTCACATGCAAGAGAGGTCTATGCAACTCAGATTTCTACAGTAGTCCGGTTGGGAAAGCGACCTCGACCTGAAGAGGACATTGTCATTTCATTCTTCGAAGATGAATTGGCACATGTCACCACTCCTCAGAATGACACCTTGGTTATCACAGCCGAAGTCGATGGTTGTGACATGAAAAGAACTTAGATATCCTGTTTTTGGACGCCTTTAAGAAGATGGGCAAATCCAAGCGCGATCTTAAGAGAGTCGATTTTCCACTGATTGGTTTTGTTGGGAGAACAACTTATCCGTTGGGTGCCATAACCCTGCCGGTAATTCTGGTCGAAGGATGGAAAAGCATCAAGGTGTCGATCACCTTCTTAGTGGTTGACTCGCCTACATCATACAACGCCATCCTTGGGAGGACCACGATCAATCCTCACAAGAATGTGGCCTCCACAGCACACCAAAAGATGAAGTTCCACACACCCAACGGGATCAGAGAATTTCTTGGCGATCAGCCTTCCTCACGATAATGTTACGTGAACTGCCTGCGCATAAAAAATCAAAGGGAAACTCTCGCCATCGAGACAGAGGCCGACCCTCGTGAGGACCTGGCTCGAGTAGCACCAATGGAGGAGTTAGTGGAGGTTGAGATTGACGGTCCAGAAAAAAAGGTGTGCATTGGGACCACCTTGAACGACGACCAGAAACATGCCATGACTGCCCTCCTGAAGGAATTCCAAGAACTTTTTGCTTGGAAACCCAGCGACATGCCGGTATCAGCATCAACATCATCTCTCACAAGCTAAGAATAGACCCCCTCCATAAAGCCGATCGCTCAGAAAAGAAGAACATTCGGGTCAGACAAGCGTTTGTCGATCAGACAGGAAGTAGGCAGGCTGATCGAAGCCGACTTTGTCAGGGAGGTGAGATTTCATAGCTGGGTCGCCAACCCAGTTCTTTCAAAAAATCAAACGGCAAGTGGAGAATGTGCGTAGACTTCCGCGACCTGAACAGAGCTTGCCCAAGGGATTCCTATCCCCTTCCTCGAATTGATCAGTTGGTCGATGCAACCTCTGGTCATGAGATGCTGAGCTTCATGGATGCCTATTCAGACTATAATCAAATTCGGATGCACCCAGACGATGAGGCTCACACAGCTTTCTATGCAGACGGAGACATACTTCGCTACAAAGTAAACCGCTTGTTTCAAGACATGATGGGGCGGAATATGGAGGCTTATGTGGACGACATGCTCATCAAAACAATTCAGGGAAGTCCTCACATAGCGGACCTTCGAGAAGCTTTCGAGTGCATGAGGAGGCACAGTGTTCGCCTGAACCCAACAAAGTGTGCCTTCGGAGTCAAGTCCGGAAAATTTCTGGGATTCATGGTAAGCGAGCGTGGCATTGAGGTGAACCCGGAAAAGCTCAAAGCCATCGAGGAGATGAATTCACCAACTTGCCACAAGGAGGTCCAATGTCTGAATGGTCGCTTGGTTGCACTCAATCGCTTCCTTTCCAGGGCGAGCGACAGGTCACTCCCGTTCTTCAAGACTCTCAGGGCCAACCGCAAGTTCGAGTGGACGTCGAAGTGCGAGGATGCCTTCCAATCCCTAAAGCAGCATATTCAAACACTCCCGGCTCTGGCGAAACCTATTCCTGGCGAGCAGCCCTTCCTTTATTTAAGCACAGCGACGTCGCAGCCAATGTCGTCTTAATAAGAGAAGAAGAAAATGTTCAGAGTCTAGTGTATTTTGTTAGCAAGATGTTTAATTCAGCAGAAATAAAATATGTACAGATTGAGAAGTATCTCTATGCCTTAGTTATTACTGCTCGAAAGTTAAGACCATATTTCCACGCGCACGACATTACAGTTCTCACCAACCAAACTCTCAAAAACTTCCTGCTGAAACCAGATTCTTCAGGAAAATGGGTCAAATGGGTGATCGAGCTCAGCGAGTTCAATATCAAATTTGCGCTGAAAATGGACATCAAAGACCAAGCATTGGCTGATTTTATAGTGGAAAGTATAAGCAATGGTCTAACGGAAGCAGAAAACAGGTCAAGTTCATCAGCAGATACAAGCCAAGGCTGGGAACTCTATACAGATAGATCTTCTTCAAGAGAAGGCTCGGGGTAGGACTAATTCTTATCCCCCATGAGGGCGAGCTTTTGAAGTATGCGATCGCCCTGATATTTCAGGCGACCAACAATGAAGCAAAATACGAGGCTCTTATTACTGGACTGGGACTTTCTAAAGGAATGGGCATAACATAACTCAGGGAAAAAAGTGACTCTGAGTTAATTGTCAATCAGGTTAATGACATTTATGAAGCAAGGGGGAAAATATGAAGAAGTACCTCGACATTGCCAAAAAACTCATCACCGAAATCCCAAATTTCGCGATTGAGTCTATTCCTCGCTAAGAGAACCAGATGGCAGACTCTCTGAGCAAGCTAGCGTTTGGAGGAACAAGAATTCAGGACGTGCAATTTCTGGAACAAGCTTTATATTCGGTTCTCGACAACCGAGCAGAAGTCTTCAACATTTAAGGACAGGTAACCTGGATGACTCCATTCCAGAACTTCTTGAAAGAGAGAATTCTCCCAGCGGACGAAGGTGAATCTAAAAGGATAAGACGTCTCTCAGCAAGCTATCTAATCATAGATGGAGAACTCTATAGGCAAGGATATTCAACTCACTATCTAAGGTGCATCTCTCGTCCCGAGACAGAAAGAGTTCTTCGTGAAGCTCATGAAGGAGTTGTCGCATGCCATGAAGGTTCATTGACGCGGAAAATCTTCAGATTAGGCTACTATTGGCCAACCTTGGGCAAAGATGAGGTTGAATTAACACAGAAGTGCGCGACTTGTCAATAATTCGCGCCACGATCCGGTCGACCACCAACACTGCTATCCCCAATGGCGGGCGCCTGGCCTTTTGCTCAATGGGGAATAGACATATTGGGCCCTTTTCCCATTAGTACTGGGCAACGTACCCACATCATAGTGGTGATCGACTACTTCACCAAGTGGATAAAGGCGAAAGCTTTGGCCTCTACAACAGAATTCCAAGTGATCAAGTTCTTGAAGATCAACATATTTTCGCGATTTGGCGTTCCCAAGATACTCATCAGCGATAATAGTCCACAATTCGTAGGACAATCACTTAAATGGCTCTGCGAAGAATACCATATCGATCATAGGTTCAGCTCAGTGCATCATCCTTAAACGAATGGACAAGCTGATGCAGCCAACAAAGTTGTCCTGGCAGGGCTCAAAAAACGGGTTCAAGCATTTAAAGGAAACTGGGCAGAAGAGCTGGAAAACGTACTATGGTCTATCCGAACAATGACTAAAGCAGCCACGCGAGAAACACCCTTCAGTTTAGTGTATGGATCAAAAGCAGTGACACTCACCGAAATAGCGGTGTCTACACACAGAATCCTACACTTTAACACTGAAGAGAATGAAATCGACTGCAGAACAGACCTCGACTTGGCAGAAGAAACGGATAGCAATCAGAAAAAGCACAAGCTAAAACGCGACTGGCGATCACTCGATACTTCAACAGAAAAGCTCGCCAATTTTTCGTGGGGGAGATGGTTATGCGAATGAATGAATTTACAAGACTGGACAGCCAGAACAAGCTTTCAGCTAAGTGGGAAGGACCATACAAGGTAGTAGAGATTGCCGCCCCAGGATCTTACTATTTGGAAACCACATAAGGCGAAAGGTTACCTCGTCCATTCAACTCCGAACATTTAAGGAGGTTTTATGCATAGCTTGTAATCAAAATGTTATGTCAATAAAAGCAAGTCATTCCTTCATAAAGCATTGCTACTCAAATCAAATCGAAAACAAAAGACCCGATAACAAAATTGGGCGAAAGACCTGATGACTGAATCAGGCGAAAGACCTAGCAACAAAGTTAGGCAAAACAAAAGACCCGATAACAAAATTGAGCGAAAGACCTAATGACTGAATCAGGTGAAAGACCTAGCAACAAAGTTAGGCAAAACAAAAGACCCGATAACAAAATTGGGTGAAAGACCTGATGACCGAATCAGGCGAAAGACCTAACGTCAAAGTTAGGCAAAACAAAAGACCTGACGCCAAAGTCAAGCAAAAGATCTAACGCCAAAGTTAGGCAAAACAAAAGACCTGACGCCAAAGTCAGGCAAAAGACCTAAAACTTAAAATTAGGCAAAAGACCTAACTCCAAAGTTAGGCGAAACACATGACGCCAAAGTCAGGCACAAGACCTGTTATCAAAATCAGGCGAAAAGACCTAAGGAAAAAGTTAGGCAAATAAGACCTGATATAAAAATCAGGTAGAAGTCCTAACGCAAAAGATAAGCAATCCGTTAAGGAAGTCATTCCCTTATAAGTTAGGCAAAATTCGATAAGTTACATCTAAAGCGAACAATCCATATTAAGGGTAACAGTTCCTTTTGTGAAATAAATTCCAGAAGGTTGGGAAGGAACCTAAAGCGATCCCTATAGATGAAGAAGTTTTTAGTAACAAGTTCCTTGGGATTAGGCGAACATTCCAAAAGGTCTAAACTTTAACAAGGTAACACATCTTCAGAAGATGATCATCTTCCTTAAAAGGTTTATACTTGGCGAGGGGAATAGATAAATCTATAAAGACTTATCATTCTAAGCCCAAAGAAAGGTCCAAGATCCTAAGAGTCGAGACCATTATAAAGCGAAGAAAAAGTTGAAAGTAATTATGTTAAAGACATCAGAAGAATCGCCAACACATTCAAAGTCCAATAAAAGTAAAGGCTCATGAATATAAAGTCATTCAATATTATAAAAAAACGAGTCTGAAATCAAAAAATAATTACAAACATTCCCGAAATACAAGGGAAGACAAAAACTATCATTAAAGGTAAAAGATGATCGTCGGGGGAGTTGGAGAGTTCAATACTTGGGCTCTTCAGGGACGGAGGCATCCTGCTCGACTTCGGGGGAAACCTCCTCAATGGCAGCAGCAGGTGGAGCCTCCGTGGAGTAGTTGCTCTGGAGGAAGGGTTTGAGGGACTCCACTTCCCGAAGGGGAAATTTGGGGTCGGTCGCCTGAATGTCCTCGACCAGAAGTTGGAGATAGGAAGCCACTTCAGCCTTCATCACCTCCAGGGCTCAGTCGGTAAACTCTTCAGACTTTTTAAAGTCCTCGATCACGCTTTGGGGGGATGGGACATATTTCAGCTGAAGGGCAAGCTGCTCATTGTCCTTCTCCAGTGCGTCCCTCCTGGCCTCAGCATCAACCCTTTGAGCCTCGGCGGCGGCTTTATGGGCCTTAACCTTCTTCAACTGGGCCTTCAGCCGAGCATTGGCTGCCTCCACCTCTGCAGAGTGTTGGTCGTCCGCCTTAAGCTGGAGCTCAGTGCTCGTCCGCTTATCATTGGTGAGGGTCGCCTCTTCCTCATTCTCCTGCACGAAAGCGGGGAGCCTCTGCTTCTTCTAGAAATACTTCTCTCGAGCATGCTCCACCAGATAAGCAGTCGACTCGGCCATATCCTTCAAGCCCGTCATATGGTAAAGGGAGAACCCCAGCCTCCGGTACTGCTCCAACTCGATAAGCAGGTCTGTCTGCATTTTGGCAAGCTCCCCTACAATCCTACTGATCGTCAACTCCTCCCGGACGAGCTGACACCAAGGATAAAGGGGTAGAATACAATTAGCTCAATGAAAGGTCAAAATATGATTTGAAGATAAGTAAAAACAAAAGAACTTACCAGGGTGATCCACTCGAAATGCGACCTCATGACCCCCTCGATGGCGGGCTGCTCTGAGGGAATCAAAGCCCTGTTCCGAGGAGGAACAATCCCCTCGAGGAGATGCATGCACAAATCTGGGTTACCCCAAAGAGTCTTCTGGTCTGAAATCTCCGCCTTTTGGAGATTTCCTCAAGGGGCCCAGACGCCCTTGGGGTTCGCAGCCTTTGGCGGCTGGAATAAGCCCACTAGGGGCAATACTCCCCGAGAGAAGTCTTTGAGGGGCCCGTGGCGGTTTGCCCCTTGTTCCGAGACCCAGTCTCCTTAGGAGGATTGGGAGCAGCTCGATCGGAAGAAGGTGGGGCGACCTCTGCCACCACCATGGCCTTCTCCATGGGGGCAGGAGGACCCTTAGGAGAAGCAGGGCGCTCTTCGCCCGAACTCCTGGCCATCTTGGTAGGAGTGGCGTTAGAAGCCACATCAGCAGTGGTCTTCCATGTAAAAGATCAGTAAAGGTATTAGAAATCTAAGACTAAAACAGAGGAAAGAACAAATAAAAGACAGTGGCATACCTTGTTGGCGAGCGCTAGATGTGGTAGAGGGACGATCCTCCTCAGGTTTGCGTTTGGAGGAACGTCTGGAAAGAGGAGGAGGAAGGCTCAGTGACGCCTGGTCCGGACACAGGCCCACCTTAGCCTGATTGGAAAACAGACCAATGAGTTTGTGGCTCCGAACGCCTACAATCAACAGAAGAAAAACGTTAGAAAATTACCCAGTCAATAAAAACTGGCTAGGCCTGATGTATGCTCGCCAGCTCGAGCATCGATTATGTGGTTTCCGCCACCGAACGGATCGAACAGAAGTTTGATTGCTTGTGCAACCGGAAAAATCGTTGATGGCGTTCCGGTCACTTCCTGTCAACTCCCCGAAGACAGGAAAAGTATCCCTTTCCGGCTGGAATAACTCTAAGATCACGCTACCCTTGCAAAATAAGTAGAACTTACTCCCAGATCACGCTACCCTTGCAAAACAAGTAGAACTTCTTGTAGTTGGAGTTGGTAGCGCGAAAGTCGTCCACCAACCGAATGCGGACGTTCCAATTCCACGCCTTACCTCTCCATTCTTCGAACTTGGGCCACTGGGTTTGGAAATGGCGGAGGTAGTTCGCTCCGGCGGCTAGTTGGTAAAAACAACGGAACAAGGCCAGTGAATACGTTCATTCTTGACGTAAACACGTTAATTTGAACTCAATCCACATCCTAATGGCGTTGGGTACTAGTTGCGTAGGACCTATCCCATAATAGCAGCATAGCTCCTTCAAATTCTCGCAGAGAGGAAAACGCAACTCAGCATCGATCTGGGCCGCACAGACGTAAACCTCTCCGTCGCGAGGATAATGCAGCCCTACGCCCGGATATCTGGGAGCATCATATTCGCTCAGGCCAATTACGGCAACCACTGCCTTAAACTGAGCCGACTCCAATTCGTTGGGCTTGATATCTACTCAGGAAACTAGGGTATGGCAAGAACAATATAAAAATAAAAAGTAGGAAGCACTATCTAAAAAGAAGTAATCAGAGAGCATCAATGTTTGCTTGTCGGGGAAAAGGCGGGCACGTTCGTCTCTGGCCCGTCCACCACCACCGGTGTGGCCGGCGAGGAACGGTCCCTGATTTTCAGGGGAGCGTTGGTGACCTTTGTAGACACCTTCTGGTTTGAGAAGGGTTGGTTTGAAGAAGACTTGTGGGCTGGTGCCTTACTCTTTCCGGCAGATTGGTTCCTGGAAGCCATTGAAATGCTAAGGAGTTTTTGAAATCGAAGGAGGAAAGAGGAAGGTTGAAGAACAGAGCACTGAGAAACTGAGAAGCATTGAAATATCTGGAATGCAAATGACTGGAACGAGTAAAAAAACAAAAGGGTTGAGGTTCTGTTTCTTACATAGACAAAATAGAAGAAACCGAACAGACACAATCGAAACGGCTCATAGAATGATTACACATTTTGGGTAAAAATCAAAGCAATGTCAGAATTCTAAGAGATGCCTTGGGGAGACAAACGTTTGGACGGTACAAAAACTGTCAGTCTGCCCTTAGGTTACGGAAGAATAAAAGACAGACGTGCCTCAATTGTTTGTTCAACTTCTGGATAACCGTGCAGTCATTAAATGCTCAAGACCCTATACAGATAACGTGATCGCCAAAACTCTTCCAAACCTTTCTGAAAACCCTTTTAAAGGTAGTGTTCGCCAAAGAGTGATGAATAAGCATTCATAAACCCTGGCAACCCACAGCGTTCGCCAAAAGGGATAAAGGATCGAATATTCCATAAACTACAGGCGACCAAACGACTGATCGCCAAAGAACGTGGAGTATCTAAAGGGGCACAAACAGCAGAAAAGGACAAAGAAGATCCAATTCAAGTGTCACTATCTCAAACCCTATCACAGAATCAAGCTTGACCGAAGAAACTTCACTCAAGTTTCGGGGGCAAATGTTGGGTATTGATAGTGACAGACCAATAAGGAAAAGGCCCCAGAAGCTCAATAACTTTGCAGGGGTGAAACCCATGTTACGTCACCAACACAATATTCGCTAAGATATTATGTTGTCTCTAACGGTTTGGTCTCTTTACTCTATAAATACCTCTGCTTTTCAATACGTTCATTTTACGTTTTGAGTTCATATACACACATATACTCATTTAAGCATCGGAGAGGGACCCAGAGACACCCCCTCTGTTGCGATCCCCTTCCTGCAGGTTCACCGGAGCTAAGGAGAGAGCAATCATCATCCTTCTTTTGACATTCAATTCACTGCCAAGTTAGCATTCAGGAGATTCAAATCCAACAATTTTTTTCTCAAAGTTCGGTTTATTTTTTGGCAATTAACCTATATATATATATATATATATCGAAATGCTGTATTGAAGAGCTCATTCAACTTCCTTGACACACACCGCAACCGAATCGAAGGTGTTATCATCTGTTTTTGTAAATTTTACATGATTAAAATTTTCTGTACAGAATTGGCCCAAAACAAAACTGTACAGAGATTTTATATTGTTTTTCAGGGTAAAAATAAAAAAGGAATGCTTTATCAAACTTTGAGACACGGAATTAACGACATCAACAAATTAATTCGTTAATTAAATTTAGGATCATTCTATTTGAGTGTGAAATAAGAATAAAAATAAAAAATAAGAGGATAAGTAATAGTTTCCTAAGAAAAACAAAATATCCTGATTTATCCCAAGTACCTTAATTTTACTATTTCTATGGATTGCTTATCTAAATCATAAAATTCCATTGGAATCACATGTTGGCAGAAGGTTCATGATGATGAGTCAGGAAACGACGAAACTTCTCAACGGAAATCTCGAATGACCCAAAACACAAAATAAAACAAAGAAATAGAAAAAGAGTATTTTAAGTTAAAAAGAATAAATTAAGCATTATAATACGGTTAAAAATATATATTTTATTTCTATAATTAGTCAATTAGGGTTCATAAAAATTTATGTCTCCATAACAAAAGAATGTAAAAGGTTACGAAGTAACAAAAAAGGATTGAAGTCAAAACTTATATGTTTTAACTTATAAATTTTAGTTAACGTACCAAAGTTATACCATAACATGCGTCAAAAATGATAATTTGGAAGGTTGAGGCACAAATTTGAAGCTTCTATTCTAAAATTTTGTCATTGGCATGTATAATTATAACTTTTTTAAATCTACTATAAAAATATATTTTCTAGTATTGTATTGTTTTGCTTCTAATATTTCTTATTTTGCTATAATATTACATTTTTAAAATATCTAAAATTATTTATTCCGTAAATCCAAATCTAATATTTTTTGTATTATTTGAATCGCAATTAAAATATCTATTTACTATAATTTTTTTAATAAATAAATAATTTAATTTTTAATCAAAAATTGTGTCATAAAAAATAACTAATCAACACGATCTCCCGATCTCCTGGGCTGCGGGTTGTTTCACAATCCACACCCACAAGTAACGCATATCGATACTTTTCAAAATATTTTTTTTATGCTTATTTTTTAATTAGCAAATTTGCATTAGAACTTGGCAAATCACTTTGCTCTAAGTGTACGGGCTCAAACTGAGCATATATATCCACTAAACTTTGATGACATTGGTCAGCAGAACCATGCAGTGCAATTCGACGACTCTCTTCTCATGAGAAATCTCATTTTAAAAAAATGGACTTTATGAGAAATCAGCGTATGATCTCATTGTGCGAAACCTGATCTGATTTCATCCGGCATAACTCTGCAAAACTAAATTAATAACAAGTCTTCGGAACGCTCAATAATATGAAGAACTTCGACCAATGGACATCAATGTATCGTACATACGTTGTATTACACACGAATCAATGTGCCACAATCAATATTCTCTAACTGGATGAATACGCAGAGAAATAACCATTGCAATATAATGCACAAACAACGAAACAATTCATTGGAATCTAACAACTATACATGATATGTCATCCTTGCTTTTCTTACTTACAGCTAGTTCTATCAAATATTTGGCTGCTGCCTGAGGATCCTTTATGTTCTTGATGGAGTCCACTGCTTCTTCATTAGACACCACCTGCCACCAAGACATTCACATGATTACTAGTTCATTAACGTAATCATATTTTGCTTTATTTAGATCAGTATTTTCGACAATGTCAGGTTTACCTTCCAAATCCCATCACTAGCCATTATCATGAACTCAACATCATTATTGATCATTTCTACTTCAATGTCAGGTTCGGAACTTAGATGCACCTTCAAACTTTTATCACCAAACGCCCTTGCCACAGCCAATTGTCCATCGACACGTGGGACATCACCTGGAACCAAAAGTTATATGATCAGAGATCCTCAAGAAAGCATTGTTCTGGGGGACTTTGGGACTAACAACAAGGCAAGCCACCTAACCTAAGCAAAGCACTGATCTTCAACAACTAGGACTTAAAATGGTTGTTTTAATCTGAGAAAATGGGGAATACCAGGGAGATTGGATACAAATCCACCGCGGTTTTCAATGAACCGTTTCTCTTTGCTTGGCTCGTGATCCACTGACAGTTGTTTAGCAACACCATTCTTGCATATAACAGCCCGAGAATCTCCCACATTTGCAACCACCAATTTCTCTCCATTGATCAATATTGCTGTAACTGCAGTAGATCCTCCTTTTCCCAGTTCCATTGTTTTAGCTAAAATGTCATTATCTGTCGTGTAGTAAGCTCGCCTTATCGCAGTCTCAGTTTCTGTCCAAAACCCAGGCTGCTCAAATCGAGAAGAAAAGGTCTAAGCAAGTTTGTTCATTTTAACAAACTTAAAAAGGTCAGTAGCAATTATAACTTACCTCCTTTAAAATGTTGGAGAAGAGATGGGTTTGCAAGTAACTTGCAACATTATGACCCAAATGACCGTCGAATATTGCAAATAAGCCCAACTCGTTTCCATTGTGTATCTTGAAGTCAGAAACCACGTAGTCTTCCATCGCGTGGTTCGATTTTCCCTTCACTAAATGATAGCCATGTGAAATGTGCTTGGAGATCTTTCCTTTTCCTTTACCTGTGTCTGGTATGGAGGAACTAAACCCAGCCTTTACCTGTAACATGTAGAAACAAAATCTCAAAAGAAGGAAAAGTACTCAATATTCCTACTTAGCACATGGCATGGACATTATTTCTGAAAAATAGGCCTCGAGCAGGGCATATTTTATAAGGAATTCACTGATTAAGCTGCAGACTGTGTCTATAATTCTAGGTATGGAATAATAAAAAACGATGAATCATGACAACAAATCACTCTCTGAAATTTCTAGCCTGTAGGAATAAGAGTTTCCTTTGGCACTAGCTAGCTATTGAACAACACAAGTTTTTTGCTTTTCTGGTAAAGAAATTTTCTGCTAGCATTCTAGCTACATAAATATGCAGCATTTGAGAAAATATTTATCCTGATTGGATGAAAGGAAGCATAATCATTTAATCAATTTCCTCACCTACTCTTCAAAGATATCATTTATCTGTTTCCTTCAATAACAAGAATTGCTACAAGGATTTTCATTTTCTCTTTCAACCCATTGAACATCAAATCATCATTCAAATACATCGACCTCAGCTTCAAAGTTGATATGAAAACAGAGCAATTGCAGTTTGCTACGCTGGAAATAGAAATTGAAATGATAATTGCGCGGAAAACCTCACTTAAACCTTGTGATCAAGGCATTTTATAGGTTTCAAAAATTGCAGTCAGGCTACGAACTTTCAATTCATGAAAATCTTTGACGAGTTTGATGAATACAAACTGTAGACACCAAATTCATGAAGTATAGATCATCGTCACCACCACTGATTCCATCAGTAACTTCAACCCTAGAAAACGAAGCTACGATCGCGTATCTAGTATTGCAGTTCCCATAAATATTGACAAATAAACTTGATGAAACCTCATTTCTCAATAGTTCTCATAGTTGCGCAGCTAAGAATTACCAAAAAAGCAACAGAAAGCATCTCCACATCCATCATCGCACCGCAAACCCGATCAGATAAATAAAAGGAATTTGGCACTTACCATCATCTTCTGCAGTATTTGGCCTCCGATCATCGTGATCCTCCTAAATTGTTCGTCCAGAGAGTGATAGGATGATTAATGATTCGTAAGCAAAACGGAAGTTGAGCAATAGAGGATTTGGAGGGACAAGAATGACTTCTGAGAGAGGAATGACCTGCGATGAAAATAAGTCCCCGCGTGCGTCTTTTGAATAGAACGCTTGCAGTAGACGACCAGGTTGACTTTGAACATTAACGCCGGTAATAGGGCGAGAATGGTGCTATTAAACTAGCTATATCCATTATTTTTTAGGGTTAATTACCAAAAAACAAACTCAACTTTGGACCAAAATCAAAAAACAAACCGAACTTTTTTTTTTTCAAAAGTCAAACCGAAGATTATGAAATGAGCAATTAGGAAACCCGAACCAAACAGACGTTAATTTCGACGGAAATTGTAACTATTTTGGAGTCGAAATTGGATATGACTGTTATGCCCTTAAGATTGAAGATTTGTAGTTGTTCTTCAAATTAGGGTTCCCTCTTCTCCCCCAAATTGACAATTCATACCGATTTCATTGTTTCCTCGAAAAATTGGAACCCCGAACTGCAGCAATTCACCTCGAATTGCAGCAACTCACCCCGAATTGCAGCAATTCATACCGATTTCATGTAATTGGCCAACTTGGAAAGCTCGGAATCGCTTCGCCCTAAACCCTAAAGTACGTGTTGTGCAGTTATGCTGATAAATTTTTTATTCGTAATTGATGTATTCAGGCCTTTGGGCTTAGGGCCTTGACACTTTTGAACGAGGCCCAAGAGTGGATCAGGCCCAAGGGTTAGACTCACCAAGACCATTGCGTGATCAAGGGAGCGACGCAAATTATGGACTTATTGACGCAACACTTAAGGACACTTATGAAGTCGCTCTAGTGTACATTCCTCACTATTAGTTGCTTGTCATAGTGAATCCTAGCGCGCCATTATTGAGACGCCCAGTTGGATGCGCCCCTGAAAGGACTTCCATAAAACACTCACCTACTTGTCGTACTAAAGGGAAAATCGGGTTAGGTAGAGGGATTTCAGGAACTCCCTATCCCGAATATCCTGGAGGAAATGATTTGTCTGACACTTAACACTCTACTCACTGGTAACCATGGTTGGCTCGCCGGAAATCAAGCAGTAACTTTGGTAAGAACCTGACCATGCTCATGTTCAAAGGTAAGCCTATAAATATCAACTAACATTCAGACTTCAAGTCAAATCTCTTCAACCAACATTTCACACACACAACTACCTTTCCTATCATTTTTATCACCGAAATCCAGATGATTTTACCATCAGAAGAAAAACAACGCGGGAACACCCGGGATTTCCTTCCCTACATGTATGTGGTGTGCCCAACGAAAGACTAACAAGGACGAAGTGATAACACAAGATCCAACAGTAATGGTTATGGTTATGATATTTTAGTCATATTCATGGTTATAACCATATTTATTATATATATATATATATATAATTTAATATTAATATATTAATATATTAATAAATACTAATAATAGAAATAGAATTTTCACTTTTAAATTTCACAAATCTATAATTCTAGAGTGAAGTGTAATTGAATAATTTAAATGTTAAATGGTATTAGTGTTAATTTGAAATGGTGTTAATGTTGAATGATATTAATGTTGAATATTTTATGCTTTGTGATATAATTTTATGTATTTATTAAGATAACATTTATAATGTTCCATTACACTTCACATGTAGTAATAAATATGGGTACACAGTTAAAATTGTTGTTAATAACTATGATTATGAATATGATTATCGTATTGAAAAATTTATATGTAATTGTTATGTTTATAATATATAATTTAAAAATATAATATTTTACATACTTGTATCATATGGTAACAATTGTCGGGCCTGTTAATATTTACCCGACTAGTCGTTTTTGGAGTGAGAAGCTTGAAGATCCACAAAATTGATTGGTCCCCGTTGTCGTTTTCACATTTCATAATAATTATAAGAAAGTGGATAGAATGCAGCCTATGGAAGACCGATTCCTCTTTTGTTTTCGTGGTCAATAAGATCCTTATTCCACAACTATTCCAATAACAATATGAAATTATGAATCATTTACTTTTAAACCCTTATTCATTTCCAGATACGAAAAGTTAGTATATTAAAAAAAAATAGTTTATTTTCAAAAGTTACTTAGTATTAAAAAATGTTGATTACACACTTACGTGTAAGAGTTTCTTTTCATGGGTGGGTAGATTGAAGTGTTATCTTTATTTTTTGGGAAAAGTATGAAAAATCACCCGGATGTTTAATTTTTTTAGTAACTGGACCCGGATGTTTTTTGTCGCAATTAATAAGTGTCGTATGTTTCGTTTTGTTTGTAATCCAACCTTCCGTCAATTTGAGCTGTTAAATGTCACGTGCAAGGCACGTGACACCGTCAATTTTGAACTGAGCCGTGTACAAAGACAATTATACCATTGGCAGCCCATCACCTTCTTCCCTCGGTTTTATTTGTATTCCCTCCCCCAAATCCCCAAAATCCATCACCTTTGACCGAACTCAACCCTCTCAATCTCCTCCCTCTCAAACTCTTCCCCTGCGCCCCCGACCGACGAAACCTCACGTCCCCGACCGTGCCGACTGCTCCACCGAACCCCTACTTCGCCGAGACCGACGAACCCCCACCGATTGCTGCTGGTGTTCTCCCCCGACTGTTGGTTGCGCCGATTGAAGGTTCGTCTCCTTTCTCCCTTCTCAAATGGCTCCGATTGACTGTGATGTTGTTGTTCTTAGTTGTCGCTGGTTTGCTTAGGGTTGAGTCATTTTTTTGCTGTGGGTTCGTTCGGTTTGTGTGGTGTCCGATTTTAGGGTTTCCCTAATCGGTTGTGTTGTTTGATTTCTTGCAGTGTTTTTGCTTGAAAGGTTTGATTTATTTCCCGAAGGAGTGTGTTTTGGTTACGATGGACAAGAACCGTGTTTACAGTTTGTCAATCAACTACGAAGGAATTTTTGTCGATGGAATTTGGGTTGGTAAAACGGAGGTCACCGACTTAACTGAGGAGTTAATCACTTATGACACGTTGGAGTTGTTTCTGGAGTACTACGGCTTAGTCACAGGAGGATGTATTTGCTATGTCCCTCCTGGTTGTGCACCAAAAACGTCCGTAGAAGTGTTGAAGCCGGATGCCAACGTTAGGGACATGTTGGAGAAGCAGCATGGTTGTTTGGATGTTACCGTGTTTGTGTTGCCCCCGTTTAATGCTGAAATATGTGCGAAGGATCCTTTCATGGAAGGGTTGCATCTCAAATCAATAGCTCGGATAGAAGAGGAGTTGGAAAGACAAGTGCCGCCCATGCATTCAACCCCCCCTCCGAAGGACAAGGGAAAGAGTCCCATGGAGCCCGAGTTGGAGGATTACGGAGTATCTTCATCCTCGGAGACTGATTCTTGGTCGGATGCGATATCCGACCCAAACTGGAAAGCCGGCAAAGATGACTGTGAGGACGATGACGAAGAGGCCGAAGTGAAGTCACGTGAGGGCAAGAAAAGGAAAAATCCGAGAAGGGCTGAATGTGACGGTACCACAGGTCCGGTACTGAATGCTGACATTGATGATTTACTTTACGGTGCTGACATTGAAGATGTTAGGCCAAGGCAAGTGCACGTTGTTGCACCTGTGGACGTTGATGAAGCAGAATGTCGAAGTGACACGTTAACAACTCCTGTTCGATCTGATGTTGAAGGTGACATAACAAGCGGGCGTCGAGGAAAAATAGTCGATGAAGAAGTGACAAAGGAAAATGGTGGCAATCAACAACCGAAGCACGAACTTAAACTAGGTATGAGGTTTGTAGACGGTCCCGCCTTCAGGAAGTATGTCATCGAGCACAGCATAGAGGAAGGGTACGAACCAGATTTTAGCCGATTGCTGTGAAATGGCTAACTTTATCTTTGAAATTGCGAAATTGCTGTGAACTGTATAAAACTGTGGTTGTGTTGGTCATGACAGGCGAAAAAAGGAGCTGTTCGGAGGAGGTTGAACCCCGAGGTTGAACCAACGACTGGAACAGAACCGCAAACCGAGCCGCAAATGGATGAAACACCAACCGAGACGCAGGGGGATGAAACACCACATCAAGAGGCTCCAATGACTGAGGCTCCAAAAAGAAAACGACGGGTTAAGTTAAGTGTTCGAAGAGTCAAGCCAAAAGTATGGATCGACCAAGTATATCTACTTTTAATTTTATGTTAATGTAACTAACTTTCGGTTATTTAGGTGGATCGACCAAGTACGTCGAAATCAGCCCCCATACAGCTGGATTCGGATGAAGAGGTGGTTCGGTCAAGTGCCCCGGAGTTATCATCTTGTCGGGCTCTAGTGCTATCTCCCCAACCATTGAAGACTGGAAAAACGAAGACAAATAAGAAGCAACCGAAGCAGTGGACTCGCAGTTCACCGCGTTTTGGAAGAAGATCAACCCAGTAAACGACTATTTTGTTTTGTTTTGGGAAGGAATTGCCATTTTGTTGAATGTTGTAACGGCTAGAACTTCCCCTTCTTTTGGAACTGTTGGATGTTTAGGAAGTGTTAAAACATTCTGTTGAAGTAGGACACCTTTTGGTTCTTGTGTTGTATCACAGTTGGTTTGTTGACAAACAGGTCAGTTTTGGATCTTTCAAATACCCAGGTCACCTTGCCCATGTGTTCGTCTAAACATAAGGGTGCAATTACACATAAATAGGCAAACATAAGGTCTGGAAACATTACAGTTACATCAACTAGTCGGTCCAAACAACATTCATTAAACATAGATAAAGGTCAAATAAATGACAACGTAAATAACGTCAAACTTAAAACAACTAACTGACTACATCTTCAACATAAGGGCCAACAACAACAATTACGAATGCTGTCACAGAACAACATAAGCTGCTGCAGAGCAATTTCAAAGTTCAATTCGATAGTGCCCAAAAACTGCAGCTGCTCTACTTCCGTGGATCTGCGTCGAGCTGCCCCATCCAAAGAAGTCCCAACCACTCTTCAAAGAATTGGAGTGCTGCACAGAATGAAGAAGAAATTAGGGTTTCAGAAAACCCTAAAACTGAAAAACGGTACACAATCGACCGTACCTTCGAAATTAACTCAAGGAATTGACTTCACCACCTGTTTCGAACGTAAGACCTGCTGGAATTTGCCAAGGGAGACGTGGGAAGAGTTGGTACGTAAGGATGAGTGACTTCGTAACTGCTTCAGACGTTTAGAAGACAAATGATGAAATATACATGATATGGGGGTATTTTAGGTATATAACATTGAAATTACATCACGTGCAAAGCAGGTGACATCAAATTAACGGAATATGAAACGAAGTGACGGAAAGGCTTACTTACCAACAATTGAAAACATATGGGTGTAACGACAAACTATATGGGTGCAATTACCAATCTGGCGAAACATTCGGGTGATTTTTCATACTTTTCCCTTATTTTTTTGGGGGGCCAAATTTATCTATAATACAACTCTATTTAATAATATATATTATATATAATGTTATCCATAAGTTTGAATACCATTTTTGAGAAAACGGGGATTCTTTAAAATTTTCTAAAAATTATAAATCTAAGTTGGGTGGTTTGCATAAACAAGGAATAGATTTAAAAAAAAATCAAAAATAGTTTGGTTGCATAATCTATATGTATATCTATGTTAATTTAAATAAGACAATATATTGATAAGTAAGCAAAGTTAGATTTTTTTTCCAATTTGATTGGTCTAACACTATCATATGTTACAAATACTTACATGACATCCCATTTTTACTTAGGTAAACAAGTTTAAATTGTTCCAAAACTCCTCATTCAATTTTAAAAAAAATTATTATCTTAATTTATCACTTATTTCTCTAATTTTAAACATTTTTTTTTCACAAACTTAGTTCTCTAATTTTTCATTTTATATTTGTTAAAAAAAAACTCTATTAATAAGTCTAATATTTTGAACAAAAATTATTAAAAAAATAATTATTATGTAAATCATCTCATATATTATTAACATGTTTTTTTTTTCACAAACTCGGTTGTAATCTATATCTCTATATATTCATTTGTCTAGAATTACAATCGTGACAAATAAGTTTTTAGATAAATTTTCTCACTCCTAATATTAAATTAATCTATTTTAATAGGTCAATATCAAACATGCAATTTTTTTCATAAGTGACATGTCATATAAGTCACTTTAGAATAATCTAAATGTTCTCATTCATTCTAAAGATAAGTTACAAATATTAATTATTTAACATGTATATTTATAATTTTGGATTAATATAAACAATTTAAGCTCTATAACCAGACACAAAGCCATAACAGGACGAGGGGGCAATTACCCCCTCAACTTTTGATTTTGTGTTAATTTAGTCCTAAAAATATATTTATTTTCAATTTAGCCCTTTAAATTCTTACATTTGACTCCTCTGAAATTTTTTTGCTTTAACTATTTGTTTTTAAACTAATTATTGCCCCCGCTGAACTAAATTCATGGCTTCGTCCCTGTCTATAGCAATAAAAAATTGTTTTTTTGTAGTCTATATTTATTTAAATACTAAAGTAAACAAATTTTATAATATGCATTACGAAGAATAAATTAAATTTATTACTTACGACACAAAACGTGGATTAAATACCTAGTTATAGATGTTCTCACTATAAATAAACGTTCAATCTGATTTGTAGTGATGTTACTAACCTCTTTTTTTTTATATATCAAAAGTGATGTTACTAACCTCAATATCAATTATTTATAACATAATTAGAGATGAAAATTCGAATTGATCCCCGAGATCGGATCGGATTGAGCCAGTTTGTGAATTCTCAAGAATTAATCCGAATTCAACTTGCGGACACAAAGTCGACATGTTGGGTTTGCGGGTCGATTAAACAATATGATTGGAAAGTGAGTGGGCCTTCTTCAAGTTTGATCCAAACGCAGTCTCCATTTAGCCCAATCTATCCTGCATTATCTAGGCCCAGATAATCCTATTATACTGGACTTGCATTTAAGTGAGTGAAAAGGTTGGTTTGGCCCGTTTAGGTGTTTATTTTGGTAAGTAAATAATAAGAAAAAGCGCAACAATACTACTATTTAACACACTTTTAGAAAAAAAGAAAGTCTTAAACAGATAAACATCCACAGTTGTTCAAAAGTCATGCGGATGTTTTTCATATTTGGTAAAAAAATAATAATTTGTTTATAGGGTAAATTACGAGTTTTCCCCTAATATGTGATTAATCCACTCATATGTTTCGTATGCTCGGAGATTGAATCATATGTTTCGTATGCTCGGAGATTGAAGAGATTCAGGGTAAATAGTGAAGCAATTCTAGCGTCTCGACGTGAAATTGCTAGTAATTTCAGCAGCTCAGCACAGTTAATTCCAGCTCGTTGACCTCCATAGAATTCTACAATGGTGAATTGTGGTGGAGGTGAAATTAGTGCTCTTAATTTTCGAGGTCTCGAAGGTTTCTACATGTTGAATTGCATCCAACATTTCTTTTATGTTTTGTCCCTCAATCCAAATGTTGTTGCTATCTGATCTTACCAGAAATGGTAGAAGGTATCTTTTGTTCATTAGATCCAATTTTGTCAAAGAAACTTATTATTCCTGTTTGATTTGACCAATTCTGTCTGCTGAGATGGTGAACAAATTTGTAAGTTCTGCTAATTCCTGAACAACTAATGTGTTCTATGTCTTTAGGCTTAACAAGAAACAGATGAGGTCTAGGCTCAGATTACCCTTATACCAGAATGTGATGTAAGATCTAGTGAACTATTTCATGTCTTGTCTCCTCTAATCCAGTATTACTGTCTCAATTTCGCCCTGAGAATTGGCCAAAAAAAAAACTTCGCCCTGAGGTTTCTATTTTTATTTATGATCTAGTTCATGTAGGAAACGGAACCCACAAACCCGGATGAATCACCGCCGAAGTCTCCAAGACCATGATCGGGACTCTCCACCAGATTTAAGGTTCCAAACACTTTTTGAAATCTTTTTGTTGCAGATGTTGGGAAGTGTTGGGTTTTTAGTGGCGGGTTGAAATCTGGATCGAGACTCTCCCGAAGCAGTTAAGGTATTGTCGAAAGAACAAAGAACATGAATATGACAATTTTGTCCATTTAGAATATTAATCAACCACGTGACGTGCTACTCACGTGACAAGCATTCCATCTGAAATAAACAGATAAGTGACGGAATGTGAGTATTTTTCATTCGATCCAAACATTAGGACTAAAATTTAAAATTTTAAACTTTAAGGGGAAACTGAAAATCAGCTCAAACTTTAGAGGAGAAACTCGTAATTTACCCTTGTTTATACATTTGAGAAAAAAACCTGGTTCGGTCCGATCTAATTCAATTTTAGAATCAAGACCGAAATCTTCAGTTCTCTATTTTTTATCTTGAGACCGAGACCGAAACCATTATTAGGACCGTTTGATACGGTCTTGGTCTTTTCTCTCTTAGACAAGAGTTTAAACATATATATTTATATAATTTTATATTTTAACAAAATATTAATCAATAAAATTAAACTTAATTTAATAAATCAATATAACAAAATAATAATATTAACAAAAATACAATAAATAAAATATTTTATCTTATTTAATCCATGATGCATTTATCAATATAGGAACACATTCTCTTTTTACTGTAATGACAATATAATACTCATCTTCATAATGGATGAATTTAAGAGAAATGCAAGATATGATCAGAAAGATTAATGAGTACACCCGTTAATTATTATATGTTTCTAAGTGTGGAAATTCGTTACATACCAAGATGCCTATATATACTTATAGAGATATATGTGTCATATATAGGTATACAATATGAGACACCAAAATGGAGATAAATCAAGGAAAAAGAAGACTAAAATGTAAAATTCAATCAAAAGAGATTTAAGTTTAGTATGAACAATGGTTTACAACCTTAAATTAAATTAGATAGAGATGAAATCGTTAGAATTGAAGAAGAGACCGACACGTAGAACTGGCAACCTAGATGACCATTTTTTATTTTTATCAAAACGATTCAGATCGATCTTAACGACCTCCAATAGTCTAAGACAAGACTGATAATACCGTTAAGACAAGACTGTAGGTTTCAGTCCATAAGCAGTCCGATCTTTTTTATTCAATCTCGGTCGATTATGATCCAGTCGTGGTCTAAACAGTTTTGTTGTTCACCCCTACTCATTTGCAATTTGATCGACAACTTAATTTACTTCTTTATAGATGTGTCTGATCGTATTCTTTTAATGGTCTTTCCATTTTTTTCTTTGTAAAGTCATTACACAAAAATCTAATAAACTCAACTAGGAGTTACAAGTCTAGTTTTGGCTATACCAATAATGTCTGATGTAATGATAGACAACGCGTCTAATGGTGGGTCTACTAATATTATAATTTTTTCTTCCATTTTGCATGATGCATTTGCTAGAAAGTTTGCTATGTCATTCGTTTCTCAAAACACATGCATGAATTTAAATCTTTTGAAATTCAATAGAAGTTTTCTGCAATCCAAAATTAGAGGTATTAATGACATTCTAATGGTGTGTTTGGTTGATAGAATTCAGAATAAGGAAAATATAATAAAATATAGGGTTAATTATCTCAACCGTTACTTATGTTGGCATATGTGACTGAACGGTTCAAACTTGAGCTCAACCGTTACTTGGTGGCAGATGTGACTGAACGGTTACATCCGTTAATTATCTCCGTTAAACTTGCGCATGTACTGTGCATGTTACCTTCTTCAAAACTAAACTTCCTAATATACCTTTCTCCATACTTCTCCTACTCCCCCTTCGTTTCGATTCAATTCTCTGTCCTTCGATGGCAGCGCATCCAGGATTCGTCCTCAAACTTTTTAATCCAAGATTCGTCCTTCGATTTAATCACACAATTTAGTGTTTCCTGAAATCTGAATTCACTTCAACATCGAGGGACAAAGAGCCGCATAACTCCATAAGAACAAGGTAAAGACACAAAAATACTTCCTTATTTCCACTGATTCTCAACTCATCGTTGAAGTTTTATACGTTATATCAACCAGAGAATTTGCTCTTGCTGCAGAATCAAAAGAAGAAGTCGAGATGACTGCAAGGGAGGATTACAATATTCGTGGGAGGGTTATTGTGGGAGGTGACTGAGCGTGAGTCGGGTCTGTTTGTTGACATGAATTTTGAAAATTTGATAACTGATTAATTTTTTAATACGATTTTGAGAATTTTAGTGTTCTTTTTCGTTAAATGATTTTTGTCTGAGAACTTAGGCTTTGAGGTTCCACAAACAGCGTAATTAGATTGGATTATCAGAGACTATAACATTTTTCCTATTTCAAGGCTTAAGCACTTACCTATCATGTTTTCTTCTGGTTATACACATATTATTTTTTTTTTCTTTTTAGCATTCTGAATGCTGGTATGTTCTTTTGAGGGACAGTGTGTGGATGTAAATGAAATGAAAATGTTGGTCAAGCAAACCAGAATTCTTCTGAAGCAAGCTCAGTGTTAGTTGATTGGCCAGATCTTTCAAAGACTTTTTCCTGGTCTAATCAGAATTTTAGGACAGATCTAGTGCATGATTTGCTCTCATTTTTTTTTATATAAACTTTTAGATTTTGCAAATTGGTTCAGTGAAGAACAAAGTTAAGAATTGGATTCCAGTTATGGGAGGAAGTGTTGCAATCACATTGTTGTAGTGGTGGTTTGCCCCTAGCACATTCTTGAATCTGATAAGGCTGGAGTTGCTATGAACACTGCATCAGTGCGTGCCTAAGTTTTTTCGTCACTTATGTGATGGGTTATTGAGTAGGAACATTAACCAGTGAAATTTTGCATGTCTATGGAATAAATCAATCTGTTCAAATGTTGTAAAGCTCAGTCTATTATGGAAAACACTGGATTGAACAGTTTGAGTAGCATGTGGTCTCACTTTCATGCAAACCTAGCTATATTATATATTGCACAAACACACAATCGTATATTGCCATGACAGTTTCTTGATATATATAATTAAGAAAGGTAGCACGGAAGTGAGAGAGTTAGTGAACAAAGGTATGATGGATAGAATGGAGAGGTTTGTTCTTCTACCATTTGTTGTGGGTTGCATGTTCTTCCATTTATCACTGTTCTTTCTGGGATTGTTTCTCCAGATTAATTATAATTAGTGTTATAATTTTTTTTAGGAATATTTTTACGGTTAGGGAATGATCTCTCATAAGGAATAATTGCTTCACAGCTCTTTGTGGCAACGGGGAGAGGCAACATCTTGGTACCAGGAGACACTCGATTGTCGTTGCTCTTGACATGGATCAGAAGGTAGTTGAGGAGGGCATGGATAGAAGTGTGATGTTGGTGATTATGAATGTGATAACACACTGGATGACATTTGACAGAGCTAGCAAAATGACATTGTTAATGCGTTGTGCTGCATTTAACATGTCATTTTGAACTCGAATTTAGAGAATCCATTATTTATTTATTAAAAAGTTGTTGCTTGTGAAACTTAGTTTCTACTTGAAATACATTTGCCTAGAAAGTCTTTACTCATTTGTCTGTAACTGAAGTATGAATAACATTGTGTTGTTTGCAAATGTGGTGACTTATGTTTGTGGAGAAGTTTTTAAATGACGTTTTATATTCTCTTAAATGTTATCAAACAGTTACTTTAGTTTGGACATTTTGTTACATAACTGTTACTACATCATAATCCATAAACATAAAAGGGGGTAGAATCGTCTTTAAATTAGGTCACGTGACTTCCTCGTGACAGTCAGACGGAAATATGTGACAGAAACTTAACATAATAACCGTTCAGTCACATCCTCAAACATAAGTAACGGTCTAGTCACGCAAAAAAAGATGAGTAACCTTTTAATCACACATGTCAAAGATAAGTAACTGTTGAGGTAATTAACCCTAAAATATAATAATATGATGTTGTTTGGTTGGTGGAATTGTTAGGTTATGGAGTTTGATTAATATATAATGTTCATTTATATACTAGTAAGACAATGAACTGGACGGTGCACATGAGCGGTTGAACGATGGTCAACACGGGGGGGCTAGCCAGTGCAAGCTGGAAAACGTGTTGTGCAAGAAAACGTGTTCAAGTTGGAATTTTGCACATAGTCATAATTTTGTCTATATATACATTTCTCCATTCATGTATTCTATAAGAGAGTTGAACAATCATCAATACATATTGAAAACCGCAGTGAAGGTTATCTCGAAGAGGTGTTACCACATAAAACTCTCTCAATTCTTGTTATTCTTCATTAGTTTATGTGTGTGTTGTGAAATCGATCCTAACAACCGGTATCAGAGTTAAGGAGATTCAACACGACCACTGAAGATAGAGAGTTCGAAGCTTGGAGTTGAGAAGTTAGATCGATCCGATTTCGATTTCTGGAAGATGCAAATCGAAGACTACCTGTACTAGAAAGATCTTCACGAATCCTTGCTTAGGGTAAAGCCGGATTCCAGAACGGAGAAGCAGTGGAAGATGAAAGATCTTCCGACACTATTTTTGATCCATTTGACTTTGTCGAAGAACGTGGCGTTCAACATCGTCAACGAGAAGACGACGACCGATCTGTTGAAGGCGCTATCAAATATGTACGAAAAGCCATCTGCGATGAACAAGTTATATTTGATGCGTAGATTGTTCAATTTACAAATGTGTGAGAATGGATCTGTTAGTGATCATATAAACGAGTTTAATATGATTGTGAATCAACTGAGGTCTGTGAAAATTCATTTCGAAGATGAAATCAAAGCCTTGATTTTGATGTCATCTCTGCCCGAGTCATGGGATATTGTCATTGCTAGAATTAGCAGTTCTCGTGGTTCTGAGGAACTGAAGTTCGATGAAATCTGATATGTTGTTCTCATCGAAATTATTCGTAAACGAGAAGTTGGAGATTCATCGGGCAGTGCTCTCAGCGTTGACCGAAGGAGGAGAAGGAAGTCGAAGGGCCAAAATTCACATGACCGATCAAAATCAAAGAATCGATGAAAATTTCCGAACAAAGCCAACGTGATTTGTTGGAATTGTGGAGATAAAGAGCACTATCGGACAACCTGCAAAAAACCAAAGAAGAAGAAGAATCAGACCTCCGAATATGATTCTGATTATGTAAATTCAGCAGAAGACACTGGTGATGCTCTAATCCTTAGTGTGGACAACTCGGTTGAATCCTAGATTTTGAATTTTGATGCATCCTTTCATTCATATCCAAGCAAGAAATTGTTTCAAAATTTCAAATCCGAGAATTTTGGAAAGGTATACCTTGCTGACAGCAAATCTATGGAGATTGAAGGAAAATGGGATGTCCGCATAAAGACCCCATTGGGAAACCAGTGGACATTGGAGGATGTCATATATATTCCTGGACTCAAGAAGAATCTTATCTCTGTTGGTCAGTTGAATAGCACAGGCTACGCAACAGAGTTTGATAAAGGTTCGTGGAAGATTGTAAAGGGTGCTATGATTATAGGTCGTGACACAAAATCTGGAACCTTATACACCACTGCATGGTGTATAAACATGGTTGTTGTTGCTGAGGGTGCTTCTGGTTCGTGTATGTGGCATAACAGACTTGGACACATGAGTGCAAAGGGAATGAAAATGCTGGTTACAAAAGGAGATTTAGAGGGTCTAAAGTCTGTTGAGATGAGTCTTTGTGGAATTTGTGTTATGGGCAAACAGAAGCGAGTTAGCTCCACAAAGACTTCGAGATAGTCAAAGTGTGGTTGGAAATGGTTCATACATATGTTTTGGGACCATATCCAGTTTTATCACTTGGAGGATTCAGGTTCTATGTCACCTTCATTGGTGATTTCAGCATGAAGGTATGAGTTTACTTCTTGAAGTACAAGTCAGATGTGTTTGCAACATTCAAGTGGTGGAAAGCTGAAGTTGACAATCAGACTGGATTGAAGATCAAATGTCTGAGGTGTGACAATGAAGGAGGGTATGACAAGTTAGAGTTTAAAGTGTTCTGCGTTGCTAAGGGATATAGATTGATGAAGACAGTTCCCGGTAAGGCTAGGGAGAATGGAGTTGCTGAGAGGATGAACAGAACATTGAATGAGTGTGCGAGGAGCATGAGTCTGCACTGTAGGTTTCCCAAGACGTTCTGGGCAGATGCGGTGAGCACAATTGCATAGTTGATCAATAGGGGACCATAAACTCCCTTGGGGTTCAAGATTCTATAGGATGTGTGGACAAGAAATGATCTCAAGTACTCACACCTGAGAACATTTGGCTGCACGACTTATGTTCATGTTGATCCAGAGAAAATAGATAAGTTTGATGCTAAGGATGTGAAGTGTTACTTCATAGGCTATGAATCTGACATGTTCGGTTACAGGTTTTGGGATGACAAGAACAGAAAGATCCTGAGACATTGTGATGTGACGTTTGATGAATCTGTCCTATACAAGGATAGAAAGTAGAAGGTTCCAGAGACTACGATGTAAGTGGGAGTTGAGTTTGAGTTGCAGAAAACTACACCCAAAGAAGATACTCAAACAATTCATAGATTGTTACTGAAGAACCCGTAGTGGAGCAAATGATACCTGAGTGAGCAGGTGTTGAGGAGATCATCCAAAACCATCAAAGCACCAGATAAGTATTAACTTTTATTACATTATCTGTTGTTGACTGATGAAAGGGAACAATTCTTTGATGTGGCCCTACAGGTGGAGGATTCAATCAAGTGGGAGCAAGCTATGGATGATGAGATGAACTCACTTGAGAAGAATGACACGTGAGTGTTAACTGAGTTGCCTGCAGGGAAAAGAGCTTTGTTGAACAAGTGGGTATTCATGATCAAGGCTGAACCATATGGCAAAAGACGGTTCAAGGCTCGGTTAATAGTTAAAGGGTATTCACAAAGGAAATGTATTGATTACGCTGAAATATTTTCTCATGTTGAGAAATTAACTACCATTGTATTCTGTTGAGTATTGTTGCATAAGAGAATTTGCAGCTTGAGCAAATGGATGTAAAAACAACATTTTTGCATGGAGATCTGGACAAAGAGATCTATATGCAGCAACCATAAGGTTTTGTTGTTCCGGGCAAGGAACACATGGTGTGCAAGCTCAACAGGAGTTTGTATGGGTTGAAGCAAGCACCGAGCCAATGGAATAAGAAGTTCGACTCCTTCATGAGCAAGAGTGACTTTTGCAGGAATGAAAAGGATCAGTGTTGTTACTTCAAGACATAAAATGATTCTTATGTATTTCTACTCTTGTATGTGGATGACATGTTGATTGCAAGATCCACTATGAGTGAGATAAACAATCTAAAGGCAAGCCTGTCATCAGTGTTTGAGATGAAATATTTTGGGTGCAGCAAAGCAGATTCTTGGGATGAGGATATCTCAGGATAGATATGCTTGCATTTTAAGTGTATCCCAGGAGCAGTACATTGAGAAGGTCTTGGCCCAATTCAGGATGAGTGATGGTAAGTCGAGGACTACTCCTCACATAAAATTGTCAAAGGAGCAATCACCCAAGACAACTGAAGAACGTGAGCAAATGATGTTGGTTCCATATGCTTCAGCAGTTGAGAGTTTGATGTATGTTATGGTCTGTACAAGACCTAATATAGCAGATGCAGTAGGAGTGGTTAGCAGGTACATGGCGAATCTGAGGAAAGAGCATTGGGAAGTTGTACAGTGACTTCTGAGATATCTGAAAGGTACATCCAGTACTTCCATTTGTTTTGGCAAAGACAAAGTAATTCTGCAGGGTTTTGTAGATGCTGATCTTGGTGGTGATGTCGACTCGAGCAAGAGCACATCCAGATACATTTACACCTTAGGTGGTACATCAGTAAGTTGGATTTCCGACTTCAAAAATGTGTTGCTCTATCATCTACTGAGGTTGAGTATGTGACAATAGCTGAAGCTAGAAAGGAGATGATATGGATGACAGATTATCTGGAAGAGTTGTGCAAGAAGCAGAGCCAGAAGATTTTGTATTCAGATAACCAGAGTGTCATACAGTTGGTGAAGAATCCAATCTATCATTCGAAGACTAAGCATATTATAAGGCGATATCATTTCACTCGCAGGGCAGTGGAAGAAGGCGACTTGTGCTTAGAGAAGATAAATGGTGCAAAGAATTCAACAGACATGTTGACGAAATATGTTGATGTTGGGAAACTGGGGTTGTGCAAAACATCAGTTGGTCTTCTGTAGATGTATTTCTATTGATGGTGCAGTGAACATATTGATGATGGCAAGACTTTTGTTGAAGAATGTTGTTTTGGTGACTGAATTAGTCTCCAAGTGGGAGAATTGTTAGGTTGCACTGTAGCTGTGAACGATGCCTAACAAGACAATGGACCAGACAGTGCACATAGGCGACTGAACGATGGTCAACACGGGTGATTGGACGGTGGTCAACACGAGCGGTTGGACGGTGCAAACTGGAAAACGTGTTGTGCAAGAAAACGTGTTCAAGTTGGAGTTTTGCACCTAGTCATAATTTTGTCTATATATACATTTCTCCATGCATGTATTGTGTAAGAGAGTTGAACAATCATTAATACATATTGAAAACCGCAGTGGAGGCTACCTCAAAGAGGTGTTACCACGTAAAACTCTCTCACACGTTTTTTCTCTAGCTTCCCCAAACTCTCTAAATTCTTGTTATTCTTCATGAGTTTCTGTGTGTGTTGCAAAATCGACCCTAACAAGAATGATATATGGAAATGGAATGAAATAAGTTAAAATGACATATATGTTATTTACTTTAATATGTATAATATATAATAAAATTAACTTGTAAAAATTATATTAATTAATTTGAAAAGATTAAATTAAGAATAATTATACTTAAAATGATTGTGAAAAATGAGGAGTGAAAAGCTCATGGGTATAACACGAGGAGCGCTTGGGTATACCATGGAACGACGACGTTTAGGTCTTTTCTAGCATCACTGGGGCATGTGGCCGTTAGGAAGTCCATGACCGTTACACAGTGATTCAAAAATTCTGACCGTTGCGTTGCAGCGTTATTCCCATTTACACCATTCCACTCTATTCCCTCCCACCTCGTTCTTTCGCCCTCTTCTTCTTACTACTAAGAAAAATCCATAAATGTCCTCCCTCCACTTCGTCACCAGATTTTGATCCGTAACTCCTCATTCCAGACACATCCATCCCACTTCCGTTGAGATTGATTGCATTGATCGTGGATAACTGATCAGGCTAGTGATCGTTCCAGTGCACCGGTGTCAATGACGACCATTATTGATGAGATTTATGAATTCTCTGCGCCGAGATTCTTTGATTTGATCAACGGAGAGACGGATGAAGACAGGCACAAGGCAGAGCTCTGGTTTGAATCCGCCCTCAGCTATGCTCCCTCTCGTACGTATTCTCCCCCTCTCTTTGCTTCCGCTTGATGCGATTCGATTATGTTCTTGTTTGGAATCTAGGGTTTCTGATGCAGTGTTGTGCGTTTGGGGTTCGTAATTCAGAAAATGCCAAGCTGAGTAGGAGTGTCAGATGGATTGATACTTGAGAGGCAATCTGGTATAGTGATTTATGAGAATAGTCGGGTTTTTAAATTTTCAGTCGCAGGAAGTGTTTATGAAGAACATTTTACGCCGAAAATTATTGCTGCGGCTGAATTTTTAGAAAAATAGTTCGGAAGAGACCAATTGAAGCTATTAGATCTAGTGACGTTGAAGTGCATGGGTAAAATGAGTAAGATTGCAATCTGGTATAGTGATTTATGAGAATAGTCGGGTTTTTAAATTTTCAGTCGCAGGAAGTGTTTATGAAGAACATTTTACGCCGAAAATTATTGCTGCGGCTGAATTTTTAGAAAAATAGTTCGGAAGAGACCAATTGAAGCTATTAGATCTAGTGACGTTGAAGTGCATTGTTAAATTTTAATATCGGGGCCGAGCCACACCCAAATAACAACCACAATATACAACTCGGGTTCCATCCTAAAACCAATTGGTGATAGGAGGAGTTAGCCTTGTTGTATATATGGTGTCCAAATTGGGTTAATACCACCGGTGTGGTACAAAGGTCACAGTGACATTTCAACACTCCCCCGCACTGTGATACTCAGATTATTTATTTTTAAAGGCACGGCACCGGCACATTTTTATTTAGACGGGTTGGGACTCAACAAATCCCCTCTCACGTCCAGGTCCGACCCGAACTCTGGTACGTGGAGTAAACAGGACACAACAAACCCACATCGGGTACCCACAACGGGAAACACCCAACACCGTCAATCGAAACCGAGCTCTGATACCATGTTAAATTTTAATATCGGGGCCGAGCCACACCCAAATAACAACCACAATATACAACTCGGGTTCCATCCTAAAACCAATTGGTGATAGGAGGAGTTAGCCTTGTTGTATATATGGTGTCCAAATTGGGTTAATACCACCGGTGTGGTACAAAGGTCACAGTGACATTTCAACATGCATGGGTAAAATGAGTAAGATTGCAACAATTCTAGCGCTATTTTCTGCTTCTCATTTTTTTGAGTTACGTTTTCTTGTCATGCAACTCCCACTGACATTAGATTTTCTTAGCATAAACAAAAAGAAAATGTCTTGAAACTCACCTATGAACATATATCTAAAGCTGAATTATCTGATCCATGTATATTATCTCTTGAATTTTCTGCAGCTTGCATAGTCAGGATCAAGACTGGCAGAACTATTAAGGTTGAAGCTTTATGCGATTTCAGTGATTCGGAGAAACTAAAGAAGGTAATTGGCATCTTCTGTCACAGTGTTTTTACATCTCTACCAGACTAACATTTACATTGATCACAACACATCGTTGCCAGGGATCTAAATTGTATGCTTCAGTATCTGCCAATTCTTCTTCAGAAACAATGTCCCAATCTGAGCCAACCCCTGCATCTATAGAAGAAGCAGTCAACTGTGACAAGGTTTCGAATTTACCTTATCTCCCTGTATTCATCTTACAAAAAGTTGGCCAAAAAAAATCTTACAAATTATATCCATGATCATAGGCTTCTCCCGACGTTGAAAGAGCGAGTTTCATTTCCCCAGTTACCGCACAAGGATATAGAAGGTACATGTGATCTTTGTTGCTCCTTATCTTTTCACCATATGAACTCGAGAAGAAAACCTGTGATCTTACTAGTTATGCTTGTGCATGTCTTTACCAGTTCTGCTGCAGAAATTAAGAAACTTGTGGGGAGTGATGACAGAGAAAACATCAGACCTGCTATTAAAGGGGAAGTTCAAACTCCTAAGGCAATGGGGACCTCTAAAAAAGGAGAGTCTATTAAAAATCTTACAGCCAAAAAGATTGCTAGTTTAGTTAGAGACCCTTTAGCATTGAAGCCGAGAAATTCATCGCAGTCTTCGTCCGAAGAAAATATCAGACCTGCTATTAAAGGGGAAGTTCAGACTCCTAAGGTAATGGGGACATCTCAAAAAGGAGATGCTTTTAAAACTCTTACAGACAAAAGGATTGCCAGTTTTGTTAGCAAAACTTCAGCATTGAAGCCGAGAGATTTATCGCAGTCTTCGTCCAACAGTATCAAGAGGTCCGAATATTTCTAATCTGTTGTAAAAGGAAGAAGACTATATAAGCATTCAATGATGAACTCTCTTTTATTTACTTAACAGGAACACGAACTTGAAAAGCACTGCATCAACCCTCAATTTAGCTCAAGAGAATCAGGCCATCAAACGTCAGAAATTAGATGGAGGAAAATCAAGACAGGTAAAATATACTTGCGACCGAATAGGAAACATATGCTTATCTCATGCTGAAAGTGGATTATCTCACACTTTCTTTTCTCAGATTCTCAATGTGAAACCTTCGATTTTGACTCACAAGTCGAAACTGGGCATGGCAAGCAATAATTCATCAGCAAATCATGTTCCAAAAGGGGAGAGAAAGGTGTGTTAAGCAATCTACAAATATAGTACGCTGATCTATTTGCTATGGGCTCATTTTAATTATTGTGAATGTCCAGCTTTACGTTAGAGATCCACCCGCACATTTTGTTGCCGCTGCAGAGATGGTCAAGAAGTTCCAATCTGGCACCAGAGACTTGTCCTTGCCACATGTGAGCAATTCTCTGCAGGGAAAGCCAAAACTCACGCTTACAAGGCCAAAGGAGCCAGAATTCGAAACATCTCAACGCGTGCGATCTGTTAGAGTGAAGAGTACTGCAGAACTTGAGGCAGAGATGATGGCTCAAATTCCCAAATTCAAAGCTAGACCATTAAACAAGAAGGTAGCTTTTCAGCATGTTCTTGATTTTCACAATTGAATAGGGATTGTATCAGATTTTTAGTAGTTTCTTCAATTTGCTACAGATCCTGGAAGCACCAACCCTTGCAGCTGTACAAAGAAGTGTACCTAAGCCCCCAGAATTTCAGGTGAAGTTTTGTTGAATTTTGATCCGAAAATTTACTGTAGTGATAACTAATAAGTAATAACCATCGTTTCCTGCTTCAGGAGTTTCACCTGCAAACTATGGCAAGAGCCAGTCAAAATGCAGAATCTGCATCGGTAACCTCAACCGAAGCATCACATCAGGTCCTTATTAGAGACTTTACTATTTTAAACTATCTTAGTAAGAAGTTTTTGGTCTACTTTGGGTTTGATTCAATGAAACATGCATATGAAGCAGATCAATCAATGGAAGCCATATTATCTGACTGAGCCAAGAACCCCGGTTTTGCAAACATCTTTGAGGGCTCGTCCAGCGAGGGTGAAAAGTTCGGTCGAAATCGAGCAGGAGGAGCTTGAGAAGCTCCCCAAATTCAAGGCTATACCTTTGAATAAGAAGGTATTGCTTTCGCATTAATTATGTAACTGATACGCTTGTTGGCCAAAAAAAAATGCAACTGATACGCTTTGGTTAATGTTCCTTTAATATACTTCTAATTTTTGTTGGATCTGACCAGCAACATCATAATCTGCAGATTCTTGAAGGTAAAGGAAGCTTGGGTGTATTTTGCAATCCAAAGAAACAACAAACGAAACCGCAAGAGTTTCATTTCGCAACAGATGAGCGGTTTCCACAGCAAACTTCTGTGTTTGATTTGTTTGACAAGGTCAGTAATCAAACCAAAAAGAAATATTGGATGGATTTTCATTCAAGAGATACACTAAATGACATTTATTCCTTGCATTGTTCGTCAGCTTTCTTTGAATACTGAACCCCGACAAGAAAATCCACTTCCAAGAAACACGAACCCCAATCCTTTCCATCTCCATACAGAGGTACTGCCAACTTTTCCTGAAAATAGAAAGATAGGAGGTCACAGTTGCTTCTCTAACATTTTAAATATCAATCTGAATTCAGGAAAGAGGAGCTGAGAAAGAGAGAAGGTTTCTGGTGGATTTGATGCAAAAGCAGTTTGAAGAGGAGAAAGTTAGGGTACCCAAAGCTAATCCATATCCATATACAACAGATTACCCCGTGGTTAGAAATGAATAAGTGCATGCCTCATTTTGTTCTGATAGTGTTTTGTAAAAATCCTAAAATGATTATCAAAATGAAATTATTTACAGGTTCCTCCGAAACCAGGGCCCAAGCAATGCACCAGACCCGAACCATTTCAGCTCGAAAGTCTAGTGAGACATGAAGAGGAACTAAAAAGAGAGATGGAAGAAAGGAGGAGCAAAGAGGAAGAAGAAGCTAAAATGAGGATCTTCAAGGCGCAACCTATCTTGAAAGAGTATGTTTTTTGTTTGTGGTAAAAAAATTATTATGGTGGAACAAGTCCTAGACATTTTTTGTTGTGTTTTCATAGCAGGGATCCCATCCCATTGCCTGAGAAAGTCCGGAGACCCCTCACCGAAGTTCATGAGTTCAATCACCATGTGGATCATCGAGCCGTGAACAGGGAAGAATTTGACCACAAGGTAAAGTGGATTTGCAGCAGTCATGAAGAACAGTGGAACAGTAAATTCTTCATCTTGTATTGCATTGCTTACACAGAAGTTCTTTACAGGTGAAAGATAAGGAAATGATGTATAAGAGGCACAGAGAAGAAACCGAAACCGAAAGGATGGTAAGTTTCTTTATGTCAAATTCCGCCTGTGCTATTATTTATTCGGATTTCAAACTTTATGGTTACAACTTAAGCAAAAATTGGTAATTTTCTGATAGAAGGAAGAGGAGAAAGCAGTGAAACATATGAGAAGAACAATGGTGCCCCATGCAAGGCCAGTACCAAACTTTAACCGTCCCTTCTATCCCCAAAAGTATGTAAATTTTACAACTTGTGACCCATATCAAACACCGTGACAAAGGCTTGTGTTAATTTTGGGATGTTTTTGTCATGCTACAACAGATCTAACAAGGAGCCAACAAAAGCAAAGTCCCCGAATCTTCGAGTGATTAGAAGAAATGAAATGAGGAAGAAGATATTTGGAACAGCAATTCCTGCCATGTCCAGTGCTGCTGCAAATATGAGGTGATTCTGATGATCGAAGGGAAAAACGATCCAAAGAACGTGATTGTATTTGTTCAAAACCGTTTGAACATGTAATTTCAGATTGAGTATGAGAAATTGTGTAACAATCTGACATGACAGCCTTCAAATATTATTATAACATTCAAATTTGTTATGCAGATTAAAAGATATGTACAAGTCCTGAAACAAGTTTTCTGCAAAATCACCATGCCAGGTCGGTTGTCATCATCGTTTTTTTTGTTGATAGCCCAGAACCTATTATGAACATGAAAAAATTATCAGAAAAAGATGTCAAAATTGAAAGGATGCAGCAGTAAATGAATGTATCTTACTAAGTGACTGGTCATGGTCGGTAAATAATTAGCTCTAATTTGGGCCAGAGTATCTTCCTCCTCCTTTAATGGGCATATCTCCGTAGCCGATGAATCAAAGACCATCTCGCATTCTTCACCCACCACTTTGTTGCTGTTAATTGCTTTGGATTGACTTTTAACCACTAGTATTTCAACTTCTTGAGATTGCAGGTTGGTTTGTTGAGCAATGTACTAGGTAAAAAGCATGAAAGTCATTAAATTGTTGAGGAAAGACGTGAAGGTGATTTTGATATGGTAAAACATACTGCCGACATTTCATAGTTAATAACAACTCCTCAGACTGCAAAGAGTAAAAATAGGAAATATATAGTAATCTTACTTCACGTAAGTTTCCAACTGATAAACTTGGTCGACTGCAAATATGTGGTAGCTTCAAACTTGGCATGCTTTTCTTGTCCAAAGAAACAAGCATGAAATAAGCATCCATCTGCACAAGCAATGATCAAAATTACTGAAAATTATACAACTGAAGCAATAACTTCAAAGAAAAAAATTTCAAACCTCATTGTTTTTCTCCTCTATATTCCGAAGATGTTCTACCAATTTGGCTATCCGTGTGTTTCTAAAAACCTTCCCACTGCTAGTAGAAGCACCGTGCCTCGTGTTGCTCCTAGTTCCACCCCTTCCCCACCCAAACATTTCAGTGTTAAGTGCTGGAGAAATTGCTCGGGTCTCTCGTGTTGCCATGTCAACATCATTTTCTACTGATGAAGGCTGGGAGGATCGAGCGGCTGTTCTTTTCCTCTGCTTCCTTGGCCGGGCTTGAGCAATGAGTTCGTCTCCAGAAGATGAGTCTTTGGCTCCTCCAAAGTTTCCATTCTCATCCTCATTGTCATCAGATTGTTGAGGCTCTTGGGTTTTCCTCTTTCTTCTTGTTACAGGAATTCTTGCATTTCGCTGCGGTCTTGTCATTAGTCCACTGACAGGATATTTGCCCGCATTGCGCCTTTTAGAACATGCTTCTAATTGTCGCTGCTCAATTTCTGCAATTGACTCCTGCATCTGTTTGTAGCTTAAAAAAAATCACTGCCGTTAAGAGGAAATTTCACAAAATTTGAATTCAAAATGTGAGTGAGTTGGTGCTAAAGTTGAATCTTTTACTATTTTGGGAAACTCAAACTATTGAATTCAAAACTGTGAATAGGTAAGTGTTTTTATTTCCTTAAGAAAGAAATCATCTGACCTGCTTATTGCGTGCTTTCTCTTCCGTGTGAAAAGTCAATTCCTAAAGCAAAATGCAGCAGAAACAATACATTGACTTGATAACTACTATAAATATTCATCTTAGCGAGAGAGATGGAAGAGTTTATACCTCTTCCTCGTACTTATCGATGTCTGGATATAAGACAGCAATTAAAGCATCAAAATTTGGATCATCACGCAAAGAGCGGCGACTCGCACAGTGTGTGCGGCAAGCAGGGCATTCATTGTTCCTTCAAATGGGTAACATCAAAATTAAACACAATTTTAATCAGATTGGTATCAAAAAGATTGATTACAATTAGTGAATCAACAAAATGAATGGGCTTAGCTTACCCCAAACGCATTGATTTGTCAATGCATTCTCTGCAGAAGCGGTGTAAGCACTCCATTACAGTTCGTGTTTTCTTTATGATCCCTGCAGATATGATCACAGTTGATTTGTTACAAAACTAAGTCTTTACAACTTCATAATAGAAGTATTAGCCACTATTTTGCACTGAGAAAAGCCTATACAGTTTGGACTATGCTTATTGAAAATCCCGAAAATAAATTATCAATATTCCAAAAAAGGGAAGCTATGTAATTGAAGTTACATTATTTTTAAGTAACAGCAGATAGGAATGCCAGATCCCAAAGCCTAATGACATCTTATCTAGGATCATGTCTTTTCTGCAATGAAATTGCTAACATTTGACAACTGGAACGTTATCTGAATCTGATAGTCTCTAGAGTCCATGATAACATTAGATCGGCACATTTAGTTTCTTATATTCTGAATTATCTGGAACATTCTTGAAGCAGTAAAAATCCCATATAGCGAGTAATCAAGAAGCTTTCACGAATCACTGCATATCCCCTTATTCAAGCGTTTTCATCATTTTGTGTGTAATCTTAAAACCAATCAAATATAGTGGGAAACTATATGGAAAATCAATGTATGAAAAGTTGCCATTTTTCAGAAGATTACATGTTCTGGCCCAAAAAGAATGACTGCATGCTAAGACTCGTCTTTGTAGGGAGGAAATTTGGGGGTACCTAGACAGATTGGGCATTGGACTTCTTTACGAACTTCAGCAAGGTCTACATAGACATATCTGCAAAAAATGAGAAAAGACTACAAGTTAGTATGGCATGAAGGAACTTTAATGGCTGCCAATCGCTGATCTTTCTTTAAATAAAATTACAACATGCAAAATGAATAACTTGAGCTCAGATTTAATGGATGAAATGGTAACAAAAAAAGTCATATTTGCACTTAACATTCCAAAAGATTCACACAGATATAGAAACTGAGATGATAAATAACTGTAGACAATCCAAACTGCTATGTGCAATTTTCAGCTCCAGTATTGCTACAGACTCTTGCAGATCCAGACTATTCCAGTAAATCGCTGTCAGATCCTAATGATGTTTTTCTTCATTGGAAAACTATATATTACACAGCAAATGACAGTTGTGTTTCAAGAAGTAGAAGTATCTTCATGAACAAGAACGCATATTTTTGTTTTATTCCCTTAATCTGGTATCATCATTGTTGCAGCAAAACACCTAAAATCTTAAAATATACCTAACAATTACATGAGGATTCCAATTAAAGCATGAACAAAATTAAGAGCATCAAGTAAATTTACACTCTTTACTCAAGAAAATTTTGTTGATCTCTAATGAATGAACTGCTTAATAACCATAAAGAGATATTTATAGTCCAAACACTACAATTCCAGGAATATGATGGAAGAGAGACAAGTATAACATACTTAGAAAAATAAATTTAAAACAAAACTATAACCGAATTTCATAAGCACTGCCGTAGCAAAGAGTTATTCGAGGTTTGCTTGTTTCATGACATGTTATTCTATATCAACAGGTGTTCTATAATTTTTTCACAGTTTGGTTATATATTGAACATTGTTATGCTTAGGTAAGTTAAGAACAATTAAGTAGACAATATTAAGTTTCCTTTTCTGCAGCATGCAATTTTGAGCATAGAGACGTTCTGGATCAACGAGACATCTCCTCCATATGCTCAACTTCAGCCGCCAGCCCTCGAGGGCCAATTTACTAGTGTAGCTACCAGACAGATTATAAGTCAAAAGCACGACAATTCCAACTTCAACTTTCAGAATGAGAGAAAATTCTCGCCGATCCACTATCCAGAACGTGATCCTGAGATAGATCAAACTCAGAAGATTTGACCTTGCCCTCAAGAGGAGCAGAAATCCAGTGTCGACGACAATGGCAGAGTCAACAACGTTGGAGATGACCATTCAAATCAGTGGAGATCAATGGTAGCTCAACTGCACGTGTTAAGCTACTTCCCCAAGGTGATCACGAAGCACCACAATTACCAGATACAGTGGGGCTGAAGAGATCAGCAAGCTAGAACAGAATGATAGAGAGAGAGAGAGAGAGATTACTCGGGTTTGTCGCCGAAGCTAGATGACGGACTCCCTTCAGAATCTGCGAAATAGTGGAGGAGCAAGTAATCAATCACACGCCATCTCAAGTAGCTCGCACGGAAAGCATATAAAGAGGCCTCTCGATCCGTCTCTAAGAGAGAGAAAGAAAAAGAGAGATAGATGGAAGACGGAGAGAGAAAGGTGACCTTCGCGTTCCTCTTCTTCTTCAGCTTCGTCGTCAACGTCTTCATCGTTGTCTCCAACCACGATGCGCTTCTTCTGGGCTTGTTCCGTTTCCTCTTCCTCATCTTCTTCTTCTGAAGTTTGTTCTACTTCTTGGTCCTCGACTTTAGATTGCTTGGCGTGGTGGTGTTGATGGCCTCTCCGAACGGAGTCTTCGTCGGTTGCATTGACAGACAAAGAGCGCTTGTGGGCAGGCATTGCCGATGCTTTGGCAAGGATGACGACGAAGTGAGGGGAGGGCAAAAATATGACAGAGATAGGAGAGAAAGATACCACGATGGAAGCAGACCAGGAAGAAGAAGAAGATGGGGAAGATTTATAAGCACGAAAAAGAAAATTGCAGATTTCGCAGATATTATATAAAGTTTTAACATAATAAATATAAACTAATTAGATTATTAAACGGTATTTGTATCAATTATATTAAATTATTAATATATTAAATTGTTAGTTCTGTCCCATTTTAATGTTAATTTTGACCAACAAAATACTAAAAATTACAAAAAAAAAAAAAACTATTTGCTACAGAATGGCCCTAAAAGTACAAATTGGTCACTTCGTCATCCACTTATGGATGTTAGTTCATCGTGGAAGGAGCACGTGGCTAAATTTTAAATCCTATTTAGCATATTTCCGCATAATTTTTTCAAAAAAAAAAATAATTATTAAATTGTTAGTTAAATTTGTATTTTTTTTAAGCTAAACGGCAAATTACTAATTTAACGTTTAAGTTAGAATAATTTATTACCTTTATTCATTTTTATATTAATTGAAAAAACTTTAGAAAATTGTAAAATACACAATTTTGATGTTATAATGAAAATGACTTCAAATATATCGAGTTAAAAAATATATATAATTTAAAAATATAACATACTATTATATGAAGAAAAAAAGTTACTTACAACCCAAAATTAAGATATATTATTTAAGAGGAACTCAAATCTAGGAATAATTCAATATGGTCCTTTTATGAACCATCTTGACTCCTTCCTTTCCTTTTTTTTTTTTTATATCACTTTTTATGTTTTATAAGATATATATATATATATATGTGTGTGTGTAAAGATACTTAATATTGTTTAAATAATATAAAGATTTTGTAATTTTAATATTGATATTTGTGACTTATACGTATTTTTTCTTGATTATTTTATAACATATATTATTTTATATCTACTTTTAGAATATTCAAATTTTAGGAGTTTTTATATAAAATTGAGGTCATTTTATCATCTAAAAAATATTTTTTTTTTGGTAATTTTTAGTTTTTTTTTTGTCAAAATTAAGATTAAAATTGGACAGAACTAACAATTTAATATATATATAACTTAAAAGATCAACTACTAATTTGTCATAAAAAACGTTTACATACAAGTTTAGGTAGGAGTTGGGATTAACCCTAAAACAGTAACGATAAAAAAATACTAAAATATTTATAAAAATATATAAGTGAACAATTCTAAAATTTGAGAAGACACTATTTGTATTTATATTAATTTAGTTAAATAAGCTACAATTTTTACAAGTTTTGTACATTATTTTCATACACGTGTGTTAAAATAATTAAATTTGATTATTTTATATCAAATTTTGATAAGTTACATCAAAAAAAATATAAAATTAATTAATAATGCTTAATACACGTAAAAATATTGTTCAATTTATCAAATTAAATTTTACCCACTATAAAGAAAGACAAGTTTTGCAACCTAAAAATTAGGGTTAATTACTTCAATGATTACACATCTTTGTTCAGTGTGATTCATTGGTTAATTATCTTTTTTGTGTGATTCAATCGTTACGTATCTATTCAGCATGTGACTGATTGGTTATTATGTTAGTGAATCGTTAATTTTTTCCATCAATTAATATTTTTAACATATTTTTGAATTATTAAATGACTATTATGCTCTTATCCTTATTCAATTGTTCATCTTCTTCCTGCTTGACTCAATTTCACCTAGAAATCACTCTAATCACATTAAGTAATAGACCAATTCAAGTCGCCAAGGTGCCCAAAATTAACAGCAACTATAAACAACCACATTTCATGCAGATCAACTCGTCATGTCATCAAGCTCTCATATTTGGCTAAAAAAGAGGGAAAGAGAAAAATATTCTTGAAGCAATCTACATCAATGACAATAAAAAGAAACAAAAATCTTAACTATTCTCTATTTCTTTTCAAGAGCAATCAAGTGGAGATGAAAGAATTTAGAAATTTTACCAATGTTGTGATTTAGTATTACAATAAAACAAATCAGCAGTCATCACACGAATGAGCTCAGAAATTCTTGGATTAGATTTTGAAAATGACTGCTCATATGTCTCTCACAATGAGATTGATCAAAGAAACCAAAATGAACAGTTAAAAACAGCAACCTACGCCACAAAAAATTGAAGATAAAAAAGGAAGTAGTCAATCATCAAAAATTGATGATTCATTGGAGGGAGGGAGGGAGGGAGGGAGGGAGGGGAGCGGGGAGCGGGATAGGGAGAGAGACATGATGGACGCATGGGAGGGGGGGAAGTATATGTCCACGACGAGAATTCCGACATTTTTTCCCATTTTCGTAGCTTAAGGTTCTGTTCACAACCGAAATCAGAGGCGACGAGCTCTTCTCCACGAATGGAACTCTTCCACAGAGACGTCTGCCTCCGTGGCTGCCTCCGCGGCTGCCTCCGCAGCTGCCTCCACGAATGGAACTCTCCCCAAATGAATCGACGGAAATGAATTCATCAAGCATTAAAGCTCAATCGATAAAAAGCTCAATTAACAGAAAATGAATTCATCCACATTAAAGCTCAATCGAATGGATCTGCACCAGATTCATCAACACAGGAAATGAAGGAGGTTCAGTCCAGAAAATGAATTCATCAAGCACCAGATCTGTCAACCAGGATGAAATATTGTTGTTGTTAATAAACTAATTGAAGATGGATAATATTTTAATTTTATATGTTAGAATAGTCACTTAACGGAGATATTTGACGGTGAAAAGTAAAAATGACCAATTTATCACATGTTGAAACTTATGTAATCATTTTGCACAATTTATAACCAATTAGTCACATGTGCAAAGACATGTAATCATTGAATTAATTAACCCTAAAAATTACTTTGAAAATGGCATTAAAAATTAAACTTTACCCTAAGTATACGTTTTATGATTTTTTTATAAAATAATATTAAATTAACAAATAATGATATATATATATACATATATATATATATATCATAATAAGTTTATTTTTAGTTAAAAACAATTGGTATATAATTATTTGTTTATTTATATGGATGAAAATAATGTAGTCATTACTAAATATTTTTCAATGAATTTAATAAAAAATAAATGTTCATGTATTTTTTATCGTTATAATATTTGTGATTAATTGATTATTTGTTATGCATGTCATTTTACATCGTCTTTATATCTATTTGGCTAAATACTTTAGCATAACACAACAATTCGACCCACTTAAGTGTAAAAAAGAAATAGTTTAATTTGTTGATCGAATTTTAAGCTTCAAATGATTAAATTCCATTGTCAATTATATACACCAAGCTCTAAAATTATGCGTAAGCCTCTTCTTCCTTCTTATAGAACGTTTATTTTCACAATATTGTTTTAGACACCGATATACATTCATCTCGCTTATCTTTCAGTATTCTCTTTTCAAATAATTATATATTTTTTAATATTAATTCTTCTCCTAAATGTGGACACAATAATTATTTTCTAAAAAAATTTATGCATAGAATTTACACCATGATATTATTTTTTATAAGAAATAAGTAAATGTACACACGTTATGATTTGCGTATGTAAATTTATAATTATAAATTATTTTGAAAATGATATTTTCATAGAATTTCATCAAAATAATGTTTTTAACATTTATATGTATCAATTATATAGAAATATATATTTTTATGTGTTTAAGCATTGAAAGTAATAAGAGTGCATCTATATCTACATATTAATTTGGCTAAGTTATGTAGAATTATGACAAGTAAGTTTTTTAAGACATTTTCACATTCCTAATGTCAATTTCATAACTTCTAATTGGTCCATGTCAAACATATAATTTTCACTCATATGTGGCATGTCATTCTCCCAATAAGTTACAAAATTTCCTTAATATCTTCTTATTTTTATGTGCATTTATGATTTTTCTTAAGTTTATTTTATTTTCTAAATTTTATATTTTATGAAAATCAATAAGATATATAAATTAAAGGACTAAATATCAAATAGCAACCCAAACTTTAGACGTTTTACAAATAGCTACCCGAACTTTAAATTTTCAAAAACAGCTACCTAAACTTTGGACGAAGGTGCAAATAACTACCTCAAATTTAACACATGGGGCAAATCGCTATCTCCGTTAAATTTTCTGTTAAATATGAACGGAAAATGACGTGGCGGCATATGATTGGTTCATAATTTTAAAAACTTCATTATTTTTTTAAAATACTAACAAAATCAGAAAAATTCTAAAAAAAACTAGAAAATTAATGGGGAAAATAAAAGTTTTTAATATAATTTATGTATTGAAAGTATGAAACAAAATAAAAAAAACCTAATCAATTATTTTTATTTCATATTTTTAATAAAAAAATATATTTAAAACTATTATTTTTCCTATTAATTTTTCAATTTTTTTTAGAATTTTTCTGATTTTTTTAGAATTTTAAAAATATAATATAGTTTTTAAAATTATGGACCAATCATGTGTTGCCACGTCATTTTCCGTCCATATTTAACAGAGATAACTATTTGGCCCATGTGTCAAAGTTGAGGTAATCGTTTTTGAAAATTTAAAGTTCGGGTAGTTATTTGTAAAACGTCCAAAGTTCGGTAGCTATTTTATATTTAATTTAACCCTAAATTAAATTGTTTTATTACAAAATAATTTAAGATGAAATTAAGGATTATTATGTATATTATATATCAATTTTGTGAAAATAATAATCACTTGTTAATTTTATGTAGATATTTATAATTATGACATAAAATTTAGGGTATGAAAAAATAATTATAATAATTTTCATATAATTTCTTCATACTTTTCTTAGAACTATTTTTATAAAATATCACTGTTATATTTCATTAGAATCAACATATATTACAAAATTTAAAAATAATTTATATTGTTTATAATTACTATAACTAATAATTATGACATAAAATTTAGGGTATGAAAAAATAATAATAATAATTTTCATATAATTTCTTCATACTTTTCTTAGAACTATTTTTATAAAATATCACTGTTATATTTCATTAGAATCAACATATATTACAAAATTTAAAAATAATTTATATTGTTTATAATTACTATAACTAATATGCGCGTTGCGCGCGCGCGCACACACACACATATATATATTCTTATAGATTGTATTTATTTAAAAATATATGAAAATAATAGATGTCATCAAATGGATTTTAAAATTATTAATTAGCCTCATATTCATAATTGGTTACATTTGTTTTTATTATCTACTAATTTATTTTCAAATATTTTTATAAAATATAAATAATTGTTATATTGTATAATATTATAAAAATAAAAAATATGTTTAACATTTTTTCATAAATATAATTAATGCTTAAGTTGTGTAATTGAATTAATATTAATTAAATATACTATAATAAAGTGTAAATAATCATGTTATAAATATATATTTATTTAAAAAATATTATTAATTTATAAACTAAAATAATTATTATATTGCGCAAAGCGTGAATCGGTTTTCTAGTGTATATATAATTTGTTAAGTTATGTTATAATATGAAATATATATATTAATATTTGTAGTTAAAAAAACAATTAAGTACCATTAAATAGGGCTGGGCAAAAATAACCGGTTCGGCCGAACCGTACCTGAACTGTATCGTTTTCGAACCGGTTCGGCCGAACCGGTTCACAAAACAAACGGTTTTTTTGAAAAAATATGGAGCGGTTCAGAAGAGGTACAAAAAACCGGTTCAAAACCGGTTAACCGAACCACTTTTTGTACCGGTTTTAACCTTAAATATACTACTAAACTAGACCATATTTAACAGACCAGACCAGACCATAGTCACAGACCAGACCAGCCACTTTCAGACCTAATTCATTAATTCAGACTGAAACGGTTTTAGTCTTTCACGCCTCATCAGTGCTTCACAAGGGAGTTCAGACCTAATTTCATTCCTCACGCTGCTCCAGCCGCCAGTCTCCACAGCTCCGCCTCCAGCCTGCCTCTTCGGACTTCGATCATACTTCAGATCGGGATGACATGATTGCCGCTGCTGCTGACAAGATTGAAAGAGATTTAGTTCTTCTTGGTGCTACAGCCGTCGAAGATAAGCTACAAGAATGGAGCTCATTACGATCACTCTAGAAAATCAAAAGGTAGAACACTATATCCAATCATATATATTCAGATGAAGCGATTTTTCTGATGATCGCTCTGTTTAGGACTCTGTTGGGACCATCTCGTCTCAAATAAATGAAGCAAAATCCCGTCTTGAATAGTTCAAAGAAAAAACTGTGTCATTTGGATTGGTTATCGATGGCAAGTCCTTGGTTTCGCTCTTAAGAAAGATTTGGAGGACTCGTTTTTCGATCTTGCAGTACATTGTTGTCTGATCATAGATGAAGTTGACTGCTTATTGGAACAAAACTTTGAGGATGTGATGAAGCAGATTGTCAGAATTCTGCCTAAGGTAATATATCCTCTTAGAAGACATTAATCCTAACAGTGATTTGAGGACACTACGCCATTTTTGGAAGATCCACGAAGCACCGAGTTTTCTTAGCACTTTCATCCACTTTGGTCTTCATTATGATAAATTTGAAATATCGGAAGATTTTATCTGTATCAATTTTAGCCAATAGTTTATTTGCAAAATACAAGTATATGGCTTTTACTGCATGTGCAGGAGAGGAGAGACGGAAGTATGTGCTATAGGTTTATAATTTATAAACAATCTTCAGAGTTTACAGTTCTCTGATTCAAAATCGATCATGCAACATTGTGTGATGTTAGTATGCTTTAGGAAGCTGATGTTGGTGTTGGAATCAGTGGTGTGGAAGGGATGCAAGTAACTAGTGTTAAGTGTAGTATTATGTTTGTCATGGATTTATGTTTGTATTATTGGACTATTGGTTATGGTCATGGTCCTCATGGATATTGGTATTGGATGGGATGCTGCTTGCTTCATTGGAACCTCAGTTTTTTTTTTTGAATGAAGTGGTTCCTCAGTTTTTTTTTTTAATGAAGTGGTTCGGCCGAACCGGTTCTGAACCGGTTTTTGAACCGGTTCAGAACAGGTATGGTAAATCGATCAAAATCTGGAGCAGCCAAAAACTGGAGCGGTAAACCGTACCGGTTTTAAAATGTGGTAAAGGTTCGGTTCTGAACCGGTTCGGCTCCGAACCGGTTCATGCCCAGCCCTACCATTAAATGAAGTGTTTACAAATGATTTTTCATTGTTATATATCATTAAATGATTTTTAACTCATTTGTAATCAATATACCATTATATCTTTGTTGGAAAAATAGGCTTTTGCATGGTTTAGTAAATTCTTGGGGTCAAAAACTGTAAAATGCCAAAAATTAAACTAAACTCAAATGCTTATGAATGGAAAAAAATGGTAAAGGCAAACTATGTAGCTCTAACACATATATTCATTTTTAAGATGGGCGATAATATATAAGTATAAACACTTTATAAGAGTGGAAAAACTTACTAAATAGTATTTTTCCTGGGTGTATGGAGTTTAAATCACGAATCGATTAGCACACCCTCACCTCTAACATGCGTACATAAATATCCGATCAAACAATTTGCTTCGCACGAGTCCAATATTTTTTTGAAACCCATTAATTATTTTTCCAACGTACTTCTACTTGAATTTCTCTAAATTTTCTTGTGTTTATTACGAATATGACTTAGCACCCTCAAATTTTGGGACTTGAGGGTATGCTATTGACATGCGTACACAAATATCAGACTGAAAAGTCTACTTCGCGCGAGTTTGATTTTGTTAAAATTCATTAATTTTTCCAGCAAAACTCTACTTGAATTTGTCAAATTTATTTTGTGACTGTCAGAATATTAATGTTTTTCCAATTTCCCACTCTAGTTAATCATTTCAAATTTGTGAATTAATTCTAATTTATTTAAGGGTTACATCTATTTTACAACTTATTTTTGCTGGTTTTGGTACCAACTACTGAAAATTTGGTCTTTACCGACGAAATTATTATGTCGGTAAAAGGTGAACATTCCGCTGGTAAACATTATTTTTGTCGGTAAAGCTATTGTCGGCAAATGCCCCGTCGACAAAAGTTTACCGACGAAATATGTCACAAATTTATCATCGGTAAAAACAATTTATTTACCAACAGAATTTTCGTCAGCAAAGATGTTTTTTTGTTAAAAAAAATGATTTTGCCGACAAAATCGATTTCATCGGCAAATAGGTATTTACCAACGAAAGTGTTTTCCATCGATAAAAGAAGAGCTCATTTTAAAATATTACCAAATAAATAAATTTACAAACAGAAGAATAATCAAATATTATGTATACAATATATATTTAGAAAAATAAGAAATTTAGTTTACAAATAGAGTGACTAATTTAATCAAGTTCTATAAACAACCATGTAAAGTTTAATGAAGAGGAAAAAAATATCAATAACATACTATAAGCTTCCAGTAATGCAGTACAACAAAATGTTGGAACTGGGGAAGAAGGTAGCTCTTAGAGAACATGCTGCAAAATTAAAGGTTTCACCATCTTAAAATTAAATTAACCAATAGAAAAATATATACAAATCACAAAAGGAATAATACCTTTACACAATCACCAACTACATGAGCATTCTCATCAGGACCAAACTCAGTCTTTCCTGTGAATTATAGACAACAATTATGATTCGTGAAGCAACTTAAGTGGCGAAGGTATGTTTCCCGCTATACTTTTCATTGTAGGTGCATCCGGATAAAATAACATAAATTTAGAATAAGGCCCTGTGCGTTAAGTAGATTACTGAAATTATAAACCAAGAAGTACAAGCTCACATAATCGTATGAAGTCAGGTCGGGTTTATAATCGTACTCGCCTACTCGGTAGAACCAACAATGTTTGCTCCATTATAGAAGCCAAAATTTGTTCCAACATGTGCCATCTGCAATAAGGTTAAGAAGAGAAGGTGATACTGTAACAATTATTTATGACTAATAAATGAGAAGAAAACATTAGGTTAAGAAGAGAAGAAAACATTCGAGTTCTATGGCGAGCAACCATGGGGGAAACCCCCCTAGATCCCATTCTGCAAGAAGATAATCACATTTTACTTTATTATAAAAGGTATAATTCCACTAGAACTAAAAAGATGTTTCTAATGGGTTCAATAGAAGATTTTAAAATATTTACTATTGAATGCGTTCTATTGCCAATATGGAACAAGCATTTACCTCGACATTCAGAAGATGCACGTGATATAAAAGATAAATTAGGTGAGTACCTCCACAAATATAGGGACCAATCCGGAGCATAACAAGGAGATTAAGTTTCTTGCATATCATCAACAATGATTCTATATCTACAATCCTCTCAAAAACCATCTTTCCAGGCTTCGGTTCATGCAAATTCCATGGAACATAAGTTTGAATTGTATTCAATTCCAAAGCTTTTGCTTTCAATAACCTATCTTCCCAAAACTGCATTATCTAATGTCCTTCAACCAAATGAACCACAATTAGTGAAACCGTGTTTCTTGATTCTGCAGCAACCTCAATCATTAACACTAGAATAAATAACAAATGTAAAGGAGAGAACGAACTCAGCAGCCTCAATCAGTAGCTATTGAATTTCAACGCTGAAGGGAACAAACTCATAAATCATAAAGTAATTCACTGAAATTAAGCCACGCCAGATTTTAATTCACAATTAACCGATAATACATCAAGATATGCCATTAATCTACTTCGACCAAATACCAATATACCCTAAAACTCTAGCTAAGTTCAAGCATTCTTGACGAGATCATTCAAGTAATCAAAAACCAATTTCACAATCAGAGCAGACAGACAAGTGCTTTCAAGCTGGTACGAGATAATTGACATAGTCCAATAAAATCTCAGACTTACATTCTTGGAATGTAAGTGGTTTGAAACGTTAGATGCCAAGACAAGAGGGGATGGTTTGCTGCATCGGAGAGGTCGGAATCGGAGGGAGGAGATGTCAAAATCGAAGGGAGGAGAGGTTGGAATCGGAGAGAAGCGGGAAGCATCCACGAGGTGGAGGGGGTCTAAGTAAATGGGGAAGGGGATGGAAATAAATAAATAAAAAAAAAGAAGGAAAAAAAAGGAAAGGAAATTTCGCAAACAGAGTTATTTACCGACATAATTTTTTTCGTCTATAACAGATAATCTTTACCGACAAACTATTTTCGTCGGTATTTCTGGCTGATTGCTTTACCGACGATTTAAGGAATTTCGTTAGTAAAGATTTATTTATTGCCGACGAAAATTAAATATCGTTGGTAAAATTATATTTTGTTGACGAAAATTGAGTTTCATCGGTAAAATTTATAGTTGATGTATTTATTTGTCGACGATATATTACATTTAGTCGGCAAAGAAGTGAGATTTTACCAACGAAATTTCTGGATTTTGTCGGTAAATTATTTTTTTGCCGACGATATTTGATATTGTCGGTAAAATATTTTTTTTACCGACAAGACCAGGTTTTCAGTAGTGACCCTTGAATACTATAAGTAGGTTTTTGTATTTTTGACATTGTGTTCCAGTTCTGACCGTCATCTTAGATCTAGACCTGTCAATTCGGGTCAACTCGCCGGGTTCGACCCGGGCCGACCCGCCACACTGTGCGGGTCAACCCGAACCCGACCCGTCATTTGTAACGAGTCAGATTGTGTGACCCGAACCCGACCTGGCGGGTTGACGGGTCGACCCGACCTGGCGGGTTGACGGGTCGACCCGTCTGACCCGCCCAGAAAATTCACATAAGACTGAAAATTGAAATACTGAAATACTCATCACAATTCACATAAGACATCACTTATCACACACCATACATCCAAGTATCAATGTACATTGTACCATCACATAAACTTCTTCAAAATAAACACACTAACAAGAATCCAAATTCCAACCAAAAACATCTAAATTCAAACCACACATAATTCCAATTTTCATGCGTGTGACTCTTCCTCATTCGGGATAAAATCGTCAATCTCTTGCTCCAAATTTGTTTCTTCATCTTCTTCTATGCAAACATATATTTGTCATATATATAATCATAAAACAATAAGAAACTAAAATTTAAAAAGATTATAGATATTACTTGTTTCTTGTCTAACTTCTTTTTCTATTTATCCAATGCCTCAATCTTAATTAGGACATCAAATTTGTCACCAGTGACAACAAAGTTAACTTCAATGACTCCACCAAGACGATTATGTTCATCTTCACCAGCTAAATACTTAACCAAGACAGAGATCATTCAGTTCAGTAGCAACAAATACTTTTCTCTTCATTTTATTCATCACTTAAATTCTCGAGTTAGATCTCAAGCACCCTTAACCATATAAGATGAAACATTCAATAAGATACCTCTATGATTCGGAGGAAGACCATGGACCTACAGTCTCGTCTTGACGACATCCAATGGACAAACAAATGTTGCAGCCATAGTACCTGCATATTCAAATCCATTAACTCACACAAGTTCGTTCTCAAATTCATCAATCATGCCTGTAAAATAAACAGCTCATATTTACAGTCATCCTACATATCAAATAATCATTCTTGACCAGTTTTGAAGTGGCAAATACGGTGAAATGCTAATAAAGATACCCCAAACCCACAATTTGCCAAGGTTCATGTTATTTATTACGTCTGAAATTTTCAAAACTTACCGACCTAGAAATCATAAAGCAACAACAAATTGTATTACCGATCTAAGTTAGATCCATCCGTAAGAAATCATGTATTGTTTAGTTTTTTTTTTGGCCAAATGTATTGTTTAGTTCAATATGGTATAACTTCGTGATTATTTTCACTTAGACGTCCCTGTTGTATTGAGTAAGGTGATCGTCCTGTTATTCCTCAAACACGAACCTCCCATGGTGAAAGAGTGAAATTGTCTCATGGAGACTGTGCACCTCATTATAATATTTTGAATATTTCCAGAACAATTTCAATCTTATGGAGTTTGTGCACCTCACTGTTCATTCTTTTAATAAAATCTTCTTAATTCTCTCATTTATTCTCTCAATAAGTTATAAAAGTTCATTTATAATCTCAAATTAATCAATTTTAATTGGTTCATATGAAGTATACAATTCTCATTTCTAAGTGTCATGCCAACTAAGTCAATTTAAAATTCTCTAAGTTTTCTTATTCATTATTAAGATAAGTTACAAAATCTTAATAATTTTATTTTATTTCACTTGTATATTTATAATTTTTTCTTAAATATATCTTAGGAAGTGGAATTTATACAATACTATATAAAATACTTAATATTTTATTTTATGAATATAAACTATGCACATATAAAATTTTCTATTATAACTTAATTAAAATAACATCACATACCTTATTATATTTTTTTTAATATAAAATTAAACACGTGAACTAGAAATATCAAAGTAAATTTTAATAATCTTACAAAAATATATTTTATATATTTATAGACTCAATATATTTTCTAAATAATAAAATGGATAAATTGTTGTATGTATAATTAAAACATAAGAGTTGAAATAAATAAATAAAATTGCTATTTTTTATATATAAGTATACGACACTACTAGAAGTCATAAAATCAATGAAGTTAAAAGTATTATATGGACATTAAAATGCTGTTTTGTAATTCTATGATAAACATTTATTATATATTTATAGAATTAACATGTTTTGTGAGTGAATAAAATAAACAAATATTGTTTGTATGATTAAAATAAATAAATACGGATGATTTGAACGCATTTATAAACTTATGACACCAATAAAAGTTACAAAATCATAAAAAAATAAATTGTTAATCTTAATTTTTATTATTGATTCAAGCTTTTTAAAATTAATTTAATGAATAATTATAGTTAATCTTTTCATTCTATAATATACTTTGTAATATTGAAGCACATAGAATATATAATATTATGAAAACCTAGTAACAATTTTAACATTTGTTAATAAATATAATTAATTTTTATTATGTAATATTATGCTAAATTTATTATTTATTAAAATACTATTCTAAATTAAAAAAACTAATAGATAATAAATAATAAGTTATATATATTTTCATTTAATATATATATAAATATGTATCAAATTTTTAGTATTATAAATTATTTCTCTCTATTACTAATATTTTGTTCTCTAATTTAACATAATAAAAGAGACAACATCTATTCTCATTTTTAAATTCCATCATAACGAAATAAAGAGTTTAGTCCCCTAATCCATATTTTTCAATGTGATTTGGGTTAATTAATTTGGATCTTAACCCGACATGCCACATGGTGCTCGGATGGTTGATTAGATTACGTTCTCACTATGCATTTTGGTTTTGATATAATAGAGATTAGAGATGATCCAGTAATTTGCATCATCTTCGTATGAGAAAACACTATGGAATTAAAATAAAGACAAAGTCATAATTTAAATTTAAGGAATATTTAGAGTAAGTAAAAACAACGAAAATAATTTTTAGGGGAGAATATCAACCTTAAAAATATTAAAATATATACATTTTTAAGTGGAAATTATATAATTAAAAAAAAAAGATGAAGTTAAAGGGATAGTTACCTCTAGTTCCAAGGTTGCCTTGTCAACCAAACAACGTCCACGGCATGGGGAGATCATTGTTTGGTAGAGCATCACCCTAGTCCCTAACTATAGTTCATTCATTATGGTGTCCGCCCCATCAGGAGGCAGTGCTCGTAAGGGGTAAAATACTGATAAAAATATTTTTCAATTTTTAATACTTGAATTTGAGACTGTTAAATTGTTATATTACGATGATTTCACGTATAATATTTAGGGTTAAATACGATATTACCCCCTAAAGTTTACGCCGATTTTAAAATTTCTCCTTAAAGTTTAAAATTCACCTTAATGTTTGAAAATGATAAAAAAAATCCCCCCTAAAAGAGCATATGTTAAGGGGGAATTTTTCATCATTTTTAAATATTAGGGGAGACTTTAAATGGAAATTTTAAAATCGGCGTAAACTTTAAGGGGCAACGTCGTATTTTACCTAATATTTATATGCAACTTGTACCTGGTTTGGATATAAAGCCTAAGAGTAATTAATTTTGTTCTTCTTTAAAATAAATTTGTATGCATGAAACTTATTTATCAAAACAACACTTGATTAATAAAAAAATACTCTTATTTTTATAAATAATTTTTAATGCAAGTCTATTTTGAAAAAAACTAAAATCCCTCAACTCTAATCTATTTATCATCTATATACTAACCATAATAGTTAGTCTAAATTTTGTAGTTGACTTTCTGGTTAGTATGTAACTCTAATCTTACTTTTTTAACAATTGCAATGAACATATTAAGGAACAATGGCATTTTACTTCATGATCAAGGATCATCAAGAGATCTAATCAGGAGATCAAGGACTGAATTTTATTTTATGAATAAGATTAAGGACCAAATATGCATTTGTTTCCATACCAATGAACTCAATATTGATCGGATAAGTAGTTTGATCCTTCATTACTATGCCTGATTATTTTTTATGTGACACGGTAACACGATAGAAATATGAACGAAAAAATTGTGTTCATGGCATATGACATAATGATAATATGAAAGTAATTTGTATGATGTGTTTGTGTTTAAGTATTAAAACAGGACACATGCGATAACTCGATAAAGTTAGACTGATAATTTTGAATTTTTGAGTATTTCTCTAAACATATCTCGTTTAATAATTTGTAATACTTCATTTTAATGTTTATTTTTATAGAGTTTCTACATTAAAAATTGAGATTTAATGTTTTAATTTATAAATTTACTATTTAAGGCACTTCTAGGCCTCTTCTTAGCTACTGGATCGCTCCAGGATGCACAACAAGCTCTGAAAAGGAGCCCCCTAAGCAACAGAATCAGTTAGCTCTCGGGCAAAGGCGCGGGTTCAGAAGATATAGATGTCACGATGAAGAAAAGTGTCGTATGTGTACGTATAACCGACTTAACATAACATGATATTACGAATTGAACACGCACGAAAAATTGTGTTTCGTGTTCATGTTGAGAAATATGAAACAATAATTTTATCGTGCACATTTTTATTTGATAAATCTAACATGATAAACATGATATTAATTGGTAATAACCAATCCACTATATGAATTTTAATTGTTTTACAAAAAGGGTAAAATACGACATTGCCTCTAATATTTGATCCAATTTTCAGTTTTTCCCCTAAAGTTTAAATCGTAAAATTTCATTCTCTCATGTTTGACAAAAGTCCAAGTTTGCCCCATCCGTCAACTTTCTATCCAAATTTAACATAATAAGTTTTGAAAATTGCAAAAATAACAGAAACTTTTCAAAAATGTTACAATTTAGCCAGCCAATTTTTTTTCAAATATTACAATTGAGTCCTGGTCGAACCAACCCCCAATCCGATTGGGGTCGAAACAACCCCCAATTCGATTGGGGCTCGAGTCTGGGTCTTGACCCATACTTGGTCCCCTACCCATGAGGGGTCAGTCTGGGTCAAGACCAAGACCCGAGCCTACTCGATTGAGCCCCGATCAAATTGAGACTCAATTGTAACATTTGAAAAAGTTTGAAAGGGTTAAATTGTGACATTTTTGAAAATTATATATATATTTTTTATAATTTTTATAATTAATTATGTTAAATTTAGATGAAAAAGTTGACGAAAGGAGCAAACTTGCACTTTTGTCAATACATGATAGAAGAAAATTTTACGATTTAAACTTTATGGGGCAAGTTGAAAATCGGGTCAAACATTAGAGGGCAATGTTGTATTAAACTCTTTACAAAATTCTATCAGAACTTTGCTATTTCAACTTTTGCTACCTATATTTTTAAAGTTGGTGCAAAATGTTAGCTCCATTTACTATTTTCGTTAAATTTAGACGAAAAATAATGTGACAACACATAATTGGTTTATAATTTAAAAAAAAAAAAAAATTTTAAAAAACAAATACCCAAAAAATCTGAAAAATTGATAGATAAACTGAGTTTTTATTATAACATTTTTATTAAAAAATATTTTATATTTTTTTAAATATTGTTTTTACATGTGAATGAATCACGTAATATCATATTAATTTATGTATAAATTTAACATAAACATAAATATTAACACTGGTAGCATTTTGTATAACTACGAAAATAATAATTTATAAAGTTATATAAAAAATACATGTAGCGAATTATTTATTACTTCTAAAGTTCTAATATTAAGGGTTAATTACTTAATTGGTTACACATGTTTCACTATTGTGCAGAATGGTTACACATGTTTCACTATTGTGCAGAATGGTTACACATGTTTCAAAATGTGATTAATTGGTTTTGCTATGTGACTAATTGGTTATACATGTTTTTCCCAATGTGATTAATTGATTATTCCGTTAGTAAACCGTTAATTTTACCGTTAATTAATATTTTTAAATTATCAAATAACTATTATGTCCTTAACTGTTGACTATTATGCCCAAAATACAAAGTGACTATTATGCCCAAAATTTCAGAGATGATTCCTCCTTAATATTGTTCAAAATCATGAAAAGAAGCGAAGTTCACAAAGATAGAATTAGATACCTCAAAATAGATTGCTTTATCTGTCAAAATAACTTTTCCTGGCCGTGTCATGTTATTTTTCCATCTAAGAACAGGGTGCTTCCTGCTTGAACCAATGCAAATTATTTCTCTTTAGAAAGCTGTTGAATTTCTGACATTTGATACGATTTCCGTTCTTCATGAACTCTACATGAAAATTATCACATAAAATAATTTAAAATGTTTATTCTCATTTAAATTCAGTTATGAAAACAGACGAACAAATTAAAGATACGACAAAAGCAGTTCAAGTGCATGAAATAAATGGTCTCCACTAAATTACTTTAGAAGTTCCTTAATGTAAGTTAACCATGCAACCAAAGAGACACCATTGCCATCATCTGCAACTGCCTTGAATAGGTTATGCACTGTTGCACAATCGGCTATACAAGAAATAACAGGAGCTATTTGAATAAATGCTGCCTCAGTAACACACTTACTCTGTAACAATCAAATTCAAAATTGCCATATGTTTCAACAGTACCGAACAGGTTAATATTGCATACCTTCATGGACTGTCCCAATTGCTTATATATGAGTATCCTTAAAATCAGACTGAGCACGGACGACAAGATAATGACCTTTTCTAATACTTCAAGTTCAAGCATCTATGCTACTAATGCTACTATCATATATGACAGATAAAAAACATATGTAAAATTGGCATTTATGATACCAAAGCAATTCAGTATGTTTGTACTCGAACCGAAGTAACTTGGTGCCACCAACAGTAACCTTCCTATTTTTTTCTAATAGCATAAAATGTTGTAATTGAACAAAATGTGTAAGTTTCTTCACATGCTAAACTGCTCTATGACGATTACAGCTTCCATGGATAGATATCCATTTGGTGTTCTCTGTAACACTGTCTGTTCTGCCATAAAAAACTCTAATTCAATTTCAGTTTCAGAAGTATTCTCATCATTGGGTTTCCTACTGCGACTGCTTTTAGTAAGCGAAGAAGTCAGTTTGCTTAGGAAATTTTGGGGTTTTGACAACCAGGTGTTCACTTGTTTTTGCACGGCACCTACCATAAGAATTCCAATTAGACAACACAAAGTGGAGCTTTTCTGGGTTCGTGACGAACCCATAATCTTGTTCGGAGAAGGAGACGTACCTGGAAGAGATTGCTGCGGTAGAGAATCACTGCTAATCGACCAATCGAAATCGTTGTCCATGGGAGAAATCATGGAAGAGGTTCGAAGAGATTAGGTCACATAGGAGAATGAAGAATAAGGAGATAGATTTGATGAAGAACCGCTCGATGGATGAAAAAGGTAATTAAGTCATTTTATGTATCAAATTAGTAACTTAACTGTGATTTTTGACGTTGAACATTATAAAAACCAATTAGTCACATAGCAAATTCAATTAATAACATTTTAAAACATGTGTAACCATTCTGATCAATGTTCAAACATGTGTAACCAATTAAATAATTAACCCCTAATATTAATATTAATCCGTATGATCACCGTATACCCTATACAGACAGCTATTCATTACCGTAGACGACACTGAAACGAAAGAGAGTTCAAAAATTAAAACTCCAATTTCTTCCCGCTGCTCCACCAACCAACGCTGAAGAGTCTTCTTCTTCCCATCTTCGACCACCGCGCGGCTGGATGGCCGTCATTTTGCCAGATTCTACCAGACCTTCGGGGAGCTTACTACACGACGAGCTTACCCCATGGCTGCGGTATTCTTTACTATCTCCTCCTCTATTTCATTCTGCCACTGCAGTAGAGTTCAGGGTGATCTCTCTCTCTAATCCATCAAAGAAATTATGAAATTCCAGGAAGATCGAGTGTTCAATTAATGATCTGAACTCCGGAAGTATTACGGTCCCAGATCTCAACCAGGTCTTGGGTGATTGTATTCGTCTGTTCAAGGACAACCTCCAGTACCAGAATGACGCTAGGTTTCTCAAGCTCTGGATTATTTATGTAATTGCTCCGTATCTTATCAGAAATATTTATGGTTGAGATTGGACTTTGTGGTGCTGTACAATTTAGTCTTCTCGCTCTGCTGTTTGCGAAGTTCACCCAATATCGTTTGTGGCTCATCCAGTAGCTCTTCATACAAGACTGTGATTTCTCCTTCTTTTATCTTTCCACATATTTGTAGTTGGACACTTGTGAGGATTTTGAAGGCGTGGTTAGGGAGCTTGAGGAGAGTAATCTATCCCCTAGCAATTCATTGTTTTATGAGCTATATGCACTGTTTCTGGAATCAAAAGGGCGGTTGCATGAGGCATATCTGGTTTACAACAATGGAATTATGAGGTTCACTTTGTGATTCTTCTCATTTGGATTACTTTTGATTTAGTAAGAGTTCTGAATAGTTCTCATTGTAAGTGTTTCAATAGTAAAGTACGCAATATCGTGTTGCTTGTTGCCAGGAATGCTGAGCCAATTACACGGCTAAGGAAAGCACAAGCTGCATTTCTTGATAGGATGTCCTATATCATCTCAACTGCCTCACTTCCAGAGGTAAGTTAGAAAAATCTCATTGGCTTCAAATGATTCGTCCTTCTTTACTGGGAGAGATCACTAAATACAATGACATGAGTGAACTATGTCAACATTAAAATACTGTTACTCATACAACCAACTTTTAACCCTATTTCATTTCATCCATGAATCTTCTTGTTTCTCTTATCTAAACATGTTAAAATTTCAATTTTGGTTTTATCCTTTTTTTTTTTAATGTGTATATCTGTAAAGAACCAACTGTCTTCATCTTTTTGCAGGCTGATGGCTGTGTCACAGTAAATTATGGGAAGGACTGGATTAGTCCTTGGTCTACTTCCACCAAGAAAGAACTGTCGGAGAAGATAAATCCTGAACTTTTGAAATATAATGTTGGGCTACGTAGTGTCTTCAGATCCAATCTAGTTATCTTGTTTTAAACTTAAGTATTATTGATGTGCTTTTATCCATTATATTTGAAGGGTTATGTTTCTAGTGTGAAACCGTACTCGGGGAAAGTGGCCTTGTCTTCTCTTCGCAATTCATCAAGAAACAAAATTGTTGAGATAGGTACCTTCGTCTTCTTATTTGCCCCTTCGAGCGTCACTCATTCCGTATAAATGCCTACATTAGCAATTGCTATCTCCTGGTTTATTTGCATAGTTTTTCCGAAGATAACGTGATTCACCTATTCTGTTTGAATTTTGAAAATGGAAGTGTTCCTAAGATCAGTTACTGAACATCTCTTGATTGGTGGTACTTTCTCTCTTTGTTTCTCTTTGGAATATATGCAGTAACTAAATAGTAAGTACTGCTTCATTATGTGATATATTCTCAGGTTTGTACTTATTTTTAATAAGAAAGTGTAGTAACTAGCTCGTACTAAACAAGTGCCATTCTTCTAATGAGATGCTCGCATACAGATCTTATTTTCTAAACCTGATTGGCAATTTAGCAGATATTGGCAATTTAGCCTTTTGTGTTTTACTCTTTAGTTTAGAATTGTTCCCGCTAGCTGCTTCAGCCAGAATTTGGTTCCTACTTTAAAATGATTAACGTGATTACTTAGCTAATCTATGCAGGTTCAAAGAAGTACCTGATCAAGGGATGTGCTGGTCAAGGTGGTTTTGCTCAAGTTTTTAAGGCACACATAACCACCAATCCAGACGATGTTGTTGCTCTAAAGGTGGATGCTCTCTCTTACTATTCCATCTTTCACATGGACCTTTACTTGGAAACTTGTTCAACTGTATTTTAAACCTATGTACAGATACAAAAGCCAGCTTTTCCTTGGGAGTTTTACATGTACCGACAACTCGATTTACGCATATCAGGCCCAAGAGTATGTACAAATTTCACGCAACATCTCTATTTCTTTTAATGCTTGTTCCTATACTTACTCATTTCATTTGAAAATTGAATCTTCAGAGGTCTTCCTTTGGATATGCACACAAAATGCATGTCTATGCAGATTGCAGCATACTCATCTGTGATTTTCTATCCCATGGAACACTTCAGGTTTGTCCATTTATGTAGTAAATCCGCTCTCATTAGGTTGAATTTCATTTATATCCTACGCTAATATATAGGAGCACCACAGGATGCCATAAATTCTTTTTATGTACCTGGAAAGTCCATGGATGAAGTGCTGTGCATCTATTACACAATAGAAATGCTTTACATGCTGGAGAAGTTGCATGGGGCTGGAATCCTTCATGGAGATTTCAAAGCTGACAACCTTCTTATGCGATATACCAGGTATATTTTTTTTTTTTATTATCACTTTTTGTTTTCCAGCAATAACCTTTCATTATCGTTTGGTTATTACCTACATCTGTCAATATCTTGTCTTGTGCAGCGATGATCTTCCAGAAAAATGTTTTGCTGATTCTGATAGCCCTTGGCGTGATCAGGTTATACTTATTTATTCAATAAATTGGATTGATTGATTTTACCCACTTCAAAGAGTTATCTTCAGCTTTAATCTATTTCTTGACTGTAAAAGATCTTCCATTTGCAGGGTCTTTGTTTAGTGGATTGGGGAAGGGCCATAGATCTGTACCTATTTCCTGACAATGTCGAGTTCATTGGCGATTGTCGGACCTCGGGTTTTCGTTGTGTAGAAATGCAGGAGAACAAGCCATGGAAGTATCAGGTAATTCCTTTTTCCCGCCTAGAAGCGGCGAAATGATTAAAAAAAAAAACTGTGATCTCCTTAAATTCGCATTTAATTGGCAACAGGTAGATATCTATGGCTTCTGCGTGGTTGTCCACATGATGCTGCATGGTTCGTACATGGAAATCCAAAAGAAGAGTTCATCTGATGGATACATTTATCAGCCAAGAACTTCATTGAAACGGTACTTCGCTTTTCTTCATAATTCCTTTTACTTGCAATGTGGCACTGTATATTTTATATATAAAAAATAATCCCCTTATGGTTGTTTGTTCTGCTCAATTTTGACTTCAGATATTGGAAAGTTGATCTATGGAGAAATCTGTTCACAAAGCTTCTGAATATCGATAATGGCAACTACGATCCGACCTTGTTATCGAGTATCAGACATTCTTTTGAAGAGTACATGATCTCGAATCCTCATCTCATCAAGAAACTGAAGGATTTATTGGTCAAGCAAAGAACCTCGCTTTGTCAAGCATAGATTTGTCATTGGTTCTCGGGTCGTCTCTTGAGCCTGTATTGCAAGTATTGCGTATTATTCTCTCTGACAAATGTTTGAATGTTTTGGTGTCTGACTAAAATTTGTACCATGTTAGTTGTATGTTCGGTATAGGTAAGTCAAAACGACTCACTTACTAGTTAACCATATCTCTGTTTTTTAATAATTAGTATCAAAGCTGTGACTTATGTATTGGTGTCAGAAACGAGGTGTGGCTTATAACGTTGGAGTATATTGTATTTAAGCCAGTGTACAGATGTATGAAATTGCTGTATTGAATATTTGAACGTGTATGTGTTGATTATTATTAGAAAAACGTTTGAAAATAGGTTTTGCACAAAATGTTTTTTCAGTTCAAAATATTTTAAATGGTTAAATATGCTTTAGAAGGATCGGAATTAATACTTCTCTTAATCATTCCTTAAAAAATCTCATTAATTTTTTTTTTTAAATTTAAAAATTAATTGAATTTATTTTTTTAAAATTATAGTTAAACTCTATAAACTAATATTACTGACAAGTTCCGACTCGGTTCAATCCACATTAGAAGTCCTCTGCTCTGAGTTCGAATCCAGACCAGTTAGTCCAAAGTGGGAGATCCGTTTTGGGTTCGGACCCGAATCAAGAGACCTCCGATTGAAGCGCAATTGGAGCTCCAATTAGTCTATATTGAACCTGATCTAGTGGATTGAGATCCAATTGAGCTCCAATCGAGTGTCCAGTGACCGAAGTCTGAACCCAAACCAGGTATCCCAAAGTCGAAGATCTGGTCTGGTTCATACCCACTAGATCCCCCGATTGAGGCTCAATTTAAGCATTAATCGTTCTGAAATGAATTTGGTCAATTTGATGAACTCCAATCAAATGTCCATCAACCTAAGTCCAAACCTATATCAGATCGCCCAATCTTGGAGACCTGATCTAAGCTCGAATTCAAGACCCTGATTTTGGCTTAATTAGACTTCCAATTAATTGGGACCAAATCCGATCTAATCAATTGTGTCTCCAATTAAAGTCAAATCACCTGGATCAGGTTCGCTCCCATTCAATTGAGGCTTCAACCGAAGGGAGAACGTAATTTGGGTTTTTGTAAATGCATTATGAAAGCAATGTTTATATCCCATATTGTTTATGTCTTAATGGAATTTTAAGCCGTAAGTGTTATCTTGGAATATAAGTTATTATATTTATATATATATAATTTTCTTTCTTTGATAATTGCTAAATAGGGAACATAGGTCGATTGGCTCGAGGAAAGACGAACGGAACATAGGGGCCGAGGGGTAGCGAATGACAAGAGGTGGAGACTCACGATGATTACATGTTGGCAAATATGGAAGACGAGGTGCAATGTGACATTTGAAGCAAAACATCCATGTTCGAGAGCTGTCATCGATGAGATAAAGCGAGTCTATGCGGAGCAAGACCAAAGCAACCGAGCTAGGCAAACCGAGGATCCTACCGAGCCGAATGGGAGGGACCGAACGGACCAAGACTGGATACCACCGATAGTAGGGTCAATCAAGATCAATTGTGACACATCATGGTGTCAAAGATCCAAACGAGCAGGCATAGGGGTGGTGGCGCGGGACGAGCAAGGAACAGTTGTTGGAGGAATAAACCGAAGGTACCGGATCGACGACGTTGAAACAATGGAGGGTTTGACAATCCATGAAGGCATGAGACTAGCGATACAAGCGGGATAGCCAAGCATCATCATCGAGACGGTTTCGCAAGTAATCCACCAACAAATAGTACAAGGACCGACGCAATGGAGGACATCAAATATCATCACGAACATCCGGGCACTAGCTAGGCAACTAGACCAAGTGTATTGACGAGCTTTTTCGAGGACGGCAAACGCATGCGCCGACTGGATAGCGAAGCAATCAAAACAGGGAGTGAGTCTTAATGATTGGGTCGATAGACCTCCACTTCCATTTACATGTTTAGTAGCGAATGATCGTATGTATGAACAACCATGATCGAGTATCACAATATTTTATTTTATCAAGTAAAGCGTTAATTTGACCAAAAAAAAAAAAGATAGTCGCTAAATAAAAAATATAATAGAAAACTGTACCATTAGACAAGATATTTCAACAATTGACCAAGATAAAGTTGCACTGTGTGGTGTTTGAACTTTGATGTTTCAGACTGCTCTCTCAAAAGTTAATTCAATAAGCTCTAATTAAGTAAATACAAAACCAGTATGATAAATATTCCAATAAAAATATTGCCACGACGTTAATAATCAATATAAGAATAAGTAAAATATGCCGTTGAATCATAAATCAATTTATAGGTAATTTTGTTTTTAAGTAAAGTCGAATAACTAAATTGTTTATTCAACATCATATTTATAAAATGATTTAATATTAAAATTTAAAAGAAATTAATAACTAAACAACCAATATCGTGAACTAGAGAGTTTCAACTCGACTTTGATCACGAAGATGGCTCCCCGCATTTGGGAGGAACCAAACTCTTTGTGTGCCCAAGTACTAAAGGGCATGTACTACCCCATAATTTCTTTCATGGAAGCAAAGCGTGGAGGACGGGCATCTTGGGGGTGGAGTAGCCTCACACACGGACGAGACATCATGAAAAAGGAGGGACTATGGTTGATTGGGTCGGGAGAGGACATACGCATTTTTGATGACCCATGGATACACACAAAGGAAGGGTGGAGGTCAGAACCGAATTGGTTGTCGAACACAGAGGTGACCTACGGGCGAGCCAACTGATTTCATCCGCGGGAAGTTGGAATGAACCGATGGTGAGGAGCATAGTCACCCATGAAGATGCCGAGCACATATTGAACATGACCCTACCGATGGAAGGTGGAAGAGACCGGTTCATTTGGCCACACACAAAAGATGGCTCAACTCAAGTGCGCTCGGTCTATCACAAGCTCTGAGAGGAATCGAACCAAACAAGGGGGACACACGTGAGGACCGATCTATGGAAGAACGTATGGGCATCGAAAGTCCTCCCCAAGGTAAGAAACTTCATATGGAGGCTAGCCACAAAATCCTTAGCCGTGATGTCCAACATGGTGCGAAGAGGTATGAACGTGGGCCCGGCATGCCCAATTTGCGGGGAAGAGGAGACTAAGGAACACCTGATCCTAGGATGCGCATGGACGGAACCGATATGGTTCGGACTACTAGGGCTACAAACTGACCGAACAAACATCCCGGATGTGGCGAGATGGCTTGCCACGAGCAAGGAAACAAAGGACCGAACCGAGAACCCATATGGGGGAAAACCCTCCTCACATGTTGGTATATATGGAAAACACGATGTAAGGCCGCGTTCGAGAACAAAATGCCGAACCCTACGGAGGTTATCTTCGAGATCAAGCAAGCCTACGTCGAGCAAAGGGCAACAGAACACACATCACCCATAAGCCAAGAGAGAGGTTGAACCGAACCATGGAGTGCACCGACCAGAAATATCATCAAGATTAATTGCGATGCATCATGGTGTAAGAATACGAAAAGATCCGGTATAGGGTACGAAAAGATCCGATATAGGGGTCATAGCACGGGATAGCCAAGGTAACGTGATCGGAGGAATGAACCGGAGGGAGTGGAGCAATGACATCGACATCATGGAAGCAAGGGCGGTTCATGAAGGGATAAGGCTCGCAACCGAACAAGGATGGCAAAACATCACCATGGAAACAAATTCGCAAACGGTCTACCAACAAATAAGTGGAAAGGCATCGATGCACTGGAGACTAGCAACCACCTTACAGAACATTGCATGGCGAGCCGAATTGACAATGTGCAATGGAGAGCGATTCCAAGGACATCGAACGAATGTGCGAATTGGATAGCTAAATAAGCAAGAATGGGAGTGTGTTTGAGTGATTGGGTCGAAAGACCACTACTACCATTATTTCGATTACTAGTGAATGATTGTAATACCGAACATACGTGACTTCGTTCACGCCGTTTTATTTCTTCAAGTAAAGCGATCTATTTGACAAAAAAAAAACAATATCAGTAAATTAAAGAAATTTGAGTAGTAACACTATATTTTAATATATTATTGGCATACATTACAAAATTATCTCATATAGTTTTTTTCTTCAAACATGACAAGAGTTAAAAATAAATTAAGAATAAAAAAGACATCCATTATTTAATGGATAGAACATAAGTCTTCTAAATTTTTAATATAAGTTAAAATATTTTGTATGCAAATTCTACATTTATTTTTGAAAATTTCTATCTCGAAAACAATTTTTTTAAAAGTGATTTAAATAACATTAAATATTAGGATTGGTGGTGTCTTACTATCTAATTACCTAAAGAAAGGTACACGGGAAGTTCCGGAAAAAAACATCCTCTCCGAACCCCCCCCAAAAGCTAGAGTTAACGTGAGATTCCAATCAAGCCGTGTTAATTGACTTCATTCCCTGACATTTATTGCTGGTATCCCTCTCCACCAATCAAGAAGCAATCAACCGAAATGATGGCAGGTGAAAATGACAACCCCATGCAAACCAAACGAGGGAGTGAAAAATAACACAACATCCCTGCTCGATTCTCTTCGCCATTTCAACTGCTTTCTTCGCCGATTCTCTCTGTTTTTCTTTTCTCTTAATCGTTCTTGCAGGAAGCTACAACTGCGGTGAAGACTCTGAGCTCACGAAGTTGTGATGAATCACAATATCAATTTTTGCGAGTAGAACAGACCCCGGCGACCTGCGCTGGACCTGAACCCGAACCAACAACTGCAGAATGGAGCCTGGTATGTGGGCAAAATAATCGCTAAAAAAATAATCAAACTGAGTACAATTCACAATGTACTCAGGATGACTTGGGCTAGATATGGAACAGTGAACATATCGGAGGCCGAGGCAGGCATATTGCTTCTCGATTTCGACCGGGAGGAGGACGTCGATCAAAATCTCGACCTGTCATCGTGGGCAATTACAGGTACATACTGAATATAAAACAATGTGACCCGAGCATAGGAGTGAAAGAGGTGGATTTCAACAAGGTAAACTTCTGGACCCAAATACATGACTTAGGTCTGGAAAAATTTAGTGATGAAAATGCTTTGAAGATTGGGAACATGATAGGGAAATGTTTGGAGATAGAACAACATGTGGGGGAAGATTAGTAGGTGTTATATGAGAATACGAATGGAATTTAATGGGGATAAACCATTGATGGCGGAGTTTTTGTGGACAAATTCCCAAGGGGTAGACAGATAGTCATCAATTAAGTATGAATGACTATCCGATTACTGTTACAGATGCGGAATGTTGGGCCACATGACTCAGACATGCAAAGAAGATGTACAAATGACAGAATATGATCCAAAGATACCAACTTATGGACCATGGCTAGTGAGCGTGAGACCAAAGAATACCACAACTCGACAACATGTCAGAGGGGAGGAAGGACAGGGATCCCGAACAAAACCGGGAGCAAGGCGATCGTGGTTCGACAGGTGCCCAAAGGAGAGGTACCAATGTAGAAACCAACGGGGGATACACAACATAGCGGCAAGGATGAGGGGGAAACGAACCAAAGCCGAATGAGAGAACCGATGGAGGTAGAACCAATGGATAACCATGCCACCACAAACCAAGCGGAATACTCGAACCTCGAGGACAATGCAGACGACATAGAGTTCGAGGAACCACAATAACCCTCCACAAACCCTAGCACAAAACCGATTAAACCATACCGACCAAACCACAGAAAACAACCCTAGCCCAAAACGTCCACACCGGCTGTCTACGAAGGAAAATGAACCGAGCTGATTCCCAACCACAAACATCCGAGTACCCCATAAACCCCAAACAACCCATGATAACGTACCTACCCGACAACAGCACCCACCCACCCACGAGTGACACAACCCCATCCATCCAAACCCATATAGTAGAAAACTTACCAAATACACCACCCACATCACCCAAACCCTCAAGCTGAAACCCTACATCCGGACTAAGCCCATACCTTGACAAAATGACCTTAAAGTGGACAAGGGATGATATGGAGGAACAACCGATGACAAAGATAATGAAAACTCTGGAGGAGAAAACCAATGGGGAAATGGGGGTAAGGTCCAAGGGCTAGAACCATCCCAATGAGAAGAGGAAGCAGGATAAACCCCAACAGAAAGAAGAAAACCGAGAGGATGAACAAGGAAATAAGTACACAACTGGAATCACACGAGAAGGAGAAGGATTCTGGTGGTTGTTCTGAAACAGCCACACCGGCTCAATGAGTGTCATATCCTAGAATTGTCAGGGTCTAGGGTCTGCCCTGACAATTCAATACATCCAAGACCTCAACAAAAGGTATCAACCGAATATTATATTTTTAATGGAAACTAAGAACGGTGATACCTATTGCGAGAGAATAAGAGCACGAATGAGGATGAACAATAAAATGTATGTTAGCCCGAGAGGCACATCCGGTGGTTTAGCACTGTGGTGGTCGGCCAAAACGAGGATTCACATCAGGTATGCCAACCCGAACTTTATAGACTGCGAGGTGAGCATAAACCAGTATGACGAGCCAATGCATGTGACTTGGGTATACGCAAACACGGAGGCACAAGAACAATCGCAAAATTGGAATCACCTAAGAGCGATAGGAAGGGGCTGAAGGGGTAGTTGGGTTATCCTCAGAGATTTCAATACCATTTGCTACCCACATGAAAAGAAGGGTGGCAGGATCTACCCACAATGGATAGGATGGATCAGAGAATGCATATCAACAACCACCTACCAAGTGGTGGTAAATGGGGAACGAACCACCACCATCACACCAACCAGAGGCATTAGACAAGGTGATCCGCTTTCACCTTACCTATTCATCCTACTTGCAGATGTACTCTCGACACACATTGATGGGGAAGCTAAGGTGAACATCATACAAGGGATTGTATTAAAGAAAAAAAAAATGCCTGGAACTCCACCACATATTTTTCGCAGATGACTCACTATTCTTCATCCAAGGGTCGATCGATAATGCCAGGAACCTCAGAAGCATTCTGGAACCCTACTGTCAGGTATCTCGAAAACGAATCAATATTGACAAGTCAACTCTCTTTTTCAATAAAGGGACGGGGCCGAACGAAAGGAAGGTAGTGGAGGAAGTGCTAAACATACAAAGCACAAGTGACCCGGGCAAATACCTGAGATTGCTATCGATATGGGGAAGGTCAAAGAAGGAGGCTCTGGGGTCCTTCAAAAACAAAATGAGGGACAAACTGGCGGGGTGGAGACCGAAAACACTAAACCAAGCAAGGAAATAAGTGCTGATAAAGGCGATCATCACAGCAATCCCAATGTACGTCGTGAGTGTATTTCATCTACTCAAAACATGATGCTCGGAAATCAACTCACTCATAGCTGACTTCTGGTGGAGACAAATAACAGAGGGTAAGAAAATACACTGGAAGAGATGGGAAGTCCTAACAAAATCAAAAGAGTCTGGGGGATTAAGTTTTCGAGAATTGCAAAGTTTCAACACAGTCCTCCTCACAAAGATGTCAGGACGAATCATGGCTGAACCTGATGCACTCTGCGCACGGGTACTAAAGGGAGTGTACTTTCCAAACAACACTTTCCTAGAGGTTAGGAGAGGATGTTGAGCATTGTGGGGATGGAGCAGCCTAGTACACGGACGGGACATCATGAAACGAGAAAGGGGATGAAGCAGCCTAGTACACGGATGTGACATCATGAAACGAGAAAGAATGTGGATGATTGGAACGGGAGAGGACATCCGAGTATTCGATGACTCGTGGATATACACGAAAGAGGGCCTTAGTGTGAGTAAGCGATCTGATACAACCCGATGGACGATGGAACCTACACGAGTCGACCGACCGAACCAAAGATGGAAAACACCGAAAGGGAATACAATCAAGATAGATTATGATGCATTATGGTGTAACGAGAAGAGCATGCATAGGGGTGGTGTTTAGAAACAACGAAGGGAAGGTCGTGGGCGGAACAAACCGAAGGTACCAGAGAGACGATATAGAAACGATGGAAGCCATATCAATAAATCAAGGAGTAAGGCTAGCAATAGAAGCGGGGTGGCAAAACATTGTCATAGAAACAGACTCACAAACGGTTAAACAAAAAATAGAGGAAGATCCAACACAATGGAGGTTGACAAGTATCATACCGAATATCCAAGCACTAGCAAGACAAATTGAGCAAGTGCAATGACGAGCTATTCCAAGGACGACAAACGAGTGTGCAAATTGTAGAGCAAAGCAAGCAAGATTGAGAGTGACTCTTAATGATTGGGTCGAAAGACCCCCACTATCATTTATTTGTTTAGTAGCAAATGATTGCAATACCGAACTACCGTGACCACAAGTTACGACGTTTTATTTCTTCAAGTAAACCGTGAATTTGACCAAAATTGTTTTTACCTAAAGGTGAATTATGTTTTAACAAAGGATTGCGAATTAGATTTTCACGAGTTCATAATAGGTGAATTATGTTTTATCATATAATGCAGAATTAATTTTTCACAAGTTCATAATTCAACTACTACTAACATGTTACAACTGTATTTTTTATTATCATTAATGATTAGCATATATACTATATATATATAAAATCGATCGATAACATTATGTGTAAAAGTAAGAGTAGATAATAAGCATATGGATGGATTATGGGATGTGTAAAAGTAAGAGTAGATAATAAGCATATGGATGGATTATGGGATATCAGACTCAATTGCACATCAAGTCGGGAGATTCGCCTAGAAAGACGTCGCCCCATAAAACAAGCATCACTGAAGTAGTTGTATCAAGAGGATTCCACGGAATTTGAGATTCACACATATCATACAAAAATAGTTACCCAAAACGGTTATCAACACTTGTTGAAGATAAGGAGTAATCCTGATTAAAAAGATTAACCATGGTACTAAACAAGGTTAGGTTTTAGCTATAAATAACTATCGTACATTAGAGGACAAATGACAACTCTTCTCTGCATATTACTTTATACCATTCCTTAAAACTCCGATTAACTTTATTATCGAAGGGACAATGGGTAAAAACCACGCTTTACTTCTTAGAAGGCATGAGAGCAGCTTTGGGAGATCGACGACTTGTTCTGTCCAACAACCATTTCACGATAATTCAACACATCAATCAATTTGAACTGCGCTCATGAGTGAGGCAAACATATTTATTAACTCGATAGAATATTACAAATTTACAATAGTTTATTGTTAACTCACTAAGAGATTGCTCTCGCAATTTCAGAAATACCCCCTTACTTCACTAACTCTGAGTTCATATACTGTTCGTAACACACATGTTCTTAGTTTTTGTTTGCTACAACACCACCACTATATTATTTTATAACACTCAATAAACACATGCCTACAACATATAATAAGAAGAAATTGCTTAATAATGCTCAAACCTTGAGTTATAATCATTGTTATCAGAACCAGCCCGGCCCTCGAACCGGTGAGGAGGCCGGTTCCCGGTTCGGCCAGTCTAACCCGGTTGGACCCGGTTTGACGTGCGGTTCACTGTTCACAAGCAAAAAAAATTAAAAATACAATTACAAACTACATAGTCTCAAACACACAAATTACATAGTCTAAAACATACACAATACTCAAACACAATATAACACAACATAATTACCTCAAACTTTGAATATACGTAAAACAATAGTTTCAAAATCAAACACAAGGTCTAAACTTTAAACATAACTTCTAAACCGAAGAAGTTGCTTAGTCGAACCGAAGAAGTCGGTTTAAACCGAAGAGAACCACCCAAAAAATGTAAACCACTCCCAAAAAAACTAGAACCGAAAACCGGTCGGTCTTAGTAAAATCGGTCAATTTTTGGAAAACCATCCGTCCAACCCGGTTCAAACACTGTTCATATGCATTTCAGTATTTTAGCTGAACCAAACCGAACAGGGGTCAGGTTCCCGGTCGGACCCAGTCGGACCGCCGATCCGATTCAGTTTTGATAACACTGATTATAATACCAATGCAGTGACAAATCTAACATATAATAAGTGGGGTCTAGGACCCACTTGAATTACTTTGCATATATTTTTATCTAGTTAACCTCTAGTATAATTTTAATAATTTTTTTAAGACCCCTTAAATATTTATTAAGTACACCACTTAATATAAAATATTGTGTAGCTTGTGGGAAAACACTCAACTTTTGTTTAAAAGGACACTGTTTGATTTCCTTGCAAGACATACACTTTAACACTACTCTGTAACTTTTTTTTTTTTATTTTCTACAACTTGTGATGAATGAAATTTCTATTATTCTCATATAGAAACTCCTCTCAACGTTATTCAAAGTTTCCAAGTTCAATTTTAAAATCTCAATGTTTTTTTTTTACTTTCATTCTATCTTCTTCAAATTTTTTTTTGATAATTATCTTCTTCAAAGTTGCAACCTAGACTATGCATTTGTTTGTAACTTAGTTTGTCAGCTCAAACTTCCGATAAAAATCTCCCCCCCCCACCACACAAAGTGAATTACTAATTACTTGTTTCTTTATATATACTAAGCTATATATCGAACTACATATATGTATGACACATAATACTTCTACTCTTCCTATGCAGAAGAGAGATCTTATAAATGAGTTTGGGTTTGGACATAGAGGTCTCCTAACTACCGTTGTTCTTTTCAAATTTAATATTATTCAATATGAATTTTATAGATTTTCATAAAGAACTTTTAAGAGAAAACCAATCATGATCAATTTGGATGACAATCTGTGAGTGTAGTTAAAAATTTCAATATATTTTTACTTGATTTTACTTAAATACTATTGCATCATTTCATATTATAATGCTGTTTTTTTAATATTTTTTTTTGAAATTATTATGTATTTATATTAAAAATATTGTAATAAAAATTATTATTTTTATTTCAACCCGAATAATACTGATATGTTTCGTTACTAATAAATGAGTATTTTTTAACAAGGAATCCACTTAGTGAGGTTCCCAAACCCACTGCTGAATACTAGTGAAAGCCCTTACTAAACCAAAAAATCGAAAATATACTGTTTTATTTATAGTTGAATTTTTATACTTTAGTTCGAATTATTGGTTAGGTATGATCGAAGATTTTAAAAGACTCAGAAACCGGGTTGATCGTTAATATTTGTATAATTATATTAGGGGTGAGTTCGGAATGGGCGAAACATATGTTTTTCTCAAAAAAGGTCCGAGCCCGAAATTTTGGGAATCATGCTTGGAGGACCGAGCTCGAGTTCATCTAAAAAAACTTGTTCGAGACTGTCTTTCTTGACTCAGGTCAGTCTCGGTTCTGGACCAACTTTAAAAAAAAAACAATTATCCAAAACTTTTAAATACAAAACACAATGCAAATATTATACCAAGTATCCAATACAAAACAAAGTACAAATATCATACCAAATATCCAATATAAAAAAGTTCAAAGTTCAAACACAAACCTAAATAGACAGTAAACTAATTAAAAACACAATAATTATTGATTCCAATTTATACTCAGACAGGACCGCTTCATTAGGCCTTTTGAGGGTAAAAAACCCGACTCGACCCAGGGTTTGAGATAAAAAATGTTCGTTTTGACTCGGTGTTAAATTTGGGACAGACTATTCGAGACGGTCTCGGGACAGTTTTTCATTTTTTTGGTCCATCAGTCTTTCTTGTTCACCCCTAAATTATATATATTATATTAATTAGTATTATTTGTTATAAATAATTAGTACAAAATAATATTAATTTAGTTATTTAATCGGTCTTTTAGTGATTTAATCGTTTATAGTAGATGATTATGTAAACGTTGTTAAATCGAGTTGTGTTTTATTATTTAATTTGGTTTTGAATGCTCATTTTTGTGTTTGAATGTGTATTTTTTAGGTTTTCTATTTAAACCCAAAATCCAGACTGAAAATTTGTAATATGAATGAATTTTATTTGTTTTTGTACAATATTTTGGTCGCAAATTTTTGTGGAGAAATTTCGGACAAAAAATATTGGTATCCAACAAAAATAGTATAGAATCTAGTCCGACCGAACCAGTTTCACCCGTACCTAACCATTTATCCGAGCGATCCACCTCAGATCTTCATCTATTCTTCGGACAAACTTTGTGACCTACCTAATTTCATAGTGTCTCATGCTTTTTGTAATGGACTCTTTAAAACTTATGTGTGATTCTCCAATGAACTCTAAATGATATGACCTACCTAATGAGAAATATCATTAGACTAACTCAAATTTAGAGTTCAAAGATATGTGACCACTCAAGCAATACAACATTATTTTTTTTTGAAATCGGATTTCAACTGTAAAATGTGCTAAACTCTCCAAAGTCCTCCAAGTCTAATGTAAGCTTAGATTTTCAACCATTAAGGCATTCAATCTCAATAGACTAAACACTTTCCAAGCATACATTTTCAACCATCAAGCCTTTTCGACCTAAAGGATTAGAACTCTACCCGAGTCTAGATTTTCACTGGTGAATTCTTTCTGAATTTTACAGCACTAAACTTATATGCAAGTCTAGATTTCTCCTTAAGTCCCTTTCAAGTCAGCATGCACTTCCGTGTTTATCGAAAACTAATTTAGTTCGTAACACTAACCTAAATTCATACTCGAATTTAGATACATCTCCAAAACTAACTTAATTAAAGATTAACACAATATAGACCTCCACACGAACCTAAATTGGAAACAACGTAACTCTCGTACACACTTAAACTGTTGCGCAAACACTTAGCATGTCAAGTAGTGCGCTTTAATACATAAGTCTCTCACTTAGATAACCAACAAAATCATTTTAAAAATATTTTGTTAAACTACACAAAAGTTATTTGTAAAACCTTTGTTATCGATCATTAAAAGTATAGAGATTAACATAATCAAAATCCTAGAGTCAACATTAAATTTATATAATAAAAATATACAACTTATTGTAGCTAGTTTAACTAGTTAATTTAATTAGTTGATCTGTAACTTACCTTATAAATGAATTGTTGATCTAGTGTGTGTTGAGTATCGATAGTGACAGCCCAGTAAGGAAAAGGCTTCGAAGGCCCAATAACTATAGAGGGGGTAAACCCATGACATTTGAACTGGATCGACCCAAATACAAGTTAAACTCGGCCCTCCATAGAGTGACCCAGAATCGAGCCCAAGGACTCTGAGAACGCCCTGAGTGCTCGCCATTCTTCATTAAGGCCACGACATCTCACTGCTCGCCATGAGAGTGCTCGCCCCGAAGAGAGCCTTGCCTCTCTCCTCTGGTCCCACAAAACCGTTAATAAGGAAGTGGCCATGATATCTCGCGTATCTCGGTCACATATTCACTAAAGATTAGATTTGGTAACTGCAATATCTCGCAGTAACTGCCATATCCCACGATCCGAATCTTCAGCAACACAATATATACTAAGATATTCAGCTGCCTTATACGGTTCTATCTCTCTTACCCTATAAATACCCTTGTTTTACATACGTTCTTTACGTTTGGAGTTTTATACACACATATACTCATTTAAGCATCGGAGAGGGACCCAGAGACACCCCCTCTGTTGCGCTTCCCTACCTGTAGGTTCACCGGAGTTGGAGCAGAAGCGTATTCCCAACCTTGTCTGGCATTCAATTCACTGCCAGATCAGCATCCAGGATTTCACGATCCAACATTTGGCGCCGTCTGTGGGAACGAACAATTCAGCCATGAGAACTCGATCCCAAAGCAACCGTCGGAACCAGACTAGGGAGCGATCCTCAGATAGCTCTGATTCCGCCGCTGCTTCACCGCTTCAACAAGAACCTGCCAGCCGAGCAGGAGTCAATGCCGTTCCTCTACGAACAGCTCAAGAGCATGTCGGTGATTCAAGACCGACCCCCGCTGCTGATCAAAACGGAGCACCGGCACCGCAAACAGTCCACATCGCTGGACAGGATATTAATTTAACCCCAGAGATGGTCTCCCTGCTGGAAGCCATCCTAGGACAGGCGCGCCGCCAAGCTCCTGCTCCTCAAGAAAACAATCCCTCTGCTCCTAAGGAAAACCACCGCCCTGCTGCCACAGGGCCCTCACCTTCGGAAGCGGCAAATCCTGGTCCCACTGCGCCTCAGGAGGATCAGGAGATGACGTCATGTCAGCAGTCCCTGCCTCCAGCATACACCAAGGAGCCAGCAGCCGCGTATACTGCCAATCCTTCCGATCCTCCTCCACCCGGAACCTCGCCTATGTACTGCACTGTGGATCAGATGGATGACCTCCTCAACAAAAGGCTCCAAGAAAGACAGCTGACAGTCGTGGCTCCCTTCAAAGAACAATCTGCTCATCCTTTTACCGACGGGCTCGTCACCATCAAAATCCCGAAGGATGTGGTTGCTCGGGCCATACCTAAGTATAGCGGTGGAGGAGATCCCACCGTACATGTCAAAAAACATGAGGCCTCCCTTCTGGGTAAGTCAAATGATCCCAATCACTTGGCTTTATTATTTCCATCTACTCTTTCGGGTTCGGCTTCGTCCTGGTTCTTCGGCCTCCCTGCAGGATCAATCGGAACTTGGGCAGAGTTAAGAAGCAAGTTCCTGGAGAGATATATGGGTGAGTGCCAGTTGCTGAAGAGTGTGGTCGCCCTTGACTCAGTCAAACAGCAGCTGGGAGAGTCGCTGTCCAACTTCTACGGGCGTTTTCATCAGAACGTCCCAGAATTAGATCGCCGAATCTCAGATGGGGAGATCATTCGAGCCTTCTACAGAGGTCTGGATGTGGCTAACAAGGCCTCGAGAAAGCTGCGAAACAGCTATCACGTGAAGGAGATTGAGACGTTGGAGGAGCTGGCATCCAGAGCAAAAGGTTTCATAGACCTTGAACGGGCGAACACCGAGGCTAACCTCCTGACGACCTCGCTAAGGGTGGTCCATGAACCCCGACGCGATGGTAAGAAGGAGGTAAAGAAGGAGAAGAAGGGAAAGGAAAGCAAGCCCCGAGTCGAGTCTCTTCCAACGCCTCGCCATCCAGAGGTCCCTGAGTACTTCACGCCTTTAAATAGGCAGATCTCAGCGGTACTAGTCGAGATGGAGAGGAGATCCTTGGCGAGGCCACCGATGCCTCGTCGAGGTGGTCTGCCCATGGGAAAGGATGTCGAGAGCTACTGCAGATACCACAAGTGCAAGGGCCACAAGACAGATGACTGCAAAATTTTGAAGCGGGACATAGAGAGGCTGATTCAGGGGGAATGTTGAAAGAATTTGTGGCAGGGCGAGATCGAAGTTGAACGCCCCCCAGGAGGCATCGTTCGCCAGCCCCTGCAGAACAAGCTGAGCCATCTGGAAGCAAGAGGAGAGTGAATCTGATTGCAGGAGGATTCGGTGCAGGCGGCGAGAGGTGAAGCGCCAGGGAGGTCTACGCCACTCAGATCTCTACAGCAGTTCAGTTGGGGAAGTGACCCCGACTTGAAGAGAACATTGTCATCTCATTCTCTGAAGATGATTTGGCACATGTCACCACTCCCCACAACGATGCTCTGGTCATTACGGCAGATATTGCCGTCTGTGATGTTGCAAGGATTCTGGTCGACGGAGGTAGCTCGACAGACATCCTATTTCTAGACGCTTTTAAGAAGATGGGCAAGTCCAAACGCGACCTGAAAAGGGTCGACTTTCCTCTGATCGGGTTTGCGGGAAGAACAACTTATCCACTGGGGGCTATAACCATGCCAGTGATTTTTGGCGAGGGATGGAAGAGCATCAAGGTGTCGGTCACTTTCCTGGTGGTCGACTCACCTACATCCTACAATGCCATCATAGGGAGGACCACGATCAACCCAAATAAGATTGTGGCCTCCACTATCCACTAGAATATGAAGTTCCCTACTCCTAACGGGATTGGAGAAGTGCTAGGAGTTCAGCCTTCCTCGCGGCAATGCTATGTGAACTACTTGCGCAGGAAGAACCAAAGGGAGGCGCTCGCCATCGAAACAGAGGCCGACCCCGCGAGGACTTGGCTCGGCCAGCACCCATGGAGGAATTGGAGGAGGTCGAGATCGATGGTCCAGACAAAAAGGTGCGCATTGGGACCACCTTGAAAGAGGATCAGAAGGAGGCCATGACCGCCCTCCTCAAGGAATTTAAAGAGCTCTTCGCCTGGCAGCCGAGCGACATGCCAGAAATCAGCACAGATATCATCTCCCACGAGCTCAGGATAGACCCCTCCATCAAGCCGATCGCCCAAAAGAGAAGATCATTCGGGATGGATAAGCGTTTGGCGATCAGGCAGGAAGTCGGCAGGTTGATTGAAGCTGACTTCGTCAGAGAGGTAAGATTCCAGAGCTGGGTTAACCCAGTTTTGGTCAGGAAATCAAACGGCAAGTGGAGGATGTGCGTCGACTTCCGCGACTTGAAGAAGGCTTGCCCCAAAGATTCATATCCCCTTCTGAGGATTGATCAGCTGGTCGATGCTACCTCGGGTAATGAGATGCTGAGCTTCATGGACGCCTACTCAGGCTACAACCAGATCAGAATGCATCCCGACGATGAGGCTCACACCGCTTTTTATGCTGATGGGGACATTCTGTGCTACAAGGTGATGCTCTTTGGCCTTATCAATGCCGGGGCAACTTATCAACGGATGGTGAACCGACTGTTCCAAGACATGCTGGGAAGGAACATGAAGGCCTACGTGGATGATATGCTCGTCAAAACCATCAAGGGCAATCCTCACACGGCGGACCTCCGCGAAGATTTTGAATGCATGAGAAGACACAGTGTTCGCCTGAATCCTGCCAAATGCGCCTTCGGGGTTAAGTCCGGTAAATATCTGGGAAGGAACATGGAGGCCTATGTGGATGATATGCTCGTCAAAACCATCAAGGGCAATCCTCACACGGCGGACCTCTGCGAAGCTTTTGAATGCATGAGAAGACACAGTGTTCGCCTGAATCCTGCCAAATGCGCCTTCGGGGTTAAGTCCGGTAAATTTATGGGTTTTATGGTCAGTGAAAGAGGAATCGAAGCAAACAATGAAGTCCAGTGCCCGAATGGACGCCTAGCTGCTCTCAACCGCTTCCTCTCCAAAGCGAGCGACAGGTCCTTCCTATTCTTCAAAACCTTGAGGGCCAACCGCAAGTTCGAGTGGACGCCAGACTGCGAGGAAGCGTTCCAGTCCTTGAAGAGGCATATCCAAACACTCCCAGCCCTAGCAAAACCCGTTCCAGGCGAGCAGCTTTTCCAAAAAGTTGGTCGCGGAAATCCCAAATTTCGCAATTGAGTCTATTCCTCGCCAAGAAAACCAGATGACAGATTCTTTGAGTAAACTGGCCTTCGGAGGGGCGACAGTCCAGGATGTACAATTTCTGGAGAAAGCTCTATGTTCAGTCCTGGAAAGCAGAGCAGAGGTCTTCAACATCCAAGGACAGGTCACATGGATGACCCCATTCCAGAATTATTTAAAAGAAGGAATCCTCCCAGAAGACGAAGGCGAATCCACGAGGATTAGAAGACTCGCAGCCAGTTATCTAATCATCGATGGGGAACTCTACAGAAGAGGCTACTCGACACCTTACTTGAGGTGTGTTGCTCATCCTGAAACAGAAAAGGTTCTTCGAGAAGCTCACGAAGGGGCAGCAGCATGTCATGAAGGTGCTCGATCACTAACCAGGAAAATATTCAGATTGGGATATTACTGGCCGACCTTAGGAAAGGATGCAACCGAATTAATACAGAAGTGTGAGATTTGCCAGCAGTTTGCACCACGATCGGGTCGACCATCGACACTATTATCCCCAATGGCGGGTGCCTGGCCTTTCGCTCAATGGGGAATCAATATATTGGGTCCTTTTCCCATTAGCACTGGTCAGCGTACTCACATTATAGTGGCAATCGACTACTTCACTAAGTGGATAGAGGCGAAAGCTCTAGCTTCGACAACAGAATTCCAGGTCATCAAGTTCCTGCAAGTCAACATATTCTCCAGGTTTGGCATTCCTAAGATACTCATCAGTGACAATGGTCCGCAATTTGTTGGAAAGGAGCTGAAATGGCTCTGTGAAGAATATCATGTGGACCATCGTTTCAGCTCAGTACATCATCCTCAAACGAATGGGCAAGCTGAAGCAGCCAACAAGGTTGTCTTAGCAGGACTTAAGAAAAGGGTTCGAGCATTCAAAGGGAACTGGGCAGATGAACTGGAAAACGTGTTATGGGCAATCAGAACGACGCCTATGGCGGCCACAGGAGAAACGCCTTTCAGTTTAGTGTACGGATCAGAAGCAGTAGCACCAGCCGAAATAGCAGTGCCTACCCACAGAGTCTTACACTTTAACGCGGAGACAAATGAGATCGAGCGAATAACTAACCTCGACTTAGCAGAGGAAAAGAGATGGCTCTCGGAAAAGACACAGGCAAAGATGCGCTTGGCGACCGCTCGGTATTTCAACAGAAAAGTCAGCGCTCGCCAATTTTTTGTGGGGGAGATGGTTATGAGAAAGAATGAATTCACAAGGCTGGACAGTAAAAATAAACTTTCAGCCAAATGGGAAGGACCGTACAAAGTAGTAGAGATCGCCGCACCAGGATCCTACTATTTGGAAACCACCGAAGGCGAGAGGTTACCCCGTCCATTTAATTCTGAGCATTTAAGAATATTTTATACATAGCTTGTAATCAAACTGTTATGTCAATAAAAGAAAGCTATTCCTTCATAAAGCGTGTCCACTCGAAGCAAGCCGAAGCCAAAAGCCCTGACGCCAAAGTCAGGCCAAAAGCCCTATCGCCAAAGATAGGCCAAAAAGCCCTAGCAACAAAGCTAGGCCAAAAAGCCCTAGCAACAAAGCTAGGCCAAAAGCCCTAGCAACAAAGCTAGGCCAAAAAGCCCTAACAACAAAGTTAGGCCAAAAAGCCCTAACAACAAAGTTAGGCCAAAAGCCCTAGCAACAAAGCTAGGCCAAAAAGCCCTAGCAACAAAGCTAGGCCAAAAATCCCTAACAACAAAGTTAGGCCAAAAGCCCTAGCAACAAAGTTAGGCCAAAAGCCCTATCGCCAAGGATAGGCCAAAAAGCCCTGACGCCAAAGTCAGGCCAAAAAAGCCCTAGTAACAAGGCTAGGCCAAAAGCCCTGACGCTAAAGTCAAGCCAAAAGACCTATCAATAAAGTTAGGCAAAACAAAAAAGCCCTGACGCCAAAGTCAGGCCAAAAGACCTAGCAAAACGTTAGGCAAAATAAAAACCCTAACGCCAAAGTCAGACCAGAGAAATTTTAGGCGATCACTATCGATGATAAAGCCTGAAAAATTACAAATTCCCTGTTATTATGCCAATACCTCAAAGGTTTAAACTTCAAAGAAGGAAATATATCTTTGAACTTAGAAGTTTATGTTTTTAAGTGTCAGAAGTATTATCCTTAGAAAGTTCGACTTATGTTTGGTCTAAGGCTTTAAGGGTCGACGACATTACAAAGCAAGAAAAAGTGGAGAGTAATTATGATTAAGACATTGGATGAATAACCAAACATGTTCAAAAAGGCTCATGAATATAAAAGGCATTCAATAGAAAAACCCAAGTCTTAAATAAATAATTACAAACCAAAAACAAAAATTACAAAAATAATTATCTAAAAAAGATAAAAAATACGGTCGCCAAGGAGGTGGAGGCTTCAAGCTTTGGGATCCTCGGGGGCAAGGGTGCTCTGCTCGCCTTTGGGGACAGGAGTACTGAGCTCGCCTTCAGGAGCAACCTCTTCAGCAACAGAGGGTCGCGAAGGGCGACTCCGCAAGAATCTCTTCAAGGATGCAACTTCCCCAAGGTGAAAGTTGGGGTCGACCGCCTGGACCTCCTCCACCAGGTCTTGGAGAAAATCGGCAATCGTCGACTTCATCACCTTCAAGGCCTGGTCTTCAAAGTCCTCGGAGGCTTTGAACTCCTTAACCATGGCTTGGGGTGAAGGAACCGCCTTCAGCTGATCAACCAGCCGGTTCTTCTCCTCCTCCAGGGCGATCCCCTAGCTTCAGCAGTATCCCTCTGGGCCTCCGCGGCGACCCTAAGAGCGTCCGACTCGACCACCTGAGCACGAGATTCCTTAAAATCGGCCTCCAGGCGAGCATGGACCACCTCCCCTTCATCAAGACACCGATGAAGGGCCTCAGCTTCTTGAAGGAAGGCTGCAGCATCAGCCTCCCTCTTCTTGACATCAGCAAGGAGGCGCTGCTCCTTCCTGAAGTATTCCTCCCGGGCGCCGTCCACCAAGGTGATCGCCATGTCAGCGGTCTTCTTGATGGCCTCCAACTGCCCGGGGGTGACCCCCGTGCTTCGATATTGCTCCAGCTCGACAAGCAGATCAGATTGCTTGTCGGCGAGCTCGCCGAAGACACGGCCAAGGATCACCTCTTCCCGAACGAGCTGACAACAAAAAAACAAGGAAAAATGTCAAGTCATCAAAATAAAAAGGAATGACAAGGAAGAAATAATGGAAAAAAGGCGAGAGCATACCAGGGCAACTCGTTCGAAGTGGGTCCGCAAGAACCCCTCGATCTGAGGAAGCTCCGTAGGGACAATGGAACGGTCCTTGGGGGGAATTATCCCATCAAGGAGCTGCATGCACATATCCGGGCTACCCCGGAGGCTCTTCTGGGCGGGGTACCCCTTCTTGGCAAGGTCCCCACAAGGGACCCAAAGCCCGCGAGAGTCCACAACCTTAAAAGGCTGGAATAAGCTCGCCATGGAGCAGTACTCCTCGGCGGGAGCCCTCGAGGAGCTGGAAGCAGCAGGCCCCCTCTTCCGGGCCCCAGACTCCTTAGGAGGAATCGTGGGCACCGAAGGGGCGGGAGGCGCCAAAGACAAAGCCTTCTCCTTAGTGGCGGAAGGGCCCTGAGGAGAGGGAGAAGGTGGCGCCGTGTCCAGACCCTTCCCCTTGCTGGCAGAAGGGCCCTTAGGAGGGGAAGGAGGAGGATGCTGGTCGACCTCAGGGTGTTCCTCACTCCTGACCTTCTTAGAAGGAGGAGGAGGGTCCCGGGCCGCGTCAACCGAGGACTTCTCTGCAAAATAGCAAGACAATAAGTCAGAAATCAAAAAACCGTAGAGTGTGAAAACATTAAATCCACAAAAGGAGAGGTGATATACCTGGTTGGCGAGGGCCAGTAGTGGCCGGAGGAAGCACCTCCTCGGACTTCCTCTTGGACGAACGCCTAGAGGGAGGAGGGGGAGAGCTTAGCAGCGCCTGGTCGTAGGACAATCCCGCCGATCCCTGGTCATCAAAGACACCTATCAGTTTTCGGCTCTTGCTTACGACCTTGCCTACAAGTAATAAAACAAGATAAGAGTTGGAGAATTACCCAATCATCAAAGATTGGCGTGGCTTGATGAATGCCCGCCATCTCAAGGGCATTCTCGGTAGTCTCCGCCACTGAGCGGATGGACTTGAACTGGGATGACCGATGCAGCCGGTACAGGTCGTCGATGGCATTCCGGTCACTCCCGGACAATTCTTCAAAGGAGGGAGGAAAATCCTTGTCCAGAGCAAACAATTTCCAGGGTACACCCCCTTGTACAAGAAGTAAAACTTCTTGTAGTTGGAGTTAGTGGCCCGGAAATCATCGACCGGGTGGACATGGACGTTCCAAACCCATCCCTGAGGGCCTCCCCACTCTGAAAACTTCGGCCAGCGGGATTGGAAGTGGTGGAGGTAGTTTGCCCCTGCTGCTAGTCAGAAGAAACACCGGAACAAGGCCAGTGAATACACCCATTCTTGGCGTATGCACAGGAACTTGAAACCGACCCACATCATGAGGGCATTCGAAACAAGCTGCGTGGGGTGAATCCCGTAAAACTGACATAAGGTCTGTAAATCCTCACAGAGAGGAAAACGCAACCCAGCATCGATCTGAGCCGCATAAATGTAAACCTCTCCGTCGTGAGGAAAATGCAGACCTAAGCCAGGATACCTAGGAGCATCCTCCACACTGAAGCCACCAAGCGCCACCATGGTCTTAAAGTAAGCCGGCTTCAAGTCGTTAGGCTTGACATCTACTCAGAACGGTTCAAGTATAGCACAGCAAGTATAAAAAACAAAGGAAAACAGAGGATATTGCCAAAACAGAGCAGTAAAAGGGCAAAAATTTACCTTTTGGGGAAAAAATAGGAGTGTTCAGGTCAGGCCCGTCCACCACTACATGAGTGGTTGCAGACCTTCCCAGATCAGTCTGTTACCCCACTGAGGAGGGCACGACACCATCCCTGATGGTCAAGGGGGCATTGGCGTTCCTAGGAACGTTGGCTTTGTTAGCACCCTTGGAGGCCATATGCTTGACTCTCTGACTTCGGGGAGCCATGGAAATGGATGAAGAAGGTTGGAAAAGAAAGAAGAAAGGTTCGCAACGAAGTTCTGGAAATCTGAGGGAGTGGATAAGCGTAAAAAAAATAAATATAGAAACTGACGTTTCTTATAGAGACCAAGAAGGGAGTAACCGCCACGAGCAAATCGAAGCGACACAGAAGAATAATTGCACCTTTTTGGAAAAAGCCGAAGCAATGTCAGAATTCCAAGAGACACCTTGGGGAGACAGACGGTTGGCTGGTACAGACAGCTGTCAGACTACCCTAGGTTTACGGAAAAGTAAACATCAGGCGTGCCTCAAGTGACCGTTCGATTTCTGGACAACTGTGCAGTTATTAAATGCTAAAAGTCCACTAAGGAGACAAGGTGGTCGCCAGCGCATTAAGAAGCTTCACCAGAGATACCTCAGGCGAGTAGTGATCGCCCAACCAAGAAAAATAGACTTTCATGAACCTAGATTACCTCGAGTGATCGCTAAAGGGGAATAAAAGGAAGGATATTTTTTTAGCTTTGAACGAAGAAAAAATTGCTCGCCAAACGAGCTCAAAATGCCTCAAAGGTTATGAACCAGTACAAGGAACGAAGAAAACCGAACCTGAGACGTCACTATCTAAAACCCTAACAGGAAATAAAGCTCGACTGAAGAAACTTCAGTCAAGCTTTGGGGGCAAATGTTGGGTATCGATAGTGACAGCCCAGTAAGGAAAAGGCCTCGAAGGCCCAATAACTATAGAGGGGGTAAACCCATGACATTTGAACTGGATCGGCCCAAGTACAAGTTAAACTCGGCCCTCCATAGAGTGACCCAGAATCGAGCCCAAGGACTCTGAGAACGCCCTGAGTGCTCGCCATTCTTCACTAAGGCCGCGACATCTCACTGCTCGCCATGAGAGTGCTCGCCCCGAAGAGAGCCTTGCCTCTCTCCTCTGGTCCCACAAAACCGTTAATAAGGAAGTGGCCATGATATCCCGCGTATCTCGGTCACATATTCACTAAAGATTAGATTTGGTAACTGCAATATCTCGCAGTAACTGCCATATCCCACGATCCGAATCTTCAGCAACATAATATATACTAAGATATTCAGCTGCCTTATACTGTTCTATCTGTCTTACCCTATAAATACCCTTGCTTTACATACGTTCTTTACGTTTGGAGTTTTATACACACATATACTCATTTAAGCATCGGAGAGGGACCCAGAGACACCCCCTCTGTTGCGCTCCCCTACCTGCAGGTTCACCGAAGTTGGAGCAGAAGTGTCTTCCCAACCTTGTCTGGCATTCAATTCACCGCCAGATCAGCATCCAGGATTTCACGATCCAACAGTGTGGTTACTTTAAAGTCATTGATATTCACTATTGTGAACCTGTTATTACCTCAACCGTTACTTATGTTGGCACATGTGACTGAACGGTTCAAACTTGAGCTCAACTGTTACTTATGTTGGCAGATGTGACTGAATGGTTACCTCCATTAATTATCTCCGTTAAACTTGTGCAAATGACCTTCTTCAAAATTAAACTCCCTACTATACCCTTATCCTTCTCCTTCTAGTCCTCCTTCGTTCCGATTCAATTCGTTCTTCAAATCCAAGATCCGTCCTTCAATGGAGCCTTCATAACCCAACTCGTAGAGGTACACTTTCAGTTTCCCTATTTCCTTAATTTCTTGCTCGCTTTTCCGGTAATGGATCCGAGCATCGAAGCAAGGTCCGAAATCGCTTTCTTTGATATGGAAACGACCCGACCCGACCAGATTTTCCTCGTCTCATACCTTTGACATCCTCCAAGGTTAGTTTCCGACCATTGCTGCTGCTTAAGTTCTTAAAATGCTGAAATTTACAGAATTTCTTGTCCAAATGTGGGGGAAGTTGAGACTGCACGCCTTGTGTTCGACAAAATGTCTATGAGGGATTTAGTGCCTTGTATTGCTATGATTTCTGAAATTCTATGATTTCTGGTTGAAATTGTAAGTAGAGCCCACATTTTACAAACAAATATTAAAAGTTCTGATGCTTGCGTGGGGGTAAATTCCAAATCACTGCTCCCCATTCACCTTTTTTTTCTACTGAGATTTAATTTCACATTTTGAATTCTAATAATGATAATTTACATTTGTATGATGATGATGCAACATGAACAACGTATTTGTATGATGATGATGCAGCATGAACAACCATTGGGTTGAGTTCCAAAACAAATTCTACGAAGGAGATGGCTACAAATTCTATCCCTTTACGTACCTTCCCATTGGATGGTCAACTTGCTGCTTGAATGTAAGTTTTTGGTTTACCTTTTCTGCTTTGGAGGTTGTTAGAAATTTCTACTGGACCATGAGGTTGCCAGAATTTCTTTCCACCAATTAGGCACCGTTTGAGGAAAAGCACAGACTGGATGTGAAACTCCAGTTTAGCTGCATTACACACATTGATTTGCAATTATATCCAACTCATATTTGGCTTTACAAACTTTGCTTGTCATTGGATGGAAGAATCATATAATTGACTGAATATGACTCTTTTCTATGGATTTCAGTTTTTTCGTTTACTGTTTAATCATATGCGTGCAGTAATGTCATTTCATGTTGTTGTCGTTCATGGTGCAATGTAATTATAAAGGCTCTAAAGCTTGACAGTTTACAGGAGTTTTTGGAAAGTTTCAATTGACATAGCATAGTATCTTATATTTCCTTATATTGATCTGAATTATGAAAGTAGTCACATGCAATAGCATCTTACAGTCTAGAAGGTTGCTTCTAGACAGGCAGCTCTTACTAATAAGATAGATTTCAGTACCTCGAGATTGATTTAAGTGTTTTCAAGGTGCTATCTAAGATAATAAAGAACATATTAGTACGTTTCTTTTCATTTCATTGCCCTACTAATCGATGTTCCAATTACAGAATCTCTCCTAAGGAAATTGAAGGTCCAGATGGAAGAAACTTGTTGCTACAGTTTGTTTGTCTCTTCCTCTCTTTACTGGTGGAAAGGTGGATAGAGAGGAGGGTGCTACTATCCATATAGTTTTAGTTGATGCAGACACTGGGTATGTTGTTACTGTTGGACCAGAAGCATCAGTAAAGCTGGATGTTGTGGTTCTTGAAGGTGATTTCAATAATGAGGATGATGAAGGTTGGACTCAAGAAGAATTTGAAAGCCACATAGTTAAGGAGCGTAAAGGAAAGAGACCTATTTTGTAGCTCATAGATTATTGATTGTTGTATGTATTATAAATTCGTTTGATGCTACTTGATGTTTGTTTAGCTGGATTTTCATCAAATAGAATCAGATATTCAAGAAGAAAGTGAAATGAAATGGTTGCAAATGTGGTGACTTATGTTTGTGGAGAAGTTGTTAAATGACGTTTTATCTTCTATTAAATGTTATTAAACGGTTACTTTAGTTTGAACATTTTGTTACCTAACCGTTACTACATCATAATCCATAAACATAAAGGGGGTAAAACCGTCTTTAAATTAGGTCACGTGACTTGCACATGACAGTCATACGTAAATATGTGACGGAAATTTAACAGAATAATCGTTCAGTCACATCCTCAAACTTAAGTAACGGTTCAGTCACGCAAAAAAAGATGAGTAACCTTTTAATCACACGGGTCAAAGATAAGTAATTGTTGAAATAATTAACCCATATTTTTATTGGATTGTATTTGCTTAATTTTTTTAATATTTTATTTTGTATATTCTACTTTTTTTTCTTCAATTTACCTAGAAGTTGTAAGAAGAAATTAAAGTCCATTGGGCTGAATCTTTAAAAAGAGCACAATCCTAAATATAATTGAAATGGTATACTTTATATTTTTTAAATGGGTTAATTATCAAACAGGTACCTGAACTTGACATGGTTTTGCAGGTAGGTACCTAAACTTTTGTTTGCCACAAATATGTTGTCTAACTTACACGAAATAAGCAAATAGGTACCTACCGTTAATTTCCCGTTAAGAAGAAACATATAATATCACGTGAGGAGTACGTGAGGAGCAAATATGTACGTGAACTTATACGAATTAACAAGTAGATACATGAACCGGTTCAAAAATCGGTTAAGCACCGATTCAGTCAAACCACTTTATTTTAAAAAAGAAAGTAAGGTTTATATACCAAACACATGCATGACTCAACTCCAAACGTTCTCGGTGCATCAAAGAAGCATCATGGACCCATCGTTCGGGTCTATCACCATCCCGACCCTATCGATCTCTGTTATCCCCCTCTTCTTCATGTCACTCATTCTTCCACTTTACGAATACATATTTGTGCCTTTCGCTTGAAAAATCACGAGCCACCCTACAAGAATCACGTAATTGCAAAGGATTGGGATTGGTTTAGTCCTTCGAGCGGTCTCGATGGCAGTCGCAGGGATTGTGGAGGTGAAGCGTAGAGATCATGCCAATCAATGGATCATGATAAGCCTTTTTTGTCTATCTTTCCAATACAGTATATTCAGATTCACCAATATGTTCACTTTAATTAACCTGCTTAAATTCTTCTATAGGAAGGCCCCTGTTGGGATAAGATAGCTATCGACTTCGTTTACGTGGTTGTCGCTTTCGTTCGGATACTTCCTTGGTTCAGTCCTCGTCACCTTGATAAACTCGATAACAGACAAAATCACACTGAGCAAAAACGAGTGGTTATACGGGTTGGATCTCTAACCTCGACCTGTTCTATTGGTTCCTACTAATCTGTAGCATCATTAACTTTGTTGTCTATCTACTAGTGTCTTCATGGTACAAGTACAAGACTAAAGATGACTGCGAAAACGAATACAAACAACTCAAATCGAAATCTAAACCTAGTTCGGAGATGGGCATCGTCGACAAACCCGACTTAGAATCTAAACCTTTGAAGGAGGAACTTGTAAGTAGAATGAGATTTCTTTTGCAAAGAATATCTGGAACGACAATTTATATTGAATATATTGAACGTATTATCATGTATATATTATAAATTTTAAAAATTCAACAACACGATCACGATATGTAAGTTTACGGGTTAATCCGTACGATCTGTTATCATTTCAATTCTATGATATAAACTTTACATATCAACTAGTTCACTCGCACATCCTCATAAACCCTACTTAGATGCACCGAGAACGTCTGGAGTTGAGTCATGCATGTGTTTGGTATTTTAGCCCTATTTTTTTTTTTTAAAAAGTGCTTTGACCGAACCAGTTCAGGTATCTACTTGCTAATTCGTGTAAGTTTAGGTATCTTTTTGTCAAACCATGTCAAGTTCAGGTATCTTTTTGCATCATTTGAATCGAAATTCAAATATCTACTAACTGTAATTTTTTTTTGATTTTATTTCAAAAAAAAAACCAAAAACCAAAAACCAAAAACGCCACTCACAGTAGCGTTTTTCGCAAAAACGCTACTGTGAGTAGCGTTTTTCGCAAAAACGCTACTACCCTACCTGCGCAGATGCACATTTTGCTAAATATTTTTTTTTGTATATATACTTTTTCAATTTTTTTTTTCTGACATAGTTACTTTTTAAATTTCTTTTTTTTTTTGACCAACTTGCTAGTTCCTTCATTTACTGTTTAATTTGTTATAGAATAACCCAGAGAAACCCAACAGAAGTTCAGCCCAAGAATTAGATTAAGCAATAAGTCTAGTAGAGGTTAATCAAGTTCAATAAGTATATTGCCAGCTCATCCGAGATTTAGACATTGGCGTCTTCCTTAAAAGGGTAATGCAATAGTTAGTTCATGCAATTAACAACAAAATGCACTGATTATAAACTAAAAACGATAGATAATTTGCCACCAACGCAAACGTTCGATAACGAGTAAATCATTGTGCAACATACAAACTAACAACTACAACCTACTCGGAATCCTCATCCTCAGCTTCTTCTTCGGTTGAGGTGTTCTGTCCATGACGAGGTTCAACAACTCTAAATTTACGTGTCGGTGCAGATGGCCCTCGACTTGAACTTTCTCCACCCCGTCAATGCCCTAAAGCTGGTCCACCACGTCCTGCTCTTCGCCCGAGCTCAGCACCCCACGCAGTACGTACGTGGCGTTGCTCACGGGCAATTATTTCATCCACTTGTCGAATATGTTCTTCGTACACGGGTCCTTGACCGGCGACATCATAGGAGGACCGACATGTCTCGAGATATGTCTCTCCAAGAAGGCGCATGTTTCTCTTTGTGAACTTCAGGGTACCTTTAGCAGCTTTACGTGCCATAATAATTCCTCTAGCCATGATACCCATCTGCACTCCATGTTCAGAGAAAACAATTGTATATAATTAGTACTAAATGAAATACAGTTACATATCGATCACCAGTAATTACACTTACCACCGTCTCTACTTGGCCCCCGTGCGGAATATATGGGACCGATGGCTGACCCAGCGAAGAACTACCTGTCTCGGCGGTTGGACCAGTAATGAAACGTCGCGTTATTGTACGATACCACCTCATGTACTGCGCCCAAGGTGTGTAAGGTCGACGTTCCTGTATAACAGAATCAGCCCGGTTATTCCACAGAGCAATCCACTTTTGGTGCACCACTGACCAACGACGCTGTCCCGGCGGAAAGACTCTACGGGAGAACTTATGCAGTCTCATGTGCTCTTCTATCTCATTGGGGCTCATCTCCGGGATGTGTTGGTGCAATCCAAATTGTCGCATTACTCTGTCTGGACGATGCCACTCAACCACATTAAAATGGATTAGTGGCACCCTCGCTCGGAATAGGTCAGCGTGCTGACGGCATACAGGTGGTGCACTAGCTAACCTAAAGGCGGGATATGGCATCCACGTCACCTAATATTTAAGATTTTGTCATCATATTAAGTACGGTTCAAAAATGGTGAAAAGTAATTAATATGTGTCAACTAAAGGTACACATACCTGGTCCTGGGATTGAGACTCCAGGTCATCTCTATACTACACCAAATTGACCGTTCTCACTTGGTGACTGAACGACCTCTTTAGGAATGCCCATCTGCGTTCGAGCAAAATCACAAAAAATCAATAAATTTACATTACAAACCAATAAATTTACAAACCAATAAATTAACGTACTCCATCAAACAAATAAATTAACAAGCGTCACCTGTATCCTAATGGATGTATCTCTCCACCAGGCACTTCACCTTGAAGCATAGGGCGACCAATATGGAGGTGCTCCCACGACCATAACTGTAGTAGAAAACCTCAATATTCAATTTTTATTAACCAATATGAATGATATGATATGACTTTCATATAGTTTACCTGCACGAGGATGGCACAACCCTGGAATGTTGCACAGTTCATCTCAGCTGCCTCACAGAGTCCACGGTATGTTGCAGCTAACACAGCTGACCCACAACTGTAGTGTGCGGCTCATTCCAAATCTCGAAGTAGGGGTAAGTACAACAACGAAACAGTATCTTTCTTTGTCGTGGTAAACAGAATACCCCCGAGTATAATCAACATAAACGTTCTCGCCTGTTGTTCGGCTATGAGATTAGGTTGAAATAAATGTTGTTGTAACGTAGTCATTTTCACCACATCTCCACGACCTTGTACGTTCAGTCCCAACAACTCCAGACACACACCGACCATGTCTTCCTCAGGTACATGGTCATCAGTTACTGCATCTCCGTGTACTCGTAGTCCCAATAGCACAGAAACATCCTGTAGTGTGATCGTAATCTCCCCATGTTTGAGATGGAATGTATGTGTCTCGGGTCTCCAACGCTCGCACAACGCCGTTAACAGTTTATGATCCAGCTTTGGATGTGACAGAATAACTACATCCAATAATCCAACCGCTTGGACAATAGCTTTAGCCTCTGCTGATAATACATTATCCTCTAATTTTAAACATCTAAATGTTATGTGTTGGCTATCACTCAGGTGTGACGACCGATGTTGATCTTGTCCCCACAGTACTGATTGATCCAACGGACCAAGGGGAACAACATTTTCACCACTTGACATAATTACGCGCGGCGGTATTTTGATTCTACAATTTCAAAATACAAATTCTAAATTTTAACTTTCATAACTAACTACGCAAGCTTTAATCAACACATCATAATACTTTTAATTAACAATTAATAAAATCATTAATCATAAAATTATAAATTAAAATAAAAAATTATACCGTAGTACGGCGAGGCTCCGGAGAGATTCCGGCGAGACGAAAGAGACGGGGTCGGGACGACGGAGGCGCAGGCAGCTGGGAGGCGCGGGCGGGGGAGCGGGAGGCCGTGGGAGAGCTGGGGCCGTGGGGGAGCTGGAGGCGCGGGCGTGGCGTGGGCGATGGTGCTGGAGGCGCGGGGGAGCTGGAGGCCGTGGGGGAGCTGGAGGCGCAGGCGGGGGAGCTGGAGGCACGGGCTGCGGAGCTGGAGGCGCGGGGGGTGGGGGAGCTGGAGGCGCGGGCGTGGCAGCTGGGAGGCGCGGGCGTGGCAGCTGGGAGGCGTGCTGGGGAGCTGGAGGCGACCGGAGGCGAGCGGGCGGCGATTGGAGGCGAGAGGACGGGGGCGGCAGCTGTAGGGTTTTGCAGACGACGGAGGCGGGAAGCTGGAAGGGGGGCGGGGGCGGGTTTTTTAAAGATTGCTGAGTAGGGTTTTTCCCAAAACGCTACTGTGAGTAGCCTTTTCGGGGAAAACACTACTGTGAGTGCGTTTTTGGGGAAAACGCTACTAACCTTACCTGCACACATGCACATTTTCATAAATATTTATTTTGCATATATACTTTTTTAAATATTTTTTGGAAAACAGTTACTTTTTTAAAAAGATCGCTAAAGAGTGGAAGGCTCTCTGACCCATACAAAGGAATCATCGACTTTTTCGGTCAAACAATCAAGGATGAAAGTATGCTAGCTCTGTGGAGAAGCAACACCGCAAATGTGATTAGACACTTTTCCACTCAAGCCGTAAACTTTGCATTCAAGGATTACTTCAAAAGTCTTTTCAACTTCAAGAAGGATAAAGACATTTATTGGAAATGGTTTGTGTGAGAATAAAATGTCAAAAAGTTAGAATAAAATGTCAAAGGGTGAATAGTGTTATTGACAAACTGGTGTCAACATAATAAATGCAGTAGCTCGTATTGTTAATAAATTAGGTAGAAATTATGTTTATAAGTTAGAATGCATACATGTACTAAGATATGTTCTTGTAATGCACACGTTGAATTAAAAACAAGAAAATAGTACATATGTCAAAATGGTATCAGAGCAGGTCGACAATCTATAGTGACTATATGCTTTTCTAGTTGCTCATCATATACCAGAACAAACCGCAATCGGACCAACATGTCCGATAGCGAGATCCACAATTCCCAAACCCAAACAGGTTCAGGTCTTAGCGAAAACAACCTAACCCTCAAAATAGCTAGTATCCTAAAGAATGGCCTCAACCTCAATCAGAAACAGTCCAAAGACCTGCCAGAAACCATCTTAGTGAGCAAAAATCTCAACAACCAGAATTATCATCTCTGGGCAAAATTGATACAAATCGCAATTGCGGGCAGGGGCTACTACAACATCTAAGCAGATCCGAACTAGGCTATGAAAGGTGGAAACAAGACGACCTTATAGTTTTTTCATAGATGATTTAGAATATAGGTTCTCGATTGGCGAACACTGTCACCCACTACCCCAATTCCTGGGATTTATGGAAGGCGTTACAAACGACTTACGGTAGCGGTAATGATTCTCTGCGAATTTTTGACCTACATAAGGAGGCTTGAAAAATGATGCAGAGCACACTTACACTGGAGGAATTCTGGTTGACGATGCAATCCTTATGGGGTGAGATTGAGCGAGGAGGCCAAACCCTATGGTATGCAGTTAAGACATCAAAGCCTTTAATCAACTATGGAACGAGACAAAAATATACCAGTTTTTGCGAGGAATTTATTCCAAATTTGATGGAATCAAGCGCGAGGTTTTGCGACATGACCAATTAGTTTCAGTTGAAGAAGCTTACGCTTCGGTTCTAAAGGAGGTCGCCAGGCTCCACATCCTGGGAGCGGCAACCACCGGTGACGGAACATCATCAAGTTCGTCGGATATTGGTAAAGGCTTACTAGCAAGGGTCAATTGGACTCAGATAGAGCCAACAGTCGCATCAATTGCAACGAAAGGAGGTCGGACAATACAGTATCAGTCGAAAACAACCGGAGGACTCGCGAATCGTCATCCCAAACAGATAAAAACAAACTTAAGTGTACTCGTAGAGACTCGGCATATGAAGGAGGCGTGCTTTCGGCTGGTTGGGTATTAGTATTCTTGGAGACAAGTAGGTTTGAAATGAAAGAAGAGATCGATGTTGAAGACAAAAGGAAAAGGAGGATGACTTAGAGAGCAAGAAAACCAGAGTAACAGAATAACTAGTTTGAACCTTTACTATCAATTCAGGTTATGTTTACATGAGACTAGTTCTTCTTATATACAGAATGAGAACTGGATTACAAGAACAATCTATAGCAAACTAGAACATTCTAGACTTGATTCGCAAACTTCTTGCTTGATGCTTATGAAGACTACTTGAGATGAGATCAGCTTCTTTGATATTTTTCATACGCCTTACTTAGTCATCCTAACATTCATCTGAGAAGTTCTTTCCTCAACAATCTTCATTACATTTTATGATCATGTACCTAAGTTGAGACTGTGCAAAAACCCGAGAACCCATATACATATATTTACAGACCATCAATCAAAAACGTTCATCGAATAACTCTACATATCGCATATCATAGCATGCTTTAACAATTTCACAAATATGGGTAATCATGGTAATTCATATTGAATTATACATGCTTCAACTCAGAAACGCAACACATTTCAATCAGAGAGATAAAACACCAACTGCAATCAAGAGAAATATTTCACATCCTTGCTAAATTCTTACTTATTTCGGCTATCAATCAGAATTATTTTGAATTTGCTTTTTTTTTTTCTTTCTTTGATTTGATTTGATTTATTTATTTTGTTTACTGACAGGGAGGTTTTTATTTTTCATCCATCTTACCAATGAAGCTGGGAGGTTTCCATTTGCCTCCATCTTATCAGCCACAAACATCTACAGAGTATCTTGACGTTGTCTTTGGAGAAGTTATTTTTAACACCTAAGCTTCACCTTATGCAAGTATATTCATTTATCAAACTGAGAATACTGAAATGAGGAAATGAAGGATAAAATATCATTCTCAACAGATGCATTAGTATCTAATCACAATGACCAATAGTAAGTTTACTGAGTTGAACAAGAAATTCAATGTTGACGTACTGATGAAGACACCAGTCTGGAAACAGAAACTACAACAAGTATATACAGTATGCAAAGAATTACTCGATTTGAAGGAAAAACAGTCCAGATAGGCCACAAACAGAGTACCATGAATTTCAAGATGAAGAAGATACCGTAAAATAACACATGAACACTAGGCACTGATTTGTTGAGAAAATAAATTGAGGAAAGACAGTTGAACTAAGTATGCGAAGAAGATAACCAAGCAAGACAAACACAAACTCAAGTTGATTCAAAACATCAATCAAGACTACTCAGGATTAGAATAAGAATTAGAACTACTCCTAGACTCTGATGCACAGATACTCCTAGATTCAAAACAGTAATTACCAGACTGAATATCATCAAATGTAATAACTCCAAGTTTGTCTTGAAACTGAGAAAACAACTTCTCAATGAGAGGTTTGGTTAGTATCTCAGCAACTGATCAACTGCAAGGACAAAATTAACAATTATTTGACCACTTTGAACCTTGTCACGAACAAAGCAGAGATCAAGATCAACATGTTTCATCTTTGAGTGATGAATTGAATTTTCCGTCAAAGCAACAACTCCTGTGTTATCACACCATATAATAGAAATTGAAGAGAGCTTAATGCCAAGATTAGATAACAGGGAAACAACCCAAAGCACCTCACATATTGCATTAGCCACAACTCGATATTCAGCCTCCGAACTGGACCTGGAAATCACTTGTTGTTTTTTCGAACTCGAAATTATAGGATTATTGTTAAGAAAAAGGTAATGCCCAAACACAGACTTACGGTCAAGAGTATCACTACCCCAATCAACATCCGCAAAAGAAACAAGAGTTAACTCAGAGAAAGGTACAAGAGTTGCTCGAAAGAGAAAACCATGATTAATTGATCCTTTAATGCACATCAGACTTGCAAAACAACTTTCCAATTGGAGTGTTTATGATGTTGTATGAATTGACTAAGCTTGTTAACTGCAAAACTGATATCAGTTCGGGTAATGCAAACATGCTATAATACTTCTATACATAGTAGAATCAACTGGTGATGAAGATGACTAAGAAGAATTAGTCTTACTTAGGAAGTTACCAGAGACATGGGTGTTGGTAATGAAGATACATCCATACCTAAAAAAATCACCAACTTTAAGTAATAGACTGTTTATGTATTTCTTATGTGTTAACAGTAAGCAATCTTCACCAACTTGAACATCCATACCTAAAAAATAGCTTATAAGTCCCAGGTCCTTCAGTTTGAATTAGGGCTAATCATAGGCGGACCGGTCCGGTCCTGAAGTCAAGACCGAGACCAAAATTTCGGTCTTGCCTTCTGGAGGACCGCGACCGACCTTGGCCAAAAAATCCCGCCCAAGTCGGTCTTTCCTGACTCAGACCGGTATCGGTTCTGGACCGAATCTTACACCCCCAAAAAACTTAATTTGTCCAAATACAAACGTCATTGGAATCCTGCACACAAGCACTTTTCCTTGAGCATCACGCTGTTCAAATCCATATATACATCCTCAGACAGCTCACCATGCAAAAATGCATTATTGACATCAATTTGACGAAGCAACCACTTGTGAGTCAAGGCAAGCATGAGGATGATACACACTGTGGGAGATTTAACCACTGGACTGAACGTGTCCTGAAAGTCAAACTCAGGCTTTTGTGAGATGTTTTTGGCAACCAACCTAGCTTTGTATCTAACAACAGACATATCTGAGTTCTTTTTTATTTTAAACAACCATTTGCAGCCTACTATAATTGTTCCTCCAGGTAGCATAGTTAGGCACCATGTGTTGTTGACAACCAAAGCATTGAGTTCATCTTTGACAGCTTGAGCCAAGTGTGAAAACTGCATAACTATGTATATATCAGTAGGTGTAGAGTGAGTTAGATCATCTGGTGCCTGTATACTAGTAGTTAAGGCATTCATAGATCTTGTTTTCGACCTGGTCATCATAGGATGGATATTAGGACGAACTAGAGGGCTATAATAACCAAAATAGGTCACACCAGAAGAAGCCTGAATATAACTATTGGAGGACACAAGTGTGAGAGATGCGTTCTGACAGATATACCTGATTGAGCGTACCTGATTGAGAATGTTCTTGAAGAGAATACATTGAAGGAACCAGATATGTACCTTGAGGAACATACCTAACATCATTTTCAGGCATTGGTAAAGATGACACCCCTGCGGTAGTAACGTGATCATCATTGCTTGATGGAAGAGGCTGGGATAATAAACCTGCAGACTGAGATGAAATGTCAGGTGTACCTGCAAGGCAGGATGAGAAGTTTAAATCCAAAGATGGAGGTGACTGAGAGGGAAGTGCATCACCATCAATTGTATTATAGATGGGCGAGTTAAATGGTGAAAGGAATGGTGTAGAGGTTTCTGTGTTCTTGACATTTGGAGACTGCATGAAAGTACCTTGCTTATCAGCAAAACGGAAAACTGTTTCATGAAACTTTACATGTCTAGACACATACACTCGCCCTGAGGCATCCAAGCATTTATATCCATGTTGATTAGCACAGTATCCTATGAATACATAGGGAGCATATCAGAAGTCTAATTTGTGTCTATTGTAAGGTCTTAACAAGGGAAAGCATAAACATCCAAAGACCCTAAGAAAATCATAGTCAATAGGCTTTAAAAACATTTTCTCATGAGGAGGCACATTCACCCTTATAACTTTAGTACGCAGATAATTTATTAAGAACACTAAGTTAAAAAAAAAGAAGGCATATGTCCAAATCTGCATAGGAAGAGAAGCATGCTTCATTAGAGTCAAACACATCTCAACAATATGTCTATAGTTTATTAGGTATATGAACAGGTAAAACGATGCACAATACCAAAATGAGAAAGATACGAACTAAGAGCCCTGAATTCTCCAGCATTATTAGTTTGAATTTCTTTTAATTGGTATCCAAGTTACTTTTCAGCTGATTTATGAAACTCGGGAAAAATATTTAACCACATCACTTTTCTTGTTTAAATAATAAATTCGTGTGAATCTTGAATACACATCAACAATACTAAGATAATAGATACATTTATTGGACAATATAGGTGTAGGACCCCAAAGGTCCATTTCGATGAGTTCAAGAGGATTATTGTAGATTGTACTAGAATCTGTGAAAGGGAGTTTACAACTTTTACCTACAGCACATGCACCACATTTATCAGAATCAGATATCATAGTCAGGTTATTGGTTTTTACAATCATAGACATGGTTTGATCAGTTGAATGCAGTCTTTGATGCAAAATAGAGGATTTCATTTTAAATTTACTAGAAAAGCAACGCATGATAGTATCATCAAGGGCAACTTCATTCAAATGGGCATTACTATCAGCAGATTCATACATCACAGTGGGGAGGAAGGTAGTATGGTACATGAGAAGGTATTAAAGGATTGAAGAAAGACTGAAAAGGATTGGTCATATTGAGAGGTTGAGGCTGAGGCATTTGCTAAGACTGGGGTATTGGATGATATGATTGACCATCCCATTCATTGGTCCACTCAGCAGTAGTAGTCAGATTAGCACTCATTTCAGAAGGTTGGGTTGTGACTTCTTGAAAGTGCACATTAAACCTCTGGAAACATCTGTGGACCAAATGGCCAAATTTCCCACATAATTGGCATTGGGGTTTGTTGTTGCCAATACCTCTTCATCTGCCTCTTCTACGACCATATCCAGTGGTGTAAGCTTGATATTCTGGTGTTAATTGTTGGCATGTATCAGAGGGTAGTGTTTGTCCAGATTCATGATTATATTGAGTTGAGCTCAATGAGGGTTGATCTGCAGAGGTTTTCTTTTCACCACAACATGAGTAGTTGGGAAGGAGTTATCAAAGCTGATTTTCTTTGATAGGCCTCAGCATTAAGAATGACAGAGGTGATCGATGTCAAGTCATAAGGGTTCCTGCTAGCATGAATAATTGATACTACATTATCATATTGGCCCTTGACACCATTCAAGATAATGGAGATTTGTTGCATCTCCTCTATGGGATGACAACATCCAGCTAGGCTATCACAAACTAATTGTATCTCGGTGAGGTATTCACTAATGGATTGGTTGTCATGCTTCCTTACTTTTAGCCTGTCATAGAGGTTCATAATCCTGGTTGTAGGTGATGAGGAGAAGTGTTAATGAAGCGTTTCCCAAATTGAAGTTGTTGTCATGCAGCCAACAAGTCCCTTGCTTATTGAGGTTAAAATCAAAGTCAGTAACCATGACGCCAAAGAGCTGTCTTGTTGAGCATGTTTCACAAACTCTGGATTGATGAATTTATTACCTTTTCCATCATCTATCACATGTGGCACATGCAATTCTTCGAAAATAAGATCTTCCAGGTTAAAACCATGCACATCAAGAAGAACTTATTGTTTCCAGGACTGGAAATTGTCATCTCCAGTTAGCTGACATATACGTTTATTGAAGAACGGAGGATAGTTCTCTTCCAATGATAGATGGCACGAACTTGACCAATACTAGACAGTAGAGCATATGTCCAAGAAAAGAGAAGACAACAGAGATACCAACAGATGCAGATTACCAAAGAATAACAAAGCAGGGGTTGCAGAGATTACCGAAAGCCTGCTAGACTCTGTTGGAGGATAGGATAATAAATCTTTCAGAGATGCTTAGCGGAATGACGTGATTATGGCTCTGATACCATATCAGTATTCTTGGAGAGAAGCATGTTTGAAATGAAAGAAGAGATCGAGTTTAAAGACAAAATGAATAGGAAGATAACTTAGAGAGCAAGAAAACCAGAATAACTACCTTGAACTTTTACTATCAATTCATGTTATGTTTACATGAGACTAGTTCTGCTTATATGCAGAATGAGAACTGGAATACAAGGACGTTAAGGAGACTACTCTTGAAGATTCTGGATTGCACAAGAACAAGCTATAACAAACTAGAACATTCTAGACTTGATCCGCAAGCTTCTTGCTTGATGCTTATGAAGACTACTTGAGATGAGATCAACTGCTTTGATATTCTTCATACGCCTTACTTAGTCATCCTAACATTGGGTACCCTGACTGGTTGGACGAGAATCGCAAGAAGAAGGAGTGAAGCTGTGTCATCGTCGCATTGAACACCCCTACGACCACCAGCACCCGATGTGGCAACGAAAACCTTGCAACCGAAAAAATAACAGGAATCCCTCGTCGGAATCCCTCGCGGCTACCAGCACCCGAAAGGGACCTTCCCTTCGCCGGAATCGTAGGGATTGGACGAAAGCCTAGCCGCAACGAGGAAGGCCGAAGAGAAATAGAGGACAGGGGCGAGAGACAAGCCTAAGAGAATGGGACGGGAACCGCGGCTCTACATCAGGTATAGGGACTTGGAATTTGTATCCACGTCCCTCTACTTAAAACCCTAGCTATTTTAGACCAAAAGTGATGAAACAAACCCAAATTATTTCAATTCAGCCCCTAAACATTTGACACAGGCCTATTCAGTCCATAATAAAGATAGATTTAAAAATCACCAGTGGATTTTCGATTGTGATGCAACAGACACTATGATGTATGATGCACATGATTTTATGAATAATATGAAGTCCCAGATTTAATATATTAATATTGTACATGAGGGGAAGGCCCAGGTGACGGGAATGAGAACAGTAAAAATTCCTTCAACCTTGAAGATATCAAATGGCCTCATAGTTCCAACGCTCTCGAATAAACTATTATATGTGTCCCTTGTCACTAAGGAAATGAATTGTACTATGGTGATGTATCCAAATTTTTGTATACTGCAGGATATCCAAACGGGGATGATTATTGGGCGTGGCACTGAACGCGTTGGTATGTACTACGTTGATGAGGTGGCTCAACAAGGTTCAGTGTTGCTTGCTTACGGAACTACAGAACAAGAGGCTTGGCTATGGCATATGAGTTTGGGTCATTCATCCTCGGGTTATCTAAAACTCTTATTCTCTAAGTTGTTTTTGAATAAAAGTAATCATCTTTTTTGTGAGACTTGTATTCTTGCAAAAAGTCATAGACAAACGTTTAAGCTAAATAATACTATTACGAATTTTATATTTTCCTTAGTACATTCTGATGTGTGGGGTCCAACACCTATATCTGGGGGTCAAGGTTTTACATATTTTGTATTTTTTTCGATGATTGCACTCGTATAACGTGGGTGTATTTATTTAAAACAAAAATATGAAGTGTTTGACAAATTCACTCACTTCTTCAAAATGATCCAAAATCAGTTTCAGAAAAACATTCAAGTCCTTCGGTCTGATAAAGGGGGAATTTGTCAATCAACATATGAAAATTTTCTATTCATAAAAAGGAATTATTCACAAAACTTCATGTCCATACACTCCAGAACAAAATGCTGTGGGAGAAAGGAAAACTCGCATACTCCTCAAAATAACAAGGTCCCTACTTATTGAGTCCAAAGTACCCCAAGTTGTTTTTACCTGAAGTTTTTGCCACAGCTACATATCTTATAAATCGCCTCCCTACAAAGATACTAAACCTCAAACACCGATTCATGTTCTCTCTGAAATTACCAAAGTGCCCCCAACAATCAGCCTAACTCCTCGTGTCTTTGGATGCTCCGTGTTCGTACACATACCCAAAAATGATTGCACCAAATTTGATATGTGGGATGTCAAGAGTGTGTTTGTAGGATATGGAGTTAATCAAAAAGAGTATCGGTGTTATGATCCTAAAACTCATCACATGTTCACCACTATGAACTGTGATTTTCTTGAAACAGAGTATTTCTATCACCAATCTAGTGTTCAGGGGGGGGGTCCTACAGCAGATCCACTGGATTGGGTATGTAATCCAAACTTCTCCTATGATAGTCAAAGTGTCTCCTATGATGGTCCAACAGAGTCGGTTAGTCGAACCACTGGCCCAACATCTGACATGCCAGTAACGACCAGCGAGCTAACAGTCACAACTGATACTCAATTGTTTGAGATATCCGAGGTAAGACCGGTAAGCCCATTTGAACCTCAATATGTAGATATATTTGAAGATATTATTATTGAAGAATCAAGAGAACATGATGAGATAATGACTGGAGGATACAAATTACCTCCAAGAGAGAATCGAGGGTGACCAGCTAAGAGGTACACACCGGATACAGAGTCAAGCAAATCTAGATATCTGGTGACAAATGCAGTAAAGGGGAGGTTAAGTAATGAAGCAAGGGCATTCACAATATCTATTCTCACAGAAGAAGGTCCAAGTACAATAGAAGAGGCCCAATATTCTAAGAATTGGCAACAAGTTATGGATGTTGAAATGGAGGCACTAGAAAAGAATAAGACATGAAAGATTTGCAGGTTACCTGTTGGAAAGAAACCAGTAGGCTGCAAGTGGGTTTATACTATCAAATACAAGCAAGTTGGCTCCATTAATAGATAAAAACCAAGATAGGTGGCGAAAGGATACACTCATACATATGGGATTGACTATTCAGACATATTCTTACTCGTAGCTAAGATAGACACAATCAGAGTATTACTGTCTATTGCTGCAAATAAAGATTGGTCACTCCACCTGTTCGATGTAAACAATGCATTTCTTCACGAGACCTTGAAGAAGAAGTGTATATGGAGGTCCCTCCAGGATACAGAAATGAAATTCAGGAAGGAAATGTGTGTCGACTGGAAAAATCACTCTATAGTCTGAAACAATCTCCTCGAGCATGGTTTGGGAGGTTTACTATTGCCATGAAGAATTATGGGTATTAGCAAAGCAATTCATATCACACCTTATTCCTGAAAAAGATAGAAGCTCTAATAACATGTTTGATCATTTATGTCGATGACATGATCATCACAGGGAATGATCCAGAAGATATGCACATGCTTAAGAGAAACGTATTTGAAGAATTCGAAATGAAAGATCTCGGGAATTTAAAATACTTCCTTGGGATCGAGGTGCTAAGGTCAAGAGAAGGGATATTTATATCTCAGAGGAAGTATATTTTGGATTTCTTGACCAAGACAAGAATTTTGGAATGCAAACCAGCTGAAACTCCAATGGTAGTAAATCATGGCCTACAAACATCAGAAGGAGCAACACTAGCAGATAAAAAACGATATCAAAGGTTAGTGGGAAAACTTATATATATGCCACATACTCGATCAGACATTTCCTATGTCGTAGGAATAGTAAGCCAGTTTATGCATAAACCTCAAGTTGATCATATGGAAGCAATCATATGGATTATGAGGTATTGAAGGGTACTTCAGGACATGAAGTTCTGTGTAGAAGAAATGGTCATCTGAAATAACAAGGGTGCATATATGCTGATTGGGCAGGTAACTCGGCTAATCGAAAATCCACATTTGAATATTTCACCCTTATTGGTGATAATCTGGTAACCTGGAGAAATAAAAAGAAAAAGGTTGTGGATCTATCAAGTTCAGAGGCAGAGTTCCGTGGAATAGCTAGGGGAATATCAGAAATGCTATGGCTGAGAAACCTAATGACAAAAATTGGTTTTCCCCCAACTGGATCATATGAGTTGTTATGTCACAATAAAGTGGCGATCAATATTTCAAAAAATTCAGTTCAACACGATTGGACCAAGCATATTGAACTTGACAGACACTTCATAAAACAAAACCTCGAAGTCGGGATCATCAAACTGTCCTTCGTTCACTCTGAGAATCAATTGGCATATATACTCACCAAAGCAGTAAACTCAAGGACATTGAATGAGGTACTGAGAAAGTTGAGCATCGGAGACCCAACTACTCAACTTGAGGGAGCGTGTCAGATTAAAATGTCAAAAAGTTATAATAAAATGTCAAAAGGTAAATAATGTTGTTGACAAACTATTGTCGACACAATAAATGCAATAGCTCATATTGTCAACAAATTATGTAGAACTACTTGTATAAGTTAGAATGCATACATGTATTATGATATATTCTTGTAAAACATGTGTTCAATTAAAAACAAGAAAGTAGTACATGTGCTAAGAGTTCGCGAACAACTTGGCTGATGGTGGAGCTGTTGGTGCTTCATCTCTTCTTTTTGTGTATTCCCTTGACTATGCAAGAAGTTGTATGGCTAATGATGTAAAGGTTGTTAAAAAAGGTGGTGAGAGACAGATTAATGGTTTGATTGATGTTTACAAGAACATACTTAAATTTGATAGCATTGTAGGAAAACATAATACACATATTAAGGATTCTTGTACAAACTCTCCTTGTTTTAGGGTCCTTGTTTTAGGGATCATGCTTCATTATATCTAGGCCTTATATCTAGGCACTATGTCTTCTAATGTATCTATATAAACTAGATGTAACCTACAAAGAAATATATGAGAATATATGAGCTATATCTACACACATGTGTATTAAGTTCAATATGGTATCAGAGCTAAGTTTTTCGATCAATTAGAATCGAATACCTCCAGCAGTCATCATCTACCGTACCTACCTAGACGGGTCATGTCAAAATTCGATGGGAGCATTAACTCAGGTTAAGAACTAGCCACCACAGATTTGTTGGTGGCTCAACGAGCCCAACTGGCGACCATCCTGCAGAACCTGCCAGAACTGGTAAGCCTCAGTGAGAAATTGGGATATAACAATTACTCACTTTGGACTCGACTGATGCGAATGGTCATCGGAGGTAGGGGCAAATTGAGTCACATAACCAGGATCCCAACTGCACTTGCGAGAGGAACATAAGAGCATACACAATGGGAGAAAACTGGTCTTATTGTGTGTTCTTGGATGTTAGATAACCTGAACGGGAACTCGTGGTGAATTACTGCGAGTATCCCACAGCCAAGGACATGTGGAATGGACTCGCAGGAACGTACATCAAGAAACAGGACAGTTTTCAAATTTACGACCACACAGTAAAGGCAAACAATATGAAGAGAGGATTTGACAGCGTGGAAATATATTTCAGTAACCTTCAACGAATTTGAAGGGAAATTGAAATACGACAACCAAATCCTATGGAGCATCTGAAAGATATCGAGACATTCAACATAATCAAATCGGAATCGAAGTTGTACCAGTTTCTTGTAGGTGTAGGAGACGAATTCGACTCCGAAAATAGGGACTTACTGAAGAGTGACCCGAGACCTACACCAGAAGAAGCCTACACGACAATTCGGACCGAGAGAGACCGGAGGTGTGTCATGCGGGGTTCAGACACAGATGGGGAGGGATAGGACCATCATCGGCCTTAGCCTCAGGAATTAAAGCTAGACTGGTCATGAAGCCTCCAGGTGGACCACCGGTGGATGTGGACGGCTATATAACTAAAGTCGGACTGGGTCTGGCTGCTACCAAACCACACTCAGATTCCGGGAGAGGACCAGGAGATGTGGCGTCATCACGTGGCTGCAACATCGGATGAGACCGGAGCAAATTGAAGTGCTCACACTGCGACAAACCTTGTCACAATAGGTAGGAATGCTATCAACTGGTCGGTTACCCAAAAGGATGGAGGTTCGGTTGAAGAACAAAATCGAGAGAGGAGCTCAATCCATCGGAGGTGGCCAGAACCTGGAGTAGGGGAGTTGGATTCGAAGCGAAGGCTTTTTCCCGTGAAGAAGAAAGAAAAGATGCGGGTGAATATGGCAAAAGAGGTATTAGGGTTTTTTCAAAAACTCCTAATTGCAATTGTAGTCCCCATTTTTCCAGCAGGTGTTTAAAAGGGCCCAAAAGTTTTGACATTACTTCAAGTAAGTCAAGAATAAACATAGTCGGTGTACTAGAAGAAAATAGTACAAAATGGCTCCTAGATTCGGGTGCTATGTACACGATGACATTTGATAAGAGTGACTTGGTGGGAGGGAACAATCCTACTCAGACATCTATTCAAAGCGCGAACGCTGAATTATCAGCAGTTTGTGGAGCGGGGTCGATAGAAATCTCGTCATTACATAAACTGAATAATTGTCTTTATGTCCCTTGACTTTCGTGCAAATTAATGTCTATAAGTCATGTGACTAAGGAGTTGAACTGCATGGTATTGATGTATCCGGGTTTCTGTTTATTACAGGATATTCAGTCGGGGAAAACAATTGGGTGTGGTACTGAGCGTGGAGGGATGTACTATATCGATGAGGTGGCTCAACACGAAACTGCAACGCTGGCTCACATGACTATTGACAGACAACAATGGTTGTGACACAGACGGTTGGGACATCCTTCTTCATGGTATCTCTGCATGCTATTTCCTACATTATTTCCCCCGGAGAATAATTTCTCGTGTGAAACATGTATTTTGTCCAAAAGACATTGACAGTCATATCAACTCTCTAAGACTAGAGGATATTCAGTTTTTTCCTTAGTCCATTCAGATGTGTAAGGATGTGCCCCAATTATCGGGTCTTACATGAATAGTACTAACTTTAAGTATTTTGTGATATTTATAGATGATTTCTCTAGAATGACTTGGGTTTATTTTCTTTAAAAAAAATTGAAGTGGCCGCCAAATTCGTTGTTTTCTATAAAATGATCCAAACACAGTTCCACACACAGATAAAAATTCAACGGTCTCACAATGGAGGTGAATTTGTCAATTTCTCCATGCAAAATTTCTTTAGGGAACGAAGTATGATAAACCAAACATCGTGTCCATAACAAAATGGAGTTGCGGAACGAAAAAATAGGATTATTCTCGAAATGACTCGTGCCATTATGATTGAATCACATGTTCCTACTTATTTTTGGCCAGAAGTCGTAGCAACTTTCGTATACCTACTAAATCGCCTGCCCACTAAAATCATCGGTCTTAGAACACAACTTCATGAACTCTCCCAACATGTTAATGTTCCCTCAACATTAACACTTTCATCACGTAGTTTTGGATGCTCCGTCTGTGTTCATGTACCAAAATTAGACCGTTCTCAACTCGATCCATGCGCGGTCAAGTGTGTCTTCGTAGGATACGGAATTCATCAAAAAGGTTATCATTATTATCATCCATCCACACATCGTTTATATAAAACGATGGATTGTAACTTTCTCGAAACAGAATTCTATTACTCCACCCAACATAGTGGTCAGGGGGAGAACCAGTCAGACCCACTAAGTTAGGTGTCAAGTTCGGCATGGTCCGAAACGGTTCCAACAGAGTCAGTAGGCGGAACCATCGAGTTACTTCCAAACATAGTACAATCTGACCAGGCAGGCGCTGGTATGACATGCATCCCAACTAATATTCCTGAGATAAGTACCCAAATCTCAGAAAATGATTAAACTAGCTATTCTGATGAAAATGGTACAGGAGAAAGAGAACAGGGGGAGACAGATAAACCGAGAATATATGTACTACCACCTAGATCCACTCAGGGAGTACCACCAACCCGGTTTGAACCGGAGTATGTGCCAAAGAAAACAAAATATCCAGTTTAATCTGGCAAGAGGGAATATGTCGCAAGTTGCTCATGCGTTCTCACAGTGATTTATTCTGTAGATCTACCAAGGCACGTTCATGAGGCTCAAACCAAGAAATAATGGTGCCAAGAAATGAGCGTAGAAATGGAAGCACTGGAGAAGAATTAAACATGGTAGAAATGTATACTCCCACCTGAGAAGAAGCCAGTTGGATAGAGGTGGGTATTCACAATAAAACACAAGGCAGATGGGTCAATCGAGTTATATAAGGCGAGACTAGTAGCCAAAGGGTATACTCAAACCTATGGAGTTGATTACTCAGGGACATTCTTGTCAGTAGCAAAGATTGATACTATCAGGGTGTTGTTTTCCATAGCAGCAAACAAGGATTGGTCGTTGCACCAATTCGATGTGAAGAATGCCTTCCTCCATGGAGAACTTATAGAAGAAGTAAGTATACATGGAATCACCTCGAGGCATGCCATAAAATTTTGAAAGGGGAGATGTATGTCGATTAAAAAAGGCATTGTATGAGTTGAAACAATATCCTAGAGTTTGGTTTGGGAGGTTCACCACAGTAATGAAGAAGTACCACTACACATAGAGCAATGTCGATCATACGTTGTTCCTAAAGAAGAAGGACGGGAATGTAACCTGGTTGATCATTTATGTTGATGATATGATAATCACAGGTGATGATGCGGAGGAGATACAACAACTAAGAAAAGACTTGTTTCAATAATTTGATATGAAAGACTTGGGCAATCTCAAGTATTTTTTGGGAATTGAAGTACTTCGGTCAAGAAGGGGTATTTTTATCTTTCAACGAAAGTACATCCTAGATCTACTAGTTGAAACGGGAATGACAGATTGTAAACATGTTGATACTCCAATTATCGTAAATCACAAATTAAAAATCAGCCAAGAAGCAAGACTAACAGATGAAGCACGATATCAACATCTAGTGGGGAAGTTGATTTATCTGGCACAGTATCAATATAAACTAGATGTAACCTACAAATAAATATATGAGAATATGTGAGTTATATATACAAACATGTGTATTAAGTTCAATAGGCATTGATGGTCTCTACCGTGGATTCAACATTTCGTGTGTTGGAATTATTGTTTACCGCAGTCTTAACTTTGGAATGTATGATTCTTTGAAGCTTGTGGTTCTTGTTGGTGGTTTACAGGTACAATACTAGATGAACCCTTCTCTGACTTGTATTTCTCAACTACGTTTTATTTGAAACCTGAACCTCATTCTAACAAAAGAAAATCTGTATACATTTTGTTGTTTTGAACTTTGTGGGATGATTTTTGTTTCCACAGGATAGTTTTTTTGCTAGTTTCGCACTAGGGTGGGGGATTATTATTGGTGCTGATTTGGCTTCTTACCCGATCGATACAGTGAGAAGAAGAATGATGATGACATCGGAAGAGTCTATCAAATACACGAACTCCCTCGATGCATTTAACCTTATTGTTAAGAACGAAGGTATTAAATCACTGTTCAAGGGTGTTGGAGCAAACATTCTACGTGTAGTTGCTGGTGCTAGCGTTCTTGCTGGATACGAGAACCTCCAACTCATCAAGTTCGGGAAGAAGTACGGGTCTGGTGGTGGTTAATGTTAACAGATGGAAAATGGATATGGGAGAATCTGCAACTGCTTTTTACTAAGGTAATTGTGTATATTCAAATTTGATTATTACAAGTCTGTACTTATACAACTGATTTCTATCTAACTAATGATGACACTAATGTGAATTATTGACATTCAGTGTGTAGATTGTTGACAACATGCCGTCAACAATCTTATTCCCTTTTTTCCTATTAGTAATCTAACCTCTTTTTTACTTATCTTCTAACACTCCCCATCAAGTTGAATAGTGGGATCTCCAATATTTAACTTGCACAATACACCTTCAAAAGTTCTTCCATTCACAGCCTTTGTTAGAATATCCGCGAGTTGATCTTTAGAGCGTACAAATGGTTGAGTGGGGATTCTATTTTCCAAGTTCTCTTTGATAAAATGATGATCCGCCTCAACGTGCTTTGTTCGGTCGTGTTGCACTGGATTCTCAAAAATATTAATGGTTGCACAATTATCGCACATTAGTTGACATACTTCTTGCACTATGACACCAATTTCTGTTAGTAGGTTTCGTAACCATAATACTTCTGCCAAGCCTCGAGCTATTCCTCTTAACTCTGTTTCAGCACTCAAAAGTGCTACAACCTTATGTTTTTTACATTTCCATGCAACTAAGTTCCCTCCGACCAGAGCAAAGTATCCTGAAGTTGATCTTCTATCCATTAGACTGTCTGCCCAGTCTGCATCTGTGTATGCTTCTATTCGTAGGTGTCCATTATTCTGAAACAGGACCTCATTGCCTGGCGAATTCTTTAAATATCGAAGAACTCTCAAGGCATCATCCATGTGATCTACTTGTGGTTTATGGATAAACTGACTTAAAACTCCCACTGCATATGAAATGCATGTTCGCGTGTGAGAGAGATAAATCAATTTTCCAACCAGATGCTGGTATCGCGTACAGTCTGCTGGCTCAGCTCCCTCTACTATCTTCAACCCATGATTCATCACGATGGGTATATCTAACGGTTTACAATCAAGTAGCTTAGTCTCTACTAACAAATATAGGACGTACTTTATCTGAGAGATAAAGATACTTGTCTTGGAGCGCAATACCTTAATCCCAATAAAGTATTCAAGTTCACCTAGATCCTTCATTTCAAATTCTTAAAATAAAATTCTCCTGAGATGGGGTATTTATTCATGGTCATCTTCTGTAATAATCATATCGTCTACATAGATTATTAAACATTTTACATTCCCTCATTGTTTCTTGAGAAATAAGGTATGGTCTGAATTACTCTGCTTGTAACCATGCTTTTTCATAGCCACTGTAAATCTCCCAAACCATAACCTTGGTGACTCTTTCAAACCGTATAATGCGCATACCTCTGCATCTTGAAATCCCATCCTGAAACCCAGAGGTGGTTCCATATACACTTCTTCCTCCAAATGACCGTGTAAGAATGCATTCTTCACGTCGAACTGATGAAGTAGCCAATCATTATTTACTGCTACTCAGAACAAGACTCTAATAGTATTAATTTTAGCAACAGAATAGAAGGTTTCTAAATAATCAATATTGTATGTCTGTGTGTAGCCTTTAGCTACCAATCTTGCCTTGTATGTTTCGATTGATCCGTCAGCTCGATGCTTTATAGTGAACACCCAACGACATCCCACTGCTTTTTTTTCGGGAGGTAAAGTATAATTTTTGCATGTCGCATTTTTTCCAATGCATCAATTTCTACCTTCATAGTCCTGCACCATTCTACATCCGCAAGAGCTGTTTCTGTTGATCTGTGAATATCTTGATTGCATATGGTTGCAGTGAGAGCATTTGCAGTTAGTGCTAGGCTCCCCCTAGCTAGGTTGACTACAGGGTACCGACTTCCTTTTGGATTGTACTCTGGTTCATACCAGATTGGTGGAACACCTCTATTCTTCCTTGATGGCAACACATACTTTTCTTGGATTGGTTCTACTGTATCCTGTATTTCTTCAGTTTCTGGTCTTGTACTACCAGAATTATATTTGAATGATTGAATATCAGAATGAACCATAGTAGGAGTACTAACCTCACGGATATTCATCCGGAGTGACGTGGTTGAATCACCAGAAACATGTACTCTGGAGTCGAGGTCTCGGTGGTTCCGCCTACTTGTTCTTTTTGGACTGTTTCAGGGCTAAGTGGTGTGAACCATGCTGGACTACTTAACTAATCTAGTGGTGGGCTATTCAGAATCTCCCCCTGGACACCATACTGGGTTGAGTAGTAAAACTCAGTTTCAAGGAAATTGCAGTTCATTGTTAGTATACATACGATGATTGCGAGGATTATAACAGCTGTAACCGTTTTGATGAATCTCATAACCCAGAAATACAGACTTAATAGAACATGGATCAAATTTTGAGCGTTCTATTTTAGGAATATGAACAAAAACAGAACACCCAAAAATACGAGATTGAAGTGTCAAGGTTGTTGGGACACTCGTATTTTTGGACACAACTTGAAGAGGTGTTTGAAGATTCAACGCCTTAGTTGGAAGACGATTTTGGAGATATACTGAGGTTGCAATTGCTTCAGGCCAAAAGGAGGTAGGAACATGTGACAAGCATAATAGCTCTTGTCATTTCAAGAATATGGTGTTTTTTCTTTTCCGCTACTCCGTTCTGTTGTGGAGTATGCGGGAAGGACGTCTGATGAATGACACCTCTTTCTTGAAAGAAGTTTTTAAGAGTTGAGTTCACAAACTCTCATCCGTTATCGGAGCGGAGGACCTGGATCTGGGTATGGAACAGAGTTTGAACTAAGTTGTGAAACTCTACAAACTTAGACGAAACTTCCTATTTATGCTTAAGAAAATATACCCAAGCCATTCAATAAAAATCATCAATAAAAAGTACAAAATATTTGAGCCCATTATTTAACATGCAAACACCATTATTTGGGGCAGGACCCCAGACATCAAAATGGATCAAGGAAAACGTAGTCTTAGCTCTAAAATAAGACTCTGAATAAGATTGTTTATGACTTTTGGCGAGTATACATGTTTCGCATGGAACACTGTTATTTGATAAAAGGAAATCGGGAAATAAGGTATGAAGGTACCCTGCGGATGGGTGTCCCAGCCTCCAATGCCACAACCATTGTTGTTGATCAACTGTCCCGTGAGCAAGCGATGCAGTTCCGTGTTGAGCCACTGCATCCACATAGTACATTATCCGATGCTCAACAGCACGTCCAATGACTCTCCCCAACTGAATATCATGAATTAGACACAAAAAAAATGGTTTTATTAGTACCGTGCAATCTAGCTCTTTTGTCACATGGCTAATAGAGAACAGTTTGCATGAGAGACTCGGCCCATAAAGAAAATTTTGTAATTTCATAGTCGGAGATACTGCAACGGTTCTTGCTCCATCGATCTGTGAGAGACCTCCATTTGCATTCCGTATTATTTTATTTTTTGGTATGGAATGGGTTATAAAGTGTCGTTTATCAAATGTCATAATATCTGTTGCAGCACAGTCAAATATCCACCGATCGTCTTTAAAATAGTTAAGATTTTTTAAGAAACTAACTGAGGGAATAATTTCACTATTTCCTGAATGTTTGACCTTGTATTTCTGAATATTTCTAATTTTAGAGTAAGAAATATCAAAATCATAAGTTTCTAGCTGAAATTGCAAATAGTCGAGAGTTTGAGGGTTGGAGTGTAAAAAACCTCAAAACCCTATACCTCCTCCAGTCGATTCTTCCCTAGCAGACGCACCATTATTCATCTCTTCTACAATGAAGACTGCGACTGAACCTTCCTGCCTCTTCCTTTCATCGAAGCCGCCGACCGCTGCAAACATTCTTCGTGCAGTTGTTGGTACTGGCGTTCTTGCTGGATACGACAAGCTCCAGCTCATCATGTTCAGGAAGAAGTACGGGTCTGGTGGTGGTTAATGTTAACAGATGGAAAATGGATATGGGAGAATCTGCAACTGGTTTTTACTAAGGTAATTCTGTATATTCAAATCTGATTATTACAAGTCTATACGTATACAACTGATTTCTATCTAACTAATGATGACACTAATATGAATTGTTGACATTTAGTGTGTAGATTGTTGACAACATGATGTCAACAATCATATTACCTTTTTGACTCTTAGTAATCTAACCTCTTTTTGACTTCTTTTCTAACAGTTAAGGACATTGGCATAATTATGGAGGTTACTTTTTTAAAAAATTTCATAATTTTGGTAGATGGGACAGAAGTTGGTTATGTTTGATGCTAGAAACACGTTTGTAGGAGAATATGTGTTCTTCTTTTTTTCGGTTTTCGTTTTCTATAAAGTTGGTAAACTACTGTGTTTACAGGTCAAGTGAGTCATTTTGGCGTTTTGATTTCTTCCCTTGTCAGATGCATTGCCTGCCTTAAGTCAATATGAGATAGTGTTTCTGCTAATTTACGAGCAGAAAAGCCGTTTTGAAATGGTATTTCTTTCGAATCCAATTTCCTTTATTGGTTGACAAGGTTTCTTTCTTGTATATCATGAATTCTTATAGTTTATAAGCTGCACGGACCCAATTACTTGTCTTGTTGCCAAACTCATCATGAAGGAACAAAAGTTGGAAAGGTGGCCTTTCATGCCCTTGTACTTGTTGGGGGATTGAAGTTGTGAAATCAATAGGTAAATTTTTGTATTAGTTTGCTATTTATATTAACGAATTATCCTTATTATCTTGTGATTTTCTACAACTTTATATGAATGGAAATTAAAGACAATATGTTTTCTAATTAATGTGGTGAAAATATCACATCTTGTTAGACAGAATGATGAGAATATGGACAAAACTTAAGATGAATATTTTGCAGTGGAAATCATACATCTATTCATTCATTACTCTGCTTTAAATAGGGAAATAACATAACAAATCTCCACTACTAGACCCACTACTAACATCGCTACTAGCAGTCATCTAAAAGTATAAGAAAAAAATTGAATTTTACTAATTAAACAAATAACGATTGACTAAGTAAACGAAATTAACAGTTCATTGGGCAGCAATTAACACTCCTCGTCTGCTCTATGAACTGCAGACTCCAAGCTCTTCCCTTAGATGTTTGAACTTTTTGCAGGGAGTGGTTTTGTCAATATGTCTACGAGCTGATCTTCACTATTACAATGAATTAAAATCACTTCTTCATTCTTCTATACTTCTCTCACGAAGAGTAGCTTGATGTTAAAGTGTTTAGTTTTGCCATGGAAGACTGAATTCTTGGAAATGGCAATTGCGGACTGATTGTCCACAAATAACTCAGTTGCTATTCTTTGCTTAACAAGTAAGTCAACTAGGATCTTCCCTAAACCACATGATCTGATTAACAGCAGCCGCACCAGCCATGAACTCTGCTTCAGCTATAGATTGTGTGACAAATTCTTGCTTTCTCGAACTCCAGGAGAAGACTCCAGACCTCAGCCTAAAACAATACCCTGAGGTACTTCCGTAGTCATCAACCGCGCGAGCCCAATCGTTGTCTGAGAAGCCTTCCAATTTGAAATTCTTTCTTCTCTTGAACTCAACACCGAAGTTAATTGTGCCTTTGACAAACCTCAAGACTCTTTTTGTTGCAGTCATGTGAATCTTACTTGGACAATTCATGAATCGAGATAGAAGACTTACGGCAAATTGGATGTCAGGATGAGTTGATGTCATATACATTAAGCAACTAATTAAGCTCCTGCATTGACCTTCATCGACCTTTTCAGCTCCATCTTCTTTACACAATTTCTCCTTTTGATTCATAGGAGTTCTAATCTCCTTGCAGCCTTCCATATTGAATTTTTTAAGAATCTCCTTGGCATACTTCTTTTGCCCGATGAAGACTCCATTTTCATTATGCTTTATCTCCATGCCGAGAAAGAAAGACATTTGTCCAAGGTCTGTCATTTCAAACTCCCTCATCATCTCTGTTTTGAAACTCTCGATCACATTGGCATCACTTCCTGTCACAAGGAGATCATCGACATAAAGAGAAATAATCAGGGTATTGCTCTTTGCATGTTTGACATAAAGAGTGGCTTCAGAAAGGCTATTTTCGAACCCAAGATTCAACATGTAGACGTCGATTCTGCTATACCAAGCATGTGGTGCCTGCTTTAATCCATAAAGCGCTTTCTTGAGCAGATAGACCTTGCCTTCAGCTTCCTTTTCTTCAAAGTCGTGGGGATCTTCTACATAAATCTCCTCCTTCAGCACTCCATTCAGGAAAACAGACTTCACGTCCAGATGATGAACTATCCAGCCCTTTTAAGCTGAGATTACTATCAGCATCCTAATCGTGTCCATCCTTGCGGCTGGAGCGAATGTTTCAGAGTAATCCACACCGTAAATTTGTGTGTACCCTTTGACAACCAGCCTTGCTTTGAGTTTGTTGATGGAGGAATCTGCGTTCAATTTTGTCCTGAACACACATTTGACCCCAATTACGTTCTTGTTTGAAGGTCTCTCTACTAGGCTCCAAGTCTGATTTTTTTTATCATCATTATCTTTTCCTCCATAGCTTCTCTCCATTTAGGATGTTTGAGAGCTTCTTCAGATCCTGTTGGTTCACAGAGAGAAACATTGCATCATTGATAAATGATGGCTAGAGACCTTGTACCTTGAATTGGCAAGTCATCGCCATCAGCTTCTTCGCCAAGGTATGACTCAGGCAGATTGAACTCGGGCAGATTTGCTAAGTTTGCCACTTCACATCTTCTTGGAAATGCACAGCCCTAGTTATTGTTCATCTTCATCACCTGTGGGTGATAAGCTTTGTACCCTTTAGACACATAGCTATATCCAACGAAGATTCCTGGAATTGCTTTCTTGTCTAGTTTGTCCCTTTTGTGATGTGGAACATGAACTAAACACACACATCCAAACACTTTGAGAAAGTTTAAAGATGGTTTGTAAGCATACCATGTCTGAAAAGGAGTTGAATTCTTCAAGACTTTAGTTGGAAGCCTGTTTTGTAAGAAGACTGCAGTATTTGCAGCCTCAGCCGAGAATTCCTTTGATAGCTCCATTTCGTCAAGCATACACCTCGTCATTTCCAGGACAGCTCTGTTTCTTCTTTCATTGACCCCATTCTGTTCTGAAGTATACGGTACAGTGAATTGGTGCTCTATTCTTGATTTCTCACAATTGGAACTGAATTGTGATGACGTGTATTCGGTCCCATTATCTGTTCTCAAGGCTTGAATCCTGCAGTTACTTTGAGTTTCTACAAAATTCTTGAATTTCATGAACACATTCGGTACCTTTGTTTTCGACTTGAGGAAGTAAATCCAACACATCCTACTGAAATCATCTATGAACAGGATGAAGTAGAGTCTACCTTGTAGATATGCAACTCATTGTGGACCTGCCAGATCTGAATGCACCAATTGCAGATTTCCAGTGGCTCTGTGGGTTGACCTGGGAAATGGCTTTCGGTTCATCTTGCTGAATTTACAGGCGTTGCAGTCTGTCAGTGTGGCTACAAAGTCTGAAACTCCATTTGAGAGACTCTTCAACTCGCCAATTCTTAGAGGATTGCAATGTTCGAGTCGTTTGTGCCAAACTTCGGTTTGATCTGTCTTAGTGTTGTGAACTGCATGCTCCTCTGCAGCTAGATCGAAGGAGAAACTCTTCCCTTGCATTTTGACTTTGAAGATTTGATGTCATGTTTCATCGATTACACGACAATAATGATCTTCAAACAACACCTTGAGTCCTTTCTCCACTAATTGGCCTACGCTCAACAAATTATGATCTATATCAGGTACGAAAAGGACTTTAGTGATTACCTTTGTTCCCAAATTTGTTGAAATTTACATGTTTCCTTTTCCTTTCACCGTAAGGAATCAGTCATCTTCAATCATCACTCTTGTGACTGCACATGGACTAAGCTCTTTAAATAGAGCTCGGTCGTATGACATGTGATTTGTGCAGCCACTGTCAATTAACTAGGTCTTCGAGCTGCAATTGACTGCGTGACATTGAGCTAAAAAGATTGCACCGTCTTCGTTTGCAATCTGTGCCTCAATGGTTTGTGACTAAGAGGTGCAGATGACAGCTTCATGCCCAAATTCGCCACACTTGTTGCATTTTGCATTTGGTCGTCTCCAACATATGAAGGGAGGATGTGCCTTTTTGCCACAATGCTTGCACGGTTGGAAAACCTTCTTTTGAGTTTTTCCTTTGTTGAGGAATTGATTACTTACGCTGCCACAGGTGCTCGGCTTGTTTGGATGCTTCTTCTTGTTTCTCCATGAAGCATGTGCTTGTAGTGCTCCTTCAATAAGCCCTTCTTGTCTCATCAATCGTCTTTGCTCCTGAGCTTCTAGAGCATGAATCAACTCAGCCAATGTGATTTTTGTAAGATCTTTGGTGTTCTCCAAAGTTGTTATGGATGCCTCGTATCGCTTGGGCACTGTGACGAGGATTTTCTCCACCAGCCGCGAGTCAGGAAAGGAAGTTCCCAACAACCTTATCTTATTGGCAATGCTGAGAATTCTGTCGAAATATTCCTTAATTGTTTTGGCTTCCTTCAGCCTTTGAACCTCGAATTCTCGAATCAGGTTCAGTGCCTGCATGCCACGGATCCTCTCATCTCCTGCATACTCCTTTTTGAGATAGTCTCAAATGTCCTTTGTTGATTTTAGTGTCATAATCTTGTTGAATATTTGATTTGACACTGCAAAAAAAAAAAAGACAGGCTTTGGCTTTGGACTTCCTCGTCTTCTTGTCCCTGTGGCTCTTCATCTGTGCTACGGTGGGATTGCCTGGAGGATCACCTATTTCATAGTCTTCCTCTACAGCCTCCCAGAGATCCTGCGCCTCAAGATAGGTCACCATCCTTACTGCCCACTGCTAATAGTTCTCACCATCGAAGACACGTGGTGCTAGGTGTGACAGACTTGACTCTCCTTCCATCTTGTAGTGTTTCTCAGGTCCCTTAAGATATTGAAGCTCTGATACGAGTTGTTAGACTGATTCGATAGAATGCTGAGAATGGACAGAACTTAAGAGAAATATTTTGCAGAGGAAATCATACCTTTATTCATTCATTACTCTGCTTTAAATAGGGAAATAACAGAACAAATCTCCACTACTAGACCCACTACTAACACCACTACTAGCACACATCTAAAAATAGAAAAAACTGATCTCCGCTACTACACCCACTACTAGTAGACATCTGAAAATAGAAAAAACTGGATTTTAATAATTAAACAAATAAAGGTTGACTAAGTAAACGAAATTAGCAGTTCCTTGGGCAGCAATTAACAAATCTACTCAATAATTTTATTAATCAAAACTATTTTATCCTAAAAGAATGGAATGTTTGACACTCGATTTATAGGGTTAAGGGTTTGAGCTTTTAAAAGAAGGTTAGGAATTTGATCTAATTTTGGATAAAGATTCACGTATTGGAATGTATCCGAGGATTCATCTCAGACAACAATGAAGTTATTAACCTTGTACAGAAGCTTCCTGAAGAACTTCATAACGAAGTCATGGCAAGACAATCAATCTCTCTCTCTCATTTAGTTCCATTGCTTCCTAACATTGTATTCATGTTATAATCGGTTGGTTCCATTTGGAAAAGCTGCATTTTTTCCTGGTCGTTTAGTCCACACCAATGAGTTCATTGTAACTGCTCTGTAGTGCTGCATACCTTTGTTGATCGACTGGACTGGGTTGGACCATGGGAGAATCCTTGTGGGATCTCCATATAAACTTCCTCCGATAGATCCCCTTGTAAGAACGCATTATTGACGTCCATATGACAGATGTGCCAAGACCGAGCTGCAGCTATTGCTAGTAGAATGCGAACACTTGTCATTTTAGCGACCGGTGAAAATGTCTCAGTGAAATCTGTCCATTCGACTTGAGTGTAGCCTTTTGCAACTAGTCGGGCTTTATAGCGCTCGAGAGTACCATCTGAATTATATTTTACCTTGTAGACCCATTTGCACCCAATCGGCTTCTTTCCAGGAGGCAAATCAACAAGGATCCAAGTATTATTCTTTTGCAAAGCTGCAATCTCTTCTTGCATGGCAGCAATCCAGTTCGGATCACCAATAGCCTCCTTATAGGATTGAGGCTCGGTGACTTTGGAAACATTGCTCAAAAAGGACTGAAAACATGGGCTCAAATGTGTATACTGCAGATAATTATGCAGTCCAAAAATAGCATTGGTTTGTTTTCGGCTTGTGATGAAGTCATCAAGCCAGGATGGAGGTTTGCTGATGCGTGAAGATCGACGAGGGATCTGCAGGGTCTGCAATTGTTGTTCGGAAGGTAATGATCGTGAGATAGAATCATCATCAGTATTTTCTTCCTCAGGAGCAGCATATGTGTCTCTAGCATCTACTTCTTCAGGAATGGGCGAAGCATCAACAACATCTTCATGGATATCTGAACTTTGAAAAAGCGGAGCAATATATTCAGATGTGGGTGAATTATTTGAAGACTCTGTACTTAAGTCATCGAGGATGTTTGGAGGAGAATTGCCTGATATGTGTGGCAACAGTCGGAGAAGGTCTGATTTCGACATGCTAAAGGGAAATACTTGCTCACGGAAGGTGACATCCCTAGTCACTTGGAAGACGGAATCGGCGAGGCGCATGATTAGATAACCCTTTTGTGTGCTAGAGTATCCCAGAAAAACAGCAGGTTCAGCACGAGCTGAAAAATTATCATTGTGGCTCAAGATAGAAGCAAAACAGAGGCATCCGAACACTCTTAGATGCCCTAAGTTCGGTTGTTTCCCGTATAACAGTTCAGAAGGAGATTTTCCGTCTAGTATCCGTGTCGGAAGAACGTTGATTAAGTAACAAGCAGTCAAGATGCAATGTCCCCATAGACGAATGGGAATGGAGGCTTGGAATCGAAGAGCGCGTGCCATGTCGAGCAAATGTCGATGTTTTCTCTCAACTCGACCATTTTGTTGCGGAGTGAAAGGACAACTCCGTTGATGTAGAATGCCCAAGCGTTGGAATAGATCACGACAGTTGGAGTTAACAAATTCCCCACCATTGTCACTGCGGAAAGCTTTAACACCTCTGCCGAACTGATTTCTCACCATTGATAAGAATATTTTGATGTGCAAAACTGTATCATTCTTGCACCGAAGCAAATAAATCCAAGTACTCCTTGTGTGATCATCAACAACCGTAAGAAAATACTTATAACCATTAATTGTGGAGGTTTTATATGGACCCCAAATGTCAAGATGGACCAAATCAAATGGTTGCAAAGAACGAGAACCACTTTGTTCAAAAGGTATGCGATGTTGTTTAGCAACTGGACAAACTGAGCAAGATTGAAACATAGTAGCATCTCTATCAATGAAAGGAAAATGGGACAACTTAGAATAAGAAGCATGTCCAAGCCTTTGATGCCATGTAAATGAATCCACGACTTTATTTTTGCTTCGAACAGGTGCAGCAAGAGTTGGAGTAGCAAGAGCTGGAGTGATCTGGTTCGGCCCCATTGCAGGCTCCAAGAGATAAAGACCACGAACGTTAGTTCCACTCCCCAGAATCCTCCCATCGGAGAGTGCCTGTATAACCAGTAAATTAGCAGAGGAAAGCACACAACAATTCGAATCACGAGTGAGCTTTGACACGGCAATCAAATTGTATCTAAAATCTGGCACGAGAAGCACATCTTTCAAAATAAGGCCAGGGGCGATGAAACAGGATCCCGTGTGAGTAACACGACATCGTTGTCCATTTGGTAAAAGAACATAACGATTAGCATCGTTATTAATCTTGACATTAGAGAGCCATGAACTGCAATATGTCATGTGGCCAGTAGCTCCGGAATCGACAATCCACTGCATTTGCGTATTAGTGATAGAGACAGTACCTGCCATATTTGCATGAGCATCCTGTGATATAGGTTATGTGTTCTGTTGAGCAAGCTTCAGGAGGTGTCCAACTTGTGTGGAGGTGAGCTGCAATAAAGGATTTATAGTTGTATTCTGGTGTTCATCATGTATATTTGTTGTTGGATGCTGCAAGGGATCGGTGAATTCAGCTTCTGCAGAATTTGAAACAGCAATGTGGGCTTTCATGGGCACATTCCATTTTTGCTTGAGATTATCCGGAAGACCATGTTTTTTCCAACAGGTATCAACTCGATGTCATTTCTTACCACAGAAGCTGCATAACCACCCCGATTTGTCAATCCTCTTCCGACTCGGGTTTCCTCCATTATCCCCGTATCGAACCACTGAATTTAATGCAGCTGTGTTGGGGTCAACTGGATCATCGACAAGCAGGTTGGTCACAGAACGTTGGTTCTCTTCCTGTAAAAGAACAGAGTAGGCCACAGAAAGACTTGGTAATGGCTGTCGCATCAAAAGAGCCGACCGAACAGAGGCAAATGTTTCATTTAACCCAATGAGGAACTGTATCAATTTCTGTTTCTCCTTATTAGCATTCAACAGAACAATATCATCTTCGCAAACTAGAACAAGATCATCAATCGCAGCAAGTTCGTCCCACAACATCTTAAGTTTTCCAAAATAAGCCGTTATTGACAGCGTACCTTGAGTGACGTGGTAGATGTCTCTATGAAGCTGGAATATGCGAGTGCCATCTACTTTGTTAAACATTTCACATAAATCCTCCCAAATGGATTGAGCGGTTGGATTGTAGATGAGGCCACTGACAAGATCTTTCGCAACTGCATTTCTGAGCCATGCTTTAACAATCGCATTGCAGCGATCCCACTGCGAACGTTGATTAACTGGAACTGATTCCCTCGGACAGGTGCCATCGATGAAGCACACTTTGTTCTTCACCAGCAAGCCCTCCATGATGGCTCTACTCCAGATCTGGTAGTTGTCAGTTCCCATTAACTGAAAGGGTATAAGTGTAGTCCCTGTTGTGTCCGAAGGATGGAGGAAAAGGCGATCATCTATAGCCATTCCAACATTACGTTCAACTACACCACCAGGTAAGTCCATATCCATTTCTGTAATAGTCTAAACTTATCGACAAAGTCGGAGCAAACAACAACTTAAAACAGAATATCCAACAACAACTCAGTAAATCTGAATCTGAGAAACAGGGAAACAGGGCAAAGTGACCAACAACACAGAGAAATAGGGCAGCGGACAGCAACTCGGAACAGAATATCCAACAGGTGCACAAAGTAACCAGCAGCACAGAGAAACAGGCGACAGAAAAGTTTCGATAAACGTCGAAAGATATCGACCAAAGAACTCACACAGCATACGCAGAGGAAAAATAACAGCTTTGATGATTGTTGAAAAGAATATCAACAAATACTTACAAAGCAGCAAACCTCATGAAGAAATTGTTGCAGAATCATCCAGAATGAGAAAATGCTCTGATACCATGAAAACTTGGAGAAGAAGCTGCATCTGCATATTGACAGATAATGTTTTTGTTTGTATTCATTATGTTGTCTGAGAAATGTACAGCGTATTGTTATTTATAGGCAGGAGAGAGAGAGAGAGCTAATTAATCATCTAACTAATCTCTACTAATATATTTTACAAGCTTGTCATCATTCTTTGTGTTAGAGCAGCTGATCTATCGTTGTTCCTAAAACCAGCAGACAAATCCTAAATATTTGATCAAGATTATGTGGATGGGACATTATATTGTCTAGTTGTATGGGTAAATATATATAGCTTTAGAATCTTTTAACGGCTAAATAGGGTTAACTGGGGTTTACATCTTAATGAAAAGGAAGGTGGTTACATTGTATTGGCTTCATAAAATTTCCAGTGCTGGTACCAACTACCTGACTTTGTGAAAAACAAAGTTTCTCTAATTGATTTATAGGGCCTATGGAGGTATATGTATATATATACTTCTTTCAGGCTCCAATTACCAAGATTCCATTAATTTTTCCAAAGGAGATAAAGCGAAAGTTCCACACGATGAATATGCTCGAATTATGTCCAGGTTGGATGAACTTGAAGAAGAAGAGTTGGTTGAGGAAAGAGCTTATATAAGTGATGTTCTGGTTCAATTCCATATGGAAGTTTGTTGATCTTAGAATGGGGTTTCTTGTTGCACTTTCGAATGGGGTTTCTTGGATTATTCTGAAGTCGTGACGACACTTTCAGATTGAAACAATTTGGAGACCCCAAACTTTCAATCGGATAAAATCAGAATACTGAACTAGAACTTGAGAAGGATTGTGAATGTGTGAGATGAAATATTCGGACCTCCCCTATGACCAATTTATAGTGTTTGTCACACCCTTTGGAAGAGACACCACACCCTTGGGAAGAGTCATTATGTCCTTTGGAAGAGACACTACACCATTTGGCCAAATCATGTAACATTTCGGCTGAACCGTGTCCCTTGGATTCAAAATTTGGCTCCAAAAAACAAAGGGACACCTTGGGATGATGACTTGGAGTCGAAGTCATTGAAACATATCGGCCTAAACTTGGCTCCAAGCATTTGTCCAAAAACCGGGAATTTTGAGGTTAAAATGTTATTAAGTCATTAATTCCAAAATTCAAATTTTACAATGACTTTTAGAATAGTGACTTTATCAAAAATAGCTAGACCCCAACCAGGGGCACTGCCCCCTTTGACCATCATTTGTTGTCTCTAAGCAACTGATGAATCTTCGATACAGTGAATCATAATATACTTACACAAGTGTGCACTCCGCACCCTCATGACTTGTTTAATGAGATACTATGATCCTATTGGTCAACTAGTCAATCCAATTACACTAAAATATCTAACAAATTTCTGGTCAAAATATCGTGGAGTAAGAGTTATGTCTTAAGATACTTCTCTGGACTAGTATGGAAAAATCTGATAATGGTAGAAGCCGAGAGCATAGGTGATGAACCTTATGGCTTTAATCATAGGAGCTGACATGGAAGAATCTGTCGAGTCAGTCTGAAGATAACATACTAGTTCTCAAATACTGTACCATAAGCAACTTCGACCAGATGCAATACATATGACCAAGTAAACGTAAGAGCTCAGTTGCAACTTCATGTCTTATTTTCCCGTCTTTCTCGTTTTAACGTTTCGTGCTACTTATTTAACATTTTTATTGTATCGAAGTTTCACAAGTTAAAAATCCAAGACGCATCGAAAGGTGACTTTTGGACCATTTCCGTTGGTTGCAACTTATTTTGGTTTAAGAAAATAATTTCACCACGGCATTGCCGCTTTACCCATAGGTTAAAACATATGAAGATTTGTGCATTGCAAAATACAATGATGTCGGATAATATGTCTGAAGCATGGATAGATCTTATATGTGATCCATGGTGAAGTTCAGTCCTTGAAAGTGCTTTCTGTGCTGAAATCTAGAAAAAAAAAATGTGCTTGTTAGTAAAGCTCAGTTGGGGTAGATGAATTGTATATATAAAAATCAATTTTCAAAATGATTGAATTCCCTAGATATTTGCGGATCTTTCATATGAATCCCCAGAAGGACAGAATGCAGAGCATGAACAGAAGACTACAGAACAATTGAGAAGACGCCAGTACTTTGATCAAGCAAAAGGAAGAAGGTATCGTTCAAGGAAGATCACATATCAGATGAAAAACTACAATGGAAGAGATATAGAATGTATAGATATTGGATTGAATATTCAGTTGTATTAAAACAGATTTACATACAATCTATTTATATATTTATAAGTAACAGCTATATTATTATTCTAACAACAATATCTAACAGCTATTGTCTCCACAATGATTGTTGTTCTTGTCTTTACAGCTTGCTTTCCTACACTCCTCCTCAAGCTAAATTGTGGGGTCACACACATTTAGTTTGCACCACACTTCTTCAAATGATGTTCCATTGACTGCTTTTGTTAATACATCGGTAAGCTGGTCTTCTGAGTGTATGTAAGGGAGTGTCACCACGCCTTTTTCTAATTTCTCCTTGATGAAATGTCTATCAATCTCAACATGTTTAGTTATATCATGTTGAACTGAATTCTCGGATATACTGATGGCAGCCTTGTTATCACATAGTAAATTACACGCATCTTTCATTGGAAATCCAACTTCATTCAATAGTTTTTGTATCCATAGTATCCCAGTCATACCTCGAGTTATTCCTCTAAACTCGGATTCTGCACTTGAAAGGGTGACTACCTTTTACTTTTTACTTTTCCATGTTACTAGATTTCCTCCCACAAGGGTGAAATATCCAGAACTTGATCTCCTATCCACCTTGCTTCCTGTCCAGTTTGAATCTGTATTTGCTTCAACCTTGAGGTTTCCATTATTTTAAAATAGGATCCCTTTTCCCGGTGTACCTTTTAGATACCTCATAACTTGCATGGCGGCTACCATATGTTCCTCTTGTGGTTGACGCATGAACTGACTAAGAACTCCCACTGAGTATGCCACATCAAGACGAGTATGTGACAGGTAGATTAACTTCCCTACTAGGTGTTGATATCCTCTTTGGTCAGCTGCTTTCGCTCCTAAGTGATCCTCAACCCATGATTCACCATAATTGGGGTTTCAGCTGGTTTGCAATCTGTCATCACTGTTTCTATCAGCAGATCCAAAACATACTTTCTTTGAGAGATAAAAATACCTCTTTTCGATCGGAGCACTTCAATGCCTAGAAAGTATTTGAGATTACCCAAGTCTTTCATTTCAAACTCTTGGAACAAGTTCTCTCTCAACTTCTTAATTTCTTCTGAATCGTCACATGTGATAATCATATCATCAACGTAAATTATTAGAAATGTTACCTTCTCATTTTTCCTTTGTAGGAACGTGTGGTCTTCATTACTCTGCTTGTAGCCGTACTTCTTCATAGATGTAGTAAATCGTCCAAACCAGGTTCTAGGATACTGTTTTAATCCATATAATGCCTTTTTTAATCGACACACTTCTCCTTTTTTAATTTTTCCTGGTATGCTTGGTGGAGCTTCCACGTACACCTCTTTAGTGAGATCTCCATGAAGAAAGTCATTCTTCACATCAAATTGGTGCAACGGCCAGTCCCTATTTGTTGCTATAGAGAACAATACTCTTATCGTATCGATCTTTGCTACTGGCGAAAAAGTCTCTGAGTAGTCAACTCCGTAGGTTTGATTATACCCTTTGGCTACTAGTCTTGCCGTATATCTCTTGATCGACCTATCTGCCTTGTGCATTATTGTGAATACCAACATGCATCCAACTGGCTTCCTCCCATGCAGAAGTATACATTTCTCCCATGTTTCATTCTTCTCCAGTACTTTCATTTCTACGCTCATTGATTGGCGTCATTCTTCCTTGGTTTGGGTCTCATGAACGTTTCTTGGTAGATTAATTGAATATATTGCTGTGCAGAAGGCATGGGCACCTTGTGACATACTCCATTTTGCCAGATTCGTGACTGGGTATTTGGATCTTTTCGGCACATTCTCAGGTTCAAACCGACTTGATGCTACTCCCCAGGTGGATCTTGGCGGAAGTGCATATCTGGCCGACTCATTTGTCTTCTCATGTTCTCTTTCTCCTGTACCATTCTCATCAAAGTAACCAGCGGAATCATTATCTGAGATTTGAGTACTAACCTCAGGAGTATAAGTCGAGATGGATGTAGCACTAGTGTCTGCCTGGAGAGATTGTATTATATTGGAGACGGCTTGGTGATACCACATTTTATTGCACATGGATCTAGTTTGGAACGTTCAGTTTTAGGAACATGGACATAGACGGAGCACCCAAAGATACGAAGTTGAAGTGTTAATGCAGATGGAACACTTACATGGTGTGAAAGCTCTTGAAGAGGATTTTCAAGCCCTATGGATTTAGTTTGGAGTCGATTGAGTATTTCTCTGAGTAGTCACTGAGGGCAAAAGGGAGTATGATGCCACAATTTTTCACTTGGAGCTATCGACTGCTATGGTTGGTTTTGAAAGATGGACACCAGTTGAGCCACCAACGTATTTGTTGATCAGGTTCCTGGCCGGATTGAATGCTTCCTTCTGACATCCTTCAGGTAATTGGCTGGTAGATGATGAGACTGATTCATATTCGATCCTAATTGATCGAAAGATTTAGCTCTAAACTTAGCCCTGATACCATGATAGAATGTATAGATATTGGATTGAATATTCAGTTGTATTAAAACATATTTACATACAATCTATTTATATACTTATAAGTAACAGCTATATTAATGTTCTAACAACAATATCTAACAGTTCTATTACTGTTCCTAACAGTTATTGTCTCCACAATAATGGTTGTTCTTGCCTTTACAGCTTGCTTTCCTACCGGAGAAAGTCGAGATTGTTAAATCATCAAACAGTGAGGTACTAATATTCATTTTTTGTGTTTTCCTTAAATACCGATTTACACTGTTCTGCTATTCTATCTCCAGGTTCTGTTAAACTTTCGAAACCAAGTCATGATGCTCTCATCTCATGGTAGTTCTCAAATGAAAACCCTTGTACTAGAATATCACTACGATGTATGTATCCATTTATATCTTATCTGAGAATCATTTTGCAGGCCTTTACAGGATCTATATAGAGCGTCCAGAATTTCAACAGACCATGATACGATCTTTTTTATTTTCTGATATTTGCATATTCTCATATATATATATATTAGTAGAACGTATTTGTACTAATGAATGATGCATCAATTTCTTTGTTTAGGGTTTTCCGAATTCTCGATCTTCAAAACCTGTTTCCAGATTCAAGTTGCAGAGAAGATAGATGGTAACTTGTATAGTATCATTGCTCCACACAGGAAAATGCTTACTTGGACCTCAAGAAATCGAAACTTCTCTTGTGCTAGACTACTTCACTCTGTTTTGAGGTTGTATGATGACTCATTAAGTGGCTATTAATATTAATCATAACATCTAACTGATACAGATAGGTTTCTTAAAACCTCGTATGTAAAAACCATTCAGACCAAAATAGGTGTTTTTTTGTCGGATTACGTGTACAAGAGCAACTTCCCCTTCCTCTGTTTTGTCAAGTCAAAACAAGTCTCAAATTTGCCAATTTGAGAGTCAAATAAGATAAAATTTAGTAGACTTGCTCCAATAGCTTAGGAATATAATTAGGTGTTATGCTTCATTCACCTCACCGGAAATCACACAAAACGATTTTAAAGTGGTTCGGAAAATTGCCTACGTCCACTAGAGCCTCTTTGATAGAATTTGTTACATGATTTCCAAAACCTTACAAATTCTCTCAATCTCTCATGTCTTTGTTCTTGCACCCACACCTACTTCTGCAGATTAGAACTCTCCTATTTATAGGAGAAGTTCTCTTCATATGCATCCAAAACGTGGGTTGCTCCTTCTTGAAAGTGGGCTGCTACTTTTGGACAAGGTGGTGGAGAAAGGTGGGTGGCTGCTCCCTTGCATTCTTCACGTGGGTTGCTCCTCTCCTTGGGTGGTTTTCAACAATCACCCACCTCCACCCAAGTGGGTCATACCAGACTGTTTGCAAATTTATTCATTCTTCAAATGAATCCACCTCTTGCTTTGACATGAGAGATTTCTGTTATCGAACATGCTTCAATGCACCTGACGGTGCTCAGCAGTGTATAATGTTGATCAAGTCCAAACAATGATGGAACTTGATCCCTGTGACGACCTTCGTCAACATATCTGATGGATTGTCTTCAGTGCCAATCTTCTTAAGTTTGATGTCACCTTCTTCTAATATTTCACGTACAAAGTGAAATCGGACATCTAAATGTTTTGTTCGAGAGTGATAAACTTGATTCTTTGCCAAATGGATTGCACTTTGACTGTCACAGTAAACGGTAACCTCTTGCTGCTCAAAGCCCAATTTTGTTACCAATCCCTGTAACCAAATAGCTTCTTTCACGGCTTCTGTTACAGCCATGTATTCAGCCTCAGTTGATGATAGTGCAATTGTTGTCTGCAAAGTTGATCGCCAACTAACTGGTCCTCCCGCCATAGTGAACACATAACCAGTTGTCGATCGACGTTTGTCAAGATCACCTACATAGTCTGAATCAACATATCCAGTTACTAGACTATCTACACTCTTATCGAACCTTAAACCAACATCTACGGTCCCAACAATATACCGTAGAATCCACTTAGTCGCATACCAATGGCCTGGGAGATATCAGGTCGTGTACACACCATATCATACATTAATCTTCCAACAACACTTGCATATAGGACATTCCTCATGTAGTCCCGTTCTTCATCAGTTTTAGGAGACTCCAATGCACTAAGCTTGAAATATAAGGCCATAGGAGTAATCACCGACTTCGTCTTCGAGTCGATGTTAAAGAGTTGCAGTATTCTCTTCAGATACTGTTTCTGAGTAAGGTGAACTGTTCCTTTCACCCTATCTCTGTTGATCTCCATCCCCAGTATTCTTCGTGCTTCTCCTAAATCTTTCAGTTCAAACTCATTACTTAACTGAGTTTTTAAACGAGCTATCTCCCCCTTACTTTTACATGCAATCAACATATCATCTACATATAAAAGCAAATAAATGAAAGATCCATCTGCAAGTTTTCTGAAATATACACAATGATCGTATTGGTAACGAGTGTATTTCAGACCCATCACAAAACGGTCAAACCGCTTATACCATTGTCGAGGTGACTGCTTCAAGCCATAGAGAGACTTCTTCAAACTGCATACCCAATTTTCTTTGCCAGTTTCTTTGAATCCTTCTGGTTGAGACAGATAAATCTCCTCTTCCAGATCACCATGCAAGAAAGCCGTCTTTACATCAAGCTGTGCTAACTCAAGATCATACTGTGAAACCAAAGCTAGTAATATTCGAATGGATGAAGGCTTAACAACATGAGAGAATACCTGACTGTAGTATATTCCCTCTGTCTGGGCGTAGCCCTTGGCTACCAACCTAGCTTGGTATCGTACTCCATTTTTAGCAGCTTGATCATCTTTCTGATTGAAGATCCACTTACAACCAAATACCTTCTTTCCTTTTGGAAGCGGCACAACGTCCCAAGTCGGGTTCTGGTGAAGAGACTGCATCTCTTCATTCATTACCTTTGTCCATTCAACTTGTTCACTGGACTGTACAGCTTCTCTATAAGTGGTTGGGATCTCACCCCCTTCAACTGGTAATGCATATGTCACATAGTCTGCATAACGTGTTGGTACACGTGTTGGTACACGTGTCTCTCGCCTCGGTTTGTTGGTTTTTATCGATTCGGGTTGACATGGAGGTACTGTGACCGGTTCATCTTGTCCATGCTTTTCCAACTTCTGTGAAGTAATAAACTCCACCTTCTGCGAATCTTCTGATGTTTCGCCATCACTGCTACCTTCACGGGAATCTTTATGCTTATGTGACTTAAACATCTCAGATTCATTGAATGTAACATCTCTCCTAATTCTTACCTTTTTGGACTCTATGCACCAGAGTCTATACCCTTTTACACCAGTACTAAAGCCAAAGAATTTTGCTTTCTTAGCTCTAGGATCAAGCTTACTTTCTTTAACATGAGAGTAAGCAGGACATCCGAAAATGTGTAAAAAATCATAATCAGTAGCATGTTTACCTCTCCACATTTCAATGGGTGTCTTCCCATCATTGGCAGCTAAAGGTAGTCAGTTGATGATGTAGCAGGCATATGTCACGGCTTTAGCCCAAAATTTCTTGCTGAGTCCAGCAGTCAACATCATAAATCTCACTTTCTCTAATAAAGTACGATTCATTCGTTCTGATGCGGTGTACCTCGTACTGTGAAGTGTCTGACAATTCCCTCTCTCCGACATACTTCCATGAAGGGGTCTGACGTGTAATCACCTCAATTATCATATCTAAGCCGCTTGATCTTCCTGTCGGTCTGATTCTCAACCATTTTCTTCCAATCAAGGAAGATTTTCAGCACTTCATCTTTATTCTGCATCGTATACACCCACACACGACGAGAATAATCATCAAGAAAAGTTACAAACCAATGTTTACCTCCCAAAGATGCATTTTGGGTCAGTCCCCAAACATCAGAGTGCACATAGTCAAGAATTCCCTGTGTATTGTGTACTGCGTTTCCAAACTTGACTCGCCTCTGCTCCCCCAATACACAGTGCTCACAGAAAGATAATTTACCAGTCTTGGCATTTGAGTAAGCCTTGCTTCACCAGTGTTTGCAAAGCTTTTTCTCATGCATGTCTCATACGCATATGCCAAAGACTGGTGGTGTCGACAACAGTTTCATTCAGCTTCTCACAGCTTGTGGAAGCTCTTCCCTCGACAGTACTTCCCTGCAAGAAGTACAAGTTTCCTCGCCTTAAACCCTTCATAGCCACCTGAACTCCCATTAATACTTTGAGTGTTCCGTCTTCAATGGTGATTCTGAATCCCTTTGAATCCAGAGATCTCAGTGAGATGAGATTCTTCCGCAAGTCCGGAACATACCGAACTTCTGTTAGAGTCTTGATGCTACCATCGTGCATCTTTAACTGAATGCTACATATTCCTTATATCTTACAGGCACTGTCATTGCCCATAAGAACTGCTCCACCTGCGATCTTTGTGAAGTCAATAAACCAGTCCCGATTATGACACATATGATAGGTACATCCGGAATCCATAATCCATTCATTGGAATGACAAATGGATAATGAACTTATCAAGGAAAAATCTGAATCATCATCTTTGTCCACGACATTGGCTGCAGTGGGTTGATTCTGCGATTGTCCCTTTCGGTTTGGACATTCCTTCTTCCAGTGTCCTTTTTGTGACAAAAGGCGCACTCGTCTTTGGCGAGTTTTTTATCGACTGATGAACCACGTGAAGTGGTCTGTGTCTTTGATTTTGAATCGTTCTTCTTTCTGGGATGCCTTGAATGTGGTCTCCCTCTTGCTGTTAAAGCTTCACTTGATGTATCTTGTTGTACCTACTTATCCCTTTTCCGGTACTCATTACTAATTAAAGAACTAGATACATTGCTGAACTTAATAATTTCCTTCCCGTACAGTAGAGTAGTAATTAAATGATCATACGTATCGGGCAAGAAATTTAACAAAAGTAAAGTTTTATCTTCATCATCTATTTCAATATCTTAGTTTAACAGATCAGCAAGAATTTGGTTGTAACTGTTCAGATGTTCGGACATTGAAATACCTTCACGAAATTGGAATCTGAAGAGCTTCTTCTTCAAGTGCAAACGACTCTCAATGCTCTTCTTCATGAACTTATCCTCCAACTTCTACCAAAGTACCTTAGCATTTGTCTCTCTCATGACAAAATACTTTTGTTCTTTGGTAAGGCACAATCGGATTGTATTACACGCTTGAGTGTTGAACTTCTTCCAATCTCGATCAGTCACATCATCTGGGTTTTCTCCCAACGCAATATCCAATTCTTGTTGGATCAAGACGTCCATGACTTCACATTGCCACATGCTGAAGTTGCTTGTCCCATCGAACTTCTCAACTTGAAATTTGGCATTTGAAACATTGGACTGTTGCCTGGAGCTACTGACATTATCAGAGCTCCCATCTCCTCCCGATATTTTCATTCGAAATTTCAAATATTAGAGTCAAAATTTCAAACTTCTAACCATACGGATGAATCCGGAATGATCCAAATAGTTGAAAAACACTATTTGATCGTTGAAATCGAACTCCGGATGACTTCGATCTGCCGGATGACTTGAAAATGGACGGTTCAGATCTGTCGGGCGTGTGGGGGTGCGTGGGGCGCGTGGAATCACTTTCCGAACAGCTACAGGGTGCGTGGGGCGTGTGGGGGCGCGTGGGCGCATGATTTTCAGTCGTTTCCAACCTCCGGGGCGCGTGAATTTTTGTAGAAACTTGCAGGGGCAAGTGTGGGCTGCTCCAACCTCCGATTTCGATTCCGTTTGCGGCAACGGATTCGTATTGACGAGAGGAACACCCTGGTGTTGTTGAAAATTGAAATTGAGCAACTTGAATTTTCAGACAACTTAGCTTTGATACCACTTGTTATGCTTCACTCACCTCACCGGAAATCACACAAAACGATTTTAAAGTGGTTCGGCAAATTGACTACGTCCACTAGAGCCTCTTTGATAGAATTTGTTACAAGATTTCCAAAACCTTACAAATTATCTCAATCTCCCATGTCTTTGTTCTTGCACCCACACTCCTTTGTTCTATAGATTAGAACTCTCATATTTATAGGAAGCGTTCTCTTCATATGCATTCAAAACGTGAGCTGCTCCTTCTTGAAAGTGGGTTGCTACTTTTGGAGAAGGTGGTGGAGAAAGGTGGTGTTGATGATGGAGACTTTCGGGTCACCACTGTTGATGATGGAGACTTTCGGCCACCACCACTTGCTGAAGTGGACCACTCACTGAAGTGGAGCACTTCTGGTGGAGCACTTGCTGAAGGTGGACAAGCCAACTTATGTGGCCTATAAGAACCAACAATGTTTGAAGGATAATTACAACAGACTTGAACCATGAATTTGAGAGAAGAGTTGGTTGTTGGTGTCTTGACTGTGGCAGAAAATAGTGTTGTTGTTAGACAGAAATACGGAGTGAGTGTTTCAGAGTGCGATACAATTTGTAACACTATTTGTTTATAGTGAAAGTGTAGGTGTAAGTCGTGGACGTAGCCAAATTGATGAACCACGTAAATCCTTGTGTCGTTTTGCATTTCTCTTAATCCATCGAGCCCCAAGATCCTGCAAGGTGGAAATTAGCAGCAGCTAATATCCCAACAATTGGTATCAGAGCCTTCGGTTGGTGAATCAAAGGCAAGGACGACGTTTACGGAAAATAATTTTTCGTATTCATCCTATATGTTCAAGTGGGAACAATGGCGCTAGAGAAGGAGTCCAAAATTTCTCATTTCTATGGCACAAATTTTGGATTCTGGAAGATGCAAATTGAAGAAAGCTTGTACCAGAAGGATCTTTATTTACCTTTGGGTAAGAAACCAAAGGAGCACTTGCTGAAGTGGAGAACTTGCTGAAGTGGAGCACTTCTGGTGGAGCACTTGCTGAAGGTGGATAGGCCACTCATGAAGGTAGACAAGCCAACTTATGTGGCCTATAAGAACCAACAATGTTTGAAGGATAATTACAACAGACTTGAACCACGAATTTGAGAGAAGAGTTGGTTGTTGGTGTCTTGAGTGTGGCAGAAAATAGTGTTGTTGTTAGCCAGAAATACGGAGTGAGTGTTTCAGAGTGCGATACAATTTGTAACACTATTTGTCTATAGTGAAAATGTGGGTGTAAGTCGTGGACGTAGCCAAATTCGTGAACCACGTAAATCCTTGTGTCGTTTTGCATTTCTCTTAATCAATTGAGCCCCAAGATCCTGCAAGGTGGAAATTAGCAGCAGCTAATATCCCAACAATTGGTATCAGAGCCTTCAGTTGGTGAATCAAAGGCAAGGAAGACGTTTACGGAAAATAATTTTTCGTATTCATCCTATATGTTCGAGTGGGAGCAATGGCGCTAGAGAAGGAGTCCAAAATTTCTCATTTCGATGGCACAAATTTTGGATTCTAGAAGATGCAAATTGAAGACAACTTGTACCAGAAGGATCTTTATTTACCTTTGGGTAATAAACCAGAGGAAATGAAAGATGACGATTGGGTGGCACTGGATCGGAAAACTCTCAGGCACATAAGGCTATCACTGTCAAAATCAGTGGCCTACAACATCAAGAATGAGAAGACGACCGCATATCTCATGGCGGCCCTCTCCAGTATGTATGAACAGCCTTCTGCAGCAAACAAGATTCATCTGATAAAGAAGTTTTTCAATATGACAATGTCAGAAGGAACACCATTCAGAGATCATCTCAGCAAGTTCAAAGAAGTGACAGAAGAGATAGAAGCAGTGGGCATGGTGTTTAGTGAAGAGATACGTGTCTGTCTAATTCTTGGGCAGTTGCCCAATAGTTGGAAAGGCATAGTCACTGCAATCAGCGGAACTGCATGTAAAAAGAAAACTCTGAAGTTTGATGATGTGATCAGCATCATTATGACTGAAGAAATTAGAAATCAGTCGAATGTCACTTCTAGCTCAGGGTCAGCTTTGAACGTAGAGAGCAAAGGTAGGGATTCAAAGCAGAATTGAGGGGGCAATTCCAAGTCCAAGAGTGGGAGGTCACAATCTCAGAATCCCAAAAATTACAACAATCAAAACCAGAAGGTGATCGAGTGTTGGAACTGCGGGAAGCTCGGGCACTACAAGAACCAGTGTAGATCCCCGAAGAAGGAAAAGAAAGGCAAGCAGGAAGCAAACATCGCTGCAGAAGAGGCAGATGATGTTTTGGTATGCTCTTTGGAGAGCAAGTCTGAGTCATGGGTGTTTGACTCGGGAGCTTCCTTTCATGCGACCTCCAACAGAGAACTCTTAATGAGTTATTCACCAGGTAATCTTGGCAAAGTTTATCTTGGTGATGATCAACCTTGTGATGTGGTTGGCAGGGGTGATGTACAGATCAAGTTAAATGGATATGTGTGGAAGTTAAGGGATGTGAGACACATTCCTGACTTAAGAAAGAATTTGATCTCGGTGGGGCAGCTCGCAGCAGAAGGTTGTGACACAACCTTCAATGGTGATTCTTGGAAGTTTCTAAAGGTGCAATGACAGTTGCTCGTGGCCAGAAGAGTGGTACGCTCTATACGACAACGAACGTTGGTGGGTCAATTGTAGTTGCGGACAGCAAAGATGATACAAATCTTTGGCACCAGAGACTTGGTCACATGAGTGACAAGGGTCTCAAGATACTGCATTTCAAGGGAAGAATACCAGACTTGAAGTCAGTTGACACTGACTTGTGTGAAAGCTGCATCTTTGGGAAGCAGAAGAGAGGGAACTTTATGAAGAGTGGCAGAGCAGCAAAGCAGGAAAAGCTTGAGCTAGTTCAAACGAATGTTTGGGGTTCAACCACTGTCTCATCCATTGGCGGGAAGTCATATTTTGTGACTTTCATTGACGACCATTCCAGAAAGGTATGGGTTTATTTCTTGAGACATAAATCTGAGGTATTTGAAATGTTCAAGATATGGAAAGCCATGGTAGAAAATGAGACAGGTTTAAAGATCAAAACTTTGCGATCCGACAACGGTGGTGAGTATGATGACATGGAGTTCATGAAGTTCTGTTTTGAGAATGGCATCAGACTAGCAAGGACTGTACCAGGAACACCACAACAGAATGGTGTAGCAGAACGAATGAACCGGACATTGACTGAGAGAGCCAGATGCATGCAAATACATGCAGGACTGCCCAAGCAGTTCTGGGCAGAGACAGTCAATACAGCAGCATACTTGATCAACCGTGGACCATCGGTTCCGCTAGGGTTCAGAATACCAGAAGAGGTATGGAGCGGAAAAGAGGTAAAACTTTTTCATTTGAAAGTTTTTGGTTGTGTATCATATGTGCATATTAGTGATCAGGCTAGGGGAAGCTTGACTCCAAGTCACTAAAATGCACCTTCAGCCCAGTATCGGATATGGTGAAGATAAGCTTGGGTACAAGTTATGGGATGACCAGACAAAGAAGGTGATCAGAAGTCGAGACGTGATATTCAATGAAAAAGTCATATACAAGGACAGAAAAAACACTACAGCCCAGTAGTGTAGCATAGAGCAATCCTATGTACGTTGATCCAGATGATATCTCGGACAGAAGTATAGTGCAGCAAGCAATGGAAAGTCCTCAACCAGAGGAACAGACACCGCAGAGGAGCACACAACAGAATGATCAACCACAGTCTCCATCTTCTTCATCTCCAGTATTGAGGAGATCTTCACGGCCTACTATACCAAATAGACGATACATGAATTATTTGTTGCTTACTGATGCAGGAGAACCTGAATGCTATGATGAAGCATGTCAATGAGAATTCTCTAGCAAGCGGGAGCATGCAATGAAAGAATAGATGGATTCCCTTATCTCTAACCATACATGGGAGCTAGCTGAGTTACCCATTGGAAAGAAGGTGTTACACAACAAATGGGTGTATCGAGTCAAGGAGCAATATGACGGTTCCAAAAGGTACAAGGCGAGACTTGTAGCCAAGGGCTTTCAGCAGAAAGCAGGTATCGATTACACCGACATTTTTTCCCCGGTTGTAAAACTGACGACCATTCGGTCAGTTTTATGTATTGTTGCAGCAGAAAATTTGCAACTGGAGCAGTTAGATGTCAAAACTGCTTTCCTCCATGGTGATCTCGAGGATGATATATACATGGAGCAACCGGGGGGTTCTCAGAGAATGGCAAGGAGAAACTCGTTTGTAAACTGCGAAAGAGCTTATATGGGTTGAAACAAGCTCCAAGGCAGTGGTACAAAATTTTTGATGGTTTTATGCAAACAAATGGCTATTTTAGATGCAATGCTGACCATTGTTGCTACTTCAAAAGGTTTGAGTCCAGCTATAATATTTTGCTGCTTTATGTCGATGACATGTTAGTGGCAGGTTCAGATATAGGCGAAATCAAACGATTGAAGAAGCAATTGTCCAGTGAGTTCGAGATGAAGGATTTGGGTTCAGCAAAGCAGATTCTTGGGATGAGAATCAACAGAGATGAGTCAAATGGTACTTTGGAGTTATCTCAGGCGGAGTACATTGGGCGTGTTCTCAGACGATTCAGCATGTGTGATGCTAAGACGGTCAACACACCATTGGCTTAGTCATTTCCGACTATCCAAGGAGCAGTCACCCAAGACGGAAGAAGAAAGGAACTTCATGGCTAAGGTTTCATATGCCTCAGCCATTGGAAGTCTCATGTATGTCATGGTTTGCACAAGGCCGGATATTGCTCATGCAGTGGGAGCGGTGAGCAGGTTCATGACCAATCCTGGAAGACAACACTGGGAAGCGGTCAAGTGGATACTCAGGTATCTAAGAGGCACTACTGATAGCTGCCTATGTTTCAGGAGAAACGAGTTGAGACTACAAGGCTTTGTAGACTCGGATTTTGCTGGTGAGGTAGACAACAGGAGGAGGACTACCGGCTATGTATTCACAGTGGGGACTACTGCAGTCAGTTGGATATCGCAGATACAAAAGATAGTAGTGTTATCAACCACAGAGGCGGAATACATAGCAGTCACTGAGGCAAGCAAGGAGATGTTCTGGTTACAAGGTTTGTTAGCAGAATTGGGTTTAAGACAGGTAAAGAATGTTTTTCATAGTGACAGTCAAAGTGCGATACATTTGGCAAAGAACTCTGCATTTCATTCAAGAACCAAGCATATTGGACTTCGTTATCACTTTGTCAGGTCTCTACTTGAGGATGGAGTTTTAATACTCGAGAAGATCTAAGGCAGCAAAAACTCAGCTGACATGTTAACCAAGTCAGTCACCACAGAGAAACTGAAGCTGTGCTCAGCTTCAGTTGGTCTTCAACAATAGAAGACTGGTAAGTCTCACACCCAATTTCACTCATAGTTACAGGTGGAGTTAAAGTCTCCAAGTGGGAGATTGTTGATGATGGAGACTTTCGGGTCACCACTGTTGATGATTGAGACTTTCGGGCCACCACCACTTGCTGAAGTAGACCACTCACTGAAGTGGAGCATTTCTGGTGGAGCACTTGCTGAAGTGGAGCACTTCTGGTGAAGCACTTGCTGAAGTGGAGCACTTCTGGTGGAGCACTTGCTGAAAGTGGACAGGTCACTCATGAAGGTGGACAAGTCAACTTCTGTGACATATAAGAACCAACAATGTTTGAAGGATAATTACAACAGACTTGAACCACGAATTTGAGAGAAGAGTTGGTTGTTGGTTTCTTGAGTGTGGGAGAAAATAGTGTTGTTGTTAGCCAGAAATACGGAGTGAGTGTTTCAGAGTGTGATACAATTTGTAACACTATTTGTCTATAGTGAAAGTGTGGGTGTGAGCTATGGACGTAGTCAAATTGGTGAACCACGTAAATCCTTGTGTCGTTTTGCATTTCTCTTAATCCATCGAGCCCCAAGATCCTGCAAAGTAGAAATTAGTCGCAGCTAATATCCCATCAGGTGGGTGGTTGCTCCCTTTCAACAAAAAACATTCATACCAAAATTGGTGTTTTTTCTGTAGGATTACGTGTACAAGAGCAACTTCCCCTTCCCTCTGTATTGTCAAAGTCAAAACAAGTCTCAAATTTGCCAATTTGAGAGTAAAATAAGATAAACTTTAGTAGACTTGCTCCAATAGCTTAGGAATATAATTAGGATCTCACCATCATCTTCCATTAAAGCGTCAGCTCTCTAGAATATTGATAAGCCGACAGAGAAATTTCAAAGAAGATTTTTAAAAAAAAACTTCTGTGAGGTCAAAATCATGGGTCCCAGTTCCGTTCCAACTCTCATTGTTTTTATAAGTCAACAAAGGAAGGCGTTTTCTGAGTAATGAAGGCTCTTCATCATATCTATAAAGCATCACTTCGGATTAATCAACAGGGGGATATTTTGGCTGCGATCGACCCACCAAGGTTAGCAATACTCTGTTACTTTCTGCTTTTTACGTCCTGAATTGCCTAAAGATTAGGGCTTGATCAAGTCTGTAATTAGCTATATGTGCACTTCTTTATCATCCCAAACCAAGAATTGTACTTCTGCTTGTTTTTCTAGCTGTTTTACAGGTTTGATTTCTGTTATATGACGAGAAACCCTATTTATTTATAGCGTAAAAGATGCTAATTAGTATACAGGAATGACCCTCTACCAACTAACATAACTGTCATGTCAACTACCATTTCGCAGAGAGGAAACTAGATCAAGATCAGGAATTTTTTTTAAAATTATGCATTTTACTTTTTTTTTAAAAAAAAAGTAAATATACAAAAAAAAAAATTAGAAAACTGGGTATACGCGCACCCCGAGTTAGCGCCTATTGGGCATAGGCGCACCCAGGGGTGCGCCTGTGAAGCCCAAATCTCTTTTTTTTTTTAAATCATTTTGTTCAAAAATGATGACTCGATATTTAATTAAAAATAAAATTATGTATCTATTAAAAAAAATTATAGTAAGTAGATATTTTAATTGCGATTCAAATTATGCAAAAAATATTAAATTTGGATTTACGGATTGACTGTACGGCATGCCGTAAGTTGAGATATGAAAATTGTCCTTAAAATATTATAACTCGGACCATGTAAGTCCAAACTCAACACGGTTAAAGTCATTTAGGTAGTAAATCAATTATCTACGTAGGATAATTTTTTGGATTAAAAATACAATAATTTTGTAACCTAACATCGTTTACACCCAAATTTGACCGAAATAAGTAAATGCATTAGGTGAGAAATTTAATTATATACTTACTAAAAAAAATTAACAAAATTACGGTGCGTAGATAATTTAATTATGAATTAAATGACGCTAACTATGCGTTAATTTTTTACTTTTAGACTGACTGTATAATACGGTACGTAAAAACCTATACATACGATACAAACACTTTCAAATAGTGTTTTGCATAGTAAGTTTACTGTATAATAGTGAAATTTACTATGCAAAACACTATTTGGAAGTTTTTGTATCGTATGTATAGTTTTTTACGTACTGTATTATACAGTCAGTCTAAAAGTCAAAAATTAACGCATAGTTAGCGTCATTTAATTCGTAATTAAATTATCTACGCACCGTAAATTTTTTTATTTTTTTTGAGTAAGTATATAATTAAATTTCTCACCTAATGCATTTACTTATTTCGGTCAAATTTGGGTGTAAACGATGTTAGGTTACAAAATCATTGTATTTTTAATCCAAAAAATTATTCTACGTAGATAATTGATTTACGACCTAAATGACGTTAACCGTGTTGAGTTTGGACTTACATGGTCCGAGTTATAATATTTTAAGTACAATTTTCATATCTCAACTTACGGCATGCCGTACAGTCAATCCGTAAATCCAAATTTAATATTTTTTGCATCATTTGAATCGCAATTAAAATATCTACTTACTATAATTTTTTTTAATAGATACATAATTTTATTTTTAATTAAATATCGAGTCATCATTTTTTAAAAAATTGATTTTTTTTTTAAAAAAAAAGAGAGATTTGGACTTCACAGGCGCACCCAGGGGTGCGCCTATGCCCAATAGGCGCTACCTCGGGGTGCGCCTATACCCAGTTTTCTAAAAATAATTTGTATATTTACTTTTTTAAATAAAAAAAGTAAAATGCATAGTTTTAAAAAAAATTCCAAGATCAGATCAAACTTATTACAATAGTTAGGAACAACACTACTACTTAGAGAGAGTGAAACAGATTTTTACATTTACAAGAAGTCCCCAGCTGATGATCAACTAACTGCTATAACTGTCAACGACCCACATTAACTGCATGGATTTATTTGATTCCGGAAACAATCTAGCTTGTACAGATACTATTTTTGTCTGTCGGACTAATCATTGATTATCTGAATTTCATCATGTATTGCAGGTAGCTCACCATTTCATCTCACATATCATGTCTGCTGAAGGATCTAGTCATCCGTCTATAATCGAGAAACTCCATGGACAACAACAGCCATACCTCTTCTCTATAGTTTCTCCCAACTTTTGCAGCAGCAGAACCGCTTCGTACAGCTATGGAGACGAAAAATTTACTGCTCATCACATACACTCCCCCTCAGAGAAAGGTTTCTCCGGTTTCATGCTCGATTTTCTCATGGGCGGAGTGTCTGGCGGCATCTCCAAATCGGCCGCTGCCCCAATCGAGCGCGTCAAACTCTTGATCCAAAACCAAGACGAGATGATAAAAAACGGACGCCTCTCCAAACCCTACAAGGGAATCGTCGACTGCTTCTCCCGAACCATCAAAGACGAAGGGATGATCTCTCTGTGGAGAGGAAACACTGCAAACGTCATCAGGTACTTCCCGACCCAAGCCCTGAACTTCGCGTTTAAGGATCACATCAAGAGACTCTTGAACTTCAACAAGGATAGAGATGGTTACTGGAAGTGGTTCGCCGGAAACTTGGCCTCCGGTGCAGCTGCTGGAGCTGCGTCTTCTCTGTTTGTGTACTCTATCGACTATGCTCGAACCCGTTTGGCTAACGATGCAAAAGCCTCGACCAAGGGTGGCGGCGAGAGGCAGTTCAATGGTTTAGTTGATGTTTATCGGAAGACGCTTAGGTCTGATGGTATCGCGGGGCTCTACCGTGGATTCAATGTTTCGTTGGTCGGAATCACCGTTTACCGCGGTCTGTACTTTGGGTTGTATGATTCTTTGAAGCCTGTGGTTCTTGTTGGCGGCATGCAGGTACGACAAGTATTAATGCATCAAGTTGGGTTTGTAGTTTCCAGAAAATAACCAAGCTGCATTCAATTTTGGACGAATTGCAAAATATATATTACATTATTTTTCGTAAAAAACTAAATTTAATGAATTTGCAGTAGGTTTATTTTAAGAAAACAACCCAGACTTTCACATTTTCTAAGTTTGATTTATTTGTTAAATATGTGTTCAAAAGTGATAAATTGAAAATGATTTTATTTTTCTAAATAGGAGATATTCTATCCATTTAAACAATCTGTCAAATTTAACAAAAAAGTGAGTATATAATGTTTGCAAAATTATATATCAAGAAAAAAAAAACGGTATTTTTTCAATTCGTCCAAAGTTCGCTATAAGTTTGATATGCAATTCGATAATTAACTCTTGTATTTTTTTTATGCATTATTTATTTCATGCCATTATAAACAGAATGCTGGTTCTGAACTTTCTGTGGAGTGTTTTGTTTCTGCAGGATAGTTTCTTTGCCAGTTTCGCACTCGGATGGGCGATTACGGTCGTAGCAAGTTTGTCATCTTACCCCTTTGATACAGTAAGGAGGAGGATGATGATGACTTCTGGGGAAGCCGTCAAGTACAAGACCTCATTCCATGCATTTAACCAAATCATCAAGAGCGAAGGCCCCAAGTCACTCTTCAAGGGTGGCGGTGCAAACATTCTCCGTGCAGTTGCTGGAGCGGGTGTCCTTGCTGGCTACGACAAGCTCCAGCTCGTCGTGTTTGGCAAGAAGTATTAATCAACTCTTCATACACTCAGTTAAATGATGATGACGACAGTGATTTTTCAATCATTTTGGATGGACACATTTTTGTGTGATTTCAGTATTGTTCTATTAGACATTTGTCTTGAAAGACTCCAAATAAAGACAGTGTGTTTCTTCTGCAGATTAATGGGTTCTTCCTATATGCAGTTTACTTTCTTGTGTTACAAGGTATTTGTCCCCATGGTTGAATTATAGCTTCATAAAGCTGCTCAAATGAAACTGTGTTTCTGCAAATTGAAGGAGCTATTCACAAGTTGAATCCATTTTCTTGGATCACAAGGTATTATGTCCTCATTGTTAAATAGACAAAACATCAACAAGTTGTTAATAGTATTAATTACACCAACAGGATACAAATTTCTTTTAACCATTGTTCTCAACTCCATGACATTTTAAAATCCATTCAACCATTTGGTCTTTTCTTCTGCTTCCTTTTCTTAAAGTTATGAAGTAGACCTTCCCTCTCTGCAGATGATGTGGAGATAACCCACTTGCTAAACTCAATCTCACTCATTCCCTTGAAACGAGCAAGAATCATATATTCCTTCTTTTTACGATCCCATTCACCATTTCCCCTCTTTTTCATAGCCACAGAAAACCCAAACTGCTTATCATTATGCACAGCAGAATTCCCCAAAATTCCAGGACCCAAATTGACAACTTCCTCATTCCGATGAGCATATACGATTCCTGGCAAGTAAATCAAATTAAACATGAGACAAACTCGGAAGAAAGGATTCTATTTGAAGATCATAAGGTGTCTTGATGATGAACTTACCAAGATCTTCGAGCGTTAGCTTACTAGTAGCAGCTTTCTTAGGATTCTTCACTGTTCCATCCATAGATCCTGATACTAATTCAGTACAATCCGGATTTGTTGTGGCAACCTGTTTCTCGTGTGTTTCTATGATCTCACTGGTGAAAAGCTTATCAGATAAATCGCGGAACAAATTAGAAATCCCAAAAAGCTCGCCTTGGAATTCTTTGCAATCCTGAAAAATAAAAGGTGGCACAAAAGGAAAATTCATTTTCTTCCGATGAAAATACTGAAAAATCAAACCTTCTGATGTTTTTTTTACTGAGAGAACAGAACAGAGACTGACTTTACCTGAACACCCTCGAAGTACCGCTTTTCCATTTTTCCAGAAATTGCTATGTTTGACAGCTGCTGTTTATAGATCTGGCGCGAATAAACGAGTTCTTCAAGAGACCCAGCAGCAAGAAGGCGGAAAACGACGATATGTCGCTTCTGCCCAAACCGAAAAGATCTGTCTTGGGCTTGTAAATCATTAGCAGGGTTCCAATTTGGATCGAATATCACTACACGATTCGCTGAGACAAGATTCAACCCAAGCCCACCTGCTCTGGTTGATATCAAGAAGACCTGCCATTATAATATAAAGAGAGGTAAATTTTGTTCAACTTTCCTAAACCAAATGTTTCATTGATGAATCAAGAAACATAAAGAAAAATCACCATCTTGCTAGGACTGGAATTGAATTCATCAACGAGAGGTTGTCGTAAATTTTGCGGAGTTGATCCATCAAGCCTTGAAAAGCAATACCCTTTCCGTATGAGAAACTTCTCCAATATATCAAGCATCCTAAGAGTAGAACTCTTCACAATCACAAGATAATCGACAACCAAAAGAAAGTATGAATTCATTTATTTTTTTATTAAAACATAAAATCCGTAGCTTTAGGGTCAGTTACCTGACAGAGTAACTAAAGAGGAGAATTTTGTCGCCTTTGGAGGACCATGATAACATTAACTTCTCAAGTGCACGCATCTTTCCACAGTGCTTGACATCACTTAGTCCCATAAAGCTCTCACTTTGCATATTCCCACCAACAGTATCACTGTCGGGTCCAAAAACAGCAGTAGCAAATTCGGCATCTCTTCTTTGCTTTTGTTCATCGTCCCGAGGGTTTGGCTTTATCAGCTCCAGATGATTACTTATCTGTTAAAATAGAAATCCACAGTCAACTACAAAATCCACTATTACAGAAGTGTAAGTATTTTTTTTATGGGTGAATCAAGATATAGTTAATTAAATAAAAAAGATCATATTTTATCAACCATAACAGTCATCACTTCTCCCTTTTCATTAGCTAATCAGAAAAAATCTAATCAAAACCAAACTAAACTAACCCACAATAAGTTGTCTCTAAGTTCCAAAGTTCATTGACCAAAAACAAAAGTTCCAAGGTTCAACCCTAAGAGAGTAAAAAGTATCCTAACTAAAGAAAGGTGCACATTGTATGCTTCACATAAGGAAATTCTATGAAACTTATAGGGGAACACCATGAGAAAAAAGTTAACCTTTCAGGAAAAAATGATCGAATGCACAATGTACGCTTTCTAAAAGAAATTTTAGATTGAAAATTAGTGAGATATTTTTTTTCATTTTCAAGAAAGAAAAAAAAAAGATTTAGTGAGATAACTAACAGCTTCCCGGAATTGAAAGGATCTCAGTTTCTCACTTATCTATATTTCACCCCTTCTAGCACTGTTCTTCTAGAAAAAGCATAATACGAGGAGACTTTTCACCTGCTGGAGTTTGACAAGACAAGGAAGGACGATACAGAAAGGGCACGACTCACAACCTTCAGGGTTACTCTTGTGGAGGTAAGGCCATATAACTCCATCTGGAACAGTTCTTTTGCAACACTCTGCTTGAGTAAGAGGACTTCCACAGCTACAAGGAAGGTCTTTATTTATAAGACACTGTATATCAGGTAACTGCAACATTCTTCTGTAAACTCTCTTTTGCAATTCACTCATGGAGCAAAAAACAACATTATCCTCCTTCCCCATCATGAGATGCCCAATCGTCTCCTCCTTGGTTCTTCTCAAAAAGTATTTACGCAGAACCGAGACTAAGTGTTGTTTTCTCTCATCAGCAATTCGAACAAATCTCTTGGGAGCAGAGGATCTTTGCCCATGTCGAAGTGGCTCATCGTAAAATTCTCGAAAATGTTCCCTTGTTCCTAAGGAACCCGGAGCAACCCAATCAAATAAGTTAAACAGCTCCATTAATTTGTTCTGCATTGCAGTTCCAGTGAGACCAATCCGCCTGTTGGTCTTAATTTTTTGACAAGCAGTGTAAAGTTTTGATTTTTCATTCTTGAGGCGATGTGCCTCGTCAACTACCACAACCTCCCATTTAAGATCCGATAAAATGGTACCGTGGATTCTAAATGTATCAAAACTTGTAATTAATACCTCAACTCCACTTGATTTTAACTTTTCAAGAACCACATCTCTGTTTGCTCCGTGGTAAATGGAGACTGTGAAAGTTGACCATTTTGAAAATTCACTCTCCCAATTGTTGATAACTGATGTAGGGCAAACTATTAACACGGCTCCCTTTGTATTGGTTTGATTTTCGTGAAGTGTACTCTCATTTCCATCTTCTTTTTTGAAAATAGCAGCTAGAAATGCAATGGTTTGAATAGTTTTCCCGAGACCCCTGCAAAAGTAGCGCAGATTTCAGGGAAAAGAGATTGGACTTGGGTATTTTTCAAATGTTTAGATCACCTAGAAAAATTGGTAGATATATACGTATACATGCTTTCCTGATACTGTGATAGACTTCACAAAGAAGTTATTCACACATGATCAGACTATGGAAATGCAATATTTCTTTTTAAAATTGTCATATCAAGTTCAACAAACAGTGAAGCCGAGTAGCAACATAGCATTACAGTATAAAAGGAAATTCTTTTCTGATCAAAACAAACTGCCAAAGAGATCTACATAGGAATACTTTAACAAACTGAATCATAAAGAGAATCTCGAGAGCACATTCAGAGATTAATGATTCAGAATGCCAGTATTACTTAAACAGAAGCTTATTTAAATTATTATTATTTATATATGGGGGAATAAATGCTCGAGATGAACGCAGATGAAGGGACACTCACATGTCATCTCCAAGGATACCTCCATGGTTGTTCTTGTATAACCTGTACAAAAATTTCACACCTTCTCTTTGATGTTCAAGCAATCTGCAATTGATGGAGGCCGGGACCTGCAAAGATTGGACAATGTAAGCAATTCTAAACCTTCCAAAACAAAATGCCTATGTGCTTCCAAAACAAAACAGTCATTCTATATTTCAGAGGCCAAATGATGAAACCAACCACAGACCAAGGGTTATAATGTTCAAACAAGACAACCAGACAGCTATAAATGCAGAGAGTAAAGATTGAAACTTGGCTATCAAATTCAAAATCACCAAATTCAGAGTATAAAAAAAAATGCTTGTTCGGAACACAATTAATCAATTGAATTTGAAAATACAAAGTCCATTACCTGAACAACAGGGACTTCCTCCTTCGGATTCAAGACCAGTGATTCAAATGGACCGGTGTATTCAAACTGAAACTTAGCCGACTTTGGCCCTCCGAATTCAAAACTCTCCTTCCCTTCTTCGTCTTCTTCCTCCTCTGGTTCATCTCTATCCTCCTGAACTCGTATATGGCTTCTCTTTTCTTGAACTTCAGTCTCTGAAACTGAGTAAGGGTCTTGAAGGCGAAGAAGTTGCTGCGAGATGGAAGTTTTCGGAGGTCGTCGAGAATTGAATTCTTGGGACAGTTTGATCGGAGAGGTAGTGGATGTGATGGAGGAGAAATTCGAGCAGGGTTTAAGACTTTCCTTGAAGGCGTGCAGCGACATCGATGAGCAGGGAATTTTCCGGTGCGCAAACTAAGAAATTGGTTTGATTTTCTTTTCCGCTTTTCAAGAAGACATTATCGGATGACACGAAGAAGAAGAACCGACTCCGGTCCGAACGGTGGGCCTAACCGAGCTTAACACTGGACTGCTCAAAGCTCAAACTCCGTCCGTTTGACTGAAGTCTCGGCAAAAACGGGGAAATAACTGGAGCTCAACCTGAACAGTAGTATATGACTCCCATCATTTTAAAGGCTTGGTTTGGTTAGTTGTCCAATTAAAAAGTTCATACAAAACCTCATTACTAATTTTCACTTTTTATAATAAATATATAATTAAATTTCTCATCTAATTAAAAAAATTATTGTATATAAATATTTTAATTAGGGTTAATTGTCAATTTGCCCCCTAATGTTTGGACCGAAATCCCCTTAAAGTTTAAAATTTTAAATTTTAGTCCTAATGTTTGGACGAAATCAAAAATCACCCCATTCCGTCTTAAGGCCGTCTAATTGAAACGGAAAACTCGACACGTGTCTTACACATGCAGTTTCTTAAGAAACAAAGACAAAAATGCCCTTCCCATGAACAGAGCTAAACTTCTCTGTTTTTCAACAAACACAGTTCATGGATCCTTAACAACAGCCATGTTAAATGTTGGATCGTTAAATGTCTGAGTCACGGTTTCAGCATCAAAAGTCATATCCCCATTCACAGCTAATGCACTGTAACCGAGCTCCAGCATATCCCCGTGTATTTTCTATAAACTGAAGAGAGAGAGAGAGGGAGAGGGAGGGAGGGAGAGAGAAATGGCTTCTACGACCATTGAGGTTGTAAGAACACTTGCAGACTACTGCGGTCCTATTCTTATAAAACACCTCCACTATATGATATCGCCGGAAAGCTACATCACCGAGCTCCGAGATGCGCTTAAGGAACTGGACGCTGCTGAAAATAGGCTTCAGCACAGAATTGATGATGCAAGAAGCAGTGGATATGCCATTGAAAATGATGTGTGGCAGTGGCACAATGAGGTGAACGAGCTTAAAGCAACTGTGATGAAACTGATAAGAAGTAGACATCCCACAGAAGATTGCTTCAACGGACTGGTGAGAATCCCTCTTCCCATGGAGCGACATAGATTAGCCAAGCAAGCAGTCGACATTAAGGGGAAAGTTGTTGGCCACTGTAAAAAGGAGAAGGATGATTTGGAGGTAGTCGGGAGTCAGGAATAAGAGGATTCAGAAAGTCCACTCTGGTGAGGACGATTGTGGCTAGAGCTCGTGAGTCAGACAGGTACGATCAGGTTGAAATGGTTCCGGTTTCAACTATTCCAGACGTGAACAATCTTCACACATCCATCGTAAACTTTCTGAACGAAGCTGAGGTGACTCATGACCAGAACAAAGCCAAGGAGAAGAATCAGAACGAGCGGAATTATAACGAGGAGAAGGTGGCGTCGGCCCTGGCCGTCCTTGCTTCTGAGGCGCAGCAGAATAAAGGCAAGGAAATTAAGAAAGCAGTCGAAGGACTGGGTCGAAAAGAGGATCAAGCGAAAGAAAACACAGTCGATAAGAAGGCTATTAAAGAGGACGATCCTCCAGGAAACAAGCGGGTTCTTTATGAGAAGGGCATTTTTGTCTTTGTTTCTTAAGAAAATGCATGTGCAAGGCACGTGTCGGGTTTTCCGTTTCAATTAGAAGGTCTTAAGACGGAATAGGGTGATTTTTGATTTCGTTCAAACATTAGGACTAAAATTTAAAATTTTAAACTTTAAGGGGGATTCTTAAATTCGGTTCAAAAATTAGAGGGCAAATTGACAATTAACTCTTTTAATTACGACTTAAAGGTTGTTAATCATATGATTATTTTACTCTTACGATTAAATTATATACTTAATTAATAAAATAAAAAATTATAGTATGTAAATAATTCAATTACGACATCATTAACGCTAACTATGTTAATTTTTGACTTAAATAATTTGTGCTAGTTTTTTAGGTCACGAATTAATCATACTTTTTGTCCGAAAATGATATATAAATGTTTAAGTTAAAATTCAATATTGTTTACTTAGATCGCAATTTAAATATTTTTTCACCCTAATATTTTAAAAAAATATATAATAAATACATAATTGAATTTCGTAATGCACTCCCACCTTAGGTTTTTAGAGTAGCGTGTTAATACTCAACATGTTACCCTAGGTTATGAGTTACCCTATTTTTCGTACAACTTACATCCACTCAGGTGCACGTATCCTTAATTTTTAAAATAACAAATATTTAGTTTTCTAAAATTATATTCACTTTTGTAATACAAAGTCTTTTTTAAGGATGTTAGTTTTCCCCTTGCCAGGTCATAGTCGTCTGAGATTCGGTATTTGAGTTGAAAGTAAATGCGAACACAACATCTCACCACACTTTCCTTCTCAATGTCTCATGCCATACTATAACTCTCTCTCAAAGCTGCAATGGAGAGGAGAGGATCCTTTATTACCAAAAAGAAGAAATACACAGATGGAAGAAAGCACCGCATCTGAATTCTGAAGTGAAGAAGATCAAAAGAAGCAACTTTTTGCAAGAAAATTCATTCCTTACAAAGCAAGTTTCTATAAACACAGATAGGGCTGTCAATGGTTAGGGTATGGTCAGGATATGCCAAATACCATAACCATACCATATTTTTAAACCACATACCATAACCATAACCATAACCATTATGGGTACAATTTTCAATACCATAACCATCAAAATAACCGTGGTTATTAACCATGGTTTTAACCGTATAACCATATTTATTCCACATGTAATATAATAAAAGACAGAAAATTTAATTTTAAAATATACATCTATCTATATTACCAACAATAAAAATATATAGCACTAATATCATTCAACATTAACACTAACATCATTCAACATTCATATGATTCAATATTAACATTAACACCACTGAATTAACATTAAAATTCAACAAACAACCATAACGAGTAATGATTCAACACCCTTAACCATTTCACACTTGTCGTATTTGTTTCTATCAATCATCATCTTACTCAATATCATCAATTGATTTCACTTTTATGCTGTAATTTATATTTAGTATAATATATATATATTAGTTTATTAATAATAAATAATTATTATATTTATAAAATAACCATGGTTATAACCATGGGTATAACTCAAATACCATAACCATAACCATAACCATTATGGGTAGAGAATTCATCACCATAACCGCACCGCACCATAATGGTACGGTTAACCATATTAAACAGTAACGGTTATAACCGTGGTTATGAATTTTTCACCGCACCATTGCCAGCCCTAAACACAGATAAAGACACAAAAATAAAAAAATACAGGTCCCATTGAAATTGACAACAAGTGGAGATTTAATAATAAAAAATAGAATTAGGGGAAGTTAAAGCACTGTTATCAGAACTGGATCGGACCGGCGGTCCGACCGGAAATCGAACCCCTATTCGATTTGGTTCAGAAAAAATACCGTTTTGCAAATAAACAGTGTTTGAACCGAGCGATTTTTGCAAAACCATCCGATTTTTTAGAAACCAATCGGTTTCCGATTCAATTTTTAGGCTAATTTTTTTATTGACCAATCAATTTTTCGTTTTTTTCCTGATCAATCGGTTTTTAGACTATATATGTATTTTCAGTTTTTTTCATTATGAATCGTACGTCGAACCGGGTCCGATCGGGTTGAACCAGATGAACCGAGAACCGATCTCCTCGCTGGTTCGAGGGTCGATCCGGTTCTGATAACACTGGTTTAAACCACAACCAAGAGGTGTGCGCTTGGCTCCAAAACAACTCAACATGCATGAAACTAGGGTTAGGTATCTAGAAGTAACGGATATTAGAAGTAATGAATCGTACTTTACTTAAAATATGGTAAATGTTTAGTTTGATTCATTCGTTCAAACCGCTTTACTTTAATGAGGTTTTGAACCCGTTCAAAGTCGTACATTTTGATTAAAAAAAATGTGCAACTAATATAAAATATTCAAAGTTTATAAAAATAATCCTCAATCCAATAATACATAAACAATTTCACAAAAAATAGAAATTAAAATGACTTAATAATATCATGAACCAATCAAATAAACGACCAATTAAAACGACTTAATATACAAACAAAAAGAATTTAAATAATAATATATAAAATTAGAAGTGATTTTCAAAAGTGAAACAATTTACTGTTTCAAAATCAGGTTTATAGTGCAGTGGAATCACTCAATACCGATTTGCATGTTTTCCCCAACCCTACCCTACCTGGAACACATTAGTCTTACACGACTGGTTAAATCAATTGTTAACCTTACGTGGAACACCAGTCTTACACTTCCGGTTAAACCAATTGTTAAGATAAGTTATGATTCCTAAACACAAGCTAAATTCAAAATTTACTTAATAAACCTTTATTAAAAACATTAACTTACATTTCTATCCAAATTTTGGAAATAAATGTTATATAAATAAGAGTTAAGTACCAAAATTTTAGTTGAATTTTGAGGGTGTGAAAAAATTGTTAACTGAACTATTTTTTTATAACAAAATCACAGTTTACTTTACAAAAATAAATAATTTGCTCATTTCGTCTAATTCATTATTAAAAGATGATTGAAATTTGTATTTTATTATTATTTTACTAAGTTTTTGTGCAAATTGCAAGTTGAAATTTACGGAAAAATGTGTAATTTGTTAGTTGAAATTTACAAAAATGTGCAATTTGCTAGTTGAACTTTGAGAAAATTTACAATTTGGTAGCTAACATGTGAAAAACGCACATCTCCTTCAACATTTAACAAAAAAAAATTAATTAATTAAGATAGCAAATCGTTTTTTTTTATAATAAAAACGGCTAATAATTTATTTTTAAAAAATTAACTAAAAACTTAGGGAGATTCTATTTGCAGACACTATTTTATACAGACCACTTTTGTTGAAATACTAAAATGCTCTAATAGCTTTTTACATATTTGACCTTACTAATTTTATTCAAAAAATTCTGCAAACAAAGAAGTAATTACTAATTGGTCCTAAACAGTAAACATTGGCCAAAATAATCCTATAAAGAAACCACACTGGCCAAGTGGTCATTACAAATTTACATAGTCAGGACAGACAGAATATAATCCGACGCGCGTAAGAAGCATCTAAGAGCTACGCGTGAAGCAGTGATCATTTTAACTTAAGGCTTTAGCACCGTATAATTAGATCAGTTTGTAGGAAGGTTTCAACGCGCTGTAACTAGAGCGTGGAGTACAGTACAATCTTGTAGCTGCCAAAAGGTTGTAAACTTACCAGGCGACCTAACATTCCGTTCCCCAACGAAGCGATCGGAGTTTGTAGAGAGGCTAAGTCTTCTTGGTCTTGGTGGCTACTGCGGACTTGTCATGGCAGACAACAACATGGGGGAAGACGAACCAGCATCTCCCACCTCATCGGCGCCGCCGTCGTACGCGCTGCTGTTGAGGATCATGAGCAAGAGGCGGACCTGGGTCTGTCTCTTCATCTTCGTCTACGCGATCCTCCTGTCATCCACGTGGAACTTCCTCAAGTACATACTTTCCTGGTACAAACTCCAGTCTGAGACGTACGACGCCTCCGGATGGCCGGCGCTCTATGCGTCGGTGCTCCTGGGGGTGGTCTTCGGGGTTCTGTCGATGGCGGCGGCGCTAGCGGTGGCCGTGCCAGCCACCATGGTGACGTGGATCACAGTAGTGGTCCTGCTGGCCTTCTTCGGGAAGCCCAGGAAGGTTCTGGTCGTGGAGGGGAGGAAGATTACAAAGGAAATTGTTGGGTTTGTGTGCAAGATTCTATTGAAGGAAGGGAATCTTGTGGCAGCTGTCTGTGCAGTTATCGGGTACTTTGTTCTTGTCAGGAGAAACAATCTAGAAGCTGATTAAACGCAATTGATCAATTAATTAAGTGTATCTAGATTTAGGGTTCATGTCAAGTTTTGGGGCTCTGTTCTTTTCTGGTGAGATCTATAAAATTGAGTGAGTTATCGTCTTCAACCTTAAAAGAAAATGCCAAAATCAATCAGTGATTAACAGTTGGAATGGAAGTGTGGTAGGGTCTCTGCAACTCTGCCATTGTTGTTACTTAGTTTTTTGGTTTAGTACTCTGCTCCATATGATTTGAATGATGAATTTCAGTTATGCTGCTGTAAAGAATTGTGCTTTACTTAACTTGTATCTGGGAAATACACGAAAATAAAGTTTTTTTTTGGCCAACCACGAAAAGAAATTTTACCGGAATGAAACTCAACCCATTGGTGATGAACACTACTGAAGAAAAGGGTATTCACTGCATATGATTTGAATCATGAATTCCAGATCTCCGCTGTAAAAATGTGTGGTTAGACCTGTCTGTTTAATGAATCAATCAAATCAAATTCTGAAAACGCTTACAGGAATGGAAACTCAACCCTTTGGTGATTAACACTACTGAGTTAAAAAGTTCTTTGCTGCATGTGATTTGATTGATAAATACAATTCCTGCATACTCGATCTGAAAACTGGAAATACACGAGAAAAATGACCATAATGGAATTCAACCCTTAGTAAGGAACTACTGCTGAATTGTTTCTTTTCATGGAGATCTGCAAAAACTTGATCTGCTTCATAATTCTGGTTACTGAATTATACATTTTTTTGGTCTGACAGCTTCTTGCAGTTTGTTTATTGCTTTGCAAATCTCATTTTCTCCTTATCTGCTGTATTAGGATTTTAACTTGTTCTTCACTATAGTTTCTTTAGTTAAGGATAATGTTTCTCTGCTTCAAAACTATGATCATTATTATGGCAACAGCAGTTGAGAAAAAGTGTGAAAATTAGATTAAATGTTTGATAATGTAATGTGGTTTTCATTTTTATTATTGACCAGCTTGTGTATATGACGTGCCACATATTCTTGGTCGTATCAGGTCATTGATGACCAGAATAGTTCATGATAATTTGGATTTTTGGGGGTGTCAAAATGATCTTTAGGGAAGTTAGAGGGTACATCTTCATTTTCCAGGAAACAAAATAAGGTAATTAATGGTAGCTTGAAAATTAAACATGTTTAGGAATTTCAATAGTTAGGGTATGGTACGGGTGTGTCAAATACAATAACCATACTATATTTTTAAATTGCATACCATAACTTTTATGAGTATAATTTTTAATACCATAATCATATCAATAAATACCATAATTGTGGATATTAATCACGACTTTAATCGTATACTCATATTTATTACCACATATGAAATGTAATGGAACATTATAAATGTTATTTTAATAAATACATAAAGTGCTGTCACAAGCAACAAAAATATTCAACATTAACACCATTCAACATTAACACCATTCAAAATTAACATTAATATCATTTAACATTTAAATCATTCAATTATAGTTCCCGTGAAATTATAAATTCATAAAAGTGAAAAGTGAAAATCATACTTATATTATTAGTATTTAGTATTAATATTAAACTATTATTTTATTTATATAATAACCATGGTTATAATCATGGGTATGACTAAAATACCATAATTATAACTATTACGAGTAGAAAATTCATCACCATAACCGCACTGCACCATAATGATACAATTAACCATATTAAAAAATAACGATTATAACCATGATTTTGAGTTTATCACCGCACCATTGTGGGTCATATACATGTCATACGTTAATGCACTTGCCGACATGCATGGTGTACAGCAACATGGACGTTTAGCAGGTTGAACAACTTGAACACCATCTTAATATTAGACTGGATTTCACAATAAACGTTTTGAAGATATAGAAAAATATTAAATAGATCCAATAAAATAACATTAAAAAACAACGAAACAATAAAATTCATTTAAAATTGTTACATTTAACTTTGTTAATTGATTTTTTTTAGTAATTTGTTAGTTGAACTTGTACAAAAATTAACTTTATCAAAATTTCAATTAATTTGACAGAAAATACTTTAAAAAATCATTATAAATACTATAATTATAAAATAATCTTAATTTTTTTTATGAAATAAAGACTTTTTAAAAAATAATCTAGTTTTATTTTCAAAATTTTAAAATATTTTATTTAAATTTTACGTTTACCTTCACAAGTTCACTTTTACTAATTTTAGGTTATGTTTTTTTATATCATATATTATTTTCATTTAAGAGTTTATTATATAAAATTTTAGTCATTGCATCATAATATTAAATTTATGGTATTTTTCAAACTACTTTTTATCAGTATAACAGAAAATTGACATAGTGGATTTTTGTATGAGATATAAAATTTAATATATAATTTTCTAAAAAAAAAGGTTCATTTAATAAATTGCATACTCGTTTAATTCAACTATCATTTATATGTCGGTCGATTAGAGATTAATAACCTTGGAACGCGCCGCACGCGCTCCCCTTCCCCCTCTCCCTCTGTGAGAGGATCAGAAGTTAGGGCTTGTCCCTTTCAATCACCAATCGCAAATTGATGTTTTTCCATTGGAGTCAAGCTATAGCAAACCAGTAATAATTGTTGATAGCGACATCTCCATGCAGCAGCCTGAATTCCTCCTACGTCCATTGAAGCTCCAAAGTTGCAAAATACCACTCGCCTCAGCTTTTATCTGAAGCTGCCTTTTCCTATTATCATCGGCTTTTCCCCTATTTTTCCTCCTTTTGTTGTTGTTTCAGGTCAGGAAGACAGAAGTGAAGCTGTCTGGGCTCAAGGGGCTATAATTGCACACTCCAGTTCCGGCGAAGGAGACTCCATCCGGCTACCAAGTCTCAATCTCGTCCCTAACCCCCCATCTCGAGCTCGGAACAAAGTAGTGGGTCGGATCATAGCAAACAAGTACATTAGGAATACAATTGTCTACAATGTACTTAAAGGAGCTTGAGTCAGATTTGGTGCGGTGAAAATGACGGAACTCGACAATAACACAATGAGCTTCGAATTTGATTCGGATAGAGATAAACGACAGATCATGGACCACTCTCCATGGTCGGTTCAAGGTCATTGCTTAAACCTTAGAGAGTGCCAATCTAATAGGTGTGTAGGTGATGTTGATTTTCGCATGATGCAAGTTTGGATCCAAGTATTTGGGCTTAGTTTGGATATGTTCAATGAGGTTAATGGTAGGAGCATAGGGAATATGGTAGGGAACTGCTTAGAAGTGGAGGAGGATAGGGTGATGAAATAACGTAATGTCTTGCAGACAAAGATTGAAATAGATACCAACTTACCGCTCAAGGCAAGATTTATGTGGGTTAATGCGCTAGGGCAGGACAAATGGGCGGACATTAAGTATGAACGAATCTCAGACTATTGTTATGGGTGCGGTAGGTTGGGGCATTCATCCCAGACTTGTGCATACAACCTGGTTATGTCTGAATCCAAAATTGGCTTCCCCATGTACGGGTCGTGGCTCTCGGCTGCAAGACCCATAATAACCACCAGGAGTTATATTATTGGCGAAGAAGGGGGAATGAGACCTCAGCAAAGAAGCACAAATAAGAGAACTTGGAGGGATGTTATGCACTCGGTGTCAGGGGTGGAGAAGGCAGTGGCTCCAGACAATTCAAATGCATATGCTGAATCTGGTAAGAGTAGAAACAATCATCCAGCTGAGGTAGAAACTGAAGGCTACACGGGAAGATCACAGAATGTGTTCTCGGGGAAACGACACTGCAATAACCCCCAATCCCCCATACATAACCAAACCTCATTCTCATCCTCGAATGCTAGACGTGGCACCATCAGTCTGCTGGACCTCAACGAAATACTGGTGGAGCATGTGTTGTTCCCAACCTCTATCCAACCAGACAACCCTCCCGATGCTTCCCATCAACTCTACCCCTAAGTTGCTCCTCAACACCATCCTTATGTCGTCCAACAAGATCATCCCTATGTTCCCCATCAAGACGATCTGGTCCAATCCTCCAACCCACCAAACTACCCTCTAACCCAATCCCTTGCTGCCCATCAAGTGAACCACCCTTAGCAACCCAATCAATCAAATCATCTGGGTAGTGAAGGAGGATCGCCCATCTAGATGGATTTCCAACTGGGACTACTAGGGGAGGAGTCTACTTGGCCAAAGGAAGATCATCACCCAGAACACCTTAGCAAGAAGATCCTCGAATGCCCAAGCCAAAAAATGCAAGCCCAGGACACTAGCAACCTCAGATATATATCCAGTCCACCCAAGAGAAAGGCAGTGGTTGGTCATGCCTACAGACCACAGGCAAGTCGCAGCAAATGAAGGTGCCATGCCTAGACAAACATACAGCTCAACTAGGAAGCATGCATTGAAGTTTCATGGCACAACACACTGGCAGGCCGAACCAGAGGACATCCTTAAGCCCCCTCAGGGTTCGATGGAAGGGAGAAATGTCGTGGGACAGAAAAGAAGATCTGCTCATGATGATGCCCAGTCTGGAAAGAAGCTTTGTACAGTGACGGGAAAGGGCGAGATACAAGCTAAAAGTGAAGGGGTTGGGGTTGGGACGAAAGACAACAGTCGGAGGAAGGTGCTGGGAGAGAAAGCCAACCCTAATCAAGCAAAATAATATCATCGTAACAAAGAGGGGTGATCATAGCTTTGATGCAACAAACACGGGTTCTGGTGGTTGTCCCCCAACAACCACAACGACTCAATGAGCCTAATCATTTGGAATTGTCAGAGGTTGGGGTCTCCCCTAACGGTTCGCCACCTAAAAGAACTAATAAAGACGGCTCAACCTCATATGGTGTTCTTAGTGGAAACAAAATAGGTTGAGGCCTCATGCGAGCGGGTTAGAAGCATGGTGGGCATGGATAGGTCAATCTATGTGCCGCCGACATGGATAAGTGGAGGGTTGGCTTTATGGTGAGCAAAAGAAATGGAGGTGTACGTCCTATACAAAGACAAGAACTTCATTGATTGTAAGGTGAGAGGGAGCATTATCGGGGAGGAATGTTTTATCACCTGGGTTTATGGCGACCCAGAACCCTCTCAAAGAACAAGAAACTGGGAGCAATTAACAAATATGGGAAGAAACCACAGAGTTCTGTGGATGTGCGCGAGTGATTTCAATGACATCTCACAGCATAGTGAAAAGATTGGAGGAAGAAGGAAGGATCAGTGCAAGATAGATCAGTTCAATAAACTAATAGAGGACATACAAATGGAAGACCTTGGCTTTAAAGGCCAGATGCAGACATGGACGAACAATAGAAGGGGAGCTGATTGGGTAATGGAACGGTTGGATCGTGTGCTAGTTAACAGAGCGTGGGGATCAATTTGCCCACAAGCCCTATGCGTAAATGGGCTAATAGTACGCTCAGATCATGCTCCCTTAGAAATAATCATAGAGTTAAACGAGCAACGAGGCCCAAGAATATTTAGGTTCGAAGAGATGTGGTTCGAACGAGTAGATTGCTTTGAGGTTATAAAAAATGCGTGGAGTAGAGAGGGTCACATTGGAGAGTTGGGTCATCTAAAGGAAAATTTCACCGCATGTAAATCTTCACTCACGGAGTGGAGTAAAAGAGAATTCAAGCACAACGTCATGGAAATAAACAAGGTAAAGCGACAGTTGAGGATCATGAGTGAAAGAAGGTTGAATGAGGAGAAAGACCTAAAGTCGAGGATCAAATGGTTGACCCAAGGTGACCGAAACACTAAGTACTTTCACCAGACGACGCTAGCAAGGAGAATAACAAATAAGATAGTGTGAATCTGAGGGATAGACGGGGAATGGATTCAGGGTGAGAAGGGGGTCTCCCGAGAGATCCAATCTTACTACCAGAGTTTGTTTACATCAGATAGGAGTCAAGGAGGACCACGGGTTTTCCCAGAGGGCTCAGTCAGTTGTATCTCGATCCAGGTCTCGGAGCAGATGAACGTGCACCTGACGGGCTTGGCAACTACAAAGGAGGTAAAGCGTGCGACGTTTCAGTTAGGTGGGTCGAGGGCGCCGGGGCCGGATGGATTTACGGGGGCCTTCTTATAAAAGAACTGGAGTGTAATCGACCCAGACATCGTCACCTCCGTTAACTATTTCCTAACAACAGGTATTATGCCTTTTTTCCTTAACCAAACTGAAATTACTCTTATTCCTAAAATTCATAGCCCTTGTGCATCCTCGGATTTTAGACAGATTAGCTTATGCAACTTTGGCTATAAGATTATATCAAAGATTCTGACAAATAGACTAAAAACCTACTTGTCATAACTTATTACGCATGTTCAGAGTGCTTTTATGGCAGGGAGACAAATTTAGGATAATATCATCATTACCCATGAGATGTTCCACTTTCTCAAAATAAGAAGACGAGTGCCGGGATCAAGGGGTAGGGATGAATGAGCCCTTAAATTGATATGCAGAAGGCGTATGGCAGGGTGAAATGGGATTTCCTTCTCGAGGCACTTCAGAGGAGAGGATTTTCTGAAAAATGGGTCATGTGGATCAACACTTGTATATTAGCAGTAACGTATAAAGTAATCATCAATGGGAAGCGATCAAGACTCATCTGACCGTCTCGGGGCCTAAGACAGGGTGACCCTCTCTCTCTCCCTATCTATTCATAATTGTATCTGTTGTGCTATCTAGATTGATGGAGAATCAGGTTGAACTGAAAATAGTCGAAGGAATAAGGCCGAGGCGAGGCAGTCCAGTTATTCACCACCTATTCTTTGCGGATGACTTGCTTTTTTTTATGAAAGGAGATGCAGATAAGGCAATGAATCTTAAACGCGCCCTCGAAGAGTTTTGTATAGCATCGGTCCAGAGAGTAAATCTCGACAAATCAATCTTATATTTCAACTCGGAGAGAGATGATAATACTAAGAGCGAGGTAGCGAGAACTCTACACATTCAACAAGTGTCAAACCCGGGCAAATATTTGGGCCTCCCAACCATCTGGGGAAGATAAAGGAAGGATGCACTAAATTTTCTCAAGGAAAGAAATCAAACCAAGATATCAGGATGGAAAACCAAGTTGCTTAATAACGCCGGGAAAGAGGTAATGATCAAGGCTGTGATTACATCTATCCCAACATATGCCATGAACGTCTTTCAACTCCCGACGACTTAGTGTGCTGAAATAAACGCAATGATTGCATCATTCTAGTGGGGAGAAAGTAACGGGGATAGGAAGATTCATTGGAAAAATGGGAGATCATGACAAAATCAAAGGCGGAAGGAGGAATGGGATTTAGGGAGCTTCAAAACTTCAACGATGCACTATTGGCAAACATAGCAGCTCGAATTCTAAAAAAGCTGAATGCACTTTGGGTGAGGGTTTTGAAGGGACTTTACTTCCCGTCAACTGATTTCCTTCAAGCGACAAGAGGTAGTAGACCCTCCTGGGGGTGGTCAAGCCTACTCACGGGCCGAGATACTATCAGGGAAGAAGGGGTCTGGTCGGTTGGCAACGACACTTCGATAAGGCCTTTCTCAGACCAATAGGTCCCGATGCACTCGAGGTTCCGCATTAACCACAGAACCAGTGACAACCATACTCGGGATGATGTTCGAATGGATGCATGGATAGATGGAGAAAGGTGGGACGTTGCTGCGGTGCGGCAAGAGGTCATCCCGACTCAGGTGGACGCAGTGCTGGACGTCCAGCTTCCCATGCAGGCGAGGGATGACATCTTCTGATGGCTTTTTATATTAGATGGAACCACCACCGTGCGGTCAGTTTACCACAGGTTGAGGCAGCGTGATCAAACTACAACGGGAGGCAACTTGCAGGTGGTAGCAGGCTGGGGAAGAATCTGGGCAGGACGGACGTGGCCGAAAGTGAAGGCATTCATATGGAAACTCATATCAAAAGTCGTAGCTGTCCGAGAAAACCTGGCGAGAAGAGGCATCCCAACAACAATGACTTGTCCAGCTTGCGACGAAACCCGAGAACACATGGTCTTGGGCTGTGGCTGGACGAAGGAAGTGTGGCAGCAGGTGCTCAGTTGGGATGTAGGAGCGGCAGCTAGACAAACCTTGGCAGCTTGGATTTTAATGGGGGTCAAACCGACTATCTTCACCAGCATGATAGCCAGGGACATGACGTGGGAGCTCTGCTCGTTCACCTGCTGGTCGATATGGAAAGCGAGGTGTAGGCTCGCCTTTGAGAACAAACAACTGAACCCGACTGCGATTATACTGGAGATCCGAAAGGCACAAGGAGAGCTAATACCACCGAAGGTAGGAGGGTCGAGGATATTGACTCGGGTCGGGAATGTTGCGTGGAGACGACCGGAGGAGGATGATATTAAGGTAAATTGCTATGCTTCTTAGTGTCCGACACTAGGTCAAGGAGGGATAGGTGTCATCGCCCGGGATCGATCATGCTTGATTCAGGGTGGTTGGCAAGGAACTGTGTCGGCAGGGTCAATAATCGAATTGGAAGCCATGAAAATCCTACAAGCGGTCAAGTTGACAGTGGACAACCGGTGGAGCAAAGTCATCTTTGAGTCGGACTCGGAGATTGCTATAAACCATATTCGAGGTAAGACATTTTTATGGAGGATAGATTCTATAGTGGAAAATGTGAAGATCCTGGGTAGTTGCATGGAAGTTGTAAGATGGGTGGCTATTCCTAGAACCGCAAATAAATGTGCGGATTGGATAGCAAAACAGTCTAGGTTACGGGTGGGTCCAGAGGATTGGGTAACAATACCCCAACCCGCTCTCTTTTCTTTACTCATTGCGGATTGTAATTTTGTAAGCGAGCTAGGACTCCAAAGTTCTTAAATGAACAAATTTTGTTGGCCAAAAAAACAAAAACTATCATTTTGATATGGGTTAATAGGTCCACTAGTACCATAAGTTTGGGCCATGTGATCGGATGGTACCGTATGTTTTTTGATGTGGTTAAATGGTCCGTTATGTTTGGAGCATGTTGTCCTATGGTACTCTGTTAGTCAACCGTTAGATTTTTCTGTTAAATGGTCCATGTCAGCACCACGTCAGTGCCACATCAGCGCCACGTAGATATATAATATAATATTTAATTTAAAAAATAAAAATAAATAGAAAAAATTTTAAAAATAGGGAAAAAATATGAAAAATATCGGAAAAATTCAAAAAATATTTAAAAATTTATCTATTAATAAAATTTATTTTTTATAATTTTTTTTAAAAAAAAGTCGAAAAAAAAAAAGCTAGGGTTGGACCCTTGGGTCCAATTGACCCAGCCAAGGGTCGAACCCTGGGCTGGGTTGGACCCCCACCAGGTCGCCTGACCTGGGCGACCAGGTCTGGGTCTGACCCAGCCCTGGGTTCGACCCTGGCTTGGTCAATTGGACCCCAAGGCTAGTTCGACCCTGGCTGGGTCAATTGGACCCCAAGGCTAGTTCGACCCTTGGGGTCCAATTGACCCAGCCAGGGTCGAACCCAGGGTTGGGTCAGACCCAGACCTGGTCGCCCAGGTCAGGCGACCTGGTGGGGGTCCAACCCAGCCCAGGGTTCGACCCTTGGCTGGGTCAATTGGACCCAAGGGTCCAACCCTAGCCCTTTTTTTTTTTCGACAAATTTTCGATTTTTTTTAAATAAACTTATAAAAAATAAATTTTATTAATAGATAAAGTTTTAAATATTTTTTGAATTTTTTTATAATTTTTTCCGATTTTTTCCCTATTTTTTCTATTTTTATTAACTTTTCTATTCTTTTTTATTTTTATCCGCCACATCAGCGCCACGTCAGTACCACAACAGCATTCCGTTAGTTAACCTTGACAGCAACAGTAATTTGGACCAAATAACAACATTGACCAAACATATGGTACCATAAAACAACATAGGGGTACCATCCGATCACATGGCCCAAACTTATGGTACCATTGGACCTATTAACCCTTTTGATAGTTATCTTTTATTTATATATAAAAATGTTAACAATATTCAGGTTTATATTTTATTCAAGTTTTTTAAAATAGGGAAAACAACCAAACTAGTACCTGAACTTGTGAGTGATTAGCAAGTAGATACCTTAACTTTTTTTTGTAGCAACTAAGTAGCCGAACTTATTAAAATAAGCAAATCGATACCTACCGTTAATTTCCGTTAAGAATAAACAGAAAACATCACGTGAGGAGCAAACATATATTTGAACTTACACGAATTAGCAAGTAGATACCTGAACTAGATTGATCGAACCAATTTAATTTAGAAAAAATAGTTTCATTGCATTATAAAAAATAAAAACACTGTAGTTACCGAAAACTCATTATAATTTATAATGCATTATAGTTTAATTTGTATTTTTCAACATACATATATTAATATTTCTTTAAAACCACATGCAAATATCTTATTTTTTCCTTATTATAAACATAATATATGTCATATATATGATCTTATATATATAATTAAAATTGTCGCTTTTATTTATATTTTTATAATTTTCATATCTAACTTTGGCACGCACTCACGTGCCCAAAAATACAAGAACAAATGATATAATTACATATATACTATGTAATTTTTTCATGCAAAAAATTATATAATAATACAAGAACGAATGATTGTAAACAAATTAACCACCTTAAATTAAGTGAGATATCAATGCAAAATAAAAAATACAAAGAAGTTAGTGACTAAGTATTTTTTTTAATGAGTGCTTTTTTTTCTTCTCTTTCTTGCTTAGTCTCAAATTTTTAAAATTTTGAAAACTTTATATTATCATCTTAATTTATTTAAAAATATTTTTACTTATATCATACATGTGTTTGGTATATAAACCCTACTTTAAAAAAAAAAGTGGTTCAACTGAATCAGTCCAAAGGCCGGTTCAGGTATTTACTTGCTAATTCGTGTAAGTTCAGGTATTTGTTTGCTGTTGCTCCTCATGTGGTTCTCAAGTGATATTTTCCGTTAATTTTTAACGGAAATTAACGAGAGGTACTTATTTGCTTATTTTAATAAGTTCGACTACTTAGTTTACAAAAAAAACAAATCCAGGTACCTACCTACGAATCAGTGTCAAGTTCGGGTACCATTTTGGTAGTTTTCCCATTAAAATATAGAGGGAAATAAAATTAAAGAGTGGACGAGTTAGGTCCATCCTAAAAATAAAACCATTAGTTTTTCGCAGCAGATGGAGGCACGAACCATGACTAACGGATTGGAACCAAAACTCGGCCTCCATTTTATGAATTTTTCACTAATCTATACCTCAAATAAACAATATTTACGTATATATCCACAATTTGTAAGCAAATATCAAAGTATACCTACCCTAGATTCCCATTCACGGGTATATTTTTTTTCTTTCCGTAAGTTCCATCCGTGACTCCCATTCTCGGGTGGAACTGTACCGTTAGTTCCACCCGCGAATGAGAGTCGTGGGTGGAACTGATGAATATGTTTTGTAAACTGCACAATTTTAATAAAATAATTATTAAAACTATGTGAAAAGATGCACAATTTTAATAATTTATTATATACATATTGAATATATAAAATATATATGTATAACCTTTTGGTATAACTTGTTGAATCATTTTTAATAATCATTTTTACATTCCTAAACTAATCAAATCTCTTAATTTTTTTAAAAATTAATTATCGATCTAAAAAAAATATTAATTCTTAAAAATTTCAAATTCATATTTTACCTAATAAATAATAATAATAACAAATCAATTATAAATCTTACCAAAAATTAATACTTCTAATATAAGTCATTAATTCAAAATAATTAAGCATCAATTCTTAATTTATTTAAGGAATAGTTAAATCCAAATATTTGTAAAATTATTTACGGAATAATTTACTAAATTCAAATAATTTACACGGGTTAATAGGTCCAATGGTACCATAAGTTTAGGTCATGTGATCGGATGGTACCCCTATGTTGTTTTATGGTACCATATGTTTCGCAATGTTGTTATTTTGTCCCTTGTACTAACCGTCGTTAGTTTTTGCCGTGAATTGTCCACGTGATTCTCACGTGTAGTGTAATTTGAATTGAAATGTCTATTTTGCCCTAGGATGTTCTTTTATAAAGCAGTTCCCCCATCATTCATTCCATCGTCAACTCCTCCTTGTGGTTTGCTTTTTCGGCTACTTACTGGTTGGTATGTATTCTCATTCATCTGCCTATTCCAAAGAAATTTCTGAGTTCAAGTCGCGACGATGCCACTTTGGTTTACTCTGCATTGTCAAACCGGCCGGAACCTGGAAGATTTTTTCAAGACGGTTTCATGGGTGACCACAATTTGAGGTTTCCATTCTCAATCTTGTTTAAACCCTAATTTTCAGCTTAATTTATGTTTTAGAATTTCTTATTATTGAAACCCTAATTTTGATGAAACTAAAAATTCTTGTGAAAACCTAATTTTAGATCGAATTTTGTGTCTAGGTTGGTGGAAATCGTGGATGTGGTTTCTTCTGCTGTGAGGATCCCCCAATGTGCCCTTATGGAAGAAGAGCAGTGCAAAAGTTTGAAGTAATGCACAGTGAATTGTGTGCTAAATTGGCGAATGAGAATGCTGCGAAGAACGTTCTACAGAAGATTGTTGTTGCACTAGTCGTTGTCTGTGTTTTTCTTTGTGTTAGATTGGATGCTTAGAATGGGTATGGTTCTGTCTGTTGTTAAGAATGCTGGTGTTAGAGGTTTCTGTTAATGCTGTTAGACAATGATTTTGTGTTTTCAGAAGTTACGGTACCATTCGACCACACTCCGTGAAGTAATTGGACCATATAACAACATATATTCAAAGATAATGTACCATATAACAACATATATTCAAAGATAATGTACCATATAACAACATATATTCAAAGATAAGACTGTAAATGTAACTTCATTAAACAACAACTCCCTGTAAACAAAAACAGACATCACAACTAACACATCAGCATGTAAAACATTATGCAATTCCGCATATCTTTTAAAAAGTGTTCACCATGCCAAAAGAAAAGATGACAACATTTCCCAACCACATATACAACCATGTTGTTGACAAAACACAAAATTAGTGGTTGATAAGTCTAAAATCCCCCTACCCAAAACAACACGATGTCACTGATTGAAACGTCTTCTTGTTGTGTTTAGAAGTGCCATGTATGACCTTGTCCTCTTCGGTGTGACCACTTTAAGAGGTTCATCAACCACCACAAGTTATCTTGATTCAGAAAGCACAGGTGCAATTGATGGGTACACCCGTTCCTCAACGATGTCATCAACATCAATTACTGTTTTCTTTGAACGGTGAACATAACTGGATTTTGATTTTGGTGTTCTTCTAGCCGTAACTTTAAATCTCCGTCTGGGTGTTCCTTGACTGCTTTGGGTGTCGACTGGAATATCATGTACTACTTCTGGTGCCACCTTTCTTCGAACATGATATTTTGGGCGACGACGTGAAGTTGTTGGATCAGTCTGTGCAGGAACATCAGCAGTCTGTGCAGGAACATCAGCATGTGCATTCGACTCATCAACTTCCGTTTCCAATTGTCTCTTAACTCTTTTCTTCTTCGTAGTTGCCTGTGACCCAACCAAGAAAATGTCACATTCAAACTAAAACATAACATCACAACCTGCTAGGGTTCAGATTACGTACCTGGGGTTCAGATGCTTCGGGTACATTCGACCCACCGCTTTGACATGCTCTGACACTACATCCTATTTTGTTGTGTCCCTCTAACCCACATTGAGAGCAGTACTGCCGCAGACCTCACCTTCCTAAAACACCTGTTTGGCTTGGTTGGTCCTCGAACTGGGACCTGACCCTCTTCTTCCTTGGTCTACCGGAACGTTGTCTGAAAACATGTGGATCTACTGGGGTACTGTTGCTTTTAACCCAGTCATCTTGACCTGGTAAGGCATGTATGACACCCGCATATGTTCTTGTGTATGCATCCTTGCGGCAGAATGGATCGCAGTATGGGGATAGGTCATAAATCCTCTCATGAGCAAGACATGCGACAACATGATAGCACGGGAGGCCACTCAACTTCCAGGCTCCACAGCTGCAATAGCTATCAGATAGTTTAACTTTGTAATTGCTCATTGACCCACAATCTACCTCAAACTCCCCATCTGTAGCATAATGTACTTGACAACTACCAATTTTTGAAGTAACCTTGCGTAGCTTTCGAAGAATGTTCTTACCTAGCAGTCCATCTCGTTTGTCAATGCCTTTTTTCCTCACCTCAAAATCTCTCATAAGTTGCCTCCTAATAGTTTCCATTAGGGATACAACAGGTTTATCCCTTGCAAGAAGTACCTTGCTGTTGAAACTCTCGGATATGTTGTTTACCACTAGGCCGGTCTTCGATGCATGACGAAATTGGTATCGACACCATGTGTTGGTATCAATGGATGTCAAATACTCCCATGCCTTTAGATTCCTTGCCTTCAGAAGATCCATATGCCATTTGTACTGTTGATAAGTGTATGCACACGCTGCAGACCACAACCTTGTCCTAGCCTCTGCGTCAGCTATACTTTTTGCTTGCATGTTCTGATGGATGAGTCTGACGCAGAACCTGTGTTCAGCTCTTGGAATAATATCCTGTACATATTGTATTAATCCCTGCATATGAGACCATTTAACAACAACACGTCAAACAAAGGGACTAAGAGAACACATTATGTAAACATAAAGCTATGTTTAACATCACAAACCTTTTGTCTGTCCGACATGATTGACAACCTCCTCTCATCTCCTACATCAGCAGCTAAGAGGTCGATAAACCATCTCCAGGACGTAGCGTTTTCTGCCTCCACCCACGCATATGCAATGGGAAGCAGAGCATCATCTGTATCCCTCGTCACATCGTAAAGTAAATGACCCCCATCAAGACCATTTAGAAAGCAACCATCAAGTCCGATGAATGGCCTACAACCTGTTTTAAATCCTGTCAAACATGCCTCCAGGCACACGTACATTCGTTCAAACCTTGGTCGTAGAGGGTTTGGAATAGGATCAACATGCACAATGACTGTGCTTCCGGGATTATGCAGCAAAACAGTCTCTGCGTAGTCTCGGGCAATGTAAAATTCCTCTTTCCGCTGTCCATTGATGATGTCCTTCGCCAGTTTCATGTCGTTCAGTACAACCCAACGAGAAACATTGAATCCAAATCTCCTCTTAATCTCAGCCCGAATGAACCCATTCCGTAAGTTCAGTTGTTGACGAATCATCTCAAGGAAGTTCTCACATATCCAATGTCTTCCAATACTTTGGAATAGTGAGCTCTTGGACAGTTATCTTCCTTCCTAAGTTTTCGATTCTGGAATGAGTTCTCCTTATTTACCTTTGAAGCAACGACCTTAAAGCCGCAATCATTTTGGCACAAAACGTGAATCGTCTGGTTGTTATTCTTACCCATCTTAACTGCGTAGCCCTGTTGGATTGCATGTTCTTTAATCGCCTTGCGAAACGCTTTACCACTCTAAAATATCAGACCAAGTTCTAATTCAAACTGAGAACTGACATCCTCTTTGTACTGCTTAAAACGTTTTCCACTAGTTGCTTCGTCTTCGTCATCATTGTTTTTGAACGGATTTGGAGGGGTCCCAATTGTGTCACTAGCCACATTTTCATTGTATTCACCAAAACCCGGTTCTTCTCTGAAATGGTCGACTCGCTCCCTCCTTCCTACTGGTCGTTCTCCTAGATCTGCATCCTGCCCGTCCTGCATGCTGTGTTGTGTTGTTATTTCTCCTTCAAAACCAGCAGCATCACCCTCCAAACCGCCAGCACCACCACCCTCTGAACCTGCAGCAACACTTCCCTGTTTCTTTTCATACGACCGAGAGTGGGATGCCTGGTTTTCATCAAGTAAGTCTTCCCAATCGCTTTCCTTGGTCGAACCCATGTCATAAGCTGCCCACTCTACATCTGAAGATGAATCAGAAGGACTCTCAACCTTCTTTTCCTTACCCTTACCCTTAATGTCTGAAGGACCCTTGCCCACTCTGCCCACTCTCTGTTTTCCAATTACAATCCCTCCGTCCTTCTTTTTAGAACCGACTTGTAGAGCAACAACACTCAAACGCAGCTTCTCCATAAATGGCGACTTATACCAAATCAGAGCATCAAACAGAGGCATGACAAACAGTTTAACAACAACATTCGTTAAATGATTACCAAACATTGTCACTACAAGGTCGTTCTCTGGATTACCATTTGGTGGGAGATACCATATGGTCCCTTCATGAGTAAGTTCACAATAGCACATCAACAATGATTCCAAACAATCAAAATCTAGACCATACGCAATCATCTTCATGTTTTCGAGTTTTCCTTCAAACAGTTGAACGTTATCACGTTCCACCCACTTCCCCTTATAACCTATTTGAAGGCTATAAACGACATCCACATCGGGCACCATCCCTAGTTCAAATCAACAACAGCAAAACAACACAGACGAAACAACAATCAACAAGCAATTAAACAATACCACAAGCATCATCCGAAACAAGAGAAGCTTCGACAAAAATAGAAAACCCTTCGACCGCAACAGCAAGAATCCGACAGCACGAAACCAGCATGAATCCTAACTTATCTCCTCTAAATCACGAGTTTTTAAGTCGAAAACACTCATGCATCACCAACATTACTCATCTACAAGGGTAAAAAACATACCTTTTTGGAAGATCAAAACTTGCACCAAATGGGGGAGACGATACGACTTGATTCAACCAATTGAAGGTGTCGACGACTGATTGGGCGAAGGAACGACGCGTGCTGACGATTTTGAGGAACCGAAGACTCCAATCGGTGGCAGGTACTGAAGTTTGAGGAAGAGTGAGTGTGGGAAGAGCTTGAGGAGGGAACGTTCTTAAAGTAGTCCAAACTTTGCCATTGTTCGTTTGGAACCGTCGGTTCATATGGAGTAGGGGTGGCAATCGTATCGTGTTATTAATCGTGTCGTGTCTTAACAGGTTTCGTGTCTAAACGGATAATTTCTAAACGTGTCTCAAAACATCAGACACGAACACGACACGATTAAGTAGCAGATCACACGTGACACGACACGGGACACAATTAACTTTCTTGGAAATTAAAAATCAAAAAACATAACGGATAGACACGACACGATATGACACGATTAACATGACACGACACGATTAAGAACGACCTGATTGATACGAATTTACACGATTAAACACGAAACGACACGTTACACGACACGATTAACACGAAAAACATTAATTTTATATATTTTTCTGAACGTGTCACGATTAGACACGACACGATTAGACACGATTAGTTAACCGTGTCTTTATTCGTGTCACAGGTATACACGACACGATTAGTTAATCGTGTTTTGTCGTGTTTATACAGATATTCGCAGATCTGAGTTGTTTAGACACGATTATTAATCGTGTCTAAATGTATAAGAGTTGTTTAGACACGGGATCCGTTAAGGTCAAACCCGTATACGCTTTAAAGCAGATCGTGTCGTGTTGTTTAATCGTGTCGTGTCAGAAATTGTCACCCCTAATATGGAGGGAATGCATCAAAGGGTATTTTAGTACACATTTGCTTCTTCATTCGGTTCAGACCACTCACGTGCTCATCACATGTCAATTTAACGATAAAAGGAAACGACTCACTAACAGAATACTGTTGGACAACATCGACTAAACATAGGGCACCATTAGACCACATCAAAAAACATATGGTACCATCCGATCACATGACCCAAACTTATGGTACTATTGGACCTATTAACCCTAATTTACACATCAATTTTTTTTGTAAATTCAAAAATTATCCGTCAGTTCTATCCCGACTCCCATTCGCGGGTGGAACTAACGTTACAGTTCCACCCGCGAATGGGAGACGCGGATGTAACAGACGAAAAGAAAAAAAAAATCTACATGTGACTCCCATTCGCGGATAGCTTTTCCATCCGCGAATGATAATCACGGGTAGGTATATATGGTATTTGTTTAAAAATTGAGGTTATTTTGGTAAATATTATTTATTTGAGGTATAGATCAACTCCTATTTTCTCAATAATATCCCCTGTTTTTACCTTCGTTCTGATTATCAAGAACACCGAACCAATGTCGATCCAAGGTGGGTGAGATTTTGCAATAAGAGCATCTTATCAGCAAATTAATGATATCATCTCTGAAATTAAACAAGACTACGTTTTCTTTTCTATGGGTGCGTTGAAAAGTTTCTATTCAGTCCAAGCATTAATGTTGAAGAAATGATAAAGGCAGAGGAATGCAGGTGACACAGATCAATCATTTTTTCTCATCAAGATAAATTTTTCTTTAACCTTAACTCTCTGATGCTTCCTTGCTACCTCACTTGATGTGTCCGCAACCCTGAATTTCCTACACGGATCATTCAGGTTGCCCTCTGCTTCTTACCCTACTGTATTTAAACGCGACACAGACTGAGAACCGACATTGCTCTATCTTGGGAGTTTTCTATTAATCTTTTGGCCCAAGATCATGTTTTTATTTCTCGGTTTGTGATTTCCTCGCCTGGGTTTCATGATTCTTATTGTTCATTCAACAATAGCCGAAAGGTGTCTTGGAATCCTATCAAAAATTTGAATATAACCTGATTCTCCACGCCAAGAACCCACATTGCCAAATATTTGGAGTTTCCTATTAATATTTGTGACCAAGATCATGTTTTTAACTTCTTATCTCCTGGGTTCGTAAATTCTTCACCTGGATATTCATGATTCTCGCTGTTCATACATACACCCAGAGCCACAGTGTGTCTTGGAATTCTACCGATCTCTTGAGTTTTGCTTAACCAACATCATCTAATTCTGCTACAAATGGTAGCTGCCAACAGTCTGCTGCTCCCAATTCTTGGGTTCATGTCTTGTGTGGCATTCATTTACATGTCCTTTGGGGACTTGCAATTCAGGCGGAGCAGTTCCGTTTCACCCAAAAAGATGGATTTCGTTACAAGGAATGGAACACAATTTGTGGTGGACGGAGAGGTATTGTACGTCAATGGATGGAATTCGTATTGGTTGATGGATCAAGCTGTGGATGAATATAACAGGCCTCGAGTGAGGACGATGCTTCAAGCCGCATCGAAGATGGGGCTCACGGTGTGCCGCACTTGGGCTTTCAATGATGGTGGCTACAATGCTCTCCAAATCTCTCCCGGTCAGTTTGAAGAGCGCGTTTTTGAGGTAAAATCTCTTTCAAAATATCATTGTTGATTACGCATTTACTGCAGTAGTTCTTTGGATAGTTTAGGTTGAAATATTATATGTGGATGCTGATGAATGTCAGACTTTTGGTTGGTTTTGGACATTAAGGATGATCTATGAACCTAAACCTATTGCGTGTGGACAAAATACAGTGATCAATTTATTAACATCAACAATTAATTTACTAAACCTACAAATTTTCCATTGAAAAATATATTTACAACTTAGTCTCTCGTAGATATAACCTTCTTATGTCGAAAGAACATTCTTGTACACTGTCTTAATTTTGACCAAACTTTAAAGTGCTAGCTGAAGTTCTTAGAAGAGTTCTGCAGTTTTAAAATGGGTACCAGTTTTAAACAGACGATCAGAAACTTATGCTTGCACAAATCATCAGAAAATTCCACAAATTTCTCTGCATATTTTAGTATTCAATTTTGTTTACGAATTTTCTGGAAATTTTGCAGGCGCTTGATTATGTCATTGCTGAGGCAGGACAGCATGGTGTCAGATTACTCCTTAGTTTGGTTGATAACTTAAAAGCTTATGGAGGGAAGACTCAATATGTAAAGTGGGCTTGGGAAGAAGGCGTGGGGTTAAGCTCCTCAAATGATTCCTTCTTCTTCGATCCTTCCACACGGAAATATTTCAAAAGCTACGTTCAGGTAATTTAAAAATCCCGAGTTCTAATTTGCTGGTCAATCCATATTCTGTATTATCAGGACAAAATAGTAGCAGTAGCATCAATCTTTACATCACATTGTTTTTGCTGTAAATGGTATCGAGTTTAGACTAAATGTTTACTCTTACATGTCCAGACTGTATTAACACGGAAGAACACCATTACGGGGATTGAATACAGAGATGATCCAGCCATCTTTGCATGGGAGTTGATTAATGAACCACGATGCATGACAGATGCATCAGGTGACACTCTCCAAGTAAGAACATCGAAATCTGAAATCCCTGCATCATTATTCTGCATTGAAACTAATGGATCATGCTCAATGCAATTTCATCATGTTTACATGAAAAGATTTTGATTGGTCTGAGCTGTTGTATTGTGAGTATTGATTTTGATTGTCTTGTGTCTGATTGCAGGATTGGATAGAAGAAATGTCGACTTTTGTGAAATCGATTGATAAGAAACATCTTTTAACTGTGGGTCTTGAAGGATTTTACGGTCTACAAAACCCCAAAAGGCTAACTGTAAACCCATCAGATTGGGCAGCACTTCTTGGCTCTGATTTTATCAGAAACTCTAACCTTGCAACCATCGACTTTGCATCTAGTCATATCTATCCAGATCACTGGTAAGAGCTAAGTCATTTCAATTTGAGTTCTTCATGATTTTGTTTTTATAATTCACCCTTCTGAGCAGGTTCCATAATCAAGATTTTGAGGAAGAGCTCAAATTTGTTTCAAATTGGACTCGTTCTCACATTGAAGATGGCAACAAAGAACTGAGAAAACCTGTGATGTTCACTGAATTTGGATATTCAGACCTGAACCCAGACTTCCACCCATTGAAGCGAGACAGGTTCTTCAAAACCATATTTGATGAAATCTATGAATCTGCAAAGAAAAATGGTGCTGGAGCTGGAGCTGGAGCTTTGGCGTGGCAGTTCTTTGTCGGAGGAATGGAGGAATACAATGATGATTTTGGTATTGTGCCTTGGGAAAGATCATCGACTTATCATATAATAACAGAACATTCTTGCAGATTGGCAAGAATTCACAGACGGAGTCAACTAAAGGGAAGCTTGAAAGAACTGTGCTCAAGCTAATCAAATCATTCTTCTTCTTTGTTGTTATACTGACTCAACCTGTGGTGGGCAAGTTGGTATTCTGGAGTGATTGTCTTGTATCAAGTACAATAGATATATATAATATTGGTTTTTATAAAAAAAATAATTGGATTGATTGGCTAAAGAACTAACAGTTTGACAAATCTTTCACAACTTGTGTTAGTAGAATTTTTGCTTTTTGATTCATTTCAAATGCAAATTTCTAATATTTCATCTTCTTTACAACGTACAAGCAAAGAGCACCAAGATGTAGCCACCGGAGTTAATGGCGTTTGACGTGCCTCTTTGAATCCCTCCTTGTCTTAATTGGAGACACTGAAGCAACATCTGCAGATGTAACAAGCCTCGGTGAGGTCCTGGTTCCGACAATAGAAGCATTTTTCTCTCCAATCTTCCTTATTCTCTGTGTGCCTCCTTCAGGCTCCTTGTTAAGATCTCTCACCACTTTCATCACCGCACCACCAACGCCGTTGCTCTCCACGACCCTTTTGCCTTCTCTAGCGACTTTGTTGAACTCGTCATAGAGCTTCCTTACTGGCATCTTCTTCTTCGTCTCAACCACCACCTCATCCTCCGATGATTCTGATTCCGATTCTTCTTCCTCAACTACTACAGTTGCTTCCTCTTCCTCAGTATCGTCCTCCTCTTCAGAGACCGCCATGTACTTCCTCCTCTTTGCAGCAAGGGGAGCAGGAGGTGGCGTCAGAGAGGCTAACCTCTTGTTGGAATTTCTCACTTTGCCTTGGGAGGCCTTAACATCGGGAGATCTGGAGTATTTCCCCAGTCTCTTCTTCTTCCTCGCGATGCTCTCTCGTTCAGCTTGAAGCTTTTTGACGCTGCCCTCGATCCGTCCCTGGTGACGAAGGCGCTTGAAACTGAGGCCGCCCATGGACCAATGGGCCTCATTGGCCCAGACGAGAAGAGGGTCGAGGACTGAGACAGGAAGATCCACACGTTCGTCGTTGAACTTAACGTCGGTGTAGATCCACGGCCTAGGGAGACTGCTGCCGTAAAATTTGCCGGGGCCTAAAGACACCACCATGACTGCAGAAACGATCGGCTTCGCTACAGTGGATGATTTTGCCAACAAAGAGATAGATCGAAAGAGATTTCGCTTCCCTGTAATATTCTAAATGATGGAAAAGTGAGGATATAAATAGAAGTGTATGGTGGCGCGCTGGTTTAAATTATATGGCGGGAATCATTGGCGCCAACTGTTCGCGCCATAAAATGGAGCTCAGAATCTGACGGTGACGGGGCTTTCTTTATTATTATGTTAAGAGGATCCAAAATTTTATTATAATATGGCGGTAAGTAGTCGATTATTTATTTAAGGATTTAATACCAAATAGCTGTATAAACTTTGGACGTTTTGCAACAAGGTACCCTAATTTTGAAAATTCAAAACGGGCTAGCTATCTCCGTCAAATGTCATCAAAAATTCGTCAGAAATTGGATGGAGGGAGCTATTTGCACATTTTTCAAAATTGAGTTAGTCCGTTTTGAATTTTCAAAGTCCGGGTAGCTTGTTACAAATCGTCCAAAGTTCGGGTGGCTACTTGATATTTAACTCTTCATTTAATTTAATTATTTATATAATTTGAGTTATTTCTTATAATATATAGTGAAAACTTATTTAAATATTTTTAAGTGAATATCTTTATTTATTCTTAAGTAAATATAAATTAAAATATTTTTAAAAAATGATTTACTGTTATAAACTATAAACATTTATTTATAAATTAATATATTACAATAATATTTCAAAAAATAACTTCACTGTTATAAGTTTAAATTTTTATAATAAAAAATATTAAAAATGAAAAATGCATATTTATTAGTTATTAAATAGAGATTCTTTATGTATGATTCGATTATTAATAAAAGAGATATGTTCTCTTATCGTCATAATAGGTGCGTTGAGTTTGAACTTTGAAACTTTTATCACTTAAAAAATTATTTATTAATGGAGAGAAATTTTCAAAACATTATTTAAAAATCATACAAATATAAATATATTTTTATGTTAAAGGTAATTAAAGATATTTGCAATTAAAAGTTTAAATATTTATACATATAAATGAGTAGTAATATTTAAGCAATAGATATCACATTATATTAACAAATAAAAAGATTACAAATTAAATAATATTTTTTTGTTAGGGATATTTATATTTTATTAATTTATGATATTATTTGTTGATTTAAAATCATTTTCGGCATAATAGTAATACCTTTATAATTTTACATGTTACTTTTCTTTATTAAAGTTCTAGATGTAATGTAGTTACTCTCTAAAGTTAAGTTGGGAATAATTTCTTACATGACTTTTTTTGGCCATATTTTTTACCTAGTTAAAACATTGTATATATTAGGGGTGACAATTTCTGACACGACACGACACGATATGTTTTAAAGCGTATATGAGTTTGACCTTAACGGATCATGTGTCTAAACAACTCTTATACGTTTAGACATGATTAACAATCGTGTCTAAACAACTCAGATCTGTGGATATCTGTATAAACACGATAAAACACGATTAACTAATCGTGTCGTGTCTACCTGTGACACGAATAAAGACACGGTTAACTAATCGTGTCTAATCGTGACACGTTCAGAAAAATATATAAAATTAATATTTTTCATGTTAATCATGTCGTGTAACGCGTCGTTTCGTGTTTAATCGTGTAAATTCGTATCAATTCATGTTGTTCTTAATCGCGTCGTGTCGTGTCGTATCGTGTCTATCCGTTATGTTTTTCGATTTTTAATTTCCAAGAAAGTTAACCGTGTCCCGTGTTGTGTCACGTGTGATCTGCTACTTAATCGTGTCGTGTTCGTGTCTGATGTTTTGAGACACGTTTAGAAATTACCCGTTAAGACACGAAATCTGTTAATACACGACACAATTAATAACATGATACGATTAGACACGACACGATTGCCACCCCTAGTATATATATACATATATTATGGGTGACAAATTTTAACACGACACGATTAAACGAACTGTAACGACCTGCAATTGACACGATAATAACACGACACGATTACTAAGCGTGTCTAAACAACTCTTATACGTTTGCACACAATTAATAATCGTGTATAAACACATCTAACCTGCTAACACATGACAAACACACGATTAATTAATTGTGTCTAATCGTGTCGTGTCTAACCGTGTCTAATCGTGTATAATTTTCACTAACCCAGTAATCCTAATGTACTCCCCTCCTGCTCCCAGTTTTCATCTGCATGAGTGATTGAGATTGAAATTTGAATCAGTTCTTCCGCTCATCCCTCCCCAGTTCTCCAGTTCTCCGTCGTTCGTCTCGACCTCCCCCACTCAGACTTCCTGCGTCCCTCCGACGTCCAACCTCTACTCCGACTTCACCTGTTTTCCCCACTCCGACGTTTGACCTCCACTCTGAGTCTCTGACTTCTCCATCATGGGGAATCCTTCTATTCGACCGGTTCACAGGTCGCGTTTCTGTCCTCATCAAGAATACTTCCGTCGTCGTCAATCGTGTCGTATCGTGTCGTGTCTTAATAGTGTCGTGTGACACGTTTAATAAACGTGTCGTGTACATGTCTGGCATTTAGAGACACGTTTAAAACTTATCCGTTTAGAGATGACACGTTTATTGACACGACACAATTAGACACGACATGATTGTCAGCCCTAATATATATATGGGAATTCACATGCATTTATCTATTGAATGTTCTTAATTATTTAAATTAAAAGTATTTTATTATTATATACAATAAAAATATATAAACATTTACTAATATGATGTTAATGCATGTTTTTCAAACTAGTTTATGTGATCTTTATTATTATCGTGTATTATCACCACTACTAGCTCATTCCTTTTGATGACAAAAATAAATAAATTATTATCGTGTATTTATCACGAAATTAAATTGAATTTATGTATTCTAATAATTGTAATTATTTTGAAAGTAACTATTACTTATGTTGAGTTTGTCAACTATGAGCACAAAACATATAAGAAAGGTGTATCTTTAAAAAAATCATTTATGATAAATTTTATATTTTAGACATAGCAAAATTAGGTACATTACATAATGATGAGAACTTCATATGAACTATTTATGATTATATTATTTTTTATTTTTATTTTTTATTACCTCATGGCACAACTAATGACGTCGAGCGAGAACGAGGACACTCCTGGCGTTTAGATTTGACTTACCTGATCTTCAACCACCAGTAACTCGACATTCTCAAATAATTGAGGAGGTAGTTGAATCTTTAAGACCCAACAACATAAGAAACGTTATGGCTCGAGATAGAGGTCAAGGTCGAGATGGGGATCATACGTGTTGAATGTCGTAATTGGTTATGTATTCACGAAAACATTAGGGACCAAAGTGAACAGTTACGAAACATCGTAACTACCCCTGAGTCTATATATAGACCCCTAAGGAGGCTGACCAAAATACTCTCCAAACACCACATACAAGTCCATAAACTCCTGAGACCGGCAAAATTGACAACAAATGTTTTTCTTCAATATAGCACAACTTGATATCCTAGGTCAAACATGCAATTTCTTGTTATCTACAATCCATCTTATATTGTTATCTAAATAAACTATGCAAACTTGAGCCCAAATCCATTTCAAGATGGTAGTTCATTTCAACAAATAAAACATCATACCCAGATAGCGAGCTGATACATTAAAATAACAACATCCCCAGAGCGATTCAATAATAAATTGAGTTACCTTTTGGGGAAGTTGGAGTCGGAGGTGACGTGGAGCTTCGACTTCTCCCTTGAGACAACAACGACTTAACCAAGAGCTCCAGCCTTGCTGTCAATCTTGGTGCTCTCCTGGAGGAACTTCTCTAGGGAGGCGATGTCCGAGAGTTACCTGAGAGTTGCAGTTAGGATTTTCCTGCGACGCGACAGTAAAGAGTGATGAATAGAATCACACGATTTTTTAGGGTTCTTAAGAAGAGGACACTGAAGGGATTAGGCTTAGCTAACTAAATTAAACTTCATCCTAAAAAACTATGCCTAAATATGATTCCGGTCTCGAACTTTCAATTTTTTAATATGTATATATATATATATATAGAGAGAGAGAGAGAGAGAGAACCAGTTCCAGCTTTGGTTAGTTTAGGGTACCCAGATAAGAGAACCATAGCCGAATAAATAGGTTCTTGAATATATATTTTTTCCAGATCCTACTCAAAGTGTCGATTCTGGATAGGTTCCGGCTCCAAATCGGTAATTTGCTTACCCCTATTTAATATTCATATACACACTACACTATTGAAATTCTCCTCTTTATCATCGGTAAATACAAATTTTGTGGGTAAAATTTTCGTTGGCGAATGCCCCGTCGACAAAAATTTACCGACGAGATATGTCACAAATATTTCGTCGGTAAAAACATGTTTGCCGACAGAATTTTGTCGACAAAGACAAGTTTTTCGTCAACAACTTATGTTTTTTCCGACAAAAGCGGTTTTGTCGGCAATGTCAATTTCGTTGGTAAAGAAATTTTTACCAACGAAAAATATTTTGTTGTTACACATGTTATTCTGACAGAAAATTCTATCGGTAAAAGAAGAGCTTATTTTTTTAAAAACAATAAATTTTCAAATATAAAAAAAATATTGTAAATTTACAAATAGATCAATTTACAATATTCATAAATAAGATTAACCGATTCAAGCACTACATTTTGTCTTTGAATGAGTCAAAATTTTAGAAATTCAAAATTTCCCCTCCTCTCTCCCCACGTACGCACCACCCAAAAATTTCCCTAATTTATTCAAAATTCGCAATTTATGCCCTCATTTGAGTGTTCTCAACTACAAGCAACATCACAACATTAAGCATGAGAATCCCACATTGAGCTTCCGAGTTGTCGAGTTGGTTTTTGATATGGGTAGTCCATCGAACAGACTACTACTTGTACTGGTTAATGTTTTTTTTTTCATTTTCACCCCAAATGCAAATTAGCATTAGGGATGCCGACATTGCAGACCTAACAATAAATATAGCAATCTTAAAAAGAATGATAAAAAGAATGAGACATACATACATTAGGAGAGATGCTACCACATGATTTCACTTCTTCTCCCTGGAATCATACCCTAATAGATAGTTGTTAAGAAAAGGTTCTTACTTTACTTATGTAAGAAGAACTAATCACCAACATATTTACCTGCTAAACCTGGTTTATGTTGTTTGAACTTGCATGTCGTAGGAAACCGAATGAGGGCTTCGTGCATTCCTTCGAACACTTTCCCGACATTCATTTTGGCTCCCAACTGATCATCTCAGCTAATTAGCCAATCGAAAAATCTTTGCGATACAAAGTCTCGTGCTTCATCATATGTCATACCGAAAATCCTATAGGTGAAATCACCTAGAAATACACCATATCATCCTCAGACAAATCAGGCATCCCCTCTCGACAAACCCAAATCGAGTTGTTGGGTTCTTGACGAACAAAGATCTGATTTTGGTTCAGATTCACTAAACAAATACGCTAATTTTCGTTTCAAAAACATACCTGAAAGAAAATATTTGATTGAAGTCTTCGGTGGAGATGATTCTTGAAGAGGGACACATGACCACTCACTTCATTGAAAACAAAATAACAAACTACAAACTGAAGAGGGACAAAGAGTTAGGGTTTTAAGTTTCTAATTTTTTATAACCTATGTATTATGATTTATTCACAATAAAGTTTGATAAGTAAGGAAACCTTCTTTTGAATATCTGGTCATTGGTTTGAACCCAAATATACAATATTTTATTTGAGACATTATTAATATAATTTAGGGTAAAGAGATAATTACCAACAATAATTACATTTCGTCGATAAATAAAGTTTTTACCAATGAAAATATGGTTATGTTGGTAAAGTTATATGCTTTTACCGACAAGAAATATAGGTTCGTCAATAAATATTTTTGTAATAATTTACCGACAAAGCATGAACTTTGTCGATAATTGTCACATTTCGCTGACAATTTTAATTTATATTGTCGATAAAAATGAATTTTCCCGACAAAAAAAAAATCGTTCGTCTAAATTTATATTTGGAGACCAACATAATATTTTGTCGGTAAAAATATATTTGTCGACGTCGACGGATTTTTACCGATCAAATTAAAATTTCGTCTTTAATGTGTGGATTTTCAGTAGTATTAATACACATCTAGTAAAGATGCTTTCCAATTCGTCTTAGGGAATCCACTATGAAAACTGAGGGATGCTTCGTTTATGTGATGTTCCTCTCGACCAACATCGTCGTCGTGACTCCGAACCGCCGACGATCTCGCACACTTCCGCTACCGTACGTTGATACACCGATCGATGTAAGTATAGTTCTGGTATTACATTGTTTGTCTTAGTAATGTGCTATTTCTCGTGCATGTGAATCGCGAATTCCAATATTGGTATCAGGCCCAAAGGTTCGGTCTCCGACTCACATTGTCTTTGTGATGGTTATTTTTCCCACCGACAAGCGTTGGTCGCTCATTTGATTCTCTGACGTTTTAACGCACGACATTTCTCCCAACGACTGTGAGGTACTGTCAAACCAAGGCCTTCGTAACATTCACGCCTCACGGTGCCTTTTAGGGTTAGGCATGAACTGGTTTGAGGCTGAATCGATTCAGAACCGCACATTTACCACATTTTAGGTAAGGTATGGTTTGACCCCTTCAAGAGAACCACTCTAAAATTTGGCCGACTTACCATACCTTATGTGAACCGGTTCAGCCGTACCTTTTTATATTAAAAAAATTTGCCCAAGAACAGAACGATATAGGCTTCCTTCAATCAAATTGGGAACTACTGTCTCTCTGTGTTTAATACCCCCAATTGATTAAAAGCTGAATTTTCAATCTAACTCGCGGATTCCTCATTTTCAAACCACCAGAATCAGCAAGCTTATAGAGGGAGCCATTTATACTCTTCCAAATTGATTAGTTGAACACGCGCATACATTTCCACTGCAAGAACAGAACAATATAGGCTTCCTTCAATCATATTGGGAACTACTGTCTCTTTGTGTTCAATACCCCCAATTGATTAAATGCCAAAAATTCAATTTAACTCGCGAATTCATCATTTTCAAACCACCAGAGTCAGCAAGCTTATAGAGGGAGCCATTTATACTTTTCCAAATTGATTAGATGAACAAGCCACACATTTCCACTGCAAAATTGACATAAAAGGGAACCTATAATCTGTTGGATCGTGATTTCCTGAATGCTGATCTGGCAATGAATTGAATGCCAAGGAGATGGTGATCGCGCGCTTTCGCCTGAGCTCCGATGAACCTGCAAGAAGGGGATCGCAACAGAGGGGGTGCCTCTGGGTCCCTCTCCGATGCTTAAATGAGTATATGTGTGTATATATCTCAAAACGTATTGAATGTATGTAAAGCAAAGGTATTTATAGAGTAGGAGATACCAAACCGTATAAGGTAACTGTATATCTTCGTGAATATTGTGTTGTTGAAGATTTAGATAGTAGATATTGCGGTTACGGCGAGATATTGCAGTTACCGTATCTAATCTTTAGTGAATATGTGCCCGAGATATGCGGGATATCGTGGCTATATCCTTATTAACGGTTGGTGGGACCAGAGGAGAGAGGCAAGGCTCTCTTCAAGGCGAGCACTCCTACGGAGAGCACTCCTATGGCTGCGACCTTGATTGTTGGCGAGCACTCCCTGGGCACTCCCTTGGCGAGCACTTCCATGGCGAGCAGTGGGAGGCTTTGGCCTTGGCCAATGGCGACCTGAAGTGGCACTTTGGCGTCCACTTTAGTTTGGATTCGATACTGGACCACTTTATGAGGGCCAGAGTAACCTTACTGTGGGTTGGGCTTGTTTAAATGGTATGGGTTGCACCCCCTGCAAATTTATTGGGCCTTCGAGGCCTTTCCCATATTGGGTCGTCACTATCAATACCCAACATAATCTATCGACTCATCAACTTCTAATGCCAAATCACAAAAACCTAGTTGATATCCAGTAAACCTGTCTGACAACCCACAATAGTGAAATCATGGAGTACCCAGATTTCATTTTGTTACCTGGATGAATTTAGTCTGTAGCTGGGATTTGACATTGTCAAAGGCGCGACGGAGGGTGAAAAACTCCTTACTGGCCAAAATTGGTCGAAGTCACTGCTTCTTGCTTGTGCTGAAGTCGATTGCCGATTATCGAAGGGAAGAACCTGACTAGAGGTGTCGATTGCCTAGAAGTGGATTGTGAGAGCCGTCTGACGAAGTCACGGAGATAAGATTGGAAGAACTAGAGTCGTGAAAACTGAAATCCCTAAATCCGTAAAACGAAATGTCGAAGAGAAGTCTAGAATGAAGAATTGAAGACTCAAGAGGCAAAGTTTATTTAGGGAAGTGTCGAAGTCTTCCGGTCTAGTTTACATATGATGTACTTCAAGATGGCATTAGTCGTTGGACTGCATGTGATGTTTTAACATCATGTTGTTGGCTTTCCTCCCGCCCTAATCCGTCTATCCTCATCAATCAAGTGCTAGCAAAAAGAGAAAGGTGGTGGTTGCCAGAATGAGTTTCCGATGATAGTTACTGTAGTCGCCGGTGATAGGTCGTCGTCAACGGTTACTCGAGTAAAGGGTTAAAAGGATTGTTGTCGACAAAATCACATCTTTCACTTCCTCACTCTAGTTAACACTCGAAATGGTGGTCATCCCACGGTCTGAGGACTAACCGAAACTGGGTTGGGTCAAAACCCATCAGTTGGGCCATGACCCAGCTGAATCTGGGCAGAGGCCCAGTCAATGGATGGGTTGTCCTAGCCGACTGAGCCCTGCCCAATTTTTTTGGGATGCGGTCCAGTTGTTGGTTGTGTCTGGGCCATGACCCAGCTCACTGTAGAAATATTGTTTTGGACCCTTAATTTTTAAAAATGTTCAATCAGGTCCTCAAACTTTATTTAGGGATAAAATAATTTTATTTTATTTCAAAATGTTCCTAATCTTTTTAAAAGCAATAAATTGGTATTTATATTTATTAATATTATGCTTAGGAGACTATAATCTATAACAATTTATTTTTGATAAATTGCATGATAACCCTTATAGTTTAGTTTGTTTGAACTATACAGGAATTTGTTTTGCTAAATTCTTAATGAATTCAATTGTGATATTCTTGAGTTTAAATTGAGTAAAAAAATTGTGTCTTAAAAGTCCGAGCTAGAAGTAGAAATTTGACACTGTGTCTTTTCCTCCCTAACCTGGGAACCTACATGTCCTGTCTAAGAAATGGGAGAGTTTGGGCCCGTCAAGCAAACTCTTCGGTTCACCTGGGAATTTTTACTCTAAACGTAACTTTTGAGAATATTATATTTTGGTCCCTATAGTATTCGAAAGTAGAATTTTGTGCAAGTTAGCCTTTTCGAATTTTGAAAAGGGCACTTCATGTTTGTTGAGTACACATTATGTTACATGATGTTTTGTTATTTATCAAGCATTGCATGTTATTTTCATGTATAGAAACATCATGTGTGCTTGCTCAATTTTTTATTACACGTTATACATGTTGATTTGATTTAGTATCTAGTATCCATGTATAGGGACGTATGATAAAATAAGCAAGTATGATGATACGTCATCCATGTACAAGTTATTCATGCATGCATGTTGAATCATTTCATGTTTGTTGTAACATGAAATATTGTTGATTATTTGTTTCAATTCCATGTGTTGGTACATAAAGAACATGATTACGTAATAAATAATTATAATCTTTGTGATTATTAATGTAGACTCCATGTATAAATCAATCATAAAAAATGTTTGCTTGTTTTGATAATTATGTAAATCAAGTATGATACATGATTTGTTATGCATTCATCTGTAAAATAAATCATGATTGTATGTTGTTTTGATTGATGTGAATGGAGTGCCTGACTTGATTATTAGCAAAATTAATATTTGTTAAGCATAAACTTTTGACGATGATTGAGAACATAGTGAACTTTTGAATTTGGGTTATGCTTGCATTAATTAATTTGTTAATAAGAAAGTTAAGTATAACATGTGTATGTATGTTGAATAATGAATCTTGCATTACTTGTTTGTATATGTTGATCCTGACATGATGATTATTTTTGTGAATGAAGGATGACATCAATTGTCCATAAAATTGTTGTCGAACTCAACTGTGTGTTGAAGTTGATGGTGATAACTAAAAATTCTGAAAGGACAAAGTTAAGTACGTACTCCAAAACCTAGTAATTCTAGAGACCATAACTAATGACATGGAAAAGATTATAGCTAGGAATATGACCTAGCAAAGGCAAGAAATGAAAGCTTATGAAACTTGGAAGGATGAGAATCGAACAATGTGCATCATTTTGCTAAGTGTAATAAATGATATTTTGTTTGGGGAATTTCAAGATTATCAAAACGCAAAGGTGCTTTGGGAGGTTCTGATGAGAAAGAAATTTGTTTTCTGTTTCATAAAATGTGTATAGTTCCTAACTGTGAGATCAACCACCTACGAGAGACACCTTAAACACTCACTAAAGTTATATATTTTACACATGGTCAATATAATAGGTGAACGCAGATGTGTGATCATGTTCTCACTCAAAACAGCAACTCCAAGTAGTGATTCGATCATTACACGTTTTGTGGATGCATTTTAATATACTTATATCCCGCTCTGATTGGGTTGCCGATTTGGAAGAAGCCTAGGGGCTCCTAAAATCTGGATAAGAAAAGCATAAGAGTACACGAACTCTGGTTGAGTTACATGTGGTAACTTTTCTCCAAGACCCAATAAAGACCTAAATGGAGGGATGATAGTGAAAAAGATAAGTTTGATGATTCCAGTTAGAAACAAAGGACCAATGAAATTGGCGAGTAGAGATGTCCACATCGTGTGTACATGGTTAAAATGAAGTGCTATAGTTGTAGCGGGAAGGGTGAAAACTCACAAGCTTGCACTGCACCGAAGTATCGAGATTAAACCACAGACACAAAGAATTATCACTGAACTTTGAAATTCAACCTAAGCATGATGAGGTGGAAAACTCGAGAGCTGCCACCGAAGGAATCGGTGTCCGCAAGCTATGTCTATGTGACAAGCGAGTCATCAAGGCCTAGTTGATTAGTCAAAGAGCTGATTTTCAATTGATGGTTACCATATGCCCAAGTGTATTTCATTTACAATATTCATGACATTGAGCTTATAATATATGGTAAGTTCCGGTGAATTTATTGAATCGTAATGCATTATTTGTTCTTGCCATGATATCAATATATTCGTACATTTCATTTGCGTTATTTTATCAGTGTTGTGACCGGAAGTCTTCATGCAAGCAACCAGAATTAGTTCACTAAGACATCTATAATTCCATATTTGTTGTAGAATAGCCTATTTATGGATCTGTATCAGTTATATTTATTTAATTTTATACACTGGCTATGCGAATGTTGTGGATAAATTCAATAAATAATTAACTTACAGTTTGCAAATATGTTGAGACATTGATTATTTTATCGACTCAATTTAGCGAGATACGTGATAAAGAGGATAACTCATTCGTTGACTATATTTTGCACTAAGCAACTTAATGTTGTTTTTAGAAGTTGTGAGAGGAACACTTCTAAACATGGTTAAGTGATAACATTGTCTAATTGCACAATGTCCACGGTCATGTGTGGGTCGCTCCATTGTCATCACCCACTATGTTCGGGACGAATGTCTATTGACTTAACCAAGTGCCCAAGTGCTTGTTAATCAACTACCTACCAATTCATATAAGTTATGAAACGGAAAAGTCTGAATGGGGGTTTACGAATGTTCCTCGAATGCAAGGTGTCAAAGTGAAATATATTTTTATAAGGGTAAAAGGTCGATTACGTCCTTTTTCGAGTTCTTGCGCTAAGGTGCACCAAGATAACTTTATTCGAGTGGGAGAATTTAGCGGATGATGAATTAGTTTGTCGTCTCGATCCACCAAGATAACTCGAATTGAATGGGAGGAGATTTATGTAGATGTTGAATTAGTTTCTCATTATAGCTTCTCTTCTTCATCATCTAGTGCGAATACAAATGGGAGCAATATGATGTTACTCTAAGTTAGTATTAAAAAAATGCATCGTTTCAGTGAGAGTGTATACAATATTCTTAATCCCAATGGGAGACTATTATGACTCCTTATACTTCGCCCTTTAAGGAAAAATGGAGGATAAGATAAAAAATGTGTCAAGCGTACATGAATCAAATGGATCCTAGAAGTCATGACTCATCTTGAGAATTCTGTCTCGAATGATTAGGAATATCAGTTTCGTATAAACACAGATAGATAGATCTTGAATATAAATGTTGCTCAAGAAGTATTTGAGTATAAATCAAGGTGCTTCTCTATATTGAGTATGAGAATGCAACTTTAAGACTTAGTGGTCCCTTAGAACTCTATGTTTTCTCTTGAGACATTATTATAAATGTTAAACGTGATTAGTTCATGTTAAATAGGATAATCACTATGGATTAAGCCTGTTAATGAAATATCCGCAAGATTTTGCAACAAACTGTTTGTCACATAGTATGGGTTGGGTAGGTACAAAGTTCATCAATGAAGGATAATACATAATTGATGTTTAAAGTGTAAACAATAATATATTATTTGAATTGATATTCCGAGAGAGTTCACTTGAGAAATTGAGTTCCTAAGTGATAATTTTAGTATTACCCGTTTAAAACTCTTGTATCTAAAAATTCATGATGTAATGTGCCAAATGTCTTAAAGATGAGCTAAGTTGGAAGGTTTTCTCATGTAGTGAGGTGTACTAGACCAACTACTGAATCAAGTATATGACTCAATTGATTTGATGCTCAAGGATCACATAGTAAATTGTTGTTGAAGCATTGTGTATATGTGTTTGATAGAATGTTGTGAAGTTGTTCCTAGTGAGAGTTAAGACTTTCCAGGATAAAGTTTATTTCTAGAGATGGCCATCTGATGAGATAAGTGAGAACTTCACTTTAGGCGATTGAAACTAAGCAAGTGGTTCTCACACCAATAACTGAAATTTAGTTTGATCTAACAGGTTCCTACAAGTATTACGAATGATATACGTACATTATTGATCCAGTGTTTGTCTACTAGTGATTGTATTTTTAATATCTTCATAAAAGGATCCTATTTATCATAGAACATTTAAAAGACCAACATTACTATGCATAAGGCATGGTGACATGCAAGAAGGTGAATGTGAATTGGTAGTCAACAAAAGAGAGATAAATGGATAAGCCCGTGAAGACCCTTCTGTAGGGATGTATTCATCTGATTTTTGTCTTAATCAAGCAAATGGTAACGACCATTGTATAGACCAATGAGATTGATCACATCACAATGTTCATTTTGATCAAAGAGTTTGATTTGGATGCATACATGTTCATTAAGATTGCTCAGTGCATTCTTGATTTGTGTTTTAATGTATGTCGAATAAACTTAAGGTTAACTCACTCACACGAGTAACCGCCTCTGCGTCTTTGTGGCGTCGCGTCTATGTGGCGAGTGGAGATGAGACAAGATTTTGAGTAGAAAATCGCCAAACGGATGATTTGAGAGCTAACTACTCGAATTCATATGTCACCCGTTGATTTGAGGCCATCAATATATTTTTTTATGGCCATTGATATGATTTCATAGGAAATTTTAATGAAATTTATTTCATATAGTATACTTTTGAGCAGGATGGGAGTTAATGTACTCTTGTTTAAATGCATGTGGTATCTGGACACACATCCGCACAACACCGTCTTTATGACAAATGACATACACTCCATGTTAAAAGGAGCAGGGTGTTATGACACGCATTTCATATTGCGTGTGCTATTAATTGACCACGGGTTTACACAAGCACGATCTCATCTTGTTGTAGTATGAGACCCAAGGATCTTTAACAAATTCAAAATTGTGTGCCCTCATGACTCAGATCAGAGACTTGAGACCTAACACGATGTTCGCTAGCTTAGCGTGATACCCGATGGTCCTGTACACAAATTCAGTCGCTCGGGACATGTCTAGAAAAAGCGAGTCAAGTTAGTGAGGATCGTGAGAAGAGAAAGATTGTCAACAGAATCTCGTTTAAGAATTGTGTTCACGGTGCACACCAATCAAAATTTAGTATCGTGATTGTAAATACAATGTATGATTAATGATGTCTTTAAAGGTACCTAAATGAGTTTCGACAATCTAGGGTACACGCATACTTTCTTATTGAGAGGTGATTCTCAATGAGAGGTTGTATACTCCTAACAAATATACAATAACTAGCTCTCACTAAGTATGTCAGTCGCACAGTGGAGTACTGTATGAAAGACATACGAGATGTTAAGAGTATGTCTCTTCACACATTGAGCACCCACATATGTGTGAGTGAGAGATGTAGGAAAATGCACCCATAAGGGGTGCTCGTGTAAATCACGAAAACATCGGGGGACCAAAGTTGACAATTACGATACGTCGTAACTGCCCCTGGGTCTATAAATAGACCCCTAAGGGGGCTGCTCAAAATACTCTCCAATATACATCTACAAACTAATACAAATATCTAGCAAAGATGCTCTCCAATTCATCTTAGGGAATCCACTGTGAAAACCGAGGATCGCTCCGTTTATGTGACGTTCCTCTCGACCGGTATCGTCGCCATGAATCTGAACCACCGTAGATCTCGAACGCTTCCGCTACCGCACGTCGATACACCGACCAATGTAAGTATAATTCTGGTATTACATTATTTGTCTTACTAACGTGCTATTTCTCGTGCATGTGAATCTTGAATTCCAACAACTTCATTTGAGGAAACAATGTGGGGGAAATCTAAAAATTTTAAATTCATCAAGTTTTTTTTTAAAGTAAAATTGATATGTCGAAAATTACGGTTAAAATGATGAGCATCGCTTATTGAGAAGAAGAAAAATATGATGCATAAGTAAAAGAAAGGTGATGATCAATTTTTGTTTTTTTTAACAATAGGAAGGAATAAATGAATTTTTGAGGTACCCGAAAGTAGATACATTTATGAATTTTGAGCTACCCGAAAGTAACAAATTTTTTGTGAGGTATCTATTTGTAAAAATGTGATTTCTGAGGTACTTAAATGACTTTTATCCCACTACATTATAGAAGCATGCTTTTTAAATGAAAAGATTTGAGAACCATTACCATAGAATAAAAAACTTTCTAAATTTAGTAAAAATAAAATTCCTACACAAATCTTGAGATGAAGATATTTACCTGGAGCCATTATTGCACGATCATCTATGACAGAAAACTTTCCAAAGTCACCCTTATCATCCTTAAATATTATCATCTCATTTCGAATGCTCTTTCCCAATCGACTATCTTCAGGATTATACTGAAAATGAGGATTTAGCCAATAACAGTCGCATGCAAATTCTTGTGAAGTTGTCTATTCCATCTTGAATCCAAAATCTTAATATGAGGTTCAATCCACTTCTTTCTTCGTTGAAACTGTTTCAAGAATTCACTTCTTACTTTATGCATTGCCTCATACAAATAACCCATAGTCGACCTTTCATCGTTATCGACAATGCATGATCCATGTTGGAAACATGTTCCAAGATCTGAAAGTAGTGGACAAGAACCTGGATGGTACAGTCAGGCATACTACAGTGATATGATGTCTACACCGAAGGTGTTTGACAAAATGGCAGAAAGATATTGGGTTTTAGTCTTTTAGAACAAGCGGATTGATCCGCCGACATGCTAGGCCGGGTCCGAGTCAAGTCCGAATTGCACCTACGAATTGCCACCTCTAATCTCTTCCACAATTGAAATTCCTCATCAAATGTAAGTAGGACTAACAATGGATAGGGTATGGTGTGGTTAAGTCAAATACTATAACCATACCATGTTTTTAAATTGCATATCTTAACCATTACGGGTATAATTTCCAATACCATAACTATATTCATAATCATGGTTATTAACCACGGTTTTAACCGTATACCCATATTTATTACCACAATGTGAAATGTAATAGAACATTATAAATATTATCTTAATAAATACATAAAATTACGTCACAGGCAACAAAAATATTCAACATTACTATCATTTAACATTAGCATCTGTTAGAATTAAATTCACATGCATGGGAAATACACACGTTAGATAGACAACATATCGCAATACAACAACGACACTTACATTGCTCGTACGACGGCGTATGGAAGCGGAGGCGGAATGATCGCTGACGGTGAATCACGGTAGGGAGTACCGGTCGAAAGGAAACGTCACTAAGCGGATCGTTCCTTATGTCTTCACAGGAGATTGCCTAATACAAGAATAATATTGTGGAAGTATGATTCTTTGGAGAGTGTTTCTAAAACACATCCAAATGGGTCTTCTTATAGATCCTCGGGGTAGTTACTTATTTAAAGTATTTACGTTTTAGTCCCCGATATATTTATGGCTTGTATTTAGCACCCCATATGGGTGTAAATTTCCTACAACATCATTCAAAATTGACACTAATACCATTAAACATTTACATAATTCAATTACAGTTCGTCCTAGAATTATAGATTCGTGAAATCTAAAAGTGAAAATCCTACTTTTGTTATTAGTATTTATTAATATAAAATTATTATTATATTTATTTAATAACCATGGGTATGACTAAAATACCATAACCATGTAGAAAATTCATCATCATAACTGCACAATACATTGGCCAAAAAAAACTGCACAATACCATAATGGTATGGTTAACCATATAAAAAAATAACAGTTATAACCATGGTTATGAGTTTTTCACTGCACCATTATCCTCCCTAAATGTAAGGCTTAACAATGATTGTATTCATACTTAGTGATCTTCGAAGCATGCCCTACAATATCATTAACCTCGTCTAATTTGCCAAAATCGCTTAAAATTAGGTTGAAGCAATGTGCAACACATGGAGATCAAAATAATGAATTAAACTCTTGCTCCAGTAGCCTGCCCACAACAACATAATTGGCAAAATTATGAGTAAGCACATGAACCACATTTTATGCACCAACAAACTATACTACTTCGCTAACCAAATTGTATATAACTTCTGTTGTTTTAGAAGTATTTAAAGCATCAACTGTTTTTAGAAAAACAACTCATTTAGGACAATAAACAAGAAAATTGATTAAAGTTCTTCTTCGTTGTTCTATCCATCTATCAACCATGATGGTACAACCAGTGTCTTTCCAAATAGAACGATATCTATCAATATACTTACTTACCTCATCAACACCTTTCACCAACAAGTGTCCTCGAAGCTCATTAAAATTTGGACCTTTATAACCTGCACACATACTAGCAATTGCATCTATCATTTGTTGATAGTACGACGAATTAACCGAGTTAAACGGTATAGATGCAACAATCATCCACCTAGACACATCAAGATGACATTTTTCCACAATTTCCTTGCTTTGAAGAACACTTGTCATTGTCGGTTGTGCACCGACCTTTGTTCTAGGTTGGAACATGGCTGCTAATTCATTGTCGACTTGTATTTAGCACCCCATATGGGTATTAATTTCCTACATCTCTCACTCACACATAATGTGGGTGCTTATGTGTGCAAAGACACATATTCCTTACACTTCAACTTGTCTTTCATACAGGGCCTCCCCCGTGCGACCGACATACTTTGTGAGAGCTAGATGTTGTATATATGTTAGGAGTATACAACCTCTCATTGCAAATAACTTATAGTAATAGTATGCTTGTGCCCTAGATCGTCGAACCTCATTTTGGTATCTTTAAGGATCTCATTAGATATACCTTGTATTCACAATCATGACACTAAATCATGATTGGTGCACCGGTGAACACAATTGAAAAAAACGTTATGTTGACAATCTTCCTCTTCTCACGATCCTTCAGACACTAACCCAACTCGCTTTTCTAGACATGTCCCTCCCGACCGAATCTATGTTCATGACCATCGGGTAACACGCTAAGCTAGCGAACATAGTGTTAGGTCTCAAGTATCTGATCAGAGTCACGAGGGCACACAATTTTGAACCTATTAAGGATCTTTGGGTCTCACACTACATCAGGCTGAGATCGTTCTTGTGTAAACCCGTGGTCGATTAATAGCACATACAGTATGAAATGCGTGTCACAACACCCTTCTCCTTTTCACATGGAGTGTATGTCTTATGTCATAAAGACGGTGTTGCGCGGATGTGTGTCCAGATATCGAATGCTTCTAAACCAGAGTACATTAATTCCCATCCCGCTCAAAAGTAAACTTATTTAGAAATAAATTCATTTTAAAATTTCCGATGACATCATATCAACGACTAAAAAAAATAATTATACTGATGACCTCATGTCAACGGGCGAGTTATGAATTCGAGTAGTTAGCTCTCAAATCATCCATTTGATGATTTTCGACTCGAAATCCTGTCTCATCTCTACTTGTCTCATAGGCGCAACGCCACTAAGACGTTGAGGCGGTTACTCGTGTGAGAGAGATAACCTTTTGGTTTACTTGACATACATTAAAACATAAATTATGAATGCACGAAGAAATCAGGATAAAACATGTGTATTAATCAAACTTATTGATTTGAATTGAACATTACAAGGAAAAAATATTATTACATGAAGTATTTCAAATTTTATGTAGCCCTAAAGACCTTACATGTCTAATAAAGGCATCCCTATTCAAAGGCTTCGTCAATGGGTCAGCTACCATATCCTTTGTAAGCAAATACTTCACATTTATCATCTTGCATGCAGCCATATCCCTCACATAGTTATACTTGACTTCAATGTGTTTAGTATTGTTGTGGAATTTAGGATCCTTGGTGGAAGAAATTGATGCCTGACTGTCACAGTGAATCAATATTGGCTCACTCTTTTCTCCAATATCTATCAGATGTTCAAGGAACCTTTTCAACCAAACAGCCTCTTGAGTTGCTGTTGTGAGGGCCACATATTCAGCTTCCATGGTGGAGAGCGATACACAAGATTGCTTCTTGCTACTCCAAGAGATAGCACTGTTGCACATCAAGAACGCATAACCGGAGGTGGATTTGCATTCATCGAGATCTCCTCCATAGTCGACATCACTAAATCCTTCTAAACGGAGACTTTCACCACCTCGGTAACAAAGTGCATAATCGACAGTTCCTTTTAGATATATCATGATCCTCTTTACTGCTTGACAATGTGTCGGACCTGGATCAGATTGGTATCGACTAACCAATCCCACAGCTTGGCAAATATATGGTCTAGTGCACACCATTGCATAAATTAGACTTCTAATTGCATTGCGGTACGGTACTCGAGTCATTCTTTCACTTTCTTCAGGAGTCTTTGGACACATTTTATTACTTAGGGCATGTCCCTTACTGATAGGAGTCACACTAGGCTTACATGCATGCATACCAAATCACTCAAGAACTTTGTTGATGTAATTTTCTTGTGAAAGGTACAATAACCTTCTTGAACGATCTCTCGAGATCTTTATCCCAAGAATGTAAGTGGCATTACACATGTCTTTCATCTCAAATTGAGATGATAACCAGGTCTTAACCTCGTTAACATACTCCATATAATTCACAGTTATTAATATGTCATCAACACAAATTTTCTTTTAGACCTTTTGGTATAAACGCAATGGTCATCATTCATCATGACAAAACCATTATTTACAACCACATCATGGAAACGTTTGTACCACTGCCTTGAAGATTGCTTTAGTCCATAAATAGACTTCAGGAGTCTACAAACCTTGTGTTCGTGACCCTTTACTATGAAGCACTCGGGTTGCTCCATGTAAATTTCTTACTCTAAATCCCCATTTAGAAAAGCAGTTTTAACATCCATTTGATGTAATTCAAGGTCTTGGTTAGCTACTATAGCTAGTATTAACCGAATAGAGGATAAACGCACATCAGGAGAAAACGTCTCAACATAATCTATTCCATGTTGTTGCGTATAACCTTTATTTACTAATCGGGCATTATATCGCTCGATTGTGCCATCGGCTTTGTGCTTTATTTTGAGGACCCATTTGGCCCCTATAGCTTTACGTCATTTAGGAAGGTCAACTAATTTCCAAACATTGTTGGCCTCCATCGACTCTATTTCCTCATCTATTGCTTTTGTCCATTCATCACGAGAAGGGCTAGAAAGAGCCTCACTTATGGTTTGTGGCTCATTTTCTTCTTGTAAGAGCATTGTAAAGAGTTTGCCACCTTCAATCTCAAATCGTCGGCGCAAAATCTTTTTACGAGATCCTCGTCCTGATTGAGGCTCGTTTAATCTCATATTAATACTCCCACTCAGATTAAGACTCATTTCTTCACTCCCACTTGGAGTGCCAAACTCACTTCTATTCGTAACAATCGTTGTAGATGATGAACTATTTCATTATCTCCTTTATTCCTCCCACTCGAATGAGGTGAGCTTGGTTGGTCTAGATCCGGAGATTCATAAAGATATAAGTCTTGACCTATCTCACCCTTTCTCGGGAACTCATCCTCGATAAATGTGACATTTCGGGATTCAAATTCAGTAACAATCCCACTATCATGTTGACCTATAAATATGTAACCTTTAGAAGTCTCAGACTAGCGAACAAACACACTTTTTTTACCTCTCGGGCCTAGCTTGCCATATTTATGTGAAATATCATGGGTATAGGCCATACATCCCCATGGTTTTAAGTTGTGTAGATCCGGACGTCTTCCAGTCCACAACTCATAAGGAGTGGTCACCGCTGCTTTTGTAGGTACGCGGTTGAGAACATAAGTTGCAGTCAATAAGGCATCCCCCCCCCCCCCCCCCCCAAAATTGAATTGGCAAGTTAGCATATGCCATCATTGATCGAACCATCTCAAGTAACGTTCTATTACGTCTCTCCGCTACACCATTTTGTTGCGGAGTATAAGGAATCGTCAGCTGATGAATGATACCTTTTTCATTACATATCGCCTGAAATTGGGTTGAAATATATTCACGGCCTCGGTCGATTCGAAGGAACTTAATCTTTCGATCTAATTGATTTTCCACTAAGCTCATATAGCTCATGAAGCATTGTAATGCATTGGATTTGTGTGCAATCAAATAGACATGACCAAAACAAGTGTAATCATCTATAAACGTAATATAGTAGAAATCCTCGTGCCTAGCTCGTATATTCATAGGCCCACAAATGTCAGAATGAACTAATTAAAGAGGAAAGTCAGCTCTGGTTGCCTTACCAAAAGGCTTTCGCGCGGCTTTACCTGCTAGACAACATTCACAAGTAGACAATTCCACATCTTGAATGCCTTGCAACATACCAGTTTTTGCTAGTCGTTGCATTCTTTGTTGGCCAATATGGCATAACCTAGCATGCCATACTTTTATATTGTTATCATAATTGCGAGAATAAGTAAGTAACGAAAAACTGGAATTTTCGTAAGTATCCAAGTCTAATACAACAAAACTACCAAAAATAAAGCCTTGTCCATACAAAGTCGACCCGTTGGTCAACTCAAAAAGATTGTCATGGAAAATTAAATTGTAACCTAATAACATCAAAGCAGAAACAAACACAACATTCCGTCAAATTTGTGGAGCGTAAAGGACGTCGTATAGTAGTAGAGATCGGCCATCACGCATGACTAACTTGCATGTCCCGATTCCTACGACCGCAACTCGTGAGTTGTTTCCGACATAAACCCATTTTGCTCCATGTGAAAGTCGATGGAAATCTACATAAGTGTTCCTATCCCGAGCTATGTGATCGGTCGATCCTGAGTCAATGATCCACAAAGGATTAGATTCAACTAAAAAAACCGAACTAGAGACGTGAATGTCACTAGTATAAGTGTCAAGACATACCTGACGCTTGGGCTGAGTGCAATCTTTTGCAAAGTGTCCTTTGTTGTCACAGTTAAAACATTTGACCCTTTTCAGTTGCACACGAACTTTCTTTTTCTGCTTGGGTTACCGAGCAGCCTTAGGTTTCTTACTTGGGCCAACCTTCCTTTGGACCTGATCATGTCTCTTCCTCTTGAACCTATTTTTAGGTTTGGAAGATGATGAAATGTACAACTCAGACAAAGACTTAGTTGCTTGAAGGTGTTCCTCTTCTAACTCAAGATGCCTCCAGACTTCTTCCAGAGTGCAGATTTGAGTATTGTGGGTTAAGGTAGTCTTCATCAGATCCCAAGAACTTGGAAATGAACGAATCACTGCTTGGACTTGGTGCTCGTCAGTTAACACATCATCGGCATCACATAACTCAGCAATCATATTGGCCATTTGCCGAAGATGCGTTTTCATAGAGTGCTCAGGACGTTTTTTTTATAGGAATCAAACTTAACAGTTAAAGATCTTATTCTTGCAGTGGAGTAGGTACCAAACATTTCCCTTAGTGCATCCCAGAGGTCCTTAGCCCTCTAATAGTTTTTGAATTCCTTTAAAATATCATCCTCCGGAGCGCTCAACAAAGTGAGATGAGCTAGACCATCTTTCTTTTTCCAGCTTGTATAGGTTGCAAGTTCACGTCGATGCTCGGCCGAATTCCCAGCATCGGGTTCGTTCATGCCATTAGTAAGGGCTTCCAGAGCCTCTTCAACCTCGAGTACGTATTGGATTTTCAGACTCCAAGCGTCATAGTTATCGCCATTTAGCTTCAATCCTTTGTTGAGCTCGGCTATAACATTCTTGCTAGAAGTTGTCATTCTTCATGTAAAAGAATAACATACATTTCAGGATAATCATAATAATATGCAAGATAAAATGTTCAACACACACATGCTCCCACTCAACCTATTGACCGAATAAATTAATCAACACAAGCATGACTCAAAGTCAAAAGGTCACTATGTTCTCAATCATCGTCTTAAAGTTCATGTTACATGATGATTAATTCATTCGATAAATAACTTAAGTATTTAAATCACATTAGGCAAAATTATGTTTCTAGGGACTAGATACAAGCATGTGAAAAAAAACAATGTATCATGCAAGACATACTAATATCAAACGATTCTTAGATTGATTATAACAAAAAAAACATATCATGCTTGTTATGATAATTACACTTACTTATACATGGATACTAAAATAAATCAACATGTATGATGTGTAAAAAAAACAATCTTAACATGATTATGACGAGTATTCATACATGTGAACATTAAAACAAATCAACATGTATGTTATAACATGCTTAGTGCCTAATAACAACAAAAGGAAAAAAACATTCAAGGTACCCCTTAGAGAATTGGACAGGACTAACTCATACCAAATTCTCATTTTAGAAGACTATAGGGACCAAAATGTAATATTCTCTTAAAATTACGTTTAGAGTAAAAATTCCCAAGTGGACCGAAGGGTTTGCATGACAGGCCCAAACTCTCCCCTTTCTTAAAAAGAACCCGTAGGTTCCCAGGCCAGGGATGAAGGGGCACAGTGTCAAGTTTACACTTCTAGCTAGGTCTTTCTAGACAGAATTTTTACTCAATTTAAACTCAAGAATATCACAATTGAATCCCTTAAGACTTTAGCGAAACTAATTCGCATATAGTTCAAACAAATTAAACTATAGGAGTCATCATGCAATTAAAAAAAACTTATCCAAAAAGATATCCTATACATGATACTAACAAATATAAGTACCCATTAATTGCATTTAAAAAAATAGGGATCATTTTGAAATAAAATAAAATTATTTTATCCCTAAATAAAGTTCGAGGACCTAATTGAACATTTTTAAAAATTAAGGGGCCCAAAAAAAAATTGTTCATGGACCGGGTCATGACCCGATCCATTTGGCCACAACCCACTACTGGGTCGCAACCCAGAGGATGACTGGGCAAGGGCCCAGTCGGCTGGGACAACCTAGCTGCAAATTGGGCAAAGGCCCAGATGCAGCTGAGCTGAAACCCAGCTGTTGACTAGGAAGGGCCCAGCTGATGGGCCTCTGCCCAGTCTGGTCTGGGAATCAGATCCAAAACGGTCTGGACCAGTGCCCAGATCGGTTTGGATCGGTTCACAGACCGGTTCCCACCCAAAAAAAATTTAATAAAAAAAAACGAAAATAGGGAATATTTTCTCTCTCCAATTACACTCATCTTCAACCTCTCTTCCCACGAAGCCAACCTCTCTTCCCACGAAGCCATTCCTCCATTTCTCCATTACCAAACTACTTAACCTCCACCACTAACTGTTTCAAGTTCTACAGGTAACCGGCTTCAACTTCCTAGTAACCGTTGGATAACCTATCACTGGCGACTTCAACAGAAACTGATGACTTCGATGGAAACTCATTTCCTTCAAATGATAGGGGATAGCGGTTCAGTGGTGGGACATTTGTGGTCACCTCGTCGAAAATTCGTTTCCAATGAGTCACCGGAAACTCGTTCCGATGAGCCATCATGTATGGAATGCTCGCTTGTCAAGGCGATGCGGCGAGTCTTCGTATTCTCTTCTCCAACGAGTCGACGGAAACTCGTTTCCGACCCAAGGAATGATCGATGCACATGGTACTTGCCGCACATGGTTCTCGCTTGCCAAGGAGTGATTGCAGCACATGGAAACTTGTTTCCATCGCTCGCCCATGCCACATCAAATGGATGCTTCGTTGGAATGTGTTTGCCACAGCAAATGCCACGCCACTTGTTTGTCACGTAGAGAAGACAACACACTTTGTTGGAAACTGTTTGCCACAGCAAATGCATGCTTCGTTAGGATGTTTTTGCTAAAGCAAATGCCGCCACATATTGAATACAACACACTTTGTTGGAATGAGTTTGTCACGAAGACACCGAAGGAAAACATCGTTGGAACGACCGAGAAACGATACGAAAATCGTCACGGCATTATCGTCACGAAGACGACGAATCGGAAACTGAACCTTTGGCTTTGATACCAATGTTAGAATTCTATTCACATACATGGGAAATACACACATTAGATAGACAACATATCGCAATACAACAACGCACTTACATTGCTCGTTCGACAGCGTGTGGAAGCGGAAGCGGAATGATCGTCGGCGGTTCGGAATCACGGTACGGAGTACCGGTCGGAAGGAAACGACCCTAAGCGGATCGCTCCTTATGTTTTCATAGGATATTTCCTAAGACAATAATAATATTGTGGAAGTATGATTCTTTGGAGAGTGTTTCTAAAACACAGGCAAATGGGCCTTCTTATAGATCCTTGGGGTAGTTACTTATTTAAAGTATTTACGTTTTAGTCCCCGATATATTTATGGCTTGTATTTAGCACCCCATATGGGTGTTAATTTCCTACAACATCATTCAAAATTGACACTGATACCATTAAACATTTACATAATTCAATTACAGTTCGTCCTGGAATTATAGATTCGTGAAATCTAAAAGTGAAAATCCTACTTTTGTTATTAGTATTTATTAATATAAAATTATTATTATATTTATATAATAACCATGGGTATGACTAAAATACCATAACCATGTAGAAAATTCATCACCATAACTGCACAATACATTGGCCAAAAAAAACTGCACAATACCATAATGGTATGGTTAACCATATAAAAAAATAACAGTTATAACCATGGTTATGAGTTTTTCACTGCACCATTATCCTCCCTAAATGTAAGGCTTAACAATGATTGTATTCATACTTAGTGATCTTCGAAGCATGCACTACAATATCATTAACCTCATCTAATTTGCCAAAATCGCTTAAAATTAGGTTGAAGCAATGTGCAACACATGGAGATCAAAATAATGAATTAAACTCTTGCTCCAGCAGCCTGCCCACAACAACATAATTGGCCAAATTATGAGTAAGCACATGAACCACATTTTCTGCACCAACAAACTATACTACTTCGCTAACCAATTTGTATATAACTTCTATTGTTTTAGAAGTATTTAAAGCATCAACTGTTTTTAGAAAAACAACTCATTTAGGACAATAAACAAGAAAATTGATTAAAGTTCTTCTTCGTTGTTCTATCCATCTATCAACCATGATGGTACAACCAGTGTCTTTCCAAATAGAATGATATCTATCAATATACTTACTTACCTCATCAACACCTTTCACCAACAAGTGTCCTCGAAGCTCATTAAAATTTGGACATTTATAACCTGCACTCATACTAGCAATTGCATCTATCATTTGTTGATAGTACGACGAATTAACCGAGTTAAACGGTATAGATGCAACAATCATCCACCTAGACACATCAAGATGACATTTTTCCACAATTTCCTTGCTTTGAAGAACACTTGTCATTGTCGGTTGTGCACCGACCTTTGTTCTAGGTTGGAACATGGCTGCTATTTTTTGTTGTCCCTCAAACTTTAGCCTGTTTATCTTTGAAAATAGGTTTTTGAGTTTGGGCTTACTGTTGAAAATCTTCTTCACCATAAGATGAACTCATCTCTCCCATGGACCCTGGTTAAGATCTTTTACAATCTCACGTCGCCTTTTCTTACTATTCATATGCTGTTGCATTTCATAGCGAACTTCTTCAGGTACCTTCTTGCAAGACATATCATTACCACTAACTCAGTTAAATGTTCCTTAAACCTATGAATCCCACCCCCAAAAAATGATTCATTGCAATGGGCACATTGTAATGTTCTTCCTTTTACAGTTGAGCTTTCCACAATTTTACAATGTCCCTAAGCTAGATCAGTTTTTCCTCTAAAATTTGAACTTGAAATAGGCTCAAATGGAATTTTTGGTGTACTACAAGTACTCATATTTGTTAAATTCATTTCAAATTCAATCTAGTAACAACAACAACAAAAACTTTCAAGGCAAATTTCATCTACTAATAAGGTAAATTTCAGCAACTAACAAGACGAATTTCAGCAATTAACAAACTAATTTCAGCAACTATCAAGGAAAACGTTCATCAATTAACAAGGCAAACGTTCAATTTCAGCAACTAATAACAGGCTAATAACATTCAGAGTTGAAATCCAACCTTGTTGATTTCGAGCTATTCCAGAGTTGATGTCGAACTATTCCAAGGCGTGGAAATGATGTCGAACGGAGCTGATGCCGAAGCGAGGGCAGGAGATGATGTTGAAACGAGGCCAGGAGATATTCTCAGGCGTGGAGCTGTTCTCAGGTGTGGAGGTGATGTCGAACGGAGACAGAGAGCAGAAAACTAAGCAGACGATTAAGCAGGGAAAAAGAGACGGAGAGAAGCCACAAGAAGAACTGAAGCACCGCACAAGAAGAACGGAAGCACCGCACAAGAAGAACGGAAGCACCGCACAAGAAGAACGGAAGATTGAAGAAGACCTAAATCAGAAATGAAGTCACGGTCCGTAAAAGAAAAATCAAAAACCACAAAAAAAATAAGAACGGGACTAGACTATTCTTCAAAAATCGGTTGGTTCTTCAAATACCGGTTGGTTTACACTGGTTGAACCTGATTCACTATCCATTTAAGTCTTTTGTGTGAACTAGATCGTCCATTCAGGCAGTTCGCGGTCGGACCTGGTCGGACCGCCGATCCGATCCAGTTCTAATAACTGTGGTCACAAATGTCTCTTTGTGTCTGCACAAATTAGAAATTATGTTTGTGTGGTTGTGTCCTCATCTTCTATTTAAAAGCATCTCTAATGGGCTACTTCATACATTAATGCATTCAAATGTTTATTTTTTTTAAATTTACACCGACGTTAAAGTTGCGGGTGCTAGATGTTTTTGTACTTATTTAAATTATAAATATTGTACCAACTACATAAATGAAATATTTTTTTTAAATTGTTTTTATTATAACAACATAAAGTTCTACCACTAAATCATTAGTAATAGATTTTTTTAATGTACGTAATTATATTTATTGCACAAGTGAAATATTTTTGTTAGGGCAAAATTTTGTTTTAACCAAAAATTAAACATGTAATCACACCACAATATTTTCCCACTAGACTACATATACAAACTAGTTTAGTTACATATTTAAATTATACTTTAAAAGTGTTATTTTAGGATACCTTAAATTCTCTAATTTAGAGACATCATTCTTTTGAACCATCTCCAAATAATTTTAAAAAAAATAATAGATAAAAAAATTAAAAAAGCTAACCTAACAAACGTCTTAAAATTCCGGTCAAAATGATCCAAAAGCAAATTATAGTACTTTGATATTTGATTTTCTAACTAATGTTAATTTGGAGAGAAAACAACGAATTTAATACCATACATTTGAACTTATGCACAGCGCACAAGTTGTGTTGGGTATGGTGGCGGTGGAGATCTGGGAATAATCGGTGATGCCGAGACTTATCACAAAGACAATTTTCTTAGAGTGATATTTTTCCTTACTCGTCGGGGTTTGCTAACAGGCTTATGCGGCAAGTCACTCCCAGGATACAACGACTGCTTGAAGATTTTGAATAGCAATTTCAAAATTTCTCTCTTGAACTCTCGAAAAAACTTTTACGATATAATGGACACTAATTAGTAAAACAGTTTCTTATTCTCTTAAAAAAGAATAATGTTTATGAATTTTGGATGATTTGATCGCATTGTATTAAATCCTATTTATAGGTAATATGACACCCATTGGATTTGTTCTAAAGGTCACAACTCAAAAAATGAAGCATCATATCCCTAAGTGAAACAATGCATCTCCACCATATATATGTATATTTATATATTACTACAATCTAGCAACAAGTTATGCTTAAAATGGAGAATTATAAAGTCTTGGTAAGTGTATGTGATTGATATTTCAACTTTGTTTTTAAGGGATTCAATGGGTCCATTGCAGATCCAATCAACTTACAAAGTCAATGATGTAGAATTAATAAACATAATACTTCAGTTTGCTATTCACATATCCGTTGTAGTCTAGTTGGTTAGGATACTCGGCTCTCACCCGAGAGACCCGGGTTCAAGTCCCGGCAACGGAATTAATTTTTCGATTTTTTTTCGTCTATTTCCTACCCTCTACCCCCGTCATGGCTTCATGGAGGGTATCAGTATTCAGTAATGCTCTCTGCATGGAGGTTATCAATATTAGGGTTGAGCTTGAAACGATGCATGCAGGGTGTGAGTTGTACCAATTTTGTCACTCGTAATCCAAGAAAATAATGCAAAAAATTCAGATCCTTGAGTATTTGTGCCTCGTTGATGTATCTCTATCAAATCTTGAAGGTATGTTTGTATAAAAAGTAGGCTTGTTCATGAACCGGTTTGGGGTGAACCGGTTCAGAACAGAACTGGTTTGGTTTATAAAAAATCAATATTTTTTTCTGTTTCTAAAAAAACTAGTATGGTTTATGGAAAAAAGAACTGGTCTGGTTCGAACCGGTTCAAACTGATTTGGTCTGTTTTTTATAACAATTTTGGTTCGGAAATAATCTGGTTCAAACCAAAACTAACCGTCTGAAAATCCTGTCCAACACACTGAATCGACTGAAAAAATACTGAACCAACTGATAACACACTGAACCAACTGAAAAATATACTGAACCGACTGAAAAACACAGTAAACCGATTGAAAATTTGTTCCACAACCGACTGAAATCCTATCCAACATCAACATACGAGAGTCCAATACATCTCTAGGTTTGGTTTATTGAAGACATCTCTAGATTTGGTTTAATTTCAGACCGGTTTAGTTGATTTTGCTTCAAACCGGTCTAAAACTATATAGGTATAAAGTGGTTTGATTTAAATTTAAGTATAGACCATTATAAAAAAACGAGTCAATTCGAACCGATTTGAACTGGATTTTTGGTATTATTTTGAACTGGTCTATTTGAAACCTAAAAAATTGGTTTGGTTTTAGAACTAATTCGATTGAACCGGTTCGAACCAGACCAGTTCATCCGAACCGGTTAAATTGAACAAGCTTACGAAAAAATATCCAAGTCCCTATTGAAAATTCGCTCATTAGCGACGGAAGCTTTATATCGTCGGTACAGGTCCGTCGGCAAATATATATTTACCGACGAAATATTATGTTTGTCGCCACATATAATTTTCGACAACCAAATTTATTTTGTCGGGGAAATACATTGTTACCGACAATATAAATAAAAATTGTCGGAAAATTGTGACAATTACCGAGAAATTCATGTTTTGTCGGTAAAATATTGCCAAAATATTTACCATCGAACCTATATTTCCTGTTGGTAAAGGCAAATTACTTTACCGACGTAACTATATTTTTGTCAATAAAAAGTTTTTTCATCGACGAGATGTAATTATTGTCGGAAATTATTTCTTTTCCCTAAATTATATTTATAAAGTCTCAATTAAAAAATTATTCCTACGAGGTTCAAACCAATGACCACGGAGCACAAAGATTGTTCATTTACCTACTATTGAGCCAATAACACTTTTGATAACATTTATCAAACTTTATTTTGAATAAATCATAATACATAGGTTATAATAATCAGATACTTAAAACCCCGACTCTCCATCCCTCTTCACATATTTGAAATCTTGTCCACAAATCTAAGATAGACACATTGTGATTGCCCCAAGCAGTTTTGACATATGTAGATTTGATTATTTTTGTCTTCAAATTATTGTCACTCTACATATAATTTTAGCATCTTACTACATATTTCTTGTGACAAACTAAATTCATTGTTCTTCTATTTGTATTTTTTTTAAATGAGTTCTTCTTTTACCCACAGAACTTCCCGTCGGCATAAAACAAGTCTAATGACCAAAGTTTTTTCGTTGGCAAATAGTATTTACTTTTCGTCGGCAAATAGGTATTTAACGTCGAAATATTTTTCGTTGGTAATTAACTATTTGCCAACGAAAAACCTTTCGTCGGTAAATACCTATTTTCCAACTAAAAACCTTTCCTTGGTAAATACTTATTTGCTGACGAAAAACCTTTCGTAGGTAAATACCTATTTGCCAACAAAAATCCTTTCGTCGGTAAATACATATTTGCCGACGAAATTGATTTTGTCGATAAAAACATAAGTTGTTGACGACAAAAAAATCTCTCGGTAAATCAATTGTTTTTACCGACGACATATTTGTGAATATTTTGTCGGTAAACTTTCACCAATGGGGCATTCGCCGACGAAATTTTTATCGATAACATTTTGTATTTACCGACGAAATTTAATTTTTACCGACGGAGTTTTTACTTCTACCGACGAAGCAAAGTTGTCGGTAATAGTTAAAATTTCAGTAATGAGTATTGTTCTCTTGCAAAGCAATTAATCTAACACTTGATGGCTTCAGTCCAATTGTTATCTTGAAAATTGCTCTTTCGAAAGTGTAAAAGACTCCCTAATTTTGAAAGTGATAGTTAAATGTAGAACTGCTTAGACAAATGTTCATATTCAATGAATTTTTCGACACCAACGACAGCATTGGAGTTTAGGGTTTTAGGAGGTCGGATGGTTGGAGTAGATCTCTTGTGCACTAACCAGTTGACTGACCATGCCTTAAGCACTATCAAAGCTGCTCCACATTCAACTTCAGTTGCCATGCCTTAGGTAAATAATTGCAATCCAGCCTTGCGAAGAATCAATCACTGCAGAACTCAAAACCTAGATTGAATTAGCTCTCTTATGCTTTGATATAACATTTCATAATCAAGTTTTAAAATTCATAAGCGATTAAAAAATAAATTGAAATATTATATAAATATACTTAATTGTGTTTAGTCGTGTATTTATATATTAGATATGTTTAGACACAGTTATTAATTATATCATGTCATTATAATATAAAATGCATATCGTTTAATTGATTTAATTGAACGGTGTGAGAAATTGTCGCATCCGCTAATCTTATGGAATACTGCTTATTCCATATTATTATTAGAAACAATAAGATCCTTCTCTTTGTCTGTTTCGTAGGAAATTCAAAGATCTTTGTCTTCCTCGTGAAAAGCTTTTCAAGAATTTTCTAATAAATTTCGTGAGTCATGGGTTTTGTAGATCAGACAGCGAGTCTTTATAGTAGAAAATTCATGCATATAATTAATAGATCTCTCTATACTATAGTCAGGATGTGAGGTCCCCCACATTCTGACTTGTCAAAGACCACATGTCTACTTTCTTCTAGAAGGGCTTCCTTCTCTGGTGACTGTGTCCTTCTTCCAGCTATATTCACAAAGAAAGATGAAGGAAGATCCTTCATTATTCTTAGGTGGACTTTTTCTTTGGGTACAATTCAAAAGTAGATTTGGTAATTAGCTTAACAGTAGAGTATAGAGTGACTTTTGTGTTTTTTTGAAAACAATGTATAGTTTAGATAATTAAAAACGTTTATAAATAGGGCGGATGGAAAGAGATAAATGAATACCAACAAGGTCTCCATTGAATGCAATACTCACGTATTTTATATTTATTGTTTATAAATATCATAAGTTAGAATTTGTTTTTATTATAATAATAAGGAAAATGAAGTTAATTATTGGAAATGTTCATAATATTTACCGAGTCTGTTTAATGTTTTTTTCTTTTTACTTATTGGATTATTTTCAAGATAATATATAACATGAAGTCAACTGACAGCTAACCAACTGAAAACGGACAAGACATGAAGTCAAGGAGATGTAATTAGACAATATCTTCTTACCTGCCTGCCCAATTTTGGGGTGCGCTTGGATATTGAAGGGAAATGAAAGCGAGATATACAAAAACTATTATTTGAAATAGCAACAGTAATATATCGAAAATCTATAAGGCAAACGAATTCCACCATTTCATGCAAAATTTATATACTTTTTATTAAAAAAAATAAAATTAAGCTTGGTGTTTACATTATGCTTATTCCAGAGTTGCACGTATTTTTGTGTATCCAGTAGTCATCAGCTTGAATCATTGAACAATGGACGACAACTCTCCTACTCCCACTTGCAGAGAGAGATGGCAAATAAAATGGAATTGGATGCATGCGATTGGACTGTTCGACGGCGTATCAGCGGCAGATCCAGCACAATATAAGGAGGTTCTAGGACCCCACTTGAATTATTATATATATATATATATATATATATATATATATATATATTATTTAGTGTAATTTAATAAATTTTAAGACGCTAATAAGAAGATCACTTAATATAAAATATTATATTATGTAATTTGTGGGAAAGCACTCCACTCTTATCCAAAAGGGAAAAGTATGAAAAAGATGTAATATGTTTGCCCAATGTTGTGAAAGCGACACATTTGTTGTTTTTGATGCAACATGTTTGTTGTTGTTGGTTTTTGATGCAGTCGTTAAACTTCCGTCCAAAACAGTAGTTAAGTGCTCACATGGCTTGCACGTGACCTGAAATTTCTCAAATGCCCCATATCCAGTTGTTCAGCTTGTTCTTCGTTCTTTGTCATCAATCCATTCATCTATGGGGAGGCAACGATCTCTGAGATCCATTCATCCATCGGGATTGAACCATCTATAGCTTTGGTGCCTCCCTCCGCCAAATTGTCGGACAGTTGTTTAATGGCGGCCAGTTGTCATAATATCTATATGTTTGTGCTCTGGTTGTTGGTTATGCAGCGCAATGCCCACCTTTACAACTATAGCAAAATATTGCTGCATCACAAATTGAAGAGCTTCGTAAAACTTCCCTCCTCCTCCTTGTATTAAATTGAAAGGAACATGATTGTCATTCTCGAAATCAGGATGGTGGATGTTTTGCTGTATGTTCTAGCAACAAAATGAAAGAATAAAGAGACGACTTCTACTCTACCAACTAAAGAAGTCAACCAAAACGAAATAGAGCAAAATGGTGGATGTTTTGCTGTATGTTCGATCATGGTGGGAATGTACCATACTGGGAAGGACAGAGCTTTGGTGTTATACCACCCGTAAGTCACTGGTCCCAATTTGGATGGATGATATTGAAATCTTCCCTCACTTTCTTGATTTTTTATGAGCCATATTGATTTGTTTGATAGGGTGAAATCCTAAGAAGCCTGGGAATCCTCACAATGTCCGTCTTTACTCAATTGCATCTACCCGAAATGGGGATAATTTTGACGGCAGAACCGGGAGTCTTTGTGTGCGTCACGCAATTTATTATGACCCTAAGACTGGGAAGGACGATCCTTGTCTGATGCAATTTATTATTAGAACTTTCGTGTGCTGATGCAAATCCATGTCTCAATTGTGTAAAATCTACTTACTGATGTGCTTGATTTATGCCTCAATCTACAATGCCATGCCATAAATTGCTAGTTATTTTAGTTTACTCCAATCATGCTATGCTTTTTCAGGACCTTCTTCAAGAATGGTCACTGCACTATGTCTATTATGCTTCTTCAGGAAATGGTGAAAAAAGAAGAAGAGAGTTTGTTATTATTTTGTCACATTTTCATTTAATTGTTAAAATTAATGCCACTGGTCTCATGTTCAATCCATAATCCTCTTGTTGTAGGAGTTTGATTGATAGATAATCGATGAATGCTTATATCACTTTGCTGCATCAAACCTTTTTGTATTACTCTTACAAGTCTGCTACATCCTACAGAATTATCCTGTGAAAGTGGACAGCAACAGACACATCTTCATTATAGTGATGTTGAGAAAGAATTGTGTGAGATGAGGTTGAGTCTACTGATGGAGATAGAGAAGAGGAAGCAAGCAGAGGAAGCTCTGAGCAATTTGCATATAGGGAGAATCACTCTGGCATATGGGGAGAATCACTCTTGCGTATGGAGGGAAACATAGCTAGGGGTAATTTCGGTATTTCTAAAATATTTTCTTCAAACATTCAAAAAACATGTCACGTGTGTGGCACGTGCGAGTTTTTAACGGGACAACAAACGTTTTCATCTAAAACCTACAAAATGAAACATGTTACCTCAAAAACCGACAACCCAAAACAAGTTTCATCAATCGCCAATTTCGGCAAACATATTACATATTTTTCATACTTTTCCCTATCCAAAAGGGTAGTGACTCAATTTCGCAAGATATATACTTTAACTATTTCGTAACTTACTAACTTACTAATTAATTGTCTATTTATATATATTATGTTATATATCAAACTATATATATATATATATATGACATGTAATATTTTTTCTCTTATTATGTAGAAGAGAGATATCATAAATGGGGTTAAGTGTGGACATAGAGGTATGCGAACTTCCGTTGTTATTTTACAAGTTTAATATTCTTCAATATGAATTTAATAGGTTTTCATGAATAACTTTTTAAGAGAAAATCATGATCATGATCAATCTAGATGAGAATATGTTATTCCACTTAAATATTTTTAATATATTTTACTTGATTTTATTTAAGTATTATTGCATCATTTAGTATTATAATACATTTTTTTTTCTTTTTTTGAAACTATTAAGTATTAAGTATTTATATTAAAAACATCGTAATTAAAATTATACTTTTTATTTCAGTCCGAATTAATACTGATATTTTTTGTTACTAATAAATTAATAAATAAGTATAATTTTTTAATAAGAAACCCACTTACCAAGGTTTCGAATGAGGTTCCTATCTACATAAGAGACTACTGTACTGTGTAGTGTAGTGAGTGTAATGATCCAGTCAAATTTGAACTTCTCATCGGCGTCTTCATCCATCGCCGCCTGCAGAAGAAACAAAACATTTACTTATTCACGACATTTCATAATTGTATGTATATGTTTGGATATATATACACTTTCGTTATTGTATATATAGAAGTTGTTCATTCAGGAAGACAAATGGAAGATTAGGGCTAGCAATCGCGGGGACATAATAGCACAACATGGTAGTATAATTATGGTTCACAATTCTGCAGGTTTGCTAGTATTATTAATTAAGGGACTTAATTAATGGTTTGGATATGTCAAATTGTATTGTATTTTTAATATTATACCATAACTATTACAAGTATACACTCGTATTTATAATTACAGTTATTACCTACGGTTTTCTTAAATACTTAATTCAAAATAGTCATACTTTATTATAGTCCTACTTAATAAGTTTTTGCCCTTTTATTTTAAAATTAACCTAATGAATTTACATGATAATAACTTCATATATATATTATTAAATAAATATTATATATACAGTTATGAATCAAATATAACCATAATTACTACATATATGAAATTCATTATCAGACTTATATCACACGGTAATAATACAGTAAACAGATATAAAATAGTGCAAAAAGTAAGGTTTTCGGAGTTATATCACCACTCCATTTGCGATCGTAATTAAATACGATATGACATGATTTTTTAATAAATACGATCAGGAAAAATGCATTTCAACGGGACGAGAAGTCTGAGTCTGATTATAGAAGTGTAGACAAGATTTTGACAGATGTAATTAATAGAAATATTAGTATATGACATGGTTGTTAATTCTTAAAAGTATTTTTTTAAAAAAATATTTGCAGTGTTTTTTAAATTATAGATACATGGAAAACTTTGAAATCAAATTCTTAATGACATGATTGTTTCCCAAAAATAATTTGATAACAATAGACAATGAAGAACGACGAATATTATAATATAGTTTGGTTGAAGATGAACGAGAAATAAAAAAGATAAATATTTATAAAAAGATAAATAGTTTTTTTTTTTATAATTATGGATTAAAATTAAAATTAAACTTTAGATGACAACTTATCACCCAAGTTCAAAACTACAAAACAAAACTAGCTAACTTTAACAATTCTAGAAAGAGAGACACCCAATGCGTCTTTTTGAATCGCATTAAATGTTTCATTCGGTGCGGAGGTATGAATTTCAAAAACATGTCTCTGGTTGATCGCCAACCCTGCCATGATATCCGCTACTTCATTCGCTTCTCGAAAAATATGTCTGAACTTCACTCTTTCGAACTGCATCAGGAGCATCCTGCAATCCGCAATGATTGACATTAGTTTAAGATTTGACATATTTTCCTCTGAAATTACCTTATGAGCTGAGATAGCGTCTGTCTCGAGATGGATGAATTTTAATCCGAGTGATTTCGCCAGTAGGAGCCCATCACGGATGACCCAACATTCCGCAGCAAGACTGTTTGAGCATCCCAAGTTCCTCGAGAATCCTGCAACCCATTTGCTTCTGTGATCTCGGATGACCCCACCCGCTCCTGCAATCCTTTGGTTTCCCTTAGCAGCTCCATCTGTATTAATTTTAAACCAATCTTGTTCTGGCGGAATCCAACTAATATCAATGGCAACAAACTCATTAGTGGTCTCAGTCCCAAGATAAACATTTTGGTGAAACTTTGCCTAAGATAAAGATAAATTATAAACAGAAGAAAAAGCAGGTTTATCATTAAAAATAATTGAGTCCTATTTTTCCAAATGTTCCATAAAACATAAGGGAACAAGATTTTCCACTCAACTCCTTGAATAGTTACTCCCGATACCTGACAACCAAACTTGATCCACTCATTCAAAGGGTAGTGGAAAGATTGGCCCAAACAGGAAGGCCAAATGACAAAGTTCCACATCTTTTTTGCATGCTCACACCTACACAAAATGTGGTCTATGTCCTCCACTCCCAACTGACAAATTTGGCACATAGGACTCAGATTACATCCCCTATGGATCAATAATTTACAGGTAGTTAATCTGTCTTTAAGGCACAACCAGATAAAATATTGAATTTTTGGGGTAGTTTGAATTTTCCAAACCCAATCCCATTGATCCAATACCTGACTATTTGAATCATGACCTGCTAATAGCGAATAAGCAGATGCAGTAGTGTAGTTCCCCGAATTGGTGGCATTCCATATTTGAGTATCCAAGGAGACATTGGTCTTATACCCAGGAATACTACGAAACATATCCAAATTTTTTTTTGGGAAATCAAACGAAATTCTTTCAAAGCTCCACTCTTCATTTTGGAAAACATCTCCTACCATCAATTTGTCTTCCTCATACTTCAGTGGCCCGTAGATAGAGGATCGGAGGGATTGATTACCCACCCAGTTATCATGCCATAACTTAATATCCCTACCACTAGATACGACCCACCCCGATCCCAATCGAACGGTGTTCAAACCTTCCTTGATTGCTTTCCAATTACACGGATTTTTGTTCGAAGTATTGAGAGAAGTACCATCCTGTTTAAACGTTCTGTTTCTGATAATCTCCGCCCAAGGAGACGTTTCCTTTTTCAACCTCCATGCCAAATTCTCCAATAGAGCTTTGTTTCGTAACACTGCGGATTGAATGCCTAGACCCCCAAGTTTTTTCGGCTTAGGTATTTCCTCCCAACTAATCAAGTGAATTTTCCTTTTCTGATATGTGGATCCCCACACAAAATTTCTGTTGATCCTGTCCAATTCCTGACACACTGAGTTGGGAAACATAGTACATTGCATATAGTAAGAGGGGATCGTGGACAGGACCGATTTTACCAACGTAACCCTACCAGCCATTGATAACAGATTTGCCCTCCAACCCGAAAGTTCATTTCTAACTTTTTCCCGGACAAAGTTAAAGAAGTTCACTTTCGAGTTCGACAGGTCAAGCGGGAACCCAAAGTAATTCCCAAAATTCTCAACTGCTTTAAACTTTAAAATCGTTGAGATCTCAGTTCTTTTGGCATTAGGTACGTTTTTGGAAAAAACCATAACCGATTTTTCATGATTTACCCTTTGTCCTGAACTGGCGCAAAAAACATCTAAGACTGAATTGATGCAATTACAATTTTCGGGTGTCGCCTCTCCCATTAGAATGAGGTCATCATCAAAGAAAAGATGGGAAATGGTCATGTTTCCTCTTCCCACTTTTATTCATTTCCATTGACCCTGCATAACTTTTTCATCAATAAGAAATGCCAGATATTCCATGCATAGAATAAATATGTATGGAGATAAAGGGTCTCCTTGTCTAATGCCTCTGGACGGGTAGAATTTTCCTAGTTTCCTCCCATTGAACAGGATTTGAATCGAGGACGTGGAAATACAACTCATAATTAATTTAATGACTTTCTGAGGGAACTTAAAGAAGTTGAGAGTGCTTCTGATGAAGTCCCACTCAATTCTATCATAAGTTTTTTCAAGGTCAATTTTAATGATCATGCTCCCTGACTTGCCCTGTTTATGCTTTGAAAAGTGGAGCACCTCTCTAAGCAGAATAACATTATCAGACCCCTTCTACCTGAGACAAAACTAGTCTGAAAAGGGGAGATGATATTATTCAGAACTGGTCTGATTCTATTTACCATAATCTTTGAGATCACCTTGTAATGCTAGCCCAAATTTTAATGAAAGATTAGTATTGTGGGATAATCTTAAAAAGAAAAATAGTTGAAATGGTAAAGATGACCTTTACACCGTTCTCTTTATATAACACTGAAAAACATAATTTAATTATAACTAAAAAATTGTTAAATTAATCAGTTAACAATCAGTAAATTAATAATTAATCAATAAATATCCATTTAAAGAGAAAAATATTTAATTTTTTTTTTTGGCCAAGAAATAACTTTCATTAATCATAATAAGAGTTCTCCAAATCCGAAATAAACAACGAAAACAAAGGTCTCGGATTACATACAATCCAATCAACAGGACATGATCCCCGTTTCGCTTCCAAAGCAACCCAATTGGCGCATTTGTTCGCCGATCGTCGTACAAACCGCCAATGAACTCCGGAAATGCGCGTGGCTAGCTCAAGGATCTCCGTGAGGATGTCCCGAAGCTCCCAATCATTTCCAGTATGACCTCCATGGAGAAGGTTTATAACATGTTGTGCATCCGACTCAAAGATTACCTCGGGCCAAGCGTGATCAATTGCTAGTGCAACCGCGTGAAGAATAGCCCTTGCCTCGAGGATTTTGGCACTCGTGCCGACGCCCGTTGAATGGTGCCCCGCCACGATCTTTCCCGTCCAGTCTCGTGCCACAACTCTGGTGCCACCTTTGAATGTGAGATAGTCTCATGCCGCGTCGCAATTGACCTTGATCGTTCCTTGGCTCGGTCTTACCCACGGTGGGTTCTTCGGCCTCTGAGCTCGCGCCAACGACACCCTCGACTGGTTGGCCATCCGCCATACCTGATTCGCCATCGACGTAGCGACTTGAACAGTCGGGTCTGGTCGAGGTTGCTCCTCCGAATAAACAGCCCGGCATCTCTCCTTCCAGATTTCCCAAGCAATGGCTTGCCCGAGAATTCTGGTTCGCCGACCCGTGTCCCCTTTCACTCGGTCCAGATCCTGCATAAAATGAGAACAACTCGACCATCTATGGTTGCCCTCCGTGTCCATCCTAATGCCCATAGCACCGAACCATACACGCTTAGTCCAAGTGCACTCGAAAATCACATGGAACACGGATTTCGGTTTCTCACAGAAGCTACAAGTCGGATTCAATTGAACCCCTCGCCTAACCAACTCAGTTTTAACCGGCAACGCATTATGTAAGGCTTTCCAAAGGAATTGTTTTACCTTTGGGAGAGTGTCTCCGGACCAAAGCTCCTTCCACACCCTACCCATTGAGATAGGATCGCCCACCGAGCTAGGCGGTTCCGCTTGCAATTTTAGCTCTCTGATGCGTCTATAAACCAACCGTGGTTTGGCCACCCCATCCACCGAACCTGGCCAAACCATATGGTCGGGCTGAGGCTCCTTAGCTATATGGATCGTGTGGATAGCCTGAGCCTCTCTGTCGGTGATGTGAGCCTGTATCGAGTCTAGGTTCCATGATCTTCGGTCCCTATTAATCAGCTCGCTCACCATCACCTGGCCCCCTCCTCTCGGTTCTAAATCAGCGCCGACCCTGTTGTGCGGGATCCCGGGTACCCAAGCATCTCGTAATGCACAAATATGATCCCCCATACCCACGTGCCATACGCCGTCCCTCTTCATGATGTCTCGGCCAGCTAGGATGCTAGACCAAGCCCATGATGGTCGGCCTCCCCTTGCCGCTTCCATAAGGGTCCCTCGAGGGAAATAAAGACCCTTAAGCACATTCGCCCATAGAGACTTCCCGTCGTTCTGCAACCGCCATGCTGTCTTAGTAAGCATTGCAGTGTTGAAATCAGTCATGTCCCGGAAGCCCATGCCACCCATGTCCTTGGTATGAGTGAGTTTCCCCCACCGAACCCAGTGGATCTTCCTCTTCTCATCCCGACCATTCCACCAAAACTTAGCCATTAAGCTTGATATTTCTGCACACCATGTCTTAGGTAATTAAAGAGTGACATAACATAAGTTGGGATGACGGTTATTACCGCCTTAATGAGGACCTCTTTCCCCGCATTGTTGAGAAACATCGTTTTCCACCCGTGGATCTTCTTCAAGACCCTCTCCTTAAGGTACCTCATTGCCTCCCTCTTAGACCTCCCCCAGTTTGTCGGGAGGCCTAAGTATTTCCCTGCATCTGCGACTGCCTCGATGCCCAGGATATTAGACACCCTCTGCCGAGTGTCTTCCCCTACGCTCCGCCCATATTGGATACACGATTTGTCCAAATTGATCTTCTGTCCAGAGGCCTTGCAGTACCTCTCGATCGTGCCCTTAAGCGCCCGAGCGTTCTCCTCTGAAGCATTGATGAAGAAGAGAGAGTCGTCCGCGAAAAAAAGATGGTGAATTTCCGGGCAAGATCGCTTCATTCGAATTCCCTCCAATATATGCTCCCCTACCTCCTTAATAATTTGTCGTGATAAGACATCCGCAACGAGTATGAATAGGTAAGGCGATAGGGGATCGCCTTGCCTAATACCTCTAGATGGTTTGAATCTCGCTGACTTTTTCCCATTGACCACCACACTGTTTTTCTTCAACGTATAATAAGATACGTAAAAAATACTGAATAAACGTATATTTATATAGTAATATCACTGTTTAAATATACTTTTATATAATATTTTACGTATCGTACTATACGGTCAGTCTAAAAGTCAAAAAATAACGTCTAGTCAGTGTCATTTAATTCGTAATTAAATTATCTACGTATTGTAATGTTTTTTTTGAGTAAGTACGTAATTAAATTTCTCACCTAATGCATTTCATTATTTCGGTCAAATTATAAGACAAGCGATGTTAGGTTAAAAAATCAATGTATTTCTAATAAAAAATATAACACTAGGTAGATAATTGAATTACGACATAAATGACGTTCACCGTGGTGAGTTTGGACTTACAAGGTCTGAATTATATGTTTTTAAGTCAAATTTTCATATCTCAACTTACGGCAGAACGTACAGTCAATCTGTAAGTTCAAATTTAATATTTTTTTGCAGTATTTGAATCGCAATTAAAATATCTACTTATTTTTATTTTTTTAATAGATACATAATTTTATTTTTAATTAAACATCGAGTCGTCAAAAAATAAAAATAACGCCACTTAGGGTGACGTTTTGGTAAAAACGCTACCCTGGGTAGCGAATTTTGTAAAAAGAAATATCATGCGCTACTAAAAGTAATGCTTATATACAAATTTTTAAATATATTTTTTTCTATGCTTACTTTTTCAATTTGTTTTTGGGATAGTAGTTACTTTTTGGAAGAAAATAAAACAATTCTTACATCTTTGACCATAACAGCTACTACGTAATATAAAATTTATAATCTATAATTAAATATTAAAAAACAGGATTACTTATTTTGTATTTATAAATAAGTAGTATTGTAAATGTTGATATTGATAAACTAAACATGTTGTAAATACATCTATTACTCAACCAAACATGTAGATTAATTTTTGAAGGGTTAATTACTTAAATGGTTACACATGTTTGATCATTGTGCAGAATGGTTACACATGTTTCAAAATGTGACTAATTGATTTTGCTATTGTTCATCGTAAAATCGTTAATCACTATTCTAAAAAATGAAATGACAATATTGCCCATAAACCCTATATTCACTCGTAAGAATAGAAGAATGGAACCCCCTCGTTTAGGAATTTGCTTCCTAAACATATGAAATGGTTTAGGGAAGAATGGAAGAACGTGAAGCTGATGGACCTCACGATCCTTCACTCGATTTCCTTCTGACGGTGTAAAACCCTAATCTGAGCTGTCGTCGATGGATTCTTCTGCAAAGGTGGAAAATTTCCGATATTTGGGAAACTCTCTTTCACCAGATGATCCCTCGTCGGGAGGTTCATCTTCTGCGGCGAGTTCAAAGGTGATTAGGAGCTCATTGTGATTGGTTCGTGGCTTGATTTATCTCCATTGCCTTCCAACACTCGTTGATAAAGTAGTCGTTCTCCATGCCACTCCGACAGAGCTTCAGTCCGAGTCCAATCCCGAGTGCTGATTTCAGATTGACCAATTCAGCAATGGAAGATAGATATTGCTGTTATGGTCTTACCAGAGGAGGAATGTTGCTTCAGTCGAGAAATGTTGCTTCGATCTGAGGAATGGTGCTTCAGTTGAGAACAAATCCATGAAGGAAGATGAAGATGAAGGAAAATATGAAAAACAACTCATTGAGAATATAATAGTCATTTGCTAAATAAATAAAAAATGTTAAAAAAAATAATTAACGAAAAAGAGTAACGGCTAATGACGGAGTAACCAATTATAATCACACTAAAAAAATGTGTAATTATTCGGTCACGCAGCAAAATAATTACTTACATTTTGAAATATGTATAATCATTTAAGTGTAATTAATTCGTTTTTTAATTAGTAATAATGAAGGATGTGATCAGCCGAAGTTGTGGGTGGTCTCTTTCATAAGACCATATCCTATTATGCGGAGGACTGTAGTGGATGTCATTATAATAATTGTTAATTATTCTAGAAGCTCATTGATTGCCCTCCACAAAAAATATCTAGAAGATGATTAATTAATTAATAAGGTTAATCATTTAATTTAATATTATATATATATATGAGTAAACTGTTATGCAACGCAACGTTTTACTTTTTATCTTCCAACAAGGCAACAACTATAGAGATAATATATATTTTAATTAAATATTTAGTTTTGTCAGTATAACTTTCTTTACGCACGTTACACGACAAATATATTTTAGTGCCGGAGAGACTTTTATTACAAATATAAACAATTTCATAAAAGAATTTTTTTTGACCAACAATTTCATAAAAGAAATTAAATCGTTTTTTTTTTGTCTCTTGAATAATTATTTATTTTAATTCTTTCAGTGGGTAAAATGAAAAAATTATACATAGATCGTGAATAATTAAAATTAGATCCGATGCATAAGTTTAATTAACGGATTTATTATTTGTTGGATCCTGTAAAACTGTCTGCTACAGGCGTCGCTCCTCTTCGAGTTGACCTGCGTAGAATTGACAACTTCGAGTTGACCCGTTTATTCCACTCCGAAGCTTAAGTTAGTTCTAAGGCTTTTGAGAGCTTTTATGTAGATGTAGTCAAAAATCAGAAATAAAATAAATGATAATGAGTGCTTGCTATTTATAGGTTTTACTTGACCTGATGAACAGTGCTTCCTTTTTACCCTGGTTAATCAGTTTAACTGAGGTCAAACTGACATTCGGATGGGACAGGGGTCCTTATCTGTTAAATATTAGAGATATTTTATCCCATTTAATGATTTCAGACCTTCATTTAATGCGGCATTATCCAGACCTTACCTGGGCGACGCCTTCGTATAGGCTGACGCCTCAGACTCATATTAAAGGGCGACGCCTTATATAAATGGATTGTATAAATTAATAAGATTATGTTTGGGTCAGTGATATAATGGTTTTTAAATAAGGCGTCCCTTATAAAACCCCATCATCTGTCCCCCAAGCCAAGCAGGAGTATTAGTCCTGGTTGGATAGAATCACTCTGTGAGTTTGACTTTTTATAAGTCTTAATTTGCCTCATCTGGGTTCATAAGGCGTCGCCTTTCTATGAAATTTCATAGGCGTTAGTGAGCCTTTAATGTTCTCAGGTGTTGATACACCTGGAATTTTCTAGGCGTCGATGAGCCATTAATTTTCCCAGGTGTCGATACACCTGGAATTTTCTAGGCGTTGATGAGCCTTTAATGTTCCCAGGTGTCGATACACCTGGAATTTTCTAGGCGTCGATGAGCCTTTAATTTTACCAGGTGTCGATACACCTGGAATTTTCTAGGCGTCGATGAGCCTTTAATTTTCCCAGGTGTCGATACACCTGAAATTTTCTAGGCGTCGATGAGCCTTTAATGTTCCCAGGTGTTGATATACCTGGAATTTTCTAGGCGTCGATGAGCCTTTAATTTTCCCAGGTGTCGTTACACCTGGAATTTTCTAGGCGTCGATGAGCCTTTAATGTTCCTAGGTGTTGATACACCTGGAATTTTCTAGGCGTCGATGAGCCTTAAATGGCGGGAATTCCATAATTTCCTGGCGGTAAAATTCAAAATTGAATTCTTTCAAAATTGAAACAGTTTCATTTGTCCCCTGAGGTTGGCAATCCGTGTGCTCTCTGCTGATCCAACGGTCCACATTGCTTGATATTTTGGTTTTGTTTGAATTTGAATGAAACAGTGTGATGACGTCAGCAATCCAAGTGACCGTTGCAATCCAACGGTCAGTCAAAAAGCAGCGTTTCGAATTTTGTTTCAATCCAACGGTCACTTAGGAGTGACGTTTCAGATGGGTCCACTATAAAAAGAAGTGGTCCCTTCATTTCAAACACTTTCGAATATTTTGCTCTACCTTCTCTCTAGTTTCTCTCTCTAAAAAACTGCTATCCATCGCCAATTAAGAGGAGCGTCGCCACTATTGCTCGCTGTCGAGTAACGCCATCTGAAGTATACCTGTTGAAGAAAGCAATGGCGTCTTCCAGCAATATTCCCAGTAAGATTCTTAATTTTCCCCTTTGCTGCATATTCCCCTTTGACTTGGTTAACCACCAATTGGGAATCGCAGTATACTTTGATAGCCTTGATGCCTATACCTCTAGCTATCCTTAGACCCGCGATCAACGCCTCATATTCAGATTCATTGTTGGTGGCCTTAAAGGTTAGAACCAAGACATATTTTAAAGATTCCCCTCCATCTGGTGGGGTGAGCACCAACCCAGCTCCTGAGCCTTCAATGGATGAAGATCCATCTGTGTACAACTTCCATTCAAGGGAGGCTTCTTCTTTATTATTTTGGAGTGAGGGCGATGCCTTTCTTTGGCTATGGGTAGACTCGACTATGAAGACTGCCAAAGCTTGACCTTTTATGGCTGTTTTTGGAGCAAATTGGATTCGAAATTCACTTAACTCTATCGCCCACTTTATCATCCTTCCAGACGCATCTGGTTTTTGAAGGAAATGTTTTAGTGGTTGATTAGTTAATACAGTGATTTCATACTCGTGGAAGTAGGGACGCAGTTTCCTAGCAGAAACTACCAACGCAAAGAGATACTTCTCAACTTCTACATAGTTTATTTCTACTTTTGAAAGGACCTTAGATACATAGTAAACTGGCACCTGGCCAGATTCTATGTTCTTTACAAGTACAGAGCTTACAGCCACTGGACTGACACTTAAGTAGAGAACTAAAGCGTCGCCCCTTTCTGGCTTCGCCAATGGCGGTAGGGTTCGAAGATGCTTCTTCAGCTCTTGAAACGCCTCTTCACATGTTGAAGTCCACTCGAACTTTTTGTTGGCCCTTAATACTTGGAAGAAGGGTAGGGATCTGTACCCAGCTTTAGACAAAAATCTGCTCAGCGCCGCCAACCTTCCCTTCAGACTTTGTACTTCCTTGTGACAAGTGGGACTTTTCATGCCCTCAATAGCGCTTAGCTTCTCGGGATTTACTTCGATCCCCCTTTCGCTCACCATGTATCCCAAGAATTTTCCGGATTGGACTCCGAATGCACATTTGGCGAGGTTTAACCGCACTTGATGAAGCCTCATAACTTCGAAAAATTTCCTGAGGTCCTCTGTATGATCGACGCCTTTGATGGACTTCACCAGCATATCATCGACATAAGCCTCCATATTTACACCTATCATGCCTGCAAAGAGATTGTTGACCATCCTTTGATAGGTGACCCTAGCATTGATGAGTCCGAAGGGCATGACAGTATAGTGATATATATCACTATCTGCATAAAAAGCTGTGTGATGAGCGTCGCAGGCTGCCATCTTGATTTGGTTGTACCCTGAATAGGCATCCATGAAGCTCAATAATTCATGCCCTGAGGTGGCGTCGACCAGCTGGTCAATTCGTGGCAAAGGATATGAATCTTTAGGGCAGGCTTTGTTCAAATCCCTAAAGTCGACACACATTCTCCATTTGCCCGTGGCTTTCTTTACCAATACAGGGTTTGCGACCCATGTTTGGAATCTGATCTCCTTAACGAATCGAGCTTCAATCAACTTTGCCACTTCTTGTCGAATGGCAATGGACTTTTCTTCTCCTACCGGTCGTCGCTTCTGAGCGATAGGTTTGATACTTGTATCAATGTTGAGCTCGTGAGTAATTATCTCCTCGCTTATACCCAGCATGTCACTCGGTTTCCAAGCAAAGAGCTCTCGAAATTCAATGAGTAGAAGAGTCAATGTCGTAGCCTGCTCTTCCGGAAGCGTCGCTCTAATTTGGAGGACCTTTTCGGGGCCATCTATCATAATCTTTACCAACCCTTCCACTGGTGTTGGGCGAACCTTCCCTTCTCTTAAATCCTCCTCTGTCTGGATGGATAAGGCTTCCTTACCTTTCAATACTCGGTGCCTGGTGGATTGCACATAGCAATTCCTTGCTCCCGGCTGATTGCCTTTTACCACTCCTATCCCATGAGGAGTTGGAAATTTCAGGAGTTGATGATAAGTCGAATGAACCATTCGATGTGGATCGTCCTAAAATTACGTTGTAGGCAGTAGGGGCGTCGACCACGACAAAAGTGACATCCAGCGTCAAGGATTTCCATCCCTCACCCAAAAATACTGGTAAGGTAATGGCTCCAACAGGGTAAGTAGGAGTTGAAGTAAAGCCTAAAAGTGGGAAGTTCACCTTTTTCAGGTCTTTTTCACTCCGTTCCATTTTCTTCAATGCCTCAAGAAAAAGGACATCCGTTGAACTTCCCGAGTCGATAAGCACTCGTTCTACATCGTACCCAGCGATTTCCGCAGTGATGACCAGTGCGTCCTCATGGGGGCACGTCACGTGATTCATCTCATCTTCCCTGAAAGTGATATCAGTTTCCTCCGGTGATCTAGGGCGCTTTCCTGCTTTAGAGGTTCCAGACAACTGAGTAGTGTATACCTCCCTGGCACTACTAGTTTCCCCTCCAGAGGCAAAACCACCACTGATTACCCGTACATGTCCTTGATTGCCTCGGGAACTGTCGTCGCCAGCCTCCCTCTTGGGCGACACCATCCTGTTCCTCCGTGGGCTGGGACTGCGATCCCGTTTTGCCACGAAGTTTTTAAGGAGTCCCTTCACGATGAGTGCCTCGATGTCTCTTTTCAAGATTTTGCAATTGTCAGTGCTATGCCCCTTACTTCGATGGTACCTACAGCACTGCTCGTGATAAGGGCCCATAGGTCCTCCTGACCTGCGAGGCAATGGAGGCGACGCCGGATCCTTCTTTTCCATCTCACTTAAAACTACCAAGATGTCCTGGTTTAAAGGCGTGAAAGCCTCAAATACTTTGCGCGGTGGACGTGGGATATTGGGGTGGCGCCTGTCCTCTTGGGGACGACTTCGTCTATCCTCTTGAGGACGACTTTTTTGTGGCTTTTGCTCTGGCCTTTTACCCTCCTGTACCTCCCTTCGATGATCCTTGGAGGATTTTCTTCCTTCGCGGGCTATTTCCAAGTCAATATATGACTTGACCCTTGCCGCCAAATCCGATATGGTATGCACAGGGATAACGCTCAGACTGTCATGCAGAGCTGAACCCCTTGGACCCAGCGCTCTAACGAAAGCTCGAATAGTCTCACCTCCCGTGATGACTTGATCGATACTAGCTAGAGCGTGATTGAAGCGTTTATAAAAATCTCCCAAGCTATCTTCTCCTGTTTGTCGAATATGGTCCAAAGTACCCACACTCTTCAGCACTTGTCTACCTCCCATGTATTGAACAATAAATTTCTCCTTCAAATCTGTCCAAGACTTGACCGAAGCCTTGGGTAAACCAAAGAACCAATGAGAGGCGGCGCCACTCAAGGTTGAAGGGAAAAGTATCGCGCAATGTTTCTCATTTTTAGATCTTCCCAAAAAGTATCGCGTGAGTTTGAACATGTTCCACAGGGTCACCCTCCCCCCTATACACATCAATCCTCGGGATCGGGACGGATGGTATTTATACTTCCAGGATTTCATCCGTGAAAGGATGTGATGCCCTGTCTCTTACTTCGAGCATGACCTTGCCCGTGTCTTCCTTTTTTGACTCAGCAATAAGCTCCCTCACTTTATCCAGGGTTACCTCACTTTGAGGTGGAGCCATTACTACTGAGGTTGGTGTTGCAGCAACGCTTCTGGGCGAAGGATCTACCTTAATAGGTAGTCCTACTACGGGAACCTCCCGAGGTTCTGATGTCGCCTCACCCGTGTGATGGTGCTCGTTAAAACGAGTTGTACGAGCGGCAGCCATGAGCTCTCTTCGATTCAGAAGTTCGTCTATCGCAGCTATAAGTGCTGGAGTAACGACTTCTTGGGCAGTGGGGACTGCTGAAGGAGCTCTTCCTCCAGATGAGGCTATATGGGATTGCGCGGGTAGGAGCGACGCTCGAGTCTGCGGATGAGGCAGTACTCTAGCTGGGGCTCCTATTGGGGCTGAAGCACTTGGGAGCGCCGCCCCTGAACTGCCCCAAACCCTTGGCATAAAAGTGGAAGGCGTCAGGTGTTGTTGCAGATTGTGGAGGGAACTTCCTTCCTCTGGTTGCTGCGTTTTCTTAGCTTGTGTATTGGTAGGAGCCATGACGATGTTTTGATCAAGGCTTCCCACGACGGCGCCAGATGTTGGATCCTGTAAAACTATCTGCTACAGGTGTCGCTCCTCTTCGAGTTGACCTGCGTAGAATTGACAACTTCGGGTTGACCCGTTTATTCCACTCCGAAGCTTAAGTCAGTTCTAAGACTTTTGAGAGCTTTTATGTAGATGTAGTCAAAAATCAGAATGAAATAAATGATAATGAATGTTTGCTATTTATAGGTTTTACTTGACCTGATGAACAGTGCTTCCTTTTTACCCTGGTTAATCAGTTTAACTGAGGTCAAACTGACCTTCGGATGGGACAGGAGTCCTTATCTGTTAAATATCAGAGATATTTAATCCCATTTAATGCTGTCAGACCTTCATTTAATGCGGCCTTATCCAGACCTTACTTGGGCGACGCCTTCGTATAGGCTGACGCCTCATGCTCATATTAAAGGGCGACGGCTTATATAAATGGATTTTATAAATTAATAAGATTATGTTTGGGTCAGTGATATAATGGTTTTTAAATAAGGCGTCCCATATAAAACCCCATCATTATTCAATAATGATTTTTTTATATCGAAATGAGTAAATAGATTGACTTTATTTCTGGTTCTATAAAATGTGGGATTTATACTTGTGAAATTAATGGAGTAATAAGAATTCCCTCTCGATATTCTGAATGGTCAAAGGACTAAACCAATTCATGGTCAAAGGACTAAACCAACTCTGGAAGCATTTAGCAGATCATTTGATGTATTGACTCATCACTGCTAATATATAGAAAATAAGAATTACATTATCATGATTTACATCCAATACTTTCTAAGAAGTTCATAATAGTCCTAATAGAAACAATAGAAAAATGAAAACACTTAATTACACCCCAACATTATAACAAACACAAATACATCATGCACACAAGTAATAGTTTGCGGATCACCCTTCAACACTCATCCTCCAGCTGATACTTCTGTAACGATCTCTAAGTCCAAGCTTCTTCAACATGTACTCATGTTGAGCAGCTCCTAAGGCTTTGGTAAAAACATCTGTTAATTGCTCAGATGAATGTACAAACTTCGTCTTGATTATTCCTGCACTAATATTCTTCCAAACAAAATGACAATCTATTTCTATATGTTTTGTACGCTCATGAAAAATAGGGTTAGCAAATATTTGAATAGCAGCTCTATTGTCACAAAACAATAAAACTGAAGAATCATGATTAACACCAAGTTCATGCAAGAGACCTTTCAACCAAACAATTTCAGCTAATGTAACTCCCATATACCTATACTCGGCTTCAGTCGAGCACCTAAAAATGGTAGTTTGTTTCTTCACTTTCCATGAAATTAATGAGTCACCTACCCGAACACAAAAAACAGAAACAGAACGCCTGGTTTTAGGGCACCCTGCCCAATATGAATCACAGAAAACACTAAGCCTTAAACTACTTGTTGCAGACAGAAAATATCTAAACTAGACTGATAATATATCTAACAATCCTAAAAGCAGCATCAAGATGAGATTGTTTAGGTGATTGCATAAACTGACTAAGCCTTTGTACAACAAACGAAATATGAGGCCTATTAACAGTTAGGTATAACAATTTGCCGATTAACTTTCTGTATATGGTTGCATCAGATAACAGTTTATCATCATTAGGATTCTTTTTTGCTGAATCATCATATGCAACAAAAGTTACTGACAAATTTACTTCCATGAGTGTTTTACTAGGTTTAGAACCTAGCACACCAACCTCAAACAACAACTCAGTAACATACTTTCTCTTATTCAATATAATACTAGTCGAAGACCTAGCAATTTCAAGCCCAATGAAATATCTTAATTCCTCCAAATCTTTCATTTTAAAACTATTCTCAAGCACAAATTTCAGTTTATCAATCAAACACTGACTGTTTCCGGTTATCAACAAATCATCCACATAAACCAACAATATAACAATCTCAGAACCTCTATTAGAAATCATAGAATAGTCATACTTACTTTGTTGATACCCATTACTTACTAAAGAATCTGAAAGCTTAATATTCCATTGTCTCGGGGCTTGTTTAAGTCCATACAAGGACTTTTGTAATTTGCAAACAAGGTTAGTCTCCCCTTGATTCTGAAATCCTTGTGAGACTTCCATATAAACCTAGTCAGCCAAATCACCTTGTAAGAACACATTAAGCACCTCCATTTGAAACAAGGGCCAATTTTTAATTGCAGCAACAACAAGAACAGTTCTAACTGTAACCGTCTTTGCAACAAAAGAAAACGTTTCAGAAAAACCAAGACCTTCTTGTTGCCCGAACCCTTTAGCTACAAGTCTAGTTTTATATATTTCAACCGAACCATCAGATTTATATTTAATTTTGTAAACCCATTTACAACCGATAACATTTTTATCCTGAGGAAGAGGAAGTAAAGTCCAAGTATTGTTTTCAGGGCTTTAATTTTCTCTTTCATTGCTCATTCATCATGTTTCACTGTTTCTTTAAACAAAACAAGTTCAACACTTTTAGAAGAAAATACAACAAACTGTTTATACCTATCAAACATATTCGCATATGACAAAACATGATTAATGGGATATGGAGTCGAGAGTTTACCAACATTACCAGCAAAGACAATGTAGTCATTATGCCAGGAGGGAGCTCTACCCATCCTGGATGACCTCCTCAGCTTAGTAACAACAAGTCCATCATTGCTTGGAGTATAACCAGATTGCGAAGCTTCATCCTCTGGAGCATCAGACTGATTTGTGTTATCAGACTCCAAATTCTGACAAAGTGGGTCATCATTTAACGGACTTGTAAGACTGTCAACAAAGACTCGATCAACATCATTGTTCTCAGATTTAAAGGAAAATATGTCTTCCTTGAACAAGACATTACGATTAACAAACATAGTCTTTGTTTCCAAAGTTAACAGCTTATATCCTTTTTGAGTTAAACAGTAATCCAAAAATACAGAAGGAATATACCGATAGCCAAACATATCAGTTGTATTCATCATTTTAGCAAAACACAGACAACCTAATACCCTCAAATGCTTAACATGTAGAGGTTAGTTAATTTCCCATAGGGTGAAATACCATCAAGCACAACCGTGGGTAACATATTTATCAAATAACACGTAGTTATAACACATTCACCCCAGAATTTTATAGGAACACCACTTTCAAACCTCAAAGCTCTAGCAATTTCCAAAAGGTGTCTGTCTTTCCTTTCTACTATTCCATTCTGTTGAGGAGTATATGGACAAGTAATTTCATGAATGATACCATTTTACCATTTTCTTTAAAAATATCATAACAATTTTCATTCACAAATTCACGTCCATTATCCGTTCTTATCTTCTTAACTGTGATGTTAAATTGATTCCTGACACGAATTATAAAGTGTTTTATAACCAAAAACAACATCATATTTCAAAGACATACAATATATCCAGGTGTTTCTCGAAAAATCATCAACAAATGTCAAGAAATACCGTTTATTATCATACGTATATACACTATAGGGGCGTCATACATCCATATGTAAAAGGTCAAACACCCTAGAAGTAGTGGTAGTGCTCTTGGGAAATGGTAGCTGAGTTTGTTTAGCAAGAGGGCAAACATGGCAATCATACACATCTTTGCTTAGGTTCTCACTTATATTCAGATCATAAAATTTACACAAAACATGAAAAGGGACAAGTCCAAAACATTTGTGCCAAAGTAAAGGTCTAGGAGAATACATAGAGGACACTTGAAGACTCAAACCATTTTCACTACTTCATCCAAAGAAATATAAACCAACAACTTCCTTACCGGTCTCCAGCACCACACCACTGTAAAGGTCTCGCATGACCATATAGTTCAGATAAAACGTAATAGAACAACATAAATTTTGAGTAAGTTTGGCCACATATATTAGATTGTACTTAAAATCAGGTATATACAATACTCTTGACAGTTTCTTGTTGTTTCCTACTAAAAAATTCCCAACAGCTTCCACATTTGAAAAACCCTCATTTGGTAAATGAACTTTAGAGGTATCATATTTCAAATTAGATCGTCATTCTAGAACACATATGATTTGTTACTCCAGTATCAAAGATCCACATTTTATCATGCATACTCACAAAAGATGGTTTAGATATACCTGCAGCATTGACCTTGACCTCAGTTTTGGATTCTTTGCCCAATATTTTAGCAATATGGTCCAAGCTTTACTTGGATTACATCACAGGCCTGCTGGATTGTTCATCTGATGATGAACATTGTGTAGAATATCCGGATGGAACTCGGAACAGTGTGGAAGCTCCTGAAGAAGACTCAACAACACTGTTAGATGTATCGATCTTATTTGTAAATTTCCAGACAGGAGGATAACCTTTTCTCTTAAAGCATGTGTCATGATCATGACCTTTTCCTTTGTAGTAGATACATACAAGGTTCCAGTTTCTTCTATTGGGCAGCTTACCAGAGCTAGACATGGAAGCCAAGCCATCAAAAGAAAATGAAGAAGAAATCAGGTCATTAGAGAGACCTCTTTGTTTTTTCTCTTGTATAAGAACAACATACACTTGATTTAGGGACGGAAGAGGTTCTATCATAACCAAGTTTGAACGGACAACCAAGTATGAGTCATTCAATCCGTTTAAAAACTAGAATAATTTCAAATTATTCGCATGCTCTATATGTTTCTTGAACAATTCACAATCACAGCATGGAAGACATATAATAGCAACAAATTCTTCCTAAACCATCTGTAATCTAGTAAAACATATCGCAATGGTATCTACTCCTTGTTCTACCAAACAAATTTCTCTATGAAACTGAAAAACCCTAGATTCATTGGTTATATTGAATATTTCCCCAAGATCTTCCCAAACTAGAAGAGCACTTGAAGAATAAAGAATCGTACTCATTAAATCTTGGAAAACAGAAATCATAATCCAAGTGAATACCACAACATTGCAACGTTCCCAGAGGTGATGCATACTAGGGTTGAAGGATTCTTTTGAACAAGAACCATCAATAAACCTTAGTTTGTTCTTTACTAGCAAGGATATGTACATGGCCCGACTCGAGAAACTATAGTTTTATGGACCTGTCAACTGAATAGAGATAAGAGATACACTTTTGGTGTCTGATGCATGCATGTAAAGAGGATGGTTCGAATCGACAGTTACCCCGTTGTTTTCTGTCTCAGGTTGTAAATCGACATCATCAACTTTTGTCTCTGCTCATGACGAAGCCATCAATAAAAGACTTTAACTGGAACGAAGGGAATGCATGTTTGGTATAGATCTGGCAAATACAGGACATTTATGACCAAAAGATATCGTAAAATAACAGAGATGGCCAAGAATCGAACGAGACAGGATAGTTCAAGATTATTCTGGCAAAAACCAGAAAGAATCTCAAGAGAAGCCAGTATCACTGAGATGCAGAGGATTGAAGATTACTTATGGGAAGAATCACAGATAAATGAGAGCTGAACCAGAGTAAATGGTCTCAGGAAAAATGAAGGGACAAAGGAAGCGTAGGAGACTAAACGTCTCATTTGGGGTAAAGGACTAAAGCAATCCTGAAAGCATTTAGAAGATTAGTTGGGGTATTGTTTTATATGCACCCCATCGTTGCTAATATATAGCAAACAAGAATTACATTGTCATGATTTACATCCAATACTTTCTAAGAAGTTCATAATAGTCCTAATAGAACTAATACAAAACTGAAAATACTTAATTACACCCCAACATTATAACAAAGCACAAATACATTCTGAACAAAAGTAACAGCTTGCGGATCACCCTTCAACATATTCGTTGATCCCTCACTTATTCCTCTTGATTCAGTAATTGCGCTATGATAACCATTGTGAATAATAAAACGAGTTTGTTAATTAATTTTAGGGTTAATTACCTGAATCGTTACTTATGTTGGCACATGTGACCGAACCGTTCAAACTGAGCTCAACCGTTACTTATGTTTCCATATGTGACTGAACATTTCAGTTTTTTAACTTCCGTTATTTCTCACCGTTAACAATTGGAATGTGCTTGTCATATAAGCTTCTTATATTGTGAACTTCCAAAACTACCATAAACCTTGTCTAGTTAATCAGATTGTTCCTTAGCTGTTGGAGATATTTGGGTGCGAAACATTTGGAGAAGCACGGTTGGAAGCAGAAGGAAGAAGTCACGGTGAGAAGACCGAACAGTAAGCAACCATGAACTTTGAGGATGAATATTCTCCTATGGTGTTTGACAACCGTAGAAAGGTTTGATCTCGGTCAAGCTCTTCCCCTAATCTCTACCGCAGAGCTTTGCGTCAGAGAATGTGTTACTGCGGGCTTGTGTGCTCCGTAAAATCTGATGTACGTGGCAGAATTTCTCTCGCCGTTTCCATGGATGCCCCAATTTTGAGGTAATTTCACAGTGGGTAACCCTAATTGGTTTAATTCGTTTTGTTGCACTAATTTGAACCCTAATTTCTCCTTTTCGAACCGTAATTTGTAATATGAGGTACCTGTTTGTTGTTTCTTCTGTTGTAGTCTGCACAGAACCCCAGGTGTGAGTTTTTTGCTTGGGAAGATCCATCTATGTGTCCTTATGGCTGGATTGCAGTTATGCAATTTCAACAAAGAGATAAACATTTGAAAGAACAATTGGATGTTGTGAAAACCCGAGCTCTTGAAGTCGACCCAATCAGAAGTTAGTTACAGTGTTGGTAATTGTTATTGTTGTTTTTGTTCTAAGTTCAATTGCAAAGAATTAGTAGAAGTATGTAGAAATTTTGTATGTCATTTATCAGTAAGCTTTGTCTGTAACTGAAGTATGAATTGTAACTGAAGGATGAAGAACAATGTGTATTTTGCGATGGTGGTGACTCATGTTTGTGGAGACGTTGTTAAATGAAGTGTTATCTTTTCTAAAATGTTATTAAACAGTTACTTAAGTTTGGACATTTTGTTACATAACGGTTACTTCGTTTTTGCAGAACCTACATCATAATCCAGAATACATCTGAAAATATAATCCATCATAGAATCCAAAAAACAGGTTCCGTTAAAGCAGACCTTCATAAGTAACACTATAATCCCACATGAATCACAAAAAATGGATTTATACAAAATATGGAAGAGCGACATGAACCCGACTCTACTGTGTAGACCGCCAGTATTGCCTCGTTCTCTTTGGAAGGACTGTCTTAAGTGGCTGATCTAGTACAACCAAGACTCTTGAGTCTGAAAGGACGGGTTCCGATGCTGCGGTATCGTCAATTTCTATAACAAATGGGTTTTCCCATCTTTTCTTGCGTTTTGCCGGACTGCTTGAGTGTGCCTAAATATCATACCAGTATAGTTATTACAAACATGCGAACATGACAACAACATGTTAAAGACAAATTGACTAACCCTTTTTGTTAGTGTTTTAACACGTTTCTTTAGTGTGAAGCAATGAAGTGATCACACACTCATTTGTATCTAACGTTATGGTTAATGTGAGAACGGTGACACTTATGCTCCTTCACCAAATCACGAATCTGCACCGTGTTTTCTTTGTTTACCGTCTGGGCAATCACCCTGAATCTGCACTTATGTGTGCAGTATACTTCCATTCGGATCTTGTTATTCACTGGGATGACAATGTCATAACCATGAAACATTGCATGGTCTCTCATTGCGTGTCTGGAGGCTGACCTACTGACGAACAACATTCTTTGTTGAAGCTCGAAATTTACCGCATGCTTTTCGTCCTTATAATGTTTAACAAATGCACAGCTTGAGGCATCATTTTGTACGCCCGCTTGTCCATCCATTTCCAATGTGTCACTTCTACAATCGCTTAAGTCTGCTCCAAAATCAGGGATTTCCCATGACCATTCCTTTCATAACGGTGCTTTCATTTTTTACGTTTTTCTTCTTTCTTCATTTTCGCATCTGCTTTGGAGGATGGACCCACCTCCACCGAACTGTCATTCGTCTCACCCTCGAACTTGAAGTGCTTTAAGTCGTCTAGAAGATCGGCTAGCGTTACATCATCCTCAAATATTGAGTCATCACTACGCGAAACAAATGTAGCCCACAACGCACAAAACCACACAACATCAACCCAATTAACAATATATACAGACAACAAAATGAAAGAATCAAACCATATACAACAAATCTTCGGGGAAAAAACTGTTACAATAAAAATCATTTTTTTTTATAAAATCAACAATCTACAACACATACAAAGTAACACAACACAAAACCCTAACCTACAAGCCGAGTTAGAACATGAATCTGCAGCAAATCGCACAATCACACACAAATTGGAACATTAATCTGCATCAAATTCAAAATTTCGTACCTTTAGAAGGATGGCGCACGGAGGCAAACCGTAATCTTCAAACGAATCGAAGATTACCGGAGAGAAAATGGTAGACGAACAGAAACTGAAATGTTAGCACACATTAGAATGTGAAAAGACAATCAATCTGCAGTTCAACCGAATCGCAAACTAGAACTTACATGGAGATGTGGATTCTGAACCGCAATGTCGTTGAGGGGGAGTTCAGTGCTGGAAATGGAGAGCTCTGTGCGGAAGACGGTATGAAAGGGTGGGTTGAAGGGAAATGAGAGTTGATGGGAAGTTAGAGTGTGCTTATGACTATAAAACGAGGGGAAACATCACAAATGTGACAGGATGGTAGAATCGTACTTTCAATTCACTTCAAATCGTTTAAATTGGGTCACGTGCTTTTCACGTGACATTCAGACGGTAATATGTGACGGAAACTTTCGGAATAAACATTCAGTCACATTCTCAAACTTAAGTAACGTTTCAGTTAAACACAAAAAAGATGAGTAACATTTTAATCACATAGGTAAAAAATAAGTAACTATTGAGGTAGTTAACCCTTAATCTTACAATAAATCTGAATTATTAACCAAATATGGAAATATTTTTCGGTGTTCAATTTCCACCTTGGATTAATGCATGAAGATTCAACATTTTTACTTTGCTTTTTTCTCCTTAGGAGCTCCCAACATTCTAGAACCCGTTACCCATTTGTCGTGTGTTGTCCAACCATGTGATGGTCATTCTCATTTTGTACCACACTATCTACTGCCGCGTGTCCTTTCCACTAGCCGACCGCGCCTGACCTTCTAGAAGTGAAGTTGAAGTTTCATCACGGAAATTCATTGGAGAAGTTGAATAGAAGTGGAAGCCTTCTAGATGACATGGACTTCCCTTTGAACTTAGTGCCATCGTGCCGTTTCCCCTATACCCGCTTGCGTTTTGTATCCACGGGGACGTTTGCCACGTCATTACAATTGAATCCAATTATCTTGAATTTTCATCACCTAGAGTCTTTAATAACCATCTCGCATACTAGAGTTTCAGTTTGTGGTGAGTGTAACATTAATACTTAATATGCACTTTAATTGTTTTTTTGTATGAATATAATATTTTATAACATATACTCAACTTTATTTATCTATATTATTAAGGCTGAACATGTTTATGTAACCGTTATAGTTTAAATTACTAAAATACCATTTAATTGCATGAAATTGTTAAATACATACATTATTTAATAAACTATTTTAGTCATTTCACATTTTATTATTTATCCACCTCACTCTCTCTCTCTCTCTCCATATTATTTTATTATTTTTCTTCCACCATCCACATCTATTTTTTACATAAAATCTCTCTCATTATCTCTCTCTCCCATCTCTCCCACTATTCCACCATCTGTTCAATATCCAACAAAAAAATTTATCTCTCCAATATTAAGTATCTTAATATTAAATATTAAGTATATTTGGATCCTTAAAATGTAATATTAAGATTATAATATTATTGTTACTAATACGTATTATAACAATTAACAATCATGGTATATTAATATCATAATTGAAATATCAATTATCAATATCAACATAATGGTATATTATAGGTATACTTACAATAATTTTAATATTATAATACAAATATGTTACTAATTTATTATGTATTACTATATTAATTGTATTAATCTATATTATTAAGGCAGAAGTGGTTTTTGTAACCGCCGCCTGTAAATATACAAGAATACCCTTTAATAATCTAATTAGTTTACATTTATCATGACTATTTTGGTCATTTAAATGTCTTCTAAAAAATGTTATAAAAAAAATATTTCTACAGAGACTCGAACGTATAACCTTATAATTGGAAACATACGTATTAACCAACTACACCCTTATCACTATCTCTTTCTTTTCTCTCATGCACCAATTTTTTTATATATCGCTAACAAATGAAATTATATTTTCACTTTATTGGACATTAAGAGAACAGTGAATCTAAAGACTTAAATCACTTATAAAAGTTAATATCATCTACAACTGAGAAAATTTAAATTGAATTAAAAAATCTTTTATTTAATTTAATTACTATATTTGTTATTTTATATAACTTTACAATTTTAAATAATAATGATAATTATATATTGTCATATTTTTCTTTTGGTAATTGTGACTTTTTTAATGTTTCTACAATTAATTATATTATTTTTTCTTCAAAACATTCTCTCTTCTTTACAAGAAGTTAAAAAAAAAATTGAATTGTGAGCATTGTCGTTATAAAAATACATTTCATCTATAAATTAAACTAGAATTATAGTCGATCAAAATTTACTATATTTATATGTTGAATATACACAATCTATCGCGTGAAACAATAAATACAAAAAAAAAATCAAATTTGAAAGAAGATATTTGATTAATGTATATATTTTTTATATTGATAATTATAAATTATGTAGTATTTTCAAATAATGATATTATAAAAATGTTTAAAAAATTATACTTTTTTTAATATTATTAATATTAATGCATAAATGATTTCAGCTGCCCAAAGTTGTTAATATGTTATTACTCCAAACTAATATTATCCAAAATTTAGGTATTACATGTCGAGAAAAAAATAACAAAAATATTTTACTACAAAATTAAAATAACTCTGGTGATGTGTTGAAATAATATTTTACGAATTATTGAAATATAAAAATCGATATTAATTTTCAGTGTTTATTATTTATTATATTTACAAAATATTTTTGGGATTGGTCAAATTTAGATTCTATGAGTATTTCTTTACTTAACTCTACATTTCAAATATATCTAAAATTAACATATGAATTTACCTAAATCTCAACCCTACTTTATGAACTCAGGAAATATTAAAGTAAAATAACTCTGAAAATATCAAAATAAAAAATAAGGAAAAAGTTAATCAAATATATCTAATTCTATTTTTTGGGTAAATTTTTCTGGTAATTTCTTGATGTTGTCACAGTAGATTTTTGATAATCATCGTTTCATAGACATGGTAGTGAGTTTGTTAAGAGATCTTAAGAGTATATTAAATGTATTCACTGACATGTTCGAACTTATGAGACAGTTGGTTAAGGCGTGCGTCTTAAATTATAGATACTGACAGCGCCCAGGTTCAAATCCCGGAGATATCGACAGTATAATAACCAAAGAAAGGTTGGATGTCGGGAGTATAATACTCAAACAAAGGTCGGATGTCGGGAGTATAGAACTCAAAGAAATGTCGGATGTCGGGAGTATAATACTCAAACAAAGGTCGGATGTCGGGAGTATAGAACTCAAAGAAATGTCGGATGTCGGGAGTATAATACTCAAAGAAAGGTCGGATGTCGGGACGTCCTATAATACTCAAGCAAAGGTAGGTCGGATGCCAAGAGTAAAATACTCAAAGAAATGTCGATAGGATGTCGGGAGTAAAATACTCAAAGAAAGGTTGATGTCAAGAGTAAAATACTCAAAGAAATGTCGATAGGATGTCAAGAGTAAAATACTCAAAGAAAGGTTGGTTGGATGCCGAAAGTAAAATACTTATTTTGTCCAAATATCAACATATATTGTTTTTGATCATATTATTAGAAACAAATATGATAAATATTTATCATGCTTAAGATGTTGATATGAGAATTAAACATTTGATAAATATATCTGAAATTAAAATATAATTAAACTTAACTTTGAAAATATCAAAGTAATAAAACAAGAAATAAATTGATCAAATATATAATTTTATTTTTTTGTGCAAATTAGTGGGAATTTCTTGATGTTGTCATGGTAGATTTGTAATAGTCATTATTTTATAGACATGGTAGTGAACGTGTTAAGATACCTTAAGAGTATATTGAATGCATTCATTGACGAGTTCTGACTTATGAGTGTACGTCTTAAATCTCAAATAGTATGAGCACATAGGACTGAATCCTACGAATGTTGTCTGAGTGAAAATACTCATAGAAAGTTCGAGGTTGGTATGAATACTCATAGAAAGTTCGAGGTTGAGCATTAGCGATAGTTGGTATGAGATAAGATAGTATGACATGATACATGAGTGAAAATTACTCATAGAATGTTTGAGATTGAGCATTATACGATAGTTGATATTATCATGATAGATTTGTAATAGTCGTTGTAATAGCCTGTATGAATACTCAAATAAATTAGTTCGAGGTCGGGCATTACGCGATAGTTGATATGAGATGAGATATTATGACATGGTATGTGAGTGAAAATACTCATAGTATGACTATAAACAATGCGCAATGTCAACTTTATAAAATATCGACATATATTTGTTTGATCATATTCTTAGTAGCAAATATTTTTAAAACATTGCTCGAGCAACCGGGATCAAGAACCACTACTAAAGAGGCTCCCGGTTGCTCGAATAATTTGTTTTAAATATTTAAAACAAATTTAATTTAATTATATTAGGTGATTTAAGTTTAGTTTTACAATTCAAATAATATTTTTAATAAAGTGTTTAGAGTAAAATTGGAATAAACTCAACGATGTACCTTCATAATATGTAGATATGTGTTGCTTATATATATAGATATATCTAATTAACTACTAAACTATACTGAAATTTTTGTAATGCACTTAAGTGTATTTCCCTAATGGTTATACTAGACCCCGGCACGCGCTACGCGCGTGCATGTTGTCGTCGTTGGTCGTGCGTGAAATCTTACGAGAACATGATCAACCTGACTCCTAGGAGTTTTTATATGTTCCCGGTCGCTCGAGCAATTTTTTAAAAATATTTAAGAGTTTTTAAATTTTATTATTTTATTATCTTATGCAAATTAAGTTTAGTTTTACATTAATAATATTTTTATGAAGTGATCAACTCTTGTATTATCCTAGGAGTCGGGTTGATCATGTTCTCGTAAGATTTCACGCACGACCAACGACGACAACGTGCACTGGGTCTAGTATATTATAATAGTCTTTCTACGAGCGTCCCTTCGGTATATGAAATAGTTCTTCCAAATTTCAACCCACCAAAGTTTAATTATGATATTTTTGGCTAATATGTTTTTTTTTTTTTGGGCATCTATTTTTGGCTAATAACGTATATATATATATATATTATTTTAAAATATAATATAATATATATGTTGTGTACTTGTAACTACGTCTTTCCCCATGGTCGTCCATCTTTTACCATCTAATTTCGTGGGAAGTGTTGAATCATTAAATCTAGAGAACAACTTGTTAATATATAATATTATAGCTAAGCTTACTATGAAACTGTCCACTTGACTAGGATATGTGTCGTATTTTATTTCCATTAGCATATTTTGTTGTATAATTATATACAGAACCATATGGTGTCAATATATGAATTGAAATTTCGAATCGTCACTTATTGTAAATGGATCAACCACTTATCCAAGCAACTGCATCCTTATTATTCTATTATCATCCAACGTGTAAAGATAATGTTATATATTTTAGTGTAATTGGATTGACTAGTTGACCTATAGGATCATAGTATCCCATTAAACAAGTTAGGAGGGTGCGAAGTGCACGCTTGTTTAAGTATATTATGATTCACTGTATCGGAGATTCATCAATTGATTAGAGACGAGGCAATTGGGGGCAAAGGGGATGTTGCCCCCTTTGCCAGGTCTAGGGGCAGCGCCCCTATTCTAAAAAATCATTGTAAATTTGAATTTTTGGAACTAATGACTTAACATTTTAACCTCAAAATTCCCGGTTTTTGGACACTTGCTTTAGAGCCAAGTATTAGGCCAAACCAATGCTAGTTAGGCCGAACCATTGCTAGTCTTCTTCCTAAGGTGTCCCTTTGGTTTTGGGGCCAAAATTTGAAACCAAATGACATGTTGTGGCTGAAATGTCACAAGGCTTGGGCAAGGGGCATTGTGTCTCTTCCAAAGGATGTGGTGTCTTCTCCTAAGGGTGTGACTAACACTATAAATTGGTCATAGGAGAGGTCCTAAATCTCCATCTCAAACATTCACAATCCTTCTCAAGTTCTAGTTCAATCTGAAAGTGTCGTCACGACTTCAGAATAATCCAAGCATACAATTCAATAGTTCAACCACCATCCATTCGAGTGTTCTACAACAAAGATTGAAACTATTTCTCTGAAGATGACGAACAAAGAATCTGCTAGAGACATGACGAGCAAGTTTGCTAAGTTAGATAAGTTCGAAGGCAGTGACTTTCGAAGATGGCAAAAGAAGATGCACTTCCTTTTGACGACCCTAAAGGTGGTGTATGTGGTAAGTACTTCCATGCTAGAACTACTCGACAATGAAACAGTGGAACAAACCAGACGCCGCTGCAAATGGGAGAACGATGACTACATTTGTCGTGGTCACATCCTGAACGGTATGTCTGATTCCCTATTTGATATATACCAAAATGTCGAGTCTGCAAAAGAGTTGTGGGATTCCCTTGAATCCAAGTACATGGCTGAAGATGCTTCAAGCAAGAAGTTTCTTGTTAGTAATTTCAATAATTACAAAATGGTTGATACTAGACCGGTCATGGAATAGTAAACGAACGGTTAAGGATTCTGGGACAGTTTGCTCAACATAACATGAAGATGGATGAATCCATCTCGATTTCAAGTGTTATTGACAAACTGCCACCATCATGGAAAGATTTCAAACATACCCTGAAACACAATAAGGAAGAGATGTCTTGTTCAACTTGAAAGTCACTTCAGGATTGGGGAGTCTTTAAGGGCTCAAGAAGTTGACAATAACCCTAAGGGTAAGAACCAAGTTGGTAACTCTTCTGTAAACATGGTTGAAGAGGGTCGATTTTCAAACTCGAACAAGGGGAACAAACGCAAGTTTAAAGGATATGACAACAAGTCTTTCAACAAAAAGCCTAAGGTGGCATGTTGGAAGTGTGGCAAACCCGGTCATTTCAAGAAGGATTGTCGGGTTGGAAAAGTCAAGCATAATGCTGGTCCAAGAGGATCTAAGGATCCTGAAAAGCAACAAGTTCAGATTTTAATACAAAATAATAATTCGGGTCAGAATTATGTATCAGTAATATCTGAGGCATTTTATGTGCAGGATGATCATGTTTCATGGTGGATTGATTCAGGAGCAACAGCTTATGTGTGCAAAGATCTTCGTTGGTTCAAAGACATTCATCAACCAATTGAAGATGGATCTGTCTTAAAGATGAGAAATATTGCAACTGAACCAATCAAAGGACTAGGAAATGTCAAGCTTGTCTTTACTTCAGGAAAATGTCTATCTTTAAACAATGTATTGTATGTTCCCAGGATTCGAAAGAATCTTTTATCGGGTGTTATTTTAAATAATTGTGGTTACAAACAAGTGTATGAAACTGACAAGTATATCTTGTCCAAACATGGTTCTTTTGTAGGATTTGGAAATTTAAGTAATGGTATGTTTATGTTGAATGTTAAGGTTTCATTTGATAATGAATCTGCTTGCATGACTTCTATTAGTTCTGCTAATAATATGAATAAATCAGATTTATGGCATGCTAAACTAGGACATGTTCATTATAAAAGAATGAAAGATATGTCTAAAATGAGTCTCATACCTGCTATTGATATAAACAATGAGAAATGTAAAACTTGCATGTTAACTAAGATAACTAGAAAACCTTTCAAGGATGTAAATAGAGTTTCCAATATATTGGAACTGATTCATAGCGATTTATGTGACTTTCATGCTACTCCTTCATTAAGAAATAAAAAGTATGTTATTACTTTTATTGATGATGCTTCTAGATATTGCTATGTTTATTTGTTGCATGCTAAGGATGAAGCTCTTGATAAATTTAAAATTTATAAAAAGGAAGTTGAGCTACATCAATGTAAATTGATTAAAAATTTACGTACTGATAGAGGAGCTGAGTATTATGATCCAGTATATTTTCAATCTACTGGTATAATACATCAAACTACAACTCCTTATACACCACAACAAAATGGTGTGTCTGAAAGGAAGAATAGGACTTTGAAAGAGATGGTTAATTCCATGTTATCCTATTCAGGTTTAAGTGAAGGTTTTTGGGGTGAGGCTATGTTAACAGCCTGTTATTTATTGAATAGAATTCCTAATAAAAGGAATAAGATTACCCCATATGAATTGTGGTATAAAAATCCACCACAATTAAGTTTTCTGAGAGTTTGGGGATGTAGAGCAATTGTAAGGCTCACTGAACCCAAAAGAAGAAACTTGGGTGAAAGAGGTATAGATTGTATCTTCATTGGGTATGTTGAGCATTCTTGTGCATATAGGTTCTATGTATTAGAATCTAATGACTATGTGTCTGTTAACACAGTTATAGAATCAAGATATGCTACCTTTGATGAAGATAAATTTACATATATACCTAGACCAAAAGATATGATTCAGAATTTTTTAAGTTCAGATACTTCTGGTGGTACTGTTTCTGTACCTGGACTGACTGAACCAAGGAGAAGTACTAGAACTAGAAAAGCCAAATCTTTTGGATCTGATTTTCAACTTTATTTGGTTGAAGGATCAAGAGATGATGTTGAGTATCAGTATCAATACTGTTTTATGATTGAAGAGGATCCAAGAACATTTAGTGAAGCTATGACTTCAAGAGATGTTGCATTCTGGAAAGAAGCTATCCATGATGAAATGGATTCAATCATGAATAATAATACATGGGAATTGACTGATGTACCTCCTGGCTGTAAAGCTTTGGGAAACAGATGGATTTTCAAAAGGAAAATAGAAGTGGATGGTAGCATAGATAAGTATAAAGCAAGATTGGTTATCCAAGGCTTCAGATAGAAGGAAGGGATTGATTACTTTGATACTTATGCTCCTGTTGCTAGGACCTCAACTATTAGGTTATTAATATCACTTGCAGCTATTCATAATCTTGTAATTCATCAAATGGATGTGAAAACTGCATTCTTGAATGGTGATTTGGATGAGGAGATATATATGAAACAATCGGAAGGGTTTGTTATGCCTAGAAATGAAAACAAGGTGTGCAAGTTGAAGAAATCAGTGTATGGTCTTAAACAAGCACCAAAACAATGGCATCAAAAATTTGATGATGTGGTATTTTCTAATGGTTTTCTTCTTAACCAAGCAGACAAGTGTGTATATAGCAAATTTGATACTTCTGGTAAATGAGTTATTATTTGTCTATATGTAGATGACATGTTGATTTTTGGCACTGACCAAAATCAAGTTGATAAAATCAAGAACTTTCTGTCATCTAATGGTGACATCAAGGATTTGGGGGAGGCTGAGGTGATTCTTGGTATAAAGATCATGCGAAAGAACAATGGTATTTCAATCTCTCAATCCCATTATATTGAGAAGATTCTGAATAAATTTAATTTTAAAGATTGTTCTCCAATTAGCACTCCCATAGATCCTTGTCTTAAGCTTCTACCTAATAAAGGTGTGGTGGTATCTCAACTTGAATACTCAAGGGCTATTGGTTGTCTTATGTATGCCATGATTAGCACTAGGCCAGATATTGCTTATGCTGTTGGAAAGCTTAGTAGATATACTAGCAATCCAAGTTCACATCATTGGCAAGCATTAAATCGAGTATTCAAGTACTTGAAAGGAACCATGGATTATTGTTTGACTTATACTGGATTTCCTTATGTTCTTGAAGGATATTCAGATGCAAATTGGATTTCCAATGTGGAAGATCATTCTTCTACAAGTGGATGGGTATTCCTTCTTGGGGAAGGTGCCATCTCTTGGGCATCTAAGAAACAAAGTTGCATTAATCACTCAACAATGGAGTCTGAGTTTGTTGCATTAGCATCGGCTGGTAAAGAAGCTGAATGGCTAAGAAATCTGATTTACGAAATTCCATTATGGCCTAAACCGATATCTTCTATATCTATCAGATGTGATAGTGAATATGCATTGGCTAATGCATATAGGCAAGTATACAAAGGCAAGTCTAGACACTTAGGTGTTAGACACAACATGATTCGTGAGCTCATCATGCATGGTGCTATATCAGTGGAGTTTATAAAAACTCAACAAAATTTAGCCGATCATTTAACCAAAGGGTTAAGAAGGGATTTTGTGCACAAATCGGTTGTGTGGATATGATTAAAGTCCATTTGAAATCTCTCATGTTGAGATACCCATTTCCCACCTAATATGACATTAGGTTTTGAATTAAATGTGGAAAGCTTGACATCTAGAGATTGGAACACATTGGTTATATTATCCCAAGGTATGTGTTCAGACCTGCAAGTAAAGGAGGTTTAAGTTTAACTTCTTAATAGTTCTTTTGAAAAATTGCATATGCAGGTGCAAGAGTAAAACAGCTACCTATGTAAACATGAAGTTTAGCCGCTTTAAGAAGCTAAGACTTGGCTTTGATATGTTTATGAAGGATTAGGACACAAGGCTAGTAAAAGATAGTGTCAAGAAAGGACATTTGAGAATGTTAATTTATGTGTATATTATTTTCATGTATTCACAATGAATAGCAAAGGTTCAATCCATAGTGACACCTTGATATTCGAATATTTGAAATGTGTAATACACTAAGATGAAATATCGTTCAATCGTCACGATATTTCATTTATGCATAAGTTTTTTGTGTTGTTTGATTGTGATCTTATGTTTAGTTAATCAAGGATTACACTAAAATGAGGGAGGATTGTTATATATTTTAGTGTAATTGGATTGACTAGTTGACCAATAGGATCATAGTATCTCATTAAACAAGTTAGGAAGGTGCGGAGTGCACGCTTGTTTAAGTATATTATGATTCACTGTATCAGAGATTCGTCAATTGATTAGAGACGAGGCAATGGGGGTTAAAGGGGGCAACACCCCCTTTGCCGGGTCCAAGGGCAGCGCCCCTATTCTAAAAATTCATTGTAAATTTGAATTTTTAGAACTAATGACTTAACATTTTAACCTCAAAATTCCTGGTTTTTGGACACTTGCTTTAGAGCCAAGTATTAGGCCAAACCATTGTTAGTTAGGCTGAACCATTGCTAGTCTTCTTCCTAAGGTGTCCCTTTGGTTTTGGAGCCAAAATTTGAAACCAAAAGACATGTTATGGCCGAAATGTCACAAGGCTTGGGCAAGGGGCATTGTGTATCTTCCAAAGGATGTGGTGTCTTCTCCATTCGAGTATTCTACAACAGATATGTGTTTTCATGTGGATAGGATCAAACAGGGAAATACATTACCTACGGTTAGACAAGTAAGTTCGACACTATATTATTGGGTGTACCTTGTTATTTAGCGAGGCATTTTTCTAAAAATATGTTTGAATTAATTTTAGGGATAAAAGTTATTTAGTTATCTTATAAATCACGTTTTTATAACTAGTTACATTAGAAAAAAAAATTGTTACTTTCGATTACCTCAGAAATCATAAATATATCTAATTTAATATTTCGATCATGTGTTCGTCACATATGTAGTATTTTGTTCCATTAAGGTAACTCTACTTTGTTTTACTGTTGCTTTCAAGTATCTCCAAGTTGTTTTATTGTAGCAATTAAATATATTTACTTTGTCTTTATTAAATTGTTATTTGTTTTTGTCACTTTTAGGTATTCAATTAAAGTTGATACATTTATGACTTTTGAATTACTCAAAAGTAATAAAAAAATTATGAGATACATATTTATAAAAACGTGACTTATGAGGTACCTAAATGAATTTTATCCCTAAATTTTAAGGAGGTTACACAAGTGGAATATAGTCTATTATATTAGAGAAATGAAGTCAAACTTTTCAATATGTCACATTAATGTGTTAACCCTAAATAGTTTCTATGCACATGAATGTTTGAGTGTTGTTATTAAATGCACTAATATTTTTTGAAAGCGTTGTTCCATGCACTCTTAAATTATAAAAAAAAGTTGTTAAATGTATTAACCCTTAACTATCCATCCACTTTTGTCTTTAAATATGTCAAAATAATAATTTTACTTTCTTGTTCTTTTTCATATCATCTTAAACACTAAATTCAACTCCAAAATGTAGATTTCAGTTTGAATTCAACCCAAAACTGCATTATTGGGTTAAATTCAAACCCAAATTTGCATGTTTGAGTTGAATTTGAACTCAAAACTATGTTTTTGGAGTGCATTAAATGTTGAAGATGATATGAAGATGAACAAGAGGGTAAAAAATATCATTTTGACATATTTAACAGCAAAAAATGGATGAATATTTAATTGTTGAAAGATTTAACAACATGTTCAAACGTATATGTGCAAATAATAATGAGTGATGCAAATAATAACATAAATAAATATATGGATGGATGGATTGAGCTTATTTACCCTAAAAAAATCACCATTTCTATTACTCTTAGCCTTAGATATATCTTTTTGGGGGGGTTTATATCATTAGAGAATAATTGTACTGAGATAGAATTCGAATCAGACGCATCAAACATAGAGCCGACAATAGTTCAGTGAAAAACACATAACCATGGTTATAACCGTTATTTTTTAATATGGCTAACCGTACCATTATGGTACACTGCAATTATGATGATTAATTTTCTACTCGTAATGATTATGATTATGGTATTTTAGTCATACTCATTATAACCATGATTATTATATAAATATAATAATAATAATAATATAATCTTAATATATTAATAAATACTAATAATAGAAGTAAGATTTTCACTTTTATACTTCACGGATGTATAATTCCATAGCGAACTCTAATGTAAATGTTAAATGATATTAGTGTTAATTTTGAATGGTGCTAATGTTGAATATTTTTGTTGTTTGTGACATAATTTTAAGTATTTATTAAGATAATATTTATAATGTTCCATTACATTTCACATGTGGTAATAAATATGGGTATACGTTTAAAACCGTAGTTAATAATCATGATTATAAATATGGTTATGATATTGAAAATTGTACCATTAATAGTTATGTTAATGATTATACTGTGCAAATTAAAAATATAATATAATTATATTACTTATCATAACTATTGTCCGCCTAAACAAACAATTGCGAGGTGAATGCAGCGTACACCCACGCGATTAACCTCTATCGAAAAATAAGATAAAATATATATTTTAAGTTTGTAGATATTTTTCCCTAAACCAAATAGATAGAAAATATTCTTATTTTTTATAATAAAACAAAATGAAAAGAAATATCCAACAAAATTAAGAAGAAAATACAACACCCTATTAACTGCGGTGTAGCCGTGGCTTGTAGGGTCGAGACAACAACTTAACAAACGGGCCATCTAAATTGGAGGGCAAAAGGGCCAAGCTCAGCCGCAAAGGGACCCGCACAGGAGGACTTGGAAAGACATAATGCAGGAGGCATCGAGTTCGGAAAGAACTGGCTCTTCAGCCCGGGAAGCGCAGCAATCTTGTCGAGGTAGTGCAGGACCAAGAGCTGATTGGGGAGTACAGGAGAATGATAGGGAAGGGAGAGGGTACCCGAAGCCAAGGGAAGTCGGAACAAAGGAGGTCCAGTCCAGATACAGCAGGACAGACCACCTTCACACAACCACGGAGAAGGCGCCCCAAACCAGCACCAGCCTCAGCTTCGATCTTAATGATGACCCGCCTAAGGCGGAAGGTGGCCGATCACCACCTGCACTAAATGTGGACTTAGGCTTAGGCCTGAATTATGGAGCGGACAAAGAAACGATGGTCAACGATATGGGGAGGGGACACAACAACACAAGCCTGAGCCCGGTGATCCAGTTCACTGCCAACCCTACCATCCAGTTTTTCTACTCAAACCCTACCAGGAATCATACTCAACTCCATACAACTATACAACCACATAGCCCCTTAAGCCACACCATCCATCACCCTCATCACCACCGACCACCATCCGCTATAGCCCTGACAACCGACAACTCGCCCATGCAGCAGACCAACACCAGTGTGCTTTGTAACCAATCTGAACTCCATCTACCTATTTAAACCCAGACCCACGTACCCTATGATTTTCCTACATCGAGCCAGACCCCTTGCCAACCCTTGTACCAACTAACCCACCCCTAAATGCCAAGCCAATCAGTTGAACCCTATACACAGTCGACAACTCTCTGCCCAACTGTGGTCTACGATGACAACCCCCATATGCTGCTAGTCAATCAGCCTTTTCCTAGTGGGGTAGAGGTCGACCTAAACCCAAACCAGACATGCCTGACCTTCCACGGTGGGGCCTCAGGACATGCTGAGCCACGAGGAAGGGAGGCCACACTACTGAAATGACACAAGTGGTAGACTTGGGCAAGCGGCCAGCCAAGTAATCAGGAAGGAAGGGACGAGCTGAGAGAGGTCGTCCAGGGAATAGATCAGGGTATAAGCATAAGGAAAGAAGAATGGGACAGGAGGTGATGTTGGTGGAAAGGAACAAAAGGAGTCGGGGTGGTAGGAAAAACGTCGATGCGATAACACAACACACAAATACGGGTTATGGTGGCTGTCTCGGAATAGCCACACGGTCTCAATAAGCCTAATTAGTTGGAATTGTCAGGGGTTGGGGTCCACCACGGCAGTTCGCCATCTAAAGGACCTGGTTAGGAGGACTCATCATGCGATCGTTTTCCTTATGGAGACAAAGTAAGGTGAGGCTTTCTGTGAACGAATTAGGAGGGAAGTGGGGTTGGAACTTGATGAATACGTGGGACCGATTGGGAGTAGTGGAGGACTTGCACTTTGGTGGACGAAGGAAGTGAAGGTAACAATACTGAGTAAGGATAGAAATTTCATCGATTCTAGAGTGGGTGATGGGGATATTTGGTGAAGTGTTTTTGGTTGCATGGGTATATGATGACCCAAACAGATCAGCACGTCTACTCAATTGGGAGACTCTGAGACATTTGGGGCAAAACGGGATAGAGCCATGGATTTGTGCCGGTGATTTTAATGATATCACACACCATTTCAAGTAGATAGGTGGGAGACGAAAGGAGCATACAAGATAGACAATTTCACGGCAATGATAAAGGATATACACATGGAGGATCTTGGGTTCAAGTGGAAAATGCACACATGATCACACAATAGGATGGGAGAAGATCGGATTGTGGAGAGGTTGGATCAGTTCATGGGAAATAGGAGATGGTGCCAAAAATACACAAAAGCTCAATGCGTTAATGAGCTAGCCATATGATCGGATCACTTACCGATCGAACTAATTCTGAACTTCATCGACACGTAGGGCCAAAGGAGATTCAAGTTTGAGAATATGTGGCTTGAACGCCACGAATGCTTCGATATAATAAAAGCTGTGTGGGAGGGAACGAGGTCGGCTAGGTCAATAGAAGACTTGGATTCGAAGCTACAAGCGTGCAAAAGGTCTCTAATTGAGTGGAGTAGGAGGGAGTTTACGAATAATGTCAAACAAATCAATAAGGCAATGGAGACTCTTAAAGCGTTGGGAAGTCGGGTCATGGATGTGGACGAACAGGGGGAGAAGAGAGACCTTAAATCAAGAATAGATGCCTTGTGAAAACATGAAGAGATATACTGGAGACAAAGGTTGAAGGTGAAGTGGTTGATAGAGGGAGATAGGAATACTAAGTTATTTCATCAATCGACAGTAGCGAAGAGGAAATGTAATAAGATCATCAAGTTACGTGGTGATAATGGGGAGTAGATAGAAGGAGAACGGAATATTGGGATTGTGGTGTACAACTTCTACAACAGTCTCTTCAGATCGGAAAGGGGGGTACGCAGTGACGAGGTAGACATTGAGGGGACGTTGGATTGTATACCGCACCAGATATCCTCAGAGATAAATACCGAGCTCACAGGTTCGGCAACCATAGAAGAAGTTAGGATGGCGACGTTTCAAATGGGGGGTCTAGAGCTCCAGGGCCGGATGGTTTCTCAGGGTCCTTCTATCAAAGGAATTGGAGTGTCATCGGTCCAGACATCATCACTTCCGTCAACGTCTTCCTAGCAACAGGTATCATGCCATCTTTCTTGAACCAAACAGATATTACCCTTATTCCAAAATGTAAAACCCTGTCTTGTGCCTCAGACTTTAGACCGATAAGCCTATGTAACTTTGGTTATAAAATTATCTCAAAGGTACTAGCAAATAGACTGAAAAGCTATTTGTCAGAACTGATATCACAAAATCATAGCGCGTTTGTGGCAGGTAGAAGAATCCAATATAACATTTTGATTGCACATGAGATGTTTCATTTCCTTAAGAACATGAGAAGATGGAACGCGTTCGCAGGTAGGGCGGAATGTACTCTCAAGATCGATATGAAAAAAAACATATGATCGGATGAAGTGTGATTTTCTACTGAAGAGTCTAAGGAGAAGAGGTTTCTCGGAGAAGTGGACTCAGTGGATCAGGGCATGCATCTCTACGGTAACGTACATGGTCAATGTCAATGGGAAAAGAACCAGGGTAATCAGACCGACCAGAGGCCTGAGACAGTGTGATCCCTTATCTCCCTACCTTTTCATCATTATGGATGATGTTTTATCTAGAATGATGGAGTCACTGGTGGATAGGGGGCTCATTCAGGGGATTTAGCCGAAACAAGGATGTCCAACAATACATCACTTTTTTTCGCCGAAGACTCAATTTTCTTATTCAAGGGATCGAGAGACAACACGATGCACCTCAAGAGGGTGCTGGATAACTATTGTGACACATCAGGCCAAGCGATCAATCTAGCCAAGTCCAACATGTTCTTCACTGGTAGAGCGAATGAGGATATTATAACGATGGTAACAGGAATACTGTGAGCAGGAAGGGTGGCGAACCCGGGCCATTACTTAGGCTTGCCGACAGTCTGGGGGAGGTCTAAACGGGAGGCTATGACGTTCATTAAGGAAAGAATCCGAGAGAATCTCAATGGATGGAGGAACAAGCTCTAGAACAACGCCGGTAAGAAAGTTTTGATCAAAGCGGTTGTCACGTCAATTCCAACATACGCTATGAGTATCTTCCAACTACCCAAGACATGGTGTGCCGAGATAAATGCGATGATAGAAAAATTTTGGTGGGGATTAAAGGAAGGGGAAAAGAAGATTCATTGGAAAAGATTAGAAGTCATGACGGAATCAAATAAGGAGGGGATTTCGGTTTCAAGGAGCTCTAAACGTTCAATACGACTTTACTTACCAATATGGCTGCAAGGGTTCTCAACGAGCCGAATGCACTCTAGGTTCAGGTCCTCAAAGGTATATATTTTCCTCATTCGGACTTTATGCAGGCGAACAAAGGGAGTCGGTCGCCCTAGGGATGGTCGAGCCTCCTAGCGGGACGTGGTGTTGTAAAAGAGAATGTGGTATGGAGTATTGGGGACGGAAGAATGGTACACACTTTTACGGATAGATGGGTGACGACAATGCCAGATTACCGCCTCCCAGCCTCGGACCGAATGGGAACTGACCTCGAGGAACACAGGGTGGTCGATTGGCTAATATGTGATCGACAAGGGTGGGATGACGAAGCAGTGCGACGAGACGTGGGGATCGACTCGGCAACTCACGTCCTAAACGTCCCACTACATAGAGACTGGTCGACCGATTCGATAATGTTGCCATATTCTAGAGATGGTCGAGTCTCGGTTAAGTCGACATATAACCAACCGACTAAGAGACCGACAGACAAGGGGAGATGGTGGGGCAGCAATACCAGGACCATGGCTCCACATTTGGAAGGTGAAGGTTACTAAAAAGGTAAAGATTTTTATGTGGAAACTTACTACCAATGCGTTGTCGGTTCGTGATAGCTTAGTTACGCGAGGGGTTCCGATCTCGGCGTCGTGCCCGACTTGTGACGAAGGGGAGACATCCGAACACATGATAATAGGATGCGCTTGGACACACCGAATGTGGAGGAAGGTGCTGGGGCTGCACACACCAGCACAACGATCACAAGTGGCTCTCCGTTTTTAGCAGGAGCAGCCTAGCAATGCCACCGAACAGCTGCAGCCACAGGGACAGGTGCAGGTCCACGCGCAGGGACACACATATGCGGAAGCTGGTGAAGGCCACAACGGAAGGGTGGCTGTGGGCGTAGGCCATAACCGAACGGTGCTAGTTGATGAACCATGGGAGAAGACAATGGTCACGTGTAGGGCGGTTTGGAAGGCTCGATCAAAGTTGGCTTTCGAGAACAAGTCGCCGAACGCGGGGGCTGTGATAGAGGAGATCAAGAACACAATTTTGGAGCTGAACATGGCTAGGCTTCGGGACCAACGAGCGAAGGAGACCATCTCGGCTAGGATGCAGGACTGAAGCAGGTGGAGGAGACCAATGTCGAGGACAATTAAAATAAATTACGATGCGGCTTGGTGTTCGACTACTCGACTCGGGGGCATCGGGGGCATCGCGAGGAATCATATGAGGAACATACGAGGTGGTAGACATGGAACCATCTTGGGTGGCTCGGTCGAGGAAGCATAGGCAAATGCGATCTTAGAAAGGGTGAACCTAGCCATTGACATGGGATGACAAAACATCATGATCGAGTCGAATGCGGAGGTAGTCATCAACCACCTTAAAGGCATGGATGCCTTATGGAGAATACATGCAATTTCGACAAATGTTCATGCGATAGCGCCATCTATAAGATACGTATGTTGGGAGGCTATTCCGAGAATAGCAAACCAATGTACAGATTGTATTAGAGTGTGTTATTTGGATTGAGTCGAAAGACCTCAACCCGACTTTTATCATTTTATTCAATTAGATATTTCGATGTAACGGTTTGGTTTTCATTTATGAAAATTGAATATGGTTGTTGTAAAAAAAACAGCGGGGTAGGAAAGGACCAGAATCCCGTCCTTGCCACGTAACCAATTTAAATCATTGGGCCCCCACCGTTCTCGAAGCGCGATGGCTTTCTTTATCATTATCTGACCTATACATACAAGGTATACGTACACCTCAAACCCCACCATTATATGCGAGAATCTCTCCTCTCTCATACTTCTCTATATATAAAGCCACATCCTCTGTGTATTTCCACCATCATCCATCATCATCTCCACCAACTGCTCAACCACTGCGGCCGATTTCACCTCTTCCTTTGCGTTGCGTTTGAAGCTCCTGTCTTTTTTTCTAATTGAGCTGCGGGTCGGTATTGAAGCTAGAGATTGGCTCTTAGATCTCCATTGCAAACAGCGGTCTGCCCTTAATTCTCGGTACGTAGTTTCTTCCATCCTCTCTCGGTCTGCCCTTGAATTTTTATGAGCGTCTCGAATCTCGGTCTCTGTTTCTTTGGCAAATTAAGATCTGACATGCAAGTGTTTAGTGTTAGCTAAAGTTCTTGCAGAACTTGAGCGCTGCAATTTCATGTAATTTCCCTTGCGTTCTGCAAGAACCCTAAAAAATTTGACTTCCTGGCTTAGAATTTGTTTAGGTGGTCATTTGATATGAAGAATAATCTCTGCAGCTTCAGATATCGTTAGTCTTTGATATAGTTTAGGCTATTTACCTGTGATTCTTCTTCAACTAGAGATCAATTATATTACCTTTAAGATTAATATCTATCTTACCTTCAATTGCTCTAATTTTTTCAGGAAAGCAAAGAGAAATTTGTGAAAAACTCAATACATAGATCGCATGGCGCTCGAGCAATATCAAGATGTTACTGCAGCACAAGACATTGAACCAATGACCAAATCCTCGTTTGGTAACTGGAAATCCCTTCCAGCAGCTGAGGCCAATTCAGAAGACAACCAATCTGGTGATTTCGAGTGCAACATCTGCCTGGACTCAGTCCACGATCCCGTCGTCACCCTCTGCGGCCATCTCTATTGTTGGCCTTGTATCTATAAGTGGCTTGAGGTCCAAGGTGTCGCTTCTGAAACAGAAGAGCCCCGTCCTCAGCAGTGCCCTGTCTGCAAATCTGAGGTTTCTCAAGACACTGTTGTCCCTCTCTACTGTCGTGGCCGAACCACCAAACTCTCGAAGACCAAATCTCAGAATCTTGGAATCGTGATCCCGAAAAGACCGTTCGGACCCGCTTGTGGGTTCAACTCTCCAAGAACAATGAGTCCTATGTCGACACCTCAGGCAATATCTTCTCCCCAGATTCAGAATTACCAATCTACTCTCGGAGGCAGCTCCCCCTCGATCGGTATTGGTGGCACAGCGGCTAGTATAATGGATCCGGTGATTGGTATGCTCTGTGAAGTGGTTTATGCAAGGAATCCGATCCCGACCCAAAATGCGTACCCGAATTCATATAATTTTGCGGGGAATGGAAGCCCTAGGGTTCGTCGGCACGTGATAGAGGCTGACAGGTCGCTCAGCAGAATATGTTTTTTCCTCTTCTGCTGTATATTTCTGTGTCTTGTTCTGTTTTGAGGTTGTGTTGTTCATCTTCGACCACCACTACTGTAAATGTAAAGTTGATGAGGGAACATGAAAGGGATTCGACCAGATGGTCTTGTTGTTCTGCTGCAAACAAATTGGATCAGTTCGACTTATAATTATACCTTCTTATCTGTAGACCATGCAAGATCTGTTTTTTGAGATGTCTCTGTTCTGCTTAATTCAAGATCTGTTTTTTGAGATGTCTCTGTTCTGCTTAATTCAAGATCTGTTTTGTGATCATCAATGAAGTTGCTCTGTAATCATTATCATCTCCCACTCGCTGTAGAATATTGCAAAATGACAAATTCAATGGATAAGAAGCTTTTTTTTTTTTAAGTTTTTTAAAATGTAACTATTGGGCAAAAATATTTTAAAAAATAAGTATACTGACAAAATATTTAGCAAACTGTATATAAATGGGGTAACGTTTTTTAGCGTTTTTCAAAAAACGCTAATATGGGTAGCGTTTTTCATAAAACGTTGCTTGGGGTAGCGTTTTTTTGAATTTCGCTACCCCTAGTGGCGAAATTCTTTTTTTGTTGTTGTTTTTTTACGTTTTTTTATTTTTTTTGGACGATTTGATATTTAATTAAAAAAATTATTATTTTTAAAAAATTACAGTAAGTAGATATTTTAATTTCGATTCAAATGATGCAAAAAATATTAAATTTGGACTTACAGATTGACTGTAGGCTCCGCCGTAAGTTGAGATATGAAAAATTAACTTAAAAAAATATAACTCATACCTTGTAAGTCCAAACTGACCACGGTAAACGTCATTTATGTCGTAATTCAATTATCTACCTAGGGTAAATTTTTTGATTAGAAATACAATAATTTTGTAACCTAATATCGTTTGTCTTAAAATTTGACCGAAATAATCGAATGCATTAGGTGAAAAATTTAATTATGTACTTACTCAAAAAAAAATCAAAAAGATTAAATGGAGTAGATAATTTAATTACAAATTAAATGACGCTAACTAGACGTTAATTTTTTGCTTTTAGACTGATCGTATAATATGATATAATACAAAGTAAATTACGTATTGTATTATACGGTCAGTCTAAAAGTAAAAAATTAAAGTCTAGTTAGCGTCATTTAATTTGTAATTAAATTATCTACTCACTTTAATTTTTTTGAGTAAGTACATAATTAAATTTATCACCTAATGCATTTGATTATTTCGGTCAAATTTTAAGACAAGCGATGTTAGGTTACAAAATCACTGTATTTCTAATCAAAAAAAGTTATCCTAGGTAGATAATTTAATTACGACATAAATGATGTTCACCGTGGTCAGTTTGGACTTACAGGGTATGAGTTATATTTTTTTAAGTCAAATTTTTATATCTCAACTTACGGCAGAGCCTACAGTCAATCCGTAAGTCCAAATTTAATATTGTTTGCATCATTTGAATCGAAATTAAAATATCTACTTACTGTAATTTTGTTTAAAAAATTTAATAATTTTTTAATTAAACATCAAAGAGTCAAAGAGTCAAAAACGTGGGGAAAAAAAAATCGCCACTAGCGGTAGCGAAATTCATAAAAACGCTACCACAAGCAGCGTTTTATGAAAAACGTTACTCAAAATAGCGCACATTGTAAAAAACGCTACTCCCAGGAGCGACCATATACAATTTGCTAAATATTTTATCAGTATACTTATTTTTTTTAAAAAAAAATTGCACAGTGCCTACTTTTTAAAAAAAATCTTCTTTTTTTTTTCGGCCAAATGATAAGAAGCTCACCTGTGTCAATTAGATTAGGCTTCTATTGAACGATTTAAATGTGGATGGGAACACCAAACTGCTCTATGTGCCATACTGCCATGTTTATGTTAGTTGAAAACTCAGACAAGGGGGAAGTATCTGTCAGAATGGAAGGAGCAATCATAGTTTCTGGTCTCTTGTTTGTTTTTTCTTCTAGAAGATAACAAGTTTTATATATATAATTATATATATACTTATAATAGTATATTAATAATTAATAGTTGGCCATACAAAATTAAAAATTATTAATATACCTATTGCCCGAACCCCAAGTCTTAATAATATAAAATTTTAGTTAGTATATTTTTTTTTTTCCTACATAAATCATCTTCATTCAAACTCCGAACCCGTAATATCCAAAATACAAATTGAAATAAAAGAAGGCGGATGTATTAATGTCCAGTTTATCGGACACATCCCCTGTCTGGATTTTATTGCAATCCTGTTTGCGCATCTATTTGCGCTTCTTCTTACAAATTCCCATTTGACGGTCGGAATTCTTCTTGCCACATTCAGAATATCTTTGATAATGTTTTTGATCTCCCAGCAGCACTCTTCATCCGGTTTCTTTAGCCCCTGTATAAGTTCTATAGCATCCGACTCTATTATCACATGAGTCCAATTATTATACAAAGCTAATTCCACCGCTTGTAACATCGCTCTCGCCTCCGTCATGATGGCACTCCCGTTTCTCCCGGAAGTGTTCCGCCCGGCAATCACAATTCCCCGCCAGTCTCTCGCCACAACTCCTGTTCCCGCCTTTCCTGTTTTGGGGTCCCACGCTCCATCACAATTGAGCTTGATCGTTCCTATACTTGGTCGGCACCATCTAGGTTGTCGACATTGCCCATTTGGTGTTAACTCGTTCGGTTCAGCTCGGGTCACCCTCCAACAGTCCTCGGCAAGGTCGCGCGCTGCATCTATCACCTTGTTTGGTGTTGGGTCGGTCCCCTCGTACACGGCTCGACACCGTTCCTTCCAAATTTCCCACACGAGGCACTCCGCGCGTAAGCGGTTCTTCTCTCCATCCGGGCCTCCCTCAACCTGCATTCGCATTATTTGTTGGAGCCATCCCGCACGCGTCTCCTCGTTCATTTGGTCCCATCGCATGCCCATACCGCCGAGCCACACCCTCCTCGCCCAAGCACATTCGAACAGCGCATGGTTTACATCTTCCTCCTCCGTGCAAAACGTGCATCTCGATGTCACCCCTATGCCACGCTTCGCCAATATCTTGAAGACCGGTATCGCATTGTGACCTGCTTGCCATAGAAAGGTTTTTACCTTGGGTGTGGATCGACTCTGCCATAGTTCCCTCCAAGGTGGTTCGGGGCTGCTTCCTACTCGGTTTTGGATCTCGCCTTCAGCCCGAGCACCCACACGGCCCACCTCTCGAAGCTTTCGATAAACCAGTTTGGGCGTGACCTTCCCTCCTCTCGATTCCGGCCATATCCACCTGTCATCCCCTTCAGTTCTTCCAAGGTACATCGCATGAATCGCACTCCGCTCCGTCTCCGAGATATCATGTTGTATCGGCTGGAGGTCCCATACACGTAACCTCGGATTGATTATTCGGCTCACCCTCATATCACCATCCGCCTGACCGTCATCTCTCCACTCGAGTCTTCGGTCTGGTCTCCCCGTGACCCATCGGTCATGGAACATACGAATGTTCTCTCCATTTCCGACTTGCCACACTCCATGTTGTTGCATGATGTCCCGACCTTGCAATATACTACTCCATGCCCATGATGGTCTTGCCCCCCTCTTCGCCTCCTTCAAATCACACCTCGGGTAGTACAATCCTTTCATCATTTGTCCCCATAACGCGTTTGGATTGTCATTTAGTCTCGACGCCGTTTTTGTGAGCATCGCCTTGTTAAAATCACACAGATCCCGGAATCCCATCCCCCCCATTTGTTTCGGCATGAACATTTTCTTCCAACTCACCCAATGCATTCCCCTTCTCTCATCCCGCCCATTCCACCAAAACCGTGCTATTAAGCGAGCTATCTCCTCACACCATGTTTTGGGTAACTTGAAAAGGGTCATCACATACATTGGTATTGCGGTTATCACTGCCTTTATGAGAACTTCCTTCCCGGCTCTATTTAGAAAGAGCGTTTTCCAACCATGTAATTTCTGCGTCACTCTATCCCTTAGGTAGCTTAAAGCACTTCTCTTCGAACGCCCCCAATTCGTTGGAATTCCTAGGTAGTTCCCCGCATCCTCAACCACATCTATCCCCATTACCTCTTTGATCCGTTCTTTGGTTTCTTCCTTCACTGTGGCCCCAAACTGTATGCATGATTTTTGTAAATTCACGCTTTGCCCCGATGCCTTTCCATAATTCTCTAGAATATTCCGCAACCCCCTCGCATTCCACTCATTTGCTCTTATGAAAAATATTGAATCATCCGCAAACAGAAGGTGGTGTATTTCCGGACAAGTGCTTCTCATTCTTATGCCTTCTATTCAGCCCTCTTCAACCGCCTTGCTCATCTGCCTTGATAATATATCTGCAACAATTATAAAGAGATAAGGAGATAGCGGATCACCTTGTCTAAGTCCCCGAGACGGTCTAAATCGTGGTGTCTTCTCTCCATTAACAACCACACTGTATTGTACCCTTGTCATGCATTCTTCCATCCATTTACACCATCTTTCAGAAAACCCAAAGGCCCTTAACGCTCCCAGCACAAAATTCCACTCAACACGATCATATGCCTTGTTCATGTCCAGCTTTATTGCACACTCTTCCTTTTTTGCGCTCTTGTTCGTTCTCATGTGGTGGAAGACCTCGTGTGCTATAAGAATGTTATCATGGATGAACCTGCCAGAAACAAACGCACTTTGGAACGGGGTTATAATGTTTGGGAGTATGGGCTTCAATCTATTAGCAAGCACTTTGGATATAATTTTGTAATTGAAATTGCACAAGCTAATCGGTCTAAACTGCATAGGGTTTATCGGGTTAGGCACTTTGGGGATAAGCACAATGTCAGTGTAACAATAACTGGATAATAAAGTGTTTGATTCAAAGAAAGAATTTACCGAATGGAATACATCATGGCCAAGCATGTCCCAGAAGCGATGATAGAAAATCCCTGGGAATCCGTCTGGACCCGGTGCCTTGTTCGCCCCCAACTGGAAAACCGCAGTTTTCACCTCCTCCATGCTTACTCTCCTTGTTAGCGTTGTATTCATTTGTTCGGATATCATTCTTGGCACCCCATCCATTTGATTTCCCATACCCCTGCATCCTTCTGACTTGAAAATTTCCCTGAAGTATCTCCCGCACACCTCCTGTATCTGGTGTTCCTCCTCTGTCCATGTTCCATCTGCTCGCTGGATCCTTTTGATTTGATTTCCCCTGCGTCTTTGTATCGTGGCCTGATGGAAGAACCTCGTATTTCTATCCCCTCCCTTGAGCCACTGCACCCTTGATTTTTGACGCCAGAACTCTTCTTCATTTTTCCAAGCCTCATCCATTAAAGCCTTGATTCGTGTTTCTTCTTGCTTATTTATTGTACAACCAGTCTGACTTTGTATGTTTGCCAACTTTCCTTGGAGCTCCTCAATCGTTCTCTTATAATTCACCCTCTTTTCTTTACTCCAGGTTATCAACTTCATCCTACATCTCCCAAGGTTTGCGTTTATGTGCCCCAGTCCCCCTTGATCATTCCTCGACCTCCATGCTGCTTTTATCACATCTTCACATCCATTTCGTTCCAACCATGCCCCTTCGAATCTGAACCACTGTCTTCCCCTTCTCGCTTCCGGTTCCAATTGTATTACTAGTGGACAATGGTCCGACCCTAGGAGTAGTTTGTGCGTTACTCGTAGGGTCGGGTATCTTCCAATTAGGTCTGCATTCACCAATGCCCTATCGAGTCTCTCACTGATCCTTTGATCTCCTTCTCTATTGTTCGTCCAAGTATACGGGGTTCCCTTGAACCCAGCATCCACTAACGCCGTATCTGCCATCATTCCGTTAAAAGCATCCATCATCCGTTGTTGCTTTGGTCTCCCCCCTTCCTTTTCCGATGCCCTTGCAATTTCGTTGTAGTCTCCTACACACATCCACGGGCCGACCCTTCCGCTTGCTATCTGCCTTAGCTTCCCCCATAATCTCATTCTCTCCTCCCACTTCGTACTTCCATAAACTCAAGTAATATGGATCTCCCCCTTCCCGTTTTTTAAATCAACTGTGGTATCGATCATTGCCTCATATTGTGTGTGGATGGTTACTTTGACATCCCCAGTCCACCACAAAGCAAGCCCTCCTGCCACCCCAACCGGTTCCACCTGCGTTCCATACTCCATTTTTAATTTTCTTCTTGCTCTACTACATACTTTTTCATTATTCTTCGTCTCCATTAGGAAGATTATCTTCGGTTTATTCCTCTTCCCAAGGTCGGATAGGTACGGAATAGTCAGGGCCGATCTCAACCCCCGACAATTCCACACCAGAGCATTCATTGAGGGGATGGGGCTGTAAAGGGACAGCCTCCCAACCCCTCATTTTCCGAGTGCGTGTCACCTTGGATCATCCTTCGTTGTGTGCTCTTCCTTAACATGCTCCTTGCCCTACCCCTTCCACGTAATCCCTTCCCTCCTCTCCTCTTCCCCACCTCGCCCCCTTCATCTTGTTGTCTCTTGACTCGTTTCGTTTCCACTTCTTCTTCCTCTGTTTCTGTCTCCTCATCAAACTTCCTTTTAAGATTCACCTTTTGCATCATCGGGCTTAAACCTGTTTGGATTGATATAGGTTCTCGGTTCCCTCCTGGTGAAGTCTCCGGTGATTCTACTATGTAGAAGTTCCTTCTTGGCGTGTTTGGGGATCGGTTCCTCATATGTTGTTGCTCTCTCGGACTGCCCTGCCTACCCTCCTTTGACAGCTGTCTTCCCTTTTCTGGGGTTCTTATTTCAGTCACTGCCCAGCTCGTCTTATCCCCAGTTGCGTCCCTTTCTATTCCCTTCCCCTTATCCCACAACCCCCTTCCCTCCTCAGTCTGGCGCTCTGTTTCGATCCGTGGCAAGTACTCTGAGCTAGCTCCTCGGAGGGCTTGTCTCTTTTGGAGCAGTTTGTTAAGGTTCGGGTGGTGGATAATGAGGCTCATTGGGACATCTTCCTCATTATCTATATTTGACCCCCCCTCCCCCTTCTTTGCCCCGCACTTTCTGTAGCCCCGTTTTGATACGCTCCATTTCCATGTTCTCCTCCCAAACCATCAGCTGACCCTCTTCTTCCACCCCGTTCCCTTCTCTTGTGTTCCCATCCCACACCTCAATCTCCATGCTATTAGCCACCTCCCTTTCTTTCCCCTTCCCCCTTCCTTCCTTCGTTAGTTCTTCTCCATCCCCTTCCTCCTTCTCCTTCTTATCTTTCTCATACCCCTTCCTGGTGCCCTCACCCATCTCGGCCGCCTCTGATTTGTCTGTGGTCGTCGTCCCTTTTTGTGTCCCTCCCATCGATCGTGCCCTCTCCCTCTCTTCTTTTTCCTTCATCAGTTCTTTCCAGGTCTTCTTCTTAAGACCCTCCTCATTCCCTCCACTCGTACCTTGTTGACCGATCATTTGACATTTCTGTCCCCTCTTCCTTGGTCGGTCCACCCGTGTCCATGGCCCATACATCGGTCCTCCATCAATTGTCTCAGTTGTTGCTATCTCAGACCTGCACACCCTGTCACTGTGCCCAATCCTCCCACAGCCGAAACAAAAATCTGGAAGCCTCTCATATCTGATACTAGCCCTTCCCTTCTTCCCATTTTTCCGAGTATACCAGATTCCAGCTAGCAATGGACAGGTTGTGTCTACATCGACCTTGATCCTTAGATAATCTCGGTCTATCCCCATAGGCCCTATGATTTCATCTATTTCCTTGACTTCACCTATACATCCTCCTAGTTTCCTGGCATTTTGAACACTAAACTTGTCCAATTCTAAACCATGAATCTGTACCCAGAATTGCACAATATGGAACTTCACCTCTGTTGTTTTTATATCCTCCTTCCATTTTTGCAATGACAAACAGGTTCCATGTATTGCCCAAGGACTTAGGTCTAAAGCATCTTGCAAATCAGCATCATTCTTGAATTCGAAAAGGATTACCTCTCCGGTCAATTCTTGCACCCTTACCCCTCCGTATTTAGCCCAGGCATGCTGAAGAACATTGTGAATCGCTGTGGTTTTCATTGGCCGAGCTGATAGCAGCTTCCCTATACAGATGTTATCTGTATGAATTGCGTCGTTCCCCGGAATCTCCACGTATATCTCAGGGCTATTTCTATCATCACTCCTTGGGTAACCTTGCCAAGCTTCCGATGGTTCCATTCTATAATTCCCCTGTAAATTCAACACTATATCTCCAATTAAATCACTACACTTACAGTGCTTACCTTCCTAGTGCCGTAGAGAGGGTTGAATTGGGTTGAATTGCAAGCTGACTTGGCCAATTGAAGTAACTTCGTGTTTGCGGTTGAGGCTAGGGTTAGATGTTTCCCGTCCCAGTGCGTTCGTCTCTGTCGTTCCGTCCTTTCGGACACCGTGATTCCGCCCTTATAGCTGGAGATCAAACCGCCACGCGAGGCCGACACCTCCGAGCAGCAAACCGTGAACTCTCACTTCGCCCGAAAATCGCCGAGAGAATCGTCGTTGTTTCATAGAGGGAGAGAGAATTATCCCACTGAATAGTTAGTATATTAGATAATATGTTTTTTTTAAAAAACACTATTACATATGCGATTGTTTTTAATTTATATATTACAATATTATATAAATTATAGATATATAATATTATATGTCATTGAAAAAATAACATCAATTTTTACAGAAAAAATAGTTTGTAAAGTACAATAACATAAAAATGTTATAAAATTTCAAGTATGATAATGATAATGATAATGATAATGACAATTAGAAAATATTATATCAAATAAAAATAAACAGATATAAGTTTAAGTATCAAAGTATAGTAAAATTAAATTAAATAGAGAGGGATTAAATTAAAATAGTATACTGTCATTTAATGAAAAAATTAATATGTGGCTCGTAAATAAGAATTTTAGATTAAAATATATAAAATTGATTTTAAATCTTCCTAAATACAAATATTAATAGGAGGATAACATCAAACAAAAATTAAAATTTGTATAACTATTTCAAATCTAATGATAATTAAGTGCATGATGATAACATAATAGTAGTATCTTAATAGTGTAAATAATATTTTGAGAGTATCGTAGAAATGCTTTTTTATAATTATACCCGTTAATATAAAAAATCTAACATCTACACAAATTTATATTTCATAACATATAGTATTTTTATTATTGCAATTATTGTAAATTGAACAAGAAAAATATAAATAAGTACCTAAATTAAGGTTTTGCTTTAATGAATTAAATTACTTTTTAAAAAATTAACAATAAATAATAATATATTAAAAACAGAATAATATATTAAGATATTTTCTAATTTTATGAGTTTTTATTATATATTTATATACTCAACAATTTTTGTGAATTAATAAATAAAAAATTCTTTTAGATATTGTTACTATTACTAAAACAAATAAATAAAATAAATACTAGAAAATTTAATATTTTTATAAACTTATATTAACACTAGTTAATTAATGTTTCTTGTCGACTCACGCTTGTATTTGTGGGGGCCCGTGGCAACCTTTGAAGGAAGTTTCCATCGAGGGACAAAACAATACGAGAGTGTTACTCTTGGACTGGAGCCAAAGGTTGTTGTCTGCGGCGCGCAGATATTCTATAATGTATTTTTTTCATTAAAAAGTTATCTATTTTACACGTTAAATATATTGATATAAATATGTTTTGTTCATATGATGCAGTCAAAACAGGTAAGAAATAAATATTTTAAAAATAATTTATATGAAATTATAAAAGTAGTATCTGCAAAAAAATTTAATTATTTTAAAAAAATAAAAATATATAAATAACAATTTAAATGATAAAAATTGCAAGAATAAAAAAGGTGAAGATTGAAAACGAATTATTAAAAATAAAAAATGATTTTCCAAGTTCAAATTATTATCTTTTACATATTTTGAAAACAACAAATTGAAAATAATAATGAATCTATCGGACCCTTGAGTTCTATTGAATCAAGTCAAAGACTACTAGTCTTTGGCCTGAGTCCGACCTATGATAAATATCATAACTATACCATTTTTTTTAAACGCATACCATAACCATAATCATTATTACGGGTACAATTTTCAATACCATAACCATTAAAATAACTGTGGCTATTAACCATGATTTTATCCGTATATCCATATTTATTCCACACATGTAATATAATAAAATACCGAAAGTTTTATTTTAAAAAAAATGCATAAATCTATATTGTCAATAATAAAAAATATATAAAACTAACATCATAGTTATTTATTATCTGTATGTATAGTAACTTTCATTATTTAATATATATTAGTTTATTAACAATAAATATTTATTATATTTATATAATAACCATGAGTATAACTCAAATACCATAACCATACCCATTATAAGTAGAAAATTCATCACCATAACTGTACCGCACCATAATGGTACGGTTAACCATATTAAACAGTAACGCTTATAACCATGATTATGAGTTTTTCACCGCACCGTTGCCGACCCTACACCTCTATAGTTCAATCGATCCAAAGGTTGCAACTCTAATTTGCAACGACTCAGGCCAGATCCTGGGACCAAATCCTTGAGTTCAATTTTTTCACTTTACTGTATTTTAATAATATTATTCTTATACAATTAAATATATTTTTTCTTATTTTTAAGATTTTTTATTACCTTATTTAAATTAGATAATATTATAGTAATTAAAGTAAACAATTATATCTATCTATAAGCATAATTATATAATATTATTTTATAACGTGATTTTTTAAATATATTTTAAAGTTTAAAATTTATCAATTGTGTCCTGTAGTGAAATATTATGAATTTGGATTCAAACTGTTCCATCACGTGTTATATATGATTTAATTAAGCATAATTATGTTTCTGTTGATTGGGTTTTAAAGATTTTCTTTTATAATTTAAAGGTTAAATATGATGTTTAAAAAATGTGGTCTTTTTTTTTTCCCCAACTCTTGCCCATAAAGAGAGTCCCATGTCAATTACATAAAGAAAACAGTACCCACCTAATTTCAACCATTGTGTTTTGTTTTGTTTTGTTTTTCCATCCCCATTTTCAGTCTTGTTTTTTGGTTATACAAGTAAAGTAAAGGAAGTTGCAACCAACCAAACTCCTTTTACATGGGAAGCAGCAGCCCATAAGATGTCAATTTTGCCTTCTTTCTTTTTTTAGTGCTCTTCAACTGTGTAGAACAAGCCATGAGAGGCGTCTCTTCCACTTTCCGACCAAATACATGAATCTTGTCTTGTGAGAGTTTGCATTGCAAGACAAGTCAACCATGATATCATATCCTATGTGGGACTGCACCGTAAACAAACACTGTGAATAATCAAGTGACAACACAGCACAAACACAATGGTATGAATGAATTGCAGTCGACTTCATTTGCCTTTGAAGGCCAGTTTTGAAGATGTAGTGGCGGGCTCTACAGAAACATGACTGACTAGATTAGATCCAGGGAGAAAACAACACAATGGAAATCAACAAATTCTTTAACCCACATCATAAAATTCTTGACCTCTATCTCTTCAGTACTGCACCAGATTCTGATGGAAGTGGAAAAAATACAGTAAAATAATGGTTTTACCTTGGCTAGTATGTGTAGTAAGTAATGACTTCAAAATACATCTCCAACTTTGAACTCCAATATCTATTGCTGCCTTTGCCTCTATCCTTATCAATGATATATATCAGACTAATGCACCATATGCATTTGCTGATATATGATGTGCTACAGATATGTCTCAAAACCCCTGTCTGCTGTAAATACAGTGTAATAATTAGGATTGCATGTCCAGTCCATGATTCTCCTTGTTTTGTCAAATAAGCCACATTTAGAGTACCCATTTGCTACACAAGCATAAGAATCCCATTCCATTGTTTTGTCAAGTAACTGGGTTGGTTTCCATCTCCATTCCTTCCATGTCAAATTCTTCTGTATAATATAAGCACTTACACAAATGTCGTTACATGCATGTGTGTAGTTGTCACTTTTTCTTTTGTACTGTTTAGTTTGTGAATAGAGATTCATCAGGACATTATAGTAAAATGCAAATCATTGTGAACACGCAGATTTGCTTATCTTGTTCACGAGCGCCTACTCTTGTTCTATGCTATGATCTCTTGATAGCCTGCCTGCTAATAGAGCAGCACCATATATTATACACTTTGAAATCTCTTTGATGTTCAGAGAGATGGTTAGAAGACCCAATGCATTACTGATATAATTTCCAATATTATAATGGTATTTATAATCGTGATTATTGATCACAGTTTTACCCGTATATTAATCATATTTAAAATCATCCGACCTATTTTATTTAAGTTTCTATAAATAATTTTTTTCACATTTCAGTCAAAAAGATTAATTCAATTATTAAATCAGTAATTTCAAGATCATGAAATTAAAATAATATAATTTTAACGTAATAAACACAAGTGTTTTTTGATCAATTCGGAAAAATTCGAATGTTATCACTATTCAGTAGTGTTATATGAAATGCTTATGGACATGACTTCAACATCCGACCAACCGCACTCCATACATATAATTTCATTTAGTCTACAAAGAGAGATATCCAAGGTAGTTGTAGTAATAGAGGTACTACCCACATAAACCTCACTACCATTCTGAGACACTATTTCGTCGCCATATAATCAAATTATACAAATCTCTGTCATGCTTGATCCTAAATAATTAGTATTACAAAAATTCTTATCAGATATGTTTATCTTTTAGTTAACTTAATATTTATGTAAATATAACTGCTACTAATTTTTAAAAAATTAGTATTAAACGATATACAAAAATAAATAACATACCTTACTCGGTGGGAGAGACGAGGCAGTGAAAAGCTGAGAGATGGGAGAAGGGCTGAGACAATGAACGTAGGGAAGGAATGGAAGAAGGAAAGGAGCTTCGGTACAGATTTAAACAGAACGTATAATAATTGTAAAATACTGTGTTGACTTCGATAATAATTTGCGCAAGGCGCAAATAATTGGTGTTAGATTCTTAATACGCGTAGCGCCTATGCTACCCGGAGTAATGCCACATATTATAATAGGCGCTACCCAGGGTAGTGCCCATGTACGCCGGGTATGACCTATTAACATTTTCATAAAAGTTTATGCAGGTAACTACTTTTTCAATATTTTTTCCTAACATATATACTTTTTGATAAAAATCATGGATCTCACTTATAATTTCATATCGTAATTTTTAAATTTAAGAAATATAAAGTATGAGCGGTGTTACTATTGTAGAAAAAGTTTCATGTGCTGATATTTTACAATTGGCGCTACTTTCTTGTTTACATCGATGGTAATAATAATGTAAGAAATAGTAATTTTGGTTTGTTTCACTTCATAACATGATTAAATGATATATATATATATATATATATATATATATTTAACTTTAATATATCTTGTATCTAAACAATTGTTTTACGTTTACACTTGTCTAAATCTTCTAACGTGTAAATATACGTATAAATTCGATTAAATATGATTAATTATATATATATATAATATTTAGATTTGTTATTATACTTATTTTTGAATTACTTCACAATTTTAAAGCTTTATAAAATTATAAATTTTTTATCGTGTAGTATCATGTGATACGGTTTGTGTCAGGTACAAGTTTGTAGATTGAACCTATAAATAGAGTCTAGTCTCGTTTTTTGAGAGTAAATTTCAAGTGTATAAAAACTACTTCACAGACCATACCGATGAATTTTTCTACTCTACAAAGTTGTAGGTTAAATCTATAAATAGAGTTTAGTCTCGATTTATTTTTTCAGTGTGAGTTGCAATTTTTTGTATGACGAATGCACGTAATTGGAAGCATAACAGTCTTAATCTTCGACAATGACAAGTACTGTGGATTTTGCATTCTGATCTGCCGAATGCCTCGTCACTTCAATTTACAAAGAAACAAATTTTTTTTTTTTTAATCCAGACAATTTTTCTAAGAATTTGTCATGTAGGGTGGTGGTTATCACTCTTTTTTTCATTGCATTCAATCTTCTGAAAAGAAAAACAATAACGGACCACTGTTTTTAAAGCAGATTAACATCTTACTCTTTTGCTTCAATTCTCAAACTTCATATATTACCCAATTGACACCAACCAAAAGAATGAACGCATGAAGACAATCTCCTCTAAACTACGTACATAAATCAATCACTCACCAAAAGGTATATCTTATATAGCCTTTCAAGCTTCATCCATACACAATGAAAGCACCACACCCCCTCCTTAATATATATACACAGCTCCATTGCAGTAGGTCTCAATTAATGCTAGGACTTGGCCCAGAAGGCGGCACCGGAGAGCCTTTGGGGAGCATTGTCAGAAGCATCTTCAAGTTCATCTCTACTGACTCATCCCACCCATGCATTCCCGATGGCGATGCTACAAACTGTGAAAGGGGGCGAGCTCGGGACATTTCTGGTGCAAAAACAATTACAATCACTACAACTATGAGTACGTATATTATACTTCTGGTGCATGAAGAAGCCATCTCTTTTCTTTTCTCTTCTCTCGTGGGTTTGGAATGGAGCGATTAGAGGGGCCGAGTTTATTTATATATAGGCCATGGGGTTGACCCTAGAAACGGCACGGTTGGCTTCCACTCAATATGGGACGGCTTTGGAATGTCAACGAAGATTCGGTGGTTAGATTAATTAATATGAATTTGAGTAGTTTAAGTACGGAATTAGCAAGGATGATGAAATGGTTTGTGTGTATAAGCTGTAATTTGAGAAGTGAGGAAGAAGAAGAAGCCGGCAAAATACCGTGGCCATGGTCAAATATTTTGGCCGGCCCTATCCCGTGGAGTGGATACATTTACCAAGTCAATCAGTCAATATTGGTAACTCTCATAGTACACCAAACCAACTCCTAGTGTTTAGAAGGGTTATTTTTAATTCAGTTGGTAATGTAAAATGGTGAATTTGCTGGACACGCGTACACGTGTCCATGTTTTGTTTTGTCACCTCATCTGACTTAATTTCATGTTTATTTTGTAGAACTGCAACAAAAAGAAAACATTGCCTGCCATCTCTATAACTAGTTGATTAAGATTCACAAGAACGGTCGATGAGAGACAGAGCCGACAACATTCGGTTGGCAACCACCCGTTTCCCTGACACAGATTCCCACCAGTACGACAAACAGCAGTTTAGGAAACTACGATATTACAGAAATATAACCGTCACGTCCACAATTCAGATTCCTACAAACGAAAAAGACACCAACAGAACAGACGATCCGAAATAAAAATATTAACATCACCCATGACGCCACGGTTAGCCATACCCATTTACAATATAACACGGACAGACAGATACATGTTGTAAAATTATGTTATATCTCTCTAAGAACAGTCAAATAATCACTTGGCAGAGGAACCATTGACACAGCATCTATCAACAACACCGTAAAAGTGCAGCCATTTAAGAGGCAGCACCTTCTCATTCACCTTATCTTCTTTATCGGATGGGAAATGGAATCCGACTGAGCAGTTCTCCAATACCTCAGGACTTTTCATCCATGCTCTGCGTGCATCACTTACCCTAATCTTAAGCTTGAACATCTGAAAATACAAGATAACAGCTCAACTTTGGGAATGGGGATCATATAAAGTTGTGTCTAGATACTGACATGGCATTTAATTCTGTCCAATTAATATTTGTGCTTAACAGAGAAACAGTTTGCATGCAAATTCAACCAAATTTTCATAAATGGCTGGTAAAATGAAAGGTGGGTGCTTCACAAACCTATCATTGTTCGTGAGTATATATTTATACGCACAGACATACATTTCAACATAAATGTTAATGGAGGGGAAAATAAATTTTTCATAGAGCAGTATTGTATTAACCTCTGAAAGTGGCACTACTGGCTTCTCAAGAGAATCTCCCTCAATATCAACACCAGTGCCTTGACACTCAGGGCAGAAGACAGAAGCAAACTGTGTCACTAGAGGGGCTATCTTGTCGGCATTTTTCATCAACTTAGTGCTCTTGCTCTTAGCTCCATTCTTTCTCTTAGACCTCCTTTTCACCTTTGGAGCCATCAACTGGTTTTTTGCAATTTCAAACTCACAAAGAAGTACCCAGTGGATTAGGCAGGAAGTATGATAGACATGAAATGCCTGCGTGGAACAACCCCATAACAATTTAATACCCGATTTAAATAATTAATCCAATATATAGTCCGAAAAGAATTTAAAGAAGTGCATAATACCCCGTTCAAATTCCGACTACTGCAACAGAGTTTCCCTGACTTCATGTTCATGAGTGTAGCCACATCCTTTCCCGGGAGCATTTTTTGTTGACAGATAGCACACATTCTCTCTGCTGCTATCCGCTGTTGCCTCCTCAATTCCCGTCTCACAGTTTTGCTTGATATGATTCTGCTATGCAGCAATTGATCATCATATCTATCAAACACCATTCTCGAAGGAGAACCATGAGAAATGGTTGAATCCTCCCCAGATGAATCGTACTGATCACTAAGAGAACCATTATTCATGTCCTCTGGATCTGAAAAGCATCGCTTTCTTTTCTTGTCACCATCACTAGCGTTCTCCATATCAGGTGCAGAACTACTAGAAAGCAAAGATTTTATATCACCATCAAAGAATCCTTTCCGCCCTAAATCATAGTTGTAGCCCAAGATGATTATTGCAAAGTCATGCTGGTGAATCTCTCCCAAGCAATCATCAGGAATCTCTTGTCCGAACCATTCACACCATATTCTGATGATGCTATCTAACTTGTCATCTTTTCCTGAACATCTAGCAGATATTTTTCCAGCTCCAACAGATTTCACCTGTAATTCAGATATCTTGGTCTTCATCAGCACATTTGGAATCAACAGACTGCAATTGTTTCCGTTATCATCATTTTGATCAACGGAAGAAGGTGTAGAATCTCTGCAGCTGACCAATTGTTTTTTATCTCCATATCTCACAATTGCAAGACTATCATCACTACTATCATGGAATTCTAACAGATTGGGATTATCCTTATTACTATTCTCTATATGCTTACCATTCTCAACAGAGTGATCGAAGAAAAGAACCCCATCATTAAAAGGCCATGGATTAGGACCTAAAAGGGTAACTTTTGCAACAGCTAATCTCTCATTGTGGAGATTCCCCTTTAAGTGATCAAACAACACAGAATCACTATAGCACGGTGCTAGACACAAAGTACAGAAGAAAATGCATTTCCTCTTATCCTGACGAAGCTCAACATAAGTATGCCCTTGCGATCTTACATTACGGAGGATTGTCCTTGCTGCCTGTTCTCTTAGACTAAGTGCATCACCTCTTGGAAATCCTACTTCCATCCTTTCCTCCATGAAACTATTCACTCCAAGATTCTCCTTTAAACCGCAACCAAAGAGTAGCACCGACCCTTAGAAGCGCAAGATATCAACAAAATGAAATCTCAATTTCACTCCTGAATGCTCCTCTTTCTCAAATAGACCGAATCGCAGACCATCCAATTTCATAAGCTTTCACAGACCTAAATAATTGGGCACAGGACTCAGAATGCCATACATCAGACACGAAAATCTCCAAAATCCAGCTTAGAGCAAGGATTGGGAAGAATTGAACGAAACCCTAGAAGTACAGCCTCAATTATCCACAATTCACTGAATTCAGGTCCAAGCAGAAACAGAAGTTACCAGCAAACACCAGAACTTTAAAATCTGACACTTAACAGCAAGCTTAGTAAACTTGAGGTTTACATATTCGTAAGGTACCAGGTATCCAGACACTCGTTGTCGGCCGTGTGCGTCGCGCGTCAGCAAGGAGTTCGGCAGCCATGGAGAGGAGATGCGAGCGGCAACCTTTCATGGCCATCTCCATCTGATACCGCACAGAGCAGATCCAAGATAAATTCGTCTGACGAAGAAGGAGACGAATGGAGTGAAGGAAAACCAGAAGGTAGGAGAAACAAAGAGAGGGGAGAGTTGGAACGGAAGAGACTTTTGTTGAAAGCTCAACTGATTTGTCGGAATCCAGCGAAGCAGATTATGTGGATATGCCTTCTGTTCTGCATTAGTTGGTGGACTGTCAGCTTATAACCGTTGGATTAATTGTCTGGAATACAGGTATAAATATGAATGGTGATGATGACACAATAGTTTTTTGATTACAGTAGTTGCAGAGTATGTGAATGTAACAGATTCGGAGTTCCGGTCTGATCTCTTTCTTGTGGGGTCTGGATAAGTTCGACCTCTAACGACCAATTTTGAGGTCTGATCTATGCCTGTTGGGCCTTAGAATAAGCCTAATAGGCTAATACTAAGGTAATCTTGAGAGAAAAAAAATAGGAAAAATATCGTTTTTTTAAAAGTGAATATAAATAAAAATATATATCTTTAATTTTTTTATTTCAAAATTTAGGTATAAGAACTTTGAGGGGTGTTTGTTGCACACAAAATAGCGCAACTTGCATATGGGATATAAGTTGAGTCATCTAGCTACCAATTGAGTGCATTGCGTAAAGGTTATAACTTGTTTTTTCTTCGTCTAAATGATGCCATGTTAAAAATTAAATTAGTGAGTAAATATTTAAATTCTAATCTCAAGCATTGTAAAAGATGTTAAATTTCGACTTATGGATAACTCGACCCTCCGTCCTAAGTTGAGATTATAATGTTTAACATAAAAAAAAAAATTCTGTTCCTCTAAGTCGAAACTCAATTTCGTGAACATTATTTATATCATAATTAAATTATCTACCTGCTGTAAAAGATTTAATTAGGTATATAATTAAAATTTTAACCTAAAATCGCGTGCCATATAATTTGACGGGAAGCAAAAAATGAACTACGTGAAAAATTTAATTGTATACTTAATAAAAAAAATACAGTATGTACATAATTAAATTACAGCATAAATACACTAACAAAGTTTAGTTTTAGAGAGTGCGGTACAATTAAGAAAAAAAAATGTATGCATATATATAAGAAAACAAAATTTTGGCACATGGAGTTCATAAAAATTTACAATAAAACAAAATTTAAGAATTAACAATTTAAGTAAAATTAAAGTTGTATCATTTTGATTTTTTCTTAAGAAAATGAAGGGTATTTTTAAAGGAATGGAGAGTTCGATCAACAGTTAAAATATCGCGTGTTCTTCAAAACCATTATTGATTTAGAATTAGACGAGACACCTATACCAAAATGAACACCGTGTAAACAGTCAGTTTCATGGATGGGATGGTGATGTGTATTTATTATCGTGTAATGACGTGTGGGTGTGGTTAGAACGACATAAGACATGAAATGGGATTATTTCTTATTAATTTATATAACTATAAGAATTTAATTAAATATAAAAGTATTTAAGATTTTAGTACATTAATTTAATATAAATGTTGAAATATACATGATGGAGACTGATTCATTTGTTTCTGATGGGCTTATGTTTAATTCGGTCCAGCCAAATTTTTTGCTTTATTGTTTTCTCTTTTTCGGTCCAATAGGAAGTCTAATAGTCGGTTGTAGTTATTGTTGTATGTGTCTGTTCGGTTTCTTCATTTTTCTTTGTATATGAACCATTTAGTTTTCTAGGGTTTTATGAGAAGTTGCTAGATGAAGGAACCAACTTCGATGATCCCCAACTGCTTCTCTTCTGATTTTAGGGTTTCCTCCATTCCAATCGTTTCATATCGATTAGCCTGTTCAGTTTTTTATCAGGGTATCAGAGCTAAAAGGCGTGTAGAACAGCAGTTTCCTTCGATTTAGGTGCCTATATCCAAGTTCTTCTTGGATTTATGGTTGTACACATCACGGTTATGTTGGATTCGTCACAGGTTATGTTGGTTTGTTCTTCCTTCAAACCTAACTGATCTTCGTTATTACTTCATCTGGCAACTGCTGGTTCTTTTCTGTGGATCTTTATGTGTTTGGATTTTTTTTCTCTCTTTGAGTTTATCTGTTGGCTCAAGATCTTCAGGCTTTCTTGTGATTAGTTGTTTTTCTTCATTATTGGCTATCAGTTCAGTTCTTGTTGGTTAAAATCGCAGTTCTTTGAAACGTGATATTCTGGTACTATTGTTCTCTTCTAAGATCTGTATAGCTTATACTGTTGCTGCATTTTTTGCATACTGGAATTCTATTGTTGGTTACTGGTTGGTGGTGGTTTTTGTGCGTGTGAGATATTGTTCTTGTCCTTTCGTTGGATTCTTTTATGGTTATGGATGAGGATAAACCTATCAAGGAGGCAAGAAAGAATGCCACTGATGAGGCTGAACATGATGTTTTGGCTTCTATTGATTTTCATCATCCTCTATTTTTGCATGCAAGTGACAATCTAAGGATTAATATGATATTAGTAGTCCTGACTGGTCCTGAAAATTATGTCATGTGGAGTAGGGCTATTCGATTTATGCTGTTAGGAAGAAATAAACTAGGGTTTATCAATGGAACTTGCATGCGTGAGAATTATGATTCCGTTTTACAACATTTTATGAGATAGATGTAATGCAGTTGTTTTAGGATGGCTTACTAACTCTATCTCTAAGGATCTTGCCAGCGAGATGATGTATACTGAAAATGCATTCCTTGTATGGAAAGAACTTAAAGAAAGGTTTCATAAGGTAAGTGGACCTAGAACATATCAATTGCATTTGGAGATTGTTATGTGTCGTCAATGTTTGGATTCTATATCAACTTTTTTTTCTATAAATTGAAAGTTATTTGGGCTGAATATGATACTGCTTGTGCCCTTCCTTACATAGAAGGAGATGATTTTAAAAAACATATTCAGCATAAGGAAAACCAAAAAATCTTTTTCAATTTTTGACTTGTTTAAATGAAAATTAGGCCAATGTCAGAAGTCACTTGTTGCTTTGGACTCCCTTGCCTTATGTGAATCAAACATATAATTTGTTAGTGCAAGAGGAGACTCAAAGGGGTGTTTCTTGTACTATGAATGCATCTTTTAAATCTAATTCTGCAAATGTATCTCTAAATTTGGATAAGCCGAAAGGAAATCAAAATTTAGAATGTACATTTTGCAGAAAACGGGAACATACTGTGGACCGTTTTTTTTTTTTAAAGGATGTGATTTTTGTAAGAAAAAAGGTCATGCCAAGGATAATTGTTTCAAGTACAAGGAACAACTGAAACAGAAAGGATTGAATTTTAAGGCCAATGCTACCTCTATTAGGACTGGTGAGATTGATTATGTTATTTCTAACTCTACTAATGATGTTAATCTGAGTGGTGGAGTTCAGGGAGGGATCACTTTTACCCGTGATCAATTTGAAGGGTTTTTACAAACCTTTAAAGGTGTAGGAGGCATTGCATCAGGAGCAAGTGCGGCCACACCTTCTAACTCACATGTCAATACTGCTGGTATATCTCTTAATTCGATCTCTTGTTTTGAAAAAGATAACTGGATCCTAGATACATGAGCAACCAACCACATGACCAACATAAATTATTGGTTATGTGAGATTAAGGATGCTCCTGACATCAAAGTTCAGTTACCTAATGGTGGATGCATTTAATTATTTCGGTCAAATTATAGGATAAACGATGTTATATTAAAAAATTAAATATATTTATAATAAAAAAATTCAAAAAACTTACTCTAGGTAAATAATTGAATTTCACCATATCGTTAAATGTGGTGGTGAGTTTGAACTTATAATGTCTTAGTTATATTTTTTAAAGTCAAATGTTTATATCTCAACTTACGACATATTTTGTACATAATTTAATATTTTGTGCATAATTTGAATAACAATTAAAATATCTACTTACTATAAATTTTTTTAATAGATACATAATTTATTTTTTAATTAAATATCAAATCGTCAAAAATTCGATTATTCGGTCTCGGCCCTAATTAGGCCAATCTCAGCCCTAATTAGGCCAATCTCATACCGATCTTATCAAAAATTCGGTCCAATCTTTTTTGATCACCCCACCCAGTAGAGCTTATATTCATAAATATTGTTTTTGTATTCTTATTAATAAAAAAAAATCAATTTGTTGATAGTGACTGAAAAAAATCCTAAAGTATACTTCTGCCGACAATATCTACACGCAACTATTTATATAATAAGAGAAGAATATATACTACGAATAAATAATGCCTTATCATTGATTATAATTTTTGATTCGTCATTCGAGTATCAAGAATAAAAAAAATAATTATAATTAATATTTTGAATTTTATAAATTAATTACTAAATATTATTTTAAATATTGAACATCGTCCGGTCCGGATAAAGAAAAACGTATACACTATATACAGTATACACTAATGAAGAGATAACTACAAGTAACATACAATACATAATCTTTTATTCTACTGTAGAAAATCAGAAAAAGAAGCAACAGCAGTTCCTTCTTGTTCTTGATATCTCTGTCGAAAAAATCAATATTTACAGAAGCCAGAAAGAACCCAGCAGATAATAAATCATTAAAGCCGACATCCCAGGAAAACAAAGAACAGCAAATATTTAATTTGATTTACTTTTAATTTAGAACAAATCCATTCAAACCTTCCCTAAATCACTAGATATAACACCCAAAAGCAGGAACTGTCCACTAATCTCTCCATCAATCACCAAAAAAACCATGATCAGATTCCACACAACAGAAGCAAAAACACAAGAGAGATGTATAGAGAAGGACAGCACGGTTCTTGATATATATAATACAATAAAGAACAGCAGCAGACGCTCAGCGCTTGATGTGCTTGACCTTGAACCACCCTCTCTTGCAGGAATTAGTCACCACCCTCACGCTCTTCTTGACCAGATGCTTCAGCTCATGCGCTCTCAGCCTCACCTGTCGCTCAAATCCACCCATCTTCTCTCTCAAAAAATTAAAACCTTTCTTTCCGTCTTGTATAATATATGAAGATGATATCGGACGAGGGTTTATAGCCTCGAGAGGGATTTTTATAGAGGACAGGCTCTTACGGAATAAAGGAAAAAACGTGGGATCGGGCCCACACATGACACGTGGCATTAATTATATGCTGCCATCGAGGTTTGGTTTGATCTCTACGCGTTGATTGAGGTATAAAGAAGAGAACGGAGGGGTGAGGTGATTGATGTTCCCAAGTTTGGGCCACCATGTGGACCACAATGCCCTTCTATTGATACTATCAATATGGTCTAATTAATATCTTAGCTCATACTTTTCACAAGCTCCATTACCAATTAAAAGCGCGTACGAGATTCTCCAGCTGGATTCTTGTAAAGAAAAGGATACCGACTTCGTAGATAATTGCTGCAACTTGGTTCAATCATGGAATGATAAGGTTGCCGTGCCGACATCATGTCATAGGAAGAATCTTTTCGAATTTGGCTTCACCGACGATGTAGAACAGTCTTATGAAGTGTGAAAATTAACCTAAATCCGGTAGAATTTTCAAGTCTAGTAAATCCAAAGCAGCAGTTTCCAGTCATTATTACATGAGTCTTGTCGGGAGAATTCTTGAATGAACAATGTCCTTTGGAGGAAGCAGCACAATCTGAAGGAGGCAAAGTCGGTAAGCCTCCTCTGTTTCTGTGTCCTCAACAATTATTGATCTTTGCCCAAAGAGGAAGCTTCATAAGTTTATGTTTCTTTCAAGTACAAATCTGTATGTTCTTCAAGTAAAGGTCCCACCTTTGAGTTAAAGAAGCCATGCAATATATGTTTCGAAAATTTCAATATATATATATATATATTTTACTGCAAGACTCATGGTATTGCGACAAGGAATGTATAAGAATGGAAGATTTGAGATTCCCAGTCCTACAATAAGTGCAGCCGAGGGCACACCTAATGATGAGTAACTGTAAAGAATTCTCACCGGAGGTGTGAATGGCACTAATAATGGAGGAATCGCTTTTTGCCACTTCATTGAAGATTAGATTGATCTCAAAGAAACCCTTGTAAGTAATTTCCTTCAACAAGGGTATTATTGCCGAGTATGCAATTCCACATGTTATCTGTTCACATTTAGTTTTTCTTTTGATTTTTTTTTCAAAAAATGTATTTGTCACATAATTTTTTTTTGAGAAAAGTAGGTACCGATATAAATTATTTACGAAAAATAGTTAATAGGCGCTACGGGTGGTTGCGTGCATTGAATAAGCGCTGCCTCAGTACGTGCAACCACACTAGCAATACGTGCAACCACACTAGCGCTAAGTTAATACAATAACACCTATTAATCAACACGCGACCTGAACATGCGTGTTTAGACAATCTGCATGCAATTATGTGGTTGCATGCGATTATTTGCAATATGTAAACATTTATTACGAATTATTGTCGTCCTTTTTAAATTCTTCATTCTGAGCTCGTCATTTTCTTACTTCCTTAGCAGTTCCCTTTCGTCCTCAAAATCTGCAACTCCTTATTCTTCATCAAAATCTCCAAAGGTATGTTATATATTTTTTAATTACATTTTTTTAAAAATTAGTAGCAGTTATGTTTATATAAATATTAGGTTATCTAAAACATAAACACATTTGATAAGAACTTTTATAATCATACTTATTTGGGATCAATCATGACAGAGATTGATATCATTTGCTTATATGATGGCGAAATAGAATCTTAGAATGGTAGTGATGTTTATGTGGGTGGTACCTCTAGTATTACTACAACTACCTTGGATATTCCTCTTTATAGATTAAATGAAATTATATGCATGGAGTGCGGTTGGTCGGATGTTGAAGTCAGGTCCATAAGCATTTCATATAAATTTACAGATACTGATGGACTTTGCAAGGTTATACGGATCCGATCACAAAGTGCATTCTCTTTCGCTTTACAATTAAGTGTTGCTAGTCAATTTATTGTGTTTAGCGTGATTAGAGGCCTCAAAGTGGAGGCAAACATTACGGATAATCACGAGACAGTGAATATTTTGTGTGGTCATACCAATGATCTCTTAGATGACGATGTCAACGTTGATGCATTGTCAAATGCTTGGATAAATGAAGAAGATCCATATATTGAACATTTTACAGGTCACATTGATGAAGACAACCAAGATATGTTTGAGGTTGGCGAGAATTCTGAGAATGTACATGGAGGTGTCGATGGTGGAAGTAGCTCACAGGACGTGGAAATGATGCAATCAACTGCTGAAAATTGGATTGATAGTAACTAGATTGACAACTTTTAATCAAGGGATGAGTAGTCTATGGATGTCGAAGAACCGTCGACTGAAGGTTTTCTAAATACAAACATGATGTTTAGTAGTAATGACGAGTTAGCTGCCGCTGTGAGGAAATGACACATAGCTAATTGAAAGGTTTGCATTGTTGAGTCATCCAATCCAAAATCAATTGTCTTTAAGTGTAAAGTTGATCCCACAAATTGTTCGTGGTCATTGAGAGGAAGTCTTTTTAAGCATACTGGATTGTGAAGAGTTTCCAAACTGCATTCTCCACATGCATGTGCTAATGAAGTTTTCATTGAATGACACCAAAACATCGATTGCAAGTCGATAGCGTTTTTGATTAGAAATTTAGTTTTAACTGATACCAGTTTGATAATTTCAGTAATTCAGTCGATGGTTGATGATGAGTTTGGTTCAAAAATTTCATACCCAAAGGCATGGTACTCCAAACAAGTAGTGTTGGAGTCTTTATACGAAACGCATGAATATGCCTTTGTAAATCTCCATAGGCTACTGTCAGCCATGACAGTATATATCCGTGGGACAATTTATGATTTCATGCCCAAAAGAGTAAATGTTGAAACTCAAGTACCTTTGGAATGATGTTTTGGTTATTTGGTCCATTAATTGAAGGATTTGTCCATTGTCGACCACTTATAAGTATAGATGCGACACATTTGTATAGGAAATATAAAGGAAAAGTGCTTGTAGCCGTATCGTATGATTCTAACTGTCAACACCTGATTTTGGCTCGGGATCAAAATACTGTACGCGAGGATCTGAGTCGAGAAAAAATCGAGTCAAAGAAAAAATAAAATAAAATAAACCCTAAATCCTAAACTCCAAACCTCAAACCCTAAACCTTAAAACCCAAACCCTAAACTTAAATCCCAAACCCTAAACCCCAAATCCCAAACCCTAAACCCTAAACCCTAAACCCTAAACCCTAAACCCTAAACCCTAAACCCTAAACCCTAAACCCTAAACCCTAAACCCTAAACCCTAAACCTTAAACCCTAAATCATAAACCCTAAACCCTTAAACCCCTAAACCTCTAACCCCATTTCGGTCAAACCCCTTTTAATGACACTGATCATTCTCAATTTGCCACCTTTCACCCACCTTTCATCAAAGTCTCCCACCTTTCACCAAAGTCTTCACCTTTCAGTAAAGCATGTCTCCCACCCAAACAAACCAAAAAAAAGGAAGAGAATGCCACGACAAAGTGATTGATTTGAGTGCTAGTGAAAAAATATATAGAGAAATTGAATGAAGAAAAATCTATGATTATCATTTTCGGTCTCTCGTACGGTATCTAAACTCCGATTGACTTAGGTATATCCCTCTCGTATTCAATATTATATGTATTTGTACGAATGTGAATAAAGTTTGTGTTACTGATATTATGTGTTGATAGTTATATTTCATATAAAAATCGTACTCAGTTTTAAGTTCAGTATAACTTTAGAGTCATTTTAGGCAAAATAGTTGTTTGTCTTTGAATACACACTCATGAAATCACTTCCATGAGTGCGTATTCAAAGAGGGGCAACTGTAAACACCTGATTTTGTCTGGGGGTCAAAATACTGTACGCAAGGATCCAAGCCGAGAAAAAAACGAGCCAAAGAAAAAAAAACTAAACCCCAAACCCTAACCTTAAATCCAAACCCTAAACCCCAAATCCTAAACTCTAAACCCTAAACCTTAAATCTTAAACCCTAAACTATTAAACATCTAAACCCCATATTGGCCAAATCCCTTTCATTAGAAGTAGGCATGAACCGGTTTGGGACCGAACCAGTTCATGAACCGTACATTTACCACATTTTAAAGAGGTACGGTTTACCGCTCCAGTTTTTTGCCGCTCCAGATTTTGACAAAGTTACTGTACCTCTTTTGAACTGGTTCGACTGAACGACTTTATATATATTAAAAAAAACTATAATAATACATAATAGTATTATGATTTATGCCTTTATGGATTATGGATTATTTATTATAATAATACATAATAAATAATCCATAAACCATAATCCTAATCCATAAACCATAATCCTAATCCATAAACCATAATCCATAAACCATAATCCATAAACTATAATCCATAATATATAAACCATAATCCATAAACCATAATATATAATTCATTATACTAGTGTAGATTGTAAATCATCACCGAACCAAGTTTGGTCTATTGGTTTAGAGTATATATTTTAAAAATTAAACATAATATTATATTAAAACCGATACAAGAAGTGGTACAGTTTACCGTTTGCGAATCAGTTTTTTTTACCTCTTCTGAACCGCTCCATATTTTTGCAAAAAAACATTTGGTTTGTGAACCGGTACGGTTTAGGTACAGTTCGACCGAACCAGTTTATTATGCCCATCCCTACTTTTCATGACACAAATCATTCTCAATTTTCCATCTTTCACCCACCTTTCACCAAAGTCTCCACGTTTCACTAAAGCGTGTATCCCACCCAAACAAACCCAAAAAAAAGGAGAGAAAGGCTTCAAGGATTTGAGCGATAGTGGAAAAAGGAAAAAAAAAGGGAGAAAAAAAGAAGAGAATGCCACGACAAAGTGATTGATTTGAGTGCTAGTGAAAAAATATATAGAGAAATTGAATGAAGAAAAATCGATGATTATCGGTTTCGGTCTCTCGTACGGTATCTAAACTCCGATTGACTTAGGTATATCCCTCTCGTATTCAATATTATATTTATTTGTCCTAATGTGAATAAAGTTTGTGTTACGTATAGTAGGTGTTGACAGTTATATTTCATATAAAAATCGTACTCGATTTTAAGTTTGGTATAACTTTGTGGTTATTTTAGGCATTTGTGAAAGTTATGGGTTTTTGTTTTAGTTAAAAAAAAAATCAGAACTGACTTGGGTCATTCCCGAACTTTGATGAAAGTTATAGCTCGATCCTTGGACTTTCTGGTCATTCTGAGATTTTACCGAATGTTATAAACCAAACCAGAAAAGTTTTGGGCCATTCTGCAATTTTTGAAATATCTTTCCAATTCAGCTCGAATTTTAAATAATTGCTTATTGGTCCCTAAATTTTTCTGGATATCCCATTACTTCTCAAGGTGTCACAAATTAGTCTAATGTGCTTTGTATTTTTAAAATCATTCGTGTATGTTTGAGACGTTTAGAATGACCCCAAAGTTAAACCTTTTTTTAGTAAGATTAACACTATTCTCCTCTTGGTTGTTTATTTTAAGTTAAGTAAAAAATTATAAGAAAATGCATGTACATTGTTAATTAAAAAATGTGCATGTAATCTTTTTGGCCAAGTATGATCAAAATGAATAATTCAGATAAATTGGTAAATTAAATTCAAAAGCAAACTAAAGTACCGAAATGGTGGATTATGGGTTCGCGAGCTCTTAAGACGTAATCAAACCCCTGAATTCGATTATCTGGATGTAGACCTTTCCAAGCCCTAGGATGTTAACACCATGTACCATAGGCAAATTTTGGGATTCAGATTAGCCTTTAATTAATCAGTGACGAAGTTTTTCATTTTTTTGTCCGGTTGATGACCCCGCTTGATCGAACCCTTCATTCACCAAGACCCGACATTTTCGAGCGAAATAAAAAATAAAATATTTTTTAACAGGGGTCGGGGAAAGTCGGATCCAACGTCTTATAGTAACAACAACATATATCCTTTGACATTTGGTATTGCAGACGGAGAGACAAATTAAAGTTGGAACTGATTTTTACAACATCTCTGTGATAACGTGACGAAGGACGATATGATTGTTTAATGTCTGATCGTCACGGGGCAATAATTAACACGATAGAGAATGTTTATGCCCAATATGGTATTGAAACACATCACTTTTCTGCACGCCATCTTGTGAGCAATTTCAATCACACATTCAAAAGCGTTATCCAGAAGAAACAGTTGTACATCATGACAAGTACCCCATGATAAGCGTAAGTTTGATGTTGGTATGCCAATTTATTAACTCTCCATGATGGAAAGTAGTGCGATTGGATATCCAACATACCCTTTGGGAGATGAGCAATCATATCTTGATGCATTCTTGACCATCGACGCTCCCCCTGCCGACCTTTACGTGATATCTTATGCAACCTCACATGTTCTTGAACCTCAAGATGTGTTATATTTGGGATGTGTTGTTGCATTCCAAATTTCTGCATGACTCTATCTGGACGGTGCCACTCGACGACATTTTAATGGATAAGTGGCACCCTCGCTCGGAATAAGTCGGGGTGCTCATGACTCTATCAGTTCCCTTAATTTTTGCCTAGGTCACCCTTTCAAATTTTCAACCTAGCAGGGATTTGATTTCTCTTCTTTTGCCATGATCGCTTTTTTAGGGACTTTTAATCATGCCACTGTTCCCTAAATTTTGGATAAACCTCCCTTTCGGGTTTTCAATTTAGCGGGAATTTTCTCTCACTTTTGGAGACTCGCTTTCTGGTTATGAGTTCTTTAACGATTTTTTTGTCTGTTTCCATATTGACCAGACTGGGAAGTTTTGATTGTCCATGTCAGTGACGATCATGACTCCTATGTTGAAAACCTCTTTGATGACAAAAGAACCTTCGTATTTAGGCATAATGTTGCCCCGAGAGTCTTGATTGACTTGAAGGAATGTTTTTGAGAATTAGATCACCCGCTTGTATTTCTCTCGCGTGCATCTTTTTGTTAAATGCACGAGTCATACATTTCTGGTACAATTGCCTGTGGCACATAGCTATGAGCCGCTCTTCGTCTATGAGGTTCAATTGCTCGTATTTTTATGTCGCCCACTCTAGCTAATCCATTTATGCCTTATTGAGGATGCTAGCTGATATAATTTTAACTTCAATTAGCAACACAGTTTCAGTTCCGTAAATAAGGGAGAATGGGGTTGTCCCTGTTCATGTCCGTTTTGAGGTCCTGTATGCTCTGAGTGCCCAAGGTAGCTTGTTGTGTCAAACCATTATTTGCTACTTCCACTGCACCATTCATTTGTGGGCAATATGGTGACAAGTTGTTATGTTTGATCTTTAAAATGGTCACATAACTCATCGACCAACTTGTTATTAAGATTTCTGGCATTGCCATTGACGATTGACTTCGTCACCGCCTGACACAAGATGATGTCCCGCCTAATGAAAAATTCAATGACCTTTGTCGTTATTGATGCCAGGGTAATAACCTTTACCCCCTTGGTGAAGTAATCGATCGCCACCAATATGAATCGATGACCCTTGGGCGCCTTTGGGGAAATCATGTTGATTACATTGATGCCCCATATTGAGAAAGGCCATAGGGAAATCATGGGATAAAGCTCGTGCAGTGGCACATGGATTTGGTTCGCGTACGCTTGGACGAGTTTCACACAGTCAGCTGTCATGGTGGACCAAGACTATTCAATTCTCGCACGCTCGTGTGTGGACTGCAATAACCTTCGTGAATTTATTCCATTAGACACTCAACTTCCTTAACATTCACATATCTCAAATGCGTAAAGTCGGGCCACTGGGAAAATAATTGCAAGTCATTCCTCACACGACATATCAGTCATTTTCTTGTGGCGTTCACTGGGAAATCTTTTTATATCAGTGAACCATAACTGACCGTCTGATTCTTTGATTGTAAAACCTCTTTGATTTTGATATCCACTAACATTTTTTTTTTGTATTTCCCAGAGAGATTTTACTCATGGGTGCGAGCGTTGCCAATTTTGTCTATGCAAGGAAGCAAATAAGAAGACAAGGTGATCGTTGGCGTGCTTATCTTCTTCGCAGCTTTTGTCCCCGTGGTGACGATGTTCTTGGCGCCGATGTTGTTGTCTATTCATGGGTTTCTCCACCCTTCTGGGAATCTAATTAGTTGGAAGCACTCCGCCTTGCTATGACGAAGCTTCTCGTAGTGGCTACATCTCATACCCTTCTGATCGTCGCCGCCACCGTAAGATGTTTTTATCAACAATGATGTCTCCCTGCATGAGTTAACAACGACGTCTTTCTTCAGAGTCAACAATGGCGTCTCTTCAGAGTCAACAATAGTGTCCCCCCGCATGTGTCAATGACGGCGTCTTCCCCGTGTCAACAATGACGTCTCTCTAGAGTCAACAATGACGTCTCTCCAGAGTCAACAATGACGTCTCTCCAGAGTCAACAATGACGTCTCCCCGCATGTGTCAACAACTGCTTCTTCCTCGTGTCAACAATAGCGTCTCTTTAGCGTCAACAATGGCGTCACTTCATCTCTATTTAAGTCGTCTCTGCTTCAACTCGATCAAACGACAGAGAGTTGTTTCTCTCATCTCCTTTACTCTGTAAACAATCTTCCCTCTTCCGGTGACCGATTGTGGCCTGGTGACGTGGTTCAGTTTGACTTTGATTGTCACTTCCTCTAACCGAGGTGTAACATAGAAGCCAAACTCGATTATGATGTTGGGAACCTCGGCGGCCCTCCTTGATGCGGTACCCATTACTTGTCTCCGGTCCCTTTCTGATCAGATAATTGCATAAGTTGATTCCACCTCAGGTAACGAGTTTTCTCGGAGTAACTCTTGTTTTTCCTTATCATACTCGTCACTCACTACATTCAGGAATTGATACAGTTTGGTTTTTGCTTATTTTGTGTTCCAAATTGCAATGTCGCCTGGGCTAGTTGGTAGATGATAATGATGAAAAATAAGAGTCGATCGATCTGTTAGTTGATCAAGAATTATGTCTCTGATACCATTTTGAACAGACTAGGCGTTGTAATTTTAAGTGTAATTGAAAATTTGCCAATCTTCAATTATTTTCTTGTCTCATCAACTCCTCCATTCAGTGCGACTGTGGCTTCCCGTCGGTTTCCTCACAGCGGGTACAGATCAGTCGGGCTCCATCGAAGAAGACAATAACTTTTAGGGAAGTGTTCCACAAGTAGCGTTTATCCTGAAGAACTTTCTTAATTGCAATCGTCTCTCCTGTTTAATCGGAGCTTGATCGGAGTACCTTCTGTTAAACTGGGATCCTCTAGTTAATGTAATAAATCTCTAGAGGCATGTCATCTGCGTTCTCACACCGAGGTTCGGGCGAACCGGGTTAAGAAATATCGAGAATGAGCTGGAGAGAGGACAATTTCGATTAGATTCTCGAACAATACCAGCTGCAGCAGGTCATCTCTCCTGATTCAGCTGAATCACAATTTTCCAACATGTTCAACCGCAACAGATAAAGTTCCTCGAGTAGTAACCAAATCATTGATAACGATTGCTCGTTCACCATGCTGAACGTCACCAACATGTATCTCTATACAATCGGCCCCGTACTTTAAACACGTACTATTCCGAACTTCTCCTGAATCATGGTTCCCTCGTGTTCTTGAGGTGCTTGAGTTGTCGAATGTTGCATGGGTTCACGGAAACCTAAGTTCAAAATACCATAGTAAGAAGAATGAATACACAATTGATCATGCATGATTGATTTTGCAATTTTTTTATGTCTCATTCATTCCATTCGTAGACTTTGATTGCATGTATGACAAAAGTTATTTTTTCAAAAATACTTTAAAAGGATTTGACAAATCGAAGTCTAGTTCTTAAGATATTTCACACGATGTCGAGCTCATTGAGTGCATTTGTTGCTTGTTCCTTGGTTCGAACGAAGGTCGATGACATGAATTTTGAAAATCATTTGATTCGCCTCGTCCTTGGTTCGAACGAAGGTATGAATTATTCAAGGGTGTCATTCAACTCAGCTACGTTTCCCCCACATTTTTCCAAAGTACCCCCACATTGCTAGAATGACGATGGTTGTTCGGGTCTATCCCCAATTATCCCCTCCGGGTTGAAAAACGGACTTGCAGGTGTCGAATGGAACTTGCGAATGTATTCCGTTGTTGTTAATCACACAGACGCGTTTTCCACATTCCAGAATTCAGATAAGGCATTAAGGAGAACCCATTTGACTTTATAACTTGCGAGCTTCACCCATTTGACTTTATAACTTACGAGCTTCACCCATTCACGTATTTCTGATTCCCTTTTGTCATGACTTTCCATATTCAGGCAATTTCGACTGTAGGGGGATGTATGACCTTAATGTGAGGGCAATGATTTGTTTGTTTCATCCTTACCAAATATGGTGCATGAGACGTCCTAAGGATATAAGACATACTAAACAGAGCTAACATGTTTTTTAGAAAAATGCAATGCAAGTGCGAGAATGTAAATTTCATTAGTAAGGTTCGTATTATATTTACAGAAGTTTGAAATATATAATAGAAAAGACTCAATCCTATACATGTCGTTATCTAGGGTCAAAATAAATCACATTGACATAACGGGTCGAACTTCCATCTACAGTTGTTGGGTTGACTTCTAATTCACAACAGTTGAGTCAAATCTTCTTCATGAATTGTGGGACAATCTTGCATCCAAATATTGGGCTGAATTCCCATTTACATCAGTTGGGGCAAAAATTGGAAATGCACACAAAACAGGTAAAGATTAAACACAGTGTGGAGTTGTTGTTCTAAATGGATGGAATTTTTAGGTCATCTGAACCAGCGGAACCTCACCCCTTATAAAGGATCACAAGCGCATTTCGATTATCAAGTTGAGTTTTTTGGGTGTGTGTCAGCGGTCCAAACCACTCCAGGCACATTGCCTTACTAAACTATCTAAGCTCTTAATGTGCTCCACGTCCGAGCGGGTAATGGTAACCAACGTGGTGTGCGCAAGACGATAATTTAAGTCAATTTGAATTTTTACAATTATATCGCCTTTAGGGCAAGATTTAAAACTATAAGCACGAGTAAACGGTCAAAATGGAAATATAACATGGTAAAGCAAACATGACAAAGCCTAACCCTCTAAACAGAAAAGTTCCCAGCAGAGTCGCCAAATTGTCGGACATAAGATCCGACTTTCACCGACCCCTGTTGAAAAATATTTTTATTTCTTACTCGAAAATTGTCGGGTCTTGGCGAGCGATGGGTCTGGTCGAGCGGGGTAACCATACCGAAAAATGAAAGAGTCGCCACCGATTAATTAAATGTTAATCGAAATCCTTTAGTTTGCTTCTTGAATTTATTTTTACTGATTTACCTGAATGGTCCGATTTGCGTGTTTTGATCACACTTGGCCAAAGAGATGATATGTACTTTCTACAAATTAAATAAATCATGCAAAAACATTTTTAATTTACGACTTACTTTTAAATAAATAAACAAGAGAGGATGAGGTTAATTGTGTTCAAAAGTGGTGGTTTAACTTTGGGGTCATTTTAAACGTGTCAAACATACACGAATGATTTTGACAACACAAAACACATTGAACTAATTTGTGACACCTTGAGAAGTAATAGGATGTCCAAAAAAAATTTGGGAAAAAATGCAATTATTTAAAATTCAAGCTGATTTGGAAAAATCTTTTAAAAATTGCAAAAATGACCCAAAACGTTTATAGTTTGGTTTATAATACTCGGTAAATTCCCAAAATGACCCGAGAGTCCAATGACTGAGCCTTAATCAAAGTTTGGTAATGACCTAAGTCATTTCGAAAATATTATTGTTTTACCGAAACAATCCCCATAACTTTCACAAATGTCTAAAATGACCCCAAAGTTATACCAAACTTAAAACCAAGTACAATTTTTATACGAAATATAACTATCAATACCTAATATCAATAACACAAACTTTATTTACATTAGGACATATACATACAATATTGAATACAAGAGGGATATACATACAATATTGGTTCGGTTCCTCACATATAGTATGTTGACCCCTAACCAAAATTAGGTGTTTATACGAACTCTTGAAAATTGAGAACAAGTTGTTCCCGAAGCATTAGTGCCTCACGATTTTTTTTTACGACGAGTTGATGAGAAGAGCAACTGTTTTAACTTTAAGTTAGACCTGTCAAAATATGACCCAACCCGAAAATGACCCGAAATCGACCCGGGTTCGAGTCAGGTTCGTGTCACAAAAAGGATGCGGCGGGTCATTTTCGAGTTGACCCGTTTGACCCAGACCCGACCCGCACAGTGATGCAAACAGTAAAAAACGAAACCTAAAGAGGCACTGAGGCAGTCACTTTTTATCATTCTCTTGACAGTCGACTCTTCTCAGCTCAGTCAGTCCTTCGTTTTCATTCCTTACATCTCGGCTTCTCCTTATCCGTTTGCCTGATCGGTGATCCTACTCACCTGCTCACCTGCTCCTGCTCGCCCGTCTACCTCGCTGTCGCCTGCGGCCTGCCTGCTCAACTCAGTGCTGGTCTGACCCGCCTCCTCGCCTCGCCTGCTCTACTGGACCTTCTCGGTTCTCGCCTGGTTGGTGCTCGCATCACCTTCTTGTGCTCGCCTCGTGCTGCATGTGCTTGCCTCGCCTGCTTGTACGCATTTCTTAGTAAGTGCCTATTTGTGCTTGATTTCTCGAATTGCTGCAATTGCAGCACAAATTGATAGATAGATGATTAGATTTCATCTTTGTTGTGTTGTTTTCGGCATAGTGAATCAGTGATAATTTGAAACGTGATGGTAGTGAATGAGTGATAATTTGAAACGTAATTTGTTATGTTTTTTTGAACTCTGTCGATAGTGAATCAGTGATGTTGATTGTCGACAGTGAATCATTGATTATGTTGTTTGACATGGATTGCTATTGTTTTCGAGTAATTAAAGGCATATGTTACTTGTATATGCAGTGAACATGGATGATGATTAACTTTGGGCAAACTACAGTGTCATTTTGGCAAATGTTGTTATTTTGGACCCTCGGTACAAGTTCGAGTTTGTCGAGTTCACATATAAAAGGTTGCATGGTGAAGAATATGGGACCGTTGAAGCTGAAACGATTTGGTCTAAGTTATATAATGCGTATATGGATAAGTCATTTATGGCATCTTCTTCTTTACAGAAGAAATCTCAGGTTGGTAAAAAGGCTCGTCCAATTCCAACCTATTCTTAAACTGATCAAGTGTTGCATCGTTCGACCGCTGGAGGCAATGTGCTCAACGTAAGTCTTCTTTAATCTTATTTTTTTTCCTAATCTTTCAACTATTTTATATGTTTTTTAATATGTGTTTTAGGAATTTTATGATTTAATATCCAATAGTCAATTAACTCAAAAATCGCAACTTGATCGATATATGGAAGAAGATCTACTTGATAGGAAGAAGACTTTGAATGTTCTTGATTATTGGCATGGGGAATCGACTCGATTTCCTATCCTTTATGCTATGACATGTGATATTTTCAGCATCCCTATTACAACAGTTGCTTCTGAATCAACATTTAGTATTGGTGGTCGTGTTCTCGATCAATACAGGAGCTCGCTCAAGCCTGAAACAGTTGAGGCTATTATGTTCACTAGAGATTGGATTGAAGACAAGGCACATAATATCTATACTCTTTTTAAATTTTAATTTCTTATTATTTTATGATTATATATATGACAAATATATGTTTGCAACTTTGGAGCAAGAGATCAACGATTTTATTGCGATCCCGAATGAAGAAGAGTCACAAGCATGAAAAATCTATCTTGAAGAAATAATTTGGTGGTAGTATGCAATTGTTTTTCTTCTGGTTTTAATTTTCGATGTTTTTATTCAAATTTGGATGTTTTTGTTGAAATTTGGATGTTTTGTTTAATTTGGATGATTTGGTTGGATATCGACATATCGTATCGATAATGTATTTATGTGTGTAAGTATGTTATCCTTTTAGCATGATTTGGATGACTTGGATGTGTTTTTACATGCAAATATGCAATTTGTGGAATGTGGAATTGTGGAGTGTGGAGTGTAGAATCTGTAGATGTGTATAGTGTATTGTGTGGAGTGGTGTGGTAGAAAATAGAAATAGAATGAAGATTGCAGCCTTGCAGTTGCTTGCAGGTGGATCAGGCGTGTCAGTCAGCTCAGGCGGGTCGACCCGCCAACCCGCCAGGTCGGGTTCGTGTTGGAAAACCTGACCCGCACAGTACGACGGGTCGGGTTTGGGTCGATCCGCACAGTGCTGCAGGTCAGATGGATCGTATCGGGCCGATCCGAATTGCTAGGTCTACTTTAAGTTAATGGTAAAGTTGTCGGCTACAACATGTTCTCTTGGTTTTCTTCACTGCAAGCCTCCATCACCAAACTTCAGTTTTTATGAATCCTACCCATCTTCTTTCTAATTTCAAAATTCTTGACTTTGAGTTTTTTAATGACAAAAACTTGATTTTTGTATCCTTTTCTTGTTATGGATTATTGCTTCTATGAGTGAGAGTTTACTAAACTGCAAAATGATACGCATAGCATGTTTGGCGAAACTTCTAAACTGATTATTCTTTGTATGCATCATAAAAAATGTCTAACTTTTGGCATTGTATTAGTTGTGCATCATTTCTTAATTATTTTATAATTCGACAAGAGTGACACTCAGAGGGTAAATTATCAAAGGAAACGACATGAGAAACTGTTAAATTTATAATCGGGGTTGACCCATACCCAAATAGTAACCACAATATACAACTTGAGTTCTATCGTGAAATCAATCGGTGATAGGAGGAGGTAGCCTTGTTGTTATATATGGTGCATAATTGTTTAGAAATCCACTGATGTGGGACTACTACCTGAGAGGATTATGTTAGCTACTGAAAAAATAATTGAGCCGTTAAATTTTGATGGCTCAAATAGAATTGAGCTGTAATGAGAAGTGTCGACATTATTTCGACGACTCAAATGAGATGGATCCGCAAAAAATCACGACTCATTTATTGAGCCGCAAAAAATAATGTTATTACTATTATTCTGGACACATTTTTTGAGTTGTTTAAATTATTATTATTTTTAATTATTATTTTTGGCCATTTTTTTAATAATTGGATTAAATATAATGCTGCGTTTGAATTGTCTGGGCCCAGCTCGTCCCTTCCAATGTTTTTAATTATTTTTTTTGTTAACACTTTTTTTTCATTTATGGCTTCTTCATCCATGTTTGTCTCGACACTTCATCCATTGGCTTCTTCATCCATGGATTCGGTTCCAACTCGCCTCTTCCAGCTTCAGTTCCAGCTCGCCTATTCCAGCTCCTGACAGGTGCAAGCTTGCCTCTTCCAACTCCGGTTCCAGCTCGAGTCCTAACAGGTGCAGAGACAAAGGATTGCAGTTGAAAAGGCCGCTTTGCTATGGATATGTCTGAACAACCTCTTCTAGCCCTAATAGCCTCTTCAAGCTTCAACCCTAACAACTCCAGCCCAACCCCAATAGCCTCTTCCAGCTCCAGACATGTCGCTTTGTTGTGGAGCTCCTGTTGGTGATGCAGTTGAAAAGTTGAAGGAGCTTATGTCAGTGAGGAAAGATACAAAGGAGACGTAAAATTTTTGAAAAGGAGCAGAAAAAGTTTGAAACGTTTTTTTACAATTGAAAAATGAGCCGTGAAAAATAATTTGTTTTTATGTTAAATCAAAGATGAAATAGTTTTTTTTGGTCGAAAATACCGCTTTACTTGATGAAATAAAACGTTGTGACACATGCTCACGGTTGTTCGGGATTACAATCATTAACTAGTAAATATAACAACGGTAGTGGTGGTTTTCGACCCAATCACTAAGGCTGAAATAGACGAATCATGGAAAATCATTTATTTTTTTATTTCTTAAATAACGAATGAAAGATTTGAGCCACAAAAATAAATATTTAATATTTTTATAGACAGCTGTCTAATTTGAGTCGTAGTGAATAATATTTATTTACTATTTAAAATAAAATTGCTGCTCACCCAAAATTGAGTCGTAATAAATGTAGAAACCCTTGGAAAATAATATAATGACGACTCAACTGTAATTGAGTCGTTAATAATTAAATTAATTAATTAATTACGTCTGAAATAGTTATAAGTCTTCCTAAGGAGTCGTTAACTACTATATCTCCCGTAGTTGACTTATACTTCAACATTGCCCCGCCAGCATGAAAGCTCTAAGGCACATAATCGACAATTTTAATCCAGACAGGTTGGGACTCAACAAATCCCCTCTCACGTCTAAGCCTGACCCAAACTCTGGTACGTGGAGTAAATGAGACACAGCAAACCCACAATGGAAAACAACCCAACACCGTAAAATGGAACAGGACTCTGATACCATGTTAAATTTAGTATCAGAGTTGAGCCACACCCAAATAGAAACCACAATATACAACTTGAGTTTCATCCTAAAACCAATTGGTAATAGGAGGAGGTAGCCTTGTTGTATATATGATGCCTAGACTTTAGAAACCCAATGATGTGGGAGAATTGTGATAGTGGACTTCAACACTCCCTCGCACTATGTCAACTTGTATTTTTATTAAAGGCACGACATCGAAACATTTAATCCATACGGGTTGGGACTCAACAAATCCTCTCTTACGTCTAGGCTCGAACTCTGGTATGTGGAGTAAACGGGACACAATAAACACACATCGAGTACCCACAACGGGAAATGACCCAACACCGTCAAACGGAACCGAGCTCTGATACCATGTTAAATTTAATATCGGGGTCGAGTCACACCGAAATAGAAACCACAATATACAAATTGGATTTTATCCTAAAACGAACTAGTGATAGGAGGAGATAGCTTTGTTGTTATATATGATGCATAATTGTTTGGAAATCCACCGATGTGGGACTTATACTTCAACAAAAACACAAATCTGGACAACGATCGAGAACTGTAGAACAAGAATGTACACACGCTTCACCTCCACCCAGAGTTGAATCACTATAAGAAACTTGGGCTCCAAGTTGATAGCTTGATTCAAGGATATTTTTCTTTCAATCGTGATGCCTATTGATGTTCTTGGATTTTTAATCTAACTAACACATGAGTCTAAGTGTTTGAAACACTGTCTTGCACTTGAAGTATTCTTGATTTCAGCTTGGAAACATTGATGTCTGTTGCATTCCTAGTTTTCTTTGTGAATGCTTGAATGGAGAGTTGATATGGAAAATTGTAGTAAAACGCCCTTTTGAGAATTTTATTTTATTTGGGGAAAACTTATGGTCCCTTTTTTATTTGGGAAAAGTATGGAAAAGATGTAATATGTTTGCTTATTTTTGTAAAAGCGACACCTTGCTTGTTTTTTTATAAAACATGTTTGTTGTTATTGGTTTTAGATGAAGTCTCTTAGTGTCCATGAAAAATGACTATTAACTTGGCACGTGGAGGAACACGTGACATATTTAAGTGTGAAATACATGATATACCCCTGTTATGTTGTTATATGCGACAGTTACTGTGGATCAGCTCTGCCCAAGCACTGCAATCAACTTCGCAAGCCCTGCCCAATTAACCTCAGCATTGTATAAGCGTTCCTCGCCCCCGGTGGACAACTTCAGCTTATAGAATGGCCGACAAGATTGGGAAGACTAAGCTCCGATCATCTGCTGCTTCCTCGGCTGTGACGGTTAAGGAGAAAGCCAATGTGCGAAAGTACCCAAATCCAACAACCTTCCGGACTCTAACTTGGGGCCATCTCCACATCTTTGTGCTTGAATCAAATTTGAGGAATAGTGGGTGTTTTTTGGATATAGTGCTGAAATTGAAAGGGATTGCCCTGTGATCACTCGGTGACTCGGCGCATCCAAAAAAGAAATCATCATGGAAGGAACACACTTTTGTTTGAGAGATGTCAAGACTTGCTGCAATATGCTCATCCACTGTTGTTGTAAAAAACAGAACAAAGCTGAATATTTGATGTAGGAACTCGTTATTTTGTACATAGAGAACTATATATATATAGTATAGAGAGAACTATCTATATATATTGATTCTATCTATAAAGATACTCATACTATCTATCTAACTATATATATAATAAACTAAATTAACAACTTCCGAATCTAACAAAATCTTTAAATAACAGAAAGCAAATAGTATAAGATATAACAGGACAACTAAGCAAGAAATTTAACACTCCTCCTTGCTTGTTGGACTGCAAACACCAAGTTTTTCTCTTAGTGCCTTTAACTTCTCAGCTGGAAGCGACTTTGTGAAGATGTCTGTTGGCTGGTCTTCTAATTTGCAATAGACTAAGGAAATATTTCCATCCTGCTGCACATCTCTGACGGAGAATACCTTAATATTGAAGTGTCTTGTTTTGCCGTGAAAAACTGGATTTTTTGAAATTGCAATTGCAGCTTGGTTGTCCACAAACACTTCGGTTGCTGTTACTTGCTTTAAATCCAAGTCATTCGGTATTTTCCTCAACCAGAGTGCTTGATTTACTACAGCAGTTGCAACCACAAATTCAGCTTCTGCAGTTGACTGAGTCACTGTCTTCTGCTTCTTCGAGTTTCAGGAGAAGATCCCATCACCAATTTTGAAGCAGTAGCTTGATGTACTCTTGAAGTCATCAGCAGAACCACCCCAGTCACTATCAGAGAAACCTTTAAACTTGAAGCTTTGACCCTTTTTCAGTTTGATTCTGAAATCAATTGTTCCTTTAATGTACCTTAGCACTCTCTTCGCAGCAACTACGTGTATTTCACTAGGACAATGCATGAAACATGATAATACACTTACATAGTACTGAATGTCTGGTCTAGTGGCAGAGAGGTACATGAGGCAGCCAACAAGACTTCTGAATGCCTTTTCTTTAACCTTTTCATCTCTATCATCCTTGCATAGCTTCTATTTCGCATTCATTGGTGTCTCCATTGACTTGCACTCCTCAATTCTGAACTTCGTCAAGATCTCCTTGACATATTTCTTCTGGTTGATGAAGATTTCATTCTCATTCTGTTTGATCTCCATCCCCATAAAGTATGACATGGTTCCGAGATCAGTCATTTCAAATACTTGCCTCATTTCCTTCTTGAAGTTTTCGATCAGATTTGCATTGTTCCCTGTCACTAAAAGAGCATCAACGTACAGAGATACAATAATGATATTAAGTTTGGATGTCTTAATATAGAGTGCTGCTTCAGATGGACTTCTTTTGAACCCTAGATTCACCAGGTGTTCATCGATTCTGCAGTACCACGCCCGGGGTGCTTGCTTTAATCCATAGAGTGCCTTCTTGAGGAGATAGACTTTGTCTTCTTCACCCTGAACTTCAAAACCATAGGGCTGCTCTACATAAATTTCTTCATGAAAAATGCCATTAAGAAATGCAGATTTTACATCTAACTGAAAAAATTTCCAGCTTTTGAGTGCTGAAACTGCAAGTAGAAGCCTGATTGTATCAAGTCGGGCCACATGTGCGAATGTATCTGAGTAGTCCACACCAAAGATTTGAGCATATCCTTTCACCACCAATCTTGCCTTGTGCTTGTTGAGAGACCCATCTGCATTGAGCTTGGTTCTAAAGACCCATCTCACTTCGATAACATTCTTCTCAGTTGGTCTGTCAACTAGTACCCATGTGTCATTCTTCTTGATCATGCTCAACTCCTCCTCCATGGCCTTTTTACACTTTTAATCCTCCAAGGCTTCAACTTCTCCTCCGGGTACACATACAGCCATATTACATCTCTTATAGATATCAGAAAGCAACATGGTTCCTCTAGTTGGAATATCATCAATGTTCAGACTTTGAGTGTCAGAATCAACATCTTGAGGAGCTTTTAGAGTCTCCGAGCTATCCCAATCCCACTTTTGTTGTTCACTAAAGTGGACATCTCTTCATACAGTCATCTTTTTGGTTTGAGGGTGATAATTTTTTTAAGCTTTTGACACTGAGCTGTATCCAACCAAGATTCCAGCCACATCCTTCTTGTCTAGCTTTTCCCTCTTTTGCTGCGGAATATGAACATAACATGTACTCCCAAACACTCTTAAGAAATGCAAGGAAGGTTTGAGCCATACCATGATTCAAACGGTGTCTTGTTCTTTAGAGCTCTGTCAGGAAGGCTATTTTGAAGGAATACTGCAGTGTTTGCAGCTTCTGCCCATAAATCCTTAGGAAGATCAATCTCGTGCATCATGCATCTCACCATCTCCATAATTGCCCTGTTTTTTCGTTCACTAACCCTAACCCCATTTTGCTGTGGAGAGTATGGGGCGGTGAGTTGGTGTTTGATCCCAGCTTCGACACATAAAGCACTGAATTCAGAGGATGCATATTCTGTGCCATTGTCGGTCCTCAATATTTGAATTTTTTCACCACTTTGATTTTCTACAAGGCTTTTGAATTTGTGAAACACACCAAAAACTTCTGACTTGAACTTCATGAAATAAATCCAACACATTCTAGAGTAGTCATCTATAAAGAGAATGTAATAGAGGCTACCATGTAGGGAAGCTGTTCGTTGAGGTCCTGCTAGGTCTGAGTGAACCAAATGTAGCTTCTTGGAGGCTCTCCATGTTGAGTTTGGGAATGGCTTCTTGTGTAGCTTCCCGTATTGACAAGCTATGCAATCTGGTATATGCACAGCCAGTTTAGGCAAATCTTTCGACAAGTTCTTCTTTTTTAACTCAAGCATCCTTTGGAGGCTGCAATGACCTAACCTCTTGTGCCAAACTTCAGTCTCATTTGTCTGAGACATATAACCTGCATAATCTTCTTCGCTTGGATCAAATAAGAAGTTTTTGCCTATCATCTTGACCCTTAGAACCTTTCTTCGTCCAGCGTCATAGATGGTGCAATAATCATCTTCAAAGGAGAGCTTGTATTTCTTCTCCATCAGTTGTCCCACACTCAGAAGATTTTGATCAATATCAGGAACGTAAAGTACATATGAGATTACCATAGTTTCTGATTTTGTCGAAACAGTCACTGTTCCTTTGCCCTTCGCAGTAAGATACCTTCCATCACCAATTCGGACTCTGGATTCTCCAGGACTTAACTCTCTGAAAAGAGTTTTGTCGAAGGCCATGTGGTTTGTACAACCATTGTCAATCAACCAGGTTTCTGGGGTATTGCTAATGGAGTAGCATTGAGCCACAAAAATCTGATCTTCTTCCTCATCAACATCAGCAGCTCGAGCCTCTTCCATTTGCGTATGTGATTTGCAAGTTACTGCCTCGTGCCCCAGCTTGTTGCACTTGTTGCATTTGACTTCTAGTCTCCTCCAACATCTGAATGGTGGATGACCATTCGTGCCACAATGTTGACAAGGTGGAAAGTCCTTCTTTTGAATATTCCCCTTGTTCGATCCATGACTGCTACTCGAGCTCTGCTGGTTTTGAGACTGCTTCTTGTTGTTCTGCTTCTTCTTAGAATTCCATGAGTCCTGGAGTTTTGCAGTCAATGCATCTTCCACAGAGGGCTTCAGTCTCATCATTCTCCTCTGTTCCTGAGCCTGTAAAGAGCTTAGAAGTTCTGCCAATTTTAATGTAGACAGAACAGATCCTTCGCGTTCTCCAAAGCTGCTATGGTTGCCTCGAATCTTTCAGGTAATGAAACGAGGATTTTCTGTACCAATCTACTGTCAGGAAGATCAGTGCCGAGCATTTTTGCTTTGTTTGCAATTCCCACTAGTCTGTTAGAGTATTCCTTGATGGTCTCTAACTCCAACATATGTTGTTGTTTGAGCTCGCGAATCAAATTCATCGCTTGCATCCCTTTGATCCTCTCATCGCCTTTGTATTTGGCTTTGAGAAAATCCCATATGTCTTTTGCTGACTTGATGGTCATGATTCGGTTGAAGATAGTCGGAGAGACTGCATAAAACATACATGAATTCGCCTTAGCTTTCCTTGTCTTCTTCTCCTTTTGGACCTTGATCTGTGCCAGTATTGGGTTGTTTGGAAGAGCAGGGATATCATAGTCTTCCTCCACTGCTTCCCACAAATCATGGCCCTCTAGATATGCCTCCATCCTCACGGTCCATCCTTGGTAGTCAACTCCATCGAATATTGGTGATGTCATGGCTGAGAACGTGTTTGATCCTTCCTCCATAACGAATGATTTGGTGGGTGAATTGATAGAGAACTCACACTCACAGGTCCCTTAAGAAATTCTCTCTGATACCAACTGTTGTAAAAAAACAGAACAAAGCTGAATATTTGATGTAGAAACTTGTTATTTTGTACATAGAGAACTACATATATATAGTATAGAGAGAACTATATATATACATTGATTCTATCTATAAAGATACTCATACTATCTATATAACTATATATATAATAAACTAAATTAACAACTTCCGAATCTAGCAAAATCTTTAAATAACAGAAAGTAAATAATAGAAGATATAACAGGACAACGAAGCAACAAATTTAACAACGGTTAATTTTGGTTTATTCAATTGCAGCAGTTGTTGTTCTCATGTTTGCGGTATCTGGAAGAGAATAACTGCTTTGTTGGATGGAGTTGCAAACAGTGGTGCTGTTGAGCTTGGTAAGGCCCAAGTTGCAGCATACCTTGCTGAGAAAAAACCAACAGGTCAACCCTTCTTTCGGAATGGACTCCTTTCTCTTATTGCATTTCCACTTGGATGCAAAACTGCAAAATGCATGCTTAGGTTTAATGGACAGTTGATAGTAGATGTAATAACTGATTAGGTTGCAACAACTAGACTGGGATTACCTCACATTCCATACTACTCAAGGGAAACATTGGCAATGAATTACCTGCTATAGCAACTCCATTTGTACGACTTGTAGCAATGAATTACCAGGCGCATGCCTCTTTTGCTTTTGTAATGTGGAGGGAGGAGGAATCATCATTTCGGTGGAACTCATTGGAGGTGGAATCTGCACCTGCTATAGCATTTTTGAAGATCCAAGAGTCAAACATGTCGTTCACCACAGACCTGCCAACAATTCTTGATTTCTAGCACTTACGGAACACACTAAACTATTAGAATTACTAAGTCAATGAGTCAACAAAGTAGATTAATATTTTCAAAAGTAAAACAGTAATGTTGACATTAGATGCTCAAATGTAATAATTACTGTAGCTCCTAAAATAGGTAGACAAGTGCTCCTAAAAGGCACTTTATGGTTTGAAACAATCTCCTCGAGCATGGTTTGGGAGATTCACCATAGCCATAAAAAATATGGGTATAAGCAGAGCAACTCAGAACATACCTTATTCTTGAAAAAGACAGGAGACCGAATAACCTGTTTGATCATTTATGTTGATGCCATGATTGTCACAGAGAATGATATAGAAGAAATGCACAGGCTCAAGAGGAACTTGTTTGAAGAATTCGAAATGAAGGATCTCGGGAATTTGAAATACTTCATTGGAATCGAGGTGCTACGATCAAGAGAGAGGATCTTTATATCTCAAAGGAAGTATACTATGGATTTCCTGATAGAGACAAGAATGTTGGAATGCAAACCAGCTGAAACTCCAATGGTAGTAAATCATGGCCTACAACTATCAGAAAGAGCGAGACTAGCAGATAAAGAACGATATCAAAAGTTGGTTGGAAAACTTATATATATGTCACATACTCGACCAGACATAACTTATGCAGTAGGAGTGGTAAGCCAGTTTATGTATCAACCCCAAGTTGATCATATGGAGGCAGTCATGAGGATTGTTAGGTATTTGAAGGGCACCTCAGGACATGGAGCTTTGTTCAAAAGAAATTGTCATATGGAAATACAAGGGTACACAGATGTTGTCTGAGCAGGCAACCCAGTTGATTGAAGATCCACATCCGAATATTTTACCTTTATTGATGATAATATGGTAACCTCTCAAGTGCGGAAGCAGAGTTCCGTGGGATAGCTAGAGGATTGACAAAGATACTATGTCTGAGAAAACTAATGACATAAATTGGTTTTTGACCAACAGAATCATGTGAGCTACTAGGTGACAATAAAGCATCAATAAGTAATTCATAAAATCCAGTTCAACACGATCAGACTAAGCACATTGAGGTGGACAGCCACTTCATAAAAGAAAACTTCGAAGATGGAAACATCAAGCTGCCATTTGTTCGCTTCGAGTACCAATTAGCAGATATACTTACCAAAGTAGTGAATTCAAAGGCATTTAATGAAGTACTAAGAAAGCCGAGCATCAGAGATTCGACTACTCGCCTTGAGGGGGAGTGTTAGAATTACTAAGTCAACAAGTCAATGAGTCAACAAAGTAGATTAATATTGTCAAAAGTACAACAGTAATGTTGACATTACATGATCAAATGTAATAATTACTGCAACTACTAAAATAGGTAGACAAGTTGTATAAGTACCTGTAAATGGTTGAGCTGAAATATGAAGCAATGAAGTGAAATTTCAGATATTGAGAGAAATAGATTTTACCCGTGTTAACATGGTATTAGAGCATGGTTAATAATCGTTAAGGATTAACCTGTTTTTCTCATCATTTAACAACCACCAAACATGTCTGACAATGAGAGAATCAACACCACAAACCAACCAGGTTTCGACCTCAGTGAAGAGGACATAACCATCTGAATAGCAAGGGTGCTCAGGCAGGGCCTAAATTTCAGCCACCGACAATCTATAGAACTACCAGGAACGATCAGAATCAACTCAAAACTCAATGGGCCAAACTACCATATTTGGGCACGATTTATGCAAATCACAATAGGAGGAAGAGAACGGTTACAACATCTGACCTGGGAACGCGAACCCCCGTCTAGAACCGAATCAGAATACCAAAAATGGAGACAAGATGATTCAATCGTGTTTTCATGGATCATACAAAACGTGGAATCAAGGTTAGACAATAATGTTGCTCACTATCCTACTTCAATACATATGTGGACAACATTGCAGGTAACATATGGCAGTGACAAAGATTCACTACAAGTGTTCGACCTTCACAACAAAACAGCAAAAATGATACAAGGCAACCTAAGCATGGAATAATTCTAGCTAAACATGCAGTCATTATGGGGGAAATAGAATCCCGTAGGCCGAACCCCATGAGGTACACATCAGATATTGCAGCATACAACGAAATCTGGAATGAGACCAAACTCTACCAGTTTTTGGGAGTCATCGAACCGAAGTTTGACGGGAGTAAACGAGACATCCTGAGGGAGGTCCTGTTGCCCTCAGTCGAAGCTGCCTATGCCTCGGTGAGGAAGGAGGCCACCCGACTCCAAATTTTAGGAGCGGCAACCAGTGGCAACGGAGCATTAGGGTCGGGTTAATGGTGACAGCTGAACAACAACAAATCGAAGGAGCAGCAAATGCAACAATGAAATTCACTCTCCAAGGACAGAATCGGTCGGATACGGCCGGAACAACCGGAGGATCCTCATCCCAAATCGACACAAATTAGTTGAAGTATACTTACTGCGGGAAGAACCGACACACGAAGTAGGGTTGTTTTCAATTGGTCGGATACCCCGACTGGTGGGACGAGAAGGAACAAAGCAGTTCCGCCACAGCGATGAGCAACCCTACAGCCACCAGCACCCACGGTGGCAACGAGACCTCGATAGTAAACTCAGCGAATATAGCAGGAACCCTTCGTCGGAACCCTCCTCGACCCTTACCAGCACATGATGGGGACTCTCGCTTTGCCGGAATCGTCGAAAACAGCGACGAAGAATACAATCAACCTGGAGGAAACCCTAGGCGATGAGAAGACCGAAGGAGCATGGAGAGGGAAAGCTCTGGACCGAATGGGAATTGCGGTTGTTCTTCAGGTAAAGGGATTTGGATTTTACATCCAAGTCCCTCTACTTCAAACCCTAGATATTTTGGACCGAAAGTTATGAAAAGTTACGAAACGATTGAAAAGTATTTCAGTTCAGTCCCTGAACATGTGACATATGGATATTCAGTCCATAACAAAGACATTAAAATATCACCAGTGGATTTTTGACTGTGGTGCAACCGACACTATGACGTATGATGCATGATGCATGTAATCTTAGAAATATTGTGAAGTCTTGGGTTGAATATATTACTACTGCAGATGGGGCGAAGGTTCAAGTGACGGGAATGGGAACATTAGAAATTTCTCCAACCCTCAGGATATCAAATTGTTTACTTGTTCCAAATATCTCGAATAAATTATTGTCGATATCTCACGTCACTAAGGAAATGAATTTTACTATGGTGATGAATCCAAAAATTTACATACTGCAGGATATCCAAACGGGAGTGATTATTGGGTGTAGCACTGAACACGTTGGTCTGTACTGCGTTGATGAAGTGGCTCAACAAGGTTCAGTGTTACTTGCTCACGGATCGTCAAAAAGAGAGGTTTGGTTATGGCATAGGAGATTGGGTCATCCATCCTCGGGTTATCTAAAACTTTTATTTCCTAAATTGTGAGACTTGTATTCTTAAGGCATAGGCAAACGTTTAAGTCAAATTGTACTCGTGTGAATTCCATGATTTCCTTAATACATTCTGATGTTTGGGGTCCAACACCCTTATCTGGGGGTCAAGGTCTTAGATATTTTGTGTTTCTTGTCGATGACTGCACTCGTATAACGTGAGTGTATTTTTTAAAACAAAAATCTGAAATGTGACAATTCACTCACTTTTTCTAAATGATCCCAAATCAGTTTCAGAAAAACATTCAAGTCCTTCAGTCTGATAAGGGGGGGGATTATTCAATCAACATATGAAAAATTTCTTTTCAAAAAAATAAATTATTCACCAAACCTCTTGTCCTCACACTCCAAAACAAAATGGTGTGTCCGAAAGAAAAAATCGCGTTCTCCTTGAAATGACAAGATCCCTACTTATTGAGTCAAAGGTACCACAAACATTCTCGCCTGAAGTCGTTGCCACAACAACATATCTTCTTAATCGTCTTCCTACAAAAATCCTGAATATCAAAACACCGCTTGATATTCTCTCTGAATATCAAAACACCGCTTGATATTCTCTCTGAAATTACCAAAGTACCCTAAACACTTAGTTTATCTCCTCGGGTCTTTGGGTAATCTGTATTCGTACACATACCTAAAAATGATTGCACCAAATTTGATCCATGTGCAGTCAAGTGTGTATTTGTAGGATATGGACTCAATCAGAAAGAGTATCGGTGTTATGATCCTAAAACTTGTCACGTGTTCACCACAATGAACTGTGATTTCCTTGAAAGATAGTATTTTTATCACTAGTTCAGTGTTCAAGGGGAGTCTCACACTAGATCCACTAGATTGGGTGTGTAGTCCAAACATCTCCTATGATAGACAAAGTCTCTCCTGTGATGATCCAACAGAGCTGGTGAGTCGAACTATCATGCCAACATTTGATACGTAAGTCACGACCATCGAACTAAGGGTCACAACTAATACTCTCCCATTTGAGGTATCCGAGGTAAGCCCGGTAAGCCCATCTGAACCCCAAGATGAAAATATTATGGTTGAAGAATCAGAAGAACAAGAGGAGGTAATGACTGGAGGATACAAATTACCTCCAAGAGAAAATCGAGGGTGGCCGCCTAAGAGATACACACCGGATAGGGAGTCAAGTATCAGCATTCTAGGCACAAATGAGGGGAAAAGTTAGAGTTTAGAGCAATTACTAAGGAAAAGATCATCTTAGTATTAACATTGCCTAAAACTTGACTTTACAAGAGATATGAAACCCTATTTATAGAGTTTCAAGGGGATATGTCTACACATCATATATCCTAACATTCCCCTTTCAAGATAAACCTTCTAAACTCTTCAAAAAAACCAACAAACCAGAACTTTAACTTCTAAAACTTGCTGAATCACTAAGACTGATCTGCACTAGGTGGACACTGCTGCTGCACTGAAGATGCACTACACTGACACGGCTGAGGCACGACAGATGCACGCCTGGAACACTGGAGATGCACTACACTGGCACAGCTGAGGCACGACAGATGCACGCCTGAAACACTGGAGATGCACTGAAACTGGACTGGAGCTGAATTAGACCAAGCACAGGTCTGCTTGTCTTTAAAGGTGAATCGAGCACAGGTCTGCTCATCATTCAAGGAGAACCGAGCACAGGTCTGCTCATCTTTCATGAGGAACCCGAGCACAGGTCTGCTCGTAAGATGATCTAGTTGCTGTGAAGTCGGTTTTGAACCTACGAACTTGGAGACTCTATTGACTTGCTCTTCTCGAGGTCTCAAGCCTCAGTTCTCGCAGCTCTCACGACCAAGCATATGGCAACTCAGATCACTCAACCACTTCTGAACCCGTTATATCATAAAGCAACAACACATGGTAATTGTGAATTCCTGGAATTCAAGCGTTGCGTATGACTCCATCTTGTTGTCATGTTAGATGACCGAGACTGTGCGTTCGGAATCTTGTCCACTTTAGCAAGCAGGAGGTGGAAGATGCAGCACACTTCAGCAGTCAAAACATGCCTCGAACGATTGAGAAACCACAGAATCAACAGTTTCACAATCAACCAAGCAACAGAACTATATCTCAGCTCTGTATCACAGCATAACTGGATGAATCTGAAGGATTCAGCTCTGTACTAAGTAGTTTCAGCAAGATAACAACAACAACATCTCAGCATCACAAGAGACTAGCATCAGCACGAAATCAGAACCAGGACCAACACGAAATCAGGACCAGGACCAGCATTATCGCACCAGCGTTATAACAGCAGAGCATCATGTCAGAGTCGAGCAGAGCAGCAAGAACAGCAAGCTTATGCGAAATCAACACAATTGGAGCAGCAATATACAGAAACAAGATGAAATGCAGCAGTTAAACACCGCACAAACCAGTAGAATGAAGATCAGCAGCAGATTAACCATAGAGACCACGAACAGAGAAGCGCTCGAACAAATCAGCCAGCAAGCAGAGAATCTCGACCAGAAATATCAAGTAGAACAGTTAATAGAATAGGAACAAGCTTATCTGCGTCAATCATCTACTGATTGAACCGTATTGAAACAAATCGCTGCATCGAATCTCTGGAAGGAGTCGCCAGAAGGAATCGTTGTTGGAAGGAATCGTTCGTTCTGCAGATCGCTTGAAGAATCGATTGATGCTGTTCGGATTCTGTTCTTCTTTGGTTGAAATCAATCGATTTCAGTTGATGCTGTTCGGATTTCAGCTCGATTGCTTGCGATTTCTTGAAGAAACTACCAGATTTCAATCGTGATTTCAGTTGACAAACAGAGCTGCGCAGGAAGAAGCGGAAGAACAGAGTTGAAACTGATTTCCAACAGAAAATTTCCAATTGAATTCAAATTCAGTCCCTGATCTTCAAGCTCTGATACCATATCAGCATTCTAGGCACAAATGAGGGGAAAAGTTAGAGTTTAGAGCAATTACTAAGGAAAAGATCATCTTAGTATTAACATTGCCTAAAACTTGATTTTACAAGAGATATGAAACCCTATTTATAGAGTTTCAAGGGGATATGTCTACACATCATATATCCTAACATCAAGCAGATCCAGGTATTCAGTGGAAAATGCAGTAAGGAGGAGACTAAGTAAGGAGGCAAAGACATTCACAATATCTATTCTCACAGAAGAATTTCCAAGTACGATCAAAGAGGCTCAACAGTCCAAGAATTGACAACAAGCTATGGATGTTGAAATGGAGGCCCTACAGAGGAATAAAACATGAGAGATTTGCAGGCTACCGGTTGGAAAGAAACCATTAGGTTGCAGGTGGGTGTATACTATCAAATACAATCAAGACGGGTCCATTGATAGATACAAAGCAAGATTGATGGCAAAAGTATACACTCGGATATACGAGATTGACTATTCTGAGACATTCTCGCCCGTAGCCAATATGGACACAATCAGAGTATTGTTGTCTATAGTCGTGATTAAAGACTGACCCCTCCACCAGTTCGATGTGAAGAATGCATTTCTTCATGGAGACCTTGAAGAAGAAGTGTATATCGAAATCCCACCAGGATACATAAATGAAATTCAAGAAGAAAAGGCGTGTCGACTAAATAAGGCACTTTATGGTCTGAAACAATCTCCTCGAGCATGGTTTGGGAGATTCACCATAGCCATAAAAAAATATGGGTATAAGCAGATAAACTCAGACCATACCTTATTCTTGAAAAAGACAGGAGACCGAATAACCTGTTTGACCATTTATGTTGATGACATGATTATCACAGGGAATGATATAGAAGAAATGCACAGGCTCAAGAGGAACTTGTTTGAAGAATTCGAAATGAAGGATCTCGGGAATTTGAAATACTTCATTGGAATCGAGGTGCTAAGATCAAGAGAGAGGATCTTTATATCTCAAAGGAAGTATACTATGGATTTCCTGATAGAGACAGGAATGTTGGAATGCAAACCAGCTGAAACTCCAATGGTAGTAAATCATGGCCTACAACTATCAGAAAGAGCGAGACTAGCAGATAAAGAACGATATCAAAAGTTGGTTGGCAAACTTATATATATGTCACATACTCGACCAGACATAACTTATGCAGTAGGAGTGGTAAGCCAGTTTATGCATCAACCCCAAGTTGATCATATGGAGGCAGTCATGAGGATTGTTAGGTATTTGAATGGCACCTCAGGATATGGAGTTTTGTTCAGAAGAAATTGTCATATGGAAATACAAGGGTACACAGATGTTGGCTGAGCAGGCAACCCAGTTGATTGAAGATCCACATCCAGATATTTTACCTTTATTGATGATAATCTAGTAACCTCTCAAGTGCGGAAGCAGAGTTCCGTGGGATAGCTAGAGGATTGACAAAGATACTATGTCTGAGAAAACTAATGACATAAATTGGTTTTCCACCAATAGAATCATGTGAGCTACTATGTGACAATAAAACATCAATAAGTATTTCATAAAATCCAGTTCAACACGATCATACCAAGCACATTGAGGTGGACAGGCACTTCATAAAAGAAAACTTCGAAGATGGAAACATCAAGTTGCCATTTGTTCGCTTCGAGTACCAATTAGAAGATATACTCACCAAAGCAGTGAACTCAAAGGCATTCAATGAAGTACTAAGAAAGCTGAGCATCAGAGATTCGACTACTCGCCTTGAGGGGGAGTGTTAGAATTACTAAGTCAACAAGTCAACAAAGTAGATTAATATTGTCAAAAGTACAACAGTAATGTTGACATTAGATGATCAAATGTAATAATTACTGCAACTACTAAAATAGGTAGATAAGTTGTATAAGTACATGTAAATGGTTGAGCTGAAATATGAAGCAATGAAGTGAAATTCCAGATATTGAGAGAAACAGATTTTAGCCGTGTTAACATAAACACCAAGAACTTCCACAACTGAGACCTGCCACATCACCTGAGCTCGGGTGTGATGTTCGTGGTTACTCTCGTGTTGGAGTTGACACAACTACTTGGTACTGTGTTGTTATTGCTTGAAGACTCAGCGCCGAACTCAACCAAATGTGTGGCACCGTGCGTGGATTCAAGAAACACTATCAAATGGTGTAGGCCTCCTTCTCCTTTACGACGTAGGCGATCTCCATCGCTTGTTAGGCATAGCACTCCTATGAGACGAAGGTCATCCCCTGCAGTTAGATGTAGGTCACCATCTCTTAAAATTCCATCTTCCAGATCAACCCCCCTTGTGCCAATTAAGTCACGTTTGCCACATCGACCACCTTCTCCTGCAAGGCATAAACCACCTTCTCATGCAAGACATCAATCCTAAGGAGGAGGAAAGTTCGATCAGGTTGGGAGGAAACAGAGGTAAGGGTAATTTTGGAATTTTTTTTCTTTTTATTAATGTTTAAATTAGATGATGCACGTTACAGATTTTAACGAAAAAAATAACAGAAAAACATATATTTTATCTAAAACCTATAAAATGAAACATAATACGTCATAAATCAACGACCCAAAACAAATTGCATTATTTACTAATTTGAGCAAACATATTTTTTTTTTCCATGCTTTTCCATTTTTATGTACACAACTTGAAGAGCTTATCTTTCTTTGTCATTTTTAGAAATTAAAAAAATATATATCACGAACTTTCTGTCGTTTTCTACGAGTTTTGTAAAATTTGTTTTGGGCCTCCAATTAACGCCCAATCTTGAAAATTACTGCTGACCACGAAACCAGCAGAAAAATAGAGGGGAATAGCTCACATAGATAGGAACGTACGAAAAGACAAAAACTCCATAATCAGTGACCTATTCGACAAGAGGGAATTAACTTTTTAATCCACGCTCCGCCACCCGCCCTAAATTCTTCGGACCTAGCGGAGTTTAGGATCAGACCAGCTGTGCGGTTCGGCGGCGTGTGGTGATCGGAGTAGGACCGAAAATGGCAAGAGCTGTTCGGAGCTGCGTGCAATCCTTTCTGAAGTTCGCCAATTCTCTGTTAGGAATGGTCGGTGTTTTCATGATTCTCTATTCGATTTGGATGATTAGAGATTGGGAGAGGCGCATGTCTGATTTTCCCTTCGACCATTCTTCTCTACACGCGCCTTGGTAACGTTTCTGCGATGATTTCATGTTGGTTTGTTTCTTATTTTGCTCGTTTGCGTGGTTTAGGGTTCGTTCCTCAGTTACAATATGCAAAATTTGATAAGGACTCAAGCTTTGTGGCAATCTCGATTCTTTTCCATCTTGATTCGTTGAGAATCGTTTGAAAAATTGAAAAGTTTAGAATTCAAGTTTCGTATAGGGTTATAACATATTTTAATAATCAAGAACGGTTTTTCATTACATTGGAATTGGAAGATATGTTTGAATTTTTATTTTTTTTGGCTTCCTAGATCTCCGTATAGACGGTTTGGTGTTTCGGTATCTGACTTTCTTAAGTATTTAGAAGTATTGGGTGTTGATGCTTAATTGATTAATTTCATATGAAATAGTTTTGTCATTTTGTGGACCATTTCTCTTTTATTAAAGGATACTTGCATATGTTTATTTAGCCTTTATTGGGGTCTTCCACATGCACTCTTTATTGTTTGTGTTTCTCGGAAGATGGTAAGTTGGACCCTGACCGCTTGATCAAGTTTGGGAGGACTCTATTCATCATTGCTTTATTGTTTTTACCATTAACAATCAACATGTTTTTATAGAAACAAGTAATTTTCTAAATCAGATTAAGGTTGTATGCGTATTTTGTTGAAGAGACCTATGTTTATCCGTGATTCTACTAGTACTATCTGTGAAATATTGATAACTAGTTGGAGGGTTCTTTTGATTTCCATGTGAGCATTTTGATTCTTACTCTATATTCACTTGATAAATTTTGGCAGCCTTAGAATTTGAATAACTTTTCAATGCTTAGGCCTACACAGAATTCTATGCCTTCTAAGTCATTAGGAAGCTTAGTTACGGTCCTCGTCCTCCTCAAGTTCAAATTTCCCATAAGACATTGAACTGTAATTCTAGACATATTCTTTGTATGTTCAATTTGACCAAATTTGATTCATCAAATTAGTCTTTCTTAAAATGTATGTGTTTACTATATGCAGGTTCATTTACACCTTTCTTGGTCTTGGGGTTAGTATGTGCATAATTACATGCTCTGGACATATTGCTGCTGAAACTGCGAATGGCTGCTGCCTTTACTTGGTATATCATTTTCTTCTTCAAGTATTTGCTTTTCATTCTGTGTAATGGACACAAAGCAAGTCCTTGAACTTCACCAATGCAGTGTTCTTGTCATATTTATGCCCCTCTCACATTTTACTGTGATAATAATTACAGTTAAGAAGTTAATTATGCAAAACTACATATACTTTTAGTTTTAGAGTTATAAATAACATCAATATTTGATGCAAATACTCATATGATAATCTTTAACAACTTGCAGTATATGTTTCTCGTCTTTGTGCTTGTTGCTATTGAAGCTGCGGTCACAGTTGATGTATTTCTGAACCGTAACTGGGAGAAGGTAACCAATTCCAGATTATTTTTACTGATTATTGACTCCCCTTATTTTACGAATTAAATTTTCCCTTGATATGATTCCCTTTATTTTGGCCTGACAATCAGGACTTCCCGATTGATGGTACTGGTAACCTTGACAAGCTAAGAGAATTCGTAAGGTCGGATTTTGAGATGTGCGAATGGATTGGATTATCAGTAGTCTCCATTCAGGTAGTTTCCCTTCATTCAATTTCAATTTAAACTGAAGAAGAAGAAGAATGAGGACTATTATCCTCTGTTGTTCATTCTTAGGTATTCTGCATCCTCTTGGCAATGGTGCTCAGAGCAGTTGGACCACGCGAATGGTACTGTGACAGTGACGATGAGTATATTCCCGAAAGGGCTCCTCTTCTGAGGAATGCTGCTCTGCTTCCATCTTATGTCATCAACGACCCAACGTACGGGTCGATCCAAAAATGATGTGCGGACAGTCGGAATTAACGAGCAGGTAATCCATTTTTTTAGCAATTTAGTAGTAATCTGTTAGAGATATATTAAGTTACAGATCTTTACAGAACCTTTAACGCCAACAAAACCTAAGTTACAGATCTTGTGGTATCTGCATCGTCGGTTATCTCGGGTTTTTTAACCGAATGCTTTACTCGCTTCTTCGTGTAACAGGCCAAGTGAGGAACCCTCCATCGTGCTGGAGTGCAATGCAATAATGGGTCTATCCTTCTTGCCACTTTTGAACTCCCTGCCCTGCCCTGCCTTGTTCAGTTAGTTATGTATATATGAAACTGTAGAAAAGCAAGCAGGAATGTTCAAAGTATTTCAACGAATTAATGCTGTAAATTGTCTCACATTTGGTAGAATGAATCACTACTCTGTTGATTTAAATCCAGCGTTAAGATGTTTTGATACAGCTATCCTAATCCTAAGTCAACTTCCAATGGGACGAGTGGTCATGTTTCATCCTTTTAAAGGGTTAAATACCACTTTGCTCTTAATGTTTGAGTTAAAATTGATTTTTTTTTCCTAATGTTTAAAAAATGAAAGGTCCGGTCTTAATATTTAACTGGAAATTCAATTAATTTTTTTTACCTAAATGTAACAGTAAATTTTAAAAATATCATAATAAAACTCTTTGAAACAATATCATAAACAATAATAATAAATATTTAAGATACAATAATGAATAAATATCTATTACTATTGGAGAGCTACAGTATTTTTTAAAATATAAAAATAGGTAAGAAAAAAAAAAGAAGTTATTACATCAATTTTTATTTTATTTTATCGGTAGAAATGGTTAATTACTTAAATGGTTACACATATTTGCACATGTGACTAATTTGTTAAAACTTGTGCATAATAATTACATATATGTCAGCAAGTGACTAATTGGTCATTTTTATCATCATTTATTTTCTATGTTAAGTCACTATTTAAATACATAAAATGATCAAAAAAAATTTTGGCCAACTTAAAACTTTCTTCAAATTAATACCGTGTTAGGTTTGTCCAATAACAATAAAGATAGTAGAGGAGATGGCGGTGTACAAACCCAATTTACCGAACACATCTCCCTTTTAGATTGCTTAGCAATCCAATCCGCACATCTATTGGCGGTTCGTCTTACCCAACTCCATTTGACACTCTCTATGTGGGATGCCACCTCATGGATCGAGCTGACTATATTCTCCATGCGCTAATCCGTGTCCGTAGCCGAACCATCCAGTAGTTTGATCATTTTTTCGGAGTCCGATTCAATGATCACTTTCTTCCATTCGTGTTGGACGGACATTTCCACGCCTTGTCGGATTGCCCGAGCCTCCATGTTTTCCGTTGAGATATCCCTCTTGGTTGAGTTTCTCCCCGCGATCACATTGCCCTTGTAGTCTCTAGCGATCACTCTCGTACCTCCCTTGGTCGAGCCCTCGTCCCAAGCTCCATCACAGTTTATCTTTATCATACCTTGCTCGAGTGGTCTCCATTCCATATTACGGTTTGTCCCTCCTCCAGGCGGTAGAGTGCCACTGTTGGGTTGCCCTCCCGTCCCCGATTCCCGAGCCAGCTTGAGGCCTCGCTCGAGTGTTAGGGTTGGTTGTGGTGTCTCAATATTGTGGTACACCCAACACCGCTCCTTTCATATCTCCCAGGCCACGGTTTCCATAGTTGTTTTGATGTTATCTCCTTCTCCCGTGCGTTCCATCTCTTTGGTCATGACTTCCGTGACCCATTCTTCCCATCTTGGTCTCTCGGTCTCCTCCCACCGAACACCTACGACACCAAACCAGATGGGCCTCACCCATTGACATTCCAAGAGCGCGTGGTCTATTGTCTCCACCTCGGTACAAAAGAGGCATGTTGGTGCTACCTGAATGCCCCTTCTATGTAGTTCGTCCTTCACCTGTAATGCACGATTACAGCTTCTCCATATAAAATGTTTTACCTAAGGGATGGTCGGGCCTTTCCATATGTCCTTCCACGCCTTCGGATCCAGCCTTTTAGAGGATGAGGCTCTATTTATCGTCGTCGGTTCGCTTCTTTCTTTAAGCCGCCAATAGACCAGTTTCGGGTGTGCCTTCCACGAGTTGGAAGTCGGCCACACCATCCTATCCCGGGTTGGTATACTCGAGAGGTGTATGGCCTTGATCGCAACTTGTTCCAGATCGATTATAATGCCTTCTAGTGGTTGTGTGTTCCATCCACCTCAATCCTCGCCAATTAGATCCGCAACCCTACAATCCGGATTCCCTCTCTCGGCCCCTTGCCCATTCAGCTGATTCCCTATCAATCCCGGGATCCATGCATCTTGAAATATTCAGATCGTTTTGCCATCTCCTACCCGCGATAGTCCCCCTTCTCTAAGCACCTCTCGTCCTTCCAAGATACTCGACCAAGCCCATGATGCCCGACCCCCTTTCTTTGCTTGGAATAGGTCCGAGTTCGGGTAGTATATACCTTAGATCATCCTCGCCCAATATGCATCCAGATCGTTTTTGAGCCTCCATGCCGTTTTGGTGAGCATAGCATCGTTAAATGTGTTGATGTCGTGGAAACCCATTCCACCTAGAGCCGTTGGTTTGGTCATGTATTCCCATTTCCTCCAGTGGACTGATCTCTTGTCCGGACTTTGGCTCCACCAGAATTGGGTCATCATCGCCATCACCTCCCCACACCACGCCTTAGGGAGTTTGAATAGGGTCATGGCGTAGGTCGGTATGGCGGTGATAACCGCCTTGAGTAGTATTTCCTTTGCCGCGTTGCTTAAATAGAGGTTCTTCCACCCGTTCATTTTGCTCCATATTCTATCCTTGAGGTACCCTCCGTTTGGAACAACCCTTTGAAGTACTTCTCACATTCCCAACTAATCTCTTTCTCCGAGTCCGTCCATGTACCGTCATCTCGTTGGATGCTTTTAATCGTATTTCTACTTCTTCTTTCCAAAGTGGTTTTATGGAAAAATGAGGTATTTGGGCCCCCCTCCCCGAGCCATCTGACCCTAGCCCTTTGGCTCCAATAAATCTCCTCCCTTTTTTCCAATAGTCTGTTAGTTGCCTCTTGAGAGTCTTTTCTTCTCCGCTTACATAGTTTTTGTTGCTCTCCCTTTGGACCCTTTCAATCTGCGCCTGAATTTGTGCTATCTGATGCTTGTTATTCGCAAAATTGGCCTTCTCGGAATTTCAGGTGAAACTGTGAACCGGGTTGGACCGGCCAAACTATTGTGTTTGATTTTGACACTATTGTGTATTGTGTTTGAGAATTGAGAGTAATGTGTGTTTGAAATTGAAACTATGTAGTTTGTGTGTGTGTGAGACTATGTAGTTTGAGGTAATTATGTTTGTGTTTGAGACTATGTATGTATTTTAGTTTTCAATTTTTTTTTCCTCTTGTAAACAGTGAACCGCACACTGAACCGGGTTGGACCGGCCAAACTGTGAACCGGGGCCCTCGCCGGTTTGATGGCTGGTCCGGTTCTGATAATTATGATCAAATGAATATACATAGGATGGGAGAGGAGAGATAAAGCGATACCCTATCAAAAGCCAACAATTAATGTGTAGACCAACTATTCGACGAAATGCCAAAGTGAAAAACCAGAAAAGGAAAGCTTCTCTCTCCGGGTCTATAACGTTTGGGAGACTTATTCGCTCTGCTACTATTGGAGCTGCCACCATTTCTAACTAGACATAGTGTGGCAATACTGTGCAACCGAAAGAGACAGCAGAATTTTCACGAAGCAACTGAGTCACTACGATTTGACCCCGTCAAATCAACCATTTGTTTTCTTCTCGATGGCTCTGACGCCGTGAGAATTCCCCCAAACCTAACCTTAATCCTCAGCTTCAACACACCAGAAGCCTGCTCAGGTCTCCAGCTTCCCTTACTCTTTCGTTCTTCTCTGCTTTGTTGAATCTGTTTTGCAGGTAAGTAGAGACTAAAGTGAAGGTGTCGAAGCGTGAAGGACATGGAGCGAATTATTGATATGTCACCGTGGGCGATTCATGGGCAATGCCTTAACCTCCGAATCTGTGAGGTAGCTCAATGTGCAGAAGACATAGATTTCTCGAGGATGCAATGTTGGGTTCAGGTACATGGACTCAGCTCGGATAGGATGAATGGGGAAAATGCAAAGCAAATTGCCAAAAACATAGGAAACTGTATTGAGCTAGAGAAAGACTCGGATATGCAGAATCGAGGGTTTGTAAGGATGAAGACCGAAATAAACATCCACAATCCGTTGCTTGCGGATTTCTGGTGGACAAACACAGGAGGAGAAGAAAAGTGGGCGTCAATAAAGTACGAATGTCTTTCACACTTTTTCTACGGTTTTGGTAGATTGGGTCATACCTCGCAAGGGTGCCATGCAAAGGTAGTTCTATCTGAGGTCAATTCAAGACTACCGATGTATGGACCTTGGGTAAATGGAAGCCGACCGAGAAGACAAACTGGATGGCACTAGCTAGGGGGTGGCAATCAAGCTCAGAGACAAACCACATACCCTCATCAGAAATCTTGGAAGGAAATAATGAAGGAGGGCAACGATAAACAAATGAATATACAAACTAGAGCAAATGTATTGAAGGAAGAGAAGGTGTCTCCGATTCGGGGAGGGGGCGACTGGTTCCACAACACGAACAAGGTCGAAATAATAGAACTGAATCTGCTCTAGGCAGACTCGGACCCTAAGCAAAATGGAAACCCTTTTTACCCTACTGACCCCCTCCCTGACCTGAACCTATGCCTCAAACTCTCTGGTCTCGAAAAACACCTCATCGACCTTAACTTTGAATCTCAGGTTATAACTGTCAAGATTATAGAACTAAGAGAAGAAGAAATGAAAAATCAGAAAGACTTACAGAGGAAGCAACCAACTGATTCAACAGAATTTCATTTCAAGGTAGGTTAGTTCGTTACACTTCATCTGTATATATACTGTATTAGAACTCGATTTTACAGCTAAGTCCTCAGCATATTTGCACAATGATCCTCAATCTATTCTTACATCCTAACATTCCCCAATCAAGATCCACTTTCTTCAACTTCTGATCCTCTTTATCGCTGCAGTTTTTGATTTGATCTGATTTCCACATTATCTTCTTCCTTAGCAAGCAATGACTAAAACCAACCTCTATCATTTCCATTTTATCATCTTGCAAACTGCTTTAGACTAACCATTCACAACTGCAATCATAAGCTTTGCATCTGATTCTTACCACAAGCTAACACCTCATTCTGCTGATATACACTTGATTTCATCATTTTTCATCTACTGACAATATCATTATCCACTGCATATCTTCACTATCTAACTCATATTCGTAGTGATCAATGTCAGCATGTACGAAACAATCAAAGAACTATTTTCACATCATATAACATTTCTCATCAGACCATCTCAACTTACTAACATACTCATCACATGATGAGTCTTATAGTAGAGTTACATATGTACCGAGATCAACTGATAAACCTCTGCTATGATGATCAACTTATACTTTCAGCTTTCTCTTTTTTTTTTCTTCTGAGTCTATTGCTTTCTTTTTTCTTTTCACTTTTTCTTTCTTGATTTTTTTTTATTGGCAGAAGGGTTTTAGCCCTTATCTTACCGACAATGAGTGGAGGATTTCAGTCCCCATCTTTTCTTCCTCAAGAGTTACTCCAAAGTGTCTTTTACGTTTTCTTTGGTGTAGACTCTGCTTTTGGAATCAAGCCATGTCTTATGCCAATATGTAACTCAGTAACATCAAGCTTGACTAATTTTCCTGATCATCATAGTAGTGTTCACATAATCACTCGTATACAGATGAAAACATCTAACACATAACCCACACATATGAATGATATGCTAAAAGATGAACACTGTCTAAAAAAAAATGAGAGATGACTTACAATAGACTTATCATGTTTCTATATATATGCCAACCTAGATCTATACAATATGAACTAGAATTTGAATAATTGCACTGAACAATTCTAATGTAGTAGATTACGAATGACAGAGCACACCTGTATATTGCAGTATGATTTTGCCAGCTTGTTATAAGACATACCATTTGCAAGACTTCGTCAATTGCAGAACTGAAGATTATATCCAAAGCAGTGTTACAGAGAGAATGGAACATCTGAGTTACTCTTCCTGAGTAGTATGACTACTATCCATTTCTGTTATTGAGAAAACTCCAAGCTTTTTCCTGCAAGGAAGAAATAATTTATCTGTTAGTGGTTTTGTCAAAATATCAGCAATTTGTTCACTCGATGGAACATAGTTAATTAACACTTGTCCAGACTGAACCTTCTCCCTTACAAAGAACAGATCAACTTCTACATGTTTTATTTTTGAGTGTTGAATAGGATTTTCTGAAATTGCAGCTGCACTTGTACTATCCGTCCAGACCTTAGGAACAGATGAAACCCGAAGACCCATTTCTGTAATGAGTGTTTTTACCCAAATGATTTCACAAACAGCATTGGCAATTGCTCGAAACTCAGCCTCTGCACTTGATCTAGCAACCACAGATTGCTTTTTAGAACTCCAAATGATAGGATTACCATTTAAGAGAAGATAATGACCAGATATTGATTTTCTGTCTGCAAAGTCACCACCCCAATCTGCATCACAGTAAGATGTTAACGATATCTCTTTTATAGGAAATGAGTTGTTTCTAAACAAGAGACCGTGATCAATGGTGCTTTTAAGATATCTTACAATATGTATTACAGCTTTCCAGTGACTTACAGATGGATTTTGCATATATTGGCTCAGTTTGTTAACAGAGAAGTTTATGTCTGGCCGAGTAACACATATGTGCTGCAATGCCCCAATTGTGATTTTATACAATGTTACATCTTCAAATGGTTCATCACATGCAATGATACCTGTTTTTGATAAGCAGTTGCCTGTCATTGACGTAGGAAAGCTTGTTGTCGCATTGAGTCTGAGTTTGGCAATCAGTTCTTGAACATACTTTTTCTGATTAAGCAACAAGAAATCATCAGTAGCTGTCACTTCCATTCCTAAAAAAATAGCTCAAATTCCCTAGATCTTTAAGTTTGAACTCATCATTGATTATACGAATTACCTCACTGATTTCAGAAGATGATGGACCTGTTACAACAATATCATCTACGTATACTAGTAAAAACACATAACCTAGATTTGTTTGTTTTATAAACAGGAAACTATCCTCTACTGAGGCTTTAAAATGTAACACTGTTATAAGAACGAGGTGCTTGTTTTAACCCATAGAGAGCTTTGGAGAGTTTACAAACGAGAATTTTTTCTGAATGCGAGACTTGTTCAAAACCTGGTGGTTGAATCATATAGACTTCTTCAGATAAATCTCCATGGATAAAGGCATTGTTAATATCAATCTGTATTAAACTCCATTTTTGAGATAAAGCAAGAGATAACACTGCACATACCGTTGCAGATTTCACCACTGGACTAAACGTTTCCTGGAAATCGAATCCAGCTTTCTGTGAGAACCCCTTTGCCACTAACCTAGCCTTGTACCTGGCTATAGATCCATCAACATTCTTCTTTATCTTGAATATCCACTTGCAACCTATAGGAGTTCCTCCTGCAGGCAACTCAACAACATACCAAGTTTTGTTAGTTTGAAGAGCAAAATACTCATCATCTACATCTGCTTTCCAATGAGGACATTGTATAGCTTGATGATTGGATTTTGGTTCTTCAAAGCGAAGACTCTCTTGATCATCTACTATTGCAAGAAGATTGAATAGAGTGATGCTGATTTGCTTTAGACTTTGCCCTGGTTTGCATTGGATGACAGTTTTTAATAGGAGATGATAACGAAATGTCTATAGGAACAGATGAAATAACAGGAAGATTAGAACTGACATTAGTAGATTTTATAGGAACAAGTTGATCATTGCTTAATCTGTAAGAAACTATATGAGGTGAATAAGTAGGAGAAACAACCTGATTATCTTGCAACATACTGTTATTTGGAACAGAGTTATGCGAAGAAGAATGCTCATTTGATAGACCCGAAGAATTAGCAGAATCTGGTAATGGATACTGACGATTTGATGATGATAAAGTCTGACGAATAACAGATGGAGGTGTTATATCCTACACATGAGCATGTCCCAATCCATGATCGTCTACCTAAATATCAGGTAAGTTAAAATGAGAATCACAGGGTAAAAAGAAAGGTTTGGATGTGTAATTCTGAGTTGGTGAAGATGAGGTAAAAAAAACTACCTTTTGTGTCTGCAAATGGAAATGTTTGTTCATGAAACACAACATTTCTAGTTGTATATACTCTACCTGAAACATCACATTGCTTGGATATGTGATTTGTAGGCTGATTGTGCAGTCTTAGAAAACTAACAAGGATCTTGTTAGACGGGTGACCCAGACGCATGTGCCACAGTTGAGACTCCTTTCCTGTGTCTAAAGTCGACAAAAAAAACACTCAAGATCTGTGTTTCCAATGGGATCAGAGGTTATAGTTGCAGATTTCTCCTTTATAGTGTCAATTTGAATAGAAATGTAATCATTTTTCTTTATTTCAGTAGCAGAAGGAGAACTACATGATATCTCAAGAGTATTGCTAGAGTCCTTACTATCTGATACAGCTGGAACAACCACAGTATCAAACTTATTACACATTGAATTATTAGACATTTTAGACACAAATCCTGAACTAGAATTAACAAACTGGCAACTTTTAATCTTTGACAGATCAAGTCTATACAGACCCGAGCTTTCATAGCCACGCAGCAGGTCATTGTGAGATTTTTCATCACGAACAGAGCAATATCCAGCATGAAACTCGAAGTAAACAACATTATCCCTGGCGAACTGAGATACAGACAGAAGATTCTTAGTAACAAATGGAGTATATAGCATATTGTGAAGTAATAATTTTCGAGAGCCATCACTATTAAAAGTATTAATAGTAGGGACTATAGCAGAACCAATGGCTGAGATGTTTAAAGCTGAACCATTACCCACTGTCACTTTACCTTGACCATTGTAAGGTATACATGTATTGAATTGTAAAGGAGAGGCATTCGTCAAATGGTTTGTAGCTCCTGAATCAGCAAACCAATTTGCATCCTGATGATTGTATAGAGATGTTGATGCAGTATGAGCATGAGGATTGTGGACAACAGATTGAGCATCCATATTGTTTCCTGCCATTGAACTTGCTACAAATGGTGTATATGGAGTACCAGGTATGGAATTGTATGTAGGCTGAATATATTGATTTGGTACTATAGGGTGAGAATACTGAAACACTGATGAATTGTATGGAGGAATATGAGAAACAGGTGCTATATTGTAAGACTGCATTGGAAGAACAGATGGAAGATTGTAATTCACAGACGAACTAGGAGGCATGGTATACACTTGAGGAGAAAAGGTTTGAGAAGAAGGAGCCTGGTAGCTGAAAGGCATTGGAGAAGGCTGACCATGCTGAGGAGGCTGGGTCTGATTGTGAAAATTTCCTGACACATGACTTTGATTGCTTGAATTATCTGATGCATCATCCCACTGTGTTGAGCACAAATTGACATTTGGTGCTTGTGAATTTCCAGGATCAGTAACTCATGTAAAGTTAACATTGAATCTGTGGTAACACCTGTGGACAAGGTGACCAAATTTTCCACAGAGCTGGCATTGTGGCCGATTGTTGCCAAAACCTCGGCCACGTCCCCTGCGTCTTCCTTGATTAGAGTAATTGGTTGAACCATTGAAGTTGTTATTCGACTGACCTGATGCCTCTGAATATCCTGGAAGAGAAGGTATACCTTCATTCCTCGCTTGTGAGCCAACATTTCCCGTGATTGATGAACCTGCAGATTCACCATCTCCAGAACCACCATATCCAAAACCAGTAGACTTGTTAACAGAACCAACATTAACAACAACATTGGCAGTCGCATTTGCATCAAACAGCATATCAATTTGTCTAGCTTCCGCATCCAAAAGAACAGAACTAACAGAGGCTATATCATACGCATTTCTGCTCGCATGTATTACTGCTACCACATTATCGAATTGGCCTTTAACTCCATTAAGGATAATTGATATATGTTGTATCTCTTCTATAGGATGACCACAACTAGAGAGACTATCACATGCTGATTGAATAGCAGTTAGATAGTCACGCATGCTTTGATGAGAGAGTTTCCTTACCTTCAATTTATCGTATAGATGCATAATTCTTGTTGTGGAGGAAGACGAGAAATCCCTGTGGAGTTTTTGCCAGATTGTAGTTGCAGACATACAGCAGTGAGTCCACGACTCACCTGAGAAGACACCGAATCTAGCATCCAAGAAGCAAGCGAGCTGTCCTTCTGAACATATCTGCAGTATTCTGGATTCTGTTCTTCATTTCCGTCTGCACCTTGTATAAGAGGTGGAATCGTGTTGTTGCCATAGAGATGTGCTTCGAGGTTGTATCCACGAACAGCAAGTAAGATTTGTTGCCGCCACGATTGGAAGTTTTCTTCTCCTTCCAATTGCGACACCTTCTTGTTAAAGAAGAAAGCTGAAATTTCCTCCATTAATGACAGAGGATTCTTTGCGCAAGGATGAATTCACAGAGTGCAGAACCGAAAAAGCTCTGATACCATGTCAAGATTATAGAACTAAGAGAATAAGAAATGAAAAATCAGAAAGACTTACAGAGGAAGCAACCAACTGATTCAACAAAATTTCATTTCAAGGTAGGTTAGTTCGTTACACTTCATCTGTATATATACTGTATCAGAACTCAATATTTACAGCTAAGTCCTCAGCATATTTGCACAATGATCCTCAATCTATTCTTACATCCTAACAATAACGGGCAGTCACGGTAGCCTACCTATCCACAACGACATGCAAATAATGCAAACCCCCTATCTCCCTATGATGCAACCTCAAAATACAGCTCTCCCCTCCCCACAATAGTCAATGCCTCGACAACCGTTCATCCTCTGGCCTGAGCTTTCCCACCTTCGCCCAGAACCCCTCAAAAGTCAAACACGCACCAACCCATCCAAAGACGTAAGCCTATCTGATTGGGAACCATCCAGTAGAAACCCTTTAGACCAGGGTCTCAACCTCATTGTCATTATGGAATACCTAATCGAACCCCCACGCTAACCTACAAACCCCACTGCTGTACATGGTGAGAACGAAGACAGAGTTGATCACCACCACTTGACAAAGAAGACAAAGATACAATGCCAAAAAGATCAAAGGGAGGATAAAACCAACCATAAGGGCTTCGACATAAGAGTGAAAAACAACGAACCAAAGAAAACAGCAGGTGTGGGTGGATGGAAGAGATCCAACAGAGCTGTCAAAAGAGATGACCCAAAAGCAAGTGATGAGCAGGTAGTAGGAGGACTTGCAAACTCAAAAAGGGGTTCTGGTAGTTGTCCCAAACAGCCACACAGACTCAATGATCATCCTTAGTGGGAACTGTCATGGGTTGGGGTCTCCCCTAAAAGTTCTCCATCTAAAAGCCACATAAGAAGAGTCCGACCAGTGGTAGTATTCTTGATAGAAACGAAACAACCGGAAGATTTTTGTGAACAGATTAGAAGGAGATAAAAATGTAGAAATCACTTTATGTCAACCCAATTGGGATTAATGGAGGTTTAGCGATGTGGTGGACTAGCGAAGTCTCAGTAGAATGCAAGCATATTAGCAAGAACATCATCGATTGTGAGGTTAAAATCGGATGGGTAGAAAATGTTTCTCTCATGTATGTATGGGGATCCTGACTTTGGGAGAAGAATACAGATGTGTAATAGGCTAAGGGGAATAGGGGAATATAGAAGAGAACCATGGATTTGCCTAGGGGACTTTAATGACATTAGCAATCACAATGAGAAGATAGGTGGTCGCCGTAACGCATTCATAAGTTTTCAAGAAGACCTTGGTGTGGGAGATATTGGCTTTAAAGGCCAAATGCACACATGGTCAAACAACCGAGGAGGGGATGAAAGAGTTATGGAGAGACTTGATCGGGTATTAGCAAAGGAGAGGTGGTGCGCTAGATACCATCGAGTTCAATGCTTAAACAGATTGGCAATTGGATCGGATCACTCCCCTATCACCCTAGTGCTTGACTGTTCAGACGCAAAAGGGAAGAGAAGATTTATATTCGAGGAAATGTGGCTCGAAAAACAAGAATGTTTCGAGGTGATAAAGAAAGCATGGAGTAGGGGTGGAAACATTTCTCGAGCTGTAGAATTAAGACCAAAATTCAACTCATGTCGAAAGGAGCTCATTGGATGGAGCAAACTCAGGTTCTCGAATAATAAGTTAGAAATGGGAAAGGTGAAGAGGAAACTCTCTCAGCTCAGCAGGGCTGCCCCAACTCAACCGACAACGGAGGAGGAAAATGCTCTAAAATCTAAACTCAATGCACTTTGAAAGAATGAGGAGATTTTCTGGAGACAGAGATCAAGAGTGAATTGGCTCAACCACGAAGATAGAAACTCAAAGTTCTTCTACCAAACGACTCTCGAACGAAGGAGGAGAAACAAAATTGTTAAGATCCGCGATTCGGAAGGGAGATGGATTGACAAGGAGGAGGATATATTACAGGAGATCCATATGTTTTAATTGGAGCTGTTCCAATCAGGTAGAGGGGATGAAATGAATAGCAGTGAATTCGGAGAACTGCTAAATTGTTTGCCTACACAGATCTCAGCGGACATGAATAAGCACCTCACGAGAGAAGTAACGGAAGTGAAGGTTAGGCAAGCGGCATACCAGATGGGGGGGGCTCAAGAGCACTGGGTCTGGATGGCTTCTTGGGATCCTTCTTTCAACGGAACAGGAATGTTGTATGTCCAGACATGGTCACCTCGGTCAAAGCCTTCCTCTCAATAGGTATTCTTCCTTCATTTCTAAACCAAACTGACATTACCCTGAGTGTGCTTTATGGGTGGATAAATGAATGTATATCGACGGTATCTTATAGAGTCATAGTCAACGGGAAGAGATCAAACATTATCACTCCATCTAGAGGCCATAGGCAAGGGGACCCCTTTTCCCCTTATCTATTTATAATTGTGGCAGATGTCTTATCCACAATGGTGGAGCAAAACGTTAGAAACAGGGAGCTGGAAGGAATCAAGCCGAGGAGAACCTGTCCAGGGATCCACCATCTTTTCTTCGCTGATGATTCACCATTCTTTTTAAAAGGAATGGTGAATAATGCACGAGTATTGAAGAATACCTTAGACGTGTACTGCAAGGCTTCCGGTCAGAAGGTAAATTTTGCAAACTCCTTTTTTTTTTAGTGACAATTAGGACTTGTAGTTATCCATCTTCTTAGAGCCACAAGCCAATGAGCGGAGCCTTTAGGTGTTCAGCCTCCGCAAGTCATTGTCGACAACCAGGACCTGTAGTTATCCAGTTTGTGGAAGTCACAAGTCGACAAGCGGATGCTTTAGGTTTTCAGCATCCGCAAGTCATCCCCAACGAGTCACAAGTCAACGATTAGAGCCTTAGTTGTTCAGCCTTCGCAAGTCATTCTCGACAACCAGGACATGTAGTTATCCAGTTTCTGAAAGTCACAAGCCAACGAGCGGAGCCTTTAGGTGTTCAGCCTCCGCAAGTCATCTTCGACGACCAGTACCAATAGTTATCCAACTTCTGAGAGTCACAAGTCGACAAGCGGATCCTTTAGGTTTTCAGCATCCGCAAGTCATCCCCAACGAGTCACAAGTCAACGATTAGAGCCTTAGGTGTTCAGCCTCCACAAGTCATCCTCGACGACAAGGACCTGTAGTTATCCAACTTCTAGGAGTCACAAGCTAACGAGCGGAACCTTTAGGTGCTCAACTTCCGCAAGTCATTCTCGACAACCAGGACTTGTAGTTATCTAGATTCTGGAAGTCATAAGTCCACGAGCGGGGTATTCAGGTGTTCAGACTCCGCAAGTCATCCTCGATGACTAGGACCTATAGTTATCCAGCTTCTGGGAGTCACAAGATGACGAGCATGGCCTTTAGTTGTTCAACCTCTGCAACTCATCCCCAACGAGTCACAAGCCAACGAGCGGGGCCTTTAGGTGTTCAACCTCTACAAGTCATCCTCGATGACCAGGACCTGTAGTTATTCAGCGTATGGGAGTCACAAGCCGACGAGCATAGTCTCGAGGTGTTCAGCCTACGCAAGTCATTCTCGACAATCGGGACCTATATGTGTCTAGTTTCCGAAAGTTGCACGATAAAAAAAATCTTCAACAACCAGGACTTGTAGGTGTCCAGCTTCTGGAAGTCACAAGTTGATGAACGGAGCCTTTAGGTGTTCAACCTATGTGAATCATCATGAACGATCGGGACCTATAGGTATATAGCTCCGAAAGTTGCATGATGTTGTATGTCTACTATACGAATAATGAATTGAGTGAAGCCAAAATAAGTTGTTTGTCTTTGAACACACACTCATGTGATCACCTCCATGAGCGCGTATTCAAAGAGGGACAACTGTAAACACCTGATTTTGGCTTGGGGTCCAAATACCATACGCGAGGAACCGGGCCGAAAAAAGTCGATATAAAAAAACAAGTAAATATATATATATAAATCACTCACAAGAATACATATTTTCCTTTGGTCAAATTGAAGAAAATATCAATCAATTTGCTTTGGTCAAGTTGAAGAAAATTTTAACCAATTTTGCTTTGGTCAAATTGAAGGAAACATTAGGCCAAATTGAAGAAAATGTCAACCAATTTGCTTTTGTCAAATTGAAGGAAAAATTAGGCCACATTGAATAAAATATCAACCAATTTACTTTGGTTAAATTGAAGGAAAAAAAATCCACTTTCATATTAAATTATTAAAATAAGAATATACCCCCTATAAATGGAGATGCTACGGTTGATGAAAGAAAAACCAAAAGATATAAGGAAGAAATGGCAGAAGGGAGAGCTCAAAGGGGGAGGTCGTAAGCTTCGACCAATTCAAGGAGGGAATGAAGAAAAAGAAAAGAAAAAAAAAGAGAGAACTTTTTTTGAAAGTGGGGTATTGAAAAACAAATAGAGAGAAATTGAGTGAAGAAAAATCGACAATTATCAGTCTCGATTTCTCGTACGGTATCTAAACTCTGAGTGACGTAGGTATATCCCTCTCGTATTCAATATTGTATTTATATGTCCTAATGTGAATAAAGTTTGTGTTATTGATATTAGGTGTTTATAGTTATATTTCGTATAGAAATCGTACTTAGTTTTAAGTTTGGTATAACTTTGGGGTCATTTTAAACATTTGTGAAAATTATGGGAGTTGTTTCGGTCAAAAAAATAATATTTTCGAAATGACTTAGGTCATTCTCAAACTTTGTTGAATGTTACAAATCGGTATGTTGACTCTCGGGTCATTTTAGGACTTTACCGACTGTTATAAACCAAACCTGAAATGTTTTGGGCCATTTTTGCGATTTTTAAAATATTGTTTTTAATTAGCTCGAATTTTAAATAATTGCATTTTGGTCTCTAAAGTTTTCTGTACATCCCATTATCTCTCAAGGTGTCACAAATTAGTCCAATGCGCTTCGTATTTTGAAAATCACTCGTGTATGTTTGACACGTTTAAAATGACCCTAAAGTTAAACCACCCTATTTGAGCACGATTAACCTCAATATCTCTTGTTTATTTATTTAAAATTAACTCGTAAATAAAAAAAAATGCTTTTACATGATTTATTTAAGGGTAAAATACGAGTTTCCCCCTGAAGTTTGAAATTTAAGATTCTCCCTTAATGTTTGAAATTTAAAATCTTAGTCCTAATGTTTGGCTCAGATGAAAAATCCTCCAATTCCATCACTTATTTGTTTGTTCTTGACGGAACTTTATCATGTGTGTGGCACATGCTATTTTAGTGATCAAATTGCCCTTCTTCATGCATAAAATCTTGCTAAGCAACAGAATTGTGGTTCCAACGACAAGAACAAAAAACAAAAGAGTAGCAATCAAATCTACCATTATCTAGTTCAGATATTTCCATATAATGGCTCCAGCAACCATCAGCCCACTCAACTGTATTAGATCCACAATTACATGAAGGGAGGCTCCTTGAAGGTTTATGTTTAGAACTTTTGGACTCACCACATCCATGAACTCATCTTCAATTTTCCCTTGTTTGGGAAGTGAAGATAAATCCTCTTCCTAGGATCAAGTTGATTTTAAACCCAAATGTTCCAATACCAAACATGAGACCTTCGTTGATCCTATCTGCATTCTATAGCATTATGTTAGGTGATTCATAAACTAAGACTCAAGAAAGGAGCCAGATTAGCTGAACGGATAATAGGGCACCGAGAATCTCGAGTCGGCTAAATCCAAAGGAGTGGTGAATTATGGCCTCTCAACCAAATGCTCAGACTGCAGATAGAGAAATAGTAAACCCGATAACGTCGGTAAGCAAATATGCAGCAACGGTGAAGATTGCCAAGCTATTAGCTTTCATGTAACTGATAATCTCCACAATCATCACTAACATGCAGAAAAATTATCAGACCACCGAACTTAGTTGTCAATTTTGAACGATGATTGTTCGCTTCGAGGTCGGAAAACAGACAGACTGGATTGCAGGACTGAAGCGGAACTTGGTCGCAGCGTGTTGACTCGGGCAGAATTGAAATCTTCATCGCCATATCCTTTACACTGCGTTCCATCTCGTAATCTCAATAATCGTTTATGGTCAATCCAATCTCTGATTCAAACGGAAAATAGAAATCATGATGCTAATTCCAGAAAAAACGATTATATCAAATAAAAATAAGCAAATTGAGAACTGGAGATCTAGACAGAGATTTACTTGAATGAGAGAATAGATTAGAAGACAAAGGCTCCATTGATGGGTTCAGGATGTCTGACAAGCTTTTTCTTCTCTGTGGGATCAACTCCAAATCGTCTATTCATGGAAAGTCTAGGGTTAGTTTAATCTCCTTGGCGGTGGAAAAATAAATTAACGAAGGTGAAGGGGAGAAAGAAGGTGATCTGGGTCTGTTAGATTCTGAGGGCAATTTGGTCACTTCCATTCTTTAAAATATCACATGCCACGCACATGACGAACATTTCGTTAGTAATAAACGGTCAACTAACGGAAATGGGGTATTTTTCATTCGGTCCAAACATTAGGACTAAAATTTAAAATTTTAAACATTAAAGGGGAAACTTAAAAATGGAGTAAACTTTAGGGGGAACTCGTATTTTACCCTTTATTTAATTTGAAGAAAATGCATATCATCTCTTTGGCCAAGTGTGATCAAAACGGGCAAATCGGACAATTCAGGCAAATCGGTAAAAATATATTCAAGAAGCAATGTAAAGTACTGAATGTGCGGATTATGAGCTCGCGAGCTCTTAAAACGTAATCGAACCCCCGAACTCGATTCTCTGGGCGTAAACCTTTCCAAGCCTTAGGATGTTAACTCCATGTACCCTAGGCAAATTTTAGGATTCCGATTAGCCAGCTTTAATTAATCGGTGCCGACTCTTTCATTTTTGCGGTCTTGTTGATGACCCCACTCGACCGGACCCATCGCGCACCAAGACCTGTCATTTTCGAGCGAACAAAATGAAATTATTTTTCAAAAAGGATCGTAGAAAGTCGGATCGGATGTCCGACACTAAACATAATTGTAATCTATATAATCTAAGGTTAAAGCACGACATTGTCTCCTAATGTTTAATTAAAAATTAATCTTTTTTTTCTAAAGTTTAAATCATAAAATTTCATTACCTTATGTTTTGACAAAATAAAATTTTGCCTCTAATATCAGCCTTTTCATCCTTTCATCCAAATTTAAAAGGAAGTTTAATTAATGTCACAGTTTAATCCTTTTAAACTATTTTAAATATTATAATTGAGTCATGATTCGATCGGGGTTCGATTGAGCTCCAATCGATGGGGCTCGAGTCTGGGCCTTGATCCAGACTTAACCCCCATGGGTGGGCGACCAGGTTTGGATTAAGACGTAGACTGGCCCCATGGGTGTGGGAACAGGTCTGCGTTAAAACCCAAACCCGAGCACCAATTGAAATGGGAACTAGTTCGACCTCAATTCGATTTTTTATAATCATATTCATAACCAAACTTATTAATCACGATTTACATGCATACGCATATTCAAAATGATCATATTTTATTCATCTTCCTATCAATCAAATTTTGGACATTTCTATACAAAAAGATTAATTCAATTGTTAAAACATTGTAATTTCTAACATAATTTAGATGTAAAATTAAATACTGTAATTTTAACATAATTAACACTCATTAGTATTATATTAATACATAATTATTATAAGTATATATAATAACCATTGTTATGGTTAACCACAACTATGACATGATCATAACCATTACGGATAAAAAAAAAACTCATCAGTATAATCACATTACACTATAATAATATAGTTAAACATATACATAAATAACAATTATAATTACTGTTTTCAGATTTTTACTTCGGTCCCTTATTGAGCTGTGATCTCAATTGAGGAACTCAAACTAATTAAATGAATATGCGATAATTAATTCAGGCGAGGAATTAAAACGGTTCCTTTGTAGAGAAGGGAACCCAATCTTTTCTCTTATCTAGTGGTGACTGCGGACGGTTGTCTCCATCCTTAATAACAACTCTGAAATCTGAATAATGGGACTTGACGCCTGACGGACATTATAAAGATGGGCACGCAGGTGCAATATTTCTTTAAAATAAATAAAATGAAACCTTATATATTCATAGAACGAGAGTGAATTTCATACATAATCTATATAATAGAACGAGACATTTTTGTGTCCTTTACTTGAATCCTTTGGGTTGGGGTTGAACCACGAGGGTCCAAGCCGCCATGGATGATGCTTGAAGATAACTTAAGTCACGTGCATTGCCCGACAAAATAACAACCAATTGCAAAGATAATGTTGTTGTTCCGAGTTCCGACCATATACATATTATTCTGCCTTGAAGAAATCTTTGAGTGGAGCTTCCACGATCAATAGTAGGGAATGCACCGATTTCCATAATCCTTGGATCAAGCAAACTTTTTTAGTGTCTTTTTAAAAGAAGCGTAACATACGGATATTACTAGACTCATATTAAAACGACCTAATTTTTCTTCCTTTTTTGCCGTCATTTCAATAAAATATGTCCACAATAGATCACGAGGCTTCGTGGTTTTTGGTGATGAGTTCATTGAGAGGTCCACAGATAGATCTAGAATCTAGATGCTTATTTTATTTTATATAATACACAATATTTTATGGGGGAGAAATCTTTGTTCGGGTCACAATTATTCAGCACCACTAAGCCCCCATCCTCTTCAATTGATTTCATCGTGATAGATATGCATTTGTCTTTCTGCACTAAATTATGAGATGATTGATTGTGCTTTTGATAATACACATTAATCAAATTGAAAGTATATACATATATATATATATATTCATGTCTTTCATGGATATGAAAATTCACGTTCCAAGACTTTATGCATATTCACTCACTATATTTTTTTTTTAAATACTAGAAAAAACAGATAAAACCATTAAAAAATATATTTTTAATATAATATATTTATTAAAAATAACAAATAATAAACATAATAAATATTTAGTGTTTTTTTTTTAAATTATATTTCATATTTTTAATAACAATATTAAATTATATTTCATATTTTTAATAACAATATTAAATTATATTTCATATTTTTAATAACAATATTAAATTATATTTCATATTTTTAATAAAAATATTAAATTAAAAAATGTTGTTTTCCAATTTTTTTGGTATTTTTTAAAAATTATTTAGTTTTCTAAATTATGGACTAATCATATTGACCCATATCATTTTCCATCCATATTTAACGGAAAACTTAACGGAGTTAACAATTTGCCCCAATTTCGAAAGTATGGGTAGCAAAATTTTAAAAAAGCAAAGTTCATGTAACAATTTATAAAGTGCACAAAGTTAGAGTATCAATTTAGTTAGTAACGATTTTGCTTTTAGTAGGAGACTATGATTAAGAAAAACATTTGTAAACCCCAAAGTCATAAAGCAATGTATGTCTGTGTTATTCTTATAACAAATAAAGAATAGGAGTGGTTCACTTCAATTCAATTCTAGATTTGGATTGAAATTGAAATTTAAGTTATCTAACTTTATCTTGAGAATGAGATGGTTCATATTAATTACTATACTTTTGATTTTTTAATCCGATATCGATCTAGATTGATTGAACCGTTAAAACATTTTCTTTATGAAATTTGAATTATTCTAGTTGAAATGAATTTTTCTATTAATTTTAATTATTTTTATCATTTAATTATCATTTCTTTATCACGTAAGTAATATTTCCTGTCACTTTATTTTTTAATAAGCACAATTACTTTAACAAAAATAAGTTGTATAATGAGTTGAAAGCACAATGGAGGAAATAAGTTGAAACTCAAAGTTACAACGTCATTCTTTACTTGGGTTCCCCTATAGCAATGTTGCTCATACAATTATGATTTGTGGGAAAACGTAACATGTCTGCTTTGTTTGGTGGCCATATATAATTTGTGCTCCCTTGTAAATCTGTCATCATAATTTGTCTTGAAGTTGTGCGACTCACCAATTTGGTAAGATGAAGTTACTATAGTCGCGGTATGAGGCGAATCATGATATACATATCAGGTATGGTGCAGTATCAATCTGGATCGTTAAGAATTTGTATATAATTTTACAAAAATATAAATATTATATTTACCTATTAGTATCAATGTGCATGCAATATGTACAAATTGTGCTTATAATTAGGATAAGTATTTGATTGATAGTTGAATTTTGAGGCTAACTTAATTTGCTAGCAGATTTTTTTAAAACATTATTGATTATACTATAACTTTACATAAAGTTAAAAATTACTAGTTTTGTTTAATAATAGTAACTTTTGTTTATTATTATTAATTTATTTTAATTTTCCAAGAATGTAAGAATTTGTAGTTGTCATGTTCAAAGGAAATCTGACACAAAATTAAAGTATGGGGTCGTACCAATGCTATGATTCGTTGAGTGTCAGTAAAATCGGCCGACCGTTTTCCGACCTTTTTTTTTTTTTGGCCAATCCCGTTTTCCGACCTAACTAACTAACTTTCACACATAGAAATGTATTTCTTCAGGAAAACAAAATACTAACCTAATTAAATTCGAATTTTTTGGTGTACTTACGTTCTCTACTTATTTCCTCACAATAAATAAACTAGTTTTATTTACCCTAGTGAAGCTTGATATATTATTAGGTTCTTTTAAGGCCCGACCCTTGACTTTAAAAAAACAACAGTCTCCATCATCATTACATTGTCATGTAAATTTAATTCGTATAAATTAAAATTTCCCATTAAGTCTTGCTATTTTACATACAAAATATTTGTACATAAAATAATGCAAAATACAACAAAATTTTATTTTATTTTTTAAAAATCTTGATTGATCTTGTTTGTGTGACGGTTTGTCTGTTTGTTTGATAGGTTTACGAAGATGATACTAATTTAGCTTTCTTATGCCAACTCTCATAATAAATACAATATTTATTATTTTTTGATAAATTGTAAATCATGATATATTTTCACAAACAGTGGAACAAATTTGTCGGCAGAACTTATTTGTATGAATTAAATGAGGCCATTTTTCTCTCTAATATAGAATTTAAAAAGTATATATTCAAAAGTATTAATAACAAAAAAAATACCTATCAAATCAAGACACCGACAACATTTGTTGTACACGCTGCCACATAAAATCAAGAGGGGGTTCGATTGTTTTAGAACACCAGCTATAATATCTTATGTGACCGGTTTGTGTAACAAATTTTAATAACAAAGGTATGTATGAAAGGGAGAAAAAAAGCATTAAACTTTATAAGCACATAGGGTAATCTGTACAAAACACAACAATGATATTATAATTTAAAACTTGAAAAAAAATCTCATTTAGTTTCCTCGAGACACGACTTGTCATGGTCGAGTAGATTTTTTTAGACTGAATACTCTTGGCATCTAATTTTACCCGATAATGTATTTTTTGGATAGTGTTAAAATATGTTATTTTTTACTACGTGATCACTAACATTGTTCCAAATTTCAATAATACTGTTGGTCATCATTCTCGACCATATAATTTCACGCATACATGCAACATGATAACGGCTCAATGGAACGACTCAAATACTATTGAGCCGTGAATAATTTATTTATGTTATTATTCACAACTCAAACACTATTGGGCAATCATTTTATTTAAAAAAAAATTGCGGCCCAAATATTAGAGCCGTGAAATAAAAAAAATTTATATTATTTTTGACAACTCCTTTTTTTGAGTAGTTCTTATTTTAAAGAATTAAGTTTTTTTTTCGCTATTTTTCACGGCTCATTTTCTTTGAGCCGTACTGTTTTTAAAGAAATTAATAATTTTCTTTTTGCTATTTTTCACGGCTCAATCACTATTGAGCCGTAAAGAAAATTTAAAAAAAAAATCAAATTTCACTTTCCCGCCGTCTTGTTTTCTTCTTCAACTTTCACATGTTCTTTCTCACTTCCATCTTCTTCAACGTTTTTGAGGTACCCTTTCACTTTCACCTCTTCTTCACCACAAGCTTCTCTTTCACCTCAACTTCCTCGTCTTCACTCTGGCGCCGAATATCTCAGACTTCACTTTCACCCCAGCCTTCACTTCATCCCTCTCTGCGACTCTGACAAGAAGAATGCGAGAACGAAGTTGGAGCCCTCAACGTCCATTGTCTTCATCCTATAAGGAATAATAATAATAGTACAAATATTTAGCAACTGTAATATTCCTATTATAGATAGTTTTATCTAACAATATTCTCCCTCCCTAACTATTAGGGTTTTCCATTCTAAGAGATTATTCTCTCTTGTATATATGCTCTTGTAATCAAGACTTGTAAAACAGGTTAATATACAAAAAGCATTTCAAGTATAATATTATTATGGTATCAGAGCATTTAACTCCAACGAGTGCTGCTTGATCCTACCTTCATCCCTGCGACTGCATCCCTTGCTCAAATCCTTACGTACGTGACAGCCCTCCTGCAATCCGTCCAATGGCTTCTGACTCGTCTTCTCTCGCTGCCGCTGGCCTTATTACAATCAACGTTGCAGCCCAGTTGCCCGTCAAGCTGACGCAGACGAACTACCCGTCATGGCGAGCACAATTCATGCCTCTCCTCATCGGGTGTGATCTCATTGGATATGTCGATGGACAAATCGCATGCCCCGCCAAGACCATCACCACCAACAGCAAAGAGGAACCTAACCCAAAATACACTCTTTGGGTTCGTCAAGACCAACTCATCCTCCATGCAATCATTGCGTCCTTGACGGAACCGGTGATATCCGTCGTCAGCCTCTGCCAAACCTCCCGAGCTGCTTGGACCACGCTCGGCAGGCTCTACGCAAATCGCTCTCGATCGTGTCTCATGTCTCTCAAGGAACAGCTGTCCCGATTGACCAAAGGAAGCAAATCGATTGCAGAATTCCTCGGACAAATCAAGGCAATTGCCGATGAACTCTCCATCATCGGCTCGCCTCTCGATGAGATTGATTTGGCCATTCATGCGTTGAATGGTCTCGGGCACGACTACAAGGAGATTTCCGCCGCAATTCGAGCTCGAGAAACCTCGATATCATTCGAGGACCTCTACGACAAACTTCAAGAGCACGAGCGCTTCCTTCTTCGTGACGAGCCCTCCTCCGATTCAGCCGTCGTGACGGCAAACTATGCTCAGAAGCCCTCCGGCCGCAGGTACAATAATAATCGTGATAATAATAATTATCGTGGTAACAGGAACCATGGCTCTCAGCCTCAGCACCAAGCTGTCAATCAGTCGAGCTCTCGCGGAAATTATCGTGGGAACAATTCTCGCGTAGTTTGTCAGCTATGTGACCGTCTGGGTCATACTGCCAGGACCTGCCGTGTGCCACCCTCACGCCAACCTACAGCCCACACCGTGACTACCGAAAAGGACACATCGTCAAAATCATGGCTCATGGATTCGGGTGCCTCTCACCATATCACCTCGGATCTTCAAGACTTGTCTATCTACTCCGATTATGATGGTCTCGACACTGTTATCGTCGGCAATGGAGATGGTCTTCCCATCACTCACTCTGGTCAAGCCTCGCTCCCTACTCCTTCTGGCTCCTTTTTATTAAACAATGTGCTATGTGTGCCGGCTATCAAACGGAACTTGATTTCAGTCTCTCAGTTTTGCAAAACTAACGATGCGTCCATTGAATTTTTCCCGTCCTACTTTGTTGTGAAGGACCTTCGCACAGGGGAGTCACTTCACCAGGGCGCAAACAATAATGGCATTTATGAGCTCAGTCCGTCATTCTCGCGACAATTGGCGGCAGTTTCAGTCAAGACGAGCAAATGGCATCATCGTCTAGGTCATCCGGCTTCCAAGACCCTAGACGTTTTATTTCGCAGTTATATTTCAGCCGGGACTAAATCAAATAAAGAGCCTTGCAATGCTTGTTCTTGTAATAAAATTCATCGACTACCGTTTGATAAATCGTCGCTTACGAGCTCTCGACCGCTTGAACTCATTTATTCGGATGTTTGGGGACCGGCACCTATGCACTCCATTGATGGCTTTCGATATTATGTTATATTTGTCGATCACTTCACGCGATACATTTGGTTTTATCCATTAAAACGAAAATCAGATGTTGCTGTACTTTTCTCACAATTCAAGCAGGTCGTGGAGAAGTTCTTCGATACGGTCATCAAGTGTTTATACACAGATGGAGGTGGCGAGTTCACGGCGCTGAAACCCTTCCTTAGGGCACACGGCATCTCCCATCTTCTCACGCCGCCTCATACGCCACAACACAACGGCATGGCGGAACGACGACATCGCCATATCGTTGAAACCGGTCTCACACTACTTCATCATGCAAGCGCACCTCTCAAGTTGTGGTCCTATGCCTTCCAAACGGCAGTTTATTTAATTAATCGGTTGCTGACACCGATTATTGCGAACCACTCTCCGTACGAACGTATTTTCAACGAGATACCGAACTATGAGAAGCTCCGTGTCTTCGGGTGTCTTTGTTACCCGTGGCTCAAGCCATACTCACCGCACAAATTGGCTCCCAAGTCCCGCCCGTGTGTGTTCGTTGGCTACTCTCTTCAACAAAGTGCCTACCGATGTCTTGACTTGTCCTCAAGCACAATCTTCACTTCCCGCCATGTCACGTTCGTTGAAGAGGTATTCCCCTTTGCCAAGGCAGCCACGACATCACCTCCAGCGACCGTGCAAAGCCTCCTACCTCAATGGGATCCTGCCCTTGAGCCTCCTCTTGCCGAGATTCCCTTCAATCCGGCGCCAGCACCTCCTGCCGTAGCCAATTCGGAGCTTCCGCCTATCACTGCCACCGTGCCGTCCCTGCCGCCCACGGCAGAATCGTTGTCGTCCGCCACCACAACTGAGCCGCCGCCGGAGGAGTCTCGTCGGACTCATTCCATGACAACGAGGGCACAAAACAATATATTCAAACCCAAACGTCTATTTGCGGCCGCGAAACACCCGCTCCCCTCAACGGTGGAACCGTCCTCTTTCTCGACGGCTAACAAGGATCCCCTATGGCGAGCCGCTATGACCGATGAGTTCGCTGCACTTGTTCGTAATGGTACGTGGGATCTCATTGCACCGCAGCCTCATATGAACATCGTCGGCAACAAATGGGTATTTCGTATCAAACATAACCCCGATGGTTCCATTGAGCGCCACAAGGCACGTCTAGTCGCCAAGGGTTTCCACCAACGGCCCGGCATCGACTACAAGCAAACGTTCAGCCCCGTGGTCAAGCCAACCACCGTCCGCACGGTCCTTGCCCTTGCTGCCTCCTTCGGCTGGTCCTTGCACCAACTCGACGTCAACAACGCCTTTCTTCAAGGGACGTTAAGTGAAGAAGTCTTCATGACTCAACCTCAAGGTTTCATCGATCGTGATATGCCCACTGCCGTGTGTCGCCTTCGCAAAGCGATATATGGACTCAAGCAAGCTCCTCGTGCATGGTTCATTGAATTCAGCTCGTATCTCACCCGGTATGGTTTTACCAATTCCGTTGCCGATGCATCCTTATTTATCTATAATCGGGGAGATATTCGTGTTTTTCTACTTGTTTACGTGGACGACATAGTCATCACGGGGAGCTCCCCCAAGTTTATCGGGCAATTTATTCGTGACCTCTCCAATCGGTTCTCGTTAAAGGACCTTGGCTCCTTAACCTACTTTCTTGGTGTTGAAGTCTTCAGAACGGCTGCCGGCATCTTCATTTCCCAAGCAAAATACATACGTGAGCTTCTTGAACGCGTTCATATGGATGGTGCTAAGGAAGTGGCGTCTCCCATGGCCACCACGCCGCTACTCACACTTGATGATGGCTCGGCCACCACGAATGCCACACACTATCGTCAGGTCATCGGTTCTCTTCAATATTTATCATTCACTCGACCCGACATTACAAGCTCTCTCAGTTCATGCATCGCCCGACAGAACTACATTGGACTGCCGTCAAGCGCTTACTACGCTATCTCAAGGGCACGATTCATCATGGTATTTTCTTTCGTGCTCGCTCGCCCTTGCACCTTCGGGTTTTCTCGGACGCTGATTGGGCTCCCGCCTCGACCAATTACTCGTCCACCACGGCATATGTTGTTGTTCTTGGCACAACCGCTATCTCCTGGAGCTCTCATCGTCAACGCTCGATCTCTCGGTCCTCGACCGAGTCGGAATACTATGTTCTCGCTGATGCTTCCGCTGAGGCCGTGTGGATTCAAACTCTACTTCAGGAGCTTGGCGTCCAGCTTGCTCATTCACCATCTCTTTACTGTGACAACGTTGGTGCCACCCAACTAAGTGCTAATCCGGTGTTCCACTCTCACATGAAGCACATTGCCGTTGCCTACCATTTTGTTCGTGATCTGGTGCAACGTGGTCTTGTTCGAGTGTTTAAAATTTCAACGGTCGATCAACCTGCGGATGCCCTTACCAAGCCTCTTTCCAGGGGGCGTTTTCTCCTACTTCGACAGAAGTTAGGACTCCTCGATGGTGCGTCCTACTTCAGGGGGCGTATAAGGAATAATAATAATAGTACCAATATTTAGCAACTGTAATATTCCTATTATAGATAGTTTTATCTAACAATATTCTCCCTCCCTAACTATTAGGGTTTTCCATTCTAAGAGATTATTCTCTCTTGTATATATGCTCTTGTAATCAAGACTTGTAAAACAGGTTAATATACAAAAAGCATTTCAAGTATAATATTATTACATCCCTATCTACGACTCCTTCTTCTTCATCTTACGAATCCTTCGTCTTCATCCCTTACTACGACGACGGAGCTGGAGCCCTCAACGTCCGACGAGAAGAAGGCAAAGAAGAAGGTGAATCTTCGGAGCTGGAGCCTAAGGAGGTCGGAGGTGGACGACGAGATCTTCTTCCAATGGAAGCTTCTACAAGGAGTTAGTCCTAAGTGAGCAAAAGGTCGACGAAGACCACCAGCGAAGAAGACCACCGATGAATAAGGGTCGACGGAGAAGAATACCACCATGGCGAATGAGAAGAAGATCACCATGTCGACGGAGAAGAAGACCACCGGTTCAAAAAATTGTGAAAAATATTTTTTTATAAATATTCATATTTTTTACGGATCAATATATTTTGAGCCGTCAAAAATATAAAAAATATAAAAATAAATTTCCCGGCTCAACCAAAAGTGTCGCCATAATTATTTTGGTTTGAGTCGTGAATTATCACGGCTCAACATAAATTGAGCCGTGATAATTTCACCGACACATTATATGGCGACTCAACTTTAGTTGAGTCGTGAACATTTAACGACTCAATTAATGAGCAGTGAACATTTAACAACTCAATTAATGAGCCGTTAAAAATGATTTTTTTAGCCGTGATTTGTTACTTCTCCCGTAGAGTGACACTATGCTGAAAATATTGAAAATTCTACTGTTGCAAATTTTAATCGATGAACCACTTCAAGTGAAACCACTTCGAGTGAAGATTGGATTTTATTTGAAAAGTAAGTATATATAAAATTTTATTTAGAAAATAAGTATTTAAAAACAAATAGGTATACACGCACCTTAGGGGTGCGAGTTATTAAACAACTCACTACCCATGGTGACATGTTGTGCCAAAATGTACATCATGCCACCAAGTGGGTGGCGCGACGAGTTGTTAGTTTTTTGTACGGCGGTACAACGTGTAGTTAGAAATTAAATTATATATCTATTAAACAATTAGAGTGACTAGATATTGGAATTGCAATCTAAATGATACAAAAAAATATTGAAAATCGACTTACACATTGACCATATGTTCTACCCTAAATTGAGATATGAAAATTTAACTTTATAAAAATCTAACTTCAGACTCTGTTAGTCCAAATTCAACACTGTTAGCGACATTTATGGCGAGATTCAGTTATTACCTACTCTAATTTTGTGATTATGTATACAATTAAGTTTTTAACATAACATCGTTTCTTTTATAATTTGACCAGAATGACAAAATGATTTATGGTAGATATTTAATCGTATATTTACTCAAAAAGTCAAAGAAATTGCAGTATATATATAATTAAGGGTTAATTACCTGAATTGTTACTTATGTTGGCAGATGTGATCGAACCGTTGAAACTTGAGCTCCACCATTACTCATGTTTCCATATGTGACTGAACAGTTCAGTTTGTTAACTTTCGTTATTTAACAGAGTTAACATTTGGAATGTGCTTATCACGTGACCTTCTTATATTCTAAACTTCCCAACCTACCCTTCCAAATGCTACTGCACCACTCTGTCTTTTCTCAGACCTATAGACATAAATCTGGGTCTTTATCTCATACCTCAGACCTACCAGTTCTTAAACGTAATAAAGATGGGATTTTGTGAGTTGATCAAATCTGGTTCCGTCAAGAACTCGAATTGGGGATTCCAGGCGAGCTTTTGGATTGACGAATTGGCGAATTGGCTCGACCTCAACGCCAACCTCCTCAGCGGGCCAATACCCTTGGCCATGTTTAAGCATTCAGGATCGGTCACTGTTAAATGATGGGAGCAAGGAATGCTATGGAGCATGGAATTTTCATGAATTTGCATGTATTCGTCTTGAGCAGCTGAATCGAATCTCGACTCGTAATCCATGAAAGTTTACTAGGGACGACAATTTCACTCACGACACGATAACACGATACGAACACGCACGAAAAAAGTCGTGTTCGTGTTTGCCTTTGATGGTACAATAACATGATCACACGATAACACGAACACAATAACACGATTGTTTTTCGTTCCGTGTTAGTGCTTAGGTCTCAAAACACGATAACACAAAAATAATTTAATAATTTATATACTATATTCATATTATTTTAAGAAATAAGGATCAAAAGTGAAATATAAAAAACTGAGGGGACATGTTTATATTATTTAGGTCGTGTTATCGTGCGAATGTGAAAACGTGTTATCGTGCAAACGTGTCATGGTGTTACTACGAAATATTTACCGTGTAATCGTGCAACTGTGTTATCGTGCTACGACTTTCCACGAATATTTTCATGTTATCGTGTTCGTGTCGTGTTGATACAATAAATTTTATGTTGTGTTTGTGTCGTGTGTCTGTGACACGATTACATTTGTGTGTGTCTCGTGTTGGACTATCGTATGCTATTACATCTCTTAACACACACGATAGCACGCACACATGAATTGCTAGCCCTAAAGTTTACTCCCGATCGGGTTTTCAAGGGCGTGATTTAGTTTGAAACAAGTATGGATTTGCAGAGGATTCATGATGTTCTTAAAGAAGGAGGTCTGAAACAAGTATGGTATGCAAATCTCGACTCGGAATCCATGTTGTTCTTTTAGGTGTCTGTCTCCATTGAACACTGTCTCAAATCTCGACTCGGTCTGAAACTGGAATACTTTGGTAGCATTACTTCCCAAACGCCGTCTCAATGTATCAACTTAAGATTTTTCATATTGCAGAGGAATATGAAACGTTGTCTCAAGCCACCAAATCTCCTTGTTATGCAATGGATTTTAAGGCTTTAGTAATGAATTACTTGCACAAGTGCAATCCAGTTATTGTACACCGTGATCTCAAGTCACCAAATCTCCTTGTTAAAAAAATTGGGTTGTAAATGAAATTGTTAATAAACTAGGCATGTGATTTTGGGTTGTCAAGAATGAAGCACAATAGTGAGGACTGTTATGAGGACAGAAGATTTCAAGTGACCGATGAAAATGGTTTAATCATGAACTAGAGACACGGAAAGATTATAATTCTTTTGACTCAGTGCAACAACATTTGATGGTGGGTTTTCTTTGTAAAGATGCTGGCCAAGTGAAGTTGTAATGTGAATAAGTTTTTATGATGTAGTCAAGTTGCTGAACATGTAAGTGTGCTGAAGAATTGTCGTAACTCAAGAACTGATGTTAGTTTCTCTACTCTTACTTTCTTAGTTTCTCTACTCTACTAAACAAGCAATAACACAAGAAAGGCCTAGATTTGGTTTTCACTTGATTTTGGAACGGCATGAATGTTATGACACAAAGTGATAGAAGGGTAAAATGGTCATTTCAATTAATTTTAAATCGCTTAAATTAGGTCACGTGTTTCCTCGTGACAGTCAGATGGACATATGTGACGGAACCTTCACAGAATAACCTTTCAGTTACATCCTCAAACTTAAGTAACGGTTGAGTCACACAAAAAAACAATGAGTAACGTTTTAATCACATAAGTAAAAGATAAGTAACTGTTGAGATAGTTAACCCTATAATTAATTACGACATTAATTTTCAACTTTTAGACTCTCAAAACTAAAATGTTATATATATACACGTTAATATGTTTTATATTGAATATATATTGGTCTATCGTACCGTATAGTCAATTTGAATGTCGATACCCAATGTCGTTAGCGTGACTTACATATATAATACAATATTTTATTTAAATAGATGATATCTATAGAAACAAAATCTAAAATTTTAATTTTTCATTAGGTATGAAAAAGTGTATATTTTTTATTAACAATAAGTTCTGAAAATATTTATGAATTCAAATAATATAAGTATATTAAATAGAGTTAATAGTTCCAATGGTCTCATATGTTTGAGTCATGTGATCGAATGATACCATATTTTTTTTTCGTGTGGTCGAATAGTCTGTTATGTTTGAAGATGTTGTATGGTCATTTTGTTAATCAATCGTTACATTTTCTGTTAAATGGTCCACGTTATCACTACATCAGCACCACATCAGCGCCACGTAAGTATATAATATAATATTTAATTTAAATAATAAATATAAAGAAAAATCAGACCTAGCATTGGACCAAGCCTAGGGTCTATCCCTGGTCGATGTCCAACCCAGCCCACGGTTAGACCATAGGTTGGGTCAATTGACCCAAGGGTCCTCCAATGCTATTTTTTTTTTATGTTTTAGATTTATTATTTAAAAATAATTTTATAAACAATAATTTTTATATTTTAGAATTTAAATTTTTAGAATTTAGTTTGATATTTATTTTATTTTAATTTTACTAAGTTTTTTTCAAATTTATCTCTGTATATATATAAACATTTTTATTACTATATAAAGTTTTAAAACATGTTTTTAACATTTTCCTAATTTTTCCGATTTTCCATATTTTGTTTCCTATTTATTTTATTTTTATTTTCCATCTGTCACGTCAGTACCACGTCAGCATTCCGTTAGTTAAACTTGACGGCAACAGTAATTTAGACTAAAGAACTGAAAACATAAAGTACCAAGACACAACATAGGGGTACTAACCGATCACATGACCCAAATATATGGGACCATTGGAACTATTAACTCTATTAAATATAAAAATGTAATTAAAAAAATATGAATAGAAGCAGTAATAAGAATATTGTTTTTTTAGTAAAGTATGTTTCACAATCCTAAAGAGATGGTTTGATTAAGTGATAAACCAATTTTAACTCATTAAAATCTATATCATGAATGTATACAATTCATCATATGCAAGAAGATATTGCTTTTGATATTTCAAATAACTAAATTATCTAAAAATAGTGGAGGGAAAAGATTCTCTGATTGAATATTTTTCCTATTTACTAGAATATTTTTTTAAAACTTTTTATACATATGCATTATATCATTAATTATATTTTCTATTCATTTTTTCCTATAGCTTAAATGTTTTTTTTAAGATGGATGAAATCTAAATTTAAATGAGAAGTTATTAGATATGCACAAAAAAATTAATCCAAATGCGTATCTCATGTAGAAAAGTTTTCACCTGATTTTTTATTTTCCAAAAAAGTAACATTTTTTTCCTCGGCAAAAGTTAGTGAAATATTACATAACTCATGAAGTAGAAGGATAGTTTGATAATTGAATGATTATTTAAGGTAAATATTCTAATAACAATCTAAACTTCTCTCACTAAACTAAATTAACCATGAAACTCTAAATTTAATATTCTAAACACACTACTAATCTCAATCATAAAACTTCGTAAGAATAATCTAAACTTATTTGTAATTTCAAAAAATATGTAACCAATTAAAAAAATATAAAGTTCATTGTAAACTGTACTCGATGAGAAAAGTTGGTCGAATCAAATCGATACTAATGGAACCGGGGCGTGCCCTAGATATACACCGAGGCCGCGCCCGTAGCTTCCTATACGGTGTCACCCTAAAAGCTTAAGGGACCCACAGACACCCTGACAGAAGTGACTGAGAGCATTTAACGGAGACACCAAATGTACATATCACACTTCAGCAAGCGTGTTCAATACACTTGGTATATATTTTGGATCCCCTGACCTGATGACTACCCTGGTTGAATCTCACTTAAAGGGTAAAGCTGACCATGATTAGTTTTTAACTAGATGAACAATAACTAATTTTTTGCTATAAATACAGACTCAACTACCTTTGTTGTAAGGTAATCAATGTTCTCAATTATACACATTACTTTCAAACAATCTCTTATTGACTTAGTCATGGGATGAGGTACAAAGGGCAACACACGGATTTTTCTTGTCGCGGATTTTTCTTATCGCAGGTTATAGGAGATCAAGAAGTCGACGACTTCCCAATGATCCATACTAGAAGTCGACAACTTGGGGAGCACAAAAAGAAGGATCATGTTGGGTATAAATTTTCCGGATGCTGACTTGGCAGTGAATTGAATGTCAATTGATTGATGACTGCACGCTTTCGTCAGAGCTCCGATGAACCTGCAATAAGAGGAGCACAACAGAGGGGGTGCCTCTGGGTCCCACTCTGATGCTTAAATGAGTATACTGTGTGTATGAACTCAAAACGTAATGAACGTATGTAAAGCAAGAGTATTTATAGGGATGGAAGACCAAACCGTTATAGGCAGCTGAATATCTTTGCGAATATTGTGCCGGTAAAGATAGGGATATCAGATATTACGGTTATTGCGTACTATTGCAGTTGCCTTATGTAATATTTATAGAATATATGGCAAATATACGCGGGATATCGTGGTTGTATGTTTGGTGTTGATTTGTGAGACCAGAGTTGAGAGATTTGACTCTCTTGGCGAGCGCTCCTATGGAGATTCGTAAGAGGCTTTTGCCTTGGCCGATGGCGACCTGGAATAGGGCTTTAGCATCCACTTTAGTTATGGGTTTGGTGCTGGACCGCTTTATGGGTGCTAGATTACCCTTACTGTGGGTCAGCCCAGTTCTGCAAAGTTATTGGGTTGTCAATATCGATACTCAACATTTGTTCCCGAAGCTTGAGTGAAGTTTCTTCGGTCGAGCTTGACTTTGTGATAGGGTTTGAGATAGTGACTTCTGGATTGAACCTTTTGATGTCCTTGCCTACTATTTGTGCCTTTCGATGCTCAATTTCCTTTGGCGAACGGTTTTTGGTTGCTTAGATTTTGTGGAATGTTTGATCTCTTACCCTATAAGGCGAACGCTTTGGGTTGCCAGGGTTTATGGATGCTCATTCACCACTCTTTGGGCGAACACTACCGTTGCGAGGGTTTTAGGAGAGACTTGGTATTATGGTATAGCTTTTGGTGACCACCTTTTTGTGTAAGGTTTTGAGCATTTAATGGATGCACTGTTAGCGAGAAGTATAGAGGACATTTGATGCATGTCTGTCTCTTTGTCTTCCGTAACTAGGGTGTTAGGGATTATAGATTAGATAAGTATTCATATTGTCCATATGTTTAGGACAATTACATACAAGTCCACATGTTTAGGACATTTGCTCTCATATCCCTAGCTTCACCTATATATAGATGTCTACCCCTAGTGTATTTCTTAAGTTGAAAGTAATCAAAGATGAAATTCTCTCTACAGATTGCTTTGAGCTCTTCATTCTCACCTCACTCTCTCTAAACTCCTAACATGGTATCAGAGCCTCCTTTCCAAGGGCCAAATCCTTTCTATTGTTGATCATCTTCTTCGTGAGTTCATCAGGTTTTCTACAGTTTTTCTGTTCATTTCATCAGCTCTGTTTCAACATCACCATCGCTTGTGTAGTCCGAGATCTGTTCAAGTTCTTGTTGCCATTCCTCATCAGCAATCACACATCAGATTGTTCAGATCTGCAGATCGTGCACATCATCTCCAACCGAAACTAGCAGCAAGTCTTCTGTTCATCGAAATCAATCAGCTCTGTTTCAGAATCAGCTCTGTTCCTGTGCTCTGTTCCTGTGCGATTGATCGAGTCTTCAATTGGAGTGCAATTGATTGAGTCTTCTTGCAACGATCTTCTTCTCCAATTCGTCTCACTTCGACTCTTCTCATGCTGGATCCAATTTTTCAGATCTGGATCGAATAAACTTGCATCAGTTTTGTAAATCAGATCGTATCTATCCTGCATCAGTTTTGGAAACCAGATCGTATCCTGCATCAGCTTTGCTGCGATCCATTGCCACCTCCTTCATCCAGCACATCCAACAGCTCATATCATCATCATCTTCATCACATTCTTATCAATTGTGATTCTGTGAGATGCTCTGTGAGATGCTGCTGTGAGATGCTTCAAATCAATTGGTGCTGCTGTGAGATGATCTGCGATTCTGTGGTTAGTTTGAATCTATTCTATTGCTGCTGCATTCTGTGCTACTGCTGCTGCATAATTCAAATCAATTTTGCTACTGCTGCTGCATTCTGGCGTGAATTTCTGAACCTATTCTGGTGTATAATGTTGCGTGAGTTATAATGCTGGTGAGGTTATGCATAATCTGCATGAAACTGATATTGAGCTGCTGCTGCTGCATAATCTGGTTTCTGCTGCTGCGAACACTGGATGTGTAATCACAGCTTGATTCTGTGAGATGCTGTGACTGAGCTGACACGTTGTTATGGCTGTGATTCCAGACCTGTGCTTCGTGTTGTTTTTGAGATTTAGGAGTTGATTCATGCCTCAAGGTTTTGATGAGATTACTTCGACCTTTGCAAGCAAGTTTGAGTTCCGAGCATACGGTTTCTTCTGTTTTTTTTATAGCCTACAATGGTATGATCACGATGGATGACCAAGAAGGCACCACGGACATGACCATGGCGGCATTGTTTTTGTTTCCTCTGTTGTTCGTCTGTCTCGGCAACCTACGTGCTTGTGTTCGGATTGAAGAATCGATGTCAAACTGAGCAGACATGGACATGATTTGAGTTCTTACTTGAAGAATTCTGCAGCAGTTTAGTGATTTGAGTTGCACTATGCATGGACGTGAGGACTGCGAGACATGAGGCTCAAGATCTCGCAAAATCGAGCAATCGAGGAGTCTCAAAGTTCGTAGATCCAAAACCGACTTCACAGCAACTAGATCATTCTTGAACAGACCTGTGTTCGTTCAAAACCGACTTCACAGCAACTAGATCATTCTTGAACAGACCTGTGTTCGTTCGTTTAAGATGTCAAAGCAAGCAGACCTGTGTTTGTTCTTGTGCAAACATAATGCAGCTCCAGTGCACCAGTCGTGTCTCAGTCGTGCTTCAGTCGTCCAGTGCACCAGTCGTGTCTCAGTCGTGCTTCAGTCGTCCAGTGCACCAGTCGTGCTTCAGTCGTGCTTCATCCGTGCCTCAGCCAGGTAGTGCAGCATCAGTGTTTCATCAGTGCAGCAATAGTGCTCAACCTGTGCTTCAGCAGTACAACCATGGAGATTCAGCAGAAGTTAAGGATGGCATTGGTAGTTGAAGATTTGGCAATCACATGTGCACAAGTTCAGTTGGCGACCACATGTTTGGCGACCACAATGACAAGATCAAGAGCATTTGGCGACCACATGTTTGGCGACCAGATCAAGATCATTTGGCGACCACATGTTTGGCGACCACAATGACAAGATTAAGAGCATTTGGCGACCACATGTTGGCGACCACAATAACAAGATTATGTTCAGTTGGTTGGCGAGCACATGAGCATTTGGCGACCAGGTCTGATCAGGTTGGTTGAAGATGATAGATGAGATGGATGATCTTCATATTCTGGTTTTGTTTAGAGTCTTATTTTACATTAGGAAGTGGATCTTCATAGGGGAATGTTAGGGATTATAGATTAGATAAGTATTCATATTGTCCATATGTTTAGGACAATTACATACAAGTCCACATGTTTAGGACATTTGCTCTCATATCCCTAGCTTCACCTATATATAGATGTCTACCCCTAGTGTATTTCTTAAGTTGAAAGTAATCAAAGATGAAATTCTCTCTACAGATTGCTTTGAGCTCTTCATTCTCACCTCACTCTCTCTAAACTCCTAACATAGGGGGTAGGCTGACAGTTTTTAGTACCATTTCGACCTTTTGTCTTCCCGATGTGACCCTTGGAATTCTGACATCGCTTCGATTTTACCCAAAGGGGTGTAATCATTGCCTAGGCCGTTTTGGATGTATCTGTTCGGTTTCTCTAATTTTGGCTATAAAAAGCCAAACTTTGACATTTAGACCTTTACGCACCCAAACCTTTGCATTCCAGAGTTCAAGTGTTCTTCATTACTTTGTTCAAACTTTTCCTTTCTCATCTTTTACCGTCAGTAAAATCTCTCTTTTACCACCATGGCCGACAACAAGAATCAGCTTTTCGGTCAGGGATCATCATTATCCAAACATTCTCCTACCCAGTCTACTTCTAGGCAGAAAGTTGCAGCTAGGGCTTCCAATGCCCCTTTTATATCAGAGATGCTGACCAAAGAGCTCCTGTGCCAAAACCGTTGTTTAGTCAGCAGGTGGTTCCACCGATAGTGGTGGACGTGCCCAAGACCAATGTCCCTACATTTCTCCAACATGTAAACTTTTCTATTTTCTTTGCTTCTTTTTAGGCGGTAAAACTTCCTCCTTTTTGTTATTTTAGTATTGTTCTTGTCATGCCATGATGTTTTTGTTTAGATATCAAGCCTAATGATATAAGGCCAACTCAGTTTAAGGCGATGGTCGCCCTGACTGGTTTAGGAGAGATAGATGCACCTAGGTATCTAGGCTTAGGTCTACATTGTCCTCGCGAATAAGAGGTTTACGTATATGCGGTCGATTGATGTTGGGTTGCGTTTTCCTCTTTGAGACGACTTGAAGGATCTATGTTGCTATTACGGTATAGGTCCCACGCAAATGGTGCCCAACGCCATTCAGATGTGGGTTGGGTTTAAATTCATGTGCTTACGTCAAGGATGGACGTATTCACTTGCCATGTTGTAGTGCTTCATCATTTCCAAACTCGATGACCAAAGTTTGAGGAATGGAGGGGCCAGGCATGGAACTGGAATGTCCCTTTTCGATTGGTGGACGACTTTCGAGCCACCAACTCTAACTACAATATATTTTTTCTTCTGTAAGGGTAGTGTATCTTTGGAGCTTGTTCATCCGGAGCAGGATATTCCTCCGAGCTTTAGCAAGCTGTCAGGGAGTAATCGAAACACCATTGATGACTTTTTCCGATGTCATAGGCAATCGAACTTCTGTTCAATCCGCTCAGTGGCGTAAACTTCAGAGTTCATGCTTAGGCTGGCAGACATTCATTAGCCTGCGCCAATCTCTATTGATTGGGTAATTTTCTAACCCTTTTTCTTTTCTGGCTTTGTGTTGCAGGCACTCGGGGACCTAAACTTATCAGTCTCATTTCAAAGCAAGCTAAAGCGGGGTTGTCTGCTGCCCACACATATTTGAGTTCACCTCATCTTCTTTCTAGGCACGCAACCAAGACTAGGTCTAAAGAGGAACAATCTGGGGCCGCTTCTGGCGATCGCCCAAGAGGTATTGGTCAAAATATGTCATCTGTTTTTTCTTCTTCTGATCCAACCTTAGGTTTAATAACCATTTTGCTTGTTTTCAGAGAATGTCGCAGCTGAGGCGACTTCTGCTCCCGCTCCAGCCAATAGGAGTGTCGTGACGGGCACTTCGAAGACTCCCTTTACCGGGGAGTACTATTCTTTGGTGGCCCTTTTCCAGCCACCAAAGGTGGCAGACCCGAGGGGTCTTTGGGTTCCTTGCCACAGTCTCCAGAAGGTGGATATTTCGGATAAGACCATGCTTCGGGGTAACCCATACCTCTTCATGCATCTATTGGATGGGATCCTTTCACCTCAAGAACAGGTGGAGGTCTATTCATACTTGAATGATTGAGGTCGTTATGAGGTCGCATTTTGAGTGTCTTGCCTTGGTAAGTCCATTTCTTCCTTTCATCCTTTTATAAACTTCCCTTCCATTGCTCGCTCTTTTGTAGCCCTTTGATCCCTTTTAACTTTATCTTTTTTTTTTTGTCCTATCGTCAGCTCATCCCCGAGGAGACGGTGATCGGGAGGATTGTAGGGGAGCTCGCCGATAAGCAAGTTCATCTACTTATCGAGCTGGAGCAGTTTCGGAGTTTGGGCTATACTTCGGAAGGAGATGGAGGATTTGAAAATGAGGGCGGATACGTCCACTGAGTTGGTGGAGCAAGCTCGGCGGGAGTCTGAGGAGATGAAGAAGGGGATGCGCGCCACCATCTAGGCGAGGGGGGATCAGGTGGCTCTTGCCGATGACAGACGGCTCAGGACTGAGATTCAGACCAAGGAGGCCGACAAGTACTCCGCTCAGCTGTAGGCGGTGATCGCTCACCTAAAGGGCGAGCTAAAGGAGTCATGGGCTCGGAGGGAGCAGCAAGACCTGAAGCTGAAGGTTGTCTCTTCCCCCAGAGTGTGGTGGAGGACTTTAAGAAGTCTGAGGAGTTCTCTGACTGCGCCTTAGAGGTGATGAAGGTTGTGGTAGCTGCATATCTCTAGGTCTTGGTCGACGAGATCCAAGGGATAGATCCCAAGTTTCCTCTCCAGGAGGCAGGCACGGATCCATAACAGGACGAGGGGCAATTGCCCCTTCAACTTCTGAATTTGTGTCAATTTAGTCCTAAAAATATATTTATTTTCAATTTAGCCCTTTAAATTCTTACATTTGCTCCCTCTGAATTTTTTTTGCTTTAACTATTTGCACTTAGACTAATTATTGCCTCCACTGAACTAAATTTCTGGCTTCATCCCTGCCGGTGGTGAAGTCTCTTCAGCACTTCAATGAGAGTGGTTACACCAAGGGTGATCCTTATGCTGTTGTTGGCGAGGAAGCTGCCCCCGGGGGCGAAAAGGAAACTGCAGCCCCTAGTGAACCCAGACCTTGATGTCCCAGTCCCCAGATGACCAAGTTGATGTAGAGCTTCAAGTCGAAGGAGCATGTTTGTGCTAAGAAGGATTACAACCTTGCAAAGTCACCTGGTCTCCTCATGCTTTTGCTTCTCCTCCTCTTCATATGATGATAATTACTTTTGACTTCCTTTTGTTTCAGGAGTCTTGTAATTTTTCTCTTTGATTATTGACTCAGATATTTTCTTTGAATATATTGAACGCCTTTTAGTTCGTAAGCCTTAACTTTTATTTGACTTAGAATATATCTGGTCGTTCTTCCGATGTCTTTCTTGTTGGAATGCTTTAGGAAGTTTTACCATACTTGTTTTCAACTTCACTTTAGCTTATGTAGGATAGTCTCACCTTATTATGTCGGTGTTGATGCTTGGCATGTCACTTGGCTTCCATGCGAATAATTCCTTGTATTCTTTCAATAGGAAGGTCAAGGTTTCCCTTTGGTCGCCGTTCAAGGTGGTTCTGATACGCGCCTTCTTTTCTGGACCGTCGATTTCGACTTCTGTTAGTTCTTGCATTGGGTCTCGCCGAGCTTTGTCCTCAGGAGGGTCGGCCTCTGTCTTGATGGACAAGGTTTCCCTTTGGTTCTTCCTGCGGAGGCAGTTCACGTAACATTGGCGTGAGGACGTCTGGTCGCCTAGAACTTCTCCGATCCCATTCAGCATTGGGAACTTCATTTTTTGGTGGACTATGAAGGCCACGATCTTATGCGGATTGATAGTGGTACTACCCAGGATGTCATTGTACGTGGTGGGTGCGTCGTCAACCTCTAAGAAAGCGACCGACACCTTTATGCTTTTCCAACCTTCACCCAAAGTCACCGGCAAGGTTATAGCTCCCACCGTATAACTTGTTCTCCCAGCGAAACCGATTAGGGTAAAGTCGACTTGCTTAAGATCTTTCTTGGATTTGCCCATTTTTTCGAATGTGTCCAGGAATAAAATGTTTGTCGAGTTTCCTCCGTCGACCAGAATTCTTTTCATATGGCATCCTTCTATTTCTGATGCGATGACAAAGGCATCATTGTGCGGGGTCGTGATACGTGCCAGGTCTTCCTCGGAGAATGAGATAATGCAATCTTCTTCCGGCCAAGGTCTTTTTACCAGTTGTACAACTGTGGAGATTTGGGTGGCATATACCTCTCTTGCATTGGACCCCTCGCCTCCGGCACCAAACCCTCCGGCAATTTGATTGATTACCCGCCTGTCCTGGGATGGGCCAGATTGTTCCTGCGGAACTGGCGAATGGGCTCTACGTGGGGGTGTTCGACTTCGGTCTCTGCCAGCCACAAATTTCTTTAGCATGCCTCTCTGGATCAGTTGTCTGATGTCGCGCTTGAGAATACGACAATCATTGGTTTTGTGGCCCTTAGCCATATGATAGCGGCAATAACTCTCTGTTTCCTTACCCATTGGTTATGCATTTTTCTGGGCCATTGGTGGCATTGCCAGAGACATTCTTTCCATCTCGACTAGTACCGCCGAGATATGCCTTTTTAAAGGCGTGAAATACTTGGGGACCTCTTGATGGCTTGGCCCGGGGGTTTCTGATATGTGCTTTTCACGTACTTTCTTATCCTTCTACTCCTTTTTACCATCGTGTCGGGGCTCTAAGATAACCCTTGGCGAGGTTGACAGGAGATTGACTTCAAAATTCGCCCTTTCCAGGTCTGAAACATTTCGTCCTTATTGTCAATTTCTCTAGTGTCTCTATTTCTTGAACATGGTAGTTGTTGCGCAGTTTTCTTGAGGCTTTGTTGGCCACATCAAGCACTCTATAAAAAAACACGGATGATCTCTCTGTTAGTGACTCAGTGGTCTATTTCTGTAACTTTTTGTGAAAATGCCCGTAGAAGTCGGCCAAGGTTTCTCTTGGAAGCTGTTTGACGACGTCCAAGGCGACCACACTTTTTAACAATTGGCGTTCGCCCATATACCACTCCAGAAAATTGCTCTTTAATTCTGACCATGTCCCTATTGATCCTGCATGGAGGCCGAAGAACCAAGACGACGTCGAACCCGAGAGGGTTGACGAAAATAATAAGGCTAAGTGATTTTCATCGTTGGACTTACCCAATAAAGAAGTTTCATGCTTGTTGACGTGGATCACATGATCTCCTCCGCCACTGTATTTAGGGATGACTCTAGTTACCACATCATTTGGTATTCTGACCGCTATAAGGTCGACGGTGAATGAATGAGTTGATCTCTCCCTGAAGGGAGTCATAACGATTCCACACTGTTCCTTGATCATTTTGTTGATAAGCTCCTCAACTTGGTCAATAGTGAATTGGGGCTGCTGTTCTCTGGTCAGTGAAGTATTCGACGGATTGATAGAGTGAGTAACTGTCGGGGCTTCGGTGGAGACCGGAGGCAGGGACTGGTGTCCTGAGGTATCTCTTTGTCTTCTTGAGGAGCAGAGACACGCGGATTTCCAGTTTCTGCTTCTTGTGGCCCTGCGGGATGATGATCTTCATGAGGAGTAAGGGCTTGTCTGCGGGCCTGTCCTATGATAGTTTCCAAGAGGGATAGTATATCCGCGGTTACCTGAATGGTTTCTCCAGCCACTTGAACGGTTGGTCGAGTTAGAATCTCATTGGTGTTCGGAACAGGGGTCAGTCTTGAATTGTCGACATGATCATGCGCCGACCTTGGGGGACGGCGTCAGGGATTGCCTGGCTAGCAGGTTCTTGCTGGAGTGACGAAGTTGTAAACAACTGATTTTGGCTCAAAATATCGTATGCGAGTAATCGAGATTGGAAAAATATATATAGTATATATATATATACATATATATATTTGAAAACTAAAAAAATATTAAAAAATTCCAACGGTGGAAAATTTCCTCTTTTCCACCGTTTTTATATTTTATTATTAAAGAGAGAATGAGAGAAAAAAAATAGAAGAAAAAAAAAGAGTGAAAAATATCGGTGATTATCAGTCTCGGTTTTCTCGTACGGTATTTTAACCAAGAAAAAAAAAGAGTGAAAAATATCGGTGATTATCAGTCTCGGTTTTCTCGTACGGTATTTTAACCTCCAATGAGTTAGGTATATTTCTCTCATATTCAATATCATATTTGTATTTTCTAAATGTGAAATAAAATTGAAAGTTTATATACATATATTATATATTTATGTATAATATACTTGTTAATATATATATATATATGTATGTATAATATATATTTATATTATGTTTATGTAATACTATATATATCTATATGTATAATATGTATTTATATTATGTTTATGTATTACTATATAGGGTTAATTACCTCAACCGTTACTTATGTTTGACCCATGTGATTATAAGGTTACTCATCTTTTTTTGTGTAGCTGAAATGTTACTTAAGTTTAAAGATGTGCCTGAAAGGTTACTCCGTGAACTTTCCGTCAAATCTGACCGTTAAAGTGTCACGTGCACAGCACATGACCTAATTAAAACGATTTGAAAGGACAATAATGCCCTCTTGTCACTTTGCAACGTTTCCCCCTGTTTGATAACCATCTCCACACTCCAACTTCCTATCAACTCTCATTTCCCTCCAACCGAAACTTGCAGACCTCCGCCCCGATAGTGTCGATTTTCAGCACGGAAGGAACCCTCCTCGGCAACATTGCGTTTCGGAACTGCAACTGGAAGTAAGTTTGTGTTTTTGCTTCGATTGAACTTCGGTTTGTGTGGCTTTTCGCATTCTTTCTGTTTTCAGACTTGGGTTTGTGTTCTTCTACCCTGTTTCACTTCGTTAATCTTCGATTCGGTTGAAGATTAGGGCTTTGATGTTGGTTTGCGGTACGAAATGATGAAATTGCTGCATAATATGTTCGTATTTGGGCGTGTATTCAATAATTACTGTAAATTGCTGCATAATTGCTGTAAATTGCTGCATAATTGCTGTAAATTGCTGCATAATATGTTGTTTGCTGCATAATTGCTCCACAGTTAAATTATCAAATCCTGTTCCATTCTTATTATGTTTTGTTTACATGACAACCCCTGCACCACCAAAATAAATTCAGGATATGGATCCATATCCATGCAAATATGACTTGTTCTTTTTTCAATAATTTTTACCTAATGCGGTGAGATATGAAAGTTAGCCTTCTTGCTCATCTTTACTGTTTGGTTCAGAGTGATCCAATGTTAGTCATATATACATACGGGCATGATGGAGCACTTCAAGAGGTAAAAAGGACAGAAGTAGTTCTTAATTCTTTGTCTCCTACATGGATCACAAAGCACTTGATAATTTTCCATTTCGAGGTTGTGCAAATGCTATTGTAAGTTAGCTTGTCTTCTGTACTACATAGTAGGGTATATTAAACTACTGATTATCTTTTTTATTATAACTTTATTAAGACCATTGTAGGTTTCGTATATATGATGTTGACACCCCATTCCACAATATAGATGTGAAGGTATTTTCTGGATTCCATATCTTATTAGTACCTCTACTACAGAACCAAAGAGCGTATTTTCTTCTCTGTAACAATTTTTTGGTGCACTTTCAGCATAAGCTGAGCTAGTGCATGATATTGTGCCTATGTAATATCTAGTTTGTGCTATATGGATTTTTGATGATGAACTGACTAATTTTGCGGCTTTGAAGCATATTTTTTAGTAAATGAATGTTGTTTCTTTCCTCTCTCTTCTCGGATAATTATAAGAGTAGGAGACATGTCATTGTTTACAGCAATTTACAGCAATTTGGATAGATTCATGACACTAGTGTGTTGTTTTTTGTTCAGATGAACTGCTGACCTGTCAAGAACACAACACCAAGGGAGGTAGATTATTGACCGTAAGTAAATGTATCAAAATGCTGCAGGCAGCTGTGGCGTGTAATGTTGTGCTACTTGCGGAATTTACCCAAAGGAAAGACAGATTTGGGTACCATGGAATCTACTTGTGTTGAATTCTTTGACAATTCATTAACGGAACCTATTTTGGGATTATAGGATGGACCATGTTTTGGGATGTATTCTGAATTCTAGATTTTGATGGATTATTATGGATTCTGTGTTTTCGGATGTATTCTGTATTTTAGTAACGGTTGGTTAACAAAATGTCCAAACTTAAGTAACCTTTTAATCACAGTACGTCGAACATAAGTCACCTTTTAATCACAATTCACAAACTTAAGTCACCTTTTAATCATAGTTCAGAAAAAATAACACTTCATTTAACAACATGTCCACAACGATAAGTCACCACCTTCGCAAAATACACATTGTTCTTCATCCTTCAGTTTCAGTTACAGACACAGCTACAACTAACTTCTGCTAATTATTCGCAATTGAACTTAGAACAAAAACAACAACAATGACAAAGACTACAACTAACTTCCGATTGGGTCGACTTTCAACAACTCGGTTTTTCGCAACCTCCAATTGTTCTTTCAAATTGTTCTCTCTTTGTTGAAATTGTATCACTGCAATCCGACCGTAAGGACACATAGCTGGATCTTCCCAGTCAAAAAAACCACATCCGGGGTTCTGTACAGACTACGAAAGAAGAAATAACAAAAAATTACCTCAGATTTGACGATTTAAGGTTCGATAATAAGGATTTACGGTTCAAATTACTGCAGTAAAACGAATTAGTGTTGCAAATTAGGGTTACCCACTGTCAAATTACCTCAAAATCTGCAGAACCCATAACCCATAGGACAGCATTCATCTGCAGACTTCATGGCTTGTTTCTTCGGTTCTTCAGTTCTTCGATTCTTCATGTTCTTCGCGCGCAAACTTCTTCTTCCTGTTCTTCGATTCTAAGAATCGACTGCTGTTAAGTAGACAATATGTTGAGGGTAGTTTGGGAACTTCAACTTACAAGTTAATCACGTGACAAACACATGTCACTACTTAACGGGAAGAAATAACGGCAGTTAGGTGATAGTAACGGTTCAGTCACATGTGTCAACTTAAGTAACGGTTGAGCTCAAGTTTGAACGGTTCAGTCACATTGTCAAACATAAGTAACGGTTGAGGTAATTAACCCTACTATATATATCTATATGTATAATATATATTAATATTATGTTTATGTATCACTATATATATCTATATGTATAATATATATTAATATTATGTCTATGTAATACTATATATATATATATATTATGTATATGTATAATATATGTATATTATGTATATGTGAAAAAAAAATTCAAAAATGACTTAGGTCCTTCCCAAACTTTGATGAAGGTTACAACTCGGTCCTTGGATTCTCGGGTCATTTCTGGGACTTTATCGAGTGTTATAAACTACACCGAAAAAGTTTTGGGTCATTTTTGCAATTTTGAATTTTTTTTTTAATTCAACTCGTTTTAAAAAAAATACATTTTTATTTCTAAACTTTTCTAGACATTCCATGATTTCTCAAAATGTTACAAATAAGTCTAGAAAAATGTAGAATAGTTTTAATAGTTTTTCTAGGTTATTTTTGGAATTTTACCAAGTGTTACAAATAAATCTAGAATAGTTTAGGGTCAATTCTGTAATTAAAAAAAAATTCAGTTATAATATTTTCGAAAATTACATTTTTGATTCCTAAATGTTTATGGATATTCCATGATTTCTCAAAATGTTACAAATAAATCCAGAATAATTTTCGAGTTATTTTGGAGCTTTACCAAATGTTACAAATAAATCCAGAATAGTTTAGGGTCATTTCTGCAATTTTCAAAAATATTTGTCCAATTCAGCTTAAATTTTAATAAATATCATTATGGTCCCTATATATTTTTGGACATCCTATAACTTCTCAAAATGGGAAAAATTAATCAAACGATCTTAATATTTTCAAAAATCATTCGTGCATGTTTTGACACGTTTAAAATGGCTCGAGAGTTAAACCAATTTTTTCGAGCACGATTAGCTTTAGTTCTCTCTTGTTTATTTAAAATTAACTCATAAAAAAAATGTTTGTACATGGTTTGTTTAATTAAAAAAAAATGCATGTAGTCTTTTTGGGCCAAGCATGATCAAAACGGGCAAATTGAAAGAAAAAAAATGCAAAAGCTACCGAAAGGGCGGATTATGAGCTTGCGAGCTTTTAAGACGTAATCAAACCCCCGAACTCGATTCTCTAAACGTAATCCTAAGTCCTAGGCTGTTAACTCCATGTACCCTAGGCAATTTTTAGGAGTCTAATTAGCCTTCAACTAATCGGTGGCGACTCTTTCAATTTTTTCGATCTGGTTGATGACTCCTCTCGACCGGACCCGTCGCTAACCAAGACCCAACATTTCAAAAAAGAAATTTAAAAATATTTTCAAACGGGTCGGGGAAAGTCGGATCCGACGTCCGACAATTTGGCGACTCTGCTGGGGATGTCTTTTAGAGGGTTTAGGCTTTGTCATGTTTGCTTTGCCATATTATATTTTGTCATATCCGTTTTGACCGTTTGCTCATGCTTGCAGTTTCAAATTTTATCGAAAAGGCGATGTAATTGTAATAAGTCAAAAAAAATGTAAATTCTTGTTTTGCACACACTACGCCGGTTACCATTACCCGCTCGGACCTGGAGCACATTAAGAGCTTAGGGAGTTTAGTAGGGGAATGCGCCCGGAGCGGTTTGGACCACCGTCACGCACCCAAACAACTCAACTCGATGATCGGAATGGACCCGTGATCCTCTTTAGGGGGTGAGGTTCCGCTGGTTCAGAGGACCTAGAAATTCCATCCATTTAGAACAAAAGCTCCACACCGTGTTTAACCTTTAACAGTTTTATGTGTATTTCCATTTTTGGGCCCAACTAATGTAAATAAGAATTCGGCCCAAGTATTTGGATACGAGATTGACCCACAACCCATGAAGAAATTTGGCCCTTGAAGAAGTTTGGCCCATTGATGTAAATGTGTTTTATTTTGGCCCTAGATCATGACATGTATAGGATTGGGCTTTTGTATTATATATTTCAGACTGTTGTAAATGTAATACGAGTCTTACTAATGAAGTTAAATTCTCGCACTTGCATTGCATTTTTCAAAAAAAAAACAAATGTAAGTTCCGTTCATTCAATCGCGTATCCTTAAGACGTTTCACGCACCATATTTGGTAAGGATGAAAAAAAATCATTGCCCTCACACTAAGGCCATACAACCCCCTACAGTCGAAAATGCCCGAATATTGAAAGCCATGACAAAAGGGAATCAGAAATACGTGAACAAGAAGATTGACGAGGTTCACGAGCTCGTAAACTACAAAGTTAATTGGATTTTCCTTAACGCCTTGTCTGAATTATGGAATATGGAAAACGCGTCTGCGTGATTAACAACAACGGAATACGTTCACAAGTTCCATTCGACATGAGCAAGTCCGTCTTTCAACCTAGATGAGATAAATAGGGATAGACTCCAACAACCACCGTCATTCTAGCAATGTTGGAGCACTTTGGAAAAATGTGGGGGCAACGTTGCTAAGTTGAATGACACCCTTGAACAGTTCATACGAAGAACGATGCAATTTTTTTTTTCAAAATACATGTCCTTGATCTTCGTTCGAACCAAGGAACAATCAACAAATGCACTCAACGAGCTGCGCCGTCGTGTGAAACGTCTTAAGGACTAGACTTCGATTGGTGAAAGCCTTTAAAAGTATTTTTGAAAAAAAGTTTTGCCATACAATCAAAGTCTACAAATGGAATGAATGGAACATAGAATTTTCAAAATCAATCGTGCATGATCAATTGTGTATTCATCCTTCTTACTACAGTATTTTGAATTTAGGTTTTTGGGAATCCATGCGACATTCCACGACTCCAGCACCTCAAGAACACGAGGAGAGAATCATCCAACTAGAACATACCATGCATGTCATGAGTTCCCGCACAGTACAGTCAATCATTGACATGACCTCCCATGCCGAGTAGATTTTGCTCTTTTGAATTCCAGGCAGCCATGACTACCACAGTATCCCCGACCTCATCTTCCCGAGCAACACTACTGTTGTGGCACCTCATCAATTCATGTCGGGTACTTTTGCCATCCTAACGAAGCTCTACCTCTCACATATGGCCATCCTGACCAAGGTCCACCTCCCACATATGACCATCACACACCCGGAAGGAAAAAGACACTTTTAGGACTGGGTTTTCATCCTCAAAGATTATGAAGTCGCCCGGAGGAAACGTTTAGCCGAAAGTTCAATTAACACTGTTGTTTCCTCCCCTCGCCGTTTCATTCCCAGGTCCGCCACAAGTGATCTAACCCGATGACGTTGATACTCACGAGGGTTTGTCATGCTTATTTTCAACTCGTATCACCATTGGAGCTCTGATTGATGAAGCTCCCTCATGCCTTTTTGATCGTCCTCTCGTTAATGGGGCACCCTTGCCGAATTTGACTCTATTCATTACAGAGAAGGATCTGTTGGCCCAAACGACATTCCAATTTGGAACATAAAATAAAGCAGGTACCAAATTGTATCAATTCCTGAATGCAGTGAGTGAGAAGTGTGATCAGGAAAAATGAGATTTACTCCGACAAAAACCCGTTACCTGAGGTAGAATCGACTTAGGCAACTATCCGATCAAGAAAGGGACCAGATACAAGTAATGGGTAGCGCAGCAAGGAGGGACGCCGAGGTTCTCATCGTCATAATTGAGTCTGTCTTCTATGTTACGCCTCACTCAGATGAAGTGGCAATCGGAGTCAAACCGACCCACGCCACCAGACCACATTCGACCACCGGGAAAAGGAAGGTTGTTTTACAAAGTAAAGGAGATGAGAAATACAACTCCCTATCGTTTGATCGAGCTAAAGCATAGGCGACTTAAATAGAGATGAAGAGACGCAATTGTTAACACAGGGGAGACACCATCAAGATGTCATTGTTGACACGGGACAGATGCCGTTGTTGACCCCTGTAGAAAAGTCGCCATTGTTGACACGGGACAAACGCCGTTGTTGACTCCTGCAGAGTAGATACCAATGTTGAAGCTCGTCGTTGTTGACAACAGGGGATACGTCGTTGTCGATGCAGAGAGACGCCATTATTGGCAACGTCGATCGGAAAGGCTTGAAATGTAGTCAATACGAAAAGTTTCGTCACAGCAAGGCGGAGTACTTCCAACTAATCGGATTCCCTGAAGGGTGGAGAAACCCATGGAGGGACAACAACATCGTCGCCAGCAACGTCGTCACCACGGGGGTGAAAGCTGTGAAGAAGAGAAGCAGACCAACAATTACCTTGTGTTCTTATTTGCGTCCTTGCGTTCAAAGAAATTGGCAACGCTCGTACTCATGAGTAAACTTTCTCTGGGAAACCAAAAACTGCCAATGGAGATCAAAATCAAAGAAGTTTCAGCCTGTTGTTGTACAATCGAAGAATCATATGGTCAACCATGACTCACTAATATAAAAAAGGCGTACAGAGTTCCCAGAGAACGCCACAAGAAAATTTCTGCATGGTCATGCGAGGAATGACTTCCTTTTAATTTCCCAGTCACCCGACTACACCCATTTGAGATGTGTGAATGCTAAAGAAGTTGAGCATCTAATGGAAGAAATTTATGAAGGTTGTTGAGGCCCACACATGAACGTGTGTAACTTATGTACTTTTGGTTCACCATGACGGTTGACTGTATAGAACATGTTCAACAATATCACCTATGTCAAGTGTACGCCACGCACCACTGCACGAGCTCTATCCCATGATTTCCCCATGACCTTTCTCAATGTGGGGCACCGATGTAATCAACATGATTTTTTCCAAAGGTGTCCAACGGTTATCAATTCATATTGATTGCAATCAATTACTTCACCAAGAGATAGAGATTATTACCCTGGCATCAATAACGGCAAAGGCCATTGAATTTTTCATCAGCGAGGACATCATTGCGTGTCATGGGATGCTGAAGTCAATCATCACCGGCAATGCCAGAAATCTAAATTGGTCGATGAGTTGTGGTCAACTATAAAAATTCATCTCCATATCGCCCACAAATGAATAGCGCAGTGGAAGCAACAATTAAAGGACCGACATGATAAGCTATTTTGGGCACTTATGGCATACATGACCTCAATACAGGCACCAATAGAGGCAACCCCATTCTCCCTTGTTTACGGGATCGAAGCCGTGTTTCCAATTGAAGTAGAATTCCCGTCAGCTAGGATCGTCGCCGAGGTAGAGAATGACAAGTCAGAGTAGGCGAAATGCAGATACGTGCAATTGAACATCATGACAAAAGGCGGCTCATCGTGCAGTGCCACGGGCATTTGTACCAGCAACGCATGGTTCGTGCATTTAACAGGAAAGTCAGTCCAAGAGGATTACAAGCAGGCAATCTAATTCTCAGAAGAAAAAAAAATCTTCGAGTCAATCCAGACTCTCGGGGCAACTTTGTGCCTAAATATGAAGGGTCTTATGATGCCAAAGAGACTTTCAGCAGAGGAGCCATGATCGTCACCGACATGGACAACCAAGAACTCCACAGTCCAATCAATATGGACGCAGTCAGAATATACTACCCTTAAGGAGGTCGTAACCATAAAGCGAACCTCCAAAAGTGAGAGAAAATTCCCGCTAAATCTAAAACCCGAAAGGGCGATTTAAGCAAAATTTAGGGAAGAGGGGCATGATTGAAAATCCCCAAAAGGACAATCATGGCAAAAGGAGAGGAATCAAATCCCTTCTAGGTTGAAAACCCGAAAGGGAAACCTAGGCAAAAATTAAGGGAACGAGAGGTGCGGTAAAAAGAAAAACCGTAGCAAAAAGATAGAAAATCGAGAGAACTAAAAAAACAAGTCAATCTAGACTCTCGGGTCAAGTTGGTGTGATTTATGTCATCAAAGAGATTTTCAGCGGGGAAGCCATGATCATCACTGACATAGACAAACAAAGAACTGCCCAATCCAATCAATGTGGATGCAAAAAACAAAACTCGTAATCAGAAAGAGAGCCTCCAAAAATGAGAGAATTTCCCGCTAAATCGAAAACCCGAAAGGGCGGTTTAGGCAAAATTTAGGGAAGAGGGGCATGATTAAAAATCCCTAAAAAAGGCGATCATGGCAAAAGGAAAGGAATCAAATCTCTGCTAGGTTGAAAACCCAAAAGGGCGACCTAGGCAAAAATTAAGGGAATCGAGAGGTGCGGTAAAAAAAATACCGTAGCAAAAGGAAAGAAAATCAAGAGATAAAAAAACTAAAAAAAATGCTCAAAAGTGAACGACAGTGTTTCCCACAGTAGCAATAAAAATAAGTTGTGATCGGCATTAATTTGAGTTGCATCGACAACTTGCATGGATACACCTTGTGAGCATAGCATGAATGGCTTTAGGGAACTCCATCAAGAAGGACTCCAAAGTCGATTAATGAGAGAACAGTCTGAGAAGTCCGCACAAGCAGTCAGACATGTCGAGAAGGTTTTTTACCTCCAAAGTGAATTACAAGTTGATAAGCGGAGTTTTTAAGTTTTGAACCTTCGCAAGTCATTCTCGACGACTAGGACCTGTAGTTATCCAGCTTCTGGGAGACACAAGTCAACAAGCGGAGTCTTTAGGTGCTCAGCCTCCGCAAGTCATCCGCAACGATCAGAACCAGTAGATGTCTAGCTTCTGAAAGTTACAAGCCGACAATTGGAGCCTTTAGGTGTTCAGCCTCCGCAAGTCATCCCAAACGATCAGAACTTGTAGATGTCCAGCTTCTGAAAGTTACAGACCGACGAACGGGGCTTTAAGGTGCTCAACCCCCGCAAATCATCATCAAATATGCTTCTCGATAGAAAATTGCTCAACTTCCAGCTCGTTGATGGCAAAAACAAAACGACGAGCGGAGCCTTTAGGTGTTCAGCCTTCGCAAGTCATCATTGACGACCATGACTTGTAGTTATCCAGTTTCTGGAAAAAAAACGACGAGCGGAGCCTTTAGATGGTCAGCCTTCGCAATTCATCCTCGACGACCAGGACCTGTAGTTATCCAGTTTCTGGGAATCACAAAGCTGACGAGCGGAGCCTTTAGGTGTTCAGCCTCCACAAGTCATCCACGACGACCAGGACATGTAGTTATCCAACTTCTTGGAGTCACAAGCCGACAAACGGAGCATTTAGGTGTTCAACCTTTGCAAGTCATCCTCGACGACCAGGACCTGTAGTTATCCAGCTTCTGGGAGTCACAAGCCGACAAACGGAGCATTTAGGTGTTCAAACTCTGCAAGTCATCCCCAATGAATCACAAAGCCGACGAGTGGAGCCTTTAGGTGTTCAGCCTCCGCAAGTCATCCTCGACGACCAGGACCTGTAGTTACCCAGCTTCTGGGAGTCACAAGCCGACAAACGGAGCCTTTAGGTGTTTAACTTCCGCAAGTCATCCCCAACAAGTCACAAGCCAACGAGCGGAGCCTTTAGGTGTTCAGCCTCCGCAAGGCATCCTCGACAACCAGGATCTGTAGGTGTCCAACTTCTGGGAATCACAAGCTGAGGAACGTTTAGGCGCTCAGTCTTCGCAAATCATCGTTAACAATCGGGACTTGTAGATATCCAACTTCCGAAAGTTGCGCGATAATGTTTGTCTAGTATGTAAATAATGAAGCGAGAGAAGCCAAAATCACTTATTTGTCTTTGAACACACACTCATGAGATCACTTCCATGAGCGTGTGCTCAAAGAGGGGCAACTGTAAACACCTGATTTTGGCTCAAAATACTGTATGCGAATAATGGAGATTGGAAAAATATATATAGTATATATATATACATATATATATTTGAAAACTGAAAAAATTAAAAACAAATAATAAAAAATTCCAACTGTAGAAAATTTCCTCTTTTCCACCGTTATTATTTTTTATTATTAAAAAAAAACGTTTTTTTTATTATTAAAAAATGTTTTTATTAATTAATTAAATAAGTATTCATTTCTTCTATAAAATGAAGATGAATGAATGAATGAAGAGGAGGCTACGTGAGTTTCAACTTCAAAAAAGAGAGAATGAGAGAAAAAAATAGAAGAAAAAACAAAGAAAAATATCGGTGATTATGAGTCTCGGTTTTCTCGTACGGTATTTTAACCTCCAATGAGTTAGGTATATTTCTCTCATATTCAATATCATATTTGTATTTTCTAAATGTGAAATAAAATTGAGAGTTTATCTACATATATTATATATTTATGTATAATATACTTGTTAATATATATATATATATATATGTATAACATATATTTATATTATGTTTATGTAATACTATATATATATCTATATGTATAATATATATTTATATTATGTTTATGTTATCTATATGTATAATATATATTTATATTATGTCTATGTAATACTATATATTTATTATGTATATGTATATTATATATATGTGAAATTTTTTTCAAAAATGACTTAGGTCCTTCCCAAACTTTCATGGAGGTTACAAATCGGTCCTTGGACTCTCGGGTCATTTCTGGGACTTTATCGAGTGTTATAAACCAAACCGGAAATTTTTTTGGTCATTTGTGCAATTTCGTTTTTTTAAATTCAGCTAGTTTTTTAAAAATAATACATTTTTATTTCTAAACTTTTCTAGACATTCCATGATTTCTCAAAATGTTACAAATAAGTCTAGAATAATGTTTGGGTTATTTTTGGAATTTTACCAAGTGTTACAAATAAATCTAGAATAGTTTAGGGTCAATTCTGTAATTAAAAAGAAATTCAGTTAAGTTATAATATTTTTGAAAATTACATTTTTTACTCCTAAATGTTTCTGGATATTACATGATTTCTCAAAATGTTACAAATAAGTCCAGAATATTTTTTGAGTTATTTTGGAGCTTTACCAAATGTTACGAATAAATCCAGAATAGTTTAGGGTCATTTCTGCAATTTTCGAAAATATTTGTCCAATTCAGCTCAAATTTTAATAAATTTCATTTTGGTCCCTATATTTGTTTGGACATTCTATTACTTCTCAAAATGGGACAAATTAGTCCAACGAGCTTAATATCTTCACAAATCATTTGTGCATGTTTTGACACGTTTAAAATGGCTAGAGAGTTAAACCATTTTTTTTCGAGCACGATTAACTTTAGTTCTCTCTTGTTTATTTAAAATTAACTCATAAAAAAATGTTTGTAAATGGTTTGTTTAATTAAAAAAAAATGTATGTAGTATTTTGGGGCCAAGCATGATCAAAACGGGCAATTCGGAAAAAAAAAATTCAAAAGCAAACTAAAGTACCGAAAGGGCGAATTATGAGCTTGCGAGCTTTTAAGACGTAATCAAACCCCCCGAAATCGATTCTCTGGATGTAGACTTTTCTAAGCCGTAGGATGTTAACTCCATGTACCCTAGGCAATTTTAGGATTCCGATTAGCCTTCAATTAATCGGTGACGACTCTTTCAATTTTTTCGGTCCGGATGATGACCCCTCTCAACCGGACTCGTCGCTCGCCAAGACCCGACATTTCAAAAAAGAAATTTAAAAATATTTTTCAAACGGGTCGGGGAAAATTGGATCCGACGTCCGACAGAATCGGTGGCGGATTTTGAGCTATTTGAGGATTGCTCGTTAACATGTTTCCGACGATTGCGGTTAGAGCGAGTCTACATGACTGTTTTTGTTTGTTTTCCCACAGACGACGCCAAATGTTGAGTCTGAATTTCCTGGATGCTGACTTGAGAGTAAATTGAATGTCAATTGATTGATGACTTCACGCTTTCGTCGGAGCTCTGATGAACCTGCAAGAAGGGGAGCGTAACAGAGGGGGTGACTCTGGGTCCCACTCCGATGCATAAATGAGTATACTGTGTGTATGAACTCAAAACGTAATGAACGTATGTAAAGCAAGAGTATTTATAGGGATGGAAGACCAAACCGTTATAGACAGCTGAATATCTTTGTGAATATTGTGCCGGTAAAGATAAGGATATCATATATTACAGTTATTACGTAATATTGTAGTTGTCTTATGTAATATTTATAGAATATATGCCCGATATACGCGGAATATCGTGGTTGTATATTCGGTTTCGGTTTGTGGGACCAGAGTTGAGAGATTTGTCTCTTTTGACGAGCGCTCCTATGGAGAGACGTAGGAGGCTTTTGCCTTGGCCGATGGCGACCTGAAATAAAGTTTTGGCATCCACTTTAGTTTTGCGTTTGATGTTGGACCATTTTATGAGTGTCATCTTACCCTTACTGTGAGTCGGGCCAGTTATGAATGATGTGAAATTTATCCCCTGTAAAATTATTGGGTGGTTGAGATTTTGCTACGTGAATATCGATACTCAATAGATCACATGCTAGAAGAATATACATAAACCAACATATACATTTATTTATTTTTTAAAAATGGTATGTACTGTGAGGGCTCTACTCAACTAACGTCTCTTTTACCTCCTCCGTCAGTTCATCACGTGACTCCGAAAGAGAACCCAACAAATTAACGGTAGAAAGTCCCACGCAGGGCCAAAACATCCTCACTTTTCTGAATGCCTCGTTGACACGTAGCTCCAGCGGACTTAACGCCTTAACCGCCGGTGGGTCCCGTTGTACCCAGTGGTAATCTCGTAATCAATAGAAACTAAATGGGTCTTTTTGAACACATTAACTGCTTTCGCCCTTTATATAGACAAGCGCTCCGAGCAGCCACAATACGACCAAGAAATCGAAGCCTTTTCTCCTCACTGCTTTTCTCTCTCCTTTTTTTTTTCTTTCTCTGCTCGCTGATCTGTCTCTTTAACAGAGCAGCAGAAGCAGAGTGAGTGTGTCGGTAGAACAGTGGTAACTGTTTCTTGGTTTCTCCGTCGCCACGCGCCCAACTGTGCTCCGACATTGACGCGTCTACTTCTTTGTGAGAAGTTGCATTCTTAACGTTAACATGCACCACTACCACGGCTTCAGATTCGGGCTGTTTTGGGGGCTGGCTGCTCTCTTGGCGGTGACCCGTCTTGTGGTGTCTGCGCCGCTTTCGCATGCCAAGTCTGATAATCATTGGAAACCCGCCACCGCCACCTGGTACGGCAGCGCTGAGGGCGACGGAAGCGACGGTAAAAACTCTCCTTCTCCTGCATTGTCCGGTTTCTGCATGTGGTTTCTGTTGTTCGTGCTTGGTTCCTCGGAAAATCTTGAAATTTTCGTTCTCCGACATGAATATTTTCTTTTAATGGACTGTATTCCGCCATTAATATGCTAGAGTCAACTGTCAAGTTATAATTGGCCAAAAAAAAAACTGTCAAGCTATTATTTATGGAGTTTGTCGTGGACCGTTGGGCAGGTGGCGCGTGTGGGTACGGATCCCTAGTAGACGTGAAGCCGCTCAGGGCAAGGGTTGGGGCGGTGAGTCCTGTCCTGTTCAAGAACGGAGAGGGCTGCGGCGCGTGCTATAAGGTCCGCTGCTTAGACAAGAATATATGCTCTAGGCGGGCGGTGACCATCATTGTCACCGACGAGTGCCCTGGCGGCTACTGTTCTGGCGGAAAAACCCACTTCGACCTCAGTGGCGCTGCCTTCGGCCGCATGGCTATCGCCGGCGAGCACAGTCAGTTGAGAAACCGCGGTGAGCTCTCCGTCATCTACCGCAGGTACGTTTCTTCCTCTCTCTGACCGGTCCACTTTCCTAACTTCAAGGGTACCTTTAGAATGATAATTTACGGCTCTTAAGGTCGTTTTCACATTTCCCATGCAAATGGTAATTTATTTGACCGCATCTCTGCAGTTTCTTATTGTAATATAATCTTTGGAAGAGCATAAAAATTAATCCTCAAAATACAAAAATTATAACTATCATAAACTCAATAAAAAAAACCGTCTTAAAGCCTTATAGTTGACTTTGGTTAACAAAAAAATATTATTTACTCCCGAAATTAATTACTGCGATGTTTTATATAGGACCCTGTGTAAATATCGCGGTCACAACATAGCCTTCCAAGTGAATGAGGGCTCCACGAATTACTGGCTGTCTCTATTGGTCGAATTTGAAGACGGAGATGGTGATGTGGGCTCCATGCATATTAAAGAAGTAAGTGTATTACCACTCATCTTATTTTTTACCGGAAATGAATCCCGGTCGTTTCGAATCGTCGGATGTAGATCGATGCTCCTTTTTCGCCCACTAACAGAAAATAATAATAACAATAAAGTACTTGAGGATCCATTCTTCTAGTTTTGGACCCGTTTTCTTTTCACGTTTGCCCATTTTCACCCACTTACCATAAAGAAGTGAAGGAAAGGGAAAGTAGACAAAGAGAAAGCCCTTGCTTTTGTTTTCTGCTGCACGTGGCCAACTTTAATATGCTATCTTATGCATGCCATTTTTATAAATCTCTCCCACTAAAGATAGTATGCATTAATTAATGAATTTTTGTAGTCGGGATCAACGGAGTGGATGGAGATGAAGCACGTATGGGGAGCCAATTGGGCGATCACAGCAGGGCCACTGCAAGGACCCTTTTCAGTGAAACTGACAACGTTATCAACATCAAGAACTCTCTCGGCAAGAGATGTCATTCCTCGTAACTGGTCTGCCAAAGCAACTTACACTTCTCGCCTCAACTTTCTCTAGTGATTACGGGCGTGACCCTCTCTCTTGGCAAAAGAAGAAGGAAGTATCAAATGGTGGCCTAATATAATATATATATATATATATACGTATATCATCTTATATATAGGTTTTTACCAATCACAGAAGTAGTGTCTGTCGGTGGTTTTTAGGAGAAGCTGCGGTAGGGCTCATAATTAGCAACCTGTCTGCTATTTTTTTTTTTGGTGTTTTGAGTTACTGTTTGTGGTAGTTTCCGATGGTGATTGGGTGTTTGGTCCTATGTGTAGTTTGGTGTAGCCTTCTCCAAATGGAGAGAGAGCTTGTTTTTAACCTATGTGTAATGGTTTGTCTTTAGGGTTTGTCGTGGATCAATGAAGGTAGGTTTTTTAGTGCCATGTACTTTTATACGAGTTTTTTCTCTTGTTTTCTACACTTGGTTTGGATTTTTTATTTCTGTATGTGTGATGGTGTCTTCATTTAGAACATAATAGGAAGCATCTTTAGAGTTCTCTATATGAAGTAAAAATGTTGTAATGATTTGAACTTTTGGTAAGTTTTTAGTGAACCGACAATCTAAACGGACGAATCAGTGGTCAGACAAATATTTGAATCGGAAACTGACCCTCCAACTAGTGTATTGATCGACCTCATTATGATAACATTGCATTTATGCTAATATTAGTATTAAGATGAACGTATAAGTAAGATAAATATATATATTTAACTGTGATTGTAAGTAGAGATAAATATATTTACATTTTATTATAGAAACTAACAATAAAATATATCATAACATAAAATTTATATTTATATTTATTATATTTCATTTCTCATTTATCTTAAGTTTGCAGAATTTCCCTCCCTAAAAACTCTTTTATACATAAGTTTTTTAGTTATACTTATCATACAATAAAATACTAGTTTATAAAAAAGTAATTATGTCTACACGTGTTATAGCTTAAACATTTGTAATTGTAAATGTTAATTAGATAATAGGTAAGTGAAGTTCTAGTGTCTGGATAATTTATGAGTTGATCTTCTTAAAAATAAAAAATAAATTACTAATTTAACGTACATAAAATTGTATTTTTCTAACTATACACAGTTGCCCTATAATGGTGATAGAGACATATCCATGTTGTCACGTGTCATTAAAATTCATAAAGCAAATTGCAAAACAACATTAAATTGACTTTTTTTTTAAAGTATTTATTTTCGAAAATAAATTTAAAAAAGTATATATGTAAAATAAATATTTAGCAAAATGTTCATCTGCGCAGGTCTACCACCTGCATTTTTCCTGCATTTTTGTCTTTTTTTTTTTTAAAACACATGAATTTTGAGAAGACACAACACACAACCAGTCACAACAGTATCAAACAAAGAAAATGAATTTGTGAAAAAATATTTTTTGGAAAACTTCAATGAAAATGGACTGGTTCTCTATCAAGAGAAATCTAAACCCCCTTGCTGGTGTTGTTGGATATGCAAGTGGAAACAACGGTCTATCAGAAACAAAGTTGATTTTAAGTCTGCTTATGGTTATCCTCCTAAATAGAAATTGAGAGATATAATCACGCGTTGCTTCATCTCAGTATTCATAGGTCCAAACCAGTCACAACAGTATCAAACAAAGAAAATGAATTTTTGAAAAAATATTTTTTGGAAAACTTCAATGAAAATGGACTGGTTCTCTATCAAGAGAAATCTAAACCCCCTTGCTGGTGTTGTTGGATATGCAAGTGGAAACAACGGTCTATCAGAAACAAAGTTGATTTTAAGTCTGCTTATGGTTATCCTCCTAAATAGAAATTGAGAGATATAATCACGCGTTGCTTCATCTCAGTATTCATAGGTCCAAACCAGTCACAACAGTATCAAACAAAGAAAATGAATTTTTGAAAAAATATTTTTTGGAAAACTTCAATGAAAATGGACTGGTTCTCTATCAAGAGAAATCTAAACCCCCTTGCTGGTGTTGTTGGATATGCAAGTGGAAACAACGGTCTATCAGAAACAAAGTTGATTTTAAGTCTGCTTATGGTTTTCCTCCTAAATAGAAATTGAGAGATATAATCACGCGTTGCTTCATCTCAGTATTCATAGGTCCAAACCAGTCACAACAGTATCAAACAAAAAAAATGAATTTTTGAAAAAATATTTTTTGGAAAACTTCAATGAAAATGGACTGGTTCTCTATCAAGAGAAATCTAAACCCCCTTGCTGGTGTTGTTGGATATGCAAGTGGAAACAACGGTCTATCAGAAACAAAGTTGATTTTAAGTCTGCTTATGGTTTTCCTCCTAAATAGAAATTGAGAGATATAATCACGCGTTGCTTCATCTCAGTATTCATAGGTTCAAACCAGTCACAACAGTATCAAACAAAGAAAATGAATTGTTGAAAAAAATATTTTTTGGAAAACTTCAATGAAAATGGATTGGTTCTCTATCAAGAGAAATCTAAACCCCCTTGTTGGAGTTGTTGGATATGCAAGTGGAAACAACGGTCTATCAGAAACAAAGTTGATTTTAAGTCTGCTTATGGTTTTCCTCCTAAATAGAAATTAAGAGATATAATCACGCGTTGCTTCATCTCAGTATTCATAGGTCCAAATTCCTCTACGCTAGTCTCACCAAATTCCTCGACTGGTTCTCTATCAAAAGAAATCTAAACCCCCTTGCTGGTGTTGTTGGATATGCAAGTGGAAACAACGGTCTATCAGATACAACGTTGATTTTAAGTCTGCTTATGGTTTTCCTCCTAAATAGAAATTGAGAGATATAATCACGCGTTGCTTCATCTCAGTATTCTTAGGTCCAAATTCCTCTAGGCTAGTCTCAACATCCGCGAGGTAAAACAATGAAACAAAGTTGTTTATTCACAAGTTTCTTAATGAGACTTTTCTTCATATACACTATCTAGTTTGACACTAGCTTGTTTATCCTCACCCGAACTCCAAAACTCCTCATCTGAAGACTCTTGATTTTCTGCATAAATTCCTCCAGTAAACAAGAAAGGAAGTTATAAGAAGTTAAATACTTTTTTCCTGTCCTAAATTTTCCAACTTGTTCTGAACAACATCCGCGAGTTAAAACATCGAAACAAAGTTGTTTATTCACAAAGTTGTTTTTTGTTTTTCAAACATTGAAACATCCTGCGCAGATGCACATTTTGCTAAAACAAAATTTTACATACATACTTTTTTAATTTTTTTTTTCTGACATACATACTTTTCAAAATTTATCGGGTAAAACATTGACAAGGTTACTTTTTGAAAAAACTCAATTAAAAAGCTATAGTCATTGGAGAAGCTTTACAAGATATTCAGAAGATGTTGAGTTAGAGATGTACGTCTCTCTAGCCTGGTTAGTGTTAATGTGTTATGCTTATGCTTTAGCAATTGTAGCCTGGTGAGACTAGCCTAGAGAATGAACAAGCATCAGTTCGCTTGAAAGACCTTGGTTGCCGTACCATGTTAGTATCTAAACTTCACATTTTTAGAGAACCAGCCGAGAGGTGGAAACCCCAAAGAGCTATTTTGCAGCAGTAATTCCTGAAAATGTCAAACTAGCTATGGTGTTTGAAGAAAGTCTCATTCAGGAACTTGTTCATAAACATGTTTGTTTCAATGTTTTACCTCAGGTGAAACTAGACTAGAGAATGAACACTCTACTGCTTTAAAAAAACGAAAAAAAAAAAATTGAAAAACGCAGGTAGTACCTGCGCAAATAAACATTTTGCTAAATTTTTTTTTAACATATATACTTTTTCAAAAAAAAATTCTGACATGGTTACTTTTTAAAATTTATCCATTAAATTTCAAAAAATTGCAAGGTTACACAAGTAACAAATTGCAAGATTCTCAACAGTTCAACTAACAAATTACACACATAACAATGCAAAATAATAAAATACAAATTTTAATCACAATTTACTATTAAATTAGACGAAACGAAACAAGCGTATTACAACTTTTAATAAACTCAAACAAGCAATTATTGTCCCTAAAGCAAATGTTATCACTAACGTAAATAAACATCTGCTAAGGTTATAAATTGTTGTTAATTAGCTGAGGCAAACATGTCTGGACACTAAAACTGTAAAGCCGAGTTGTTATTGTTACGTACTAATTTTCTGTTATTGGTCCTTAACTGTTGTTAATAAGATTAATTAGTCAAACAAACCCACTTTAATATTTTGGTGACAAAATATAGGGTTAAATACCAATGAGCTACATGAACTTTGAACGTTTTGCAACAAGCTACCCGAACTTTAAAAAATCAAAATGGGCTACCTCAAATTTGGTGAGGGTTCAATGAGCTACCTCTGTCCAAATTACCGTCAACTGTTGACAGAAATTCATCGGAAATTGGACAGATGTAGCTAGTTGCATCTTCGTCAAAGTTGAGGTATCCCGTTTTGATTTTTTAAAAAGTTAAGATAGTTCGCCGCAAAACGTTTAAAGTTCAGCTAACTCCTTATTATTTAACCCAAAATATATGCACCCAATCCAATTAGTTGTCGTCTATTGGCGAGATCGTAAGGAATATATGATCTTGATCATGCACAGTGATTCTGCATGTTCTGCCATATCTATGTATGTCAAAAGGGGTTTCCGAAATGCTTTCAGTAATGAGAATGTCATATGCAGTATGCACTGTATTTGTATATACTATATAGAAGCTAAGGCATGTGTTTGTAGACAGAGAAATAAAAGTCATGTGCATGTGGGGTAACGTTTTTCAAACTATGAAAAACTTTACCCCTCAGTAGCGTTAATTGTTTTTTCTTCATTTTTTGACGACTCGATATTTAATTAAAAATAAAATTATGTATCAATTGAAAAAAAAACATTATAGTACGTAGATATTTTAATTGCGATTCAAATTATGCAAAAAATATTAAATTTGGACTTACACATTGACTGTACGCTCTGCCGTAAGTAGAGATATGAAAATTTTACTTTTAAAAAATATAAATCAGACCCTGTAAGTCAAAACTCATCACGGTTAACGTCATTTATGTCGTAATTAAATTATCTACCTAGGGTAATATTTTTTTATTAGAAATTACGTGATTTTTAACCTAACATCGTTTGTTTTATTATTTGACTGAAATGATTGAATGCATTAGGTGATAAATTTAATTAAATACTTGCTAAAAAAATCAAAACTATTACACTGCGTAGATAATTGAATTACGAATTAAATGAAGCAAACTAGACGTTAATTTTTGACCTTCAGACTGACCGTATAATACGATATGTAAAAATTATACATATGTATATATAAACACTAATTTTATTGTTCTATACATTTTTTACCTTCATGGGCGTGTCGGGCCGATCTCAATGGTAAGACCGAGACCGAAATTTCGGTCTTGACTTTTGGAGGATCGAGACCGAGACCGACTTCGTGTTAAGAACTTAAACATAAATAGAAAAATCAAAGAAAGAAGATGAACAAGTCTTACTTGCAGCCGACGACACTAATCCATTCATTCAAACTTAAAATCCATATGTTACAACCTGCGGCTATATGTAGGGTTTGTAGGGTTTAGGGTTTAGATAAGTCTTGAGATATTACAATCTAGTCCTTGTTGGGTATCGATAGTGACAGCCCAGTAAGAAAAGGCCTCGAAGGCCCAATAACTATAGAGGGGGTAAACCCATGACATCCGAACCGGATCGGCCCAAGTACAAGCCAAACTTGGCCCACCATCGAGTAATCCAGAATCGAGCCCAAAGTCTATAGGGACACCAAAGGTTCTCAGACTGCTCGCCATTCTCTACCAGGTCGCGACCTTCCACTGCTCGACATGGGAGTGCTCGCCCCGAAGAGAGCCTTGCCTCTCTCCTCTGGTCCCACAAAACCGTTAATAAGGAAGTGACCACGATATCCCGCATATCTCGGTTGCATATTCACTAAGGATTAGATTTGGTAACTGCAATATCTCGCAGTAACTGACAATCCGAATCTTCGGCAACACAATATACACTAAGATATTCAGCTGCCATATACGGTTCTATCTCTCTTACCCTATAAATACCCTTGCTTTACATACGTTCTTTACGTTTTTGAGTTTTATACATACACATACTCATTTAAGCATCGGAGAGGGACCCAGAGGCACCCCCTCTGTTGCGCTCCCCTACTTGCAGGTTCACCGGAGTTGGAGCTGAAGCGTCACCCCAACCTTGTCTGGCATTCAATTCACTGCCAGATCAGCATTCAGGATTTCACGATCCAACAGTCCTTACTTACTAATTCTAGAATATTGCAGAATAATCCCTAAACATTCATATGTAATTATACATATATCCTAACACTTCGGCCAAAAAAGCCCTCCTGAGTCGGTCTTGCTTGACTCGAACCGGTCTCGGTCTTGGACAGAATTGTTTGATAAAATAAACATTGAATTTTTTGGTCCAGTTATCTTCCAACAACCAAAAGGTTCCCAATAGTAAACAATAATGCAAATTTGATCAGCTTGGCGAAGACTATTAACGACTGCAAGATTAAAGAAGTAGAATTTATAAAATACTTGTATGTACAAGTCAATTCAAGTTAATTTAGGTAATGATATGCAAAAGAATACATAATAAGCACAATTCCAGTTCAATATGTAACTCTAATAGTAATTGGCAACAACATTCGATCAAATTTATCTTCATTCAAATCAATTTTCAACGAGACAGTTACACGCATTCGGCAGTAAACCGAGACAGTTACTTGAGACAAACGGACGGGGGGACGGACGGGAGGCGAGCAAACCTGAAGCAGCATACCGGAAGCCGGAAGCAACAGCAGCAGGAGGACGGGGGCTAGCTTGCTTGCTCCTTCATCTTCAAGCAACAACAAACCATAGGTCGAAGCTGTGTGGGGACTTGGGTGTCTTCAAGCAACTTGCTTCTTCTCCTCGAAATTTTCTTTCAAGGCCCAACCATCCAAGACCCAATAATTTAGTATGTTTTATAATAAAATCGGGTTGGGTCAGTCCTAATAGGGATTTTGGGAAAAAAGACTGAGCCCAACCTTGAGAGAAAAAATCCCACCCATTCAGCCTCAATCCTAGTCAAGCCGGTCTCGGGCCGGTCTTGCCAGGAATTCATTCCAACCATACTTTTTTGATTAGGCATATTAGTAATACGAGCATAACATAAGATTATGCTACTTTTTTCAATCCAATGTTATTCAATCATAAACCAATAAATAAATCATATAAAATTAGGGCCGACAGTTTCTCACGCGACACAATTAAACGACACGATCTGCTTTAAAGCGTATATGGGTTTGACATTAACACATCCCATGTCTAAACAACTCGTATATGTTTAGACACAATTATTAATCGTGTCTAAACACTTCTGATATGCAGATATCTGTATAAACACGATTAACTAATCGTGTCTAATCGTGTCGTGTATACATGTGACACGTTTAGACACACCATTAACTAACCGTGTTTAATCGTGTCGTGTATAGATGTGACAGGTTTAGACAAATTTAAGTATAATAATAATAAAATGATATTGGAATACTCACTTACTTTTTAATATTGAACTTTGAACACCTTACTTCGTATATATGGATTTGTGTTCTGAAAAATATGTGAAATAACTTGTGAAATTAGTGGATTTCGTGTCTAATTCTGTTGTGTCATGTCGTGTCGTAACGTGTCGTATCGTGTCTAACCACTTCGTGTCTAATCGTGTCGTGTCGTATAGCCGACATGTTTTCAGTTTTTTTGTTCATGAAAGTTAATTGTGGCAGGTGTCGTGACACGTGTGATCTGCTAGTTAATCGTGGTGTGTTCGTGTTTGAAAAATTGTCAAAATTGTTATTTCCTAATCAAAATTGTTATTTAAAAACCAGACCATACAAGTTCGACCGGTTCTGAATCGGTTCGAACCATACCAGTTTTTTTTACCTAAACCAGACCAGTTTTTTTTAAACTGAAAAAAATACTGTTTTTTACAAACCAGCCCAGTCCAGTTCTGAACTGGTTCGGGGTCGAACCTGTTCATGCACAAGCCTAATATTCAGAAAAATAAAAAAACTATTGTGGCATCCAAACGTGAGTCCCATTTCTTCCATCGAACCTCTATTGTTTGGAAGAAGGAAATCGAATAGAAAGAGACCTCAGGCCCCCTAAATGTTGATGACATCATCGTTTAGACAAAAAAACGTTGATTCCGTCAGTGTTTTTTTATTTTCAAACTCAAAAACGCTGATCCCATCAACGTTCTGTCCTATTTTCGTATATTCGATAATGTGACAGTTAGTGTAGTATTTAATTATTAAATTATGGTTAAATTTGAAAAAACAAATATGTTAAATCACTATTCTAACATATAAAATGACAATATTACTCCTCTTTAATTAACTTATTAACTCTAAATCCTAAGATCGAACACACTGATCATGTGCTGCTATGCACAACCTGATGACCAATACAACTGTAACCATCATCATCAACAACAACTGCAAAAACAACATTATGCACCTATTTGAAGCTGGTGTGGATTTTGTGCAACATGACATACAAAGATAAAGTTGTAGATAAAGACAGATGCGAATCTAACCACCAAAGCATCAAGAACATGTTTCTATGCAGCGAACGATCTATTTGATTTTTAATGGTTTTTTAAAACACAACATGTCGTCTTTAATTCTATTACATACGCTATAAGATACTATTCAAGGGAAACAATGAGCACTTACCTCTCGTTAAATCCCTATCATGGAGTCCTTGTTTAACTCAGTCTCGACTCACCTCCGAAATTTATCTGGAAATTCGTGATGGATGGATCGAGACTTCGGCAGATCAAGCACACAGAAGCACATAGAGTTGGGGATAAAAATTTGTATATTACTCATTCTCAATCTCCTATTCTTATAATCTATACAATGAATGTATGTATTAGGAAAGGTTTACAATAGGAAATAGAAAATATAGTATGTGATTTACTTTCTAAATACAAACTTTCCATATCTTGTATTTCTATTTCTATTTCTATTTCTAACACTTCCCCTCAAGTGGAATAGTGGGATCACCAATGTTTAACTTACATAATACTTCTCTGAATATCCTTCCATTTACGGCCTTTGTGAGTATATATGCTAATTGATCTTTAGAGCGCACAAACGGCAAGGTAATGACGTTATCTTCCAACTTATCCTTGATAAAATGTCGATTAACTTCAACATGTTTCGTCCGGTCATGCTGTACTGGATTTTCTGATATACTGATGGTTGCACTGTTATCACACATAATCTTGCAGTCCTCTTTTACTGGGAAACCGATTTCGTCCAACAACTTTCGTAGCTATAACACTTCTGCCAAGCCTCGAGCTATTCCCCTGAACTCTGCTTCAGCACTTGAGAGTGACACGACCTTTTGCTTCTTACTCTTCCAAGTGACTAAATTGCCTCCTCCTAGAGCAAAGTATCCGGAAGTTGACCTTCTATCTACTCATTACCTTCCTAGTTGGCATATGTGTATGCTTCAACACCTAGGTGACCATTCCTCTTAAACAACACTCCACTTCCTGGAGATCCCTTCAAATATCGAAGGACTCTCAGAGCAGCTTCCATGTGGCCTGTTTGTGGCTTATGCATGAACTGACTTAATACCCCAACTGCGTATGCAATATCAGGTCTAGTGTGAGAAAGATAGATCAATTTCCCTACTGGATGTTGGTACCAGGTTTGATTTGTCAGTTCTGCCCCTTCTAATATTTTCAAGCCATGATTCAGTATAATAGGTGTGTCTGCGGACTTGCAATCCACCAACCCTGTCTCTACTAGTAAGTCTAGGATGTATTTTTTCCGTGAGATAAAAATAATTGTCTTAGACCTTAATACTTCAATCCCTAAGAAATACTTGAGTTTCCCCAAGTCCTTCATCTCAAATTCTTGAAACAGATTTCGCCTGAGTTGGGATATTTCCTATGTATCATCCCCCGTGATAATCATATCATCCACATAAATAATTAGGCACGTCACCTGACCCTCTCTTCTCTTGAAGAACAATGTGTGATCTGAATTGCTCTGTCTGTAGCCATATTTTTTATAGCAACAGTGAACCTTCCAACACTCTCTGGGTGACTGTTTCAATCTGTAGATGGCCTTCTCCAGTTTGCACAAAGCTAAGCCCTGAAATCCAGTCTTGAACCCTGGAGGAGGCTCCATATAGACTTCTTCGTTTAGATCACCATGCAGGAATGCGTTTTTTACATCAAACTGGTGGAGTGGCCAGTCTTGGTTGGCTGCTATGGAAAACAACACCCTGATGGTATCAATTTTAGCTATCGGAGAGAAGGTTTCTGAGTAATCTATGCCGTAAGTCTGAGTATAACCTTTTGCTACTAATATCGCTTTGTATCGCTCAATTGACTTGTGCACGATGTTTTATGGTAAACACCCATCGACATCCTATTGCCTTATTTCCGTGTGGTAAAACACACTTCTCCCAAATCTTGTTTTTCTCAAGAGCCTTCATCTCTACCTCCATAGCTTGACGCCATTCTGGGATCTTTACTGCTGATTCTACTGTCTTAGGTATTTCCTGAGTATAGACATCAGTAAAAAAGTATGTTGCAGTTTGTGACATGCTCCTTCTGACCAGGTTTGCAATCGGGTACCGACTTGCTTTTGGACTGTACTCTGGTTCATATCGTATAGAAGGAACGCCTCTGTTCTTTCTGACGGGCAGCACATACTTCTCATGAGCTGTCTCCTACACACTTTCTTCTTCTGGACCAGTACAATCAGAGGTATGTGCAGGTGATTGAGAATTATAGGAAATAGGAGTTACCTTAGGATTATTCGTTGGGGTTGACGCGTCCAAGTCATCAGGAGATTGTACTATGAGATTCAGCGTCTCGGTGGTTCCGCCAACTTGCTGTGTTGGGACTATTTCGGGCCACAATGGAGTAGTCAACCAATCTAATGGACTACTCACACTCTCCCCCTGAACATGAGATTTGGTAGGGTTTGATTCCCTGGAATAGTAGTATTCTGTCTCAAGAAAGTCACAATCCATCGTGATATACATACGGTGATTGTGAGGGTTATAGCAGCGGTAGCCTTTATGATGTATCCCATACCCAACAAAGACACATTTGACAGAACAATGATCAAATTTAGAGTGTTCTGTCTTTAGAATATGAACAAATACAGAACACCCAAAGACACGCGGTTCGAGTGTCAAGGCTATTGGTACACTCATATGACCGGATAATATTTGAAGAGGTGTTAAGAGTTTCAATACCTTGGTAGGTAGACGATTAAGAAGATAGACTGAGGTAGCAACTGCTTCAGGCCAAAAGAAATTGGGACTCGTGACTCAAGCATGAGGGCTCTTGTCATTTTCAAGATATGGCAATTTTTCCTTTCCGCTACCCTATTTTGCTGTGGGGTATGAGGACAAGAAGTCTGGTGAATAATGTCATTTTCCTGGAAAAAAATTTTAAGTGTAGAGTTGACATACTCTCCACCGTTATCAGAGCGGAGGACCTGGATTTTGGTATGGAATTGTGTTTGGACTAAGCTGTGAAATTCTACAAACTTAGTTGCTACTTCTGACTTATGTTTTAAGAAGTACACCCACGTCATACGAGAAAAATTACCAATAAAGAGCACAACATATTTGAACCCATTATTAGACATGCATCTACCACTGTTTGGGGAAGGACCCCACACATCAGAATGAACAAGGGAAAAAACAGACTTAGCTCTAGAATCATAGTGTAAATACGACTGTTTATGACTTTTAGCTAGGATACAAATCATAGGAAATATGTGTATCAGACGAGAATAATTTTGGAAACAATTTATTAAGGTACCCTGCATATGAGTATCCCAATCTTTGGTGCCACAACCACTATTGTATATCAACTGTCCTGTGAGCAAGCGACACAGTTCCTTGTTGAGTCACTTCATCCACATAGTACAGTCCCTAATACTCAGCACCACGTCCAATGACTTTCCCCGAACGAATATCCTGCAGTAAGAATAAACTTGGATACATTAGTACCATGCAATTTAATTCCCTTGTTACATGACTAATTGATAGGAGTTTGCATGACAAGCTCGGCACATAGAGACAATTTTGCAATTTTATAGTTGGCGAAAGTGCAATAGTTCCTGCTCCATGGACTTTTGATAAGTCCCCATTCACATTTTGAATAAGTGTCCTCCCAGGTATTGAGTGACTTATAAAGTCTTTCTGGTCATACGTCATTGCGTCGGTAGCTCCACAATAAAATATCCACCTACTACTTTTTTCCGGTTCAGATACCCGAGCTACCAACGCGTGAGGATTATATGACATGCCAAGTTGACTATTGCTAAATTCATGGTCTACTTTACTTGGCTGAAAACATGAGGGCTTAATGTGCATATAATGAGAAGTATGAGGGTAAGGAGGTAATTGACTCCCCCTTAACCCTATACCTAGTTCGACATTCTCCAATCCTTCCACAACATTCCCTTATGATTTTCTAGGGTTATCCATGTTAAACCCAAGTTCCCCCGTCGCGGTTGAGCTCCTCGCTTCTACTCGGTTCATCCCATTTGCTGATCCTATGGTACCGATTGCTGCTGTGGCCACGTTCACGGTACCAGCCACGACATCAGTCACGACACCAGTCCCGTCCCGTCGCTTGCTCTGCCATCCTTCGGGAAATCCATTGAGTTGAAAGCATTCAGCCTTGCTAAGGCAAAATTTCCCGCAATGGCTGCACCGCATGCTTCTCCGGTCAACGTCGCCGCCGTGATATGATGTTGTTCCTCTTCCAGCGACTGATTGCGGCCAGGTGGCGTTTCCGTGCGGGGTACTCGAGTTCTTCCGAGCGAGGTACATGCTTAATTGAACCTTTGGTTCGGGCTGAAAGGCCCGCATTCCGTTGATTTCACGTATTCCGACGTCCCTCTTGGTGACTCCCATGACCGTTCTCCGGTCTCTTTCGGACCGAATAGTAGCGTATGCTGATTCTATTTCCGGTAATGGATTGTCACGAAGTAGATGTCGCTTTTCCTGATCAAAATTGTCATTGACAACATTTAAAAATTGATACAACTTGGTTTCTGACCTCTTTTGATTCCAAATCATAATATCCTCAAGGCACTTTATGGGATTGGGATCCCGTAATTCAATTTCTCGCCATATTTGCTGCATTTTGCTGTACAGGAATTCAAGGGAGTCGGTTCCCTATTTGATGTTGTTTGCACAGACAACCAAATCGAACAGCTGGACTCCGTCTTTTCCCTTTCACAAGTCTCTCGTTGTCGGGAATTTTGCGTATTGGGGCACCAACTCCGGCTCCATGTTATCGAGCATCCAAGAACAGACGATTAGATCGTCTTGTTCCCATTGTGGGTAGATTGGATCCTCGGTTCCAGGTTGTTCTGGAACTCCTGTGACGTGATGTAGCTTTCCCTGCCCACCAATTTTCATACGGATTAACCGTAACCACAAGGAGTAATTGTTTTCATTGAGTTTCACACTCAAGCTAATTGTTGGGACTGAAATTTGCTTCTGCGTGTTCCTGGTAGGTTGTGACAGATTCGAGAGTAGGGATGCAGTTGAGCCGCCAACGTGGTTTCTGTTGAGGCGGGTTCACTAGAATTGACGCTACCATCTTCAGATTCTGCCATGATCGTAACAGGGCTCGATATGGTAGCGTCAATTTACTTTCTAAATACAAAATTTCCATATCTTCTATTTCTATTTCAAACAATTCACAGCTCGTTAAATTCTCACTCAGTCGTCACCGAATTGAACAATCCAGAATCCAGTCGTTAAATTCTCTCTGCTTGCAGAATCCAGAATTAAAGAAACCCAGAAACCCACCGAGTTGAAGAGTGAAAGAACTGTCCAGCTAGTCAAAGTGCCAAATTTGATCAATTTGTTAATTGGGTTTATTGAATTTCAAGAAATTAGAAGAAGCATGCGAAGAAAGTGGAGAAAGCTGAAACTCAATGGATTTGTCTACTTTTAATGAACTTCTTCGTTTAATTCGTTAAAATTTTAGCTCACTGAAAAGGCAGCATATAACTCTTCTGGGTTGATGAATTGCTGAAATATATCTTAATGTTGTCAAAGGTGAACCGCTGAAATAGATCTTGTGGATCCAGAGCCTTCTTGGTGTTGACCGCAGATGACAGAATCGGTACGAGGCAGCCGATCATCGTTCTCAGTATCGACAAACCTGCGTAGAGACTTGCGGTTAAACTCGTGGCTCGAAACATGTCTCTGGAACTTCCACGTGTCACCTATAACATTAAAGATGTCGTCCCCGAGGAAGTCACCTAGGCTGCGTCGGAGGAGGTCCCCTTTTGGGTAGATGTGGAAGTGACTTTTCAAGATGCGGTGGACGTTTGCAACGCGAAAGAATATGAAGAAGGAGAATGACGTAATGGTCATTTAATAATTCAAAATTATGTTAAAAATATTAAATGATGGAAAAAATTAACGGTTCACTAACAGAGCAACCAATCAGTCAGATGCTGAAAAGATATGTAACCATTGAGTCACCCAAAAATATATGATTAACCAATAAATCACACTCGACAAAGATGTGTAACCATTGAAGTAATTAATCATTATAAGTGTCTACATAAAATGAACATGTGATTATTATTAACATAACATTAATATATAATATACATAATTATTCTTAAATTATCTTGTAATGAAAAGATTTAATATATGTATCTACTTGGTTTTCATAAAATATAAAATTTAGTAAATAAATTAAACTTAAGAAAAATCATAAATGCATATATAAAATAAGAAGAGATTAATGAAATTTTTTAACTTATTGAGAGAATGAATGAGAGAATTTGAAATTTTTTAAACTAAATTACATGACATGCCACATATGACTGAGAATTATATGTTTGACATGAACTAATTAGAAGTTATAAAATTGACATTAGAAATAAGAGAATGTGTTAAAAAAAACTTATTTGTCACAATTCTACCTAAGCTAACTATATATATATATTATGTGTGAACGGTTTGGGGTACAATGTGAATTTATAAATGTTTGAATCCTATTCATACAAATCAGTTCCTTATTTTGATACTAAAACCATATTCAGTTAGTAGTGGATCTAGAATCTATTCAGACTTCATTAATATCAATACGTTTTGGTTACACAGTTAGATCCTAATATTTTTTTAATCAAAATGAGGACTCATCATTTTTATATTTTTCTTTTTAATTATGTACTTTATAATAATAAAAATGAAACATATAAGCATGAATGACTCTAAATAAAATTAATAATAAAAAACAAAAAAAATAAGCAATTAATAAAATATTATATATAACTTATTAAAAACTATTTATTTAAACATATAATTCAGTTCCAATACAATACTCTATTATCATATGAAACAAATTTAACTGATTTCTCTATATATTTTTTTTTCTCAGACCCTATTCTAATACAATTGTCAATTGTCAGACGTATGGAAAAAAAGGGAAGAGAGATGAGAGAGCGTCTAGAGAGAGAAATTCCCAAATCCCACAAAATTAATTGAGAGGTAAGTGTTCGACAGAAGTCCTTAGTCAGCTGAAGGCAATCGCAAGAGGTGGAAGACTTCTATGTCACCTGATTGTTAGGATCCACCCTCTCACACCGGCTTCTAAACCGTGTGTGACCCTTGGCTCGCTTCTGCGGAGCTGTTATTCGCAAGGATCACCTGCTGTTGTGGTGGAATTGGTTTGCTCGGTCGCGCTGTCTGAGAAAATGGCAACTCCTGCTCCCCTTCTTAGCTTAGCTGGTCTAACCATGACGCCCTGAATATTTCATGCTCGCCTATATTGCCCTGCCTTTCTTTCTTTTACCTGATTTGTAGGTCGGCCCGAACTGTGGTGAAGGTGTATGGGTAGCAATTGCAATGAATCGCTGCCCAGATTTCGGGGGAAATGAGGCTCCTCGAAGGGCTTTCATGCCCCTGGTACCGAAGCCCCCCAAGATTCAAACTGCAGGCCAAATCGTGGGGAAGATGATCTCCCAGAAAGAGGTCAGGAATAGTGTAGTTTATGTTGTGCTGAAAGCTGCGTGGGCATCATTTGGTCCTGTTAAAACGACCGACTTGGAGGAAGGGGTGATGGCATTTGATTTCCACAATGAGACGGACCGTATCCGGGTGATGGATATGTCACCATGGGCCATCCATGGTCACTGCCTTAACCTAAAGACCACTTTCCAGAATCAGTGCATCAGTGAGGTTGATTTTAGCTGGCTGAGTATCTGGGTACAGGTGCATGGACTGAGTCCGAATATGCTGAACGAGGAAAATGCTAGATTGGTGGCATGCACAATTGGGAAATGTATTGATATGGAAGGTGAAATTGAGATGCAAAAGAGAAGTTATATCCATATGAAAGTGGAGGTTGAGGTAGGAGTGCCACTGAAACCCAGGTTTTGGTGGACCAATGATAGGGGTCAGGAAAAGTAGGCGGACATTCGATATGAGAGATTGTCAGATTTCTGCTATGGGTGGGGTATACTAGGGCATACGGCACAAAACTATAATAGGGATATCACCATCTCTGAGCTCAATCCGAAACAGCCCATGTATGTCCCTTGGACGACATGTGCTAGACAACGAAAACAGGTCAACTCCTACCAGCTTGGAGGTGGCAGCAAACCTGTGGTTCAAAAAAGGAATCTGGGAAGGAAAACTTGGAAAGAGATGATGATGGAGAGTGGGGCAGCACCGGGCAATCCTGAACCACCTTATACAACGCCTAAGCTGGAGAACAAGGATCTTGTCACTTACACAGCAAACCTGGCTAGTTTGGTTAAAGACTGGGTTGCAAGGAGAGGTGCCTCAGTGGGCCAAGGAGAGCATGCCCGTAATGGTGTGGTACGGGAGGGTTTAAACCTGAATCTCTCCCTTATCCCCCCACAACAATTGTAAGGGGGGTTTCGACCTTAATATGGAACCCCAAGATGAAGACCCCTCCTCAGTGGAAGAGGTACACCAGGAGTGCCTAGCCCAACTTCCCTGCCCTGCTGGGGAAAGCAATTTAACTCGGATACACGACACGAGACCCGATAAGAGGCCACAAATTGTACCTCCAAGTTGTCAGCATTATGGACTAAGTCTGAACCTGGATAATAAGGTGGGGACCCAGCTTGGGCTGCTCACATTTGACGAACACCAGAAGCTGATCCCCATTTCAAAGGATTGGCAGATGGTGAATATGGACTTTAAGGTGGCATGTTCGGAGAGCAGTAACCCGAACAAGAAAAGAAAGGGTCTAGTGGAGACTAGACACGAGAAGGAACTGTGTACTCCCTCAGTTTTAACCGATCATGTTCTACCAAAAACCCAAACTCTTGACCGAAATCAGCAAAGGAGGTATAAGCCGAGAGAGGGAAAATTTGAAGGGGTAGGCTTGACCAGTATTAGTGAGGCCTCCCCGTACTAGGAAATTGAACCCCAAACGCAAGGATTCTGGTGGCTGTTCCAAAACAGCCACACGGGATCAATGAGTCTCTTGAGCTGAATTGTCAGGGGTTGGGGTCTCCCCTGACAGTTCGTCATCTAAAAGACCAGGTAAGAAGAATCCGGTCTATTATTGTCTTCTTAATGGAGACAAAACAACCGGAGGCTTCTTGTGAGAAAGTGATAAGGGAAGTAGGGATGAGTTAGGCATTATATGTGAATCCGGTCGGCATTAGTGGTGGGCTTTCAATCTGGTGGACAAATGATGTAACAATATCATTTAGCCATATTAGCAAGAACTTAATCGATGGTGATGTTCAAGTAGGAGTTGGTGGGCTGAAAATGAAGGTTACCTGGGTATATGGGGACCCAGACTACAATAGCAGAACACTCATTTGGAACTGGTTGAGGGGTATAGGGTCCCTAAGGATCGACCTGTGGGTTGTGATGGGGAACTTCAATGACATTTCCAATCATTGGGAGAAACTGAGAGGGAGACGTAAGGATCAAAGGAAGATTGATGAGTTTAACAACCTCATTGACGCTATCGGAGTGGGAGACCTCAGTTATAAAGGTCAGATGCATACGTGGTCTAACAATAGGTGCGGGGAAGACAGAATAATAGAGAGACTTGATCGGGCCATGGCAAATGCGAAGTGGCAAGATCAAAACCCAAGAGCTCAATGCATTCACGGGATCGCAATAGGTTCTAACCACGCACCCATTGTCATTAATCTAGACCAAGCGGGGAGATGAGGACCTAAGATCTTCAAGTTCGAAGAAATGTGGCTCTAAAACCCTCAGTGCTTGGAGGTTATTCGGACAGCATGGAGCCGTGGGGGTTGTGCAATGTCCGGGGAAAGTATAATCCGAAATTAGGCACTTGCCGAGAGGAACTTATTCGATGGAGCAGGGCATGCTTTGGAAATAATCTAAGGCTTATTGAGTCCACAAAACGGAGGCTCAAGGACATTGCTAAATCTAGACCAACCGATCAGCTTCTTGTTGAGGAGAAGGTGTTGAAGTCGAATATCCACGTCTTATGGAAAAATGAAGAGATTTTTTGGAAACAACGGTCTAGGGTTCGGTGGCTTAAGGATGGTGATCGTAATTCTAAGTTTTTTCACCAAACTACTTTGGAAAGACGAAGGAGGAACAAAATTGTGAAAATCAAAGACCGGAACGAAACTTGTGGATGAGGAAGATGACATCATGGAGGCCATTTACTCGTTTTATTCCTCATTGTTTGGGGGTGATGCCACCGTGAGCAGTCCAAGGGAGGATGAAGTATACGAGATTCTTGAGTGTCTCGATCGGGACATCACGAGGACTATGAATGATCGGCTTACTAGGGAGGTCACTAAATCAGAGATAAGGTCGGCAATTAATAAGCTTGGGGGGTCAAGGGCTCCAGGACCGGACGGCTTCTCAGGATCCTTCTTCCAACGAAACTGGAAGGTTGTAGGCCCAGACATCGTCACCATGGTAAAGACCTTCCTACGATCAGGTACCTTTCCTCCCTATATTAACTGTACTGATATTACCCTTATCCCTAAGATTCTTAACCCGACCTCTCCATCGGAGTTCCGCCCGATAAGCCTTTGTAATTTTGGATATAAAAATGTTTATAAGGTTCTGGCAAACAGACTAAAAATCTGGTTGCCAGAACTGATCACCCCGTATCAAAGTGCTTTTGTGGCAGGGCGTCAGATTCATGACAACATCATCATTGCCCATGAGATGTTCCACCACCTCAAAATCAGTCAAAGAGGAAGAGGTGGAGGCACATCTTTGGATTGTGCATTGAAGATAGATATGGATAAGGCGTATGACAAAGTGGATTGGGAGTTCCTTCTTCGGGTAATGGAAAAGAAGGGATTCGATCGGAAATGGATCAACTGGATAGAGGCGTGTGTTACATCTGTTACCTATCAGGTTCTAGTGAATGGGAAGAAAACTCGTTTGATAAAACGACCCACGGATTAAGGCAGGGGGATCCTCTCTTCCCGTACCTTTTCATCTTGGTGGCGGACGTTCTCTTAAGGAGGATGGACCAGCGGGTTATGCTCAAGGAAATATCCGGGATTAAGCCTAGGAGGGAGTGCCCGGAGATCCATCATCAACTGTTTGCCGATGAATCCCTCTTCTTCCTAAGAGGGACCGAGGCGAATGTACGAGCTCTCAAGGTAACTTTAGATGAGTATTGTATGGCCTCGGGGCACGAGCTCTTCTATATTGTGGTGATAATGTGGACAACGCTTTTGCTCGAGTGGTGTCTAACATCTTCGGGATGACACTTGTGGGGGATTCGGGTAAGTATCTGGGGCTTCCATCCCTTTGGGGACGATGAAAATGCGAGGCGTTGAGTTTCTTAAAGGAACGGGTTGTGCACAAAATACAAGGGTGGAGAACTAAGTTACTCAACAATGCAGGTAAGGAGGTATTGATCAAGGTCGTTATAACGACAATCCCCTCATATGCGATGAGTGTCTTTAAGTTACCTAGAACATGGTGTGCCCAATTGAATAGTCTGATTGCGAGATTTTGGTGGGGTGCTTCTAATGGGGATCGTAAGATCCATTGGTTGAGATGGGAGTCTATGACTCGGGCTAAGTCGGAGGGCGGGAACCGGAGGCTCTTTGGGTGAAGGTACTTAAAGGTATGTACTTTCCGACCTTGGATTTTTGGTTTGCATCAAAGGGCAGTCGGGCTTCGTGAGCGTGGGCGAGTATCCTAGAGGGAAGAAGGGTTATGACCGAGGGGGCTGTCTGGTCCGTGGGAGATGGGCGATCTATTAGACTGTTCAGGGATGTTTGGATTCTGGGGATGTATGACACGAGGCTCGGGCCTCATCCGATCACCCAGGAACAAGCTAATACGTTTTTGGAAGATTGGATCGATCCGGGCTCGAGGAACTGGGTGGCTCCTGTTTTCTGTAATGCTGTCTCTGTTGATGAATTGCAGGCGATCCTGGCTGTGCCCATTCCCTTGGTGCCGAGGCACGGTCAACTTATATGGCCATATAAATGAGGGGGCTGCATTTCAGTTAGGTCCGCTTATCATCGACTTCGCGCATCCGAGAAGAGATCGAATGATGGAGTGGACCGGGATGGAGCTGCTGGTGGAACGAATGTATGGGAGGCATTTTGGAAGTCGAATACTCTACCCAAAGTCCGTGTGTTTGCTTGGAAGCTGTTATCAAACTCGGTTGCGGTTCGGGAGAGGTTGCTGCGAAGGGGCGTGCAGGTTCCCCTCGGTTGTCCCATTTGTGGACTATCGGAAACTATCTTGCATATGTTTTCTGAGTGCAGGTGGGTTCATGGTATATGGGCGAACTTGTTGGGACTTACAGGGACAAACCTTGCTTGTGCCACGATCATGGAGTGGCTAACTAGGCGGCTAACAGAACCGACACAGCGGGGGCTTCGTCTCAGCTGCACCAGCACATCCACCAGCAACCAGTTGCCGAGACAGGGCACCCACAAGGGAGTATCCAGGGGACCTTTGATCACAGCAGGGTCGGGCAGATTCCGCAGCAGATCATGGGACAGACCAGCAGGAGGGGTCTTCAGCACTGGTTCGGTCCGGACCACGGTGTCGTCAAAATCAACAGCGACGCAGCTTGGGATGCTTCCACGGGTCGAGGGGGCATCAGAATTGTGGCTTGTAATCATGAAGGTCGTATCGTAGGCGGTAGCCTTTGCTCGGAGAGTGCACCTTCCAGTTTATCACTTTAGGCAAAGGCGGCTTTTTTAGGTGTCAAACTTGCCATCGATATGAGGTGGGAGTCGGTTATTGTAGAGTCGGATGCTAAGGTCGTTATAGACAATTTAACAGGGATAGCTCATTTTTGGCATATAGAGACTATTGTACAAAATAGTCTATACTTGGCAGGTTCAATTAGAAACCTGTCATGGAGATGGGTACCAAGATCCGCAAATCATTGTGCGGACTGGTTAGCTAAACAAGCTCTAGGGGGGATGAGTCATTGTGACTGGGTTTCTCAACCGTCACCGCCCCTTTTACATTTTTTACGGATAGACTTTGAGTTGTATCGGGGTTATTCACGACCCCAAGTTTTGTGATTAATATACGGAATCATTGGTCAAAAAAAAAATTATAATACAATTGTAGTAGTTAAATCCTATCCACTAGTTCCGGTCTGAGTAGGTTCCGAATTCTAGTGAGTATTTTGCTCACCACTAAAATTTATGATAACTTTTAATTCTTTATTTAATAACCACTCAAATAAACTAATACTTTACATCATAGTTATCAGAATCAGACTGGACCGCTGTTTCGAACGGGAAACAGACCTCTATTCAGTTTAGTTTAATCAAAAGACCGAAATGCATAATGAACCCAATTGTATCGGTGTGAAACAGTCATTTTTTGAAAAAACAAATGATTTCCGAATTTTTTATTTTTTGGATGATTTTTTTTTGTTAAATGACCGACCGGTTCTCTCCAGTTTAGACTTCTTTAATTAAGTTTAATATCAGCATCGCCCCACATGTTTCCAATCCACCTGCTCCTCTGCCATGAAAAATTCAGCAAAAACCCTAGACGAAGAATCCAGGACATAGACAGACAAGAAAGCACGGGATCTCATCTGTTTTTTAGCAAGATTAAATTAACGGAGGGTTTACCGTACCAAATTGTTCTTGATCACATGGTGAAGAGTGAGGTGTTCTGTTTTCAAGTCCTGATGTGAACTGGAAGTTGAAAATCGATCAAGCTTTTTCAATATTTATGGGCTAAATGGTTTTCCTTCGGTTCAGGGCCTTCTAACTTCCTCAATTGGTGTTAGTGGTGGCATTACTCGGTCGTCTGAGCCTGAAGCCATGGTGGGCGACCCGTACCAACATCAACAACAATACTTGTCGACGATGATGGATCATCAACAATCCATTGACGATGATCGATTTCAAACATTGCTGTATGCCTGCCCCTCCAGCAGTGAACTACCCCTCCACCATTTATCATGTGGAGGGCAGTTCATTCCCAGTTCGCATGAGCTCTGAGTTCCCAAAGTTATTGGTCAAGTTTTCTCAATATATGACCTAGTTCACTATATATTTTTCTTCTGCATAATGAACCGGCCAAATCGGCCGGATCTGACCGAACGAACGAGAATCGGTCCTCTCACGGGTTCGAGGGTCTCTTCGAGTGTGATAACCCTGATTTACATTAAATTAGTTATTTCCGGACTAGCTATCAAGTGGGAGACACGTCGATGACTCGATGAAGAATCTCGACATGTGGTGATTCTAGACCTGTGCCAATAAAGCTTCCAAACCGTTGACCATTGTAGTCCTGCGAAGTCGAATAAAATTCCTACTGCCATTTCGAACTTGATATTCGTGAGGTACCTGTTGGAAATTTGCAGAATTTTGGTTGAAGAAGTGACGGGTAAGAAAATGGCTACCAGGTTCTTCCGCAACGACATGCCAGAATTTGTGGCTGAAAAAACAGTCTCTGACGAACTAGCGTTGCCAGTTATAGCCACTTCTCCTCAAGAGTCACTCATGAGGCTCCTCTCCATGCCCTACAAGTTTCTATCTGATAGGCTCAAGGTTGCGGCACTTGACCTTAAAGAAACTGTAAGCTTCATTTCACTTTCTCTTCCATCTTCAAGCTGCTTCCTTGTTGGTTTGTTTTGATGAGGGGCCATGTGAAACTCTGAGAGCCCACCATCTGTTTGTCGAAATGCATCAGATAGTTATGGAGACATGGGGAGCGAGGGGACAGCGCGTAGGAGACTTCACTCTGTACAGTGGCTCTTTGGGCACTGCTTTTTTACTTTTTAAGTCATATCAGTTGACCGATAACACCCAAGATTTAGCACTCTGCTCTCAGATTGTTAAAGCTTGTGATTTGGCCTCTTCGACTTCAAGGTACTATCTGAATTTCCTTGCTTGTCGTTGTCTCAGACTACAAATTTCAAACTTTTTACTTCGTGCGGCTCAGGGATGTGACATTCATATGTGGGAGAGCTGGTGTCTGTGCTCTTGGGGCTGTGGTGGCTAAGCATCGGGGAGATTCTCCGTCTCTTAAGTACTATTTGAACCAGTTTCTAGAGGTAAGGTTAATCAAAACCATTAATGTCTTAATTAGATGTTCTTGCTATTCGCTCCCCTTGTAATTAATTGGGATGTGGCAATGTAAAACAGATCAAGTTTTCGAGAAATCTACCAGACGAGCTACTATATGGAAGAGTTGGATTCTTATGGGCTTGCCTGTTCATAAACAAACACATTGAGGAAAACACTATTCCTTCCTCAGCCATGGTACAAACACGAATTGTCTTTCATATCTCAGTAGTCAGTAATAATTCTATAGGTTTCCGGTACCTTTAACTTATCAATTACATGGTTTGATATACTTTTGGTTCCCTTAATTCTATAGAGGCCAGTCGTAGAAGATATTGTCAGAAATGGGAGAGAACTAGGCAGGAAAGTGAACTCTCCTTTGATGTTCGAATGGTATGGAGAGAGATATTGGGGCGCTGCCCATGGATTGGCTGGTATCATGCATGTTTTGATGGACATGGAATTGAAGACAGACGAGGTTGAGGACGTCAAAGGCACTCTTCAGTATATGGTTAAAAATCGTTTTCCTAGTGGGAATTACCCTTCAAGTGAAGAGGATAAAGGTAGGGATGAACTTATTCATTGGTGTCATGGAGCTCCTGGGATTGCCCTTACTCTTGTAAAGGCAGCTCAGGTAAAAAGACCTCGTCACTAGTTATGCAGTGCTCTTGACCCAACATGGTGACTAATTTTGTTCACGATGTGCCATTGCAGATTTTTGGCGATGAAGAATTTATGAGGGCTGCAGTTGAATCTGCAGGTGTGGTGTGGAATAGAGGACTTCTCAAGAGAGTTGGCATCTGTCACGGTATTAGTGGAAATGCATATGTCTTCCTCTCACTCTATAGAGTTACTGGACATTCAGAATTTTTATATAAAGCCAAAGCATTCACATGCTTTCTTTTAGATAGAGCTCATAGACTTATCTCAATGGGAGATATGCATGGAGGTGATAGCCCTTACTCACTATTTGAAGGGATTGGAGGTATGGCACATCTCTTCTTGGATATGGTAGAACCCTCAGTTTCCAGGTTTCCAGCTTATGAACTTTGAGAATGGAGAGGCATAGAGTCGGGTTGTTTCTCTCTTGGAGGTAATAAATGAATATGAAGGGTTAAGATAAATAAAGCAACTGCAGTTCTTGTAAACCTTTTACTGTTCTTGTAATATAACCTAAACGTTCATCCTTGCTTGATCTTACTTTATGTTTAACCGATACTTAAAATATAGGGTAAAATAAGAGTTTTCCCTAAAGTTTGAGTCAAATTTAAGCTTCCTCCGTCTTAATATTTGGACCGAATGAAAATTTCTCTCTTTCCGTTCAGTTGCGTTTAAATTCAAACGGAAATCCTATCATGTGTTTGGCACGTGATATTTTTTTTTTTTTTACATTTTGAAATGACAAAATTGTCCATCACAAACGGAGAAGACGTTGATTCTTCTTCCTATGCTTCTATGCCGCTTCCTCGTCCATGAGAATTCGCAAATGGAGTCGAGGTCGCAGTCGTCAGAGAATTCACAACGGTCGAGAAACGATACGGCCTTGTCGGTTTCAGTTGGAGGGTGAGTAGCAGGTGGACCCTCTCCAGTTCCGACTTGGAGCAGCCTCGCCGGAGTCCAATCCAGTTGTCGAGGATTTCGCGGTACTGGAAGTGGTGGCGCTTCCAGGCGGGTCCGGGAAGTTTCCGGTTACGGAGAATGGAGTTGTAGAGGAGGATAGGGCTGAGGGAGGCGTCTAAGGAGGTGGAGTGGAAAACCCTAACCAATTCGGACACAGGTCTCCGACATCTTCGTTCTTGGCCAAGTCCCTCGTCGGCTGATTCGATTGGAATTATTTCCATTGAATCTTCTTGTTCTTCTTCCTTATCGTCAGCGGATCTTCTTGTTCTTGATTCAAGTGGGTGATGAGGTTGCAGGGTAGTATAACTCAGTGAGTGATGAGGTATTAAACTCACTGCAGGTAGATGTACTTTCGAATATTGATTTTGGTCTTCCTTATCCAAAACTTACTTCATTATTTCAAATATTGATTTTGGTCTTCCTTATCCAAAACTTACTTCAATATTTGTTCCGGAGAATGGAAAGGAGGAAGAAGATTGGATGAAAAATGACAATTTAATCACTAAAATAACATGTGTCATATATATGGTCAGATTTCGTCAAGAATAAACAGCTAAGTGACGAAAATGAGAGATTTTTCATCAGAGCCAAACATTATGACTAAAAATTTAAATTTCAAATATTAAAGGAGAATCTTAAATTTAGTTTAAACTTTAGAAAAAAATACGTATTTCACTCTAAAATATATATGGGACCGCGAGTGGGGAGTAGGGAGAATTCCTAACATTCGTATTTCATTCTAAAATATATATGGGGCCGCGAGTGGGAAGTAGGGAGAAGAGGAGAAGGAAAGAGAGTATTTATATTCTACAAAATGTTTTGGTAGCTTAATTAATTAACTTTTAAATTTTATAATATTAAAAACATAATTGTACTTCATAATTTTTTTATTATAATTAATAATATAAGTAGATTTTTTTTCATTTACTACTGTTGATAATACCTTCTATACATCCTTCTCTTTTCTGCCGATGAATAATGATATTTGAATAAAAACATATATATATATATATCGATAGATCGATAGATAGATAGATAGATGTCATATACATTTGTTAACAAAGACTACCATCAAAACAATTGAATTCAATTTGTATTTTCATAATAGTTATACTCGATTTTGGCATGCGCGTCAGGTGTTATAAAATCATCATCAGCTTAACTTCTAAGGTAATATAAAAATAGTAGGAGAACCAAATGCTTATTTGAAATGTAAAATAAATTTTAAATTACATAAAATTATGGCATAATTTTTTTTGAAGAAATTGCGTGAGCCTTTTAGTAATATTTCTTATTCTCTATATCCTCATCAATTTCTTAAAAAGTTTAGATTTTTTATTATTATTATCATACATACATAGTTTAATTTTATATCTGAATTAATATATTTTTTTCCATCAAATGTTTAAATCTTCTACTATTTTTATATTATTATGAGAGTTAGATCGATTATAATTTCGTAATACGTCGTGTAGATCAACAACGATAGGGGCCACTCATGTAGATTGTAGAGGGTGCGTAGGTACATAGAGTATATAAACAGAACATCTGGAACATATCAATATGATTAAAGTTGATGCTTTTGGAACTACTAAAAGAAGAATTTATTTAGCTTAATAATCTTTAAATACATTGTAGGTATTCTTCTTTTACCCAAAAAAAATCACTCTATTTTTTTAAGTTAGCCAATATCGAAAGATTGGGTAAAGGGCCTATTTTGGCGAGGAACGTCAAATCTGGAAATGGAATTGTAAAGGCAGTTGACGGGTAGAGAAACAGAGTCAAACAAGGTCCGAAAGAATTGCTCAATTCCCTTTTGGTTTCTCTTTCACAGAATTCTCTCCTGATGCCAATTTTTTACATCCACCTTCTTTCTCTTTCTAACTTCATCTTCTTCAACCTCTCATCGACCGGCTGCCCCCGCCGCTTCTTCTTCGACAACCTTTGTATGTGCCTGTGCTAAGGGTAGGCCGGCGTCTATCTCTAAGCAGGTCCACCCCCCGCCATGGTTCCATAGAAGGTATTATCTATATGTCGCCCCATTTCTTGTAGTAGGTGTATTTTCAACGAACAGATGAGAGACTGCAGAAAAAGAACATTTGTGTACAGACACATCTTTGTTTTAGTGATCAATACATCAATGCACCTCTCCTTGTTTGCTGTTGTTGTATCTCTTAAAGCGACGGAGTCAGACACCGATCTTTGTTCTCAAATACGCATTGGATGCTGAGGTTCATTTCAAACCTATGCAGGTTGATGAGGATGAAGTATATTGGAGAGAGGAGGAGAAGCGTGATGAGGAGTTGCACTAGCTAAGGCTATGGTTGGACCAAGAGCTTGGATTGGAGGACTCTTTCACCGCTTTGGCAATAGACGTGATAGATTGCTCGACTTACCTTTAAGCCCTGTTGAGGTATGTTAAACTTTTGCTTTGTTTGAATTAGTCAGTAATTTCCATTTCTTGCTTCTCAAGGAACCATTATGAATTACCTCAAAATGTTGACAGAGAAATCTATTGATATGTTGCTATCTTAATATCAGGAAGAGCGGCTTCAAAAGCTCCAAGAGCGGATAAAAGTACCTTTTGACGAGACTTGTTCTGATCATCAAGTACTAACTCTGATCCATTTTCTTCAAAACTTAGATAATGCTTTGATTGTATTCTTGGTCTGCTATTGTAAGTATTCAAGATCTTCTTCAATCCTTTTTGGACAGCAATCTCTCTTGGCATTGTGGAATCTATCTTTTCCTGATGTTGTTTTAGCGGGTTTGATTTCCGCTCAATGGAAAGACATGGGCTGGCAGGGTGCTAATCCATCCACTGACTTTAGGTACGATATGTCTAATATATTGCAAGGTTGTTATATATGAGCGTAACTAGAACATACTGAAGTGGTGAAGCATAGTTTCCTCAAAGTATACATCTACTAGTTCCTATAGTTAGGTTAGGTCATCACATTATTCTGCAGCATACATTTTGATTGTGATTTGCTAGATCAGGAGTCTACCATGCATAACTTGGTTAATTGGACTGTTCAGGGGCTGCGGTTTTGTTTCATTAGAGAATCTGCTGTTTTTTGCCCGGACTTACCCGGTACGTTTTCTAGCCTCCCTTAATTTGTCGGTTCATTGTAGAAAAGAAGAGTTGGGAAAGGAAACTAATGAGAGGAATATGCAAAATGAAGAAATCTTTTCATAGGTTATTATTGAAAGAAGGAGGGGAGAGAGCAACTTGGGAGTATCCATTCGCTGTTGCTGGGATTAACATCACATTCATGTTGATTCAGATGCTAGACTTATGTGCAGGTTTGTGTTTCTTTCATCAATACCATACCAACTGTAAATATTTGCCGCGGCCAATGAATATTTGGTGATTTTATTTTTCAGGAGGTAAGCCAAGGTGTGTGCCAGGGTTAAATCTTGTCAGGTTATTAGGAGGTGAGACCAATAATTCACCCTAGTTGTTGCTCTCCATACATACTAGCTAAGTTAATATCTGACCAACTAACGTGTGAATTCAAATAATTAATTAAGCAGAAGATGAAGAAGCATTTGATGTGCTTTACTGTATGGCTTTCGAGTTGATGGATGCCCAGTGGCTGGCAATGGGAGCTTCCTATATGGAGTTCAATGTACTCCTCTTTCTCTTGACAAAACTAGCTAGCTACTATATTCTGTCATGTCTGAAATGATTATGAAATGGTTTCTGCTTCTAGGAAGTGTTACAAGTGACGAGAACGCAACTGGAGAGGGAACTGTCGCTTGAGGATGTCCGCAGAATACGCGACCTTCCTGCTTACAACCTCATCTTTCAGTAGATCAACAAAGTTAAGGACATATATATGTATACATACATGTAGTAGATCAGCAACTTATATATATATATATGTCGGTTTTGAAAATGTTGTCCGGATTAGAGCCATTATTAACTACAAACTTAGTAACTTCAACGAACCTTATCATAGTAGGTGGGAAGCAATAACATTATTGATCTTCCTACTCTCTGTAGGGGGGAACCCTTGATGAACAAGTAACTCCGATTTCCATAGTCGAAATAATGCCTTCCTTCCTACACCTAATGGAATCATTTATACTCCTCACCGTCCTATATTGCATGAATTCGACTCAAGCAGTGCGTTTCTTTCACGGAATAAAAAATATGAAATAATAATATGAAATTGTTTATTTGGTGGAATATAATGAAATGGTATAAGGAATCCCATTATTTATTTGGTGGAATTGTATGAAAATGGATTGTGATAAAATGACATATTTGCCCCTCCTTTTATATGTATATATTATATAATACAATTAATTTTTGTTAATTAATTTTAAAAATTAAGAATAATAAGAAGTTATACTATAATTAATAATTATAATCTTTTTTAAAATAATTATTTAATTAATTTTAAAGAAAAAATCATTTAATTTGTTTTTTTTGCCAAAAAAAAATCATTTAATTAATTAAGATAAAATAGTTTAATTAATGTAAATTTTAATTAAAATTTATTTTTTTTCACCAAGACCAATTAACATTATATTTATCTGAACCATAATATCATTAATTATACTATCTGAAATATAATATTTCATTAAAACATGACAATAAACTGACCCAAATGACCATGCATACATCATACAAAACAAATTATTGGCCTAAACCAAAATTAAACAAAACAAAACAGGCTTTTGGATCTCTTTCATTTTGCCAAAACACAACAACTAATACGTAAACATAGATAATAAGGTAGAGACACTCCTACAACTTTCCCGAATATTTAACATCTTACAGTGCCCTTGGATTTCTGAGTCTAGCGCAGGATTTTATCAGAGTGAATTTTCATTAGGGTCTCGATTGGCTCAGTTCCACCAGCTACACCATTCTCTTGATAGATAGTTGTCACCTGAATGAAGAAAGGAAATACCAGAAGATGATTGATTATAAAGTTCATGGGGAATTCTCTATAACCATATATCATAAACAAGTGATTTCTAATATGAAGTTGCAAAAGAAACAAAAATCCACTAACTCTTTCTGTTGTCTCTGCAAATATAAAATATGTAGATAGATAAAAATTTGTCAATCTCGATCTCGGTCCAGAGATCTTCAGCAAATGGATTACATCCACGGACAAGGATGTTGAAGGTTCATGTTAAAAGTGGAATCAAATGCTTATAAAAAAACAAATAATTCATTGTCAAAAGAGGCACAAGTTTATCATATACGAACTAACATCAATCTGAAAGAGAAATGCAGTCACAACTCCCACCATCTCATAAACATGGATATAACAACAATACTAACAACACACAACAGGATCTTGTAGCTTGTTATCCTTGATCAACAAGTTCTTCAACCTAGGTAAGGACGTCAAGTCGGAAGGGACGACTCCAGTGAGGGAGTTGTCGCGGAGTTGAAGGTCGAATGGAACCAGTTACTACATGTATAATTCAGCAACATATAAGTGGAAACGGAACCCAAAATCAATTTCAGTAAATTTTAGAATTACTTTCAGCAACATATAATTAACAATAATCAATTTAAGTGATTTCAAGCATCAATTTAAGCAACACAAGCCCAGAATCGATTATGGGCTCTTGATGAAGGAGAATAGATGGAACCGTACCTGATGAAGGAGCATGGGAGGTTCGGACCGAGATGGAATGAAGGAGAAGAGATGGAACAAAGAAAGAGCAGGGAGCTTCAGTCCGAGAAGAGAAATAAAGGAGTTACAGCAGTTCGGGCAATATGAAAAGATAATGAGGGCAGAATTGTAATTTGGACACCTATTTTGCCCGAAATGTCAAACACTAGCCCTATAGGATTCCGTAAGCCAAATATTTTCAATTTTGTGAAAAGAACAACTTCTTACGGAATTTGTAACACCTATTCCATTTCTATTCCGCAAAAAGAACATGTCATAGATCTTGCATTTCACCATGTCGAATGTTTCTTTGTGCCTTACATTCAATAGTAAAACTACACGAAATCAGTTAAATGGTTTCTGATTTCGTGCTCGAACCGCATCTCACATTCAACAGTTACATGAAATCGGTTAAATTGGTTCCTCATTTCGTGTTCGGACTCTACCAGTTAGTGGTGAAACTGGAAGTTACACGAAAGTTTTTAATATCAATAAGTTTAAGTGCCCAGTTGAACCCAATTGATTATTTTTAAAGAAATTTACTATTCTTTTTACAAATTTGTATTTAATTATGTACTTGGTAAAAATAAAAGTAAATATATAATGACTAAAAATAAAATCAATAATAACAAAATCAAGAAATTAATTTAGATATATATTACGATTCTAATATAAGTTATCTTATTTTTTGGAACTAAAAAAGATATAGTCAGTTACTATATTTTCTAGGTAGACGGTTCTTTTGGTGAATCTGATAAGGGGAATCAACAACTTCACGCGCGCACACGCTTCTCTCCCAGGGCTCAGCTGAAGTGAGAGTCATCGCAACCTCCAATTGGCTTTCAGCATCGCGCAATCAATGCTGCGATAATCTGCAATCAAGAAGAATACAACAAATACACCAACATCACAACTGCATTCGATAGGGACGTTCCCATGCAGTGACTAGTGACCAATCCAACAGTAAGTGAGAGCAACCAATTTCTTTCCTGGCGAAGGTTTTCTCTGTTCTTGCAGGTAGCGGAGCTGCGGTGAGGGCAACTGGACCGAGCGACCATGAATGGCAATTCCAATGAAGAAAACAGACCTCGGAAACGAATCGCGGACCTCAATTTGAACCCACAAATGGAACACGGAAACTAGTTTGTGGGAAGGATAATCAGGGTAAAACCTGTCAAACTGAACACCATACATAGAGTACTAACGCAGGCCTGGGCAAGGTATGGAAGATTCGGAATATCGGAAGCCGAGACAGGCACGTTCATGTTCGATTTCGACAGGGAGGAGGATTTCTAAAGCATTCTAGACCTATCCCCATGGACACTCAATGGGAAAATTCTCAACATCAAACGCTGGGACCCGAGCATAAGCATCAAGGAGGTGGAGTTCCATAAGGTAATTTTCTGGGTTCAAATACATGACCTAGGATTGGAGAAATTTAGTGCTGAAAATGCTTGAAAAATTGGAAATATGATTGGGAAATGCCTCGTAGTAGAACTGAATGTGAAAAGAATTAATAGAAGTTATATGAGAATGCGAGTTGAGATAGATGGGAACGACCCTTTGATGGCAGGGTTTTGGTGAACAAACTCTTAGGGGAAGGAAATATGAGCATCCGTTAAATATGAATGATTATTCGACTATTGCTATGGGTGCGGGATGTTGGGACACACAACCCAAACGTGCAAAGATGAGGTGCATATTTCGGAACATGACGAAAATATTCTGGCCTATGGACCATGGCTGGTCGGGGTGAGGCCAAAGCATTTGGGGCCGAGGCAAGATGCAGGGAATGAAGGACCTAGTAGTCGTACCAAACAAGGGGCCCGAAGAACGTGGTCTGACATAATGCTCTAAGTCAGACGGTCGGCAAAGGAGAAATGCCAAGCTGCAAAGACCAGTGAACCCGAGAAACCACCACGAGATGGCAAGGAAACTAGGCATGTAGAAAAAAATGGAGAAGGAATGGAAGTGGAGCCGTGGGTAGCACATGTAGCTAAACCGAAGATAGGCCTAACTGAACCGACCATAGAGGTCACCAGAATGTAACGGAACGTAACCCCGGGGGAGCAACTACAGAAGGAACACCACGACTAGTTGATAACACGAACATATACCGAAGCAAAGAAACAAGGTGGTCGAGACGAAACCAAAAGAACAACACCCATACACAACAGGTTGCTGAGACGAAACCAACATGATATGTGCCTCCAAACAAACGAACTTCCTAGCCCGATCATCATCTACATGTCCGAGAGATCTACTATCCAACACAACATGCTCACAAACACACCTATCATGACATACACAGTGGAAAATTCACCAGATTCGCCACCCACCACACCTAGCCATGACAATCAAAACCCTACGTCATGGCTCAGTCCTTAGCTAAACAAGATGACCCACAAGAGAATGGGGGAAAAGATGGAGGGTCAACCAACCACAAAGAAACAGAGGGTCGTGGTGGAGCCAAATAGGGGAGAGGATAGTGGAAGGGGGGGACAAAGGAAAGCAACACAGAAGAGTCAACAAAGCCAACAGAATACTAGTAGGGGAGAAGGGGTGGGAAAAGGAAAATGGAACTAAATGCATAAGGGGACTCAAAGGTAATGGAAGGGGGCTTTGGTGGCTGTCCCAAAACAGCCACACAGGCTCAATGAGTGCTATCTCATGGAACTGTCAGGGTCTAGGGTCTGCCCTAACAGTCTAAAACCTACAAGACGTCAATAAAAGGCATTGCCTAGACATTATCTTTCTCATGGAAACAAAAAACGGGGATACCTACTGTGAGAAAATAAGAAAAAAAATGGGGATGCACGGAAATTTGTATATAAGCTTGAGAGGGAGATCGGGGGGATTAGCAGTGTAGTGGAAGACCGATACACAATTCCAAGTCCTATATAACAATGCAAACTTTGTTTATTGTGGGGTGACCATCAGCCAAGGAGGCGAATACATGTACATCACGTGGTTATATACAGATACGGATGCCCAAACACGATCTCAAAACTGGAACATCTTACGCAATATAGGAAGGGGACGGCGGGAGAGATGGGCAGTCCTTCACTCACATGAGAAGGAGGGAGGACGGAGGAAATCGTAACGAAAAATGGACAAATTCAAACAATTGATCAAAGATTTACATTTGTAGGATACGGGAGAAATGGGCCTAACCCACACATGGTGCAACAATAGGAGTGAGGAGGATAGAATAAGTGAACGACTTGACTGTGTGTTGGTTAATGAGGAGTAGGCCGGAGGTACCTAGACAACCGGTGCATCAATGAAATAGCGATTGGCTCGGACCACTCACCTATGATCCTACAAATAGAACAGCAGAGACGGAGGATAGGACGAAGGTTCAAATTCGAGGCCATGTGGATGGAAACACTAATGTGCAAGGAGGTGATCGAACAAGCATGGGGACATGTCCAACCGAATGTATCCATAAACGGGGTATGCGCAAAACTGAAGAAGTGCCGAAGGAAACTTACTATATGGAGCAAAGCACATTTCAGTAACAACATGAATGAGATTCCCAAGACAAGGGAGGAACTCCGTAACCACATGAAAGGGAGGATGGATCATAATGCAGTTCAGGAAGAGAAGTGCCTAAAAGGGAAAATCCGTGACCTATGAACGAGGGAATAGATCTATTGGAGACAAAGATCGCGGGTGAAGTGGTTAAAGGAAGGTGACCGAAACACGATATTCTTCCACCAAACAACGACGTCTAGGAGAAGGAGAAACAACATAAGTCGACTGACAAGTAAAAATGGAGAATGGTTAACAAATGAGAAATAGATAGCACTGAAACTCTGGGAATACTTTGGGGGATGTTCAGATCTGAGAACACAGACTCGGGGGAGAAGATATTTTCAGGCCTGCCACACCATATAACACCTGACATGAATGGACAACTACGCGGGAAGTATCGGAAAAAGAAATGTGGTCGGCTACCTTCCAGTTAGGGGGATCCCGAGCACCATACCCCGATGGGTTTCCAGGTCTGTTTTATCAAAGGAATTGGCAAACTGTGGGACCAAATGTCATCACATGTAACCTCTCATACCACCTTAACCAAACTGATATTGTGTTGATCCCTAAAGTACCAAACCCGACCCATACCACTGAGTTTAGACACATAAGCAGTTGTAATTTACAGTATAAAATAATATCTAAGGTTTTGGTGAACAAATTAAAGGTTTATCTACCAGATCTTATCACCCCTTTCCATAGTGCTTTTGTAGCAGAGAGGTCTATACAAGATAATATATTGGTGGCGCATGAGGCCTTCCACTACCTAAAGACCCAATATAGTGGGAGCACAATAGAATGCACGCTAAAGATAGACATGCAAAAGGTGTATGATAGGGTGGAGTGGGAATTCCTACTAAAGAGCCTAAAACGAAAGGGCTTTGACGAGAAGTGGATAGGAAGGGTCAGAGCTTGCATATCTACTACATCATACAGGGTAGTGGTAAATGGAGAACGGTCAACCATAATCAGGCCAACACGGGCCATACCCATTATCGTCATACCTCTTTATACTGCTTGCGGATGTACTATCAAGGAACATCGAGAGGTAAGTACGGGAAAAAAGACTTCAAGGAATAGTGATGAAAAGGAACTGCCCCGAGATCTACCACTTGTTCTTTGCAGACGACTCAGTCCTTTTCATACAAGGTTCAGCCGAGAATGTGAGGCACTTAAAGGACATCAATAAGGAGGTGGGGTCGAATGAGAGGAGGAGGTGCTTGACGTAAGAAGCACAAGTGACCTAGGAAAATACCTAGGGTTACCATCAATCTGGGGAAGATCCAAGAAGGAAGCTATGAGGTTTCTGAGGAACAAGGTGAGGGACAAACAAGTCGGTCGGAGACCAAAAACATTAAACCAAGTAGGGAAGGAAGTATTGATATATGCAGTCATAACGACCATCCCAACTTACATCATGAGCGTATTCCAACTCCCCAAAACTTGGTGCTCGGACATAAATTCAATGATAGCGTGCTTTTGGTGGGGAGTAACAACAGATGGAAAGAAGACACACTGTCGGAGATGGGAGGTCATAACCAAGTCCAAAAAATTGTGTTGATCAAGGTTCAGGGAACTCCAAAACTTTAACACGGCTTTGCTCACCAAAATGGCGGGGCGACTACTAAATGAACCAAACACACTATGCTCTAGGATCATGAAGGGATTGTATTTCCCGCACGACAGCTTCCTTGAAGCGACAAAGGGCAGGCGGGCATCGTATGGATAGATTAGCCTAATACATGGAAGGGATGTCCTAAACGGGAGGGATTGTTGTCCCTAGGCACGGGTGAGACAATCCACGTCTTCAAGGACCCGAGGGTGTACCCAAAGGTCGGGTTTAAGGTGACGGCCGAACCAGGGAACACAACTGACTGAAACACCATGGTGAATGAGCTAATATACCCGAATAGATGCTGGAATGAGAATTTGGTGCGGGTGAAGGTAACACCGGAGGATGCCGAACACATCCTAAGCATGTCAATCCCATGCGAAGGAGGGAGAGGCCACTACATATGGACACACACGAAAGATGGCTCATCACAACCTCAGTCCGTCTACCACAAATTTCAGGAGGTGGAGGCGCAAATAACTGAGGCGAACCAACAACGACACACCTCAATATGATAGGAAATATGAGCGACCAATGTAACACCGAAGGTGAAGAACTTCATGTGGCGCCTAGCATAAAATATGATTGCGGTACAACATAATCTAACCAGCCGAGGAATGCATGTGCTACCTAGCTACGTGGTATGTGGAGGAACGGAGACGCGAGAAGACATGATCTTCGAATGCATCTGGACCGAACCATTCTGGTTCGAGGTGTTATGTATTTGTGTTGATAGAACAGACCAGACAGATATGCCGAAGTGGTTGGAGTTGAGGCACGCGGAACCGGGTGCTCAAGGACCAACACGGGAAGCAAGGTGGATGAAGTGCTTCCTCACATGCTGGCAAATATGGAAAACACAATGCATGAAAGCCTTCGAAGTCAAACCACCGAACCCAACGGAGGTAATCATGGCAATCTGTGTAGTATACGAGGAACTCACAAGAGGTGGATGGAAGGAACCAGCGACGGGAACAACACGACTGATCCATAAATGGGAGAATTCGGGTGAAAAATCATCAAGATAAACTGTGACGCATCAGTGTGCATGCGCACAAAACATGCGGGCATCGTAGTAGTGGCAAGGGATGCCGAAGGAAGATTAAATGGAAGACTGAACCGAAGACTGCGAGGCGACAACGTTGAGACAATGGAAGCCACGACAATCTATGAAGCACTTCAGTTGGTTATACAAAAGGGTTGGAAGGACATTGTAATCGAATCAGACTCACAAACCATAATGCACCAAATACAGGAGGGACCAATACAATGGAGAGTATCAGCAACAATTCAAAACATCTGAGCACTAGCGAGTCAACAAATGCAAGTGCAATGACGAGCTATTCCAAGGATGACAAACGAATGTGCGGATTGGACAGGAAAGCAAAGTCGAATGGGAGCGAGATTGAACGATTGGGTCGAAATACCCTCACTCCCCTTTATATGTTTATTAGCGAAAGATTGTAATATCGAACAAACGTGACAACATGTCACGACATTTTATTCCATCGAATGAAATGCAAAATTGGCCAAACAAAAGTTACTATATTTTCTTTATAAACTATATCCAAAACCAAACATCCTATGTAGACCTATTGAATAGACTGGTATCGAACAGATTCCGAATTCAAATCAGTGTATTAAATATAGCCTCAATTTTGAGCCACACATAAGGGCTAACCTCAATGAATGAGGCCCGCCTAATATATAAAATATAATATAATATATGTTAAAATTATAATAATATATATTGCAAATATATTTATAATACTCCAATGAAAATATAATACTCCAATAAAAACTAATCAAAACGAGAAATTCAACACTTATTTTTTTTTTTTTAGTTTTGACACCTTTCAGTAATATATACATTTGATGAGACCAATCTTGATTTTCTTTTTAAAAATACAACACAGTTAACAAGACTACACCAGGTTAAAAAAAATATGGTAGCTACGCATGTACTACACATGGCAGGAAAAGTTGTGGCCTTGTGCAGTAAAAAAAATAGTGTCACGACTATTAAAGGTAAGAATGCCACGATTGGAACTCTAAAATTGATGTACAAAACCTTATGCAAACAAGACAGTGTCCATGATAAGGATGACACCATCAGTCATCACTGTGCGTAGATAGAGGAAGCAAGGCAGAGGAGTTCCTACGTGAAGTGAAGCTCACTGACTCTAGGAGTTTCAAATAAGATATTTACAGGACTTGAGGGTTGGGCCGCATTCAAAGAAGAAGATGAACCAGTGGATACTATCTTATTGTGCTGCTATGGAAGAAGATGAACCAACGTGATGTTGATCTACTGTGTTATGTGTTTTACTGATAAAAAGCAGAACCAACTAAAGAAAAAAAATTCACAGTTTCTGAGGCGATAGAGGCGAGCGTCTCACGCTTCAAGTTGAGGCGCGACGAGGTGCAACAAGGCTAGCGCTTCATTAGAGGGTCTGCGCCTCAACATAGTCCAGGTGCAGAGCCAGATTAGCGTCTCGCCTCAAGCACCTAGGCGCAGAGGCGAGCGCCTTTTAATACACTTATTCAAATTAGTATTTTTCTCCTTCTTATATCTAACTTCATGTCCCACCCACTAAATGATATGATACATGCCTTTTAAGTTTAAATTCAAATATATATTAAACTTAATTTAACCCATTGACTTTTCACATGAATGATGTAAAGCGTAGACTTCTAGGCCTATCAAGACACTGTAACTTATTACTCAACCGCCAGGCACCGACCGTGAGGTGCACCTGGAAGCGATCGTCTACCAAAAATTGTAATTGAAAATTAAGAGAATTTAAATCATGCATCACGTGAGTCTTCTTCTCTTGGAATCCTATTTATACCAACCTAAACAATTGTTGCAGTACTATCAATCATTGCCCTATTTCATAGCGTTGACTGTGTTTGTGAGCATTTTAATGGAGATCACTGTTGAAGAAGCTGACGCAGCACTGAGAGGCCAAGCAGACATCTTTCAGTACATGTTCGGATTAGCCGACTCAATGACCATAAAACCCGCCTTGGAGCTCTAAATACCCGATATCATATACTCTCAGGGCCAGCCACTGACCTTAAACCAGATCGCCACTTCCATCAAAGGAACATCTTTCCCTGATATCCACGACCTCATTCGCCTCCTGAGATTTCTGGTCAGTCGGAACATCTTTCCGTCCATCAATCATCAGAGGGTGGAGGTGATATGCTTTACGGGATGATCCCGTCATCCCGATGGTTGGTCCGAGAATCATATCGGAGTTTGAATGAGTCCCTCTAGTCATCATGTTCAACCATCCTCCCTCTCCAATTGGCCTCATGGCATTGCCTCAGTCAATGCGTTATGGAAGGTAATCTGCACCACCACTGGATATGTTGAATTGTGTATATGCAGGCTGTATTATTTGTCAAAGTGGATCAATCCTTTCGTCAGCCCATGTTCAAAGCCCAATTTCAGAAGGCCAAGGCCCGTCTCGGATTGTCTGATTATTTTGAAGGCGGGATTCGTTTTATTTCCGTTTTTAGTTCTGAGGGTTAGTTCTGCAATTATTATTCTTTAAGGATGTAATGGACATTTAGTTGCTAGGATTTGTTATTTAAGGGTGAAGAAGTCCCAGATGAAGGAATGACTTCTGATGATCCCCAAGTCCGGTCTCTTCGTTTTCTAGGGTTTGAGTGTTCCGTCTCTTCGTTTGCAACTTCTGGTATCTCTTTCTCAATCCTGTCATTTGGCTATCTTCACCCTTAATTTTATGTTACGAATGTGATAAGGTTCTTGATACTCGTTGATCTTAGTCATTTTTTTACCCTCGGCTTTGTAATCTTTGATCGTGAAGAATATCGTAAATAGTTGGTCTTATCCTCGGATTGATATTGAGATTGTTATTCATGTTGTTACCCTCGGCTTGTTCGATTGAGTTTGTGGTTCCTGTTGTTACCCTCGACTTGTCCGATTAAGATTGTGGTTCCTTTTTACCCTCGACTTGATCTTTGTAGATCTTGTTTTTATTTTACCTTCAACTTGTTGGTGAGATGTTTTTTTTTAATATGGCCGAAGAAAAACCTCATCAAGAGGTAAAGAAATATGCCAATGATGAGGTTGATCGTGAAGATATGGCTACTGTTGATTTTCATCACCCCCTTTATTTGCATCCAAGTGATAATCCTGGCATGAATATGATTTCTACTGTGTTGACTACTCCCGAAAACTATGCTATGTGGTGTAGAGCAATCCGGTTTACCCTATTATGAAGGAATAAACTAGGGTTTGTCAATGGTACATGTTTGCGTGAAAATTATGATCCTGCTTTCCATCATTTGTGGGACAGATGCAATGTTGTTGTGTTAGGCTGGATTACTAATTATATTTCTAAAGATCTTTTAAATGGTACGATGTACACTGAGGATGCATATCTTGTATGGAAAGATCTTAAGGAACAGTTTGATAAAGTCAGTGTGCCTAGAACGTATCAATTGCATATGGAAATTGTCATGACTCATCAAGGACTTGATTCATTTTTTGCATTTTTTTTCTAAACTAAGTGTTCTTTGGGCTAAATTTGATTTTGCATGTGCTCTTCCTCACATTGACCATGATGATTTTAAGAAGCATATAGAACATAAAGAAAATCAAAAGTTGTTTCAGTTTTTTATGGGATTGAATGAGAACTATTCAAATGTGAGAAGTCACTTGCTCTTATGGACACCTATGCCCACTGTAAACCAAGCATACAACTTGCTTATGCAGGAGGAAAGCCAAAGAGGTATTACTTCCACTATGAATGCTGCCTTGATTACTAAGTCTGCTAATGTTTCCTTGAATTTTTGAAAAAACAAAAGAAAACCAAAATTTGGAGTGTACTCATTGCCATAAGCGTGGGCACACTGTAGATCGATGTTATGCCAAGGGATGTGACTTCTGTAAAAAGAAGGGACATGTCAAGGATAACTGTTTTAAATACAGAGATTTTTTGAAAAATAAAGGGAACAGCAATGTTGCCTTCACAATGACTGGTGACATTGACTCTAACACCCTTAATAGTTCTAATGAATCTCTTTTGAGTAATAGTGTTCAAGGTGGCATCACTTTTACCCGGAATTAATTCGAAAAGTTCCTTCAAACAGTAGGAGGTGCAGGCAGCATTGCAGCATGAGCAAGTGCTACCGCCCTTCAAGATTCACATGCAAATACGGCTGGTATATCTTTAAACTCGATTTATTCATATGAGAAAATTCACTGGGTCTTGGATACATGAGCAACCAAACACATGACCAACATAAATGATTGGTTGTGTGGGTCTAGGGCAGCTCTTGGAACCAAAGTTCAGTTACCAAATGGGGGGGGGGGGGGGGCTCTGATGTTCACTGTGTTGGAGATATTTTTCTGCATTCCAACAAGAAATTATGTGATGTTTTGTACATACCTGATTTCAAATACAACCTACTTTCGGTTTCAAAACTTGCAAGTGATCTGAACTGTTATGCATTTTTCTACCCTAGCCTGGCTATCCTGCAAGACCTCTTAAATGGGAAGGTCTTGGGGATTGGTGAGGCAAGGGTTGGACTCTATTTCATAAGCTTACCTTGCAGATCAGTTAGCTCCCTTGTAACAAATTTTGTTGTAAATAATGCAATGTTGTGGCATAAGCGTTTTGGGCATGCATCGTTTAAGGTTTTAGAACATATTAAGTCCTTGGATGTTATTAAAGATAAATGTGTTGATATGAACAATTGCCCTATTTGTCCCAAAGCGGGAATTGTTAGAAGTCCTTTTCCCATCTCAAATTCTAGAAAGATGCTATATTTGATCTTGTGCATGCAGATGTGTGGGGACCTTATCATTGCCCCACACACGATAACAAGCGTTATTTTTTAACATTGGTGGATGATTTTTCTAGAGCCACATGGGTCCATCTTATGCAATTTAAATATGATTCTTGTATTGTTGTGAAGGACTATATTTCTATGATTGAGAATCAGTTGAGCAGGAGGATAAATGTTTTATAACGGTCAATGGAAAGGAATTTTTCAATGACCATATGAAAAGGTTGTTGTGTGATAAAGGGATCAATCATTAGAGTTCTTTTCCTTAATCACCTCAATAGAATGGTAAGGCCGAAAGGAAGCATAAACATCTTCTTGAAATTGCAAGGGCCCTAAAACTGCAAGGGTTAGTCCCGAACATGTTATGGGGATACTGTATCCTTACAGCCTGCTACTTGATTAATCGCATGCCTTCCAGAATTTTAGGAGGTAAGTCTCCTTATGAAATGTTGGTTGAAAAAAAAAACAATATAAATCACCTTAGGGTGTTCGGTTGCTTGGCTTATGCAAGGAATATGGTGGTGACCGATAAGTTGGCCTCCAGGGTTATCCCATCTGTTTTGATGGGATACTTTGAGGCCCAAAAATGGTACAAGCTCTATGATTTAACTGAAAAAAGGTTTTTTTGTTAGTAGAGATGTAAATTTTAATGAGAGCATAATCCATTTTGGGACTGGTAGACTTGAGCAGTTACCCATATTCTTTGACCCTCATATAAATGATTCTGATGATGTTAGCAACCAAAAAATTGCAGAAACTGAGGATGAAAATGAAGGAGGAAACCCACATGATGAAACCCAACAGGACTCGGATGGGGTCCCTTCAAATGATGAGTCTATCATTGACTCTGATGAAAGAATTAATCCTCCTTCTGGTATTCTTCCCAGACCCACGATGAGTAGGTCTTGAAGGGTTGTTAGACCCCCGATATGGATGAAAGACTATCAAGTGTCTAATATCTCGAATATCCATTGTATTAAGAATTGTGTTTCATATGATGGATTGTCCGACAAATATCAATGCTATGTATCATCTATGTCTAACCTGGTTGAGCCAGAAACCTTACGTGAAGCTGAGAAAACAGGTTATGGATCAAAGCAATGCAGGAGGAGATAAATGCATTGGAAGAAAATCATAAATGGGATCTGCTTCTGTTACCAACAGGTAAATTTGTTATAGGAAGCAAATGGGTTTATAAACTCAAATTTAATTCTGATGGAAGTTTGAGTAGATATAAAGCTAGACTTGTGGCTAAGGGTTATAATAAAAAACATGGTGTGGATTATTTTGAGACCTTCTCACCAGTTCGAAAAATGAACACTCTTTGAACTGTCTTAGCCCTAGCCTCTATTAATTGTTGGCCCCTATATCAGATGAATGTCCACAATGCCTTTTTACAAGGTGATTTGGACGAAGAGGTTTATATACGAATTCCTTACGGTTTTTATGACTGCAAGATTAACTTAGTTTGCAGGTTAAGAAAGTCTTTATGTGGTCTCAAGCAAGCAGGTAGACAATGGAACTTAAAGCTATGTGATGTGTTGGTTAAGGCAGGTTATAGCCAATCCAAGTTGGACTATTCGCTTTTTACTAAGAAAGCAGGTAATCAGATTGTTCTTGTTCTTATATATGTTGATGATCTGCTCATTTCTGGGAATAATGCTGAGTTGATATCTGAATTGAAAGCTGCCTTAGAATCTAGCTTATAGATGAAAGACCTGGGAGAGTTAAAATACTTATTGGGTATATAAGTTGCTAGGTCTGATAAAGGTTTGGTATTGTCGCAAAGAAAGTATGCTTTAGAGTTAATATCTGAGGTTGGGATTTTAGGTGCAAAAGTGAGTAAAACACCGATGGAATCAAATTTGAAATTGATTAGTCGTGAATATGATAAGCACCTGAAGCTAAACCAAAATGATAAGACTCTAAATGATGTAAGTCTATATAGACGAATGATGGGGAAGTTATTGTATCTGACAATTACCAGACCAGATATATCTTTTGCTGTCCAGAATTTAAGTTAGTACATGCAGGATCCTAAGGATACACATTTAGAAGCAGCCTTAAGAGTGATCAGGTATGTGAAACATGAACCAGGTAAGGGAATTTTATTGTCATCTAATTTTGCTTCAGATCTTGTTGGTTTCTATGATTCTGATTGGACTGGATGCATAGAAACTAGAACGTTTGTCACTATTTTTTGCATAATGTTGGGCAAGTCTCTTATTTCATGGAAAGTCAAGAAACAGAGCACTGTCTCTAGATCTTCGGCTGAGTCAGAATACCGAAGCATGGGTTCAGCTTTGTCTGAGATCATTTGGCTCAAAAATTTATTAAAAGAACTTGGTTCAGAAAAGTTAAACCTGTTGTATTGCATTGTGACAATAAAGTCGCGATTCAAATAGCAAATAACCCTGTTCTCCATGAAAGAACAAAGCATATAGAAATTGATTGTCACTACATTAGAGAGAAATTGTTGGATGGTGTTATTAAGCTTAGACATGTTAGATCTGAAGTCCAATTGGCTGACTTATTTACCAAAGCATTGGCAAACCAACAACATTATTTTCTATCTGGCAAACTTGGTATGAAAAATCTGTTTGGAAGACAGGGGGAGTCGTTACATCTGATTACAGGACAAGCTGAGGAGAAAATACAGCCCGAGGGGGAGTATTGAATTGTGTATATGCAGACTCTATTATTTGTCAAAGTGGATCAATCCTTTAGTCAGCCCATGTTCAAAGCCCAGTTTTGGAAGGCTAAGGCCCGTCTTGGATTGTCTGATTATGTTGAAGGTCGGATTCGTTTTATTTCTATTTTTAGTTCTTAGGGTTAGTTTTGCAATTATTATCTTTTAAGGATGTAATGGACATTTAGTTTCTAGGTTTTGTTATTTAAGGGTGAAGAAGTCCCAGATAAAGGAATGACTTCTGATGATCCCCAAGTCTAGTCTCTTCACTTTCTAAGGTTTGAGTGTTCCGTCTCTTCGTTTTCTCCCTAAAATCTACAGGATACATACTGTGCGCATGCCAACACTTCACAGTATATTATTCCATATATTTGAGCGGAAACGTAACTAATCAAAGAAATGATTGTTTTACGCTCATGAATGCTGCAGTGTGTCTTGCACAACTGGGCAGATGAAGATTGTATCAAGATCTTGAAGAACTGCAGAAGCTTGATATGAGCTGAGATTGGGAAGGTGATCATGATATTGATGCAGTTCTAGAGACGGAAGGAAGCAGTCTACCTACTTGGTGATATCATAGCCTCCAGATGCGATATGGCGATGTCACCGAGTCAGCTCTGTGGTTAGTAATAAGACTTCCATGATCAATTAGTCTCAAGTTCAATCAAAATATCTGGATATGATTATCCTCACATAGCTAGACCCTACAATGAATGACTACATCTTGGTTAAGGTTTGTTTTATCCAATGTGAGAGATTTGATGTAATATACTGTCAGATTTATTTGATATAGATATATGTACGTATTTGGATGAGTAAATTATCTCAAAAGTCACTTATGTTAGTATATGTGACTGAACAATTCAAATTTTTAATGACCATTTACTTATATTTCAAAATGTAACTACGTAGTTACAAAGAAATTTTAAGCAAAAAAATGACTAAAATATTATGGGAAAAGTATGAAAAATTACCTAGATGTTTATGTTTTTAGCAACTTCACCCAGATGTTTTTTTCCACAAACAAGTTCACATATATGTTTCATTTTGTTGGTAACAACACCTTCCGTTAAATTGGCATGTACACGACACGTGTCACCATTAATTTCGAAACGATGCTAGTAAAAAGACTTTTCTACCCTAACATCCCATCACCTTTTGACCCCCTATCTTCTTCGGTTTGACTCATGGTGAGGCAGAGGACGGCGAAGCTGGGTCGAAGGTCGGCAGATATGAAACTGAAGAAGGGATGGAGGAATCAGGGTTTTGTGGGCTGGCTAGGAAGTGATCGAGATCAACGCCGGAGCTGGGTAGTAGAATCTCTAAGGCTGCGTTTGAGGTCGATGATTACTGTAGAATTGTGGATATGATGCATAACAGGTGCGTATCTCAATCAATCCTGAAAAAGTAAAGTTTTCTAAATAAGTGAGTGGACGTTGTGATCTTTGTTCTCATTATATGTTGCACTACTAAACATTCGCTATTTACAGACGAAAGAATTTCGTCGGTAAAGGTTCGAATTCCGTTGGCAAAATGTTATTTCATCAGCAAAGTGAAACTTTCGTCGGTAAAAATACCGTCTGTGAATGCCCCGTTAACTTTCGTCGGTAACAATGATCACTACTTTATTCAAACAATGAAATGAGAAGAAAATACATCATTTTGCGTTAACTTCTCAATCATTAAACAACTTCAGTTCGTACCCAGAAAGGACGACCTAGAGAAAATGGTCAAAAGAGCACAAGAAATCCAAAAGATGGAGATTTCCCTCGCTAACTGTGAGCGACAAGATAGGAGCAGCTCCATTTACACTCACCGTTGAAAACACCAAGTAACATGTTAATTTCTAAACAAAATGTGATCAACACAGACCGCGTTAGGATAATTACAAAGCAAAAACCCATTAGGAAAATATCTGAACATAACCAAACACACAATAATGAAACCCTAAACTGAACTGAATATGACCCTAAACGATGATGAAACCTTAAACCTATAGTAGCATTAAACAAAACGGATGACCGACCATGTTTCAAAACCTAATTCCGCAGTAAACACTTCCACTTCTTTAGTCAAGTTGCAGGGGAAACTAATCAAGCAACCATAGTAAGAACTGAAACTGCAGTAGCACGGACTTGTACATACCTTCGTCAGAATTCAGATTCATAAACGGAAATTGATTTGAGCAATGTGACGCTGTGCGGCTTGTAGAATTTAGCTAACATCGAGGTGGAATGAACACTATCATTTGACATATACGGAAATTGTTCGAGACACAACATCGGTTGTACTAGAATTAATATTTTTCTTACGATCTAACTGATCATGGGTGTTGACATGCTGAATAATACATCATTAAACATCGATATATTCAGGTGTTCTTCGATCTTTTGTCATCCAATTTTTGTCCATTATAACCTAAAATCTCACAAATGCATCCACACTTGTTAAGCACTTGATATCCACATGAAACTATCCTGAAAATTAACCTTTTCAATGCAGCACATTCACACAACCAAAACATGCCAATTTGGATACTATAACAAGTTGGTAATTACCTCCATCCTACGGTTAATTGGAGACTCTTCCCTTGTGATTGATCTCAATGTGTGTAGTGGGATTTGGCTCAATCTAACGGCTTCTTGGTGTTTCTCTTCTGTCTCTTCTCTGGGTGTTTTATGTGTTCCTCTCTTCGTCTGCTTTGTTTTGTTCATCAATCTCTTCTAGGGGTGAGCAAAAGGTGGTCTGGTTCGGTCTTGAGAACGGGACCAAAAAATTCGGTCCATTAATTTCGGTCTTTAGGCTGAAACCGGAACTGTTTGGATCATTTATATGGTCTTGGTTTTTTGGTTTTGGTTCGATCTAGACCATTCAGACTGTTTGGACCATAAGACATAATTGTTTATATATTTTTCTATTATGTATGTATATCGCTCTACAAAAACACAATACAAGAACCTAATTTTATTACTTATTTATAAAATATGTAATATATCAAAATAATATTTTATTCAAGTGACATAATTTCGTTCTAAATTGAAATCAACTGACTAGACCGACTTTTTAAAAATCATTTCGAAATCAAAATAACCATACTATCCAATATAATTTAATATCATTATATAGAATTATACAAATTACTATAACATGATAGTATCTAATATAATTTATTAATGTTATAATAATTTATTATTGATCAAAACATTTTTCATTCAAATTATATATTTTTCCTCAAGTGTTCTTTTATAATTAATTCTACCGAAATAAGACATATATAATAAATTCACTAAAAAATAGTTAATGGTCCCCATGGTCTTAACGGTCTAGGACCGAATTAAGACCAAGACCAAAAAAGACCATAAGCCAAGAACATTGGTTTCAGTCCACAAATGGTCCGGTCTTTTTGGTTTGGTTGCAGTCGATCTCGATTTGGTCGTGGTCTTCTCGCTCATCCCTACAGTCTGTTCAAATCGTCGACAAATAGAATGAATTAACGGCGAAAAACAATTTTGTCGGTAAAGAAAATGTATTCCCTACGAAACTTAAAATTCGTCGTCAATTTCACTCTTTACTGACGAAAATAAATTCTGTCGGTAAAGATTGAATTTTCAGTAGTGTTGTGGGGTTCGATCGAGATTGTCCAGAATTGATAGGAAGAGTTGGCGGGAATCATATAGTTATTTGTTTGTTCTTGAGCGTCTGTTGACTCATGGACCAGAGAGTGTAGGAGAGGAGTTTCAGATTGACAAAGAATTAATTGACTCATGGACCAAAGAGTGTAGGAGAGGAGTTTCAGATTGACAAAGAATTAATTGCTTAGATGGACAGGGAATGTAGGAGAGTTTTTTTTTAAAGTATTTATTTTCGAATTTTTTTTTGAAAAAGTATATATATAAAATAAATATTTAGCAAAATGTGCATCTGCGCAGGTCTACCACCTGCGTTTTTTCTGAAAAATGCAGATGGTAGTAGCGTTTTTGAAAATCGCTAGTACCACCTGCATTTTTCAGAAAAACGCATGTACCAGTAGCGATTTTCATTTTTTTTCGTCTTTTTTTTTAGACGCATCAAAGTGTAAATGAATTTTGAGAATCGCTACTTTGAGAAGACACATCAGAGAAGACACAACCATTCACAACAGTATCAAACAAGGAAAATGAATTTTTTCAAATTTTTTTCTAAAGTAAATACTTTATGAAAAAGTTCAAGGAAAATGGAAGGAAAATGAATTTGTTCAAAAAAAATTTCTAAAGTAAATACTTTTTGAAAAAGTTCAAGGAAAATGGAAGGTTTGATCAAGAGAAATAGCTCTTTGGGGTTTCCACTACTTTTTTCTTCGGCATTTGAAGACTCTTAATTTTCTGCATAGTGTACTCGTTGATTTTAAGTCTGTTTATGGTTTTCCTCCTAAATAGAAATTGAAGTCTTTCATCACATACTACTCTCTTCTTCGTAGGGTGATTCAGTTTGTTGTCATTGATATACCGCGCTATAATTGCTCCAACATCTTGCTGAGAGATCTAATCATGTGTCTCTACATCTTGCTGAGAGATATAATCATGTGTTGCTTCATCTCAGTATTCATAGGTCCAAACCTGCAACATAAATTATTAAAACCCTAAACCCTGCTGGTGTTGTTGGATATGCAAGCTCCATCGTTGCTCTCTTCCAAGCAGTGAGTGGAAGTGACACTCGCCGAACCAACGGTCTATCAGAAACAAAATCTTTCAAGCGAACTGATGCTTGTTCATTCTCTAGACTAGTCTCACCAAATTCCTCAAGTAAACAAGAAAGGAAGTTATAAGAAGGTAGATACTTTTTTCCTAGGCAAATATTACCTGTCCTAAATTTTCCAACTTTTTCTGAACAACATCCGCGAGGTATAGAGACGCATGATTAGATCTCTCAGCAAGATGTTGGAGCAATTATAGCGTGGTATATCAATGACAACAAACTGAATCACCCTACGAAGAAGAGTGTAGTTTGTGATGAAAAACTTCAACGAGTTGCTGTTAGTATACTATGCAGAAAATCAAGAGTCTTCAGATGAGGAGTTTTGGAGTTCGGGTGAGGATGCTGCACCAGTTAAAGTCGGCCGCCCTCTTGCACCTAAAAACCCCAAAGAGCTCTTTTGCAGCAGTAATTCCTGAAAATGTCAAACTAGCTAGTGTATTTGAAGAAAAGTCTCATTCAGAAACTTGTGAATAAACAACTTTGTTTCAATGTTTTACCTCGCGGATGTTGTTCAGAACAAGTTGGAAAATTTAGGGCAGGTAATATTTGCCTAGGAAAAAAGTATTTAACTTCTTATAACTTCCTTTCTTGTTTACTTGAGGAATTTGGTGAGACTAGCCTAGAGAATGAACAAGCATCAGTTCGCTTGAAAAAAAAGTATTTAACTTCTTATAACTTCTTTTCTTGTTTACTTGAGGAATTTGGTGAGACTAGCCTAGAGAATGAACAAGCATCAGTTCGCTTGAAAGACCTTGGTTGCTGTACCATGTTAGTATCTAAACTTCACTTTTTTAGAGAACCAGTCGAGGAATTTGGTGAGACTAGCCTAGAGGAATTTGGACCTATGAATACTGAGATGAAGCAACGCATGATTATATCTCTCAGCAAGATGTAGAGACGCATGATTAGATCTCTCATCAAGAGTCTTCAGATGCCGAAGAAAAAGGCAGTGGAAACCCCAAAGAGCTATTTTGCAGCAGTAATTCCTGAAAATGTCAAACTAGCTAGGGTATTTGAAGAAAAGTCTCATTCAGAAACTTGTTAATAAACAGCTTTGTTTCAATGTTTTACCTCAGGTGAGACTAGACTAGAGAATGAACACTCTGATGCTTTTAAAAAAAACGTAAAAAGGAAAAACGCAGGTGGTAGTAGCGTTTTTCAAAATCGCTACTACCACCTGCGCAGATACACATTTTGCTAAATATGTTTTCTACATATATACTTTTTCAAAAAAAAAAATCTAATATGGTTACTTTTTGAAAAAAATATATAGGAGAGGAGTTTCAGATTGACAAAGAATTAATTGACTCATGGACCAGAGAGTGTAGGAGAGGAGTTTCAGATTGACAAAGAATTAATTGCTCAGATGGAGAATTTTCAGTATATTGACGAGAAAGGGTTTGTGGTTTGATTAAAAAATGAGTTTTTTGGCCACCTAAAATAATTTTTTGTGTACAGATTCAACTGGGATTTGGTTGTATGTTTGATTGTAATCAAATTGAATGGTGGTAATTTTCGTAAACTATCAGGTATGAGTAATTTATTTTTGGGTTAATTACTTAAAACGTTACACATGTTTGCGCATGTGACTAATTGGTTATAACTTGTGCAGGATGGTTACACATGTTTCAACATGTGACTAATTGGTCATTTTTACTGTTTATCGTTAAAAAACATCGTTAAGTCATTATTTGAATACATAAAATGACCAAATTACCCTTACCTTCATTACTTAAGTACTGTCAAAGGAAGAAGAAGATGAAGATCCCTTCTTCATCCTCTAGAAGTCATCACTTGAAGAACCGATCGACCATGACTTTAATTTGATCATTCGAAGACATTGGGTCGTGAGTATGAAGGTTCCATGGTTCCATGGTTGTTCCAATTTTGAGGTAATTGCAAGTATTTTGAGTATTTCGTCCCAATTTTTCCTTCGATTTTGAAAAAACACTAATTTTGGTAAGAACCCTACTTAGAGTGGAATCATGAATAAGGGAGATCTCAAAATTGAAAAACAGACTGAGGTGGGAGAGGAAGAGATGCACTGAATCGAGGATTTCGATGAGAAGAAGATGTTTTGATGTATTTGTTGTTGAATTTGAATTTGTTGTTGAATATTTTGTTGGAATGGGTTTAAGTTCTTCAGATTTGGGGTTTTAGTTCTGCAGATCCTGGGTTTCATTGCATAATATCTAAATTAAAGAATTTATTCTAACGTGAAATTTGATTAAATAGTTACACATGTTATCCTAGAATGTGATTAAATGGTTACGTATGTTCCTTGTAATGTGATTAAATGATTACGTATGTTTTCTTAAAATGTGATTAATACGTTAAAATTGAGCATTATTACTGAGGTTAAAAAAGAGGAGTGTTGATCCCTGAAAAATTAAACCCAAATTTTCAATTATCCCAAATACTGCAAAATCTCATATATTATTATATAATGCAATTCACCAAGAATTGTCAATTGACATAAAACATAAGAACTTTCACTAATATTTGGTAAAGGCCACACAATTCTAAACTTACAGTATTTTCAAATATGTTATCCAAATTTAACTAGGTTATGTTACTGGGAAGATTGCATCATCGAAATCTAGTGAATTTAGTTGGATATTGTGCTGAAAGAGGGCAACACATGATTATATATGTCTACATGAGTAAAGGCAGCTTAGCTTCTCCTTTATACAGTAAGATAATATTGGTTCACATACGATTCCGTTTCTTAATTTTGAAACATAACAAAAAGTCCCGTCCTTTCTGTTGCTTCCAGATGAAAACACAGAAGTACTAAGGTGGGATTTACGGGTTTATATCGTTTTAGATGTGACACGGGGTTTAGAGTATCTTCATGATGGGGTAAGGTTTTATGTATATCAATTGCAAAAAACCCTATCGTCTCATCAACTCTCTGTTGTGATTGATTATTTGTGATCGGTACTCTATATTTCTGCAAATCAGGCAGTTCCTCCAGTGATTCACAAAGACATTAAATCTTCCTGTATTTTGTTGGATCAGTCCATGAGAGCAAGGGTATGTGATCACATTGTATATGGCAAACTACTTCAGTTCTGAGAATTAGATTTAAAACTGGGATCTTATGGATTTTCTGAATAAATGCAATCATGATGTACCTCATCTAGTTTGCTGATTTTGGGCTATCAAGAGAAGAAATGGTGAACAAACATGCAGATGTAGACCTCGGTCTTGTACCTAGATTAAATAGGAATGGTTTGGTTTGAAAGAACCAAGATTAATTTTGGTTTGGTTTGGTTTAGAAAAATTCATAATTTTGCAAAACCAGTAAAGCCAAGATCTGTGTTGTTCTGTTTTCGTTGTTTAAACACATTTTAAGAATATGAACGTAACTATTTAATCACATTACAAACAAACATATGTAACTATTTAATCACATTACAAAAAACATATGTAACTATTTAATCACATTTCAAGTCGAGACTCACCTCTTAAATTTAGATACTGTTCAAAAAACCCAGGTTCTGAACAACATCAGTATCTAATATCCAGATTCTGAAGAACTTTAAAAAAACAGGTGCCTCTCATCCACTCCCACTCCCACATCTCTTCTACTTTTCCACTATCTTCCACAACTTTCACAGCAAAACATCAAAATCAACAGCAATTTAAACTTCAGCTCAGCTCGATTTGAACACAAAATCCATACCTATTTTAGGGTTGTAAGGAATCCATCCACAACGATCTTAACTGGGTCACTTCTGATTTCTTTTGGGATGTCGAATTATTGGGAGGCAGGTAGTAGAAAACGTTGAATCAGTTGGAACCGATGGAGAATCTAACCAATTGAAGGTGCAATATGGAAAACAAGAAGATGAAGAACAACTCAAAGATGAAGAACAAATAATAATATAAGTGAGGGCAGCTTCGTCATTTCATAAGGGTCACGTGATTGGCACATGTGAAACTGACGGAAAACTTTAACAGTTCAGTAACGGAGTAACCAATCAGTCACATGTTGAAACATGTGTAACCATTCAGTCACGCGAAAAAACATGTTTAACCAATTAATCACATTGGTCAAACATGTGTAAAGTTTCAAGTAATTAACCCTTTATTTTTTGTATACAAACACTTGCTTTATATACAATACACTGATTTTCACTTTTGATCAAACAATGTTGTCTCTACAACATCTCTCTCTTTCTCTCACTCTCTCTACAACACCTTTGGACTGTCAACTAACGCTTCATACAGACAAACCTTGCTGTTGTGAATGCCAAATAGCTAAGACAAAAGGACCTTTGAAATGGATACATACACAAATGCAAATAACTGTAACAAAGAAAAATCTTAGGTATTGCAGAGCCAATCTTGAATTGCAGACACAACTAGAGACTTTCCCGTGACCACCTCAAGTATAACTAATTCTGATGTATCTCTCTCTACATTCTGTGGATTTTTCGTATACGACCAGCAATGGCTGCTCTGGTTGAGGCCTTTCAGCGAACACTTGAATCTCATTCGTTTCTGAAGTTGATTTTGCTCATAATCACATGCGGTTTTGGCTTATGGGATTGTGATTAGATGGGTGTGCCACAATCTCCATACAAGGTAGGACGAGCTGGAAACTTTGTTGACTTCGCCAAGGGAGGGCTAGGAGTGCAAATGGAGGGAGCTGACTTAACGTTAACTTTCTCAAGTAAAAATATGAACAATAAATGTTAGGGGTATTTTGGGTATATAATCTTATAATTACATCATATGCATTGCACGTGATTTTATTTGACGGATAACGAACGACTAGTGACAGAAATGTGAATTTACCAACAAATGGAAACATACGGGTGTTAAGATAAACATTATTGGTGTAATTACCAAACAAGGCAAATATCCGGGTGGTTTTTCATACTTTTCCCAAATATTATTATTGTTATCTTCTTAATCTTCATGTTCTTCTTTCTCGATTCAAATTTAAAATCTAATTTGGAAACTAGATTTGCTTATTTGAGTTCGAACTAAACCTAGATTTGTACAAATCTGAGTTTGAACTGAACTCCGATTTGCGCAAATCGAAGTTTGAAATCATATTTCGGGCATGTACATGAAGAACAATATCAAAGAAATGGTAAATTTGTCATTTTAATGACCATTTAATCACATTTGTTAAAGATAAGGGGGTGTTTGATTGAATGTATTATTTAATAAACGTATTAGTTAATACATGTATTAGTTAATACACATATTAGTTAATACATGTATTAGTTAATACACGTATTAATTAATACTATGTTTGGATGAAACATGTATTAAGATATACTTATACATGTATAACCTAAGACCGTGTTTGATTCGGTATAAAATTATACGTAAAGTGGCAAAAAGACTTAAATACAACTTTATTTTGCAATGTAAATATGTTGTACACATGAGTTGATTTATTTTTTAAAATAAAATATGTTCATATTCAAAAAATTTGGAAAAAAAGTTACGAACACAAAAATAAAATAAAACGAAATAGTATACTTCCCTTTAGTCATGACATGTTCAATCTACTTCGACTATTTTCTTCTAATCTTTGCAATTTCATCCTTAATATATTACTTTTATGCATAAAGTTTCAAAACCTTCATATTCTCAAGTGACTCTGTGTGATTGATTTCAGTTTAAAGAGAAAAAATAGAGCATTGCATTAGTTTAAAAACATGTAGAACTACATGATTTTACAAAGAACATGATTTTACAAATCGATTTTGGGAACAACATGACATGTGAAACCACACTTAGCAAAATATAGAAACGAAACAGTTAAATACCCACTTCTATTTGTTTTCTTTTCTCATGACACGTGCATATAAACAGTCAAAAAAATAGAGTAAATGATATATGTTTGTTTAATGTTATTTTTAATATATATTAAAAAAAATAGCAAATAGAATAGCAAATATTAAAATATTGTTGAGTAAATATTTCATTAATTTTTTAATTATTTTTTTTTAAAATATTAACTATATGTCATATATTATCGTTGAAGTGAACTCATAAATTGTTTCTTAATTTGAATGGTACTCAACAACTGTTGTTGTGTTTGATTTAGTACTTTTCTTAAATAAAACATATATGGAAGAATTAATGATGAAAATTTATAAATAGTATTACATAATTTTATTTTTCATTTAATATATTACTTTTATTATTATTATTTAATATTAGATAATCTGAGTAAATAATAATTTTAAAATATCTTATATTAAAATTCACAAAGTTTGATAAAGAATAAAAGCTAACATGATAAACTATTCTTAAGTAGGATTAAAAGACTTAGGGTAGTTAAGTAAATTTTTACTCTGTATTAAATAATACCATGGTTAGATTATGTATTAGTTAATACTCAATTAACACTATAATTGTGTATTGGCTAATACATATGTATTAGTTAATACATACCATTATTTCTAATCAAACATTGTATTAATTAATATTAATACATAGTTAATACCCCCAATTAAACACCCCCTAAGTCACTGAATATAACAAGTTTAACTAAAACAACTACATTTCTAAAATATAAATAATAATTTAGCTATACAAAAAATATAAGTAAACATTTACTCAATTAGTATTAATATATATATATAAGTGACTCTTTTTAAGTGGTTTACATAATTTTGATTCTATTATTATACTTTTCAGAAGATATACACAGAATATACTTCCAACCCATTAAAAAGCTTGATGGATCAAAGATGAAGCTTTGATAACGTCCCCCAACACTTCTTACTTCTTCTTAAGGAGAAAATTTCTACAGCAGTCGATGATGTCGGTTGACATCTTCGTTAATAAAATATAAGGGCATGCCCTTTTAATTAAAGAGTTACTACTAAAAACAAATTTACAGTTCCATCATTTATAAATATTACATTTTTTTATTTATCTTTTTCTGTAACTTACTTTCGAATATCTTCTATTATCATTTTTGAATATAAGATGATTTGGTATTTTAAATTTTAAACGAGATGATTCATTATATAAAAAAAGTTCCACATATATAAACCTTTAGAACCAATCATTCTAAAATTTAAATGAGACTTCTTATATATAACAATTTCACGTTCCTTGCCTAGTTTAATGCTCACCACTTCTTTTAGAAACCCATTAATAATTTAGCAAGAAAATGAAACACATTAATTGCTCAATTAATAATACGGTGTAAATGGGACATGTGCTCATGTCCACAGACTCAAAATTAGGTAAAATCACGTAACATTCTTATTCACTTAATAAATAATATAATATGTAAATTATAAGTGATAATAATGCTAATTTTGGAATTCATTAAATATGAATCGCTGGAGGAAACCTAGGAGACAGAAACCTAGGAGACGAACAATTTGAGGTGGAAATGAAATGAAATGCAGAGCATTTGGGGATCACTGAAGTTTATTATTTCATTTGAATACTTATCACCCTTAAACGGCAAACCCTACTCGAAATAATTGTCAGTTACGCCCAAGAAAAATACAGCAAATATATTTACACCTCAAAAAAAATAACAAGATAAAAGAAGTCCCTAACATTTACAAAGTCAAAATAGTCAACTAATAATAACCAAGAGCTTAGCTTCCAGATTGAATCGTCCATTTCAACAAGTAAATACGAGAAGTTACTGCTTTCTATAGTTTCTACTTTGTATTAGTTTATTTATGGGAAAAGTATGAAAAAAATGTAACATGTTTGCCAAAAATGGTGGTTGATGGAACTAGTTTTGGAGTGTAGGTAATTGATGTAACACGTTTACTGTTGTAGGTTTTAGATGGAAACGTTTGTTATTCCGTCTGTTTGCCCGTTAAAAACCAGCATGTGCCAGCCACATGACATGATTTGTCAGATTTTAATGAAATATTTTTGTAAATGCCCAAGATACCCCTACACCTATTTCCGTCCACTTCCCTTCTTTGTTCATACATCCATACCCATACTGACACAAACGAAAATAACATATCAGAGAAAAAGAGACTATCTACGAAGCTATTATCTCAGTCAATGACATAACAGACAACAGATTCAGCCTTTAGTAGATAGAAGTATGGATCACAACGTGCATACCTTCCAGTTGTCAAGTAAATTTCCTCTCAAGTCTAGCTCCTCCAAATCTGTAACGAAACTTTGTGTCAGCAAAAGACAATATCCTCTCAAGTGCTAATAGAGAGAAACAAAAGGATTACTTCGAATCCTCTTAATCTTAATACTTCGACTCATATAGTCTCATTAACTTTGTTGTGAGTTATCAGTTGTAAATGGAACAAACTTTGTATGGTAAATACAGGAGACCTGTTCAAATAGGAACTAATATAAAGTCCTACTTGCTCCAGATTAAGAACATAACTGAAAGTGCAAACATGTTCAAACTTACTTGGCAGGATAGAGGCAATGCCAACCGTATCCCCGACAGAGCTAACACTTAAATAAGCAACCGATGCACTTTTCAACTCGTCTAAGAGGCTCACCTTCTCCTGAATCTTGTCTTCTCCAAGAAGCTGAACAGAAACACGTCTGTTGCCTGCGGAGAGTACATACATCTCATCTGCAGCAGCACAGACGAGACAATAACAGTCACAAATGGAATGAAACAAAATATATAAGCTAGACTTTATAAAATGCCAAATGCTACTATTACTATCTGGAGCAACTTCATCTCAGTCGATGAGAAGAATCGGCAAAATATTAATCGCCAATTTTCAATCTACTTTAGAACATGAGATATCGACATTCATACACAGCACCAGAGGATGATATGAGAGCTGAAAAGCACATTCATCGTACCGTTGTCTTGTTGTGTGGAGGAGGCAACATATCTCAGTTGGAAAGCCTCGATCAGTGTAATACCGGAGCTCAAATTGTGAAAACACAGGAAAGAGGCAGACCGCCCTGATTTTGCTTGGAAATAGCGAACACCGTTGATGGACCTGTCGTGCTTGGCTTCCTCATCGTCCCAATCGACTCCGACAAAGGTGCCTTCGTATCCTTGGACAGGCCCTATCCTTGCATCCCTCATCACTTTCCAACAGGTATAGAGAGAACATCACTCCATATTCTGCTTTCAATTTATGCCTCTTCTGCTTTTGTGTGCCCTTTCCGTTTATCTGCAGAATACGAGTCTTGAACCCCTAGATCCCTGTTGGAATTTAAGCCAGTTGGGAGCAAGAAAATGAGTAATAAACCAGATCAAATACGGAATCCATCTAAAATCCAACAGAACTAACGCATATATGTTATAGGAAGAAGACAGGGGCATTTCAGAACTTTCACTATATAAATACGTCACGTGCAGGGCATGTGCACACTTAACGGATATTTTGGACGGAAACATAACGACTGCATCAAATACCTACAACATCAAACATGTTGCATCAAAAACTACAAATGTGTCGCTTTGACAACTTTGTTACATTTTTTTCATACTTTTTCATTTATTTATGTATATTAAAGTTACTGCCTTGTATAGTTTGTACTTTTTAGTAGTTAACACTTAACACAGTAGGCAAAGGAGACAACTTCCAATTAATGCCACCGAATCACCGACCAAGTAATTATGAGGCGAATAAGGAAACCGCGACTGCTTTGCTCATTAACTAGTTAAGTCAACCCTAACGATTATGTCTTGTATTGAGTTTGGTCCACGAAACGTTTGATGTGTATACTTCGTTAGTAGTTTCGTTTGTATTTAAAATTAATTATAAGTTAGATTGTCCGAAGGACAGTCACCGCATCTTGATATAAGGTAAGGATATTGTAATTCTCTTGTTGGAGTAAGCAAATTATTCATTTGGAATTGAAACCTACTCGAAACCGGCACTTAGGGTAGGTTTAGGGTAGCAATTTTAATAATAGGGGTAGGGTTCAAGATTTCTTTTTAAGAATCTGTAGTTTCGATTCCGATTCCGGTCCAGGTAACAGGGTACCCTAAATCAAATAATGAGTAGTTTTCGTTCTATTATAATTTCTAAGTTTCTAATCTTACATTTGTTATTACTTTGCATAGTTCAAACTGTCATAATTCATTTTTCAATTTTCTCTAGGGATTGATTCTCTTCTCTCGCACGATACACACAATTTTGGTTTTCTTATGTAGATGATTGTATGATTTTGTGGAGAAAAAAATTGTGATTGTATGATTGTTGCAATTTCGTATTTATTTTTGGAAAAAAAATGATTTAAAATTGATTAGTATAAAGAGATTTTAGATTATTTATTTTGAAATAGGTTTCTAATAGGGTACCCGGAACCGTTGATATAAACAGGTTCTGGGTATGTTCCGGTTTCAAGTGTAACATGGTAGGTTCCATTTCCAAAATTCAGTATTCTATTTACAACGGGGTAAGTTCCGAGAACCCCTAAAATTACAAGGTACCCAAAATTACTCACCTTATTCTCACGTAGAATAACGATGTTACATAGCTGAAATTGAATCTAAATTAAATGTTCTTTATAAATATCTTATACCTACCTATCATTCAAGAATATTATGTTGGTCGTGGCCCAACTCTTGAGCTGGTCTGATTCGGTATGGGTCAGTTTAATCCTAAACTTACCTAATTTTACTTGTGAATGGTAAATGAGAAATGAAGTAATATTAGAAAATATGATTGTTGTTATAATATATTTGGAAATATTCCCTTAATATTTTCCAAAATTGTACACAATATTACCTATGATATTGTTACTATGTTTTTTATGTAACTTTATGCATTTTTCATATTAAGAGAATATTATAATACTAATGAGATATTTTCTAATAAAATATTTCCTAATATAATATAGTTGTTGGTATTTTCTGTTTTTAACAATTAATTTAGTTTCAGTTTTTCTAAATTAATTTATGGGTTACCTTAATTACAATGAGTATTGTTAATCCTATAAATAGGGTTGGTTCTTCTCATTTGAAAAACATCCCGAAAAAAATCCGAAAATTACCAACAGATATATTGCTTCAGAGTTAAGTCAGATATGAGTTCCCAGTTGTGTTCGAATTTTCGTCGAAGTACGAGTTCAGGTATTGTCCAATTTGGTTAAGGGAAACACTGTGCTTGTTTCGCCTTGACGACAATGTTTTATCCTGGAAGGTAATCGCCATAATTTTTCCTTTTACATGAACCATTTACGGTGAGAGAAGCGAAATTGGCTTAAGGAGACCATTTTAATAAGGGACTCAATATTTTTGACAAAATCCATTTTCTATTAGCAATTTCGTCAATTTGCATATCATTCAATAATTTTATACATTTTAAATTTAAAATATTATTATTAAATTACAGACATAATTCTTCTATATTACTAACATAATTTACCATTCCATATATATACTTTGTTCTCAAATGCTTTAGATTGACTTTGTTATCGGAAGAGAAACTACCGGTAAAATCTGGAACTTTTTTGATATAGATTTTGAAACAACAAAATGTATTAAAGACTACCCAAATCACTTAAATCCAACCGATAACTAAATGAATTTTTTTTCCCAAACTATATCTAAATGAGATGAAATGTAAGATTTATAACACCAAACTAATTGGATAGTCAGTGGCAAAAAAAAAGGGGATAGTGGTGACAAACCAATTGCACTTGTGGAAGGAAAAAATAATAATAATTTGAGTTATGGCCAAAGGATAGTGGTGACAATCCAATTGCACTTGTGGAAGGAGAAAATAATAATAATTTGAGTTATGGCCAACTATTGTAAATTGTAATACAAAAAAGTTAGTGTAGAGTACTATTATAAGGCCACGTCGTTAAAAGAAAAAGGGGCATCGTGTACTTACAAATTTATTTGAAAATGCTAAAATGTGAGATTAATAGAATACTTTATATTAAATAATTGATAAGAAGTCAAACTTGAACAGTGAATTCGGTATTTCCTTGGGAACGTTATCACTTTTCCCTGAAATATATGTCAATTACATTACTTAACCTAAAGTAAGCTTAGCTTAATTAGGAGAATGGGAAGTGTATTGTACGCAAAATGTATAAAATTAATTTATTTGATTTGATTAAGAAGAATAGTTATCACAAAGACATCAGTAAGAATATAATATCTTTAATATAGTGCAGTTTATAATATTTGAGGGATATACAGTTTTAGTCATCAATAAAGGAAGTGAAAGCCCTAGAACTCTTATCATATTTTTTTTAATTAAAATTATATGAGACAAATGTCCATACAACTTATTGAGACATAATTTTATAATGATACAATACAAATAAAATAAAATCTTACTTTTCATCTTTCGATAAATTAATATGTGCATGCATGCATGTATCTATTAATAAGTATTAATAAGGAGGTTTTATAAGCAACTCTCGTGCAATTGGCATGAATAGGTAATGAAACTTATATTAGTCATAGTTATATATTTTATCCTTCAAAAAATAAATAAATGCACGAATATAACTTTCCTTAAATGCAAATATTTTGATAAGTTATATATATATATATATATATATGTTATGCTTCACTCACCTCACCGGAAATCACACAAAACGATTTTAAAGTGGTTCGGCAAATTGCCTACGTCCACTGGAGCTTCGTTGATAGAATTTGTTGCAAAATTTCCAAAACCTTACAAATTCACTCAATCTCTCACCCTTTGTTCTTGCACCCCTTCCTAATTCATATCATAACTCTCCTATTTATAGGAGGAGTTCTTTTCAACTGATTGAAAGGAGTGTGTGCTGCTTATCCTTGCATGCTTCTTACATGCTCCAACACATGGAAGGAGTGTGCCAACTTGTGGAAGGAATGAGCCAACATGTGGAAGGAATGAGGTGGAAGCAAAGTGGTTTCCTTGTACGCATTCCACTTGGTTGGTCTTCAACAATCACCCCCTCCACCCAAGTGTGTCATACTCGTGTGTTTGCAAATTTATTCATTCTTCAGATGAATCCACCTCCTTCCTTGACTTGAGAGATTCCTTCTATCGAACATGCTCCAATGCACCTTACAGTGCTCAGCAGTGTACAATACTGATCAAGTCCAAACAATGTTGGAACTTGATTCATGTGACGACCTTCGTCAACATATCTGCTGGATTATCTTCAGTGCCAATCTTCTGAAGTTTGATGTCACCTTCTTCTAATATTTCACGTACAAAATGAAATCGGACATCTATATGTTTTGTTCGAGAGTGATAAACTTGATTCTTGGCCAAATGGATTGCACTTTGACTGTCACAGTAAACGGTAGCCTCTTGCTGCTCAAAGCCCAATTCTGTTACTAATCCCTGTAACCAGATAGCTTCTTTCACGGCTTCTGTTACATCCATGTATTCAGCCTCGGTTGATGATAGTGCAATTGTTGACTGTAAAGTTGATCGCCAACTAACTGGTCCTCCCGCCATAGTGAACACATAACCAGTTGTCGATCGACGTTTGTCAAGATCACCTGCATAGTCTGAGTCAACATATCCAGTTACTAGACTATCTACACTCTTATCGAACTTTAAACCAACATCTACGGTCCCAGCAATATACCGTAGAATCCACTTAGTCGCATGCCAATGGACCTTTCCTGGATTATGCATATAGCGACTAACTAAGCTAACAACATGGGAGATATCAGGTCGTGTACACACCATAGCATACATTAAGCTTCCAACAACACTTGCATATGGGACATTCCTCATGTAGTCCCGATCTTCATCAGTTTTAGGAGACTGCAATGCACTGATCTTGAAATATGAGGCCATAGGAGTACTCACCGACTTCGTCTTCGAGTCGATGTTGAAGCGTTGTAGAATTCTCTTCAGATACTGCTTCTGAGTAAGGTGAACTGTTCCTTTCACCCTATCTCTGCTGATTTCCATCCCCAGTATTCTTAGTGCTTCTCATAAATCTTTCATTTCAAACTCATTACTTAACTGAGTTTTTAAACGATCTATCTCCCCCTTACTTTTACATGCAATCAACATATCATCTACATATAAAAGTAAATAAATGAAAGATCCATCTGCAAGTTTTGTGAAATATACAGAATGATCGTATTGGCAACGAATTTCAGACCCATCATAAAACGGCCAAACCGCTTATACCATTGTCGAGGTGACTGCTTTAAGCCATAGAGAGACTTCTTCAAACTGCATACCCAATTTTCTTTGCCAGTTTCTTTGAATCCTTCTGGTTGAGACAGATAAATCTCCTCTTCCAGATCACCATGTAAGAAAGCTGTCTTTACATCAAGCTGTGCTAACTCAAGATCATACTGTGAAACCAAAGCTAGTAATATTCGAATGGATGAATGCTTAACAACAGGAGAGAATACCTCACTGTAGTATATTCCCTCTGTTTGAGCGTAGCCCTTGGCTACCAACCTAGCTTTGTATCGCATTCCGTTTTTAGCAGCTTGATCATCTTTCTGATTGAAGGTCCACTTACATCCAATTATCTTCTTTCCTTTTGGAAGCGGCACAAGGTCCCAAGTCCGGTTCTGGTGAAGAGACTGCATCTCTTCATTCATTGCCTTTGTCCATTCAACTTGTTCACTGGACTGTACAACTTCTTTGTAAGTGGTTGAGATCTCACCCCCTTCAACTGGTAATGCATATGTCACATAGTCTGCATAACGTGTTGGTACACGTGTCTCTCGCCTCGGTCTGTTGACATGGAGGTACTGTGACTGATTCATCTTGTCCATGCTTTTCGAACTTCTGTGAAGTAATAAACTCCACATTCTGCGAATCGTCTGATGTTTCACCATCACTGCTGCCTTCACCGGAATCTTTATGCTTATGTGACTTAAACATCTCAGATTCATTGAATGTAACATCTCTACTAATTATTACATTTTTGAACTTTATACACCAGAGTCTATACCCTTTTACACCAGTACTAAAACCTAAGAATTTTGCTTTCTTAGCTCTAGGATCAAGCTTACTTTCTTTAACATGATAGTAAGAAGGACATCTGAAAATGTGTAAAAAATCATAATCAGTAGCATGCTTACCTCTCCACATTTTCAATGGGTGTTTTCCCATCATTGGCAGCTGAGGGTAGTCAGTTGATGACGTGGCAGGCATATGTCACAGCTTCAGCCCAAAATCTCTTGCTGAGTCCAGTAGTCAGCATCATACATCGCACTTTCTCTAATAAAGCACGATTCATTCGTTCTGCCACACCGTTCTGATGTGGTGTGCCCTGTACTGTGAAGTGTCTGGCAATTCCATCTCTCCGACATAATTCCATGAAGGGGTCTGATGTGTACTACCTCCATTATCAGATCTAAGCCGCTTGATCTTCTTGCCGATTTGAGTCTCAACCATTTTCTTCCAATCAAGGAAGATTTTCAACACTTCATCTTTATTCTGCATCGTATACACCCACACACGACGAGAATAATCATCAACAAAAGTTACAAACCAATATTTACCTCGCAAAGATGCATTTTGGGTCGGTCCCCAAACATCAGAGTGCACATAGTCAAGAATTCCCTGTGTATTGTGTACTGCGGTTCCAAACTTGATCCGCCTCTGCTTCCCCAATACACAGTGCTCACAGAAAGATAATTTACCAGTCTTGACACATTTGAGTAAGCTTTGCTTCACCAGTGTTTGCAAAGCTTTTTCTCCTGCGTGTCCCATACACATATGTCAAAGACTGGTGGTGTCGACACCAGTCTCATCCATCTTCTCACAGCTTGTGGAAGCTTTTCCATCGACAGTACTTCCCTGCAAGAAGTACAACTTACCTCGCCTTAAACCCTTCATAGCCACCCGAACTCCCATTAATACTGTAAGAGTTCCGTCTTCAATGGTGATTCTGAATCCCTTTGAATCCAGAGATCCTAGTGAGATGAGATTCTTCCGCAAGTCTGGAACATACCAAACTTCTGTTAGAGTCTTGATGCTACCATCGTGCAGTTTTAACTGAATGCTACATATTCCTTGTGTCTTACAGGCACTGTCATTGCCCATAAGAACTGCTCTTCCTGCGATCTTAGTGAAGTCAGTAAACCAGTTCTGATTGGGACACATATGATAGGTACATCCACAATCCATATTCCATTCATCGGAATGAGAAATGGATAATGAACTTATCAAGGAAAAATCAGAATCATCATCTTTGTCCACAACATTGGCTGTAGTGGGTTGAGTCTGCTGTTGTCCCTTTCGGTTTGGACATTCCTTCTTCCAGTGTCCTTTTTTGTGACAAAAGGCACACTCATCTTTGGCGAGTTTTTTACCGACTGATGAACCACGTGAAGTGGTCTGGGTCTTCGATTTTGAATCGTTCTTCTTTCTGGGATGCCTTGACTGTAGTCTCCCTCTTGCTGTTAAAGCTTCACTTGATGTATCTTGTTGTCAATGTTTATCCCTTTTCCAGTACTCATTACTAATTAAAGAACTAGATACATCGTCGAACTTAATACTTTCCTTCCCGTACAGTAGAGTAGTAATTAAATGCTCATACGTATCAGGCAAGGAATTTAATAAAAGTAAAGCTTTATCTTCATCATCTATTTCAACATCTAAGTTTAACAGATCAGCAAGAATTTGGTTGTAACTGTTCAGATGTTCGGACATTGAAATACCTTCACGAAATTAGAATCTGAAGAGCTTCTTCTTCAAGTGCAAACGACTCTCAATGCTCTTCTTCATGAACTTATCCTCCAACTTCTGCCAAAGTAACTTAGCATTTGTCTCTCTCATGACAAAATACTTTTGTTCTTTGGTAAGGCACAATCGGATTCTACTACACGCTTGAGTGTTGAACTTCTTCCAATCCCGATCAGTCACATCATCTGGCTTTTCTCCCAACGCAATATCCAATTCTTGTTGGATCAAGACGTCCATGACTTCACATTGCCACATGCTGAAGTTGCTTGTCCCATCGAACTTCTCAACTTGAAACTTGGCATTTGAAACATTGGACTGCCGCCTGGAGCTACTGACATTATCAGAGCTCTCATCTCCTCCCGATCTTTCCATTCGAAATTTAGAATTTTTAGACTCAAATTTCAAAATTCTAACCGTACGGATGACTCCGGAATGATCCAAATAGTTGGAAAGCACTATTTGATCGTTGAAATCGGACTCCGGATGGCTTCGACAAGACCAAAATAGATCTTGAAAATGAACGGTTCAGATCTGTCGGGCGCGTGGAAGCGCGTGCGTCCGCGTGGAATCACTTGCCAAACAGCTACGGGGCGCGTGTGACGCGTGGGGCGCGTGTGACTCGTGGGGGCACGTGCGTGTGGAATCACTTGCCAAACAGCTACGGGGCGCGTGGGGGCATGTGGGCGCGTGAATTTTAGTCGTCTTTAACCTCCGGTGCGCGTGGGGCGCGTGACTTTCTGCAAAAACTTGCAGGGGCAAGTGTGGGCTGCTCCGACGTCCGATTTCGATTCCGTTTTCGGCAACAGATTCGTCTCGACGAGAGGAATACCCTGGTATTGTCGAAAATTGAAATTGAGTAACTTGAATTTTCGGACAACTTCGAACCGAAGCTCTGATACCACTTGTTATGCTTCACTCACCTCACCGGAAATCACACAAAACGATTTTAAAGTGGTTCAGCAATTTGCCTACGTCCACTAGAGCTTCTTTGATAGAATTTGTTGCAAGATTTGAAAAACCTTATAAATTCACTCAATCTCTAACTATTTGTTCTTGCACCCCTTCCCAATTCATATAATAACTCTCCTATTTATAGGAGGAGTTCTCTTCAACTGATTGAAAGGAGTGTGTGCTGCTCATCCTTGCATGCTTTTTACATGCTCCAACACATGGAATGAGTGTGCCAACTTGTGGAAGGAATGAGCCAACATGTGGAAGGAATGAGGTGGAAGCAAAGTGGTTTCCTTGTATGCATTCCACTTGGTTGGTCTTCAACAATATATATATATATATATATATATCAGCATCACTTAAACAAATTCTTCGTTCTTTTTAATAGATAAATAAATAAATTACGATGCTCACTCTGTATAAAATAGTATCATAAAGATTAACAATTTTTACACTGCTCCATTTAGTAGTACTGTTATCCATATGATCAGTGAGAAATTATTTTTTATATACAAATTATTTTTATTATTATTAACAACAGTTTGACAAATTTACCTGGTCTAACCAATCATTTCTTGATCAAAAAAATAAAGTTTACTTTGCATACTTTAGTTTAGTCGGTACATTACAATTTACAACCGAAGTAAGCAACTATTAAGTGAAGGAGGATAAGGTGATTTTTTTACCGAAATATACCTTCAAATAAAAATAAATGTCAAAATATCATTAAAAATAAATGTCAAAATATCATCAGTAAATGAACCAACTTCACTTTTTGGGTTAAGTTCCATCCGCAAATTTCATTCGCGGATAGTTATCTTTCGTAATTTTTAAAAAATTGAGAATATTTTTGTATTTATATAGTTTTCGAATATATTTGGGTAAAAAACTCAGATAAGGTTAAAGATTTGGTAACCTCTCCTTGGCCCAAACCCCAGTTCTTTTATGGTGCCGCGACAAAGTTAGGAATTTAGTAAATTAGGGTAAGAATTAATTGAAGAGTTAAAATAAGAATAATATATTTGTTTAAACTAAATTTACACAATTAAAATAGAAGTTACCCTTCATCCCAGATTCCCAATATATCATCATCGTCCCAGCCCACACGTCATTTTAGTGGGTGGGTGGATGGATGGGCGTTGAAAGAAAAGCATGCAAAATAGGGATCTTCTAGAGAAGTCATCTCGATCTATTGTATGTGCGCAATCCGCAAACTTTACACCCCATAAAAGTCCAATGCAACAACGCACTTTCATGGCAAATACCTTATACAGATATTTTTTTTAAGTAACTATGTTACTTTTTTTATTTAAAAAAGTAAATATACAGATTTATTTTTTTAGAAAAATGGGTATACGCGCACCCTGGGATCGCGCCTTTTGGACATAGGCGCACCCCGGGGGTGCGCCTATTCACCGGCGTCACTTTGAAGTGGCGCCTGGTGCTATGTGTTTTTTTTTAAAACCTTTTTTTTGGAATATGATGGCTCAATGCTTAATTAAAAATAAAATTATGTATCTATTAAAAAAAATTTAAAAATATTATAGTAAGTAGATATTTTAATTGCGATTCAAATGATGCAAAAAATATTAAATTTGGATTTACGGATTGACTGTACGGCATGCCGTAAGTTGAGATATGGAAATTTTACTTAAAAAATTATAACTCGGACCATGTAAGTCCAAACTCAACACGGTTAACGTCATTTATGTCGTAAATCAATTATCTACGTAGGATAATTTTTTTGATTAAAAATACAGTGATTTTGTAACCTAACATCGTTTACACCCAAATTTGACCGAAATAAGTAAATGCATTAAGTGAGAAACCCAAATGGATAGAAAAAATGGATGGTCAAGTGCAGACAAATAGAGAAGAAAGAAGACTAACTTCTGCAAATTGGTCCCCAAACTGAACTCAAACAAAGTAATCTACAGCAAGTTGGTCTCATCTCACTCCTTTACAAAGTCCCTCCCCCCACCTGATGTGAACATACCCTCTTTTTCAACCCATCAAAACTCAAGTCAACTTCACATACTACGATCTCATCTTCTTCACAACTCCGCTAGTCCTGCCTGCTCTAGGAAACATCATTAGGGTTAGGGATGGGCTACCTTCAAACAATGGAGAAGAAAAAGAAGAAGAAGAAGATGGGTCATCATTAGGTAAGATGCGGATATATTCTCATTCTCTTTAAGGACCTCTCCTCTACCCATGGCGGATGCCTACGAAGTAGTCAAAATCATGGTGCTGGACCCGAAGCTGCTTTAGCCACGAATCGGCTACACTGAACAGTGACATGACCCGCTCTTGGTCCCTCCCCCACCGACCCGACATCCACACATTGCCTTGCATCTTGTAAGTGGCGAGACCGAATGGAGGGAGGGTTATGCCTTCTCCTTCCTTTCGCCTCCATTGTGCATTGTCTGTGTCGTCGACTTCGATGTCCATATCTGAGAAACAGATAGAAAGGTATTGATCAATGGCATCGACTCAATATACGAATCAATTAATTGTATGGAAAATGGATCGACTGAGCAGAAACTGGTACCTTGAAATGAAGAGGACAAGGTGTGGTAAGTGAGGAAGCATGTGGACAAGTCCTTTATGGTCCTTCCCATAGGAATGTGATATATTGGGTACCTAATCAAAAAATTCATTTCAAGTCGTAAATTTTGTTTTTCTGCATCAAAAAACTGTATTAACTATATGCAAAATGGAGATGATGAACACACGAGGAAGACAAACTAACCAAGCAACCGCCATCCAACTAGCCGGAGAAAGATCTACACTCCTCAAAGACATCAAGCCACGGTTTTTCCGAGCTAATTCATTAACCTTAACAGTACAAGCTCACAAAATCAACCAGACATGTCCATAACCTTAAATGTCGAGATCAAGAACATAACATGATCTAAATAAAAGTGTACCTTATCCGTTAGAGGAACTCTTGCATAAGGTTTTGATTTCTCAAAGTACTGGTAATGAAGATGCCCCAATCTATCATGGAAATGCCATAAAGTGTCCTGCTCCGACCCTCCATCTTCCGACGAGCATCCATCGAACCGCCATAACTTCTCGCTCTCACTTTCATCGCTGCAAGAATCGCTCAACGAGACCCTTGTCTCCGATTCAATCTCTTCCCTGAAGGTGGGGGGAAAAACTCATTTTTTTACAATGTATTCTACAAAAACATCGAAAATCAGTGCCAACATTATGATCAACAAATTCACCTGAAGCTGTGTACAGAGGAGCTGCTGGTGAAGATTTGGATAGCAGAGAGGTAAGGGACATAATACTGAACTAAGCTTTCTCCAGAACCAAGAGCAATCCGGACACCAGCGCCATACGCGCTGCATTCATCGTAACGATGCCATAGATCACTTAGTCTGAAAAATTCAATCTTTTCTCTCTCCCATGGATGCCACAGTCTATTGAGGTTCCGAATCTCACTCTGAAACACGACAAAGAAACATCATAAGTTCGTTGTTTTCTGCAAAGTTGATAATGTCCCAAGTTGAGAGATTGAAAGAAATGTCGTACCTTTGGTAGGAATTGTGATTGGACGACTGGCGTTACGGATTGGAGGAAGCAACCCAGATTTGATTGGAACTGAATCGACTCCTTGTCAATTACCATGGTGTGGGAGAGAGAAAGAGAAAGATTGGGGAGGGTTTTCGATTCTTAGCTCCTCTCTCCCAACCCAGAACCCAGAAACAGAGGGGGGAAAAGGGGGGGCTGAGAAATGAGAGATTCTCGGACCAAGTCGGTGGGAAAAAGACAATAAACTAATCTATGGAGGATTAAAGAACACGGGTGTAACTTGAAGGCGTAAATTTCTATTTTTGATAATTGAACAGCTAATTTTCAGGAAATTTGTTCTGTCTCGTCAGGAGAAGGAAAAGATTAGAAGATAAAAAAAAATAAACAGAAGCCAAATCGAACAACGATTGCAATATCAATCTTTAAGAACACTAAAAAAAATTCAAGAAACGCGAAGATTCATCAAAAGTTAAGACAAATCAGTTTGCTCCAATTAAGCCAGAATTATGCGAGACAGACAATAAACCCAGAATGCAGAGAATCAATTCTTGAGAGATTGTTGGTCAAGAAAGATGGAAGGTAAGCAAGAACAGAGAGGATATTCTTCTATACAAAGAAGAGCAATCGTTTCAGATGATGATGTAAATAAGTTAGGAATTGTATGGCGATGCATAACGAAATTAAATAGGGGGCATGTATTGGCATCGATCAGATTTGATGTGTGTGTGTGTGTGTGGGTCTCTACTCTTTCTCTCTCTTCATTTCATTGTTCCTCTCTCTAAAGATTTGACCTTTCATAGATCCGTTCTTCGTCTGGTCTTCTAAGCCTATGGCTTTTTCAAACAGGAAGAAGATAGAGAAGAAGCATGCGATCTATACCCCGCTAATTAGGGAAGAAACTTATAAGGAAGAATAAGAATTATTGCGATGATAAAAGAAATTCGTTTGAGCCAAAAAAATATAAAGATAAAGAAATTCGAATAGCCGCGTTGCGTTGAGCAAATATCATGTTTGACTTCTTATTTCCCTTGTTTTTCTAAACAGTGTTTTGAGGTGCAGAATTGGGTCTTGATTCCACTACTTTATATACTATTATAAAAATCAATCCTATTAAATAATAACTTTATCATTTATTACGCCATTAATCATTCCATGATTACATAAGAAGGTGGCCCCTTTCTTTCTACACGGTAATAAAGTCAATTCGTTTTTCTAATATTAGGGTAGAGGCTTTATTTTAGTAGCTTTCTTTATACAATTATTTCGAACCGAAAACATTCCGTATCTAAAATATAGGATTAAATACCAAATAGCTACCCGAACTTTGAACGTTTTATAAATAGTTACCCGAACTTTAAATTTTCAATAACGACTACTTAAACTTTGAACGAAGGTGCAAATAGTTACCTCAACTTAGATACATGGGGCAAATCGCTACCTCCGTTAAATATGAACGAAAAATGACGTGTCAGCACATGATTGGTTGATGATTTTAAAAAGTATATTATTTTTTAAAAATACTAAAAAAAATCAGAATAATTCTTTAAAAAACTGGAAAATTAATAGGAAAAATAAGAGTTTGTAATTTAATTTATTTTTTGAAAAATATGAAACAAAATTAAAAAAACTTTATCATTTTTTTTCATAATTTTAATACAAATATATATTTAAAACTCTTATTTTTTCTATTAATTTTCCAGTTTTTTAAAGAATTTTTCTATTATTTTTAGTATTTTAAAAAAATAATATAATTTTTAAAATTATGGACCAATCATGTGATGTCACGTCATTTTCCGTCAATATTTAACAAAAAATTTAATAGAGGTAGCTATTTGCCCCATATGCCAAAGTTTAGGTAGCCATTTTTGAAAATTCAAAGTTCAGGTAGCTATTTGTAAAACGTTCAAAGTTCATGTAGCTATTTGGTATTGAACCCTAAAATATATCCATTGTTTATTAAATTACTTTATAACAACAAAAAAATCCATTTGATTTAAGTCTATACTTTTCTAAACATATTTACTATATAAAACTACATTTGTAAGTGACACGAAAATAATAAGATAAAACTCTTTTTAAATTGAAACAATTAGCCAATGATCAATATAACTTATGATAAATAATTGAGATTTTTAATACTATGATTAAATATTAATTTATTGGTTGATCTTTAGATTGATATGTAACTTGCTAGTTGATTCGTTATTTTTCTAATAAATTGTTACATGAACTTTTATTAGTATACAAAAAGTTATCTTCATCCATTTTTTAAAGTGACACTACGGGAGAGTGGGCATTTACCGGCTAAACTCCACGGCTCAATGTATATTTAGCTGTTACAAATTAATGTAAATTGAATATCACGGCTCAAATAACATTGAGACGTTATTTAGTGTTTTTTTACGGCTCAAATAATTCAGATGTTACCTTTATCACGACTCATTTAAGGTTGGGCCGCAAGTTTTACACACTGTATCACGACTCAAAACCAAATGAGTCGTGACAATACGTTTTTTTTTTATTTTGCCCATTTATCACAGCTCAAAATCAAATGAGCCATGACAATACTTTTTTTAAAAAAATATTTTGCCCATTAATCACGGCTCAAAACTAAATGAGTCGTGATAAATGGGCAAATAAATAAATAAAAAAAAGTATTGTCACAGTTGATTTGGGTTTGAGCCGTGATAAATGGGCAAAATTAAAAAAAAAAAAAAAGTATTGTCACGACTCATTTGTGTTGAGCCGTGATAAATGGGATTTTTTTTAAAAAAATAAGTATTGTTGCGACGTTATTTTTATTAATTTTTACATATTTATCACAGTTGTTTGGGGTTGAGCCGTGATAAATGGACCAAAATAAAAAAAAAAAAAATTATCACGGCTCTTTGGGGTTGAGCCGTGATAAATGACCCCGAATTTTTTTTATCACGACTCATTTTGATTTGAGCCGTGAATGACTTATTAAACTCGAAAAGAACATAACATACCTCATTTGCAGGTCTCGGTTCTTTGTTCTTCTCTGTTGCTGTGTTGCTGCCTTCTCGTCGCATACCTCATTTCCAAGTAAGTTCTTCTTTTTTTCATTACCTAATTGAATGAATTGATAGTCAGAAGTCTTATATGTGTACTCCTAGTTCAATTTGGCAGCATAATGAACCGATTTCGCCTTGTTCGTCCCGCGCTTGGCCACTCCGATTTCGGTAAGATTTCTTGGTTTTTTTGTTCAATTTTTTCAATAAATTTATCTTCCCAAGTCTTATATGTGTTCTACTTGTTAGATATATCTGTATAATTGGATGAATCCGAAGATTTGAAGAAGAGTTGCAAACCCTAATTTCTCCAAGCTAGGTAACCCTTTAATATTCGAAATTATTGTTCGAAGGACATGTATAGCAACAATTAGTCATATATTATACATCCTCATGACGAATTTAAGTTTCCTAGTATAAATTAAATGGATGGCAGTTTGTTTTTTTGATTGTTAGGAACTTTAAATTTTGATTGTTAGGAGCTTTAAATTTAAGTTGCCTCAATGATGAATTTGAGTTGCCTAATTTTTTTTTTATTGTTAGGAACTTTAAAATTTGACATGGATAGAAGTTGGATAACAAAACTAAGAATTAGCAAAGAGTATCAACCCAGTGTCAAAGACTTCATTGAATTTACTAATAGAAATAGTTTGATTAATGGAAAAATGATATGTCCTTGCCGTAAATGCCATAATAAAAAAGATCATGTGGCGGAAGAAGTAGAGAGTCACTTGGTTTGGAATGGTTTCTTGGTTGGCTATACAATATGTTTTTTTCATGGTGAATCGTGTCTACAAACTTAGCCCAATATGAACCAAGAAAAGAATACTCCTATAAGGAACAGTGAAATTAACACTCATTTGGAAGGACAAAGTGAATTACGAGATTTATTTCATGCTGCTATGGGATCTGTTCCGTCAAACACTGTGCAAGATAATAAACCAGTTGTTGGTGATAATGACGCTTCCGGATCACAACAACATGATGCAGACCCTGAAAAAATTTCACCACTTCAAACATTAATGAGTGAGTGTGAGAAACCATTATATCCCCATTGTGAATCATTCACAGTGATATCATTCATCTTACACATTTGGACTATAAAAATAGTTGGTGGCTGGTCTCGGAAATCAGTTGATATGTTGTTTGAAATTTTAAGAATTACATTTCCTTCAGCAACCTTTCCAGTTTCTTATTATGATGCTAAGAAATTGATTACAGAATTGGATTTTGGGTATGATAAGATACATGCATGCCCAAATGATTGCACATTGTATTGGGGTGAAAATGCTGAACATTCCAGTTGTCCAATTTGTGGTCTTTCGAGGTGGGAAAAACATAAAAAAGACATAGTTGAAGATAGTATAGAAGAGACTACTTCTTCTGGAAAAAAAAATGCAAAAGTATTGCGGTACTTTCCGTTAATTCCAAGACTCAAACGACTATACATGTCAAAGGACAGTGCATATTCAATATGCAATGACATAAGAAACCTGCTAGTGGAAGTCAAGAAAACGATGATGAAAATGAATCGTCTTAGTCAAGACAATGTTAATAATGAAGAACTATTATAATATATTATATATGTTTTTGAATTAATGAAGCGAACTTACGGATATGTAATGTATTGTATGCAAAAATTATGATTTTGGTATGTAAACTATTCAGGTTATTGTTGTACGATTAGAATTATAGTATAAATTATTTTTTTTATTAGTAGGGTTAAATACCAATGAGCTACCTGAACTTTGGACGTTTTGCAACGAGCTACCCGAACTTTGAAAATTCAAAACGGGTTACCTCAACTTTGTAGAATGTGCAAATAGCTACATTTGTCCAATTTCCGACGACTTTCCAACGAATTTCCATCAACAGTTGATGGAAAAATGGACGGAGGTAGCTATTTGCACATTTTTCAAAGTTGATGTAGCCCGTTTTGAATTTTCAAAGTTCGGGTAGCTTGTTGCAAAACGACAAAAGTTCAGGTAGCTCCTTGGTATTTAACCTTTTATAGTATTGTAATAGATAATTTTGATTTGCTTCATCTTTAGATTAACTCCTCACATTGTTCCTTGATATGGATGCTTCAGCCTCTCATGGATCGTTAGATCATTGGGTAAATTGAACATATGTTTTGACGGATTTAAAAAAATACTTTCAAAGTATTTTTGGTAAAGTTTTCATTTTTAAAGTGGAACAAATTTTAAAAATTCTATTTTCCTTACAAAATTTTATCAAAACCCCACTGAATACATTAAAAAAAATTATAAAAATACAAAAGAATTATTAAATGTTATAATCGTTTGAAAAAAACTATATAACTATTATAATTACATTTTTATTGTGTGTACTTGTAAACTTGATTGTGTTTAGTATACAAGTACACATATTTCAATCAGTACCTTACTAAAAAAAAATTAGGAAGATCCAATAAAGATTAGGGGAATAATAGTCTCCCTTCTGTCGAACAGAAACGTCCCAGGCGATTTCTAGGGCTACAGTGAGGGATCCGCCGAGCTCGTCCGTGGCTCCTTGGCACAGCGTCTCTGCTGTTCAGTTGGCTCTTCCGATTAGGAAGTAGCAGGGGAACAAGCTCACGGTGGGAATTGGAACGGGAAGGCGGGGTGAGTGAGTCCGAGAGCCACAACAATCAGGTGAGGGAGAGCTTGCGATCGGTTCTGGACGGGGTCGGGGGGTCTGGGCGTGCCTTGGCCTGTGTCTGCGGGGGCACGGTGGGTGAGGAGAGTGAGATCTACCGGAAATTGGTGAGGGAGGGCTCGGCTGTGGTGGTGACGAAATCGGCGCGGAGAGGATCGATTCGGGGGTGACCGGAAACGGTGACCAGCCTAACGACGAAAGCACATCCAAGCCAGGGCCAAATCCCGACTCGGTTATACCCGGAAGCTCTACCACCCGAGTCGGAGCATCATCCCCCATAGGGACCAACGGAGGTAATACTATCTTGGTGTCCTATTGCTAGTTGTAGTTTCCGTTTCATAGTGCCTTAGGATGGATAATTTTGCTCATGGAACAGCCCCTAGGATAGGTAATTATAGAACAATGCTAGGAAATTACGTTAAAATCCCGGAGTATGCTGATATCCCGGCTGAAAATCTGTGTGTGGGAAGAGTCATCTGTGATAAGAACATGAAATCAATGGTTGTCCAAAGCGTGTTACAGGGGGCATGGAGTAGGTATGCAGGTGTGCGGTTTCAGGAAATGACAGGGGACGTCATCTTGTTTGATTTTGAAAGAGTGGAGGATCTTAAGGATGCCATGGATTGGTCTCCATGGGCGGTTAATGGAAACTGCCTATCTCTGAAACGATGGAATCAGGGTATGAGGATGATCGATGTCAAATTTCATATGGTCCAATTCTGGGTCCAAGTGCACGGGCTTGAGATTGATAAGTTCACCAAGAAGAACGCAGAGGCAATTGGACAGAGCCTAGGGGAAGTCATTGAGTTGGACGACATTTTGGGCCCCTTGGGTTTGGACAGGGATTACATCCGAATCAAGGTGGAGGTAGACAGTACTAAGCCACTGCAGGTGGGATTTAGATACACGAGGAGAAGCGGAGAAATGGGCAGAGCCACCGTGAAGTATGAACGTCTCCCGGACTTTTGTTTTGGGTGCGGGAGGATAGGGCACACGGAGAGGGTTTGTACAACGGCGATCACGGAAACGGACGAGAGGTTCGGAGGGCCCTTGTATGGCCCGTGGATTAGGGTGGATAGACCCAAGAGGAGAAGAGAGCAAAGAAAGTTCGTGGGCAAGAGTCCCGGGACTCCCATGGGCGAGACTAAACGGAGAAGTTGGAAGGAATTAATGAAGGAGAAGCAAGAAAGGGAAGGATCAAACACCCCCCCCCATCTACTAGATCGGAGGAGTACCCATCGACTCAAAGAGATGGGAACTCCTCGGATCGGACTGATCCGAGGGTTGTGGAGGGTGGGGGCAGGGAAATGGCCACCCTTAATCGAGGGGGAGGCAAAATACGGAGTGGGCTATAGAAGGGAGGAAGGGGGAAGACTCGGCAGCTGATCCTAGCGGGGTAGCGAAAGGTAAGGAGCTGGAATGTCACACGGTGTCCTATTCTATGGCCCATGCCATGGAGGAGGCCGTGGGGTGGAGAAGACACAAGGAAACTACCTCGGGTCCTATCTACCTTGACAGACAGGCTTACGAGGATGGACAAGGGAGCAGGGCCGAACACGGTATGGGGACGAACAAGGACACAGTGATGATGATAGAAGGGACCGAGAGAGCAGATACCGTAGGACCGAGCAAGGCTAGAGGTAAAGAAGGGGAGAACCAGAGTCTTTGGTCCGATGTTGGGCCCCTACAGGGGCACGAAATGGTCGGGTGCGTGGGGGACCATCAGGGAACCGTAGATATGTCGGGCATGGAGCTGGACCTTCACGAGGTTCAGGTACAAGAATGGGTATACACCGTGGAGGAACCGATATCCCCGGCGACAAGCGGGGAAGGGACAACATTCCCCACGGCCCTAAGCCCCCTACTCCAAAAGATCAACCTCAAAAGAAAATACGAGGAGGAGTCGGGGGAGGAAGGGGAGGTAAGTACGGATCAAAGGGGAAAGAAGTTGAGGTCGGAAAAGGAGGAGGAGGGTGGTAGGGCCGGGACAGGCCGGGGTAGGGGAAGGGGACGAAGGAGCTCTCAACAAGTTGCAACGGTAAGAAGGAGGATCATCATGGGGAAGAGATTGGCACAAAAGGGTTCTGGTAGCTGTCCCGAGACAGCTACCCAGAACCAATGATCTACCTGGTGTGGAATTGTCGGGGGTTGAGATCGGCCCTGACAATTCCGTACCTCGCCGATCTCAAGAGGAGGAATAAACCAGACATTATTTTCTTGATGGAGACGAAGAACACGGAAAGGTATTGTGACAGAGTGAGGAGAAGACTGAAAATGTGCGGCGCTGAATATGTCAATCCGATAGGGATATAGGGAGGCCTAGCCCTATGGTGGTCGGGGGAGGTAAAAGTCGAGGTCCATGCTAAAACGGAAAACATGATGGACACGACGATAACTAAGGTGAATGGAGGGGGAATTACGCACATTACATGGATTTATGGGAGCACCCGTTGGGGTGAGAGACTAACGCTTTGGGATAGAATAAGGAGGATCGGCCAGAGTAGGAGGGGGCCATGGATGTGTGTGGGGGACTTCAATGAGATTTCGGTTGCGGGGGAGAAGGAGGGAGGTAGACCGAAACATAGCCGGAAGATGGATGCATTTAACGAGATGATGAGAGAAGCGAAGTTGGCCGACATGGGCTTCAAGGGCAACCCCTTCACGTGGACAAACAATAGGGAAGGGGTGGATAGGATTCGGGAGTGTCTTGATAGGGCGATAGTTAACCCGGAATGGATCCGAAATCACCCCTACTCCATGGTCATACACAAAGTGCAAATAGGCTCGGACCACTGCCCTCTTGTGGTCCAAGTCGAGAGGCACCAAGGGAAGAGTAAGAGGCCCTTTCGCTTTGAGAAGAGTTGGTTGTTTCGACCGGACTGCCGGTAGGTGGTGGAGGGAGTTTGGGAGGATGGGAATGGAAATGTACGAAGGGGTGGACTTCATAGTCGGCTCGGGAAGTGTAGGGGAGAGCTCCAAAAGTGGAGTCGGAAGAATGTCTCTAACAATAAGGTGATCATTGAGAACCTGAATGAAGAGATCAGGGCCCTGCAGGCGCAACCTCGGGTGCAGTATCAAAGGGAGAAAGAACGGATCTTGAAAAGAGCTATTGAGGAGGCGTGGGCCAAAGAGGAAGAATATTGGAGACATAGATCACGAGTACAGTGGTTGGAAGCGGGGGATAGAAACACCGCTTACTTTCACCAATCCACGGTGGAGAGGAGGAGAAGGAATACACTATGTCGGATCCAGAGGGGGGATGGTGTATGGGTGGAGAGAGAGGAGGACATTATGGCCGAATGTGAGGAGTACTTCCATCATATTTTTACTTCGGAGGGTACGGAGGGGATCAATGATCAGATGGAAGGAATACCACGGCTTGTGACGGATCTGGATAATGCGAGTCTCACGAGGATGCTAACTCGAGAGGAGGTTAAGAGGGCGGTTTTTTAGCTGGGGGGTAATAAAGCTCCGGGACCTGACGGTTTCCCGGGACTGTTCTATCATTATTTTTGGGAGGTCCTTGGGGAAGATGTATTCCATTCGGTAAGGCGATTCTTTGAATCGGGCTTACTACTTCCGGGATATAGTTACACTGATATAGTATTAATTCCTAAGGTTCCCAACCCCATCAACACATCACAATTTAGACCTATTAGCCTTTGCAATTTCAATTATAAAATCATATCCAAGGTCTTATCAAACCGCCTTAAACGCTTATTACCTAAACTTGTAACCCCGTTTCAAAGTGCTTTCGTCTCAGGCAGGTACATTCACGATAACATCCTCATCGCGCACGAAATGTTTCATCACCTCAGGACAAACAGAGGGACAGGGAGAGAGGAGTGTGCGATCAAGGTGGACATGAGCAAAGCCTATGATCGGGTGGAGTGGGAATTTATCATTCAAACACTTAGAGGTCTGGGCTTCGCGGAGCAATGGTGCAACTGGATCTCGGAGTGTATTTCCAAAGTTCAGTATAGCGTGGTGGTTAATGGCAAGAAGTCAACACGATTCAGGCCTACTAGGGGTATCAGGCAAGGAGACCCTCTGTCTCCTTACTTGTTTATCCTAATTGCGGACGTTCTTTCACGACAACTAATGAAGGCCGCGGAGGAGCGTAGATTGGAGGGGATTCGGATGAAGCGAATGTGTCCGGAGATACATCATTTGTTCTTCGCGGACGATTCCCTTTTCTTTATCAACGCGACGGAGAGGAACGCTCGGGTGCTAAAGGAGACGATCGAGAGGTACTGCAAGGCCTCAGGACAGAAGATCAATTTGGAGAAGTCTTGCATCCAGTATGGGCGTGGGGTTCGTGATGACACTCGGCAGAGGGTGTCGAGCATCTTAGGTATCGGGGCGGTCACCGATGCGGGGAGATACTTGGGCCTTCCAACTAACTGGGGAAGGTCCAAATGCGAGGCGATGGGGTACCTCAAGGAGCGCGTCATCAAGAAGATTCATGGATGGAAATCCATGTTTCTAAACAACGCGGGAAAGGAGGTCCTCATCAAGGCGGTAATAACCGCCATACCCACCTATGTTATGTCGTTATTTAAACTGCCTAAAACCTGGTGTGCAGAGATATCGAGCTTAATGGCTAGGTTTTGGTGGAACGGCCGGGACGAGAAAAGGAAGATCCATTGGGTGAAGTGGAGTCGACTCACCCAACCTAAGGACATGGGTGGTATGGGTTTCTGGGACATGATTGACTTCAATACCGCAATGCTAACCAAGACGGCATGGCGGCTTCAGAATGACGGAAACTCTCTATGGGCGAAGGTCATAAAGGGTCTCTACTACCCCCGAGGGACCCTTTTGGAGGCATCGAAGGGTGCCCGACCATCGTGGGCGTGGTCGAGTATCATGGTCGGACGGGATATCCTCAAGAGGGATGGGGTGTGGCAGGTGGGGACGGGGAACCGGATCAGGGCTTTACACGATGCATGGATACCCGGTATCCCGGACCACAGAGTCGGCACCGATCAGGAGACGAGGGGGGACGAGGTTGTGATGGTGAGCGAGCTCATAAACAGGGACCAGTGCACATGGGACCTGACCGCGGTTAGGGCAGCCATTACGGACAGGGAAGCTCAGGCGATCCAAGCGATCCACATCGCGAGGGAGGCCCGTCAGGATCGGCTCATTTGGCCGACAGCGGTCGACGGAGTGGCCCGGCCACGACTCGTATACCGTCGCATCAAGGAGTTGCAGATCCTGGATGCGACCTCTACTCCCTCCGGGCAAATCAGCTCGGATAGGAAGGTTTGGCGGGATCTATGGGCCGGGGACACTATTCCAAAGGTAAAACACTTCCTTTGGAAAGCGCTTAACGATGCATTACCGGTTAAGGCCGAGCTGTTTAGACGGTATTAACAATCTCAGTCTAAGCAAGGAGATGATGATGAAGATAGAAAGAAGAATTGAAGAAAGCTTAGGTTCTAAGCAACTGAAATAACAGAATTCTAAACTGAAATCTGAATATTGAATTTAGTTGATTAAACCATTACAAATGACTCCTATTTATACTAATCAAACAGCTCCAAGGCTACCTATAATTACAACAATCTTGAAACAACTACAAGCTTCTATAAGCTTCTATCATTTGGTACATGTACTTGGATTGCAAGCTATTCATACATCCTAACATTCCCTTGAGAAGTTTCCTTTTCAAATTCAGTTTGAAAATCTGATGCTCAATCAGACTCCTTCCTTCTGAATGCTAAATAGCTTGAATCAATCATTCTTTTAAACCATCTATATAAGCTGTGTACCTGCAATCACTTGAAATACTCATATAGCAGACTCACACTTTATCAAATCATATATCTGATATTCACACATGATTAACCTTTCCTCAAGACAAATCTCATCTGTCACTATATATCTAGCTAATAGCAGATAAGCTTCTTGTACTTCTATACAGAGTTCTGTGTTCAGCAATCATCGAATACAAGATCATTGTCTCTTCAACATGTTTTTCCTTTTTTTTTTTTTTACGATACTGACAGAGAGGTTTTCATTTTCCTCTATCTTACCAATGGAGTTGGGAGGTTTTCATTTTCCTCCATCTTTTCATCCTCAAACCCCCCTTAAAGTATCTTGACGTTTTCTTTAAGGAGAGTTCTTTTTGGACTCAAGCTCCACCCTATGTCAGTATGTTCATCAGCATACCAGAAGCTATATATTTTTTTTTTTTATTCTTGCTTCTTCTTCTTCTTCTTTATACTCCTATTCTTCTTCTCTTTTTTGATTTCCGAGACAAATCAACAAGTAAATGAAATCACCAACACAGGAAATCATATAGAGAATACAGAAGACTTGATCAGAATCATTAGTCATATAGTGAAAAATGAGATTAACATCTGAGAAATAACATCAATCAGGATAGAATACACAGCATATGATTCAACATCCGCAGATATCTGAACACAAGTAATATCTAGTGATTACTTATACACAGAATGTATAGAGAAGAAAAAGAAGAAAACTCAAAGCATATAAGCATCGAAGATAGGTAAGAACTCATGATGAGACCAGAAAAATCAAATGAACAAAGAAAAGAATAAACTCATCTCAAGACAATATTAAGAGTATCAAACTTACTCAACATCCGAATCCAAGTCTTTTCCACTTTCATTCTCAATAAAGTCACCTGATGAAGAAGTTAATTCTTCAAAAGACATTACTCCCAATTTCTTTCTGAATGGAACAAATTGTTTCGCTGTAATGGGTTTTGTTAAGATGTCTGCAATCTGATCAGTTGCAGGTACAAAATTCACTATGACTTGTCCTTCTTGAACCTTTTCTCTGACAAAGCACAAGTCAAGTTCCACATGTTTCATTTTCGAGTGATGAATAGGGTTTTCCGTTAATGCCACCGCACCTGTATTGTCACTCCAAATAACAGGTATCGAGGTAAGTTTAACATCAAGCTCAGAAAGAATAGATCTAACCCACATAACCTCACAAACAGCATTTGCAATAGCTCTGTACTCTGCTTCTGCTGACGATCTAGAAATGACTGATTGCTTCTTAGAACTCCATACAATTGGATTGCCATTTAGAAGTAGATAGTGACCAGAGACTGACTTGCGATCAGCTAGATCACTTCCCCAATCCGCATCTGCATATGACACTAACACCACATCATATGTAACTGTAGGGCTAGAACGAAAGAGCAGGCCATGATCTAAAGTTCCCTTAAGATATCTCAGAATACGAACCACGGCCTTCCAGTGACAAACCGATGGATGTTGCATATATTGACTCATCTTATTGACAGCAAAATGTATGTCTGGTCTGGTTACACAAACATGTTGTAAAGCACCTATGATACTTCTATATAAGTGTTCATCAGCAGGGGGAGACTCACCTTGAATTTCACTTACTTTTGTAAGGAAGTTACCAGACATTGGAGTAGGTAATGGAGATGCATCCATCAAACCAGTTTTATGCAATAGATCGGTAATATACTTTCTTTGTCCCAGAATTAGACTATCCGCCATAACCTGCACATCCATACCCAAAAAATAGTTAAGTGAACCAAGATCTTTCAACTTGAATTCATTGTTAATAGCTGAAATGACAAACTCAATAGAATCAACATCACTACCAGTAATAACTATATCATCAACATATACTAAAAGAAAGACCATACCTGCAGCAGTTTTCTTGATAAATAGACAATTATCAGCTAAGGAGACCGAGAAAGACAGAGTATGAACTAGAAATCCTTTGAGTCGCTCAAACCAAGCCCGAGGGGCTTGCTTGAGACCATATAGAGCTTTATTCAATTTGCACACAAGTACATTACCTTGCTCATCAGTCTTTTCAAATCCAGGTGGTTGATTCATGTAAACATTCTCAAGTAACTCACCATGTAAAAACGCATTATTTATATCAACTTGTCTAAGCTGCCATTTGTGAGTTAAAGCAAGAGTTAAAATGATCCGTACCGTGGGAGCTTTGACTACTGGACTAAACGTATCCTGAAAGTCGAACCCTGCTTTTTGTGAAAATCCCTTTGCAACCAGACGTGCCTTGTACCGCTCAATAGATCCATCTGCATTTCTTTTGATTTTAAAAAGCCATTTACAGCCTATTGGAATTCTCCCAGCAGGTAACTTGACAAGCGACCATGTGTTGTTCATATCCAAGGCATGAAGCTCATCCTTAATGGCAGAAGCCCATTCAGAATGTTGCATTGCAGTATGCACATCATCTGGGGCAGTGTTGGTTAAATCTGTGGAAGACACCATCAAAGTTGTTAAGGCATTTAAACTCTTTGATTTCGACCTAGTTTGCATGGAATGAGTATTGAGTCTGGATTTATCACGAGAAGAATGAACACCAGATGAAGTTGCCTCAACATGAGAAATATCTGTCACAGTAGAATCTGTAGGTAACATAGGTGCAGACTCATCATCCATTATCGGAACAAGCAGGGAATCAGACAAACCATACCTAATAACATTCTGTCTATTGTTCATAGCCGAAGTATCAACATTATCAATAGGACAAGATGTAACCTGAACATGAACTTGATCTTCTTGAGAAGATTCAGTGTTAACTGGAGGAGGTTCATCAGGAGAAGTAGTGTCATATCTGGAATGTATGATGGATGGTTGTATCATCGGATGAACCTGATCTGCATCACGAAAATTATCAATATCAGCATCACTAGGATCACAAATCGATGAGTTAAATGGAAGAAAGAAAGGCATTGAGGTAGCTGTATTTTTTACTGCTCCTGACTGCATGAATGAACCTGTTTTCACTGAAAAGGGAAACACAGCTTCATTAAACTTGACATGTCTCGAAATATATACCTTACCTGATGCATCCATACACCTGTAACCATGCTGATTCGCACAATACCCTAAAAACACACACGGTGTGGATCTGTAATCTAGTTTATGTTTGTTAAAGGGTCTGATAAAAGGGTAGCACAGGCATCCAAAAACACGTAGGAAAGCATAATCAGGAGGTTTACAAAATAGTTTCTCATGAGGAGATATACTATCCAACACCTTAGAAGGCAATCTGTTAATCAGGAACACAGAAGTGAAAAAGGCATCAGTCCAATATTGCATAGGTAAAGATGATTGATTAAGCAATGTAAGACCCATCTCTACAATGTGCCTGTGTTTACGTTCAACAATGCCATTTTGTTCCGACGTATACGGACATGTTAAACGATGATTGATGCCATACTGAACAAACAAGGAAGACAGGGATTTGAATTCACCACCACCATCAGTCTGAACAGATTTTATTGTAAATCCCAGTTGTGTTTCAACAGCTTTCTTAAATTGAGGAAAAATCACGGACACATCACTTTTGTTTTTCAAGAAATAAATCCAGGTATATCTCGAAAACACATCAACAATACTAAGATAGTACCTGTTTCCATTGGAGAACACCGGGGCTGGTCCCCACAAGTCCATCTCAAGTAGCTCCAGAGGAAATGTATATTCTGTCTGTGATGCATTGAACGACATTTTGCAGCTCTTTCCAATAGCGCATGCATTGCACATAGGAATCTGAGAAGAAAGATGTAAATTGGATTGTTTAATAACAATGGACAGAATGTTTTGAGATGGATGCCCCAGACGTTGATGAAGAGTCATGGGCGAAAGTTTAAGTTGAACAACATTGCATATCGCTTCTTTATTAACACCAGAAACATTATTATCCATACAAGAACTAGCAAAACAGACATTGTTATTATTCGAACTGACATTCAACAAAGACCTATCGAGATTGCTGAAGTCTAGTTTGTATAGACCCGCACTCTCAGTACCCCGTAGCAGCACCTGATGATTCCGAGAATCCTTCACCACACAATGAGTATCATGAAACTCAAAATAAACTTTGTTATCCTTGGTAAACTGCGACACAGAAACCAAGTTCTTAGTGATCTGAGGAATATGTAACAGATTATGTAAAACCAGAGGTTTGAAAGTTGTATTTATGACAGAAGTACCAATGCTAGTAATATCTAAGAAGTTACCATTTGCAACCTGAACCTTACCAGAACCAGAGTAGGATTGAGCACCTGCAGGAGCTCCATGCGAGAAGTGGTTTGTAGCGCCTGAGTCTGGATACCAGGCTTTGTCCATGATGTTGGAACCTCCTATAGATGTCGTGGTAAGATTGATCTGATGTGGATTCTCCACTGTAGATGACTGTGAAGGCTGCATTGGTGCTGAGGGAAGGTTTGGACTAAAAGGCACACCATGACATGATAAGTTGTTATTCGGTGTAGGAATGTGCTGCATGGTATTGGTTGGTACGTTATATGGAGACATCACCGAATAAGTTGGATGTATAGGAGGGTAAAAGACAGGTGAAGGGGGGATGTATTGATTGATTAGATTGGTAGGATATGCAGATCCATATGCTTGAAAAGGATTAACAGGTGATACTGCAGAACCAGGTACGACGGTTGAAAGTGCTGAGGTAAATGAAGGGGTGATGGCTTGGTTGTAATTCGGTTTGGACACAGAGGATGCAGCCGACGGTGCATATGACATTGAGTCATCATCCTGCCAGTGAACTGAGGAGAGATTTGCACTGAAATTCTCATTCGGTTGAGCAGTGACTCCTTGAAAGCTCGTGTTGAACCGTTGGTAGCATCGGTGTACCAAGTGGCCGAACTTCCCGCAAAGTTGACACTGAGGCTTGTTGTTACCATAGCCTCTACCTCTGCCTCGTCCTCGACCGTATGTAGCTGTGTTGGGTTGATATTCATAGGTGTTCGACTTCTGAACATGCTGACCAGTATCAACCGAACTGATTTGTGGAGGACCATCTGCATTCTTGACATTCTGATCTGTGCTTTGAACAGCAACATTCGCCGTGACAAGAGAGGTATCAAACATCAGCTCCTTCTGTCTAGCCTCAGCATCCAGTAAAACAGAAGTTATGGAAGACAAGTCGTAAGGATTCCTACTGGCGTGAATCACTGCAATCACACTATCAAACTGTCCTTTGACACCGTTTAATATAATCGAGATCTGCTGCATTTCTTCGATAGGATGGCCACAACTAGCCAAGCTATCACAGATGAGTTGTATCTCGGTTAAGTACTCTCTCATTGATTGATTGAGCAATTTACGAACCTTCAACCTATCGTAAAGGCTCATGATGCGTGTCGTTGATGATGATGAAAAATTCTGATGAAGTTTGTTCCATATAGAGGCTGCAGTCATACAACCTACGAGACCTTTGCTAATGGGCGAAGCAATTGAGGCTAGCAACCATGAGGCAAGAGATGAGTCTTGTTGATAGTATTTAGGAAAATCAGGATTTGGTACCTAATTGCCTTCATCGTCTTCAATCAGTCTCGGAACGTGTAGAGAACCGAACAAGTAGCCTTCTAGGTTAAGACCTCGAACTGCAAGCAAGACTTGATGCTTCCATGCTTGGAAGGTGTCTTCTCCAGTTAATCGACAAATCCTCTTGTTGAAGAAGGCTGGAATGACTTCATCCATGGCAGCTGACCTTGTAGACTACTTGCAACCGAATGTTCACAACAGATTGCAGTAATAGACCGAGTAACAAATGCTTGCAGCAATGAACAACTGGATTAAAACACAAGACTTGTAGACTTGCAGCACAGCTTCTTGAACACGAACACAGCTTCTTGAACAGCAGGTGAACCGAATCAAGATGCAGACGAAACACAGTAGGCGGATAACAGCAGGCTATCAGAACAGAGCTGAACAGAGTTGCGATTGTTGCAGAAGATCAGCAGGAGAAAAAAGACTTGTAGACTTGCAGCACAGCTTCTTGAACAGCAGGTGAACCGAATCAAGATGCAGACGAAGCACGGTAGGTGGATAACAGCAGGCGATCAGAACAGAGCAGAACAACGATCAGAACAGAGCAGAGCAGCGATCAGAACAGAGCTGAACAGAGTTGCGATTGTTGGAGAAGATCAGCAGGCGAAAAACTGAATCAACTTAGCAGGTGAGGCAGGATCGAGAGAGCTCTGATACCATATTAACAATCTGAGTCTAAGCAAGGAGATGATGATGAAGATAGAAAGAAGAATTGAAGAAAGCTTAGGTTCTAAGCAACTGAAATAACAGAATTCTAAACTGAAATCTGAATATTGAATTTAGTTTATTAAACCATTACAAATGACTCCTATTTATATTAATCAAACAGCTCCAAGGCTACCTATAATTACAACAATCTTGAAACAACTACAAGCTTCTATAAGCTTCTATCATTTGGTACATGTACTTGGATTGCAAGCTATTCATACATCCTAACAGACGAGGGATACAACTTAACCCCACGTGTAGTTTTTGCGATTGCTTGGAATCGGCGCATCATGTGGTATTTGAGTGTGGTTGGACGAGGAGGGCATGGTTCGGGGCCATGGGTAGGCGCTCGGACCAGAATGGCGTCCCTTGGGCGAGTTGGTTTCGGTTTTTGCAGGATCTCAACCTTTTGGAGGGCGAGGTGGGCCGAAGAACCAAACTCTTGGGGGAAACCATTGCATGGGAAGTTTGGAAGGAGCGGTGTCGGGCGGTGTACGAGGAGACACAACCGAGTGCGGACTCGGTCATACGCGCGGCTACTACTTTGGCTGAACAGTTTTGGCGAATGACACCCACGACACATCCATCGGGGCAACGGGGCCCTCGGGATCCGGTATGGGCACGACCGAACCGTGGCGTCATCAAGGTGAATTGCGATGCGGCTTGGGACCACGAGACTCTCCAAGGGGGTACGGGGGCCGTGGCGAGGGACTGGACGGGGGTCGTTGTTTCGGGCCATAATTCTACGTGTTATGGCACGAGTGCGAAGGCCCTCGAAGCGAAGGCCATCCTCCATGCGGTCAACTTGGCGATCCTTAACTCGTGGTCCGAGGTCGTTTTTGAATCGGACTCGTTGCATGTTATTAACCTTCTCAAGGGAGGCAATTCGGGAGTTGATTGGGAGCTTCGAGATATCCTTACGGAGATTCTCGAACAAGCCGATCACATTTGTAAGGTACATTGGTGTTTTGTTAGGCGCTCGGCGAATAGGTGCGCTAATTGGATCGCCATAGAGGCGAAGCGGGGGACTTGCCCTTTAGATTGGGTGGCTTTTAACCCGGGACCTTTACTTCGTTTGTTTGTAACGGATTTGGAGAACTCCTTTTATGATCATTGAATGAATGTTTGTTTCTTGGCCCAAAAAAAAAAAATAAAGATTAGGGATGAACAAATTCTAGTTCCAGTTTAGCCCTAAGATTGGGGTCGAAAGTTTTGGTCTTCAAGATCAAAATCGTTAAGACTATTTAATATGGTATTGTTTTTTCGTTGCAGTTTCGGTCTAAATTGTTAAGACAAAAAAAAAATCATTTTATTCATATTTTGTAGAAGTCTTTTTTTTTTTATAAACAGAGTTGTTTTTCCTTTTATATCATTAATTTAATCTTTTTCATTTTTAATAAAATACGTAATATATCAGTCAACTTTTGTTCAATCAAACAATTTTGTTTAAAATTGAAATGGATCGATTGTATCGTTTTTTTTTCTTCTTTTAATTGAAATGATTATACTAAATAATATTAGTTTTTTTGTCACAATATACAATAAGATAAATTGCTATAATTTGATACTATTTAAGGTAATTAACTTTATAATTTATAGTAGACCAAATCAATTTTCATTCGATTCATAGTATGAAATTTTCCACGATTCTTTTTTTTTAGATAGTTCTATTTGAAAGACGATAAATTTCTTCATAGAGAGTATTACATACGTAATGAATAAATTATTAAAAATACTTAATAGTTTGGTCTGAGCTTCATGATTTTTAAATTTTAACGTGTTAAGACAGAAATTTGAATCAATTTTTTTTTAAAAAAACAACTAATAAGTCAAAACTATTAATTTCAGTCTATAAACAGTTCGATTTTTTCGATTGGATCACAATCGATTTTTATTTAGTTAGAGTCTTTATGATCTACTCGTTCACTTCCAATAAAGAGTATTGAATACATTTACTTGTTTGGTTGATCATCTACTAATCACATTAATTAAAACGCTTCCAACGTCGAGCAATTATAATTGATTAACATTTATTATGGGATATGAGTTTGTTTGTTTTGTTTGGCCAAATTATGGGATATGAGTTAGAACGTTGTCATGACATGCCATGTTGCTTTGTCGGAAAAACACTGCCCTCGTGCTTCCAACTTGGAAGACATGCGTTAAGGAGCAACGTCTATTCATTTAAAAGTTTAGATTTTATTGAAAAAATAATTAAAATTTAAGCCTGCATATTAATCTATCAATAATATTATACCGCGTATATTACAACTTTAAAAGCGAAAAAAAATCATGTAAATTAGCAACTGTTTGAAAGATCAGGTTTCATACTGCTCCAAACAAAAACGTATGTTAACGTTTTCCCAATTGCAAAGAGTTGGGGCCTAATTGCAATTTTGCCTTTACGTATAAGCCCCGTCTGGTGCATTAATTGGGTTAAATTATACAGTATAAATTGTTGTAATTAAGTATGTTACACCACAATTTCTTTTGTGTGTTTAAAATAATGCATTTTGATTGGTCTATGTTATATATTTTTTAAATTACATCTAAATTATTAATTTTCCTCCTTCGTATAGAGTTTAAAAATTACTCAAATATTTCTTATTCTAAATTTTCATTATATTAGCAAGTCACAATAATTTTCACTCTACGAAGAAAATAGCAAGTTTTGGACTCTAATAAATTTATTTGAAAAATTGCACTAAGGTACTAGGGAAATTGAAAAACTACAAGCATAGAAAACAAATTATAATTTTGAAAAAATAAATAGTTTGTATTAAATCATATTTATAAGATCATAGAAAAACAAATTTATAAGATTTGTTTTTTATTAATTTGACGAAATAATATTTGTAACAATAAAAATACAACATGTAACTGTAGTTAATATATATGTTAATCAATACAAGTAGACATAGTTATAATATAATTTTAAATATTATATATATAAATGAAAATAGAAAAATATGTATCAATGTGTTACAATACATTTAATATTAAGAAAATAACAAAATTGATAAAATAAGATCAATTAATTTATTAAATACTGAAAAGAATATAATTAAAATTAATAAGTTATAGTAAGTATATCTATTAAAACTAATATATAACTTTTTATTTATTTTGTATAAATTTAAAAAAGATGAAGAACAAAATAAATCAATGAAGAGTAATTTATTAGGGTTAGAGACTCACTTATAATTTAGTTTAAAGAAAAATACTTATTACTAAATACTTATCAATAAATTCCATAAAAAATATACATAATTATTTTTTTTATAAAAATAAAGTTGAACAACTTATCATATTATAAACCATTGATATTTACTTTGTTATAAGATTTTATATATTTTTAGTTAGTTTTATAAATAAATACATTTAATTTATATCTACATTCTAAATAAGTTGATATTTTTTTTAGAATATCTATGATCAATAAGTTGTTTATACATTTTTTTTGTAATTTATATTTATTATTAAAATACATTTTCATCTTTGGCTGTTTTAATTTATATAATGTTAAATCAAAATAATTTATATTTCACGTTTCCCTAGAACTTATCTCATCTAAACCACGCCCCACTCTTTGGTATTCCATCACCCCTTCTTTCCTCGAAGTTGTTATGAATTAATTGAATGGATTGGTGAGTCTTTTTTTTTTTGGCCAAGTGGATTGGTGAGTCTGAGTCTATATAAATTGGTGTCTTTAAGTCAAAATTGTATTTGTGGAAAATGTTTGTTTCTTTCCAACCGCCAACCTATTCAATTCATGACCCAACGTTATATATATATATGATATACTAGCTAGGTATGTTGCATTTTCCTAATTATGACCCAATCTAATTAATTAACTAATTCATTGTACATACCATATTTATTAGGGTAGCATACAGATTTAATAATAGGCACAATTCGAGTTTACCTCTTAAGTTTTAATTTTTGAAAATTTTGTTCGTCACCTATTTTTGTTAGATTTTTCATTCAAATTTAACATACTATGGTTTGAACAAAAGAAAAATAATATAATAATTTTAAGAATGTCATAATTAAACTCTTCAAAATTATTTCTATGTAACAATTGAGTTTCGATAGAAATTGAGACATATTTAAAAATATTCTATTATTTTTGTAATGTTTAAAATATATTATATTAAGTTAAAATAAAAAATATTCTGAAATTGAGTAACTTAACCTATAATCAAATATTAGAAGGAAAACTTTCATTATACTAAATAGGCAAATTTGTATTTTACCACATTTATTATTATTTAAACAAATTCAGTGAATTGGGATGGAATAGATGATTGGTTGTGTGAAGTACTAATGCCAATTTTTACATGACCCGCGGTTGACCCGTTCACGGGTCGTGTTTGAGTTTGAAATTTTTAATCCACGAGTCATTTTGACCCGTCTAAAAAATAGCTCGTGTTTGGGTCGTAACCTTCAACCCACGATTTAACCCATCGACCCGTGTAATAATTTATAATATACATTCAACCCACGGGTCAACCCATCGACCCGTTGAATAATTTAGAATATATAAACATACGAGTTAAATATCAAATAGCTACCCAAAATTTGGACGTTTTTCAAATAGCTACCCGAACTTTGAATTTTCAAAAATGGCTACCTAATCTTTGACATATGGGCCAAATAGTTACCTTCGATAAATTTTCCGTTAAATATGGACGGAAAATGACGTGGCAACACATGATTGGTCCATAATTTTAAAAACTAAAAAAACTAATAATTTATTTTTATTTCATAATTTTAATAAAAATATTATATTTAAAACTCTTATTTTTTCTTATAAAAATAAATTATTAGTTTTTTTAGTTTTTAAAATTATGGACCAATCATGTGTTGCCACGTCATTTTCCGTCCATATTTAACAGAAAATTTAAGTTGATGTAGCTATTTGCACCTTCGTCCAAAGTTTAGATAGTCGTTATTGAAAATTCAAAGTTCGGGTAACTATTTGGTATTTAACCCTAAAAAAATTAATTATTATAACTCAAAATAGGTCTGTCGATGGTTAGGGTATGCTACATGTATGATAAATACCATAAACATACCATATTTTTAAACCACATGCAATAACCATAACTATTACGGGTACAATTTTCAATATCATAACTATTATTATTAACCACAGATTTACACGTATACTCATATCCATTCAACACATATAATATAATAAAAGATTGAAAATATTATTTTAAAAAATACATAAATCTATATTACAAACAATAAAAATATATAACATTAACATCATACAACATTAACATTCACACACCACTTAATATTAAAATTCAACGTTAAAACCGATAAAACATTAACATTATTAGTATATTAATAATAACAACAACTTCAATTATATTTAATATATATTAGTTTATTAATAATAAATAATTATTATATTGATATAATAATCCTAACGATAATCTTTACCTGAGTTTTTTTTAGAAAGTATTCACTTTCGATTTTTTTTTTGAAAAAGTGTAAATCGAATTTTTTTTTTTAGGAAAGTATGTATACGCGCGTCGCGCCTATTGCAGTAGGCGCGACCCTGGGGTGCGCCTATTGCAGTAGGCGCGACCCTGGGGTGCGCCTATTGCAGAATTTCTTTTTTCCTCCGCGAAAACACCGGTCTATCAGAACCCGCGTTAATTTTAAGTCTGCTTAGGAGATCATTGCGTACATGAATTTGAATTGTATTGGTTAGTCGTACGGTGAGGACAGAAGAAAGCTGATCCCCTTCCAATGGTTAGGAAGAGTCTTGGATCAAGGGGACAGAAGATCAATTTGTTAACAAACCACGGAGATGATCAAGAGGACAGAAGATCAATCGCGGAGATGAGTTAAATTCACTGGTTTTCCTCCTAAATAGAAATTGAGAGATAGTCTCACGCGTTTCTTTATCCCAGTATTCACAGGTCCAAATTCCTCTACGCTAGTCGCACCAAATTCCTCCATGTATGCTTTTTCAAATTTTTTTCCTACTATGCTTACTTTTTGAAAAACATCTGATTTTGAGTCTGCTTATGGTTTTCCTCCTACATAGAAATTGAGAGATAGTCTCTCCAATAAAGAAGAAAGGAAGTTATAAGAAGTTAAATACTTTAGGTTCCTGTCCTAAATTTTCCAACTTGTTCTGAACAACATCCGCGAGGTCAAACATTGAAACAAAGTTGTTTATTCACAAGTTTCTGAATGATACTTTTCTTCAAATACACTAGCTAGTTTGACATTTTCAGGAATTACTGCTGCAAAAGAGCTCTTTGGGGTTACTTTAGGTTCCTGTCCTAAATTTTCCAACTTGTTCTGAACAACATCCGCGAGGTAAAACACTGAAACAAAGTTGTTTATTCACAAGTTTCTAAATTAGACTTTTCTTCAAATACACTAGCCAGTTTGACATTTTCAGGAGGAAAACTATTTCTTCTTAGAACTTCCTTTCTTCTTTACTGGAGAGAGTATCTCTCAATTTCTATTTAGGAGGAAAACCATAAGCAGGCTCAAACTCAGATAAAAAGCTATAGTCATTGGAGAAGCTTTACAAGATATTCGGAAGATGTTGAGTCAGAGATGTACGTCTCTCTAGCCTGGTTAGTGTTAATGTGTTATGCTTATGCTTTAACAATGTTAGTATCTAAACTTCACATTTTTACAGAACCAGTCGAGAGGCAAGAGTGGAAACCCCAAAAAGCTATTTTGGGGCAGTAACTCCTGAAAATGTCAAACTGGCTAGTGTATTTGAAGAAAAGTCTCATTCAGAAACTTTTGAATAAACAACTTTGTTTCAGTGTTTTACCTCGCGGATGTTGTTCAGAACAAGTTGGAAAATTTAGGACAGGAACCTAAAGTATTTAACTTCTTATAACTTCCTTTCTTCTTTATTGGAGAGACTATCTCTCAATTTCTATGTAGGAGGAAAACCATAAGCAGGCTCAAAATCAACGTGGTTTCTGATAGACCGTTGCTTCCACTTGCATATCCAACAACACCAGCCAGGGGCTTTAGATTTCTCTTGATAGAGAACCAGCCGAGGAATTGGTGAGACTAGCATAGAGGAATTTGGACCTGTGAATACTGAGATAAAGCAACGCGTGAGACTATCTCTCAATTTCTATTTAGGAGGAAAACCATAAGCAGACTTAAAATCAACGTGGTTTCTGATAGATCGGTGTTTTCGGGAAGAAAAAAAAGAATTTGTGCAATAGGCGCACCCTAGGGACACGCCTATTGCAGTAGGCGCACCCCTGGGTCGCGCCTATTGAAGTAGGCGCATCCCTAGGATGCGCCTATTGAATAGGCGCAACGCGCGTATACATACTTTCCTAAAAAAAAAAATTCGATATACACTTTTTCAAATATTTTTTCTAAAGTAGTTACTTTTTGAAAATAATCCATATAATGTATATATATTACTAAGTTTCGTGTGGTTCAAATGATGATGGAACCCTTTCCTGTAGCATATTGCTTTCAGTGCAAGCTTTTTTTTTTTTCCAATTTCAGTGCAAGCTAGCTGCATTAAATTCTCTATTGTATTTGTACCGTGTGCAGAGTTCGTTTCTGTTGGATCTCTTCCCACAATCAATTGCACCAGCACACAAAAACAGCAATCAACAGTGAAAAATGCAGCAAGGAGAAGGAGTTTTTCGATGCTCAACCGCACAGCATCGTTTTCTGATTTTTACCATTATAAAACCCAAACCAAAACATAATTGTCACTTAAATTTTGTAACTGCCTACTTACATAAGTAATTGTCTAAAAACAATGACAAAACAAAACATACAAACGAAAACAATCTTCTCCATCCAACAGTACCGCCACCTTCAACAGGTCTATCAAGAACTGTGAACGTCAGTTTCTACTGGAACAAAACCTCATTGTCCTTCAGATATCTTATTGCGTTATTATTACTACATGGATTGTTTTGTGTACGATATTGGATTGGGTTTTGGCTTATAGCTTGTCAATTCTATATATCATATTCATATTATTGTCGATCTTCTTGGACATAATTTCAGAAACAAAACAATGACAGATTATGGAAACAAATTTATTATTATTATTGAGACCAAAACAAACAAACACAGGGAAACATCGTTACTGAATCAAACAAACAGAAAACCCAGCGCAACTTGCTGAAACCGTTACTTATTCTCACTACATTACTCGCTACGCACGGTTCTACGTTGAGAAGGTGTCAGCTTCGCGGTAACCACTCACCTTCCAAACTCACTAAGCAAAACAAAAAAATAAATTGCAGACATGGGGTAGCTAATGATATGCTGCTTAGAGCACGAAGCAGTAGCCGATGACCAAACCCTAATTAAGGAGGGGAAGGGTTGGCACCTCCAACTGGGTTTGGGACCTCAACTCCTGGGTTAGGAATGGGAGTGTCATCACCTCCAGGAATATAGCTTCCTCCTCCTCCTCCAGCTACTGGTCCAATATTGCTTCCATATTGGGGTGGAAAGCTGGGGAAATGATGTTGGAACTTTGGCGGTACCAAGACCCGACCGATCCCTGGAATGAGGAAACTTCCATCGTGACCAATAAGCCACTGAGGTTGTTTCATGTCAGCATTGTCATTGCTGTTCTTAGTTGGAATGTCCCTTCCGGCTGCTACTGTCTCAACCACCACTGCTAGCAAAAGGGTCAGAGCCAAAAGCCGTGGGAAGAGAGACACATTTGGTTTCCTGTAAGCCATGGTTTGATCCTCTAATGCTGTTTTCAGAAGGTGTGTGGTGGTGAGTTATAGAGTGGAGTATCTTCTCCATTTATACGGTTTCTGGTTGTGGACAGATCAGGCGGTGAATTAATCCCGGTTAATAAGTCTGTATAGCCATGTCAATACAGTAGTGTGAGTTATCCATCTACTTACGGAGGTGCAGCATTTGTTACTAACAGCTTCAAGCCGCTAATTAATTCAAAAATAGTACGCATTGCATTAAATCGCCTTTACAGTTTGGTACACGTCCATTTCTATACATATGTGTCATGCACAACAACTTCTATGTTTTACGTGGTTTCATTTTGAAGCGTAATATGCTACGTACGAAGCAGGACATGTATGAACCTGATAAGTAAGTTATTAGATTGTAATCAAGTTACATTTGAATTAACAGTAAATTGGATATCATTTTTTAGGAGAACTTTTTTTCCCAGGTAAATGTATAAGAATAGGACGTTTGAAGGACCGAAAAGGTTAAGAATACATGGATGGAGTTGGATAATGGATTGAGTTTGCATTTTTTTGGTTTGCACTTTGCAAGACTGTAAGTGTAATTCGGGAAGAGAGTGTAAAAGTTAAAAAGTTTTCTCTAGGGTGATGCTTCCAGTAAGATTTGAACTAATTTGCTCGAGTTTGAAAACCGCAACTCATTTTAACAATTGATCCAAACTCAAGTTTGCATTTGCTAATCCTACTACTTTAGATAATAAAGACCTAATGAGGAAGAAACTTTGTACATGTAAATTATGCAATAACATTAAATTTCAAATGAAGGATGAGATAACAACATAATTGTTGCGGACAAGTAACCTAAATACCAGAATTGATTAGTAGAAAAGTCTAAAAATGATTCAATATGTTTGCACAAAATTTTATTTTAAGCAGCATTTTTTTTTTCTGCTGGTGAATGCGACAAGATGTTTCAAAACGATGGTATTTGCACATTCCGTCAAAAATCTCGGTTAACTATTTTTCAAATTTATTTCAAAACATCTCGGTAAATGCCCCTTCCGTCAAACTGTACACCTCACAAGATATAATTGAAATAAAATTCAATTTTGTTTTGGACAAATTTGTATTATTTTTCTTGTCTTGTTACTATAATCCACAAATTTAATCAAATTGCATTTTTATCCAAAATATTTATATTCTTGCATTCTAATCTTCCGTATTACTAACGTTTTATATTAACTTATATCTACAACTGTGAGAGCCTCACCATTGATTGATTACACATGTATTTTTCAATCTCTTATGATCCAATTTTTCTTCCCGACACGGCTGAATGAATGAAGGAGAACAAGAGAAGCACTGAAATCATATCCACTTGCGGTACGATACTGAGGGTTGACCAGATAAACAATTTAATATAGGGTAAAATACGAGTTTGCCCCTCTAATTTGAGCCGAATTTAAGATTACCCTTTAATGTTTAAAATTTGAAATTGTAGTCCTAATGTTTGGACACAATTAAAAATTCCCCCTTACCGTGCATTTGCCGTTTATATTTGACGGCTTGATCCTCATGTGTGTGGTACGTGCTATTTTAGTTACGAAATTGCTCTTGTTCATTCAGACTTTTTCATCATCTTCATTCTTGACAGATGGACCAAGCTTCTTCATCCTCTCTAAGCTGAGTGTATGGCCTTCAAGCGACCATTCAAGTTTCAGAACCCGAGGATTCACTACAAGAATCTGCCTCAATAGCCACGAAAATAGTGTGTTGTCGCAAGGTAGTCGTTGTTAATAAGCATTTTCTGTTTTAAAACTATTGTTCGATGGAATAGAAGTTTGTTTGAGTCATAAGGTTTGTCGTAGCTGAAAAACCTCTTTAGTGTGTACTTTTGTCGCAAGTAGTTGTGTCAGTCCCAAAACAATACTTGACAAATACGTATCCAAGGGTAATATACATCAACAACATCATTGATGAATGATATGTCTGATTCATTTGTTTTACTGTCAGCATGCAGATCCATTGGTGGAAGAACGTGTGACTGAACATGGTAAGTCTATTTGGGCCAAAAAAAAAAATGGTAAGTCTATGTGTAAATCAAACCAGCCAACAACTATTGAAAATTATTGAATCCTTATGCCTATGGTCGTGGGTTTGATATTAACTACAGATGAAGGTTTAAGGGTGCAAGATGAAGGTGTAAGGCTTGTAGCTGAGAAGCTACGGAGAGGTCGGACTAGGTATATTAAGCTGTCAAGAAAAGGAATCAATGAAAAAGAAGAGTTATAGTTTAATGCTAAGGGCAAGGTCTGCTAGAAGAATGCATCGGTGTTTGCCTCATGGTGTGGGTGCATCATACGGAAACGAACGAATGCACCATTGATGGTGAAAGACTAGAAATAGATACCAATAAAGGAACCCATTGACTATGAGGGAAAAATGTTAATGCTCGTTGGAGTAAGTACACTTACATACTCTTTCTTAACGGTCGTATGTTGCGCATTACATGTGTATTTAGTTGTTCAATAAGACAGAATGTGTATCCTTGCCACCATTACGATGTTAAACCTGAAGAGGTAACAGGAAGAGGTAATGAACCCATACACCCACCCTCTTCAGAATCTAGTGACCACTAAGTTACCATGCTTGTTTTTCAAAATGCAGATTATGAACAATAATGAGTTGCATCCGGGTGAATATCACATGTTTCGGAATACCCATATGGACAAGAAGGGGGTTCCTCTAGATCCGAAAAGTCAATCAATCATGGTAAGCGATAAGACCTCTTCTTCTTTCTTAATTTTTAAATTTTTCAGACCTAACACATGAGATTGGACTGTACTGGCTGTAGTAACAGGTTAAACAAAGGGTTGCTGAACTGCAAGCTGAAGAGGACGCTCCCGTCGACAAGGATGCACTTTATCACGAAATTCGTAAGCCTGAGTTATCAAAACCTTGAATATATTAAATCAAACAGACAACCATATTTATCAAAACCGGTCTGGACTGTTGATCCGTCCGGATCCAACCGCGAACCGTCTACTCAAACGATCTGGTTCACTCAAAAGACTGAAATGCATAGTGAACCCGGTTCAATCGGTGTGAACTGTCCAGTTTTTAAAAAATCGTCCAATTTACGGTTCATGATTCTTTTTCACTGAATTAGGTTTCTTCACTTCTTCTCATCTCAAACGTTCTTCTTCTCACTTCTTCTTCATTTCAGATGAAACACGTTGGCATTCTTCAGTTTGAATTGGGTTGGTATGCTTCAGTTCTTCAATTCACGTCGACGTTCTTCTTTAGTTCTTCACGTGAGTGTTCTTCAACTCTTCAAGTCTTCAGTTTTTGGCATCCAAGTCTGGGTTTCTTTTTTGGCTCATCCTGCAGTGCTCACTTTGCCTCTAAGGCAGCGGCGAGTGGATGGTGATGGCGAGTGGATGGCAACGACGAGCAGGCTTAAATATTATTTAAGCTTCCTCATCTTCTTTGTACAAGCAACACACTTGAAGTTGGACCAAGCAATTACGGTGCAAACTCATCTCCTCTTTCTTTATTAACTATCTCTTGAGGTTGTTTTAGGTAGTTTGAATTTGATCATCTTTTGACTGATCATCGTAAAGGTTTGGTTTTGATCGTGCACTCTCTCTTGGTGCTTGAATCTCGAACATGTGATTTTGCGATGAAATTCTTATCAGTTTGGTTGTTCTCTGCTCATATCAACTGGATTTTAGAGTTCAAGATTGTTTTTTTCTTCATTGTGTTTTGGTTTAGTTTAAGAAATTGTTATTTTTCAAGTTTTAAGGGGGGGGAGGGGGGGGGGGGGGGGTCCTGGTAACAGGGAATCTTGGCTTCCACAAATAAATATGGGTTATTATCAGTGTGGCTAAAAAACAGGGTTGTCTGCTTCAAATTTAGTTTTGGAATCCTTACCCGAGGATATGATTGCATATTCGAACTATTGAGATTTTTTGGGGGGGGGGGGGGGGGATATTCGCATCAATCATAATTTTTTAATATTCCAGCTCTGTTCTTTTCACCACCAAACGCAAGACATGAGGAATTTAAAGCAGATTATAGAAATAGGTTTTATTTATAATAAATCTCGGTGTGAAAATATTGAGTGTGTGCTGAAATTTGTACCTTCTAGTTTCAAAACTATATCAGTGATGATATAAATATCTCTTTGCTTACTCTCTGTATTTTAATATTTAGTAACTTGGTTATGTTTACCACGATATTCAGGACATGAATCTTATGTGAACCAGCCAGTTCGACCGGTAAACCGGCAGTTGGCTGCCTGAATCGAAAACTAACTCCCTCACCGGTTCAAGAGCCCGTCCGGTTAGGATAGCTATACGCTTTGACTTATGCATCTCTCTTCCTCTTATATATATATATATTAATTTGGCTAAGTTATGTAGATTTGTGACATTTCATAACATTTTCTCATTCGGTTAAGACATTTTCTCATTTCAAATGTCAATTTCATAACTTCTAATTAGTCCATATCAAACATATAATTCTCACTCACACGTGGCATATCATGTAATATAGTTTAAAATCTTCCAAACTCTCTCATTCATTCTCTCAATAAGTTACAAAATTTTATTAATATCTTTTTATTTTCTATGTGCATTTATGATTTTTCTTAAGTTTATTTTATTTACTAAATTTTATATTTTAGGAAAAGCAAGAAGATGAATAAATTAAATCTTTTTATTACAATATAATTTAACATGCAATAAGGATTATTATGTATATAATATATCAATTTTATGAAAATAATAATCACATGTTAATTTTCTGTAGATATTTGTAATTATGAAATAAAATTTAGAGTATAAAACATTATAATTATAATTATAATATAATTTCGTCATACTTTTCTTAGAACTATTTTTATAAAATATCATTGTTATATTCTAATAGAATCAACATATATTACAAAATTAAAAACTAATTTATATAATTTATAATTACTATAACTAATATGCATATATATATATATATATATATATATATATATATATATATATTCTAATAGTTAGTATTTATTTAAAAATATATGAAAATAATAGATGCCATAAAATGAATTTTAAAATTATTAATTAGCATCATATTCATAATTGGTTCCATTTGTTTTTATTATCTACTCATTTATTTTCAAATATTTTTATAAAATATAAATAATTGTTATATTGTAACTCTCTCATTCATTCTCCCAATAACTTACAAAAATTCATTAATATCTTCTTATTTTCTATGGGCATTTATGATTTTTCTTAAGTTTTTATATTTACTAAATTTTATATTTTATGAAAAGCAAGATGATGTATAAATTAAATATTTTTATTACAATATAATTTAAGATGCAATTAAGGATTATTATGTATATAATATATCAATTTTATGAAAATAATAATCACATGTTAAGTTTATGTAGATATTTATAATTATGACATAAAATTTAGGGTACGAAAAAAAATTATTTTATTATAATTTCTTCATACTTTTCTTAGAACTGTTTTTATAAAGTATCATTGTTATATTCTATCACAATCAACATATATTACAAAATTTATATAATTTATAATTACTATAACTAATATGCATATATACATATATATATATATACATATATACATATACATATACATATATATATATATATATATATATATGTGTGTGTGTGTGTGTGTGTGTGTATTCTAATAGTTATTATTTTTTAAAAATATATGAAAATAATAGATGTCATAAAATGAATGTTATAATTATTAATTAGCATAATATTCATAATTGGTTACATTTGTTTTTATTATCTACTCGTTTATTTTCAAATAATATTCATAATTGGTTAACATTTTTTCATAAATATAATTAATTTTTATGTTGTGTAATTGAATTAATATTAATTGAATGTACTCTAATAAAGTATAAATAATCATGTTATAAATACATATTTATATTTATTTAAAAAAAATCATTAATTTATAAACTAAAATAATTATTATAAGCAGTTTTCTAGTTACAATTATTTTGATTAAAAGCAGATCTCTGAATTCCAAAGGATTTGGGCTTACGGATTCCGTAAGCCCATGTTCTTTTCACGGAATTGCTCAACATTTGCTTAGGCATTCCGAGCGGGGTGGGCTTAGGTTTTCCGGGTTAAAACCTCAGAATTCCTAAGCCTAGAAGGCTTGGAATTCGGAATAGAGGGTCAAAAGGCGATTATGCATGCCCTCACTGATTTTGCTAAATTCCCAATGTGCCCCTCGTTATGTCTTCTCTTCCGCGTCTCTTCTCTTCCGTCTTCAATTCAACTGAGCTGCCCTCTCTGCTGAGTTTTGAATTCAACTGCAACATCTTCAATTCCTCTGTTGCGTCTTCAATTCTTCAACTGCAACTGAGCTGCCCTCTGCGTTTCATTCAAGTGCTGCGTCCCTTCTCTCCATTCCACTTAAGCCACACGATTCTGCCGAGAACTCTCCTTTAGTTGTTGCACTTCAACCAGCTATTCTTCGGTCGCTGCGAAGAACCATCGATTCTGGGTCTTCATTCAGCTGCAAACACTATCAATTTACTCAACAGGTTAATGATTTCATTCAGTATGCAGTTGCACCCTTCAAATTGTTATGCATTTATGTGTTTAAATTGTTAAATTGATGTGTTTATGTGTTTCTAGTTTTGTGTTGATGCTGATTCTGTGTTGAAATTGCTGATTCTGGGTTGAAATGAACCCAGAATCGATGATTCTGGGTTCAGTGAATTACTGAGGTATCTGGAAACAATAAGAAAAGTTACAGCTTTATTATGTGTCTTTGGTTGTTGACGAAATTCATGGTTTATGTGGATGTATTCCCATTTCGTTGTGATGTGTGACTTTAGACAAAGAAGAGTGGCGAGGTGATGAAAATAAAGATGCTTGCTTGTACTTATGGAAATGTCTTTTCTCTGAAGATGGACCTGGACCAGCAAATCCTCTCACGGTATGTATGAGTTAAATTCGCTTTACATTCACGCTTCACGTGGGAGGTTCATGATAAGTAATAACGATAAATACAATATTCGCAATATAACACTTATTCGGAACGACTATTGTCGTAGGTTCATGAAATGTTATATTGCGAATATTGTATTTATCGTTATTTCTTATCATGTTAATGTTATGTAATCAATTGATTGCTTAAGAAATATTATTTTGCATGACAATTTACATTCTTTATTTTTTTTAAATAAAATTAATAAATTAGTCTTTTTAAAATAAATAAATAAATAAAAAATTCTTTTTTAAATTTATTATTATTATTTATATAAACGTTTTAAATATTTTTAAGTTTTATAATTAATTAATACAATTTATTTTTATTATATACTATACATATACGAAGAGGGACAAATATGTCATTTTACCACATTCCATTCCTTTTCCGTATACAATTCCACCAAAAAAACAACAGAATTGCTTATTCCATTCCATTATATTCAACCAAAGAAACAACTTCATATTCTTAACTCCTATTCCTTATTCTCAATTCCTATTCCCTATTCCGTATTCCTTATTATGAATTCTGTGAAAGAAACGCCCCATTAGTCTTGACTTGAGTCTCTCTTTCCTTTCGGATCGGTCATAAACTCTTCATTATTGTATATCGTAAATCTATGTTATTAAAGTGTCATTTCCATCATATATATTGAAAAGTGGATGAAATAATTTCGTTCAAAATACATATATATTATTACAAATTTACACCATTGCTTACATATTTCATTTTATAATAAATCGGATCTAATGAGTTGTATATATGTGTTATGTATATACCGCTAGCGTGTAATAAATGGAGATGATGGAGAAGTTGTCTTTGATTCAAAACATATGCTACCCAGGACTCTATCGAAAGAGGTGACCTTGTTCGGTTTAGACTGTTTTTTTCTTTAAAAAATTGAGTATGAAATTTTGAGTTTAATAGTTTGGGAAACTAGGTTAAAGTCAAGACCGAGTTCAATATAAAAACTCGGCCAATGCGGTCTTGTTTAATTAGGGACGGATTCGGTTTAGAGTGATATTTTTTGTATTATTAAATCATAACCAAATTATACACAAAGTAAAAGAAATTTTTTGACTAAAATAAATCATACGATAAAAAATGAATATATTCATGCTAAAATAATTGAGATGGCTTTTCAAGACTGTCTAGGACTTATTTTTTTAATTTTTCGGCCAGATAACATTCTTTACTATATAATTTAGGGTTAAATACCAAGTAGCTATCTGAACTTTAGACGTTTTGCAACAAGCTACCCGAACTTTACAAATTCAAAACAAGCTACCTCAACTTTGAATAGGGTGCAAATAGCTACCTCTGTCCAATTTTTCGACATCTGTTGATGGAAATTCGTCAGAAATTGGACAGAGGTAGCTATTTGCACATTTTTAAAGTTGAGGTAGCCCGTTTTGAATTTTCAAAGTTCGGGTAGCTCGTTGCAAAACGTTCAAAGTTCAAGTAGCTCCTTAAAATATCTTGTGTATGTTGATGACTTATTAATCACAGAGAGCTCAGTTCAGATGATTAATGAGTTAAAGAGTGTTTTAACATTGAATTTCAAAATGAAAGACTTGGGAAATTTACGATATTTCTTAGGTATTGAAGTTGATCGTGGTCCTCATGGATTTGTTATGAACCAAAGGAGATATTGCTTATAATTAATTTCTGATTCTGGTTTAAGTGGTTCGAAGCCTGTCAAAACTCCCATGGAAGTAGGATTGAATTTAACTTCTGTTGATTATGATAATATGTTCAATCTGAATAAGGAAGATAGAGTTTTGGATGATATAACTGTGTATAAAAGGTTGATAGGAAAGTTGTTGTATCTTACAGTTACTCGACCAGATATTGCGTTTTGTGTTCAGTTGCTAAGTCAATATTTGCAGCATCCCAAGCAATCACATATGGGTGCAGCTCTTCGAGTGGTTAAATACTTAAAGAATCAACCAGGTTTGGGAATTATTTTGCCTACTGTTAATGATTTACAATTAACAGCATGTTGTGATTCAGATTGGGCAAGCTGTCCTGAAAGTAGGAAATCAATAACTGGATATTGCGTCAAATTAAGAGATTCAATTGTGTCATGGAAAGTTAAAAAAACAAGGTACGGTATCCAGGTCTTCAGCCGAATCAGAGTACATGAGTATATGTATGACAGTTTCTGAGATAATTTGGATCAAAGGATTATTGTCCGAATTTGCTATTGATCATAAGAAGCCTGTGATGATTTGTTGTGATAATAAGGCTGCTTTACAAATTTCATCTAACCCAATGTACCATGAAAGGACCAAACATATAGAAATACATTGCCATTTTGTCCGTGAGAAATTGCAGGAAGGAGTTATTCAATTGCAACATATAGGAACCAAAGATCAAATGGCTGATATATTTACAAAGGCTTTAGGATGAGAACAACACTACTACCTGGCTCGAAAGCTTGGAATTCAAGATCTGTTTGGACCTATCAGATTGAAGGGGTGTATTGAAGAATATGACATCCAAGGTACTGAATAGAATGTTGGTGCTGCAGTAAGCGGAAATACAAGAGTGAAGATGAAACTCTGTTCTAAATAATTAACTCCGTTTTATTTGGTTATGTTTGTTTCTATTATTCATGTTATGGGGTGATATTTAACTAAATTAGAATGTAATGGGTAGTTTAGATTTTTTGTTGGTTAGTTAGTTAATACTTCTGTAGTATATATTGCAGCATTTCCTTCACGGAAATAGTAGATAAATAAATTCAATTTTTCATTCAATTAAATATTTAATTCTCTCTTATTTTCTTATGGAGTTCAAGAAGAATTTCACACCAAGAAAATCAAAATCAAACATTTGATAGATTCTCATGAGAGAGTATCGTCACCCAAATAAGCTCCACACAAAGAAGCCTTTGTTCAAGAGGAATCAATCCATAAATAACCAGGTGAGCAAAACGCCATAGTTTCCATCCAGCCTGTTAATAAACAAACCAAAAGGTAATCAGAAATTCATAGCCAATGCTTTTTTCCTTCTATTTTCTCAGATTCAAAGAAAATCAATATACAATTAACAAATAAGTCACTTTTTTATGGACTCGTCATTCAACTTGATTGAACTGCAAATCATGTTCCTAACATGTCTTTCATTCATCTACTCTTCCACATTAGGAAGTAATGAAGTTGGTCATTCATAGAGGACAGTTAGTTTATCTCTAAGCAATCCATTTATCCAAAGTTAGGTGGATTAAAATGAGTCCCCATTACCGTCAACGTTGGCCAAAAAGTGGCTTTCACTTGAGTAGTCAACTAAATCAGTTGAACTATCAGCAGATAAGAAAATACCTAGCCCAGACCTTTTAGATACCTTATAACCCTAAACACAACATCCAGGTAAGACTGCTTAGGAACATGATAAACTGGCTTAAGTAATGAACAATAAAAGATATATATGGTCTCATTACCGTGAGATACAAGAGTTTATCAATCACCCTTCTATAAAATGTTGCATCAGAAAGAACAAAATCATCATTTTTTGTTCAACTATTTCATCATAATGCAACAGTAGTCAAATGCTGATTTAATTCCATAGGTGTTTTACTTGACTTAGAACTCAATAACCCTACCTCTGCAATTAACTCAAGAGCATACTTTCGTTGATTAACAACAGTACGTGATTCATACCTAGCTATTTCCAAACCCAGAAAAGACCTTAATTCTCCCAAGTCTTTCATCTTGAAACTGGTTTCAAGAACATACTTTAATTCGGCTATCAGTTGCTGACTACTACTAGTAATCAACAAATCATCAACTTATATGAGTAATATAACAATATGAGGATCTTTCCTTTTCGTAAACAAAGACTAATCATGTTTACTTTGAGAATACCCATTCGCAATCAAAGCATGAGTTAGTTTTAACTTCCACTGTCTAGGTGCTTGTTTTAAACTATACAAGAATATTTTTAAACGACATACCATATGAGTCTCCCTCTATTTATAAAATCCTTGAGGAATTTCCATAAAAATTTCTTCATCCAAATTACCTTGACGAAAGACATTATATACATCCATCTGAAACAAAGATCATGTTTTTATAGCAGCTAAGGCCAAAACAGATCTTACCGTAACCGTCTTAGGCACATGCGAAAAAGTATCAACAAAATTCACACCTTCTTGCTGACTGTATCCTTTTGCAACCAATCTAGCCTTATATATTTCTATTGAACCATATGATTTATACTTAATTTTATAAACGCATGTACAACCAACGCTGTTTTTATTATTAGGAGCTGGAACAATTTCACAAGTTTCATTCTCTTCTAAAGCAGTAATTTCATCTATCATCCCATTTACCCAATTTTTATTTTTGACAGCCTCAGAAAACATCACAAGCTCTATCACCTTAAGCACAGAACTAACAAACACCTTCTAATGTTCAGACAATTTTCCATAGGAAACAAAATTGTTGAAAGGGTATACAGTTGAGCACTTAGCAACAGAACTAACATCAACAATATAATAATTTTGCCAGACACGAGCCCTAACTACTCAACCTGGTTGATCTCCTAGGTTCAGTTATTTGAGAAACATCATTACCGGTACAACTTCGATTGGTAAGACTTCAACTAAATCTGCATTAACTCCACTATCATCAGAAACTGAATCATCATTTGATTGCACATCTAAAGGGTCAGCATACATAATACCCGAAAGATTATCCAAGAACAAAGGAGAATCTCTTTCATATGACTGTTTAAAAGGAAATATATCTTCTTTAAACAACACATCTCGACTTACAAAAAAAAAAATAGTTTCCAGATTTAGAAGAATATAACCCGTTTTGTCATACTATATCCCATAAACATAGTAGGTACATCCCTAGGAGCAAATTTATCAAAATTATTTAAATTCTTAGCAAAAAAACATCCAAACACTTTCAGCTGAGACAACACATGATACTTTTCAGTCAATTTTTCATATGGTGAAGAATTATTTAACACAGGTGTAGGAAGCAAATTCACAATACAACAGGCTGCAAGCAAACATTCGACCCAAAAACTAATCGACACACCACTTTCGAATCTCAAAGCTCTAGCTATTTCTAACAAATGTCTATGCTTTCTGTCCACAACATCATTTTGTTGTGGAGTATAAGAGCAAGAACTTTCATGAACAATTCCTTTTTCCAGAAAGAGATTAGAGAAATTTTCATTAAAAAATTCTCTTTCATTGTCTGTCTTTATTCTTTTTACTTTCTTTTCACATTGATTTTCAACAAGAGCAATTAATTGTCTAATTACAAAAATAACATTTGATTTCAAGGATAAGAGATATACCCAAGTTTTTCTAGAAAAATCATCAACAATCATAGTTTTCCTTTTATTACTATGAGTGTTCACAGCATAAGGGCCCATACATCCATATGTAACAATTTAAAACACATGACAGTTGAAATATTACTACTAGGAAAGGTTAACTCAGTTTGCTTAGCTAGGGGACAAACATAACAATCATTAATCCTTTTACATTAAGAAACATAAAATTTTACATCATACATATTATTCAACACAGGTAAAGGAGCATGCTCTAGACGTCTATGCCAGAGCAAGGGATCGGTGGAAGATGTGGAAGAGGTTTGAAGGCTAATAGAAGGCATTGCACTAAATTTATATACATATAGCCCTTCAACCTTAGGATAGAAACAAACATCACATGCCAAATCATTCACAAGCTTACTAACATAAATCATATTATATTTAAATTCAGGAACATACAACACACCATACAACTTTTTATTATTTCCAAGAGAGAAATCACCTACAACTTTAACTAAACAATTATTCTCATTCGACAACAACACATGAGATTTACTACGCATAACATTTAACAACCAATCTATCCTAGAACTCATATGATTTGTAGCACCAATATCAATTATCCAAGAATCACAATTCAATTTCATAGTCGAGGATAGAAATGTACCTGCAGTATTTGCCTTAGCCTCAGACTTAGGATATTTGTCGAGCATGAGCATGTTCACAATATGCTCAAGCCCTTTCTTAGTCAACATCATTGGTTGAATTGAACTATCAGGCGTAAAACAATCTGAACACACATATCCGGGAGTAGTGGTGCTTGAACCAAAAGGAACCTTAAAAGCATTGTTAGCCAAATCAGTTTTTGGTTTGAATTTCCAACCAGGAGGATATCCTTTTCTTTTAAAGCAACACTCATAATCATGACATTTACCCTTACAATAATCACAAACCAAGTTCCAATTCCTTCTATTGGGCAACTTACTCTGACTCGCACTGGAGTAGGTAGGCATGCCATCAACAGAAGGTGTTATCTGATTATTAGAAAGCCCCATTTGGTCCTCTTCTTCAATGAGAACAGCATGCGCCTGATTTACCGAAGGAAGAGCATCCCTCATAACTTGATTAGAATGAATAGCAGAGTAAAACTCATTAAGACCGTTTAAGAACTGGAACAACCTTAAATTATTCACATGTTCAACATGTTTGTTCAACAGTTCACATCCCCAGCAAGGCAAACAGGTTATAGCGGCAAATTCCTCCCAAAGCATTCTTAGCCGAATAAAATAGATAGGGATTGAATCTAGTCCTTGTTGAACTAAAAAGATTTCTCTATGAAGTTGAAACACCACTACAAGAATGTTGGTCTACAACTGCAGACTAAATTTCTTGTCACTAAATACTATCGTTAGATAAAGTATTTTGTGTCGACATTTAGTATCGTCGTTATACAACTGATTTAGTGTCAAATAATTTGTCGCAACTAAAACTCATGTTTTGTGTGGACTTTTTCCATTGTAGAATAGTTTAACTTGAAAAAAAATCCGTGTCAAGACAAAATCGACATTAATACAGACAATCAGTAACAGACGAAAATTTTATTATAAAAACGTCTATTTAGTGTCTAATGTAGTTGTTATAAATTATGTATAAACAACTTCGGTTTCTACCCGTCACTGTTATGAATTTGACGTCACTGATTTAAATTTGAAATAATTCAAATTTGAAAGTAAATTTGAAAGTTAAGTAAATTTGAAAGTTATGTATAAACAATTTCAGCTATTTGTTCTTTGTTCCTCGCCTCATCCTCTCTTCTACTTTTGGGTCAGCTCTCCGCCTCGTCCTCGCTGTGGTCCTCGTCCTCGCTGTGGTCCTCGTCGTCGCGTCGTCCCTCGCGCCATCTCTCCGCCTCGTACTCGTCGTGGTAGTCGTAGTCATGTCGTCCCTCGCGCCAGCTAGCCGCCTCGTCCCTCACCTCGATAAGCTAAATATGAATTAAATCGAGCTCCAGTTCAGCTTCCCCCAATGGTTTCCCTCCCACCTTGGTTCAGCTACGTTGTCCAGAAGCTTGAGTACTCTGTCACCCTCAGCTGGCAGGTACTCTTTATCTCTCGATTGTAAATTCCTGAATGTGGCATTCCAATTTTGGGTTTATAGCATCATGAATTTAGCGAATTTCACGTTTCTTGCTGATTCTTTGTTCTGAATTTCATACTCATGGAACTGTTTCTCAGTAGATATGTTGGCTCTCTTCTTGATTGTTGCAGAATCTCTGTCCAACTGCAGTGCCTTCTCTTCCAAAGGGCGTCATTCGTGGATGTCCATAGTGTAGTGATTGCCAAAAGGTTGCATTTCCAGTTTCCTTTTATTGTTCAGTTAATTCTTTATTCGTATGCAGTTGACTAGCTTAAAGTGATAACCTCACCAATCCAATATATTCAGACAATGCGGAAAGTAGTTATATTCTTTGTCATAGTTTCTTTCATGCGATTTTCAACAGGTGTTGGCTAGATGGCGTCCAGTCAATGCTTCTCGTCCTGACCTTGAAGATGCTCCAGTTTTCTATCCAACTGAAGAGGTCTTACATCTTTATATTATGTTGGTTTATTTAATACCCGTTTCAAATCCTGGATAAGTTTTTACTTGATAATCCTTTTCTTCCTCAGGAATTTGGCGATACTTTAAAATACATAGCAAGCATACAGACGACAGCTGAAAATATGGAATTTCTCGAGGGTGAGTAATGGTGTATAGTGGAGAAACGTACATATGAAATTGAGGTATGAAAATTTTGACCCTCTTATCCTCCATTTTCGTGAAGTCCTCTTGGGTTGCCTAATTTTAATTGTGGTGCAAATCTGCTTTAGATTCTTTATGGTGCTGATCTAGAGACAGGAACTTTTGTCAGTGGATTTGCTAAAGAGTTGAGTCACTCTAACTCAATTTCTGAGGGAAGTTACACAAAATCAGGATGGAATTTCAATAACTTTCCAAGGCTTCCTGGATCGGTCCTTACATATGAGAGTGGTGATATATCTGGTGTGCTCGTTCCTTGGCTATATATTAGGATGTGCTTCTCTTCCTTTTGTTGGGTGAGTTCCTGAATTTTTCTCTTCTCATTGATAACTCAATGATGAAGGGCATGCTTGCTCTTCATAAGGCATCCCACAAATCGAGATGAACATTCACCACTCCACTTAGCAAGTAGTGGAGCCCAAAAAACAAGTCACGTGATTGAGTTAGCATAATGAAAATTAAATAAAAATATATGTACTTGTTCGTGCTGAATGTTGAGGGTTAGACTTGTGTCTTTTACTTCTTCATACATTAGCTTATTACTTTTTATTTTTCATTATTGCAGTCTATATCTCATAGTCACATCTACATTAGATTGTGGGTAAAAGAGAAGCTTTTACTGCATGCATGAAAATATTTTTTAGTGTTTTAGATATTAATAGTTGTTATCTTCTCCTTTCTATTTTTACTTATTTCTGAGGCAGCATGTTGAAGATCATCACTTGTACTCATTGAACTATATGATCACATGATATTGTTGGAGCTTGTAGGGGATCGTGAACTAGAGACGGTGATGAAGTTCATAGTTCTGACATTCCGAATTCACAACCATCTCAAGTATAAAAGCATATTAGTTTTAGGTCTTCATGTGATTTAGAAAACTATGTATTTACATTCAAATTTATTGTAAGTTTGTAGTTTGGATGTTTATTAAGATGTATATATATATACTTTGATAAATAATATATTATATTTTTTAAAATGTATTGTGTAGTTCATATCATATAGCAATAACTAGATAATTAATAAAAACACACCACAAAATTTTGTTTTTAACAATGATTAACCGTTGTTGACGCAAAAAGCTTGTGTTTAGCATCGACATAAACGGATATGTTCAAGTGAGGAATTTTTATCACTAAAGACATGTGTTTAGCAATAACATTACCTGACGGTATCAACTTCTTTTAATGGTGGTACATACACCTATTAGTAACAACATATTATGATGTTAATAGCACTATATAATGGCAAATTTCACCGTTGTTAATGAAGTGTATATAGTGGCTGTTGGATCGTGAAATCCTGAATGCTGATCTGGCAGTGAATTGAATACCAGACAAGGTTGGGATGACGCTTCAGCTCCAACTCCGGTGAACCTGCAAGTAGGGGAGCGCAACAGAGGGGGTGCCTCTGGGTCCCTCTCCGATGCTTAAATGAGTATATGTGTGTATAAAACTCAAAAACGTAAAGTACGTATGTAAAGCAAGGATATTTATAGGGTAAGAGAGATAGAACCGTATAAAGGCAACTGAATATCTTAATGTATATTGAGTTGCTGAAGATTCGGATCGTGGGATATGGCAGTTACTGCGAGATATTGCAGTTACCCAATCTAATCTTTAGTGAATATGTGACCGGGATATGCGGGATATCTTGGCCACTCTGTTATTAACGGTTTAGTGGGACCAGAGGAGAGAGGCAAGGCTCTCTTCGGGGCGAGCACTCCCATGTCGAGCAGTGGAAGGTCGCGACTTGGTAGAGAATGGCGAGCAGTCTGAGAGCCTTTGGCGTCTCTATAGACTTTGGGCTCGATTCTGGATTACTCGATGGTGGGCCAAGTTTGGCTTGTACTTGGGCCGATCCGGTTCGGATGTCATGGGTTTACCCCCTCTATAGTTATTGGGCCTTAGAGGCCTTTTCTTACTGGGCCGTCACTATCGATACCCAACATTTGCCCCCGAAGCTTGATTGAAGTTCCTTCAGTCGAGCTTGATTTCCTGGTAGGGTTTTAGATAGTGACGTCTTTGGTAATGGTTCAGTGCCTTTGAGACACTTCGAGCTCATTTGGCGAGCGATTCCTTCTCTGTTCAAAGCCGAAAGAATATCCTTCCTTTTATTCCCTTTTGGCGACCACTCGAGGTGACTCAGGCTTATGGAAGTCTATCTTTCTTAGTTAGGCGATCATTATCTACCCGAGGTATTTCTGCTAAAGCTTTATTAGTGCGTTGGCGACCACCTTGTCTCCTTAGTGGAATTTTAGCATTTAATAACTGCACGGTTGTCCAGAAATCGAACGGTCACTTGAGGCACGCCTGACATTTACTTTTCCGTAAACCCAGGGTAGCTTGACAGCTGTCTGTACCAGCCAACCGTTGTCTCTTGGAATTCTGACATTGCTTCGGTTTTTTCCAAAAGGGTGCAATTATTCCTCTGCGTCGCTTCGATTTGCTCGTGGCGGTTACTCCCCTTTTGGTCTATATAGGAAACGTCATTTTCTGTATTCTGTCTTTTACGCTTATCCGCTCTCTTGGATTTTCAGAGCTTCATTGCGATCCTTTCCTTTTCTTTTCTCAACCTTCTTCAGCCTTCTTCCAACATTTCCATGGCTCCTCGCAATCAGAGAGTCAAGCACACGGCTCCCAAGGGTGCCAACAAAGCCAACATGCCCAGAAATGCTGATGTCCCTTTGACCATCAGGGATGAAGTCGTTCCCCCTTCAGTAGAGGAACAGACCGATTTGGGCAGGACTGCAACCACTCCTGTGGTGGTGGACGGGCCCGAGCTGAACACGCCTATTTTTTCCCCAAAAGGTAAACTTTCGCCCTTTTATTGCTCTGCTTTGGCAATGTCCTCTGCTGTTCTTTGCTTTTTATGTTTATCATTGCAATATTTGAATTTGTTCGAGTAGACGTCAAGCCTAATGAATTGAAGCCGGCTTATTTTAAGACCGTGGTGGCGCTCGGTGGCTTCAGCGTGGAGGATGCTCCTAGATATCCTGGCCTAGGTCTGCATTTTCCTCACGATGGAGAGGTTTACATTTATGCGGCTCAGATCGATGCTGGGTTGCGTTTTCCTCTCTGTGAGGATTTACAGACCTTGTGTCAGTTTTACGGGATTCACCCCACACAGCTTGTCCCGAATGCCCTCAGGATGTGGGTCGGTTTCAAGTTCCTATGCTTACGCCAGGAATGGGTATATTCACTGGCCCTGTTCCGGTGTTTCTTCCGCCTGGCAGCAGGGGCAAACCACCTTCACCACTTCCAATCCCGCTGGCCGAAGTTTTCAGAGTGGGGAGGCCTTCAGGGATGGGTTTGGAACGTCCATGTCCGCCTGGTCGACGATTTTCGGACCACCAACTCCAATTATAAGAAGTGTTACTTCTTTTATAAGGGGGGGGTGCCCTGGAAATTGTTGATCCCGGACAAGGATTTCCCTCCTTCCTTCGAGGAGCTATCAGAGAGTGATCGAAACGCTATTGATGACCTATACCGGTCGCATCGGTCATCTCAGTTCAAGTCCATCCGCTCAGTGGCGGAGACTACCGAGAATGCCCTTGAGATGGCGGGTATTCATCAAGCCACGCCAATCTTTAATGATTGGGTAATTTTCTAACTCTTATCTTGCTTTATTACTTGTAGGGAAGGTTGTAAGCAAGAGCCAGAAACTGATAGGTCTCTTTGATGACCAGGGATTAGCGGGGTTGTCCTCCGACCAGGCATTGCTGAACTCTCCTCCTCCCCCCTCTAGGCGTTCGTTCAAGAGGAAGTCTGAGGAGGTGCTTCCCTCGGCCACTGCTGACCTTCGCCAACCAGGTATGTTGCTTTGTTATTCGTAGATTTAATATCTTCATACTTTGCGGTTTTTTGTTTTTTGACATTTTGTCTTGTTGTTTTGCAGAGGAGTCCTCAACCGACATGGTCCGGGATCATGCTCCTCCTCCCTCCAAGAAGGTCAGGAGTGAGGGATGTCCGGAAGTCGACCAACATCCTTCTCCTTCTCCCCAGGGTCCTTCTGCCGCCAAGGGGAAGGTTTTGACCTTAGCTCCTCCTGTTCTTACTGTGCCCATGGCTCCTCCTAAGGAGTCTGGGACCAAGAAGAAGGGGCATGCTGCTTCCAGCTCATCGAGGGCTCCTGTGGATGAGCATTGCTCCCTTGCCGGCTTGTTTCAGCCGCTTGAATCAGCGAATTCTCGGGAAACTTGGGTCCCCTGTGGGGACCTTATGAAGAAGGGGTATCCTCCCCAGAAGAGCCTCCGGGGCAGCCCGGATATGTGTATGCGGCTTCTGGACGGGATAATTCCCCCCGCGGACCGCTCGATTGTTCCCACGGAACTTCATCAGATCGAGGGGTTCCTTCGGTCCCACTTCGAACGAGTGGCTTTGGTAAGATCTCATACTTTTATTTCGTAGAGTCCTCTCTTTGTCGTTCCCTTATTGTCTGTTGTCCTGACAGCTTTTATTCTATATTTGTTGCCAGTTCGTTCGGGAAGAGGTGATTCTTGGTCGTGTCTTCGGGGAGCTCACCGACAAGTATTCCAGTGTGCTCGCCGAGCTGGAGCAGTACCGAAGCACGGGGGTCACTCCTGAGCAATTGGGGACTATCAAGACGACTGCAGATGCAGCGATCGCCTTGGCAGATAATACCCGAGAGGAATACCTCAGGAAGGAGCAGCGCCTCCTTGCTGATGTCCAGAAGAGGGAGGCTGAAGCCGCTGCCGCTCTTCAGGACTTTGACGCTCTTCACCTGTGTTTAGATCAGGGAGAGATCGTCCGAGTTCGCCTAGATGCTGAACTTAAGGAAGCTCAGGCGCAAGGGGCAGAATCGGAGGCTCGCAGGGTCGCTGCCGAGGCGCAAAGGGACGCTGCTGACGCCCAGAGAGAAGCTGCGGTGGCTCAGACGGAAGCTGCGGAAGCCCGGGGGATTGCCTTGGAGGAGGAGAGGGATCGGTTAACTGCACAATTGAAAGCCGTCCCTTCGCCCCAGAGCGTAGTTGAGGCATTCAAAGCCTCTGAGGAGTTTGAGGACTGCGCTCTGAAGGAGATGAGGTCGGCGATTGCCGATTTTCTCCAAGTCCTGGTGGATGAGGTCCAGGCGGTCGATCCCAACTTTCCTCTTGGGGAAGTCGCCTCTTTGAAGACCTTCCTGCGGAGTCGTCCTTCGCCGCCCTCTGTTGCTGGCGAGGCTGCTCCTGAAGGCGAGCCCAGTACTTCTGCCCCCGAAGGCGAGCAGAGCACCCTTGCCCCCGAGAACTCCGACGCTTGAAGTCCCCAACTCCTTGGCGACCGTATTTATCTTTTTTAGATAGCCATTTTTGTATTTTCTGTTTTTGGTTTGTAATTATTTGTCGAAGACTTGGATTTTTCTATTGAATGCTTTTATATTCTTGAGCCTTTAATCGACTTCGAACATATTTAGCTATCCAATATCTTACTCATAATTACTTTCCACTTTTTTCTTGCTTTGTAATGTCGTCGACCCTTAAAGCCGTAGACCCATCATAAGTTAAACTTTCTAAGGATAATACTTTTGACACTTAAAAGCGTAAACTTCTAAGTTCAAAGAGATATTACCTTCTTTGAAGTTTAAACCTTTGAGGTGTTGGCCTAATAACAAGGGATTTGTAATTTGTCAGGCTTTATCATCGATAGTGATCGCCTAAACTTTCTTTGGCCTGACTTTGGCGTCAGGGCTTTCATTTTGCCTAACATTTTGCTAGGTCTTTTGGCCTGACTTTGGCGTCAGGGCTTTGCCTGACTCTTGGCGTCAGGTTTTTTGAGGCCTAACTTTGTTGTTAGGGCTTTTGTGGCCTAGTTTTGTTACTAAGGCTTTTTTGGCCTAACTTTGTTGTTAGGGCTTTTGGCCTGTCTTTGGCGACAGGGCTTTTTGGCCTAGCTTTGTTGCTAGGGCTTTTGGCCTAACTTTGTTGTTAGGGCTTTTGGCCTGTCTTTGGCGACAGGGCTTTTTGGCCTAGCTTTGTTGCTAGGGCTTTTGGCCTAACTTTGTTGTTAGGGCTTTTGGCCTGTCTTTGGCGACAGGGCTTTTTGGCCTAGCTTTGTTGCTAGGGCTTTTGGCCTAACTTTGTTGTTAGGGCTTTTGGCCTAACTTTGTTGTTAGGGCTTTTGGCCTGTCTTTGGCGACAGGGCTTTTGGCCTAGCTTTGGTGCTAGGGCTTTTGGCCTAGCTTTGTTGCTAGGGCTTTTGAGGCCTGACTTTGGCGTCAGGGCTTTTGGCCTAGCTTTGGTGCTAGGGCTTTTGGCCTAGCTTTGTTGCTAGGGCTTTTTGAGGCCTGACTTTGGCGTCAGGGCTTTTTGGCTTCAGCTTGCTTCGAGTGGACACGCTTTGTGAAGGAATGGCTTTCTTTTATTGACATAATCCGTTTGATTACAAGCTATGCATAAAATCTTCTTAAATGCTCTGAATTAAATGGACGAGGTAACCTCTCGCCTTCGGTGGTTTCCAAATAGTAGGATCCTGGTGCGGCGATCTCTACTACTTTGTATGGTCCTTCCCATTTGGCTGAAAGTTTGTTTTTACTGTCCAGCCTTGTAAATTCATTCCTTCTCATAACCATCTCCCCCACGAAAAATTGGCGAGCGCTAACTTTTCTATTGAAATACCGAGCGGTCGCCAAGCGCATTTTTGCCTGTGTTTTTTCCGAGAGCCATCTCTTTTCCTCTGCCAAGTCGAGGTCAGTTCTGCGCTCGATCTCATTTGCCTCCGCGTTAAAGTGTAGGACTCTGTGGGTAGGCACTGCTAATTCAGTTGGTGCTACTGCTTCTGATCCGTACACTAAACTGAAAGGCGTTTCTCCTGTGGCCGCCTTAGGCGTTGTTCTGATGGCCCATAATACGTTTTCCAGTTCGTCTGCCCAGTTCCCTTTGAATGCTCGAACCCTTTTCTTGAGTCCTGCTAAGACAACCTTGTTGGCTGCTTCAGCTTGCCCATTCGTTTGAGGGTGATGTACTGAACTGAAGCGATGGTCGATGTGATACTCTTCACAGAGCCATTTCAATTCCTTTCCAACGAATTGCGGACCATTATCGCTGATGAGTATTTTGGGAATACCAAACCTGGAGAATATGTTGACCTGCATGAACTTGATAACTTGGAATTCCGTTGTCGAAGCTAGAGCTTTCGCCTCTACCCACTTAGTGAAGTAGTCGATCGCCACTATAATGTGAGTACGCTGACCGGTGCTAATGGGAAAAGGACCCAATATATCGATTCCCCATTGAGCGAAGGGCCAGGCACCCGCCATTGGGGATAATAATGTCGATGGTCGACCCGATCGTGGTGCAAACTGCTGGCAAATTTCACACTTCTGTGTTAATTCGGCTGCGTCTTTTCCCAAGGTCGGCCAGTAATATCCCAGTCTGAATATTTTCCTGCTTAGTGAACGAGCACCTTCATGACATGCCGCTGCCCCTTCATGAGCTTCTCGAAGAACTTTTTCTGTTTCGGGTAGAGCAACACATCTCAAGTAAGGCGTCGAATAACCTCTTCTATAGAGTTCTCCATCGATGATTAGATAACTGGCTGCGAGTCTTCTAATCCTAGTGGATTCGCCTTCGTCCTCTGGGAGGATGCCTTCTTTCAAATAATTCTGGAACGGGGTCATCCAGGTGACTTGTTCTTGAATGTTGAAGACCTCCGCTCTGTTTTCAAGGACTGAACATAGGGCCTTTTCCAGAAATTGCACATCCTGGATTGTCGCCCCTCCGAAGGCTAGCTTACTCAAAGAATCTGCCATCTGGTTTTCTTGGCGAGGAATAAACTCAATCGCGAAATTTGGGATTTCCACAACTAGTTTTTTGGCGATGCCGAGATATTTCTTCATCTTTTCTCCCTTTGCCTCGTAGGCGCCATTAACCTGATTGACAATAAGTTCTGAATCACTTTTTACTTTAAGCGCTGTTATACCCATTCCTTTTGCCAGTCTGAGTCCAGTGATAAGAGCCTCATATTCTGCTTCGTTATTGGTCGCCGGGAATGTCAAGGCGATCGCGTATTTCAGAGGCTCGCCCTCAGGAGGAATAAGAATTAAACCTGCCCCCGAGCCTTCTTTTGATGAAGACCCATCCGTATAGAGTTCCCAGATTTGATTGTCGTTTGCTGACTGACTTGGCCTGTTTTCTGCCTCCGCTTGACCGTTACTCGTGCTTTCCACTATGAAATCAGCTAGTGCTTGACCTTTGATGGCCGTTTTTGGCGCAAATTTGATCCTGAACTCGCTGAGCTCGATCGCCCACTTGACCATTCTTCCTGAAGAATCTGGCTTCATCAGGAAGTTTTTGAGAGGTTGATTGGTGAGGACCGTGATGTCGTGCGCATGAAAGTATGGTCTCAGCTTCCGAGCAGCAATAACTAAGGCATAGAGATACTTCTCAATCTGGACATATTTTATTTCTTCTGAGTTGAACATTTTGCTAATGAAATACACTGGACTCTGAACATTATTCTCCTCCCTTATTAAAACAGCACTGGCTGCCACATCGCTAATGCCTAAATAGAGGAAAAGCTGCTCGCCTGGAACGGGTTTTGCCAGAGCTGGGAGTGTTTGAATATGCCTTTTCAAGGACTGGAATGCTTCCTCGCAGTCTGGCGTCCATTCGAACTTACGGTTGGCCCTCAAGGTTTTGAAGAACGGGAGGGACTTGTCGCTTGCTTTGGAGAGGAAGCGGTTAAGAGCAGCTAGTCGGCCGTTCAGGCATTGGACTTCCTTATGGCAGGTTGGTGACTTCATTTCTTCTATGGCCTTTAGCTTTTCCGGGTTTGCTTCAATGCCCCTTTCACTGACCATAAAACCCAGGAACTTCCCGGACTTGACTCCAAAGGCGCACTTTGCTGGGTTCAGGCGAACGCTGTGTCTCCTCATGCATTCAAAAGCTTCACGGAGGTCGGTGGTATGAGGATTGCCTTTGATGGATTTAACGAGCATATCATCCACGTAGGCCTCCATGTTCCTTCCCAGCATGTCCTGGAACAGTCGGTTCACCATCCGCTGATAAGTTGCCCCGGCATTGATGAGACCAAAGGGCATCACCTTGTAGCATAGAATGTCCCCGTCAGCATAGAAAGCAGTGTGGGCCTCGTCGTCTGGATGCATTCTGATCTGGTTGTAGCCTGAATAGGCGTCCATGAAGCTCAGCATCTCATGACCCGAGGTAGCATCGACTAGCTGATCAATTCTTGGAAGGGGATATGAATCTTTGGGGCAAGCCTTGTTTAAGTCGCGGAAGTCGACGCACATCCTCCACCTGCCATTAGATTTCCTGACCAAAACTGGGTTGGCTACCCAGCTCTGGAATCTTACCTCTCTGACGAAGTCAGCTTCAATCAACCTGCCGACTTCCTGCCTGATCGCCAAACGTTTATCAGTTCCGAACGATCTTCTCTTTTGGGCGATCGGCTTGATGGAGGGGTCTATCCTGAGCTCATGCGAGATAATATCTGTGCTGATTCTTGGCATGTCGCTCGGCTGCCAGGCAAAGAGCTCTTTGAATTCCTTGAGGAGAGCGGTCATGGTCTCCTTCTGATCCTCTTTCAAGGTGGTCCCAATGCGCACCTTTTTGTCCGGACCATCGATCTCGACCTCCTCCAATTCCTCCATGGGTGCTGGTCGAGCCAAGTCCTCGCGGGGATCGGCCTCTGTCTCGATGGCGAGCGCCTCCCTTTGGTTCTTCCTGCGTAAACAGTTCACATAACATTGCCGCGAGGAAGGCTGATCTCCGAGCACTTCTCCGATCCCGTTCGGAGTAGGGAACTTCATCTTCTGGTGGACAGTGGAGGCCACAATCTTATTTGGGTTGATCGTGGTTCTCCCTATAATGGCGTTGTAGGATGTAGGTGAATCGACCACCAGGAAAGTGACCGACACCTTGATGCTTTTCCACCCCTCGCCAAAAATCACTGGCATGGTTATAGCCCCCAGTGGATAAGTTGTCCTTCCCGCAAATCCGATCAGCGGAAAGTCGACCCTCTTCAGGTCGCGTTTTGATTTGCCCATCTTTTCGAAGGCGTCCAGAAACAGGATGTCTGTCGAGCTGCCTCCGTCGACCAGAATCCTTGCAACATCACAGCCGTCAATATCTGCCGTAATGACCAGAGCGTCGTTGTGGGGCGTGGTGACATGTGTCAAATCATCTTCAGAGAATGAGATGACAATGTTTTCTTCAGGTCGGGGTCGCTTCCCCAACTGAACTGCCGTAGAGATCTGAGTGGCGTAGACCTCTCTGGAGTTTGACCTCTCGCCGCCTGCGCCGAATCCTCCTGCAATCAGATTCACTCTCCTCTTGCTTCCAGAAGGCTCAGCTTGATCTGCAGGGGCTGGTGAACGATGTCTCCTGGGGGGCGTTCGACTTCGGTCTCGCCCTGCCACAAATTCCTTCAACATTCCCCCCTGAATCAGCCTCTCTATATCTCGTTTCAGAATCTTGCAATCGTCTGTCTTATGGCCCTTGCACTTGTGGTATCTGCAATAGCTCTCGACATCCTTGCCCATGGGTAACCCACCTCGGCGAGGCATCGGTGGCCTCGCCAAGGATCTCCTCTCCATCTCGACTAGTACCGCTGAGATCTGCCTATTTAAAGGCGTGAAGTACTCAGGGACCTCTGGATGGCGAGGCGCTGGAAGAGACTCGACTCGCGGCTTACTTTCTTTTCCCTTTTTCTCCTTCTTGACCTCCTTCTTACCATCGCGTCGGGGTTCAGGGGTTACCCTTAGCGAGGTCGTCAGGAGGTTAGCCTCGATGTTTGCGCGCTCAAGGTCTATGAAACCTTTCGCTCTGGATGCCAACTCCTCCAATGTCTCTATCTCCTTTACGTGATAGCTGTTTCGCAGCTTTCTCGAGGCCTTGTTGGCCACATCCAGACCTCTGTAGAATGCTCGAATGATCTCCCCATCCGAGATTCGGCGATCTAATTCTGTGACGTTTTGATGAAAACGCCCGTAGAAGTTGGACAGCGACTCTCCAGGCTGCTGTTTGACCGAGTCAAGGGCGACCACGCTCTTCAGCAACTGGCGCTCGCCCATGTATCTCTCCAGGAACTTGCTTCTTAACTCTGCCCAAGTTCCGATTGATCCTGCAGGGAGGCCGAAGAACCAGGACGAAGCCGAACCCGAAAGAGTAGATGGAAATAGCAAAGCCAAATGATTGGGATCGTTTGACTTACCCAGAAGGGAGGCCTCATGCTTGTTGACATGTACGGTGGGATCTCCTCCACCGCTATACTCAGGTATGGCCCGAGCAACCACATCCTTCGGGATTTTGATAGCGACGAGCGCGTCGGTGAATGGATGAGAGGACTGCTCCTTGAAGGGAGCTATGACTGTCAACTGTCTTTCCTGGAGCCTTTTGCTGAGGAGGTCATCCATCTGCTCCACAGTGCAGTACATGGGAGAGGCTCCGGGTGGAGGCGGACCGGAAGGATTGGCAGTATATGCGGCTGCTGGCTCCTTGGTGTGCGCTGGAGGTAGGGACTGCTGACCTGACGTCATCTCCTGATCCTCCTGATGCGCAGCAGGACTAGGATTGGCCGCTTCTGAAGGTGAAGGCCCTGTGGCAGCAGGGCGGTGATTTTCCTTAGGAGCAGAGGGATTGTTTTCCTGAGGAGCAGGGGCCTGGCGGCGCGCCTGTCCTAGGATGGCTTCCAGCAAGGAGACCATCTCGGGGGTTAAATTAATATTCTGCCCCGCAATGTGGACTGTCTGCGGCGCAGGGGCTCCGTTTTGATCAGCAGCTGGGGTCGGTCTTGAATCACCGACATGTTCTCGGGCTGTCCGCAGAGGAACAGCGTTAACTCCTGCTCGGCTGGCAGGTTCCTGTTGAAGCGGTGAAGCGGCGGCGGAATCAGAGCTATCTGAGGATCGTTCCCTAGTCTGATTCCGACGGTTGCTTTGGGATCGAGTTCTCATGGCTGAATTGCTCGCTTCCCACAGACGGCGCCAAATGTTGGATCGTGAAATCCTGAATGCTGATCTGGCAGTGAATTGAATACCAGACAAGGTTGGGATGACGCTTCAGCTCCAACTCCGGTGAACCTGCAAGTAGGGGAGCGCAACAGAGGGGGTGCCTCTGGGTCCCTCTCCGATGCTTAAATGAGTATATGTGTGTATAAAACTCAAAAACGTAAAGTACGTATGTAAAGCAAGGATATTTATAGGGTAAGAGAGATAGAACCGTATAAAGGCAACTGAATATCTTAATGTATATTGAGTTGCTGAAGATTCGGATCGTGGGATATGGCAGTTACTGCGAGATATTGCAGTTACCCAATCTAATCTTTAGTGAATATGTGACCGGGATATGCGGGATATCTTGGCCACTCTGTTATTAACGGTTTAGTGGGACCAGAGGAGAGAGGCAAGGCTCTCTTCGGGGCGAGCACTCCCATGTCGAGCAGTGGAAGGTCGCGACTTGGTAGAGAATGGCGAGCAGTCTGAGAGCCTTTGGCGTCTCTATAGACTTTGGGCTCGATTCTGGATTACTCGATGGTGGGCCAAGTTTGGCTTGTACTTGGGCCGATCCGGTTCGGATGTCATGGGTTTACCCCCTCTATAGTTATTGGGCCTTAGAGGCCTTTTCTTACTGGGCCGTCACTATCGATACCCAACAGTGGCGACAATTATTGTCACTGGATGTGGTCGACGTATTAGTAGAGGCAAGGCTTTAGTGGCGGCAGACCTTTTAGTGACGGCATTTTACCGTCGGAGTGACCTTTAACCACGGGACCTATCCTGACAAGATTTAGCCCGCTGCTAAAGGTTAGTGACGGCAAATACCCCTTTAGCAGCTATTTAATGCCGATGTTATAGAGCAAAATTCTACTCTTGACCTATTCACCTTATTAAACCATTCTCTTAAATCATTCCAATCCAAGAAAGCACTTGTAAAGTAAAGAATGGTGTTCATAAGATCCGTAGAAACCGAATTCATAATCCATGCGAAAACAATAACATTACACATTTCCCAAATATTATGCATGCAAGGGTCAAAAGACAATTTCTTGCAAGACCCATAAATAAACCCTAACTTGTTCTTGACAAGTAAAGAAATATACATTGCCCTACTCCAAACCTCGTAATTTTCTGGACCAGTAAGTTTTGAAGAAACAAGAGTCGTTCCAGTAGTATCGGAAGGGTGAAGATATAAAGGGCGGTTCAGATCAACGAGACTATTCTCATCAAACTCATATTTCACATCATCTGTTTTGGAATCATTAGGGTTAAGGGCATCCTTACTAGAGATTAGACACAAGCCTTATGGAAGCAGCAACGAAGAGTCGAAGAAAACCAAACCTCAACGAAAATACAAGAGAAGACGAGATGAAACAATTAGAGCTTTATGGCTCTGATACCATGTCAAGATCGAAACGAACTAACCAGAAGATCACAGAACACGAAGAAAACCTTAGAAAATGAAGGAAACCCTAGCAGAACATTTGGGGGATCATTTGGATGAATTGTTTCATCTGCCCATCCATCACTCGGTTAAAATACCAAAACTCACACAAAACTAAATACAGCTGAACCACTTAAGTTCAACTAATTCTAACACAGTCCTCTGATAAGAAAAAAAAAAAAATTCAAACAGAACGTACAACATACACAGAATTAGCCCTTAAAATTACAACTTGTATAGTTTGAACCTCTAGCACACAGTACAATAGAGAATTTAATGCAGCTAGCTTGCACTGAAAGCAATATACTAGAGGACAGGGTCCATCCTCATTTGGACCACACGAAAACTTAGTAATATATATATATATATTATCTGGAAGAAGATAAGAATATACACTGCATTTTATGCAATATAAAAACCTAATCATATGCCTAGTGAATTGGAGCATGGATCCTAGCCAAAACCTCGAACAACTTGAGTATATATATTCATTATGTGTGTATGTATGTATAGTATATTACAAATATAAACAGCTTCACGGTATTAGATATCAAGTTTCAATCATACGCATGATCGTTAACAGCAGAACATGGTATCCAGTCTTTCACTTCTACAAAGTTCAGCAAAAAACCTTCTTTGAATCTCTTTCATTTTTGCAAAAATGTGTATGAATGTTAACATTTTGTGTGTATATATAATGAAATATAAAAGTGCTCTATTCATTCGCTGTATTCATATTTTTCTATCTTAATAATGTTGGACATAAGTTCAATCTAACTAGAATTTATAGGAAGCACAAATGTATTATACCTTACCACTTGATCAACCAGAGCTTGAATCTGATTCCTCAGTTATTCTTGCTTCATATTTTTCATTTGATATGCTATAACAAGGAAAATCAGCAGAAACCCAACATCAACAACATGACAAAATACCTCAAATCCTATTCAAAACCTTAAAAAAAAAAAAACTCATGCTTTAGCGCCATTGAAAAATCGTCACAAAAGGCATAAATACCATTGCTAACTTTTAGGGACAAATAAATGTTTGTTCCAGTAGCCCCGTGGCTAAAGGTTATACCTACGGCAATGTGCCGCCACTAAAAAATTTTCGTCACTAAAATTTCTAAGTCACCATATCTTTTGCATCAAAAAAGTTTGTTGTTGTTCATGCGTAATTTGCGTCAACAACATTTTATGCTCTAGTGCATATACCGTGATGAGGATTCATTAATGCTAAATGCTTTATTTGGTGACAGAGTTACGGTAATGCAATATAAATGATTCAGCATTTGTAGTGTTGTTGATAAAAAAAAAAATTCTCGAACAAGCTTTATTTGTCACAATTCATATAGTATGAACATCTATCTTTGCTGTTACTAATAGTTTATTCCCTTCTTACAAATGTGGTTGCAAAGTAAATATTTTTTACAATGGCGTACAACGCTGTCTATGCCAAATCTATATAACGAATAAATATTTGTAGCAGAATATCACCCGAGAATGTTATAACGAACAACATATAAACTATGTGCATCTTAATGTTGATATAATTGCTAAAATATATCTATGTACATCTTAATGTAAACACATCTAAATGTACATAAAATAATTAAGCTAATACATCAGCCTAGTAAGAACACATTCTCTAGAGAAGTCAACAATAAAATTCATGTGATTCCAAGAGAAACATAACCAAGGAACTCACTTGTTTAATCATGTTAATTATTTGAACCATGTGTTATGAAACACATGGCTCAAAATGGCTCAACGGAATGAGGTAAGAAATGAAGACGGGTCATGTCCATATTGAATTATTCACAGTAATGTCAACTTAAACTTATAGGATCCTCTCCAAGAGCATTTGCTTTAGCAATTATCTACAGATTTTAAAAAGTGCATACTCAGTTTCCTGTCATTCATATGGAAACTAGTTAGTATTGGTATTTGACTTTGCTTTAAATTCTTCCAATGCAAAACCAGTAAAACCTTACTGCCCATAAAATTCCATAATATGCCACAGTAGAGTATGCTCATTTACGCAGAAAAAGTGAAATAGTCAAAAGTATGAGCTCAAATGAAAGAGTGAAGTCCATAGTAGAAGCTCACTTGAGAAAGAAACACAAATAGGTAAAATGAAAATAATTTCCAGTTCATATTAAGCCATAACACATATTTGTAGTCAATATCTCAAATATTTAGGTACCTAGGAGATATATTTCACTCTCAAATGGACTACGTCAAAGACAGGATAAGTATTAACATACTTAATAGGCTTGACGTAGGCGATATTACACCTAAGCGAGACCCTTGAGTTCCATTTCATAATGTACATCTTCTAGGCAGTGATCAATTCTTCATGGTGCTTTAATTGCACATGATAAAAATGCAATAATAATTTACATCATTATTTATGTGATCCATAAAAAGGAGTAGGTAGGATATCTATGCAGGGACTAGCCTTTCAATAGAAACCAGATGAGCCAGGAATTTGCATAACAAATGGACATTTACATAAAACACAGGTTGAGGCATGCATACAAAGCCAACTATTAAGTGAAATTTTGAACCACAAAATGACATAAGATATCTTAGCATAACTCTCTTACCTTGTCATCAACATCAGTGAAGTTTCGAACATAACAAACGTCATAATCCAAGTTCTTGAGATATCTTCCAAATTTCCAAAAAGAGAATAAACAGCTTGAATTAGTGCGCAAAATGAAGACTTACATCATAGTCAAGTTATCAACAAAAATGTCATTTATCAAGGAAAATGACAATAAAAACAAAATTTTTTTGACCAAAGCCAATCAAAGAATTTCAACATCATGGTTTATAACTTTCAAGTTAATAGAACTCTGGTTCTTAACTTCACTTTTATATACAACTAATAAGTATCTCTCATGGTGCATAAACGTTTACCCACTTGAATAGTTAAATGAAACAAAACGAAGTCTCTTTGTTTCTAACCAAAGAATAGAGTGTTACAACTAGCTTCCTTCCTAAAAAAAATGTAAATCCCAATGAAGAACATACATCTATAGGAATTTCTCACAGGAAAATATACTCTTCTTCCACAGTGTATAAACAGAATTAATTATTTATCAATATATTCTATTTGATAATTTTCCTCTAGCACAATTTAACACTCTTTATAGTAAAACTGGCAGGAAATTTGCATAGCATGAATCCTCAGAGATAAAATCAAACCTGCAAAAAACATAAAAGGTGACATAAACTCGAGAATTCTCAATGTGACTCAAATCATACACGGTGACGCCGCAAACATACATTCCAACCTTGCCCTCCACCTTAGGCATGCGGACCTACCTCTTCCTGCTCATTGTGTTATACAAGTAAAGCTATTCAGGGCCATCACCGCTACCAGACACAGATCTAGGGTTCCATGGATACAGATCTTGAAGACGATTACATAAGAGATGGAGATGGAGGCGAGCAATGCAGATATAGTCAGACATTCAGAAGGAGGGGAAGATGAAGACGCGCGTTTGGTAATTCACGGTCAGAATATTTAAGGAGATACAAATAATTTTTGGTAAGGAGATACAAATCCCTTATAAAATAGACAAGCCATTTTAGGATCTCTAAATCTCTTGCACATATTAATGAATAAGGTTTTTTTATTAAACAAGATTTATCACAAAATATCTTTATCATTCCAAATATTATCTCTGCACATCTCTTTCTTAGTAGGTTTGTGGGAAAAAACGGTTCAGCCAAATCGGACCGTACCTTTTGTGAACAGTACCGGTTTTGAACCGATTCAGAAAACAAACGGTTTTAATTTTTATATGGAGCAATTCTGATGAACCACAAAAAAACGGTTCACATGGTAAATTGAATCACTTTTTGAACCGGTTTTAATTGAGTTCAACCCTAAACCAAACTTATCCATCTTGAGTTCAACCGAGTCAGCACGACAGTTCCCTCCCCATCTTCATGACTCGTGACGCTTCATCTTCTCTCCTCCACAATCCCTTCACAATGCAAGCTGTCATCATTCTCTTCATCCCATCTAAAATCTTTTATCTTACCCTCTTCAGCCCATCTCCCACCCACGTTCGCCTCCCAACCCTTCACCCATCGTCCTCCTCCTAGCCTCACAACCCGCCCCCAACCATTCTCCTCCCAGCCCCCAACCCTCTTCCTCACAACTAGTTGGCACGACGGGCGACTCTGGTTATTCCTAAAACTTCAGCACGACTCTGGTTCTTCGTACGACTTTCTTCGAAAGTGTTGTTCTTCGCCTTCATCTGACTTCCTTCGGCGGATCTAGTGAGTATTTCCCCGCCCGTTTCGGTGGATGTGTGACATCTCCAGTACCTTACGTACAAAGTGGTTCAGCTGAATCAGTTCTGAATCGGTTCATATAAGGTTCAGTAAATCGACAAAAATCTAGAGCGGTTTTATTGAAGGGTCGAACCGTACCTTACCTAAAATGTGGTAAAGGTACGGTTCTGAATCGGTTCGGCCCCAAACTAGTTCATGCCCAACCCTATTACTTAGTATTTAACTCAAGGAATTAAACTTTGTAAGAAATTTCCTATTGATTATTCTCTTTACTTAACCCCAAGAGATCCCTTACAAAGAGTTCTATATTCTTAGCGATTAATTCCCTTACAAAATATCCTTCACAAAGTACCAGTATGCTTGCGATCGTACTGTGTTGTAAAGTAACTTTCAAATTTAGGTTAACAGCGACAAATGGGTAACGGTGACGGTTGGAAACCGAATTTGTTTATATATAATTTACAACAACTACATTGGACACTAAATAGACGTTTTTACAATAACATTTTCATATGTTACCCATTACCTGTATTAGTGTCCACGAAGTCTTGACACTAGAATTTTTTTCGAGCTAAACAATTCGACAGCGGAAAAATTCATAGAAAAACTGAGATTTAGCTACGGCAAATTATGTGACACTAAATCAATTGTATAAAGTCAGTAGTTACGGAAAACAGTTGTTGATGTTATCGCTAAATTGACAACAAAATGTTCCGCATTTCAATATTCACATTTACAACAAAAATATTATCTAATACTCATGGAGTAATTTAATCTTAAAAGTAGGCTGACATTACACGTTCAACCATGTAAAAAACTAAAGTGACGGCAAAAATTAACACTAACATTAGCTTAAATTGATCGCAACGTTTTCGTCATCCATTGATTTTTGCTGCAGATTTGCAACAAAAAATTGCTAATTTTTGAACCAAACAGACTAATATTGTTTAGTAAATTGATGAATTATCATGAGCAGAGTTTTTTCCATTCCTATAATTGCACTTTCTTCGACTTGCTTATGCTCATCTTCGAAGTTTCGAGTATCAGTTTCTGAATTCTCCACAACAATTTTTTTTATCCTCTGTATCAATCTTTCTCTCAACGATTCCAACATCCCACATTTTATCTGAAAATCTTGTCGATAGACTAATCGGGTTGTGATTTCTAGTGGTGCCAACTATGATCTTTGTTGTAGAGTATGATTCTGTTTCTCAGACAAGAATTTTCCTGACGGATCTACTCCTGCATATTTTGAGTTTGAGATTCACCTACAATGTCAATTCTTTATTAAAAATGTAATTTTTAAACAGGTTACATCATGTTTCGACAAGGATTAGACAAACCAAACTTGTTTAAGATTGCAGAAACTTTCATAGACAACAAGAACCCATCTCGGTTCACAATGTCTAGCAATAATAAAATAACACCAAACGTCATCAATACATCATTTTGAAGAAAATTCAGATACCCATTTCCATTTTCTTGAACGGACCTACCGTTGTTGTCAAGAACATGAAAATCCCATATTAGTAGCTCGTGGTTCTCAATGTTTTCTTGGAGACTCTAGATTTGTAGGGGAAGGTACAAGGCGGCGGATCTGACACAAGAGAAAATGATGGCACATCTAGTAGTGGATTTCCTTCTTCATCTCCTTCGCCTCCTCACCAGCCCAAAAAGTTTTGAACCTTGAATGGCCGCCTGGAGGCCATACACTCAGCCTGGAGAGGATGAAGAAGCTTGGTCCATTGGTCAAAAATGGAGAGGATGAAGAAGACTGGATGAACAAGGTAAATTTCCTCACTAAAGTAGCACGTGCCACGCACAATAGGACCAATCCGTCAAGTATAAACGGCAAAGTCACGATAAGCAGGAATTTTTAGTTGTGTCCAAACATTAGGACTAAAATTTCAAATTTTAAACATTAAAAAGAATCCTAAATTCAGCTCAAAATAGAGTCGACAAGTTCGACAAAGTTGATCCACCTTCTTTGCTTTCTGCATCCAACTATTTCCATTGCCGCTACAGCATTGACGGCAACTTTTTTGTGATCTACTGATTTTTTATGCAGATTTGCAATAAAAAATGGTTAATTTTTTAACCAAACAGATTATTATTGATCGGTAAATTGATGAATTATCATGAGCAGAGTTTTTCCATTTCTGTAATTTCGCTTTCTTCGACTTCCTTCTGCTAATCTTCTAAGCTTCGAGGATCAATTTCTAAATTCTCCACAACAATTTTTTTTATCATATGTATCATTTTTTTCTCAGTGATTCCAACATCTAACATTTAATATGAAAATCTTGTCGATAAACTGATCAGGCGGTGATTTTTGGTGGTGCTAACTATGATCTTTATTGTAGAGTATGATTTTGCTTCTCGGACAATAATTTTCCTAACGGATCTGCCCTTGCAGATTTTTAGATTCACCTGCAATGTTCATTTTTGATTAAAAATGTAATTTTTGCACAGTTTGCATCATGTTTCCACAAGGTTTAGACAAAGAAAACATGTTTAAGATTGCAGAAACTTTCATAGACGACAAGAACCCGTCTCAATTCACAATGTCTAGCAATAATCAAATAACACCCAACTTCATCAGGACATTATTTTGCTGAAAATCCATATACCCATTTCCATTTTCTTGAACGACCCTACCGTTGTTGTCAAGAACATGAAAATCCCACATTAGTAGCTCGTGGTTCTCAATGCGTTCTTGGAGACTATAGATTTGTAGGGGAAGGCACAAGGCGGCGGATCTGAAAGAAGAGGAACTGATGGAACATCTAGTAGTGGATTTGCTTCTTCATCTCCGTCGCTTTCTCGCTAGTCCCAAACGTTCTGAACCTTAAATGGTCACCTGGAGGCCATACATTCATCTTGGAGAGGATGAAGAAGCTTGGTCCATCAGTCAAAAATGGAGAGGATGAAGAAGACCGGATGAACAAGGGCAATTTCGTCGCTAAAATAGCATGTGCCACACGCATTAAGACCAATCCGTCAAATATAAACGGCAAACTAACGGTAAGCGGGAATTTTTAATTGTTTCCAAACATTAGGACTAAAATTTCAAATTTTAAACATTAAAAAGGAATCTTAAATTCGGCTCAAAACAGAGTTGACAAGTCCGACAAAATTGATGCACCTTCTTCGCTTAAAATCGTTGCTAAGTTGGGTTTTGTCGCTGCTAAGACGACATGCCACTGCTAAGTGTCGTGCCTGAAAACCCCGATGCTAAAGGTATCCGCACTGACAATATGCTGCGACTAAAGGTCTGCCGCTGCTAGAATGAACAGTTGTCTATACATTTAGTATCAACATATTGTCAATGGTGTTCACGTGTAATTACCGTCGGGAACAAGTGGATTCTATATAGTTTATTCAGATACAAGGTATATTCATGGTAAAATAGATCTATTAGTTTTAGCATATGTGTGTTCCTGTTTCATGTTTTTTGTGTCTAACAGTTGTAGATATAGTAAGGTCGTATTAACGTTAGCAATTATTTAGAAATTAATTATACATAAATAGTGTCACCTAACTTTTAATGCAAGAAGATGTTAATATCGTCTAAGTTTGTGGTCGATGCAAGGCACACGTGCGACCTAAATTGCACGGTTTGCTTGGTGTTGAGGTTATGGTCTACTTTTAGCCGCAATAATTGTCGCTCTCTATTTTACGAAATTTGTCGCAGTTAAAGAGTAACTGCATCATTTCTTTTCCATAAACACACAAAATTCAGCATATACATGTGGTCCAAAACACACACAAAATACTGTTTAGATGTTCCAGCATTACAAAATGGCATAGTCGTTGTTTCAAGACAGAAACTATACTAGGCCTAACCTAACTGGACATCAAGCAACTGTGTCGAAGATTATCTAAAACCGAGTTACGTCTTATTTCATTCATTTTGATCCGCAAACACACCAATAGAATAACTTATAATAACCTCACATTAACATGCCTCAACAACAAAGTACCATCACTCAAACAAATACCTGTTTACTGTACCTTATGGGTATGAATCATCGAGCAATGCACCATTGGCTTGCACTGCCCTTCTCATGAAGGCCATATCTCTTTGGACTGCCATCATGTTTTCCTGGAACTTCATTAGAGTTGTTGTCGATTCCTCCACCTTCCTTGAACTCTCCTCCGCCTTCTTTGAACTCTTTTCTGCTAACTTCTTGAGTTCTACAGTTTCAGCTCTAGCTAGCGCCACTTCTTCCCTCGCTTTCTTTAACTGCTCACTCTCCATCATCCGTGCAATTTTGGATACACAATATCGGCGACGCTCAGACTTACAAATTTCGTCATAAAGTGCATCCTTGTCGACGGGAACGTCCTCTTCAGATTGCAGTTCAACAACCCTTTGTTAAACCTGTTCCTACAACCAGTACAGTCCAATCTCATGTGTTAGGTCTGAAACGTTTAAAAATTAAGAAGGAAAAAGAGATCTTATCGCTTACCATGATTGATTGACTTTTCGGATCTAAAGGAACCCCCCTTCATGTTCACATGGGTATTCCGAAACATGTGATATTCACCCAGATGCACCCCCATTATTGTTAATAATCTGCATTTTGAAAATCAAGCACGGTCACTAAGTGGTTACTAGATTCTGAAGAGGGTGGGTGTATGGGTTTATTACCTCTTCCTGTTCCCTCTTGGCAAAGCTGCATGTCACTGCAGTGTGCCTGATCACTTGCTGAGCTTTGTTTGCTTTGTTACGCTCGCTCCTCACCTTCAAATATGAGGACATAAACACTCAAATGGTTAATAAGATATAAAAACTTGCTATAGGTCGCAGTAAAGCATAAAAGAACAAGATTTGGTCAGTTGAACCACCTTAAACTCCTCTGAGCTAAACCAATTCACTAGCCGCGCCCAATCTTCTTTCACCATGTCTGGCGGGATGTTCTGTATCCTTTCTTCATCGGTAAGGTATCTCTCATAATATCTTCTTTTCAGGTTCGCCCGGTAATTCCTGTACTTCTCTCTGAGTGTACACACGGTCAGTTGCTTCAAGTTATCATCTTCAGGGATAACAAACTTTTCCTGTGCAGCAGCAATAGTTGATTCACGTTTAACATCGTAATGGTGGCAACGATACACATTTTGTCTTGTTGAACAACAAAATACACATGTAATGCGCAACGTACGACCATTAAAAAAGAGCATGTAAGTGTACTTACTCCAACGAGCATTAACATTTTCCCCTCGTAATCAATGGGTTCCTTTGGTATCTATTTCTAGTCTTTCACCATCAATGGTGCATTCGTTCGTTTCCGTACGATGCACCCACACCATGAGGCAAACACCGATGCATTCTTCTAGCAGACCTTGCCCTGAGCATTAAACTGTAACTCTTCTTTTTCATGGATTCCATTTCTTGATAGCTTAATATACCTAGTCCGACATCTCCGTAGCTTCTCAGCTGCATGCCTTAAACCTTCATCTTGCACCCTTAAACCTTCATCTGTAGTTAATATCAAACCCACGACCATAGGCATAAGGATTCAATAATTTTCAATAGTTGTTGCCTGGTTTGGTTTACACATAGACTTACCATGTTCAGTCACACGCTCTTCCACCAATGGATCTTCATGCTGACAGTAAAACAAATGAATCAGACATATCATTCATCAATAATGTTGTTGATGTATATTACCCTCGGATATGTATTTGTCAAGTATTTTTTTGGGACTGACACAACTACTTACGACAAAAGTACACACTAAAGAGGTTTTACAGCTACGACAAACCTTCCGACTCAAACAAACTTCTATTCCATCGAATAATAGTGTTAAAACAGAAAATGCTTATTACCAACGACTACTTTGCGACAACACACTATTTTCGTGGCTATTGAGGCAGATTCTTGTAGTGATACCTCGAGGTTTGAACCTTAAATGGTCGTTTGAAGGCCATACACTCAGCTTAGAGAGGATTAAGAAGCTTGGTCCATCTGTCAAGAATGAAGATGATGAAAAAGTCTGGATGAACAAGAGCAATTCCGTCACTAAAATAGCACGTACCACACACATGAGGATCAAGACGTCAAATATAAACGGCAAATTCACGGTAAGGGGGAATTTTTAATTGTGTCCAAACATTAGGACTACAATTTCAAATTTTAAACATTAAGGGGGAATCTTAAATTCGGCTCAAATTATAGGGGCAAACTCGTATTTTACTCTATATTAAATTGTTTATCTGGTCAACCCTCAGTATCGTACCGCAATTGGATATGATTTCAGTGCTTCTTTTGTTCTCCTTCATTCATTCAGTCGTGTCGGGAAGAAAAATTGGATCATAAGAGATTGGAAAATACATGTGTAATCAATCAATGGTGAGGCTCTCACATTTGTAGATATAAGTTAATATAAAACGTTAGTAATACGGAATATTAGAATGCAAGAATATAAATATTTTGGATAAAAATGCAATTTGATTAAATTTGTGGATTATAGTAACAAGACATGAAAAATAATACAAATTTGTCCAAAACAAAATTGAATTTTATTTCAGTTATATCTTGTGAGGTGTACGGTTTGACGGATAGGGCAAATACCGAGATGTTTTGAAATAAATTTGAAAAATAGTTAACCAAGATTTTTGACGGAATGTGCAAATACCATCGTTTTGAAACATCTTGTTACATTCACCAGCACAAAAAAAACATGTTGCTGAAACTAAAATTTTGTGCAAATATATTAAATCAATTTTAGACTTTTCCACTAATCAATTATGGTATTTAGGTTACTTGTCTAGAACAATTATGTTGTTATATCATCCTTCATTTGAAATTTAATGTTATTGCATAATTTTTTTTTTGGCCAAGATAAACTTTCATTCAACTTAATAACGTATTTGGATAGTCTAATAACAACAAATATAGTTGAGTAGATGGCGGTGTACAAGTCCAGTTTACCGGGCACATCTCTCTTTTCGATTTCTTAGTAATCCAATCCGCACATCTATTGGCGGTTCGTCTTACCCAACACCATTTGATTAATTCTATGTGGGTTGTCGCCTCTTGTATCGAGGTGACCATATTTTCCATTCGCTAGTCCTTGTCCTAGGCCGATCCATCTAGCAATTTAATCATCTTTGTAGTGTCTGATTCGATGATTACCTTCGTCCATACGTGATGAATTGTCATCTCCACGCCTTGCAAAATTGCCTGGGCCTCCATGTTTTCCGCTGAGATGTCCCTCGTCGTCGAGTTTCTCCCCGCGATCATGTTGCCATTGTCGTCCCTTCCTATCATGCCCGTGCCTCCCTTGGCCGAGCTATTGTCCCAAGCACCATCACAATTGACTTTTATCTTCCATGCTCCGGTGGTCTCCATGTCGTGTTGTTGCTTGTATTGCTTCTTGGGGTTGCTTCTGTTCGCGGTTGCACCACCGACCCCGCTTCCCGAGCCAATTTTAGGCCTCGCTCAAGTGTAAGGGTCGGTCGGGGTTGTTCGTTGTGGTACGCCCAGCATCGTTCCTTCCATATCTCCCAAGCCATGGTTGCCACCGTCATCTTCAAGCTACCCCCACGTCCCGTACCTTCCCCCTCCTTTGCCATCACTATTGTCATCCATTCCTCCCATTTTGGTCGTGTGGCCTCTTCCCATCGTACTCCAATGCCTCCGAACCAGATTGACCTTACCCATTGACATTCCATGAGTGCATGGTCTATGGTTTCTATTTCGGCACAAAAGAGGCAGGTTGGTGCCACATTGATGCCCCGCATATGTAGCTCTTCCTTCACCTGCAACACTCGATTACAACTTCTCCATATGAAGCGTTTTATCTTTGGGATGGTTGGGCCTCTCCATATGTCCTTCCAACTCGTCGGATTCATCCTTCGAGATGACGATGCTTTACTCGTCACCTCCGGTTCGGCCCTTTCCTTTAGTCACCTATAGACTAGTTTTGGATGCGCCTTACCCGATGTAGATGTCGACCATACCAGCTTGTCCCGGTATGCTCGGGAGGTGTATGGACGTGATGGCTATGCGTTCCGGTTCGGTTCAGGCCCCCTCAATTAGCCTTGTATTCCAGTCTCTCCCGTCGGTTCCAATCAGCTCCGCAACCCTCCTATCTCGATCCATTTACTCGGTCACCTCCCCCATCAACCGATTACCTTGAATCCCCGGGATCCAAGCGTCATGAAACATTCGGATCGACTTCCCATCTCCTACTTGCCATATGCCCTCTTCTCTAAGCACCTCCCGCCCTTCCAAGATGCTCGACCAAGCCCATAATGCCCGACTCCCTTTCTTCGCTTGGAATAGGCTGGAATTGGGGTAGTAGATTCCCTTGATAACCCTCACCCAATATGCATCCGGGTTGTTTTGAAGCTTCCAAGCCGTTTTCATGAGCATGGCGTCATTGAAGGTATTGATATCCCAGAACCCCAATCCCGCCAATGCTTTCGGCTTTGTCATATACTCCCATTTCCTCCAATGGATTAACTGTTTATCTGAGCTTTGGCTCCACCAGAATCGGGCCATCATCGCCATCACTTCCCCACACCACGTCTTAGGTAGTTTGAATAAGGTCATGGCGTATGTCGGAATGGCGGTAATGGCTGCTTTAAGGAGGATCTCATTACCCGCGCTACTTAGGTATAGATTCTTCCATCCGCTCATTTTGCTCCATATTCGGTCTTTGAGGTAACCTAGGGCCTCTCTTTTGGATCGGCCCCAAACCGTGGGCATGCCTAGGTACTTCCCCGCGTCCTGAGCTTCCTCTATCCCCAATATTCGTCCCGTGAGTTCTCGGCTTCCTTGGGTTGTTCCCGAGCTATAATGGATACTTGACTTTTGTAGGTTAACACTCTGTCCTGATGTACACCCATACTCCTCCAAGATCTTCTTTAGTTTGGTTGCATTTCTCTCGTTCGCTCGAATAAAGAATATGGAGTCGTCCGCGAATAGAAGGTGGTGGATGATCGGGCATGTTTTCCGGATTCTTATGCCCTCCAACTATTTTCTACTCACTACTTGTATGACATGTCGTGATAACATGTCCGCCACAATCAGGAATGGATAGGGTGATAGGGGATCCCCTTGTCTAATACCTCGTGTTAGCTTGAAACTGCTCGTTTTTTGCCCATTGATGATGACTCGGTACCGAACCCTAGTTATGCATCCCTCCATCCAGAGTATCCATCTCTCATCAAACCCCATCCTCCTCATAGTGTTTAGGAGGAAGCTCCACTCGATCCTATTGTAAGCCTTGTTCATGTCAATCTTAACCGCACACTCTTCCACCTGAGTTTCTTGCTTGTCCTGAGATGGTCGAAAGCTCCGTGAGCCACGATGATGTTGTCGTGAATTAACCTGCCTGCCACGAAGGATCCTTGGAAAGGAGTGATTACACTCGGGAGAATAGATTGTAGTCTATTCGCCAAGGTTTTTGATAATATCTTATAAACAAAGTTACAAAGGCTTATAGGCCGAAACTGTGATGTTTTGTAAGGGTTTTAAATTTTAGGGATCAGAACTATATCTGTATCAAAGAAACAGGGATTGAGTGTACCGTTTGACAGATAGGTCTTTATCGCATGGATGACATCAGGTCCCACAACCTACCAGTATCTCTGATAGAACACCCCAGGGAAACCATCCGGACCTGTAGCCCGAGAACCCCCCAACTGAAAGGCCGCTGTCTTAATTTCCTCCTCTGTGACTGGTTTGAGTAAGTTTTGATTCATCCTATTGGTGACCACTGGGCTTACACATTGTAGGATGTCGTGTGGGTCTGTGGTTCCTTCCGTTTGGAGGAGGTTCTGGAAGAACTGTTCACACTCCCACATGATCTCCTTCTCTGATTCTGTCCATGTGCCATCATCCCTTTGGATACTTTTGATCTTGTTTCTGCATCGTCTCTCCAAGGTAGTCTTATGAAAGAAGGAGGTGTTTTTATCCCCTTCGCCGAGCCATCGGACCCTGTCCCTTTGGCTCCAATATGTTTCCTACCTCTTCCAATATTCGGCCAATTCCCTATTTAGGGCTCTTTCATCCTCGCTTTCATAGTCTCCATTGTTTTCCCTTTGGACCCTTTCAATCTGATCCTGGATATGGGCAATCTGCCTCTTGTTGTTAGTGAAACTAGCCTTACTCCACTTGGCTAGCTTGATTCGACACTTGTTGATCTTCATGTGGTATATTGGTCTCCATTCGATGGGTGTTTTCGATCCTCGAGCTGATTTTATGGTTTGCCCACACCCTTCATCCGCCATCCATATCGATTCAAACTGAAATTCTCTCTTTCCTTTAGTCTCGGCCTGGTCTAGCATTAGGAGTACGGGTGTGGTCCGATCCGATGGCCGGTTTATGGAATATGACCCCTTTTGGGAATTTTGTGAAGCACTCTCCGTTTGCTAGGCCACAGTCTAAGCATTCCCTGGTTCGATTCTCGCCTTCTCTATTATTAGACCACGTATAGGGATTACCTTTGAAACCCATGTCCCCCATCCTTAGGCTAGCGATGAACGTATTGAAGGTGTCCATTTTTTTGTTGTCTTTCGGCATGCGCCCTTCTTTCTCATGAGTGTAATTTATATTGTTGAAGTCGCTAATGCACATCCATGGTCTATCAGTAAACTGAGATCAAACCATTCTTTGATAGAAGAACAGGATTAGAGAGAATGAATGAAGAAGATGATCAAGAAAGAAAACTTAGCAGGCAAGCAATCGATAGAGAGGATAACAGAATCTTTACCTCAAACCAGGTTAAGTTTACAATGAAATCAGTTATGTTTATATACAGAACAATCTGACTATGGACTATACATGATGATTCTAGAACACTCATGAAATCTCTATAACAATGAACTAATCTTGCACCGTAAGTAACTAACATCATCCATTCCTTGCAATGTACGTAACCTGTTTTGTAGTCTTCATTCATCTTTCTCATACATCCTAACATTCCTCTGAAAAGATTTTTTCTCAACATCTTTACTTTTCTTGCAGGTCATATACCTGAACAAATGCTGATACAAAATCCAGAATTCATATATATTTTCTTAGCAGATTAACATATTTAGCTTGCAAAGTATCACTGCATATCATGCTTCTTAGAACTCCTTTTATTAGCTCTACAATTATGATGAAACAGAAGTACTTCATATTAAACTAAATCTAATCATGCTCAGAGACTCATCACCATTTAATTAGCAGAATCACATATCATCTGAACTATCAAGAACACATCACTTCATCAGATCCAGTTCTTACTCAGATGATACTTACCAATTTTTCTTTTTATTTCTTTGAACATCATAACATTTTTCTGACAGGAAGGTTTTCATGTGCCTTCATCTTACCAATGAAGCTGGGAGGTTTCCAATTTTCCTCCATCTTACTAGCCTCAAGCTTTTACAGAGTATCTTAACGTTTTCTCTGTAAAACTGTTTTTGGCACTTAAGCTTCACCTTATGTCAGATTGATAGATCTTTGATCTTCTTTGTATCATACTGAGGAACTAGAAAATCAATGAAATAAGTTCTTGACAAACAGATATATGACACAATACCAATTGACAGAGAGTCCACCAAGATGATCAGATAGTTCAATACTGATTTACTAATGATCATCACTCTTCAAAACCAAACAAAAGATTCTAATAACCATTTATTGCAGTAAAAAAATATTACCAAATCTGCTAACAAATACAATGATATTCAGCATTAAGAACAGCATGTCCAGAAATATGAACCAAAGAGAGAAAGATATTAAGAAATAACACAGAGAAATGATAGAAGCAAAGAAAGACAATGAATAAACCAAACATATTATGCACGGCAAGGAACCAGACAACATAGACTTACACACACAAATTTAGTCATCATCCGAATCTCTCCCAGAGCTGCTACTTTTGAGACTCCTGATTTCATCATATTGCATATCATTCTGAGCATCCTCAAACGTCAGAACTTCAAGTTTGTCACGAAACTGAGAAAACAACTTTTCAGTTAGGGGTTTAGAAAAAATATCTGCAATTTGATCAACTGCAGGCACAAAATTAACCATTATTTGACCATTTTAAACTTTTTCCCGCACAAAGCAAAGATCAAGCTCAACATGCTTCATCTTGGAATGTTGAATTGGATTCTCAGTTAATGCAACAGCTCCAGTATTATCACACCAAATTATAGGTATAGAAGACAGCTTGATTCCCAGCTTAGTTAATAGGGAAACCACCCAAAGCACCTCACACATTGCATTAGAACTAGACCTCGAGATCACATATTGCTTTTTCGAACTCCATACTATAGGATTATTATTTAAAAGCAGATAATGACCTGACACAGACTTACGATCAATGGAGTCACTACCCCAATCTGCATCAGCAAATGATACAAGACTTACCTCTGAGGAAGGTACAGGAGGAGCTCTAAATAATAGACCATGATTGATTGTACCTTTAAGATACCTCAAGACTCGTAAGACAGCCTTCTAGTGATGTTGAGCAGGACGTTACATGAATTGATTAAGCTTGTTAACTGCAAAGCTTATATCAGGTCTAGTAATACATACATGTTGTAAGGCCCCTATAGTACTTCTATACAAGATTGAATCAACAGAAGAAGAAATAGAACCTGACTGAGAAGAATTAACTTTGCTGAGAAAATTTCCTGACATAGGCGTAGGCAATGGTGCTGCATTTGACAATCCCACTTTGAGAAGAACTTCATTTATGTATTACTTCTGAGATAGAAGTAAGCAATCGTCACCAACTTGAACATCCATTCCTAAAAAATAGTTAAGAAGACCTAAATCCTTCAGCTTTAATTCACGATTTATTTGAGCAATCACATCTTCTACTCCTTTCGAATCACTTCCTGTAACAACTATATCATCAACATAAACCAAAAGATAAACACTTCCCTTGTCAGTATTTTTCAAAAACAGACAATTATCAGCTAGATATGTAGTAAAGGTTAGGGAGTTTAGAAAAAAAAAATTTAAACCTTTCGAACCATGCTCTTGGTGGTTGTTTAAGACCATAGAGTGCTTTGTTTAATCTGTAAACCAGCACCCTACCTTGTTCATCTCTTTGTTCAAATCCAGGAGGTTGTGTCATATACACATCCTCAACCAATTCGCCATGCAGAAATGCATTGTTAACATCAACCTGTCTCAAAAGCCACTTATGGGTTAACGCAAGTGTAAGAATAGCCTCACTGTTGGAGATTTCACCACAGGGTTGAATGTGTTCTGAAATTCGAATCCTGGTTTTTGAGAGAAGCCCTTTGCCACTAGTCGAGCCTTATATCTGGCCACTGATCCATCTGGATTTTTCTTCACTTTGAACAACCATTTGCAGCCCACTAGTATCCTTCCACCTGGTAACATTGTAAGTAGGAGTGAAACGGAAAATCGGTTGGTCCGAAAATCGGATGAAAATCGAACCGGTTCGGATCAAAAAATCCGGTCCAAAAATGTACGGTTCGGTTTATGGTCGGATTTTTTTTGCTTGAAACGATTTTTTAGACCGTTCGGTCTACAACTCTAAAAGACCGTGGAGTCCGGTCCGACCATTTATATGTATATTATTTTATATATTGTATTAGTTAGTATTAATTAATATAATTAATCAACGAATACAAACAAATAAGTTTTTTATTATTTAATAATTATTTTAGTTGTTTAATTGGTTTAGTAGAAATATATGTAAACATTGTTAAATCAAATTATTTTGTTGTTTAATTTGATTTTGAATACTTATTTTGGTTTTGAATGTGCATTTTTTTGCTTTTTCGGTTTAAACCGAAAATCCGGTCCGAAAATCTGAATGGACGGTTTATTTTTCCTTATACGGTCTTTTGGTCAGACTTTTTTTTGAAGAAAAACCGGTCCGAAAATATAGGTCCCCGGCCGAAATAGTAAAAAAAAAACGATCTGATCGGTCCGGTTTCACCCCTAATTGTAAGGCACCATGTGTTATTAACTGCCAATGCATTTAGTTCTTCCTAAATAGCTTATTTCCAATGAGGAGATTGCATTGCAGTGTATATGTCATCTTGTGGAGAATTATTCAGATCAGCTGATAGCTCAATACAAGTGGTTAGAGCATTAATGGATTTTGTTTTAGACCTGGTGATCATATGATGAATATTAGAACGCTCGGATGAAATTTCAACTGTAATAGGAACATTTTGATTATCTTGAATGCTAGTACTATCATGCCCTACAGGAATAAGTACTGAATCATGAGGAATCTGCATGATTGATCCTTGCTCAGTGTCATGATTATTTAATGGTAAGGTATTACCTGAAGAGTCATAAGTATGAAGTGAATCTATGGATGTAATCAGTTCTGAACCTTGAGGCACATATCTGACAACATTATCTGGCATAGGAAAAGGTTGAACTCCTGTGGAAATCTCTGTAACATTATCTCCTGCAATGTTTTCTGGAATATTCTGAGAAGAAGAACTGGTCTCCTGAGCTGAAGTAGCCTCTTGAGTTGATGTGACCTGAATATCCATAGGTACTGAACCTGTATGCTGAGGAATGTTTTCATTTGGATTAATGTGATTAAATTGAGAATTCTCATCAACAGGATTGCATAGAGCTGAATTGAATGGCAAGAAGATCGGGACAGAAGTTTCTGTGTTCTTAACAGCAGAAGACTGCATAAACGCACCCTGTTGATCAGCGAAAGGGAAAACAACCTCATGAAATTTGACATGTCTAGAAACATATATACGACCAGAAGCATCTAGGCATTTATACCCATGTTGATTAGCACAGTACCCCAGAAAGACACAAGGAGAAGATCTAAAATCCATTTTATGCTTGTTATACGGTCTTAACAGAGGAAAACATAGGCATCCAAAGACCCTTAGAAAGTCATAATGAGGGACCTTCAAGAACAGTTTTTCATGAGAAAAAACATCCAGCAACACTTTCGATGGCAACCTATTTATCAAGAAAACCGCAGTAAAGAACGCATTTTTCCAATACTGCATAGGTAGATACGCATTTTTCATTAATGTTAAACCAGTCTCAACAATGTGTTTGTGCTTTCTCTCAACTATGCCGTTTTGTTCAGACGTATATGGACATGTAAATCTATGTTTAATACCATACTGAGATAACTAAGATGCAAGAGATCGAAATTCACCTCCATTATCAGTTTGAATAGCTTTCAGTTGAACTCCAAGTTGCTTCTCAGCAGATTTATGAAATTCAGGAAAGATCTTTTCAACATCACTCTTTTTGTTTAGAAAATATATCCAAGTGAACCTAGTAAATATATGAACTATGCTTAGATAGTAGGAACGACTGTTTCACAACAAAGGAGCAGCTCCCCAAAGATCCATTTCAATAAGTTCCAGCGGATTTTGATAAATGGTGTTTGATTGACTGAAAGGTAACTTGTAGCATTTACCAACAGCACACGCAACACATGAATCCTTATCATCTATCACAGCTATGTTGTTGTATTTGGCAATTATTGAAAGAATCTTACTCGAAGGATGTCCCAGTCTTTGATGAAGTATAAAAGACTTCATTTTCACTTTATTGGCAAAACAGAACATATCAGAATCACTGGTTTTATTAAACTGATGATCGTTTGAAACAGAATTACACACCTCAACAGTATTCACATTGGATTTCAGCAACAAACCAGACTGATTACATTCAGTCACTTTATTTTCTAATCTACTGAAGTCAAGCTTATACAAACCATTACTTTCTATTCCAGTAAGCAGAACCTTCTTAGTAACAGCATCTCTTATCAAACAGCATTTCGGATGAAATTCAAAGAAAACCTCATTGTCCTTTGTAAACTGAGAAACGGAAACAAGATTTTTAGTTATTTTCAGAGTATATAAAAGATTGTTTAACACAAGAGGTTTAGAGGTTGTGTTTATGACAGAAGTTCCAACACTGTTGATATCAAGATATGTACCATTAGCTACCTGTACCTTATTTGATCCTATATAGGGATGAATGCCTTTACCTGGAGGAGGTCATTGAGCAAAGTGGTTGGTTGCACCAGAATCGGGATACCAAGATTTGTCAGTGATTTGCGGAGAGCTGGCTGTCAGATTTGCTTGATTGGTCATATCCATTAATGGAGTTATAGGAGCTGTAGGATAACCTGTAGGAGATGGAAAATAGTAGTATGGAACAGATGCAGGTACGTAAGGATTGAGAAATGGTTGATACATCATTGGAGCTTGAGATTGAGGAATGGAAGAAGAACATTGTTGATTTTGGTTTGTGTGCTGAAAGAATTGCAGAGGCTGAGACATCTGAACAGGTTGCGATTGAGTCTGAACAGGTTGAGGTTGGGAATATGCATGAACATCTCCTTCATTGTGCCACTGCACTGTCGATGCAAGATTGACACTCATCTCACCTGCTTGTGCAGTCACACCTTGGAAATGAACATTAAATCGTTGGAAGCATTTGTGAACCAGATGTCCAAACTTGCCACACAATTGGCATTGAGGCTTGTTATTACCCGCACCTCTTCCCCTGCCTCTTACTCGACCATATCCTGTAGAATTTGCTTGATATTCAGGTATTAGCTGTTGTCCTGATTCATTATTTTGAAGTTGTCCTGAATTAGAGTTACCTAGATTCACATATGACTGATCTGTAGTTGTTTTCACAACTACATTTGCAGTCGGAAATGCATTGTCAAAGATGATCTCCTTCTGCCTTGCTTCAGCATCAAGCAGAACATATGAAATAGACGACAAATTGTATGGATTCCTACTGGCGTGAATAACAGAAACCACATTATCATATTGTCCTTTTACACCATTTAGAACAATAGATATCTGTTGCATTTCTTCTACGGGGTGTCCACATCCAGCTAGACTATCGCATATGAGTTGAATTTCTGTCAAATATTCTCTCATGGATTGATTATAATGTTTTCTCACCTTTAATCTGTCATACAGGTTCATGATTTTGGCTGTTGATGATGAGGAGAAGTGTTGGTGAAGTTTGGTCCAAATCGAAGCTGCAGTCATGCATCCAACAAGGCCTTTGCAGATTGGTGTTGATATAGAGGCTAGCAACCAAGAAGCTAGAGAACTATCTTGCTGTGTTTGTTTTGCAAAGTCTCGATTGACTACCTTATTTCCTTCTCCATCATCAATCCGATGTGGTACAAGAACAACACCGAATAGCAAGTCTTCCAGATTGAATCCTCAAACAGCTAGGACTTGTTGTTTCCATGACTGGAAATTTTCTTTTCCAGTCAATTGACAGATTCGCTTGTTGAAGAACGGTGTTTGATTCTCCTCTATGATGACTGAAATTGATTTTCAAACAGCTTCGAAGAACATATATCAACAGATAACACTGAGATAGAATAACAAAACGAAAAAGATACCAGAAAGTTGATGTGATGATGCTTAATCTTGCAGAATGTTGGCAGAATTGTGAGCTGATGGCTCTGATACCATATCAGTAAACTGAGCTCAAACTAGTCTTTGATAGAAGAACAGGATTGGAGAAAATGAATGAAGAAGAAGATGATCAAGAAAGAAAACTTAGGAGGCAAGCAATCGATAGAGAGGATAACAGAATAACAGAATCTTTACCTCAAACCAGGTTAAGTTTACAATGAAATCAGTTATGTTTATATACAGAACAATCTAACTATGGACTATACATGATGATTCTAGAACACTCATGAATTCTCTATAACAATGAACTAATCTTGCACCGTAAGTAACTAACATCATCCATTCCTTGCAATGTACGTAACCTGTTTTGTAGTCTTCATTCATCTTTCTCATACATCCTAACATGGTCCTCGTACTATGGCTCCTAGACGGCTTATCTCCTCCCAAATCTTTACTCGTTCCTGCCAAATTGGGTGCCCATACACCCACGTGATTCAGACCTCATCGCCCCTTCCTTCCCAATCGACCATTGAGTCAATGTAATGACTCATCTTCTTAATAATTCTGATTTTTACCTCCTTTCTCCACCATAGTGCTAAGCCCCCCGATAGGCCCCCCGGATCTACATAGCACATGTTCTCCATACGGCTCTTCTTCCTTATTCCTTCGCAAATCGCCTCATTATTCTTGGTCTCCATAAAAAATATTATAACTGGTTGGTACCTCCTCCCGAGATCGGTTAGATGGGGAACTGTCAGGTCTGATCTCAACCCCTGACAATTCCACACCAGAGCATTCATTGGGCACCCATGGCTGTGAAGGGACAGCCACCGGAACTCGTTTCCCTGTCATCTTCTTGAGTCGTTTTCTGATATCCTTTTTCCGTTTGTTACCCTCCTCCCCCTACTAGGGTTCGTAAGGCCTCGAATTGGGCTATCATCGCCCGGGGTTGGTGTCTCCTTGTCTATTATGAGACACCTCTTCTTCAACTGCTCCTCCTCCATGGTTTCGTCCCCCCCCCCCCTCCTTGCTATTATCCCCTTTGCGCTTAATTGACATCTTCCTCACTAACGGACTCCCGAACAGGTGATGTTTGCTCGGACAGGAACTCGACGTAGTATTCCTTTTGGATGGGGCTGATCTTAGTGATTTTCTTAGGGATGATGTATCTTCTTGGAGAGTGATGTATCTTCCAGGAGAGAGACGATTATGTTATTGCATAATATACATGTACAAAGTTTCTTCCTCATTAGGTCTTTATTAGCTAAAGTAGTAGGATTAGCAAATGCAAACTTGAGTTTGGATCAATTGTTAAAATGAGTTGCGGTTTTCAAACTCGAGCAAATTAGTTCAAATCTTACTGGAAGCATCACCCTAGAGAAAACTTTTTAACTTTTACACTCTCTTCCCGAATTACACTTACAGTCTTGCAAAGTGCAAACCAAAAAAATGCAAACTCAATCCATTATCCAACTCCATCCATGTATTCTTAACCTTTTCGGTCCTTCAAACGTCCTATTCTTATACATTTACCTGGGAAAAAAAGTTCTCCTAAAAAATGATATCCAATTTACTGTTAATTCAAATGTAACTTGATTACAATCTAATAACTTACTTATCAGGTTCATACATGTCCTGCTTCGTACGTAGCATATTACGCTTCAAAATGAAACCACGTAAAACATAGAAGTTGTTGTGCATGACACATATGTATAGAAATGGACGTGTACCAAACTGTAAAGGCGATTTAATGCAATGCGTACTATTTTTGAATTAATTAGCGGCTTGAAGCTGTTAGTAACAAATGCTGCACCTCCGTAAGTAGATGGATAACTCACACTACTGTATTGACATGGCTATACAGACTTATTAACCGGGATTAATTCACCGCCTGATCTGTCCACAACCAGAAACCGTATAAATGGAGAAGATACTCCACTCTATAACTCACCACCACACACCTTCTGAAAACAGCATTAGAGGATCAAACCATGGCTTACAGGAAACCAAATGTGTCTCTCTTCCCACGGCTTTTGGCTCTGACCCTTTTGCTAGCAGTGGTGGTTGAGACAGTAGCAGCCGGAAGGGACATTCCAACTAAGAACAGCAATGACAATGCTGACATGAAACAACCTCAGTGGCTTATTGGTCACGATGGAAGTTTCCTCATTCCAGGGATCGGTCGGGTCTTGGTACCGCCAAAGTTCCAACATCATTTCCCCAGCTTTCCACCCCAATATGGAAGCAATATTGGACCAGTAGCTGGAGGAGGAGGAGGAAGCTATATTCCTGGAGGTGATGACACTCCCATTCCTAACCCAGGAGTTGAGGTCCCAAACCCAGTTGGAGGTGCCAACCCTTCCCCTCCTTAATTAGGGTTTGGTCATCGGCTACTGCTTCGTGCTCTAAGCAGCATATCATTAGCTACCCCATGTCTGCAATTTATTTTTTTGTTTTGCTTAGTGAGTTTGGAAGGTGAGTGGTTACCGCGAAGCTGACACCTTCTCAACGTAGAACCGTGCGTAGCGAGTAATGTAGTGAGAATAAGTAACGGTTTCAGCAAGTTGCGCTGGGTTTTCTGTTTGTTTGATTCAGTAACGATGTTTCCCTGTGTTTGTTTGTTTTGGTCTCAATAATAATAATAAATTTGTTTCCATAATCTGTCATTGTTTTGTTTCTGAAATTATGTCCAAGAAGATCGACAATAATATGAATATGATATATAGAATTGACAAGCTATAAGCCAAAACCCAATCCAATATCGTACACATAACAATCCATGTAGTAATAATAACGCAATAAGATATCTGAAGGACAATGAGGTTTTGTTCCAGTAGAAACTGACGTTCACAGTTCTTGATAGACCTGTTGAAGGTGGCGGTACTGTTGGATGGAGAAGATTGTTTTCGTTTGTATGTTTTGTTTTGTCATTGTTTTTAGACAATTACTTATGTAAGTAGGCAGTTACAAAATTTAAGTGACAATTATGTTTTGGTTTGGGTTTTATAATGGTAAAAATCAGAAAACGATGCTGTGCGGTTGAGCATCGAAAAACTCCTTCTCCTTGCTGCATTTTTCACTGTTGATTGCTGTTTTTGTGTGCTGGTGCAATTGATTGTGGGAAGAGATCCAACAGAAACGAACTCTGCACACGGTACAAATACAATAGAGAATTTAATGCAGCTAGCTTGCACTGAAAGCAATATGCTACAGGACAGGGTTCCATCATCATTTGAACCACACGAAACTTAGTAATATATATATACATTATATGGAAGAATATAATAATATACACTCCATTTTATGCAGTACAAAAGTATGATCATGCCTAGTGAATTGGAGCATGGATCCTAACCAAAACCTCGAACAGCTTGAGTATATAATGATTATGTGTGTATGTATATATAGTATATTACAAATATAAACAGCTTCACGGTATTAGATATCAAGTTTCAAGCATACGCATGATCGTTAACGGCAGAAGATGGTATCCGGTCTTTCACTTCTGCAAAGTTCAGCAAAAAACTTCTTTGAATCTCTTTCGCTTCTGCAAAAATGTGTATGAATGTCAACATTTTGTGCGTATATATAATGAAATATAAGAGTGCTCTATTAATTCGCTGTAATCATATTTTTCGATCTTAATAATGTTGGACATAAGTTCAATCTAACTAGAATTTATAGGAAGCACGGATGTATTATACCTTACCACTTGATCAACCAGAGCTTGATTCTGATTCCTCAGTTATTCTTGCCTCAGATTTTTCATTTGATAAGCTATAACAAGGAAAATCAGCAGAAACCCAACATCAGTAGCATGACAAAATACCTCAAATCCTACTGAATCCACATCTTTATCACAATGTACACATGTTTCTTGGTGTGTGTTGAGATTCGAAGCGTGAGATCAAGATATATTTTGGCGTGTGTTATATGAAATAGAGCAGAAATAATTCACCAAATTCTTTCAAAGCCTCCCAAGAAAATCAAAATCAAACATTTGATAGATTCTTACGTAGAGAGTATCGTCACCCAAATAAGCTCCACACAGTCCACCCAAAGAAGCCTTTGTTCAAGAGGAATCAATCCATAAGTAACCAGGTGTGCAAAAGGCCATAGTTTCCATCCAGCCTGTTAATCAACAAACCAACACGTAATCAGAAATTCATAGCCAATGCTTTTTTCCTTCTATTTTCTCAGATTCAAAGAAAAACAATATACAGTTAACAAATAAGTCACTTTTTTATGGACTCGTCATTCAGCTTGATTGAACTGAAATCATGTTCCTAACATGTCTTTCATTCATCTACTCTTCCACATTAGGAAGCAATGAAGTTGGTCATTCATACAGGAGTTAGTTTATCTCTAAGCAATCCATTTATCCAAAGTCAGGAGGATTAAAATGAGTCCCCATTACCGTCAACATTGGCCAAAAAGTGGCCTTCAGCTCAGTAAAGATATTCGTTGGAGATTCAAATCTCAAGAATCCCAAAACAATAAAGTAGATGCTGTTCCAAATCGCTGCCCAAATAGTTTGGTCGAAGGCAACTTTAGCAGGGACAACCCACCAATCTTGAAAAGGAAAAAGGGCCTGAAAACAAAAGCAAGCAGCTTCATGAATGTAAACAGACCAAGTTATTAGACATGAGCCATGCTTGATGTATGCATCCATGTATGTAATTATAATTACCTCGCAGAATTGATAATAGTAATGTGAAAGTGATCCATGAAGAGTAAATCCTACAAGACCCGACCTGAACATCCGTGTCCTGTCAAACTCAAGAAGGGGCTTCCCTTCATAACACTGCATAACGGTTAGGAAGCCATCAAAATGCATTCCTCTTGAGACCAATGACCAATCACAGAGCACAAGCAATGCTAGAAATGATGGTTTTATCTACCTGAGCAATCCAATCTCCTAAAGAGTACACAACTCCGCTTATTGCCATTTTTGCTAACACGGGATTAGCTTTAAGAGCTTCCTCATAAGCAATCCAGTTGTGTTCCGGTGCATAGCGTAGAATTTCATAAAGAGTCCATCCCTGAAATTACACAATACAAACATCAGAAAATTTGAGATTCACAATTAGGTGTAACACTAAAAAAATCAATCTTTCTGCTCCATTTACTCTCGGACGCACAATAAACCTGTATTTGGGTAGAAGTTTTTGTTTTTATTTACGAGGACATGAAAAGAAAAGGTTGATATGATAAATTATTGAGCCTGTTCCAGGCATTGGCAGCCTATCATGGCACGACCTATTAGCCATGGTAATCACCTGAGCTATTGAAGATTTTCATGAAAGGGTAAGGGAGTAGGGACCACTCACCTGCCAATAATCATGATCAATGGTAAGCAACTTGGTGACAGCAATCGCCCCCGCCCCAAGAACGAGACTTGCATTGATTCCTCTGCTAATCAACTTCTCAATCTCCTCGTTCTCCCCCTTTTCTTCAACAACTGGATTCTCAAATGACCTCACCTCATTAGACTCCTTCAAAGAATTGGAGGTTTCTTCATCTTTGGGATACTTTCTACCCAAAGAAACCAATTCCCTGTCCTCCGCAACCGACCCAACTGCCCAATTTCTGCTTAATCTTGTCCGAAGCCGCGAATACTGAAGATGCAAGTGATTCTCGTTATATAATAGACCTTGTCGAGGGATTTGAGAGATGGGTTTGGTACAAGGACCGAGCTTGAGCATGGAGATGCTGTTTACCGCTGCCATGTGAGGAAGATGAGCCAACAAGCCGAGTTTGGAGCAGAACTTGATTGGGTTTACTTTTTCCTTACGACCTTTATTGCTGACTGATTGATGTAAGCAAGCACCACGAGATAGGATACGAACCACAAGTTTCTATTTTTGAATTTCCTCGTACATACGAGAACCTTCTGACTCTACGACAATGGAAGAAGAGAACTTTTCATTTTTCACTTCCTCTCGGATTGAGAGTCTTCCCATCATATTATCAGAAACGGACCGGCTATCGAACCGGAGAGGGGGTCGGTTCACGGTTCGGACGGTCCAAATCGGTTTAGTATGCGGTTCACTATTTATAAGGTGAAAAAAATTGAAAACTTAAAATACATACATAGTCTCAAACACAAACATAATTACCTCAAACTACATAGTTTCACACACATACAAACTACATAGTTTCAATATCAAACACACATTACTCTCAATTCTCAAACACAATACACAATAGTAGTGAACCGGTTTAACCAATTGGGTTAAGCCAATTGGTTTGTGCATAACAAAAAACCGAAAACCCAAAAAAAAGCGCCCAAAAAAAAAACGAAAACCCAAAAAAAATCCAGTTAAAAAGTGAACCGAAAATCGGTCGGTTTTTCAAAAACTGACCGGTTCAATCCGATTCAAACACTATTCATTTGTAAAACGGTCTTTTAACTTAACCAAACCGAACAGGGGTCCTGTCCGGTTCTGATAAATATGCTTCCAATAGCACTTCAATTGATTTGGGGTCTATGGTTGGTGACCTTGGGCGGACCGGGCCGGTCTTTTTGACAAGACCGAGCCCGACCGGAAATTTTAGTCCTCCACATGTGAGAACCGAGACCGAAATCGATTTCGATCTAAAAAATCCGTCTGAATCGGTCTAGGTCTTGAACCGAAATTATCCGTCTACAAACATTTGTAGGCACCGGTGTACAGAACCTCAGTCATAACAACTTCGAATAATTAATTTATTGGTGGTGGTGGTGGTTCAACAAATTACTCAACATTCTTATTTTGATAGTATGCAGATTGTTCTAATACTCAATAAATTACTCTAAGTCTAGATTCTATGTATCAGCAGAGTGTTTCTGCATTAGTACGTACCCATGCAGAATAAGCTGAGCATCGTGTTGTGGCTGCAGTGTTGCCACTATCGTAGGAGCATGACAGTAGGATGGAGAAATCTCAAAGGAGAATTGCTACTCAGAACAATCGTGACCTAAATCGTGAACAATCAGAAGCAAATCGCGAATTCGGAAGACAATCGAAGCAAATTAATCAAGAACACTTACAGATTGTGTGACCACGAAAGAGTCACGCGATGGAAAATGGATGGAGACGGTGACAGCGGAGGCGAGACGGCGGCAACTAGAATGAGACGGTTCCTGGAGAAGGAGAATGACAAATTCAACTTGGTTGATGGACAGGGAAGAGGATGGTTGGCTGCTCTGCTCTGCTGGACGAAATGAAGTTGAAGACGCTGAGGAGACTGAAGAGGATGGCTAGGCTGGCAGGCTGCTGGGATTCCTTGAGAAGGCCTATAGAAAATATAAATGTTAGATTTTAATAACATTCGGTATGGGCCGGTCCTAATCGGGTTTTTCGGGAAAAAACACAAGACTGAGACCGACCTTGGAAGAAAACATCCGCCCGCTCGGTCTTGGTTCTAGTCGGTCTTTGTCCTAGTCGGGCCGGTCTCGGATCGGTTTTGTTGAGATTTCGCTTCAGCCAGTCGTTTTTGCTTACCCCTAGTTTGTGGTAGGGTTGGGCATGAACCGATTCAGGGTCGAACCGGTTTAAAACCGTACATTTACTACATTTTAAAGAGGTACGGTTTACCGCTCCAATTTTGTGCACTCCAGATTTTGACTGATTTACCGTACCTGTTCTGAACCGGTTCGGTCGAACCACTTTATATATATTAAAAAAATGTATGAACCATAAGTTCACAAAATTCCTCATTGCTGTACATGTTAGCTTGCAGAATTGAATTCATGATTAATTCTATTGGAGGAGAGTTCATGAGAAGATCAACTTCATTTAGGAAATATAGTATGAGAAGAGTTCACGTACGACGATCACGAACGACGAAGGAGCATATTAGGGATCCCTTTACTGACGACCACAAATGACGAATGGAAGAGCCAAAGTCGCTGATTGCCGATGCCCTAATGTTGTCTAGGCTTAGTGATGCTGCCCTGGCTCACTGCTACCCTGGCTCGCCGCTGCTGCTGCTCGCTCGCAATTAGGGTTGGACAAATGACGACCACGAACGACGAAGGACCATATTAAGGATCCCTTTACTGACGACCACGAACGACGAAGGGAATAACCAGAGGCTCCGATTGTCGATGCCCTGTTGTTGTCTTGGCTCAGTTCTGCTACTCGTCGCGCCGCTGCTGCTGCTATGACAATGGAAGAAGTGAAGAGTCCAAGACTGAAGATGTGAAGAGAACACTGAAGAAGTGAAGACTCCAAGACGTCTGGTCCGGTTTAGTAATTAAATAGAATATTATATTAAAGTCGGTACAAGAAGTAGTTCAGTTTACCATTTCAGAACCGGTTTTTGTACCTCTTCTGAACTGTTCCATATTTTTCCACAAAAATGTTTGGTTTGTGAACCGGTTCGAACAAACCAGTCAAAATCGGTACGATTCACAAAAGGTACGGTTCAGATAGGATCGGTCGAACCGGTTTTTTATGCCCAGCTCTAGTCTGTGGAATTGAAACTGCACCGTTCAGGAAAAAAATTAATTACTTAAATGGTTACACATGTTTGCTCAAGGTTCAGAATGGTTACATATGTTTCAAAATGTGACTAATTGGTTTTGTTATAGTTCATTGTAAAACAATCAACATTAAGTCACTATTTGATACATAAAACGACCTAATTACCCTTATTTTCATCATTCTCTAACATGTGTGTATACATGCTGTATTCCAAGGTTGGATTCCCAATCCAATCGTCGACGATAGAAATTCCAACGAATTGTTCTGGTTCTGCTGTATGGGTTTCAATCATCATCCGGCGTCTCACTCGTCTGCTCCTCACATGCAGACTCCACTCCTGTTATCGACCTTCTGCTGACGATGGAGTTTCAAGATTTGAGGCAGAGAATGATGGCGGAGTACAAGGAGACTGTCTCGAGGAGGTATTACACGGTGAGGGGGGATATTCCAGATGAGAAAGTGATCGAGAACGTGATCTCTGACGACAGTGAGGATTTTCTCAGGACAACGATTCAACAACATGGGAGCGGCACGGTGGTGGAGATTCAGGACAGGTACGACGCAACCAAGGAGGTGGATAAAAGCCTTTTGGAGATGCATCAGCGTTTCTGGACAAGGCGATGTTGGTCCAATCTCAGGGGAGAAGTTCGATGATATCGAGGAGCATGTGATGAGCGCGTCGTATCATTTGCAGCGCGAAAACGAAGGAGGGAATTTAGAGAGAAGAGACGAAGAGAGAGGTACATTTAGTGGATGTTCATTTGGTTATGGAATTCGATCTTGTGATGTGGTTGATCAGAATAACTTAAGGATCTGATTTGGAGGGGAGGATTCAGATGTTGCAGTAGTAGGATTGTATTTGAGTTGTACAGAAATGGCGATGGAGCAAGCTCTGAATTTCGCGGTGGAATCTGTGGTGGATGACGTGTTTTATGGCTGACAATTTCACTCATGACACGATAACACGATACGAACACGCACGAAAAAAGATGTGTTTGTTTTTGCCTTTGATGGTACGATAACACAATTGTTTTTTCGTTTCGTGTTAGTGTCTAGGTCTAAAAACACGATAACACCAAAACAATCTAATAATTTATATATTATATTCATACCATTTTAAGAAATAAGGATCAAACGTGAAATATAAAAACTTAGGGGACTTTCTTTATCGTGCAAACGTGAAAACGTGTTATCGTTCAAACGTGTTATCGTGTTACTACGAAATATTTATCGTGCAACCGTGCTATCGTGCTACGACTTTTCACGAATATTTTCGTGTTATCGTGTCGTGTCGTGTTGATACAATAAATTTCGTGTTATGTGTTTGTGACACAATTACATTTTCATGTGTGTCCTGTTGGACTATCGTATGCTATTACATCTCTTAACACGCACGCACGAATTTACAGTCCTAACGTGTTTCAATATGGGAAGAGGTTGAGTGACCGCGCTTTGGTGTCCAGGAAGCATGTATGCTCATCTCTCTTCCATGTCTTCTCTATACTTTCATTTGATTTCTTCATGTCGAGCCATCAGAAGAGGAGTTCAGACTCAGGTTGCGTAGCGGTATTATACATTGCGTGTATTATACATATATTTGGTTATACATACATTTCTTCTCTATTCTCTATACTTTTTCTCTTGTTTCTCCTGCACGATCTCTTATATTAGGAAAAACAAAAACCTGGGTAGTTGGATTGGAGCGGAGAAGTTCTTTTTCTGCAAATCAAGCGATGAAATCAAAGCTTTCTTTGATTTATGTGTTCTTCTTTTTGCCCTTCACTGTTTCAGTTGATTGATCTGGGATTTTTCAGCAATTGAATCTTGGATTTTTCAAATTTTTCGGTGAAGAACAACATGAGTCAGTTCTTGAGGAAGAAGATAAACAATAGAAGGCCAGAATAGTCATTTAATAATTCAAAAATATATTAAAAATATTAACGGAGTAACCAGTTAATCACACTTGGGAAAAAATGTGTAATCATTCAGCCACGCACAAAAACCAATTAATCATTGAGGAAGAAGATAAACAGTAGAAGGGCTTAGTCACATTTTGAAACATATATAACCATTATGAACATTGAGCAAACATGTGTAACCATTTAAGTAATCAACTCAAAGAAAATGTCCTACCGAGATTTGAACTCGGGTTACTGGATTCAGAGTGCAAACGTGAAAACGTGTTATCGTGCAAACGTGTTATCGTGTTACTACGAAATATTTATCGTGCAACCGTGCTATCATGCTACGACTTTCAACGAATATTTTCGTGTTATTGTGCCGTGTCGTGTTGATACAATAAATTTCGTGTCATGTGTTTGTGACACAATTACATTTTCGTGTATGTCGTGTTGGACTATCGTATGCTATTACATCTCTTAACACGCACTCACGAATTTCCAGTCCTAATGTGTTTCAATACGCGAAGAGGTTGAGTGACCATGATTTGGCGTCCAGGAAGGCTCAGGAAGCATGTATGTTCATCTCTCTTCCATGTCTTCTCTATTCTTTCATTTGATTTCTTCATGTCGAGCCATCAGAAGAAGAGTTCAGACTCAGGTTGTGTAGCGGTATTATACATTGTGTATTATACATACATCTGGTTATGCATACATTTCTTCTATATTCTCTATACTTTTTCTCTTGTTTCTCCTGCACGATCTCTTATATTAGGAAAAACAAAAACCTAGGTAGTTGGATTGGAGCAAAGAAGTTCTTTTTCTGCAAATCAAACGATGAAATCAAAGCTTTCTTTGATTTATGTGTTCTTCTTTTTGCCCTTCACTGTTTCAGTTGATTGATCTGGGATTTTTCAGCAGTTGAATCTTGGATTTTTCAAATTTGGGATTTTTCAAATTTTTCGGTGAAGAACAACATGAGTCAGTTCTTGAGGAAGAAGATAAACAATAGAAGGCCAGAATAGTCATTTAATAATTCAACAATATGTTAAAAATATTAACAGAGTAACCAGTTAATCACACTTGGGAAAAAATGTGTAATCATTCAGCCACACACAAAAACCAATTAATCATTAAGGAAGAAGATAAACAGTAGAAGGGCAGAATAGTCATTTAATAATTCAAAAATATATTAAAAATATTAACGGAGTAACCATGTAATCACATGGTGAAAAATATTCGCACAAAAACAATTAGTCGCATATATAACCATTCTGAACATGTGTAACCATTTAAGTAATTAACTCAAAGATAATGTCCTATCGAGATTTGAACTCGGGTTATTGGATTCAGAGTTCAATGTCCTGACCACTCGACCATAGGACCAACAATGTATACTTTGTGCACTTTATTTAAATGTATATTGACGGCGTAGTCTCCAAATTTATTTGAAACGCTTCACGTTATCTAAAATGTTAATTGTTAAGTCGAACAGTGAAACTGTGAAAGTAAAAAATTAATGTGTATCTGATTAACTTATTGTATATCTTTTATCATAGTCTTAAAAGTAGTACCTAGCTAATTATATACACATTTAGGTATACGCTCTCATCATCATTATTAAAGAGAAATAACCGATTAACTACTCTATTTATTTATAACTGTCAACTAAGTTATTGATTTCAAATTTGTTGTTATTATTTCCATTACTAATTTTTTTTTACTATTTAGCTTAGTTGAAAACTCAGCTTCCTGGATGACTCAAACTTAATACTGATAATCTGCTTTGGGCAGCCTAACCAAGGCAGAGGAACAATGGGAGCCATAGGGATTGTAAAGGGCAATAGATTGTTGAGTTTTCTAAAAAAAAATAGGAAACACAATAGTTTTATAGCCGAAAATTGGGTCTTCTTCCTCATTAATTGGGAATCACCTCCATCTATGTTGAAACGAATGCTCTCCCTCTTTACCAACTCATAAATAATGAGTGTTAGTATCGATAGTGACATCCCAATATGGGGTAAGGTTTATCACGCCCTTAAGAACCAATAACAATTCGGAGGGGCGAAACACAAATCCTTCAAGACTGGGTCAGCCCACACTAAGGATAAGTTGGAACCCATAAAGCGGTCTAGTGTCAAACCCGGAGCTAAAGTGGTTGCCAAAGTCCCTACAGGTCGCCATAGACCAAGGTCAAAGTCTCCCATTGCTCGCCAAGAGAGTCAAACCTCTCAACTCTGGTCCCGCAACCGACACCGAATATACAGTCACGATTTCCCCCATATCTCGAGCATGTATTCTACAAAGATCACATAAGACAATTGTGATATTACGTGATAGCCGTAATATCTGCAACGACACAATATTTACAGATATATTCGGTTACCAAAACGATTTGGTATTCCATCCCTATAAATACTCCTGCTTTACATATGTTACAATACATTTTGAGTTCATACACACGGTATACTTATTTAAGCATCGGAGTGAGATCCAGAAACTGGAAATCCACGTGCCACAGCTCCTCAAGAGATGACCTCTAGATATTAGTCCATGCATCCGACCCCTACCGAAACGCTGGCAATTACCCACTCTGTCAATCCGTCGAGTGCTTCACCGACCGGAGAACAGCATCCTTAATTCACTCTTGGCCAAGTTCAGGAGTTCGTCAATAAAAATATAAAGGAATAGCGCGGAGCTGTCATGACCCCATTTCGAGAACAATCCTTCCATTCATTCACTGTTGCCCATTTTTAGACATTTGTGAAAGTAATGGAGGTTGTTTCTGTCAAGAAAATAATAATTTCGAAAATGACTTAGGTCATTCCCAAACTTTGATGAAGGTTACAACTCGATCCTTGGACTCTCAGGTCATTCTGGGACTTTATCCAGTGTTATACACCAAACCAGAAAAGTTTTGGGCCATTTGTGCAATTTTTGAAATATTTTTTAAATTCAGCTCGATTTTTTTAAAAATTACATTTTGTTCCCTAAACCTTTCTGGACATCCCATCACTTCTCAAGATGTTATAACTAAGTCTATAATAATTTTTGAGTTATTTTGAAACTTTACCAAGTGTTACAAATAAGTCCAGAATAGTTTAGGGTCAATTCTGTCATTTAAAAAAAAAATCAATTCAACTTGAATTTTAAATAATTGCATTTTGGTCCCCCGGACGTTTCTGGACATCCCATAACTTCTCAAAATGTGACAAATTAGTCCAACAAGCTTTATATCTTTAAAAATCATTTGTGCACGTTTGACACATTTAAAATGACTCCAAAATTAACTTCTTCTCTCTTGTTTACTTATTTTAAATTGATTTTAAAAAAAATGTGTGTATATTGTTAATAAAAAATGCATGCAAATTATATTGGTCTAGCATGATCAAAACGGGTAATTGAGGCAAACTGGGCAAGTTAAAAATATATATATAAATTCAAAAGCAAACTAAAGTACTGAAAGGGAGGATTATGGGCTTGCGAGCCCTTAAGACGTAATCAAACCCCCGAACTCGATTAGCTGGACGTAGACTTTTCCAAGCCCTAGGATGTTAACACCATGTAGCCTAGGCAAATTTTAGGATTCTGATAAGCCTCTAATTAATCGGTGGCGACTCTTTCATTTTTCAGTCTGGTTGATGACCCCGCTCGACCGGACCCGTCGCTCGCCAATACTCGACATTTTCAAGCGAACAAAATAAAAATATTTTTCAAAAAGGGTCGGGGAAAGTCGGATCCGACGTCCGACAATTTCAGCTATTAAAGGTCAAACCCTGACAAACTTTATTGTGGAAAGTACTAGCAACAATCTTACTGAAGTGGAAAAAACACAAGAATAGTCAAAGGAAAAAGTTGGGAACTCTATACCGTTGGATCTTCTTCAAAAGAAGACTCGGGGCAGGATTAGTCATCATCCCTCCTCATGGTAAGCCCCTAAAATATGTGATCGCCCTCACATTCGAGGCGACCAACAATGAAGCCTAATATGAAGCACTTATCACTAGGTTGCGACTCGCTAAGACGCTAAGGAAATAGGTATAACGTCGCTAAAGGCCAAAAGCTATTCAGAGCTAATTGTCAACCAAATCAATGGCACATATGAGGCAAATGGGGGAAAGATGAAAAAAGTACCTCAATATTGCCAAAACAATCATCGCTGAAATTCTAACTTTCGCGATCAAGTCAAATCCTCGCCAAGACAATCAGCTAGCAGACTCCTTAAGCAAGCTGGTGTTCGCAGGAACAAAAATGCAGGAAATACACTTCTTGGAACAAGTACTATACTCGATCCTCAAAAATCGAGCAAAAGTTTTCAACATTCAAGAGAAGGATAACTGGATGACCCTGTTCCTGAACTTTTTGAAAGAAGGAACCCTGCAATAACGCGAAGTCACAAAGATAAATCGCCTAACCGCAAACTATCTTCTCATAGATGGAGAACTCTATATGAGAGAATACTCAACTCCCTATCTGAGATGCATTTCCCATCTTGAGATAGAAAGAGTTCTACGCAAAGCTCATGAAGGAGTTGTTGCATTCCATGAAGGTTCACACTTATTAATGCGCAAAATCTTCAGACTAGGATATTTCTTGCCGACCTTGAGCAAAGATGCAGTAGAATTAACAAAGAAGTGTGTGACTTGTCAATAGTTTGCACCAAGATCCGGTCGACCACCGACATTGCTATCCCCAATTGTGGGCGCATGGTGATTCGCCCAATAGGGAATAGGCATATTGGGACTCTTTCCCATAAGCACTAGGCAAAGAACCCATATTATAGTGGCGATTGACTATTTCTCCAAGTGGATAGAGGTGAAAGTATTGACCTCTACAACTGAATTTCAAGTAATCAAATTTCTAAAGGTCAACATAATTTCGCAATATAGCGTCCGCAAGATATTCATAAGTGATAATGGTATGCAATTTGTTGGAAATGAACTCAAATGGCTCTATGAAGAGTACCATATTGATCACAGATTCAACTTGGTACATCATCCCCAAACCAATGGACAGACCGAAGCAAACAACAAAGTTGTCATGGCAGGACTCAAAAAGTGAGTTCAAACCTTAAAGGGAAACTGGGTAGATGAGTTGGACAACGTGTTGTGGGCTATTAGAACGACACCGAAAACAACAACAGGGGAAACACCATTCAGTCTGGTGTACGGCTCCAGAGCAGTGGCACCCGCCGCAATAGCGGTGCCTACCCATAGGATTCTATACTTTAATGTCGAGGCTAAAGATATCGAGCGACTTACAGACCTTGATCTTGCTAAAGAACAGCGAAGGCAATCAGACAGCGCACAAGTTAAAATGCAACTAGTGACTGCTCGGTACTTCAACATAAAAGTCAGCACTCACCATTTTTTTGTGTGTGGGGGCGTGGTTATGCGAAGGAATGAGTTCACAAACTTGGACAGACACAAAAAATTCTCAACTAAGTGGGAAGACCCATACAAAGTAGTAGAGATCGTTGGACCATGGTCCTACACTCCTACTACTTGGAAAACATATAGGGTATAAGGCCACCTCGTCCTTTCAATTCTGAACATTTACGGAGGTTTTATGCATAGCTTGTAATCAAAATGTTATGTCAATAAAATAAACCATTCCTTCATATAAAGCATAGTCACTCGAACCAAAACGAAAAGTTCCAAAGAATGGATGAACCATCAAAAGATAGGACCTAACGCATACATTCAAACGAACCAACAAAGGTGACAATCACCTCAGTCAAGCAAAAAGAGGATTGGGAACGAATATCAGAAGGTAAGAGTTCCTCTCCCACGAATACCTAAAACGATAGGCGAACGAACCATTAAGGTAACAGTTCCCCCCAAAATAGGCAAAACAAAGACATAAGCTAAAAGGCGAACGAACCATCAAGGTAACACTTCCCTTAAAGTCAGGCAAAGCAAAGACCTAAACTAAAAGGCGAATGAACTATCAAGGCTATAGTTCCCTAAAAGTTAGGAGTCCAACTTTATTAAAAATAAATAGTTTATAATTTGTTGAACTTTCCGTATTATTTAGCCTTTCTATTCTAAAGGAAATATATGAAATTCAGGTATCACCTCAATTATTACCCGTCAAAACTATGTATACACTACAAGAATCTGTTGCAACAACAACGGTTCTTTCTTGTTGACGCTAACATTTGTTGTTAAAAATATGTCTATTGTGTCGGAAGTTATTTTGGTTGTTATTATTTTGTATTAGGCACAATGTATTTTCCATCACTATAGGTTACATTTAGTGTGAGTATTTTCCGTCACTAAATTGTTAACATGGATGAAAGTGTAACAACAGTAAACCTTTGATGTTAAAAGAGTTCATTAGTTGCGATCATTTTGTCTGAAGATAATATAAGTATTCAACAATGGAATTTGTTGTCGCTATTGTACTGAAACAACAACGGTACTAAGGTGTTGCTATGGTGTTGCTATGGTGTTTTGTTGTCACTAAAACATGAATGACGGGTAGACTAACACAGACATTAAATGAGGGACGCCCTTGCAAGTAACATACACATTAATTGAGGTGAAGAAACACCATTTCATTCCACCCATTCTCCGATTGAAGGCAACTCCTTTCTGTTGAGTGACAAGTGATATCAAGGATCATACACCAGCTCCTAGATCTGCTGTGTCTTTGTCAATCTGTTGCGTCTTCATATACCAGTGATATAAGGAGTTCACACGCTTGGGCATCTACTGCGTCTTCAATCTGCGGCTTGACTGGAATGTAAGTTCCCCTTCCGGACCAAAACAGGGTCTGGGTCGTTCATTTCTGGAGCTGGTTAAACATATTGCCTGCTTGAAGTGTATCATGTAGTGTTTATGTGTATGGATTTGCTGCAACATGCTACAGTGAAGATCTGTAATTGAGTTCTTCACATTGTGTTGTTTGGGTCTGGTTAGCTGTAATTGTACAGTCACCGTTACAATGAGGTTATTATGTTGTTGTAAAACAAGTTAAGCATGCATTTACATAGCTATTAGAGTAGTTTGATATACACATATAAACTAAAATAACACTATTTATCTGTTTCTTCTTACATAGCTAGCAATGGACAAGAGTTGGATGAAGAACCACCGACAAAGCAGTGAATATAAGGATGGTGTTGAATCATTTTTGAACTTTGCCTTTACTAATTCGTCTTGGGGAGGAACAATATACTGTCCAGGCCAGAGCTGCAATGGTTGTTTGTTAATGTCAAGAAGCAATGTGAAGATGCATTTAGAGAGGTATGGGATACTCCAAACATACACTACATGGGTCGATCATGGAGAAGAGTATGAACATTTAGTAACCAATCGACAACACAGTAGTAGCAGGGATGAAATGTTCAACATGGTGAACGACGTGTTTAGGTGTGGTAATATGGAAACTACTGAGGAACCAAATGAAGATGCAAAGACGTTCTACAAAAGGTTAGAAGATTGTGAACAGACGTTATATCCTGCTTGTTCGTCGTATTCGAAAATGTCTTTTACCGTTGAATTGCTTCACTTAAAGGCACTTTTCAAGGTATCGAACAAGTTTGCAAATCAGTTGCTTCAACTATTGCACAAGGTAATCCCAAAAGACAATACCGTGCCTCACTCTTATTATGAAGCCAAAAAATTTATAGCGGATTTGGGGTTAGACTACCAAAAGATTCATGCGCATCTTATTTCGAAAGGAGTACCAATGTGTTGATATGTGCCCTAAATGTGGACAGTTCAGGTGGAAAGAACAAACACAACATGTTAGTGGGAATGATGCTTCACTAAACTCTGGTAGAAAGACCCATAAAGTGCCTGTGAAAGTGTTACGCTACTTCCGACTCAAACCCGACTTCAACGCTTGTGTATGTCCCCTAAGACTGCATCAACAATGAGCTGGCATAAGGAAGGTTGCACCAACGATGGCATCCTTAGGCATCCAGCTGATAGTTCTTCGTGGAAAAAACTTGATGAGATTCACCCACTTTTTGGTGCAGAAGCACGGAATGTCAAATTGGGTCTAGCAACAGATGGATTTGATCCTTTCAGTGAAAAAATTCATTCGTACAGTATGTGGTCTGTTGTCGTCATCCCTTATAACATCCCACCAGATGTGTGTTTGAAAGATACAAACTACTTGCTTTCTCTTTTGATTCCCGGACCAAAAGCTCCGACCAATGATATTGATGTTTACTTACAACCATTAATAGATGAATTGTACAACCTGTGGGAGAATGGTGCTGAGACATATGATGCATCGAAGAAGGAGAACTTCAAGATGCATGCTTGTGTTCTTTGGACAATTAATGACTTACCAGCTTATGCCAACTTATCAAGGTGGGCTACGTATGGTAATCTTGCATGTCCTATGTGTAAGATGGATATCTATTACTGTCGGCTAAAGAATGGGAAGAAGTGTGCCTTTTTGGGTCACCGTCGGTTTTTACCCAAACATCATTCTTGGCGGAGGAATAAATCGTCTTTCGATGGGAAACAAGATTTCAGAGGACCTCCAACGAGGTTATCAGGAATGCAAGTATTGCAACAGTTGCAAATCTTGAGGAGATCCCTTTTGGTAGGGGTGAGCTTGGGCGGGCCGGGCCGGTCTTTTTGGCAAGACCGAGCCCGAGCCCGAAATTTCGGTCCTCAACTTTGGAGGACCGAGACCGAGTTTGGTCTAAAAAAACCGCCCGAGTCGGTATTGTTTGACTCGGGCCGGTCTCGGTCCATTACCGAAATTTAAAAAAAAAAAAAAAAAAAAACTGAATTATTACAAATCCAAATACATCCAGTCATCCAAATTCAGTACAATCTAACATTCTCAAGAATCCAAACTCAGGGTCGTTCTTCTCCTCTTCCTTGTAGAGTCTAACATTCTCAAGAAGCAAAACGCCTCCTTCAGGAATCTCAGCCACCAACTTCTCCACCTCCTCTCCAATGCAGTCATTTGCCATCTTCACCTGTTTTTAGCCATCATTATAGAAAAAAAAATGTTAATGAAAAGGGCTATCAAAAAACATACAAAAGGAAAGACTGGATTAATGCAGGGTGAGTATGTACCTCTACTCCAAGAAGCTCAGATAGCCTGGGCACAAGAGGCTTCAAACTGTACTTGGGAGTGACACCCTTGGGACGTCCCTGCAATTCATTACAGAGAATTAATTATAAAGACAGCAAGTGGAAAAACAATTTGAATCTCCGACAGATTCATTGGCCAAGAAGAACATTTCCGTTGTCACGACCTTGAGCAATTGCATCTCCAACAGATTCATTGGCACTGTGGTCGACAGAATCAATAATACTCAGTCCTACTTTGCTTGAACCCCAGAACTTTTGGAGCCCGTCTTGGGGTGATCTTGGAGACCGGAAGGGGCTGATCAAACAAGAGAACAAGCTATGATCTAAGTGAGATGTAGGGCTCCTTAGCGAATCTGAATATAAACCTGGAACTTCATCCACATCTTTCTGCACTGACCTGGTCTTTTCGCTAAGCATTGTCACTACGTCTTAGAATCCTCTTCAGGTCGCCTCAGGCAATTTCTGGGCAGTTATGATCAACATTCAGTTAGACAAACGCAAGAATATTAAATTGGGGACAGCAGATCGATACACACAAGAATCATAATTGAGGTTATACAGAAATTAAAACTGGAACTTTTCCAAAATGAACTCGAAGATCAATGCAAAATATTCAACCTATGTTATACAAATATTGCTGAAAGCAGCAGTTTCACTTGGTCAAATTAATCGGCTTTGCAGTTGTACTGAAAAAATCACTTCTTCAGATAGAGAAAGAATAACAAAACACACCTAAGTCACCTAACCAGATAAATTCGAAATGCCTTATATCAAAGTGAAAAAATTGTTTCACAACTCTATCAGGAAGACTTTAAGAAGCTCCTCGTTAGGTCAGTTCCCTTAAAAAAGCAATATGCATGTTCAAAACTGGAGTATAAACAACTATCCAGCAATTACAAATACATCAGGAACATCCTAGAACCATGATCCACACCCGCTAGGTACATACACATAACCAAAAGAAGAAGAATAAAAAAGACAAATTCAACAGGCAACAGTAAAATCAAACTACACAATCATCGGACAATAACCAGAAATCAAACAGTTCCTACATAATTGCAATAGTAAGACACATGAGGGAAAAGAACCTCTGAAGTGCGACAGCGAGATGCGGCGACGGCGAAGAGGCGACGGCGAGATGCGGAGCTGCGGAGGCGAGGGAGAGACCGACGGGAAGTAGGGGAGACTGGAGAGTCTGGAGTCCAGAGGCGGGAGAGAGGCCAGAGACTGTGTGAGTTGTATACTACAAGTATATATAGAATTAAGTATTAGGGTTTTAGGCAATTCGGGACGGTTCGGTCCGAATCGGGAATTTCGGGAAAAAAACCGAGCCCGAGCCCAACTTTAGAGGAAAAAACCCGCCCGCTCGGTCTCGGTCCTAGTCGGTCTCGGTCTTAATCGGGTCGGTCTCGGACTGTTCTCGGGCCGGTCTCGGTCCAACCAGTATGTTTTGCTCACCCCTACCTTTTGGAAAGACACAACAAAGTCGCAAGGTTGGTGTTGATTCGGTTACAGGTAATTGGAAGAAGAAGAGTATTTTTTTTCAACTACCCTACTGGAAAGATTTGTTACTCCCACACAACTTGGATGTGATGCACATTGAAAAGAATGTTTGTGCTAATGTCGTTGGGATATTGTTAGGCTTACCGGGGGAAAGCAGCGACAATTTGAAAGCATGCCTGGATTTGAAAGCCATGGGCATAAGATATCCCCTACATCTTGTGCAGAGAGGAAACAAAATGATCCTACCACGCGCAAGTTATACCCTGTCGAAGGCCAAGAAAACAACATTCTGTCAGTTTCTAAAAGATTTGAGGTTACCAAGCGGTTATTCCTCTAACATCTCTCATTGTGTGCACGTGCATGACCGGAAACTTGTGGGACTAAAAAGCCATGACTACCACATCCTTCTGCAGCGTATTCTGGTAGTTGCAATAAGAGGACTACTACCCAAACCAGTGTGTAGTTCAATCGTAGACATGTTTAATACATTTCGTGTACTCTGTTCAAAAGAATTGGACGTACGTGATTTGGATTGGTTGGAGAAACAATTACCTTTGACGATGTGTAATCTGGAGCGGATATTCCCACCTGCCTTCTTTAATATAACTGTCCATCTACTTGTTCATCTAGTAGAATAAGCCAAGTTGGGTGGTCCAGTTCAATACTGTTGGATGTACAACATTGAGAGGTAACGCTTAATAAATACATGTCATGGTGTGTTAACATAACGGATATGCAAAATGTGATTATACTTGTATTGATTTCAACAAAATTGTTTATTGTGGAACAGGATAATGGGGATAATGAAAAGTTTTGTTCGCAATAGAAGTCGTCCAGAAGGGTCAATTGCAGAAGGCTATATTGCGATAGAGTGTCTGACCTTTTGTTCGAGATATTTAGTTGATACACAGACAAAGTTTCAAAGGGTACCACATTCTGAAGGAGAGGCCGAAAATGTGTGCAGGCAATCTTACCTTTCTATTTTTCGACGAAGCGGAACACCGCTGGGTGGTGCACAATCAAGAGAATTAACAAATGTCGAATGGGAACAAGCTCATCGATATATACTAAATCAATGTGAAGAGGATGTGCCGTACATACAGTATGTATTCTTTAATATTTCAGGCATATGTTGCTGACTAAACCTGTAGGCGTACATCTAATGTGGAAGTGTTGTTTGACAGGGAGTATAAGAGGATGTTAATGGGGGCTAGAGTCTCAAGGAGAGGAATTGATGTTGTGCACCATAAGACCTTTGCAAACTGGTTCGAAAGAAGGGTGAGTATGCAGCCTTATATATTACAAGTTGTGAGTTTGTACCATGTTAACACACTATTATATGCATAGATAAGCCGACTGAATGCCTCAACAGACACGGAATCAGTCAAACAGTTGAGAGCACTATTCAAAGGTCATTTATATAGTGTGAAGAGGTACCCAGGCTATAAAATAGAAGGCGTTGTCTTCCGTTGCAAAAAAGGATCCATGATGAGGTCCTTTGACAATAGTGGAGTTCTTTGCAAAGCGGATACAACGTGTTATAGCAGCACTCGAGATAACAATCCAATCTCTGGAGATATAGACTACTATGGTGTGCTGCAACATATTATTGAAATTCAGTACTTAGATAACCTTAAGGTTGTACTGTTTAAATGTCAATGGTATAATGTTCTGTCAGAGGCAAACGGGTTCAAGATTGACGATTACGGCTTCACCTGTGTTAACCACACCAATTTTCTACACACCGACGAGCCGTACATTCTTGCATCTCAAGCTACGCATGTGTTTTATTTGCCGGATCACACAGACCGTGCTTGGATCATTGTCTTGACAGCACCCATAAAACGTCAGGTGGTTCTTGCTGGACGAACATCAGGTGATGAAGTTGAGGCATACCAAGAAGGGAGCACCAGTGGTCAACGTGCTACGATAGTTGGTGATCAACATGAAATAGTTCAGTGGGGTAGAGATGATGAAGAGGGTGAGATGGTTGACGTTAAAGTTGCTGCAATCACTGAACAAAACACGGGAGAACATTTGGGAGATTCAGATCAGGAGGAGTTTTCGTCCAGCAATGATCTAGAGGATGAACATGATGTTAACACTGATGAGGGTAGCTATGAGTCTGAGGAGAATGACCATGTTAGCACTGATTCGAGCAGCAATGATTCGGATGATAACGATGATGGGGGGTCGGATGAAGCAGAACTCTCTGATGCAAGTTAGAAGAATGATGACAGTTTCACTTAACTTGACAATTTATGCAGCATACTTGCATTAGGATGTGTACTACGACAGTTTGCTCTTTCTGTTATTTGCTTGTTGTTTTTGTCTAAACAGTTTGTAACAAATACTTTGTCTCGGTTTAAATAATGTTCAACTCCAATATTTCCTTAAAAACAGGTTATGTAGATGTTTTATTCAACATATGGGATGTTGTTTACCCATGCATTGTCTGCTGGAGACCCAAAATACAGGTCTTCACCGTATTTCTTTGAAACGTTGTTGCTGGAATTTGCCCTGTAAATTGTTAAAACAGGGCAACCTGTTTGGGACTTCTGTTTGCTTCGGATAGGACCAGACCTGCAGGAGCCAAACCCAGCCTTCTTGTTTGGGCCATACCAGAACTTGCTTATGTTTGGGCCATACCAGAAGTTGCAGGAGCCCAAAACCCAGTCTTCTCAACTTAGTGGATGCCAAATGGAACTTAGTGGATGCCAAATGGGTGAATTCAGTACAAGACAAGCCATGTGTTATTTGTCTTGTTGCAGAGAGAATTAATTATGGCAACTGAAGGGGAGTAACGTCCACAGTCGGGTTTGGACAGCACCATATCCCGAGGCAGATTTTTTCCCACAAAACCTTTTGTTTCCCTCCATAACATATATTCGGACTTATCATTTTTCAGAGCTGAAGGCAAAGCTTCTCAAAGCTTGGCGAAGTATAGATGAAGCTCAGCTGGTAATTCTTTCTCTCTGCAGCTCAGCGGTAAGTTCGGTCCTGCAGCATGCGTGGGTTCCCTTCATCTGTTTGATGTTGTACTGCATGTGAACAAGCCACTATCTGTAGGTTATGCTTTGATATACTGCAAAAATGGATTTCCTCTATGCGGTTCTTGTGTTTAGGTTCATTTTTGTTTAGGCTTCTCTGTTAGGCATGCTTTCTTGTGTTTAGGTTCCATCTGTGTTCATCGATCAAGCTTGCTCTATTGTTATCTGTTTCTTGTTCTTCACCATATTTTCTTCATGTTCTTTGTTTCAATCATAGAGTATGTTCCGACTGGGTGTTCTTTATTGTGAAAGCTGCGACCTTTATCTCTAACCTATACAGTGGCTGGCCGAAAAGATAAGTTCGGTTATCTCAGTCCCATGTATATTTATGTTTTCTTAAAGTGTTTCAAACAAGCATGACCGGTTCGAAGAGAGTTGACGGGAGGAAACAAGCTGGACAGCAAGTGCCACTGCGTAGATCTCCACGGAAATCTGGACGAAACACCAAACGTAAGTTCATTCTTATGGACTTATGCTTGGGTGGTCACACAAAAACTGTTGTCCGAGTTGAATGGCTAATTTGTTTCTTTGTTAATTTCCATGCTGCAGAGAGGAGCTTGGAGACATCAGATTGTGCAACACTCTGTCCCAACACCTATGACGAAACGTCGAGGGAGGAACCAGCCGCCCCAACACCTGTGGAAGAATCAGTAGCAGGTTATTCTAACATACTGTATATATATCAGGGTTACTGAAATGTCTAGCATTACTGAAATATCTGTGATCGTATTTAGCCTATTGTCGTTTATTCATGCACCTGACGCTTGGGCATGCAGCTCATGTCCCTGCACCTGATGATGTCCTTCCACCAAGTGTCTTGAAGTTACGTCGTGGGAGAACCCGTTGTATTAGGCTATCAAGAAACGGTATAAACGAAAAAGAAGAGCTCAAGTTTAATGAACAAGGTCGGGTGTGTTCTCAAAACGCCTCAAATTTTGCATCATGGTGCGGGTGTATTGTCCGTAAACGGACAAATGTACCTTTCCAAGTGAAAGATTTGGGTGATATTCCCAAGGAACCAATAAACTATGAAGCTAAGATGCTTGAGGTGGTATCAGTAAGTATATAGGCGTACACTCTTTTCATTGATCACCTTTTTTTACTGAAACAGAATGGTTGGAGATTGATGTTGGGTTTGTATATGTTTAGGAAAAGTTCGTGGTGCCTGATGATGATAACCTGAAAAAGCTAATTGTCACGGTCCTAAGAGACAAGTACAGAAACTACCGTGCAAATTTGAAGCGTTTCCACTACGATAGGTATCCTACAAATGAAGAGTGTCTCCAACATTGTCCTCCAGATGTGGTAAAAGAAGACTGGGTATATTTAGTGAATTGGTTCAGTTCTGATGAATTCAAGGTCTTAAATCTATCTCAAATAAAATCTTGTTATTTATCACATACATTAGGATCAAGTAAGTTTATCTCAAGCTAATTATTTTTCTACTTCTCCGGTTAGATCATAAGCGAACGAAACAAAAAAAAAGGTCTAACCAGGTTATGCGCCACACATCTGGAGCATGCATCTTTGCAAAACGTGAAATGCCGGAGGTAACTGTGTAGCTCTTATACTGCTTTAACCTGTAGGTTTTACTGTTGATTGAAAATTAGCCATATATTATGTGTTGTGGAACAGATTGAGAAGAACAACGGTGTCCATCCTAGGGAGTATCACATGTTCTTGAAAAATCATCTCGACAAAAAGGGGATCCCAATTGATGCAAAGTCAAAGTCCATTATTGTATGTATACACTCTAAAATCTTTTTATTCAATGTGGATTTGGTCAATCCATCATACTGTGTAAATAATTGCTTGTAGGACCAAGTTGAAGAGATGGCTGCTCAAGTAGAAGTTGAAGATGATCTGCCTTTAAACAAGGATGCCTTATACGAGGAAGTTTCAATGTCGGAGAGGCGTAGAAGTCGTATCTCCAAGGTAGCAAGGGCCATGGAGAGTGTGCAGCTAAGACAAGCAAGGGAAGAAACAAAGGAGTTTAGGACAATTGCCGAAGAAAGTGCTCGTAAGGCTGAAGAAGCCACTCGGTAACTGGCTGAATTTCAGGCCAGTATGGCTGCTGTTCAGAGGGATATGGCTATCATGAGAAGGGCTATGCTAGCAAATGGCCATCTCCAATATGATTACGAAACACAAGGTAAACCGACATACAAACATGTTGATGAGTATTTCAGCTATTAATACGTACGAAGATATTATTCAATTTCGACTAACACTTGGGTGGTTTGATGTGCAGATCCAAATGCTTGAACTGGGAGCAGTACTGACTAATTTTCATACTGTTAAGCTTTTTAACACCATCATGATGATAGTTGGTGTAACGGACTGTTAGATAGGCCATGGTTTAGTTGATGTGTATGTTTTTGGGGATCAACCTGTCTGTGGGGATGCCTACTTGGTTTTCTGGTTAGTATGCATGATATGCATTCGACTTATGACGTGTTCTATGTACAAAGTTTCATAGTTTTTTGGTTGTTATGCATGATGTGTATTCAGATGAACTTCAACCAATTATGGTTACTGTCTTGGTAGATTAATGTCAGCTGAAAGGTTGTTGACCGAATGCACTTATAGCAGCAGTGAATGGATTTACATATATATGAAAAGAACATGTAAAACGGCAAAAATTACTGTTGTTATGCATACATAATTGACAGCACAAATAAATTAGGATTGCAACAAATTATAACAACTTGCATCGACTTTATGTTGACACAGATACAAAGATGTAACAAAGCCAACTTTTGGACAACAATACTACCATTCAGATACATACATTGACGATAACAATGTGTGAGTGAACATAAATAAGCTTGATTCATTACAAATATCATGGACGTTGAAAACAGAGGTATTGTTACAACTAAAATCCTATCGTAGATTTAAATTTTTAACGACAATGAAATTGGAAATTGTTTTTAGTCGTGTCTAAAACAATACTAGTACTACAGAACATTGTCATCACTAATAATAATCTATAATGTCGACATACAATTGTCGTCGTTCATCTGTGTTTAACAACAACCTGATTCCGCTGTAAAGTTGATGTGGGGAGCCACATGCTAACAGCGGCAAGCCTTTTACAACGGCAAATTGTCTACGTATAGACATTTAACGACGGGGATTACCGCGACGATGATTTAGTCGTTGTTAACCCTTAGCAACGGTATTTATGAAGTTAGCAACGCATTTTTGCCGATGTTTATGCTCGAGTTTCTTGTAGTGATAACTACCATAGGATAAGAAAACATTGCGTCGCCTAAGATATTTAACATCATTTGGTGACTTAAAAGTTAAATCACAAAGCAGGCTAAGTGTAGATTGAGAGTTGAGATCATCTGGACTGAAACTTTTATGACTCTATCTAGAAAATATTTGCAGATGTTAGTAAACTCTTCAATAACTTGAAAACCGGTTTAAATAAAAAATTGAATACTTATAAATAATTTGAATTTTTTTTACGGGAAAATTGGTTATCTAAGGATTAACATTGATGATGTGGTGACTAATAGTTTATAAGAACTCTAGCCCTAACTGTGTTGTGACACACTGAAACTTACGAGAGAAAAATAATTGTTAACAATTAGGAGGGTTGGACTAAATTCCAAGTATTGTAAAAGTATAAGGACTAATATGTAGAATAATAAAAATTTAGGATCGTCATGCAAATCATACACATCATTGAAATTGATCGTGAAATTGAAAAAATTTAAGTATGAGGTTATGAGGTGCACAGTCTTCTTAAGTCAATTTTGTCCTCTCACCCATAAGTTCGTACTCGAGGGTTTATGGAATGATCACCTCACTGAATACAACAATGTCGTCTGGTAAAAACTAACACAAAGTTTCTCATGATTGAACTGAACAACGCCTGAACTTATACTGATTGACCGAACACGATAGTCAACACTAAAGAAAGGTCAAACGGGACAATCAGAAAGAGTCTCTGATGAACGTCAACACGATCGCTAAAGAAGAAGAATAAAAATAGGTCAAATTACCTCAATATTCAGCCTGAACTTATACTGATTGACCGAACACGATAGTCAACACTAAAGAAAGGTCAAACGGGACAATCAGAAAGAGTCTCTGATGAACGTCAACACGATCGCTAAAGAAGAAGAATAAAAATAGGTCAAATTACATCAATATTCACTTATGTTGACACATGTAACTGAACAATTGAAATTTGTGTTGACAGGTACTTCTATTTCAAAATGTTATTGAACAATTACAAACATATATATATATATATATACAAAAATGACTAAAATACCCTTACACTTAACTTCTTCATGTCTATGTTCTTAATCTTCAATCTTTTCTTTCTCGATTCAAACTCGAAATCTGATTTCGAACTCAAAAATGCAGATCTGTGTTCTAAATCAGATTTTGGATGAACATGAAAAACAAAATAAAAAGGGAATGGTAAAATTTATTTTAGTGATCATTTAATTACATTTGCCAAACAAATTAGATTGAATATGACAAATTTAACCAAAAAGTCACATTTTGAAACGCACATAATTATTTAGCTACACACATAATTATTTAGCTATACACAAAGACATAAATAATCATATAATCATATAATGTAAATTTAACATAAGTGATGATTGTGATAGTTTACCAATAAAGAAATCTTAACCTTTACGGAAACAAATTATTCATCGTGTCTACTGCATATTCCTTCTTTAGCAGCTTAGCTTGTTTAATTTCTACACGTACTTTTTGTGTGTGTGTGTGAGGTGGGGGGCAAATTTTCTACACGTACTTGATGATTAGGAAAATAGACATCACCTTTCATTATGAACTGTTACGTCTCTCTTTTTCCTTCCTAATCACAACGCGCGTTTCTCTAATTTTTCACCAAAATATACCTCAATTAATAAAAAAAAAATACCAAAATATTCTCGGATTACAAACAAATATGAAAAAACCACTCGCGAATCAGAGTCAGACCATATATTTTTTACTTTACTGTCAGTTTCGCCCGCGACTCCCATTCACGGGTGGAACTGACGGTAAAGTAAAAAACATATACTATTGACTCTCATTCGCGGATGGCTTTTTCACCCGTAAATGTAAGTCTTGGGTAAGTATAGATTCATTTTTGTTTGTAAACCGAAAATATTTTTGTATTTGCTAAATTAGGATATATTTGGGTGAAAAATTCGCGTTTTTCAGCTATGCACTAATGTTCACTCTTTTCCTGGAAATTTTATGGCTTTTAAATTTTAATGCCATTCTTTTAATCAATAGGGTTGTATCGATATGGGCTAAAAGTCGGGAAACATGGTAAAAATGGTCGTGTTCCATAACGTAAACGGACCCCCAAGCTTACCTTCATCTGCAACAACAATTTAGAAGAAGCAAATATAAAAAAACAGTGGTTATGGATTTGCTTTCCATCTTCTTCTAAAGGAAAATGAAGCACTCCAACGAGACCAGAGGGTTGTCAAGAAGAGACTCATCCGCCGGAGAGGGGGAATTCAGGCTGTTTAAGGCCTCCTTCATCTTCCTTCCTTCTCTCGCATTTGCCATAAAATACTTTCTACTATCTCCACTGGCCTTCCCCATAGAACCTACTTCCCTGACGCTGCTATTTCCGATTCTACCCCTTGCCGGGCTCCTCACGGTGGCCGGAGACCTCGATCGCTGCGATGAAACTGGGAGTGCACCACACAATTCACTCCGTCTACGATCCCCAGCAGCAAATTGTCGTTGAACATGTCCTTGACCACTGACCGACCTTATAACGGGAGGATGCTTCGGTTTCGTTACTGTAAACTTCTTCACTGTCGTCGTTGGAGACTGCACCATTGACCTTCTGGAAACCACCGTCTGTCTGACCTTGACCACATCCTCGAGTTCCCTGCTAATGGCGTCATCATTCTCGACTACTTCTCCTCTCTCTGCTGCAATGGTGGTGTTCGTGGTAGCAGTAGAGAAGCTCCCGCTAACGCTGCAAATCTCCGAGTACTCTGAAGCATCGCCTTCGTCGTGGACAGAGACGGCTTCTCCCTCCTTGAGAGCAGTCTTCTCTTGTTGTTGGAGGTCATGTGACAGCGTTTCTGACACCTTTGGGGTGGGAGGGTCCGGAGTTGGTGCATGGAAAGGCGTTTCGGAGAGAACTTCTTTCACCGTCTCGTCCTCGAGTGGAGGAGAGCGGTGGCTGTTCGGAGCATTATGGCCGTCGTGGTCCCTTCTGGCGGTGCTGATACAGCAGCCCATTTGCTATGAGATTGATTCTAAAAGACAAGAGAGATGGAATATACATAGAAGTTTTAGAAAGCAACGTTCTTTTGTCTATGAAAAGTTGCTTTTCTTCAAAGTTGAATTTGTTTGAGCGGGATAGATAAAGGAGAGTTCAGATAAATACTAAAGAACGTATTGTCAAAAAAAACAGAAAAATTTATACATACGATAGACGATAGGAGACCAATATTTTTTTTAAACCACTAGGGTATTTGTCTCAACGATTCGTTAAAAAAAATATTAATTAATAATTATATTAGTATAGAAAACTGATGCTTACGCGATATTTATTATTTATTATATATATATATATATATATATATTAAATAATACATAATACATACATAATTTATTTAATATATATTATTTTTCATTCTTTTTAAATATTTAAGGATAAATTTAATTTAATAATATATAATAAAAGTTAATGCGTATTTCTAAAAAATGTTAAAACTATTAGTATTTATATATATATATATTATTTTAAGGGTTAATAACCAAAAAACAAACAGAACTTTGAGGAAAAACCAAACAGCAAATCGAACTTTTTTTGTTGACAAGAACAAACCAAACTTTTGAAATTAAGCAATCAACAAACCTACCTCAAATTTTCATTACGTTTGAATGAATATTTCAATGTTTGAGGGAGTTATTAAGTCAACGTTAGTTGAAGTATTTTAAGAAAAGATTATTACGACTTAATAACTTCCTCAAACATTGAAAAAATTCGATCAAACATAATGAAAATTTGAGGTAAGTTTGTTGTTTGCTAAATTTCTAAAGTTTGGTTTGTTGTTTGTTAACAAAAAAAGTTCAGTTTGCTGTTTGATTTTTCCTCAAAGTTCGGTTTGTTATTTGGTTATTAACACTTATTTTAATGTTTTTGTGACTTTTATTAGTGTCATATGCTTATGAAAATGTTAGAATCATTAGTAGCTAGTTATTCATTTTAGTAATTTTAATCATACAAACACTATTTTATTAATGAACTCTTAAATTACTAAGAAAGTAGTTGTATATCTTAGTTTCCCATAATAGTACTTCTTAATTTAATTTTTTTTCGTTAAGTATTAATGTTATTTTGTATCAGTATATATAATTATATTGTCTTTAAATAGACTCACACACACACATATATATATATATATATCATTTACAATAGTAAGTAAAGGGTTGTACCTTTATAACATGTAGATATATATATCTTATACATACACAATTGAAAAAATATTTTAAGTGAAAGTTTTTAATTCACTAAAGTGTATTTCCCTAATAATTATACTAGACTACGACATACGATATGTGTGTGCACGTCGTCGTCGTTGGTCGCGTGTGAGGTGTAACGAAGACATGATTGTTCTCACTCCTAAGATAATACAAGAATAGTACGAAAATTAAACATTTGATTTAAATATTATTAATGCAATAAATTTAATTTGCATAAGATAATTAAATATAATTTAAAATTTCTAAATATTTTTAAGAAAATGCTCGAGATTCCTTTTAGTAGTGTTTCTTGTTTCCTTGATTAAAATAATATTGATGTAAAATTAATTAATTTGCATAAAATAATAAAATAAACTTAAAACTTTAATTATTTTAAAAAAAATGGCTTGAGTGACCGGGAACAATAAATATTACACTAAAGGAAATCTCGGTCGCTCGGGCAAATTGTTGAAAATAATTAGGGTTTTTAAATTTTATTTCATTATTTTATGCAAATTAAGTTTAGTTTTACATCAATAATATTTTAATCAAATGTGTACTTCGAAATCAATAAACACTACTAAAAAGAATCATGGTCGCTCGAGCATTTTCTTAAAAATATTTAGAAATATTAAATTTAATTAACTTATGAAAATTAAGTTTATTTTTACATTAATAATATTTAACTCAAATTTTTATTTTTCGTAAAATTCTTGTATTATTGTAGGAGTTGGAACAACAATATCTTCGTTATCTCTCACATACGACCAACGACGATGACGTGCACGCGCGTAGTGTGTGTCGTAGTCTAGTATATATAATGTTTAACTTATTACAAAGTTATATATAATGATGATAAGTGACAAAAGGATATAAATAATCTTACATTAACTTTTTTTATTTACATATGAAATTATTTTTCTTCAAAAATAGATAAAATAACAAAAAATAACAAAGAATTACTAAAAAATAAAAATTTATAGAAAAAATCCAAACAATTAAAAGATCTTAGGTAAAGGTATTTAGTAAGAGATTTTTGTCATTTCATGTATGAGTTCATACTTAGTTCATACTTAATTATGTCATAAGTAATACTAGACTCCGATACGCGCATAGTGGATTCTAAAACTTCCATTTAATTTAATTTTAGGTTGCATATGAATTTTTTTATAACTATTCATTGAGTGAATGAAAATTGACTCTTAGAGAAAAATATAGATATATGAGCAATATGATTAGTAGTAAATGAAAAGAGTATACTCAAATTATTTAATTATACAATTACATAAAATTAAGATGTATATCTTCCTCCTAACTAACTATAAAACAAAATTGAACAGTTAACTGATATAGCAAAATAAAAAGAATATAATCAAATATAATTAAAGAAAATTACGATGCACATTTTCGTCTTTACTATAACAAAATTGAACAGTTACTTGTTAAACCTAACAAAATATTTTGTAGACTCCGTTCGAGTATATATATTGATAATTCGAATTTTTTCAAAAACTGTTTAGTTTAGAAAAAGTATTTGAAAAAGTGTATATCGAAATTTTTTTTTTAGAAAAGTATGTATACGCGCGACGCGCCTATTGAATAGGCGCATCCCAGGGGTGCGCCTACTGCAATAGGCGCACGCCAGGGGTGCGCCTATTGCCTAAATTTTTTTTTTTTTCGCAAAAACACCGGACACCGGTCTATCAGAAACCACGTTGATTTTAAGTCTGCTTATGGTTTTCCTCCTAAATAGAAATTGAGAGATAGTCTCACGCGTTGCTTCATCTCAGTATTCATAGGTCCAAACTCCAAATTTTCCAACTTGTTCTGAACAACAATGAAACAAAGTTGTTTATTCACAAGTTTCTGAATGAGACTTTTCTTCAGATACACTAGCTAGTTTGACATTTTCAGGAATTACTCCTGCAAAAGAGCTCTTTGGGGTTTCCACTGCCTTTTTCTTCGGCATCTGAAGACTCTTGATTTTCTGCATAGTGTACTCGTTGATTTTAAGTCTGCTTATGGTTTTCCTCCTAAATAGAAATTGAAGTCTTTCATCACAAACTACTCTCTTCTTCGTAGGGTGATTCAGTTTGTTGTCATTGATATACCGCGCTATAATTGCTCCAACATCTTGCTGAGAGATCTAATCATGCGTCTCTACACCAACCGATTTGAGAAACTCGATGAGATTACTCGATCCCCATCTAACAAATTCCATTTTTCTTGATTGGTACTTCCTTTTTCTGAACAACTTGTTCTGAACAACAATGAAACAAAGTTCATGTTGTTGGTAGATGATGTGTATTTATGTTGCTCCAAATATAAGCTCCGGAGCACGGTTATAACACGAAAAAATGTATGGTATGTTTGCCTCACACTTGACCTGGACATTCAACAAGAAAAATCGAACAGGGTATAGGCTAACTAACAGCTGCAACACATTAGAGGCAGGCATGCTAGAAAGGTCCTGCAGCTGCAATCTTCCGAATATCTTGTAAAGCTTCTCCAATGACTATAGCTTTTTATCTGAGTTCAAGCCTGCTTATGGTTTTCCTCCTAAATAGAAATTGAGAGATACTCTCTCCAGTAAAGAAGAAAGGAAGTTCTAAGAAGAAATGGTTTTCCTCCTGAAAATGTCAAACTGGCTAGTGTATTTGAAGAAAAGTCTCATTCAGAAACTTGTGAATAAACAACTTTGTTTCAATGTTTGACCTCGCGGATGTTGTTCAGAACAAGTTGGAAAATTTAGGGCAGGAACCTAAAGTATTTAACTTCTGATAACTTCCTTTCTTCTTTATTGGAGAGACTATCTCTCAATTTCTATGTAGGAGGAAAACCGTATAAGCAGGCTCAAAATCAGATGTTTTTCAAAAAGTAAGCATATAGTAGGAAAAAAGCATACATGGAGGAATTTGGTGCGCGTAGAGGAATTTGGACTTATGAATACTGAGATAAAGCAACGCGTGAGACAATCATCTCGGTGGTTTGTTAACAAATTGATTTTCTGTCCTCTTGATCCTAGACCCTTTTGTTAACAAATTGATCTTCTGTCCTCTTGATTCAAGACCCTTCCTAACCATTGGAAGGGGATCAGTTTTCTTCTGTCCTCACCGTACGACAGAAGATATTCGGAAGATTCAGAATCTTGTGAATAAACAACTTTGCTTCATTGTTGTTCAGAACAAGTTGGAAAATTTAGGACAGGAACCTAAAGTAACCCTAAAGAGCTCTTTTGCAGGAGTAATTCCTGAAAATGTCAAACTAGCTAGTGTATCTGAAGAAAAGTCTCATTCAGAAACTTGTGAATAAACAACTTTGTTTCATTGTTGTTCAGAACAAGTTGGAAAATTTGGAGGAAAACCTGTGAATACTGAGATAAAGCAACGCGTGAGATTATCTCTCAATTTCTATTTAGGAGGAAAACCATAAGCAGACTTAAAATCAACGTGGTTTCTGATAGACCGGTGTTTTTGCGAAAAAAAAAAATTTAGGCAATAGGCGCACCCCTGGCGTGCGCCTATTGCAGTAGGCGCACCCCTGGGATGCGCCTATTCAATAGGCGCGTCGCGCGTATACATACTTTTCTAAAAAAAAAAATTCGATATACACTTTTTCAAATATTTTTTCAAAAGTGAACAGTTTTTGAAAAAACTCTGATAATTCTTTTGAAATTCCATTTCTTAACCAAAACGTTTGGTGATGACTACATGTAATATTTTTGTTACTATGCGTGAGAAAGTAAGATACAATTATTTGTTACTAAGAATATGATCAAACAAATATATATTGATATTTAATAAAGTTGATCTTGCTCATTGTTTATAATTACTTATAGTCATACTCTGAGTATTTTCATTCACATACCATGTCATACTATTTCATATCATATCAACTATCGCTTAATGCCCGACCTCGAACTTTCTAGGAGTAGTCATACCGATTATTTCAACGACTATTACAAATCTACCATGATAACATCAACTATCGCTTATTGCTATATTTCGAACTTTCTATGAGTAATTTTCACTCATATACCATGTCATACTATCTAATCTCATTCCAACAATATTTAATGGCCGACCTCGAACTTTCTATGAGTATTTTCACTCCTACAACATCCCTAGGATTCAGTCTTATGCACTCATACCATTTGCAATTTAAGACGTACGCTCATAAGTCAGAACTCGTCAATGAATGCATTCAATATACTCTTAAGGTATCTTAACACGCTCACTACCAATTCTATAAAACAACGACTATTACAAATGTATCATGACAACATCAAGAAATTCCCACTAATTTGCACACACAAAAAATAAAATTCTCACTATTACAAATCTATCATGACAAAATTGACATTGTACCTTGTTCATAGTCTGGAGGCAAATGTGTTCCCTCAAGACCGCTTTTTGAGTATTTTACACCTGATATCTCCTTACCCCAAAATTTGAAAATCTAGGCACTCTCACACCTTCACCCTTTCTTTTAGTAATTTACTTCCCACATCCGACCGACCTTTATTTGAGTATTTTATTCCTGACATCCGACCGACCTTTCTTTGAGTATTTTACTCCTGACATCCGACCTTTCTTTGAGTATTTTACTACTGACATCCCATATTTCTTTGAGTATTATACTCCTGACATCCGACCTTTCTTTGAGTTTTATACTCATAACATCCGACCTTTCTTTGAGTATTATACTCCTGACATCCCCAGGATTTAAGACATTCAATATACTCTTAAGACATACGTCTTAAAAAACTGTTTCATAAGTCCGAACATGTCTGTGAAGACATTCAATATACTCTTAAGATATCTTAACAATCTCACTACCATGTTTATGAAACGACGACTATCAAAAATCTACTGTGACAACATCAAGAAAGTACAAGTAAAATTTGCACCAAAAAATAAAATTAGATATTTGATTAACTTTTTCCTTATTTTGATATTTTCAGAGTTATTGTTTACATTAATATTTTCAGAGTTCATAAAGTAGGGTTGAGAGTTAAGTATATTCATATTTTAATTTTTAGATATATTTGGAATGTAGGGTTAAGTAAACAAATACTCATAGAATCTAAATTTGTTCAATCCTAAATATATTTTGTAAAGATAAACTCTGAAAATTAATATTGATTTTTATATTTCAGTTATTCATAAAATATTATTTCAACACATCATCGGGATTATTCTAATTTTATAGTAAAATATTTTTTTTTTCTCGACATGTAATACCTAAATTTTAGATGATATTAGTTTGGAGTAATAATATATTAACCACTTTTGGCAGTTGGAATCACCCATGCATTAATATTAATAATACTAAAAAGTTTTTTTAACATTTTAATAATCTCATTATTTGAAAATACTCTATAATACATAATTATCATTATAAAAAATGTATACATTAATCAAATATCTCCCTTCAATTTGATTCTAATTTTTCTAATTTGATTAATTTTTTTGTATTTATTACTTCACGCGATAGAATATGTATATTCAATAGGGCTGGGCATGAACCGGTTCGGGGTCGAACCGGTTCAGAACCGTACCTTTACCACATTTTAAAACCGGTACGGTTTACCGCTCCAGTTTTTGGCCGCTCCAGATTTTGGCTGATTTACCATACCTGTTCTGAACCGGTTCAAAAACCGGTTCGACTGAACCTGTTTATACAAAAAAAAAAAAAATGAACCTGTTTTTACCCCAAAAAAAAATAAAAAAATTGAGGTTCCAATTCAGCAAGCATCCAATTGAGATTACAATACAAACATAAATCCAACTGAGGTTCCAATACAAACATAAATCCATTACAAACAATCAAACATAATACTACACTTAAAACTTAACATTAGTTACTTCAGCTTCTATCAAAATCTCCAATAATGTGTCAACCAATCCACCAATTTCCTCATGAAATGTCTACATGGAATGAGAACAGAACCCGGCTGCTAGCTTAAAACTTAACATTAGAACAGAAATGTCTGCAAAGAATTTTTTATGCCGTACGGCTGCTAGCTTCGTTTCTGCTCGGGTTGGAATCATTCCAATAGCTCCGATTTTACCAAAGGATTTGGGAATAGAGAAACAAATCACTGGTGGTCTCATAGTTGTGGGTTCATATGTTCCCAAAACCACAAAACAAGTTGAAGAGCTTAAATCACAGTGCGGACACTTCTTGAAGTGTGTGGAGGTTTCTGTTGCTAGAGTTGCCATGAGATCAAAAGAAGAAAGGGAGGAAGAAATTGACAAAACAGCACAACTTGTGGACATATACCTGAGGGCTCAAAAGGATACTTTAGTGATGACAAGTCGTGAGCTTATCATTGGAAAAAGTGCTTCTGAGAGTTTGGATATCAACTTCCGGGTCAGCTCTGCACTTGTTGAAATTCTTAGGAGAATTACAACGAAACCTCGTTACATTTTGGCTAAGGGTGGTATTACATCATCGGATCTTGCAACAAAAGCACTCGAAGCCAAGTGTGCAAAGATAGTTGGGCAAGCACTGGCTGGTGTTCCCTTGTGGCAGTTAGGTCCTGAAAGCAGACACCCAGGAGTTCCTTACATAGTTTTTCCGGGTTATAATCTATTTCTCTGATTCACTACCGTTAGCTGCTTTCATTTTGTGGGCATACGCTCATAGTTTCTAGTCCTCCTTGTAGGTAATGTTGGCAGCAATTCTGCAGTAGCTGATGTTGTGAAGTCATGGGCACTTTCATCCAAGGTTCCATCAACCAAAGACCTTCTCCTGGTAAGAATCAGACAAGTGCATAAGAGGAGAGCACAAAATCACTTCCATTACTCTGTCTCTGATTTTGCTTCTTATCATCTATTATGTGCATCAAAGAATGCGGAAAGGGGTGGATATGCTGTTGGGGCCTTCAACGTGTACAATTTGGAAGGAGTTGAGGCAGTTGTTGCTGCTGCAGAGGAGGAACGAAGCCCTGCCATTTTACAGGTGTTTTGAAATAAACTTTAGAAGTAGATTATTTCAAAGATTAAACATTCAGACCATCATATTGTGAATGATTACTGTGTCAAAAGCATGATTCTATTGTACAATCTATGCTCTGCAGATCCATCCTGCTGCATTTAAGCAAGGAGGAGCTCCTTTTGTTTCTTGTTGTATTTCTGCTGCCGAACGAGCCAGTGGGAGCATTAGTACTTTATTTTGAGGGTAAATAGTGCTTACCTACAAAGTTTGTACACGAAGAGTGAAGACGAACCTGCGACGAGCAGCGACGAACGGCGACGAGCAGCGACGAACGGCGACGAGCAGCGACGAACGGCGACGAGCAGCGACGAACGGCGACGAGCAGCGACGAACGACGACGAGCAGCGACGAACGGCGACGAGCAGCGACGAACGGCGACGAGCAGCGACGAACGGCGACGAGGGAGACGAGGGCGACGGGCGGCGATCTGAGACAGAGTGATCAGTGAAGTCTGAAACAACAGAGTGAAACGCAATTAGGTCTTCTGTTACATGCTGGTTTGAAGTTATCTGGTCTGACCAAAGACAGAGTGAAAAACCGGTTTTGTCTGGTCTGAAGTAGTCTGGTCTAGTTTAGTATTTTAAGATTACAACAGGTACAAAATTAGGTTCGGTTAACCGGTTGTGAACCGGTTTTCTGTACCTATTCTGAACCGCTCCAGATTTTTTGAAAAAAAACGTTTGTTTTGTGAACCGGTTCGGAAACGGTACGGTTCGGCCGAACCGGTTTTTTTTGCCCAGCCCTAATATTCAACATATAAATATACATCAATTTAATTATATTTTAATCATTTAAATTTATAGATGAAATGTATTTTTATAACGATAACACTCACAATTAAAAAAATCTTTAACTTCTATATAATTGTAGAAAAATTAAATAGTCACAATTACCAAAAATAAATATAACGACTTGAGAACATAATATACAAGTATCATTATTCTATAAAATTGTAAAGGTATATAAAATAACAAACATAATAATTAAATTAATTTAAAAAATCGAATAAATAATAAATGGGATTTCTTCTTCCACCGTGGTTATTTTAATTTTTTAGTAAAATATTTTTGTTACTTTTTTCTCGACATATAATATTTAAATTTTGGATGATATTAGTTTGGAGTAATAACATATTAACAACTTTTTGCAGCTGAAATCATCCATGCATTAATATTAATAATACTAAAAAAAATTATAATTTTTTTTTAACATTTTAATAATGGAAAATGTATGAAAAAGATGTAATATGTTTGCCAAATATGGTAACTGATGCAACTTGTTTTGGACCGCGGGTTTTGGATGTTTTATGTTTCATTTTATTGGTTTGCGAGAAAACGTTAGTTTTTCCGTTATATTGTGCGTTTAAATTGTACACTGCAGCCCACGTGACTGATTTTTTGAACAATTAAAAATAATAATTAAAAATAGTAAAACTACCCTCCTAAATTGTACCTCTATCTCCCCCTCTAGCACGATCGCTGCACTGATTTGCTCGCTCAAGCGATTCCCGCCTTCTGCCAGAGATTGGAGCTTTCACTTTCTCAATCCTCTCTGTTCCGAGGTTGAATTGATAGGTTTACCCTTTTAGGTTCTTCCCCATTTCTCTCCTAATCGACGCTCTCTTCTGATCCATAGAAGAAATTACTGTTTCTAGTCTTGCTGTTGAGTTCGTCCCCCTCGTATTAGCGAGGCGCAGACTCGTTGAGTCAACTTTCTTGCTGCACCATCATTTATCTATGTGTGTTCTTGTTTAATGTTTATCATCTCCTCTGATCCGCCTTGAAGACAAAAGATTCATTTTTTTGGATGATGTTGACGGTTATTCTTGTTTGGGATATTGGGTTGAGATTAACAATGTCGGTGTTCCCTCTCATACATTTTTGTTTGTATCTATTCAATGCGTTAGATTGGCATACATAATTGGCTTATCCGAACCATTTATTCTTCGTTCAATCATCTTGTACCATGACTTCTTTCGTGTTTCACCCTCCGATAACGGTCGGTGTTTGTTACAATTCCAGCCCATGACGTTTTTCTTCCTGCACAAGTCCATTTTTCTTCTCATATAACAAAATTTGATCTGGACTATTATCTATCTAACTAATCATGAGGATATTTGATCTGATCCAAGTTAATCAAAATCAACTTTTGTTGGTTCCTGATATGTAGATAAAATTGATCGGGATGCAGCTGCTGGTGGAATTTGTTGTTAAGCTAAGCTATATGCCATGACTAACGTTATTGAATCTCTCAATCCTTCCTTTGCTTCGTTTGTTAGAGCTCAATCGCTCATTCGATCTAGGTAGAATACAACTGTTGATCAAACCAGCAGAATTGGTCTTTGAATATTATGAGATTATGTCCTTATACAAGCTAACCAATTTGGATCTAGTGTTGCAGTTTGTAGGCCGATGTATCTATTGACAAACGTTTTGCATCTTTCATATGAATTCTATTTCTAGTAGCATTGAACTTAGTGATCTTCTTTTTCTTCAATGCAGTAATTTTTCTTTGTTTCTTCCTTTCACATCTAGATACTTCCTATACACCATAACAACACTTGTCATCGAGGGAAGTCGATCCTGCTGACTATTAACAACCATGGAACTTCGTATCATTTTCATTGAATTTTGAGTGGTTGGGACTTGGGAGCAGAAGTGGCATCGAGCTCCTTAATATAATTGATCTCTTATACTTTCAGGAAACACAACAGAAGATCAAGATGAGAAGATCAAGATGAATGCTCTTATTCTTGTTGGTGGATTTGGGACTCGTATGAGGCCCCTCACCCTGAGTGTGCCTAAGTCACCATGATCATCCATCATGTAGTATACAACACTTTTCTATCTCCACTCCATCTTTAAGGTTGTTCCCAGACCCTTAAAGGTGTGTTGAAATCAAAAGGAAGATTTAAAATTATGCAGGGGAGGATTCATAATCAAATTATAGTGATGTTGATGATGAAGGAGATCCCTTGGGAGATGAAAATGATGAAAGATATCCCTTGGAGATCCCTTATGCTTCCATTTTGAGGTGTTAGGTTCTGTTTTGTGGTTTAGGTGAACTTGGTCTTGTAAGTTGGTATTTTGTAAATGCGAATGACAGTTAACTTGGGAAATAGGTGCTTATGTTAAAATGACATTTATGTGTATTCTGGGACAGGTTTTGAAGTGCAGGTGGAATTCAGTTGGGTTCTATTGGAATACTTTTTTTCCAGTCAATCAAAACATAATACATTTACTTTCAATTTGTGAACAAACGTTTTTTTATCAAAAAACAACTCTTACAAAACGTATTTTATCAGGAACCAACAAATACATAAACATCATTAACCAAAAGTCAGTCTGCTACGCAAACATAACTACTTCAAATACACATCCTAAAGACACTTCAATCAGCAACCAATTTTAAGATTACAATAAATAACAGTATCACAAGCACTCCAATAACATTAATCAACATCCTTTCTCATCTACGAACAAAAAAAACTTCGGCTTAGATCTTGATATGCATTTCTCGAAATTTGCTTACGATCTTGGGAAGGAACGACTGCATAACAACCCTGAAGAAGACAGGGGCATTTGAGGAATTTCACAATAAACAGAGATCACGTGCAAAACATGTGAGGGGTTAATGAAAATTTGTAACGGACACAAATGAAGTTCATCAAAAACCAACAACACCAAACATGTTACATAAAAAACAAACATTGTGTTGCTTTTACCACTTTGGGTAAACATATTACATATTTTTCATACTTTTCCCTTTAATAATCTCATTATTTGAAAATACTCTATAATACATAATTATCATTATAAAAAATGTATACATTAATCAAATATCTCTTTTCAATTTGGTTTTAATTTTTCAAATTTGATTAATTTTTTGTATTTATTGCTTCACGTGATAGATTATGTATATTCAACATATACAATAAGTCAATTTTGATCGATTTTAATTATTTAAATGTATAGATGAAATGTATTTTTATAACGACAACGCTCACAAATCAAAAAATCTTTAACTTCTATTTAATTGTAGAAACATTAAAAAGTCACAATTACCAAAACAAATATGACAACTTGAGAACATAATATACAATTATCATTATTATGTAAAATTGTAAAGCTATATAAAAAATAGATATAATAATTAAATTAAATTAATTAAAAAATTGGATAAATAATAAATGAGATTTCTTCTTCCACTCTATTTTAACTTTCAAACTTGATTATATTGTACATATTAATTATTTATTGCTTCATATAATAGATAATGCATATTTGACATATTAATTAAATCTAAATTCTCTTAGTTATAGATGAAATTATAACTTTTATAAATGATATAAGTCTTTAGATTCACAGTTATTTTAATGTCCGATAAAGTGAAAATATAATTTCATTTGTTATCGAGATATAACAAAAAATGGTGCATGAGAAAGGATGAAAGGATACTGATAGAAAAATATATAATTATCATCTTGTAAAATTTGTAATGTTACATACGTGTGAAGCTGGTTAATATGTATGTCTTTAATCTATAAGGTCATATGTTCGAGTCTTCGTGCATATAGTTTTTTTTATAAGTTTTTGAGAAGATACTTGAATAACCAAAATTTTAAATAGTCATGATAAATATAAATTAATTGAATTATTAATGGGTATTTGTGTAAATTTATAGGTGACGGTTACAAAAATCATTTCTCCCTTAATAATATAGATATGTTTATTAATTAATACAGTTCAATTTTCGAACCAAAAATATGTATTATTTATAAAATAATTAATCTTAATATATAATTAGTGCGAGGATAAAAACAAAACTTACACTTTGATGTTGTGATATCTACTAGTATATTGAGTTTTATGATGTTAGAAATGTATTATAATAAGTAGGGGTGAGGAAAAGGTGGTCTGGTTCGGTCTAGTTCGGTCTTGAGATCGGGACCGCAAAATTTTGGTCAATTAATTTCGATTTTAGACCGAAACCGAAACCGTTTGGACCGTTTATATTAATTTTATTTCAATTAATTTTGTTTTGTTTTTGTCTAGACCATTTGGACCGTTAGACATAATGTTTTATATATTTTTCTATTATGTATATATATCACTCTACAAAAACACAATACAAGAACCTAATTTTATTACTTCTTTATAAAATATATAATATATCAAAATAATATTTTATTCAATTGACATAATTTCGTTCTAAATTGAAATCAACCGATTAGACCGACTTTTTAAAAATTATTTCGAAATCAAAATAATTATACTATCCAATATAATGTAATATCATAATATAGAATTATATAAATTACTATAAGAGGATTGTATCTAATATAATTTATTAATGTTATAATAATTTATTATTGATCGAAATTTTTTTCATTCAAATTATATTATATTTTTTTTTCGAGCATTAATTTATAATTAATTCTATCAAATAAGACATATATAATAAATTCACTAAAAAATAGTTTATGGTCTTCAATGGTCCAACCCGATTCAATGTGTGGTTTACTATTTATAAGTAAAAAATAAAATGTCCCCTCTCCCCAGCCCTCCCGCCCCCTCCAAACTCCCTCTCCCCAGCCTGTCCTCTCCTCCCCCATCTCCTCTAGTCGCCCCCTCCAGCCCCCGTCGTCCCCCTTTCAGTTCGCATGTCCCCTCTCCTCCTCATCGCCTCCTCTCGTCGCCATCCCTCCTTCCTCTTCCATCATGCCCACCACCTCTCCCCATCCCACTTCAGTCACCACTCCTCCCCTATCTCCCCCCGCTGCCCCTACAGACCTTATTGTTCCCCTTTCAGTTCGCCATCCCCTCTCCTTCTCCCCGCCCCGCCATCCCTCCCTCATCTCCCCTCCCTTCCTGTCGCCCACCCCCTCTCCTTAGCCCCCTCCCTTCCTCTGCCTACATGTCTCGTCCTCTCTTCTCCTCTTCGCCCCCTCTCGCTGCATTCCCCCTCGCACACATTTCTTCCTTCCCTTTTCAGTTCGCTCACTCTCCTACTGAACTTTGAAGACAAATCTTAAACTGGTTGGACCCGCTAAAAAGAATCGGTCGGACCAGATGTAATGAACAAAATAAATTGGTTTAAACCGAAAAGCAGTCGAAAAGAAGAAAAAGAAAAAGTGAACTGGAAACCGACCGTTTTTTGTAAAATCAATCGATTTTTGTAAAATTGGTCGGTTCACACCGATTCAAACATTGTTGTTATGCAAGTCGGTCTTTAAGTTGAACCAAACCGTACATAGGTTTAGTTTACGGTTGGACCACTGGTTTGATTCTTATAACACTGATCTAAACTACTCTATTTTTTATTTATTTAAATACCATACATTTTTTTAATTGGGAACTACTCCCATATCTGTTATTATATTTTTCTAATAAAAGTATCTCTAGTACAAAATATTTTAAGCATCCAAACTTTAGTAATCAATCCAAAAATGTTGAATTATTTGTTCAAAGTTAAACAACAAGCCGTCTCTCTCCAAAAGCTCTGCTAGGGCACCTTGGGAGAAATCGTTGGGTCTTCAATCGACCCTTTGTCTCAGCCAATCCGGTTGATTTCTTGCGCAATCGACAACTGGAGGGAAAGGCGTGAGGGTAAGGGAAGTCTAAGTTGCTTCGGAGGGAGAGTGAGGGACCGACTGAGGGAGAGAGCCACCTGAACCCTAGGTGTGGCACCGATCGGCGATAATGGTGGAATCATGGAATCCAGCTATGGATAGAGCTGCCTGAGGACGAAAGCACGCATTCACAACCCCTTCTTACCCGACTCGGCAACCCCTAGCTCCACCACATCCGAGTCGGCGCCAATCCAATCAATCGGGGTACTCCTGGGAGGTAAGCCTATCTCAGTAGAACAGTTTCTTACTATTAATTGCTTTAATTCTTTGAGCCTCTAGGATGAATAGGTCAGATTACCAAAACGCTTCTAGCGTATATGATGATAGAACAATGCCTGGAAAGTATGTCGACATCCCTAAGAATGTTGATCTCTCAGTTGGAAATATGTGTGGGGGGAAGGTCATATGCGACAAGCAAGTGAAGGCTGCAGTGGTTCATAACGTGTTGGAACAAGCTTGGGGAAGCTATGCGGGGGTCCGAGTCCAAGAGTTGACAGGAGAGGTGATCCTCTTCGAATTTGAGAAGGAGGAGGATCTTAAGGATGCCATGGATTGGTGCCCGTGGGCAATCTAAGGCAGCTGCTTATCCCTCAAACGTTGGAAGCAAGGAATGAGGGTGGCAGAGGTTCACTTTACAATGGTTCAATTCTGGATACAGATTCATGGATTGGAAGTCGATAAGTTCTGTAAGAAGAATGCGATGAAGATAGGACAGAGTATTGGGAATGTGATGGAGGTGGATGAAATTGTTGGTCCGATGGGGTTGGACAGAGACTTCATCCGGCTAAAGGTGGAGGTCGATACAACCAAACCCCTACAAGTGGGGTTCTGGTATACCAGACGTAATGGGGGCACTGGCCGAGCATCCATTAAGTATGAAAGGCTCCCTGAATTCTGCTTTGGATGCGGTCGGATGGGGCACACGGAGAGGGCCTGCAGCTCTGAGATCACTATCTCAGAGGAGGCAGAAGGGGGCCAATGTATGGCCCCTGGATATGCGTAGATCGCCCTAAAAGGCGACACGAACAATGCAGGTTCGTGGGCAAGAGCCCAGGATCGAGTTCGGGGGAGACCAAACGTAGAAGTTGGAAGGACCTCATGAAGGAACGCCAGTCACGAGAAGGATCCCAGACACCACCATAAGGTAAACCTAGGGAGGAAATGAACCCGCCACCTGGAAAGGGGGAGGAAGAGGAAAGTGGTATGGAAGATGGCCTGAGGGAAGCAGCGGAGATAACCGTGTATACACATGGGGGACAGCTCTGGCACAAGGAGAGCTATACAGAAGATCTTATAAACGATGCTACCACAGGAGCGATCACGGTTAGGAGCGAGGTCGAACAGGGCCAATCTGCTGTGGAGGTTCAGATGGGTGATAAGTGGAAACTGACCCTGCAAGGGAGGCTGGAAAGGGATACATGGCACGAGGGAATCGGGAGACCAAGCCCAGGACAGGTGTTGGACCTGTCCAAGGGCCGAGCCAGTCAGGGCTCAACTGTGATTGGGAAGGGCAACCAGTTGGGGACTGCCGACAGGGGGAACACTCTCCAAATCACGATTGGAGGGAAGGAGTACCTGGAAGTAGGGGTATGGCACACCCAGGGACAACCGAAGGAGAGGAGTAGGGAGGCAGGGACTAACAGCATCGCGGTTATAGCGAACTAATGGAACTAGAAAATAGCTCGATGGAGGAGATGATGGACTCTACCCTGCATGAGGTCCAGGTGCAGGCTTGGAGTTACATTGTCGAGTCACCTGACTCGCCAACCTCGGATCAGGCGGTGCTGAGTTTAACAACTAGACTCAGCCCAATGATCTAGAGGGTCAATCTGAAAAGGAAGTTCGAGGAGGAGGCAGGATCGGGACCAGACGAACAAGAGGATCCCGGCCCAAAGAAGCTGAAAGGGACGGCTGTGCAGGGCTGTGCAGGCCCGATGAAGAAGAAGGCAGCGGGAAGAGGAAGGTTGGGGAAGAAGCACGAGAGTACATCTCGCAGACGTATTATCGGAGCAAAGGAAAAGAAGATAACGACGGGTTAGACAGCTACCCTACCCCCAATGATCTATAATGTGTGGAATTGTCGGGGACTGAGATCGGCCCTGACAATTCTGTACCTAACCGATCTCGCTAGGAGAGCGAAACCCGACATTATCTATCTCATAGAGATGAAGAATACGGAGTCGTACTGCGAATCAATAAGACGTAAACTGAAAATGGATGAAGCATGCTATATCAACCCGGATGGGATATCGGGGGGCTAGCAATATGGTGGACCAAGGAGGTACAAGTTCAAATACTGAGCAAAGGACCGAATATGATAGATACCACGATAACAAAGGTGAATGGGGGGGGGGGGGGGGGGTAATGCACATATCGTGGATCTATGGAAGCACAGTTTGGAGGGAAATACTAGAGCTATGGAACACATTGCGCAGAGTTGCTAACGGGGGGCCGACCCATGGATGTGTGTGGGCAATTTTAACGAAATCGCGCGGGGAGGCGAGAAACAAGGTGGCCGACCGAAAGACCCCCGGAAAATGGATGCTTTCAATGATATGATGCGAGACACGGGGCTAGTCGACTTGGGGTACAAGGGAAGTCACTATACCTAGTGTAATAATCGGGAGGGGGAGGAACGGATTAGGGAGAGGCTCGACAGGGCATTGGTCAACCAGAACTGGATCCGGGCCCACCCAAAGGCCACAGTGATCCATAAACTTCAAATTGGATCAAACCACTACCCTTTGTTGATTCAAGTGGATCTACAAAACATTAAGAGTCAACGACCGTTCCGATTTGAGAAGGCATGGGCGGATGAAAGGGAGTGCCAAGCTATTGTGTGGGATGTCTGGGATATGGGCCAACGTGAAGGACAAGCTGGGGGCATCCACAATAGGCTAAGCCGTTGTCGAAAGGACCTACAACAGTGGAAACAGAGTGCTGGGAGGAATAACCGGAAAGTAATTGAGGAGATCCACGAGGAACTCCGAAGGGTGCAACAGCACAATCACGGTCAATACAGGCGAGATGTGGAGGTATCTTTAAAGAGGAGGTTGGAAGATACTTGGGCAAAGGAAGAGGAGTATCGGAGACAGAGGTCTCGAATACAATGGATGGAGGTCGGGGATAGAAATACGACATACTTCCACCAGGAAACGGTGGAGAGACGGAGAAAGAATAACATCTGTCGTATGCAGAGGCATGATGGAATATGGGTCGAAAATGAAGAGGATATTGCACGCGAATGCGAATCATATTTCCATGAGATTTTTACGACAGAGGGTACGAATGGGGTCCAGGATCAGCTGCTCAGTGTACCAACTTTAGTGACCCTAGCTGAGAACAACACATTGACCAGGATGGTGTGTATGGAGGAGGTGAAAAGAGCAGTATTCCAACTGGGAGGGAACAAAGCTCCGGGCCCAGACGACTTCCCAGGATTGTTTTATCATCGGTTCTGGGACGTTTTGGGAGAGGACGTATTCCAATCGGTTAGAGGCTTTTTTGAATCGAGTGTATTAATGCCTGGGTACTGTTACACGGATATAGTCTTAATCCCTAAGATCCCCAACCCGGTCAATACGACCCATTTTAGACCAATTAGCCTATGCAATTTCAGTTATAAAATCATCTCTAAAATCCTATCAAATAGGCTTAAATTGGTCCTACCTAAACTTGTAATCCCCTATCAAAGTGCTTTTGTCTCAGGCAGGTTCATTCATGATAACATCCTTATCGCCCATGAGGTGTTCCACCACCTTAGGACGAATAAAAGGAGAGGGAGCGAGGAGTGTGCAGTGAAACTGAATATGAGCAAAGCGTATGATCGGATTGAATGGGAGTTTCTCTTACAAACTCTCAAAAGGTTAGGGTTCTCAAGTAAGTGGTGCAAATGGATCGAGGAGTGTGTGACCAAGGTGCAGTATAGCGTGGTAATCAATGGAACGAAAACACCTAGGTTCAGGCCGACAAGAGGAATAAGGCAGAGAGATCCCCTATCTCCTTACCTTTTTATTCTTGTCGCGGACGTGCTCTCACGACATATTATTCGAGATGTGGAGGAACAAAGGTATGAAGGGATCATAATGAAGAGGGAGTGTCCGGAGATACACCACTTGTTCTTCGCGGACGACTCCATCTTCTTCATGAAAGCAACGGAGAGAAACACGCGGACCCTTAAGGAATCAATCGAAAGGTATAGCAAGGCATCCGGTCAAAAGATAAATTTGGACAAGTCTTGTATTCAGTTTGGTAAGACAGCGAGGATGAACAAAAAGCAACGGGTGGCAACTGTTTTGAACATCCAAATTGTCGAGGATGCGGGTAGATATCTGGGTCTTCCTACCAACTGGGGTCGATCAAAAAGGGAGGTCATGCGATATCTCAAAGAACGGGTAATCAAGAAGATCCATGGATGGAAAACGATGTTCCTAAATACCGCAGGGAAGGAGATCCTGATTAAGGCGGTAATTACTGCCATCCTGACCTATGTAATGTCTTTATTTAAATGACCAATTACGTGGTGTGTAGACGTGGCGAGACTCATAGCACGCTTTTGGTGGAATGGTTGAGATGAAAGGAGAAAGATTCATTGGGTCAGTTGGGGGAAACTAACCCAACCAAAGGATCTTGGAGGTATGGGCTTTCGAGATATGACCGACTTTAACAAGGCCATGTTGACCAAGACGTCATGGAGACTACACACCGACAAGACCTCGATGTGGGAGAGGGTGTTGAGAGGTCTATACTACCCGAGAGGGGGTCTCATGGATGCTACACGAGGAGCTCGACCGTGATGGGCGTGGTCGAGCATCCTAGAGGGACGAGACATCCTACACCGAGAAGGGATGTGGAGGGTTGGAACTGGGGAGCACATCGACGTCTTTAGGTATGCATGGATCCCGGGCATTCCGAGTAACAGAATCAGAACCAACCTAGGAGATATGGAGGGACCATCGATACGAGTAAGTGACATATACGATACGGGGAATAGGTGCTGGAAATTGTCGGACCTGCAACATCACTTATCGGGATCAGAGCGAACTGCGATCGAGGCTATTCATTTGAGCAACATTCCGACCGAAGATAGACTTGTTTGGCCCTCGGCTGTGGACGGGATCCCGAGACCAAGGCTGGTCTATCATCAGATTCGGGAAGCTGCAGCCAGAACAGCTGACTGTGCGGCTGCGGGTGAGGCAAACGCCGAGAGTAGAACCTGGACCACCATTTGGCAAAGTGAATCCATTACCAAGGTAAAGCAATTTATGTGGCGAGCATCACATAACGCTTTACCTGTACGTGCTGAATTGGTGAGACGGGGAGTACAAATCGAACCGAAATGTAGTTTTTGTAATGCTATTGAAACGACCTTTCATGCTATCTTGGAATGCCCTTGGGCATTAGCTGTTTGGCGTAGACTTTGGGGTTTGGTTGCTGCAGGTGCTGGAACCGCGGGTTGGCTTGAATGGATCAGGTCCATTCAGGCGTTGAGCCACACCGGAGGTGAGGCAGGTCGATGGAGACGTGTGCTGGGGGAGGCAACCGCGCGGGAGATCTGGAAAACCAGATGTTGTGCTAGCTACGAAGGGAAGGAACCGCAGGTCGAGCTGACTGTCTGAGCTGCGCGAACCCTGGCGAGCGAAACATGGCGCGCAGCGAACATACCTAGTAGGGTCAGGCCAGACCACGGGAGTGAGCACACATGCAGAGGGCTGGGTCCGACCAGCCCTTGGGGTGGTGAAGGTGAATTGCGACGCGGCTTGGGACCACACGACAAACAATGGCGGACTAGGCGTGATCGCGAGGGACTGGCGCGGAAAAATCGTTGATGGACGGAACGCTAGGTGCTTTGGTGCGAGTGCGAAGATCTTGGAAGCAAAGGCGATCCTCCAGGCGACGAAAATGGTGAGATACCACGGTTGGGATAAAGTGATCATCGAATCGAATGCTCAATGTGTAATAGATATATTAAGAGGATGACATCTTGAGAATGATTGGGAAATTCACAATGTGGTTACTGATATATTGGATGTGGCAAAGGAGTGCCCAAGTATCCAATGGCAGTTTGTCCGGAGAACGGCGAACAGGTGCGCACACTGGATTGCAACAAACTCGAAACAGGGGATGTGTCCATCGAATTGGACTATGTTACATCCGCCTTCTTTATTGTCTTTATGTAATTCGGATTATGTAAACGGTTTAACCGAGTAATGAAGTGTTTGATTTATTGGCCAAAAAAAAATCCAATAATATTTGAAATGTTCAAAAATAACTTTTAAGATTAAAACAATTAAATATTATTGAAGATCAATTCCTAATCTAACACAAAAATGATTTGAACCCTGAATCAGATTCGGGTCATAAAAATAAGGAACGAATGTCAGGTAGACTCGTCCAACCCGTGTAAAAGACTGTTCCAGATCATGTTATGGATTTGGATTTGAACCCAACCCGTAAAAAAAACTATTTTTTCTATGTTATTATTTGTTAGGGTACATAGACTAATACTAATAATACTCAAATTATCTTAGGTTAAATATGATATATCATGAAAAATTAGTTAAATTAATACTCATATGTGATTAATCGTCCACCGAGGCAAATGATTATTAACGAGATATTTTGTTAATCATCAAAATCTAAGATAATTAAACTTTATTTTGGTTGTTATTGTTAAATCTAAAGGTGGTGATTGAGTAGTTAGTTATAAGGTATATGAACTTAATATATGCTTATACATGGGGGTTGACCCACCAATATGGCAAGTTGGATTTCGTAAGGGTTCACAAGTCGATTTCCACGGACCCGCGAATCGGATTGACCCAAACTCAACGATTAAACCTGAATTGACATTTTGGCCAAAAACAAAAACAAAAAACTGAATTGACACCGCTAGATTCAAAGCTAAACAATAAACAGTACTAAAAATAATATTTTTTTATTTTTATTGGATATAATATTAAATACTTTATTAGAAATAATATAAAAATATCATTAGAAATGAATATGATATTAAGCCTTCATCGAGAGCCATCTTGCGGTCGGAAGATACAAATATTTATCATTATTAGGGTTATCGCGCGCGTGGGATGACGCGCTCCTCTCTCGGTCCTGAAACCTAGCGACGCGTTCGTCCGTTTTCGAGGAAGCCTCAGCCAGGAGATTTGTCTCATTCAGCTCAATTTGCCAACAATTTTCCAGCTCGTTTGTTCCCGTTCTCAGCTGTAGCCTCAGCTCTTGTTCGGAAACCTTCGCCTTCTTCACCAAGCTAGGAATTTCTCGCCAGTCTCGCCATCCGTAGAAGCTGGTTGGACATCCTCGGCTCCTCGGGCATTCGCCTGAAAGCGGTCCAATTGCAACCTATTTCTACTGGCAATCCACCGTGGGAATCAAGTCGCGATCGCCGCAAGCCATCTCCCTGGCGTTTCAGTGTAATCCTTGACCCATCGCCTTTTCCTTCCTTCAATCGTGTCTTCCTTCTCTGTTTGTAGGTGGCTGATTCCGCTGTGTGCTCGTCCGATCTGTGGTGCCAATGGCAACGTCCAACTCTGCTGGTGAAGCTGCCCCGGGTATGGCCTTGCTTAGCTTGGTTTCTTCGGGTAACCTAGGATTGCATAAAGGGCCAGAAAATAGAGCTCTAGGGATGATGATTTCAGATAAGCATATTAAGAACAATGTAGTGATGAATGTGCTGCGTGAAGCCTGGGCTAGGTTCGGTTCGGTTAGTATTGCTGAGGAGAATGAATCTACATTGGTATTTGATTTTGCAAGTTTAAAGGATAAGGAGCAGATTATTGATTTATCTCCTTGGTCGATTCACGGTCACTGTCTGAATGTTAGATCATGCCCGGTCAATAAGTCTGTTGCGGATGTGGAGTTTTCCAGGTTGCAGGCGTGGGTTCAAATACACGGTTTGAGTCTCGGAATGATTAACGGGCCGAATGCTCGTAGTATTGGGGATAGCATAGGAGTGTGGCTGAGTTCGGAAGAGGACAGGATCATGAATCAGAGGAATTTCCTTAGAGTTAAAGTGGACTTGGACACTTGCGCTCCTTTGATGCCGAGATTCAAGTGGTTGGATTCAAGTGGTAATGAAAAATGGGCTACGGTTAGGTATGAGAGACTTACGGACCTATGCTATGGGTGTGGGGTCATAGGACACTCTTCAAAGTCATGCACCGAACCTGTTGTGACAGATCCCACGGACGACTCACCTTTGTATGGACCATGGGCTACTTGCGAACGCCCCAAGACTAACAACTGTTGGGTTTGTGTAGGGGGGGTGCACGGCAGGCCACCTCCAGAGATCCACGGTTGAAGTCTTGGAGCCAAGTAATGCAGCAGCATGGGACTAGACAGCAGCAGGGGTCTGGCTGCAGGGGCCTACCGATCGGCTCTAGACAGATGGGCAGGTCGGGTTGGAAGGCGTGGGGGAACAAAGGAGCTATGCTTCCAGCTCATTTTCCAATAATATTCCTTCTGTTATGAACCAACCGAGGGAGGCAACACAGGCTCTTGATCGAGCTGACTCCTCCAAGCGAACGGTTTCGCCCTCCAAGAGCCAAGACCTGCAGAATGTTCAGCCACAGACTGTTTGCGTGGGGGACAAGGAAACAATTGCTGGGGTTGAGGCCGAGGAAGGTGAACTTCCCCAATCGGAGATCCAAAGAATCTTGGAAACAGCTACTCCTCTTTCGCCTACTCGATCGGAATCACACGGGGCAAGCATCTTTGATAGAAATGCGGTGTTGTTTGGAGACAAAGGAGTTATGTTTGACAGAAGTGCGGGGCAAGATGCTGCGGTTGATACAGAGGTGGTTGACAGAAATGCTGTGGTTGACAAAGCGGCTTTACTTGGGGACCGAGCAGAGGTGGGTCTGGTTGTGGACTGGAGTCAGACAGAAGTTGGGGGGCCGGAACAGTAGGTACTGCTCTCTTATCAGTAGGCAATGCTGCTGGATCTTCGTCCGGGGTATCTGCTACCATGATAAATGCAGACTCGGGCTCAATTGTGGTTGTGCAGTTTGGTCCAAATCTTACTCAACATCGGTGCAAAGAGGCCGAAACCAATGACAAGGCTGGTAGGATATAAGGGACGGGGAGGAGCTCGGATTGGATGAGTGCGGTAACTATTCTGACTGACCCGAAAAGAAAGGAAAACAACAACCAGAAGGAGGGGGCTGCCAAAAAAAGGAAAACACGGAGCGGACCTTCAACTATGGGGAGTGGGGGGATGATCTGTTTCGGGATGGGTGACCAAGGGGCTGATATAGTACTGAGGCAATCTCAGAATGTCGAAAAGAAAGCTGCGGGTAGAAACACTAGGCAATCGGAAAAGGCGAAGCGGTCCGGTGGCTGTCAATCGACAGCCACTGGCTCTCAATGATTTTCATTAGTTGGAATTGTCAGGGGTTAGGGTCTCCCCTGACAATTCGTCACCTAAAAGACCTGGTGAGGGGCTCTCATCCGGCTATTGTCTTCCTTATGGAGACAAAGAAGAATGAAGCCCACTGCGAGAGGGTGAGACGTGAGGTTGGTTTGGACTTTGCTTTGTACGTCCAACCGATTGGTGCTAGTGGGGGTTTGGATCTTTGGTGGACAAAAGAGGTAGACCTTCATGTTATTTCAAGCGACAAGAATTTCATTGATACGACGGTTTCGAGTAAGGAATTCAGAGGTACGACCCGAGTCACATGGGTCTATGGTGACTCGGTGTTTGCAAGGCGGTGTCAAAATTGGGCAGATTTGAGGGGTTTAGGGGCTAATCGGCGTGAGCCTTGGGTTTGCATCGGTGATTTCAATGACATCTCCCATCAAAGGGAGAAGGAAGGGGGGGCCGAAAAGACCAAAAAAAAATAGACGGGTTCAATAATCTCTTGGACGATCTTAACCTCGAGGACTTGGGCTACAAGGGATCAATCTACACTTGGAGCAACAATCGGAGAGGTCAAGATCGGATTAGAGAAAGATTGGATAGGGCAATTGCAAACCCGGAATGGTTAACCCTTTTTCCCTCGGCACAATGTATTCACGGACTCATGATTGGGTCCGACCATGCCCCAATTAGTATTCTTCTTAGGCGAGAAGAGCAAAGAGGAAGGAGACAGTTCCGTTTCGAGGACATGTGGCTGGAGAAGGAAGAATGCCTAGACATCATTAGCTCGGCATGGCAGAGAGGGGGGTCGATGACTCACGGGCCCGAGCTAAAGACTAAACTTGATCGGTGTAGACTTGTGTTGACCGAATGGAGTGCTAAGGATTTCAAGCATAACCTTGTGGAGATTGAGAAGGTTAAGGCGGAAATCAGACATGCTTCGGAAATCACATCAAACGGGGGAGACTTGGATGTGGAAAGGGCTCTCAAGTCTAAGCTTCACGCTCTTTGGAAGCAGGAGGAGTTATTCTGGAAGCAAAGGTCGAGGATCAAGTGGTTGGGCAACGGTGATAGAAACACGATTTTGTTTCATCAAACAACACTTTCTAGAAGAAGGCGAAACAAAATTATTCGTCTTCAAGATGCAAATGGGGCTTGGATAGAAGGGGACAACAGGATCAGATTGGAATTGCATGGGTTCTTTTCCAACCTATTTACATCGGAAACCGGGAGGGGGATGCAACCGAGAACATTCGGCCATATTCTGGATTGTGTGCCGAATCGGATTACTAGTGATATGAATCAGAGTCTCTCGGCTTTGGCAACCATGGAGGAGGTGAAAAAGGCTTGTTTTCAGATGGGGGGCTCGAGGGCACCAGGCCCGGACGGCTTCTCGGGAACGTTTTACCAAAAGAGTTGGACCACGATCGGATCAGACCTGCTCACTTCGGTTAACGCCTTCCTTACGACAGGTATCATGCCTTCATTTCTTAACCAAACCCATATTACTTTGATTCCTAAAATTGCTAGCCCAGTTTGTGCGTCCGATTTTAGGCCTATAAGCCTGTGCAACTTTGGGTACAAAGTTATTTCTAAGGTTCTGGCGAATAGACTAAAAAACTATTTGCCAAAACTGGTCACCCCGTTCCAAAGTGCGTTTGTTTTAGGGAGACGCATACATGACAGTATTATTATTGCTCATGAGATGTTCCATTACCTGAAGACAAGAGGCAAGCCAAGAACGACCTCGGGGAGGTCGGAATGTGCGCTAAAGATTGACATGCAGAAGGCTTACGATCGGGTGGAATGGGACTTCCTCCTTGCGAGCTTGAAACAAAGGGGTTTTAACGCCAAATGGATTTCTTGGATAAAGGCCTGTGTTTCCTCGGTCACATACAAGGTCTTGATCAATGGCGTCCGCACGGACATTATCCGACCATCGAGAGGACTCAGACATGGTGACCCTCTTTCACCTTACCTTTTCATTTTGGTAGCTGATGTCCTTTCTAGATTGCTCGATGACCAGGTTTCGAAGGGAGTGTTTAGAGGCATCTGCCCAAAGAGGTCATGTCCGGAAATTCAACACCTCTTCTTCGCGGATGACTCTATCTTTTTCCTGAAAGGCTCCTTGGCCCAAGCCACGAACTTTAAGAGCACACTTTCAGACTATTGCATAGCCTCAGGACAGAAGATCAATTTCTCCAAGTCATCCCTTTTCTTCAACTCGGGGGCTCAGGAGGACTATAAGAGGAGTATTTCAGACCTGTTTGGGGTAGCACACTCGTCGGACCCGGGCTTCTACTTGGGCCTCCCGACTATTTGGGGCAGATCGAAGAGGGAGGCTCTAGCCTACCTTAAGGAGAGGGTTCGGGACAAAATTCAGTGCTGGCGCAACAAATTCCTGAATCATGCGGGCAAGGAGGGACATGAACCAGTTTAATCAGGCCATTCTCGCAAATATGGCCTCCCGCGTCATTCAGGAACCGGAGGCTCTTGGGGTAAGATTTGTGAAGGGGATCTATTTCCCTAATTCATCCTTCATGCAGGCCTCGCAAGGGGGGAGAGCTTCGTGGGCTTGGGCGAGCCTCCTCGAGGGTCGGGACGTTATCAGGGAGGAGGGTGTATGGACTATTGGTGACGGGAGATCCATTCGGCCCTTTGCTGATCCGTGGGTGCCGAACACAGCCAACAATCGCATAAGACCTCTTGTAGAGGATGTTCAAAGGCCGACACAAAGGGTGACCACGTGGATTCACCCACACGACCGTGTGTGGGATGAGGTGTCGATCCGCGAGGCTGTCCACCCGGACGATGTACAGGCTGTCTTACAGGTGCCAATTCCTCTCGTACATACCACGGACACTCATCGATGGCCGCACTCGAGGACGGGGAACATATCTGTTCGATCTGCTTACCACGCCCTCCATGCTGACCAGCTTCGCCGCCGCGGGTTAGCCGTCCCGAACCTATTTATGCAGATGGTGCATCCCTCGATTTGGAAAGCGGTTTGGTCGGTCAACGTTTGGCCCAAGATCAAAGCCTTTATATGGAAGCTTGCTAACGACATACTTCCGATTGGAGCATCTCTTGCTCGGAGAGGAGTAAACATTGATGGGCTTTGTTCGATATGCCTTGTTGATGAGACTAGAGAACATGTTTTTTTTGGGTGCCCATGGGTAAAGCATGTGTGGTCTTCATGTGCTGATATTTCGGATCTCGATCTTGGCGAGGCTTCGGTCGGCGATTGGTTAGCCGCGGTTACAAACTTTACGGGACCTCGGGGGAAGGCGAGGTCGAGGGATTGGCGGAGACCTCGGGGGAAGGCGATTTGTTTCGTTGTATTGTTTCGGATGTAATTTTGAACTTGAACCCGTCTTCGGGTGTTTGAATGAATTATGAAGTTTATTGGCAAAAAAAAAATGATATTAAAATGATTATATTTTATTACAAATAAATTAGAAAAGAAATAATTATATTTTATTACAACTAAATTAGAAGCGGTATAAAGGGAGAACAGTTTTCTAGATGAATAATTAAAACGTCAACAGCAGGATTCGAACCTGCGCAGGCAAAGCCCAACAGATTTCGAGTCTGTCTCCTTAACCACTCGGACATATTGACGCTGATATTACCGTATCACTATTAATACAATTTATTCATTAGTCTTGACGTCGGCAACACCAAAAGATTCGGTCCCGACAATAGTAAAATTACCAGTTGCCAGTTGGTGGGACACACTACGAAGAGGATGGATAACGGACGGCGAGGCTTGATTAAGTAGTCTCCCAGTCCCAGCCATATCGTGGGGCCCTGCTCCCTGATTCAGAAGGAAGTGGGACCGTGAAAGAGATTTGTCGTGAATGTTAGCGGTTCACGGTAACCAACCCAGAAGAATCTCCGATAGTGCAGATGATAGTAAAAATCATACTTATCATAACCGGATTGGCTCTCGGGGTCGATTTCCGATTTGGGTGATTCGATTGCCGGTTCACCAGTCGGACCGTCCGGTCAACATGATTTACTACTTCAAAAAAATTTAAAAATACTTGAGCATGAGAACTAAGAAGTCTAACTAAAAGTTACAAATAAATTTTAGGAGTGATATATTTATCATAAGTATAATCTGGTGGAGCTATACTTGTAAATGAGACCGAGAATCGTTGTTTTTAAGAAGACTCAATACTGATTGATGAGAAAAAAAATCTTCATCCTAAAATTGGCAAACCTGAAATTGTAAAACATTTCAGACTTATCAGCATATATAACACGACTTACAAAATCATCTCTAAGTTGATAGTGAATAAGATAAGGTCTTTCATGTGTCACCTTATTTCTCCCTTTCAAGCGAGCTTCATCCCGGGTCGTAGAGCTAGTGATAATGTTGTTATTCTTAGAGAAGTGCTCCTTGCTATTAAAAAGAAGAGTGGAAATTCGGGTCACATGGTATTGAAACTTGACCTTGAAAAAACCTACGACAGACTTGAGTGGGATTTCATCCGTCAAACACTTATGCATTTCAAGTTCCCGATAAATATCATATTTGTTATCATGGAATGCATTACCACTACCTATGCTACTATCATCTTAAATGGTGGGAAGTTTGTCCCATTTTATCTCTTATAGGGACCTTAGGCAAGGTGACCAAGTATCTCCTTATCTTTTTATCATTTGCATGAAATACCTTGTTTAGATTAGTTCATCAAACTAGTTCATCGAGTATTAAAAACATATTAATAAATACTAATTTTGATGAACTAATCTAAACTAAACTAGTTCATCAAATGTGTAAACATTTTACTAGCTCATCAAGTGTTAAACTAGTTCATCAAATAAATGTCTATACATCAAACTGTAGATGTTTTTGTGTTAAACTAAACTAGTTCATCAAGTAAATATGTAGACATACATATTTTACATGCGCAATGTCAAAAATGTGTTCAGTTCAAATATCTATTTTTAAAACTAGTTCATCAAGTGTTTAATTAGATAATATGACACTTGATGTGCTACACGAATTGATATTACTGGGGTAATTAAGGGGTATTTGTGTAAATTTACAGGTAACGGTTACAAAAACCAATCTCCCTTAATAATATAGAAGATAGATATAGATACAAAAATCTGGTGCATGAGAAAAAAAAAGGGGGATAGTGAGAGAAAAATATAACTATCATCTTGTTTAATTTGTAATGTTGCATACGTGTGTAGCTGACTAATATGTATGTCTTTTAGTTATAAGGTCATATGTTCGAGTCTCCGTGCAAATAGTTTTTTTAATAATCTTTTGAGAAGACATTTAAATGACCAAAATAGTCATGATAAATATAAACTAATTAGATTATTAAAGGGTTTTGTGTAATTTTGCAAGCGACAATTACAAAAACTACTTCTGCTTTAATAATATAGAAGATTAATAATATAGATATAGATATAAAAAATTGGTGCATGAGAAAAAATAAAGGGTTAATTACTTATTTGGTTACACATGTTTCACCATTGTGGAAAATGGTTACACATGTTTCAAAATGTGATTAATTGGTTTTGCTATGTGACTAATTGGTTACACATGTTTTTTCCAATGTGATTAATTGATTATTTCGTTAGTAAACCGTTAATTATTTTTTTTAACATATTATTGAATTGTGAAATGACTATTATGCCCTTAGTGGCATTGAAGAACCCATAATCGAATTGAAGAACTCAGAATCAAATCGAATTGAATTGAAGAACCCATAAAAGCGATTCTGGGTTCTTGAAGAACCCAGAAGTTCGAGAAATTAACTTGGTGATGAAGAACACAACTTGGTTGATGAAGAACACAGCTTGGTTGATGAAAATGGCAATTACATCATTTTATATATTTAAATAGTGACTTAATTGTGATTTCTAACGGTGAACAGTAAAAAAACAATTAGTCACATATCAAAACCAATTAATCGCATTTTGAAACATGTGTAACCATTCTGCACAATAGTGAAACATGTGTAACCAATTAAGTAATTAATCCAAAAATAAATATGTTTTTTAGTTATAAGGTCATACATATGTTCGAGTCTCCGAGCAAATATTTTTTTATAATCTTTTGAGAAGATATCTAAATGACCAAAATACTCATGATAAATATAAACTAATTGGATTATTAAAAGGTATTTGCGTCATTTTGCAGGCGACGGTTACAAAAATCATTTCTGCCTTAATAATATAGTTTGTATGTTGCATACATGTGTAGCTCGTTAATACATGTCTTTTAGTTATAAGATCATATGTTCGAGTATTCGTGCAAATATTTTTTTATATAATATTTTTAGAAGATATTTAAATGACAAAAATTGTCATGATAAATATAAACTAATTGGATTATTAAAGGGTATTTGTGTAATTTTGCATGCATCAGTTACAAAAATCACTTCTGCTTTATATGTATATATAATATTTATTTATTTATTTATTTCCTTAGTAATAAATTTATCTAAAATAAGTATATATATTAAAATTAAATATTTATATATTTTTTTCCCTATATCTTTGTAAATATTATAATATGTAATGTGCTACTAAAATAATTAGAGTGATTAAGTTACAAAGAATTAATTTTGTCAAAAGTGAAACTTAAAACAAACATATAACTTAGAGCAGTTTAAATTAAGTTATGTGGAAAACCACTTCGAAATGATTACTAAAATTTTGACATTATCAAATTAGGAAACTTATTTTTAATAATAGTATGGAAAAAATATTACAAAAATCTTATTTATCCAAATTAGATGGTATTAAGTCAAATCAATATATAAATAGATAGATAATACACATATAACTTCTTAATATAACTTTCGAGAAGCGTAAAAACTATCATTATAATATAATATGTTAAATTCAAAATATCGGGAAATAAAAAAAATGTAATACATAAATATTAATATAACTGTCATATACCTTATAAATTGAATTGAAACATATAATTGATATTTTTTTAATATTATATCTTGCTAAATCATTATAATTTATTTGAACAACTATATATACAAATTTTATATATTCTAAGCAAAACATATATCAATATTTCTATTAGACTATGTTTTAATGTCACTACAACCATAGTTATCAGAACCGGACCGGACATCGAACCGGAGAGGAGGCCGGTTCACGGTTCGGCCGGTCCAACCCGGTTTAACCCGGTTCGGTGTGCGGTTCACTGTTCACAAGGGGTAAAAATTTTGAAAACTTAAAATACATACATAGTCTCAAACACAAACATAATTACCTCAAACTACATGATCTCACACACACACAGACTACCTAGTTTCAATATCAAACACACATTACTCTCAATTCTCAAACACAATACACAATAGTAGTGAACCGGTCTAACCAATTGGGTTAAACCGATTGGTTTGTGCATAACCAAAAACCGGAAACCCAAAAAAAAAAACAGCCGAAAAAAAACGAAAACCGGAAAAAATCAACCGAAAACGGCCGGTTTTTCAAAAACCGTCCGGTTCGACCCGGTTCAAACACTGTTCATTTGCAGAACGGTCTTTTAACTGAACCAAACCGGTGAGGGGTCCGGTTCCCGGTCGGACCCGGTCCGACCGCCGGTCCGGTCCGGTTCTGATATCTATGACTACAACACAGCGGTTACATAATAATTCTTAATATATAAGGGCACGATGATGAAGGGCGTGACAATTATCAAACACCAATACGACCAGTAGAAAAAACATCATCACCGGATATACGATGCAATGAGAGTTGACTAGACTTTCTCAATAGAAAAATAAAGTCGTCAAATTATTGGAATATGGTTCTGTCAGTCTTATATTATTAGAAGTATAAACTGATAATATTATAATATACGAACCTTAATAATAAGGTCCATATCATTTAAAATGAAGATACCATAATATAGTTACTAATTCAATAAATAATTATTTAAACTAATATCGTACTTTTTATTAATTTTTAGAGTAATATATGTTCATCAGAAATATTTAGTTTCATATGCCATTAAAAAATTATTAACACCTATTTTTACATTAAAATAACCTCTACATAACCCACCTATATGGTCGAAGTTGTTTTTTCGGCTAAAATCTGGTTCGTACCTCTCCTCAATGATGTGTTCGATCACATACTTCCTAAAGGTGGGACCGTCTACAAACCTCATCCCTAGTTTAAGTTCATGTTTCGGTCTTTGATTGCCGCTATTTTCCTTGTTCACGTCTTCATCGAATATTGTATATGTACGACCGCTTGTAATGTCACCTTCAACATCAGAGACAACGGGAGTTGTTAATGTATCACTTCGGCATTCCGCTTGATCAACTTCCATAAGTTCAACAACGTGCACTTGCCTTGTCGTACCATTTTCAATGTCAGCACCGTATAGTAAATCTTCGACACCCTCATTGCATACAGTGCGTGGTCCACCTGAACCTGCGACACCCTCAAATTTGGCATTTTTCGCATTTTTTCTTTTGAATTGTGACTTAACTTTTGCCTCTTCTTCATCTTCCTCAGCGTCATCTTTGCTGACTTTCCAATTTGGATCAGATATAGTATCCGACCATGAATCAGTCTCCTCTGATGAAGATAATCCGTACTCCTCCAAATCTGGCTGCATAGGACTCTTTCCCTTGTCTCTGGGAGGGGGGGGGGGGGGGGTTGAATACATTGGTGTTTTACCTTTGTCAACTGTCACTTGTCTTTGTAACTCCCCTTCCATGAATGGATCCTTAACACATACATCTGGATCAAATGGGGGCAACACATACACGGTAACGTCCAAACAACCATGCTGCTTCTCCAACATCTCCCTAACATTATCATCCGATTTCAACACTTCCACTTCCGTTTTTGTTTGACAACCAAGGGGGACATATCAAATACATCTGCATGTTACTAAGTCGTAGTACTCCAAAAACACCTCTAGTGTGTCATAACTGATTACATCCTCAGTTAAATCAGTGACTTCTTTCTTTCCAACTCAATTTCCATCGACAAAACTTCCGTTGTAGTTAATTGCAAAATGGTAAACACGGTTCTTGTCCATTATGATTTCGGGGTGGGAAATCAAAAATTAGACCTACACAGCAAGCGCGGGGCGGGACAACAGCAAAAATGGAGTTAACCCTAAAATGCACTTCCAACATTCGGACCAAGGCATTGAAGACAAAACCCATACAACAACAACAAATGCAACACCAGTCGAGAGGGAGTTTAGACTAACCTTGAATCAGTTGAAATTCCAAGTGTTTCCACGACAAGACGAGACTCTGGCGTGACGATCAACACTCAAGTGAAAACCCAGTCAAGAGCGAGTCTTCTGTTGGGACGACCAGCACCAGTCGGGACGGGAGAAACCAGTTAGGGTACGGTTGGTTGGGTTTCGGGGGAGACAACATGGGATTTCAGGGGAGGGGTTTTCTGAGGGGAGTTTCGGTTGGGTACGGTTTTGGGGGGAAGAATGAAAAAATGATGAAGATAGAGAGACAAGATAATGGGATGTTAGTGGTACAAAAGTCATTTTACAACATTCAGTTAAAAATTAACGGTGTCACGTGCAAGACACGTGACAATTAACCAGTCAGACTGACGGAAGGTGGTGTTACAAACAAAATGAAACATACATGTTTTATTAATTGCGACAAAAACATCCGGGTGCAGTTGCTAACAAATTCAAGCATCCGGGTGGTTTTTCATACTTTTCCCTTAAAATAATTGTAAATCAGATAGTCCCAACAAATATTATAACTTATTTATTAAAGTACTCAAAATTTTAAAAAAAATACTACAGTAACGTAAGTAAATTAAATAGCTATAGTACGTAGTAGGGCTGGGAAAAAATAACCGGTTCAGCCGAACCACATCGCACTGTACCGATTCACAAAACAAACGTTTTTTTTCTTCAAAAAATATGAAGCGGTTCAAAATAGGTACAGAAAATCGGTTAACCGAACTTTTTTTTTTTTGTACCGTTTTAACCTTAAAATACTACTAAATACTAAACCAGACCAGACCACTTCAGACTAGACAAAATCGGTTTTTCTTCACTAGCCTGGGCACAGTCACGAGCAAAGTGTCCAGATTCACCACACTTGAAGCAATTTCCACCGCCACCGCCACTGTACCTTCCTCCTCCGCCTCCGCCGCCTCCTTGGGAGCAGTCACGGGCAATGTGGCCTGACTCACCACATCGATAGCAGCCTCCACCGCCACCACCTCCACCGTATCCTCCGCCTCCTCCACCATAGCTTGCACCACTGTAACTGCCGCCTCCACCGCGACCTCCACGTCCTCCATATCCTCCACCTCCATATCCGCCTCCGTCGCCGCTGCGGGTGCCCTGGACAGCAGCACCTCCGGGACCAGATACTTCGACAGCCTTGGTACGATTTCCGTCGTCCTCAATCACGAACTCGACGGACTCTCCCTCAGCGAGGCAGCGGATTGCACTGATTCTCGACAAACTCGACGAATTTGACGGACGCCCTTCTGGTCACTGAACCACTTCACTCAACGAACTCGATGGTCGCCATTCCAGACGACGATTGCAACGAAGGAAACCCTAGCAGAAACTGTATCGCATTGTGTGAGGGAGACTTTGTGGCGTTGTGAGATACTAAGATAGGTTTATAGTTTATACTATATTTGGTGCGTTGGTTTTTTTGTTGGGGGGGGGGGGGGGTATGAACAGGTACGGTAAATCGGCACAAATCTGGAGCGTCCAAAAACTGGAGCGGTAAATCGTACCAGATTTAAAATGTGGTAAAGGTTCGGTTCTGAACCGGTTTGGAGTCGAACCGGTTCATGCCCAGCCCTAGTACGTAGAAAAATATAATATAAAATATCAAGATTTTTTATTGTTCACTTAATGAAATATTAGAGTTTTGTGTCTATAAAATTTAGTCACGGTTTTAAATTATAAAATTATCGATTTTACCACATACTATTATTATTAATTTGATCAAAAACAAATTTATATTTCTTTACGTTATGTTGTAATATAAATATTATATTTTACTGAATCGAATCATATTTTTTTACATAAAGTGATTTTAAAGATGTTCCCTTTTCTAATTTTGCCAATCGGAAGGAGGATAAATTATATGCGTCCCGCCTTCGCTTTTAGAAAGAAAAGTGACTTTCTTGGCCACCTTAGTTCGAAAGTTTGCTATTTCTTATTTTAGCTGACCGTTAAGGCACCATAGGCATAAATGATTTTTTATCATGAAATTTCTTTATTTGATTAAACAGTATATATAAATTATAATCGCACCATTTTATTGAATTTATTTATATTTGTAATAGAGAACGAAGATATATACATATACTAGGGTGTGTGTGACATATCTATTAGGGGTGAGCAAATTACCCATTTGGACCCGGAATCGACACTTCAGGTAGGTTCCGGGTAGGCGTTTTAAAAATTGGGTAGGTTCCGGGAAAAAAATTAAGAACCTATTTATTCGGTTCCGGTTCTCCTATATGGGTACCCTAAAGGAACCGGAACCGGTTCTATATATATATATATATATATAAAGAAGAAACCCTAGTATCTAAGTCTAACTATAACCGGCCGCAACCTCCTGCCTTCTCTCTTGGACTCCTAGTAATTGTCGAAGACTCCTGGTTTCTCTTCTGAAGACTCTTCTCTTCATCTGACAGCCTTCATCTTGATCATTACTCAAGTTCATCCAGGATTGGGTTGATGTTTTGATGTTTATATGGGATTCTTGAACCGTATTCTGCAGTTTCATTCTTTATTCATGTGTAGTAAATCAATTCAGTTTCTGGAAGCTTACTCATCACGATTCCTTCGTGACAGGACATTGGTTTATGGCTCTCTTATGTATCCCTTATCTCTATTACAACGTCCGACTGTAAGTTCTGTTTAGTCCATTCATTATTTTCTTAATGCATTTGATTTTGGGTTAAGTTGATAACGAATTATAATCTCGTGTTTATAAGGTACAACATGCTCAAACGGGAAAAGACGATTCGTCTCTTCAAGCTTGGTTATTTAGTCTGTCTGCTCTTTCTCTCTTTATTTTGGTACCAATCCCCTTGAATCTACATTCAATTTCTCCAATACCTTGATCCAATCCAAATCAATATATTGATTATTGATCTTTTTATGCAATCTTTTCCAGGTTAATCTATAGCGCATTGGATGAAGCTGAATAAATCTGCATCGAACTGCTTTTATATTAAGATTTGAAGTACTGAATTGTTCTGTTGTAATTTTCATTTTGTTCTAGAATGGTCAGTGAAAGAAACAGTGTATTGATGTTGTAAAATCTTTGCCGACGGTTTGATCACTGGTGATGAAGTCAATGCTTGGCGTAAAGATGAAAGCCAAAACGTTAACAAGATTCTCGATATGCTCTCAAGTGCATCCTGTCATGGCAACTAATCCTCTCTTTTCGTTTTTTTTTTGTCCAGGCTGCGGCAAAGAAAAGATGCATTGAGACAAAAGATATTGGGAAGGGACTGGTGGAACTCATTGAGCACCATAACGTTGCCAAGCTGGTTATGGGAGCAACTGCAGACAGACATTATTCGAAGTATATATTACTGCAGTTTTCATTTCATGATTTTACTACCACACCAAAATGCGGTTGCTAATTAGTTGCTACTGGTTAATGTAATGATTTGGAACTGTGGTTTGGACTGTAATTGTATTTTTGAAAACTGTTGGGTTTGGACTTTAATTTGGAATTGTCTGTGTTTTGGAATTGAAATGGATTATGTAACCCATACCGAATCGAAACCGAACCGGTACCAAACCAGCACCGAACCGGAATCGAAATTGACCACGCACATCAACCGGTTCCTAACAGGGTACCCAGAACCGTTTCTACAAACAAGTTCCGGGTAGGTTCCGGTTCCAAAATTAAACGGGTAGGTTCCGGTTCCAAAATTTAATACCCTGTATTAAATTAGGTAGGTTTCGGGAACTCCTAAATTTACAGGGTACCCGGAACCGCTCACCCCTAATATCTATCATCTATATTTATTTATTTATAAAATCATCATTGTATCGTAATATATATACAATACACAGTTCTTCCTTCCATTAATCATCACCAAATTCCATGGCCACTTAACGTCGAGTATATTGACACGTCAGCATCAACATTCGAGGATGTTGTCCCATAACAAGTGTCTAGCCCGAAACTCACTGTCCTGCCACGCGACCTCCTTCCTCAAGACAGAATTACCTTTTTACTCCGACAGAGAATAAAACCCATTTCCAATGGAGTAGAAAAAATTATTACAGACCGCGTGACAACACGCTCCGCCGCGGGAGCTGGCTGGCTCCGTCTATTATTATTAGAGTTGAAGAAAGACGAGACGACAGATAGTGGAGAAATCAGAAGAAAAAAGAAAAGAGTTTCCTTATCTCTCATCTGCAACTTTTTCTCCCGGGTTAAGCGGTAATGGTGGGCGATGGATTATTTGGAAGCTTGGTTTTTTAGATTTCGTAAATTGACTGATTCTTAACTCTTAAGTTTTAACCTTTTCTATTATATATTCACCCAAACCTCTTTTCTCCGTACTTTACTTGCCCTGTCTCTCTCTTGCTCACTTTTTTTTTTGGCCAACCTGTCTTGCTCACTTCGAAGCTCGTCATTTGTCGTTCTTAACTTCGAATTTCCGGTGGCACCTGGGTTTCGTGTTTGACAGACAGTCCATTAACGCTGTCGGAGTTGAAGAAGATTCGAGGTTCTTCTTTCTCATTGCCTTCATTCTCTGGTCACATGAGTAGTTAAATTGCGAACTCTATGTCAAAGATCGCGATCTCTAGATCTCTTACGGTCCAGTTCATATCGTCGTTGCTCAGATTCCAGTACGAAGCTTGAGATTATTTGCGTGGAGAGGAGGACTATGCGATAAAGCTGAGCAATGGGTCGGAAAAGATCTAAATCTGCTGCTGTGGACTTGAATGTGAAACGTCTCTTTCTGGGAGTTGTCTTGATATGTACGGCGCCATTTTCTCACGCCGCTACCACTCCCGCCGATGGTGAGCTCTCCGTTCTAAACTGCAATTGAACGAAGACACTGAATCTTATTTGATTATCCTGATTCCTGGGTTTTCTGAAATGATATCTGCTCAAACCAGACATGTCTAGAAACTATCATTCTTTTTAAAAAAATAATCTTAGCTGATCTTGATACATCAACTGCCGTGTCTGCACTATCTTTGACTTGATTATTACCTCCACTAGCGGTGATGCATTCATAGGTTTGATTTTGATTTTGTTTGGTGCAGTTGCTGCTATAAATAACTTATTTGTTGCCCTGGGATCCCCTGTTCTTCCTGGATGGGTTGCTAGTGCAGGAGACCCTTGTGGAGAACTGTGGCAAGGTGTTCAATGTAATAATTCAGACATATTGTCAATGTACGTTTGTTTCCTTATTATATCTTTGATGAATCATCATATCGATTTTGATTGTCATTTGTTCTCTGCTAATTTCAAGCTAGGTTGTTTTGCAGAACCCTCAATGGAGTTAGTTTAGGAGGAGAATTAGGTGATAGCTTAGGCTCATTTACTTCAATCAGAACAATGTAAGAACTTCTGCTTTATTTACGTCTATTGATGAAATTTTGCTTTCTGCACAAGTATTTCTTTTATATGAGCCCGTTTTTGGCATTTGTTGGAGATTCTATACCCTATTATTGCTCAATTGGTCACTAATATTGTCATTAATTCCTTAATACAGTGATCTTAGCAGTAACAACATAGGTGGGAGCATTCCCTCGACTTTGCCTACTACAATACAGAACCTGTGAGTAGTCTTTCTGTTACAATCTCTCAAAACAGCATCTTATAGTGTCATCTCTGTGACAGCTTCAATTTTTTTTCTTCCCTTTGTTGCAGTTTTCTTGCAGCAAATCTACTTTCAGGCAGTATCCCGGCTACTCTATCATCCCTCCCTCAGTTACAGGCCATGTAGATCTCCACCTTACATATATTTATGTTGTCTACTAATGTTGGCCTGGTTTCATAACTTTGTGATGCTATGTTTTTATTAGGTCCTTGAACAACAATCAATTAAGTGGAGAACTACCAGATGCTTTTGAGTCCCTTACCGCGTTGGTCAATCTGTGCGTGTTTATAATCCATCTGACCGAGTCTTAACCTTACTTTCAGTTTTGATCTAATATGTAGTTTTTGACAGGGATTTGTCGAGCAATAATTTCAGCGGCCATTTGCCCCTATCTATGGAAAACCTATCATCAGTCAAGACACTGTCAGTATTCCTTTTTTAAATTATTTTTCATTGACATTTCTCATGTTATGTAAGTTGACTTAGCTTTGAAACATTCAGGCGCTTGCAAAACAATCATCTGTCTGGGACACTCGATGTTCTACAGGATCTTCCTCTGCAAGACTTGTACTGTTTCTCCAACCACAGCCTTACTGTTTCATCATTACAGTCAACATCGTTATGTGCATATTCTCTAATTTTTCTTCCACTAATCTTTGACCAGGAATATAGAGAATAATCTTTTTTCAGGACCCATCCCTGAGAAATTGCTTACCATCCCAAAATTCAGGTGAGTCTTGATGGGTATCTTCTTGTTTCATGCTGCAAAATATTTCTTGTTACTCTATTTAATTAATCATATTTTCAGCTAATTGATAGTATGTATGTTGCAGTAAAGATGGAAATCCTTTCAATACTAGCAGTTCCCTCTCGCCTTCACCTTCACCTCCATCCCTATCTCCATCATCGACACCACCCTTCTTTGGACCAGGAACATCATCGCCTTCTAACAAAACATCTCCCAGTCTAGCAAATGGAACATCATTGACTCCCTCAACTAATGGAACAAAAAATGGAGGAAAAGGATCATCAAACAAAAGGGTTGTTTGGATATCAATTGCTTCGGTTTTGTCCTTTGTAGCTATCATTTTAGCACTTATATTGTGCCTTCCAGCATGTTTGAGAAGACGACACGAGGAAGATAGAATCGCCAAGAGGTATGATATTGGCGCATTCGAAGACAAAAGAGAGAATCCTAGGAACAATGTTCCTCCCCCAGTCAAGCCACCTGGTGGGCAGGATGAGAAAGGTAGGCATTTTTGTATAGTGAAATCACATCTATATACTGTTCTTTGTTTTTATCTTATAACCCTTATAATGGTTAATTAGTTGCTCCCATGTGTCCTGAACTTATGTTTTGTGTAAAGATTCTCCTAGAGAGACAGGTGTAAAGCTGACTGGAGACCGCCAACCAGAGAGAAAGAACCCAGTGGTTCCTGTTCCGAAACGACAAGTTAAAAGAGAAGAGAATCAGCAAAAGTTTGCTTCAATACCGAAACGGGAAGATCATGAGATTGACATCAGTCGACTCGATCCATTTTTCATGCCTCGACCACCACCACCACCACCTCCACCAGGACCACCACAGCCACCACCGCTGCCACCTCTTCTTCCTGAGATTATATTGACTCCCATTGTTGCTGAGGAAGAAAACCCCATGAAGAAAACATCACCGATACGGCCACCTTTTCCTATTTCAGCCAGGTCTTACACCATTGCATCGCTTCAGCAGTTCACAAACAGCTTTTCTCAAGACAACCTTATCGGGAGCGGGACGCTTGGCAATGTTTACAGGGCAGAGCTTCCTGATGGAAAGGTACAATTCGACACAATTTTATTGATCTTGTTTTATCATTGTACTTACAAAAATGTTAGATTTTGATCCTCGATATGGTGTTCTATCGTAGCTACTTGCAGTGAAGAAACTGGACAAAAGGGCGTCGAGTCAACAGAAGGATGTGGAGTTTCTTGAATTGGTTAACAGTATCGACAAAATACGCCATGCAAATGTCGTTGAGCTCATGGGCTACTGTGCTGAGCATGGTCAGAGGCTTCTTATATTTGAATATTGCAGCAATGGAACTTTGCAAGATGCACTACGCTCGGATGATGAATTGAAGAAGAAACTTTCGTGGAATACTCGCATTAGAATGGCACTTGGAGCGGCAAGAGCCCTAGAGTGAGCAAGCTCTTTATTTTCCTATAGATAGTGATTTTTTTTATTCTGAGTACATTATCTATAATGTTCTTCCACGTCTGTTTAGGTATTTGCATGAGGTTTGTCAGCCACCTATCATACACCGGAATTTCAAGTCAACAAATGTTCTTCTTGATGATGATCTCGGTATACGTGTTTCTGATTGTGGTTTGTCTCCACTGATATCGTCTGGCGCAGTGAGTCAGGTAACTTCTAAGTTGTAATTTATATACTATATATGAATTAGAAGAGACACAGTCACATGATGCCTTATGCAGTTTCTTGGATCTAAAGTTATCTATTTTCTGTCAGTTGTCGGGACAGTTGTTAACTGCTTATGGGTATGGAGCTCCAGAGTTTGAGTCGGGAATCTATACGACTCGAAGTGATGTTTTCAGCTTTGGAGTCGTTATGCTAGAACTCTTGACCGCCCGAAAATCTTACGACAGGTAATTTATTTAGAGCAATCATATGATCAATTTCCAATTCCCCGTTGTAATCTTTCAAAACTTGGTATTCTGTATTGGTGGAAATTAGGAATCGTAATCGAGGTGAACAATCTCTGGTGAGGTGGGCCATCCCTCAGCTGCACGACATCGATGCACTATCAAGAATGGTCGATCCTGCTATTGATGGGCAATACACTGCTAAATCTCTGTCACGCTTTGCTGACATAATCTCTCGCTGTGTCCAGGTAAAATCATAGCACATTGCATTGCATGCGGTGTAGAGACCAAGCAGTACATTTGGGGAATTTTCTTGGATGCTAAGTCAACGATCTAAACCCTCTATCTGTTTGTGCAGTCTGAGCCAGAGTTCAGGCCGCCAATGTCTGAAGTAGTGCAAGACCTCGTAGACATGATAACGAGGGAGCGTTCCCCATGAAGAAAAGTATTCGTTTTTGAATGTTGGAAGTATCATTGGTTGAGATTAGGGTAGCGATTCTTTCAGTAAGCTAATTGCAGTGGCTAAGAGGCCCTCCCAATTGGTAGCAGAAGAAGTGTTCATACACCTACCTTCAAGTTGCAGTGGACTCATTCTACAGGGGTGAAGAGCTGCATAGATTTTGGAGGCGTGTAAAGCCGTCAAATCGATGCACTGCTGCGGATTGTGTTTAACCCAATTGTGCAGTCAAATGATTCTGTTTTTAATGGATATATATATGTTAAAAGTGTGAAACAAGTCCACACTGTTTTATATTCATTCACCTTGCGGTTGGAGATATACAGTATGAAGTTTATAACTAAAACCTTACTCATAAGCTAGACTAGATTCTATAATCATAGCCGCAGCTATCTTTAACTGTAATTGTAGCCGTATCTTCATTAGCACTAGATTAGGCTTTCAGTGTAACTTCATTGGAATGGAGGTGCGAAGGAAGTCTCAAAAGAGTTGGAAATTAGAACATTAGAACTAAGTTGGCATTAAAATACAATAGGAAAGCTAAATGAATCATTTTGCGTAGTACAGGGACCATTTAGCAAATCTTCTTCTTCTCCTCACAGAATTGCGTGCTGAAGGCACGGCCGGCGGTTACGCTTTTATAGTTTCTCGTTTTTACCATTTTCATTATCTCGAGTTTCAAAGGAGGGACAAGAGAAGGAAGCAGATGACAGATAAAGCCGCGTAATGCGCAGCACGACGAACCGACACTGCCTTCTTTGAATCAAGACTTTGCTTGCTTGAGCTCTCTCTCTTCACAGTGATTTGTCTGCGTTCTGATAATTCTTCATTTGCTTCCATGAGCCGTTACGATCCCAACCCTTTCGAGGAAGAAGCAGTCAATCCCTTCGCGGTAAGGCCCATTCTTCGAAAAAATGTTGCATTGTATCTGATCTTCGTGGCTTTTGGCTCTGCATTGATGAACTTGTGCTGTTCACTGAGTCGATGCTAGTGGATGGAGATAGCCATCGATTTGATGCCTGATCAATGGATTGTTAGATCTGGTGACTCCACCGGTTGGCTTGGATCGTTAACCTGGTGTTCATCCTTGGGTGGCTATAATACTTCAAACTGTTTCAGATCTAAGAGTTTGGCGTCTCGACCGTCACTTGATGCTTTGCAAACTGCTCTAATAAGCAGTATGGATGCTTCTCCTGATTTTTTTTCCCAAACAGACGAAAATTCCCTGCAATATGTTGCTCAGACAAGTAAACCATGGCCTATGATGTGATTTTTTTTTTCTTTCTAGACCGTCTTTTTTTTACCTTAATTTGTTGAGTTCTAGCCAATGGAAGGGAATTCGCCTTCTGTTTAGCTCTTAGGATATAGCGCATATAGAAATTTCTTATCACGGTCACAGAACTAGTTTCGACCTCTTATCAACATGCTGGATGATGCCTTCCTTTACTAAAGGTTCAAGATCAATTGTTATTCTATTAGATTAGAGCTGTGTCAAAGAATCTCTATTCGTTAGTTATAGAGCACAACGGGTACTTGCTTCCGGATCTCTGATTCTGCACAATAATCAAGACACGTCTAATTGTAGATATTTATATTAGTCCTTGCTCCAGTATGCCATCAGCTCTTTAATCTCCCTTACGGTAGGGATTAGAGCAGTAATCATTATTAACACTTCACTGATCAAAATTAGGATCGAGGCAAGGAAGGGCAACCAAATTATGGGGGTGGTGCTTTCTACACAACTGTAAGATATTCTGATTTGTTCATATTTTTTTTTTTGCATTTGATTAGTCATTGGAGTCAAAATTGCAAGAACGCAAAATGTTTTAAAGACTGGATTGACATCGACTAAATAATTACTCCAAGTATGCTATGTTGTACTATGGGTTCTTGACTATGCTATTTGTGAAACTAACTTGCCTATTCTTAATGAATATGAAAGAGAACTGCTGGTTTCATGATGCTCTCCTGTTCGTAATCTTGTATCGATTTGCATCATGTTAGCTCATCTATCCTGTCACTGAACGGGACTTCATATTGTGATTGTTGAAAGTGGACGAGTTCTTGCATGTAGTACGACTCATATTACCTTCATAATTCTTGCATCTCGGATTTTTTGTCACATTTGAACTGTTTTTATTGAGAACACTAGAATCCCGGGAGTGTTCCTGCAGCAACTTCAAGGCTTTCACCTCTTCCTCATGAATCTTATGATCGTGGTGCAACAATTGATATTCCTCTTGATTCTGGAAAGGTTAGTGAAACGTTGAAGTTTAGATTTTTGCTTGTTTAAAGCTGTGCTGTGCATTGAATTTCAGTTCATATCTTATATTTTTATCCAATTCTAGGATCTAAAATCTAAGGAGAAGAAACTTCAGGCTAAAGAAGCAGAACTGAATAAGAGGGAACAGGTAATGCTATGTATATCTGATACTTTGTACTTACACTTTTGCACAGATATGATTGAAGCTTCTAAGGTTATAAATGAAAAACAGCTGCAGCAGTTTAGAAGTAACGGTACTGGAGAAGTAGTTCTTATTTGGTTCATTTAAGACAGTCTATTAGTATTAGTTTTACACTGTTATCCTTCTCGAAGTGAATTTAGTAATAACTATTGGAACTGTTATATACTTCCAGGAACTAAAAAGAAGAGAAGATGCTATACAACGGGGTACACTTCTTTTTAAATAAAAAAAATAGAACACTGCTTCTTTATGGTTTCTAAACTGTAGTTTTGTTCTTTTGCCAGCCGGAATTGTGATAGAAGAGAAAAATTGGCCTCCATTTTTTCCGATCATTCATCATGACATTCCAAACGAAATACCAATTCATCTACAAAGAGTTCAGTATGTTGCGTTCACCACATATTTGGGTATGTAAGCTCAAGTATCTTGAAATTTCCTTTTGAGAAGAACTGGATTGTTTCTTGAAGCTGTGCATTCATGATATTGCTTATTTATTTCTTTGTGTTTGCAATTTGCAATCTGATATTTTAACTTAGTATTTTCAATGATACTTGTCAAGAAACTCAACTTATGAGCTTAATTATGCAATGCAGGGTTGATTTTCTGTTTACTGTGGAACATTGTGGCTGTGACCACTGCCTGGATCAAGGGCGAAGGTTTGTCCTGTCTTTGTATACAAAACCAAGACTTTCTGTTTGTCATCATTCTTGATGTGTTTAAACTCTTCTGATCCAGGTCCAACCATTTGGTTTCTTGCTATTATCTACTTCATATCCGCGGTTCCTGGTGCCTATGTTCTTTGGTATCGCCCACTTTATCGAGCTATGAGGTATTGTTTTTGGGTCCTCTATATAATTTCTATTCCAAGGGAATCATCTCTAAACTATTTATGTGTAATACTTTGCTACTACATTGTAGGACTGATAGTGCACTGAAATTTGGGTGGTTTTTCATGTTCTATATGGTAAGTTTACCTGGCAGTTGCTCAGAAAATATGTTGTAATACAGAATATGTTCTAATCCAGTTACTGCATTTTCTTCTGCAGCTTCATATCGGCTTCTGCGTCTTTGCAGCAGTTGCTCCTCCAATTATATTCAGGGGAAAATCGCTCACGTAAATATCTTTATCTTTGTGTCTTATTCTGTATATACAATCTGTCCAGTTTCTGCTGGGTTGATCTCAAGCATGTAAAAACTTAATGAAATCCAAAAATGGAGAATTTAAAGTTCATGGGCATATAATACCTACTACGCATGACGCTTTGCTTCATTGATGAACATTTGACCTTTTCATTGTTTTGTGGATACACAGGGGTATTTTGCCTGCAATAGATATTTTGGGGAACCATGCTTTGGTTGGGGTAAGTCAGCATCTGAATATTTGATCTCTTCGATGGAGATTTCTTGATCTTGAAGAAATTACTGCATGTTGTTGGAAAACTTTATAATACGTGTATTCGGTGCAGATATTTTACATTATAGGGTTTGCATTCTTTGCAATTGAATCAGTTCTCAGCATTTGGGTTATCCAGGTCCGCATCTCTTTCCATACAGTTCCGTGTTGCTTGTTACCATCAAGAAATCTGTTATCTTTTTTTGTTTCAGTTTCGCTGATTTCATTGCTCATTCAAAATATGCAGCAAGTGTACATGTACTTCAGAGGAAGTGGTAAAGCTGCAGAGATGAGAAGGGATGCTGCAAGAGGAACCATGATGGCTGCACTTTGATCAGAAGGATATGAAGATTTGGTAATTCTGATACATTCAGAATTTGGCTCATAGTTTGGATCAGTGATTGGGAATTCTGATGAGATCTTCATTTACACTAGACTTCGCTTTTTACCCAGCTGCTTCTATTTTATGCCTGAGCTTCTCGAAGACAAATTTGTGTATTCCTTTACAGTACAGGTAGTAAATTGTTCATTATTTGTCTGAAAACAAAAAACTAGTTTGGTATGAACTTTATTCTTATTATTTATATTTCTCCGTTTTGAATGATTGTAATTTTGTTTTGCTGATTTAATGCAATATCTCATTTAGCAAAAAATAAATAATAAATTGTATAAAGTGAATCCCAAACTGTGATTGATCAGGAGTTTATTTTAACATGTAACCGCCTGTAAATGGAACGATGATAAAGCTTTTGCACTACATCCAACTCCGACCAGTCATCTTCCTCACCTTCCTATCATCCATAAGTCTCCTCACCTCCAAGGCATCGTCCCACCTTCCAACAGACCTATAAACATTCCCCAAAAGAACATAACTCATATGATTCTTCGGGTCCAACTCCATCACCTTCTTTGCGATCCGTTCTGCAGTGGTCGGTTCTGTGCAAGTCGTGCATGCACCTAGAAGACCCGACCACAAAGATAAATCATTTCTAAACTTCGATTTCTCTAACAAATCCTCTGCCTCTTCCAACGAACCCGCTCGACCCAGAAGGTCAACCATGCAGTTGTAATGCATAATCCCAGGTTCCATCCCAAACTCTCCTAACATTAACCCAAAATACTTCCTCCCTTCATTAACCAAACCCGAGTGGCTACACGCGAATAAAACCCCGATGAAGCTAATAGCATCAGGTTTTACACCGTCCTTAATCATGCTATCGAAAATTAAAATTGACTCCGTTCCTCGTCCGTTTTGAGCAAATCCGTAAATCATTGAATTCCATGTTATCAAGTTTTTAAATGGCATTCTCACAAAAATTCTGTAAGCAAAATCAATGCAGCCGCTCTTTGCGTAAAGATAAACCAAAGCTGATTCCGTAATAACGTCTCGCCAACCGCCCCTTCTTACATATTGGCAGTGGATTTCTTTCCCTTGATTCACGGCTGCCATGGCTGAACAAGCCTTAAGCACAATTCCAAAACTGTAGAGATCGGCTCCACCAAAATCACGGAAAAGCTGAATCACAGTCTCAAAATTGTTGTTCTGACAGTAAACTCCAAGCAGTGCTGTTCTGGAAATCTTATTTTTCTGTGGCATTCTATCAAAGACGAGTCGGGCTTTGGATAATGCCTTACATTTTCCGTACATATCTACGAGGCTGCTATCCACAACTACGTGACCAGAAAATCCGGATGTGACAACCTTGGAGTGAATTTGCTTACCTTGTTTCAACCGTCCTAGGTTGCCACATGCAGTAAGCACAGTTCCGAACGTGAAACTATCGGGCTTCAGTTCATGATTGTGAATCCTCTGCATCATAAAGAAAAACTCTAACGCTTCTTCGAACTGGTCGTTCCTTGTTAGTGCAGATATAACAGAAGTCCAACAGATCAGGTCTGGTACAAGCAATTCATCGAACAGCTTCCGTGCTTCACTTGAGCAGTAATTTCTACCATACATGTCGATTATGGCACTAGCAATAACGGCATTAGAATCAAAACCATACCGAAACACTGCTCCGTGGAAGCAGCTGCCTAATCTTAAGTTTCCCAGCTCGGAGCAAGCTTTGATCACTGCTGATAAAGTGAAAGCATTGGGGCCAATTTCTGTTTCCAGCATTTCCCAGAAAACTTCCAGCGAATCCTCAAATTTTCCGACCTGAACGTACCCAGATATCATTGATGTCCAAGAGATGACGTCTTTGAAGAATAGGGAGTTGAAAACTCTTCGAGTTTCTGCAATATCATGATTCAGCTTGAAGTACACTGTTAACAAGCTATTACCCACGAATCTATCAGTGTCGAGACCTGACTTGATGACATGGGCGTGGAATTGGAGGCCATGGTTTAAGGAGTGGACTTTGTTACAGCTCTGTAATAAAGAAGCATAAAGGATAGGTTTGCTCCCTATCTTAGCAGGATCTAAGGATTTCAGCAGTTGAATGGCATTGAGTAGCGAGCCTGATTTGCAATAATCGATGATTTTAGACACTTTCCTTGATGAGTCTATTGGCATGGTTAGACTCTGTGACGTTGTAGAGCTGCAATGGCGTTTGAGAATATAACAGAGCTTCATGAAATTAAATTGTCAACCTGAACAAACTACCTATCAATTAATCATGATGCACCAGCAATCTGCTTCAAAAGAGTTAAGTAGGGACTAAAAGAGCAGTTTTTTCTCTTTATCATTTCGTCGAACACCTTCTCTACACTTTCTAATCCGACCAAGAACCCCCACTTGCATCTCTTAGATCAACCAATGGAGCTCGAATTCAGCAACAAAATGCTGTACTTTCCCAGTCTAATAAGATAATGATAATGCTAAGCGACTTAAAGGCAGAGATCTCGAAGGACGGCAACTTAACATGGCTGATGATCGTACAGTCGGCAGCATCCCTGCTCAGAATCAAACCGTTGAGTTCTCAGCATCTAAGACGATTGCCACATCATTGCTTACATAAATCTGGTAAATTTTCAAATCCATGATTCAAGAGTGCCCTTCGCGTTCTACTGAGTCCGAACCAAAGGGAGGTGTAAGAACTCTCGAACCTTGCCTCAATGCATGGCTAACGCAGTCTAATTTCCAGGCGAATAATGCTTGAATAATTGAATGGTACGAACAATTATTATATATACATAAATAAAAGTAACTTCATAAATCCGATGCTATCAATCCTATGCTATCAATTTTCTATGAAAATGAAAAAAAGAATATAGTTTTCCCCTTAAAATACCTGACTTTTCAATTTGTATGTGACCTCAATTTGCATATAACACCATTTAGTTTAATTTAGGGTTAATAGGTTCACGGTACTATATGTTTGGGTCATGTGATCGGATGGTACCTCTATGTTGTTTTATGGTATCATATGTTTCGCAATGTTGTTATTTGGTCCAAATTACTGTTGCCGTCAAGGTTAACTAACAGAATACTGACGTGACACTGATGTGACAGATGAAAAATAAAAATAAATAGAAACATTAATAAAAATAGAAAAATAGGAGACAAATCGGAAAAAAATTATAAAAATATTTAAAATTTTATATATTAATAAAATTTATTTTTAAAAAACAAAATTGAAAATTGAAAAAAAAAAAAAACTAGGGTTGGACCCTTGGTCAAATTGACCCAGGCAAGGGTCGAACCCTAGGCTGGGTTGGATCCCCACCAGGTCGCCTGACCATATCAAAAAAACATACGGTACCATCCGAGCACATGACCCAAACATAAGGTACCATTGGAGCTATTAACCCTTTAATTTAAGGGCAAGTTGCCCCAATGCACCGGGATGTTTAGGTGATGTTGTTAAATGTTTGTTTTAAATTGTTATTTTGCACACCGTGATGTTGTAAAATGCACTCACTGTTATCTTTCCGTCTAGATTTTCCGTTAATTGACGCATGACTGTCTCGTGTGAATTTAAACTGAAGCAAAAAGAAAAGAAAAAATTGACCCTTCCCCTCTTAATCATTCACTTACAACTGTTGGTATTCTTTGGTAGTTTCCTTTAATTATACTCTCCCAAAACCTCAATGTTGACTCGATTCTTGGCGATTCCGACTCAATTTTGTGTCAACGTGTGGATTTCGTGCTTGGTTTGTTCCCGACTGGTGTGCGTCGCAACAGATTTCTAACGGTGTGTCTCAAGTAGGCCTGTCAATTCGTGCGTGCGTGCGTTCGTGCACCAGGACACGACACGACACGCACGAAAGTTCAACACGAAACACACGAAAATGTAATCGTGTCACGGACACACGACACGAACACGACACAAAATTTATTGTCTCAACACGACACGAACACGATTACACGAAAATATTCGTGGAAAGTCGTAACATGATTTCACGAAAATAACACGGTAACACGATAACACGATTTCACGAAAATAACACGATTTCACGAAAATAACACGGTAACACGAAAATAACACGGTAACACAATAACACGATTTCACGTTTTCATGAAAATAACACGGTAACACGAAAATAACACGGTAACACAATAACACGGTAACACAATAACACGATTTCATATTTTGACGAAAATAACACGGTAACACGGATCACGTTCGCACGATAACACAACCTAAATAACATAAACACGTCCCCTCAAAGGCAAACAATCGTGTTATCGTGTTTTGAGACCTAAACACTAACACGACACGAAAAACAATCGTGTTATCGTACCGTCAAAGGCAAACACGAACAAGACTTTTTCGTGCGTGTTCGTATCGTGAGTGAAATTGCCAGCCCTAGTCTCAAGCAAGGTCACAGTTTGCAACAAGGTGGTGAGGCGAAATTGCACTTGCGCCTGATCATTGTTTCGACGACGGGCATAAGAAAGGTAACATTTCCTTTCCCCAATCTCTAACAATGCTTATTTCATGGTGCATGTTTCGTAAGCATAGTGAATCGATCGATTGAATAAGTGTAATTTTACTATTTTAGGAATGGGTAGCGATCAGGAGGAAGTTTTTCAGTTATCGATCAAGTATAATGGTAAGTGGGTTAAATGACTCAATCATCGGTTGGAGTACCAAGTGAAAGTTGAATCACTAAAGATGAATGCGTGATGATGTTGATGGTTTAGGGTAAGAACTTCTTTGCGTGATGAAGTTGAGGGTTTTGATAAGAACATATTTGCGTCTAATGTGAAACTCAAGTAGTTCAGTTTCTGTTTATGCACAATTTTGTTTGCTATGTTTCGTGTAACAACGCAGGAAACATAGAACCCCATATAACAACAAGCCATAAAACATTATGATGCATAAAACAACATTACATAAAACGTGATGGTGTATATAACAACATAACACGTAACACTACGAAGCATAAAACAACATTATAAATAACAATGAAAGTCCACTGCATTATCTTAACAAGAGGTTCAAAATACATCTTAAGACTAAGACCAACTACATAGATTAAGACCAACTACACATTAGTTCATCTTCTTGAAGAATGTAACAACGAAAGCAACACAAACCATCAATATATCACTACAACCAACTACACAGACGACTAAGACTTTATTTTCTTAGCGTTCAACTGATAGTTGTTCTTCTAAGTCCTTATGCATTTGTTCGAATTTACGAACAACTCTATTTCCATGGGGACACATTGGAGGGTCTTCCTAATCAAAAAATTCATGACGTAACCTTGAAGAAAACCCTAGAAATTCATGACGTAACCCTTGAAACACTAATAATTCATGGCGTTGAAACATGCAACAACCCTTGGATCGGTTCTATAAGGGGGCGTGTGACGGAAGATGAGAAGTGAGCGGGTTCAAGACCAAAACTTCGGTGATTTTTTGGCCAATCCAGTTTATCTTTTTTTACCAAAAAAAATTGATCTAAGACCGAGACCGGCCTGAGTCAAGCAATACCGATTCAGGCGAGTTTTTTTTTTTGGTAAAAGTCGGTATCGGTCCTCCAAATGTCAAGACCAAAATTTCAGTCTCGGTCCTGCCCCCAAGACCGGTCCGGTTCACCCATGATCAACCCTAATGTATTCAATAAACACTATGGGAGGAATTGCAAATACCGGCTAAACTTCACGACTCAATGTATATTGAGACGTTAAAAATCAGTTTAAATTGAATATCACTGCTCAATGTTGATTGAGCCGTTATTTAGTTTTTTTAACGACTCAATTTAAAGTGCCGTTATTTTTTCTATAATTGTCCCGGCTCATTTAAGGTTGGGCCGCTAGTTTTACTTACTGTATCACGACTCAAACCCAAATGAGCCGTGAAAATATATATTTTTTTATTTTGCCCATTTATCACGGCTCAAAACCAAATGAGCCGTGATAAATGGGTACAATATTTTTTTAAAAAAAAACAAGTATTTTCACGGCTCATTTGGGTTTGATCCGTGATAAATTAAAAAAAAATATATGTTAACGGCTCATTTGTATTTGAGCCGAGATAAAAAAAAATCAAATATCCAGCTCTCCCTTTTTGTTCCCGCTCGTGACCCTCAACCTTCAAAGTTCAAACATCTCACTTCCCACTTTACATCTCACGTCCCATCAACCTTCAAAGTTCAAACATCTCACTTCAACTTTACATCTCACTTCAACTTTACATCTCACTTATGTCCAACGGTATCACCCTTGCTTATAAGCAAGAGGTCCCGAGATCGATTCTCGATGAATCAGGATTAATTCTTGGATGTCCAAAAAAAAAAAAAAAACTTTACATCTCACTGATGGCCAAAAAAAAAAACTTTACATCTCACCTCCCACTCACTTCCATTCCACAAGAAGAAGAAGACCTCCTGTCTCCTTCGCTCACTTCAAGGGATGGTGTTTTAAGGTTGTCGTTTCCAGCCTCGCGCGTGGGTTTCGTTTCCACCCCACCGGCGAGGAGCTCGTCATGTAGTACCTCTGCTGCAGCAAACCCAAATCCTAGGTTGATGCTTCGCTGAGTTTCTGCAAGAAGAAAATAAAATGTAAAAAAAATGAAAATTATAAGCACGTCATAGAGTAATAGATTGACTGACTGCATTGGTTGTTTAACCTGATATATTTAGAAAAGGAGAATTAAGACGACATTTTGCTGAAAATTTGGGATTTTACTGTACCATGTTTTTACCAAAAAATAATTTCAATGACTCTCAAAGGTATGTAGCAAATATCAGTTTTGTCTGCAAATCCATTATAATAATATATAACAGATGTATTGTATAAGTTAAGTATGCACAATAGTGGAAGACAATTTGGAATGTCATTCTATATCAGGAAAATGACAGATAATTATCAAAAAGATGTAAAATGACTAATAACATCTAGCTCATTTATAAGTAAAATCATGAATAAATCGGTGATGCTGAAGTGGCAATGGAAGATCAAAGTTCAGTGGAGAGAAAAATAACTGCAAGTTTAAGAATACAAGGAGCACCACCTCTTCCTTGTTTCCTTTGCCCTTTGTAAAGAACTTGTAACTCCCATAGAAAAGTAGACCCCAGCCAGCCAGAAAGACTATCACAAACTGCATCAACATAAGCATAGATTTCGTAAGGCGAGGTCTCTTATATATTTTAGTTTAATTGGATTAACTAGTTGACCAATGTGATCATAGTACCTCATTAAACAAGTTAGGAGGGTGCGGAGTGCACGCTTGTTTAAGTATATTATGATTCATTGTATCGGAGATTCATCAGTTGATTAGAGATGAGGCAATGGGAGTCAAAGGGGGCAACGCCTCCTTTGCCGGGGTCCAGGGGCAGCGCTCCTGGCAGAGTCCAAGGGGCAGCGCCCCTGGCTGGGGTCGAGCTAATGACTTAACATTTTATTATTCATAAAGTCACTATTCTAAAAATTCATTGTAAATTTGAATTTTTGGAACTAATGACTTAACATTTTAACCTCAAAATTCCCGGTTTTTGGACACTTGCTTTAGAGCCAAATATTAGGCCAAACCATTGCTAGTGTCATCCTAAGGTGTCCCTTTGGTTTTGGAGCCAAAATTTGAATCCAAAGGACATATATGGCCGAAATGACACAATTCATGGCTAAAGGGTGTTGTGTCTCTTCCAAAGAATGTGTTGTCTTCTCCAAAGGGTGTGGCAAACACTATAAATTGGTCATAGGGGAGTTCCTAAAATTCAATCTCAAACATTCACAATCCTTCTCAAGTTCTAGTTCAGTATTATGATTTTATCCGATTGAAAGTTTGGGTGCCTCCAAATTGTTTCAATCTGAAAGTGTCGTCACGACTTCAAAATAATCCAAGCAACCATTCGAAAGTTCAACCACCATCCATTCGAGTGTAATCCAACAAGGTCTGAATGGTAAAATTTATAATTGAATTATGAAAATTCAGTATTCAGAAATGTGCGAATGAAGGTTTTGGTTTGCACGAGGTCTCAAAACCACACAGGAACAATACAATTTTTATGCAGAAAACTCAACAAGTTGCAATTTAAAAGGAAAAAGAATATAATACTAAAGGTCTTTGAAGCCCAAAATGTCTGCCTTCAGTTATTTGTTTATTCTAATCATAGCACTCTTTTGCAAAAACAGTGTTTTATCAAACAGAAGCAAGTAAAATTCAATTTGCGAAGAAAAGGATGAGAGACTCACTTGCTCTTCCTTCCATATAGCTGGGTTCATAGGATCCTGCCAGCAATTAAATCGAGGGGAGGACCATGATGATCTGAAACAAATATTGCGAAAAGATCAAGAATTTTCACTATATACCAAATATGATAATAAAATATCCAATATAATCAGGATTAATATCTCTAATAAAGAACAATAAAAGAAAAGGTTTTAACAAGAATTGAATTTTGATCCACTTGAGTTTGAGTTCCTCTGACAAATGCTAAGCACATAATGTCAGCTTCAAATTCTTTTAACTTTTAACAGAAGAATTCTTCAATGTTCCCTTCCACAGTTCAACTGATATTTATAAGTAGACACTACAGAAATTCTCTCCGGCAGTTGAGCTTGCCATCTAAGCACAGTAACTTCAACAGCAAACCAACACGGCCATCGATCAGCCGACCCTATAAACAAGAGATTTTGCAATGAATTCATTTAACCAAATCCAAGAAATTAAAAGACATTTCTCAAACAGGAACCGCATTTATATCCTATTTCTCTAATTCAGAAACTCCGTGTTCCATATCCTCATCAAATAAGACCTAGATAACTAAAGAACTAAAGAGGAGAATCAGAATGGCCCTTCAGTGATCGATTAATAGAGAGATGAGATCGGATAAGCATCATTCTTGAAGTTCTTATCGACAAAGAATTAACTACTGTTTTAGGGGGCTAGTGCGGCTGAAACCAATATAATCGCCGGAGCAATATCAGGATCTAGAGACCAAAGCGTAATTACCTGCATGTTAAGGTCAAAAACAGATTTGGCACAATATCGGAAACCTCGCAACAGAAATGGGAGACAATGCAGAAGAATTTAGGGAGAAAGAGATAGAAATTGGTTATTTCATTGATTGCCCAAAACAGAATTCCATTGTCTCATTTTAACAGATACCATTAACCGACTACGGTATTATTCTACCGATCCGAAACTATCATGATAACCCGACCTGCATATCTGACCCGATTCGGACATCAGCATCTGCAATTTATTAACTAGAACGTAACAATACTCCTCCCTTAAGCCACGACCTTGTCCTCAAGGTCGAAATTCGGATATTTACGCTTGAACTCTTCTAGAAATTCCCAAGTAGCCTCCTGCTCTTCGACTCCTTCCCATTGTACTAAGACTTTCGTTGCCGCTTGGTTACCTCTACGAACCATCTTACGATTAAGTAACACCTTAGGAACACGCGTAGAACTGCTGTGGAATCCGTTCGGAAGTGGTGTGAATTGCCTTGTTTCTCCGTAAGTCCGCTTCAACTGGGAGACATGGACGGTTGGATGTATGAGAGTTGTTTCGAGCAGGTTTAGCTTATAGGCTACCTCACCTATCTTGTCCAATACTTCGAACGGACCATAGTACCTCGGTTGAAACTTTTGTTTGCCCCTCTTCCTCATAGAATGCTGACTATAGGGATGAAGCTTGAGGAAAACCTTGTCACCAATGTTAAAACTCCTATCAGACCTCTTTCTGTTCACTGTTTGACTCATTCGGTTCCTCGCCCTCTCTAGATGAAATTTGAGCAACTTGATATGCTCCTCCCTCTCTCGTAACATTCCATCCACAGCTTCGACCTTAGAGTCCCTTGGAAGATAGGGTACGTGTAGAGGAGGAGTAAACCCGTATAATGCCTCGAACGGTGTCATCCTTATCATAGAATGAAAGGACGTATTGTACCACCACTACGCTAAGGGTAACCATTTAACTCATGTCGCCGGTCTCTCTCCCGCCATACACCTTAAGTAAGTCTCTAGGCAACGGTTGACTACCTCCGTTTGCGGATGGTATGAAGATGACATACATAGGGAGATTCCGAGCTGCTTAAACAACTCTTGCCAAAAACTGCTGACAAACACTGAATCTCTGTCACTAATGATGTTACTCGGAGGGCCATTCAAACGGTAAATCTGATCAACAAATGTTTGGGCTACTACTACAGCTGTATATGGGTGTTTCAAGGGCATAAAATGTGCGTACTTAGACAACCTGTCCACTACCACAAAGATGACTTCATAACCTCCCGACTTTGGAAGTCCTGTGATAAAGTCCATGGAGATGTCCGAGAATATCGACTGGGGAACTGGCAAGGGCTGCAGCAATCCTGATGTTGCTGAACGGTTGTACTTGTGCCGCTGGCATATGTCACAGTTTCGGATGAACTCCCGCACCTGTTTCTTTAGACCCTTCCAATATAATAACGACTTTATACGCTGCAACGTCGCGGTTACTCCTGAGTGCCCTCTCAATGGAAACTCATGAAACAATCTCAGTATATCTTCCTTAAGCTCATCATTATGACCCACCACTAACTTCCCTTTACGCTTAAGGCCCTCTTCCGTCCAAGAGAATCTAGAAGACCATTTGTTACTCTTGAGCTCCTGAATCAAGATGCCACAAGTAGGGTCTGTGGTCCACGAATTCTTAATCATGTCCATTAGGTCCGTCGAAACCGACGTCACAGAAAGTGCCAATAGCTCTGAACCTTGAATTCTGGATAGTGCATCGGCTGTGATGTTCTCTGTTCCCTTCTTATAGGATATCTCGTAGTCATACCCTAATAGCTTAGCGAGCCATGTGTGTTGCAAGGGAGTTGCCAACTTTTGTTCTAATAAATACTTCAAGCTTCTGTGGTCCGTTTTTATCACAAAGTGTCGGTCAATCAGATAGAAGTGCCATTTTTTGATCGCCAAAAGAATGGCCAGGAGTTCTTTCTCGTAGACTGACAAAACTTGCTGCCTTTGGGAGAGTCCTTTGCTTATAAAAGATATGGGATGACCCCTCTGCATCAAGACAACTCTGATTCCCTTATTGGATGCATCCGTTTCTATAATGAAAGTTTCGTTCATATCAGGCAATGCCAAGACAGGTGCAGAGATCATGACCCTTTTCAGTTATTGGAATGCTTCCTTAGCCTCATTTGTCCAACCGAACGAGTCCTTCTTCAATAACTCGGTGAGAGGCTTGTCGATTGCCCCGTAGCCCTTAATGAATTTGCGGTAGTAGCCCGTAAGACCCAGAAATCCCCTTAATTGTTTTAGGGACTGAGGAAGAGGCCACTCTTTAATCACCCTGACCTTCTCCGGATCAGTAGAGACCCCCTTACCTGTGATAATGTGCCCCAGGTACTCTACTCGATCGCCTCTAAATGTGCACTTTGACATATTAGCAAACAACGTGTTCTCTTCTAACAACTTCAGAACCCTCTCAAGGTGCTCGAGGTGTTGTGGCAAGTCCTTGCTATAAACAAGGATGTCGTCAAAGAAAACTAGCACGAACTTCCGAAGATGCTCCTTAAAGACCTGATTCATAAGGCCTTGAAATGTCGCTGGAGCATTCGTAAGACCGAAGGACATCACTAGAAATTCGTAATGTCCCTCGTGAGTCCTAAATGATGTCTTATGAGTATCCTCCTTTGCCATTCGAATTTGATGGTAACTCGACCTTAGATCTATCTTTGAGAAGATTGTGGCTCCATGTAGTTCATCAATAGTTCGTCTACCAACGGTATTGGGAATTTATCCTTGATCGTAATATCATTCAGCCTCCTGTAATCGATACAAAGTCTCCATGATTGGTCTTTCTTTCTCACGAGAATCACAGGTGATGAAAAAGGACTGGAGCTTGGTTTGATAATCCCTGAATTCAACATGTCCCTTACCATTCTCTCTATGATATCCTTCTGTGGAGCTGGGTGGCGGTATGGTCGAGAGCTCACAGTGAGGGAGTTGTCTTTGAGTGGTATCTTATGATCGACATCTCTTGTAGGTGGCAATCCTCAGGGCTCTTCGAATAATTTCCTGAATCTGGACAGTAATTCCTGAACTGCCACGGCTGGTTTACTTCCTTCTTCTACCTTTGCTGAGAACAAGAAACGGTGCTGCTCTGTTTGTGATTGTATCGGCAAACTACACAATTGGACCGAGGCTACATCATCCCTCTTCCCCAGCAACTTATTTAGCTTGTCAGGACTGCTCAAGTGAACCGAGTTGGTTCTGGATCCTTTCAACTCACACAATTCTTTATCTCTTACAAACTTCATAGTCAACGTACCAAAGTTCCACAATATGTCGTTCAAGGTCACTAACCATTGCACCCCCAACACCATATGATAACTTTCTAAGGGAACCAAGAAGACATTTGCAGTGAATTGCTTGCCCTGTATGCTCCAACTCAAATCTTTACAAACTCGATCACAGGTCATCTCACTCCCATTAGCCACCAACACTCTCAATGGCAGCACCTGTTCTGTTTTGCAGCTCAATTTTGCAGCTCAATTTTGCAGCCATCGACAGATCGAGGAAGTTGTGTGTACTTCCAGAATCTATAAGAAGCTGAATCCTTCTACTATTGACCTCTTCTTCGACTCTCATTGTCGAACACCCAAAGGTGCCCGCCAAGGCGTGCAGTGAAATTTATGGTGTTTCTCCTGCTTCTTCCCTTGTTTCCATACCATTCACCTTGTCATCTTGTTCTTGGAGTGATCCTTCCGTATCCCCTTCCTCCACTTCAATCAGAAAAAACTGTTTTCCCCTACGATTATGACCGATTGTGTATTTCTTTGGGCACCAATAGCAAAGCCCTTTTGCCATTATCGCTTCTAATTCCTTGCTATGTGTCAGCCTAGTAGTTCTGTTTTCAGCATTGCTACGATTCCCACTCATCATTCTAGGCATTTTAGTATTAACATTAGAGGCAGTTCTCTTGGTACTAAACGCAGTATTATAACTCTTGGCCATAGGGGAAGTTGAAAAAGACTTAGCTAGTGATGGTAGTATAGTCCGAGATGTTAAAATGGTGTCATGGAGTTTAGCCACTACATAGGTTTCTCGAAGAGTTTGGGGCTGCTGCAATCTAACTGGCCCTTGTAGTTGGAAATCGAGACCTCCTATGAACTGACTCACGTCTGATTTCTCCGACATTGCTTCAATCAAGCTTATTCGATGCAGTAATGAATCAAACTTACTCTGGTATTCGGATAAGGAACCATCCTGCAACAAGTGTTTCATCTCCAATACAGGATCGCCAAATAACTCATCCCCGAATCGAGCTTGTAGTACTTCCATGTATTCAACCCATGATACTATTTTTCCCATCTTCGCTTGAATCCGCATGAATCCTTGATGCCACCTTAGTGTTTCACCCTCCAAATGGATAACCACAACCTTCAACTTGGTCCCCTCTGGTGTTCCATCCACTTCAAAATAATGCTCACATTGGAAGAGCCAACTGGAAACATCCGTCCCTGAGAACCTTGGAAAATCAATCCGTCCTATTCGATACACCTGTTGGTATTGATGGTCTTTACCTTCAGGTGGTCGAGGTTGAGCGTTATGAGTGGTGATCCCAGTCGAGATTGATGTTGACTTAGGAGTATCCATGGTCGACCCAAGAACTCCGGTTTCCCGCATCGCCTCTGATACATTGGACGTGAGAGCCGTGATCATCATCTCCATCCTATCAAAAGAAGCTTGGGTACGCTCATCTGTGACATCCATCCTAACTGTGATATTGTCAAGAACTTTGGAGTGTTCTTGCAATGAAGCCTCAAACCTTGCATCCTTTGCAGCTATTGTTTCGGTAGCTGCAGCCATGGCTGAATCGCTTGCAGATATGGAGCTTCCCTACTAGGTAGATCCTCTCCTTACCTACAACAGCAATTCCGACGGTGGAAGGTTTGGCACAATAACGGAAACCTCGCAACAGAAATGGGAGAGAATGCAGAAGAATTTAGTGAGAAAGAGACAGAAATTGGTTATTTCATTGATTGCCCAAAACAGAATTCCATTGTCTCCTTTTAACAGAGACCATTAACCGACTACGATATTATTCTACCTGATCCGGAACTATCCCGATAACCCGACCTGCATATCTGACCCGATTCGGACATCAGCATTTGCAATTTATTAACTAGAACGTAACAATGTAGCGCCGGAGAGACCCCGTCGCTGAGTAAATTCAGCGGCTTGAGACGACAGCCGGTTAGCCAATCGACCAGCTGCCGCTGCTGCTAGTGTCGAAGCCATTGCTAGGAAGCTTCTGGTAGAGGTGCGGAGGGAAGGATGAAGAGGAGCACAAAATTAACATCTTAATTTTTTGAATAAATTTGAACAATTTGTTAATTTTCTTTTTAATTTACCGTTAAATTGTGAGCAATATGCTAATTTTAATCAAATTTTGAGATTTGTTTTAATTTATTAGTTGAATTTTATGACAATTTACACGTGATATGTATATTTTTATAATTATTTAATAGTAAATTAATTAGAACTAATACTTTATAAATTTACGTAAAGTATTGACAAAAAAATACACATTAATTTATTAGAAGAAAAAAAATCACATATTTTTTTATCGGAAATACTCGTTTCATTTTATGAAATAAAATTAGTAATAAGTAATAACTACGTAATTAATTCATTATTCTATTATCATAACTTTGTACTATATTCGATTGACGAAGATAATATATTAGTAATTTTTTCAACTTCGGTTTATTTTTTCAACGTCTCATTTTTTTTTTTTATATTGTTCATTACACAAAAATTTAATTAACTTAGTTAGAAGTTATATTATCTATGTCAATAATGTTGATATAATTATAGACAACACGCCTAATGATGAGTATACTAATATTACAAAATTTTCTTCATTCTACTTAATGCATTTGTTAGAAAGTCTGCTACGCGGTCCGCTACTCAGAACATATATCTGCGTTTAAATTTTTTGAAATTCAATAGAAGTTTTCTGCAACGGAAATTAAAGACATTAAAAGTCTATCATTTATTGGTTCTTATACGATCAAACTTATCGCTTATTTAACATCTAATTTCACATATATGTTGTGGATCCCCATATTTTTTTTTTACCAAGGTAAGACCATCCCTTATCCCCAAAAGCTATGCCACTAGACTATTAATCATCCTCAATTTCCTATGTAAGCCTTTCAACCATCAGCCAAGGTAATTTCTCAGAAACGCTTACGCACCCCGTCAGTCCCTGATTGTCATTTGTCAACCCATCTGGATATAATTTTGCCCACCCGAATTCTGGAGAGGTCCACCCCACTTGAATAGGTCTTTTCATTGATCATTCTGATCTCTTGATAAGTATTTGTGTAATGTCATTAGCCTGCGAAATAATTAGTGCATAAATATTTGTATGTAGAAAGTTTGTTATTGAAAACAATAGAATTCCTATTTTTTTTCCAAATGAACCAAATCACATAAGAGAACACAATCTATTAGTGGATACTCATCGAGTGGTTTACATTGTTTATACAGTTTGATTGATCTGAATTAATAGAGGTGCCTCACGGAAAATGATACCACTAGAGGTACCTAGATCCAAATCAGATTTTCTCGTAAGCATACAATCCCGAAGAATATGCAGAGTGTTTTCTTCAGATAGATGGCGAAGTTGACAAATCGGGTTGTTGTAATGCCCCTTTTATGAAGCATGATGATAGATGAAATGTGATCATGCTTACATAACCATATAAAGAATTTTATCCTCGGGATCGTTTCACTTTATCACACCCAATCCCAATCCTCAAACAATGGGACATATTGTTACTATGATGGTTCAACGTGATACTTTGGTGAACAACAACAACAACAGAGGGGATGCCTTTCGGAGACCCCTTCCACACTTTCTTATCAAAATAACCCAATCAAATACTTCTCGGGGTAGCCTTGATGAGGTCCTTTATGGTTCCCAGTATCTGAAAAACGATTTTGGAAACATCCTAAGTCTCATTGTATTTGATGATGACCTTAACTTTGAGAAGGTCTTCCCCCGAGGAGAGAGGTCCATGGATAAGGGATTTGAGGGTCGAAATACCCAACCTTTTGTCTAACCCAAGGTTAACTTTGGACCATTCACCAATAATTAAACTTTCCCCCCTCCTTGAAGGCTTTCATCCCTTGGGAGAAGGATTTTCCATGGCAGAACCCCATTTACACCCCTTCTTGAAGTGTTTAAATATTTGAAACTCAACACTTTTGTCCAAGGCTCCCCTAATTTGCACAATCTCCAGGCGAAATTAGCTAACATAACTTGATTCCTTTATCTGGATATAGGTATACCCAAACCCCCATTCTCTTTAGGAAGAGTAATTGTTTTCCAATTCAAAGTGTGCATTTTTCTTTTATAATTCGCGGATTCCCATAAGAAGTCTCTATTAATCCTATTCATCTCCTTACAAGTGTAGGACGAGACATAGCGGAATTTCACGAAATAAGCAGGGGCAATGGTCAACACCCTATTTATCATAATTTACTTCGACTATATTTACCCCTTCTAGTTGTGAAGCAAACATTTTAAGGATACTGCGCTCGACTATGCCAATGAGAAATAGTCAAAATTGGTACTCCTTATCTTAGGTTGGTCATGACTTAAACTGATCTTAGTGTTCGAGATAATTATTTTTTATGGATAATATTTATATTAGATATAAATATTAAATTAGATTTAATTTTCTATTATCATTTTGAATATATTTTTATCTCCTAGTGGATTGTATATAGAGAATTTTCGCTTTGTATTTTACAAGTCGATTAAAAAATATTTCTTCTATTATGTGGTTAGAATATTTGGTCAACCATTGGCATTTATCTCCTTACACTCTTTTTTAATATATTAATTTCTAGGGGTGAGCAAAAACCAGTCTGGTTCGGTCTTGAGACCGAGACCGAAAATTTCGGTCCATTAATTTCGATCTTGAGACCGAAATCGGAACCGTTTAGACCGTTTGTATGGTCTTGGTTTTTTCGGTTTTGGTTCGGTCTAGACCATTTGGACCGTTTGGACCATTAGACATAATTTTTATATAATTTTCTATTTTACCAAAAATATTAATCAAATAAAACAAAATTTGTTCACAATTCAAACAAAATTGATGTAACTAATATGGAATTTGATCGAAGGATATTCTCTGAAGGCATTTTTGCAAAATAAAAATTAGATGGCAAAAAAAAATTAATTAATTAATCAACAAAAAAAAATATAACAAAAATGATATTTATCTCATACTTCATCAAAATATCATCTCATTTTGAATTTTTGCATGTTCTTTCTATTTGGTTTTTACTTGCACAATCTATATTATTTTACATGTGTGTATATATATATATATATATATATAACAACCATTATTACTTTTTATTTATTTTCAAAAATATCTTTATAATTGTTTTAATGCGTGTTTGTTTGAAGATAAGTTCGTAATTCTTTTTTAGATGAATGCACATTTAGATTGTTAGGCTTTACGGCAGAATTCTTAATAGATTTAAATTTGTTCGATAAATAGAGAGCTCTGTTTTTTAAAATTTAAAATTTTTATCGTCAAACACTACTACTTCCCAATAAGCTCCACATTTAAAAAAAAAAAAAAAACTTCATAACCAAATCGAAGGTAGGCCAAAAACACAAAAGTTATATATATTTATATATTATATTAATGAGTGTGTGTGGAGGTGTCAGAGTAAGTGCATGTGAGGTTTTTGTGACGGTCTGGAAGGTGAATGTCTTTGAGTGGTAGGGTATGTAAGTCTGAAAGCGACATGTTTTTTAAAACAAACCGGTTTGGTTCGGTCTAAATGGTCTCCAATGGTCTAAGACCGAAATTTACACCAGAACCGGTAAAACCATTTAAGTGAAACCATTAATTTCGGTCCATAAATGGTTTATTTTTTTTGGTTTGGTCTCGGTTAGTTTTGGTCTGGTCTTGGTCCAAACGGTTTTATTGCTCACCCCTATTAATTTTTACATGTTATCATAGCAAAAGCCTGGAATTTATTGCATATTGCTATATTTGTCAATCACCGAAGCAACGGAAAAGCTCAAGGTTTTCGATTTTGACTTTGAAACCATATGGGGAAAAATCGAGTAATTTTTCATATGGACCTATAAATATCATAAAGATAGGGACTAAGTCCTTAAATTAGGTTATGTAGAACAAGGGGTGTTCATGCCAAAAGCTCGAAGACCACGACATCAAAAATAAGTTGACCATTTTGTTGTGCTACTTACTCATCTCTAGGGAGAGTGTTGGAGAAAATTACTATTATAAATAATATTTTCCTTAGGTATAAATGTTATGGTAGATTTCATTTATTATTATCCTTTGAATATTTTCTTATCTCCTCATAGACTATATATAGAAGAATTTTGCTTTGTATTTCATAAGTCGACTCAATAATAATTATCATCTTATGTAGGTAGGCTGCATGATTGACTTCTGTCATCTATCTTCTCACACTCGTACATAGTATATTAGTTTTTATATGGTCTTATAGCAAAAACTAAGATTCTCGTTATCATTGCAAAGTGTCACTTCTATCAATCACTAAATCAACAAGATGAAAGAAAAAAGTTTGATTCACTTTTTCATATGAACTTATGAATCTCACAAATGTAAGAATTAAGTTCTTGAACTCGGTTATGTAGAAGAATGAGCGTTCATGCCTAAACCCCAGAGACCACGACATAAAAAATAAGTTATCATTTCGTTGTGCTACATGCTCATCTTGAGGGAGATCATTTACTTTTTGGTTCAAACTTGTGTTATTTAATTACTTATATTTAAGAATGTTATTTTTTTCGAATCACTAATTATCGTTAGTCTTGTTAGTGCATCATAAGCTTCACACGTTACTCTTTTATTCAATGACATACCAAAAATGTCATTTCTTATTCATTTTTCCCATTTTTATTCATTTTTCCACTTATTCTTCTTCACCTTAAGATAATTGGTTTGAAGGAGAATACGATATGAACAACATGAGACGAAAATATCTTCAAAATCGTTGTTGTTCAAATGAATATGCTATTGAAAGGTGTGAATTGATATTTGAGTTGAAACCAATTGGTTTTGTTTCATGGTGTATAGAATCTAATCATTTTACTCATTTTCTATTGTAAGTAAAATTTGTAAGTTGATTCTAAATATTTGGTATAAGCATTTTGAGATTTAAGTCCAGACTTATTTGTATATGCTCTTTGCTATTTGGGTTCAAATTTATTTTATAAATCACCAATATGATAGACAAAAACATTTATGATAATGGTTAATATGTTTAACATATTATTAAATTGTTACATATGTTTAAAAAGTGTTATTAAATAGTTACATATTAACGAATATTTATGTTCAACAAAGTAGATTATTTAATGTTTTACATTCTTGAATAATTTATTCATCCAAACCAAAAGGTCTTCCAAAGTGAATTTTGTCTTATTAGGAACTGATTTACCTACAATAAATATAAACAAAATCAGCATGACAATGATTAGGGTATGGTACGGGTATTCCAAATACCATAACCATATAATATTTTTAAACCACATACCATAACCATTATGGGTACAATTTTCAATACCATAACCATTAAAATAACTGTGGTTATTAACCATAGTTTTACCCGTATACCCATATTTATTTCACATATGTAATATAATAAAATACATAAAATTTTATTAAAACAAATACATAAATCAATATTGTCAACAATAAAAATATATAAAACTAACATCATAGTTATTTATTACATGTATGTACATTAACTTCCATGATTTAGTATATATTAGTTTATTAATAATAATTCATTATTATATTTATATAATAACCATGGTTATAACCATGGGTATAGCTCAAATACCATGACCATTATGGGTAGAAAATTCATCACCATAACCGCACCACATCATAATGGTACGGTTAACCATTTTAAACAGTAATGGTTATAACCATGGTTATGGGTTTTTCACCGCACCATTGTCGGCCCTAATGTCAAGAATACAGTAGGGAATGGTAACAGGTATAAACTGCTCAAATATTATTGAGCCGTGAAAAATGAATTTAGTTAATTATTCGCGGTTCAATAAATGTTGAGCCATAAAAAAAAATATTTTTTTTCTTTAAATATATTTTACGGTTCAATCTGCTTTCAGCCGTGAAAATTGTTGATTTTTACAGCACAAATATTTTCTACGACTCCTTTTTTTAGCCGTTCTTTTTTTAAAGTAATTAGTTTTTTTCCTTTAAAAAATTTTGACCGCTCAATCTATTTTCAGCCCTGTAAATTATTGTCTTTTAAATCAAAATTATTTTTCGCGACTCCTTTTTTAAAGTAATTATTTTTTACGGCTCAATCTGCTTCCAGTCGTGGAAATTGTTAATTTTTAAATCAAAATTATTTTTCGCGATTCCTTTTTTTAGTCGTCCTAAAATAATTAATTTTTTTCTTTATATATTTTTGACGACGCAATCTGCTTTCAGTTGTGGAAATTGTTGATTTTAAATCAAAATTATTTTTACAGCTCCTTTTTTTTAGTTGTCCTTTTAAAATTATTTTCTCGCCCTTCACGTTTTCGACCAAAACAAATTGAGAAATCCCGCCCTTTAATCTGCCCTCACTTTTTACCACGACCCTTCACGTTTTTTTTAAAACTTCTTCATTTCACTTTCACCTTTAGCTCTTCATCACTCACCTCTTATTCACGAGGAAGTTGAGGAATCCTACACCGGAGGCTGGGGAGTTCAAGTGGAAGGTGGATGGAGCGGAGCTGGGGCGGTTGGGATGGAGCTGAAACTGGGATGGTGGATGGTAGATGGAGTTGGAGATCCAACCTGGGATGGAACTGGAGCGGAGCTAGAGTGGAGCTAGAGCGGAGCTCAAGTGGATGGTGGATGGAGGGGAGCTGGGACGGTGGATGAACCTCCAACCAGGAGCTCAAGTGGACGGTGGATGGAGCGGAGCTGGGCTGGTGACAAGTCTCTCTCTTCTGAAGTAGCATTCCATCTGGTCGGAGCTCCCACTTGATCTCACTCATTGTTGTGCAACACGAAGATGATCGCGTTGCAAACACATTATTGCTTCCACCATCGTTGCTTTTAGAGCTTTTGTTATTGGTCTTAGAAAACCTCTTGGACCTGAACTTGATCATCATATTTCCTTTCTAACTGATAATCGTCCTGAACACTTCAAGAATTGAAAATGAAAAGTTTTTGGGTCTGACACTACGGGAGAACCTCCTCCGATTGAGGTCAGGACTAAAATATTTTTTTAAAAAAATTGATTTTATTTTTGGCGGCTTTTTATATGAGCCGCCAAAAATAAGGATTAAAAAATAGAAAAAAATTTGGCGGCTCATTAAAAGTGTCGCCATATTTTGGCGATACTTTTCATTTGAGCCGCTAATTTTCATGGTTATTCATATATTGAGCCGTGATAATTCCCAGGACACTTCCCATCGTGGCAAAAATTCTGTTGAGTCGTGAAAATTTAACGGTCAATTAATGAGTCGTTAAAAATAATTTTTCCAGCCGTCAACTAAGAAGTCTCCCGTAGTGATACTAGTAAGTCATAATTTCCAATATAAATCTTTTTAGCAAGATTATATAGGTGGAGAATCAAAGTTATTAAACATGATTCAATTTAATTAAGTACAACAATCATATTTATCTTAGTTATTAACCTTTGAAATGCATTGCATCAACCTTTGTTTCATTAATTTTGCTTTGGTGAAAGTAATTTTGTTAGCGAGAAGCTATGGCTGAAGATAAGTCGAAAATTTAAGGATATTAATTTAAGTTGATGAAGTGGTTAAGGATAGAGTGGTTCAGATAGTGGATGGTTGAAGGTAGTAGCGTCAATTCATGTTGACGGGTCAATCATGGGTTGTGTTGGCGATAAGTGTGAGCTTGGGACGGGCAAAACATTTTTTTTTTCAAAAAAAAGTCTAAGACCGAAATTTTTCGGAATTCATGCTTGAAGGACTGAGCCCGAGTTCATCTTAAAAAAATATGTATGAGTCAGTCTTACTTGACTTGGGTCGATCTCGATTCTGAACCGACTTCTACTCTAAAATAAAAAATATATCCAAAGCTTTTAAATACAAAATACAATGCAAACATTATACCTAGTATCCAATACAAAACAAAATACAATTATCATACCAAATATTCAATATAAAAAAGTTTAAATTCAAAATACCACCCTAAACACACAATAAACTAATTTTAAAAAACACAATAAATGTTGATTCTAACATATAATTGGGTCGGGCCGATTTTTTCAGTATTTTGGGTAACAAAAAATGATTCAGACTCCTAGCCCGAGTTTCAGATAAAAAAAACTCATATATTTTGACTCCGTCTTAAATTTAGAACAAATTTTTTCAGTTTTTCGGTCCACCAGTCGTTTTTGCTCGCCCTAGTCAGAGATGTGTTGTGTCCAAATATGCTCAATCCAAATACAACCCATGATTAAATCTCAAACCCAATTTGTTAATCTACGAGTCAACTCATATGACCCGTAAACCCGTGTCTAATTTTTATTTACGTGGGTTGACCCACCGACCCCTGGGACTCATGAACTCATGTGACATATTGACTCATGGACTCATATGACCCATATGACTTATACAACTCATGCGATCCATGAATTTTTATAAAATATAATTATTGTGCATTTTTTTATACAGGTCAATAGGATGACCCGTGGGTCAAGAGTTATGACCCAAACATGACTAATTTTTTTGCAGGTTGGACGTGTTGTGTCAAAATGACCCACGAATAAAAAATGTTCAATCCAAACATGCCTATGAGCGGGTCACTCACGGGTTAGGTAAAAAATTAACACCCCTAGTTTAAAGGTTACAATAATCATTCAATAATTTAGAATTGGTGAAAGGAAAAAAAAAAAAGTGTGTTGCTCACATCACCAACTCGTGGAAAAACTAACTATTAATTGATTGAGTAACTAAATAGTTACATTTTAAAACGTAAATAACCATTTAACAATGTCAAAAAAAACGATCAAAGGCTAACATTAGGCAAACATAAACACGTGTCTAATTTTATTTTTGTGGGTAGACCCACATACCCTTGAGACTCATGAACTCATGCGACATATTGACTCATGGACCCATATGACTCGTATGACCCATACAACTCATGCGATCCATGCATTTTTATAAAATATAATTATTGCATATTTTTTTATACAGGTCAATAGGATGACCCATGGGTCAAGAGTTATGACCCAAACATGACTCATTTTCTTGCACGTTGGACGAGTCGTATCAAAATAACCCACGAATAAAAAAATGTTCAATCCAAACATAACCTATGATCGGGTCACTCACGGGTTAGGCAAAAAATTGACACCCCTAGTTTAAAGGTTACAATAGTCATTCAGTGATTTAGAATTTGTGAAAGAAAACAAAAAGTGTGTTGCTCACATCACCAACTCATGGAAAAACTAACGATTAATTTAGGCTTGTTCATGAACCAGTTCAACCCCAAACCGGTTCAGAACTGAACTAGTCTAGTTTGTAAAAAATCAGTACTTTTTTCTTTTTATAAAAAAAATTGGTCTGATTTAGGTTAAAAAACTGGTTTGGTTCTAACCAATTCAAAACTGATTCGAACTGGTCTAGTTTTTTTAATAACAATTTTAGTTAGAAAATAATCCGGTTCAAATTGAAACTGAACCGACTGAAAATCTTGTCCAACACACTGAACCGACTGAAAAAATACTGAACCAACTGAAAAACACTGACCCGACTAAAAATACAGTGAACCGACTGAAAAACACACTGAACTAACTGAAAATATGTTCAACAATCAACTGAAATCATGTCCAACATCAACATACGAGAGTCCAATACATCTCTAGGTTTGGTTTATGGAAGAAATCTTTAGGTTTGGTTTAAGTTCAAACCGGTTCTACAATTATATAGGTTTAAAGTGGTTTGATTTAAATTTAAGTATAAACCAGTATAAAAAAAACGAGTCGATTCGAACTGAATTTTCAATACCTATTTTGAACGGGTCTACTTGAAGCCTAAATCACTGGTCTAGTTTTGATACTAGTTCAACTGAACCGATTCGAACCAAACCAGTTCAGTTGAACCGGTTTAAATGAACAAGCCTATATTAATTGATTGAGTAACTAAATAGTTACATTTTAAAATGTAAGTAACCTTTTAACAATGCCAAAAAACAATCAAAGGCTATCTAAGGCAAACATAAGTAACCAAATAGAAGATTAACCGTAATATTTATCTTACATATAAATGCTAAATAAATTTTATTTTGTTATTATTCCATAAAATATATTTTTATTTGCTCGTAAACTATATATAAAAGAGTCTTGCTTTGTATTCGACAAGTCGACTTAATAATAATTCTTCTATTAAGCGGTTATGACTCACCAAAGATGAAACCAGAAACATAATTCGGGCAAGAAATAGAGTAGAGACAATTAGTTGAACTAAACAAAGTTAGGGTTTAAATCGAAACTAATTACATTTTTTTAGTTCTAATTTCAGGCAAAGTCAAAAGTTGAGGCTCTTACACTAACGTAGCTTCAACCCGATGGAACCTAGGCCACAGTTTCAGTGAACCAAGGGCTATGGAAGCCTTGAGTTCGATCAACATCAAGTTAGGCTAGGGTTCGCATTGTCCTATCGAGTCCAAGTCGGTTCATATCTTTGACCTCCCGAGCCTTTGAAGGCCTGTAGGGTAACTTTTTGAACTCCCCTTGATCAAGGCTCAACTGGTATCCCAACTAACCCGCCTTGGTGAGAAAAAGCCTATCATGCATCAAACACTGAGAAGTGCAAAGTTGCTATTGAAAGCTACTTAAGGAAAATCAATCCAATAATAACATGCATCCTGCAGATGATGACTAATGAAAGGGAAACAAAGCAGACTAGTTCTTCTTCCTTCCCCATCTTCAAGCTCCTTCTAATGTGTCTGCTCGTGGTCGTGGATCTAACTACATGGACATACCCTGCTAGTGTCTGGGGAATTAAAATGTCACATTTTCTAGCTACTTGGATTTAGATCTTCTTCATTCAGGGTATCTGTATCTGTACGGTCCAAGCTTGTGTTACTACTGTTGCCTCTGCTACTGCTGTTCTTGTTGCTTTGATGGGTTCAGCTGAAGCATACTGCACATCAGGCTCCATTCTTGAACCTGCAATTCGATCTGTCAAATCAGTTCACACCAAAAAACTCAAATATAATTGACGAAAGTCGAAAGGTGGTTGGTTACTTACCTCGAGAGTGGATATGATCCTAATATGTTCCAAACACTCCTCCATTAGCAGCTTCTCCTGACTCACCACCTTCGCCAACTCCACCAGCATCGGCATAGCTTCCTCCAACTTGTTCATCATCATCATAACAGTCACTTGTAAGCAAATACATAGATAGAAACCAACAACAGTAACACATAATTCAAAAATCATGAAGCTATAGCTTACTGGATGGGTAAGTGCATTTAAATTCAATTTGACTGCTGATGTCAGATCCGATGTGTGTCGTAGAGCATACCATGTCGACTCCAGTTCAGCCTATACATACAAGTTATAGCATGCTCTTAAGTGTATTGCTCAGAGCAGTTAAAAAACATATTTTGATGCGAGATTCGTACCACAGCGCCGTCTTTGAGAGGTACCCTACACACTACAGAATTTAAACAGTCAGCAGTCCTTGAAACCGCAGAACAATGTTGTCCTTCCATTTCTCGCCATTCTTCCAATGGCTTCAACTGATCAACGAACAAAGACAAGAACAAATCAGACGCATTCACATATGGTATGTTTGTACGCACACGAGGTGGTCGGGGTCCGGGATGCTACTGACCTGAGAACGGAGAACAAAGTTCAGCTTCATCTCGAGACGCCGTTTCTCGAGCTGCAGCCTCTTCTGTACAACAGAATGCCGCAACCTCGTGAGACTCTCCCATGCACAGATCACATTTCTCTGCATAGATTAAGATTAATCCACAGCTAATCTACTATAAGGATTTGTTAATAATGATTGTAACGAGATTATGAATGTAACCTCGGCTTGTTCCTCGATCTTCTGGTTTGCTATACTAGCTCGAGCATTAACAGTCCTCCACTGTATCAACCTGTTATGAAGTAACCGTATTTGATGAATACTTTCTCCGTACTCATGCGACGTCGATGAAGGAGACGATTTCTTGATCTTGAACAAGTCAAATCCCATATTAAGCAACTTTTCGACACCGTTCTGTCTCGAAGGACTGGTCGGCGGTTTCATGGCCGAAAAAGAGAAGGCCCTCGATTTATTCGATATCGGAGAGGATCCTGTTCTTCCCGGAGATAGGGCCCACTGGGACGTTGCCGCACCACTTGCTCTCTTAATTGCTCCTTTGATCGTGAATTTTTGCAGTTTTGGCGAGGATTCAGGATTGGAATCCAACATGATTCTTCTTGACGTGAAGTTGTTCATGTAACGCGATGGAACATCGACGCCGGATTTTCTCGACGATGAAGATGACATGTCGCTGCATTCGGATTCCGTATCCAGAAAAAAATCGGATTTTGAGACTTTCTCGTCGACGGAAAACCTTCCGGGAAGCACTGACGACGAGTTCTTGCCATTAAAGTCGAGTTTTTTAGTGTATCGCATGGAGCCGCCAAGAACGGGTCGGTGATTCTCTTTCTTGCCGCCGCCACGATGGTCAGTTTCGAAGCTTCTGTCTTCTCTACAGCTTCTCTGTCTGTGCAGATACAGAGCACTGGAGCCGACAATGTTCTTGTCGTGGTCCAACATGTCCTTCAAACTTTCAATACCGAGGTGGTCGGCGAGAGTATCATTCTTTTTGCTGCTCTGTCTTGAGGAATAGGAGATTCCGGTGGCCGATGGCCACAAATTTGACGATTTCGAGTTGGACTCCTCGTGGGCTTTTTGATGTCGCTTAGTTTCGAAGGTGGCGGTGGGTTTCTGCCTCGCCGGCGAGGATATGGTCGGGGATAAAACTCTGGAGTCATGTGTGGGAGTTGAGGATGGGGAAGACAGGAATCTTGAGCTGACTTCACGTGTTTTGGGTTTTCTGGGTTTCGTGAACTGATCTTTAACCGGCTTTTCTTTGTCATTCTTCATTGCTGCTGCTTCTGTGTTTGAGATTAGAGAGAAAGAGGTGAGGTTGAAGACGGAGATGATGATAAAACGAACATTTGAAAGCGACGTTGGAATTGATAACAGAAATTCTAGTCAGTTAGCCGGCGAGATACACCGTAGATTCTATAATCGAGTATTGAATTTGAAATCTAATTTTTATTTATTTTAAAGAAGACGTTTCTTTTTTGGTTGGTTGGGGTCAAGAAAGAGAAACATAGGAGTAGGATACTATGCAATCTGTTCTTGTTTAAGGTTTTGGATCATACAGTGCCGGCGGGACATGCCGTTTGAAGCTAAAATCCCATTTGCCACGTGGCATATATTCTTCCTAATTAACTGAGAGGATTTGCAGAGGAGATTCAAGCTTGAACATTTGGCAACAGTGTCTGCTTCACCAAAATCACGATCACTGCCAAAACAAATATTTACCGTAATGGGGATCCTGTTATGAATATTCATTTTCATACTTAAAATTTGAGATTTTAAGTGACGAAACGTGAAATTATTACCCTAAACCCAAATTCTAAGCCAAGTCGAGGGAATTAATTAAGAGCGTGACTGTTGCTCGGTTCGAACCAGACTTGAACGGAGCTAGCACCCAATGTTCAGCTTGGTTCGGTTTGACCAGTCCAATGGAATCTGTATGTTAATAAGCTGATCTTTGACCGAAGAATGCAGCTATGAGATTTAGCAAGGGTGAGCAAAATAGTCATTTGAATTCAGATAATACCCAAACATATGTAAGGAGTATGGTAGAACTCATGTCTGGTAAAGAAAACAAAATAATAAAGTTCCAACTTTATTTTTAGTAACGATGTACCCACATTGAAATCAGAACCGAATATGCCACTAAACTATTAAATATTAATATGTTATAGATAAATATTTCATTCAACGCTTAATTGCTTTTGTTAATTTTATTTTTTATGATTATATATTGGGAAAAGTACAAAATTGCGTCCGGATTGCAACAATAAACAAAGGGTAATTGCACTCATGATATTTGTTATCACACTCGGATGTTTCTGTTTTCGAATGTTTCTGTTTGTTGGTAATTGAACTTTTCCGTTCATTTTCGTTGGTTGTCCGTTAAATAACTGTCACGTGTTGTTCATGTGCACTAAACCTAACCTGATATACCTAAAATACTCAGTCTCTTCATGTTGATAAAGTCTCCATGTCTTCCTAATTTCATTTGCTTTCTCCATCTGTTGCTCCCGCGAAGACGACGAAGACGATTGCTCCAAGGTGAAGACAATTGCTCCAAGGTCGGTACACCATGGGTGGTAAGTATGTTGAATACTTTTCTCGTTCTTATTCATCTTGGACATCTAAGTCGAACATCGCATTACAAATGTTAAAAAGGCACTAAACTATGCTATCAAGCAGCAAATGATAATGAAGCAAAGATTAGGTGATGTGGAGTTGTTTGTGGGGAAAAATGTCCAGTTATGGAAATGTGTGAATCCTTTAGGCGGCATTCTTAAGAATTACCCAAAAAAGTGTGGTATGATATACACAGCTTCTTATCATCTTATGTGGGACAATCTGCAATACTGTCTTCTCGATACAGGTTAGATTTATGAAACTCTACTATTATCCTTTAGTAAACGCAGTCTATCTATTATACACAGAATTGTATGAAGTTTGAAATTCAGAGTGAGTGGAAACGATTCCATTTTTGTGTTAAATTTCATTCCAAGTTTCATACTTTATTTTGTTTCACATTCCATATTATTGTTTTATACTTTGCTGAGTCTGCTCTTTATATATTGTATGTATAGGTACGAAGTAGATACCATTATAAAGAGAATGTGCTTAACAGATCTTGCTTTGGGAGAAGTGTTGTAATATCAAAACCGAAATATTCTGGAATAGAACTGAAATTACTGAATTGTTTTCTTGTATTATTCTCAATACTAACACTGCAGGTATGTATACAACTGATTACAAGCTAAGAAAGGTAAGAATCTAAATTAGGTGATTTACAGTATTTCCTAGTCTAGCATGTGTATAATTGTGCCTTCCTTGTTCAGATTACATATATATGGAAACATAATATTCTGGAATATTGCTATTGCTAACACTCCCCCTCAAGTTGAGTAGTCGGGTCGCTGATACTCAACTTGAAACGAGTTTCCCGAAATACCCTTCCATTAACTGCTTTAGTGAGAATATCCGCAAGCTGGTCTTCTGAACGAACAAAAGGTAAGGAGATGACTTCACCTTCGAGTTTCTCCTTTATGAAGTGTCTGTCTACTTCCACATGTTTAGTTCTGTCATGCTGGACTGGGTTCTCGGAGATGCTTATTGCAGCTTTGTTGTCGCACATAAGTTCACACGCCTCTGTCGGAGGAAAACCGATTTCCGTTAGTAGCTGTGTCAGCCAAAGAATCTCCTTGATCCCTCTTGCAATCCCTCTGAATTCTGCTTCGGCGCTGGAGAGAGCTACGACCTTCTGTTTCTTACTCCGCCATGTAACAAGGTTGTCTCCCACAAAAGTGAAATATCCTGCCGTGGACTTCCGATCATTAGGATTCCCTGCCCAGTCTGCGTCTGTATATCCTTTGATCTTCAGATGTCCATTGTTCTTAAATAGTACTCCATGTCCTGAAGTACCCTTCAGATACCGAACAATTCTCCATGCGGCTTCCATGTGATCATGTTGAGGCTGGTGCATAAACTGACTTACTACACCAACTGCGTATGCAATATCAGGGCGAGTGTGGGATAGGTATATAAGTTTACCTACTAGCCGTTGGTATTCTTCCTTGTCCGTTGGCATTCCATCCTCCTTTATTTGTAGGCCATGGTTTACAACCATAGGCGTTTCCGCAGGTTTACATCCTAGCATCCCTGTACCTGTGAGTAGATCTAGTATGTATTTTCGCTGGGAGATGAAGATTCCCTGTTTTGATCTCAACACTTCAATACCGAGAAAGTACTTTAAGTCTCCCAAGTCCTTCATTTCAAACTCCATAAACAGACTCCTTCGCAAATTCCTCATCTCATCTTCATCGTCTCCAGTAATGACCATGTCATCTACGTATATAATTAGACATGTCATGCCCCTATCTGTCTTCTTTAGGAATAGGGTATGATCAGAGTTGCTCTGTGTATACCCATACTTTCGCATAGCTACCGTGAATCGTCCGAACCAGGCTCTTGGGGATTGCTTTAGTCCGTACAACGCCTTTTTTAATCTGCAGACGTTTCCTTGACTTGTCTCCTTCTCATAACCAGGTGGGATCTCCATATACACTTCTTCCTGTAAATCTCCATGCAGGAATGCATTCTTCACATCGAACTGTCGAAGTGGCCAACCTTTAGTTGCAGCTATAGATAGCAGGACTCGGATTGTGTTCATCTTGGCAACCGGGGAGAATGTCTCAGAGTAATCTATTCCGTAGGTCTGCGTGTATCCTTTTGCTACTAGCCTTGCTTTGTGCCTCTCAATTGTACCATCAGGCTTATACTTGACGGTGTATACCCACCTGCACCCTACAGCCTTCTTCCCGGTAGGCAACTGGCAGAGCTCCCATGTCTTATTCTTCATAAGAGCCTCCATCTCCATATCCATAGCCTGTGTCCATATCTCGGATTGTTGTGCCTCCTTTACAGAGTTTGGAACGCTCCCTGAATATACAGCCTTGATGAATGCCTTAGCCTGATTGCTTATTCTTCCTTTCATGACATTTGCCACGGGATACACAGCTTCTCTGGTTTCCTTCTCTGGTGTGTACCTTTTTGGTGGCTTACCCCGATTTGATCTTGGAGGTAGTACATATCTCCCCCTCTCCCCTGTTGCTTCGGTTTCTGCCTGACCTCCTGCTTCTGGTATAATAGGATATAGACTTTCATCATGAAAAGGCTGGAAAGACTGTGAAGAATTGCTTACCTCGGATACCTTAGGAGACGGATCGGGGGTCATGCCATCTGGCTCGATGTCCTGTACTATTGTGTCAGTGGTCGGTCCGGTAGGATGGCTAACTGACTCTGGAGGACCGACATAAGACAGATATGGCTGGCCAACCCAATCTAGCGAATCTGTTGTGATCGTTGCCCCCTGATCACTAGATTGGGAATAGTAAAACTCAGATTCAAGGAAATCACAATTCATTGTGGTGAACATGTGACCCCTTTTTGGATCATAGCAGCGGGATCCTTTTTGGTTGACTCCATATCCGAGAAAAACGCATTTTACCGCACACGGATCTAGTTTGGTGCGGTTGATTTTGGGTATATGGACGAAGACAGAACAACCAAACACTCTAGGAGGAAGGCTGAGTGTCGGAGGTAATCTGCTATGAGATTCTAGGAATTGTAGTGGTGTTTTGAGGCTGAGGATTTTTGTTGGTAGTCGGTTGAGGAGGTAGGTAGCGGTTGCCACAGCTTCAGGCCAGAAAGATTTTGGTACTTTTGATTCAAATAAAATGGATCGGGTCATTTCTAATAGAATCCTGTTTTTTCTTTCTGCGACTCCATTTTGCTCAGGGGTATGGGGGCATGATGTTTGTTGAATAATTCCTTTTTCAAGAAAGAAATTCTTCATTTGAGTGTTGACGAATTCTCCCCCATTGTCTGACCTCAGGGTTTGAATGGTTTTCTGGAACTGATTTTGAATCATATGGAAAAAATGCACGAATTTTTCGAACACTTCAGATTTATTTTTGAGGAAATAGGTCCAAGTCATACGAGTGCAATCATCAACGAATATAACAAAATACTTGAGACCATGGGCTCCAGAAACAGGTGCAGGACCCCAAACATCAGAGTGTACTAATGAGAATATAGATTTTAGCCGAGTATTATTGGATTTAAACGACTGTCTATGGCTTTTTGCTAAAATGCAAGTTTCACAATCTAACGGTCTTGATTTATTGAGAAACAATTTTGGAAACAAAAGTTTGAGATAACCAAGTGAAGGATGACCTAACCGCCTGTGCCAGAGCCATAATTCTTCCTCTGTCGATCCATGAGCCAGCAACACCGATCCTTTGTGGACAACCTCATCCACATAGTACAGTCCAGCTTGCTCAGTGCCACGCCCAATGATCGTCCCCGTCCGGATATCCTGCAGCATGCAAAACTTTGGGTTCATTATCATTGCACAATTTAACTCCTTCGTCACTTGTGATACAGATAGCAACTTGTTTGATAATGTCGGTACCAATAAGCAATTAGAAATCTTAAGATTAGTCGAGATTTCTAATGTGCCCATTCCTATTACTGCTGCCACCCCACCATTAGCCGTGTTAATATACTTTATTCGAGATTCTACTATATCACACAAATCCCGAGCATCAAATGTCATACTATCAGTCGCACCACAATCAAATATCCATCGATTATTCTTCCTTTCTACTGAATATCCGGCTTTATAAACTTCAGGGACTAATTCAGGCATTTTAAAAACTTCAGGACCTAGCAAACCTCGGCGCGGGGCAAAAACAGAATTTGCAAGTTTCGGAGGGTTTGAGTGTAAATACTCAAACCCGTTACCTCTAGGGTTCATTTCGGTCCTCTCCATTTGCAGCTGTTGGTGGAAATGAGAAGCTGCCGCGCCTCCTTCGCCCGCTCTGCTAGGGTTTGCGCCTCCGCCTCCTTCGCCCGTTCTGCTAGGGTTTGCGCCTCCGCCCGTGTCCAGGTAAGCTCCGCCGGTCTTCATCTCCGAGGTATGACTTCCACCTTGTTCCCCGAATTGTACGTGAAAGGCGTAGCTGGCGTCGGCGGTCTCGTGGCCGCCCGCCGCCGTCTCTGCTCCGATTGTAACTTTATTTGCCGCGGCTGAGACTCGCTTTTCCTTCGGTTTGTGGTTGTCCTCCCACCACTCGGGATAACCGACCAATTTGAAGCACGTTTCCTTAGTATGCTTGCCCATTCCACAGTGCGAACACTTGAGTTTCGATTTGTCCCCGCGGAATGATGAATCGCCGGCTTTGCTGGTCGGATCTGACCGCTTCTGTCCCGGCCTGAATCCTCTTGCTGCGTTTGCTTGAGCCCCTGTGTCCGATCGGCCACCAATCGTGGCCAGCCCCTCACCTACGTCCAATGATGGTTCGGTCGTGTTCGTTGCCGCTCCCAGAATGTGGAGCCTGGCGGCTTCCTTCCGAACAGCTGCGTATGCAGCTTCCACTGAGGGCAACGTCTCTCCCCGAAGTATGTCCCGTTTCACGTTGTCAAATTGCTCGTTGATACCCCCTAGGAACTGGTACACCTTGGTCTCGTTCCAGAGATCGTTGAATAGGGTGATATCTCGGCTGCAGACCATGGGGTTTGGCCTTCGGGTTTCAATTTCCCCCCAAACTGCTTGCATTCGTAACCAGAATTCTTCGAGAGTCTGGTTTCCTTGTGTCGATTTTGCTGCCCTGTTGTGTAAGTCGAAGACTTGTAGCGAGTCTCGTCCACTACTGTATGTAACCTACAGTGCATTCCACAAATCTCTCGATGTTTGATAATGAGCGATGTTGTGAGCAAGCTGAGATTCAACGTTTTGTAAAATCCATGAAAACACAACTAAATCATCTTGTCTCCATCGGAGATACCCTGGTTCAGCTGGTTGCGGAGGGGCTGGTTCCCCCGTGAGGTGGTAGAGTCGGCCCTTCCCTCCAATTGCTACCTCCATCATTCGGGCCCACAGATTGTAGTTGTGGCCGTTCAGTTTTGTGCCCACCATGATTGTTTCGGGCAATTCTTTTGGCTGTCGTGGCTGATTGAAATCTATCCCCGATCTGAGGATGCTTGTAATTTGGTCGGTCAGATCATCTCGGCTGATGCCTGAACCGATAGGGTTCTGTGAGTTACTCTCACCGTCGGACATAGTTGGATTTGTGGGTAGATTTGTGGGTAGATGATGAACGGATTAAGGATCACGCTCTGATACCATGTTGTAATATCAAAACCGAAATATTCTGGAATAGAACTGAAATTACTGAATTGTTTTCTTGTATTATTCTCAATACTAACACTGCAGGTATGTATACAACTGATTACAAGCTAAGAAAGGTAAGAATCTAAATTAGGTGATTTACAGTATTTCCTAGTCTAGCATGTGTATAATTGTGCCTTCCTTGTTCAGATTACATATATATGGAAACATAATATTCTGGAATATTGCTATTGCTAACAAGAAGTACTTCAGATTTTACACATTTTTATTACTGTTAGGAAATGGATAATGCCTCATCAATCGGAATGGCAACCTGTTAAGATTACTCTTTCAGAGAAGAACGATACTACATCATCCGTGAAAAGCGACGATGATGGTTGGTGGGAATAGAGGCTAATGCCCCTGTGTGGGGGTATTGGCTGCAGAAATATGTCCTTAAACTGGAATCCCCATGAGCAACTCTTTTTCCTTTCTATCAAGAAAGAACAGCTACTATAAGGTAATTCCAGTTTAGTGGAGAAATAACAAGAAGCAGACGCAAGGCTTATGGAGTTGGTGTCTAGTTGTGTAGCAGTTGAAGCAAAGTTAAGACACTGTGTGAGGAGGAAAATCAGTCTGCTGAAGTGCTTCATGATTCTCCGTTGAGTTGAGCAGATTGCAGGTTGATTTTGATCAGTTGAAAAGAGTTGTCACTAACAAAAATCGCCAAATTGATAGTCAGAATAGAGACCTTGACAGACTAAAGCTGAGACTTGATATGACAATAGCTGAGAAAGATGAACTGAATGCTCGGATTGAGACTCTCTTAGCTGAGTTGAGGTGTAGGGATATTCAGATTGAGGAATTCAGCAAAGGATCAGCAAATGCAGATAAACTTGTATGGGAGTTGAGATCGAGGGTGGAAGAGCTGGAGAAGGAAGTGAATTTGCAAAAAGTTGGGATCTCCGAAGGGGCTGAGAAGAAGAAAGAGACCATTAGGCAGTTGTGTTTTCACTAGAACACCATAAGGGCATATACCACGAGCTCCATCAAACTTTTGTCGTGCACAAACACCATGATGTTCTGGCCTTGTAAGTCCTCGATATTGTCAAATATTGGGAATCTTATGGTCTGTCATTTTTGTTCTTGTAGTACATACGTTTGTGAAGTGTCTGTCATTTGTAAAGGTGTTGGGATGGACTCAGGGGTAAATTAGTCATTTCTCATTGCATTGTTTCAATATAAACGACTTCACGTGACACTTAACGGGAATTATTAACGTTTGGTGCAATTACCAACAAAATGAAACATACATATGTAATTAATTGCGGCAAAAAACATAAAGATCCAGTTACAAAAAACGGTAAACATCCTGATGCAATTTCATACTTTTCCCTTATATATTTGTATGTTTCACATTTATTAAGGTAAAGTGTCAAACAATTAATATATTTATAAAAAAAACATTTATAAATGTAACTTGTTTTTCAACTTTTATTTTGAATATACTAAGTTTCAATCTTTTGGTTTTAAATAAAAGTTTTAACTTCTCGTCCTACTGTTTTTTGACTTTAATAATTGTACAAGTTTGGATGACGTAATGTAAAAAATAATATGTTATTTAAAAGTAAAATAAATATAAAACAATTAGAAAATAAAATTATAAAATATTTTTACAAATAGTATTTTTACAAAAGTTAAATAATTTTTGTATAAATATGAAATAAAAAATAATGATAATTTTGTGAAAATATGAAATCGATTTATATAGTATGTTATTGAAAATATGAAATAACTAAAAAACATATATATATAAAGTGTTTTCTTATTTTGTATTAAAATATGAAATCAAATATAGTGTCCAAAAAATCAAAAAAATTTCTTCAAAATTTAAGTATAATTTTAATTCATTACATATTTTTAATAATCTATTATATAAATGGAATTAAAAATTTTAGAATTTTTCTTATTTTTATTTCATATTTATAATAATGCTTCATTTGTATTTACATTTTTGAAATATATATTTTTTTAATAATCTATTATATAATATTTTAAAACATTATTTATACAAAACTAAACAGATTGTTTTCCTTTATAGATTTTTTTTCACATTTTTTAGAATAAATTATTTAATTGCCACGTCAGTATTATATTCACCACGTTAGCAACCGTTAGTGTTATTTGATTGAAAAACTCTAAAACCAATCAAATGAAATATATTACCCCTAAATTAAATAAGGTGTACTCTAAAACAACTATAACGAACATCTTATATCTTTTCACATTTTATTATTATAAATAAAGGTTAAAATACGAATTTGGACACAATTTGAGAATTTCCTTAATGTTTGTTTTTTAAAATTTCGTTGCTTAATATTTGGTCAGATGTACAATTTCGCCATTATGTCAATTTTTTTTCCAAACTTAACATAATATGTTTTGAAAAATGCAAAAATAATAGAATACTTGTAAGAATGTAACAAATAAACCTTTAAAAAAATTGTATGTTAAAACTGAACCATGATTCGATTTAAACTCGATTGAGCTTTAATCGAATTGGGCTAAAACGGCCCCCATATAAGGGTGTTAGAATTTACTCAGACCAGTTACCCAACCATGGGCTACCCGATCTAAGTGAAAACCTGGACACTAACCCCTTTGACTGGGGCTAATTTGAGTCCCGATCTAACGAAATTCATTTGTAACATATACAGGGACGAAGCTAGGATTTAGAGTCAGTGGGGGCAAAATACATAATAATTTTTCTAATTAAATTGTATAATAGCATTAAAATCTAATTAATTAAAATGTATTCAATTAATCCAAATTTATTATGTTGGGCTTGAAGTCAAAATAATTGAATGCATAGTGAACGAGAGTTTATAGAGCCCAAAATCAATCACAAAGCCCAAAATCAATCACAATTTTTATAATTGTTAGTGGCTTTACTTTTCTGCTTCTAGAATTGCAGTGGGGACAAACTTACTAATTAAAAAAAATATTATGTATATATTTATTAAAAGTCAGGATGGCAATTGCCCCCTTAACCTGGACATATATATATATATAAATGGAAGGTTTAATTGTGATATTTTAAAAAATATTCTATTAGTTTCAATTTTAAAAACATACTAGTCTAAATGAAAAATATGTTAGGCGGGAAAAATCAAAACATGATCAACCATTAAGGGATGTTTTTTAAAAAGTATTTATTTTAGAAAAAAAGATTGAAAAAGTATATATATATGAAAAGTATTTAGCAAAATGTGCATTTGCGCAGGTGAGGGTAGCGTTTTTGTTTTTTTGAAAAAAAATCATAAAAAATTTTAAAAATATTACAGTAAGTAGATATTTGAATTTCGATTCAAATGATGCAAAAAATATTAAATTTGGACTTACGGATTGACTGTAGGCTCTGCCGTAAGTTGAGATATGAAAATTTGACTTAAAAAAATATAACGCATACCCTGTAAGTCCAAAGTGACCACGGTAAACGTTATTTATGTCGTAATTAAAATATCTACCTAGATTTTATTTTGATTTTTTTTGAGTAAGTACATAATTAAATTTCTCACCTAATGCATTTGATTATTTCGGTCAAATTTTAAGACAAGCGATGTTAGGTTACAAAATCATTGTATTTCTAATCAAAAATATTACTCTAGGTAGATAACTGAATTACGACATAAATGATGTTCACCGTGGTCAGTTTGGACTTACAGGGTATGAGTTATATTTTTTTAAGTCAAATTTTCATATCTCAACTTACGGTAGAGCCTACAGTCAATCCGTAAGTCCAAATTTAATATTTTTTGCATCATTTGAATCGAAAATCAAATATCTATTTACTGTAATATTTTTATTTATTTTTTCAAAAAAAAAAAACCAAAAACGCCACTCACAGTAGCGTTTTCAGTAAAAACGCTACTACGGACCTGCGCAGATATACATTTTGCTAAATATTTTTTTTGTATATATACTTTTTCAAAAAAAAATTCTGACATAGTTACTTTTTAAATTTTATCCCATTAAGGAATAAAAGATATTTTTCGAATTGTGCATAAACATTATTACATTAAGGCGTAAAATAATATTTTACCCTATGATAAAAGTATACATATTTAATAAAAAGTAGGGATGAGCAAAAAAGATTGGTTGGACCGAAATCCCGACAAAACCGGTCTGAGATCGGCCCGATTAAGACCGAGACCGAATAGGACCGAGATCAAGCGGGCGGGTTTTTCCCTCTAAAGTCGGTCTCGGTTTTTTCCCAAAATTCCCGATTCGGACCGGGCCGACCCGAGTTGTCTAAAACCCTAGTACAAAATACCATACTATACATCAACATCTCCAACTAGGTATCAGACTCTCGCCTCCGCATTCTAAAAAACTCAGCAAGTTAGCAACTCTCGCCACACATGTGCTAATCTATTGATGAAAATTTGGACCAAAAAATGTGTTTTTTTTTACTGAAAATTTCGGTAATGGACCGAGACCGGACCGAGTCAAGCAAGACCGACTCAGGCGGGCTTTTTATACTGAAGTCGGTCTCGGTCCTCCAAAGGTGAAGACCGAGATTTTGGGATCGGGCTCGGTCTTTCCAAAAAACCCGGCCCGGCCCGCCCAAGCTCACCCCTACTAAAAAGGAAATAAATCATTACATGAAAGCTAAAATTTGTGAGTATTAATTATATTAACAAGGGTAAAATACGACATTATCCCCTAAAATTTGATCATTTTTTCACTTTCCCCCTATAAATCGTAAAAGTTTTCTCCTCAAGTATTGGGAAAAGTGAAAGTTTGCCCCATCCGTCAACTTTTCTATATAAAATTAGGGTTAATAGTCAAAGTGCCCCCTAATGTTTGGGCGAAATTTAGGATTGCCCCTTAAAGTCTAAAATTTTAAATATTAGTCCTAAAGTTTGGACGATTTCAAAAATCGTCTCTTTCCGTCCTCTGTCTGTTAATTTGGGACGGAAAACGACCATGTGCTCGGCACGTGACTTCACAGAAATTTTAAATACAAAAATGCCCTCTACAGAAATCACCTCGTCACCTCCTTCAACCTCACGCTTACCTCCAAGAATCCTAACACCCACTTCACCTTCTTCTACGACCAAGTCACCGTGACCTTCCTCTCCGACGATGTTTTCGTCGGAAACTCCTCCATCGCACCGTTCACCAGCAACCCCCGCAACCTGACCGTCTTCCGTGGCGTCGCCGTGTTGTCTGACATCGTAAATCTCGACACGTCGGACCTCAATACTCTCCGCACAGATCTGAAGAGATCAAGAGGGATCCCTCTGAAAATCCAAATGGACACGAAAGTGAGAGTAAAAACTGGGAAATTGAAGAGCAAGAAAGTTGGATTCCGACTGATTTGCGACGGATTCAAAGGTGTAGTACCTCCCAAAGGTAAGTCTCCATCGGTGGCCGCACCTTCTCTATGTCCGATGCTGCCGAAACGGGAAATAGATGAAGATGAAAAACAGGAAAGTTGCTTCCTTTGAAGTTCAACAGACTAGTCGAATAATAGTAATTGGACATTGCAACACCTTTATTTTACTGCAGCAAAGCAACGCAACGCAAAGCACTCAACAACTGCAGATTAGTTTTGACGGAGATGCAAGTACAACAAACACAGAAAGAATGAAGGACAGTGGGAGAGAAGGCTCCAAACACTAATTGCAGCAATATCATGAACAAACCGTACCAAGCCTCCACTTATGCATCTAGTGCAGACAACATAGCAAGATTGCTTGAGGGGTGGATGAAGAAACCAAGTCCTAATGGCAGCAAGTGTTTAGTATCACCGTCAATATCTTCGTCGATTATGACAAAATCGGAAATCACCACTGCATAGAATAACGACTATTCCTTCACCGACAACCAGTTGGTGCCTAGCGGTTCGAGCTCAAGCGAGGGTGGGTTCGATTCGATATTCAGTTTCAATAACTCGTCGAACTTAGACATCTCGACTCAGACATCTCAACAAACAGGGAGATGCAGTACGGGTCAGGGAAGCAATTACATCAGTGACATAGGGTCAAATTTGTCTTTTCAATTTAAGTCAACTCACGTGCTAAGCACATGTTCGGTTTTCCGTTCCAAATTAACGGACATAGGACGGAAAGGGTCTTAACCCATATTGACCCCATGGGTAAGGGACCAGATATAAGTCAAGACCCAGATGGACCCCACACGGGTGGGTAACCAGATCTGGATCTTGACTGAGACGACCCCTATAGGTGGGGGGCCTGGTCTGGGTCAAGACCCAGACTCGATACCCCTTGATTGGGGTTCAATCGAGTCCCGGTCGAATTGGGACTCAATTGTAACATTTAAAAAAGTTTGAAATGATTAAATTGTAAGGTTGGGCATGAACTGGTTGAGAGCCAAACCGGTTCAAAACCGTACATTTACCACATTTTAAAGAGGTGCGGTTTACCGCTTCAGTTTTTTGTCGCTCCAGATTTTGGTTGATTTACCGAACCTTATATGAACTGGTTCAGCCGAACCACTTTATTAACGGCCCAGCCTCGTGATGAACTAGCCTCTCCACCACGCGTCTCTCTTATCCACTTCCTGAAATTGGAGAGGGCTTGTGGATCCACCACACGCAGCGGAAATGGAACCAGTCGTCGTCACGAAGATGGAGAGCCAGACCAAGAAGATGGAGAGTTGATTGCCGAAGGTAATAACCAAACTAGAGATGAAGAAGATGGAGAGCCAGACGAGAGAAGTGGAGAGGCTGGGTCGCGTGTGGTTCTTTCGATAGAGAGGCGAAGTCGACTGACGAAGGGAAGTGTCGAAGCCAAACCAGATATGAAGAACATGGAGATCCAGACGAGAGAAGCGGAGAGGTTGGGTCGCTTGTGGTTCTTCCGATGGAGAGCGAAGTCGATTGCTGAAGGGAAGTGTCGAAGCCAGACAGATTAGAGACGAAGAATAAGATAAAGTGGGAAGTCCAACCAGCTCATAAAGGAAGAATAAGATGAAGAAGAAGAAGAACCAGCTGATCCAAGAGTCTGGTTAGAGTTGACATTTTAGTAAATTAAATATTATATTAAAACCAGTACAAGAAGTGGTACGGTTTACCGTTTGAGAACCGGTTTTTATACCTATTCTGAATCACTCCATATTTTTGCAAAACAATCATTTAGTTTATGAACTAGTTCGGCCGAACTGATTCAAAACCAGTACGGTTCACAAACGGCATGATCAGTTTTTTATGCCCAATCCTATTAAAGTGTGATTTTTTTTTGATTTTTTTCTGTTATTTTTTGCAGTTTTCGAAACTAATTCTGTTGAATTTTGATGGAAAAGTTGACAGATGGGGCAAACTTTCACTTTTCCCTAACATGAGGGGAAAAATACGATTTAAACATTAAGGAAACTGAAAAAATGGTCAAACTTTAGGGGGCCATATCGTATTTTACCCTATTAACGAATTTAAATATATTTCGATTTTTGTATTAATAGGGTTGGGTTTAGGTACTTGCCTCCACTATCTTGGTTATTGATATATGATACTTAGAAAATGTATGGTTTAAAAGAAAATTGCACAACTTGAAAACAAGTGAAAATTGAATTGAAATGAAAAATTAAGCTGAAAATATACGTTTTGATTTGCAAACATTTTTTTTATAAATTTGATTCGAGATTTTATTCTAGTTCGGTTTGCTCGTACAAAAACTGTGGAGACTCGTTCGACTGTTAATAGTTAATTATATTAAATTAACTAATATTATTAATATAAAGTAATTTTAATTTATATAAATTTAACAGTTTTAGTTTGAGAGTAAGTAAAATTTAGAGTAAATTACTTCAATAATTACTTACGTTGGTATATGCGACTCAACATTTGAAACTTGTACTGAACAGTTACTTATATTTTAAAATGATTGAACGGTTACAAAAACAATATATATATATATATATATATATATGTGTGTGTGTGTGTGTGTGTATGAGAAAAAAAATGTCTTTTTACCATTTCCCTTATATTCTGCATCTTCATGTTCATCTTCAAGCTCTTCTTCCTTAAATAAAACTCGAAATCTGATTTCCACTATCTTGGTTATTGATATATGATACTTAGAAAATGTATGGTTTAAAAGAAAATTGCACAACTTGAAAACAAGTGAAAAATTGAATTGAAATGGAAAATTGAGCTCAAAATATACGTTTTGATTTGCAAACCTTTTTTATAAATTTGATTCGAGATTTTATTCTAGATCGGTTTGCTGGTACAAAAACCTTTGGAGACTCGTTCGACTGTTAATAATTAATTATATTAAATTAACTAATATTATTAATATAAAGTAATTTAGTTTAGATAAATTTAACAGTTTTAGTTTGAGAGTAAGTAAAATTTAGAGTAAATCACTTCAATAATTACTTACATTGGTATATGCGACTGAATAGCTGAAACTTGTATTGAACAGTTACTTATATTTTAATAATTGAACGGTTACAAAAACAATATATATAGGGTTAATGGTAAATGTGCCCCCTAAAGTTTGGACCAAATTTAAGATTCCCCCTTAATGTTTAAAATTTTAAATTTTAGTCTTAATGTTTGGACCGAATAAAAAATCTCCCCATTGCCTCAGCTGACCGTTTATTACTAACAGAATAGGGATCATGTGCGAGACACATGCTATTATAATTTTTCTAAGTGACCAAACTGCCCTCGGTCAGGAACAACATTCAACAGAGGAGGAATTCCTACGAAGACGGCGTTATAGGAACGATCTGCCCCATTCCTCCTGGGAAGAACTTCACTTACATTCTCCAAGTGAAGGACCAAATTGGAAGTTTCTACTACTTCCCATCATAATCCTAAGCCAACCCATGATTCCAGTCCCTTTCCCCTACCCGACCGGTGATTACACCGTCTTGATCGGAGAGTGGTTCAAGGCTAACCACACTGTAAATCTAAGTTTAATAGGTTCCTTGTTGACCCTTTATTATGGTCTTGACCTGAACCATCCTCTTCTATTCATGTAGGACCTTAAAATCGCCCTTGACAACGGTACAGGGCTGCTCTTCCCTGACGGAATGAAGAACTCGGTGTCAGATCAAAGCTTCTACATCGAAAGCGACGAAGAAGATGAGGAGAATGTTCTTGTCAAAGATAACGACGACAACGATTCGGATTCCTACGTTTCGTCAATGGAGAATCAGCAACAGCCGAGCAAGCATGGATCGTACAACACCTCTTGGCTGCAGTGTTACCGACAGTCGATCGATCTGTATAGCAGCGTGCCGTCGCCGAGCATCGGATTCCTCGGGACTCCGACGTTGTCCAGACTGAGGAGGAACTCCTATGGATTCCAAGGTTGGCGGCCATGAGCTTCCGATGTCCCGCCAGAGCTCCTATGGACAGGCTGTCCTCAATGGTATGTGCCACAAATCTTTATGTGCTATGATTCAAGGTATTGGGCCTATTGTTATTAATCACAGTATTTTGATTGATTAAAGTTAAACAAATCATCTAACAGACGATGGCAGTTTGGTCTCTTAGAAAAATTAATATAGCATGTGCGTCGCACATGATTCCCATTCTGTTAGTAACAAACGCCCAACTGACGGAATGGGGGAATTTTTTATCTGGTCCAAACATTAGGACTAAAATTTAAAATTTTAAACATTAAGGGGGAATCTTAAATTTGGTACAAACATTAGGGGGCACATTGACCATTAACCTATATATATATATATATATGTGTGTGTGTGTGTGTGTGTGTGTGTGTGTTTGTGTGTGTGAAAAAATGGCTTTTTACCATTTCCCTTATATTCTGCATCTTCATGTTCATCTTCAAGCTCTTTTTCCTTAAATCAAACTCGAAATCTAATTTCCACTATATTGGTTATTGATATATGATACTTAGAAAATGTATGATTTAAAAGAAAATTGCACAACTTGAAAACAAGTGAAAAGTTGAATTGAAATGGAAAATTGAGCTGAAAATATACGTTTTGATTTGCAAACATTTTTTTTTTTATTTTGATTCGAGATTTTATTCTAGATCGGTTTGCTGGTACAAAAAACTTTGGAGACTCGTCCGACTGTTAATAATTAATTATATTAAATTAACTAATATTATTAATATAAAGTAATTTTAGTTTAGATAAATTTAACAGTTTTAGTTTGAGAGTAAGTAAAATTTAGAGTACATTACTTCAATAATTACTTACATTGGTATATGCGACTGAATAGCTGAAACTTGTATTGAACAGTTACTTATATCTTAAAATAATATTTTTTTTGGGACAGAATCTTAAAATAATTGAACAGTTACAAAAACAATATATATATATATATATATATATATATTTGTTTGTGTGTGTATGTGAAAAAATGACTTTTTACCATTTCCCTTATATTCTCCATCTTCATGTTCATCTTCAAGCTCTTCTTCCTTAAATCAAACTCGAAATCTGATTTCGAACCCATATTTTTTTTAATTTGAGTTCAAAAACGTATTTCAGACGCGAATATGAAGAATAAGATAAAAATGAAGGGTAAAATCGTCATTTTAGTGACCATTTAATTGCATTTGTCAAAATATAAGTTACTGAATGCAATAAATTTAACAATAAAGCTATATTTTTTTAAAGGTAAATGACTGTTTAGCTACGTAAAAAAAATAAGTGATCATTCAGTCAAATAATGCTAATATAAGCGTATGTTAATGTAATTTAATTTTAAATTATTTTAATTTTGAATGTGTACTTTTTTTACTTTTGATTAAAAAAATTTATAATATGAACGATTTTTTTTATATAAATAATTATTTAATCAAATATTTTTATAGAGAAAATTTGAAAAAAATAAATAAATATATGTTTTAAAAAAAACGACCCAACCCAACCAGTCTCTAAAGTCTAAACCTAAGAAAATTAATTGGCAGTGAAAATCCCTTTCGCTCCCCCTCCCAATTCTGTTGTCTCTTAATCAACGGTTGTAATTGTATCCATTATTGGAAACGAAATTACTTTTCTTCTAATCTTGTACTATTACGAGATCATATATCCTACCATATGATCCTCTCTTCCGTTTGGTCTAATCATTTCTATCACCCTAAATTGGAAGTTTTCTTATAATTCAGCAATTTTGGTATATGACAGACCAATTTCCTTTACCCCCATTTCCCTCCAATTCTGTAAGGAAATTAGGGATGGAGCCGATTCGTGAACCGTCTCCTTCGTGTACCTCGCTCACTATTTATGGACAACGCCAAACAAGTCATTGCAGATTACTTCCTGCTTAGTGTTTCAGCTGCTGAAGCATTGTCTGCACGGTTCTTAACGACAGACCTCCGATTGTCGATTCAGGTACCACCCGTTTGCTCAATTTCAGCTCTACTGTGAGAAATTTATCTTATAGCTTCTCTATTCTGATAAACTAGAAAACGTATCTCAAAATCAGAAGGAAAAAAAATATAAGAAAAAAAAATGTGTCTTTGATGTTTCAGTTATATCCGAAGATTCATCGATGGAATTCTGTTGTGGTTTTGCTCGAACATGTGAAGAGGAATATACTAGGAAGAAGGCCAAATATGAGTACAATGAGGACCAAGTGGATAGGATTAGCAGTTTGCCTGATCCAATCCTTATTCATATTCTATCCCTAGTGCCAACAAGAGATGCTATTAGAACCCTCTTGTTCCCGAGCTTCGGTCGCCTATGGACTCAAACGTATAACATAGACTTTGATTGGTGTGTATACCATAGATGTCAAGATGATTCCTTACTGGAGTTTGATTATGACAAATGGAGTCTAGCAAGGTTTGTTGATTTTGTCCATCGTGCATTGACACTCCACAAAAGCCCACAGATTTACAAATTCCGCATTAATTTTGAGTATGCCATGGAAGATGAGTCAGATGATGGTGATTCATTGGATGATATAATGACTGTAGACTCAGAAACACAAGAACTTGTAGCTGATAGAGAAAGATTGGCCACCGAAGTTAACTCATGGATTGAATTTGCATTGAAACGAAATGTCAAGGTTCTTGATCTCGATTTTCTTGCCTGTGGGTTGCCATCAGTAGGCTGTAAGTATGAATTACCCGCACCTGTATTCCAAAACAGTAATTTGGTTGAGCTGAAGTTGGTGAGCTGCGACTTGAAATTCAGTTCCATGACTTACATGAGAGCTCTCAAATCTCTTTATCTAAGGGATATTATCTTGTCTGACATATTAATGGAGAACCTTCTACTTGGGTGCCCTGCTCTTGAGACTTTGTCTCTCATAGAATGTTACGGATTGCGTGAGCTCAGATGTTTTTCTCGCAGCGTGAGGAAAGTGGTTGTTGCACCTGATATTCTTGAAGAAATATTACTTAAAGTATCTTGCCCATACATTACATCGTTGAGCATCTCAGGGTGGATAGAGCGAGTGGAATTAATTAATTTGGCGTCCCTTCAGGAAGCAACAGTTGATTTCTGTGACTGTTTTTTATGCGTTCCTGATGAATATATTGTTGTCAAGAGGATCATCAATAGACTTCTTCATGTGAAGGTACTCACCATGTACCATAAACCCATCTTGGTGAGTTTTCATACTTTTCAGGTTCATTGTTATTTCTCATGCATGTCAAATTTTATGACGAGTTTCGTATTTTTGATGTATAACAAACACAAATAGTAATATTATAACTGCAATTTTTGGAGAATACAGTTTGGCTATTTATCTGAATTTTTTGTGTGCTTGGTTGAGAAACTATTGTCACTTTATTTCAACAGAAAAATATATCATTTTGATTGATTGGATCATGTTTTGCACACAAATTTAATCGCAGCTTTGGGAATATTGCTAATCTTGAATAATCGTATGTCTTAGGTTGTGATGATATGGGAATTATTAGGTCTTCAATGCCCATCATCCAAATGGGAGACCTTAATTCTTAGGACCGTCCTGACCAAATGGCACCTCTATGGAATCGTTAATCTCTTGAGGAATTCTCCTTGCTTGGACACCCTTCAAATTCATATCTTCTATGGTGGACTTCCTCGCAGCAATGTAAGTTTTGCCATAACTATCCTGATCATTGCTTCCCACTCTATGTAAGAGCAACTTTTATGTGTAAATTTTTTCCGATTCCTATTTGTGTAGGCAGAAGAATCGTGGCTGAAGTTGGAGAAGGTCCCCGAGGAAGAGTACTGGCTCTCACAAGGTCATTATTTCGCCTGTCTAATGAATAGCCTCAAAATTGTGAAAATCTCTGGCGATGTCATGAAGGACACTGCTGTTAAGTTGATGGTGTTCCTGCTCGGGAAAGCAATGGTCTTGGAGAAGCTTGTCATCTCCCCCAAGATGAAGGATGATTCTACTGCTGCTGCAGAATGGGAGGAATTTACTGAAAAGTTGTTGAAATGTCCTAGAGCTTCATCCCAAGCTGTAGTGTTGTTTGCTGAAAAGTAATTGGCTTTTGAAGATCAGGTGCAGTATTTATTATATTTGTATTACTTAAATATATATCAAATAAAAAAAGTGCTTTTAAATGGCTCATCTTCCTTTATTAGTTACATTTGTTATGATTCGAACCTTCAACTGTTCGGGTCTTGAGAAATGCTGATGCTGGTGTGACCTGAACTGGAATCTCTGGCAAAAAAATAATAATATTCTTTGAATCATTAGCCAAAAAAAGTCATTAGTTGAATCCTTGTTGATCCCAATTTCCGGTCTCCTCAGGACCAAAACTTATAATCTAGAATTTAATTGTTCTGTCTACCATACTTGTATGAAGCACTATCTGCTGATTTTGTCAATCGTCCATTGATTTTGCATTACAAAGAAACGTCAAGGATTTTTATCTGGATTTCATCCCGTGTGGTGATCAACAGATCAAACTACCTCGTACTATGAAGTATGAACTACCCATGTCTGTCTTTCATTGTACTTCTTTAGGTGAAATGAAGACAGTTGGGTGTGTGATATGTATTATGAATTAAAAGACCAAGATTTACATGAAGGCACTCAAATCTCTTAACCACCTTAAAAGTATTGATTTGATAGAAGATGAAATGAACAGCATTCAAGTCGATTGCTCTGCGCTTGAAACTTTGTCTCTGATAGATTGCAGCTGTGACTCACGCAATCTGAAGAGAGTTGTGGTGGTATCATATCGATTCTCCTCCAAAATGGCAGCTTTATGGAATTGTTAATCTTCTGATAAACTCTTCTTGATTAGAGACCTTTGAAATTCATATCCACCCTGGTGAATTCTGTAAGTTTTCTGATCTCTCAAATAACTTGACTTTTAAAATGTACTTTATATCTGACGAAGGGATTCAAAACGGATGAAATCGCCATGAAATACACTGCTATTAAGTTGACTCGGGTTCATGCTCAGAAAGCACTGGTCTAAGAGAAGCTTGTCATCTCTACCAATCTCAAGGATCATCCTCCTGCTGCTGCTGCAGCAGCAGAATGGAAGGAATTTACTGAAGAGTTGTCGACATGTCCCCGTGAGCCTTCTTTCCGTGACATAGTGTTGTTTGCTGAAAGATAATTGGTAAATTTGTTAAAGTAATCGGCTGTGAATGTGAGGAATATACCACATCGGTGCTTTTCTTAAAATAATTAGTTATCATGTATATACAAATTGTCAATCTACTCCTATTCAAATTAGGTATCATAAATACTAAAATATCCTAATAATATTTTATATATATTTGTCGTTCATACTAAATTCATAAATTACTATCTACTACGATCGGTTGTTCTGTTATTATATTTTACTGCAATCTAAATATTTATGTTACCGTCATCCCCATCATCGTTACCAATTTCTACACTAATAATCGACCTAACACTTAACGATTTACAGAAATCGACCAGTGTTAATCAATTTTTATAGTTACTATTTATTGATCAATAAATAGTAAGTGCAGGCCAATATAAATAGGGAAAAGTAAGTAAATACACCCGGATGTTTTTTTGTTTTTTTTTTGTAATTGAACCCATATGTTTTTTGGCGTATGTCACGTGTCTACCATGTGCGACGTTTATTTTGAAAAAAATAAATGTAAAAAGACAAGTTTGCCCTTTACACATTTCATCACCTTCACTCATCTCACCCGACCCTCTTTCTTCCTACGGTTTCCATATCATTCTCCCTCCATATCTTTCCCAACACCGAAACTGAAAACCTAAAACCGCCTTGCCCCTGCGATTTGTTGAAGACGACCACTCGAAGACTCCTGCGAAGACTCTGTTGCAGCTCCTGTGCGAAGACTCCTGCGAAGACGACCAGCGATTGCGGCTCCAAACGACTTCTCTCGAAGACTCCTGTGCAAAGACAGGTTCTCTCGGTTAGCTCGGTCCGACAAGACTCCACTCTTGTCGGTGTTCTCTCGATTGCTAGGTGAGTTGTCCGACAGCAAGGTGTTCTCTCGGTTCTCGACTCGGTTGTCCGACAGCAAGGTACCTCGATTGCTAGGTGAGTTGTCTAATTTCAGTGACTTTTCCAGGTGCCCCAATTTGTAGAATCGGACGATGATTTTCAGCCAGTAAGATCAAGTGCCCCAGAGTTGTCCAATTGCCGTGCATTAGTGTTATCTCCTCAACCACTTAAAAGTTGAAAAACAAAAAAGAAGACAACGGTACGCGGTTCCCGCACCTCACCCCGTTTTGTGCGAAGATCTACTCAGTGAAAGCAAAGTCAACACCATTAGTGAAAGACATGGATGTTTTGTTTGTTAAACCATTGGTTTGTTAGGTTGGGTGACTTCATTTTGTTGGATATTAGGTTGGTTGAACATTTGTGTTGGATACTATCTTGTTAGATATTAGGTTTGTAGAACATTTGTGTTGGATACTATCTAAACAGCTTGGTCTCATGGTTTGTGTTGATTGTTCTGTTGGTTTGTGTGTTCTGTTGATTTTTCTTTAAACAGGTTTGTTTGTGTTCTGTTGGTTTGTGTGTTCTGTTGATTTTTCTTTAAACAGGTTGGTTTGTGTTCTGTTGGATAACAGGTTGGTTTGTGTTCTGTTGGTTTGTGTGCTGCATGTCAAAACATATGGGTGCGTTTACCAATTTTTTGTCAAACATAAGGGTGGAAAACCAAACACTACACCAAACATAAGGTACAATTGAATAACAACGTACATAACTTATGAGTCCACAATGTATTCATTAAACAATCATCAAGTACAACTGAATGACAACGCACATAACGTACACACTATACAACCAAAGTTTTAAACACAGCTACATCTTCAACATAAGTCCAACAACAATGCAAACTAAGAACACTATAACACACAGCTGTTGCTGATTTCTGCTACGCATAACAGAAATTTGATTGTTGAGTTCGGATTCCTTTGACACAAATTTGGCCATGGCTCTCCTTCCATACACACACATCGGTGGATCTTTCCAAGCAAAGAAATCACAACCCCTTTTCAATGGTTGCATAGTGGTAAACAGAAATTAGGGTTTCCAAAAAATCAAATTGGTTCGAAATACACTAATCGACTATATCTTCGAAATTAACTCAACGAATTGACAGCATTACCTGGTATCTCGGACATGAAAAGAACAGACGACCGAAATTTTTCATGGTCCAAGCTGTTCTTGCACGGGTTTGTAGAGCGCAATAGCAAAGTGGTTCCTCGTTGTCCATATGAGTTGCGAAAGGGGAAGAAGAATTGGAAGAAGATTCAAAGTACTTATCTTGGTTCATCTTGCTAGGAGAAACGCAGCAAGCCGACGATGAGTTTCAGACGCAAAGACAACAAATGACAAATGGAAGCAAGGCAGACTTAATAAACATAAATGGCTAAGGGTAGTTTAGGTATTATCATTTAGGAGTAAGCCACATGACAACCACGTGACTAACAATTTAACAGAAAACGTTTAGACTGGACGGAAAGGCTCAATGACCAACAAACGTAAACATCCGGGGTGTAATAACAAACATCATGGGTGCAATTACAAACAAGTGCAAACATCCGGGGTGCATTTACTTACTTTTCCCATATAAATATATGGGTTAATAACCAAATCATTATCCCAACTTTGGGCACTTTATAAATTTCTACATGAATTTTGCTTTTTCAAATTTTGTTACTTGTACTTTCAGACTTGATATAAATTACTACATCGTTAAGATTTTCGTTAAATATAAATTGGAAAATGATGTGCCAGCATATAATTGATCCATAATTTAGAAAACTAAATATTATTTTTTTCAAAAATATAGAAAATTTCTAAAACAATATGGAAAATTAATAGAAAAAATAAAAAATTTAAATATAATAGTTTTTATTAAAAATATGAAATAAAACTAATAATAAAATATTTAAAACTCTTATTTTCTTAATTAGTTTTTCGTTTTTTTTTAAATTCTAATTTTATAGTATTTTAAAAAAATACATATATATTTTTTAAAATGATGTATCAATCATGTGATGTCATGTCATTTTTCGATCATATTTAATAAAAAAATATTAACTGAGATAGCAATTTGCCTACAAGTCAAAGTTTAGATAACATTTTATTTTGAAAATTTAAAATTTGAATAGTAATTTATAAAGGAGTAACAATATTAACCTAAATATATTGTAGGGTTAATTACTTAATTGGTTACACATGTTTCACCATTGTGCAGGATGGTTACACAAATTTCAAAATGTGATTAATTGGTTTTGCTATGTGACTAATTGGTTACACATGTTTTTTCCAATGAGATTAATTGCTTATTCCGTTAGTAAACCGTTAATTAATATTTTTGAATTATCAAATGACTATTATGCCCTTAACTGTTGACTATTATGCTCAAAATACAAAGTGACTGTAAGAAAGAACTCAGAATCGCGATTCAAATTCAAAAGAAATGCGTTTCTTGGTTCATCACATAGAACAAATGTGTTTCTGAGTTCGTGACAAACCCAAAATTGCGTTTCTGGAGACCTGACAAAATATCCAGTAAATAGATAAAGACGTGGCATTTCACATTGATAGATCATTCCATAACCAATTCATAGCATATATCATCAGAAGAACCAAAGGTTTGTACGGACAGCTAGGCAAAAATATGAGATTTGAAAAGTTGTTGCATAATTTGTGAATATAGATGTTCACGTACCGGATGATCGAGATAATACAAAATTAATCAGAAATGCAATCGTAAATGAAAATTACCTTACTAGGTTTACTTCCCTTTATATAGTTGGGTTTCCATTCACAGTCTAAGCCTATTACTTTACATTCCTCCATATGACATGCTGCATGATGTAACTGTTCAACGTTATCAACCCAGACAATCTCTTCCACAGCCAGTTCCTTAAGTTGTAAATACCGTTGACTATGCAGTAAACCTGCATCAGTTTCTGCAAACAGAAATGACTGCATTTGCATCATAAGTTCATAACTTTACCAAAAAGTCATGAGGGTGTTTCACATACAAAAAGAACTAAAATATCACAAAATCATGGATTTAGGTAAGCACTAAATGGAATAAGGAGGCACTAAATGGAAGTTCCTAAACTACTATTAATAGCTTAACTACTCGAAGTTAATGTTGCGATATATAACTGTAAAGAAGTCACAATTATTGATCAAGAATAAAGGTTTGAAACGTTTACCCAATAGAGGACCTTTAATTTTCGGAAAACCTTCCAGGGAGAATCGATCACACAGCTCAGTGACCTTTTCTGAGTAACCAGCTTCCATCGCTAGATACAACTTAAAAATAGAACAAATAATCATCAGATTCTAAATTGTAGATAACAAAGAATTTAGAGTTGAGAAAACTCTACATTCAAGGCTGTTATGGGTTTGTCACGAACTCAGAATTGCGATTTATGAGTTCGTGATGAACCCAGAATTGCGTTTCTGGGTTCGTGAGGAACCCAGAATTGTAAACGCGATTCTGGGTTCATACCCAGAATCGTGTTCGGAGAAGGAGACGTACCTGGAAGAGCTTGATGCGGTAGAGAATCGTTGTCAATCGTGGTCACATATGAGGAGAATGAAGAATAAGGAGATAGGTTGATGAAGAACCGCTCGGTAGATGAAAAGGGTAATTAAGTCATTTTATGTATCTAAATAGTGACTTAACAATAATTTTTTACGATGAACAGTAAAAAACTCAATTATTGACATAACAAAACCAATTAATCACATTTTGAAACATGAACATAACTAACCTAATAAGTAATTAACCATATATCGTAAGTGGGCAATTTGAAATCTCCAACACCCATTTCGTGGTCAAACGTGTCCTTCCAGATCCAGAAAAATCGATTAGGGTTGGGTTATACCATATTACCGCCATTAAAGCTATATATAGAACTTTTTCAAAAAGTAGCCATGTCAAAAAAAAAATTGAAAAATTATATATGTAGAAAACATAGTTAGCAAAATGTGTATCTGCGCAGGTGGTAGTAGCGATTTTCATTTTTGTTTACGTTTTTTTTAGAAGCATCATAGTGTAAATGGATTTTGAAAATCGCTATTTTGAGAAGACGCATCAGAGAAGACACAACCATTCACAACAGTATCAAACAAGAAAAATGACTTTTTTCAATTTCAAGCGAACTGATGTTTGTTCATTCTCTAGGCTAGTCTCACCTAGAGAAAGGAAGGAAGTTAGAAGAAGTTAAATAATTTTTCCCTAGGCAAATATTACCTGTCCTAAATTTTCCAACTTGTTCTGAACAACATCAATTTCAAGCGAACCGATGCTTATTCATTCTCTAGGCTAGTCTCACCTAGAGAAAGGAAGGAAGTTAGAAGAAGTTAAATAATTTTTCCCTAGGCAAATATTACCTGTCCTAAATTTTCAAACTTGTTCTGAACAACATCAATTTCAAGCGAACTGATCATTGTTCATTCTCTAGGCTAGTCTCACCTAGAGAAAGGAAGGAAGTTAGAAGAAGTTAAATAATTTTTCTCTAAGCAAATATTACCTGTCCTAAATTTTCAAACTTGTTCTGAACAACATCCCTGAGGTAAAACATTGAAACAAAGTTGTTTATTAACAAGTTTCTGAATGAGACTTTTCTTCAAATACACTAGCTAGTTTGGCATTTTCAGGAATTACTGCTGCAAAATAGCTCTTTGGGGTTTCCACTACCTTTTTCTTCGGCATATGAAGACTCTTGATTTTCTGCATAGTGTACTCGTTGATTTTAAGTCTGCTTATGGTTTTCCTCCTAAATAGAAATTGAAGTCTTTCATCACAACTGTTCGTAGGGTGATTCAGTTTGTTGTCATTGATATACCGCGCTATAATTGCTCCAACATCTTGCTGAGAGATCTAATCATGCGTCTCTACACCAACCGATTTGAGAAACTCGATGAGATTACTCGATCCCCACCTAACAAATTCTATTTTCCTTGATTGGTACTTCCTTTTTGGTTGTGAATGAGGTTAAAATTTTGTATCTTGCTCCTCCACCCACTGAAAATCCATTTACACTCTGATGTGTCTTCTCAAAGTAATCAAAATTGACTTATTTCTCTTGATCAAACCTTCCATTTTCCTTGAACTTTTTCAAAAAGTATTTACTTTAGAACAAAAATTGAAAAAATTCATTTTCCTTGTTTGATGTTGTTGTGAATGATTGTGTCTTCTCTGATGTGTCTTCTCAAAGTAGCGATTTTCAAAATCCATTTACACTTTGATGCGGCTAAAAAAAAACGTAAAAAAAATAAAATGAAAATCGCTACTGACCTACCTGCGCAAATGCACATTTTGCTAAATATTTTTTTTATATATATACTTTTTCAAAAACAAATTCGAAAAGAAGAAAAAAGTCCTATATATAAGAAGCTTCAAAGATCGCATCAATCATCGTGCGTCATAAGTTCGATTGCGCTCTGTGTATCTCTATGTTCAATTTAATACCACTGTTTTGGAAAAGAATTTTCCTTTTGTAAATTGTGATTGCGCGACGCACCCCGGGCTGCTCGGACGATTTTGATGATGACCGTGGCCCCAATGCACGCGCTAAAGCACCGTCGTCCGTGTTGCAGTTTGGCGTTGCATTGGATGATGGATCCATGGCAAATCTGTGTCGATTTGACGGCGACATTGCTCTCTTCTTCTCCGTCTCTATTTCTCTCCCCATTACTTCTTGGTTCCTCCATTTGCACTTTCTTAACAGAGGATCTGACTTTCATGATTCCTTCATTTGCGTCAACTGACATATTCTTGCGAACCTTTGCCTTGACACACCTTTAGCCTATTTTCTCAAACCATGAAAATGAAGGCTAGTCATGCAGGCAAATACTGAACTTGCTGGGTTTTTTTAACGTGGAGACTTAACAAAAAATGTCTCGTCTCTAAAATTTTCCAGTAAACCCATACACCTACTGTAGAAACTAAGGCTACCAAATCAGATACTATGACTAGAGAGTTTAGAGATAGGTAAATAGATGAACTGTAAAATTCTCATTCTTTATTATCAATACATTACACGTATATTTATACTGTATACAATTAAATTATTCTAATACAAGTGCTTATTATTTTATTACAAGTGTAGCTTATTATAATTATGTGTTTTCCTTGGTATCTGGCTGAGTGGGAGGCAGATAGGAACGGCTATGTTTTGGACCAGTGCTCAAGTCACACGTCTGGTCTGGTTCCCTCCTCTGGTTTGCTGCCAATATGTCTAACACTCCCCCTCAAGCTAAATAGTGGGGTCTCCAATATTCAGCTTGCCCAAAACTTGTCGAAAGCTTGATCCGTTTACTGCCTTGGTAAGTATGTCCGCGAGTTGGTCTTCCGATCGAACAAATGGAATCACGATCGTTCCGTCTTCTAGCTTCTCCTTTATGAAATGTCGGTCAATCTCCACATGTTTGGTCCGGTCATGTTGAACGGGGTTCTCCGAGATTCTTATCGCCGCACGGTTGTCACATAAGATCTCACACGGTTCCTGGACGGGGAAACCGATCTCTGCTAATAACTTGTGGAGCCATAAGACCTCTGTTAGTCCTCGAGCAATTCCCCTGAATTCCGCCTCAGCACTCGAAAGTGCTACCACCTTCTGCTTCTTGCTTTTCCAGGTGACCAGGTTTCCTCCAACTCTAGCAAAATATCCGGACGTTGATCTTCGGTCTATCGGATTTCCGGCCCAATCCGCGTATGTGTATACTTCTACCTTCAGATGACCGTTGTTCTGAAACAATATCTCACTTCCTGGTGAGCCTTTTAGGTAGCGGAGCATCCTGATCGCGGCCTCCATGTGGTCTGCCTGCGGCTTGTGCATGAACTGACTTAGCACCCCGACTCCGTATGCAATAACTGGTCGGGTGTGTGACAGATAGATTAATTTCCCGACTAGGTGCTGATATCAGGTTTGATCTGTCAATTCAGCTCCATCTACTATCCGAAGTCCGTGATTTGGTACGATTGGTGTCTCTGCTGGCCTACAGTCCATTAGACCTGTCTCTACTAATAAGTCTAGAATATATTTTCTTTGCGATATGAAAATACCTGCCTTAGACCGGAGGACTTCAATTCCTAAGAAGTACTTGAGTTCCCCCAAGTCTTTCATCTCGAATTCTTGAAAAAGATTCTTCCTTAGATGAATCATCTCTTCTGTGTCGTCGCCTGTAATAATCATATCATCAACATATATAATTAAACAGGTTACTCGGCCTCCTTGTTTTTTGAAGAACAAGGTATGATCGGCATTGCTCTGTCTGTAGCCATATTTCTTCATGGCCAACGTAAATCTTCCAAACCATGCCATGGGTGACTGTTTGAGTCCATACATGGCTTTCTTCAGTTTGCATACGGTTGTCCCTTGAAATCCTGTCGAGAACCCAGGTGGTGGGTCCATGTAAACTTCTTCTTCCAGATCACCATGTAAGAATGCATTTTTTACATCAAACTGATATAGAGCCCAATTTTTGTTAGCTGCTATGGAAAATAGGACTCTTATAGTATCAATTCTAGCTACAGGAGAGAAGGTCTCAGAGTAATCGATACCGTAGGTTTGAGTATACCCTTTCGCCACCAGTCGTGCTTTGTACCTTTCTACCGTCCCGTCGGCCCTATGTTTGATGGTGAACACCCATCTGCATCTGACCGCTCTTTTTCCATATGGAAGGTCACACTTTTCCCACGTTTGATTTTTTTCTAAGGCCTCCATTTCTACTCGCATTGCCTGTCTCCATTCTGGGTGTTTGACTGCTGACTCCACTGTATTTGGTATATGCTGGGCATATACTGCTGCAGCAAATGCGTGTGCCACTGGTGACAGACTCCCCCTGGCCAGGTTTGCTATTGGATATCGACTTGCCTTTGGAGTGTATTCTGGTTCATAACATATGGGTGGGACTCCTCTGTTTCTCCTGGTTGGTAGTACATACTGCTCCTGTACTGGTGATCTTTCTAAACCGTTAGAATTATCATTACAAGGAGTTATATTGGTAGGACTACTGACCTCAGGAATCTCACTCGGGGCTGGCATTGGTCGAGTATCGGAACTATTTGGGGCCTGTATTCTGGGAGTCAGCGTCCCTAGGTCTCTTTGGACAGTTTCAGACAACATTAGTGTAGTAACCGTGGTTAAAATCAACCAATCTAATGGACTATCATCATTATTACTCTCCCCCTGGACATGAGATTGAGTAGGGTAGTAAAACTCTGTTTCTAAAAACGTACAATCCATTGTGACATACATGCGATTAGTTTTTGGATTAAAGCAGCGGTAACCTTTCTGATGAATCCCATACCTGACAAACACACATTTGACCGAGCACGGGTCAAATTTGGATCGATCTGTCTTTGGGACATGAACAAAGACCGAGCACCCAAAGATGTGTGGTGGAAGGGTTAAGGCAGTGGGAACACTCATATGACTAGAAAGGGTTTGTATGGGTGTCCGAAACTGAATTGCCTTAGTGGGAAGACGATTATGAAGGTAGACGGAAGTTGCTACAGCTTCAGGCCAGAATGAATTTGGAACCTTAGACTCTAGCATTACTGCTCTTGTCATTTCTAAGAGATGCCTATTTTTCCTTTCTGCTACCCCATTCTGTTGGGGTGTATGGGGACAAAATGTTTGATGTATAATGCCCTCATCTTTAAGGAATTGTTGGAGTGGAGAGTTAACAAATTCTCCACCATTATCAGACCTAAGCACCTGAATTTGTCTATTGTACTGGGTTTTGACGAGTTTAGTAAATTCTACAAATTTCGTAAAAACTTCAGATTTATGTTTAAGAAAATAAACCCATGTCATTCTAGAATAATCATCAATAAACAAGACAAAATATCTAAAGCCAGTGTTCAACATACAAGTTCCATTATTTGGAGCTGGTCCCCAAACATCTGAGTGAATTAAGGAAAAAACCGATTTGGCCCTAGAATCAGACACAGTCCATGACTTTTAGCAAAAATACAGGTTTCACACGGAATCTCCTGATTTGACCGAAATAAAGCTGGAAATAATTTATGAAGGTACCCTGCAGAAGGATGACCCAACCGCCGGTGCCACAACCACTGTTGTCTGCTGACTGTCCCGTGAGCTAGCGTAGTGGTTCCGTGTTGGGATACTTCTTCCACAAAATACAGGCCTTGACGTTCAACTCCACGTCCAATAACCTTCCCCGACTGGATATCCTGTAATATGCAGAAAGTCGGATACATCAGTACCATACAGTTTAGCTCTTTAGTTACATGACTAATAGAAAGTAACTTGCAAGCTAAGCTAGGTACGTAAAGACAGTTTTTTTAATTTAATATCTGAAGAGATATTAATGGTTCCTGCTCCTTGAACATGCATTAGTTCTCCGTTCGCTGTCTGAATCATTTCTCTCCGAGATATGGACTGATCGACAAAATCGGTTTTGTCAAAGGTCATGCTATCGGTGGCTCCACAATCGAATATCCACTGTCCACCTTTCTTCGATGTAGTATCCTGAGCAATAAATGTTTCACCAATTGTAGTATTCTGTTCTACAATTTCATTATTCATGCAACACATGTTTTCGGGTTTTAAACACGACTTATAACAATCAGAATAATCAGAATTAGACCAATTCGAAATTAGTGAACCAGAGCTGCATTTAATGACAGAACCATCAGAACCAGCATTAAATGAACCGACCGAACCATTAGAACCAGCATTAATTGAACCAGAGCAATTAAAAGAGTTGGACCGCCAGGGGTAGGAGGGTAAATTCACCCCTCCCAGCCCTTTACCTGCGCCTGATCTGCTAGGGTTGGAGTTGGCAGCCCCCATTTGATCCCACAGATCCTCTCTAGCAGCCGCACCTCTCCTTTCAACTAGGGTTAGGTTTTGGGCTATGGCCGCCGCACCTCGTCGCCTAGCCTCCTCCGGTGGGGCTGACTGGTACCCTGGTGCATGGAGGCCGCCGAACCTCTCGCCGAACCTCTCGTCGCCGCTTCAATGGTGGTCGGACCACCCTATGTAAGTCCTCTGTTCTTCGTCCTCGGCATGGGTTCTGGCTGTAGCTGCGGACCCAAGTTGCTCGGTTCCCTTCCAGGCACCTTCACGGTCGATCGCCGTCGTGGCCTGGTTGCCGGAGCCGTGCGCATCTCGTCGTTGGCTTTTCCAGCCCTCGGGGAAGCCGATGAGTTGATAGCACTCGGCCTTCCCGTGGCGCATCTTGCCGCAGTGGCTACATCAGATGTTTTTCCGGTCGACGTCACCGCCGCCTTTAGTCGATTTGCCCCTTCCGGTGAACGCTGGTGGCCTGGAGGCGCCTCCGGATCCGGATACTGGCGCTTCCTCCGGGAAGAACCTGGCCGAGAGACCCGACCCGAGTTCAAGAGTTCCTGTTTCCGTTTTTCGTGTGTGCCCCATGACCGTTTTCCGGTCGCGTTCCTTCCGGATTGCTGCGTATGCGGCTTCTACCTCCGGGAGTGGAGTGCATCGGATCAGTTCCCATTTTTCACTGTCGAATTCGTCTGAAACTGCGATAAGAAATTGGTAGAGCTTTGCCTCAGCTCTCTTGGTGTTCCAGATCTGGATGTCTTGTGGGCATTTCATGGGATTCGGATCCCTGATTTCGATTTCCCTCCACAAGCTTTGCATTTTGCTGTATAAATGTTCTAAGGATTCGTTTCCCTGTCTGATAGTGTTAGCTTTAAAAATCAGATCAAACAATTGTATACCATCCTTGCCTTTGCTATATGTTGCTGCTAACCTGTTCCACAAGTCTCTTGCAGTTGGAAATTCAGCGTATTGGTGGACTAGGTCGGGCACCATATTGTCCAGCATCCACGAGCACACGATCAGGTCGTCCTGCTCCCACTGTGTGAATGCTGGATCATCTGGTTGAGGTGGTGCCGGGACACCCGTCAGATGGTGCAGTTTTCCTTGTCCGCCGATTTTCAGTCGGATGAGCCTTGTCCACAGGGAGTGATTATTTTCGTTAAGCTTGAGACTGAGATTGATGGTTGACATAATGGACTGACTTCGTGTTTGATTTGACTGTGACAGGGATGAGAGCATTGTCGCCCATTGAGCCGCCATCGACTCGTTCGCTGAGCCGGGCTCGTTGGCGCGGGTGGTGCTGTCAGCTTCTGATTCTGCCATTGACTGAGGTAGTATTCGATGACTTGGTAGATGATGATCGCCGAGAAAGGTACCGATCACGTGATCGATTATTTCGGCTCTGATACCATGTAGAAACTAAGGCTACCAAATCAGATACTATGACTAGAGAGTTTAGAGATAGGTAAATAGATGAACTGTAAAATTCTCATTCTTTATTATCAGTACATTACATGTCTATTTATACTGTATACAATCAGATTATTCTAATACAAGTGCTTATTATTTTATTACAAGTGTAGCATATTATAATCATGTGTTTTCCTTGGTATCTGGCTGAGTGGGAGGCAGATAGGAACGGCTATGTTCTCGACCAGTGCTCAAGTCACACGCCTGGTCTGGTTCCCTCCTCTGGTTTGCTGCCAATATGTCTAACACCTACTTCTACTTAATTAATGGATCTGTCTGAGACAGGAACCATCAGTTGCTCAAACAATTACCTATAATGATTTTATTTTTTGATGAGAAGGTTTCATTAATTGCTGATATATTATCGAATGTTGTTAATATTAGGGAATCCACAGTATATTAGGGTTTCTATATTAGGGTCTCCATGTTTAGGTATATATTGTAATAGGTAACAAATATATTCCTCCCTATAAGTTAGGTTCCATGTTTAGGTATATATTGTAATAGGTAACAAATATATCCCTCCCTATAAGTTAGGATTATCTTTCCATTAGTTAGTATCATTCTTATGTATATATGTCTGTACCTAGACAACTCAATATCAATACAATCAATCACAATATTCAATACTCGCCAATCGCTCTCCATTTGAGCTTTTATTTCGAGCACATCCCATTTCGAGCTTTTATTGGTTGTAGGTGGGTGTTCCGTGTTAAGCGTCGTCCCGATGGCTCCATCGATCGTTACAAAGCACGTCTTGTTGCGAAGGGCTTTCATCAACGACCCGGTCTTGATTTCAAAGAAACTTTCAGCCCAGTCGTCAAACCAACGACAATTCGCACAGTATTAACCATAGCTCTTGCTCATCGATGGCCTATCCAACAACTTGATGTGAATAATGCGTTCCTTCAAGGTACGCTTCATGATGAAGTCTATATGCAGCAACCTATCGGTTTTATCGATCCCTCGCGTCCACATCATGTTTGCAGACTTCATAAGGCCATTTACGGCCTCAAGCAGGCTCCCCGAGCATGGTTCAAGGAACTTAGCACCTTTTTGATTGATTATGGCTTCTCAAACTCTTTGTCTGACAGCTCCCTATTTGTTCTTCAGCGGGATGGTGTCACTATCTATTTTCTTGCCTACGTCGACGACTTGCTTGTTACGGGAAGTCATTCTGGAACCGTTGCTAAGTTCATTCAGGCATTATCTGATCGTTTCTTGCTTAAGGACCTTGGGCAGCTGAATTTCTTCCTCGGAGTGGAAGTCTTGCCTACGTCATCCGGCTTTCTCTTGTCGCAGCACCAATACATTAGGTCTATCCTTGAACGAGCTGACATGCTTGGTGCTAAACCAATCTCCACACCACTTGCCTCGACATCTACTCTTTATGTTAATGACAGTCCTCCAGCTGCTGATCCCCATCGGTTCCGCCAACTTGTTGGAGCTCTTCAATATTTGTCTATTACACGTCCCGATGTTGTCTTTGTTGTTAACTGTTTGTCTAAGTTCATGCATGCTCCTACAGTTAATCATTGGGATTCTCTCAAACGTTTGCTTCGATATCTCAAGGCGACGATTTATCATGGCCTACACCTCACTCGTTCGTCCTTGCAGCTGCGAGTTCTTGCCTATTCCGATGCTGATTGGGCGGGCGATCGCTCGGACTACAAATCTACTTCGGCATATGTTGTCTTCCTTGGTTCAAATCCAATCTCGTGGGGTTCTCGTAAACAACAATCCGTTGCTCGTTCGTCTACTGAGGCGGAGTACCAAGTTGTTGCTGCTGCAGCTGCTGAGCTTGCATGGGTAAAGTCTCTCCTAAGTGAGCTCGGGTGTCCACTTCCTCAACCGTCCGCCATTATGTGCGACAACATTGGTGCCACGTATGTTTGTGCCAATCCCGTCTTCCACTCTCGTATGAAGCACATTGCGCTTGAGTTCCACTTTGTTCGTGATCAAATCTCCAAGGGGCGACTTAAGGTTCTTCATGTTTCCGGTGAGGACCAATTGGCTGATGTTCTCACTAAACCTCTTCCCGCGACTCGTTTCAAGCGTCTTCGCTCCAAGCTTCACGTCTCTGATGGATCCGTTCTCTTGCGGGGGCGTATTAGGGAATCCACAGTATATTAGGGTTTCTATATTAGGGTCTCCATGTTTAGGTATATATTGTAATAGGTAATAAATATATTCCTCCCTATAAGTTAGGTTCCATGTTTAGGTATATATTGTAATAGGTAACAAATATATCCCTCCCTATAAGTTAGGATTATCTTTCCATTAGTTAGTATCATTCTTATGTATATATGTCTGTACCTAGACAACTCAATATCAATACAATCAATCACAATATTCAATACCTTAATTGTTAACGTTTGAGCTATTGAGTTTGAACTGTACTCTTGCCCTCCATTGGTTGGTATGTAGTCTTTCTTTAAAACTCGTAAACTATGTGTTATCATCAGCTTCTTCTCCTCAATCAATGGAGTTGGAGTTAAACTAAAGCATTACATTCAACTTAATTTATACACTAACAACCATGTTGTTTCTTTGATTGAGCATAAGCTTATTTTAACACGGGGAGTTATTGATAAAATTTACTTGAATCCAATTTTTTGTTTTGTTTTTTGCTTTGTTTATTTTTGTTTCAGACTTGATCATCCAATCTATATGTTAGGAGCCTATGGAGAGATAATGCAGCTATTCATTGATGTGGCGATCAAGCAGGCTGACAAAGTGGATTTGTTAGATATGATTATGAAATCAATGGGTTTTTGTACATTGAGAGAATGAAAGTGAACACAGTTTGATGTACGAACCCTCAATATATTGTTCAATAAGAAAGAGATTTCTTCAATTGTACTGTTCTGGAGAACTGCCTCCATCACTCTCTGCTCAACTGCATATCTATTTTGCAGATTGATGTCAACAAAGCCAAAATGACAAATACTTTCTTTACCAGTCAAAAGTAGCAGAAAGTGGAGCAATTATCAGTCAAAAAGGAGATCACCAGATTGTCAAAAGGAGATCACCAGATTGTCAATTATCATAATTGGTAGTTACAGTAAAAGTATGATTGTAATCTCTATATAAACAATGTACCGAAATGAAATGAATACAAGTGAAATTTATCCAAAATATCAGTGTTTCTATTGTTTTACTCTCTATTCAACATGGTATCAGAGCAGGTCTATCCTGACTAGACTGTTTCATCAGGAACCGGATTAGCCATGTCTACACCAGAAACAGGCAAATCCGGAACCACCGAAGGGACGGATGATTTAGCCACAACACTTCTCAAATTTCTGAGAAGTGGTTTGGAAAATTCAGCCACGACAACAATCAACCAGCAACATCAAAATACATCAGCAATTGTCATCAAAATAAACGAGTCCAATTACCCGCTATGGGCAATTGTCATGAAGGCAGCAATTGGAGGGCGGCGACGACTTAGCCACATTACCGGGGTGCCATTACCACCAACCCCAACCGAGCCAACATATCCGGAATGGGAGGAACGAGACTTATGTGTTTTCTTCTGAATTATACAAAATATAGAACCAGAGTTAATCGGGAATGTTGCAACATACCCGAGTGCAAGAGCACTATGGAGTGCCCTGGAAACAACTTACGGTGGAGGAGGGGATGCTCTACAGATATACGACCTCCACATCAAGGAAAACGAACTAAGACAAGGTGAATTATCTTTGGAACGTTATTTCAATATCCTGCAAGGAATTTGGCAAGCAATAGATCGACAACATCCGAACCCAATGAGGCATGAGGAAGATATCACGATATACAACAAAGAACGTCAAGAAACTCGTCTATTTCAGTTTCTAGCCGGACTTAATATCAGGTATGAAACAACAAGGCAAGAGATACTCAAAGAGAAGCCATTACCTTTGGTCGAACAAGCATACGCGCAGGTCCGACGGGAGGCAACCCGAACTAGCATTCTCAACCAATCGACCGAATCAACCAACCATAGGAAGTGGGCTCACGGCAAGGACAAGAACCACGGCTGGCCCTGGACACGGGAAAAGCCTAAGCAAAGCAGACCGTGAAAAACTTTCGGAGGAGAAAAACAAACTCTGATGCTCTCATTGCGGACAGAACCAGCACACAAAAGACGAATGTTTCAAATTAGTCGGATATCCCGAGTGGTGGGATGAAAAGAAACGAACCGGAAAAGCAAAAACCGTCGTCGTAGGAGCCACCGGTGCGGGCAACCTTGTGGTCACTAGTGACAGTCGGTGGAACCAAGCCACCAATGAAGGTGTTGTTACCAACGAGGTGTCATTGTTTAACCAAGGAATCAATAGAAGCTACGCGGTTGAATCCCTAAGCATTGCAGTCGAAGGAGTTGGTCATGGAGGATCTACAACCCATTATGATCATAGGATTGATGGAGCTGGAGTTGTTACAAGCCTAGGTGGAGCTGCTGTCGACCACGAGCTGATGTCGTCCACGAGCTGCACTTTCGGCGGTGGGAGACAACTCGGAGGTGGCGCGGGCCCAGGTGGAGCTGCTGTCGACCACAAGCTGCTGTCGTCCATGAGCTCCAGATTTGGCGGTGGGAGACAACTTGGAGGTGGCGCGGGCCCAGGTGGAGTGAGTGGCTCAGCTGGTGCGGTTCCAGGTGGAGTGAGTGGCAGACATGCAGGCGGCGCGGGCCAGGCTGGCGTGAGTGTCCATGCTGGTGGAGCTCCAGGTGGTGAAGGTGGCAGACAAGCCTCCCTCTATTCGGCTGGTGGTGGGGCTCGCATGGGAAGAGGAGCTACGGGTCCAGCTGGTGCGGTGGATGTTGGTGGAGCTGCCGGTCCAGCTGGTGCGGTGGCTGCTAGTGGAGCTGCCGGTCCAGCTGATGCGGTGGCTGCTAGTGGAGTTGCGGGTCCTGTGGCCCCTGGCGTGGGACCTGGAGATCGTGGCAGACATGAGGCTGGCGTGGGACCACCTGGTGCGGTTGGAGCTGGCGTGAGACCTGGTTCGGGCAACCTGGCAGGAGCTGGTTCATGGCGGTCAGCTGGTCACCTTGACCACATAGGTGACAAACTTTTGAATAATTGCAAAAGTGATCCTATAGTTTGTGCTATACAGGATTTTAACCCCGACAAATGTTCCGAGTGGATATGTGACTGCGGAGCAACAAATATAACGACTCACGATAGTCGGGACTTAATTTCCTGGACAACTCCACGGAAGGGAAAAATTCAGACTGCTAATGGGAGTCTTCACCCGCATCTATAACCTGTCTCTGCTGCATCTGCAACCCGTCACCAGCAAATCAACAACCGTGTTTCTTCCTCCAATCACTTCTGTGACGGTACGTTCACTTGCACTTCACTGATCGATGCCAGTACAACTTAAATTAGTTGAGTTTTGCAGAACTTTCATGAAAGAAACGACAAGTTCGTGTCACTTGAACAAGAAAAAATCGACAAGAGCTTGTCGATTCGTCCACAAAAAATCGACAAGATCTTGCCAGTTTTTGCTTGGTCAAACGACACGAACTTGTCATTTCCTCCATGAAAATCATGCAAAACACAACTAATTTAAGTCGTACCGTCATTGATCAATGGAGTGTAAACGAACGTACCTACACAGAAGTGGTTAGAGAAAGAAACACGGTTGTTGATTTGTTGACGGCGGGTTGCAGATGCGGTGACGAAGACTGGCAGCGACAAGTGGCAGTGACAGCAAAAAATGGGTGGTGGTGATGGAAAATGAGAGTGGAAGTGATGAAGAGTAGTGTAAATATGTTGAAAGAATTAATGTTGAGAGTGAAATAGCGGGATAGTAATTTTGAATATGAAGATAAAATAGGTAAAAAAAATTAAGTGGTCTTTGTTTAGCAATTTTATTTTATTTTTAAAATAGGTAAGGTAAATATGCAAAAATGCATTAGGACATTTTAGTCTTTTGACAAAAATGGTTAGTATATAGTAGCTGATAGTCTGCAAATAGAATCTCTCTTATCTGAATGGACCATTTCCTTAGTGTTGAAATTCATAACTTTATTTGCTTCACGGAAGACATGTATAATCTTGAATATTTTGAATTTCGTTGTTTCTTACAATAAATAATAAGTGGCATTGGAATCTTGCCTTATATTATGATATTTGGTACTAGTTCTACATTTCGATCTTTTAAATAAATCAGACCGTTAAAGCAGGTGGTTCACGGTCGAACCTGATCGAACCGACGATTCCGTCTAGTTCTGATAACTATGCGTAAAACCTTAAATTTTAAAACATTTTAATATAATCTTTTCAAACCGTAACTTAGGAGATAAAAGGGATGCAGTGCACCCAAATTTGGTCTAGATTCCCCCGAACCGACCAAGATACCTCTGTCTTGGTTGGGAACCACAAGCTAGTTGAGAAGATTCTACAAAACTGATCTTTTACAATACTCAACAATAGGTACAATCACACGTTCACAACAGAGCTCATAGATTTAGGGTTCAGAGAACTTACTTTTGCAAACGAAGTCGGACGAAGAAAAAGAACCGCGTCGATTGTCGAAGAGAGAAGTCAGTGCTGATTGCCGAAGTCGGACAAAGAATCAGAGCTCCAAAGTCGTGCCAGCCAACAGAAATCGAAGACGAAAAAGACTTGACTTGGGAAGAACCAGAGTCGTCTGAGGTCTGACGAAGAACAGAAGAAAGAATAACGAAATCGTCAAAATGAATTAGCCAAGTCTGATTTTGATTTAGTGTAATGATTATTACATAGATATTTTAGTAAATATATAAGAATATAATAAAATCGATTCAAAAAGTGGTTCGATTTATCACATGTGAACTAACTTTTTGTGATTCATCATATCTGCTTCATATTTTTGAAAATATTTTGATACAGTTCGGTTCAGTCGAACTAATTTTTTTTCCCACGGGCTACCATGCAAGTGTAGTGTGTCTTGAGTAGGGTCGACAATGGTGCGGTGAAAAACCCATAACCATGGTTATAACCGTTACTGTTTAATATGGTTAACTGTACCATTATGGTGCGGTACGATTATGATGATGAATTTTCTTATCATAATGGTTATGGTTATGATGTTTGAGTTATAACCATGGTTATTATATAAATATAATAATTATTTATTATTAATACACTAATATATAATAAATAATGGAAGTTACTATACATATATGTAATAAATAACTATAATGTTAGTTTTATATATTTTTATTGTTGGAAATATACATTTATGTATTTTTTTAAAATAAAATTTTCGATCATTTATTATATTATATGTGTGGAATAAATATGGGAATACGAGTAAAATCATAATTAATAACCACAGTTATTTTAATGGTTATGGTATTGAAATTTGTACCCGTAATGGTTATGGTATGCGGTTTATAAATATGGAATTGTTATGTTATTTGTCATACTCGTACCATACCCTAACCATATACCGGACTACGGCACTAGTCTTGAGTTGAAGTGATGCCGACCTAATCTGAATTTGTCTTCGTTGCTTCGCTATCTAAGAAAACCTTAACCGCACAGCACCCCAACTAAAGCAAAACAAAACACAACGATAAATCACCATCACATTGATGGAGCGGCGTGGCAAAATCTAACTGGTTTGTTTTAGCCAAGTCACAAAAATCCACATTGCTTGGATAAGCTTCTCTTCTCTGACCTCTCCCTCGCTTTCTCAACAAAGTCGAAGAAAGCTTGGATTTTGAATCAGTCCAGTACACTGATATTCTTCGATCCAACATTATGAGAACAAATTCTGCGCTAAATTGCTAGATTATCTGTTTCACCAGCTCTCCAAGTCCAAAGTTTTCCCTCTGGTTCATCTATGGCGGCAGTGACGAATTCCCTGTCTTTCTCGGCGATAGGTCAATCTGCAGAACGAAAAGTCCCCAGTCCGTCGTTCCGAAGCTTGAGTTCCAACTTCGACGGGTTCCGATTCCGTACGGTTGTATTGTGCGAACATTCAGTCCTCAGGGCGTCTAGCTCGAACTCCCGTATGGTCATTCAGTGCGTGTCCGGTGCCACTGGTCAGTACGATTGTATTCATTTCGCAAACAATTTGGGTTTCTTCTCTAATAGCAGCAATGAGTTGATTGTAAATTCTTGCATCGCAAATTGATTGTGTTTCTTGCTCTTGTTCTATTGCATATTGGATGAATTTCTGTTACATTGAGTTTGATTTTGTTGGCATTATTTCTGCTGCTTACTGCTGTATATTATTATTAGAAGTAAGAGAATAATTACAGATTCGGTTGTAAGTTTTCGACTTTTCAAGAATATGTGTTGGATTTATAGTAGTATTGGATGAAAGTTGTACATGTGTGTTGTTAGACTATGACTTTCATCTATATTTGTTCTTAGTTGAAATTTTATCTGCTTCTCTTCAGATTTGCCCACTGTAGCTGAGACAAAGAACAATTTCCTCAAGGCATATAGGCGGCCAATTCCTAGTGTTTACAACACTGTGTTGCAAGAACTACTTGTACAGCAACATTTGATGCGATACAAGAAGAACTACCAATACGACCCAGTCTTTGCACTTGGATTTGTAACTGTATATGATCAACTCATGGATGGGTACCCAAGTGATGAGGATAGGGAAACCATCTTCCAAGCGTATATCCGAGCATTAAACGAGAATCCAGAGCAATACAGGTCTCATTCTTGAAATCCATCTTGTTCGTTTTAGTGTTCCTCGCAGGTACAGTACTGATGTCTGAGTTATAGAAACAGCAGTCATATAACACATCAGCTATCATTACCAATGTGTTTAAGGGTCAAGATATGAGATTTATCTTGTTTAAGCATGAAATATGGGAAGTATGTGACTGTCTTACGGATGTGATTCAGAACTGATGCCAAGAAGTTGGAAGAGTGGGCTCGCTCCCAAAGTAATGAATCGCTTGTTGGGTTTTCAACTAAAGAAGGGGAAATTGAAGGAAGCTTAAAGGACATTGGAGAAAGAGCTGGGACTAAGGGAGGTTTCAACTATAGTCGCTTCTTTGCTGTAGGGCTCTTTCGTCTTCTAGAGATGGCTAATGCCACCGAACCAATAGTACTAGAAAAGGTATACCTCTTCACATCATATTAGTCTTATTTTGATTGGTTTATAACTTTTACAAATGTGATGTCATTTAGGCTAATGAACGCATCATTAGCCCATAAGAAAAGTTGAAGAGGAGAAACATGAAACTTTTTACCCCAAAGTAGTAGATGAGAAGCATAAAATGCTTGATTCTCAAAGAAACAGTAGTTCATTTCTTAAAGTTTAGGTTGTGTCCGTGTCTTAACAATTCCATGCCAAGTGTAGAGTTACTCATTCCAATTGTGTAAAGAATCATATAACATGGGTCTATAGATGTCTTTAGGTGAAACTGGAAATATGAATGGTCTTTCTACTTCTATGTCATTCATTTTACATTTGTTTGGTCGATTTTTTTTTCTTTCCCATCATGTTTGACACAAGAAAGTTCATCATTAGTGTGCATGTCCTCATACCAGTTGGAGCCATGTTCTAATGAAGGTGCACATGCATGTTTAGAGTTTATCTTCACACACACATATCTATGACATCAGTCTAATGTAGCTATGGATAGCCTTGGCTTCAAACTTACCTCACTTTTTTTGAAGGATGGTGGAAAGTTGTCTGTGAAATATTTTGCTCAACCCTTGCCTATGTTAACCACATCACCCGCTTCCTCTGTTTCCAGCTCTGTTCTGCTTTGAACATTGACAAGAGAAGTGTGGACCGTGATCTTGATGTGTACCGCAACCTGCTCACAAAGCTTGTTCAAGCCAAAGAACTGTTAAGGGAATATGTTGAAAGGTAATGCCATTTTCATCAACATGTCAACTATTGGTTGACTTATCTAAAGAAAAGAAATTGTGTTTCAGGGAAAAGAAGAAGAGAGAAGAAAGGGCATCAGGTTCCCCGAAGACCAATGAGGCAATCACAACATAATTCACCAGTAACTCCATTCATCAGTCTGTTGCCTTTGATACAAATCGAGCCTGAATTTCATTTCGGGTGATTGATCTCACAAGTGTGAGCTCCTTAGGAGTATAACATTTTGCCCATATTATATATATACTTAAAGAAAAACTACACAATTGCATTTTGATATTTAACCACACCAACATGTTGCAGATTACGTTTTATTTTGTTGATTAATTCCATCGTTCTTTTATATTTGCTGAGTTGGGCATATCAAAAAGTAGAGCTGATTGCAATTTCTATATAAACCATGTGGAGCAGGCCTAGTGTGTTGGCTGGGTGAAACTAATTCTAACTCTGCTGGGCTTGGTGTGATTGCTAGAGAACGCCAAGGTAAAGTTATTGGTATCAATGAAGAGCTAGTCATTAAGGGAAAAGAAAATTAGAAGCCATTAGAGCTGAAAGAAAAATTTAAATGGTCCGAAAAATTGGTAAGTCAGATCGGATCGGGAAAAAAAATAACTGGATAGAAAATATGTGATTCGGTTTATGGTTATTTTCCTTGTTTAAATTGATGTTTGGGTTAATATACTTAGTGGTCATACGTGTTTGCATATTGTGACTATTTAGTTATTTATCTTTTTTTTCGCGTGGCTAAATGATGACTTCTGTTTTAGCATGTGACTATTTAGTCACTTTGTTAGTGAACTGGTAATTTTTTCTGTTAATAAACATTTTTAACATATTTTTTAATTTATAAATGACTATTATACCCTTATTCAAATGTTCTTCACCCTTTTCTTTCCTATGTAAAGATAATGAATTTTACTGGCAATAAAGCCTTGAAATCGAACCTAGAATCCAACAAATATGATTGATGTTTAGCAACAAATCATTCTTCATTGACTACTCATTGCTTCTTCGTCCACTTCCCAACCGAACATCTTGTCTCTAAACGTCGTCATTCTTATTCATCTCCCTAACCCTAAACTTAATATATATTTATTGATTAGTATTGATTAGTATTCATCTCCCTATACAAATATCCGTCCTTTGTTTATGTGTTTTCAGATCCAAAATCCTTGGCAGATGAAGATCGAGTTATTTTGTTATTTAATTTAATCTTGAATGCTCATTTTGAGTTTGAGTGTGCATTTTTCGAATTTTCAGTTTAAATCGGAATAATCGGTCAAAATATTTGTAACATGAATGAATAGTTTATTTCTTATTATCCGATATTTTGGTTCAATAATTTATGAAGAAAACCTGAAAATATAAATACCCGAACGAAAAAGTAAAAAATCGATCTAATCGGATCCGTTTCAACCTATAAGCCGCGGTAGGGTTTAGGCATTAGAATGAGGTGTCCATTTTTCATTTTAGCAAACAAAACTCTATAGAAATCTAGGTATAGGGCTAAAAGTAGTAAGGATACAGCCCAAAAATTGTTATTTAATATCGTTTTTCTATGTAGCGACTATTACTAGAGAACTTACCTGCGTTTTGCGCAAATTATAAAAAATATTTAAGTTATTATTATATTAGTTTTAATATAAAGTTTAAATTATTATATAAATAAATAAAAATAAATGAAATTACTTTTTTAATTATATTATTATATTCATAAGATTAACTAAACTTTTAAAATGGTTAATTACTAAATAGGTACCCCAACTTTACATGGTTTGACAAGTAGGTACCTATTTTTTGCCACAAATAGGTTGCCAAACTTTGTGAAATTAGCAAATAGGTACCTACCGTTAATTTACCGTTAAGAATAAACGGAAAATAACGTGAGGAGCAAACAGGTACCTGGACTTGACATGGTTTGACAAAAAGGTACCTGAACTTACACGAATTAGCAAGTAGATACCTGGACCGGTTAAAAAACTGGTTCGGTCGAACCACCTTTAAAAAAAAAGTAGAGTTTATATACCAAACACATGCATGTCTCAACTCCAGACGTTCTCAGTGCATTAAGGAAGCATCATGAACCCATCGCTCGGGTCCATCACCATCCCGACCCCATCGATCCCTATTATCCCCGGTCGGGAAAAGACCGCTCTCGACTTCGTTTACGTGGTTGTCGATTTCGTTCGGGTATTTCTTTAGTTCAGCCCCCATAAACCCTACTTAGATGCACCGAGAACGTCTGGAGTTGAGTCATGCATGTGTTTGGTATATAAACCCTTTCTTAAAAAAAAAAAAAAGTGGTTCGACCGAACCAAATTTTGAACTTGTTCAGGTATCTACTTGCTAATTAATGTAAGTTCATGTACCTATTTGTCAAACCATGTCAAGTTCAGGTACCTGTTTGCTCCTCACGTGATATTTTTCGTTTATTCTTAACGATAAATTAACGGTAGGTACCTATTTGCTAATTTCACAAAGTTGGCAACCTATTTGCGGCAAAAAAGAGTTTAGGTACCTAGTTGCCAAATCATGTAAAGTTGGGGTACCTATTTGATAATTAACCCCTTTTAAAATGAAAGTGTTTTTATTTTCAATATAATTTTAATTAATATTATTCAACTTACTTTATAAATTTTATAACGTGGTATATTTTTATGAGTCAGTTCTATCTATGAGTATTTATAGGTATTTATCTATAAAATATTTGTCAACTATTTTAATATTTTTTCATTATAATTATAAATACTTTTAAACTTTTATATAGTGACAAATTAATGAGAATGAAATTCTTTAAATATAGTTAGTATTTATTTAATTAATGAAAAATTATTTATAAAATTAAACAATATTGAGAAAAAATATATTATTTTGTATGACAATAAATAATAATATTTTGATACAAAATGAATATAATAAATGAGGAGGTAAGAAAGAATTTGTAACGTACCGTGAGAATTGATTAGAAGCTTCAGAAGAATTATAGGGCTTCTGGAGGTACACGTGGTGAATCTACATTATCGATTGTTACAATATTTATTCATAAACCAATGAAAATTCTTCTTTTGACAACTAAGCATGATAAAACATTATGTGTCCTAATAATAGAGGTTGTAGCCAAATTAATATATAGATATAGATAAATGGTTCAATGTGATTATAAAAATGAACTTTCTACCTGTAATGGTGATTATGGTTTTGATATTTTATCTATAGTCGTGGGTATAATCATTACCATATATATATATATAGCCTATCATGTAAATACATTAAATATGTAAGACGGACTTGAATTAAAGTTGAGTGTGTTGAATTGAAATGTTTTAATAGTTATGTTACAATCAAAATTTGGAATGCGATGCTCTAACCTCTAAGCTAAGCGGGTTCAAATAGCAGAAATTTTACATGCATAGGAATTTAGTAAAATCTGGGATCTTATTTATCAGTATTACTTATTTAATATGAAAAAGTCATACCGATAAATAAGTCAAAGTAGAATTTCAAATAAATGAAATAGAAATGAATATTCTAAAACATATCGATTAATATAATGATATCTAATTTTGATCTAGTTCTCAATTCTCTGTTTATCAATAATGAATATCTTGATTAGATAATAGAATAAGATTCTTTTTCATTTCATTTTTGAATTCAAATGACATTTATTTGACAGTTTTTTAATAACCTCTAATTCTATTACTTGTCATTTTTTCACTAATATTTTATTACATAATTTTTATTATCTATAAAAAAGTTTCACTAAACTAGAACTAACTAGAAATAGAATACTATAATATATATTTTAGTAAAAAAAAATAGAAACTTGATTTGATAATGATTGTATAATCAATCAGATCAGATTGGAATCTTATTTCACAATAAAGAACAATTCACAATTCGAATATAATATATGTATATATTCGAATTCTACTAATTCTAAATAACTCAATAGAATTCGAATTCTAGCTATTCTAAATGAATAAAATAGAGAATTCCATCAATATTCACTTTCGATTTTCATTTTTTTGAGTTACCTTCTAATTAGAAGTTATAAAAGGTCTACCTACTCTATGGTCTAAGGAAAGAATAATAAGATAAGAATAAAAAAAAACATAAAATAAAAGATGCATTACGGCTAAATGCAATCCAGCCCCTAATAATGACAGACAGAGGGGGGGCATTACCCTGTTGTCATTCATAAAATACAGGTGAAAGCTAAAAACGAAAAAAAAAAAATTAGAATCGACCCTTCGAGTATTCAAAATTAGATGACAAGAATGAGCGTAGGGAGGGCACATTAGGTAGTCTATATCCTAGCCATGTATATTGAATTGTGGATACAGAAATGATAGAATCTTTATTGGATTTGTTGCTAAAATATCGGTATTAAACCCGAAACTCCCGGCGGATGGCCAGTGAACCAAGGAAAGGAAAGAATCGGTTACATTTTTCATACAATCTCCTCTTATAGATAAAATCAATAAAAATCGAATAGAGTTTTTTTTGTATCACTTAAACACTTTTTCTATGGAAGTCTCAAGGGAATCCTCACAAGTTGTAAGAATAAGATGGAGCACTAATAAGACCTATTCTTTCTTTTCTTGTCCTCAATCTGAATTCTTTGGTGAAAGATGTAAAAAGCTAGAATCAAGATAGATCATTATCTATGACATACCGTTATTTTCCCTTGGATCGTATCCTTGCTGTCTAAGGATTGTCTCTGTGAAAGAATCGGCCCCCGTCAATTCCTTTGAGTTTCATTCTTGCGAACGTACTCCCCAGGCGGGATACTTAACGCGTTAGCTACAGCACTGCACGGGTCGATACGCACAGCGCCTAGTATCCATCGTTTACGGCTAGGACTACTGGGGTATCAAATCCCATTCGCTCCCCTAGCTTTCGTCTCTCAGTGTCAGTGTCGGCCCAGCAGAGTGCTTTCGCCGTTGGTGTTCTTTCCGATCTCTACGCATTTCACCGCTCCACCGGAAATTCCCTCTGCCCCTACCGTACTCCAGCTTGGTAGTTTCCACCGCCTGTCCAGGGTTGAGCCCTGGGATTTGACGGCGGACTTAAAAATCCACCTACATACGCTTTACGCCCAATCATTCCGGATAACGCTTGCATCCTCTGTCTTACCGCGGCTGCTGGCACAGAGTTAGCCGATGCTTATTCCCCGGATACAGTCATTGCTTCTTCTCCGGGAAAAGAAGTTCACGACCCGTGGGCCTTCTACCTCCACGCGGCATTGCTCCGTCAGGCTTTCGCCCATTGCGGAAAATTCCCCACTGTTGCCTCCTTCCATCGAAGTAAAAGACTCCCACGAGTCCGTATAGAAAGTCTCTTCAGCTCTTTTCAAAACCACGAATTCGATTTTATGTCGTACTATGCAATCTAATCTATGCAATCTAATTCAAAACCCAGTACTTAAACACTCCGTTAATAGTGCAAGGGAATCGGTAAATCTTTATATGCGAGCCCTTGCACTACTATAATCTTTCCTTGAATCCTAGAGGCAAAGATTTCAAGCACTTTTGCTTTAGAGAACCGAGCTTCCGTATGTTTCGAATCAAGCAAGGATCAATAATTTTTTTCTTCCAGCTCAATCAATGGAATCTTTATCATTTGATAGATCAAAAATTGTGCATCCTTATTTTGTCTAGATATACGAAGTGGTTCAATACCGAATAGTCCTGCGGTAAACCAAATTTTGATTGTAAGTTCTATGATAAAGTATGTGTTCTTCAAGTATAAGTATACAGATAAAACTGTAGTTAATAACCGCGGTTATGGTACTCGAGATGGTATGTCATATTCATATATATTATGTAGTTATAAAAATGACGTGATTATGATATTTATTATTTTCGCACCATTGTCGACCCCTACCTTGTTGTACATATAAATAAATACATTAGTTAAGAAAATGTTATATAGTGGCATATATTACCTAGCTATATAATATATATGGAAAGGAAAGGACTTCTATTTAGGAAACTACATGTTATTTGACTTGATAAAACCTTAATGATATATATTTAGACAAATTGTTTTTAAATAAAACATATTTTATTAATTTTTATTGATATAGATAGTTATATTTATTCATGCGTCGTGTCAATAATGTGCCCACATGTTAAAATTTATAAATCCCCTAATGTAGGATACACCTCTTGTAATACAAATCAAAGTAGGTCCTCCATGCATATATTAGTTATGGAATGAGAACATTAATATTCCAAGGTCGTACAAAAATCTTGACTATATTGAATGCAACACATGATCCAGTAAAGGATAGGAGCAGACACAATGTTTGGCCCCTACATGCATATACTGTACGTGTTTTGTAACAGTTAACATATATATATATATAACAAAATTAGACAGGTGTACTGTCGCAAATAAGCAAGAGTCACAACATTACAACTAATAATAATGAAAATAAATCATTAATGAGCTACGTACGTACGTAGGATATGGAAATCTGCATGAAGTTCATTTATTATAACGTGCATTATTCCTAGCCACAGAAAGTAGGACACATAATACGTACAACACATCTACAATACTTTTATATTGTCCGTAAAAATAAATAAATAGTATTAGCGTAATTATACTATTTAGCACAGCAAGTCGATTATTCAAAGGTTGTTGGAGTATAGGACACCTTTCACAACCACAAAATAACAACATTTTATAACTACCTTTATCTATCTCTCTCACACACACATATATATAATAATATATTACGTGTTAGCGTGTGTAACTATATAAGGCATGCCGTACATAAGCAAACCCTAATGTGCAAAAACGTTATACCTGAAAAATGCATCGTTCATATAATATATACAATAATATATCACGTATACCCCAACGTATATATATTTTATATAAAACATAGCCATTTGAAAGATAGCGAAAGAAATATATGTATATGTCGCAGCCTACCATATTGACGAAGTATAGCGTCATGCGTTCCATGACAGGGCAAGATCCCAACCACAGGATAGTAATTGATATGTCTGTCTCTCTGTTGTATTATTGCTTTGTTTATTTACAGCATATATTTTAAAGTCCATGCAGCAGCCATGCAAGATCTCGCATGACGCAGTACCTGAAATGATGTCCGACATACATCGAACAGGGAGACAATAATTCATATTTTTGGGTAATTAAAAACATAATTACATATATAGAATAAGTAAAACATTGTTTCCCTCGAACAGATGTACAGCAGTTACAAACCCGATATCATCACCCGTTGACTCCGCCGATTCTCGATCACGATCTAATGTTAGATAAGGCTTAGCAGCTTCTAGAGTTTCTTATTCATTAGAAAATTGTAAGATATGACAGATCAGTAAATGGGGTGGTAGAATTCTGTATCATGTTCATATTAGTAATTTTATGTTTTTACAATATCAGTCAATAAAATACTTTTGAGATTCGTGGTAATTTCATGGATCATTAACGATTATATTTATGTGTAAAGGCTATCAACACACTCCTCAACATCTAATAGTATCAACTATTTCTATATAAGTTTAATGCAATCAAATAATTTTTACTTTTTTTTTTTTATAGATATGAATAATCAAAATCAGATAATTGATAACGAAATTTTTTGGAAATGTGAACACGATTTGTCTCATAATCCTTTTTTTTTTAACCCTGTAAATGGTGTGGGACAAGACTATAGGAGGAAATCAATAAAAAAGTATTTGACCGAGTGAAATTGGGGTCTTCTCTGTAAAAGTTAGATGGAGGTGGATAGAGATGAACACCTGATTTCCAATGCCTTTCTGAATTGTTTTTTCGCTGATAAATAAGAAAGCAAAGAACAAATGTAAGATTCAGAGAAAGGAGAAGGTTGACTTTGTCGTTGGAAGTAGAAAGGACACTTGTCACTGTTTGCTACGTGGTTGAATTCTAGTGGTTATAGTTTCAAACGAGGGTGTAATGTTGAACCACGTGTTCATGACATGACGTAAGAGCGCGTTCAGTCTGTCTGTACGTGATATATGGAACTGAATTTAATTACCATCAGAAGTCAAAACGAAATAATAAAATGGATTTAAAACAAAGAAAACAAGGAAAGATTGGATTTGAACTCTGATGAGTCATGAAACCCTAGCCAATTAGATGGTTCATATATAGGTACAACCTTAAAATATTTATTTATAATAGCTAAAGTACGGGGTTGGATCTAGCTATCTAGGGACTATGTTATGTCGCGTATTATGTTATACATTTGATGCTTGCCAGTCTAGACCCCACTTTAGTATGGGAATTTTTATCAATATAAAGCATTTAATATATAATAAACAAAAGTACAAGACCAAAAATAAACATATTTATAGCTAAAATGAAGTCGATCAGAACTAATGTATTATTTTGAATCGTTTATTTATTTAAAAGTGAAAATTACTGTGAATAATTACATTCATGGAAATACCTGGTGTAACTTGTAAGTTGTGTGATCGGACTCATTTAATTCTGGCTCTCTTATATTCTATATGTTTTGTCCTTATTATATATATATATATATATATGGTTCCAAAGGAAAAGATAATTTCATGAATATATGATAAATTATTTGTTGCAGCAAACAACCCTCCGACAATGTGTGATAATATATGCAATTTTGTTTTTATAAAACAGTGTCTTTTAAATGTCTGTATTTTATGCCATACTGTCGTGCTAAACCTGACTCTTCGACAGAAAAGCCATTCCTTTCAATACTACCGTACACCAAATACAACAAAGTCCCTTCAACGTTTACTAGTTAGGGAAACCCAGGGATAGCAAAATACAAAAATAGAGAACAAGGCATACGAACCTGGCTGGTGAAGGTGAATTGGATATATATATATATATATATATATTATTCATTAGGCAAGAATGAATAATGAATATGCGCTACCATAACAAAGTTAATTTGATGAAAACTATTATTTTTCAAAAATCATCATTGTTTATGGTAGGTACTACACGAAGAAAGAGTGAATCTTTTAAAATGTTACTATATATATTTATGTCTTCATTACAAATAATTAATTATTATAATTTGGTTTGGTTTAAAACGGTATTTTATTTTCTTATTGATGACGGTAAAAATTAATCCAAACCCCTCAAACTTGAGTGTAATTGGACCAAAACGTCCCCAAAACTTATTAATTGGCAAAACCCACTTCATTTATTCAGAATATTTCTAAAATTAACTTTCCGTTAATTGGGAACCCTTTCAATTCAATATAGTTAAAAGTAAAACCTAGTTAGCTAGAATCATATCCACTACTCTCTTACTTACCAATACAAATTACACCAAGGAACTCCAAACATTGCACAAAACAGACACATAGGTAGTAGGGTCGTAGCATGGAATTAAGGACGGCAACCAAATCCTTTGACTTCCATCCATGTCGTCTCCTCCTGCGACTCTCTCTCTAGTCTATATATACACTCAGGCTTCTCCCTCTATCCCCCACAGACCCCATCGAATTGCACTTTTCTCCTTCTAAGTCAATAACTTCTCATCTCAACTAATCATCATCAAAACCTTCCATTTCGCCTCTCCTTCGTTGTCACATAGCTAGGGTTTTGGGTCCCCTTACATATCATCTTTCAAGCTCCAGTCTGTTCAAATGGGAAGAGCCCCTTGCTGCGATAAGAATGGACTCAAGAAAGGTCCATGGACTCCTGAGGAAGACCTTAAGCTCATCAACCATATCCAAACTCACGGCCCCGGTAACTGGAGAACTCTTCCTAAGACCGCAGGTACCTATTAGGGTTTATCTCTCTGACTAACCTTTCCTTCTTCACACCCTAATCTGTATAAATTACTCATGTTAAGTTTATATGTTCATTACTGTTAGGGCTTCAAAGGTGTGGAAAGAGCTGCCGCCTTCGATGGACAAACTATCTGAGACCCGACATCAAACGAGGGCGGTTCTCGTTCGAGGAAGAAGAGGCCATAATCCAACTCCACAGTATCTTAGGCAACAAGTAAGCCTATATATATAGATTAGATCTTATGTCTTATTATATAATATATATGTGTGTATGACTCTAAGTTGCTGCTATTATTTTTTCTTTGGGTTAGGTGGTCTGCTATTGCTGCTCGCTTACCTGGAAGAACTGACAATGAAATCAAGAACTACTGGAACACTCATATCAGAAAGAGACTCCTCAGAAACGGAATCGACCCGGTAACTCATGCTCCGAGGCTCGACCTCCTCGATCTTTCCTCAATACTGAATTCGCAACTAAGCTGTTCAAACCTCCTTGGATTGTCAAGTTTGTTGAGCACTCAAGCCCTACTGAACCCAGAAATGCTAAGGCTCGCCTCCACCATCTTATCATTAAAGAGCGGAAATTCAGATCTATTTTCTCAAAATATTCTCGAAAATACCGTTTCGAATAGAAATCCAGAATCGAGCCATAAAAACATTCCTGTTCAACAAGTTCCAGCTGTTCCTTGCACCGCAAGTAATGTTTCTGTTCTAGAAAACATGCATTCGGGATTGAACGATGGGGAATTTTCATCAGGTTACTTCACAAACTTGAGCTATCCCAGTTCAGTAGCAACTAGTTTTGCTCCCCAGCCAAATTCTATCAACTGCAGCAATGTTCCATCAGAAAATATGAACTTCAACCTCTCCAGTAGTAGCATGAACATCCTCGGTATTGATTCTATAACATCGACCCCGTTATCCAGTGGAAGCGATCCTCTGAACTCATCTTCGACGTTCATCAATAGTAGCAGCACAGAGGACGAGAGGGAAAGCTACTGCAGCAGCTTTCTTAAGTTTGAAATTCCCGATAGCTGTCTGGATATCAGTGACTACATTTAAATCTGTTGTTAAGTATTTGCATACTAAAGAGAATAATGTATAACTAGAGAGGACCAGTACTTCAGATGTTTTTGCGATAGTGTCGTACTGATGTTAATATACATGGAAATTCTTTGTAGTTTGTTTAATTATTTTCTGCTTTAGTAATGAAAGATGATGTTCTTTTTCTTCCATTTCACATGAAGAGACAAGATCATAGTATATGTTGTTTCACGATTATCTGGTCAATCTCATCTCTAAGCAACACGGAATGTTCTTTAACCACAACAAACACTCTACTTGAACAATAAAAACTACAAAAAAAAAGTGTTTTTTTGTCCTTGTATTCAAAAACCCTAATAAATCGACCTTCCCTGATTATAAAGATATATCCACCACCATATTATAGTGTTCCATTTATCCGGATAAACGTGGTTGTTTGATGCGTCGTATTTAAGCTAGATTATGATTTGAAGCTATCCATGTTTTTAAATATGTGAAACTCCTATGTCAACAATATTGGTTTGTAGCTTTCTATCTAATTATACATACAAAAGCATCAAATTTGGAGTTTGATTTTGAAAAGGAGAAGAAGAAGGAAAGGAAGAAAAGGAAGTAACTTTCGTGCGGTTAACCTCTACTCCCCTCTTTTAGGTCAATGAGATTATATGCATTATACGAGTGGTTGGATTGGCACACCAAATGGGCCCCTAGACTCCACACCACACCAGTAATATAGTCCAAAATCAATGAATGACTCGCCTTACTATAATTATATATATTTCACTAAATTCCTCGTTATACGACTTTAAAGTAGAGCAGCTAGAGAAAAAGCTAGCTTAGCTAGTACATGATTGTCAGTTGCGTATAAACATTTGATACAATTCAAATAAATCAATCCAATCGTATTTTCTTTTTCTTTGTGTATTTCTAATACGGTTGGTTTTGGTAACTTCAATTACCATACCTGAATCACGTCAATTCATTAACAACGATATTTCGGCTATTTACGGATTCATTGCGTCTTATTGATAACGATATTACGGCGCATCTCCGTCAGATAAAAAAACATGACAAAGTTTATTATAGACGACTTTGGCAAATCCTGTTTAGGTGGTGATGATCGTAGCAGATATTGATGTTTTTAAATTTGTTTGTTTATTGAAAGTTCTGTATGGTTAAGGATTCCTTCCAGAAACATTAGGTGTTGACTTTCCTTTTCATCTATCACCCTGAAGTAATCAAGAATCAGTAACCCTAATATAGATAGCGGGAAGAGCTTTTCTTGAATACGATGTAGTTTTAGGACCTGGGTTGAATATACAGTGAGAGGGGGTGGGACGGACTTAGTTATCCAGCACCCGGCCATTCATCTGAATAGAGAGCAAGGTTTTGATTTCCGTTGGGAGGTGGTAATTTCGGAAATAGTATTAAATAAATTAAATTAAAAAGTACATGGATTTTGATGGGAGAACATTTGTCTTAATTGTTGAACAATAGTCATTTTATTATTGAAAATTATATATGGTTTGAATGTAGAAATATAAGTTATGTATAAAACACGATTCATCGTTATAATAGTTTAAAATGCTAGATTTAAAATACATGAATTAACCAATTTTCTCATAATTAGTATGAACTTGTAAGTGGAAATTACATTTATTTTTTGTGAGGACAAAACTGCACCTTTATGTTTATTATGGGGTTGTTTTGTTAATTCTGAATTTTTAGATTGTTTCTCTCTGAAAAATTGGATGCAAGAATATTTGAGATGACCCCATTAAAATGCTGTACGATATTTTCTCCTTCTTGTTATAATTTTTTTTTATATTCTAAAAAAATATTAGAAAATTAAATATATATATATATATATAATATTTCGAAACTAGGTATGGGTAGCGCGTTATTTATTTTTTTAGAAAATGCGCTACACATGGTAGCGCCACTTCAATACATATATTAAAATTTCGACGACTCGATGTTTAAATAAAAAAATTAAATTATATATTTATTAAAAAAAAATATAGGATATGGATATTTTAATTATGATTCAAATGATGAAAAAATAAATAATTAAATTTAGATTTACGAATTGACTGTACGTTTTGTCGTAAGTTGATATATGAAAATTTGACTTGAAAAAATATATCTCAGACCCTATAAGTCCAAACTCAACACAGAGACATTTATAGCGAAATTCAATTATCTGCCTACTCTATTTTTTTGGATTTTTTTGATTAGATATATAATTTGACCAGAATGATAAAATGAATTAGGTGAGAAATTTAATTATATACTTACTCAAAAATATTACATTGCATAGATAATTTAATTACGAAATAAATGACGCTAACTAGGCGTTGATATTTTACTTTCGGACTGACCGTATAATACGACAGATAAAAAAATTATACATACAAATATATAGAGAGAGAGAAATCAATGTCTATATGTATGTATAAAAAAGTTAAAAAATCAATGACTAGTTAATGTCATTTATGTCATAATTAATTATCTACGCACTGTAAATGTTTTTATTTTTTTTGAGTAAGTATATAATTAAATTTCTCACATAATTCATTTTATCATTCTGGTCAAATTATAGGACAAACGATGGTAGGTTAAAAAAATAAATATATATCTAATAAAAAAATCCACAAAAATGAGAGTATGTAGATAATTGAATTTCGTCATAAATGTCATTAACCGTGTTGAGTTTGGAGTTATAGGATTTGAGATATATTTTTTTAAGTTAAATATTCATATCTCAACTTACGACAAAGCGTACACTCAATCCGTAAGTTCAAATTTAATATTTGTTTGCATCATTTGAATCACAATTAATTAAAATATCTACGTCCTATAATATTTTTTAATAAAAATATAACTTCATTTTAAATTAAATATCGAGTCGTCAAAATTTTGAATATATATATATATATTGAATTGGTGATACCCTAGGTAGCGCCTTTTGTAAAAAAAAGCAATAATGCGCTACCCTCCGTAGCGCATATACCCAAATTTCGAAATATTATTTTTATATATATTCACTTTTCTATTTTTTTTTAGAATACTCACTTTTTGAAGAAAAAAAATCTCTTAGTTATTAGTTAGTTTGTTGTTTTCCTTGGCTCTATGGTAGGGGTGGCAAACAGGTCGTGTCGTGTCAGTAATCGTGTCGTGTCAATAAACGTGTCGTGTCTAAACGGTTAAGTTTTAAACGTGTCTCCAAAAGCCAAGCACGAACACGACACATTTAATAAATGTATCACACGACAGATGACGCGGTAACACGGCACGACACAGCAGACACGACACGATAAGACATAGTAAAATTTCATTAACATTTATCACGTACAAAGTACAAACAAACATGATTATGGGGGTACAATATTAGGGATTTAGGGATAATGTAATAGTGTACAAATTAAATGTGACACGATCAAACACGACACGATTAGACACGTTTAGATACGATTAATTAATCGTGTTTAAACGTGTGTTTGTCGTGTATTTGCATGTTAGATGTGTTTAGACACGATTATTAATCGTGTCTAAACGTATAAGAATTTTTTAGACACGTTTAGTAATCATGTCATGTGTTATTATCGTGTAAAATGCAGATCGTTTAATCGTGCCGTGTGAGAAATTGCCACCCTTGCTCTATGGTTCTTTTAGCATTTTTAAAGTGGATTCTTGAGTATCAACTACAAAGTAAAATAAAATTAGTTGGTTAATTTTTCTTGTTATATTAAATCAAATTATAGATTAATATAATTATTTTAAAATTTTAAAAATTATATAAAGTAATATGAAATATAAAAAGGTTAATAGTTAGATTTAAAAGTATGAAATAATTGGAAAATCTATTTTATTATTTTACAACGAAATAGATGTAAATTGACACATAAAGTACAAACTATAACTAATCATTGTCTTTTTATGATAAAATATATTCATTTTGCAAGCTCGTTATGATAGGTAGATGCTATATTTATGACCAAAAAAAAAAAAAGGTAGATGCTATATTATTGGTTCTCATCCTTCGGAGACTAAAAGTGTAATAGGAACATCCATCGACAAAATGATCATCCTAAGATGATTGTCTATTATTATTCTTTTATTTTTTATTTGTAATAAAAGTATTATATTAAAAAATTATATTTTCCCTTTTAATTTTCTATTTTTTTAAAAAAAAATAGTTTTGGGTATTTTTAAAAATTTATTTAGTTTTTTAAAACAGAGACCGATCAGGTGTGTTGTCACGTCATTTTCCGTCCATATATAACGGAAAAGTTAACTGAGGTAGCAATTTGCCCCAAGTGTCAAAGTTTAGGTAGCAGTTTTTAAAAAAGTAAAGTCCATGTAGCAATTTGTAAAGTGTCCAAAGTTGGTGTATCAATTTGGTTATTAACCCTAAAATCAAATGGTTCTATTTTTCAATATTTCTAATTTATTCCTACGAAATCAAGATTAAAAAAATAATCATTCACAAGTAATAAAGATTTTCTTAAAAAGTTAAGTATTAGAAATCATTTATAGAAATATTAATTCATATGCTCTTATAAAAAAAATATTAAATCAATATTTGAGAAAGCAACTAAATCTATCTATTCTCTATCTATCTATCTATCTATTAATTTGACTAAGTTATGTAGAATTGTAACTAGTAAGCTTTTTAAGACATTTTCTCATTCCTAATTTTAATTTCATAACTTCTAATTTTATATTATTGTATTATAATTTTCTTTTCAAATTTGTTTTCTCACCAGACATGATTGTGTACACATTTAGAATTTTTGTTTAAAAAATGATTTCTTTTTCTTTTTTATGTTTTAAATTTAGAAATAAAATAAATAGGTATATATTTAATTCTTAGCAAAAAAAAATATACATTTACTATCTATTTAGTTCAGTTTTTAATTAACTTAGTTAGTATTGTTTATCATTTACTATAATTTTTTTTAAATAGTATTGTTTAATTAATTTTAGAGTGTCCATGTGAATGTTTGAGAATGATGACATGAATGTAACTTTGTTTTTTTACATGGATCAATCAAATTAAATTATTATGACACTATGATAGAGAAAATTGTGTTAAAAGCTTACTTGTGAAAATTATAGGGTACTTAGTCAAATTAATAGATAGATAAGTAGTTAGCTTTCAACTTTTAAGCATGAGTTAAGCTTACTTAAAAAATGTATGTGTATATAATTTTTTTTTTTTTAAAGTATAATTTGAAATATTGACTTACAAAAACATAACTTTGACCATCTAAATCAAAAGCCATCGTCATAGCAGTATTGATGTTGTAATTCAATTATTTAGCTATTGTATTTTATTTTTGTAGGCTTATAACTTAATTTTTAACCTAGCATCGTTTATATTATAATTTGACTAAAATGACAAAAAAGTTTACGCTAGAAATTTAATTGTATACCTATTAATAAAATAAAGTAGGTAGGTAACTAGATTATGACATAAATGCTACAAATGACGTTATCTTTCAACTTTAAATCATGAGTTAAGCTTACTTAAGTCAAGCTTTTAAATTTCAATCTAGGGTGGAGCGCATGGTTAATTTATAAGTTAAAACTCAATACTTTTGTGTTGTTTAGACCGTAATTCAAATATTTACCCACTCCTAGTAGATACATAATTTAATTTCCAACTTAACTTCGTTTCTTTGAAGGGAAAAAAAAACTTTGCAAACATGTGGTCCTATAGTGCAAGTTTCAATTTCTAAAGTGTAACATGTTGCTATTTAAAAAATATATATATACTTACTTTTCTAAATATATTTTTAGATCTATATTTTAAAAAAAAAACAGTAATATAACACAGCCTCACATTATTATGAGAAAATATTCAAAAGCACAACACTATTACGAGAAAAGATGCATTCAATTGCACAAATCATAGGAGGTCCTTCCATGTCGTGGGCGCACTTCCCTTTATATGCTAAGAAGTATTGTGTAAATGATTTTGGGTAACTTACAAATTTAGGAAGTCGACTTGCTTTATATGATTAAATTATTAATTGTCATCCTTGGATCATGCTGCTTAAAAATATGGTCCATGGTAATATAAACTTTATATATTTTGTTAAACTTCAAGCTTATATTCCAATGTCTAGGGACTTAACTGTCCATGTAATTAGTTTAAGGTGTATTGTATTATTATTCCTTATTCTGTCCTTATTAGCTAGGGTTAATTTTTAGGAGGACTTAGGTTGTAAATTAGTTATATTGTTGTGCTATATAAACACAACGTCAGATTCAATATATTCATTCAGCTTTACATACCTCTTCCTTCAGCCAGAAACCCTACTCCAGAAGCTTCTTCCATTCCTTGCATTTATTCTCTATTCTTTCGGTTCTTTGTAGTTCTTTACATGGTATCAGAGATACGAAGGCATCGAAACCTTCTCTCGATCCTCTTCGCGCTTCCGCACAGCAACAATCTATTCTCTGTTTGCTTTTTGTTTTTTGTTTGTTCCTTTTGCTCTAATGATGTCATCATCCTCGAGTGCCACCAATGCCACCCTCGGAGCCACTGGTTTCGTAACCATGGTGGCTCCGACTGCCCCGGTGATTGATCTCAATCATCCGCTTTTCCTCCATCCCTCTGATACCCCTGGACTTTCTCTCATCTCGGAGAAACTTACTGGACCTGACATATACTCTTTTTGGAGTCGAGCTATCCATATATCCCTTGTAGCTAAGAACAAGTTGGGCTTCATAGATGGTTCTTGCATCAAAGAGAGTTACGACCTCAGTTTACACCCAATTTGGGATAGATATGATGCTCTAGTTTTTTCTTGGATTATGAATTCGGTCTCCCGTGAGCTTATGTCAGGAATAGTTTACTCTACTAGTGCCTACCAGGTCTGGAAAGTTTTGAAAGAGTGTTTTAACAAAGTGAATGGATCTAGGATTTTTCAACTCCACCGTGAGATATCCCTAGTTCAACAAGGTCTTGACACCATTTTTGAGTATTTTCCAGAATCCGTCTCATGTGGGACGAATTTGATGCTATTTGTTCTTTACCTACCTGTGAGTGTGAGCAGTTTCAGAAACACCTTGAGCATGCCTCCAACCTTAAACTATTTCAGTTTCTTAATGGTTTGAATGAATCCTACTCTACGGTTAGATCCAACCTCCTTATGAGAGAAAAGCTCCATGATCTCAACCAAGCTTATGCTGTCCTTATCCAGGAAGAACACCAAAGAAGGATTACTGAGAGCTCCATGGCTAATGTAGCTGCACAGTATAAACCTCCTAGGAGAATACTGTTTTGTGAGTTTTGTAAGGGAAAAGGTCATGATGTCTCTCGTTGTTTTAAGAAATTTGGTTACCCACCTGGTTGGAGGAGAAATAACCAGAGTCAGGATAGGAAATCCCAGGCCAATAATGCCATTTTGTCCAGCTCCCAATCTTCCCTATGCTCTACACCTGAGTCAATTGACACAGGTTGTTCTACCCCCCTTGACACGCCGCACACTGAACCTGACATGGTTACCACAGAGAATCTAGAGCAAATTGCCCAGTTGCTGAGCAGGTATCAGGAGCAGCAGGAGGGTTCATAAATCATAGCAAACGCAGCAGGTACATTTTGTTTAAATTCTTCTTTTTCTCATAATGATTTTTGGTTGGACTCAGGAGCAACTGACCATATGAGTTGCAGATCTGATTGGTTAATAAATTTGGAAAATAGTAGCTCCAGTGTTCAATTACCAAATGGTTCTCATTCTGATGTTATTAAATCTGGAAAGTTTCATCTTGGGAACTCGAATTTTTTGTCAAATGTCTTATATCTTCCTGAATTTAAGCATAACCTGTTATCCATTGCTAAGCTTACTAAAGATTTATCTTGTTCTATTACTTTTTACCCCAGTTATGCAATGATGCAGGATCTTTACAGTAGTCTAGTGTTGGGGATTGGTAGAGAAGTTGGAGGCCTTTATGTTTTTAAACCTCCTGCTCAAACCAAAGCTTTACAAACCTCTACTTCTCATCCTCAAACCACTTTATGGCATAGACGATTAGGACACGCTTCGATTCAGACATTGAGTAGAATTGATTTCCTTAAGAACATTTCTTTTCATAATAATTGTTTGGTTGATTGTGATGTCTGCCCCTTAGCGAAGCAACATAGGTTTCCTTTTCCGAACAGTAGTTCAAGAACCTCTTTTTCTTTTGAACTATTACATATGGATGTTTGGGGTCCGTATCATAGGCCTACTTACGGTAATAAGAGTTTTTTCTTGACTATTGTTGATGATTACTCTAGGACAACTTGGACATATCTGATGAGTTTTAAATCTGATGTGATTGTCATTATCCAGCATTTTTTTTATGTTTGTTAAAAATCAGTCCAATACCTCTGTCAAAGGGGTAAGAACTGATAATGGCCGTGAATTTTTCAATGAACAAGTATCTTCTCTCTTTCAAAAACAAGGAGTTGTTCATGAAAGTAGCTGTCATACCCCCCCCCCCCCACCCCCCCACCCCCCCCCCCCACCCCCCACCCCCCCACACACACAACAAAATGGGGTTGTGGAGCGAAAACATAAACATCTTCTTGAAGTTTCTAGAGCCCTTAAAATCGAAGCAAACATCCCATTAAGATTTTGGGGTGATTGTATGTTAACTGCTTGCTATTTGATTAATTTGATGCCTACTCCTATATTAAATGGTATGTCTCCTCATGAAAAATTACTTAAAAGAAAGCCGAATTTGAGCCATCTTCGTGTTTTTGGTTCGTTATGTTATGCTAAGGTATTGCCTATTGCAGATAAATTCGCTTCTAGATCGGTCCCTTGTGTTATGATGGGGTATTCCCCCACTCAGAAAGGATATCGATTATTTAATTTGCAGACCAAACTATTTTTTGTAAGTAGAGATGTGATATTCCAGGAAGATGTTTTTCCCTTCAAAAACACCAAGGAAAATTACGACAATCTTTTCGTTTATGAGCCCACCATTTCAGCAGCTGATGAAGTAAATCCCCTTTCATTATCAGAGTCAATGGACCATCTTGATCCCAATATCTCTGACAATACAGAACCAGAAACTGAGACTTCCTTCAATGAAGAACCACCACATGTTTCTAATGATGAGCCTAGAAGGTCATCTCGGTCAATAAAAACACCTATTTGGCAGAAGGACTATGTGATGAGTGGTAATACTGTTACTTACCCTATTCGTAATCAGGTTTGCTATGATTCCATACATCCTCGACATATGTGTTTTATTAGCTCTTTAGATCGATATGTTGAACCTGATAATTATAATGATGCTTGTCATGATGAAAATTGGGTCGATGTCATGAAAAATGAAATTAAGGCATTAGAAGATAATAAGACTTGGTCCTTTGTCCCTCTTCCACCAGGAAAACATGCGATTGGATGTAAATGGGTATATAAGATTAAGTATAATTCTGATGGATCTATAGAAAGATATAAGGTCCGCCTAGTTACAAAAGGTTTTAATAAAAAACAGGGAATTGATTACAGTGGCACTTTTTCTCCTGTCGCCAAAATGGTGGCAGACCGATCTTTTCTTGCTATTGCTGCTAAGAAAAAATGGCATTTGTATCAGATGGATGTATTCAATGCATTTTTGCAGGGGGGGGGGGGTCTTAATGAGGAAATTTTCATGCAAGTTCCTCAAGGTTTTCGCAAACAGGGGGAATAATCTTGTCTGTCGTTTGCGAAAATCTTTATATGGATTAAAGCAGGCATCTCGCCAATGGAATGTCAAACTCACGAAGGCATTGGTAAAAAATGGGTACAAACAAAGTTTATATGATTATTCTCTATTTACCAAAAGTCGTGGTTCTGAAATTGTAGCTATGCTTGTTTATGTTGATGATCTTATGATTATTGGTAATAGTGAGAGCCTTATTGCTGAGTTAAAAACAACTTTACAAAACAACTTTAGAATGAAAGACTTGAGTGAGTTAAAATATTTCCTAGGTATAGAAATTGCTAGATCTAAAAAATGTCTATTTCTGTGCCAGAGAATATACTCACTTGAGCTGCTTTCTGAAGTTGGTTTTTTAGGAGGTAAACCCAATAAGACTCCTATGAAGCAGAATCTTAAGCCCACAACTGATTCCTACTATTATAAAAAAAAACTTTCTACACTGTATATTAATTTTCATTAATTATTTATTTCCAATATAACAATAAAAGTGAAACATATAAATATCCCATGACTAAAAATAAAAGTCACAATATAAATTTAAAAAATCAAATAAACAATAGTATTATAGTGACAAATTGGATTCTAATTTCATACAATATATCCGTTCTTCTCGAAAACATCCTATTTCTATCCTACCGAGGCGTTAATCTATATGGTTGTTCTGAGTAGGTTTTCATTTCAATAAGGTGAAGGGGTATGTGCCCTGTAAGGTCAACTGTATCTTTTATGGGCCTAAACCTGAGTCTACAGGCCTTAACTGGCCTTGGTATTTCTTTCACTAGGCCTGTTACGGTTAACTTGCCAGGGCCCATCAGGGTAAATTTGTGCCTTTTACCGAACCCACTACTCTACGGTTCGGTATGGATGCGGTTTGGGGTCCATGAAAGATAAGGGTGTGAGTGCGTTCTCTTGTACACTAGATAAGCCAGGCGTCAGAAATAATGGAAGGGAGGACAGACGAGACGAGACGAGACCAGACCAGACCAGACCCCATGTGGTTATTGGTTTTGTCTCGAACCCTAGAAAGAGTGAAGAGTAGGTCGAGGGTCCACCCCTCTTTAATTCCTCTTTCTCTCAGTCTTTCCTAGCTTATTATTGTTTTAAGTTTAGGTAGTCCAAATCATGGTGTCTACGTGCATGATGGTTCCATCCTATATATATATATGTCTCTCCGGCGTGATATCAAATCCAATCATCTTCTCTCGAATCCCAGCGTGCATATTATTGGTGAAGAGAATAGCCATGAAATCACTAGCTTAGATCAGATTGTCATTACATTCAAATGTCATGAGTCAGTTCTCTCCACTCGCGGTGTTTGAATATACAGTTTCTTGTGTAAGTATTCATTCCAAGGAGACACAATTGGAGACCAACCGGACAATGTTATTGCTGGTGATCATAAAGAATAAATAGGAAAGGGGAAGAGCAAAAGCTGGGTGTTTTATTAGTCTTCCCAATGACCTAAAAATGTTTTCTTTTCAAGCTTTCTCTTCCATCGATGACTCTCCCCCTCTCACAAAGGAAGCAAAGGATCAGTCCAAGGAGACTTTAGAAAAGATGAAGGAAAAAGACACACAACCAAGGAAAAGTTTGTTTTTTATATGTTTTTTTTAAACAAACAAACACAAATTGGATTACGATTGAATTGGAATAGAAGCATACCAAGATGGAAGCAAGTAAACCCTAATAATATATATTTATAGCAAATGGAACGTTCTTCAATGATCCTATTTTTCGATATGATAAAAGTGACGATTTTATATTCAAACCCCTAGTTTGGTTTCTTCTGGCATCCGAAGCTTTTTTGTCTTTCCAGTCTCCACAACAACCGTATCTTCTCTTCTCTTCTCTTCTCTCTGTTGATGTCTTACATATATTTATTTAAAAATTCCTTATGTTGCTTCCTTTTTCATGCTCCATTGTCTATAGAATCCAAGGAAGACCTGACCTGACCTAACCAGACCAACACTTGCAGCAGATTCATTCATTAAACAAATAGGGACATGAAACACCATGGAAAGTACGTTCTTCTGATACAACAATCAACATTTATTAAGGTACAGAAGACAATCTTTAATCTCATGAACCAACCGAGTAATTTGATCTGACACAACAAGTTCAGGGGCTACAATATCAATTTGGAACATGTTTTAAATGATTAAAAATATTACTAATTAATTAGAGACAACTGAAAAAATAAAAATCCAATTTATATTGTGAGAAATTTGTATTTATTTAAATTGATTCAAACTTTGTATCACCTTACGTGTAAAATTACAAATGTGAAATGGCTTTGAAAGCCAAATATATCACATTTTCATGAAGTAATTACGTGATTTCATGCGAGTCAGCAACCTTGTAATTATCTTTTTTTCATTTACTTTTGTTGAGAAAATATTAGTGGGAGAAGAGAAGCACTGATGAGTCTGTGTTGCAAGCATCCAATGTCTTCTTCCTTGTCTTGGGAACTCGTGCCTTCTATTATCTATATCCGTATAAATGTTGTAAAACAATGAAACTATTTTATGTATTACTATATCTAATAATTTTATGTTAAATGTGTTCAAATTTATCATCATAGCAAGATCTTATGGTATTTTTAATAAACTCTGAAAATATTTCCTTTTAATGTTAACGGAAAATGGATGAAACTAGATTTTTTTCACTATAATCAAAGTTTACCTGGTAATTTGTTGCAACAAAAATTAATTAGTAAATTACACATTTATTCAAAATTCAACTAACAGTTTTGGTATTTAAAATCAAACATCTTATATTAAATCTATTTTTTTATATATCATTCATAATTTATTATATCGCAAAATCTTGAAAATGAAGTAATCTACATGGATATCGATGATATGTATGAGCTAGCCATTGTAATTAGGCATTATGAGTATACAATCAAATTTGTAACTGGATACTAACATCTTACAAATTTGTCAATAATAAAGATACAGATTATCTAAATCCTTAAATTGTATTTGCTGTCAAATGAAACTCTTACTTAGAAGTTAGACCACTGTAGTAGAACAAATTAGCAAAAGTGTGCAAACATGAGAATGTGTAACTCTAAATTTTAGATTTTTTTTCCATACAATTATTAACTATCTTATTTAACCATTTTTCTTTTGATTGAAAATGTAATCTCTTTCATTTGTAATCTAAGTTTTATGCAATTATTAACTTATCTTATTTAACCATTTTTATTTTTAGTGAAAATGTAATTTCTTTCATTTTTAGATTAATCTAAGTTTCATGCAATGTTATCAGAACTAGAGAACTAGATCAGAACGTCAATCGGACTTGACTGAATCAGGAATCGATCACACAAACGGTTTGATCCATTCAATAGATAAAATGCATATCAAACCGAACTTAATAAGTAAAAACGAGTGATTTTTAGATAATCAAACAGATTAGTCGGCTCTCTTAATCTTTTTTTTTTGTTCAAACAATGCAAACCAACCTTAAGTCCATGTATTCCTCTTCTCTTTCTAATGTCGCTTCGTTCGGAATTAATGGATTCGTTCAAAGAAAGAGAGGAGTGATGTTTGTTCGTCCGAAGACGAGGTTACCTATTAAGAGGATGTTCTCCCAGTGAATCGAAAATGTGCACCTTTGGTTCGATAGTCGGCACGGTTCTTCACTTTCCTGACAGGGTAAAATTCAAAAGTGAATATGTAAAAATCATGTTACTTCTAAGGACTTATTTTGTTTGAGACAATCGAAACGACATGGCATGGTTTTTGCATGTAACAAAAAGTAAAATATAGTGAAGCATAATAGAGAATGAATCTTATGTAATTCTCACTCTACCGTTAGCAGATTATTCGTTAAGTGGTAAATTCTATTGATTAATGGCAGTAAAAATAATAAAAAGAAAAAGTGTGTGAGCTGTAAGGTCCCTGTCACTCCACCATTGTTTTCCTTCCCAATGAATTCAATTGCAGTGGAAATGAAATAAAATGCAAGTAAATTATACACTATAATAGGACCAACTAAAGGATTAACACCTTCAAGTCTTCCACCTCCTCCTTTTGTGCTCTCCACAGGCTTTTTTGCCGCTCCATTTTCCTCTCCACGATGCAGCTACTCAGTAGTTAAAGAACCACCAAGCTCTTCACTCTTCTTCTTCCTCCCTCCTCATCTATGGAGTTCCACCTTGAAGATCGACTAACAGACTTCTACGGTCCCTCAGACCTATCTTCCCTCTTCCTCATCGAATCCGATCACATGCTGTCGGAGAAATACGCAGCCAACCTTAATTTTGGAGATTTTGATGTCGCCAAGAGGAGAGAAGTCGTCTCATTCATCTCTCAGGTCAATGGAGGATCGAGCTCTGTTCTCGCGGATTTGAGTCACTATATTTGCTCAGTCTGAAAACAACAATCTTTGTATGTATGTGCAGATATGTTCCAAGTTCGACAAACTTGTTTCTTACCTTGCTGTCAATTACATGGACAGATTCTTGTCGACCCAGAAGCTAACGGTACTGACTCTCAAACTGAAGTAAATCTCTGTTATTGCTTAAAGATCGAAACTTGAATCCATTTTATGATCTTATGGCAGCAAACGAAGCCGTGGGTGCTGAGGATTATTGCAGTGTCGTGTGTTTCTTTGTCTGCAAAGATGCAAGGCATGTCTTTCTCTCTCTCCGACATTCAAGTTGCCAATGGAGGGTTGATCTTCGACCAGCAGACCATACAGAGAATGGAAGTTGTAATCTTGGGAGCTCTGAAATGGAGAATGCGTTCCGTTACTCCCTTCTCCTTCGTCTCCTTCTTCGTCTCTCTGTTTCAGGTGAAAGACCCTCCATTGATGAAAGCTCTGAGAGCTCGAGCCATGGAGATCATATTCAATGCTCAAAATGGTACGCTTTTCCACATTTTAATTAATATATACACATGTCAAGTTTTTCAGTTATTATAATTGTGTTCTTCATTGCAGACATCAATCTGTTAGTTTTCAAGCCGTCGATTGTCTCTGCATCGGCCCTTATCTCTGCTTCTCAGGAGCTGTTTCCATTGCATAGTTCTATCTGCAGGAATGCATTCATCAATTGTTCTTCTGTTAATAAGGTGAAAAAATTGTAACAGTTTAAAACATTACGTGCTAATAATCAGAGTTTTTTTGTACAAAATGTGATCAAATTTTGTCTTTTTGTTCCTTAACTAATGCTAAAACGATACACGCACGAGTAAATTAAGGTTCTTGATGCTTAGGACAAATATTTTGCGTTGTCTTGTTGATGTCTCTGGGATCATCAAGTAAACAGAGCAAGCTAATAACAAGAAAACACAATTCTTGCTAAAAAAACAGTTTTTTGGGGTGTGTAGAAAATGCAAACAAGATTTGTCTTTTTGTTCTTTAAGTAATGCTAAAACCATGTGGTTTCGAGTAGATTTGAGTCTCTTGTGTTTGCATTGTCTTGTTTAGCTGGGTCGCTCAATCAATCGATCGGTGATTGCAGGAAAATCTGATCCACTGCTGCGAAACTATGCAAGAACAGATCGAGGCAACAATGGGCGGAATAGAGGACACAGTGTCGAGATCAGACACACCGATAAATGTGCTCGACCAGCGGTTCTCATCGACCTCCGACAGCGAGAGGACTGATGGCGCGACAGAGAGAGGAGCCAAGAGGAGGAGAAATTTCTGATGGAGTGTCGTGTGGTGTTATGTAACGATCCAATCTCCCACCCCACATACCAAACAGCTTTGTCTCAGTTTCTTGAGCAGTGCAGAGCGCTGCTGCTGGATGGATATTGATAGATGAAAGACGACTGAATTAAATTATTCAGTATTTATAATAAAAAAAATAAAAAAATCAAGAAGGGGTTTAGCTATGAGAGTGACACCAGATTGGCTCAAAGAACGAAGAGAGAAAGGTGAACCGTGGTGGAAGCCTTTGTGTTGTTATGGTTTGATTAATGAAATGAAACAGTAGGGTTTGAGTATGTATTTGCATTGGCAGAACTGAAGCTGAAACTTGGTTTTTTCATGGTCTTTCTTCCATGGGGCCAGAGAATAAAGTGAGAATGGAACAACACTCTTCCACCTTTGGATTTTTCTCTCCAAATTATGGGGTTTGGTCGGGGTTCCAAATTATTAGTATGAGCAGACACACACACTATCTTTGTCTCAGCATATGCATTTAAACATGCTTGGGCTACAAATAGCATTTCACCAAAGAGCTCTTCTACTTTGTCTTCATGCCCATTTTTTATAGTTTCGAATTTCGATAGGGAGAATCAACAACTTGAAGTAAAAAAAAAAGGCGGGAAGGATTGTTTAGAGCCGTTGGATGGTCCCCCACGAGGACGGTGATGAGAAATCTGAATCGGGAGATTACAGGGACCCACCGTTGAAGATCTCCATCTGCTACCCAGCGCGCGATAGTTACCGTACGTTGCATCGCAGCAGACTGCTGGAGAAGAAGTAGTGGGTCAATGCCCTATGGCGATTCAAGGACCATCAGGACAATTCAATGCACTCCTCTAGTACATAATATATATATATATATATATATATATAACTCACTAGCTAAGGCGGAGAAGGGGAGAAAGTAAATAGTACAAAATTCAAAACATGTTAATGGGAAAAGTGATGAACTAATTAATGGTTAAATATATTATAGATTAAAGAAAATATTTTTATGCATCAAAAATAAATAAAAACGTTATTAGAAAAAATGAACCCTTAATATTTTAATTTTTACAAATAATATTTTTGTGTAACAGTCATATATTATTGTTTGTGTCATTTTTTTTCTTCAATTTTTCATTAAATTATCTATTAATAAAAACTAATAAAACATCTAACTCACAGTCGGACAAATTAGAAGATTTCATATAAAATTTCCCAATAATAAAAACAAATTACTCACACCTGATAATAGCATATATGTTCCCTAGATGTAGATATTTTAGTATTCTATATTTCTATATATTAAGCTCAAGTTATCTGTATATATTAAGCTCAAGTTATCTAAAAGCAAAGCAAAGAGGACGCTTTGCCAAATGATGACGTAAGAATTGAAGATCACTTCCAAGTTCTTTGGAATCCTCTAGAGGATGTATGAATTTTTTTATCTTTTGATGGAGCGGGAAAAATTTTACTTAGATTAATCCAGAATAATATTAAATAATATTAGATAATATAGTATCTAATATTATTACTTATTTTCAAAATATATATTAAGCTCAAGTAAGTCTTTACACTAGGGATGTTGGTTAGGGTATGATACGATTATAATAAATACTATAACCATTACTTATTTTTAAACCACATACCATAACTATAACCATAATCATTATAAGTACAATTTTCAATACCATAACCATTAAAATAACTGTGGTTATTAACCATGATTTTACTCGTATACCCATATTTATTCCACACATGTAACATAATAAAATACCAGAAATTTTATTTTAAAAAATACATAAATCTATATTGTCAACAATAAAAATATATGAAACTAACATCCTGGTTATTTATTATTTGTATATACAGTCACTTTCATTATTTAGTTTATATTAGTTTATTAATAATAAATTATTATTATTATTATATTTATATAATAATCATTATTATAACCAGGTGTATAACTCAAATACCATAATCATAATGGATAGAAAATTTATCACCATAACCGTACTGCACCATAATAATACAGTTAACCATATTAAATAATGACAGTGTGTATTTTATCGCACAATTGACTACCCTACTTTACACTGTATATCGATGTCTTAAAGTTTTCCAATTCATCTCCGTCTATATGACGTGTCACAAATATTTTTAAATATATAATATATATTCCTTTTATTCTTAACATTTATAGCTCATTCTCATACAGACAAGACCAGTAGACCACCCCCTTATTATGTCTCTGGGGCAGTTCTCGTATCGTTTCAAAAGCGATAAGGGCATGTTTGGTTTGCCACTGGATAATACATAATTAATTCTTAGGGTATGGTGGATGGATTGTGGTATTTCCAAACTGAAACATAATCGAGGTTGAGGTGTAGCTTCATCTCATTGAGGAGGTGCCTACGGGTACCCTCATTATTAGGTACAGTACAACTATCATTCTTTTTAAAGTAAATATAATTAAAATAATATTTTAAAAAATAAGTATAATCGTTTTTTCAAAAAGTAGGTAGTTTAAAAAAATATATTTAAAAAAGTGTATATTCGAAAAAAAAAATATTTAGCAAACTATGCATAAACGCTACTACAAGTAGCATTTATTATTATTTTTCAAAACGCTACTCCCGAGTAGCGTTTTACTAAAAACACTACTCGAGGTAGCGTTTGACCAAAAACGTTACTGTTTGAATTTTTATTTATCGTATGTAGAGTTTTTTACGTATCGTATTATATGGTCAATCTAAAAGTAAAAAATTAATGCCTATTTAGTGTCATTTAATTCGTAATTAAATTATCTTCGTCCTGTAATTTTTTAAATTGTTTTTGAGTATGTACATAATTAAATTTCTCACCTAATGCTTTTAATTATTTCAGTCAAATTATAAAACAAACGAAGTTAGGTTAAAAAAATAATTGTATTTCTAATCCAAAAAATTACCCTAGGTAGATAATTGAATTACGACATAAATGACGTTAACTGTGGTGAGTTTGAACTTACAGAGTTTGAGTTATATTTTTTTAAGTCAAATTTTCATATCTCAACTTACGCCAGAGCGTATAGTCAATCCATAAGTCCAAATTTAATATTTTTTTGCATTATTTGAATCACAATTAAAATATCTATGTACTATAATGTTTTTAATTTTTTCAATAGATACATAATTTTATTTTTAATTAAACATCGAGTTATCAAAAAATGAAGAAAAAAAAAACGCCATTAATGGGTAGCGTTTTTCACTTTGTGAAAAAAAATGCTACCCTGAGTAGCGTTTTTTATAAAAATTAAAATGAACGCTACTTATAGTAGTACTTATGCATAGTTTGCTAAATATTTTTTCGAATATACACTTTTCTAAATATTTTTTTTAACCTACCTACTTTTTGAAAAAAATAATATTTTTTCTTCAATAGGTAGGTATATGCATATTTAATGGATGCGAGTTGTGAAAAAAGGGCACAACTTGCACCCCATAGTGCGAGGTGTGAGTTACGTTATTTTTGGCACACCACACTTTTCTTTTGTGGTGTGTTCGTGTTTTTTTTTTTCCGACAAACGATGATTGTTTAGAAAATTGATCATGCATCTATTAAAAAATAAGAAAAATATAGAGTGAGTAAATATTTGAATTGTATTTCAAACGATATTGGACTTATGAATTTGACCATATGTTTTGTTTTGTACTAAGTTAAAATCTAAAAAAATAGACTTAAAAAACCTAAACTCAAACCCTTTAAGTAGAAGTTCAACACTGTTCACAACATTTATGACGAATTTCAATTTTGCATGTACTATAATTGTTTATATTTTTTTAGTTCGGTTTATAATTAAAAACAATTAACCTAACATTTTTTTTATATATAATTTAACCTAGGACAAAAGATTTAGGTGAGAAATTTAATTGTATACTTACTCAAAAAATTATAGTACATAAAAAATTGAATTACGACATATAACAACATTGGGTTTCGACTTTCGGAATGATCGTATGGTACAATAGACCAAATATTATACATATATATATTCAATATGTTATATAAGTATATACATAACAGTTGATCTATCGTACTGTACGGTTAGTCCGAAAGTTAGAAGTCAACATTATTAACGTCATTTATGTTATAATTCAATTAACTACGTATAGTAAAAAAAAAGTATACAATTAATTTTTTTCCACAAATTATTCTTTCATTTCAGTCAAATTATAGGACAAACTATGTCAGATTAAAAATTTAATTATATACTTTTTTTTTGCCAATATGTCATCTTGAGGTGCGAATTGTGCATTTGTTTTTGTACAACTCACCAATGTGCACGTATACTTATTTTTTTTAAAAGAGAGACCTTAACTCGTACATTAAGAATTATTCTAGATGATTCTAGTAAATTAAATTAACATATATAAATCTTATAGTGTTAGAATTATTATTTTTTAAATATTTAATGCACATTGGATATGTATGTACTCTAACACTTGCTAGGTCATCTTAAATTGCTCAAGATTTAGCAATGAAGCTTAATTACAGTAAAAAAAATATTAGTAACGTGTTAGTTAATCTTTAATATTTGAATAATTAGTTATTTATTTATTTTTAAAATAAATTATTAGATGCATTTATACAAATTTATAATATGATAATTTTATCTAATGTATATTATTAAATGGTAATAAATACTTGCACATTGTTCTATACTTTCTTTTGTTTATATGCAAATTAGTAATTATTATAATGATTTTTTTGAAAAAAAATGCCGTTTACTAGCTAAATTTTGAAGAAACAAAATTACAGTTTGTACCTAAACTTTGTTAAAATTTGCTCTTTTATAACACATAATAAATATGTTCATGTCGCTATCATGATTTAATAATAAATTAAATGTAGCTAACAAATTACAAATTTATAAATTAATTAATAATTTATCTTAAAAATGAGTCAAATTCCCCCCTCCCCCCCCCCCAAAAAAAAAAACAATCAGCTTAATAAATATATTTAACCTATCCATATGGGGTTAATAGTCAAAGTGCCCCCTAATGTTTGGGCGAAATTTAGGATTACCCCTTAAAGTCTAAAATTTTAAATATTAGTCCTAAAGTTTGGACGATTTCAAAAATCGTCCCTTTCCGTCCTCTGTCCGTTAATTTGGGACGGAAAACGACCATGTGCAATTCACGTGACTTTACAGAAATTTTATAGACAAAATTACCCTTAGGATGGAGGTCCAGTTCGTCCATCCTAAGTCCTCTTCTCTCTCTGTAATCGTATTGCTTACCTCAGTCGTCTCCTACCTCACCTGAAATTAATATATAAAGTTGCTGTCTCTCTCTTGTTAGCATTCTGCTTCTCTCTTTCGTCCACTCGAAGAAACCTTCTATTCTATTCTATTTCAAGAAGCTCCCCTGTTTCTGTGCTACTCTCTGCGTCAGGATTGAGCCGGCAATGGGATGTTCCAAGAAATCTCAAGCGGACGCGAACTTAGAATCAGAGTCGAAGAAATGGGTCATCGCCAGAATCTCAATTAGGGCTTCCCTGAAGCCAATTGCCATAAAACAGAGGCATAAAGATCAGAAAACGTCTGACTCGGATCAGGATGCAACCACGCCTACGGCGAGAGAAGCCAGGATAACTGAGCATCTGTCGTGTCCGCCGGCTCCAAGGAAGAGGAGGTCGCCGGTGAAGTGCCGCGTCAACAGGGAAAGAGAGTTCTTCAATCCTCCTGATTTAGAGTTGGTGTTCAAATGTAAGTTGAGAGAGCCAACTGACTGATGTCTAATGAACTTGAAACAACACCGATTTCATACCAATAATAGTATGCATTAATCAAAGACATCATTACCTTGGAAGCATTCAAGCCAACGCGATTCCACTTCGAAGCAGCAGTTTCCGGCTTGGAGAAGTTGAAAAATGAAACCGTGTTGTGGTTCAGGAAGGTTCCGCCGAAATCCCTGAAATTGAACTCCCAAATGTTGAAACTCTCCGTCCCGAAATCAGGACTCGTCCGCTAGTGTCAGACCTAGCTGGATGATGGAGGTGAGAGATGAAGGGCATTTTTGTCTTTAACATTTCTGTGAAGTCACGTGCCGAGCACATGGTCGTTTTCCGTCCCAAATTAACAGCCAGAGGACGGAAATGGGCGATTTTTGAAATCGTTCAAACTTTAGGACTAATATTTAAAATTTTAGACTTTAAGGGGCAATCCTAAATTTCGCCCAAACATTAGGGGGCACTTTGACTATTAACCCATCCATATAACTTGGTTCCTCTATTGGTAATTTGGTATAGGTCCATGCACTCTTTACACGGTTTCCCCACTTCCCATACCGTTTCTTAATATTTCACACCAATTTTCGAGTTTTTATTTATTTATAAATAAATGAAATCTCTTCTCCTAAGGTCATTAATATATATCTGAAGAATGTGTGGTCTTACTGAATTATATACTGTTGATTATTGTTTAGTGTATATATATATATATAAGAAACTGGCAGTCGAGGAAAATGATTGTCCTTCATGATCGAGAGAGAAGCAGCGAAAATGGTCCAGGATCCAGAATCAGGGGACCAAGGAAAAGAAGGTAAAGTTAAAAACGCAGCAGCTGGAATGTGCAAAAACCTAGGATAGAATATATATATACACAAATACATATAAGCATTAATGATGATATATTGGACGAATCTCTACAATTCAGACCCTTCCTTCTCAGCCTCTGTTTCTTCATGAGGGAAGAGATAAGGAAGGATGTGGGGAAGAGAATGATCAATTCTCTGCAGAAGGAGATTCATGAGAAATATACTACAAGTTTCAGTAATGGAGTACTCAGCAGGAGTTGGGGTGCATGTGCTCGTCTGTTTCTCTCAACTCAGTATCTATATTTATATATTAATTTGGGTACATAATATTTACTTTGAATATTTAAGTAAATTTTTTAATCTAATAAGTATTAGATCTATGTTGATTAAAACATTTCCACGGTAAATGGTATGCTACGTAAATTACTTTAAAATCATTTAAAATCTCGCATTTATTTTTAAGATAAGTTATAAAATCTTGACCATTTATTTAACTTACATATATAGTTATGATTTTGTCTTAAAAAATATAATTATCTTTAGCATAAAAGATATAAAAACATTTATTTAGTAGTTTTTAAAATATATTTTCAAGAATATCTCCCCATTAACAATTATGTAAGTCCTAGAAGTCTATTTCAAGCTCAACATATATATCATGGAGATGATAAAAAAAATATATTCATTCTTAATAAAATGTTCATACATAAACAATCTTTATTTAAAATTTAATAACTAATATATATAACTAATAATTTATGCATTTTCAATTTTAATGTTTTTCTTTCATTATAAACAATTGAAACTTATAATAATGAACTTATTTTTTTTGAAAGATTATTAGTCTATATTCACTTAAAAAATATTTTAAATTGATTTTAAACATTATAACAGGAAAATTAGTTTTCAAAAGATTATTGTAGTTTATATTCTCTTCAAAAATAATTTAAATATTTTTATTCTATATATTGTAAAACGTAACTTAAATCGTATAAAAAACAATAAAAGATAATTTAATCATTTTCCTAGGTAATTAAGGCTTCTAGTTAGTCTTAATTAACTAGTGGCGACTCTATTTTTTTCATTCAAATATTGCATTTAAGTCGAATTTTAGGTATGACAAATAAAATATATAACTATTTATTTGATTTCTAAATTTAAAACAAAAAAGGAAAAAGAAATCAAATTTTAAACAAAAGTTCTAAATATGTACACAATCATGTTTATTGAGAAAACGTTTTTGAAAAGAAAATTATAATGCAATAATATTTGTATTTTTAAAAATAAGTATATAAATACACATGTTAGATTTTCATTTATGTATTTATAATTATAAAATTAAAATGATACCTTTCCTAAAATTTTGTAAAATAATTATTTAATATTGCTATTTAGTAATTATTATAATATTTGAAATAATTTTTTTATAGATAAAAAAAATAAAACTAATAGTATTCTAAATAGTGTATATGCATATAAAATTTATTAAGTTATGTTTGTGTATATAATTTTCACATATTTTTAACTAAGAAAATAAATAAAAAATAAGAAATAATTAACTATTACTAAATAAAATATTTATAAATATAATGTTTTAGTGATATTACTAAATTAATTTAACGTAATAAATATAGTATAAATAATAAACGTTATACAAAAAAGTAAATTAAATAATATTATTTTAATAAAAAATCATTTTGTAAATTGGGTTAGTCATATCAATATAATAATATAATTTAAAAGTATTTTGATTTGATTTATCTATGTTAATTAATATAAGAAGTTAAATTTTATATTAAACTATATTTATATAATGATAACTTAAAAACAAAATATTTTGCGCAAAGTGTAGATCAGTTCTCTAGTATTTATTAGTTGAACTTTATGAGTTTAGATATTTTATTATTTTTGTTTTTACAAAGTGTTAGCTAAATTTAAATAAATGTGCAATTTATTAATTTATTTTAATTTGTTACTAAATAGTAAAGAAAACTTGCATGATATTTATTAGGGTTAATTACTTAATTGGTTGCACATGGTTGACCATTGTTCAGAATGGTTACACATGTTTCAAAATGCGATTAATTGGTTTTGCTATGTGACTAATTGGTTTTTCTACTGTTCACCGTAAAAAATAACTGTTACGTCACTATTTAGATACATAAAACAACTTAATTACCATTTTCATCCACCAAACTGTTCTTCTTCATCAACCTGAAATGCGTTTCTGAGTTCATCACGAAATTCAGGTTGAATCGCGATTTCATGTTGAATCACGATTTTGGGTTCGTGATGAACCCAAAATTGAACTAAAAAACAAATTAGTGGGGACAAATGTACGATTTAAATGAGTTAAACTGAAAATTATTTCATTTTTTAGGATCAAATGTACACAAAGTCAAAAGTTGAGAGTTTCTCCTCGTTCCTTGGTGGATCCATCCCTGATTGTCGGTTAGTAATTTATTTTAAAATAGTTCAACTAACAATTGTTTCAATTTTGAAAATTTAGTTACGATCAATCAAGTAATTAACCCTTTGAAAAATTTACCTTGCTAGTACCTAACATTTTTTTTTTTTTTGGCCTTTCTAGTACCTAACATAACGGTTACTTTGAAGTACCCTGATATTGCATGTATATACTATAGTACATCATTACGATTTTCAAAAAATTGAATCAACAAATTACCTTCATGTTTCGCTCACACGATAACCTGTTATATGTTTCGAACGTGACAAGCGTCGTCTATGACTCTATGATGTATATATATATAGTAGTCTAAATACATCGATCGAATGACCATACGGGGATAAAAAAATTGGACGATAAACCACGTACGAGGTAGAAGGTGCACCATGCACCTCAAATGTTCTATATTTAAACCTTAACCATTCAATCTTTGCCTTTCTTTTTAAATAATAAAAAAAACTGCAGGAACCCACTTGTTTCAAATTAAAGGAGCCAAAGCGCATACCCATATCCTTACAAAATAAACCTTCCTTTATAATTCCTCCTTTAACCCAATTTCGATTGTGTTTCGCACTGTTATTCTACAAAGTATGAATAAGATATGAAGATCAACGTGGCGAAGAAGAAGTTCTTACTTTGTTTCAGACCGACAATCGACGCGGAACCAATCGAACTGGGTAACAACAACAACAACAAACATGCACGAAGGAAGGTTTTGTTCCCAAAAACATCATCCACAAATCACGAAAATGGTCGTACCCGTAAACCCTCTATTTCTCGCTTCTTCAAGAATGTTCTCCTTGGCAATGGCCTGGTTCGTGTTTCTTCACGCTCTTTTTCATTTTCTATCATGTTGGTATACGTTGCATGTGGAATGATAAATAATTGAAAACATGTTCTAGATATACCAAATCATATGCTAGCTACTTTATTAATGATTTGTCTAGTTATTGTATAAATATATGTATTCAAAGTATTTCCAATGCAGACCAAGAGACTTCGAAAACGAAGAAAATCCACGAAAAATTCAGAGTCGACGCTGACCAAAGAACCACCGAAAACAGGTACACCTACAAAGTTTGCCAAAGACATCAACCGAACATTCACCACAGAGGAGGGCACCAACAATGAAGATGCTGTTTTCTCGCTGTCTCCATCGACGTCTCTGTATTCCTTCATGACTCAAGAAACACATTATGGTGACGGCGGTGGTGGGTGCTCCAAGGTGGAGGCGGTGGAGCAAGAAAGAGTTCTCCGGCGGCCACAGATGTCCAAGAGAAGTAAGGTCACTAACTACATTAAGAGAACATTCATTAGCGCCATCAGCCATCGCTACGTCATTTACACGCTCCTTGCCATCTTTGGAGTAACAGTTTTCTGGAGGTTCAACGGAATATTCCTCACCTGCGTTTGGCTCTACCTCGCCGGAGGCCCTCTGACACCGGTATTATCCGGTGATAGGCAGCCCACAAATCGCCGAAGAACGTTTTTGATGTAATAAATCGTTGACGTGACAAATCCCTGCTTCGTTTAGGGTTTCCTAACGAGAGTCTCTTTGCATCCATCCCCGAGAGACGTGGGGTTGACTTTAGGCAGGCAGGAAGAAGAAATTAGAAATTTGCAGCCTATCTATTTGAAAACAATAAATTGCATGCCTCGTATAAAAAGAAGTTTCAACTTTATTACTTGAAAACGTACTTTGATTCATTTTACTAACTTAAGAACTAAATCTAGTCAAATATTTTATTAAATATACCATTTTGGAGCCTTACAAGGTTTACCTGTTGGATCGTGGAGATTTCCATTCTCCCCATGATGTCGAGCTTTTCTTCACCGCCACCGACTGTAGAATCAATCAGTGTCCCTTTGAAAACCGAACCGAATACTCCACCGCCCAATTTCTTAGAGAAATTATTGGCTGCCAGCCGATTGGAGATCTCTGTACTCCGAATACAAGCAACGATCCTTCCTTTATCGGACCTGAGCTTCTACTCCTCTTCAAAACTCCCAAAAAACTCCCAACAAGACGATGATCAGAGTAGCAACCGCAGCTCCCACTGATCCTCTGTCAAAGAACGATCCTTGAAGAAGAAGAACACAGAGAAGAAGAGAAGAAGTTTAACCAATCTTTCAGATGATCTCATTCATTTACTTCCTCTACCTTATAAAGCAAGGCAGGGAGAACTACGGAAGCTTCAATCTCTTACAACGATCAATCAACATACTAACTACCCAACTCTTACTATTTACAACTCCAACCCCAACTCTTTTATTAGTTCATTTACATCCTCAATCTTTATAACACGTTACAAAACCTCCCCTCTAAGATCTGTGATCTCACATATTAAAATTCGGATATTGAACTTGCAAATCATACAGGAACTCCCACGTCACATCAGTCAAGGGACGGTCACGCCAACGAACCAGCACCCTAATAGCAGTCCGATTATGGCGTTTAGCTAACTTGCGTTCCAAAATAGCTTCAGGTAGGAATAATGAACCTCCCAGACCTTCCACCGATGGTAATGGCGTAATGGTCTGAGTAATACCATGCGATTTCTTCAAAAGTGAAACATGAAAGGTAGGTTGGACCAAGGAACTAGCAGTTAAATCCAATCGTTAGGCCATTGAACCAACCTTCTCCAAAATGAGGATAGGGCCATAATACTTTCTACTAAGCTTGTGATGTGGAGAGGAACACACCGACTTCTATTGGAAAGGATGGAGCTACAGAAATACCCAGTCACCCACCTGAAACGAGCGCTCCGATCTTCTTTTATTCGCAAATTGTTTCATACGATTAGCATCCCTTGACAGATGTTGCCTTAACAACCGCAACGTCTCCTCCCTGGCCTTCAACATATCATCAACAACAACAACTTTAGAATCACCAGGGATATATGGAATATGCAAAGGAGGTGGAAATCCATACAAAGCCCGGAAAGGGGTCATGTCGATAACAAAGTGATGGTTTGTATTGTCCCACCATTCAACCAAGGCATTTCACCCCAATTACTTGGTTGATCAGCTGCTAAACATCGTAAGTAAGCTTCCAAACAACGATTTACAACTTCTGTCTGCCCATCTGATTGTGGATGATAGGTTGTGGACATGGCCAATTGAACTCCCTATAAACGAAACAGAGATTGCCAAAAGTTGCTCAAAAAAATCGAATCACGATCCGATACAATCGTAGATGGGCAACAATGCAACTTATATACATATTCCATGAAAACTTCAGCCACCTACGATGCTGAATAAGGATGTGCCAAGGCCATGAAATGTCCATACTTGGTAAGACGATTAACCACGACAATTACTACTTCCTTACTTGCGACCGAGGTAACCCAATAATGAAATCCATTGAGATATCAGAGAAAACCCCTTTCGGAACTGGTAGTGGATTGAGCAAGCCGGGACTAGCAACCGTTTCTGATTTCGTTTGTTAACAAACCAAACATGATTTGACATAAGCTCTCACATCCTTCGACTGCCCCTTCTAATAGAATAAGTTGCGTAATCTTTGTAGGTTGCATGAAAGCCGGAATGACCTCCCCATGAAGAGGCATGGCAGATAGACAACACCTCCTGCCTCACAGTGCTGTCATTACCCACCACCAATTTTCCTTTCATGCGTAGCAACCTTCCATCCAAGACAAAGTGCTTAGTTGAATGATTACTTTACTGTAATTGAGGTAGTAATTGTTGAATAGCAGCATCTGCAGCATAAGACAGGATAATACGATCTAATAATAACGGTTGCAATGATGATACCCACATATTGAAAATCTCAGCTCATGATACTATAGACAGGGCATCTGCTGCAAAGTTCTCTGATCCCTTCTTGTAGATAATTTTGTAATCATAGCCCATGAGCTTTGATAACCATGTATGTTGCAATGGCGTTGTGACCTTCTGCTCGAAAAGATGTTTCAGACTTTTCTGATCCGTCCAAATGGTAAAGAGACCCGTGATCAAATAGTAGTGCCAATGTCGATCTGCAAAGATAATTGCCAATAACTCTTTTTCATAAACTGATAAAGATTGACGTCGAGGTGATAAAGCCTTACTGGCGAAAGCAATAGGGTGGCCTTCCAGCATCAGCACAACCTCGATGCCCATGGACGAAGCATTTGTTTCAACAATAAAATCCTTTGTAATATCTCGTAATTTCAAAATAGGACTCGGTATCAATACTGTCTTTAGTTGGTCGATTGCATGAATAGTTGCTTCAGTCCATATGAACCCTTTCTTCCGCAGTAAATCAATCAAAGGACGAGCTATCACGCCATATCCTTGAATAAAATGCCTATAATAGCCTGCCAAACCCAAGAACCCGAGCAATTACTTAACAGTTGTTGGTCTTGGCCATCCACAAAGAACTTCGATTTTCAGTGGATCTGTAGCCACCCCTGCAGCTGATATAACATACCCCAAATACTCAAATTTAGATCCGCCAAAACTGCACTTAGACTCCTTGGTGTAGAGGCGATTCCTTCTCAACAAGGTAAGAACCCTCTTCAAATCTTCCTCATGCGAACGTACATCTCAGCTATATACCAAGATATCGTCAAAGAAAACAAGAACACAATAACGAAGCAATGGCTAAAACGTATCATTCATTAACACTTGAAATGTGGCAGGTGCATTGGTTAAACCAAAGGGCATAACCAGAAACTCATAATGACCTTGATGAGTTCGAAAAGTCGTTTTTATGAACATCTGAGGGGTGCATCCTAATTTGACGATATCGTGATCACAAGTCCAACTTCGAAAAGATCGTTGCACCACCTAACTCGTCCAACAATTCGTCGATCAAGGGAATTGGAAAATGAATCTCGATGGTTGCTTCATTAAACTTCCTATAATCAATACACATCCTCCATGACCCGCCCTTTTTCTTCACCAAAATGATAGGTGAGGCAAATGGGCTTTTGTTGTTCTGTATGACTCATGTGTCCAGCAACTCTCTCATCATATTATAGATAATATCTTTTGGAGCTGCCGAATATCGATATGGTCGTTGGTTGATCGGTATACTCCCCTCCTTCAATACAATATGATGATCGTATCCCCTGTGAGGTGGCAAGGATTCTGGAATGCTGAAAATATCAGTAAATTGAAGCAGGAGTTTTCGAACGACACATGTGGTTTGATCATCTACTTTCGGTGCCACAACAACAAAATCCAGCAATTCGGGTTCATCCATCTGTATACTGCACAAATGAACCAAAACTAATTTGTCTGAGTGCAGCAACAATTCATTCATTTTCTCCACCGAACACAGAGACATACCATTCAAACCGATCCCTTGCAACTCACAGACTGTGCCCTCTATAGAAAACTTCATAGTAAGCTTCTTGAAGTTCCAGACAATATCATCTAATAAGGCCAAACATTGAATGCCCAACACCATATCATAGTTATCCAAGGGAAGTACAAACACGTCAATTTTAAACCACAACCCTTGTATCATCCATTGGAAGTTTGGGCACATGGAAATACAAGAAAGGTGAGATCCATTAGCCACAATAACAGATAATGGTTTCACCGATGTTTGGGAGCATTGAAGTTTTATGGTTGTTTGCGAATTGATGAGGTTGTGAGTGGATCCTGAATCGATCAAGATATGCAACTGACGACTGCGCACCGACCCCACGACCTTCATTGTTGAGAAAGAATGGACCCCTGTTAATGCATGGATTGAAATCTGAGGTGCTTCCAGAGGTGTTTCCAAATGATCTTGAACCATAACAAATGCATCTTCCTCTTCCCCTTCCACCTCAATAAGAAACAATTGTTTTTTCTTGCACACATGATCCAAAGTAAATCTTTCCGGACACCAAAAACACTCCCCCTTGGCCCGCTTCAAGTCTATTTCCTTACTGGAGAGTTTTGTCGACCGATTACCCCCAACCATCGAAGATTTGACCCCTGTCAAAGGTGTAGAAAAGATTGGCAACCCCAGCGTGCTTCCTGGAGGTGAAATTCGAGACACGGACGGAACATAACGACTATTCTGCCCCTTGCTGTAGAAGATAAAGCCGAGTTCGTAATTTCCTGCAACCTTGCCAATGAGTAAGCATCATGCAGCGTTTTAGGTTCAAACATCTTCACCAGACATCTCAATTCTACCTTCAATCCCCTTAAGAAGATACTGACAACATATTCTTCACATATAATGGCTTTATTCAGCAAGGCATCCAACTGACGACAATATTCACGCATACTACCTGTTTGCCTTAATGTAGTCAATTCATCCATCGCATCTTCAAGCATGGCATCCGAAAAGCGAGTCGTGATCACCCTTACGTACTCTAGCCCAGACAAATCGACCATTGACAATCAACGAATCTTCATGTAGGATTAGTGTCACTGTAATGCATCACCCTCCGAATGCACCACCGCATACCGAAGTTTCTCTGACTCCGGTGTAACATCCATGGCGAAGAAGTGATCACACATATACAACCACCCTTGCAGGTCTTCTCCACCAAATTTTGGAAACTCCACCCTTCCTACGCGCATGGACTTGTGAGACGTGGCTGATCCTCATGAATCATTTGGTGACTCCTTTGTAGTAGCAGCATGTGGTGTCGCACGAAAATACTGCTCCTGCTGCAATGCTATTCCTTCCAAGATCAATTGGAAATCCTGTAGCTTTCCATCGAATGTCTCCAGTCGCTCCTTCAATCGTTTCAGAATCTTCTCATGATCCCACAAAGTTTGATCTACCTTGCTAGCCTCCTGGTTCCGCGTTGTTACAATCATGGTTGCCTACCACTCCAAGGAACGGAGCTCTGATACCAATGTCAAGGAATAATCCTTGAAGAAGAAGAACACACAGAATAAGAGTTTCTCAGATGATCTCATTCGTTTACTTCCTCTACCTTATAAAGCAAGGCAGGGAGAACTACAGAAGCTTCAATCCGTTACAACGATCAATCAACAGACTAACTACCCAAATATTACTGTTTACAACTCCAACCCTCAACCCTTTTATTAGTTCATTTACATCCTCAATCTTTACAACACGTGACATCCTCCCATAATGGCAACAAGGTTTTTCTTTTTTCACGAATTTGGAACATCAGAAGCAGCGAGATAGAGACAAAGACGACTTTGGCGGTTGGCCGCTGCCATTATGTGGACTATTGAGCATTGAAGTCTGAAGAGCCTCCCACAGTGTTATCAGAACCGGACCGACACTCAAACCGGCGAGAGGGTCGGTTCCCGGTTTGGTCTGTCCAATCCGGTTGGGCCTTGTTCGACGTGCGGTTCACTGTTCACAAACAAAAAAAATTGAAAATACAATTACAAACTACATAGTCTCAAGAGAAAAGTATGAAAAATATGTAACATGTTTGACCAAAGTGGTAAAAGCGACACAATGTTTGTTTTTGATGCAACATGTTTAGTGCTGTTGTTTTTTGATGAAGTCCGTTTGTGTCCGTTAAAAATTTCTGTTAACTCGTCACATGTCTTGCACATGACCTCCGTTATGTGTAAAATTCCAAAAATTCCCTTGTCTTCTTCAAGTGATGGTTGGAGATGCTTGGAGAGTTATATTGTGAGTTGCAGGTGTCATCCAAGCGTTATCCCTTGTGTTATCCTGTCAATGGCTCCACAAATGTTGGGGAGATAGGTGAGCTCTTCGAAGGCCTGGGTAGCCTCGATTAAACGGCGGCGACTGACAGGGATCTTGATGAACTCCAAGCATAGCTTGGTAGAGAGTGAGGTGATTGTGAACAGTTTAAAAAGTTGTGAGGTTGGTGATGCTGAGGTGGCTAAAGTCGTTGTAGACATCAACCACAAGGAAGGAAACATGGATGCACTATTCAATGTGCTCTCTGAGATGGCCACGACCCACGGGTGGGTTTCTTCCCAACAGTGGGAAAACTCTTTATGCTGGGTAGTTTATGTTCTTGGGTGGATGATTGTTCATCGTCATTGCATGGAAGAACCTAGAGAAAATTGGGTCCTATGTTTATCGTCATGAACGACACCCTCTGAGGCCAAAGACAAACAGTTGTACAACAAGTGTTTGCGTTTCGATCTTCTGAGTTCCCTTGTTAGTTAACATTTTGCCATATAAGTCATGGGTGTGGAGAATATGAAACATGTATGGATATTTGCAGCTGTGCTCGAGTTTCCTTCATTGCAAATGGAAAAAAGCTTTATTTTAGGGATAATTAATAACGAGCTATCCGAACTTCGTGTATTTGTAAAAAAAGAAAACGAAATTGTGTGTAGAGATTGTAACTGGGGAGATTGATTTTCTAGTTTGTAAAACCGAACACCTAGAAAACATGGAACTTATATTCAAGATGATCAACTCAAACAGATAGATCACACAGCATCATCCAACAATCTTCCAATGTCGTTAACACTAAAGAGTTATAACTAAGTTGCTGTATCAACATACGATTCTGGGACACCTGACGGTCTTCGAGGCTCCACTACAATAAGACAATCATCCGAACTAGAAAGAATCCTTATTCCTTACAGAGCAATCATTATGTTACCTATTTGTTCCTTATGAAAAGGTTTTGTGCAGGCGTCCCTGTATCTTTCGAGTTGAAGGGTGTCATCAGGAATGGCATCAATGGGTAGCTCCAGTCCCCGACTATGTAGGGTCTGACGTGGTTGCCTCATACATTGATGACCTTGTCTCAGACAACATCGCCGGAGACAATGCGGTTGTACAGTAAACTGTCCCTGAAGTGGGTGCCGTCGTCTGTGCCTCCTGGTGCTTTTACACAGACATCCCAGAAAATTTTCTTATGGTCAGCTACAACTTGGAGTAAGATCGAGTCGTACCTGTATCTGAATCTGTAGGAGCTTGATGGGACACTGTGGAGCTTAACTGGGTTGTTGTCGATGGCTCCACAGATGTTGGGGGAGAGAGGTGAACTCTTCGAAGGCTTGTGTTGCCTCGATTAAACGGCGGCGGCTAACCGGAATCTTGATGAACTCCAGGTAGAGCTTGGTGGAGAGTAGCTTGGTGACCATGTTGGTGATTTTGGAGACCAGGAAGGGGTCGAGGGAGTAGCGAGCGGCTAGGATTTTGGAAGAGTAGCCGTGGGCAAGGCGGGAGAGGACCATGGCGACGGTGTAGTCGGAAGGGAGGAAGAGGTTGGAGGCGGCATTGAGAGGGACATCAGTTCATATATTGGATGAAAAATAGGACGAGGGTAGTTTTTGTATTTTCAATTTTTGTTTTTTTGACGTCTAAAAAATCAGGCACGTGAGTTGTACGTATCCAATTTAAACGAATAAATTGACGGAAAAACAAACATTTCTTCAAAAACCAACATAATAGATCAAAAACCCGCGGTCCAAAACAAGTTACATTAGTTATCAATTTTGTCAAACATGTTACATCTTTTTCATACTTTTCCCTAATCTTAAACACACAACCTACATAGTCTAAAACCTACAAATTAATCTCAAACACAATATAACACAATATAATTACCTCAAACTTTGAATATACATAACACAATAGTCTCAAACTGAAACACAATAAGTCTAAACTTTAAACATAACTTCTAAACCGAAGAAGTTGCTCGGTCGAACCGAAAAGTTGGTTTAAACCGAAGAGAACCACCCAAAAAAACTAGAACCAGAAATCGGCCGGTTTTAGTAAAACAGATCGGTTTTTCAAAAACAGACCGGTCCAACCCGATTCTTCATATACATTTCGGTCTTTTAATCAAACCGGACAGAGGTCTGATACCCGATCGGACCTCCGGTCCGGTTCGGTTATGATAACACTGGTCTCCCAGTCCAAATGGAACACTCGCTGCCTCCGAAAGCGTAAGCCGTGCAAGAACAGTTGTTCAAAGTTCAAACATATCGTTTCGCATTCCTCGATGCTCCCAACAGACACGAATTGAGGGTCGTCGGGATGTTTCGTGTTCTGCATCGGCAAAAATCGATCTTTCTGGGAATTCGAAATCCCGATTCCACAGCTCAGATTAGAGGTCCTTCTGCACCCAACCAATCGCTCAAATTCCAATCTATTGACAAGTTTTGACTGAAAAACCAAACAAATCATCACCGAAGTTGTCTGTGCTTTCACTGCAGACACTAAACGGGCCGCACAGCCGATAAACCTGGCACTGCTGCCTCGTCTGCAACCAAAAAAATGTTCTACTGCTGGGGATGTCCTAATTAGGTTGTGAGCTTAGCTAAGTAGTAATATCGCGAATGAATGCAGCAACAAGGGTAAGAATTTATTAAATGAAAAACTGCTTCATGTTTAGAACGTAATTGGAGGAACATACAAGCATTTTCTAGTAAATGAACAAGGACAATAAAAGAAGACTTGGAAAGAGCAGTTGACAAAGGCTATTTGCAGTAACTATGGAAAATCAAGTCAAGAGGTTAGAATACTTACCAGATTGACCAGTCTGCTCCATAAGCAATCATGGACGAGAATTCAGCTTAATTTGTTATCCAGACGTGCTTTGATCTTTGAACTCTCCTTCATGTTGTCAAACTACGAATAATTTAGACTCCAGGATGATGCCACTGATTTTGCACTGGCTAGGAATTGACATTGTTACTGTTTGCTGCCACCAAAGTTTTCCATTTCATCAAGCAAGAAAGAACACCAGCAATGCAATATTATATGAAGGTTTGAAACCAAAACACCAGCAATATCACATTTAGAGGTGGATTTCAAATCCCCGTAACGGCAATGTCATTAAAACTCCTTTGAGCAAGTAAGGCATACAATGACATGGTATAAGCTTTAAGGCATTATGTAATGGAAGATCATACAAAAGTGTAAGCATTCAGATTGCCTTTTCAGGGTAGAAAACAGGATTCATAATTTACATGAAGTGCTAGACCTATGTTCTTTTGCCACATTTAGCGAAGCTAAACAACCTGAACCAAGTTGGTGGCACCTTCTTTTACTGAAAGGCTGAACTGCTGCCTCTAATCAGCAACTGAAAAAATTCCACTCAATGAAATTGAGGAATCCCGATTATCAAGTCTCAACTGTGGGTGCACATGATACAGGACAGCAGAGAACGACCGGATGCCGCATGAAAAAAACGATTTCCACTTCCCATGCTTGCAGGCTTCTACATAGAAATTTATACTGCTAGACAGTAAGGTCTAGTTCACAATCCTCATCTGTAATTCTTACACCACATTGAATTCGTCTCAACACGCTAACCCTGCCATATAGAGCACCATATAGTCCGATATTTACAGACCTTTGTCTTTTCTTCCGTGAGCCAGTGTGGTCACTTTCTGTGAGTGAAGATTTGATTTTAACGCCTGCCATTGTTGCATCCGCTTCATTTCCTTTGCATTCCCGGAATGACTTATCCTGTGGTTGATTTAATCCTCGAGAATGACCGAAATAATAAAGAGGATCGATGTAGCATGATGATGAAGATACAATGCCTCTCAAGTTAATTGGCTGTATGAGTTCTATGAATTCCTGGATTTCATGATAGCTTGAGTGATCAGAATATGGCACTGAATATATGTGTTCATGAAACTTTTCAACTGATAGCATAGTACAATTTTGTCCATCTTTCTGGCTGCTAACACTCGTCATTCTTTTGAACGCATTTCTGCAGGAACTTTGCAGAGACCTTTTACCCTGTTCTCGAGATTTTATTATCCAAGGAAGTCCAGAAGGCATAATTCCTAGGGTCGGGCGCACTGCATTCAGTCCACTTAAGGTATCAATGGTAAAACTGTAACGAGGAACAGCACGAACTCTGGAAAAAGTAGTATTGGTTGTGAATGTATCGTGATAGCCAAGAAGATGTAGAGTTTGCAAGCGCTCTGGCCACACCCAGATCTGCAAATGAGAAAACGGAAGGATTAATCCATAAACAAAAAAACAGGAAATGTGGACCCCCACTGTCCTTAGATCAGACACATAACTAAACTTGAAGCAGCACCAGATAAGCTCATGATGATGCATCACGAGATCCCATTAGATAGGCAAAGTTTGAGATTTGAGTATACCTTTGTTACACACGCTGGAAGTGGGTACAGTTATGTAACTTTTCTGATTAAGCACGCATCCATTTCATTAAAGAATAAACTTGACAGAAATTATGGTGGCAAAACTTCGTTTTACACAGGTAAGCTAGAATTAAGTTTCTACCATGTGAGTTTCTTAGGATGTATTCCTAAGAATCACGTTGTCAAAGAAAATACCAGGATCAAACCTTGATTTTGAGCATCCTTGAAATATAAAGTAGAAGATCTTCTTTCCCCAAATTGTCAATTGCAATGATGATATCATGGTCAGGGTGAGATGCAATGAGATCGACTACCTGTAGGAAGGCAATACACGTGAAAAGCTTCTAACATACTATGCTGCACCATGCATCACCTCTTCTTTTTTCCTCTCTTGTTACACCATGTATAGACAGTTGCTTATTGTTACATCAAGCTGTTATCATTCTAGTTTTGGTTCTAAGTAATTCAACAATCTCACTAATAATCTAATAGTATATCTATCTCCTGTTACATGAGAGAACAATTAACTCCTACTCTTATCTTTTAATGTACTAGTATTGGTATTCGGAAAGCATAGGAGTACAAGCATTAAGTAAACTACGCAGCGCATCTTACTACATACTCAAATTAAAATTTACTCAGCTACTGTTTCAACATATGAAGATTTTTCTACAGCTCATTTGAATAATCATCTAACTACTCAGTATATGAACACTTCCAAGCAACCACTTATTTTCTACTTCCAAGCATCTTGAAATGTCTTTCCTACTACTGATGATGAGGCTATGAGGAGGCAATGCAGTATGATATACAAGAGTCAAGTACCTGTTTGGCAGCAATTTTTCTAGGAGGGAAAGCATATAACGGATTACAATACGTATTATCCATATACACAATGTCAACTTCAGTGTCCTTGAGAGCATCCACAATAATAGACTTTGATTTATTGGAGCTGTCGCAGGTAGTCTCCCATCTGAAATCTCCAGTATAAAGCATGCAACCAAATTTCCCACGGAACAAGAACATCACGGCACCTGAAAAGTTACAGACAGAAATGCTTACCGATGTCAGTTATGTAACAAATGTCAAGTGGACAAACTTTCTGTACTAACAAGTGAGTTTATATGTATCAGACTCGACTTCCTCCGCAATTACAAAAAGCTTCAATATTTAAGACGAACTGATGGTTGAAAGACATAAGATGTAGATAAAGTGACAGCTGATAGAGCGAGTTTATACATAATATCCCGAAGATTAACCTGGAAGAGACTAAAATACACACTCGTTCATTAAACTTTATTGTGATAATCGTGACAGAAGCATCAATTGTAACAACAACAGAGTCCCAAATTGAAATACCTGGACAGTGGTTTGCGTCGATTGGCATAACCTCAAAGGCGACCGTGGATCCGGAGTAAGGGGATTTAAGGGAGAGCGAGTGCCATACGCCGATGTCGAGTAGCCGAAGCAGGGAGAAGTTGAAGTTGGGGAATTTAACAGGGAGAAGTTTGGCGGTGATGCGGGAGCAGAAGAGAGGTCCCTTAGACCAGGAGGAGGAGAGCCCCTGTGTATGATCGGCGTGGAGGTGAGTGAGAAAATAGGCTTGGCTTCCTTCCGCCCAACGATCGACGGATATGAGACCTCTTTCCATTCCTTTCAGATAGGCCAGAGATGCTGTTGCATGCTGACCTCGCCGGAGGAGGATAAGAGTGAAAGAGACTGAGACTCTCACCAAGCCGAAGCGATTCTTTTTTTTTTTTTTTTCACATGGAAGCGATTCAATTTGGCGGGCGGAGTTCGTTTTTTTTTTCTTTTAAAATAATGCACTCTAATATAGTAATACTATTATGGGTAATCATATAAAAATGCGGTAACTGTTCAATAGTTTTTGGGTTAATTACCTCAACCGTTACCTATGTTTGACAATGTGACTGAACCGTTCAAACTTGAGCTCAACCGTTACTTAAGTTGACACATGTGACTGAACCGTTACTATGACCTAACTGCCGTTATTTCTTCCCGTTAAGTACCACCATGTGCTTGTCACGTGATATAGTTGTAATTTAAAGTTCCCAAACTACCCTCTTGTCTACTTAAGCAGCTGTTCTTAGGTCTACGATGGCAGCAGTCGCCCGACCTGATGCAGCAGCGTCAACAGGTCACGGAGGAATCTTCCCAAGGAGGAGACTCCACTCTGAAGGATCTTCTGAATCTGCTATACTTTGGGTCCATGTTCGACGTGAAGCCGCAAAGTGAGTACACATCCACGATGCTGACTAGGACCCACGAGACGTCGGATGCCAAATCGAACACCAGACCAGACCCCTGCAATGCAATACTACGTCGTGGAAAAAACAGAGAGAGGAGATGAGTCTTTTTCCGACAACGATTTTGGGATTGGTCCAACAGTGGGTGATGCTGAGAAAGGTGGTTCCTTTGAGAGCGTAAGGTTTGTACTTGAATGGGTTTCGAAGTCCATGGAGGAGTTCATCGTCGGAGAGGCGCTGAAGTTGCTGATGCGATGTTGATTCTGTTCATGGTGGAAGAACCTGCTTCCATGGCTGCCGCAGAAAAAGCTCCAAGATTTAAGTCAATGAAGAGCTGATGAGTGGACTCCCTGAGCTGATTTGATGATCAAAGTTGTCTGTTGGAAAATGCTATTTTGATTTGGTTAAGACTCAGTAATGAAATATACGCTTTTTCGTTCAAAAACAATGCTTTTTCACTTCCAATTTGTCCATACAGATATATTGTTCAACAAGCTTTTTTTCTAAAAAAGAGAAGTTCAGCTAATATTTTATCTGACATACCAAAGTGCAGCTAATAATATGGTAATTAATCCTAAAAGATCTGATGTTATATAAATCGATAAATTCTTACTTTAGAAACTGGTAACTTTGTAGGACTGAATTAAGCTCAAATTTGTCCATAAAGCTATACATGGTGGGATTTTGAAAGAACAATGGGAGTTTGCGAAAAATCGAGCTGTTGAAAGTCGACCCAATCAGAAGTTAGTTGTAGTCTTTGTCATTGTTGTTGTTGTTGTTTTTGTTCTAAGTTCAATTGCGAATAATTAGTAGAAGTTAGTTGTAGCTGTGTCTGTAACTGAATTGTGTCTGTAAATGAACTGTGTCTGTAACTGAAACTGAAGGATGAAGAACAATGTGTATTTTGCGAAGGTGGTGACTTATCTTTTCTGAACTGTGATTAAAAGGTGACTTAAGTTTGTGAATTGTGATTAAAATGTGACTTATGTTCGACGTACTGTGATTAAAAGGTTACTTAAGTTTGGACATTTTGTTACCCAATCGTTACTAAAATACAGAATACATCCGAAAATACAGAATCCATAATCCAGAACTCAGAATACGTCAACAACAGAACTCAGAATACATCAACAAAATCCAGAATTCAGAATACATCAACAACATAACTTGATGCTGCAATTTGCGAAAATGTTCCCTTGGTGGTGTGTTCTTGACAGGTCAGCAGTTCATCTTAGCAACACAACAGCCTCTCAACATTCCAATCCCTAAATTCACAAATCATTCAAGTAAGAGACGCCATAAGAGTGTACACTTACATAACTTTTTTATTTAAACTTCTCTTTCTCTTAGTCATTACCAAGTTTCGACACTGAAAAAGTACAACAAGCAATAATGCAATAGGAACCAACAAACACACATGTGATCCCACCAGTGAGTAACGACACTGATAAATAATCCGAGACAGATAGAGATAGAGATCCTTCATTGTCTGGGAATAGGAAAGTTAAGTTTTTTTGAACTGAGTTCATATAGACAATTAGTTGACCCAAATGCAGAATCGCATATGTGGGAGCTGAAATCTGTAGCAGAATCATACTACGAATCAACCTTCCAAACAAGAAAACACTAAAACATGTCCTTGTTGTTGAATCAAACCAAATCAGAAACTTCAAATTTTACAACTTCTTTCCCGACACGCTTGACGAACGGAGCTAAGGGAGGGGTCCATCTTCAAATTTTCAACCCTCCAGAAGGTCTTGCAACAATTATTGACCCAAATCAAGTGGTACGACCCAATAGAAAGTTCAGTAGAGACAAGAACCTCTTACCTCCTAGAGAGCAGAGCGATGACGAGCAAGGACCCAAAGCAGAGGAACTGGGGGCGGTGAAAATGGTGATGATTGGAGTGGCTGAATCTCGATTACAAAGGAACTATTGCTTGATTCGACCCTTGACGGAGGGCAGCTTCTGAGTAGCGTAGAGGGATACGGCGATTAGCATAAAGCCGTATAGCCACATTGAGAACAGACCCAGTCGAGATGCCTGAGAATAAACCAGTCGGGAAGTTCAAATGTGACAGGGGCATTATTGTCCTTTCAAATGTCTTCAAATAATTTTAATTAGGTCATGTGCTGTGCACGTGCCACTTTGACGGTCAGATTGGACGAAAAGTTCACGGAGTAACCTTTCAGTCACATCTTCAAACTTAAATAACGTTTCAGCTACACAAAAAAAGATGAGTAACCTTTTAATCACATGGGTCAAACATAGGTAACGGTTGAGGTAATTAACCCATAGTTTTTTATAGGCTAAATCCCAAATAGTTCCACGAACTTTGGACGATTTACAAATAGTTATCTAAACTATAAATTTTAAAAAATGGTCACCTAAACTTTGGACGAAAATGCAAAGAGCTACCTCAACTTTGACACGTGGGACAAATTGTTACCTCCGTTCGTTAAATTTTTCGTTAAATATGGACGGAAAATGATGTGTCAGCACATGATTAGTTCATAATTTTAAAAACTATATTATTTTTTAAAATACCAAAAGAATCAGAAAAATTCTAAAACAACTTAAAAATTAATAAAACAAATAAGAGTTTTTAGTATATTTTTTGTATTTAAAAATATGAAACAATTTTTTATAAAAAAAATTAATCATTTATTGCCCCATGTGTCAAAGTTGAAGTAGCCGTTTTTTAAAATTCAAAGTTCAGATAGCTATTTCTAAAACGTCCAAAGTTCTAGTATTTATTTGGTATTTAACCCCTTTTTTTATTTAATTAGAAATTTATAAGTTTTGGATTGAGTAGGAAACAAAAATTAGGAATCCTTCAAAAGTTCTACCATTGTGAAGTACCACTTAAAACTCAAATCTATAAGAAAAAGATATGATACTTATGAATCTATACATAAAATTCATTACAAATATCAAATTAATTTATATGTTAAATGCATTTAATTATTATTTTATTGGGCAAATAGCAGACAAAACATCTTGATTGTTATAAATTTGAATTTTTTTTGTTAAGATTTTAGTATACTTTTAACCATATTTTAACATTCTCTTTTAACTCATATTTACGAATATTAGTTTACATTGAACTCTTCACTCGAGTTCATATAGTAGGTTATAGCATGATCACTCGACCTTTTAATAGGAATTCACTTAAATAACATTCTTCATTCGAGTGTATATCATGAGTTTCAGCTCAGCTACTCTGAATTTTAATGGGAGTTCACTTAAAGGATATACATAAGATTTACACCTGTTGGGTATTAATCCGCATACCCTCGGATGGCCTGGTGAAGACCGACCTGACTCGAAATAAGTGATGGTGTCACCCCTGATACAGTGAGGGTGCGCCACCCACGAAACCAGGATACAGTCTCTGCTTTAGGACAGATTTAAAAGCCAAGACCCGGGATGTTGCAGTATAGGGGCACGCCACATAAGCACACCATAAAGGCGCGACATAAATGCATGCCTGAGTGAAAGCCCATATTCCCTTCTTCCTTCTACGGCACGAACAACACAAGACTCTATGTCACACAGAGGGTAATGGGGAAGTAAGCATGCAGGACATGGGTCCAGAAAACAAGGGCATTATGCACAAGGGCACTATGCACAGGAGACCAAGCAACACGAGACTCGAGACATAACCATGGTCAGTCAACTAGATGACACATGGGATGACCATGGTCAAGATTAAATTCAGTCAGGTTAGAGGTAAGGTTTTAAATACCCTCACCCATCTTCATTCCAAACTAATGTAACATTGCACTCTTGACTTCACACATATTTCCTCCATAAACGAACATTCGACTGACTTGATCGTCGAAGGGGAAACAACGGGAACTCCTGAACTTTCCTTATGCGCAGGTTAACGGAGCAGCAAGAAAACCAACTCGGAAAGCACCGGAAAGAGTCCTACCGGAAAACGTGATCAAATATCTGGCGCCGTCTGTGGGAACCTTGAGCAAAATTAGTCATGGCTCCTCCCAACATTAGAGCAAAGAGTAACCAAGTCGAAGCTACGAAAAATGATGCCCTCCACCATCTCCAGCAACACTTGGGGGCCTTGGCGTACTTACTGTCACCGACCCGGAAACCGGAGGGACATACTTCCCATCTACCAGCCTACCAGGCGTCGCCCACACCCCAACCGGTGGCTGCGGTCGAACCTGAGGTGCACAAATCAGTCGAGTCAACAATAGCATCTTCAGGTAAGGCACCGCCCCGGGTGGAGGCAGACTCGAAGTCGCTCCTAACGCTTGCCTTCATGGCAACGCTGGACAAGGTCATTGCATGCAACATTCGAACATCCTTGTGGAACGATCCCCTCGAGTGGAAGAAGTGACCTCCCGCCATCATCCTCATCGAGCGTCGCCCCGGACAGCTCAGCCTCACCTGAGCGCTGCCGCACCTTGTATAGAGTTGACAATGTCTCATCCCCCTGGCACAATGACCCGAGAGTAAATCGAGGAGCTTGTCACCTAAAACGTTAAAGAGTAGAAGAATGGAGTCATGTCTATCATGCGTGACAAAGCATCACATTCTCTAGCTCCCGAGATACTGGCGGTAACCGTGCCTAAGCATGTGCAAAATCCACGAATCGACTATTACTGAGGTGAAGGCGACTCGGTCGAACACATACAAAGACACGAGTCTTCACTCCTGGGGTGGACTAGCGATGAAAATCACTTTGCCCTACTCTTCCTGGTCACCCTAGGAGGTGTCGCTTCACATGGGTTCTTCAGGCTAACCAAAGTCTCCATTCGGTCTTGGGTCAACTTGAAGGAAACATTCATTGTGCAGTACACGAGGGGAAGACAACTGCTCAAAAGCATAGGTACGTTGGACCACCTAAAGCAAAAGAACGAGGAGAGCCTGGGGGATTTCTACACCAGGTTCAACAAGGAACTAGCAGGAATCGACCAGGTCATCACAGGAGGTGAGACCATACGAGCATTCGTCAGGGAGCTCGGTCCACGAGGATTGGCTCTACACGACAGCTTGAGTATCATCACGGTCAACACCGTAGAAGATTTAGCGTCTCGTGCAAAATCATATGTTAATTTGGAAATAGCTAAGGAGGGAAGGAGGTTTCCCAAGGAGTCGAAGAAGGATATTAAGGAAGGTAAGATGCCCGAACACCGTCCAGCGAAGGCGTTGCATGAACAACGTTGTCCCTTCTTGGCGCTCCCTTCTTGGCGCGCCCCACTCGAGAAGTGTACGAAACATTGTTCACTCCCATAAATAAGGATGTCTACGCGGTACTGACCGAAATGGAGAGAAATGACTTGGTGACAATCAGATTCAGATGCATATTTCCGATACAATCAGATTTAGATGGTGGAGGGCGACGCGCAACACACTGTATTCTATGCTGATGGTGATATTTATCACTATACAGTCATGGCATTTGGGCTGATCAATGTGAGCGCCACCTATCAAAGGATGGTGAACAAGCTATTTGCAGGGATGATTGGCAACACAATGGAAGTTTATGTCGACGACATGATGGTGAAGTCGATCAAGAGGGTCAACCACGTGGAAGACCTGAGGAAGTCTTTCGAGTGTATGCGCCTTCATCAAGTGCGCTTCAATCTCAACAAATGCGCCTTCAAAGTCCACTCAAGAAAGTTTCTGGGCAACATGGTAAGACAAAGAGGGATCGAGTTAAATTCGAAAAAATTGGAGGTAATCGAGATGATGAAGAGCCCGATATTCCACAGGGAGGTGCAGCGCCTGAATGGAAGATTAGCGGCGCTCAACCGTTTCTTGGCTAAGTTCGGTGAAAGATCACCCCTTTTTTTTCCAGGTCTTGCGCGCCAATAAGAAGTTTGAATTGAATGTACGCTTGAGTGTGAAAAGACATTTCAAGACCTTAAGCAACACCTCAGGACGCTCCTACCTCTAGCAAAGCCCTCAAAAGGCGACGCCTTTTTCCTTTACTTAAGCATCAGTCGTGTAGCAGCCAGCTTAGTCCTAGCAAAGGAGTTAGAAAAGGGTCAAGTTCCAGTTTATAATGTATCCAAAGTTCTCACAAAGTCTTAAATGAATTACATCGAAGTTGAGAAGTACCTCTATGCGTTGACAGTTTCGGCTAGGAAGCTCCACCTTTACTTTCATGAACATGAGATCACTGTCTTAACAAATCAACCTTTAAAACACTTCCTGGAAAAACCAGACAACTCAGGAAGAATGATAAAATGGCAATTGAACTCAGTGAATTCTGAATTAACTTTGCCCTGAGAACGACAATAAAGGGTGAAGCCTTGGCTGACTTCATCGTTTGTCAACCTACACGGCGGAAGCGCCACCCGATACAAAGGAATTGGAAAAACCATGGAAACTACACACTAATGGGTCTTCATCCGTTGATGGTTTGGGGGCGGGACTCGTCCTAACCCCACCAGATGGCGGCACCTCTATTCGTTATGCATTAGTATTCACCTTCAAGGCCACCAATAACGAAGCCGAATATGAAGCGCTACAGGTTTAAGATTGGCAAAGGGAGTCGACGCTGCCCACCTACACGTATACTGCGACTCTCAGCTGGTGGTAAACCAGGTCAGAGGAGAGTACGCTGCAAAGGGGGGAGATGAAAATTTACCTGAAAGAGACAGATGCCTTGGTGGAATGGTTTGAGAGTTTTAAAATTGAAGCAATACCACGTGAATAAAACCTGGAAGCGGACGTCCTAAGCAAGTTTGCATGGCTGGCGCCGCCCCTGGAGGTACACTTTGTGGAAAGTATTAAAGAAAAGACAGGTTGGGAGTGCGCAAACATTGACAAAGTGGTCTATTGGGCAGCACCTATCCACACTTACTTAGAGTCAGGAGAGTTGCCAGAGGATGAAGCTCAGCTTAGAAGAATTGTGAGGATCGCGCCGAATTACAAAATAATCGATGGGACGCTATACAAAAAGGGGTTTTCAGCGACCTACCTCTGGTATGTCACTCAGCCTGATACCACCACCATCCTAAGGGAGGTACACGAAGGATACGTCGCTTCTCATGAGGGTGTGAGATCTATTGTTCAGAAAATCCTTAATCAAGGCTACTATTGGCCCACCATGAACAAAGAAGCGACCGACATAGTGTTAAAATGCGAGTCATGTCATAGGTATGGAGCAAAATTGGTGCGCCACCCTTCAGAACTAACAAGTATTAGCGCTGCATGGCCATTCGCGCAATAGGGGATCGACCTAGTCAGACATTTGCCTAAATCAAAACAACGCTCTTACATAATAGTGGCCATTGACTATTTTTCGAAATTGATCGAGGCAAAAGCATTGGCATCGATCCACAACAGAGTTTCAGGTGATAAAGTTCATCAAGTCAAGAATCATTTCAAGGTACGGGATCCCGAGCATCCTAGTCAGTGACAATGGCCCACAATCAAACATGCGCAAGTCAATGGACAAGTCGAAGCAGCAAACAAGATTATACTAAACAGACTAAAGAAAAGAGTCGACGCAGGAAAATGGACAGAGAAGTTGGAAAACGTAATCTAGGCATTACGAACCCCACCCAAGGCGGCCATAGGGGAGGCGCCCTTTGGACTCGTCTACGTATCAGAAGTCGTTGCTCCAACCGAAATAGCTGTGACGTCTCATAGAGTCAAAAATTTCGAAGCAACGACCAATGATGAGCAAATGCGACACGAATTAGATATGGTGGACAAAAAATGGGCATCGGACCATTTACAAGTCAAGATGCGCCTCGCAACAACACGATACTACAACAGGCGAGTCTCATCTCGCCATTTTTTTGTGGAGGAGAGGGTATGGAGAAGAAACGAGTTCTCGCTACAAGATCGGAAGAATAAACTATCATTAAAATGGGAGAGGCTCTATAAGGTCATTGCTATACCCCATCCAAATGCATACATTCTAGAAGACGCAGATGGGAAAATGCTGAAAAATACATTAAATGCGGAGCACTTGAAAAACTTTTATGCTTAAAAGAGCGCCGCCAAAGATCAACATGTAATTCAAAATTTCATGTTTACGGAAATGATTAATTGTGTTGCCTGCTTTAGAATAATTACTTAATGGCAAAATGCTTAAGTATCAGCTAACATATCTTAGTATATTACCCATGACTTAATGGACAAAAAGCTTAAGTCTAAAAGGATGAATGCAAAAGGTGACTTTAAATGTAATGCTAAGATAATGGCGCCGCTATTACCAAGAAAGAAACGACACTTAGCCAAATATCGAGTAAAAAGAAGCCACAATATATATTAAAAGGTGTTGTTCTTACATCACTAAAAGTAAAGAAAAATGAAAACTACTAAAAAGAAGGGAAATGGAAAGCTACTCCTAGGGTGGGGGCGCCGCATTTTCTTGCGGAGGGGGCGCCGCATCTTCACTGGAATGGGGAAGAGACGTCTCTGACTTCGCTTCGCTCTCAGAGTCAGATTCCTTTTCCTGGCGTCGCATATCCAAGTAGCTCTTCATGCATTGGAAGTGCAGCACGTCTAAGTCAGGGAAGAACTTTTGCATGTCTTCCTCAAGTAGGCTTGTTCAAATTAAACGGTTTGGATGAACTAGTCTGTTCTGGAACTAGTTTGGTTTGAACCGGTTCGGCCGAACTAGTTCCAAAACCAAACCAATATTTTTAGACTTCAAATAGACCAGTTCAAAATAGTACCAAAAATCCAGTTCGACTCGACTCATTTTTTTATACTGGTTTATAGTTACATTTAAATCAAACCACTTTAAACATTAAACCATCTCTAATAAACCAAGTCAGTCTGATGTCTCTCAGCCATCGGTCTGATGAACCAAACCAGTCTCCAGAATTCCAGACCAGTATTCTATTCGGCTTCGTCCTATTCGACACAAGTTTTTTTACCGGTTCGGTTCTGATTTGAACCAGACCGAATCTTAGCCAACATTATTATAGAAAACAGACCAAAACAGTTCGAACCAGACCAGTTCCTTTTGCCATAAACCAGACTAGTTTTTTTAGAAACATAATAAAGTACTGGTTTTTTACAAACTAGACCAGTTCAGTTCTGAACCGGTTCAATCCTGAACCGGTTCATGAACAAGCCTATCCTCAAGGGAGCCGTACACCGCCATAAAAGTAGAGCGACACCCTATGACCGCGTCCATGCCAAAAGAAGCGCTCCCTTTATAATCCTCCACCCCTTTTTCAAGGCGTTTGGGCATCTCCTGCTCCTGTGTGATCACCTTCTGCTCCGCGGATAAGGCGCGCGTCTCCATTTTAGCACGCTCAACCTTCGAGAGGTCAAGTTGCCTGCGAAGATCGTCCACCTGGGAAGAGAGGCAACCCACCTCCGCTAGCGCCGACTTCAAGCGCTCCCCCTTCTCTGTCACATCCGTACGAAGGTCCGCTGTCTTCACCTGATCCCCTACAAGGTGCACATCGACATCCACCAACTAACGCTCTAGAGGCGCACATCACATCCTTGAGGAAACACTCTTTCTCTTCAGTAGAACGCAACCAGTCAGATGTCGACGCCTTTTCGTCAAGAAGACTTATGAGGGTCTCGCTCATCTGGAGTTGTGTGGGGATCATCTGAAGAAAAACCAAGTGTTAGAAAATCATTTAAGAATGAAAAGGCAAAAAATTGGAGTACCTGGGAAATGAGGGATAGCTCACGGTGCACCAAACCCTCAGCAGTGCCACCCTTAGTAAAAATACGGATCCTGTCGCTTGGGGGCAGGCGCCCGCAAACAAGTGGAACCCCAAGTTAGGGTCTGCTATGGAGTTCCCTTTTACCAAGGGGACACCCTTGAGACACTCACAGGGCGTCCAAGCCTCTAGGAGCGCCTCTTCGCTCACATCCACCTTCAAGTCGCACCTCAAATTGAAGATCGGGTCAAGGTAAAGGAGGGCATTCCCCTTATCCTCACGCTCGATAGGGGCGTCGCGATGCGGGGACTCACCCGCAGAAACGGTAAAAGTGTGCACCGGTAAGGAGAATAGAGCATCATCCTCTTCAAACTCCTACGTAGGGACATCAACCCGACGCGCCAGAACCTTCTTCTGGGAGGAAACCTCTGAAGATGACCCCAACGGCACTCAGGCATCGCCACCCACCTTCTTCACTGTAGAATCAGTAGAAAACTCGATATAAGACCATGAAATCATTGAATCTGTCACTACGGGCGCGCCATATTTCTTAGTATACAGAATGTTAAGTTGTCGATGTAGAACTGTATCATTAGCATATCGAGAATAAGAGACTACACCTTTTAATGTCTCCACATATTCCAGAGAGTCAGGGTTGAAGACCTCTTGGAGCACCGTAAAAGGATCAATATAATCCTCATAGCGAGCTTTCTTCTTCTCTCTCATACTAGGCGCGCTCTTTCTCTTGAAAGCCTCAGGACCGTCGCCGTGACTTGAAGTCAACTTCTTGCCACACTGCTGTTTCGGGATAATAGTACAGGCGTGAGCAAGGCGCACTAAATCTTTCTCAGCAAAAAGGATAGGGAAGAGTTATTACCCGGGGTGGTGGAGAAGGGCGAGGCGCCGTTGATGAAATGTCGGCGCGCCTTAAATCTGCCTCGGTCGTCGCCTTGGAGATGTAAACGGTGCCACTATGTTCATTATCAATGATTATTTAGGAGAGCGTCTCCACATCCACATACGTGCACTCATCTATAGAAGGAATGGGGTCACGCTGTGCCTTAGTATTGAGACACCAAGAGACGCCCCCTTAAAAAAAAGGTATCAGACCTTCCAATTGGAATTTCAGGTTTTAAAACCTTGGACGATGGGATGAAAGGTGTCGCACGACCAACTATTGACATTGAAACTACGAGAAATGAAAAGAAAGATGCTGGAGTTATTGGTGTCGGGGCGATAAAAATGCCGAAACAAGGAAAGGGAATAAGGGTATCTCGGTCATGACAAAATATTTTAAAACCAACCCAAACGTGAATAGTGTTCGGGGAAAGCTGGGTAGGAGAAACGCTGTAATATTTACACATCTCCACCAACTCGGGACAATAAGGGAACCTTAAACTCACATCAATTTGAAGCGGGATAATGGTTTACTCGCCCGGTTGAGGCATACTCACATGATGGAGATTTTAAGGGTATGTCTCATTGGGAATGGGATACCGAGGAGAAAAACTCTCGTCCATCCCCGACTCCTTGAAAGCTTTTTCAAAAATGGCTATAGAAAGTATATTCGGTTTAGGGTCTGAGAACCTGGGAGAAAAGAACACATTGGTCTCACCTGAAAATCAAGAGTTCCCTGATTCCTTCGACATGGCGCGATGTAGGAGTTGAAGGCACCAACTAATGCGATCTGAAGAGACGGGAACAATCTTGTCTCGAGCAAGGCAGGTGCCGCAAGGAATGAAGGTCGAAGGAAAGACAGAGAAAGTTGAGATTTCTAGAGAGAATGAGGAAGATTTTTTAGAGAGAGAAAGCTTGAAAGTGAAGAGTGGGACCAAAAATGTTGTGGAGGAAGGTATTTGTAGGAGAAGAAGTGACAGTTCGAATGCAACATTTTTATTCAAAAAAACGGTTTGCACGCAACAGTTCCCTCTAAAAGCGGTTCAAATACAACGCGGTTCTCTCCAATAAAATTGTTCAATACAATGGTTCTCTCCAAAAAGAAACGGTTCAGTCTCTTCGAAACCGTTCCTTAGAAGCTGAAATATTGCCTCGAAAAGACAAAGATATTCAGCCACGTGGCACGATGCCATCAAGACAATATTCCAATTTGAAATAAAGTAATTATGACTGCACCACCACGTGTCATCCTCTCATTCGACGGGTTCGGAATCCGAAGAGATTGTAACGAAAAAGAACAAAGTGGCGCGCCAGACCTTGCATCAGTAGATCCTACATCGCGTCCCCCAGGAAAACAGGAGCAGGAAGTTCAGCTCCTAGAAGGGTCATCGCTTTTTAGAGCATTCAAACCCAAGGGCGAGCGCTACTCACCCTTCGCTTGGGGGGCAAGATGTTGGGTATTAATCCGCATACCCCCAGATGATCTGGTGAAGAATGACCCGAATCGAAATAAGTTTGTTGCCGCCTCTGATACAGTGAGGGCGCGCCACCCACGAAACCAGGATAGAGTATCCATTTTAGGACCGACTTCAAAGCCAAGACCCATGATGTTGCAGTATAGGGGAGCGCCACAGATGCACGCCATAAAGGTGCGCCCGAGTGGAAGTCCATCTTTCCTTCTTCCTCCTACGACACGAACAACACAAGGCTCTATGCTAGACAGATGGTAATGGGGAAGCAAGCATGCGGGACAAGGGTCCAGAAAACAATGGCACTACGCACAGGGCACTATGCACAGGACACCAAGCAACACGGGACTCGGGACATAACCATGTTCAGTCAAATAGATGACCCATGGGATGACCATGGTCAGGATTAACTTCAGTGAGGTTAGAGGTGAGGTTTATAAATACCCTCACCCATCTTCATTCCAAACTACATTGCACACTTGACTTCACACATATTTCCTCCAGAAACGAACATTCGACTGACTTGATCGTCGGAGGGGAAACAACGGGAACTCCCGAACTTTCCTTATGTGCAGGTTAACAAAGCAGCAAGACAACCGACTCGGAAAGCACCAAATAGAATCCTACCGAAAAACGTTATCCAACAACACCTATGGACTCTAATACCACGTAGAAATTAAATATATTAGGGAAGATTGTAATAAAATAGATGATCAACTATCTACTAGTAAATAACTTGTAGATTTGCCAGGAGTGAACATTTTAAACCAATTTGAACATTTTAAACCAATTTGAATGAATGAAATCTTACATTTTTTTTTATATATATTGTCAAATTCAAATGGGTTCAACAATTATAAATAATCTGAAATTTGAATAAAATCTGGAGTTATTTGAACTAACTATAAAAAATCAATTCAAAAATGACATACTACATCTTTCTAATACATATCTATATAATAAAATGGGTTAATAACCAAATTGCTACCCTAATTTTGGACACTTTACAAATCACTACCCAAATTTTAAATTTTCAAAAAGTGTTGCTTAAACTTTGATACGTGGGGCAAATTGCTTTCTCCGTTAAGTTTCCGTTAAATATGACCAGAAAATAACGTGGCAACACATGATTGGTCCATAATTTTAAAAACTATATTATTTTTTAAAAATACTAAAAAAATAAGATTTTTTTTTTAAAAAAACTGTAAAATTAATAAGAAAATGAAGAGTTTTAAATATAATAATTTTATTAAAAATATGAAATAAAAATAAAAATGAATGATTAGTTTTGTTTCATAATTTTCAATAAAAATATTGTATTCAAAACTCTTATTTTCCAGTTTTTTTATGAATAGTTTTAGTTTTTTTTTTAAAAAAAAAAATCTAAATTACGGATCAATCATGTGCTGACATATCATTTTCCGTCCATATTTAATTGAAAACTTAACAATGTAGCAATTTGCCCCAAGTCCGAAAATACAGGTAGCAAAATTTTGAAAAAGCAATGTTCATGTAGCAATTTATAAAGTTCCCAAATTTTAGTTAACGGTTTGGTTATTAACCCTAATAAAATTATAATTGATTTGATACTGTTTCATTACCATATACTTGTTTTTATTGTATCGTTCTAATACCATTTTTAATATTATTCTCATGCCGTTTATAATAGTTTTTGACTTCTGTATAATCCTTTCTAATATTGATTCGGATCATTGTATTAGTAGACAACTATTTTATCTTACTTATACTTTTGAATATTTCATGCATTATTGAATTAATTGTTAAATACCAAGGACCTACATGAACTAACGTTTCGCAACGAGCTACCCGAACTTTGAAAATTCAAAACGAGTTATCTCAACTTTAAAAAATGTACAAATAGCTACCTCCGTCCAATTTCTGACGACTTTTCGACGAATTGCTGACGAATTTCTGTCAACAGTTGACGGAAAATTGGACAGAGGTAGCTAGTTGCACATTTTTCAAAGTGAGGTAGCCCGTTTTGAATTTTCAAAGTTCGGGTAGCTCGTTGCAAAACGTCTAAAGTTCAGGTAGCTCATTGGTATTTATCCTTGAATTAATTATTAAAATTTGGAAAATTAAAATATTTGTATATTAGTAATAATTTTTTAATTTTCTTATTATTAAATGAACCTAGCAATTCAATTTAAACCAATTTTAAAAAATCTTAATATTTGAATAAAAATATAAACAGTTTATTTACTATTTTCAGTTAGGGTTAAATATCAAATAGCTACCGCAACTTTGGACGTTTTGCAACGAGTTGCCCGAACTTTGAAAATTCAAAACAGACTTCCTTAACTTTGAAAAAGGTGCAAATAGCTACCTCCGTCCAGTTTTCCGTCAACTGTCGTTGCAAAGTCGTCGCAAAGTCATTGGAAAGTCGTCGAAAATTCGTCAGAAATTGGACGGAGGTAGCTATTTGCACCTTCTTCAAAGTTGAGGTAACCCGTTTTGAATTTTCAAAGTTCAGGTAGCTCGTTGCAAAACTTCCAAAGTTCAGGTAGCTACTTGGTATTTAACCCTTTCAGTTAAAGCACTACTCTAAACTAATTATTCGACTTAGAACAGGTTTATGTAGATCACAAAATCATTTTTGTAATTAAGTAACCAATCTTATAATAATAACAATAAGGGATAATAACCAAATTGCTACTCCAACTTTGGCACTTTACAAATCACTATATGAACTTTAATTTTTCCAAAAATGCAACCTAAACTTTAACATTTGGGAAAACTTTCTACCTCCGTTAAATATAGATGGAAGATGACGTGACAACAAATTATTGGTGCATAATTTTAAAAACTATTTTATTTTTAAAAAATACTAGAAAAATTTGGAAAATTCTTATAAAAAGTAAAAATTAATAGCGAAAATAAGAGTTTTAAATATAATATTTTATTAAAAAAAAATACATGAATTGTTTTTTTCATTTTGTTTCATATTTTTAAATAAAAGTATTATATTACAAACTTTTATTTTTACAATTTTATTAGAAATTTCTTAATGTTTTGGTATTTTTAAAAATATATTTAATTTTATAAATTATGGATCAATCAGGTGTTGTCACGACATTTTCCGTGCATATTTAACAGAAAACTTAATGGAGGTATCAATTTGCCCCAAGTTTGAAAGTACATGTAGCAAAATTAAAAAAAAACATTCATATGTTAATTTATAATGTGTTCAAAATTAGGGTAGCGATTTAATTATTAACCCTAATAATAATGGATCATGGATCAGGATCCACCACGTCAGATTCATCCCGGAAAGTGTCTATTAAGGCCTAGATTCCCTTATTGAATTATAGATGATGCAATTTGAGTCCGCTATGCCAAATTTGTCATTATGGGTGGAGGACATCGATCACATCTTGCGTGAGTGTGAGCATGCAAAAAAAATGTGGAATTCAGTCAATTGGTCGCCCAGTCTGGGGCAATCCTTTCACTATCTGTTGAATGAGTGTCAGGCATCGGGAACTCAAGGAGTTTACTGATTTTTTTTCCTTTCCTTATGCTTTATGGAACATTTGGAAAAATAGGAACTCACTTATTTTTAATGATAAACCTTTGGGGTGACAATTTCTGACACGACACGATTAAACGACATGTAACAACCTGCAATTTACACGACACGATTACTAAGCGTGTCTAAACAACTCTTATACGTTTAAACACGATTAATAATCGTGTCTAAACACATCTAACCTGCTAAAATATGACAAACACACGTTTAAACACGATTATTTAATCGTGTTTAATCGTGCCATGTCTAAACGTGTATAATCGTGTATAATTTTCACTAACCCAGTAAACGTTTTTTATCGTGTTGTGTTTTATCGTTTCGTGTCTATCGTGTAGTGTTTTATCGTGGTGTTTCTTGTTTGTCGTGTCGTGTTATCGTGTCATTTCGTGTCGTGTTGTGTTACCGTGTCGCGTGACATGTTTAATAAATGTGTTGTGTACATGTGTGGCATTTAGAGACACGTTTAAAACTTATTCGTTTAGACACGACACGTTTATTGACACAGCACGATTAATAACATGACACGATTAGACACGACACGATTGTCACCCCTAACAAACCTGTTTCTTCTTCTGTTTATAATATATCTTTATCTCATACCAACTTTCACCAAAATACTTATCTTGAGACTGAGACCACTAGTGAGTTTATCTCCATTGATATTAGTTGGGTTCCTCCTAAAAATGATTGGTTTAAAATCAATACAGATGAAGTTGCTAAGGGAAACCCATGTTTTGCAGAATCATGTGGGGTGATCCGAGATTACAAAGGTCAATGGGTAGCGGACTTCTCAAAGAATTTGGGTTGCTCAAACAATCTCAATGCGGAATGTTGGGACATACGAGATGGTCTCCTACTGGTAAAGACACTCGGATTAAATTCAATTAACCTAGAAACAGACGCTCTCTTAGCACATAAGGTAATCTCTAACGAAAATATGTTAAATTTAAAATTAATGTTCGTCATTGCGGATTGCAGGAAACTCTTGATGCAGTTCGAAAGAATAAAGTTCAGACATATCTTTCGAGAAGCAAATGCGATCGCTGATATCATGGCGGGTATGACGATTAATCAGTGTCATGTTTTTGAACTTCATACGTTACCTCCGAATGAAATTATTAACGCGCTCCGTAAAGACGCGATTGGTTTTTCATTTTCAAGAATTGTTTAAGCTAGCTACGGTTGTTTTTGTATTTTGAATTTGAGTAATTATTTCATAAATATTATTTTAAAAAAAGGCCTACATTCCCACGTGAGCACGTGCATCAAACTATCAACTGCCAAAACAACGGTTCACCTCCATCTTTATTCTTTCTCTCCGACTTCTGTGGCCTCCATCCTGTGGCCTGTGGCCTGATAATGGCGTTCGCAACCTCCACCTTCATAAACTACGGCGCCTCTCAGAAATGGAGACTCACGTACAGAGATTCCTCAATAATCTTTCCCTCGCTACCGTCACCGTTGCCACCTTCACACTTCTCATCCTCTTCATTCGGGGCCCTCGGACTTGCATCCCCGCCGGTGCCGATCACCTCCGGTTCCCCAAATCCATTTGCGACGTCTCTCACCGCACGTACCTATCTCTAGAAAAGAAGAATCACCGCCTGTGGAACACCCGCTCCTTCCAGAACAAAGTCTCCTCCTTTTCCCGATTCTTCGAGTCCCTTCAAACCCTAGGCCTCCTCCACAAACACTCCAGCGTCCTCTGCGTATCCGCGGGGTCCGGTCAAGAAGTCATGGCTCTTACGCGGATGGGAGTGGAGGATGTCACCGGGGTCGAGCTGATCGATTCGCCGCCGTTAGTGAAGAGGGCAGATCCCCACAACTTGCCATTCTTTGACAACGTATTCCATTTGGCATTCAGTGCCCACTTAGACGAGGCTCTGTTTCCAGGTCGGTATGTTGCAGAGATGGAGAGGACGGTGCAGAAGGAAGGAGTTTGTGTGGTGGTTGTGGAGCAGTGTGGGGATGAGGATGTGAGGGAGGTTGTAGATTTGTTCAGAAAGTCGAGATTTTTGGGGGCAGCTAACATTACTTTGATTGGATTGGAAATGACAAGGATTGTTATGAAAGTTGAAGCTACTTCTTGATCTGTTCTCTGTAAAACAGAAAATTCTACTTTCTTACATTTTGTAAAAGCGTTGGTTTAAACATTTATGCAATCTGCATTTTTCTTATGCATCTTCACAGAACTCAATCTCTGTCTATATATTAGAGGTGTGACTTGAATTCCTAGAGGTTTTTGGTGGGGGAATTTACTGAGTTGCAGCATTTGGAATCTCTACATCAGATTCGAGTCCTCAACTGGCAGTAGCAGGTCTACCGTCTACCCCTCCTTCAAGACCAGTGTTTTCTTCAAGCTCTTTGAGGCAGTGCTGGAGATTATGAAGAAGAAGAAGCAACCTCTGATACTTCACTGATGATGACCCTCCTTACCTCCCCAACTCCAAATGTAAAGATAGACAATTTCAAAAAATATAAGCAGTGAGCAAAAATTAGATAGTATTATGATTTAATTTTCTCTCGACGATTCACTAAAATATGTATAAACTAAAAATTACACTACGACTGAATTAAAATATAGGGAAAAGTATGAAAAAAATGTAACATGTTTGCCAGAAATTGTGAAAGCGACACAGTTGTATTATTTGATGTAACATGTTTGATGTTGTAGGTATTTGATGCAGTCGTTAAGTTTCCGTTCGAAATGTCTGTTAAGTGTGCACATACCATGCACGTGACTTATTTGAAACGTGAAAGTACTGAAATGCCCCTGTCTTCTTCATACGACAGTTATAACACCTCTCTTGTTGGTGTCTTCTCCAATCTTAGGCTGAGCTCCAATCTTCTCCTGTTCGTGTCTTCTCCAACGAATGATGTCACCGCACAAGTCCAGCAGCTCTTCTCGAAGCTCGAAGGCGCATAAAGAGTACCAACCGTTGATTTGCTATTGTGGGTTCACTAGTCATGCCAAACCAGCTTCCACATGGAAGAATTTTGGTCGGTTTTTCTATGGGTGTCCCAATTATAAGGTGCGTTTGTCGATTTCATTTGGTTTTGACCCTAATTGTGGAATGAATTTGAAAATTGTTGTCCAACCACAGTTGTAAAGTTCCATTCGAAACCCTAATTCCCAAATTCGATTGCAGAACCACGGTTGTAATTACTTCGAGTGGAGTGACCCCCAATGTGCATATACGGAAGGAGGGCCGTAAGCAAATTTCGAGATATGCATGGCCATATCGAAGACGAAGTTGTTCTTCTACGTAAGAGGGAGAAGATGTTAGTTATTGCTGTTGGAGTGCTTGTGGTCATGCTTGTTTCTGTAATGGTAAAAGTAGTTGTCAGTTAAGCTGAGTCTGTGTTTTAAGTTTGCGGGTCGGTTGTAGGGTCATTATGTTTTTTAATGTGTTGGTGTCAGAGAACATATGTTTTGTAATTGTTGGTCTTTGATGCAATATGTTTCTGAACAAGTATAACATAGATGTAACATGTTTGGCAAATTTCTGCAGAACCTTACCAACACAACTGAATAGAATTCCACCTGAAAATCATAACCTGTAACCCAGACCATACAGAGACCATACAAAACCTGTCAAAGTACCTTCATACAACACCCATTCCGCCAGAACACAAAATAGTACATACAAATCCACCAAAATCCACAAAAACAGTATAGTTCATCAAAATGACAGCATGCATGCTGCAAAGCACCTAAAAATACCTAGTTAATCATAATATCTAATCCGCAATGGCATAAATCTTCACTGAGTCGGGAATTTTGTGAACTTGTTTGACCTGAAACGGGGGGAACTCCTTGATGGTCCACCCCTCTTCAAAATGGTTTTCTTCTTTGGGGTGATTGTTTTCAAAGGCATATCCACGGCAACGATCGCTCTACAATCTGACAGTTAGGGGGCACTTGAGCTTACTCGAACGGGTTCAACATCACTTTCCAGATCAATAATCTTAGGAACCGAACGTTTAACCTATGTATAGATACCAACAGTTAGTTTTGAACAAACGGAATGGACTACATTTTGTGATTTGAACAAACCTTAGTTTTTCTCCTCGGTGGCAATTTTAGCCTTCTTGTGGTAGGAATGACAGGTGGTACGTCTTCAACTACTCGTTCCTGCGAAGAATTACAGAACCTAATGTCAAAACCGAATGTCAGAACCGAATTATTGACAGAACCGAAACGTACCTGAGGCTGCGAATCTGGGACACTCTCAGGTACCTGGGGAGAATCTGGGACACTCTCAGGTATCTGCGAATCTGGAACCGGAGGCGGCGAATCTGGTACCTGAGCTGCCTTCTTCTTCCCTTTCTCGTGTGTGTTTAGTCTCTGTTTGACCGGTGGTGCAGTCTGTTTCGCCTTTCTCTTCCTAGGTACCCGAGTGGACGTTTGAGTTTGTTGGGACGGTTGAGAGGGCTGGGTTGTCTGGGTTGGTTGCGATCCTTCACCTCTCTTGGTACACGCCCTCTTGTTATGACCACTAACACCACAAAGTCCGCAATACTGCGGGAGCCCATGTTTGGTAAGTTTATCACCGGTCTTGTTAACTGTTTCGGTTGGACCCTTCGTCCTCTTTTTCTTCGGTCTTCCCCCTTGTCTTCGTACATCCGGAGGATCAATAGGTAAAGAGTCGCCTCTCATCCAGTCGTCTACCCCTAAGTTGCGCCCTAAGTTCAGCTATCCTTTCAGATGTCATCCTTCTCTTATTTGCAACAGTCTTCAACAATGCGTTATTTCGAAGTTGTTCTAACCAAGGATCGTTACCACATGCGGCTTCATCGAACGGTGGAACCACGTACAAACTAACTTCGTGATTCTCTTGTTGTTTGTCTCTAATTAGCTGCACGTCTTCGTCGCCCACAATGATTTCGATGTCCTTCTTCGGATCTCCACCGGGTGGAACGTAGGTGATAGTCCCATCCATCTTGAGACCGTAATACTCAAGAAGGGCAGCGATTGTGCAGTAGGCGAACACTTCTTCGGTTATCTCCATTTCATACAGTTTGCCGTTGTACACACCACCCACCCAACTGTCATCGTAGTGGATCTTCAAAATCCACTTATCACCACCTGAGGTCGACATTCAAACCTGCACAGAAGAGTGTTCGTCAGCACTTCCATCGTTTGAAGAGAAAAAACAAGTAAATCACAGACAACACACATAGAACATTCGTATAACAAATCAAAAATCCCAAATCAGAACACACACAGAACATTCGTTTTACCTTCTAAACATACAAGTGAACATAGAAGTTAACTCCTTTGTTTCACCCACCAAACATGTGCAATCGGTTACCCTCTAAACAATCAAGCCGAGCCTCAGTTCGGATTACACAACAAATCCGTCACCTTTGCAAAATTGGAACCATACAACTAAAAATCGGACCCAACCCTTCAATTTATAGAGCACGGAGGGGCTTCAGAAGTTACCTTGGCGGGATATTGAGCGGGTACGTCTTCAGACGGAACAGAACGACGAAGTCGACGCAACGATTCGCGGGAGAAGAAGAGTCGGTTGCTGCAGCTGAAGTCGCTTCGGTTGTCGCTTCGAGGGGTGGGAGCTTCTGGTCGCAGCAGCAGTCGTCTGGTCGCAGCAGCTGGCAGAACGCAAGAGTTAGGGTTTGAAAAGGGGTTGTGCACGGGACGGGTCTTGGGTTCGAAGGTGAGTGCCTTTGCTTCGGTTTGGGTGTATGAAGAACGAAGGGAAGTGGAGGGAAATAGGTGTAGGGGTATCTTGGGCATTTCAGAAAACATTTCATTAGCAGCTGACAAATCATGTCACGTGGCTGGCACATGCTGTTTTTTAACGGGCAAATTGACGGAATAACACACGTTTCCATCTAAAACCTACAATAGAAAACGTGTTACATCAATTACCTACACTCCAAAACTAGATACATCAACCACAATTTTTGGCAAACATGTTGCATTTTTTTCATACTTTTCCCTAAAAATATATGAAAACATTTATAATGAATACAATGTTCGGATAAACTTGATATAGATGTGTAATGTATACAATATTGCTTAGTTTATTATAATGCTTTACGTAATAAATTTGTAAATTGACAAAAAAAAAATGTACATTTTTTCATGTAAATATGTTTACGTATAAATATTTGTTTTTTAAAATGAACTCCTAATTTATTCCAAGTCACAGAAAAGCAAATTATATATACCTTCATCTAGGATTTGCAATTTTTTGCATGACAAATATGAGATTGTTGTAATGAAACAAGCCAAGAAATTTGATGTTTATATTTTTAATATGACTATAAACCCCAAACTATATTTGCATTCTGCTATTTTTCTTCAGTCCCCTCACAATAGACTATAGATGGATATACCGAATGAATAATATACAATTTCTAATACTAATGCTAATCATAATCACTATCCATTTGATTCCTAAAACTACCATCAAGATACTGGACGGAACCCGTACAGTTAACTCAGTACACGCCGCCTCTTTTCCTTGTTACCCTTATGTAACAGAACACCGCAGCGAAAATGGCCGTAACTAGACCCCCAATGATAACGCCGCCACCAGCCTCCGACTTGTCCGACTTGTGCTTCCCCAGACGCCGGATCTCCGGCGCTTCAGCTCCCGTGGGCTCCTCCCCGATTTCGGAGGACTCTGATTCCGATGGGTTTGTAGTCGGGGGCAGTTCCGCTACAGTGGGAACAGAGCCACCAGATGTCTGAACCGTGGTGTGGGGTTTAAGAGGAGACGGACTTGGTTCTGAGGTAGGGGACTCGTCGGCCATTGCAGGCCGATGAAGTAGCAAGATTTGAGCGAGTAGCAAACAATAGAGCAGAGCGAGTCTCGGAGATCTCGCCATTTTTATGAAGTGAGGAGTGACTAGAGAGAGAGAGAGCAGAGCAAAGCCAAGCCGACCAGAAAAGCTCCGTTTTGTGGGAGATTTAGTTTCAGAGATGACGAGTGGCGTATTTATATATATGCAGTTGGGGAAGAAGACTCCAACAGAGAGAGAGAGAGAGAGAGAGAGATGTTTGGTGGAATTGACAGGATGATAATTAGAATAAGATAGCTATGACTGGGAAGACGTGTGGTCCAAATGAAGGTCTGGTTTTGATCAAAAAAATAAATAAAAAATGAAGGTCTGGTGAAGGTTCATCCTTCACTGGGAAAAAGTTGTCTTGAATAAAAATGAATTCCTACATAAAAAATGATTATTTTTTGGCTTTTCATTTAAAGTTTGGTTAATATGTGAATTGACTCTAGTTTTTAGAAAAACAATCATAGAATACCGTGTAGATATACAAATTTAAACGATTAAATAAAAAAAAGTATATATTTTTAGATTTAATGCAACAAAATTATGAATTGAATGGTGCAACACAATAAGATGGACTGACGATATGTTGCTAAACTGACGTAAGCTGTGGATCTGGATTGAACCTATCTGAATTGAGCAAGTTGTTGTGGAAGTGGATTGCATCAAGCTGAATCTGGGTCTACCACAAGTCCGAGGAGCTGAATTGACGAGAAAATGAAAGTTGCACAAACTGGAAAGGTCGGAACAAGCTAACGCAGGACTCCAAGTATGAAGAACATGAGACTTCTTTCTACATGATGTTGAAACAGAATTGCAATCGAAAATTAGATTTGATCCAAGAGCAGAGACAATTTGATACCATCCATGTGATTGTGATCGATAATATTGTATGGAGAGAAATGTTATAATTATTTAGGTGATTTAAACTACATATGTACTATTTCGTACATATATATGTTTTGTAAGAAAGACGGTATAGAACGATGAAAGTTGATGCGTGTAACGTATCACTTCCCTTCATCACTGGTCGGCCCTCTGGCTACCTTGCTACCCGTGTCCCGACGCCGCCTGTAGAATTGTCATCCCCCACGAAAACTCATTAGCTATTTGGCATTCAATCCATCACGTATAGTAGCACAGAGAGAAACAGAAAGCTGAAAAGGGTTTAGGTCGGGACCATAAGAACAATTTCTATCTTTGATATAGACTAGCTAAATGACAGAACATCGATCAAAATTATGATCAATCCTCGGGTCCATGCTTTTTACTTATACAAAAATTTCAAATGACTGTTTGTTTGAGTATCATAATAAGTATCTATTTGTATGCCGTATCTATGCCCTAACATATATATTGCACATGATCTGAATCTCATACATGGACTGCAGTGGTCAGAGACAAGACATAAGCTTTAAAGATGTTGGTCAAATGTCAAAATCTGAAATAAATGGCGTGCGTGCATGGTTGGGTTCAGAGGAATAGGAGGGGCCAGAGGAGTCACTTCTGCATATGTGCCCATTGCCAACCATTCGAGAGCGATGATAGATATACAGTTCAAACGTCCTATTGAGGGTGCGCTATTTTTTTTTTTTGTGGTTCCGAAGATAGTTACTTGAAGAAATAAAACGGCGTGATACAGGATCACGGTAGTTTAGGATTACAATCATTAATAATTAGAGATAACAATTGTAGTGGTAGTCTTTCGATCCAATCACTAAGATTCACTTCCATTCTTGCTTGCTTAGCTATCCAATTTGCGTTCCTTGATATAGCTCGCCATTGTACTTGCTCAATGTGTGTGGCTAGTACTCTCGTGTTGTTTATCGTTGTGGCTAGTCTCCAATGCATCATCTTGCCTCCAATATGTCTATGGACCGTTTGTGAATCCGTTTTTATGATTATGTGTTGTCATCCACGCTCGATCGCTAGTCGGACTCCTTCTTGTATTGCGCGCGCCTCCATAGTATCAATGTCCCCGCTCCATTCCCTTCGGTTCATGCCACCTACCATCTTTCCGTCGTTATCTCGTGTGATCACTCCAATACCCACTCGTCGAGTTTGCTTGCACCACGAGGCGTCACAATTTACCTTGATAATGTTCCCGGTTGGGGCTTGCCAATTTTCCTTCGGTCGGTCCGGTTGGCTTGCCACGGTTCGAGCGTGTATAGTCCTTTGTTGAGGGTGCGCTATAACTAAATTCAGACATGATTATGTCTTTCTATATATCCGAACACCAATAGAGGAGTTTTGTTTCAATAATATATATGTATACTTTTTTACGTCCAACTAATCTTTCCTTCTTTATTGAATTAGACTTATCGATGTTATCGTTATATGAAATATTTACTTGTTGAGGGCCAAAAAAAAACTAATCTTTCCTTCTTTATTTACATATTACGACACTATGTTTATAGATTTTTAAGTCTATGAATTGGCATTATCATTTTTCATTGAATTGTATAACAATTTGAAAAATTATATATTGGGCACAAAATCCATTTCTGCACAAATCCATATGGCATGCATGCATGCGCTTTCAATGGATGAATATATTCTATTATGGTACAGCTGTCAACAGCCAACCGGAAGATCTCGAGACATTAAGCCCAGTCAACGAAAGCTCCCTATTCATTATACACTGGCTACACACAGTACCTTCTTGGCTTCTTTCTACCTACTCAGTCGGTGATACGTCTCCCTAGTGCAGCTGGATCCTTTTAAGTTTTATTTAATAGGATTATTGTATCTGCAGCTGGATTCTATGGACGTGTCTTTTCTTTTAAACATATTTTTGGCCATCAATTTCTGTAGTTGGAGCTGTTATGGTTGCATAGCTGTTCAAAGAAGTCTCTATCTATCTATCTATCTATCTATCTATCTATCTATCTATCTATCTATCTAGAAATAAAAATAATTAATTAGTTTTACAAAACATTCTTTTATATATATTAATTATACGTGTTCTTCTTTCGTTTTAGAGTAGATGGAATCAGGAAAGATCTTCCCAAACGTGTTGGCCGGTGTTAGGGTTTCGGAATCTTGGAGACACAAATGTCGGTCGGGTCCCAAAAATAAACCCAGATCTGATCGTCTTTCTTGGCATTGAACTAGCACCACTTAAGAATAGGGTTTCATCAGGGGCTTAATTACATCATTATGATAGCGTTTTTTTTGTCTGTCAATCAATATATATTACACACTACAAGGAATCACACTCTTACACGTGAATTGGTAATTTATATTGCATAAATTAATAACTATTATTTTTAGTATTTATAATAGAAATTGTGGTATATATATTGAAGAAATAGAACTGTTTTAAGGTTTTGGGTAGGTACGCCTTCATCACTTTCCGAAAATGTGCTCGTGCGTGGTGATACGGGATGATTGATCCTGTTTACTTCGATAATTTAAGCAGAAATGTCAAACTATTTCCTGACAAACAAGTTAAAGTAATAAAGATCAAATATTTATGGATTAAACAAAGGTAAAAAAAGTTCTGATCGACATGTTCGAAATGCTTAGCAACAGTATTAACACGCAGATGGCCAGAGGAGTGATCAGTTCCACATATTATTAGTGGCACTGGCAGCAGCATCAACTGGCGTTATCATGCAGACGTGTGTGGCAGAAATGAAATTGTATCCGTTAGTTAGGTGCAGAATACCAATCAAATTAAGAAGCAGATATAAAAGCCATAGGAACCAAATCTGACCCCATCTTTGGCCTCGATAGCTGATGCAATCTTCAGCTTGCAACTTGATCATCAACCACGAGACATTGTCGGATCACGTTTTCCGGTAGGACTCTTTCTGGCACGTTCCAGGTCGGCCTCCTTGATGCTCCGTTAACCTGCACAGAAGGAAAACCTGAGAATTCCTGTTGTTTCCCCTCCGATGATTAAATCAGCCAGAGGTTCGTTTATGGAGGAAGAATATGGAGTCAAGTATGCAATGTTGCTTTAGTTTAGAATGGAGATGAGTAATGATATTTATAACCCTTACCCCTAACCCCTAACCTGACTGAAGTTAATCCTCACCATGGTCATCTCATGTGTCATCTAGTTAACTGACCATGGTTACGTCTTGAGTCTCGTGCTACTGGGTGTCCTGTACATAGTGCATTTGTGTCATGTGCATAGTGTTCTTGTTTTCTGGATCTCTGTCCCGCACGTCGGCGTCCCCATTACCCTTTGTTTGGCCTGGAGCCTGAAGCCGTATTTGTGTTGTAGAAAGGAAGGTTTAAGGGAAGATTGACTTCTAATTGGCGCCGCCTCAAGGGTGGTGCCATCACCTATTACGATTCAGGTCGGTCTTTATTCGAGTTTATCCGAAGACATGCGGACTGGTACCCAACATCTTGCCCCCCAAGCCAAGGGTGAGTAGCGCTCGCCCTTGGGTTTGAATGCGGCACGTTTCCCGCTTCCTTCAATATGCTGGCGCACCCTGTAACCCATGAATTCTACATTATGAACCCAGGTGAATGGAATGGCGCGCCCTGTAATGACCTGACCGTTGGGTTTTCGATGGTCAGGCTTCTGACCGTTGCTACCTTTTTGACTTATGAACTAGTCATATGAGTAGGTGACACGTGGCGACGCACCATAATGACCTTTTTCAAATTTAAATTGTCCGTCTGGGATCGTGTCACGTGGCAACAGATCTTTACCTTTCCAAGGTGATCTTTCAGCGCCAAGGAACAATTTCGGAGACCGAACCGTCCCACGCGAATCGGTGCTTGGTCAAATTGTTATTCTACCTGACCCAGTCAGCCGAACCGTCGCTGGGTTAGGTATAAAAAAGTCCAACTGAAGCAACTAACCCATCAATCCATCCGAACTGTCGACTGGTCTGTTATGAAAAAACCGAACCGAAGCAACTGAACTGTCACCTCCTACGAACCGTCACCTCCTTTCTCTATAAATTCCCTTTCTCCTTCACCATTTTCTACCCCTCTCCAAAATTTGAAGCTTTCTCTCTCTAGAAATCCTCATCACTCTCTCTATAAATTAGCCCATCTTCTTAGTGAAGTCTCAGTTTTTGCTCCTTGAGGCACACCCTGCACCCGTGACAAGATTGCTTGTGTGTCCTCCGATCGAATAAATTGGCGCCTTCAAATTCTGCACCGCGCCATGTCGAAGGATCCTCCCGACTTTTCAGGTGAGAATGTGTTCTTTTCCTCCTGGATTTTCGGATCCAAAGCCCAATCATATTTCCCAAACTATTTTTGAAAAAACTGTCAAGGAGTCGGGAATGGATGAGAGCTATTGTCGTCAATATCCCATTCCCGATGAGACGGATCCTCAAAATCTCCACCCCGTGAGCGTACCTCAACCGCGAGAAGACCATTTCCCCCCTCCAAATTGATGCGGGGTTAAGATTTCCTTATTGCCCCGAGTTGGTAGAGATGTGTACGTATTACGAGGTTTCTCCTACCCAACTCTCCCCAAATGCTATTCGGGTTTGGGTCAGTTTCAAAGTCTTTTGCCACGACCGTGGAAACCCTTACTCCCTTTCCTTGTTTCAGAATTTTTATCGCCCCGATTCAAATAATTTTGGCGTCTTCCTTTTTGTCTCTCGTAGCCCTGATGTTAATAGTCGGTCATGAGACACTTCTCGTCCCATTGTCCAAGGTTTTAGAACCCTAAATTCCAATTGGAAGGTTCAGTATTTTTTTTCTTTAAAGGAGCGTCTCTTGGTGTCTTAATGCTAAGGCGTTGCGAGACCCGTTTCCCTCTATGGAGGAGTGTTCCTATTCAGACTTGGAGTTTACATCTCCAAGGCGACGACCGAGGAAGATTTAAGGCGCGCCGACATTTCATCGGTAGAGCATCAACCTTCTCCCTCAAGCCGGGTAATAACTCTTTTCCCTTTCTTTTTGCAGCTCGATATTTTGCGCGCCTCGCTCATGCGTTTACTATTATTCTGGAACAGAGGCGCGACAGGGGGCGCAAGGAACGGAGTTTGTCCCAGGGTACTGACGCTCCTGAGGCGTCAAAGAGGAAGCACGCCCCAAGCCTAAGCGAGAAGAAGAAGGTGCGCTACGAGGATTACAAATATCCTTTTACGACGTCACAAGAAGTTCTCAATCCTGACACTCTGGAGGCGGTGGAGGCTTTTAAAGGTGTGGTCTCTTATTCTCGATATGCTAACGATACATTTCTGCGTCGACAACTTAACATTATGTATACTAAGAAATATGGTGCGCCCGTAGTGACAGATTCAATGCTTTCATGGTCTTATACCGAGTTTTCTACTGGTTCCACAGCGAAGAAGGTTGGTGGCGATGCCCTAGTGTCGTTGGGGTCATCTTCAGGCGCGCCTTCAAGGAAGAATGCGCCGCTGCATGTGATACTACTGCACAGGAGTTTGAAGGAGAGGATGTGGTGTTTTCTTCTCCTGCGTACACCCTTCACGAAGGGTCCAAAGACGTTTGAGGGTTTTCACATTGCGACGCTACTCCCGAACCTGAGAACAAGGGGAGCACCTTTCCTTACCTTGGTCCGCCCTTCAGCCTCCGTCGTGACGTGAACGTGGATGCAAGTGAGGAGTCACTCCTGGAGTCTTGGAGGCCTTGCGAGCGCCTCCAGGGGTTCCCTTGGTTAAGGGGAATTCCATAGCAGACCCTAACTTGGGGTTCCACTTATTGGTCGGCGCCTGCCCCCGATTGAAAGAGTATCAGTCTCTACTTAGGGCGGTGCTCCGGAAGGGTTAGTGCATTGCTACCTTTCTGCCTTTTCCCAGGTATGTCCGACTAATTTGATTTCTTTATATTATATATCCATATTTTTAATTCTAACACTTGGCTATTTCAGATGCACCCCTTACAACTCCAAATGAGTGAGACCATCATAAGTCTCCTTGATGAAAAGGCGTCGACATCTGAGAAGTTGCTCCATGTGAAGGGTAAGGAGCGTCACCTTAAGGAATATGAGCATCAACTAAAGGACGCTGAGTGGCGCCTTGCTGACGAGCAGATCGAGATGGAAGGGCTCCGCTCTGAATTAGCTAAGAAGACAGAGCGTTTGCAGGCGGAGGTGCACCGCCTCTCACTTCAAGTTGACGACTTCCGCAAGCAGCTCAATGCTATGAAGATCGAGTGTGTCAAGCTGGAGACGCGTGCCATATCCGCCGAACAACGCATGGTAGAGGTGGAGCGGGAGATGCCCAAGCGCCTTGACAAAGCGGTTGAGGAATATAAAGGGAGTGCCTCCTTTGATATGTATGTGGACCTAGCCTGTCGTTCTACCTTCATGGTCGTTTACAGTTCGATTGAGCGGGACATTAAGCATTATTTCCTTGACTTCAACCTGGCGTGCCTTCAGTGTATGGAGAGCTTTTTGGAGATGCGACGCTTGGAGAAAGAAGATGAATTCTCCAAGAGCGAAGCAGAATCTGAGGCGTCCATTCCCCCTCCTGCAAGTGCGTCGTCAGTTGAAGGTGGTCAGTCGCCCCTGCCTGATGGCGAGAGACTTTCAACTCCTCCTCTTCCCAATGAAGATGGGGCTCCCCCAAATTAGGAGTATCTTTGTTTTTAGCAGCCTTATCTTTTTAAACCTATCTTTTTTAGTAGCTTTCTTTTATTTCTAGCGATGTAAAAACAATGTTTTTTTAATATATATTGCGGTTTCCTTTTATCCGACATTTAGCTAAGTGTTGATCTTTACTCAGTAATAGCGGCACCATTAATAACTTGTCTGGACTTAGCCTTACATTTGTAGTGACACCTTTTGTATTCAACCTTTTAGACTTAAGCTTTTAGCCATTAAGTCATGGTTAAGTCACTAAGACATGTTAGTTCATACTTAAGCATTTTGCCATTAAGTAATTAGCCTGAAGTAAGCGACGCAATTAATCATTTCCGTAAACATGAACTTTTGAATTACATGTTGATCTTTGGTGACACTCGTTTAAGCGCATAATGTTTTCAAGTGCTCTGCATTGAATGTATTTTTCAACATTTTTTCATATTCGTCTTCAAGTATGTATGCATTTGGATGGAGTAAAGCAATGACCTTATAGGGTCCCTCCAATTTTGGTGATAGCTTATGGGGCGTTTCTTTCATGGAATTCGGAATAGGGAATAGGAATAGGGAATAAGGAATAGAGATAAGAATATGAAGTTGTTTCTTTGGTGGAGTGAAATTGAATGGGATAAGGAACTCTGTTGTTTATTTTGTGGAATGGAATATGGAAATAGAATGGAATGTGGTAAAATGATTGGTCGATGCCTCATACTGCTGCAAAACTCAAGTACCCATACTATTGGGACGAAGAATGTCTCCACCTGAAATCATCTGCAAAAGATGAGCTCTGATCATCTAGACATATACTTTGCCCAGCATTGACTTTGTCAATTTCGTATCTGAACAAAGTAAATATGTTCAATCAGAAATAAGTTTGCTGCCATGTTTTACCAGTATTTGACCAACCTTAGTTCACTGCGCAGCTTCTCTATGTCGTTTCTGAGATTTTCATTCTCCTCTTGCAGCTTGGAGAATTCATGTTTCTGTAATCACATCAAGATCTCAGTCCAAGTAACAGATGATATACTATATATCTATATTATTAAGGCTCAACATGTTTATGTAACCGCCATCAGTTTAAATTACTAAAATACTCTTTAATTGCCTGAAACTGTTAGATACATACATTATTTAATAAACTATTTTAGTCATTTCACATTTTATTATTTTATTATTTATACACCTTACTCTCTCTTCATATTATTTTATTATTTTTTTTCACCATTCAACTCCATTTTTTACGATAAAATCTCTGTCATTATCCCTCTCTCTCCCACTATCCCACCAACCACCATCTCTCCAATCTCCAACAGAATTTTTTATCCCTCCATCTCTCCAATCTCCAACTTCATTATCACACCATCTCTTCAATCTCCAACTGAAAAGAATAGCTGTTTACAACAATCGTTTGCTCAAGAATAAAGAATCAACATCAAATTACGTAAGGATAACAATATTAAGTATCTTAATATTAAATATTAATATTATTGTTAATAATATTACGTAATAATATTACGTAAAATACCCTTTATTATTGTTAAAATTATGTAAGAATAAAGAATCAACATCAATCGTTTGGATCCTTAAAATGTAATATTAAGATTATAATATTATTGTTAATAATATGTATTATACATAATGTTTTTAATATACCATTAATAACAATTAACAATCATATACTAATAATTTTACCTTCAATTATTAATATCAACATAATGGTATATTATATGTATACTTACAATAATTTTAATATTATAATACAAATATGTTACTATTTTATTATGTATTACTATTATAACTATATTTGCTAATATTATGCATAGCATCTATATTATTAAGGCAAAAGTGGTTTTTGTAACCGCCGTCTGTAAATTGACACAAATACCCTTTAATAATCTAATTAGTTTACATTTATCATGACTATTTTGGTAATTTAAATGTCTTCTAAAAAATGTTATAAAAAAATATTTCTATGCAGACTCGAACCTATAACCTTATAATTGGAGACATACGTATTAACCAACTACACCCTTATCACTATCTCTTTCTTTTTTCTCATGCACCATTTTTTTTATATCGCTAACAAATGAAATTATATTTTCACTTTATTGGACATTAAGAGAACAGTGAATCTAAAGACTTAAATCACTTATAAAAGTTATAATATCATCTACAACTGAGAAAATTTAGATTGAATTAATATTTCAAATATGCATTATCTATTATTTGAAATTTAAAATGTACAATATAATCAAGTTTTAAATTTAAAATGTACAATATAATCAAGTTTGAAATTTAAAATGGACGATATAATCAAGTGTGAAATTTAAATTCGAGTAGAAGAAGAAAATCCATTTATTATATATCCAATTTTTTAAAAAATATTTTATTTAATTTAATTACTATATTTGTTATTTTATATAACTTTACAATTTTAAATAATAATGATAATTATATATTATGTTCTCAAGTCGTCATATTTTTCTTTTGGTAATTGTGACTTTTTAAATGTTTCTACAATTAATTATATATATTTTTTTCTTCAAAATATTCTCTATTCTTTCCAAGAAGTTAAAAAAAAAATTGAATTGTGAGCATTGTCGTTATAAAAATACATTTCATCTATAAATTAAAATAGAATTATAATCGATCAAAATTTACTATATTTATATGTTGAATATACATAATCTATCGCGTGAAACAATAAATACAAAAAATAAATCAAATTTGAAAGGAGATATTTGATTAATGTATATAATTTTTATATTGATAATTATAAATTATATAGTATTTTCAAATAATTATATTATTAAAATGTTTAAAAACTTATTCTTTTTTAATATTAATGCATAAATGATTCCATCTGCCCAAATTTGTTAATATGTTATTACTCCAAACTAATATTATCCAAAATTTAGGTATTACATGTCGAGAAAAAATTAACAAAAATATTTTACTACAAAATTAAAATAACTCCGGTGATGTGTTGAAATAATATTTTACGAATTACTGAAATATAAAAATCAATATTAATTTTCAGTGTTTATTATTCATTATATTTACAAAATATTTTTGGGATTGGTCAAATTTAGATTCTATGAGTATTTCTTTGCTTAACTATACATTTCAAATATATCTAAAATTAACATATGAATTTACCTAAATCTCAACCCTACTTTATGAACTCAGAAAATATTAAAGTAAAATAACTCTGAAAATATTAAAAAAAAAAATAAGGAAATAGTTAATCAAATATATCTAATTTTATTTTTTGGGTAAATTTTTCTGGTAATTTCTTGGTGTTGTCACACTAGATTTTTGATAATCGTCGTTTCATAGACATGGTAGTGAGTTTGTTAAGAGATCTTAAGAGTATATTAAATGTATTCACTGACATGTTCGAACTTATGAGATAGTTGGTTAAGGCGTGCGTCTTAATTTGTAGATACTGACAGCGCCTAGGTTCAAATCCCGGAGATATCAACAGTATAATAACCAAAGAAAGGTTGGATGTCCGGAGTATAATACTCAAAGAAAGGTCGGCTATCGAAAAAATTTGGATGTCAGGAGTATAATACTCAAACAAAGGTCGGATGTCAGGAGTATAATACTCAAAGAAATATCGGATGTCGGGAGTATAGAACTCAAAGAAATGTCGGATGTCATGAGTATAATACTCAAAGAAAGGCCGGATGTCGGGACTATAATACTCAAACGAAGGCCGGTTGGATGTTGAAAGTAAAATACGTATTTTGTCCAAATATCGACATATATTGATTTTGATCATATTATTAGAAACAAATATGATAAATATTTATCATGCTTAAGGTGTTGATATGAGAATTAAACATTTGATAAATATATCTGAAATTAAAATATAATTAAACTTAACTCTGAAAATATCAAAGTAATAAAACAAGAAATAAATTGATCAAATATATAATTTTATTTTTTTGTGCTAATTAGTGGGAATTTCTTGATGTTGTCATGGTAGATTTGTAATTGTCATTATTTTATAGACATGGTAGTGAACGTGTTAAGATACCTTAAGAGTATATTTGATGCATTCATTGACGAGTTCTGACTTATGATCGTACGTCTTAAATCTCAAATAGTATGAGCGCATATGACTGAATCCTACGAATGTTGTCTGAGTGAAAATACTCATAGAAAGTTCGAGGTTGGTATGAATACTCATAGAAAGTTTGAGGTTGGTATGAATACTCATAGAAAGTTCGAGGTCGAGCATTAGCGATAGTTGGTATGAGATAAGATAGTATGACATGATACACGAGTGAAAATAACTCATAGAATGTTCGAGATTGAGCATTATACGATAGTTGACATTATCATGATAAATTTGTAATAGTCGTTGTAATAGCCTGTATGAATACTCATAGAAATTAGTTCGAGGTCGGGCATTACGCGATAGTTGATATGAGATAAGATATTATGACATGGTATGTGAGTGAAAATACTCATAGTATGACTATAAACAATGCACAATGTCAACTTTATCAAATATTGACATATATTTGTTTGATCATATTCTTAGTAGCAAATATTTTTAAAAAATTGCTCGAGCAACTGTGACCAAGAACCATTACTAAAGAGGCTCCTGGTTGCTCGAATAATTTTTTTTAAAATATTTAAAATAAAATTAATTATATTAGGTACGTAATTTAAGTTTAGTTTTTCAATTCATATAATATTTTTAATCAAGTGTTTAGAGTAAAATTGGAATAAACTCAACGATGTACCTTCATAATACGTAGATATCTGTTGCGTATATATATAGATATATCTAATTAAGTACTAAACTATACTGAAATTTTTGTAATCCACTTCAGTGTATTTCCCTAATGGTTATACTAGACCCCGGCACGCGCTACGCGCGTGCACGTTGTCGTCGTTGGTCGTGCGTGAAATCTTACGAGAACATGATCAACCCGACTCCTAGGATACTACAAGAGTTGATCACTTCATAAAAATATTATTAATGTAAAACTAAACTTAATTTGCATAAGATAATGAAATAATAAAATTTCTCCCTGGTCATTCTCCCTGGAGCACCTCCGGGGCTACCTCCCCCCGGGGAAGGGTCTTACTTGAGGATGCTATGGCCGACTCTACTGGTCTGTGCATGTCTTGTTCGGCTACCGCCGCTGGTTGGGGCGCGGGTGGCGCCTGGTTGGTCGGCAGCTGGGAAGTCTGTCCCTCTTATTGCCGGACTAGTGGTGGTAAGTACGTCGAGGTCCCCAGGTGTTCGACTTGGTTACTCTTTGCTCTAGTGTTGGGAGGAGTCATGACTAATTTTGCTCAAGGTTCCCACAGACAGCGCCCGATGTTGGATCACGTTTCCCGGTAGGACTCTTTCTGGTACGTTCTGGGTCGGCCACCTTGCGGCTCCGTTAACATGCACAGAAGGAAAGCCCGAGAATTCCTGTTGTTTTACCTCCGATGATTAAGTCAGACGGAGGTTCGTTTATGGAGGAAGGATATGGAGTCAAGTATTCAATGTTACATTAGTTTATAATGGAGATGAGTGAGGGTATTTATAACCATCACCCCTAACCTGACAGGAGTTAATCCTGATCATGGTCATCTCATGTGTCATCTAGTTAACTGACCATGGATCCATGGTTACGTCTTGAGTCCTGTGCTGCTTGGTGTCCTCTGCATAGTGCATTTGTGTCATGTGTATAGTTTCCTTATTTTCTGGATCTATGTCCCGCATGCCGACGTCCCCATTACCCTTTATCTGGCATGGAGCCTTGAGCCGTATTTGCACCGTAGGAAGGAAGCTTTAAGGAAAGATTGACTTCCAATTGGCGCGCCCACCTATTACGAGTCGGTCTGTCTTTATTCAGGTTTATCCGAGGACATGCGGACCGGTACCCAACCGACATGATCTGCAAATATTGAAGAAAAAAAAGCACTTTAAATTCCTATATGTGGCACGCTTGGCATGTTTTGGTGTGAATACAAAAATCACACAATAACTAACCCTCATAAACCTTGTTCCGTGTTCTGTCCATTGGTTGCCGGTGGTTAATCTAATGGGAGATTCCGATAAGATTTTAGTACGGCCAGACATGTTGGCTTCATGATGAGAAAGTGATCGTGTCTTCAATTGATGAAGCTAAAAAATTCTAACATAATATCAAAGTTAAAAAATTGGTTCAGCTGCACATAATTCTGGAACACACTAAAAAACCCACCATGTACAACTTGATTAGTAGATTCTTCTTTCTTGATTAGTAGATTCTTCTTTCTTTGGACTTAAAGTAACTTCTACTTATCTATGCAATGAATTCTGGCCCCACCCTCATCAATCCCCATAATAACAAACATTTCAAATCATACCAACTCCATAAGCTTTTTTACTTGTTCTTTTTAGATGAATGCTAGCTTATGCTTTATTTGATCTTCGTTTTAGAGATATGCTTTGTTTTCTTTGTTTTAGAGAATCATTTTATGATGTAAATATAGCCATCTTTCAAGGTCAATAATCATTCATCATCAAAGTAGGATAGGATAGTAAGAAATTTGCAATGAAATTAAATTTGGAAGAAAAAATTGAAATGTTTTATGTTAAAAAAGTGTTGATTTTTGATAATATCAATCAATGAGATTTTCTCCCGATAAAAGTAAGTAGGGCAAAGTATGAAAATTGTCCAACATTTTGACGAAAATGGTTTTCCAACCCAAACGATTATTTTTGGTACAACATGTTTGAAGACGATTGTTTTTGGTACTTCCGTCTAACTTCCATTCGAAATAAACGTTATTCTATCACGTGCACTGTCACGTGACCAACCATACTAAAAAACTGAAAAATCTATTATTTGCAATACATTTTCTGCCCTTATGATCCTACTTAGAGATCCCGCCAGAAATAACGTAGTGAAGGTTGCGAAGCTTTCGTAGAAGTGCTGCTGTGAAGGTTTGGCTACGGGTAAGTGGTCTCCTTGTACATCTTCCTCTTCAAATCCAAAGTCCATGTCGAACACATCCCAAGAGTATGAGAGTTGATTGTGTCACTGTGGGTAGATGTCGCATGCAATCCCGTGATGTTTTATGCATGCCCAAGATACTCAATAACTTGTTCTTCATTTGTCCGTTTATGGGTGTCCCAATTTTGGTACTTTTGAAACACTAATTTCGTAGACAGACGAATTGCTTTATCCCCTAATTTCTTTGTTATGTGCAATAGAAAACGTCTTCATGCGGAAGTCATTACAATTACTTTGAATGGGCAGACCTTCCATTGTGCAAGTATGGAAGGAGGACTGTGAAGAAGTTCGAGACAATCCATACCGAATTGAATGACGAAATTGTTGTCCTGCGTCTGAGGAAGCAATTCCTTTACAAAAATTGTAATTTCAATTCCAATTGTGATATTAGGTTTTATGTTTGGGTCATTATGTAATGTAATTGAGTGGTTAAGTTGTTTGTTGAGTTTAGGGTTTAGGTTGTGTATTGACCTTATGGTGTTTGGATTGTTATTTTGGATCTGCTGCAAATCAGTTTGTGTTGTGGTAGTCTGTTAAAGTTTTTATTATTCATTTCTATTGTTTTGGTGTATGTTTAAACTGCACCAGAAACATCAACATGTTGTACCATCATCCACCATAACTAAAACATGTTGGACCTGGAGTAACCCTAAACAGAAACATGTTGGACCTGGAGTAACCCTAAACAGAAACCTGTTAGCACTGAATTAACACTAAAATGAAACATATTGTACCATCATCCAATCAGAACATGGATCATTTCTGCAACATGTAAACCGAATCAGAACCAGCACTAGCATGTAACACCAGCACCAACAAAAACAGAAGCACCACAACACCAACATGTGAACATAAAACACTCCTAAACCGAAAACCATATCCATCATTACCAACATGCATTTTACAGATAACGCAGTTTGGGTGTCGCGACACCATTGTCATTAAACAGAACCAAAATGAACTACACAAAATGTTACCAACCCCACAACACAAAATCACTTAGTGGATCTAATCTAGCTTTGGAGGACCTCGTCTATTTCACTTTTCTCGGTGATTTTCTCAAATCTTGCCTCCACACTTTGGTCTTCTTAGTTGTCAAGGGTTGTGGTAAAAACACAGTGTCCCTGCAAGCTGATAGCACTGGAGGGGCACACATGAAATCTTCTTCATTGTCAAGGATGATTGGATGGGCAGGGGGTTCCACCCTTGGTATGTCATGACAGAGTTGTGCATGCCTTGGTATGTCTTGACTGGGCATATCATCCTCTTCCTCATCCTTGTGAAGAAAATGAAAGTTACGATAGGTAAACTCATATTGTTTAATCAACATGTTTAAAATAAACATTTCAGGGAAAACACATACCTTTGCATGTTGTGGGTTTGTCCGGTATGATGCTGTTTCTTTTTTGCCTTCACTGATATACTTACGTTCCTATCATCAAAATTGTTGTCACTTGAGTCTAAATCCCCTTGGTCAATCTTTCTTGGCTTCCCGTTTGGATCTGACACTGAATTAGAAGAATCATCTGTCTCTGTTTTTTTATCCAAGTCATTGTCTCTATAATCATCCAGTTCATCTTCCATTGGTCTCTTGCCTTTGTCTTTTGACATTACTAATAAAGTACAATCGCAGACACAAGCAAATTAATAAGATTTTCCAATCAGAGACACTCGCAAAATCAACAATTAAACAAAATGAGCACAAACAAACCATTTCCCTTTCAACAATTCAGAAAAATCAACATTCTTTTCGCAAAATAATTGAACATTTAGCAAAATTAACACCCTAAACCGAATATTTCAACAAACTTTTCTTCTGCATTTTTGCAAAACCAACTCTTCGCAATAACCAAACATTTCAACATCTATAGCTAAGTACGAATCTTCAAAATTTCGATCATAAACATGTCCTAAACACATAAAAACCAAGACTTTCGAGGATAAAAACTAAATAAATACTCACCCGAAGGTTTTTCAGACCTTGCAATTTTGAAAATAGGGATGATCGTGGCTCCTTTCTCACAGACGAACCTTGCAGTTGCGAAGGAAGATGGAACGACAAAACCGCATTCTCCAGCGGCAAGGCACAATCTACTTTGTGAAGCGAAACAAAAGAAGCAGAACAAAAAAAGCAGAATCACTACGGACTTCACCTGGAAGGCTGGAAGCGAAACGACGAAAGAGTTTGAGAGCATTTGGGGAGAGACAATGAACAAAAAAAGAACTAACTTCAAAAGGGGGAAGGACCCAGTAGGGTATTTAGGTATTTTCAAAATTGTGTTTAAACAAAATGTTTAAGATAACATGAAAAAACGTGACTATTTAACGAAAAATTCAAACAGGTGAACATAAGGTTCATGTACCACCACTTTGCAACATGTTGTATCATAAACCAACGTAAAAAAATATATTATACCAAAAACCATTTTGTCAAACATGTTAGAACTGTTTTTAGACTTTTCTCAAGTAATTATATAAACTTAGAAGGTTTATTGTAATGTTGAGTCTCATATCTTATAACCCGACCAAATCAAACAACGTAAATAAGGATTTTATTGTTAATTTTTAATAGGTAAATTGCCAATTCCAACATTTACATACTATTAATGTCACGGGGAAACAGTATATGGGAAACAATGACATATCTAGATAATTAGTATTATAAGTGCAATATAAAATAATATTAAATTCTTTTACAAATTTTAAGAACTCATTATTTCTTTATAAAAACTATCCACTATTTAAGGGATATTTTGAAAAATAATTGGACAAAAATCCCTTAATTTCTATTCTACTTACGCCACAAGTGGAACTCTTTTTAAAGCCTATGTTTCATTTAGGTGTGTGAATTTCTTACATAACATGACACGATTACGAACATGCCCGAAAAAATCGTGTGTCTGGAAACATATTACAGAATCATAACACGAAACTATTTTCGTATCGTGTTCGTTTTTATGTATCAGAACACAACATGCTTGATAAAGTTGAACGTTTTTTGGGTAAACTGTAAAGTTAGACTTGAAAGACTACTTTTTGAATGTTTTTCTGCACAAGTCTTTTACAAAGTCTATTCAAATATTTAATTTTTAGTATTTGTCAATTCTACATTAAAATCGCGTGAATTTTTTTTTTTTTTTTTATCAAATTAGTCGCTTTACTTTAAAAAATAAAACGCTGTGACTTTTGGTCACGTATGTTCGTTTATCAAATCATTTTCTACTAAACATACAAAGGGTAGTGGTGGTCTTTCGACCCAATCAGTTAGAATCACTCCAATCTCGCTTGCTTTGCTATCCAATTCGCACATTCATTGCTCGTTCTTGGAATAGCTCGTCATAGCACTCACTCGACTTTTGTTGCTAGTGCTCGTATATTTGGTATTATCGTTGCTAATCTCCAATGCTTTGGGCCCTCCATGATTTGTTGGTGAACCACTTGTGAGTCTGTCTCGATGATGATGCTTCGTCATCCCGCTTCAATTGCTAGACGTACTCCTTCGTGTATCGCCATGGCTTCCATCGTTTCAATGTCGTCGCTTCTTTGCCTCCGGTTCATTCTGCCCACGACTTTCCCATTCTTGTCTTATGCTACCACCCTTATACCGGCCCTTTAAGTTCCCTTTCACCATGAGGCATCACAAATTATCTTGATCGTGTCACCCATCGGGGGTTGCCATTCTCGGTTCGGTTCTTCCTCATGTGGTGTTATTGCTTGGGCCGATCGGTTTATACATTGTTGCTCCTCGTATGCTTGCTTAGTTTCTATTATCACGCTCCTTGGGTTTGGTTGTTTCGCTTCAAATGCCGCCTTGCATCTTGCTTTCCAAATATGCCAACACGTGAGGAGAATTCGGGCCCACCTCTTGTCACTCGCTATGCTCCCCCCGCTTGTTTTCGCTCGTCGCCTTGTAAGCCATTCCACCATTGCAATCTCATTTGGTCGATCAATTTGCAGCCCGTATGTTTTGGCCCACACTTGCTCCGTCCATCCACATTCTAAGATCATATGCTCCCTGGTTTCGACTTCTCCGCAAATTGGACAACTTGGCGACACATTCATCCCTCTACGTACCATGTTCGCTTTAACGACTATGGAATTCGTTACAAGTCTCCAAATTAAGTGTTTTAACTTAGGGATTACCTTTGATTTCCAAATGGCCTTCCATAGAGTGTCATTTTGGTTCGGATGAATCTCTTATCTTGTGGTATAACGATCAGACTTGGGGGCTTCCATCCTTTGTATGGGGCCATATGTATCAGTCTCTTCCCCCATCTCGTGGTAATGGGGTGTTCATTATGTGGGCTGCATCGTCGTGGTATACAATACTCCTTACTAGAGCTTCATTCCACGGGCCATTTGGTAGGATAAGTGCACTTACGCTTAGGTCCCCTCCGTGCTCTACTATGACATCCCCATTCACTCTTTTGCTTTCCTTCGTATATATCCATGGGTCCGTAAATACACGTATGTCCTCTCCCATTCCAATCAAACACATCCCTTCTCGCTTTATGACATCTCGGCCATGTAGTACGCTATTCCACCCCTATGAGACCCGGCCTCCCATTTTCGCATCTAGTAATGAACATCGTGGGAAGTATAGTCCTTTTAGTACTTGCGCGCATAGAGTGTCCGGTTCAGTTATAATTCGGCTTGCCATCTTCGTTAGGAGAGTTGTGTTGAAACTTTGGAGTTCCCTAAAGCCAAGTCCCCCACCTGTTTCGCTTTTGTTAGGACCTCCCATTTTCTCCAATGCATTCGCTTTCCCTCCGTTGTTTGCCCCCACCAAAAGTCCGCAATGAGGGCATCAATTTCCGAGCACCATGTTTTGGGGAGGCGGAATACACTCATAACATATGTGGGTATTGCTGTAATGATCGCCTTGATGAGAACTTCCTTCCTGGCTTGATTGAGTGTTTTCAGCCTCAACCCTCCCAATTTGTCCCGGATTTTTGCCTTCAAAGATCCCAAGGCCTCGTTCTTTGATCGTCCCCAAATTGATGGTAGTCCAAGGTATTTACCCGGGTCACCTGTGCTTCGTATATGGAGAGCATCCTCCACTGCTCTTTTTGCACTTGGTTCGGCTCCCCTGTTGGAAAATAGAGTAGATTTGTCTCTATTTATTCTTTTTCCTGATACCTTGCAGTACTCATCTAGTATGCTCCATAGGCCCCTTGCATTCCCGGGTGTTCCTTTTATGAAGAACAAAGAGTCATATGCAAAAAAACAAATGGTGGAGTTCCGGGCACTGTCTCCTTAGTGTGATCCCCTGGATAGTTCCTTCCCTGGCTGCTCCATCCATTCTTCTCGATAGTACATCCGCAAGTAGAATGAATAAGTAGGGTGAAATGGGGTCGCCTTGTCTGATGCCCCGTGTTGGTATTATAGAGCTTGTTCTTTCCTCCATTCACCACCACTTGATATGTTGTTGTCGCTATGCATTCCCTTATCCACCCCAGCCATTTCTTATTAAAGCCCTGCTTTCTTAGTGTGGTGATTAGGAACTCCCATTCCACTATATCATATGATTTTTGCATATCAATCTTCAAAGCGCATTCTACTTTGTTCTAGGTCTTGTTCATGTTCAAGTGGTGGAAAACCTCATGTGCCACCAAGATGTTATCCTGGATGTGTCGACCTGATACAAATGCACTCTGGAAAGGGGCGATAAGCTATGATAGATAACAGTTCAAACGATTCACCAACACTTTAGATATGATCTTATACAAAAAGTTGCAACAACTTATTGGCCTAAACTCAGCGGGTCTCGTCGGGATCGGTACTTTAGGTATCAATACTATATCTGTATTATTTAGGGGGTTTAGGAGAATACCTGTTCGGAAGAAAGTCTTGACCCCAGTGATGACGTCTGCCCCCACAATGTTCCAGTTCCTTTGATAATCAGGCCCCGGGAAACCATCCGGACCCGGTGCTCGGGACCCTCCTAATTGGAACGTTGTCGATCGGATCTCGGAATCCGTAACCTCCCTTGTCAAGTTGCATTCATCTCAGGTGTTATTTGGGTCGGTATATATCTCAAAAATACATCCCCGGTTCGGTTTGCTCCTTAGTGAACATATCCCCAAAATACCGATGTATTTCATCCGCAATCCTCCCTTCCTCTTCTATCCACTCCCCGTTTTCTCCCCTTAACCGACATATTTGGTTGCGTCTCCTTCTAGCTATTGTGGTATGATGAAAGAAAGTTGTGTTCCGATCACCATCCCTAAGCCATTTTATCCTCGACGTTTTCCTCCAATATTTCTCCTCCTTCGTCCAGAATTTTTGGAGTTCCCCCTTTAACCGTTTCTCTTCTCATATCGCTTCATCATTCATCCCCCCTTGCATATTTCTTCTCATTGTCTCTTTTGTTTTTGCAATTTCTTTCATGTTATGGCTGAAACTTGCATTACTCCATGCTGTGAGTTTTGTACGACATTTGTGTAGCTTTTTGTACACCCCTTGTATTTCACTTCCCTTAATCGGTCTCTCCCATGCACCTTTGATTACCTCTTTGCATTCCGGTTTCTCATGCCACATCGCCTCAAATTTGAATCTTCTACTAGCCATTTTCCTTGGTTATTTGAGTTGGACCACCAATGGTGTATGGTCCGACCCTATTGCTAGCTCATTAAGACATCTTCCCCTTTCGAACCTTGATGCCCAAACCGTGTTGATCAACACTCGGACGAGGCGCTCGCTTATTCTCTCGGTGCCGCTGCGGTTATTACACCATCTGAACGGGTGCCCCTTTGCTCCCAAGTCCTCCATACCGAGTTCCTCGATGGTTTGCTTGAATTCATCCATTTATCTTTGGGACTTTCTCCTACCACCTTGTTTTTCATGTGGGTGGCATATTGTATTGAAATTCCCAAGTATCATCCATGATCCTCTTCGGCCCTTTCCTATTTTTTTAGGAGGTTCCAAAGTTGTGTTTGTTCTCGGTCCTCCATACACGCATAGACCCATGTTACATAAGTCGGCTCAACATTGTTATCCATATACATCTCGCAATCTATGTAGTTTGGATCATAATGTAAAACCGTGATTCTAATATCCGCCTTCCACCACAATGCTACCCCTCCGACCGAACCATTGGGGTTCACATAGTGGGTATTATCCATTCTCATCTGTGTTAGTATCTTCTCGTAGTAGGTATCCTATTCTTCGTTTTCATTAAGAACATAATGTTTGGGCGATACTTTTTGTTGAGGTCCTGTAGGTGTTGAATTGTCAAGGCAGACTCCAATCTCTGACAATTCCATGAGATCACACTCATTGGGCACCCGTGGCTATTTTGGGACAGCCACCGGAACCTTGTGTTTGTGCATCTCCTTCTTCTTGACTCTCTGTGCCCTTCGGTTTCCTAACCAGTTTCTTCTTTCGGTTAGGGTTTGACATGTTTGCTCGGCGCCTCGGGCTCGTGCGGACCCTTGGCTCAACCATGGTTGTGACCGAAACCAGTACCCTTTGCCTCTTCCCTACGAGTTGATCCTCCATGTCCTCCCCGGACCGTTTGAGTGTCATTTTATCGAGGTAAGGGCTTAGTCCTGAGGTAGTGATGTGGGCTATCATTTTTAGTGAGGTGGGGGGTGTATCGGGTGGGTTCTCAACAATGTAGTTTTGGATCGGTATAGTGAGCTCGGTCGGGTACGGTTGGGTAGGGTTGTCGGGTAGGAATGTGATCATGGGGTGGGTTATGTAGGTGGTGGGTGGGTATTCGGTATGGGTTCATGGGGCTGGTCGTGATTGTGGGGTTGGTTAATCTGCATCTCGGGTTTGTTTGGTTTTGTGGTGAGGGTTTGGAGACGTTTGGTCTGGGGGGTTCGGCAAGGTGGATAGTGGTCGGGTATCTCGGTTCGGTACTCTCGGTTTGGGATATCTCGACTTTGAGCTTGTAGGGGTTTGTGTGTATGGTAATGGCTTTGGAGTTTGGGGGTTCATCTATTGTCATCTCATCCCTCAAGTGATTGGGTCAGTCCCCTTCCATGTTTATAGAGATGGTTCCGTCAAGAATGGTGCTTGGTTGTCGCCTACGAGAGCTCCGATCTCCTCCTTGATGGTGACAGGCGGGAGTAGCTTCTTCCCCTGCTGGTTTAGACAAGCAATCCAGGCGAGGTTACAGATGTTGCCGACGAACATAAGCTTCGATAAAAAACGCGCCAGACATCGTTGTTTTCCTTTGTTGTTGCGTGACTTCCGCTTGCATGAAGATGTCACTTCTTCTGCAGTAGGTACTCTGTGATTGGCTGGTTTGGTGTTGGCAATTAATTCCAAAGGGTGAGGACAAATCCTGTAATTGGATTGTCCTGATTCCAAATCAAGAGAGAACCCCAGATTCTCGGGGGGAGGGGGGAGGGGGGGTCTCTGATTCGATTGGGAGAAGGCGCGTGACAGACATCGCCTGGGGTAAGCCGTTATCTCAGAGAACACATAATCGCGTGGAATCTGATGTTTGAATTGATAAACAATTTGTTATTTTAATATTTTCTTATAATTCACTACAAGAAACTATAGAATCAACGTCGGTAAAAAAAATCGTTGTTAAAGGCATAAATACAGTTGTTAACTTTTAGCGTCAACAAAATTTTCGTGCCGGTAGCCCCCGTCGTTAAAGGTTATACCTACGACAATTTGCCGTTGTAAAAAGTTTGCCTTTGTTAGAATGACACTCCCCATTTATCTTTTACAGCGACATTTGTTGTTGTTAAACACAGTTCAAAAGCGACAACATATTGTTGATGTTAATAGATGAGTTTTACTGATGAAAATATTTCATCGTTGAATTGCATTTTTAGCAGTGACTTTGAGCGGCTGCTTTTTATTCGAAACAACGTTCATTAACTTGTTGTTAATACGTATATTTAGTGACTAGTGACTACAAATCCACCATTAAAAGCACTTGATACTGTCATATAATGTTGATGCTAAATACATGTTTTTAGTGATAACAACAGTAATATCAGTTTATGCCGCTGTTAAACCAAACTTTTTATGTCAACAACCACTAATCATTGTTAAATACAAACTTTTGTGATGTGCTTTTATTAATTATCTATTTATTGCTATATGATATGTACACAATACATTTTCAAAACATAATATATTATTTATCCAACAATATATATACATCTTAATAAACATCCAAACTACAAACTTAGAATATTTTTGAACGTAAATACATAGTTTTCTAAATAAGATGAAGACCTAAAACTAATGTGCTTTTATACTTGAAATGGATGGGAATTCGGAATGCCGGAACTACGAACTTCATGAACGTCTCTAGTTCACGATCCCCTACAAGATTCAATAATATCATGTTATCATATATATAAAAAGGAAACACAATAAATGCAATAAAAAAATTATTTAACATAATAATCTCAACACACACTACATAACAAACATACTACATAAACACCTTAACGGAATAGTTCAACCACCGCATAACACAAGACACTTCAACACAATAGTTCAAACACATAACAAACACATTACATATTCTAACAAATTAACTTCACAAACTTGAGCCTTATTTTGTAACAAATTGCTTCATCATGCCTCAAATCAGCAATCCAAATAGAATGTACTCACAACAAAATTAACATTGTATGAGAAACATATATCAACTCAGAAAACCTCTCCAAGAAGCACAAACCTATTTCAGTTCAGCGGTACTACATACAGGCATAAGGTCCAGCTAAACAAACACATATCTGCTTCAGTTCAGCAGCGAATAACAAGTGATTATATATATATCCAGAGTAAACCTGAGCAGCAATCATCTCAAACAGAGCAACATATCTAATGCAGAACATCATAATATGCAACTCGAAATAACAGATCAACATAAGATTATAACATCATAAAGATTGGAGTGCAAAATTATTAGAAGTTAACATAAAAAAACATCAATTTATACCAAGAAGTTAACATCAATTCATACTATGAAGCTTTAGATCATCTATTCTTAGTGAGCTGCATATATATCAATCAATATACCCCATTGGGAAATGAGATGGCACCGTCCCGATTCGGTATTGGAGGAACATGACTTTGAAATACCCCAAATCATTATATATTAGCCTTTGAAATAAAATTGCAAACCTGACTTTTCCTGTTTGGATGCTTCTCCACCCAACAGATGAATTACTCAATTTTCTCATCTATCTTCTTCTCAACATCCATGTCTCCACATTGTACCTATGCCCCCAACAAAACCTTTTATCAATTAAATCAAAATGACTTAAATACCACAATTATCAGGAAGAAAGTTGACAGAATTCTGAGTTTCTTACATAGATAATATCAAAAAGATCAAAGTCAATTTATTTAGGTCATACAAGGCCTAGAGCTCGATGAAAAACTGTAGTATGCAGAATACCTGCATACAGAAGAACATAAAGAAGCAACAACAACATATCAAGTAAAATCGAATCCAATTGGATTCAATTCGATATGTATAGCCATGAAAAACAAAACTTTGAGGATACACAAAGATCGAATCCAAATCACCTTTTTACTAGCAACTCACACAAATATTCAAGATAGACATTTTTAACTTACAAATATTCCAGAGAAAGTAGAAACTCACACAAATATTCAAGATAGACCTCTGTGTAGACCTTTGGTTTGCATTTCACTAAATCCCGTAATCCAATATGATAACACCTTTCAGTTAGACTGACCTTATGATTCTTGTGCATAATATAATGAATGAAATAAACACTATCTTCAATATGATAGCAATGCCCACCATCTAGATGCAACGTTAACAATCAAGATATCTTTTCCTTTGAATTTGCTCAGAGGTACATTCTTCCTATCAATATCCTGTGTTGCCAGTTCAGAAGAAATCCCAATAAAAGGTCAGATTTTTACATTGAAGTCTTCATAAAAAAAAAAGTGAACGCAAGTAGGCTTCAAATTAATCAAAACCAACTAAGTGGCAATTGAAATTGCATGATGAATTGTAAGAAAGTCTTACGTATATACAGAAGTCCAGAGATAAAATACCCAATGGTAGTGATGAATCTGGTGGTGATTGAACCATCTGAGAATCGTAACAGAGGACAACTATTTCCCACACTTGCGCCAAGTAGATGAAATGCAAGGCGGGCATCAATGAGAGTATCGTAAAACATCCTCTGGTAAGCAAATTGCATCAGGTGTGAATCAGTTGCTTAAATTGCAAGAATATATGAGGATTGCAATCAAGCTGAAAATTGATAGGGGAACAAAAATTTTGAAATCAAACAAATTACTGCTATTGCCAATCAACAGGAGCTTGATGAGGTAATCGTAATCGGCTCGAGCCCTCGCCGATGGAGCTGCCATTCCAAAAATTCAGCGATGAAACCCCTAAGAGAAATTATCATTAGTAATAGAAATCTGAAACTAACACAAATAAGCAAGCGAAATCAGGTGAAAAGAGGACGAAGAGAGAGACATTAGTTTATTACCGAGCAAGAAGGAAGGATAGGAGTTGGTTCGACAATGGAGGGTGAGTGCTCAACGATTCTGGTTTCGAACCCAGAATCTCCGATTCGGTAGGGAGGAAATGAGGGAGTAACGAAGGAAGAGGAGTGTGAGCTGAGGTAAATGAAAAAGAGGGATATTGAGTTAGGTTAAGATTGTTCTTAAAAAGTAAATGGTGGTTCAATTCGGTTTAGTGGCGGTTTTATTGGTTTAGTGGGGGTTCTTAACATTTAGTGACGACAACGACTAACGTTAGTTGACAATATGTCATAGTTGTTTGTGCATTATTGACATCAATAATAGTCGTCACTAAATAAACTATTTTACCAAAATAATTGAATATGTTACTGAATGACTATACTAATGTCGACAATATATTGACATGCAAAACTATTTTTACATTTGTTTATGCTACTTATGTTTTAACGACGACAAAATTAAGTAGTTACAGCAAACAACCGTTGTTGTTATAGCTATATTCACGACAAATTTTTTCGCATTTGAATATGTACATTTACAACGGAAAAGTTATCTGCTACTGATGCTGGCATTTAACATCAAGTGTTGGTCGACATTACATATTCATCCATGTAAAAAATAAAGTGACGACAAAAATTAACACTAAATGTATCTTATAACGGTGGAAAATATATTGTGCCTAATAAGTAATAATAACTACAACAAAAATTATTGTCACAATATACACACATTCAACATCAATTCTTAGCATCAACACGAAATCTCTGTTGCTGTTGCACAAGTTTCTTGTAGTGATTTTCGCATGTGAAAATATAATTGACTAACTTAAAACAACACGATAACACAAGATGAACACGCACATAGCTTTGTGTGGCGTATTCATATTGAGTAATATGATACAATAAGCTTATCATGCGTGTTTTTTAACTACAAATGTATTAATACGCACGATAACACGCAATTACGCACGATTTACTATTCCTACTTTCATTTACCTTGTCCTACCTGAACTATAGAAGGAGTACATTATATAGAAGGAAGGATAGCACTAGAATGGATCCGAATCACTACCATATTATTCACAACATGATCCACGCTGCAAAATACATGAACATCCAAACGAAACATCATCTAATGGCGGTGGTGTATGCACTCGGTTGGAGGAACCGGGAATCGAGCCGAGTCCAGGCAGTAGTCATAGACAAGGTGCTTGGCTCGAACCCACTTGAGCTGATGGTTCTGGTGGAAGCTCAGCTCGCCTACTTGAGGCTCCTCCCACCAGTAATTATTCTCAGCATCGCTGCTGCACTTGTTGGCAACTAAGGCTGGAAATTCACAGCCATGGATCTGGAACCCTCGGTAGGAGGCGACAAATGGCTCGTGGGACCAATCTGTCTTCACTAGTCCACCCTGTGTGGCCCAGTCATCTGCGTTCCATATCGAACTGTAGACCCCCATGGCTTGGTCCTTAGGGAATGGGACACCTCTGTGCTCGAGGTTGCCGTGGACTCGGACCGGGGTCTCATCCACTAGAAACCTAGTTGAAAAAATAAAACATTTTTGTATTAAATTTTGTATATTATAGAATGAAGGGTACTGTTTTCTTACACGATACGATGGGGACTCCATGCAATCGAGTAGTAATGGAAGTCCTTGGTCGGATCGAACCAGAGACTGAATCTCTGTTCTCTGTTTCCAACACCATTTACGTAAACATTAGTCTGCACCAAGTACGGTTCTCCACTAGTGTTCCCCAAGAACTCGAAGTCGAATTCATTGTGCTTTGGACCCTCAGAAGACATCTGACACATCACAAATCTAAATAATCAGGAACAACGAATAGAGTATCAATAAAAAAAAAACTTTTAAACTCAATTCATTAATTACATATATGTTTCATGTTTCATAAAAATACAATTATTAAAAGATATAAGTTACAGTAATAGAACAGTCCAACTCACTATTTTATAAGTCTAACTGAAATCGATTTCTTTTAAAACAAATTTACTTCTGAAGTTCCACTTTTCCACGTGGATAATGCAGATTAGAGTTGATGAAAACTGTTGGTCAGACAGTATCAGTATGATTCCTCAGCAAGAGACATTAGAAAGCTTCACAAGATCAATAGTAATTTAACCATCAGAAGTTCATATTTCTTAAATCTTATTACTTTCCATTATTCTATTTAATTATTTTTATAAAAATACACTTTCACTTTAATTTTCACACTTGGTTGATTTTTTCTATTTATAAATCCTTCTACTTTCTAATTCTTTTTTCAGAAAAAAGAAACTAAAAGTTGACATTTTTACATACGTAGAATGCAGTTACGGTCCCTGCAGAGTCCCCTTCCACAAGTTTGATCTGAATGGTAACTTTTCCGAACAAATACTTGCTCTTTGATGCAAACCCAGCTCCTTAAAGTTGCAGACAAAACCCGAACCCGACCAGTGTTAAGACAAGGTGTTGAAGAAAAAACATTATACTGATGTTTGGAGTGTGTTTTTGTTTTTACCTGAGTTCTTGTCTAGTTTGAGTTTTATAACCTGTCCTTCGTAGAGGAAATGGTCGACAGCCCAGAGAGGTTGGAAGAGGTGATTGAAGTTTGATGGAGTGTCTGAAGCAGCAGCCGTTGCAAGAGCAGCTGTAACTGCTAAGGCTATTAAAAAAGAGGGTTTGAGAAGTGGAACAGACATGGATCTAAAGAAGAAAGAAGAAGAAGAAGAAGAAGAAGAAGAAGAAGAAGCTGTACTTGTTAGTTTTGAGAGCTAGGGGGAGTCGACGTGAGGGGCTTCTTATAAGACGATCATCGTAATTCGTAGTAGTGTCTTCCTTCACAATCACAAGTACCTCTCTCTTCTCTGCCACGTCGCTTCAATCGGTTGCCATGTCAGCTTTCCAAACCAGATTTTATATTGTAACAAGGAGGGTGAACGAGAATACTATTGGCTTGCGCTAACAAACTCTTAACCGGCTTATTGGATAGGATCTGAATAGGATGTTTGATAGTAGTATAGGGTTTTGAAAAGAAAAAATAATAATATAAATCGATCGAAACAATTTTGATTCCAATAAATTCGTAAAAGAAATTAGTATTCATTTAGAAATATATATATATATAATCCAACTGAACAGTTCGAACATATCGGTATTTAACAAAGTCCGAATAAATTCCAATTCCACTAATAACAAAAAATTAATTTATATGGAATAGATTCCAAAATTCTATTTACTTATCAGGTATCTAAAACTAAAACCGCTCAGTGTTTTAATAATAAAAGGATAAAACTGTGGGTGGTTCCTATAGATATAGCAATTATTAAACGTGGTAAGTTATACTTTTCCCATATATATATATATATATATGAATATGATAATGAGTCATATCATTTTTGTGTATAATAGTAAATTTAATAAATAGAGGTAATTAAATGTCATTAAATTATTCAGGTAATGAGGTCGTCGCTGGTCCCTCCTACATAATTACTAATGTCTCGTGAGGAACCATTGAATTGCTGCGTGCTCTTCAATCATTTCACTTAAGCTGGGGCCTGGGGTACTAGCTGGAAAGCAATACACACTTGAAGAAATGATTAGTTTTTATTTTTAAAATAGAATATAGAAAATTAAATAGAGTATCTTCAATGGTAAAATTTCTTAAATATGAGTCTATTTTAATTTAAAAAATATTATAATCATATTTCCTTAACATTACTTCAATTTTCGTAATACATTTTTAAGTTTAAGGAATGTACTAAGTTCGATCATGTCACCTAAAGTCACTACGGGAGAAGCCTCGGTTAAGGGTTCATTTCCACTGCTCAAGTATGATTGAGCTGTGAAAAATTTACTATAATGATTATTAACGGCTCAATAATTAATGAGCCGTCCAGAATTTAATTTACCGGCTCAATTGTTTGAGCCGTCAGTCAAAATATTTGTTTTTAATCCAAATTATTTTTGACGGCTCAGTTTTGTTGAGCCGTTAAGTAAATCGATTTTTTTTTGAAAATTATTATGGACGGCTCATTTTTGTTGAGCCGTCAATTAAAATGATTTTTTTAAAAAAAAAAATAGTTTGGACGGCTCCGTTTTGTTGAGTTGTCTAGTAAACCGTTTATTTTTTTTCGAAATTTATTTGGGACGGCTCAGTTGTGTTGAGCTGTCCGAACTAAACGTTGTCGTTTTTATTAATCAGAACAAAATTGGGACGGCTCGATACTATTGATCCGTCCCCACTAAATGAATCTTTTTATTAAAAATATTTGGGACGGCTCGACACTATTGAGCCGTCCCAACCAACCCTTTACTGAATCGAACCGCCTCTCAGCCTCACGAACCAACCTCAGCCTCTTCTGAATTTTTATTTTTGGGACGGCTCGACACTATCGAGCCGTCCCCACTAAACGGATTTCTTCTTATTAAAAAATATTTGGGATGACTCGACACTATTGAGCCGTCCTAACCAGCCCTTTACTGAACTGCGCCTCCTCTGTCACAAACTTCATTCTCCAAAACGCAGAAAAACAACACAGCAGCTCTCCTACGTCCGAAACACAGCGCCTCCTCTTCTTCTTCCGAATCGGTAAGTTAGTTTTCATTTTTTTTCTTCAATTCACCTAAAGTAGTGCATATTTATCTTTTCATCTTCCCCCTTATTAGGGTACTAATAATAATAATAATATTTAGGTAATTACTTTAAAGTTTAAATATAATTATTGGAAATCAAAATATTATTGTATTTTTCGTCTTGATATTACTTAAAGTGTGTATAAATGAGACTCATACTCATATATAATGAATGAGTATACTATATAAATATTTGGGAAAACATATTATAAATAAATAAAAAACAATGTAATACATTATAGTAATAATGTATGTGCTATATTTTTAAAATATAACATAATAAATAATAGCTAAATTGTTAAAACAAATTTTAGATGAGTATCTTCTCAAACACATTATATATGAAACATACTTTCTAATGCACTACTAAAATATTGATTTTTTACCTTTTAGACATTGATTGCATTATCTTTATTTATTTGTTTTTAATTATATTTCCAATTATTTTAAGTTAATAGTAATACACCTGCGAACCGACCCTAAATAATGTCAAGATGTGAATAATATTTATCTTCCATGATTTTACTTAAACTGATTACTTTTTTTTTTTTTTCTATTAAGACATCAATGAGATGAAGATGAGAAGAGATGAGTATAATTTTTTTTTTGGTCAAAATGAGTATAATTTTAATAATACGTCAATTAGCGCTTTATATAGAATTTATGGTAAAATACAAGTTTTCCCCATAAATTTTGAGCAAAATTTAAGATTTCTTCTTAATGTTTGAAATTTTAGTCTTAATGTTTGGACACAATTAAAATTCCCCCCTTGCCGTCAACTGTCCGTTTATTTCGGACGGATTCATTCTTATGTGTTAGGATGTATATGAAAGGCGTATGGAAGACTATCAAGACAGTTGATTACATCACAAGGAATTGATTCAAGTATGAACACTAGATTACTTACGGAGCAAGTTATTGATAAAAGAACCTAGTATGTTGTGGAGTCTTCGTGTGTAATCTATAATCTTCAAGATTGTTACTCTGTCATTCTGTTAGTATATAAACAGGTTCAATGTCATTGTAACTTTAACTCTGATTGATGGTAAGATTTCAGAAGTTTGTTATTCAGTTTCTTACAGTCGAAGCTTTATTCTTCCTCAATCCTTATTCATTGATCTGTTCTTTCTTAAATATCTGGTTTGATCTCAGAATATTGATATGGTATAAGAGCCATCATCACACGATTTCGCAAGATCTCTACATAATTAATATGATTTCTGGTATAATCTTCATCATGTTCTTTCGATTATTAACTGATATATCAACTCGCTACTCTGGTTTTCTGCTTGCTCGACGATTATCTCATATCATCATGGAAGATAATTTTCCTACATTCTTCAACAAACGCATATGTCAGTTGACTGGAGAGGATAATTTCCTGTCATGTAAACAACAAGTGCTTCTGGCAGTGCGAGGATTCAACCTTGAAGATCTGTTGTTTGGAGTTGTTCATGTTCCGCATTGGCTAGATGATGAAAATGGAAATAAAGTAGTCAATCCAGATTTTGCAAAGCATACTCAACAAGATAGTTCTCTGGCTTCGTGGCTTCTTGCATCCATATCAACCTCAATCAGTAAAGGACTTGTAGGATACATGACAGCTGCGTCGATTTGGGCAAAGCTGCATCAGCACTTCTCCTCTTCATCTACAACCAGGATAATGAATTTGTATGACAGATTGAAGGTTAGAAAACATTTCAATCAATCTATGAGGGAATATTTAACTGAGATACAACTCATATGCGATAGCTTAGCTGGTTGTGGACAACCCATAGAGGAAATGAAACAAATATATATCATCCTAAACGGAGTAAAAGGGAAATATGATCATGTTGTGTCTGTTATCCATGCGAGTAGAAATCCATACGACTTGGCATCCATCACTTCAGTTCTGCTTGATGCTGAAGCAAGGCAGAAGGAAATTAGTTTTGAAAATACTTTTCCTACTACTAATATAGATGTTGTTGGGTATCGATATTGACAGCCCAGTAAGGAAAAGGCCTCGAAGGCCCAATAACTATAGAGGGGGTAAACCCATGACATTTGAACCGGATCAGCCCAAGTACAAGTTAAACTCGGTTCTCCATAGAATGACCCAGAACCGAGCCCAAGAACTCTGAGAACGCCCTGAGTACTCGCCATTCTCCACTAAGGCCGCGACCTCTTACTGCTCGCCATGAGAGTGCTCGCCCCGAAGAGAGCCTTGCCTCTCTCCTCTGGTCCCACGAAACCGTTAATAAGGAAGTGGCCATGATATCCCGCGTATCTCGGTTACATATTCACTAAAGATTAGATTTGGTAACTGCCATATCTCGCAGTAACTGCCATATCTCGCAGTAACTGCCATATCCCATGATCCGAATCTTCAGCAACATAATATACACTAAGATATCCAGCTGCCTTATACGGTTCTATCTCTCTTACCCTATAAATACTCTTGCTTTACATACGTTTTTTACGTTTTGAGTTTTATACCCACATATACTCATTTAAGCATCGAAGAGGGACCCAGAAACACCCCCTAAGTTGCGCTCCCCTACCTGCAGGTTCACCGGAGTTGGAGCAGAAGCGTCTTCCCAACCTTGCCTGGCATTTAATTCACTGCCAGATCAGCATCCAGGATTTCACGATCCAACATTTGGCGCCGTCTGTGGGAAACGAGCAATTCAGCCATGAGAACTCGATCCCAAAACAACCGTCGGAACCAGACTAGGGAGCGATCCTCAGATAGCTCTGATTCCGCCGCCGCTTCACCGCTTCAACAGGAACCTGCCAGCCGAGCAGGAGTTAATGTCGTTCCTCTGCGAACAGCTCGAAAGCATGTCGGTGATTCAAGACCGACCCCCGCTGCTGATCAAAACGGAGCCCCGACACCGCAGACAGTCCACATTGCTGGGCAAGATATTAATTTAACCCCAGAGATGGTCTCCCTGCTAGAAGCCATTCTAGGACAGGCGCGCCGCCAAGCCTCTGCTCCTCAAGAAAACAATCACTCTGCTCCTAAGGAAAACCACCGCCCTGCTGCCACAGGGCCCTCACCTTCGGAAGCGGAAAATCCTGGTCCCACTGCGCCTCAGGAGGATCAGGAGATGACGTCAGATCAGCAGTCCCTATCTCCAGCACACACCAAGGAGCCAGCAACAGCGTATACTGCCAATCCTTCCGGTCCTCCTCCACCCGGAACCTCGCCTATGTACTGCACTGTGGATCAGATGGATGACCTCCTCAACAAAAGGCTCCAGGAAAGACAGCTGACAGTCGTGGCTCCCTTCAAAGAACAATCTACTCATCCTTTTACCGACGGGCTCGTCGCCATCAAATTCCGAAGGATGTGGTTGCTCGGGCCATACCTGAGTATAACGGTGGAGGAGATCCCACCGTACATGTCAACAAACATGAGGCCTCCCTTCTGGGTAAGTCAAATGATCCCAATCACTTGACTTTGTTATTTCCATCTACTCTTTCGGGTTCGGCTTCGTCCTGGTTCTTCGGCCTCCCTGCAGGATCAATCGGAACTTGGGCAGAGTTAAGAAGCAAGTTCCTGGAGAGATATATGGGCGAACGCCAGTTGCTGAAGAGCGTGGTCGCCCTTGAATCGGTCAAACAGCAGCCTGGAGAGTCGCTGTCCAACTTCTACGGGCGTTTTCATCAGAATGTCACGGAATTAGATTGCCGAATCTCAGATGGGGAGTTCATTCGAGCCTTCACCGTCCACTTGAGCTTGGTAGCCGGAGGCTCTGAAGCTCCACCGTCCACGAACAGAGAGAAGATACGGAACAAGTCGGTAAGAACAAAACAGGACTAGGCTAAAAACAGTCATTCTCGAGTAGCTCAAAAATAAAACAGCTTGGTAAGAACTAAGAAGTTAAATTATTTTATATTTAAAAAGGAGTAGGCTCAAACATTAGTTGAGCGGGGAAACGAAGGACTAGGCGGGAAGAAGTTAAAATATTTTTAAAAGGAAGACTCAAAATACAATGAGTCGTGAAAAAACTTTTTTTGTTTTTTAAATTTTGGACTTTTCACGGCTGAAAATAAAACGAGCCGCGAAAATTATTTTATTTTTATTTAAATCAACTCAGTGTTGAAAACAAAGCGGCTCATAACGAAAAAATGAGTCGTTAGAAATATTTTTTATATATGTAAATTATAGACTTTTCGCAACTCAAAAATAAAACGAGCCGTGAAAAACAATTTTATTTTATAAAAATAATATTTGTCACGGTTGAAATCTAAACGAGTCGCGAAAAAAATAATTAAATTATTCACGGCACTTGAAATTTAGCCGTGAAAAATGAGAAAAAAAATGAAATCACGGCTCAATAGTAATTGAGCCGTGATATTTTATCTAAAATGTTTTTTTCGCGGTTCAATGGTAATTGAGCCGGTATTTGAGCTCTCTCCCAAGTGGATACAATTTATAATAAGAGTAATGTATCTTATTTTATAGGGAAAAGTATGAAAATGGTGCAACATATTTGACGAAAATGGTTTTTGCTACTACTTGTTTTTTTAATGATGGTGAATGGTTAAATACGTTAGAAAAATGATGGTGAATGAACCTTCCGTCCACCCGACGTTTAATTCTGTCGTTAAATAGTCAAGTTTTTGTCACGTGCTTTTATATAATTTTTGTTTTTGTAAATTAATTTTGAAACCCTCTATATCCTTTCGTCAATTTCTTCTGTTACTATCTATATTCTTTCAATTAATTCTTCTTTTTGTCAGTTGTCTCTCCTCTGTTTCTCAGGTGTTTGTTCCTCTATTTAGTTTGCTTCCTCTGCTTCGTCTCTCAGTTCGGTTCACTTCTTTCTTCCCCTCGCTTCGTGGCTTCCTTCTCGGCTGAAGAAATATTTTGAGTTTCTTCACAGTCAAAGCCGCTGCTCTTTGAACCAGAAGGAATGTTTTTGTTTAATGAAGTTGTTAACTGCTTGTCTCCAGCACGAGACCTCTGTCGTGAAATTATCTCCATTTCAACCTTCACTGTAAACTAAAATAAGAGCATATAGTGGCGGAGCTGCTATATCCACCATGGAAGCCCAAGTCGGAGCTGGTATGAGAAGAGGAACAAGAAGAAGAAGAAAAAGAGGAACAAACGATTCATCACTTTTTGATTCAGCTTGGAAGATGGGCAGAATCGGTGAGGGACTACGAGGTTTAAAGGAAAGAACGTCATGAGGACACCAATGTTCTTGAATCTCTACACCAAGCCCAGGCTGCACTCAAGAGTTCTTCTGCATCTCAAGAGCTTCACAGTTCAATTTCCAAGATGGGTCTAAAGTTTTAGATGTTTCAAACCTGTGTCAATTCAAATATGGAAAATCTCAACACCGTGAGATGCCAAATAGACAACCTCGTTGCTTGTTTTGCATCATCCTCCATTGTTGTGATTCACGGGTGATGTTTGATTTACTGAAGGTGGTGTAGGAGTGGAACTTGAAGCAGAAAGCTTGAGATCCGTGGTTCACTGGGATCACCGGATTGAAACACTGCACATACATGGGTTTTGCTCTCCGACAACATTCCTCTACATTGTTCATCATCGGTCGTGATTACCGTTTCTCGAATAAATCATGGAGTTCCATGAACCCAAATGTTCTTGGCAATAAGGTCATACATAAATGGAGCTCTGGCCTCCCATTCTTGTTCAATGTGATATACTAATATTCCTCCTACAGATTATATAGTGAATTGTGCTTGAGATGTCTGAACCAACCCGAGTCCGCCACCAAAGCAACCCATTGATCCACCGTTATTCTCCATGGCGGGAGGATTTGAAGAACCTGGTTGACCCATAAGTACGTGCAGCAGAGTCGGGTTTCCCTGAATGTAACTGGTATAGTACTGGGTTTGGCTCGTTGGGTAGTTCAAGTTATAAGTCGAGCCTGAATGGATGTGAAAGGAATTAGGGTCATGTGCGGTGGCGGCAGCAGCTGCATACTGAGACATATCAGGGTTTTGGAGCTCAATAGTTATAGGCCGATGAGCTCAATGCAATCATCTCTTCTCTCTAAATAGGATGATAATGGCATAAAGTGTATTGCAAAAAGTAGTTTCTTCGGGGTGGGTCACGTGACTTGCCATGTGATAGGTTAACGTATATATTCAACGACAGTTAGACAGAAGTACTAAAAACCATCGTTTACAAACATGTTGTAACAAAAATCATCGTTTGGGTTGGAAAACCATTTTCGTCAAACATGTTGTACCATTTTCATAGTTTTCCCTATTTTATATATTAGGTTAAAAATAATTTTATATTTAAAATGGCAATACTAAACTAGTAAGAAAAATTGAGTTTTTTATTTAGAAATTTTAATAAAATCCTATCGAATATACCACATTTTCAAAAAATATATTATTTCGGTCCATAATAAGTTTTGACCAAAAAGTATAATAAGATTAATGTATCTTATTTTATATATTAGGTTAAAAATAATTTATATTTAAAATGGCTAGACTAAACTAGTAAGAAAAATTGAGTTTTTTATTTAGAAATTTTAATAAAATCCTATCGAATACTCCACATTTTCAAAAAATATATTATTTCAGTCCATAATAAGTTTTGACCAAAAAAAAGTTCATAATAAGTGGGCAGGTTGTTAATTGATAATTCTTCTTAGGATATGAGCGCTGATATTATATAAAGCCCTCTCCCCTGATAGCTATGAGCATTTACAAGTATACAAGTAAAGCTCTTTTCACAGAAAGAATTTACTACATCGTCGACGATGGTGGCTCTGTCTTCGCCGCTCTTCTCCTGCTCATCAACCCTTCTGCACGTCCCTTCTCCGGCAACTAACCGGCCACCCTGCCTTCATTTCTTGAGGAACCTCCGATGCACTGCCATCCCTAATGCAACTGTCGACACACAATCATCTCAGGCAGTGGTTAGGCGCACTGCAAACTTCCAACCGAGCGTGTGGGACTATAACTATGTTCAATCACTACGCAGTGAAGACGACTCGGTAATTTTATTTCACTTTTACCTGACAATATATTCAACTTACATTTTTAAAAAAAAATTGTAATAGCAGCATATTTTTCTTACCTCATAATTTTCGTTTGCATGAGTCGTAATCTTTCCATGGTTGTCCCATAGTATACTGATAATATAGATCTAATCTACGTCCCATAGTAAACATAATTTCTGTCTTACGTTTCAACGTCGATAATTTTAGATATTTAATATATACATGATAGATTTTTTATTTTTCCACTACATGATATAACTAGGTTTATCAATGGTTAGAGTATGATACATGTATGTCAAATAACATAAATATACCATATTTTTAAATTGCATACCATAACCATTACGGGTATAATTTTAATATCATAACTGTGGTTATTAATCACGGTTTTAACCGTATATCCATATTTATTACCATATGTGAAATGTAATGGAACATTATAAATGTTATCTTAATAAATACATAAAATTATGTCACAAATAATAAAAATATTCAACATTGGCACCATTCAAAATTAACACTCATACCATTTAAGATTAAATCATTCAATTACAGTTCACCCTGAAATTATAGATTCGTAAAATCTAAAAGTCAAAATCATACTTCTATTATTAGTATTTATTAATATATTAATATTACATTATTATTTTATTTATATAATTACCATGGTTATAACCGTGGACATGACTAAAATTTCGTGTAAGTACATAGTAGAACGATAACACAAAATATTTTCTTATCGTGTTCGTATTTAAGTATCTGAATACGACACGCACGATAAAGATTGACTTTTTTTTTGCTCAATTCTATAAAGTTGTACTTGAAAGATTATTTTTTAGAATATTTTTCTAAATAAATCTCGTTTAATAGTATTTAAAAGTCTTTTGAGATAATTAATTTTTAGAGTTTGTCAATTTTACTTTAAAAAAAACTCAGTAAAATTTGATGTATTAATTGATAATTATTATTATGAACAATTCGTTATTTTAATATATTTTTTGATAAATTTCGCATGTGAACAAATAACTCAATAACTTAACATAACACGATAACATAACATGCACACACACAGAAAATTGTGTAAGATAATTAAGTTTATCGTGCACAATTTATTGAGCTATTTATTTTGATCCAAAAATGTTTCAATATTTAATTTTAGTCTATAACTTAATTTAGTTCGTGGATTAAATTTTAGAGACACATAGAAACATAATATATTTAATAAACTGAAGAGCATTGCAAAATAATCTAAAATATATAAATATATTTTTTCTTTGATTAAAAATGAAATAATAATAACTAATCAGAAAATGACAGTATAACGACGATAATATTGATCTACTACACATTTGAATCAATAAACTAATATGTCAACTGAATCTATTTTTACAAAGAATAATATTCTTTGATTATATTAATTAAAAAAAAAACGTGCAACGCAAATTAATTGTTATTATAACATAACATGGTACGTGTTGTTAGTGACTCTGGTATACAAATAATGATGTGAAATGGACATATTATTTATTATTGGTGTATCCATTGTCAAACCTTAAGATCTCGAATAAATAATAATATTTTTCTTATAGATTCAAATATTGATGATTGCATAACAGTAAGAAAAAAGAAAAAGAAAAGGAAAGGTGCTGCTAACTTACTACTATACAATCTAGAGCCTAGATGCGACAACTTAAACTAATGGAGTATTTGACCGGTGAAGTACAAGAATAGCGAATACAGAATAAAAACTAAAAAATATTAAAAAATATAAGAGAATAATATGATTTAATTGATCGAAATGGAATGGAATAATATATATATATATATATATATATATATATACTTTAATATGTATAATATATAATATAATTATCTTATAAAAAATTATTTTAAATAAATAATTAAATTTTATATTTATTAAATTAAAATGTAAATAATTAATTAAAGTAAAATGTAAATAATTGATTAAAATATAAATAATTAAAAGTATATATATTTTGGTCAATTGAGCATCCATTCTTTATTCCTATCTCTCTAGGAATAACAAATTCGAATTTGTAGCCAAGAATCCTTATTCCTAGCTCTCTAGGAATGCCGATTCCGTGAAATTATAATTCCGCGAAATAATCATGGGAATACGAAGTCCGTATATTCTTTAGAAATTTTGCAAAACAAAAATGCTAGAAGACCCGACTACGGGGTAAAGGGACTCGAGTATATATATAATATAGTATATGTGGAAAAATAACATTAAGTAATTTTATATATATTTATAGGGTAAACCACCCCAACTGTCACTTATATTGGACTATGTGACTAAATTGCCACTTATTTTTTGTGTGTAGTTAAACGATCATGTATGTTTAAAAAATGTGACTTTTTGATTAAACGTGTTATATGCAGTCACATATATTTGAGAAATGTGATTAGATGGTCACAAAAATGACGATTTTACTCTTCCCTTTTACCTTGTCTTCTTCATGTTATTCATGTCTGAAATCTGATTTCGAACTCAGATTTGCGCAAATCTGGTTTCGAACTGAATATAAATACAACTACGCAGTCACATTTTGAAACATAACTAACTGTGCAACATAAGTTTCAATTGTTTAGTCACATGTGTCAATATAAGTGACTTATGAGGTAATTTATCGGTTTACCCATATTTATATTCAAACTCATGGGTAATATGGTAAATATATATGCAGGTGAAAACCTCTTGTTCGTTGGAAGTTGAGAAGATGGAGGCAGAAGTGAAGGGTTTGCTAGTCAATGGAGAATGGGAACCATTGTTCAAGCTTGAGTTGATAGACTCGGTGCAGAGGCTAGGGTTAGGGTACCGTTACGAGAAGGAGATAAGCACCGCATTGGATGCCATTTATGAGAGAATCAAATTAAGTGGGTGGACATTTGATGATCTTCATTCAACTTCCCTTGTCTTCCGACTCCTCCGACAACATAAGCATAGTGTCAGTCAAGGTATGGTTGGCTACTTTTGCGCATGCAAACCCCACCACTTTCGATGCAGATTAGGACGACGTTAATTAAAGACAGTTGCTGTCTGTTTTCTGTTTATGTGCATGATGCAGATGTGTTCCAAAGGTTCATGGAGAAGACATGCACCTTTAAAGAATCACTACGTGAGGACGTGAATGGAGTTTTGAGTTTATACGAAGCTTCGTTTCATGCATTTAGAGGTGAAACGATCATGGATGAAGCCATGGCCTTCTCGACTTCGGTGTTGAAGAATGTGAAAAACTCTATATCATCAACCTGCATGGATAGGAAGGTGGTCCATGCATTGGACATGCCCCTCCATTGGAGACCAAACAGGTTGGAGGCTCGATGGTTCATCGATGTTTATGCTGAGGAACCACGATCGGACCCCACGTTGCTCAAGCTAGCTAAATTGGATTACAATCAGGTGCAGGCGACCCACAAGAACGAAGTCGCCAAGTTGGCTAGGTATATATATGTTCCAGAAATGGCCAATGTGCGGTTTGTTTTTCTAAAGTCCTATAGGCGAACACTAGCTAAGAGTTCAAAATTGAACTTTTTTAATTAGTTTGGTGCAAACTTTGCCTCCAAGAAGACTCTATTGCCTTCATAATAAAGGAAGCTTAATTAGATAGATATTGTCTTATTGGTTAATTATACTTTTCAGGTGGTGGGTCGATTTGGGCGTGAATCGATTGAATTTCGCACGTGATCGATTAATGGAGCATTACCTATGGAACGTATTGGTCGTGTTTGAGCCGCAGTTCCAACAATGCAGGGAAATGACTACCAAGATCATATGTTTGATAACTATGATGGATGACGTGTACGATGTATTTGGAACAGCAGAAGAACTGGAACAGTTAACTGATCTCATCGATAGGTACATTTTCCATGCAGAGTATATATAATACGTCTCTATCTATTAGGGTTAAGAATATAATGAAACGTAGTTTGATCTCGAACTCTGCTAGGTGGGATGTTTCTGGCATGGACAACCTCCCAACAACCTTGAAAATATGTTTCCTAGCCATCTACAACATGGGAAACGAGATCGGTTATTGGGCTATGAAAGAGCATGGGTTTAACGTAATCCCATACATCCACAAAATGGTAATTAATGCTCATCAAAATATGAACTGATGTTAAGAGTCACGTACACATGCCCTATTAATATTGATGATTTCTTGCTGTATATATATAGTGGTCAGATCAAGGGAAAGCGTGGTTGAAAGAGAGTAGATGGCAGCAAACGGGACACAAGCCCGAGTTGCAGGAGTATCTCAATGCTTCAGTGACTTCCGTTGGAGGGTTACTAATGCTTCTATGTTGCTACATCATGACCACAGATAAGATCACAAAGGAGGCACTTGATTTCATAGCTCGGTACCCGACCATCATGTGGTGCCCCACTGCAGTCCTTCGGCTCAACAACGATCTAGCCACATCATCGGTTCGTATATCTATCTATCAATTTTATGCCCTAATTAACTATCTAGGAGATATATTCTTCTTCTGTTGCCAACTTTATTATATATATATAGGATGAAATGGAAAGAGGAGACACCTACAAGTCGATACACTGCTTCATGAATGAGTCTGGGGTGTCCGAGGAAGTTGCGCGGGAGCACATGAAGATGATGGTACGGGAAATGTGGAAGACAATGAATGAGGATATTGTGTGTAGTGATTATCCGACAACGGTGCCGTTTCTGGGTGCCTGTTTGAACCTTGCTAGGGCATCACAATGCTTTTATCAGTACGGGGACGGGCATGGCCGACCCGATCAAGAAACAAAAAGTCATTTGATGTCGGTTTTGGTCCAACACGTTGAGATCGAGTAGTTGGAAAAGATACGAGATAGCTGGGGTTATCTATGTTTGAAAATAATGTTTTATGTGTGATTTATACTATATTTGGAAGTATAATTAATAGTAAATAATTAAGACCTAGCGGAGACTTTAATGTATACTTTCTCACAATATACATAAAACAATGAGAAAATTAAATGTGTGGACCGAAAACAATGATTGAACGTGTGTATGTCTGATCGGCTAATTGGAGGCCCTGTCGAACTAACGTAATTAAGAGTGATGTACGTCATAGACAAAATGAAATTATAAGTCTACTCACTACACATGGGGACGTAATATATATGGTTAGGGATGCATGCTACAGCTGAAATGTTGTTATACGAGGGCGTAGTTAGGCTTAGGTTAAGATTATTCGAGTTCTATTGTGGTTCAGTCTAATTCGACTGCCAATAAAAAGAGTTCAAATTTAGGTTTTGATCAAAGCTCTCCATCATAACATATACAAAAATTTAATTAGTTAGAGTATTTGGAAAAATATTAATTTACAATTTTTAAAATATATTTGGTTAAATATGAATGAAAATTGAAGGGAAGGAGAAAAAACTAGATCCCATTAAGTGGGGTTTGGGGAGGGTAAAGTATGTAGAATCTAGAGAAGTCGAATACTCAAATGTAGTTGTAACAAACTTGAAATTTATTGAAGAATGATTTGACTTTTAAATAGTCACGATAGCAGAATTCAATGAGAAACTTGGAAATGCAGTTTAAGCTAATCTAACAAAATCGCAGCTAAGTATCCCTAAGATCTAGGATCTTTATTCTAACAGAAAAACAGACTGTCGAGCAGTTTATTCCAACAAACTCTCCCCTAGACTGAACTATCTTGATTTGTTCAGTTTATACTATCGATGTTGCATATCCCGAGTTCATTCCTTAGTCTTCGAAACTCCTTCAACTTGAGAGGCTTGGTCATGATATCGGCCAGTTGATCTTTTGTACCACAATACGCAAGTTCGACTATTCCTTCTTTTGATAGCTCCCGAAGAAAGTGAAACTGAACATGTATATGTTTTCTCTTACCATGCATGACTGGATTCCTCAATAGGTTTATAGTCGAGTTGTTGTCGCAGTATATGACACACTGACTTTGTTGTGCTCCCAGTTTCTCTAGGATCCTCATCATCCACATGCTTTGACATGCACAAGCCGCAACAGAGATAAACTCAGCTTCGGTGGTGGAGAGTGACACCATTAGTTGTTTCTTCGAGTTCCACGCGACTATCCCATTGTTCATCTTAAAAATGTAACCCGAAGTACTCTTTCGATCATCTACATTTCCAGCGTAGTCACTGTCGGAGTAGGTGATTAATCCTTTTTCACCTCCTCTCCTGTAGAATATCCTCATATCAATATTGCCCTTTATATACTGAAGTACCCTCTTTGCTGCTTTTCTGTGTGCTTCGTTTGGTGCCTCCATGAATCGAGCTAATAAGCTTACCACATTTGTTATGGTTAAGTACATGAGGCTCTATACCATTTGTTTGTAGATGGTGGCATCTACCTTTTCTCTTCAGAATCCTTCGACAGCTTGTGACCTGGGAGAATCAGATTGACTACCGGTTTTCAATTATCCATGCTGAATCTTTCCAAAACTTCGTTTGTATACTTATTATGGCCCACAAAGATCCCGTTTGAGCATTGTGCCACTTCAACTCCAAGGAAATATGTCATGGTTCCCAAGTCTGTCGTCTCGAACTTCTCTTGCATCGATCTTTTGAATTCGTGAGTCATCCCTTCGTGATTTCTTGTATAGATTAAATCGTCAACGTACAAATTTACAATGATAACTCCTCCTCCTTTGTCTTTTTTACGAATAGAGTGTGGTCGCTTTGATTCTTGTCGAAGCCATCCTAGATAAAGTAGGATTCAATTTTGTTGAACCAAGCTCGTGGAGCTTGTTTGAGTCCGTATAGAGCTTTCTTGAGTTTGTAGACTTTGTGTGGTTCTCCTTCTACTTCGTACCCTCTTGGCTATTCGAAAAACACTTCATCTTCGAGTTCCCCATGAAGGAAGGCACTTTTTACATTTAGTTGATGAACTTTCCAGCCTTGGCGAGCATCAATCGCTAGTGTTAACCGAATAGTGTCCCAGTGTGCCCCCAGAGCGAATACTTCTGTATAGTCTATCCCGGCTTGTTGTGTGTATCCCTTGGCCACGAGCCGAGCTTTATGCTTTTCAATCTCACCTTTCTCATTTAACTTTGTTTTGTGCACTCGGTTGACCCTTATGGTCTTAGCTCCTTGAGGCAGCTCGGTTAGTTCCAAAGTCCCGGCCTTCTCAATAGCTTGAATTTTGAGTTCCATTGCTTCTCTCCAGACTTGTCTCCTTACGACATCTTCAAATATGTTGGGATCACCACCTGAAAACATCGCAAGTTGGTGCATTTCTATAGTGAGATCCCTGATTTCTTCTTCCTCATCCTCGGATAGGCCTTCTCCAGGCACGTAGTCCCTCATCCATACTGGTTCTCTTCGCCTTCTTCGTGGAGGAGAGATTTCTTCTACATGATCATTATTGATGTTACTCCCATTTGTGTCTTCAGTTGGAACCGCCTTGTCATCGATTAATAACTCTGGATCAGTTTGATTTTCCTATTTGTTGTTCCAGTTCCATTGTTGTCTTCTTCGAACCTCACATCCCTACAGATTATGATTTTCTCAGCTTTGGGATTGTACATCCTGAAGGCTTTGGACTCCTCACTCACCCCCATGAAGACACATCTAGTACTCTTCTCATCCAGTTTCTTTCATTTGGCATCATGAATGTGGACGTGTGCCCTATGCATCCAAATACCTTGACGTGCTCAACTTATTGCTTTGTTCCGTTCTAGGCTTCCTTTGGTGTGGTATGCTACAGAGCTGAGGTAGGGCAACAATTAAGGATGTGTGTGACCCAATTTGCTGCTTCTGGCCAGAACTCTTTAGGTACTACTTTGGTGGCGAGCATGCACCGTACCATGTTCATGATCGTTCAGTTCCTTCGTTCGGCTAACCCTTTTTGCTGTGGGAAGTAAGCTGTATCGGACGTTGAATCCAACTTTCCCCGACCTTTTTTGGAAAATATTTTTATTTTGTTTCGCTAAAAAATGTCGGGTCTTGGCGAGTGACGGGTCCGATGGAGCAGGGTGATCAACCGCCCCAAAAAATGAAAGAGTCGCCACCGATTAATTAAAGACTAATCAAAATCCTAAAACTTGCCTAGAGTACATGGAATTAACATCCTATGGCTTGGAAAGGTCTACGTCCAGAAAATTGAGTTCGGGGTTTGATTACGTCTTAAAAGCTCGCGAGCTCATAATTCGTCGTTTCGGTACTTTAGTTTGCGTTTGAAATTATTTTTTTACCGTTTTACCCGAATTGCCCGTTTTGATCATGCTTGGCCCAAAAAGATTACATGCATTTTCTTTAAAGTAAACAAACCATGTACAAACATTTATATTTACAAGTTAATTTCAAATGAATAAACAAGAGAGGATAATGTTAATCATGCTTGAAAAAAAACGTGGTTTAACTTTGGGACCATTTCAAACGTGTAAAAAATACACGAATAATTTTGAAGATATTAAGCACGTTTGACCAAATTGTAACATTTTGACAAGTCATAGGATGTCCCAAAAACAAACTACAAACCAAAATGCAATTTATTAAAATTCGAGTTGAATTGGAAAAATATTTCAAAAATTGCAAAAATGACCCTAAACTATTCTGGACTTATTCGTAACACTTGGTAAAGTTCTAAAATAACCCAAAATTTATTCTAGACTTATTTGTAACACTTTGAGAAGTCATGGAATGTCCAGAAAAGTTTAGGAATCAAAACGTAATTTTTTTTATTATAACTGAGCTGAAAAAATTACAGAATTGGTCATAAACTATTATGGACTTATTTGTAACACTTGGTAAAATTCCAAAATAACCTGAAAATTATTCTAGACTTATTTGTTAAATTTTGAGAAGTGATGGGATGTCCAGAAAGGTTCAGGGTACAAAATGTAAATTGTAGAATCTAGAAAAGTCGAATACTCAAATGTAGTTGTAACAAGCTTGAAATTTATTGAATAATGATTTGGATTTTAAAGAGCCAGGATAACATAATTGAGAGAGACTTGGAAATGCAGTTTAAGCTAATCTATAATCACAACTAACTATCCCTAAGATCTAGGAGCTTTATTCTAACAGAAAAAACAGAGTGGCGAGTAGTTTGTTCCAACAAAGTAGTAGTTTACACACTACTAATTGTAAGATATTTCATTAGTAATCTTCATGTTTACTTTCACATGGAAGAAAAAAGAGTGTAAAGTCGAGTACGACAAAGAAAAGTATGATTTTTTTGTTTACATTATTAAAAAAATAGGGTAAATAGTTTCAATTTACTCGCAGATTTTCTCATGTTATTTGCACCACTTATGTAATTATTTACACTATGTGAACATATTGTTTGTACCTTTGTTACTATTCTGTTATTTTTGCAATTTTCAAAACTAATTCTGTTAAATTGGAATGGAAAAGTTGATGGAAGGGTAAAAATTCACTTTTCCCAAATATCATGAGAAATTTTTTACGATTTAAACATTAAGGGGGAAACTAAAAATCGATCAAATTTTAGGGGGCAATGTTATATTTTACACTAAAGAAATATGCAAAGATCCATTGGTTTCCAATAGACAAACTTCACTCAACCTTAACCCGAACCCATTAATTAAAGAATATGTCATAGAGAACCCATTAATTAAATAATATGTCATAGAAACTTAATTATGAGATAATGTTTTTCCTAAGTACACTATTTGTTGACGTAATTACACAATCAATTACTACCGACACATAAATATGACATACTTTAGGATCACTCCATACACAAGGTTAACACATGACACACACAAAAGATAACTACTGAATACTTGCATTTTTTTTAGATTCTTCAATGCACTCGTTACCATAAGCATATTACAATCACTCTCAATTTTGTCTATGAAAAGTGAAAAAAAAAAAATCTAATTAAAACACTAGGGCTTAATGCCCTTTTATAGCCACAAAAATCTCTTTGCTGCAACTATATCAATATTCAACATGTGAATAATGACAATCTAAGGAACCGTAGTAAAGTGATGATGTCTATGGAATAATTGGAATGCTTGCGAGCAAGGCGGGCAGGCGTTCGAGTAAACATACATAATGTGTCTTGATAAGAAGAGCAAGTGTACACGCAAAAGCCTTGTGGCAAGTCTCTTAAACAAAAGTCCTAAAGTGCAATGAGCATGCGACATACGTGCACTGAATGCGCAAGTATGCTAAAAACATCCTTTCGGAAGTGCAACTTTGGCTTCGGCCCAAACCTTGGCTAAGTGAGAAAGGTGGGAAATTTACACAATCATTGCTGAGTTGCAGAATTGTTGAAGCAAATCTTAATTCTAAAAGTGTTTCATTTTGAGTAAGTTGTGATCTCCTAATGTATTGAATCGATCCGCAAAGAGTTAATGATCAAATCATATTTTAATATATATGCTGAAGCTGAAGATGTCGACGTACAAATAGATTTGTTGTTGATGTATCATAGGTATATAAATCAATTTAAGAATTATATTATTCATAAGCTAACATCGAATAGACTAATTTTAAGGTTTCTCTCATAAATCAAGCAAAGGTCATACATCAGTCTTATAGTCCAAATAATGAGTATCTTTTGGTCAGTATGATTATGCTAAAATTTAAATCAAACAGATAAAAACACATTTGACATTATCGACATATATGAAATTGAAATATACTAATGTATATTAATTCTTACAATGAAATTGGAACCTAGTTACAAAAAATGTATACAAAAAAAATTAAATACCCATTTGATAACTTTTCAAAACAATAGAATTGGTCTTCAAAACAGTTGCTAGAGTTGTACCATCGCATTTTCCCCCCACTTCCATTTCAGTGTAACAAAATTAAATAAGCCCACCTTCTCATGGGTAACGAAGACGCAACCCAATAACTACTATTTTCTAGCGTTGAGCCCAATATATAGTTAGTTTAGGATTCTCTCTCAAATGGGCGCCAAAATTGTCTACTTTTCCCTCAATTACCCGCCAATTTACCCATCCAATTAAGCCATCTCTTTTTGAAATGACGGATTCACCCTTGTCATCTGGTTCAATCTACCCACAAATCATCATTTCAAATCTTTTTAAGAGTACGTATATAATTTTGGAATAATAACGTTTGGATGATTATACTTACATATAAGTAATTAAAAGTTATTTATTGTTAATCAAGTTAAACTGCTCATAAAATGTGAAGTATGAATAATTAGAAATTTGGTCAGCGCGTTTTGCACATTATATATATATATATAATAGGATATATATTAATCATTTAATATATTATAGTTTCTTATTATATTGATTAAGGGTTAATTACATGAACCGCTACTTATGTTTAACAATGTGACTGAACCGTTCAAACTTGAGCTCAACCGTTACTTAAGTTGACACATGTGACTGAACCGTTACTATCACCTAACTGCTGTTATTTCTTCCCGTTAAGTAGTCACATGTGTTTGTCACGTGATATAGTTGTAATTTGAAATTCCCAAACTACCCTACAGCGTGTCTACTTAACAGCAGTTGTTCTGAGGTCTCTTCTCCAACAAATTCTTTCGGTCTCTTCTCCCAGGAGTTTCTACGCCGACACAGACTTCACCTTCTCGGAACCACAAGCACCTGGTTCTTGCTCGACATCGCCTTTTACAGTCAGAATTTGTTCCAAAAAGACAATGGATTCCTCCGACGAAGACGATGAACGCACTTGAAGAAGTGTACAAAATCGGTCGGTCACAAACCCTAATCGCACTCTGCAGCACCGTCCCAGGGTGTTTATGTCTGTCTGCTTAAGCTAATATTCTTTGAATTTTTTTCCTTGAAAGATTTTCTTGTTGAAGGTTTTCTGTTTCATGATTTTTATGTATTAATTGCGTTACTTTGTCTTTAAGATTTAGCTGTCATGGTGTAATTGATCTTCTCTCCCTCTCAGGCATAAACCCATGAATTACAATGAAAATGATTCTTTCCAGAGCCAAAATCATCATATAGCTGCTGGTGAGGGTAGTAACAAATTTCCACCAATATTCCGTCTGTATGCTCTTCCCAAGTTTGATTTTGATGACAACCTTCAGGGGCATCTAAGGTTTGATAGTCTGGTGAATCTGAGGTCTTTCTTGGGATTGAAAACAACGAAGACAATCGGTGGATCGAGGATTATTCTCAAGGAAGTTGTGGAATTGAATTTAGTAAAAGTAGAATAGATTCTTGTACTGTCTCTAGAAGTAATAATACCTTTCAATAAAGATCTGATTTGAAGTCATTTTGAATCCTCCCTTCGCTTCCTACAAAACTTTACTTTCCTTCTGAATTCATGGAACAGGTTACAGCTGTTACTCTTCGGGACGGAAGCCACCTCCCAGTGGACATTGACTCTAGACAAAGGCGGAATCAAGGTGAATGGTAAGATGCAATCACTCAATAGCTCAGTCTATGAAGTTGGAGATGTTGCAGCATTTCCAGTGAAATTATTTGGGGAGACTCGCAGGTAGAGCTTCATTGCTGCTACTGAGAAATATCAGTTTTCTTATAACTGTGCTTATTATTTCTACTTTTTGAGGCACGCTGCGTATCTCAAGAACTGAGTTTCATATTGCATTGTTATTGGTATCAGGCTTGAGCATGTTGATTCCGCACGAAAATCAGCAACACATGCCGTTTCAGCCATTATGGACCCAGAAAAAACAGGGGAATTCGACTATTTGCCTTTCTTCTACTCTCGTGTCTTTGCATTGTCATTAGGGGTGAGCAAATTACCCATTTGGACCCGGAACCTACCCGGACACGACACTTCAGGTAGGTTTTGGGTAGACGTTTTAAAAATAGAGTAGGTTCCGGGAAGAAAAATTAAGAACCTCTTTATTCGGTTCCGGTTCCGGTTCTTCTATATGGGTACCCTAAAGGAACCAGAACCGGTTCTATATATATATATATATATAAATAGAAACCCTAGTATAGAGAACCGGTCGGCTTGAACGTTTGAAATTGAACCGCAACCTCTTCCACAGACTCTCTTTCGCAGCCTCATACTGAGAGTATCAATAAGTAGGTTAGGTCTCTTGAAGAGACTCTGTTCCGCAGCCTTCTCGACGGCGCCTTCCGACGTCTTGGCTCTCTGAAGTAGCATCTTCAATCGGCGTCTTGACAGAAGAAGTTCTGCTTGATATAGATAATTTGGCTCAATCGACTTCAATCGTCTCTCCCAGGTTCTATTTCAATCGTCTCTCGCAGCGTTGTTGAACCAATCTGAAACATCGTGAGGAAGGTAATATAGTTGATTACCTGAATAGCTTGCCATTTTTCCTATTGCATTTGATCCTTTCTGTAATATTGGCGACCAGATCAAGATGGAGTGTCCGCGGAACCAAATGTCTACGATCCAGACATATACATTTCTAAAATTACTGCTTGCTTTCACTTTGCTAAATTCATAGAAAAGATAGCATGTTAGTTAATGGGTAGTGGAGGTCGGATCTTTGCAGTGGTTTATACTCTAGCTGAAAATTTGATACGAGTGATGTACCGTATGATTGTCTTAAGATGTCTTCCTCCTATTATTATGCAGAGGGATATGGACATCCGCTTTTGGGAGGCTGAATGTATCAGGATTGATGCACAAAACAAAAAGGTTTATTGTCGCTCAACTAAAGAATCCAAGTTGAATGGAAAGCAAGAATTTGCTGTGGAGTATGATTACCTTGTAGTGGCTATGAGTGCAAAATCCAATACATTTAACATTCCTGGGGTGGAAGAAAACTGCAAGTTTCTGAAGGTAATACTTATATTCACGTTTCTTTTAAAAGATAACTAATTAGTTCATAACAATATTCAATATTTTTATGCTATTCTTTCTGCTTTCATTTATATGGAAATTACAATAGAGTGAGATATCAGAATGTAATGAAGTTAATTTTCTCAGTTAGTAAGTGATGATTATTAAATGTAGCAGTTTTTCTTTGTGCAGGAAGTAGAGGATGCACAAGAAATTTCTTGCATACATGGCAATTATGCATCATAGTGACCATTTTCTAAGTAAGTTTTAGCTTTAGACTAACGATCATATTGTTATGCGCTGCTTGTCAATGTATATGCTAGGGTTTGGCTTTTGCAATCCTATATGATTGATGTGCTTTCTGTACATTGGCTAATTTACAAGTAGGTTTGGTTTTAATTTTTACATGAACTGACAAATAGGGAGGCCTTCTGTATTTGCTTTTGAGTTTCATCAATAGAGCCATATAGGCCATCAATGGAAATTAGTTCCGGTATTAAAGGTGAAGAAGGTCAAGCTGAAGTTTCTTTTATGTCCATACAAACCACTTGCCATCTGGGATCGATTGGATTGCAAAACATTTGTGTTTGGAATTGTGTGTTTTGTTATATTATTATGAGTCAATTTAGTAATTTGAACTTTAATTTGGAATTTTTTGTGTTTTGGAACTTAAATGAATTGTGTAACTGGATCCGAACCGGAACCGGATCAAAATCGAACTGGAACCGATCTGAAACCGAACCGGGGACGAAAATAAATAGGTTCCTAACAGGGTACCCAGAACCGTTTGTACAAACAGGTTCCGGGTAGGTTCCGATTCCAAAATTAAATGGGTATGTTCCGGTTCCAAAATTAAATACCCTATATTGAATTGGGTAGGTTCCGTGAACCCCTAAATTTATAGGGTACTCGGAACCGCTCACCCCTAATTGTCATGGCAGTTTTACGGAGACAACAATGGGGAAGTCATCTACTTCAGTGATTTCACTGGAAATAAGTTTGGTGCTTTCTGGATAAGCAAGGGAACTCTAGTGGGTTCTTTTCTCGAGGGTGGAACCAAAGAAGAGTACGAAGCCATAACCAAAGCCACAAAGCTCAAGCCAGAGTAAGTGTTTTTTGTTTGTGATTGGAGGTTTTGTTTTGTTGGTTGACAACTCAACTTTGGGATGCAGGAGACGAAAGGTGCGTCAATGAGAGGATTTGTGAGCTGGTTCATTTGGCGGTCGGCCTATTTGACGCGTGTGATAAGCTGGAGGAACTTGTTTTTATGTTGCAATTAACTGGCTGACAACATTGGTGTTTTGGCGTGATATTGAAGTGCAGACATCTGAAGAGAAACTTGAGTCTTCCCCAGAAACAGAAGAGAAGAATGATCAAGTTGAGATGTCAACCGAATAGAAAAATATTGCCTTGACAGATACGAATAAGAATAATGATAGTGAGAAAATAGGAAATTGTTGTATGTATTATGAACTCGTTTGATGCTACTTGATGTTTATTTAACTGGTTTTTCATCAAACAGAATCAGATATTCAAGAAGAAAATAAAATGAAATGGTTGCAAATGTGGTGATTTATGTTTGTGGAGAAGTTGTTAAATGACGTTTTATCTTCTTCTAAATGTTATTAAACGGTTACTTTAGTTTGGACATTTTGTTACATAACCGTTACTACTTCATAATCCATAAACATAAAAGGGGGATAGAATCGTCTTTAAATTAGGTCACGTGATTTGCACGTGACAATTTAACGGAAATATGTGACGGAAACTTTACGGAGTAACCTTTCAGTCACATGTTCAAATTTAAGTAACGTTTCAGCTACACAAAAAAAGATGAGTAACCTTTTAATCACATGAGTCAAACATAAGTAACGATTCAGGTAATTAATCCATTGTTTAATGTAAAAGGTAAGGGCAACTTAGACATAAGGCCGACAATAGTGCGGATGAAAAAAATTTAAACTATGGTTATAACTGTTATTTTTTATATGGTTAATTGTATCATTATGGTGCGATACGGTTATGCTGATGAATTTTTTATCCGTAATGATTATGATTATACTATTTTAATCATACTCATCTATTTTAATCATACTCATGGTTATAATCATAGTTATTATATAAATATAATAATAATATATTAATAAATATTAATAACAAAAATAGAAATTTTTCTTTTAGATTTGACGAATTTATAATTTCAGGGCGAACTGTAATTGAATGATGTAAATGTTAAATGACATTGGTGTTAATTTTGAATGATGTTAATGTTGAATATTTTTGTTATTTGTGACATAACTTTATTTATTTATTAAGATAATATTTTACATGTGATAATAAATATGAGTATACGATTAAAACTGTGGTGAATAACCGTAATTATAAATATGATAGTATTATATTATTTTACCTCATCATTCCCTAATACTTGTCAGCCCTGCTCAGGCACAGAACCGGCTCTGACTAGTGACTACTTTATTTTTTGGCCAAGACTAGTGACTACTGACGCCTCTAACAAGTCCAGATCTCAACACGTAGTTACCAATCCCGCCAGAAGACACAGGGTATTTGAGTACTTTCATAATTTTGAGTCGATTGCTGAGGTCGAAGGAGATCAGGACTCTCTATCATATAAGCTGTTAATAACCCGAACCGGAGAGAAGACGAGGCTTCCGTCTTTCAGACCAAGAACATTAGAATTTAGAACACAACATAACGGGGAGCGGACGAACACAAGGATATACACACAGAAACAGAGCAACAGAGAAGAGCAGGCGAGAGATATTTTCACCAACTCGACGGAATTCCCTCGACGCTGTTCTCCCCTGACCTTCTATTGATCTCCCTTTAGTCTCTCACCTAACTGCTGCCTTGCACAGCGCAGCTTCTGAGATTTATGTCTTGATCTGTCGTCGGAAACGCTCGATTTTTTGGTGAGTTTTGCTGCTTCTGTTTGTCTTTTGATCCCGTTGTTTCTACAGGATTCGTTCATTCTTCCAAGTAAGGGTTTTGGGCTGGAGCGCTGTCGAATCAAGGTTTTGTGGAGGAGCGACCTGTGTGATTTTCTCGGTCGATGTATTTTGCGTCGTAAAACCCTACATTACGTTTACGCTGACTTGTGCTCTTGTTTGTTGCTGATTAAGGTTTTGAACTCGCGGCCGGCCTCTGGACACTGGCCGCTATCTGAAGAAGTTGAATTTGAAGCATGAGCATCGACAGCCCCGGTGGAGGGGAGAATTAGGGTACCGAATTTCGGGAATAAGGCGAATTTCCATGGGCGATGGAGGAGTCGCATGCATGCCTATTCAGCATAGTATCATGGACAGGCTATCAGCTACGGACAAAACAATATGCAACAATGGTAAAAATGTCTTCAGCTCAAACTCACTCAAGTTGGCAGAATCGGAACCAAAGAAGAAGAAGATGAAGAAGAAAGTGAAGAAGGTGGTGACAAACAGAAAAGGTGAAACGGTGAAGAGCGAGGTGGCATTGGAGAAGAAGGTTAGTAGCAGTAAAGAAATTGAGAATGGGGAAATTTGTTCTGACAAGACCCAGAGTGATGAGGTGGAGGAAGGTGAGCTGGGTACTCTGAAGTGGCCAACTAAAGACGTTGAAAACGGAGAGTTAGACTCGGAGAAATCAAGGTCGGAGAAGGAAGAAATCACTCCTGAGAGATGGAGGAAAGGAGAGAAAGAGAAGGAAGAGTACACTTCAGTGAAGTCACGAAAGGGGGAGGTGGAGAGGGAGGATAGAGCTTCAGACAGAGTCAAGAGATGTGAAGCGGTGGAGAGAGGGGAATTCAGGTCTTGGAGGGGCTCAAATGAAGAACTTGAGAAAGGTGAGTTCATTCCTGAAAGGTGGCACAGAGGTGATTCTGCCAAGGACGACTTCAGCTTTTCGAAATCCGGCAAGCACGAGACTGCCAGAGACAGGGGCTGGAAGAATGAATTTGAGAGTACACCACCGTCCATGAAGTACTCAGGTGATGACATGTCCTGGAGAAGAGGAGACTTCAGTAGAAGCAGCAAGAACCGGTACAATTTGGAATCTAGTCAGGAGAGAGGTATGAGGCTGAACTCTAAAACTGTGGATGACGTCTTACAGAGGGATGATCCCAGCAATGACAAGAATCAGAGGAGAGATTTCTTCCCTGGTAATTATTGCCTGAAGCGCTATGATGCGGATTCAGATAGTAGTGATCGTGATCATGATCGGAAGAGCTATGGAGACTATACAGATCATACCAACTCAAAAAGCAGGAGGCTAACTGATGATGGTATGCGCTTTGCTCATTCTGAACAGTTAAATTCCCGACACTCTGTAGAGAGGCCTCACAGAAACTCTTCTTCATCCACAGTGGTATCTGCTGAAAAATACTCTTCCCGGAATCATGAATCCTCCTTTACTTCTCGAGGAGCCTATGATAGGAGTATCCGAAGTCCTGTCCACTCCGAACGGGTCCCACGTGATCGGTCCCGCCAATATGATCATCGCGACCGCAGTCCACTCCGTTGTGATAGGTCACCGTATAACCGTGATAGGTCACCGTATAATCGTGATAGGTCACCGTGTAACCGTAATAGGTCACCCTATAACCGTGATAGATCACCGTATAATCGTGATAGGTCACCGTATAACCGTAATAGGTCACCGTATAACCGTGATAGGTCTTCATATTATCATAGAAGAGCATCTTATGGTCGTGATAGATCGCCACATGACTGCAGCTTCCAACCTGATAGAAGAAACAAATGTCCTGCTTTCGCAGAACAGAGCCCACAAGATCGAGGTAAGAGTTATGACAGGAGGGATCAGACTCAAACTAAAAGGGAGCGATCCCCGCATGATCGAGTTAGGCCCCATGACAAGGAAACTAGCAGCGAGAAACTTAATTCTCTGGTCAGGACAACAGCTGATGAAGAAAAGCCAAAACTGATAAATTCAAGTGCAAAGGAGACACAAGATTCTGTAAAGGAATCTGAAGATAGAACTACAGGACATGATTTGATTATATTGTCTGCTGTTGAAGAAGGGGGTGATGAAGAAGGCCAAAAGGATGATCAGTCTCAAAGTCCCCAAGTGGTTGCTATTGCTACGGAATTCACTCATAGTGTTGCTCCTGCAGAAGAGCTGGGCTCAATGGAGGAAGATATGGATATATGTGATACGCCGCCACATGTGCCTGTGGTAGCAGAGTTTACTGCAGGAAGATGGGTTTATCTCGACTACAATGGTATCGACTGTGGGCCTTCTAAACTGTATGACATTAAGAAACTTGTGGAAGAAGGGCATTTATGCTCAGATCACTTTATTAGGCACTTGGATAGCGATAGATGGGTAACAGTTGACAATGCAGCTTCTCCCATGGTGACATTAAATTTTTCATCCATATTACCGGACAGCATCACGCAGCTGGTAAGCCCTCCAGAAGCCCCAGGTAATATGTTGGAAGATATTGTAGATGGTAGTCAACTTGGTCGTATGACTACTGAGGAAACTCCAATCACTTCTGTCTCTGAGCCTCTGGGAAGATTTTGCATTGATAATCGCGTTGAAGCTTTGCTGGAGCGCTTGAAGATTATTCCAGGGGAAGAACTTGAGATAGTTGGAGGTATTCTTTTGCACTTAAATCTTTATTTCTTCTGTTCATCAGTTCTTTATTTTCTGTGCCTCTCTTCCGTTGATGTGATGCTGAAATAAATAATTTATATGTTTCTTACCCGCAGAAGCTTTGGAAATGACTTTTGATCATGAAGAGTGGGATAAATGGGGAAGTGTTGAAGGTAAATTAAGATATTCTCTATTCCTTATTTATACTGCTATGATGTGAATGACTCTTAGCTCTTTCATTATTTAATTAATGAGTTGTTCCATACTGTTTAAAATGTTGGAATTTAATATTAGTAAATTATAGTACTGTCCGACATATTTTTTTTTCCCTTGACAATACTCTGATATTCTTACCTGTTTTCTGACTATAGAGCCTATCACAATCTTTCCTGCCACAACAATTTCTCCTTTTCTGCCACTCATCTTTTTGTGGAATTCATTTTTGGATACATTGTTATGGACTCAGGCGAGGATATGCCTTTGAGAAAATGTTAAGAAATGCCATTTTCAGCGTAATGTACAGTATTATATTTTCTCCATGCTGCTGAGCTAATTTTAAAGAAGAAATCATCATGTGCTTTATATATTCTTAAGAAAGGTATAGAGCTGCTATTAATGTGAATTTGACCTGGGAGATACAGGTTTTATCTTGCATCGAGCTTATGCAGTTGATCAATGTGAAGAAGTTACATATAGGTATTCTGGTACCAATCCTATCGAACTCAGGGAACTTCCAAAGTCAGTTAAGGATTTTCCCACTGTTATCGACGATACCAATGATTGGTTTCCTGGACACTGGGCATGCAAAGGTGGGGACTGGAAGAAGAACGAGGAACCTGTGCAGGATAGATTGGCAAGAAAGAAACTTGTTCTCAATGATGGTTTCCCTCTGTGCCAAATGCCAAAATCTGGTTATGAGGATCCGAGGTGGCAACATAAGGACGAACTTTATCATTCTTCTTATAGTAAAAGGCTTGACTTGCCTTCATGGGCATTTTCCTGTCCAGATGAAAAGAGTGATAGTGAAGGGGTGGGCAAGCCTCAGATTAAGACTCCTCTTATAAGGGGGGTGAAAGGCACAGTATTACCAGTTGTTAGGATAAATGGCTGTGTGGTGATGGACCACGGTTTCTTTATTTCGGAATCTCGTAGTAAAAGTCGGGGAAAGGACAGGGACAGTTTGCGGTCTAGCCGGAAATACTCCAGCAGCGATTTGAGAAGATCTTCTGTTGAAAGTGATTCTCGAGCAAAAATGGTGGATGAAAACCAGTCGAGGGTCTCAAGGAAGTCTGTTGCAATTATTAACATCCCAAAAGACCGTGTTTGTGCAGTCGATGAATTACAGTTGCATTGGGGTGATTGGTACTACCTTGATGGCGCTGGATGTGAACATGGGCCACAGTCTTTTTCGGATCTCAGGGCTTTAGTTGATCGTGCTACCATTCCGAACAATAGCAGCGTCTTCAGGAAATTTGATGGACTCTGGGTTCCTGTTACATCAAGTGGTCAAACTTCAGAAGCTGCTGCCAAGGTTCCTCGGGGGAATAATTTATCTTCTGCTAGTTCTTCTGGAGCACCAGACTTAAATGCTAGGTTCCCTGTAGAAGGGAAGGAAATTGCTTTGTTCTTCCATAGCATACACCCACAGTTCATTGGTTACACGCGAGGTAAACTGCATGGGTTGGTAATGAGATCTTACAAGCGAGAATTGGCTGCTATTATGAATGAGGTCGTGGACCCATGGCTTAATGCAAAACAACCAAAAAGAGAGATTGAAAATCATATATTCTGGAAATCCGGTAAGCATGATGTTGTGCTCTTACGTACTTTGATTGTGACTTCGGAAAGATCCTCATTGGCCTTGTATGTGGCTATAGATTCCAGATCCTATTTTTTATAAACAGCACTTGTATTTCATTAATAATTTCTGCTGTATTAATGTATCATGCTCTTCGCCCAGTTTATTTTAGTTCACCGATCATACCACAATTATTGCACATTGCTATGAATTGTTTGCAACTTCTTCTATTGCTGCACACAGTATGAAGTCTGTTATGGTACAGGCATGCCTCTTTGTTCCATAGTTCCTTCATAACATTTTTTTGTCAGACGCATACCAGATTATTGAATAATGGATCATATTGTACTTGAGGAGATCATCAGATAATAGTTGAGAAATTTGGCCCTGTCCTGCATGCTGGAATCACTAATTTTACTAATAAAATTATCTTTTGATATTTAGGTTCCTGCTATCTATTAATCTGACGTTTGTTATGGTACGGTTTGGCTAAATTGCAGATGCTTATCTCCATGCAAGCAAGAGAGCCCGGCGTTCAATTGAAGAGAGTGAAGTTGGAGAAGTCATGCACTGGGAAGAACCTTTATTTGAGGATCTGTATAGTGATCCTTCTGGTGCTAGAGAGGAAACTGAATCTTCAGAAAATCTTGCAGAATCTTGGGCTCTATTAGATCACCATCTGCTGGCACGAATTTTTCATTTTCTGAGATCAGATCTGAGATCCCTTGCATTTGCCTCTTCAAGTTGTAGATATTGGAGAGATGTGGTCTCATTTTATAAGAATGTTTCTAGGCAGGTTAACCTGTCATCTATGGGTCCTAGATGCAGCGATCCTGTTATTTGGAGTATCATGGTAGATTCTGCCTTTTTTTTTAAAAAAAAAAAATCTAATTGTGAAACCTTTTGTCATTTTTAATTCAATTCTCTTGTCACTATTGCAGGATAGGTATAACAAAGATAAGATAGGTTCACTGATTCTGACAGGATGCTCTAACATTACTTCTGGTGTGGTTGAAGAACTTCTCCATTCATTTCCTAATTTATCTCACATTGACATTAGCGGTTGCGGTCAGTTCGGAGACTTGGTTATTTCATTTTCAAAGGTAAACTGGGTCAAGAGCCAAAGGGATTTTGGGAATGTAAACAAAATAAAGAGTCTTAAACAATTAAGTGTGAAGTATTCATCTTATTCTCCAAGCAAAGAAGTGGGCAATGATGCGGACGATTTTAGTGAGCTGAAGGATTATTTTGCAAGTGTGGATAGGAGAGATGCAGCTGATCAAGCATTCCGTCATGGCTTTTACCAACGCACAAAACTATTCGATGCAAGGAAATCCTCGTCCATTGTATCTAGGGATGCTCGAGTGAGGCGAATTGCTCTTAAGAATGCCGGAAAAGGATATAAGAGAATGGAGGAATTTCTTGTTTCAAGTATGAAAGAGATCATGAAGGAAAATACCTTCGATTTGTTCGTGCCCAAGGTATTTTGGTCAACATGCACGTGCTTTTCGTGTAAATATTTCATATATTCATGTACTAATCATTTATCATTTTTTGGTCAGGTTGCTGAGATAGAGAGAAGAATTAGAATTGGTTATTACATACGTCGTGGGATTAGCTCTATCAAGGAAGATATCAGTCGAATGTGTCGGGATGCTATAAAGTGAGCTAAACAAATTTTTTTATTATCACCAGTAAGAAATGAAGCTCAGAACTTCATATTTTCTATTATTGATTATGATAATGGATATGTTTGGGTGCAGAGCAAAAACTCGTGATGAAACTGGAGATATGAATCACATGATAACCCTGTTTATTCAACTTGCCACTCGCTTGGAAGAACGTTCAAAATCATCCTTCCAAATTGGATCTTCTACTTCCTCAAAGTATAAGAAAAAACATAGTAGAGTAGAGAATGAGAGGAGACATGTGAGGAGTGATGGCTCTTTTGGGAATTGCTTGTTGGATGATGGGGAGTATGGTACTACTGATTGGGAAATTAAAAGGCGTTTATCAAAGTTGAATAGAAGATCACTGAACTCAGAAAGTGAAACATCTGATGAGTTTGATTATTCTGTTGAAGGTAGCAGATCTGATAGTGAAACTACTGCATCAGGGACAGAAAGTGATGTAGAACCAAAGGCCACTGATTCAAGAGGTGATCTTGCAGAAGAGGAAGCTGTAGATTCATTCGCTAATGATCGGGAATGGGGAGCTCGTATGACAAAAGCAAGCCTGGTTCCTCCTGTTACTAGAAAATATGAGGTTATCGACAGTTACGTGATAGTTGCAGATGAAGAGCATGTGAGGACTAAAATGAAGGTGTCGTTACCTGATGATTATGCTGAAAGGTTGGATGCACAAAAAAATGGAGCTGAGGATTTAGATATGGAACTTCCTGAAGTCAAGGATTTTAAGCCCAGAAAGCAACTGGGAGATGAAGTTATAGAACAAGAGGTTTATGGAATAGACCCATATACACACAACCTTTTACTTGATTCAATGCCAGAGGAGTTGGAATGGACATTACTGGACAAGCATTTGTTTATTGAGAATATGCTTCTTCGTACCTTAAATAAGCAGGTCAGACATTTCACTGATGCAGGAAATACTCCCATGGTGTATTCCTTGCAGCCTGTGGTTGAAGAAATTGAAAGGACTGCTGAGGACAATCATGATGCCCAAATGCTTAAAATGTGTCAGGGTATCTTGAGAGCCATTGAAAGTCGCCGCGAAGATAAATATGTTGCGTACAGGAAGGTAATTATGAATTATTTGTGTTGGTGCATCTCAATGAGAATTGGTTTATTCCATCTACTTTGTGCCTACTTGGTTCTTATGAAACAGTGTACTTAATCTCTGTATCTTTTTGACTGTTCAGGGACTTGGTGTTGTTTGTAACAAAGAAGGAGGCTTTGTAGAAGAAGATTTCGTCGTGGAGTTTCTGGGAGAGGTTTGGACCGTCATCTCTTGACTTTGGATCTACCTCGTCCTTGTTGTTGACATGCTCTTTCTTTTCATTCTTCAACTATCCCTCTCGATGCTAATCAAAAGTTGCCACATTTCAGTATTCTGCTTAATCTTCTTGGATATTTTGATGACTTTATAAATTAAACCATATGCTCCATATCTTTTTCAGGTCTATCCTACGTGGAAATGGTTTGAGAAGCAAGATGGAATCAGGTCATTGCAAAAGAACAGCAAAGAAGCTCCAGAATTCTACAACATATATCTTGAGAGACCTAAGGTATTTATCTCTAACAAATATGTTAGAATGCCTTTGCTTTTGATCTTTACTGTCGCTTGTACAGGGTGATGCTGATGGCTATGATTTGGTAGTCGTAGATGCCATGCACAAAGCGAATTATGCAAGTCGAATCTGTCATTCATGCCGACCAAATTGCGAAGCAAAGTAAGTCTCATAACCTTACGTTTTGTTTTATAATATCCTTGTTTGTCTCTGTTTTTTTAGTTGCTGGCTCTACTGCCCAAAGTTCAATATGAACTTATAGGTAAAGGCCAAATTTAACAAGTTTTTTTTTTTTTTATAAAGAATTTTCTTTTCGCGGGTCATGAGTCATTTCTGTGGTGTCTTTTCCCCTAATTAGTAAGTTTCTCAATTGTATTGTAAATGCAGAGTTACTGCTGTAGATGGTCAGTATCAGATTGGTATCTATTCTGTACACAAGATACACTATGGTGAAGAGGTCACCTTTGATTATAACTCGGTGACTGAGGTATGTAGACTTCTCATCAACAACACGTAACTCTTTGATCTAAAAATATCTTCCTACTCATGGTTGGAGCCTATTTCTTGCAGAGCAAGGAAGAATATGAAGCTTCTGTATGTTTGTGTGGAAGTCAAGTCTGTCGAGGCAGCTATCTGAATTTAACAGGAGAAGGAGCTTTCCAGAAGGTACTGACTCAAATTTTTGAATCCGTTTCTAGATGTCAGAAATTCTGTCTGATTATTGTTTAGATTTATGTATTAATTGTGATGATTGGTTCCAGGTACTTGAAGAATGGCATGGAATTCTAGACAGACATCAACTATTGATTGAGGCCTGTGAAATGAACGCCGTATCTGAAGATGATTACTATGACTTAGGGAGGGCTGGTCTTAGCAGTTGTCTGCTCGGAGGGTTGCCTGATTGGTTGGTGGCATATTCAGCTCGACTGGTGAGCCTTATTACTTGTACTTTCATGTGTGTATTTATCTTATTCATTGTTCTATGATGTATTATTATATCCCATCGTCTTTCTAACCTTCACTGTTTAAATGTAGGTAAGGTTCATAAATTTCGAAAGAACAAAGCTTCCTAACGAGTTTCTTAAGCATAATTTGGAAGAGAAGAGGAAATATTTTCTCGATATCTGCCTTGATGTTGAGAAGAGCGATGCTGAGGTTCAGGTTAGCTATCATTCTTTTCCTGAATAATCCAATTATTAAAAGTTTCTAATTTCTATATATAGGATATTTGTAACTATGTATACTTATCGTTGTTAACCGCAGGCTGAGGGTGTCTACAACCAAAGGCTCCAGAATTTAGCCATTACACTAGACAAGGTAACTGAAGCTATCATATCTTAATCTTACAGTATTGCATACTAATATCAATTTATGCATTAATTGGTACCTGAACTTTTATATCTTTATTTAGTATTGAATTGGCCGTTGGATACTTATTAATGGAGTTTTCTAAGTTTGTTGAGGCCCTTTAATGATAATGCTGCAGGTTCGCTATGTTATGAGGAATGTTTTTGGTGATCCCAAAAGTGCTCCACCACCATTAGAAAGGCTCAGTCCAACAGATGTAACTTCTTTCCTATGGAGCGGAGAAGGGTCAGTTATTGATGAACTTCTTCAATACATAGGTCCTCACATGGATGACAGTACCCTAAACGGTCTCAAGTCCAAGATTCACGACCACAACCCATCTGAATCCGACGACATACAAAGAGCAATTAAGAAGTCACTATTATGGTTAGTGTTCGTGGCATGAGTAATTACTTTTTTGCTAATTTATGTTATGGCTCTTAATCGCTCTTTGTGGGTTATAAAGGTTGAGAGATGAGCTTCGGAACCTTCCATGTGGCCAGAAATGTCGACACGATGCTGCTGCTGACCTTATCCACGTGTATGCTTACACAAAATCCTTCTTTAAAATTCGGGTTAGTCTTATTTATTTATACGATATTTTACAGAATGCATTCTTACAAGGAGAGTCATAACGATGCCTTGTTTGTATATCATATATATACAGGAATATAAAAGTGTGACTTCACCTCCAGTTTTCATCAGTCCACTTGACTTGGGCACTAAGTTTAAAGACCAGCTAGGAGACGGAGGCCACGAATACTGCAAGACATACGGAGGAAATTTCTGTCTAGGGCAGCTAATGTTCTGGTACGAACAGACAAACACCGAGCCAGACACCACCCTATTTCGATTGTCTCGAGGTTGCTTGTCTTTACCTGATGTAGGATCGTTCTATACCAAGGTTCAGAAGTCATCAAGAGAACGTATTTATGGGTCAAGGACCGTCAGATTCATGTTGACCCGGATGGTAAGTTTCACAATCCCAAAGTGGTAAAAGAAACATTGTCTGAAATTTGAATGTTGTATCATTTTGTCTCCAGGAGAAGCAGCCGCAGAGACGATGGCCGAAGGACAGAATATGGATGTTCAAGAGCATCCCTAAAATAGTAGGGACCCCTATGCTAGATTCTGTCCTGAAGAACACTCCCTTGGATAAAGAGATGGTGCAGTGGCTCAAGAACAGACCATCAGTATATCAGTCCGTGTGGGACCAATAGCCCTCTTCTCCGGTCTCCCTCGTCTGCCTGCTACTGGGTTGGGGAAGAGGTCCTTGAGACGACACAAGCTGACTGCTGGGTGTTTCAAATGGGTGGCACATTCTTGTGTATAGATTTGGTGGTTTTCTTTTTTGGTTATACCTTTGTAATTCCATTATGGGGGGTAGGGGTTTGGGTTTGCTAGAAGACATAGATTTAGTGGCAATGCAAATTAATTATTTTTGTAACTCTCTTACACGATAGTGGTAAAACAATCTCTAGGGTTGCATTGTTTCCGGTTCATTCAAATAACCAGTGAAATCAAGCCTAACACAACCAATACTCCAGAACGAATGCGGTCGGTTCGGGATAGGGTTAGGAGGATGGAAGTCTTATCTGGAACCACAACCAACTCTCTAATTGATTATTTCCCCCCCAAAATTTTATACCAACCAAGAATTAGGCTTTTAATTATACTATAACAACACATTGTTTTAACACTAGACAATTGATACTAGATAGTTTATTTATGTACTTTAAATATACTTATAATTTTTTAATTTTTATTTTATTAGCTTACGTCATTTAATTTTAATTTTATATCTCAATTAATTTTTTAAGTAATTGTTTAATTTTCGTACTATTCTTGTATTAACCTAAGAATCAGGTTGATTATACATTCGTAACACCTCACATGCAACGAACAACAATAACGCGCAAGAGCGTTGTGCGTGTCAAACACTATTATAACCATTAAAATAATATGGAATGAAAAACATACATTTTATTTTTTCTGATTGTATATAATATTATATATATATACTTAAACTCTTAAAAGACAATATATATATATATATATATATATATATATATATATATATATATATATATTATATTGTTAATAGTAAAAGAAAAAAACACACTACGGGAGAGGATTATGTTAACGACGGAAAGTAGGTTCATTAACAGTTTATTTTTTGAGTCGTTAACTAAAGATGGCTCAATAAAAACGAGCTGTTATATTAAGTGTTGTCCTATTTATGACGACTCAAATAGGTAGGAGTTGCAAAAGAACAACTCAAAATAATGAGTCGTCAAAATGACGGCTCAATAAGAAAGTGTCGGCGAAAATACAAATATATTTAATATTATGTATTTTCGCGGCTCAATGAAATGAGCCGTCAAAATTAATTATATATCAATAATTTATTTTTGACAGCTCATTTCGTTTGAGCCGTCAAAATTAGATTATATTTTAATTATTAATAATGTGTTTTTCACGGCTTATTTAGATTATATATCATTATAATTTATTTATTTTCGATGGCTCAAGTCTTTTCAGCGGTAATTATTCAAATTTTTAAAAATAAAGATTTGAATAAATTAATATAACTCTAATCATAATTTTCCAACCTGAATAGTTTTACAAAGCAAAATCTGTAAATATAAACAAAATATATTAAACCAACCAGAATCAGTTTTACAATCCGTTGTTCAATTCCTAAAGCAGTAAAGAAACAATTTCAGACATCATCAACTATCTTCAATCATTTGCCAGATCATCATTTTCACTTCTACGCTCGAAAGACTGATCACTACCAAACATGCAATTTGTTGAGTTGTCTGACCATCCTATAAAAGCATCCCAACAAAGTACTATATATAAGATGCATCACATTTAGACATCAAACTTGCGTGTGTGGTTAAGATAATCATATCCTATTAACAATTGAACTAAACTAGAAATCGTACACAAAATTTTATCAACCATAATGTATTAAAAATGACTACTATTCAACAATCAGTAAATGAATAATTGTAGTGATATAATTGATCAATATAACATATATATACTTACTTTATTAGCAGTTGGTAAGAGTGTGGAACCACAACCAAGATTGGTAGTTGGTGTGAAATCGTTGGAACCTCCTGTCATAAAGTGTTGAAATGAATTAAATCCATTCATATTGTTATGAAGGCTCGTGATCTGACCTTGATGAATGGATTGCATGACATGTAATTATTGTTGAAATTGTTTGAACATATCCCCTGCCTTCATACTAGCCATTTGATCTGTTTGTTCATTCAATTTATCATCAGTTTATTTCTTGTCCCTCTCTCTTTCAATCTGTAGACGTGCTCATACACATTTTTCTATCTCTTCTTCAGCTATGCTAGCTTTTTGTGACCTATGTACCATGGTCGGTGTCACGCTAAGCCCATAGCCTTTGATTCACCCAGGTTTTTCTCCACTTACAACCTCGCGATATACACTTACAACGCCAAGCTCATAGCCTTATGTTTTAAAACATACTCAAATTATCAAATACAATTAAAAAATTAAGATGTACGACTACGTTCATAGTATTACAAAATTATCAATTAATTGCCCAAGTTAACATTTTTTGTGAATTACGTTTTGAGTATATACAACGGTAATTTCTTCGAATTCTATATTTTTAACCAAAACTGTTAAAACTTATGACGTTGACTATGCAATTAACACGTGATAAATCAAAATATAACTTGTTGTGACCAATTAAAAAGATAATCACACAAATATATACCAACATTTGGTAAAGTTTGACATTGTTTACCGCCATCACAAAATTTAGATGTTTTGGAAACTATTTATGGGTCATCTAAAAAAGTGAGCGAACATCTTTTATCTTTTGTTGGTTTCATTGATATCCTTGAAATAAATGTGTAGTTCCTGTAAATTGTCCACCAAGAAATTTCACGTAAATAAGTTTAGAAATAAAATCAAAACATATTGGTCATGTGTTTTTACAAAGTTAAGCGTTGTGTGTTTTTACAAAGTTAAGTGTTAGACAATGTGGAAGCATTACTGATTTTATGGTCAATAAAAAAGTTGAAACTCAACGTCATTTATTTTGTTAAAATTTTAGTTTTAAACTTGGCACAATAAGTTATTATTAAGTGCGTAAAAAATATATGACACTTTTTTTTTTTTGGTAAAAAACAAAACAAAACAACTAGTGTCATATATTTTTAATAGTTGTTTAATAGTAGAATACCACATTGAAACAATATAGGTACCACATTGAAACAATATAGGTACGAGTTCATTTCCCAGTTGTCTGCAAAAAGAATTGAATAACTAGAAAAAAAATCATAATTACTGCCAAAATAAAATATTATTATAACATAAAATAAAGTATAAATTATTATGTAAGAAGACAATGTTATAAGATAGCAACATGCATATAGTTTTTTCAAATACCAACATGCAGGTTAGATTGCTAAAACAATTATAGAACAAATTTTATATTTCATTACTATGCAGATGATTAATTCAACACATTAACGAAGTTATTTTAATTTGATAGTATAATGTCTTTATTGCTTTTTTCAGTCATTTGATAACCAAAGTTATGTATGTTATTATTTTTGAGCAATATATATAGATGATCAATTAAACACTTCATCCTAAGAAGTAGTTAATATATGCTCAAAATTATGAAGTTATTTTAATTTAATAATGTAAATTTCTTATCACGCTTATTAATAAAAATAATAACTTTGATAACTTTGGGTAATAAATTACCAAAATAATTAACATTTTATTTTAACCAGCAAATTAAAATAACTATATTAAAGTGTGGTTTGGTGATCTATGTATTATTAAAATTTTAAAACAATATTTTTTTTTGTAGGAATTCAATTCTTTAATTATTTGAAAACATTGTATTACATCACTTATATTGACAACATAATATATAATTTCAATGTATAAAACTATATAAATTAATATAGCAATTGAAAAAATTAAGTTAATTAAGAATTTTCCTTATTAATAATATATTAAGAAAATTTAAAGTGACTATGTGTGGTGGCATAAGAGGTTTATAATATGCCTTTTTCTCATATGTATAAGGTAACATGTTTGAGTCTTTCTATTTTTAGAAAAAAAAAACATTATGAATCTATTGTCATATTGAATAAAATTTGTAGTAATTTATTAAGTGCATATAAATAAAAACCATACAGTTTAAATAAGTGTATACAAGTAAAATTATGTAATTTTTGAAAAATAACGGTTTTAATAACTTGTTCTTAGTACATGCTTATCTATATATCGGATTTTTTTCAAAAAATGTTGATGTCATATTTTTTTTAAGAAGTAAATTTGTTTTTTTTTTGGCAAAAAAACCTACCCAGGGTAGCGCCAATTCAATAACTTGTTTTTTTTTTTATTTCGACGATTCAATATTTAATTAAAATTAAATTATGTATCTATTAAAAAAAATAGTAAGTAGATATTTTCATTGTGATTCAAGTGATGCAAAAAATATTACATTTGACTTACGGATTGACTGTACGCTCTGCCGAAAGTTTAGATATGAAAATTTGACTTAGAAAGATATAACTCAGACCTTGAAAGTCCAAACTCAATACGGTTAACGACATTTATGGCAAAACTCGATTATTTACCCACTCTAATTTTTTTGGATTTATTTTATTAGATATATATTTAAATTTTTAACATAACATCGTTTATCATATAATTTGATCAGAATGATAATATGAATTAGATAAAACATTTAATTATATACTTACTAAAAAAATAAAAACATTACAGTGCATAAATAATTTAATTACGACATAAATAACGTTAACTAGACATTAATTTTTGACTTTCGGACTGATCGTACATACATAGTAACTTTATTGTATATATAGTAAATATACACTACTTTTACTATATATACAGTAAAGTTACTATATAAATATGTGTAGTTTGTACATACATATATTTATATAGTAACTTTATTGTATATATAGTAAATATACAACATTTTTACTATATATACAGTAATTTTACTATATAAATATGTATAGTTTGTTGCATAATTTGAATCGTAATGAAAATATTTACTTACTATATTTTTAATTGTTTTTTATAGATACATAATTTAATTTTTAATTAAATATCGAAACGGCAAAAAAAAAACAATTGCATTGGCGCTACCATGAGTAGCGCAAAAATAAAAATGTTACCCTAGGATATCGTTTTTTCCATGTGCTACCTGGGGCAGCGTTTTTAACCAAAAAAATATTTACACTACTGTAGCGCGTATGTTTACATTTTTAAATATTTTTTTTGAATATATACTTTCTTAATTGTTTTTCCTGACATCAACCCTTTTTGAAAAAATTCCTATGTATGTTGTGACTAATATGGTAGCCATGATCAGTGGATTAGTCTCCTCCCCCATTCTTGTACCCCAAGTGCTGCATCTTCATATCTAATTTATTTGAGAATCGATTAAGGACATGAGCATTTTATAGCATCTTTTCTGTGAGCTGGTCATGTTATGCTTCTGCATTCCTTATTCTGCTGTTTTCCTTTTCCTTCTTCCTCATCCCATCTGTGGAATATTGGAATCCACCAGATAAGAAATTAACTCAGTTTCGAACTACAGATCTAAAGGGTATGAGTGAATTATATATATATACTTTCCTTCCCTTCCCTTCCCTTCCCTCCTTTGCTATTCTAAAAGGAAATTAAAGTGGACCACCGTCTGAAACTTTCTACTCCTATGGAACTTAATATTATATTATAGACCCTCTCATGAAACTTTACTCCGGAGCTTCTCCCCCTATAAAGACCTTTCGTTTGTTTCAGCATTTTGCTTCTCTTCAGTAAGTGTCCACAGAGAGAGACAGACGGAGAGCAATGGTGAGAGCAGGGGGAATATTCGTGTGCATACTGATCATAGCTATGGACATCGGCGCCGGAATTCTCGGACTGGAGGCGGAAGTTGAGCAAAACAAGGTATAATAATTATTATATAGAGAGAGAGAATGAGAAAGAGACTAAATTTATGGATCATATATATAGGTGAAGCATCTGAGGTTACTGATATTCGAGTGCAAAGAACCGAGCCCAAATGCGTTCAAGCTAGGGTTAGGAGCCGCCGCGTTGCTCGGAATCGCGCATATCCTGGCCAACCTCTTCGGCGGATGGGACTGCCTCTGCTCTCAAGACGACCCCAACAAGGCTTCCCATAACCGCCAACTCTCCCTCGGCTGCCTCCTTCTCACCTGGTACGTACATACTGTATATATATACAAACCAACGTACGACCTTTATGCTTTTGTTTTAATGAACGTTAATTACAATCACTATTCTACTGAAATGTTATGTTCAGGATCGCCCTTGCTGTCGGACTTTTTCTGTTGGTGTTAGGGACAATGGCCAACCACAAATCAAGAACTTCATGTGGGTTCTCACACCATAGCTTCTTGTCCCTTGGAGGAATTGCTTGCTTCGGCCATGGGTTATTCGCTGTTGCCTTTTATGTCTCTGCTACTGCTACTTTAAAGTAACTCATTAATTAACGACACAGACAAAGTAACAGAGACAGAAATGAAGTCCATCATCATCATCGTCATCATCATCATCATCACGTCTTGCCTTTCTTCTGCTTTTCACTGTTCTTTCTCTTTTGTATTTTTTTTAACCAACTAAATGTAGGAAAATTTCGAATGGATGTGGTGTATGAACTCGAATTTGTATGCTTGGATTATTCTGAAGTCGTGACGACACTTTCAGATTGAAACTATTTGGAGGCACCCAAACTTTCAATCGGATAAAATCAGAATACTGAACTAGAGGATTGTGAATGTTTTGGATAAAGATTTAGGACCCCCTATGACCAATTTATAGTGTTATTCACACCCTTAGAAGAAGACACCATGTCCTTTGGAAGAGACATGCACCATTTCGGCCAACATACACCCTTTTGATTCAAAATTTGGCTCCAAAATCAAAAGGACACCTTAGGAAGATTCTAGAAATGGTTCGGCCCTAGCCATGGTTCGGCCCTAAGCCATGGTTCGGTCCAATACTTGGTTCTAAAGCAAGTGTCCAAAAATCGGGAATTTTGATGTTTAAAAAGCTAAGTCATTAGTTCCAAAATTCAAATTTTCAATGAATTTTAGAATAGTGACTTTATGTATAATAAAAAAATTCTCAGCTGACCTGTCAGCTCGACCCCAGCCAGGGGCGCCGCCCCTTTGACCCCCATTGTCTCATCTCTAATCCACCGATGAATCTCCGATACAATGAATCATAATATACTTAAACAAGCGTGCACTCCGCACCCCCCTAACTTGTTTAATGAGATACTATGATCTCATTGGTCAACTAGTCAATCCAATTACACTAAAATATATAAAACTAAAGTGGGATTGTCATCGTGGAGTCATGAATGTCAAAAATCTCGCTCTAGAACTAGAAGTCTCAATCAGATCCACTAATTTCATGCTTGATGGTTAAGGACTTTCCATATAATATATGGTTTAATTGTCAATTTGATATATTAGTTTTGTTCATATTAGTTTTTAAATTTGTAATTTCTAATACAATGAGTTTAAAAATATCATAAATTACTCAGAATGAACAACATGGAAAATGTGGCCAAAAAAAAGAACAACATGGAAAAAAGACATTGCGGTTGGAAAGCTTACACAACAACAATTTTAGAACTCAGATTAGTGGTGCACAAATCATTTTGCATCTCTATAAATAATCAAAAAATAAGCTACATCAATATCATTCTGGGTAGGAGAAATAGATCAAATCAAGATTATGCCGGATCGGGAGAATATACGTACGTATAGGTGTTTCACTAAACAACATAAATCCACAATACCTATATTAGTCTATGTTTAGTTTCTCATTCTGATTACTCATTTTTGTCTTCGTAAAGAACAATTCATTCATATTATAAAAAGTTTTCTTATTACTAAATTTTAAGTTTGTTGGAAAAAAGATGTATTACTATAAGTTAAAATCACAACAAAGTAAAAAGCTTAATATTTACAAGCTAAAACTTAAATATTTAAGTTTAAAAGGTTCTTTTAATATTTTTGTATTACTTTATTAATAAAGTAATACAAAAATATTAAAAGAACCTTTTAAACGTCTGGATGTACAAAAATAATAATTAATAGTCATACAAAAATATATATATAAAAAAATAGTAGCTTGTACATAATATGAGAAGAAAAATCAATGAAGATTCATGAAAAAACTTATATATTTATAATATTGTTGGAGTTTGAGCTAATGCCATTTTTTGGCCGAATTTGAGTAAATGACTTCACAAAACATAATAGTACATAAAATCAATTTTTCACCTTGAAGACTATTGCATCATTTTCAAATTATTTATCGCACGTATACATAATATTTACTAATTTTTTTAATTATTTAAAATTTTTGAGAGTGTTAAATGGGATTGTGAGACCACACTATACTCCCTTTGGTTCCGTTCCTGCATAAAGTGTTTATCTTTTATCTTCACCAATGTTCATCATCCTTTTTAAATAAAGAAAACTAATAAAATCGATTTCGGAAGTTGATTCAGGATTCAAGTCAACGTAGCACTAGTTCATGAGTTCGATCTAAACCTACCAACATACAGTCTGAATTTCATCTAAACCAAAATGTTATTGGAATTAATTGTTTTTTGCAAAAATAAGGAAGTCAATTTGAAGGTAAGATAATTAAGAATGAATATATGAAGGACATAAAATCTTTTTGGTTACTTTTTGTTTTCAGCACGACATTTAGGTATAAGTCACGTTTTTACAAATACGTACTTTAGAAAATATTTGTCACTTTCGGGTATCTCAGAAATTGTAAATATATTTACCTTAATATTTCGGTCATGTGACCGTCACGTGTGTAGTATTTTGTTCCATTAAGATAACTCTACTTTATTTTACCGTTTCTTTAAGTTGTTTTATTATTGCAATCAGATATATTTACTTTGTCTTTATTGAATTGTTATTTATTTTTATTATTGCTTTCAGATACACAATTAAACTAAATACAATTATGACTTCTGAGGTACCCAAAAGTAATTTTTTTTTATAAGGTACTTATTTGTTAAAAACGTGATATCTAATGTACGTAAATAACTTTTACCCCTAAACAACTCCATGTTAGTATTAATGTAAAATTAACGGATGCATCATGCACCGGTTAGTAATATTTTGACATTTGTGTTACTCTAAACAATGTTATAAAAAAAAATGGGTATAAATATAGTGTACCTAATAAAGATGCCCTTTAAAATTTTAATATTAAAAATATGTTTGTTTTGAGCATGTTGTGTGCTTAATGGATATCCTTATAACACCTGAATATATGTTTTATAGGAAAATGAGATACATTATAACACACAGTTTATACCTTGTAGATCCAACTCTCGACCATGAGTTAGGATATGAGCCGTGTTCTCAGCTTAGAATTGTATGAGACCCAAGACTCATACCTCACCAATATGATAAGAGAGATTTGAGTCGTTAGACTCGTGGAATTACTCGGACGACGTGGAAACTTAAATCAAGCTCTTCGAGGTTATAAAGTCCACGCCGCTGAACCCTAATTCGGCTTTTATATAGATCTCCTCTTGGCTAGTAGGACCCATGGAGATGTGGGTCTTGCAGAATTTGCAGCTGACAGTCTCAAGGAGCTTGAAGCCGATGATGGTGGGATGTACACCCTTGTCTAATATCCATGCTGATGCTGGTATGCTGAAAGAATCATTGAGGATACACGAATTTACAAAGACGATTGAGAGAGATAAACAAAGGAAATGGGCAAAAGCGTGATAGAAGTAAATGATAGTATTCAAGATTTTGTCAGTGGAGAGATTCTTAGTGATGTCAATGAGGAGCTAGTAAGGACGATTTAGAGCTTATCCAAAATAGTTAACTTTGCCAGATAGCATGAGGTAGGAAGTAATATATTGTATATTTGATATATGATACAAAATCAAGTTTTCATCAACTATTCGGTCACCACATTTGAATATCATCCACCCAATCCAACCCATTTACAGATATTTCTTGATCCCCAAGCAGAAAAAGGATTACTAACATCCTCCGTAAGTTAAAAGTTGATGCAATAGTTTCTCTCTGCTTCTTGTTAGATGATCAATCTCTTACATTCATCCTTTATTAAATTCCTGAAGATAATTTGCTTTTATAGAAAAATTGACTCATGGACATTCAAATTGTAGAAATTGTTTGGCAGACTCATTATTATTTTGAAAATTCTACAAAGTTAGAGTGAAAGTGAAGAAAAAAAGCTATTTTTTCATGAAAAAGATTCCAATTTCTCAGTAAGTTCCACAGTATGTAGAATTGCTCTTTTGTTTACCTGTAGGAATGTGAACAGTGGAGATTTTTCTTTAATCTTCATCATCTGAACTTGAATCATCCACTCTGCGGTCTGCAATTGCAGGGAAGAGTTTTTGCCGCATATCCACAGATGGACGGGGTTCCTGATCATGTTGTCCTTCAGGATTATGGTTTTCTCGAGCAGGCGATGCTGGTGGCCTTAGGCTTTCTCTCTTGGCTGCCTTAGATGCTTCAATTGCCTGTTCCTTAATTTCTCTGCAGACCTTATCCACCATCTGCAAGAAATCACGTACTATAGAAAATAGTCGTAACCCTTCAGATTTCCCTGCGTTTCCATGGAAGTAATCTGCAGTGCTCTCCATCAGAGCAGTTATCCTCTTCTCTTGCTTGGACAGCCATACCACATCAGATTCGGTTTGTTCCACGAATCTGGTCAGAGCGTCACAGAATCTGGTCGCTTCCTCTATTTCTTTTATATCAGTGTTGAGGAAATTCTTTGCCTTTGTCACAGAGTGGTGAAGCTTTGTCACAGCTCCTGATACCATGTCAGTATCAATCACTGCTGCTTTTTTAACATCTTTGAGCTCATTGCTCAACTCTGAAACAACCTGCAGGTAAAAATAGCAATGCATAGAATGAGTGAGTGAGAGAGCTTTGGTTGTACTAGACACCATCAGTGATGTATTTTCAACTAATATGCATGCTCCAATAGACTCAACCAATCATAATGCTCTGAACATGTTGGACGCCACGAGTTGTGTCCTTGTATTTTCAACTAATCACACCACTAGTGGTATGTTGGAAAATTTCGAATGGATGTGGTGGATGAACTCGAATTTGTATGCTTGGATAATTCTGAAGTCGTGACGACACTTTCAGATTGAAACTATTTGGAGGCACCCAAACTTTCAATCGGATAAAATCAGAATACTGAACTAGAACTTGAGAGAAGGATTGTGAATGTTTTGGATGAAGATTTAGGACCCCCCTATGACCAATTTATAGTGTTATTCACACCCTTAGGAGAAGACACCATGTCCCTTGGTAGAGACATGCACCATTTCGGCCATAACACACCATTTGATTCAAATTTTGGCTCCAAAATCAAATGGACACCTTAGGAAGACTCTAGAACCATTTCGGCCCTTAGCCATGGTTCAACCCTTAGCCAATGGTTCGGTCCAATACTTGGTTCTATACCAAGTGTCCAAAAAACCGAGAATTTTGAGGTTAAAATGTTAAGTCATTAGTTCCAAAAATTCAAATTTACAATGAATTTTTAGAATAGTGACTTTATGAATAATAAAATGTTAAGCCATTAGCTCGACCCCAGCCAGGGGCGCTGCCCCTTGGACCCCGCCAGGGGCGCTGCCCCTGGACCCTGCAAAGGGGGCGTTGCCCACTTTGACCCCCATTGCCTCATCTCTAATCAACCGACGAATCTCCAATACAATGAATCATAATATACTTAAACAAGCGTGCACTCCGCACCCTCCTAACCTCCTAACTTGTTTAATGAGATACTATGATCCCATTGGTCAACTAGTCAATCCAATTACACTAAAATATATAACATGGTATGCTATGGTATCATAACCTAACTTGTTTTCTTACCTGCAGGCCTAAGTTGCGAAGATGCTCCGAGCTATCATGGTTGGTGTCCTCCAAAATGTCTTCTGTTTTCAAATTGGAGAAACTGTGGCTCTCGCTTGCTGTGCGAGCTGCTCGGATCCCTTCAGAGCGGATGATCTCCTGAACTACAAAGTGCAAGAGTGTCGTCTTACCGTCTGTTCCTCTTACATCGGCCAACTTCAAGAGTGTGTCCAGCTTGAATGCCTGAGCGCCACCTCGGTATGTGCCATCATTCATTCTGTTACCCGTTTTCAGGACAGCTTCTAAAAGTTTTAGGAAAACTCTACTGTTCTTCAGTTTACCACAAGCAATCTGCGAATTAGAGTGAGTTTTAGTAGTTTGGTTCTGGGTGTCATGATCCGACATTATCATGTTCGTGTGGATATAATGCACGCTATCTTATTTGTTGGGAAATGCCTTAATTGTTTAAAAATCACCGTATCTGGTTAACTGACCTAATCTTCTCACTTTAAAGTCTCATCATATCATGCCCATTTTTTTAAGAAATTATATCGTGTTGGTTAGGTGTTGTCAATCCTTCCTTAGTATGCAGGAAATAGTTACCTCCAAAGTTTCAAGGGATTCTTTGACAGTAACCACTTCCTCTTGGGCGAGGCTCATGAATAACAATGCTTCCATCCGCTTAAAAGCAAATGGAATATCAATCACGGCCTTGAGAAACCTCTCAGCTGGGCCCAACATCGCCAGTTCACCATCGTACACCCTGAGTTTCAGTTCCTCTTGCTGGGTGGGAGCCATTTTCAGAACGGTCTGGAGAAGCTCAACAGGAAGCGTAGTCCCTACCAACCACGTTACAAAACAGAAGAATAAGTTGAGGTTTCTTTGTCACTAAGGTACTGCAATTTAGAGAGAAGTGAAGTGTAGTTCTTCACCTTCTTGAAGACATTCGACAAACTCAATTGTTGTCACATTTAGGGCCCTCAGAAGAATCGAAAGGTTTTGTGCTTTTCTGGGATCAATGATCTTGATGTACTGGATGCCAGTGTCTGTCGCCTCTTTTTTGCGTTCAGGTTTGTTCTTTTGCGCTGTGGCGTAACCAAACAACGACTCCATCTCCTCCTCGTTGAATCTGTTCAATCATTACGAAATCACTAAATTATCCTCCGATCATGATTACAAACTCATTTTTTCAGACAAAAGCATTACGTACTGGAAGGATCCTGCTTTGATTTCATTCCAGACCATCTCGTGGTCTCCAGTGGCTGCGACCTTGTCCCAGAAGAACGGCTTCAACTTAGTCTTTGGCGCATCGGGATCTCCGTTGGCATCGTCTGCCTCACCAGACACACTGCCCCCTCGAGAATGCCCCTTAGGTGGAAGTGGGGTCCCCTTGCCAGGTGGAGGTGGAGGACGGGCACCTTTCATTGGCAGTGGAGGTGGCCCAGGTGGACGTGGTGCTTTAGGTGCCGGAGGTGGTGGCGGCCCTGGTGGTGGTGCAGGAGGCATCAATGCTTCCTTACCTGGGGGAGGTTTTAATGGCGGGATTGGATCTGATGATGTAGCTATTGTTGTTGCAGAGGACGAAGCAGCCGGATTGCCCGAGACAACCACCAATGTAGCATTTACGGCAGTAGGATTTGGTTGCTGCTTGCTCGTAGAACCTGAAAAACTCAAGATCTATAATGTCAGAAAAATTAATTACAAAATTAAACTCACAAATGTACCGGGAATGATCAGGTGGTCTCAGCCAATCACAATTTGAGATACAGTTTTATTTCGTACTGGTCAACTTGATGGGGGTGTCATCTTCATCATCATCAGAGTTAAGTTTCTTCTTCGTCCGTCCAACTAGGCAACAACAACAAAATACTATGAGGGCAAAGAAAAAGGTCCCTGCAGCGGTCGAGGCAATGGCAATAGCTAGTATTCTAGTATGTTCCTCAGTCTCCTGCAATGAGTCATTTGCAGAAACTTCTTCTACTGCTGCTGCTTTCTTCGATTTATCGGTTTTGGAAGACTTTTTGGGAGGTGGGGGTGCATCGGATGAGTCTTTTGAGGGCGACGATGACTTTCTGGAAGGAGGTGGAGAGTCATTGTCGGACCCTTTTTTAGTCTTCTTAGTTGCTGGAGATGGGCTAGGGCTAGGGCTAGAGTTAGAGCTCTTCTTCCCCGACTTCTTAGACGGAGATGGAGATGAATCTGGGGCTGCCCCTGAAGATTTTACAAGGCTTCTTCTGGATAGAGAATCAGGTCGGTGTAGGGCGTATTCAATGACATTGAATAACCAGTGCAAGGTACTTGGTTGCTTGGTGGGCAAGAAATTTTGAAGCTTATGATGCAAGCAGTTCAAGAACTTCTTCTCTGCGGATTTGTCGAAGAAGTCTTTCATCCCTCCTGCCCTTTCCTCCACTTCATTCTGGCAATGCATCCATGCTTGTTGTATCTGTTGTTACAATAACTACTCAATGTTCTTTTTTTGTTTTTTAATAATTCGAAATGAGAAAGGAAAAAACAGGGGAAATGCCTCGTACACTGGTATTATCAAGTGGCGGTGGCGCGTGGCTGACCCCATGGCGGAGAAACTGCACCACAGCTCCTATTCTACGTTCGAAGCTGCCAGAGGCTAAAGCAAAGAGCACAACCAAGAAAAGAGCCAAACAGCTGTTACTGCCTCTCGTTCCCATTTCTTCTCTTCTCAAGACCCCATTCCCCCTCTTCCCTTCTCATTTAACCAGTATCGGGAATCAAAATCGATCGCTGAAAAGGAAATCGATTGGACGGCCCCTGATGAGAGGGGAATCGGGTCCCTTCAGAATCGAGAAATAAATGAACGTGGAGGCGAGTGGCAGGAGGAGACGAGATGATGAAGAGAATGTTTTGCTTGCTCTGTGTTTTGTTTATTTCAGAAAATTGGTGTTCTTGAAATCCTCCTGTATAGTAGGGGGAGCCAAAACAGAAGGGACGCTCTAAAGGAGACGTAACGAGAATAATGTGGGAGACACCCATAATCTATTGTTTGACTTTGTGATTTTCATAGTTATCAGAACCGGACCGGTCATCGAACCGGCGAGGGGACCAGTTCACAGTTTGGCTGGTTCAATCCGGTTCACTATGTGGTTCACTGTTCACAAGAAAAAAAAAACTGAAAAATTAAAATATATACATACTCTCAAACACATACATAATTACCTTAAAGTTTGAGGTACCCATTACTGCCATGGATGCGTAACAGATAGTGCAGAGCATGAAGCACATTATGAGGACCTGCAGAAAACATAAGAGAAGCTTCAGACTTCTTCTTTAGAAGTTGTAAATTGCTTGAGAGAATGGTACTTACAGAGGAAAACTTATGTTTCTTCTTCATGGAATTGTAGATGGTCGGAAAAACATGATGCGCGCAGTAGCAGAATCCGTATAAGCTGACCGCGGTTGGGATTCCGCTCCACTGAACAACCTTCCCTTCGAATGAAACCCGACTCCATCAAAAGCCCCAGTCCAAAGTATGGAGAAAAGAATGATAGCAGAAGCCAAAACCCCACTTGCAGAAACATAAGACAAGATGCTAGAGTGGTTGTTCTCTTCTTTTCTTGAGTATTGTCGGACTGCTAGAGTGGGTCTACATATCATACCGGTATCGTTAATACAAACATGCGAACATGACAACAACATGTGAAACACAGATGTACTAACCCTTTTTGCTAGTGTTTTAACACACTTCTTTGGTGTCATGGTTGGTTCCTTCGGTTCTGCAGCAATGGATGGTTCCTTCGGTTTTGCTTGTATGGATGGTTCTGCAATAACTGGTTCCCTCGGGTCGCTTTTGCGTGTTGGGAGCTTCTGTCGACGCTGCTTTTTCACCTTCAGAACGGGAGTTTGAGCTGAAGGTCCTATCTGTTTCAGCTTCTTTGAGCTTTGAACGAGTTGTTGTTTGACTCGACTGTGTCAAGATAACGTCATCGTACAATCGGCGACGCACTGTTCTCTTCTTCTTTGGTGGTGGCTCTTGCTGTGAGGTTTGTCCTCCAGTATCCTGAACGTGAACAACGAGAGTCATAAAAAAGGAAGTCATAAACTACATGTTAATGCCGAAAAAATACCTCTTTATTTGGTTGATTTGGTCTTCGATCGCAGCCTCTCTTGTTATGGCCTGCCTCTCCACATGTAGAGCAGTATTGCCTTAAACCAGTCCTAGTCAACCGAGCTGAACCTTGTGCAGGCTCCTCAAATGCAGTCTGCACCCTTTTCTTTTTCGGCCTTCCAGAACATGCTTTCAAGATTGGGGGATCTACGGGCAATCCTTCCGTACTATACCAATTATCTCTCCCTGGAAACGCATGTAACACCAGAGTATGTTTGCATGTATGCCTCCTTATGTTATACTCGGTCACAGTACTTAGCAAGTTCAAATATCCGAGCATATGACAGACATGTTATCCCGTGCACACAAAGGAGACCACTCAAATCCCCAAGCCCTGCATGTGCATGTACGCCTGTTAATATCAGTCTTGTATGAGATTTGCGGAGCAACATGCACCTCGTACTCTCCATCCGCAACATATATCACCTCACGACCACTTATGTCATCCGTGATGTTCTTCAAATTTCTAACAATATTCTTACCAAGTGATCCAAATTGAGTGGTGATAGATTTCCTCTTTTTTATCAAAGTCTTTCATCAACATTAACCTTAGCTCCTCCACGAGTGTTACTGGAGGCTTGTCCCTTATGTTAATGACTTTGTTGTTGAAGCTTTCCGAAATGTTGTTCACAACCAAGTCTGTTTTGGATATTTGCCGAAATTGATATCTGCACCAAGCGTTGGTGTCAATGGATGAGACGTAATCCCATGCCTTCTTGTTAGATTTCTGCAGCAAGTCCAAGTCCAGACCCGATGAACATGTCTTCAACAGCCTGACAGAGCCCCTACATAGTAACAAATATGGCACTATAATCACAAACATAGAAGGCCATTTAATCACAAATAGAATACATAAGTTACCATTTAATCACACATGCAGAACATAAGTTACCATTTAATCACACATCCAGAACATAAGTTACTATTTAATCATAGAACAGTATACATAACATACCATTTAATCACAGAACAGTATACATGCAATGCTAACATTTTGTCTGTCGTACATAATAGTCCACGTTTTATCATTGTCAATGTCGCTCACAAGGATTTCTAAGAACCAGCTCCATGATTGTTGATTTTCCGCCTCCACCCATGCGAACGCAATTAGTAACAGACCATTATCAGGGTCTCTGGTAACTGCACATAGCATCCAATGAAGTGCAATTCTGCATAAAAAAACAGGTTCCAGTAAACAGCATTTACTAAAGGGACAGTAGAAAACAGGTTTCAATAAAACAAACCTTACCCTTATCTTCGGGTCGTCCCGAAGCATACCAATGAAGTGATCACACACCCATTTTTACCCAACGTTATGGTTAATGTGAGAACGGGGACAGTTATGCTCCTTCACCAAATCCTGAATCTGCACCGTGCTGTCTTTGTTCACAGTCCTCGCAATCACACGGAATCTGCACTTGTGGGTGCAGTATACTTCCATCCGGATCTTGTTGTTCACTGGGATGACGATGTCATATCCATGAAATATTGCAACAACATGCCCAGTTGCAGCTCGAAATCTCCCGAATTCTTTTAGTCCTTGTAATGTTTAAAAAACGCACACGTCGAGACATCATCTTGTACATCCGCTTGTCCACCCATTTCCAATGTGTCACTTCTACAATCACTTAAGTCTGCTCCAAAACCAGGGAATTCCCATGGTCATTCCTTATGTATCAGTGATTTCTGTTTTTTATTTCCGTCTTCATTCACCGTTTTCGCATCGACTTTGGATGATGGACCAGCCTCCACCGAACTGTCACTCGTCTCACCCTCGAACTTGAAGTGCTTTAACTCGTCTAGAAAATTGTCTAGGGTTACATCATCCTCAAATATGGAGTCATCACTGTGATCTTCCTCAACAACCGGTTTCTTACCTTTGTCACCAACCAGTCTTAGTTTGTTAGAGATTGGTACAAAAGAGCTGTAAAACATTCTCTCCATTTTTTAGTACGAAATATCAGAAGTTGCAGGTCTGGAAGATATCTGGCTCTCAGCCTGTCGTCAGAGATTTTCTTTGTTCTTCATTTTTACACTCGATATATTACAATAAGGGTTTTCGCTAAATGTAGATTTTTTATATTTGGGGTAATTAGAAAAGAACACAAATGTTGAATAAATTAGACCATTGACATTTTCAATTTTTTCACGAACATTACAAAATCCATTTTCCAATTTGCAGTGGTGGTCTAGTGGTTGAAAGCGCTTACTTCCAAGTGGTTTTACTCTGGGGTCATGAGATCGAATCCCCCCAAGTGCAAAAGGGAAGCTATGGCTTCAGGAGATTACGACTTGGGCCTAACTGGTTGACCTCTCAATCACAGGCTGTTGGTGGGGCTTCGTTAATGGGGCCAGTGCAAAATGGTGGTTTCCAAGCCCGAAGGCAACGCGACGAAAGCCCAAACATTATGTAGCGCAATAGCGGAGTGAGTCTTGGGTCGCCACTACTAGCCCATTCCTTTTTGTTGACAAAAAAAAAATTATTTATGAAAAGTACATATAAATTCTCTGACAAAGTTAGGATATGTAAGGGATGTAGTTCAGATGGTAAAGCACTCGCTTAGCATGCGAGAGGTACGGGGATCGATACCCTGCATCTTCATATTTTTTTATTCTATCCATTGTTCTTCAATTTGTTTTTGCAAAGCTTTTTGTGTACTTTCAGACATTTTTAACTAATGGAGACAATTATGTTTTATATCTCATCTCTAATCAAAGATGTTATTTTTTGTTGATAGCCGCCTCGCTGAAGATTTGTCTTTTCTTCACATTGTCACATCTGATTTGCTCATTGCTTCCACAAGTTCTTCAATTGGGATCTTCAGTTGCTTAATTGTTGAAAAACAAGATTGTCATCTTGAAAAATATAATCTGATTTGAATATATATATATATATATAAGTTAGTTTTCCACTACTTTATCTGACTACAGTGATTTTTTTATTATGCACGGTGTTTTTTGGCAATGTATTTTCATTCATACATATTGCGAAAATTATTCCCGGTAACAAATAAGTAGAGCCAGAAGATTGATTACCTACACCTTATTAACAAGTTTATATTTTTTAGATTGGCAACTGAATCCACATTATTTAATAAGTTTACTACATGTTTTTTCTGTAAGAACTAAGAAGAGTCACTCGATCAAGGAAACTTCTTCGTAAGTCTGGATTATCAAGTATTTCATCTTAAATTCGCCTTAGCTGCAAAATTTACATGAGAAGCAATTACAAATGTGTTACTTTCACCAACACCATAGTTAAATTTCATTAAGTTGTCAATGATGCAACTCTAATACCACTGCTATTGTATTTAGTTATGAATCTGGTCTTGCGCTATATATGAGAACACAATCAATATGGATCGCCTTCTTCTTCCTATCCATCTAGATTAGCAGTTATTGCAGAATATGTATGTGATGATGGTCTGTTTTGTTTTCAAGTTTTGATTTTATTTGTTAGTAGCCTAGAGTTGAAGTTAGCTTGAGACATAGATAGATAACAGATGAAAATGATGGTTATATTGGTAGTTGAACTGGCAGTTAGCTGGAACAGCACTGAATAATGAATGTAGTTTTTTTTTTGGTCAAGTTAATGAATGTAGTTTAGTGCAACGACTTTAGCGTAGTGGCTATCCAAGTGAATCAGTAGAGAAATGAAGGGTACTATTGGAAAAACGCAAAAACAGCAAAGTCCAAACGTTTGAGGTTTGACGTGGCAGACATGCTCTGTTAAGCTTACTCATCTCAACATTCTCGAGCGCTCCTCTCTTCTACCATCTCTATTGGCCTTCACGTGCATCTCAATCCTTTCGAGCACAAAAAACCAAACCCACACCCAACTGTAAATTGCAACCTCCCTTCGTCGTTCTTTGTTACCTCAAGAACATACCATCATGAAGAAAAGATGCAGAAGATTGTAATTTCACTGCTCTCTCTAGTGCTTTTCTTCCCTTCAGAAAGATTAAGAGATGTTGTGCTATGTCGGAAAAGCAACAAAGATCTTCATATTCATCGTCACAGTGGTGGTCGTTCTGGGTCTTGTCTTGGGACTTGGTCCCTTGCGCCACCATCGTAAATCTTCCTCTTCTTCCCCGTGTTCCTCTCCCTCTGATCCGGCTTGCACCCGCTCCTCTCCTGTCGTCTCCGCGAACCCTAATCTGAATCCACCATCGCCTTACTACTCTTCTACAACACCTTCGACTTCCACTCCCGAAGCTGTTCCCCCGCCGCCTAGCCCTGAAATCGGAATAACCCCGCCTGCTACCTCGAATCCGCCGACTTCGACCCCAACTCCGGTAATTCCCGATTTAAGTCCTCCGCCACCTCCTGACCAAACGCCGACTGCTCCACCGCCTCCTGACACAACGATGACGCCACCCCCGCCTGTTCCGGCAGCTGCATCCGCGCCGCAGGCAACTCCGTCGATTCCGGTGCCTGTTACACCAGGTCCCACCATGAATGCTAATTAGCTGCTGCTCTCCTTTTTGAAGATGATGATTAAATAAAGATTACTGAAACATCATTTTAGAGTGAAATTATTATTTTTCTTGGATCTTTTGAGCTAGTTTGGATTTCTATTTTATTTCTTTGTTTGTTATTATTATTTTTTTAAAATGTGATTTTTGTATAGATTAAGATGGATCTGGAATCTAAATCTTGGATAGTTTATGATGATAGTGAATGACAAGTAGTCGTGGTCATGGTCGGGTCTTCTTTCTTGCATTGGATTCTCTCTGTTTGTTACTTGTCGAGGTTAAAGTCTTCACATTTCAAAAATCGTCATTCCTCTCATCTACTGAAGTGACTTCAGTGAAGTCCCCTGATGTGAGTAATTTCTCCTAGAGGTGATACAATATCCAAATTCACTAATTAAAAAATGTAAGGATGCATAATCGAGAGTGTAAATGTAATGTAATCTACTTTCTGGGTTGGATTCAGTGGATAGCAAGCTTTTCACTTTTACCCTGAATAAAAGATCAGTAACTTGGAAAAGGTCAACTGTTTTTGAAGAAAAGATAGCAACTTGGACCATGCTAGATCTTAGATGCAAGTAATTGAGAAGAAAGAGGGTGGATTTTGTAAGATTTGGTTGTAATATAGTTTATGAACACAATTAAGAAAAATAGAACGCAAAAGAAGAGTGTTAGGTGACATTTGGCCTGGATGGATTGGAGTGAAATTCTTCGTTTATGAAAGAGAAAGTCAGATCATTGAATTTAGAATTTTTTTTAAAAGTGTAGAGTTTATGGAAAAAATTTGAAAAAGTAGATATCGTCCAAACATATTTAGAAAAATGTTAATATGAGAATGCGCCTATTGCAATAGGCGCGACTTCATGGTAGCGCCTATTAATAGGCGCTACCTGATGTAGCGCCTAATCCCCAATTATAAGCGGTTTCAGACCAATTATTGTAAAATTTATAACAGTAATAAATAATTATTATGTATATTCGATAAATATGTGCCCCGATGACAAATCTTGCTCATCTCCTCTTCTTCATAGCAGTCTTCTTCCTGAGCTCTCCCACACGAAGACGAAGAAGGTAAGTTATTTATTTTTATATATTGCATAATATTAATTTTTGAAAAATTTGTAGGAGTTATATTTACATATATATATCATATGTGATAAGAATTTTTATACTACTAATTTTTTAGGATCAAGCATGACAGAAATTGGTATAATTTGCTTATATGACGGCAAAATAGTGTCCGAGAATGGTAGTGAGGTTTATGTTGGTGGTACATCCAGTATTACTACAACTACCTTGGATATCTCTCTTTGTAGACTAAATAAAATTATATGTATGGAGTGCGGTTAGCCAGATGTTGAAGCCATATCCATAAGCATTTCATATAAATTTACAGATACTGATGGACTTTGCAAATTTGTGCGTATCCGATCGGATTCAACATTGTCTTTTGCTTTAGAATTAAGTTATGCTAGTCGATTTATTGTGTTTAGCGTTACTAGAGAACTCAATTTGATTCCAAACATCGGGGATGGGGGTGATGAGATAGTGAATATTTTGCATGGTCACAACAATGATCTATCAGATGACGATGTTGACGTTGATGCACTCTCAGATGACCATGTGGTTAATGAAGAAAATCTATATATTGATTATTTTACAGAGCACATTGATGAAGACAACGAAGAGGTGTTTGAAGTTGGCGAAAATTCTGAAGATGTACACGGAGGTGTCCATGGTGGAAGTAGCTCACACGACGTGCAAATGATGCAACCGACTGCTGAAAATTGGGTTGATAGTAACTGGATCGACAACTTTCAATCAAGGGATGAGTGGTCTATGGCTGTTGATGACACGTCGAGTGAAAGTTTCCTAAATACAAACATGAAGTTTAGTAGTAAGGACGAGTTAGCTACCGCTGTGAGGAACTGGCACATAGCAAATTCTAAGGTGTGTACTGTTGAGTCATCCAATCCCAAATCAATTGTTTTTAAGTGTAACCAGTGGCATTACTCATTTTATGTCAGTAGTTATGTCCACTAAAATTTTAGGAAAAAAATAAAAAAGTGAAAAAAAATTAGCATATTCTATTTCCCATCGTTTTAGGGGGGGTTAAATGGGTCGATTGTAAGAAATGTCAATTTTTGAAGTTTGTCCAAAAAATCTAAAAACAATTAGGACAACTAACTAAATAACATAGAAGATGAATGCAATAGTTCTTACACGCAGTTAATAACAATACGGTCCAATATTATTTAATGACACCCTAAACTACTCGGAATAGTCATCTTCATCTTCAGTGTCTTCACTTGAAGACTGTTGTCGGGGACGACGTTCAACAACCCTAAATTTACGTGACGGTTCGCCAGACCCTCGACTTGAGGAGGGTTCCCCGATGATCCCACGTCCACGCCCTGGTGCTCCCGGAACACGTCCTCCAACACTGCTTGGGTCAGAATACCACGAGTGTGGTAGTACCCTCTGCTCACGATCAGTTAGTTCATCCGACTGTCGGATAAATGAGGATAAATGTCCTCGCTTGTTATTCAGCGGTAAGATGATGATGAAAAAGATGTTGTCGTAACGTAGTCAACTTATTAAAATCTTTACGACCTTGTAAGTTCAGACCCAATAATTCCAAACCCGCAACATCCATATCTTGCTCAACGGCATAATCATCTGTTAATGCTTCTCCGTGTATACGAAGTCCAAGTATCACGGCTACGTCCTCTAGAGTGATCGTCATCTCTCCATGTCTGAGATGAAAGGTGTGTGTCTCTGGCCGTCAACGCTCGCACAATGAGGTCAGTAACTTAGGATCCAGTTTGGGTTGTGACATAATAACCACATCCCATAATCCAACTGCTTGCACAATCGCTTTTGCATTTTCTGAAATTAGATTTTCTTCGCCTTTTAAACATCGAAACGTGATCTGTTGATTAGCACTAAGATCCAACGAACGATGTTTGTCTTGTCCCCAAAGGACCGATGGATCCAAAGGACCAACATTTATCACATTTGGACCACGCGACTGATTTGTCATAACTACGCGCGGCTGCATGATAACTGTACAATTAAACAGTATAATTTTTAAATTTCTAACAATTTATATTTTTGACACATTTTTTTTACTAATCATTATCTAATAATTCAAATATATATAATTAATTTATAATAATATATTTAATTAACACAATAATTAGTAATATGCTTAATTTAATATGGCTAATTAGCATAACAATAAATATTAATCATCATATATTTATAAAAAATATATACAGTTATTAAAATAAAAATAAATAAATAAATAAAATAAGTTACCGATTTCGTCGGTGTATGGCGGGCTGCGGTGGTGGCAGACTGCGGTGGTGGCGGTCTGCGGTGGTGGCGGGGTGGTGTTCCTCGGTGGAGGCGGCTGAACGGCAGGATGTGGCAGGAGGCGACTGGGCTGCGGACTGGGCTGCGGCAGGAGGCGAGTTGGAGGACTGGGCTGCCGTGGACGTGGGGTGCTGTTCCTCGCTGGAAGCTGGAGGCGTTTGGAGCTGGAGGCATCTGCACACGGGATGGAGGCGGGCGAGGGTGAGTGCTGCTGAGGGGGGAGATATGGTTATTTATAACATAACCCTATCTCCTAGGCGCGACCTGGGGACGCGCCTATTCATAGGCGCAACTGTAAGCTCGCGCCTATTCAATAGGCGCGACCGGGGAACGCGCCTATTCAATAGGCGCACCCCCGGTACCCCGCGCCTATACTTATATTTCTAAAAAAAAATCAATATTTACTTTTTCATTTTTTTGAAAAAATGTACAGTTTTTGAAAAAATTCTTGAATTTATTCAAAAAGTAGTCAGGTTAAAAAAATATATTTAGAAAAGTATATATTTGAAAAAAAAATATTTAGCAATATATGCATACCTGCTATTACAAGTAGCGTTTAATTACAAAACAATGCTACCTCGGGTAGCGTTTTTAATTAAAACGCTACATGGTAGTGGCGTTCATCATGTACTTTTTTTTTCTTCATTTTTTGACGACTCGATGTTTAATTAAAAATTAAATTATTTATTTATTAAAAAAATTATAGTAAGTATATATTTTAATTGCGATTCTAATAATGCAAAGAATATTAAATTTGAATTTACGGATTGATTGTCCGTAAGTTGAGATATAAAAATTTGACTTAAAAAATATAACTCAGACCTTGTAAGTCCAAACTCACCACGGTTAACATCATTTATTTTGTAATTCAATTATCTACCTAGGGTAATTTTTTGATTAGAAATACAGTAATTTTTTAACCTAACATCGTCTGTTTTATAATTTGACCGAAATAATTAAATGCATTAGGTGAGAAATTTAATTATGTACTTACTCATGTAGCGCTTATGCATAGTTGGCTAAATATTTATTTTTAGGATATATACTGTTCTAAATAATTTTTTAAAATGTTTACTTTTTGAAAAATTTCCAACGGTGAATGATTGTCTTTTAATTAATGATCTCGTTATCATTAGATATTCTGTTTATCTGTTCCGTTCTATTATATGGCCTGCAGCGGAACTTTTTCAAAAACTATTCACTTTTCAAAAAATATTTGAAAAAGTGTATATCGAATTTTTTTTTTTAGAAAAGTATGCATACGCGCGACGCGCCTACTGAATAGGCGCATCCCTAGGACGCGCCTACTGAATAGGCGCATCCCTAGGACGCGCCTATTCAGTAGGCGCGTCCTAGGGATGCGCCTATTGCAATAGGCGCATCCCAGGGGTGCGCCTACTGCAATAGGCGCACGCCAGGGGTGCGCCTACTGCCTAAATTTTTTTTTTTTTCGCAAAAACACCGGTCTATCAGAAACCACGTTGATTTTAAGTCTGCTTATGGTTTTCCTCCTAAATAGAAATTGAGAGATAGTCTCACGCGTATTCATAGGTCCAAACTACAAATTTTCCAACTTGTTCTGAACAACAATGAAACAAAGTTGTTTATTCACAAGTTTCTGAATGAGACTTTTCTTCAGATACACTAGCTAGTTTGACATTTTCAGGAATTACTCCTGCAAAAGAGCTATTTGGGGTTACTTTAGGTTCATGTCCTAAATGTTCCAACTTGTTCTGAACAACAATGAAACAAAGTTGTTTATTCACAAGTTTCTGAATCTTCCGAATATCTTGTAAAGCTTCTCCAATGACTATAGCTTTTTATCTGAGTTCAAGCCTGCTTATTGTTTTCCTCCTAAATAGAAATTGAGAGATACTCTCTCCAGTAAAGAAGAAAGGAAGTTCTAAGAAGAAATGGTTTTTTAGCAAACTATGTATACGCGCACCCCGGGGTCGCGCCTAACGGACATAGTTACTTTTTGAAATTTATCTAAAGTAACCCCAAAAGAGTTATTTTGCAGCAGTAATTCCTGAAAATGTCAAACTAGCTAGTGTATTTGAAGAAAAGTCTCATTCAGAAACTTGTGAATGAACAACTTTGTTTCAATGTTTTACCTCGCGGATGTTGTTCAGAACAAGTTGGAAAATCTAGGGCAGGAACCTAAAGTATTTAACTTCTGAGAACTTCCTTTCTTCTTAATTGGAGAGACTATCTCTCAATTTCTATGTAGGAGGAAAACCGTATAAACAGGCTCAAAATCAGATGTTTTTCAAAAAGTAAGCATATAGTAGGAAAAAAAGCATACATGGAGGAATTTGGTGCGCGTAGAGGAATTTGGACTTGTGAATACTGGGATAAAGCAACGCGTGAGACAATCATCTCGGTGGTTTGTTAACAAATTGATTTTCTGTCCTCTTGATCCAAGACCCTTTTGTTAACAAATTGATCTTCTGTCCTCTTGATCCAAGACCCTTCCTAACCATTGGAAGGGGATCAGTTTTCTTCTGTCCTCACCGTACGACAGAAGATATTCGGAAGATTCAGAATCTCGTGAATAAACAACTTTGTTTCATTGTTGTTCAGAACAAGTTGGAAAATTTAGGACAGGAACCTAAAGTAACCCCAAAGAGCTCTTTTGCAGGAGTAATGCCTGAAAATGTCAAACTACCTAGTGTATCTGAAGAAAAGTCTCATTCAGAAACTTGTGAATAAACAACTTTGTTTCATTGTTGTTCAGAACAAGTTGGAACATTTAGGACAGGAACCTAAAGTAACCCCAAATAGCTCTTTTGCAGGAGTAATTCCTGAAAATGTCAAACTAGCTAGTGTATCTGAAGAAAAGTCTCATTCAGAAACTTGTGAATAAACAACTTTGTTTCATTGTTGTTCAGAACAAGTTGGAAAATTTGTAGTTTGGACCTATGAATACGCGTGAGACTATCTCTCAATTTCTATTTAAGAGGAAAACCATAAGCAGACTTAAAATCAACGTGGTTTCTGATAGACCGGTGTTTTTGCGGGAAAAAAAAAATTTAGGCAGTAGGCGCATCCCTAGGACGCGCCTACTGAATAGGCGCATCCCTAGGACGCGCCTACTGAATAGGCGCGTCCTAGGGATGCGCCTATTCAGTAGGCGCGTCGCGCGTATGCATACTTTTCTAAAAAAAAAATTTCGATATACACTTTTTCAAATATTTTTTGAAAAGTGAATAATTTTTGAAAAAGATCCCTGCAGCGCCAATTTCCTGTCCATCCCGACAAGGAGAGATATTTCTGAATACTAAATATAATAATATTCTTGTCATGATACATAGCACCATAAGATTGCTTGCTTTCCACCCAACGCTCCTTTGGGAGTTGATTTTCGACTGAACTTCGTTGTTGAGGAGTCTAATTAGTAACCGTTTTGGAATTTGATGGATCAAAATTATTGAAGTATTGGCAATGTATTTTGAAAAGTGATTATAACAAATATATATATATATGTAAAAAAATATGTTTCAAAAAGTATATACGTGCACCCGAGGCAGGGGCGTATTGGAATTTTTCACCAAAATAGAGCTCAATTAATATTCAAATACCAAAATGTTCTCGATTTACAAACGAATACGAATCTATACCTACTCGCGAATCAGCGTCACAATTATATTTTATTTTTACTGTCAGCTCCACCCGCGAACGAAAGTACCGTTAGTTCCACCCGCGAACGAAAGTCGCGGGTGAAGCTGATGAATATGAACATACTAATGTTTTTTTTAGGATTAATTTCGTTAATGTTAAATATTAAATTGCTAACTCAACTTTGAGATTTATATAATTATTTATTTTATGAATTTAAAAAATATTTGAATTTAACTACTCCTTAAATAAATTAAGAATTTTGAGGTTTAATTATTTTGAATTAAAGAGTTATATTAGAATTAATAATTTTGGACAAGATCTATAATTGATTTGTTATAATTATCATTTATTAGGTAAACTTGACACATTTTGGTTGAGATTGTTTCAAAATATAAATTTGAAAATTTTCAGAATTAATATTTTTAAGTGTTAATAATATAATTAATAAACTTGGCACACTTATATTAGAATTAATAATTAGTTTTAAGTTATACCATGAAACACACCACTTTCCATGTCGACCTATAAAAAACTAGGATATTGATCAGGTCCACCCGCTACTCCCATTCGTGGATGGAACTAGTTGACGGGAAAAAAAATGCAATCGCGACTCCGATTCGCGTGTGACTTTTCCACCCACGAATCAGACTCGCGGTTAGGTATAGATTCGTTTTTATTTGTAAACCAATCACATTATAGTATTTAATTATTAATTGAGATATATTTTGGTGAAAAATTCGTGCGTGTTGTACCAAAATAGCACAACACGCACCTAAGGGAGCGAATTGTGCCAAAAAGGCACAATTCGATGCCAAGAGGTAACGTGTTGTGCCTTGGCACAACATCTCCTATGTTTTTTTTTTGCTTTTTACAAAATAGGTTAAAATTAAATTATTTATTCTATTTAAAAAAAAAAATAGAGTTAGTAGATATTTGAACTGTGATCCAAACGATGAAAAAATATTAAATTTGGATTTACGGATTGACCATACACTCTACCCTAAGTTGAGATACGAAAATTGATCTTTAAAAAATCAAATTCAAACTCTCTAAGTTAAAACTCAACAATATTAGTGACATTTATGACGAAATTCAATTATTTACCTACTATAATATTTTGTGAATTTATTTGATTATGTATATAATTAAATTTTTAACATAACATCATTTGTATTCTAATACCTTTTAAATCCATCAATATACATATTTGATTTCTTATTTCATGGTCTACGTAGACCATGAAATAATGACTCAAATATTTGGATTGAAAACACTATAAATACGCTCAAGGAGAACTCAATTGTATTACTTTGATTTTCACTCACTCACTCACTTACTCACTCGGTGAATGATACATGCAATGGTTTGAACTCCTATTTATAATGAGATAAACAAAACTTTAGACCTAGAAATTCTCTAGAACAAAAATCTAGTAGAATTATCAAGAAATTCTTTGAAACTCTAGAACAAAAATTATCTAAGAACTTCCTAGAAACTATCTATATTCTAGAAGACTCCAACTCTAAATAATTTTACAATTGAACCTAATCTAAGTTAGTAGCCCAGCCCCAAATATTTAACCCAAAAAATTACTTTACATTTAACACCTACTAACCAAAACATGTGACTAATTAAGGTGATGAGGAGATTTTGCGACAACTTACTTCATCGCCAAGGCTAACTAGGAGGTAACCGAAGGAATCTGGTTTGGGGACCTTGCTTTGGTATCTAGTCGTGTAGTTGGTGGTCTTTTTGACTTGCAGTACATTGAGGGTCTGAGGTACTGCAAACAAAAAACTTTTGGTACTTCCCGGGATAGAAGTGCAAGTTATATGCAGTACTATTCCCTCCCTTGTGTAGTACAAGCAGCTGCAAGTATAAAAACTCCATTGCTGTGCTGCAGCTTAGTTATCCCTACGACGACGACGTACCTACTCTCTGTCACTCTAAGTATTCGATGGAAGGTGCACGGTACGTGGCGTGATACAAATCAATGAATGAGTGTCAAATCATATAGCATTTAGTTAGTGTAAATGCAAACTGCTGTTATATTTATATTTGTGTATATATATATATATGATTTGACACTCATTTATTGGTTTGTCACACCACATTGTGATGAGATGTTGAACTTGCTTGTTGGCAAGCTTCAATATAACTATCATCCATTGGATGAATTTAGTTCGTTGTGTTTCTCTGTTTAACGTAAATGAAAGATTAGTGAATAATTGAACTTGATGATTTGATGAATGATAATTCAGCGAATCGAATGCATACAAGAAGGAAGTCTCTTGATTTATTTAAACTCTTCCCTTTATTTGATTCTTTGGTATTGAAAATTCGAGTTTCTCGTGCAAAAAAAGAAGATCATTGAATGCTGAAATGAATTGCAGAAAATGTTGGTCACTATCTTGATGACAATAGTTGCTGATATTTCTATATGGACAGGAGGGTTAGTACACCAATGAGCCATCCTACCATGGAGAAAACACTCCCTCCATTGGCAAATGATTTAGGTGTCTCTGCTGTAGGAGAAGCTGGTCCTGGCGAGAGAGGGGTTTCTGGTGGTGGAGAGCTTGCCGGAGATTCCACTTTTGGAGTCGCCGGAGCTTTTGGTGGGGGGCTTGTTGAAGATACTGGTGGAGGGGGCGCAGATGGAGTTTTGGGTGGGGGGCTTGTTGAAGATACTGGTGGAGGGGTAGATGGAGTTTTGGGTGGGGGGCTTATTGGTAGTTGTGGTGGAGGGGAAGATGGAGCTTTTGGAGGGGGGCTAGAAAGAGGTTTTGGTGGAGGGGTCGATGGGGATTGGGGTGGAGGGCGCGGTGGTGGAGACCTCGGCGGCGGTGATGGAGTAGGAACAGTATCAACCTCGAGCTTCATCCCTCCACCGCAGTGTCCTGGTGTGGCGCATATGAAGTATCTCTTACCCGGCGCCGTAAGGGTTATGGTGGTGGAGCCATCGAAGTAGGTCGCGATCGGTTTGCCCAGCTGACAGCTATCGTAGTCCGCCTTGATCACCTCCACGACGGAATGAACCGATCCATACTGGAACACTGGCAAACTCCAAAACTTCAGTACAATCATATGTATTGTATTGGATACTAGTGACCTTAAAATCTCAAAAATTAATTTTTTTACATAAAACAAAGGACGTTATTTTGTAGGGGCGATTTTTCACTGCCTAATAGTAAATACATTACACAAAATAATAGTATACTAGATAACTAACCAGAATATAGTTTAATATAAAATTTAAATTATAATATTAATTAACAAAAATAAATCAAATCAAATTACTTTTTAAAATTATATTATTATATTGATATAACTTACAAAATGATAATATTTTTATTTTTTTTATTAATATAATATTATTCAATTTACTTTTTGTATAACGTTTATTATTTATAGTATATTTATGTTGTATGTTAAATTCATTTAGTAATAGCACTATAAAAAAGTTATTTATAAATACTTTATTTAATAATAGTTAATTGTTCTTATTTTTTATTTATTTATTTATTTTCTTAGTTAAATAATCATTTTACAAACTTTTATGAAAAGTATTATTTTAATTTAATTTTATAATTATAAATACATAAATGAAAATCTAAGGTGTGTATTTATATATTTAATAATTAATATTATTGTATTATAATTTTATTTTCAAAAGAATTTTTCAATAAATATGATTATGTGTATTGTGTACACATTATTTAGAACTTTTCTTTAAAATTTGATTTCTTTTTACCTTTTTTGTTTGTTTTAAATTTAGAAATCAAATAAATAGTTATATATTAATATATTCTTGACGAAAAAAATATATACATTTACTATCTATTTAGTTAGCTTTTAATTAATTTAGTTACTATTGTTTATCATTTTTCCAATATAAATATTATGTACTTTCAACACTTAATTCATTTTTTAAGTTAATTAAGCTAAACTTTAATTATAAATTAGGCTTAAATATAATTTATATATCATAAATCTTGTTTATAACTTATCTATTTCAAATTACTTTACAATTTTTTTAAAATAATATATTGTGTTTTCATTATTATTTATTTATTTCACTCTTAATGTTTGTGTAATTTTCCAAAGTAAATTGTTAGGTGCAAAACTTGCAATTTACTATCGTTTGAAGAAAAAATTTAATTTGGCATACTTATAAATGTAACATCTTTTGAAATTGAATGTGGAGTTTTTGATTAATTTTAGATAGTCCAATGTGGATATGAGAGAATGATGATATTGATGTAACTTCATTTTTTTGAACCAATTAAATTAAATTATTATGTCACTATATTAGATAAAATTGTGTTAAAAGTTTATTTGTCAAAATTATATGATGCTTAGTTAAATTAATATATAGACAGATATTAATCTCATTTTAAGATGATGTCATATTTTCCATATCAGAAACAACTTACCTAGGTTGTCCCCAACTCGGAATGTCTGCGATGAGGCCCACGCAGCGAAGTTGGTTCCAAGATTCCAACCACCTTGACCCCCAACGGTATGATCAACTGCAGCAGCTAACTTGATGACGAAGGCTAAACATATCAACACTCTGACAAACGCCATTTTTGCCGATGAAACCGTCGTAATTAAGAAAGGATGACCGGACTCTTACTTATATATAAGAGGGAGATGGTGCAGATGAAAGTCGTGGCCATGTTGGTTTATATTGGGTATAAAAAATAATGAAATGGCAGCTAATTAGGAGTTGGATTAGTAGATGTTTTTTGAGTCTTCTCCCAATTCAATTCATTAATACGAAGTAGTGCGATGATATTTTATATATTATTATCATCCAGAGATTGTGTTGTATATAAAATATTTACATGTGACATATACATGGAAGCCACATCCTAGGAGAAACAGCAAACTAGTCATGTATTGTTGTTTCATGTCTGGAAGAATAAATAAGAATGTTAGGTATTGGCATTGCAATACATTCAAGAGATTCTAGCGCGGAGAGAAATGTGACGTTGACATATATTTAAAGGTATATTAAAAAAGATCACTCACAAGTTACGAAAAATATGTGATTAAGTTATGTGTTTTAACTAATATTGGTATATACGGTCAAAAAAAAAACTAATATTGGTATCAAAACATATATCTTCAGATTTTAAGAATGTCATTAAAAATGAGACAAATTATCACATTAAAGAGTGATGTGATAATATATGATATGGACTCGAGTAAAGAATCTCTTATAAATCGATATTCGTAAGCATCAGTTTAAGGGTTACACCGGTGTTTGCAAACATCTATTTAAGAGTTATATTGATATTTGTTAACATCAATTTAAAGGTTACAGTGGTGTTTAAGGTAGAACGTTGAGATATCTAAAAATATGTCAAAAGTTATTATTATTATATTTTAAATTTATGAAAATTTTGGCTAAAGCGCCACGGGCACAGTTCAAGTTTGTCCATTCAGGCAACTTAGTGGACCAAGTAGCCACAAAGATCTTTACGGAGGGAAATTGTGGAATGGTGCGTATAAATGCATTTTTGTGTTAAAGTTAGAATCAAAGTCATTAGATATTATGTTAAGCCATTAAATTTATTGATTTGCCCATTAAATTTTATTCTTTAAGCAGATGAAGTGATTTGTATTAGGGTTTTATTTTTTTTTTCAGAGTGATTTACGCATAAATTCCCGCTTTTACCGACGACAATTTAATTTTGTCGGTAAATCTTAATATACCGACAATATCAAATTTCGTCGGCAAAATATATTTTTTCGACAAAATTCAGAAATTGCGTCTATCTCACGTATTTTCCGACGAAATGAATTTACCGTCAGTAATTAAATCTTTACCGACGAAAATCAAGATATCGTCGGTAAATAAATATATCGTCTCTAAATTTTACCGATGAAACTCAAATTTCGTCGGTAAAAGTATTTTATTACCGACGATATATAAATTTCGTCGGCAAAAACAATATTTGAAATTAAATTGTTAAAACCATTCCCGCTACTTCGCTCCACGCTTCAAAAATGTTAAAAAAGAATGGATAACTTCGCTTAATTATTGAACTACAACTCCAGGCCTGTCAAGGAGTGGCCATTTGCCATCATTCTCACCATCCTCGTCCTTTCCACATTCGGCTTCGACATCTTCACTATCTTCCACAACAACTCCAATGCCTTCAATGTCTCATGCTACACTTACATCTCCACCTTTGCCTCTTGTGTCAAGAACTCATTTTCTTCGTCCTTCAGTCCCAATTCGACCACAATTCCACAAATTCCATACCTTTCCTTCCTGGGTGATGCTCAACTCGGTCTTTGCTTCATTCGAATTGACGGATTTGGTATGGGTTCTTGTGATTAAGAGCTTTGCTACTAACTGCCAAATTCAGTGGGAAAAGTGGATTAATTTTTTATTGAATTCAATCATCAATTCGATATATATATATAACGCTGGTCTTAATTCCCACTGCTTTTGTATAACTCTTTCATTTTCTAACCATTGGTCTTAATAAATTGATGGGCAGGTACTGTCTTGCGGTCAATGTTATTGCTTTTGTGTATACGAGCTATCAAACATGTGATTTGATTTACCGCATGATCACCGGAAAACATGCCAGCATCCAACCTATCCATAGAAGTTTTGATTTCTTGGCATATCAGGTCAGTAGCTTGATGTAACCATCTGTTTGTTTTTAATGGTAGTTTGTTATGAATTGTTTTTTAGGATTAATCGTCATTACACCCTCTATGTCCTCTGACTCTTCACTTTGAAACTTAGTCTGTGTTTATCCATCTTTGTATAAGCTTAGAAATTGAATTGGGAAAAGGTGGATTGCATATGGTTTTCTTCCAGATATGTTTTTGCTTTTAAAGTTGGGTATTCGTCTGAATGAACAGGTACTGGCATGTCTTCTAATATTCGCATCATCGTCAGCATCAAGTCGTGTGGTGAAAGCAGTCGTCTCAAAGCAGTGTCTCAGATGCAAAATTTTGTGCCCAACCCATCTATTCCACATCATCTTGTCGGTAAATTTCTTTTTGCCGACAAAAAATATTTTTCGTCGGTAAATAATTTTTTGCCGACGAAATAGACATTGCCGACCAAACCAATTTCGTTGGCAAAAACAAAAGTCGGTGACGAAAAAATGAGCTTTGCCGACAAAAATTCCGTCGGCAATGACATTGTTTTTACTGACGAAATTTTTGTGACATATTTCGTCGGTAAACTTTCGCCGACGAAAGTTTTACTGACAAAATGCTATATTTACCGACGGAATTTATTTTTACCGACGAAATTGTTACTTTTACTGACGAACAAATTTTGTCGACAAAAATGAAATTTCCAGCAGTATACTGCAACGTGATATACCCATTATACACAAATTATACTAAGATTCAAATAGCTTAAAAAATCTTGTGTTGAAGTGTATAAAAGGTAGGACTATATTACTTTGGTTCATTTCTTAAAGGACCATTTTGTTAGTTACAGAGTGAGGTTGGTAGGGTTTGTTGGGAACCTACTATTAGGGGTGACAATCGTGCCGTGTTGTGTCTAATTGTGTCGTGTCATTAATCGTGTCGTGTCTAAACATATCTCGTGTCTAAACGGATAAGTCTTAAACGTGTCTCAAAACTTTAAACACAAACACAACACGATTATTAATCATGTCTAAGCGTATAAGAGTTGTTTAGACACGAGATCCGTTAAGGTCAAACTCATATATACTTTAAAGCGGATATATACACAAATCCATATATACAAAGTAAGGTTTTCAAAGTTCAATATTAAAAAGTAAGTGGGTATTTCAATATTTTTATTATTATTATTATATTTAAATGTGTCTAAACGAGTCACATGTATACACGACACGATTAAACACAATTAGTTAATCGTGTTTATATAGATATCTGCAGATCTGATGTGTCTAACCGTATAAGAGTTGTTTAGACACAGTATCTATTAAGGTCAAACTCATATACACTTTAAAGCAGATCGTGTCGTGTCGTGTCAGAAATTGTCAACCCTACCTACTATAAAGAACTGATCGAACATCATTGTGTTCTTGCCGATATTGTATGAAATATGGACATAATGTTTTGATCTTAAAAATACATATGAGAGCAATCAAAGCCCCCTCATATACTTTTTTGCCTTTTATATATTTTAAAAAGACACTCTAAATAAGATACAAGTTTATCACCGCAAAGGACCTCTAAATATTTCACCAAGCAATTGTTGTGCCAAATGATCGCGGTAAGGGCACCACACTCGGAACTCCTGTCCAGCTCCAACTACTGATTCCTGTTGGGTTGGATTGGATTGGATTGGATTGGTTTGAGATGGATATTGAATAGAGAGTTGTATATTGTCAATCTGTGTTTTCTTTACATGTGAGGTGCTTATTTATACTGATAATTCTAACAATCATATTTTTCTAACATCTATATTTCTAACAGCTATATCTTCTAACGGTTATATCCTAACCGCTCTGTATCTTCTAACACTCCCCCTCAAGTTAAACAGTGAGATCTCCAATGTTTAACTTGCCAGGATATTGTTGAAAATCTTTCCGTTGACTGACTTGTGAGAAAATCTCCTTCGTGGAAATACTCTTTGGACTGATTGGTTTGGGATCCTATCGTAGCCAAGGCAGCTATGCTGTTGTTGTACCCTATTAGAGCTAGGGCAACTCTGTTGTTATTGTACCCTATCAGAGATAGGGTGACTCTAAATTGTTTGACCCTATCGGAGCTAGGGCGACTCTGCTTTTGTTTGACCCTATCGGAGCTAGGGCGGTTCTGCTTTTGTTTGACCCTATATGAGTTAGGGCGACTCTACTTTTGTTTGACCCTATCGGAGCTAGGGCGACTCTGCTTTTGTTTGACCATATCGGAGCTAGGACGGCTGTGTTGTTGTTGTTGTTGACACTCCCCCTCAAGTTGAGCAGTGGGATCTTCAATACTCAACTTGCACATCATTTAGTGTTGACGGAGTGACGTTTTTTTGGTTGATACTTTTTTTCGTTTTTTTAAATAGCTGTCTGCTTACGCTATAAGCCAAACTTCTTCAGCATTATTGATCAATACCTACCGCTCTACCACTTCCCTACTTTTTTATTTTATTTTCTTTTTTCATCATTTTTTTTGTTGCCATCATTTCACCACCACCCCACTATCATCAATTTCATTTTCTTTTTATGATTTTTTTTAATCATTTTCTTTTTTTATTATTTCTTTTTCTTTTTACTTTACATTTTCCATTTTATTCTTCGACCGCTCCTTCTCATCTGCAACATCGTGTCTCCCCCAGCTCCTTCCTCCATTTGTCTTCGGCTGCTCTCCTGCTCCTCTCTCGATGTTTCTTTCGTTCTTCACCTCGTCTCCCTCTGCGCTTCATCGCCTGGAAGTCGCTCGTCTTTGGTTCGGCTCAACCTCCACGGTCCAATTGTGGCTATTGCTGGTGGCGACGATGTTGCCTACGGCTACTCCTCTGAAGGCCTCTTCGCTGACTGGTTGCTCTCCCGAGTAGTGCTGCAATTTTCAGCATCAACTCTTATGGTATGTTGGTTGAATTTCGATTTTGGTTGATCTGGGTTTAGGGTTGATTTGGTCGAGAGAGGTATAGAACGATGATCGTTTTCTGATTTTCACAATCAAGAACACTGCTTTGAACCATGTTGGATTGTATTGTATTGGAGATTGTATTGTATTGTATTGTTTTTAGTTTGATATTGAATAGAGAGTCGTATATTGTCAATCTATGTTTTCTTTACATGTGAGGTGCCTATTTATACTACTAATTCTAACAGACATATTTGTCTAATAGCTATTGTAAACACATAATTTTGGCTCAGGGTTAAAATACCGTACGCGATAAACCGAACCGAGAGAAATCGAGATTGAAAAACATATATATATATATATATATATATATATATATATATATATATATGTATATAAACTAAAAAAAAGGAGTTACCAACTTGAGGAACATAGCCACACGACCATGTTCCTCTTTTGTACAAGTTGGTGTTTTTATATTTTATAAAAATATATATTAAACTAAGAATCAATTTGCTTCTATAAATTGGATGCATGCCGTAGGCTTCGGGGGAAGAACCAAGGAAAGGAAAGGAAAAGAGTGAAATGATAGAATATAATATAATTAAAGAGTGAAAAAAAAATAGAAAAAAAAGAGTGAAAAACAATATCAGTAATTATCTGTCTCGGTTTCTCATACGATATTTAAACTCCGAATGATTTAGGTATATTTTTCTCATCTTCAATATTGTATTTGTATTTTCTAATGTGATTGAAATTTAGGTTTTATATACATATATTATATCTATGTGATACTATATATATGTATATGTATAATATATATATTATGTATACGTAATATTATATCTATATGTATATGTAATATATATATATATATTATGTATATGTTATCTATCTATCTATCTATATATGTATATATATAATGTATATGTGATATTATATATATGTATATGTATAATATTTATATATATTATGTATATGTAATACTATATATGTATAATATATATGTGATACTATATGTATATCTAAAAAAATAATATTTTCAAAAATGACTTAAGGTCATTCTCAAACTTTGATGAAGGTTACAACTCGGTCCTTGGACTCTCGGGTCATTCTGGGACTTTATCGAGTATTATAAACCAAACCAGAAAAGTATTGGGTCATTTGTGCAAATTTTGAATTTGTTTAATTCAGCTCGTTTTAAAAAAAAAATACATTTTGATTTCTAAACTTTTCTGGACATTCCATGACTTCTCAAAGTGTTATAAATAAGTCTAGAATAAATTTTGGCTTATTTTAGAACTTTTACAAGAGTTACGAATAAGTCAAAAATAATCTAGGGTCATTTCTGCAATTTTCGAAATATTTTTCAAATTCATCTCAAATTTTAATAAATTGCATTTTGGTCCCTATATTATATTTTGACATCATATAACTTCTCAAAATGTGACAAATTAGTCCAACAAACTTAATATTTTCAAAATCATTCGTGCATGTTTTGACACGTTTAGAATGACTCAAAAGTTAAACCTTTTTTTATTTCTTCGAGCACGATTGACTTTTTTTCTCTTGTTTATTTATTTGAAATTAACTCATAAATAAAAAAAAAAATGTACATGGTTTGTTTAATTTAAAAAAAAGCGCTTGTAATCTTTTGGGTCAATCATCATCAAAACGGGCAATTCGGGTAAATCGGTAAAAAACTAATTTCAAAAGTGAACTAAAGTACCGAAAGGGCAGATTATGGGCTCGCGAGCCCTTAAGACGTAATCAAACCCCAGAACTCAATTATCTGGACGTAGACATTTCCAAGCCCTAGGATGTTAGATTCATGTACCCTAGGCAATTCTAGGATTCCGATTAGCCTTTAATCAATCGATGACGACTCTTTCAATTTTTTCGATCCGGTTGATGACCCCGCTCGACTGGACCCATCCATCTCCAAGACCCGGCATTTTTTTAGCGAAACGAAAGATTTTTTCCTTGTAAATGCTGAAATCCACCGCTAGTCGATCTGTATCACCACCACTACCACCATCAGGTCCGCCATCACCATCTCTTCGTCGTAAACGTCTACCATCTTCAAGATTGCCTTCTCCACCGTCCTCATCGCCACCTCCTCCAACTCAGAAGTGAAAGCAGCCGCCATCACCATCTCTTCGTCGTCCAAGACGGTCACCATCTTCAAGATTGCCGTCTAGTCCACCTTCCTCATCGATACCTCCTCCAACGCAGAAGCGATTCAAGCCGCCATCACCATCTCTTGTTCGTCCACGACGGTCACCATCTTCAACATTGTCGTCTACTCCACCGTCCTCATCGCCACCTCCTCCAACTCGGAAGCGGACTCCACCACTTCCACCTCCAAGATCGTCTCTGCCACTCGAACCACCGCATCCTGCATCTCGTCATCCAAGAAAGCGTCGATCGAGGCAACATTTACCTTCGCTGTTACCGTCCTTGGCAAGGACAGTAATACGACAATGCCGTTATGGCTGAGAGAGGGACAGGGAGAGAGAATAGAGAATGAGAGAGGAAGAGAGAATTGTTGTTGTCTGTCAATATGCGTTTATTCACTGATCCATGCCCACTTATAGGGGTTAGTTACATGGCTCTAGATGCTTATAAGCTAATCTGCTAAGGTCCAATGGGCCTAGACAAGTTATTGGGTTCAGTTCATAACATCACTCCCTCCTTCGATAACGAGCTTGTCCTCAAGATCGACATCCGGGAACCTGCGCCTCATATCATCCAAGAACTCCCAGGTTGCCTCCTCTTCGGTCTGACCCTCCCATTGAACCCGAACCTTCGTAGCTGCTTTGTTACCACGACGGACCATCTTCCTTTCAAGCACCGACACTGGAATATGACGATGCGGGCGCGAGAATTCTCCAGGTACTGGTGTGAACTAGGTTGTCTCTCCGTGGGCCTTCTTCAGCTGCGACACGTGTACTGTAGAGTGAATGAGTGCGGTAGCTGGTAGATCGAGCTTATATGCAACCTCCCCCACCTTCTCCACTACTTTAAACGGGCCATAGTATCGGGGTTGCAGCTTCTGGGGTCCTTGCTTCTTCACCGAGTGCTGGGCGTACGGGTGTAGCTTTAGGAACACCATGTATCCCACCTCAAAGCTGCGATCCGATTGTTTGCGATCTGTGGTTTGCTTCATTCGGTTTCGGGCCCTTTCCAAATGGAACTTCAGCATTCGAATGTGTTCTTCCCTATCCCTTAGCATGAAGTCTACGGTCTCGATATTGGAGTCTTTGGGAAAGTACGGGATGTGGAATGGCGGGGCGAATCCATAAAGCCCTTCGAACAGGGCCATCCCTATCGTGGTGTGGTATGAGGTGTTGTACCACCACTCCGCTAGGGGCAACCATTTGGCCCACGTCGAGGGTCTCTCTCCGGCCATGCATCTTAAGTAGGTCTAGAGACACCTGGTTACTACTTCGGTTTGGCCGTCGGTCTGCGGGTGATAGGCGGAGGATAAGCACAATGTGACTCCCAACACTCGGAACAGTTCTTGCCAGAATGAACTTACAAACACTGGGTCCCGATCACTCACGATTCGGCTCGGCAATCCATGCAGTTTATATACCTGGTCCACGAACACTTGTGCCACACTTGCAGCCGAGTAGGGGTGCCCTAGCGCGATAAAGTGCCCATACTTGGATAGTCGATCTACCACAACCAATATGACCTCCTTTCCATTCGACTTAGGGAGCCCGATGATGAAGTCTAGGGAGATGTCCGTGAAAATTGCCTCGGGTACGGGTAAGGGTTGCAGTAACCCGGGTGATGCGGCTCTGTCGTACTTATAGCGTTGGCAAACGTCGCATGCCCTCACAAACTCCCGTACTGCCCTCTTGAGTCCTCTCCAATATAGGAGTCCGACCAACCTTCTCCATGTTGCCTCTGCGCCTGAGTGTCCTCCCATGGGGGATTCATGAAATATCCTCAAGATTTCCTGTCTCAAACTATCGTCCCTCCCTATCACCAATCTGCCCTTCCTCCGTAATAGACCACCTTCTAGTTTAAAATGTGGGAGAGTGCTTCCTTGCTTGATCTGGTCGAGGATGTGACTACAATCCACGTCAGTACTCCAACTCGCTTTCACCTTGTCTAGTAGCTCCGATGCGAGGGTTGACACCTTGATTGCTAACAGCTCCGAACCTTGTACCCTCGAGAGTGCGTCCGCCACCTTATTCTCCACTCCTCTCTTGTAGGCTATCTCGTAGTCATAACCTAGCAGCTTGGCCAACCACGTATGTTGTAGAGGAGTGGATAGCCTTTGTTCGAGCAAGAACTTCAAACTCCGGTGATCTGTTTTGATGACGAACCGGCGGTCGATTAGGTAGAAGTACCATTTCTTGATCGCTAGGAGTATGGCGAGGAGCTCCTTTTCATAGGCGGATAGAGCTTGTTGTCTTATCGATAGGCCTTTGCTTATGTACGCGATCGGGTGCCCTCCTTGCATGAGGACTGCCCCAATGCCCGTGTTGGACGCATCTGTCTCCACCACAAACTGCTCGTTCATATTAGGGAGGGCCAAGACTGGTGCGGTGATCATTGCTTCCTTGAACTTGCCGAACGCCTCCCTCGATTGTTCCGTCCACTGGAAGGAGTCGAGCTTGAGCATATCCGTCAATGGTTTGCTAATGGTCCCGTAACCTTTGACAAACTTTCGATAGTAGCCCGTGAGCCCTAGGAATCCCCGCAGCTGTTTGATCGACTGTGGTAGTGGCCAGTTCCGGATGGCGGATACCTTTGTGGGATCGGTTGAGACTCCTTGTGCGTTGACAACATGCCCTAGATACTCCACTTGTTTCCCCCCGAAGCTACACTTGTTCTTCTTTGCGAATAGCGAGTGATCCCGTAGCAAATTCAACACCGTCCTTAGATGCTCCATGTATAGCGCAGCGTCCTTACTGTATACTAGTATGTCGTCGAAGAACACGAGGACAAATTTCCGAAGATGCTCCTTGAAGATGTTATTCATGAGGCCTTGGAAGGTGGCGGGGGCGTTGGTGAGGCCGAACGGCATTACCAAGAACTCATAGTGCCCGTCATGAGTGCGGAAGGCGGTCTTGTGTGTGTCGCCACTCGCCATCCTTATCTGATGATAACCCGACCTTAAGTCTATCTTGGAGAAGACCGCGGCTCCGTGTAGCTCATCGAGCAATTCGTCTATTAGAGGTATCGGAAACTTGTCCTTGATCGTGATGTTATTTACTCGCCGGTAGTCGATACATAGTCTCCATGAGCGATCATTTTTCCTTACTAGAACCACCGGGGCCGAGAAGGGACTTGAGCTCGGCTGAATTATACCACTTTTCAACATCTCGTCCACTATCTTCTCGATCACGTCTTTTTGCGGGACCGGGTATCTGTACGGTCTTGAACTGACTGCGGAGGCGCCCTCCTTGAGAGGAATATGGTGGTCCACGACCCTTGCGGGTGGTAACCCTTGAGGCTTTCCAAAGACATCACTGAACTCCTGTAGTAGCTCGCCCATTCCCGGAGGCATTTCACTCGGCTCGGCTATCACTTCAGTCGAGAAGATGAAGGCGTGTTCTCCCGGACCTTGCCTAACCGATAGGCTACACAGCTGAACCGAAGCTAGCTCTTCCTTCTTCGCCAGTATTTTGTCCAACTTATCCTCTTGGCTGACTCGTACTGCAGTGGAATCGTGGCCTCTCAACTCGCATGGTTCGGTGCCCCTTACAAACTTAATTGTTAGATTGCCAAAGTTCCAAACGATATCATTCAAGGTGACGAGCCACTGTACTCCCAAGACCATGTGGTAGTTTTCGAGAGGAACCAAGAATACGTTCGCCTCAAAGCTGTGCCCCTGCATGTTCCACTTAAACCCCTTACATACTTGATCACATGGCATCTCCGTTCCATTTGCAACTAACACTCGCAGCGGGGGAATCCGTTCGGTAATGCAGCCTAACCTTGCAGCTGTTTCGGTGTCCAAGAAGTTATGGGTACTCGCCGAGTCTATTAGGAGCTGCAGCCTTCGCCCGTCCACTACACCTTCTATCTTCATCGTTGTGCACCCCACCGTGCCCGATATGGCGTGCAACGATATCTCGGGATCGGTATCAATACTCTTCTCGTCCTCTATCTCGGTTTGTTCCAGTATCTCCTTACAATACTCCCCTTCTCCTACTTCAATCGTAAAAATCTGCTTGCCCTTGCATACGTGTCCCGGGCTATATTTTTCCGGGCACCAATAACATAGGCCTCTCGCCCTACGAGCATCCATCTCCTTAGTAGTTGTCATCCTAGGACGTCTATTTGGCATATTACTTCTGCTATTACTACCAACAGGTTTCGGCATGCTGCTATAACCAAAGGAGGATGAGTTTCTTACAGGTGGAGGTGATGACCTTGCGGTCGGTGGCTGAGCAGGTGACGGATAGTATGGTGACCTCGCCCCGAAGGTTGCAACTGAGTCGTGAAGCCTTGCTATCGCGTAGGCCTCGTGCAGCGTTTCCGCCCTCTGAAGCCGAACCGGTCCTTGGAGTCTGAAGTCCAGCCCTCCTATGAATTGGCTCACCGCAGCCTTTTCCGAGAGATGCTCCGTTAGCGACACTCGGTGGAGGAGTACATCGAACCTTCGTTGGTAATCCTCGAGCGACCCGTCCTGGCGTAAGTTCTTCATCTCGAGCATCGGATCTCCGAATAAGTCGTTCCCGAACCTGGACCGAAGTGCTAGAGTATACTCCGCCCAAGTCATCTTCCTGCCTTGCAGCTGCTGGATTCTGGCGTATCCTTGGTGCCACTGCAGCACCTCCCCCTCCAGGTGAATGATGGCGATCTTTAGCTTGGCATCTTCGGGTGTGTCGTCGACCTCGAAGTAGTGGTCACACTGATATAACCAGCTTGATACGTCCGTCCCGGAGAAGCGCGGGAAGTCAATGAGGCCCACACGGTACTGATGGCGACTCTCCCGTGACTCGGCGTCCATACTTGCTGACTGTTGTTGCACTTGTGAGCCTTGTGATCCCCCTGCTGTTGGAGGAAAAACGGACGCGACGCGAGCAGCAGGTGAGGAGGTTACTGTCGGGTTGGGAGTGCCCGAAGCCACTGCGGTAGCTAACGGGGACGTTGCATGGGGAGTACGGGTGTTGCCCAATCCTGACCCGAGAATACCTGGTTCGAGGGTTGACGGGCCCGACGTCTTTGCAGCGATGTTAGACAGCATGATGGTAAGCTTTTCGATGGTCGCTGCCTGTATTTCACTAGCCGCCTGGAGTCTGTCGTTGGCCAGCTGTTGGCGTTCGTCCACCGCCTGTTGACGTTGGTTTGCTGCCGTGAGCTGCTCATTAAGTTCTGTGAGAATCCTTCCATGTTCAACCAAGGTGGCGTCTATGCGCGTCTCCCGCTGAGCTCTCGTCTCGTTTGTGTTCGTAGCCATGGAAACCACGTTTGGAGACTTCCCTACTAGGTAGGTCCTTCTCCGGTCGGTGGTGATGATGGTGCGGCGGCGACAGCAGCCGACAAGTCTCTGATACCAATGTTATCGTCCTTGGCAAGGACAGTAATACGACAATGCCGTTACGGCTGAGAGAGGGACAGGGAGAGAGAATAGAGAATGAGAGAGGAAGAGAGAATTGTTGTTGTCTGTCAATATGCGTTTATTCACTGATCCATGCCCACTTATAGGGGTTAGTTACATGGCTCTAGATGCTTCTAAGCTAATCTGCTAAGGTCCAATGGGCCTAGACAAGTTATTGGGTTCAGTTCATAACATTCGCATACTCCAGCAAGGTCATCGCTGGTACAGTCTTCTTCAACAAATCCAACAATTCTGTTAATTTCTCAGGGCCAACACGTCTCCTTCTCTCAGCAAATCCAACAATTCTCAGACACATCCTTGGAAATCCAAAATTTAACAATTTATGCAAATGGGACAGTGACGTGAAGATGGAGTATGAAAAGTGTTGAGAGAAGTAACAATGAACTGTTTACTTCTTAATCTTCTGATCATTAAAGGAGTACCTTCTATCCGACTAACGACAAACAAATCCATGTATATCATATTCAAAATCACTAAGTGTATCACCAAGAAATAGACAAGGGATGTCATATTACCAGCAAGACATCCATGCTGCCTTGAAGAACAGTTTTCTTCCCAGCTTCCAGAGCAGCCAGCAAGGATTACTCTTCTTTTCCTTCATTTTCCCCAGTCAGAGAGTCTGCTAATTCAAAGTCTAAGTTAGTTAAGTTAAACTTGTTACTCAATTAGTAACTTCAACTTTCTCTGTTTCATGTTAAACGCGATGTGAGTTTACCAGCAGATGCCTGTAATTATAGTGCTTCTAGAACGCCCATAAAGTTTTTTCACAAGTGAATTTTAAGTGTTAGAATGTAATTTATATGCTGCCGAATCTTAAATGCAATATACTCATCAAATCGAACTACAAAAATAACCTGAGATATCTTGTCTGAGGTGCACAAATTTTCTTGCAACATACTTCTTTACAGCAGTCCGAGCAACCTGAAACCCCAGATAAGCAAAAACATTAAGATGTGCCTCACTTAAAAGTGAAAGTTACACACTGAGCAAGGTTTTACTGCAAGTTTCCACACTAAAGGTTGGGCACCTCTAAAGTGTAATCAGGGAGAGTAGCTTCCTGCAACACATCATCCATGAGAAGAACATCTGTCCAGATGATTCCTACATTCACATAGTTATGGATTTTAGCAAATCATTTTCTTGCACTATTTTGATACGTACAACCACATCATTCCAATGAAATACAGTCAACATGAGCAGATGACTTTACTAAAAAGAACGCTATTCTACATAATGTTAAGGCATTTAGAATAGTTGAAGCATATTAAGAGTAAAAGAACTTAAAGCCTTAAACTATAAAACACAGGAGATTTGTAGCATTATATATCACTACCTACCTAAAATTTTTAGAAGATCAGCAGAAGAAATACGATTCTCCATGTATTGCTCCAAAGCTTCAAAGTTACTACACGACCAAAAGCCCAACATTGAACGTGTGAAAATGCAAATATCATCAGCGTTACAAGCAGTCCAAAATCAGTACCTTCCTTGGAGATACAGTCAGTTCATCTCTTCCTCAATCGCTCGAGGAATCGAGGTAAATTCATTTCTGCTTCCATTAATAAGTTACATTGTTTGTGGTTCGACTGGTGATTTTACTGCAGAATTTATACAACAACAACGTTCGGAGAATCATGGTGATGGATATGGCCCCAATGGGATGCGCTTCCCGCTACCTATGGCAATACAACAGCGAAGACGGGAGCTGCATCGACGAAGTAAACGACATCATCATGGAGTTCAACTTCATAATGAGGTTTATGGTCCATGACCTAAACCATAAGCTTCCTGAAGCTTCCATCATCTTCTGCGACATGCTCGAGGGCTCCTTGGACATAATAAAGAACCATGAGCAGTACAGATTCAACGTGATCACCGACGCCTGCTGCGGGTTAGGGAAGTACAATGGATGGATCATGTGTATGTCGTCGGGAAGACAAGGTTCCACCGAATGAATGATATAACTGCTATATGAAGAAGACGGAGGCATTTCAGGATTTTCACTCTACAACGAAGTCACGTGCAGGGCATGTGCATACTTAACAACTATTTTGGATGGAAACATAGCGACTGCATCAAATACCTACAACAACAAACATGTTGCATCAAAAACTACAAATGTGTCGCTTTGACAACATTGGGCAAACATATTACATCTTTTTCATACTTTTCCCTAAAACCAATACTACAATACAACAGTATAACTACTTATATTTATTCGTATACGTGAAAGTTAAAGTTGAAGGAATATAGTTTTAATCATATTTAATTGTTTCAAAGTAATCCATGGACGAATTTCTATTCATATATGAAATATGTGTTTGTATAAATATACAAGTATCGTTACATATTAATTAATCATACTAAAATTATCGCTTCTATCTTTGGGTGGAGTATTTTCTTCCGTCATAACTAAGGGATTTTCGGATTTTGTTTTCTAAACTATACCCCATTCCAAAGCCAAATATTAAAATAGTAAGTTTTAAAAACTATTTATCAAATTATAGTTCAAAAAACTGATATTTATAAATTAGAATGCTTTAAGGTACCCCAAATAGCATTTTTTAAAGTATTTTTTTCAACTATCTATAAAAATAAATAACATGAATACTAGATACACATATTAGAAATATAACCGAAATAATTCTATTTATTTAAACAATAAAAAAATTTAATTAACTTAAATAATATAAACGGTAAGATAAGAATAAACTTAAATCCTACTATTGATTGACAGTCGTAAATATAAATTTTTGCTCTTACCCTCGACTGACAGTCACGAGTAGAGTTCAGTTAACGTTAGTCAGTATTGTCGTTCTACCTGCTAGTCGCGAGTAGGAGTTGCATTTGTCAATGTAAGGTAATATTTAAGTTTATTCCTATCTACAATTGACAATTATGGGTTAGTATAGTCTGCTAAATAATTTTCGAAATTGTTATTTGGATATATGAATGGGATTATAGTCTCAAAACAAATGGGGGATTTTCTTGTAAGCTATGGGGTTGAAAATGTGGACTTTTGATATAATATATTATTCTTCTGACTAGGATCGGTCAAACTAGTTGCCCAATGAATAGCTTAGATATTACTCTACGGCCATACAATAGCTTATGTCGGCGATGACTTAAGTGGTCCAATGCCCCAGTGCCTAGTGGTATTATAACATGCTATAGGTGGTCTCACATGCACTTTGAAAGAAATTCAGACATTCTTCTAGTAGATTGTTGAAATAATTTTGTATAAAGTTTATGTTAAAATAATAAAATTATAATACTTGCCCATTGTAATATCTGTAATATCTGCTATCCAAATCTTCACCAACACAATATTCATTAAGATACGTTGTTGCCTTTTACGATTTGGTCTCCTTACTCTATAAATACATTTGTTTTACATACATTCAATGACGTTTTTGAGTTCTATACACACATATACTCATTTAAGTATCGGAGAGGAACCTAGAGACACCTCTATGTTGCGATTCTATTCCTGCAGGTTCACCGGAGCTAAGGCGAGAGCAATTTTCATTCATCTCTTGACATTCAATTAACTGTCAGGTCAAAATCAAGATCCAACGTAACTTACCGCGGATCCATCTCTCGACGTGTAGTTTTACTTGTCAAGCTAATGGCTATATCTCTTCTAGATTATTATTTTTTTGGTAACTATATCCCTTCTAGAATTTTCAATGATGATATAGAATCACAGATAGTGGCCGTATGCAAGTAACTAAGTATTACCGCGTTACTTTATGTAGTGGACTTTTCTTCCTCCTTTTAAAAAAAATATAATAATATAACTATAGGCATGCAACTATTATTTTTAGGAAAATATATGTAATATATGAAATAAAATGAAGATTAATAAGTATTAACATGATGCTAAGCACTGCTTTTAACTTACGTTTCATGTTTTTTTTTTATAAACTTTTTTATTTTCATATATTTATAAAAATAATGTTGAAAGTATTAGTAAAAACATATATGTTTATTTTACTAATGGTAATTGTCACTTATAATTATAAAAATAATGTTTGTTTTTTTTAAATTCGTAAAATAAGTTGAGCCTACATATATAAGAATGACGCTCTAAAAAACTGTATAAAAAATATTAAGAAACTATAATAGAATTGATATTTTTCATGTGTTAAATTTTATATTGCATGCATAATTATAATTGGGTACATGATGTTAGACATGAAACTATTTAGAATAATGATATGTAATATAAAAAAATATATTCCTAATTTAGTCTTTTTGGTAATAAAAATTTGTATGTCTTTTTTTATCGAAGTAAAAATTTGTATGTCACTACTGAAAAATTCACTTTTGCCGACGAAATAATATTTAATCGATAACGGTTCGTCGGTATAAGTCATATTTACCGACGAAATTAACATTTTATCGGTAAATGTTGTTTTTGCCGACAAAATAATATTTCGTCGGTAAAATTATTTATTACTGACAAATATAAATATTTCGTCGATAAAAATATTATAACTGCGGACAAACTAATAACATTTGTCAGGAAAATTTAGGAAAAAACCTTTTTGAAGACAAATTATAATTGTCGTCGGTAAAAGGAGAAAATTAGCGACATAATTAAAATCTTTCATCAGTAAATAGTATTGCACTCTTTCCTGACTAAATAATTTTGTCGATAAAGTAAGACTAAAAAATAAATAATTCTATCCAACTTGATAACACTGATGGGTTTCGGACTCCTGACCTACACTTAACAATCTTCCATGTTAACCAAGTGGACTACGACACAATTTAGTCTTAATATGGTATTTAAGTTATATGTAAACTGTAAAACAATAAATTCATATAAATATAAAAGGGAAAAGTCTGAAAAACGTCCATCATGTTTGACGAAAATGGATTTTCAACCCTCACGATTGCTTTAGGTACAATATGTTTGAAGACGATTGTTATTGATACCTCCGTCTAACTGCCGTTCAGTTTGTACGTTAAATTATCACGTGATTGGTCATGTGACCAACCTTGGAAAAGTGATAACTTAATTCCTCTTTTGCCCTGTTGCTTATAATTAGGATATCGCCATAACAAACGTGTTGGAATCCTTCAAGAGCTCCTCCTTGTGAAGTCGGGTTGTTCCTCATTGTTGTTCCTCTTCTCGCAAGAGCTCCACTGTTGCGTGTGAAGTTCTCCATGACTCCTGATAAGTACTCTCACTGTTCGTATTCCTCTTCCAATCTGAATTACATGTCGAACCCATCTCCGGAGTATGAGTGTCGATTATGTCACTGTGGGTTGATGTCGCATACAATTCCAGTTGGGATGTCAAAGAACTTCAACCAGATGTTTTATGGATGCCCAAGATACTCAGTAATTTGATGTTAATTTGGTCGTTTAAGTCTACCAATTTTGATTTTTCTGAAACCCTAATTCACCTTAATTCCTTCGTTTTTTCTGTTTTCTACAGTGGAAAATGTTCACAAGCGGTAGTCATTGCAATTATTTTGAATGGGCAGACCCTCCAATGTGCAAGTATAGAAGGAAGGCTCTGAAGAAGTTCGAGACAATCTGTACCGAATTGAATGACGAAAGTGTGTCCCTGCATCGGAGGGAGCAATATTTTAAAAAAAGTTGTAATTTCAAGCACGATTGTGATCTTAGGTCTTCTTGTTTGGGTCATTATGTAATGTACTTGAGTCTATGCTTTACGTTGTCTAACACAAGCACAAATGTAATGTTGGACCTGTTGTAAATCAGTTTGCGTGTGTTGTTTTACTCTGTTAAAAGAGTTTATTCTACATTTGTACATTCTGTCAGCTTTTCCTAACATCACATAGAAGGTCAACTTGTACTAAAAATCACCATTACATAAACATGTTGGATGTGAAGTATTCAAAGACAGAAACATGTTGGCTGAAGTAATACCAAAAATCAAACATGAAGTCCTATTATCCATCAAAATTTGGATGACTACACCAGCATGTAAACCGAAACAGAAATCCAACATACCATTAAACTGAACCTGCACCAACATATAACAGAACTGAAACACCACTGTCATTAAACATACAATTGTCACTAAACATACCATTGTCAATAAACATACCATTGTCAATAAACCAACACTAAACATACCATTGTCACTAAACCAACACAAAATGCTATCATCCACAAAATGTTATCACCCACAAAATGAACACTAAACCCACAAGACATCACTGAGTGGATCTATCTTTGTTAGCCCTCGGTAGTTTCACTTTCCTCGGTGATTTTCTAAAACCTGGCCTAAATACTTTGGTCTTCTTACTCTTCAGGGGTTGTGGTAACAACACAATGTCCCTGCAACCTGACAGCACTGCTGGTGCACTGGTGTCTCTTCCCTTTGCCTTTCGACATTATTGATATAGGAAAATCACAGAAACAAGCAGTCAGAGACACACAAAATCAAAAACTTCACCAAATTAAGCACTGAGACACACCTAAACCGAACATTTGAGCAAAATCAAAAACTTTTCGCAATTCAGCAAAATCAGCATCTTTTCGCATAATAACCAAATATTTAGCAAAATCAACACCCTAAACCGAACATTGACACGTAACATTTCTTCAGCATTTTCGATTACCTTTCACCTCTTCCATAACTCCATAAACAACATTCTAAAACACATAAAAGACCTGACTTTCAAGTAGAAACCCAAAGAAAACACTAAGCCGAAGGTTTTCATGAAGCAACACCACCGAAAAGCCGATGATCAGGTCTCCTTTCTTAGAGGAAGATGGACTTAACGAAGGAAGATGAAGCGAAAGCACAATGCTGCAACTTCGACCGTGTACAGCCGGACCTTCGTCGGAATTGATTCCGAAGCTGGAACTTCAACTGACCGGGGTCAGAGGTTTTCCCCTGCTGCATCGAAACGGAAACGAAGTGCAGAGCTCTCCACCGATTACAAATGAGCACAGTTCACCAAAACTGAATATTAAGTTGAAAGGGAACAAGAAACGTCTTAGGGGTATTTATGTAATTTCAGATATATTTTTCAGTAAAAAATTAAAGGGTTAATTGCTTAATTGGTTACACATGTTTGACCATTGTTCAGAATGATTACACATGTTTCAAAATGTGATTAATTGGTTTTGATATGTGACTAATTGGTTTTTTTACTGTTCACCGTTAGAAATCATAGTTAAGTCACTATTTAGATACATAAAATGACGTAATTACCATTTTCATCAACCAAGCTGTGTTCTTCATCACCGAGTTGTGTTCTTCATCACAGTTAAGTCACATTTCTGTGTTTTTAATCCACCGAGCTGTCAAGAACCCAGAATCGTAATCAGTAGATGAACCCATAATCGCAATCATTAGATGAAGAACCCAGAATTGAAGAACCCAGAATCTCAATCAGTAGATGAAGAAGCAAGATCTTGTTCTTCTCATTAAGCCTTAAGGGTATTTTACCATTAAGGGCATAATAGTCATTTCACAATTCAAAAATATGTTAAAAAATTAATTAACGATAAAATTAACGGAACAGTCAATTAATCACATTGGAAAAAACATGTGTAACCAATTAGTCACAATAGCAAAACCAATTAATCACATTTTGAAACATGTGTAACCATTCTGCACAATAGTGAAACATGTGTAACCAATTAAGTAATTAACCCAAAATTAAATGGTGAATGTCAAGTGCAAAAAACGTGACTAACTAACGGGACAATCAAACGGTAACTGGACGAAAGGTTCAATTACCACCATTTTGCAACATATTATACCAAATACAATCATCAAAAAACAAGTTATACCAAAACCATTTTCGTCAAATATGATGGATGTTTTTCAGACTTTTCCCAATATAAAACAAAAACCCTTACTCTAGCAACAAAACAAAGTTCGCGGCTCTCCAACTCTTCTTCACCCAGAAACCCTAACTCTACGTCTCTCCAATTTATTTTTCGTCGGTAAATCTTTACCGACGGGGCATTCGCCGACAATATATTTACCGAAGAAATATTCATTTTGCCAACGAAATTTATACATTTTACTGACATAATTATTTCATCGGTAATTAGGGAATTTTCATTAGTGTGTGCACTTACTTTTATAAAATATAATATTATGAATTTTAGTATTTAAATAAAAAAAGATTTAATAAAAAATTCATAAATGTATCCGTGACCTAACAAGTAATTATTAAATGATTAAAAGGATTAAAAAAATTTTAAAGTGAGTTATATAACATCTTACGTATACATAAAAATCCTATTTGACATAGGTCATTAATTAGAAGTTATGAATATGACATTCGGGATAAGATTTTTTTTTTTAATTCTTTGTTAAAATTTCATATAACTTAACTAAACTAAACTAATATTAATATAGATAGATAGAAATTCAGAAGCCAACGGAAGTCTAGACTCTAAGCATAACCCTTTACGCGAATAGAAATGAATTTATTCACGCTTTATTTTGATTAGGACGTACACTAGTGGCCTACATTTTGACCACCATGAAAAAACCCTAGGCCTTCACAAATGGATAAATCTCGTACCTAAAATTGCAACTACCACCAACAACCCTACCTCCTTCCTTCCCATCACAGCAGCTCGGGAGCTCTCCGATCGCATCATCAAGACACTTCTTGCACTCACTCGGTGTTATATCCCTCGTGCACTGAACCAGACCGTAGATCTTTGTCGAGGCATCGAGGTCGGATTCCCCAGTCTTATACATCTTCGGGTTCTCATAAGCTTCATCGGCTAGCTCTGTCAGAAGCTCCCTCGTCTTGTTATTAAAAACGGTCGGGTTCGATACGTTATTCAAGTTCCACATATAGAACCGGTTCTCATAGTCGATCTTTCCAAAGAAATCTTGATCGGAATACTTGACCATGCAGTTATCGTACCAAATAACCGCACCCTTGTTGTTTGGGCACTGTTTTCGGGCCTCACTGACTGACTCAGCGACACAGGACGTGCAGTCTGAGGACGATACGTCACCTCTACACAAGCCTAAACCGTATGTCCGGTCCTGGTACTGACCAACTGAGCCCTGACCGAACCCAGTGGGTGGGACCTTATACGAGAGGTCGCCTGCAAGCTTATTCAAGTTTGCCTCGTAGAGGCTGCTCTTGGTGAAGTTTCCAGACGAGGTCGAGCAGAAGTGGAAGAGTGGGTCGGCCGCCGTGACACATTGGAGGAAGAGGGCATAGGTAGCTAAGACAACACGCAGGGATTTGGAAGGAGACAGAGACATTGTCATCGATGTTTGCAAGTACTGTTGTCGGAAATTAGTATGTTCGTGGGGTGTTGGATGTAAACTATAAGGACAGACTCTTCATTTATAGAAGAGATGAAGAACAATGGTTCTGGAGTTTGACCAAATCTGTAAATGTTGGACTTTTTCTCGGTTTGAAGTTGTATGCCAAAACGTTCAGTCGTGGGCGGCCGGCGTTTCAATGGTGTTATGGTATATATATTCTTCTATTGATAATATCATGCTACCAAAATTTGGATGGAGAATGAGTGGAAAAGCTATATATATAATAATTATAATAAATAATAATGATTAAGTGGATTATGAGTAGGTTAGACTTTAGAGAATCAATTTTGTATATCCGTGAGTTTCGTAAATCTAAAAAATTCATGAAGAGGCACACACATTGGAAGATGACATTAGGTCGTATCTCAGCAACTTTTATTTATTAATTTATTTCATGAGAAAATTTCATATATTAAGTTTGACCGATTAAATCATGCTATATTTGTTTGTTTCTTCCTCCCTAGGTCTTCAAAATATTATCATTTTGATTTTGATTTTTCCTTCAAGAAAATTCCCATCACATACTTAGTCTAAACGTCCTACTCTTTTTGTTGTAAACATATTTTCTTTGTTTTTGCTAAGTTAGGAATTTAAAAAGTGGTTAAGGAGTCGGTCTCACACAAACTTGGCTTAGCTAAAATACATTATTATTTAAGAGTGGAAATTCATATATGTCGTGTCTAATCATAAATCTGTCATGCCATGTATCACTAAAATCATAATCATATATGTCTCGTATCACTAAATATGTCATGTCATTAACGGTGTAAATGCATAAATGTCAAACATATCTCCAAACTTAAAACACAAACATGACACGATTATTAAACATATATATTACTTGCGCCACATACGATTAACTTTTTGAACAATACAAACTTAATAAAAATAAATTACTAGCACAAGTTGTTTCACACAACACGAAATTCATATTTTAATTTCACAATTAAGTTTTAAAATCAACAAGTGATTCAAAAACATATACAAGAGCAAATTAAAATATTAGATACATAAACTTAATCTTGTTATATGTACAAAAACTTTTTAGACATGCGATGTATTAATGTCAAACACAGATACTCATTGATGAGACCGTTGCAGATTATTTAATTGTATCGTATTAGAAACTTTTGCTCATAATGTTATTTATAGTTGGTATTGCTATCAATATTTAAAAAAGCCAAAACCTACTTAAAATCCTAACAAAGTTAGATCAAGATGATCATGATAAGTACTATTCACCTTTATAGTATAGGTTCTCGCAATTTTTATAATTAAATATATATATATAATTTTTGAATAAACACATTTTTTTTTAATTTAATCAAGTAATTTAAGAATATCATCACATCATGTTAGGTCAGCACCAATAATACATAGTGTATATTATGCGCTCATGGTGAAGTTGATGGAATGAACTTTTGCAGCGCCGCGTTTGGAAAATTTCGCGTTTGGAAAACTTGGAACCTTCTTCGGTCTATGTATTTTGACCTAGAAATATATTTTCTAGCTGAATAATAAATCTTAAAAATTTAAGTATATATATAATTCGTCATAAGAAAATGGACGTCCATTAGTATATTGATAATAATATTGGAAAAGTCTGAAAATAAACATATTTGACGAAAATGGTTTTTCAACCCAAATCAATGTTTTTGTTCCAATATGTTTGAAAATGATACTAATTGATACCTCCATTACTTTTCTGTTAAAAAAATCCGTTAAATATTTTTCATATTTGCTAAATTAACCAAATATTACAATTCAACCCTACAAATTTATACTAATATTACAAACAAGTCATGAATTGATTCGAACCACACCGGGGGTACCCTAGCCAGGGTTCGAGCCCAGACCAGGTCACCCAACTCTGGGGACCTGGTTTGGGCTCGGACCCAGACCATAGGACCCCCGATTGGGGATCAATTGGAGCCCAAATTGTTTGAACCGAACTCAACCAGGTTCGATCCAAACCGATTGGAGCTCCAATTGAGCCCCAGTCGGAGGTCCTATGGTATGGGTATGAACCCATACTAGGTCGCCCAACCATGGAGATCTCGTATGGGTTCATACTCATACCATAGGACCTCCAATTGAGCCATAATCGAGGGTCCTATGGTCTGGGTCCGAGCCCATACTAGGTCCCAAAGGTTGGGTGACCTGATCTTGGTTCGGACCCCGATGAGTCTCGAATCGAGTCGAGACTTCTTTGTAACATTATTGTAAGTTTGTAGGGTTTAATTGGAACATTTAGAAAAACATTTAGTTAATTTTGAAAATATGGTTAACATAATTTTTTAACAGAAAAGTAATGGAGGTACAAATTATCATCATTTTCAAACATATTGAATCATTAACCATCACAAAAAAAAACATGTTAGACGATAAACCATTGTGTACAAACATGTTGGACCATTTTCAAACTTTTCCCTTAATTGTTTGAGGACATTTTGAAAATCTTTTTAATATTTAATTTTGAAAATTTATTTTCTTAACGTTTAGATAAGTACGCAGTTTCCTCATTCAGTCAAATTTTCTATCTAAACTTAATAAAATATATTTTAAAATTTTTAAAAATGACAGAAAGGGTTAGGGTCTCAGTCTTGACTCGGACCAGACTTTCACCCATGGCTCAGCTGGTTTGAGTTAAGACTCAGACACCCTAGCCCTTTTGATTGAACTTTAATTGAACCTCAATTGAGAAGAATAAGATCGAGTCGCTCGCCCATGGGTTGGAGGATGGTTTGGATCAACACTCACACTCTATCCTTTTAGATTAGAGCATAATCGAGTTGCGAATCTCAATTGTATATATATAAAAATTTTGAATGGTTTAATATTTATGACATTATTTAAAGTATTTTATTACTTTTACAATTTTCAAATATATTCTGTGAAAAATTTGATGAAAGCTTGAAACTCGAAACATAGTCAAATGTTCAGAAAATAATATTTTTAAAATCAAACATTAAGAACATTTTTCGAAATGTGCTCGAAAATTAAGGATCAAAGTCTTATTTTATCCCTAATAAAATTTTAAATCATGGATTTTTATGAAAATGAAACATCAGGTGCAGCAAAAAAGTGGTAACTCAATAGCTACGGTCTATTTGGCAAAAAAAAAAATAGCTACGGTCTATCATAACTTATTACAAAACAATGCAGTGCTGTCCATATAAAACATATTTGGAAAACTTAAGCCCTCCCTAGTGACTACTAACGATATTTGGATTCGTTCCTTTTCTAAGATCATAGTCCAATAACTGAGTTTGGGTTTGATGTTATCTAAAGATGCATGTAGATTTGCTCTTCTCCTTTACACTCTCGCACAGCAATGTCCAGTACTTTGTTGTTGGACGACGGCAACATGTCACAACACTGCCTCCTCGGAGCCAACAATTGTTGTATTTTAAGGTTCATCTGTTGAGAGTAAACCCTAACCATTTCAAAATCCCCTTCAGAAGAGCAATTCTTGTATGATTTCTTGTATACGGTCTCAACCCTCGCACCATCGACGTTACCGCGAACTTCATCGAGGAAGAAGACGGTAGGTCTCTTACACGGGTCTGGATCAAGTCCTTCGGTGTCAAACATGTAAGCTTCTGTGTACGCGTTTCCATTTTTCCACGGCCGAAACGTCTCATGTGCTCTTACTGCTTCAGCCATAGACAAGTGTCTAGGAACAACCTGGACCGCGTAACCCCACGAGACCAAGATTGTCCACGAGAACCATAGATCGTAGCAAATTGTTTGTTGCAGTATTCTTTCAGGGTCGATGTTTACTGCTTTGTGTAGATGCTTTAGGGCTTCTACAGTGGTCTTGCCATGGAAGATAGGGTCGATGAAGTCCAAGTTATGGATAGATACCAATGGTGTTACTGGATGAGCCGCTAGCAAACCCGACGCGTCGCCCCGAATATCGAACTGATTTGATCCGAAGAGAACATAATGCAAAAAAAAAAAAAAAAAACTTGTTTTACACAACACTCACTTAATACATGGCAAAGGAGAAGATTGAACTGCACCATGCGATTCTTACCACACACAAAAAAACTTGAGCTATACCTACATTTCAAACTGAATTGGTTCAATTGCTATAGCTAGATTTTAGTGAAATTCATAATTTGCTAATTAAATATTTTCATTTAACACCAAATTAACAAATTAGACGGAGATAACATATTGCAACTTTACAAGAGTGTCGTAGCCAAATTATTCAAAGCCCAAAATTTAACTATGAAATTGTTAATTGGGTAAATAGCTCTAATACATTTAGATGTTTGACTGATCTTCTTAAATGCACCAATATATTTGAAAGTGTTGTTGTGTGCACCCTTAATTATAAAAAGTTGTTAAATGCATATGCATCAACCGTCAAATATTCATCCATTTTTTCCGTTAAATAAAATGATAATTTTATCATCTTGTTTTTCTTCATATCATTTTAAACACTATATTCAACTCCTAAATACAAATTTGGGTTGAACTTCAATCCAAATCTGCATTTTGGGCTTGAATCCGAACTAAAATATGCATTTTGAGATTGAATTCGAACCCAAAACTGTATTTTGGAATTGGATTTAGTGTTGAAAATGATATTAAGATGAACAATGATGTAAAATTATCATTTTAACATATTTAACGACAAAAATGGATGGTTAATTAACCGTTTGTGCATTTAACAACATGTTCAAATATGTGTGCAAATAACTACATACATATATTTTTTGGCAAAGCAAATAATGGTACAATTAACAACAAATATATGAATGGATTGAGGGTATTTAGCCTCGTTAATTAAACAAAACTGTATATACCTGATGAAATCCAGGCTCGTGAGTGAGTCCGACTCCTAGTTCGGCAATGCACGAATGAATCCTAGCATCACCTCCGTAAAGATGAGGATGCCGTTCTAAGCACGAATCCAAAACCTTGGCCAAAACCTTGGCTAGGGGAGCGCTGATGGCAAAGCCTGCCCCCGTGAGAGCCATTTCAAACCCAAACGCTCGGTTCTGCTCGATGTTTTCCGAACAAGCTCCGATGTAATACCATAGGTTATCATCGTATTTAGATAGTGTCTTGACTAGGTTATCGGGGAAGAATACAGTGTCCTCGTCACCAAACACGTACCACCGAACATCAGAGTGTCCTTGCGCGACAGTTTCTAACACAACCCTAGCGCATCTGATAGCGGACCGTAGACCGCTCGGGTGGAAGTAACGGAACCTCGAAGTGTCCTCCGATACGCACAAAGGGAGGACTGTATTGTTAGAGGAATCGGGTGGCGGAGTGTCGAGAAAAACACAGCCTTTCATGGTTGAAGGCCGCCACCAGAGCTCGATGAACTCCTTGGTGTTTGGCCATGAGGCTTGGGTAGCGAAGATGCCGAACACGATGTGGTTCAGAGAGAGATCGGTGGCTTCTCGTGAACTAAGGAGTCCATTTCTGAAAGGAAGAAGCGTGAATATAGATATGGTTAGATAGACGAGGAAAATTGATACCGAGATCTGGAAGACGAGCAATAACCGAGAGGTAGTATGAAGTTTAGGGTGCATTTTTAGGTGGAAATGAATGCATTTGGAGAAGATAGATCCCAAACTATCTTCATAACCTTTGTGGAGATGCACTGGTTTCTAATCAACTGGGGCTTCGGTCAATGGATTAGGGAAGAAGTCAGCAGCAAAAAGTGGTTTACTTGCGTCTTTTGAGAAGAGTTGCGTGAACTGCAAGGATCGTGGTAAATGCTCCATGTGCAGAATCATGTGGATGGATGGTTTGATTTTGTTCTTTTTAAGGCAATTAATATTTTGCCTAGATAAATTGCTCAGAAATGTTGTGATAAATAAGTTATTTTTTTTATGCATTTCAGCACTCAAATGTCAAATTAATTTATGATTCATGTCAAAAATATAATTTTCAATTATAAGTGTACAAAATCTTAATAATTTCTTTTTATTTCATATGTACATTTATGATTTTGTCTTAATTATATTTTATATATTGACATTTACACAATATTAATATACATAAAATAATATTTGATGGATATCAAGTGTAAATATATCAAAATTTGCAAATAAAAATTAAATAGACTAATAAAGAATATAGTTAGTTTATTAAATAATAATTTTATTAAAGTCGCATATCAACTTCGCTTACCCTATTATAATTGAAATATTAACACATAAATAATAATAATAATATGAAGGTAAATTTTTAACATTTTTAATATAAATATAAGAAACTAATCGAAGTCATAAATCATAAAAGTTAAGTTAAAAATATTATTATATATATATATATATAATATTTTTATATATTATATACTCAACATATTTTATAGAGTAAAAATAAATAAAATTTTGTTTGTAGATATTTTTACTTTTACTAAAATATTTAAAAAATTACTAATGGTTTTAACATTTTTATATCTAGATATATTACACAAACACAAGACACTGAAAAAACGGAAAACACATTAACTTGATATGATTAATTAGCATTTTATTTCATGTATTAATTATTTTTATGTATAAAAAGACTTAATCTTAATATTCTATACGCATCAATTATTTTGCAAATATCTTAGTGTATATATTACAAATAAAATATACGCATCAATTAATTTAAGTATCACTACTAAATAAAGTTTATTACTAACTATATTATGAATAAATAACTATATAATAATATTATAAAGAATGCTAATTAATATATATATTAATTTGGTTAGGTTATGTAGAAGTGTGACAAGTTTGTTAAAACTCTCTTATTTCTAAGGGTTAATTACCTGAACCGTTACTTATGTTTGACAATGTGACTGAACCGTTCAAACTTGAGCTCAACCGTTACTTATGTTGACACATGTGGCTGAACTGTTACTATCACCTAACTGCCTTTATTTCTTTCCGTTAAGTAGTCACATGTGTTTGTCACGTAATGTAGGTGTAATTTGAAGTTCTGAAACTACCCTAAACAACTTGTCTACTTAAGAGCAGTTGTTCTTAGGTCTGGAGAAGTTTGAGCTCGAACAAATTCGACAGTACCTGATAAGAAATTCTACTGCAATTCGAATTGGAGCAGTTTCGAGAGGAAGAAGTAGCTATGGAGCCCCAGAACGCAGTGAAAGAAGCCCTAAACTTGTTGTACCATCGATGGCTCCAAGAATTCCAGCACACTACAAGAAACCATGGCAACAACGACGGTTGTTTCGTGTTGACGTTAACAATTGATGTTAAATATATGTATAATATGTCGGCATTAACAGTTGTTGTTATTAAGTGTAAATAGGCACAACTTGTTTTCCACCATTATAAGCCACTTTTAGTGATAACGTTTGTCGTCACTTTAATTTTCAAATGGATAAATTTGTAATGTCAACCTGTTTTTGAGAGGAAATGACTTCATCAGCAGCGGTCGATTTGTCTGTTGCAAATGTTAATATTCAAAGACAGTATTATTCTGTTGTTAATATGTGCTCAACAGCAATGACAGACTGCTGTAAATGATGGTCATTTGTGATGAAAATTTGATTCCCGCGAAAGTAAACAGAAAACGAATTTGGCACTCTGTTATAAGCAGCGTAACACTTTACTCAACCCCATTCTGTAATTCATGAAATCCTCTTCCCCAAATTGAGAGGCGATTGAAGAAGCCGTGTTGCTGTATGCTGTTGTTCGAGATTAATTCATCATTATCAGGTATAATCGATTCACAAAGTCTATCAATTTATGCTTTAACAACTTAACTTTCGACATTTGTGGTCAAAGTCAGGTTGCAACTCTTATCAACCGCACCGTTCATTCTTGGATCATGCTTCCTTTGCCTTGAATTTAGTAGTGTGAAATCGAATCTTACTTGTGTTGTCATGCTTTCTTTGATCTTACATGTGATTCAATACTGTGACTTGTGTCTGTTGATTTAAAATGTGAAGTTTGCTTCAGCTGCTGCAACTCATTCAGACCGAAGGTGTATGTCTCTTCAGTAGGAACTTCCATCCGATGGAACATTCTATGTTAAGAGGTAATTTGGTTTACATTTTGCTTTGGTTAACTGGTGGACACACTTTTAACTGATTGCATGTCATATGACAAAAGTGATGCGTCTGTGCTGTTTATGGAATTATGTTTGATGTTGAGTGTATGATTTCCGTTTATAGAATTCACAATATTTCAACCGTTTCTTATTATATAGCAATGGATAAGAGCTGGATGTCAAAACCCCAACAAAGCATTGAGTATAAGGCAGGTGTTACTGCATTTCTTGATTTCGCCTTTACTAATGCTTCTTGGGGAGGAACAATCTACTGTCCATGCCAGAATTGCAATTGTTGTTTGTTAATGACAAGAAGCAATGTAAAGATGCATCTCGAGAGGTACGGAATACTTCAAACCTACACTACATGGGTAGATCATGGAGAGGAGTATGAACATGTGGTCACAAATGGACCGCAATGTAGTAGTCGGGATGCAATGTTTAACCTTGTCAACGACGCTCTACTGGGTGAAAATATGGAAAATATTGAGGAACCAAATGAAGATGCAAAGACTTTCTACAAAAGGTTAGAAGACTGTGAAAAACCTTTATACCCAGGGTGTTTGGCTTATTCGAAAATGTCTTTCACTGTAGAATTGCTTCATTTGAAGTCTCTTTACAAGGTTACAAACAAGTTTGCCGATCAATTGCTTCAACTGTTGCATAAAGTACTACCACCAGGCAATACTGTGCCAAAGAGTTATTATGAAGCAAAGAAATTCATATATGATTTGGGTTTAGACTACCAAAAAATCCATGCGTGTAGGAACGATTGTATCTTATTTAGGAAGGAGTACCACAGTTCTGACAGTTGCCCTAATGTGGTCAGTCTAGATGGAAAGAACAAACACGACACCAACAGGGTGTTGGTGTCACGCAGAATCCTTTGAAAAAGACCAAAAAAATCCCAGTCAAAGTGTTACGTTACTTCCCACTAACTACCCGCCTTAAGCGATTGTTCATGTCACCTAAGACCGCAACAACAATGAGGTGGCATGATGAACTCCGCACTAAGGATGGTGTCCTTAGACATCCAGCAGATAGTTTATGTTGGAAACAACATGATCTCAAGCACCCATCTTTTGGCCTCGAGGCACGGAATGTCAGACTGGGGTTAGCAACTGATGGATTTGATCCATTCAGTGACAAAGGTCACCCGTATAGTATGTGGCCTGTTGTGGTCATTCCTTATAACGTGCCACCCGATATGTGCACGAAAGATACGAACTACCTGTTAACGCTTTTGATTCCCGGACCAAAAGCGCCCACCAATGATATTGATGTTTACCTACAACCATTGATTGATGAACTATGCGATTTGTGGGAGAATGGTTCTAACACATATGACGCATCCAAGAAAGAGAACTTCAAGATGCATGCATGTGTTCTATGGACCATTAATGACTTGCCGGCCTATGCCACTGGCATTCTTCAATATAACTGTCCATCTACTTGTCCATCTAGTGGAAGAAGCCAAGATGGGTGGTCCAGTTCAGTTCTGTTGGATGTACAACATTGAGAGGTAAAACTCACTGACATGTCCTATCTGGTTAATGTTTACATATTGATATGAGTACAAGTTTTGGTTGGGCGTTTCATGTAATGATTGTTTTCTTCCACTTGAAATAGGATAATGGGGATAATGAAATCGTTTGTGCGCAATAGAAGTCGTCCAGAAGGATCAATAGCAGAAGGATATATCACAATAGAGTGCCTAACATTTTGCAGTCATTATTTGGTAGACACGCAAACAAAGTTTAATTCTGGTGCTGCATTAGGCGTGACCGAAAATGATGTTCATACATGAGAAGGACTTGGGGTGTTTCGTTGCGTTGGAACTCCACCTGGTGGTGCACAATCAAGAGACTTAACAAATGTTGAATGGGAACAAGCTCACCGTTATGTTCTAAATCAATGTGAGGAGTCAAGATCATACATAGAGTACGTCTGATTCTCCGTATTGTTGTGTTGTTTGTTTGGGAGAATATTCAATCAACAAATAGGTGTTTGTCCTGATATTGCAGGGAACATAAAAGGCAATTACTTGGTAGTAGAGTCTCTCGATGTGGGCTTGATGTAATGCAGAATAAGACATTCACAACATGGTTCGAAGGAAGGGTAAGCCCATCTTGATGAAGAAGTACGTACATTTGAGGTCTAAGTCAAAGTGTAACCATTTATGTGTTCCTCTAACAGATTGGAAGAATGGATGCCTCAAACGACACGTTGGTGGACAAACAACTTAGAACATTGTCCAAAGGTCCACTTTACTCTGTTAAGAGGTACCCTGGATTTAAAATAAATGGCGTTGTCTTCCATTGCAAAGACAGGTCTATGATGAGGTCTTTTGAGAACAGCGGTGTTTTATGCAAAGCGGATACAACTTGTTAATGCAGTACTCGAGATAACAATCCAATCTCAGGAGATATTGATTACTACGGTGTTCTGTCAGATGTTCTTGAACTTCAGTATCTTGATAATGTGAAGGTAGTACTGTTCAATTGTTTGTGGTACAATGTTCTGTCTGAAGGGAACGACCTAAAGGTTGATGAATATGGGTTCACGTGTGTGAACCACACAAATTTTCTGCAAACGGATGAGCCTTTTATACTTGCATCGCAAGCGACGCAGGTTTCCTACTTGGCAGACCATTCAGACACCTCATGGAGCATTGTCCTATTTGCAGAGGTTAAAAGAGGATCTGTGTTGAATGGAAGTACACATGGAGACGTGGTCGAGCCATTTCAAGAGATCAGAGGAACTTTTCAATCCCCGACTGATGAGGCCTATGCAAATGATAATGACGTTGTCCCCTGGGAAAGACACGATGAAGACCTCGACCTCTTGGATGCACGTGAGGGATCAAATGCAGCTTTAGAGCAGGAATTACATGACATCGAATGACATAAATGCACTGAAGATGACCAATCTTCGGACGAACTTTCTACCTTGTATAGCTCAACCAGCAACGTCTCAGACACAGAATGTGAAGATGCTGTTCGTGAGGACACAGATTCTGAAATTTAGCAAGGTTCTGGATCGGTTAGATGTTGTTCAGAATTGAGGTTCTTCATCTTTTCTTGGGTCACCAATGTTATATTTCAGCATGAGCTGTGTGTTTTTGACCAATCTAGCATGCTGTAATAGGTGTGTCTTGTGTTGTAATTCGGTTTATCAGCTGGGAATTCACGGTTGTTTTGGTTGTCAGTGTTTGTCCTGTTTTGTTCGCACTTGTATGTATGAAATGACAACATGGTTTCGGTTTTAAGAGATTCTAGCCTGATAATGTAAGAAGATTTGTGTTTGTTCTTCTGTTGAAGTCCATTTGCTGTGGGTGTTATGGTGTGGGTGTTGCTGTTGAAGTCCATTTGCTGTTGAAGTCCAAAATAGGATAATGGGTTTGGGTTTAAGTCCAATCGGCTAAGTCTGAGAAAGCCCACTACCGTTCTGTTTTTTGAAGACAAATAGGTGTTACGGTTTCAGCATCACATGGGTCTGTTGTGGTTTCTGCAGAGCAATTATGGAAGCTGCAACAGCAAAGATTACCATTGGTCTCGGTGAGATTGTGCAGTAAACATATCTTCTGTCAAATCTTCTGATCACAAGCTTTTCATTTCCCTCCATTTTATTGATAAGTAGACTTGGTTGTTTCTCAAACACAACCATTTGCTGATACAAGCTGCTGTCGAGACCCCTCCGCTGCGGTACTCCGATCGTTCTGCTCGAGCTTGTCGATCCGAAGCAAAGGTAAGCAACGTTCGTTTCTCTAGGCAGTACCTCACCGTCTCTCAACCCTCCCACATGCACGACAGACCCATGGTCGGTCGACACTTCACCGTGGGTCTGTTTTCTGTTCTGAGTCTTCACTTTCTCCCGCTGTGTGAACGCCGTTTCTGGTCTGCAACTCCCGATGTGGCTCACGCCATGAGTGCTTCTGTTTTCATCTTTCGTTGATGAAGTTCTCAACGCCATGAGTGGAAAGTTTTCATCTTTCGGTTCTGTTGTTGTTTCGCTCCGTTTTAGGGTTGCATGTCCCTGTTTTTCCGTTGTTTTTGGGTTTGCACTCTACATTTCGGCCATGTTGTTTCACATATGAGAAAGGTTACATTTTTGCAGGTTTAAGGTTAGCACTCTCCTTACATGTGGTGGTTTCCGTTGTTGTTTTCTGTCTGAAATGTGGACTTTGTCTGTTTTTGTCATGTGTACTGCTATTTTTGTCTACGGTGGATGTCTAAATGGTTCATTCGTGTGCTGTGCAGGATACCCTTGGATGATGGCCGGGACAAAGAGAGTATCCGGAAGGAGAGTTCCAGGGAAGCAAGTACTCCTACGAAGATCTCCACTGAAAGTTGGGCGTAACTTGTTTGGTAAGTTTATATATGAATAGTTGCTAGAAGTTTTACCTACAACGATTATGTTCTGCTCCATTTCCGTTGTGCATTCAACCGTGAGTATTTCCTTCACAGTAGAGAGTAGTTTGGAGTCGTCAAATGGAGAGACACTATGCCCAAACATGTATGAAGATGTCCCTCTGGAGGATGCAACTGAAGAAACACAACCTGAGGACACTGCTCCAGGTAATATCCCCTCCGTCACAGTTGAACTTGTCTCTTGTTAATCTCCAAACGCTATAACAAGCACATAACTCTACATTGTGCATGCATATCCTGTCACCGTGCAAATTTTAAGCGCTTCCACTTTGACAAGTACCCCACAAATGAAGAGCGTCTCCTACACTGTCCTGCCGATGTGGTCAAAGAAGATTGGGTATATTTGGTGAATTGGTTCAGTTCTGATGAATTCAAGGTCTTTTATCTATATCATATTCAGAACTTCTTATTTATGCATTCCTCTCTTATAAGTAAAGTCTGCTTCATGACTATAATAATATTTGACATCTCCGTGTAGACCATCAGCGAAAGAAACAAGCAAAATAGGTCTCACCTGGTGATGCGACACACTACCGGTGCATGCAGCTTTGCAAAACGTGAACAACAAGAGGTAACATTAATGCTAAGCAATCTGATTTTGGTTTTAGTTATGAGTAGAATTACAGTACAAATATTATCTGATGTGAAACAGATTGAGAAGAACAATGGTGTCCACCCTGAAGAGTATTACATGTTTTTGAAAAATCATCTCGACAAAAATTGGATCCCAATTGATGCAAAGTCAAAGTCCATCATGGTCTGTAAATAGTTTTTCATCTTGTTATTCAATGATTATGCTCAATCCGACATACTAACACTGTGAATTGTTGGAGAAAGTTGAAGAGTTGGCAGCTCAAGTAGAAGGTGATGCAGATCAGCCAGCAAACAAGGACGCTTTGTACGAGGAAGTTAGACTGCCGGAGCGGCGTAGAAACCGTCTAACCAAGTTGGCAAGGGCCATGGAGAGTGTACAACTGAAACAGACTAGAGCTGAATCAAAGGAGTTTCGTGCAATTGCTGAAGAAAGTGCACGTAAGGCTGAAGAAAGTGCTCGTAAGGCTGAAGAAGCCACTCGGCAATTGGTGGAATTCCAAGCAAGTATGGCCAGCTTTCAGAGGGATATGTTACAGATGAGAAGGGCTATGATTGCAAATGGCCAACTCCAAGATGATTCAGAAACACAAAGTAAAATTTAAACAAACAGTTTGGTTCAAATTACATCCAAACATATCATACATTGCCTACTAACATTTGGGTGGTTTAATGTGCAGATCCGAATGCATGAACAATAGGGGAACCTTAGTTTGTGTGCAATGACTACTTTTGGGCATGTGTTATGGTTTTGTTGCTGTAGACATTATAACTTCTGTGTTATGGTTTTGTGCAATGACTTATTTTGGGCAACAGTTATTAAGCATGCCATGCTAATGCGTGATGTATATGTTTTTGGGTGTTGGATGTTGGGTGGACGTGGACAAGTACTTTGGACTATTTTGTTGAATGTCATGATGTTAATTGGACTTCTTCCATTTCCTCTAATTATGGTTACTGTATATTTACATATATAATGGTGGCAAAGTGAGGCTGACCGAATAGACTTATAGCATCGAAGAAGGGAATTCTATATATATGAAAATAACATGTATTACAGCAGTACATATTAATATGTAACATCACTAAATATTCTGTTGTTTGTCCTACACAATTGACAACACTTGAAAATTATGATAGACACAGTATATAGCAATTTGCAACAACTTTGGTTGACACGGAAACATACATATAACAAAGACAATTTTATGACAACAATACCAACCTTTGGATACATTAATTGACAATTGATGAATTTTAGTGAAAATAAATAAACGGATTCACTACAAAAGTTGTAGAGGTTAAAAGATAGGAATTGTCACAGTGTCATTCCATAGCAAATATACAGTTTTGACAACTCTCTATACCGCAATTGATTCTTACCAAAAGCATCAACGAACACTCGTGTCTATAACACATACAATACGACATATATTTTTCATCACAAAGTATGAACTATAACATCAACAATATGTTGTCGCTTTTCATCTGTGTTTAACAACAGCAAATGTCGTTGTAAAAGATAAATGAGGAGTGTCATTCTAACAATGGCAAACCTTTTACAACGGCAAATTGCCGTAGGTATAACCTTTAACGACGGGGGCTACCGGCACGAAAATTTTGTTGACGTTAAAAGTTAACAACGGTATTTATGCCTTTAACAACGATTTATTACCGACGTTAAATCTCGACTTTCTTGTAGTGGCACACGCTCGACGCTTGGCAGGTAATTCGATTTCGAATATGGTCTGTAGCTCAGGGGAGTAGTTTCACTGCTATGTGCGTTTTGGTGTTGCTGAATTGTTGAACTCGTTATTTGACACTCGTTTGAGCTTTCAGCTTCGTATCTGCGTGGTGAAATATCAGTGAATTCGTATCTCTCTCTCTCTCTCTCTAGCGCGAGATTTAAGCGATTACTTGGATTATTCTCGCGTTTGAACTGAAAAGCTAATAGGGGTTTGTTGAAATTTCACTTTTGCACATTGAGATTTGAATGTTATTGTTTTTCTGCCTTTTCCGAACCCTTCGCTGTTCTTAACAGACTGACAAATGTTGCACCTTTTTAGTGGATTATTTAATATGCAAGTTGAGGTATTTGCTGAAGGTCAAGGCAGCAGGATCATTGATACACAGGATAACCAATCAGTTTTGTGGTCGTATCATGAATAGGCATTGAGAGGCTTACATGTGTTATTTTCTGGAAACACTTTTGAGGTTCTGTGAAATGTATGCCTACTGCTGCTTGCTTCATATGTGTCATAAGCTTAAGAACATGTCATATTTTTACAGTTATTCTGGAGTTCTCTATTTGTTAATAATCACAGTTTTTTCTCTCTAGGATATGCAATCAATCAAGAACTGTTATGACAGCTTACTATCAGCTGTGCCACAGCGAATAGTGCATATGGTAGATATCAAACTTTCTTTGGCTGCTCATGAATTCCTCTTTTGTATCCCAAGGTTCTGATTAATAAAAAGATGTTTGCTATGTGGAATTGTGGATGCATTTGTGTCATTTAGGATAGTATACCTTATCATAGAGGAACGACTAGATAGTAGAATAGTGGAAGTAACCCCATTATGAAGCTAAAGATTATCAATATTTTCAGCAGAAAAGTATATGTTTCAACTCTTTTTTGAATTGCTAGGCAGAGAACAAGCACTCTTCTTAAATTGACATATACAACAACCAATTCAACGTAAATGACCATGTATTTCACGTTTCTTGCTTTTTCTTTTCATCATTTGTTATTAGTGGTACTATAAAAAGTATTACAGTTCTTTTTTTCTTTTGCCTTAGATAAGTATGAATAACTCTGCTTTCCAGAGGTTATGCACTCACTCACTGAGGAAGTGAAGAAGCTCTTCAAATAATTACCTTGCAATTAACTGGTTGACAACATTGGTGTTTGGGCGTGATATTGAAGTGTAGATCTGAAGAGAAACATGAGTCTTCCCCAGAAACAGAAGAGAAGAATGATCAAGTTGAGGTGTCAACCGAGTAGGAAAATATTGCCTTGACAGATATGAATAGGAATAGTGATAGTGAGAAAATATAGAAAATAGAAAATTGTTGTATGTATTATGAATTCGTTTGATGCTACTTGATGTTTATTTAACTGGATTTTCATCAAACAGAATCAGATATTCAAGAAGAAAATAAAATGAAATGGTTGCAAATGTGGTGACTTATGTTTGTGGAGAAGTTGTTAAATGACGTTTTATCTTCTTCTAAATGTTATTAAACAGTTACTTTAGTTTGGACATTTTGTTACCTAACTGTTACTACTTCATAATCCATAAACATAAAAGGGGGGTAGAATCGTCTTTAAATTAGGTCACGTGACTTGCACGTGACAGTTTAACGGAAATATGTGACGGAAACTTCACGGAGTAACCTTTCAGTCGTCACATGTTCAAACTTAAGTAACGTTTCAGCTACACACAAAAAATGAGTAACCTTTTAATTACATGGGCCAAACATAAGTAACGGTTGAGGTAATTAACCCTATTTCTATATGTAAAATTTATAGCTTCTAATAGTTCATATCAAACATATATTTCTCACTCATTTATGGTATGACATGCAACTTAGTTTAGCATTTTCTAAAGTCTCTCATTCATTGTTTAAATAAGTTATGAAATTTCATTTATTTGTACCTAATTCTCATGTACACTTATGATTTTTCTTAATTTTATTTCATTTACTAAATTTTATAGAATACTACAAATAGATGCATATATTAAAGATTTTTCTTACAAAATAAATTTAAGGTCAAATCAAGAATAATTATGTATATTACATGTCCATTCTATGAAAATAATAATTGCATGTTAATATCATGTACATAATTATGATTATGTATGGAAAATAAATTTAGGGTATGAACAAAAAATTAATAATATTATTAATATAGTTTTTCTTACTATTGTTTTTTATAAAATATCATTGTTATATTCTATTACAATCTACAAATGTTGTGGAATTAAAAAGCTAATTAATATAATTGAATATAAGCGACAATTGCTATAACTAAAATGTATTTTTTTAAATAGGTTCTATTTATTTAAAAAGCTAATTGATGTCACCTCATATTTATAATTGTTGACATTCATTTTTATTATCTACTCCTTTATTTTTAAATACTTTTATGAATAAATGATCCTTGTACTGTATAATAATATTATACAATCACTCAGTCAGACTCTAAAAAAACTTCAGAATGAAGAATTTACGATGTTTAAGAGACTTTAATTTGTTAATCGTGCATTTATCGTCCCAAGTTGGATACACATGCAATGCAAATTGCATGAACCACGCAATGTCACAAATTTAAGTTTCAAAATAACAAATCTAACTTGTACTTTTGTATGACCATTTAATTAAAAATTAGACGGAGGTAGAGTATTGAAATTGTAATTACTTTACGTACGAAAGTAATTATCCATGCAATATTTCAAAAAATTTAATTAAAAATTACCATTTTCTCTACTTACAAACAATATAACCGAGAGAGAGGCGTCTGCTGAGGACTGAGGTCGGAGGTGAGCGAGATGCCTTGCAGAGGTCGGAGGTGAGAGAGAGTCTGCAGAGGACTGAGGTCGGAGGTGAGTGAGATGCCTTGCAGAGGTCGGAACTGAGCGAGATGCCTTGCAAGCACTACTTCCATTTTGAAGAAGAGAACTGAACGGGGAATTATTAAACAATTGGAGAAGAGAACGGTTCTCGTCCACTAGCGGGGATTGGAGACTTGAAAATTTTTTAAAGAGCCGTGAGCGGGAAATTATTATCACGGCTCAAATTAAATGAGTTGTTAAAATATTTTTTAAAAAAAATATTGTCCATTTATCACGGCTCATTTGGTTTTGAGCCGTGATAAATGAGCAAAAGGTTTTTAAAAAAAATTCACGGCTCATTTGGTTTTGAGCTGTGATACAATATGTAAAACTTGCTGCTCAACCTTAAATGAGACTGGAAAATTATAGAAAAAATAACGGCACTTGTTATTGAGCCGTTAAAAAAAAAAAGTAAATCACGGCTCAATGTTAATTGAGCCGTGATATTCAATGTAAAATTATTTTTAACGGCTCAATATACATTGAGTCGTGAAGTTTAGCCGTTATTTGCCATTCCTCCCGTAGTGATGTCACGTGTGCATAAAAATTCTATTTGACATAGGCCATCAATTAGAAGTTATGAATCCGACATTCGGAATAAGATCATTTAAAAAAAAAAAATCTTTGTTAAAATGTCATATAACTTAACTAAACTAATATTAATATAGATAGATAGAAATTCAGAAGCCAACGGAAGTAGCATAACCCTTTACGTGAAAAGAAATGAATTTATTCACGTTTATTTTGATTAGGACGTACACTAGTGGCCTACATTTTGACCACCGTGAAAAAACCCTAGGCCTTCACAAATGGATAAATCTCGTACCTAAAATTGCAACTACCACCAACAACCCTACCTCCTTCCTTCCCATCACAGCAGCTCGGGAGCTCTCCGATCGCATCATCAAGACACTTCTTGCACTCACTCGGTGTTATATCCCTCGTGCACTGAACCAGACCGTAGATCTTTGTCGAGGCATCGAGGTCGGATTCCCCAGTCTTATACATCTTCGGGTTCTCATAAGCTTCATCGGCTAGCTCTGTCAGAAGCTCCCTCGTCTTGTTATTAAAAACAGTCGGGTTCGATACGTTATTCAAGTTCCACATATAGAACCGGTTCTCATAGTCGATCTTTCCAAAGAAATCTTGATCGGAATACTTGACCATGCAGTTATCGTACCAAATAACCGCACCCTTGTTGTTTGGGCACTGTTTTCGGGTCTCACTGACTGACTCAGCGACACAGGACATGCAGTCTGAGGACGATACGTCACCTCTACACAAGCCTAGACCGTATGTCTGGTCCTGGTACTGACCAACTGAGCCCTGACCGAACCCAGTGGGTGGGACCTTATACGAGAGGTCGCCCGCAAGCTTATTCAAGTTTGCCTCGTAGAGGCTGCTCTTGGTGAAGTTTCCAGACGAGGTCGAGCAGAAGTGGAAGAGTGGGTCGGCCGCTGTGACACATTGGAGGAAGAGGGCATAGGTAGCTAAGACAACAAGCAGGGATTTGGAAGGAGACAGAGACATTGTCATCAATGTTTGCAAGTACTGTTGTCGGAAACTAGTATGTTCGTGGGGTGTTGGATGTAAACTATAAAGACAGACTCTTTATTTATAGAAGAGATGAAGAACAATGGTTCTGGGGTTTGACCCAATCTGTAGATGTTTGACTTTTTCTCGGTTTGCAGTTGTATGCCAACATGTTCAATCGTGGGCGGGCGGCGTTTAATGGTGTTATGATATATATATTCTTCTATTGATAATATCATGCGACTAAAATTTGGATGGAGAATGAGTGGATAAGCTATATATATAATAATTATAATAAATAATAATGATTAAGTGGGTTATGAGTAGGTTAGACTTTAGAGAATCAATTTTGTATATCCGTGAGTTTCGTAAATCTAAAAAATTCATGAAGAGGCACACACATTGGAAGATGACATTAGGTCGTATCTCACAGCAACTTTTATTTATTAATTTATTTCATGGGAAAATTTCATATATTAAGTTTGACCGATTAAAGCATGATATATTTGTTTGTTTCTTCCTCCCAAGGTCTTCAAAATATTATCATTTTGATTTTGATTTTTCCTTCAAGAAAATTCCCATCACATACTTAGTCTAAACGTCCCACTCTTTTTGTTGTAAACATATTTTCTTTGTTTTTGCTAAGTTAGGAATTTAAAAAGTTGTAAGGAATCGGTCTCGTACAATCTTCGCTTAGCTAAAATACATTATTATTTAAGAGTGGAAATTCATATATGTCGTGTCTAATCATATCGTATCACTAAATATGTCATGTCAGATTAACCGTGTAAATGCATAATTCTCAAACATATCTCCAAACTTAAAACACAAATATGACACGATTATTAAATATATTACTTGCGTCACATACGATTAACTTTTTGAACAATAAAAACTTAATAAAAATAAATTACTAGCACAAGTTATTTCACACAACACTAAATTCACAAAATTCATATTTTAATTTCAAATTAGGTTTTAAAATCAACAAGTCATTCAAAAACATATACAATAGCAAATTAAAATATTAGATACATAAACTTAATCTTGTTATATGTATAAAAACTCTTTAGACATGTGATGTATTAATGTCAAACGCAGATACTCATTGATAAGACAGCTACATATTATAGTTGGTATTGCTATCAATATTTAAAAAAGCCAAATGCTACTTAAAATCCTAACAAAGTTAGATGAAGATGATCATGATAAGTACTATTAACCTTTATAGTATAGGTTCTTGCAATTTTTATAATTAAATATATATATAATTTTTGAAGAAACACATATTTTAATTTAATCAAGTAATTAAATTATTAAAGAATATCATCACATCATGTTAGGTCAGCACCAATAATACATAGTGTATATTATGCGGACTCATGGTGAAGTACTGAAGTTGATAGAATGAACTTTTGTAGCACGGCGTTTGGAAAACTTGGAACCTTCTTCGGTCTATGTATTTTGACCTAGAAATATATTTTCTAGCTGAATAATAAATCTTAAAAATTTAAGTATATATAATATTCGTCATAAGAAAATGGATGTCCATTAGTATATTGATAATAATATTGGAAAAATCTGAAACAAAAATGGTTTTCCAAACGAAACAAATGTTTTTGTACCAATATATTTGAAAATGATAGTAATTGATACTTCCGTTACTTTTCTGTTCAAAAAATATGTTAAATATTTTCATATTTGTTACATTAACCAAATATTTTTCTAAATATTACAACTCAACCCTACAAACTTACAATAATATTACAAACAAGTCCTGACTTGATTTGAGCCACACACGGGGTCCCCTAGCTAGGGTCTGAGCCCAGAACAAGTCACCCAACCCTGCGGGACCTAATTTGGGCTCGGATCCAGACCATAGGACCCCCGTTTGGGGATCAATTGGAGTCTCAATTGTTTGAACCGAACCCAACCAGGTTTGATCCAAACTGATTTGAGCTCCAATTGAGCCCTAGTTGGAGGTCCTATGGTATGGGTATGAACCCATACTAGGTCGCCCAACCATGAAGACCTGATATGTGTTCAGAACCAGACCATATGACCCCCGATTGGGGCTCCAATTGAGCCATAATCGAGGGTACTATGGTCTGGGTCCGAGCCCAGACCAAGTCCCCACGGTTGAGTGACCTGATCTTGGTTCGGACCCCGATATGTCTCGAATCGTGTCGAGACTTGTTTGTAACATTAATGTAAGTTTGTAGAGTTTAATTGGAACATTTAGAAAAAAAATTGGTTAATTTTGCAAATATGGTTAATGCAATTTTTTAACAGAAAATTAATGGAGGTACCAATTATCACAATTTTCAAACATATTGAACCATTAACCATAACAAAAAAACATGTTAGACGATAAACCATTTTGTGCAAACATCTATTTTCAATCTTTTTCCTTAATTGTTTAAGGACATTTTGAAAATCTTTTTAATATTTAATTTTGAAAAATTATTTTCTTAACGTTTAGATAAGTACGTATTTTGAGAAGAATTGCGTGAACTGCAAGGATCGTGGTAACTTCTCCATGTGCAGAATCATGTGGATGGATGGTTTGATTTTGTTCTTTTTAAGGCAATTAATATTTTGGCTAGATAGATTGCTTAGAAATGTGATAAATAAGTTATTTTTTTATGCATTTCAGCACTCAAAATGTCAAATTAATTTATGATTTATGTCAAACATATAATTTTCAATTATAAGTATACAAAATTTAATAATTTCTTTCTATTTCATATGTACATTTATGATTTTGTCTTAATTATATTTTATATATTGACATTTACACAATATTAATATACATAAAATAATATTTGATGGATATCAAGTGTAAATATATCAAAATTTGCAATTAAAAATTAAATAAACTAATAAAGAATATAGTTAGTTTATTAAATAATATTTTTTATTAAAGTCGATATCAACTTCGTTTACTCTATTATAATTGAAATATTAACACATAAATAATAATAATAATATGAAGGTAAATTTTTAACATTTTTAATATAAACTAGACTCCGGCACGCGCTACGCCCATGCACATTGTCGCCGTTGTTCGTGCGTGAGGTCTTACGAGGACATGATCAACCCGACTCCTGGTGTAAACACCTGATTTTGACTCGGGGTCAAAATACCGTACGCGAGGAATCGAGCCAAGAGAAAACGATATAAAAATAAATAAATAAATTTTAAAATATCTAAAAAAATATCAAAAAAGTATCTACATATATTTTGTGTATAAATAAGGGAGAGAAATGAAAGAAAAAATGGAGAGTGTCGTGAGAAATAGGAAGGAGATTGGAGGAAATGAATTATTTTTTTTGAAAAAGAGTGAAAAAAAATAGAAAAAGAGTGGAAAAAAAATATCGATAATTATCGGTCTCGGTTCCTCGTACGGTATTAAACCTCCATTGAGTTAGGTATATTTCTCTCATATTCATATTCATATTCATATTCATATTCATATTTGTATTTTATAAATGTGAAATAAAATTGAGAGTTTATATACATATATTATATATTTATGTATAATATACTTGTTAATATATATATATATATATATATATATATATATATATATATATATATATTTATGTATAATATATATTTATATTATGTTTATACTATATATATTTATATTATGTTTATGTATTACTATATATATATATCTATATGTATAATATATATTTATATTATGTCTATGTTATCTATCTATCTATATGTATAATATATATATATATTATGTAAATGTGAAAACAAATATTTCAAAAATGACTTAGGTCATTCCCAAACTTTGATGAAGGTTACAACTCGGTCCTTGGACTCTCGGGTCATTTTTGGGACGTTATCGAGTGTTATAAACCAAACCGGAAAAGTTTTGGGCAATTTGTGCAGTTTTTGAAATATTTTTTTTTATTCAGCTACTTTTTTTTTAAATTTGCATTTTGATTTCTAAACTTTTCTAGACATTCTATGATTTCTCAAAATGTTACAAATAAGTCTAGAATAATTTTCTGGTTATTTTTGGAATTTTATCAAGTGTTACAAATAATTCTAGAATAGTTTAGGGTCAATTCTATAATTAAAAATAAAAAATCAGTTTAGTTATAATATTTTCAAAAATTACAATTTTGATTCCTAAATTTTTCTGGACATTCCATGACTTTTAAAAATGTTACAAATAAGTCTAGAATAATTTTCGGGTTATTTTAGAACTTTACCAAGTGTTACAAATAAGTCCAGAATAGTTTAGGGTCTTTTCTGCAATTTTCAAAATATTTGTCCAATTCAGCTCAAATTTTAATAAATTGCATTTTGGTCCCTATATTTTTTGGACATCTTATAATTTCTCAAAATGGGACGAATTAGTCCAACGAGCTTAATATCTTCAAAAAATCATTCGTGCATATTTTGACACGTTTAAAATGGCTCGAGAGTTAAACCATTTTTTTTTTCGAGCACGATTAACTTCAGTTCTCTTTTGTTTATTTAAAATTAACTCATAAAAAAATGTTTATACATGATTTAAAGAAAATGCATATAGTCTTTTTGGGTCAAGCGTGATCAAAACTGGCAATTAGGGTAAATTGAAAAACATTTCAAAAGCAAACTAAAGTACCGAAATGGCGGATTTTGAGCTTGCGAGTTTTTAAGACGTAATCAAACCCCTGAACTCGATTATCTGGACGTAGACCTTTCTAAGCCCTAGGATGTTAACTCCATGTACCCTAGGCAATTTTAGGATTCTGATTAGCCTTTAATTAATCGGTGGCGACTCTTTCAATTTTTTCGGTCCAGTTGATGACCCCGCTCGACCAGGACCCGTCGCTCGCCAAAACCCGATATTTTCAAAAAGAAATTTAAAAATATTTTCCAAAACGGGTCGGGGAATTCGGATTTGACGTCCGACAATTTGGCGACTCTGCTGGGGACGTCTTTTATAGGGTTTAGGCTTTGTCATGTTTGCTTTACCATATTATAGTTTTTCCTTATTCGTTTTGACCGTTTGCTCATGCTTGCAGTTTCAACTTTTGTCCAAAAGGCGATGTAATTGTAATAATTCAAAAAAAAAAGATTTAAATTCTTGTTTTGCACACACCACGCTGGTTACCATTACCCGCTCGGACCTGGAGCACATTAAGAGTTTAGGGAGTTTAGTAGGGGAATGCGCCAGGAGCGGTTTGGATCGCCGGCATGCACCTAAAAAACTCAACTCGATGATCGGAATGGGCCTATGATCCTCTACAGGGGGTGAGGTTCCGCCGGTTCAGAGGACCTAGAAATTCCATCCCGTTAAAACAAAAGCTCCACACCACGCTTAACCTTCTACCAGTTTCGTGTTTGTTCCTTTTCTCGTGTTTTTTTTTTGCCATAGATTATGACATGTATAGGATTGGGCCTTTTGTATTCCATAAACCTCTGTAAATGTAATAACTTAGTAGTGACATTTACTTTCTCGCATTTGCATTGCATTTTTCTAAAACAAAAAACAAATGTAAGTTCCGTTCATTTTGTATTGTATCCTTAGGACGTTTCACATATCATCTTTGGTAAGGATGAAGCAGACAAACCACTGTCCTCGCACCAAGGCTATTCAACCCCCCACGGTCGAAATTGCCCGAAGATGGAAAGCCATGACAAAAGAGGATCAGAAGTACGTGAATGAGAACATTGGCGAGGTTCATGAACTCGCAAACTACAAAGTCAACTGAGCTCTCCTCGATGCTTTGTCTGATTTTTGGGATGTAAAAAACGTCGTCTTCGTGATAAACAACAATGAACTCACACCTACGCTCGAAGAATACCGTCAACTCGTTCAAGGGGTAGATTGGGATCGTGAAATTGTTCAACCCGACCTCCAATAAAGAGGCGAAGATAGTACATTGGCCAAACTGCTCAAAGTCACAACAAACAAAATGTCCACCGACCTCAGGTTGAATAGGGGTCATGGCTTATCTATTGAACTTTTGGTATATTAGATAGAGCACCGAATTGCCGATAAAACAAATGCCCCGGGGAGATGCCATGCTTTTATTTTACTTGTTTTGGGAACGGTCGTATTCCCCTTTTCTAATGGTCTCATCGATTCAGCTATGGCTAAGGTCATTACCCAAGTAATAGAAGGCAAGAGTTTCGTGACGGCATTGCTCGCCGAAACCATTGCATCTCTAAACATTTTAAAAACAAAAGGGAAAGGAGAACTTAAAGCAAGTCCGGCCTTACTTCAGATTTGGTTCTTAAGCCATATAAAAGAATTTGGCATGAATTTTCTCCGGGTAAACTTTTTAGGTGACAAAAGGGTTATCTCGAGAATGTTAGGTCGATCATTGTTCGAAGCTGAGAAATGGAAAGCCCTCGATTGGAAAATTTATAATTCAAAATTAACGCATAAGGACATTTTATGGATGGCTAGATGGTTACCCATCCACCGTTCTACGATCCTTAGATGCAAAACTTTCGAGGGAGTTCCACTTCTCAGTCATCGAGGATCCATGACCACCTACCCTTCCCGAGTTATTCGACAATTCGGTGGTTTCCAAGATATTACAGTGCACATTCATGGACCCCCAAGAGCATACAAGTGGCACAGCCGATCAGATATTGCAAACTCACTACGAGACTCAGTTCGACAAGTGAATGATGATTGGAGAAACCGAGTCCCACTATTCATAAATCTGATGGAATGTTCCACGACAAAGGAAAACGGATACCATGCGACAACAGAGTACATTTATAAGTTCTACTCGGCACCCGCAAGTCCGCATTTTGACCCGAAGGAGATAATCGGGGATAGGCCCAAGCAATCACCGTCATCGCACGAGGACATCTACGCGATCATGAAATCTAGGGTGGAAATTCAAAGTATTGCTTGGGCTGATGAGCACTCTAGATCCAAGAAAGAGATTCAACGCCTCCGCAATGAGTTACGGTGTGTGCGAAATGAAGTGAGAAGTCGGGATCGCACCTTGGAGAAATGTGAGGGCAAAATAGCTGAGTTGAATGGCACCCTTGAACAATCCAGACGAAGGGCGAGACAACTAAAAAGATTTTCGAAATGCATGTCCCCGACCTTCCTTCGAACCAAGGAGCAAGCGACAAATGCACTCAACGAGTTGCGTCGTCGTGTGAAACGTCTTAAGAATTAGACTTTGATTGACCAACTCCTTTTAGAGTATTGTTTGAAAAAAACGTTTGTTGTATATGTCATCAAAGCCTACGAATGGAATGAACGGAACATGCATATTAAAAAAAAACATGCATGATCAATTGTGTATTTATCATTCTTAATATGATATTTGAATGAGTTAGGCACATCTGGCAAGAACAAGCCCAATACGCACTCGCGGTTTGGTTCAACGGGAACGAATGGAGTTATATATTAGATCAATTTATTTATTGTTTTTTTACTTTGGTATTTTCAGAGTTTATAAAATATGTGTAAGTTAAGTTTAATTATATTTTAATTTCAGATATAGTTATCACATGTTTAATTATCATATCAACACCTCAAGCACGATAAATATTTATCATATTTGTTTCTAAGAATATGATTAAAAATTATATGTCGGTAGTTGGACAAAATTAAGTATTTTACTTATGATATCCAACTAACCTTTCTCTGAGTATTTTACTCCCGACATCCGACCGACCTTCGTTTGAGTATTATAGTCCCGAGATCCAACTTTTCTTTGAGTATTATAATTCCGACATCCGACCTTTCATTGAGTATTATACTCCCGACATCCAACTTTTTTCGACATTCGACCTTTCTTTGATTATTATACTGCTGACATCCTCTGGATTTGAACATGGGCGCTGTCACTATTTATAATTTAAGATGCACGCCTTAACCAACTGTCTCATAAATCCGAACATGTCAGTGAAGACATATTTAATATACTCTTAAAATCTCTTAACAAACTCATTATCATGTCTATGAAACGACGATTATCAAAAATATATTGTGACAACATCAAGAAATTACCAGAAAAATAAAATTACATATTTGATTAATATTTTCCTTATTTTGTTATTTTGATATTTTCAAAGTTATTTATTTTAATATTTTCAGTGTTCATAAAGTAGAGTTGAGAGTTAATTAAATTCATATTTTAATTTTAGATATATTTGAAATGTAGATTTAAGTAAATAAATACTCACATAATATAAATTTGACAAATCCTAAAAATACTTTGTAAAGATAATAAATAATAAACACTGAAAATTAAAATTGATTTTTATATTTGAGTAATTCGTAAAATATTATTTCAACACATCACCTAGGTTATTTTAATTCTGTAGTAAAATATTTTTGTTACATTTTTCTCGACGTGTAATACCTAAATTTTGGATGATATTAGTTTGGAGTAATAACATATTAACAACTTTGGGAAGCTGAAATCATTTATGCATTAATATTTAATATTAATAATACAAAAAATTTATAATTTGTTTTTAACATTTTAATAATATCATTATTTGAAAATACTCTATAATACATAATTATCATTATGAAAAATATGTACATTAATCATATATCTCCTTTCAAATTTGATTATTTGTTTTTGTATTTATTGCTTCACCTGAAAGATTATGTATATTCAACATACAAATATAGTCAATTTTGATCAATTTTAATTCTATTTGAATTATTTAAATTTATAGATGAAATGTATTTTTATAACGACAGTCCTTACAATTCAAAAAAATCTTTAACTTCTTGGAAAGAAGAGAGAATGTTTTGAAGAAAAAACATCTATATAATTAATTGTAAAAACATTAAAAAGGTCACAATTACAAAACAAATATGACGACTTGAGAACATAATATACAATTATCATTATTATGTAAAATTATAAAGTTATATAAAATAACAGATATAATAATTAAATAAAATAAAATTTAAAAAAACGTGATAAATAATAAATGGTACATTTTAATTATTTATTGCTTCAAATAATAAATAAATGGTACATTTTAATTAATTCAATCTAAGGTTTTAGATCCACTGTTATCTTAATGTCCAATAAAGTAAAAAAAAATGGTGCATGAGAAAAAAAAAGATAGTGATAAAGAAAATATAATTATTCATATTGTTTAAATTATAATGTTGCATAAGTGTATAGCTGGTTAATAGGTATGTCTTCAAGTTATAAAGTCATAAGTTCGAGTCTCCGTGAAAATATTTTTTATAACATTTTTTAGAAGACATTTAAATGACCAAAATAGTCATGATAAATATAAATTATTGAATTATTAAAGGACATTTTTGTAATCTAGACAGATGACGGTTACATAAACATGTTCAGCCTTAATAATATACTAGACCCCGGCAAGCGCTACGCGCGTGCACGTTGTCGTCGTTGGTCGTGTATGAGGTCTTACGAGAACATGATGAACTCGACTCATAGGATAATACAAGAATAGTACAAGCATTGAGCACTTCATAAAAATATTATTAATGTAAAACTAAACTTAATTTGCATAAGATTACGCCTTAATAAAATTTAAAAACTCTTAAATATTTTTAAATAATTGCTCGAGCGACCGGGAGCATATAACACTATCGAAAGGAATCCCGGTCGCTCGAGCAATTTTTTTAAAATATTTAAGAGTTTTAAAATTTTATTATTTCATTATCTTAGTTTAATTTATTAAAAACTAACTTAGTTTGTATAATTAGTTTTAATGTCCAATAAAGTGAAAATATAATTTCATTTGTTAGCGATGTATAAAAAAAATGGTGCATGAGAAAAAAGAAAGAGATAGTGATAAGGGTGTAGCTAGTTAATACGTATGTCTTCAATTATAATGTCATAGGTTCGAGTCTCTGTATAAATATATTTTTAGAACATTTTTTAGAAGACATTTAAATGACCAAAATAGTCATGATAAATGTAAACTAATTAGATTATTAAAGGGTATTTGTGTCAATTTACAGGCGGTGGTTACAAAAACCACTTCGGCCTTAATAATATAATATATATATATATATATTTGGTTAGGTTACGTACAAGTGTGACAAGTTTGTTAAAACTCTCTTATTTCTAATGTCAAATTTATAGCTTCTAATAGTTCATATCAAACATATATTTCTCACTCATTTATGGTATGACATGCAACTTAGTTTAGAATTTTCTAAATTCTCTCATTCATTGTTTCAATAAGTTATGAAATTTCATTTATTTGTTCCTATTTCTCATGTACACTTATGATTTTTCTTAAGTTTATTTTATTTACTAAATTTTATAGAATACTACAAATAGATGCATATATTAAAGATTTTTATTACAACATAAATTTAAGGTCAAATCAAGAATAATTATGTATATTACACGTCCATTCTATGAAAATAATAATTGCATGTTAATTTCATGTACATACTTATGTTTATGTATGGAAAATAAATTTAGGGTATGAACAAAAAATTAATAATATTATTAATATAGTTTTTCTTACTATTGTTTTTTATATAAATATTTTTATAAAATATCATTGTTATATTCTATTACAATCTACAAATGTTGTGGAATTAAAAAACTAATTAATATAATTGAATATAAGCGACAATTACTATAACTATAATGTATTTTTTTTAATAGGTTGTATTTATTTAAAAATATATGACGCTAATTGATGTCACCTCATATTCATAATCGTTGACATTCATTTTTATTATCTACTTCTTTATTTTCAAATACTTTTATGAATAAATATAAATAATCCTTGTACTGTATAATAACTAAATTATTTTTTTTAATATTTTCACAATAATATAATTATTATTTTTGTTGTATAATTGAATTAATATTAAATAAATAAACTGTGAATAATAGTATATATATATATATTCATATAAATTTTTTTATTAAATCATAAACTAACATAATTATCATATCCTCAAATCTAGTCTTTGAACTAATGCTAAGGAACTGAGATGATTGGTAATGTTATCTAGTCTTTAAACTAATGCTAAACAGCATTCATTAGTTCCATATCTTTTGGAACATTTACAAATAATTTTCCATGACGAACTTTTGGTTCAACAACTATATTGGCAAAATATTATACAATCACTCAATCAGACTCTAAAAGAACTTCAGAATGAAGAATTTACGATATTTAAGAGACTTTAATTTGTTAATCATGCATTTATCGTCGCAAGTTGGATGCACATGCAATGCAAATTGCATGAACCACGCAATGTCACAAATTTAAGTTTCAAAATAACAAATCTAACTTGTACTTTTGTATGACCATTTAATTAAAAATTAGACGGAGGTAGAGTATTGAAATTGTAATTACTTTACGTACGAAAGTAATTATCCATGCAATATTTCAAAAAAGTTAATTAAAAATTACTATTTTCTCTACTTACCAACAATATAACCGAGAGTAATCATCCATGCAACATTAGAAACAATGTCTCGAGAGAAGGGAAAAGAGCAACCAAAGTTTCCCTTTTATTGAGGAGAGCTATTTGTTGATGGCTCAGGATTATAATCATATTCTTCCCCCGCTTTCACAAATCTACCTTTGACACGTTTTCGGGTTTCAGCTCGAGCTTTTCTTGATGCGTATCGTATCTGCTTTTCAAACCTATCAACACAACAACAAAAATAATGCATCACAATTACCTCTAGTGTTAGGATCAAATTCAGATTTCCCAATTAAAATTTTGGTTGAGCAGCTTTACTTTCATGGAATTGGAAACAGTGTTGTTATAATCTCGGTAAGAAAATGTAATTTTTTATCCAATGAACATATAAACTGAGAAACTATTATATGCTTCACAAACAAGTATTTTATCCAATTATTATAACACTTTAAATATATGGAGTCTATTAGGATTAGTGAGAAACTTACGATCTTAATTTTCTTTTCTCGTGGTATCTCAGCTTGGCTTTTTCTCTAGATCGCGGTCTAACCTCAGGATTCGACTCCCATGGTTCTTCCACAGACAACAACTTCGACCATGAATTGGAATCTTGTTGGTTGTCAGTAGCTATTGTTGTTGTCTCCTTAGCGTTGATGATGTTAGGCAGCAGTAGAAACGTGTTCGACTCAGGCAATCCCAAGTTAATGCTCTTGTTACAAGTCCAGTTAGGGTTAGGGTTCATCCCAGATGACATCCCAACGACAGAAGAACTAGTTGTAGGGATGTACGAGGATGGAAAAGCGACCTTATGGTCGGAATAGCTAGGTACCTATATATACATATATATAGAAAGATATATATAGAAAGATATATATAGAAAGAGAGATTCGGCTAATAAACTTACGTGAAAAAATAAAGTAACTCTTGTTGGGAAAATATACTATTATATAATATGTAATATATGTGAAGTTATATATCCAACCTCGATAGGGTTTGTCGTCTCACCCATAGAAACATTGCTTACTGCTGCAATAGTCTTTATCTCCTCCGGTAGAATCCTATCCATGTCTCCCTCAAACTGGCATTTGTCTTGGTAATCATTTGGAAAAGGGGTTTGTATTTGATAAAGATTGTCATTATAAGGAACCCCCATGTTTTGTGAACAGCTTGGTAGCATCTGAACAAATTGCAATATACATTATATAGATACATAGCTTAATTAATTGTGTTCAACATGTACAATATTTGCAGGAACCATTAAGTATTAACCTTAGACAAGCTTAGCGTGGGAGGAGAGACATTTGACACGAAACTCGGATCGTAGTGATGATCAGTAGAAGGTTGGAGGTCGACGGTGTCGTCCGTTTTGCTATTCATCACCATATCCAAATCATCTTCAATATTATCTCCATTAATATTCTGCAACACAGCAGAATTCATATCATTTTCATTTAAAGATAATGACGACGTGTCTTTTAAGTTTAAAACTCCCCAATCAGAATTTGGCTGGTCCAGGACCAATGCCCAAATCTTGCTGAACTCTTCCATGGAAGGGCAACCAGTGTAGCAACTCAACATATGCCGCGAATGTGCCATGATATCGGAGCAGTTGCCATCACAATCTTCACATAACGATAACTTCTCATCATTGCATCGAGTAACCGCGATTCCCGAATTGCATTGATCGCAGATAAGTGATCGAAGGTGGCTTTGAGCTAACGAGTTTGCAGAATGGATATAATGGTCGCACAGGAAGCATAGCCGAGCTGAATCAGATTTACAGTAAACTATGGCTCTCGTTACACTGCAGAAGTCGCAGCATGGCTTTTGCCATTGTTGTTGTGGGTACATATAGGATCGGTTTCGTGAACTGAGTTTGGATACGTTAATTAGCCTAGGATGATGTCATTGTCGGGTCATCCATGCAACTCAAGAAACCATTGTTTCAAGGACAAATCTTCGTAGACTCAAAATGGAAAGGTACGTACAAGTACGAAGGTGCTTTAATCTCTTCAGTTAGAGCCTTAATTCCACGTTTTGATTGAGTCAATAGAATTAAAAGGATCTACACACGTGCTCAATACAAAGGTGATGACATGGAAGCGCAGATTGTGGACAGTTTGAAGCTTGGGCTGTTGACTCGGGTTTTCTTGCATGAATATGTTGTTCATTATGAGAGAAATAAGGGATAGACTCTATAACTGAGGATTTGGTAGCTAGGGTTTCCCATAATACAGGAATGAAAGCGATCTAAATGCTAATTTAAACTTGTTCGACGGAGGTGTCTGCTGACGTGGCATTTTAAACCAAATTACAATTAAATCCACGTCGATCTATAATCACACAAATATGAAAGGATATGTTGTTGTAAATTAGTTGTTTAACTATGTAAAACTTCTAAGGTAGCTAGAAGTTTCAAGTATATTTTTTAATTGATTGTTTCAAACATTTTTCTTTTTTAAAAGTTCTTTTTTTAAACGAACCATACTTTTACTTTATATATATAACTATGTTTTTACTTGTTTTTTTTCAGACTTCTAACTAAATATTTTTAAAACGAATTTTTCCTTTTTCCATCCTATATTTATGGTATTTACTGTTTTTAATCTCTTTTTTCTTCCTATTTTTAGATTTAATGTAATATCTGAATTAATTATCAAAAAGTTATCCAAATTTGACCACCGGTTCACGGTTCGGCCGGTCTAAACCGGACCAACCCGGTTTACTGTGCGATTAACTGTTCACAAGGGAAAAAAAATGAAAAATGAAAATACATACATATTCTCAAACACATACATAATTACCTCAAACTACATAATTTCACACACACACAAACTACATAATTTCAATTTCAAACCCACATTACTCTCAATTCTCAAACACAATACACAATAGTGTCAAAATCAAACACAATGACAATATGTTAAAAGTTTAAACATAACTTCTAAACTTCTCTTTGATCAACGAAGTTAAAACGTACTGATAAACTTGCATCATTCAACGAAGTTAAAATGCAGTCTTTCCTATCGCCTTAAGGTCTGTAAGATGTACTCAACATAAAGGTCCCTGCAATGTCTGTGTGGATATCATGAAATTAGAGGTGGAGTTATTAAATTGCAGTAGTAGCAAAATGTGATTGTTATTGGCTTACATTGAGTGTTGGATCGTTTCAAATGCAGTTTTTGAGGGCAAGAAGTCATCCACAACAACCTCTTTATTTTCATTGTTTTTATCTGTTCACTCTCTTAAGGAAAATACGATAAGTAGAACGAAACTTTCTAACTATCAATCTATCTATAGGTATGTTAAAAGTCAACTGCAAGCGAGAAATCAAAGGAATGATGCATTCTTCAAAGAAGCGGCGGATTTCAGCAAGGCGTTGTGGGGGAAGCTCTTTGATGTCAGTGTAGTGTTTGTACTATGGATCATCAACACAAACTGCAATGATCTTGTCGTCTTTCTCTCCCTGAATTCAAAGTTACAACATTCAAAACATGTTAACATCAAATTTATAAGATAAAACAGGAAAATCATTAACAAAGGGAACATTTTTTTTTTCTAATAGAGAATATGGACTTCATTCACTATTTAGGAGAAAGAACCTGGTCAATCATGGGCATCAGTCCAATGGCTCGGGCAGGCAGAAAGATCCAGCGGCTGAACTGCTGAAGCGAAGAATGGAGTCGGAGAAGAGAAGATGAAGCAGTCACGCGACTGCTCAAATCAGGAAGACAAGAATGAAAAAACTGAACTGAACTAATCATCCAACCTAGCAGTGAACCGAACCGGTTGGTTTGAAAAAAGCCAGAAACAAACCAATCGATTTAAACCGAAAACCGTTTGGTTTGTAAAAAAAAAAACTGAAAATTTGAACCGAAAACCGACCGGTTTTTAAAAAACCGCACGGTTCAACCCTGTTCAAACACTGTTCATTTGCAAAACGGTCTTTTAACTGAGCCAAACCGGACAGGGATCCGATACCCGGTCGGACCGCCGGTCCGGTTCTGATAACTATGGTTCAAACTAATCAAGTGAAACCATTTTAAAACAAAAGGAATAAAGAATAGTACGGAAATACAACTGAAAGAACGAAAGAAGAAAATAGTGTCATTTGTTTCTTGCAGTTGCAGATTCACTATGAAAGGGCGAATGACCGTATCTTGTAACAGAAGAGAAGAAGTTTGGGCTATTCGGTTGAATATTTTTTTTAGGGTTAATTACTTAATTGGTTAAACATGTTTCACAATTATGCAGAATGGTTACACATGTTTCAAAATGTGATTAATTGGTTTTGAAATGTGACTAATTGTTTTTTTTACTGTTCACAATTAGAAATCACAGTTAAGTCACTATTTAGATACGTAAAATGACGTAATTACCATTTTCATCAATCAAGATGGGTTCTTCATCAACTAAGCTGTTCTTCGTCACCGAATTGAATTGAAGAACCCATAATCGAATTTCTGGGTTCTTGAAGAACCCAAAATCGCGTTTCTGGGTTCTTGAAGAACCCAAAATCGCGTTTCTGGGTTCTTCAAAAACCTATAATCTGATTTCTGGGTTCTTGAAGAATCCAGAAACAAGAACGCAGAAACGCGATTCTGGGTTCTTCAAGAATCCAGAAATCAGATTTTGAGTTCTTCGATTCGATTCTTGTTCTTAAAGATGATTCTGTGTTCTTCAATACCACTAGGGGCATTATAGTCATTTCATAATTCAATAATATGTTAAAAGAATTAATTAACGGTTTACTAACGAATTAATCAATTAATCACATTGGGAAATACATGTGTAACCAATTAATCACATAATAAAATCAAATGACCAATGCTGAAACAGTGAAACATGTAACCAATTATTATACTTTCTATTGAAGGTTTTTCTTCTGTAAGGAGGGTAACCCAGAAGGAAGCCCAACTACTTCTGAATTTGCGTAATCTAATTGCCCCTTCTTCTTCCCTCCCTTCGCTTGCACGAAACCAGGAGGGTAGATCCAGGGAAGCGAGATAGAGAGATCGATATTGCAGTTGAAGCTGACTCAATCTCAGATCCATCGTCTCACATGTAAGTTGTTCTCTACGCAATTTCATGGAGCTTTGGCTTTTCTGATTGTTCGACCTCATTTCTCAGTGCGGTTCATCACTGTATAAGGTTTGTGGAGCTTTTGTACCTCATCTTTACTTCCCACGTGATCAGGAATTCTTTGTTCGTAAATGCATGCATCATTGATCATTTTGGGTGGATGGATATTGACTGCTGATGCTGGTTTGTTACTTGTCGATGAGATTCGTGAGTTTGGAGTTTGAGTTACATCAGAGGAATCTATAATTATCTCTTGAATATAATGTAAGAGGACAGTGAGATCGGATAGAATCCTCATTATATGTACACACAATGCTACAAACGGATTTCAGTTTTTTTTTTTGAGGGGGCAATTGACTTCAATTTGGACGTAGTCTCAGTACTTTATCCAGGTTGATCCCTCCAATTGCAGGCATTTAAGCAGCCGCAGGTGACAGTCACCAGCTGCTTTATCTATGTTTGGAGGCCTTGTGACAAAAGTGACAGGGAGTCCTCATTTAAGGAAGTCTGGTAGCAGATCCGTGGTGTATGATTTTGGTTAGAAGCAATCCTCCTTCTGCTTTAGTATAAGTTGGCAGGAACTTATGCTCTTTAACTCCTTCACCAATCAAACATTCAGGTAATGAAGTGGGAAATGGAGTAGATGAAGTTGTTACACATTCCACTGAAGCGGGCGAATTGAAGACAATGAATGCCGCTGCAATTATGCCTTCCCCAATTATATTGTGGAGATTTAAGGTTTTAAATTAAACTAACAAGTTTTTGTTTAGATGTTTGTGTTTTATAATCATTTTGCTTTTGAATATCGGAATAATTTGTTTGTTTAGAGCACGCGAGGGTGCATAATTACTTACTGGGCTTGAATGATTCATCATTCATGAATCTCATAATAATAAGGTTGTAGTTGCTGGCAAATTAGTTTAATTTAACACCCGTAACTAGAAGACAAATTTGGATTCTTCAGTTCTTACATGCTTTGGAGATAGTCAATCTTCAAACTTGTGCATTGCATCCAAAATATATTAGGTTATTCTTGTTTTTAAAGTGGAAGGCCATTTCTTATTGTACTCTCATGCTTTGGTTTCCTTTTGATGTGTGTAGCCTTGTTGTATAAGATGCTTAACCCTAGCATATTTTTTTCTTAGTTCGTCTTTGTAATGATGTATTATATCCTTGTGTTTGGTAAACATAAAACCCTAGTAGTGAAACTGCACGACATTCTTCGCTCTAAATTCACTGATGTTAAGGTTAGATGCCTTTTAGTTCAAAAGATAAAAGATCTAATGCTTTATTATCTTTTTAGGATACGTGATGGTCTTATTAATCTAAACCCTTCTTTGATGTTATAGCTAAAGTTCTATTTGTTAAAGTCTCCATTAATTTGTTTGTTTATATCTGCTTTACATTCTTTTCCATTTTACAGTATTATCTTACTTTCCGTTTCCTACCATGAAATATATCTTTCCTTCTCAAGAGAAATCCTAAACACTCATAATTTCTTTAATGCAGGTCTTTTTATTTTTCATTTGGGGCTTTATTTGCTGTAAGGTTTGTGGTCGTTATTTTGAATATATAATCACCTTCATAATTCCCTATTATTAAAATGTAACTGTTTATCAGGATTTTTCTGTAACCCTATAGTTTTCTAATTTAGATGTGTTTTTTGGATGGTTTGCTTGGACATGGCAGGTTGGATGGGACTCAGTGATGAGAATGAGCGCTGACTTGAGAGACCTTTTTCTTTATGAAGCATTTTTGTATTACAACCCTCTTCTTCTCGTGGTTAGCTTTTAATTGTGTATTTGGTATCATTTTTCCTAGTTCACGTCTTCTTAATATTTTGGTTTAATGTTTAGCCATTATGTTTTGCAGACTTTGGTGGTTTGGCTCTGGGGAATCAATTTATGGGTGTTTGCCCAGTCAACTGTTAATTTTAGTAAGATATTTGATCTTGATCAGAATCATCTCACACATAGAGAAATCTGGAAGGTACTTAATTCGTGAACCACAACATTGTACATGAGTCTCATTGTTGATTATTGGTCCATCAGCATAGTTTTGCCACCGATATTGGGGATAATATTTTCTATCTATGTATATAATTTTCTGGATTATTTTATTTTTTTGAAGTCACTTACAAAATGTTAACAAAGATTAACTTGTTAATTATGTTTGTGTTGCAGTGTGCAACATGGATGACAATTGTTGTCCCTTCTAGCATGACGGCATATCTTTATCTCTATTCTCATGGCGAAGTTTCATTGGCAGCTTCACAACCCGTGTAATAGACGCATCTTTCTGCTTCTAATTCTTGTTTCATTGGCTAGCTCTTTACGGGTTCAGCTCTTCGTGCTGCATAATTGGGTCACTTTTTTCTTTTGACCTCTTTTTCACCTGTATTATTAAGGAACTGTAGGACTTATAATAACAAATGCCCTCTTCAGTTTCAGGCTACCTTTCCCTCCTTTTATCTGTCTTTCTTTTTCAGTTGATTCTTTTTTATTCATATGGAAGCTTAGCAAAATTATTGCTGTCTGTATGTGGTAATTTCTCTAGTCCAGAAAACAGAGCCTTTCTAGCTTGAGTCTTTCTAGTTCATACTTTGTCAAATTAAGGTGCAGGTGTAATTTATGTCTTAACATCAAACTTTTCGGACCTTTTTTTATCATTCAAAAACATGTTTATACCTAAGCTCTTTATCATTTGGGTCTGTCCAGTCATTTTGTACTTCGTTGAAAAGAAGAGTGGAGCTCATAAGTCTCTTGATCTTAATAAGGCATTTATATTAAAGTCTCAAACTACCTGAAGCTGCTTTTGTCTAGATGTGCTGCTTTTTCTTCTCTTTTGCTATAAAATGGTATCGTATGCATATGTCTCTCTTGAGTTATTATTCCTCCTCTATAGATTCTCTTACTCTATATCCTCTAATACTGAACTAATTTGTTGCCCGTTGCAGGTTCTCTTGTACACTGCTGTTGCATTGCTATTAATTTTTCCCTTTGATATCTTTTATTTGTCATCTCGATTCTTCTTGTTGAGGACTCTCTGGCGGATAGTTTTCCCTCTTCAGGTAAAATTACTATAAATTTGGAAGGACATACTTTGTAATCATTTATGAATATACTCTAAGGTTAAGCTTCAAAAGTTTAATTAGAAATTGACAACATCGATGCTTGTTAGGGTCTTTAGCGGGTATTTGGAACACTATCTAGAGCATCATTGACTTGACAAATTTGGCCAGCATTCACATTAAACTGGTGACAGTAAAGCTTAAAGTTGAAAATAATTGTATTTCTCTAACAATCCAAATAAAATCTTCAAAATCCTTACAAATCACCCATAATCTCTTTGATTTTCATAAAGCTAGCTATCTGCATTATGGTACATGCAAGTGCCTTGATATGCGATTAATAATTGAAGATGTCTCTACATTAAGCAGGCAATAAGCTTTTGTGACTTTTTCTTGGCCGATATTTTAACTTCCATGGCAAAGGTATGTATTGGGGAACTGATATTATAGCTCTTTAACGTTTAGGTCTATGAAGAGTAGTATGGGGAGTTAGGTGAACATCAATTATATATATATATATATATACTTGCAATTTTGCAGGTATTTTCAGATCTGGAACGTTCTGTGTGCCGGATGGTTCATAGACAGGTTAGTCATTTTCAAATTGTTGAAAATTCTCTGGCTTAATATAGTTTATATACCGTCTATTTAGTTCTTCAAAATTTATCCCATTTCCTAGTTGAATACTGGTAGGGTGCAACTTGTACTGTTTGTTGCCGTGCCTAAGAGTGCAAGTTCATGTGAGTGCCCTGCTTTCCCCTTTGAACGTATTATCCCAGGTGGCAACTATTGCGTGGTTTGAAGCTGATTCAGTTTGCGGAAGCCACTCAGTTGCAATTCCTATAGTTCTTGTCCTGCCTTATCTTTTCCGGTTGTTCCAATGCCTTCGACAGTACAAGGATAGTGGAGAGAAAACGACCCTTTTGAATGGTATGTTATGAATATGATCCCCTAAAGTATAGTATTGTATTATTATGTTCTCAATTTTCCATTCATAGATTGACAATCATTTTGCTTAACGTTCTAATTCTTTGAACACATTGAATGCACTAAAGTTTTTTTGTTTTCCCATGTGGTTTCAGCTTTAAAGTATTCAACGGCAGTGCCAGTCATTTTCCTCTCAGCCCTCAAATATCACGTCCTTCCTGAGAAATGGATGGGTTTCTATCGGCCACTCTGGCTTCTCTCTAGTGTTCTGAATTCTCTGTATTCATTTTACTGGGATGTGACTCGTGATTGGGACTTAAGGTATGTTATTTATACATCAGTACACATTTGTTAATTTCTGAACATCTCTGTACATAAATTAAAAGAGAAAAGGTACTACTGCATCTTTCTTATTATTAGCTGACGAAATTGATATATTTGCAGTTGCTTCACTCGGATATTCAAGTTCACCAGACCAAGTATCGTTTCTTATCTGCTACATGGACGCAGATGGGTAAGTCATTTTCCTCTCTACCTACTCCCGTTCCATCAACTACCGAACGGTCAGGATTTAATTACGACCATTAACTGAATGGTCATGATTTAATTACGAGTTGAATCAGTGGAGTGGATGAGATTGCATTCGCTTCATTCATTCAAAATTTTAGAAAATAGGAAATATCCTTGCAAGTGATGTAGCAGAATCAAGCCATGGCCGTGAAATGGACTATGCTCTTAACTCTATGAAATATGAGAATGAGACGATGCCTACCTTTGCTTTTGACAGGTTTTCATTTGGGTGATAGGAAGCAATTTGGTGTTAAGATGCACTTGGACTTACAAGTTGTCAGCACATCTTCGTCACAACTACCTTACAGTGTTTGCCATCATGTCCCTTGAAATATTCCGGCGTTTTCAGTGGGTCTTCTTCCGTGTTGAGAATGAATGGAACAAGATGAATAGTTCCAAGTCCAACATTCAACTTTCCATGACTGATCTGACAAGCGAGGAGGAGGCCAAGTTACTTCAATCCAGTGCCCACAGTGTGTAATCTCTTCCTTTGTTAACGCATTATAAAAGTGTCTCCAGATGGAGGGAGCATAGATGCTCGACATGAACTTGTTACTGTTCTTTGCTTAGTATCTGTTATTCGTATTACTTATTGGTTTTGTTCAAGAGAGTCAATCCAGTGATTCTTTATCGATTATGAGGTCGATGGATCATAAGACCAATAGTAGCGCATCAAGTGAAGTCTAGACAGTATTGATCCAAATCAGTTTTTATTTTTTTTTTGGCCAAAATCCAAATCAGTTCAGTACGGGATAGAATTGGGTAATCACTAATCATAAGAGTGTGGTTTCACTGTACCGAGCTGAACACCAAATAAGGTGCGATTTTTTTCAAAAAGAAACAATATTGTAAAATTTCTAGGTATATATGTACTACTAGAGTATGTAGCAAGTTGTGTCAACTTGCTACTCCCAATAGCGGGTTTGCTCAACTTGCTACTGCTCTAGGTAGGAATTAAATCTTAATTTTCACTTGTCCCCCTAAGTAGGGCTGATAATGATAAGAGTATGACATATGTATGTCAAATAGTATAATCATACCATATTTTTAAATTATATATCATAATCATAACCATGACATGTAAATTTTTTAATATCATAACCATATCTATAACTGTGGTTAATAACCGTATACTCATTTATTACCACATGTGAAATGTAATAGAACATTATAAATGTTATCGTTATGTCACAAACAACAAAAATATTCAACATTAATATCATTCAACATTAGCATCAATCAAAATTAACACTAATACCATTTAATATTTAAATCATTCAATTACAGTTCGTTTGAGAATTATAGATTCGTGCAATCTAAAAGTGAAAATACTACTTCTGTTATTATATTAATATTAAATTATTATTTTATTTATATAATAACCATGAGTATGACTAAAATACCATAATCATAATCATTACAGATAAAACATTATCACCATAACCGCACCACACCATAATGGTATAGTTAAATATATTAAAAAATAATGGTTATAATCATAATTTTGGATTTTTCACCGCACCATTGCCGGCTGTACACCTACACCCCCCTTTAAAAACTCTAGCCTCCTCATCAGCCTCCCCATTCACGCCTCCTTTAGATAGAGGCTCCCTGCTCATGCATCCTCCCCACCCATACTCTTCAGATGCATTCAATCCTCATTAATACTGTTGGGTTCTGGTCTTTTGGGCATGGGCTTTTCTGGATTAGGCCCAGAACACAAGCCCATTCGAACCCGATCTAGTCAATGGCAACGCTTTTGAGGGATTGGTAAGAAGTGACGCAGTATCGAATTTGCGGAGTGACCACTCTAGAACGGGACTCTCGCCACTAGTGGCTCTCCATAAAAGGAAACACCCTTACCCGCTCGCCTGATAGGATGCACCATTGGACATACTTCCATAAAACACCCGCCTACTACCGTACACTGAGAATGATTCTCTCCATAGCCTCCAACAACACTTGGGGCAATCAACATTCCTACCCCAACCTGATATACATCAAGATGGACAAAATTTTGGTTTTCCCTCAAGGGCGCACCATTCAGACAACTAGCTGTTCCAGAATAAGAAGCCACCAAGCGAGCACACTCTTGAATCGCCTCCTCGGAGAGATCGCCGTCGAGATTTGAAGTACCTCCAGAAGTCATCCTGCCACCTGTCTTTATTGCGGCGCTAGACGAACTTCTTGATCGAAGAGAACAGAGAGCGACTCACCAGACAGAAGTAGTTAGGGTGGAGGAAGCCACCTCTAGGCCGCATTTCCATCATGCACCACCTTCAGCGCCGCATCCCGCTATTCCACCCATGAGCGTCACTACGGGGATAACGATGGTACCTCCTCCTATAGCCATGGTCAGGGAGGAAATTGAGGAGCTAGTCGTGGTTAGGCGAGGGATGGAAGGCAATTACGCTTAATGTCACGTTCATCGTGGTCGATGCCCCAGCCTCGTACAATGCTATATTATGGCGCTCCACTTTGAACCCGAACAGAATGGTGTACACATACCACCGAATGATGAAGTTCTCAACCCCCCATGGGATAGGGATAGTCAGAGGCGATCAACCCGTGGCACGCACTTGCTATGTACATTCAGTGCGTCGCCACACACTTACAAGGAAGGAATCCCTAGTGATCCAGATGGAGCAAGACCGCGGTTAGAAGAGGAGTCACCCCCAACCAGTGAAAGGGTTGAAGAAAATGGCGATAAATGGTCCCAAAAAGACTGTGCAGATAGAAACAGTGCTCCCAAGCAAGGAAGCAGAAGCTTTGGCGACACTCCTTGTGGAGTTCAAGGAGTTGTTCACATGGAAACCAAGCGACATGCCATGAATCATCAAAGAGATAATCACCCACGAGCTTAATATCGATCCAAACATCAGTCCGATCACCCAGAAATGACGCCTTGTGGGAGAGAAAAAGACGATCTCCATTAGGCAGTAAGTGAAGAAGTTGGTATATACCAAATTCGTGAAGGAAATCATGTTCCAGACATGAGTGGCGAACCCAGTCTTGGTGAAAAAGAGTAATGGGAAATGACGAATGTGTATAGACTTCAGAGACTTGAACAAGGAATGTCCCAAATACTCTTATTCCTTTCGTAGAATCGACCAGTTGGTTGACGCTACTTCATGCCATGAGCTACTCAGTTTCATGGATGCTTACTCAGGGTACAATCAAATTTAAATGGCGGAGAGTGATGCCAGTGTTGGACGTCGGATCCAACTTTCCCCGACCCTTTTTGAAAAATATTTTTATTTTTTTGTTCGCTCGAAAATGTAGGGTCTTAGCGAGCAATGGGTCTGGTCGAGCGGGGTCATCAACCGAACCAAAAAATGAAAGAGCCGCCACCGATTAATTAAAGGCTAATCGGAATCCTAAAATTTGCCTAGGGTACATGAAGTTAACATCCTAGGGCTTGGAAAGGTCTACATCTAGAGAATCGAGTTCGGGGGTTTGATTACATCTTAAGAGCTCGCGAGCTCATCATCCGCCCTTCGGTACTTTAGTTTTCTTTTGAACTTATTTGATCAATTTACCTGAATTGACTATTTTGATCATGTCTGCCCAAAAAGAGTACATGCATTTTTTTAAAATTAAATAAACCATGTACAAACACTTTTTAATGAGTTAATTTCAAATAAATAAATAAGAGAATAAATTTAACCGTGCTTGAAAAAAAAGTGATTTAATTTCGGGCCATTTAAAAAGTGTCAAATGTACATGAATGATTTTGAAGATATAAAGCACGTTGGACCAATTTGTAACACTTTGAGAAGTCATGTGATGTCCTAGAAACGTTTAAGAACCAAAACACAATTATTTAAAAAATCATGTTGTATTGAAAATGTGTTTTAAAAATTGCAAAAATGCCCCCAAACCTTTTTGATTTGGTTTACAACACTCGATAAGGTTCTAGAATGACCCGGGAGTCCAAGGACCGAGTTGTAACCTTCATCAAAGTTTAGGGATGACCTAAGTCAGTTTTGAAAATATTTTTTATTTCATATATCTATCATATATACATAATATATATATATTATCACGTATATTATATATAGATATATAATATATGTATATAACACCCTTTTTCAATAAGATAAATTTCATTCAAATTAGGAAATACAAACACAATATTGAATACGAGGGAGATATAACTAAATAATCGGAGTTTAAATACCGCACGAGAAATCGAGACCGATAATTATCAATTTTTTTTACTCCATCTCACTCTTTTTTTTACTCTTTTTTTTCTCTTTTATTTTTTCTCTTTGGCCATTATCCTTCTCCCGAAGCATACGTCATGCTCTCCCTTCAACCCTTCCTTTTCCTTGTCCGAAGCTTCCGCCCCTTTATTGTTGCTGAAGCCTTTGATTTTTATAGATCCAATATCATCAATTTTTTTATATGAGTAATTGGATGGGTGGTATAACTTTCGGTGGAGTCATGGAATGTGACCGAAAGTTTTTTTTTTCTACACACACACACTCACACACACATATATATATATATATATATATATATAATTTTCTTGTTTTTTTTATTTGTCTCGTTTTTTTCTCGCCTCGGATCCTCGCGTACAATATTTTGACCCCGAGCCAAAATCGGGTGTTTACAATTGCCCTTCTTTGAACATGCGCTCATGGAAGTGATCTCATGAGTGTGTGTTCAAATATAAACAACTGATTTTGGCTCCTCTCGATTCATTATTTATGTAGTAGACAAACATTATCGTGTAACTTATGGAAGTTCGACATCTACAATTCCTGATTGGTGACGATGATTTGTAGAGTCTGAGCACCTAAACGCTCATTAGCTTGTGACTCCCTGAAGCTGGACACCTACAGGTCCAGGTCGTTGAGTTTTTTTTGGCCATCAACGAGCTAGAGGTTGAGAATTTTTTGGCCAGAAGCATCGTTGAGGATGACTTTCAGGGGTTGAGCAACTCAAGGCCTCGTTCGTCGATTTGACTTCCATAAGATCGATAACTATAGGTCCTCGTCGAGGATGAATTGCGGAGGTTGAACACCTAAAGGTTTCGCTCGTCGTCTTGTGACTCGTTGGGGATGACTTGCGGAGGCTAAACACTTAAACTCTCCGCTCATTGGCTTGTGACTTCCAGAATCTGGATAAATACAGGTCATGGTCGTCAAGAATGGCTTGCGGCGATTGAACACCTAAATGTTCCGCTCGTTGGCTTGTGACTCCCAGAAGCTCGATAACTGGAGGTCCTGATCGTCGAGGATAACTTGTAAAGGCTGAACACCTAAAGGCTTCGCTCGTTGGCTTGTGACTTCCAGAAGCTGGATAACTACAAGTCCTGGTCGCCGAGGATGACTTGCAGAGGTTGAACACCTAAAGGCTCCGCTCGCTGACTCGTGACTTCTAGAAGTTGGATAACTACATGTCCTGGTCGTTGAGGATGACTTGCGGAGGCTGAACACATAAAGGCTCCGCTTGTTGGCTTGTGAATCCCAGAAGCTGGATAACTACAGGTCCTAGTAGTTGAGAATGACTTTCCAAAGTTCAACACCTAACGGTCCCGCTTGGCCCATGAATCCTAGAAGCTAGATAACTACATGTCCTGATTGTCGAAGATAACTTGCGGATGTTGAGCATCTAAAGATTCCGCTTGTCGGCTTGTGACTCCCATAAGCTGTATAACTACATGTCCTGGTTGTCGAGGATGACTTGTGGAGGTTGATCACCTAAAGACTCCGCTTGTCGGCTTGTAATTCACTTTAGAGCTAAATACTCTATCGAGATGTCCGATTGCCTGTGCTGATTTCTCGGTATGTTTTCTCATTAATCGACTTTGGAGTCCTTCTTAAAGGAGTTCCCTAAATCCATTTATGCTATGTTCACAGGGTGTATCCATGCAAGTTGTCGAGGCAACTTAAATTAAGGTTGATCACAGCTTCTCTTTATTGCTACTGTGGGAAACACTGTCATCCACTTTTGGGCACTTTTTTTATCTCTCGATTTTCTTTCATTTTGGTACGGTATTTTTTATTTTTACTGCACCTCTCGGTTCCATTAATTTTTTTTGTCTAGGTCGCCCTTTTGGGTTTTCAACATGACAAGGATTTGATACATTTCCTTTTGCCATAATTACCCTTTTTAGGGATTTTTAATCATGTCTCTCTTCCCTAAATTTTGCCTAAATCGCCCTTTCGAGTTTTCAATTTAGCGAGAATTTTCTTTCATTTTTCGAAGCTCGCTTTCTGGTGACGAGCTCTTTAAGGATGTTTTTTTGAATGTGTCTATATTGATCGGACTGGGAAGTTGGTTGTCCATTTCGGTGATGGTCATGGCTCCTCCGATGAAAACCTCTTTGACGACATAAGGTCTTTCATATTTAGGCACAAACATGCCCCGAGAGTCAGGATTGACTCGAAGGATTTTTCTGAGGACTAGATCGTCCGCTTGTAATTCCCTTGGGTGCATCTTCCTATTAAATGCACGAGTCATGCGTTGCTGGTACAATTTCCTGTGGCACATCACAATGAGTTTCCTTTCATCATGAGGTTAAATTGCTCGTATTTGCATCTCGCCTACTCCGACTCGTCCATCTCTGCCTCGACGAGGATTCTAGCTGACGGGAATTCTACTTCAATTGGCAACACACACTTCAGTCCCGTAAACAAGGGAGAATGGGGCTGCCCCTGTTGATGTTCGTATTGAGGTTCTGTATACCATGAGTGCCCAAGACAACTTATCGTGTCAGTCCTTTAATTGTTGCTTCATCTGCGCCATTCATTTGTGGTCGATATGGAGATGAATTTTTATGCTTGATCTTAAGTTTGTCACACAACCCATCAATCAACTTATTATTTAGATTTCTGGCATTGTCGGTGATGATTGACTTCGGCATCCCATGACTCATGATGATGTCCTGTATAATGAAATGTTTAATGACCTTTGTGGTTGTTGACACTAGAGTCATAACTTCTGCCCACTTGGTGAATTAATCGATCGCCACCATTAGACACCTTTGGGGAGATCATGCTGATTACATTGATGCCCCACATTGATAAAGGCCATAGGGAAGTCATGATATAGAGCTCGTGCGGCGTCGTGTGAATTTGGTTCACGTAGACCTGACAGAGGTGACACTGTTGGATGTGTCTCACATAGTCAATCGTCATGATGGACCAAAAGTATCCAAGTTTTGAATGCTCATGGGTGGGAGGTGGAGCTTGGTAAAAAGTGCCCAACATGGATTGATGAGGTGCTTACGGGCAGGAGTGTTGCTCGGGAAGACGAGTTAAGGGATACTATGGTAGTCATGGTTGCCTAGCGCTCATAAGAGAAAAATCTGCTCGACCTGGGGGTCATGCCGACAATTGCGTGCATGGTTTGCTCTAGTTGTATGATTCTATCATTGTGTTCTTGAGGTGCTGGAGTCGTTGGATGTCGCATGGGTTCCCAGAAACCTAAATTCAAAGTACCATAGTAAAAAGGATGAATACACAATTGATCATGCATGATTGGTTTCGAAAATTCTGCATGTTTCGTTCATTCTAAAATTTGATTACATATATGGCAAAAGTTTTTTCAAAAGTACTTAAAAAGGATTTGGCCAATCGTAGTCTAGTTCTAAGACGTTTCACACGGCGACGCAGCTTGTTGAGTGCATTTGTTGGTTGTTTAATTTCTTGGTTCGAAGGAAGGTCGAGGACGTGCATTTTGAATTTTTTTTATTCGCCTTGTCTTTTGTCTGAATTATTCAAGGGTTCCATTCAACTCAGCTACGTTGCCCCTACATTTCTCCAAGGTACCCCCACATTGCTAGAATGACGGTGGTTGTTCGGGTCTAGCCCTGATTATCTCCTCCGGGTTGAAAGACGGACTTGCAAGTGCCAAATAGAACTTGTGAACATATTCCGTTGTTGTTAATCAACGTTTTCCACATTACAGAAATTAGACAAGACATCAAGGAGAGCCTACTTGACTTTGTAGTTTGCGAGATCCTGGACCTCGCCAATCTTCTCGTTCACGTATTTATGATTCTCTTTTGTCATGGGTTTCCATATTCAAGCAAATTCAACCGTAGGGGGCTGTATGGCCTTAATGTGAGGGCAATGATTTTTTTGCTTCATCCTTACCAAAGATGGTGCGTGAAATGTCCTAAGGATACAAGATAGAATGAATGGAACTTACATTTTTTAGAAAAATGCAATGCAAGTGCGAGAATGAAATTTTCATTAGTAAGGTTCGTATTACATTTACAACAGTCTGGAACATATAATACAAAATGCCCAATCCTATACATGTCATGATCTAGGGCCAAAACAAAACACATTTACATAATGGGTCGAACTTCCATATACAATTGTTGGCCTGACTCCTAATTCACAATAGTTTGGCAGAATCTTCTACATGATTTGTGGGTCAATCTCGCATCAAAATACTAGGGCCGAATTCCCATTTACATAAGTTGGGCCCAAAAATGCAACAAACACAAAATTAGTAGAAGGTTAAACGCTGTGTGGAGCTTTTGTTCTAAAGGGATGAAATTTCTAGGTCCTTTGAACCGGCGAAACCCTACCCCCTATAGAGGATCACATACCCATTTTGATTACCGAGTTGAGTTTTTTGGATGCGTGTCGGCGATCCAAACCGCTCCAGCTTCGTATTCAAAGTGAGAGAAGTTGAACTGCGTCTTTCCACATTGGAACAAAGACGCTTGCGGCTTGTCACACTTCAGTCTTCAAAGTGACAGAGCTTATTAAACTTGTACGAGAAACATCAGTAAAATGAAGGGAAAATTGTATTGTGACTGTACAGTGAAGAGATTCAAACTGACCTTCGGTTTGTGAAGAGTGCATCATTCCAGAGAGATAAATAGTATTTTATGGTTTGGAGTCCTCAATTAATATTTAGTTGGGTTACTAAAAAAATATGTTATTCAAAAATGGCATTTAATTTAACGTTTCTAGTAAATGACATTCATGGTGGCGTTCACCTGGGATTCGCATATGGCAAAAAAATAACCTCTTATCCGTGAATGGTCATTGACAGATACGTATACTTTCGTATTTGTTAAAAAAATCAAGAATATATCGGTAAAAAAATCCTAGATTACTGGTTATCCAATGTTTAGTTGCCATAATTATTCGATTTGGACTGCTTTATTTCAGATTTAGGGTCCAAAATTGTGAATTTTAATAAAGGGAAAAGTATGAAAAAGATGTAACATGTTTGCCCTCGGTGGTAAATACGGCTCAATGTTTGTTTTTGATGTAGTATGTTTGGTGGTGTAGGTTTTTGATGAATTCCGTTTGTGTCTGTTAAAAAATTCCGTTAACAGTTGAAATGTCTTGCACATGACTTTTTGTCTGTGTGAATATCCAAAGATGTCCCTCATTTCTTCACCTATTACATGCAGTCTTTCCTCCATTGAATCATACAGTCTTCTTCTCCAAGAGTTCTCCAAGAAGTTTTCGTCGATTCACGAAGCCTTCGGCCCGTCGTTGTCGGATCTCCTGGTCGTCGAAAAAGAATGACACCACAGTACAAAGATATATTATGATATATCTACTATTCGTACAGATATGGAGTAATTTCTGTGTCCATATGAACAAAATGTATTTCTCGCGTTGGATAGTGAGGAAGGTTGGTCGATTATCAATTCAATTGTCTCTCTCTGCTCCTTCAAATGATGATAAAGAAGAAGATAGAAATGTATGATAAAGAAGAAGATAGAAATGTATTGTTTTGTTTGACTCAATAATTCAACCGACAAACAAAAATATTATAAAAATAAAAGATATTTTCAAACAAAAATAGATAGATTTATAAACTTTAGCATTAATTCTATATGTACTGGACTTGACTTGAATGAGGGGTCAGAATCTTGAATTGTTTGTGTTTTTGAGGATTCACGATAGTTTTTTAACCCAATATAATTGATCAAATAGATAATTAACCCAAATTATTCATAGAAACTAATTTTTGGGCGCAATTCAGTTTGATTGAATCTTACAACCCGGAGCAATGGCCTCTTTTAATCTCTCTAACCCTTATTTTCTCTCTAACTAAGGATTTAATTGGCACCTTCTCCATAAGGACACCAAATGAATCTCAAGGCAAAGCAGGTGCAAACAAAACAAGTTTACAGGAGGAAATATTGATTGCACCTGGCAGCTAGCAACATCATCAAATCACCTCCATTGTATTTACATGCATATATAAAGAGGAAGAACAATCATAGCTCAAACTTTAGACTACTTTATTATTTGATAGAGAAAAGTGGAAATACATAAAACTATAATATACACATCAGCTCCTGTAGCTGCTATTGCTTCTGTTGCACTGCTGCTATCCCGCACAATCCATCAGATGAGATATCTATTGGTTACATACCAGATTACCACGTTCCTCTCAAAGATCTTCATTTGAGTCATTAACACAGAGACAAAAAGTGTTCAAAGAAACCCAACTCAATGAACTGGGGATTGCTGTCTGTAAATGATGAAGTAATAAAAGATGATTAATTTGGCTAGAAAACATTAGGAGCACAACAAATTCAAAACTTGCTATTTTAAGCATGTCTATTTCTGGAATCCTAAATCAATGGGAAGTATGTACATTGCAAGCAAAATTTGATGAACCTGTTCAGCTAAATGATTGCAGCAGGTTGAAAAATACAAATAACTCTACATTGCAACAACTTAGACTTATTATTTCACACTGAACCATCAGGGCCAAGGAGTATATGATTTATGTAACAGTGAACAAATGCTAATTCATCTATATTGTGTGAAATCTCAATTCTATTCCTGCAAACTGCTTCTGCGTATACTTTTATTCTAGTACCAAGAAACACTAGTCTAGTTTCAGATTCTCTCAAAAAACTATATATGGAACAGTTTCTGCAATGTAGATGCAGTAAAACTAAATACATCTAATGTGAGGATTCCAAATTCCAAGCACATGGCACCATGTTCTGACAGTTATTCAATAATGTAGCAATCCATCCTCCTATACATATCCAGTGGGACAAAACAGTTCCTCCATAAACATGGGATAGACTGCTCAATGGAGATAATTGAAAACACGCTACAAAAATAATTCAATTAGCACTCACTCAATAATGATCAGAACATGACCAATTAGATAAAAGTCGTTAAACGTTTTTTTTTAAAAGAACTTTTGAAAGAACGCTCAAGCCTAATAATGGTTACCCAGTCCTAGTAACATCAGTTGGTTTTCTTGGAGCCTTCTCCAGATGGAGGAGGAAGATATGCTGGAGGGACGGCAGAGGATTCCCGCCCTTCATGATCCACCCAAGGGCAAAGAAGGAAACTCCGGCAAAAATTGCGGCGCCCCAGGCCTGAGAATTCCAACGGATGTACTGTCGGATAGCGAACTTCCATTGTTCCCTGAGTGTGACCGGATCCGGGATGGATGATTCCGGCAGATTGGGGTATCGGGCCTTGTGGCCAGAAAACGTGGAGCCTTATTGGGAACTGCCAACAGTTGTATTAGGCCAGGAAGGTAGGTTACCAAAGGACGTCGACGATGATGATTGATGGGGTTTATAAGGGACGCCTTATTTTAATAAACCATTATATCACTGACCTAAAGAAAAATCAATAAGATTTATATAAACCATTTATTTAAGGCGTCGCGCATAAGTATATGCGAGAGGCGTCAGCCTATACATGGCGTCACCTTCATGTGTCAGGATAAGGCCGCATTAAATGGAGGTCAGACAACATTAAATGGGATTAAATATCTCTGATATTTAATAGATAAGGACTCATGTCCCATCCGAAGGTCAGTTTGACCTCAGTTAAAAAGGCTAACCAAGGTAAAAAGGAAGCACTGTTCATCACGTTAAGCAAAACCTATAAATACCAGTATTCATTATCATTTATTACATTCTGATTTTTCACCACATACACATAAAAGCTCTTCAAAGCCTTAGAACTGACTAAAGTTTCAGAGTGGAATAAACGGGTCAACCCGAAGTTGTCATTTCTACGCAGGTCCGAACCGAGAGGAGTGACGCTTGTAGAGAAGAATATTTTCAGAACCCAACATCTGGCGCCGTCTGTGGGAGCCTTTGAGAAAAATATTGCCATGGCTCCTGCCAATACAAGAGCTAAGAAAACTTAGCAGCCGGAGGAAGGAAGTTCACTCCACAATCTGCAACAACACCTGACGCCTTCTGCGGTTATGCCAAGGTTTCGGGGAAATTCAGGGGCGGCGCACCCAAGTGCTTCATCCCCAATAGGAGTCCAGGCTAGAGTACTGCCACCTCTGCAGACTCGAGCGTCGCTCCTGCCCGCCCAATCTCATATCACCTCATCTGGAGGAAGAGCACCCTCAGCAGTGCCCACTGCCCAAGAGATAGTTACACCGGCACTTATAGCTGCAATAGATGAGCTTTTGAATCGAAGAGAGCTTATGGTTGTTGCTTGTGCAGCTCGTCTTAACGAGCATCATCGCAGGGGTGAAGCGACATCAGAACCCCGAGAGGTTCCCGTAGTTGGACTACCATCCATGGTAGATCCTTCGCCCAGAGGCGTCGCTACGCCTGTATCCTCAGTAGTAATGGCTCCTCCTCCTCCAGGTGAAGTGACCCTGGATAAAGTGACGGAGCTTATTGCTGAGGCGAACAAAGAACAGCCTGGCAAAGTAATGCCTGAAGTCAGAGATAGAGCATCACATCCTTTCACGGACGAAATTCTGGAGGTAGAAATACCATCTGTCCCGATCCCTAGGATTGATGTGTATAGAGGGGAGGGTGACCCTGTGGAGCATGTCCAAACTCATGAATCTTCCCTATTGTGAAGATCCAAAAATGAGAAGCATTGTGCAATACTTTTCCTTCAACTTTGAGCGGCGCCGCCTCTCATTGGTTCTTTGGATTACCCAAGGCTTCGGTCAAGTCTTGGACGAATTTGAAGGAAAAATTTATCATCCAGTACATGGGTGGTAGACAATTCTTGAAAAGTGTGGGTACTTTAGATCATATTCGGCAAGCAGGGGATGAAAGTTTGGGAGATTTTTACAAACGCTTTAACTAGGCTTTAGCTAGTATCGATCAAGTTATCACAGGAGGTGAGACTATTCGAGCTTTTGTTAGATCACTAGGTCCTCGGGGCTCAGCTTTGCACGACAGTTTGAGCGTCATCCCTGTTCATACCATATCCGATCTGGCGGCGAGGGTCAAGTCATATATTGACCTTGAAATAGCCCGCGAAGGAAGAAAGTCTTCTAAAGATCATCGAAAGGAGGTACAAGAAGGAAAAAGGCAAGAGCAGAAGCCACAGAAAATTCGTCCCCAGGAGGATAGACGAAGTCGTCCCCAAGAGGACAGGCGCCGCCCCAATATCCCACGTCCACCACGAGAAGTTTTTGAGGCCTTCACGCACTTAAACGAAGACATTTCTGTAGTTCTAAACAAAATGGAGAAGAGGGATTTGGCGTCGCCACCATTACCTCGAAGGTCAGGAGGACCTATGGGCCATTATCATGAGCAATATTGTCGATACCATCGAAGCAAGGGGCATAGCACTGACAGTTGCAAGATTTTGAAGAGGGATATTGAGACACTCATCCAGAAGGGACTCCTCAAAAACTTCGTGGCCAAACGGGATCGGAGTCCCAGCCCACGGAGGGACAGGAGGGTGTCGCCTAAGAGACAAATGGGAGATGAGGGCTCCAGGGGCAAGCAAGGACATGTACGAGTGATTAGTGGCGGTTTTGCCTTGGGAGGAGAAACTAGTAGTGCCAGAGAGGTATATGTTACTCAGTTGTCTGTAACCTCTAAGGCAGTAAAGCGCCCTAGATCACTGGAAGAAACCAGTATTACTTTCAGGGAGGATGAGATGGAGGACATGCCCACATGAGGATGCACTGGTCATCACTGCGGAAATCGCTGGATACGATGTAGAGCGAGTGCTTATCGATTCAGAGAGTTCAACGGATGTCCTTTTTCTCGACGCTTTGAAGAAAATGGGACGGAGTGAAAATGACCTGAAAAAAGTGAACTTCCCATTTTTAGGCTTTACTTCGACTCCTACTTACCCTGTAGGAGCCATTACCTTACCAGTATTTTTGGGTGAGGGATGGAAATCCTTGACAGTGGATGTCACTTTCGTTGTAGTCGACGCCCCTACAACCTACAACGTGATTTTGGGATGGTCTACTTTGAATCCATATCGAATGGTTCATTCAACCTATCATCAACTCCTGAAGTTTCCAACTCCTCACGGGATAGGAGTGGTAAAAGGCAATTAGTCGGGGGCAAGAAATTGCTATGTGCAATCCACTAGGCACCGAGTTTTAAAAGGAAAGGAAACCTTATCCATCCAAGTAGAGGAGGATATAAGGGAAGGGAAGGTTCGCCCAACACCAGTGGAAGGACTGGTAAAGATATGGATAGATGGCCCTGAAAAAGTCGTCCAAATTGGAGCGACGCTTCCAGAAGAGCAGGCTAAGGCGTTAACCCTCCTGCTAATTGAATTTCGCGAGCTCTTTGTGTGTAAACCGAGTGATATGCCGGGTATAAGTGAGGAGATTATTACTCACGAGCTCAATATCGACACAAGTGTCAAACCTATTGCTCAAAAGCGACGACCGGTAGGGGAGGAAAAGGCCATTGTCATTCGGCAAGAAGTGGCAAAGTTGATTGAAGCTCGATTTGTCAAGGAAATTAGATTCCAAACATGGGTTGCAAACCCTGTATTGGTGAAGAAAAGCACAGGCAAATGGAGAATGTGTGTTGATTTTAGGGACTTGAACAAAGCATGCCCTAAAGATTCATATCCTTTGCCACGAATTGACCAGTTGGTCGACGCCACCTCAGGGCATGAGTTATTAAGCTTCATGGATGCTTATTCAGGGTATAACCAGATCAAGATGTCAGCCAGCGACGCTCATCACACAGCTTTTTATGCAGATAGTGATATATATCATTATACTGTCATGCCTTTCGGACTTATCAATGCTGGTGCCACCTACCAAAGGATGGTCAACAAACTCTTTGATGGCAAGATAGGGGTAAGCATGGAGGCTTATGTCGATGATATGTTAGTGAAATCTATCAAGAGCATCGATCACACAGAGGACCTCAGGAAAACTTTCAAAGTTATGAGGCTTCATCAAGTACGATTAAACCCTGCCAAGTGTGCGTTTGGGGTCCAATCTGGGAAATTATGTCAGCCAGCGACGCTCATCACACAGCTTTTTATGCAGATAGTGATATATATCACTATACTGTCATGCCTTTCGGACTTATCAATGCTGGTGCCACCTACTAAAGGATGGTCAACAAACTCTTTGCGGGCATGATAGGGGTAAGCATGGAGGCTTATGTCGATGATACGTTAGTGAAATCTATCAAGAGCATCGATCACACAGAGGACCTCAGGAAAACTTTCGAAGTTATGAGGCTTCATCAAGTACGATTAAACCTTGCCAAGTGTGCGTTTGGGGTCCAATCTGGGAAATTCTTTGGGTACATGGTGAGCCAGATGGGGATTGAGGTAAACCCTGAGAATCTAAGCGCTATTGAGGGCATGAATAGTCCCACTTGTCACAAGGAAGTACAAAGTCTAAATGGAAGATTGGCGATGCTAAGCAGATTTTTATCCAAAGCTGGGGACAGATCCCTACCCTTTTTCCAAGTATTAAGGGCCAACAAAAAGTTCGAGTGGACATCAACTTGCGAAGAGGCGTTTCAAGAGATGAAGAAGCATCTTCGAACACTACCTCCATTAGCTAAACCAGAAAGGGGCGACGCTTTAGTTCTCTACTTAAGTGTCAGTCCGGTGGCTGTAAGCTCCGTTCTTGTAAAGAACATAGAATCTGGCCAGGTGCCAGTTTACTATGTATCTAAAGTCCTTTCCAAGACAAAAATAAACTATGTAGAAGTTGAAAAGTATCTCTTTGCGTTGGTAGTTTCTGCTAGAAAGCTTCGCCCCTTCTTCCACGAGTATGAAATCACTGTATTAACTAATCCACCACTAAAATATTTTCTTCAAAAACCAGATGCATCTGGAAGGATGATAAAGTGAGCGATAGAGTTAAGTGAATTTCGAATTCAATTTGCTCCAAGGACAGCCATTAAAGGTCAAGCTTTGACAGACTTCATAGTCGAGTCCACACATGACCAGAAGGAGGCGTCGCCAGCAACAAACATCCTGCCTCCACTCAACATAGAAGAAACAACTTCTGTATGGAAGTTGTACACAGATGGATCTTCATCCATTGAGGGCTCAGGGGCAGGATTGGTGCTAACTCCACCATATGGAGGGGAATCTCTAAAGTATGCCCTGGTTCTGACTTTTAAGGCTACCAACAACGAATCTGAATATGAGGCGTTGATTGCGGGTTTAAGGATAGCTAGGGGTATAGGCATCACCTCTATTAAAGTATACTGTGATTCCCAGCTTGTGGTTAATCAAGTAAAGGGGGAATATGCGGCCAAAGGAAAGATGATGAAAAAGTATTTGAGCGAAGCCAAAATTCTGACTGAAGGGTTCACCCAATTTGAGATTAACGCCATTCCAAGAGAAGAAAATGAAGAAGCGGATGCTTTGAGCAAATATGCATGGCAGCATACATCCTTGAAGGTCCATTTCGTCGAAATTGTTTCATCTCAAGGAACCTATGAATGTTTTAACCTTCATAGCGTCAATACATGGGCGACGCCTATAAAGACATATTTGGAAACCGGGATCAAACCATCAGAAGAAGCAGAGATGAAAAGAATGAAACGTATAGCCCCAAGTTATATCTTGATTGATGGAATCCTTTACAAAAAGGGATTTTCCACGCCATTTTTACGATGCGTCGCTCAACCTGAAACTACTACTATTCTCGGAGAGTTACATGAAGGATACGCTGCTTGCCATGAAGGAACTAAGTCTATTATTAGAAAAGCCTTGAATCAATGGTACTATTGGCCAACAATGACAAAGGAAGCAGATGAAATGGTGAGAAAGTGTGAATCATATCAAAAATACACTCCAAGAATTGGGCGTCTACCATCCGAATTGGTACCTATGCGCGTCGCCTAGCCATTCGTGCAATGGGGAATCGATTTGGTGGGTCCATTCCCCAAGTCTAGGCAAAAGTGTTATATTATAATAGCAATGGATTATTTTTCAAAGTGGGTGGAGGCTAAAGCTCTGGCGTCGACTACTGAATTTTAGGTGGTGAAATTCTTGAAATCTAGAATTATATCCAGATATGGAATTCTGAGTATTCTTGTCAGTGATAATGACCCTCAGTTTGCTGGAAGAAAGCTAAAATGCTTTTGTGAAGAATTGCACATTGAGCATCGCCATGCCTCGGTAAGGCACGAGCAGACAAATGGGCAAGTAGAAGCGGCGGACAAAGTTATCCTCAATGGTTTGAAAAAACGCATTGATGCTTTAAAAGGAAAATGGACCGATGAACTGGATAATGTTCTATGGTCCATCAGGACAACACCAAAAATATCCTTAGGAGAAACACCTTTCGGATTAGTATATGGTTCAGAAGCGGTGGCCCCTACTGAAATAGCGGTCGCATCACATCGAGTAATACATTTTGAGGCGGTGCCTAATGATGAACAGAGGCACGTTGACCTCGATTTGGTGGAAGCTTAAAGATGGATATCTGATGAAACTCAAGGAAGGATGAGGTTGGCCACTGCTAGATATTATAATCGACGAGTATTGTCTCACAAATTTTTCGTGGGGGAGATGGTATGGAGAAGAAATGAATTCTCACACCTGGACAGGCTGAATAAACTTTCCCCGAAAAGGGAAGGGCCATATAAGGTCGTCGTTGTTCCCCACCCCAACGCCTATGTCTTGGAGGATGAGGAAGGAAGAAAGCTAATGAATACTTTCAATGCGGAGCATTTGAAAAAATTCCATGCTTAGATTGTAATATATAATGCCATTGTAAATATATCAAGTATTTGAATATTACTAATGAGTATGGCAAGTTATTGAAGTCATTGATTCAATGTTCGAATAAGAAAGTCGACGCCTTGATAAAACATGCATTGACTTCATTATCTAAAAACGATAATTTACAAGGTAAAATGTTCAAGTGCTGAAAAAAGAGAAAATTACAAAAGAAAAGTCCTAGAAAGCAGTGAAATTTATAATTGCTCTTCGGAGGAATGGTCTTTGAAGGAGGACCCTTGGGAGTCTCAGTGCTTGGCTCAGGCGCTGCTATTTTCACCCCAACTTTAGGAGTACTGGTGGTGGATGGCGTCGCTTGTGCCTTCTGGGCAACCTTAGCCATTGAAGAAGCAGTTTCAGCTTCCATGTTCTGCTTCTTCATCCGCAAGAAGGCTTGAAAGCCTTGTACCTTCTCCACAGGGAAGTCTGGCTGAATTTCATGGATTTGGGCTACCAATTTTCCGTACACCCGGATAATTTTGTTCACCAGGTGCCTCTCAGCAGTTTCCTCAAAGGCAGCTTCCTCAAAGGCAGCTTCCTCAAAGGCAGCAGTCTTCTTGAAAGACGCCACCGCTTCCACTTTAGCAGTCTCTAATTGCTGGAGCGCCGTCTCTTTCTCCTTTTGGATGACTTGGAATTGGAGAAAGGCTGCCTCTTTCTCTTTGGGCAGTCTCAACCTTTAGGAGCGCCGCCTCCTTGTCCTTCGTTACAGAGGACATCTTCTTGGTTAGAGAAGATTGGTTCTTCTCAGCCCGGCGAGCATTCTCCCTATTTTGGCTGGAGACTTGCTCACTCTCCGCAAGTTGCTCGACAAACTTATTAGCTTTGTCCACAGCAAACTGAGCCTTCTCAATGGCCCCATCCTTCAACTCGACCTCTTCATCAAGGCGTCGACGAAGGAAGGCATTATCCTCTACCAGCTTCGCATTCTCTTTCATCCAGTCAACCTTTTCCTTTTCCAGATGAGCAGCCTTGGCAGCCCTTAAGGCATGGTCTTCCATAGCCGCACATTTGTGGGCCAGCTGCACTGCTAAGGCGCCGACCTGAGTCTCTGTAACCAAAAGCTGTAGACAAAAAGGGATTAGACAAACGAAAGGAGGAAATAATAAAATAAGTAAGTTAAACTTACAGAAGCGACGGAGGTTAGGTGTTTTTAACAGCCCCTTCGACCCACTGAGGATCGAAGTGAAGCTGGCAACGATCGCCAGGAAGAACTGACCCACTCACAAGGTGGAGAGTCAGGTCAGAGTTAGCAGGGGTTCCTTCAGGAAGCTTCGCTTGAAGGGAGGTCCCCTCTGGAATATTGATCCCTTGCAGGCGACGCTAGGGTTCCCAGTTCATCAAGCGGTTCTCGTAAACAGGTGTCTCGTAGAGGTGCCGCCTCAAATCAAATCCAGGGCCTTCGATAGGACCCAAGGGAGGATTGATTGAGGCAGCAGGCGAAGATACCTGAGGATTGACGGAGGCAGCATGCGTCGCTGGTCTACCAGATGGCTGGACAGATGGCCTAGGAGACATTTGAACGGGTGACGCCTAGGGCATTGTAGGTGTGACAGGCTTTGGGGACCTCCGAGGCGGGGCTTGTCTAAGGGGTGAGAGATCAAGTGTTGAAGTAGAACCCCCCCCCCCCCCCCTCTGGCGACGCTTCCACATTTCCTAAACAATTAACAAGTTAATTAGCCAAAGCCTTTACAAAACAGGATACAATTCTTTTAAAAATAAAGAATACCTGCTGGTGGAGCTGTTTCTTCTGTACTCTCATCCAAGATTATAGTGTTGGAAGGATCAGCAGGGTTGGTCCTATCCTTCTTCGAGCGTCGCTTCGGGGCCATAGTTTTGGCCTTGTGCTTCTTCTTGGCTGGTTCCTCCTCTTGAATAGGTGGAAGAAATCCAGTCGACGCCTGGACATAGCATCCAGAAGGTTGAAATAAATAATCAAAGTCATCATCTGCAAAGAAAAAAGGAAAAGGATTAAAGAAATACCCAATCAATCTCCGGATGAAAAGTTGACGACTTTATTGCAGCACTAGCAAGCATCGCCTCCGTTGTATCCTTGGATATAAAGGACAGATGTCCTTTGGAATGTGCTATGTATATAAGGTTGAGGGTATCGAGATTCTCCTCAGAATATTCGGTAAAGGAGGGTAAAGGGTATGTTCGAGGATTTCTTAAGGCCCAGGCGACGCCACCGAAGAAGAAAAAATACTTGGTTTTCCAATTTGAATTAGTGGACTTAAAACCACTAACCAAGGGTTTTTTGGCCTTCCAAAACCAATGGTTTTGCCTTAGGTGTCGCACGTTCCAAAGGCGTTGAATTGAAGACGGTAGAAGGATCGGAATAAGGACAAGGAGTAAGGCCAGTTATTTTCAAAGCAGAGAATGCTAAACCCTACCCACATGCGTATGGCGTTAGGGGTCAACTGGGTAGGGGTGATTCCATAGTAGCGACATAGTTCTACTAAGGAATCACATAAAGGGAAGCGAAGCCCCGCCTCTATGTGACTCAGATAGATTGTGGCTTCATCTTCCTCAGGAAAGCATACCATGTCGTCACCCATGGACTCAGGGTAAGGGAAACGGGGTCGATCCTCGTTACTCATGCCCGAGGTTTCGACTGCCCATGCAAAATTTTCTCGGGCAAGAAGATTTTGTTTAGGATCGATAGCAGGAAGGGGAAAATTAAGAGCCTTACTAGGAATGTTGCTGGAAGACGCCATTACTTTCTTCAATAAGTATACTTCGGATGACGTTACTCGACAGCGAGCAATGATGGCGACGCTCCTCTTAAATGACGATGGCTAGCAGTTTTTAGAGAGAGAAACTAGAGAGAAGGCAGAGCAAAAGATTCGAAAGTGTTCAAAATGAAGGGACCACTTCTTTTTATAGTGGATCCATGAAGAAATGGGCAATCATTACAACGGAATCTGAAACGTCACACATAGATGACCGTTGGATTAAAACGGAATTCGAAACGTTGCTTTTTAATTGACCGTTAGATTGCAACGGTCACATGGATTGCTGACGTCATCACACTGTTTTATTCAAATTCAAACAAAATATCAAGCAATGTGGACCGTTGGATAATCAGAGATCACACGGATTGATGATGTCATGGGGGCAATTGAAACGATTTCCTTTTTGGAAGAATTCAAATTTGAATTTTACAGCCAGGAAATTGTAAAAATTCCCGCCATTGAGGGCTCATCGACGCCTAGAAAATTCCAGGTGTATTAACACCTAGGAAAACTAAAGGCTCATCGACACCTATAAAATTTCAGGTGTATCAACACCTGGGAAAATTAAAGGCTTATCGACGCCTAGAAAATTCTAGGTGTATCAACACCTGAAAAAATTGAACGCTCATTGACGCCTAGAAAATTCCAGGTGTATCATACACCTGGGAAAATTAAAGGCTCATCGACGCCTGTGAAATTTGCAAAGGTTAGTAAATCTCATAGCAAAGCGACACCTAATAAAATAAGAACCCGGTTGAGGCAAATTAAGACTTCTAGAAAGTCGAACTCACAGAAAGATTCTATCCAATCAGGACTAACACTCCTGCTTGGCTTGAGGGGCAGATGATGAGGTTTATAAATGACGTCTTATTTTAATAAATTATTATATCACTAACCTAAAGAAAAATTAATAAGTATATGCAAAACCATTTATGTAAATAGTCGCTCATAATAAACCATTTATGTAAAACGTCACCCATAAGTATATGCGAAAGGCATCATCCTATACATGATCGCCTTCATGTGTCAGGATAGAATCGCATTAAATAGAAACCAGACAGCATTAAATGAGATTAAATATCTATAATATTTAATAGATAAGGACTCATATCTCATTCAAAGGTCAATTTGACCTCAATTAAAAAAGCTAACCAAAGTAAAAAGTACACACTGTTCATCAAGTTAAGCAAAGCCTATAAATAACAACATTCATTATCATTTACTACATTCTAATTTTTCACTACATACACATAAAAACTCTTCAAAGCCTTAGAACTAACTTAAGCATCAGAGTGAAATAAACAGGTCAACCCGAAGTTGTCATTTCTACGCAGGTCCGAACCGAGAGGAGCGATCCTGTAGAGAAAAAGATTTTCAGAACCCAACAATGATGATTACAACGACGAACGTTGAGGTGTGGCGGAGTCAGTGTTCTTGTGGTTGTCAACCATTTTTGCACCAAACGAACTATTGGCGGTGGGTTGATCTATTTCTTTTCTTCCCTCACTTATGCATTTGTTGTCTAGTAGGTTCGAGGTTACTTAAGTTGTAGATATGAAATGGATAGGACGTTTCGTATTTTTAATTCTTATTTTTTTAACGTTAAAAAATAAAAATATGTGAGCTGCACGTTTCTTCAAAAAAATCAACAAACATAATACATCAAAAATACGCAATCAAAAATAAATTACTTTTTCATTACTTTTTCATTTAATAAATGATGATTATCAAAAACTGAGAAACTACAGAAGGAAAGATTAATGGATTGAAAAGGAATAAAATGTAAGTGGTGTTTCCAGGATCGAGTGACACTGAAATACGCCAACGATCAGGATAGTGCCACAAAGTATTCATATTGCGTCCAAGCCATTACACCTAGAGGAACAGTTTTATCCAACAGAATTGGTAATGGACGCCATTTCAAAATCAAATTACATTGAAAGATTTTTAAATCTTCAATTAAGAAAAGGATAGAAGCTCAGTGGAAGGAGAAGTCATTTTTTGAATAGGCTCACGGCAAGAAACCCAATGAAGGAACCTCGTCCACTGCCGTCAACACCCCTCAGTGCTTTAACCTCATCACTGCATCAAACCCATTATTTCACAATTCAAAAATGGAGATCTTTTTGAGAGGGGGCTTCAGTGTGTGTAACAATCAGATCATTGATTTGAAATCTCACTGAAATCCTAAGATATATAAATTTATCATCATAAGCACCCAAAATCTTAATTTGAAAACAAAAATCATAAATTGTATCGATGAAAAAGAAGAAGATTGCTCAGACAGCCAAGGGTTAGTCTTCAAACTGGGAGAAGAGCCCAGATCAGAAACTCTAGTCCACAATCCATTGCATCATCACCACAGACTTCTTCTTTTCATCTCTCAATGAGAAAAACCATCAGAAACCCACATATACTGACTGCTTTATGAGACCAATCAAGAAGCTTCAAGATTCAAAAGGAAGAATGAAAACTAAAATCTGAAATTGATTGACAGAGAACAGAATGATGGAATGTTATGAAGGCATTGCAGACGGCGTCTTTATATAGCGTCAATTCAAATTAGGGTTTCAGTGGAAGGACGAAGGAATCGGGGTCATTTAGTACTCGGTTGTTTTAGGCCAAAAAAAAAAGTATTCGGTTGTTAGTGTGTGGGTTTCGTCTATCCATATCATTTGGGCTTAATGTAGCACGATACAAAAGCTTCTAATGTAGGGGGAAATATAAAAGTGCATCCTACTCTTTTATTAGAGACTATTGCACCCTCGCACTTTAAACAATTTTAATTTATTAATTTTAACAAAAATAAAATGAAGAAAAAAATATAATTAATATATAAAGCAATAGAGTAAGTGATGCAAAAAACGATTTCCAGGAATTAAAAAGTACCATTTACATAGATTCTCGGTGTATTTAAGGGAGACTATATCTCGTGATATTGTCTGTATCTTGTGCTGGCATTGTGTGTGTATCTTGTGCTGACATTGTGTGGCTAGAGACCGCATTGCCTACTGGAATCAACATTTGTTTCCTGTATCCCAAGTTTCCTACTAATTAATCGTCATTGTTATTAAAAAATGTTATATATATAGCTTTCGATTGTGGGTTATATACTCGGTCACTCTACCCACGACTTGAGGGTAGAGGTGTCAATTGTTAGGGTATGGTACGGGTATGACAAATACTATAATCATACCATATTTTTAAACTGCATACTATAACCATAACCATTACGGGTATAATTTTCAATACACTAACCATTAAAATAACTGTGGCTATTAACCATGGTTTTACTCGTACATCCATATTTATTCCACACATTTAATATAATATAAGACCGAAAAAATTATTTTAAAAAAATACATAAATCTATATTTTCAACAATAAAAATATATAAAACTAATATCATAGTTATTTATTACCTATATGTATAGTAACTTCCATTATTTAATATATATTAGTTTATTAATAATAAATAATTATTATTTTTATATAATAATCATGGTTATAACTCGAATAGTATAACCATAACCATTATAAGTAGAAAATTCATCACCATAACTGTATCGCGCCATAATGGTACGGTTAACCATATTAAACAGAAACGGTTATAACCATGGTTATGGATTTTTCACCGCACCATTGTCGGCCCTACTTGAGAGTTGAGAAAAGAGTCTTTCTCGTATGAATTTGCTGATTTATTTCTCTTTTTCAAAAAAATTCATTTTATGATCATTTTTCTTTAGAATACTCCTCTCAAATATTTAAAATGGTTTTAACTAATTAAAGATTAAATTTTGTGTTAGAGACACATAAATGATTTTACAATAAATTCACTTTTGTACTTTTTCAAAGAAAAATATCAGTGTTATATTTGCTTAAAATTACACCACTTACGGAAATTCAAATCTTATGTTATTTGTTGCTTGAATCAATGCGTGATATCACTCCTTTTCAAGGGGCTTTCGTGTCTGGCAGGTTGATACACGACAACATCATCGTAGCCCATGAGGCATTCCACCACCTAAGGACAAGCAAACGGGCACGCGTGGAGGAGTGTGCGGTCAAAATCGACATGAACAAGGCGTATGATAGGGTCGAGTGGAGTTTCCTCCTAAACACTTTGAGGAGGATGGGGTTCGAGGAAAGGTGGATACAATGAATGGAAGGATGCATAACAAGGGTACGGTATCGAGTTATCATAAACGGACAGAAAACGAGAAGTTTCTCACCGACACGAGGTATCAGGCAAGGGGACCCCCTATCACCCTATCTTTTCCTATTTGTGGCTGGCGTGTTGTCAAGACAGATTACACAAGCAGTGAGTCAGAAGCAATTGGAAGGTATAAGGATCCGGAAAACATGCCCCATGACCATCACCTCCTATTTGCGGACGACTCTATCTTTTTCATTCGAGCAGATGCAAAGAATGCTGATACCTTGAAAAAGATTCTGGAAGAGTATGACCACACATCTGGGCAAAGTGTTAATCTACAGAAATCCAGCATCCATTTCAGCTCGGGCACAGCCCAAAGCAGCCGAATGCAAATGAGTCAAATCCTTGGGATCGAAAAAGCTAGGGAGGCAGGGAAGTACCTACGTATGCCCACGGTTTGGGGTCGGTCGAAACGGGAGGCACTAGGGTACCTCAAGGATAGAATATGGAGCAAAATGAACGGGTGGAAGAACCTCTATTTAAGCAACGCGGGAAAGGAAATACTACCCAAGGCGGTTATCACCGCCATAGCGACCTACGCCATGAACCTATTCAAACTCCCTAAGACGTGGTGTGGGGAGGTGATGGCGATGATGACCCGATTCTGGTGGAGCCAAAGTCCGTACAAGAGATCAGTCCACTGGAGGAAATGGGAATACATGACCTAACCAAATGCTCTAGGTGGAATGGGGTTCCGCAACATCAATACATTTAACGAGGCTATGCTCACCAAAACGGCATGGAGGCTCCAAAATGATCCGGATGCATATTGGGCGAGGGTGATCAAAGGAATATACTACCCGAATTCAGATCTATTCCAAGCAAAGAAAGGGGGTCGGGCATCATGGGCTTGGACGAGTATCTTGGAAGGACGAGAGGTTCTTAGAGAATAGGAACTATGGCGAGTAGGAGATGGCAAAACGATATGAATATTTCAAGATGCATGGATCCCGGGATTGATCGGGAATCGGCTGAATGGGCAAGGGGCCGAGAGAGGGAATCCGGATTGCAGGGTTGCGGATCTAATTGGTGAAGATGGAGGTGGATGGAACACACGACCACTAGAAGGCATCATAACCTATCTGGAACAAGTTGCGATCAAGGCCATACACCTCCCGAGTATACCAACTCGGGATAGGATGGTGTGGCCGACTTTAAACTCGGGAAGGCACACTCGGAACTGGTCTATTGGAGGTTTAGAGAAAGGAGCGAACCAACGACGATAAACAGAGCCTCGTCCTCTAGAAGGCTGGATCCGAAGGCGTGGAAGGACATATGGAAAGGCCCGACCATCCCTAAGGTAAAACACTTTATATGGAGAAGCTGTAATCGTGCATTATAGGTAAAGGACGAACTACATAGAAGGGGTATTCGGGTAGCACCATCATGCCCCATTTGTACCGAGGTGGAGACAATAGACCACGCGCTCTTGGAATGTTAATGGGTGAGCCCCATCTGGTTCGATGCCGTAGGTGTTCGGTGGCAGGAGACTGAGATACCAAGATGGGAAGAATGGGTCACAGAAGTCATGACCAAAGAGATGAAATGCACGGGAGAAGGGGATAACATCAAAACAATTATGGAAACCGTGGCCTGGGAGATATGGAAGGAACGATGCTGGGCATACCACAATAATGAGACACCACGACCAACCCTAACACTCGAGCGAGGCCTCAAGCTGGCTCGGGAATCGGGGACGGGAGGGCAATCCAACAGTGGCACTCCACCGCCTGGAGGAGGGACAACCCGTAATATGGAATGGAGACTACCCGAGCAAGGTATGATAAAAATAAACCGTGATGGAGCTTGGGACGAGGTCTCGGCCAAGGGAGGCACGGGAGTGATCGCTAGAGACTACAAAGGCAATGTGATCGCGGGGAGAAACTCAACAAGAGGGATATCTCGACGGAAAACATGGAGGCCCGGGCAATCCGACAAGGCGTGGAAATGACCATCCAACACGAATGGAAGAAAGTGATCATCGAATCGGACTCTGAAAAGATGATCAAACTACTGGATGGTTCGGCTACGGACACAGATTGACGAATGGAGAATATAGTCACCTCGATCCATGAGGTGGCATCCCACATAGAGAGTGTCAAATGGAGTTGGGTAAGACGAACCGCCAATAGATGTACGAATTGGATTGCTAGTCAATCTAAAAGGGAGATGTGTTCGGTAAATTGGGTTTGTACACCGCCATCTCCTCTACTATCTTTATTATTATTGGACAACCCGAACATGATATTAATTTGAAGGAAAGTTTTAAGTTGGCCAAAAAAATCAATGCGTGATATCTTATTAATATTAGAGTAGAGTAGCTACTGATCCGGTAAAATCTCAAAAAATGTAGTTTTTGCACCACTTTTCTATGTGTATATCACATTATTATAATATAGTTTTACTCGTAATAGTTATAGTTCCGATTATAGTATTTAATTCATATTTATGTTTATAATTATAATCGTATTTATATCTACATTAATTTGGTTGTATAATTTATAATTCTTTTTTTACCCAATCCTGATACTTTTGACATACATTTTACAGTATTTTCTCGCTCATGTGTGTAAAATGTTAATGAGTTAGATCCATGTCATCATCATTTGACCTCACATGAATAGAGAAAATTCTATTTGCAGACCAACAGCTACTTTTTACAGATCAATCTTGTTAAAATACCAAAATGTCCTAATAGTATATTACACATTTGCCCATCATACAAAATTGATAAATTACAAATTATTTTCCATAGACCAGTTATTCATGTTGATTCTCTTTCACCACAAGCTTAGGGGTGAGCATAAAAAATTGGTTCGGTCGAACTGAATCGTACCTTTTGTGAACTGTATCGGTTTTGAACCAGTTCACAAACTAAACGTTTTTTTTCAAAAAAAAAATGGAACAGTTCAGAAGAGGTACAAAAAACTAGTTTGCAAACGGTAAACCGTACCACTTCTTGTACCGATTTTAATATAATATAATATTTATTTTTTAAAATATCTACTCTAAACCATTAGACCAAAGTTGGTTCGGTGATGATTTACAATCTACATTAGTATAATGAATTATATATTATGGTTTATGGATTAGGATTATGGTTTATGTATTATTTATAGTTTTTTTAAATATATATAAAGTGGTTCGGCTGAATCGGTTCTGAAACGGTTGAAACGGTAAATTAGTCAGAATATGGAGCGGCAAAAAATTTGAGTGGTAAACTGTACCTCTTTAAAATGTGGTAACGTACGGTTCATGAACCGGTTCAATCCAAAAAAGGTTCATGCCTAACCCTACACATTTATTGTTATCATCTTTGTCACCCAACGTTGTTACTCCTCAAATGTCATTCTCCAATCGTTGTTCACCACTTCGATACTCTCATTTTTGTTCCACAGTTTTCATCCCCCTAACATCATTACTGTTGTTTAGCAAACGTCTATTTTTACTCTTGAAATCATTTTTCTCAAACCACTTGACATCTTTTAGTTGAGATAATTCATATTTCTATAATTCTCCATAATTATATCAATTTTTCATGAAATGATTGATTTAAATCCTTTAATTTTATATTTGAATTCTTAAAAAATTGGCAAAAACTTGGTGGAATCGGCACGACGTTGCTGAGTTTGCCTCTAATAATCGGTCCACACTTATTTATAACTCAGAAATTGGGAAGGGCTAACCGATTGTTAACTCAAAAATTGGTAATTGCGGACCGAATATTATAGGAGAAATAAGCAACATTGTGTCGATTCCACCTAGTTTTGCCAAGTTTTTAAGGATTAACACATCAAATTAAAGGATTTAAATCAATCATTTCATGAAAAAATGATAAAATTATGAATAATTATATAAAGAGTTAATTACCTCAACAGTTACTTATGTTTGACAATGTGACTGAACCGTTCAAACTTGAGCTCAACCGTTACTTGAGTTGACACATGTGACTGAACCGTTACTATCACCTAACTGTCGTTATTTCTTTCCGTTAAGTAGTGACATGTGTTTGTCACGTGATTAACTTGTAATTTGAAGTTCCTAAACTACCTTTAACACAACTTTGTCTACTTAAGAGAAGTTGTTCTTAGGTCTGGAGAAAAGCTGGAACGGAAATGGCGACTATCGCCATCGCCGGAGCTCACACGCTCGGAATTTTGAAACCGTTCTCACAGTGAAGGTAAGCCCCCTTCTTTCATCTTGATTTATTCTTTGATCTTGATTCTATCGTTTGAAAACCCTAAATCATGAAAATCAGGATGAAATTTTGTTGGGGTAAGCATCCTGTGGGTGTTCTTCTTCTTGTGAGCTTAGTTGAGCAGTACGGAATTGCTCCATATGGAGTTTGTCTAATTGAGTGAAGCGTTGTTTGAGCCTGAACTGGTGCGGTGCAAAGAGAGACGTAGAAGAGAGACGCGCGTAAGTTGTTCGATGAATTTCCTCACAGGATTTCAGTCAGAAAAGAAGCCAGAATTGGGTTGATCGGGGGCAGGTAACAACATTAGCTTTTTTTACTGCTTAAAAACAATAACTTCCATTCTTCTGCGATACTTACTTAATCCATGTAATTTTGACCCTCTTGTTTGTGCAGATTGTGCCTGGTGGTGTTAACTATTTTGAGACATCCTTACAGGAACAAGGGAGATTCTCCATTGACTAGAGATATTGCAATTATAAATGGATTCTTTATTTTAGCGTTGAAGAATGACCAGGAATGGATGACAATTATGAATTTATGATAGATAGATTACGACTACCATCGGCATATCCATATCCAATAGTAGCATGATTGAAGTATACCAGGTACAAACTTTCTTCCATATCATATGTATTCTCTTTGATATCTTACTGAATAAGCTCCTTTTGATTATTCCCCTGATGTGTTGCTTTTCATACCTGAGTTGCTGGTATTGTAGATCTCCATTATTATTATTATTATTTGTTGATTTTTAGGCTGCTAGTCAAATTAACTTTTGCGAATAAATGGTGTTTTTATCCTACTTGGAAAATAATGATTATGAGAAGAACCTACAAGAAGAAGAAAAGGAAAAAAGAAATGTGAGAAGGGCCTACAACTATTAGCATAAAAGAAAACAGTTTTCAGACGATAACCTTCAAATTCCAACTAATCAACCAACCATTCCTATTGTATGGTTTAGTTCTCCTACCCTTAACTGTAGCAATTCAATGAGCTACTGATGTTACATTCATCTGTTAGTGACACTGCTGGCGATATTGGAATCAAATGAGTAAGTTAATATATTGCCGAATCAAAAACGATTCTCGACTCTTGAGCAGTTGATGCTTTCTCTAAAGGGTTTTATTTTGGGAGATTGGTAAAAACTTGCAGATTATGTATCCTCTGGTGGGTTTGACTTTGATTTCTATGTTAGAACTTCAATCATATTCTAATGGGAGGTCTTAAGGGCATCAAATTGGACCATTGTAAAAAAGGGTAATCAATAACTGCTTGAAACGATTTTACTTGTTTAGAATGCACCCATATCCCACTACTTGTTTAGCTCACTTGGTATTTGCATAGGTATTTATCCTCTCACTTGAAATGTTTTAAGCTTCTTCTTTATTTGCAGGTGGGTACTGGGGATACATCTGGATATGTCTTTAGTTTTGTGGAACCAATCGGGCATTAAGGGAATTACGGTCAACCGTAGTTACTCTACCACGATACATCTTAAGGCCATCCCGATAGCGAAAAAGCATCCCGCAGCAGCTGCTCATTTCGAAATCGTTGCTGAGCAAATGGCTTGATCTCGTCGGATTCATCACTCTCGCATCCACGAGCAGAACCGTGCTCACTACGATATTTAGGCTCAAGTAATGAATTGTCCTTCCTGATGCTGACAACATTGGTGTTTGCCTTGATAGATACGAATAGGAATAGTGATAGTGAGAAAATAGAAAATTGTTGTATGTATTATGAATTCGTTTGATGCTACTTGATGTTTATGTAACTGGATTTTCATCAAACAGAATCAGATATTAAGAAGAAAATAAAATGAAATGGTTGCAAATGTGGTGAATTATGTTTGTGGAAAAGTTGTTAAATGATGTTTTATCTTCTTCTAAATGTTATTAAACAGTTACTTTAGTTTGAACATTTTGTTACCTAACCGTTACTACTTCATAATCCATAAACATAAAAGGGGGGGTAGAATCGTCTTTAAATTAGGTCACGTGACTTGCACGTGACACTTTGACGGTCAGATTTGACGGAAAGTTCACGGAGTAACCTTTCAGTCACATCTTCAAACTTAAGTAACGTTTCAGCTACACAAAAAAAGATGAGTAACCTTTTAATCACATGGGCAAAACATAAGTAACGGTTGAGGTAATTAACCCTTATATAAAAATGAATTATATCAATAAAAAGATGTCAAGTGGTTCGAGAAAACTGATTTTACGAATAAAAATAGTGGTCCGCTAGACAACAGTGATGCCATTAGGGGGATGACAACTGTGGAATGAAGATGAGATTATCGAAGTAGTGAATAATAATTGGAGAATGACAATTGAGGAGTCACAACAGAGGGTGACAAGGATGACAACAGTAAAATGTGTAGCTTGCAGTGAAAGAGGATCAACATGAATAATTATTAGCCTATGGAAAGCAACTTGTAATTTATCAATTTAGTATAAATGACAAATATGTTAAATAATGATAAGATATTTTGGTATTTTAACAAGATTGATATATAAAAAGTAATGGCTGGTCTGCAAATAGAATTTTCCCATGAATAATTTAAAACGTATTATACGATATTAAAAACCGTTTCATTTACCAATTTATCAAAGTAAACTTTACCTCAATATAATATAAGGTAAAATACAACATTGCCCCTATAGCTTACGCCGATTTTAAGTTTCCCCCTTAAAGTTTGAAATTTTAAATTTTAGTCCTAATGTTTGACCCTGATGAAAAATTCCCCCTTGCCGCACTTATTTGTTTGTTTCAGACGGAATCCTTGTCATGTGAGTGGAACATGGTTGATTAATATTCTAAATGGACAAAACTGTCATCCTTCATGTTCTTTCGTCAATACATGCTTCCTCTTTGATCTTACCTTTCAGTATGGATACCGAGCATCGAGAATATCTAAACTCTACTGCAATTCCTCAACATGAAGCTTCCTGAGGGTCCCAATCCAAATTTCAATCCGCCACTGAGAGTCCCAACATCTGCAACAAAAGATTTCAAAATGTGGTTGGATGACCAAATTATTCCTATTGACGTGCTGATACGAACTCAACCAATCGCTCTCCTTGTCTCCCAACTCGCTCCTTTTCTCTGCAATTCCACATCGTACCACAAATAGAGAATGTTAAAATTTTTTTGATAAATTGCTATGAAGAAGAAGTATTGATTGAGTGGTATACTGTACCCGATAGCAGATGTTCCTGTTGAAAGTCAAGCCACAAATCCTGACTTTAGACTTTTACTACTCTACTTTAGACTAAATGTACTCTACTCTAAATTTGACTTAGACCTAGCATAGTCAAAGTGTAATATATCTATAAGTATGTAGTAAGGATTCAGTTTATCAATCACAAGAGAAATACATAATTACTTAGTTAAATCCAAATATCTAGTTACATTTGCAACATGGTATCAGAGCCTTCAATCAAAAATTAAGGTTACCTCTGTTCGTCATCCAGTCGACAATCGACCTCGTTAGCTAGCCATTGCCTTAGCCAATTCAGCCTAAGCATCATTCGTGCCCAGTCTCTAGGTACGCAGCTCGTCCAATCGGGTCTGACTTTCGTCTCGTTCAGGTCACATGAAGCTCCCGCTTAGCTAATCTTCAGGGTTATGAAGCCTCAAGCCCTCACCCTCGTCCTACTCATCCCTCGTCCTGCTCAGCCCTCGCCCTTGCTCAGTCGTGAAGCCTCAGCTCTCTGAAGACCTCGTTGAAGCTTCAGTCGCCTAAGTTCCAGTCGTCGTATCTCTAGTCGCCGCAGCCAGTCGCAGCTACAAGACAGCGTCGCCTGCAGTGGCAGCAGCACCCGAGAAGTAGTGTCACCTGGAGTAGCCTACATGACAGTAGAACCTTGTCCATCCGAAGGTCCAGCTGCACATACAGCATCTCCTCTGGTGTTTGAAGCACGTCTTGGTGGACAACAACTCCCGTCCCTTCTAGTTTCAAGAAACTCCCTCGGTGGGAAGATAGAGAAGCTCCCATCCCTTCCAGTTTCAAGCAGCTCCCTCGGTGTGAAGACGGCATGCGACACGCAGGGACAACACGCGCATATAGCTTTGCGTGATTGGATAGAAAGCTTGAAGACAACTTTCTGTTAAAGACACCACAACACGCTAGCAACTAGGATTAAATATATCTGGTTCGACTCATTCCAGTTCGGTTCGGTCGGGTTCAATCTAGTTTTGCTGGTCTGTTTTTTTTCCAGCAGTCAAGTTCAATAGTCCGGTTCAGTAATTCGCGGTATGGACCAGAGGAACATGAGGTGCAACCATTGTAGAAAATTTCGTCACAGCCGGGTCGAATGCTTCGAACTCAAAAGATTCCCCGAAGGGTGGAAAAGCCAATGACAGGTCCGTGTTGATTGTGGTTTCAGAGCAACCACAACATCAATCGGCACCGCAAGCCATGTCAGAACAAAAGAAAACAGTAAATGGCTATTTGATTGCGGGGCCACTGACACTATGACGTATGACGAGAAGGATTTTATCAGTCACGGAATACCAAGAAAAGCAATGATTCATAAAGCAAATGGAGACTTGTCAAAAGTCCATGGAGCAGGAACTATTGCATGGTCGCCAACATTGAAATTACAGAATTGTCTTTATGTATCGAGTTTGTCATGCAAACTCCTATCTATCAGTCATGTGACCAAATAACTGAATTGTATGGTACTAATATATCCAAGTTTTTGTCTATTGCGGGATATTCGTTCAGGGAAAATCCTTGGGTGTGGTACTGAGCATCAAGGGTTGTACTATGTGGACGAAGTGACTCAAAACGGAACTGCGACGCTTGCTCACGGGACGGTTGACAGGCAACAATGGTTGTGGCACCGAAGATTGGGACACCCGTCCCTAGGGTACCTTCATAAATTACTCCCTCAGTTATTTTCGTCAACTTCACCTATTTCCTGTGAGACATGTATACTTGCTAAGAGCCACATACAATCTTATTTTCAGTCTGATTCATGAGTGCTTGACTCACGAGTTCCAACCTCGTTCTGGCCGGACGCAGTCACAACTTCAGTCTATCTCATTAATCGTATGCCTACAAAGGCGTTGACACTTCAAACACCCCTCCAGATTCTATCTAGTCATATGAGTGTTCTGATAGCCTTAACACTCAAACCACGTGTCTTTGGGTGTTCTGTTTTTGTTCACATCCCTAAAACAGAGTGCTCTAAATTTGATCCCTGCTCCATTAAACGTGTTTTTGTAGGATATGGAATACATCAAAAAGGCTACTGCTATTATAATCCTCACAATAATCGTATGTATATCGCGATGGATTGTGATTTCCTTGGAAAAATATATTACTATTCTAGAGAGTCTCGTTCCATCCAATCTACTAGTATGGGGGAGAACGTAAGTAGCCCATTAGATTGGTTTATCACTCCAGTGTGTCCCGAAATAGTCACTCCAGTGTGGCCCGAAATAGTCCCAACAGAGCAAGTTGGTGGAACCACCAACACGTTGAGCCCTATAGTACAGTCCTCTGATGACTCGGACACGTCAACCCCAACGAATACTCATTTGGTTAGTACTCCTACTATAGTTCAGTATGATATTCAATCCTCAACGTATAATTCTGGTAATACAAGACCAGAAATACAGGAGATAGTGGAATCATTCCAAGAGAAGTATGTGTTGCCATCAAGGAAGAACAGGGGTGTTCCACCAATCTGGTATGAACCAGAGTACAATCCAAAAGGAAGTCGGTACCTTATAGTCAACCTAGCCAGGAAGAGACTAACACCAACTGCAAATGTTTTCACTGCAACCATATGCAATCAAGATATTCCCAGATCAACAAAAACAGCTCTTTCAGATCCAGAATGGTGCAGGGCTATGGAGGTAGAAATGGATGCATTGAGAAAAAAATGCGACATGGGAGAAATGTACGTTGCCTCCCGGAAAAATAGTAGTACGATGTCATTGGGTGTTCACTATAAAGCGTCGAGCTGGCGGATCAATCGAAAGATACAAGACAACTTGATTGGTAGCGAAAGGCTACACACAGACATACGGTATTGATTATTTAGAAACCTTCTCTCTGGTTGCTAAAATTGATACTATTAGAGTCTTATTCTCAGTAGCAGCAAATAAGGATTGGCCACTTCATCAGTTCGACGTCAAGAATGTATTCTTACACGATGATTTGGAGGAAGAAGTGTATATGGAACCACCTCCGTGTTTCAGGACGGGATTACAAGGCTCAGAGGTATGCAATCTAAGAAAGGCATTATACAGTTTGAAACAGTCACCCAGAGCATGGTTTGGGAGATTTACAGTTTTTCTCAAGAAGAGTAATTCAGACAATACCTTGTTTCTCAAGAAACAAGGAGGGAAGGTAACATGTTTAATCATATATGTAGACAATATGATTATTACAGAAGATGATCATGAAGAAATATCCAATCTCAGGAGAAGTTTATTTCAAGAATTTGAAATGAAGGATCTAGGTAAACTTAAATACTTTCTTGGGATAGAGGTACTACGCTCCAAGACAGGTATCTTTATTTCTTAAAGAAAGTACGTCCTAGATTTGTTAGTAGAGACTGGGCTACTTGATTGTAAACTATCAGATACACCCATCATGATGAATCATGGGTTGAAGATAGTAGAGGGAGATGAGCCGGCAGACTGTACACGATACCAGCATCTGGTGGGAAAATTGATTTATCTCTCTCACACGCGACCAAACATTTCATATGCAGTGGGAGTTTTAAGTCAGTTTATGCATAAACCACAAGCAGATCACATGGATGCTGACCTGAGAGTTGTTCGATATTTAAAGAAGTCACCCGGCAGTGGAGTCCTGTTTCAGAAGAATGGACACCTGCGAATAGAAACATACACAGATGCAGACTGGGCAAGCAGTCTGATGGATAGGAGATCAACTTCAGGATACTTTGCTCTAGTTGGAGGGAACTTAGTTGCATGGAAAAGTAAAAAATAGAAAGTTGTAGCTCTTTCAAGTGTTGAGGCAGAGTTCAGAGGAATAACTCGAGGCTTGACATAAGTGTTAAGGTTACGGAACCTGCTAACAGAAATTAGGGCCATAGTGCAAGAAGTATGTCAACTGATGTGTGATAATCGTGCGACCATTAGTATTTCTGAGAATCCAGTGCAACCCGACCGAACAAAGCATGTTGAAATGGATCGTCATTTTATCAAAGAGAACTTGGAGAATGGGATCCTCACTCTTCCCTTTGTACGCTCTGAAGATCAACTGGCGGATATTCTAACAAAGGTCGTTAATGGAAGAACTTTCAAAGATGTATTGTGCAAGTTAAATATTGGAGATCCCACTATTCAACTTGAGGGGGAGTGTTGAAAGTCAAGCCACAAATCCTGGCTTTAGACTTTTACTACTCTACTTTAGACTAAATGTACTCTACTCTAAATTTGACTTAGACCTAGCATAGTCATAGTGTAATGTAGTAAGGATTCAGTTTATCAATCACAAGAGAAATACAGAATTACTTAGTAAAATCCAGATATCTAGTTACATTTGCAACAGTTCCTCCATTTTCGGGTCTGAGGAATAGATGCCAAGGAAGAAGGTTGGATATTGGATTATTGATGGATCGACAAATTTAAATGAACTGAAAATGTGTTAACTGCATTTCATAATGGTAGATTTCACAAGTTACACCAATAATCATGAAGACAAAAAAAAAAAAAATTGAGAATATAAATACATCAGCCAAAATATGAAGATCTAAACGTTCTTGTGAATAGCTTCTTTCTTAATTCTCAACTTCATCTGCAGAATTACTGCAGGTTCATCAATGGAGTAGAAACACAAAAGAGAATAGGAACCGGCATGCTACACTAAAGCGTCTAGAGTCGTAATCTTTACTCCAGAAATTTGGATGCTTCCTCACTTAGCAGTGACGACACTACTTCAGGACATGGCACTTGATTTAAGCAACTTATGTGTCAAGAGAACGTCCAAATCAATCACTTATCGCTGACCTTAACTATTGGCTTCTTCATAGGAACACAACAGTCTTCATCACCATCAAATAAGCATATTTCAATGACATTTCTCTGCACTCAGAATCATATTCCAAGATCGCATGTCACTCAAGCAAAATAAGAAGGAAGGAACAACAAAAGATTCCTTTTCAGATCCAAAAGGATTCTGCCACTACAACCGCAGACGATGGGCGTTTCCCTGATGCAAGTGTGTACCGATCATGGGCAACAATCATGGGTGTGGTATCGAAGTTAACTAGGGAAGGAAGTGTTAGGAGGTTGTCCTTGCCCACGCCAAGTCTAAGCCACTGCATGAATCAACAACTGGGTCGATATCTTTCTTCAGAAACTTCTAGATCACGCTCCTCTTCCTCTGAATCACGTTGATTCACGTCTAGCATCTTTGATCCGCCTAGTCTTCAACGACTCAGAGCATTTACTCAGCAACCCAGAAATGCACGAATCCTCGACGAAGTAGATAAAGCAGGGCTTCAGCAGTGGTGGGTGTGGCGGAGGGCAGTCTTCTCAAATTAGAATATTAATTAACCACGTACCATTCACATCACAAGATTCCGTCTGAAATAAACAGATAAGTGACGACAATGAGAACTTTTCATTTCGGCCAAACATTAGTACTAAAGTTTAAAATTATAAACTTTAAGAGAGAAACTTAAATTCGATATATACTTTAGAAGGCAATGTTGACGTAAACTTTATGGGTAATTCGACCCTATAATATAATTAACAAGTTTGGAAATGTAACATTTTACTTTAGAAAATTGCACAAACATTTAAAGTAAAATCAAAATAAATAATTATGATGATATCAAAAATTAGAAAAAACTAAAATAATTTTAAATAAATAAATAAATTTATATATGAATTGTATTTTTTATAGAGTTAAATACTAAAGAGCTACATGAACTTTGGACGTTTTGCAACTAGCTACCTTAACTTTAAAAATTCAAAACGGGATACCTCAACTTGGACGAATGTGGAAATAGCTACCTCCGTCCAATTTATGACAATTTTACGACAAAATTTTGTCAACAGTTGAGGGTAAATTGGACAGAGGTAGCTATTTGCACCTTCGTCCAAGTTGAGGTAATCCGTTTTAAATTTTTAAAATTCGGGTAGCTCGTTGCAAAACGTCCAAAGTTCCGGTAGATACTTGGTATTTAACTCTTTAATATATCTATAAGTCAATACAACTAATTCATAACTATACTTTAGTTGACTAAATTTTAAAATAAAATAAATAGCAAAAACGTACTCTAAGTTTTGAAAATAAATGAAAAGCACAAATGAAAATAAATAAGTAAACTAATAAGAAAATTTGAATATATTGTAATACGTAAATCTTTTAGTCAAAATTAAAATATATAACTATTAGTTTGATTTCTAAATTTATAACAGAATAAGATAAAGAAAAAATAATAACTCTTAAAGACATTTTTTAAAAGTGTTTTTTTATATAAAATAATATTAAGTTAATAAATAATAAAAGTAAAATATATAGATCTATTTCAATTGAAAAAACCCATATGAGGTAAGATCTCTTAATCTAAAAAAAGACACGTAATTCAATTTAATTTGTTAAGAGTTCTTCTGATCTAACCAATGAAAAATAAAGGAGTGAGATTCATTAAATCCAAGACCTAAGTTTTAAATGTCGAAAACAAATAACAATTTCAATGTTGAACATAAGTTTTAGAAGAAAACAAATTATGACGTAATAAGTTAATAAATAAGGAAAATACTAAAAGTAAAATATATAGATTGTGATAATCCTATATTTTAGTCAATAAAATAAATATCTATTTATTTATTTAATTCATATAAATTAAAAGAAATCATTTCCAAATATTTCTCAATAAATTTCATAAAAAACGTTGTACGTGTATTTATTTTAATTTATGATGTTTCTGAATGTTTTTTTATTATATTTCATTTCTCGACATTACTAAATGTACTCAATTTATTTTTCTGAAGAAACTTTTATGTAAAATCCATAATAACATAGTATTATAATTTATGGAAAATAATTAAGTATATATGCACATGTTATCATTTTCATGTGTACATTTATAATTCTTAAAATTAATATTAGAATAATATTTTTCATTGAATTTTACTAATTATAAAGTTTTAAATATGTATAGTATATAGGGTTAATTACCAAAAACACAAACCGAGCTTTGAGAAAAAACTAAACAGCAAACCGAACTTTATTTTTTGACAAACAATAAACAAAACTTTTGGAATTGAGCAATCAACAAACCTACCTCAAATATCAGTTATTTCTTAAAGGATTTTTCAATATTTGTTGGTGTTATTATGTCGTAATACAATTTCCTTAGAACATTTCAATTGATGTTGACTTAATAATTCCATCCAATATTGAAAAAATCCGTTTAAACATAATGAAAATTTGAGGTACGTTTTGTTAGTAAAATATAGGAGAATTAAATAATAATTTTAGAAATTAAAAATGCATAAAAATATTGAATGACATGCAAATTGACGAAATTGTCCCTAGAAAATGGATTTTGCAAAAAACTTATTAAGTCCCGTATCAAAACGGTTTCCTTAAGGCAATTTCGCCCCCCTAACCGTAAAGGGTTTGTGTAAGAGGAAAAATTAGGACGATTACCTCCTAGGGTAAAATAGTGTCGTCAATGTGAAACAAACACGGTGTTTCCCTTAACTGAACTGAACAATACCTGAACTCGGATTTCGACGGAAATTCGAACACAACTAGGAACTTGGATCTGACTTAACTTTGGAGCAATATGTGTGTTGATAATTTTTGGATTTTTCGGGAGTGAATGAGATTGTTCTTAAATGAGAAGAACCAACACTATTTATAAGATTTATGGTACTCATTGTAACCAAAAATACCAACAATTATATTACATTAGGAAATACTCTATTAGGAAATATTTCATTAGAAAATATATTAATATGAAATATTTCAATAGTAATATTCTCTTAATATGGAAAATGCATAAAGTTATATAAAAACATAGTAACAATATCCTAGGTATATTGTAGAGAATAATAAGAGAATATTTCTTAATATATTATACCAACGGTAATATTTCCTAATATATTATACCAATAATCATATTTCCCAATATATTACAAGTAAAATTGGGTCGGTTTAACCCTAAACCGGTCCAGATCGAATCTGACTGGCCCAAGGGTTGGGTCACGACCAACAATCCCCCACATGAATGGAGAAATGAGAGAATTCTTAGACATTCTAGACTCAAAATAGGAGTTTAACGATCGACACCTGTATAGGATATGTAGATGTTACCCTTTGAACCTTCCCTTGTGAAATTACATTGACTTTACTGGCTAGTCATCAAACACAATGTCCTTGAACTGTCTGACGTTGGTGTAAATGATAATATAACTCACACAGATATCTTCCTAGTATTGTTCAGTTCACGCATTCATGTCCGTTCTGGTTGTGGGCATTGTCTGGTTGTGGAAGTGTTTCTAAGAATTGTGCCCTCAACAATTCCTTTCGAAGCGGCCCCTCTTCTCACTTTCATAGGTGATTCATTATCTCAAGTGTTACTCTAACACTCTACATATCTGAATCATTAAAAGCACTTGCTTAACCTCATCCACTATCATCACTGTTTCTCATCATAGGAATGAACTCAAGGTTTTAAATCCCCCATAGTTATCTAACCTTACTCTTGTGGTTAGATTGACCTTTTGAACCTAGATATTGGGATCTCCAGTCAACTATGTTGGATTTTCCTTCTCAAAAGTGTTTAATGCACATGCTTCAGTCCCATTCCTCTCGATGTTTGACCAACTTGCTCTTTATTTAACCCTTTGGTTAATGGATCCGCTATATTATCCTTAGATTTGACATAATCGATTGTGATAATTCATGTCAAGAGCAATTGTCTAATGGAATTATGTCTACGACGAATATGTCTAGATTTACCATTATATATGTGACTTTGTGCCCTTCCAATTGCATATTGACTATCATAATATATGCTTATTGCAGGAACTGTTCTTGGTTACCTAGGAATATCCTCAAGAAAATAGTGTAGCCGATCAACTTCTTCACCACATTTATGAAGTGCTATAAACTCAGATTCCATGGTGGATTTGGCTATAACTATTTGCTTAGAGGATTTCCACGATATGGTTGCACCCCTAGGGTAAACACGAATCTACTTGTGGAGTTCGAGTCTCTTAATGCTAATATCCAATTAGCATCAGTATATCATTCTATAACAGTTGGATAGCTCGTATAATGCAGTCCATAACTACGAGTATATCTCAAGTACCTAAGTAATCTTCTGATTCCATCCCAATGATCAATACTTGGATTACTCGTATATTTACTCAACACACCAACACTGTGTGATATTTCAGGTCTAGTACAAGTCATCAAGTACATAACCCTAGCGTACTCAATTTGAGAGATGTGTTCTCCTGTATTTCTTGATAAATACTTATTTGGATCTATTGGAGTGCAGACCTCCTTTTTGTCATCTTTGTTGAATTTCTCTAATATCTGATCGACTTAATGAGATTGACTTAGAGCAATTCCTTCTGATGTCCGATTAGTTTTAATTCCAAGAATTACATCAGCAAGGCCCATGTCTTTCATGTCAAATCTCGAATTCATCATATCCTTCGTGGATTGAATCATCTTATCGTTACTTCCAACGATAAGCATGTCATCAACATAAAGACACAAAATGACATAACCTTCATTTATATCTTTCACATAGATGCATTTGTCACATTCATTTATTTTAAATCCTTTTTCCAGGATTACATTGTCAAATTTCTGATGTCACTGTTTCAGTGTTTGTTTTAGATCGTACAATGATTTCACCAGTTTACAAACTTTCTTTTCTTGCCTTGATGCAACAAACCCCTCATGTTATTCCATGTAGATTTCTTCATCTAAATCTCCATTTAAGAAATTTGTTTTCACATCCATTTTATGTATTTCCAAATTTCGCAATGCCTCTATTACGTGTATCATTCTTATGAAAGTTATTCTCGTGATTGGAGAATATGTGTCAAAATAATCAAGACTTTCTCTCTGCTTGTAACCTTTAATTACAAATCTAGCCTTATATTTATCAATTGATCCATATGTTTTAATTTTATTTTTAAAAATCCACTTGTAACCTAATGGCTTGCATCCAGGAGGAAGGTCCACTAGTTCCCATGTGTGATTTTACAAGATGGACTCAATTTCACTATTGATTGCCTCTTTCCATAGAGGTCCTTCTGAAGAATTTACGGCTTCTTGAAATGTTTGAGGTTTCGCTTCAAGCATATAGGTGAAAAAATCTGGACCAATAGATTTTTGTACCCGAACTCGTTTACTTTTCTCAGGTTCTACCTCAACATTTTCTAGGTCTATACCATTATTTTCAATAGTCTCATGAGTTCGTTTCGACGAACTTGCATTCCCCCTAGATTTAGTCAAAAATATTTCTTCAAAGAAATATGTGTTTTTTGATTCTCTTATCGTATCTTTATGTATATTTGAAATCTTCAAATCATACACAAGACACCAATAAGCATGACTATTTTGAGTATATCCTATGAAGATACAATCAACAGTTTTGGTCCAATCATAACCTTTTTAGGAGGAGACACCGTCACTTTTGCAAGACACCCCCACACTTGGAGGTGATTGAAAGAAGGTCTACTACCTTTCCATAATTCGAAATGTGTTTTCTCTTATTTCTTTCGGGGTACCTTATTTAAAAGGTAATTGCTACTTAAAATAGCTTCCCCCAACATGTCTTGAGGTAACCCAGAACTTATCAACATCGAATTCATCATCTCTTTCAACGTTCGAATTTTCCTTTCCGCCACCCCGTTTGATTGGGGTGAATAGGGAGCGGTGATCTCATGTATGATTCCGCGTTGAGCAGAAAACTCACCAAATGGAACATCATACTCACCACCTCTATCACTACGCAACATCTTGATTTTTTTGTTAAGTTGATTTTCAACTTCTTGTTTATAAAGAATGAACTTTTCTATAGCTTCTATTTACTCTTCAACAAGTATATATAGCAATATTTTGTACTATCATCCATAAAAGTGATAAAGTACTTATTTCCGCCTCTCGTTTGGACAAACTTTAAATCACAAACGTCGTTATGTATTAAATCATGAGGTATTGTATTCCTTTCAACTAAATGAAAGAATGACCTGGTTAATTTAGCCTCAACACATATTTCACACTTATGTTTGAGATCAATTTGAAGTGTAGGGATGTGATTCATGTTAATTAACCTTCGCAAGGTATCATAATTAACATGTCTTAATCTACCATGCCAAAGATTAGGAGACTCAATCAAGTAAGCGAAAGAAACAATTTTATTCTTGTTTATCTTAGGCTTAATAGTCATTACATTGAGTTTGAACATCCCCTACATTCATAAACCTTACCCACATATGTCCCATTTTTTGCGAGTACAAATTTATCTGACTCAAATACAAGACGAAAGTCATTCTTGTTGAGGAAAGATCCAGACACAAGGTTTATGCGAATGTCTGGAATATACAACACATTCTTCAATGTCAGATCTTTCCCAGAAGTCAACTTCAAGACGACACTTCCTTTGCCCTTGACTTCGGATGAGGCGAAATTGCCCATGTACAAGCTTCTCCCCAGAGTCAACTTCTTCAAAATTGAAGAATATTCCTTTATCTAAACAAACATGCTTGGTGACACCTGTGTCAACCCACCACTCTCGGGTGTTAGAACCAACCATGCTCACCTCAGACACCACCGCAAACAAGTTGAGGTCGTCAATGTCTTTGGTGATTTCCTGGACCATGTTGGTTTCCTTTTTCTTAGGAAACCTGCAAGTATTAGATTTATGGCCAGTTTTACAACAGTTATAACGGACGTCAATAAATCCTTGTGGTTTGGATCCCGACTTCTTCGAGACTCCGCCCTTAGGGCCCGTAATGAATCATTTTTGCTTCTTCTGCTTGCCTTTGGTAGCATGTCTGCTTTGCTCATGTTTCACGACATTTTCCTTGGCGAATGCCATCGTCTTCATGGGGTCGATTGGAATTCCTCGTGCAGCATTCATGTACTGCTCTTGCACATTGATCCTTTTGAGCAGCTCAACCATGGTCATCTCCTGCCGCTTGTACTTCTCAATTATGATAGCTACTTGAAACGACTCAGCGAGTTCCATCTTTTCGGTATGGTTTGAACAAAAAAAAATCTTTTCGTCATGGATGCTCCGGAGGAGGAGCTGTAGATCTATCACCTATTTCATACATGGTTTGTTATCTAACATCTTATAGTCAGACATGCAACTAACTAGGAATTTCTTTTTCCCGGCATCCTCAGATTCATACTTTTGTTCCAAGGCATGCCACAACTCCCTAATGGACTTTGCTTTACTATATACATTATACAATGAATCAGACAAACTCACTACATAATGTCTACTTAAATAATCAGAGTGATTTCAAGTTTCTAGAGCTAAGAAGAACCCTTGATTATCATCATCCTCGCTTTGAGTTGGTAGTTTTTCAGTCAGGAATCGATTCAAGCACAACGTGGTCAGATAGAGCTTCATCTTCTCCTGCCACCTCTTGAAGTTTGCAAGTCCAGCCGATCGAGCCATGGTTATCCCCCTAGTCGGCGCAAGGAGGGACGCGTTCGACGACACATTAGGGACTTCAATCTGAGCCACTGCTCCAGCACTGATATCAACATCATTGTTGTTTGCTAAATTATTTTTTCCCATAAAAATTATTATTTCACAAATTAATGAACCAAACCGATTCTTTGTCTCTTGAAATTACTAAAACAGAAATTGCCTTAAGATTGTTAGTAAAATATAGGAGAATTAAATAATAATTGTCGAAATTAAAAATGCATAAAAATATTGAATGACATGCAAATTGATGAAATGACGAAATTGCCCCTAGAAAATGAATTTTGCAGAAAAACTACTAAATCCCATATTTAAGACAATTTTGCCCCCTCACCGTAAAGGGTTCGTGTAATAGGAACAATTAGGACGATTACATCCCAGGATAAATCAGTGTTGTCAAGGCGAAACAAACACGGTGTTTCCATTAATAGAAATGAACAATACCTGAACTCGGACTTCGACGAAAATTCGAACACAACTGGGAACTGGGATCTCACTTAACTCTTGAGCAATATGTCTATTGGTAATTTTCGATTTTTTGGGGAGTGTATAAGATTATTCTTAAATGAGAAGACCCAACCGTATTTATAGGGTTTAGGGTACTCATTGTAACCAAAAATACCAACAACTATATTACATTAGGAAACACTTTATTAGGAAATATTTCATTAGGAAATATATTATTAGTAATATTCTCTTAATATGGCAAATGCATAAAGTTATATAAAAACATAGTAACAATATCCTAGCTATATTGTGGAGAATAGTAAGAGAATATTTCCTAATATATTATACCAATAATTATATTTCCTAATATATTACTTCCTTCTTCATTTACCATTCACTAGTTAAATTGGGTCGGTTTAACCCTAAACCGATCATGGTCGAATCAAACCGGCCCAAGGGATGGGCCACGACCAACAGGTTTGTTGATTGCTCAAGTCCAAAAGTTTGGTATGTTGTTTGTAAAAAAAAAAGTTTGGTTTGCTGTTTGGTTTTTGCTCAAATTTCGGTTTGTTTTTTGGTAATTAACTCTAGTATATATATGTATATAATTTGTTAAGTGTTGGGTATTGATAGTGACGACCCAATATGGGAAAGGCCTCGAAGGCCCAATAAATTTGCAGGGGGGTGCAGCCCATACCATTTAAACAAGGCCAACCCACAGTAAGGTTACTCTGGCCCTCATAAAGTGGTCCAGTATCGAATCCAAACTAAAGTGGACGCCAAAGTGCCACTTCAGGTCGCCATTGGCCAAGGCCAAAGCCTCCCACTGCTCGCCATGGGAGTGCTCGCCAAGGGAGTGCCCAGGAAGTGCTCGCCAACAATCAAGGTCGCAGCCATAGGAGTGCTCGCCATCAAGAGAGCCTTGCCTCTCTCCTCTGGTCCCACCAACCGTTAACAAGGATATAGCCACGATATCCCGCATATCTCGGGCACATATTCACTAAAGATTAGATACGGTAACTGCAATATCTCGCCGTAACCGCAATATCTACTATCTAAATCTTCAACAACACAATATTCACGAAGATATACAGTTACCTTATACGGTTTGGTATCTCCTACTCTATAAATACCTTTGCTTTACATACATTCAATACGTTTTGAGCTATATACACACATATACTCATTTAAGCATCGGAGAGGGACCCAGAGGCACCCCCTCTGTTGCGATCCCCTTTTTGCAGGTTCATCGGAGCTCAGGCGAAAGCGCGCGATCACCATCTCCTTGGCATTCAATTCATTGCCAGATCAGCATTCAGGAAATCACGATCCAACATTTGGCGCCGTCTGTGGGAAAACGAGCAAAACAGTCATACATACTCGCTCTAACCGCAATCATCGGAAAGAAGCTAACGAACAATCCTCGGATAGCTCTAATTCCGCTGCCGCTTCGCACTCCACCAAGAACCTGCTAGCCAAGCAGTCTGTGATGCCGTCCCTCCGAGACCGGCACGTGAACACATTGGCAATTCGAGAACGACCCCTGTTCCAAACGTCGCAGAGATTCCAGATCGACAAACCATCCAAGTGGCTTGGGAAACCATTCAGGTAACCGCAGAGATGATATCCCTCTTGGAAACCATCATAGGACAGGCCCGCAGAAAAACTCCTGCTCCTCATGAGGATCCTCGTCCTGCGGGGCCACCGGAATCAGAAACTGGAAATCCTGGCACCACAGCCCCTCAAGAAGATCAAGAGATGACTTTTGGACACCAATCCTTACCTCCGGCCTCCACTGAGACGCCGGCGGTCACTCGCTCTGTCAGTCCATCAAGTTCTGCACCGACTGGAGGACAGCAACCCCAATTCACTCTTGACCAAGTTGAGGAGCTTATCACTAAGAGACTCAAAGAACAACGCGTCAAGACCCCAAAGGATGTCGTCGTCAGGGCCATCCCCGAGTATAGAGGTGGAGGCGCCCCCATTATACATGTTAATAAGCATGAAGCCTCTCTGTTGGGTAAGTCGACTGATCCGAATCACTTAGCCCTATTATTTCTGTCGACCCTTTTGGGTTCGGCGCCGTCTTGGTTCTTTGGTGTCTCTGCAGGATCAAGAAGGGTAAGAAGGGTCGAGAAAAGCCTAGATCGGAAAACCCAGGACCAAGACATCCAGAGGTCCCCGAGTATTTCACGCCTTTAAACAGGCAGATCTCGGCGGTACTAGTCGAGATGGAAAGGTCTCTGGAAAGGCCACCGAGACCCCGCAAGAGTGGTCAGCCCATGGGGAATGACACCGAGAGCTATTGCAGATAGCACAAGCGCGACATCGAAAAGCTGATAAAGATAGGAATGTTGAAGGAATGAATTCACAAGGCTGGACAGTCAGAATAAACTTTCAGCTAAGTGGGAAGGACCATACAAGCAAGTGATTCCTTCATAAACATGTTCACTCGAGGCAAATCGAAGACAAAAGCCCTGACGCCAAAGTCAGGCCAAAAGCCCTAACAACAAAGTTAGGCCACAAAAGCCCTGTCGCCAAAGACAGGCCAAAAGCCCTATCACCAAAGATAGGCCACAAAAGCCCTAGCAACAAAGCTAGGCCAAAAAGCCCTGTCGCCAAAGACAGGCCAAAAGCCCTAACAACAAAGTTAGGCCACAAAAGCCCTGACGCCAAAGTCAGGCCAAAAGCCCTATCACCAAAGATAGGCCACAAAAAAGCCCTAACAACAAAGTTAGGCCCCAAAAGCCCTATCACCAAAGATAGGCCACAAAAGCCCTAGCAACAAAGCTAGGCCAAAAAGCCCTGTCGCCAAAGACAGGCCAAAAGCCCTAACAACAAAGTTAGGCCACAAAAGCCCTATCACCAAAGATAGGCCACAAAAGCCCTAACAACAAAGTTAGGCCACAAAAGCCCTGTCACCAAAGACAGGCCAAAAGCCCTAACAACAAAGTTAGGCCACAAAAGCCCTGTCACCAAAGTCAGGCCAAAAGCCCTAACAACAAAGTTAGGCCACAAAAGCCCTGACGCCAAAGTCAGGCCAAAAGCCCTATCACCAAAGATAGGCCACAAAAAAGCCCTAACAACAAAGTTAGGCCCCAAAAGCCCTATCACCAAAGATAGGCCACAAAAGCCCTAGCAACAAAGCTAGGCCAAAAAGCCCTGTCGCCAAAGACAGGCCAAAAGCCCTAACAACAAAGTTAGGCCACAAAAGCCCTATCACCAAAGATAGGCCACAAAAGCCCTAACAACAAAGTTAGGCCACAAAAGCCCTGTCACCAAAGACAGGCCAAAAGCCCTAACAACAAAGTTAGGCCACAAAAGCCCTGTCACCAAAGTCAGGCCAAAAGCCCTAACAACAAAGTTAGGCCACAAAAGCCCTGTCGCCAAAGACAGGCCAAAAGCCCTATCACCAAAGATAGGCCACAAAAGCCCTAGCAACAAAGCTAGGCCAAAAAGCCTTGTCGCCAAAGACAGGCCACAAGCCCTAGCAACAAAACTAGGCCACAAAAGCCCTAACAATAAAGTTAGGCCTCAAAAGACCTGAAGCCAAGAGTCAGGCAAAAACCTGATAACCGAATCAGGCACAAAAAGCCCTGACGCCAAAAGTCAGGCCAAAAGACCTAGCAATAAAGCTAGGCAAAACAAAAAATCTCTGACGCCAAAGTCAGGCCAAAAGACCTAGCAATAAAGTTAGGCAAGATGAGAAGCAGACGCCAAAACCAAACAAAGGGACCTGCTAACAAAGAATTTTAGGCGATCACTATGGATGACAAAGCCTTAGGATGACCTCGAAGGTCTAAACTTCAAAGAAGGTAATATCTCTTTGAACTTAGAAGTTTATGCTTTTAAGTATCAGAAGTATTTTCCTTAGAAGGATCGACTTATGCTTGGTCTAAGACTTCAAGAGTCGAAGACATTACAAGTCAAAAGGAAGTCGAAGAGTAATTATGATTAAGACGTTGGATAAATAGCCAAGCATGTTCAAAGTCAAATAAAAGGCTTATGAATATAAAGGCATTCAATAAAAGAAGCCAAGTCTTAAATCAAATAAATAATTACAAGGAAAACAAAAAATTACAAAGAAAAACAGCTATCCAAAAGGCAAATATTGTCAATAAAAGAGATGGAGACTTCAGGCTTGGGGATCCTCGGGGGCAGAGGCACTGGCTCGCCTTCAGGGGCAGGGACGATTTGCTCGCCTTCGGGGGCAGGAAGGCTTGGTCCGCCTTCGGGAACAACCTCTTCAGCCATAGCTGGAATAACCCCTTCAGCAACAAGGGTAGACTGAGAGTTACGACTCCGGAGGAAGCTCCTCAAGGACCCAACTTCCTCAAGGGGAAAATTGGGATCGACCGCCCGGACATCATCCACCAGGACTTGGAGAAAATCGCCGACTTCATCATCTTCAGAGCGCAGTCTTCAAAATCCTAAAAGGCGAACGAATCCATAAAGGATGACAGTTTCCTTAAAGGCATAATCCTTGGGTAACAGTTTCCTTAAGAAACATGGCGAAAGGAACGGACGAGCCGATAAGAGGCCACGGTCCTTCCCCCGAAACCTAAAGGAGCGAAAAGAACCTCTAAAGGATAACGTTTCCTCCAAAGAAAGGTCCAAGACCCTTTGAATGAAAACAAAAAGGCGAGACTATTCTACAAAAACTAAAGCGAAGTTGAAAACAAGTATGGTAAAACTTCCTAAAGCTTTCCAGCTTCCTAAAAAGGCGAGCGAATCTTGGGTAACAGTTCCCCAAAAAGGGAGAACGAATCCGAGGTAACAGCTTCTTAAAAGGCGAGCAAATCTTAGATAACAGTTTCCTACGACTAGGCGAACGAATCTAAGGACCAAAATCCTAAAAGGCGAACGAATCCATAAAGGATGACAGTTTCCTTAAAGGCATAATCCTTGGGTAACAGTTTCCTTAAGAAACATGGCGAAAGGAACGGACGTGCCGATAAGAGGCCACGGTCCTTCCCCCGAAACCTAAAGGAGCGAAAAGAACCTCTAAAGGGTAACGTTTCCTCCAAAGAAAGGTCCAAGACCCTTTGAATGAAAACAAAAAGGCGAGACTATTCTACAAAAGCTGAAGCGAAGTTGAAAACAAGTATGGTAAAACTTCCTAAAGCTTTAAAGCAAGATAGACATCGGAAGAACAACCAAGTATACTCGAAGTCAAACAAAAACCAAGGCTTACGAAACAAAAAGACCCGATACCAAAATTGGGCGAAAGACCTAACGCCAAAGTTAGGCAAAAAGACCTAACGCCAAAGTTAGGCAAACCAAAAGATCCGAAAGACCTGATGACTGAATCAGGTGAAAGACCTAGCACCAAAGTTAGGCGAAAGACCTGATGCCAAAGTCAGGCACAAGACCTGTTATCAAAATCAGGCGAAAAGACCTAAGGAAAAAGTTAGGCAAATAAGGCCTAAATATAAAAATCAGACATAAGTCCTAGCACAAAAGGCGAGCAATCCGTCAAGGAGTCCGTTCTCTTATAAGTTGGGCAAAAATTGAGAAGTAACATCCAAAGCGAATGAATCCATATCAAGGGTAACAGTTCCTTTGCGAAACAAACACAAAGAAAGTGGGCGAATGAACCTAGGGCGACCACTTACTAAAAGATGAATGAGCCTCGGGTAACAGTTCCCCGTGATTAGACGAACACTCCAAAGGTCTAAAACCTTAACAAAGCGAACACATCTACAAAAGATGATAGTTTCCTTAAAGGTATGATCTTCGAGTAACAGTTCCCTTAAAAAACTTTGGTGAAGGGAATGGATGGTCCAAGATCCTATATGGCGAGACTCTCCTACATAAGCTAAAGAGAAGTTGAAAACAAATATGGTAAAACTTCCTAAAGCGTTCGAACGAAAAGATATCGGAAGAACGACCAAACACATTCGAAGTCGAAAAAGAGTAAAGGCTTACGAAATTAAAGGCGTTCATTATAATAATATCCGAGTCTGAAATCAAAAGAATAATTACAACTATCCCAAAAACAAAGGGAAGTAAAAGTGATTATCGATAAAAAGAAGGATGAGCAAAAAGCAGGAGGATGAACAGGCTCCCTTGACCTGAAACTCTGCATCGACTCGGTCGCCTGAAGGCCTGAGACCTCAAGGTCTGGGTTCATCAGGGAATGCAGTTTCCTTCTCGGCCTCGGGGGCAGCCTCATCGCCAAGAAGCTTCCTTGGTGTAGCCGCTCTCAATGAAGTCCTGAAGAGACCTCACCTCCCAGAGAGGAAACTTGGGATCAATCCCTTGAATCTCGTCGACCAAGATCTGGAGGTAGGAAGCAGCCTCGGCCTTTATCACCTCCAAGGCGCAGACAGAGAACTCCTCGGACTTCTTAAAGTCCACGCTAAGGGGGGATGGGACAGCCTTACGATTTAAGGAAGGATGCTCCTGCTCAGCCATCGAGGCATCCCTCTGCACCCATGACTCTTTCAATTGAGCCCTGAGGTCACCATTCTCTGCCTCTAGCCAAACAGAGTACTGGTCGACATCCTTGATCCGAAACTCATAGACGCCTAGGCAGCTAAACAACCTCGTCTTAGCCCGCTTGGAAAATAGACTGAAGAATTTAGGTCCTCAAGTGCGATCAATGAATTTACGTCCCAGACTGATGGGTCAGAAATTTATCCAATCAATAAAGACTGGCGTGGAAGGACGAACCCCAACCTTGAGCGTCAGTTGTACGAACTGATGAATGCCCGCTAACCCAAGCATCGACTCTGAAGTTTTCGCCCCTGAGCGGATTGAACAGAAGTTTGGTTGCCTATGATGTCAGAAGAAGTCATCAATGATGTTCCAATCACTCCCCGACAGCTCTCCAAAGCTCGAAGGAGTATCCCGTTCTGGCTGAGAAAGCTTTTTCGAGGATAAAAAGAGAGAAATGAAAAATTGAAACAGAAGGCTGAAAGAAGATATGAACTCTGGAATGCAAATGAATTGAGTGCGTAAAAGACTAAATGCTAAAGTTCGGCCTTTTTAGCCAAAACGAAGGAAACCGAACGGGCATGTGAGAAACGGCTCAGATAATGATTACACCCTTTTGGGTAAAACCGAAGTAATGTCAGAATTCCAAGGGTTACATCGGGGAGACAAAAGGTTGGAACGACACGAAAAACCTGTGAGTCTGCCCACGGGTTACGGAAGACAAAGAGACAGACATGCCTCAAAAGTCCTCTCGACTTCCGCTAACTGTCCATTCATTAAAATGTTCGAAGTCTTACACAAAAAAGGTGATTGCCAAAAGCTATACCAGACCTCTCCTAACACCCTCGCAACGATAGTGTTCGCCCAAAGAGTGAAGAATGAGCATCCATAAACCCTGGAAACCTAAAGCGTTCGCCTAATGGGGTAAGGTATCACACATTCCGAAAAACTCTACGCAACCAAAATCGTTCGCCAAAGGATACAGAGCATCAAAAGGCACAAATAGCATATAAGAAAGCAAAAAATCCAGTCCAAAAGTCACTATCTTAAACCCTATCACAGAATCAAGCTCGACCGAAGAAACTTCACTCAAGCTTCGGGGGCAAATGTTGGGTATTGATAGTGACGACCCAATATGGGAAAGGCCTCGAAGGCCCAATAAATTTGCAGGGGGGTGCAGCCCATACCATTTAAACAAGGCCAACCCACAGTAAGGTTACTCTGGCCCTCATAAAGTGGTCCAGTATCGAATCCAAACTAAAGTGGACGCCAAAGTGCCACTTCAGGTCGCCATTGGCCAAGGCCAAAGCCTCCCACTGCTCGCCATGGGAGTGCTCGCCAAGGGAGTGCCCAGGAAGTGCTCGCCAACAATCAAGGTCGCAGCCATAGGAGTGCTCGCCATCAAGAGAGCCTTGCCTCTCTCCTCTGGTCCCACCAACCGTTAACAAGGATATAGCCACGATATCCCGCATATCTCGGGCACATATTCACTAAAGATTAGATACGGTAACTGCAATATCTCGCCGTAACCGCAATATCTACTATCTAAATCTTCAACAACACAATATTCACGAAGATATACAGTTACCTTATACGGTTTGGTATCTCCTACTCTATAAATACCTTTGCTTTACATACATTCAATACGTTTTGAGCTATATACACACATATACTCATTTAAGCATCGGAGAGGGACCCAGAGGCACCCCCTCTGTTGCGATCCCCTTTTTGCAGGTTCATCGGAGCTCAGGCGAAAGCGCGCGATCACCATCTCCTTGGCATTCAATTCATTGCCAGATCAGCATTCAGGAAATCACGATCCAACATTAAGTATTATAATTTTATGGTAATTTTTCCTCAAATCACCAGATCGATCGTCGAGATCCTCGCCCGGTGGAAGAATTATAACAACAATGTCAACTCCTGCATCCTACAGAACGGAGACCTTTCATCGGAATCTGGACCCAAACCCGCGTCGGCGGCTGTGCCTGTTCAGGTACCGACGCGAAGAGTCCACGCGAAAGGGTCCAAGCAGGGATGCATGAAGGGAAAGGGAGGGTCAGAGAATCTCTGGTGCAACTATAGAGGAGTGAGGCAGCGGACTTGGGGCAAGTGGGTCGCCGAGATTCGGGAGCCGAGCAGAGGAAGCAGGCTTTGGCTGGGGACTTTTCCGACGGATCTTGAGGTGGATCAGGCCTATGATAAAGCCGCCAGCGCCATGTACGGTTCCTTCACGCAACTCAATTTCTCAAATGGAGGTGAGTCAAATGACGTGAAAGACTCTTTTTCTTCCTCGGTTGTTGCCTCTCTTGCTGAAGGTTTCTCTTTTTATGTCTCTTTTAGTTCTCTGCAATTTGTTTTCACCGACTTTCGTGTGTGCTTCTGGTTTCTGACATAGAAGTAAAGTCCTTCCTGACTTCTGTTAATGGTGGAATAGTTCAATCCATCGTTGTCGTGTAGAACCCATACCAGAGTTGGACAATTCGCCTCTACATTGGAAGAGGTCGGTGATGGTGGTCTAGCCGCTGCTGGAGGTGGTCTTGATCGACTCAGAGTTTGTTCATTAAAATAAGGGAAATTTGGTCATTAAAAGAGCATGTGCCACACACATGATCATGTTCCGTTAAGAACAAACAGTTAAGTGACAGAAAGGGGAGATTTTTCATCCGAGCCAAACATTAGGACTAAAATTTAAAATTTTAAACATTAAGGGGGAATCTTAAATTCAACTATAGGGGGAAACTCGTATTTTACCCATTAATATAGGAGTTAATTACCAAAAAACAAATTGAACTTTGAGGTAAAACCAAACAGCAAACCAATTTTTTTTTGTTGACAAACAACAAACCAAACTTTTGGAATTGAGCAAACAATAAACCTACCTCAAAATTTCATCATGTTAGAACAGATTTTTCAATGTTTGAGAGAGTTATTAAGTCAATATTAGTTAAAGTATTTTAAGGAAAATGTATTACGACTTAATAACTCTCTCAAATATTGAAAAATACGTTCAAACATAATGAAAATTTGAGGTAGATTTGTTGTTTGCTCAATTCTAAAAGTTTGGTTTGTTGTTTGTCAACAAAAGAAGTTCGTTTTGCTGTTTGGTTTTTCCTTAAAGTTCAATTTGTTTTTTTATAATTAACCCTTAATATAATATAAACTTTTATGTGAAAATATTTTAATATGTATATTGATCTTGAATTAAACTCGTTTGTATTGAAATTGTATTATTTTAACAATTAAATTGATTTTTCAAGACCAAATAATTCAAAATTTAATTTACAAGCACTAAAATAAAAAATAAATTGTACTTCAAATATGTATATACAAGTAAGATATTGGTTAATAACTACAATTATAAATATAATTATTGTATTAAAAATTGAATCAACATTATTAAATGATACTTACGTTTCAGATTATTACTATTTGGCGCAACTTGTGTTATTTAGTCACTTATTATTGACCATGTTACTTTTTTGTTTATATCATAACTTTCGTTACATAGTAATATTTAAGACCTAGATGTGTCAAAATGCCATTCTTCTTATTTTCGGCACATCAAGTTTCAATATTAACACGTGAGACAGTAACTATGAAAAGTAACGAAAATTAGTAATTTAAACAAAAAGTATCATCATCAAATATAAATGACTAAATAATACAATTTTTTTAAAAAAAAAAACATAATCAAACATAACTATCAAATAAATAATTAACCGCAATATTTATCATACCTGAGTCATTGTTAACCTAATTAGCATGGGCTTCGAAGTGGAATATAGGGTCCGGTCCGTATATTATAGTGTGCTAGTGAAAGCCTCTTAAGGGAATGGAATTTATGTTTAAAAAACGTTACGAGTTTGATTTTTTTTTTTTCACGCAACTTGTCGAATAATTTGTAAGCTGTAACGCCGAGGAGAAATTTTTTGTTCTTTACAACACAAGCTAGGTGGATTTTATTTTTTTTGGAATGAAATTTTATTGCCTAGTGTCAAATAGGACAATCACTTTTGCGGTGCAAAAAACAAAACAAAATCTCCACTCAACCAAATATAAAATTTCATTACCATCTGAATTAAAATGATTTTTTTAAACTTATTTAATTATATCTGTATATACAAATATTAAAACAAATATGAATTGTGTGCTGGAAGATGGAATGTTTGTTCATCGATTTTGGCATGATCTTGGTTCGCCAATTGCCAATCCCCTAACGTGATTGAATCATATTATCATATTCCACAGCAATTTTCTCCCTTCGTTTCAAAACTGTGAATTTTAATGAAATGATTGTAGCTTTGGATTAGAAAATGTAAAATATATTGGGGGAATAATGAATTGTTGAGGAACTCAAATATTGGTTATATAAATTTTTTGACGTTTCGCAAAATTTATATTTATATGGATCCAGATTTTATATTTAGAATTTCGAAACTTGAAATTTATAAACATTTGAAGATTGTGAAATGTTTTACTTTTTATATAGATATAAAATTTAGAGAGGTAGATAATGCATTATAAAAGATAAATTCAAAGTTAATGCATTATAAAAGATAAACTCAAAGTTGTTATTAAAAAGATACGATAGTCTTTTAAGTTTTGAATAGTAAAATTTTAAAAACTTTTACTTCATTGAAACATGAACGTATTTTTTTAAGTGGCTTAAATTTTTTTATAATCCATTTTCTCATCGTGTAAAAATGTTACATATATTGTATGAGTCATTATTAGTTTTGTAGTATTGAGTATCCCATTAATAAAAATGAAAGTTCATTTAGATCATTTCAATAGTATTAAAATAATCCAAAAACCATTTTTTATATATGACTATTTATAGGCGTGTTTTGGAAGGAAGAATTGTGGGAGGCGTCATAAGGCGCGAACATGATTGAATCTAAGGCGCGATTCTCAAAGGCACAAAACTCGTTATAAAGAAAGGGTGGAAATCTGTTGTCATGGACATGGAGTATTACTTAGAGATCTTCATCAAGCAGATTACAGACACTATTACGGGAGAGGGCGGCTTAAACATAGTTGACCGAGAAAATTGTGATTTTTGAATTATTAACGGATCAATCAATGTTAAACCTCACTCAATTTTTAGAGTTATCATTTTTATTTAATTCCTTTTTACGGCTCATCTTTGTACTTTTTAATCAAAATTATTTTTGACGCCTCGAATACTGTAGAGCCGTCCTTCAAAAAATTTTTTTTAATCAAAATTATTTATCACGACTCGAATACTATTACCCGTTATTCAATTTTTTTTATCAAAATCATTTTTAACTGCTCGATTACTATTGAGCTGTCATCTTCACTCACTTTATCATCTTCCCGCTCACGTCTTCCCTCTTCCTCACGTTTTCTCTCTTCAAACAATTTCAAAAAGAACTCACGACGGGGCCTGGTCCTCTTCCCTTTTCCTCACTTATGGGTTTAATCTGCCAGAAGAACTCCAAGAACTCACATCATAGACTTTTCTCCCTGAGAAGAGCTTCTCACATCTGCCAGAAAAACTCCTATCGTGATGAAGGAGATTTAGAGATGGAAATGTCGCTGAGCTGGAACCTACACCGACCATGAATGAAGCCCAGAAGTTGGAGTTGGAAGTGCTGCACCGCCGAGTTGGAAGTGTCGCACCGCCGAGTTGGAGCTGAAACTCCTACTGTGATGAAGGATGAAGCCAGGAACCGGTTGTCGATGGTTAGGGTATGATCAGGGTATGACAAATACCCTGACGTACGGACCGGTCATCGAACCGGCGAGGAGACCGGTTCACGGTTCGCCCAATCCAACCCGATTCAGTGTGCGGTTCACTGTTCACAAGGGAAAAAAAAAACTGAAAATACATACATAATCTCAAACACAAACATAATTACCTCACTCTTTTGACAAAAAAAAAACTCAATCTCAAACTCAAACTTGCTTTGCAGCATCATTAGTTCTGAAATGATTGTCAATGCAACAAAAGGATATATTGCTCAACTAGCATTGTATTTATTTTACGTGTGCAAAAAGTTAAATTCAAGCAAAAGGATATCGAGTTCTACATATATATATGTACACAAGAGATTTGTCATAGGCATACCATTTCTTTTTGCTTCTCTCTTCTCGAATCGATAGAAGTCTAAACCAACTTCCTTAGTCTTCTTCTTTGACATCTTAATCTCCAAAGCAGTCTGCGAAACTGACCCAACAACACTTCCACTCTCAGCCTCTGTAGTTTTCTTCCTCCCTTTATGATGTGTAACAACCGTCCAACCTCCTTCTGCAGCAAGCGCTTCCCTTTCTTTTATTTCCTGTATTCCCAACAAAAGATAATAAGTCTCAATGAAAACCCAGACATCGTAAAAGGAACATCTATTTGGAAAGAAAAGAATGACCTGTTCGAGTTTTGCTTCATGAACTTCAATAAATTCATGAATCCTTTCTTGCAGAACCTCCAACCCAGGAACTTCCAATAAGTAATTATTCCATAGAAACCTTGGATCTGCCTGTAGAAACGAAGACAGTGAAGACAGTGAGTGAAAATTTCATACTACCAAATCAAGCTTACAACTATATGCATGATAGAATTAGCTCCAAACCAACGTTAACGTGCTACTCAGAACAAGATAAGGCCCGATAAGCTTCAAACATTACTATATAATATATGTATAGTTGCGAAGAGTATGTGAAGCAACTACATGGGTCCATAAAAATTCCTAAAGATAGATTTATTACCTGTCTCCAAAGAGGAAGCATTTTGGACTCGTCACCCAACTCATGCAACCTTTGGGAACTGCAGTAGATAGGTAAGAAAAAGCCCATGTCACATACAAACATCTTCATTTCAAGAGAAAGGCCTTTATCAAGTATATCATCTTACTTTGATAGTAATCCGTCACCCACTCTGCATTTCACATTTCTAGGTGAGTTTGTTACAAAATTCACTTAGAGGGACTGGATTTGATTGAAGAATGCTCAGCATATTGAAAAATCATAAGTATTTCATACTTTTCATTCCTTTACGGGGAGTTTCTTTCACGGAATTCGAAATAAGGAATAAGGAATAGGAATAGGAAATAAGGAATAGGATATAAGAATATGAAGTTGTTTCTTTTGTGGAATGGAATAAGGAATTCTATTGTTTTTTTGGTGGAATTGTATATGGAAAGGGAATGAAATGTGGTAAAATGATATATTTGTCCCTCCTTGTATATATATAGTATATAATAAATATAATTTGTATTAATTAATTTTAAAAACTAATAATAAGAATAAAAACTTAAATATAATTAACTAATAATTAAAAAAACTTTCAAAATAATTTAATTAATATAAAACCATTAATTAATATAAATTCATTATTTTCCAATTTATATTTATCTGAAACATAATATCATTAATTACACTATCCGATATTTAATATTCCATTACAACATGATAATACATAGACCCATACATACATTATACAAAACAAATTATTGTCCTAACTCAATGTAAATAAAGTCGAAGCTCCAAAATTTGCAATATCATTGACCTGACATCCTGTACTGTGTCCGAGCAGCACAACACCTTCAGAATCTTATTTATTGATCAAATAACTGATTAACTGATCAATTTCTGTTGCATCCTTCACAATATATGGATGGAAGTATTAGTGAAAGCTCAACTAAACCGGAAAAAGAAATCCATTACTGACATTAAACTTGATGATTTCTCTCCATTTTTTTTTGTATAACTCACAGAAAACAAAAGAGAGATGTAGCTAGATGATTTCTCTCCATTTTTGGAACAAACTGTTTTTTTTTTTACCATCCAATAATTTATAGGTACTAATGCAGCAATGAGCAATGAATCAAGGGTATAAGTTCATGAGAAGTTATAACTTTTAGGATGTAGCTTACTTGTTGTAAGATGGAAGTACCGTATCCAGTGTACGAAAATGAGAGCAGCACTTGAACGAGTGACCATTTCTCCTTATCCAGTTCAATGGCAAGTGGTTACAAGTATCTACAACAGCAGAAGATACAATATCCTTGCCATCAGTGTAAGGAACAAAAAACATAAACCATCTCCGTAAATAGATTTATGGCATACTAGATTGTAAACATACTCAGTTGTCAGAAACCCATCAGTGAGTCCACCAATGAAAATGAGAATAACCAAAACTTATTGTTCAAAGATTATATAGAGCTTCTCTCCTATCATGGTTTATAAGCCGTAGAATAGTACCGCGTATTTTAAAGTAGCTTCATGTTACGAGCCCAACTATGTTGGCTCTAGCCCATCAAGAATAAGTAGCCCATATCAGTAATAAGCCTAGTCCACTAAGTGATTGTCTGCTTCTGTTATAGGGTAGCAATCCGATTATGATCAGTTTTATGCAATAACAGTATTACACTTCTCTCTCTAGCTTATGTCTCTCTCTTCTCTCTTTTCTGTTACGCTTCAGTGCGTAACAAATTGGTATCAGAGCCAGGTTCAGCACAGCGGAAGGGGACCTACCTAGTAGGGAAACTTCCGTAGCTGAACATGGCGACTTCAGGCGAAACGAGGGCGCAGAAGGATGCTCGGGTGGACAGCATGTTGCAGGATCATGGGAGGCTACTATCGGAGCTACAGGGGCAGCTTCAAGAAGGGAACGCTAGGACTCAGGTAGCATTCGATGAACTTAAATCGATGTGTGCTCAGAATCAGGCATGTTTTGAGGAGCTTAGATTGACTATAGCATCATTTGCGGGAAGGCAGAATGAAACAACAAGGGAATCAGCAGGAATCCTTGGTTCTGGTTCTGGTGTGGGTCGTAATGTGTCGGGCCATAATCAATCACCGCCGATGACCACCGTTCAAGGCCAACCGATGGAAAACCGTGAACCACGTCATGCCTTTCGGGTGGGTCGAGTTGATTTTCCTCGATTTAATGGTAACGATGTGTCTAGTTGGCTTTACCAAGTTGAGCACTATTTTGAGATTGATGGTACTCCAGAGGATTCGAAATTGAAGCTTGCGGCCATCCATCTAGAAGGTGAAGCTCTTCAGTGGCATCAAGGTTATATGAAGATCCACTCTGTTCGAACATGGCCTGAGTATGTCGATGTCCTTCATGCTCGTTTTGGGGACGAATTCTGTGGTGACCCAATGCTGGAAATGAAAGGATTGGTACAGAATGGTTCGTTTGCAGAATATCAGAGGAGGTTTGACAATCTGCTCAACAAGGTCCAGCTGATTGAAAGAGTTTCCGAGAGATCAGCGATTAGTCAGTTTATTGGAGGTTTAGCACCATACTTGCAAGGACCGGTTCGTATTCAGAGACCTCAATCCCTGCGTGATGCTTATTCCTTTGCTAAACTTCATGATTCTGTGTTTGCTCAAGGTATAATGCCTAGAACTTCAGCAACATATAGTAATCAGTCCTTTATGCCTAATAGGAATGCTGCAAGTAGTATAACCATGTCAAATAGTGGGGGATTACAGGGAAGTGCTAAGACAAGCGTGGGGTCAGTTGGATTAGTTGTTAGCAAACAGTATGCTGCAAGTAAGAGGCCGAGGTTGACAACGAGCAAGGAAATGGAGGCTCGTAGGTCCAAAGGTCTTTGCTACTGGTGTCCAGAAAAGTATAGCCCGGGTCACCTTTGCAAGGAGAAACAAATCTTCTTGATTGAAGTGGATGTTGATGACTCGGTCTGTGAAGGAACCGAAGGTGCAGGGGAAGATGAATTGGAGGAAAACCCAGAAATTTCAATACACGCCATCACAGGAACCTTAGGGTGTTCGACCATGAAGGTAGAAGGTAGAGTTAATAACCGGAAATTGCAGCTCCTAATTGATTCAGGAAGTACGCACAATTTCCTGGATATATCTATAGCAGAGAGGCTGGGCTGCATTACCGAATCGGTGTCACCACTGTGTGTGAGGGTAGCTAATGGAAGTGAGATGACTTGTAATCGGAAGTGCAAGGGGTTTCAATGGTGGATGCAGGGCCAACTATTTGAAGCCGATGTGTATTTGATTGATTTGGAGAACTATCATATGGTCTTAGGAGTACAGTGGTTGTCTACCTTGGATGACATTTTGTGGAATTTCCGCGACTTGACCATGAAGATTTTGAGGGGAACTGAATTTTGTGTGTTGAGGGGGAGTGGATCGGGATCAGTACAAATAAGTAGTGCCGATAGAATGGCGAAGGTACTAGGTAAGAAGGGGGAGCTGGCATCAATTCAGCTATGTGCAATTTCGGTCAGAGATGTGAAGAGTGAGCAAGCATTCATATTTGCTGCACAAGTGTTGGACAAGGTAATAGAAACAGGAGGGTTGGAAGCTTTACTGAGCAAGTTTGAGGATGTTTTCCGACTTCCAACGGGGTTACCACCGCAAAGGAGTATCGATCACCGTATTCCATTGAAGGAAGGAGCCTCTTCCATAAGCTCGAGGCCCTACCGTTATCCAGCTCCGCAGAAAGATGTGATTGAAGGAATGGTAGCGGAACTGTTAAACAGTGGAGTCATTCGTCCAAGCTCTAGCCCGTTTTCATCCCCGATTGTCCTTGTAAAGAAGAAAGATCATACATGGAGGATGTGTGTGGACTACCGGAAGCTGAATGATTTGACGGTCAAAGACAAATTCCCAATTCCGCTAGTGGATGAATTGTTGGATGAATTACATGGAGCGTCCATTTTTTCGAAGATTGACTTGAGATCGGGCTATCATCAAGTACGCATGGCCACATCAGATATCCACAAAACTTCCTTCCGAACCCATGAAGGTCATTACGAATTCTTAGTGATGCCTTTTGGATTAACAAACGCACCGGCCACCTTCCAGGGAATGATGAACAGTGTTTTTTGATGACATACTCGTATATAGCAAGGATGTTGATCAGCATTTGGTGCATTTGGAGTCCGTGCTGCTTTTATTGAGGAAACACTCATTGTTTGCAAAGAAGTCGAAGTGTAGTTTTGGCGTTAAGCAAGTTGAATACTTGGGGCATATCGTGACCAAGGAAGGAGTCTCGACTGATCCGTCGAAAATAGCAGCAATCAAGGAGTGGCCAACACCAACTTCGGTGAAACAGTTAAGGGGATTTCTCGGATTAACGGGTTACTACAGGAAGTTTATACGAGGGTATGGAATGATTAGTCGTCCCTTGACTGATCTGTTAAAGAAGGATGTGTTCCAATGGTCAGAAAATGCAACTGTGGCATTCGACACTCTGAAACGCGCTATGACTTCGGCACCAGTACTCACATTGCCGAACATGACCGATCCATTTATAGTGGAAACAGACGCCTCACATCATGGAATTGGGGCTGTATTAATGCAGAGAGATCATCCGGTGGCTTATATTAGTAAGGCATTGTCACGACGGCAACAATCGTCCTCGGTTTATGAAAAAGAGCTATTGGCAATATTGTTCGCGATAAAGAAGTGGCACTACTACTTGGTCAATCGGCATTTTATCATTAAGACAGATCATCGCAGCCTGAAATATTTGCTCGAACAACATTTGAACACTCCATTGCAACACACTTGGTTGGCCAAGTTACTGGGATATGATTATGAGATCAGATATAAGAAAGGGTCGGAAAATGTGGCTGTGGACGCTCTTTCGGGTGCAAGGGTCGGAGCTACTATCATTGGTGGTGTCTTCAGTGTCAATAGATATGCTGAATCGAATTAAGGGCAGTTGGGATGGAGATACTACCTGTATTCAGCTATTGCATCAGCTCAAGGATCCTAAGGAAACTTCTCAGGCGAACAAGTTCACATTTGAAAATGGATTGTTGAAAAGAAAAGGGAAATTGGTGGTAGGTGATGATAAGGAGCTCCGGAAAGATATTGTGTCATTATATCACTCATCGGCACTAGGGGGTCATTCAGGGGTCACGGTTACGATCAAGAAAGTTTCGGCTTATGTGTATTGGAAAGGGCTGCGTCGTTATGTCCGAGAATTTGTCCGAACTTGTGAAGAATGTCAGAGATATAAGTATGACCGAACAGCCACACCGGGTCTACTTCAACCTCTACCAATCCCTAGTTCGATATTTTCAGACATCTCCATGGATTTTGTCACGGGTCTACCAAAATCACAGGGTAAGGAAGTTATTTATGTGATCGTGGATAGGTTGACTAAGTACGGCCATTTCATAAGCTTGAGTCATCCTTACACGGCATCGTCAGTAGCTGAAGTATTTGTGGATCAGATTTATAGATTGCATGGATTGCCAAACACCATTGTTAGTGATAGAGACCCGGTCTTTGTGAGTGCGTTTTGGAAGGAATTATTCCGACAACTGGGAGTTTCCATATGTTTGTCTTCTTCGTACCATCCGCAAACAGATGGTCAGACGGAAGTGGTTAATAGATGCTTGGAGTCATACCTCCGATGTATGGTTGGGGATAGGCCGACTACATGGAACAGGTGGTTACCTTTAGCGGAATGGTGGTACAACACTTCATACCATTCGGTCATTGGAATGACTCCTTTCGAAGCTTTGTATGGATTTGCGCCACCATTGCACATTCCTTACTTTCCGAAAGATTCGAAGAACGAGGGAGTTGATACATTCCTTAGACAGCGTGAGGAGAATATAAAAATGCTGAAGTTTTACCTTACTCGTGCTCAAAACAGGATGAAACAAATGGCGGATAGGAAAAGGACAGACAGGAGCTTTGTGATAGGTGATTCGGTTTTTCTCAAGTTGCAACCGTATGCTCAGTACACTTTGAAGAAGACAGGGGCACATAAACTGCAACCTAAGTGGTTCGGGCCTTTCAAGGTTCTGGAGAGGGTGGGACCAGTGGCATACAAACTGGACTTGCCAAATACAGCTTGGATACACCCGACAGTACACGTATCACAGCTGAAGTTAGCTCGAGGGGATAACTTGCAGCACACTCCACTGCCGACAGGAGCAACCCGTCCTTTCCATAGAATACCAGAGATGATTCTTGCAAGAAAGATGGTTCGTAGAGGTAATAAAGCAGCCACTAAGGTACTAATGAAGTGGAAGGAGTTGGATGAAGATAAGGCGACTTGGGAATTTTTGGAGGATTTTCAGCGACAATATCCCGATTTTGATCTTGAGGACAAGCTCGTTTCTTAGGGAGAGTGCGTTGTTACGAGCCCAACTATGTTGGCTCTAGCCCATCAAGAATAAGTAGCCCATATCAGTAATAAGCCTAGTCCACTAAGTGATTGTCTGCTTCTGTTATAGGGTAGCAATCCGATTATGATCAGTTTTATGCAATAACAGTATTACACTTCTCTCTCTAGCTTCTGTCTCTCTCTTTTCTGTTACGCTTCAGTGTGTAACACTTCATAATATTAGTGCATCAATAATCCAGAACTATTAATAGAACTTAGCAACCAAGAACCACTTCAGCAATTGCAGGACATAACAACTTTGGTGCTCAATTACCCTATTGGGTACATAATATAAAATTCTTTAATTAAGATAATTTTTGAAGGCCAAGAATCAAGAATGGAATTTCCCAATTGAAAGCAGTTCAAAGATCGAGCTGCAAAGTTGAGATTTTCTTTACAATTATAAATCCAATTACATCTTGGTGAGTGATCTTGATAAGATTTAGAATAAGGTAAAATGTAGTAGAGCATGCCTGGACAGATTTTGGCCCGTATTTGAAGAGCACGCTGCGAAACTGGTTATTGCCCTTGATCGGCCCGGATGATTCTCCAGCGATTTCTGGGATCGATCGAAGGAGAGTACAAGGAGGAAGAACTGGGTTCGATCGAAGGAGAGTACCTTGGAGAAGAGCTTGCATTCCAGCGGGGAGATTTTGGTTGGGGAGGGAGCTTCTCGGTTCCAACTGATGAAGGACAACGTAGGCATTAAAGAAATGAAATGAGGGTAAAAACATCTTTTATGGCTCTATTCCGAATTCCTTGCCCTCTAGGCTTAGGAATTCTTTACTTTTCATACAGAATGTCTAAGCCTACCCCGCCCGGAATCCGTAAGCCAAATTTTTCTAATTCCGCGAAAAGAACAACTTCTTACGGAATGCGTAAGCCGAATTCCTTTTCCTTTCTGTGAAAAGAACATGTCATTAGAGTTGTCCTCGTCTCCTGAAGAAATCAAATAAACCTCCTCCTGATTGTCACCGATGGACAAAGCAAACTGAATTCTGTCACCGATGGACAATACCTAAGCTAAGCAATACCTAAGCTAAACAATTTCAGAATTGAACAATACCTAAGCTAAGCAAACGAACCTGGAGCTGAAGACGAACCGATCGAGACGAACCGATGGAGCTAGAGATGGAGACGAACTAATCGAGACGAAGCTGCACTTGCTAGACCTCCTAGAGCTACGCCTTCCTTCCTCAAGTAATGAAGTCACGAAGAAATCGTCCAAAGTCATGAAGACCTCCTAGAGCTGCGCCTATTCTTCCTTACTTTGAAGAACATTGTGGCTGCCTCTGTTCTGTAGTTGAAGAAGCTGAAGTCACGTAACTTAAGTTACTTAACCTAGTAGTGAACCGAACCGGTTTAACACTGCAGAAACAAACCAATCCGTTTAAATTGAAAAATTGATTGGTCTGTAAAAAAAATCAACTAAAAAGTGAACCGGAAGCCGATCGGTTTTCCAAAAACCGCCCTGTTCAACCCGGTTCAAACACTGTTCATATGTAAAACGATCTTTTAAATGAACCAAACCAGACAGGGGTCCGATTCCCGATCAGGCCCGGTCTGAACGCCGATCCGGTCCGGTTCTGATAACTATGGTTATAACTCAAATACCATAACCATAACCATTTTGGGTAGAAAATTCATCACCATAATCGCACCGCACCATAATGGTACGGTTAACTATATTAGATAGTAACAGTTATAACCATGGTTATGAGTTTTTTACCGCACCATTGCTGGCCCTACTTAAGGCGCGAACATGATTGAATCTAAGGCGATTCTCAAAGGCACAAAACTCGTTATAAAGAAAGGGTGGAAATCAGTTGTCATGGACATGGAGTATGACTTAGAGATCTTCATCAAGCAGATTACAAACACTATTCCGGGAGAGGGCGGCTCAAACATGGTTGACCCGTGAAAATTTTGATTTTACAATTATTAACGGCTCAATGAATGTTGAACCGTCAAATATTAAATTACCGACTCAATTTTTAGAGTCATCATCTTTATTTAATTCTTTTTTACGACTCATCTTTGTAATTTTTAATCAAAATTATTTTTGACACCTCAAATACTGTAGAGCTGTCCTTCAAAATATATGTTTTTAATCAAAATTATTTATCACGACTCGAATACTATTGATCCGTTATTCAAAAAAAAAATTAATCAAAATTATTTTTGACTGCTCGAATACTATTGAGATGTCATCTTCACTCACTTTTTTATCTTCCCGCTCACGTCTTCCCTCTTCCTTACGTTTTCTCTTTTAAAAAATTTCAAAAAGAACTCACGACGGGGCCTGGTCCTCTTCCCTTTTCCTCACTTACGAGTTTAATCTTTTAGAAGAACTCCAAGAACTCACATCGGAGACATTTCTCCCTGAGAAGGGCTCCTCACATCTGCAAGAAAAACTCCTACCGTGATGAATGAGATTTGGAGCTGGAAGTGTCGCCGAGCTGGAATCTACACCGACCATGAATGGAGCCTAGAAGTTGGAGTTGAAAGTGTTGCACCGCCGAGTTGTAAGTGTCGCACCGCCGAGTTGGAGTTGAAACTCCTATTGTGATGAAGGATGAAGCCAGGAACCAGAATACATATTTTTAGTGGCTCATTTATTTGAGCCATAAAAAAAACAAAAAAAAATTGTCGACACTTTCTTGTTGAGCCGTCCTTGACGGCTCATTTTTATGAGTCGTTCCTTTTGCGACTCTGTTCTCTTTGTGCTGTCACATATAGGATGATACTTAATATGAGGACTCATTTTTATTGAGCTGTCTAAAAATAACGGCTCAAAAAATGAGTCGTTAACTATTCTACTTTGAGACGTTAACTGCATGCTCTTCTGTAGTGATAGGAAGATCTAAAGAAAGAGAAAGTGGAAGACATTGTCTCTCATCGACAACATTAGTAATTTGGACAAAAGTTTTTTGTTGAGAATGAAGATTTTTCGGGTCACCATCACCACTCATTAGAATGGAGAAGCCACTCATCAGTGGGCAAGCCACTCATCATCAGTGGGCAAGGCACTAAGCAGAATGGGGAAGGAACTCAGCAAAGTGGCCAACCAAGCCACTAAATATTGTCATCTTCTATGGTCTATAAGAAGTTAACAATGTCTGAAGAAAAATTACAACAGACTTAAACCACGAATTGAGAGAGTAAGAATTGATTGTTGGTGTCTTGAGTGTGGGAGAAAATAATGTTGTATTGTGATCCAAAAATACGGAGTGAGTATTTTACAGTGCGATACAATTTGTAACACTATTTGTCTATAGTGAAAGTGTGGGTGTGAGCCGTGGACGTAGCCAAATTGGTGAACCACGTAAATTCTTGTGTCGTTTTGCATTTCTCTTAATCCATCGAGTCCCAAGATCCTGCAAGGTGGAAATTAGCAGCAGCTAATATCCCAACAATTGGTATCAGAGCCTTCAGTTGGTGAATCAAAGGCAAGGAAGACGTTTACGGAAATTATTCTGCGATATAATTTTTCGTATTCATCCTATCTGTTCGAGTGGGAGCAATGGCGTTAGAGAAGGAGTTCAAAATTTCTCATTTTGATGGCACAAATTTTGGATTCTGGAAGATGCAAATAGAAGACAGCCTGTACCAGAAAGATCTTTATTTACCTTTAGGTAAGAAACCAGAGGAAATGAAAGAGGTCGATTGGATGGTACTGGATTGGAAAGCTCTCGGGCACATAAGGCTATCACTGTCAAAATAAGTGGCCTACAACATCAAGAATGAAAATACAACCGCATCTCTCATGGCGGCCCTCTCCAGTATGTACGAATAGCCTTCTGCAGCAAACAAAATTTATCTGGTAAAGAAGTTGTTCAATATGACGATGTCAGAAGGAACACCATTCAGAGATCATCTCAGCAAGTTCAAAGAAGTGACATAAGAGCTAGAAGAAGTGGGCATGACGTTCACTGAAAAGATACGTGCATGTCTAATTCTTGGCCAGTTGCCCAATAGTTGGAAAAGCACAGTCACTGCAATCAGCGAATCTGCAGGTAAAAAGAAAACTCTGAAGTTTGATGATGTGGTCAGCATCATTATGATTGAAGAAATTCGAAATCAGTCGAATGGCGCTTCTATCTCAGGCCCATCTTTGAGCGTAGAGAGCAAAGGCAGGGATTCAAACAAGAATTGAGGGGGCAACAAGCCCAAGTCCAAGAGTGGGAAGTCACAATCTCAGAATCCCAAAAATTCCAACAATCAGAACCAGAAGGTGATCGAGTGTTGGAATTGCGGGAAGATCGGGCACTACAAGAACCAGTGTAGATCCCCGAAGAAAGATAAGGAAGCGAATCTTGAAGCAAACATCACAGCAGAAGAGGCAGACGATATTTTGGTATCCTCTTTGGAAATCAAGTCACAGTCATGGGTGCTTGACTCGGGAGCTTCCTTTCACGCGACCTCCAACAGAGAACTCTTAATGAGTTATTCACCAGGTAATCTTGGCAAAGTATATCTTGGTGATGATCAACCTTGTGATGTGGTTGGAAAATGTGATGTACAGATCATGTTAAATGGATCTGTGTGGAAGTTAAGGGATGTGAGACACATTCCTGACTTAAGAAAGAATTTGATCTCGGGGGGGGGGGGGGGGGGGGGGGCAGCTCGCAACGGAAGGTATGTCACAACCTTCAATAGCGATACTTGGAATGTTTCTAGAGGTGCGACGATAGTCGCTCATGGCCAGAAGTGGTATACTCTATACGAGTGACAATGTTCTCAATACGAAGAATACCAGACTTAAAGTCAGTTGACACTAACTTGTGTGAAAGCTGCATCTTTGGGAAGCAGAAGAGAGGTATCTTCATAAAGAGTGGCAGAGCAGCAAAACAAGAAAGGCTTGAGCTAGTTCACATAGATGTCTGGGGTCCAACCACTGTCTCATTCATTGGCGGAAAGTCATATTTTGTGACTTTCATTGACGACCATTCCAGAAAGGCATGGGTTTATTTCTTGAGACATAAATCTGAAGTATTTGAAATGTTCAAGATATGGAAAGCCATGGTAGAAAATGAGACAGGTTTAAAGATAAAAGCTTTGAGATCTGACAACGGTGGCGAGTATGATGACATGGAGGTCATGAAGTTCTGTTTTGAGAATGGCATCAGGCTAGCAAGGACTGTGCCAGAGACACCACAGCAGAATGGTGTAGCAGAACGAATGAACCGGACATTGACTGAGAGAGTCAGAAGCATGCGAATACATGCAGGCCTGCCCAAGCAGTTCTGGGCAGAGGTAGTCAATAGAGCAGCATACTTGATCAACCGTGGACCATCGGTTCCGCTAGAGTTCGGAATACCAGAAGAGGTATGAAGCGGAAAAGAGGTAAAACTTTCAAATGTGCATATGTGCATATTAGTGATTAGGCTAGGGGAAAGCTTGACTCCAAGTCACTAAAATGCACCTTCATCGGATATGGTGGAGATAAGCTTGGGTACAAGTTCTGGGATGACCAGACCAAGAAGGTGATCAGAAGTCGAGACGTGATATTCAATGAAAAGGTTATGTACAAGGACAGAAATATACTACATCCTAGTAATGTAGCTCAGAACGATCCTATGTACGTTGATCCAGATGATATCTCAGACCGAAGTATAGTACAGCAAGCAGATGAGAGTTCTCAGTCAGATGAACAGACACCGCAGAGCAACACACAACAGACTGATCAACCACAGTCTCCATCTTCTTCATCTCCAGTATTGAGGAGTTCTTCACGACCTCCTATACTAAATAGAAGGTACATGAATTATTTGTTGCTTACTGATGCAGGAGAACCTGAATGCTATGATGAAGCATGTCAAGGAGAATTCTCTAGCAAGTAGGAGCATGCAATGAAATAAGATATGGGGTCCCTTATCTCTAACCATACATGGGAGCTAGCTGAGTTACCCATTGGAAAGAAGGCGTTACACAACAAATGGGTGTATCGAGTCAAAGAGGAACATGACGATTCGAAAAGGTACAAGGCGAGACTTGTAGCCAAGGGCTTTCGGTACAAAGCATGTATCGATTACACCGACATATTTTTCCCGGTTGTAAAACTGACGACCATTCAGTCAGTTTTAAGTATTGTTGCAGCAGAAGACTTGCAACTTGAGCAGTTAGATGTCAAAACTGCTTTCCTCCATGGTGATCTCGAGGAGGAGATATACATGGAGCAGGCGGAGGGTTTCTCAGATAATGGCAAGGAGAAACTCGTTTGTAAACTGCGGAAGAGCTTATATGGGTTGAAACAAGCTACAACGCAGTGGTACAAAAAGTTTGATGGTTTTATACAAACGAATGATTATTTTAGATGCAATGTTGACCATTGTTGCTACTTCAAAAGGTTTGAGTCAAGCTATATAATTTTGCTACTTTATGTCGACGACATGTTAGTGGCAGGTTCAGATATGGGTGAAATCAAATGATTGAAGAAGTAATTATTGAGTGAGTTCGAGATGAAGGACTTGGGTGCAGCAAAGCAGATTCTTGGGATGAGAATCAACAGAGACAAGCCAAAGGGTACTTTGGAGTTATCCCAGGCGGAGTACATTGGGCGTGTTCTCAAATGATTCAGCATGTGTGATGCTAAGGCGGTCAACACACCATTGGCTAGTCATTTTCGACTATCCAAGGAGCAGTCACCCAAGACGGAAGAAGAAAGAAACTTCATGGCTAAGGTTTCATATGCCTCAGCCATTGGAAGTCTCATGTATGTCATGGTTTGCACAAGAACGAATATTGCTCATACAGTGGGAGCGGTGAGCAGGTTCATGACCAATCCTGGAAGGCAACACTGGGAAGCGGCCAAGTGGATACTAAGGTATCTAAAAGGCACTATCGATATCTGCCTGTGTTTCAGAATAAACGAGTTGAGACTACAAGGGTTTGTAGACTCAGACTTTGCTGGTGAGGTAGACAACAGGAGGAGTACTACCAGCTATGTATTCACAGTGGGGACTACTGCAGTCAGTTGGATTTCGCAGATACATAAGATAATATCGTTATCAACCACATAGGTGGAATACATAGAAGTCACTGAGGCAAGCAAGGAGATGATCTGGTTACAAGGTTTGTTAGCGGAATTGGATTTAAGACAGGTGAAGAATGTTTTGCATAGTGACAGTCAATGTGCAATACATTTGGCAAAGAACTCTGCATTTCATTCAAGGACCAGCATATTGGACTTTATTATCACTTCGTCAGGTCTCTACTAGAGGATGGAGTTTTAACACTTGAGAAGATCTAAGACAGCAAAAACTGAGCTGACATGTTAACAAAGTCAGTCACCATAGAAAAATTGAAGCTCTGCTCAGCTTCAGTGGGTCTTCAACAATAGAAGACATGTAAGCCTCACACCCAGTTCACTCATAGATGCAGGTGAAGTTAAAATCTTCAAGTGGGAGATTGTTGAGAATGAAGATTTTTCGGGTCACCATCACCACTTATCAGAGTGGAGAAGTCACTCATCATTAGTGGGCAAGGCACTAAGCAGAGTGGGGAAGGCACTAAGCAGAGTGGGGAAGACACTCAGCAAAGTGGTCAGCTAAGTCACTGAAGATTGCCATATTCTATGGTCTATAAGAAGCCAACAATGTCTGAAGGAAAATTACTACAGAATTAAACCACAAATTGAGAGAGTAAGAATCGATTTTTGGTGTCTTGAGTGTGGGAGAAAATAGTGTTGTATTGTGAGCCAAAAATACGGGTGGGTATTTTAGAGTGCGATACAATTTGTAACACTATTTGTCTATAGTGAAAGTGTGGGTGTGAACCGTGGACGTAGCCAAATTGGTGAACCACGTAAATTCTTGTGTCGTTTTGCGTTTCTCTTAATTTATCGAGTCCCAAGATCCTGCAAGGTGAAAATTAGCCGCAGCTAATATCCGAAACAGTTTTTTGTCAAGTGTGAAGTAAATGGATGAACTGACTGAATTGCCCAACAAATCAGAAAATTGATGTATTTACATTTTTTGGTGTCTTAATCCCATCCCATCTTGTTTCTCTATTGACTCGCGACTTGTCTTTCTGTCCGCCTTAGAACGTAAGGTTTGAATTTGTTTTTTCTCTTAATCAAGTATCCTTTTGACAAAAAATAATAATAAAGATGTGTTTTAGGTAGAAACTACCTCTTGGTAATATGGATAGAAATTCTAAGTATGCTACATTATATATAGACGTCGGTCACTGTCTACCTACTTTTTTTTATTAAATAAATTTGTATTACAGAAAACTAATCAATACATTATATGTATCTATTTTTTGTTGTATTTAATACATCATTCCTCATATTAGGTAAACATCCTACTATTAGTTTAACTAGTATGACGAAGCTATCTTTCTAAGCTTGTACTCAAGTATCTTTCTTTCATCTTTCTCAACTACCATTCTTCCCCTCGCACTTTGGATCGATCGCAGGTGGAGCAAAGAAACCATCTTCTTCTTCTTCTTCTTTTCCTTTTCGCCTCAAGTTGTTCCTTTGAAGATTCATCTGGTCACCCTAAGAGGTAGGTAGAAGAAGCGTTACAAGTGTAGATTTTTCCTCTTTTTCATAGCTCAAGTTTAATGTTTTAAGGAATTACATAACGTGGAAACAAAAATCGAAGTTGGTTGTGAGTTTTCAGAGACATTGATTACGAGGATGTTCAAGGTGGTCTCTGATTGCAGGAAGAACACATCAGACACTACAGTACTGGACTTCATATACACGCCAAAAATTGTGAACAAAAACAAACTTTTATTAATGGAGTTTTACTTCTGAAACAAAAGAAACTGCAATACCAGGCAAAGAGATAACTATATAATATAGATATAAAAGAAAATCACTTTTAAAAAAATTATGGTTGAATTGTTTAAAATATCATTTTTGAATAATTATTTTTATTCAGTATAATTTAAAATGCTTATATATCTCTAAATTTATGGTGATTTAAAATAATTACAATAATGTCGTTATATTTTAATGGTTAAAACCCTCATAAATCACTCTAAACGGGATCACGTCCGTGAGTTTCCCCCTTCTATTTTTCTAATATAGATCATAATAATTAATCTAACATTCATATAATATGTCGGCAAAGATTGATGGAGAGATACGTCATTGAGATTTTCTGCTTTGTTCGAAAGAGGCCATTATAATTATTATAATGTATTATAAACGGTGCTTGGAGATTCCATTTAATTAGTTTCAATAAAGAGGAAAAATATTAAATTAGATCTAATTAATCATACGATTAGTATCCTAAACACGGGAATAGAAGACTCCAATTTTTTTTTTTACACTCTTCAATATTTATTGTGTATGAGAGAGAAGCTTTCTCCAATAAAAAAAAATAGCTATTAGCTCAGTGCACATTTCAAATAATCTCTATCTATTTTTTTTCTCCCTACAACTCTACAAGCGTATTTAAATTCGACCAAATGAATTTTATTTAAACTTGGGTAATTATTTTCTTTAAATTAAAAAAGGTGGATTATCATAAGCACATAATTGACCTTGTGTTTTGATTGAGAATCAAGTTAAGGAATAAGTCCCGCAAATCAAGCAGCCAATTAATAAATCTTTTTAGATTCAGATTCCTCGGCCAAGTTAAAAATATAAGAATTTATGCTTTTATTTTTATGCATTTTTATTTTTATTGATTTGATAATTAGGGCTAACAATCGTGTCGTGTCTAATCGTATCGTATTATTAATCGTGTCTAAACGGATAAGTCCTAAACATGTCTCAAAACATTAGACACGAACACGACACGATTAAGTAGTTGATCACACAAGACACGACATGGAACACAATAAACTTTCTTGGAAATAAAAAATTGAAAAACATAACGGATAGACACGACACGATACGATACAACACAATTAAACACGATACAACACGATACAATTAAGAATGATCTGATGCTGATACGGAACTACACGATTAGCACGAAAGTCACTAATTTTACATATTTATCAACATACAAACTAAGATCTTCAAAGTGCAAACTAATTACCACTAAGGTACGTACATACACTACGGGAGGAGGGGCCAATACCGGCAAAAAAAAAGTATTTTTAACGGCTGGACAACCGCACGTTAATTTATCACGGCTCAAATGAATTTGAGTCGTAACATTAAGCGTCGGGACAATTATCACGACTCAATTTCAATTCAGCCGTGATAATTACCGGCCCAAACGCAAAAGACCCACAAAAATAATTATCGCAACGCTTTTGAGTTGATCCGCGATTTTTTTTAACCATTATTTTTCAAGGCTCATTTGTGTTTGAGCCGTGAAAAATAAGGGTTTTAAAAAAAAAAACTTAATTCATTTTTCACGTCCCCAAATGAGCCGTGAAAAATGAATTAATATTTTTTTTATCCATATTTTTCACGGCTCGTTTCATATGAGACGTGAAAAAGAAAATTATTATTTTTAATAAAAAAAAATAATTTATATTATAATCCTAATCATACAACAATAACCTGAATAGTTTACATACCAAAATCATAATTTTTGCATACAATACATTACATATCCGTTAGTTCGCTTCATTAATTCAAAAACATATATAATATATTATAATAATTCTTCATTCCTAACTCTCCTGTCTTGACTAAAACGATTCATTTTCTCATCGTTTTCTTGACTTCCACTAGCAGATTGTTCACTACTAGATGTTGATGATTGATGAGTTGCCTGATCATTCTATAAAAACATCCAAAAATCAAAGCAAATTAATTTATTAAAATAAACCTCAATTCACATGCAAAACTAAAATATCCAAAACACTAAAAGCACCGTTAAAAGTAATACTTACTTGCTGCTATACATGTCCTTTAAACAATAAATTCAAAATTAATCAAGGGTTACCTAGCTTGGAGAAATTAGGGTTTGCAACTCTTCTTCAAATCTTCGGATGGAGACAATTCTACATATATATCTAACAAGTAGAACACATATAAGACTTGGGAAGATCAATTCATTGAACAAATTAAACAAAAAATTGAAAAAAAATTGAAAAAAAAAATCATACCGAAATCGGAGTGGTTGAGTGCGACGAATAAAGCTAAATTAGTTGATTATACTATCAAATCGAACAAGGACTACACATATAAGACTTCCGGCTAACAATTAATTCGATTAATTGAAGAAAACACAAGAACTTACCTGGAGCTGGAGCAGGACGGAGGGAACGCAGGTGAAGAACAAAGAAGGTCTGCAGAAAGAATGAAGTCTCTGTTCTGTGGGAGGAAGTCTCGGTTCGACTTATTCTAACTATGTCACGTCTCCAATCAATTTGAGGCGTGATAAATGTTATTTTTTTAAAACAAATACTCATTCATCACGGCTCAAATGAAATCAGCCGTGATAAATGGGTATTTGTTTTAAACAAAAATAACATTTATCACGGCTAATTTCATTTGAGCTGTGATAAATGGGTATTTGTTTTTAAAACAAATACTCATTTATCACGGCTCAAAAGAAATGAGCTGTGATAAATCGTTTTTTGTTTGGTCCATTTAATAAAAATAACGTCATGTGACAATAATTTTTTAAAAAAACAAATACCCATTTATCACGGCTCAAAAGAAATTAGTCGTGATAAATCTTTTTTAATCCATTTAATAAAAATAACAATACATTTTTTTTTAAAAAAAATACATATTTATCACGGCTCAAATCAATATCAGCCGTTATAATAATATGTTTTAAAACATTTTGCCCATTCATCACGGATCAACCCCAATTTGAGCTGTGATAAATGGGCAAAATATAAAAAATAAGTATTATCATGGCTCATTTGGGTTTGAGCCGTGATAAAGGTAACGGCTGAGTACATTGAGCCATAAAAAACAATTAATAACGGCTCAATGTTATTTGAGTCGTGATATTTCATTTATTACGGCTCAATAAACATTGAGTCGCGATGTTTAGCCGGTAATTGCACCCTCTCCTGTAGTGATAATAATAACATTACAATAATAAAAATGTTACAATCCAGAGATACAAAATACAAAGACCAAGTATAACCATGTCCTTGATAATAACATTATAATCCAACTTCCTTTGTTATCGTACCATCCAAGTCAAATTCCTTCCCAAGGATTCCATATCAAGCTGTTACAAATACCGACTAAATAGTAATAGGCCTTATACGGAAAGATAACCATGTCCTGAAATAAATGTAGTTTTACGGGGCGTTTCTTTCACGGAATTCGGAATAAGGAATACGGAATAGGGAATAAGAATAGGGAATGAGGAATAGGAGTTAAGAATATGAAGTTATTTTATTGGTGGAATGGAATGAAATAAGGAATTCTACTGTTTTTTTGGTGGAATTGAATATGGAAATGGAATGTATTGTGTTAAAATGACATATTTGCCCCTCCTTGTATATATATAGTATATAATAAAAATAATTTGTATTAATTAATTTTAAAATTTAAGAATAATAAAAACTTTAATATAAACAATTTAAAATTTTAATTTTTTTTAAAGACCAATTTATTATTTTTGTAAAAAAAATGAAAATAAAGAATGTAAATTGTAATACAAAATAATATTTCTTTTCACAATCAATTGATTACATAACATGATTAGAAATATCGTTAAATACAATATCCGCAATATAACATTTCATGAAAAGAACAAGCTGATTACATTTCATGAAAAGAATCAGTTATGGGTTAACATTTCATGAAAAGATTGATTGAAGCACATAACATACCTGGATTCAGATTAAAAATAACCACTGCAACAAAAATCAGATTCTCATTAACACCAAAATGTCCATGTTTAAATTTTAGGGTCTCACATTAAGGAAAGAAATTAACAAAAGCATCATAATAATAGACAGAGCTCCTCTATCGTTTTACACTTTGATAGCAAACTTTCTCAAAGAGAAGTACATCTGCTTCTTCTTCTCCTTTTCTGTCTTCAATGAAACCTGCCAGAAAACCATCAACAACATCAATCAACAAAAAACACATACTTGTAGACAAAATAGATAACCATTGACTAAACAGATGCTGTGAAAGGTGTCCTAATAAATATATGGACATTCATGAATTGAAGTTGAAGCAAAAAATTACACCAACAATGATAATCCAAATATAAGACGATAGGATGGTGAAGAACTTACCTCTCACAAGAACGTTTGAGACATCATCTAGACTGGCCCAGGAACAATTTGATTTGCCTTCTTCAGCAACTAATCGAAAAGGACCTTGAATATTAGCAAATAAAATTTGACAAGGCTTATGTAAAAATTTGTCCCAAATCTGATGAGTCTACTAAAGATAATTGTGCAATTTGCAATTTAAGATCTGATTAGTCTCCAATCATAGTCCACAAAGATAATTTATAAGTGCAAACTAAAGAACCCAGATCTTCATTTCCCTACCGTGTCAAGATGCTTAGAAAACCATTCATTTAGCTCCTGCATACAAGCTGAATCTTCAAGCAAGTAAGGGTGGAAGTCCGCGTAAGCTAGGTAAATACACGTACAACTAACCATAGCTGTAAGTTTCTATTATCGAATAAACGTACAACAAAGAATAAAGAAAATTCAATGCGTGCTAGCTTATATTGTGATAATAAAGCTGCAATTCAAATTGCAGCAAATCCTATGTATCATGAAATGACTAAACATATTAAAATTGACTGTAATTTTTTAAGATAGCATATTAATGCAGGTGTTGTGAAGACTAATTATGTTCGCTCAGGGGAGCAAAGTAATATGCAGGTGTTGTGAAGACTAATTATTTTAACTTGCAGACATTTTTTCCAAAGCGTTGGGAAAGACACGACATTATTATCTCCTAAAGAAATTAGAAATGATAGATATTAATGTAGGATATCAGCTTGAGGGGGAATGTTGAATTCAAGCTAATATCCTATGATTAGAGGTGTATGTGTTGTATTATATTTGTATATGATGTATTATATTGTTGTTGTTTTATTTATTTTTTTTGGTTCAGATTAACTAGAGTTAGAAGTCTGAGGACTTCTTTTTAATTAATTGTATTTTCAACTGCTATATAAGCAAATGATCTGTGATGAATATAGCTGCAGAACTTCAGTTTTCCAATTCATTCTTCATTCCTCGTCTAGGGTTTTCTTCAGTCGTTTCTCTTCGTTTTCTCTTCAGCCTTCGGGCAATTTTACATCTTGTACTACATAAATTTTAATTAAATTAATATACTAAAAATTTCTATGCATTCTTATTTTTTAAAGTAATTTATGTAAATTAATAATATAACATATCAAAATCTTGTTAGAATACTATTCACATATTTATTACATACAATAATAATTTGTAAATTAAAGTACTATATAACATACAAATCTGGTTATGATACTTAGATATTAGAATTATAAAATATTATAATAGATAAAAGTTAATATATATATTTTGTATTAAAATAATGTAATATAATATTATGGTAAGTTAAGTTGATTGAACTAAATATGTAAAACGAGTTACCATTTTAGTGGTGCACGGAGTTCAAATGCCACATTTGTCAATATATGATTCAACGATCAAAACAAGATTATGTTTCTGTATATTACATAATAAGTGAGTACTTATATATATATATATATATATATATATAATGAAGTATGTATAAGTTTATGACAGGCACGTTTTGAAGGATTACGTTATAAATAGTACAACCTATATCATGTATTTATTAGTCAAAAGGTAAATGTCTACATCCAGTTACGTACATACTAGAATAAGAAAGAATTGATCGCATTTCATGACCTTTGAAGGTTGATTAGGTAGTAATTTTATTGGTCAGTCTAGCTTAACGGATAAATAAATGGATGGATATACAAAGCATATTAGATTTTATACATTCAAACAAATTCATCAACTCAAAGGCGCCTGCAATTGAAACGATGGTATCTCTTATTCTTTCTATCAGAACTCAACCTCTCCAATTAGGCATGTTCATGCATAATTTATATATATGTACTCACTTATATTTGTTTTAGGCTTAGAGTTTGGTTACTTATACTTTTACCACTACACGGGAGAGGGTTATGTTAGAGGCTAAATAAATAATTGTCAACGACTCAATTACTGAGCCGTTAAATTTTGACGGCTCAAATAGAATTGAGTTGTTATGAGAAGTGTCACCATTATTTTAACGCACTACGGGAGAAGGTTCAGATAACGACTCAATAGTAATTGTCTAATTGAGTCGTGAAAAATTAATTTAGGTAGAATATCACGGCTCAATTACTATTAAGCCGTGATTTTATATTTTTTACGGCTCAGTTGTTTGAGCAGTGAAGTTTCTTTCACATTTCACGATTCAATTTCAAGTGTCATGAATAATTTAATTATTTTTCTATCATTTTCGTGACTCATTGCATTTTGGGTCGCAGGTTTTATTTAATTATTATTTTATTTTAACTAAATTTTTTATTTTTCGTAGCTCGTTTTTCTTTCAGTCGTGAAAAATATTACTTTTATAAAATAAAATTGTTTTTCACGGCTCGTTTTATTTTTGATCCGCGAAAAGTATATAAATTATATATATAATATTTTTAACGACTCGTTTTCGTTTTGAGACGCTTTTATTTTTAACATTGATTTAATTTAAGTAAAAATAAAATATTTTTCACGACTCATTTTACTTTCATCCGTGAAAAGTTCAAAACACAAAAAATCACGGCTCATTGTATTTTGAGCCGTCCTTTTCAAAAATAATTTCCACTTTTTCCCGCCTAATGTCCTTCGTCCTTTTACATGTCATTCTCACTCCTTCACGCCATCTTTTCACTGTGGGGGAACTTCATCTTTTCACTGTGGGAACTCCATCCTCTTCGTCTTCTTCGGGATAAAACCAAGTGGGGGTGGGGGGAACTTAGTTTGGAGCCTTACGTTATCTTCCCTTACGTTTTCGCCGTCCTTCTTCATCCTATTTTTGAACTTCGACTGGAGTCTTCATTCTATTTTTGAGCCTTCCACTTCTTCTTCATGAGGAAGCTGAGAAATTCAGCGTCGAAGGCTGGGAGCTCAAATAGACGGTGGATGGAGTGGAGCTGGGGCGGCTGGGGTTGAAGAACTTCCAGTGTCTAGGGCTGAAGAAGACTCTACTTAGAGTCGGCTGGGACTGGGACTCCGACTGGGGGCTGGGGCTGGAAGAGATCTTCTTCCAAGGGAAGCTTTTGCAAGGAGGTGGCCGACGAGATCTTCTTCCAAGGAGGTGGCCGACGAGAATTCTGGGGACGAGAAGGCTGGCCGACCTGGAGACAAATCTATATATTTTTTTAATTTGATTTTATATTTGGCAGATCATTATTATATGAGCAGCCAAAAATAATGAATAAAACTATTTTTCATGGCTCATTTATTTGAGGCGTTAAGTGTCACGACTCTACCAAATTCGAGTCGTGATATATCTCTTGACACTTCATATAACGACTCAATATCTGTTGAGCCGTAAAAATTTAACGGCTCAACTAATGAGCCGTTAAAAATACTTTTTCCGTCGTTAATGGCTAACGCACCCATAGTAACGACTCGAATAAGATGGAGCCGCAAAAAATCACGACTCATTTATCGAGCCGTAAAAATAATAATAATATTATTATTATTCTCGATAATTTTTTTTGAGTCGTCTAAATTATTTTTTTTGGCCAATTTGTTTTTTAATTATTACTATTTGTTTTAATTGTCCATGTTTGTCCGCTAGAGAACCATGTTTGTCCATGTTTGGCACTTCATCGATGGCTTCTTAATCACAGAACCATTCTAGAATCACCTTCTTCTTCTTCTTCACCTTCTTCATCTTCTTCTTCTTCCCAAAACCATTCTCTGACGAAGATTCGGTTCCAGCTCCACCTCCGGGTCCAACTCGCCTCTTCCATCTCTGGGACAGGTGCAAACTCGCTTTTTCCATCTCTGGTTCCAGCTCCATCCCTAACAGGCGCAGAGACGAGAGGATTGTTGTGGAGCTTCTGCTGGTGATGTAGTTAAAAAATGGAAGGAGTTTCGTTCTGTCCGTGAGGAGCTGCTGTGAAGGAAGAGAGTTTCGTTATGTGCGTGAGTAATTGAAAAGTTGAAGGAACTTCGTTCTGTCCGTTAGGAGCTGCAGTGGAGGAAGGGAGTTTTATTCCGTGGGAGGGAAGGGGAGAAGATAGAATATTTGAAAGGCAATGAGATATTTTTTGAAAAGTTGACTTCACGACTCAAAAATAAACTGTGAAAAATAATTTAATTTTCTTTTATTTCGCGCTCTAACATTTGAGTCACGAAAAATATTTTTTTTTTTTTAAATATAATGGCAGCCCATTCAAGATTGAGCTGCGAAAAAAATAAAATAAAAGTGAAAAATACATTATATAACGACTCAACTATTTTTTAGCAATGAATAATTAAATAAATAAATTATTCACGGATCAGTTCATGCTGTTCCTATTGAACCTTTAATTTCGATCATTATGTGGTGTACGTTGTATATAATCATTTAAGTATCAATAATTTTCCATTTTTTAAAAACGTTTTATCGAGTTTTTCGCTAAAGCTAATGTGTTAGTGTCACGTAAGCAAACAATAAATGGTTTAATATCTCTTTGGAGAATTTTCTCCAACAAATGGTAAAGACTCTCTTTTTATATGGGTAATTCTATTTACATACAAGCGACTACTTTATTAGATACCATTTTTGTTAAAAAAAACTAAAATGTTCTAATAATTTGTTTACAAATGAACCCTTACTAATTTTAAAAATAAAATATAATTATTAAATAAAGATCACTTATAACAAATTTAATTAAAATTCTAAATCCGGAGAATTTAGACGCGGCGACAAAAACTTCGACGAAGGCAAGGCGGCGGCCACTTCAATCGACGACAACTACAGCGGCGGCAACGACGGCAACAATGGTGACAACTACAATGGCGACTGCAGCAACGGTGACGGCGGCACCACTGTCGCCAATTGAAGTGGTCGACACTTTGCCTTCGTCATAACTGTCGTCGCCGCATCTAAAAGTTGCTACCGATGCCAAATTTAGAATTTTAATTAGATTTATTATAAGTGGTATTTGTTTATCAATTTTGTTTTATTTTTAAAATTAGTAAGGTTAAATATGTAAAAAAAAAACTATTAGGACATTTTAGTATTTTGATAAAAATGATATATAGAAAGTAGTCGTTGTTTTGCAAATATAATTTCCCTATTTATATTTGTCTAATATTAGTTTTTAGTCATTTGTCTTTTTTAACTTTGTTAAATGGTTATTTATGTTACATGATATCACTATTTAATTCAAACTTGTGCTATTTAGTAATTTATATTTAGTAATTTTACTTTTGAGTTTTAATCACTAATTTTCGTTACATGTTAATAGTAAAACATAATGTACCAAAAATATCATTATTCTTTGTCTTCTTGTTCTTCCCAAAATTGCATTAGTTTGTTTGAGAAGAGAAAGAAGACTATTAGTTTGTTTGAGAAGAGAAAGAAGACTGTGAAGAAACATGAAGAATAAGAAAATAATAAGATTTTCAGTATATCATGTCTTAATATTAGCATGTGAAACACTTTAGGTGAAAAGTAACGAAAGTCCGTGATTAGTTTTTGATTAAAAAAAATAATATTGTATAACATAAGTTATTAAATAGCTCAAATTTGAACCAAAGAAAGTAACAACGTCAATACTAAGTGACCAAATAAATAATTAACTAAAAAAATAAATGATATTTTAATAAAAATAATTTTATTATTTCTATCATATTCATGTTATTTTTATCATATTCATGTGATTTTCATCATATATTTAATTATTTCCTCATAGTGGTCTTCATCTTTGAACTAAATTTATTTAAGACAATCGAACCCAAATATTAAGTTCATTTTTTTCTTTTTGTTTCAGGAAAAAATAATAAGATGAAGTACACATGAACATCATGAAGAAGTTGAACAATAATGATCAATTTCACGTCAACTTTTCATTCATCAATACAATTTTTCATTAATCAAATATTAACATGTCAAAACATTGATAACTAAATGTCATACATTTTAGTAAAAGCAATATTAACAAATAAATATAAGTGATTAAGTATATAATCGACCTTCAATTTGAATGTATTAAAATGGTTATCATGTTAAAGCTTACCTTTACCTACCAACTTCATTGCAGTTACTCTCAGTGCACCAAGAAACACCCCCTCCCCCTCCTCTAAAAAATGGTTCCTAACGTAATAATAATAATAATAACAACAATTATAATGGGCATAGATCTTCCCACGTACATATATAGGGAAGATAGTCTTTGGCATTAATTACATGTAAGAGTCCGCATGTGCTAAACGATTGCTATGTGCGTATGGTAATAAGTCGTATCAATTTGTAGTACGTTCACATGGACCTACATATTGATAATTGATATACTTTTCAAAGTCATTTATATAGTCCGTACGTACCATCCAATGAAATGCATCCCCAACATGATAAGGTATATATATATAATATATACTTTTAAATTTTATAATGTAATTTGATGGTATACCCGATTATATAATACATTTTGAGTTAATACATTTTTTTGACCATTAATATTCACTAACTGAAAAATGACATGACGATTGGAAAGTTGAAATAAATATAATATTACTCTTTTATAACTTAGTAGAAAATAATACAATTAATATTTTAAAAGACAACTTTAATTCCAATTAAATAAAATATTACCTCTAACCGATAGTTATTTTTAATAAATAATTATCTCTAATAAAATAAATGACTTTCCTTAGCACAACCCGATCCTCCTTCGGGCATGACCATGGTCGCACCATAAGGTGTTGTTGAACTTTCGAATGAGGTTTCTTGTTGAACTTTCGAATGGGGTTTATTGGATTGTTCTGAAGTCATGACGACACTTTCAGATTGAAACAATTTGGTGACACTCAAACTTTAAATCGGATAAAATCAGAATACTTAATTAAAACTTGAGAAGAATTATGAATGTTTGAGATGAAATTTTCGGACATCCCCTATGACCAATTTATAGTGTTTGTCACACCCTTTGGAAGAGACACCACACTCTTTGGAAGAGACACTATGCCATTTGGAAGAGACACTACACCATTTGGCAACCCATATGACCTTTCAGTCAAACCATGTCATTTCAATTCAAAATTTGGCTCCAAAAAACAAAGGGACATCTTGGGATGATGACTTGGAGCCGAAGTCATTGCAACATTTCGACCTAAACTTGGCTCCAAAGCAATTGTCCAAAAATCGGGAATTATGAGGTTAAAATGTTAAGTCATTAATTCCAAAAATTCAAATTTACAATGAATTTTTAGAATAATGACTTTATCACTGCCCCGGACCCCTGCAAAGGGGGCGTTGCCCCCTTTGACCCCCATTGCTCGTCTATAACCAACTGATGAATCTCAGATACAGTGAATCATAATATACTTAAACAAGCGTGCACTCATCACCCTCCTGACTTGTTTAATGAGATACTATGATCCTATTGGTCAACTAGTCAATCCAATTACACTAAAATATCTAACAGGTGTCTAGACCGTTTCATAGTACTTCCTCCGTAAAGGCCACACACACTTTCGAGTTAGTAGATTAATTGACTGTGTCTATCAAAAACTCGTTCAGGCGTAATACAGTATCATACATTGTCATTGCCATTCATATCATACATTGTCAAAAGCAAAAATATTATTATAGGAAGATAAGGTTGTTTATGGTAAAGACAAATATTCTCAAATTTTGTAAGACAAAAGAACGATACATAATAGGGAAAGTCGTGGATACAAGACGTCATAGGAGAGCAGGTTGTGGTACCATTTATAATTGGAGACATTATATATATATATATATTGTTGAATAATTGAAAGTATTTATATATATACAATATAAATATTTATGACTTCTCCTTCCTTGGGCACATGGAGGGGTCTTCTTTCTCGTAAACATTTTCAAACGTAAACTGCCCGCCGGCAACCAACCGTTGCATCCCTTTTCTTAATCTTATCATTAATTATTATATGAATTGTATTATCATCATTGTTTTTTATTTTTTTATAATTATGGATTAAAATAACCGCTATAGGTTATAATTAATCACCCAAGTTCAAAATACACAACCAAAATTAACTAACTTTAACAATTCGCGAAACAGAAACGCCCATAAAATTAATCATTGCCTTTATTATTCACATAAGAAAGTATTTAGGAGTTTTTTCAAAAACTGTTCACTTTTGAAAAAATATTTGAAAAAGTGTATATCGAAATTTTTTTTTTAGAAAAGTATGTATACGCGCGACGCGCCTATTCAATAGGCGCGTCCTAGGGATGCGCCTACTGCAATAGGCGCACGCCAGGGGTGCGCCTACTGCAATAGGCGCACGCCAGGGGTGCGCCTATTGCCTAAATTTTTTTTTTTTCGCAAAAACACCAGTCTATCAGAAACCACGTTGATTTTAAGTCTGCTTATGGTTTTCCTCCTAAATAGAAATTGAGAGATAGTCTCACGCGTTGCTTTATCTCAGTATTCACAGGTTTTCCTCCAAATTTTCCAACTTGTTCTGAACAACAATGAAACAAAGTTGTTTATTCACAAGTTTCTGAATGAGACTTTTCTTCAAATACACTAGCTAGTTTGACATTTACAGGAATTACTCCTGCAAAAAAGCTATTTGGGGTTACTTTAGGTTCCTGTCCTAAATTTTCCAACTTGTTCTGAACAACAATGAAACAAAGTTGTTTATTCACAAGATTCTGAATCTTCTGAATATCTTCTTTTGGCTCAAGATACTCCATCAAGCAATTATGTTTCTCTTCCAACTCAGGGCTACCATTCTTTTCCATCTCCATCTGGAAATGCAGAAGCTTTCGTACTTCTACAAAGCCACTCCTCCCTGCCTCTCTCCACAGATATCTCACTACATATCTATATCTTTCATTAATGAGACAGAAAAATCGAACAGGGTATAGGCTAACTAACAGCTGCAACACATTAGAGGCAGGCATGCTAGAAAGGTCCTGCAGCTGCAATCTTCCGAATATCTTGTAAAGCTTCTCCAATGACTATAGCTTTTTATCTGAGTTCAAGTCTGCTTATGGTTTTCCTCCTAAATAGAAATTGAGAGATACTCTCTCCAGTAAAGAAGAAAGGAAGTTCTAAGAAGAAATGGTTTTCCTCCTGAAAATGTCAAACTGGCTAGTGTATTTGAAGAAAAGTCTCATTCAGAAACTTGTGCATAAACAACTTTGTTTCAGTGTTTTACCTCGCGGATGTTGTTCAAAACAAGTTGGAGGGCAAACTATGTATACGCACACCCCGGGGTCGCGCCTAACGGACATAGTTACTTTTTGAAATTTATCTAAAGTAACCCCAAAAGAGTTATTTTGCAGCAGTAATTATTGAAAATGTCAAACTAGCTAGTGTATTTGAAGAAAAGTCTCATTCAGAAACTTGTGAATGAACAACTTTGTTTCAATGTTTGACCTCGCGGATGTTGTTCAGAACAAGTTGGAAAATCTAGGGCAGGAACCTAAAGTATTTAACTTCTGAGAACTTCCTTTCTTCTTTATTGGAGAGACTATCTCTCAATTTCTATGTAGGAGGAAAACCGTATAAACAGGCTCAAAATCAGATGTTTTTCAAAAAGTAAGCATATAGTAGGAAAAAAAGCATACATGGAGGAATTTGGTGCGCGTAGAGGAATTTGGACTTGTGAATACTGGGATAAAGCAACGCGTGAGACAATCATCTCGGTGGTTTGTTAACAAATTGATTTTCTGTCCTCTTGAAGAAAAGTCTCATTCAGAAACTTGTGAATAAACAACTTTGTTTCATTGTTGTTCAGAACAATTTGGAAAATTTGGAGGAAAACCTGTGAATACTGAGATAAAGCAACGCGTGAGACTATCTCTCAATTTCTATTTAGGAGGAAAACCATAAGCAGACTTAAAATCAACGTGGTTTCTGATAGACTGGTGTTTTTGCGAAAAAAAAAAAATTTAGGCAATAGGCGCGTCGCGCGTATACATACTTTTCTAAAAAAAAAAATTCGATATACACTTTTTCAAATATTTTTTCTAAACTAAACAGTTTTTGAAAAAATTCAGTATTTAGTATATATATTTTGGGTACTCTATGGGATGCTATTGTAAGAATTTTTTTTTATTAATAAATAAAACCTTATATTTAAAAATGTTGTCATTTAATCTCTCTCCGTTAGTCTTCCGTTATATGTTTTTGTTAAATGATCACGTAATTTGTACATGCTATGAAAAATCAGCAGCACATCAGTTTCGCATCATTGTTACGTAGATATATAATATAATATTTAATTTACATAATAAAAATATATAAATTTCAAACAAAAATTTTAAAAAATTATTTATAAAAAAATCATTAACATTTAATAATTAATTGAAAATTAAAAATTAAGAAGAACAAATATAAATAAAAAAAACATGAAATTTTTATATAAAAATATAGAAAATTAAATTATTAATCCTAAATATAAAACTTATTATTTATAAAAGTATTTAAAAGAACCAAGAAACAAAAAAATAGGCTAGGCTAGCTAGCCTAGTTTTTTTTTCTTTAAAATAAATTTATAAACAGTAAGTTTTATATTTTAATTTTATCAATTTTAATGTACTACGTTTATATATATGTATATATATATATATATAAAGCTGGTTAGAATTTTCTTATTTTTTGCCTATTTATTTTTACCTTTTATCGAGGTCATCACTTCGTTACTATTTTGTTAGTCAAACTTGACATCAATAGTAATTTAGATTAAATAACAACATTTTTAAATATAAGATATCATAAAATAATATAAAAATTTAAACCGATAATATATGTCAAACACACGGTATTATGAAAACCATTAACCCTATAATTCTTCTTAGCTTCTAATATTTTTAATTTGTTTTTGGCCTACAATAATATTTTTAATTGACATAAGTAGTTCTTCGTCTACTTATATATTTATTGTTCATTTTGGTCAAAAAGAAATATATTTATTGTTCATTTGTGAGTGGTTTCCGTTAACTGAACGGACAATGGTGCACCACTCGCTTGCCCTTCAAGTTCAGACTCATTCTTCAAGTTCAGACTCATTGTTGGATAATTTAGATTAATGGATGGATTCTTTATCAGTATTAAGAATATGTGGATGAACAAAGAAAATTCGTCTTTCATTATATATTAAAATAAATCCATATTTAAAAGTGTTAGAATTATTTGCCTAAAATATACCCCTCAATATATATTAATTTAGATAAAAATAAGGGTTAAATATCAAGGAGCTACATGAACTTTGAACGTTTTGCAACGAGCTACCCGAACTTTGAAAAATTCAAAACGGGCTACCTCACCTTTGAAAAAGGTGCAAATAGCTACCTCCGTCCAATTTCTGATGACTTTCCAATGACTTTCCGACGACTATCTGACGAACTTTCGACGAATTTCCGACAAATTTCCGTCAACGGTTGACGGACAATTGGACGGAGGTAGCTATTTGCACATTCTTCAAAGTTGAGGTAGTCCGTTTTGAATTTTCAAAGTGTGAGTAGGTCGTTGCAAAACGTCCAAAGTTCAAGTAGCTCCTTGGTATTTAACCCTAAAAATAATAGTAATTTACATACAAGGTTCCATGAAATTTGTTATAATAATTATTAACTTGTGTTTAAATTGAAACTTTGTTTTAAATTAATATACTAAAAGTATATATGATATCTTACTCTTAATTAATTTCTTGTAGTATTGTATATAAATTAGGAATACATAATATCATATATTATTTTAAAAAAACATATATTTTTATTAGAAAAATAGTTCGTAAATATAAATAATTTTATATGAAACAAATATATTATAGGTACTAAAAATATATAGTATTATAATAAAATAACAGGATATTATATATATATATATTCATTATAATAATAAAATAATATTTGATGATGAGAATTTATTTGTTTCAATATTTTCGATTGTCACGATACATGATGAAATAATAATAATGAAAAAAATATATTTGCAAAATAATTTAGTTTCACCAATAGTTTTGTTTTTGCAATGGTCAATGTATGGTTCTGAACACGTTTGAAAACGATGTTAATTGGTATTTACATCATCTCTCTGTTAAAAAAATTCATTAAATATTTTTAGATTTACAAAATTAACTGAATATTTTTTAAAAATGTTATAACTAAATCTTGTAAATTTACACTAATTTTACAAATAAATCTCAACTCAATTCGAGTAAAACTGGGGTCCACTAGCGTGAATTCAAATCAAGAGACCCCAATTGAGGCTCAATTGGAAGTTTATTATTATATTCATTACAATAAAAACAATATTATTTTATGATAAATAACTTTTATGTTTCAGAATTTTTTCATGTGTCGCAGTACAAGATGAAATAATAAAAATTTAAGCTCGAATCCTCTAAAATTTGAAGTTTTAGAAAACCTATCTTTACACTCTCCGAGTTTCTTAATTTATCCATATAGAGACAAACAGCCATATCATTTGGATTCATACTCGCTTTACAAGACAAAGACGTGAAAGTATTTAGAGGGGACCGTTTTTTAAAACTTTGATGTTTTGGTTTCTCAATCAACACTTTACAATTTTGTATCAATCCATTAAGCTTTCTCTTGCACAGAACAATTAGGTAGCTAGGTAGGTAGGCTAATTAAGAACAATGCAAGGGAATTGAATTGAATGCTTGGATGCGACAATTTACAAAGGTTCCTTAATTTCTATACGTTTGATGACACCGTGAATTTCGCAATTGTATACCTCGAGCGATATCGTTGTATTTTATAAGCCGACTCGGATCTCTATCAAAAACGAACGAATAACTTCTCTTGGATGCAAATGAAAAGGAGAAATATCGTGTTATTCATTTACATGGTAAAGGATGGACACACATAGCTAGTCCCATCACCAATAATACACTTATGGGTAACTCTATGTACAGTCAGTCCTTACACACACACACACATATACATACATATATATGTATGTACCAGTGTTTGGATTGGATGTATTCCTCACCAACCCAGTTGTTCAAGGTGGGGGAGTAACATTATATCGAATGCATCAATAATGAAGAATCGATCAACCAATATAGTTTGAGAACAAAGACACAGGAACCAAACATAGACCCCTCTTCTTCAAGCTGGTGTATTCATGGTTCGGACCACTAAACACCGTCCCGTTTCCTTTTTCATGGCTCAGATCAAGGTAATGAGCGCCATCCTCATTTCCCTACCACAAAGTTTGGTGACTATAAGCATGTGCATGAGGTTGCAAAGAGAGAAATATAGAAGAGAAAGAACCCTAGCTACAAAATAGTATGAGAATTAATTTGTAGGGACTTACAAAAAGAGAGGAAACATTATGAACATGACCCTCTGTCTTTTTCATCTCCATCCTCTTGAAATCATTAAGAACCTGTTGGAATCTCAAAGAGCATATCGGGTATCAGATCAGAGAATACTATATGATACGGTAATATTTACACCATTATATTAAAAAAGGGATCGTAAACTGACCTTTGGACTATGGACAGGAGAACTAGCCGTGTCTTCCAAGGGATCCTCGTCGTCGTTGTTGTTCATGTTCTGCATGGTCCTCATTTTCCTGATCAAGCTCAACTTCTTCTGCGACAACCCTCCACCACCACCGGAGAATTTATACTGGGAAGCAGCATCTGAGACCAAGGACGAGGTAGTAAAGCTAGAACAGTACCTATGCTGGGATCTTTGCTTGGAAAAGTCCTCCAGATATGTCGTCCAACCGCTTTCTTCTGCAGGAGAGATATGATCATGGTAACTGTCTAACTGTGTTGCCGTCTCTTGAGAAGACATAGGAGAGACTTGTTTCTTCATTAGGCTGGGGAAGTAGTCCTCCATAATCAATAATATCAGAAGACAGAGAGAGAGAGAGAGAGATCTGTCTAAGACGAGAGAATTAAGAGAGATAACAATGGTTTTATAGAGAGAGAAAGATCGGGTGGAAGATGAAAATTAAGTAAGCTGACACAGCAAGTTGCAGAATCTAATTTTGTGGGTCCATGGATGGCTGAAGAAGTTAAGAACAACCATCAGCAGTTGCAACAGAAGCATTAGATCACAGAGAACGTGCAAGAAAATACAGAAAAGGGATGGTAGATTACGTGGAAGGGTTGACCTTTTGTGCTGCAGACCTTTTGGTAATGTCGTTCATCACTTATAGACGAACCGTTCCACTTAGATTATATTGGGAAATTATGACAAGGAAAAAAAAATGGAAGTGTGTTTAATTTTCTCTTCATGTATTCAAACGCCTGTCTAGTGTATGATAAGTAAAAAGAATTCTTAGATAAGCTAAGTTTTTTTTGTTCATAAAAGATGATTTTATTCATTGTGAAATAGCATTGACATACTCATTATTACAATCGCTAAGTAAATAAGCTCTAAGAGGGGTGGAGGTTGGATGACTCAATCATTAAGACACTCTCAATCTAGACTCTTTAGCAATTCAGTTTGCACATTCGTTAGCTGTGTGCTGAATCACCATCCACTCGATCATATCGATAGTGTTAGTCAATGTGGTGATATTTGTGCAAATTGTCCCGTTTCGCTAGTGATGAATGTTTCCCTTAAGTTGATTGATCACTACCTCAGAGTCTGATTCGATCACTACTCGATTCCACCCCTATTTCCATGACAAGCATAATAATAAGGAGGACTGCTTCGGCCTCTAGCTCTTCGGCATTCTCCCCTGGTTTCCTTCAGTTTGCTCCTCCTATGAGTCGACCATCCGAGTTCCTGGCTACTACTCTGATTCCACCCATCTTGGTTTGTCGACACCATGACGCATCACAATTCACCTTGACAAACCCTATCCCCGAAGCCTGCCATTCTTGGTTGTTCAGCGGTTTGTGGCTCAGATTTGTTACCTTGGATGTGTTCTTGTATTCCTCGTGCAGTTTCTTTACTTTATCAACTGTTATTATCGGGTTCGGCATCACACCTTCGAACGCTGCCTTGCACCACATTTTCCAAATGATCCAGCACGTCAACATGCTTAAGTGCCACCTAGCTTCCTTTGTTTCTCGATTAATGCTCGACTCATCCCTTCGGCCCTTGACCCAATTGCCTATTATATATCTTTCATGTTGTAGAGTTGTAAGTCCTAGAACACCGAACCAAACCGCCTCCGTCTACCTACACTTGTAGATCATGTGTTCTATGTCTTCTTCCAAGCCACATACTGGACAATTCGTTGACACATTCATATGTCAACGTTGTAGGTTCTTCATGACCGCTAGAGAATTAGACAAAAGCTTCCACATGAAACTCTTAAATTTCAAGACGATGTTGGCCTTCCATACTGCATTCCATATAGACGTGGCTCTCCTCCCGTGTCTATCTAGATTGGTTGACCTTCCTTCATGTGTTTCCCTAAGGCGATGGTATACTGATTCAACTGTTACTTTCCCGTTCTCTGTATAGGGCCATATCAATCTGTCCGGTTTGTCGATAAGGGGATCGCTATCTTCGTTATACAAGTTACATCTTGTGGTTTCGCAACCTCACACAACACCCTGTCGTTCCACGTGCGATCTGAGTTAATGAGTGTTGCCAATTTCATCTCCAGATGTGGTGCCCCACTTGGTGTCGTCTCCATCCTGAATCCGATCGTGGTATAGATCCATATATCGATTAGGGCATTGATTGATGCACCGTCCCCGATTGTCCATAGTCCCTCTTTCATTAGTGTATCCTGGCCACATAAAATAGACCAGCCCCATGATGCTCTTCAACCCCTCCTAGCAGAAGTGAATTCTCCTCGAAGGTGGTATAAGCCATTCAACACACACACACAAAGTGAATTCGGTTCCTTGATTACCCTATCGTCTATCTTGGTCAGGAGAGCCACATTGAAAGTTTTGAGTTCTCGGAATCCTAGGCCTCCCACTACCTTCGTTTGCGCTACTGTTTCCCATCACCTCCAACGAATTTTTATTCTCTCGTTCGATTGGCCCCACCAAAAGTCAGCAATCATTAATTTTTTTTCGAACACTAGGTCTTGGTTAATCTGAAGATGCTCATTACATAGGTAGATATAGTTGTTATTACTGACTTAATGAGCACATTCTTACCCGCTTGGTTGAGGGTCTTCGTTCTCCATCCACTCAGTTTGTCCCATATTCTATCTTTCAGATACCATAGGGCTTCTCGTTTTGAGGTATACATTGGTGAAAAATTCATAATTTTGTGACTTAAATTAATGTATATGTTTGTAGAAATAATATTAAAATCATTAATGTTTTTTGTATTTTAGTAATAGTAGTAATATCTTATGTTTTAAACTATACAAGTAATATTTTATTTATTTTCTTAGTTCAAATAATATGCTGACTCTATAAATATATATATATGTAATAATAGTTTTCATAAAATTGTAAAAATCTATCTTAATTTCACATAATATAAATGATTAAATACCAAGAAATTACGTGAATTTTGGACATTTTGAAACGAGCTACCCGAACTTTAAAAATTCAAAACGGGCCACCTCAACTTGGACGAATGTGCAAATAGCTACATTCATTCGATTTACCGTCAACTGTTGACAGAAATACGTCGGGAATTCAACACAAATTCGTCGGAAATTTGTCAGCAATTGGACGAAGATAATTATTTGCACATTCGTCTATGTTGAGGTAGCCCGTTTTGAATTTTTAAAGTTCGGGTAGCTCGTTGCAAAATGTCCAAAATTTAGGTAGCTTCTTGTTATTCAACCATAAGTTTACTTTAACTTTTATAGTTTTTAACTTCTATTCATGTTCAAATAAATATGTTAAAAATATATTTTTTAATTAGACATATTATTATTTTTTATCGTTTTTGTTAATTAAAAGTATATTGAGTCTACATATATATACCGTCTATTTTCATAAATATATATATATATATATATATATATATATATATTAAAGTGCATTTGATTGATACAAAAATAAAATGAATTTTAAAGATGTATATATATAACATAAACTTAGTGTGAAACAGCTACAAATTCCAGTTGATTTGGTGGGCATTCTGTGTGAAATTTTCGTTGATAATAAACAAAATGACACTGTCTATCTTACATTTTGCTGCTCTGCATCAAATGTTTCTTGAAAGATTCCTCAAATTACGTAATGTAGATTGCATCGTTTGAATGCTTTTGTAGAAACATTCCATATAATAATTAAATCAAATTGCTTATAATAATCACATTATAAATATACCATTAATTAAAATTTCCAATATTCAAAAATTTAGATTGTAGGTGACCCTTATTTATTACTTAAGAGTACCACATTAATTAGAAGGAAAAAATGGAATCTTTTCAATGTTACATTATATATATAAAGGGTAAAAACTAAAAAGTCTAACTTATTTAAACTTAAATATGAATCAGGTTGTTATCCCGATAATACATGTGCACCTCATGTTTGGTAACGTAAAAAAACATGTGATAATAAAGCTCACTTTACCCATGAATATGTATTAAAAATATTCAATTGATTGTAGAAAAAAATGGTGAATATGACATTGATCTAGATTCTAGACTAACCAACCTTATTAATTTAAACTTTTGACAATAATTAATGAAACCAGTCCGACCAACAAATTCTTCCAAATACTTGTGTGTGGAAATTTAATTGCACTCACCAAAAGATAACACAAAAATAATGGGCTGGATTAGATTATATGTACTGGACTTAGTGAATTCATTGGGGGATAGGCCGGATGGCTCAAATTATAGTACAACTATAATATTGAACATAAGAACACTATCACACGTACACACACAACTAATTAGTTCACACATTCATAATATACTTAATCCAAGTTTTCAAATTAAGAGAAAGATAAGTTTTTTTTTTTTTTGAACTTTAAAAAGACAAGATTTAAGCGAACAATATTTGTCTGTGAGACGTATGGTGTTGAAGGTTCGATGATGTAATAATGTGTGTTTATTAGGCTATTGGATTTCGATTAATATTAATTATATTAAAATTAATGTATTTTAATAATTGAATTAATTTATAATATAAATAAATTCAAAATCTCATCTAGGTACTAGAAACAAATGTGGGCAACCCGAATATTAGTAGTATACAAGTGAAAGTACATTAATAGATACACTATTTGGCATATGTACTTTAATTATAATTATGGTATATAATAAAAATTGCAGTGCAACTCCCGCATAATTTGTTTTTTCCAGTGTTATCAGAACCGGACCGGTTCTTGAACCGGCGAGGGGTCAATTACTGGTTCGGACTGTCCAATCCAGTTGAACCCGGTTCTACGTGCGATTCATTGTTCATAAGAAAACAAAATTGAAAATACATACATAGTCTAAAAATCGATCGGTCTTAAAAAAAAAACAAAAAATTGATTGGTCTGAAAAAAAAAATTAGCCTAAAAACTGAATCGAAAACTGACTGATTTTGCAAAAATCCGTCCGGTTCAACTCGGTTCAAACACTGTTCATTTGTAAAACGGTCTTTTATCTGAACCAAACTGGACAGGGGTCCAGTTTCCAGTCGGACCGCCGATCCGATTCTGATAACACTATTTTTTTTTAGTGGAAATCATTTGTCTTTTTTTTTTTCTTCCTGAAATGGTCTTTTCTATTTGTCTTTTTTTCTTTTATATAGATGACATTTGATCATCAAACATAGATAGAATAATCTTAGAAATATATATACTAGACTACAACGCATGTGCACGTTATCGTTGGTCGTTTGTGAGGTATAACGAAAACACGATTGTTCTAGCTCCTAAGATAATACATGAATAGTACAAAAATTCAATAATTGATTACAATATTATAAATTTAAAACTAAATTGAATTTGAATAAGCTAATGAAATAAAATTTAAAAATTATAAATATTTGTAAGAAAGTACTCGAGCGACCGAGATTTCTTTTAATAGTGGGGTTTACTGTTTACGGACAATCATGTCTTCGTTACACTTCACGTGCGACCAATAACGACAACGTGCACGCGCATAGCGGGTGTCGTAGTCTAGTATATAGAGATAACTTCTTATCTAAATCACAAATGATCTTGAATTTACTATAAAATCATAACAAAATATTAATTAGTTTTGTAAGAATAACTAAATAACATCTAAACTTTAAAAAGAAAAGTAACATGAAAATAATAAGTTATTACCATTATAAAGAAAATGATGTCAAATCAACATACAATATCACAACTTAATAAAATATAAATATTCCTACCAAAAAAATATTATTTAATTTATAATAATTTTATTTGTTAATATAATAAAATATTTAATGTTAGAATATTTATTATCTATATATATATGAACTTTTAATTTGATTTTTTTTAAAATTTCCTTTCACATAAAAAAAATATTTACTTAATAAGCGTTTTTTAAAAAACATTTTGACAAATTCTCCAGATTACATCAATCATAGCGATAATTTTTTTATCCTTATTATTAGAAAGATCACACATAAATAATCTCTATCTAAAATTTAATAACTAATATTTTTATGCATTTTTCAAAATTAATATTTTATTTAATATAAACAATTTAAACTTATAATAGTAAACTTATTTTTATTATATTATTGTAGTCTATGTTCAAGTAAAACTTATTTTTTAAACTTTATAATAGTTAATTTATTTGCTGATAAATTGTTATTGTTTATATTCACTTAAAAATGTTTTAAGTTAGTTTTTTACTATGTATTATAAAATATAACTTTTTTTGGCCAAGTATTATAAAGGGTAAAATGCCCCAATGACCCCCTTATGGTTTGGATATGTTGTTAAATGCACCTCACTTATTGTTTTGTGCATCTGTATGTTTGAAATTATTATTAAATGCACTCACCCACGTGTTTTAAAGTGTTGGTTTGTGCACCGTGATGTTTGAAGATGTTTTATAATGCACCCACAGTTATCTTTTCTTCTCGGTTTTATGTTAAAATACATGTGATTGTCTCGTGTAACCACAGAGACACCTCCTTGTTTTACAGACTTCATCATCATGGATCAAATCAATTGAATTTCGAAACCATGTGACTATCACGTGACGAGATAACGGACGAAAGTAACAGTAAAGTTGGATGTGGTGAAAATAACAACAATTCAAAACATACATGTACACAAAACAACATGTAGGGTGGATTTAACAACATCGTCAAACATCATGGTGCGCAAAACAACACTTTAAAACAAGTGAGTGCATTTAACAACATCCCCCAAACATTCGGGGTGCAGAGGGGCAATACCCTATTATAAAGCATAACTTCAATTGTATAAAAATAAAACCAAAAGAATTAAATATACTATTTTGGTAATTAATTTTCAAATGTGATATTTTCATATTTGATTTTCTATATTTTTGAAAAAAAACAAACATCAATTGGCTGGAGGATATTTCAAACTTGGAGAGTTCTTCGTAACAGTTCTCCTCTCCACTGCAACATTTTTTCTTTCTCGTTGGTGCTCTATCCGGTGCGTGCGGTCAGGGATTTGATAATTTGTCCACCTCTGTTCACCACTGCGTCTGCCACTATGATACGATCCAATTTTTTGGACGGTATCTCCGGCACACAAACGCAGGGAAAAAGATTGTAAACACCTGATTTTTGGAGGAGTAATAAAATAAACCCTAAACTCTAAATCTTAACCCCAAACCTTAAACCTAAAAAACCATAAACCTCAAACCCTATAATCCCTAAACCTTAAATCCTAATCCCTAAACCTTAAACCTTAAGCTCCAAACCCTAAACCTTAACCTTAAACCTTAAACCTCAAATCCTCAAATCCCAAACCCTAAACCTTAAACCTTAAACCCCAAACCCTAAACCTTAACCTTAAACATCAAACCCTAAAAAACTAAATCTTAAACCCTAAATCCTAAACCCTAAACCTCAAATCCCAAACCATAAACACCTAAACCCATGACACCCATTTTTTGTCAAACATCCATCATGACATCCATTTTCATCCAAATTCCCACCATGCCCCAAATCACTCCCAATTACTCCGAATTGACACCAAAAGTCTCATAATTGCCATCACCATTTGACCACTTGATCACCTTTCCTCATGCTTAGCCAAATTCTCTCCAATAATTATCATCAAAACTCCTCCTAATTGCCAATCACCTTTGCCCAATTGCTATCACCTTTGTCATTCACCATGTATTGTCCATGTTTATCATCTATTTGGAGGAGAAAACTCTACAAAAGCAAGGGAGAACTACGGTTGAAGAAAAGGGGAAGAAACCAAAGGAGTTTCTTGAAGGAGTTGTCGTAGCTTACGACTCGGTCCTTCCCAAACTTAATAAAGGTTACAACTCGGTCCTTGGACTATCGGGTCATTTCTGGGATTTTATCGAGTGTTTTATAAACCAAACCGAAAAAGTTTTGGGTCATTTGTGAAATTTTTGAATTTATTTTCTTAATTCAGCTCGTTTTTTTAATTACATTTTTATTTCTAAACTTTTCTAGACATTCCATGATTTCTCAAAATATTACATATAAGTCCAGAATAATTTTCAGGTTATTTTTGGAATTTTACTAAGTGTTACAAATAAATCTAGAATAGTTTAGGGTCGATTCTGTAATTGTTTTAAAAACATATTTTCAGGTCAGTTATAATTTTTTGAAAATTACATTTTTGATTCCTAGATTTTTCTGGACATTCCATGATTTCTCAAAATGTTACAAATAAGTCCAGAATAATTTTCGGGTTATTTTGGAGCTTTACTAAGTGTTACGAATAAGTCCAGAATAGTTTAGGGTCATTTATGCAATTTTCGAAATATTTTTCCAATTCAGCTCAAATTTTAATAAATTGCATTTTGGTCCCTATATTGTTTTGGACATCCTATAAAATGGGACAAATTAGTCCAACGAGCTTAATATCTTCAAAATCATTCGTGCATGTTTTGACACGATTAGAATGGCTAAAGAGTTAAACCATTTTTTTTCTAGCACGATTAAATTTAGTTCTCTTTTGTTTATTTGAAATTAACTCATAAAAAAAAATGTTTGTACATGGTTTGTTTAATTTAAAGAAAATGCATGTAGTCGTTTTGGGCCAAGCATGATCAAAACGGGCAATTCGGGTAAATTGAAAATTATTCAAAAGCAAACTAAAGTACCGAAAGGGCGGATTATAAGCTCGCAAGTTTTTAAGACGTAATCAAACCCCCGAACTCGATTTTCTAGACGTAGACCTTTCCAAGCTCTAGGATGTTAACACCATGTACCCTAGGCAAAATTTAGGATTCCGATTAGCCTTTAATTAATCGGTGGCGACTCTTTCAATTTTCCAGTCCGGTTGATGACCCCGCTCGACCGGATCCGTCGCTCGCCAAGACCCGACATTTTTGAGCGGAAACAAAAATAAGAATATTTTCAAAAAGGGTTGGGGAAAGTCAGATCCGACGTCCGACATTTTGGCGACTCTGCTGGGGATCTCTTTTAGAGGGTTTAGACTTTGTCATGTTTGTTTTGCCATATATTATTTTGCCTTATCCGTTTTGATCGTTTGCTCATGCTTGCAGTTTCAAATTTTTTTCCAAAAGGTGATGTAATTGTAATAATTCACAAAAAAACAAATTTAAATTCTTGTTTTGCACACGCCATGCTGGTTACCACTACCCGCTCGGACCTGGAGCACATTAAGAGCTTAGGGAGTTTAGTAGGGGAATACGCCCGGAGCGGTTTGGACCGCCGGCGCACACCCAAACAACTCAACTCGATGATCGGAATGAGTCTGTGATCCGCTTTAGGGGTGAGGTTCCGCTGTTTCAGAGGACCTAGAAATTCCATCCATTTAGAACAAAAGATCCACACCTTGTTTAACCTTTACTAGTTTTGTGTGTATTTCCATATTTGGGCCCAACTAATGTAAATGAGAATTCAGCCCAAGTATTTGGATACGAGATTGACCCACAATTCATGAAGAAGATTCAACCCAATTGTTGTGAATTATAAGTCAGTCCAACAACTGTAAATGGAAGTTCGACCCATTATGTAAATGTGTTTTGTTTTGGCCCTATATCATGACATGTATAGGATTGAGTCTTTTGTATTATATATTCCAGAGTGTTGTAAATGTAATACGAAATTTACTAATGAAATTTACATTCTCGCACTTGCATTGCATTTTAAAAAAAAAATGTAAGTTATGTTCATTCTATCTCTTATCCTTAGAACGTTTCACGCACCATCTTTGGTAAGGGTGAAGCAAAAAAAAAAAATCACTGCCCTCACATTAAGGCCATACAACCTCCTACGGTCGAAATTGCCCGAATATGAAAAACCATGACAAAAGGGAATCAGAAATACGTGAACAAGAAGATTGACGAGGTTCACGAGCTCGTAAACTACAAAGTCAACTGGGTTCCCCTTGATGCCTTATCTGAATTCTGGAATATGAAAATTGCGTCTGCGTAATTAACAAGTAGAGAATACGTTCCATTTGGCACCTACAAGTCCATCTTTCTACCCAAATGAGATCATCGGGGATAGACTCGAACAACCACCGCCATTCTAGCAATGTGGGAGCACCTTGGAACAATGTGGGGGCAACGTAGCTAAGTTGAATGACACCCTTGAACAGTTCATACGAAGAATGAGTCAAATAAAAAGATTTTCAAAATATATGTCCTCGACCTTCGTTCGAACAAAGGAACAAGCAACAAATGCACTCAACGAGCTGCATCGTCGTATGAAACGTCTTAACGACTAGACTTCGATGGGTCAAAACCTTTAAAAGTATTTTTGAAAAAAACTTTTGCCATACATGCAATCAAAGTCTACGAATGGAATGAATGGAACATAAAATTTTCAAAATCAATCATGCATGATCAATTGTGTACTCATCCTTCTTACTACGGTATTTTGAATTTAGGTTTTCAGGAACCCATGCGACATTCCACGACTCCAGCACCTCAAGAACACGAGGAGAGAATCATCCAAACTAGAACAGACCATGCTTGCCATGAGTTCCTGAACAGTGCATTCAATCGTTGGCATGACCTCCTAGGTCGAGCGAATTTTGGCTCTTCTGAGCTCCAAACAGGCGTGACTACCACAATATCTCCGACCTCGTCTTCCCGAGCAACACTACTGTCGTGGCACTTCATCAATCCATGTCAGTCACTTTTGCCATCCTGACCAATCTCCACCTCCCACATATGGCCATCCTAACCAAGGCCCACCTCCCACACATGACCTTCCCACGCCCGGAAGAACATACACACTTTTAGGATAGGGTTTTCGTCCTATTTCAAAGATTATGAAGTCGCCCAGCCCACAACAAGTGATCCAACTTGATGAATTTGATGCTCATGAGGGCTTGTCAGACTTATTTTCAACCGATATCACTATTGGAGCTTTGCTCGATGAAGCCCCCTTAGGCCTTTTTTCCCGTCCACTCGCAAGTTGGAGACCCTTGCCAGATTCGACTATATACAAATGACCATTCGATGATACCCGTTTGAGATGCGTGAATGTTGAAAAAGCTGAGTGTCTAATGGAAGAAAGTCATGAAGGTTGTTGCGGACCACATATGAGTGTGCGAGACTTGGATACTTTTGACTGACTGTGTGAGACACGTCCAACAGTGTCACCTCTATCAAGAGTACGCAAACCAAATCAACGTGCCACTGCACGAGCTCTATCCCATGACCTTTCTCAAAATGGGGCATCGATATAGTCAACATGATTTCTCCCAAAGGCGCCCAATGGTCATCAATTCATATTAGCGACGATCGATTACTTCACCAAGTGGGTAAAGGCTATCACCCTGGCATCAATAACGACAAAGACCATTGAATTTTTATCATCTAGGACATCATCATGCATCATGGGATGCCAAAGTCAATCATTAACGACAATGCCATAAATTTAAACTGGTTGATGGGTTGTGATCAAGCATAAAAATTCATCTCCGTATCGCCCAAAAATGAATGGCGCAGTGGAAGTAGCAATCAAAGGGTTGACATGATAAGATGCTTTGGGGCAATCAGGGCATACAAGACCTCAAAATGGACCTCAACAAGGGCAACCCCATTCTCCATTGTTTACAGGACCGAAACGGTGTTGCCAATTAAAGTAAAAATCTCGTCAGCTAGGATCCTCACTGAGGCAGAAATGGACGAGCCAGAGTGGGCGAGATGCAAATACGAGCAATTGAACCTCATAGAAGAAAAGCGTCTCATCGCTCTGTGCCACAGGCAATTGTACCAGAAACGTATGGCTCATGTATTTAACAAAAAGATGCACCCGAGAGAAATACAAGCGGGCAATCTAATTCTCAGAAGAAAAAATCCTTTGAGTCAATCCAGACTCTTGGGGCAATGTTGTGCCTAAAATATGAAGGGTCTTATGTTGCCAAAGAGATTTTCAGCAGAGGATCCATGATCGTTACTGGCATGGACAACAAAGAACTCCCCAATCCAATAAACGTGGATGTAGTAAAAAAAACTTAAAGAGCTCGTAACCAGAAAGCGAGCCTCCAAAAATGAGAGAAATTCCCGCTAAATCAAAAAACCCGAAAGGCTATTTAGGAAAAATTTAGGGAAGATGGGTATGATTAAAATTTCCTAAAAAGGGCGATCATGACAAAAGGAAAGGAATCAAATCCCTGCTAGGTTGAAAACCCAAAAGGGTGACCTAGCCAAAACAATTAAGGGAACCGAGAGGTGCGGTTAAAATAAAATATATCGTAGCAAAAGAAAAGAAAATCGAGAGATTAAAAAAAATGCTCAAAAGTGGACGACAGTGTTTCCCACAATAGCAATAAAGAGAAGTTGTGATCGACATTAATTTTATGTTACCTCGACAACTTGCATGGATACACCTTATGGACGTACCATGAATGACTTTAGGGAACTCCATTAAGAAGTACTTCAAAGTCGATTAATGAGAAAACATGCCGAGAAGTCCGCGCAAGCAGTCAGACATCTCGAGAAAAGTTTTTACATCCAAAGTGAATTACAAGCTAATGAGCGGGGTCTTTAGGTTCTCAATGAGCGAGTCATCATCAGCGATCGAGACTTGTAGATGTCCAACTTCCGAGAGTTAAAAACCCGACAAACGAAGCGTTTAGGTGCTCAACCTCTGCAAGTCATCCACAACGATTAGAACCTGTAGTTATCCATCTTCTGGGAATCAAAAAATAAATGACGAGCGTATCCTTTAGGTGTTCAACCTTCTCAAGTCATCCTCGACGATCAGGACCTGTAGTTATCTAGCTTCTGAAAAATAAACGATGAACAAAGCCTTTAGATGTCCAGCCTTCGCAAGTCATCCTCGATGACCAGGACATGTAGCTATCCAGCTTCTGGGAATAAAAAAAAACAATGAGTGGAGCCTTTAGGTGTTCAGCCTCCGGAAGTCATCCTTAACAAGTCACAACCTGACGAGCGGAGGCTTTAGGTGTTCAACTTCCGCAAGTCATCCTCGACGACCAGGACCTGTAGTTATCCAGCTAGTCATAAGCCGACGAGCGGAGCCTTTAGGTCTTCAGCCTACGCAAGTCATCCCCAGCGAATCACAAACCGACAAACGGAGCCTTTAGGTGTTCAGCCTCCGCAATTCATCCTCGACGACCAGGACCTGTCATCTTCTCGGAGTCACAAGCTGATGAGCGTTTAGGCGCTCAACCTCCGTAAACAATCATGAACGATCGGGACCTATAGGTGCCTAGCTTCCGAAAGTTGCATGATGATCTTTGTCTACTATGTAAATAATGAATAAATAAGAGCCAAAATTAGTTGTTTGTCTTTGAACACACACTCATGAGATTACTTCCATGAGCCCGTGTTCAGAGAAGGGCAACTGTAAACACTTGATTTTGGCTCAGGGTCAAAATATTGTATGCGAGGATCCGAGCTGAGAAATATCGAGATAAAGAAAGGAGCAATAAAATAAACCCCAAACCCTAAAACCCTAAATCTTAACCCCAAACCCTAAACCTAAAAAACCCTAAAATCCCTAAACCTTAAATCCTAAACCCTAAACCTTAAACCTTAAACCCCAAACCCTAAATCTTAACCTTAAACATCAAACCCTAAAATCCCAAACCCTAAAACCCTAAATCTTAAACCCTAAACCTTAAATCCTAAACCCTAAACTCTAAACCTTAAACCCCAAACCTTAAACCCCAAACCTTAAACCCCAAACCATAAACCCCAAACCATAAACCCCAAACCATAAACCCCTAAACCCATGACACCCATTTTTGGTCAAACATCCACCATGGCATCCATTTCGTTCAAATTCCCACCATGCCCCCAAATCACTCCCAATTTCTCCCAATTGGCACCAAAAGTCCCCTAATTGCCATCACCATTTGACCACTTGATCACCTTTGCTCATCCTTAGCCAAATTCTCTCCAATTATCATCAAAACTCCTCCTAATTGTCAATCACCTCCCAATTGCCAATCACCTTTGCCCAATTGTCAATCACCTTTGTCCAATTTCTATCACCTTTGCCATCCATCATGTATTCTCCATGTTTATAATCCATTTAGAGGAGAAAACTCTACAAAAGCAAAGGAGAGCTACGGTTGAAGAAAATGGGAAGAAACCAAAGGAGTTTCTTGAAGGAGTTGTCGTAGCTTACGACATCAAGGAATGAAAGAAGAGTGAAAGAATTAAATAAGAAAAGAGTGATTGTAGAGAAAGAAAAAAAAGAGACAAAAAACACTATATCAGTAATTATCGGTCTCGGCTTCTTAGACGGTGTTTAAGTTCCGAACGATTTTGGTATATTTATCTCGCATTTAATATTGTATTTGTATTTCCTAATGTTATTATTTATGTTATAAAAAACGTTTATATACATATAATATATATTTATGTATAATATACTTGTTAATATATATATATATATATATGTATAATATATATGTGATATTATATCTATATGTATAGTATCTATTTATATTATGTTTATGTAATACTATATATATATATATATATATGTATAGTATATATTTATATTATGTCTATGTAATACTATATATATTATGTATATGTAATATTATATATACATGTATATGTTATCTATTTATCTATATGTATAATATATATCTATATTATGTCTATGTAATACTATATATGTATATGTATATATATATTATGAATATGTTATCAATCTATCTATATGTATAATATATATATATATATATATATATGTGTGTGTGAAAAAACATATTTTCAAAAAAATGACTTAGGTCCTTCCTGTTGGATCGTGAAATCCTGAATGCTGATCTGGCAGTGAATTGAATGCCAGACAAGGTTGGGATGACGCTTCAGCTCCAACTCCGGTGAACCTGCAAGTAGGGGAGCGCAACAGAGGGGGTGCCTCTGGGTCCCTCTCCGATGCTTAAATGAGTATATGTGTGTATAAAACTCAAAACGTAAAGTACGTATGTAAAGCAAGGATATTTATAGGGTAAGAGAGATAGAACCGTATAAAGGCAACTGAATATCTTAATGTATATTGAGTTGCTGAAGATTCAGATCGTGGGATATGGCAGTTACTGCGAGATATTGCAGTTACCAAATCTAATCTTTAGTGAATATGTGACCGGGATATGCGGGATATCTTGGCCACTCTGTTATTAACGGTTTAGTGGGACCAGAGGAGAGAGGCAAGGCTCTCTTCGGGGCGAGCACTCCCATGTCGAGCAGTGGAAGGTCGCGACTTGGTAGAGAATGGCGAGCAGTCTGAGAGCCTTTGGCGTCTCTATAGACTGTGGGCTCGATTCTGGATTACCCGATGGTGGGCCAAGTTTGGCTTGTACTTGGACCGATCCGGTTCGGATGTCATGGGTTTACCCCCTCTATAGTTATTGGGCCTTCGAGGCCTTTTCTTACTGGGCCGTCACTATCGATACCCAACATTTGCCCCCGAAGCTTGATTGAAGTTCCTTCAGTCGAGCTTGATTTCCTGGTAGGGTTTTAGATAGTGACGTCTTTGGTAATGGTTCAGTGCCTTTGAGACACTTCGAGCTCATTTGGCGAGCAATTCCTTCTCTGTTCAAAGCCGAAAGAATATCCTTCCTTTTATTCCCTTTTGGCGATCACTCGAGGTGACTCAGGCTTATGGAAGTTTATCTTTCTTAGTTAGGCGATCATTATCTACCCGAGGTATTTCTGCTAAAGCTTTATTAGTGCGTTGGCGACCACCTTGTCTCCTTAGTGGAATTTTAGCATTTAATAACTGCACGGTTGTCCAGAAATCGAACGGTCACTTGAGGCACGCCTGACATTTACTTTTCCGTAAACCCAGGGTAGCTTGACAGCTGTCTGTACCAGCCAACCGTTGTCTCTTGGAATTCTGACATTGCTTCGGTTTTTTCCAAAAGGGTGCAATTATTCCTCCGCGTCGCTTCGATTTGCTCGTGGCGGTTACTCCCCTTTTGGTCTATATAGGAAACGTCAGTTTCTGCATTTTGTTTTTTACGCTTATCCACTCCTTCAGATTTTCAGAACTTCGCTGCAAACCTTCCCTTTCTCTTTCAATCCTCTTCAGTTCTCATTTCGACCATTTCCATGGCCCCCAGAAGTCAGCGAATAAAACACATGGCCATCAAGGGTGCTAACAAAGCCAGCGCCCCTCAGAATGTCGGTGTTCCCTTGACCATTAGGGATGAAGTTGTGCCCTCCTCAGCGGGGAAACAGCCTGACGTGGGAAGGTCTGCGGCCACCCCAGTGGTGGTAGATGGCCCTGAGCTGAACACGCCTATTTTTTCCCCAAAAGGTAAACTTTCGCCCTTTTATTGCTCTATTTTGGCAATATCCTCTGTTTTCCTTTGTTTTTATACTTGCTGTGCCATACTTGAATCATTCTGAGTAGATATCAAGCCTAACGAACTGAAGCCGGCTTACTTTAAGACCATGGTGGCGCTTGGTGGCTTCAGTGCGGAGGATGCTCCTAGGTATCCTGGCCTAGGTCTGCATTTTCCTCACGATGGAGAGGTTTACATTTATGCGGCCCAGATCGATGCTGGGTTGCGTTTTCCTCTCTGTGAGGATTTACAGACCTTGTGTCAGTTTTACGGGATTCACCCCACACAGCTTGTCCCGAATGCCCTCAGAATGTGGGTCGGCTTCAAGTTCCTATGCTTACGCCAGGAATGGGTATATTCACTGGCCCTGTTCCGGTGCTTCTTCCGGCTGGCAGCAGGGGCTAACCACTTTCACCACTTCCAATCCCGCTGGCCGAAGTTTTCGGAGTGGGGAGGCCCTCAAGGATGGGCTTGGAACGTCCATGTCCGCCTGATCGATGATTTCCGGGCCACTAACTCCAATTACAAGAAGTTTTACTTCTTGTATAAGGGGGGCGTACCTTGGAAATTGTTTGCTCCGGACAAGGATTTTCCTCCCTCCTTCGAAGAATTGTCCGGAAGTGATCGGAATGCCATCGACGATTTATATCGGCTGCATCGGTCATCTCAGTTCAAGTCCATCCGCTCAGTGGCGGAGACTACCGAGAATGCCCTTGAGATGGCGGGCATTCATCAAGCTACACCAATCTTTGATGATTGGGTAATTTTCTAACCCTTCCCTTGTTTTATTACTTGTAGGGAAGGTTGTAAGCAAGAGCAAAAAACTGATAGGTCTCTTTGATGACCAGGGATCGGCGGGATTGTCCTCCGACCAGGTGCTGCTAAGCTCTCCCCCTCTTCCTTCTAGGCGTTCGACCAAGAGGAAGCCCGAGGAGACGCTTCCTTCGGCCACTACTGGCCCTCGCCAACCAGGTACTACCTCGCCTTTTGTTGATTTAATGTTTTTACATTCTGCGGTTCTCTGACTCCTGACTTATTGTCTTGTTGCTTTGCAGTGGAGTCCTTGGCGGACGTGGCCCGGGACCCTCCTCCTCCTCCTTCTAAGAAGGTCAGGAGTGAAGAGCACCCTGATGTCGACCAACATCCTTCTCCTTCCCCTCCTAAGGGCCTTTCTGCCAGCAAAGGGAAGGGTTTGGACACGGCGTCTCCTTCTCCCTCTCTTCAGGGCCCTTCCGCCGCTAAGGAGAAGGCCTTGTCTTTGGCGCCTCCCGCCTCTTCAGTGCCCACGGCTCCTACTAAGGAGTCTGGGGCCCAAAAGAAGGGGCCTGCTGCTTCCAGCTCCTCGAGGGCTCCCGCCGAGGAGTACTGCTCCATGGCGAGCTTGTTCCAGCCTTTTAAGGTTGGGGATTCTCGGAGGCCTTGGGTCCCTTGTGGGGACCTTGCCAAGAAGGGGTACCCCGCCCAGAAGAGCCTACGGGGTAGCCCGGATATGTGCATGCGGCTCCTTGATGGGATAATTCCTCCCAAGGACCGTTCGATTGTCCCTACGGAGCTTCCTCAGATCGAGGGGTTCTTACGGACCCACTTCGAACGAGTTGCCCTGGTATGATTTCGCCCTCTTTCCATTATTTATTCCTTGTCATTCCTTTTCATTTTGATGACTTGACATTTTCCTTGTGCTTTTGTTGTCAGCTCGTTCGGGAAGAGGTGATCCTCGGCCGCGTTTTCGGCGAGCTCGCCGACAAGCACTCTGATCTGCTTGTCGAGCTGGAGCAATACCGAAGCACAGGGGTCACCCCCGGGCAGTTGGAGGCCATCAAGAAGACTGCTGACATGGCAATCACCTTGGTGGACGGCGCCCGGGAGGAGTATTTCAGGAAGGAGCAGCGCCTCCTTGCTGATGTCAAGAAGAGGGAGGCTGATGCTGCAGCCTTCCTTCATGAAGCTGAGGCCCTTCATCAGTGCCTTGATGAAGGGGAGGCGGTCCGTGCTCGCCTGGAGGCCGAGTTGAAGGAAGCTCGTGCCCAGTTGGTCGAGTCAGACGCTCTTAGGGTCGCCGCGGAGGCCCAGAGGGATGCTGCCGAAGCTAGGGGGGTCGCCCTAGAGGAGGAAAAGAACCGACTGGCTGATCAGCTGAAAGCGGTTCCTTCACCCCATGCCGTGATTGAGGAGTTCAAGGCCTCCGAAGACTTTGAGGACCAGGCCTTGAAGGTGATGAAGTCGGCGATTGCCGAATTTCTTCAAGGCCTGGTGGAGGAGGTCCAGGCGGTCGATCCCCACTTTCCTCTTGGGGAAGTTGCCTCCTTGAAGACCTTCCTGCGGAGTCAGCCTTCGCAGCCCTCTGTTGCTGGGGAGGCTGCTCCTGAAGGCGAGCCCGATACTTCTGCCCCCGAAGGCGAGCAGAGCGTCTTTGCCCCCGAGAACCCCAAAGCTTGAAGTACCTAACTCCTTGGCGACCGTATTTTTCTTTTTCAGATAGCCATTTTTGTATTTTCTGTTTTTGGTTTGTAATTATCTGTCGAAGACTTGGATTTTTCTATTGAATGCTTTTATATTCTTGAGCCTTTAATCGACTTCGAACATATTTAGCTATCCAATATCTTACTCATAATTACTTTCCACTTTTTTCTTGCTTTGTAATGTCGTCGACCCTTAAAGCCGTAGACCCATCATAAGTTAAACTTTCTAAGGATAATACTTTTGACACTTAAAAGCGTAAACTTCTAAGTTCAAAGAGATATTACCTTCTTTGAAGTTTAAACCTTTGAGGTGTTGGCCTAATAACAAGGGATTTGTAATTTGTCAGGCTTTATCATCGATAGTGATCGCCTAAACTTTCTTTGGCCTGACTTTGGCGTCAGGGCTTTCATTTTGCCTAACATTTTGCTAGGTCTTTTGGCCTGACTTTGGCGTCAGGTTTTTTGAGGCCTAACTTTGTTGTTAGGGCTTTTGTGGCCTAGTTTTGTTACTAAGGCTTTTTTGGCCTAACTTTGTTGTTAGGGCTTTTGGCCTGTCTTTGGCGACAGGGCTTTTTGGCCTAGCTTTGTTGCTAGGGCTTTTGGCCTAACTTTGTTGTTAGGGCTTTTGGCCTGTCTTTGGCGACAGGGCTTTTTGGCCTAGCTTTGTTGCTAGGGCTTTTGGCCTAACTTTGTTGTTAGGGCTTTTGGCCTGTCTTTGGCGACAGGGCTTTTTGGCCTAGCTTTGTTGCTAGGGCTTTTGGGCCTAACTTTGTTGTTAGGGCTTTTTGGCCTGTCTTTGGCGACAGGGCTTTTTGGCCTAGCTTTGTTGCTAGGGCTTTTGGGCCTAACTTTGTTGTTAGGGCTTTTTGGCCTAGCTTTGTTGCTAGGGCTTTTGAGGCCTGACTTTGGCGTCAGGGCTTTTGGCCTAGCTTGGTTGCTAGGGCTTTTGGCCTAGCTTTGTTGCTAGGGCTTTTGAGGCCTGACTTTGGCGTCAGGGCTTTTGGCCTAGCTTTGGTGCTAGGGCTTTTGGCCTAGCTTTGTTGCTAGGGCTTTTTGAGGCCTGACTTTGGCGTCAGGGCTTTTTGGCTTCAGCTTTCTTCGAGTGGACACGCTTTGTGAAGGAATGGCTTTCTTTTATTGACATAATCCGTTTGATTACAAGCTATGCATAAAATCTTCTTAAATGCTCTGAATTAAATGGACGAGGTAACCTCTCGCCTTCGGTGGTTTCCAAATAGTAGGATCCTGGTGCGGCGATCTCTACTACTTTGTATGGTCCTTCCCATTTGGCTGAAAGTTTGTTTTTACTGTCCAGCCTTGTAAATTCATTCCTTCTCATAACCATCTCCCCCACGAAAAATTGGCGAGCGCTAACTTTTCTGTTGAAATACCGAGCGGTCGCCAAGCGCATTTTTGCCTGTGTTTTTTCCGAGAGCCATCTCTTTTCCTCTGCCAAGTCGAGGTCAGTTCTGCGCTCGATCTCATTTGCCTCCGCGTTAAAGTGTAGGACTCTGTGGGTAGGCACTGCTAATTCAGTTGGTGCTACTGCTTCTGATCCGTACACTAAACTGAAAGGCGTTTCTCCTGTGGCCGCCTTAGGCGTTGTTCTGCTGGCCCATAATACGTTTTCCAGTTCGTCTGCCCAGTTCCCTTTGAATGCTCGAACCCTTTTCTTGAGTCCTGCTAAGACAACCTTGTTGGCTGCTTCAGCTTGCCCATTCGTTTGAGGGTGATGTACTGAACTGAAGCGATGGTCGATGTGATATTCTTCACAGAGCCATTTCAATTCCTTTCCAACGAATTGCGGACCATTATCGCTGATGAGTATTTTGGGAATACCAAACCTGGAGAATATGTTGACCTGCATGAACTTGATAACTTGGAATTCCGTTGTCGAAGCTAGAGCTTTCGCCTCTACCCACTTAGTGAAGTAGTCGATCGCCACTATAATGTGAGTACGCTGACCAGTGCTAATGGGAAAAGGACCCAATATATCGATTCCCCATTGAGCGAAGGGCCAGGCACCCGCCATTGGGGATAATAATGTCGATGGTCGACCCGATCGTGGTGCAAACTGCTGGCAAATTTCACACTTCTGTGTTAATTCGGCTGCGTCTTTTCCCAAGGTCGGCCAGTAATATCCCAGTCTGAATATTTTCCTGCTTAGTGAACGAGCACCTTCATGACATGCCGCTGCCCCTTCATGAGCTTCTCGAAGAACTTTTTCTGTTTCGGGTAGAGCAACACATCTCAAGTAAGGCGTCGAATAACCTCTTCTATAGAGTTCTCCATCGATGATTAGATAACTGGCTGCGAGTCTTCTAATCCTAGTGGATTCGCCTTCGTCCTCTGGGAGGATGCCTTCTTTCAAATAATTCTGGAACGGGGTCATCCAGGTGACCTGTTCTTGAATGTTGAAGACCTCCGCTCTGTTTTCAAGGACTGAACATAGGGCCTTTTCCAGAAATTGCACATCCTGGATTGTCGCCCCTCCGAAGGCTAGCTTACTCAAAGAATCTGCCATCTGGTTTTCTTGGCGAGGAATAAACTCAATCGCGAAATTTGGGATTTCCACAACTAGTTTTTTGGCGATGCCGAGATATTTCTTCATCTTTTCTCCCTTTGCCTCGTAGGCGCCATTAACCTGATTGACAATAAGTTCTGAATCACTTTTTACTTTAAGCGCTGTTATACCCATTCCTTTTGCCAGTCTGAGTCCAGTGATAAGAGCCTCATATTCTGCTTCGTTATTGGTCGCCGGGAATGTCAAGGCGATCGCGTATTTCAGAGGCTCGCCCTCAGGAGGAATAAGAATTAAACCTGCCCCCGAGCCTTCTTTTGATGAAGACCCATCCGTATAGAGTTCCCAGATTTGATTGTCGTTTGCTGACTGACTTGGCCTGTTTTCTGCCTCCGCTTGACCGTTACTCGTGCTTTCCACTATGAAATCAGCTAGTGCTTGACCTTTGATGGCCGTTTTTGGCGCAAATTTGATCCTGAACTCGCTGAGCTCGATCGCCCACTTGACCATTCTTCCTGAAGAATCTGGCTTCATCAGGAAGTTTTTGAGAGGTTGATTGGTGAGGACCGTGATGTCGTGCGCATGAAAGTAAGGTCTCAGCTTCCGAGCAGCAATAACTAAGGCATAGAGATACTTCTCAATCTGGACATATTTTATTTCTGCTGAGTTGAACATTTTGCTAATGAAATACACTGGACTCTGAACATTATTCTCCTCCCTTATTAAAACAGCACTGGCTGCCACATCGCTAATGCCTAAATAGAGGAAAAGCTGCTCGCCTGGAACGGGTTTTGCCAGAGCTGGGAGTGTTTGAATATGCCTTTTCAAGGACTGGAATGCTTCCTCGCAGTCTGGCGTCCATTCGAACTTACGGTTGGCCCTCAAGGTTTTGAAGAACGGGAGGGACTTGTCGCTTGCTTTGGAGAGGAAGCGGTTAAGAGCAGCTAGTCGGCCGTTCAGGCATTGGACTTCCTTATGGCAGGTTGGTGACTTCATTTCTTCTATGGCCTTTAGCTTTTCCGGGTTTGCTTCAATGCCCCTTTCGCTGACCATAAAACCCAGGAACTTCCCGGACTTGACTCCAAAGGCGCACTTTGCTGGGTTCAGGCGAACGCTGTGTCTCCTCATGCATTCAAAAGCTTCACGGAGGTCGGTGGTATGAGGATTGCCTTTGATGGATTTAACGAGCATATCATCCACGTAGGCCTCCATGTTCCTTCCCAGCATGTCCTGGAACAGTCGGTTCACCATCCGCTGATAAGTTGCCCCGGCATTGATGAGACCAAAGGGCATCACCTTGTAGCATAGAATGTCCCCGTCAGCATAGAAAGCAGTGTGGGCCTCGTCGTCTGGATGCATTCTGATCTGGTTGTAGCCTGAATAGGCGTCCATGAAGCTCAGCATCTCATGACCCGAGGTAGCATCGACTAGCTGATCAATTCTTGGAAGGGGATATGAATCTTTGGGGCAAGCCTTGTTTAAGTCGCGGAAGTCGACGCACATCCTCCACTTGCCATTAGATTTCCTGACCAAAACTGGGTTGGCTACCCAGCTCTGGAATCTTACCTCTCTGACGAAGTCAGCTTCAATCAACCTGCCGACTTCCTGCCTGATCGCCAAACGTTTATCAGTCCCGAACGATCTTCTCTTTTGGGCGATCGGCTTGATGGAGGGGTCTATCCTGAGCTCATGCGAGATAATATCTGTGCTGATTCCTGGCATGTCGCTCGGCTGCCAGGCAAAGAGCTCTTTGAATTCCTTGAGGAGAGCGGTCATGGCCTCCTTCTGATCCTCTTTCAAGGTGGTCCCAATGCGCACCTTTTTGTCCGGACCATCGATCTCGACCTCCTCCAATTCCTCCATGGGTGCTGGTCGAGCCAAGTCCTCGCGGGGATCGGCCTCTGTCTCGATGGCGAGCGCCTCCCTTTGGTTCTTCCTGCGTAAACAGTTCACATAACATTGCCGCGAGGAAGGCTGATCTCCGAGCACTTCTCCGATCCCGTTCGGAGTAGGGAACTTCATCTTCTGGTGGACAGTGGAGGCCACAATCTTATTTGGGTTGATCGTGGTTCTCCCTATAATGGCGTTGTAGGATGTAGGTGAATCGACCACCAGGAAAGTGACCGACACCTTGATGCTTTTCCACCCCTCGCCAAAAATCACTGGCATGGTTATAGCCCCCAGTGGATAAGTTGTCCTTCCCGCAAATCCGATCAGCGGAAAGTCGACCCTCTTCAGGTCGCGTTTTGATTTGCCCATCTTTTCGAAGGCGTCCAGAAACAGGATGTCTGTCGAGCTGCCTCCGTCGACCAGAATCCTTGCAACATCACAGCCGTCAATATCTGCCGTAATGACCAGAGCATCGTTGTGGGGCGTGGTGACATGTGTCAAATCATCTTCAGAGAATGAGATGACAATGTTTTCTTCAGGTCGGGGTCGCTTCCCCAACTGAACTGCCGTAGAGATCTGAGTGGCGTAGACCTCTCTGGAGTTTGACCTCTCGCCGCCTGCGCCGAATCCTCCTGCAATCAGATTCACTCTCCTCTTGCTTCCAGAAGGCTCAGCTTGATCTGCAGGGGCTGGTGAACGATGTCTCCTGGGGGGCGTTCGACTTCGGTCTCGCCCTGCCACAAATTCCTTCAACATTCCCCCCTGAATCAGCCTCTCTATATCTCGTTTCAGAATCTTGCAATCGTCTGTCTTATGGCCCTTGCACTTGTGGTATCTGCAATAGCTCTCGACATCCTTGCCCATGGGTAACCCACCTCGGCGAGGCATCGGTGGCCTCGCCAAGGATCTCCTCTCCATCTCGACTAGTACCGCTGAGATCTGCCTATTTAAAGGCGTGAAGTACTCAGGGACCTCTGGATGGCGAGGCGCTGGAAGAGACTCGACTCGCGGCTTACTTTCTTTTCCCTTTTTCTCCTTCTTGACCTCCTTCTTACCATCGCGTCGGGGTTCAGGGGTTACCCTTAGCGAGGTCGTCAGGAGGTTAGCCTCGATGTTTGCGCGCTCAAGGTCTATGAAACCTTTCGCTCTGGATGCCAACTCCTCCAATGTCTCTATCTCCTTTACGTGATAGCTGTTTCGCAGCTTTCTCGAGGCCTTGTTGGCCACATCCAGACCTCTGTAGAATGCTCGAATGATCTCCCCATCCGAGATTCGGCGATCTAATTCTGTGACGTTTTGATGAAAACGCCCGTAGAAGTTGGACAGCGACTCTCCAGGCTGCTGTTTGACCGAGTCAAGGGCGACCACGCTCTTCAGCAACTGGCGCTCGCCCATGTATCTCTCCAGGAACTTGCTTCTTAACTCTGCCCAAGTTCCGATTGATCCTGCAGGGAGGCCGAAGAACCAGGACGAAGCCGAACCCGAAAGAGTAGATGGAAATAGCAAAGCCAAATGATTGGGATCGTTTGACTTACCCAGAAGGGAGGCCTCATGCTTGTTGACATGTACGGTGGGATCTCCTCCACCGCTATACTCAGGTATGGCCCGAGCAACCACATCCTTCGGGATTTTGATAGCGACGAGCGCGTCGGTGAATGGATGAGAGGACTGCTCCTTGAAGGGAGCTATGACTGTCAACTGTCTTTCCTGGAGCCTTTTGTTGAGGAGGTCATCCATCTGTTCCACAGTGCAGTACATGGGAGAGGCTCCGGGTGGAGGCGGACCGGAAGGATTGGCAGTATATGCGGCTGCTGGCTCCTTGGTGTGCGCTGGAGGTAGGGACTGCTGACCTGACGTCATCTCCTGATCCTCCTGATGCGCAGCAGGACTAGGATTGGCCGCTTCTGAAGGTGAAGGCCCTGTGGCAGCAGGGCGGTGATTTTCCTTAGGAGCAGAGGGATTGTTTTCCTGAGGAGCAGGGGCCTGGCGGCGCGCCTGTCCTAGGATGGCTTCCAGCAAGGAGACCATCTCGGGGGTTAAATTAATATTCTGCCCCGCAATGTGGACTGTCTGCGGTGCAGGGGCTCCGTTTTGATCAGCAGCTGGGGTCGGTCTTGAATCACCGACATGTTCTCGGGCTGTCCGCAGAGGAACAGCATTAACTCCTGCTCGGCTGGCAGGTTCCTGTTGAAGTGGTGAAGCGGCGGCGGAATCAGAGCTATCTGAGGATCGCTCCCTAGTCTGATTCCGACGGTTGCTTTGGGATCGAGTTCTCATGGCTTAATTGCTCGTTTCCCACAGACGGCGCCAAATGTTGGATCGTGAAATCCTGAATGCTGATCTGGCAGTGAATTGAATGCCAGACAAGGTTGGGATGACGCTTCAGCTCCAACTCCGGTGAACCTGCAAGTAGGGGAGCGCAACAGAGGGGGTGCCTCTGGGTCCCTCTCCGATGCTTAAATGAGTATATGTGTGTATAAAACTCAAAACGTAAAGTACGTATGTAAAGCAAGGATATTTATAGGGTAAGAGAGATAGAACCGTATAAAGGCAACTGAATATCTTAATGTATATTGAGTTGCTGAAGATTCAGATCGTGGGATATGGCAGTTACTGCGAGATATTGCAGTTACCAAATCTAATCTTTAGTGAATATGTGACCGGGATATGCGGGATATCTTGGCCACTCTGTTATTAACGGTTTAGTGGGACCAGAGGAGAGAGGCAAGGCTCTCTTCGGGGCGAGCACTCCCATGTCGAGCAGTGGAAGGTCGCGACTTGGTAGAGAATGGCGAGCAGTCTGAGAGCCTTTGGCGTCTCTATAGACTGTGGGCTCGATTCTGGATTACCCGATGGTGGGCCAAGTTTGGCTTGTACTTGGACCGATCCGGTTCGGATGTCATGGGTTTACCCCCTCTATAGTTATTGGGCCTTCGAGGCCTTTTCTTACTGGGCCGTCACTATCGATACCCAACACTTCCTAAACTTTAATGAAGGTTACAACTCGGTCCTTGGACTCTCGGGTCATTTTTGGGACTTTATCGAGTGTTATAAACCAAACTGGAAAAGTTTTGGGTCATTTGTGCAATTTTTGAATTTTTTTCTTAATTCAGTTCGTTTTTTTTAATTATATTTTTATTTCTAAACTTTTCTAGACATTCCATGATTTCTCAAAATGTTACATATAAGTCTAGAATAATTTTCGGGTTATTTTTGGAATTTTACAAAGTGTTACAAATAAATCTAGAATAGGTTAGGGTTGATTCTGTAATTTTTTTAAAAACATATTTTCAGGTTAGTTATAATTTTTTGAAAATTACATTTTTGATTCCTAAATTTTTCTGGACATTCCATGATTTCTCAAAATGTTACAAATAAGTTCAGAATAATTTTCGGGTTATTTTGGAGCTTTACTAAGTGTTACGAATAAGTCCAGAATAGTTTAGGGTCATTTAGGCAATTTTCGAAATATTTTTCCAATTCAGCTCAAATTTTAATAAATTGCATTTTGGTACCTATATTGTTTTGGACATCTTATAACTTCTTAAAATGGGACAAATTAGTCCAACGAGCTTAATATCTTCAAAATCATTCGTGCATGTTTTGACACGTTTAGAATGGCTAAAGAGTTAAACCATTTTTTTTCCGAGCACGATTAACTTTAGTTTTATTTTGTTTATTTGACATTAACTTATCAAAAAAAGAATGAAAAAGTTGTATTCTTTCTGCACAAAAACGTACAGTAGCACTCTCAAATAAGGAAAAAGAAAACATATAACTAGGGTTATCATCGACCATGATTATTTAATTACGGTCGGAACTACGATTTAGTCGGTTCAGATCGTATCAATACTCCTCACATAAGAAGAGACTTTGACCTCAAGATCAAAGTCTGGGCATTTCTTGTAAAATTTGTCCATGAACTCCCAAGTAGCTTCCTTTCCAATCGAACCCTTCCAACAGACTAGGAGTTTGGTCGCTGCTCAATTGCCCCTTTTTTACCATTTTTCTCTCGATCACTTCCTCTGGAATCTTTGCCTTCAACTTGGAGAAATCCTTAGGTAGTGGTGTGCCCTGTGCAGTAACTCCATAGGTTAACTTCAACTGTGATACATGGATGGTAGGATGAATCAAGGCATCGTCTGTAAAATCTAGCTTATAAGCTACAACCCCGATCTTCTCCAGCACTCTAAACAGACCAAAATACTTCATCTGAAACTTCTGGACACCTCTCCGCTTCATGGAATGCTGAGCATACGCGTGGAGCTTCATATAGACCCAATCCCAAACTTCAAAATTTCGTTGTCCTCTTCTTGTCGGCCAACTGCTTCATTCGATTATGTGCACGACCGAGATGGAACTTGAGCAACCTGATTCTCTCCTCATGATCACACATCATGGTGTCCACTGCAGCTTCCTTCGACTCCCTCGGAAAGTAAGGAATATGGAACGGATGAGGGTACCCATAGAGAGATTTGAATGGGGTCATGTTGATGGAAGAGTGCCAAGAAGTGTTACACCACCATTTGGCTAGGGCCAACCACTTGAACCAAGTCGAGGGTCTCTCTCCGACCATGCATCTCAAGTACACCTTTAAGCACTTGTTCACCACTTCGGTTTGGCCGTTCGATTGGGGGTGGTATGTCAATGAAAAGCAGAGAGAGGTGTTGTGCAATTTGTAGAGTTCCTTCTAGAAGTTGCTGAGGAAAATTGAGTCCCTGTCGCACACAATCTGTTCCGGCATACCATAGAGCCTATAAACGTTGTTCATGAAGGCTTCCGCAACCATGGCTGCACTATAGGGTGTCCCAAGGCCATGAAGTGATTGTATTTTGTAAGTATGTCCACTACCACGAAGATCATTTCTTTTCCGCTTGATTTTGGTCAGCCGGTGACGAAGTCCATGGAGATATCGGTGAAAACTCCCTCAGGTATCGGTAGTGGCTGCATCAGTCAAGGTGAGGCTGCATTCTATGTTTTATGGCATTGACAAACATCACAGCGTCGAATAAATTCCTTGACAAACTTCGTGATACCTCTCCAATATATCAAAGCTACAATTCAATGTCTCGTTGTCGTGACCCCCGAATGACCCCAAGAGCCGAAGCATGAAATGATGTGATGATATCGTGGCTTAGCTCTGAGTCGTTGCCCACAACAATCTTCCTTTTTCTTCTCAGCAACCCATCCTTGTAGATGAACTTGGCTGAACCATTTACTTGTTGCAGCTGTTGTCTTATTTTGCAACAATCAGGATCAGCCTTGTAGCTGATTTTAATCCTTTCAAGCATGTCTGGAGAGACCGAAGATACTGCTAGACTCAACAACTCAGCACTGGTTACCCTGGATAAAGCATCAACTGTCTTATTCTCACTTCCTTTCCTATAGAAAATCTCATAATCATAGCCCAAGAGCTTCGCTAGCCACGTGTATTGCAATGGAGTCGACACCCTTTGTTCCAACAAGTACTTTAGGCTGCGGTGATCAGTTTTGATGATAAAGTGACGATCAATAGATTAAAGTGCCACTTCTTTATGGCTAACAATATTGCTAATATATAATTCCTTCTCATAAACTGCCAAAGCTTGTTGCTTGGGTGCCAAGGCCTTACTAATGAATACGATCGAGTGCTCTTCCGGCATAAGCACCGCTCCAATCCCTACTTCGGATGCATCCGTCTCCACCACAAATACCCTGTTCATGTCAAGAAGAGCCAAGATCGATGCTGAAATCATAGCCTCCTTGAGGGCCGAAAATGCTGCATTAGCTCGGGTGACCATTTGTATGTGTCCTTCTTCAAAAGCATCGTGAGAGGCTTACTAATGAACTCGTAGCCCTTGACGAACTTTCGATAGTACCCGGTGAGCCCCAAGAAACCTCGGAGCTGCTTCACTGATGAAGGGGTTGGCCAATCACGAACGACTGCGATCTTGGAACGTTCACTCGAGACCCCATACCTCGAGATGATATTCCCTAGATACTCGATTTGCGATCCCCCGAATGAGCACTTAGACCTCTTCACATACAACGAGTTCTTCTTCATAGTGTCTAAGACTAGCTTTAAGTGCACCACATAATCATGCAAATTAGGGCTATAATCAATATGTCGGCAAAGAATACTAATATGAACCCTCAAATAATCCTTAAATATGACATTCGTCAATCCTTAAAAATTGTCTGGGGCATTTGTCAACCCGAATGGCATGACTTGGAATTCGTAATGACCTTCATGAGTTCGGAACGCAGTCTTGTGAATATCCCTTTCGACCATTCTCACTTGGTGGTAATCGGAACGAAGATCGATCTTTGAGAAAACCGACACTCCATAGAATTTGTTGACGAGTTCATCCACCAACGAAATAGGGAACCGATCCTTAATAGTTAAGTCATTCAACCTCCGATAGTCCACACACATGTGTAGGGTCGGCAATGGTGCGGTGAAAAATCCATAACCATGGTTATAACCGTTACTGTTTAAAATGGTTAACCGTACCATTATGGTGTGGTGCAGTTATGGTGATGAATTTTCTACCCATAATGGTTATGGTTATGGTATTTGAGCTATACCCATGGCTATAACCATGGTTATTATATAAATATAATAATTAGTTATTATTACTAAACTAATATATACTAATGTACATACATGTAATAAATAACTATGATGTTAGTTTTATATATTTTTATTGTTGACAATATAGATTTATGTTTTTTTTTTTTAATTTTTGGTATTTTATTATATTACATGTGTGAAATAAATATGGGTATATGGGTAAAACCATGGTTAATAACCACAGTTATTTTAATGGTTATGGTATTGAAAATTGTACCCTAATGATTATGGTTATGGTTATGGTATGTGGTTTAAAAATATGGTATGGTTATGGTATTTGGCATACCCGTACCATACCCTAACCATTGCCAGCCCTACACATGTGCCAAGAATGATCCTTCTTCTTGACCAATACGACCGGTGCAAAAAACGGGTTCACGCTCGACCTTATGATGCTCATATCTAGCATTTCCTTAATCATTTTCTCGATGAAATCCTTTTGTGGTGTCGGATACCTACACGGCTTCTGGTTTACCGTGAATTTCTCATCCTTAAGCGGTATTTTGTGATCGACACCACGACTTGGAGGCATCCCTTTTGGTTCTTGAAAAACTGATTTATAACTCCTTAACAGTTCCTCCAAATCCTCATTATGACCATCTCTTGTAGTTACGGCTGCAGAGAAGACCAATGATTCCCCTATTGCTTCATGCTGTAATGTGATGCTGCATAGCTGAACCACATTGATTTCCTCTGGTTTCGACAGCAACATTGTCAAGCTCTCGGCCGAAGTGAATTGGACTGAGTTCCCCACCCCACTTTTGAGTCGACATGTTTTCCCATCAATTGAGAATTCCATGGTGAGTTTGTTGAAGTTTCAAATGATATCCCCTAACGTAATCATTGAACTTCGAGGGCCATGTAGTAACTTTCGAGCGGAATCAAGAAGACGTTGGCTGAAAATGTTTCCGCCTGCATAGCCCATTTGAAACGCCTACACACTCGGTCACAATTCATCATATTCCTGTTAGCTACTACCACCTTCATAGAGATGATTTCCTCTGTGGCATAACCCAATCTTTCCGCAAAGGCCATGTCAAGGAAGCTATGGGTGCTACCCGAGTCTATCAAAAGCTAAAGCCTTCGGTTCTTGACACTTCCCTCAACCTTTATGGTGGAGCAATGGAGTATTCCATGAAGGGAGTGTATCGATATCTGAGGGCATTCCTCCTCCTAGAGGTTCTCCTTTGTTTCGTCGATGATGTCCCCCGTTTCATTTCTTCAACTTCGATCGTGAACATTTGCTTGCCCTTATTGCACCGATGACCCACCATGTACTTTTCAGAGCACCAGTAACACAAACCTTGTGCCCTCCTATTCTCCATCTCCTTGCTCATCATGGTCTGGGTGGGCTGACCAGAGGAAGCTTAGCGTAAATTTATAGGTATGCTCGGTGCTACCCCACGTTTCAGCACAACACCGTAAGGTGGCCTGTTGCTGCCCGTGAGCTTCAGTTTGGATTGAGACTGTAGTATGTTACTATACATCTTTGCTAAGGCATGCGCCTCATGCAACGACGAAGATCGGAACAACCGAACTTGCCCCTGTAATGTTGGATCAAGACCACCTACAAAGAAACTCAACACAACCTTCTCCGACAATGTCTCCATCACCTGCACCTTGTTCAAAAACATGTCGAATCTTCGAAAATACTCGGTGAGGGATCTTTCTTGCCTTAATTTCTTTAGATCTACCACAGGGTCTCCATATATTTCTTCCCCAAACCTTGCTTGTAATGCAGTAACATACTATTTCCATTTAATCCTTCGTCCCTAGTGATTCCATAACCTTGTGATCCCTTGATGCCATTGTAGCGCATCCCCCTCCAAATGTATTATGGAAATCTTCAGCGTAGCATCAACAAGTGTTTCATCCACTTCAAAATAGTGTTCACAACGAAAAATCCAACCAGGAAAATCTGACCCATCGAATCTAGGAAAATCAACCTTACTGACGTGAAAATGTTGAAGGTCCCTATAGCGTAGAGGTTTCAGCGGTGGATCATTCACTTTTATCGGTGGTACTTCTGCCGCCTTAGGTAGCTCGGCTGGCTCCTTATCCTTCGCTGATGATAGAGTCGATCCTGAGCCCGAGCCAAGAATACTCGAGTCCTCCATCTTCCCCGTTTGTCTAGCGGATACCATCTTTAACAGAGAACGGATTTCATTGAGGCAAGCGGAGTGCCTATCCTACATGGCTGAAAATTGTTCGTTAGCAGCAGGAGCTCCGACAACGTCTTACTTTGTTATGATAGTTCCTTACCTTGTTCCTCCAATGTCGCATTCACTCGTCTGCCACGCTGTGCTCGTGTCTTTGCCATGACGTTTTCTGGAAAAAAAACTTGTGGCGGCTGGAGGGATAAAACCTGCTCTGATATCAGAATGATACGATCCAACTTTTTGGACGGTATCTCCAACACACAAACGCAGGGAACAAGAATAACAATAGGGAGATAAAAGAAGATGAGATAGAGAATAGAAAATTTGTGTTCTTTATGCATAAAAACGTATAGTAGCATAATGACTCTCTCAAATAAGGCAAAGAAAATAGCTAACTAGGCTCATCTTCTACCATGATTATTTAACTACGGTCAGAACTACGGTTCGAATCGTATCACACCACGTCCACCTCTGTCCTCCCTCCTCCTAGTTTCAATTTGTCTTCCGTCCCTGTTTTTTGCTTGCCTTCGTACTCCTATGTAGAAATGAGATATTGGGCCAATTTAGTGTTCAAGAGTACAGAAGATAGAACAACAAAGAACTAGACGAAGCATTAATCATGGATTGAACGCCAGGTTCTGTTTACCTTGATTTCCTTAAATTGAGAGATTAATGTCTAAGATACTAGTATTGGCTTCTTATCTCATAGAACAAGGAACTTCCTGACAAATTTAGGATTTCTTTTGGAAAACCTAGAGAAAACTGAAGAAGACAAAGAGAGCACACAGAAACGAAGAGGCGCAAGAATTGGGGATCACTGAGAAGTGTTCCTTCATTTGGACTTCTCTCACCCTATATAACCCTAATGCTAAATAATCAAACAATACACCCTAAATGTTCACGAAATAACAAATCAGTCCAACAATAACAGAAATAACAAAACAAGTCCAAAACAAATAAAAACTGATAAAGAGATCCTTAGAACAAATTCCAGATTGCATATTGGTCCTGGTCTCAATACACACCCTCAATCTGGAAGTTCTTGGCTTGTTTCTTCTTGGTTGGTAAATATGTTCTTCATCCCAAGTCTTCCACAAAGTAGAAAGTGTTGTTGATTTCCAAGAGCTTTTGTGAATATATCAGCAATCTGATCACCTGTTCTCAAGTAACTTTTCTCTGATATAATAACAGTCAATCTTGTTGGGTATCGAGAGTGACAACCCAGTAAAGAAAAGGCCTTGAAGGCCCAATAACCCTAGAGGGGTTAAACCCAAGATATTCAAACTGGATCGGCTTAAGTACAAGTCAACTTGGCCCACCATCGAGTGGCCCAGAATCGAGCCCAAAGTCTCTAGGGACGCCAAAGGCTCCCAGACTGCTCGCCATTCTTCACCAGACCGCGACCTCTCACTGCTCGCCTAGAGAGTGCTCGCCCCGAAGAGAGCCTTGCCTCTCTCCTATGGTCCCACTAAACCGCTAATAAGAAAGTGGCCACGATATCCCGCGTATCTCGGTCACATATTCACTAAAGATTAGATATGGTAACTGCAATATCTCGCAGTAACTGCCGTATCTTATGATCTGAATCTTCAGCAACACAATATACACTAAATATATTCAGCTGCCTTATACGGTTTGATCTCTCCTACCCTATAAATACCATTTCTTTACATACGTTCCTTACGTTTTTGAGATACACATACACATATACTCATTTAAGCATCGGAGAGGGACCCAGAGACACCCCCCTCTGTTGCGCTCCCCTACCTGCAGGTTCACCGGAGTTGGAGCAGAAGCATCTTTCCACCATTGTCTGGCATTTAATTCGCTGCCAGATCAGCATCCAGAATTTCACGATCCAACATTCGGCGCCGTCTATGGAAAACGAGCGATTCAGCCATGAGAACTCGATCCCAAAACAACCGTCGGAACTAGACTCGCGAGCGATCCTCAGATAGCTCTGATTACGCCGCCGCTTCACCGCTTCAACAAGAGCCTGCCAGCCAGGCAGCTCCCAATGCCATTCATCGGAGGACGGTCCGAGAGCACGTCGGAAATTCCAGACCGCCCCCAGCGGCCAACCACAACGGAGCTCCAGTACTACAGTCCGTCCACATCGCTGGGGAAGACATCCAGTTAACCCCAGAGATGATTTCACTGCTGGAGGCCATCCTAGGACAGGCTCGTTGCCAAGCCCCTGCTCCTCAAGGAAACAATCACCCTGCGCCCCAGGGAAACGATCGTCGTGCTGCCACAGGGCCCCCACCGTCTGAAACAGCAAATCTTGGTACAACCGCGCCTCCTGAGGATCAGGAGATGCCATCAGAACAACAGTCCATACCTCCGGCATACACCAAGGAGCCGGCGGCTACGTACACTGCCAACCCTTCCGGTCCTCCTCCATCAGGAACCTCGCCCAGGTACTGCACTGTGGAACAAATGGACGATCTCCTCAACAAAAGGCTCCAGGAAAGACGACAGTCGTAGCTCATTTCAAGGAGCAATCTGCTCATCCCTTTTCCGACGAGCTTGTCGCCATCAAGATCCCTAAAGACGTAGTTGCTCGGGCCATACCTGAGTACAGTGGCAGAGGAGACCCCACCATACACGTCAACAAGCACGAGGCTTCTCTCCTGGGTAAGTCAAATGATCTCAATCACTTGGCTTTACTATTTCCATCCACTCTTTCGGGTTCGGCTTCGTCCTGGTTCTTCGGCTTCCCTGCAGGGTCTATAGGAACTTGGGCAGAATTAAGGAGCAAGTTCCTGGAGAGATACATGGGCGAGCGCCAGCTGATGAAGAGCGTGGTCGCCCTGGATGCGGTCAAGCAACAACCTGGAGAGTTGCTGGCCAATTTTTACGGGCGTTTCCATCAGAACGTCACGGAGATAGATCGCTGAATCTTAGATGGGGAAATCATTCGAGCATTTTACAGAGGGTTGGATGTGGCCAATAAGGCCTCGAGGAAGCTGCGAAACAGCTACCACGTGAAGGAGATCGAAACTTTTGAGGAGTTCGCGTCCAGAGCAAAAGGTTTCATAGACCTTGAAAGGGCGAATACAGAAGCTAACTTCCTGACGACCTCGCTAAGGGTAGTCCCTGAGCCCCGACACGAGAGTAAGAAGGAGGTAAAGAAGGAGAAGAAAGGGAGAGACGGCAGGCCCCGACTTGAGCCTAATCCAGCGCCTCGCCATCCAGAGGTCCCTGAGTATTTTACGCCTTTAAATAGGCAGATCTCAGCGGTACTAGTCGAAATGGAGAGGAGATCCTTGGCGAGGCCACCGATGCCTCGTCGGGGTGGTCAGTCCATGGGAAAGGACGTCGAGAACTATTGCAGATACCACAAGTGCAAGGGCCACAAGACGGATGACTGCCACATCTTGAAGCGGGACATAGAGAAGATGATTCAGGGGGAATGCTGAAAGAATTCGTGGCAGGGCGAGACAGGAGTCGAACGCCCCCAATAAGACATCGTTCGCCAGCCCCTGCTGAACAAACTGATCCGTCGTCCAGCAAGAGAAGGGTAAATTTGATTGCCGGAGGATTCGGTGCAGGCGGCGAGGGGTCGCACGCTACGGAGGTCTATGCCACTCAGATCTCCACAGCAGTTCAGTTGGGAAAGCGACTTCGACCTGAGGAGAACATTGTCATCTCATTTTCTGAAGATGATTTGACACATGTCACAATCCCCCACAACGATGCTTTGGTTATCACAGCAGATATTGATGGATGTGACGTGGCAAGGATTCTGGTCGACAGAGGAAGCTCGACAGACATCCTATTTCTGGACGCTTTTGAGAAGATGGGCAAGTCCAAGCGTGACCTGAAGAGGGTCGACTTTCCGCTGATTGTGTTTGCGGGAAGGACAACTTATCCACTCGGGGCCATAACCATGCCAGTGATTTTTGGCGAGGGATGGAAGAGCATTAAGGTATCGGTCACCTTCCTGGTGGTCGATTCACCTTCATCCTACAACGCCATCCTAGGGAGGACCACGATAAATCCGAACAAGATTGTGGCCTCCACGGTCCATCAGAAGATGAAGTTCCCCACTCCCAACGGGATCGGAGAAGTGCTCGGCGACCAGCCTTCCTCGCGGCAATGCTACGTGAACTGTTTGCGCAGGAAGAACCAAAGGGAGGCCCTCGCCATTGAAATAGAGGCCAACCCTCGCGAGGATTTGGCTCGGCCAGCACCCATGGAGGAATTAGAAGAGGTCGAGGTCGATGGGCCAGACAAGAAGGTGCGCATTGGGACCACCTTAAAAGAAGATCAGAAGGAGGCCATGACCACCCTCCTCAAGGAATTTAAGGAGCTCTTCGCCTGGCAGACGAGCGATATGCCGGGAATCAGCACAGATATCATCTCCCACGAGCTCAGGATAGACCCTTCCATCAAGCCGATCGCCCAAAAAAGTAGATCGTTCGGGACGGACAAGCGTTTGGCGATCAGGCAGGAGGTTGGCAGGCTCATTGAGGCTGACTTCGTCAGAGAGGTGAGATTCCAGAGCTGGGTCGCCAACCCAGTTTTGGTCAAGAAATCGAACGGCAAGTGGAGGATGTGCGTCGACTTCCGCGATTTAAACAAGGCTTGCCCTAAGGACTCATATCCCGTGCCCAGGATTGATCAGCTGGTCGATGCTACCTCTGGTCACGAGATGCTGAGCTTCATGGAGGCCTATTCAGGCTACAACCAGATCAGAATGCATCCAGACGATGAGGCTCACACAACTTTCTATGCAGACGGAGACATTCTGTGCTACAAGGTGATGCCCTTTGGTCTCATCAATGTCAGGGCAACTTATCAGCGAATGGTGAACTGCCTGTTCCAGGACATGCTGGGGAGAAACATGGAGGCTTATGTGGATGATATGCTTGTCAAAACCATCAAGGGCAATCCGCACACAACAGACCTCTGCGAAGCTTTCGAATGCATGAGGAGACACAGCGTTCGCCTGAACCCTGCAAAGTGCGCCTTTGGAGTCAAGTCTGGCAAATTTCTGGGTTTCATGGTCAGCGAAAAGGGCATCGAGGCAAACCCAGAAAAGCTGAAGGCCATAGAAGAAATGAAGTCGCCAACCTGCCACAAGGAAGTCCAATGCCTGAATGGACGCCTAGCTGCTCTCAACCGCTTCCTCTCCAAAGCGAGCGACAGGTCCCTCCCATTTTTCAAAACTCTGAGGGCCAACCGCAAATTCGAGTGGATGCCAGACTGCGAGGAAGCATTCCAATCCTTGAAGAGGCATATCCAAACACTCCCAGCTCTGGCAAAGCCCGTTCCAGGCGAGCAACTCTTCCTTTATTTAGGCATTAGCGAGGTGGCAGCCAGTGCTGTTTTAATAAGGGAGGAAAATAATGTTCAGAGTCTAGTGTATTTCATTAACAAAATGTTCAACTCAGCTGAAATAAAATATGTCCAGATTGAGAAGTATCTCTATGCCTTAGTTATCGCTGCTCGGAAACTGAGACCTTACTTTCATGCGCACGACATCACGGTCCTCACCAATCAACCACTCAAAAACTTCCTGATCAAGCCAGACTCTTCAGGAAGAATGGTCAAGTGGGCGATCGAGCTCAGCGAATTCAAGATCAAATTTGCGCCAAAAACGGCCATCAAAAGGCAGGCACTAGCTGATTTCATTGTGGAAAGCACGAGTAACGGTCAAACAGAAGCAGAAAACAGGCCAAGTCAGGAAATAGACAACAATCAAATCTGGGAGCTCTATACGGACGGATCTTCGTCACGAGATGGCTCGGGAGCAGGTTTAATTCTTATCCCTCCTGAAGGCGAGCCTTTGAAGTACGCGATCACCCTAACATTCCCGGCGACCAATAATGAAGCAGAATATGAGGCTTTTATCACTGGACTCAGACTAGCAAAAGGAATGGGTATAGCTGCGCTTAAGGTAAAGAGTGACTCAGAAATCATTGTCAATCAGGTTAATGAAACCTACGAGGCAAGAGGGGAAAAGATCAAAAAATACCTCAGCATCGCCAAGAAGCTCGTCGCGGAAATCCCAAATTTCGCGATTGAGTCTATTCCTCGCCAGGAAAATCAGATGGAAGACTTCTTGAGTAAACTGACATTTGGAGGGACAACAATCCAGGATGTGCAATTTCTGGAAAATGCCCTATGTTCAGTCCTTGAAAGCAGAGCAGAAGTCTTCAACATTCAAGGACAGGTCACATGGATGACTCTGTTTCAGAGTTATTTGAAAGAAGGTATCCTCCCAGATGATGAAGGCGAAACCACGAGGATAAGACGACTCGAAGCCAGTTATCTAATTATAGATGGAGAACTCTACAGAAGAGGTTACTCGACTCCTTACTTAAGGTGTGTTGCTCATCCAGAAACAGAAAGGGTTCTTCGAGAAGCTCACGAAGAGGTGGCAGCATGTCACGAAGGTGCTCGATCGTTAACAAGGAAAATCTTCAGGCTGGGATACTATTGGCCAACCTTGGGAAAAGATGTCGTTGAATTAACGCAGAAGTGTGAGACTTGCCAGCAGTTTGCACCACGATCAGGTCGACCATCAACACTATTATCCCCAATGGCGGGTGCCTGGCCTTTCGCTCAATGAGGGATCGATATATTAGGTCCTTTCCCTATTAGCACTGGTCAACGCACCCACATTTTAGTGGCGATCGACTACTTCACTAAGTGGATAGAGGCGAAAGCTCTAGCTTCTACAACAGAATTTTTGGTCATCAAATTCCTAAATATCAACATATTCTCCAGGTTTGGCATTCCCAAAATACTCATCAGTGATAATGGTCCGCAATTCATTGGAAAGGAGCTCAAATGGCTCTGTGAAGAATATCATGTCGACCATCGTTTTAGCTCGGTGCATCATCCTCAAACGAATGGGCAAGCTGAAGCAGCCAACAAAGGTTATTTTAGCAGGACTCAAGAAAAGGGTTCGAGCATTCAAAGGGAATTGGGCAGAAGAGCTGGAAAACGTATTATGGGCCATCAGAACAACGCCTAAGGCGGACACAGGAGAAACACCTTTCAGTTTAGTGTATGGATCGGAAGCAGTGGCACCCGCCGAAATAGCAGTGCCTACCCACAGAATCCCACACTTTAACGCGGAAGCAAACGATAGGCCAGAAAGCCCTATCGCCAAAGATAGGCCAAAAAGCCCTGACGCCAAAGTCAGGCCAAAAGACCTAGCAATAGAGTTAGGCAAAATAAAAGACTTGATGCCAAAGTCAGGCAGCAGACCTATTATCAAAATCAGGCCGGAGTCCTAACGACAAGGATAAATCAACCCATCAAAGGAGTTATCCTCTTATACGATGGACAAATTTCAGAAGAATTATCGGCTAAGGATGACAACTCCTTTATGAAACAAATCATCAAGAACGGATAAGGAATTTTAGGCGATCACTATGGATGATGAAGCTATAAGATAACAGATTCCTGGTTATTAGATGAAACACCTCAAAGGTTTAAACTCCAAAAATGTAATATCTCTTTGAACTTAGAAGTCTATACTTTTAAGTAATTAGAGTATTGTCTTTAGAAAGTTCATATAGACTTATGCTTGGTCCAAGACTTTAAGAGTCGAGGCCATTACAAAGCAAGAAAAAGTCAAGAGTAATTATGATTAAGATATCAGATGAATAGCCAACACATTCAAAGTCGAGTAAAGGCTCATGAATATAAAGGCATTCAATATAAAAAGAACCGAGTCTTGAATCAAATAAATAATTACAAAGTGAACGAAAAATTACAAAGAAAAACCAACTATCTAAAAAGCAAAGGAAATATGGTCGACAGAGAGGTGGAGACTTCAAGCTTTCGGGTCCTTGGAGGCAGAGGCGTCTGGCTCGCCTTCGGGGGCAGGAAGGCTCGGCTCGCCTTCGGGGGTAACCTCTTCAGCCGCAGCTGGGTCAACCTCTTCAGCAACATTAATAGGCTACGGAAGGGTTCGACTTCGGAGGAAACCCTTCAAGGACTCAACTTCCCTAATGGAAAAGTTGGGATCGACCGCCTGGATATCATCAACCAGGACTTGGAGAAAATCGGCAATCGCCGACTTCATCACCTTCAAAGCGCAGTCCTCGAAATCCTCAGAGGCCTTGAATGCCTCGACTACGCTTTGGGGCGAAGGGAAAGCCTTTAGCTGTTCAGCTAGCCGTTCCCTCTCCTCCTCCAGGGCGATCCCCCTGGCTTCGGCAGCAGCCCTTTGGGCCTCCGCAACTTCCTTCTGGGCGTCAGCAGCAGCCCTTTGCGCCTCGGCGACGACCCGTTGAGCTTCCGACTCTGCCCCTTGGGCTTGAGCCTCCTTCAGCTCAGCCTCTAGGCGAGCTCTGACAGCCTCCCCTTCATCTAAGCACAGATGAAGGGCTTCAAAATCCTGAAGGGCGGCCGCAGCATCGGCCTCGCACTGCTTGATGTCAGCAAGGTGTCGCTGCTCCTTACTGAACTACTCCGCCCGGGGGTGATCCCCGTGCTTCGATACTGCTCCAGCTCGACAAGCATGTCTGAATGCCTGTCGGCAAGCTCTCCTAAGACGTGGCCAATCACCACCTCTTCCCGAACGAGCTGGCAACAAAGGAAGAATGAGAATTGTCAGGATAGGAACAAAAGGAAACGATAAAAAATGATGAAGAAGGAAAAAGGAGACGAGGCCTTACCAGAGCGACTCGTTCGTAGTAGGACCGTAGGAACCCCTCGATCTGAGGTAGCTCCGTGGGAATGGGCGAACGGTCCTTGGGGGGAATTATCCCGTCAAGGAGCCGCATGCACATGTCTGGGCTACCCCGGAGGCTCTTCTGGGCAGAGACCCCCTTCTTCGCAAGGTCTCCGCAAGGGAACCAGGCCCCCTGAGAGTTCGCAGCCTTGAATGGCTAGAACAGGCTCGCCATGGAGCAATACTCCTCCTCAGGAACCTTCGAGGAGCTGGGGGTGTCGGTCCCCTTCTTCTGGGTCCCAGACTCCTTGGGCGGGACCGATGGAACAGTAGTAGGAGGGGGCCCTGAGGAGAAGGAGGAATGGGCGCCAAGGCCGGAGCCTTCACCTTACCGGCGGCAGGAAGGACCCTTAGAGGGAGGAGGAAGAGGATGCTGTACAACAGCCGGATGCTCCTCACTCCTGACCTTCTTGGCAGGAGGAGGAGGAGGGTCTCGGGCCACGTCAGGCGTGGACTCTTCCGGTTTCGACTCTTGCCTATGGCCTTGCCTACAAACGATAAAACAAGAAAGGGTTAGAAAGGGTTACCCAATCATCAAAGATTGGCGTGGCCTGATGAATGCCCACCATCTCAAGCATGTTCTCTGTGGTCGCTGCCACAGAGTGGATGAAGTGGAATGAAGATAATCGATGTATCCGGAATAGGTCATTGATAGCGTTCCGATCGCTCCCGGATAGCTCATCAAACTCAGGAGGAAAGTCCCTATCTGGGGTAGACAACTTCCAAGGCACCCCCCTTCCCCGCTTGTAAAAGAAGTAGAACTTCTTATAGTTGGAGTTGGTGGCTCGGAAGTCGTCGACCAACCGGACGTGGACATTCCAATTCCATGCTTGAAGGCCCCTCCACTTAGCAAACTTCGGCCATCGGGACTGGAAATGGTGGAGATGGTTCGTCCCAGCCGCCAATCGGAAAAAGCACCGGAACAAGGCCAATGAATACGTCCATTCTTGACGTATGCATAGGAACTTGAATCCAGCCCAGATCCTAATGGCGTTGGGAACGAGCTGCGTGGGATGTATCATGTAGAACCGGCACAGTGCCTGCAAATCCTCGCAAAGAGGAAAACGCAACCCAACATCGATCTGGGCCGCATATAAGTAAACCTCTCCGCTGCAAGGGTAATGCAGACCCGTGCCCGGGTATCTAGGGACATCCCCCGCACCAAGACCGCCAAGCACCACCATCGTCTTGAAATACGCTGGCTTCAACTCGTTGGGCTTAACATCTACTCAAAACGGTTCAAATATAGCACAACAAGCATAAAAAACAAGGAAAAACAGGGGATATTCCTAAAACAGAGCAATGAAGTAACGGAGGTTTACCTTTCGGAGAGAATATAGGCGTTTGAAGCTAAGGCCCGTCTACCACCACAGGAGTGGCTGCGGACCTCCCCAGGTCAGTCTGTCCCCCCGTGGAGGAGGGCACGACACTATCCTTAATGGTTAAGGGGGCATTGGCGTTCTTGGGCGCCTTGGAAGAGGAAGAAGGAGCCTTAGTGGCTGTGTGCTTGATCTTCTAACTGCGGGTAGCCATGGGAACAGTTGGAAAAAAAGTTGAAGAAGATTGAAAGAGAAGAAGGTTTCACAAAAGAAGCTCTGAAATTCTGAAGGAATGAATATGCGTAGAAAACAAAACAAAGAAACTGATGTCTCTTATATAGGCCAAAAAGGAGTAACCGCCACGGACGAATCGAAACGACGCAGGAGAATAATTGCACCTTTTTGGAAAAAACCGAAGCAATGTCAGAATTCTAAGAGACACCTCGGGGAGACAAACGGTCGGCCAGTACAGACAGCTGTCAGACTGCCCTTGGTTTACGGAATAATAAATGACAGGCGTGCCCCAAGCGACCGTTCGATTTCCGGATGACTGTGCAGTCATTAAATGCTAAAGTCCACTGAGCAGACAAAGTGATCGCCAGCACACTGATAGGCTTTATCAGAAATACCTTTGGTAGGTAATGACCGCCTAGCAAAGAAAGATAAACTTTCTCAGGTCTAGGTTAACTCGGGTGATCGCCAAGAGGGAATAAAAGGATGAATATTCCTTCAGCTTTGAACAATGGGGTGACTGCTCGCCAAACGAACCTGGAGTGCCCCAAAGGTCATGAACCATTACAAGAGACGAAAAAAACCGAATCTAAGGCGTCACTATCTATAACCCTACCAAGAAATCAAGCTCGACTGAAGAAACTTCAATCAAGCTTCGGGGGCAAATGTTGGGTATCGATAGTGACAGCCCAGTAAAGAAAAGGCCTCGAAGGCCCAATAACCCTAGAGGGGGTAAACCCAAGATATTCAAACTGGATCGGCTTAAGTACAAGTCAACTTGGCCCACCATCGAGTGGCCCAGAATCGAGCCCAAACTGCTCGCCATTCTTCACCAGGCCGCGACCTCTCACTGCTCGCCTAGAGAGTGCTCGCCCCGAAGAGAGCCTTGCCTCTCTCCTCTGGTCCCACTAAACCGCTAATAAGGAAGTGGCCACGATATCCCGCGTATCTCGGTCACATATTCACTAAAGATTAGATATGGTAACTGCAATATCTCGCAGTAACTGCCGTATCTTATGATCCGAATCTTCAGCAACACAATATACACTAAAGATATTCAACTGCCTTATACGGTTTGATCTCTCCTACCCTATAAATACCATTTCTTTACATACGTTCCTTACGTTTTTGAGATACACATACACATATACTCATTTAAGCAACGGAGAGGGACCCAGAGACACCCCCCTCTGTTGCGATCCCCTACCTGCAGGTTCACCGGAGTTGGAGCAGAAGCATCTTTCCACCATTGTCTGACATTTAATTCACTGCCAGATCAGCATCCAGGATTTCAGGATCCAACAAATCTCAATGTGTTTTGTTCTTTCATGAAACACAGGATTGTTGGCAATCTGAATAGCAGCTTTATTATCACAATACAATGCAACAAGATTATGCTGAGAACAACCTAACTCAGTCAACATACTTCTTAACCAGATGATTTCAGATAAACATGATCCCATACTACGATATTCAGATTCCGCTGAAGATTTAAAAACTTTGTTTTGTTTCTTCACTTTCCAAGAAATTACAGACTTACCCAACAAAACATAGAATCCAGTCACAGATTTTCAGGTTTTAATACAACTGGCCCAATCTGAATCGCAGTATGCAATCAAACTTGTTTCAGAATCAGATGACATTAAAATACCTTTACCTGGTTCTATTTTCACATACCTCATCACTCTTATTGCAGCGGCTAAGTGAGAATCCATAGAATCATGCGTGTATTGGCTCAAATTTTGCACAGCATACGATAAATCTGGTCTAGTGATGGACAAATATAGGAATTTCCCTATCAGTCTCCTGTACAAGGATACATCATCTAGGGGTTTATCATCCTTGTTCATATGGAGGTGATCATCATACTTCTTACTAGTAAGTTTCAGATTCACCTCCATAGGAGTTTTGGATGTTTTTCCACCCTAAAGCCCAACACTAGATATAAATTCAAGGGCATATTTTCTTTGACAGAGAACAAGACATTTTTCAGATCTAGCAATCTCAATGCCTAAGAAATATCTCATCTCACCCAAATCTTTCATCTTAAAACTTGATTCCATTACATGCTTCAATACAGTGATCAGTTTTTCACTATTTCCATATATCAGTAAATCATCCACATATACAAGCAACACAACAATCTGGTTTCCATCATGCTTTGTAAACAGAGAATAGTCAAGCTTAGATTGAACATAGCCAGCATTCAAAAGAGAGTTACTCAATTTAACATTCCACTGTCTACTAGCTTGTTTCAATCCATAAAGAGATTTTTTTTAATTTGCAAACCAGATTGTTGTCATTTTTACTAAAACCATCGGGCAACTGCATATAAACTTCCTCATCAAGGTCCCCTTGCAAAAAGACATTATAAACATCCATTTGATAGAGATGCCATTTATAAATCGAGGTTAGGGCTAAAACAGTTCGAACTGTGTTCATTTTCGCAACAGGAGAGAAAGTTTCAAAATAATCTATCCCATATTTATGATTATACCAGTTTGCAACTAATCTGGCCTTATATCTACTTAGACTCCCATCCGATTTATATTTCAGCTTATATACCCATTTACAACCAATGAGATACTTACCCTTTGGAAGCGGTACCAGATCCCAGGTCTTATTTTCCTCGAGGGCTTGAATTTCCTCCTCCATCGCCTGAACCCAGGCCCTGTCTTTCACAGCCTCAGAAAACTTATCAGGTTCATTCAGTTGTGAAACAGAACTCAAATAACACTGATACCCATCAGATAATCCATCATATGAAATATATTTGTCAATTGAATGACAATGAGAGACATTAGAAACCTGATAGTCCTTCATCTAAATAGGAGGCTTAATAGTCTGACCTGTCCTACTTGTAGTAGGAACATGGGACCTATGAATGACAGGATCATCATCTCCATCAGAATCAATAACTGTTTCATCATGTGGATTTTCTCCATCAGGTCTCTGTTGATACTCATCACTTAGAGTTTCAGCTATGTCGATTCTGCTCTCCTCAGTTTTAGTTGACTCAGGCCAACATACATCCCCGGAGTAAGAATCAACATAGGGCTGAAGAGATACGGGCAACTGATCAAGCTTACCATCCTCAAAAGGGAACACATTTTCATTGAATTGAACATCTCTATTAACAAATAATTTCTTTTCATTTATATCATATAATCTGTAACCCTTGTGAGTCTCAGAGTATCCCATCATAATAGGTGGGATTGTCCTGGAAGCTAGCTTGTCTGTTACCATCGTATTCTTAGCATAACATAAACAGCTGAAAGTACGAAGATGACTTACCTTGGGTTCTTTTCCACTTAGTATTCCAAGAGGAGACTTCCCTCCTAATATCTTAGAAGGCATCAAATTTATCAGATAACAGGTTGTTAAAACACATTCTCCCCAAAAAATATTCGGTATAGATGCCTGTATTTTCAATGCCCTGGCAACTTCCAACAGATGCCCATGTTTCCTTTCGGCTCTCCCATTTTGCTGGGGAGTATAGGGACATCTGCTCTGGTGAACAATCCACTTTTCTTGAAAAAGGTTGTTCACATTTTCATTAAAGAACTCTTTTCCGTTATCAGTCCTGAAACACTTAATTCTTTTTTTAAACTGAGTCTCAATCATATTGATAAAGGTTTTCAGGACTATAAAAACATCCGATTTAAATTGCATCAGATGAACCTATGTCACACGAGAGAAATCATCAATCAGAGTCAGAAAATATCGTTTACTGTCATGAGTATAATCCTGGTATGGTCCCCAAACATCAGCATGCATAAGATCAAAAGAAGTATCTGCTCTTGATTCAGATATGGGAAACATTTTTCTTATTATTTTGGATTTAGGACAAACATGACAATCACATAAATTCAAAATATCATTCTTTGGTAAATCTAAGGAAGATACATGTTGCAAAGCTTTCAAGGAAGCATGAACAAATCTCCTATGCCACAACATAACATTCTCAGCAACAGATGACAGCACAGTAGGTCCAGAATGAATCTTAGCAGATTTAAAAAAATATAATCCAGACTCTTCACTGCCAGTCCACAAGACCTTCCCATTTGAGAGGTCATGCAGGATAACATACTTAAGAAAGAAATGTTGCAGAACAGTTTAATTCCTTAGTAATCTTTGAAATTGATAACAAATTGTGTTTAAAATCACGAAGATACAACACGTTCTGCAATTTTGTATCATGCAAAAAATCCAGATTTCCAACACTTTCAACTTTAGTATACTCTCCATTGGGTAGTTGGACCTTAGTTCCAGTAGCAACCTTTTCCCCACACAACCAATCATTTCTGTTGGTCATGTGGTTTGTTGCTCCTGTATTAAGGATCCAACTATCATGATTATATATAAAAACTGAATTAGAGAATATACCAGCAAAGTTGACTTGATTATCGATAGAAGCGGTAGCACCTGCTGTGATAGCAGTGTTGCCTACCTGTCCCACGGTCTGCAATAATATGTCAAATTGTTCCTGTGTGAGAGTGACTGAACCTGTCACATTTGTGCTCATAGAAGACTCATTAGTAAAATGCTTAGGACCTCTAGAGCTGAAGTTCCCATTGTCAGCAGAAGTTGCATTAGCTTTTATATTTGAACCTTTTGCCTTTAAAAAATACCTATACTTGAAACAATTATCTTTTGCATGCCCTTTTTTCTTACAAAAGTCACAAGCTCTAGCATCTTTCTATAGTATGCCATTTCTTATGACAATGGGAACATTCAAGACTCTGATTTCCTTTTGATTTATCAACATTAAAAGAAACATTTGCAGAAGAGGAACTAGTAGAAGCATTCATTGCTGATGTGATTCCTCTCTGACTTTCATCCTGTATCAATGAATTGTAAGCCTAGTTCACATATGGTAAAGGATTCCAAAGCAATAGGTGACTTCTCACCCCAGAATAATTCTCATTCAAACCCATCAAGAACTGAAAAAGCTTTTGGTTTTCCTTATGTTCGATATGCTTTTTAAAATCATCCCCTTCTATATGGGGGCAAAGCAGCAGGGGCAGAATATTCATCCCACAACAATCTCAATTTGGTAAAGAATGTAGATATAGAATCTAAACCTTGACGAGTCATAGTTATTTCAAGAGCAATCTGGTATGTCCTAGGTCCAATGATCTTATCAAACCTTTCCTTAAGATCTTTCCATACAAAAAAGGCATTCTCACAATACATGTACCCATTTCCAAGATCTTTTGCAAAAGAATTTATAATCCAACCTAGAACAACCGCATTACATATATCCCACAGATGGTGAAAAGCAACATCATAATCTTCTTTCATGCATGTTCCAGTGATAAAACCTAGTTTGTTTTTGCCTAAGAGAGTAAATTTGATAGCCCTATTCCACATGGCATAGTTCTCAGGACCGATTAAAGTGACAGAAATCATACTTACACTAGGATTATCACTAGCATGCAAATAAAGAGAATGATGCGAATCTACCACAGCCAAGGCATCATGGTTAGCCTCATCGGTGGCAAGTTTCCTTGCCTCCGTGATGGGTTTCTCCTCAGCCATGATCAATATTATCACAAAATCACGAAAGGGCAACCAACAACAGACAATCTCAAGAACAGATCAAAAAATTCCACATACACAGAAAAATAACTGTCAGACGAACCGTCACAAGTCTCAGATCAGATAACCAAGGAGCGGTAAATCAAAGATAGGCGTAGATATTACCAAAAATGTTCCAGGATAGGAACATGGAGGGGCAGATGAACCAACAGAAGGAACACTTTCATCAAGATCCAGATGAATCGCCACGAATCAAGAACAGAAAACCAGAACAACAAAGATATTCACACAAGAATAGATATACACCAGAAGAAATCCCAAATCTTATCGCGACTGAGATTATCGCACTGTTCCTGTACAAAAAATAATCGACGAAACCAACAACAGAATGCCTCAATCGTTCCAATCTGAAGAAGGAGAAGATTACAGAAGGCAAGAATCACCTTTATCTCTCTGATACCATGACAAATTTAGGATTTCCTTAGGAAAACCTAGAGAAACCTGAAGAAGACAAAGAGAGCACACAGAAACAAAGAGGCGCAAGAATTGGGGATCACTTAGAAGTGTTCCTTCATTTGGACTTGTCTCACCCTAAATAACCCTAATGCTAAATAATCAAACAATACATCCTAAATGTTCACGAAATAACAAATCCGTCCAACAATAACAGAAATAACAAAATAAGTCCAAAACAGATAAAAACTGATAAAGAGATCCTTAGAACAAATTTCAGATTGCATATTGGTCCTGGTCTCAACACTTCCTAATAAGAAATGAAAGAAGAAGGATATAGTGAAAGATGATTTAACGTATGAGGAAGTAGAGAGTTCACAGATAGCTGTGCAAAAGGTTAAAGAATATATCTTGCCAAGATTAAAAATCTGAGGAACATTTAAAGAATCTATTTTTCCACGATTAAAATTCTTCACCGATTTACATTTATGAGTGCTTTTCCTAACAAGCTGTGGTTATGAAGAATTATTTTGATTGACATTGTGGCATCTTGTGCTTCTTTTCAGTGGTTTGATATATGACTTCCTGATCATTTTTTGAGCAAACGATTTGCTGAGATTGATGTGTCTACTATCTTGACAATTTTACAATGTAAGTTTTCATTGAATCCTGCATAATACATGCTTTAGTTTCAGCTGCAGACTCTATTAATCTTCAATATTTTCCAATCGACTTAAGTAATTGAATTTGAATTTTACTTGTTAAATGTTCTCTGCATCCACTTGTGGAAGGTCTAACCCGACCCTCTTGATTAACTAACAAGAGAGGACAGTGGTGGTTATCAGGGGACTTAATAATATCTTCCCCAATAGGCATCATCGAAGAGGTTGCAAGCACAATCGATAAAGATTCGTATATATCCTAATCATTAAAAATGTTTACCTCAAATTTTGTCTTTGATGTGCTTCAGGATAGAGAAATTATATGGGTTCTTGTTGAGTGTTGTCTACAAGAGAAAGTATTCAACAAATACTACTCTGTTTTTGCTACGAAATTGTGTGAGCACGATAAGAATCATAACTTTGAAAGCATGTCTCTCTTTAATTTTTATTATTGGATTATTCTCTCCGCAAAAGAAAATGATTTGATTATCGTGCTGTTTTTTTTTTTAAATTTCTTTCAGTGCCTGTGGGATACAGTTCAAAGAGGTTGAGTCGATGCAACTCCCAAAATCTATGCATCTGGCCAAGTTTGTTGAAAAAATGGTGACTTGTTTTACATTTTCTCTTGGGAAAAGTATGGAATTGCACCCGGATGTTTGCAATTTTTTGTCGTTGGACCTATATGTTTTTTGCCGCAATTATTTACACCCGTATGTTTCATTTTGTTGGTCATTGCACCCAACGTTAAAAAATCCCGTTAAGTCTCACGTGAAGGGCACGTGTTGTCGTTAAATTCGAACCGATGCCATGTAAAATGACCGAATTACCCCTAAGGCAAACCATCACCTTTGTTTCGGTTTCATCTACGAAAATCACTCTGAAGTGTGAAGTGAACTCTCCACCAAAACCTAATTCTACTCTTCTCCCTTGCTTCCTTGATTGCCTTGCGCCTGGAACTGCTGCTGTTCTGGAACAATTGAAGCTGCTATTGCAGTTCTCCTGTGCGTTTCTCTATAGATCCTACTTTTTGTGATTCGTACTGGCGTTGACTTTCGAAGCTTTGAGGGGAGGAAAATGAAGTTGACTCCAAGGGAGATTGAGAAACTGAATCTGCACGGTGCTGGATTCCTTGCACAAAAACGGCTAGCTCGGGGCCTCAAGCTGAATTACATTGAAACTATGGCGCTAATTGCAAGCCAGGTCTGTAGCTTACTGCGCTAATTGTTCAAGTTCTTTTGTAGCTTCCAGTGCTAGACTAGGGAAATTTCTTATAACGGTAATTTCAATATTTCCTTTTGAATATAACATGTGAGATGCTTAAGAAAACTTTATGTTGCTGCAAAGAATAAGATAGAATAAGCGCTTTACCTGGCAGTTAAACATGACGTTATGGTGTCCTTTTCTATAAAGAGCGATTTTGTGGTTGTATGTCTTGTAACTACTGAGGGAAAAGTAGGGGATTGATGTTGATTAGCCCATTTGATTCAATTTCTATCTATAGATTCTGGAGTTCATCCGAGATGGTGACAGAGGCGTGGCAGTGTTGATGGATATTGGTAAACAGCTTCTAGGAAGGTCTGCATTATTCCACTAAATCATCATTATTTGAACTATGCCACTTTAGATATGTGCCTCAAAAAATCCTAATGTTTAGTATATCTTTTCCGTCTGTGCATGAACATTTTGTAAAAATCCTGATATTTATCTCCTGTTTTACTAGGAGACAAGTTCTTCCAGCAGTTCCATATCTTTTGGATGCTGTACAGGTGCTTAGTCAACTTTCTGATAGATGGACTAAGATTGTCTCATGAGCTTTCATCTGTTCTGTAAACATAATATACTAGAGTAAAATTATATTCTTGTGATGTTCACATACTCAGAAATCTGGTACAGATTGAAGGAACATTTCCTGATGGTACCAAGTTGATCACCATTCACGATGCCATTGCCAATGAATGTTGGTGCACTGATGTTGCAGTGACATTTTGGTTTGTTAGGTTGGGTGACTACATTTTGTGTTGGATATTAGGTCTGTGGAACCTTCGTTTGTGTTAAAACAGGGTTGTTTGTGTTCTGTTGGATTGTGTGTTCTGTTGGTCTGTGTTCTGTTGGATATTAGGTTAAAACAGGTTTGTTGGCGTTCTGTTGGTTTGTGTTCTGTTGGATAACAGGTTGGTTTGTATGCTGTATGTCAAGACATATGGGTGCGTTTACCAATTTTTTGCCAAACATAAGGGTGGAAAACCAAACAAAACAACAAACATAAGGTACAACTGAATAACAACGTACACAACTTATGGGTCCACAATGTCTTCATTAAACATTCATCAAGTACAACTGAATGACAACGTACATAACGTACACACTATAAAACAAAAGTGTTAAACACAGCTACATCTTCAACAGAAGTCCAGCAACAACGAAAACTAAGAACACTATAACACACAGATGTTGCTGATTTCTGCTACGTAACACAGAAATTTGGTTGTTGAGTTCGGATTCCTTTGACATAAACTTGGTCATGGCTCTCCTTCCATACACACACATAGGTGGATCTGCCCAAGCAAAGAAATCGCAACTCCTCTTCAAAGAACTTGATGGCTTCATAGTAGTAACAAGAAATTAGGGTTTCAGAAAATCCCAAATTGGTTCACCGTAGACCAATCGGTCATATAACCGCAATTAACACAACAAATTGGCTTCATTCATCATATTGACCACCCATGATGTATTGACATACAGATTCGGACGTGGGAGCTTCAAAGACGCAGTGTGTGAGAAGTGAAATGGGAAGAGTTGGCTGGTATGAAAGGAGAACTGGCTGTGCAAATTCAATAATAAGGCTGGGGGTATTTTTGGTATACCAGGTCAGGTATAACGGTTACTGTGAGAAATGGACGGAAAGGCTCAATTACAAACAAGTGCAAACATATGGGTGTAAGAACAAACATCATGGGTGCAGTTACCAATTCTGGCAAACATCCGGGTGCAATTCCATACTTTTCCCTTTTCTCTTACTGTCCTCAAGACAGTAGATTTTAGTGACGCGAAGCAGATGGCTCCGAAGCGGATAATGCGCTTTCGTATGATGAGACAATGCTTTAGAATTCTAGCAAAATCGTGTGGAATGTCTTCACACGTGTTGCAATGGTTTCAGAACTTAAGGTTCAACAACATGGGATCACGTTTTTCATCAAATAGTATGTTGTGAAGAACAACAAAGGTTTTGCTGATAAATTTAAGGTAAGAGAGTAAGCTTCTAGTTTTTTTTGTTTTTCTTTTAAAGAAGAAACTTCTAATTACCCCTGAAACATTTCTCAAGGTTTCTAGGTTTCTTTGTCTTTTGATGTGTATCTATTTCTATCTTTAATAGATAAAGTTCATTCTTCAAATAATAGGTGAAATTGAGAACAACAAGAAAAATACAAAGGAAGACTCTATACCACATACTCGAGGCGAGGGAGGGAGATGGGCGAGGTAGAAGGGATGGAGGAGGGGCGAGGTAGAAGGGATGGAGGAGGGGCAAGGGAGAAGGGGATGGAGAAGGGAATGGGGAAGGGAGAAGTGGAGGGGGAACGAAGGGGAGGAAGAATGAGAAGGGGGAGAGAGAGGGGAGAAGACGTGGAAGGGGCGATGAAAGCGAAAGGGAGAAGGCAAGAGAGGGAGAGGAGTGAGGGATATGGCATGTGGAGAAGAAGGGGATGGTGAAAGGTTGGGGGAGAAGTGAATGGGATAAAGAAGGTGAGAGAAGGACATGGGTGAGGGCATGGGGAGAGGGAAGGGTGCGAAGGAGAAAAGGATATGGGATGAAGGGGATGGGGATGAAGAAAGGGAAGGGAGAGGAAGAAAATGGGGAGGGGTGAAAGGGATAGGGATGAAGAGCTGGGCAAGGAATAAATGGGAAAAGATAGGGAGGGGAAAATGCTATTAAAAGAAATTTGAGTTGCAAATTAAATTTTTTCTAAAATAATATTAGAGTTTTTAATTTTTATTTTATTACCTTATGCAAATTAAGTTTAGTTTTATATTAATAATATTATAATCAAATATTAATTTTTCGTATTATTATTGTATTATCCTAGGAGTAAGAACATCATGTTTTTGTTCCACATCATGCGCGACCAACGACGATATTGTGTACGTGAGTAGCGTGTGTCATAATTTAGAAGGAGACAAGTGGAGGCGGGGAAAGAGGAGGGGGCGAGGCTGCGACGGAGGGGGAAAAGGGATGAGTGGGGATGGGATAGGTAAGATGAGGGATGCGAGGGGTAAACACCTCTAAAAGAATCCTGGTCGTTTGTCTATTTTTCTTAAAAATATTTAGAGTTTTTAAATTTTATTTAATTAGCTTATGCAAATCAAGTTTAGTTTTTCATTAATAATATTTTAATCAAATGTTGAATTTTTGTACTATTCTTGTATTACCCTAGAAGTTAGAACAAACATGTTTTCGTTGTACCTCACACTCAACCAACGACAACGTCGTGCACGCGCGCCACGTGTGTCGTAGTTTAATATAATCATCAGGGAAATATACTTTAGTGTATGAAAAAAATAATTAAACTATTTTTTCAATTGTGTATGTATAAGACATATATCTACATGTTATGAAGGTACAACGTTTTATTTACATGACATATATATGTGTTGATTCAAGTTTTACTATGAATATTTATTGAGTGTAAATAGTCTTTTAAAAGATAATATAATTATATATATTGATACAAAATTACATTAATAGTCAATGGAAAATAAATTTAAATTAAGAAATAGAATTACAATAAATTAATATATACAATTACGTCCTTAGTACATTAAGAGTTCATTAATTTAGGTAGTACAACATTTATGTATATTGCATTTAGAGTATGTATACATGTAATTTCTTCGAAGTTTCATTTCTTAACCAGAACCTTTGTCGTTAACTGCGTGGTGTCATGTGATAAAATAATATATAACTGTCTGTGACTAACAAAGCTTTAACACGGGGGGCTTGGATTTAGGGAACTCCAAAGCTTTAACACGACCCTCCTAACAAAGATGGCAAGCCGACTCATAACCGAACCGGATACACTATGCGCGCAAGTCCTTAAAGGGCTATACTATCCACGTGGGTTGTTACTTGAGTCTAGGAAGGGAGGCCGAGCATCGTGGGAATGGACGAGCATCATACATGGTCGATATGTCATCAAACGAGAAGGATTGTGGATGATATGTACGGGAGAAAACATGGATCTACACAAAGGAAAGTAAAAGAGTAAATGGGGATGTCATTGTGGAGCACGGGGGAAACCTAAGGGTATGCGAGCTCATCCTACCAAATTGCACATGGAATGAGCATCTCGTGAGGAGCATGGTGGACGAAGAAGACGCAGCCTACATCATGAACATGCCGCTACCACGAAACGGGGGAAGATACCGATTCATATGGCCACACATGAAAGACGAAAGCACCCAAGTCCACTCGGTCTACCACAAGCTAAGGGAGGGGACCGAACCAGATCCGGGGCCGAACCGAAATGAGACGTTATGGAGGGCCATATGGAATGCAAAGGTAATCCCAAAGGTAAAGAATTTCATATGGAGGCTTGCTACAAATGTGATAGCTGTTAAAGCAAACATGGCAAGGTGAGGGATGAATGTGCCTCCAAGTTGCCCAATATACGGCGAAGTCGAAACACAGGAGCACATGACCTTAGAATGTAGATGGAAGGAACCGGTATGGGCTGATTTGATAGGGTTACGAATTGATAGACCAAACGGGTTGAATGTGGAGGAATGGCTCACAAGGAGACGAGAAGAGACATATGGGGGGAATAGGACGAGTGACAAAAGGTGGAACCTAACACTCCTCACATGTTGACATATTTGGAAAACGAGATGCAAGGCAGGCTTTGAAGCACAACAACCAAACCCAAGGAGCGTTATCATAGAAACCAAGCAAGCATACGACGAGCAATGGGGAGTGAACCGATCGACCCAACCACTACCGCATCCAATAGAGGAACCGAACCAACAATGGACACCCCTGACGGGTGACACGATCAAGCTAAATTGTGATGCCTCATGGTGTAAGGAAACCCGAAGAGCCGGCATAGGAGTGGTAGCACGGGACAAGAACAGGAAAGTCATGGGCGGAATGAACCGGAGCCAAAGGAGCGACGACATTGACACGATGGAAGCTGTAGCAATACATGAAGGAGTACGACTAGCAATAGAAGCGGGATGGCAAAGCATTATCATGGAAACGGACTCCCAAACGGTTCTCCAACAAATCATGGAGGGCCCAAAGTACTGAAGATTGTCTACCATAATACTGAATATTCGAGCACTACCAACACAAGTCGAGCAAGTGCAATGACGATCTATTCAGAGAACGAGCAACGAATGCGCGAATTGGATAACAAAGCAAGCTAGATTGGAAGTGTGTCTAAATGATTGGGTCGAAAGACCTCCACTACCCTTTGTATGTTTAATAGTGAATGATTTGATGTACGAACACACGTGACCAAAAGTCACGGCGTTTTATTTATTAAAGTAAAGCGACTATTTTGATTAAAAAAAAGAACAAGTTCATAATTGTATCCTACTTAACAAAATGGTAAAGATACGATTTATTTCGTATGTCCAACTTGCTCTATATTTTTTGTTCAAATACCATACATTTTTTAACTTGTTTAAAATCGGTTCTACCCGCCTTATATACGGATGAAGCCAGGAAAATTATCATGTGGGGGCAAATATTAGAGTAATGACAAATAGTTGAAAAACAAATATGTGAAGACAAATAAATATTTTAAAATGACTAAATTGAAAATTATTACATTGTTAAAGTTAAATTTACACATTATTAAAGTTAAGGGGAGGAGACAATTGTCCCATAGACCTAACATGACTTTGTCCCTGACTTTATACCTTTTGTAATAAATAAATATCATTAACATAAAATATATAAAGTCACCAAACTTTAATAATTAATTTAATAATACATAAAATAATTAAAAATACATTTGAAGATTAAAAAAAATACTATTGCAGGTCAATTTCAAACCTAACCAGTTTTAGAACAATATTTGAAAATGTATTAAAAATAATAATAGAATGACATTAACAATTGCGTTAAAGTTAGAATTTTTTTAAAAAGTAAACATCTTTAAAAAAATATTTAGAAAAGTATATATGCGATTTTTTTATATAAAGTATACATAAGCGCTACGTAAGGTAGCACATAATTGTTTTTTTATAAAACAAAAAAACTACCTGCGGTAGTGTTTGTGAAAAACGCTAACCCTTAGTGGTGTTTTCAAATTAACTTATTTTTTTGAAAACATTTTTGACGACTCAATGTTTAATTAAAATTAAAATTATGTATCTATTGAAAAATAATAAAAAAACAATATGGATGTAGATATTTTAATTGTGATTCAAATTATGCAAAAAATATTAAATTTGGGCTTACAGATTGACTGTACACTCTGCCCTAAGTTGAGATATGAAAATTTGACTAAAACAAATATAACTCAGGCCTTGTAAGTCGAAACTCACCACGGTTAACAAAATTTACGTCGTCATTCAATTATCTACATAGGGTAATGCTTCTGATTAGAAATATATTTATTTTTTTGACATAACATCGTTTGTTTTATAATTTGACTGAAATGATTAAATGCATTAGGTGATAAATTTAATTATATACTTACTCACAATTTTTTACAAATTACAATGCGTAGATAATTTAATTACGAATTAAATGACGATAACTAGGCGTTAATTTTTGGCTTTTAGACTGGCTGTATAATACGATACGTAAAAAACTATACATACGATATGTAAAAATCTAAATAGTGTTTTAAACAGTTATTTAACTGTTAAAACAGTGAAATCACTATTTAAATCACTATTGAAACATTACAATCACTGTTTAAAACACTATTTAGATTTTTACGTATCGTATGTATAGTTTTTTACGTATCGTACAGTCAGTCTAAAAGTAAAAAATTAACGCCTTGTTAGCGTCATTTAATTCATAATTAAGTTATCCACGCACTGTAATGTTTTTTCTTTTTTCTTTTGAGTAAGTATATAATTACATTTCTCACATAATGCATTTAATCATGGGTTAAATACCAAGTAGCTACCTAAATTTTGGACGTTTTGCAACGAGCTACCCGAACTTTGAAAATTCAGAACGGGCTACCTCAACTTTGAAGAAGATGCAAGTAGCTACCTCCGTCCAATTTCTGACGACTTTGCTACGACTTTCCGACGAAAGTTGACGGAAAATTGGACTGAGGTAGCTATTTGCACTTTCTTCAAAGTTGAGGTAGCTCGTTTTGAATTTTCAAAGTTCGAGTAACTCGTTGCAAAACGTCCAAAGTTCAGGTAGCTAGTTGGTATTTAACCGTTTAATCATTTCAGTCAAATTATAGTACAAACGATGTTAGGTTAAAAAATTAAATATATTTTTAATTGAAAAAATTACCCTAGGTAGATAATTGAATTACGACGTAAATGTGGTTAACCGTGGTGATTTTGGACTTACAGAGTCCGAGTTATATTTTTTATAGTCAATTTTTCATATCTCAACTTACGGCAGAGCGTACAGTCAATCCGCAAGTCCAAATTTAATATTTTTGTATCATTTGAATCGCAATTAAAATATCTACGTACTATAATGTTTTTAATGTTTTTCAATAGATACATAATTTTATTTTTAATTATGCATCGAGTCGTCAAAAATATTAAAAAAAAAAGATTATTGTGAAAACGCAACCAATGGGTGGTGTTTTTCACAAACGCTACCCCGGGTAGTGTGTTTTTTTTTTGTAAAAAAACAAATTATGTGCTACCCCAGGTAGCGCTTATGCATAGTTTGCTAAATATATTTTTTTCGGATATATACGTTTCTAAATATATTGTTTAAGATGTTTACTTTTTAAAAAAAATCTTAAAATTATTATTAGAACTAGTAGGATATTAAAAACGGGTATAGTAATGAAACGGCATTCAAAAGCCTATTTTTATTCAATTAAGTATATAAATATTAGAAGCAATATGATTCACTCTTTTTAAATCCTTTGTATAGTTGGTCCACACAAGTTAATATTTAGTTTTTCCAAAATTTTCATTTTCTTTGTGAACATGTTTGAAAACAGTTATACGGTACATAAGATTAACTTCATTTAGTATGACGTACCGGTTCAGCTATTCATTCATTAACCAAAGTTTTCAGATTCGAGCTTTGAGGGATTAGAAGATTATTTATAGTGAACACATATACAGTCCTTAATAGTACAAGTGATGAATTTTAAAAGTGAAACAAGTATACCAATATCACCCATAAAACGCCCTCATTTGACAGAAAAAACAAAAAACGCCCTCGGAAAACAAAAGAGTCCAAATTTTATGTTCACACTTCACACCCTAGCTAAAGATCAACCCTAGCTAGCTACTTGGACAACTTCTCACTCACTCACGTCTCCCTCCCTCCCTCAAGTCATCGTCCATCTCCATCCATTTTGTCTGATCTTTCTGGTTCGAGGGCATTAATAATAAGAGGTGTGGTGGGTTGGTTGAAATGTCGACAAGGGTTTCCTTTGCCCTCGGGGACAACTATGTATGTATATATATTATACATTGACGAGGATCAATCAAGTAAAGGTGTTGGAAACTTCTTTAATATTGCATTAATTGTGAAAAAATAATGACCCACAACTCAAAATATAAATGACTTTACTTTCCATAATTCAGTCATTTCAACAAATCAAATGATCAAATCTTACTTTCCGTCTTCAGTTAATAACACGACGCGGCGTAAAATAAAGAGACTTAGGTTAAACTATGATAAATACTCCAAAAAATTGAACTGCGTGGTAGATAGTAAATCATTTAATGCATGTAAGCTTTCATTTTGCTCAAGCCCTAAATAAAAAAAGGGTCGATGGGGCGCACTGCATTGATAATAAGGGCCCAGACGACATTCAATTTAATGGGTGCATGGCAGTAAGGTGGTCCTATGCTATTATTAATATATGCTGCCTTTAACGGGGCCACGGCGATATTTTGATTAATTATATTTAAATGAAACTATAGTCAGTTTCAAGAGTAAAATGAATAAGATTATATTGTTGACATAAAATTACATTACATTACAATATATATATATATTATTCAACTGTATTCGATTAGAACACAATTACAAATTACGGAAATAAATGACCTATCCTTCTTGTGGGACAGACTCGAAGCCTTATAAATGAAATGGAGCTGAGGGCCAAAAAAAATAAAAATGAAATGGAGCTTGGTTGAGCTAAATTGAAAATTTTTAGGGTTGGATTAATTTATTATAGCGAATTTGAAGGCCAACTTAAGCGTTAAGCCATCATATATATTGGTGGAATTGAACGGAGAGAGTAACAATATAATTACAAACATGAACGATTTAGCTGACCGAGTGAAAATACAAAATAAATAGGACGGAATAGAAATATAGAATCAAAATGAAAATATGATGTTTATTTGATTAATAGTTTAAAATGAAATATATATACAGAATTCAACGTTTGGTAGATGTAATAGTATATGAAAATAAAATGAAATTAGGTCAAATGACAATATATATACTTTAATATATCTAATAACTAAGTAAATTAAATTATAAAAAAATAGATTAATTAGTTTTAATTAAAAATGTAATTTATTAGATACATTAGAATAAATCAATTTAAACTACTAAAAACTTAATTTTGAATATATAATTTATTAAAACTTTAGAATAAATTATAATTAAATTAAAAATATATTATATCATATAATTAAGAATATATTAATTTAAATTATTAAAAGAATGATAAAAAATAATATATTAGAAATTTTAAAATAAATTATATAAGTTATTAATTAGAAACTTTACAATAAATAACAAAATATATTAGTTAGATTAAATACAGGGATACATATAGGTTTAGGTATTTTTGTAATTAATTAAAATGATTGGGGACAATTTCTTTATTTTGATCTTATTTTCTATTTTGGAAAGTCTTGAAATAGTCATTCTGTCCCAAGACTAAATAATAATGGTTATATTCCAGTATTTACCCGAATTTTGATTCTGTAATCTGCAAATTTTGAATATCTAAACAACATATCCCGTATACTCCCCATTATTCAACTTTAAATCATAATCATAAACTATTAATGTTGTTTTTTTATGCAAAAAAACAACAACTTGTTTTTTAATGCAAAAAAACAACAACTTGTTTTTTAATGCAAAAAAACAACAACTTGTTTTTTAACTAAAATAAATATATTTAAATGATTTTACCCTTTTAATGACCACTAGAAATCGGTAAGACATTGTATTAAATATTATCTACATAAATATATTCTACCAAAAGAATGCATATACGACTTTTGTATTAATAAATCACATAAATTGACTAGAGAAATCTGGTGGTGGGAGCAAGAGTGGCGTGAAACAGATTAAAAAGAGTCGATGGTCTCTTGTCGGACAGAGAAGGACTATCGGGGCTATGTTAGGCTGCGATAAGTAGGGGTGAGCTTGGGCGGACCGATCTTTTTGCAAGACCGAGCCCCAGCCCGAGCCCGAAATTTCGGTCCTCACATGTGGAGGACCGAGACCGACTTCGATCTAAAAAGTCCGTCCAAGTCGATCTTGCTTGACTCGGATCGATCTCGGTCATAGATCAAAATTTTCAGTAAAAAAAACACTTTTTTGTTCGATGATACAGTCCCGGAATAATAAATCAGTACACAAGGCTCCGATTTTTGGGTTACGTCTTTGAAGAGCCATCCCAAATTGGAACAAAATTTCAATGGTAAAGTCATTGAGTAACATGTTTTCCACAAATTGGAAGAAAAAGGATACGAAACCTGAAATCTTTCCGATGGTGGTTCCAGCGAGCTGACGAGGTGGGCGAGGCAAGCGAGATGCTCAGTAGCAGGTCATCGTCCTCGACTACAGGAGGAGACTGCACCTACGATGTCTTCTTGAGCTTTAGAGAGCCCGACACTTGTAAGACCTTCGTCGAAGTTCTCTACAGCAGCCTCATCAATGTCGAAGTCTGGGTCTTCAGGGACAACGAGGAACTCCCTTTCGGCCAGAGTATCCGTGAGATGGATCCGAAAGAGAAAAACAATTCATGTTCTCCTTCGACCCATGAGCGGCCAGAGGATCCCTTCCGTCCAGAGCACCCTTTCAGCAAGAGGACTTTCCTGCTCTCCTTCTATTTTGAAAATCTGCTAGGTTTAAGAGAAAAAGAGGGGTGATATAAAATGTAAATGCTAGGTTTTAACTAAACTCGGTCTGGATCGGTCCTAAATGGGCTTTCAGGGAAAAAGCCCGAGCCCGAGACCGACCTTGGGGGGAAAAAAACCATCTACTCGGTCTCGGTCCTAGTCGAGCCGGTATTGTCGGGATTTCGGTTTAGTCGGTCTTTTTTGCTCACCCCTAACGACAACCGAGAAACTTAGTACTAAATTATAACGCCAACTAAATTTTTTTTTATTTGTTCGACTGAAAACTTGGAAGAAGAAAAAACAATCTTACAATTTTCTTCAATGAGAAATAATCATTTCAAAGTTGAACATCGATGTAGAAAATCATTATGATCGTCAATGATAGGGTTAAGCTTTTGGTATGAGGAGGGTTTTAAATATTATTATAAATGAATGTAAATAGTTCAATTTAGTCAACATATTTAGTAGCTAAATCCAATGTTATCAGAATTGGACCGGTTCTCGAACCGGTGAGAGAGCTGGTTCCCGGTTCCTCTGGTTCAACCCGGTCGAACTGTCCATTCACCCTGCAGAAGGAAATATATTTGTTAATTCCACCAAAACCTTGAAGCAAACATGGTCCACTACAGTTAATGCTTACACCAATTACCTAAGTTTTGTTGAAAATTATTAATAGAAGTTCTTCAATGAGTTAAAATTTCTTTCTTTTTTTTACCATTATGTGGTGATCAAAACAAACTTCAATTTCATGCAGAACTGAAATAGAAAATCTCATAAAATCCTTTACATCATGAAAAAAAAATGTTATTCATAGGTGAATAGAACGTATACTCTACCCTGATATGATCAAACTTGAACTAGAAATCAGTTGAAAAGACAACTTTTTGGCGACAGACTCGGGGTAGTTGTCCTGAAGCATCTAAAGAGATTGTTTGGTTGCTTGACGAAGCTCATGTTTCACAGGTTCGGGTGAATTCTTCAAATCGCTGATCTGGAAAATGGTGTTCATACCACGAGGTGTAAAATCAAGGCTCCTAATACTCCTCTCCAAGATTTGAATCCTCCACCTCAAGAACTTGACCCTATTTTCTTCACCTCCAAATGCCCTCTCATACAACTCCTTGTACTGGAACTCTCCATAGACATTGTAGCACATTGAGTTGTTAGGATCGATTCTTCTTTACACCCACTTAAATCAAGCTTCAGAAGAGAAGAAGATAGAAATCTAGAGAGAATTGGGTATTCGTGGTAACACCCCTTAGGGGTAACCTCCGCGCGGTTTGGTTGTTTTATTGATGAAAATACACTGAAACAGAACACGTATACATGGATAAATATGTATACAAGGAGAAACACGGTTATCTCTATTCTCTGGATCAACATGAACATAAGTCGTGCAGCCGAGGTTCTCAAGTGTGAGTACTTGAGATTCTTTCCTGTCCATGCCTCCTCTGGAATCTTGAACCCCAAGGGAGTTGATGGTCCCCTATTAATCAAGTATGTAGTTGTGCTCACCGCGTCTGTCTAGAACATCTTGGGCAGCCCACAATGCAGCCTCATACTCCTCGCAACCTCAATTTGATTCCCTCAGCAGCACATAACGCTTTGAACTCTGACTTGTCATACTCTCCTTCATTGTCAAACCTTAGACATTTGATCTTCAATCCAGTCTGATTCTCAACTTCAGCTTTCCAACTCTTGAATGTTGCAAACACATATGACTTGTGCTTCAAGAAGTAAACTCATACCTTCATGCTGAAATCATCACTGAATGTGACTCCTGAATCATCCAAGTGATGAAACTGGAGATGACCCCCAGACATCTGTATGAACCATTCCAATTGCACTTCCTTCGAATCTCTCGGAGTATTTGTGAAGCTGACTCGTTTCTGTTTGTCCATAACACAACTCTCACAAAGTCCCATATCAACACACTTTAGACCCTCTAAAGCTCCTTTTGCAACCCACATCTTCATTCCCTTAACACTCATGTGTCCAAGTCTGTTATGCCACAGACATGAACCAGAAGCACTCTCAGCGACATCAACCATGTTTATACACCATGCAGTGATGTATAAGGTTCCATATTTTGTGTCATGAGCTACAATCATAGAACCCTTTACAATCTTCCACGAACCTTTACCAAACTCTGTTGCATAGCCTGTGCTATCCAACTGACCAACAGAGATCATATTCTTCTTGAGTCCAAGAATATATCTGACATTCTTCAATGTCCACTGGTTTCCCGGGTCTTTATGCATACATCCCTCTTTCCTTCAATCTCCAAAGCTTTGTTGTCAGCAAGATATACCTTTCCAAAATTTCCAGACTTGAAATTTTGAAACAATTCATTGCTTGGAGACGAACGAAAGGATACACCATAATCCAAAATTCACGATTCAACCGGGCTGTCCACACTAAGGATTAGAGCATCCTCAATGTTTTCTGCTGAATTTATAGAATCAGTATCATCTCCTGATTTTTTATTCTACTTTTTCTTTGGTTTCTTACAGGTTGTCCGATAGTGCCATTTATCTCCACAATCCCAACAAATCACGTTCGCTTTGTTCAGAGATTTTCCTTGATTATTTGATTTTGATCGGACATGTTGATTTTGACCATTCGAATTACTTCTCCCTCTTTTGTCCACACTGAGAGCACTACCCGATGAATATCCCACTTCTCGTTTGCGAATACTTTTGCTGAGAACAACATCTCAGATTTCATTGAACTTCAGTTTCTCAGAACCACGGGAACTACTAATTGCAACAACAACAGTATCCCAAGACTCGGGTAGAGATGACATCAAAATCAAGGCTTTAATTTCATCTTTGAAGTTAATCTCCACATAACTCAATTGACTCGCAATCATATTAAACTCGTTGATATGATCATCAACATATCCACCTTCAAACATATGTAAATTGAACAATCTACGCATCAAATATACATTGTTCATCGGCGATGGTTTTTCGTACATATTTGATAGTGCATTCAACAGATCGACCATAGTCTTCTCCTTGACGATGTTGAACGCCACGTTCTTCGACAAGGTCAACCGGATCATACCTAGGGCCTAACGATCTTTCAGCTTCCACTGCTCCTCCATCATGGAATTCGACTTCACCCCGAGCAAGGGTTCGTGAAGATCTTTATGGTACAGACAGTCTTCGATCTGCATCTTCCAGAAACCGAAATCGGATCCATCAAACTTCTCAATTACAAACTTCGAACTCTCCATCTTCAGTGGTCGTGTTGAATCTCCTTAGCTCTGATACCAATTGTTAGGATTGATTCTTCTCCACACCCACTTAAATCAAGCTTCAGAAGAGAAAAAAGGAGAATTCTAGAGAGAATTGAGTTTCCGTGGTAACACCCCTTAGGGGTAACCTCCATGCGGTTTGGTTGTTTTATTGATGAAAATACACTGTTACAGAACACGTATACATGGAGAAACATTGTTATTGAACTGCGAGACGCGTATATTAATACATAAACTAACATTACATATTAATCAGGCTACACTAACTAACACGAGTGGTCGTCCCTGTCATGGTCATGCATGAATACTACCTTCTCAAATTCGTCCCTAAGCTCTTGGTTCAGCAAATCATAAATCTGGAACAACTTCCTCCAACAAATCCTGTTATGGATCATGACGAATGTGTTGGATCGTGAAATCCTGAATGCTGATCTGGCAGTGAATTGAATGCCAGACAAGGTTGGGATGACGCTTCAGCTCCAACTTCGGTGAACCTGCAAGTAGGGGAGCGCAACAGAGGGGGTGCCTCTGGGTCCCTCTCTGATGCTTAAATGAGTATATGTGTATATAAAACTCAAAACGTAAAGAACGTATGTAAAGCAAGGGTATTTATAGGGTAAGAGAGATAGAACCGTATATGGCAGCTGGATATCTTAGTGTATATTGTGTTGCCGAAGATTTGGATTGTCAGTTACTGCGAGATATTGCAGTTACCAAATATAATCCTTAGTGAATATGTGACCGAGATATGCGGGATATCGTGGCCACTTCCTTATTAACGGTTTTGTGGGACCAGAGGAGAGAGGCAAGGCTCTCTTCGGGGCGAGCACTCCCATGTCGAGCAGTGGAAGGTCGCGACTTGGTAGAGAATGGCGAGCAGTCTGAGAGCCTTTGGCGTCCCTATAGACGTTGGGCTCGATGGTGGGCCAAGTTTGGCTTGTACTTGGGCCGATCCGGTTCGGATGTCATGGGTTTACCCCCTCTATAGTTATTGGGCCTTCGAGGCCTTTTCTTACTGGGCTGTCACTATTGATACCCAACATTTGCCCCCGAAGCTTGATTGAAGTTCTTTCAGTCGAGCTTGATTTCCTGGTAGGGTTTTAGATAGTGACGTCTCTGGTAATGGTTCAGTGCCTTTGAGACACTTCGAGCTCATTTGGCGAGCAATTTCTTCTCTGTTCAAAGCCGAAAGAATATCCTTCCTTTTATTCCCTTTTGACGATCACTCGAGGTGACCTAGGCTTGTGGAAGTCTATCTTTCTTAGTTAGGCGATCATTACCTACCCGAGGTATTTCTGCTAAAGCTTTATTAGTGCGTTGGCGACCACCTTGTCTCCTTAGTGGAATTTTAGCATTTAATAACTGCACAGTTGTCCAGAAATCGAACGATCACTTGAGGCACGCCTGACATTTACTTTTCCGTAAACCTAGGGTAGTCTGACAGCTGTCCATATCAGCCAACCGTCTGTCTCCCCAAGGTGTCTTTTGGAATTCTGACATTGCTTCGGTTTTTTCCAAAAAGGTGCCATCATTCCTCTGTGTCGCTTCGATTTGCTCGTGGCGGTTGCTCCCTTCTTGGTCTATATAAGAAACGTCAGTTTCTACATTTTGTTTTTTACGCTTATCCACTCCTTTAGATTTCCAGAACTTCGCTGCGAACCTTTCCTTTCTCTTTCAATCATCTTCAGTTCTCCTTTCGATCATTTCCATGGCCCCCAGAAGTCAGCGAGTCAAACACATGGCCATCAAGGGTGCTAACAAAGCCAGCGCCCCTCAGAATGTCGGTGTTCCCTTGACCATTAGGGATGAAGCTGTGCCCTCCTCAGCGGGGAAACAGCCTGACGTGGGAAGGTCTGCGGCCACCCCAGTGGTGGTAGATGGTCCTGAGCTGAACACGCCTATTTTTTCCCCAAAAGGTAAACTTTCGCCCTTTTATTGCTCTGTTTTGGCAATATCCTCTGTTTTCCTTTGTTTTTATACTTGCTGTGCCATACTTGAATCATTCTGAGTAGATATCAAGCCTAACGAACTGAAGCCGGCTTACTTTAAGACCATGGTGGCGCTTGGTGGCTTCAGTGCGGAGGATGCTTCTAGGTATCCTGGCCTAGGTCTGCATTTTCCTCACGATGGAGAGGTTTACATTTATGCGGCCCAGATCGATGCTGGGTTGCGTTTTCCTCTCTGTGAGGATTTACAGACCTTGTGTCAGTTTTACGGGATTCACCCCACACAGCTTGTCCCGAATGCCCTCAGGATGTGGGTCGGTTTCAAGTTCCTATGCTTACGCCAGGAATGGGTATATTAACTGACCCTGTTCCGGTGCTTCTTCCGACTGGCAGCAGGGGTTAACCACCTTCACCACTTCCAATCCCGCTGGCCGAAGTTTTCGGAGTGGGGAGGCCCTCAAGGATGGGCTTGGAACGTCCATGTCCGCCTGATCGATGATTTCCGGGCCACTAACTCCAATTACAAGAAGTTTTACTTCTTGTATAAGGGGGGCGTACCTTGGAAATTGTTTGCTCCGGACAAGGATTTTCCTCCCTCCTTTGAAGAATTGTCCGGGAGTGATCGGAATGCCATCGACGATTTATACCGGCTGCATCGGTCATCTCAGTTCAAGTCCATCCGCTCAGTGGCGGAGACTACCGAGAATGCCCTTGAGATGGCGGGCATTCATCAAGCCACGCCAATCTTTGATGATTGGGTAATTTTCTAACTCTTCCCTTGTTTTATTACTTGTAGGGAAGGTAGTAAGCAAGAGCCAAAAACTGATAGGTCTCTTTGATGACCAGGGATCGGCGGGATTGTCCTCCGACCAGGCGCTGATAAGCTCTCCCCCTCCTCCTTCTAGGCGTTCGACCAAGAGGAAGCCCGAGGAGATGCTTCCTTCGGCCACTACTGGCCCTCGCCAACCAGGTATATTACCTCGCCTTTTGTAGATTTAATGTTTTTACATTCTGCGGTTCTCTGACTCCTGACTTATTGTCTTGTTGCTTTGCAGTGGAGTCCTTGGAGGACGTGGCCCGGGACCCCCTCCTCCTTCTAAGAAGGTCAGGAGTGAAGAGCACCCTGAGGTCGACCAACATCCTCCTCCTTCCCCTCCTAAGGGCCCTTCTGCCAGCAAAGGGAAGGGTTTGGACACGGCGTCTCCTTCTCCCTCTCTTCATGGCCCTTCCGCCGCTAAGGAGAAGGCCTTGTCTTTGGCGCCTCCCGCCTCTTCAGTGCCCACGGCTCCTACTAAGGAGTCTGGGGCCCAGAAGAAGGGGCCTGCTGCTTCCAGCTCCTCGAGGGCTCCCGCCGAGGAGTACTGCTCCATGGCGAGCTTGTTCCAGCCTTTTAAGGCTGGGGACTTTCGGAGGCCTTGGGTCCCTTGTGGGGACCTGCCAAGAAGGGGTACCCCGCCCAGAAGAGCCTACGGGGTAGCCCAGATATGTGCATGCGGCTCCTTGATGGGATAATTCCTCCCAAGGACCGTTCGATTGTTCCTACGGAGCTTCCTCAGATCGAGGGGTTCTTACGGACCCACTTCGAACGAGTTGCCCTGGTATGATCTCGCCTTCTTTCCATTATTTATTCCTTGTCATTCCTTTTCATTTTGATGACTTGACATTTTCCTTGTGCTTTTGTTGTCAGCTCGTTCGGGAAGAGGTGATCCTCGGTCGCATTTTCGGCGAGCTCGCCGACAAGCACTCTGATCTGCTTGTCGAGCTGGAGCAATACCGAAGCACAGGGGTCACCCCCGGGCAGTTGGAGGCTATCAAGAAGACCGCTGACATGGCGATCACCTTGGTGGACGGCGCCCGGGAGGAGTATTTCAGGAAGGAGCAGAGCCTCCTTGCTGATGTCAAGAAGAGGGAGGCTGATGCTGCAGCCTTCCTTCATGAAGCTGAGGCCCTTCATCAGTGCCTTGATGAAGGGGAGGCGGTCCGTGCTCGCCTGGAGGCCGAGTTGAAGGAAGCTCGTGCCCAGGTGGTCGAGTCAGACGCTCTTAGGGTCGCCGCGGAGGCCCAGAGGGATGCTGCCGAAGCTAGGGGGTCGCCCTAGAGGAGTAGAAGAACCGGCTGGCTGATCAGCTGAAGGCGGTTCCTTCACCCCAAGCCGTGGTTGAGGAGTTCAAGGCCTCCGAGGACTTTGAAGACCAGGCCTTGAAGGTGATGAAGTCGACCATCGCCGATTTTCTCCAAGAACTGGTGGAGGAGGTCCAGGCGGTTGATCCCAACTTTCCTCTTGGGGAAGTTGCCTCCTTGAAGACCTTCCTGCGGAGTCGGCCTTTGCAGCCCTCTGTTGCTGGGGAGGCTGCTCCTGAAGGCGAGCCCGGTACTTCTGCCCCCGAAGGCGAGCAGAGCGCCCTTGCCCCCGAGAACCCCAAAGCTTGAAGTCCCCAACTCCTTGGCGGCCGTATTTATCTTTTTAGATAGCCATTTTTGTATTCTCCGTTTTTGGTTTGTAATTATTTATCGAAGACTTGGGTTTTTCTATTGAATGCCTTTACATTCTTGAGCCTTTAATCGACTTCGAACATATTTAGCTATCCAATATCTTACTCATAATTACTTTCCACTTTTTTCTTTCTTTGTAATGTCGTCGACCCTTAAAGCCGTAGACCAATCATAAGTTAAACTTTCTAAGGATAATACTTTTGACACTTAAAAGCGTAAACTTCTAAGTTCAAAGAGATATTACCTTCTTTGAAGTTTAAACCTTTGAGGTGTTGGCCTAATAACAGGGGATTTGGAGTTTGTCAGGCTTTATCATCAATAGTGATCGCCTAAACTTTCTTTGGCCTGACTTTGGCGTCAGGGCTTTTATTTTGCCTAACATTTTGCTAGGTCTTTTGGCCTGACCTTGGCGTCAGGGCTTTGCCTGATTCTTGGCGTCAGGTTTTTTGAGGCCTAACTTTATTGTTAGGGCTTTTGTGGCCTAGTTTTGTTGCTAGGGCTTTTTGGCCTAGCTTTGTTGCTAGGGCTTTTGTGGCCTAGTTTTGTTACTAGGGCTTTTTTGGCCTAACTTTGTTGTTAGGGCTTTTTGGCCTGACTTTGGCGTCAGGGCTTTTGGCCTAGCTTTGTTGCTAGGGCTTTTTGGCCTGACTTTGGTGTCAGGGCTTTTGGCCTAGCTTTGTTGCTAGGGCTTTTTGGCCTGACTTTGGCGTCAGGGCTTTTGGCCTAGCTTTGTTGCTAGGGCTTTTTGGCCTAACTTTGTTGTTAGGGCTTTTGGCCTAGCTTTGTTGCTAGGGCTTTTGTGGCCTAGTTTTGTTACTAGGGCTTTTTGACCTAGCTTTGTTGCTAGGGCTTTTGAGGCCTGACTTTGGCGTCAGGGCTTTTTGGCTTCAGCTTGCTTCGAGTGGCCATGCTTTGTGAAGGAATGACTTTCTTTTATTGACATAATCAGTTTGATTATAAGTTATGCATAAAATCTTCTTAAATGCTCAGAATTAAATGGACGGGGTAACCTCTCGCCTTCGGTGGTTTCCAAATAGTAGGATCCTGGTGCGGCGATCTCTACTACTTTGTATGGTCCTTCCCATTTGGCTGAAAGTTTGTTTTTACTGTCCAGCCTTGTAAATTCATTCCTTCTCATAACCATCTCCCCCACGAAAAATTGGCGAGCGCTAACTTTTCTGTTGAAATACCGAGCGGTCGCCAAGCGCATCTTTGCCTGTGTTTTTTCCGAGAGCCATCTCTTTTCCTATGCCAAGTCGAGGTCAGTTCTGCGCTCAAACTCATTTGCCTCCGCGTTAAAGTGTAGGACTCTGTGGGTAGGCACTGCTAATTCAGCTGGTGCTACTGCTTCTAATCCGTACACTAAACTGAAAGGCGTTTCTCCTGTGGCCGCCTTAGGCGTTGTTCTGATTGCCCATAATACGTTTTCCAGTTCGTCTGCCCAGTTCCCTTTGAATGCTCGAACCCTTTTCTTGAGTCCTTCTAAGACAACTTTGTTGGCTGCTTCAGCTTGCCCATTCGTTTGAGGGCGATGTACTGAACTGAAGCGATGGTCGATATGATACTCTTCACAGAGCCATTTCAACTCCTTTCCAACGAATTGCGGACCATTATCGCTGATGAGTATTTTGGGAATACCAAACCTGGAGAATATGTTGACCTGCATGAACTTGATAACTTGGAATTCTGTTGTCGAAGCTAGAGCTTTCGCCTCTACCCACTTAGTGAAGTAGTCGATTGCCACTATAATGTGAGTACGCTGACCAGTGCTAATGGGAAAATGACCTAATATATCGATTCCCCATTGAGCGAAGGGCCAGGCACCTGCCATTGGGGATAATAATGTCGATGGTCGACCCGATCGTGGTGCAAACTGCTGGCAAATTTCACACTTCTGTGTTAATTCGGCTGCGTCTTTTCCCAAGGTCGGCCAGTAATATCCCAATCTGAATATTTTCCTGCTTAGTGAACGAGCACCTTCATGGCATGTTGCTGCCCCTTCATGAGCTTCTCGAAGAACTTTTTCTGTTTCGGGCAGAGCAACACATCTCAAGTAAGGCGTCGAATAACCTCTTCTGTAGAGTTCTCCATCGATGATTAGATAACTGGCTGTGAGTCTTCTAATCCTAGTGGATTCGCCTTCGTCCTCTGGAAGGATGCCTTCTTTCAAATAATTCTGGAACGGGGTCATCCAGGTGACCTGTTCTTGAATGTTGAAGACCTCCGCTCTATTTTCAAGGACTGAACATAGGGCCTTTTCCAGAAATTGCACATCCTGGATTGTCGCCCCTCCGAAGGCTAGCTTACTCAAAGAATCTGCCATCTGGTTTTCTTGGCGAGGAATAAACTCAATCGCGAAATTTGGGATTTCCGCGACCAGGTTTTTGGCAATGCTGAGATATTTCTTCATCTTTTCTCCCTTTGCCTCGTAGGCGCCATTAACCTGATTGACAATAAGCTCTGAGTCACTTTTTACCTTAAGCGCGGTTATACCCATTCCTTTTGCCTGAACTCGCTGAGCTCGATCGCCCACTTGACCATTCTTCCTGAAGAATCTGGCTTCATCAGGAAGTTTTTGAGAGGTTGATTGGTGAGGACCGTGATGTCGTGCGCATGAAAGTAAGGTCTCAGCTTCCGAGCAGCAATAACTAAGGCATAGAGATACTTCTCAATCTGGACATATTTTATTTCTGCTGAGTTGAACATTTTGCTAATAAAATACACTGGACTCTGAACATTATTCTCCTCCCTTATTAAGACCGCACTGGCTGCCACATCGCTAATGCCTAAATAGAGGAAAAGCTGCTCGCCTGGAACGGGTTTTGCCAGAGCTGGGAGTGTTTGAATATGCCTTTTAAGGACTGGAATGCTTCCTCGCAGTCTGGCGTCCACTCGAACTTGCGGTTGGCCCTCAAGGTTTTGAAGAACGGGAGGGACCTGTCGCTTGCTTTGGAGAAGAAGCGGTTAAGAGCAGCTAGTCGGTCGTTCAGGCACTGGACTTCCTTATGGCAGGTTGGCGACTTCATTTCTTCTATGGCCTTTAGCTTTTCCGGGTTTGCTTCAATGCCCCTTTCGCTGACCATAAAACTCAGGAACTTCCCGGACTTGACTCCAAAGGCGCATTTTGCCGGGTTCAGATGAACGCTGTGTCTCCTCATGCATTCAAAAGCTTCACGGAGGTCGGTGGTATGAGGATTACCTTTGATGGATTTAACGAGCATATCATCTACGTAAGCCTCCATGTTCCTTCCCAGCATGTCCTGGAACAGTCGGTTCACCATTCGCTGATAAGTTGCCCCGGCATTAATGAGACCAAAGGGCATCACCTTGTAGCATAGAATGTCGCCGTCAGCATAGAAAGCAGTGTGTGCCTCGTCATCTGGATGCATTCTGATCTGGTTGTAGCCTGAATAGGCGTCCATGAAGCTCAGCATCTCGTGACCCGAGGTAGCATCGACCAGCTGATCAATTCTCGGAAGGGGATATGAATCTTTGGGGCAAGCCTTGTTTAAGTCGCGGAAGTCGACGCACATCCTCCACTTGCCGTTTGATTTCTTGACCAAAACTAGGTTGGCGACCCAGCTCTGGAATCTTACTTCTCTGACGAAGTCAGCTTTAATCAGCCTGCCGACTTCCTGCCTGATCGCCAAACGCTTATCAGTCCCGAATGATCTTCTCTTTTGGGCGATCGGCTTGATGGAGGGGTCTATCCTGAGCTCATGAGATATAATATCTGTGCTGATTCCTGGCATGTCGCTCGGCTGCCAGGCAAAGAGCTCTTTGAATTCTTTGAGGAGGGCGGTCATGGCCTCCTTCTGATCCTCTTTCAAGGTGGTCCCAATGCGCACCTTTTTGTCTGGCCCATCGATCTCGACCTCCTCCAATTCCTCCATGGTTGCTGGCCGAGCCAGGTCCTCGCGGGGATCGACCTCTGTCTCGATGGCGAGCGCCTCCCTTTGGTTCTTCCTGCGTAAACAGTTCACATAGCATTGCCGCGAGGAAGGCTGATCTCCGAGCACTTCTCCGATCCCGTTGGGAGTGGGGAACTTCATCTTCTGGTGGACCGTGGAGGCCACAATCTTATTTGGGTTGATCGTGGTCCTCCCTATGATGGCGTTGTAGGATGTAGGTGAATCGACCACCAGGAAAGTGACCGACACCTTGATGCTTTTCCACCCCTCGCCAAAAATCACTGGCATGGTTATAGCCCCCAGTGGATAAGTTGTCCTTCCCGTAAACCCGATCAGCGGAAAGTCGACCCTCTTCAGGTCGCGTTTGGATTTGCCCATCTTTTCGAAGGCGTCCAGAAACAGGATGTCTGTCGAGCTGCCTCTGTCGACCAGAATCCTTGCAACATTACAGCCGTCAATATCTGCCGTAATGACCAGAGCATCGTTGTGGGGCGTGGTGACATGTGCCAAATCATCTTCAGAGAATGAGATGACAATGTTTTCTTCCGGTCGGGGTCGCTTCCCCAACTGAACTGCCGTAGAGATCTGAGTGGCGTAGACCTCTCTGGCGCTTGACCTCTCGCCGCCTGCGCCGAATCCTCCTGCAATCAGATTCACTCTCCTCTTGCTTCCAGAAGGCTCAGTTTGATCCGCAGGGGCTGGTGAACGATGCCTCCTGGGGGGCGTTCGACTTCGGTCTCGCCCTGCCACGAACTCCTTCAACATTCCCCCTGAATCAGCCTCTCTATATCTCGCTTCAGAATTTTGCAATCGTCTGTCTTATGGCCCTTGCACTTATGGTATCTGCAGTAGCTCTCGACATCCTTGCCCATGGGCAACCCACCTCGACGAGGCATCGGTGGCCTCGCCAAGGATCTCCTCTCCATCTCGACTAGTACCGCTGAGATCTGCCTATTTAAAGGCGTGAAGTACTCAGGGACCTCTGGATGGCGAGGCGCTGGAAGAGACTCGACTTGGGGCTTACTTTCTTTTCCCTTCTTCTCCTTCTTTACCTCATTCTTACCATCGCGTCGGGGTTCATGGGTTACCCTTAGCGAGGTCGTCAGGAGGTTAGCCTCGATGTTTGCGCGTTCAAGGTCTATGAAACCTTTTGCTCTGGACGCCAACTCCTCCAATGTCTCTATCTCCTTCACATGGTAGCTGTTTCGCAGCTTTCGCGAGGCCTTGTTGGCCACATCCATACCTCTGTAGAATGCTCGAATGATCTCCCCATCCGAGATTCGGCGATCTAATTCTGTGACGTTTTGATGAAAACGCCCGTAGAAGTTGGACAGCGACTCTCCAGGCTGCTGTTTGACCGAGTCAAGGGCGACCACGCTCTTCAGCAACTGGCGCTCGCCCATATATCTCTCTAGGAACTTGCTTCTTAACTCTGCCCAAGTTCCGATTGATCCTGCAGGGAGGCCGAAGAACCAGGACGAAGCCGAACCCGAAAGAGTAGATGGAAATAGCAAAGCCAAATGATTGGGATCGTTTGACTTACCCAGAAGGGATGCCTCATGCTTGTTGACATGTACGGTGGGATCTCCTCCACCGCTATACTCAGGTATGGCCCGAGCAACCACATCCTTCGGGATTTTAATAGCGACGAGCGCGTCGGTGAAGGGATGAGAGGACTGCTCCTTGAAGGGAGCTTTGACTGTCAACTGTCTTTCCTGGAGCCTTTTGTTGGGGAGGTCATCCATCTGATCCACAGTGCAGTACATGGGAGAGGCTCCGGGTGGAGGCAGACCAGAAAGATTGGCAGTATACGCGGCTGCTGGCTCCTTGGTGTGTGCTGGAGGTAGGGACTGCTGTCCTGACGTCATCTCCTGATCCTCCTGAGGCGCAACAGGACCAGGATTGGCCGTTTCTGAAGGTGAAGGCCCTGTGGCAGCAGGGCGGTGGTTTTCCTCAGGAGCAGAGGGATTGTTTTCCTGAGGAGCAGGGGCTTGGCGGCGCGCCTGTCCTAGGATGGCTTCCAGCAAGGAGACCATCTCGGGGGTTAAATTAATATCCTGCCCTGCAATGTGGACTGTCTGCGGTGCAGGGGCTCCGTTTTGATCAGCAGCTGAGGTCGGTCTTGAATCACCGACATGTTCTCGGGCTGTCCGCAGAGGAACAGCATTAACTCCTGCTCGGCTGGCAGGTTCCTGTTGAAGCGGTGAAGCGGCGGCGGAATCAGAGCTATCTGAGGATCGCTCCCTAGTCTGATTCCGACGGTTGCTTTGGGATCGAGTTCTCATGGCTGAATTGCTCGTTTCCCACAGACGGCGCCAAATGTTGGATCGTGAAATCCTGAATGCTGATCTGGCAGTGAATTGAATGCCAGACAAGGTTGGGATGACGCTTCAGCTCCAACTCCGGTGAACCTGCAAGTAGGGGAGCGCAACAGAGGGGGTGCCTCTGGGTCCCTCTCCGATGCTTAAATGAGTATATGTGTGTATAAAACTCAAAACGTAAAGAACGTATGTAAAGCAAGGGTATTTATAGGGTAAGAGAGATAGAACCGTATATGGCAGCTGAATATCTTAGTGTATATTGTGTTGCCGAAGATTCAGATTGTCAGTTACTGCGAGATATTGCAGTTACCAAATCTAATCCTTAGTGAATATGTGACCGAGATATGCGGGATATCGTGGCCACTTCCTTATTAACGGTTTTGTGGGACCAGAGGAGAGAGACAAGTCTCTCTTCGGGGCGAGCACTCCCATGTCGAGCAGTGGAAGGTCGCGACTTGGTAGAGAATGGCGAGCAGTCTGAGAGCCTTTGGCGTCCCTATAGACGTTGGGCTCGATGGTGGGCCAAGTTTGGCTTGTACTTGGGCCGATCCGGTTCGGATGTCATGGGTTTACCCCCTCTATAGTTATTGGGCCTTCGATGCCTTTTCTTACTGAGCTGTCACTATTGATACCCAACAGAATGCATCTGAAGTGAAGAACAAGAAAGTGAGGAAATAAACTTAAATTGACCATAATTTCTAGCTACCCCCACTAAATTAATATATTCTGGATGGACCAAACAAAATGATATATGGATCATTCAGAGATCAAACAGGGGCAACAAGAACTGAACACGGACGAATACTGAAACAAATATGAAAACATATGTAGTGGAAGGGGAAGACTAGGGTTTACCATGTGAAGAGATACAACAACTTATGCGGAAGTGGAGAGGTCCGCCCCTCCCCCTTCAACCCCCGCTCCTCCCCTACCCCTCCAGCCGCCCATCTCCACCCCACCCCCAACCTTCCAGCTCCTCGCCTTCGTTGCAAACCTAATTTGAATTGGAATAGTTGTGAAGAAGACGAACTGAACTAATAAGTGAACTGATAACCTTACAAAAAGAACCATGCACTAGAGTTTCTAAAATATCTCTTGCTAATATTACCCTATAGATGTAAGTTGGTTTGATAGAATCATGTATCAATATTTGCCTTTCGTGTGAGTTAAAAATTTCCAACAAATGGCATCACAACATTGATAGAAGAACCGATGAATATCGTCCTACCATTGTCTACATTTTGGTAGAACAACATTAGATATCGTCCTACCATTGTCACAACATTGATAGAACATTTTGGTTTACGAGCCTCGCATTAGATTTGAAAAATTCATATTCAACATAAAAGTCAAATAGCAATCGTAAGAGGTAACTTACCATTTTGAAGTCAATAACAAATTTGTTTTTTGAATTCTATTAATATTTTGATAACAAAATCAGGATTTTCACGGGAAGTTATAGAATGAATCCATACTTGTTGGGTTTGAATTTTTCGGATATGACTTGACAGTGAAATTTATGTCAATTGCTTGATGACCGCACGCTTTCGCCTTAGCTCCGATGAACCTGCAAGAAAGGGAGCGCAACAGAGGGGGTGCCTCTGGGTCCCACTCCGATGCTTAAATGAGTATACTGTGTGTATGAACTCCAAACATCATGAACGTATGTAAAGCAAGAGTATTTATAGAGTTGGAAGACCAAACCGTTTAGGGCAGCTGAATATCTTTGTAAATAGGGCGACGAGAGGAGTTATGTAGAAGATCAGATGTTAGTTTTTGTGGGAGAACATAGTGATATGAATTAGGGCTGAGAAAAATGTTGAATAGAGAGTAAAAAAGTGATCTTTTGGTAAAACTTTCAACTTGTTTATTTTCATTTCAGTACATTCTTTATATATACTACAAGCTGTTTACTTTTTTACTGTAAATGCTAATGATGCTAATTGACAATCGGGTCCTGTTCTTTTTGACAATTTGTTGTTGCTAGTCTAGTGCTGATATTGTTGAAAAATGTTGAAGCTGGAGCTGCACCTTTTGACTGGTAAAGTGTTACCTTTGTTGACACTCTCCCTCAAGTTGGGTAGTAGGATCTACAATACCTAACTTGTAGAGGACTGTTTGTAATACTTTCCCAGTAACTACTTTAGTCCAAATATAAGCTAACTGGATCTCTGACTTAACCCACGAAAACTCAACCAGTCCATCATCTAATTTTTCTTTGATGAAATGACGGTCCACTTCAATATGTTTTCTCCTGTCATGTTGCACAGGATTTTCAGATATACTGATTGAAGCTTTATTATCACACATCAACTTGCGCATATGCTTGATTAGAAATCCCAATTATGCTAGAAGTTTTCTCAACCACAAAACTTCAGTCAGACCCTTTACAATACCTCGAAACTCTGCTTCAACACTTGAAAGTGTTACTACCTTCTGTTTCTTACTTTTCCAGGTTACGAGGTTTCCACCTACCAGAGTGAAGTATCCTGAGGTGGACTTCAGTCTATGGGATGGCCAGCCCAGTTTGCATCCGTGTATGCTTGAAAATCGAGGTGTCCATTTTTGTCAAACAGAATTCCTTTGCCAAGAGAACCCTTAAGATACCTAACAATTCTCAACGCAGCTTCCATGTGAACATCTTGTGGATTGTGCATGAATTGACTTACTACTCCCATAACATATGAAATGTCTGGTCTTGTATGTGCCAAGTAGATAAGTTTACCAACTAACCGTTGATATCTCCCACAGTCTACTGGTTTACCTCCATCTATCATTTTCAGCCAATGGTTTGGAACTAGATATGTATCAGCTGGTTTACAGTCTATTAACCCTACTTCATCTAGAAGATAGATTATATATTTCCTATGGGAAATACAGATACCTATTCTTTATCTCAAAATTTCAATTCCAAGAAAGTATTTGAGACTTCCCAGATCCTTCATTTTAAAGTCTGAGAATAGATTCTTTCGGAGTTGACTGATTTCTTCCTGGACGTTTCCAGTAATTATCATGTCATCCACATAGATAATTAGATAGGTAATCAACTCACCTTTGCGTTGATAAAACAACGTATGATCTGCATTACTCTGTTTGTATCCATATTTCTTCATGACAATGGAGAATCTTCCAAACCAGATTCTAGGTGACTCATTGAGACCATATAATGCCTTTTTCAGTTTGCAAACTTGGTTTGGCTGAAAATTTGATTCAAAGCCACGTGGATTTCTTATACACTTCTTTTTTGAGATCCCCATGCAGAAATGCGTTCTTCACATCGAATTGGTGAAGCAGGCAATCTTGGTTTGCCGCTATTGAGAATAGTACCTGAATTGTGTTTATTTTTGCCACGGGTGAGAATGTCTCAGAGTAATCAATTCCATATGTTTGAGTATATCCTTTCGCCACCAATCGATCCTTGTATCTTTCTATTTTCCCATATCCGTTGTGTTTAATTGTAAATACCCACCTACAACCAACTGGTTTTTTTCCTGTGGGTAGCTTGCATCTTTCCCATGTTTGATTTTTCATGAGAGCTTCTATCTCAACTTCCATTGCCTGATTCCATTGTCTGTTTCCCTTTGCTTCTTATACCGTTCTTGGGGTAGTTTCATTGTAGATTCTGACTCTAAAACTTCTTGATGTCGCAGATAGACTCCCCCTGTTGCCATAATCAACTAGATACCGCAGTCTGCTTGGTTTATGGTTTGGTGAGTACCTCTTGGGAGGCATGGTTGTTCGTGGAGGTAGTATATATCTCCCAGAGTTCTCCTCCTCTACTACTTATTCTGGATCATCAGTTTCGAATACGAAAAATGAATGATCTATAATGGGAGTAGTACATACCTCAGGATTTCCAGATGTCAGAGACTCTTAGGACGTACTGCTAAGTTCGATGGACCGTTCTTCTGTTTTAGAGGTGACATCGTTTGGACTGATATCTGGTTCTTTTAGGTGAGTATTGGACATGTTCTTATTATGGTTGGACGTCTTAACCCAACTTAAGCAGTCATTCTGACTACTCTGGTTCTCCCCCTGACCGCTAAGTTGAGGTAAGTAATAGTACTCGGTTTCAACAAAATTACAATCCAGTGTAGTGTAAATGCGATGTGTAACTGGATTGTAACATCGATACCCTTTTTGATGTGAACCATACCCAACAAAGACACACTTGATATCACATGGCTCAAATCTAATCCTTTCAGACTTTGGAATGTGGATAAAGACGGAACACCCCAAAACTCTTGGTGTGAGATCCGAGACTTGAAATGTTTTGGTGTGTTGGGATAATATGTGGAATGGAGTACGAAAATCAAGAATTTTTGTAGGTAGACGGTTAATAAGGTAGACTGCTGTAGCTACAGCTTCTCGCCAAAAATATTGGGGCACATGAGACTCAAGCATAATAACTCAGGTAATTTCTAAGATTATCCTGTTTTGCGTTCTACAACTCCGTTTATTGTGGGGAATTATAACAGGTGGTCTGGTGGATGAGCCAATGCTGTTTAAAAAATTGGGTGAGAGTTTGATTAACATATTATCCTCCATTGGCTGATCGAAGAACGCGAATTTGTTTTTGATACTGGATATTAACAAGGTTATAGAAAGACACGGATTTATCTGGAACTCCAGACTTATTTTTTAGGAAATATACCCAAGTCATTCTTGAATAGTCGTCAATAAATAGAAAAAACAAATACCAGAAAACGACTATTTATAGAGTTTGGAGCTGGACCCCAGACATTTGAATGAACCAACTCAAACACTGAATTGACACGCGTATTATTTGATGGAACAGTAGTTCTATGACTCTTAGCATAAATGCAAGTTTCATATGGACTACAATTCCTATCCTTAAAACTAAGAAATTAAATACTGAGATAGAAGGGTGATGGATGCCCTAATCAACGGTGCCATAACCAGAACTGTCTTCCTACCGTCCCGTGAGCCCTTCGCGCAGTCCCTTGTTGAACCACCTCATCCACATAGTATAGTCAATGTCGCTCAGTTCTAGGCCCAATTATCTCATTCGTCTGGATATCCTGTAAAATACAGCAATTCAGATATATCAGTACTGTACAGTTTAATTCTAATGGCGTGACTAATTGATAATAATTTACACAACAATGATGGCACATAGAGACAATTAGACACTTTCAAATTTGGAGAAACTTGAATTGTGTCGACACCCGTTACTGGTGTAAGACTCCCATTGGTAGTCTGAATTTTTTCCTTCCTTGGAAAAGTCCAAGAAATTATGTCTCGACTATCGTGAGACATTGTATCCGTTGCTCTGTAGTCAAATATCCACTCGGAACATTTATCGAGGTTAAAATCCTATTTATCACAAACTATAGGGTCACTTTTGCAAATATTTGTAATTAGGTCACCTAGGTCACCTCTCCTTTCCCTTGCATTCACATATCCCCTTCCAAGCTCTCCTAGGTCTCCATTTTGAAGCTTCTCCCCTGCAGGCCTCCTCTCCTCCGATTCGTCCCTACCTTCGGTCACGTCCACGTCACTTTTGCCCAGACTCCTCACCCTTCCTTCATCTTCATTCCAGGTAAGCCACGGTTCGTCCCCGTGGTTCGAACCTTCCTCCTTCGGCCACGTAATTTATGACCATCTCGTCTCTTCCTTCATCGAATCTGGTGCTCGGGTTCCACTTGCTATCGTTGGTGGCCGCAAGGTTTCCCGCAGCAGGTGGCTCCCACGACAACTGATTTTCCTTTCTCGGTTCGTTTTTGCTCGTCCCACTAATCGGGATACTCGACTAGTTTGAAGCGTTCCTCTTTGGTGTACCAGTTCATTCCGCAATGGGAGCATCAGAGTTTGTTTTTCGCCCCCGATTGCTTCTCACGATCGGCATTGCTTAGGGTTTTGCCCCTTCCGACCCCGGTTGTGGTTCTGGATCTGGCCGTGAGACCACTTCCGATTGTTGGTTCTCCGATGGCCGATTGGTTAAGGATATTGGTTTTGGTTGCCTCCCGTCGAACCTGTGCATATGCCCGTTCGACCGAAGGTCGTGGCTCCTCCTTAAGTATCTCTCGCCTTGTTGTTTCGTACATGATATTAAGTATGGCTAGAAACTGAAATAGACGGGTTTCCTGACGCTCTTTGTTGTATATCGTGATATCTTCTTCATGCCTCATTGGATTCAGATGTTGTCAATCTATTGCTTGCCAAATTCCCTGCAGGATGTTGAAATAGCATTCCGGGGGCAATTTTCCTTGTCTCAGCTCGCTAGCCTTGACATGGAGGTCGTATGTCTGTAGGACATCCCCTCCTATATCGTAAGTTATTTTCAGAGCACTCCATAGTGCTTTTGCGCTCGGGTATGCTGCGAAATTCCCGATCACGTCTGGTTCGATATTCTGTATAATCCAGGAAAAATGCATAAGTCTCGTTCCTCCCACTCCTGGTATGTTGGCTCAGTTGGGGTTGGTGGCAATGGAACCCTGGTAATGTGGTTGAGTCGTCGTCGCTCTCCACTTGTTGCCTTCATTACAATTGCCCATAGCGGGTAATTGGATTCATTTAACTTAACCGTCGCGGTCAAGTTTTCTGACGTATATTGATGTTGTTGGTCGATGGTTGAGTTTTTCGTGGCTGAATTTTCCATATCAATTCTCAGAATTTTGAGAAGAGTTGTGGCTAAATCATCTGTCTCTTCTGTGGTTCCGGATTTGCCTGCTTCTGGTGTAGACATGGTGAATCCGGTTGTTGATTCGGTGCACCCTTCAGCTGAGAAAGGTGTAAACACCTGATTTTGGCTCAAAATACCGTATGCGAGTAATCGAGATTGGGAAAATATATATAGTATATATATATATATTTGAAAACTAAAAAAAAAAATAAAAAAAAAATATTAAAACAATATTAAAAAATTCAAACGGTGGAAAATTTCCTCTTTTCCACCGTTTTTATTTTTTATTATAAAAAACATTTTTTTTATTATTACAAAAAAAAGTTTTTATTAATTAATTAAATAAGTATTCATTTCTTCTATAAAAGGGAGATGAATGAATGGTGATTAAGGAAAAATGAAGCTACGATGATTCAAAGAATGAGAATGGGAGACTGAGAGAAAACAAATAGAAAAATAAAGAGTGAAAAATATCGGTGATTATCAGTCTCGGTTTCTCGTACGGTATTTTAACCTCCAATGAGTTAGGTATATTTCTCTCATATTCAATATCATATTTGTATTTTATAAATGTGAAATACAATTGCGAGTTTATATACATATATTATATATTTACGTATAATATACTTGTTAATATATATATATATATATATATATGTATAAATATATATTATACATATATATATATATATATGTATATTATATATTTACGTATAATATACTTGTTAATATATATATATATATATGTATATATATATTATATATTTATATTATGTTTATGTAATATTATTATATCTATATGTATAATATATATTTATATTATGTTTATGTATTACTATATATATCTATATGTATAATATATATATTTATATTATGTTTATGTAATACTATTATATCTATATGTATAATATATATTTATATTATGTTTATGTATTACTATATATATCTATATGTATAATATATTTATATTATGTTTATGTAATACTATATATATCTATATGTATAATATATATTTTTATTATGTCTATTATGTAATACTATATATGTATATGTATAATATATGTATATGTAAAAATAAATAATTTCAAAAATGACTTAGGTCATTCCGAAACTTTGATGAAGGTTACAACTCAATACTTGGACTCTCTGGTCATTTCTGGGACGTTATCGAGTGTTATAAACCAAACCGGAAAAATTTTGGGCCATTTGTGCAATTTTTGATTTTTTTTTTATTAATTCAGCTCGTTTTTTTTTAAAAATTACATTTTGATTTCTAAACTTTTCTAGACATTCCATGATTTCTCAAAATGTTACAAATAAGTCTAGAATAATTTTCGGGTTATTTTTGGAGCTTTACCAAATGTTACGAATAAGTCCACAATAGTTTAGGGTCATTTCTGCAATTTTTGAATATATTTGTACAATTCAGCTCAAATTTTAATAAATTGCATTTTGGTCCCTATATTTTTTTGGACTTCCTATAACTTCTCAAATTGGGACAAATTAGTCCATCGAGCTTAATATCTTCAAAAATCATTCGTGCATGTTTTGACATGTTTAAAATGGCTCGAGAGTTAAACCATTTTTTCGAGCACGATTAACTTTAGTTCTCTTTTGTTTATTTGAAATTAGCTCATAAAAATAAATGTTTGTACATGGTTTGTTTAATTTAAGGAAAATGCATTGGGCCAAGCATGATCAAAACGGGCAATTCGGGTAGATTGAAAAACATTCAAAAGCAAACTAAAGTACCGAAAGGGTGGATTATGAGCTTGCGAGCTTTTAAGACGTAATCAAACCCCCGAACACGTTTCTCTTGACGTAGACCTTTCCAAGCCCTAGGATGTTAACTCCATGTACCCTATGCAAAATTTTAGGATTCCGATTAGCCTTCAATTAATCGGTGGCGACTCTTTCAATTTTTTCGGTCCGGTTGATGACCCTGCTCGACTGGACCCGTTGGTTAAGACCCGACATTTTCAAACGAAATTTAAAATATTTTCAAAAAGGGGCGGGGAAAGTTGGATCTAACGTCCGACAATTTGGCGACTCTGCTGGGGATCTCTTTTAGAGGGTTTAGGCTTTGTTATGTTTGCTTTGCCATATTATATTTTGCCGTATCCATTTTGACTGTTTGCTCATTCTTGCAGTTTCAAATTTTGTCCAAAAGGCGATGTAATTGTAATAATTCAAAAAAAAAAAATTAATTGTTGTTTTGCACACAACACGCTGGTTACCATTACCCGCTCGGACCTGGAGCACATTAAGATCTTAGGGAGTTTAGTAGGGAATGCGCCCGGAGCGGTTTGGACCTCCGGCACGCACCCAAACAACTCAACTCGATGATCGGAATGGGCCTGTGATCCTCTTTAGGGGGTGAGGTTTCGCTGGTTCAGAGGACCTAGAAATTCCATCCATTTAGAACAAAAGCTCCACACTGTGTTTAGTCTTTACCAGTTTTGTGTGTATTTCCAATTTTGGGCCCAACTAATGTAAATGAGATTTCGGCCCAAGTATTTGGATACGAGATTGGCCCACAACCCATGAAGAAATTTGGCCAATGAAGAAGTTTGATTCATTGATGTAAATGTGTTTTGTTTTGGCCCTAGATCATGACATGTATAGGATTGGGTTTTTGTATTTTATATTCCAGACTGTTGTAAATGTAATACGAGCCTTACTAATGAAGTTAAGTTCTCGTACTTGCATTGCATTTTTCAAAAAAAAAAATGTAAGTTCCGTTCATTCAATCTTGTATCCTTAAAACGTTTCACGCACTATCTTTGGTAAGGATGAAGAAAAAATCATTGCCCTCACATTAAGGCCATACAGCCCCCTACGGTCGAAATTGCTTGAATATGGAAAGTCATGACAAAAGGAAATCAGAAATACGTGAACAAGAAGATTGACGAGGTTCACGAGCTCGTAAACTACATAGTCAATTGGATTCTCCTTAACTCCTTGTTTGAATTCTAGAATATGGAAAACGCGTCTATGTGATTAAACAACAGAATACGTTCACAAGTTCCATTTGGCACCTACAAATCTGTCTTTCGGACCAGAGGAGATCATCGGGGATAGACTCCAACAACCACCGTCATTCTAGCAATGTGGGAGCATCTTGGAAAAATGTGGGGGCGACGTAGCTAAGTTGAATGACACCCTTGAACAGTTCATACGAAGAACGTGGCAAATAAAAATATTTTCAAAATACATGTCCTCGACCTTCATTCGAACCAAGGTTCAAGCAACAAATGCACTCAATGAGCTACGTCGTTGTGTGAAACGTCTTAAGAACTAGACATCGATTGGCCAAATCCTTATAAAGTATTTCTGAAAAAAACTTTTGCCATACATGCAATCAAAGTCTACGAATGGAATGAACGGAACATGCAAAATTTTTGAAATCAATCATGCGTGATCAATTGTGTATTCATCCTTCTTACTACGATATTTTGGATTTAGGTTTTCAGGAATCCATGCGACATTTGAAGACTCCAACACCTCAAGCACATGAGGAGAGAATCATCCAACTAGAACATACCATGCACGTCGTGAGTTCCTGCACAGTGCAGTCAATCGTTGGCATGACCTCCTAGGTCGAACGAATTTTGGCTCTTCTAAGCTCCAAGCAAGCGTGACTACCACAGTATCCCCGACCTCGTCTTCCCGAGCAACATTACTGTCGTGGCACCTCATCAATCCATGTCAGACACTTTTGCCATCCTGACCAAGCTCCACCTCCCACATATGACCATTCCTGACCAAGACCCACCTCCCACATATGACCTTCCCACACCCGGAAGGACAAATACACTTTTAGGATTGGGTTTTCGTCCTAATTTTAAAGATTATGAAGTCGCTTGGAGGAAACATTTAGCGAAAAGTTTAGGGACATTGTTGTTTCCTCTCCTCGTTGTTTCATTCCCAGGCCCACCACAAGTGATCCAACTCGATGACATTGATGCTCACAAGGGCTTGTCAGGCTTATTTCAACTGGTATCACCATTGGAGCTCTGCTTGATGAAGCTCCCTCATGCCTTTTTGATTGTCTACTCGTTAGTGGGGCACCCTTGCCGAATCTGACTCTATTCATTACGGAGAAGGATCTGTTGGCCCAAACGACATTGCAATTTGGAACATAAAATAAAGCAGATACCAAATTATATTAATTCTTGAATGCAGTGAGTGAGGAGTATGATCAGGAAAAACGAGATTTACTCTGACAAAAAACTGTTACCTGAGGTAGAATTGACTTATGCAACTATCCGATCAAGGAAAGGACCAGAGATAAGTAATGGGTACGACAGCAAGGAGGGACACCGAGGTTCCCATCATCAGAATTGAGTTTGTCTTCTATGTTACACCTCGCTTAGAGAAAGTGACAATCATAGTCAAACCGACCCAAGCCACCAGACTACATTCGACCACCGGAAAAGGGAAGGTTGTTTTACAAAGTAAAGGAGATGAGAAAAACAATTCCCTGTCGTTTGATCGAGCTAAAGCAAAGGCGACTTAAATAGAGATGAAGAGACGTCGTTGTTAACACAGGGGAGACGCCATCAAGATGTCATTATTGACAAAGGACATACGCCATTGTTGACACGGGGAAGACGCTGTTGTTGACTCCTGCATAAGAGTCACCATTGTTGACACGGGACAGACGCCGTTGTTGACTCCTGCAGAGGAGATGCCTTTGTTGACGCTCTCTATTGTTGACAACAGGGGAGACGTCGTTGTCGATGCATAGAGACACCATTGTTGGCAACGTCGATCGGAAAGGCTTGAAATGTAGCCACTACAGAAAGTCGTAACAGCAAGGCAGAGTACTTCCAACTGTTTGGATTCCCCGAAGGGTGGAGAAACCCATGGATGGACAACAACATCGATGCCAGCAACGTCGTCACCATGAGAATGATAGCTACGAAGAAGAAAAGCAGGCCAGCGATCACCTTGTGTTCTTATTTGCGTCCTTGCGTATAAAACAAATTAGCAACACTCGAACCCATGAGTAAAATTTCTTCGGAAAACCAAAAACTGCGAATGGAGATCATTCCCAGTCCAATCAATATGAACGCAGTCAGAAAATACTATCCTTAAGGAGTTCATAACCATAAATCGAACCTCCAAAAGTGAGAAAAAATTCTCGCCAAATCGAAAACCCGAAAGGGCGGTTTAGGAAAATATTAGGGAAAAGGGGCATGATTGAAAATCCCCCAAAGGACAATCATGGCAAAAGGAGAGAAATCAAATCCCTGCAAGGTTGAAAACCCGAAAGGGCAACCTAGGCAAAAATTAAGGGAACCGAGAGGTGCGGTAAAAAATACCGTAGCTAAAACATTGAAAAGCGAGAGATTTTAAAAAAAAAAACTTCAAGTCAATCCAGACTATCGGGGCAAGTTTGTACCTAAATATGAAGGGATTTATGTCATCAAAGAGATTTTCAGTGGGGGAGCCATGCTCATCACTGACATGGACAATAAAGAACTCCCCAATCCAATCAATGTGGATGCAGGAAAAAAACTCGTAATCAGAAAGCGAGCCTCCAAAAACGAGAGAAATTCCCGCTAAATTGAAAACCTGAAAGGGCGGTTTAGGCAAAAATTTAGGGAAGAGGGGCATGATTAAAAATCCCTAAAAAGGGCGATCATGGAAAAAGGAAAGGAATCAAATCTCTGCTAGGTTGAAAACCCAAAAGGGCGACCTTGGCAAAAAATTATGGGAATCGAGAGGTGCGGTAAAAAAATACCGTAGCAAAAGGAAAGAAAATCAAGAGATAAAAATAAAAATAAAATGCTCAAAAGTGGACGACAATGTTTCCCACAGTAGCAATAAAAATAAGTTGTGATCGACATTAATTTGAGTTGCCTCGACAACTTGCATGGATACACCTTGTGAACATAGCATGAATGGCTTTAGGGAACTCCATCAATAAGGACTCCAAAGTCGATTAATGAGAAAACAGTCTGAGAAGTCCGCACAAGCAGTCAGACATCTCGAGAAGGGTTTTAACCTCCAAAGTGAATTACAAGTTGATAAGCGGAGCTTTTAGGGTCATTCTCGACGACCAGGACCTGTAGTTATCCAGCTTCTGGGAGACACAAGCCGACAAGCAGAGTCTTTAGGTGCTCAGCCTCCGCAAGTTATTCCCAACGATCAGAACCTTTAGATCTCTAGCTTTTGAAAGTTACAAGCCGACAAGCAGAGCCTTTGGGTGTTCAGCCTCCGCAAGTCATCCCCAACGATCATAACCTGTAGATGTCTAGCTTCTGAAAGTTACAAGCCGACATGCAGAGCCTTTAGGTGTTCAGCCTCCGCGAGCCATCCCCAACGATCAGCACCTATAGATGTGCATCTTCTGAAAGTTACAAGCCGACAAGCGGAGCCTTTAGGCGTTCAGCCTCCTCAAGTAATCCCCAACGATCAGAACCTGTAGATGTCCAGCTTCTGAAAGTTACATGCCGACGAACGGAGCTTTGAGGTGTTCAACCCCCGCAAATCATCATCAACGATGCTTTTGGCCAGAAAATTCCTTTAGGTGTTCAGGCTTCGCAAGTCATCATCGACGACCAAGACCTGTAGTTATCCAGCTTCTGGGGAAAAAAACAACGACAAGCGTAGACTTTAGGTGTTCAGCCTTCGCAAGTCATCCTCGACGACCAGGACCTATAGTTATCCAGCTTCTGGGAATCACAAAGCAGACGAGCGGAGCATTTAGGTGTTCAGCCTCCGTAAGTCATTCTCGACGACCAGGACATGTAGTTATCCAGCTTCTGGGAGTCACAAGCCGACAAACGGAGCCTTTAGGTGTTCAACCTCCGCAAGTCATCCTCGACGATTAGGACCTGTAGTTATCCAACTTCTGGGAGTACCAAGCCGACAAACGGAGCCTTTAGGTGTTCAACCTCCGCAAATCATCCCCAACAAGTCACAAGCCGACGAGCGGAGTCTTTAGGTGTTCAGCCTCCGCAAGGCATCCTCGACAACCAGGATCTGTAGGTGTCCAACTTCTGGGAATCACAAGCTGAGGAACGTTTAGGCGCCCAGTCTCCGCAAATCATCGTCAACAATCGGGACTTGTAGATATTCAACTTCCGAAAGTTGCGCGATAATGTTTATCTAGTATGTAAATAATGAAGCGAGAGAAGCCAAAATCACTTGTTTGTCTTTGAACGCACACTCATGAGATCACTTCCATTAGCACGTGCTCAAAGAGGGACAACTGTAAACACCTGATTTTGGCTCAAAATACTGTATGCGAGTAATCGAGATTGGAAAAATATATATATATAAACATATATATGTGAAAACTAAAAAAAAAAATTAAAAAAGTTTAATAAATTCCAACGGTGGAAAATTTCCTCTCTTCCACCGTTTGTATTTTTATTATTAATTTTTTATTATTATTATTACGGTGATTCAAAGAATGAGAATGAGAGAAAACAAATAGAAAAAAAAGAGTGAAAAATATCGGTGATTATCAGTCTCGGTTTCTCGTACGGTATTTTAACCTTCAATGAGTTAGGTATATTTCTCTCATATTCAATATCATATTTGTATTTTATAAATGTGAAATACAATTGCGAGTTTATATACATATATTATATATTTATGTATAATATACTTGTTAATATATATATATATATATATATGTGTGTGTGTATAATATATATTTATATTATGTTTATGTAATACTATATATATATATATATATATATATATATATATATGTATGTATATTATATATTTATATTACGTTTATGTAATACTATTATATCTATATGTATAATATATATTTATATTATGTTTATGTATTACTATATATATCTATATGTATAATATATATTTATATTATGTTTATGTAATACTATATATATATATATGTATAATATGTATTTATATTATGTCTATGTAATACTATATATGTATATGTATAATATATGTATATTATGTATATGTAAACAAAATAATTTAAAAAATGACTTAGGTCATTCCCAAACTTTGATGAAGGGTACAACTCAGTCTTTGGACTCTGGGGTCATTTCTGGGACGTTTTGGGCCATTTGTGCAATTTTTGAATTTTTTTTTCTTAATTCAACTCTTTTTTTTAAAATTTCATTTGGATTTCTAAACTTTTCTAGACATTCCATGATTTCTCAAAATGTTACAAATAAGTCTAGAATAATTTTCGGGTTATTTTTAGAGCTTTACCAAATGTTACGAATAAGTCTAGAATAGTTTAGGGTCATTTCTGCAATTTTCGAAAATATTTGTCCAATTCAGCTCATATTTTAATAAATTTCATTTTGGTCCCTATATATTTTTGGACTTCCTATAACTTCTCAAACTGGGACAAATTAGTCCAACGAGCTTAATATCTTCAAAAATTATTCGTGCATGTTTTGGCACGTTTAAAATGGCTCGAGAGTTAAACCATTTTTTCGAGCACGATTAACTTTAGTTCTCTCTTGTTTATTTGAAATTAACTCATCAAAAAAAATGTTTGTACATGCTTTGTTTAATTTAAAGAAAATGCATGTAGTCTTTTTTTGGGCCAAGCATGATCAAAACGGGCAATTCAGGTAAATTGAAAAACATTCAAAAGCAAACTAAAGTACTGAAAGGGAGGATTATGAGCTTGCATGCTTTAAAGACGTAATCAAACCCCCGAACACGTTTCTATGGATGTAGACCTTTCCAAGCCCTAGGATGTTAACTCCATGTACCCTATGAAAAAGTTTAGGATTCCGATTAGCCTTCAATTAATCGGTGGCGACACTTTCAATTTTTTCGGTCCAGTTGATGACCCCGCTCGATTGGACCCGTCGCTCGCCAAGACCCGACATTTTCAAATGAAAATTTAAAATATTTTCAAAAAGGGTCGGGGAAAGTCGGATCCGACGTCCGACAAAAGGTACCTAGTCCCGGGGCATGGTCGATTGGTAATTGATGAAACAGTTTAACCAGGATTGACACTGCTCTGATACCATGTTGAATAGAGAGTAAAAAATTGATCTTTTGGTAAAACTTTCAACTTGTTTATATAGACTACAACCTGTTTACTTTTTACTGTAAATTTTAATGATGGTAATTGACAATCTGGTCCTGTTCTTTTTGACAATTTGTTGCTGATATTGTTGACAGATGGCGAATCTGGAGTTGCATCTTTCTGCACCTTTTGACTAGTAAAGTGTTACCTCTGCTTACTAAAGAAAACTGGTTGTACCAAAATTTCGACAAAATCGGTCCGAGATCGCTCTGACTAGGATCAAGACCAAGCAGACAAAATTTTTCTTTCAAATTTGGGCCAAGGCTTGGTCTCGTACGATTTCCCTAAAAGTATGACTAGGACTGACCTGACCCGAAATCTGAAAAACCTAGCCCTTTTTTATATTTCGACCTCCTCTTTCCTGTATCTCCATCTCTTTCTTGTCTCTACATCTTCATCGATTGACTTCTTCTCACCATTCCTCTGTTTCCCAATCGAAGCTACACGCAAATAACTTCTCTTTCCCGTCTCTCCATCTCCATCTCTGGAGTAAAATCACCAGTTACACTTAGAGGACCTCTCCGTATTGAAGCTTCCCTCTCTCCGCATCGAAGTTCTCCATCTATCTGCATCGAAACCCTATAGCTCGAAGCTTCCATCTCTCTGCATCGAAGCTCAAAGCATCCGTCTCAGCATCGTCCTCATCTTCCATCGTCCAACTCGAAGCTTCTCCGCAGCACGCCAGCTTCGTCGATTGGGCTTCTTCAACAATCGATATGCTTCTTCTTCTTCTTTCGTCGATTTGTTCGAAATCTCCGCTTCTTCTTTCGTCGTTTTGTTTTTCAAAAAATCGGTCCAAGACCGAGACCGGCCTAAGTCAAGCAAGACCAATTCAGACGGTCTTTTTTCTCTCCAAGAACCGGTCTCGGTCTTTTAAAAGTGAGGACCAAAATTTCGGGTTCGGTCTCTGTATAGCCAAAAAGACCGATCCATCCCACCCGAGCTCACCCCTAATATGAATGAAGTTGTGAAGTGTTGCATGTTTTCTCTCTCTCTCTCTATATATATATATATTCAACAAGGAGAGTAGATTGTAGAAAGAATTATTGCAGTGTGCGTCCTGTTGGGTCGGAAACTCCCAGGTGCTGACTTGGCAGTGCATTGAATGCAAAAGGATGGATGATCACACGCTTTCGCCTGAGCTCCGATGAAACTGAAAGAAGGGGATCACAACAGAGGGGGTGTATATGGGTCCCTCTCCGATGCTTAAATGAGTATACTGTGTGTATGAACTCAAAACGTAATGAACGTATTGAAAAGCAAGAGTATTTATAGAGTGAAGAGATCAAACCGTTATAGGCAACTGAATATCTTGGTGAATATTGTGTCGGTAAAGATTAGGATAGCAGATATTACGGTTATGACGTAATATTGCAGTTGCCGTATGTAATCTTTAGAGAATATGTGCCCAATATACGCGGGAGATCGTGGACATATCTTTAGTGTTTGTTGGTGGGACCAGAGTTAAGAGGTTAGACTCTCTTGGCGAGCACTCCTATGGCGAGTAGGAGGCTTGGACCTTGGTCAATGGCGACCTGTGATGGAGCTTTGGCGTCCACTTTGGTTTGGGTTCGATACTGGACCGTTTTATGAGGGTCAGATTAACCTTAATATGGGCTGAGCCAGTTTGAATGATATGGGTTGTACCCCCTGCAAAGTTATTGGGCCTCTGAGGTCTTTCCCTTATTGAGCCGTCACTTATTAATACCCAACATTTTCCCCCGAAGCTTGAGTTAGTGACGCTTGGACTGGATCTTTTCTGTCCTTATCTGCTATTTGTGCCTTTTTGATACTTCGTATGTTTTGGCGAGCGATTTTTTTGTCGCTTAGAGTTTATGGAATGTTCGATCCTTTACCCTTTTTGTGAATACTTTGGGTTGCTAGGGTTGATGAATGCTCATTCATTACTCTTTGGTGAGCACTACCATAAATAGAGTTTTGGGAGAGGCTTAGAGTAGCTTTTGGCGATCACCTTTTTTGTGTAAGGTCTTGAGCATTTAATCACTGCACTGTTACCCGACGGACAATTGAGGCATGTCTGTCTTTTGTTCTTCCATAACCAAAGCGTAGGCTGACAGTTTTCATACCGTTTCAACCGTTTGTCTCCCCGAGGCGTCTCTTGGAATTCTGACATTGCTTCGATTTTTACCCAAAAGGGTGTAATCATTCTCTGAACCGTTTCAGACGTGCCTGTTCGGTTACCTCCATTTTGGCTATAAAAATCTGAACATTGGCATTTAGTCCTTTACACACTCAGGCCATTTTCCTTCCAGAGAGTTCATTGCTCCTCAGTGCTCTGTTTTCAACTTTCCATTTCTCACTTCTTCGATTTCGAATAGCTTTCTACTGTTTCCATGGCTTCCAAGAATCAATCATCAGGAAAGGGGTCATCCCACAAGCCTTCCTCCAACCAACCTTCCGGTGAGAAGGTTTCGACCAGGGCTAACAATGCCCCTTTGACTATCGGAGACGGTTCCTCGCCTGCGCAGGTCCGGCGGAATCCTGCCCCAAGCCGATTTCTAGGTAATCGACCGCCACGCCGGTGGAGGTGGACGTGCCCGACAACAATGTCTCTGCCTTCTCCCCGACAGGTAAATTTTGATGTCTTCCTTTTGCTTCTTTTTAGGAGGTAAAGCTTCCTCCTTTTAATTATTTTTGTATTATTCTTGCCATACCATGGTGTTCTGAGTAGATATCAAGTCCAATGAGATGAAGCCAACTCAGTTTAAGGCAGTGGTCGCCTTGACAGGCTTGGGAGAAGCAGATGCCCCCAGATACCCGGGCTTAGGTTTGCATTATCCTCGCTATGGAGAGGTTTACATTTATCCGGCCCAGATCGATGCTGGGTTGCGTTTTCCTCTCTGCGACGATTTGCATGAGCTTTGCTGCTACTATGGGATAAGCCCTACGCAGCTGGTGCCCAGCGCCAATAGGATGTGGGTTGGGTTCAAGCTCATATGTTTACGTCAAGGATGGACATATTCACTGGCCCTATTCCAGTGTTTCTACTGATTGGCCGCCGGGGCGAACCATCTTCACCACTTCCAGACTTGGTGGACCAAGTTCGAGGAATGATGGGGTCATGCTTGGAACTAGAATGTTCATTTCCGTATGGTGGACGACTTCCGTGCTACCAACTCCAACTACAAGAAAGTTTACTTCTTTTATAAGGGTAGTGTATCATGGGAGCTCTTTCAGCCGGAAAGGGATACTCCTCCAAGCTTCGGAGACCTGTCGGGGAGCGATCGGAACGCCATCTATGATTTATTCTGACTTCATAGGCAGACGAACTTCTATTCAATCCGCTCGGTGGCAGAAACTTCAGAGTCAAGGCTTAGGCTGGCAGGCATTCATCAGTCCGCACCAGTTTCTAAAGATTGGGTAAATTTTTGACCTGGGGATGAACAACCTGGGGTCGCACAACCTCTAGCAGTCGTAAACCTCTTTGGCGATCGCCATGGACGACCCCAGGCTGGCAGGCATTCATCAGTCCAAGCGCAAGCCAGAGGATGAACAACCTGGGGTTGTCCATGGCGATCGCCAAAGAGGTTTACGACTGTTTCTTATCTTTCCTTCCTCTATTTTAATCTTTAGGTTTTAATAGCCTTGTTGACCATTTTCAGGGAAAGCTGCTGCTGAGGTCGCTTTGAATCCTGCTCCCGCCAAGAAGGCTAGGGGTGAGGAATGCCCTGCTTCCTCCGGGGGTTCTGTTGTTCCCCGGGGAAAGGCTCTCAAGGTCGAAGAGGTCGTCACGCCTGCCTTAAACATGTTTGCTCCCAATCCCTTCAAGGGGACTGGGACTCGGGAGAGGGTTTAGACCCTTGGTGCCGCAACGGGCACCTCCAAGACTCCCTTCGGGGAGTACTGCCCAAGGCGGCAAACCCCAAGAATGGCTGGGGCTCTTGGGGAAATCTCCAGAAGGTGGAGATATCTGACCAGCTCACACTACAGGGTAACCCGGACCTCTGCATGCATCTCCTCAAAGGGATTGTTCCCTTCGGGATAGGGCGATGGTCGCCTCCGAGATGACCAGCATTGAGGGGGTCGTGAGGTCGCATTTCGAGCGGATCGCCCTAGTGAGTCCTTATTCTTACATTCACCCTTAAATCATTTTTTTGACCTCTCCTTGATCTGATTTTACCGTTGCCCCCCTTTTTTTATGTTGTCAGCTCGTCCGCGAGGTGTTGCCGATCGGTCGGATTATAGGGGAGCTCGCTGATAAGCAGGCTGGCCTACTTATCGAGCTGGAGCAGTACCGGAGCCTTGTGTTCACTCCTGACCAGATTGAGGGTTTGAAGGAGAGGGTTGGGGCGGCTACTCAGCTGGTGGAGCATGCTCGCCACGAGTATTTTGAGAAGGATAAGATATTTCTCGACTCCGTGAAGGAGAAAGAGGATGAGATGGTCCTTGCCAATGACAGGCAGGGCAGTTGACAAGTACTGTGTTGAGGTGGAGGCAGCGAATGTTGACCTTAAGGCCTAGCTGAAGGAGTCTGAGGCTGGGAGGGATGCCTTAGAGGCAGAGAAGGAGCAGCTCGCCTCAGAGAAGGAGCAGTTCGCTACATAGCTGAAGGCTATCCCATCCCCCCAGAGCGTGGTCGAGAACTTTAAGAAGTCCGAAGAATTCTACGACTGCGCCTTGGAGGTGATGAAGGCTGAGGTGGCTACCTACCTCTAAGTCCTGGTCGACGAAATTCAGGGGATTGACCCTCAATTTCCTCTACGGAAGGTTAAGTCTCTCCAGGACTTCATCGAGAGTGGCTACTCCAAGGAGGTTCCTGCTCATGTCGGCGAGGAGACTGACCCCGAGGCCGAGAAGGAATTCGCTGCCCCTGAAGAGCCCAAACCTTGAAGTCCCGAGCTCCCCAGGCGATCATATTGTCATTCCTCCTATGTTTTTTGATTAATCACTTATGTTTCCCTTTGTTTTTTGGGAAAGTTTATAATTATTTTTTGATATCAGACTCGGTTATTATAATATTGAATGACTTTATATTCATAAGCCTTTTCCTTTATTTCACTTTGAATGTGTTGGCTATTCTTCCGATGTCTTTCGCCTTTGAATATAATGCTTTTGAAAGTTTTACCATACTTGTTTTCAACTTCTCTTTATTTCATGATAGTCTCGCCATATAGGGTCTTGGACCTTTCCTTAGGCTTTAGAGGGAAGAAGAATAATTCTCTATAGATTCATCTACTCCCCTCGCTAAGTTATCTTAAAGGAATTGTTGCTCGAGTGTAATCCCTTTTAAGGAAACTATCATCCTTTAGAGATGTGTTCGCCTTTTTAAGGTTTTTACCCTTTGTAGTGTTCGCATAACCATGAGGAACTGTTACTCAGGGCCCATTCATCTTTTAGTAAATGATCGCCTTAGGTTAGTTCACCCACTTTCTTGTGTTTGTTTCGCAAAGGAACTGTTATCCTTGATCTGGATTCGTTCGCTTTGGATATCCAACCTTAATATTTGCCCAACTTATAAGGGAACGACTTCCTTAACGGGTCACTCGCCTTTTGTATCAGGACTTCTGCCTGATTTTAGTATCAGGTCTTTTGCCTAATTTTTACCTTAGGTCTTTTCGCCTGATTTTGTTATCAGGTCTTTTGCCTATCTTTGGCGTTAGGTCTTTCGCCTGATTTTGTTATCAGGTCTTTTGCCTAACTTTGGTGTTAGGTCTTTTGCCTGATTTTGTTATCAGGTCTTTTGCCTAACTTTGGCGTTAGGTCTTTTGCCCAATTTTGATATCGGGTCTTTTTGCCTAACCTTGGTGTCAGGTCTTTCGCCTAAATTTGTCTTTAGGTCTTTTGCCCAATTTTGATATCGAGTCGTTTTCCCAAGATGTCGATTCCCCCATTGGGCAAAAGATCAGGCGCCCTCCATTGGGGATAGCAGTGTTGGTGGTCGCCCGGATCGTGGTGCGAACTGTTGACAAGAATCACACTTCTTTGTCAATTCTGCCGCATCTTTGCTCAAGGTTGGCCAATAGTAGCCTAATCTGAAGATTTTGCGTGTCAATGAGCATGCACCTTCATGGCATGCGGCAACTCCTTTGTCAGCTTCACAGAGAACTCTTTCTGTCTCGGGATGAGAGATGCACCTTAGATAGGGAGTTGAATATCCTCGCTTATAGAGCTCTCCATCCATATAGCTTGCAGACAGACGACTTATTGTCGTGGACTCGCCTTCGTCTTCTGGGAGTATTCCTTCTTTCAAGAAGTTCTGGAACGGAGTCATCCAGGTTACCTACCCTTGAATGTTAAAGACTTCTGCTCGGTTGTCGAGAACCGAATATAGAGCTTGTTCCAGAAATTACACATCCTGAATTCTTGCCCCTTCGAACGCCAACTTGCTTAGAGAGTTTGCTAGATGGTTGTCTTGGCGAGGAATAGACTCAATCGCAAAAGTTGGGATTTCGGCGATGAATTTTTTAGCTATCTCGAGGTACTTTTTCATATTTTCTACCTTTGCTTCATTAGTGCCATTGATTTGATTGACAGTTAGCTCTGAGTCGCTTTTTGCCCTGAGTGACGTTATACCCATTCCTTTAGCGAGTCACATCCAGTGATAAGAGCTTCATATTCAGCCTCATTGTTGGTTGCCTTAAAAGTAAGGGCGATCACTTACTTTAAAGGCTCGCCCTCAGGGGGATGAGAATTAATCCTGGCCCCGAGCCTTCTCTTGAAGAGAATCCATCAGTATAGAGTTCCCAGCCTTGGCTTGTATCTGCTCACTGACTTGGCCAGTTTTTTGCTTCTGTTAGACCATTGCCTGTTCTTTCCACTATGAAATCTGTCAATGCTTGACCTTTGATGGCTGTTTTCGGCGCACATTTGATCTTGAATTCGCTCAACTCGATCGCCCATTTAACCATTCTTCCTGAAGAGTCTGGCTTCAGCAGGAAGTGTTTGAGAGGCTGGTTGGTGAGGACTGTAATGGCGTGCGCGTGAAAGTATGGTCTTAACTTTCCAGCAGCAATAACTAAGACATAGAGATACTTCTCAATGTGGACATATTTTATTTCATCTGAATTAAACATCTTGCTTACAAAATACACTGAACTCTACTTATTTTCCTTTTCTCTTATTAATACGGCACTAACTGCAACCTCGATAATACTCAGATAAAGAAAGAGTTGTTCATCGGTAATGGGCTTCGCCAAAGCTGGAAGTGTTTGCAGGTGTTCCTTTAATGATTGAAAGGCAGCCTCGCACTCCGGTGTCCACTCGAACTTGTCGTTGGCCTTGAGAGTCTTGAAGAACGGGAGTAACCTTTCGCTCACCCTAGAAAGAAAGTGATCGAGTGTGGTCAGGCGGCCATTCAGACATTGGACCTCCTTGTGTCAAGTTGGTGATGTCATCTCCGGGTTCGCATCTATTGCACGCTCGCTTACCATGAATCCCATAATTTTGCTTGACTTGACTCTGAAGGCACACTTTACTGGGTTTAGGCGAACGATGTGCCTCCTCATGCACTCGAATGCTTCTCGAAGGTCTTCTGTGTGAGGACTTCCCTTTATCGTCTTGACGAGTATGTCGTCCACATAGGCCTCCATGTTGCGCCCCAACTTGTCTTGAAACAGTCGGTTTACCATTCTCTGATAGACTGAAGGGCATCACTTTGTAGAAAAGTATATCTCCGTCTACATAAAAGCTTGTATGGGCTTCATTGGTCGGGTGCATTAGGATCTGGTTGTAGCCTGAAAAGGTGTCCATGAAGCTCAGCATTTCATGACCGAAGGTTGCATCGACCAGCTGATCAATTCGAGAAAGGAGATATGAATCTTCCGGGCAAGCTCTGTTCAGGTAACGAAAGTCGACGCACATTCTCCACTTGCCGTTTGATTTATTCACGAGAACAGGGTTGGCGACCCAGCTCTGAAATCGCACCTTCCTTACAAAGTCGGCTTCGATCAGCCTGCCTACTTCCTACATGATCGCCAAACGCTTGTCGGATCCAAATGATCTTATCTTCTGAGCAATCAGCTTTATCGAGGGATCTATCCTTAGCTCATGAGAAATTATGTCGGTGATGATGCCTGGCATGTCACTGGGCTTCCATGCGAAGAGTTCTTTGAATTATTTCAAGAGGGAAGTCAAGGCGTTTCTCTGGTCGTGTCATGGTATGTCACAGAATGGCTGTCGAGATTCCTCCGCCGATCAGAATTCTCTTCATATCGCAGTCGTCGACTTCAGCTGTGATAACTAGCGCATCATTGTGCGGAGTGGTGACGTGTTTCAGGTCGTCCTCGGAGAATGAGATGATGCAATCCTCTTCAGTCCGAGATATCTTTCCCAGCTGAATAGCTGTAGAAATCTGAGCAGCATAGACTTCTCTTGTATTGGACCCCTCGCCTCCGCACCAAACCCTCCAGCAATCAGGTTTATCACCCTTCTGCTCTAGGATGGGGGAGATTGCTCGGACGGAGCTGACGAGTGGTTTCTACGTGGGGGCGTTCGACTTCTGTCTCGTCCGACCACAAATTCCTTCAACATGCCTCTATGTATCAGCTTCTCGATGCCGCGCTTGAGGATGCGGCAATCATCTGTTTTGTGACCTTTGGCCTTGTGGTATCTGCAGTAGCTTTGTGTGTCCTTCCCCATTGGTTGAGCACTCTTGCGGGGTATTGGTGGCCTTGCCAGAGACCTTCTTTCCATCTCGACTAGTACCGCTCAGATCTGCATGTTTAAAGGCGTGAAATACTTGGGGACCTCTGGAAGTCTAGGTCCTGGGATTTCCGATCTGGGTTGCCTCGATCCTTCTTGTCCTTCGTTTCCTTCTTACCATCGCGTCGGGGCTCTGGAACCACCCTTAGGCAGGTTGTCAGGAAATTGGCTTCGGAGTTCGCCCTTTCCAGGTCTATGAAACCTTCCGCCCTCACTGCTAGCTCCTCAATCGTCTCTATCTCCTGAACGTGGTAGCTGTTGCGCAGTTTTCTCGAGGCTTTGTTGGCTACATCAAGTCCTCTTTAAAGGCTCGAATTATCTTCCCATCTGCGACTCGGCGATATATTTCTGTGACGTTCTTATGAAAACGCCCGTAGAAATCGGTCAATGACTCTCCTGGTTGATATTTCACTACGTATAAGGCGACCACACTTTTCAGCAGTTGACGCTCGCCCAAATATCGCTCCAGGAATTTTCTATTGAGTTCGGACCAGGTCCCTATCGATCCTGCAGAGAGTCCGAAGAACCAGGATGACGCCGAACCCGAAAGGGTCGACGGAAATAACAGGGCTAAGTGATTCGGATCGTTCGACTTACCCAAAAGAGAGGTTTCATGCTTGTTGGCATGTATGATAGGATCTCCTCCACCACTGTATTCGGGGATGGCCATGACGACTACATCCTTTGGAATTTTGATCATTACCAGATCAGTGCTGAAGGGATGAGTTGATTGCTCCCGGAAAGGGAGGCATGACGGTCTCACGTTGTTCCTTGAGCCTTTTGCTGATAAGCTCCTCAACTTGGTCAAGAGTGCACTGATTCTGCGGTCCTCTAGTCGGTGCGGAACTCGATGGATTGACATAGTGGGTAACTATCGGCGCCTCAGTTGAAACTGGAGGTAATAACTGGTGTCGAGAAGTCATATCTTGATCTTCTTGAGGGGCAGTGGTGCCAGGATTTCCACTTTCTGCCTGTCGTGGCCCCGTAGGGCGAGGATCTTCCTGAGGAGCAGGGGCTTGTCTGCGAGTCTATCCTATGATGGTCTCCAAGAGGGATATCATCTCCGGGGTTAACTAAATGTTTTCTCTAGCCACTTGAACGGTTGGTAGAGCAGGAATCTCTGCAGCGCTTGGAACGGGGGTCGGTCTGGAATTGCCAACGTGTTCTTGTGCCGGCCTCGGAGGGACGACATTAGGGACTGCTTGGCTAGCAGGTTCTTGAGGGAGCGGCGAAGCGGCGTCGGAATCAGAGTTGTCTGAGGATTGCTCATTGGCCTGGTTCCGGCGATTGCTTTTAGAACGAGTTTGCATGACTGTTTTGCTCATTCCCACATACGGCGCCAAATGTTGGGTCGGAAACTCCCCGGTGCTGACTTGGCAGTGCATTGAATGCCAAAGAATGAATGATCACACGTTGTGTCGCCTGAGCTCCGATGAAACTGCAAGAAGGGGATCGCAACAGAGGGGGTGTCTCTAGATCCCTCTCCGATTTTTAAATGAGTATAATGTGTGTATGAACTCAAAACGTAATGAACGTATTGAAAATCAAGGGTATTTATACAGTGAAGAGATCAAACTGTTATAGGCAAATGAATATCTTGGTGAATATTGTGCCGGTAAAGATTAGGATAGAAGATATTACGGTTATGGCGTAATATTGCAGTTACCGTATGTAATCTTTAGAGAATATGTGCTCAATATACGCGGGAGATCGTGGACATATCTTTAGTGTCGGTTGGTGGGACCAGAATTGAGAGGTTAGACTTTCTTGGCGAGCACTCCTATGGCGAGCAGTAGGAGGCTTGGACCCTGGTCAATGACGACCTGTGATGGAGCTTTGACGTCCACTTTGGTTTGGGTTCGATACTGGACTGTTTTATGAGGGTCACATTAACTTTAATATGGGTCAGCCCGGTTTGAATAATATAGGTTGTACCCCTGCAAAGTTATGGAATCTCTGAGGCATTTCCCTTATTGGGTCGTCAATTATCAATGCCCAACAATTCCAAAGTTTATATTTCTTAAATCATTTTGGCTCAATGTTGTTAATGAGATTTGTGATATTGTATCGTGTATATAGGTTGAACTGACTAAATTACGTAAATCTCGTGTCTTGATTTATTCTCTTTTGTATTTATTGGGAATCATAATTTATAACAATTAGTATGCATTTATATAATATTTATATTTATAAAATGAACCGTTACATTATAAAAAGTAAACACACGTACTATAAATCCACTATTAAATATTTCTTAAGGATTACATTATGGGGTTAGTATGTATACTCTTCTCGAGCATTTGATGTGTATATCTACATCTAAAATGTATGGCAGATTATTTAGAAAAATATATTAGAGGAGGTGTACCATATATACTTAAACACGTCGTGTTATTAAGATTAATACTAGCTTTAATTCTTTCCCGCATGGCGTTTTAGGAGATCCATCAGGAGTGGAACATCCTAAACATGTTTACTTAACACTGAAAATAATTATCACCTGCACCATACTCAATTCATAATGTGTATTAATATTGGCCATGAATTTATTTATTTTCAAAACTCAAATTGAATGCTCATGTTGAATATCTTGCATATGGTTAAGAATGCTAGTTGCAAACACATGTCATGGTACGTAAGTAAGATCTCCATCCATAATAATTTATTATCTATGATACTCTTTAAATCCTTCAATGATTGATCTTGAGACACACAATTCTTAATTTAATAATGTGCAGCAAGGATTCATTAAAAAATGTTAATTAATCAATATTGCTACAGTATTGTATCTAGTGAAATTTTATTTTACGAATAAAATATTCCATGGATTGTGGAGGCTATATAGCTAGGGTTTTGAGTGAATATATTGCTACCGAGCTCCATTTAGATTATGACCAAAAAAAAAGCTCCATTTAGAAAGTATATAAATTATGGAAACAAGATAAAATTACCATAAAAGTACAAGAAAAAAAAATTAGATTTGAGAAAAATATAATTAGATACAATAATTCACTTGCCATGTGGAGATATATGGTAAATCCATCTAAACTTATTTTCCCAATATATGAACCGACTCTTTATATTTGATGTTTCACTATCCATTTTTGATGGATCCATTTCCAGTATTTTATTTATTTATAATTTTATTAATTAAATGAACTATTGGCATTTGATATATATAATTTTTAATATATAGAGATATATTTATTTACTCTACTTACTAAAATATTATATAATATTCAATAGCGTATTAAATTATCCTCATTTTTTCTATAGTACTCTAATTTGAAATTTAATTTTTCATGTGAATACAATAAATGAAAAATTATTTCTATTAACATATAATAATATCATATATTTCTAAATCATGCACATTATAATAACAGATGAGTGAAGAGTAATACACATGTATTATCTTAGCATATTAGGTTAAATAAAATTATCATATAATACATAAATTAGTAACTTATTATAATATAATAATAACTTTCTATTTAACTGGGATACATGACTTAATGAGTTATTATAATATTAACATTGTCTTAAAATAACTAGTTAAATATATTTTACAGTTTCACGATAGACAATCAATCTCAAATCGATATATGATTCTTCATATTTGGGACCCGAAAATATATTTACAGTAGAATTTGAAAGGCCAGGTATAGAGATTAATGGTGGAAAATGCATAAGTCTATGAAATTTGGCCAAATTCGATCCTCTCGAGCAAGGAAGAAGAGATATTAACCATTACACCTCTCTCTCTTTTGAAATTACAGCTTCTCCTCCACCATTAAATGCTCTTGCACCATCTCAATACGCTCTGCAATTACTCCTCACTACCATCTTCCTCTCATCTCTATCCATAGCTGCTGCTGCTTCATCTCCCTCCTCAAAATACTCACAAACCCTTAAATCCAGAGAGACACAGATCTAGAGAGTTCTTCCCTCTCCGGTGAGGCGGTAGCTAGATCATCGGTCCGGTGGCGTTTCCTTTCCAGAGTTAAGCATATAGAACGTGTGAGGAAGCAAGAGAGACGAAACGTTTCGGGCTGAAGAACTGCACAGAAGAAAAACCTTGCTTGGATTCTCTGGATCTAGAAGGCGTTACATTTTATTTCTCTCCTAACATTTTTTTCAAACCAAATTTGTCAAACGCAACCCGTATCTTTTTTGTTTGTTTTTTATTTCTCTTCTCTATCTCATACACTGCATAGTCCAAACCAAGAGGAAAAAGACACCCCATTTCTTCCATCATATATACCCAGCTTGCTTCTCATAGTCAACACAGCTGTAGCCCTTCACACCTTAGAGAGAGAAGTAGCTAGAGTGTGTGATTACTTTACCGTTTGTCGCTCATAGCTAGGGTTTTCTGAAATGCATGCTGGAACCATGATTCCGGCGAGAAACATGGGTATGCCGTCGACGATTGGAAACAATGGAGACCTCGGTAGCTATGGATCAACTTTTCTCAGTCAGGTTTGTGTTCATCTTCATCTAAGTCTCATATCGATCTTTTCTCTAATTTATATTTTGTTGTGGTCGTGGTGTATCTTTTAATCAAATATTAGTGAAAATTTTCCCACCCCGTTTTTAATTATTTCACTAAGACCTTTTTTTATAAAAGAGAATCAATCAGAGAAAAAAGTCCACCATGAAGTCAACACTTTTTTTTTGAGTCTCCCATTCCCAGAAAAATCCATCTCGATTTACGAGATACCGCGTGAAATAGAACTTAACCCTAGTTCTAAAATATAATTTGAGACAAGTGTCTTAATTTTTGGCCAAAAAAAGGACAAGGGTCTCAATTTGAATGTCTGCTGTGTATATAATATGTATATGTATTTGTCGGTGTTTTTCATGCCCTAGTTCTACACACAATCAGTGGACGCTTTTATCCATCCACTCCACACAAAAGAAATCGAAAGGTTTTTTGATTTACTTTGCTCCATCTCGGCTTAATTTCTCCTTTCAAATGCATGCACGATCTGTGAAAGTAAGAATCTAGGGTTTATAGGCAGTGTTTTGAGTTGCAATTTCATTGAATTGCTTTTGTTCTGTCGAAAAAGTGTAACATTCAGTGCGGTCTCTCATAAAAATCTGTAGAATAACATGTTTCAGACAAGCTTGATGGATGGGCAGTTCCTGCCGCTGGACATGACACACCAAAACACCACCTCGGACAGTGATCTTGTTCGACTCAGAGAAGATGAATTCGATAGCACAAAGTCAGGCAGCGAAAACCAAGAAGGCGGCTCAGCTTCTGGAGATGATCAAAATCCAAGGCCCAAAAAGAAGCGGTACCACCGCCACACTCAGCATCAGATCCAGGAGATGGAGGCGTAAGAGTCCGACATTTAATTAATACCTTTAGAGTTCAATTGGTTTATTTTGGCAGAATAATGGATTTTTAAAATCGAAATGAATGAAATGGTTACAGTTTCTTCAAGGAGTGCCCTCATCCTGATGACAAGCAGAGAAAGGATCTCAGTCGGCAGTTAGGGTTAGAGCCATTGCAGGTCAAATTTTGGTTCCAAAATAAACGCACACAAATGAAGGTATATATATTTTTTAAAAGATAATATTGACTAAATTGACTGATCAGATAATTGTCTATGACTATAGTGTTTTTTAGGGTAGAAACGCATATTAATTATCATACAGAAATGAGCTCTATAATTAAAGCCATTTGACGGGAAGCACGTTGTCTAAATGAAAGAGATTTACGTGATAATAAATTATTAGTTGAAAATGTAATAGTTTTCTTCTAGAAAAAATGCTTTTGTTTTTAATACCCATCACCAATGTGTTGGTGTATATGAATATGAGTGTGTGTGAGAGATGGAGAGGTTGTGTGAGTGTGAGAGAGATGGTGTGAGAGACTTGTTGTTTGTCTACTCAACTTGATGACTTATCATTCATTCCATCACATATTTATAGGTACAAATAGAAGAACCTAGACACTTGAGGTTCTAGTGATTTCATGTTCTAGTAGCTTCATATTCTAGTGACTTCTTAAAACTCCTAATTACATAAGAGACTTCTAGACACTTAGAGAATTCTACACATAGATACTTCTACATATAGAGACTTCTAGACTCTTGAATAACAAGTTTATTTCCTAACATTTCCCCCCCTTAAACTTGTTTCTCCTATTACGGTGATGCCGAGCATTTTCCGTAAGTGCTGAAAGTTATCGGTCTTCAGGGCCTTTGTAAATATATCGGCAACTTGATCATTGGTCTTCACATGTATGAGCTCAACATCCTTGGCCTTGACATGTTCTCGAATGGAATGGAACCTGGTGTCAATGTGCTTGGACCTCTCGTGATGAACCGGATTCTTTGCTAAGGCAATAGCCGATTTGTTGTCGACATGGATCTTGGTCGGGCCTTCTTGTTGCACCTTGAGCTCCTCCAATAATCTTCTTAGCCATATAGCATGGCATACACATGATGATGCAGCTACATACTCTGCTTCACAAGTAGATAGTGCAACAATTGGTTGCTTCTTTGATGACCAAGTAAATGTCGTACCTCCAAGGTAGAAAACAAACCCAGTTGTGCTTTTCCGATCGTCGAAGCATCCGGCCCAATCACTATCGCTGAATCCGAAAAGCTCCACGTTTTCTTTTGATGAATAAAACAGCCCATAATCGAGCGTTCCCTTCACGTACTTGAGGATTCGATTGGCTGCCTTCATGTGAGAGGTCTTCGGAGTCTCCATGTATCTACTCACCAAACCGACTCCAAAGAGTATGTCGGGTCGAGTACACGTCAAGTAACGTAGGCATCCCACGAGGCTCTTGTAGTGAGTAGGATTCACCAATTTTCCTTCTCCTTCTTTTGTAATTCGTACTCCACACTCGACGGGGGTGTCAACCGGTTGACAATCTTCCATTGAGAATTTCTTCAAAATCTCTCTTGCATACTTGTTTTGAGAGACGAATATCCCATCTTCTCCTTGTTGCACCTCAATGCCGAGGAAATAGGCCATAAGTCCCAAGTCCGTCATCTCGAACTCCTTCTCCATGGATTGTTTGAAATCTTGAATCATGGAAGGATTGTTGCTGGTGAACACCAAATCATCTACGTACAAACACACAATCAAAACGTCTCCACGGGGGTTAGTCTTTGAGTATAAAGCATGTTCGTACGAGCACCGACTGAAACCACTTTGAATAAAGTAGTCATCAATTCTGGAATTCCACGCTCTTGGAGCTTGTTTTAGCCCGTAGAGCGCCTTTCTCAACCGATACACCTTGTCTTCTTGGCCTTTGACAATAAACCCTGGAGGTTGTTCGACGTAGACCTCCTCTTCGAGATTCCCGTTCAAGAATGCCGATTTCACGTCCATTTGAAATATTCTCCACTTCTTTTGAGCGGCAAGTGAAAGGAGTAACCTTACCGTCTCTAGCCGAGCCACCGGTGCAAAGACTTCTTCATAATCGACCCCGAACTTTTGCTTGTATCCTTTCACGACAAGCCTCGCTTTGTATTTCTCCACTTCTCCATTTGCCTTTGTCTTCGTCTTATACACCCATTTTACTCCGATGGCATCATGACCTCGAGGGAGTGTAGTGAGCTCCCAAGTCTTGTTCTTCCTAATGGCTCCAATTTCTTCCTCCATCGCCTTCTTCCATTTTGTCTCCTTAGAGGCTTCTTCAAAGGTTAATGGATCATATCCTGCAAAGAGACAAAGGTTACCATATAATTCTTCATCAACTTCCTCCGTAGAGGTATATATGTCTCGTATTCGCCTTGTCTTTCTCACGGGGGATTCACTCGAGCTTTCTGCATCAACATTTGTGGGTGTAGATGGTTCCCGGTCTTCCTCATTTCGGACAATCTCCTCCGATTCCTCCGCCTCTAAGATCTCCTTTTGAGGGTTGATATTTCCCCAATTCCATGCACACTCCTCATTAAACTTGACATCTCGCGACATCACAATCCTTTTTGTGACAGGATTGTATAACTTATAGCCATTAGAGTTCTCTCCATAGCCGAGCATGACGCATTTGATACTTTTATCCTCGAGCTTCGTCCGCTTTTCTTCTTGTACTTTTGCATACGCCACGCACCCAAAGACACGAAGATGCTCGACGCTTGGCTTGCGCTTGCTCCATGCTTTCTCTGGTGTTATGTTCCCAATCCTTTTCGTAGGAAAGCGGTTGAGTAAGTAAACAGCACATGCAACCGCGTCTCCCCAAAATTCTTTCGGAACTCCTCTCTCTTTGAGCATGCATCGAACCAAATTCAAGATGGTTCTGTTTTTTCTCTCGGAGACACCATTTTGCTGAGGTGTTTGAGGCATGGTGAGTTGATTCACGATCCCATTATCTTTGCAAAACTTGTCAAATTCACGCGACGTGTATTCGCCTCCTCTATCGGTTCGCAAGCACTTCAAATGACAACCACTTTGCTTCTCGACCATGTTTTTAAACTCCTTGAACTTTGTCAAAACTTCGCTTTTCTCCTTCATCATATAAATCCAAGTCTTACCACTATAATCATCGGTAAAGGTCAAGAAGTACCTATTTCCACCAATGGAGATGGGAGTGATTGGCCCGCAGACATCCGAGTGGATTAAGTCGAGACGACCGTTGCTCTCTTCGAAAAATACTTCTTGAATGGTTTTCTTTGCTGCTTTCCGATGACACAAGTTTCACACACGCCATTGGGACGGTCGATTTTCGGCAAGCCTCGTACCATGTTGTTCCTTTCTAGTAGTTTTAACGCTTCAAAATTTAGATGACCATACCGGATGTGCCAGAGAGTTGAGTTGTCTAGGGTTGTCACCTTCAAGCAATTCTCCTTATGTGTGCTTAGCCGTAGAGGAAACATTCTATTCTTGGTCATGGTCACATTCGTGATAAGTTTGTTGTTCTTATCACGGATGCTAAGAGCGTGATCCTTCATGTGGACGTCGTATCCCTTCTCGAGTAATTGTCCGACACTCAGAACATTATTCTTCATATCTGGAACATAATAGACATCGGAGATGCAAAGCTTTCGCCCATTCTTGAGTGCAAAGGAAATTTTACCTTTCCCTTCGATTTGTCGCCGGGAAAGATCGCCGAAGGTAACATGCCCATCTCGCCTTTCGTCGAGCTCCGTAAATAAATCTTTTTGTCCACACATATGATTGGACGCTCCCGTATCAATGAACCATGTGACGGATTCTGATGTCACCGCTCCATCATACGCCATCAAAAGTACTCCATCATCATCAGTCTTCTCCGCAAGATTCGCCTTTTCTCCATCGTTGTCGGTATTATACCAACATTCTGCTGCATAGTGGCCGTATTTTTTGCATACATAACATTGTACCTCAGATTTGTTACTTGTCCATCCGTTACGGCCTCGTCCACGACCTCGACCTCGACCACGACCGTGACCTCTTCCTCGACTTGCTCCTCGTCCAGCTGATTCTCGAACATCAGTTTCGTAGGTGGTGGTTGTCCGACCATCTCTTCCTCTCCGCGTTGAAAATCTTCCTCTTTGGAAGCCGCCTCGTGATCCGACATTTTGTAGCGTCAATTTTGCTTGTAATGCTTGCTCCAAGGATCTTCCTTCTCCTCTCTTCATAAGTCGTTGTTCATGGGCTTGTAGAGAACCCATAAGTTGCTCCACGGACATCTCATCTAAATCATTGGATTCTTCAATCGCCACAGCCACAAGATCGAATTTAGGATCGAGGGACCTCAAGATCTTCTCCATGACACGAACATCTTCCAACGTTTCTCCGTTTCTCCGCATTTGATGCGCGATTGAGATAACCCTCGTGAAGTAATCGGAGATGGATTCTGAGCTTTCTTGATGGATGGCCTCGAATTGAGCACGGAGAGATTGTAATCGAATTTTCTTTACCTTTTCGACGCCACCGAACGCCTTTTGAAGTGTCCCCCAAGCTTCGTTTGATGTCTTAGCCGGAGCGACTATCTCGAACGTGGCTTCATCAAGACCTTGATATATTGTGAACAAGGCCTTCTTCTCCTTCTTCCGTTGCTCCTTCAATTCATCCTTCTCTTCTTTTGTCATTACCGCCGCCGCATTGGGTTCCTTGAACTCGGTCTCCACAAACTCCCATACATCAAGTGATCCCAAAAGGGCCTTCATTTGGATACACCAAATATCGTAGTTATCCTTCGTCAATCTCGGTACTTGCATACTTGTCGATGCCATCACGATCTTTGAACCTTGCTCTGATACCACTTGTTGGTGTATATGAATATGAGTGTGTGTGAGAGATGGAGAGGTTGTGTGAGTGTGAGAGAGATGGTGTGAGAGACTTGTTGTTTGTCTACTCAACTTGATGACTTATCATTCATTCCATCACATATTTATAGGTACAAATAGAAGAACCTAGACACTTGAGGTTCTAGTGATTTCATGTTCTAGTAGCTTCATATTCTAGTGACTTCTTAAAACTCCTAATTACTTAAGAGACTTCTAGACACTTAGAGAATTCTACACATAGAGACTTCTACATATAGAGACTTCTAGACTCTTGAATAACAGGTTTATTTCCTAACACAATGTGTAAAGTTATTTTTCCATGAAAAAGATTAGTCACTCGATCGGGACAATTTTTCCAGGTGTGGGTAGATATATATATCCATGGGTTACCAACCAACAAATATAAATTATTTTCTCTAAAATGAAAATTAGTGTACTACGTTTTCATAGAGAGAAAGATATACCGGTCGTTACCTATCTATAAAAAATAGACGATGCATTGTCCAGGGAAGTTATTATCTATCTATATATACTTGCGTAGGCTACATTAGCTAGAGAAATTAGTTTTAGTAATTGCACTGTTTATGGTATCTTAATATACATGTTGATCTGTTTCTCCAACTTTGTATACTTTCATCAATAGACGCAACACGAGCGTTGTGAGAACACACAGCTTCGCACTGAAAATGACAAACTTAGAGCTGACAACATGAGATACAGAGAAGCCCTAAACAATGCCTCTTGCCCCAGCTGCGGAGGACCAACAGCTATTGGAGAGATGTCGTTCGATGAACACCATCTGAGGTTGGAAAATGCTCGCCTAAGAGAAGAGGTATATATATATTGAAGTACATTTCATTAGTGAACTGCCCTGTCAAAATTTTGTATTTTCTCCATGGTTTCACAGACAAAGATAAGTACCTAGGGCACACACTTCAAATGATCCCGTTTGAACAGATTCTGTCGAATAAAGACACATACATAGACTATATGATATAATACACTGTTTGGATGAGCTTATAACTGTATATTACATTATATGAATCTTTCAAGAGATGCCAGGGTTTGGGGTTGGCACAGAGATACATGAAATTGATGAAGTAGCGTTGCTATTTTAAGAACGTTTTATCTGTTCCTAGTTATCTTATATGCTCCATTTTCCATTCTTGTTTTTGTTTTATTCATGATAACATAATTGAGTAAATGTTGCAATTCCAGATCGATCGAATTTCGTCAATTGCTGCAAAGTATGTTGGAAAGCCCGGTGCAAACTACCCTCTATTTTCCTCCTCAGTCACTCGACCCTTGGAGCTAGGAGTGGGAGGCTTTGGAGAACAACCTGGTGCTATCGGTGGTGAAATGTATGGAACCTCTGGGGACCTTCTCAAGTCCATAAACGGACCCTCAGAAACCGATAAACCTGTCATCATCGAACTCGCTGTTGCAGCCATGGAGGAACTTGTTAGAATGGCTCAAATGGGTGATCCCCTTTGGACACTTAGCTTGGACGGTGCAGCCACGGTCCTCAATGAGGATGAGTATATTAGGTCCTTTCCGAGGGGCATCGGCCCTAAACCTTCAGGGTTCAAGTGTGAAGCTTCTAGAGAAACTTCTGTTGTCATCATGAACCACATAAATCTTGTTGAGATCCTCATGGATACGGTATATATACGCTCCTAGGATCGATTCTGTCTTTGATACATATTTTCACGGTAATATTCAACGAAGCTTAATTGAACTTTTTTGGTTTAATATGCAGAATCAGTGGGCTACTGTTTTTGCTGGGATAGTTTCAAGGGCTATTACATTAGATGTCCTATCAACTGGAGTTGCAGGAAACTGCAATGGAGCTCTTCAAGTGGTATATATATATATATTCCGTATAAACACAAGATCTAACCGAACTATGCGCATTCTGATGTGTTTTTTACCTTAAAAAATTGTCTTACTGACAGATAACAGCTGAATTTCAAGTCCCGACACCGCTCGTCCCGACACGTGAAAGTTACTTTGTTCGATACTGCAAACAGCATGGAGAGGGAACATGGGCAGTTGTCGATATTTCATTAGATAACCTCCATCCGAGTCAGTCAGTGAGGTGTAGAAGAAGGCCGTCAGGATGCTTGATACAGGAAATGCCGAACGGCTACTCAAAGGTAGGACACATTTTCTTTTGCTGGCAAATTGTGTCTTATTGTGTTTGTGCTGTAATTTGCATACTTTATGAAGTTCGTTAAGAAATGCCATAATTTTTGTAGAAAATTATACCATAGTATATATATGCTTAACAAATCTGATTGTGCCTTGTTATGTATTTCTCAGTAGTGTCGTGGATATATGCTGTACGAGTCGTTTTAATCTATCATGTCATGTAAGAAATTACTCTCCTTAGTGATTGATCTAATTGTTGTTATAAATGATCTTTGTATTTATACTTGGAAGGTTACATGGATTGAGCATATTGAAGTGGATGATCGAGGAGTTCACAACTTGTATAAGCAGCTGGTCAGCTCCGGCCATGCGTTTGGCGCCAAACGCTGGGTAGCCACCTTAGACCGTCAGTGTGAACGTCTAGCAAGTGTCATGGCTACCAACATCCCCACCGGTGATGTTGGAGGTAAGTCCTCCATTGCTACTGACATTTCACTAGTCTCCTGAATAAGGGCATTAGATAAATAACAAGTCTCATTGCTCGATTTGGGTTTCTTTGGTACATTATATAGTAATAACAAGTCAAGAAGGCAGGAAGAGCATGCTGAAGCTAGCTGAGAGAATGGTGATAAGCTTCTGTGCTGGAGTCAGTGCCTCCACAGCCCACACATGGACTACATTATCTGGAACAGGAGCCGATGATGTCCGTGTCATGACTCGCAAGAGCGTGGACGACCCAGGTCGCCCTCCAGGCATCGTTCTGAGTGCCGCAACTTCTTTCTGGCTTCCTGTTTCACCCAAGAGGGTTTTCTATTTTCTCCGTGATGAGAATTCCCGAAGTGAGGTAACAAAATCACTCCTTAAAACCTCCACCCAATAGTTAACTGTCTCATTTGTGTTACAACCTTTGATTGTTGTTTCATATTTTGGGTTATAACAGTGGGACATTCTCTCAAATGGGGGCGTCGTTCAAGAAATGGCGCACATCGCAAATGGTCGGGACACAGGCAACTGCGTGTCGCTGCTGCGAGTTAATGTTAGCTTTTGTTTTAGTTAATATATTTTTACATCAAGAAGATGCCCTAAACCTAAATAGTGACGCTATTTTGTAGCGCGGTTCTAACACTCAACTAACCCTAGAAATTTGTACTATACATGCCTATATACAAGCCAATCCCTATACAAGTCTATTAGATCATACACTAACTATTCCTTTCTTTTCGTGTGTGTTTTCCGTCTCCCCTGCAGAGTGCTAATTCAAGTCAAAGCAACATGCTGATTCTACAAGAGAGTTGCACCGACCCGACAGGTTCTTTCGTGATATACGCTCCAGTCGATATTGTTGCAATGAATGTGGTACTGAATGGTGGGGACCCAGACTATGTTGCTCTTCTCCCGTCGGGGTTTGCCATTCTGCCAGATGGGTCGGCTTCACACGGGGCTGAAGTGGGCTCCTCGGGTTCCCTACTGACAGTTGCGTTCCAAATCTTGGTCGATTCGGTCCCAACCGCCAAGCTTTCCCTAGGCTCAATTGCAACCGTAAACAGTTTAATCGCTTGCACTGTTGAAAGGATCAGAGCTTCTCTGACTTGCGAGAGTGGTCAAGGGTAACGAAGATGGATCAGTGAGTGGAACCGGATTCGGGTCTCTTTGTGATTTATGTAAACTATATTCACTTAACTTTATTTGATGTGTGCTTGTTTTCTGCAGATAAGGGAGCAAAGAAAGAGGGTTTGTGACTAAGAGAGTTCACTTGTTCGTGAAGTCAAGAACGCACCTTCAAAGATTCTTGTGAACAAGGATTCGAGAGGTTCGGGCATTGACTTCTTTTAGAGCGAATCCGATTAAGGACCTCTATCTCATCTGTTAGTTTTTGAGATTGGGACTTTGGTTCACCTTTGGTAGTTAATCTAAATCTATTTCAGCAATGGCAAGTTAGCGTTTAAATTAGGGTTTATTTTGACGTTCTCATATTGTGCTGTAACAAAATACCCTCTTTATTGCTCTTCTGGTTTAAGTGTTTTGTCTAGTGCGCGGTGGGTCATGCAAATGCTGTCACTTTGCTTATATTCATTGCACAATCCTTTTTAGCATCATCAGTTTCTGATTTTTTCCTCTCCTTTTATAACTTCGTTGCAGTAAATCACATATTAAACGACTGAAAAGTCGAGAATCTTCGAACATATAAAAAACAAAGCTTTTCACCAGAAAGATGGTTCAATCTATTGTACCAAAATCTGAATGGGGGTGACAACAACAGTATTGTGGCCTAGCTACAACCTGGTTGCTTCACTCATTCAAAACTAGTCTCAACACATGATAGAGGAGATCTCCGTCGCTAACCGAGATTTAATCCCGCAAATATTGAAAGGAAAAAGAAGTACAATTGGTGTGCAGAATGATTTAGAGAAGGTCAAGGGAGTTGAAGAATTCCAATTTCATTAGGGCTGTGAGAGATAATGAGTTCAAGCCTTCTTCTTCCTTCCTTGTGCTGCTCTTTTTCCATTCGATGCAGTTTTGCTAGAGCAGGAGAATAGACCCCGCAACATGGTTAAAATGGAAAAAACCATAAAGAGGTAGTATACCTTCAGCAGGTTATCAGATGCCTTGCCTGATCTAATCAACTCTGACATTACAGCAATCTGCAATTCATGAAATGAAGCAAAAAAATGAATTCAGCAAATGGCTACACAATTATTTATGCAAAGTTAGATGACTGGCATATTTATGAGTTTGCTGCATGATCTAGTGATGCATCATACTAGTTGAATATCTAAGAGACTGGTTGAGCAGATAACTGGAACATTTCAGAAGTTCTGGCATCAAAATACAATAGTTCTATAAGGCAGTAAGGAACTGCAAATGAAAATTATTTAACTGGTATCACAATTATAAATTACTATTTTTAATAATTAGTCAAGTAAGTATAGTAATTTGTACGTGTTTATTCATTTTCTTCAATCAATTTTACAGCCATTTGTTGGCGATAAAATTCCTATTTTTATTTAGATACAACTTCATTAAATGAGACAATCGAGCTTATTTTAACTCATTTATTTGTTCTTTCCGCATTTCTTCATTTTGTAGGGTTGAAATCATGTATTTAGCGACAATATATCTCTTCAATTTCCTTACTATTTCGAGCCAAACGAACTTCTTGTTTAAAGAAGAACGTTCGCATTGCGTACCATGGACGTGAAGAAAGAGGCGCCAAAGATCAAGCACGTGGTCCTAAACCAAGACTTGGAAGCCAATATCCCGTACAGATTGACAACAGTGAGCGGCCACTGAAACAGAAGCTCGAGCCAAACGAGACCCACCAAGAAGTGAGGCTTCTCGGAGAAGAGATAATCTCCATACTGACAGATATTCTTCAGATCCACCAAATACTCAGGGAAGTATTCCATTGGTAGGCATGTCTGGCCGTGGATCAGTGGCGCCGCCACCGCGATGATGAGGAAACCGAGGAAGAGCAGTACGTCGATCAGCTTTACGAACATGATAGTCGTCGGTGCCTTCCCCAGATGATGAATGTTTATAGGGTGAGGCGGATTGTGGTGGAGATTTTGCTATAAAGTGAAATGTTAAGATTCAAGAACTTGTTCAAGAATCATTTGGATCACACGAACCCCCCCGTCAATAGCGCTCAACGGTAGTTTTCAGTTTTCATTCTTTAATATGGATTGAATGAAGTCCTCCAGCTTAGGATAATATTCAAGTTTAGTCCCTTTGTTCCGTTAAATACTAGTGGATCGATCAAGAACATGATTTGTGTTTTATAAGGGTTTAATTACCTACATGCTAGCTTCATTTTTACAAATTGCTAATTATCTCTACATAATGTTGTAATTTGTTTGATTAGTCTAATTAAAAGTTGACAGAGACATGTATGCATTGGTCATGTTTTAGCTGATAAATTGTTAATTTTCTTAAATTTCAAGTAGTAAAGTGCAATATATTACAAAATTTAGCTAGCAGAATGCAAAGAATTCTCAAAAGTTTAACTATCAATTTATACAAAAAAAAAAACAGTAATGCAAGTTGTTGTTCATCAATCAATAGAATTCAAAGAACATCATATTCAACATGGAGTTGAAGAACACAAATACAAATCTTATATTTGTTGAACAAACTCTCTTAAACTGTTATAAAACTTTCATTCAATTCTCATACAAAACATACAAACATAGCCACCTATTTATACTAATACATAGTAGCACTTTGTTGACAAAGTTTACAACACTTTGTTGACAAAGTTTTCAAGGTTGGTGCAGCATTTTCTACAGTAAAACACATGTTGGAGCAACAGCAATTCATACAGTAAAACTGATTTATACTAACACTCATCCTAAATCAGTTTGATGCGAACTCCCAATTTTTCTCTAAGAAACTCAAATTGTTTATCCTGAAAAAACCTTCTTAATTGCAAATGTCTTTCTTTTCATTCTTCTCAATCATGGCAAGCTCCTCCTTCATTGCAGCTAGCCATTTCTCATCAATCTTGACATCCTCATATCCTCCAAGTTCAAGAACTTCAGAGTGCTTCATACGAAGTGTATGAACATCCTAATGTGCAGACTCTGCATGGTTTCAGACTCTGCAACTCTCCCCAACTGGACTCTCAGTTTCTTTATATCTTTCAGAGAGGTCATTCTTTGTGGACCTACAATGTTCATCTGGATTAATTGCAGCTTCTTTGATGCTCTCCATGTTGTTTTGGGAAATGTTTTCCTGCTTTGCTTTCCATACTAACGTGCTTCACAGCTTGGAATGTGATCATCAAGTTCGGGTAGGTCCTTCACCATCATCTTGGCTTTCATTTGTAGCAGCCCCTGATGATGATAATGCTCAGGCCTCTTATGCCAGACTTCTTTGATGTATTCTTTGATTGTGAAAGCAGAATGCTCTTTCTCCAATGGATTGAGTGCAAAACTCTTTCCCTTCATCTTGACCGTGAACAATTCTTGGTCGGTCGGATCATTTATCACACATACTCTGTTTACGAAAATCACTTTAAAACCTTTCTCTATTAATTGACCAACACTAAGCAAATTTCTATCAATATTTGGCACACATAGAATATCAGTGATTAGTTTTATTCCAGAATAGCTTGCGATAGTTATGATTCATTTACCTTTGACTGCAATATACTCACCATTTCCAATTCTGACTTTGGAAAGAACTAACCTGTCAAGTTGTTTGAAAAGTCTCAAATTACCAGTCATGTGACTAGTCCAGCCACTGTCAACCAACCATTCATCACTTGATGCTCTAGTTGTGAAGCAAGAAGCCGCAAACAGATGCTCCTCCTCTTCTTCATGGACAGCAACTTGAGTTTCTCTTTTCTGTTGATCGTACATTTCAGGGCAAATCTTTTCGAAATGCCCATCTTCTGACACCTCCTGCATTTTATGTCTGGCCTCTTCCAGCATTTATAGTGAGGATGGTTCTCCTTACCACAGTGCTTACAAGGAGGAAGATTTATTCATTTGGGATCCCTTTCTACTGCACTCGATTCACCGTCACCGTAGCTTTTCTGGTTTAAGTGCAGTTTGGCCTTCAAAGCACCTTCAATTACCCATTTGTCACGCATCTATCTTCTTTGATCTGCTTGAGGAGCACTAAGGAGCTCTGCCAATTTTAGAGTTGACAGGTCCTTGGTGTTCTCCAATGAGACAATGGTTGCTTCAAATATCTCAGGAAGATAGACTAATATTTTCTCCATAATTCTGCTATCTTTCATTTCCTTACCAAGTATTCTAACTTGGTTTGCCAGTCCTACCAATCGATCTGAGTATTCTTGGATGGTCTCAGATTCCTTCATTTTCTCCTTCTCGAATTCCCTTATCATGTTCAGAGATTTCATGCCCCTTATCCTCTCATCTCCTTTGTATTCATTTTGGAGGAAGTCCCAAATTTCATTGGTTGACCTTATGGACATGATTCGACTGAAAATTGCAGGTGAGACAGCCGAATAAATGCATGACTTGGCTCGTGCCTTTCTCATCTTCTTCTCCCTTTGAACCTTGATTTGAGCAAGTGTAGGGTTGGGTGGAAGAGCTGGAACTTCATAGTCTTCTTCAACAGCTTCCCACAGAGCAGTACCTTGCATGTAAGCTTCTATTTTGACCGCCCAAATTTGGTAATTTGAGCCGTCAAATTTTGGTGGAGCAACGCCTGAGAATGATTCTTCCATTTGATGAGAGCTTAGAGTGTTTATGGGTGGATGATCTCAAGAAATCGACAATCACACAACCTCACAAATCCCTCAAGAAGTTAAGCTATGGGTGGATAATCTCAAGAAATCGACAATCACTCAACCTCACAGATCCCTCAAGAAGTAAGCTTTGTTACCACTGCTGTTCATCAATCAATAGAAATCAAAGAACATCAGATACAACATGGAGTTGAAGAACACAAATACAATCTTATATTTGTTGAACAAACTCTCTTAAACTCTTATAAAACTTTCATTCAACTCTCATACAAAACATACAAACATAGCCACCTATTTATACTCAAACATAGTAGCACTTTGTTGACAAAGTTTACAAGGTTGGTGCAGTATTTACTACAGCAGATATGCAGCATTTCCTACAGTAAATATGCAACATTTTCTACAGTAAAACACATGTTGGAACAGCAGCAATTCATACAATAAAAATTGATTTATACTAACACAAGTTCTATCACTATTTAGCAATTAAGTATTTAATCATTTTTAGTGCATATATATAAAAGCGAAGACAATTTGGATCTTCTCTATTTTTTATTTAAAAAAAATATCCCAGCGATCTTCTCTTTTTTTGTCTGAATTGGATCACTGTTTTACAATTAACATTTAATCTTGATCACAATCGATGAGAGTCTACCACTATTGCCTATTTGTTAATGTCTTGGATGAGATTGCAGAATTTCAAGCACTATTGATTGTGAATTTGTATGTGAACTGCATCATTAAAATACAGACAACTTATTCAAAATCCCAAGCTAAGATGATCAATGACGATCATGTCCTTTTGATCTTGGTTTTGTTAGTGCAGGTGCAGCAGTTCCAGAGCAATCCACGCAGAGTGGCTAAAGCGCCGAAACCCCAGAAGAAGTAATACATCATGAGTAGCTTGTCGTTCGCCTTGCCGGAGCCATACAATTCAGGAACGCAAGCAGACTGAAACAAACAACACTCAGTTATTTGGAAACATATTTATTATACCAACAGACAGAAGAATATGGTAACACTTTATAATTAATTACCATTCCTGAGAATACGGTAACACCGGCGATCAAGCATGTTGTGTTAAACCACGATTTGGATGCAAGTATGCCGTAGAGATTGGCCACCGAGAGCGGCCACAGGACAAGGATCTCCAGCCACACCAGGCCAATAAAGAACCGTGGTCTCTCCCACAACAGATAATTGCCGCTTCTGCTAGCGTACTCTTTCCTGAAATGGAGCATAAATTGTGGAGTTTGGTCATCACTGAGCGGAAGCCAATCCTCAGAGTGACCTAAGGGAGCTGTAATGGTGACATAGAGGAAACATATGAACAACACTGCATCGACCACCAACTTCAAGTAAGATCCCATTGTGGAGTTTTAGTGGATAGATAGAAAAGATCTTTGGGGAAGGAAGGGATGGGAACTTATGGAGGATTATTAATTTATTATATAGAGAAACACAAAAGTAGAAGAGTTTGAAGTGGTGCATTATGGCCAAAAAAAAAAAAAGTGGTGCATTATTGAAATCGACAGACTGTTTATATATAAAAATAAGTGACAGACTGCCAAGCTTACAAGTTACATGTCTGACTTTTTCATTATTATTATTATTATGGAAAAATCAAAATAGTGCAAGTTGAGGAAAATGGTTTTACAATTCAAACATATTTGTCCAATATGTTTAAAAATGATGGTAATTGGTATATCTGTTACTTTTTTGTTAAAAAATATCGGTAAATATTTTTAATATTTGCAAAATTAACAAAATATTTTTCTAAATATTATAACTAAACCCTACAAGTTTACACTAATGTTACAAATAAGTCCCGACTCGATTCGAACCACACCAAGGATCCCCTAGCCAGGGTCCGAACTCGGACCAAGTCACTCAACCATTGGGACCTGGTCTGGGTTCAGACTCAGACCAGATCCCTATGGTTGGGCGACTTGGTCTGGGTTCGGATTCAGAACATAGGACCCTCGATTGAGGCTCAATTGGAGCCTCAATCGGTTTTGGACAGAACATGGCTGAGTTCAGTTCAAACGATTGAGACTCCAATTGAGCTACAATCGGGGGTCCTATGGTATGGGGCTGAACCCATAATAGGTCCCCCATGGTTGGGCTACCTGGTCTAGGTTCGTACTCAGGCCGTAGAATCCCCGATTGGGGGGCAATTGTATCCCCGATTGGGGCGCAATTGGAGCCCCAATCGGTTTGGACCGAACTTGGTTAGGTTCGGTTCAAACGATTGGAGCTCCAATTGAGCCCCAATCGTGGGTCCTAGCCCAGACCAGGTCCCCAGGTTGGGTGACATGGTCTGGATTCGGACCCTGCCTAGGGGACGTCTGGTGTGGCTCGAGTCGGGACTTGTATGAAACATTAGTGTAAGTTTGTAGGGTTTAATTGTAACATTTTGAAAAATATTTAGTTGATTTCGCAAATATGAAAAATATTTAACATAATTTTTTAACATAAAAGTCATGGAGGTACCAATTACCATCATTTTCAAATATATTGAACCATTAACCATAAACAAAAAATCATTTTGTGCAAATATGTTAACCATTTTCAGATTTTTCCTTGTGCTTTTTCTTATTATTATGTAATGCATAATAGAAGGAAGTGACAATTTGTAAGGAATGGTGGAGTTAGTGTCGTAATTCGATGGATCAACAAAATTTCGATATGACAAGAAAAAACATGTTTAGGATTGTGTGACACAAATAGAAATGAAACTTAAACATAAATAAACTACTTTAGGATTGAAAGTCATATCCTGTTAGCCTTTTGACCAAGTCTTTTGAGAGGGGTGAAAACTTTTAAATAAGAGAAATAATTATACTAAATTTCATATTAATATTCTTAGACTTAAATGAATAAATATAAGAGTGTACTATTCTATTCATAAGAGTAGTGAGAGATTAAGTAGAAAATATTAAGATAATAGATATCTGGTTTGATTTTTCCGCAATTATTATGTTTTATTTCTTTATATATTTTTTATTTATAAGTTATGTTTTTATGGTACATAATATACCATATTTAAATTGTTTTTAAATGAATATAGTGTAAAATAATTTAAAAATAAAATAATTATTATTTTTAAAGGTTAAAATGTTGTTTTTTCAGTGAATAATTTTTATAAGGTTAAAATATACACTATAATAATTTTTTAAAAAGTTCATTGTTGTAAGTTTGAATTTTTTACAATAAAAGTATTAAAACTTAAAAATGCATGAAATGATTAATTATATAGATAAGTTATTATAAATTATATTATGAAATACAAAAATTATATATTATATTAAGTGCATTTATTCATAAAATTAGTTAAAAATGCACGAGTCAGTTATTAAAATTAATGATGGCAAATAAAAAGTAATTAAAATTAATACGAAAAAGTGCATATGTTTACAAAAGACAATTACAATCATTAGTAATTTTTATTTATTTATTTTAGTAATAATAATAATATATTGTATTTTTATTATATAAATAGTATATTAATAATTCAAAAATAGGTTGGGTTATAAATATATATAAAATATTTTCACAAAACTGTAAAAAATATGTTAATGTCCATATTAAAATCATTAGTAATGTTTTATTTATTTTAATAATAACAATAATAATATAATATAGTTTATTTTATTATATAAATAGTATTTTAATAATTCAAAAATAGGTTAGCTTATAGTTGATATTCATAAAATATTTTGATATAACTAGTATTTTAATATGTGCATACTTGATATTCATAAAATATAATATTGTGTATTTATTACTATATAAATTTCACTTCATAAAATATATTTAATGAAAAATCATAATATGAATGAATGAGAAATAATATGCGTTTTGTAACTTATATTGAGAATGAATGAAAAACTTTGAAGGATTTTAAAGTGATTTACATGGCATGTCACCTAGGAATGAGAAATTTATGATTGATATGGACTAATTAGAAGATGTTAATTTAACATTAAGAGTGAGAAAATATACCAAAAGGCTTATTTGTCAACATTGTATGTGATATAGCCAAATTAATATATATATAGAGAGAGAGATAGTACTTTAACAATAATAAATAGGAGTTGAAACATTAAGTAGACTTATCGCATCATTTTTCTCTTTGGAAATAGAAATACTCACATCACCCTTATCTTTGGGAAGGGTGATTACCTCCCAATTTAAATTAGGGAAATTCTATTTTCAGACCATCAACTATTTTATACCAACCAATTTTGTTGAAAGATTAAAATGTCTTAATAAATTTTTACATATTTGCCCTTACTAATTTTAAGGAAATTAATTATCAAAACGATCTCATATTTTCGTAGTTTCCAAACTACATTCTAAATTGGTGAAACATTTATGCTTCTAGCAAGTTTTGAACCCTAGACCTCTTACATACTAGTTAAAAGTTCTACCACTACATTACTAAATTCAACTGTTTTTTTACATAAAATATAATCATTGAAGCAACTCTCATATTATTGTATTAAACATTTCATGTTTATTTATTGATGCTCTTTAGTAATTAACATTTGTTCAACGCTATTTGTTTAATTACAGTTTTAATTTAATTATGTATCTAATGATTAATATTTTGAAATAGTTGAAAAATAAGTATTTTTCTAAATTTATTATTCATATACTAACATAATATTCATTTTGAAAATATTTTTTCAACCATCTCTAAAAAAATCAGAAAGACTATAGTATGTAGATAATTAAATTAGAACTCTAACGACATTTATGATGTTAAGTTTCAATTTTCTTATCAATCATAAAATTTGGTCAAAGTAGTGTTGCTGTTTTTGGACAATTTTACTAAACTTGATCAAATTTTATGATTGATGAGAAAACTTAACATCATTTTGTCTTAGAGATGATTGAAACTTTATGATTTTTTTAGAGATGATTGAAAAATATTTTTAAAATGAGTATTCTTATTAGTACATACATAATTAAATTATAATTATAATCAAACAAACGGTGTTGAACAAATGTTAATTACTAAAGTGCATCAATAAATAAACATAAGATGTTTAATACAATAATATGAGAGTTGCTTCAATAAATATATTTGAAGTATGTAAAAACAAAAATTGGAATTAGTAGTGTAGTGATAGAACTTTTAACTAGGATGTAGGATGTCTAGGGTTCAAAACTTGCTAGAAACATGAATTTTTCATCATTTTGATAATATGAGGTCGATTTAGTAACTACGAAAAATATGAGGTTGATTTGATAATTAATTTCCTTCAAATTAGTAAGGGCAAATATGTAAAAACTATTACGGGGCGCTTCTTTCATAGAATTCGGAATAAGGAATACAAAATAGGGAATAAGAATAGGGAATAAGGAATAAGAGATAATATGAAGTTGTTTCTTTGGTGGAATGAAATAGAATGGAATAAGAAATTCTGTTATTTCTTTGGTGGAATTGTATATGGAAATGGAATGGAATGTGGTAAAATGACATATTTACCCCTACTTGTATATGTATAATATATAATACATATAATTTGTACTATTTATTTTAAAAAATTAAGAATAATTAAAACATTAATATAAATATTTTAAAATAAAAAAAAATATTTAAAAGAGCAATTTCTTAACTTTTTTGCAATAAAAATTTTAAATAATGTAAATTATATTGCAAAATAATATTTTTTTCACAATCAATTGATTGCATAACATGATTAGAAATATCGTTAATTATACTATCCGCAATATAACATTTCATTAGAACGGATGACAATACAAGGTCCGACAAAGTATTCATTTGCTTGAAACTTAGCATAAATGACCACATACAAGGTACATATAATAATACACCAACCAATTCCTTTCTCAACATACTCATCAACACATATTGCATAAAGAAATTAAAACAACACAAATTACCAATAACTCTAATGTGCCCCTTTAGTTCATCCGAGACCCTGATATCGTCAGCTCGAATCTCACTAACCTTATTAGCAAACCCCATCAATAAGCTCGAGTATCTTGGCATTGTGGTATGTTTCTTCAAGAACTTTAACATCATATAATACAGGAAACCAACCAAGATAATGTAGCACAGGCTGAAGGGAGCACGAAGTGCAGCAACAAATGTTGCAAACATAAGCATTGTTGATGCATATATTGGATGCCGACATATATAACAGCATATGACAACATATATAACACTTCAATAACAACATATATAACAGCAATAACAACACATATCCCCATCATTATCTGCATAATAGAAAGAAATCAACAAATTTTGTGATACAAATTACACCTTCACGACTCAGTTACACATGCATGATAGCCATAGATACAATAACTGATCAGAATATAACAAATTAGGGCATTGCCCTTAAGATTGGACCATAATTTTCATTGGCAAAAGAGTAGAAAGCAAAGATGAGGGAACAAAACAATTCTCATGGCATTACCCAAAAACTTAACATTAACGATATGTGGTAGGGGTGTTAATTTATGTGGAATTGTCGGATTGTTTAACACCCCTACCACATATTAACACCCCTGCATCAATTGTTTAACATTAAAATTACCCAAACTTAAGCAGACACCAGATGAAAACTTGATCACTCATGGAAAAAATAGCTTATCAACAACTGCATCAAGAACCTCCTAGAATCATCAATTACGAACTATCCTAGAATATGATGATTCATAAAACTGCAATTAATCAGCACAAACCTGGATGTATTTGATGTCATCGAATGCCCTGAGTTGCTCGATCCTCTTCCGATACGAGTTCAAAACATCTCCTACTTCACGGGTCGACAAATCGCTCAAATTGATATCATGAACCGGAGCCTCAATCACCACGTCGTGGAATCCGAACCCGCACAAAACCCCAGCGTCGCTGCTACCACTTGGGTTCTGGAGATTCCTGTCCAAAGCAGGGTAGAGGTTCTCGATGTCTCGGATCTTCCAGCTCGATTGAGGGTCTGACTATACTCTGAAGATCTTCGGGGCACAAAGGTACTCATTGCCGATGCAGAACGCGATCCTGGGTTCGAATCCAGAATCATTGGAGCTTCGAACATACCTGAGGAAAGGGACGGAGGCTTCTTCGAACGGAGAGCATCGAACGGAGGCTTCTTCCGTTAGTTCAGTTGGTTATAAGAACAGGAGGGCAATTTGGACCTTATGAAAAATTCATGATGGCAAAAGAATCATTTGTTCACCTATTCCGGATTCCTTGCCCGATCTCTTTACGAATTCTTTGCTTTTCACCAGGAATGTCTAACACTAGAGGGCACAGATTTCGTAAACCGAATTTTTGCAATTCCGCGAGAAGAACAACTTCTTACGGAATCCGTAAGCCGAATTCCTTTTCCATTCCGTGAAAAGAACATGTCATTAGGGCATTTTAGTATTTCAACAAAAATGGTCTGTATAAAGTAGTTGATGGTCTACACATAGAATTTCCCTTTAAATTATGCATTTTACTTTACATATCCAAGGAGACGAGAGAATAGATTCTTTTTCAAATTTAATTCTAATTTAATAATTAATTACCAAAATAACTCTCCGATTTTCAAATTTCCTAGAAAAAGCCTAGTTCGCGTTTATAACGCCTGTTAAACAATGTGATTAATTGGTTACACATGTTTTTTTCGCGTGACTGAATGGTTACACATGTTCCAGCATGTGACTGATTGGTTACTTCGTCACTCAACCGTTAACATTTTCTGTATAATTCTCATGTGCAGGTCACGTGATAGGAGGTAGTTTATTTTCGGATATACAAAATTACCTTGAAGCCCCTTTTGTCCCCTTTGTTCAGTTTCCATCAACCAGTTTCCCCCATTTCTGTTGTCAGGCCCGCTTCTCCTTCTTCGGTGACTGTCGAAGTTCCTCTGTTGAAGCTGTCGCGCGACCGCCTGCCCTGCATTTCTGAGGTAATGTTCTTCTTATGCTTTTCTTTAACTTCCGAAATCATGAACTGTTGTTTGGTGCTGTTGAAGCGAAATTTTGTCTGGTGTTGTTGTCGATTGATTTCATTTGTACTGTGTTGTGTCGACCGGAAGGGATTTCGCAGAGAGTGGCATAACCTGGTTGATTTGGTGTGACCGAACTCCCTCTCCCCTGTTGATCTATCAAAGATTTGATCGACATTTAGGGTTTATTGTTTGTTTGCGAAATTTTGTGTGTGAAAATAAGTGTTTTTCCGAAAGTTGTTGTTGAAGAAGTATGAAATAGCATAGTTATGTGTTTTAGTGTGTAAAGTTTGATTTTTTCGGCCAAAATTGAACTTTTGATGTTTAGGTTTTGTCATTTATGTACGTTTCTGTGTTAAGTTTGACTGATTGTGGTTAAATAGTCCGAGTTCGTTTGTTGTGGCTGCTACCTGGTTCGTTTTGTTGGTTTGTAACTCCCATTTTAAATGTTCTCTTCTTTGGTTGCATCAGGAATTGAAAACTGTGGTTCAATGGGCAAGAAAGATCCCATTGCAGAAGCTATTCATCATGGTGGAAAGTGGATTGATAATGGAGGTACCCGAACATACGTAGGTGAACTGGAGTCACTCCATGTGCCTTATGATAAGTTAAACTATTTATCACTTACCGGACTCGCTGAAGTGTATTGTGACCTTGTAAAAAAATGGATCCACATTTTGGTTGCCTCCGGGTGGAAATCCGAACACCGATCTTGAAGCTATAACTTCATATGCTGATCTTCACCCTATACTAGAGCGTCAAGGAACAACGAAGAAGATCAGTTTCTACGTTATGCCACCGTTTGATAGAGAAAATTGTTTGAAGGATCCCTTCATGATGCACCTCCGCAACAAGGTGATAAACAAGACTCGTCGAGCCTGTCGTGTGAAGGAGCCTGAATTATTTATTGAATGACAAATAAAAGAGGACAAGGGCAAGAAGACCGACCGAACAAGTGAAAAGGGGAAGAAGAAAATGTTTCCTGATACCGTTTCGGAAATGAGCGAGAACATGGAGACTTTAAAGAATTTTCTAGATGACTTGAGAAACTTTAATTTTGACAGTGACGATAACAACGATGATTCAGATTTTGTCTCCCCAGACGTGATAGATGCGGACAAGTCAAGTACGGATGAAAACCTGGAATCTGATGAATAAATGAAGCTACAACAGGCAAAAAGAAGTTCGTAGGGTGGAAGCGAAGAAGCTGGTCGAAAAGACAGTAAAACGAATGTTGAAAAGAAAAAGAAGATGTTTGTTTGGGAGGAAGTTGGATTTGGAGAATCAGGTAGTGAATGTAGTCGCGACACATTGGAAGCTGAAAGGAAGACCGAGAACGTGGACGAGGTAAATAGCGGTGAAAAGAGAAAGATCTACGATGAGGACAAGGATGTTGTTGACTTGAATCTCAACCTAGGGATGTTATTCGGTAGTGTTGAACTATTTAGAAAGATAATGAGGGACCACGCAATAGTGAATGGGTATGATGTGGACTTCCTTGTGAACAACCAAATCAGAGTGGAAGTTTACTACAAGCACAGGTGCGGATATAAGGTGGTCGCACAAAGACTGAACTGGCAAATGAAATTTGAAATATATCAACTTGTGAATGAGCATCAATGTCCCCGGCTCGGATTGAAGCTCTCCCCTCCTTGGTCTCCTCGGCTCCTAGGGTTCCTTCTGTTGCGGCTGCTTCCTGCGATTCCGGCGAAGAACGGGTAACCTTCATGTGCTGGAGGCGGCTGAAGAGTTTGGCGTAGGTTTCCGGATGGGTCTTTGTTGCCACCGTGGGTGCTGGTGGCCACCAAGATGCTCACCGCAACGGCGGAACGGTTCCGCTCCTTCTCCTTGCGTCTCTCGTCCCACCATTCGGGATATTCGACCAGCTTGAAGCACCCTTCCTTCGTGTGCCGATTCATCCCACAGTGAGTACACTTTAGTTTTTTCTTGTTAATTCAGGATGACGATCCGTCGGGCTTCCCAGTTGTTTCCGACCTATTAGTCGTAGTCCGGCCTCCTTTCGCTGCATTTGCTGAGGTTGCGGCTATTGCTTAGATTTTGGTCCAATTGCCCCTAGCTAGTAGACCTTCGCCGAGTCCCGAACCTGACCCCGATGATGTTCCATCACCGGTGGTTGCCGCTCCCATGATGTGGAGCCTCGCGGCTGAGGGGAGTCGGTCTGACCGCAGCATTTCTCGTTTAATTCCATCGTATTTGGAATAAATTCCCCCTAAGAACTGATACAACTTGGTCTCGTTCCAAATTTGATTATAGGATGTTATATCTTGACTGCATACCATAGGGTTTGGCCTCTTGACTTCAATCTCTCCCCATAGGGATTGTATCGACAGCCAGAAATCTTCGAGTGTAAGTGATCCCTGCATCATTTTTGAAGCCCTATTATGAAGATCGAAAATTTGTAGTGAATCCTTACCACTCCCATAAGTCGTTTGCAATGCCTTCCATAAATCCCGGGAAGTGGGATAGTGAGCGACATTGTTTGCTAATTGTGGCCCTATATTCTTAATCATCCATGAAAATACAATGAGGTCGTCTTGTTTCCACCTCTCATAGCCTGGTTCGGATCTGCTTGGGGGTTCCGGATCCCAGGTTATGTGATGCAATCGCCCCTTTCCTCCGATTGTGATTTGCATCAATCTGGCCCATAGATGGTAATTTTGGTTGATGAGCTTTGTGCTCACTATGATGGTTTCTGGTAGGTTTTTGGCTTATTTGTGTCTGAGGTTGAGACTGTTTTTTAAGATGTTGACTATTTTGAGTGTTAGGTCATCTTCACTTAGACATTAACCCGTTTGGGTTTGGGAATGTTGACTCTTATTGTCGGACATGGCTGGTTGGATTGATGTTTATTCTGGTATATGATGAGCAAGAGCAACCAGAAAAACACTCATTCCTCTATGGATTGTGGACCTGCTCTGATACCATGTTAGCATAGGTAATTCTCTCATTCATTTCTGGAATTTTACAGCTTAATACATCAATTCATCCATTTAGGTATTCTTATATAACTCTTGTCTACCTATTTAGTAGCTATAACCATCATTACATTTGAATACATATTGTAAAATATTACTATTTACTTTTGAAAATATTTCCCAAATTTATGGTTTTGTTGACTTATTCTAACACACTTAAATTAAAATTATTATACCAAATTATATATTATTATTTTTTATCAAATATCTCTTGTTTATATAGAGCAGTAGTTAAAGAAAGCTAAGTAATTCTATCACTACGGGAGAGGAGGCCATCACCGGCCAAAAATACCATTTGTAACGGCTGGAATATCCAGCCGTTATAATGTGACGGCTCAACTGGATTTGAGCCGTTACAGAACGAGTCGGCAGTATTATCACGGCTCAAATCTAGTTGAGCCGGCAATTGTCACGGCTCAACTTAAACGAGCCGCGGAATTAATTATCGCGGCTCGATTAAATTGAGCCGCGATAATTATTTATTTTTTAAAAAAAAAATAAAATTAATTAATTTTCGGATGAAGAAAAATGCAGACCTCTCTCTCTCTCTCTCTCTCTTTCTCTCTCTCTCTCTCTCTCTCTCTCTCGTCCAGTATATTAAATATTGCTCTTTCTTGGAAAAGTGGCAAAAAAAGCAGTGTATTAAATATTCTTCAAAAGCAAACAATAATAAATGAATAAATCTTCACATCTGCATTAATGCGAGGCGGCATTAATCCTCATCTTCACATCTGCATCTGAACCGAAGTCTGTCAAGTAGGACCGTAGAGGCGGTGCCATGGACCTCAAGTTAGGAAGCCCTAGTATGTCCAGACCTGTACTGCCGACAGTAGAGCTGACCCGACAAGTGGCAGCAACACCACTAACGGCGACGGTGGTAGCCGAGGAAGACGACTTTGAGCTGCTTCCACCCTTGCTCCTCTTGTTTCTCCGGCATCCGCCTCCAACGGGAACGTTCCTAAGTGCACCACCTCGGGTCCAATACCTCTGACATGTCTTGCAGAAGTGTCGGGGCTGAGAAAGGTTGTAGTTATTGAAGTAGCAGAGCTTTGTGTTCTGAGGGAGAGGTTTTGATAAGCAAAGTAAAGATTTTAATTTGGAGAGAGAAGGGAGAGGTTTTGAATTGGAGAAGACAGAGGCGGGAATTGTACTGAAAAAAATTAGGGAAGGGAGAGGTTTTGAATCGGAGAAGACAGAGGCGGGAATTGTATTGAAAAAAATTTGAAGTGAAAAAGAATTGAAGTGGACACGTGAGGGAGATCTTTGGAAATTTATTATCACGGCTAAAACGTAATGAGCCGTGATAAATCTTTAAAAAAATAATAAAGGTAACGGCTGAACCGAATAATGAGCCGTGATAAATAGACATAACTTACGGCTCAACAATAAATGAGCCGGGAAAAACTAAGAAAAAAGTCACGGCTCGGTAATTTGAGCCGTTAAAAAAAATAAGTCACGGATCAATATTAATTGGGCCGTTATATTCCACTTAAATTTATTTATCACGGCTCAATGTATATTGAGCCGTTAGATTTAGCCGGTAAATGACTTTCCTCCCGTAGTGTATGTAAATATATTGAAGACACTATTAAGCTCTTTGTTTGACTAGAGTAACATGCGGAAGCTATAAAACTACATTATTGTAATTATAAAATGTGGTAAATCAATTTGAGATCATTAGACTTAATTATTTCAAGAGTTACTTATTTTGTTAGCACTGACTCAACAATTGAAACTTGAGTGAAATAGTTACTTATGTTTTAAAATGTGACGGAACGATTCAAATGTCTAACTATTGTTAAATTTACCCATTAGAAATAGATATGTGTTTTGCACGTGATATTCAAAGTCTCCTTGCTCCATTCATACACTTCAAATAATGCAGCCTAAACCATTAGGCAGCTTGTCGATTGCCTTGCCTTGTCTTATCATACAAAATTCGATTATACTTCGATTAACCTTTTAAAAATCTTATCTAAATCTCAACCTTTTAAAATGCTTAGATCGCATCTTAAATCTAAAAATATAATGGGTTGCTAGTTGCTACCATGTTTAGGACAGGTCAACTAATGCACACATGTGAGATGAATTATTATAATCAATAATTTATGTTTTACTTGCTGCTATCACATGATATAATATGAAAAGGAGAGTCAGATAAATGGTTGCTCTGAGAGTTGAGACCACCATCTAGCTCAATCTGCGGTTGTACCATGAGTACTGAACTTAGGTTAGGGCATGCATTATAGGACAATTTTACGTGCTCTATGTAATAATAATAATAATAATATATATATATATATCTGAAGCTCATAAGTAGTTTTGTTTTTTTTAATGAAGAATTTCACCAGAATCTTAAAACGTGATTGACTTAAGAGTACTCAATCATGAACATCTATCGTAGGAGCATCTAATACTTGTTCTGCTCAATTTCAATATTAGGTTCTAGTATATAGGTGACTGTGTTTATGCCACATAATTTAAAGGTTCAGTGTTCAATAGTAAATTTGTCGCACCTCGCACGTGTTAGTTAAGTTCATGACTAGTTATTATTATAACGATGGTGTAAAAGTTGAACGGGTGCAAATAAAATCATAAATAAGAAATTTTGATTATACGAATTATACCATGAAATTGGACTAAGCTAACGTATCTTGACAGAAATTTATATGTGAAGAAGCATCATTAGAGCAAGAGATAAAAAAAAAAAAAAAAAAAAAAAGGAAATATATATTGTTTGTCCATAATTAAATTAATTCAACTTTAAAATACAGACAACTTATTCAAAATCCCAAGCTAAGATGATCAATGACGATCATGTCCTTTTGATCTTGGTTTTGTTAGTGCAGGTGCAGCAGTTCCAGAGCAATCCACGCAGAGTGGCTAAAGCGCCGAAACCCCAGAAGAAGTAATACATCATGAGTAGCTTGTCGTTCGCCTTGCCGGAGCCATACAATTCTGGAACGCAAGCAGACTGAAACAAACAACACTCAGTTATTTGGAAACATATTTATTATACCAACAGACAGAAGAATATGGTAACACTTTATAATTAATTACCATTCCTGAGAATACGGTAACACCGGCGATCAAGCATGTTGTGTTAAACCACGACTTGGATGCAAGTATGCCGTAGAGATTGGCTACTGAGAGCGGCCACAGGACAAGGATCTCCAGCCACACCAGGCCAATGAAGAACCGTGGCCTCTCCCACAACAGATAGTTGTCGGTCCTGATAGCATAATCTTTTCTGAAATGGAGCATAAATTGTGGAGTTTGGTCATCACTGAGTGGAAGCCAATCCTGAGAGTGGCACAAGGGGGCTGCAATGGTGACAAGGAGGAAACATATGAACAACACTGCATCGACCACCAACTTCAAGTAAGATCCCATTGTAGAGTTTTAGTGGATAGATAGATAGATCTCTGGGGAAGGGAAGGGATGGAAAAATGTGGAGGATTATATAGAGAAATAGAAAACTAGAAGAGTTTGAAGTGGTGCATTATTAAAATCGACAGACTGTTTAGAAAAGTAAATGACAGACTAACTAATTATTAAGAATTGTCCTTGATTTTGGCGTGTTGAGTTTACAATTGCCTTGCTAGTTATCACATGTTATAAAAGAGATTACGGATTTTGCCCGGCAAGCTTACAAGTTACTTTTCTGACTTTTTCTGAAGAATCACGTTTACCGGTATTGAGTTTCTCGGTCCTTTTCTAATTGACTATGTGCCGCTCTGTTAACCTGCACAGAAGGAAAGTCCGGCTGTTCCCGTCGTTTCCCCTCCAACGATCAAGTCAGTCAAATGTTCGTTTATAGAGAAAAAAAATATGTAGCTCAAGTATGTAATGTTACACTTAGCCTGGTATAAAGATGGATGAGGTATTTATAACATTCACATCTAACCTGACTGAAGTTTAATTATGACTCTAGTCATACCTCGAGTCCTGTGTTACCTGGTGTACTGTGCATAATGCCCTGTACATAGGACTCTTGTTTCCTGGAGTCTTGTCCCGCATGACTGTTCACCATTACCCTTTGTCTGACCTGGAGCTTTGTGCTGATCATGCCGCAGACGTAAAATAAATATACTTATGTTCGGGTGCGCCTTTATGGCGTGCCTTTAGGAGTGCCTATGTGGCGCGCCCCGGGCCTGGGCGTGGTCTTTGAAGTCTCCTGAAGTTCGTTGATGGCGCACTCTTTATTCGAGTCGGATCGGTTCAACTGGGGGTATGCAGATTAATACCCAACATCTTGCCCCCCAAGCCAAGGATGAACAATGCTCGCCCTTTGGTTTGAATGTGACACCTTTTATTATAGTGTGCGCCCTACGACCCCAAAGTGTCATGGATTCTGACGAATGGTAAGGCGTGCCCTTTACTAATCTTCTGATCGTTGGATCTTCGATGGTTTTGCTTATGATCGTTACTTTTTTCAAACCTGTCATATCAAAGGGTGACGCGTGGCGGCGCACCATAATTGCTTTTACTTGAATTTAAATTCTTGTCCGGATATGATCATGCCAGATGGCAGTAATGACCCTTCGGCTTTCAAGGAGTGGTTTCAAGAACCGAACCGTCACACCTAGACCGGAACTTTATCAAGACTATTTTTTTATTTGAACCGATTAGTTGAATCGTCGCTTGGTTTGGTATTAAAATCTCAACCGGGGCAACTGAACCGTCAATTCATCTGACCGTCGTTCTGGTTTGGTTTTTACAACTCAACCGAGATTATTGAACCGTCATTTTTGTTGAACCGGTCATCTGAACTGACACTTCTTACCCTACAAATACCCTCCTTCGGCCATTTGAGGTCCCACTCTTCAATTTCAAGCTTTCTCTCTCTAGAAAACTTTCCTCCTCTCTAGCCATCTCGGCCTTCTCCTGGCTGTTACTTCACCCTATTTGTTTAGCGGCGCCCTTCTTGTCCGAGACAAGATTGCTCCCGTCTCTTCAGACCGTATTCGTTGGCGCCTTCAGATCTTACACCGCGCCATGTCGAAAGAATCCGGGAGTTCTCGTTTTTCAGGTAAGGACAATGTCTTTTTCCCTCCTGGTTTTTGTGACCCCAAACCGAACATGCTCTCAAGAACCCTCTTTGAAAAGACTGTCGAGGAGTCAGGGACGGATGTGATCTTTTGTTCTCGATATACCATTCCTAATGAGACAGACCCTCAAAATCCCCACCCGGTGAGTATGCCCCAATCGGGCGAGGAGACCATCTTCCCGCTTCATACCGATGCGGGTTTACGGTTCCCCTACTGTGCCGAGTTGGTAGAGATGTGTAAATATTACGGCGTTTCCCCTACCCAGCTTTCCCCGAACGCTATTCGTGTTTGGGTAGGTTTCAAAATATTTTGTCATGACTGAGAATATTCTTATTCCCTTCCCTTGTTTAGACATTTTTAGCGCCCCGAAACCAATAACTTAGGCGTCTTTCTTTACGTCTCCCGTAGTCCCGATCCTACTAGTCGGTCGTGAGATGCCTCTTGTCCCATTGTCCAAGGGTTTCATACTCGAAATTCCAATTGGAAGTCTCGGTATTTCTTTTTCAAGGGGGGCGTCTCTTGGTATTGAAACACCAAGGTGTCGCGTGACCCGCTTCCTTCTATGGAAGAGTGCTCTCCTACGGACTTGGAGGCGCTCTCCCAGATTATGGTCGAGCACGAATTTGGCGACGCCGTTTACATCTCCAAGGCGACCACCGAAGAAGATTTAAGGTGTGCCGACATTTCATCCACTGCGCCTCGCCCTTATCCATTACCCCGGGTAATAACTCTTCCCTTTTATTTTTGCAAATAAAGATTTAGCGCGCCTTTATCATGCCTTTATTATTATCCCGGAACAGCCGCGTGGTAAGCAGTTAGCTTCAAAGGGTGGCGACGTTCCTGAAGCTTCCAAGAGGAAAGGCGCGCCTAGCATGAGCGAGAAGAAGAAAGCTCGCTATGAGGATTATGTCGATCCTCTAACTGCGCCCCAAGAGGTCCTCAACCCTAATTCTCTAAAGGTTGTGGAGACATTTAAAAGTGTGGTCCCTTTTTCCCGTTATGCTAAAAAATATGGTGTGCCCTTAGTGACAGATTTGATGCTTTCATGGTCTTATACCGAGTTTTCTACTTGTTCCACAGCGAAGTAGATGGGTAACGACACCTCAGTGTTGTTGGGGTCATATTCACGGGTTTCCCCTCGGAAGAAGGTCCCCGTGCGCCGGGCCGATGTCGTGGCTCAGGAGTTTGACGAGGACGATTCCTTGTTTACCTCCCCAGTGCATGCTTTTTACCCTTTATGATGGTGAGTCCCCGCGTCGTGATGCCACCCCCGAGCCCGAAGAAAAGGGGAATACCCTCCCTTACCTTGGCCCGACTTTCAATATAAGGTGCGACCTGAAGGCTGATGTGAGCTAGGAGGCGCTCCTGGAGACTTGGACGCCTTGTGAGCATCTCAAGGGTGTCTCCTTGGTGAAAAGGAACTCCATAGTGGACACCAACTTGGGCAAACGACGTATCCTTTGTGCACCTCCCTTATGATGGTGTTTGTATCAGGTTGAGTGACGCACCAAAGGTAGAACACTAAAAATCCCTTTATGTAGAGCGCCCCATCGATTACTTTATAATTTGGCGTGACACTCACGATTCGTTTCAGTTGAGTGTCATCCTCCAGTAATTCTCCTTATTCTAGGTAGGTGCGTATAGGAGTCACCCAATCGACCACTTCGTCAATGTTCGCACATTCCCAACCTGTTTTTCTTTGATGCTTTCCACAAAGTGTACCTCCAAAGGCGGCACCTTCCAAGCAAACTTTATTAGGGAATCCGCTTCTTGGTTTGCTTCACGTGGTATGGCTTCAATTTTGAAACTGTCAAAACATTTTACCAAGGCATTTGGCTCTTTCGGGTACATCTTCATTTTCTCCCCCTTCGCATCATACTCTTCTCTAACTGATAGGAATCTCGAAATGAAATGAAAAACCAGAAATGAACTTACTTGCTTGTAAAGAGAAACTCTGATTCATTACTTCAAGTTAGTTGTGGTCGGTACAACTCTAATCTATTTATAGACTAGAAGAAATGAAAGTTACATCTTAGTCCTTCAAATATTTGCAGATCAATCCTTTAATCATATGTAATCATACATATATCCTAACATTTTCCAATCAAGATCCAACTTCTTGTTGTTGAAAAATCAGATTCAAACAGATCTACTCAGCTCCTTAGTAATGATACCTGCACAAGATGCTGAAAGTGCTCTGTGTTTTTTTTTTCTTCAGAACAAACTATACCTTCATTAGCTTCATACTTGCTGAGTTCTAATAAACACATCAGTACCTTCACTTAGATGCCATACCTGAGATTTGCACTTATTAAAAGATCATCTGATCACACCTTATCAAAACACAATCTCATCAAACTTATCTCACGTATAATGACAGAATTACTGCACTTATCATACACAATCTAAGACATATGCAAGTAGATCATTCTCAGTACACATTTCTCACAACCAACTTCATTCTCAGCACATACACTACTACCATAATATGCACCCATCTGAAACCACTATAGTCATTCAATGGATCTTCCACTAGAAAATGACAATATACTCAGTTGCAATATGCTGACACGAACATCTACTTGCTGATCCAAACATATATCAACATCATCTCTTTAATTATTATTTTTTTATTTCTCATCTTCTTTATTTGCTGAGTTTTTTTTTATTGATAGAAGGGTTTGAGCCCTTATCTTTTCTTCCTCGAGAGACATTTCAAAGTATCTTGACGTTGTCTTTGAAAAATGACCTCTATTTTTAGAATCAAGCCAGGTTTTATGTCAATATTCAGCAATACAGCATACTTTGATGCACAAAATTTTCCTCTGATGATCACATAACAGATGACAGCAAGAAGAGTCAAAGTACAAACACATCCCACTTGAATATATATATCACAACTAGCAACTAACCCACATGAACAACTTTAATGAATCACAGATAAAAGCATATCCACAGAAGTAAGTAGTACTTTAAATTTCATCAAATCATGCAAAATATGTACCACGAATGATCTAAATGACATGCATCAGACTGTATACAAAACAGAGCAAGTAAAACTACATCACACAGAAGACAAGTATGACAAAATTATGCAGAAAGAATGATCATGATGACCTAAAAGATAACACATCTGCTGATGATAACTAAGCAAAGGACTGAGATTTATTAAGCTCAGTTTATGAAACAAGAAATGAAGGTATAGAATTACTCTGCATATATCTCATGAGTACACAACAATACAGATTTGTCACCTTCCACTTCCGTCACAGAAAAAACTTCTAGCTTTTTCCTGCAAGGAACAAATAATTTCTCTATTAATGGCTTTGTAAGTATATCAGCAATCTATTCAGAAGATGGTACAAAATTAACCATAACATGGCCCGAATTCACTTTGTGTCTCACAAAGAACATATCAATTTCAAGATGTTTCATTTTGGAATGTTGAATGGGATTCTCAGTAATAGCAGCAACACTCGTACTGTCAGTCCAGACAGTAGGAACTGAGGATAATTGTAGTCCCATCTCTGTGAGAAGAGATTTCACCCAAATGAGCTCACAAACTGCATTTGCAATTGCCCTAAACTCAACTTCAGCACTTGATCTAGCCACTACTGATTGCTTCTTTGAGCTCCATATGATTGGATTACCATTCAACAAAAGATAATGACCAAATATAGACTTCATGTCGGATATATCACCACCCTAGTCTGCATCAGTATAGGAAGCTAAAGAAATCTGTTTCACAGGAAATGAATTGTTACGAAACATAAGACCACGATCTAAAGTTCCTTTCAAATATCGAACAACATGCAAAACAGCTTTCCAATGACTGCGAGAGGGAGTTTGCATGTACTGACTTAGCTTGTTAACAACAAAATTTATATTGGGTCTTGTAACACAAATATGCTGCAATGCTCCAATCGTACTCCTATACAAGGTAACATCATCAAAGGAATCATCACATGTAACAACACCTGTCTTAAGCAAACAGGTACCTGTCATAGGCGTAGGAAAATCAGTGGAATCATGAAGACCCAACTTGAAAATTAGATCTTGAACATATTTTTTCTGATTTAACAACAAAAACTCATCTGTGGCAGTAACCTCCATGCCCAAGAAATAACTAGGACTACCAAGATCCTTAAGCTTGAATTCAAAATTGATTGACTGTATTACCTCAGCTATAGCAGAAGAAGAAGGACGAGTCACAACAATGTCATCAACGTAAACTAACAAGAAAACAGAACTCACATCAGTTTGCTTAATAAACGAACAGCTATCAGCCACCGACGCCTGAAACTGCAGATTGTTTACAAGAAAACATTTAAGCTTCTCAAACCAAGCTCGAGGAGCTTGTTTTAAACCATATAAAGCCTTCTTCAGCTTTCAAACAAGATGAGTTTCGGAATTGTTTTTGATTTAATATACACCTCTTCAGTTAAGTTCACGTGCAAAAAGGCATTATTAATGTCAATTTGTCTTAAATTCCACTTGTGAGACAAGGCTAAGGATAAAACAATACGAACAGTTGCAGATTTAACAACCGGACTGAAGGTTTCTTGAAAATCAAAACTAGGTTTTTGCGAAAACCCTTTAGCAACTAACCTTGCTTTATACCGAGCAATTGACCCATCTGCATTATTCTTTATCTTAAACAACCATTTGCATCCAATTGGTATCCTACCTGGAGGAAGATCAACAACAAACCATGTATTATTGATTTGAAGAGCATAATACTCTTCATCAATAGCAGCTTTCCAGTGAGGACTATGAAGAGCCTGATGAACTGATTTGGGCTCCTCATTAAGCAATGCACAAGAATCCTCTGAAGAGGTGATAAGAGCATGAAGAGAAGCAGTTTGACCATACTGAGATTGAGTCTTAGATCTTGTCTGCATAGGATGAACATTATGAGATTGAACCGAAGTATTAGTAGAAGAAGATATTATACCAGAAGTCGTAGGTAGAATAGGCACAGGAGAAGAATTTTGAAGTTTATAAGTAACAGTAGGAAGAGTATCTAGTGTCTGAAATGCAATGGGAACATCATGCAACTGCTGATCAGACTTGGCAGACTGACTCGGAATAGAACAGTTAGACAACATATGAGAAGAAGCAATAGGTGCAGCAATAGATGAAGGAACAATGGTAGGAACAGAAAGAGTAGGATAAGAATATGAGAAATTTCTAACAGTAAAAGGAGGTGTGATGTCAGGAAAATAAGCAGAGCGAGGTTCATGATACATTTCTTGAAAATCAGATACATAAAACTGAGAATCACACGGTATGAAGAAAGGAATGGATGTATAATTCTGAGTTGGAGAAGAAGAGATACTGAAACTACCTCTTTTATCAGCAAAAGAAAACATTTGTTCATGAAAAACAACATTTCTAGTTGTATATACACGACATGTAGCAGATAAGCATTTATATCGATGATACTTTGAACAATATCCTAAGAACACACATGGTTCAGATCTAAGTGCCAACTTGTGTTTGTTATATGGTCGCAAATGTGGAAAACATAAACACACAAACACCCTAAGAAACCCATAATCAGGAGCTACCTTAAACAATTTCTCATGAGGAGACAGTTTTAACAAACCATATAAAGGTAACCTGTTTATGAGAAACGTGGTCGTGAAGAAAGCATCCGACCAGTAGTGTAATGGAACATATGCTTGAGCTAGAAGTGTTAATCCCAGTTCAACAATGTGGCAGTGCTTTCTCTCCACTATTCCATTCTGTTCAGAAGAATAAGCACAGGTTATTCGATGAGCAATACAAAAAGAAGACAGATACGACGACAGAAACGAAAATTCACCCCCCCCCCCATCGGACTGAACAACCTTTAAGGAGTGTCCAAGATGTTTCTATGCAATCTTATGAAATTCAACAAAATACCGAGATGCATCACTTTTCTGTTTTAAGAAATAAATCTAAGTGTATCGACTGAAAGCATCAACTATACTCATATAGTATTTGTGTCCATTGGATGCACAAGCTGCTGGTCCCCATAGATCAACTTGAACAATCTCAAGAGGGTGAGAGTAAATAGTAGAATATTAGTTAAATGGTTACTTTTTCCTCTTCCCAACCGCACAGGTTGTGCATTGTAAAGCAGAATGAGACACAAGATGCTTATGAATTCGTAAAAAATTGAGCATAATTTTGTTTGACGGATGTCCTAATCTCATATGCCAAAGATGAGAAGAGTCATTCGCATTTAAAGATGATAAAAAAACACTCAAAATCATTGTTATCAATCGGATCACAACAAATGATGCTGGAACTGGAAGTATCATTAGAAGAATCTATACGAACTGAAATAGTATTGCACACAGAATCATCACTAACATTGATAGAACTTTTATTCATATTATCAAATCCACCAGAATGTGTACTTTCATTAAAACCAACCATACCATATTTTTCAGCAACACAAGCTCTAGAAGATAATCCTAACTAAGACATATAAGAATTAACAGGCTGACATCTATTCAACTTGGACAAATCAAGTTTATATAGACCAGAACTTTCATAAATGTGCAACAAGACTTGATGAGACTGAGAGTCTCTTATTATGCAATGAGAGACATGAAACTCGAACAAGACCTTGTTATCCCTGGAGAACTGAGACACAGACAACATATTTTTAGTCACATAAGGAGTATACAACATATTATGTAAAACTAAAGATTGAGAGTGTGTGCCAACATTGTTCACATCAGCAGGAATAAATGCAGACCCTATAGTAGATATATTTAACGAAGAACCATTACCTACAGTGACCTTACCTTGTCCATTGTAAGGAACACACGCATTGTATAATGAGGGAGTTGCATTGGTTAAATGATTCGTAGCCCCAGAATCTGGAATCCAACTCGAATCATGCTGAACAACTGGAGCAACTGAAGCCTTGTGTGCTTGAGCATTGCTGACAATAGATTGAGTGTCCATTGATTGACCATTGCTCTGATTATAACTGGCCATAGAAGGAGCATACAAAGATGCAGGTAATGAAGAGACAGGAGAAAACTGATACGAATAAACAGGCACAGGATGTGAAGGATAAGCCGAAGGAGAGTAAATCATGGGAGGAGATGGATTTATATGAGGATATGGAGATGCATAGGTACGAGAAACCGGAACATTATAAGGTGTAGCTAAAAACTGATGAGATTGATAAGGATGAGCATAATGAGCAAATGGCATAGGTGCTGATTGAACAGGCTGAAATGGAGTAGGTGTTGATTGAATAAACTAAAATGGGGGAGATGAAGGAAACTGAGAAACAACACCAGCTGTTGAATTAGAACTTGAAGCTGACTGAACTGACTCACACGCATCATCCCACTGAGCAAAGGCAAGATTTACCATTGGAGAAGTAGAACAACCTGGATCAATCACCCCTGTGAAGTTCACATTGAACTGATGATAACATCGGTGTACCAGATGCCCAAACTTCCCACACAGCTGACATTGAGGACGATTGTTGCCATATCCTCGTCCACGGCCTCTTCCAGAATTGAAGTGCTGATTTTGAGATGAATTAGACACCATTGAAGATTAGATAGTAGAATCATCCACATTCGAAGAAACAACTGCAACAGGTGCAGATGTGCTAGTGACTATATCAGTTGTACCTCCAGCAGTATTTTGCTTCATTACAACTGCAAAATTGATAGCCACATTTGCCGTGACATTGCTATCGAATAAAAAATCTACTTGTCTAGCATTTGCATCCAGTAGAACCGAACTTATTGAAGCTAAATCATATGGATTTCTGCTAGCATGAATAACTGAAACAACAATATCAAACTGTCCTTTAACTTCATTTAGAATAATCGAAATCTACTGCATCTCTTCTATCGGATGTACGCAACTAGCTAAGCTATCACAGGCAGACTGAATAGCTGTCAAGTAATCACGCATGCTCTGCTGAGGTAGCTTCCTAACCTTAAGCCGATCATACAAGTGCATAATCCTAGTTGTAGAAGATGAAGAAAAGTCCCTCTGCAATTTTTTCCAAATTGAAGCTACCGACATACATCCTATAAGACATCTGTTTACCTGTGCTGACACAGAAGCAAGCATCCATGACGCAGGAGATCTATCCTTTTGAACATATTTGAGATATTCGGGATTTGGCTCATCATATCCAGCAGGACCTTCAATTCAAGGTGAAATTGTGGTATTTCCATACAAATCCGATTCTAGATTATAACCACGAACAGCTAGAAGCACCTGTTGCCTCCAAGATTGGAAGTTCTCTTCCCTTCCAGTTGACATACCTTCTTATTGAAGAAGGATACTGATATCTCTTCCATTTAATCGCAAACACAAAAACAGAGAACCAGAAGAAACATAATTGCAGAATCGAACAAACGGGATGAATCACAACGAATCGTTGAATCGTAACAGCTCTAATACCATGATAGGAATCTCGAAATCAAATGAAAAAACATAAATGAAATTACTTGCTTGTGAAGAAAAACTCTGATTCATTACTTCAAGTTAGTTATGGCTGGTACAACTCTAATCTATTTATAGACTCTGATTCATTACTTCAAGTTAGTTAGTCCTTCTAATATTTGCAGATCAATCCTGTAATTATATGTAATCATACATATATCCTAACACTAACCTGGTTTACCACCAGATTAGAGTCGCAGTAGACGTGTAGTTGAGCAGCACCTACTCCTTTCGCCAGTCTTAAACCGGTGATTAACGCTTCATATTCAGCTTCGTTATTAGTGGCCTTAAAAGTCACCACTAATGCATAACGAATCGGGGCGCCGCCATCAGGTGGGGTTAGGACGAGTCCCGCGCTCGAGTCATCAATCATATGAAGCCCCATCATTGTGTAGCTTCCATGCTTTTACAAATTCTTTTGTTTCAGGCGGCGCCTTCGTTGGGTAGGTTGATTCAGAAATGAAGTCGGCTAATGCTTGACCCTTTATTGTCGTTCTTGGGGCGAAGTTAATTCAGAATTCACTGAGTTCGATTTCCCATTTTATCATTCTCCCTAAGCGTCTGGCTTCTGGAGGAAGTGTTTTAAAGGTTGATTTGTTAAGACAGTGATCTCATGTTCACGAAAGTAAGGGCGGAGTTTCGTGGCTAAAACTGTCAACGCATAAAGATACTTATCAACCTCGATGTAATTCATTTCAAACTTTATGAGAACCTTGGATACATAGTAGACTCGGACTTGACCCTTTTCTAATTCCTTTACTAGGACAGAGCTGACTGCTACAAGACTGATGCTTAAGTAAAGAAAAAGGGTGTCGTCTCTTGAGGGCTTTTCTAGTGGTTGGAGCGTCCTGAGGTGTTGATTAAGGTCTTGGAATATATTTTCACACTTATCTGTCCATTCAAATTTCTTATTGGCGTGCAGGACCTGGAAGAAAGGTAGTGACTTTTCTCCAGATTTTGCCATGAAACGGCTGAGCGCTGCTAATTTTCCATTCAGGCGCTACACCTCCCTGTGGCAAGTTGGGCTCTCCATCCCTTCGATTGCCTCTAATTTTTCCGGGTTCACCTCCATTTCTTTTTTGGCTCACCATGTAGCCTAGAAACTTTCCAGAGTGGACTCTAAAAGTGCATTTCTCGGGGTTGAGGCGCACCTGATGAAGGCGCATACGCTCGAATGTCTTCCTCAAGTCTTCCATGTGGTTGACGCTCTTGACCGACTTTACCATCATGTCGTCGACATAGGCTTCCATGGTGTTGTCAATCATCCCTGCAAACAACTTGTTGACCATCCTTTGGTAGGTGGCGCTTGCATTGATGAGTCCAAATGGCATGACCGTATAGTGATAGATATCACCATCAGCATAAAAGGCATTGTGTTGCGCGTCGTTCTCCGCCATTTGGATCTGGTTGTACCCATAATACGCATCCATGAAGCTTAGGAACTCATGGCCAGACGTGGCGTCGACCAGTTGATCGATGCGAGGCAAAGGATAAGTCTTTGGGACACGCCTTGTTGAGGTCCCTGAAGTCGATGCACATCCTCCATTTGCCATTATTCTGACCAAGACTGGGTTTGTACCCATGTCTGGAATCATATTTCCTTTACAAAGCTTGCGTCGATCAATTTGCCTACCTCTTGACGGGATGGCAAAAGATTTCTCTTCTTCTATGACGCGCCTTTTTGGGGCGATCGGCCTGACGCTCGGGTCGATATTGAGATCATGGGCGATCACTTCTCGACTTATCCCGGGTATGACACTTGGTTTCCAAGCGAACAGTTCCTTGAATTCCACGAGGAGCATTAAGAGTGCATCCACCTCTCCTAGTGGTAGCATTGCTCCAATCTGGACAATCTTTTCCAGTCCTTCGATCTGGACCTTTCTCGTTCCTTCAACTGGCTGGGGGCGACTCATTTCTTCCATGGGATCCTCTTCTGTCTGAATAGCGATCGTTTCTTTTTTTTTAACACGCGACGGCGTGTCGCGTGTACATAACAAGTGCGTGCCACATGATGATCACCTTTCACTACTCCTAGTCCGTGAGAGGTGGAGAACTTCAGCATCTGGTGATAGATATAGTACACCATCCTTTGCGGGTTGAGCGTGGAGCGTCCCAGTATCGCATTGTACGAGGCTGGGGCATCCACCACAATGAAGGTGACGTCGAATCTTTGCGACTTCCAGTTGTCACCAATCTCTACAGGTATGGTGATGGCCCCTATCGGGTATGTGGCGTTTGATGCGAATCCCATCAGACGGAAGTTTACCTTCTTCAATTCTTTTGCCGACTTTCCCATCTTTTGTAACGCCTCTAAGAAGAGAACATCGGTGGAGCTCCCCGAGTCCACCAGTGTTGGAGTTCTATTGTTTAGTAGAATGAAAGACATGGCATTGTATGTGGAGAGAAGGTGGAGCTAAGAGCAATCAATAAAGAAAACTTCATTTGTGATTCCTTAGCTTAGTTTATTACATAGGATAGAGTAGTTTATATATAGGAGTGATAGGGACTAACTTGACATTATCAAGAACATTAGGACTAACCCTAGCATACTCTAAACCATAATGACTAATATTCCCCTTGCAAGATTAAACTCCTAAAGTTTTAAAAACATTAAAAAGGATCCTTGATCTTTTGGACTTGCTGAGCACTGTCTGTGCACAGCCTGAGCACTGTCTGTGCACAGCCTGAGCACTGTCTGTGCACAGCCTGAGCACGCTGGAGGCACTGAGGATGCACACTGGATGTACTGAAGATGCACGGTGGAGGCACTAAAGATGCACGGTGGAGGCACTGAAGATGCACAGGATCTGCACACTGGAGGCACTGAGTCTGCACGCTGGAGGCACTGGAGCTGCACAGGCTGAGCACAGGTTGAGCACTGCGCCTGTACTGCAGAAGCACTGGAGTTGCACTGGTCTTGTATGCTGTGGTTTGGACGGTGGCTGAGCTATGGAATTGGTGAATCGAACATGACACGAAGCACAGGTCTGCTCCAGAGTCGTGTGAGGCAATATATCGAACACATTAGGTGCGTCTGATGTTGTGTGCTGCTATTCCTGATTAGAGTTGCTGCACTTGTATGAAACTTGAAAGGGAGACAAAGCCATCTCTTAGCAAGGAAGGAAGACACTCGAGATGCAGTAAACGTGTTGAATTCACGCAGCAAAACATAGATAAAGCAGTAAACGTGTTGAATACACGCAGCAAAACATGGCGACTCGAGGATGCTGAAAATAGAGAGACGAAAATAAAAGACAGAGCAGCAAAGATGAAGATTCAGTCATAGCAACAACATTGAAGCAGCCTGGAGTGAACGATAAACCACAGCAGCAAATAACAAAGCACCACATGAGACCAGCCGAACTAGAAGAACAGAAACCAGAAAACGAGAAGCTGCAGAACAGAAATGTAGAAACAGAAATGTAGAAACAGAAAAAACAGAGACGCACAGAAACGCAGCAAGCAGAAGTCGAGACCGAACTGCATAACGAGCAGATGATCTGACAAGCTTCTGATAACAGCGAGTAACACGACAGAGATTTGAAGAACAAGGCAGAATAACAATAACAACGACAAACGAAAACGCACACAGCAGCAGCAGAACAAAGCTTCAGTAAGACGCAACAAAACAGAGGTTTAATAATCGTTTCAGTAGAGAACAGATCTGCATAGTGAGCAGAGAGTCCCCAGCTGCACGAACAAGATAAAGAAAAACAACAAAGATTCGAAACTTCAACCATAGAAGAGAGGATAATGATCAAGATAACAGCAGCAAGAAACAGAAAAACAGAGACGAGAAAGCTCTTTTTGGAGCTGCTGCAAGCAAAAACGAAAAGGAAACAATAGAGACGTGAATGGTAGCCAGGATTGAGGCTCTGATACCATGTTGGAGTTCTATTGTTTAGTAGAATGAAAGACACGGCATTGTATGTGGAGAGAAGGTGGAGCTAAGAGCAATCAATAAAGAAAACTTCATTTGTGATTCCTTAGCTTAGTTTATTACATAGGATAGAGTAGTCTATATATAGGAGTGTTAGGGACTAACTTGACATTATCAAGAACATTAGGACTAACCCTAGCATACTCTAAACCATAATGTCTAATAACCAGCACTCATTTTACTGTGTAGCTGTCAAGGTCTATAGTGACGACCAGCGCATCTTCGTGTGGGCATGTTACGTGCCACATTTCGTATTCTGAGAAGGAGATGGTGACGTCGTTTTCCTCCCTGTAACATTTTCCTGCTTTTGTCGTTCCTGATAGATGTATCGCATACACCTCCCGAGCGGCGTCCGTCTCTCCTCCTGCTACATACCCTCCGCTAATCACGTTGACATTTCTTTGTCTACCCTTTGAAGATTTATATCCTCTTTTTGGTAATGCCCGCCTCTTTCTTCGAGGGCTCTAACTGCTCTCTTGGCGCGCCGCCACAAAGTTTTTAAGGTAGCCCTGCTGGATTAACCTTTCTATATCCTTTTTCAAGGTATAGCAGTCATCCGTGCCATGAACTTTACATCGATGATAGCGGCAGTATTTGCTCAAGTTGTTACCCATGGCCACGCCGTTCTTTTTTGGTGCAGGGGGTGTTGCCAAGTCCTTCCTCTCCATCTTTGCCAGTACCACTGAGACGTCCATGTTCAGAGGAGTATACGATGTTTCGTACAGCTCGCGAGCAGGGCGCGCCACAAAGGGGAGGCATTGTTCGTGTGACACCTTTACTGGATGGTGCTCAGGTCTCTTACCTTCCTGGATTTCTTTTTTTGATTCCTTGGGCTGCCTCCTCCCTCCCTGGGCTATTTCCAAGTCGATGTAGGATTTTACACGCGTTGCTAAGTCCTCCACAGTGTTGACCGGGATGATGCTTAGGTTGTCGTATAAAGCCAATCCTCACGGACCAAGCGCCCTGATGAATGCTCTTATAGTCTCACCTCATGTGATGACCTAGTTGATTTCTGCCAATTCTTTGTTGAACCTAGTGTAGAAATCTCTCACGCTTTCCTCATTTCTTTGTCTGAGGTGGTCTAGCGTTCCTACGCTCTTCATCAATTGTCTCCCCCCATGTATTGCACAATGAATTGTTCCTTCAAATCCCCCCAAGACCTAATGAAGGCTTTGGGCAGTCCGAAGAACCAGTGTAAGGCAACACCCCCTAGGGTGGCCGGGAAGAGTAAGGCGAACTGGTTGTCGTCACTAGTCCGCCCCAAGAGTGAAGACTCATGTCTTTGTATGTGCTCTACCAGGTCACCTTCTCCTCTGTAATAGTCGATTCGCTGGGTCTGCACGTGCTTGGGCACGGTCACCGCCAGTATTTTGGGGGCTAGTGGATGTAACGCCCTATCTCGAAGGATATGCATGATCCTACTTTTATGTTCTTTAACTTGACGAATGGCAAACTCTTGAATTTCCTCCCTAATCATTGTGCCAGGGGGAGGAGACATTGTCACTGTAGAAGGTGAGGAGGTGCTCAGTAGAGTTTGGGAGCTCTGGGGAGGCACCTTCTAAGGGCGATGTCGAGACGTTGCTTCCTTTGCCCGAGGGGAACCTTTCTGTAAGGCTTTTCGGATGTTGCGTGCAATGATTTGGTCCAACACCGCCATGAAGGCAGGCGTTAGGAGTGCCTCAGAGCCTGTATCTACTAGGGGGCGCCTTACCTGAGGATGGCATTGATGCTTTGACTGGTTTGTGCACCTCAGGTTCAGCCGTTGCCACTGGTTGGGGTGTGGGTGGTGTTGGGTACGTCGGTATCTAGGAAGTCTGCCCCTCAGGTTATCGGGTCGGTTTTGCTGGAGGTGATGTAGGGTGTCGTTTTCTGTAGCTTTGACTTGGTTATGCTTTGCTCTAGTGTTGGGCGAAGACATGGCTTATTTGCTCAAGGGTTCCCACAGATGGCGCCAGATGTTGAATCACGTTTACCGGTAATGAGTTTTCTCTGGTGCTTTCCGAATTGACTATGTACTGCTCTGTTAACCTGCATAGAATGAAAGCTCGGGTGTTCCCGTCGTTTCCCCTTCGACGATCAAGTCAGTCGAAGGTTCGTTTATAAAGAAAAATAAGTATATAGCTCAAGTATGTAATGTTACACATAGTCTGGTATAAAGATGGATGAGAGTATTTATAACGGGAAAAGAATGAAAAACCACCCGGATGTTTTCCAATTTTGGTAATTGCACCCATATAGTTTGTCTTTACACCCATATGTTTGTAATTGTTGGTAACTCCATCTTTCCGTCACGGTGGTTCATTTCCCGTCAATTTGAAATCACATGTTCCGCACGTTGATGTAATAACAATGATATATACCTAAAATACCCCTAGCATGTTTATTTCATCCTTTATTTGAGAACCGTTTGAACCATTTTGAGGCTCACTCCTCCTTGACGTCCCAACTCTTCCCACTTCTCCCTTGGCGAATTCTGACATTCCAGCTCGTCTAACATTCGAACTAGGTAATGAAGTCAATTACTTGATTTAATTTCGAAGGTACGGTCGATTGTGTACCGTTTTTCAATTTTAGGGTTTTTTGAAACCCTAATTTCTTCTTAATTCTGTGCATCACTCAAATTCTTTGAAGAGTGGTTGTGATTTCTTTGCTTGAGCAGATCCACACAGATCCACCGATGTGTGTATATGGAAGGAGAGCAAAGACAAAGGTTGTATCAAAGGAATCTGAATTGAACAATGAAATTGTTGTGTTACGTAGTAGAAATCAGCAGTTGCAGTGTGTGACAGCATTCTTAGTTGTTGTTGTTGTTTCCCTTATGTTGAAGATGTAGTCAGTTACTTGTTTTAAGTTTTAAGTTATGTACTTTGTAATTTATTTGACCTATATGTATGTTTAATGAATATTTTATGAACCTACTAGTTTATGTAATTGTAATATTTCTAGCCATTAAGTTCTCATATTTATGTGTATTTCCACCATTATGTTTGCCCGAATACATCGGCAACCTGACCTGTGTTGTTGAAGAACCCAAAACTGACCTGTTTGCCAACAATCCAACTGTGATCCAACAAAAGTACCAACAGTTGTACTACTTCAACTGAATGTTTTAACACTTCCAAAACATCCAACAGTTAGGTTCGTCATTCCAAAAGACAGGGAAGTTTTAGCATTTACAACATTCAACAAAATGACAACACTCCCAAAACAAAACAACATAATTTATAGTAGTTCACTGAGTAGATCTTTTTCCAAAACCAGCTATTAAAGGAAGCGGAACACTGGAATATCTTTCCTTGGCATATTGTTGGGTCACTTCTTTAATAACATGCTGCACCCAGATAAGCAAACAATTGAAACAACCAAATGAGATTTGTAGAAAAGGGCAAGTGAAATGGATCATGACTAATTAGCTTCACATCAAATGTAACTTACAGGTTATTCTTCAACTCTGAAGATGTCATAGTTTCTCTTCCATATAGGATTTTTCAACAACTCATAAGCATATTGTATCTGCATATTCACTATTGTGTTCTTTAAAGTGTTTATAGCTGAGGAAAGCTCTTCAAGGAAAGAAATGCATAAAGGAAAATGATTATTTCCAACCTTTATAAAATCAAGTGAACTTGGGAATTCTTTGTCTGAATTCCTGCAATTCCAAAAACAAAGACAAACTCTCCAACTGTAAAGTCTTAAAACATATAAGAAAGAAAATGTGAAATTCATATCAAAGAATATAATAAATTAACAAGTACCAGGTCGAAGAGAGACTCTTGTAGGCCTCTTCTACCTCAACAATAGATGCGTGCAACTTTACCCCTAAAACTGCATGTTCACAACCGAAAGAACAAATCGGTAGTATGCCACTCAAAAGCAAGAGTTCATTTGTAAGTAACAAAAAAATTCCTAGATATAGACTGGAAAAATAAGAAGAAGAGAACTTACCATCGTAGAGAGAAGTAGGGTAGGAACTAGGAATGACATAAAACTGATAAAACATGGCTCCCATAAAAAGAATCAGGGGTACTAAGTATACCTTGATCTTCGTTACTGTTCAGAAAATCTTTCCTATTTTTACAATCACGCAAAGTGCCAACAACTAAAATAACTTAAGCAATCGCCACCAATTGTCAAGAGAAAGGCTAAAGAAGATGAGATTCAACCTCAATAATTAGAATAAGGAATCAGGGCATTCGGAATACATAACTCATACAAAACGTGCTGCTTCCTTGATGATTTCGGACATTCGGAACAAGGCATTCAGACCCTACAATGGACTTCCAACAACAACAACACCAAATGCAACAACATCCGAGAGTGATTTTTACACTAACCTTGAATCGGTGGAACACCAGTCGAGAGGGTTCGGTTGGGAGTCTTCTGTCGATTGAAGCACCAGTCTACGACGAATCTTCTGTCGGGACGACCAACACCAATCGGGGAAGCAAGAAACTGGTCGGGACGGTGGGGTTTCGGGGGAGACAGTAGAGGATTCGCAGGGGATTTCGGTGGAGGGGAGTTTGGGTGGAAAGCTTTGGTTTTAGGGGAGGGAACAATGAAATAACCGAAGAAGGTAGAGAGACAAGGTGATGGGATGTTAGGGGTACAACAGTCATTTTACAACATTCGGTTCAAATTTAACGGTGTCACGTGCAAGACACGTGACACTTAACCAGTCAAATTGACGGAAGGTGGTGTTACAAACAAAATGAAACATACAGGTTTTATTAATTGCGACAAAAAACATTCGGGTCCAGTTGCTGACCCTAGTGGTTTTTCATATTTCTCCCTATTTATAACCCTGACCTCTAATCTGACTGGAGTTTAATTCTGACCCTGGTCATACCTCGATTCCGGTGTTACTTGGTGTACTGTACATGGTGCCCTGTACATAGGGCCTTTGTTTCTTGAAGCATTGTCATGCATGACTGTTCCCCATTAACCTTTGTCTGGCCTGGAGCTTTGTGCTGGTCATGCCATAGACGTAAAGGAAAGATACTTATGTTCGGGTGCGCCTTTATGGCACGCATTTAGGGGTGCCTATGTGGCGCGCTCCGGACTTGGGCATGGGCTTTAAAGTCTCCTGAAGTTTGTTGATGGCGTACCCTTTATTCGGGTCGGTTCAACTGGGGATATGCAGAATAATACCCAACATTTTCATTATTATGATGATGTAATGCATACTAGAAAGCAGTGTTTGAGGTAATAATGTTTGTGTTTCAGACTATGAATGTATTTTTAGTTTTTAGTTTTTTTTCCCTTGTGAACAGTGAACCACACACTGAACCGGGTTGAACCGTGAACCGGCCCCCTCGTCGGTTCGATGGTCGGGCCAGTTCTGATAACTATGGTTATCATAATCGAACTTGCGGTTCGATCGGGAACCAGACCGGACTGGTGGTTCGAAAGGAAACTAGATCAGCGGTTTGATCATAAACCAGACCCATGTCCGGTAGGGTTCAGCTAAAAGACCAACTTGCATAGTAAACCGGTGTGAACCGACCGTTTTTTTTAAAATCGACCGGTTCTGGATCATTTTTTTGGATGATTGTTTTTTTTAACAGACCATGAGTTTGTTTTCGATTTAAACCGATTGGTTTTCGGTTAATAGGTTTCAGGTTTAACATACCAATCAATTTCCAGTTCTACATTCTCCAATTTGCATCTCCATCCCCTTCCTCCTTTCTTCTTCAGGAACATATCTCAATCTCTTTAGGCAGACCACGTCTAGATCAGCCACACCTCGCCGCTGAACTAGAAACAGCCAAGTTGGTGGTTCGATTTCGAGGCGTCAGGAAGCGTCCATGGGACTGATTTGTTGCCGAAATTCGCGGCCCTTGGAGTAAGCGCCCATGGGGCTGATTCAACCGCAGTTCTTCACACCTTCATGTTCTTCAATTCGTCCTTGTTGTGTTCAGTTGCTTCGGTTCCTTGCTACGCTTGGAGCAATTTCAGTTCGGTTATATTAAAAATTGGTTCAGATCGGTATGTAGTCGTGTTTCATCTTTCAATTTCTATCCTTCCAATGCTTTGATTTATGATTATTATTGTTGGGCATAATAAACATGTTTTAACTGACTTGAATATACAGAAAAGCGGGCCTATCAATTTTGGAAATGAGTTTGACACGTAGTGAATCATTGTGGAAGACCTTGAAAACTCAGGACACTTGGTAATCAAGGTGTATGTTTTAATATCTCATATTTCCTTCTAATCATTCATTTGCTTATGTAATTCTTGAGGAATTATGTGCATATGCTGTGTAATTCACTTGGTAATCAAGATGTTCTTTCCTTGTTTTTTTTACTTATAAACAGTGAATCGCACATTGAACCGAGTCTGATCGGGTTGGACTGGACGAATTGGGAACCAGACCCCTCATCGGTTCGAGGGTCGGTCCGGTTCTGATAACAGTGCTAGAAAGAAGTGACAATTTGTACGGGGCGATTGAGTTTGTAGAAACATAAATTTTGTATTATTTATTTATGTATGTGTTTCTTTTACAACTATTCTCTAGTTATAGATACATAACTCTAGTATTAGGAATGTTGTATACTAGGAAACTAGGTTAATAAGAAACTACATTTATGCAATATTTCCTTCCCCTGATTTATGGGATTATTTCCCCTTTTGCTATCCTACACTCCCCCTCAAGCTAAACTGTGGGGTCACACACATTTAGCTTGAGTCATACTTCTTCAAATACTGTTCCATTGACTGCTTTTGTTAATACATTCGCAAGTTGATCTTCTGAGCGTATGTATGGAAATGTTACCACGCTTTCTTCCAACTTTTCCTTGATTAAGTGCCTATCTATTTCAACATGTTTGGTTCGATCATGTTGAACAAGGTTTTCAGGTATACTGATCACGATCTTGTTATCGCATAACAGGTTACATGACCTTTCTACTAGAAACCCAATCTTTATTAACAGTTTCTGTACCCATAGTATTTCTGCCAAATCCCGAGCAATTCCTCTAAATTCAGACTCGACACTGTAAAAGGAGACCACTTTCTACTTTTACTTTTCTAGGTCACTACATTTTCTCCGACAAGGGTGAAATATCCAAAGGTTGATCTCTTATCCACCGTGCTTCCTGCCCAGTCAACATATGTATATGCTTCGACCTCAAGGTGTCCATTGTTCTGAAATAGGATTCCTCTCCCTAGTGTTCTTTTCAGGTATCTCACAACTCACATAGTTGCTTCCACGTGTTTCTCTTGAGCTTGATGTATGAACTGACTTAGAACACCTAATAAGTAAGCCACATCTGAACGAATGTGTGACACATAAATCAACTTTCCTACTAGGTGTTGATATCTCCCTTGGTCCGCTCGTCTTGCTCCCTCAGTGATCGACAACCCATGATTCACAACAATAGAAGTTTCTGCTGGTTTACAATCCATCATCCCTGTTTCTGCTAGCATATCTAATATATACTTTTGTTGAGAAATAATATACCCCTTTTTGTTCGGCGTACTTCAATTCCCAGAAAGTACTTGAGATTACCCAAGTTTTTATCTCAAACTCCTAAAACAGGTTCTCCCTCAGGTGATTCATCTCTTCTGCATTTTCACTTGTTATAATCATATCATCCACGTAAATGATTAGGCAAGTTACCTTCCCCTTCTTCCTTTTTAGGAACAGCGTGTGATCTGCATTGCTCTGCGTGTAGCCATATTTCTTCATTGCGGTAATAAATCTCCTGAACCAGACTCTAAGGGATTGTTTTAACCCATACAATGCCTTTTTTAGGCGACATACTTCTTCCTTTTCAAACTTCTCTGGCATCCCTTGTGGAACTTCCATGTATACCTCTTCTTTAAAGTATCCATGGAGAAAGGCATTCTTCACGTCAAACTGATGTAATGGTCAATTTCTATTTGCAACTATGGAGAAAAACACTTTAATAGTATCGATCTTCGCCACTAGCGAAAAAGTCTTCGAGTAGTCAATTTCGTAGGTCTTGGTATACCCTTTGGTAGGGTTGATCATGGGCGGACCGGGCCAGACTTGGAGGCAAGACCGAGATTGAAATTTTGGTCTTGACATCTGGAGGACCGAAACCGATTTTGGCCAAAATAGCCCGCTCGAGTCGGTCTTGCTTGACTCGGGTCGGTCTCGGTCTTGGACCGAAATTTTTGGTAAAAAAAAAATCAACAGGTTTAGCAAAAAAAAATCACCAAAGTTTTGGTTTTGAACTCGCTCACTTCTTGTCTTCCGTCGTACTTCCCTTATGGAACCGATTCAAGGGTTGTTGAATGCTTCAATGTCATGAAGTGCTAGTGTTTCAAGGGTTATGCCATGAATTTCTAGGGTTTTCTTCAAGGTCGGGTTGGTCCGGTCCTAGTCGGGCTTTTGGGAAAAAAGCTCGAGACCGAGATTGGGCTCAATCTTGAAGAAAAAAACGCTCGATCTCGGTCCTAGTTGGGCCGGTCTTGTCAAAAATTTGGTCCAACCAGTCTTTTTTTATCACCCCTACCCTTTAGCTACTAGTCTCGCCTTATATCTCTCGATTGAGCCATCAACCTTGTGTTTTATCGTGAACACCCATCTGCATCCAACCGGCTTCTTTCCTAGTGGGAGTCTCTACATTTCTCACAGGTTTCATTCTTCTCCAAAGCTTCCATTTCTACGTTCATTACTTGTTGCCACTCCTTCTTAGCTTGAGCTTCCTGGACATTCCTGGGTAGGTCAGCTGAATATATTGTTGCGTAGAAAGCACGAGCATTTTCTGACATACTCCCCCTTGCCAGATTACTTATTGGGTATCTGGATCTTCTCAGTACATGTTCACGATCGAACCGTGTTGGTGGTACTCCCTTACTGGTTCATTTATCTCCTCCCGCTCCCTTTCTCATGTACTGAGTTCATTAGGATAATCTACGGAGTCACTATTTGAGACTTGTGTACTTACCTCAGGAGTATCCGTCGGGATGGGTGTAACACCAGCGTTTGCTTGGGAAGATTGTACTATGCTTGGAAGTGGCTGAGTGGTTCTACCTACTAACTCTGTTGGAACCGTTTCGGGCCACACTAGACTTGACACCCAACTTAGTAGGTCTATCCAACTCCCCCCTGACCGCTAGGTTGGGTGGAATAGAAGAATTTTGTTTCATGGAAATTACAGACCATAGTTGTATAAAGACAACGTGTTGACGGATGATAACAACGATAACCTTTTTGATGAATTCCATGTCCTACAAAGACACATTTGATTGCACATGAGTCTAATTTAGAACAATATGTTTTACGTATATGAACATAGACAGAGCACCTGAAAACACGAGGTGGAAAGGTTAGTGTTGATGGAACACTTACATAATGTGAGAGTTTCTAAAGAGGAGTTTTAAGACCGATGACTTTTGTGGGAAGTCGATTTAGTAGGTATACGAAAGTAGCTACAGCTTCAGGCCAAAAAAAAAGTAAGAACTTAAGACTCAATCATAATGGAGCGAGTCATTTCGAGAATGAATCTATTTTTTCGTTCCGCAACTCCATTCTGTTGGGGAGTATGTGAACACGATATTTGATGAATCATACATCGTTCCCTAATGAAATTTTGCATAGTGTAGTTGACAAATTCTCATCCATTATCAGATCGAAGATTTTAATTTGAGCTTAAACTGTGTTTGAATCATGTCATAGAAGGCAGCAAATTTAATAGCAACATCGGATTTATTTCTAAGAAAATATACCCAAGTCATTCTAAAGCAATCATCTATAAATATCACAAAATATTTAACACCAGTGTTATTCATGCAAGGCACAGAAGTTGGGGCAAAACCCCACACATCAAAATGAACTGAGGAAAATAATGACTCTGCTCTAGTGTTTGATGGATGATATGACTGTTTATGACTCTTAGACAAAATACACGTTTCACACGAGAAATTATTGTTTTGAGGGAATAACATACGGAGGTACCTGGCGATGGATGTCCCAACCGTCGGTGCCACAATCATTGTTGCCTGTCAATAGTCCCGTGAGCCAGTGTTGCAGTTCCGTGTTGAGTCACCTCATCAACATAGTACAATCCGCCACACTTAGTGCCACGCCCAATCGTTTTCCCTAACTAAATATCTTATAATATACAAAAACATGGATATATCAGCACCACCCAGTTTAATTCCTTAGTTACGTGACTTATAGACATCAGCTTGCATGATAGTCTAGCCACATGACGACAATTTTTAAATTTGAGTGTTGGTGAGATTTCTATGGATCCCGCTCCACAAACCGTTGACAGTTCGATCCTAACTGATCAACAAACTCAACTCTGATACCATGTAGAAACAGAAATTTTGTATTGTTTATTTCTATATGTCTTTCTTTTACAACTATTCTCAAGTTATAGATACATAACTCTAGTATTAGGAAAGTTGTATACTAGGAAACTAGGCTAATAGGCAACTACATTTATACAATACTTCATTTCCCTGATTTATGGGATTATTTCCCCTTTTGCTATCATGTAGAGTTAATGTCGTAATTTGGTGGATGACAAAAATATGATATGAAAGAAACTAATATTTATGATTGTGACACGAACATGAATAAAACTTAGACAAAAATAAACTATTTTAGGGTTGAATAAGTTTGATACTATGTTGCCTTTTGAGAGATGTGAAAATGAAGAATTATGAGAAATCATTAGAATAACTTCATATTGATATTCTTAAACTTAAAATGAATATAAAAGTGTACTATTGTACTTATTATAGGAGTAGTGAAGATTAAGTAGTAAATATTAAGATATAGAACTTAAAGGAAGAATGACTTTACACTTAAACTAGACTAAAATAGTATTTTAACAATAACAAACTCATGTAGTCATGTATCTTAGGATGTGAAACATAGGTTTCAAGAGATATATGTTGAAACATACCTTGGTAGAGGACATGTGCACACCAAGAAGATTCCCTTTCCTTGTCATCTACCACTAAGAAAACCAGCTCTTCCACACATGTATACCATTCGGTTAAAACAGAACATAATACCACCATTAGAATTATTGTGTATTAGAATAATAGTTCAGCTTTGTGTATTAAATAGCAAGCTTGTATGTAACAGATTTAAAGTTCTATGTTAATGAAAGTATGAGCTCATTGAGCTCTTGTTCAAATGTGTTCATGATGATCTAAATTCAACATGGTATCAGAGCCGGATTGTTCGACCACTTGATCGGTGAACCTTTCTCGGCGATCATCATTTACCATTTATCCAGAAACGTACCTTTGCCATGGCGGAGACAGAGGAGGGTAGCATCAACCGCACCAACGAACCGGGCTCAGCGAATGAATCGATGGCGGCTCCAAGGGCGGCAATGTATCCAATCCTGTCACAAGATCAAAGCATACGTAATCAGCCCTTACCAGTTTCAAATATCAACTTAAGCATTAAGTTGAATGAGAATAACCATTCCCTGTGGGCGAGGTTTCTCCGAATGAAGATCGGGGGGCAGGGCAAACTGCACCACATCACGGGTGTTCCGGCACCACCACAAACTGACGATCCAACGTATCCACAGTGGGAGCAAGACGATTTGATCGTTTGCTCGTGGATTCTTGACAACATGATTCCGGACTTAGTGCATCAATATGCTGAGTCTCCAACTGCACACGACTTATGGGACGGGTTAGCTGCAACATTCGGTAAAGAAAAAGATGGCATTCAATTGTTCGATTTAATTTGTCGAACTAACAATACAAAACAGAGAACCGATTCTCTAGAAGTACTGTATAGCAAAATGCAGGGACTTTGGAGGGACATCGACTTAATGGATCCAAACCGAGTTGTGTGCCCAACCGACATCAAATCATCAAATGCAAGGAGATCTGAAACCAAGCTATACCAATTTCTAAATGCAGTAGGTGATGAATTTGATGGTGAGAAACGGGACTTACTCAAACGCATACCTTTACCGGGAGTGGAGGTGGCATACTCGACCATTAGGTCGGAACGCAACCGGAGGATCGTAATGGGGGCTGCAAGGAGAACGAACGAACCAACTGGGTTCGGTCTTGGCACGGGATTGGCTGCACAATACTTTCCTGTGCCCAACGGAGGCGCCACCATGCCCCAGACGTCGTTCCCCTCCGGCAAGGGAGGCAAATCCGTCCGGAACGGCGGCGACGACCGGAATAAAATCAGGTGTAGCCATTGCGGGAAAATGAGACACGGCTGAGCGGAGTGTTACCAGCTCATTGGCTTCCCCGACGGATGGAAAAGCTTGCGGCGCGACGGGATCGGAGCTGGCCACCCAGTCGCGGCGGCGAATAACCGCGACGGAGGATGGCGAACCGAGCCCATGGGGAGCGCAGCCACGGCGACTAGGGTTCCTACCGAAACTCAAGGAGGCGGACATAATGGAAACCTTACCTGGCCCGAGCTAAACCACGGAGAGGGCGCCTTCATCCAAAGGCCCTTTCCATCGGAGGAGAATCGGCGTGGCGGCGGCGCAATGGCGAGCTCGGGAGGAACCCTAAATCGCCAAGGGGAGCAGCTTGGCGGAACCCTAAATCGCCAAGGGGAACAGCTGCAGTCAGAAGTGGAGGTGCGCGGGTCATTCCCTTCCAATCCGATTGAAGGTATAGGGTTAGGAAGGAAATTACCTTCCTACCCCTGGCGGTTCAGTACTGGTTCAATGGTTAATTCTGGTTTGAGTCAATTAAGTCTAAATCCTGATAAAACAGGTAACGATTATGCTGAATTAAATCGGAACCCAATTATTGGAAAAACATTTATTGCTCAAACAAGAAACACACAGACAGGTGATCAGTGGTTATTTGATTGTGGAGCTACTGACAGCATGACATTTGACAGTCGGGATTTTGAAAACCAGTCAAAATCCGAGAGAGAAATGATCCAGACAGCTAATGGAGAATTAATACTGGTTCAAGGAGCAGAAACTGTCAATATTTCTTCAGATATTAAATTGAAGAATTGTCTTTATGTACCTAGCTTAGCATGCAAGTTACTATCCATTAGTCATGTAACGAAGGAGCTAAACTGTATGGTACTAATGTATCCTAATTTCTGTGTGTTACAGGATATTCAGTCGGGGAAGGTGATTGGACGTGGAGTTGAACGTCAAGGCTTGTATTATGTGGAGGAAGTGGCTCAACACGGAACTGCAATGCTTGTTCACGGGACAGTCACTAGACAACAGTGGTTGTGGCACCGGAGATTGGGTCATCCGTTTGCAGGGTACCATCATAAATTATTTCCCGATTTATTTCCTTCGAATAAAGAAATTGTGTGTGTGACCTGTATGTTTGCTACAAGTCATAGACAATCGTATTCCATATCTGAATCTAGAGCCAAAACTGTGTTTTCATTAATTCATTCGGATGTTTGAGGGCCAGCTCCAAACAATGGAACATGTATGTCAAATACTGGTTTTAAGTATTTTGTCTTGTTTATTGATGATTATTCACGTATGACTTGGGTATACTTCCTTAAACAAAAATCCGAAGTTTTCACTAAGTTTGTAGAATTTAACAAACTTATTCAAACCCAGTTTAGTAAGCAAATACAGGTCCTTCGTTCTGATAACGGTGGCGAATTTGTTAATTCTTCACTACAACAATTTCTTAGAGAAAAAGGGATCATTCATCAAACATCTTGTCCTCATACTCCTCAACAGAATGGAGTAGCAGAAAGAAAAAATCGTAATCTTTTGGAAATGACAAGAGCAGTAATGCTGGAGTCAAAAGTTCCAAGTTCATTCTGGCCAGAACCTGTTACAACTTCGGTATATCTCCTGAATCGCCTTCCAACGTCGGCAATTCAGTTCCAAACACCTTTAAAAATTCTATCTAGTCATATGAGTGTTCCTACAGCCTTAACACTAAAACCACATATCTTTGGGTGTTCTGTCTTTGTACACATCCCCAAATCGGATCGATCCAAGTTCGATCCTTGTTCTGTCAAATGTGTGTTTGTTGGGTATGGGATTCATCAAAAAGGCTACCGGTGTTTTAATCCAAAAACCAATCGTATGCATATCACGATGGATTGTACGTTTCTGGAAACAGAATTCTACTATTCATCCAAATCTCATGTCCAGGGGAGAGTATTAATGAAGATAGTCCATTAGATTGGTTGAATCTGACGACCTTAACCACACCATTGTTGTCTAAGATAGTTCCAAAAGAGCAAGTTGGTGGAATCACCGAGACGTTGACTCCCATAATACAGATCCAAGATGATTCAGCCTCTACTACAACACCAACCTCGATTGATATCCCCGAGGTTAGTAACTCTTAAGCAACTCCATGTAATGATACTTCTAATGATGGTGTGGAAGAATCATCTGTACAGGAGAGATATGTACTCCCGGACAGGAGAAACAGAGGTGTTCCTCCAGTACGATATGAACCGGAGTATAGTCCAAAAGCAAGTCGATATCCAGTAGCAAACCTTGCCAGGGGGAGCTTATCACCAACGGCTCGTGCTTTTGCGGCTGCAGTATATTCACAGGATATACCTAGTACGGTGGAGACAGCATTCAAACATCCAGAATGGAGGGAGGCTATGCAAGTAGAAATGGAGGCCTTGGAGAAAAACAAGACGTGGGAGAAATGCGATCTTCCATATGGGAAGAGGGCGGTTGGATGCAGATGGGTGTTCACCGTGAAGCATAAGGCAGATGGAACGATCGAGAGATACAAAGCACGACTCGTGGCAAAAGGGTATACTCAAACCTATGGTATTGACTATTCCGAAACCTTTTCTCCTGTTGCTAGAATTGGTACTATACGAGTTTTGTTCTCTATAGCGGCAAATCAAAATTGGTCGTTACATCAGTTCGATGTGAAGAATGCTTTCTTACATGGCGACTTAGAGGAAGAAGTCTATATGGAACCCCCTCCAGGGTTCATGACAGGATTTCAAGGAACAATGGTGTGTAAATTGAAAAAAGCTCTATATGGTCTGAGACAATCACCCAGGGCATGGTTTGGGAGATTTACGGTAGCCATGAGAAAATATGGTTACAAACAGAGCAATGCGGATCATACCTTGTTCTTCAAGAGAAGAGGAAGCCAAGTAACCTGTTTAATTATATATGTGGATGATATGATTATTACAGGTGATGATGCAGAAGAAATATCCCTACTCAGAAAGAATTTATTTCAGGAGTTTGAAATGAAAGACTTGGGGGAACTCAAGTATTTCTTAGGGATTGAAGTTCTACGATCTAAAACAGGTATTTTCATTTCACAAAGGAAATACATTTTAGATTTGCTAGTAGAAACTGGATTGGTGGATTGCAAACCAGCAGAGACACCGATGGTGCCAAATCATGGACTTCAGATAGTGGAAGAGGCCGAGCTTACAGATCAAACTCGATTCCAACACTTAGTAGGGAAGTTGATTTACTTATCCCACACCAGACCAGATATTGCATATGCAGTTGGTGTGGTAAGTCAATTCATGCACAGGCCACAAGTAGATCATATGGAAGCAGCAATCAGAATTCTGCGATATTTGAAAGGGTCACCAGGAAGTGGAGTGTTGTTTCGGAACAATGGCCACTTGAAGGTTGAGGTGTATACTGATGCAGATTGGGTCGGGAATCCAATTGACCGAAGATCAACTTCAGGATACTTCGCTAAAGTTGGAGGAAACTTGGTCACTTGGAGGAGTAAAAAACAGAAAGTGGTAGCACTTTCAAGCGCAGAAGCAGAATTCATAGGGATTGCTAGAGGGTTGACAGAGGTACTATGGCTATACAAGTTATTGGCGGAAATTGGCTATCGTGTCCAAGAACCGTGCAAGATACTATGTGATAATCGTGCTGCTATAAGTATTTCTGAAAATCCAGTTCAACATGATCGAACCAAACATGTTGAAATTGACCGACATTTCATAAAGGAGAAGTTAGAAGATAAAACGATCATCATTCCGTTCGTACGTTCAGAAGATCAACTTGCTGACATACTTACAAAGGCTGTGCACGGAAAAGACTTTAGACGAGCTCTACTCAAGTTAAACATTGGAGACTCCACTGTTCAACTTGCGGGGGAGTGTTGAAACATACCTTGGTAGAGGACATGTGCACACCAAGAAGATTCCCTTTCCTTGTCATCTACCACTAAGAAAGCCAGCTCTTCCACACATGTATACCATTCGGTTAAAACAGAACATAATACCACCATTAGAATTATTGTGTATTAGAATAATAGTTCAGCTTTGTGTATTAAATAGCAAGCTTGTATGTAACAGATTTAAAGTTCTATGTTAATGAAAGTATGAGCTCATTAAGCTCTTGTTCAAATGTGTTCATGGTGATCTAAATTCAACAATATATGCATTTAAAGTTATATCGATGATGTTTATCGGCACCTTTTAATGTTGTGAATACTTCTAATATTTGATTGCATCTGTATTCCAATCTCGCTAGTGCATCTATATTTATTTTTAAAGGACTACTTATTTATGTAAACTGAACCATTTTACCAACTCATAATATTCGTTACAACATTATGTTCTAATAATTTTTACTACTACAATTAAATTTTGTATCGATAACGACTTATTGAGACCCATCTTTAAGGGGCCATCAATGTTCTCGTCCAAAAGGGAACAAGTTGGTCTGGGTGATGACCTAAACTAGTGGACTCATTCAAACTAGAGTCAATTAAGAATATAATTAAACCCCAATTGACAATTTTTTAATCTTGGTCTTTACCTAAATCAACTTATCTAAGCGTGGAAAATTAGTAAGGATCTTAATCCGTTCTAGTTGAGCTTTGATCGGGGTTCAGTTAGAACTCGATTAGGCTTAATTCAAATTTGAATTTATTGGGTTTCAAATAGTGTTTACATTTGGGATTTTATTGATTGTTTTAGAATTCATACTAAGACCCGTGGTTGAATTCTAATCAAATTAGGACTCATATAAGATCGTATAAATATATCAGATTTTATTTGTGACATTTGAAAGGAAAAAAAAAATGTATATAGGAGTATAATTTTATATTATTATTAATTTGAAAATTACAATTTCATAATTAAAAAAATAAGAAAGCACGCATTTCGCAATGGGCTTTTGGTCAAATAATTCGGGCCCTTTGAGTGTGTTCCTTCTTTCTGTCACGGCCCGACTGAGGCTCTGAAGGTGGAGCCGTGTAAGGAGGAAGATAAGACTCGTCCGCTCTTTGCGTTCTCCAGATTCTGACATCATCTGCTTCAACTGATGCTCAGTGACTCCTAACAATGGCGTCCTCCGTCTCCTCTTCTTTCCAAACAAGGTGCGTCTATCCAACTCTAGCTTATCATCTTTTGCAGAAGATACCGTTGTCGCGCTAGCTCATAGCTACTGTTAATCCAAACGCGCTACAGAAATTATGTCTGTAATCTAGTAAATAACTCCAACATGCCAAACCTTGGTTTAAATTCACGGCAGCTTTTTGTATAGAGAATTTGAATGTCATTACCAACTTGGGAATTTACAGTGGTTTTTGCCCAATGAATGCAAGCTAGTGTTTATGCTGTGTGAGAGAGCAAAAAGGGGGATGTTGAGTATTAGAAATGGCTGGAAAATGAGTATTGCTTGTCAAATTTCGTTATTTATGATACATTTCTTTGCACCATATATCGTTGCAGCAATTTGAGGTCTGTATTTCTGGGTGATCGGAGTCGAATATGTGTCTCCTCCATCCCCGTGAGACATGTGGATTTAACAAGAAGAGCTACTATAGAATGTAAAGAATCGAGGATCGGAAAGCAACCCATCGAGGTGCCCTCCAGTGTGACTATCACTCTGGAAGGTCAGTTCATGAAAGTGAAGGGTCCTCTTGGCGAGCTCTCACAGAGCTATCCAAGAGAAGTGAAGATTGAGAGGTATGATTCCGGGATCATCAAGGTTTCAAAGGCGTTTGAAACTAGAAGAGCCAACCAAATGCATGGACTTTTCAGGTTGCATATAAACACCTTAACATTTCACTAGTTTTTACCCTCTATGATTGAGACGTAATTGAAATTTTGATATGGTTTAGAACATTGACGGATAATATGGTGGTGGGAGTATCGAAAGGATTTGAGAAGAAGCTGCAGTTGGTTGGAGTTGGGTACAGAGCCATGGTAGAAGGGAATGTGTTGGTGCTGACTCTAGGGTTTTCACACCCCGTGAGAATGGACATTCCAGAGGGGATCAAAGTGAAGGTTGAAGAGAATACCAGAATCACAGTGAGTGGTTATGACAAATGTGCAATTGGTCAGTTTGCTGCCTCCATCAGGAAATGGAGGCCCCCGGAACCTTACAAGGGGAAGGGAGTTAAATATGCTGATGAGATTGTTCGACGCAAGGAAGGGAAGGCTGGGAAGAAGAAGTAATATGCTATTGTTGTGTTTTGTTGGTGTTGATTTTGTCTAAGTTGTAAACAAACAAGTTGTAAGTTTTTGCAGTTAACAGCCATTTATTACAAATTCTGCATTTTTTTTAAACCTCTATTCACCATAGACAACATACTTATGTCTTCCTCATTGGATTCCATTTCAATCTCCTCCCAAACTCTATACACCGTTACTATACATGGAAGGAGGAAAGGGGGGGCAATTACCGCACAATGTTGTCATGTGCGGGTAAGAATAAAAAAATAAATATAAATATAAGACTAAGAATAAGAATAATGGCTTCCATCTTTGTTTTTAGGGGTTGTCTTAATTTAAAGACCAAAAACTGAAATTTCATTAGGTTTGAGTGTTCTATATTTCTATCTCATGTGGTACAACTTAAGGGTATTGCGGTATTACAACAAAACGAGGTGAATGCTTGTTTTAGGGGCTCAACACCTCCCTACTTTTACTGCTTCACATTTCATTAACCATACAAGAATTAATTAAGATTTATTACACCAACTATATAAGAATCGTGTTGCTTGACATGCACCTAAAGTTTCTTTTGGAAAAAAGATATCCCACTTTCAAATTTACAAGACCAGAATTTCTAAATTGCCTTGTATAGAAGACCAAATTGTTGATGACCAAATTCAAGTAGGCGTCTTCTTTAGAACAGCAATGATGCAAACAGAAAGAAGAGCATAGAGTTTTCAATACAGGGACCTGCAGAATTTTGCATAAGCACCATGATCAACTGAAGAATCAAGAATTTCTCAGAGTGGGACTGAAAAAAATGTGTTTTTCGAGTGTTTCTCATATTACCAGATTGAGCTGATGTTGTATAGGGAAGAGCTGGAAGTCTATTAGCTGCAATTCATTTATCAGAAACACAAAGATATGAATTGGGTGGCGCCAAATAGAAGCATCATATGATAACTAATTTAAAATAGAGAGAGAGAGAGAAATTTCTTACTTTTGTTGCAAGAAGAAACGGGCGTGAGAGAATCAGTCGGCCAAGGAGCTGCAATATTGTCATTGAGATCACAAATGAAACTGATTCCAGTAGAGGAATCGAATGTTGCATCCGAAGCCAAGCTCGGTAAGAGACAACCCGAAGCTAGAGAAAACAGTAATATTATTTAGGGTTAGTCCTAAATTTTTCTTACTTTCTTTTGCCTAAACGAGATAAAAATTTAGTGAAAAAAATTTAGATCATCCCTTAAAAATAACTATGACTTCGGACAGTCAAGAGATCAAACCTTGTGAGACAACTAAAGCACCAGAATCCATCGATCCAGAGCACCAGATAGCATCAAAAGGCAGACATTGATCAGTTCCAGTTCTTCATAAGATGACATCATATGATTTAAATGACAAAACAGACGTTGAAGAGAGAAATCCTTGAGGTTTACATGACAAAGATTATAAAGGTTCCTTGAGACATTAGCCTTCTGCAATTTCATACCAAGCAAGGCAGCGCAGTTCAGTGCTTGCAAGTTTGTTAGGAAGCTCTGTTCCTGTAACCGGGAAGTGTAACTCTCCATCGCTTTACAGCATGCTGTTTGATTTCTTATATGATTTCCACATTCAGTTTCCACATTTTTCGTATTTGGAAATTCTAGTGGACAAACTGAAACGCACACACCAAAAAAAAAACTTTTAAATTAAGAGTAAGATCATTGAAATTACTTCAGCTGTCTGAATGGGAATCTCTATAGGAAAGTGAATGAGGAAATATGACTTTCTTCCCCTGTTTTGATATGTCTGATTAAAGGAAAGGGAAGGAACATTACATAATTAGATTAACTTACCCTTATAACGTCTACGACTCTATGTAATAAAAATAATAATAGGATATCGTTGTAATTTCACAATGCATACACTTTCTTATCATTCTAAGAATCCTCTACATTTGAAATTTTGAGGGAAAAGTGGAAAATTCATTTCCCCTCCAATTTAATCTGTATCTAAACAGAAGAACATTAAGGGGAAATTTGTTCAACGAACACAATATTGCATTTCAGAGGCAAAATCAAGAAACCCTCGAAGCATAATGACAAAAATAATTACCTTTATTCAGATTGCAATTGGAAAGGCCTCTAAGAACACTGTTAGCAGCAGGAGGGTCGAGTTTACTAGCCAGCCATCTCATGACAACATTCTTACAATCACCAATTCGATCTGAATCCTGAGATCCAGCTCCACTCATAGAAATCTTTCTCGCAGCATCAAGAATCGCATTTTTGACAAATTTGATCACAACACTCCCTAACAGGATCGATTTTCTCACAAACAGATAAAAGCCTTGTAGTATCAACAGTGCTTTCAAACTCACCAACATCGATAATAGGGCAAGAGGCTCCAGTGAGGTTTGATGGATGAACAGAGCAGATGGTTCGAAGGTTCTGGTTGGAGCCTTGAGCTTGTAAGATCTTCTCGACATCTGAGAGGCAATGCTTGGAGTGACTAGCATTTAGAGCAAGCAGTCCAGATGTTTTACTAGACTGTCCCGTGAGAATTACGAGTGTGGCACCAAACTGAGGGCAACATACCACGTTTGCTAAGTATGGTGCAAATGAACTCCAACAATCTGTTGCTGTTATGCTCATGATGTTTTCTGCTGCTGTAAAGTTCAATGTGCAGTGCCCTATGGATAGATACCACGAATCATGTCATTTTAGTAAAATTAATTGTCCAAAGCAATTTCAGTGCTCAGAATTTTTTCCTACTAAAAGCAGTGCAAAACACAGCAAGGCAAATATGTTTGGTTACTGTAGACATGTTTGGTTAATAGGAAGATACCTGATAATGTTGGGACGGTGTTGTTTGTGAATGGTGTCAATGGTGAAGGAGCTAAAAGAGGAAGAAAGGGTTCAGGTTCAGCAGTAGGTGAGATATAAGAAGCCATTGTGTATCTCTTTCCTTCCATCCAAGCTGAGTTTTCTTCACCGTTGATCGAGCATCTGCAACATGAGACAAGTAATAAACCTGCAAAGATTAATTGGTTTAGCTCCATATAAGTTACAATTTTACATCATGCGAAATTTGACACAAATTTGAGCTCCAAACGTTTAGCTTTGTTAGCCATTATTAAACATGTTAGCACCATAAGATTGATCCTAGATAAATCCAACGATATCATTTAACAAACTGAGGCTTGCAACTCCAAAATTATCATGAAAAAATTAAAATATTCCCTTCAGTACTACTACATATTATCAGCACAGCACAATCTGGTGCAGTGCAGCCTTAGCCATTGATCCGTGGAATTGTAATGAACCATACCCAGATTTTACAGAGGAGATACTTTCTTGTTAAGGAACTCAAATCGGAATTAGGGAGTGTGGCAGTAATTGAGCTTAATAAAGTGATGGCGACTTACAAAGAAGCAGTAGCAAAATCACTTTAGGGGTGAAACCATCTCTCATCTTTGTCTTAATCACTGGAAGGTAGAACACAGAAAGAGACGAAGAAAGCAATGGTGGTAGTGAGAGAGTTGTGATGAGTGTAGCATTTAAGAGAATCCACCCTGTGCCTGACTTGAAGTTGAAAAAATAAAATGTGAACTCCCACTCTATGCTGCAGAGGGAGTGGGAACCGCTACAGTAATAATGAGCGGTGATTTCAGTTCACACGAGAGGGGAAGAGCCGAAGAGGAATCACGTGTTAGCTAAGCTTAGCTAGCGGCGCCAACTCTAAGGCAACTGTGAAATCGGAGGCTCGGAGGGAAGGGAACTGTGGGTCTAGTCTGGGAGATACAAGTCACAACGCCGATGCTCTTCGGAAGTATGTGACGGGTTGTTTGGTTTCGTAGGTGGTCTATGTTTCCGGTCCGTACGAGTAGGACATGACAGACAAGGAATAAAGCGAGGAAAAGTCCATTTCATCTTTAGAATCGATACAATATAGTTCAGCAAGTAAATTACATAATAACACAAATTGGATCTCTCTATTAATGTTGCAACATAATCTCATCTATCAACTACATTCATACAGAATTCAATCTCTAAATATGGAGCATGCACGATGTAACTTGGATCATCTCATTAGGATGGAGTGAGTAAAAGGTTGAATGGCGGAGGGATTGATAAAGAAGAAGCCATACATTAATATCTTGAAAGTGGTAGATGGAGAGGGGAAGTCTGTGGTACTGTGGATGCAGGTGGTGGTGGTGGTGGTAAGAGGATTATTAATGAGGGGTCACAAAATTCACATTCAAAATTCTTCTGCAGAAGATGGATCACTGCTTTGCTTAATTTCGTCCTCCCCCCATGGAATTTGGAGTGGCTTCAAAAGCCTCGAATCTCTACACCTATTTCAACATAACACATTTGCACCGTCTTCATTAATCCTCTCATCCAGATTGAGAGAATTCATTTAACGCAGGAATCTTTAGTAAGCACTTGAAAACCCATAATTTCTCTTGGACAATAAATGTAAAGGACTCCAACATTCAGTTCAAGAAATGCAAGAGTTCAAATCCACAGTACTAAATTACATATCAATTCATCTGTGTTGCTAGATTAAAATGCATCCGCGCTGTTGGAGATGGAATGTCCTTTGCGTGCTCAAAACTTTATTTCCTTCTTGCATTGTGCGAGTGGCGACTGACTGGAGTATGTAAAACTCTCATCGTTTACTTGCTCAGGTTCCGAATAACGTAAGGTAGAATTCCTCCATGGTTGAAATATTCCAACTCCACCTACACAACCACAAGATCTCACAATCAATGATGCTTTGATCCCCTAGAGTTAACTTGAAACAACTCAACTATTTCATCTTCCATTTGGTCTACACTACAATTTGAGCTCAAATCAGTTTAAGTTTCTCCAAGAAACTGGAAAAATATATAGCATTGTAACAATCTTCATCGAAATCTAACCAATAGAACTACATAATTACACCTAGAGCGTGTTTATTATATCAAGATTGTACTCATATTTCACCTTCCCAACAGAAAGGTAAATAAAATTTATAAATTAAAAAAAAAAAAAATGTTTTGTGATTGCAATAGTTGTTCTAGGGGTATAACAACCAATGTCAATAGTATAGGGGGTAGTTGCAATTAAAGGACATTACCTCAGTGTCGAAACGAAGGGTGCAAGTGAAAGACTTTCCACTGTTGGTCTTGACAGTAACGTCTTGTCCAGGCCTTATATCCTTAACATCGGTTGGGAGGTCAATCGTGAATCGTTCATGACCAGTCAATCCAAGTGAGTCCGCATCCTCACCAGCCTTGAAACACAGAGGAATAATCCCCATTCCAACTAGGTTGCTCCTATGAATTCTCTCAAAACTTTTGGAAATCACTGCTTTAACTCCCTGTCAAATATCGAAGTCAAGTTCAATTAATTTCGGTAGAATGAAGCCATAAATCCGTTTCAGATAGTAAAAAAGGAAGAGATGATAAAACAAACCAAAAGCATTGGTCCCTTGGCAGCCCAATCTCGGGAACTTCCACTTCCATACTCAGCCCCTGCGATGACAATGGTGTCTAGTCCCGCCTCTTTGTATTTCTGATACATTTGCAGGCAAACAGCACAAAATAGTATACAGATGGTTAAAACTTAAAATGAGGAAAAAAAAAAGGTGAATACTGGATTTTTACCATTGCTGCATCGAACACGGAGAGCTTCTCCCCCGAAGGAACATGAACTGTCTTAGGGCCTACTTCACCATTCAAAAGTTTGTTCACAAGGCGGATATTGGCAAAAGTACCCCTAGCCATGATCTCATCATTTCCACGGCGACTTCCATAAGAATTGAAGTCCTTGCGGTCAACCCCTCTCTCAAGAAGAAACTTAGCAGCAGGGCTGTCCTTGTGGATGCTTCCAGCAGGAGATATGTGATCAGTGGTGATACTGTCTCCAAAGTTCAACAAACAGTAGGCATCCTTTACTCCGTGAGCTCCAGGAGGATCCATGGTCATGCCCTTGAAGTATGGAGGCTCGTGAATGTAGGTTGAGTTTGGGTCCCACGAGTATAAGGATGCGGTGGGAACAGAAAGATCATTCCACATTGGGTTTCCCTTTGTGATCGATTCATAAGTGCTTTTGAACATAGATGGTAGGACACTGGATTGAACAACCTGAGAAGAAATAGAAAATGTTTAGTTCAAAACATGTCAAAAGTAAAAGATCTAATAGGTAAATGAGGTGGGTATATTATGAGTCTACCTCTGCAACTTCCTCATGAGATGGCCAGATGTCTCTGAAAAAGACCTCCTTTCCATCCTTGCCAATTCCAATGGGCTCTTTCTCAAAGTCAATATCAACCTACAAAAATGAAAAACTCATCAAAAAAAATACACCCCGAATTCAGTAACATCCACAACACTATGATAGATTTTTTTATAAAAAAGGGTGCAATTAAAATTAGAGACAACGGGTTATTTAAGACCAAATTAGAAAAGGCTTCAATATGAAAGGAAACAGATTCGCAGGCCTTTTTGGGATGGATGTAGCAGATTTCAGATAGAAGAATACTCTTTTTTTTCTCTCTTTATAAGCATTACAAAATTAATCGAACTTTTAGGTCATAATAACTTGTCATTTCAATATTAGAATAATTGCAGATATTTTTAAGAAATATAGATACATACTGTGCCGGCGAGAGCATAGGCTACCACCAAAGGAGGTGAAGCTAGATAATTAGCGCGAGTCAAGGCGTGCACGCGGCCCTCAAAATTTCTGTTTCCTGAGAGCACGGCAGATGCAATGATATCTGCATAGAAATTATAAAGTGAAGGACAGGTTAGGTTAGTGAAATATGGTCATTATATGATAAAGCATCCACTGCTCGTACAGCTTAGTCAAATCAATTATTGGGACTTAGCAAAGGTAACTGCGTATGAAATGTGAGGAGGAGACAAATACTACCATTTTCAGAAATGGTAGAGGCGACAACTTCATTCAAATCTCCAGAATTCCCAATACATGTGGTACATCCATATCCAACAATATTGAATCCTTGTTCGTTAAGATACTTCTGCAAACCACTGCAATAAAGTACCAGATGCTATTGTTTAATATTTTTCACAAATATATAAGACCTGAAAAAAAATTCCCTGCAAAATGAATCATGCTTTAAGTTAAATAAAAAACCTTTGAAGTAGGTATTTCGTGACAACTCCTGACCCTGGGGCAAGACTTGTTTTTACCCACGGCTTCACCTGGAAGATTATTTACAGAGATTATTAAAAGTCCAACAAAAAAATATTGTGTAAAAGTGCATGTCAAGATGCTTGTCAAACCTTTAATCCAAGTTCACAGGCCTTCTTAGCAACAAGAGCAGCGCCCAGCATGACACTAGGGTTTGATGTGTTAGTACAGCTGGTTATTGCAGCAATAACAACACTTCCATGCTTGAGCTCTGCTTGCTGCCCATGGAAAGAAAATTTTGCCACTTTATCCTTTGCTTCCTTTGGTACTGCAAAGCCCTGCAGTTAAAGAGTTTTATATAGAATCAAAATCATACACAAAAATCTGATATGAGCAGTAAATAGCAATGTCATTTTTTTACTTTTAGTACGGCCAAAATTTAGTCATGTCATAAAAAACTAGAGTGAACATATATATATATATATATATATATTATAAAGACACTGTCTCACAATCTCAATCATACAGATGGTGGTGGTCCAATCAAAATTCGGAAATGCGGTTTCACAAGTTAAATGGATGTGGCAGATTCTCTTGATTAGGAGGCTAACCTTGAAACCAACTTTGCTATTAAGGCAAGAATGCCAGTCAGACTTCATATCTTTCAATGGAACGCGGTCGTGTGGTCTGTAACAAAATTTGGATGGTGGTAAGTGAGATAATAATAGTCAATGATACTGCATTATTGAGCAAGACCACTACCATCGCTAAAGAGGAAGTAAAACTAAGAATATCTGAATGTAATGTACCTCTTTGGTCCTGAGATACAGGGTACAACATCCTCTAGATTCAACTCTAGATAGGAAGAGTACACTCTTTCCAGCTGGGGCTGATATTATAAATCCACATTCCACAATGTTAAAACAGTAGGTGAAGGATTTTTAAGAACCAATCGACTGTTAAATTTACCTCATTGTAATCAATAAACATTCTATTCGCTCGCAAGTATGCCTCTATCATTGCCACCTGAAATTAACACAGTATTCTCTCAAGAATTGAAAATTTATCAAATTTAAAGAAATAATTCTCTATAAATTGGTTACTCACAGTTTCATCACTCCTTCCCGTCAATTTAAGGTACTGGAGGGTAACATGGTCAACAGGGAAAAAGCCCATGGTTGCACCATACTCAGGAGACATGTTGGCAATTGTAGCTCTATCAGCCAATGAAAGTTTAGCCATACCATCACCTACAATAAACGTACGAGAAACACAAATCTTATCACATCAGGTGCAGTTCAAGAGGGAAATATCAAGACAGTAACAAAAATTACCATAAAACTCAACAAACTTCCCAACAACTCCATGCTTCCTCAGCATTTGAGTAACAGTAAGAACCAAATCAGTTGCTGTTACACCATCGCATAACTTCCCTGATAAGTTGAAGCCAACAACACCAGGCAAGACCATGCTCATAGGCTGAAACAATTGAAAACATATTACTCCAATGTTGCATCACAGAACCACCTCCAAATAGAAAAACCAAAATACTAAATTGGGTCAATATAATTTGATTTTGTGTCCTAGTTCAGCTGACATTTGGTAAATCACTATTTACTGTGATAGATACTTCAGCATGGCAGCATGATGATTAGTTCGATGCTAGAGGAAGATACAAAACCTCTTGAAAACAGATATGACCATGCATGAGCTAATTGTAGCCGTTTCTAGGAAGAATACAAAAGAATAAGAAAGTTGACTATGAACCTAGAGATAATTTATCAGTTAACATCCTTTCATTAGATTACCTGGCCAAGCATTGTTGCTTCTGCTTCAATTCCTCCAACTCCCCAGCCAGCAACTCCCAAACCATCAATCATGGTTGTGTGGGAATCAGTCCCGACAACACTGTCCGGGTAGAGCAAGCCTTCAGTGTTGAACACAACTCGTCCAAGATATTCAAGATTGACCTGTAACGCAATGGTTCCACACACTCAACTCAGAAGAATGAAAATTCAAGCAATTCAGAAAAGTACTACACGGGCATTAAATATCGATCCCTTACATCAGCTGGGGCAAAGTTTCAACAAGAATAATGTTTATAGTGGTTACAAAAAGGAGACTAGCAATGTAGCCATTACAACAAAACTCTCCATCTTGTCATCCTGGTCGAAAAAGCTGGAATCTAAATTTGCTAATTTTACAAGGACTATAGGGCTATAGGACAGAAAAATCAAATATGAAATAGAACTGTCATTTGCGTGAGGGCGCATCAAATAACTCCTGAAAAATCAACATCATTACCTGATGCACAATACCCGAACCAGGAGGAACCACAAGCATGTTGCGGAAAGCGCTTGAACCCCATTTAAGGAAACCAAATCTTTCCCTGTTTCTCTGAAATTCAAGTTCCATATTAGCTTGCACGGCATTCTCTGATCTAGAGACATCAACTTGAACTGAATGGTCGATGACAAGATCAACAGGAACCTGCATACAAGACATTGGTCAAACTAAATGTTTATTTGAGATGTTCATAGTGTATGGTAAAACCGTAGAAGAAAAGGCAGATGAAATGAAAATAGAATAAGAGAACATTACATAGCGAATCCATACAACAGCTAATGATAGACATAGACATGCATCAAAAATTAACAAAGAGAAGTCCTGGACAGTGATAAATAAAGTCTGTTTTCCACATGACATACCAGAGGATTAATCTTGTTCGAGTCACTTCCCAATTTGTTCATTGCATCACGCATACATGCTAGATCAACCACTGCAGGTACCCCAGTAAAATCCTAGAAGAATAAAATGAAGGTAAGAGGATGAATAATCTAGTTATGGCATTAACTGAACTTTCTACAACCAAGGCATACCTGCAAGAGGACACGAGCAGGCTTAAATGGGATCTCAACTTGCTTAGGGGAAGAATTTTCCCAGTCAATAATTTTTTCAACATCCTCCTTCTTGACTTGGAAATTATCACAGTTCCGGATGGCAGATTCAAGAAGGATTTTGATGGAGTACGGCAACTTATCTGTTGGACGACACATCAAAGCATAATATAAATAGATCGCTTATCATAACAGAATCACACTCTCAGCGAAAGAGAAGTACCAATTCTCGGATCATTTAGTGCTGGAAGGCTGTAAAACTTCCCAAAGTCCCCACCTCCTGGCTTAGGGAGGCTTGTTAAGATCTCCTTGAATGGATTTTCGGAAGCTGCAGACAAACAGGCAAAGGTTTGTTACTATGAGACGTGTGCTTATAGTCTACACAAAAATATGCATCGCACTATCCAGCTCTTTGGCCATTACAGAATTCCGACAAAAGAGGCGTGAATACCAACTCGTGATAAAGGATCTGTGAACAAATTACAATCGGAATAAACGATCGGTACGATAATACGGTAGATTAATTCAAAAAGGCTTGAAAGATCGGAGTTCATAAAATTCATTGAGTTAACGAAATCAGACACGGAATTGTTAAAAGGAAAACATTGCAGAAATGTAAGGAATATCAACAGCGCACAGTACGGCGAGTACTAAACCATCAAATCAAATGATAGAAAAAGTATGCAAATATGATCGAGAAGGTATTGTAATTCAACCGTTACTTGAGTGCATCGACCGTAATTAGCTCAATCAAAATCAACCTTAAAGAATCAGGACAAGTTCCAAAATAACTGGAAAATGAAAAGTCAATGCGAGAGGAGAGTTTACCCATAGTAGAGATCTTCCTCTGGAAACGTTCGATCACGGGAGAGACAACTCGACTCTGAGCTCGAAGGCTAAGAGGCGACCTCCAATCTACACCGTGGCTCCACCTCGGAACAGAGCGGAGAGATCGCGCTGCAGCAGAGAAGCTGAGAGGTCGGCACTGGTTTATCTGCGAAGCGGTGGGAGAACCAACGGCTCTGGAGATAGGCACGTAGGAGAGGGACGACGACAGACGAGCCCTGGAAGCTCTGAGGAGTGAAGAGGCTGAAGCAGTAGCACTTGATATATACATGGCGACTCAAGCATTCGCTCAACTAACTTGCAGCGATGATTTGCGCGGAGGATACGGATTTCTAACGCCCAGTCTAACAAAACCAAGCAACACAGAGAGCTATGGAGAGCATGAACTCTTCTTCTGCATATATGCGAAGGAGAGAGAGATGCGTGTGGTGGCCCTAGCGCTCCGTGAAAAAGACGCGGTGAATTTCCAGGGTTAGAATTTAGGGCTATGCATCTTTCATCATGCTTTGGACAATCCAATTAATATATGCCACGTTGCATAGTTGACTACTTAATTAAATATATATAGACGGTTGGATTGGTGTTAGAGAAAAATAAACGGCTGAGACAGTTCTGTTGTAGTAGAGCGGATCACGTTGGAAGATGATAGGTGTCGGAGGGGATTTTATTTTTCGAGATTTTTATTTGGAAGCTTCCCAAAGTGGCAGTCTGCAATTAAAACTCTTCTATTGAATAGTTATTTGAAATGCTTGCGGAATTATCTCTTGACCAACTCGTGTAACGCCAAGTGTCGTTGTTCATATTAACATTTTTAGATTAAACTGCATGAAAAAATAAATAAGGATCTAATACTATTTTCTTTATCATATATATATATATATATGAAATTTAGTCTCTTTTTTTTTTTGATAGTTAGAATAGGTTATTTTCTTTTTTGTGTGTGTGCCGAGTTGGAGATTGATTGTAGTTATAATTTGGTAGTTCTACTTAATATTGTAATAATTTTGGTCTCGCTCTTTTGTTGTGATAATCCCAGTAAAGTAGCTTATTCTTAACGTTACCTTGGGAAAGTAGTGATAATCCCAATGCTTAAAGGTATTTTATAAAAAAAGATTGATACCAAGCCATCTTGAAAATACCATTGAAATTACGAGTGTTATCATAAACAGACCGGGCCTCTCACCGGTTCGAGAGTCGATTCCCGATTCAATTGGTCCAACCCGATCGGACCGTCTGATTCACCATACATAAATTTTTTTAAAAAAATCTTGAAATACAAACTACATACTACTCTCAATATACATAATAAAATAATACTCTCAAACTACATAATAACTGTCAATACTACTCTCGATGGTCAATACACATAATAAAAATACGAACTACATAGTACATAATACTCTCAAACTATATAGATTCAAACTTTGAATAAACATTTTGGTGGTGTGTTGTAATTTTCGTAAATTTCATAGTAGATAATTTAATTGATGTTCAATACCCCATTCTTTAATAAGATAGAAGAAAAAAAAACTAGAAAAAAAAACAAGTCTTTTATCTATGTGTCTACCCTTGTATCATATATGCCCTTGCTATTCTTCCCTTCTTCAATTTGTTCATTTGTCTTGCTAAAATTCTGCTAATCGAAATCCAGAAACCCTTGTCGAAACAGTTGTAGACCTTCACCCATCAATTATTCCTTACATGGTGTCTAATAGACACGATTCTTCTTCACCTCCTACAATCAACAAATCGTCGTTGCCTTCCTCACAATTGTTTTACTCAACTTCCTACCTCCCCTGATAAGGATGCTACTGATAAAAATGGAGGAACTCTTTAGAACAATTGTAGATGCTCCCAGAACGACGTGGTTGTTCAGTCCCGTAGCGGCCGACCTACCCGAGCGTGCATAGTTCGTGTTGCTGCTTAGTATCAGCAGCAGTTGACACCGGTGGAGAGAAACTTGAAAGCTACCCCGAAGAAGGAACATCAGGTGAAGGAGTCACCCATCTCCGCCTCGACAATGTGGGAACAAATTTGTGACTCCAATAGTTGAGTCACCTCCTGCCTCTCTATTGCTGCCACGGTGGACCCTCCGGTGCATGTGGGACTTTGGAACAAAGGCTACAGCTGGAACGAAGCTCAAACGAATGTTGCTGCTGCTGAAAAATGAAATGTTGAACTGAAGTCTCTCCCAAATGGAATTAAAATCTAGACCTCCTGTTGAAGTCTGAAGACTGACCGGTTGAAGTTGTTGTGTCGAACCGAAAAAGTCGGTTTAAACCGAAGAGTGTCGGTCGATCAGTTTATTTAAAAAAAAAAATACCATTAAATAAACTAGAATCGGAAACCGGCTGATTTTTCAAAAATCGATCGGTTCACACCATGCATTTCAGTATTTTGATTAAACCAAATCGGACAGGGGTTCGATTCCCGTCCGGACCCGATTGGATCGGCGATCCGGTCTAATAACTATGGGGGGAAAACGATCGATGCATCCTATTTTCTATATTAGAATTATAATATTTTTATGTTCGCTTTTAAATGTATATAAATATATATAGTTGTTAAAATTTAATTACGAGTTTCACATTAACAACATTTTTAAAAGCATATTTGGTTACAAAAATTTGAAACAAAATGCAGAATTTATATTTTTCTTATTTGGTTGTTAAAATCACCGGAATTAAAAAAATCCTTACCTACTAAAAATAAGCATTCTCTACTTTTATAGTGGAATAGTTATTCCCACCTAATTCGAAATAGGGAATTGAGCATAAAAAATAATACTGTCCCTTTGAATTTTGGTGGTACTTACTCAAAGGGTAAATTAAAAAAAAAAAAAGAATTTTGAGGAAAAATCAAACAACAAACCGAACTTTATTTTTTGACAAACAACAAACCAAATTTGTGGAATTGAGCAATCAACAAGCCTACCTCAAATTTTCATTATGTTTGAACGAATTTTTCAGTATTAGATGGAATTATTAAGTCAACATTAGTTGAAATATTCTAAGGAAAGAGTATTACGACTTAATAACTCTCTCAAATATTGAAAAATCATTTCAAAATTAACTGAGATTTGAGGTAGGTTTGTTGATTGCTCAATTCCAAAAGTTTAGTTTGTTTTTTGTCAAAAAATAAAATTCGATTTGCTGTTTGATTTTTCTTCAAAGTTCGTTTTTTTTTTTTTGTAATTAACCCTTATTGAAATGTTGCATATGTTCGTAACCTTAGCTCATTAAAGCCGCATACTTTTTTATTTCAATTATAATTCATTCTAAAATTTCTAACAAATTTTTTAATTCACTTAATCTATTTGCTTATAATTTAATTTATTCTAAATTTTATTTTAATTATTATAATTTTATTCTAAAGTTTCTAATACACTGTAAATTTAAATTAATTAATATTTTTATAATTTAATTTATTCTAAAGTTTTTAAAAATATATTTTTTTATTTTTTTTATATATAAGTTTATTAGTCTTAGATGTTATTCTTATTGGAATAATGATATATATATGTTATTTGATCCGATTTCATTTTCATATATCATTCCATTATCAAAATATTAAATTCTCAATTCATGTTCCATTTAAAACAATCCATCATTCTTGTTCTTTAATTTTTATTTCTTAATTTCAATTATTATACATGTTGTAAGTTTTGACTTTTATACGGATCATAATCATAATTCCGAATTTGGCAATTTCAAGTCAAACATTTGATCTCAAAATTGAATGGGTATTTGGTCCATCTAGAGTTCGAAAATTGTTATCATTTGCGGTGTTAAAAATATGAATTGAATTAGTTAGTATAAAAGTTTTCAAGTATTTGAGTTTTCACATTTTGGCAAATTGGTATTTAATCTTTATGTTTGGGTATTTAATAATTGCTTGTGTTGGTTTTAGGATAATGGGTCGCCCATAAGTGGGAGCCAATTTACATAAGCCTAGTTGTGTATCTGGCCTTAAAACTTATCCATCTATATATCAGTATATAGAGGGGTGTTGAGAGTTTGAAAAACCTGAAGATGATGACAGTGATGCTCTGCCGCCCTACAGTTTAGACAGAGGTCAGTAGCTGTGGTATTATAGGTCATTGCCCGTCAAACCGTGACGTGTCCTCCCGTCCGACAGACCGTGATCCCAACCTCAGGCAGATCCGCTTCCGCTAAGGCAATCGTTCAGGGAGGTAACTTAATTATGTGTTATGTTGTACCTTAATCGATTACATGTTTCGTACATCAATTTTCAACAACTTGTTATTACAACATTTTTTAAATAATCATAGCAAATATCTCATTGTATCTTGTTATAATTTAATAACTCAGTAGTGTTCCTACTGGTAAAAAAATACAAATGAAATACCTACTATTAAAGTCTACAACTGGAGCAAGAATAAGTAAATATATTAAGTAATTAGAAGTAAAAAAATATTTGAAATATCAATTTGTGAGAATTAATGAGTTGAAGGGATTACGGTGCACTGTGAGTCCCATGTACACCGACCTACATAAGCACTGTCCCCGCGAAGTAATGGAAAATGGAAAGATGATAATAGAGTTGGCCACAAAGGAGCCGAGGACCAACCCAAGCGAGATCTCTTATAATAATAAAACTATCGTTTCTAGCACACGTAGAGGGCCCCATCGAACGTGGACGATTCTTCGGCTCCTCATGATAATAAAAGGCCAATAAAATAATAATAATTAAAAAATCAGAGACTGAATGGAATACAAATACGAATCAACTGCTAGGTGGAGTGAGTGCTCGACTCCAGCTTTTCCATGTGCTGCTAGGTGGAGTGAGTGCTCGACTCCAGCTTTTCCATGTGCTAAAGAGTAATGACATATTCTTTTCACGGAATGGAAAAGGAATTCGACTTACGAATTCTGTAAGAAGTTGTTCTTTTAGCGGAATTGTAAAAATTTGGCTTACGAATTCCGGGCGGGGTAGGCTTAGACATTCCGTGTGAAAAGCTCGGAATTCCTAAGCCAAATTTTTGCAATTCCGCTAAAAGAACAACTTCTTACAGAATTCGTAAGTCGAGAATGTCCGTTAAGATATGAGGCGAAATGAGGAATAGGAGGCGAAATGACCGAAATGCCCTTATATTAAAATTTATATTAATTCAACAATTTTATCTTAATTAATAATTAATTAAATAAGTTATTTTATTTTTTAAAATTATTAATTAATTATATTATAAGTTTGTATTATTCTTAATTTTAAAATTAATTAATACAAATTATATATATTATATACTATACATATACAAGGAGGGGCAAATATGTCATTTTACCACATTCCATTCCTTTTCCATATACAATTCCACCAAAGAAACAACATATTTCTTTATTCTATTCCATTCTATTCCACCAAAAAAACAACTTCATATTTTTATCTCATATTCCTTATTCCCTATTTCTATTCCCTATTTCGTATTTCTTATTCCGAATTTCATGAAAGAAAAACTTCGTAAGAATGTCATCGTTATCTCATTGCTCATGTGTGCGTGGTCAACGGCGTTTAGTTTGACTTTTTTGCCACATTCTTTTTTTTTTTCTTGGTTGATATCTAGCGCATGATTGGCCAAAAAAATAAATATCTAGCGCATGGATGCATGATACGTTTTTAAAACAATTGTTTTAAGTTTTAAGTCAATTTTGGTTATTAAACAAATAAAGATAAAAGAATAATCCCGAAATTGTTCTCAAAAGACTTGGCCGATAAAATAAAGTCTAGCATAGCTCGACGAACTTCTTTAGCTCACAGGCAACAGTCGTGGTATTGTCTATAAAATATAATATATTTAGTTTACGGAGTATAATGGCCCATTCGTTTCAAGGAATGGCCACGGATTTGGGCTTACGGAGGAATCCGTAAGCCCATGTTCGTTTGGTGGAATTGGCCATTCCTTGAAAATGGATTTCAGGCGGTCCGGGCTTAGGTAATCCGGGTAAAAACCTCGGATTTCCTAAGCCCACACGGGTTGGAATCCGGAATCAGCTTCCAAAAAACCAAATTGCCCTCGCCATTTTGAAGAATTTACGAGCGTGTCATCAGTTGATTGCTTCTGCAAACGTCGACAGCAGGGTTCGAACCTGCGCGGGCGTAGCCAAACAGATTTCAAGTCTGTCTCCTTAACCACTCGGACATATCGACAACTGTGTTTTTTATCACCACTAATTTGTACTATAGATTTTTGAGTGTTTTTTTAAATTTAAACTGAAAATTCAAAAAAAATACCAAAATCAAAATCAAAATTAGTATTTAAAATTAAATTAAAATAATAAAACAATTCAATTTAACAATGTTTATATAATGATTTACTAAACTGATTAAAGACAAACCCACGTTCTGTATAATGTATGTGGTGACTAACAACATTTTGTATTATGTATGTAAGATGTATTATGTATGTGGATGTTTACATTCTTTATTTTTTTTAAATAGAATTAATAAATTGGTCTTTTTAAAAAAAAATTTAAAAAAATTCGTTTTTAATTTTTTTTTTTTAATAAACGTTTTTAATATTTTAAAGTTTTATAATTAATTAATACAAATTATTTTTATTATATACTATACAAGAGGGGCAAATATGTCATTTTACCACATTCCATTCCTTTTCCGTACACAATTCCACCAAAGAAACAACAGAATTCCTTATTCCGTTCTATTTTTTTTTTTTGGCCAAGAAACATTCATTCATCAAAGATCATAATAAGAGTTCTCTAAATCCGTTACAATAAACCGAAACAATGTTCTTGGGTTACAAGCAACCCAATCAACCGGGCAAGAACCCCGTTTAGCCTCAATCGCAACCCAATTCGCACATGTGTTCGCCGATCTTCTGACGAAGCTCCAGTGCACCCGATCAATATGGGAGGCTCGGTCGAGAATGTCCGTTAAGATATCTCGAAGCTCCCAATCATTCCCTGACATACCTCCCTTGAGTAGGTTAATAACGTGTAGTGCATCCGATTCGATGATGACCTCGGACCACCCGTGTCGTGTTGCCAAGTTCGTCGCGTGTAAGATTGCCTTCGCCTCGAGGGCCTTCGCACTCGTGCCGCGACATGTCGAGTTGTGCCCCGCGATGACAATCCCCGTCCAGTCTCTCGCGATCGCCCCCGTACCGCCCAGTAAAGTCGCCTCGTCCCAAGCCGCGTCACAATTAATTTTGATTGCTCCTTGGTTGGGCCGAGTCCACACCTGCAGCCGTGGTCCCTGTGTCCTCGCTGCCTTCTCGGCTGCCTGGCTAGCCAGTCTCCACACCTGTTCGGTTAACACCAAGGCCGCTCGGATCACAGGTTCCGGCCTCGGCTGGTTCTCCTCGAACACGGCTCGGCATCGCTCCTTCCACACCTCCCACGCGACTGCCTCACCTAGTAACCTGTTCCGCCGACCCGCCTCCCCTCCCAACTGACCCAGTTCCTGGAAGAACCGCAGCCAGCTAGGCCAGATCTGGTTCCCGTCCGAACCTGTCCTCCTACCCATCGCTCCAAACCAGACCCGTCTCGTCCAGTCACATTCGAACACCACATGGTGTATCGACTCAAGCTTCTCACAAAAGCTACATGTAGGGTTAATCTGGACTCCCCTTCTAACCAGCTCCGCTTTCACGGGTAATGCGTTATGTAAAGCTTTCCAGAGAAATTGTTTTACCTTTGGGACGGTGTCCCCTTTCCATAGGTCTCTCCATACCGAACCCATCAGGTTGGTATCCCCCGTACCCATGCTCGCTTCGGTCTGGGCCTGCAGTTCTTTGATCCGGCGATAGACGAGGCGCGGTCGAGCCACCCCGTCTACTGCGGTCGGCCAAACCATCTGGTCCCGTCGTGGCACGTTTGCGAGATGGATCGCCTGGATGGCGTGTGCCTCACGATCCGTGATGTCAGCTCGAATAGCCGTGAGGTCCCATGAACCTTGATCCCTATTGATGAGGTCCCGGACCATGACCTCTTCATTTGTATCCGGCCCCCTCAACGTGCCAAGCCTGTGGTTCGGTATCCCCGGGATCCATGCATCGTGAAGCGCACGGATCTGGTCTCCCAAGCCCACCTGCCACACTCCGTCTCGCCTTAAAATGTCTCGGCCAACCAAGATGCTTGACCATGCCCATGATGGGCGAGCTCCCATCGTCGCCTCCATAAGGGCCCCTCGGGGGTAGTAAAGGCCCTTAAGCACCTTCGCCCATAATGAGTTCCCGTCATTCTGAAGACGCCATGCTGTTTTGGTTAGCATGGCGGAGTTGAAGTCCGTCATGTCCCGGAAACCCATCCCCCCCATGTCTTTGGGTTGAGTTAGTCGGCCCCACCTAACCCAGTGGACCTTCCTCCTCTCATCCCGACCATTCCACCAAAACCTCGCCATTAAGCTCGATATCTCTGTACACCAGGTTTTAGGCAGTTTAAATAAAGACATTACATAGGTGGGTATGGCGGTTATTACCGCCTTGATGAGTACCTCCTTTCCCGCGTTGTTGAGAAACATAGATTTCCACCCATGTATCTTCTTAATAATACGCTCCTTAAGGTACCCCATGGCCTCTCGTTTGGACCTTCCCCAGTTCGTTGGGAGGCCCAAGTATCTCCCCGCATCGGCGACCGCCCCGATGCCCATGATGTCTGACACCCTCTGACGGGTGTCATCCCCTACTCCACGCCCATACTGGATGCAAGACTTGTCCAAATTGATTTTCTGTCCCGAGGCCTTGCAGTACCTCTCGATCGTCTCTTTTAGCACTCGGGCGTTCCTCTCCGTCGCGTTGATGAAGAACAGGGAATCGTCAGCAAAAAAAAGATTGTGTATCTCCGGACACGTACGCTTCATCCGAATCCCCTCCAATCTACGCTCCTCCGCGGCCTTCATAAGTTGACGTGAAAGAACATCTGCAATGAGGATGAACAGGTAAGGGGACAGGGGGTCCCCTTGCCTGATTCCTCTAGTCGGTCTGAACCGTGCTGACTTCTTGCCATTAACCACCACCGTATACAGCACCTTCGATATACACTCAGAGATCCAATCGCACCATTTATCTGCGAAGCCCAACTGTCTGAGCGTCTGAATGATGAAGCTCCACTCTACCCGATCATAGACTTTACTCATATCTACCTTGATCGCACACTCTTCTCTCTCTGTCCCTCTATGTGTCCTGAGGTGGTGAAATACTTCGTGCGCGATAAGAATATTATCGTGGATGTACCTGCCTGAGATGAAAGCACTTTGAAAAGGGGTTACGAGTTTCGGTAATAATTGTTTAAGGCGATTGGCTAAGACCTTGGATATTATCTTATAATTGAAATTGCACAGGCTGATAGGTCTAAATTGGGTTGTGTTAATGGGATTGGGAACCTTCGGAATTAATACTATATCAGTATAGCTATACCCTGGAAGTAGTAATCCCGATTCAAAGAATCGCCTAACCGAATGGTATACGTCCTCCCCAAGCACATCCCAATAGGAATGATAAAACATACCAGGAAACCCGTCGGGTCCCGGAGCCTTATTACCCCCCAGCTGAAAAACCGCCCTTTTCACCTCCTCACGGGTCACCATCCGTGTGAGGTTCGCGTTATCCAAGTCCGTTATAAGCCGCAGTATTCCTTCCATCTGATCGTTAATCCCCTCGACCCCCTCCGATGTGAAAATCTGATGGAAGTACTCCTCGCACTCTGCTCTAATGTCCTCCTCCTTCTCCACCCATACACCGTCCCCCCTCTGCATCCGGACCAGTGTATTCCTCCTCCTTCTCTCAACCGTGGACTGATGGAAGTAAGCGGTGTTCCTGTCCCCCGCCTTCAACCACTGAACCCGCGATTTCTGCCTCCAGTACTCCTCCTCCCTACCCCACGCCTCCTCGAGAGCCTTTTTGAGGAGTCGTTCCTTGTCCCTCTGGAATTGAGCTCGGGGTAGTGCTTGCGTGATTCTGATCTCCTCGTTGAGTCTATCAATCACTACCTTGTTATTCGGGACGTTCCTCCTACTCCATCGTTGTAGCTCGCCTCTACACTTTCCAAGGCGACTATGGAGTCCCCCCGTACGTTGGTTGCGCCCATTCCTCGCCTCCCACACACCTTCCACCACGGCCCTACATTTCGGTTGGGGCAACCAATTCTTCTCAAGCCGAAAAGGTTTCAAAATCCTCTTTTGCTTCCTCTCGACATGAATCTCCAAAGGGCAGTGATCCGATCCAAGCTGAAGCTTGTGCGTGACCATAGCATACAGGTGCGAACGAATCCAATCGGGGTTGACCATGGCTCTGTCTAACCTCTCTTGAATCCGATCACCCCCTCCCTATTATTGCTCCACGTGTACGGATTTCCTTTGAAACCCATGTCGGCCAATTTGGCATCCCTCATCATTTCATTAAATGCATCCATCTTGCGAGGCTGTTTCGGTCTCCCCCCTCCTTCTCCCCCGCAGTTGATATCTCGTTAAAATCCCCAACACACATCCACGGCCCTCGACGATGCTGGCCGATCCTTCTAATCTCGTCCCACAAATGGAGTCTTTCGGTCCAGTTAGTGCTCCCATAGATCCAAGTGATGTGCATTGCTCCGCCCCCATTAACCTTCGTGACCGTCGTGTCCACCATGTTCTCCGTCTTCTCATGGATCACGACATCAACATCCCCCGTCCACCATAGAGCAAGCCCACCCGATATCCCAACCGGATTGACATACTCCCCTCTCTTCATCTTAAGTCTCCTTCTTACCCTCTCACAGTGCCGCTCGGTATTCTTAGTCTCCATAAGGAAGATAATTTCTGGTTTGTTCCTCCGAGCAAGATCGGCGAGGTACGGAACTGTCAGGGCCGATCTCAACCCCCGACAATTCCACACCAGGTAGTTCATTGGGGACGGGTAGCTGTCTCGGGACAGCTACCAGAACCCGTTTGTCCAACCTTAGGGCTTCCCGTGATAATTCTTCTCCTTACCATTGCCACTTGTTGGCCCACCCTGCGTCCCCTGCCCCTGCCCCGAGCTCTCCCCTGTCTACCTCCCCCTTCTTCTCGAGCAGCTCTCTGCTTTTTACCAATCTGTTCGACCACCTCCTCTCCCTCCACCACCGGGTCCTCCTCGTGTTTCCTTTTCAAGGTTATTCTCTGTATTAACGGGCTCAACCCCGTAGGAAGGGATGTCCCTTCCCCACTCGTCGCCGGGGATACGGGCTCCTCGACCGTGTAGACCCATTCCTGAATTTGAACCTCGTGCAGCTCCAACTCCATGTTTAAGTTTACCGTCGGATCCTGCCCAATGCCCTCGCCCACGGCCTCCCCCGTGTTCTGTGCGATCCCCGTGTCAGGTCCCCTGCACTGAGCCTCCCTCCGCCCTTCGTTAACCTCCATTCTCCTGTCATGGCCGCCTTTGTTCTCCCCCTATGTCAGCATAAGTGTCCCCCTGCCCTCCACACGTCTTGCTTGCCAGCTCGGGCCACCCCCTCCTCGATAGCATGTCTATCGAGGTATATTGGTCCTTCTTTTCTGGGTTCCTTTGTTCGCCATCCTGCAACCTCGTCCAGGGCCTGGGCCACGGAGAAGGAGCCCTGATGTAGCTCCATCTCCGAGCCCTTGCCATTGCTTCCTTCCCCACCTAGTTCACCATGGCCCTGCGGGCCCTCTTTCGCACCCAGATCCCCAACCTGCTCTCTTCTCTGGGTATACTTCATGATTTCCCGACCCTTCCCACCCTCTCCCCGAGCAGCAGATCCTTCCTGAGTCGACCTATCCATAGGGGTGGATGGTTGTCTCTCAGAATTGTTGGTGGGAGGGGTACTAGAGCCTTCCCGATCCTGTTTCTCCTTCATAAGGTCCTTCCAACTCCTTCGTTTCTTATCGGTCATAGGTGTGCCAGGGCTCTTCCCCACATAGCTGCCTTGCTCTCTACGTCTCTTGGGCCGATCCACCCGCACCCAAGGTCCATACATCGAATCCCCGTGCCTATCTTCCTTAACCGTGATCTCCGTTGTACACACTCTCTCCGTATGCCCGATCCTCCCACACCCAAAACAAAAGTCTGGGAGACGTTCATATTTGACCGAGGCCCTTCCGATCTCCCCATTCCTCCTCGTGTATCCAAACTCCACCATAAGGGGTTTCGAGCTGTCAACCTCCACCTTAATCCTGATGTAGTCTCTGTCCAAACCTAGGGGTCCAAGGATGTCATCCACCTCGATCACGACCCCCAGGCTCTGCCCTATTGCTTCCGCGTTACTCCTTGTAAACTTGTCGATCTCAAGCCCGTGAACTTGCACCCAGAATTGCACCATATTAAACTGAACGTCCGTGATCCTCATGCCCTGTCTCCATCTTTTCAAGGATAAGCAGTTCCCATTAACCACCCAAGGGGACCAATCCAAAGCATCCTTGAGTTCCTTCACATTCTCGAAATCAAACAGAATGACCTCCCCCGACATCTCTTGGAAGCGAACTTCCGCATATCTACTCCACGCCCCTTGCAACACGCTTTGCACAACCATGGGCTTCATGTGTTTATCGCATATGACCTTCCCCCCCCACAGATTTTCAGCCGGGATATCAATGTGCTCGGGAATATCAACATAGTTTCCTATTGATGTCCTATCAATTCCTATTCTAGGGGCATTGGCTTGGGCAGAATTATCCATCCTAGAGGCACTATGAAACGAAATTACAACTACCTAAGTAAGCAAGGGATATAGTATTACCTCCGGCGATTCCTTGATTGGCAATTCTCCGACTCAGTTGGTGGGGATTGCGGGAATTCTGAGTCGGGTTTGGCCAGAAGCTAGGTGATGCTTTCGACCCAGTTAGGCGCCCCGTTTCCAGGCTTCCACGATTCCATCCATATCCTCGCTGAGATGACCCCTCCTCAGCTGAACTCTCCCTTACTAATATCCGGTGGCCCTCCCACTCTCCTTTCTCTCGATCTCACCGAACTAGAAGCCTCCTTCAAGAATCGGATGCTTCCCCAACCAAAACCGACCCACCCTCACTCAATTTAGGTGGCTCTCAATCTCACGGTCCAACGATCAACTCTCCAATTACTCACCACCGTAGGTGCGCCTGATCCTTAGCTGTCCGAAGATTACACGATCAGCACCTGGGCTGAGACAAGGAGCTACAGAGAGCTCGACGGGCACTCCACGCGCAAACCCTAAGTCGCCAGCTGAGTCGCCAGGAAGAAGGGTATAAACGGGAGAGGACTTCAACGCTATAAATTTGAAGCCAACAGTTGATAAACATACACCATCTATGGATCATGAAAGGTAACAACAAATCAGTAACAACCACTTGGTTCAATTAAACTTGATCAAGAATGAGTTGGTAACGTAACACACCTTTTGCTGACCGGGCCTAAAAGCCCGAGCTATGGCTTGCTTGGTCTTTGAAGGGTTCCACTCGGAGTCCAATAAAATCACCCGAGAGGCTGCCGTCAGACTTATTCCCTCAGCACAAGCGGTTATCGAAGCAATCATAACTCTTGAGGGGCCCCCTGGTTCTTCAAAGGTGTCCATTATCCTTCCTCTTTCGAAAAGTTCCAAATCCCCAGAAAGCACAAGTACTTCTTTGCCCTTCCGCCACCCAAAAATACGTTGGAATAGTTCTAAGAACAAATGGATGGGTGCGATGTTGTGGCAAAATATTAGAGTTTTCTCCTTTCTAAAAATACGGTACACAAGGCTAAGCACAAATTTGACTTTCGAGCCCTTCTTGATGTCAAACTTGTGCTCGTCAAGTGCATCCAACTCTACAGTGCTGAAGAACTTGCTCGCACAACAAGCCGTTTTGACCAGCCACGGATGGATCGACCCGAGGGTAATCAAGAGCTCCAACTCAAGTGGGTACCCCTTGTATTGAGACATTACACGATGAAGCTTCAGAAGAACTTGCAGCTGTATATCCGATGGATTCATCAGCAAGGTATAACTTTGCATGCCAGGGAGGGTATCAGAATTTGCACCCTCATAAACATCAATAAACCCACTTGTTATGTTCCTCAGCATGTTAAGACCTTGCATCCTCTCTTCCCCATTGCTAGAATCGATCTTCTTTCCTATGTTATCAATGAAGAATTTCCTTGCACGGGCTTCAAGCAAGTTCCTTGCTTTCCTTTTCTTCTTCCTCTTGTATTTTGGGTCCAACTCCCTCAAAACCTCGTTCACAAACTTGGGCCTTGCCAAACAAAGCGTATTAAAGTACTCACAGAAGTTGTTTTGGAACAACGTGCCTGACAGGAGAATCCTTATATCAGTCTGGACTTTCATCAGCACTTTCCTTAGCCTCGACTTTGTGCTCCTTGGGTTGTGACCCTCGTCGAGGATCAGAATCCCTGGACTCTCTCTCAAAACCTTAGCCATGTGCTTTCTATGCGCAAATTTCGAGTCCTCGCGCATCAAAATGAGGAATGAAGTATACCCCATAACTAGAACACTTGGCTGTGCATGCCACTTCTGTATCTTTTCCAGGCAATCCAACACATGCATGACATCTTGACCAGGTTTTGGAAGCCCTTCATATTCCATCGTGTTTTGTCTGAAAACCCGATAGCTTCTTCGGCCGTGGATTAGATAAACTGGGATGGGGATCTCCCACTTGACGAATTCCTTGTGCCATGTGTACAGAGTGGTTTTTGGAGCAAGGACTAAAGGGCGTTTTCCGGGGAATAACTTTAAGTAGCTCACAAGAAATGCAATTATGAGAAAAGTCTTCCCCGACCCGGGAGAATGAGACACGACACATCCACCTGTTCTCTTGCTTTTCATGTCTCTTGGAACCAAAGACCCGGTAACATTCTTCCATAGAAACTCAATGGCCCGTTCGTTTCAAGGAATGACCACGGATTTGGGCTTACGGAGGAATCCGTAAGCCCATGTTCGTTTGGTGGAATTGACCATTCCTTGAAAATGGATTCCGGGCGGTCCGGGCTTAGGGAATCCGGGTAAAAACCTCGGATTTCCTAAGCCCACACGGGTTGGAATCCGGAATCAGCTTCCAAAAGACCAAATTGCCCTCGCCATTTTGAAGAATTTACGAGCGTTCCATAAGCCCATGTTCGTTTGGTGGAATTGGTCATTCCTTGAAAATGGATTCCGGGCGGTCCGGGCTTAGGGAATCCGGGTAAAACCCTCGGATTTCCTAAGCCCACACGGGTTGGAATCCGGAATCAGCTTCCAAAAGACCAAATTGCCCTCGCCATTTTGAAGAATTTACGAGCGTGTCATCAGCTGATTGCTTCTGCAAACGTCGACAGCAGGGTTCGAACCTGCGCGGGCGTAGCTAAAACAGATTTCAAGTCTGTCTCCTTAACCACTCGGACATATCGACAACTGTGTTTTTTATCACCACTAATTTGTACTATAGATTTTTGAGTGTTTTTTTAAATTTAAACTGAAAATTCAAAAAAAATACCAAAATCAAAATCAAAATTAGTATTTAAAATTAAATTAAAATAATAAAACAATTCAATTTAACAATGTTTATATAATGATTTACTAAACTGATTAAAGACAAACCCACGTTCTGTATAATGTATGTGGTGACTAACAACATTTTGTATTATGTATGTAAGATGTATTATGTATGTGGTCATGTTTACATTCTTTATTTTTTTTAAATAGAATTAATAAATTGGTCTTTTTTAAAAAAAATTCGTTTTTAATTTTTGTTTTTAATTTTTGTTTTTAATATTTTAAAGTTTTATAATTAATTAATACAAATTATTTTTATTATATACTATACATATACAAAGAGAGGCAAATATGTCATTTACCACATTCCATTCCTTTTCCGTACACAATTCCACCAAAGAAACAACAGAATTCCTTATTCCGTTCTATTCAATTCCACCAAAAAAACAACTTCATATTCTTAACTCCTATTCCTTATTCCCAATTCCTATTCCGTATTCCGAATTCCCTCAAACAAACGCACCGTAAATATAAATAGAAAAACGTGGATAAAAAATATAAAGCTGTTTTTCATGTTAAATCAAATAAAAATACAATGTAAAAAACGAATGTGTCCATAATATTATAAAAATAATATAGTTTAAAAAATAGGTGGTTGTTGGGTTTCTAACACGATTGGATTTAGAGGTGTTAATATTTGTCCCTTGTTGAGTCTGAATTTCCTGGATGCTAACTTCACAGTGAATTGAATGTCAATGGTTTGATGACCGCACACTTTTGTCTGAGCTCCGATGAACCTGCAAGAAGGGGAGCGCAACAGAGGGGTACCTCTGGGTCCCACTCCGATACTTAAATGAGTATACTGTGTGTATGAACTCAAAAACTTAATGAACGTATGTAAAACAATAGTATTTATAGGGATGGAAGACAAAACCGTTATAAGCAATTGAATATCTTTGTGAATATTGTACCGGTAAAAATTATGATAGCAGATATTACAGTTATTGCGTAATATTGCAGTTACCTTATGCAATCTTTATAGAATATGTGTCAGATATACGCGGGATATCGTGGCTATATATTCGGTGTTGGTTTGTTGGACCAGAGTTTGACAGATTTGACTCTCTTGGAGAGCGCTCCCATGACGAGCAGTAGAAGACTTTGGCCTTGACCGATGGCGACCTGAAATAGGGCTTTGGCGTCCACTTTAGTTTTGGGTTTGGTGCTGGACCGCTTTATGGGTGCTAGCTTACCCTTACTGTGGGTCAGTCCAGTTATGAATGATGTGGGTTTTATCCCCTGCAAAGTTATTGGGCCTTCGATGTCTTACTCATATTGGGATGTCACTACCGATACCCAACGTTTGCCCCTGAAGCTTGAGTGAAGTTTCTTCGGTCGAGCTTGATCTTGTGATAGAGTTTGAGATAGTGACTTATGGATTGGACCTTTTAGCTGTCCTTGCCTGCTATTAGTGCTTTTTGTGCTCCATATCCTTTGGCGAACAGTTTTTGGTTGCTTAGAGTTTTCAGAATGTTTGATCTCTTACCCTATTAGGCGAACACTTTGGGTTGTCAGGATTTATGGATGCTCATTCACCACTCTTTGGGCGAACACTACGGTTGCGAGGGTTTTAGGAGAGACTTGGTATAGCTTTTGGCGATCACCTTTTTGTGTAAGATTTTGAGCATTTAATGGATTCACTATTAGCAAGAAGTTAAAAGGACATTTGAGGCATGTCTGTCTCTTTGTCTTTCATAATCAGGGGTAGGCTGACAAATTTTCATACCGTTTCGCCCCTTTGTCTCCCCGATGTGACCCTTGAAATTATGACATTGCTTCGATATTGCCTGAGCCGTTTCGGACGTACCCGTCGGTTTCTCCAATTTTGGCTATAAAAAGCCAAACTTTAGCATTTAGCCCTTTACACACTTAAACCTTTGCATTCTAGAGTTCAAGTGTTCTTCAATCCTTTGTTCCAACTTTCCCTTTCTCATCTTTTACCTTCAGTAAAGTTCTCCTTTTTTACCATGGCTAGCAACAAGAATCAAACTTCTGTCAAGGGATCATCATCATCATCCAAACCTTCTCCTGCCCAGTCTACTTCTGGGCAGATCGAAAGTTGCGGCTAGGGCTTCCAATGCCGCTCTCATTATCAGGGATGCTTCTTCCCCGGCACAGGACCAGAAAGCTCCTGCGCCAAAACCAATTTTGGCCAGCCGGTGGTCGCATCAATAGTGGTCGACGTGCCCGATACAAATGTCCCCGTCTTTTCTCCGACAGGTAGTCTTTTCTATTTTCTTTGCTTCTTTTTAGGTGGTAAAGCTTCCTCTTTTTTATAGTACTGTTCTTGCCTTGCCATGCCATGGTATTTTGTTTAGATATCAAGCCCAATGAATTGAGACCAACTCAGTTCAAGGCGGTGGTCGCCCTGACCGGTTTAGGAGAAGAAGATGCACCTAGGTATCTAGGTTTAGGTCGGCATTATCCTCGCGAATGAGAGGTTTACGTCTATGCGGACCAGATTGATGTTGGGTTGCGTTTTCCTCTTTGCGATGATTTGAAGGAACTCTGTTGCTACTACGGGGTAGGTCCCACGCAACTGGTACCCAATGCCATTCGAATGTAGTTTGGGTTCAAATTCATGTGCTTACATCAAGGATGGACGTATTCACTTGCCCAGTTCCTGTGTTTTTATCGGTTAGCCGCTGGGGCTAACCACCTTCATTATTTCCAAACTTGATGGCCAAAGTTTGAGGAATAGAGGGATCATGCGTGGAACTGGAACGTCCATTTTTGCATGGTGGATGATTTCCGGGCTATCAACTTCAACTACAAGAAGTATTACTTCTTTTGTAAGGGTGGTGTGTGTTGGGAGCTTTTACAGTCGGAATGGGATATTCCTCCGAGCTTTGGCGAGTTGCCGGGGAGTGATCGGAACGCCATAGATGATTTTTTACGGTGCCATAGGCAACCAGACTTCTGTTCGATCCACTCGGTGACGGAAAATTCAGAGTGAATGCTTAGGCTGAGGGACATTCATCAGTCAACGTCATTCTCTATTGATTGGGTAATTTTCTGATCCTTTTTCTTTGCTGGTTTTGTGTTCTAGGCACTTGGGGACCTAAACTTCTTAGTCTATTTTCAAAGCAGGCTAAGGCGGGAATGTATGTTGCTCATGCGTCTTTGAGTCCACCTCCTCCTCCTTTCAGGCGCGCGACCAAGCGTAGATCTGAGGAGGAACAATCTGGGGTCGCTTCTGGCGATCGCCCAAGAGGTATGACTCGAAATATGCCCTCTGTTTCTCTTTTTATGATCCAGCCTTAGGTTTTAATACATTTATTTTGTCTGTTTTCAAAGAATGTCGCAGTTGAGGTGACTCGTGCTCCTGCTCCAGCCAAGAGAGCGGGGAGTTCTGGGTGAGGAGCGTCCTGCTTCAACCAGAGGATCTTATGCTTCCCGGGGCAAGGCCCCCGCTACTGAGGAGGTTGGTACCCCTGCTTCTGATCATACTACTCCCAACCCCTCCAGGGGAGTTGGGGCTCGGAAGAGGGTCCAGACCCAAGGTGCCTCGATGGGCACTTCGAAGACTCCCTTTACTGGGGAGTACTGTTCTCTGGTGGGACTTTTCCAGCCACCAAAGGTGGCGGAATCGAGGGGTCTCTGGGCCCCTTGTCACAATCTCCAAAAGTTTGAGATTTCTGATAAGTCTTTGTTGCGGGGTAACCCAGACCTCTGCATGCATTTGCTGGATGGGATCCTTCTACCTCTGGAACAGGTAGAGGTCCCTTCGGATTTGAACGACAGTGATGTCGCATTTTGAGTGCCTCGCCTTGGTAAGTCCTTAATCTTTTATTCCTTTACAAAACTTCCCTTTATTCTTTCATGGGTTAATAGTCAAAGTGCCCCCTAATGTTTGGGCAAAATTTAGGATTGCCCCTTAAAGTCTAAAATTTTAAATATTAGTCCTAAAGTTTGGACGATTTTAAAAATTGCCCCTTTCCGTCATCTGACTGTTAATTTTGGACGGAAAATACAACATGTGCCCTGCACGTGACTTCACTTAAGATTGAAAGACCAAATTTCCATACCCTCTTCTTCTTCATCGTTCCCACCTTCTTCATCATATACCCAGATAACACACTAGCAAAAGAAGATGCTTGAAAATACTAGAGTTTTCTAGGATCCTGTCCATGTCTTCGCCTCCTTCTCCGTCTATACCATAAAATCCAGAACCGTCTTCCTCACCCTATATATATGAAGCTACTCCTTCTCCAACCTGCAACTTGTCTGCAGTGTAAACCATTCTATTCACAGCGCTTAGCAACTAGTTTCCTACAAATAACCTCAAACAATGTCTCTCATTCCAAGCTTCTTCAATGGCGGTCGTCGCACCAACGTATTCGACCCTTTCTCCTTAGACTTATGGGACCCCTTTGATGGCTTCTTCGCACCTAGTTCCCTCGCCAACGTGCCATCCAGATGCGGCTCGACGAGGCTCTAGCTGGGAAGAAGGTGGTGGAGAAGGAGTTGGAGAGGGTTCGAGCCGAGCTGAGGAGTACACAACAAGTGGTTACGCTTGCAAACTTGGCCACGCCGAGCTGTAACTTCTTCCTTCCTACTAAAGGTTCCATTTCTGGGTCGTGTGATGAGGGAGGAGGAAGCTCGAACAACAATAGCTTTAATGGCGATTTGGATGCTGGTCGGTGTTGGGAAGACGAGAACAAGGCTCTGCAACTGGATGATCTCTATGCTTGTATGATGTTCTCGAATGAGTCATCGTGTTGTCTGGACTGATATGTGATGATCGAAGATGACTCAACTTCAACTGTCATCGGAGATGAAAGAACGTGTAATGGTCTCCTTCCAGACACAATCACAAGAAGTAAAACGCCAAAACTGTACACATCAGACTTCTCAAGCAAGGAACCAAAACCACCGTATTCAGGGGCCACGTAGCAGAGAGTACCTCTCATGCTTGTCGTACTGCTCAGCTCACGACTCAAAACATCGCCGCTCCACATCTCACTGCCGCATACCTTATGCTTATTCAAACCTCGACTGAAGCTGAACTCTGCATATCCTTCCTCAACTTTGCTGACTCCATGCTTCTCCGCTGCAAGAACCGACTGTTTGGGATTGCTGGTTTTGCACCGACTGGCGAGATGCAAATACATTGTTTGGGATTGCCTTCTTTGTATTTCGCCCAAATACTAGATTGGAGCATTGCAAGAACCTCCGACATCTTTGGCCGTGATTTGGCATTGCTGGTTTTGCACCGACTGGCGAGGTTTGCAGCCGCTTGAGCTTGCAAAGAACACGGTGTCTTTGTGTCTCGGAATCCAGAGCTTCTGTTCGTCGTATCCAAACAAGAACTTGGTCTCCAAGATCGAGAAGATTTCGTAGCTGAGCTTGTCGGATTCGATGCTTGGTTCCTGCATCTCGAGCAACCCATTAAAGGCCATTATATTTTTTCTCTTTAGCTCCGGCAGATGTTAATGATCACAGAGAGAAGAGACGAAAGTATCACTAGAGGTATAAAAACAAAGAAGTCATGGCAGTTGTCGGAAAACGCCAAAGTGCTTTAGAAACAGAGGTTTAATGTATATTGTTTAGGTTTTGTTTTGTTTATCAATGGTGTGTGAAGAAGAAGAAGCCAAAGTCTCTGTTCTTAGTGGGGGATGACGATGAGAATTTTTGTGATGAACGGAAAAGTTGTAGATAAAGAAACGGAAGTTTCATCTTGCTTTGTGACGTCACTATCATCATCTCCACCCAAATAAAAAGACCCAAGCTTTCTCATAGATTTTCCCTACTCTATTGCAGATGGGTGGAGGCGCCATGTCTGTTCTTCAGTAACAGAGATGAGGTGGAGGAGAAGAGGGCATTTTTGTCTTTAAATTGTAATTGAAGTCACGTGCCGAGCACATGGTCATTTTCCGTCCCAAATTAACCGCCAGAGGACGGAAAGGGGCGATTTTTGAAATCGTCCAAACTTTAGGACTAATATTTAAAATTTTAGACTTTAAGGGGCAATCCTAAATTTCGCCCAAACATTAGGGGGCACTTTGACTATTAACCCTTCTTTCATTGCTCACTCTTTTGTCGCTCCTTGACCTCTTTTACCTTTAGTCCTTTTTTTTTCTGTCGTCAGCTCATTCGCGAGGCGATGGCGATCGGGCAGATTGTCGGGGAGCTCGTCGATAAGCAAGTTGATCTGCTTATCGAGCTGGAGCAGTTTCAGAGTTTGGGCTATACTCCTGAGGAGATGGAGGACCTGACGAGGAGGGCGGATGCGTCCACGGAGCTGGTGGAGCATGCTCAACGGGAGTTTGAGGAGAAGGAAAGGGGACTGCTTGACACCATCAAGATGAGGGAGGATCAGGTGGATCTCGCCGATGACATCCGACTCAGGGTTGAGATTCGGACCAAGGAGACCGACAAGTACTCCGCTCAGCTGGAAGCGGAGATCGCTGACCTCAAAGGCGAACTGAAGGAGTCCTGGGCTCAGAGGGAGCAGCTCGGCCTTAAGCTGAAGGTTGTTCCATCCCCCGAGAGCGTGGTTGAGGACTTTAAGAAGTCTGAGGAGTTCTCTGACTGCTCCTTGGAGGTGATGAAGGTTGAGGTAGCTGCCTACCTCCAGGTTTTGGTCGACGAGATCCAGGGTATAGATCCCAAGTTTCCTCTCTGAGAGGTGAAGTCTCTTCAGGACTTCAATAATAGTGGCTACACCAAGGGAGCTCCTTCTGTTGCTGTTGGCGAGGAGGTTGTCGTCGGGGCCGAGAAGGAGACTGCAGCCCCTAGTGAAATCATACCTTGATGCTCCAGGCCCCCAGGTGATCACGTTTATGCATAACTTCAAGTCGAAGGAGCCTGTTCGTTCTAAGAAGGATTATAACCTTGTAAAGTCACCTGGTCTCCTTATGCTTTTGATCCTCATCCTCCTCCTATTTCGTATAAATGATAATTTCTTTGGACTTCCTTTTGTTTCAGGAGCCTTGTAATTTTTCTTTGACCGCAAACTCATATATTATTTTAGTTATAATGAACGCCTTTTATTTCGCAAGCCTTTATTGTTGGTTGACTTCGAATGTATTTGGTTGTTCTTCTGATGTTTTTTGTTTGAATGCTTTAGAAACTTTTACCATATTTGTTTTCAACTTCACTTTAGCTTATGTAGGATAGTCTCTTCATAAAGGATCTTGGACCTTTCCTTAGAGGAAACATTACCTTCTAACATGTTCTTCTCGCTCCTTTAGGCTTCGAAGGAAGGATCGTGGCCCTTTATCAGCCCATCCGTTCATATCGCCAAATTTCTTAAGGGAACTATTACCCAATAATCATGCCTTTAAGGAAACTGTTATCTCTTATGGATTCGTTCGCCTTTTAGGTTTTGAGTCCTTCGATTCGTTTGCCTATTCGTGGAGAATTGTTACTTAAGATTCGCTCGCCTCTTTGAAAGCTGTTACCTTAGATTCGTTCGCCCACTTTGTTGTGCCTGACTTGTAAGGGAACTGTTACCCTTGTTGTGGGTTCGTTCGCCTTTTATATCAGGTCTTAGTTTTTGCCCAACGTGTAAGGGAATTGTTACCTTAACGGTTCGTTCGCTTTTTATATCAGGTCTTTAGCTTTTGCTCAACTTGTAAGGGAACTGTTACCTTAACGGTTTGTTCGCCTTTTATACCATGTCTTTAGTTTTTGCCCAACTTGTAAGGGAACTGTTACCTTAACGGTTCGTTCGCCTTTTATATCTGGTCTTTAGTTTTTGCCCAACTTGTAAGGGAACTGTTACCTTAACGGTTCGTTCGCCTTTTATATCTGGTCTTTAGTTTTTGCCCAATTTGTAAGGGAACTATTACCTTAACGGTTCATTCGCCTTTTATATCTGGTCTTTAGTTTTTTCCCAACTTGTAAGGGAACTTTTACCTTAACGGTTCGTTCGCCTTTTATATCAGTTCTTTAGTTTTTGCCAAACTTGTAAGGGAACTTTTACCTTAACGGTTCGTTCGCCTTTTATATCAGGTCTTTAGTTTTTGCCCTAATTTTAGGGGAACTGTTACCTTGATGGTTCGTTCGCCCCTCGCTCTAGGTCTTCGTTATGTTACCTTAGTAAGGTTCGTTCGCAATCCTCTTTTTGCCTGATGGACGAGATTGTCACCTTTACTGGCCCGTCTACCTCTATTCGCCATGTCTTTTTTCTTTCAATAGCTTGTCCATTCTTTAGGACTTTTCGTTTTGGTTTGAGTGACTATTTTTTATATGAAGGAATGGTTTGTTTTATTGACATAACATTTTGATTACAAGCTATGCATAAACCTCCGTAAATGTTCGGAGTTCAATGGACGAGGTAGCCTTACACCCTCTGCGGTTTCCAAGTAGTAGGACCCTGGTGCGGCTATCTCAACTACTTTGTATGGACCTTCCCATTTTGTTGAGAGTTTTTTTTGGTTGTCCAATTTTGTGAACTCATTCCTTCGCATAACCATCTCCCCCACGAAAAATTGGTGAGCGCTGACTTTTCTATTGAAGGATCGAGCGGTCTCCAGTTGCATTTTAGTTTGTGCGTTGTCTGATTGCCATCGTTTTTCTTCTGCAATATTGATGCATGTACGATGCTCGATTCCATTAGCGTCGACATTAAAGTGCAGGATCCTATGGGTAGGCACCTTTATTTTCAGCGGGTGCTACTGCTTCGGATCCGTACACCAGACTGAATGGCGTTTCTCCAGTTGTTGTTTTGGGTGTCATTCAGACAACCCACAATACATTATCCAGCTCTTCTGCTCAGTTTCCTTTGAAGGCTTGAACTTATTTTTGAGTCCTGCCAGGACAACTTTGTTGGATGCTTCGACCTGTACATTAGTTTGAGCATGGTGTACCGAGCTGAATTTGTGATCGATATGGTACTCTTCGCCTAGCCATTCGAGCTCTTTTCTCACGAATTGCGGACCATTGTCACTTATGAGTATTTTGGGGACGCCAAATCGCGAAAATATGTGGATCTTTAAGAATTTGATCACTTGAAATTCAGTTGTGGAGGTTAATGCTTTTGCCTCTATCCACTTGGAAAAGTAGTCGATCGCCACGACAATGTGGGTTATCTGCCCAGTGCTTAAGGGAAAGGGCCCCAAAATGGCTACTCCCCATTGGGCGAAAGTCCAGGCGCCTGCCATGAGGGATATCAACGTCGGTGGTCGACCGGATCTTGGTGCGAACTGTTGACAACTCACGCACTTCTTTGTTAATTCCGCTGCGTTTTTGCTCAAGGTTGACCAGTAGTAGCCTAGTCTGAAAATTTTGCACGCCAGTGAGCGTGCACTTTCATGGCATGCGACGACTCCTTCGTAAGCTTCGCGGAGAACTCTTTCTGTCTCGGGATGAGAGGTGCATTTCAGATAGGGAGTTGAGTATCCTCGCCTATAGAGCTTTCCATCTATGAGAAGATAGTTTGCGGCTAAGCGGCAAGAGCCTCACTTTCGTCTTCTAGCAGAGTTCCTTCTTTTAGAAAGTTCTGGAATTGGGTCATCTAGTTATCCCGTTCTTGAATATTGAAGACTTCTGCTTGATTTTCAAGGATTGAGTATAAGACTTGTTCCAGGAATTGTACATTCTGTATCCTTGTTTCTCCGAACGCTAGTTTACATAGAGAGTCAGCTAGCTGGTTGTCTTGGCGAGGAATGGACTCAATCGCGAAAGTCAGAATTTCGGCGATGTGTTTTTAGCAATGTCGAGGTACTTTTTCAACTTTTCCCCCTTTGCTTCATAAGTGCCATTGATTTGGTTGACATATAACTCTGAATCACTTTTTACTTTGAGTGATGTTATGCTCATTCGCTTAGCGAGTCGCAATCCAGTGATAAGTGCTTCATATTCAGCCTCATTATTGGTCGTCTTAAAAGTAAGGGTGATCGCATATTTCAAGGGCTCGCCCTCAGGGGGGATGAGAATTAATCATGTCTAGAGCCTTCTTTTGAAGAGGATCCGTCAGTATAGAGTTCCCAGCCTTTGTCTGTGTCTTCTGGTTGTTCTTGCTGTTTTTCTGCTTCTGCTAGAATTTTATCGGTACTTTCCACTATAAAATCTGTCAATGCTTGACATTTGATGTCCGTTTTCGGCGCAAATTTGATCTTGAATTCGCTCATCTCAATTTCCCATTTAACCATCCTCCCTGAAGAGTCTGGCTTCAGTAGGAAGTGTTTGAGAGGCTTGTTGGTGAGGACTGTTATGGCGTGAGCGTGGAAGTACGGTCTTAAATTTATTGCAGCAATAACTAAGACATATACTTTTCAATCTCGATACATTTTATTTCAGTCGAATTAAACATTTTGCTTACAAAGTAGACTGGACTCTGCTTATTTTTCTCTTCTTTTATTAAAACTGCACTGGTTGCGACCTTACTAATACTTATATAAAGAAAGATATGTTCGCTAGGAATGGGCTTCGCCAAGGTCGGGAGTGTCTGTAGGTGCTGCTTGAGTGATTGAAAGGCAACCTTGCACTCTGGTGTCCACTCGAACTTGCGGTTTGCCTTGAGAGTTTTGAAGAACGGGAGAGACCTGTCGCTCGCCCTTGAGAGGAAACGATTGAGTGCGGCCAGGCGACCATTCAGACTCTGGACTTCCTTGTGGTAAGTTGGGGACTTCATTTCTTCTGTAGCTTTGAGCTTTTCAGCGTTCGTCTCTATTTCTCGCTCGTCGACCATGAATCCCACGAATTTGCCTGATTTTACCCCAAAGGCGCATTTTGCTATGTTTAGGCGAACGTTGTACCTTCTCAAGCATTCGAATGCTTCTGGAAAGTCTTCTATATGAGGGATTCCCTTGATTGTCTTGACGAGCATGTCGTCCACATAGGCCTCCATGTTGCGCCCCAACATTTCTTGGAACAGACGATTTACCATTCGCTGATAGGTTGCCCCCGCGTTTATCAGGTCGAAGGGCATTACCTTATAGCAAAGTATGTCTCTGCCTGCATAGAAGCCAGTGTGGGCTTCATCGACCGAGCGCATTCAGATTTGGTTTTAGCTTGAATAGGCATCCATGAAGCTCAACATCTCGTGACCAGAGGGTGCATCTACGAGCTGATCAATTTGCAAAAAGGGGTATGAATCTTTGGGGCAGGCTTTGTTGAAGTCGCGGAAGTTGACGTACGTTCTCCACTTTCCATTCGACTTCTTTACGAGCACTAGATTGGTGACCCAGCTTTGGAAACGTACCTCCCTGACAAAATTGGTTTCAAGTAGTTTGCCTACTTCTTGCCTGATCGCCAAGCGCTTATCTGATCCAAATGACCTTCTCTTTTCAGCGATAGGCTTGATCGAACGATCTATCCTTAGCTCGTGGGAGATTATGTCGGTGATGATGTTTGGCATGTCACTGGACTTCCAAGCGAATAAATCCTTGTATATTTTCAATAGGGAGGTCAAGGCGTCCCTTTGGTCGTCGTTCAAGGTGGTTTCGATGCGCACCTTCTTTTCTGGACGGTCGATTTCGACCTCTGTCAGTTTTTCCATTGGGGCTAGCCAAGGTTTGTCCTCACATGGGTCAATCTCTGTCTCGATGGCCAGGGTTTCCCTTTGGTTCTTCATGCGAATGCAGTTCACGTAGCATTGTCGTGAGGACGGCTGGTTTCCTAGAACTTCTCCAATCCCATTAGGCGTGGGGAACTTTATTTTTTTGGTGGACTGTGGAGGTCACAGTCTTTTGAGGATTGATGGTCGTCCTCCCCAGGATGGCGTTGTATGAGGTGGGTGTGTCGACCACTAAGAAAGTGACTGACACCTTTATGCTTTTCCATCCTTTGCCCATAAATATCGGTAGTGTTATAGCTCCCAACGAATATGTTTTTCTCCCAACGAAGTCGATGAGGGGGAAGTCGACTCGCTTAAGATCTTTTTTGGATTTGACCATTTTTTCGAAGGCGTCCAGGAATAGAATGTTTGTCGAGCTTCCTCTGTCGATCATAATCCTTTTCATATCGCATCCATCAACTTATTCCTTTTCATAGAATGACTAAGGCATTATTGTGCGGAGTTGTGACATGTGTCAGGTCTTCCTCTTCAGGCTGAGGTCTCTTCCCCAGTTGTACAACTGTAAAGATTTGAGCGTCATAAACTTCTCTCGCATTGGACCCCTCGCCTCCGACACTAAACCCTCCTGTCATTAGGTTTATTACCCGCCTGCCCTGGGATGGGCTAGATTGTTCTAGCGGAACTGGCGAGTGGGCTCTACGTAGGGGCGTTCGACTTTGTTCTCGGTCGACTACAAGTTCTTTCAGCATGCCTCTCTGGATCAATTTCTCGATGTCGCATTTAAGGATACGACAATCATCGGTTTTCTGGCCATTAGCCTTATGATAGCGGCAATAGCTCTCTGTTTCTTTTTCCATTGACTGAGCATTTTTCTGGGGCATCGGTGACCTTACCAGGGACCTTCTTTCCATCTCGACTAGTGCCGCTGAGATCTGTCTGTTTAAAAGCGTGAAATACTCGGGGACCTCTCGATGGCGTAGTCCAGGGGTTTCTGATATGTGCTTTTCGCGACCCTTCTTATAATTCTTCTCCCTTCCACCATCGCGTCAGGGCTCTAAGATAACCCTTGGCGAGGTTGTTAGAAGATTGGCTTTAGAGTTCGCCTTTTGCAGGTCTATGAAACCTTTCGCCCTTATTGCTAGCTCCTCCAATGTCTCTATTTCTTGAACATGGTACTTGTTGCACAGTTTTTTTGAGGCTCTGTTGGCCACATCGAGCCCTCTATAAAAGGCTTGAATGATTTCCCCATCCGTGACTCGACGATCTATTTCTGTAACGTTTTTGTGAAAACGCCCGTAGAAATCGACCAATGTTTCTCCTAGATGCTGCTTGACGGCGTCCAAGGCGACCACACTTTTTAGCAATTGACGCTCGTCCATATACCGCTCCAGGAATTTCTTTTTTAACTCGGACCATGTCCCTATTGATCCTACAGGGAGTCCGAAGAACCAAGACAACGCCGAACCTGAGAGGGTTGACGGAAATAATAGGGCTAAGTGATTTTCATCGTTTAACTTACACAACATAGAAGATTCATGCTTATTGACGTGGATCACAGGATCTCCTCCGCCACTGTATTCAAGGACATCCCTCGCGACCACATCCTTCGGTATCCGGACCGCTATAAGGTCGGCAGTGAACAAATGAGATGATCGCTCTAGGAAGGGAGTCATAACGGTTCCGCGCTATTCCTTGATTCTTTTATTGATAAGATCCTCAATTTGGCCAAGAGTGAATTGGGGCTGCTGTTCTCCGGTCGGTGAGGTACTTGACGGGTTGACAAAGTGAGTGACTGTCGACGTTTCGGTAGAGGCCGAAGGTAGGGATGGAGGTTCGGAATTCATCTCTTGGTCTTCTTGAGGAGCAGCGTCACATGAATTTCCAGTTTCTTCTTCTCGTGGCCCCGTTGGATGAGGATCTTCATGTGGAGCAGGAGCTTGTCTGCGTGCCTGTTCTATGATGGTTTACAAGAGGGATAGCATCTCCGCGGTTACCTAAATGGTTTCTCCAGCCACTTGAACGGTCGTTCGAACTGGAATCTCGGTGGCGTTTGGAACAGGGTCCGGTCTTGAATTGCCAACGTGCTCATGTGCCAGTCTCGGAGGGATGACATCAGAGATCGCTTGACTAGCGGGTTCTTGGTAGAGCTGCGAAACGGCGGCGGATTCTGAGCTATATGAGGATTGCTCGTTGACTTGTTTCTCACGATTGCCGTTAGAGCGAGTCTGTATGACTGTTTGCTTGTATTCCCACAGACAGTCTCAAATGTTGGGTATGAATTTCCTGGATGCTGACTTGACAGTGAATTGAATTCCAATGGCTTGATGACCGCACGCTTTTTCCTGAGCTTCGATGAACCTGCAAGAAAGCGAGCGCAACAGAGGGGGTACCTCTGGGTCCCACTCCGATGCTTAAATGAGTATACTGTGTGTATGAACTCAAAAATGTAATGAACGTATGTAAAGCAAAAGTATTTATAGGAATGAAAGACCAAACTGTTATATGCAGCTGAATATCTTTGTGAATATTGTGTCCGTAAAGATTAGGATAGCAAATATTATGGTTATTGTGTAATATTGCAGTTACCTTATGCAATCTTTATAGAATATGTGCCAAATATACGCGGGATATCGTGGCTATATATTCAGTGTTGGTTTGTGGAATCAGAGTTTGAGAGATTTGACTCCCTTGGCGAGAGCTCCCATGGTGAGCAATAGGAGGCTTGGGCCTTGGCCGATGGCGACCTGAAATAGGGCTTTGACGTCCACTTTAGTTTTGGGTTTGGTGCTGAACCGCTTTATGGGTGCTAGCTTACCCTTACTGTGGGTCGGTCCAGTTCTGAATGATGTGAGGTTTATCCCCTGCAAAATTATTGGGTCTTCGAGGCCTTACTCATATTGGGTCGTCACTATCAATACCCAACATCCCCGATTGGACGTAGATGTATTTATATTTTTAATTAATCTTAATTTAAGTTTTTAAAACTAATTAATATAATTGTATTATATATTATACATATTAAGGTAAAAAAAAAGTATATATATATATCATTTTTCTTATTTTATTTTCATATATCATTTCACGGATCAAATATTAAAATTTCATATTTCATTTTAATCAAATAAATTTACATTATTATTTTTTATTTCCTATCACCAACGAAATCTCTTGTCAAGGTACCTTGACAAGAGATTTCACCATCGCTAAGTCGAGAGGGCAAAATGAGACGTAGTTGGGAATTCAAATTTATATTACTATTACCGGCGAAAATTTTTAACGACGTCGGTAAAATTTTACTTTTATTGACGAGTAATTAACTACACCAGTAAAAGTTTACTTTTATTGGCGAGGTAATTTATTTCACCGGTAAAAGAAAGTTTACCCATGATTTTTTCTATATTGCTAGTAAAACAGTTTTACCAATGTTTTTTTTCCAGCGGTAAAAACAATATTTCTAGTAGTAGGTGACGTCTTTCATAAGATTTAAACTATATATGTCATTGCAACTTGTTTGACGGGTTAGTCCAGCTAAACTAGGGTTATCGCAACCTTAATTCCTTTTGGTTTTTATGTTGATGTTTTTCTTTATCCTTGATATTAACACATAAAACTCCTCTTCTCCTTTGCCGCTAATTATTATCGTATGAATATGATAGATCAAATGGATCTATTTATAGGGGGAATTACAAAAATGGAGAGAAATACGAGAAAATATAAAATTAGATGAATGTGATGTGGAAGATGTTGGGTCTGAATTTTCCGGATGCTGACTGGATGCTGATTTGGTAGTGGTTTGGATGTCAATTGGTTGACGACAGCAAGTTTTTGTCGGAGCTCTGATGAACCTACAAGAAGGGGAGCGCAACAGAGTGAGTTCCTCTAGGTCCCACTCCGATACTTAAATAAGTATACTATGTGTATGAACTCAAAAACGTAATGTAACGTATGTAAAGCATGATTATTTATAGGGATGGAAGACCAAACCGTTTTGGTAACCAAATATATCTGTAAATATTGTGTCGTTGCAGATAAGGATATCAGATACTACAGTTATCACGTAATATTGCAGTTGCCTTATGTGATTTTGTAGAATGTGTCTGAGATATGTGGGACATCGTGGTTGTATATTCGATGTCGGTTGTGAGACCAGAGTTGAGAGGTTTGACTCTCTTGGCGAACGCTCCCATGACGAGCAGTGAGAGGCTTTGACTTTGGTCTATGACGACCAGTAGAAACTTTGATGATCATTTTAGTTTCGGGTTTGACACTTGACCATTTTATGGGTTTCAACTTACCCTTAGTGTTGGTCGACCTAATTTTGAATGATTTGAATTTCACCCCTCTGAAATGTTATTAGGTCTTGGAGGCCTGATGAACTTTATTCCATATTAGGTTGTCACTATCGATACCGAACATAAGCATAAATAGATCTTTAAATTAGTGTGTCATTTGGCATAATTATAAATTTATAAAGAAATCAAACATTTCAATTATATAACATACATAATAATACATTAATACCACGATCAGTATTATGAAAATCTCGAAGTAAATAACTTTATTAATATTAAATTTTAAATTGTCAATGCCGAAGTAAATCTTTACATGTAAAATATCAATACAAAATAATTTTTTAAATTAAATAATAAAAATAGCTTATGTTTTTATCCATTATGTGCTGGCGATATATATAGTGCTGGCGATAGTTTTTTTTATCCATTATGTATTGTATATAGATGATTTTTTTGTGTGCGTATCAATATTTTCATGAATTTTATTATAGTGAATAAATTTGTTTTATTATTATTATTAAATAAATTAACATAATGATTATTAGTTTTTTTTTACATATGTGATAAATAAATATTTATATTAATTTAAAATAATTAATTCATTTCTATGTTTTAAGAGCGTATGTACGTGTATGTGAAGAAAATGAACAAATAAGAAATTAGATAGGTTAGTTGAAAAATAGAGAAAAAGTCACATCATCACTAACTATTTATGATAAAAATATGAAAGTTTAATTAAATAGTATATCAAGATTATATATATATATATATTTAAAATTAACATGATTTTACTATGACTTGCTAGAATATTAAAATCTGAGTAAATATTGAATAGTATTTTGGGGAAGAAATATAAAATTAAAAAATATATGGGAAGAATTATGATAAACTTTTAGACTTTTAGTACATGTAATGAAAAATATATCTACCAACTTTAGAAAATTGTGAATCATGTAATCTAAAAAACCTTTTGAACATCGAAATTCAGTTATAGTTGAAAATAATAATAATAAATTACACAACCGATATATCAATTCTTCCATGTTGGTTTAAAATTATGAATAACACACTGCCATCAAAATAAAGGTTAATTACTTAAATAATTACACATGTTTGACAAGTGTTATTAATTGGTTAATCATTTTTTTTGCGTGACTCAATAATTACACATATTTTTTCAGTGTGATTAATTGGTTACTCCGTTAGTGACTGATAATATTTTTTCGTCAGTTAATATTTTTAAATTATTAAATGATTATTCAGTCCCCCTGCTTCTTCAAATGTTCATTTTCTTTCTCAAGAACTGACTCATGAGTGAATTTGCCCAAATAATGGTGGAACCATCCTCTTCACCCTCGTTCAAGCACCTAACCTCACCCTTGCTCCCAGTCAACCTTCCATTTGAGCAAGCACCTTCACCACCAGCAACCCCCAAGTCTTAGCCTTAAAACAATCAGCAAGGTGAGATAGCAGAGCCGCAACTTACTTTATCTTCCAAGAACCTCTATGTACGACATGACATACTCCATTTCGTTCGAGTTGAGGAACCACATCAGCTCCAATTCGTTTGGGTTGAGGAACCACAACAACTCCAATTTCTCCAATTCATTCGGGTTTAGGAACCACAACAACTCCAATTTGTTCGGGTTGTGGAACCACAATAGCTCCACATCACAAGATCAGTGATTTCGTCGAGCGATTTTGAATTGGACCGACCATATGTCGTTTTTGCAGAATCCCACTCGTCACTACTTCCATTTGCTGCTTCTTGCTTCTGTTGTTTTCTTCACTGTCTATCACCATAACTGTTACTTGCTTCAAATTTCAATGGTGCCTGCCATGTTCTCTTTTCTCCACTGTAAACTAATATTTCGCCTCCTTCGTGATTTCTGGTGATTACATTAACTGAGCTGTAGAAATAATAGAAACGTCTCATTTGAGTAATCTGATTGCGCATCGCTAGGTATTAGATTTATGATCCGCTCCATTATTTAAGTTGAAATTAAGAACAAATGGTTAAATACCAAATAGCTACCTGAACTTTGGACATTTTGCAACGAACTACCCAAACTTTGAAAATTCAAAACGGGCTACCTCAATTTTGAAGAAGGTGCAAATAGCTACCTCCGTCCAATTTTCCGTCAACTGTCGTCGGAAAGTCGTCGGAAATTTGTTGGAAATTTGTCGGAAATTCGTTGGAAAGTCGTCAAAAATTCGCCAGAAATTGGACAGAGGTAGCTATTTGCACATTCTTCAAAGTTGAAGTAGCCCGTTTTGAATTTTCAAAGTTCGGGTAGTTTGTTGCAAATCGTCCAAAGTTCAGGTAGCTACTTGGTATTTAACCCTAAGAACAAATTCAGGTTCTAGAGCAATGTCTGAAGAATAATTTGGTAGAATAGATAATTTAGTCATTTTACTTGTTGGAATAGTAATTTAACAGATAAAATAAAATGGTGAACAGTAAAAATGACCAATTAGTTACATGTTGAAACTTATGTAACTATTCTGCACAAATTTTAACCAATTAGTCACATTCGCAAACATGTGTAACTATTTAAGTAATTAACCTTAAAAATAACGGCACTGAGAATATAAATTTAATTGAACAACAATTATGAAACTAGAAAATTTGTATGATTGAGTGTTAATTCACCCAACTTGAGTTGGATCAAATAAATGTAAAAAATAGTACCCGAAACTTAATATTTAAACATACTTATTATTATAAAACCAAAATCAAGAGTATTTCTACACTTAAATGCCTATGTTTGTTTATGGTTAAATTGTAATCTTAAGTGCAATCCTCAAATTCTAGAATTTTTTGAAAGATAAGTATAAATAAAATTATATTTAGAAAATTAAATATAAGTGTACTCATATGGTGTGAGTTTTGTCATTTTTAGCACAACTCGCTGTCATTGGTGACGAGTTAGCATATTTTTTTTCGACACCACAATGTTTAATTAAAAATTAAATTATGCATCTAATAAAAAATTTTAAAAAGATGGAGTACATATATATTTGAATTGTGATCCAAATGACACAAAAAATAATTGAATTTTGACTAACAGATTGACCATAACACTCTGCCTTAAATTGAGATATGAAATTTTGACTTAAAAAAAATCCAACTCAAACCCTCTAAGTCTAAACGCAATACCGTTAACGAAATTTATGAGTTTATGACCAAAGTTTAATTATTTACCTACTCTATTTTTTATTTTTTGGATTAGGATATAATTAATTTTTTAACTTGACATATTTTAATTTATAATTTGTCTGAAAGGAGAAATTGATTTAAGTGAGAAATTTAATTGTATACTGCTATATATATATAATTGAATTATGACCTAAATATCGTTAACGATATTGAGTTTTAATTTTTATACTGACTGCATGGTATGATAGATCAAAAGTTATATATATTGAATATGTTATATAATCTATCTATCTATCTATCTATCTATCTATCTTGCCTTCTTGAGGACCGAGACCGACCTCGACCAAAAAAGCTCGCCCGAGTCAGTCTTTCTTGACTCGGGCCAGTCTTGGTCCTGGACCGAATCGCAAAAAAAAAAACTATGAGCTCACGGTATTCTTTAGTAAAATGCGAAAGAATAGTTCGCTATGAGCTCACCGCATGGCTGCGTGGTTTGTAAATTTATCAGGATGCATATTTTATAGAGATAGAAAAGCTCCCAAATCCACATTCATTCGGTGTGGTATTATGAAAATCCCAAATTCACATTCCTTCGGTCCAGGTCGGTCCTAAATGGGCTTTCGGGAAAAAAGCCTGAGACCAACCTTGAAGAAAACCGCACGCTCAGTCTCGGTCCTAGTCGGGCCGGTCTCGGGCCGGTCTTGTCGGGAATTTGGTCCAACGATCTTTTTTATCACCCCTAATTAAGATATGTGCAGGCCGATCCATTTGCATTATTCTTCTGATTGTTGGGTCTTCATAGTTTTGTTGATTGGGATAAGTTTTGTTTAGGTCCGTGTATATTTTGGGATGTCCCATATCTCCTCATTTGTTCGGTCCGGTCCAATTCCTGCTTATTTCTGTTTTTATGTAATTGACAATTATAACATTCTCACAGAGTTTTGTATTTAAGGGGGAGAGTCACCCGATGAACCCCAATTGTTGTGTGACTGTGTTTCCTTCTTCTCCTAGGGTTTGCTCTATTTGCTATCTTTCATACCCCGATTTGAACATGGTATCAGAGCTCTGAGGTGTTTCACCTCCTACTTTGCGATTGATGTGTGGTGATTGGCCTTCTACGTGTTTGGAATCTTCGACTTGAAGACGAAACCTTAGTTTGCGATTATCTAAGTCGCGAATTGGTTCATTTCCGTCTCTTATTTTTGCGATTCTTGTGTTGTGGTGGCCATCTACACACGTTGAAACCTTCGTTTTTTGGGGACAATACATTGGCTTGCGATTGTTCGAAACGTGAACCAGTTCGTCTCCTTGTTGAGAAGTACGTTTTATACCTATGTTGTTTTCGATCTTTCAATTTAGTGGTTCTTCATGGATTGTCGAGGAGGCAGACATATTTGCCACTAATAAGAAAAATCATGAGGTCATGGCTAAGGTATACTTTCATCATCCTTTATATCGTCATGCGAGTGACAATCCTGGTCTGAATATGATTTATGTGACGTTGTCTCGCCATGATAATTATGCGATGTGGAGTCGGTCAATTAGATTTTTGCTGCTTGGTAGGAACAAATTAGGTTTTATATCCGGTTCTTGCATGTGTGAGAAGTTTGATATGGCATTCCATCACCTTTGAAATAGATGTAATGTAGTGATCCTTGGTTGATTTACAAACTCTATTTCGAAAGTTTTGGCCAGCGGGATGATGTACACTGAAAGTGCATTCCTCGTTTGGAAAGATATGAAGGAACGATTTGATAAAATTAGTTGACCGAGGACCTACCAACTTCATATGAAAATAGTGATGTCTATACAAGGACTTGATTCTATATATACTATTATTTCAAGACTAAAAGTGTTGTGGGCTGAATATGATGCTGCATGTTCCCTTCCTCATATTGAGGGGGAAGATTTTAAAAACATATTGAGCACAAACAGAATCAGAGGCTATTTCAGTTCCTTATGAGTTTGAATGAGAATTTTTCGAATGTGAGAAGTAGTTTGCTTATGTGGACTCTTTTGCCCTCGGTTAATCAGACCTATAATATGTTGATGCAAGAAAAAGTCAGAGGTGAATTTCTTATGTGGTGAATGTCTCTGTTAATGCAAATTTTGGAAACACTTCCTTGAGTATGAGTAAGCCGAAAGGAAATCAAAACCTAGAGTGTTCCTTCTGTCGAAAAAAAAGTCACACTGTTGATAGATGTTATTCCAATGGGATGTGACTTCTGTAAGAAGAAAGGGCATGCCAATGATAATTATTTTATGTATAAAGAACATTTTAGGGCAAAAGGAAGTTCTAAGGCCAATGTTACCTCCTCTAGGAATGGTGATATTGATTCTCTCTTTATGCAAAACCCTACTAATGACCTTTCTGTGAGTTGTGCTGTGCAAGGTGGGATCACTTTTACGAAAGAACAGTTTGAGAAGTTTCTGCAAACTATGGGAGATGTAGGCAACACTGCCTCAGGAGCAGGTGCTACCGCACCCACACACCATCATGTGAACACGACTGGTAAATTTCTTAATTCTGCCTCTTTAATTCATAATGATCATTGGATCTTGGACACAGGAGCAACCAACCATATGACCAACAAAAATGATTGGTTGTATGAGAAAAGGTTTGCCCCTGGGACCAAGGTCCAATTGTCGAATGGTGGACATTCTGATGTTTGTAGTATTGAAAATATCTTGATTGATTAGAATAGGAAATTGAATAATGTTTTTTATGTTCCATATTTCAAGTATAACTTGCTATATGTGTCTAAGCTAGCTAAAGATTTAAACTACTGTGTTTTTTTCTATCCAAACCTTGCAATTCTGTAAGACCCCTCAAATGGGAAGGTCTTGGGGACTGGTAAGGAAGAATCCAGATTATACTTCATAAGATTGCCTTATAAATATGTCAGACTGTCTGTTTTTAATTCCTCTTATGATAGTAGTATGTTATGACATTTGCGTTTTGGGCATGCCTCAATAAAGGCTCTTGAACATGTAGATTCTATAAGTCTTTCTTAAAATAGGGGTCTGGAAAATGGAAATTGCCAGTTTGTCCCAAAGCAAATATAGTGAGAAATTCTTTTCCCAATTAATATTTTAGAGCAGATTCTACGTTTGATCTGACTCATGCTGATGTGTGGGGACCGTATAGCAGTCCCACGTATGACAATAAGCGGGTTTTTTCTTAACTCTAGTTGATGATTTCTCTAGAGTAACCTGGGTTCATTTAATGCAGTTTAAATCTGATGCTATAGTTGTTCTGAAAATGTTTGTTGTTATGGTTGAGACTTATTTTGAGAAGAAAATTAAATGTTTTAGAACTGATAACGGTGAAATTTTTTTTAATGAGCATGTAAAAAACCTTTTTCTTGACAAGGGAATTCTTCACCAAAGCAGTTGCCCTTATACTACGCAACAAAATGACAGGGTTGAAAGAAAGCATAGACACTTGCCAGAAATAGCAAGGGCCTTAAAGCTGCAAGGATCAATCCCAAATGATTTGGGGGGGGGGGGGGGGGGGGGGGGGGGATTGCATCCTTAATTACAACCTGTTATTTGATCAAGTTAATTCCCTCTAAACTGTTGAATGGAAAAAGTCCTCTTGAAATCTTAAATGGTAAGAAACTCAGAACTAGTCATTTAAGGTTTTTCGGATGCTTGAGTTATGCAAAAAATATGATTGTGACTGACAAGTTTGCATCTAGGGTTATTCCATCAATTATGATGGGATATTTCGAAACTCAAAGGGGGTATAAGCTCTATGATATAACTGAAAAAGATTTTTTTTGGGATGTTCGGTTTAATGAGAATTTCTTCTCTTTTGAGAAATGTAAGCATGATCAGATGCCCCGTATTTTTTGCGCAGTTAGTAGAGATGGACTCCTGTGATGTTGATAAACATATTATGATTGAGGAGAATGACACTCGTGCAAATGTTGGTATTCCACATGATGAGTTTGAAACAAACTCTGAAGGAATCATACCACATGATGAGTCTGTTATTGCCTCTGATAGTTCGGTACGTGCTGATCCTGATCCAATTGTTGACTCTACCAGACCAACCATGAGTAGGTCTGGAAGAGCTATTCACCCCTAGTTTGATGAAGGATTATGAGGTCCTAGATGTGTCGAATGCTTATTCTATTTACAATTTTGTTTCATATGATAAACTGTCTGACAATTATTAGAGTTATCTGGCTTCTACTTCAAAGCTGGTCGAACTTGAGGTTTTCTGAGAGGCTATGAAAGGCAAGGCCTGAGTCTAGGCCATGCAAGACGAAATAATGGCTCTTGAGGAAAACAGAACATGGGACCTGGTCCTCTTCCACAAGGTAAATCAGTTATTTGATGCAAATGAGTTTATAAGTTAAAATATAATTCTGATGACAACTTGAGTAGATACAAGGTCAGGCTTGTAGCGAATGGATATAATCAGAAATATGATATATATTACTTTGAAACCTTTTCACATGTTGCTAAACTGAATACCGTGCGATTTGTGCTTGCTTTGGCTTATGTTTATAGTTGGGGGCCCCTTTACCAAATGGATGTCCATAATGCTTTTTTACAAGGGGATTTAGATGAGGAAGTTTATATGCATGTACCCGAAGGGTTTGATAAGAAAAATGATAAAAATCTGGTTTGTAAATTAAAAAAGTCTCTTTATGGGTTAAAACAAGCAAGTACACAATGGAATGTGAAGCTTTGTGATGCATTGATTAGAGTTAGTTATTCTCAGTCGAAACTTGATTATTTCTTGTTCACTAAACATGATGGAAACCAATTGGTTGTGTTACTTGTGTATGTGGATGATCTTATTATTTCGGGAAACAGTGGTAAACTGAATGATAAATTGAAGTATGTTTTAAAAACCAGTTTTATGATGAAGGATCTAGGAGAATCAAAGTTCTTTTTTGGGAATTGAAATTTCTAGATCCAAAATGGGTATCTTCTTGAATCAAAGGAAATATGCGTTGAAATTGATATCTTATGTGAGTTTGTATGCTGGAAAGATTGCGAAAACACCCATGGAGTTGAATTTGAAATTGACTAGCATGATGAACATCTGAGTGTGAATAAGGATGATCAACCCCTACTTGATGTGAGCCTTTATAGGCGACCGATAGGGAAATTATTATATTTGACCATTTCAAGGTCAGATATTTCCTTTTTTGTGCAACGCTTGAGCCAATTTATGCAGAATCCTAAAATGTCTCACTTGGAAGCTGCCCTGCGTATTGTATGGTATGTTAAAAAAGAACCAGGTAAAAGTATCTTATTATCTTCGGAATCTGTCGCTAAATTGGTTGGCTATTGTGATTCAGATTGTGCTGGGTGCAGAGAAACTAAGAAATCAGTTACATTTTTATGTATTTTCCTAGGAAAATCATTGATTTCTTGGAAAGTAAATAAGCAATCTACAATCTCTCGGTCTTCAGCTGAATCAGTCTATAGGAGTATAGGATCAACCATGTCAGAAATTGTTTGGCTGAGAAATCTGTTGCAAGAACTTGGGTTTTATAAAAGAAGAACCAGTTATTTTACACTGTGATAATAAGGTTGTCATACAGATTGCTAATAACCCAGTTTTTCATGAGCGGACCAAACATATAGAGATTAATTGTCATTACATTAGAGAAAAATTGCTTGAAAATATTTTGCAGCTTGATTATGTTAGGACGGGTGATCATGTGACAGATTTGTTCACAAAAGCTTGAGAAATGAACAACACTACAAACTTTGTGCAAGGTTTGAAGTGATGAATCTATTTGGAAGACATGGGGAGCCAACATGAAGAATTGATTCGTGGTGGTTTCCAGCCTGAGGGGGAGTATTAAGATATGTGCAGGCTGGTCCATTTGCATTCATCTTCTGATTGTTGGGTCTTCATAGTTTTGTTGATTAAGCTAAGTTTTGTTAGACCCGTGTATATTTTGGCTCGTCCCTTATCTTCTCGTTTGTTCGGTCCAGTCCAATTCCTGCTTATTTCCGTTTTTATGTAATTGACAATTATAACCTTCTCATAGGGTTTTGTATTTAAGGGGGAGGGTCACCGGATGAAGGAATTGACCCCGATCAACCCCAATTGTTGTGTAATTGTGTTTCCTTATTCTCTTAGGGATTGCTCTCTTTCATACCCCGATTCGAACAAAGACAACCTGACAATAGTGGTATACATATTTAAAAAAAAAACTTCAAAATGATTGAAAGTAACAATTGGCTCTAACAACATGTTTCTTTCATGGAATAGAGCCAGAATAAGTGATACGGATTCCATTCCATTCCAATCCTCCAACCAAACGATTTCATATTATTATCTGCTATTTCTTATTACATAATCCTATTCCCTATTTCTGATTCTGAATTCCACCAAAGAAACACACAGTAAGGGGACATTCAGTTGGATTTTTTTAAAGAAACGAATAGAACTTTGAAAAAATAATTATTCATATATTGCTCGATATCTAGAAAAAGAAAACGCAATATTATTCAATGATTTTTGAGCAACTGAAACTCAGTCTTTCTGATTTTTTTAAAAATATTTTAAAGAGAATTTACAAAATGTGTATAAATATTAAAGGTAAGTGAATCAAATAAACATATGAGCCTTGTGACATTGGGCCTTAATATGGCCCATTATGCCTTACGTTGTCGGAGAGACAAACTACGGAATAAACAAATAGTAGTCCGTTTATCCAAACAGGATATGAAAACAAAAATAGGGCCCAACCGCGGAATGCATATCCCCGGGTCCAAACAGGGAAAAACAAAAATAAAGAGTTCTTCGAATTTTTCCATTTTTTCACTACAAAGAGGCGACACATAGCATAGCGCCATATAGCCTGAGGTTTAAGCAGAGCTCGAGCTGGAATCGAAGTCTATCTCCTTTATCAGAACGACGTAAATCTTCAACTAAGGTAAGCTGCGGTCCCTCTCAGTGTTTCTCTCTCTGATGTTTCTGCAGTAACTTGTTGAGGCAGTGAAAGAGTCTGATTTCGCGCTGCATTGGTGATTGATCCGATGATTGTGCTTCATTTATGTGTTGTTCGATTTGTAGGGTTAGGGCACTGCGCTCTGACTTAACAAGTCGGAGTGCCTAAAACTGCTGAAATATCGTTGGTTATCAGCAGCTGATTTTGAAGTTTCCGTTTAAGTGCTTGAGAGAGGAAGATACAGCAATGGCGGAACCAAAAGTCAAATACGATCGTCAACTCAGGTACTGGTTGCAGAAGGTATTGTGATCATATGGTACATTGTAGGGTAGAATGTTGATTGCTCTGTAAGTGGCTAGTGGTTATCGATGGATGATTACCTTTTTAATGTGCCTGTAATTTTTCTTGTTGTCTTGCTAATATGATTTGTACTGCATTGAAATAGTAATAGGTAGCCTAAATTTTGAACATTAATTCTTGTATCGTGTTAGTTTCAAACCGACCGTGCCTTATCAAACTTATCATTCTGTATCAATGTTTTTAAAATTTTGAGGTAGAAAGGCCAACTATCGCCTCAACACGAAAGGCGCTAGCCTTAATGAGGCGCGCGTGATATATAAGGCATTAAATAACATATATTAGTAAATATGATAATAACATCTATTGCAAATATCATCTATAATACTCCAGTGAAGATTATAATCATAAAGAAAAGAGAAATTCAGCAAACGTTTTTCTTAGTTTTTGAACACATTAGCATAAAAGAACCGTCTAGTTATCCAAGTCAAATAATCATATCCATAATCTTCGTTATTTCTAGACTTCTATAAGAGATATGCATCAATGAATATATGCATGAATATATTTCGATGGATTCAATCATTTTCCTTGTAGTAAGACTAGACCTCGGTGAATTTAGCATGAATATATGTCGCTATATATTCTCCAGCTACAGTTTTTCTATTCTGCCTATGAATGATTCAGTTTTTCTAGACACGTTGCAGGAAATGGAAACGTATTCAAATCTAAATTCTAATGACGATGAAGTGCACGATCTTGTATTATCTAGTGCATTACCTTGAACATGCAGCAAGGATTGAGACACATACAAGCTTGGTTTGACATAGTACAACATTATGTCACACTTTGAACATAATATATAGGTTAATTTAATGAGGTGCCTGAGGAGCGTGCCTCGCGCCTCAATCCGATTAGCAACAAGGCGAGGTGAGGTGCGCGCCTCATTGAAAGGTGTGCGCCTCAACATGGTTGAGTCGCAGACCCTGTTTTGCGCCTCGCCTCAAGCACCTAGGTGCTCGCCTTTTAAAACACTGCTAGCTATAAATTTATTGACTGCATGTTTCTCTTCATGAGTCTAGCCTTGCATTCCTGAGCCCTAAACAGCATTGCTAAATCATATGGTCCTTGCAAGAACATCAACCTGTAGATTGTAGATTATGCAAATGCTATTCCAAAGATAGGATCAAGCAATTCGAAAAATATGTGGTATCTCTAACAGTTTCCAGTTTAAATGTATAAGATTTTTCCAGTAGATTATTTATAGAATTGAATCCGCAGGATCTGGGGGGAGCAAGGACAGTTTGCTTTGGAGAAAGCGAACATCTGCTTGCTTAATTGTGGTCCTACTGGTTCAGAGACATTGAAGAATCTTGTCCTCGGAGGGATAGGAAGCATTACTGTTGTCGATGGATCTAAAGTTGAAGTTGGTGATCTTGGAAATAATTTTATGGGTTAGTAGCTAGTTCAAATTCTTAAATATTGAAGTCAAGACTGATTAATACAAACTATCTTTTACTAGTACTGGCGAAAATAGGTCTCTTTGATTTTTCTTTCTAAAAAGTGATTATGTTTTGGCAGTGGATGAGGCAAGCATTGGAAAATCCAGAGCAAAATGTGTTTGCTCATTTCTTCAAGAGCTAAATGATGCTGTTAAAGCTAAGTTCATAGAGGAGTATCCACAAACGTTGATCGAGATCAATCCCTCATTTTTCTCTCAGTTTACCTTGGTAATTGCCACTCAGGTATGAAGCTATAATTATTTAATGTATACGTTTTCATCCAAGTTTTCAAGGAACTGATTATTATGACTCATTCTCTCATTTTCTGGTCAAGACCTTGCTCTCTGTTTTAGTTTTTTTTTTCCTTTCATATGGCTTGGGTGGGCTGTTGAGTCTTCACTGATGAAATTGTTGTCATGGTACTTTCAGCTTGTAGAAGTGTCAATGATCAAGCTTGACAAAATCTGCAGAGAGGCAAATGTTATGTTGATCTTCGCCCGTTCATATGGTCTTACAGGGTTTGTCCGCATCAGTTTGAAGGTAGCAGTTAATGCCTTCTAAGATTTAAAAGTTTAAATTAAAAAAGAGAATCTTTTTTAACTTGTTTTCTGGCCTGTTTAGCATATAAGGTGCTTTTTATCATCTTTTGTTCTACTTGTTAAGATAGTTTTGGAAATGCTGGAATTTCCTATATCATTTGTGCATTATTATCTGCTCTTCTGGTTGCAGGAGCATACTGTGGTTGAGTCAAAGCCTGATCATTTTCTGGATGACCTACGTCTGAATAACCCATGGCCTGAACTCAAGAGGTAGAAAGTGATATTTTCATTTAGACTATCCACTTACATACATTTGTTTTTTTTAAAAAAGAGGTATGATGGATACAGACCATGATAAGGTCATCTACTCTGCAGCCAATGTCCGTTTGGTCTGATAAATATATCGCTCTATTTTTCTTGTGACTGCTCATAGATTTGCGGAGAACATTGACCTGATTAATGCTGATCCTGTCGCCCACAAACATATACCATACATAGTTATTCTTGTTAATATAACTGAAGAGTGGGTGAACTCTCATTGTGGCAAACTTCCATCAACTAGAGATGAGAAGAGAGAATTCAAGGTTTCAAATTAGTATTCCCCCTGATTTTGTAATTCTTATTTTTAAATTATTAAACATAATGTGATTTAGTGTTGTTTTTTGTGATTTTAGGAGCTTCTTAAATCCAAGATGGTTGCTATAGACGAGGACAATTACAAGGAAGCTGTTGAGTCTTCCTTCAAAGTGTTTGCACCTCGAGGAATTAGTAAGTTTCTAGAGTGCTTGGTCTATTTTTTGAACAAAAAAATGAAAGCCTGTTACTTCTTGGGTTTCTTCTTGGCAAGCACATGGATGAAATATATATATATTCTTCTGTTTGTTACATTTTAGTTTTGCATACTTTTCCTCTACGGTTCAATGTTTCATAATCCATGAAAAAGGTCTTCTGCCTTTTTTTTTTGCCATTGTTGAATCCCATTGTGAGCTACAATCCCACATCGGTTGGATTTAGAAAATTAAGCACCATGTAAGGAAATGAGCTACCTCTTCCTATCACCAATTGGTTTTAGGATGGTATCCCATTTGTGTAAGTGGTTACTCTTGTTTGTCTATTGGGCTTGACTTGGCCGGATGTAGAATTACATGGTATTAGAGTAGAGCTCGGTTTCGATTGACGTTGTTGTGTTGTTTCCCGTAGTGGGTTGTGTTGTTTCCCATTGCGAGTTGTGTTGTTTTCCGTTTACTCCACGTACCGGATTTGTCCAGGTTGGGCACACGAGGGCGTTTGTTAAAAAATTAAATCTCAACTCGTCTGGATTAAAAGATGTCAACGTCGTGTCGTAATAAAAATAGCCTAACATACCTCCTCTTATCACCAATTGATTTTACGAGAAAACCTCATCTGTGTTAGTGGTTGCTCTTGTTTGTCCATTTGATTTGACTTGGCCCAATGTAGACTTTAACAAAACTCTATGATGAGTGTATCAATTTATTGTATCTCAATCTTCTAAAAACTAGTTCCTGCATGAGCTTGCTGGATTTTGGCTTTCATACATCACTTGAAAGGAAGTTTCCAATACAAGGTGCATGCTGTACCTTCTAAATGAAGCTTCTACTGATTACAAAAGATTTCCCTTATCTTTGTTGATAGTAGTAACTGCATTATCAACTTTTCATGGAACATGACTGTCCAAAGTTATTATCTTCAATTTAAAGTATTCAACCAATATCCTTTTTTTCCAGGCCGTGATTTGCAATTGATTATAGAGGATAGCTGTGCTGATGTTCATTCTAATTCATCAGACTTTTGGGTGATGGTTGCTGCTCTGAAGGTAGCGTGATTTCCTTGTATTGTCTCTAAACCTATTTTTGTCTGCATGATGGAAACCAAATTTAGTACATCTAGTAGAAAAGGATCTAGCATGTTTGTTTTCTCTTGCTGAAGGCTGTAGCCATCCAAGTATTGTGATCACAAATTATAGTAGCTTCTAGTTAGTAATGGTTTCATCCCAACTTTTGTTAATGATCATGCCAAATAGTCCATTACCCTGCACACTGCTCTCAGAATAAGCATTTTAAGAATCTTACCAGGAAGATATCACTAGACACATGGATTTATCATCTGCTTCTAGGACTAAGTACTCTGTCTTCGGAATATTTCTTTTATAGATGCATTGTTGAGGATTGTTTCATATTATTCAGGAATTTATCTTGAAAGATGGAGGTGGGGAGGTACCCCTTGAAGGATCTATCCCAGATATGACATCTACAACTGAGTTCGTATTTATGCTATCTACACTTTTCGTAGCTTTATGAGTTTTTCTTTGAAAAATTGATTTTACGATGTGGTTTGTACTTTCTTCATTGCAGGCACTATGTCAACCTTCAGAAACTGTACCAAACTAAGGCAGAAGCTGATTTTCATGTAATGGAGCAGAAAGTTAGGAATATTTTGAAGAAAATAGGTAGGGACTCAGCCACTATCTCAAAACAAACAATCAAAAGTTTCTGCAGAAACGCAAGGAAACTCAAAGTAAGCTTCCCCCGGCGTACATTTTTTTTTCTGACTTCGCGCTATAGCTGTTCATGCATTCTATGTTTGGCTTTGCAGGTTTGTAGGTACCGGTCCATTGAAGAGGAATTTGCCTCTCCTAATCTGTCAGATCTGCATAAATATTTGACAGATGAGGAATATAGGTAAGTATTTGGTAAGTCAGTAGCACACATGTGACACGTTCTTTGTGGCGGCAACCATAAATCAGTTAACATTGTTGAAAGTTTCCTGTATTTCTTTTTTACAGTATGTCTGCGGGCTTCTACATACTTCTTCGAGCTGCAGATCACTTTGCGGCTAATTGTAACAGGTTCCCTGGAGAGTTAGATGGGTAAATAAAGGTTTCCATAATGATTGACATTCACCTTCTTTTTTTTTTTCTTTCGTGAAGTGTTGTGTTTATTTGTATGGCAATATCTATTTTCTTTAGGGAGATGGATGAGGAAATATCTAGATTAAAGATGTCAGCTGTTAGTCTTCTTAGTGATCTTGGCTGCAATGGGCAGACCTCTTTGTCTGAGGATCTTATCAATGAGATGTGCCGGTTTGGTGCTGCTGAGCTCCACACTGTTGCAGCATTCATTGGTGGTGTTGCATCTCAAGAAGTCATCAAGGTACTTTCACTGTATCCTTTCACACATAAAAGTTGATTTGGTATTTCGGGTACTTAATGATACTGTCCTGCTTGCTTAGTTTTAGGCTCACTCGTTTGTTTTGATTTTTTGAAATACAAAAGGAAAACACTTGACATCTGAAGCACATCCATTAGTTGTTGGTTTACAAATTTTAATCATTGGGATGTGAATTGCAGATGATAACAAAGCAATTTGTGCCCATGTTGGGGACATTCATATTCAATGGCATCGACCACAAATCTCAGTTGTTGTCTCTTTAGACGGATTCCAACACAACTTCTTGTGTTCTGGTATGTACTATTAATGTGATCTCTATTTTGCCGTATCCACTCTTCGTAACTAGTTACTAATTCCAGTTTTGTTCCATGTCAGACAGATTTCCTGCTTCATGAGATATGACTCAACAGGGAGCACAACTACACTAACATCTCCGTACAAGATTCCTGGACATTTCTTTGGAGGTTCTCTGTCATGGTCGGGAGTACCTCTTATCTGGAGATTAAGAACTTCATGCTAGGAGAATAAATCATCTCGTTGTTTTGCTCAAGGAATCAAAACCGCTTATCAAAACTAGCAAGTTTCAAGTGATACAGCAAAATAGTTTTTTTGCCAACGGTACAACTAATTCAGAATCTCTTCTAGATGCATATCATTCCTGCCTATCTTCCATCAGGAGCTCAATACCTGAAGCAACCGTTAAGTTGGTAGACGCTATTGTCTCCTTCTTCACAGGATTATACACGCTAAATTCCCCAAAGTCTCTCCTACCACTGCGGCAAAACCAACCAGCGCCATATATCAAACCCTTGAAGAAAGAAGTAGCATTAACCATATAGATTCAGTTGATTTACCGAACAGAAGAAAAGAAACTTCAATAGATTTAGGTTAAAGAGTTGGTCGCAACTGATCAAACATACCTGTGTTTTACGTCCCAGCCACCAGGTAAAAACCGAGGATGAACCGCCTCGACAAAAACTTGTCTCCATCTCTGACAAAAATCACGAATGCCCAACTCTCCTTGTTCCTCAAGTATACGGTCCACAACTTGCCTTCCATGGGGCCCGTGTCCTAGCAGCGATAGCTTTGAATTATGTCTGGCACGAGTCATATCGACTTGTTTTGTATTATCAAGAACAGATGCAACATCCGAAGTCTCTGTAACACTTTCCACATTGGTGTCCGCCACGTCAGCAATGTATGTTCCAATTTCCACACTATCGGCGACGCCGTTTTCAGCCTCATCTGAGGCATGGGATTCTTGTTCCACCAGTGAATCTTCCAAAGGGGCTAATGACATATCCCCAATTTTTTGCTCCTTATCACGAAGAACATCGTCTTTAACGTGCTTCAGAGATAACTCTGGCCTCTTCTTTCTGAATCGTCTTCTCTCATAGGAACTCATTCCTACCAATAGAGCTTTCTCCAAATCTTCATCCGATATTTCTCTTCCTCCATAGAATCTCTTCACAATCTTAATAACACCCAAAAAAAGAAAATTATTAAAAAAAACGAAAGGCACAGTTTCAAAATGTTAATATATATATTAGTCAAGTACCAAATTTTGAGGGTATGAATAATAATACTAGCTTACCTTTAAAAAAAATACAATCTGTTAGATTCATCTAATTTATCGTTAAAAAGTGATGAAAACTTGTATTTTATTTATTATCTTATATTGTTTTTGTGCAAATTGCTAGTTAAAGTTTACGAAAATATGCAATTTACTATCTGAAGTTTACAAAAATGTGCAATTTGGTAATTGGTACGTAATAAACATGTGCATGTTTCCATCAACATTTAACAGGAGCTAGTAAATTGTTTCTTTGTATGAAGTAAACTACTAATTAAAAAAAATGTTCAGCTAGCAAGTAAGTAATTTAACCCTAAATATATATATGTACCTCAGTTAACTCTTCTCGCCGCTTAGGTGGCATTCTTTGTCCATGTCGTATAAGAGCCATAGCAGCTGTACGAAGCTCTAATGGAGATACGCCACTTTGCTCAAATTCAACCCCCAATGAGGAATTTTCAGATACGGCTTGGGCATCATTGGAGCCAACTATATTACGAACAAAGAGCGGAATACCAAATTCCGAAGCAATTTTCCGTTTATACTTCTCAGCAGCAGCATGAGCTGCCTCGTGACAATCCACACAAACTAGTACGATATCATGAGACCGATGACTTTTTAAATGCTCAGGGAAATGCATTCTGTAGCATGAGGGAATAATCCGATAACGTAAATAGTGATTACCTTCGCCACAACCAACACAAATGTTTTTCTTACTTTGAATGTAGAAATCATTGTCTTCGTCTTCTGGACGTCCTTTGGGTTCGAAAAGGAGCATGATTGCAGGTGGGTCATTCTCAACAACTTTTGCTAGATTTCTACGAACGTACCTATTTCACAAAATTCAAATCACAATAATGAACACACACACAAAAAGGCTAAATATCAAATTGCAAGCTGAAATTGTAGCCAATGAGTTGATTGGTAGCTGACTTATTTTGCGATTTTTCACTAGTTGAACTAATATTGAAGTGCAACTTGCTATCTCCATCACAGTTTTGTTAACCTTAAACAGAAAATGTGTACATTTCGTGATGCTTTCACTTAACTCTTTTCTGTCCTAAACTAAGCAGCTAGCAAAATAGCACTCAAAAATTATATTAATCAGATAGCCAGTACATTAGCTACAAGATCAACTAAGCAATTGAGTATTTAACCCTAAAATTATTTAGAAATTGACAATTTACCAAGTTTTTTTTTAAGAAAACAAAGTGGCTTAAACACATACCATTCAAGTTTCCTTCGATCGCAGTAACAGAGCAACCGTCCATCATCTGCATATATTCTACAATTATGATAGACTGGAGATTTGCAAGAGAACTTCTGGACAAACAACTGTCTCGAGGTCTTTCGAGCTAATTGTCTGGATCCTCTGCTTCCATTTTGTCGAGAAACCATCTTATTCGTCAACTTCACAGTAGAGTGAACCAAAAGAGGAAAGTTGAAAATTGATAGTGGGCAACTTCCATTTTCACCAAGACACTTCTGAAGACTTGCTGAAAAGATATCATTGTCAGGGTTTTCAATCTCCTCAAATAGTTGACATAAACTGTCCAAGTGGCAGCAGATGATTGGTGATGGAGATGGAAATGAAGAACTAGAGGACTCTATGCTCAGATCAGCATGAGTTATAGAGTCGAATATGTCTACTGGATTTACTGGCATTTTCTCTGCAAGAGAAACAATTGCTTGATCTGACAGTACAAATCTTAGGCTCTCATCATGCACACGAGCCTGAAGAAAATAAAAATACATGCCCCAAGTTAATAAAACTGAAATAGAAAGAAAAAAATTATTTTTATGGCAATCTATAAATGAACACTGACCATTATTTCTCTCCAAGCACACAATCTTCTAACGATATTCTGAAACTGGATTTGGATGAGACAGATGAGAATGTGAGCATGCAATGACAAGGTCAAATTGGTCAAATGTGTGCACTGGGAAGAGGTGAAACCTGATTTGAAGACTCTCCACGACGAGATATTATTGATGATGCAGCTGATTCTCCAGGTGAAGCTTCCATATCCTTGCCGTAGAGTTGCAAACACGTCATATTTGAGCGCCGATAAGCCTCGAGAATAAAGTCCATTTTTTCACCGCCTCCACCAGATGATTCTTCTGATACATTAATACTTTAGGAATTGATGAAACTAATTTAGGAGTTTCATGAGCTTCAAACCTAATAGTTGATAAGACTTTGAGGTGTTTAGAAGAAAGGTTGTTTTTTTATCGAAATAACTGAAGTATCAAGGTTTAGTCAGGCACCCACCACACTATGAAGAAAAAAATACTAATTATATTACACAAGAAATGAACACGCTTGTGAACAAAGAATTGGTCAATTGGAGAGAGAAAAACAAATATGTTGGTTCATTTGATAGTTAATAATACGTTGATTTATGTATACATAAAGAGAAGCTGCTATGCCTTTTAAATTGATCTCTACATCTGAATCTAAACCCAGCTAAAAGTTATAGGTGCATAGAAGTAAGAGACAATCCTAACAAAGTCGACATCAATTTTTTTACACCACATACTTCTAACAAATCCAAAGAAATACATACCGCGATTGTGTTGTTTAAGCTCAACAATCAAACAGTTTGCAATATACAGTAGATAGTGAGCATCAGTTCTTGCATATTGTACCATCTCCATGGATAATGGACGCTGCCTCCAGTCTTCACGCTGCAGTTTTTATTCAAGAAATGTAAGTTGCCTTCCAGTTCTCAGACACAATGTAAAATGTTAAAACAAGAAGCACAAAGGCATTAGACATGGTCTTCGGTGTTGAAATAAATTTCGTAAAACTGTGCAGACAGAATCTATGTATATGACTGTTATCACTATCAAGACTTTAACTTCATAAGACGGGTCTACTTGCAGATTTTGCTGCATATTAATATGTGAAATTTTAAAAAGGGTCTTTTAGTGAACAAAGAAAAACCTCGTGGATTAAAAGAAACATTGAAGACCATAACAGTATGGAAATGAAATCTAACCAAACCTGTAGCAATTTGTTTGTGTTAACATTACAGTATGTTTCTAATAAGTATGCCAATGATCTCGCTGGTTTTGATAGAACATCACACGCCTGTATGGAGCAGATAGTTTAGAAATGTCAGCCCCTGTCACAACATAATCACTATCTCATAAGCAAAAGAGAAAGCATGTGTGCTCAAGGGATACAAAAAAGTATGACAACTTCACCTTGGCAGTATCGAATAAGTTTACGACATATATGTGGAAATCTCTTTGAAGCCAGAGAACATCATTATCAGCGCCATGGAAAACCTAAAAACTAAGAGTTAATGGCATAGAAAAGAATATTCTTGCTTCCTGACATTTGATGATTGTATTCACTATGAAGAAAACTTAAGGAAGTAACCGAGATATAAAAATCATATAGCAATAAATAGTAACATTTATTTTACCCCTAAACCCAATGCAACTTTGTTAATGAACATTAAATTTAAAAAAAAAAAATCACGTGATTAAAAGATGGTGACATTGTAATCTAACCAACGGAGATCAGCATTTATAAGAAGATAGATAAACAAGTACAGTGTACACAAACAATCTCACATGATATTTTTACCTTGCAAATACTAGGATTGCTGAAAACTGGACGAAGTATCCCCATAACATCATGCAACACAATTGTGTCTATTAAATAATCTTCCTTTGATGTAGATATCTATCCAAGGAGAAACAAAATTAGATATCAAAAGGCAGGAACTTTATGAAGGATAAACAAGTAATAATCTACCAAAACAAGTTCACCTGCATAAGAGCTGTAAAACCTAAAAAGGAATGCATGCTGTGTTGTTCTGTATCAACGGAAAAAACAGTTTCCTTGACTAACACATCCGCAAGTTCCTTTAGCTGTGCGTCTGTCTCTACCCAAACGTAGGCTTCAGTCATTGTCAGATCCTTAATGTCATTAGTTTTCGTAATATCAACTGGAGGATTACTCAAGCAATCCATTATCTCTGCTTCGTATGGATGTGAACTTGCAGAATTATCTGTCATTGTAAAAGGTATTGTTCCAGTAAGTTTATAATGCCTAAACTCTACTAGATGACAATCTCATAGAAAAATGGGTTAGAATTGTACATATACGGGAGAACTCTGCTGGGATTTACATAGATATTTTTGGATGTTATAAAATTTCTGTGCATCTTTTGCACACTTTCGTAAATTTTGCACCTTTTGCTGCCTATTAATGATAGCTTAACCTTAACATTCACACAAAAAATACTTAAACTTCAACGGAAATGGGAACCTTTTTAACTACCTAAGGGAATAAATAACCGAATCATAAACGCTTTCCATCTGCTGAATGTAGCTACTGAGACACAAAACTTCTTTTCAGAAGCAGGAATGAGCTATTGAAGATGCCAATGACCTTCAAGTAATAAAATTAGATCAACGTGATCATGTTTTGAATTCAAGAGCTCATAACCTTGAACTGCAATTTTTTAGAACTAAAAGTATACCTGTAGATTGTAATGTTGTTTAAATTTATTGAGAAATAGCAATGGCGTCCTATCAATTTTAACATTCCTTCGTTCTACTAACATGTAACATCGCATTGGAGCAGCAAAAACAGAAAGAGATTCTAGCAATGAAATCGAAATGTATTGAGGAAGCATACTGTCATCGGATTCTATGCGCTTAAGATGGCGGAACGGTGCATAAGAGTTATCCGCCAAGCTGCGCTTGAAAGAGTGTTGTGGCTTGACTTCCGTCTGCAAGTAGCAGGAACTGGACCGGAGCTTCTGCCAGCGACGTTTTCCATACTTCACGGTGAAAAATATCGAGATTACCGCCAAAGATGCAATGGTGAATACAATTTTGATCTTTTGTTTGTTTTCCATTACCGCCGCTACGTCGTCTCTGTTTTTCAGCTTTGCTCCTCTTCTCTTCCGTGCCGTGAGGTAGTCTTCGTCTTCCTTCCAGAGGTTTTTGGAGGCGGTAAGAAATTGGACTCAACTTGAAACTATGGGCTTTAATTTGGGTTGGCCCAATAGCGTATAGTATAAACGAATAGGTATAGGTCACAAATCATATATTGGGGTTAATACTTTCAACGGATATATATGTTTAGACAATGTGATCTGATGGTACCTCTATATTATTTTATGGTGTCATATGTTTTATAATGTTGTTATTTGGTCACTTCTCCTAACTGTCGTTAGTTTTTGTCGTGAACTGTCCACGTGATGCTCACGTGTTCAAATATTTGAGTTGAAATGTCTTTTTTGCTCTATGACGTTAGTTTATAAACAAGTTCCTTCCTCCTTCCATTGTCAGATCCTTCGTGTAGGCTTGCTTATTCGGTATTTGTTCTTCAGTCTTCATTTATTGGTATGTTTGCTCATTCTTAAGCCACTTCCAAAGAAAATTCTGAGTTAAAGTCGCGACGATGCTAATGTGGTTTGACCTGCATTGTCAAACCAACCGGAACATGGAAGAATTTTTCACGAAGGTTTCATGGGTGTCCACAATTTGAGGTTCTCATTCTCAATCGTGGTTTTTATGTACTTTTTAATAACTTGGATTTTTCAAATCTCAATCTAACCCTAATTGATGTTTAAGAATCTCTGCTTGTTGAAACCCTAATTTTGATGAAACTTAAACATTCCTGTGAAACTCTTATTTTTTATCGAAGTATGTTCTTCTTTGTTTTTTTTTGCCTAGGTTGGTGGAAATTGTGGATGTGGTTTCTTCTGCTGGGAGGATCCCCCAATGTGCTCTTATGGAAGAAGAGCAGTGCACAAATTTGAAGTAATGCATAGTGAATTGTGTGATAAATTGGTCAATGAGATTGTTGCGAAAAACTTGCTACAGAAGATTGTTGTTACACTACTCGTTGTCTGTGTTTTTCTTTGTGTTAGATTGGCTGCTTAGAATGAGTATGGTTTTGTCTGTTATTGTTAGAGGTTGTTGTTGTTAGACAATGTTGTTGTAGAGGGTTATGTTGTTAAAGAATGATGTTTTTTTTAGAACTTAAAGTACCATTCGACAACCTTTCGTGAAGTTAGTGTACCATATAACAACATATTTTCAAATATAATGTACCATATTACAACATATTTTCAAAGATAAAACTTTAAATATATATTTCTTACACAACAACTCCCTGAAACCAAAAACACACAGCAGAACAAACCAACAACAACATCTCCGTGAATCCAAAAACACACAGCATGTCAATCATTCAACATAGCATATACAAAGTGTTCACCATTCAAAACAAAATATGGCAGCATATTCCAACCACATCTACAACCAGTTTGTTGATAAAACACAAAAGTATGACCTGGTCTTTCGACTGATAAGTCTGACTGACTGAAACCCCCAAAACACAACAAACACAAAGAGGTCACTGACTGAAACGTCTTCCTTTTGACGTTTGCCCAGTGTTGTCTTTAAATGTGCCATATATGACCTTGTCCTATTCAGTGTGACCACTTTAAGAGGTTCATCAACAACCATAAATTCTCTTGATTCGGAGAGCACATGTGCAGTTGATGGGTACACCTGTTCCTCACCGATATTATCAACATCAATTACTATTTTGTCTAACACTAGAACAAAGCGGGATTTTGGTGTTCTTCTAACCGGAAATTTTATTCTACGTCTTGTTGTTTCTTGAATAGTCATCTCATCAAGAAGAGCAACTGGAACAGAAACTCCCTCAGTTGGTGGAGTGGCTTGACTGCTTCAGCCTTTTTCTGGAATATCATCTCCTTGTGGAGCAACCTTTCTCTGAACAGTATATTTCGATTAACAATGTGAATTTGTTGGACATGTACTTTGTACGACCGTTGGACCAGTCTATGCAGGAACATCAACATGTGCAACTTGTTCATCAACTTCCATTTGCAATTACCTCCTAACTCATTTTTTCTTAGTTGCCTGTGATCCAACCTACTAAATGTCAAATAAAAACTAAAACATAACATTTGTGCCTTTGAAGCATTGTTACGTACCTGAAGTTGGGAGGCTTTAGGTATATTAAACCCTTCAGCATGACCTGCACCGTGAATGCATCCTCTCTTGTTATGTCCCTTTAACCCACATTGAGAGCAATACTGTCGCAATCCTCGCTTTCCTAACACACCTGATTGTCTTGGATGGTCCTTGAACTGGGACCTCACCCTCTTCTTTCTTGGTCTACCAGAACGATGTCTGAAAATACGTGGATCTATTGGGGTAGTATTGTTTTAACCCAGTCATCTCGATTTGATAATGCATGTATGACACCCACATATGTTCTTTTTGGAACTGGATTGTGGATCAACCACCCTCAATCACAGCTTCTCCATAAATGCTTACTTATACCAAATCAGAGCATCAAAAGGAGGCATCACAAAGAGAATAAAAGCATGCATCATTAGATGATTGCCCACCATCGTAATTGCATCGACATCATTGTGGATCACTACAAGGTCGTTCTCTGGATTACTATTTGGTGGGAGATACCATATGGTCCCTTCATGACTAAAATCACAATAGCACATCCGCAATCATCTCCATGTTTTCGAATTTTCCTTCAAGCACTTTAACGTTATCACGATCCACCCATGTACCACTATAACCTTGAAGACTATAAACGATATCCACATCTGGCACCATTCCTAGTACAAAGCAAGATCAGTTTGGATGAGTTTCAACTTACAACATAAGCCAACAGTTAACAGACTAACAAATCACAACAATCGTTCCTTTCAGACTCTGTTTTGAATTGACAAAACCTAAACAAACTCTGTTTCATAACATATAGATAAAACAAAACGGTCAAAAATAAACCTCACTGATCGCATCATAATGAAGGGCAACAACAAACTGAAACTCATCACTGTCGCAACTTCATCAATTTCGCAGAAGAACAACATACCAAGCAACATAACTTACTCTAACTGATTTACACTAAAAACACAAATTTTGACGACGAAAATCTAAATGCATTAACAACATTACTCGTCTACAAGGATAAAAAGGCGTACCTTTTTGGAAGATCATAACTTTGCACTCGGATAGGGGAGGCGATACGACCTGCTGTACGAAATTGAAGGTGCCGACGGGCAATTTCGTACGAAGGAACCACTGAGGGAAGAATATATTAAGGAAAGAAAACGAAAGGAATCACTTGCACTGAACGCCTAAGATGAAGGACTGAAACTTGCGGAGGAGTGTTCTTCAAAGAATAAAAAACTTTGCAATGGTTGCAGTCTCGTTTCATATGGAGGGAATGCCTCCAATGGTATTTTCGTCCAAAGTTGGGTCTTTATTCGGTTCAGACCACTCACGTGCATAACACATGCCAATTTAACGAAAAAAGGAAACGGTTGACTAACAGAAGTATCACGGGACAACATCTTACAAACATAATTGTTAGAGAATATACTTATTCCCTTGTATGGTGATTACCATATATCACATTTACCTTAGTAAGAGTGATTGGTGTGTATATAAAAGAGGGATCTGCAAGCATGAAATTTAAGGAGTATTCAGGTAATTCCTTCTACATGGTATCAGAGCCTTCAAGATTAGGCTGTCAGAATTAGGGTTTCTTCATTCTGAGAAGGAAGTCTCACTGGTCACTGCAGGGTGGTCGAGCATACTCACCGCCACCGCAGATAGGTGCGCCTCTCGAAGTCTGGCGTCTACAAAAGAGGCGCATGAATCTCACGCGCCGCCGCAAGATTTGCTTCTGACGTCACGCGTCGGCGTGTGTGGACGATTCTGTGCACCGCTTCTGGTCTCCGACATCTCTGAGATAATACTGAACAGTCCCTAAACTTCTAACTATGCACAAACTGTCTCAAACAACTCAACTGCTAGTAAGCCATTTTCACAACAACACAAACCAAACAACATAAGCTGCAACTTAATCTTCAACATCATATTGTTGATCTTCAGTAGTTTCCACCAACCCTACGAGATAGAACTATTAATTTAAAATTTTGAAATAAAATATTATTATTAAGGGTTAATAGTTCCAATGGTCCCATATGTTCGGACCATGTGATCGGCTGATATCCCTATGTTGTTTCTTGGTACTTTATGATTTCAGAATGTTGTTCTTTAATCCAAATTAATGTTGCCGTCAAGTTTAACTAACGAAATGTTGACGTGACAGATGAAAAATTAAAATAAATAGAAAAAAATGGAAAAATTGGAGAAACATAGGAAAAGGTTAAAAAATATTTTAAAACTTTATATATTAATAAAAATAAAAATGTTTATATATATATATATATATATAAATTTGAAAACAAAACTTAATAAAATTAATTTTAAAAAATAAAATATAAATTCTAAAATATAAAAAATATTGTTTATAAATTATTTTTAAATAAAAAACTCGAAAAAAAAAAAACTAGCATTGGACATTTGGGTCAAATTGACCCAACCAGAGTTCGACCTTACTACCTTAGGTTGGGTCCAATTGACTCAATGGTTCAATGCTAGTTTTTTCCCCATGTTTTTTTTCATTTTTTAATTTAATTTAAATATTATATTATATATCTATGTGGCGTTGATGTGGTGCTGATGCGGTAATGATGTGAACCATTTAACATAAAAATCTAACGTCTGGCTAACAAAAGGATCATACGACATCTTCAAATATAACGGACCACACGAAAAAAAACATATGACACTATCCGATCACATTACCCAAACATATGAGACTATTGAAACTATTAACCATGTTATCAATCTACTAAATGTGTCATAAATCTTACACCGTTACACTGTTCAGCAGCATGGGTCCTTGGCTAGTGAGCCATGCATGCAGTTATAACATGTTAATGGGCATTTATCAGCTGTTCCTATCCCTAGAAAAATACATGACATGGATATAAGTGATGTAATATTCTTATATAAATTATAAATATTTTACAAAAATTCACCAAAACATTTTTTTAAAAAAAAATTGTACTATCTATACTCTTAGAGTTGAAACAAAATGTTACTTCCGGAAAATTTGGTCAAAAAATAATATAGCAACATATAAATAAATCCGAAAAAATACTATATTAATCTTTTTTTTAAAATATCAGAAAAATAGAAAAATCATAAAATAAAAATGATAAATTTAGGAAAAAATTAAGTTTTTAATATAATATTTTTATTGGAAATAGAAAATTAATAATAATTAATACTAATAATTCATCTAATATTTGTCGATCGTACTATCTTATCCTATCATCAGACATTAGTGTCCTTGCCACCTAAATAATTGATGGTGAGCCTACTTAAATATGGCAGCCACTTTAAGTAGCCGGCCCATCGTGGTGGGCACGGGCTAGTGGCTCTTCCATACATCCACATGGTCTCCCTTAATGACAATGTCATTGCATTCCTTACCCAAACATGGCCAAAAAAAAAAATTAAGGGAGACCCAAACTACCATTATCCAGTTATCCTTGGAGAAGATTCTTCTTCCTCAAAATAAACATTAAATCATAATTAAGGGTTTTCACAGATAATATGGTAACACATTATACAATATTTATGACTTTACCCATTATATTATTATATTCTAAAAATAATATATATTAGCGTGGAAAATTGGGTGTACGTTTGTATTAGTAAATTTATCGTACAGATTATCAAGTACAAACACACATAATAAGATTACGTGACATGTTCATAATACTAACACAAACATACAATTTATGATTTATGTCAATATTATATTAAGTTAGTTAATTGTACATCAATATGTGAAATTTGTAAGAGCATATTCAAATAGTGAATTTCATAGAGTAACTAATATGATTTTAAACATCAAATTGTACATATCCTTAATATACAATCGACAAACTTTAAAAACTAATTAATTGATGGGAGCTTTAAACATTATTAAACAAAATAATTCAAAAAAATATTAAAAAGTCAATTTTATTAACATAACTTTATTATGTGTGATGTGTAGTAATACCTAAACTCGAGCACAACATGAAAATTACGTTGTGTTATAAAGTTTGTACTATCGTTATCGTGTGCATAAGAAATTGTGAGATCTAATGTATTTCTTTTAATCTTCAACTTCATAGAAATTCATGCCCAAAGATGTCTTTAGACTTTAAGATTAAGTACAAGTATAGATATTTGAATTACTAAGAACCTTTGCATTTCCTTTTTGTGTCACTTTCCATCTCTATTGAATTTTGAAAGTGTCAATACAATCTAGTCCCTATCTATACTCCAATCCAAAGGACAAAAGGGCAGTGTATAGGTTAAAAGCAACACACAAATCTGCCAATAATGCTTATATCATGACACAATACGATAAATAAAAAGGTTAACTTTAAATTCTAATGTTGGTAGTGTAAGCGGTTACGTATACCTTATAAAATTATGAATTTTCTAATCGTATTTAATAGGAGTGAGCAAATTACCCATTTGTACCCGGAACATATCCAAAACCGACATTTCGGGTAGGTTCCGGGTAGCCATTTTAAAAATTGGGTAGGTTTTGGAAAAAAAAATTGAGAACCTATTTATTCGGTTATCCTATATGGGTACCCTAAAGTAACCGAAACTGGAACCGATTCTCTCTCTCTCTATATATATATTAAAAAACAATAGAGACAAACCCTAAAACTTTCTCTCGCCTTCATATTCATGACAAACAAGGTATTCAATATTCATTTGTGCGCAAAGAAATTTCGTTCCGGGAAAAAATAAGGTTCCGCGTATTAATCTCTTCCCTAGTGAACAAACAAGGTATTGAATATTTTAACCCTAAATAGGAACCCAACTGAACTGGGGACGAAAACAAATAGGTTCCTAACAGGGTACCCGGAACCGTTTGTACAAACAAGTTCTAGGTAGGTTCCGATTCCAAAATTAAACGGGTAGATTCCGATTCCAAAATTACATACCATGTATTAAACTGGGTAGGTTCCGGGAACCCCTAAATTTGCAGGGTACCTAAAACCGCTCACCCCAAGTTGTATTTAATATAAATCAATTTTGTCATTAGTCTTATGCAGTTAGTGGTGAAACCGAAACCTACCATAAACTTGTTAAGACTAACAACTTTTGAGGACTAGTTAGACCAGGTTGAATTTTTTTTCTAAAATAAATACTAATCTTTTTTGCAAATTTATTTTTAATTATGTACTTCATAATAATCAAAGTGAAACATATAAGTATATAGTGACAAAATAATTTAAAAATAGAGACTAAAAAAAATAGGTAATCAATAAATTATGCTTAATCATGAACCTCAAACCAGTTCAGAACTGAACTGGTCTGGTTTTAATAAAACCAATATTTTTTTCTGTTAGTAAAAGAACTGGTCTGGTTTAGGAGAAAAGAGTTGGTCTAGATTAGGAGAAAAGAACTGGTCTGGTTTAGGAGAAAAGAGCTGGTCTAGATTAGGAGAAAAGAACTGGTCTGGTTCAACCGATTCAGAATCAGTTCGAACTAGTCTGGTTTAATTTTTTTATAATAATTTTGGTTAGAAAGAGTAAAACATCAATAAATGAGAAAGTTTTGTCATCGTGATTTAAGAGGACCATGTTTCTTCTAATTGCATGAAAGTTAGCTATCCTGAAGAAAGTAGAATACATAATACTCCACAACCGCTCTGTGGTTGATGTATCATGATTCTTGTATTGGGCATTGCATAGTGCATCCTTTATTCTCCACCTTCCAGAAGAAGAGTTACTCGGCTTGCCACAACTTCAAAACCTACTGTACCAACCTTAGGCTTTATCCGTGCATAATCAAGCTCAGTAAGCACCTTCTAAATGTGGCCCTCATACAGAAAGTCAGAAAGGTTCCAATGAAGATTACACGCAAAAAAAAAAAATTCATGGTCCATCTTCTTTCTCAATAAGTTCTGTCTAGGTACCGCATTCATGTATCTTGAACAGAGTACTGTATAACCATCTGTTGAATTAAGGGTGCAATCTGAGAGATTTGGTTTATTGTGTATTCTTTTGTAATTGTTTAATGTTCATGGACTTTTTTATTGTTATTTCGTTTTATTAGGATGTAAATAGTTTTCGATTTGTTTTGGGGGTGTATTTGGATATTTTAGTTTTTACTAGGTTAATTTAGGGATGAGGAAACCCCATATGAAGGAATGGTTTTCGATGATTCCCAATTGCTGTGTCTTTTCATCTCCTTCACCTCTCTTCGTCTGCTAGAGCTTCGATATTGATTCTCGATTTTGTCATGGTATCAGAGCCCTGAGGCGATTTCTGCTTCTTGTGTCTTCATTCCTCGATGTTGGCTCCGTCTGTCTGACGATTGGTTGGTGGTTCTCTCTCAATCACCAACATTTTAGGGTTTCCGTGATTATCGTGGTCGCGGGTTTCCGTGATTATCTTGGTCACGGTAAGGTTTGGTTTCTTCTTCTCCGTTTATATTAGGGTTTTATGTGTTATCTGTGGTGTTAGCCTTCTTGTCCGTGGCTTGTGACGGTTCGTCTAACTGCTAGTGGTTATCGTCGAATCTGTATCATTCTTTGGATATTGGCTAGTCATGGTGAGATTTATCCATATCCTAAAATTGTTGAATATTGGCGATTGTTTCGTGATTCTTGTGCAAACTGTGTTGATTTCCTAGAGTGTGAGTGATTTATCTAGGAAGGCTCGGCTGTCTGTTGGTTGCTTGAGACTGAAACTGATCTTTGTTGAGTTTTCTGTCTAGTTCCTCTATGTTTCTTGTGATATCTTTTATAGGATGGCTGAGGAAAAACCTATCAGGGAGGCACGAAAGATTGCCACCGATGAGGTTGACCATGATGTCATGGCTTCGATAGATTTGCGTCACCCTTTTTACTTACATGCAAGTGATAATCCTAGTATGAGTATGATATCTGATAAATTGATTGGGCTTGAAAATTATGCCATGCGGAGTAGAGCCATAAGATTTACTCTGTTAGGTAGAAATAAATTGGGATTTATCACTGGAACATGCATGAAAGACAATTATGATCCTGTTTTTCATCATTCAGTAGTCTTAGTCTGGATCATTAACTCGATTTCTAAAGATCTTGGAAGTGGTTATATGTACTATGAAGATGCCTTCTTTGTTTGGAAAGATCTTAAGGAACGTTTTGATAAAGTTAGTGGACCTAGGACTTATCAACTGCATTTGGAGATTGTCATGACCCGACAGGGTTTAGATTCCATTTCTGTTTTTTTTTTTACAAAACTGAGTTTGTTGTGGGCCGAATATGCTGCTGCTTGTGCTTTACCTCATATAGAAGGAGATTATTTCAAAAAAAACACATTGAACATAAAGAAAATCATAGGCTTTTTCAGTTCTTGAAGGGATTAAATGAAAATTACTCTGGTGTTAGAAGTCATTTTCTTCTATGGAACCCTTTACCTTCTGTGAATCATGCTTATAACTTTTTGATTCAGGAAGAAAGTCATATGGGAATTACATCAGCTATGAATGTTTCTATTGGTTCCACTAATGCTAATGTAGTTTTCAATTCTGAAAAGCAAAAGGGAAATCAGAATCTTGAATGTTCTCATTGTCATAAAAGGGGGCATACCATTGACAGATGTTATAGTAGAGGCTGCGATTTTTGCAAGAAAAAGGGCCATTCTAAAGATAACTATTTTAAATATATGGATTCTTTGAAAGTCAAAGGATCAAATCCTAAGGCAAATGCCACATCCACTAACAATAGGGACTTTAGTTCTAATGTTCTTAAAACTCCTGCTAATGATGTATCCTTGAGCTTTGGAATGTAGGGTCGTGTCACTCTCAGCCGAGAACAATTTGAAAAGCTTCTGCAAACTATAGGGCAAGCAGGCAGTACTGCAACGGCAGCAGGTGCTACCGCTCCTACTGATAATCATGTAAATACTAATGGTATACTTTCTAACTCAATTCACTTGTATGATAGAGATAATTAGATTTTAGACACGGGGGAAACTAACCACATGACCAACAGAAATAATTGGTTGTGGGGGGGAGAAAATTGCAAACGGAACTAAAGTCCAATTACCCAATGGAGAATATACTAAGGTGGATAGTGTTGGAAGTATGGATTTTGGTGTTAGAAAATTGCAGAACATTTTGCATCTTCATAATTTCAAACATAATTTGTTATCTATTTCAAAACTCACCAGGGAATTGAATTGTTTTACAACCTTTTATCATAAGTTTGCTATCTTGCAAGACTTCTCAAATAGGAAGGTCTTGGGGACTGGCAATGAGGATTCAGGACTATACTTTTTTCGATCTCCTAAAACGTGTCTTGCACCTACTGTTTTTTCTTCTATTAGTGAGAATGTTATTTTGTGGCATAAGCGGTTTGGTCATGCTTCTTTGAAAGCATTGGAACATGTTGTTGGATTGGATTTACCTAAGAATAAGATGTTGAATTTAGGTGATTGTCATGTTTGTCCCAAGGCTAAGATAATAAGAAATTCCTTTCCTATTTCTGAGTCAAGAGGAGATGAAGTTTTTGATCTTATCCATGCAGATGTATGGGGTCCGTATTATGATGTCACTCATGATAATAAACGTTTTTTTTCCTGACATTAATTGATGATTTTTTAGGGTGACATGAGTTCCCTTGATGCAATTCAAATCGGATGTTTTCCTAATCCTGGAAAATTTTATCAGCATGATTGAAACTCAGTTTAAGAAAAGATAAAATGTTTCAGAACTGATAATGGGAAAGAATTTTTCAATGAGCATGTGAACAAACTTTTTGGGGAAAAAGGTATAATCCATGAAAGTAGCTGTCCATATACTCCCCAACAAAATGGGAGAGCATAAAGAAAACATAGGCATTTGTTGGAAGTTGCTAGAGCATTAAAGATACATGCTTCTATACCGAATTGTTTTTGGGGAGAATGTGTTCTAACTGCCTGTTATCTAATAAATCTGATTCCTTCTAAGATCTTAGGTAACAAATCACCTATTGAGATGCTGAATGGGAAACATCCTAAGGTAAATCATTTGTGTGTGTTTGGATCTTTAGTATATGCCAAAAATATGCTGGTAGTTGATAAGTTAGCTTCCAGAGGAATTCCATCAGTAATGATGGGATACTCTGAGACTCAAAAGGGATATAGATTGTATGATTTGATTGAGAATTTTTTTTTTGTTAGTAGACATGTGCAGTTCAATGGGAATATTTTCCCTTTTGAGAATAGTAGACTTGATCAGTTGCCCATATTTCTTGAGCCCTGTGTTGATTCTGATTCTAGTGATGATTATAGTCCTAAAAGGACTAAAGTTGACATAATCAGAAACGAAACTTTCGTGATAACTCCAAATGATGAGTCTGGACAAAACTCTGATGAAGAAGCACCAGATGATGAATCAGAATCTGATTATGATGGAAATGAAAGTTATGTCAATCACGATCTACCTGTGTCTACCACAAGTAGATCAGGAAGGACCATTAAGCCCCCAATCTGGATGAAGGACTATCAAGTGTCTAAGTTGTCTAATTGTCACTCCATTTATCAATATATTTCGTATGATCGGTTATCTGATGAATATCAGTGTTATTTGAGTTCAGTTTCTCGATTAGTTGAACCTGATATTTTTTCTGAGGGTGTGAAGGAAAAGGCATGGGTGCAGGCTATGGAGGAAGAAATACAGGCCCTTGAGGAAAATCAGACTTGGGAGTTAGTAACACTCCCACAAGGTAAATGTGCAATATGTTGTAAGTGGGTTTACAAACTTAAATACAAATCTGATGGTAGTTTGAGTAGATATAAAGCCACATCGGTTGCAAAGGGATATAATCAAAAGCATGGGATAGATTATTTTGAAACCTTTTCACCTGTTGCTAAGATGAACACTGTGCGAACTGTTTTGGCTTTAGCCTCGATTTTTGACCGGCCCTTTTATCAAATGGATGTCTATAATGCTTTTTTGCAAGGAGATTTATATGAGGAAGTTTATATGCAAATTCCTGATGGTTTTGGTAAAAAGGGAAACAACTTGTTTTGTAAACTAAAAAAAAAATTATATGGGTTGAAGCAAGCTAGCATGCAGTGGAATATTAAACTGTGTAGTTCTCTCGTTAAAGCAGGTTATGTTCAGTCAAATCTTGATTATTCGATGTTTACAAAGCATGATGAAAATCAAATGGTAGTGCTCTTTGTTTATGTAGATGATCTTCTCATATCTGGTAATAGTGAGAAAATGATTTATGATTTGAAATATGTGCTGGAGGAGAGTTTTAAGATGAAAGATTTGGGTGAGTTGAGGTACTTCTTAGGCATTGAGATAGCTCGGTCTGAAAAAAAGGCCTTGTACTCTACCAAAGGAAGTATGCTCTTGAACTCATATCTAGTGGTGGTCTTTCGGGTGGTAAAACATCCAGAACTCCTATGGAGTTGAACTTGAAACTCACAAGTAAGCAATATGATGAGCATTTGAATGTCAATAAGGATGATGCATCCCTAGATGATGTATTCTTATATAGAAGGTTGATAGGGAAATTACTATATCTATCCATCACTAGGCCTGATATACCGTATGTTGTGCAAAATCTGAGTCAATATATGCAGGATCCGAAAGAGTCACACCTTGCAACTGCCTTTAAGATAGTTAAATACATTAAGCGAGAACCAGGTAAGGGAATATTGTTATCTTCTGATTCTCAACAAAGTTTGGTTGGGTATTGTGACTGGGCTAACTGCATTGAAACAAGAAAATCAGTAACCGGTTTTTGTGTGTTATTGGGCAAATATTTGATTTCTTGGAAAGTAAAAAAGCAAAACATGGTTTGTAAGTCTTTTGCTGATTCTGAATACATGAGTATAGGATCTTGCTTGACTGAAATAATTTGGCTTAGAGGTTTACTAGGAGAACTAGGCTGTTTTTAAAGAAATCCTGCTATATTACATTGTGATAATAGTGTTGCAATTCAAATTGCAAATAATCATGCGTTTCATGAAAGAACAAAACACATTGAAATAGTTTGTCATTATATTCAGGAGAAATTGCTTGAAAATATTGTGCAGCTTCAACATGTGAGAACAGGTAATCAGGTTGCAGATTTGTTCACCAAAGCCCTTGGTAGTCAACAACATTATTTCCACTGTGGGAAACTTGGAATGAAGAACATATTTGTTAGACAAGGGGAGACAGATCGTGAGCTTCCAGATTGAGGGGGAGTGTTTAATTAAGGGTGCAATTTGGAAGATTTGGTTTATTGTGTCTTCTTTTGTAGTTGTTTAATGTTCATGGACTGTTTTATTGTTATTTCGTTTTATTAGGATGTAAATAGTTTTCGGTTTGTTTCTCGGGTGTATTTGGATATTTTATATTTTACTAGGTTAATTTAAAGATGAGGAACCCCCAGATGAAGGAATGGTTTTCGATGATTCCCAATTGCTGTGTCTTTTCATCTCATTCTCCTCTCTTCGTCTGCTAGGGTTTCAATATTGATTCTCGATTTTGTCACCATCCATTAAATTGTTCGAGCTACAATAAACATGTAATTAATTCTTACACAAATCATAGCAGAACACAAATCAGAGTAGCAACCGAACATTAGTCAAATTTCTTGACTAAATTAGCAACCAAATCATAGTAGCAACCGAACAACGAACGACTAAATCGGAGCACAAGTAGAGTTTGTGGCTTAATTACTTTAATTTCTTGATTCATGTTGTTGAACCTGGTACAACGAACGGCGTGAATGCATTGAGGAATCGAGGAATCACGGAGAAGAAGAGTTCAGCGTCGTCGCGTCAAGGAGTTCAGCTGAGGAAGGAGCTGAGCGTGAGCGACTGAGGCAGTGAGGCACTAAAGCGTCTGCATCTAGGTTTGAGAATTGAGAGTCTGAAAAAGTCTGAGCGATTGAAGTCGAAGAAGTCTTTCAAGTTTCAGACAATCAGATTCATCAAACCGGTTTGGTTTATTCTGGTTTGATTATATAGGTTTAAAGTGATTTGATTTAAATTTAAGTATAAACCAGTATAAAAAAATGAGTTGATTCGAACTGAATTGAAACTACTACTTTGAACCGATGTAGTTGAATCCTTAAAAACTGGTATGATTCTGATACTAGTTCAATCGAACTGGTTCAAACTAGAACCGATTCAGTTTGGTCAAACCAATTTTTTTGGACAAGACTACAATAAATACAATTTATAACATTATATTTATTTGGTTAAACATATATTCAGTTTTACTTCAATACAACTACCATATTATTGGATTAGAACCGATTTAACTCGTGCTTATATTATTTTTAATACCTACCCTAATACTAAATATCCTACTCGAGCCATACTTAATATGTCGCTTTCAAGTTGGTTCCAAATCTAAATTGACATTTTGTTCACCCCTAAATATCATCTTACAATTATATTTTGATTGTAATAATAATAATACGTAAAATAAAAGTTTAGAATCCATACATTTTGGAAGAGAAATCATGATAATACAACACTCAACAATGTTGAAGTGTGTTTGAATATCCTGTAAAAAAAATTAATTATAAGTTTGAATTTATAGAAAAATTGGGTAAGTCAATGGTCACTTTAAGCCAACGATTGGTTGGACCGAAATCTATAGTTGTGAACTCTAAAAGCTCCTAGATAACAATTATTGTTCACCTATATTAATTTAATTTATTAGGAGTGTCAATTTTGATTTCAATTTATGGTTAATTAATGGAATTTTGAATTCGCCTCATGGGTGTCTGTGTGTAATAATCTGCGAACGAATCGTGTTTGAGTTGAATATATTGGATCCGCAGATCATTTTGACACGATTCATGCAACATACACAAAAAATGGATCATGTTTGGATTATACCTCTCGACTCGTAGGACAATCCATCAACTCGTACAATTAAATATATATTATATAAAAATTTATGGGTCACACACCACTAGAAGAATGTTTGGCTTTAACATTGACATAAATTAGTTGCTAAAGGGGTATTTGCCGTCGCTAACCTTTAGCAGCGGAATAAGTCTAGTCAAGATATATCTCGTGGCTAAATATCACTCCGACGGTAAAGTGTCGTCACTAAAAGTGTTGCCGTCACTAATAAGAGTTGAGATCAGACATTTAGTGACAACATAAAATCGACACCATTTACGCGTAATTTGCGTTAACATGATACTGTCATGGTTGAAGTTATTCTGGCTCGTTTTTTAGTTGTGACAATCCAATTGGAGACCTGATAATTTCTTCAATTCATGCTGGTACCTTGGGTCTCCGAATCATTGGGCGATATGGTCATTTGCATGCATCGCTCTTCTCAAAAGGTCATGTCCCTTTGAAACACTGCAAGAAAGTAGAACTATAACAACAGAGTAGTTGCCTGGAGGACTTTTGTCTGCATGACATATGAGTCCATAGTTCGCATGGATTTATGAGTTGTATGGATCTACGTGTCATGCGAGTTAATCAGTTGAGATACAAAATTTATACGGTAGAAATTGAATAAGCATGGGTTCACGAGTCCGGTGAATTGACCCGTGGACTCGTGGGTTGTGTTCGATCTTAAAAATTAATTCGTACAAATTTACTAATCGTATTTGAGTTCATATATTTTAATACGACCCCGCATCTGCCACGATTCATGATTGACCATAATACAAATTTACATCCCTAATTATCCTGTGAATCCAAGCCTAGATGACAAGGAAACAGCACCAAACTAATGGAGAAAGATGAGAGGAGTGGTTCCTGATATGATCTTGTATATATCTTTGTGAGGTTGCTTAAGGAAACAGATTTGGTGAATAAGAGGAGACACTTACTTGAGGGTTTCGTAAAGGGACAGAAGACGACCGACTGCAAAGCAACCCGCAGCAATCTCAAAGATTTACATATACCACCATACTCCACTACACGCACCTTCCTATTCTTCAAAACACCACATTATGATATTTTTTAAACGTATATATATATAAATTTATAATAATATGATGATGTGTATAATAGCAGCATGCAGGTACATACATGCATGCACATGCGGATATTCTCTAATGGTGTGTAAAATATATAAAAGAAGAAGATGTTATACGATATATCATCTTTTTCTTTTTACTATTTTTTAAATGATAAATAAATAAAAATATGTAAACAAGTCTAATAAGTAAACTTATTTGAAAAAATAATAAAAGTAGAAATGGTGTTGTTCATTAACGATTTCTCTTTTTGGTCATGTTCATTATCTACTTTATTCATGTGGTATTCTTCTTTTTTGTAATTATGAATCAGAATTCTATATAATAATAACTAATAAAGAATAAACAAAAAGTACCTTAATGTTAGATAATGCTTAGAAAAACTAATAAAATATCAAATTATTTAATTAAAAAGATAAAACCAGTTTTGGACTAATTATTTTTAATAGCAATCAAAGTTAAATTTACGTTTCCAACATATGATCACCAAATGAGTCCAAACCGACCACCTGATGAAGATACATCCGAATTTTATATTAATAAGAAAATAACTTCTGTTTATTCGTATTTATATTTTTAATATTTTCCCGTTAAGAAAAATATAACATTCTTAAGCTTTTAGGTATGTTTTCGAGGCCGACAAATTTGTTTTATCAAATAATTTTTTTAAGAAAAATAATTTTTTTCGAGGCCGACAATTTTATTTTTTGGTCATAATAATAGAGAGAGAGATATATCGTTGTGGAATATTTAAATATTTTACAGAACCTAATAAGTTTTAAAGGAGTAGATTAACGGTAGATAATATAGTATTTAATATTAATTTATGTTAGAATATTAATACAGATGAAATTTCGATTTTTTTTTAAAAGTAACTATGTTACTTTTTTTATTTAAAAAAGTAAGTATACAGATTTTTTTTTTAGAAAAATGTGTATACGCACACCCCGGGGTCGCGCCTTTTGGACATAGGGCGCGCCTATTCACATGCGCCACTTTGAAGTGGCGCCCCTGCCATGTTTTTTTTTTTTAAATCTTTTTTTTTGGAATATGATGGCTCGATGTTTAATTAAAAATAAAATTATGTATCTATTAAAAAAATTATAGTAAGTAGATATTTTAATTGCGATTCAAATGATGCAAAAAATATTAAATTTGAATTTACGGATTGACTGTACGGCATGCCGTAAGTTGAGATATGAAAATTGTACTTAAAAAATTATAACTCGGACCATGTAAGTGCAAACTCAACACGGTTAACGTCATTTAGGTCGTAAATCAATTATCTACGTAGGATAATTACTTACTCTACATACGATACAAAAACTTCCAAATAGTGTTTTGCATAGTAAAGTTACTGTTCAAACGGTAAAATTTACTGTTTAAATAGTAACTTTACTATGCAAAACACTATTTGGAAGTTTTTGTATCGTATGTAGAGTTGTTTACGTAGCGTATTATACAGTCAGTCTAAAAGTAAAAAAATTAACGCATAGTTAGCGTCATTTAATTTGTAATTAAATTATCTATGCACCGTAACTTTTTTGATTTTTTTTTGAGTAAGTATATAATTAAATTTCTCACCTAATACATTTACTTATTTCAGTCAAATTTGGGGTGTAAACGATGTTAGGTTACAAAATCACTGTATTTTTAATCAAAAAATTATCCTACGTAGATAATTGATTTACGACCTAAATGACGTTAACCGTGTTGAGTTTGGACTTACATGGTACGAGTTATAATTTTTTAAGTACAATTTTCATATCTCAACTTACGGCATGCCGTACAGTCAATCTGTAAATCCAAATTTAATATTTTTTGCATAATTTGAATCGCAATTAAAATATCTACTTACTATAATTTTTTTAATTTTTTTTATAGATACATAATTTTTTTTTTAAAATTAAACATCGAGCCATCATATTCCTAAAAAAAATATTTAAAACAAAATGGCACAGGCGCACCCCGGGGTACGCGTATACCCATTTTTCTAAAAAAAAATTATGTATACTTACTTTTTTAAATAAAAAAAGTAACATAGTTACTTTTTAAAAAAAATCTGAAATATCTGCTAGGGTACTAATACCAAATAGTTATGATAATGATAGATGACGGATTTAAAATAGAGAAATTTTATTTCCAGACTATCAATTACTTTATACGTACAATTTTATCATTTTGTGAAATATAAAAATGCTCTAATAGATTTTTACATATTTATTCTTACTAAAAAAATGTCCTAATGACATTTTACATATTTGTTCTTACTACTTTTAAGAAAACTAATTATCAAATCGACTTCATATTTTCGTAGTTACCAAACTATAGTCTAAATTAGTGAAAAGTTTAAATCTTAGACTTCTTACATGGTAGCTAAAAGTTTTACCACTATACTACTAATTCTAACTGTTTTTTTATATAATTCAAATATAGTTATTTAATCAACTCTCATATTATTGTATTAAACATCACATGTTTATTTATTGATACTCCTTATTAATTAACATTTATTCAACGTCGTTTGTTTAATTATACTTTTAATTTAATATGTATTTATTGTATTAAAATTTTGAAATGGTTGAAAAATAAGTAATATCTAAATTTAGTATTTATACTCTATCAGAATACTCATTTTGAAAATATTTTTTTCAATCATCTTTACATATTATAACACGTCTGGGTTAGGTTAATAATTTTATTAGGTGCCCTGTAACATAATTATATGATTAATCACTTAAAAATGGTTCAAGAAATTATAGTTTGAAAAAAACATTATTTATTCGGCCAAAAAACAAAATTATTTCGGCCTACTCCTGATGCATCATATTGCAGAAGTCGTCTCGAAATAATAAAAGGACGAAAATACCCCTCTCGTAGCATGTCCCATAATTTCGGCTGCCGGAGCATGATCAACATTGGCGGAGAGACATCAAGTTCACAGCATAATGACACGTGTCAAACTGCTCGTGATGCGGGACCCAACCTGACAGTGTCCACGTGACTATTAATGTTACTTTTCACATGATTGTTGAACATACTTTTTTTTTTCGGCCAACATTGTCGAACAGACTTGGGTCCGGCCGGAAGACAGCTAATGAGAACTTCCCACGTGTTGGGTCATAGATCTAATCACGTGCCGTAGCCATCTTTATAAAATTTTATTTTTTTTAATTTAATCATAATTTAATAATTAATTATCAAACTAATCCTTCCATTTTCGAATATACCAAAATAGCGTTTTTACATTTTTTTTACACATTTTCGAGTAATATTTTTGACGACTCGATGTTTAATTAAAAATAAAATTATGTATCTATTGAAAAAAATTATAGTACGTAAATATTTTAATTGCGATTCAAATTATGCAAAAAAATATTAAATTTGGAATTACGGATTGACTGTACACTCTGCCGTAAGTTGAGATATGAAAATTTGACTAAAACAAATATAACTTAGACCTTGTAAGTACAAACTCACCACGGTTAACGACATTTACGTCATAATTCAATTATCTACCTAGGGTAATTTTTTTGATTAGAAATATATTTAATGTTTTAACATAACATCGTTTTTCCTATAATTTGACAGAAATAATTAAATGCATTAGGTGATAAATTTAATTATGTACTTACTTTAAAAAAATAAAAAACATTACAGTGCGTAGATAATTTAATTACGAATTAAATAATGCTAACTAGACATTAATTTTTGACTTTTAGATGACTGTATAATACGTTACGTAAACAAATATACATACGATACATAAAAATCTAAACAGTGATTTCAACAGTGAATTGAATTACGACATAAATGACGTTAACTGTGGTGAGTTTGAACTTACAGAGTCTGAGTTATATTTTTTTAAGTTAAATTTTCATATATCAACTTACGACATAGCGTACAGTCAATCCGTAAGTGCAAATTTAATATTTTTTGCATCATTTGAATCGCAATTAAAATATTTACTTAATATAATTTTTTCTAATAAATTCATAATTTTATTTTTAATTAAACATTAAGTCATCAAAATCAAAAGTAAAAAAAAAATGGGTGAACGCTATGGGTAGCGTTTTTTGGAAGAAAAAAAATTATGTGCTATCTCAAGTATCGCTTATGCATAGTTTGCTAAATATGTTTTTTGGATATATACTTTTCTAAATATTAATTTTAACATGTCTACTTTTTAAAAAAATTCATAAACCAACCAAACTATCTCTTACACACACCAAAGCTTACGTGTACAACTTGCAGATAGGGTGGGCATAAAAAAACGATTTGGACGAACCGAACTGTATCTTTTGTGAATTGTATCAGTTTTGAACCGGTTCGGTCAAACCAGTTCATAAACAAAACATTTTGTTTTTGCAAAAATATAGAGCGGTTCAGAAGAGGTACAAAAAACTAGTTCGCAAACGATAAACCGTACTAATTCTTGTATCGGGTTTAATACAAAAGCTTTCAAATATTAATTTGCAGAGAAAAAAATTGCTTTTAGATATTGCTTTTCAATATCTTCTTAGTTATTGGCCAAAAAAAACAAAATCTTCTTAGCTTGCAGTTCTGTACAATATATCTTCTCAGCTGTTAAACTCATCTTGCAGTCTTGACAAAAGCTGACAATTATTTGAGAAAAAAAATCATTGTACAACTTTTGTACACTTACATCTTGCAGTCCCATTCATCTCTCTCCGTTCCCCTTAACGTTTACATTTGGGAAAAACAAATAAGTAAACGCTGATGGCACGTGTGTTTCTGACATAAAAAGTAAAAAAATGCTTATGGTGTTAGCGTTTAGGATGTCTGTCTAACGAATTTTATTTTTTCAAGGTACAAAACGCTGATGAGGTTAGCGTTAAGTCCTATTTTGGTACATTTAAAAGTGAGAGGTTTGGTTTTATAATTAATTATTAAATTATGGTTAAATTTGAAAAAAAAATCTTTTAGTACTTTGACACTTTTGGCTTCGGGGTTCAAGTTTTTGTTTGAATGAGATAATAGTATATATACCATCAAATTGTATTTTAAAAAAAATTGTGTAGTTGGATTTTTTTCATATCCGTTAATTTTTATGTTAAACGGTCATGTAAATTGTACATGTCTTTTTAAATTAGTGATACATTAATTTTATATCATTGTCATGTAACTATACTATTTAATTTAAATATAATTTCTATAATAAAAAATATTTAAATTAAAATACTAAATATTTATTAAAATATAAATTAATTTATAAAAAAAGAAAAATTAATTACATTTAACTAAAAGTTAAGAAGAAAAAAATAGAACTATAAATAAACATTATTTTTTTTTTAAAAAATCACAAAATCACAAAATTAAAATATAAAAATTATTATCTATAAATTATTTAAAAGAAAAACAAAAAAAATTATACTATTCTTGTATTATTCTAGAAGTCGGGTCATCATGTCCTCGTAACACTCCACGCACGATAAACGACAACAACGTGCTCGTGCATAGCTCGTGCGAGAGTCTAGGATAACTATTAGAAAAATATACTTAAGTGAATTTAACTACTTCTATTTTAATTGTATTTAAATTTTATATGACATACATACATACACACATATATATATATATATATATATACTCACTTTTTTCTACTATTTAATGAGTGGAAATGAATTATTAGAGGACAATATAGATATATAAGCAATATGATTAGAGTAGTAAATCAAAACAATATACTCAAACTATCAATACATTTAAGAAAATTAAGATGTACATTTTCATCCTAACTAGAACAAAATTAAACAGTTCAATTGATAAAACTCTAAATGAAAATAGTATACCTAAGATTTGATTTGAACTTGGGGACAGTGTCATTCCCTTAATACCCAATCTTGACCTTTCTGTGAGTATTTTTCTCCACTCAGGATTTGAACCTGAACGCCCTCATACTATCTCATACCAACAATAGTAGTCCCCAAGATTTAAACTTAGGCGATGTTTATTATATGAAATGTTTTAAAACGTATGTATGAACCAACTGTCTCATAGGTCCAAACTTATCAGTGAAGATATTAAATATATCTTAAAATATCTTAACACAGTCACTACCATATGAAACAATGATGTTAAAGTATATGTAATCTGGAAGTTTCTATGTTATTTGGATTGTTTTGTTTAACATTATTTGTGCAAGGACCCTATTATGTATTTAGCTTAGTTTGAGTCCGTTTTATTTTCAGGGTGTAACTAACAATTAGTTTGGTAGGGTTTGTTATTTAAGGGAGAGGGTTCTGCCAAATGAAGGAATTAGACTCGATGATCCCCAAATGCTCTCTCTAAAATTTCTAGGGTTTCCTTCGATTTCGTTCCGATCTGATTCTGATTTCATCATGGTATCAGATCCCTGAGGCGATTCCGCCTCCATTTTTTATATTCCCTTTGCCGGATTGTGTTCTTGGTTGCATTTGCGTTGCAGTTTTTCATTCCGACGCTTCGGTTGACAGTTCATCTTCATTCACGATCTTCTTGATCGTGAATCTGTTGGTTCTTCTGTGAAGGTAATCATCTATTTTCTGGTTTCCTTTACTTGTTACACATGGATGAAGAGAGACATGTCAAGGAGGCAACCAAGTATGCTACCGATGAGGTTAACAGTGATGCCATGGCTACGGTTGGGTCGCACCACCTTCTTTTCTTACATGCAAGTGATAATCTGGGCCTTAAACATGATTTCTATTACCTTAACTGGACAAGAAAATTATGCTATGTAGAGTTGTGTTGTTCGGTTTACTCTGTTAGGAAAGAAAAAGTTAGGGTTTATAATTAGAACTTGTTTTCCATCATTTGTGGGATAAATGCAATGTTGTGGTATTAGGTTGGATTATGAACTTGATTTGCAGAGATCTTGCTAGTGGTTTGACGTATACTGAGAGTGCCTTTCTTGTTTGGAAATACCTTATTGAGAGATTCAATAAGGTTAGTGGCCCAAGAACTTACCAATTGCACATGGAAATCGTCATGACTCGTCAAGGTATTGACTCAATTTCTATTTTTTTTCACAAAACTAAGGTTCATCTGGGCAGAGTACGATGCTACATGTGCTTTACCTCATATTGAGGGAGAGGATTTCAAAAAGCACATTGAGCATAAGGAAAACCAACGGTTATTTCAGTTTTAATGGGACTTAATGAATATTATTCTGGAGTGAGAAATATTTGATTCTTTGGAACTCATTACCATCTTTCAATCAGATCTACAATCTGTTAATGCAAGAGGAAAGTCAAATAGGAATAACCTCTACAATGAATGAAAATCTAGATTCTGGTTCTGTGAATATTTCTTTGAGTTTAGATAGACCTAAAGAAAATCAGAATTTAGAGTGCACTCATTGTCGAAAAAAGAGACATACTACTGAGAGGTGTTTTGCCCAAGGATGTAGCTTCTGTAAACGAAGAGACATGTGAATGACAACTGTTTTAAGTATAAAGAGTTTATGAAAGCCAAATGGTAGAATTCAAAAGTTAATGTTGCCTCCTTCGAGACTGGTGATGTTAACTCTGGTTTTTTAAAGGGTTTTACTAATGATGTCTCTACGAGTTCTGCGATGCAAGGTACCATTACTCTCACACGAGATCAATTCGATAAACTCTTGCATATCGTGGGACAGGATGGAAGCACTGCTACTACTGCAACTGCTACCCCTCCCGAGGATCATCGTGTGAACACATCAGGTATATCCTTTAATTCTATCATTACTCATGATAATGACTATTGGATTTTGGACTCTGGAGCAACAAATCATATGACAAACATAAATGATTGGTTGTGTGAGAATAAGTTAGCTCCGCTGACCAAAGTTCAATTGCCTAATGGGGGGCCTTCATGTGTTAGTGGTGTTGGGAATTTGCTCTTTAGTACAAATAAGAAACTGATGAATGTTCTTTACTTGCCTGAGTTTAAGTATAACCTTTTATCAGTTTCTAGGCTTACTAAAGAGCTAAACTGTTCTGTGATTTTTTATCCAAAGTTTGCTGTCATACAGGACCTCTCAAATGGGAAGGTATTAGGGGCTGGTAAGGAAGATTCAGGTTTATACTTCATTAGAATTTGTTGAAATAATGTCGCATCCACCATTTCTTCTTCTGTTGTTGCAAATGTAATGTTGTAGCATAGGTGTCTTGGACATATTTCTTTGAAGGCTTTAGAACATGTTGATTGACTCAATTTACCTAAGAATAAAGTTTTTGATACAGAAGAATGTTCCATTTGTCCTAAAGCCAATATTATTAGAAAATCCTTTCCTATTCCTATTTCAAGAGCAGATGCCACATTGATCTTGTACATGTCGATATGTGGGGGCCATATCATACCATCATACCCCTATATATGATAATAAAAGATTCTTTTTTACATTGGTGGATGATTTTTCCAGAGTTACTCAGATTCATTTAATGCAATTCAAGTTTGATGTTGTTGTTATGAAACATTTTGTTGCTATGATTGAAACTCAGTCTCAAAAAAGGATTAAAAGTTTCAGAACAGCTAATGGTAAGAAATTTTGTAATGAACACATTAAATTTTTTTCAAGAAAATGCACTGTTCATCAAAGCAGTTGTCATTATACACCCTAACATAATGGAAGGGTTGAGAGGAAACATAGACACCTCTTGGAAGTAGCTAGGGCACTGAAGTTGCAAGCTTCACTTCCAAATAATTTTGGGGGGATTGTGTACTTACTGCATGCTATTTGATAAATTTGATGCCATCTAAGTTGTTAAAAGTAAAATCACCGATTGAAGTTTTGAGTAAAAGGAAACCTGTGGTTAATCACCTACGGGTGTTCAGTGTTTATGTTATGAGAAAAATATGATGGTGAGTGATAAGTTTGCCTCCAAATCGATCCCATCTGTTTTAATGAGATACTCTGAGACTCAAAAGGGTTATAGACTCTATGATTTGGTTGGGAAAATATATTTTATTAGTAGAGATGTCCAATTTAATGAGAAAATATTTCCTTTTGAAAATGGAGAATCAAATCAGTTGCCCATATTTTTTGTGTATCATACCGAGTCAAACTCCCATGATGTAAGCATCCCTGAGGATGCAAATACTGAGGAGATTAGCATTGATGTCAATGCAAGAATTCCACATGATGAGGCCCATGATGGCACTGACGGAGTCTCGCTAAATGAAGAGTCACCGAATGACTCTGATAGCAATGTTGCCCTTATCATACAGGAAGCCACTGGACCTAAATTAAGTAGATCAGGGAGATTCATTAGGCCTCTTATATGGATGAAAGATTATCAGGTTTCGAATGTATCATATGCTCATTCTATTGACAGATTTGTATCTTATGATGGATTGTCTGACACTTATCAAACTTATTTGAGTTCAGTTTCTAAGTTGGTCGAACGTGATACTCTTTCTTAGGTTGTTAAGGATAAGGTCGGGATACAAGCAATGGAGGATGAGATACAAGCCCTGATACAGAATCAAACTTGGGAGTTGGTTCCACTCCCCCAAGTAAGAAAACAATTGGTTGTTAGTGGGTTTATAAATTGAAGTATAAGTCTGATGGCACGTTAAATAGATACAAGGCTAGGTTAGTGGCTAAGGGATATAGTCAGAAGCATGGTATAAACTATTTTGACACTTTTTCACCTGTTGGAAAAATGAGTACTATTAGGATTGCATTAAACCATATCCTCTATTTATAACTAGTCACTCTATCAAATGGACGTTTACAATGCTTTCTTACAAGGGGATTTGGATGAGGAGGTTTATATGCATGTTCCTGAGGGGTTTGTTGATAAAAATAATGGTCATCTTGTTTGCAAGCTACGAAAATCATTATATGGCTTAAAACAAGCAAGTATGCAATGGAATATTAAACTAACTAATTCTCTCATTAAGGATGAATATAGCTAGTCAAAATTTGACTATTCTTTGTTTACAAAATGTGAAGGAAATCATTTAGTTATTCTTCTTGTATATGTAGATGATTTGCTTATTTGTGGGAACAGTGTTAGACTGATATCTGAATTGAAACACGTTTTGGAGTCTAGTTTTAAAATGAAGGATTTGGGGAAGTTAATGTATTTCCATGGCATTGAGATAGCTAGGTCCCAAAAGGGACTGGCGCTCTATCAAAGGAAATACGCTTTAGAACTCATTTCTGATGTTGGTTTATCGGGTGTGAAAACTGCTAGGACTCCTATGGAGCAAAATGCAAAATTACTAGCAGTGAATACGATAAGCACTTGAATACTAATATTGAGGATGAATCCCTAAGTGATATTACCCGCTATAGGAGAGTGATAGATAAATTTTATATCTAACCATTACTAGGCCATACATTTAATTTGTTGTGCATAATCTTAGTCAGTATATGCACAGTCCAAAAATTTCACACCTTGGAGTTGCCCTAAGGATAATCAGGTACATAAAAGGGAACCAAGTAAGGGTATTTTACTTACATCTGATTCTTTGCCGAGTCTCGTAGCATATTGTGACTCAAATTGGGCTAGTTGCGTTGAGTCTAGAAAATCAATCATAGGGTTCTGCATCATGTTAGGAAAATCTTTGCTAAGTTGGAAGGTAAAGAAACAAACTACGGCGTCTAGGTCTTCTGCAGAGTCCGAGTATAGGAGTCTGAAATTGTGTGGTTTAGGGGATTAATGGAGGAATCAGTTTTTAGGATAGTCATGTTGTTTTATATTGTGACAATAGTGCTTCCATTCAAATCACTAATAATCATGTATTTCACGAATGAACTAAGCATATAGAGATAAATTTTCATTATATTAGGGAAAAATTACTTGAAAAGGTTGTCTAACTTGAGCATGTGAGAACAATTGATCAAATAGCTAATTTATTCACCAAGGCGCTTAGGACTTAACAACATTACATGTTATGTGGAAGGCTTGGGATGAAGAACATTTTTGTAGGTCAGGGGGAGATTATGTGAAGCTTCCAGCTTGAGGGAGAATGTTAAAGTATATGCAATGTGGAAGTTTCTATGTTATTAGGACTATTTTGTTTAGCATTATTTGTGCAAGGACCCTATTATATATTTAGCTTAGTTTGAGTATGCTTTGTCTTTCCGTTTTATTTTCAGGGTGTAACTAACAATTAGTTTGGTAGGGTTTTTTATTTAAGGGGGGTGGTTCTGTCAAATGAAGGAATTAGACTTGATGATCCCCAAATGCTATCTATGAAATTTATAGGGTTTCATTCGATTTTGTTCCGATCTGATGTTGATTTCATCCGATGACTATTAAAAATTTACCATGACAACATAAAAAAATTCCCAATAAAATTTGCACAAAAAATAAAATTAGATATTTGATTAACTTCTTCCTTATTTTATACTTAATATTTTTCAGAGATATTTTTTACTTTGATATTTTTAAAGTTCATAAATTAAGGTGGGTTAAGTATTATTTATATTTTAATTTTAGATATATTTGGAATCTATAAGATTTATTAATTGGTTAGCAATTTATATTGTACGGATTTATATAATCTTTAAGTGTTACATAAATTTGCAATATTACATAAATTAACATAGCAAATTAAAATAATCTTAATTAATGAAGAATATTTGTAGTGGTTTAGCTGGTTAATACGCGTGACTTTAATATATAAGGTTATATTCTTGAGTATTCATGTATATAATTTTTTTTATATAAGGTTTTGAGAAGATATGTAAATTACCAGAATAATCTTGTTAAATTAAATATAATTAATTTTTTAAAGGTTATTTCAGTAATTATATAGGCGACAATTACATAAAAGTGTTATGCCTTAATAATATAAATGTAAGTATAATTTTCGATTTAGCGGAGCGTATAATCATTTTGGTAGTCGACCCAATTTTGGTAGCAAGATTTAACTCGTAATTCAATTATATAATGACTATTTTTTACAAGGTATAAAATTAAATTTCTAACGTGTCATTGTTTATCTTTCTGATTAAAACATAGAAGAAACGACATTGTTTTTTTTTTTTAATATCTAAAAAAGTAATTAAAAAAAACAAATCTAAAGAAAAACTATTTGTACAAAGGGAAAAGTCTGAAAATGGTTTTCCAATCCAAACGATTGTTTTTGGTCCAACATGTTTGAAAATGATGGTAATTGGTACCTCCGTTACTAGACTATTAAAAACTTCCGTTAAATATTTTTCATATTTGCAAAATTAACCAAATATTTATCTAAATGTTACAATTACACCCTACAAACTTACACTAATATTTCAAACATGTTCCGATTCGAGCCACACCAGGGGTCCCCTAACCAGGGTCTGAACCCAGACAAGGTCACTCAACCCTGAGGACCTGGTCTGGGTTCAGACCGAGACCATAGGACCCCCGATTGGGGCTCAATTGGAGCCCCAATCGTTTGAACCGAAACCAACCAGGTTCGGTCCAAACCAATTGGGGCTCCAGCCTCAATCGGGGGTCCTATGGCCTGAGTCCGAACCCAGACCATGTACCCATGGTTGGGAGACTTGGTTTGGGTTCAGACCCAAACCATGTACCCATGGTTGGGCGACCTGGTCTGGTTTTGGAGACAGACCATAGGACTCCCCGATTGGGGCTCAATTGGAACTCCAATCGTTTGAACCGAAACCAGCCAGGTTCGGTCAAAACTGATTGGGTCTCCAATTGAGCCCCAATCGTGGGTCCTATGGTCTGTGTACGAACCCAGACCATGTACCCATGGTTGGGCGACCTGGTCTGGGTTCGAACCCAGACCATGTACCCATGGTTGGGCGACCTGGTCTGGGTTCGAACCCAGACCATAGGACCCCCGATTGGGGCTCAATTGGAGCCCCAATCGTTTGAACCGAAACCAGCCAGGTTCAGTCCAAACCAATTGGGGCTCCAATTGAGCCCCCCAATCGGGGGTCCTATGGACTGGGTCCGAACCCAGACCATGTACCCATGGTTGAGAGACCTGATCTGGGTTCAGACCCAGAACATAGGACCCCCTATTGGGGCTCAATTGGAGCCCCAATCGTTTGAACCGAAACCAGCCAGGTTCGGTCCAAACCGATTGGGGCTCCAATTGAGCTCCAATAAGGGGTACTTTGGTGTGGGTCCGAGCCCAGACCAGGTCCCCAGGGTTGAGTGACCTGGTCGGGGTTCGGACCCTGGCTAGGGCACCCCCGGTGTGGCTCAAATCGAGTCGAGACTTGTTTGAAACATTAGTGTAAGTTTGTAGGGTGTAATTGTAACATTTATAAAAGTATTTGGTTAATTTTTCAATTATGAAAAATATTTAACCGAATTTTTTAAAAGAAAAGTAACGGAGGTACCAATTACCATCATTTTCATACGTATTGAACCATTTACCATCACTAAAAAACAAGTTGTATCGAAAACCATTTTGTGCAAATATGATGAACAATTTTCATACTATATATTTTAATCGAAATGATAAATAATTATATATTAGAAATATAATTATGTACCTACTAAAAAAAGTGGGTAGACAATTGAATTTACGATTTAAATGGCACTAATGGGGTAGATTTTTAACTTCTATGATTGAATTTGTGTTTTTAGTCAAATTTTCAGATATCACCTTATAACGAAACGTACGATAAATTCAAAATTCAAAACTCAGTATTATTTGTAATGTTAAAAGCGTATTTCAATTATATATTAACTATAGTATTTTTAGTAATTACATAACTATATTTTTAATTGAACATTGTCAATGATTACCTTTAGTAAAACTACATTAAATCAAGATCATTATATATATATATATATATATATATATATATATATATAAGGCTATTAAATAAGAAACTCAAAATGTACATCCTACTCATCGAGTAGTTGGGACTAGGGGTGACAAACGTGTTGTATCGTGTTACTAATCGTGTCGTGTATAAATATGTGTTGTGTCTAAACGGATAAGTCTTAAACGTGTCTCAAAACTTCAAATACGAACATGACACGATTAACTAGTAGATCACACATGACACGATACGTGACACAATTACCTTTCATGAACAAAAAAAAACATGAAAATGTGTTGTGTCATACAACACGACACGATTATGCATGATATGATTAAACCCGACACAATTAGACATGATACGACACGATTAAACACGACATGATTAGATACATAATTCACTAATTTTACAAATTACTTCACATATTATTCATAAATCAAATTCATATATACAAAATAAGCTTTTCAAAATTCAATATTAAAAAGTAAGTGAGTATTCCAATATTTTTTGAATTAGGTAACTTTGAATAGCAACTACCTAAAGAAATGAAATTCACTTTTATCTTCTTATATAGAGTAATAAGAAATGGCATTGTTGTTACACTTACCAAAGCAATAAAATGATGACTTCAATAATTTGTAGAGATTATGTCAAAATGGGATGGGCCAAAAAGGTTGTTCGGTCGAACTATACCGAACTGTACCTGAACCGTACAAGTTCCGAACTCGTTCAGCCGAATCGGTTCACAAAACAAGTTTTTTTTTTTGAAAAAATATAGAGCGGTTCAGAAGAGGTACATAAAACCGGTTAACCGAACCACTTTTTGACTGGTTTAACCTTAAATATACTACTAAACCAGACCAAACCATATTTAACAGACTAGACTAGACCACAGAGTCACATACCATACCAGCCTCTTTCATTTCAGTATTTCACTGATTCAGTCCTAATTCAGAAATTGAGTCTTTCACGCTTCACGACTTCAACTTCAAGTTCACGCTCTTCCTCTTTCAGTTTCAGCGACTACGACTCTTGCCTCTTCAGACTTCGACCAGACTTCCGCCGAAGTCGTCTCTTCCCGTCATCGTATCTTCGTTCGTCTTTGGTTGGACCAGGTTCGTTTTCGGCTGGACCAGGTTCGTCTTCGGTTGGACCAGGTTAAGTTTAGAGTCAATTTTTTTAGTGCGTTTGGAGTCTTAATCAAACACACAACTGATTTTTTTACTTCCCTTTTTATTGTTTAGAGTCAATTTGGAGAAGCACAGGCTAAAGAACAAAGAGCCAAGCATGCCCAGTTAGCTAAGGCAAAGGCATCATCTGATATCAATCCTAATATGATTGATGTATCAGAGAGAGTGATCATCAAAGAAAAATCCAAGGATAGAATTCCTGAAGTTGAATGATGGTAAGTTTTATCATTGAATACCTATTTAGTTGTCCTTAACGGATTATGCACCGAAACTCAACAATTAGTGTACTTGAACCACCAGTTAAAGAGTCCTGATACAAAGTCTTATGTTGTACAAGCTAAGATTGTCGTTTTACCAATTGCAGAATATATGTGGGACAAATTTCAAAATTTTTGATGTCTCTCTATATTTATATATGTTGATGATCATGCATCTTCTTTTACTACATTTTTATGTATTTACTATGGTACTGCAGTATGTCATTTTGATATTTTTTTGTCATTTAATTTTGCGTGTTTATAGCCTGCTTGCTGCATAATGGAATCTCAGTTTTTTTTTGCTTTTTTATGTATGAAGTGGTTCGACCGAATCAGTTCGGTAAATCATCCAAATTCTGGAGCGATCAAAAGCTGAAGCGGTAAACCGTACCAGTTTTAAAATGTGATAAAAGTCCGATTCTAAACCGGCCCGGCCTCGCATCGGTTCATGCCCAACCCTAATGTGAATAACTTTGTCCTCTAATATTTTGCTCGAGTTTATTCATTCAAGTTTATTTTTATTTTTTTCATATTTTATTATCAGTCGACTTTTTTATTTTGTTAATTTTTTTATTTAAGCTTAACATAAAAAAAATATAAAATAATATAATATTCATAAACATGTGTTTCAAGTTTCAACTCAACTCATAGCAAAAAAAAAAAAAAGTTTCAACTCAACTCGCAATGGACCATTTGCATTTCAGTTTAATTACCCGCCGCCGAACAACTGTTTTGCTTTTAAAAGCATTAAATAAAGAAGGTCTACAAAGGGCAATTTCGTATTTCTCTGAATAGTATACGGACAGTTAATGGGTCTTCTTTCTCGATCTCCTTTCTCCTGTCTTCTTGTTCTTCTTCTCAACTTCCGTTTTGCTGCAAAAGAATCTAGAGAGAGAAACTCAGGGCGCGACAACGAAGCAAAAGCAAAGGATAAAGAACGAATAATAGAACAGAGCATCTACTCTCTCTCAGCTTGCAGCTGAATTCTCTCTCCGTAATTCTCTCCCGCGTATTTGCCCGTGGAGTCCGCATGTCTCTGGGATAAGGAAGTCGGAGTCGGAGCTAAAGCTTCATTTGAATTGATCGCATTCAAGATGTCAATAAAGAGTAGAGTAGATACGTCTTCCAGAAGTGTTGTATCCAGAAAATGGGCGGTGCTGCTCTGCGTCGGCTGCTTCTGTGCTGGAATGCTCTTTACTGATAGGTAGATATGGTTATTTATTCAAATATCGTTTAAATTCGTAACTCGCTTCTATTAATTGATTCACTTAGTCGGAGATCGTCGGTTTCTGCAACTTTGCTGATCAATTCAACTTGATCAATTACAGTTCCTCTAACTTGGTTGATCGCTTATCGTTCAAAAATCTATTTTGAGCTATTTCTCACTGGAAATTCGTGTTTTGGCCTACCACACCGTTCCGATCTTTAATGAACGTATTGGTAATTCGAATTTCTGAAAGTCCGATGGTGGTGTACAGGAAGTGATTGAAGATTAGGAAACCTGACATCTGATTCGTGGTGATAGATCTAAAGAAGCAATTTGAATTGTTGTTTTGAAACGCGTTGGCTTCAACATTTCTAAACAATTTGGATGTTAAGCTCCACAAATCATGGTTTGAAATTCGAACCAAGTTTGCTAGTTCGATGCAATAGTCAATGTCAGTATTCATTCCAATAGCAGTGGTTTACCTAATTAATAATATACTATTTTGGGAACCCACCTAATTACGTTTAATTTATGATTGTTTTAGGGCCATATCTTAGATCCATGGACCACAACGATAGTTCCGAATGTGAGTTAGTTCATCTACCAGGAAAAAAAATGGACTTTTGAAAGATATGCAAATGACAAAAGTATCCATTTCATCTCGGGACAATGCCTATTACTTTCTCGCCTCATCTCCTTTTCCATTGATCCAATCTTAGTTACTAGCTAACATGAACTGTAATTACTGTTAGTTATGGGTAAAAGTAAATTAAGGAAGTGGGTTTGCCGTTTTGATCTGTTCCAGTGACTTTGTTATTATAACTCATGTTCTTAGTTACTGATGATAACAGGGTCTGGAAAGTACCCGATTCAAAAGGAATCATGAGGACTGTATCTATGGAAGCTGAAAGGATGAATTTAGTTCTAGATGGTTGTAATCCAAAAGCCATAAAGAAGCGGGAAAGGAAGGACGTAACTGGAGAAGTATTTAAGACTCATAATGCTTTACAGTAAGGAATCATGAGGACTCTATTTGATCTGCTTTTCAATTACTGGGTGGAATACGTTTTTTTTCTTTATTACTTAGTCGTGCCTTCTTGTTTATAGCACATTGGACAACACCATTTCAAATCTAGAGATGGAGTTAGCCGCAGCTAGAGCCACACAAGAGTCTATACTCAGTGGATCTAGTCCTTCATCAGAAGATGTAAATGTCAATGAACTGTCAAACAGAAGAAGATATCTAGTGGTTATAGGAATAAATACAGCTTTTAGCAGCCGTAAACGGAGGGATTCAGTTCGAGCAACATGGATGCCTCAAGGTAAATGACTCTTTGACTTACTTTTTGTTTGTGTTTCCTGTTCAATATTATGTGTTGTTTTTAGGGTTCATTTGCATTATGCAGGTGAGAAAAGAAAGAGGCTCGAAGAAGAGAAGGGAATCGTTGCTCGTTTTGTCATTGGTCATAGGTAAGTGCTACATTGACTTTTCAGGATTCTACTTGTTGGCACTGTGAATATAGTGTCTTAGAATAGCACATAATCTTTACATTTATGGGTGGAGTAATACTATTCGTTTCTTCTATCCAGTGCAACATCAGGAGGCATTCTTGATAGAGCTATCGAAGCAGAGGACAGAAAACACGGAGATTTCTTGAGATTGGTAAGTTTAATTTCATCTCCTGCATAATCTTCAACCAGGGAACGTTCTAAATTTGATGATCATCTTGACAGGAACACGTTGAAGGATACCTTGAATTGTCTGCAAAAACAAAGATATACTTTGCCACTGCTGTTACTATGTGGGATGCAGATTTTTACGTCAAAGTAGACGACGATGTCCATGTAAATATAGGTAAATCTTCACAAACCCACTTCACGATGATTACCATTTTTACCAAATGTCTGGCAAGTATGTGTTTGCTATTCATGTTATTTCTTTCCGTAATTACTTAAAATCTGCTTCTACTTCTGCAGCAACGCTTGCAGAAACTTTGGTTCGGCATCATCGCAAACCAAGAGTATATATTGGTTGCATGAAATCGGGTCCCGTACTTTCCCAAAAGTATGATGCTGCAACACTCATCTTATCTATAAAACTATATGCAATTAAATTAATCTCACACATAATCTAAAATGCTGCAGGGGTGTAAGGTACCATGAACCGGAGCACTGGAAATTTGGTGAGTCAGGGAACAAATATTTCCGGCATGCCACCGGACAGCTGTATGCTATCTCAAAGGATTTGGCTACTTACATATCCATTAACCAGTAATCTCTCTTCAGACAACCTTTTTTCTTTTTATTGATTTGAATGATCCACAATGCTCGTTTTTAATGTTAAATTCTTGACAATTGTATCAGACATATGCTGCACAAATATGCCAACGAGGATGTCTCATTAGGATCTTGGTTCATTGGACTTGATGTGGAGCACATTGATGATAGGAGATTATGTTGTGGCACCCATCCTGGTAAATTTTGCTTTTGCCTTCCCTCAATTAACAAATATATATTGAGTAAAAATGTGAACTTTAGCATAAAGAAGGAACTGTTGCTTACTGAAACACTTGTTTTTCTTTCTTTGTTTCATTAAGTTTGAGTGTACGTTTCCTTATTGTGATGCAGATTGTGAGTGGAAGGCCCAAGCGGGCAATGTTTGTGTAGCTTCATTCGACTGGAGCTGTAGTGGAATCTGTAGATCCGTGGAGAGAATGAAGGAAGTTCATAGACGATGCGGTGAGGGTGAAAACGCCTTGTGGAGTGCCACGTTCTAAGCGGCTTCGAGTACAGAAAACAATGATTTCTTTGGGAGGAACACAACCTTCCATCCAATCTCTCAGAATTAAGAACTGAGAAGTTTACTTTTTGTAGTACATAGAATGATAAAAGTGTCTTATTGCAGAGAGAGAGAGAGAGAGAGGAATTTGCTTTGTGCCCACCTTCATTTTATTGATGTTGTGGCCGTGGACGGTGGTGGTGCAGTGGTTGTCGGAAAATTAAGAATCGAAGCCATTGCGATCGACCGGAGCTGTCTACAATCCATATTATTTGATGCTTTGAAGGCTAGTTTGTGACTTGCAGTTCGAGGACGTCTAAAGCTCGTAATAAAAAGGTTAACTGATAAAATATGAGCGGGTTCAAGATCGTCAAAATTAGTTCTCAAATTTTAGCATGATCTTCCATACTTTCATTTCACAGATTGATGCTTAGTATCGCTACCAACTTTCAAATGGATTATTAATGCCTTGGGAATATATATATATATAATGTATAATTTTAAGTTGTCGATATGGATATTACCAGAATTACTCCTTTATCTGTTCAGCTTCTCACATAAAGCATGAAACACATCATCAAACTGTGCTACTTTTAAAAAAGAAAGATTTTAATTTCTGCACTTTATATGACGATTCAACATACTGTAAATAATAATACACGAATTCGTCAAACATTAATAGGATTACGAAATATCATACATCTAGTAATGTAAAGAACCCCAATCACACTACTTTTTTTTGGTCAATCCAATCACAGTACTTGAGATATATAATAACAAGTACACATACAAAAAAAATATATAGCTACTAGAGGAATATATAATTATCAATTATTGAAGAAACCTGCATTGACACAACAATGTGTTGGAAATAGACCTCCCCAACTATTATCAAATATCCCAACTGCTATGATGTTTAATTTGTGATACACTATGAAATCATCAACAATTCAATACATTCGACTCCGATTTTGATCATATTTTCTACCTTATATGTAGAGTTCTGCAGAAAAAACATGAGTTTTTTTTTTTGTTTTTTTTTTTTAATTTCAAAGAACATGCTAATTGGCCTATCCTATAATCTTATTTTGTAGTAATAAAGAAAGACAAAAAATGAAAGTCAGAGTGTACAGCAAAAAGAACCCTAATAGACAATTTGCTAGGTTTCTCCTTAAACCAAAAAAGTCAATTATAACAAGAGAGAGAGAGAGAGAGCAAAAGGTATATCACCTTAGGCTTAGTTGACCCGAAAAGTAGTTGAAACACATGAAAGAAAGAAGTCAAAATGCGATATTGGCACGGCTCAATCAAAAAGCGGAGCTCAACACAATCCTGAACTCCCGTTTTCTTATTGAACTGGACCAATATCCCATTGCCTCGGCCGTTGTCTCGTTGACCAAACCACCTTGCCTGTTGTCTCTGCAGGTATCACTGCTATCTAGCTATATATACAAAATACAGACAAAAAGAGTCAACTAGACCCAATCGATTAGCTCGAGAACTAAATCAATGTTGAGTTGATCATGAATCTCCCCAATAATAATAGAGAACTAAGTCCCACACCGCAGAGAGGACGACTGTGGAGCAAAGACAAGAAGAAGAAGAAGATGATGATGATGATGGCATTTGGGTATGGAAGACTGAGAGGGACTCGTGTCTTTAAGAAGAGGCAGGGGCAGCCATGTCCATTGAAGAAGAAAGAGAGAGAGAAGCAGATGTTATTCGCATTTAAGGACATGCATTCAATTCGTCAACAACCTTACAAGAAAAGGAAGTTGAGAATATTTATGAAGGAAGGATGGGCACAACAATCGAGGACTCCTCCACCGAGATTCATACCCTACCTAGACACCCTCACTCTCTTCTCTTCCAACATGAAACCCTAACAAAGTGCTGCGGTGCTGAATTCATCCAAACTCCTCAAGCTTGTTAATACTGATCACTGATGAAGAAGTGAATTAATATTATCTTCAATATGTAAATGAGAAATTAAGATGATCTGCACGATTGATTGGAGTGGTCTAGTTAGCTAGGGTTACATGGAAAAGCTAGCTTGCATATCAGAGAAGAAAAAGATTCGATTAGGGCAGAACAGAAGGGAAATCTGGGGCTTTAAATTTGTAGGAAGGAGGGAGGGTATAGTGTATTAATGGCGCCAAGAGTCAGGGATGTTGGTCCTGTCTGCAGGACCCATAAATTTAATTTAATTCCAGTTTTTGAAAATATTTCATACTGATTCGATTCAATTGTTCATATTGTAATTTTTATTTGTATTTTGTTCTAAAAGAACAAAATAAAACGTAAATTTATTCAAAAATATTTTTTTTTAAATAATCCCAATGAAGAAAAAAAATAATAAATAAACATTTTTTTGAGAAAAAAAAGGTAAAAAAAATCACTGTATCACTTAATTTTTTTAGCCAAAATGGAGTTTTGCTTCTAATGTTTAAAGCAAAATTATATTTTATTAATCGAGTTTATTCATCTTGTTAGATTTTTCATTCAAATTTAACCGAATTTGTTTTGAAAAAAAAAAAATCATAGAAAACTTTGAAAAATATCACAACAAAAAACGTGAGAACTTTGTTATATGTTATAATTGAGTTTCAATTAACTTTTAAGTAATTACCAATTTTACTGCTTGTGATTATATAATTTAATTAATTATAAATATATTTTTACATATGTAATAATAATAATAAGTTGCTTTCCTAAGTTCATTTATTTCAACTTGTGTGCTACCATTGTAGACCAACTTTAATAAACTTTCAAATTTGAATTTCAATAATAATGTCACAAAAGAATTGATGCTGGTCGATGTTTTCGGGGACAAAGCTATCAAAGGGGTAAAGTTTTCATCTACTTTTTATATTGTGCAATTCTAATCGTAAAAAATTATATATTATTTAATATTTTCAAATTTTATATTTAACTCTAAAAAATATATTTTTCAAAATTTGTTTTTACTAGATTTTGCCCTTAAACCTAAATTCTGTATTTACTACCGAAATTATATAGGCAGCTTCTTACTAAGGAGTAGTTGCTATCACAACATTGCCATTTATTATCCGCAGAAAACAAAATTGCGATACGTTTTTTTTCTTTTTTTTTTTGGGTAAATAAGTCGTAGTATCAGTAATTGCGATATGTTTAATGACACCAATAACATACAAGACCAACCAACACATCAAACTATCAGTACAAAATTTCCAATACAGATTATCAGGTACGACTGGAGTTGGCATTTTGCTGGACTCAAAAAAGGTAGTACATTTAAATATATAACTACTTTATATATATATATATATTTAATCTGAAAAATTAAATTAGTGAAATAAGAATTCTTTCTTATTTATATTAACCCTCTAAATACTATAAAATAGTTAAGGTGAAACCAACACACTACATATTACATGTACTATACTTATTTGAATTTACGTTCTGTTTAACTAAGGATGTCGACCAAAAAAAACAACAACTAAGGATGTAATGTAAGAAATGTCCATATATCGATTTTAAAAATTAAGTTAGAAGTTGGGAGATTCTATTTGCAGACATTGACTACTAAATACAGACCACTATTGTTAAAAGACTAAAATGCCCTAATAGTTTTTTACATATTTGCCCTTACCTATTTTTAAAATTAAATTAAATTGCTAAACAAATACCACTTATTTTTTCACCACTTTTACATTCGCATTCAAAATTATTATTCACTTATCATCCTTCATATTTGCTCTTTTACCACAAGTCATGTCTCCAATCACCATGCACTCCTTCCTCCGACCAACTCTTTCTAGTACCAGCCAGAAATCAGCAAACCAGCACTAGCCGCGAATCAGTCTAGGGCACCCCACTGCCAGCAAATCAACAACAATGTCGATACGTTCACTTAAATTAGTCTAAGTTTTAGGAAAAAAAACTGCGAAGTTTTGTTACAATTCGTGTATGGAGGAATCTCGTCCATAGAGCAATCGACAATAACGTGCCAATTGAAGAAGAAGAAGAAATAATTGACAAGCTCTTGCCGATTCCTAATCCAAAAATCGGCAATAACTTTATGTTTTTTATTAGCATAATCGGCAATGGGTGTCGATATATGAGCTAAATATCAGCAAATTGTTACCAACGGTCTGAACACACGCAAGCGAAGGAGAAGAAGTTGTTGGGTCAACAATGTTGTAGATATTTTTTTGTTTAATGATGGGATGTTTCGCAATTGTATCATAAGGTTGGAAATGAATTAGATATGGAATTTGATTGTCGGTTGACTTCGCTAGATAGATGAGTTTTGAAGGAGATTCGCGATTGACAAATACAGGTTAGCAAAATTAGCAATCAACTTTTCATTAAGGAAGCATGTTCAAACACTGATCCCCATTAGAAGTGGTCACTTCTACTACTACTAACACTCAAAACGAATTACAAGCAATGAAATAACGAACCAACCAACTGCAATCTAACTACAACAATGAACATAGACCACCCATCCGCACAACTGCATGAACCAAACTCCACCTAATAGGAGTTGTTATATACAGACAAGTTCTGAAGATCAAACTTAGAGTGCTCTATTATATAGAGTACATCGGTCTCCTTACCTTATGGATTCACTCGAGAGTTGGAGGCGTTACCTTTTGAGCTGAGCAAGTCAAAATAATTTATACTTAATGAGTAAAAAGTACCTAAGGAGCCACAACTGTATACAACTGTATTGAGATAGTATGTGTTGGATTAACTTAGCTAGAAAGCTAGGAAGGGATCGTGATTAGTATTGAGCAATGGATGTATTTGCAGAGGAATACTCTTTATTCATGAAGGCTCTGCTTTATATAGCAGCACATGTGAAGACTAACAACAATATTTTTAACTTGATTCTAGCAACAACCTAAGACTGATTCAAATAATAGAAAGCTATTTGACTAACTAAACAAACTACTTAACATCATTATTAATTGTTTCTTGAGAAGCAATCAATTGTATGTCATTTCACCACTTGAGATGGAAGGGACTGTTAACAATATAGCGGAAATATGTATTGAAGCTTATTGAAGCATTCAACTTAACCTTCATTAATGTCAATAGATCCTACTTATAATACATTGATTGCTAATACAACAAAAGCTATCTACTACAAGATGCTAAAGTATACATTAAACTAATGAGGTATGTGTAGCATGTGTAGGATTTTAGGGAAGAAGTGGAAGACATGGAGGAAGACAAGGAATGGTGGTGACATGTTGTCCAAGATGCTTTCCAACACTCCCCCTCAAGTTAAATAGTCGGATCTCCAATATTTAACTTGCATAACACGTTTCTGAAGCTTACTCCATTGACAGCCTTAGTGAGTATATATGCCAGTTGATCTTCAGATCGAACGAATAGAATTACAATAGTCTTGTTCTCTAAGTTCTCCTTTATAAAGTGCCGATCAATTTCAACATGTTTGGTACGATCATGTTGAACTGGATTTTCAGAAATACTTATAGCTGCACGGTTATCACACATTATTTTACATGATTCCTGAATAGGAAAACCAATCTCTGTTAATAACTTGTTCAGCCATAGCACTTCTGTGAGACCTCGAGCAATTCCTCTAAACTCTGCCTCAGCACTCGATAGTGCCACCACCTTCTGTTTCTTGCTCTTCCAAGTTACTAAGTTTCCTCCCACCATGGCAAAGTAACCTGAGGTTAATCTTCTATCAATCGGATTTCCTGCCCAATCCGCATCTGTGTATGTCTCGATTTTGAGATGACCATTCTTCTGAAACAACACTCCACTCCCTGGTGAACCCTTTAAATATCGAAAGATTCTGAGAGCAGTTTCCATGTGATCCACTTGTGGTTTATGCATGAACTGACTTACCACACCCACCGCATATGCAATATCTGGTCTGGTATGTGAGAGATAGATCAATTTCCCAACTAGATGTTGATATCTAGTTTGATCTGTTGATTCAGCACCTTCTCTGATCTGTAGTCCATGATTTGGCATCATTGGCGTCTCAGCTGGTTTACAATCCACCAAACTAGTTTCCACCAACAGGTCTAAAATGTACTTCCTTTGTGAAATGAAAATACCTGTTTCAGACCTTAACACTTCGATTCCCCAGAAGTACTTGAGTTCTCCCAAGTCCTTCATCTCAAACTCCTGGAATAGATTTTTCCTGAGTTGGGCTATTTCTTCTCTGTCATCTCCTGTAATGATCATATCATCTACATATACAATCAAACAAGTTACTCGGTCTCCCCTTCTTTTAATAAATAGAGTATAGTCAGAGTTACTTTGTCTATAGCCATATTTCTTCATGACTACTGTAAATCTTCTGAACCATGCCCTTGGTGCTTGTTTGAGTCTGTATAGTGCTTTTTTCAATCTGCATACATCTGCTCGTTGAAAACCTGCAGTGAAACCTGGTGGTGGTTCCATATACACTTCTTCTTCTAAGTCACCATGCAGGAAGGCGTTTTTTAGATCAAACTGGTGGAGCGACCAGTCTTTGTTTGCAGCTATAGAGAACAGAACTCGAATAGTATCAATTCGAGCTACAGGAGAAAAAGTTTCGGAATAATCAATACCATAGGTTTGAGTATATCCTTTGGCCACCAGTCTTGCTTTGTATCTCTCTATGGATCCATCAGCCCTGTGTTTTACAGTGAACACCCATCTGCAGCCAACAACTCTTTTTCCATAGGGAAGCTCACATTTCTCCCAAGTCTGACTCTTCTCCAGAGCCTCCATCTCAACTCCCATAGCTTGTCTCCATTCAGGGCTTTGTAAAGCTGACTCAACATTGTTGGGAATAGATTGAGTATATATGGCAGTGGCAAAAGCTTGAGCAGCAAGTGTTAGTCTCCCCCTTGCCACGTTTGCTACTGGGTATCGACTTGCTCGTGGGCTGTATTCTGGTTCATATCTGATTGGTGGAACTCCCATGTTTCTCCTGGCTGGTAGTACATATCTTTCCTGTACTGGTGATTCTTCCAAGGCAACATGTTCAGATATAATAGAACCAGGTGTAACCCAATTAGAATTACTAACCTCCGGAGTATTCATTGGGGTGGACGGGATTGAAGCATTTGAGACCTGTACAATGGGAGATAATGTCTCGGTGGTTCCACCAGCTTGCTCTGTTGGATCTATCTCAGGCAACGATGGAGTGGTCACCGTAGTTTGTATCAACCAATCTAATGGAATACTATCATAATTCTCCCCCTGAACAGAAGATTGGGCAATATAGTAGAACTCGGTCTCAAGAAATGTACAATCCATAGTAGTGTACATACGATTATTTTTGGGGTTAAAACAACGGTAGCCTTTTTGATGAATTCCATACCCTACAAACACACATTTCACAAAGCATGGATCAAATTTGGATCGTTCTGTTTTAGTAACATGGACAAAAACAGAGCATCCAAAGATATATGGTTGTAGTGTCAAGGCTGTTGGGACACTCATATGATTGGACAAGACTTGAAGTGGTGTTTGAAATTGAATCACTTTTGTCGGAAGATGATTCATAAGATAGACAGAAGTAGCAACTGCTTCTGGCCAGAATGAAGTTGGAACTTTTGACTCTAGCATTAATGCTCTAGTCATTTCAAGAATATGATGATTTTTCCGTTTTGCAACTCCATTTTGTTAAGGTGTGTATGGACAAGAGGTTTGATGAATAATGCCTTTTTCTTTGAGAAAGTGTTGAAGAGTAGAATTAACAAACTCTCCACCATTATCTGACCTAAGGACTTGGATATTGGTATTATACTGAGTTTTGACTAGATTATGAAATTCAACAAATTTAGAGAAAACTTCAGATTTATTCTTAAGGAAAAATACCCAAGTCATGCGAGAATAATCATCGATAAAAAGGACAAAATATCTAAAGCCACTACTTGACATACATGTACTATTATTTGGAGCTGGTCCCCAAACATCAGAATGTATGAGAGAAAAAACAGACTTGGCTCTAGATTCAGATAAACGATATGAGTTTTTATGACTCTTAGCACGAATACAGGTTTCACACACAAGTTCTTGATTTGACGGAAATAAACTAGGAAATAATTTATGAAGATACCCTCCAGATGGGTGACCCAATCTCCGGTGCCACAACCATTGTTGCCTGGTGACTGTTCTGTGAGCAAGCATTGCAGTTCCGTGTTGAGTCACTTCCTCCACATAATACAGGCCTTGATGTTCAATTCCACGGCCGATAATTTCCCCCGATTGAATATCCTGTAGTAAACACAAATTGGGATAAATTAGTACCATACAATTCAGCTCCCTTGTAACATGACTAATATAGAGTAGCTTGCAAGCCAAGCTAGGTACATAGAGACAGTTCTGCAGTTTAATATTTGCAGAAATATTGACGGTTCCCGCTCCTTGGACTGGAACTAATTCTCCATTTGCTGTCTGAATTTGTTCCCGTCTTGGTATCGAATGACTAACAAAGTCATTTTTATCATAACTCATACTGTCCGTAGCCCCGCAATCAAGAAGCCATTTTTCACATTTCCCGGATATATTTTTATGAGCAAAAAAAGCATGAGCAATACCAGAATCTTCAAATTAAGATCTATATAATTTTCCAGGCCCAAAACTGATATCTCGGCCCAATTCTGGACCAATTTATTGGCCCAGCATTGAACCAGTCGCCCGGCCCATTCTCCTGACCTGGCCCGGTCCGTTGCCTTCTTTTAACCTGTCTCTTGTTAGGGTTAAATCAGTTTTAACCCTTACATCCTCAAACCCTATACCTGATTCAGATGTGCTCTCCCTTTCTCCTTGTGCAGCCGCCGCCGCCTGGGTCCAAACCCTAGGGTTTGGTCCGCCACCTCCAATGTAACTCGGTTGACCACCTCCATTGTGGCCAGGGTTGGCTGCTCCGACCTGTTGCCGAGTCTCCTCCGGTTGATTCCAGGTGGTCGGAGGACCGCCGGGCCTCGTCAGACCGCCGCCATTCCACCCATTCCAGCCATAAGTGTTGGTCGGAGCACAAGCCACTGCAGTCATCCCTTCATGCGGGTGAGTCGCGCCTCGTTGGCTCGGTATTTCAGCCCCTCTAGCCCAGTCGTCTCGGCCATTCGCCACCGTGACGGTTGGGTTGCCGCCGGTTGTCCCGTCCCGTTTGCGCCACCCTTCGGGGTATCCAACGAGCTGGTAACATTCGGATATCTCGTGGCGTTGCTTTCCGCAGTGGCTGCACCGGAGGAGCTTCCGGTCGACGCCGCCGCGGCCTGGCTTCCCTTTTCCGGCGAGCTGCTGCTTGGAGGCATTGGCTGGACCTGCTCCTCCGTGGCTAGTCTCGGGGAAGAACCGAGATACTAGGCCTGCCCCGACTCCGGTTCCTCCTGTCTCGGTGCCGACCGTAGCTCCCATGACATTTCGCCGATCACGTTCGGACCGGATTGTGGCATACGCCACTTCCATCTCTGGTATCGGACGAACCCTAAGCAAATCTCGTTTTTCATTATCATAATCGGTATTGACAGCATTAAGATATTGATAGAGTTTACTTTCCGCCCGTTTTTTGTTCCATATCGTAATGCATTCGGCACACTTCATTGGGTTAGGATCCCGTTGCTCGATTTCTCTCCATAGGCTTTGTAGTTTACCGTACAATGCCTCTAGGGTATCTTGACCTTGCCGTATATTGCTTGCTCGACTTATGATATCGTACAATTGGACTCCGTCTTTGGCTTTACTGTATGTCGCAGCTAGGCCATTCCAGAGATCCTTGGCAGATGGGAATTCAGCGTATTGGTTGCCGAGGTCCGATTCCATGTTGTCGAGAATCCATGAGCAAACGATGAGATCGTCTTGCTCCCATTGCAAATACATCGGGTCCTCGACCCTAGGTGGTGCCGGAACACCTATGATGTGGTGGAGCTTCCCTTGCCCGCCAATCTTCATTCAGATCAGTCGCGCCCAAAGGGAGTAGTTATTTTCGTTTAGCTTAACGCTAATACTAATGTTGGAAACTGATATGGTTTTTTGGATGATATTTGACTGTGGCAGATTCGAACGCATCTCAGCCCGTATTTCAGCCAACTGAGCTGCAAACGACTCGCTCGTTGTGGTAGACTCGTTGGTGTTGATGCTGCCCCCTTCGGATGTTGCCATGGTCGAGGTATGTTGTGGGTAAAAAACGGTAAATGATGATGCCGAGAAAGGTTCAATCGATCATCTGATCGAACAATCCGTCTCTGATACCATGTTAACAATACAGCGAAAATATGTATTGAAGCTTATTGAAGCATTCAACTTAACCTTCATTAATGTCAATAGATCCTACTTATAATACATTGATTGCTAATACAACAAAAGCTATCTACTACAAGTAATAATACAAGATGCTAAAGTATACATTAAACTAATGAGGTATGTGTAGCATGTGTAGGATTTTAGGGAAGAAGTGGAAGACATGGAGGAAGACAAGGAATGGTGGTGACATGTTGTCCAAGATGCTTTCCAACAGGGACCTTCTGTCCAGGTACATCAACCAGACACCTGACATATGTGCTGCTAATTTGATAGAACAAGATCGGGGAGGGATTGCCTAGAATTACATGTCCATGGTTTGCATATGGAAGTTGACAGTCCTCCAACACCAAACCAACAAAGCATGATGACACTTCAACCTACATAAAGTAGTAGCCACAGCGTCATCCTGGTAATTCTCTACTCAAGTTGCTTATGGAGGAACCATTATGCATGGATGATTCAATGCTTGGGAGACAAAACTCGGATTGTAGTATCAAAATACTAATTAAAACGAATGAATGTGGAAAATATTGATTTGCCTTAAACCTTAGGATTGCAGAGGGATCGACGCAAGTTTGAAAAGCACCCATCACAAACAATTGTGAGAGGGGCAAAGGCTGACTGTACTTCCCCATCTTTTGTCTTGTACTGTACACCTTTGATCGTACCATTTTCTTCAAGCAACGATGAAACTGTTCGTTGCTCAAGTCGTACACTGTAAAAGGAAACACAAACACAGATAAAGATGATATGAAACTTACACAAGCAATCTAAAATAAAGTAATCTAAATATATTTATTTTTCTTTGCATGTATTGACAATCAAATTCCACCTCTAATTCATTTCCAACCCTTCGATACAATTGCGAAACATCCCACCATTAAACAAAAAAATATCTACAACATTGTTGACTCAACAACTTCTTCTCCTTCGCTTGCGTGTGCTCAGACCGTTGGTAACAATTTGCCGATATTTAGCTCATATATCGGCACCCTTTGCCGATTATGTTAACAAAAAACAGAAAGTTATTGCCGATTTTGGGGATAAAAATCGGTTAAACCAGACCGATTAAATAGGAATGAATTTGTTAAATAAGACCGATTTATGGATTTAGAATCTGCAAGTATTTGTCGATTATTGCTTCTTCAATCGACACGTTATTGTCGATTCCTCCATGGACGAACTGCAACAAAACTTTGCCAATTTTTTTATAAGTCCTAGACTAATTTAAGCGAACATACCGAAACGGTTGCTAATTTGCTGGCGGTGGGGGTGCCCTAGACTGATTTACGGCTGGTGCTGGTTTGCTGATTTGTGGTTGGTACCAGAAAGAGGTGATCGGAGGAATGAGTGTATGGTGATCGGAGACGTGACCTGTGGTAAAAGAGCAAATATGAATGATGATAAGTGAATAATAATTTTGAATACGAACGTAAAAAATGTGAAAAAATAAGTGGTCTTTGTTTAGCAATTTAATTTAATCTTTAAAATAGGTAAGGGTAAATATGTAAAAAACTATTAGGACATTTTAGTCTTTTGACAAAAATGGTCTGTATTTAGTAGTCGATGGTCTGCAAATAGAATCTCCCTTAGAAGTTTGATAATTTTTTTCATTATTCATTGCAACAAACTACAAATCTAACCGATATGAAATAAATAGATATTATATAATATATTCTACTGCTTGGAAACTTGGACAACCCTACCCTCATTTCCAGAATATATATATATAAATCCAAGAAAAAGAATACATTTTAACTTTGGATAGTATATATTTACGTTAGTACCACTTTCAAATGCTGGAATAGCTCAGTTGGTTAGAGCGTGTGGCTGTTAACCACAAGGTCGGAGGTTCAAGCCCTCCTTCTAGCGTGTTTTTTTTTTCTCCCTGCAATAAACATTCATATTCGGTATGGGTTACCTCCGATTCGATCCTATAAACAAACACTTTCAATTCGACGATAAACTGAGATCGATCTCTGCAAAGTGACGGTTTTGTTGATCACTGAAGCCATCGTTAATTAGGCAGTGTACGCATCAGAATACCACTTTTCCGTCGTAGAATGTCGGGGACGGGGGACGGTGGAGGATGCGAGCGTCTGCATCGGGCTTTATACGAGTGCCACCGCCGTGTACCGATAGCGCGGCAGCGGGAATCGACATGTCGGCACCTGAACCGAGCTTTGGCGGAATGCATAGTGGCGGAGGCCTGTCCAGACGAGTTGGAAGCAGTTCGGAGCTTGTGCAGCAGCGGAGGAACCGCTTTGAAACGATCGCAGTGCCAACAAGCTCAGCTGGCTTTATCGGTTTGCATTGCTTCATACCAATCCTAGTAATTTTCATCAGTACGTCTCTGCGAGTTTTGTTTAGGGTACAATTCTTTCCTTTTGAGCTGGTGAATTGATGTGCAATTCATTGTTTATATGAATACCATAGTGAAGACTGGATTAACCGATTTCGGTTTAAATCTGCATCATTGCTTTGATTCAGCAAGACTGTTTTTCCATGCTTTATTCAACTGCTTTCTTGGAGATAAATGAGAACTGAGGTTGCAGAACTTGTGGATACACCAGAAAGTGACAGAGATTGAAAATTTGTAGAATAGGTGAAGCAAAAGGTTACACGCCAATAGACTTTTCCACATTAAAAGGAGAAATACAGAGATTTTGAAACCCAGAAATTGTAGCCGATTTGGTAACAGAACGAGATATAAGAGAACCATTTGGTGTCACCCTCGTTGATTATTCTCTGCAGTTTGAGAGTTTAAAAAATATTGCTTTGGAAGTTAAAATGACTGTACTTGATATGCTGTATATGGACATGGAGCATAATCTTGTGTCTCTCTATTTGGTTGCAAATTTCTCCTTGTATGAAGTGTAGTTTCCTGGGCATGGTTATGTTTTTTGAGACAAGGATGTAAAGATTACTACCATTGTCTACTTCCATAAGTTGAAGATGCAGTGGTGATGACAAAGTGTGGACAGTTTCCAGAATTGCTAGTCTGAAACTGCCTTCAACTTTCAGTCTGTCAAAAGGTCGACATTGCAGCATCAAGTGATGATGATGAATTTCTTTTCTTGTCTTTGTTGATCGAACCATGGCCTCTGAAAGACAGACAATGCAGTTCCATTTACTTCTACTTCCTCTGTCAAATCTGCCTACAGTGCTGCAGATTTCTTGTTCTTATAATACAACTTCAGATGCAGATTCCGGTTTTCCTGAATTTTCTCATTACTCATACTATAAATTAATGACTTATATTCTGTTTATATGCTAAGAACTTTAATTCTTCTGAGCACCAGATACTTTACAAAATGCCCTAAAATTTAAGTATTTATTTTCACTGATATTGCCTTGTATCCTTAATTTAGCCCATGTTAAACAAGTACACACTTTTTCACTGAGATAATGCATGAGAAGTTGGTATTAATTTATGTTTAATTGCTCCATGTGTGCGAAAATGGTTTATGAACAGATGCTGTTTGTTTTGGAAGAGATTGCTGCATCTTAGAATATTTTCAAAAAGTGAGCATGTTAAAAAAATAAATATATATAAAAAATATTTCGAAATATGGGTATACGCGCTACCAACGGTAGTGCAAGGCAAAAGATGCTACCTAGAGTGGCGCCACTGATTTTACTATTTTTTTAAAAAAAATAATTTCGACTACTCGAAGTTGATGTTTAGGTGTGTCAAAATCTGACTCAACCCGTGGGTGACCCGCCCACGGGTCGTGTTTAAATCAGAGTTTTTGACTCCTGCTCATTTTGATACGACCCATAGATGACCTGTGAAACACGAGTCAGGTCAACCCGTGACTCGTCCAATTTATATATTATATTAAATCATTACAGATGTCAAGTATCAAGAAGCTGAAGGTAACCTATCAAGTTGAAGTTGCTCGCTTGATGAGTCATGGTGGGTTGAACGAGTCAAACTAACTCGCGGGTCATGGAGGTCGAACGGGTCAGTCTGACCCAACCCTTACTATTTCTGACGGGTCAGGTTTGAGTTTCAAAACTGACTCATACTATTACACAGGTCCTGATTGGGTTAGAAAGTCTCTGGCATGACCCAATGTCGACACGACCCATGACCCGTTTTGACACCCCTATCAATGTTTAATTTAAAATTAAATTATGTATCTATTAAAAAAAATTAAAAATATCATAGTAAGTAGATATTTTAATTGCGATTCAAATGATAAAAAATATATTAAATTTGGACTTACGAATTGACTGTACGCTCTGCCGTAAGTTGAGATATGAAAATTTGACTTAAAAAAATATAACTTATGCCCTGTAAATTCAAATTCAACCCGGTTAATGACATTTATGGCGAAATTCAATTATCTACCTACTCTAATTGTTTTAAATTTTTTTATTAGATATATATTTAATTTTTTTAACTTAGCATCGTTTCTCCTATAATTTGATGAGATGATATTATGAATAATGTGAAAAAATAATTATATACTCACTCACTCAGAAAAAATAAAAACAATTACAACATAAATGACGATAACTATGCGTTGATTTTTGACTTTCGGACTAACCGTATAATAGGACTGATAAAAAACCAACGCATATTATATTTTTTTTTAATTAAATATCGAATCATCGAAATATTAAAAAAATAATTAATGGGGCTACCCTAGGTAGCGAGCACCTTTCGATTTGTTTTTTATTTACTTTTCTATTTTTTTTTTAGAATACTCACTTTTTGAACAAAATTCTGCATCTTATGAAAATGATTTTTTCTCTTAAATTTAACCAGTATTTGAAAATTAGTTACCGAACCGACTTTTTTTTTTCATACTAATCATACCCTTCAACCTCATTCGTATGTTTGACTTTTTTTTTGTGTCAATGGATGCCCGTTAAATCAAAATTCTACCCTTGAACCTATATATGCTAAACTCAAGCAAAAAGTTTGCTTCATATCGAGAATTGAATTCTTGAAAGTCATCTTGGTGGTGCAGATGGGGACCGAGTTTCAACCATAGTGGATGAGCTGAACATACCGAACTCAAGCAACCTGGGCAAATACCTCAGGTTTCCCTCGGTTTGGGGACAATCAAAGAAAAATGCACTAGGGCACCTAAAAGCACGGATCCATGATAAGATTCAAGGTTGGAGAGTGAGAACATTAAATCACGCAGGGAAAGAGGTATTAATAAAAGTGGTGATAACAACAATACCAATTTATGATATGAGTGTTTTCTGCTTACCAAAAACGTGATGCTCTGAGATAAACTCGATGATAGCGGATTTCTGATGGTGACGATCACAGACGGGTAGGAAAGTTCACTGGAAAAGATGGGACACTCTTACTAGATCGAAAGAAGCGGGGGTACTTGGTTTTCGAGAGTTACATTACTTCAACATGACACTACTTACAAAAATGGCAGCACGGGTGTTAGAGGAGTCGGAGGCACTTTGGGTCCAAGTTTTAAATGGGTTATATTTCCCGAGAGACAAGTTTCTATCAGCAACGTAAGGGAGTTGTGCATCACGGGGATGATCAAGTCTACTTGTGGGTCGTGATATCATTCGTAGGGAACGATTATTGAGAGTTGGAAATGGCTCGGGTATCCAAATCCACAAAGACCAATGTATTAGCACAAAGAGAGGATTTCAAATGGAGGAATCACTAAGTCGGGACGAACACGCTGTGGCCCGAGTGCGCACCTTAATTTGACCGAATAGGCAATGGAATGGTGACATGGTTCGACAACAAGTTATACCCTCAAATGCAGATTACATTCACTGGATACCCATTCCTAGTGTGGAGGAACGCGATAAGCTGGTTTGGCCATACACGAAGCAAGGAGATGCCACGGTTCGATCGGTCTATCACCGATTGAAGGAGACAACCGATGACAGAGATAGACCAGGTCAAGCCGATGGAAACAGACTGAGAGCATTATGGAAGGGAATATGGAGGGCGCAAACGATCCCAAAAGTAAAAAGTTATATGTGGAAGCTCGCAACCAATGCCATTGCGGTTAAGAGCAACCTCATACGTCACAACCTTCCTAATGTATCTACGGAATGTCCAATATGCGGTGAGGTGGAAATAAGGGAGCACATGACTTTTGGATGCAGGTGGACACGCGCGATATGGTTCGGGGTCTTGGGGATCCGAGGTGCAGACCAAAATGAACGACCCATCGAGCAATGGTTGAATGACCGCATGAACGAACCCGGGTGCACGAGGAATGTGAGCCAATCTAGGTGGGCAATGTGTATGACGATATGTTGGCACATATGGAAAACACGATGTAAAGCTATGGTTGAAGCAAGAATGCCGCACCTGGGAGTTGTTACATCGAAGATCAAGACCTCGGTCGAAGAGTTTGGGAAGCTCCCAAAACAGCAACCTTCGACACAGGTTGATCGGGGAAGTGAGAGATGGTGTGCGCCATATAGCCGTGTGTCATCCTAATAAATTGTGATGCCTCATGATGTAAACAAACAAGTATGGGGGGCTTGGGGTGATAGCTCGTGACTCGAGAGGGGAGATTGTAGGTGTTCTGAACCGACGAAGTTGGAGTGATGGAGTGGAGATAATGGAGGCCATGGCCATTCTAGAAGGAGTGAAGCTAGCGATCAAGAAAGGGTGTAGTGTTGTGGAGATCGAATCGAACTCAAGTGTGGTTATAGCTCAACTAAAGGGAGCCACCCTACACTGGCGACTACGAGCTCTTCTCATTACCATATCCACAACTATAAGACAAGTCGAACAAATTACATGGAAAGCAATCTCGCGTGCACCTAACGAATGTGCAAATTGGATATTAGGCATTGAACTCCCGTGACACATTATCACGGAACACATAATAGTTCAGTGAAATAAAATGTAGAGTTGACCAAAAAAAAGAAAAGGTGATTAATCAAATTTAATTATCTACCTAATATTTTTTTTTCTAAAATGGTTGAAACATAATTAGTATTCTAAATTTAACGTTTATAGACTACCGAAATACTCGTTTTGAGAATATTTTTTAATCATCTCTTAAAAGTAGAAAAAATCTATAGTATGTAGATAATTAAATAGAATTCTAAGGAAACATACGGTGTTGAGTTTTGATTTTTCTATCGATCATAAATCCTATCAAAGTTGGTAAAATTATCAAAAATTAGCAATACGACTTTGATCAAATTTTATGGTCGATGTAAAAACTGAAACTCAACACCGTAGGTGTCGTGAGAGTTCTAATTTAATTATTTATAAACTATAATTTCATTTTTAATAATTTGAGATGGTTGATTTTTTTTTCTCAAAATGATTATTTCGATAGCTTGTAAACACAAAATTTAGAACATTACATATTATTCAACCATTTCTAAAGAAATAAACAAAAATATAATTGGTTGGGAATTAAATTAGAATTAGGAATGTCAATGGTGCGGGACGAGCTGAGTTCGCCTAATATCATCCCTGCACCGTGGGTTAGGTGCTCTCTAACAGAGCTGCACCGTTAGAGTGGCGGACCAGGTTCCTATTTAACCATTAAAACCAGGGGTGAACGAGTAGGCCGTGAAAACTGCGACCGAACCAAGACCGACCACGATCAGACCAAAAAGACTAAACCATTTGTGGACCGAAACCAATGGTTTTGGCTTATGGTCTTTTTCAGTTTTGGTCTTATTTCGGTCCTAGACCGTTAAAAACATGGGGGACATTAGCTATTTTTTAGTAAATTATTATATATGTGACACCTTTCGGAGACAAATTTAACTTATTTCAATAGAAGTAATTATAAAAAAATGAATTGTAATATAATTTGAACGGAAATTATTTTGATCGATAATAAATTATATTAGATACTATCTTATTATAGTAATTTATATAATTGTATATTATGATATTAAATTATATTGGATACTATAATTATTTTAATTTCGAAATGATTTTTAAAAAAGTCAATTTAATCGGTTGATTTCGATTTATAATGAAATCACGTCAATTGAGCAAAATAATACTTTGATATATTGCATATCTTATAAAAAAAGTAACAAAATTCAAATGGATAAAAGAAAAAAAAATTTAGATAAAAAAACCAATTTTATTGGTCCATTTATTGATTATGTTAAAAATATTGTTATTTATAATTATATATATGTCATTGTTATATTTATAATATAATTTATGTTAAACTAATTTTAATTTAATTTTAATTGTTTATTAATTAAATGAATATTTGTTTTATTAATTTTTGTATTTTAGTCAAATTTAGTTTTATTTGTTTTAAAAAATAACATTTATAAAACACAAAATAATACAATTTATATATATATAAACGGTCCAAATTGTCCAAACATAACCAAATTAAGACCGAAAAGACCAGGACCATTAAAACAGTCCTAACAACCCCGGTCTCGGTCTCAAGATCGAAACCAGAGGACCGAAAAATTCGATTCCGATTTTAAGACTGAATCAAACCAACCGAGATCGGTTTTTGCTCACCCCAATTAAAACACGGGCCACGACGCACCATATTTATATATTTTTTACTCTATTTACAAACCGATTACTTTATATATGCCATTTTTGTTGAAAGGCTAAAACGTCTTCATAACGTTTTACATATTTGCCCTTACTAATTTTAAGAAAACAAATTTTTACATATTTGTCCATATTTTTGTAATTACCATTACACTATAAAATTCAATTATTTATTTGATACTTTAAATATAATTATTAAAGCAAATCTCATATATTGTATACAACATCTCACGTTTATTTGCTGATTTTATTTAGTAATTAACATTTGTTCAACGTCATTTGTTTAATTATAATTTTAATTTACTTATGTATCTATATTAATTTTTTTGAAGTGGTTGAAATATAAGTAATATTCTAAATTTAGTATTTATAAACAACCATAATATTGATTTTAAAAATATATTTTTCAACCGTTTCTAAATTTTCACATCAACCAAAAAATGAGTTGTAATTCTAAAATTAGCAACACGAGTTATTTTTTATAAAAAAACGTAGGTATTGTAAAAACAAAATATAGAAAAGTAAGTATCAAGGAAAAATATTTCGAAATCTGGGTATACGCGCTACTGTGGGTAGCACGTTTTTTGAATAGGCGATACTCAAGATAGCATCATTTAATTCGTAATTAATCTATCTACGCACTGTAATTTTTTAAATTGTTTTTGAGTAAGTACATAATTCAATTTCTCACCTAATGCATTTAATTATTTCGGTCAAACTATAAAACAAGCGATGTTAGGTTAAAAAATCAATGTATTTATAATAAAAAAACATTACACTAGGTAGATAATTGAATTATGACATAAATGACATTTACCGTGGTGAGTTTGGACTTACAAGGTGTGAGTTATATATTTTTAAGTGAAATTTTCATATCTCAACTTACGGCAGAGCGTACAGTCAATCCGGAAGTCCAAATTTAATATTTTTTTTGCACAATTTGAATCAGAATTAAAATATCGATACATAAAAATTATATATAAAAAAATAGTGTTTTGGAATAGGCGCTACCTTGAGTAGCGCCTATTGAAAAAACGCGCTACTCACGGTAGCGCGTATACCCAGATTTCGAAATATTTTTCCTTTATACTTACTTTTCTAAATTTTGCTTTTTACAATACCTACTTTAAAAAAAAAATCTTAGCAACACTACTTTAACCAGATTTTATGATCGATGCGAAAATTGAAACTTAACACCATATGTGTCGTTAGACTTTTAATTTAGTTATGTATATACTATAGTCCTTCTGATTTTTTTAGAGATAGTTGAAAAAAATATTTTTCAAAATGAGTATTCTAATAGCGTATAAATACTAAATTTAGAATATTGCTTATTTTGCAATCACTTCACAAAAAATTAAAAGAGAAGATACATAATTATATTAAAACTATAATTAAACAAACAACATTGAACAAATATTAATTACTAAAGAGCATCAATATATAAGTATGTAGTGTTTACTACAATAATACGAGAGTTTCTTAAATTACCATGTTTGAAGTATATAAAAAATTAATTGGAATTAGTAGTATAATGGTAAAATGTTTAGCCATGTACGAGGTGTAGGGATCAAAACTTGCTAGAAGTATGAATTTTTCACCATTTTATACTGTAGTTTGGTAACTACGAAAATATGAGGTCGATTTGATAATAAGTTTACTTAAAACTAGTAAAGGTAAATATTTAAAAAATAACTGACAGTCTGCAAATGGAATTTCCATAAAGTTAATTCGTATTGTATAAATTAATTGTATACTTATTACATATTAATCCATAATATCTTAATGATAGGATTGACAAGCGGGTTGACACATATATTATGATCCGGCACACACTGCAGTGGTAGTGATTTATTAATACGAAACTCGCACCATAACCCGCGAGTTACAATACTGCGAGCCAAATTCTAACGTTGCACCGCGGGTTTGCGGTGCGCCACTACCCATTGACACCTTTAATTAAAACTATAATTAAACAAAACCGTCGTTACCCATTTGACACCCTTAATTAAAACTATAATTACACAAACGACGTTAAATAAATTAATGGGTTAATTACCTCAACTGTTACTTATGTTTGGCCCATGTGATTAAAATGTTACTCATCTTTTTTGGTGTAGCTGAAACATTACTTAAGTTTGAAGATGTGACTGAATGGTTACTCCGTGAAGTTTCCGTCAAATCTTACACTCTAAATGTCACGTGCAAAGCACATGCCCCAATTTAAACGATTTGACATCAATTGAAAGTATGATTATACCATCAACTCCCATTTCCCTCCAACCCAACCTTTCATACCTCATTCCGCACAGACTCTGTCGATTTGCAGCACCGAACTCCCCCTCCTCAGCGACATTGCATTTCGGAAACTACATCTGCAAGTAAGTTTTCGTTTTCGATTCGATTGAACTGCAACTTCATTTGCTTTTCGCATTCTACCGTGTGCTACCAGTTCGGTTTGTGTTCGCCTACCCTATTATCTGTGTTAATCTTCGATTCGTTTAAAGATTACGGTTTTGTTTTTGTTGTACGGTACGAAACGATCAAATTGTTGCAGAATATGTTCCTATTTCTGTGTGATTGTGCGATTTGCTGCAGAATATGAAAAGAGAAGGTTAAGGGTTTGGATATTGAGAAAGGAAATGCGACATGAAATATTATCATTAATTTTGAAAAAGGAATAAAGGCAAAATGTTGGTTTAGTAGTCTAGGAAAAACCAGTAATTCATAAGGCTGTATCAATCCCCTCATGTGAATTGTGAGGTAAAACTGTACTTCCTCGATTTTGTGATTAGATTGACGTTTTACAATCATTTCCTTTCCTTGATGAAGCAGAAGATATACGTTTTTATTTTATTATGACACTTTCATATATTCAGTTTGATGATGGGTACCTTTCATCATTACTAATAGAAAAACGATCTCTTAGGGACAAGTTTCAAGAGTAAACTTTGCTAAAATGTGTAGTTGTGCTGCTTATGTTCCATTTCCTCTTTGCTATTTCAATGAAATTGATTTAATAGATACTCACTCTCATTTGTTTGCTTACTTGCAGTGTGGCTTACGTTCTTGAACTACTCCATTTCGGAGTTTATGTTGATTGTTCCTCGTATTGTCTGAACTACTCCATTTCTGCACTTCTCAGCTAACCATGAGAGGTTTCCTCGTGTGGGTCCAGAAGAATCTCATCAAGGAAAGACCAGAGATGTTCATCAAGGGCGATACAGTGTAAGACCAGAGATGTTCATCAAGCTAGATATATGATGGGTAGTATTCCAGATGATGGATGATCTGAAGACACCAGAAAAGTCAGAAACCTTAATTGACATTTGTGTATGTTTGTGGATTGTCATAGTCAACACTGTTATTGCTTTCTTGTTGTCAGTTGGATTTGTATCTCTCGGATAAACCAAAGAATCTGGTGTCTTGTGTTCGTTGCACCAGTATTCATACAGACTACTGTAAAATTGACCCTCCATTTCAAACAAGTGCAATACAACACAACAATGTAAAACTTATAATGAAATATAATTATTTTGCATTTTGTTCTTCCATATTTTATATAAATCCCTTTTTTGTGGATGTATTCTGGATTTTTATGTTATGATGTATATTCTGGGAAACCGAAGTAACGGTTGGGTAACAAAATCTCCAAACTTAAGTCACCTTTTAATAACATTTTAGAAAAGATAACACTTCATTTAACAACATCTCCACAAACATAAGCCACCACCTTCGCAAAATACACATTGTTCTTCATCCTTCAGTTACAATTCATACTTCAGTTATAGACAAAGCTAAAACTAATTTCTACTAATTCTTCGCAATTGAACTTAGAACAAAAACAACAAAAACAATTACCAACACTGCAACTAACTTCCAATCAGGTCGACTTTCAAGAGCTCGGATTTTCGCAACATCCAATTGTTCTTTCAAATATTTCTCTCTTTGTTGAAATTGCATCACTGCAATCCGACCGTAAGGACACATAGCTGGATCTTCCCAATCAAAAAACTCACATCCGGGGTTCTATACAGACTACAACAGAAGAAACAACAAACAAGTACCTCATATTACAAATTAAGGTTAAAAAATAAGGCATTACGATTCAAATTACTGCAGCAAAACGAATTAGGGGTGCCAATTAGGGTTACCCACTGTCAAATTACCTCAAAATTGAGACATCCATGAAAACAGCTTCTGTGTTCTCACCGTGACTTTGTCAGATCTTCCTTCATTCTCCAGAATTTTCTCGCTCAAACTTGTTCAACACCTAAGGAACAAACTGATTATAAGTATACAAGGTTTATGGTAGTTTCGGAAGTTTACAATCTAAGCAGCTCACGTGACAAGTACAACACACTAGTTAACTGTGACAAATAACGACAGTTATAAAACTGAACAATTCAGTCACATATGGAAACACAAGTAACGGTTGAGCTCAAGTTTGGACGGTTCAGTCACATGTGCAAACATAAGTAACAGTTGAGATAATTAACCCTAAATTAATTACTAAACAATATTAATAGATAAACACGAGATCCTTAATAAGGGTAGTAGGGGGTAAATGATTCAATTCTCGGTAGATATATTTTTGGGTTAAATACCAATGAGTTACCTGAACTTTGGACGTTTTGCAACGAGCTACCCAAACTTTGAAAAAACAAAACGGGCTACCTCAACTTTAGATGAAGGTGAAACGAGCTACCTCCGTCCAATTTCCGACAACTGTTGACAGAAATTCGTTGGAAGTTCGTCGGAAATTCGTGAGAGGTAGCTCGTTGCACATTAACCAAAGTTGAGATAGCCCGTTTTGATTTTTCAAAATTCAGGTAGCTCGTTGCAAAACGTACAAAGTTAAGGTAGCTCACTGATATTTAACCCTATATTTTTCCCATTCAACCCGTACCTGCAAATAAGTTTAACCAAAAAAAGTTAAAATCACGAAGAAAGTTAAAAAAGTTTGATTGATAATTCAAGTTTTCAAATATAACTTTAATTCAAAAAAATCCATTTTCTTGCCCAAAGCTTTTATACGTGCCGGTCGGTCTAAAGAAAAAAATCTCCATTCGAACTAAATATTTCTGAAAAAAAACAACTAAATATTAATTATTAACAGTCTTCATAGAAGCCTGAAGAAAAAAGTTAATCAAATGCCTTACAAAAAAGTCAAATATTGCCATACCGAATCAAAGTATAAAAATACTCTGACCGATCCTCGATTCTATCCGCTATCTAGTTATTCATAAACTAATTTTGATGTTGAACTCTATGAATATATCTTGATTCCTCCTGGACGGAGGTTGATTACGAATTGACGATGAAATCCAACTGATTCTGATTGTTCACTATCTCTGCCTTTACAGTAGCGTTTTCTATCTTCAAATCTTCCCATTGTTTCTGTAGAGTCTCTGCTTTAGTTTGTGCAGCCATTGCCTCCTTTTCCTTTTCTCTGAGTTGGACTTCTGCGTTGCTGATCTTTGCCGTCAGAAAGTTGATCTCTTCTCTCAAGGATTTGGTCTCTTCTGGAGTCACATCGTCAATGCCTCGGGTTTGTTTTTTGCTGCTCTCTGCCATTGTCTTCCTTAGTAGACGAAGCTCTCTTATGTAATGGTGAAGTCTATCTATCATCAGTGAAAGAAACAGCACAAAACCTGCAAAAATAGAGGTCTCCAAGCTTAAAAGTACAGTCATGGAATTTAATCTAGAGGCTAAAACATTTGGACATTATCTAGATGAGGAAGTATGATGAGGAAGCAAGAAGTAAGATAAACGCCTACTCACAAGATCTACAATTTGGTTAATCTTAACCCATCTAGGCTCTAGCTATAGCAAAAGCTTACACAGATTTGAACTTTACTCTCCTCACCAGTGCAGATTAGCAAATATGTTGTAAAATTCTAGCAAAGTTTTATATGGTCATTCCCTCCATCAAGAATCATCAACAGAGCAATTTGAGGGCTTTTATAAGAGAGCACAAATTAAGAAATTTCACAAAAGTCTCAATTTGTAGAATGGATATTAATGAACTGAAAAGGGTGAGCTAATGCTTGAATGTCCGCGATCTCCACTTGATAATCTATATTCAAAAGATCCTTCATGGGACAATTCTTTTTTTTTGGGGGGCCGAATCATGGGACAATTCATTAACTTTGCAGTATCTCATGCATTCTTCTGAGACATATAAATTAGAAAAAGACTCTCCTCCACATCATATGTCATATAAATAAAATCTCTCTTTTACCGATGATGAGAAATAGCTCGAATCGCCTATAAAAATCAACCACCAATACTTTCAGCATGGATGAAAGTCCATATGACAACAATAGATATTAAAACAAGGTCACCCATGCTGCAGACTATTCTATTGCTTCAGGGTAATGTGGCTGCAGAAAAATGTTTTTCCTCAATCAGTAAATCTGAATTTTGGACTAAATGGCAACTGGTCATTAATTCTATTCACCCATACATCAATGCATTGATACCTCCACGCAGAAATTCAATTTGATTTGATAGGCCTCAAACTATCAACCAACTTGAAGGTTTCAAATATAAATACGATTAATTCACCACATTGCTCCTAAAACACCAGCAAATAACATTACAAAAATGGCAGTGGAATAACAGCACCATACGTGAGCAAATCCACTAAATCATGCCAAGTATATAAGAATACCAAAAGATACGTGATACATAAAAAGAAAAAGCCATCACGATTAGCATTTTTCCTAGTTCAGAACAGATTACCCATAAGAGAAGCTTCGAGCATGTTTTTGGCCACGAGAACCTGATCCGTCGGATTAAGAACGCCGGACTCCTCCGTACGCTGTCGGATCTCAAGCATACTGTAGACGCTGGACAATAGCACGACGAAGATCGTTGACGCTACCGTCTTCACCATCACCGGGCCTTTCCCGCGCTTGACGCGATCCAGCGACATTATCACCAGCTTCCTCAAAGGAGTCTTAAAGAGCAGCGCCAGGATCAACACCATCTCAGAGAGGATCACCGTGTACAGAAGGTGTATCATCTTCTCGTCTTCAGCTGGGAACCGGAACCCTAGGATCAAGAGGATCTCAGCAGATGGATTTTGAGAGGATTGAGGAGCGAATGGAAGAAACCATGAGCGCTTCCATTTTTCCGTGTGCTATTTGCGTCATATAGTATTTCTTTTGCCTCCACTTCGCTATTGGAAATGAGAAACCATTTAACCATTCCATTGGAAATTCTGAATTTATTGAATTTTCATATAGTTTATTTTTTTTTTAAATCAGAAAGTACCACCAACAACAACTAAAAACTATTTATCTTTGATTTTTTTCACTATCAAACATTATGAGTTTCAATATGCCTGATGGAGAGTTCGATAGAGAATGAAAATTGTCATCCAGATTAACACATTCCTTAGCCAAAACATCTGTCACCCCATTAATTTCCCAGAACACGTGTCTGATTTTGAATATGTTAAAATCCAAAATAATTTTCTTTCAATCCAAAATGAGAGACATTAGTGGTCTATCTAAGTTTTGTGACACGAACCCGACCTGGCGGGTAGGCGGGTCGACCCGCCTGACCCGCCCAAATCTGTGCAAAAGAGAATAGAAGATCTTTGCATATATGATATACCCTAAAAATACATACATAATGCTTTCTAATTCTGTGTCTAAGGTAGTGCATTTGGATTTTAGTTTTTGGATAACAAGTGAATAGTAATTCCTTTCATAATGATAAAGTTGTCGATCATAAATGCTGCAAAATAGTAAATATTTAATCATTTGATTCACAATTCAAATAAGATATCACACACATGTTGTTCCATACTTTCAAGTACCATCACATAAACTTCTTCAAGATAAACACACTAAGAAGAATCCAAATTACAACAAAAAACATCTAAATTCTAACCACGCATAATTCCACACACACATAATCAATATCCAACCAAAACATCCAAATTCTAACAAAAGCATCAAAAATCCAAACCAAAAGAAAATCAAGAAGCACACTTCCACGTTCCACCAAACTATTTCTTCAAGATAGATCTTTCAAGTTTCATGCTTGTGACTCTTTCTCATTTATGATAAAATCGTCAATCTCTTGCTCCAAATTTGTTTCTTCATCTTCTTCTATGCAAACATATATTTGTCATATATATAATCATAAAACAATAAGAAACTAAAATTTAAAAATATTATAGATATTACTTGTCTCGTCTTCAATCCAATCTCTAGTGCACATAATTGCTTCCACAGTTTCCGGCTTGAGCGAGCTTCTGTATTGATCGAGAACACGACCACCAATATTAAATGTTGATTCAGAAGCAACTGTTGTAATAGGGATGCTGAAAATATCACATGTCATAGCATAAAGAATAGGAAATCGAGTCGATTCCCCATGCCAATAATCAGAACATTCAAAGTCTTCTTCCTATCAAGTAGTTCTTCTTCCAAATATCAATCAAGTTGCGATTTTTGAGTTGATTGACTACTTGATCTTAAATCATCAAATTCCTAACACACATATTAAAAAAACATATAAAATAGTTCAAAGATTAGGAAAAAAAATTAAAATTAAAGAAGACTTACATTGAGACATTGCCTCCAACGGTCAAATGATGCAACACTTGATCAGTGTAAGAAGAGGTTGAACGACCCTTTCTACCAACCTGAGATTTCTTCTGAAAATAAGAAGATGCTACAGATGACTTATCCATATACACATTATACAACTCATACAACTTAAACCAAATCGTTTCAGCTTCAACGAGCCCATACTCTTCACCATGCAACCTTTTATAAGCGAACTCGACAAACTCAAACTTGTATCGAGGGTCCAAAATAACAACAATTGCCAAAATGACACTATAGTTGGTCCAATACTTATCAAATTTGGACCTCATACGATCAACCATACCTTTCATGAACGAGCGCTCACCGTCATAACTTTTCTGCAATGTGTAATTGATAACAAACACCAACGGGAAGTACAAATTTGCAGTAGGATACTTCGTTCCCAAAAAAAGCGTAGTCAAATCATAGAAAACACCTAAAAATTCTGCAATTGCTTCCAACTTTGCCCATTCAGCCTGATTAGGACACACAACTGAATTTCTTAAGTCCATGTGACGAATCACACTCTTATAGTATAAAACATTTTTAAGCATGAGAAATGTAGAATTTCACCTGGTTGGTACTTCTTGCCGCAAACCTTGACGATTATCCAACTTCATATCACTGACATTTTTAAGAAATTCATTTTTTATAATCTGTGAGCCTCGAATGTACTTGACAATTTTTCTGATACTTTTCACCGCATCATCAACTTCTTTCAAGCCTTTTTGCACAATCAAGTTAAGAATATGAGCACAACAACGGATATGGAAAAACTCACCATCCCAGATAAGTGGATTGTTGAGTGACAACTTATCTTTCAACACTTCAATACAAACATCATTTGATGAGGCATTATCCAAAGTCAAACAAAATACTTTATCAAGAATTCTCCAACTCTCCAACATGTCATAAATTTTTTCAGCTAAAGCCCTACCAGAATGTGGAGGTGGCATAAAGTAGAAACCTAAGATGACCTTACGCAATACACAATCAACATATATAAAATGTGCAGTCAAACATATATAACCATCAGTTGTAAGAGATGTTCACAAGTCTAAAGTTAGACAAATTTTACTACGGCAAGAACTTATCAACACTTTGACATTATCCTTCAAAGAACTTTATTTCTTCATAACATCATATTTAACTGTATTCCTACTAACCAATTGCATATTTTGTCGTAGATATTTGAAAACTTCTTTGATACCAGCATATTCAACAAACTGAAAGGGCAAGTTATGTCCTACAATAACATTTGTAAGTAACCTTATAAATTTTTGAGGATCAAACTGAGAGCTTTCGAGAGTAACAGTGTTTCTATTAGCTGCAATGAACATTTGACCTATGTACTTAAAATTTCATTTTCCACATTTCTTCAAATGACGTTTCAAATCCCGACCCGTCTCTTGCGGCGGGTGAGACGGGTCAACCAAAAAATGACCCGTCGTGCCTTTTTTGTGACCCGAACCCGAATCATTTTTGGGTCGGATCATAATTTGACAGTTCTAGGTCTATATGCATCTTGATTCTCAATTATCAAATTAGTTGCTTCCTGGGCGTCTGCTTCAACGTGAAAATTCTGCACTCTCAAATTCACTGTCATGGTTATACCATCTTTTATAGCCTACAGTTCCGCCACGAGACTATTGGTAATTCCAATACACATTTGGAAGCCTTTTATCCAACCTCCCCATTCCTTTCGCATTGTCTCCGCTCCTCCTGTCGGGCATGGTTCCCCTTTACTTAGTCATCCTCATTTCATATAGTTATTATTTATCTTTTACGTCCACTTCCCTGTTTCTTTAATTTTTTGTTTACAAAAAAATAATAATTATGACTTATGAGTTTAGTGTCATAAACCACATTTAAGTGGTATAAGAGTTCAATTTTAATTGACTGTTTTTTTTGCCAATTGACTGTGTTGAGTTGTGTTATTTTTCGTTATGAGTTATGTTGTTTTTCGTTGAGTCCACATATCAAATTTGTCTTGGTCAGGCATGGACGAGAATGGGGGTTTATTAGATTAAAAAAAACACGATTGAATTAAATGTATTAGTGTCATGTCATAATTAAAGACCTCTCATAGTTTGGGGGATTGTTAAAATATTTCACTATTGCTAAATATACGACATCGGTAGTTTACAAAAATTTAAGCATTATATATATAAAACGAAATTCTATTTGCAGATTATAAATTACTTTATACATACCACTTGTGTCGAAAGACTAAAATGTTTTAATAACTTTTTACATATATGTTCTTATTACTAATTTTAAGGAAACTAAAGATCAAATCAACCTCATATTTTCGTAGTTACCAAACTATAATCTAAAATGGTGAAAAATTCATACTTTTAGCAAAATTTGAACTCTAACCTTTTATATACTAGCTAATTTTTTTTAGCACTACGCTACTAATGCTAATTATTATTTTTATATACTTCAAATATAATTAATTAATTATTGAAACAATTCTCATATTATTGTATTAAATATCTCATGTTTATTTATTGATATTTTTTAGTATATTTTAAATTAAGATATATTTGAAATGGTTGAAAAATAAGATATATTTTAAATTTAGTATTTATATGACAACAAAATGACTTATTATTCTTGAAGCATGTTTATGTATGCAGAAGAAACGTCCATCCTTAAAATTTGGAGACCATGACATTAAAAGTAGGTACTATACATTTTTTGAAAAGTAGGTACTATACATTTTTTTTTCTTCTAAAAAAGTAAGTATATAGAAAAAATATTTAGAAATCTGAGTATACGCGTTACTTTGAGTTATAATTATATACTCATCTCTAGAGTGTTATGATTTTTTTTAAAAAGTAAGCATTTGTTTTTTTAGAAAAGTAAGTATACAAAAATAATATTTCGAAAAATAGGTATACGCGCACCTCAGGGTGACGCCTATTCAATAGGCGCCATACCAAAGTGGCTCCTATTGAACACAGTCAACTTTTTTTAAATATATTTTCTTCGATAACGACGACTCGATGTTTAATTAAAAATAAAATTATGTATCTATTAAAAAATAAATTTAAAAATTATAGTAAGTAGATATTTTACTTGCGATTCAAATGATGCAAAAAAAATACCAAATGTAATATTTTTTGCTTCATTTGAATCACAATTAAAATATCTACTTACTACAATTTTTTTAAATAGATACATAATTTTATTTTTAATTAAACATCGAGTCGTCTATATCAAAGGAAATATTAAAAAAAAAATAGTTGATTGTGTTGAATAGGCGTCACCTTGGTATGCGCGTATGTCCAATACGCGCTTCCCGGGGTGCGTTTATACCTATTTCTCGAAATATTTTTTTGTATACTTACTTTTCTAAAAAAAAACACAATTGCTTATTTTTTTTAAAAAATCGAGTGTTACACATAATTATCTGTTATAGATAGTTATATGTCACAAATAATATTTATATTAGCTGTAAATATTAGATTATAATTAGTTTGCTATTATTCTTAAAAAAATTTCTTATCTCCTCGTAGACCAAAAATATTTTTTGGCCCATAGATAAAGCAATCTTGTTTTGTATCTCATAGATTGACTCAATAAATAATTATTCTGTTATGTATTTAAGCATCGTCCACCAATTTTCATAACCTTTATCGGGGTGTTTGATTGGGGTATTAAATTTGTATTAGTCTTAACTAATATATGTATTAATTAATACAATGTCTGATTAGAAAAAATAGTATATAGGGAAAAGTCTGAAAAATAGTCCATCATGTTTGCACAAAATGGTTTTCGGTGTAACTTGTTTTTTAGTGATGGTTCATGGTTCAATACGTTTGAAAATTATGGTAATTGGTACATATGTTACTTTTCTGTTAAAAAATTCCGTTAAATATTTTTCATATTTGCAAAATTAACCAAATATTTTTCTAAATGTTACAATTACACCCTACAAACTTACACTAATGTTTCAAACAAGTCCCGACTCGATTCGACCCATACTGGGGGTCCCCTAGCTAGGCTCCGAACCCCGACCAGGTCACCCAACCCTGAGGACCTGGTCTGGGCTCGGACCCAGACCATAGGACGCCCGATTGGGGCTCAATTGGAGCCCCAATCAGTTTGGACCGAACCTGGGTGGTTTCTGTTTAAACGATTGGGGCTCCAATTGAGCCCCAATTCGGGTCCTATGGTCTGGGTCCGAACCCATACCAGTTCCCCAAACCATGGGGACCTGGTCTGGGTTTGTACCCAGACCATAGGACCCCCCGATTGGGGCTCAATTGGAGCCCCTATCGGTTTGGACTGAACCTGGCTGAGTTCGGTTCAAATGATTGAGGCTCCAATTGAGCCCCAATCGAGGGTCCTATGGTCTGGGCTCAAACCCCAGACTAGGTCGCCCAACCATGGGTACATGGTCTGGGTTCAAACCCATCCAGGAACCCCGATTGGGGCTTCAATTGAGTCCCAATCGGGGGTCCTATGGTCTTGGTTTGAACCCAGACCAGGTCCTCAGGGTTGGGTAACCTAGTCTGGGTTCAGACCCTGGTTAGGGGACCCCCCTGTTAGGGGTGAAAGGGAAAACCGGTTGGTCCGAAAATCCGGTGAAAACCGAACCGGTCCGGACCGAAAAATCCGGTCCGAAAATGTACGGTTCGGTTTATGGTCGGATTTTTTTTACTTGAAACGGTTTTTTAGACCGTTCGGTCTACAACTCTAAAAGACCGTGGAGTCCGGTCCGACCATTTATATGTATATTATTTTAGATATTGTGTTAGTTAGTATTAATTAATATAATTAATCAACGAATACAAACAAATAAATTTTTTCTTATTTAATAATTATTTTAGTTGTTTAATCGGTTTAGTAGAAATATATGTAAAAATTGTTAAATCAAATTATTTTGTTGTTTAATTTGATTTTGAATACTTATTTTGGTTTTGAATGTGTATTTTTTTGCCTTTTCGGTTTAAACCGAAAATCCGGTCCGAAAATCCGAAATCCGAATGGACGGTTTATTTTTCCTTATACGGTCTTTTGGTCGGACTTTTTTTTGAAGAAAAACCGGTCCGAAAATATAGGTCCCCGACCGAATAGTGAAAAAACCGGTCTGACCGGTCCGGTTTCACCCCTACCCCCTGTGTGGCTCGAATCGAGTCAGGACTTGTTTAAAACATTAGTGTAAGTTTGTAAGGTTTAATTGTAACATTTAGAAAAATAGTTGGTTAATTTTGTAAATATAAAAAATATTTTATGGAATGTTTTAACAGAAAAGTAACGGAGGTACCAATTACCATCATTTTCAAAAATGTTGGACAAAAAACAATCGTTTGGGTTGGAAAACCATTTTCGTCAAACATGTTGTACCATTTTGAGACTTTTCCTTAGTATATATTAACTAATATCTTTGTATTAGCTAATACACAATTATAGTATTAATTGTGTACTAACTAATACATTATCTAACCATCGTGTTATTTAATACATAGTAAAAATTTACTTAACTACCATTAGTCTATTAACACTATATAAGAATAGTTTATTATGTTAGTTTTCAACTTTTATCAAACTTTGTGAATTTTAATATAAAATATTTTAAATTTATTATTTACTCGAATTATCTAATAAGAAGTAACAAAAAAAATAATATATTAAATGAAAAATAAAATAATGTAATACTATTTATAAATTTCCATTATTAATTCTTCCATATATGTTTTATTTTACAAAATTTGAATAACTAAGTCAAACACAACAGCAGTTGTTAGGTACCATTCAAATTCAGAAATAGTTTCTCAGTTCATTTTGACGATGATAAATGACATATAATTAATATTTTAAAAAGTTAGCTAAACATTAATGAATAATTTACCTAATAACATTTTAATAATTACTTATCTATTTGATATTTTATAAAAAAAATAAAAAAATATTAAACAAACATATATCATTTGCTATATTTTTTCTAACTCTTTATGTGCATGTGTCATGAAAAAAACTTAGAAGTGATTATTTAACTGTTTCGGTTCCATAGTTTGCTAAGTGTGGTTCCACATTTTTTTTTTAAAAATCACGTTGTTTTGTAAAATCAAGTTATTTTTATAAAATCATGTTCTTACACATGTTTGTAAAATCAACGCAATACTCTATTTATTTTCTCTTCAATCCACTATGGGAGAAAAGTGAGATAATGGCTCAGCGGGACGACTCAAATAATATTGAGTTGTGAATAATTTATTTATTTGATTATTCATGGCTCAAACACTATTGAGACGTCATTTTATTAAAAACAAAAAAGAAATTATTTTTCGTTACTCAAATCTCAGAGCCGCGAAATAAACAAAAATTCACGGCTCTTTTTTTTTAGCTGTCATTTTTTTAAAGAACTTATTATTTTTTTATTTTTGCTATTTTTCACGGCTCGATAGTGATTGAACCGTAAAAACTAAAAATTATTTTTGACGGCTCCTTTTTTTAGCCATCCTTTTTTAAAGGAATTAATTTTTTTTCGCTATTTTTCATGGCTCAATCACTATTGAGCCGTAAAAAATAAAATAAAATAATTTTCACGACCTTTTTTTTAGCCGCCTTTTTTTATTAAGAATTAATATTTTTTGTTTTCGCTATTTTTCAAGGCTCAATCACTTTTTGAAGTCTTATGCATGGTAGTGACATTTTAAGGATGAAATTGCAAAGATTAGAAGAGAATAGTCTTATGCTTAAATGAGTATACTGTGTGTATGAACTCAAAAACGTAATGAACGTATGTAAAGCAAGAGTATTTACAGGGATGGAACACCAAACCGTTTTATGCAACTTAATATCTTTGTAAATATAGTGTCGTTAGAGATAAGGATAACAGATATTACGGTTATCACGTAATATTACAGTTGCCTTATGTAATCTTTGTAGAATATGTGCCCGATATACGCGGGATATCGTGGCTATATATTCAGTGTCGGTTGTGTGACCAGAGTTGAAAGGTTTGTCTGTCTTGTCGAGCGCTCCCATGGAGAGCAGTAGGAGGTTTTGACCTTGGCCGGTGGTGACCTGTAATAGGGCTTTGGTGTCCACTTTAGTATTGGGTTTGGTGCTGGACCACTTTATGGATGTGAGCTTACTCTTACTGTGGTCCGACCTAGTTCTGAATGATTTGAGTTTTGCCCCCTTTGAAAAGTTATTGGGCCTTTGAGGCATTACTTTTATTGAGTTGTCAATATTGATACCCAACATTTGCCCCCGAAGCTTGAGTGAAGTTTCCTCGGTCGAGCTTGATTTTGTGATAGAGGGTTTGAGATAGTGACTTCTCGGTTAGACCTTTTGATGTCCCTAACTTCTATTTGTGACTTCCGTAAATAGGGGTAGGCTAACTTTTTTTTCCGTACAGTTTCGACTTTTTGTCTCCACGTTTGGGTTCTGACATTTCTTCGATTTTACCCCAAAGGGGGAGTATTTATTGCCTGATTTTTTCTGGACATACCCGTTCGGTTTCTTCAGTTTTGGCTATAAAAAGCCAAACTTTTACATTTAGCCATTTACGCGCTCAAGCTTTTTCATTCGAGTTTCAGAGATCAAGTGTTCCTTTCTGTTCCTCAATTATCTGTTTGAGCTTTTCCTTTCCTACCTTTTACTCACAGTAAAAAAATCTTATTTTTACTACCATGACTGCCAACAAGAATCAATCTTCCGGCAATGGATCATTTTCCAAACCTTCTCCTGCCAGTCTTCTTCCGGGAAGAAAGTCGCGACAAGGGTTTTTAATGCCCCTCTTACTATCAGGGATGCTTCTACCCCAGTACAGGACCAAAGAGCTCCTGTGCCTAAACCGACTTCTGGAAATCAGGTGGTCCCACCGATTGTGGTGGACGTTCCTGAGACCAATGTCCTATCTTTTTCTCTGACATGTAGTCTTTTTCTGTTCTTTTTGCTTCATTTTAGGCGGTATGATGCCTAAAATGTCCAAACAAAGCATCATGGCATGACAAGAACAATACTAAAATAACAAAAAGGATGAAACGAACATTGGTGGATGACTTCTGGGCTACCAATTCCAACTACAAGAATATTATTTTGTCTGTAAGGGTAGTTTCCTTGGGAGCTATTTCAGCCGGAGCGGGATATTCCTCCGAGCTTTGGCGAGCTGTCGGGGAGTGATCAGAATGCCATTAATGACTTTTTCCGACTTCATATGCAACCATACTTTTGTTCGGTCAGCTCAGTGACGGAGACTTCATAGTCCATGCTTAGGCTGACGGACATTCATCAGTCCGCGACAGTCTCTATTGATTGGGTAATTTTCTAACCCTTTTTCTTGTCTGGCTTTGTGTTGTAGGCACTCGGGGACCTAAACTTCCCAGTCTCTATTCAAAGCAGGCTAAGACAGGTGTTAGGAGTTATGATAAGTATGTGATTATTGTATAGATTGTTTCTATAGTCATTCAAATCATTCTCTCTCGTGCTCTTGAGTCTTCTAGTGATTTCTAGTAGAGTCTAGTCTATAGCTTGGAGTCTTGTAATCTTCATTATTTCTTCTCATTAGATTAGACTATAAATAGGTGATGATTCAGTCTGTAACTTCAACTTGTAAAAATTGAAGAAAGTTTCCATGTTTTCTGGTAATTCCGTTTTAACAGAATTTTCGATTGCTTGATCTTCAAGTCATTCATTCTTCACTCATTTCTCTCTTCAATCTCATTTGAGATTGACTAATATGGTATCAGAGCTGCAAGAATCTGGTGACATCAACATCTGATTCATCTTCAAGCATCGATTTCTCCGATCAAATCTCAGGATTCAGTTCGTTCATCGTTTCCGACTTCAGCAATGCATGATCTGGTTCCTCCAACATTTTGCGAACAAGCGCGTCTGTCTTCTTACTGGAGATGACAATTTCCAGTCTTGGAAACATCAGGTACTTCTTGCTGTTTGTGGATTCAACCTTGAATCTCATATGTATGGTGTTAGAGACATTCCAATGTAGATTGTTAATGAAAATGGTGAAAATATTCCAAATCCTGTCTATTCTACATATCTGCAACGAGATAGTGCCTTAGCTTCATGGCTTCTAGTGTCAATCTGTCCTCAAGTAAATAGATCACCTACTAGGCTGCATGACTGTAAGTGCAATTTGGTCCAAGCTGCATCAAATGTTTTCATCCTCATCCACTACTCGAGTTATGAGTTTCTATGGCAGATTGAAGGCTAGAAAACTCATAACTCAATCGGTTCGTGATTATTTAACGGATATTCAGTCTACTTGCGACAGTTTGGCGAGTTGCGGTCATTCAATTGATGAAATGCAACAGATATCAATTGTTCTAGATGGAGTTAAAGGACAATTCGATAATGTTGTTGCTGTAATACATGCAAGTAGGAATCCATATGACCTTGCATCAGTCAACTCTGTACTTTTGGATGCTGAAACCAGAAGTCGTGATCAACTGTTTGATCCATTGCTATTGCCTCAAGCAATGGTTCACAGTACTGAAGATGTATCAAAGAATTGAGGATCAAATCATCTCAATACAATAGCTTCTGCATACGTTCAAAGTGGAAGCATATTTGGAGGACAAAATCAGGTGTCTACTCAGAATCAATATACAACCTCAAATCAAAATAATGGTTGAAGAGGATATGATGGACGAGGCAGAGGAGGAAATAGACCACAATGCCAATTGTGTGGCAAAGTCGGTCATCTTGTTAACAGATGCTATAAGAGGTTTGATGTCAACTTTCACAGAATCAATCCAACAAATGGATCAACTGGACAGATGTCTGCAAACGTTTGTCAAACATCGTGGAATGACTGGAATGAAACCTCAGATCAACTCAACATCTCTCAATCTCAGCATAATCCTTCTTTAAGTGTTACTCTATGTTGGGTATTGATAGTGACATCCTAATAAGGAAAAGGCCCCAGAGACCCAATAACCATGGAGGGGGGTGAACCCAGATTATTCGAACCGGATCGGCCCATGCTAAAGTCGATGTAGCCCTCAATAGAGTGGCCCAAAGTCGAGCCCAGGCTAAGATGGATGCCAAAGGTTCCATCGCTGGTCTCCATTCACCACCAAGTCGTGAACTCCTATTGCTCGCCATAGGAGTGCTCGCCCTGAAGAGAGCCCTACCTCTCTCCTCTGGTCCCACCAACCGTTCCTAAAGATATGGCCAAGATATCCCGCATATCTCAGGCACATATTCTCTAAAGATTACATATGGTAACTGCAATATTACGCCATAACCGTAATATCTGCTATCCTAATCTTTACCAGCACAATATTTACTAAGATATACTGTTGCCTTCTACGGTTTGGTCTCCCCTACTCTATAAATACTCTTGCTTTTCTATACATTGATTACGTTTTGAGCTATATACACACATACTCATTTAAGCATCGGAGAGGGACCCAGAGACACCCCCTCTGTTGCGATCCCCTTCCTGCAGGTTCACCGGAGCTAAGGCGAGAGCACCTTTCAATCATCCATTGGCATTCAATTCACTGCTAGATCAACATTCATGAAATCAAGATCCAACACTCTACACTCTGCACCTCAGCATCAACCTCAACATCACTCCTTCAATTCTTTAAATGTTGTCTCTCACTCGGTACCAAACTCTGTCAATTCTGCAATGTTTCTTCCTACATCTCCTTCTATTGGACAGTATCCGTATATGCTTCCATATGGATTTGCAAGCACACCTCTTCCTGCTGGTGCTGCACCTGCCTCTTCTGTCAAATCATACTCCTCAAGTGAATTTTGCACCCGTTCCTCAGCCTCAGCAGATTCGTACTGATCAGATTTGGTATCTAGATTCAGGGGCATCAAATCACATTTCAAATGTTCAGCATGTTGGAGCTAAACCATACAAAGGTGCAGGTACAATTCAAGTTGGTAATGGTTCACATTTATCCATTTCTCACATAGGAACATCTGTGATAAATACTAGTTCTAAATCATTGTTTCTTAACAATTTACTTTACTCTCCTGAAATTACTAACTTAGTTTATGTCTCTCATTTTTCCAGGGATAATGCTGTATTTTTTGAGTTCCATCCTTCGTATTGTCTCATACGTGATTCAGCTACTAAGAAGGTCTTACTTCAAGGAGAAGAATCGGGAGGATTATACAAGTTAGACTTCTGTAGTTTTAGTTCTTCTAGATTTTGTAATAAGAACACTGGTATTGAAGGAACTTGTCACAATGTTAATGTTGTTGATTCTGCTATTCTTTGGCATCAAAGACTTGGACATGCATCGTCTAAAGTTCTGAATTTTGTATTCACTCAATTTGATAAAAAGTGTTCATCTTCTTATGGTTTATGTTCTGCTTGCTCTGTAGGTAAAAGCATACGCCTTCCATTTTCTAATTCTACATCTCAGTATACTAAGCCTCTTCAATTGATTGAGGTTGATCTGTGGGGACTTACCCCTGTGACTTCAAATGGAAAGAAATTATATATGAGTATAGTTGATGTATACTCGAGGTATACGTGGATTTATTTTCTAGATAAAAAGAGTGATGCTGCCAATATATTCATTCAGTTTCATACTTTGGCCGAAAGGCAGTTGTTGTGTTCTTTACAAGCTGTTCAAATCGATGGAGGAGGAAAATTTAAAACTCTCTCTCCTTATTTTGTTCAAAAAGGCACTGCTCATAGGATTACTTGTCCGTATACTTCTGAGCAAAACAGAATAGTTGAACGTACACATAGACATATTGTTGAAATGGGACTAACTCTTATGTATCAAGCAAGCTTGCCTATGCAGAACTGGAGCGATTCCTTTTTCACAGCTGTGTTTTTAATCAATAGACTTCCTACTCAGGTACTTTCTAGGCTTTCACCTCATGAAAAACTATTTGGTAAGGTACCTGACTATTCTATGTTGTGGGTCGTTGGTTGCTTGTGTTTTCCATTTACTCGTCCGTTCAATAGACATAAGCTTGATTTTCGCTCAACCCCTTGTGTTTTTCTGGGATATTGTTCTCAACAGCATGGCTACAAGTGTTTAGATTCTAATGGTAAACTCTCCATTTCTAGGCATGTTCGTTTTCATGAAAATGTGTTTCCATTTATTCTGTCTTCTGCTCCGAAAAACACTTACACTAGTGAACCATTTTTTCTTCCATTTGGTTTTGTTGATATACCTACTGATCAGTCCAATATCTCTTCTACTTGTCCTGCAATTTCATCGCCTACTAATTCTTCTTTAAATTCTATTCCTTCTAATGACATGTTTAATTCTCTTCCTGCTATGGAGGTACCTGGTTCTGTGTCTTCAGAAAATGATTTAGCTCCTCACATTGAATCTTCAGGACATCAAGATGCTGTAATCAGGTATGTTCCCTCCTCAAACAATGGTTTAGTTGAATCTTCTAGATTTGTGGCAAATGGTACTAATGATCTTCCTTTAGCATCAGCACCTTCAGATTCTAACAGGTCTTCAGAGCATTTAAACTCTTCTGGTCGTAGACAAAACATTCATCCTATAATGACAAGATCAAAAGTTAATTCTCAATTTGAAGCTTTAACTGAAGTTAAAGATGATTCAGTGGTTTTACTTGAATCAGAACCATCATCAATACATGCAGCTCTTCGAACTACACAATGGTCTCAAGCTGTTCATGATGAGCTGCAAGCTCTGTCAACCAATAACACTTGGTCTATTGTTTCTCTACCTGAAGGACGTATTCCAGTAGGGTGTAAATGAATTTTTAAGATCAATCGCAACTCATATGGTTCAGTAAACAGATACAAAGCACAGTTGGTTGCTAAAGTTTTTTCACAAAAATCTGGTTTTGATTTTTATGAAACCTTTAGTCTTGTTGTTAAATCAACTATTGTTCGCATTGTGTTGTCTTTAGCCTTAACTAATAAGTGGAAGCTCAGGCAAATTGATGTGAATAATGCATTTTTACATGGTGAACTTACAGAAGAAGTGTTCATGACTCAGCCTCCTGGTTTTGAGCAGCGTGACTCCTCTGGAAATGTTATGGTATGTAAGCTTCATAAAGCGTTATATGGTTTAAAACAAGAACCGAGAGCTTGGTTTGAAAAGCTCAAGCATTTTCTGTTAGGTCAATTAATATTTCATGTATCTAAATCTGATAAATTTTTGTTCATCAAAAAGTCTTCTACAGGTTCTGTTTTTCTTCTAGTATATGTGGACGATATAGTGGTCACTGGAAACAATCAGTATGATATTGAAGAAGTATTTCCTCAGATCAATACTGAGTTTAAGCTCAAAGACTTAGAATCCCTTAACTATTTTTTGGGTATGGATGTGCAGGTAAAAGATGATTGTTTACTTCTCAGTCAACATAAGTATATATCAGAGCTGCTTCTTAAAACAGGTTTGAATGACACATCTCCCATGCCTACGCCTATGACAGGTAATTTTTTTGTCAAAAATCTTATGTGATAAGGATAGTGTTCCCTGTCCTAGTGAAGAGTTGTATAGGAGTACTGTGGGTGCTCTTCAGCATATCTGTGCTACTCGTCCAGATATTGCATTTGCTGTGAACAAATTAAGTCATTTTGTTCAAGCACCAACCTTAGTTCACTGGAATGCGTTGGTTCATGTGTTGAAGTATCTTAAAGGCACTTTGTTTCATGGCATTTTATTTCAAGCTACTTCTTTACAGACTAATGAAGTGTCTCTTGTTTCATATGCAGATGCAGATTGGGGTAGTGATCCAACTGATAGGAAATCAATATCTGGACATTTTATTCTTCTTAATGGTAACCCAATTATGTGGAGCTCCAAAAAGCAATCTGTCATTTCTTGATCATCTGCTGAAGCTGAATACCGAGCAATTGCAAATGCTATATGTGAAATTATGTGGGTGAGATCCTTACTTCAAGAACTTCAGGTTTCTCTATCTTCTATACCAGTTGTTTGGTCTGATAATACAAGTGCTATTGGTTTGACTGAAAATCATATACATCACTCAAAAATGAAACATGTTGAGATGGATCTTAGTTTTGTTCGGGAAAAGGTTACTAATGGTCAGGTGATTGTTAATTTTGTACCTTCTGATGATTAGTCTGCATATATTCTTACAAAACCACTCACTGAAAAGAGTTTTGTTCCTCTTCGCCAAAAGCTTGGTGTTTATTCTCTGGAAGAAGTTGAAGTTTTGTCTAAATGTCCTACTGAAGGTTATCTGCTGATGCTTGGTTGCTGGTATTGTCTGATGATTCTCTTTTATGTTCTTTCTGAATATCTTGCCCATTTGTTGTTTCATATCAGATATGTGTCATGCCTTGTGTTCTCATTTGTTTTGATATTTTCTAAGTTGTTTGTTCTGTTTTTTTTCTTGCACTATCATCTCTTATTAGAATTAGCTGATTACTGTGTTCTTGCTTTTCTTACCTTGGCACTAATCATAACTCATTCGTCAAATAGTTTTGTATTGATTTGGTACTATGTGATGTATCTCCTTCTCTTATTAATTAATCATTCTTTACTTGTTTTCCTTATGATCATATATTGGTGATATCTTTCTTCTTCAGCTCTTCATGATCTCATCTTGATTTTGAGTTAATCCTAGATATTGTTTTGATAGCTCATCGGGTTTAGTTCAAAAATAACCACTGAAGAAGAAAACATCAAAGATACTTCTTCTTTGGTTTGAGAATGAAAAGATGAATGCTCAAACCTTCCAACCCCAATGAAAAGATGAAGGCTCAAACCTTCCTATCATAAAAAAAATATATAAAAAAAAAAGAAGAAGAAAAGAAAGAGGAATTGCAAATGAAAGATGAATTCGAATCTCTGTCAGGATGACTCTATCAAGTTTTGATGTATATCATGCGTCTTTAAAAGGGATTTCTCTCATATATCTCATAAGGTTGAAACGAGTATTTGTTATGATTGGTTTAGTAGAGAAGCTGTATAGTATACTGAGTAGTGATCAATACTAACTTGTTGAGCTTGGTTTATGATTTGAATACCTTGGGAATTGAATTGTAAAGAATTATGTGGTCTTCTAATTTTGTTTTGAGATGATATGATGAAGAAAAGGAAAATTGAACTGCAATCTAGATTGTGGTCAAGGTTGGTGAGAATTGCAAATAGACATTCATATCTGGTTTTCAAAAACATAATATGGTTTAAGTATGCAGAAGGAACGAAGAGTGATTCAAACAAGATCAAGCAAGCATATTCAAGAAGGATCTTGGATAGGGAATTTTAGGGAGTACTGTTCTTTGGTGGATCTTTTCCAGCCACCAAATGTGGCAGATCCGAGAATGTCTCTGGGTCCCTTGCCACCATTAAGGTGAAGGAGAATCAAGTGGCTCTTGTCAAGGACATCATGATCGGGGCTGGGCTGCTGACCAAGGATGCTGACAAGTACTCCGCTTAGCTGGAGGCGGAGATTACTCGTCTTCAGGGCGAACTGACGGAGGCTTGGGGTCAGAGGGATGCCTCTAGGGATGAGAAGGAGCAGCTTGAGCTGAAGTTGAAGGTTGTCCCATTCCCCAGAGCGTGGTCGAGGACTTTAAGGAGTCTGAGGAGTTATCTGATTGCGTCTGGGAGGTGATGAATGCTGAGATAGCTGCCTATCTCCAAGTCTTGGCCGACGAGATCTAGGGGATAAACCCCAAGTTTCCTTTCCAGGAGGTGAAGTCTCTTAAGAACTTCATTGAGAGCGGCTACACCAAGGGAGCTCTTTCTGCTGCTGTTGGCGAGGAGGCTGCCCCCGGGGTCGAGAAGGAGATTGCAGCCCCTGGTGAACCCAGACCTTAATGTTCCAGCACCCAGGTGACCAAGTTGATGCAGAGCTTCAAGTCGAAGGAGCCTGTTTGTGCTAAGAAATAATATAACCTTGCAAAGTCACTCGGTCTCCTTATGCTTTCGCTCCTCCTATTCTCATATGTTGACGATAGTTTGTTTCACTTCCTTTTGTTTCAGGAGTCTTGTAATTATTTTTTGATTGTTGACTCAGATATTTCTTTGACTATAATGAACGCCTTTTGCTTCGTAAGCCTTGATTTTTGCTTGACTTCGAATAGATCTGGTCGTCCTTCCGATGTCTATCTTGTTTAAGAGCTTTAGGAAGTTTTACCATATTTGTTTTTAACTTCGCTTTAGCTTATGTAGGATAGCCTCGCCATATAGGATCTTGGACCTTTCTTTGGAGGAAACGTTACCATTTAGAGGATCTTTTCGTTTCTTTAGGCTTCGGAGGAAGGATCGTGGCCCTTTATCAGCTCATCCATTTCTTTTGTCAACTTTCTTAAGGGAACTGTTACCCAAGGATCATGCCTTTAAGGAAACTGTCATTGCTTATGAATTCGTTCGCCTTTTAGGATTTTGGTCCTTAGATTCGTTCGCCTAGTCGTGGGAAACTGTTACCTAAGATTCGTTCGCCTTTTAGGAAGGTTTTACCTTAGATTCGTTCGCCCATTTCGCTTTTCAGAGGAACTGTTACCTTAGATTCACTCGCCTTTTAGGAATATGTTATCTAAGATTCGTTCTCTTAAGCTTTTCTTTGGAGAGACTGTTACCTTATCGGTTCATCCGCTCCATTGTGCCCAACTTGTAAGGGAACTGTTACCCTTGATGTGGGTTCTTTCGCCTTGTATATCAGGTTTTTAGTTTGCCCAGCTTGTAAGGGAAATGTTACCTTGACGGTTCGTTTGCCTTTTATATCAGATCTTTGTTTTGCCCAACTTGTAAGGGAATTGTTACCTTGATGGTTCGTTCACCTTTTATATCAGGTCTTTAATATGCCTAACTTGTAAGGGAATTGTTACCTTGATGGTTCGTTCACCTTTTATACCATGTCTTTAGTTTGCCCAACTTGTAAGGGAACTGATACCTTGATGTTTCGTTCTTCTTTTGTATCAGGTATTTAGTTTGCCCACCTTTTAAGGGAACTGTTACCTTGATGGTTCGATCGACTTTTATATCAGGTCTATAGTTTGCCCAACTTGTAAGGGAACTGTTACCTTGATGGTTCGTTTGCATGTATGCATTAGGTCTTATCTTTCGATGTTTCGTCCATTCTTTGGAGCTTTTCATTTTGGTTCGAGTGACTATGCTTTATATGAAGGAATGGTTTGTTTTATTGACATAACATTTTGATTACAAGCTATGCATAAAACTTCCATAAATGTTCAGAGTTGAATGGATGAGGTAGCCTTATATCCTCTGTGTTTTCCAAGTAGTAGGACCCTGGTGCGGCGATCTCGACTACTTTGTATGGACCTTCCCATTTAGCGGAGAGTTTGTTTTGGATGTCCAGTTTTGTGAACTCATTCCTTCGCATAACCATGTCCCCCACGAAAAATTGGCGAGCGCTGACTTTTCTGTTGAAGTATCGAGCGGTCGCCAGTCGCATTTTAGCTTGTGCGTTGTCTGATTGCCACCACTTTTCTTAAGAAAGATAGAGGTCTATAAGTCGCTCGATTTCATTAGCTTTGGTATTAAAGTGTAGGATCCTATGGGTAGGCACCGCTATTTTAGCGTGTGCTACTGCTTCAGATCCGTACACCAGACTAAATGGTGTTTCCCCTGTTGTTGTTTTGGGTGTCGTTCTGATAGCCCACAATACATTGTCCAACTCAGCTACCTAGTTTCCTTTGAAAGTTTGAACTCGCTTTTTGAGTCTTACCAGAACAACTTTGTTGGCTGCTTCATCTTGTCTATTAGTTTGAGGATGGTGTACCAAGTTGAATATCTGATCGATATGATACTCTTCGCAGAGCCATTTGAGCTATTTTCCCACGAATTGCGGACCATTGTCGCTTATGAGTATCTTGGGGACGCCAAATCGCGAAAATATGTTGATCTTTAGGAATTTGATCACTTGGAATTTAGTTGTAGAGGTTAATGCTTTCGCCTCTATCCATTTGGAAGAATAGTCAATCACCACGATAATGTGGGTTCTTTGCCCAATGCTTATAGTAAAGGGCCCCAAAATGTATATTCCCCATTCAGCGAAAGGCCAAGTGTCTGCCATTGGGGATAACATTGTCGGTGGTCGACCAGGTCTTGGTGCGAACTGTTGACAAGTCACACACTTCTTTGTTAATTCTGTCGCATCTTTGCTCAAGGTTGGCCAATAATAGTCTAGTTTAAAGATTTTGCGCGTCAGCAAGCGTGCACCTTCATGGCATGCGACAACTCCTTCGTGAGCTTCGCACAAAACTCTTCCTGTCTTAGGATGGGAGATGCATTTCCGATAGGGAGTTGAGTATCCTCGCCTATAGAGCTCTCCATCTATGAGAAGATAGTTTGTGGCTAGGCGACTTATTTTTGTGGTCTCGCTTTCGTCTTCTGGCAGGGTTCCTACTTTTAACAAGTTCTTAAATGGGGTCATCCAGTTATCCTACTCTTGTACATTGAAGGACCGAGTATAATGCGTGTTCCATGAATTGTACATCCTGCATTCTTGTTCCTCCGAACGCCAGCTTCCTTAGGGAGTCTGCTAGCTGGTTGTCTTGGGCGAGGAATGGATTCAATCGTGAAACTTAGAATTTTGGCGATGCGTTTTTTGACAATGTCGAGGTACTTTTTCATTTTTCCCCCTTCGCTTCATATGTGCCCTTAATTTGGTTGACAATTAGCTCTGAATCGCTCTTTGCCTTTAGTGACGTTATACCCATTCCCTTAGCGAGTCGTAGTCCAGTGATAAGTGCTTCATATTCGGCCTCATTATTGATCGCCTTGAATGAAAGGACAATCACATACTTTAAGGGCTCGCCTTCATGGGGGATGCGAATTAATCCTGCCCCTGAGCCTTCTTTTGAAGAGGATCCGTCCGTATAGAGGTCCCAACTTTTGCCCTTGTCTTCTGACTGTTCTTGCCGTTTTTCCGTTTCTATGAGACCATTCCTAGTACTTTCCACTATAAAGTCTACCAATGCTTGACCTTTGATGGCCGTTTTCGGCGCAAATTTGATCTTGAATTCGCTCAGCTCAATCACTCATTTGACCATCCTTCCTGAAGAGTCTGGCTTTAGAAGAAAGTGTTTGAGGGGCTTTTTGGTGAGGACTCTTATGGCGTGGGTGTGGAAGTATGGTCTCAACTTTTGAGCAGCAATAACTAAGGCATAGAGATACGTTTCAATCTCGATATATTTTATTTCAGCCGAATTAAACAATTTGCTTACAAAGTAAATTGTACTCTGCTTATTTCCCTTTTCTTTTATTAAAACTGCACTAGCTGCGACCTCACTAATGCTTATATAAAGAAAGATTGGTTCATTGGGGATGGGCTTCGCCAATGTCGGGAGTGTCTGCAAATGTTGCTTAAGTGGTTGAAAGGCAGCCTCGCGCTCCGGGGTCCACTCGAACTTGAAGTTTGTCCTGAGAGTTTTGAAGAACGGGAGGGACTTGTCGCTTGCCCTTGAGAGGAAACGATTGAGTGCGGTCAGGCGACCATTCAGACTATGGACTTCGTTGTGGCAAGTCGGGAAATTCATCTCTTTTATAGCTTTTAGCTTTTCGGGGTTTGCCTCTATACCTCGCTCGCTGGCCATGAAGCCCAAGAATTTGCCTGATTTTACCCCAAAGGCGCATTTTGCTGAGTTTAGGCGAACGATGTGCCTCCTCATGCATTCGAATGCTTCTCGAATGTCTTCTGTATGAGGGCTCCCCTTGATTGACTTGATGAGCATGTCGTCCACATAGGCCTTCATGTTTCGCCCTAACATTTGTTGGAACAACCTATTTACCATTCGCTGATAGGTTGCCCCCGCGTTTATCAGGCCGAAGGGCATCACCTTATAACAAAGTATATTTCCATCTGCGTAGAATGCTGCATGAGCTTCATCGGCCGGGTGCATTAGGATCTGGTTATAACATGAATAGGCGTCCATGAATTTTAGCATCTCGTGACAAGAGGTTGCATCCACCAACTGATCAATTCACGGAAGGGGGTACGAATCTTTGGGGCAGGCTTTGTTCAAGTCGCGTAAGTCAACACACATTCTCCACTTTCCATTTGACTTCTTCAAAAGCACTGGATTGGCGACCCAGATTTGGAAACGTACCTCCCTGACAAATTTGGCTTCAAGTAGTCTGTCTACTTCTTGCCTGATTGCCAAGTGTTTGTCTGATCCAAATGACCTTCTTTTTTGAGCAATACGCTTGATCTAAGGATCTATCCTCAGCTCGTGGGAGATTATGTCGGTGTTGATGCCTGACATGTCACTGGGCTTCCAAGCGAACAATTCCTTGTATTCTTTTAATAGGGAGGTCAGGGCATCCCTTTGGTCGTCGTTCAAGGTGGTTCTGATGCACACCTTCTTTTCTGGACCGTCTATCTCGACTTATGTCAGTTATTCCATTGGGGCTGGCCGAGATTTGTCCTCACGAGGGTTAGCCTCTGTCTCGATGGCCAGTTTCCCTTTTGTTCTTCCTGCGGAGGCAGTTCACATAACATTGTCGTGAGGACGGTTGGTCGCCTAGAACTTCTCCAATCCCATTTGGCGTGTGGAACTTCATTTTTGGTGGACTGTGGAGGCCACGATCTTATGTGGATTGATAGTGGTCCTCCCCAGGATGTCATTGTACGAGGTGGGTGCGTCGACCACTAGGAAAGTGATCGACACCTTTATGCTCTTCCATCCTTCGCCCAAGGTTACCAGCAGGGTTATAGCTCCCAGCGGATACGTTGTTCTCCCAGCGAAACCGATGAGGGAAAAGTTGACTCGCTTAAGATTTTTTTTGGATTTTCCCATCTTTTCGAAGGCGTCCAAGTATAGAATGTATGTGGAACTCCCTCCATCGATCAGAATCATTTTCATATCGCACCCCTTTACTTCTCCCGTGATGACGAAGACATCATTGTGCGGAGTTGTGACATGTGTCAGGTCTTCCTTAGAGAATGAGATAATGCAATCTTCTTCAGGCCGAGGTCTCTTGCCCAGTTGCGCAGCTGTGGAGATTTGGGTGACATATTTATCTCGCATTGGACCCCTTGCCTCCGGAACCAAACCCTCTGGCAATAAGTTTTATTACCTGTCTGCCCTTGGATGAGCCATATTTTTCTTGCGGAACTGGCAAGTGGGCTCTACGTGGAGGAGTTCGACTTCGCTCTCTTCCTGCCACAAACTCGTTCAGCATGCCTCTCTGGATCAGTTTCTCGATGTCGCGTTTAAGAATACAACAATCATCGGTTTTGTGGCCATTCGTTTTGTGATAGCGGCAATAACTCTCTATTTCTTTACCCATAGGATGAGCATATTTTCGGGGCATCGGTGGCCTTTCTAAGGACCTTTTTTCCATCTAGAATAGTATTGTCGAGATCTGCCTGTTTAAATGCGTGAAATACTCAGGAACCTCTCGATGGCGAGGTCCGGGGGCTTCGGATCTATGCTTTTCGCGACCTAGCTTATCCTTCTTCTCCTTTCTACCATCGTGTTGGGGCTCTGGAATAGCCCTTGGTGAGGTTGACAGGAAATTAGCTTCAGAGTTTGCTCTTTCCAGGTCTATGAAACCTTTCGCCCTTACTGCCAGCTCCTCCAATATCTTTATTTTCTGAACATGAAAGCTGTTGCGAATTTTTCTTGAGGCTTTGTTAGCCACATCGAGCCCTCTGTAAAAAGCCTGGATGATCTCTCCGTCCGTGACCCGGCGATCAATCTTTGTAATGTTCTTATGAAAACGTCCATAGAAGTCCGCCAAGTTTTCTCCTGGATATTGTTTGACGACGTCCAAGGCGACCACGTTTTTTAGCAATTGGTGCTCACCCTTTCTGACAAAACACGATTAAACAACCTGTAACGACTTGCAATTTACACGATAATAACACGACACGATTACTAAGTGTGTCTAAACAACTCTTATACGTTTAGACACGATTAATAATCATGCCTAAACACATCTAACTTGCTAAAACACGACAAACACACGTTTAAACACGACTAATTAATCGTGTCTAAATGTGTATAATCGAGTCGTGTCTAACCGTGTATAATCGTGTCGTGTCTAATCGTGTATAATTTTCACTAATCCAGTAACCCAGTAAACGTGTCTTATCGTGTCGTGTCTATCATGTCGTGTTTTATCGTGTCGTTTCTTTTCTTCCATGTTGTGTTATCGTGTCGTGTCGTGTTTAATTGTGTCGTGTCTTATCATATCGTGTCGTGTCTTAATCGTGGTGTGTTACTGTGTCGTGTGACACATTTAATAAACGTGTCGTGTACGTGTATGGAATTTAGAGACACGTTTAAAACTTATTTGTTTAGACACGACACGTTTATTCACACGACACGATTAATGAAACGACACAATTGCCACCCCTATCTCCCATATACCGCTCCTAGAAAATTATTCTTAAACTCAGACCATGTCCCTATCGATCCTGCAGGGAGGCCAAAGAACCAAGACGACGTCGAACCCGAGAGGGTTGACAGAAATAATAGGGCTAAGTGATTTACATCGTTCGACTTACCCAACAAGGAAGCTTCGTGCTTGTTGACGTGGATCACAGGATCTCGTTCACCACTATATGCAGGGATGGCCCTCGCCACCACATTCTTTGGTATTCTATCCACTATAAGGTCAGCGGTGAATGGATGGGATGACTGGTGTCCGGAGGTCATCTCTTGGTCTTCTTGAGGAGTAGCGACACACGAATTTCCAGTTTCTGCTTCCCGTGGCCCCGCGGGACGAGGATCTTCATGAGGAGCAGAGGCTTATCTGCGGGCCTGTCTTATGATAGTTTCCAAAAGGGATAGCATCTCCACGGTTACCTGAATGGTTTCCCTAGTCACTTGAACAGTTGGTCGAACTGGAATCTCGGTGGTAGGCGGAACAGGGGTCGGTCTTGAATTGCCAATGTGCTTCTGCGCCGGTCTCGGAGGGACGACGTCAGGGATTTCTTGGCTAGCAGTTTCTTGATGGAGCAGCGAAGCGACGACGGATTCCGAGCTATCTGAGGATTGCTCGTTAGCCTGTTTTTTACGATTGCGATTAGAGTGAGTCTCATGACTGTTTTGCTCAGTTTCCCACAGACGGTGCCAAATGTTGGGTCTGAATTTCCCGAATGCTGATTTGGCAGTTATTCAGATGCCAATTGGTTGATGACAACAAGTTTTCGTCGGAGCTCTAATGAACCTGCAAGAAGGGGAGCGCAACAGAGGGGGTGCCTCTGGGTCCCACTCTGATACTTAAATGAGTATACTGTGTGTATGAACTCAAAAACGTAATGAACATATGTAAAACAAGAGTATTTATATGGATGGAAGATCAAACCATTTTAGGCAGTTGAATATCTTTGTAAATATTGTGTCGTTAGAGATAAGGATAATAGATATTACGGTTATCACGTAATATTGTAGTTGCCTTATGTAATATATGTAGAATGTGTGCCCGATATACGCGGGATATCGTGGCTATATATTCGGTGTCGGTTGTGGTACCAGAGTTGACAGGTTGGACTAACTTGGTGAGCGCTCTCATGGCGAGCAGTATGAGGTTTTGGCATTGGCCGGTGGCGACCTGTAATAGGGCTTTGACGTTCACTTTAGTTTTGAGTTTGGTGCTGAACCGCTTTATGGATGTCGGCTTACCCTTATTGTGGGCTGACTCAGTTATGAATGATTTGGGTTTTGGCTCCTCTGAAAAGTTATTGGATCTTTGAGACCTTACCCTTATTGGGCTGTTAATATCGATACCCAACATATTGAAGAGGTTATGACTCAAAGGGGATACTATCTTTTTTTTTGTGTGTGTGTTAGTGCTTTGTTTTTCCAGTATTTTTGAATATGAATATAATTTATTTTAAAAAATAATTTAATTCATGTGTTAGAACATATTTACATTGCAACATAAATCTAATGGTTTTTATGATTTTTTATCATTTTACGTATTATTTTATACTTAATCAAATACTGTGTTATGTTATGTATATATATGTATATTAGGGGTGAGCTTGGGCGGGCCGGGCCGGTTTTTTTGGCAAGACCGAGCCCGAGCCCGAAATTTCGGTCCTCACATGTGGAGGACCGAAACCGAGACCGAGCCCGAATTCGGTATAAAAAGCCCGCCCGAGTCGGTCTTGCTTGACTCGGGCCGGTCTCGGTCCATTACCGAAATTTTCATTAAAAAAAAAAAAAATTGTTGTACAAATCCTAAACCTGCACAAATCCATCACGTATTAAATCTGTCACCCAGCATTCAAGTGGCCTGCATATAACTATAGAAACTTAGGCAAACAAGTGTTCGGTGTCATGCAAACATTACAGACTAATAACACATCACGTTTGTATTACAAACAACACCAGCAGCTTTGAAAAGATCGCCTTCTCCACCCAAGTCATATTCTGTTATGGTGGAAGGCTGCAGCAGCTTCCCCTGACCCTGAGGCACCAAATCATTAACATAGGAAAAATTGCAATCTTGAAGCGAAAGCTTTGCTCTATATAAAAATCATGAATACCATTGTGCTTCAGAATTCACTAGCCAAATCAATAAACTTGCAGAACCAAATTTGCTCGAAAGTCACTCTTGGGAGGCCACAGATTCAATAAATTGCAGCACTAACAAAAGTTTCAGCACTAAACTTCAGCAAGAGATTATTTTAGAGGTGTATGTCAGCTTAACCTTGCTTTTTCTACATACAGGTAGAATTTCTCTAAGCTAGAACACGAATAAAAGCGAACAAACTACTAATTTTTTGAATATTATAACTCAAAGTTTGGTTCTTTCAGAAAAAAACAACAACTTCAGCAGCCAAATCAATCCAATTGTTAATAAAGATATTTGCTTGGACTAGCTTTTGCATTTAATAACGATTGAGTTCAGATTTCGTGTTTATCCAGAAGACTAACCATTACTTTCATCTTGATAAGCTGCCTAACATTTTCCTTCTATTCACGCTTCAATCTCTCGAACCCATCAGAATTTCAGAACCCTCACCAGTTAATTCTTGACCTAATTGACAGTTTATCACTCCACGACGGAGATTTTCAATTTTCTTGCTCTTCATTGTCAAAAGATACAAATTCCGCAGCATAAATGGCATAAATTCGAAACATAATGTTCAAACTGAGCAGTATATAGAGAGAAGAAGAGTACCGAGCAAGCATTGAGCTTGGACGATCTGTAGAAGTCATCGAAATGTTGAACATCAAGAGGGAAGTTCTGGAAGCAAGGGAAGGCGAGACAAGTGTGCGACTGCGTACATTTCTGATTTCTCTCAACTTTCCACTTAAGTATTAGGGTTTAATACAACTCGGGCCGGTCCGGTCCGAATCGGGAATTTCGGGAAAAAGCCCGAGACCGAGACCGAGCCCGACTTGAGGAGAAAAAACCCGCCCGTTCGGTCTCGGTCTTAGTCGGTCTCGGTCTTACTCGGGCCGGTCCCGGGCCGGTTTTGTCGGGATTTCGGTCCAGCCAGTCTTTTTTGCTCACCCCTAATGTATATGTTAATACAAGTCTCATCCAAACATATAATATCAACTAATACATGTATTAACTAATAAGTATATTACATAATACATATATTAACTAATACTTGTATTAAATAATATATTCAATCAATCCTCCTACTAGTTTCTTTTTATTTTTTTGGCCAACCCTACTAGTTTCAATCGCCCTACTAGTTTCATTGCATATCACCACATACATCAATCACATACGCAATAAATTATGGAAAAAAGAGTCAAGTAATTTTTTTTAATATGAATCTCTGAATTTCATAAAAATAAGATTAAATCTTTATATTAAGTTATGCGTAATAACATCCATGCCAAATGGTCGGAAACGACGACACGAAAAATAAATTGAGCATTTTACTATGCTATGTGCTTATGAGAGTAATAAATATAATTTGACGCATAATATTTATAGTGCAATTGTTTTAAACATCGATAGTGAAGTTGTTTTAACTTTTAAGGAAAAGCTACCTTTCATTTAAAATTGGAACGTAATAATCATAGTTTAAGATGCAATATATGTAAAAACATATAATTACGGATTGATGATGCTCGGGTGGAAGAAGATATATTACATCACTTTCCTCCGCTGCCACCACTACCGGAGCCGCTACCAACTCCAACTCCATTTCCGGCACCAGCTCCGACTCCAACTCCGACACCAATCCCGATTCCTACTCCAAACCCACCTCCGGCTCCACCACCAATTCCATGGCCACCTCCAGCGCCTCCACCACCGACACCAGCACCAGCACCACTACCATGTCCGGAACCTCCACCTAAACCACCACCGCCTCCCCCTCCTCCTCCTCCTCCACCGCCTCCTGCAGCTCCACCAGCACCACCTACACCAACACCAGCTCCAAAGCCTCCACCATGGCCTGAACCACCACCAGCACCTCCACCTCCTCCGCCACCACCACCTCCCCCAGCACCACCGGCAGATCCACCACCTACTCCTCCTCCAGCTCCAAAGCCTCCACCGTGACCCGATCCGCCTCCTACACCTCCACCTCCACCAGCTCCACCTCCTCCACCAGCACCAATGCCACCGGCAGATCCACCACCACCACCTACTCCTCCTCCAGCTCCAAAGCCTCCACCTTGACCCGAACCGCCTCCTACACCTCCACCTCCTCCTCCACCAGCTCCACCTCCTCCACCAGCACCAATGCCACCGGCAGATCCACCACCTACGCCTCCTCCAGCTCCAAAGCCTCCACCATGACCCGACCCGCCTCCTACACCTCCACCTCCACCAGCTCCACCTCCTCCACCAGCACCAATGCCACCGGCAGATCCACCACCTACACCTCCTCCAGCTCCAAAGCCTCCACCATGACCCGACCCACCTCCTACACCTCCACCTCCTCCTCCACCAGCTCCACCACCTCCTCCAAGTCCACCAGTACCACCACCGACACCGCCTCCAGCTCCAAAGCCTCCCCCGTGCCCTGAGCCACTACCAGTGCCTCCTCCACCACCAGCACCACCTCCAGCTCCAAAGCCACCTCCATTACCTGCACCACCTCCAACACCTCCACCAGCGCCGCCTCCACCACCTCCACCTAGGCCACCTCCTCCCGCACCACCGCCAATGCCACCACTTCTACCCCCACCCCTACTTCCTCCTCCAAACCCTCCATCACGTCCTCGGCCTCCATATCCTCTACCACAGCGCCTTCCCCAACCGCAATGATCATGATAGTCAATGTACCTGGTGGTGTCGAGTTTCTCGTCGGCTATATTAAGTGCACTGATATGGAGTACGATGCATGAGACAAGAAAAACCATGCAAAGCCATTTCCTTGAGACTCCCATTGGTGTGAAGTAAGAGTATCGCTTAGCTTGCAGTTGACTCGTTGAAGTTTGCTGAATCCGTCCTCTGTTTATATAGAGTTTCCCGTTCTGCAAATCTCACGATATCATTCGTCACTGCTTGCTACCTTCAAATGGCAATAAATGAGATGTTCAAGTAACGCGTTGGAGTCGTTGGGTGATTGCATGGTGGTGGAAAACATTAATGAAGAAAGCACAACTCAGAAAGTGGACTTACTTATACGTACAGAGAATTCGGACATCAACTTGACTGATTTGGTAGGGACATTGCCATGCAAGAGGAAGAGGAACAAAAAGGGAGAAGAAAATGCTTAATCTTTTTGTATCATTTATACCATACTAAAAAAAACTTGGTTGAATTTTAAAGCAAGCTTTTCTTCTAATAAAAGGAAACAAATATATCAAGAATATTATATATACATGTATGTTAAAATAATAGAATATTAGGTTAATTTGCAACTTGATAGTTGATGATTTTTTTGGATAAATTGTTGGTTGAACTTGAATTTATACGCAATATAGCTATAATATATTAGTTTCGTCTAATTTATTATTAAATAATGAGAACAACTATTAATTTTGGTTAATATATTATTCTATTTCATTATGCAAATTGCACCAACTTGCGATAATTAGCAATTTGTTACCTGAGTTTTGATGACACGTGTGACAAATACATATGTCTCCACCATTATTAAATAATAAATTAGACATAATTAACAAATTATGTCTTTGAAATTGATTATAAACTTACAAATTGACAAGACTTAATTAAACAACTTAATTAATTATACATAATTATATTTCTTTACATATGTATAAATAAGGTACGTAAATATCATCTAATAAACCTATTTTATTAAAAACGTTTTTTTTAAAGAATGTTTTAACGAAAGTTTTAATATAAGAGGTAGAATTGCCTAAATATGATATTTTAAACTTGGCATCCTGTGCAGCGACCCCCGATTTTTTTTTTTTAAGATTCGAAGGGGTGAGCGGTTCCGGGTACCCGAAAATCTAGGGGTTACCGGACCCTACTTAGTATATAATATGGTATTTAAATTTAGAACCGGAACCGACTCGTTTAATTTTGGGACCAGAACCTATTTATACAAACGGTTATGGTACCTATTAGGAAACATTTTTTTTTCATGGTAGTTCTTGGTGGACAATCAGAGTTGCAGGTGCTAGCGTGAAGTGAACACCTCGACGTTGTCCAGCTTGTAGTACAAAAGCAACTTGTCTCGCTGCCAATGCAACCGCTTCCTATTTGACCAAACAAAAACGCCACTGTTTTACTGTCAATTTTAGCCAAAAGAATGTTTTTTTTTTGTACAATCTAGGTCTATTATATAACTAAGAAAGAGTCGAGTCCCTTGTGTGTTTCTGTCTTCGCCTATGCAAGATGTTGATAGCCCACGTCATGATGTAGCAAGGCAAAAGAAAACCAGCAGTCCGAAGTAAGAACAACTGCAATTATTTTATTGATATCAATAAAACATCTACTTACCATCCTTGCCTAATTTATGCAACAAAAAGAAAATGTAAAATAAATTTCGGTCTGAACCCAGGATCACACAAGTACTTGCTATGCATGAAGTTGTTTATCCCCAAGATCTTACATGTCATTCGCTAGGGTAAGACATTTCTTTCCTTGTAAGTAAACTCTTCTACTCCATAAGCTTGCTGTAAGTACAACTGGCATGGCTAAAATTCAAGGTCTACGTCTGGATTTCATCTATTACGAAGTAATTGTTGGATGTTGGATAGCTAAACAACTAGGTAGAAGGAATGAACCTGAAAATGGATGCAGGTAAATATTATATTTTGCATGAAAGGGAGGGAAAAAGTAGATCGAACACATTGAAAAAATCTTACTATGCAAGAAAAAAAGGTAGAAAAGGGGGGAAGTGGTTCCTCAGGATCCTTTTGTGGCTTTCCCTGCAATTGCTTTGTTTCCATTCGCTTGGGAAAGAGCATTCAAAGGTGGGTTGGAGAACTTGTAGCATAGTACTACATGTAAGTGTGGTTCTAATACAATAGGTTTTTCTTATTTTGTATGCTCGGTCTCCTTATATTGCCTTAGCTTAAACATGGTTCAAAGGGCACCTCTTAGGTAGAAATCAATGACAACTTTTACTCTACTTATTAAAAAAAAACTCTAAGGAAACTTTAGTGATCAAACAGACCTGATGCCCTTGCTATCCTCTTATCCTCCTCCTCTGGATCTGTCTATGAAGCTGGTGCAAATCGAGCAAGACGAGCTTTCTTTTTTGCATCTTCCTCAGTTGTATCCACAGATGATTTAGAGACACAAAATCTTATTAAAAAAAAAATAGTAATGAGAATGAAATAAGTTCTGGGAAATTATACAACACTGACTGGTGTATGCGAAATGCTTATTTAGAAACACACCTCTCTGCCCTAGCTTTCCTCTTCAAATCCGCAGATTTACTCACAGCTTCTGACTTGTTTGACCCAGTAGCAGTCCCAAATCTGTAAAATTTAATTATTCAATTATGAGAAGCAAGTCTTAAGATGCACATGCGAGGGGATGATTTCAAAACCATAACATATGCAATCACGGACAATGGGTTACTATCAAGAACACCAACAGTGCACCATCTGGTACTATTTGATCGCACAGGAAATAAGCATCCATGAAATAAAGAAAGTTTGTATTTTAATAAGTAAATCAAAAGTTGTTCAATTCAATCCTAGGTTTAACAATAACCAACAATCCCTTCCTACGCAGATCAAAGCTCCGGAGCTTAGAATCCCCACAAGAAGAGCTAAAGCACAAACCTGTCGGAACCTAGAATGACGATTCTGGGTTCAGGCCTAAGGAGAGGCGCGGTCTGGCTTCGACATACCTGAGGAGAGGAGAGGCGCGGGGAGCTTCGACGGGGCTGAGGAGCGGTGACTTCACATACGTTGGGAGCTGCTTATGTTCTTCATCAATCGGTTGGAGGCCCTTTTGAAATGTTAACGAGGGCAAATCCGTCATTTGGACATCTATTCTGGATTCTTTGCCTTCTAGGCTTAGGAATTTTTTGGTTTTCATCCGGAATGTCTAAGCCTACACCGCCCGGAATGTCTAAGACAAATTTTACCAATTCCGCGAATAGAACAACTTTTTACGGATTCCGTAAGCCGAATTCCTTCTCCTTTCCGTGAAAAGAGCATGTCATAAATTTGAGCAATAAAACTGCGTAACTGTTTATTTTATATAATGATATTTGTTTTAAAAAATCGAATATAATTTTTGAATGGATAAGATCAAAATTTCCCATCCAATTCCATCCGCGAGATGGAAGACCAAGTCAGCTACCGACAGAGGTAGACGGATCCTTGCAATGACTTCCAATATTACTAATGGCTCCCTGCCTCTGGCCCTCTACTATTAACAACACTGCCTCATAACTAAATGCTTTTGACTTTTCAAGAATCAATTTCCTCTGTTGACCTTTGCACTATTTCTTCTTATGTCTATGTTAGAGTTAGTAGCAATTCACAGAGGCCACTGAATAATTCTCATTAATTAAATTGTGAAATAATTATTATTTACATTTTCATTACTTTTTCATTTATTTTCCAATTAAATATTGTTATTTTTATTTATAAAAATATTATTTTACCTTCATATTCATTTTAATCTCTCTTTTTAAACCTTAACCGATTCGAAATCGAAATGCAATTTTAGGTTCAAAATTATCATTGCACTGCATTTTATAGTTTGAAATTCAAATACAAAGTTATAGTTCTTGATTGGGATAGAACCCACAAACACAATTTTGGATTTAATTCGCACCTCGTGAGTTAGTGTTAAATAAAATGAAAATGATTATGAGAATAAAATTGTAATTTTGACATAATATAATAATATTTCACAGAAAATTTATTATTCATAAAAATGAGATAAACATGTGTGTGGATCCATTCTAATAAGTGTTAAATTATTATTCATAAAAATTAAGTTTATATATAACATACAACTAAGTCAAACCCGTTCAACATTTTTTGTTGTTTCCCACGGAGTGTGTCCTAAAAGGAGTCTCTATTAGGAGGCAATACTCTTTGCATGTTCGCTTCACATCTAGTATAATATTGTTGGGTATCAATAGTGATAACCCAATACGGTATAAAATACATTAGGCCTCCGAAGCCCAATATCATTTTAGAGAGGTTTGGAACCCATAAGAGTGGTCCGATATCAAACCCAAAATCAAGGTGGTCACCAAAGTCCCTACTGCTCGCCAAGACCGAGGCCAAAACCTCTCACTACTCGTCATGGCAGTGCCCGCCAAGAGAGTCTAACCTCTCAACTCTGGTCCCACAACCGACTCCGAATATACAACTACTATGTCCCGCATATCTCGGGCACATATTCTACAAAGATTACATAAGTCAACTGCAATATTACGTGATAATTAACCATAATATTTTCTATCCTTATCTGCAACGACACAATATTTACGGATATATTTGGTTACCAAAAACGGTTTGGTCTTCTACCCCTATAAATACTCTGGCTTTACATATGTTACTTTACATTCTGAGTTAATACACACAGTATACTCATTTAAGTATCGGAATGAGACCCAAAGGAACCCTCTCTATTGTGCTCCCCTTATTACAGGTCCATCGGAGCTCTAGTGAAACTTCTGGTTATCAACCATTTGGTATCCAGATAACTGCCAAATCAGCATCCAGTCAGCACCCAGGAGATCCTGGATGGGGAAACCATCCAGGTTACCGTGGATATGCTATCCCTCGTGGAAACTATCATAGGGAAGACCTGTAGACAAACCCCTGCTCCTCATGAAGATCCTCGTCCCGCGAGACCATCAGAAGCAGAAGTTGGAAAACCTCGCAACACTGCTCCTCAAGAAGACCAAGAGATGACCTCTGGAAATCAATCCATGCCTCCGACCTCCACAGCAGCGCCGACAGTCACCCTCTCTGCCAATCTGTCGAGTGCCCCACTAAGCGAAGAACAACAACCCAATTCACTCTTGGCCAAGTTGAGGATCTCATAAACAAAAAGTTAAAGGAACAACGCGTAGCTGACATGACTCTCTTTAGAGAACGGTCCTACCATCCATTCATTGCCTCTCTCACGACGATCAGAATACCAAAGGATGTGGTGGCCATGCCCATCCCTGAATACAGTGGCGGAGGAGATCCCGTGATCCACGTCAACAGGCATGAAGCCTCTCTCCTAGGTAAGTCAGATGATAATAACCACTTAGCCCTATTATTTTCGTCAACCCTCTCGGGTTCAGCGTTGTCTTGGTTCTTCGGTCTCCCTACAGGATCAATAGGGTCATGGTCCAAATTAAGAACAAGTTCCTGGAGCGATACATGAGCGAGAGCCAGTTGCTGAAGAGCGTGGTCGCTTTAGATGGTGTCAAGCAGCAACCAGAAGAAACCCTGGCAGGCTTCTACATACGTTTCCATAAGAACATCACGGAGATTGATCGTCGGGTCATGGATGGAGAGATCGTTCGAGCTTTTTATAGAGGGTTGGATTTTACGAATAAAGCCTCAAGAAAACTGCGCAACAGTTACCATATCCAAGAGATAGAGACATTAGAAGAACTGCTGTCAGGGCCAAAGGTTTCATAGACCTAGAGAGGGCGAACACTAAAGTTGAATTCCTTACATCAACCTTGCCAAGGGCTATTACAGAGCCCCAACGTGATGGTAAAAAGGAAAAGAATGACAGACGGGAACGTGAGAAACCTAGATCCGAAGCCCCGGGCCAAGTCATCGAGAGGTTCACAAGTATTTCACGCCTCTAAACAGGCAGATCTCGGCGATACTAGTCGAGATGGAAAGAAGGTCCTTGATTAGACCACCAATGCCCCGAAATAATGCACAACCCATAGGGAAAGATACACAGAGTTACTGTCACTACCATAAAGTGAAGGGCCACAAGACCAATGATTGTCGTATACTCAAGCGTGACATCGATAAGCTAATCTAGAGAGGCATGCTGAAAGAGTTTGTGGAAGAGAGCGAAGTCGAACGCCTCCACGTAGAACCCGCTCGCTCCTCATGAACAATCTGACCCATCCCAAGGCAATAGGGTAATCAATCTGATTGCAGGAGGGTTTGGAGTCGGAGGCGAGGGGATCCATGCAAGAGACGTGTATGCCACACAAATATCCACAGCTGCACAGTTGGGAAAGAGACTCCGTCCCGAAGAGGACATCATTATTTCCTTTACTGAAGAAGACCTGACATATGTCCCGACCCTGCACAAGCTGAGGTTGTTGAATGTGATATGAAAATAATTCTGATCGATGGACGAAGTTCGACAGATATTCTATTTCTTGACTCTTTTGAAAAGATGGGCAAGTCTCAAAGAAACCTCAAGCGAATCGAATTTCCACTCATCAGATTTGCTGGACGAACAACATACCCTCTGGGAGCCATTACCCTGCCAGTAGTCCTGAGCGAAGGATGGAAGAGCATAGAGGTGTCGGTCACCTTCATTGTGGTCGACGTACCCGCGTCATATAATGCCATCTTGGGGAGGACTACCATAAATCCAAACAAGACTGTGGCATCCACGGTCCACCAAAAGATGAAGTTCCCCAAGCCGAATGGGATTGGAGAAGTTCTAGGCGATCGACCATTCTCACGACAATGCTATGTGAACTGCCTTCGCAGGAAGAACCAAAGGAATTCTCTCGCCATTGAGACAAAGGTTGCCCCCCTCCCCCGTGAGTATAAAGATCGACCTGCCCCAATGGAAGAGCTGATCGAAGTCGAGATCGATGATCCGAACAAGAAGGTGCGCATTGGAGCCACCTTGAATGAAGAACAAAGGGAAGCCTTGACCTCCCTTTTAAAAGAATTTAAAGAGTTATTGTTAGAGTATATAGTTTAGATTGAAGTTAAGTGGTCAACATATAGTTTAGTTCAAGTAAAAGGATCGTTTTTGTAATAAGTAGAAAATATCTACAGTAGGGTTTTATATCTATATCTATAGTAGAGTTTTATATCTACAGTAGGGTTTTACTATATATATACTACTGTACCTATTCATCAACAGAGAATAAGAATACAAGTAACTTTTATCTATATTAAATTCTCTTAATTTTAAGAAACCTTTCATGGTTTCAGAGCTTTCGAAATTAGGATTATCATATAACTCAGACAAGTTAGTCATCGCCATAGCGGTAAGTCACGACACCACCGTCCGCTGCTCAGCCCCACGACTGCAAACCCTAGCCACACCACCGCACCGCCTCAACCACCGCCACACAGCCCCCACAACTACAAACCCTAGCCGCACCACCCACCCAAACCCTAGACCACGACTGCAAACCCTAACCAAACCACCCACACGAAAACCCTATCCACACTATCCTAGTCGCACCATCCTAGCCCTCGGTGTTGTGTGTTAAAAATAAGAACTCGATCATGGACTCCAATCCTAAGCACTTCACTAACATGACTATTCACCTGAAACTGGATGAGACCAACTACTTACACTAGAAACAACAAATCTGCTTTACAATAGTCATCCATAGGCTAGAAGGATACCTTGGTGGCTCATCCTGTGTAAATAAGTTCACAACAAACGCGAAGGGAACCAAGATTGTTAATTCAAATTACAGTACATTCAAAGAACATGATAGTGTTGTGGATTCATGGCTTCTTACATCGGTATCATCATCTTTACTTCGTAATCTTGTGCAATGTCGATTATCATTTGAAATTTGGAATATGTTGCATTAGTTATTTTTGGTTGCTTCTACTACTCGTGTGATGCGACTTTTGTGTTCTCTTCAATCACAAAGAAAATGTGATATATCTATGAGGGAATACCTAGGTAGAATTAAGATCCTCTGTGATACCCTCAGAAGTTCGGATCATTCCATATCTGAAACAATGTAAATCAGTATAATTTTAGCTAGCCTTACACCTGAATTTGAGCATGTTGTTGATGTAATCACAGTCAACCGTCAACCTTATGATCTTGCAGGAGTGTACAGTGTACTTCTTGATGTCGAGGCACGCCAATAGGACAACATTATGCAGCTCACCAATCACTCGGCAACATTCAATGCTCAAACCACCTCTGGACCGAATCCAGGACAGTCAGCTCCATCCGGGCCTCATTCTACATATCCATCTCGTTAAGGAGCTCCATATCATCCCTCAAACTCAGTCCACGTGTACAATCATCAGAATAACACTCATGGACCATATTGAAGAGGAAGAGAACGCGGAAATACCTTCAACAGCTCCCGACCACAATGTCTGTTCTGCGGGAGGATTGAGCACCTTGTGGCTCGATGCTGGTACAAATTTGATCAGTCCTTCTCAAGAACCCTATCACAAAATCAACCTCTTACTAGAAACAGAGGACAAGCTCGTGCAACTGTGTTAATTCTGCCACCAGAAATACAACAAAACAACACTGGTTCGACTTTTCATCAACAAGCCCAACATCTATCTTCTCCTTCACAGGACTTACATCAAGTGTTCTATCAAAACACTTCCACATAAACTCATCCTAATTTCTATCTACCTTCCACCAACTACGAGGAAAATATAAGAGTCAATCGACATGGTGCAGCTAACACAACTCTCAATGCAAACTTCAGCACCTCTTTTGACATCGGAGGGGCGAATCTGGCGTTGTTTCCTGATTCTGGAGCATCACATCACCTTACCAAATCCTCCTTGAATGTTCCTAATGCATACCCTTATACATGACAAGGTAAAATTAGTGTAGGCAATCGTAATACAATCCAAATTACTCATACAGGTACATCTCAACTTTAGGTTAACAATCACTCTGTTATTCTTCGTAACATTCTTGTAGCACCTCATATTACCAAGAATCTCTTATGTGTGTCTCAATTTGTTAAATATAATGATGCTTACTTTGTTTTCTTTCCAAATGATTGTTTTGCAAAAGATCGGAAAACGCACCAAGTACTCCTACATGGATGTGAGTCTGGTGGACTCTACAAACTGCTCTTATCTACAAATGAGTGTGTTCAGTCTGGTTCTTTTGTTGTTCATGTATGCTCTTCATTTATAGCTAGTTGTAATAAGCATGTAGACCTCAATAAAGATGGTAATTGCAATAATTTTGCTGGTAGTTTAGGAAACACCACTGCTGTTAGTTAGGTGTGAATCAACTGTTGTTCGTGGTGTGAATCCTACTGCCTTAAAAAATTCTAATATTCAGCCTTTGTATATAAATAAAACAAGTGGTCTCAATAAAGTGAATATTTACTCTACAACTGGAAATTCTGTTCCTAGTTCTGAATATTTCGTTCCTAGTTTTGAAACTTTTTATTTCTAATGCGCATGTTTATAGTATCAGTGATCATGTATCTTTTGTTTCATCGTATGTATGGAATCAAATACTTAGTCACCCATCTTCTCAAGTGTTACAACATGTCATTCAATCTGGATTACCCTGTACTGACAAGATCGACAAAACTCACCTATGATTGGCATGCAAAATGGAGAAGAGTCACAAGTTATGTTTCATTCCTGCTGAGGGAATGTACAATGCTCCTCTCCAAGTACTTCAAGTGTATATATGGGGACGTTCTCTAGTCAGGTCAAATGGTTCTAAATACTATATAAGTTTTGTGGATGCATTCTCTCGGTTCACTTGGGTATATTTCATTTCTCAGAAGAGTGATGCTGTGAAAGTTTTTAAATCCTTCCATTTGTTTGCCGAAAAACAATTAAATCATCAAATAAAAGATGTTCAGACCGATAATGAAGATGAATTTATAAGGTTATTTCACTCTTATTTAGTCTCTGCATGTATTCATCATCATTTTACATGCCCTTACACCTCTCAACAAAATGGGATTGTTGAGAGGAAACACAGACATATAGTTGAACTTGGTCTTACCTTGCTTGCCCAAGGATCAGTCCCATTCAGGTTCTGGATAGATTCATTTGCATCTGCTGTTTATCTGATTAATAAGTTACCCACTCATGTACTGAATAATAAATCACCTTTTGAAATATTGTTCAACAATCTCCCTGCATATAATCTACTACGTGTGTTTGGATGTCTATGTTTTTCTATTGTTCGTGATTTTAATAAACATAAGTTCAATTACAGATCTAGACCATGTTTGTTTCTTAGATATTCTTCAACTCCTTTAGGCTACAAGTGCATTGATCGAATTAGAAGAGTTTACATGTCTAGACATGTACATTTCGAAGATTATGTATTTCCTTACTACATTAAACAATATGGTTCTTCTATCTCTTTTGATGCTCATGACTCCTGCCTAATTAATTCATCCTACACAGATTCATGGCTCAACTCAGGATTGACAGGAATTCCCATGCCCACTTCAATTTCTCCAAGCAATTATGCCAATTCTATTTCACAAGCACAAGCGGATATAAGAGAATTTCCTTCTCCACAGTCTCAAATCAAGAACTCAGATTCTCCAGTTGTATGGTCTCACAGGACCACTCTGGATCCCAACATAATCTCCTCGACTGAAAGACTAACTGATGCCAATAGTCCACAAACTCAAACTTCGAATGATAACAGAAGGTCCACTGTTTTAACTGACAACCCAAGTTTTTTACCTAATGTGTCCTCATCTATCTTATATATGAGCTTACCCATATCTAATATACCTCACTATACTAATGAGAATACCGTGATTGTTTCAGGACTGATAGATCCTCTTCCACCATCACTCATGCATAATGATCCACCACAATCAAGACCTGCGCCGCAACCATCTACACACAGCATGATCACCAGGTCTAAATCCAAGTCTCATGAAAATTATTTGTTGGGAACCAAAGATGATGTGAGTGAGCCTCTGAATGTCTACATAACACTTCAATGTCGAGAATGGAGAAAAGCCATACGGAGAAAGATCGAAGTACTCCATGAGAAAGGCACTTGGACTCTCACTTCCTTACCCCCTGGTAGAACTCCTGTGGGCTTCAAATGGATATTCAAGATTAAAAGAAAAGCAGATGACACTGTGGAAAGGCACAAGGCTAGACTAGTGGCCAAAGGATTCTTTCAGAGGGTGGAGTTTGATTATCTGGATACCTTCATTCCAGTTGCAAAACATGCCACAGTCATAATCATTTTATCCCTAGCTTTATATTTTAATTGGAAATTGCAACAAATAGATGTGAATAATGTTTTTCTAAATGGAAGTTTGCTTGAAGAAGTATACATGTATCAGCCTCTAGGTTTTGAAGTCACAGATGCCCTAGGTAACCTGCTTGTTTGCAAATTCACTAAGGCATTATATGGCCTCAAACAAGCTCCAAGAGCTCTGTTTTAAAAACTTTGAGAATGTTTGCATACACATCTATCCTTTTCAAGTTCTTAGTCTGATAATTGCTTGTTCCTTAAGAAAGTGTCTGCAAATTTGTTTATCTCCTGGTTTATGTGGATGACATAGTTGTGACAGGATCATGAGATGATCTCATCGAATCAACCATATCCAGCTTGAACATACTTTTCTTGCAAGGTTTGGGGAAACTCAACTACTTCCTTGGAATGGAAATTCAGCCCAGGCCTGATTTTAAGGTGTTAACCCAAAGGAAGTACATCTGTGACCTATTGTCGCATGTCAACATGTCAAATTGTAAATCTTGTCCTACCCCACTGGTTGGTTTTCCTCTTCTTACATCCACCTCTCGATCAGGTATGCCTTTATCAGATCCTTCTCTATACAGAATCACGGTTGGAGCCTTACAACATGTTTGTTATACTCGTCCAGGTATCAACTATAGTATCAATAGGCTTAGTCAGTTTCTTCATAGACCTACAGAGGCTCACTGGGCAGCTGTTAAAAGGGTGTTAAGATACTTAAAAGGGTCTCTTGATTATGGATTGATATTCAAACCATCTTCATCCCTTAATCTTGTTGGTTTAACATATTCAGATTGGGGAGCGGACACTAATGACAGAAGATCTACTAGTGGACATTGCTTATTCTTGGGAGGAATTTCAATTGTCTGGTATTCGAAAAAGCAAGCTGTGGTATCTAGATCAACGACCGAGACAAAGTTTCGTGGATTAGCTTATGCTATGTGTGATGACATTTGGGTAACTTCTTTACTAACTGAGCTTGGTTTATCATTATCATATGCTCCTGTTCTTTAGTGTGACAATACTAGTACTATCTCTATTGCGGCTAACCCAGTTCAACGTGCTAAGATGAAGCATGTATAATTGGATCTTTTCTTTATGCATGAGAAAGTTTCACAGGGGCTGGTCTAGGTAAACCATGTTCCTTGTACAGAACTACTTGGCGATGCACTTACCAATCCTTTAACTGAGAAGACTTTCATTCCTCTTCGCCGAAAGTTGGGTGTCTGTTCCTTATCTGAAGCTCTATCTAAAGGATCAAGTGTGACTTCTCACTTGTCTTACCTTACTTCTACTAATCAGTTGACCTCTGAAAATGTTCTATCACAAGTATCCAATAATCTCTCCCAATTAATCTCACTTTCTAATGGTTCTCATGATCTTCTTCTGAATGATGACGATGTTGATGAGTTGTTTGATGATGATAAGTACTTTGAGCATGAGGATTGACTGTTCTCAATGTCTTAGAATTCAAATGCTCACAATGATATATTGTCATATGCTTATCATGATGAGTCTATGTTCAAATACGAAAGCTCATATATCTTGTTTTACAAAGTACATATCTTTTACATTTGTGGTTTTTTATAGGGTTAATTACTTTAAATGCCACACATGTTTGCGCAAGTGACTAATAGGTTATAACTTGTGCAGGATGGTTACACATGTTTCGGTATGTGACTAATTGGTCATTTTTATTGTTCACTGTTAAATATCATCGTTAATTTTGGCATGTGTCGTGCACGTGAGTTAAAACCAACTTGAACTTTCGAAAATGCCCTTTATGTCCTATATTATAAGTCATTTCCATTCCAATTGAAGCAGCAGAGTGTTCCTTCGAAGATGAAGAAGGAGGCATGGACTAGGTTCGACCCCTCCCCTCAGCGAGAGCACTCGACGTTTGAGCGTTCCCACTCTAGCATCCAAGATTCGTCCCGTTTAGTGTCAACGCCCCGATTATGTTTCTGCGGTGAGATTTCGTCTGTCAAATGTGCGGGTACTTGGAAGAATTTCGGTCGTAGGTTTCATGGGTGTTCACATTTTGAGGTAATTGTACGTTTTTTGTACCATGTTGTCCCTATTAGTTTGTTATGTTAGAAACCCTAAATTTGTTAAGAACCCTAATTTTAACATCTTGTTCCATTTTTGTTGGTTCATGGATGTTACTAGTTTATGATTCGTTGTCTTATGTAGTTTGTACAAAATCCTGGGTGCGGATTTTTTCAATGGGAAGATCCACCAATGTGTCAATATGGAAGAAACGCCGTGTTTAAGTTTCAAGGTGTGGAGGGACAACTTAGATCAGAACTTGCGACTGCACATGCCGTTGCGAAAAAAAAACACTAGAAGTTGTATGCTGCAATTGTCGTTCTGTGTTCTTTACTTTTGATCAATGTACTACACAAGTAGGTGTATTTAAATTGGTTGATCAATATTTTGTGGAAATGGATTTGAGTTCTTCATGTTATGTATGGAAGTTGTTTTGCAGCTGTGTTTCAGTTGTTCAGAAGCTGATTTTCAATTGCATAGTATCTAAACTAAAGAGTATATTCTACTGTGTAATTTGATTAAATGGTCACATGTGTTATCATCAAATGTAATTAAATGGTTCAATATGTTTCTCTATAATGTGATTAAATGGTTACTGATGTTTTAAATAATGTGATTAAAAGGTTTAACATGTTACCTACAATGTGATTAAATAGTACAGCATGTTTCATACAAATGTGATTAAAAGGTTAAACAACCATAACAGATCAGCACTAACATGTTCCATTCAAAACTTGAAGTAGACATCCATTGACTTCAGGAGAAGTTCAACATACATAAGTCAGTCAAGTACCCATTGGGGTCCCAAAACATATGTACAAACACCACAAAAGTATCACAAGTTCACAAAACACCGCACAAAAGCAGAAGACCTGTTGCACAAAACGACACAGTTCTTTTACTGGGTATATCGTCTGTCACCCGGATAACCAAAGTGACCCATGCTCCTTATTTGTTGTCTTGTCATTTTTGGTATAACCGTCTTCAGTGGTAAATCTAGTAGAATCAGTTCTCTCGATTCTGAAAGTACCGATGATGAAGATGCGACATCGTCTTCGACATCCACATAAGTCGGACCTTGATGAACATTGAGTTTTCTTCTTTTCCTACTTTTTTGGCCTATTTCAAACAATTTGTTACTAATTAGTATAAAAGTACGATCTTTTACATAATTGAAGAGTTGAATACTAACCGAGGCTGATTTGAGCGCTAACGTTTTAACACGTTTTTTGGGCGTTTTGAAGGGATCAGCTTCAGTGTTGACTACGACTTCTGCTGGTGGATTCTGTGGTTCATCTGGCGACTTACCTAAATGTACAGCAGGAAGGGATTCAGCTTGTGTAGCACCGGTATTTTGTGGTTCATCAACAGAGGGGGGTTTCTTCTTTCGGACTGCAATTTTTTGTCTTCGAACTGGAGTTTTTGTCTTCTGGGACGGATTCGGTTGTGTACTCGGTTGGGTATGTGTCGTTTGAGACTGAGAACGGGTTTTACGCTGTGGACCCGATTGGGTATGCGTCGTTGCCATTTCGGGTTGTGAATCCGTGTTCAACTTTCGCTTGGTAGGACGCTTCTCTAATTTTTTTCGTCCCACTAACGCCAGCACTAACAGCAGACTTGACCTACGCTAAAAACGAGCATATTAGAAATTGTACGAGCATATATTCAAACTCAGCAAACTTATATAAAAACAGGTTCATTTGGGAGCAACCTCTTTTATTGTGGCCATGTTCCCCACATTCCGAACACAACTGTTTTAAACCAATTTTGCTCAGTTGTGCACCACCTGCATGAGCGTCTTCTATTACCGACCTAACTCCTTTTTTCCTTGGCCTACAAGAGCGTGCCTTAAAGAGTAGAAGATCAATAGGTAATGAGTTTGTCTTTGCCCAATCATCTCGTCGGGGCAATGCATGAATTACACCTGCGTAGGTGCGTAGGTATGCACTTTTGTGGTACATTGGATCGCAGTACGGTGCGAGCTCATGGACACGGGCATATGACAGGCAAGCAATGGCGTGAACACATGGTAACCCAATTAATTCTCGGGCACCACAACTACATGTTTTCGCATTAACATTGGTTTTATACGACACAGATGGATCAACTTGTACCTCATACTCACCATCAGCAGCATATAAGACCTCACACCCACTTATTCCATCTGTCAACTTCCTTAGTTTCTTTACTATATTCCTTCCAAGTTCCCCATGTCCATCAGCAACAAATTGTTGTCGTTTAGCAAAGTCATGTATTAGCATTTTGCGGATTTCTTCAACTAGGCTAATAGGTGATTTTTCCCTCACGTTGATGATTTTGTTGTTGAAGCTCTCACATATATTGTTGACAACCAGGTCAGTTTTAGTAGCATGCCTGAAACGATATCTACACCATGCGTCTGTGTCAATTGCTGAGACGAACTCCCAAGCTTTTCTGTTTGCTACCTTTAACAAGTCCATATGTCATTTGTGTCTTTGGTAGGTATATGCACATGAAACGGACCAAACACGTTTCCTCACCTCGGCTTCACCCAATCCTCTTACTTGCATATTTTGATATATGTGTCACATGTAACATCTGTGTTCAGCCTCTGGGATGATATCTTGTACAACTTGAATTAAGCCCTAAAAATGACAAAATAATCACAAAACCAGCAAACATGACTGATCAATTAATCACAAACCCAGAAAACATGATTGATCAATTAATCACAAAACCAGCAAACATGACTTATCAATTAATCACAAAAGCAGCAAACATGACTAATCAATTAATCACACAACCAACAAACATGACTGATCAATTAATCATAAAACCAGCAAACATGACTGATCAATTAATCACACAACTAGCAAACATAACTGATCAATTAATCACAAAACCAGCAAACATGATTTATCAATTAATCACAAATGGACCAAACATAATAGGGAGAAATACCTTCTGTCGATCTGACATTAGTGTCCATGCCCTATCAACACCGATGTCTCTAAACAGGATGTCCAAGAACCATTTCCAAGAGTTTTGGTTTTCCGCTTCAACCCATGCAAATGCTATCGGGAACAATGCATTGCGCACATGAGTTGTCCCCGTCTGGGCCCTTCAAAAAACATCCATCCAGTGTTATGAAGGGCCTACATCCATTTTTCAGTCCAGTAGAACATGCTTCCACGCACACATAAAGTCTTTCAAACCTTGGGCGTAAAGGGCTGGAAACTGTTATGGATTATGATATATGAGATATGTAATACATTTATATTCTATTCATACATTCCGTAGCTTTCTTAACCTCCAAGTATCTTCTTGAGTCTTTTACTTTGTTCTAGTGTCTTCATGTGAAGTCTAGATTAGTTTAGCTTCTTCTCATGTTCAGATTGTAAATTTAACTTGTTCATTCTAAGTAAAGAAACACTCTATTCTGTTTCTGTTTTCAACATAATTTTGTTATCTTGCTGAGCAAGCTTCTTTTCTGCTTCGTCAAGACATCCATTCTCTCAAAGTTCTTCAATCCATTCTTAGTTCAAATTGACTAATATGGTATCAGAGATGGAAGAATCTGGCAATTTCAACAACTAATTCATATTCACGGTGGAGTTTCTACAATCAAAGTCCAAGATTTAGTTCGTTCTTCGAGAATGGTTGTTGTAATGGATGACTTGCTCCCTCCAGCATTCTCAAACAAGCGAGTCTGCTTGCTTACAGGAGTCGAAAACTTCCAGTCGTGGAAACAGCAGGTACTACTTGTTGTTCGTGGTTTTAATCTAGAATCACATCTCTATGGAGCCTGTGGCATACCTGCTCATATTATGACTGCAAATGGAGATAATGTGCCGAATCCTGCATTTGCTACATATCAACAAAGAGATAGTGCTTTAGCCTCGTGGTTGTTAGTTTCAATCTGCCCTCAGGTTAATAGATATTTGTTAGGATGCATGACTGTAAATGCTATATGGCCTAAACTTCATCAAATGTTCTCTTCATCGTCTACAACTAGAGTTATGAGTCTGTTTGGAAGGTTGAAGGCGATAAAGGCAATAACTCAGCCAATTCGTGATTATCTAGCTGATATTCAATCTACATGTGATAGTTTATCCAGTTGTGGACATGCTATAGATGAGATGCAACAGATTTCTATAATTCTGGATGGAGTGAAAGGACAATTTGATAATGTTGTCTCGGTTATTCATGCAAGTCGTAATCCTTACGATTTAGCATCAGTAAGTTCTGTGTTGTTGGATGTCGAGACAAGAAGTCGAGATCAATTGTTTGATTCTGTTTTAGTTCCTCATGCTTTGGTACAGAAGTCATAAGAGTTCTCTGCTAAGTCTGCTACTTCAAACACTTCCTTTGCCTCAGAATATGTGCAGAATGCCAATACATCTGTCAATCAAAGTCATCCGGTAAACTTTTCAAATAAAAATGCTCCTTTATTTGATCGTGAAAGAAGAGCTGGAGGTAGGGTCCGTGGTGGAAACAGACCACAACGTCAACTCTGTGGCAAGATTGGGCATCTTGTCAACAGATGTTATGAAAGATTTGATGTAAACTTCCAAGGCATTAACTCTTCTAGTGGTCCAAATCATCAAATGACTGCTAATGTTTGTCACACTTCATGGAATGATTGGAATGATAATACAGATCAGTCTTCTGTATATTCATATCAGTCTCAACCCCAGCCAGAACCTCATCCATATCATCAAAATGTGTTCTCACCAAACATGTTCCCTCAACATCAAACTCAGCCTTCTCATTTTGTTCAGAATAATCCTGCTTATTGTCTTCCTACACCCCCTCCATCAGTTGACCAATATCCATTTATGCTTCCTCATGGCCTATCTCCTGGCTACACCAATTCTGCATTACCTATACCAACTGAATCTGCTCCTTCAGTTGCTTCAGATCAAGTCTATACTCCTCAAGTGAATTTTGTTTCATTGCCTCAACCTCAACACGTTCGTGCTGATCAATCATGGTATCCTGACTCTGAGGCATCCAATCATCTCACTCATAGTCAACCTGCAGGAGCTGAACCTTACAAAGGAACAGGTACAATTCAAGTTGGTAATGACTCTCATTTGAATATTTCTCATATTGGTACTTCGGTTATTAATACTAACATCAAACCTCTATTTCTTAATAATCTGTTGTTTACTCCTGAAATCACTAAAAACTTAGTTTATGTTTCTCAGTTTTCCAGGGATAACAATGTCTATTTTGAGTTTCATCCTACCTATTGTGTTGTCTGGGATTCGGCTACTCATGAAACTTTGTTGCAGGGTGAAGAATCAGGAGGTCTGTATAAACTAGATTTTCATAGGTTTAGTAGATCTAAGTCTAGTAGTTCAGATGTGTTTAGTTATGGTGTTTGTCAAACTGCAAAAGTTGTTGAATCTTCAGTGTTATGTCAGAAAAGACTTGGCCATATTTCGTTCAAAGTGTTATCCTTTGTATTCAAACAGTTTGGTATGAAATGTTCAAACGATTACGGTTTATGTTCTGCTTGTGCTATTGGGAAAAGCATTCGTCTTCCTTTTTCTCACTCTACAACAGAGTATACAATGCCTCTTCAACTTGTTGAAGTCGATTTATGGGGACATGCACCAGTAGTTTCTAATGGTAAGAAATACTACATGAGCACCACGTGTATGGCCTTCCATGTGCCATCAAGTCCTTCATATTTAGGTCCTCGATCAATTGGTTGAACTCATCCATTTGCCTTTGAGATTTCCTCCTACCATCTTGTTTTTCATAATGATGGCTTAAGGTATTGAAATCCCCGAGTGTCATCCACCGACCAGTTCGGCCCGCCCCTAGTAACCGAAGGATGTCCCAGTTTTTGGTACGTTCGTGCTTTTCCGTGTTTGCATGTACCCATGTCACATGCATCTTCTCGGTTTATCTTGCAAATGTCACCTCACAATCAATAATGTTCGCATCGACATATGTAATTGTGACCCTAGTCTCTGATGTCCACCAAAGGGAGAGTCCCCCCGCTTCTCCACTCGAGTTTACATAGTATTTGTTTTCCAATCCCATTCGGTTCCGTACCCTATCACAGTAGGTATCCCCGTTTTTTGTCTCCATCAAGAAAATAATGCTCGGGTGATATCTTTTGTTGAGGTCTTGTAGGTGTTGAACTGTCAGGGCAGACCCCAGACCCTGACAATTCCATGCTATTACATTCATTGGACACCTGTGGCTGTTTCGGGACAGACACCAGAACCCTTGTTCAGGTTGTTCGATTCCTTAATCTTGCTTGTTTATTTTTTCTTTCTCTCGGCCCTCTTATTCTTTGGGGCATTGGTCTTAATTGGTTTCCTTATCGGGCTCTTTCTCGTTCTTTCACTCCCAAGATTGGCCTCCCCTCCAAGCCTTTTCATCCTCTTTGTCACCGATTGTTCCTCCATCTCATCACCCATTCGCTTTAGGGCCATCTTATTCAAATAGGGACTCAAACCGGAAGGGGGCTTGGAATTGTGTGGTTCGGTGGAGGGTGGTGAAGTGTCGGGTTGTGTCTCAGGTGGGGTTTTGACTATATAGGTTTGGGGATAAATGTGGGTTTCGGTCATGTCCATGGGGGTTGGGTTGTTGGGCAAGTATGTGATTAGGAGTTGGGTTTGGGTAGAGTGGTTTTTGTCTCGGTTCTGTTTGGCTTCGGTTCGGTGGCTCTTTTGTTGGCTAGCTTCAGTTTTGTCATAGTTCGGCAAGTTTTGGTCTTTGTATGGGTTGCATGGCATGTGGTTTGGTTCGGTCCTGAGTTTTGGCAATGGTATGATCTTGGGTATTGGTCTTGGGTACGGTAGGTTTTGTGGTATATGTAGGGTTAGGGTTGTCGACATGGATGGGGTTTCGGTCATGGGTTCCTCGGGATGGTTTGGTGGTTTTGTCGCTCCTCCCCCTTCCAATTCATCATCGGTTTCCATTGTATCTTGTTCACTACCCTTTCCATTACTATCCTTCTCTTTCCCTTCATTTGCCTCATGGTACTCGGTTTGTTTTGCCTTGCCTGAGTCCCGCTTCCTCACCTCGGCCATGATATCGAACCATGACCTCCTCTCACCCCGGTTCTGTGTCGGTTCGTGATTTTGTTCTCCCCCCACATATTGTTTTATCGTGGTCTGTTTTGGTCGCACTCCCACGAGCCACGGTCCATACCTTGGGACACCTTGGTCGTGTTCCGCCATTTGCACCTCTCTCTTACACCCTTGGGTGGTATGGCCTAATATTACACACCCGTAAAAATAATCTGAGAGTCTTTCATATTTTATCGACGCCCATTTCTCCACTCCTTGCGAGTTCTTTCACCAGAATCCCGCCATCAATGGTATCTCCCCATCAACTTTTCCACCTTAATTCTGATATAACTTCTAGTTATCCTCCCATCATGCTTTTTAAATTCAATGCATTTGTCAATCATATTGCTTATCTTACGAGCATTAGCATCACTAAACTTCTCAGGCCCTAAGTCATGAACTTGAATAAAAAATGTTACCTTTTGGAATTCAATATCGTTTACTCCCTTGCTCGGGTCCCATCTTTTGATGTTTAAGATGTGACCATTGACCGCCCATGGTGTGCAGTCCAGAATCTGCTCGACCACCTCCTGTGTTTCAAAGTCAAACAATAGACTTTCGGTCTCCACCTCTGATATCGTCACTCAGTTGTATCTCTTCCACGCCGACCTAAGTATCCCGGATACCACATTCAATTTGATCAGTTTCTGCGTTATAACCTTGCCCACGTACCACGTCTCGCTAAGAAGTTGCTCGTTTAAGTCTAGGTCGACCTCCGGATTACCGATGCTATTCGTACCACCGGAATTGGAATCGCGATGCATTGTGTGGGGGTCGTGCCTTCACCGCATATGACAGATCCTGCAAAACAAGTGGAAGACAAAAGGAAAGGGTGAGTTTGGTTCGTTATCTGATCGCCGGACCCAAGTTCTGCAGCTCCCCTGTGCTCCCCTGCAACTCCCACAGTCACGGTGATATGGGTCTAGCCGTCCGGACAATGATACTGATCCACCGAGATGAGTTAGCTTGGTCGCTGGCTAGGTTAGCACTGCCTGCTGTAGTGGTTGGTTGAGCTCTGATTGGCGCTGTGCAGAAAAAAACGGGACTGCAACTCGTCCGTTTTCCGTTCAGGATGGTTGCCGTTGCTGCATGGTTTGCATGTCCAGGTCACTTTCTTGCTGCAGGATTGGTCCGTTGATTGTCTTCTACGGCTTGTCTCTTTGCAATTAATACCTCCTTCCTTGTCCAATCGGATTGAGAAATGAGAATGTGGCACAGTTCCAAAAACCTAGAGAATTTGGAATTCTTGGAATTGGACAAAGAAGCAACTGGACAACACGCGCCAGTGAGTCTAGATCTCCCTTTAATTCTCGCATTGGTCACAAATTTATACTGGGCCGTAAGATTATTTAAATTTTAATATAAAAGTTGTATAAATAGGTTTAAATCAAATCAACTAAAGCAATTGATCTAGAATTTCAATCTAACAATTTTCACCTGAGGGGAAATCGAACATCCTGATATTAAGGTACAATTATTCTTAAAAAACTCAAGTCATCAATATGATGAAAGGATTTACAAAACAAAATGTCATAATCTTATATGCCACAAAACAGCTTCGTTTAATTCCATTAAAAATAGCAAAAATCAATGATTATCATGATGTTCATTAGGGGTGGGCATGAACCGGTCCAGGGACGAACCGATTCATGAACCGTACCTTTACCACATTTTAAAGAGGTACGGTTTACCGCACCAGTTTTTGACTGATTTACCGTACCTATTATGAACCGATTCGGCTGAACCACTTTATATCTATTTAAAAAAATACCAAACCGTCCGGTCTGGTAAATTATTGTTCACTGGTTCAGCCTGAATTATTGTTCAAACTGTCCGGTCTGGTAAATTATTGTTCACTGGTTCAGACTTTAGACTGAATTATTGTTCAAACCATCCGGTCTGGTAAATCTGGTCTGGTCTGGTTTAGTAGTTTAATAGTATATTAAAACCGATACAAAAAGTGGTTCAGTTAACCGATTTTCTGTACCTCTTCTGAACCGCTCCATATTTTTTTAAAAAAACCGTTTGTTTTGTGAACCGGTTTAGAACCGGTACAGTTCAAGTACAGTTCGGTACGGTTCGGCCGAACCAGTTATTTTTGCCCAGACCTAATGTTCATACATATTTTGTCAAATAGGTATTTGTGAAATACATGATGCGGATCACTAGATTATCATAACATTCATCTTGAACCGTTACAGGCCAAAAAAAAAAAATCTCGGACCGTTCACATGTGTATACGTATTGGCTACCAACGTTTTTGGACCAAACAACCCCACGCACGGGCAAATTAGCTTAACCTACTATTCCTCCCTCAGATTAATTAAGGGTTAAATACCAAATAGATACCGAACTTTGAACGTTTTACAAATATCTACCCGAACTTTGAATTTTCAATAACGACTACCTAAACTTTGGACGAATGTGCAAATAGCTACCTCAACTTTGACACATGGGGCAAAACGATACCTCCGTTAAATTTTCAGTTAAATATGGACGGAAAATGACGTGGCAACACATGATTGGTCCATAATTTTAAAAACTATATTACTTTTTTAAAATACTGAAAAAATCTTTTAAAAACTGGAAAATTAATAGAAAAAATAAGAGTTTGTAATATAATTTTTGTATTGAAAAATATGAAACAAAAATTAAAAAAACTAATCATTTATTTTTTTTATTTCATAATTTTGGTAAAAAAATTATATTTAAAACTCTTTTTTTTAAAGATTTTTTCTGATTATTTTAGTATTTTAAAAAAATAACATAATTTTTTAAATTATGGACCAATCATGTGCTGACACGTCATTTTTCATCCATATTTAACGGAAAATTTAACGGAGGTAGCTATTTGCCCCATATGTCAAAGTTTAGGTAGTCATTTTTGAAAATTCAAAGTTCGGATAGCTATTTGTAAAATGTTCAAAGGTCGGATAGCTATTTGATATTTAACTCATTAATTAATTAACTTAACCTACTATTCCACGCACGGGCAAATTAACTTTTTTCGGCGACCGCTTGTGCTTCCCCTACTATTCCTACCTCGGATTAATTAATCGAAATACCAACTTAAATTTTGAGAAGTCACGTGTTTAATTCAAAACGAAAGTTAGTTGATTAACATTTTTCTTGCACGTTTTACTTGTTTTAATTTAAATGGGATTGTAGACTTTTAGTACTAATGGAACTTAGTGTGTAGCATTGGTATACCACCATGCGTCGACATGGTTGTCACACGAGCAACACCTATGTTCTTATAAGGCGCCGCCTTGACCCTTAAAATATAAGGACATGATTGTCAAAAGTGACAAGGGTAACATGAATCATTTATGGACACTCGGGGCATCAAATGTGTAGAACAAACTTTGGTGAGTGTATTGGATACACTTCATAAGATATTTTCTACCCTCTCACAATGGTTAAGCCCTTAGTCAGTGTAAAGCGGTTGACCACGATTAAAACATAACCCGATAAATAGTAATAAATGATTTGCTATAAATACCGACCCGCCAAATCCTTGTACAAGGTAATAAGATTCTCTGACATAGATGCATATTGTTCTAAAAACAACCTTGTATTGACTTAGTCATCGGAGGGGAAACAAAGGGCAACACCCGAGTTTTCCTTCTTGCAAGTTATAGGAGATCAAGATGTCGTTGACTTTCTAGAGGATCCGCGTAAAAGTCGACGCCTCGGAAGCATAGGAGTTTGGCACGTGGCTAAAGAATTTCATAGGAACCAACAAGTGTTAGAAACAATACGATTGAATTATGTTAATTTTGTATTGACACATTTAGAATATTTGTGAAATGTATATATACAGTGAAAGAGAAAACTAAATATACTTTTTTATTCAGAAAAATAGTTGTAAGTGCACTCGTAAGTGTGCAAGTTGTATCAAAAATGGCACAACTTGTTTACGTGGGCAACATGTTGAGCAAAACTAGCTCAACGGGGTCGCTTATGGATAGCATGTTACTTAGTGTATTTTTTGATAATATTATGTTAAAAATTAGATTATGTATCTATTAAAAAAATATAGTAGGTTTATATTTAAATTATGATCTAAATGTTGCAAAATAATATTGAATATGGACTTACTAATGGACCCTACACTCTTACCTATGTTGAGATATGAAAGTTTGATTTAAAAAGACTTAGCTCAGTACCTTAGAAGTCAATAGTAAATGTTGTTAGATGGTCATAGTTAAATCTTTTTAAGTCAAACTTACAAATCTCAATTTAAAAGTAAATTATACGGTCAATTTATAAGTCGAAATTTAATATTGTTTGTTACGTTTGAATCGCAATTTAAATATAAATTTTATCTATTTTATTATTATTTTTTAATAAATACATAATTTATTTCTAATTTAATATAATTTTATTGAGGGGAAACACACTAAATAACATGCTATGCTTCTCATAAGCAGTCTAAACCTTTTTTTTTTTTTTACTTTTCTAAAATATATTTTTATATATTCACACTTTAATTTAAAAAATTTAAAACTTATAAATTCTACCCCTACAATTTTTTATGGGTTAATTACCAAATTGGTATCCCAACTTTACATGGTTTGGCAAGTAGGTACCTAAACTTTTTTTTGCCGCAAATAGGTTGCCCAACTTTGTGAAATTAGCAAATAGATACCTACCATTAAGGATAAACGGAAAATAACGTGAGGAGCAAACAGGTACCTGGACTTGATATGGTTTGACAAAAAGGTACCTGAACTTACACAAATTAACAAGTAGATGCCTGAATCGGTACAAAAATCGGTTCGATCGAACCACTTTATTTAAAAAACAAAAAACAAAAAACAAATAGAGTTTATATACCAAACACATGCATGACTCAACTCCAAACGTTCTCGGTGCATTAAGGAAGCATCATGAACTCATCGCTCGGGTCCATCACCATACTAACCCCATCGATCCCTATTATCCCCGGTCGGGAAAAGATCGCTCTCGACTTCGTTTACGTGGTTGTCGATTTCAGTCGGGTATATCCTTAGTTCAATCCCCATAAACCCTACTTAGATGCACTGAGAACGTCTGAAGTTGAGTAATGCATGTGTTTGATATATAAATCCTACCTTTTAAAAAAAAGTGGTTCGACCGATCGAATTTTGAACCGGTTCAGGTATCTACTTGCTAATTAGTGTAAGTTCATGTACCTATTTGTCAAACCATGTCAAGTTCAGATACTTATTTGCTACTCACGTGATATTTTCCGTTTATTCTTAACTGTAAATTAATGGTAAGTACCTATTTGCTAATTTCACAAAGTTTGTCAATCTATTTACGGTAAAAAAAAAGTCTAATTATCTAGTTGTCAAATCATGTAAAGTTGGGGTACATATTTGATAATTAACTTTTTTTTTTTTTTTTTTTTTTGTATAGTGGGATCTTATTGTACGAACTTAAGAATCAAGATAACGTCATTAGCAGTTCTACTATATATATAACACCAGCGTACATATTCTGACCCGAACAGTGGTCTTCTTCTGGTTAACTGAGCAAGTGGGAGCGATGCCCTTAATCAGATCGGTAATCGCGGACTCGATGTTGACCGCCATGTGGGTCTTCAGCGTCGCCACACTCGGCACACTCACGGTCATCTCCGCGGCAGCGCTCGGCATCCAGGCCCAATCGACGGCGGGTCTCGTCCTTACGACTGCTATCGCCTTCACCCTCATGCTCATCTTCAGCTTTCTCAGCGCCGTCCTCGGCGGCGCCAGCTTCAATCCCGCAACCACCGTTACCTTCTACGCCGCCGGACTGAGGCCGGATTCATCCCTTCTTTCCATGGCCGTCCGATTCCCCGCCCAGGCAGCTGCCGGAGCCCTCGGCGCCAGGGCAATCTCGCACGTGATGCCCTCCTCCTACCGCCATATGCTCCGTGGACCGTCCCTCAAGGTAGACCTTCACAAGGGCGCGGCGGCGGAAGGAGTGTTGACCTTCGCCATTTCCTTCTTGGCCCTCTTGATCTTCATCAAAGGCCCAAGGTTCCTTGTCGTTAAGATCTGGTTGCTGGCCATGGTGACGGTAGGTCTGGTCATTGCTGGATCCCGATTCACTGGACCGTCGATGAATCCGGCGAACGCCTTCGGATGGGCGTATATGAACAATTGGCACAACACCTGGGAGCAGTTCTATGTGTACTGGATTTGCCCGATCATCGGCGCAACAATGGCGGCTCTAGTTTTCAAGAGTCTGTTCCCGATCAAGAAGCCGAAGCAGAAGGAAGCTTGAAGAACAAGGCGATTTAATTTTTAGGGTCAGGATTCGACAAGTTCATCGTTGTTCAGAAAAAAAATAACAGAAATTTTAGCTTCAGATTTACTTTCAGAGTGATGAATCTCATAGATTTGATCTTCCATGGCTGCTGTTGAATCTCAGATTTCTTGATATATTAATTGCAACACAATGAATCATTTCTTTGGACTGAAAGAAGATTGCAACAATAAAAAAGACTAAGTTGAAATCTCATTTGCCGTATTTTTTTCTTTTTTTTTGGCCAAGAAATTGAGATTAAGTGATCGAACAACAAAAGGGAAAAATAGTAGATGGTGGTATATAAACTCAATTTACTCGACAGATCTATCTCTTTGATTGCTTAGCAATTCAATCCGCGCATCTATTTGCGCTACGACTTACCCAACTTCATGATGTTCTCTCAATCTTGGAGACCACATGTTGAATCGAGTTGATAATGTTTTCAAGCTGTCAGTCGGTCTCTCTAGCCGACCCATTCATAATTTTATCAGGTGCTCTCAATCCGACTCTATGATTACATCATTCCACCCATTACGGACGGACATCTCTACTGCTTGAAGGATAGCTCAGGCTTCCATGTTGTTCGCCGAGATGTCCATCCATGTCAAGTTTTTCCCCGCGATTAGTTTGCCTGAGTCATCCCATCCAATGACTCATGTGCCTCCATTTGCCGAGCTTTCATCCCATGCACCATCGCAATTGATTTTGATTTGTCCTCGGTCTGGTGATTGCCATGTCTTGGTTCGGTTGTGCTCTGGCCTTGGTGCGGTGTCCTGTCGGTTCGGCTGCACCATCACCTCCGTTTCCCGAGCCAGTTGCAATCCTCGATCGAGTGTCATTTGTGCGTGAGGTTGCTCCTTTTGGTGATAATCCCAGCACCACTCTTTCCAAATCTCCCATGCCACGGTTTCGACCTTCATCTTCAAGTAGGACTCCGTCGTCGAGCCATGTCGTTCCTTCTCCAAGAGCTCCATCATCCATTCTTCCCATGATGGTCTCGTGTTGTTGTCCCATCGGATCCCTACTCCTCCAAAACATATCAGTCTCACCCATTGGCATCCCAACAAGGCATGGTCAATCGTCTCTATTTCAGTGCAGAAGGGGCAGCTTGGAGTGGCACTGATCCTGTGCCTATGCAGCTCCTCCATAACCTGCAGAGCTCGGTTACAGCTTCTCCAAATAAACTGTTTTACCTTTAGAATGGTTTGTCCCTTCCATATTTGGTTCCATGCTTTCGGTCCTAGGCTTCTTGATGAAGAAGCTCGGTTGGTCTCTTCCGGTTCTCGTCGCTCCACGAGTCGTCGATAGAACAGTTTTGGATGCGCCATTCCCGAAGTAGAGTTCGGCCATACCATCCTATCCCGAGTTGGAATTCTCTGTAGTTGGATGGCTTCTATGGCTATCTTCTCCCGTTCGGTTATGACCCCAGCAATTGCGCCTGTCTCCCATCGCTGACCTTCCGATGCAATGATTTCCATCACGGTTCGGTCGTGGTCCAGCCCACTCCCTCTTTCTTGGTTCAGTCTATGGTCGTGGAGCCCCGGAACCCATGCATCTTGGAATATGTGGATGGTCTGGTCATCGACTACCCTCCACATTCCTTCTTCCTGGAGCACTCTTCTTCCTTCTAGGATACTCGACCAAGCCCATGATGCTCGGTGTTGGATCGTGATTTCCTGAATGCTGATCTGGCAATGAAGTGAATGCCAAGGAGATGGTGATTGCGCGTTTTCGCCTGAGCTCCGATGAACCTGCAAGAAGGGGATCGCAACAGAGGGGGTGCCTCTGGGTCCCTCTCCGATGCTTAAATGAGTATATGTGTGTATATAGCTCAAAACGTATTGAATGTATGTAAAGCAAAGGTATTTATAGAGTAGGAGATACCAAACCGTATAAGGTAACTGTATATCTTCGTGAATATTGTGTTGTTGAAGATTTAGATGGTAGATATTGCGGTTACGGCGAGATATTGCAGTTACCGTATCTAATCTTTAGTGAATATATGCCCGAGATATGCGGGATATCGTGGCTATATCTTTATTAACGGTTGGTGGGACCAGAGGAGAGAGGCAAGGCTCTCTTCAAGGCGAGCACTCCTGTGGCTGCGACCTTGATTGTTGGCGAGCACTCCCTGGGCACTCCCTTGGCGAGCAGTGGGAGGCTTTGGCCTTGGCCAATGGCGACCTGAAGTGGCACTTTGGCGTCCACTTTAGTTTGGATTCGATACTGGACCACTTTATGAGGGTCAGAGTAACCTTACTGTGGGTTGGCCTTGTTTAAATGGTATGGGTTGCACCCCCTGCAAATTTATTGGGCCTTCGAGGCCTTTCCCATATTGGGTCGTCACTATCAATACCCAACATTTGCCCCCGAAGCTTGAGTGAAGTTTCTTTGGTCGAGCTTGATTCTGTGATAGGGTTTAAGATAGTGACTTTTGGACTGGATTTTTTGCTTTCCTTATCTGCTATTTGTGCCTTTTGATGCTCTGTATCCTTTGGCGAACGATTTTGGTTGCGTAGAGTTTTTCGGAATGTGTGATACCTTACCCCATTAGGCGAACGCTTTGGGTTTCCGGGGTTTATGGATGCTCATTCTTCACTCTTTGGGCGAACACTATCGTTGCGAGGGTGTTAGGAGAGGTCTGGTATAGCTTTTGGCAATCACCTTTTTTGTGTAAGACTTCGAACATTTTAATGAATGGACAGTTAGCGGAAGTCGAGAGGACTTTTGAGGCATGTCTGTCTCTTTGTCTTCCGTAACCAGTGGGCAGACTCACAGGTTTTTCGTGTCGTTCCAACCTTTTGTCTCCCCGATGTAACCCTTGGAATTTTGACATTACTTCGGTTTTACCCAAAAGGGTGTAATCATTATCTGAGCCGTTTCTCACATGCCCGTTCGGTTTCCTTCGTTTTGGCTAAAAAGGCTGAACTTTAGCATTTAGTCTTTTACGCACTCAATTCATTTGCATTCCAGAGTTCATATCTTCTTTCAGCCCTCTGTTTCGATTTTTCATTTCTCTCTTTTTATCCTCGAAAAAGCTTTCTCAGCCAGAACGGGATACTCCTTCGAGCTTTGGAGAGCTGTCGGGGAGTGATCGGAACATCATTGATGACTTCTTCCGACATCATAGGCAACCAAACTTCTGTTCAATCCGCTCAGGGGCGGAAACTTCAGAGTCGATGCTTGGGTTAGCGGGCATTCATCAGTTCGTACAACTGACGCTCAAGGTCGGGGTTCATCATTCCACGCCAGTCTTTATTGATTGGATAAATTTCTGACCCATCAGTCTGGGACCTAAATTCATTGACCGCACTTGAGGACCTAAATTCTTCAGTCTATTTTCCAAGCGGGCTAAGACGAGGTTGTTAGCTGCCTAGGCGTCTATGAGTTTCGGATCAAGGATGTCGACCAGTACTCTGTTTGGCTAGAGGCAGAGAATGGTGACCTCAGGGCTCAATTGAAAGAGTCCTGGGTGCAGAGGGATGCCTCGATGGCTGAGCAGGAGCATCCTTCCTTAAATCATAAGGCTGTCCCATCCCCCCTTAGCGTGGACTTTAAGAAGTCCGAGGAGTTCTCTGTCTGCGCCTTGGAGGTGATAAAGGCCGAGGCTGCTTCCTACCTCCAGATCTTGGTCGACGAGATTCAAGGGATTGATCCCAAGTTTCCTCTCTGGGAGGTGAAGTCTCTTCAGGACTTCATTGAGAGCGGCTACACCAAGGAAGCTCCTTGGCGATGGGGCTGCCCCCGGGGCCGAGAAGGAGACCGCATCCCCTGATGAACCCAGACCTCGAGGTCTCAGGCCTTCAGGCGACCGAGTCGATGCAGAGTTTCAGGTCAAGGGAGCCTGTTCATCCTCCTGCTTTTTGCTCATCCTTCTTTTTATCGATAATCACTTTTACTTCCCTTTGTTTTTGGGATAGTTGTAATTATTCTTTTGATTTCAGACTCGGATATTATTATAATGAACGCCTTTAATTTCGTAAGCCTTTACTCTTTTTCGACTTCGAATGTGTTTGGTCGTTCTTCCGATATCTTTTCGTTCGAACGCTTTAGGAAGTTTTACCATATTTGTTTTCAACTTCTCTTTAGCTTATGTAGGAGAGTCTCGCCATATAGGATCTTGGACCATCCATTCCCTTCACTAAAGTTTCTTAATGGAACTGTTACTCGAAGATCATACCTTTAAGGAAACTATCATCTTTTGTAGATGTGTTCGCTTTGTTAAGGTTTTAGACCTTTGGAGTGTTCGTCTAATCACGGGGAACTGTTACCCGAGGCTCATTCATCTTTTAGTAAGTAGTCGCCCTAGGTTCATTCGCCCACTTTCTTGTGTTTGTTTCGCAAAGGAACTGTTACCTTTGATATGGATTCATTCGCTTTGGATGTTACTTCTCAATTTTTGCCCAACTTATACGAGAACGGACTTCTTGACGGATTGCTCGCCTTTTGCGCTAGGACTTCTGTCTGATTTCTATATTTAGGCCTTATTTGCCTAACTTTTTCCTTAGGTCTTTTCGCCTGATTTTGATAACAGGTCTTGTGCCTAACTTTGGCATCAGGTCTTTCGCCTAACTTTGGTGCTAGGTCTTTCACCTGATTCAGTCATCAGGTCTTTCGGGTATTTTGGTTTGCCTAACTTTGGCGTTAGGTCTTTTTGCCTAACTTTGGCGTTAGGTCTTTCGCCCAATTTTTATATCGGGTCTTTTTGTTTTGTAAGCCTTGGTTTTTGTTTGACTTCGAGTATACTTGGTTGTTCTTCTGATGTTTATCTTGCTTGAAAGCTTTAGGAAGTTTTACCATACTTGTTTACAACTTCGCTTCATCTTTTGTAGAATAGTCTCGCCTTTTTGTTTTCATTCAAAGGGTCTTAGACCTTTCTTTGGAGGAAACGTTACCCTTTAGAGGTTCTTTTCGCTCCTTTAGGTTTCGGGGGAAGGACTGTGGCCTCTTATCGGCTCGTCCGTTCCTTTCGCCATGTTTCTTAAGGAAACTGTTACCCAAGGATTATGCCTTTAAGGAAATTGTCATCCTTTATGGATTCGTTCTCCTTTTAGGATTTTGGTCCTTAGATTCGTTCGCCTAGTCGTAGGAAACTGTTATCTAAGATTTGCTCGCCTTTTAGGAAGCTGTTACCTCAGATTCGTTCGCCTAGTCGTAGGAAACTGTTATCTAAGATTTGCTCGCCTTTTAGGAAGTTGTTACCTCGGATTCGTTCGCCCTTTTTTGGGGAACTGTTACCCAAGATTCACTCGCCTTTTTAGGAAGCTGGAAAGCTTTAGGAAGGGTCTTAGACCTTTCTTTGGAGGAAACGTTACCCTTTAGGGGTTCTTTTCGCTCCTTTAGGTTTCGGGGGTAGGACTGTGGCCTCTTATCGGCTCGTCCGTTCCTTTCGCCATGTTTCTCAAGGAAACTGTTACCTTTGATATGGATTCATTCGCTTTGGAGGATTTTGGTCCTTAGATTCGTTCGCCTAGTCGTAGGAAACTGTTATCTAAGATTTGCTCGCCTTTTAGGAAGCTGTTACCTCAGATTCGTTCGCCCTTTTTGGGGAACTGTTACCCAAGATTCGCTCGCCTTTTTAGGAAGCTGGAAAGCTTTAGGAAGTTTTACCATACCTGTTTTCAACTTCGCTTTTCAAAGGGACAGTTACCTTTAGATTCGTTTGCCTTTTAGGATTTTCTTTGGAGAGACTGTTACCTTATTGGTTCGTCTGCTCCGTTGTGCCCAATTTGTAAGGGAACTGTTACCCTTGATGTGGGTTCGTTCGCCTTTTAGTGTAGGTCTTTGTTCTTCCCAGTTGGACAGCTGTAGAGATTTGGGTAGCATAGACTTCTTTTGCATTGGACCCCTCGCCTCCGGCACCAAACCTTACAGCAATCAGGTTTATCACCCTCCTGCTCTGGGATGGACCGAATTGCTCGGGCGGAGCTGGAGAGTGGTTTCTACGTGGGGGCGATCGACTTCTGGTGACAGGGCTTTTTGACCTTGCCGTCAGGGCTTTTGACCTAACTTTGGCGTTAGGGCTTTTTGGCCTGACTTTGGCATCAGGGCCTTTGGCCTGTCTTTGCCTAATTCTATTGTTAGGACTTTTGGCATGACTTTGGTGTCAGGGCCTTTATTTTGCCTAACTTTATTGCTAGGTCTTTTGGCCTGACTTTGGCGTCAGGGCTTTTGTGGCCTATCTTTGGTGATAGGGCTTTTTGGCCTAACTTTGTTGCTAGGGCTTTTGTGGCCTAACTTTGTTGTTAGAGCTTTCATGCTTATTAACATGTATAATGGGGGCGCCTCCACCACTATACTCGGGGATGGCCCTGGCGACGACATCCTTTTGGGTCTTGATGACGACCAGGTCAGTGGTGAAGATATGAGCTGATCGTTCCTTAAAGGGAGTCATGACGGTTTCGCGTTGTTCTTTGAGTCTCTTAGTGATAAGCTCCTCAACTTGGTCAAGAGTGAATTGGGGTTGTTGTCCTCCAGTCGGTGCAGAACTTGATGGATTGACAGAGTGAGTGACCGCCGGCGTCTCAGTGGAGGCCGTAGGTAAGGATTGGTGTCCAAAGGTCATCTCTTGATCTTCTTGAGGGGCTGTGGTGCCAGGATTTCCAGTTTCTGATTCCGGTGGCCCCGTAGGACGAGGATCTTCATGAGGAGCAGGGGGTTTTCTGCGGGCCTGTCCTATGATGGTTTCCAAGAGGGATATCATCTCTGCGGTTACCTGAATGGTTTCCCAAGCCACTTGGATGGTTTGTCGATCTGGAATCTCTGCGACGTTTGGAACAAGGGTCGTTCTCGAATTGCCAATGTGTTCACGTGCCGGTCTCGGAGGGACGGCATCACAGACTGCTTGGCTTGCAGGTTCTTGGTGGAGTGGCGAAGCGGCAGCGGAATTAGAGCTATCCGAGGACTGCTCGTTAGCTTCTTTCCGATGATTGCGGTTAGAGCGAGTATGTATGACTGTTTTGCTCGTTTTCCCACAAACGGCGCCAAATGTTGGATCGTGATTTCCTGAATGCTGATCTGGCAATGAAGTGAATGCCAAGGAGATGGTGATTGCGCGTTTTCGCCTGAGCTCCGATGAACCTGCAAGAAGGGGATCGCAACAGAGGGGGTGCCTCTGGGTCCCTCTCCGATGCTTAAATGAGTATATGTGTGTATATAGCTCAAAACGTATTGAATGTATGTAAAGCAAAGGTATTTATAGAGTAGGAGATACCAAACCGTATAAGGTAACTGTATATCTTCGTGAATATTGTGTTGTTGAAGATTTAGATGGTAGATATTGCGGTTACGGCGAGATATTGCAGTTACCGTATCTAATCTTTAGTGAATATATGCCCGAGATATGCGGGATATCGTGGCTATATCTTTATTAACGGTTGGTGGGACCAGAGGAGAGAGGCAAGGCTCTCTTCAAGGCGAGCACTCCTGTGGCTGCGACCTTGATTGTTGGCGAGCACTCCCTGGGCACTCCCTTGGCGAGCAGTGGGAGGCTTTGGCCTTGGCCAATGGCGACCTGAAGTGGCACTTTGGCGTCCACTTTAGTTTGGATTCGATACTGGACCACTTTATGAGGGTCAGAGTAACCTTACTGTGGGTTGGCCTTGTTTAAATGGTATGGGTTGCACCCCCTGCAAATTTATTGGGCCTTCGAGGCCTTTCCCATATTGGGTCGTCACTATCAATACCCAACACTCGGTCTCCCTTCTTTGCCTGGAAAAATTCAGATCTAGGATAGTATATACCTTTGATCACCTTTGCCCAATATGTGTTCGGGTTGTTTTGGAGTCGCCAAGTCGTCTTCGTGAGCATGGCGTCATTGAAGGTGTTAATGTCTCAAAACCCCATCCCCCCCAAGGGCTTTCGGTTTGATGATGTGCTCCCATTTCCTCCAATGTATAGATCTCCTATCCGCGCTTTGACTCCACCAGAATCGAGTCATCATTGCCATCATGTCCCCACGCCACGTTTTTGGCAGTTTAAACAGGGCCATAGTATATGTGGGGATAGCTGTTATAACTGCCTTGAGTAGGATTTCCTTACCTGCATTGCTTAGGTACATGTTCTTCCACCCACTCATTTTATGCCAGATCCTATCCTTTAAGTATCCAAGCGCCTCCCTTTTGGACCGTCCCCAAACCGTGGGGATGCCTAGGTATTTACCTGCCTCCCGAGCTTCCTCTATACCAGGGTCTGATTCACTATGATGAGGCTTTGCTGGGATGTTCCGGCGCTATAATGTATGCTCGATTTCTGTAGATTAACGCTCTCGCATGATGTGCGGCTATATTCCTCGAGTATTTCTTTAAGCCTGTGTGCGTTGCTTGCGTCCGCTCTTATGAAGAATATCGAGTCATCCGCAAACAGGAGGTGGTGGATTGTCGGACACGTTCTTCTGATTCGGATCCTTTCCAATTGTTTTCGCTCCACTGCTTGAATTATCTGTCTCGATAGAACATCAGCGACAAATAGGAACAAGTAAGGTGGCAGAGGATCCCCTTGCCTTATACCTCGTGTTGGTGAGAAGCTCTTCGTCTTCTTACCATTTATGACAACTCTGTACCTGACTCGGGTTATGCACCCCTCCATCCATCGGATCCATGTCTCCTCAAAGCCCATCATCCTCATGGTATTGAGTAGGAAGCTCCACTCGACCCGATCATATGCCTTGTTCTTATCGATTTTCACCGCACATTCCTACGCCTTGGTGCTCTTACTTGTTCTCAGGTGGTGGAACGCCTCATGAGCCAGTATTATGTTATCATGGATCAGCCTGCTAGCCACAAATGCCCCTTGGAAAGGGGTGATTAATAAAGGCAGAATCACTTGCAATCTATTTGCAAGCGTTTTTATAAGATCTTGTACACAAAGTTGCAAAGACTAATAGGTTGAAAATGAGTAGTTTTGAAAGGGTTTTGTATCTTAGAAATTAAGACTATGTCCGTATCATAAAAGCAAGGGTCGAGTGTACCGTTTGACAAGTAATTCTTTATCGCATGAATGACATCAGGTCCCACTACCTCCCAGTACTTGTGATAGAACACCCCAGGGAAGCCGTCAGGACCACGTGCCCGAGATCTGCCTAGTTGGAAGTCCGCTTTTTTGATTTCCTCGTTGGTGACCGGTTTGATGAGGGTTCGATTCATCGTGTTTGTAACCATTGGGGATACGCACCCCAGTATGTTCTCTGCATCCATCGTCCCACCTGCTTAGAAAAGACCCCTGAAGTATTGCTCGCATTCCCCACTTATCTCCTTATCTGATTCAGTCCAAGCACCATCATCACGTTGTATGCTTTTGATTTTGTTCCGACTCCTCCTTTCCATGGTGGATATATGGAAAAATGAAGTGTTTCTATCGCCTAGCCATCAGACTCTAGCTCTTTGACTCCAATAGGTCTCCTCCCGTTTCCAATACTCTGATAGTTCTCTTTTGAGGGCTTTCTCCTCTTCGCTCACGTGGTCCCTATTGTGTGCCCTTTGCATCTTCTCTATTCGGTCCTGGAGGTGAGCTATTTGCCGCCTATTGTTTGCAAAGCTAGCTTTGTTCCATTGCCTTAGTTTGTTTCGGCACCTGTTGATTTTGATAGGGAAGACTGGTCGCCTATCGCTCGGTACTGCTTCTTGATGCCACACTGATTTAACCATTTGTGCACAACCCTCGTCCGCCATCCACATTGCTTTAAAACGGAATTCTTGCCTTCCTCTAGTATCGGCATGATCGAGCACCAATAGAATGGGGTTGTGGTCTGGCCCTATTGTTGGTTTATGCAACAGAACTCCTTTTGGGAAGGTGGTCAACCACTCCCCATTCGCTATACCTCGGTCGAGCCTTTCTCGTATCATGTCATCCCTATCCCTATTGTTGCTCCAAGTGAACGGGTTACCTTTAAACCCCATATCGCCCATGGCCAAGCTTGAGATGAACGTGTTGAAGGTGTCCATCTTCTTCGGGTCCTTTGGTCACCCTCCCTCTTTCTCGTAGGAATAACTTATGTCGTTGAAGTCCCCGATACACATCCAAGGTCCCCTGACCGTGCTTCCTATTCGGTTTATTTCGGTCCAAACTTTGACTCGCTCTTCCCAAACTGGGTGTCCATACACCCACGTGATCTTTATCTCATCACTTCTACCTTCCAATTTGACCATTGTATCAATGAAATGACACTTCTTTTGAATAACTCGGATTTGTACCTCTTTCGTCCGTATAAAATAATTTGCCGTATTCAATATTGGAAAAGGATAAAATTTTCAATAATAAAATATTCATTATAAAATATATTTTTATTGAACATTCATTTAATGATTTAAGTTATAAACAATTTGTTAACTTATTTTTTTAATAATTTAATACACAAAATTAAAATTTTTAGCGTCATCCAACAAATAATGCACCACACGTAATATTTAATTAACATCTTCAAAACTATTTTTCAAAAATTTAAGTAGCTTTTATGCATTTTAAGTTTGATTCATAGATTAAATGGTACTACAAAACATCGTGTGATTTGAAACATTTTTATTTTCCAAACTGTAATTCTGCAGTCCATTTGTTAATTTTTCATTAAACAGTTGAGCAAAAGTTTGACACTTGACTCATTTAGACCTAATAGGTGTCGACTGTCGAGCTCTAATTACCAAAAAAAACAAAAAAGGTTCGAGCTCTGAACTATGTTCAATCCAGACTAGGTGGCTACACGTGAACGACTTGGTGTTGGTCCAACTCAGGGGTTTGATCGTGGCTGAGTGGATCGATTCGACACATAATTTTTGGGGTCGAATTAATCTTGATAGGTTCAAATCTTGATTAGATTTAGTTGAGAGTAAAGGATTAAACTTTTGGTTATTTGTTATTTGTTTTGTTCTTTAATTAAACTTTTGAGATATATGAATAATTTATGAACTTTTGGAATATAAATAATATTTTAGTTGGAAAAATATTAAGACACTAATGAGATCTCAGTTTAGGTGCACATGCATTTTTATGTGTAGAATGTTAAAACGATTGATTAGTTATCATGATGGCCAAAAAAAAAAAAAAAGATTAGTTATCAAACTGTTTGTTTACACTGCTTAACTATCAAACTATTATTTAACTTCAATGGAAAGAGTGGGGCACAGAAAAAGTTATCATTGTGCTTAATTAACGATCCATACACAATAATATATCATTTGAAGTTTGAAAGGGGAACTCTTTGATTCCAGAACAACACGACATGGTCTCTCTGCAAGGTGCTGAGATCAATAACCTTTTGTAGATGAAGAAATCAAATCGGTCATCAAAGCAGATATCAAATTTGACAAAAAAAAAAATACAAATTCTGAATTATGTATTACCAAGAATATCCATCCATCTTCATGAACACTATCACATCTTTTCTGCAGCGCCTGGAGAGAAAAAAACTCTAGGCATCAAACACACAAAAGAAAACAAAAAAGAAAAATATGGAGGAAGTCTGTGAATAATTACTTCAGATGTTGAGTTCATATAAATATTGCTTGGTGGGAGCAATAATATAAAGCCTTCCTTCCACTTGTAAAAGCTAGCAACTCAGTGCAGAAGGCTGACTCAGTTGGACATTATAAGACAATTATTTCCACCAATAGGAGGGCTGCAAAGTGCCAACGAATCATTCCCTTGAAAAGTTTCAACTTTTCTTGTAACTAGAAGAAAAAAGTATGTGAACTTATTGAATGTCCAAGGCGCCGCCCTTAGTAGGTGCGGCGCTACTAACTTCTCCTGATCAACTTAGTTATCCGGATTAGTTATCGGTCAGGTTGCTTGAGAAATGAGGGCTAATAGCTAACAATGCTAACAATGTGAAAATTATATAAGATAATAATGACGAGGCGCCTTTGATGAATGCACACCCAGGCCATACAAGCCTATGGCGACGCCCATGGAGACAGTGGCCCTTGAAGACATGCGGAGAAGACCATGTGCGGTGAAGACAAGCTGACGTCCTGGACTCACTGTGGAACGCTTTGCAATTGTCGTACAATTCTGGCTATAGCCAGAGAGTCGCGCCACTAATTAGCACGTCTCCTCCCATCCTTGGCTTTTACAGGTTACAAAACGACACAAGTAACAATGCATGTTAGGAGAACAATTGAGTACCTTCAGCCTACAATACAGTGCCCTCTAACCTATTTACGATCATTTATGGATGACAAAGACAGACTTGACAAAATGATAGTCTGGCAAAAGCACTTGACATTTGACACAATAATTAGCACACAATCATGGTCACTTGACTAGATGCCACTTGAAATTATTAGAGTGAGGTTTGACCCAACCAAAGTTAGAGGTGAGGGGTTATAAATACCCTCACCTACCATTCCTTCAAACTCTTAATGCTACATTGAATACTCTCTCATATTTCCTCTCTTGCATTTACTCTCCCCACCAACGAACTTTTCGACTCACTTGATCGTCGGATGGAAAACAACGGAAACACCTCATATTTTTCTTATGTGCATGTTGTAGGAGCAGCAAGAGGACCGACTTGGGACGCACCAAACCGAATCATACTGAAGAACGTGATCCAACACACATGTTCCATCATAGATATAATTATCATTTTATATATATGCCTTAGTTATTTTGAGAAATTAATTTATGATTTAGTATTATTTATTTAGATATTTATGACATATTTATTTGTCTATTTCTTCTCTATCGACAGAGCCTCACCTTTTCTCTCATTTCCTAGTTTTTTCCTTTTTTATTATACATAACATAAATTTTGAACCCTAAGAAGGAGCGTGCAGAGTAACAGAAATTGGGCGGGGAAAAAAAATATAACAACACTCTTATCATAACACTTTTATTATATGGTTAATTAGTTGAATGGTTACACATGTTTGCTCATGTGACTAATTAGTTATAACTTGTGCAGAATTGTTACATATGTTTCAACATGTAACTAATTGATCATTTTTACTGTTCATCGTTAAGTCACTATTTGGATACATAAAATGACAAAATTATCCTCAACTTCATTAATTAAGTACTGTCAAATGAAGAAGAAGATGAAGACCTCTTCTTCATCCTCTAAAAGTCATCACTTGAAAAATCATTACTCCCGGTTTTCGGTGTATCGTTCACGTTCGGAGACTTACCGAAAGATATACGACTCCTCAGACTAAGTGAAGGCGACTTTGAATGGTCTTTTCGCACACTTGAGTTCCTCAGCTCCTTCATGAATCGATCGGTCATGACTTTAATTTGGTCATTCGGAGACATTGGGTCGTGAATTTGAAGGTTCCATGGTTCCATGATTGCTCCAATTTTGAGGTAATTGCAAGCATTTTGAGTATTTCGTTCCAATTTTTTCTTCGATTGTGAAAAAATCTTAATTTTGGTAAGAACCCTACTTGGAGTGGAAGCAAGAAAAGGATAGATCTCAAAATTGGAAAGCAAACTGAGGTAGGAGTGGAAGAGAGACACTGAATTGAGGATTTCGATGACAAGAAGATGTTCTGATGTATTTGTTGTTGAATATTTGTTCTTCATATCATGGGTTTCATTGAATAGTATCTAAATTAAAGAGTTCATTCTAACATGAAATTTTATTAAATGGTTACATATGTTATCCTAGACTGTGATTAAATGGTTATGTATGTTTCTTTTAATGTGATAAAAAGATTACGTATGTTTTCTTAAAATGTGGTTAATAGGTTGAAATTGAGCATTATTACTAGGGTTAAAAAAGAGTAGTGTTGATCCCTGAAATACTAAGCCCAGATTTTCAATTATTCCAAATACTGCAAAATCTCAAACATTATTATATATTTCAATTCACCTAGAATTGTCAATTGACATGAAACATAAGATGATTTAGACATGTTTGGTATCCATCTACCCTCTCAAATAATAATAATCGTAATATACCAAATACATCAAGTTCTACTTAATATAACATAAGTGGAAGCAGAAACATGAGAGATCTCAAAATTGGAAAGCAGACTAAGGTGGGAGTGGAAGAGAGGCACTGAATTAAGGATTTCGATGACAATAAGATGTTCTAATGTATTTGTTGTTGAATATTTGTTCTGGTGTATTTGTTCTTAAAAACCTGAGTTTCAGTTATTCAGATCATGAGTTTCATTGAATAGTATCTAAATTAAAAAGCTCATTCTAACGTGAAATTTGATTAAATGGTTACATATGTTATCTTAGAATGTGATTAAATGGTTACGTATGTTCCTCATAATGTGATTAAATGATTACGTATGCTTTCTTAAAATGTGATTAATAGACTGAAATTGAGCATTATTACTGGGGTAAAAAAAGAGTAGTATTGATCCCTGAAAACCTAAACTCATATTTTCAATTATCCCAAATACTGCAAAATCTCAGACATTGTTATATATTTCAATTCACCAAGAATTGTCAATTGACATGAAACATAAGATGATTCACACATGTTTGGTATCCAACTACCCTTTCCCAAAAATAATAATAATTGTAATATACCAAAGACATCAAGTTCTACCGAATCATTAGTACAGACTATAGTAGTATACACTTGACTCTATGTTGTATTATCTGAAGCAGCTTGCATAGTCGTAGTATGGAACTTGACTGCTCAATCCACAAAGATTAAAATCATCATGGATGTATTCATCATCAACTTCACAGAAAATTTCATTTCCTCTCAAGTTGCAGAACCATGAGATCCAAGATGTATCATCTCCATCAGATCCACTAACATATGATTCTTCACTATCTGAATCAAGTTTTTCTGCATTTGAAAAACAAGCTTGTTATCTCAAGAGGTATTGTTGTTTTTAGAACATAAGCTACATGGCCAAATTCTGACACAAAAGCTTCTCCGTGGAACATTTTCTTTGCTACATACCTTTAGGTCACGATGAAGGACATATTTCGAGTGGAGGTACTCAATTGGCAACAGTATTTGCATCAACCACTTGCAAATTTTATGTGAAACAACAAGATTTGAGAATACATGGTAGCATATCAATAAGATTTTTCATTGATAAACTTAAATGTAACTTGAAGCAAGGAGATCATCCACTTATTGCAGTACCTCCTCTGGAAAATATACACCATTGGACTTCTTCATCATTTTAGACATGTTAAGACAGTTGAAGAAAATTGACGTGGAGAAAGCAAAACAATTCTTGAAATATAGCTAATGAACCAGGGACATTATGAAACTTACATATCTCCACCTTCACAGTAACCCGTACCAATGCATACATAGCAACCCTGCATAACAACGTCTTGTCAATAGATAATGAAAAATGCATATGGGATACACACAGATTGAAGTATTAAACATATAAGACAGTTCAAGGAAGTTTATGAGATCCCCGTACATTCTCAAGCCATGCTTCTTGAAGTTCAGTATGGATGGATGTTGAATTCGAGCAATTAGAGTCATCTGAAAGTTTTTTTAAAATGCACATTGTTAATAAAAAAAAAAAAGGAGGAAAATCCAACGAAATTGGAGTTACCAACGAAAAGTTCAAATTTTTCAACAATTTAAACTCTAGAACTGATGGTGCCTCTTGATGAGCATATCTCTGACAGTGTTCTGTTTGGCGCGCCAACCTAATCTTCTTCAACACGTACATGTAGAATGGTGTTTCATTGATCCCAATTCCAAAAGAAAACACCAAATGTTAATCCAAACTAAAACAAAAAATAATCAGCCCAAACTTACTTCTTCTTCTCCGCCTTGTGGAGCACGACCAGTCCAAATCGCCCTTTTCCATTTCTTTAAATAAACGAAAGGGCAGCTCCGTCATTTCAAAAGGGTCACGTGATTAGCACATGCGAAACTGACGAAAACCTTAACAGTTTAGTGACAGAGTAACCAATCAGTCATATGTGTAACAATTCAGTCACGCGAAAAAACATGTTTAACCAATTAATCATATTGGTCGAACATGTATAACATTTTAAGTAATTAACTCTTTATTATATTTACAACATTTAAAGTAACTTTTATATTTAAATTCAAAACTCGGAGTAAATGCATGTTTAATAATAGTTTTTTGTTTTGTTTTGGCCAAGATGTTTAATAATTGGTGAAGGAGTGAGTTGGGAGAAAAGGAACAGACAGATGGAAGATTCACTGAACTTGGTCGGAATCTCTCCTCTCCTATGTTCAGGAAGAACACACTTGGCCTAATATTCCAATCCGACGGCGTCTTGTCTTTCAAAAGCTGTTCCGTTTTTTCATTATGGAAAGAATGAAAATGATGGATAACAGTGAAAATATAGTACAGTAGTTAGAGCCTAGAGGGCATCGTTAACGCATTATATATATATATACTGAATATAAAAAAATATTTAAGTTATCTTAAATATAAAATTTAAATTATTATATTAATTAAAAAAATAAATCAAATCAAATTATTTTTTAATTATATTATTATATTGATATGATTAACTCAACTTAAAAAATAAAAAAATAAAAAATTTTGTTATTAATATAATAGTATTCAATTTACTTTTTTGTATAACATTTATTATTTATAGTATATTCATTATATATATATTAAATTCATTTAATAATAGCATCATAAAAAAGTTATTTATAAATATTTTATTTAGTTAAAAATATGTGAAAATTATATACACAACTATAACTTAATAAATATTAAATTATATATGCATATACACTATTTAGAATACTATTAGTATATATATATATATATTTGCTTCAAATATAATAATAATTGCTAAAAAGCAATACTAAATAATTATTTTACAAAATGTTATGAAAAATATCATTTTAATTTAATTTTATAAATCTAAATACATAATGAAAATCTGACATGTGTATTTATATACTTAATTTTTAAAAAATATAATATTATAATTTTCTTTTCAAAAAATAATCCTCAACAAACATGATTGAGTACACATTTAGAACTTTTGTTGAAAAATTGCTTTCTTTTTACCTTTTTTTGTTTTAAATTTAGAAATCAAATAAATAGTTATCTATTTTAATTCTTGACAAAAAAAAATACATTTACTATCTATTTAGTTCCGTTTTTAATTACTTAGTTACTATTGTTTATCATTTTTTCCATTATAACTATTATGTACTTTCAACACTTAATTCATTTTTTAAGTTAATTAAGCTAAACTACAATTATAAATTATGCTTAAGTATATATTAAATATAATTTATATATCATAAATCTTGTTTATCATTTATTTATTTTACAATTTCTTTTTAAATGCTGTGTTTTCATTCTTATTTATTTATTTATTTCATTTAATTTGTGTGTAATTTTCCAAAGTAAATTATTAGGTGCAAAACTTGCAATCTATATCTATCTATCTATATATATATACATTAATTTGGTTAGTATGTACGTAATGTTGACAAATAAGCAAAATGAAATTTTTTAATCAATTATATTGGTCCACCTAGATTGTATGTTACAATTTCTTATATGACATCATTTTTTTTGTACAAGTAGGTACTTTAAAATTGCTCCAAAACACCACATTCAACCTTAAAACCCGTTTCATTTTTATTACAAACAATAAATTAGCCAATATTTTATATTTTTTTCAAGCTTAGTTTTCCTTATATTTAATTAAAACTTCTATTAATAATTATGGTTTTTTAATATGTTTTACTAACAAATCAATATTTGTAGGTTTTAGGGTTGTAATTCAAAATTGATTCGTTATGGTTTTATTAATTTCAATATATTAATTGTTTTAATTAAAAGTAATAAATTACACAAATTTAATTATGAGTATGTTTAAAATATAAAATTTATCACATGAACCAAAATTATAATTATAATTACTGAGTTTTTAATGATATATATTTTTTGTATGTTCATACTTGGTAAACAACATAGGTAATCCTGATAAAATCATTAGGTTGATCATGAATTGTATTTGCACTTCTTCGATTGAAATTTTGTTTAATGGGGGTAAACTAGAAACATTCTATCCCCCAAGGGGAATTAGACAAGGTGATCATTTATCCTCATATATCTTCATCATGTGCATTGAATATTTGGCTTTTCTTATTGAGGACAAAGTGATGCAGGGTCAATGGAAAAGAATAAAAGTGGGAAGAGATAGTCTGAATCTGTCTCACCTATTTTTTGTTGATGACCTCGTCCTCATGGGAGAGACTACTCTTGAACATTGTAATTGTATCAACTTGATTTTGGAAATATTTTGTGAAATTCTGGGTCAAAAAGTCAACCAGGGTAAGTCGACAGTTTTCTTCTCCAAAAATGTTGCAGGTACTAAAAGAATTGATTTGTCAAAAGCATTATCATTCAAGATAGTGGAAAATTTTGGGTTTTATCTTGGCTTCCCCCTTGAACTATCCAATTCTAAAGTTAATTCCTTTAACTTTATCATGGATAAAGTGAGGAACAAACTTTCGGTATGGAGGACTAATCTTTTATCAATGGCAGGTAGAGTCACCTTGGTGAAGTCGGTTTTGTCTAGCATTCCTTCATACTATATGCAATGTACTATGCTTCCTATTGCAGTTTGCAAAGAACTGGACAGGATAAACAGGAGCTTTGTTTGGGGATCCACGGATCAAAAGGAGAAAATTCACCTTATTAGTTGGGAAGAAATTACAAAACTGAAAAAGCTTGGGGGGCTAGGAATTCAATCAGCAACAATTCGAAATAAAGCTTTGTTGGGTAGCTTTGTTTGGAGATTGAAAAAGGAAACAAGCCCATGGACCACGATTCTTAGACAACGAACTTTGAGGCAAAATGGTTTGATATTGACATCTTCGAACAAAACACCTTGTAATTGGAAAGCAATTAACGAAGGTATGAATACTCTTAAACTGGGAGTTGGGTGGGTGGTGGCTAATGGTAGAGACATTAAATTTTGGCATGATGTTTGGGTGGGTGATAAAACTTTGCGTTCTTCTATCTATGGTCCACTTTCGCATGAGGAAGACAACCTAATGGTAGGTGATATATTCCTTAATGCAGAGTGGAACATAGATAGAACTACATTTGGATTTCCAAAAAACATGTTGGATCAGTTGCTGAGCATTCCGAGTGACCGGACAAATCAATCTTTGGATAGACAAATTTGGAATTGCTCTAGGTCAGGTAATTTTACAACTGCTTCTGCCTATTCTCTTTTAGCGGGGCACGATAGTAATAGCAAGATTCAATAGCAATGGGATTGGGTTTGGAAAACTAAAACAATTCCAAAAATTCAGTATTTCATTTAGATGTGTCTCAAAAACAAATTAGCTACTTGCAAATTGTTGAATCATAGGGGTTACAATATTAGCGCTATCTGCAGAATCTGTGAAACAGAAGTGGAGGACATCAATCACATTTTGCGTGAGTGTGAGCATGCAAAACAGATGTGGAACTCTTTTATTTTTCTACCAAAAGTAGCTCAGTCAGCTCAACTACCCTTGAACGATTGAATCAAGCATGGTTGTCAGGTATCAGGGGCTCCTATTCAAAGAATTGAATGGGCCATGTTCTTTCCCTATGCATTTTGGAATATTTGGAAAAACAGAAATGCTCTCATTTTTAAAGATAAAACTTTAAATACTTCCATTTGTTAGCTATCCTTGTCCCATGCCAGGTTTCATCAAAATGCTATTCAATTGATTGAGAACTCTAAGCCTCTTATCTCTATTGATGTTAGATGGCTCCCTCCAGAGCAAGGGTGGGTGAAAATCACCACAGATGGAACATCTAAGGGAAACCTGAATCAGGCGGGTTCGGGAGGAGTGATAAGAGATAATATGGGTCAATGGATAACTGGCTTCTCTAGGAAACTAGGAGGCTTCAACAGCCTCGTAGCGGAATGTTGGGCCATCAGATATGGATTAATGTTGGCAAAACATCTCAGTTTCAAATCAATTCACTTAGAAACAAATGCCCAGTCAGACCATAAGCTTATCTCTGATGAAAATTATTTAAATCATAAACTAATGCCCATCATTATGGATTGTAGGAAACTCATGCTGCAGTTCAACGGAGTGAAGTTCTGACATATCTATCGAGAAGCAAATGGGGTTGCTGACATCATGGCAGCTATGGGGATTAACTAGAGTCAAATCTACGTCATTCATGGAAATCCACCTACGGAAACTAAAAACGCTATCCCAAAGGATGATGTGGGTTTTGTCTACTCAATGACAATAAAATTTAGTTAATTATTATGTTGTAGTAAAGATTAGGGTGCGAGTTTCTCGTCACCCAGCTTGTTATTTTAATTTACCTTATCTATAAAAAAAACATAGGTAATAGTTACTATCAAAGTAGAACAATTTGTTTTTTGCCAACTAGTAGAACAGTTAAAGTTATTAAAATATGTATACTCAATTTAATATTCGTTAAAAATACATGACAATGATTAAGAACATAAAAACTAAGTTAAAGAGAATGCATTAACATATTAATGTAAATGTTTATACAAATTATAATATATATATAGATAATAAAAATACTTTAAATTTAAACAATTAAAATATATTTCATAGATAAATGCATAATGAATACCTATATATCTTTTTGCCAGAAAACATACCAATATATTTAATTATATTTATACAAAAATTTAACTAGACCATAAATCATGGTGAACTTAACTATAAATATTAAATGTTTTTTTAATATACAATAAAAACACTCTAAATTTAAATAGTTAGAGAACATTCATAGATAAATGCATAATGAATAACTAAATATGTTTTTGCCAGAAAAATACCAATATATTTAATTATATATATGTATACATATATATTTAACTAGATCACAAATTATGTTGAACTTAACTACAAAAATATACTAAAACATTAATTAATTTTGAGAAAAAACACTAAATAACATCTAAAATTTCAACACATAAAAGTAACATGTAAAAATACGAATTTATTACTACTATGCCGAAAATAATTTTAAATTAAAACAAGCTATCATAATTAATAAATACAAATATTAAAAAAAAACTTTTATCTGTTAATATAATATGATATCTAATGCTCAAATATTTATTTTGTGTGTATGTGAAATTTTAATTTCAATTACCTTTAATATTAAAAATATATTAAAAAAATATATTTTTTTACAATATTTTTTCTCCATCAATGAATATCAACCATGCACATATTAAAATGTACATTTAAAAATTAAAATATAGATTAATTAATGATCATTTCATATATCAAATAATACTTTTATTAAAAAAGACATAAGTCACATATAAACATCACTTACTTCATTACAATAATATCACAGTAAATTTTAACAATGTCAAAAAATTAAGTATATATTTATCACCTAAATATAATTTACAGTTAACAAATAGATAAAATATAATATGTATACTAAAACACTAGAGATTGTTACTATTGCTAGAAAAATACTAATATTTTTATATGTACATTGATAAAAGTAATAAACCATAGAAAATAAGTCAAGAGTATTATATGTACATTATCATATTTTTTACAGTTTTGTGAAAATATGTTTTATATATTTATAACCCAACCTATTTTTGAGTTATTAAAATACTATTTATATATTAAAAATATAATATATTTTTATTACTACTAAATTAAATGAAAAATTACTAATGATTTTAATAGTCTTTTGTAAACATATGCACTTTTTAATATTAATTTTAATTATTGACTCATGCACTTTTAAGTTTTAACTAATTTTATGAACAAATGCACTTAATATAATATATAATTTTTGTATTTCATAATATAATTTATAATAACTTATCTATATAATTAATTATTTCATGCATTTTTAAGTGTTAATATTTTTATTGCAAACAATTCAAACTTACAACAATGAAGTTTTTGAAAAATTATTATAGTTTATATTCACTGAAACAATTTACTTTTTAAACCTTATAACATTAAACTTATTCTTTTATTTTTTGAAATATTTTTACACTATATTCATTTAAAAATAATTTAAATATGTTATACTATGTACCATAAAAAAATAACTTATAAATATAAAAAAATAAAAATATTAAGAAATAACACATACTACTAATTGCGCAAAGCACATATCGAATATCTAGTTTACTATTGTTTGAAGGAAAATTTATTTTGACATACTTATAAGGGTAATGTAACGTCTTTTGAAATTGAATGTGAAGCTTTCAAATTATTTTACAGTTTTTTAAATGTTGTGTTTTCATTCTTATTTATTTATTTCACTCTTAATTTTTGTGTAATTTTCCAAAGTAAATTATTAGGTGCAAAATCCTGCAATTTACTATTGTTTGAAGGGAACATTTAATTTGACATACTTATAAATGTAACATATTTTGAAATTGAATGTGGAGTTTTTGATTAATTTTAGAGTATCCATGTGGATGTGAGAAAATGATGACAATGATGTAACTTTTTTTCTTTACATGAACCAATCAAATTAAATTATTATGACACTATGATAGAGAAAATTGTGTTAAAATCTTACTTGTCAAAATTATAGGATATTTAGTCAAATTAATATATAATATCTTATCTGTCCTTTGCACAGTAAATTAAATATATTATTTTGTTTAAATTATATTTTATAATAGATAAAATATTGAATTTTTAAATAATTATATATATGTATATATTAGTTATGAAATATCGAATATAGATTTTTTATGTATGATTTTTCTTAATAATAAATATATAAGTTTATACCCGCCATGAGTAATGTGTCAAAACAATTTATTAATGAAGATAAATTATTTAAAAAAATATCTATTTTTTATGTTAAAGTTAATTTGAGTTATTTAAATTAAAATTTAACAGACACACACATAATAAAAATGTGAGCATTGAATATCATATTATATTAACTAATAAAGGATTATAATTTTTTTTAGAATATTTGTATTTATTAATTATGTTAAGTTAAAATAGATTTTGACATATTAGTAATAAGTTTGTATTTTTACATGTTACTTTTATGTTTGAAGTTTTAGATGTTAGGGTTAATTGTCAAATTCTCTCCTAAAGTTTGGACTGAATTTGAGATTCCCCCTTAATGTTTAAAATTTTAAATTTTAGTCCTAATGTTTGGACAAAACGAAAATTTTCCCTATTCCGTCATATCTCCGTTTATTTCAGATAGTTTAAGCAACATATGCAGGTCACGTGTGTTAAAATGACAAAATTTCCCCAACCCATCAATATACCTGAAAATGAAAGAACAAGATGTTCTTAACGTTCAACAATTGCAATTTGCAGGTCGTTCAACATGTTCTTGGCGGATCGTTCCACTGTGACCTTCTTGGCGTCCCATACCTCACCATCATATATCATAACAGGAAACCCTAATCTAAGAAAATTGTAATTAAATAATGGAGCTAAATCGCTTCCTTTAATCTAAAGCAGCAAACTTTTTACAATAAAGCACCAAAAGAATAGCATTTTCAAGTGGGAGACAGTAAGGAAAGAGCAGAATCAGAATATGTTAATTATTAATTACCCATTAGTGAAGCTTCAAGCAAATGAGTCCTTCACAGAACCTGATCCATGGGCGACATAGTTCCAATCTTGGCGCCTTTGTTCTGGATCTTAACAATGCTCATAAGGCTCAACAGCAGAATCACCGACATCATACCTGCAATGGTCTTGACTGTTGCCAGACCTTTTCCTGTTTTCAATTGATCCAAGCTTTTTACAACAAGATCTCGTAGTGACCCTATCTTCACTAACAAAAGAAACGCCAACACCCCCTCAACGAAGTGAACGAAGAACAGTAGTTGAATCATCTCTAACTGCCGCTTCAGTACACAACACCGCCGCTAACCCCTCCAGCTTCAGTGTTCATGGAAGTAAAAAAATCAGGCTTTTCACTGGAAAACAGGAATTTTGAGGCTTGAAATCAGCAGAATGTTAAAATCCAACAGTTTTCAGCAGCAAGTTACTTCGAATTAGCTCATTCAGAAGATTGAAGCGCACTTCACACAGAAGGAATCCTGTTTTCTGGTTTTTGTGAATAACTGCCGTCCAGAGTGGTTGGTTGGGCTCGGTTCTGTTCCGTCTTGTCTTGTCTTCTCGACTTCAAGAGAGGCTTCTCCGGCGGTTTGGACTTCGAGTTTCGTTGCTTGGTTGTGCCAATGACGCCAAGAACATGTTGAACATCTTGTTCTTTCATTTTCAGTTCTATTATGGGTTGGGGGCAATTTTGTCATTTTATTAGACGTGACCTGCATATGTTTCATCCGTCTGAAATAAATGGAGATATGACAAAATGGGAGAAATTTTCATTTTGTCCAAACATTATGACTAAAATTTAAAATTTTAAACATTAAGGGGGAATCTCAAATTCGGTCCAAACTTTAGGGGAGAAATTGACAATTAACCCTAGATGTTATTTAGTGTTTTTTTCTAAAAAAATAATTAATGTTTTATTATGTTTTTTTAGTTAAGTTCAACATAATTTGTGATCTAGTTAAATTTTTGTATATTTTCTGGCCAAAACATATATATGTATTCATTATGCATTTATCTATGAAATGTTTTCTAATTGTTTAAATTAAAGTATTTTTATTATATATATTAAAAATTGTATAAACATTTACTAATATGTTATTAGTGCATTCTTTTCAACTTAGTTTTATGTTCTTTATTAGTATAGTGTATTTTTAACGAACATTAAATTGAATATACGTATTTTAATAAGGGAAAAGTATGAAAAAAATGTAACATGTTTGCCAAAAATGGTGGTTGATGGAACTAGTTTTGGAGTGTAAGTAATTGATGTAACACGTTTTGTGTTGTAGGTTTTAGATGGAAACGTTTGTTATTCCGTCTGTTTGCCCGTTAAAAATCAGCATGTGCCAGCCACGTGACATGATTTGTCAGATTTTAATGAATTTTTTTTGTAAATACCCAACATACCCCTACACCTATTTCCCTTCAGAAGCCTTCTTTGTTCATACACCGAATCAAAGTCCATTCACCTGCGATTTTCAACCCGTTGTTCCCAACCTTTAAACCCTAACTTCGTTTCTTCCATCTGCTGCGACGAGAAGCTGCTGCCGAAGAGACTCGTGAACCCGCCATACTATAAAATGTCAACCTTCAGAGTTCAGAATGAAAATGGAAAATGTTCTACTTCAGGAAACTATTGACCATCTCACTCACTTTTATTTCTAAGAAATATATGTTTTTTTCTCACTTTGACTCTTAAGTCTCAGTCCTTTTAGAACTTTCCATATCAGAAATATGGAGAAAGAGTATATTGACATAAATAACAAAGAACCAAAAGACTCACATTCTTGGAGCTGTTGAAATTGACAACAGAGGTCAGTCCCTCCCAAACACCAACTACTGCTGAAGCATCCATTGCAGGAGTGGATGCAAAAGCTGAATCACGAATAGCACATCCACCTAACTGATCTCCATTCCTAAATGGCCCGTACCACAGCTCACGGAAAACCCTAATGTCTTTTACAACCATTTTTGCATTATCTAACTGTATAATCTGAGAAAACCTCACACGGGATTCTCGATCCAATGGATTCATCAAACAGTACTCCAATTCAATAAGATTATGAACTCCCTTATCATTCACAGGCCAAACAGCCACATAAGACCCACTAGAATGATAAGCAAACGCAAAAGCTTTTCGACATGTTATAGATAAGCAGAAGACAGACAGAGAAAGAAGCCAAAGTTCGTGCAATGTCAGAAAAAATAATTGAAATGAAATAAGATAGGAGGAAGACGGATACACAGTACTTCAACTTCAAGGTATTGTGACTGTAGTGAAACAGAGGCAAAGCCTCGTGGATTCCTTATAAGCCTCGTGCATTATGTACAGCATCTTCTAACAAAAGGCTAATTCCAACTTATAAGCCTCAATGAAGTAAACATATTAGTATCTATCCAGGTTTGAAATCATTTTCTGGATTTCTAACACTAATCCTCTGCAATTCAAGTCCAGCTACGAGTTTTAAATACGGATCATCTACTACCGTCAAATTCTTTCAATTACTATATGATTGAAGAGCTGTGAAGCTTCTAATTGGCCCACTAATGGTGAAATTCTGTCCAAAATAGAAAACAGAGACGACAACGCGAACACCTTCAGTATGGAAATTGTGTACTACGATGATCATCGAGATTATGATATGCATCGCTACACTCTGCTTCTTTGTAAACAATGGCGCTCAAGCAATGAGAGAAACGCAAAGAAGAAGAATCGAAAGAGAAATCTGCATTCTCGTATGCATCGTAAGAAAAGAATGAAAACTCACCGTGTATTCTGGTGCCGATATCGCTGCCACCGCCGTGAAGGAGTGAGTTATGGACGAGGCTGAGATCGTTGCAGTGAAGTCGCGGAGAAACAGAGAGCCGTGAAATTGTATTGTAGTGAGGAAGGGTTGCTGGCTTCTGCAGCCAGTAGTGCCCCACCATCCGCCCCTCGTCGGCGTTGGCAATCACTCCATTCTCCAGCTCCTTCATATGCTTGAATGCAGCTTGAAACCGCGGCTCCATCTCCGCGATGAATTCATCGTCAATCCTTTCTCCAATCCTTCTCTAAGGAGCGCGGATCCTTCTCCAATCCTTTCTTCTCCTTCACGGCGACTTCAGTCATCGACATATCGGCACGCGCCCCTAGCCACTGAATGCGCCACAGAGAGAGTGTGAGTCTGTTCCGTCAGCTTAGACCAACTCGGGAAAGCAATCGAATCTCTCTTGGATGAGAATGAGGGATTGGATGACTGAGTCTGCGGCTTGAGAGAGGGAGACGACGAGCAGATGCCGGAGATGGAAGCCATTCCTATGACTCCCAACGGAGTCAAGAATCGTCAGCGACAACGAGGAAGAAGAAGAAGCCGCGAGAGAATACAGGGGCCGTTGACGAGAATACAGGAGGAAGAAGAAGCCGCTGATTATACATAATGCCATTGACGAGGTGCCGTTGGAGCTCAGTGTCGAAGACAGTGTTATAAAGGAATACAGGGGCATTTCAGTACTTTCACAATACAAATAAGTCACGTGCAGGGCATGTGCACACTTAACATATATTTTGGACGGAAACTTAACGACTGCATCAAATAACTACAACACCAAACATGTTACATCAAATAATACAACTGTGTCGCTTTGACAATTTCTGGCAAACATGTTACATTTTTTTCATACTTTTCCCATTTTAATAACTCTAACTAGTCTACTTTGATAGTAATTATTACATATGTTGTCTACCAAATAAACATGTAAAAAGATATATCTTTAAAAAATTATTAATAATAATTAAAATTTTAGTTCATATGATAAAATTTATATTCTAAACATACTCATAAAACCATAATAAAATTTTATTATTTTTAATTAGAAATTTTAATATATTAAAATTAATAAAACCATAATAAATTCATTTTAAATTATAACCCCAAACCCTACAAATATATATTTGTGAATAAAATACATTAAAAATTCATAATTATTAATATAGTTTTTAATTAAAAAATGAAGAAAACTAAGCTTGAAAAATAATGCAAATATTGATTAATTGATTTGTAATAAATGTGATAAATTGAAACAGTTTTTAAGGTTCAAGAATCAATATGGTGTTTTGGAGCAATTTCAAAGTATCCACATGTACAAAAATATGATGTCACATATGCAATTGTAAGATACAATATGGTTCGCAATTTCCGCGATATGTACTTTTTATATAAATTACTAATAAATATAAATATATATGATAAAAAAATTAATGATCATATATTAATTATTTAATATATTATAAATCCTTATTATATTATAAAAAATAAAAATAAATTACATTTTAGAAATTGTTAATAAAATAGTAAAAATATTATTTTTAATAGTAATTACACTTATGTTTTCATTATACCAAGAATAGTACAAAACATAAATATTAATTGTATTTGTTTTCATAAAAATAAATGAAAAGTACATAAGTTGATGGTAAATTTAAATATCAATAATCATTTATGTAATGCTAATTACTATTTTAAATCTAACTTTAATATTTGAATTGCATTTAACAAAATGTTAAAAACATTAGTAAATATATTATTATTTTAATAATAATTGCATTTGTATTTTCACTATACGGTTAATATTATCAAATATAAGGATCAAGTATGTTTTTTTATTAAAGTAACTGAAAGTTTAAAATTCTATAAAAAAACATGAATATGATTAATTATTGATATGATGTTAATTAGTAATTTTAACTTAATTTTGATATTTTTATACATTCTATTATTGTCGTATAGTTAAAAAAAAAGGTTAAAAGTATTAGTTAAAATATATTTATTTTTTAGTAACTTTTATTTTTGTTCAATTATAAAAATAATATTTTTTAATCCCTGAAATAAGTTAAGTCTACATATATTTAAATATAAAGTTCCATAGAACTATAAAAGAAAAGGTACTAATAAAATATATTAATAATTATTTTTTGTTAACGTGTTAAATTTTAAATTTCATGCATAATTATAAATAAGTACATAAAATAGACTTGTATTTCAATTATACAAATTATATTATTAAATACGCAGAATAAGTATATTTTTCATAAAAGTAAGTAAAAATTACATAAGTCGATAATAAATAAAAATATTAATAATTTATTGACACGTTGATAATTAATACTTTTAACTTAACAAAAATCACATAGTTGATAGTTATAATATTGAAAGTATTTGTGTTTACATTACTAATAGTAATAGTCGGTTGTGTTCAATATTTATCTAATTTATAAAATTAGTCGAGTTTAAAAATAAAGATATACAAAACTATAAAAAAAAAATATATTAAGAAAATATAATGATAATATGAATATTTATTCTTCATGTATTAAATTTTATATTGCCCCGCATAATTAATATAATAGAGTACATAAGATTAGACACTTAACTATATATTAATTTATAAAAATATAAATAACACAGAAAATTACTTATAATTTGGTCTTAACAATAAATATTATTAACAAACTTTAATATGTGCACTTAATTGATTTTTTATAAAATATAATATTATCAATTGTAGTATTTTAATAAAAAATATATATAAATTTACATATGAAGTAAGTAGACATTATTTCTAAAAATGAATCTCTACATAACTATATAAAAAATATTAAGAAACTATATTAATAATATTAATATATTTTTTAGATATGTGTTGAAATTTATATTGCATGCATGATTATAATTGCGTACATAATGTTAGCTAGGCATGCAACTATTAATTTAGAAAAACTATATGCAATACATAAAATTAATTATAATTTAATCTTAGAAATAAAGCTTAATAACAAAATTTCATATGATTTTTATGAAACATAATATTATAAAATTATGTATTTAAATTAAAAAATAATAATAAATTCACATGTGAAAGAGAAAGAAATTATTGAACCTTTTTAACTTATCTGGAGAATGAATAAGAATGTTTGAAAGATTTTAAAGTGAGTTACATGACATGCCACCTATGCATGAAAATTACATGTTTGACATGAACCAATAAGATGTTATGAACTTAACATTAGGAGTGAGAAAATGTATTAAAAATATTAATTGTCATAATTATATAAATTCTAATCAAATTAATATTTATATATATATATATGTTATTATTTTTCGTCATTTACTCAAAATATCCTAGAACATATACACTTGTATAGTACGTTAATCATGTCAAATTTTAAATAATTATTATTATTTTTCACAACTTCATTTTTAGGATTTATTTAATTAATAATTATTATTGATCAATTGTTTTTAAATAATTCTTTACTCATGCCCATTGCACAAATTCTTTATCTTATTAAAAACGTCTGTAATAGTTTGTTAGTAATTTATGTTTTTGTCATAACATTCTATGTACATTAATATAATAAAAAAATACATTTTATTCATTACAATAATATAAGTACATTAAAAATATATAATACTAGAAAACTGATTTACGCTTTACCCAATATAATAATTATTTTAGATTATAAATTAATAATATTTTTTAAATATATATATATATATATATATTTATAACATGATTATTTACACTTTATTAAAGTAAATTTAATTAATATTAATTTAATTACACAACATAAAAATTAATTATATTTATGAAAAATGTTAAATTTATTTTTATTTTTAATTATAATCTTATACAATATAACAATTATTTATATTTTATAAAAATATTTGAAAATAAATGAGTAGATAATAAAAACAAATGTAACCAATTATGAATATGATGCTAATTAATAATTTTAAAATTCATTCTATAACATCTATTATTTTAATATATTTTTAAATAAATACAAACTATTAGAATATATATATGTATATGTATATGTATATGTATATGTATATGTATATGTATATGTATATGTATATGTATATGTATATGTATATGTATATGTATATGTATATGTATATGTATGCATATTAGTTATAGTAATTATAAATTATATAAATTATTTTTAAATTTTGTAATATATGTCGATTCTAATAGAATATAACAATGATATTTTATAAAAATAGTTCTAAGAAAAGTATGAAACAATTATATGAAAATTATTATTATTATTTTTTGATACCCTAAATTTTATGACATAATTATAAATATCTACATAGAATTAACATGTGATTATTATTTTCATAAAATTGATATATAATATACATAATAATCTTTAATTTCATATTAAATTATCTTGTAATAAAAAGATTTAATTTATACATCTTCTTACTTTTCATAAAATATAAAATTTAGAAAATAAAATAAACTTTTAAATTATCTTGTAATAAAAAAAATTTAATTTATACATCTTCTTGCTTTTCATAAAATATAAAATTTAGAAAATAAAATAAACTTAAGAAAAATCATAAATGCACATAAAAAATAAGAAGATATTAATGAAATTTTGTAACTTATTGGGAAAATGAATTAGAGAGTTTAGAAGATTTTAAACTAAGTTACATGTCAGGCCACATACGAGTGAGAATTATATGTTTGACATGGACCAATTAAAAGTTATGAAATTGACATTAGAAATGAAAAAATGTCTTCAAAAACTTACTTGTCACAATTCTACGTAATTTAACCAAATTATTATAAATATATATATATATACTAATATTTGCAATGAGATTTTATTTTTGTATTCATTAATAGATGTAAAATATTCTATATATAATTAAAAGCACTAATCCTAACTATTAAACCTCAGCTTGTATCATCAACAGTATTATTTCAGCTTTCATTAAACAATAATTAGCTCAGATGTGGGCCTGAGTTGAAAAGTCTCGCATGAAAAATTGTAATACAACTACAAACATTAAATGTCGACAACCATGATGGCTCATTACACAATTGACAGTAATAGTACTACAAATTTTGTTTCTTACTTACAAACAAAGAATACGAGTTTCTGGGTTCATCCGAATCTGATCAGCAGCTGGTATATCCGAACCCTTTCGGCTTCCAAATCTGTCTCTTTGAGGGTGACTCAGCATTAAGTTTTTACACACTGATGGACAAGCATGTAGCAGCTGTTCATAATCCAATGCCAGTCACCTCTAAATTGAACTCAAACATTTCACTGATCCACCTTTTGGGAAATGTATATTGTAGTGTCAAGAGCTTGAAGAGCAGGGTGTATCCATGGGGTAGCAGCCAAGAACACGAAGAAATGGCGCAAATTCCTGCACAAGATGTAATCAACAAGGTGAGCTTCATAACTGATGGCCAAGAAAAAAAAAAGCTTCATAACTTAGTACATATTTTTCTGTTCAAAGACGGAGTAGAAAGATATGGTTACTTGATTTTCATCTCAAAGTTGATTTTAGTAGACAATAATTATGAGTGATAAGGACCTGAAGATGCCCTAAAGCATTCTGGGCGCGGGGATCAGCCATAGATGCCTCAAAATCAACATAGAAAAGATAATCAAAGTACCTGTAAGTAAGGATTATAAAAAATAAAAAAAAAAGGAGATAAGGACATAAAGTGAATGGTCTAGAAATTTCTTTCAAGTTTAATTAATCCAATGAAATGAAGAGAACAAGAATTTACTTGGCACTTCCAGTGTTGGAATCATCTACTACTCGTAATGGTCGTTTTCTCTGCGGTCTGCTCTCAATCTATATTTAGCAAATTAATAGCCACTTTATGAATGAATAATAAACAGCTAAAGAGGAATCAATCTCGGTTACCTTGGTCAAGTTGATCTCCCTCAATGAAAACACAGCCAAAGCTTTGAATAATACACCAGGACCTTCATCTAAAGTGAAGACAACACTCGTCTACAACAACAAGGAAAATAATGTTACCATCAGGGGATATATTGTTGCTGCAGTTCAAGCAAGTGATATAGAATCGAAGCATGAAAGTTGTTTTTACCTTAAACTGTTTAGCAGTTTTTGGAATTATTGGATCTCTTGCAAGTACAAGAAAACGAGTAACATTATCCAAATTGTCCTGCAAGATTCCTAGTTTACTGTCAACGAATGGATTCTTCGATATTGTGCTTTTAACAGATGCCAAGAACTGCTTTAACTTTCAATAAGCCTCCAAAAAGCACATTTTTTCGGATTGAAATTCAAAACAATTATGTTGTGCAAGGTAAAATATGATAAAAATATTTTTACCTGGACATTCTCTGCAATTATATTCAAACCATATATTTCTGCTGCTCGTGCACTTGCAATAACTCCAGTCTCCCTTAGCTTGTTTGATGCGATTAACTGACAAGTTTAAATTTAACAACATGAGGCACAGTATTAGTTATTACGACAGTAAATGGGAAGCGTCATTACAAATTTACCGCATATTTAGAAATTTACCTGAGCTGCACTAGCTGTATCATCCACACTTTCTCTAGCTACATTTAACTTCGTAAGATAAATATCACTGAGTGCAAGAGCCTGAAAAGAGAAATAAACAAGATAATCTGAAATTGAATTCTCCATAGGCTCTACATATTCAGAAAACATCATCCAAACCCCAAAAGAAAATGTTAGTGGAAGGTATTGAAGATTTACCTGAGGGTGGCTCAAAACTCGCTTTAGCTGCTCTGCTCTAATTCCTGGGAGAGCCATGAGACAGAAATTTACTGGCAACTGAACTTCACCGACTATATGAAGCCGATGTCGAAGGAGTAAATCATAGTTCCGATGAATGCTTCCTCCCGAGGAATTCTCAATTGGAAGAACTGCTTTATCAGCCAACCATAATTCAACAGCCTAGAAATAATAAGTAAACAGATTACTCAAACAATATACATATACATACATCCACTTTGATTCTTTCAAAAGACTACTAATATATGCATGGAAAAGCTGCTTCTACAATCAACGTAAATATACTGGAGAATCCACATTGCATCGCCATATTTATAAAGAACATGTTTTTTCCATTAATTTGGTAGAACTAGTAGCGTAAAGCAATTCCATTAACTTCACTGCAGTCAAAATTAATACAGGATTGATTCCTATGCAGTGCTCATGACCTTCTTAATATATATAATTAACTCTAACCTTAAAAGCATCTTCAAACTCAGTGCAAGGAACAGTTTCACAATTCGGGTATGCTTTTAGAGCTGCCTCTTCACTGTACGATCCTGATAAGCCCTGCAAAATGGATTCAGATGTGGATGTTAAGTGTAAAACTTCCTTCAGTTTGAAACTGCACAAAATTATAAACTGTATCAGTATCGGATGTAATTAAGATTCTATTGTACCTTGAACGATACTCGCATGTTCGATCCATCATTTGGAGTAGACGAGAAATCAGATGCAGATAACGGCTCTGCGATTTGTTAAATTGTAGAATCATGCTAAATGCAAATACTGATGAACAATAAAATACCTACAAACTTTAACTTGAAGAAATCCATAAACAAAATTGGAGCAATTTACAAGAACGAAACAATGAATTAGGGTTAAAAATCAGATATTTACAAAATATCGATCGATGCTATCAGAATGTGAAAGAAATGCAATAAAGTTGGAACGCAAACCTACTTGGTAAAGAGCTCAAATCCCTATGCGATCTCTTCACGACTTGGCTGCTGTCTCTCTTACCATCCACTGGTTGCATCTCAGTAGCTGATGTAGAGGTTGTCTCGCCGTCGACCGAGCGCCACGAGGACAGAATCAAGAACCTACCCGGCCTCGCCGATAAGCCCACCCTCTTCGCACCATGACGCGTCTGAAAAACAGCCGCCCCTGGCAGCGGCGTCAGCAGATCCATCAAGGCGCAGGAGATCTGTAAGGAAGGATAAACGAAGGCAGTATTGACGGAGGCCGCGTGGTAGTGGTAGTGGTATGGTAGGAGCGAAAATGTAGGTAGTAGTTGGAAGATATTAGACTCGTTGAGCACGTTTGATGGAGTAGATGGAGAAGCATATGCATTAACAACAACGCGTCTGACTTTAAGAGGAGCTTTGCCATTTCCATTTCCATTTCCATGGACGGAAAGCTCTGTTATGTTCTGTGGACTGCGTCTCTTTCGGTTGTATAGTTGGACGTTGTTGGTGATTATTTTATTTTCGGATAATTACTTAATTGGTTAGCCATGTTTCACCATGGTGCAGAATGGTTTCACATGTTTCAAAATTTGATTAATTGGTTTTAAAATGTGACTAATTGGTTTTTTTACTGTTCACCGTTAGAAATTATTAAGTCACTATTTAGATACGTAAAATGACGTAATTACCATTTTCATCAATCAAGCTGTGTTCTTCATCAACCAAGTTGTTATTCATCACCGAATTGAATTGAAGAACCCATAATCGAATTTCTGGATTCTGAACAAGAATCGAATCGAAGAAACCAGATTCTGGGTTCTTGAAAAACCTAGAAACCAGATTCTGGGTTCTTGAAAAACCTAGAAACCAGATTCCGGATTCTTCGATTCGATTCTTGTTCTTGAAGATGATTCTGTGTTCTTCAATACCACTAGGGGCATAATAGTCATTTCACAATTCAATAATATGTTAAAAAAATAATTAACGGTAAAATTAACGGTTTACTAACGGAATAATCAATTAATCACATTGGGAAAAACATGTGTAACCAATTAGTCACATAGCAAAACCAATTAATCAAATTTTAAAACATGTGTAACCATTCTGCACAATGGTAAAACATGTGTAACCAATTAAGTAATTAACTCATTATTTTTTAGGCCGAAGATGGTAAAATGCTATTATAATACATCATTTTTCATATTAAATATTAAACAAATAAATAAATAAATAAATAAATATATATATATATATATATATATACTTTATTTATTATAGATTATTTTTTAATTAAGAATAAATTTAACTTAATAGTATTACTATACAATAAAAAATACGACCATTACTATTTAGTATTTTTCCATAATATTAACCATTTTATGTTAATACTTAATACTACTAATTATTAGGGCTGGGCAAAAATAACCGGTTCGGCCGAACCGGTTCACAAAACAAATGTTTTTTTTTTAAAAAAATCTGGAACGATTCAGAATAGGTACAGAAAACCGGTTCAAAATCGGTTAACCGAACCTATTTTTGTACCGGTTTTAATCTTAAAATACTACTAAATACTAAACCAGACCAGACCACTTCAGACCAGACAAAACCAGTTTTTCTTAACTTCAGACCATACCTAATTGAGTCTTCACTCTCAGTAACCTCACTCAACGTCTTCAAGTTCACGAACTGCAAACTGCGCAGTCTTCAATCAAGTTCACGAACGTCTTCAAGTTCACGAACGTTCGCATCTTCGCCGCTTGTCGTCTTCGTCGCTCATCGCCTGTCATCCGCATCTCGTTTTCGCCTGTCGTCGTCACGCCTCGGCCGTCGACCAGGTTCGTCGTCACTCTTCTTCGCCTCGGCCGTGATTTACTGATTTATGGAACAGATTTATAGAAGTCTACCACTTGCAAGTGCTGCAAGTATCTGCTGTCGAGTTTGACATAAGCGGGGACTATCTTGCTACTGGAGATCGTGGGGGTCGAGTTGTTTTATTTGAAAGAACTGACACTAAGACTATGAGTGCCATTACTATGGTCTAAACAATGGTAGTTCTTTTATATCGATTTGCTTTGGTGTAATTATGTTATTTGCTTAGATTTACTTGTATCATATGAATTATTAATTCTCAGTATGGTGGCCATAGAAGAGATCGAGAAAAAACTGATTACTCAGTTTCTAAACGTCCTGAATTCCGTTATAAAACAGAATTCCAAAGCCATGAACCAGAGGTACTGCCCTGTCTGAGTGTTTGGAGTGGATTTATTGTCCAGTCATGAGTTGACGTTCTTAACTTATTTGCTATGAATTCTATATGAACGTCAGAGAAAATTGCCTAAGATGGTGGGGAAAAAATTGGTAAACCCCTCCTAGTGTTTAGATAAATAAACTAATATGAGATATTTTACTCATGGTTTCTGTATAATTGTAAATTGTTGAATCCTGCCTCTGCTAACATCAGTGGATCTTCTCATTGTTAGGAGGCAACACAGAGGTGTTTTACCATTAAGATCAAGACTCTTTGGGTGCACTCTAACTCTCTAAGGTAGGTACCCATTTGTATATAGCATCTAGCAAATGTTGTCATGTAAGCCAAATCTTAGATGAGAACTTAGAATATGGTTCCAGACAATTTGATGATTCAGTTAATTGTTATTATACTCCACAATCTGCATTAAAAGGAACTGATTATATGAGTCTTTAAAAATTATGTGGTTAAGTCAAATACTGTGCAATCATGCAAACGATCTGCTGGATCAGTTGATCATTTATTCATTCATTGGATTGTGATATTTAAGATTTGGACATGATCTTGAAAGATCACTGTGTTGTGATATTTGCATATGCATTTTATGAAGAAGAGTCATTATACTTATCTTAATATTTGTATTGTACTCAAATCATCAATTAGTTCAATTGTATTGTACTAGTCAATTGTATATTTGTATTATACTATTCTTTATAATGATCATCCCTAGTTTGTAATGGATTTATGTTTGTATTGGAACCTCAGTTGGATTTATGTTTGTATTGTAATCTCAATTGGATGCTTGCTGAATTGGAACCTCAAATTTTTTTATTTTTTATTTGGTATAAACAGGTTCGGCCGAACCGGTTTTTGAACCGGTTCAGAACAGGTATTGTAAATCAGCCAAAATCTGGAGCGGCCAAAAACTGGAGCGGTAAACCGTACCGGTTTTAAAATGTGGAAAAGGTTCGGTTCTGAATCGGTTCGGGGCTGAACCGGTTCATGCCCAACCATACTAATTATATCATAAATATAAAGATTAAGTGTATTTATATGTAAAATTAATTACAAATATATTGATAAATAATAAAATTTAAAATTTATTAATATATTTATAATTAATTCGTTTATTTTATTATTTTATTTTACAATTTAGTGGCATTGTGAGAATCTTGTATATATTTCGGAGTTTGTATGAAATAGTAATAAAGGTAATAGTTAAAATAAAATAATAATAAAATGGATAAAATTATCTAATAGGACAAATAATATAAATATAGAGAGAATAAAGGGTAAAATTTTAATTAGTATTTTAAATGTATATTACTTTGATTAATTTCCAGAGAAATTTTATATGAACTCATTTTTTCCTTCTAAAAATTGCAATTTAAAACTCTTCACTTTACTCTCAAGATATATTATATTATTTTAAAATTATAAAAATATTTATTAAAAATCAGAAAAAGGAGATTTCTTTTATTTTTTGCGAATAGTGAAAATCAAACCCTTGTTTTAGAATAATAATAAACAAAATTCATTTAAAAAGTGTATTAAATTTGTTTGTATGAAATGTATTTCATTTTTTTCTTTGATATTTTTTACAAATTTATATACTTTTGTTATTTTTAAAATAAAAATAATATAACTTAGTAAATTTATAATCGATAAAAAGTAACAGACATCTCCATATAAAATATTCTCTTAACTTCAATAATTTTATTGTCATATGTGTTGAAAATTATCATTTAGGTCTTATAAGATTTTATATTTACTCAATACGAAATTCTAAAATTAATTTCACAACAAAATCAGTGAACTCACTTAACGGGCTTTTTAAACCTAAATAATACTTTTTGATATACATCAAATAACATATTTCACTCGTGGCATCTTTGCACGCAAATGACGAAAAAATATTTTGAGGCTAATACATTTTAACACTTACAATAATTAAAATATTAATTATACAAATAAAACACCGAAGTCCCTAAAACTACCCTTATAATATAATTAAAGGGTTAAATACCAATTAGTTATATGAACTTTGGACGTTTTGCAACGAGCTACCCGAACTTTAAAAATTCAAAACGGGCTACCTAAAATTTGAAGAAGATGCAAATAGCTATCTCTATCCAATTTTCCGTCAAATGTTTTTAAAGAAACGGATGGAATCGGTTTCTCAGCAACAAGAAGATGAACTGTGCTCAAGAAGATTCGAGAGACTGAAGGAGGAGAAGAGGTAAAACTGAAAATGCTGCGGGTTAATGAATCTAGGGTTACAGATATGATGGCTTTATATACTAAAGCCAAACCCGGAAATTGCAACTTAGTACAAAAACGAAAAGAAACTAACTAATTACCCCTAGAGAAATAATTAGTCCTATACTATGAATAACATACAAACAATACCCTAAATAACAGTTATAACTTGTAATTTAACACTCCCCCTCAAACTGATAACCTTGAAAAATATCCAGCATTCCTAACTTCTTTCGAAGGTAACAATGTTGTGCATTTCCAAGAGCTTTGGTGAAAATGTATGCTAGCTGCTCACTTGATTTCACATATCATGTTTTCACAATATATGCATTTATCTGTTCTCGGATAAAGTGATAGTCAATTTCAATATGTTTTGTGCGTTCATGATACATAGGGTTAGAAGCAATTTGGATTGCAGCCTTATTATCACAAAACAGATGAGCATGATCAGAATTAAATATTCCTAATTCTTCTAGAAAACCTTTGAGCCAAATAATTTCAGACACCATTGATCCCATGCTGCGATATTCTGATTCGGCTGAGGATCTGGAAACAATTGAATGTTTCTTGACCTTCCAATAAATAAGGGAATTACCTAATTTAATACAAAAACCTGAAATGGATCTTCTGCTTTCTAAGCAACTTCCCCAATCTGAGTCACAATAAGCAATTAAATTAGTGTCAGGATCTGAACTCAATAATATACCAAGCCCAGGCTGATTCTTAATATAGAGAATAACTCTTAGAACAGAATCCAAATGAGATTTCTTTGGACTCTGCATGAACTGACTGAGATGTTGGACAGAAAAACTGATGTCAGGCCTTGTAATCGTTAAATACAACAATTTACCTATCAGTTTTCTGTAAAGACTGGGATCAGAAATTAAGTCATCATCTTGATTCAGACTGAAATGTTCATCATATCCCTTGCTCGTGAGCTTCATATTCTGCTCCATTGGAGTTTTACTGGGTTTAGCTGCCAACAATCCAACTTCAGAAAAAAGTTCAAGTGAATATTTCCTTTGGCACAGAAAGAGACCCTTTTTAGATCAAGCAATCTCTATACCAAGAAAGTACTTTAATTCACCCAAATCTTTTCATTCTAATATTGTTTTGTAAGGCTACTTTTAACTCAGTAATAATGAACTACAAGAATGTTGGTCTACAACTGCAGACTAAATTTCTTGTCACTAAATACTATCGTTAGATAAAGTATTTTGTGTCGACATTTAGTATCGTAGTTATACAACTAATTTAGTGTCAAATAATTTTTCGTAACTAAAACTCATGTTTTGTGTGGACTTTTTCCATTGTAGAATAGTTTAACTTGAAAAAAAATCAGTGTCAAGACAACATCGACATTAATACCGACAATCCGTAACAGACGAAAATTTTACTATAAAAATGTCTATTTAGTGTCTAATATAGTTGTTATAAACTATGTATAAACAAATTCGGTTTCTATCCGTCACCGTTATGAATTTGTCGTCACTAATTTAAATTTGAAAGTTACTTTGAAAGTAAATTTGAAAATTCAGTAAATGAAAGTTATGTATAAACAACTTCAGCTCTTTGCTCTCGTCCTCTCGTCTACTTTTATGTCATCCCTCGCGTCTCTCCGCCTCGTCCTCGCCGTGGTCCTCGTCGCCGCGTCGCCCCTCGCGTCAGCTCTCCGTTTCGTCCTCGTCGTGGTAGTCTTAGTCGTGTCGTCCCTCGCGTCAGCTTGCCGCCTCGTCCCTCACCTCGATAAGCTAAGGATGAATTAAATCGAGCTTCAGTGAGTACAAAAAGAAACTCCAGTTCAGCTTCCCCCAATGGTTTCCCTCCCGCCTTGGTTCAGCTACGTTGTCCAGAAGATTGAGTACTCCGTCACTCTCAGCTGGTAGGTACTCTTTATCTCTTCGATTGTAAATACCTGAATGCGGCATTCCAATTTTGGGTTTATAGCATGATAAATTTAGCGAATTTCACGTTTCCTGTTGATTCTTTGTTCTGAATTTCATACTGATGGAAGTGTTTCTCAGTAGATATGTTGGCTCTCTTGTTTTTGATTAAGCTCACAGACCAGCTGAAAAATATGGAATTTATCGAGGGTGATCAATCGAGGTCATCCTGAAAGCAGCTGCTGCGGGGCGTGATCAGAAGCGACCCTCAATTCTTGTTCTGGTCATATGTCCAACCAGGGAGCTTGCCATTCAAGCTGCTGGAGAAGCTAGTAAACTTTTGAAGTATCATCCTTCTTTAGGTGTTCAGGCTGTCATTGGAGGCATTCGACTTACTCTTGAACAGAAACGCATTCAAGCAAATCCATGCCGGGTGAATTTCCTTACTATATAGGTGGTCAGAATTGGCCTGCCTTTTAACGAGTTATGCTTTCTATACTATATGAACTAATACAGAGATGATGACCTAACTGTTTCTCTTGCTCAAAAATGAAAATGTCCACAATGAGTTAGACTACACTAAGAGAGGTCTGGAGTATTCCAGTTGTTATTAAAACTACCAGCTAGTTATTGTTCACTTTGGAAAGGTAGTGTGGAATTTCAGTTTCGTAAATCTAGGTATCGCCTTGATGTAGATGGTTGAGGATTCTGCTACTAATCATTTTTTTTTTGGTAGATCCTCATAGCCACACCAGGAAGGCTCAGAGACCATGTTGAGAATACATCAGGATTTGCAACAAGACTTATGAGAGTTCAAGTACTTGTACTTGATGAGGTTGATCGTTTGCTAGACATGGGATTTCGAAAGGATGTTGAGAGGATAATTGGTGCAGTCCCAAGGCATCGACAAACTCTTCTTTTTTCTGCTACAGTGGCAGAAGAGGTATCCTTCTTTCCATTATAGCATTCCCGTATTGGCGTATAGTGGAGAAACCTACAGATGAAATTGAGGTATGACAATTTTAACCCTCTTATCCTCCATTTTCGTGAAGTCCTCTTGGGTTGCCTAATTTTAACTGTGGTGCAAATATGCTTCAAATTCTTTATGGTGCTGATCTAGAGACAGGAACTTTTGGTAGTGGATTTCCTAAAGAGTTGAGTCACTCTAACTCAATTTCTGATGGAAGTTACACAAAATCAGGATGGAATTTGAATTCCGAGGCTTCCTGGATCGGTCCTTACATATGAGAGTGGTGATATATCTGGCGTGCTCGTGCCTTGGCTATATATTGGGATGTGCTTCTCTTCCTTTTGTTGGGCGAGTTACTGAATTTTTTTCTTCTCATTGATAACTCAATGATGAAAGTCATGTTTGCTCTTCATATGGCATCCCACAAATCCAGATGAACATTCACTACTCCACTTAGCAAGTAGTGGAGCCCAGAAAACAAGTCACATTGCAGAGATTGAGTTACCATAATGAAAATTAAATAAAAATATCCGTACTTGTTCGTGCTGACTTTTGAGGGTTAGACTCGTGTCTTTTACTTCTTCATACATCAGCTTATTACTTGTTTTTTTCATTTATTGCAGTATATATCTCATAGTCACATCTACATTAGATTGTGGGTAAAAGAGAACCTTTTACTACATGCATGGACTTCTTTTTTTTTTTTTAGTGTTTTAGATGTTAATAGTTGTTATCTTCTTCTTTCTATTTTTACCTGTTTCTGAGGCAGCATGTTGAAGATCATCACTTGTACTCATTGAACTATATGATCACATGATATTGTTGGAGCTTGTAGGGGATCGTGAACTAGAGACGGAGATAAAGTTCGTAGTTCCGACATATTAGTTTTAGGTCTTCATGTGATTTAGAAAACTATGTATTTACATTCAAATTTATTGTAAGTTTGTAGTTTGGATGTTTATTAAGATGTATATATATACTTTGATAAATAATAAATTATATTTTTTAAAATTTATTGTGTAGTTCATCTCATATAGCAATAACTAGATAATTAATAAAAACACACAACAAAATTTTGTTTTTAACCATGATTAACCGTTGTTGACGCAAAAATCTTGTGTTTAGCAGCGACATAAACTGATATGTTCAAGTGTGGAAATGTTATCACTAAAGACATGTGTTTAGCAGTAACATTACCGGATGGTATCAACTTCTTTTAATGGTGGATCTGTAGTCACTAAATACACCTATTAATAACAACATATTATGATGTTAATAACACTATATAATGACAAATTTCACCGTTGTTAATGAAGTGTATATAGTGGCGGCAATTATTGTCACTGAATGTGGTCGACCTATTAGTAGCGGCAAGGCTTTAGTGGCGGCAAATATTTTAGTGACGACATTTTACCGTCGGAGTGACCTTTAGCCACGGGACCTATCCTGACGATACTTAGCCCGCTGCTAAAGGTTAGTGACGGCAAATACCCCTTTAGCAGCTATTTAACGCCGATGTTATAGAGAAAAATTCTACTAGTGATGGACTCATTATTTCCAGTTATAACCAGATTATCAACGTAAACAAGTAAAGCAGCAATCTGAGAGCCTAGTTTTTTTTTTTTGTAAAAAGAGAATAATCATAGAGGCTCTGTTTGTATCCATTCGAAATAAGGGACTCAGTTAGCTTGGCATTCAATTGCCTGGAAGCCTGTTTTAACCCATACAAGGACTTGCGCAAACGACAGACGAGATTATTCTCCCCCTGTTTGCGAAAGCCTGAGGTATCTGCATACAAATTTCTTCATTAAGATCTCCCTGTAAAAAAGCATTAGATACATCCATCTTATATAAGGGCCAATTGGATTTCGAGGCAATAGCAAGTAATGTACGGACAGTAACCATTTTCGCGACATGAGAGAAAGTATCAATGTAATCTATCCCCTTTTTCTGATTAAATCCCTTTGCAACTAATCAGGCCTTATATCTTTCTATCGAACCATCCGATTTTTGCTTAATCTTATATACCCATTTACACCCTATTGCATGTTTTCCAAGAGGAAGAGGAACAAGAGTCCAAGTCTTATGATCTTCTAAAGCCTTAATTTCATTTGTCATAGCCTCTATCCAATTTTTATCTTTTGTCGCATCATCATAATTATCAGGTTCGAAAATAACATCCAATTTATCAATATAATTCTTATAATTAGGATGGACAGAATTATAGTTGACCTGATTGTTAATTGGATAAGCAACTGTGTTACCAGTCATCACATAGTCCCTCTGCCACAAGGGTGCCCTGGTGTGCCTGGTGGACCTCCTTGGTCCTTCATCAGGAATATGTGACGAATCATGTATGTCAGCAAACGTATCTTGATCATCGTCTGGACTATGAGTATCATCTGAATTTGGGTCCGCATCAGCAGCCTCAGTCGACTTAAAACAGTCATATGCATCATTGTCTGAATCAATGGGCTCATGCACAAAGAGCTTCTCTGGTATGTCATCAACATTTTTGAAGGGAAAAACATCCTCAAAGAACCTCACATCTCTACTCACAAAAAAAGACTTAGTCTTTATATTCAATAATCTGTATCCCTTTGGGGTTAAAGAATAACCCATCATCACACAAGGAGCGGATCGAGATGAAAATTTATCGAAATTAGGTATAACTTTTGCATAACATAACGAACCGAACACACGAAGATTATTTAATTTAGGCTTCTTTCCAAATAATTTTTCAAATGGAGATAATCCATTCAAAACAGGAGTGGGAATTACATTAATCAACTAACATGCAGTTAACACACAATCACCCCAAAACCTAGATGGAATATTAGCTTCAATCTTCATAGCCCTAGCAACTTCAAGGAGGTGTTTATGTTTTCGCTCTACCACTCCATTTTGTTGTGGAGTGTATGGACAACTACTCTCATGAACAATTATTTGACCTTTGAACAACACAGAAGATTGATCATTAATAAAATCACAGCCATTATCAGTTCTAACTCTCTTAACAGAGGTGTTAAACTGATTTTTGATCAATATCAGAAAATGCCTAATAATAACAATCACATCATACTTAAGACTAAGCAAATAAATCCATGTTGTTCTAGAAAAATCATCCACAATAGTAAGAAAATATTTCTTATCATCATAAGTCGGCATGTGGTAGGGTCCTCAAACATCTAGGTGTAAAAGATCAAATGGAGCAGATGTTTGAGAGCTACTACTACTACGAAAAGGAAGTCTGTGTTGTTTTGCAAGGGGACAAATTTTACAATCAACTAAGCATTTATTCTGAAAACAACAGTTTTTAGAGAGTCAATTTTGCTAAGAGTTTGAACAGAAACGTGTCCTAAACGTCTGTGCCAAAGAAAAGATTGGTGATCATCAGAAGAGCGAGTGTGTAAGGCTGTAGATGAACTAGAAGGATGGAAAAGATAGAGCCCTCTAGTTTCTCTACCAATCCCCAAGACTTGACCACTGTAGAGATCCTGCATTATTGAAAACTTAGGAAAAAATGTAACTGAACAAGATAACTCCTTAGTCAACTTAGCAATTGACATCAAATTATGTTTAAAATCAGGAACATATAGAACATCAGTCAATTTTTTTGAGTTTCCAAAAGCAAGATCTCCAGATTTAGGAACTCTTGAAAAGGAACCATTGGGTAATTGAACATTAGAGCCATTGTTTTTTAAAGAAGTTAACCAATCTGACCTACATGTCATATGATCGGTGGCTCCTAAATCCAATATCCATGCTTCATTTTGAAGAACAGAATTATGTAAAAAAAATCCATACCTGCCGTGTTTACCATACTGGTTGAAGCCTCCTGCTGCTCTGATGCCTGTTCAGCATTTGTGCAATCTGCTCCAAAATTTCTGTGCTGATCATGACAGGCTCAGAGTGCTGTGTCTCAAGAGAAGTACTACAACCAATATCTATAGACTCAGGGGTAGAACAAAGGGAGGACATGGCATGGTTGGCTTGAGGTGTTTTTCCTAAATCCTGGTTGCTTATTCTCCAACCCGGGGAATATCCTATCTTCTTAAAACACCTACTCACATCGTGACCCCTACCTTTACAGTACTCACAGATTAACATTTTCTTGGGTGGCTTATACTGATTGGCTAGGTTCACCATGGAATTCTCAACAATCCCTCTCTGGTGCTCTTCCTGAACTAAAACTGAATAGGCTTGGTTCAGGTTAGGCAACTGCTCCCTCATAATAAGATTAGATCTAACGACAGAATATGACTCATTCAGTCCATTCAAGAAATGGAACAACTTCAGATTAGAGGCATAGTCAAAGTGTTTCTTAAACTGCTCACATTCACAGGTAGGTAAGGCACAAATGGCATCAAAATCATCCCACATCAACCGAATCCTAGAGAAAAACTCATAAATGATTTCAGTACCTTGCTGGGCAAGGGATATCTCACGATGGAGTTGGAAAATCCTAGAACTATTTATCTTATTGAATCTCTTCCTAAGGTCCTTCCAGACCTGAAAAGAACTCGTAGAGTAAACAATCCCTGTCATCAACTCCCTAGACACCGAGTTCATGATCCCAGAAAAAACCAACGCGTCACATCTATCCCAAATCTGATGAAGGCTAGAATCATACTTCTCCTTAATACAAGTCCCATCTATGAAACCTAATTTGTTTTTGGCCATGAGAGATATGTACATAGCACGACTCCAGAATGAATAGGTGTCAGGTCCGGTTAACTTTTTTGATATAAGAGAGAGACCATGGGTATCTGAGTGATGAAGGAATAAGGGATGGTTTAGATCAATTATAGGTGCAGTTGGAGCCAACATGGTTTGATAACCGGTGGCTCCAATCTTGGCATCAGTATTAGAGGATGAAGATGCCATAAGGAACAAGGTAACAACAAGGATATCAAACGAAAAAACAAATAGAGAAACAATATGATGGTGCAAAACAACAATCAGCAACACAAGATCTGAATCAAAAACAAATGGAAGAACTCACTGTTCTTGCAAGAAATATAAATCGATCAAGGAACTAAGATACGATAATCATTCCAATGATTTCAGAAAAAAAATCAAGATCTATTTCCTAATCATGCGAAACCAGATTTTTTTCATACACAAAACAATATGATATTTACAAAATCTACAGATCTAAAAAAAACTCAACAATCAGATGCATGAACAGATAACCTTTGACCTAATCAAGATGAATCATATAGAATAAACCACAAAAGAGAAATATGAACTAACAAATCTGTACAAGCCATAACTAAATCATACGAACAACTTCAATCATTCAGTAAAAGAAAATAAACAATAAAAGAATATCAATCAGAAACGAGATTTCATGAACAAGCAAGAAAGATCAAGACCATATATACTGAAGGAGTTGCAGAGAGCAACTTTGCATGATCGATTGGAAGTGCTTCAGAGCAATGGACACTCTGATACCATGTAAAGAAACTGATGGAATCAGTTTCTCAGCAACAAGAAGATGAACCGTGCTCAAGAAGATTCGAGAGACTGAAGGAGGAGAAGAGGTAAAACTGAAAATGTTGCGGGTTAATGAATCTAGGGTTACATATATGATGGCTTTATATACTAAAGCCAAACCCGAAAATTGCAACTTAGTACAAAAACGAAAAGAAACTAACTAATTACCCCTAGAGAAATAATTAGTCCTATACTATGAATAACATACAAACAAGACACTAAATAGCAGTTACAACTTGTAATTTAACACTGTCGTCGAAAAGTCGTCGAAAAGTCGTTAGAAAGTCGTTGGAAAGTCGTCGGAAATTGGACGGAGGTAGCTATTTGCACCTTCTTCAAAGTTGAGGTAGCCCGTTTTGAATTTTCAAACTTCGGGTAGCTCGTTGCAAAACGTCCATATTCATGTAGCTACTTAGTATTTAACCCATAATTAAAATATCAAATGAGTAATTTTCTGTAAAATAAATATGATGATGATACATATGACAGATATTAGAGAGACTAGATCGAAAATTAGTTTTTAAGAAAGATTAGTTTAATAATTCACTCTAATTTTTATTTTCGAATTCCTTTGATACGAATCTGGAGCACTTGAAATAGATCGAACTGAATATATTTAGTTTTCCATTTCCATTGTTATTAATTACAGCAACACTTTCGTTAATGTTGTCATCGTAATTTTCCCTGGAAGTAATCCAATCCTCGTCCCATGTCCAGTCGGATCGACCCGAGACTAATGACAGACGATCAATCCGACACGCCATTGTTTTTCTTCCTGGACTTGTACAGACAGAAGACAGCTCTGTCTCTTCCAAAGTACTCCACATTTCGTGGTCGTCAAGAACACAAGTGGGAGACCACGAATTGGATTCTTTTCCTTGCTTCGATTCGTCCGAGGTTGTCGACTCTGCAAGAAACGGATGCTCGAGGAGTTGGGTTGTCGTCCACCGCAGCTTCGGATCTCTCCTTAGGCACTTCTCCAAGAAATCCCTTGCTTGATCAGAAAGGCAGCTTGGAATCGCCGGAGACTCGACGGAGTAGGCTATTTTGTGCAAAACGGACACGTGGTCGCCGGAAAAGTCTGCCCACGGAGATTTTCCGGTGGCCATTTCAATAACGGTGCACCCCAGCGACCACACGTCGCTTGGGAACCCCTGCGACTCTCCTCTGGCTACTTCCGGTGCCATAAACAGAGGCGTTCCGCCAAACTCCGCTGCATCCACCGATGTCTCCCTCTTCGAGCACCCGAAGTCGGAAATCTTCACCCCGTCGTCGCCAATCAGGATGTTCCGCGGCTTCAAGTCGCAGTGTACGACTGCCATAGAGTGTAGAAAGTCTAGACCGGAGACAACCTGGGACGTGTACTCGGAGATTGCCGCCTCCCTGAGCTTACCACCCTGGCGGTCGATCTCGTCTCTCAGATTGCCTCGTGGATAGAACTCCATGAAAAGGTTGTACAGAAATTTGGAGTTCTCTGTGGTGACGTCGAATCCTCGGTAGCTAACAATGTGAGGAGAGTTCAGGGTCGATAGGAACTCCTGCTCTCTCTGTAAGTAATGAGAGTTGGATAGCTCGGCGGTTTTTGCGGCGAGGACCTCGCCGGAGCCTCTGAGCACTGCCGTCGACACTGTGGCTGAGGATCCGTAGCCGATAGTTGGTCCTCTTTTCCACCTCATGGCCATGAGAAACTGACAGAGAGCTCTGCTTTGTGTGTTTAGGTGTCGAAATTAAGTTCGTTAAAAATACGATCAAAATTAAGTTGCTTATTGCTAGCAATGGTTCATTCTTTTATATAATATATATACTAGCAATGACAAGACCTGCTTACAAATTTAAGTTACCTTGTGCTTGTGCGTGCTGAAACAACTAAGAGGATCGACCATTAAAGTATTATATAAATTATAAATGTTGGTTGAAGCTAAGGAGCATATTATGCTATAGTATTTAATTATTAAAAAGGGAAATGTACATTCAAATGTTTTGTTATATTTCATTAAATTGAAATGTCTTAACTACATCATAATAGGAAGAAAAAAAAATGAAGATGAAATAGTGTTAAATCACCAATTTAACAAAAAATATTATATTTAATAATAGACATAAATGGAAGAGTAACTCGTATATTTAAATATTTTAATAAATATAATTGTACATTAAACTCCATAAACTATATTAATCCAACTAATTACGTACACTGTCCTTACAAAACCAAAACTCTAATTTAAAATGATTTGTTAATTCTTCCGAAAATTGAATCGGGTAGGAGGGTTTTGCGAAATAATTTGGTTTGTACTTGTATTTTTGTATTGCATGTGACATTCACAAGTCAGTAGTCAGGTACCTTTTTTAAGGTACTTACTCTTACTGCCCTGCACGTGTATGAATTTGAGTGGGTAAGCAAGCTAGTGTTTGTGTTCCTTTCTTTTCTAGTTTGTGGCGAAATACAAACCTGCCACCTGATAAAACAGACAAAAAATTAAATTTGGGGAGTAGGAGTGGGATTTGATTAGGTTTGTGGTTAGACAAGTCAATGAAGAGATAATCTACACCTGGCTTGGCTGGATTCCTTAGCTTGTTAAGTGTGAATTTCAAAAGAGAGACACACAAGTAAGAGAGATTCATCTAACCGGCTTTCTAAATTTGGGGACACGTTTGATTATTGTTGTGAAAACTGGTGAAGAATGGTGGATTCGAACAAAGATAGCAAACCCTAGAAAATGGGTTTACAGAGAAAAACTAAGAAAACACAGCAATTGGGGTTCATTGGGACTTATTCCTTCATTTGGAAGTCCCTCCCCCTTAAATAAAATGTTTGATTTAATTACAACTCAGAAAACTAAACGACGGTTCAATTACAAAGAAAGGAAATGAAACGACATTGCAAAATATGAAAAGACTCGGATAATTGAAGAAGGCTGCAAACCAGAAGAAGTGGGCTTGTCAGATGAAGATGGGTTGCAGCGCAAAAGAAGAAGATCAAGCCCATAAATCATGATGCCTTCCAGATTGGATGATAAGCCCAGAAGACAGATTTTAACACTCCCCCTCAATCTGGAAGAGGTGAAGTGTTCTCCCCCTGACTAGAAAATACGTTCTTCATTCCAAGTCTCCCAGATAAAATCTGATGTTGTTGTGTTCCAAGAGGCTTGGTAAATAAATCTGCTAATTGATCACCTGTCTTAACATGCTCAAGCTACACAACTTTGTCAACCAATTTTTCTCTAACATAATGGCAATCTATCTCAATATGCTTGGTTCTATCATGAAAGACAGGATTATTCGCAATCTGAATAGCAGCTTTACCATCACAATATAAAACAGATGGAACATTTTGCTTAAAACCCAACTCTTCCATTAATCCTCTAAGCCAAATAATTTCAGACAGAGAAGCACTCATACTCCTATATTCAGCTTCAGCTGAAGATTTAGAAACAATTGTCTGTTTCTTAACCTTCCAGCTGACTCAGGACTTGCCTATCATGACACAAAAGCCAGTAACTGATTTTCTAGAAATAATGCAACTGGCCCAATCAGAGTCACAATAGGCAACTATTTCAGGCAATGATTCAGATGACATAAGGATACCTTTACCTGGTTCCCTTTTGATATACCTGACAATTCGCATTGCAGCTTCTAGGTGAGAATCCTTCGGATTTTGCATGAATTGACTAAGATTCTGCACTGCAAATGAAATATCTGGGCGAGTAATGGTTAGATACAAAAGCTTCCCTATCAGTCTCCTATAAATGGTGACATCACTTAGGGGTTCATCCTCAATATTGACCTGCAGATGCCTATCATATTCCACACTAGTAAATTTCACATTTTGCTCCATAGGAGTCCTAATCGTCTTAGCACCCGAAAGACCAACATCAGAAATGAGCTCTAAAGCATATTTCCTTTGACAGAGGATCATCCCTTTACTAGAACGAATAATTTCAATACCAAGGAAATATCTCAATTCACCCAGATCTTTCATTTTAAAATGATTCAAGAACATGCTTTAAATCAGATATCAAAACATCACTATTGCCACAAATAAGCAAATCATCCACATATATCAAAAGAATAACCAGATCAGATCCAACCCTTTTGGTAAACAAGGAATAGTCAAGCTTCGACTGATTATATCCAGCATCAACAAGAGAATTGGTCATCTTAATATTCCATTGCCTACTTGCCTGTTTTAAACCATACAACGATTTTCGCAATTTTGCATACAAGCTGGGTGCCCATTTTATCAACAAACCCTTCAGGGACATGCATATAAACTTCCTCATTTAAATCGTCTTGTAAAAAAGCATTGTAAACGTCTATTTGATAGAGGGGCCAGTTATGAACAGAAGCAAGGGCAAGCACGGTTCTAACAGTACCCATTTTAACAACAGGCGAGAAGGTATCAAAATAATCTATGCCATGCTTCTGACTATATCCTTTAGCAACAAGCCTGGCCTTATATCTATTCAATGAGCCATTAGAATTGAATTTCAATTTATATACCCACTTACATCCGATTGCTTTTTTACCTTGGGGAAGAGTTACCAAGTCCCAGGTCTGGTTTTGTTCAAGAGCCTCTATTTCATCCTCCATTGCACATATCCATGATTCATCCTTGGCCGCCTCAGAAAAATTTCTGGGTTCAACAATCCTTGAAGTTGAACTCAGATATACCTGATAATTATCAGACAAACCATCATAGCACAAATATTTGCTTATAGAATGCGAACAAGATACATTTGAAACCTGGTAGTCTTTCATCCATATAGGAGGCTTTATGGCTCTGCCTGACCTGCTAAGAACAGGGATAGAAGGATCCTGTATAATAGGGACAATATTGCTATCAGAGTCATTATCAGACTCATCACTTAGCCTGTTTCCATCAGTATCATTAATGATATCATCATCTGGACCATCTGTATTAATCTCCTCAGTTTCAGCATCACGAGGGATGTTCACATCATGGGAGTCCGACTCAGCATCATAATCAAAGAATATGGGCAACTGATCAGTTTTGCTATTCTCAAAGGGAAATAATTTCTCATTGAACTGGACATCCCTACTAATGAAATATTTCTTTTCCGACAAGTCATACAATCTATATCCCTTTTGAGACTCTGAGTATCCCACCAAAATAGATGGGATAGCCCTAGAGGCAAACTTATCAGCTACCTGCATATTCTTTGCATAGCAAAGACATCCAAATACCCGAAGGTGACTAATCACCGGCTTTTTGTTACTCAACATCTCCATAGGAGATTTTCCATTCAGCACCTTAGATGGCATCAGGTTAATAAGATAGCAAGCAGTCAAGACACAATCACCCCAAAATTCATTAGGAAGTGAAGCCTGCAACTTAAGTGCCCTGGCTACTTCCAGGAGATGTCGATGCTTACGCTCAACTCTCCCATTCTGTTGGGGAGTATATGGGAAACTGCTCTGATGAGCAATTCCCTTTTCATGAAAGAGAGCTTTAATGTTCTCATTAAAAAATTCCTTACCATTGTCCGATCTTAAGGCCTTAATTTTCTTACCGAATTGAGTCTCAACCATGATAACAAACTGTTTAAGCACAACAACAACATCGGATTTAAACTGCATTAAGTGAATCCAAGTAACTCTTGAGAAATCATCCACTAATGTAAGAAAAAATCTTTTGTTATCATGAGTTGTAGAGTGAAAAGGGCCCCAAACATCAGCATGAATAAGATCGAATGTACTATCAGCTCTTGACACATATATAGGAAAAGGTTTTCTGACTATCTTCGCCTTTGGACATATGGAACATTCAGATATATCAAAGCTTTATTCTTTGGTAAATCAATGGAATCCAAATGTTCCAATGCCTTTAACGAAATATGTCCAAGACGCTTATGCCACAACATGATATTGGAAACAGAAGAAGAAGAATTACATGATGTATCAACACAGCCTGTTCTAATGAAGTACAAACCGGATCTAAGCTCACCAGTCCCCAAGACCCTCCCATTTGAGAGGTCCTGCAGGACAGCAAACTTAGGGTAAAAAATCACAGAACAGTTCATTTCTTTAGTAAGTTTAGAAACTGATAAAAGACTGTATTTAAACTCGGGTAAATACAGAACATTCATCAGTTTCTTATCCTTATTAAAGAAATAATTTCTAACACTTTTAACAACCGAGAAATCCCCATTAGGCAATTGAACCCTAGTTCCTGAAAATAACCTATTCTCACATAACCAATCATTTCTGTTGGTCATGTGGTCTGTTGCTCCAGTGTCTAGGATCCAATAGTCATTATAGGAAGATACAATAGTATTTAAAGATATACCTGCTGTATTTACACGATGATCTTCTGTAGGGGTAGCACCTGCTGGTTTTGCAGTGCTGCCAGCCTGTCCTATTGTTTGTAACAGTTTTTCAAATTGACCACGTGATAGGGTAATGTTACCTTGAATAGCAGAACTCAAAGAAAGATCATCAGAAAACAACTTTGATAAATCAGAATTTGCATCATTATTTTCAGAAGAGGCAGTGTTAACTTTTGAACCATTCTTTCCTTTCAAAAATTCTTTGTATTTAAAACAGTTGTCCTTAGCATGTCCCTTCTTTTTACAGAAGTCACAGCCTCGGGCAAAACACCTTTCAAAAGTATGCCCCTTCTTCTTACAATGAGTACATTCTAAATTTCGATTTCCCTTAGGACGATCAACACTAAGAGATGCATTCACAGATACAGAGGACACATTCATAGCAGAGGTAATCCCCCTTTGGGTTTCCTCTTGAATAACAAGGTTATATGCTTGATTAACAGATGGAAGAGGATTCCAAAGAAGCAGATTACTTCTAACACCAGAATAAGTATCATTCAAACCAGCAAGGAACTGAAACAAACGTTGATTATCTTTGTGCTCAATATGTTTTTTAAAATCCTCACCCTCAATATGAGGTAAGGCACATGCAACATCATATTCAGCCCAAAGAAGTCTCAACTTAGTGAAAAAAGCAGAGACAGAATCAAGACCCTGTCTAGTCATGATAATTTCTAAATGCAGCTGATAGGCCCTTGGACCACTGACCTTATCAAATCTCTCTTTAAGGTCTTTCCACACAGAAAAAGCATTTTCAGAATACATGTAACCGCTGGAAAGATCCTTACATATTGAATTCAACATCCATCCCAAAACAACGACATTGCATCTATCCCACAGATGATGATAAACAGGATCATACTTTTCACGAATACAAGTTCCAGTAATAAAACCTAACTTGTTTCTACCCAACAAAGTAAAGAGAATAGCACGGCTCCAAATAGCATAGTTTTCAGGCCCAGTCAAAGAAACAGAGATCATGCTAACACCAGGATTATCACTAGCATGCAAGAATAAAGGATGATGAGACCTTACTTTAGCCATGGCCTCATCATCAACATCATCATTATCATATTTCGGATCTTTTCAGCAGGCTTCTCATCAGCCATCAGAAATCAACAGAAGCAAGAACAACAAAGAACCAGCAAATAATCGACCACAGGGTAATATACAGAAAATAGCCAAAAACAGCAGAGAAAGCCAAAGATAATCCCAACAGATCCAAACAGATGCAGTAAAGATACGACGACAGAGGTTACCTTCGGACCAAGAAAAGAAATGGTCATGGAAATAACAAACCGTCAGTCGAAGTCAGAAAACTGCAACACAATCTTTCACCAAGGAGGATCTCCGGCAAAGGAAGGTTACAGTCGCAACGAAGATCTCAGTCCTCAAGAAGAAGGACCGAGAAACAGAGAGCGAACCGTCGCACAAAACAACACGATTCTCACAGACAGAGAATAACCACCACAAGAACCAGGATCAGATGAAGGGAGGGAAGATGAGCAAGGCTAGAACGCCTTTGGCTCTGATACCATGTGAAAACTGGTGAAGAATGGTGGATTCAAACAAAGATAGCAAACCCTAGAAAATGGGTTTACAGAGAAAAACTAAGAAAACGCAGCAATTGGGGTTCATTGGGACTTATTTCTTCATTTGGAAGTCCCTCCCCCTTAAATAAAATATCTGATTTAATTACAACTCATAAAACTAAATGACGGTTCAATTACAAAGAAAGGAAATGAAACGACATTGCAAAATATGAAAAGACTCGGATAATTGAAGAAGGCTGCAGACCAGAAGAAGTGGGCTTGTCAGATGAAGATGGGCTGCAGCGCAAAAGAAGAAGATCAAGCCCAGAAGTCAAGCCCATAAATCATGATGCCTTCCAGATTAGATGATAAGCCCAGAAGACAGATTTTAACAATTGTTTTATTTAAGATTTTTGTTTCTTAACCTTAAATTCAAGCTTATATTCCAATATTTAGGGACTTAACTGTCCATGTAATTAGTTTAAGGTGCATTTTATTATTATTCTTTCTTATGTCCTTATTAGCTAGGGTTAATTATTAGGAGGACTTAAGTTGTAAATTAGTTGAATAGTTGTGCTATATAAGCAGACTATCAGATCAAATATATTCATTTAGTTTTTCATAATTCTTTCTTCCGTCAGAAACCCTACTCCAGAAGATTTTTCCATTCTTTGCAGTTGTTCTCTATTTTCTCGGTTCTTTGTAGTTGTTTACATTGTATCAGAGTGACGAAGGCATTGAAACCTTTTCTCGGTCCTCTTCGCGCTTCCGCACATCAGGTATAACATTCTTTTCTTTCATTTACTAATCTCTGCTTCTGGTTTCTGATTTCAAACATATGAAGATCTTATTAAGTTCTTGTTGAATCTATTTTGGTTTGTTTTTGGTTTCTGATTTCGAATATCTGAAGCTTTCATTACGTGCTGGTTGAATCCGTTTCGAAATTGCGAACCTGTGGCATATTATTTGAAATCTCTTGATTCGTCGTTGCAGATTTATGCGTTCCTGGTTATAGATCTGGTTTTTTATTTTGGTTCTAGTCGAATTTCTTTTTCGTATTTGCGAACTTGTTGCATATTTCTGACATTTGTTTGGTTCTTTCACAGATTTATGAATCTGTACCATATTATATTAGATCTGTGTTGCATATACTAGATATATTTGTTATTGGCATAATGAACTGTGGATTTATATGCCGAGATTCAGATTCATAGTCGAAATGACAGCATATGCTGTGAACAAATATATCAACCCTTTAATGTTGTGATTCAGATTCTTTTAGTCAACTCATATGGTTTGTTATATGCTGTGGATTTAGATTTGTATTTTTTATTTGGTTTGGTTGAATATGATGTTATATATCATTTATAGTCTTCTTTTATAAGTTTTTTTTAGAATATTTCTATTGTCTTCTCAATTTTTACGTTGAACATTCAGATTCCTATTAACCTCTTACGTGTGATGTGCTTATGATCTTGTTTCTGTATATGTTTTTTTTAATGTTTTCTTTATGAATCTTTGTCATTATTCACATACATTGAAAGCATGTATCAATATTTCTTGATCTATCTTTCTGTCATAGATGTTTGATTAACGTAAGTATCATTTTTTCTTATAATTTGTTTCTATCTTGTTCATATCTTGATAGAAAGTTTCGATTTTTTTCTCAGATCTGATACATGTATATGGATTGTTTTTCTTTATTCTTATAATAATATCCTTCGTGTATCAGTTTTATATGTTGTGATTCTTTAAATAAGAATCGTTTATTTGTAACTCTGTTTTTTTGCTGTTGTTGATCTTTCTCTGTTTGTTTTTTGTTTGTTCCTTTTTGCTCAATGGCGTCATCATCCTCGAGTGCCACCAATGCCACCCTCGGAGCCATTGGTTTCGTAACCATGGCGGCTCTGACTGCCCCGGTGATTGATCTCAATCATCTGCTTTTCCTCTATCCCTCTGATACCCCTGGACTTTCTCTCATCTCAGAGAAACTTACTAGACCTGACACATACTCCTTTTGGAGTCGAGCTATCCATATCTCCCTTGTAGCTAAGAACAAGTTGGGCTTCATAGATGGTTCTTGCATCAAAGAGAGTTACGATCCCAGTTTACACCCGATTTGGGATATATGTGATGCCCTAGTTTTTTCTTGGATTATGAATTCGGTCTCCCGTGAGCTTATGTCAGGAATAGTTTACTCTACTAGTGCCTACCAGGTCTGGAAAGATTTGAAAGACCGTTTTAACAAAGTGAATGGATTTAGGATTTTTCAACTACACTGTGAGATATCCCTTGTTCAGCAAGGTCTTGACACCATTTCTGAGTATTTTTCCAGAATCCGTCTCATGTGGGACGAATTTGATGCTATTTGTTATTTACCTACCTGTGAGTGTGAGCAGTTTCAGAAACAACCTTAAACTCTTTCAGTTTCTTAATGGTTTGAATGAATCCTACTCTACGGTTAGATCCAACCTCCTTATGAGAGAAAAATTCCCTGACCTCAACCAAGCCTATGTTGTCCTTATCCAGGAAGAACACCAAAGAAGGATTAGTGAGAGTTCCATGGCTAATGTAGCTGCTCAGTATAAACCTCCTAGGAGAATCCTGTTTTGTGAGTTTTGTAAGGGAAAAGGTCATGATGTCTCTCGTTGTTTTAAGAAATTTGGTTACCCACCTGGTTGGAGGAGAAATAACCCGAGTCAGGATAGGAAATCCCAGGCCAATAATGCCATTTTGTCCAACTCCCAATCTTCCCTATGCTCTACACCTGAGTCCATTGACACAGGTTGTTCTACCCCCTTGACACGCCGCACACTGAACCTGCCATGGTTACCACGGAGAATCTGAAGCAAATTGCCCAGTTGCTGAGCAGGTATCAGGAGCAGCAGGAGGGTTCAGAAATCAGAGCAAACGTAGCAGGTACATTTTGTTTAAATTCTTATGTTTCTCATAATGATTTTTGGATATTGGACTCAGGAGCAACTGACCATATGAGTTGTAAATCTTACTGGTTAATAAATTTGGAAAATAGTAGCTCCAGGGTTGAATTACCAAATGGTTCTCATTCTGATGTTATTAAATATGGAAAGTTTCATCTTGGTAACTCGAATTTTTTGTCGAATGTCTTATATCTTCCAGAATTTAAGCATAACCTGTTATCCATTGCCAAGCTTACTAAAGATTTATCTTGTTCTATTACTTTTTACCCCAGTTATGCAATGATGCAGAATCTTTACAGTGGTCTGGTGTTGGGGATTGGTAGAGAAGTTGGAGGCCAGGCCTTTATGTTTTTAAACCTCCTGCTCGAACCAAAACTTTACAAACCTCTACTTCTCATCCTCAGACCATTTTATGGCATAGACGATTAGGACACGCTTCGATTCAAACATTGAGTAGAATTGATTTCCTTAAGAACATTTCTTTTCATAATAACTGTTTGGTTGATTGTGATGTATGCCCCTTAGCGAAGCAACATAGGTTGCCTTTTCCGAACAGCAGTTCAAGAACTTCTTTTTCTTTTGAACTATTACATATGGATGTTTGGGGTTCGTATCATAGGCCCACTTACGGTAATAAGAGTTTTTTCTTGACTATTGTTGATGATTACTCTAGGACAACTTGGACGTATCTGCTGAGTTTTAAATCTGATGTGATTGTCATTATCCAACATTTGTTTATGTTTGTTAAAAATTAGTTCAATACCTTTGTCAAAAGGGTAAGAACTGATAATGGGCGTGAATTTTCCAATTAACAAGTATCTTCTCTCTTTAACAAAATAAGGAGTTGTTTATGAAAGTAGTTGTCCATACCCCCCCCCCCCCCCCCCCAACAAAATGGGGTTGTGAAGCGAAAACATAAACATCTTCTTGAAGTTGCCAGAGCCCTTAAATTTGAAGCAAACATCCCATTAAGATTCTAGGGTGATTGTATTTTGACTGCTTGCTATTTGATTAATTTGATGCCTACTCCTATATTAAAGTATGTCTCCGCATGAATAATTACTTAAAAGAAAGCCGAATTTGAGCCATCTTCGTGTTTTTGGTTCGTTAGGTTATGCTAAGGTATTGCCTATTGCAGATAAATTCGCTTTTAGATCGGTCCCTTGTGTTATGATGGGGTATTCCCCCACTCAGAAAGGATATCGATTATTTAATTTGTAGACTAAACTATTTTTTGTAAGTAGATATGTGAAATTCCAGGAAGATGTTTTTCCCTTCAAAAATACCAACGAAAATAACGACAATCTTTTCGTTCATGAGCCCACCATTTCAACAGCTGATGAAGTAAATCCTTTTTCATTATCAGAGTCAATGGACCATCTTGATATCAATATTTCTGACAATATAGAACCAGAAACTGAGACTTCCATCAATGAAGAACCACCACATGTTTCTAATGATGAGCCTAGAAGGTCATCTAGGTCAACAAAAACACTTATTTGGCAGAAGGACTATGTAATGTCTAGTAATACCTCTACTTACCCTATTCGTAATCAGGTTTGCTATGATTCCATACATCCTCAATATAGGTTTTTTATTAGCTCTTTAGATCGATCTGTTGAACCTGATAACTATAATGATGCCTGTCATGATAAAAATTGGACCGATGCCATGAAAAATGAAATTAAGGCATTAGAAGATAATGAGACTTGGTCCCTTGTTCCTCTTCCACCAGGAAAGCATGCAATTGGATGTAAATGGGTGTATAAGATTAAGTATAATTCTGATGGATCTATAGAAAGATATAAGGCCCGTCTAGTTGCAAAAGGTTTTAATCAAAAACAGGGAATTGATTACAGTGACACTTTTTCTCCTGTCGCCAAAATGGAAACAGTTCGATCTTTGCTTGCTATTCCTGCTAAGAAAAATTGGCATTTGTATCAGATGAATGTATTCAATGCATTTTTGCAAGGGTGTCTTAATGAGGAAATTTTCATACAAGTTCCTCAAGGTTTTCGCAAACAGGGGAGAATAATCTTGTCTGTCGTTTGCGAAAATCTCTATATGGATTAAAGCAGGCATCTCGCCAATGGAATGTCAAACTCACGAAGGCATTGGTAAAAAATGGGTACAAACAAAGTTTATAGGATTATTCTCTATTTACCAAAAGTCGTGGTTCTGAAATTGTAGCTATGCTTATTTATGTTGATGATCTTATGATTACTAGTAATAGTGAGAGTCTTATTGCTGAGTTAAAAGCAACTTTACAAAAAAAACTTTAGAATTAAAGACTTGTGTGGGTTAAAATATTTCCTAAGTATAGAAATTGCTAGATCTAAGAAAGGTATCTTTCTGTGCTAGAGAAAATACTCACTTGAGTTGCTTTCTGAAGTTGGTTTGTTAGGAGGTAAACCCAATAAGACCCCTATGGAGCATAATCTTAAGCTTACAACAAAGGGATATGATGAAAATTTTGGGCTGAATAATGATGATGCCGTGATTTCCGATCCCACTCTTTATAGAAAACTAGTTGGTACGCTTCTTTATTTAACCATTACCAGACCAGATATAAGTTATTATGTTCAGCATTTAAGTCAATTTATGAAAAGTCCAAAAAAAATCTCATTTGGACTGTGTTTATAGAATTATTAGACATGTGAAAAATCAACATGGGCTTGGTGTTTTACTTAGTTCGGATTCTGGCACTGATTTAATTGCCTATTGTGATTCTGACTAGGGAAGCTGTATGGAAAGTAGAAGATCAGTTTCTAGATATTGTGTTAAAATTGGAAATTCCCTTGTTTCATGGAAAGTAAAGAAACATGCAACAGTTGCTAGATCCTCAGCTAAAGCAGAATACCGTAGCATGGGTTCTGTTATTTCAAAAATTATTTAGTTAAGAGGTTTGCTTAATGAATTGGGTGTGTTAAGTTCTGTTCCTGCATGTTTATATTGTGATAATAAGGCTTCTATTCAAATAGCAGCTAACCCTATGTATCATGAAAGGACTAAACACATAGAAATTGACTGTCACTTTATTCGAGAACAGATAAATGCAGGTGTTGTGAAGACTAGCTATATCAAATCCGGAGAACAGTTAGCAGACATATTTACAAAGACATTAGGAAGAAGTCAACACTACTATCTTCTAAACAAGCTTGGAATGATTGACTTTGTTCTTGGAGAATCAGCTTGAGGGGGAGTGTTATAATTCAAGCTTATATTCCAATATTTAGGGACTTAACTGTCCGTGTAATTAGTTTAAGGTGCATTTTATTATTATTCTTTCTTCTGTCCTTATTAGCTAGGGTTATTAGGAGGAATTAGGTTGTAAATTAGTTGAATAGTTGTGCTATATAAGCAGACTATCAGATGAAATATATTCATTCAGTTTTTCATACGTCTTTCTTCCGTCAGAAACTCAACTCTAGAAGCTTCTTCCATTCCTTACAGTTGTTCTCTATTTTCTCGGTTCTTTGTAGTTCTTTACACTTATGACAATTTTTTTTTATTTGGTTTAGAATATATGTGAACATATTTGGGTTATGATCATTTCATTGAATCAGGTTTCGCGGGATTCGTAAGATGTGCAAAATGGAAAAGTCAAGGTTGGTATAATATTTCCCTCCTCAATAATAAAGTTAGTATAAACTTTGAGAGCAACATGTATAGTATATGTGTAAGAAAATTATTATGATAAAAGGAATAAATGTGATCTAATTATATATAGTAGGATGTACCCTGTTTATCGAATTAAGTTATTATTGTAGTTAATCATGACATGAGCGATGACTCTTAATCGTTCATGACTTAGTCAGTGACATGTCTAATGTTATGAGAAAAAAGTATTGGGGGCACAACACAATGGAAAGATCTGGATTAGAGACATCATCTTTAATAGAGTCATGCTCTGTAAGCAAACTTAGTTAATAGATGTTGCTCTCTTAAACCATGTTAAAAGACATGGCTATGTAAGATTGGGCAAAACGGGGTTGCCTTTTATATGAGTACTTGTTTCTATCATAACAGAATGAAATTTTCATTTGATGAACAAATCGATACCTCGAATTCAAGACCCTTATCAATCTCTAATCAACGTGTGCGTCAGAATCTGTTGGATCGTAAAATCCTGGTTGCTGATCTTGCAGTGAATTGAATGCCAAACGAAGGTTGAATGGTGCTTCTGCTCCAACTCCGGTGAACCTGCAGGTAGGGGAGCGCAACAGAGGGGGTGTCTCTGGGTCCCTCTCTGATGCTTAAATGAGTATATGTGTGTGTATATAGCTCAAAACGTAATGAACGTATGTAAAACAGATGTATTTATAGGGTAGGAGAGATCAAACCGTATAAGGTAACCGTATAGCTTGGGAATATTGTGTTGTTGAAGATTTGGATAGTAGATATGGCAGTTACGGCGAGATATTGCAGTTACCATATCTAATCTTTAGTGAATATGTGACCGAGATACGCGGGATATCGTGGCCACTTCCTTATTAACGGTAGGTGAGACCCGATGAGAGAGGCAAGGCTCTCTTCGGGGCGAGCACTCCCATGGCGAGCAGTAGGAGGTCGCGACTTGAGGAGGGATGGCGATTAGCTGGGGAGCCTTTGGCGTCCATGTCATCCTGGGCTCGATTCTGGGTCATTCTATGATGGGTCAGGCTGACTTTGACTGAGGCTGATCCGATCCAAATATTTTGGGTTTACCCCCTCCAGGGTTATTGGGTCTTCAAGGCCTTTTCCTTATTGGGCCGTCACTATCGATATCCAACATTTTCCCCCGAAGCTTGATTGAAGTTCCTTCGGTCGAGCTTACTTTTTGGAAGGGTTTGAGATAGTGACACTTTAGATTTGATTTTCCTTGTCTCTTTTTGAGGTTCATGACCTCAGGGACACTTCTTGTTTGTTTGGCGATCAATCATCCCCTTGTCCAATGTTGAAGGAATATTCTTCTTCTTATTCCTTCTTGGCGATCACTCGAGGCAGTCTAGGCCTGTGAAGGTCTATCTTTCTTTGTTAGGCGATCATTACCTATAAAAGGTATTTTTGGTAAAGCCTATTAGTGCGCTAACGATCACTTTATCTGCTCAGTGGACTTTAGCATTTAATAACTGCACAGTCATCCAGAAGTCAAACGGTCGCTTGAAGCACGCCTGTCATTTAATATTCCGTAACCCAAGGGTAGTCTGACAGCTGTTTGTACTGGCCGACCATTTGTACCCCCGAGGTGTCTCTTAGAATTCTGACATTGCTTCGATTTTTTTCCAAACAGGTGCAATTATTCTTCTGCGTCGTTTCGATTCTGTCTGTGGCGATTACTCTTTTTTTGTGTATATAAGAAACAACAGTTTCTTTATTTTTTTTTTTTACACATTCATTCCTTCAGACTTTCAGAGCTTTCTTCGTTTCCTGAGATCCTTCTCTGCAAACTCTTCCTTTCTCCTTGTCAATCCTTGAAAACCTCCTTCCAACAGACTCCATGGCCACTCGCAGTCAATCCGGGAAGATCAAGCAGACAGCCAACAAGGCTTCTTCTTCAACCCCCAAGGTGCCGAAGAACACCAATGCCCTCCTGACCATTAGGGATGGCTCTCTGCCCACCTCGACGGGGAGGCAGTCTGACCTTGGGAGGACCGCAGCCCGCCTGTGGTGGTGGATGGGCCTGAACTTCAGACACCCATCTTTTCTCCAAAAGGTAAACATTCTATTTTGTTGCTCTGTTTTGAGGGTTTTCCCTGTTTTCCCTTGTTTTTTATACCTGTTGTTGCAATATCTGAACTGTTGGAGTAGATGTCAAGCCCAACGAGCTGAAGCCGGCTTATTTTAAGACGGTGGTGGCGCTTGGTGGTTTCGGTGCGATGGATGCACCTAGATACCCAGGCCTTGGTCTGCATTATCCTTGCAATGGAGAGGTTTACATCTATGCGGCCCAGATCGATGCTGGGTTGCGTTTTCCTCTCTGTGAGGATTTGCAGGCGTTGTGCCAGTTTTATGGGATCCACCCTACTCAACTCGTCCCCAACGCCATTAGGATATGGGCCGGTTTCAAGTTCCAGTGTATACGTCAAGAATGGACGTATTCACTGGCCTTGTTCCGGTGCTTTTTCCGGTTGGCTGTTGGGGCGAACAACCTCCACCACTTCCAGTCACGGTGACCAAAGTTCGCGGAGTGGAGAGGCCTTCAATCCTGGAATTGGAACGTCCATGTTCGGTTGGTCGACGATTTACGGGCCACTAACTCCAACTATAAGAAGTTTTACTTCTTTTACAAGGGGGGCGTGTCCTGGAAATTGTTTACGCCGGATAAGGATTTCCCTCCTACCCTCGAAGAGCTGTCAGGGAGTGACCGGAACGCCATCGACGACATTTTCCGGTTGCATCGATCGTCCCACTTTCACTCTATCCATTCAGTGGCGGAGACTACTAAAAACATGTTTGAGATGGCGGGCATTCATCAGGCCACGCCAATTTTCGATGATTGGGTAACTCTTCTAACTTTTTCTGTTTTATTGGATGTAGGCAACCGATGCCGAAAACTCATAGGTCTCTTTGATGACCAAGGCAATGCGGGGCTGTCTGCTGATCAAGCGTCGTTGAATGCTCCTCCTCCCCCTCCAGGCGTTCATCCAAGAGGAAGCCCGAAGAGGCACTTCCCTTGGCCACTTTTGGCCCTCGTCAACCAGGTATGTTGTGTCGCCATTTACTAATTTGCTGTTTTTATACTTTACAGTCTTCGGGTTCTGACATATCTCCTTGTTATTTTGCAGAGAAGCCCACTGATGATGTGGCCCGGGACCCTCCTCCTCCTCCTGCCAAGAAGATCAGGAGTGAGGATCACCCGGTTCTCCCCCAGAATCCTCCTCCTTCTCCTCCTAAGGGACCCGCTGCCCCCGTGGAGAAGGCTTTGATTTTGACGGCCCCTTCTCCTTCCGAATCTTCAGTCCCTATTCCTCCGAACGAATCTGGGACTCAAAAGAAGGGGTATGATACCCCTAGCGCCTCGAAGACTCCTCCTGAGGAGTACTGCTCTTTGGCGAGCATGTTCCAGTCGCTCAAAGCTGCGAACTCTCAGGGGGTTTGGTTCCCCTGCGGAGACTTTTCGAAGAAGGGGGTCTCGGACAAGAAGAGTCTCTGAGGCAGCCCGAATTTGTGCATGCGACTCCTTGAGGGGATAACTCCTCTCAGGGATCGCTCTGCGATTCCCACGGAGCTGCACCAAATCGAGGGATTCATGCGGTCCCATTATGAACGAGTCGCTCTGGTAAGATTTCGATTCCTCGTTATGTTTTCGCATTGTTCCCTATTTTCCATAGCCTAACAATCTTTGTTATTTCTTTGTTGCCAGCTCGTTCGAGAAGAGGTGGCGATGGGTCGCATCGTCGGAGAGCTCGCCAACAAGCATTCTGATTTGCTTGTTGAGTTGGAGCAATTCCGGAGCATGGGGCTCTCCCCCGGGCAGATGGAGGCCATCAAGTCGACCGCTGACGCGGCGCTTTCCTTGGTGGAAGGTGCCCGGGAGGAGTACTTCAGGAAGGAGGAGCGGCTCCTTACTGATGTAAAGAAGAGGGAGGCTGATGCTGCAGTCTTCCTTCAAGAGTTTGAGGCCTTTCATAGGTGCTTGGATGAAGGGGAGGCTGTCAGAGCTCGCCTGGAGGCTGAGCTGAAGGAGGCCCGAGCCCAAAGGGCGGAGTCAGATGCTCAACGAGTCGCCGCTGAGGCTCAGAAGGAAGCTGCTGAGGCTCAGAGGGCTGCTGCTGAAGCTAGGGGGATCACCCTGGAGGAGGAGAAGGAACAGCTGGCTGAACAGCTAAAGTCTGTTCCTTCACCCCAAAGTGTGGTCAACGAATTCAAAGTCTCTGAGGATTTCGTTAACTGTGCTTTGGAGGTGATGAGGTCGGAGATTGCCGACTTCCTCCAAGTTCTGGCCGAGGACGTCCAGGCGGTCGATCCCAACTTTCCTATTCGGGAAGTTGAGTCCCTTAAGGGTTTCCTCCGGAGTTCTCATCCTCAGCCTACCCCGGCTGCTGAAGAGATCGAACAGCTACGGTTGTAAAAGAGGTTGCCCCCGAAGGCGAGCCGAGCACTCCTGCCCCCGAAGGCGAGCCAAACACTCCTACCCCCGAAGACCCGAAAGCCTGAAGTTTTCTACCTCTCCGGCGACCACCCTTCTGTTTTTAGTTGATAGTTTTTCTTTTTCTTTCCTTATAATTATTTCTTGAATTCAGACTTGGTTATTTATAATATTGAATGCCTTTTATATTCTCAAGCCTTTATTTTCATTTGACTTTGAGTATGTTTGGCGATTCCTCCGAGGTCTTGGCCATAGCGATTTTCGATTTTTTCTTCGCTTCATGATTGTCTCGACCCTTAGGGTCTTTGGACCTTCTTTTAGGCGAACGATGATGAGATTTCATAGAATCACTCGTTTATCTCGCCAAGTATAACTCCTTAAGAAAAATATCTTAAGACTTAAAAGTATAGATTTCTAGGCTTGAAGATAAATAACCTTAATAAAGTTTAAACCTTTTGTAGTGTTCGCCTTTTCGAAAGGAACTTGTTACTTGTAGCTTTACTTTCCATAGTGATCGCTTAAGACTCCTTATCCATCGTCGATAATTTGACTCATGAAGATAACTTTTCTAAAATCTGTCCAACCTATAAGAAGACAATTTCCTTGATGGATTTCTTATCTTCGTTGTCCAGATTCCTGCCTGACTTTGATATCAGGTCTTTCTTCCTGACTTTGATATCAGGTCTTCCTGCCTGACTTTGACATCAGTTCTTTTGGCCTGACTTTGGCGTCAGGGCTTGTGGCCTAACTTTGGCGTTATGACTTTTGGCCTGACTTTGGCGTTAGTGCTTTTGTTTTGCCTAACTCTTGTTGTTTAGGTCTTTTTGGCCTGCCTTTGGCGACAGGGCTTTTGACCTGACTTTGGCGTCAGGGCTTTTGGTTTTTTGCCTAACTCTTTTTGTTTAGGTCTTTTTGGCCTAACTTTGTTGTTAGGGCTTTTGGCCTGACTTTGGCGACAGGGCTTTTGACCTGACTTTGGCGTCAGGGCTTTTGGCCTAACTTTGTTGTTAGGGCTTTTTCTTCGATTTGGTTCGAGTGGTCACACGCTTTTTGAAGGAACATCTTGCTTTTATTGACATAACATTTGAATTTACAAGCTATGTATGAAATCTCCTTAAATGTTCAGCATTGAATGGACGAGGTAACCTTTCTTCTTCGGTGGTTTCCAAATAGTAGGATCCTGGGGCGGCGATCTGTACTACCTTGTATGGTCCTTCCCACTTAGCTGAAAGATTATTCTGACTGTCCAGCCTTGTAAATTCGTTCCTTCTCATAACCATCTCCCCCACGAAAAATTGGCGAGCGCTGACTTTTCTGTTGAAGTATCGAGCGGTCACCAGACGCATCTTTGCCCGTGTTCTTTCTGATTGCCACCTCTTTTCTTCTGTTAGGTCAAGGTCAGTCATGCGTTCGACTTCTGTCTCGCCCTGCCACAAACTCATTCAGCATCCCTCCTTGAATCAGCTTCTCTATGTCCCGCTTCAAAATGCGACAGTCATCCGTCTTGTGGTCCTTGTACTTATGGTATCTGCAATAGCTCTCGACGTCCTTCCCCATGGGTTGACCACCCCAACGAGGCATCGGTGGCCTCGGCAAGGATCTCCTCTCCATCTCGACTAGTACCACTGAGATCTGCCTATTTAAAGGCGTGAAGTACTCAGGGACCTCTGGATTTCTCGGTGCCGGGTTGGGCTTGACCTTGGGCCTGCTGCCTCTTCCCTTCTTTTCTTTCTTCACTTTCTTCTTACCACCGCGTCGGGGCTCGGGAACCACCCTTAGCGAGGTCGTTAGGAAGTTGGCCTCAGTGTTCGCCCTTTCCAGGTCTATGAAACCTTTTTCCCTAGACGCCAGCTCCTCCAACGTCTCAATATCCTTCACGTGATAGCTATTTCGCAGCTTTCTCGAGGCCTTGTTGGATACATCCAGACCTCTGTAGAAGGCTCGAATGATCTCCCCATCAGAGATTCAACGATCTATCTCCGTGACGTTCTGATGAAACGTCCATAAAAATTGGCCAGCGACTCTCCAGGCTGTTGCTTGACCTCATCCAGGGCGACCACGCTTTTCATTAGCTGGCGCTCGCCCATGTATCTCTCCAGGTATTTGCTCCTTAATTCTGCCCAAGTTCCTATAGTTCCTGCAGGGAGGACGAAGAACTAGGACGAAGCCGAACCAGAAAGAGTGGATGGAAATAGCAAAGCCAAGTGATTGGGATCATTTGACTTACCCAGCAGATAAGCCTCATGTTTGTTGACGTGTATGGTGGGATCTCCTCTACCACTGTACTCAGGTATGGCCCGAGCGACTACGTCTTTGGGGATCTTGATGGCAACGAACTCGTTGGAAAAGGGATGAGCAGATCGCTCCTTGAAGGGAGCTACGACTGTTAATCGTCTTTCTTGGAGCCTTTTGTTGAGAAGGTCGTCCATCTGGTCCAGAGTGCAATATTTTGGCGAAGTCCCGGATGGAGAGGGACCGGAAGGATTGGCGGAGTATGTAGTTGTCGGCTGCTCCGGTATATGTCGGGGTTAGGGACTGTTGTCCTGACGTCATCTCCTGATCCTCCTGGGGTGCTGTGGTGCCAGGATTCGCGGTTTCAAATGGCAAGGGCCCTGTGGCAGCAGGGTGAGTGTTTCCTTGGGGAGCAGGGGCTTGACGGCGGGTCTGCCCTAGGATGGCCTCCAGCAATGATATCATCTCCGGGGTTAACTGGATGTTTTCCCCAGTGATGTGGACGGTCTGCGGAGCTGGAGTCTCGATGTGGTTGGTAGCTGGGGTCGGTCTGCAATTACCGACATGCTCTCGGGCCGTCCGCAGAGGAACAACATTGGGTACTGCCTGGCTGGCAGGTTCTTGCTGAAGCGGTGAAGCGGCGGCGAAATCAGAGCTATCCGCGGATTGCTCGCGAGTCTGGTTCCGGTGGTTGTTTTGTGACCGAGTTCTCATGGTTGTATCACTTGATTCTCACAGACGGCGCCAAATGTTGGATCGTGAAATCCTGGTTGCTGATCTGGCAGTGAATTGAATGCCAGACGAAGGTTGAATGGTGCTTCTGCTCCAACTCCGGTGAACCTGCAGGTAGGGGAGCGCAACAGAGGGGGTGTCTCTGGGTCCCTCTCCGATGCTTAATAGTATATGTGTGTGTATATAGCTCAAAACGTAATGAACGTATGTAAAGCAGATGTATTTATAGGGTAGGAGAGATCAAACCGTATAAGGTAACCGTATATCTTGGGAATATTGTGCTGTTGAATATTTGGATAGTAGATATGTCAGTTACGGCGAGATATTGCAGTTACGGCGAGATATTGCAGTTACCATATCTAATCTTTAGTGAATACGTGACCGAGATACGTAGGATATCGTGACCACTTTCTTATTAACGGTAGGTGGGACCCGATGAGAGAGGCAAGACTCTCTTTGGGGCGAGCACTCCCATGGCGAGCAGTAGGAGGTCGCGACTTGAGGAGGGATGACGATTAGCTGGGGAGCCTTTGGTGTCCATGTCATCCTAGGCTCGATTCTGGGTCATTCTATGATGGGTCAAGCTGACTTTGACTGAGGTTGATCCAATCCGAATATTTTGGGTTTACCCCCTCCAGGGTTATTGGGCATTCGAGGCATTTTCCTTATTGGGCCGTCACTATCGATACCCAACATAATCCATTAAAAAAACGATCAATTTGTTTAGAAAAAATACCTAATAATGTGGTGGTTAATCCCATATAGAATACTTTTTCCAAGTTTGTATAGTTTATTCTAGAACTATGTTAGATCACTTCTATATTATTTTTGGATTAGTTAGTTATTTCAACTTTGGATTAAAAAAAAAAGTTATTTCAAGGCAAATTTGAGTATGGTAATAATTCTTTTTTGTCAAAGGTAATAATTTATTAACTTAACATTTTATTGACAAATGTTTTTTGAATTTTTATAAAATTGTAAGTTTTTAGTTATCTCTAACTTGTTACTAAATAGTGACTGTTCTGCCAACAAGCTCCTAAAGGAGTGTTTTTTTGGCCTTTTCGACCCCAACTCATACGATGCAAACAATCCCTTTTATTTATTACTATTATTTATCGTGAAAAAATGAGCTAATAAATTATATATATATATATATAACATTATTAATACTAATTACTATAATATATAAAATTATATACGTATTAACGGTCGGACATGACTCCACAGTCTTTCAGATTCGTAGACTGGACGGTCTAAAAGTCCGAATCAATCTAAAAAAATCCGACCCTAAACCGAATCGTACATTTTTGATTGATTTTTTCGGTTCCGTCCGGTTCAATTTTCGCCAGATTTTCGGACCAATCGGATTTCTCTCACCCCTATACAACATCATCTTCATGATTTTGGTAGAAAAAAATATTCATAAGGGATGCTAGTATAAGTTTACCGGAAGATTAGAGAATGAAGTATCAGGTTACTAAATATTGTAACTATCTCATATATATAAATAAGCATCTTGGGCTATACCGATTATATAAATATAGTTATTTTTAGTTCTTCTTAGGGTTATTCGTATTGAAATTGAAAATTGAGGGACGTTTCGTTCACATAACATTTCATCCCGATTAGGGGTGTTAATTTTGGACACGACCCATGAGTTGTGTTTGGGTCGAAGATTTGCCACGACAGGTCACGTGGGGCAATGGGTTAACTTGCCAATTTCATATTGTACGTACAAATTAAAATGATACGGGTCATACGGGTTGACCCGTGGACCCATGTATCGTGTTTGGGTTGAGCATATTTTGACACGACTCGTACTTAACACGACCCATGATTGACCCATCGACACGAATTAACACCCCACTCTCGACCAGCATCCTGGCCGCAATCTCACACACTTCACACCAGACAAAGTAAGTATAGTTACGGTATACGGATCGATTGTTTCTCGTACTAATAGAAGCCACGTGATGATGTTATTTAGGGTATACGAGAATGAAGAGAAGAGGGATGAAGTAAATTCCCCAAACTCTAACTGTGTGATCATGCATACTGAACCATGAAGAGAGATCACCCAAATATCATGCATTATTCAATCAAACACCAACTTAATAAACTAGGGTTAGAAGGAACTCTACCATTGAGGAACACAAGGTGGAACACTCTGCCGAATTTCGAGAGGATTTCTTGGATTGATTTGAAGTTGTGACGATACTTTCAGATTGAAACTATTTGGATCTTCACCCAAATTTTCAATCGGGTAGAATCAGAATCTGTCTGAACTAGAACTTGAGAATGATTGTATGGTTTTTTGTGATGAAACTTTCGGATGAGACTTGACCAATTTATAGAGTTGGTCACCCCCTTTGGATGAATCTTGCCTCCCAAGGAACCACAACTCTTCATTTGAAACTTGACTCCAAAACATAGGAACCCCTTCGGATGCACCTCATCATTTGAAACTTGACTCCAAAACATCAGAACCCCTTAGGAAGATGACTTGGCGCCAAAGTCATTGCACCATTTCGGTTGAAACTTGACTCCAAAGCAAGTGTCCAAAAATCGAAAATTTTGAGTTAAAATGTTAAGTCATTATTTCCAAAAATTCAAATTTATAATGATTTTTTTAGAATAATAACTTTATCAAAAAATACTATTCTAGCTCAACCCCAGCCAGGGGTTTTGCCCCCTTTGATCCCCCATTGCTCGCCCCTAAGCAACCGATGAAGTGCCAATACAGTGAATCATAATATACTTAAACAAGTGTGCACTCCACACCCTCCTGCTTATTTAATGAAATATAATTATCATATTGGTCAACTAGTCAATTCAATTATACTAAAATATCTAACACAACAGACTCCACTATGTTGGGTAATAGGCGATGGCATCATATTCCAATACCTCCCACTGTGAATTTCGTCTATTAAAGGCGATGACTTTAGGAGTACCAAGAATGACCCATCGCTTGATCTACGGCTCCATCATGTGAGACTAAAAAAACGAACAAAGAGCATTATCCACCGTCAAAACTGAAGGTTATCTTGGCTTCGTCCCTGCTCTCAAGGCTTAACAATTTAGAGGTGACACCTTGTCACGACTACTCGACCTTTAGGCTATTTCAGCTCTCCTTCATAACACGATGCATCATATACAAGATCTTATCTTAAATGTGATGACATGCCATTCAATTAGCATACTATACGTTTGACCAATACTAAACGGACACTTGTTCATGAAGAAGGACAGTTAGACATTAACACATAAAGGACAAACTTCGTTCTGCGATTGAACGGAAATGATCAACCACACCTTAGTACAGTGCTGCAAGTGGGTAAAACCGATATGGTTTGGAGCAGGAGTCTGGTGGAACGATGTATTGACGCCCACTTGGATAGAATGGTTAGAAGAAGTAATCAAAACAACAAACAAACGGGGACCCATGGAGAATACTTCAAAACCAGTGTAGAAACATTGGGATGGGAAATATGAAAAGTATGTGGTGAGTAGAGATATAAATTTTGTGTGTGGCGTATTAATATATTTATTGTGTAATATTTATCAAACATGAACGCGCAAGATAAACTTACCGTGTCATATTTCTCAACACCAACACGACACACAATTTTTTATGCATATTCTTGTCGTGTTATTGTGTTATAATAAGTTAGTCAGTTATATGTTCATGTAAGTAATTTATAAGAAAATAACGAATCATTTATAGTAAAAATTATCAATTCAAATATCACATTTAACGACTCTTTAATGTAAAATTAACAAACTATAAAAACCAAATATCTAAATAGATTTTAAAAAATATTAAACGAAGTTTGTTTACCAAATTATTTAAAAAATAATTTTTCAAGTCTAACTTTATAGTTAACCAAAAAAGTTCAATTTTATTATATAATCTTGTGTGTCGTTTTCGTGCTATTGTGTTATCGTTTTGTCATGTATTTTCACGAAGATAATTTCTTTTATTCATATCGTCAGAAATTAGGGATGTAATCAACGACTCTAATCTATTACTTGGGGTGTCAAAAATTGACCCAACCCATGGGTAACCCGCCCACGGGTCATGTTGGGGTCAGACATTTTGACTCACGTGTCATTTTGACATGACTCATGGATGACCCGTAAAAACACGGGGCACGTTTGGGTTAGAGGTTTTGACCTATGGGATAACCCGTGACCCATTGAAATTATGTATTATTAAATAATAAATACATTTGTTGAAAAGAAAACCCTACACTACTTAAAATTTGATCTTTCCCGACACAATTAATTTGTCGGTAAAGGCTGAATATTCTGTTGGTAAAAATAATTTTCGTCGGTAAAATGATATTTTCGTCAGTAAAGGTATCGTCGGCGAATGCCCCGTCGACAAAAGTTTACCGACGAAATATGTCACAAATTTGTCGTCGGTAAAAACAATTTATTTACCAACGGAATTTTTGTCGAAAAATATGTTTTTGTTTTCAGAAAAAAAAAACATTTTTGCCGATAAAATTGATTTCGTCAGTAAAGCCAAATTCGTCGGCAAATAGGTATTTACCGATGAAAAATTTGGTCGATAAAAGACGAACTCAGTTTAAAAAATAAACAGATAAATAAATTTACAAATAGAAGAATAATAAAATATTACGTATACAAAAGATATTTAGAAGAACAAGAAATTTAGTTTACAAATAGAGTGACACTAATTTATTCAAGTTCTATAAACAACCACGTAAAGTTTAATCAAGAGGAAAAAAATATCAATACCATACTATAAGCCTCTAGTAATGCAGTACAACAAGATACTGGAACCGGGGGAAAAGGTAGCTTTGAAGGGGCCAATCCCGGTATATCCCAAATGTTTTTGTTGTTTGGGTTTACCATCTAAAAGGAAAAGTTGAAGAACATCCAAAAACATTTAAGCAAAGGGAGGACATAATTTAGAGCTATCTCTCTCTATATATATATTGACATAATATCATCTATATTTACTTACTAATTGAACCAAGATTGGGTACGAATTAATAGTAAATATTGATGTGATTTCTAGTCTTCATAATGATGATGGCTACGACTCCAATAACAATGAGGACAAGCAATGACATTATACATTTGTCAGTTGCAACCTATATTATTGAAGAAGTAATAAAGCGTCAATCATCATATCCTACACTTTTTGGAAGAAAGATGAAGATATCCAATAATAAGAAAAATAAATTTTAGAAATCGACCTGCCTACCAATTTCCTTGACCAGCTTGGTAGATTTCTCAATAGAGAAATGAATAGAGTCTAGTTCATTCACTACCCTGCTCATTTGCTCCGTCTAGAGAGAAAAAATGTGTTTTTTTTCGCCATCTAAAAAAATGTGTTTCAAAATCCATCCTTTTGAAAGTGTGACGGGACAGAAAGTTCAAATATTATGGAATGTATATCGAACCTGGGCTTTAAGAGCTGGTGCAATATTTGTCCCTACATTGATAGTTTCTTGGACATTATATTGAATGAAACAGAATACCAAATTCATAATCTTCTCCAATGGTGAAGGCAACATAGATCAGAACATGTTCACTTAGGCATGGATACCACTAAGCTTCACTATGCTAATGAAAGTTGTACCAATAAATGAATAATTTCAATGAACTGATTTGTAAACCTAAAGCTGAATGGCATCTTTATAAAAAAATGATAAGTTTTACTCGAGCTCTACATATATCTTGATTCCAGATAGAGTGTATAGAGAGGTTGGCGACATTACATTTACGTGAGAATTTTACAAACCTTTTTGGACCTCTCAATGGCTTGATTAGTCTCGTCGATCAACTGGTTGCATCTGCAGAATCTGAATCTAAATCAATATATATATCTATATGGAAAACTAATTGGATTTGAAAGGATAACATCTGCATAATCTGAATCACCTCCCGCCGCGCAGTCTCCAGCTATCGTCGCGTAGCCTCCGTTTCAGCCTTCTGTTCTAGCCTTCGTTCTCGACATGCAGCCTCCGTTCCAGCCTTCCGTTCACCGTTGACCTCAGGTCCTGTTGAACCTGTTGTAGAACATGTTGCCATTACATGGTCCATTCTGTAGAACCAGAAGAGACGACAATGCCAAGACCAAGAAGAGGCTGGTTTGGAGGTACGTTTTGTAGGTAAAAGGGGAAAATAAGTAAAAGGGGAAGGGGAGGGAAATTAAAAAAAAAAAAAGGAAGGAAATTTTGCACAACAGAGTTATTTATCGACATAACCTTTTTCGTCGGTAACATATAATATGTACCGACAAAATATATGACTGGCGGCTTTACCGACGATTTAAGAAATTTCATCGGTAAACATATATTTATTGTCGACAAAAGTTAATTTTCGTCGGCAAAAAATTATTTCACCCACAATAGCAAATTTTGTCGGCAAAATATTTTGTTACTGAAAAAATCCAGATATTTCTTCGGCAAATACATAATATTTTACCGACGAAATATCTGGATTTTGTCGACAAAATTTGATATTGTCGGTGAAATAATTTTTTACTGAAAAAATTATTTTTTCGTCAGCAAAGGACAAATTTTCAGTAGTGCTAGAACCTCTCCAAAAACATTGAACGCAGTCAGACACTCAACACACTCAAAACGCTGAGACCTTAAGCTCTCCAAACAATCTGTTGATGTTGGACCTTCTGAGCTTGTTGTTCGGTTGCCTTTCCAAACAACCGGTTGATCTTGAACCTTCTAAGCTTGATGTTCGGTTGTTCGATTACTTGCTTGAACCTTCTGAGCTTGAACCTTCAAACGACAACACATGAATGATAAGGTAAGCTTTTTTGTTCAACCATTGATTGTTGTTCGACTGTTCATCGGTTTTTTGTTCCTTCGATTACTTGTTCGTTCTATATCTTATGATCTTGCTTGTTCGTTTTGTATCTTCTGAGCTTGCTTGTTCGTTTTATATCTTCTGAGCTTGCTTGTTTGTTGTTCGTTCTGTACCTTCTGAGCTTACTCGTATCTTCTGAGCTTACTTGTTTGTTTTGTACCTTCATTACTTGTTCGTTCAGTTGCTTACTCTGTTACTGGATGACTTCGTTCGTTTGTTCTGCTTATTTTGAACCTTCGTTCTACTTATTTTGTACCTTCGTTCGTTCGTTCTGCTTGTTGAATGTTCGACTGCTTATTATGTACCTTCGTTCGTTCTGCTGCTTATTTCTGTTACTGAAATGGCTTATTTTGTACCTATTTCTGGGTTCAGCTGCTTATTTCTGTTACATCAGGTTACTTATTTTGTTGGATCGTTCGTTTTATTTTTTAATTTCTGTTACATATTTCTACTTACTTGTTATTTCTGTACCTCAATAGTTACATCAGGGTTACTTATTTTGTACCTTATGCTCGACTGCTTACTAAAAGTTTGCTATTTTGATTTTGTTTCCGATTAATAATCAACTATTGAGAAATGGTTTTGATGATGAGAGGTGCCATGATATAGATGTGAATATTGATGAACTTGAAGGACTTATGCCTAATGTTGAGCTTGAAGTAACTTCAGGTACTTCTGGTAAAGGTAAAAGTAAAAAAATTATGGTTGATAGTGTAGTTAAGCCTAGTGGAGAAAAATCAGTAATCCCGAAGTCACCAATTTGGCAGTACTTTGGCATTATCCCATTATCTCAAACTGGTGGAGTGCGTAAGTCATGTTGTAAGAAATGCAAGGTTGAATACCTTTGTTTAAGTAAGTATGAAACTGGTAATATGAAGTGCCATAGAGAAAAGTGTGCTAGGAGATATATGGAAGATGTTGGTCAAATGTTCATATCAACTACAAACGATTCAATGTCTTTGCAATCTATTGAATTTGATCCAATGAAACTTAGAGAGTTGGTCACATCTGCTATAGTTATGCACCACTTGCCTTTTATGTTTGTTTAATATCCTGGTATAAAGGCTATTTTCCAATATTTGTGATCTGGCATACAAATGATCACTAGAAATACAACTAAATTTGATGTCATGAAGATGCATGATTCTTTGAAAGGGACAATGAAACTTATGTTAGCATCACGTCGAAGTAGAATATGCTTGACTTCTGATTTGTGAACATCTGTTACCACTGATGGTTATATTTCTTTGACTGGACATTTTATTGATAGTGACTGGGAGTTGCATAAGATGTTGCTGGGTTTTTGTTTTATGACCCCTCCTCATACTGGGAAAGCATTGGCCGAAGAGATTTGTGATATCTTGAGTGATTGAGACATTCTTGATAAAGTATTTTCTTTAACTTTGGATAACGCTTCTTCGAATGATGTTTGTGTGGAAATGCTTAAAGATAAGTTGTTGCAAAATAACTCACTTATCTTAGATGGGGCATTTTTCCACGTGCGTTGTTGTGCTCATATATTGAATTTGATAGTGCAAGATGGGTTAAAATAAATTGATGGGGTTGTCAAAAAGATCAGAGAAATTGTTAAATACATTTGAGGCTATCAAGTTAGAAAAGTAGAGTTTCATAAAAAATGTGAACGATTTTAGGATGGAATGATCATCAAGGTTTGAAACAAGATTGGTTTACAAGGTGGAATTAAACTTTTGAAATGCTTCAAAGTGTCCTACTCTATAAAAATTCCCTTCGTCACATGGAGTTTGGAAGTTCCATAGAGTGTTCTACTGTAGATGAATGGGGAAAAATTGAGTCCATTACATATTTCTTGGGGGCTTTTTATGATATGACTTGCATTTTCTCGGGGACAAAGTATCCAACTGCCAATCTATACTTCCCATTGGTATTTGTGATTAATTTGACATTGTCCAAGGATTACGTTAGTAAACGTTACTTCATCAAGAGTATGGTTGATAGGATGAAATTGAAATTTGACAAGTATTGGCCCAGTTTTAATGAAATTCTCGCAATTTCTGTGGTGTTGTATCCTCGATACAAATTTTAGTTTGTTGAATTTCCATTCAAGAAGTTGTATGGTGAAGATATTGGGCATGTGAAAGCTTTGATGATCCATTCTAAGTTGCATGACGTGTATGATGCTTATGTGGATAAATCATCTGCAATATCACTGACTTATAAAGATTCATCCAAAAGTATGCGTACTTCTTCTACTTCTGAGGGTCAGATTTTACGACATTATATATTTTTCGTATATTTTTAGGAATTTCGCTCTTTAAGATCAACCAATCAACAATGTCAAAAGTCTCAACTAGACCATTATTTAGATGAATAGCTATTTGATGGGCAAAACATTTAGATATCTTAAGTTATTGGAGAAGTGAATCAATCTCGTTGTCCTATACTTTCTTCTATGATGTCGGACGTCAAATCCGACTTTTCCCACCCGTTTTGAAAAATTATTTTATATTTTTTTTCACTCAAAAATGTCGGGTCTTGGCGAGCAACGAGTTTGGTCGAGCGGGGTTATCAATCGGACCGAAAAATGAAAGAGTCATCACCGATTAATTAAAGTCTAATCGGAATCCTAAAATTTGCCAACGGTACATGGAGATAACATCCTAGGGCTTGGAAAGGTCTACATCCAGAGAATCGAGTTTGGGGGTTTGATTACGTCTTAAAAGCTCGCGAGCTCATAATCCGCAATTTCGGTACTTTAGTTTGCTTTTGAAATTATATATATACTTTTTTTTACCGATTTACCCAAATTGCCCGTTTTGATCATTCTTGACCCAAAAAGATTACATGCATTTTCTTTAAATTAAACAAACCATGTACAAACATTTTTTTTATAAGTTAATTTTAAATAAATAGACAAGAGAGAAATAAAGTTAATCGTGGTTGAAAAAAAATGGTTTAACTTTTGAGCCATTTTAAACGTGTCAAAACATGCACGAATGATTTTGGAAGATATTAAGTTCGTTGGACTAATTTGTCATATTTTGAGAAGTTATAGGATGTAAAAAAAATCTAGGGACCAAAATGCAATTGATTAAAATTTGAACTGAATTGGAAAAATATTTTGAAAATTGTAGAAATGACCTTAAACTATTCTGGACTTATTCGTAACACTTGGTAAAGTTCCAAAATAACCCGAAAATTATTCTAGACTTATTTGTAACATTTTGAGAAGTCATGGAATGTCCAGAAAAAATTAGGAATCAAAATGTAATTTTCGGAAAAAAAAAAAATATAACTAAATTTTTTTAAAAAAACAAATTACAGAATTGACCCTATGTGGGAGGTGGAGCTAGGTTGGGATGACCATATGTGGGAGGTGGAGCTTGTTCGGGGTAACCACACGTGGGAGGTGGAGTTTGGTCGGGTAAGAGCAAAGTACTTGGCATAGATTGATGAGGTGCTACGGGCGGGGGTGTTGCTTGGGAAGACGAGGTGGTTGCTTGGGCGTTTAGAAAATACAAAATCAGTTCAAACCGGGAAGTCATGCCAGCCATGCCAGAATTCATGGTGTGTATAGTCTGTTCTAGCTGGATGATCATCTCTTCATATTCTTGAGGTGTCAGAGTTGTCAAATGTCGCATGGGTTCCGAGAAACCTGGTGGAGGGCTTTGATTTTGTTGTTCCATTCGTTTCCGTTTAATGAAACTGCGAGTGCATATCGGGCTTGTTCTTGCCAGATGTGCCTAAATCATTCAAATACCATAGTAAGAACGGTAAATACAGAATTAATCATGCATGTTTTTTTAAAAAAAAATAAAAAAAATTCTGCATGTTCCGTTCATTCTATTCGTAGACTTTGATGACATATACGACAAACATTTTTCCAAACGATACTCTAAAACGAGTTGGTCATTCAAAGTCTAATTCTTAAGACGTTTCACACGACGACGCAGCTCGTTGAGTGCATTTGTCGCTTGCTCCTTGGTTCGAAGGAAGGTTGGGGACATGCATTTCGAAACTCTTTTTATTTGTCTCGCCCTTCGTCTGGACTATTCAAGGGTGTCATTCAACTCAGCTATTTTGCCCTCACATTTCTCCAAGGTGCAATCCCGACTTCTCCCTTCATTTCGCACACACCGTAACTCATTGCGGAGGTGTTGGATCTCTTTCTTGGATCTAGAGTGTTCACCAGCCCAATCAATACTTTGAGTTTCCACCCTAGCTTTCATGATCGCGTAGATATCCTCGTGAGATGATGGTGATTGCTCGGGCCTATCCCCGATTATCTCCTTCGGGTCAAAAGGCGGATTTGCGAGTGCCAAGTAGTACTTGTGAACGTACTCCGTTGTTGCATGGTATTCGTTTTCCTTTTTCGTGGAGCCTTCCGTCAGATTTATGAATAGTGGGACTCAGTTTTCCCAATCATTATTCACTTGTCGAACTGAGTCTCATAGCGAGTTTGGAATGTCTGCATGGATCTTCGATGACTAAGAATCGGAACTCCCTCGAAAGTTTTGCCCTTAAGGATCATGGGACGGTGGATGGGTAACCATTTAGCCGTCCATAAAATGTCCTTATGCATTTTTTTTGAAATATAGATTTTCTAATTGAGGGATTTCCATTTTTCAGCTTTGAACAATGATCGACCTAACATTCTCGAGATGACCCTTTTGTCACCTAAAAAGTTTGCCCGAGGAAAATTCATGCCAAATTCATTCATATGGCTTACAAACCAAATATGAAGTAAGGTCGGATTTGCTTTTAGTTCTCCCTTTCCTTTTGTTTTTAAAATATTTGGAGACACAATGGCTTTGGCGAGCAATGCTGTTACGAAACCCTTGCCTTCTATTATTTGGATGACGAATTTGGGCATAGTTGAGTCAATGAGACCATTAGAAAATGGGAATATGACTGTTCCAAAAACAAGTAAAATAAAAGCATGACATCTCCCTAGAGCATTTGTTTTATCGAAAATTCGGTGCTCAATCCAATATACCAAAAGTTCAATAGATAAGTCATGATCCCCATTCAACTTGAGTTTGGTGGACATTTTGTTTGTTGTAACTTTGAGCAGTTTGGCCAAAGTGCCATCTTCGCCTCTTTGTTGGAGGTCGGGTTGAACAATACCACGATCCCAATCTACCCTTTGAACGAGTTGACGGTATTCTTCGAGCGTAGGTGTGAGTTCATTAGCGTTTATCACGAAGCTGACGTTTTTTACATCCCATAAATCACACAAAGCATCAAGGAGAGCCCAATTGACTTTGTAGTTTGCGAGCTCATGAACCTCGCCAATCTTCTTGTTCACGTACTTCTGATCCTCTTTTGTCATGGCTTTCCATATTCGGGCAATTTCGACTGTGGGGGGATGGATGGCCTTGGTGCGAGGACAGTGGTTTGTCTGCTTCATCCTTACCAAAGATGATATGTGAAACGTCCTAAAGATACAAGATAAAATGAACGGAACTTACATTTTCTTTTAGAAAAATGCAATTCAAGTACGAGAAAGTAAATGTCACTACACAATTATTACATTCACAGAGGTTTATGGAATTCAAAAGGCCCAATCCTATACATTTCATGATCTAGGGCCAAAACAAAACACGAGAAAATGAACAAACACTAAACTAGTAGAAGGTTAAGCGCGGTGTGGAGCTTTTAACGGGATAGAATTTCTAGGTCCTCTGAACAGGCGGAACCTAACCCCTGTAGAGGATCATAGGCCCATTCTGATCCACGAGTTGAGTTTTTTAGGTGCATGTCGGCGGTCCAAACCGCTCCGGGCGCATTCCCCTACTAAACTCCCTAAGCTCTTATTGTGCTCCAGGTCCGAGTGGGTAATGGTAACCAGCGTGGTGTGTGCAAAACGAGCATTTACATCATTTTGAATTATTACATTTACATTCTTTTTCAGACAAAAAATTTAAAACTGCAAGCATGAGCAAACGGTCAAATTTTCCCCACCCGTTTTGAAGAATTATTTTTTTTTCACTAAAAAATGTCGGGTCTTGGCAAGCGACGAGTCCGGTCGAGCGAGGTCATCAACCGGACCGAAAAATGAAAGAGTCGTCACCGATTAATTAAAGGCTAATCAAAATCTTAAAATTTGCCTAGGGTACATGGAGTTAACATCCTAGGGCTTGGAAAAGTCTACGTCCAGATAATCGAGTTCGGGGGTTTGATTACGTCTTAAACGTTCGCGAGCTCATAATCTGCCCTTTCGGTACTTTAGTTTTCTTTTGAAATTAATTTTTTTACTAATTTACCCAAATTGTTTGTTTTGATCATTCTTGACCCAAAAAGATTACATGCATTTTCTTTAAATTAAACAAACCATGTACAATTTTTTTTTATAAGTTAATTTTAAATAAATAGACAAGAGAGAAATAAAGTTAATCGTGCTCGAAGAAGAAAAATGGTTTGACTTTTGAGCCATTTTAAACGTGTCAAAACATGCACGAATGATTTTTGAAGATATAAAGCTCGTTGGACTAATTTGTCACATTTTGAGAAGTTATAGGATGTAAAAACAAATCTAGGGACCAAAATACTATTTATTAAAATTTGAGCTGAATTGGAAAAATATTTCGAAAATTGCAGAAATGACCCTAAACTATTATGGACTTATTCGTAACATTTGGTAAAGTTCCAAAATAACCCGAAAATTATTCTAGACTTATTTGTAACATTTTGAGAAGTTACGGAATGTCCAGAAAAACTAGGAATCAAAATGTAATTTTCGAAATAAAATATATAATTGATTGAATTTTATTAAAAAAATACAGTATTTACCCTAAACTATTCTGAATTTATTTGTAACACTTGGTAAAGTTCCAAAATAACCAGAAAATTATTCTAGACTTATTTGTAACATTCTGAGAAGTCATGGAATGTCCATAAAAGTTTAGAAGTCAAAATGTAAATTTATTTTTTTTTTTAAATATCGAGCTGAATTTAAAAAAAAAATCAAAATTTGCATAAATGACCCAAAATATTTCCGGTTTGGTTTATAACACTCGATAAAGTCCCAGAATGACACGAGAGTCCAATGACTGAGTTGTAACATTCATCAAAGTTTGGGAATGACCTAAGTCATTTTGAAAATATTTTTTTCACATATACATATAGACATAATATCATATATATACATATATAGTATCATATATACATAATATATATAGATATTACATATAGATATATATAGTATCATATATACATAATATATATGTATTATACATATAGATATAGTATCACATATATATATATATATATATTAACAAGTATATTATACATAAATATATACCATATGTATATAAACTATTTTTTTTCATAACATAAATTTCAATAACATTAGGAAATACAAATGCAATATTAAATGCGAGAGAAATATACCTAAATTGTTCGGAACTTAAACACCGTACGAGAAACCGAGACCGATAATTACCGATATATTTTTTTCACTCTCTCCAATCACTCTTCTCTTCTTCAATTCCTCCACTCTTCCTTCATTCTTCTCTTTCACCGTATCAATCTTCCTCTATTTATAGAGCAATCTACTACTTATTTAATTACTTTTAATTATTTTATTAATAATGAAAAGATTAAAAAAACAATGGAAAAGAGGAAACATGGTCATGTGGCCATTTTCCACATTGGAATATATATATTCAATCTCGATTTCTCTCGGCTCGATTACTCGCGTACGATATTTTGATCCCGAGCCAAAATCAGGTGTTTACATATGACATGTGATATTTTGAGTGTCCCCATTACAATTGTGGCTTCAGAAGGTATATTTAGTATTGAAGGTCGTGTCCTTGATGAATATTGAAGTTCACTTAAGCCAGAAATTGTTGAAACGATCATGTCTTGTAGAGACTGAATTTCTTATGGCAAAGGTGTGTTAACCTATTTAACCTCTATTTTTCAAATTTAGTTTGATTTTATATTTTTATTGGTTAACTTATTTGCATTTTATTTGTGAAGTGGTGAATGAAAAAACAATTGAGCCAATGAATGTTGATTTGTTTGGAAAGCTCGAGGCGGAGGTAGAAGAGTCACAAGGCTTTGTTTGTTGAAATTAAGTTGTTTTCTACCATTCATAGTAGTTTCTATGCATTGTTATTTGCGTGATTTCATTCTGCTACCTTTCTTTGATGACTTCTTCAGTGAAACTTTGCAGAAAAGCGTGATCGTGGCTCTAATACCATGTGAACGAACTGAGATGAAAGAAGATCTTGATCTTCAAGAAGAAAATCAATCACAGAAATGAAAAACTTTCAATGCAAGTAACTAACAGAACAAAGTTGAGCTTCAACATAATTTTACACTTCTATTCAAGTTAAGTTGTCAACACACATATCTGCTCTTTATATAGTACTACAAACTTGAAAGACTCCTACTAATCCTGAATCTACTTGAAGCTACATGAAGCTTCAAGAACAACCTAGAACATAAACGAACCTACTAGATAAGCACAAAACTTATACTTGACTTCTACACCTTAGAACCTTTCGGCTTTGCTGATATCTTTAACAATCCCTTTGCAGTAATCGTCATGCTGTATCATACATCCTAACATTCCTCTGTGAAGATTTTTTTATCTTCTTCTTCTTTAGACAACAAAATTCCAGATTGATTAAGCTGCAACAGTCATACAGATATATGATCCACCATTTCTGATGACACATTTTGTTTAGTCTAAATAACCTGTCACTGATACAGACGTTAGCAACAATTTCCTTGAACAGAATACCAATTATATATCAAATTACACATCAACAGATCAAATTGCAAACTTATAATCTCAATCTCAAGAAAAATCAATCAGTTGAGATATGATAACAGCAATTGAAACTCATTTCACACTATCAATCTAGAGAATCATCATTAGCCTTCTGAACTTTTTTCCTGTTTTTTTTATGAATGCATTCTGCATTTCTTTATTTTCATTGAAGATCTTCTTTGATCTCTATTATTTTTCTTTATGGAGGGGAGGTTTGAGCCTCCTTCTTACCAATGAAGCTAGGAGATTTGAGTCTCCATCTTACCATCCTCAAATTCTAGAAGAGTATCTTAACGTTGTCTCTGCATGAATTATTTTTGGAACCTAAGCTTCACCCTATGCCATAAATCAATCAATTTTCAGAGCATTTTCAGAGCAGATAATTCTCCAAATATATAGAAATGAGAACCAATTAGAGCTATCAAAATCACCAATGACATCATCAAGAGAATCAATATCAACCAAGTTATACAAAGTGATCACATCAAGTGTTATCATGATCTATAACAAGCATTTCTATACAAGGAAAACTCTTCATTTATCAGATCAGCAACAATTAGACAAACCAAACAACAATCATCAGAAACACCAGACAACATAAGTCTGCATGACTTTGACAGCGTTTGATCAATCATAATGACATTAATCGACAAGAATAATAAGACAAAAAAAAAACCTTGCACATGAAACATCAGAATATATATACACTAGACAAAAACTGAACAAAGACATTGAAAAAATATACAAGCATATCAACAAATAAAAAAACACATCAACTCCTAACAACTACTAATACACACACACAAACTAATCACACAAGTGAGACATAACATCATCCTCACCATCAGATGACAAACATGTAGTGCAATCACACACAGGGTCATCAATCAAGTCAGTGTTCATGCCACTATCTCGAAATGACATCACTCCCAATTTTTTCCCGAGACAAACAAAAGATTTCTCAGTGATTGGTTTAGTTAGAATATCATCCACTTGATTAGAGGTAGGCACAAAATTCACTATAACCTGGCCATTCTTAACTTTTTCCCTAACAAAACAGAGATCAAGTTCAACATGCTTCATTTTTGAATGTTGTATAGGGTTTTCAGATAACGCCACATCACCTGTATTATCACACCATACAATAGGAATATTCGACAACTTCACACCAAGCTCAATTAACAACGAGACTACCCAAAGAATTTCACAAACAACATTTGTCACTGCACGATACTCAGCCTCAGAAGAAGACCAAGATATAACAGACTGCTTTTTAGAGCTCCACACAATAGGATTGTTATTTAACAAAAGATAATGTCCAGAAATAGATTTTCTATCCAAAACATCACTACCCCAGTCAACATCAACAAACGAAACCAAAGTTACCTCTGATGAAGGAGCACTAGACGATCTGAATAGTAAACCATAATCTATAGTACCTTTAAGATATCGCAGTACCCTGATTACAGCTTTCCAATGAAACTTACATGATTGTTGCATGAACTGGCTTAACTTGTTAACGGAAAAATGAATGTCTGGACGAGTGATACACACATGCTGAAGTGCTCCAATAATGCGCATGTACAAATGAACATCATCAAAGAGATCATTGTAATCAGTAGATAAGCCCTTACCCAAAAATTTCCAAACATAGGAGTAGGAAACGGAGATGAGTTTTGTAATCCATTCTTGACAAGCATATCAGTAATATACTTCTTATGACCAAGCAACAAACACTCATCCCTTACCTGCACATCCATACCAAGAAAATAATTGAGTAAGCCTAAGTCTTTCAATTTAAACTCACTGTTAATCTGAGTAATCATTTTCTCAACTTCATCAGAATTACTACCAGTAACAACTATGTCATACACATATACTAATAGAAAAATACTTCCCTGGTCAGTTTTCTTTAAAAACAAGCAAGAGTCAGCAAAAGACACACTAAACTGAAGACTATTAAGTAAAAAATACTTGAACCGCTCAAACCAGGCCCTTGGAGCTTGTTTTAATCCATATAGAGCCTTGTTTAACTTGCAAACAAGTACTTGACCAGACTGATCATGCTGCTCAAAACTTGGTGGTTGTGTCATGTACACATCTTCATTAAGCTCCCTATGGAGAAACACATTGTTCACATCCACCTGACGAAGCAACCACTTGTGAGTTAACGCCAAAGTAAGAATGATTCTAACTGTTGGTGCTTTAACAATTGAGCTAAGAGTGTCCTGAAAATCGAATCCAGGCTTGCGAAAACCCTTTTGCCACAAGTCTGGCTTTATACCTCAACACATACCCATCCTGACCTCTTTTTATCTTAAACAACCACTTACAACCCACTGGAACCCTGCCTCCTGGAAGTGTTGTGAGACACCAAGTGTTGTTAACAGCTAAAGTTGTAAGCTCATCTTGAACAACATTAGCCCAATGTTTACTCTGCATAGCACTGTAAATATCTTTGGGCTCATTTTTAAGTAAATCATCATAGGGCTGCATAACGGATGTAAGAGATTCCATGGAATGTTTTGTCTTTGACCTCGTCTGCATTTGATGAGTGGACTGATTTGTAGCATGCAGAGGGACTTCAACACTTGTATTACCTGCATCTATAACTTTCGACCGTGTCTGCATAGAGTGAACATTAGACAAACTTAATGGATTTACAGATTTTGCACACACGGATATTGCAGCTGTATCACTAGGTAGATCACTGACATTTGCTGGAACAAGTTGGGAATCACAGAGATTATACCTTACAGATGACTGATCTATAGGTAAATTTGTTATACCTTGATTAAGTATTACCTCATCTTCATCATTGTAAGAGACATTACCAACAACACAAGAGGGAACCAGAGTCGTACCATCAGGGATGTATCGAACAGCACCATACTGATGATCATTTGGTGAATCAGAATTCTGAGTATTCTGAGTACTTCTATAAATTCTTGTGGGACTGTTAACTGGTGAAGAACCAGTAGAAGGCTGCACTTTAGGCATAGAACCATAAGTGTCACTGACATCTGGAACCTGCAAATCATTATCTATAGGAGAACACACAGAAGAGTTAAACGGAAGAAAAAATGGTTCTGATGTCTGAGTGTTCTTTATAGTTGATAATTGCATAAACTCACCTTTGGATTCTGCAAAAGGAAATACACTTTCATGAAATTTCACATGACGTGACACATATATCCTACCTGGTGCATCAAGACACTTATAACCGTGTTGATTAGAGCAATATCCTATAAACACACACATTGCTGATCTATAATCAAGCTTGTGTTTGTTAAATGGTCTCAGCAAGGGGTAACACAAACAACCAAACACTCTCAGAAAGTTGTAATCAGGTTTAACATTAAAGAGATGTTCATGAGGAGACACATATTCTAGTACCTTGGTAGGAAGTCTATTGATCAGAAAAACAGATGTAAAAAAAACATCACTCCAGTATTGCTCTGGAAGAGATGCTTGCTTCATGAGAGTAAGACCCATTTCCACTACATGCCGATGCTTTCTCTCTACTATACTATTCTGCTATGATGTATATGGACAAGTAAGCCTGTGAATTATTCCATATTGAGCAAGATATGGTGCAAGTGACTTGAACTCTCCCCCTCCATCTGTCTAAATCGCCTTAAGAGAACATCCAATTTGTTTCTCAACCTGTTTATGAAACTGAGGGAAGAATTTAGTAACATCACTTTTCTTTTGAAGGAAGTAAATCCAAGAATGGCGAGTATATACATCAACTATGCTCAGAAAATATAGACATCCATTAGATGTAACAGAAGCAGGACCTCATAGATCTATTTCTACTAACTCCAAAGGATGACTATACACAAATTCAGATAGCTGAAAAGGCAATTTACAACTCTTACCTACTGCACACGCATTGCAAAGAGAATTTTCTATGATGAAAGCCAATTGATTTTTCTTTATTATAGAATTTAGAACTTGATCTGAAGGATGTTCTAGACGACGATGAAGAACAGATGAAACATTCTTAACTTGATCAACAAAAAATTGTTTATCATTATTCATTATCATATTATCATTACAAGAACTCAGCAACTCAACACTACTTCTACTCAGCATCTTACTAAGATCAATCTTATACAAACCATCACACTCTACTCCTGTCAATAACACCTTCTACGATCCAGCATCACGAACATACAACAGTCATGATGGAACTCAAAAACAACTCCATTATCCTTGGTGAACTGAGATATAGAAACAAGGTTCTTAGTAATTTTAGGAGTGTATAACAGATCGTTAAGAATAAGAGGTTTACTGGCAGTGTTAATAACATATGTTCCTATATAGGCAATATCAAGACATGTACCATTGGCCACTTGAACTTTACCTGAACCTTTGTAGGGATAGACAGCCTTACCTGCAGGTGATCCATGAGTAAAGTAGTTCGTTGCTCCAGAGTCTGGATACCAGACCTTGTCTGACTGCACAGATGGACCTGCAACCATATTTGCTTGAGCATTATGATCACCTGGGAAGGAATTGAAAGTAGGAGGCATTGCCACAAACTGATTTGGATGAAAGTGAGGATATGTTGGAAGATAATATGGCACTGGCGCTGCAAGGTAAGGATTAAAACCATATGAAACAACATTAGGTTGAACCAGATTAGGTAGAGAGTTCATATTTGGTTGATGAACTTGCAGTTGATTCATGACATAGGTTTGAGGCATCATGTGCATTTGAGGAGGATTTGGTTGAGGTGAATGAAACATCTCCCCAACACCTTCATCCCAGTGAGTAGACGTGAGATTCACACTCATCTCATTTGATTGAGTTGTCACTCCTTGATAATGCACATTAAAACGTTGGAAACATCTATTAACAAGATGTCCAAACTTTTCGCATAGTTGACATTGAGGTTTATTGCTCCCAAAACCTCTGCCCCTACCTCGTCCTCTACCATAAATGGTGTTTTTGTTCTGGAATTCAGGAATGATCTGCTGAGTCTGATGATTCTGGCATGTGTCAACTGTTCGAACCTGGCCTGAGTCCTTTGTACTGATACTCTTGCTTGCTTGTTCTTCGTCTGTTGATTTGTTGATAGTCACATTTGCTACAGATATAGAGCTGTCAAACAAATGATCTTTCTGCCTGGCCTCTGCATCTAAAAGGACTGAACTAATAGAAGCTAAGTTGTAAGGATTACGACTAGCATGAATGACATAAACGACATTATCGTATTGTCCTTTAACTCCATTGAGAATTATAGAGATTTGTTGCATCTCTTCTATAGGATGACCACATCCTGATAAACTATCGCAAACCAGCTGAATCTCAGTTAGATAATCACGCATTGCTTGATTAAATTGCTTCCTAACCTTCAATTTGTCTTACAGATTCATGATCCTTGTAGTTGAAGATGACGAGAAATGATGATGCAGTTTCGTCCAGATTGAGCAGGCTAACATGCATCCTACCGATCCTTTTCTTATTGAGGATGAGATGGAAGCAAGTATCCAGGACGTCAGGGAGCTGTCTTGCTGCACAAACTTGGCATAGTCAGGATTGACTATCTTCTCGCCTTTTCCATCATCGATCAGTTGAGGAACTTGCAGAGTTCCGAAGAGATATCCTTCTAGGTTTAATCCTCGAACTGCAAGAAGCACTTGCTTCTTCCACGATTGAAAATTGTCTTCGCCAGTAAGCTGGCACACTCTCTTGTTCACGAACGAAGGATTGATCTCATCCATGACAGCTTTGAAAGAAAAACAGAGTTTCTGAGATATACTAGAAGAGGATTGATAGTTTTGATGACTTCTTCAGTGAAACTTTGCAAAAAAGCGTGATCGTGGCTCTAATACCATGTGAACGAACTGAGATGAAAGAAGATCTTGATCTTCAAGAAGAAAATCAATCACAGAAATGAAAAACTTGCAATGCAAGTAACTAACAAAACAGAGTTGAGCTTCAACATAATTTTACTCTTCTATTCAAGTTAAGTTGTCAACACACATATATGTTCTTTATATAGTATCACATACTCGAAAGACTCCTACTAATCCTGAATCTACTTGAAGCTACATGAAGCTTCAAGAACAACCTAGAACATAAACGAACCTACTAGATAAGCACAGAACTTATACTTGACTTCTACACCTTAGAACCTTTTGGGTTTACTGATATCTTTAACAATCCATTTGCAGTAATCGTCATGATGTATCATACATCCTAACATTTATTTCATTGTATTGTGTTTTTTTTTGGTATTTAATGAACTTCAAATTTGAAATTGTTGTTTGAGAATGTTCTTTTACTATAAAATATCTATCATTGTTTCTTCATGTATATAATGCAAGGTCTTAACCACTACAAAAATAAGGAGGAGCAAGGGCAAGGGCTTGAGGTAAGACACATTGGTCAAATGAATTCAAGGTTAGTACATTTTAAGTAAGTTTTCTTGTTAAGTGACATGTTTTAAATAATAATGTTTAAAATATAGGGTAAAATACGACATTGCCCCTAAAGTTTAAGCCAAATTTAAGTTTCTTCTTAAATTTTAAATTTTGAAATTTTAGTCCTAATGTTTGACCCGGATGAAAAATCCACCCTTGCTGCCACTTAGCCGTTTATTTCAAACAAAATCCTAGACATGTGCAGCTCACGTGTTGTTTTAACAATTTTAGTTGATGAAATTGCCCTCCTGACGCATTCATCCGCCATTTATGTATCACCCTAGACTGAAGCCTTAATGGGGTGAAGAATCGGCCTGAGCTCCCAATTGTTGCTGGAGATGGAGTGGGACAACAATTCAGATCTTAGTGGAGACGATGAGGAGGAGGAGCTTCAATTTATGCTCAACGATGGTGGCAGTCTCCCTTTCCTTGTTGAGGACTTGCTTCACACGACACCTTGACATGAGAGGACATCGATGGAGACTCCGTTGCTGGCAGTTGACATGAAGCCTTTGAGGACGAGTGGTTTGACGCCTTCAAAGATGGGCAGGTTTTCGACCGGAATGGGGATCTCAGAGGCCAGAGAGGTATGATTACGACCATAGCAAAACAGTTTCAGGTTGTGGGAGAGCAACTGGTTGTAGCCATGACTCATCTGAGCAGATCTCTCCTCATAGTCAAACTAGGTGCCACCAAAGTATGTGAGGGAGCATCTGGTTGTACGAGAGATCCTTATCCTCTTCCAATTACAGGTAATTTCTCCAATTACAGATACAATGTGTGTTTAATTTGTCGCTAGAGCTTCAAATATCAAACAAAGAATAATGATGTTCATCACGAGCTGCAGATCTATATACGCCACTATCCCCAAAATTCATGGTACCTTCCGTAACAGAGAATCTTGGAAGCGGAAGGACGAAGACGGGTTTTATCCTACTGCCATCACAGTTCTCCACCCAGACTATTTCAAGTAGATCTCTTTATCACTTCACATTTTGAAAAGTTGTAATTGTTATCCTTCTTAGCTGCCATTGATATGTTTGCCTTCTACTTTTGTTGTTGTAGCTGTACTTTCCCTTGTGTTGTGACTCTTAATTATTGGATTGATTTAACTTGTAATTAACATGTATATGAAATTTCCTATCTATTCCTTTAATTTAATGGAGAGGATGAAGAAGCTTGGCCAGAAAGCTCAACCTTTCTGCAGAAATTTGAAATGCAGAAGATACAGCTGAAGATGGGCAATTTCGTCACTTATAATTGTTAAAACAGCACGTAAGCCACACATTTCAAAGATTCCGTCCGAAATAAACGGATAAGTGACGGCAAGGGAGAATTTTTCATCCGGGCCAAACATTAGGACTAAAATTTCAATTTTTAAACTTTAAGGGGGAAACTTAAATTCGGCTTAAACTTTAGGGGGCATATTCGTATTTTACCCTAAAATATATTTCAATTGGTTTCTTATGAAAATGTATTTTGCAGGAGTACTTCAATTGTAGATTTTGACATGAAATGGATGAGAGATCAAACAAAAGTGATTTTGGAAAGATTTTTTGTTTCCTTGATGATATATGATAGTAAGGCTTTTGGGTATATTTTGCTAGCCTTTTGGGATAGTGTATATTTGTGGTCGTCAAAGAATCATATTCATGAGACTACTGACTTATTTGATAGCTTTGTGTTTTTTTTTTCCATCAAGTATCATTTCATTCCAATAAAATAAGCTTAATTCAAATACATCCAAACATCTGAAAGTAGAAAACGAGATAAAGGAGTTTGGGTATAGATACTCAATTTGTAGGACACTCCAGCAGAGCCTGTTTTGTTATCCAATCTGCACATGAGTTAGCGGTTCTGGGTATATGTACCCACTCGATCTGATCAACGGTTCTCGACAAAGTTGACATGTTTGATAAAATAGAATCTATCCTCCATGCAAAGTCCTTCCCTTGAAGATGGTTAATAATTGTTGTCGCATCCAACTCGACGATGACATTTTGCCACCTATTCGCTGCGGGCCTGCGGCTAGTTGAACACCTCTGCCTTTCAAATCGTGGGCCACACATTTGAGCTTTCGATCGGTGGTAGCTGGTTCAAGTCAACAATTCTTGTACGACGTCCCTCATGAATACAATAGTACGCTGAACAGACTGTGACTTTCCCATTTCTTTATGTTTGGCCAACACAAGATGTCTCTCCTATTTGTGAGAGGTATCGTCACGTTAAGGATGGCCTCAACAACTTCTTGTACATCTTGTTCCCTCCATATGTGCTCTTGGTGGTCAATCCAATATGCTACCCTCATTTCTTCAGAAGGTTGTCTTCCCGAGTTTGGTCTCACACTGGAATCCTTCTCGCAACGACACCCACTGATCATGAAACAGTTGAATGGTTCGGCCATCCCCTAAGGACCATACTCCTTCTTTCTTTAGCACATCTCTTCCGTTAAGTAATCTTATCCACCCCATCCCCACGATGCTCGACTTCCAATATAGGCCTGCATGAAGTAGGGAAGTAAAGGTTATTCAACACCCTTACCCATAAAACATTTGGTTCCGTCAAAACGTTCGCCGCCATGTTGGATAGCATTGTCGAGTTGAAAGACTGCAGTTCCCGAAAGTTTTAGCCCCTTCCTTCTTTCTGTTGGATGCATGGATTTCTGTTGGATGCATGTTGGATAGCTTTATGTTGGATGCATAGATTTCTATTGGATAACTATCTGCTGGATTTCTGTGTCAGCTTTATGTATAATGTTTGAGCAGGCCAGGCATGTTGGAACGGGTCAAGGAGATCGAACAGGTCAAACGAGTCAGTTTGACTCATGCCTTTGTTAGTACTATTGTCAGTCTGACCCGCGGGTTGACCCACCGGCCAGCGAACCAGCTTTGGGTTACGAAACTTAACTCATACAAATAAATGAGTCGTGTTTGGGTCATACGATTTCTTACACAACCCGTGACTGACACGATTAATGAATCAACTCAACTCGCAAATTGACACCCGTATTACTATTATCCGACGGCAAACTATTTAAATCAAGGGAAAAGTATGAAAAAGATGTAACATGTTTGCCCAAAATGGTAATCGATGAAATTTGTTTTGGGCCGCGGGTATTTGATGTAAAACGTTTACTTCTGTTGGTTTTTGAAGAAACGTTAGTTTTTCTGTTAATTTATCCGTTAAAATTTGACACGTGCTTCTCACGTGACATATAATTTGAACGTTGAAATCAGCAAAAACGAAAATACCCAAACTACCCTCTATGTATTCCCTCCTTTATTCTTTGCGAACCGAACTGTTTCCCTCCCTAAGACTGAACCGGTCTCTCTCCCCAAAAACATATCACCACTTCTAGTTAGCTCTAGCGATTTCTTTTGCATACTGCAAAATGTATCTATTCATTATCCTGGGGTTGATTAATAACGTGTATTTTGTTGCTGAGATTTCCAACTTCTGATGAGATGCTTGGCCATTTATAGGTATTCGAATATCTTTGTTACTGCACCAAGTCCAGAGAACTTGAAAACTTTATTTGATTTTGTTTGCAAGGGTTTCGCTGTGCTTGAATACAAGGTACCTAAACTTCTTTGTGGCAATTTATATATATATATTTGTACTTGATTCTTCTTTTATTCTAGACTATGAGTTGGATTTGATGTGAATATTTAATTTTGTCTCGAGCTCAATATATTTCTCTATACTGCAGCTGTTATATATTGCATGCTTATATGTATCTGTGATTTTTTCAGGAGCATTTAGATTATGATGTGGTAAAAAGTACCCATTCAGAATTTAAAAACTCTACTGTGAGGATCAATATATTCAAGCAGCACAGACAAACAATCCAGGTTCTTCTTTGTGTGCTCAATTTCAGAGTATCCATTAGAGCATCTGCTCTTTGGTTTGAGCTGGATAGTTTTTTTCTTCTTTTCTGCAGTACATACTGCCACATGAGAATGAGAAGCTTTCACAAGTGGAGTTGTTAATTGTGGATGAAGCAGCAGCAATTCCACTTCCAGTTGTCAAATCCTTGCTTGGCCCGTATTTGGTCTTCCTCTCATCCACTGTCAACGGGTATTGTTTTGTCTTATATACTATCAAGATTCTTATTCATGTTAATTTACTACGACTAATGTTGCTGAATGATTCCTTCTCTTTTGAAGTTATGAAGGGATTGGTCGGTCTTTATCACTGAAACTTATCCAGCAGTTGGAAGAACGGAGTCGCATTACAGCTAATTCTGAAGGAAACTCTGTTTCTAGTAATTCTGAACGTCATTTTCATTTTACGCGCTACCCAAAAATATTTCTATCTTTTAAGTCTTCGTCATCTTTTGTCAAGAAATTCATCTTTTCTTTTCATATAAACCACAGAGAATTTATAAAAAATGCTCAATTTTGGCGCTCTTGGTTTCAGGTCATCTCTTCAAAAAAATTGAGCTGACAGAATCAATTAGATATGCCTCTGGTGATCCGATTGAATCCTGGCTCAACGGTCTACTTTGCTTGGATGTTGCTAATCACATCCCAAACATCAGTAGGTATTTATACCCTTGAAAGTCTCAAACTTGTGGAATCGAAATTCTCAATTCTATTTACTGACATTGGTTCATTTTCATATAATTAGGTTACCACCACCTGGTGACTGTGATTTGTTTTATGTTAATCGCGACACACTATTTTCCTATCATAAAGATAGTGTGATCTTCGGGAATCGACGGACGAACACTTGGAGAAGATTCTTGGATCTTGGAGAAGAAACCAATTTGCTTTAATGGAGGAGAATGACTAAGGGGCATCTTTGTCTTTTCACACGCACTGAAAGTCACGTGCAAGGCATGGAGGCTACTAACGGACTTTTTTGACGGACACAAACAGAATTCATCAAAAACCTACACCAACAAACATATTACATCAAAAACAAACAATGAGCCGCATTCACCACTTTGAGCAAACATGTTACATTTTTTTCATACTTTTCCCTTTTAAAAATGCAAAGAAAAATCATAGCTTTATTAAAAGAATCAGGGAAGACTTATTTAAATAATTTTAATAAAAAAATAAAATAATTGAAAAGGAAATATATATATATATATATAATTTAATAAAAAATAATTTTATTACCTTTGAGCTTTTATATTTACTCGTTGATTTTTTTTAAAAAAATCATTTAAAAAATATATAATATACTTTTGGGTTAAATACCAAGGAATTACCTGAATTTTGAACGTTTTGCAACGAGCTACCCGAACTTTGAAAATTCAAAACGGGATACCTTAACTTTGAAGAAGGTGCAAATAGTTATCTCCGTCCAATTTCCGATGACTTTCTAACGACTTTCCAACAACTTTCCGTCCTTTTTCAAAGTTGAGGTAGCTCGTTTTGATTTTTCAAAGTTCGGGTAGCTCGTTGCAAAACGTCCAAAGTTCAGATAGCTCCTTGGTATTTAACCCTATACTTTTTTGGTATAAAATGTATAAGTTTTTTTTCCAAATATTTTCATACTGTGGTAGTGTGGTATTTAAAAAATAAAGAAAAAAACCTATCGGCAGAAATATACACTTTCTTGATACATCAGGGTTTAAGTTTGTTAGTTAAACTAGGTTTTCACGTGTATTATACAAATTACCTTTTATATTTATTTTTTATTAAATTACCTTTTATATGTTTGTATTGTTCATTTCTGCTTATTGTGGTAATAATATAGTAACAAAAATGACTTAGTATATTGCTTGAATAAACAAAAATAAGATATTTTAAAAATATTCTTACGAAGAACAACACGTAGGGCTGTCAACAGGACACGACACGCACGAAAGTTCAACACGAAACACACGAAAATGTAATCGTGTCACAGACACACGACACGAACACGACACGAAATTTATTGTCTCAACACGACACGAACACGATAACACGATTTCACGTTTTCACGAAAATAACACGGTAACACGAAAATAACACGATAACACGATTTCACGAAAATAACACGGTAACACGAAAATAACACGGTAACACAATAACACGATTTCACGTTTTCATGAAATTAACACGGTAACACGAAAATAACACGGTAACACGAAAATAACACGGTAACACAATAACACGATTTCACGTTTTCACGAAAATAACACGGTAACACGGTTCACGTTCGCACGATAACACAGCCTAAATAACATAAACACGTCCCCTCAAAGGTAAACAATCGTGTTATTGTGTTTTGAGACCTAAACACTAACACGACACGAAAAAACAATCGTGTTATCGTGTTCGTGTTATCGTACCATCAAAGGCAAACACGAACACGACTTTTTCGTGCGTGTTCGTATCGTGTTATCGTGTCGTGAGTGAAATTGACAGCCCTAACAACACGTAACTAAAAATACCATGACAATTAAGTTTCAGAAGTTCGGGTTCGGATTTTAACAGTCGAACCGGGTGACGAATTATAAGAGTTATGTTGCCATCGAACGGTCAAAACACACAAAAGCATGGATAAAATCCAACATACAATGAGATAAAAGAAGCTCAAAAAACAATCTGCAATCACTCTGCAGGAACAAATGACAGACAGTAACACTAACTAAAATAAATTGGCCAAGTAACAACAGCTCATAAATCCGAAGAAGAACCAGACATCGCCTACCACTTCTTACTCCTCTTGTAGCGAGCTTCTCATGCCTGAAATAACAACAAATATCCACCAAAAATCAATCACGCACTGTGTTTTTTGAAGGTTCAAAACATCATAGTAAAGTGGAAGATATACATTTCCATTTATCCACACCGAACCTGAAACGATGTGCAGATGCGGCACTATAAATTGGAAAAGCTAATTACCTTGTTGGCAATGTTGTTAGAGAGCCAGTCAAGACCCTCATAGAGACCTTCTCCAGAAGTGGCACAAGTGCTCTGGATATACCTGCAATGCAATGGGAGTCGGACAGACATTATTCTAACTGCTGATTTGATTTTACCACCGATTCCGTTTGGGTGGGGATTGCGGGGAAATGTTGAGGTAACAAAAAGGTTACCAGTGACGCTGACGCAGAGAATGGAGGCCAAGCTTGTCAGTTATTTCTGCAGCATTCATGGCATTGGGAAGATCTTGCTTGTTGGCAAAGACTAGCAACACTGCATCCCTCAACTCATCCTATCAACATGCACACAAGTCTTATATTCGATAAGAGTGATTATATACTGTTTGGCTCTTTTATATTAGAGATATCAAGTAGGCATTGTGTGTCAAGTACCTCATTCAACATTCTGTGCAGTTCATCCCTGGCTTCAACAACACGGTCTCGGTCATTGCTATCAACCACAAAGATTAATCCTTGTGTGTTTTGGAAGTAGTGCCTCCACAAGGGACGGATCTAAATTGAATCAAAGTACCGAGTCAATAATAGGTCATGAAAATATCATTAAGTTATGAACGACCGCAGTCGCAGAGTACTTCTAAATGCTTTTTGATTAACAGATAACTACTAAGAACCTATGGATGCTAAAATAAGGTACTAACGTTAGAATCTCATTAAACATTGAAGTTTACAAGCATGAGGATCAGAAATGAATCGTTTTAGAATTTAAACATCCTTTCCTTTCATTACCTTGTCCTGACCCCCAACATCCCAAACAGTAAAGCTGATGTTCTTGTACTCAACTGTCTCCACATTAAATCCTGAAAAAAGGAATAACCTTCTTCTAACGAGAAATACATTGACAAAGATGATTTAAAAGCTAATATAGGGCATAGCAGAGCTTGAATAGGTAAATTAGATAAGTTGTCAATATCATGATGGAAGATTCCTATCTCACCGATTGTAGGAATGGTTGTGACAATCTCTCCCAGTTTGAGTTTGTATAAGATTGTAGTTTTACCAGCCGCATCGAGACCAACCATTAAAATCCGCATCTCCTTCTTGGCAAATAGCCGACTGAAAAGCTTCGTGAAAGACAGACCCATCTTCAAATCTGCCAAATTAAACAACTAACACACATTTAGGTGTATCTCACAGCATGTACTGAATCAACGGACAACAACATTTAAAAATCATGTTGAAATTGAAAAGGGAAATTAATAAGGAAACTAGGACGGCTAGCTCTCAACCCCACACCATAAAATCCACATCATGAACTCTGCATCTGTATCATCATAGATGAGACTCTCGAAAGGGTAAGAACCTCATACAACATAAAGATAATATGCGTAGTTAATGCACGACGGATACCAGCATAACAAGGGAGAATCAGAAGGGATTCTACCTCAGATCAGATCTTGACACTCGATTCAAAACCAGACCTATCAACTCAAACTCACCCCAAGTTGCAACGGTACACCGTGAAATTGTCGATTCAACAATGCAGAAGAAAATAAAATAAGTAAATACAGAAACAGCAGATCATAAGATTTAAAAAATTCAAAGTTTCACAATCGCAACAGAATTTCAGCATGGGTCAATCTTTATGAATCTCAAACCATACTTCATAAATAAAATATGAAACAGAAATGGAACCAATTCCGCTAACAAGTACACATCAATTCAGCTGATGATCGCTCGAGATACCTATTGAAATGATAACACTCGAGCAAAGAGATCGACAACTAAAAATTCAATTAAGATCAGAGAAAGGTCGATCCAGAGGAGAGAGATTGCCTGGTAATGTGGATCGAAGCGAGTGGTTGGAGACAGTAGAGAGATCTGAAAGAGCTGTCCTTCGCAAATGAGCAACGAAATGGCGCAAATGCAGGAAATTGGATATTTATAGGTAGAACTAGAACCTTGAGCGCGTGTTCTATTGACGCCGTCAATTATCTGAAAATAACTACTAACGGCGTTAATTCTTGCATCCGTCCCCCACCGTAAATATCGGCTTCATGGGCTTTTCCTTTCTCCTGGTCTTATTAATATGTGACTAAATTAAAGCCATGTCTATGTATTTACTTAATACAGACGATTTAAAATTCAGTCAATGTATTACTGTTCATATATCATATGCTAACAATACAATTATTATCTATTTTTGGACTGCTTTTGGCAAAAACAGCTCGGATTAAAATCTATTCACCTTGAGACGGACGCCCTTTTAGCCCATAAGGTAATCTCTTATGAAAATATGTCAAATCAAAAACTAATGTCGATCATTGCGGATTGCAGGAAACTATTGATGCAGTTCGAAAGAATGAAGTTCAGACATAGTTTTCGAGAAGCGAATGCAGTAGCGGATATCATGGCGGGTATGACGCTCAATCAGATACATGTGTTTGAAATTCATAGCTCTCCTCCGAATGAAACTATTATCGCACTCCGAAAAGACACTGTTGACTTTTCTGTTTCGCGTTTTATTAAAGTTAGTTAATTTTGATTGTATATTTTGAACTGTGATCAATTGTCACCTATAGCGGTTATTTTAATCCATAATTATTATAAAAAAAAACAATACAATTATTATTAGATTGAAAAGTGGAATTACGCTTTATAAAATGTCATAATAGAAGGCAAATTTTGCAATAAATAATACATGGTCACATTATATAATAATATCTAGAGAGGACAAAAGAGAAGAATGGTCAGTATGCTGATTAGAACAAACAAAGCAGAGGTAGCCTCTTCTCCTTCAGCAGCTGTCGAGCGGCTAGAAATGAGGATCAACATAACATAAATATGAAACAACACTGACAGAACATAATAACAGAGCTAACTACTTTCTTCTCTACACCACAACTTCATTTCTTTCCATATTACTACCACCGTAGAAGGAGCTTGATGGTTATGACTGAAGTGGCGGACATTGCCTTCTTGCATGGTCCGGTATCAACTTTGGAAGCAAATCTGCCGGAACTCTTTTCAGCTCTGACAACCGACCAAATTCAGAATCGGTAAACAAGAAAAAAGGAAACAGGAAAAAACAAAACTTTTTGGTTGAGTTGTGCTCCTATTTACCGTGAGCCTTGAAGTTGAAAAGAGGTGGAAGTGGGCGGCCGCTGGGGAGTCGGGTGTTGGGATCACGAAGCTCATCAAAGAACGGATGAATCAAAGCCTCCAACTGCAAAAAATTTATCATCAAAATTAGTTTGTGAATAGAATAGAATGACCCTAAAAGATTTTTGGGTTAATTACTTAATTGGTTACACATGTTTCACCATTGTGCAGAATGGTTACACATGTTTCAAAATGTGATTAATTGGTTTTGCTATATGACTAATTGGTTACACATGTTTTTCCAAATGTGATTAATTGATCATTCCGTTACTAAACTGTTAATTTTACCGTTCATTAATTTTTTAAACATATTACTGAATTGTGAAATGACTATTATGCCCCTAGTGGTATTGAAGAACACAGAATCATCTTCAAGAACAAGAATCGAAGAACCCAGAATCTAGGTTCTTCAAAAACCCAGAAATTCGATTATGGGTTATTCAATTCGGTGATAAAGATTAGCTTGATTGATGAAAAGGGTAATTAAGTCATTTTACGTATCTAAATAGTGAGTTAACTGTGATTTCTAACGATGAACAGTAAAAAACCAAATTAGTCACATTTCAAAACCAATTAATCACATTTTGAAACATGGATAACCATTCTGCACAATGGTGAAACATGTGTAATCAATTAAGTAATTAACCCTTAATTTTAGGGTGACACTGCTATATGAATAGAATCAATTACTAATTCACCCATTTAGATATTCAGGTTATATTTTTCTTATAAATAGAGGAGTTCTGCAACATTATTCTTATCTGGAGATCTGAAATAAAAATGTACTCACAGCAGTGCTTCGGAGGTTAGGAGAGTATTGCAGAAGACGTGAGACAAGATCGACGGCTTCAGGGGGCATTCTCTTGTGGAATATCTGGCAACAAATGAAATGAAATTCCATAAATATAACCACATAACAAACTTATATAACCATAATATGATTTAATGGACTAATGTTGTAACATCAATTCAATTGTCAGTATTACCTTGTGCCATGGATGGGCTTTGATTTGTGGAAATTTGAATTCAGTGTAGTTCGGGTTCATGCACTTGATTTCTTCCCTAGTTGGGGTGCCCAAGACCTAAAATGAAGTATCAAATATATATAATGAGAACTTCCATTGCAAATAATGTGAACAAAAAGTCTCAGAATTGCCATAATATGGATTTCTACACGTGATATAATAAACGTATGTAAAACTGTAAGCATGTATATAGATACCTTGATGATCTCAACGAGCTGGTCTACTCCACTCTCACCAGGAAATAGAGGCTGGAACCAAAAGAAAGTTTACCATATTAGTGTCTATTAGATTGACTGAGAAATTAGAGACAAAAACTAACCTGGCCTATTAGAAAATTAGAGAAGAGACAAAAACTAACCTGGCCTATTAATAGCTCAGCAAGAACACAGCCAGCAGACCAGATGTCGATAGCTGATGTGTATTCAGTTGCACCAAATATTAGTTCGGGAGCACGATAGTACCTAGAACATATGTAAGAGATGTTTGGTTCCCCTTTCACCTGTGGAAAGATTTAACATTATTAACAGCACGGACAAGGTTGAACCAAATATGTTTAAATGAATTGGGGCATAAAAATTCCACGAACCAAGACTTTTGCACTTCCAAAGTCGCACAACTTGAGCTGATGCGTGTGCGGATTAACCTGTGAGAGAAGAAACCTTATGTCACTGAAGCATTTGCATGAGCTTCTGTGTTTTAAATTCAGAAATTAAGATCATATGTAAGTTAAATTAGATATTTCACAGAAATTCAGAAACATGATTTTCATATCTAAAGAATTGACATGGAGCGAGCGTTTGGCTTAACCGTGATGCAAGATTGATGAGGATATTTGGTATGTGTGGCAATGTGGATGAAAATATTTGAGAGTAGTGTTTGGTATTTACAGCAATGTAGATGGTATGAAACATTCAGTTTGAGAATCTCCAAACTCAACATTACCAACCATATTTAATTGCTATTAGGTGTGAAACTTAAGAGTAGAACATGGGAATGGGTGAGACTATATACAACTGAAATCACTTTTTGCTCTAAAAATGTAAAAGAAAAGATCACTTTAAGAACTTTGTAAAGCTTTCCATGTACAAAATTTAGATATGAAACAAACTTTTTGTAAGCATACCAGTAGATTTTGAGGCTTAATGTCCCGGTGGCAAACTCCAATGCAGTTATGGATGTAAGCAAGTGCTCTACAGATCTGCAAATCATCCAAACAAGCAAACTAGTAACATAATTCTTGCCAGCATGAATTAGTTGGTCATAGAATCCAACAAATTACCTGGTAAAAGTAGAGTTTCACATAAATAAGAGGCATCCGTTGGTTCATCTTATTGTAGTGCTTGATCACGCGATGGACAGTCTCAGGTACATATTCAAGAACAAGATTCAAATAGAGCTCATCCTTCTCAGTTGTAGAGAAAAAACAGTGCTTGAGAGCCACAACATTGGGATGATCTAGAAGTCGCATGGTTTGGAGCTCTCGATTCTTGAACCTCTTATCTTGAAGAACCTTTTTAATTGCAACAGTTTCTCCAGTTTCCAAGCACTTTGCCTGAATCAAAATTGTAGAGTAAAAACTGTCAGAAATCCATAACACTGTCTATAAATCATGTGCATGATTAATGGACGAGATCTTGTAATCATCAATTTGAAGTGGTACAATCTCATATTTGCTCATACACAGAATTAAATCTTGATCATTAACTAGACTTGCTCCGTTCAGACCAAATGGTGATTATCCACGCCCATATGATAAACTGAAAGTAGTATTTTCAGCTTATTTTGTTCATGCTTTGAAGGTTTTTCTCAAAAAACATTTTCAATAGCGATCTTTTATTTATTAAAATAAAAGATTCAACATGTTTCTTCCACAATGAATTGCAAATTCCCAAAGAAGATATGCATCTATAACCATCATATCAGACATAGTTCTTATGAAATTTCATATGGCTCACCTGAAAGACAACTCCAAACGAACCCCGCCCAACAGCTCTCTCAGCCATGTAGCTTATTGTCTACAAACACAAGAAGAAACCTTAACTTGAGAATACAAACAACCAGGAGCACCTAATATTATCAGAAGAACATGAAAAACTATAATGAGCAACAAAAGTTCACCTGCTTAGGCTGTCCATTTTTTCCACCGATGTGGGTTACAATTATATGCCCTGCCTCTGCTCCGTTACCGTCAACGACGGTTTCTTCTACGTCCTGAAACATGTTACACAAATCTATCAAAACCACAAATTTTGAAAAGATCGTTAACCAGAGAATGTATGCTGGGTGCATTATTCTAAATAGTGAGCACCAAACTGCTGCCATTTTACCTTTTCGTCCCTAATTTTCATGTCATTCATTTCCTCAGGCAACCTATCGACCCCAGCCGTGTTGCCACTTTGTTCTCTTAACCCAGACGATGTAACAACATTTGCAGACGCCATCGGAAACAAAGAAACGGGGAACAAGAATGAAGATCCTTAATTGAACTTCAAGGTAAACTTCCCACAAACTGAATCAGGCACTCTACCTGTATGACACCAAAAAAGAGCTTCATATAAGCAATCCAACCAAAGAAAAGCTTGTGAGGGAAGAAAATATGGCAACTTTAGCTCAATTTGTCTTCCAATAAATCATAGATCTTAACTTAGTGAGATCTTTAATTGCGGTAATCGGGTGAAGATAGAAGCAGCAGGAGAAATCCAGCAAAGGACAAGTTAAACGACTCTTTTGGGATATTTTTCAGAGACTAGACGAAAAGCAGAGTAAATAACTCAATATCCATTACAGAGTAAAAAAAACATGACACCGAAAAGGATGAATCTGAAGAACACGCGTTGATTTTTCACTGAAAAATCAATGCGTGTTCTCAAATCACCCCAGAAATCACGCAAACTCAATTTCTCCAACAAATTTCCGTTTTCTCTAATCAATTCACTCGGCGAAACCGAGAAACCCTAGAGATTCAGAAGCAGATCCGTCAAATCGGTAAGCTGAAAATCAAGAATTAATATCAAGACGGAGCTTCCAGCTAGAAAGTATAGAAATTTACCAGTCGTACTCAGCTTCCGCAGCAACTCGATCCATGGAAGTGTCCCTAGATCGCAGAGCGAATCTTCACAGATCTCGGCAGCTGATGAAGATGAATCAAAGCTCTTTCTTTCTCGTGTCAGAAGCAGCGAAGAAAGGATGGAAATGGGTTAACAAATCTAGAGAGTTTTCTAGAGAGATTTTTGTTGTTTATTAGGTGTGGTGTGGACCTCTGATGTGGTGTGGTGTGGCTGCAGTATTTTTTCTTCTAGTTTTGGCCTTTTGCTATGAGGTGGTCTGGCAATGGAGATTGGAGACAGTCAAAGAGAGACAGCATCTCCAACACATATGTCTCCTCTCTATAATTATATTCTAGTTATAATTAGAAATATAATAATTAATTAACCTCAATCTCGTCCATTAAGATATAGTTATTGGTTAATTAATTAAATAAAATTATATTTACATATTAATAATGGTTATATTTTATAAATAGACTTTATTTTTTATAAATCACTTTTAATAATTAAATGTTGAAAAGAAAAGAAGGAGAGGAGGACAATATACAAAATATTTTTTTTTTCTATTAAAAATGTTTGTTAAATGTAATTGATAGTTTGTAAATAATTTTTACGAAAATTAAATAATGACTTCTGATTGGTTAATAAAACCACTAAATTAAGTTGCTAATTCTTGTTAATTAACATTTTATAATATTTGTTGAATGAGTTAATTGATAAATTAAAACAGCTAATAAAGCTTAGTTTTGCTTTTGAGTTTTTAAGAGTCTTCACCCTTTTGACCGTTCAAACCATGCCTTCCTTGCCAGGGCCCGCCACCTCATCTTTCAAAAATTATTTATTACTTTAAACCATCTTCCTTTTTTTTAATTACAAAGTCATTTATAATTGTCTGTGCCAGAAAATTAAATATGTAGGAAGAAAAGAGGACAATGGGAACCATGTCTCATTTAAATAACAAATGATCCTTGACCCTAATAATGCCAGTTATGTATTAATAATATTATCAAAATTTAAAAACAGGAAATGTTAAAGTATATCAAAAATAATAACTTTTATAATTTAAATTATAAAATAATTAGTCAAGTTGATTTTCTTTAAAAGTGGAGGTGGTCAAATTGAATGAAATTTTAAGTACAAATTGGAGTGATTTTTGTTTAAAAAAATAATGTAAACCGATATTGCGTATTAATTTAAGATTTTCCCTATGCAAAAAATAAATAAATGAATTAATACCTTCTTTTATGAATGGTCAAGTAAATAAAATATAAAGATTAACGTTTTCGTCACATGAAATTAGTTGAGACAATTAGGCAAAGAATCTCTCCTTTTGACGGTGAGGTATATGAATGTTTTTTCTTTATTTCACATGATAAAGAATCTCCCATCTCTCTCCTTTAAAAAATAAAAATAGTCAATTTGTCGGAAAAGGAAAAGTGAATTATTATTTGATTTTAGCGGCACTCAAGTGTCGCCTTGTATGGACGGCCATGATTGTACCACAACTTGCATTCTATTTTTCTCTGTATATTCAGATCAAGTTTATCATTATTTAAAAATGATAATTTGTAATGCGAGAAAGTTCGCTCGTAAGTTGGGTTTAAATTAGGGATGTCAAAACGGATCGGTATCGGGTCATGTCAATAACTATTTGACTCAAACACGATTCGTGTAATAGTATGAGTTATTTTTTCAAACATAAATTTGGCATGTAGGTTGGTTAATCAACCCACGTGTCAGAATGACACGTCCGTAATGGTAAGAGTTGGATCAGATCATCAGACTGACTCGTTCGACCTCCATGCCCCGCGGATTCGTCTGACTCGTTCGACACACCATTTCAATAAAAAACATAATGAACTTATGATAGAGGAGTCTGAGTAGGGTTACACGCTTATACTTATGTTCGAATGTTTGATACATGTGAATTATAATTTAATATAATATAAAAATGAGACGGGTTATGGATTGACCGTGGATCAAACCTTCTGACTTAAACATACCCATGGTTTCACGGATCATCCACGATTCCACGGGTTGGGTCAACAACTCTGACACAAACTCTGAGGCGGGTCACCCACATATTGGGTCAGTTTTTGACACCCCCAGTTAAAATTGAATATTTTTTTATTTTAATATTATTTATTTAATATATATGAAAATAAGTTGTTCTTGAGTTGTGACTCTTGATCTATGGATTAACTCATTAACTCGTATAAAAAATATATAATAATTATACTTAATGAAATTGTATGTCAATAAGTAAAATGATGATCATGAATATATTTTTTAATTTTTAAAATTAAGTAATGTAACAGTAAAAACACTACTGTCATATTAATTTATTCTAAACAGATATCTGTCGACATCTCTTCATTTAATCAGATAGATGGATTAGGTTTAGGTATTCATAGCAGTATTGACGCCTTGACCATTCATTTCATATAATATATAACTCGATCGGCATAATAAAAACTTAATAAATAGGGGAGATTGCTGACAGATTCAGAGGTCAGGACGGGTCGAGACGGTTTACAGCCCATTAAGTTATAGGCCCAAAATACTTCAACAGATGAATGAGGCGGTTCAGTAAATATTATTCTCGGTGACGGATCAAGTATATAAAATAATAACAAATGCACCCAGGTCCCACAAAAAACAATTATTATAAATACCAAAATATACTACGAAATAATCCGTATAATAAATTTTTATATTTTTGTAAAAGACATAGAAATTAAAAGTGAACGATTTCGAGCATCTTTGTAAATTTATAATTTTTGGAATTTACTCAATGTAAACTGAATGCTGATTTTTGTACCCAATTTCTATAGTACGTAGTGAAACTGAAACTTACTCAAACTTGTACATGGGGCCAGCGGTATCGCCCTTACTTCGCAGCAAGAGGTATTGATTCTTGACATGTACCAAAATTACTTTGATGGCAAAAAAAACGCACAAGTTTTTTATATTTAGTTCAATCCTTGAATTTTTTTTTCCTTTTTGAATACTATTTTTTTAACAATTTTGTTTTTAGTTATGTACCTCATATTAATAAAAGTGAGATATATATATATATATATAATATGCCTAAAAATAAAATAAACACTAAAAAACAATAATAACACAAAATGTTATTATGGTATATGTATAATTCTAAATTTAATACAGATCACAGATATTAGAACCTAAGAACCATAATTGAAATTGATTTAATTAATTTATATATATATATATATAACTCTACCCTATACTAAACATTTTACTAAAATCTACCAAATATAAATAGAATGTCCCCCCCCCCCCCCCCCCCCCTAATACAAATTATTAATGGTATGCTTTGCATTGTGTATCTATATCATAACTTGCCCCGTTCCACAGTGATAAGACACATTTTTTATCTAAAGTTCTAAGCAGTCTCATAAAGTATCAATCGCACTTATTTATATATATATTATAATTGTTACACCACAACTCATTATACTCCTATCTGTAAATCTATGTACATAATAGCGATTGATACCCCTATCTACAAATCTGTGGACATAATAGCGACGTAGTGACTGCTCTATGAGTTACGACATATATTTTCAATAATACCATTGACTTTATGTGATTTATTGCGGTGGAGAATTGATATTTATTTTCAATATATAAGAAACCCTTAATAAATAATAATAATAAATAATAAAACAATTTAAAGCGACGTCATGAATGAAAGTGATCGGCAGCAGAATCGCAGATGTAGATTCGTCATTCCTGAATGGGATCTCCAACTCTCTCAGAGACTGACGTCATCAGTGTTTGCGCATTTACAAAATTATTCCTCTCTGGATACGTCCTCTACCTAGACCTACGAGGATAATTTCGTAATTTCATCCTGTCTGGGAAACGTTGACCAGGGAATCATTCACGAACCGATACCGTGTCGAATCACCCGAGTTGAAAGGGAGTCTGTGTCTTGATAACCGACACGTGTCTTCTTCAACCATAGCTTCGTCGGGAGTGGTAACTTGTGGCACCGGTTACCCAGTACCAAACTGAATCCGCAGTTTTATATAAAGAAACGACTGATTCCAATTCCTTATTCATCCAAGCACACGCGATCTCAGAGCTCCTAATAAATCAAAGGTCTCATCGTCGCTTCGAGACAATGCCTCCTCAGTCAGTCTTCTCCACCATTCGATCGGTCAGTTTACTTACTGTTAATGTCGTATTGTCCAAATAGTCAATCCGAAAAAACGTAAACTACCCTCAACTCAATTATTATGATTTATTTTAAAAAAAAAAACAATAATAAAAAAGCTTTTAGACCCAATTATTGCGAAATAATTTGGTGTCAATATTGCCATAATAATTGTAATAGTGGACCATAGAATTAGATGCTTATTGGGCCACAATTCGTAAATGATTTCCCCAACATTAATGTCCGATTCGCCACATCATGTGTTTAAATAGTGAGATTGGCTTTGTTGGGGAGACGCAGCATTTTCTTCTCTACTCGAAACATGGTCCTTGAAAGCTATTCACTTTCTAATGAGTTGCAGAAAGTTGCTGAATCTCCCAATCGTGAGTTCCCCGTCATCCGCTCCGGCAGCTTTGCTTCGATTGGGGGTCGTCTGCGCATGGAAGATGCACATTTCCTCATCGACGATCTATCCGCGCGTATTTCTTCAACTGCAAAACCGATTTCACTTTATGGGGTAATTCCAAATCTGTTTTAGGAATTCAATTCTTTTCATGGTCGCCAACTTTTCGTCAAAAGAATTGATAATATTGATCTGTTTAGGTTTATGATGGCCATGGTGGCTGCGGAGCAGCTGTTTATGTTCGGAACAACGTGCCGAGACTCCTAATCGAGGACCCCAAGTTTCCAGAGTCTTGCGAAATTGACAAGAATTTTCTTAAAGAGGTCAGTGAAAGCCTGAGACGAGCGTATCTCAGGGCGGACAACGACCTCGGGGATGACCCTGACATCGGCCGACATACGGGAACTACGGCCCTCAACGCCATGATAGTTGGCAGGTAAAATGGATTGTCAAGCTATACATATAGCACGTAAATGGAATTCAGCTAGCATATATTTAGATGGAATTCAGCTTGTACATTCGTATTTAACCTTCAATTGTATATGCTTTATGGATCTTTGCCTTTGTCGATCGATCCTTTTCTAGGCATCTAATCGTGGCCAATACCGGCGACTGCAGAGCGGTTCTCTCTCGGAAAGGCGAGGCCATAAACATGTCGATCGACCACCGACCCATTTACCCCTCTGAAAGGAAACGGGTCGAGGAGCTAGGCAGCTTCATCACCCATGACGGGTACCTCGACGGTGTTCTATCAGTGTCCAGGGCACTGGGGGACTGGGACATTAAGCGCCGACCAGGCCGCACACCTTCACCTCTCATCCCCGATCCCGATATCTTGCACTGCGAGTTAACCGAAGATGATGAGTTACTCATCATGGCTTGTGATGGTGTCTGGGACGTTATGACGAGTCAGAGTGCGGTGAACTTCGCTCGTCACTCCCTCAATAAGCACGATAGTCCTGAGCGGTGTGCTAAGGATCTAGTGAAGCGCGCTCTGGTTATGGGTTCTCTGGATAATCTGACAGTGGTTGTGGTTTGCTTTACTGACACGAAGAAGGGAAACCCTAAGTCACCTGAATCGAGAAAGACGAGGTGGTCTTCTAGATTGGGTCTATCCTCGGCAGCAGCTCTCTGCAGTTTCAAAGGCCTTGTTTGACGATAGAATTAAACATAGCTGTGGCTGGATGTAAGCTTAATGTAACCACCTACATCCTCTTTCAATTCAATTCAAGCGCAAGTGAAGGCTGCAAGCATGCTAATTCATCAGAAATGAAAATCCATATTTCCATATATCCATATCTACAATCTAATAAGTCTATATGCCTAATTAGTACCAAAATAGCATGAATTCGATCGAAAATGGAGCAAATCAATCAGCGCCAGCTTTCTGGAAAACGTAAGTGAGGCACACTTACCACAGTAGTGACGATCGAAGTGGCTCGCCATGAACGTCCCTGCTCCGCACTCGCGTTAGTGCACTCCTTCCTCAGACGCTGGACCTTTCCGGAGCCATCCACCTTGTAAAGCGCGCGAGCTTGACCTACTTCTTCTTGTGCTTGATCTTCTTCGGCTTCGTTTAAGTCTTCTTCTTCTTCACTCTACCACGAAGGTGGAGAGTCGATTCCTTCTGAATGTTGTAGTCCGCGAGCGTGCGGCAGTCCTCGTGCTGCTTTCTGGTGAAAATTAGACGCTGCTGTGTTAGGATATTAGCTGCGGCTAATTTCCACCTTGCAAGATCTTGGAGCTCGATGGATTAAGATAAATGCAAAACGACACAAGGATTTACGTGATTCACCAATTTGGCTACGTCCACGGCTCACACCCACACTTCACTATAGACAAATAGTGTTACAATGTATCGCACTCTGAAACACTCACTCGTATTTCTGGCTCACAACAAACACTACTTTCTCCCACACTCAAGAAACTAACAACCAACTCTTCTATCAAATTCGTAATTCAAGTCTGTTCTATCTTCCTTCACACATTGTTGGTTCTTATATAGGCCACAGAAGTTGACTTGTCAACCTTCATAAGTGCTCCACCAGAAGTGCTCCACTTCAGCACCAGCAAGTGCTCCACCAGAAGTGCTCCACTTCAGCACTAGCAAATGCTCCACTTCAGTGAGCGGTCCACTTCAGCAAGTGGTGGTAGCCCGAATGTCTCCATCATCAACGGTGGTGGCCCGAAAGTCTCCAACATCAACAGCTGGTTCCGACGGGATTCCTTCCTTGTCCTTTACATTGTCGATGGTGTCGGAAGACTCCTCTACCTCGAGAGTGATAGTCATCCTCTTCCCCGTGTTAGGGTTTTCGAAGTTCTTAGTTCACACGACCGCACCACTTTTTGACTCTTCTTTTATATCCATGCATGCCCTAACATTAGCGTTATGAAATCGTCCCCGAGTTATAACTGTTATTCTATGATAGTTCGTTTAGGGTATATATACTTTTCTCCCGTAATTTAAATAAAAATATTTAATTGTATATCCTTGCATTTGGAATTGACTGACATAATCATAATGCTAAAACTAAAAGAGTTGATGCTGTTTGTCAATAGAGAAGAGAGTTGAACATGATGGTTTAATACCCTCTTTTGTTTGATCCGAAAAACGTGGTTAATTTTGCATACTTCTGGTTCAGTAGAGCACTGAAGAAAGTAGTAGTTATAGATAGGATAAGCTCTTGATTGTCTGTTCTCTTATTTTTATTTGAGAAATTTAATTATGTACTTACTCAAAAAAATTAAAGTGAGTAGATATTTTAATTACGAATTAAATGACGCAAACTAGACGTTAATATTTTACTTTTAGACTGATCGTATAATATGATACGTAATTTACTTCGTATTATACGGTCAGTCTAAAAGTATAAAATTAACGTCTAGTTAGCGTCATTTAATTCGTAAATAAATTATCTACGCACTTTAATTTTTTTGATTTTTTTTGAGTAAGTACATAATTAAATTTCTCATCTAATGCATTTAATTATTTCGGTCAAATTATAAGACAAGCGATGTTAGGTTACAAAATCACTATATTTTTAATAAAAAAAAACTAGGTAGATAATTGAATTACGACATAAATGACGTTCAACGTGGTCAGTTTGGACTTACAGGGTATGAGTTATATATTTTTAAGTCAAATTTTCATATCTCAACTTACGGCAGAGCCTACAGTCAATCCGTAAGTCCAAATTTAATATTTTTTTGCATAATTTGAATCGCAATTAAAATATCTACTTACTATAATTTTTACTTTTTTTTTAATAAATAAATAATTTTATTTTTAATTAAACATCGAAAACGTAAAAAAATGCTAGTAGAGTTAGCGAAATTCATAAAAACGCTACCCCTAGTGGCGTTTTTTGAATAACGCTAAAAAAACGCTACCCGCAGTAACACTTATATACATTTTGCTAAATATTTTTTCAGTATATTTATTTTTTAAAATATTTGTTGTATACTGCTTACTTTTTAAAAGACTTCCAATATTTCTAGTTATTTTTTTTTTTTTGCCAATACAATATTTCTACTTTCTAGTTCAAGTTACAATATTTTGGAGAAAGAATGCGGAGGAAAATGGCCAAATCAAGATGACGAGATTATGAAGCAGTTTGCTCCCAAACAAACGGCCATTCAACATACTATCAGAAGCAAGGGAAACACACACAAATGGTGAACTCACTAATCCCAGGCCACTCCATCGCCGTGCCTCTCCGTCTCCGTCCTCCGAATCAGATGCCGACGTCCTCGTATTCTTATTTACGCTTATCATCATCCAGGTTTGGCTCGTCTCTCTTAATTCTGCCGTTGCAATATCTTATGCACCATCCTCGACCGAATCGACCACGAATTTGAGTGAATCTCCCTTGGTTTTCAGGAAATTGAGGGTCAAGATATGTTCTGCTTCTCTCCCTCCACCTCCGCAGCATCGCGTTGTGGTGAGTCTCTCTTCGTTGTATACCAATTGAGCCATTACCAGTAGCAAGCAGCTCGGCAATGCAAGCTCATGTCTACTGCAGGTGGGTGTTGGGACGGTGGCAGTGGATTTCTTGGCGACAGTGGTTTCCTATCCTAAACCTGATGACAAAATCCGAAGCACCAATTTGAAGGTCTTGCCGCCTCCAGTTATTCAACATTAACTTTCTGCTGATTCCATATCTAGCCTTTTGGTTTATCAAATTTATTGGTAGGTTCAAGGAGGAGGAAATTCAGGAAATGCATTAACTTGTGTGTCTCGATTAGGGCTACCGGCAAGGCTAATATCAAAGGTTAAGAATCAAATAACCTCCAATTATGGTTTTGTAAGTACATTTATAGACAAGCTAGGATTTTCATGATTGATTTCTTAATAGGTTGCAGATGATAGCCAAGGCAGAGGTATACTGCAAGAGCTAGAATCTGATGGTGTAGACACTTTTTATGTTGTGGTAAAACTTCACCACAATATCCTCTCATCACTACAAAATATTAGTTACTGCCTTTTTTTTTGCGTTATTTTTCGAAGAGTAAGGTGACTTCTTTTTAGGTGTCCAAGGAGGGCAATTCACCATTCACTTATATCATTGTGGATAGCCAAACGTAAGAATCTAGCTGCTTCTTTCTTCTATTTGGATAATATACTCTCATTAAATTGGAGTAATGAATGAAATTACTTTTACAGTAAAACTCGAACTTGCATACATACTCCTGGGGATCCTCCAATGGTGCCGAGTGACCTTTCTAGTTCAAGTTTAGCATCGGCGTTGGATGGAGCAAGAATCATGTACTTTGATGGAAGGTTTCCTGAAACGGCTTTACAAGTTGCCAAAGAGGTAGTTTAATTAATGTTGCCAAACATTTTTGCGGTACTTATTATCGTTATAATCTTGTTTCTTTGTGCATGAGAAAATCTTTGGTATATGGATAGGGCGTTTTATGTGGCAAAAATGCCAGTAGTTAGTTCCTTAGGTTACGTATCAGACTTATGTCATGGTATTTGAATTTTAAGGCTTCGATATCAAATGGTTTTAGTGTAGATAATAGCATCACTCATTCACTCCTAAATTCCTGGGTGGATTTTGGGATGTGAAATGGGTAGTTAAGTTGCATTATTATTTGAATTTTTGTTTGCAGACAGAACCGTTATTTTTCCTTCTTATTTTATTTTTTAATAATTATGATTTAGCATATAGTGATAGTTGAAAGAGTGTACTAAACAATATTTTTTTTCTTCCAGTATAGGCTGCAAGAAACAATATCCCGATTTTGATTGATGCAGAGAGGATAAGAGAAGGACTTGATGATCTTTTAGAATTTGCGGACTATGCTGTCTGCTCAGCCAAATTTCCACAGGCAAGCCAAATCTCTTCCTCCATAAATTCTTTCGACTCAGTTCTAGAATTCGTGTATGGGTTTGATCATCAGAAAAGTCGGTAAGAAAAATGCTGATGATGTTTTTTTACTTCTCTCTTCACACTGCGTAATTATATTGTTAGGCATGGACGAAAGCAACGTCCATTCCAAAGGCACTTGTTTCTATGCTGCTAAGGTTGCCAAAACTGAAGTTTGTGATTGTAACCTTGGGTGGAGATGGATGTATAATGCTCGAGAGAACCAATGGCAAGTTGGCCACTTCCATTCTTTGATAAACTCTTTCTACAGAAAAATCACAACTTGATATTCTTCATCTCCTCATCCATTCATGATGAATTTCATAATAAATCTATTTCAGATGATCCCGAGATCGAAGAAGTCGACCCAGACACCATGTTAGACACACTAAAGCAGAAAAAGTACGATAATGGTGTACCCATATTGCCAACATGTGTTTCATCGGTAACATTTTTTATTTTTTTTTGTGTATGCATAATATCATATATGTAACTTATGATTTGCCTTCGTGATTTCTTTCTGTAGTCAAAGATGAAGTTAAGGGCAGAAGGGATAGGAGCATTGAGTGGAAGACTAATCCTGGGGACAGCCGAGAAGGTTCCACCATCTGAGCTTGTTGATACAACTGGTGCAGGAGACGCATTTATAGGAGCAACATTGTACGGTATGTATTTCCGACATATCCGATAATGATGTTATTTTGCTAGCCCAAATAAATTTTAAAATTATCCAAAACCTGTTATTTGAATCTTTTTTCATTTGACAAAAATAGCTATCTGTGCTGAGATGCCACCCGAGAAAATGCTTTCATTTGCAGCACAAGTTGTGAGTATTCATAAAATCTCAATAAGTATATATGCATAAGTATAACATAATGTTAAGACTGCTGACCTGCATTTGCTTGATCTATCTCAGGCTGCTGCAAACTGTCGAGGTTTAGGAGCTCGGTCTGCTCTTCCTTATCGATCAGACCCACGACTAGCTTCATTTTTCTGATAAAGAGAGTTAATAGAGCCATGAACACTGATGTTTATAGCTCATTTGAAGCTCGTGAAGTGGAACCGTTTTACGTCTCTGGTTGTTCTTGTTGAATGTTTGAAAAATATATAATAGGGAGTCGAGATGCGGAATAAGAGCTTGATTTATCAAGCTCTAGAAGATTATAGTTGATTGTGATGTATCAACTGGTTATCAATTATCATAATTGTTACCACATAATCTTCTTCTAATGACATTTTTCTATTGGAAAAGATCTTCATACAGTTCGGACTGAATAGATGCATGGAGAAGATAGGTTGCTACAAGCCAAATGGAAGACAGACCCCTACTGGAGGTTGGATGACCTTGAGTTTAGCTCATTCACTGAGATGCATTCTGGGTTGCCACTTGCAGATCAGTAGCTACCCCTTGTCTGGAAATGAGGTTTTCTTCTTTAAATTTTGAGGATGAAGTTCTATTAAAATTAGAGCTTGAGGATGAAATGTGTACATGTTGGGACAATGAGGATCAAATGGAAAAATACTCCCCCCCCAAAAAAAAGCTCCATACTCCGTTAAAATTGAGATTCTAGTTGCAGACAATTGAATACTAAATACATATCATTTTTGTCAAAAGACTAAACTGCGATAAGATTTTACATATTTGTCATTATCTATTTTAAAAATAAAACAAAATTGCTAAATAAAGACCACTTATTTTTCATCGCTTTTACATTAGTATTCAATTTTTTTCACCTTTTTTTACCTCAGGCCTATCAGGGACGAAGCCACATACGATTGAAGCACCACATATTCTTTTGGCTCCTCTTTATGGAACCTACCACCAGCACCAGCAAACCCTAAATCGATGAATGTAAACAAAGTTTAGGTACCAATGATTTAGTTTCCAGTTTCTCCAAATATTACAGCATCTTCTGAGAGGGATCTGATGTGGATAGCTTCCCATACATGCTACTTATCGCCTTTGCAAAGTATTCCTTCGCTTGCGGTCTTTTTACCTGAAATCAAAACATTTATTGAAACTCATAAGACAAAACAAGAGTAATTAGTGATGCAAAGGAGGGATGATCCAGGGGAATAGATCAGTTGCCTTGAATGTCAGAGTCATAAGTCCATTCTTTATCGTGAACGGTTCAGGCACCAATGTCATTGATTTGACAAATTCAAAGTCTCTCAACTGCAAGTACAAAAATCAATTAGTTCAAAAATGTTTTATTAGATGATTCCAAATTAAAAGCCATGCCTAAGCTTCTCTTCAATAGCATCCATGTCATACAGAATTGCAGCCCTCGCTCTTGGATTGTTACACAACTACCGTAGATCCACATCCTCCTGCAACAGTCCAGAATTGTGGCAAAATATGTGTATATAGGGTTTAGGATAGTAGGAATCCAATAAGGTGATCAGAGGAAGAAGTGTATGATGATCGAAGACTAGTTTGTGATAAAAGGGTAAATATTAAAGATGATAAATGAGATATTAATTTTGAATACGGAGATAAAACAGATAAAAAAATAAATGGTATTTATTTAGTAATTTTATTTGATTTTAAAATAGATAAGAATAAATTTGTAAAATTCTATTATTTTGATAAAAGTGAACGGTATCAAAATTTATATCATAATATTGCATTCGTGTACCGTTCTACCGTATGTTTTCCTGAACACAAATTTTAAACTGTTCGTACATTATTGATGGGAAAAGTATGAAAAAGATGTAACATGTTTGCCCAAAGTGGTGAATGCGGCCCAATGTTTGTTTTTGATGAAATATGTTTGTTGGTGTAGGTTTTTGATGAATTCCGTCAAAATATGTTTGTGTCCGTCAAAAAAGTCTGTTAGTTGCCTTCATGCATTGCACGTGAGTTTCTGTCCGTTTGAAAAGACAAAAATGCCCCTTAATACTTCAGCCTTCTCCTTCGTTGAACCAATGAATAAACGACCGCCATTTTCGTTTTCCTGGAAAGTGGAGGAATCCCACCTCAGTGAAACATCGTAGATTCGTAATACACACTACAGAGTCAGCCAATCCCCATACTTCAATCTCATGACACTTCACATGTCAAGCACATTCTTCTTTCTGTAACTACAGGTGGTATCTTTAGCGACGGTTTCTTCGAACTTAGCCATGGCCATCGACGGCGAGAAAATGGAGGCTGAGAAGAAAACCTGGGCCCTCTGCAAGGTGCCGTTCTGGAACTCCGGCAATGCATCTGGGTCGGCTTCAGCTTCTTCATCGTCGGCGTCGTTCTTGCCACAGATGAGAGAATACACGGTGACCAAGAGTCAGCAACCTGGGGAAAGATCGACTCCGGCTCACACTTCAAATGCAGTTGCCACGGTGGCGAAGTCTCTGCTTCCGACGCGGAGGCGGCTCCGTCTTGAACTCCTAACAAGCTCTACTTTCTCTGTACGCTCTTGGGTTTGAATTTATTTTTCACAAAGTTTCGATTGTTCCAAGTTCTAGAGTTTTTTTTAAGAAATCATTAATTGGGTTTTAGCCATTTGATAGTAATCAAATCAAGATCAGTTCAAGATCCTTACTTGCTATAGAATACAATCAATTTGATCATCTATTTGACTCTTCTGCAGATGAGCCAGGGAAGCAGGTGAGGAGTGCAATAGAGATAAAAAATGTATGCAAGTCCCATGTTGCCTTTAAGGTAAGAAGAACAACTGTTCTTCAATGTCGTTTAATATAAGACTAAGAAGTAAGCAGCAATTGTCATATTTGATCTTCATGGCCTGAAATACTATCTTGAAATTTTGTCAGCTTGATGGATATCTACATATGTTTTCTTGGCTAATATTCTGCCCAAGATTTTGTAATTGTTTGCCCTAAAGAAATGAATGACTAATGGCTACAAAAAAAGTTGAATTTTTCCCTATAAATCAGCGACTCGTCGTGATATATTAACAGTTATTTGATACAAGTTTGTTACCCAGTTTCAAACGACTGCTCCAAAGAGTTGTTATATGCGGCCTCCAGGAGGAGTCCTTGCTCCTGGAGAGAGTATCATTGCATCAGGTATATAATTTACAAACTAAGTCACTGAGCTATGTGAAGATGTTTTTGGAGGGAGAGAAGAAAGACCGGTGGCAAAATGGGTCCCACAAAAATCTAGTTGCAAAATGGGTAGTTTGGGTATTTTTATTTTTGATTATTTTAATATTCAAATTATATGTCACGTGAGAAGCACGTGTCAACTTTTAACGGATAAATTAACAGAAAAACTAACGTTTCTTCAAAAACCAACAGAAGTAAACGTTTTACATCAAATACCCACGGCCCAATACAAATTTCATCGATTACCATTTTGGGCAAACATGTTACATCTTTTTCATACTTTTCCCATTATTGATCGTGTTCCGAACAAAGGCAAACGCTACATAGTTTCTGATTTCTTTTAGCGGCAGAGCGAAAATATCTTCAGATATCAAGTTTGGAGGGTTGAAAATTGAAATGGTAGACGTGATCAAATCTTTTCAGTATTCGTCTCCGTCTCGAAGTCGCCGAACCCTAATCCATGGGTCCTCGACAGTGTGAAGTGTGCAGTGAAGCGCAGTCCAAATACAAGTGCCCCTCGTGTTTTCTACCTTAGTAAGCACTCCTCTCCTTGTCCTTCTTCTTTCCATTGACGATGTTTCTCCGGGACTAATTTCACTTTCCATCTTCTTCTCTGCGCTTGTTTACAGTTGCTCTCTTGGCTGCTTCAAGAAGCACAAAGGTACTATATTATACTAATGTGATTTTTTTCTGTTTTTTCTTAATTTGATTTGATCGAGAGACTAATCTGAGGAAATTGAGAATCTGATGATCTTGCTAGGTCTAACTTTGTCTGATATTAGTTGATTGTCCAGATGGAGCTTTGGGCTTTCAGTTTTTGGTAGACTAATTTTATGGATAATAGAAATAGAATGACATCGACGCCTATTTAGAGCCTGAAAATTGGTAGCATCATTCTCTGGAATGGATCTCTTGAATTTTTTGACTTGCTCGAGTGTCGAACTTTAATAGAGTTTCACATAATCCGGATTCCGAGGTGAGGATGGAGGCAGTGAAAAGAGAGTAGGTGTTTGATCAAGTTCTTCTGTTATTTGGGTATGCTAATAAAGAGCTGATGAAAGATCAAATTAAATACAGACAGTTCGAATTGACGCTAAAATATGTGAGAAGTACTCTAGAAAATTAACTCATTGTGTATGGTTTGTGAGTTGCTCGTGTGAAAATTTAGAATTCCACCAACGTTATTGTATGTTGAGAGGCTTTAATGGATCAAAATTCCAGTTATTGCTGTATTTTTTTTCTCTTGGGTTATGTCATTTTTATATTTCACAAACTTCTTCTGCGTAGGATACTGTAGAAAAAAGTAGTAACCAAGGGATTTTTCATAATTGTGCAGAAACTCCATGCATCAGACCCCCGTCCATTGAAAAAGAAGCAGTTAAAAAACTATCTCCAGAGGAGAAAGTTTCAGGTAAAATCATTTCACCTCATTCTATCCTTCCTTATATAACAAATTGAATAACTTTTTTCATTTAATCTGTTACCCCGTTGATCTTTGTAAGTCAGATTGATAAAATAGGTGCTATCCATAATTCTCATTTTCCCTAGAATGATATTCTACCTTCGGAAAAGATGAGCTTTCCATGATCACGTGGATTTTACCATTTCATCGACGATATTTTTGTTTTCATGTGGTGATTCAGCTAGTGGCCAGAAGCTTCCCGTGGCAAGGCCCTTTAATGTTAATGACCCCTGTGAGATTGTAACACAAAGCCAGCTAGAATTGCTAGGTATGATTTACTTACTATGTTGTCTGTTCGTCATTGTAACTGTCTATACAGTGTGAAGGATCAAATGCTATTTTCAGGAATCCTTACAGTAACAAATAATCTCGTTGAACCTACTACTGCCAAGACTATAAATTTAAAATGGGGAATCAGTTAATTGAAGAAATGTCCTTAAAATCCAATATTTGAATAATAACCACTATTCTGAATTGAAAAATATCCATTTACCTCCTCTTTATTGAGAGCACAGCAGTTTGCTTAATCATTCATCAGTCGCTCAGTTGTGTGTTAGCAGTATACCTTTGTGTCCAATGGTACCAACAGGACACTCTAAAAGCAAAATGACATTGAAGATTGTAGTAATGGGGTAGATGAAACTCTCATGGATTGTATTCTCTAACTATGACTATATGTTTTTCTTTGGGCACAGCTTCATGTAATGAAATACGTGATGCTCTGCGGGATGATGAAGACCTTCAAAAACTCATCTGCAAAATCGATTCTTCAGCAGAGGCAGAAATGGTAAGCAAATATGCTATATGCACTCTTACCATGGTTGTTTGTCTTCTTATCAGGATTTTTCTACACATTGGTGAGTGTTATTTAAATATTATTCTCGAGAAGGATGAATATCAAATTATCAACTAAAATTCTGTTATTACTAGGAACTGGACAAAGCCATGGAGGGAGATGCATTTCGGATTTTCACCAACAAGGTTGGTACCATTAATTCATTCTCAACTAGATTAGATAAAACTTTGACTTATGACAGTGGACACTATTTCAAGATCGCCTCCTCCCTTAACTTATTTTGGATTCTTTGGATTGTCAGGTTTTATGTACTATCGACCCGTGAAATGGCGGATCTGTACCGTCCTGATTGGCTGAGAAAGACATAGAATTCGGTTTCTGTTTGCTTAAACACTATTTGTTGTGTAACCGATGATAAAAAATAAATCTTTTGGCTTGTGTTAAGAACTGGACCTCTTACATCTGCGTTGATTATGTTTCATGCCAAAATATTGTCGCAATGAAGCAAAAAAAGTGTGAAAAGAAGACTCGTATGGTCACGAATATACTCAAATCAGTTATCATTCTGGAACCAGCATTACAGATCGCAGTAGGAAGGACTGATAGATGCGGCATATGCAACAACTGCACACGCTTCTGCCTCTTGAGCCCAAATGGCTCTCGTTGCACCAGTTGGTGTGGCTCGGTTTCGCTTAGACAAGGATGGTGGACTATAACATCTCGTTCTTTCTTCGGCGTGTAAGTTCTCTGCTAATCATATGTTACATTTTAAGTACCACTGAGCTTGAATCTTGTCTCTTGTGTTGGGGGCCAAGCGTTCTAACTTTATCTTACTCTACAAAAATTTGTGGACCGCCTCATCTATTTCATGACCTGCGATTTCAACCTGCAGCATTAACATATCTAATGTTAGAGATTTGTGTAACAGCAATAAACTTTAGAGCGAATGGCAATCCTCATCAATCACAGGAGTTACCTGATGTATGCCGCTCAAGATGCTCAGCTCCTTAGGTGGTACCACTCTTGCTGCGACCTTGATGATCAGCTGCTTGATTCTGATAATGGCCAAAAAAGTACAAAATAAATTAAAATCATACTGTCAACATTGCGCTTACACATACAGAGAGGTGGAAATTACCTGCTGCTGCTGCTCCTGAGGTGGAAATTGCGTAGGGTGGAGGCTGAGATACTGCTGGTAAGGATCGACAAAGTTGGGGGGATGGTTCTGCATGACAAAGGAGGAGCCCATCATGGGATTAGCAGAGTGGCTGTTTGGTGGGATAATCTTTGATGGCTCAGCTCCAGCAAACTGCTGCTGCATATGAGGGAATGGGGTTGGCATCGGAAACCTCGGGCCCATGTAGGGTCCGTTTACTGTTGGCAAGGAGCCTCCAGGCATGATGTTTGGGAAAGGCATTATAGGGTGATTCATGCCCATGCCACTCATGGCTGCCATGCCCATCGCCGCCGCCATATGTGGGTGTGGCATGTATTGTTGGACTCCCGGGAACATCATCGGGACCATGCTACATCCCATGGACATCATCTACATACAACGCAGACAGACAAAAAAAGACATCTCGAATGAAACATAACCAACATGGGAGTAAATTTAGCAAATGTTATGTGCAATTGAGCAGCAGGATAATGCTAAATGACAGATATGATATATGCATTGCATTTGCAGCTCTAGATTAAGAAAATACCTGAACTTGCATCTGAAGAGACTTGAGGTATTCAATCGCCTCATCTAGCATCGAAGCTTTGTCAACCTGCAGAACCACAAACAAACAAAAAAAGGAGAGATTTTTACGATTCTGCTGATTCAAGAAGATAGAATAGAGGGAAATGAACCAACTGGGTCAACAAGAAACCTTATTGCAATGAGGTACGAGTTCTTGCAAAGCTCTCATCTTCTCATTTATTCTGTCTCGTCGTCTCTGCGCTCAAAAATGCAACAGATGAACAAATTTAGGAAGTCAAACCAAATTCACTGCAACTTGAAATTAATAATATTTCTTTACAGAGTACCCACCCTTTCTGACAAATTATGAACCTCTGCTGCACGAGATTTCTTTGCCGATGTCGAACCACGGGCATGCGTCTTTGCATCAGGTGACTCCATCTCAATATCCTTCAGCAACAGAACCAGTAAATATCAAATAAGTAATATTATACATTTATTATAACATAAACAAATAATCTCAGAACTGAATCCTTATCCTTGCGACATAAGGACAACTCATACCACTTCTCCATTGATCCAAACCCAGAAGCAATTGGTTTATTTGGTGTCTCAAGTTCCATTATTTGTTATTATCCTTGACTGATCTCTTTCTATATATATACCTTTACTTTATACATTTCCGTTGAGCATAGATCTTTTCTATTATTAGCAAGCCAGTTCCGGGTATGTAAGAACTGGCTTTATTATTATGTATAACATAAATAGTAAAAATAAAAAACAAGCACCAACTGTCACAATGTATGCCCTCTCTCTCTCTCTCTCTGAAATAATTAAAATAATTCTGATAAACAAAACACGGATCCCACTGTATTTTATAATAAAAAAATAAAATAAATAACATTAGTTTTCTACTTACCGCCGTCGTCACAGAAAGTTTTAACTTTTAATTGAATAATAATTACAAAAAAGTGTTACGTTTGAGTGCGGTAGACCAATCATCAACTATTCTCTTTCCATCTATCTACCTGGCAGATACCTCCACGGATGGAAACAATGACAACCATTTCAAAAGCGAATATTTACCCGTAATTTAGCAATTTTTTCTGTTACTTGATTAAGCGAAACACATGATTAAGGGTTAAGTGGTGACTCACCTCGCTGTAGCAGTCGGCGTCGTCGAGCTCCCGGCCTTTCCGTTTCCTGTCATCGGGCGGAGCTGCCGCCGGTGGCCTTGGCCTCTGCGCAGAAGGCTCTGGACTCGCGCTTGACGTACCTGACGATGATGGCATCAACGTCATTTCACAGGCAGCAGCCTCGGTACCCGTGCCACTGGATGAGGCGGCCAGAGAAGCAGCACCACCGATGGTCCCGCGCGATGCGATTTCTCGTTGCGCGAGTTCTGAAACCCTAGATTGCGTCAGCGCAGCAAGCGTCTCGTTGGAATCGACCATCATGAACTCGTTTGCCGCGCGGTTCGAGCTAGACGGTACGGATTCGACGACTCTAGCTTTGCCGAGACTCGACCAGTAGCCGAAGTTGCTCACTCTCCTAGACGGTGGAATAGGAGGCTTTGTCGACATCTTTGCCTTGCTTGGCTCCGCTAATTGAGCTACGCGGTGAGCGCTGGAAGTCTGAGTCGCTGTTGTGGCGGTCGTGGTAGTTCCAGCAGGAGCCTCCGTCTCAGTCGCCGTTGCTTTGATGCAAGGCGATGGAGAGTAGAGGAGATCGGAGCAGAAATCGTTTTCAAAGACAGCGTCGTTAAGAGGATAGTGGAGCCAGGAGGCCATCTCATCTTCTTGTATGAAGAGGTTCTGTTGCTGCTGGCTCTGGTCGTGGATCTCACGGCGGCGAGAGTTATTCAACTCATCTCCATTAAAATCAGACGTTGCAGATTTCTTAATCAATTTCTGGCTCTGCATAACCACTTGACCATTCTGCCACAGAAGTTCCATGATTCCATCGTCCTCCCTGCCGATACCAATGTAATCATTCGAAACTTAAGCAAGAAACTGCAGCAAATACTCGAGGAAAACGAAATGTAAGAAGATTGATTGAATTTTACAAGGTTGCTTTTTTAGGGCAATAGACCGATGGAGTTGATTGATCCTCATCGATCTCGAAACTGGGGACGCAGTGATTCATCCTCTTTCTCGTATACTTCCCCCAAAACTAGCAAAGACAAGGGGACAGAACAAATCCTCTTAATCCAACAAAATCAAAAGTTGAAGCAATTTGCAGAAGCAGAACAGTTCAATTTCACCTGGATTAGATGAACCAGTCAAAGAAACAAAGAAACAGTACTCGATTTTTCAGATTTGGGAGTAAGAATCTGGAACCGACTCTGACGAAAAAGGAGATGGCGGCGGTGGTGAACAATAAGCAAAATTTCTCTGAAACTGTAATTGGTGGAGCTTTAATTCTCTCCTCTCTCGGGTTGGTGTCTTTACTCTCCTCTCCCTTTCTCTCTGTCGGGGAAGATAATGATGGGAAATGGTAGAAATTGCATTAGATTTTTCTGTTGGCGGTATGCTATGCTTAAATGTCACGGAGTCTCTTAACCATTATAAACATTTTTTCACACATAATTTGCATATTTAAATATCACACACAGTAAAATTATATTAATATTAGTATTATCAGTACTTATTTTTTTAAAAAAAATAATCATAAATTTTGACACATTTACCGAATTGTTTAATTTTAACATTTTATATTAAATTTAACACATGAAATTATAATTTTAACTATAAGAAAATTATTATTTTGTTTTTTATTTAAAGATCTTGCAGGTTTATATACAACTAACTAAATTTATATACAGAAATTTGTGAGCACAGTATGATAACTTTATTGTACATATTTATGTTTGCTAAATCTAACCCACTAAATTTATTTATACATAAGTACTCATAATTTATCATCCCTAATGATTATTATATAAGAGATGCTAGGATATCTAAATTCAGAGATTAAAATATCCATATATTTTAGATTTACATTTAATCAAACCTCTTGGTGTTTTTTGTATCATTACATTCTGTTTCGTGATTGAATCATATCATGATCCACTTCTTACTATAATATCATAGCCATCTCAATTTTACAATTCTATCTCGCAAATATTGCAAATTCTCAATACGTTCCAATTAACACAGTAGGGTTCTTAAAGATGTATTAAGTAAATTTTCTTAATTTTTTTTTGTCATCCAAAAATTAATTTTGAAACATGACTGAGAATCGATTTCGAAACATCTTGTATTCGAGCGAGATGAATAACGTTGGACCCGCTGCTAATAAATATTCTTAGTTAATAATTAAGATACCGGTTTGATTTGTTTATGTGATAACACAAATGATGATTAGATTGAGAGAGAGAGGTAGGTAGGCTTGCTTTAGGAGGAAAATGACAATTAACGGTAAACTGTCTGGCGTCTGCAACGGAATAGTATAATAACGGTTGATCCAGTACTTTGTCGTTATTATTAAAATAATTATCACTTGAAGTTAATTAATTAAATTTAAAAAATAAACAAGAAGATACCTTGGAATATTTAACCAAAATATACACAATTTAATAAATATATACTAAAATATTATCGATTCGAAAATAAATACGAAAGTATACATACAGTCGCATGTGAAAACTTCACCCAGTCTCACCCGCGAATGTCATTCGTAGGTGAGACTGAGTTTATTTTACTCATCAAATAATGTGAGAGAAATGAATATAATTATAATTTTTTCTATTATGGTTATTTCAAATATATTTTTTCCCCCACATGATAATTTTTTAGAATAAAATAAATAATGTGAGAGAAATGAAAATAATTATAATTTTTCAAATATTTTTTTTTCTCACATGATAATTTTTCACATTCTAAAAAATTATCATGTGAAGAAAAAAATATATTTGAAATATCATAATAAAAAATTATAATTATTTTCATTTCTCTCACATTATTTATTTTATCCTAAAAAATTATCATGTGAGGAAAAAAATATATTTGAAAAATCATAATACAAAAAATTATAATTATTTTCATTTCTCTCACATTAATTATTTTATTCTAAAAAAAGTATAATTATTTTAATTTCTCTCACATGATTTTGATGGACAATGTTTTTTTTTTAAAGATTAACCTAGTCACACCCGTGAATGACATTCGCGGGTTGGACTGAATGAAAAAAAAATAAAACTCGCGACTCCCATTCGTGGGTGGAAACTCTACCTGCGAATGCGAGTCGCGGGTATGTATACTTTCGTATATATTTTCCACCCGATGACATCTTGGTATATATTTATTAAACTGAGTATATTTTGGTGAAATATTTAAATACTTTGTTAAGTTATTTCACCCGGAGGAGGAGACATTATTATTGAGGGTATTTGCGTAGCGACGCTTCTGGGCAAATGATCCGCCATAACTAGCAGTCCTACTACGGGAGCCTCTTGGGGTTCTGATGTTGCTTCACCTATGCGGTGATGCTCGTTAAGACGAGCTGCACGAGCTGCAACCATAAGCTCCCTTCGATTCAAGAGCTCATTTATCGCCGCTATAAGCACAGGAGTAACAATCTCTTGGGCAGTAGGCACTGCTGAGGGTGCTCTTCCTCCAGATGATGCTATATGAGACTGCGCTGGCATGAGCGGCGCTCGAGTCTGCTTAGGTGGCAGTACTCTAGACTGAACTCCTATTTGGGCTGAAGCACTTGGGAGCGCCGCTCCTGAATTCCGCTGAAAACTTGGCATAAAAGCTGAAGGCGTTAGGTGTTGCTGTAAATCATGGAGTGAGCTTCCTTCTTCAGGTTGCTAAGTTTTCTTAGCTCGTGTATTGGCAGGAGACATGACAATATTTTGCTCAAGGTTTCCCACAGACGGCACCAGATGTTGGTTTCTGAAAATCTTCCTTCTACACATGCGTCGCTCCTCTCGGTTCGGACCTGCACATAATTGACAATTTCGGGTTGACCCGCTTATTCCACTCCGAAGCTTAAGTCAGTCTGAGGCTTTGAAGAGATTTTATGTGGATGTGGTAAAAATCAGAATGTAATAAATGATAATGAATACTGATATTTATAGGCTTTGATTAACCTGATGAATGGTGTTACCTTTTTTTTTACCATGGTTAACCTTTTAACTAAGGTCAAACTGACTTTCAGATGGGACATGGATCATTATCCTCAAATATCAGAGATGTCTAATCCCATTTAATGCTGTCTGATCCCCATTTAATGCGACCTTATCCTGACACATGGAGGCGACACCTTTTATAGGGTGATGCCTCTCGCACATTCATAGGGGCGTTGCCTTATATAAATGGTTTATATAAATCTTCTTGATTTTATTTTAGATCAGTGATTAATAGTTTATTAAAATAAGGTGTCCCTTATAAACCCCATAAGTCTCCCCGACAAACAACATCTGTCTCACTTTGGTGATCAATATTGTTCCTTAATTGTTAGTATAAGAGGATTATGATATTAATTTTATGTATAAATATCATTTGTGTTAGTCAGGTGATGTCATCGACTTGAATGGAGGTCTTAAATTATCGTTCACCTAATGATATAGTTTAGTTTTATACATCCATTACTACTTAATGTAAAATCTTGTTTATAATTTTAGATGTATACATGTTGATGATAAATTGTGCATATGTTCATGTTATTAGAGTGTAATAATAATTTACCATATGAAAACTTACAAATACGCATGCTAAATTTATTGTGTAATGTTTATAAGCACAACACATAATTTTTTGTGTAACATCATGTTACAATGTTGTATTAATACAAATAGTTCTATGTCAACATTATTTTTTTAAAATAAAATATCAAAATAATAATTTGATTATAATAATAACTAATAACTATGAATTTAGAAATAATAATTTATAATTAGTCTTTACTGTATAATTAATAAACTCTAAAAATTAAACAATAATTTGAAATTTTAAAATGTATTTAATGAGACTTGTTTGGGAAAAAATATTACTATTGTTGTAATTTTATCGTATGTTTTGTATTGTAATACCTAACCATAAATACGATTGTTAGTATTTTTAAAGTATTAATAACCATATAACTACGAAAGTACATATTCAGTTCAAAAGTACACGTTAATGAATTGTAAGTCATTCTTAATTATATACAACACAAATTCTTCTATCCTAACAAGGTGAGAATAAAACACAAATATATTTTCTAACAACTATACAAAATTTAACTAGTACTATTATGTTTATATTATCATTAATTTTATACTTATATATGGTTATTACGTTGCATGCAATACTTGTTTTATATAAAATATGATAAATAAACAATTAATGCTTGAGATCATTGATTAGATATGACCATTGGTAACCAAACAAAAAAAAGATATGGCCATTGGTCCCCAATGTAGTATGTTTTTAGATATATTATTATTATTATAGTGTTGTCAAGCTTTAATGCATGCGACTTAGAAGATAAAACCAAATTAAATATGTAAATTCACTTGTATCCTTCCATTTTTACACTATTATATATATATATATATAAGGTTTTGCTGTCTTTCAAATGGGTTTCTACATATGGTATGGTATGTCCCTCCATTTTCCGACCGTGACTTACCGAATCGACGTCTTTATACTAACATAATACTATATTAATAATACTATATTTGTTTTTGTTTAGACATGTTGACGCACTAACCACCATAGAAAACAGATAAAATAAAAAATATTATCTACGAGATTGAGAGTTTCTAAATGAAGGAGTGTAAAAAACTTCAATATACCACCATGCAAAAGGATGACCAATAGGAGACACACACGTCACACAAATGATCAGCGAAGAGAAAACGGTGGGACCAAGGTCCAACCCACATGCCTCTTCAGACACTAGGTTCTGCAGTCTGCACTCTAGCCCTAGTCCTGACATGGCGGCTACAGACGTTCTTTAAAAAGTCAAATGTTTCTCTCTCCCAAGTCCCAACAGATACAATTAATTAAATTACAAGAACATTTCCAAACAAATGAACACTGCATATAACGGGTTAAAATTAAATAGTACAATCTTATCTGGTAATCTGTCCAGCTACCGTAGTCATCTCTCTGTATGCTGTGGCTGTGGGTAGGAGTTAGCTAGAAAAGACTATTGGATTGAATTTTTGAAAAAATCAGTTTGAGACCGTTCTGAATAGTCCGATCCGAGTTTAAAACCGAGACAATACAAACATTTTTTTTCGTTTCATTTTCATGATTGACCTGGCTTGGCTCGACTTATAGGAAAATTGAAACTATATTACTAAACGCAACAGTCAACACTTCAGTCACAATCACTTACCGTTATTCCCCATCGCGACAACAAATCCAAAGCTCAAGCCTCAACTGAGACATACAACTTCGTGTTCCTCTTCTTCTACTGGTAAAGAGTTCAGTATTTTTACTTACTTCACACTCTCTTCTCTCAAAAGTGAACACTCCAACTCGAATTGTTGCTTGGTTTTACGTGGGGTTTGTCTCTTAGTCTCTATGATTTTTTATGTCGGATTCGTATCAAGTACGGTTCGTTCGATTTTCTAATGGCGCTTGATGGAAGTTCCTGCCTTATATGGTCGATTCAGGTAGGGGTGAGCAGAAAATACTGACTGTACCGTATTTTCGACAAAATCAAACCGAGACTGGCCCGAATAGTCTGGCCCGAGCTTAAGACCGAGATCGAACAAACATTTTTTTTCCCTCAGGCTCGGACTCGTTTCCCCCCCCCCCCCCCCCCCAAATTCTAAAAGAATCGGCCCGGACTGACCCGATTTCACTATGCATATGAACCCTAAATTAGTAAATTCACGGAATGTCTCTCATTTCTGGAAGGTTGCTGACCCACTCTTCACCGCGTTTCCATCTCACCTTTGTAACTTCTGTCCTAGACTCTTCAAATGTTCTCACTCTGAAACTCAACCAATGAAATAAGTAGTACATACATAGCATCCTTCCTTCGCCAAGAAGAACTAATGAACAAGAAGCAGCAACATTCAAAATTCAGATTCTCATCTTAATTCGCTCCTAACAGCTCCTAATTCCATCTCGTTGGATTAGGTCACGGACTCACGCAGGATTAGGTAACAACTCTTCCATTATGTTTTGCTAGCTCAAAATGTCTCTTCCATTCCGTTAACATCTCTTCCATTCCATTCGATAAACAAAACAATTTGCAATCACTATGGGAGAAGGATCGTTTACCGGCTAAAAAATGTTTTTTTTTTTAATTTTATTTTGCCCATTTATTAAATAATAATAATGTCTGAAACAAATAATGAGTCGCGATAAATGGTCAAAATTATATATATATATATATATTTCGCGGCTCATTTGGTTTTGAGTCGCGATACTGTATGTTAAACTTGCGACCCAACATTAAATGAGCCGGGAAAATTATAGAAAAACCAATTAAATATTAACGACACTTGATATTTAGCCGTTAAAACTTGCGACCAAAAACACTACTCGGGATAGCGTTTTACCAAAAACAATACTCAAGGTAGCATTTTTAATTAAAACGCTACCTCTTAGTGGCGTTTGTATAATATTTTTTTTTGTTTTTCTTTCTTTTTTATGACTTGATGTTTAATTAAAAATAAAATTATATATCTATTGAAAAAAAATAAAAACATTATAGTACATAGATATTTTAATTTTGATTCAAATAATGCAAAAAATATTAAATTTGGACTTACTGATTGACTGTACGCTCTGCTGTAAGTTGAGATATGAAAATTTGACTTAAAAATATATAACCCAGACCCTGTAAGTCCAAACTCATCACGGTTAACGTCATTTATGTCGTAATTCAATTATCTACCTAGGGTAATGTTTTGGATTAGAAATACATTGATTTTTTAACCTAACATCGTTTGTCTTATAATTTGACTGAAATAATTAAATGCATTAGGTGAGAAAATTTAATTATGTACTTACTCAATTTTTTTTTTAAAATTACAGTGCGTAGATAATTTAATTACAAATTAAATAACGTTAACTAGGTGCTAATTTTTGACTTTTAGACTGACCGTATAATACGACACGTAAAAACTTCTACATACCATACAAAACAATTCAAATAGTGATTCTAACAGTGATTGCACTCTTAGAATCATTGTAATTGTTTTTAATTTTTTTGAGTAAGCACATAATTAAATTTCCCACCTAATGCATTTAATTATTTCGGTCAAATTATAAGCCAAGCGATGTTGGGTTAAAAAATCACTGTATTTCTAATAAAAAAAATTACCCTAGGTAGATAATTGAATTACAACATAAATGACATTCACCGTGGTGAGTTTGGACTTACACGGTGTGAGTTATATATTTTTAAGTGAATTTTTCATATCTTAACTTACGGCTAGCGTACAGTCAACCGTAAGTCCAAATTTAATATTTTTTTGCATCATTTGAATCACAATTAAAATATCTACGTACTATAGTTTTTTATTTTTTTTTCAATAGATACATAATTTTATTTTTAATTAAACATCGAGTCGTCAAAAAAGGAAGAAAAAAAAATTAACGCCACTAAGGGGTTGCGTTTTAATTAAAGACGCTACCCCGAGTAGCATTTTTTTGTAAAAATAAAAAATAAACGCTACTTGTAGTAGCGCTTATGCATAATTTGCTAAATATTTTTTTTTCATATATATATTTTTCTAAATATGTTTTTTAAAATGTTTACTTTTTGAAAAAAATTCACAAGATTTTTGTGACTTTGGGCCACTTTTTCTATGAGTCCTAAAATTTAAAATTATTATTTTCGAAATCAAATTTACTATCAAAAAATATATATATGAAATACAAATATTTAACTAAAATATTGGAGATGGATTCGGTTTAGTTTTTTTTTTTTGTATTGTTAGGACAATAATAAATATACACAAATTTAAAAACAAATAATTAACTAAAATAAAATACAGTATAGAAAAGCAAATATAAGCATGATAAAGGAAAGCTCCGTGAACCTGCACAAAAGGAAAGCTCGGGCGTTCCCGTTGTTTCCCCTCCGACGATCAAGTCAGTCAAGGGTTTCGAAAGTAATGTGTAGCTGTAGTCTGTAAATGTTCATTTAACTTGTTATGAAGCTACGATGAGGGGTTTTATAGTCCTCCATTCTAACCTGTCTGAGTTTATTTTACACCTTGTGTTCCTCGAATCCAGGGGCGTTGGGCGCCCTGTTAATAGTGCCCTAAACATAGGGCCTTGGTTTCTCGGACCCTTGTCCCGCATTACTGTTCCCCACTATACCTTGTCTGGTATGGAGCTGTGTGCTGCCCAGAGATAAAAGGACGTAACGTCAGGCATGATGCAAGGGTGTGCGCCCTTCTTTTTTTACCCAGGGCGTGCACCCTTTTACGTAGATCAGGTCACACTTAATGCCCAGTAGATTTCTAATGTCGGTAGGCAGGTTAATACCCAACAGATATAGTCTTTACTATGTCTAGTTAATCCAGTTTTTTTATGATCTAACAATTTGTTAAAAGAGTTATAAATCTTCTAATACAATATTCAATTTACAAACTGTTTTTAATTAGAAAGATCTATAAGATTTCAAATGACATTGTGATTTTATATATTTATAATTTATTGTTGTGATTGATTTTTATTAATTTAAATAAAATTTCAACTAATAGACATATAATTAAGAGTTAAATATAAAATTCCTAATTGAAACTTGTGTTACATGTACAAAGTGTTATTTTTTTTCTTTCAATTTGCTACAGCCATCCATTTTTATTTAATGGAAAAACTTTGAAAATTTGCAAAGAATACCCAAAGGTTTTGCTATAATAATAAAATAACTACAAACATTACATAAAGTCAAATAAAATTATTATAATTTACAATTTGAATTTCAATATCGTTTATATTATTAGAAAAAGTTAACTAGAATCCAAAATAAACAATGCTAAGATATAATTTTTACACAAAATTAAATGTATGGATAACCCACTATGTATGAAGTATGAACCATGTTAACTCTTTCCTTTTTAAATATTTTTTTTATAAAAGTTCAAAAATAATATTATACTTAATATTGTTTAAATATATAAATATTTTTAGAATTTTGATATTGACTTGTACTTAATTTTAGGGCTGGGCATAAAAAATTGGTTCGGCCGAACTGTACATGAACCATACCGGTTTTGAATCGGTTCGGTCGAACCGGTTCACAAAACAAACTTCTTCTTTTTGGAAAAATATGGAGCGATTCAGAAGATATATAGAAAACCGGTTAACCGAACCACTTTTTGTACCAGTTTTAACCTTAAATATACTAATAAACCATACCAGGCCATATTTAACAGACCAGACCACAGACCATGAGACCATACCGAATGACTTGACCTAATATGCTAATGCGTTGTTCTTCAGTCTTCACTTTCAGACTTTGAGTTCTGGTTGCGGCTCTTCGAGACTTTCTTCCTCTTCGATCAGACTTCCGACTTCTGTTGTTCGTCTTCTTCGGTTGGCATCAGCACTTCCCGAAGTCATCTCTTCCCGTCAACCGTCGACTTCTGCTGTTCGTTTTCTTCACTCGTCGTCCCGAAGATGGAGAGCAATCTGTCGACGAATGACAAACAGAGTCAGAGCATCGTCTCATCCTCTAGATGCAGTGAAGATGACTCTGGTAGGGGTTCCTTCTGTCCAAGCAAGTTGTGTAGGATGAAGAACCCCACTAATTTATTAGGGTCTCCAAGTGACGGATTCACAAGCTTTATTGCACAGCAGGGTCCCTTTTTGCTACACCAGACATAGAATCTAGGAACCAACCACCACCTTTGACTCTTTGCCTCGCAACATGGAGAGTGCGGCGTTTTTCGCATATAGAGCAATAATGGTACCATCTTTCATCATTTCACTTAGGTAGTGTTTGATTGAAGTATTAGCTATGTATTAGTATTAGTTAATACATGTATTAACTAATACAATGTTTGATTAGAAATAATAGGTGGTACTAATTAATACCTATGTATTAGCTAATACACATTTCTAGTGTTAATTGTGTATTAACTAATACATTCTATAACCATGGTATTATTTAATACATAATAAAAAATTACCTAATTACCATCAATTAACCCACACAATTCCTATCTATAACTCAATTACTTGATTGTTTTTTACGATTATTTTTTGAAATCGCTTAACTTTTCGAATTCTATGCAACCCATTGCCGTAAGGCGATTTGCCCCACTAATTTATTCTAAAAACACCGTTTTACATCTTAATTCCCCGATTTTTTTATCAACCTCCATCTCTTCAAATATTTCTCACCATTGTTCATCACTTTTTTTAACAATTTGTCTCAATTTCTGTCATGGCACCGTTACTCTTGGTCCTCACACGCCATTAAGCTACTCGATTTTGATCGGGACCCCATCGGTAACCGAATACCGCATTTTCGAGTCCCGACAAGCATGCTCACACTCGAACCCGACAGGCGTTGAAGCACGTCGAGCGGCGCGCGTTGCCTACCACGATCGCAGCGACGACGTTTTCGCGATCGTATCAAAGGCTCGGGCTTGGGCCGCCGCCGCAATCTGTATCGGTCCACGCCCTAAATCGATCGGTGGACCGACTCATCACCGTTCCACTTCCGACCTGGACGCATCGCCGACCCCCATTCGCTTCCCTCCCGACAATTTCAAGCACTTTTTGACTCTCTTTTCAAAGTCCTTTTCATCTTTCCCTCGCGGTACTTGTTTGCTATCGGTCTCTCACCCGTATTTAGCCTTGGACAGAATTTACCGCTCGATTGGGGATACATTCTTAAACAACCCGACTCATCGACAGCGCCTCGTGGTGCGACAGGGTCCGGACACGACGGAGCTCTCACCCTCTATGGCGCCTCTTTCCAGGGGACCTGTTATGGTCAATGATCCTCGTGTTTATTGTTGTCATATGAATCTTATCGAATGCCACTTATAATCTGTCATGGTCTTGTATGACTCCACTTGAGTGATTCTGGTGTTCATTTGCACATATTAAATCAATTTATGTGTACACACTTTTAATATTAAAAGAAAATAATTTAAGGGTATTAATGTATTTTTGTCATTTTACGAATAATTTTATATTGAATCAAACACTGTATTAAGTTATACACGTATAAGTATATCTTAATACATGTTCCATTCAAACATAGTATTAACTAATACGTGTATTAATTAATACGTGTATTAACTAATACACGTATTAACTAATACGTGTATTAACTAATACATCCAATCAAACACTACCTTAGACTTCCAACTAGATTGCTGCTTGATCTTTGATTTGGGCTAGCAGCCATATCTTGTACTGAATCAGCTGGTAATTTCCTACTCCTTGTGTCCTCAGGGAAAGCAAAACGAAAACTCTGCTCTGTCCCACTCATGGCAGTGCGTCTTCTCGGTTAGAAGTACTTTCTTTTTCTAGCAAACAAGGGTCATTGGGGTTTTGCCTTGATCGTTGATAATCGTGCCTTTTCTTGGCCTTCTTACCTGATCTACTACGCCTACCTTAAGATCTCCAGTATTATTCTGAGATATACATGAATTCTATTGATTGGTCGGTGATTCCTTTGGTGGAGCAGCACTGATCCTTTAAGAGGTCTCAGGAGTTGCTTGAATATCATTTGTCAACTTGGACTCAATCACCTATGACCAGAGCCTCATTCCAGAAACTAAAGTTTTCTTGAGATTCTTCTCTTGTTCCGTATGTCAAGTGGACTCTCTCTTCATCAGCTTGTTCATTTGTTTCCTTGATATCACCGTTGGCCAAACTGCTGATGTTGCTTGCCAGTTCTTACAGGTTTGTGCTTTCTACCTCTTATAGCTTTCTACCTGATTATCAATCTGCACTCTGCAGGATAGGATAGATATATGGATATCATATGGTGAAATTTTGGTGTTTGTTGGAGTGTTATGTACTCTATTATGTGCCTCTGTGTCTGCATCCCTTTGCATTTGAAATTGTAACATTTGGATTGCGGTACAGCATTGCAATGACATTGGATTATGTAGAAATTTGATTGAAGGAAGACTACATGACTACATCGTTATGTTCTTGGCAATTGTGGACAAATTTTTTCTTTTTAATATAAAAATGTTCGACCAAACCAGTTCAGAACTGGTTCAAAAGAGGTTCGGTAATTCGGCCAAAATCTGTAGCGGCCAAAAACTGGAGCGGTAAACCGTACCTCTTTAAAATGTGGTAAATGTACGGTTCATGAACCGGTTTGACCCCGAACCGGTTCATGCCCAGCCCTACTTAATTTACCTTAATTCTTTTTTATAACATATATTATTTTATATTTAAATTGAGAATATATTTTTATGTGATTTTATATAAAATTAAAATTATTTTATCATAACATAAATTTATGATTGTTTTTTTTTGTATTTTTTTAAATTACAATATAATATTGTACGGAAAAATATAGCTAGCAATTTTGAGTTTTTTTCCTTCAAATTTAATAATTAATTACAAAAATAACCCTTCGATTTTTAAATTTCCCAAAATGAATCTAAATGCTAACCAGGTTCGCGTTTAGGACGTCTGTCTTAACCGAAGTCCTAAAAGTTCGCGTTTACAACAAAAAATATTATAAATGCTAATCAAGTTCACGTTTACAACATTTGTTTTTGCTATAAACACTAACCTGGTTTGAGTTTACAATATTTTTATTTATAATGTAAACGCTACGACATATGTTTTTATTTATATTATTAGATAAAATATATAAAAATTATTCAGGTAGTACTTTATTTAAGTAAAAAAATAATTATTTTAAGAGTATTGTGTATTTGTTTTTGAAATAATAGACAAATCAATTACCGGGTTAGAGTTTACAACAAAAAATGTTGTAGACTCGAACCAGGTTAGAATTTACAATAATTTTTGTTGTAAACTCGAAGCAGGTTAGAGACTACAACATTAGGTTAGTGTTTAAAGTCATTTTGAAAAAAATTAATATTGAAGGATTATTTTAGTAATTAATTATTAAATTATGTTAAAAAAATTAAAAAAAAATCCAATTTTGAAGAAATTGGAAGAAAGGGTAAAAAAGTCTCTTCAATATTATTCTCGGACCGTGTTGTTTTTCTGTTAACAGTAAGAGGAAAAAAGAGGAGAAATTTGAGGACAGTGTTGCACGGGCTCGCAGTGAATCGCTCAAATTCGCAGGGAACGGAGCAATGGCATCGTCGTCCACGGGAAATTGAGCCAGCATAAACAATCATCTCTCTGTCGTCGATGGCGTCGGAGAACAAGGGATGGAGCAGAGCGGCCCGTGGATTGCTGATTAAAACTCTGGTACTCGCCGGTGGAGCTCTCCTCCTCAAGCGGCTCACCAAGTCCACCACTCGCTGGGACCACTCCCACTTCGTCGCTCAGGCTCTCTCCGGCGAGAAGGTGCACTCTTTCTCTCATTTCCGATTCTCGACTTGAATGCAACTGAACTGCAGTTGTTTGATTACCATGATTACTGAATTGAATACCAACCCAATTGCGATAGTTTTCGAGGGAGCAAGCTTCAAGAGATCCTGATAACTACTTCAATATCAGGTATCCGAATTTTTCACCCTTCATATGCTAATTAATCAATTATCTCAATAGTCTGTATTGGTCTCGTGGATTTTAATGTATTCATCATATACAAATTCACTATAGGCATCCATTCATTTATTTGTGGGCTCTAGAATGAAACCCGTTCCTACCCCCAAGCTTTTATTAATATGGACGCGGGGATAGTTCAAATCGAAACTATTAGATGTCCGACTTGGGCCTATGGTGTTCCAATTCTCTGATGGTGCTGCAGAAAGCAAAAACTCATGCTTAACCACATTCATTATAGTTTTCTTGTCTTTGCAGATTGCTTACCTGCCCTGCAGCAGAGCTGGTCGATGGTTCGAAACTTTTGTACTATGAACAGGTTATAAGCTTAAGCCCTGTCATTGATCATTGCTCCACTTATCCTTTTTAGTTCTAAACGCACTTAATTTTCTCTTGCTATTGTTTATGCCTTAGGCTTTTTGGAGAACTCCACAGAAACCGTTTCGGCAGGTAAACCCTCAAAAAATAAGGAGACAGTTCTTGGAATATCTTGGAGTTTCTAATTGATGAATGAAAAGCTTTTCTTTTGTCCATCCTGTTATTTAAGATTATTAATCATATAGTAATTCTCAGCAACATCCTAATGATCAAACCTGATTGCAGCGGTTCTGTTTGGTGAAGCCGTGTCCAAAGGAGCTGAAGTGTGATGTTGAGGTCTGCTTGAGCCATCCTTCAGTAGATATTGGCATATGACTGACCTCTATTTCACTAGACTAAATAACTGGGCTTTCATTTCTGCAACTGAAATCTTTGTCTTCGTCTTTTTTTTTTCTTCATAGTTCTCACTTTCTTTGGCTAAACTTTGTATCACATAAAATATATTACTAAGAGTGTCTGCTGCATTTATTAATTGAAATGCACCTTAATGCTGTGGTAATGCGTTGTTATAGGAGAGTTACTCCCAATGTTAAAAAAAATTGGTTTTTAATGATTTTTCATCTACTGCAATTGTCTTTTGGCAATGAAGTCACACAATTTCCTTTTCTTGTAAGCATGTTAAAGCATTTCACTGATTTGTGTAGTTGTATTAGTGTCAACCAATCCTACAAGTACAATCTGTCCATCTCTTCAACTTGTCGAACTAAAACTGATGTTGTCAGGTAAGCACGTATGCCCTCAGGGACATGGAAGAGTATAAGAATTTCTGTGATCGTCCCAAAGGCCAGAGACCCCTGCCTGAAGAAGTTATTGGGGTAAGCATGGCTGATGTTAGCAAGAACGTAGGAGGTTCCAGAAGATCTTTTTTCATAGCAATCCCCTGTCTAATGTTTACTCAGTGTGAACCTCTATCATTAGACTAAACATGGTAGCTGTCTATAACTTCATTCTGTATCCCATGACTAAAAAGTGAATTGTCTTCTATCCATTTTGAGAATTATAATGGCCGATGCTGCATATTTGTATAGCTATAATACTAAGAAAATTGTCAGATTTTTATCCTGGTGCAGTCAGGGTAGCAAGTAGCAAATGCAAATTACTCTTTCTGCTCTTTTTTTTCCTTATCAAGATAGTTCTGGCATGTGGTTCAAATTGTCAAAGTCTTTATCATAATTAGGGACTGAGTGCAGTGTAAAAGTTTTGTGCTATCTGATTCTGAGTATATTTTTTATTTTTTCATCTGAAAATAATTAGTATTGGTGACAGTATCTGATGTATCTGTATCATCCTCATCCAATCGTGGTGGATCCATTTATTAACTGATGCACGCTACTGTAAAAGTTTAAGAACTTACTTAATATGATGCGCAGGACATCGGAGAGCATCTGACAACCATACATCTCAAGCGATGCGATCGTGGGAAGCGTTGTCTATACGAAGGTTCAACTCCACAAGACGGATTTCCCAGTTCATGGGTAAGTTCTCCCATCATGCTCTTGCTTCACTCTCTGCTTTTCATCAAAACCAGTCCAAATTCTTTTCAGTTATTTTGATTTCAACCTTTTGCTCTTGCTACAGAATGGAGCAACTTATTGTACCTCTGAACTTGCCGTTTTGAAGAACAGTGAAATCCATATGTGGGACCGGGGATACGATGATGAAGGCCAACAGGTTCATAATTCTCCTTTACCTTATACTCGTTTTTTCTTGGCTAGTTTCGTTGTAAACACTGCACACAACACTGCAAATGCGCCATGTGTAACAAATCAGTGCATGAGATTTCAGTGGGAGCCAATATAAGTTCTTTCCTTCTTCCAATCCATAATTGTGAATTTTTGGTTTTACCAGGTGTGGGGACCCAAGGGAGGGCCATACGAATTCAAGCCAGCACCATCACCGAACCATAATGACATTTTCTCTCTCAACCTTTCCCTTCCACAGTCTCTGGATAAACGGATTGAGGGTTCATTTGTCTTAAGAGAATAATATGGATAGGTAGTTCTTTGATGATGTATTCAGAGCCTGAGTAGCAGATATTGTGGCACCAAGTATACCTCGTATCTTCCCCAACTACCATGAGGTACGTACGAAGTGACTGTCCATATGGTTGGATCTCCAGATTTAGACTCAAAGTTCTTGTTGTCCAGAGAAAAGGCATCATACAGTCATAGAATACTGAATCATTTACGGTTGTAAATTTAAAAAATTTCATTTAGAGTATAATGATATAAATTTTAAATTGACATTGGTATAGTCTGGTGCCAAAAAGTTGGAGGGCATTTTAGAAGCAGACCATGTACACTTCTACCTCCATTCGTACTCCAATGGCTGCCATAATTCTGAACTCGTTACTAAATACCTTCTGCAGATGCTTATCTCAATATTCTTCCTTAAATAACGTTTTTTTATCTTTTTATTATTATTATTGAGAACTTTGTTTTTCACTTTTAACCGTATTTTCAACTTGCGCTCTGATACCATTAGTTAAGACGCACACCTCTTAAATATTTATAACTAGATATCTTGTCCGCGCAGTTTGCTGTAAATTAAATATATTATTTTTTATTTAGTTTAAATTATATTTTGTAATAAATAAAATATTAAATTTATAAAATAACTATATATATATATATATATAATTACAATTGTATTAGTTATGAAATATCAAATATAATTTTTTATGAATGGTTTTTCTTAATAATAAAGATATAAGTTTATACTCGTCATGATTAATGTGTTGAGTTTCAAAGTTCAAGTACTAATATAACAATTTATTAAAATATCTAAAAAATATTTTTATTGGAAAAATATTTATTAAATAAATATATTTTTATGTTTTTTTTATGTAAGTTAATTTGAGTTATTTTAAAATTTTACAGACACATACATAATAATATATTTGAACATTGAATATCATATTAACTAATAAAGGATTATATTTTTTTTTCCGAATATTTATATTTATTAATTATGATATTATGTGTTACTTTAAAATAATTTTCGGCATAGTAGTAATAATTTTGTATTTTTACATGTTACTTTTATGTTTGAAGTAATAATTTCGGCATAGTAATGATTACATATGGTAACTACCAAGTATGAACATATAAAAAATATATATATTAAAAAAAATTAGTAATAATAATTAGAAGGTTCATATGATAAAATTTATATTTTAAACACTCTTAAATAATTTTGTGTATTTTATTATTTTAAGTAGAAATTTTAATATATTAAAAATAATAAAACCCTAATGAATTGATTTTGAATTACAACCCTAAAACCTACAAATATAGATTTGTGAATAAAATATATTAAAAATTCATAATTATTAATAATTTTTTTAATTAATAAATGAAGAAAACTAAGCTTGAAAAAAATTAAAAATATTGATTAGTTGGTTTGTAATAAATGTTATAAATTGAAACGGTTTTTAAGGTTTAATATGGTATGTACAAAAATATTATGTCACATAGGCAATTGTAACATAAAAATATTATGTCACATAAACAATTATAACATACAATCTAGGTGGACAAATAGAATTGGATAGAAAATTACATTTTGCTTACTTGTCAACATTATATTCATCCTAGCCAAATTAATATATATAGATATAGATACTAAAAAAATTGAGTATACTCATATCTCAATAATATATTCTATTTCTTTGTATATTTTTTTCTTTTAAAACTACAAAAAAATGAAAACTGAAAGCACCTAGTGCAATGTAATTGGATTGCCTATTGTAACTTTGTCCACTACAGAAGTGAGGCAAAGTTGTGTAGGCCGGGCTCATATGGGCCAATGTCGCAAAGACAGCTATACTCCTAGTTATGTTGCAGATAAGGCGGAAAAAACAACTAACTTGACCTATAAACCGAAGAAATCTACACTGCATTAGTGCATTGTCAGGATTAGTTCATTTCGATTTTAAAATTGACTGATTATATATTTTTTATTTTTTTTAAAGTTGAGTTTAAAGTCATACTTTTTAACTCAATTACTAATTGGATTGAGATCATTTCGATTTTAGTTAATATTTTTTATTTCACATATTTAAATTATCATAATAAAATCATTTTGTATAATTTCTATATGATATATCAGTAGTTTAATGGTCCAATTTTATCAAAAACATATTTGTTTTAGTTATTCTAAGATTTATTTTAGTTTGTTTTTTTCTCTTCAAGTTTGTTTAGTTTTTGTGTTATTGACTCAATAATACAAAAAACTCCATATAAACTGAGTCTGTTCCGAGTCAATTTAATGAAGGTTGTTCATTCTTTGTGTGTACAACGCCAGTTGCAGCTCGCAGCACTTCCCTCCCTCCCTCCCTTCTCCTGCACATCTTCTACTCAAACCTAATTAAACAAATTCGGAAAGCGCGCGAAACTAACCGACAAGAAGGAAAGAACATACTCAAAGGATGCCGTAACAGAGAATCCAATTCATTGGATGCTTTTAAAATCCAAACCAACTTCATCATCATCACCACCAATTCAATACCTCCTCCTCCATTTACACACTCTGCAAAGACCTTCACCATTGCTTTAACAATGGCGAGTACCCACAAGCGTATCTTGAGGACTGTAGCTTTCGTCGCCATCTTCTTTAACTACTTACAGACCTTCCAGGGCATGTTCATGATAGCCTACTCATTCTTAATGCTGAATCAATGGAACAACCAAGTTCCTTCTCCTCCCCCACCACCGTCTGCCGGTCAGGCCATCTTCGAGTTCAACGATGTGTTGGATTCTTTACAGCTTCCTTCTCCTTGGTATATATATATAGCTTCTCTTCTCTTCTCTTATCTTATCATGCATAATAATTCATTATTACTTACGGATTCTTCATTGCAGGTTCATCTATTCCTTTATGGCGTTCGGGGTTGCTCTTTGTTGCGTCGGCTTAACGGGTTGTTACGCGGCGAGTACAAGGAAACGCTGCAACATATGCTTCGTATCCATCTCTTCTTATAGAATTATTATTTGTGACGCTTATTATTTTCGTTAGGGTTTTCTTAACCGTGTCGATGTATTAATGAAACTAGCACGAGTTTCTTGTGCTTATTCTCCTCTCGACGGAAGCAGTTATCGTGTCGTATCTAAGAGTCGATGAACAATGGGACAAAGTAACATTCTACCACGCCTATGATATACCTTATTGCACCATGTTAATAGTATCATTTTAATCGTATATATATATATATATAGAATCTTCCGTTCGATCCGACCGGACAACTTGATACCATCCGTACTTTCATGGAAACGCATGCTGAAACATGCAGAAAGATTGGCTTCTATACGATACTTATTCAGGTAGGTAATTAATTATGCATGCAACTATAGTGACGGTTATGTTTGGTCGCTAAATGTTTCGTCGTTGAATCCCAGGTGATGTCTATGGTACTAGGAATCAGTCTACGAATCCTGATGTTTCTGTGGGATATTAGCTTAGAGAAGAAGGACACTGGTGACGTCAGAGCAGTTACAGCTCAAGAACAGATTTTGGATCCTAAATTGAACGATGTTTGGAGCTTACTCGTTAAAGAGAAGGTACAGACTTATTCTCTCTTTACATACATATTGAATGAACCCCAGGTTCTATCGGAATGTCAATTTGACCCTAAATTATAACTGTTTTTTTTCTTTCTTATTGATACAGAACGGTCAGAAATACACGTTACTGATTCAGAATAAAGAAGGAAAGAAATATGAAGTTTAAAGGATGAAGGCGGTCGTATTTATAATATTTATATTCGTACAGTTCGAACCGTATTATATATATATGTATAAAAATCATCCAAAGATATCCAGATTGAGGTGATGTTGGTGTTGATAATGAATCCTTTTTCTTGAAATTCCAGACAACACATGTACGACTACGTACTTTTACTGTCAACTTTGCATGTTTTCTTACCGTTTTTTTTTCTTCTGTAATACACTTTTTGAGTGATACAAATATTAGAGGGTACTGTTAGTATATTACTCTTTAATATATATATATATATATACGATTATGATTAGAATTAAATACCATACTCAATTATTTATATGTAGAAAATTTATCATTATAATAAAACAGTTAATACACGTATTAGTTAATACACGTATTAGTTAATACACGTATTAATTAATACACGTATTAGTTAATACTATGTTTGAATGGAACATGTATTAAGATATACGTATACGTGTATAACTTAATACAGTGTTTGATTCAATATAAAACTATTCGCAAAATGACAAAAATACATTAATACCCTTAAATTTATTTTTTTAATATTAAAATTGTGTACACATAAATTGATTTAATATGTGCAAATGAACACCAGAATCACTCAAGTGTTGTCATACAAGACCATGAAGATTATAAGTGGCATTTGATAAGATTGATATGACCGCAATAAACATGGGGATCATTGACCATAACATGTCCCTTGGAAATGGGCGCCGTAGAGTGTGAGAGTCACGTCGTGTCCGGACCCTTTCGCACCACGAGGCGCTATCGACGAGTCGGGTTGTTTGAGAATGCAGCCCCAATCGGGCGGTAAATTCCGTCCAAGGCTAAATACGGGCGAGAGACCGATAACAAACAAGTACCGCGAGGGAAAGATGAAAATGACTTTGAAAAGAGAGTCAAAGAGTGCTTGAAATTGTCGAGAGGGAAGCGGATGGGGGCCGGGGATGCGCCCCGGTCGGATGTGGAACAGTGATGAGCCGGTCCACCGATCGATTCGGAGTGTGGACCGATGCAGATTGCTGCGGCGGCCCAAGCCCGATCCTTTGATACGCTCGCAGAAACGTCGTCGATGCGATCGTGTAGGCAGCGCACGCCGCTCGGCGTGCTTCGACACCTGCGCGCTCCGGGCATCGCCCTGTGGGCTCCCCATTCAGCCCGTCTTGAAACACGGACCAAGGAGTCTGACATGTGTGTGAGTCTATGGATGACAAGCCCGTTAGGCGCAAGGAAGCTGATTGGTGGGATCCCATGTGGGAGCACCGCCGACCGACCTTGATATTTTGTGAAGGGTTCGAGTGTGAGCATGTCTGTCGGGACCCGAAAATGCGGTATGCGGTTATTGGTGGGGTCCCGATCAAAATCAAGTAGCTTAATGGTGTGTGAGGACCAAGAGTAACGGTGCCATGACAGAAATTGAGACAAATTGTTAAAAAAAAGTGATGAACAAGGGTGAGAAATGTTTGAAGAGCTGGAGGTTGATAGAAAAATCGGGGAATTAAGATGTAAAACGGTGTTTTTAGAAAAAATTAGCGGGGCAAATCGCCTTACGGCAATGGGTTGCATAGAATTCGAAAGTTATGCGGTTTAAAAAAATCGTCAAAAACAATCAAGTAATTGAGTTATAGATAGGAATTGTGAGGGTTAATTTAGGATAATTAGGTTATTTTTTTATTATGTATTAAATAATACCATAGTTATATAATGTATTAGTTAATACACAATTAACACTAGAAATGTGTATTAGCTAATACATAGGTATTAATTAGTACCACCTATTATTTCTAATCAAACATAATATATCGTTAATACTTTAATCAAATACTACCTTAATCACGTATAACAAGCGGTAAATAAAACTACAGTTTTTCAGCACTAGTTAACTTACTAAAACCTATTTAGAATCCACTCGTGCGGTTGTGCCTTGCGAACTTACCGTAAATTAAAAGGTCGTCTGGGTTTAGAATTGGCGGATATATTAGTACAGTTTTTACTTTTTACTCTTAGAATTTGTAATGTTTATCATTTCCTCTTCTTCTTTTTTTTTTTAATTTAAAATTTTAAGCTCAAAAAAACAAAAACAAAAAAAACTGCTGCATCTCCAGATTCTCTTTAAGAAACTTACACAAATACCTTGACAGAGGCCAGCTGCTATTGAAATTGATCAAAGATTCAAATCCACTTATTATAATTAAGAGATATAAATCGTAATATCAACAATAATACATATATATATATATATACACATACATATGATAATATAGTGGAGTGGAGGAATTTGAAAACTAAATTATTGAATGCTTTATATCAAACCCTTTTACCTAACAAACAAATCAGCAACCGCATCATCTAAAAACTCTTCCACTAACTGCTTCTCAATTTCCATCCCCAAATTGTCTATTTCCAGACTCAGATTCTCCCTCCACCCTCCACCAACCACCGCGTCCCTCACCACCCTTTCCACCACCAGTCTGGTCCTGTCATTCTCATCCTCCTCACACACATCATCAAAGAACCAACCCTTTAATTGGGCCCACATGTGGTCCCCGCTTATTGATATTGTTCTGTCCCGAGCAATCTCGATAATCATGGCATTCACAAAATCAAACACGAGATTCTGATTCGATCTCCATTGCCTTCTCTTTGTTTCATTTGGTGGTTCTTTGTCAAAAAGGGTGGATAGCTTGTTCCTCAAGGATGGATCAAGTGGAGATTCGGGAGAATGCCAACTCAGACCTGATTTTGATAGCAGTTTCTCGATAAAATCTAATAAGTCTTGCTTTTCTTCCTCGGTGAATGAGGGGCCCGAATGTGGTTTAGATGGGCACGGAGATGTTGATCCTAAGAAGGCTTCATTCCATGAAAGTGTTCGAGACATGGATCCAATGGGAGGCGATTTGTCAATCAGGTTTGACCGGAGTGACTGACAAGACATGTTTTTTCCTGTTTCATACGAGTAGAAGCTGCATAAGATTATGAAACAGAAGCAATTTTTATTTTTTTTGCAGTAATTGGTTTAATTGAAAGATGTGAAGGTTAATCTACGGTTACTGAAAGATTCTTGAACATCCTCCTCAAAAGAATGATCAAGAACTGAGATAAGACTCGGTTGATCATGATCCTCTCTCATGCGTCTGTCCACCAAATGATTTGAGATAGATGAACCCACCTGCAAAATTTGGATTATAACCCAGAAATTGACAGTGAAACTATAGTTTGTAGAATGATTAATACAATAATTACTCACCTTTGCATGGATACTTTCAGTAAAATCTGGAGTTCCACCACATTTCTGTGAAACGTCTCTGTTCTCTTTCTTTGATTTTCTGCTCTTTGAGAAAAACATACTCGATAATCTCCATAACAGACCATCGGTCTTCTTGGTTGGTTCTTTAGGTGCTTCAATGCTATCAGATTCATCATGGAATGTAGAAGAAGGTGCAGATTTGGATCTTGAAAAATTCCTTCTGGGCGAGTCACATTGAACTTCTTCTATCTCATTAAGAGGAACCGATTGTGGGGACTCTTGATCTTCATGAGTTACTGACCTTTTATCATCTGTAAGAGAAAGCATCTCACCTAATGTACTGGAACTCCTTCTATGGTGTGTTTGTTGTTCAAGAGAAGCTTGTTTAGATGCAATCAGTGCCCATCTCTGAGAAAGCCTCTTTTTTGCTTCTTTACAAACTGATGATTCTGGAGAATAAGATGCACGGCTGAAGGATGACGATGAACAAGGGCTCTCAATTCTGTTTAAAAATTCCCAAGAGTGTCTTGAAATTGGTGATGTAGTTTCAAAATCACTGCAGTTTCCATCCACATACTCAATTTCTGACTTCTTAAATGGACTATCACCGCCATTTGAAAAGGCAGAGGCATCCCTCCAATTAGCGGTAAGAATTCCACTAATCTCATTTGCCTGAGATTCTTGAATCTCCCCATCTTCAACTTTCTGGAACAAAATGTCATCATGCAAGTTCCCAGGAGCCTTCCCATTACCAGGCTTCAACAGAACTATTCGAGTTGGCTGACTAGCAAAAGCATCCTCATCATCACAAGGTGGTGAAAAACCAGAAACCGGTGATGATTTCTTGGTTTGCTGTTCATCACAAATTACCTTCGTAGGTTTAAGAACAGTGATGCGCTTTGTCTCAGGAAGCGGAGGAAATGACTGTAATTCATGAAGATGCCTTGATATCAAAGAATTAGGTTCTTGAAGGAACTTCAGAAATAAATCTCTATTGGAGCTCAGAACTTCTACTGCATCCTGGAATTGCTTCGACTCGCGAGATTTTTCATCAGAAGCAAGAAGTTTTGCTTCCGAGAACTTCTGACGAACAAGAGCCATCCTTTTCTCATTTACACTTTTACTCTTCTCTGGTGAATTCTCTTTGATTGAGTTTTCGTTCTGAGATTGCTGCCACATATCATAGATGTCAGTGAAATCACCATATTTTGTACATCCATGCAGCATTTGCATTTCTGAGTAGCTGCGACCATGACGGGAGTGCTCGATCTTCTTCACCCCTGTCAGACTCTTGCTTCTGTTATGTTGTATGTTATCATTTGATCGGCTTCTTTGAGAGACTGAGGAAGGTAATTGCATCGGAAGGGAATCAAGACCCATTAGTTTTGCAACCAGATTAGGCGGACTCTGCTTAGAATCAACTTCTTTTGACATCTCCTGAGCTATCAGCATCTTCATCGGTGTCCCAGAGAATTTTCTCTTTGATGAACTTTTTCGTAAATCTGACATAATCTGCATAAGTCAAATAATAAACAGTATGTTATACAACACAGGTGTAAAGGGAGAAGGTATTTATGCTCTTTAAAGAAGTCACCGCAAGATTTAACCTTTTATGAATACACTGCTGTTGTCTCCTCTAATCTACTCCAAGAGAGCAAAGAGCCTGCCAACAGAACCACCTCTATGTCAAAATGACAAATAAATGACACGAAGTATTAGCTTTTTTCTTCTTTTTCCTGTTCATAGTTATCAAAATAAGTCCAAGAAACAAAAATATTGGTAGTCATCCATAAATAGATTCAGATAGAATTTTTCCATGCAAATAAGTTGCAGCATAGGAAAAAAAAAGAGGTAGATAGCATATGACGAAATCACCATCATGAATTGTTTTATCAGCAAGCAGCTTAGTTTCCATATGCACTAGGTTTGAACAAATTCATTGTGTATCCGCAAACTTGCTTCTCATTTGTCGATTCTGATAAGCCCTCCTTTCACTGAAAGGAATCATGAAAAGAAAATGTTACCTACTTTTAGTTTGACGAACATGCCAGCCGGAACTTCAGTGAAAACTGTACTTTGCGAATGGACATAAAACATAAATAGAACATTTTTATGGAGAGAACATTATGGATACGAAATGGGCAAACCTCTGTCAGTTCCAATACTATTAAGATGGTCAATAAAATTGAAACAAAGTTCCTTAATCCCTTTCAAGCTTGAAACAGAAATATATATATGTTTAGGTTCCAGTAACAATAGAATAAAGACCTTGGAGCACAAGACGCCATCTAAGCGTAGCAAAGGTTTAGGGGAAGAGGGATAACACTGAATGTCCAACGTTAAATCCAGAGGAAAGTTAACAATGCCCACTGTGTTATCACATAATGTGTGCTTTTGTGGGCCTGAAAGAACTGTTGGTAGCTTCAAATGCACGAAAATCATGATCCTTAGTTTCTTACTCTTATCACAAAGTAATGGATAAAATACTGATCACCGACGAAAGGAATCCAGTCCAAAGTTCCAACTTATTGCAGAAAGGTTCTTGAAGCAGAGAGTGCAAAAAGAACCATTTAGTGATCAGAGAATACAAGATAAGCCCAGATGGATGAACCCCAACCGAGCTGTAAGTCTGTAACCATTAACCACCACCATTTAGACAAAATTAAGGGCGCTTCACGAAATTCCTTAATTGGAAGCTAAAGACCAAAAATTTACAAAATAGGAAGAAATCCACAAGCACAATTTTTCATGGATAGCAATTATGATTCATAAACAAATGAAGAGCATAATAAAGTTCGAAATTTAGCTCGAAGAGCTTCAAAGGGGCATTGCTTAGAGCAAATTGACTTCAATGGGAAACTTCCACCAACAGATAAGCAGAATTTTTTCATTTCAATTTCAAGAGAGATTCGGACAGCAATCAACATGGAAAGAGAAATAGAAGAGAAGAGCTCGAAGAACAGCAATCTCAGAGAGATGGAACAGAGAGAGCTCCAAGGCAAATAAGAGCTGTAAGAACTGACACTTTAGAGAATGCAGTGACCAGACCTGAAACCATCTCGAGTCGACACAGAGAGACGGAGACGGTCGAAGTGGAGAAGAAGGTACCTGCGTTGGCCGAAGCCGAAGCCGGGGAGAAATGTAGTCGGGGCGGGGAAGGAATCAGAGAGATCTGGAGCTCTTTCCGTCTCTTTTCTCTTCACACTGATTCTGTGCGCTGTACGCGTGCGCGTGAGTCTGGGAGAGAGAGAGGTGGACTTGCAACTTGCAAGAGAAAATACTGGATCCTGCCATTTCTCTCTTTTTTTGTCTTCATTTTCTATTTTGGGTACAATAAATTTCTCTTTTTTTTTATTTAATTTTTATTTCTAATATGGGGCATTTCAATTTGAAAAATGTAAATTTTTATAATAATAATATACCTTTAGGCCTGGTACTTATACTTTTTTTTTAAAAATTTAATAGGAAGGATAATGGATTAACCATTTTACTTTTTAAAATCTATCATTGTATGAGATATAATTGTATTCTTTTAAGTTTATTTCAAATATTATTGTTCAAAATTTCAAAAATAAATTTTGAAATGAGTACCTCATTTATGGTGCATAATAATGATGTGGAATGTTTATAATCATTTTCTTACTTTTATTTGAGAAAGGTAGAACAATGATGTGAATGTGAGTTTAGGAGGGAAATTAGTTTAATCTCATACATTATTTTAAAAAATTGCATTTAAATAAAAAGAGCTCTTGTGTTATTCCAAAAATAAAATTACATTGAATTAATTAGACAAACTTTATAGTTACCAAAGGTTTTTTTGTCATATTATAAGTTATATAAATACATAGCATGCAATTACTAGAATTAGTGAAATGTTACCTTCAACTAATTTAAATTTAATAATTTTACAAAGATGAAGACAAGTTTCTACCTACTACCTTATCTCTCAATCATTGAAAATAAATTATCATTATTACTATTATTATTTTGACAAACCACAATTAAAAGGCTAAATTAGATGATAGATTTGGAAGTTGGAATTAAATGAAGGGCGCTAAAAAAGGCTAAAAAATTTAATTATTTATTTAATATTGAAGTCTTCTACAATCTTCAGTTTTTGCAAGGGCGCTGGAATAGGACAGAAAGGAGATTCATCATTGGAGTATTATTAGGGAAAAATAATAATATATTGCAATTTGCACGTTGAAAATAGTTCTCCATAAAACCCAGAGATGGTCTTAATTATTGAGGGAAAATTTTATTAAATTATAATATATGTATTGCTTTGTTTGGTATCCATTAATAATTTAATAATACTATGCAAGTCCAATGTTGAGAATAGTATAATACCACCAATCGTTCGAAACATTTGGAGAAAAAAAAAACAATTCTTTCCTACATATATATATGGTTGATATTCTTTAATTTACATCAATAATATCTCAATACACATCATAATTAAGGAAGAGGCGACGTATTAGCAAATTAGGGAATCGAAAGGATGAAAAATAAGATACAAAATTATGTGTAATATAATAAATGGTAGGGGTGTCATACAAGTTAGACTATAATGACATTGGTGCAAACAAAATCGCGGATGGGGCTAACCAAATCTTCTACATGTTTGTCTACATCCAAATTGGACAACAAAGTCACTTTTTTCTTTTCATTTACTGTGCATTATATATAAAGTTAGGTTATTGACAAATTGCTACTCTAAACTCACCAATTTGCCAAAAAAATCATTATTTTAAAAATTCTGCTTATATTCTTTCAAAAGAACATAAAGCTATTTTCATTGATTTTTAACATGAGTAATTTTATTTTGACCATAAATATAAGTTGTGTTCAATTTTAAGACATGTCGTGTGCAATTTAAATGACTATTTACTAGTAGAAGATAAAAATAAATTAGAAAAGGCTGTGATGGTGGTTTGGATCCTGACTAGGAAGTTTGACCAATACCTAGGTATGTAGTTGAACAATAGGAATAGATTACTAGTTTCTGATGTGGTGAAGTATGAGAAACCCAAAATATAGAGTAGGAATGAAGAAGGAAAGGGCCATGAAAGTTCAGGGGAGTTGAGATGATGGTTGTCATTGGAAGGAGCGGGGCCGTTGCGGTTGAAGACAGCTATATTATCTACTAGTCATATTCTATTTATGAGAAGATGGATGGAACCTAACATACTAATACATAAGAGAGAAGATGGAAATGTGAAGTAACAGACATACCTTTCAGCAACCAACATTCCTGCTGAATCTGTCATGTTCATCCACAGATCTTAAGTTCCTTCATCTGGGGTAGTTAAATCTCTTCGACCAGCTACATAATAATTTCTCACGTTCATTACTGTAATGGAAGGAAAAAGACATGCTTTTATTGTTAGAAACTTACTGAACTTGAGAGGCTACCAAATTGATGATGCAACAGAATGAGAATGCTGCTGCTGAAGAGCTTAGTACCTTACCCATCTTCTCTGCGATCCAGCACTTCAGTAGTGCAGAACTCAGGCAAATTGAAGTAACTTTCAGAGGATGATATTGAAAGATGTAGATGGTTCAGAGATGTGACTGGATCTGGATCATCAAATTGGCCACAATAGCTATTTGAATTGTCGTTAAAAATAAATTCACTGCAATCGGATCTCAGACGTAATACATCAACACTCAAATCACAATGATTACTTCTCTGCTGATGATGATCATCGATCCAAAAGTTCAACAAACTGGAATCATGAATTGCCTCTTCGTTTGGAGAAGTAATGAAGTCTCTTTCATGTTTGTCACTATCAAAATCCCATTGGAGCATGGACTTTCTGTCAGGAACCAACGGGTTTGAATCTGAACCAGGAAATTCATTAGGGGAACTGAATGAATCAATGGCGTATCCTTTAACTGGAAATGCAGATCGGGATTCAAATGTAGGATTTAGAAGAACAGGCCTAAAATACCCCAACATGAAATCAGCTTCTTCAGATTTTCTAACTGGGGAATCCATAGTTGAGAAAATTCTTTCACCGGGATATGGAGGAATATACCCATTTTTCCTTGTCGTGAAGCCAATATCCTCAGATTCCCGCCAAGAAAAAATAGAAGTTGAGCAAATTCTTTTAGCAGATTTACTCGACCAAGAAGGTGAAGAATCATAATCCCAGCAAGGTTCATCGAGAATCTTGAAGGGCTCTGGAGGCTTCTTGTGAGATTCTTTGTGAATGTCCTTGTCGAACAAAAGTGTCTTTAAATTCCAATCAGGACTGAGCTTGTTGTCATCCTTGTCCATGTAGCAGATCCTGTATATCCTTTATCAAATTGGCATAAACATTCCCTGATAAACTGCAGAGCTCACTCCTCAATCCACACACACACATACACACGCATACACCAAAAGAAAATATAATGATGCTCACCCCTTTGAATAGACCTCACTGATTTCACAAGATGAGGTATTAGTCATCCAGTGGTGCAGATCCTCTTCGTGCTCGACAAAATTATGTGGCAATCCTTGATCAGCTAAAGTTACTGATTAAAAATGAAGAGTTATTACAGGATCAAAGATATCAGAGTGCAGATACCACAAGTAGACAGAAACTTAACATTTGATTTTGAAGTTTGTGAAGGCGCAAATCAGTTAGATATCAGAACAAGAATAGATGATAGAGACAACAAAGACATATGACCATCACCAGCAGATTCTTATTAAGTTTCCTAAACATAAGTAGGACTGCTGCAACTAGAAGGTGCTACAGGCACAGATAGCAAAACCATGAAGAATTGAGAAAATAAGCAATTGGTAGTGCTTTCTAAAAAGAAAGATGAATTATATTTTGGAATACCAACCTGATTTTTCTGGTGTAGGTTCAACCGGGGAGGAAAAGGTATTGAAATTTAGTGGCATTACATCCTCGTCAAGCAATGATGAAACAGCATCCTTATCAGCAATTTGAAAACCAACAGAACTTCCTATCAAGAAAGCCTTTAGCTAGCACGTAATATTTCATAACTGTATTCAGGAGTTATGTCTGTACTACCTCCAGGACCTTCAGCTGACGAAAGAAATTCAGATTGGCATTTATTTACATGCGATGGATCAGATTGAAATTTGTGTGAGACACCTTCCTTAATCTTCTGGAAGAATGCGTATTCGGATGTCTTGGGTCCACTAACTGCAAGGTACTTTTATTAGATTAACCTTCAAGCGCCATAAGTTGTATAGTGAGTAAACAATTTAGCTCAAATTTTCAATCAAATAAAATTAGCTTCAAAATGTTTTTAGCCTATAAAACTTGTAGGTCAAGCTTGAAGGAAATTCAGAGATCAACGTATTTACATTTTTGCATTGTGTTTGCTTCTTTCCAGATCAAGGAATCTTCAGGTCTGCAACCAGAAGGATCATTCTCATGAACATGGGAAAACTTCAGTCTTTTCCTGCAGCCAGTATCTATGGGAGTTGCAAAGGTAATTATACAAAAAATGAGTAAAGGAAGGATTCAATAACATTTTACAGATGAATGAAGTACAGAAGACTAGTTCCCTGTGGCATTCAACATCACAAAAGTTAGCTCTTCGCTTTGCTAGTCCATACCGATCCATTGATTTGCTAATCTTCATGAACAAATTTGGCCCAAGAGATTAAGGACATCCAAACCAGAATTCAAGGCTAAGTAGCAATCGTGATATTGAATCTGAAACTGAATCAAATTCTGAATGATGAACAAACTTCAGGACATTAAAATAAGTTTGCGAATGCCGATCAACAGTTGAGCTTATTATTTTGCAAATACTTAACAAATTCGAAGAGGCATTCTCTAAATCAATTAATTATGACAATTATAGGTGAAGCAAATAAAAATTTCATGGAAAACGTCGTCAGAGATCCAGATCAAATATATTTCAACTAAAAGTATGATCCGACATAGATCGTTGATTTTGGCAGGAAAAAATGAATTGAGAAACAAAAAGTATAATGGTTATCCATTATGAAAAGATATACCTTCTTGTCGGCGATTTTTCGCCTCTCCAAGGCGTCTCTCAGAGTTGAGAACTTCATGAAAACCCCTCGCGCTTCCAGGGCGAGTTGAGAAACCAGATGGAATTACTCGCTTCATCGAGGAGCGTTGCTTCAGTGATTCCAGGAGCAAAGCGGAGCGAAACTGTTGTTCGTGGAAATGGAAAATGGAACTTTCGCGCGCGAAAGTGGTTGGGCTACCTTAGTATTCGGACCAATACATATGTTTAAAATATTTGCCTTGGACTTCAAGTTCAATTAATAGATTTTGAGTCTCAGTAAGCGATTTCAAGCCCCAGCCCTTATCTTCCTAGGGCAAGGGCACTTCGGCCTTCGTATTGATAAAACCAGCAAGGAATAGAGCAAAAAATCTAGAACAAGCAAACTTGTGGTTCATTGGGTCAGTTCCTTCAACTGGTAACCTCCCCCTAAATACAAACCCTAAGATCTAATCAGTTCAATAATAATGAAAACATAAACGAACCGTCAAGAAGGAAGAACAATCGTCAAGAAGAGAAAACGGCAAAGCAACAATACAGAAACCCTAGACTAGAAAACGAAGAGACACAAGATTGAAGCGGCTGAAGAATGAAGACGGTTCCGTCTGAAGAGTGAAGTAGACATAGACATTTCCAATCTCTAGGATGCTAATACCATGTACCCTAGGCAATTTTAGGATTTCAAATAGCCTTTAATTAATTGGTGGCGACTCTTTCAATTTTCGGTTCAGTTGATGACCCCGCTCGACCGGACCCTTCACTCGCCAAGACCCGAAAATTTTCGAGCGAAATAAACCGATAAAAATAGTTTTCATAAAGGGTCGGAGAAAGTCGGATCCGACGTCCGACATGGTGTATGGTTAAAAAGTTTCACTAAGATTGTATTGTGATAACTCAACTGTTGTGATATGGCTAAGAACAATAAAAACGGTAGTCGAAGTAAGTACATCGACATCAAATATTTGGCCATTAGAGAACGTGTTAAGGAAAATAAAGTGGTCATTGAACACGTTAGCACTGACTTGATGATTGTTGATCTTTTGACTAAATGCATGCCCCTAAAGAATTTCAAGGATCATGTAGAAACAAAGAATGAGACTTGGTTCCATGATGTAAGTATTCATTGTACATATATTTGTTTTTTGTGATACTCTTATTCAGTCGATGTTTTCGCATTTGGTTTTGTGCACATATATGTTTGTTTGTTAATTTTGAGAAAAATATCGCCAAAGTTTGAACCTTGAATGAACATAGGGTTTATTCATTAAATTTTATTGGTTATCGTTGAGAAACTTGATATATTGTAATACATGGAAGATAATACTCACTATAAGAGGACATATCACCATAATTCATATATTTCTTTTACTCATTAAGGAGAATGTTGGTCTTTCTTCTACTGTAATCTTGATTTAACTGAGTCATCAACGACCATAATATTTTGACATATTTAACGACAAAATTGATGGATAGTTATCTGTTAATACATTTAACATTTTTTTATAATTTAAAGATGTACAAAAACAACTCTTTCAAATATCTTAGTGCATTTAATACGTTATTTACGTGTTTGTTTTCTTCTTAAATTGTAAGTGAAGGTTTAGCTTTCTCTTTCTTTTAGTCTCTCTGTTGTAGAAAACGGTTGTTTACTGGTGTCATGGTTCCATCCCCAACCGTCCATAATCCCTTCATTCCATTAAGTAACCCTCTGAATGAATATTTACCATTTCCCCCTCCCTCTTCCTTTTTCTCTTCCTTCCCCTACAAACTACCCTGCATCTCATAATCTGTATTTCTTTCCAAACGTGAGATGCCGTGATATCATCGTCACTTCTCATCCATCTTAAGTTTGACACCAAACCCTAAACATATATACATATATATATATATATATATATATATATATATATATATATATATATATATTGCCTTCTCTACACCAACTGTACTGTAGTGAGGTAAGCTTACAGCTAAACTGTAGTACTGATCAATTGATTCTAAACCCTACTGAGAAGCATGGTTGGTTGGTGACTGTAGGCGCCGAATGATAGCAATTAGCACACGAATAATATAACGGTAAAGATACATACTACTTAAGAAATGAAAAGGATCTCACATATGATATATATTACATACATATATATAAAAAGCTCAAACTGCTCCAATCTAATGAAACGTCCATTTCTTTTCACAAATGATCACATTATTGAATGGACTGATGCTCAAACTACTTCATCCCATGCATATATATCACCAGCAATGTGCATCATCAGGATTCGTCTAACCTTCTTCATACTTCATGAGCCACGTACAAATCCAAGAAACCTGAATCCTTCCAATCCATTTCAACATGATCACAGATTATACATATATAATATATATATATATATATATATACCATCCTGCATAATCAATCAAACTATTATTGCATCAGTTCATATTCACCTCTCGTCATAATCACTTTCATGTTTGATTACATATACCCCATGTTCATGAAGTCTAAGCCAACAAGTTCTTGGATTACTTGTCCAGACTAGGGTTATCGTTATCAATTACAATTTGATATAATTATAAGAGCTTATACATATATATATATTATATTTAAAATTCTCTATCATTACATTATTTTTTTTCAGGATGAGGAAAATAATAAGAACTCATGAATGGGTGCTTTAAGCACTAGTGAAGACCTCTCCTCTTAATTGCAGAATAGTAGAGATGCGTAATTATGGTCGTTTTGACATGATACAATCCCATACACATCAGCTTTAAGCTAATTTATATATATAATTATTTGTAATTTAATATAATATCCACAAAAAAAGGTACGACCAGTAATTAAATATTGGAATTAAGAAACCTTAAACTTTATTTTAGTGAATCATCTGTTTCTCAATGATTTGTCAGATATTTAGAATGGTCCAATTCTATCAACTTCGAAAAGAGTAATTAATTTGTTTATAACGTCAATTAGGAGTAGAATTGGGGCACAGGATCTTGTGAAATCTTAAAAGACACAAACACATTATGCTTATTTTTTATTGAATAATATATAGATAACACACTCATGAATGTTTGGATAAAATTTGAATGGAAGTATTTTAATTATTTAAAAAGATACTTTCTTTACAATGCAAGTAGATATAATGTGTTTAATTTTTTTTAAAAAAATTAAGGCTCAATAGAAATGGATACCTTTAGAACCATAAATAGGGCACTCAATCAAACACTTTGCTTGGATACCTGAAAGAAGGTTTGTTCCTCCTTCATTTTGGATGAATTTAAAAAAGAGATATGCGATAACATCTTAAGTATCAATTTAATTAATAGTCTAAATAAGTGCTAGTTAACCTTTTATTTATAAAAAAAAAAGGGTGCATTTTGCTAGTTTCGTATGTCAAATTGTGACGGAAACTAGTATGTTTTTTTTGTGCAAATGATAGCTGAACTTTTGAAAAATAAAATTTCAATTTTCAAACTGAATTTTGCAAAATTTTGCACTTTGCATGCTGAATTTTGAGAAAATTGCAATTTGATAGCTAATAAGTGATAGACATACATATATCTACATTACCATTTAATATCAAATTTGATAGAATTAGCAAATTGTAATTTTTTATAAAGTCAACTAGCAATTTGTTCAAAAAACACAGTTTAGCTAACAATTTATCTAATTTTCAAAATTCAACTAGCAAATACGTAATTAATTTAAATTAAAAAGGGTCTAATAATTATGTTTAAAAAAAATCATTCATGTTTAAGTGAATCGTTTCCAAATCAAGAAAGGAATACATTTTTTTTTAAAATTTTATCGTTCTAATTCAGTCGATGAATCGTTTCCGAATAATGAAAATTAAAGCTTCATCCTTTTCCTCTTTTATTTTTAATTTCTCTCAATTTTCATTAATGTAGAGAACTCAAACAAAGCCTAAATATGTACAATAATAATATATATAATTAGAGACTTAATTATATCTTAGGAATTTACAACTTAATTACCAATAAGGCAAGGAAAACAGTAATTTTTGTAAATCATTCAAGAACATTATATGATTAGGGCATGCAATTAATCAAATTCATCATTACAGAATTGGATTCAATGTAAGATTTCCAAAACTAACTGCAGTGTCTTTCTTAAATTCAAACCATTGGATATATGTTCAATACCATGCCAATCAAGAAGCAAGAATGATCTTATCATGAAATTAATTAATCCATTTTATTAATAAAATAAATTACCATTTTCAATAGCAGGTGCTTGGAGACCCAGACTGGTCTGTTGATGGCGTGCCTTGATCATTTGCTCTCTTCTTTTTCTTCTTGTAAGGGATTCCTCTAGCCTTGGCCTGACACTCCCTCACCTCCTTGAGGTAACTCCGGATTGCACCGGTAGCAAATGGGTTGGTCTCCGGTGTCCCTCCATTCTCCTCATAAGCTGCCCTAAGCCGTCCGATTAGGGCATCCAAGCTTCCCCAAGCCTGCCTTAAGGGACAAGTACAAGGGGCAGGAGGCTCTGGCTGCCCGTAAAAGATACAGTCTTGTAGGTGTACCTTAGTCTTTCCGAACTGATCAAGGTACCTGAGGAAGTCAAGAACATGGTTGCAGTTGCACTGAGACATCGCAACCGGAGGTCTCTGGTTCCTCAGATACTGACCAAAGGTGTTCCAGTCCCTCCTCTTCTGTGACTCGTAGCGGCTCAGCGTTGGCGGCTGCTGGTGATCCCCTAATGATGAACCCTCCCCAGACATCTGATCTGGTCTTCTTTTGATCGATCGTATGAAGAAACTTAAGGAACAATATGAATCGAACGATTTAGAGGTAAAAGAATAGGAGGATTATATTGGAGGAGTAGAAGGAAGAAGATGAATTAATGATGCATCATGGAGCGCTTGACTAGACGCAGCATGGGGGCCATATTGAAATATATGTTAGATTGCTCTTTTTATATTATTTACTATAATTTTCATGTTAGTGTTGATAGGTCCACGTTGCTTTCTTTCATAGCTTGGAATGGATGGATCTTTTCTTCATCTTTCGTTGTCCCCCAACATTAATTATTTTTTTACCACTACTATAGTGCCATTAGGTTATTTAAATATTATAGATTATTGATGCTAATATAGCCGAACCGAGACAAGCCAAGCCAAGCCAAGCTGAATAATAGTAGCAAATTAAAACCAAACTCAGCTTGCAAAGAGAAGGCATGAACTGTAGACGGATGTGTAATGTGTAGTGTAAGTTGCTCCAAAAAGTACGTAATATGAAAACATTGAAAAGTCGAGGTATTATAAGTTGAACTGACCTAAACTATGCTTCCAAAGACAATAATTAAAATAAGTTACAAACCTTGCGATTACATTTAGTTTAGAGTACGATTTGGTTGGGTAATTTTCGCTCTTGTGAACTTTTAATTACTTCAAATATTATAACCGCACTGCATTATAATAAATAATACATACAATGAACTATATAAAATAGGGTTGATCATGGGCGGTCCAGTCCGGTCTTGAAGGCAAGATCGAGACCGAAATTTCGGTCTTGCCTTCTGGAGGAACGAGACCGAGACCGACCTCGGCCAAAAAAGCCCGCCCGAGTCGGTCTTTCTTGACACGGGTCGGTCTCGGTCCTGGACTGAATCTACACAAAAAAAACTATGAGTTCACAGTATTTTTTAGTAAAAGGCGAATGAATAGTTCACCTCTCAAAGAAACACTATGAACTCACTATATTCTTTAGTAAATTTATCAAGATTCAGCTTTTATAGAGATAGAAAACCTCCAAAATATTCCACATTCCTTTCGGTGTGGTATTATGAAAATCTCAAATCCACATACATTCGGTCCGGTCCGGTCCTAAACGAGCTTTCGGGAAGAAAAAAAACCGAGACCGAGACCGACCTTGAAGAAAAAAACCCGCTCGTTCGGTCTCGGTCCTAGTCGGGCCGGTCTTGTCGGGAATTCAGTCCTACAGTCTTTTTTTATCACCCCTAATATAAAATACACAGTGTGACAATTGTCACTTATTAATAAATATAACGGTTATTACTTTCTAATAACAATTCTGAATCTAAATTTAAACTTATAGGATAATAAATTATACTATCGGAAGCTTATTCTATATAACGATTTCAAATATATTTTTATTTAAGTTTGTTGCTCATCTCTAAACTTATAATTTCAGATAATAAATCAAACACCCGCCACCATATCACACTCTCTATATACGTATAAGAATAAATATATAATTTATATAAATCGACGTATCATAATTGGAATGGAGCTGCACTATTCCGATTTGGCTTGTGTATATAATAGAGGAGTGTGTATATAATAGAGGAGTGAGAGGGAAGAAGAAAATATAAATGAGATCTGGTCTCCAAGATTTCATGTCGCTGTTTTACTCGATCGTCTTTATCAGAGAATAACTCAAACAAATGCAGATACACGTACGTACATACCTATATATGTATATATACGTCTAAACTAATAAAATTCTGCATAATTAATTTTAAAAAAAAACATGTAACCAAAATGTAGATATAAATTTATAAGGGGGTGTTTGATTGGTGCATTAAGTATGTAATAGTATTAACTAATACATGTATTAATTAATATAATATTTAATTAAAAATAATTGTATGTATTAAGTAATACTTATGTATTAGCTCATACACAATTATTGTGTTAATTGTGTATTAACTAATACATTAACCATGATATTATTTAATACATAGTAAACACTATACACGGTAAAATTATGTATGTATAGTTTTTTATGTATCGTATTATACGGTCAGTCCGAAAGTTAAAAATCAACGTCTAGTTAACGTCATTTATGTTGTAATTAAATTATCTATTCACTGTAATTTTTTTGATTTTGTTTTAAGTAAGTATATAATTAAATTTCTCACCTAATGCATTTAATCATTTAGGTCAAATTATATGACAAACGATGTTATGTTAAAAAATTAAATATATATCTAATAAAAAAAGTCCAAAAAAATTGTCCTAGATAGATAATTGAACTTCACCATAAATGTCGTCAACCGTGGTGAGTTTGGACTTATAAGGTCTGGTTTATTTTTTTAAGTCAAATTTTCATATCTCAACTTATGGCAGAGCGTATAGTCAATCTGTATGTCCAAATTTAATATTTTTTGCATCATTTGAATCACAATTAAAATATCTACTAACTATAATTTTTTATTTTTTTAATACGTACATAATTTAATTTTTAATTAAACATCGAGTCGTCGAAAAAGAAAGAAAAAAAGGAAGCGAACGCTGCCCATTGGTAGCGTCCAAAACGCTACCCGGGGTAACACATTTTGTAAAAAATAACGCGCTATCTAGGGTGATAAAAAAAGACTATTGGACCGAATTCCCGACAAGACCGGCCCGACTAGGGCCGAGACCGAGCGGACGGTTTTTTTCCTTCAAGGTCGGTCTCGGCATCGGGCTTTTTTCCCCGAAAGCCCGATTAGGACCGGCCCAAACCGAATTTACTATACAAACCCTAAAAAATAATGATGTATGTTTGGAATTATGAGAGAAAATGAACTTTGTTTAGAACTTTGTATGTTTGTTACTTGGTTGATTTGTACTTTGTAATTTTGTTACTTTGATTCCAATGATGTTTGTATTTGGAAAAATTCAAATTTTTTTTTTGCCAGATTCGGTTCATGACCGAGACCGGCTCGAGTCAAAAAATACCGACTCGGACGGGCTTTTTTGGCTGAGGTCGGTCTCAGTCTCTATCATCCAGAAGGAACGACCGAAATTTCGGTCTCGGTCTTGCCTTTAGACCCGCCCCGCCCAGATCAGCCCTAGCGCTACCCATGGTAGCGGTTATGCCTAGATTTTTAAATAGTTTTTTTATATACTTACTTTTCTAAACAAATTGTTGTATGGCCTACTTTTACAAAAAAATTCAAAAGAATAGGTTAAAGTATTTATTTAGATTCCTCTTTAATATTTAAACGAGTATGCTAAATATTGTAATAATATTAAACGTAAAATGAGCTCTTCCATAAAATGGAAAAAAGGGGAGTAAGTTTGCGAGTTCATCCGATAAGAGATGTGAAAGTCGGATCCAGACTTGTGTGCTTCCTTCAGAAGGTTTCAGAGAGGTAGGGATTTATTCGATTGCAGCTGGGGAACACTAACTTAGGTATGTTTTCTTTAGCGAGAGAGTTAACTGAGTACATGTACTGGTAAAATGTTAATAATTTAGTTAATGATGAGCAGTTTAGTTTTGGATATATTCAGTATATCCCGTCTTATATCTAGGTAAGGTCTTTATCTGATAGTAATTAGATATTCCATATCTTATCTTTAATAAACAGATGATGAAGAGTGATGTTATTTTAAGAATGAGATTTATGCATCGAGGGTAAAACCTAAAGTGTTCTAACTTAAGACTTGAGGTAAAGGGCATTACCTAAAGCGTTTGTTTTCTATTTGAGTGTTAGGACACCAATATATGACCTAGTATCCCATAACAAAATCATCATTAATTAGTTAAAACGTAGAACACGACCACATCTATAGAATATCTTATAATGAATGAGAACCTATTAACAAGAATGAACCTTGATTTCATTAGACAGATATGATACCTAAAACGAATTTAGCGGACCGAACTCACCTAACCAAATCCAAATCCAGTTAGCATAGTGGAATTTTTTACAAAATTCAATTTCAAAATTACAACATTCTCGATACATCAATTTCTAATTTCACAAAATTAGTACAAATGAATTAAATAAACATAATGCATGCTTTAGTTAGTATTTAACAATAAATTAAATAAAATTACTAAATTAGTTTTATTAAAGTCAATTAATAATTTATTTATAAAACAATGTATACAAACTTCCAAAATTTATTAACTCTTTAGTCTATTAAATTAGTCAAATCCAGCATTAATTTTTTTATATTTATTTTAAAAAAACTAGCAAATAATGAATGTCAATGTTAAAACTTAGCTAGTAATTATAGGTGTTTAACCAATTTTTTTAAAAAGTAGGTATTGTAAATTTATTTTTTAGAAAAGTAAGTATATAGGAAAATAATTTAGAAATATGGGTATACGCGCTACCCACGGTAGAGCGTTTTTTCAATAGGCGTTATTCAAGGTAGCGTCTATTCCAAATCACTTTTTTTTTTAATGTTGATGTTTCAATGTTTAATTAAAAATAAAATTATGTATCTATTAAAAAAAAATTAAAAAAATAGAGTAAGTATATATTTTAATTGCGATTCAAATGATGCAAAAAATATTAAATTTGGATTTACGGATTGACTGCACGCTCTGCCGTAAGTTGAGATATGAAAATTTGACTTAAAAACTATAAATCATACCATATAAGTCCAAACTCACCACGGTTAACGTCATGTATGTCGTAATTCAATTATCTACCTAGGGTAATGTTTTATTAGAAATATAGTGATTTTGTAACCTATCATTACGACATACATGACGTTAGCCGTGGTGAGTTTGAACTTACATAGTCTGAGTTATAATTTTTTAAGTCAAATTTTCATATCTCAATTTACGGCAGAGCATACAGTCAATCCGTAAATTCAAATTTAATATTTTTTTGCATCATTTGAATCGCAATTAAAATATTTACTTACTATAATTTTTTTAAAAGATAAAATTTTATTTTTAATTAAACATTGAAACATCAAAATTTTATTTTAAAAAAAAAGTGATTTGGAATAGGCGCTACCTTGAGTAGCGCCTATTGAAAAAACGTGTTACCCACGGTAACGCGTATAGCCAGATTTTGAAATATTTTTTCTATATACTTACTTTTCTAAAATTGTTTTTTACAATACTTACTTTTTAAAAAAACTCGTGTTTAACCCTTTTATTAGATTCAGTCTTACTAGTATGACCTTGCCAATTTTGTTTTTTGTATGAAATATCAGACCCCGAAAGAATTCCCTATTTTCACCCTACAAAAAGTTAAAGACTCATTTGAGTTTTTTTAATAAAAAAAAATAGCGATTAGGTTAAGTAGTGGTTGATGCCAGTTTGTGAGCCTATGGACTCTTCATCTCTGTAATGATATCAATATTCAATAATAAGTGAAAGATACGTCATTTCAAAAATTCACAAAAAAATGTTTCAAAGTGAGGAAGGGTACTAATATGATGTACAGGAAGAAACTGTAACATATTATTAACATATACCCATACTTATTAGACTATTAAGTAAAAAAATATATTACATAATTCCTCATAAGATATAAACATGATGTATTGGTGATTATAAACCCTTTGTTATTTATATTATGATTGAGATATTATGCAGAGATAATTCTCTGAATTTAAAAAGAATGGAAATATAGGGTTAACTCATGTTTCAAATAACTAATAACCAGACATGTTTTCTCGAATGGAGACTAAAAAAGTTAAAAGGTTATAAACGAGCAGCATCCTATTCATTCCGTACATGGATGAATGTTTTCAGTGATAGAAACTATAAGGATAATAATAAATAGTTGAACTAAAAAAAATAAGTGAAGACAAATGTATATTTAAAAATGGTTAAATAAAAAATTATTGCATTTTTATGATTAAATTTACACAATATCAAAAGTTGATGGGACAAGTTCTCTCATCTTAACTCTTAATAGTTTCATCTCTGCCCATATCAGAATGTGAGCAACTATTGCAAAATCTTGGTTTTGCAAAAAAATTTCTTCAAATAGTAACTATAAAAATATATTAAATAAGTATAAAAAATATATTTAAAAAAGTAGACATAAGCATACCAAGATGTAGCAAGTTGTATCGAAAATGAAACAATTCGCCCTCTAGTGTAACTCAACACGTTACCAAAGAGGGGTATGAGTCAAGTTTATTTTAAATTACCAAACGATGTTTGGTTACGTATATATTAAAAAAATAACGTAAATAAACATATGAATTGCAATTCAAACGACGCAAATGTTATATAGCTCACGGTGCAAATTGTCTCAATTTCAATATAACTTGCTACCCCTCAAATACATCTATACATATACTTTTCGAAAATATATTTTGGGAAAATTCTGAAAATGGTACAGCATGTGTTGACGAAAATGATTTTCCAACCCAAACGATTGTTTTTGGTCCAACATGTTTGAAAATGATGGTAATTGGTACCTCTCTTACTTTTCTGTTAAAATATTCTGTTAAATATTATTCATATTTACAAAATTAACCAAATATTTTTCTAAATGTTATAATTAAACCCTACAAACTTACACTAATGTTTCAAACAAGTCCCGACTCGATTTGAGCCACAAAGGGGTCCCCTAGTCAAGGTCCGAACCCAGACCAGGTCACCCAACCCTGGGACCTGGCCTGAGCACGGACCCAGACCATAGGACCCCCGTTTGGGGCTCAATTCCTATGGTCTGGGTCTGAACCCAGACCAGGTCCCCATGATTGGGCGACCTGGTCTGGGTTCGGACGCGGACCATAGAACCCCCGATTGGGGCTCCATTGGAGCCCCAATTGTTTGAACTGAACTCAACCAGTATTGGTCCAAACCGATTGAGGTTCCAATTGAGCCACAATCGGGGATCCTATGGTCTGGGTCCCAGCTCAGACCAGGTCCCCATGGTTGGGTGACCTGGTCTGGGTTCAGACCCTGGCTAGGGGACCCCCGGTGTGGCTCGAATAGAGTCGGAACTTGTTTTGAAACATTAGTGTAAGTTTGTAGGGTTTAATTGTAACATTTAGAAAAATATTTGGTTAATTTTGCAAATATAAAAAATATTTAATGAAATTTTGTAATTATGTATTTTCTCCATATCTAGCTAGAGTATATCACCAAACTACAAATCCAATTGAATGAACAACATTATAAGCTATGTCAGAATTTTTTTTTAAAAAGTATGTATGCAGACTTTTTTTTTAGCAAACTATGTATACGCGCACCCCGGGGTCGCGCCTAACGGACATAGGCGCACCCCAGGGGTGCGCCATTACCACCAATTTTTTTTTTTTTTAAAAAAACAAATTTTTCAATAATGATGACTCGATGTTTAATTAAGTATAAAATTGTATATCTATTAAAAAAAAATTTAAAAAATTATAGTAAGTAGATATTTTAATTGCGATTCAAATGATGCAAAAAATATTAAATTTGGATTTACGGATTAACTGTACGGCATGCCGTAAGTTGAGATATGAAAATTGTACTTAAAAAATTATAACTCGGACCATGTAAGTCCAAACTCAACACGGTTAACGTCATTTATGTCGTAAATCAATTATCTACGTAGGATAATTTTTTGGATTAAAAATACAGTGATTTTGTAACCCCCCATCGTTTACACCCAAATTTGACCGAAATAAGTAAATGCATTAGGTGAGAAATTTAATTATATACTTACTCAAAAAAAATCAAAAAAATTACAGTGCGTAGATAATTTAATTACGAATTAAATGACGCTAACTATGCGTTAATTTTTTACTTTTAGACTGACTGTATAATATGGTACGTAAAAAACTCTACATACGATACAAAAACTTCCAAATAGTGTTTTGCGCAGTAGTTAAACAGTGATTTTACTGTGCAAAACACTATTTGGAAGTTTTTGTATCGTATGTAGAGTTTTTTACGTACCATATTATACAGTCAGTCTAAAAGTCAAAAATTAACGCATAGTTAGCGTCATTTAATTCGTAATTAAATTATCTACGCACTGTAATTTTTTTGATTTTTTTTGAGTAAGTATATAATTAAATTTCTCACCTAATGCATTTACTTATTTCGGTCAAATTTGGGTGTAAACGATGGGGGGTTACAAAATCACTGTATTTTTAATCCAAAAAATTATCCTACGTAGATAATTGATTTACGACATAAATGACGTTAACCGTGTTGAGTTTGGACTTACATGGTCCGAGTTATAATTTTTTAAGTACAATTTTCATATCTCAACTTACGGCATGCCGTACAGTCAATCCGTAAATCCAAATTTAATATTTTTTGCATCATTTGAATCGCAATTAAAATACCTACTTACTATAATTTTTTTAAATTTTTTTTAATAGATATATAATTTTATACTTAATTAAACATCGAGTCATCATTATTGAAAAATTTGTTTTAAAAAAAAAAAATTGGTGGTAATGGCGCACCCCTGAGGTGCGCCTATGTCCGTTAGGCGCGACCCCGGGGTGCGCGTATACATAGTTTGCTAAAAAAAAAATTTGCATACATACTTTTTCAAAAAAAAATTCTGACATAGTTACTTTTTGAAATTTATCTCGGATGAGGGGTAACTACCCTTTTCAACTGGTTAGGTAGACTATGTATTTTCACGGAGTAAATAAATTGTTATTTTTAAAAATAATATTTGGACACATTTTGAAAATTTTACTTAAATTATTATTATAATTAAAGTTGGACAAATTTTGAGTCCTTCTTTCTAATTTTACATAAAAAAATTTAACATAGTATGTTTAAAAATAACATAATACTTTTGTAATATCACAATTAAATTATTATATATCTTACCGTTGAGTTCCAATTGGGAGATAGACGAAGTCTACATCTTAATCCAAACCAACTCGTCATGGATGCGGGGCTGGTCTAGGTCAAGATCCAAACTCAAGCTGCTCGATTGAGAGGTTAGACTGAACTCCAATTTCATCATGAATTACTCGTGGTACGAATCAAAACTTAATGTAAATGTACAAATGAAGTCGTTATCAGCATTTTTGTGGTAAATTATATTGTATTAACATAAAAAAATAGTATTTATGAATTTTTATTTTTAAAAACACTAACTCAAGTCATTTTGGATGTTCTATCTCCTCTTGCCAAGTCATTTTTACACACTTGATTGGTATCGTTTAGTCATGCTTTTAATGCATTCCAAATTAATAAGTTTTTCACTACTCACTAGTTAAAAGAAGGTACACTAATTCGTTTTAATTGTTCCAATCAATTTCAAGAATTTGAGTATATATATATAACAATATTCCAATCCATTGGTTTATTCTTTTGGCTTACCACTTGTAGAAATTACCCTACGGAACCCTAGCTTGTCGTTTTGTTCCTTTTGTGTGTTTTTATGGAATCATCAAATGACTGGGTATCCTTTTTCTTTTACATCCTTTTCTTTTTCCCTCTCTTGTTGTTTATTTGTTGGGGTTTGTCCTTTTCTTCCCAATTCAGTCACTTTATTTATAATATTATAAAACATTTTTTTAGACCAAGTTTGCCCTAAATCCACTTTTTTGTTTCTGCTACCGAAAAAATCCTCCCTTCCTTCACCCTTAATTAATTTCTCTCAGGTGAATCAATTACTATGGAGATAGAGAGGGGAGCTTTTACAACACCCTTATGCTTAAATAGTTATAACATGTAACAATTTTTAATTAATTAATTTAGCTTTCTTTGAAAAATTACATCATTTGATTGGTTAGAATTACCTAACATGAGTGAAGGCATATATCATGATGACCCCTATTTCTTTAGCTAGTTGGTAACATGTGCTTCCCCTACCAACTACTAGAAATTTCATAGTTTGTGTATCTTCTTCGAAGTTTGAATTTGCTAGCAAAGGTAAGGCATCTACAGAATTTAAATTTGTACGTTCTAATACCATATAAAATTTAAGACTTATGCTTAAAGTAAATATTTTCATAAATTTGAACTTATGAGTGAACACTTTCGATATACTCTTAATAAAAATAATCTTGAGAAACACAATGCAAAGTTGGACACCATCTAGTGAGATATCGAATAAAAAAAGTTATTTAAGTAGTTAGAAAGATGCTTATCATTAGAGGCAATATGTTGTTAATTGACATCTAATTAAGCATGCAAAATACAATAATGAGGAATTGGTTGTGTGTTTGATAATTTACCTCTGCTAGGGTACATATTGAGTTGGATCATATTTAACACATAAAAAACTGGTCTAGTTAAAATCGGTTCAAACTGGTTTAGTCCTGTTTTTTCAAAAAAAAAAATCAATTCTGGTTCAATCAAAAATAGAATTGATTATGTCTAAAAATATAACTGGTCCAATATATAGATATCCATGAACATTGAACTACGCAAAATATACAAACAAAATATTCATTTGTAATATTAATCAATTAGGTTAGACTGAATTATTAATGTTTTATTTTGATTGGTTCAAAAATTGTATAGATTTTATCTGATTTGATTTGATTTGATTTGATTTGATTTTTTTAGTATAAATTAGTAAAAAAAACGAGTCAATTCGAATAACCTCGAACCAGTGTTATTAGAACTGGACCATCCCTCAAACCGACGAAAGGGTCGGTTCCCGGTTCGTCCAGTCCAACCCGGCCGGACCCAGTTTAATGTACGGTTCCCTGTTCCCAGGCCCAACCCTCCCCAGAAAGTCAGGCACTCCCAAAATAAAAGAAAGAATTCAATTCATTTTCGTCGATGAGCGAGGATACTCCAACAGGAAGAGCCTAACCAGACCCTTGAGATAACAGAAGGGCCTTCATCATAGGCTAGCATAGCAGACAATAACGCAAAATCCAGGAGAATGAATGCAAAATATGAAGCAAAGCTAGTTCCCTTTCACCTAGAGAGACTCAGTGAGCCTTCCTTCCTGGCATGTTGTTTGAGTTGACCGAATGCGGCGGGTGGAGGGAACCAAAGACGTTGACGACCGATTCCTTCCAAAGGGAGTTGTTGTCGACCCAGGCCCAGCCCCCTTCTCCCCAGCCCCAATCAGAGACTCCTCAGAGACCCCAATCAGAGGCTCAGACCTCCCCTCCTCTAGGGTTTTGAGTCTACCCAGGGTGTTATTGTAAAATAACCTTGACTCTGTGAATTGGAATCAGTCTCGATTCTTGTAGAAGAAGAGTGGCTTTTGGAATCCGGTGAAGGTCAAATTTGATTCGAGGAGGATGACCTTCGTGATATATGGGTGGAGTTCTTTCCAACGGATTGTGAAGAGGTCGAGTTCGTTGTTGAAGAGTACTGCATCAAAGACTCGCCTCGGGGATTGCTTGAGCTTCCAGCCATGGAGATAGCAGAGTTTGTCCATGGAGATGTTCTGGTGGTAATAGTGTGAGATTTCATGGAATGGTACAGGAGGGGATTTAAGGAGGGGACGAAGAAGGTAGGCTATTTCGTTGTCGTGGATGCAGATGAGGAAAATGCAGGTAGGGATGAATGTGAATAGAAAAATGAATGTCTTCAAAGTTATGCAGTGTAGAATGCATCGAAATCGGTTTGGTTTAACACTGCATAAAACCAATTGGTTTCAACCGAAAAACCGATTGAGCTGTAAAAAAATATCCTAAAAATTGAATCGGAAACTGTCCGATTTTTAAAAAAACGGTTGATTTTTCAAAAAACACCTAGTTCAATCCGGTTCAAACACTGTTCATTTGCAAAATGGTTTTTTATCTTAATCAAACCGAACAGGGGTCCGGTTCACAATCGAACCGTCGGTCCAATTCTGATAACACTGGTTCTAACTGAATTGAATCCACTTTTAAAATGACTTACTTTAACCTTTAAAAAACTGATTTAGTTTTAAAAATAGTTCGATCGAACCGATTCAAACCAGTTCAGAACCACGCTAAATTCGATTGGCCAAACATTTTTTTTTACAAACCTATCGTTAATAATAGATCCATTTATAAATTAAATAAACTATATCACTCCAATCTAATTTACTTTCTGGCAAAAAAATTCGTCTTTTTGTTTTTTCTGCAATGATTGGATTAGACAGGAATTATTGTCAATAAACTAGCCCTCCTCCCTGAATGGCCAAAAAAAACTAGCCCCCCCTTAACTTCATTATTTGTACTATATATCATTACTTATCGTATTTTTTTTTATAAAGTTTTTACTATATCCAAAATATAGCTAAAAGGTTGGTTGCTTTGGTAGAATTGTTTTTTTGCTGCAACTTGACATATATAATATATATATATGTTGTATTTCGTTTATTGTGTTTGCAGAATGCATCTGCTGTCCAAATGATGATGAATGTTGGTGCATTCTTGGAATAACTCGAGGTAGATCGATATGTTCAACGTAACAATAGAGATCTGAATATTCTGTTTCTATTATAGCTCTTATTACCAACACAAGAAACACCAAATCTGTCACCATTTTATGGATACGAACACTGCAGCTTAATTAGTTTGCAGGCATTTGCTGTCACTATGATCAATCATCATCTGGCTTCTTGCTATCTCTTTTTTGAAGAATCACAAAATCAAAGGTCTTTGTTTGAATCTAAAACCCTAGAAAAGCTCTCTTCTTTTTTCCATATAAATAATTGTCAAGTAGAGAGTGTCTACTGAGTAGACACTCTCTACTTGAGAATTACTTACCAGCTAGGGAGAAAGGATACTGTCATTTATCATGCAGAAGATCTAAGTCTCTCTGGTCGAACACTGTTCCATGAAGTTGCTCCAGTAGAACCACTTTTCACTGCAGCTTCGATACTCTCTGTCTTAGTTATCACGGAATTAAAAAAAAAATTCATTATAAAAAATAATTATATATTTTATTTTATTTGGAAAAATAATTAATTTTTTCTTTAAAAACTAAGTACACGTGTCACTTGACGTGTTCTTAACAAGTTAGCTAACCATTTGAGTTGCATGTTGTCGTGAGGTTGGTTGCTAGTTAGGGACGAAGCTATTCAAAATTCAAGATGGGCAATTGGCCCATGACTTTTAATGGTATTAGTGATAGTAGTGTATACCTTCAATTTAATGGCAGTTGTCCCCTGAACCCTGAACAATTTCGTTCCTGTAAGAGAAGAATTAGGATTGTTGGAGAATGGTTATGCAGTTCTATCTGAATAGAAGTGCGGAGAAACGTAAAAGAAAAAAAGAGGTGAGAATTGGGATGAGAATTTGTGACATGCTTTTCTTATTCATCTTCAATTTATTGGGTTGAGAATTGTTCAAAACATTGAACAATAATAGTTTGGGTTATCCTAATTAAAGAGTTCATGGGTTAAATGTTTTGGGCTATCCTAATTAAAGAGTTAATGGATTAAATTTTTTGGGCTAAGTAGCTAATTAAGTTAATTCTTTATTATATTAGAGTAAATAATATTATTAGATTATTATATTATTTTTATTTAAATAATTCTTAAGTAGCTAAGTAAATAATTCTTTATTGTCGGTTTGCCCCCACTGACTCTGCATCACGGCTTCATCCCCGTTGCTAGCCCCATAATGTGAAAAATATGAGGGTTAGCAACCCCTATATATATATACTACTCTTATTTTTAAATATATAAAATTAAAAATTTATTAAAAATTTAGTATCGTAAATTACAATTGAGTTTTGATTTTTGAATTGGTCATACACGTTCGTTAAAGATGAAGTTCGAATGTTGGATTAAACTTTTGATCAACTTATGTGATCACTGTGAAAGTTCAATCTAAATATAGTTTGCCACATTAATCTCGTAATTAAATTTTTTTATCTACTATATGTTTTTAGTAATTAGATAATTAGTTATTTAACTTAACATCAATTTCCAAAATATACCCCATTTTAAAACGAAATATCAAAATAATAACTTTTTACAACTATTTATCAAACTATATCAATCCATGATTGATAGTCATTGATAAAATTTATTTTTAAGCCTACTTGTGACTGACCGACACTAGTTACAACACTAAACTTGTAATAATTATTGTATATTATAAATTAAAAAAACGCAATATATATATAGGGGCTACTAGCTCCACATATTACGGGAGTATAAGTATAAGTACTATATATATATATATATAATTATTTAAATAATAATAATATATATAATCACGTTTTGAAGAAAAAAAATTGTAAAATGTTTGTTGTGGACATTTAACCACCTTGTATGTTCCCATGAGTAGTTGAGGTGTCTGTATCCATTCATATTATGGATATAATTGTAAGCCCATATTCGATCAGAATCCATATAATAAAGCCCCCATCTGAAAAAACCCTAGCAATACTTGAACAACTCTGATGGACTCGAAGCAAGTATGAGCTCTTAAATAAAATAATTCCTAGTGAGTTATTTAGAAGAAGAAATTAAACTCTTCAGAGTCGTCCTCCAAAGAATGGACATGGCAAAGTAGGAGACGGTCAGAATACGCTAGATTAACTACATATTGGTAAGTGAAATACTCCATAACAAATATAAAATTGTTTGATTGATTATGTAAAATAAATAGAATATAAAAATAGAATGAAATAAAGTCAAATGATATATGTATCATTTACTTCAATATGTGTATCATTTAATTAAAAATATTTTAGAATAAATTATTTAAAAAAATAAAGTAAATAAAATTATGATTTATTAGAAATTTTAGGATAAATTTAATTTATAAGAATAGAAATTTTAGGATAAATTTAATTATGATTTATTAGACATTTTAGGTTAAATTTAATTTTAAAAAAAGATTGATTAAATTAATTATGGGAATATATTTAGATTTATATATTTTCATAGTTAATTAAAATGGCTGAAAATATTTGGTCTTTTTATTTCTATTCTCTATTTCAAACTTAAATAATTATTCCGAACTCAAATAAAAGAATATTTATTCATAGACTTTTCAAAATTTCATTCCATATTGTGCACAATTTTGTCAACAAAACTACATGAAATTTCAATTCTATATTTGTACAACTCTGCCAACCAGAGAAGAAATATGGATTCTCTATTTCACATTGCCTCTCTATTTCAGCAATCAAATATGGTGTAAATACCATTCTTTATCCTTGTAAATAAATTAACCTAAAGTCCTGGATTAGTTCTTTTTGGAGCACGCGTTACATTATTCACGCTATGGATTAATTAAAAAATGTTTGTTCTTAGTCTCTACATAAATTTGAGAAAAAAATAGTAGTTACTCAAATCATAGTCAATGGAACGATGTCAAAACAAAAATAACAGTAACAATTCATTCGTTCATTAAAACTGTTTTGACTCGAGCCTTATTCATAAAAAAATCTTTGTAGTCAATATGAAACTTCACACGTACCTTCCCAGTGAATTTTCTTTAAGGGCACGTGACTCTTTTTATGCAGACAAATGTGTCTTGTCGGCTTATACAAAACGAACTCTTTGGAATTGGATCCACACAACATGACTTTCATATAGCTACTCCTGCCGTATATATTCCAGGTATACTTTGTAGCTGAACGTATCTTGGGTGTACATGCACCCGTGTGTAAGGTCACACAGAGGATCTTAAACAAGGATATACTAGGTTGCACCGCAACCCACGTGGCATGACTTCAACTCCCAACCCCGGCAACTCCAAGTATTCTATTAACACGCATATCCATTGAATTCCTCGTCTTAGGGATACGAAAAGTCAAACACTGACACAACGGTATACCCACAAAAAATTACTCCCAATTTTGCAGGGTTAATTTATTGGCCTATTTTAAGTTTTAACAATTACCTAACGGCGGAATTCGAAGTTTTGGGGAGAAGTTTTTTAAAATGTAGGTCCGTGCCAAATATTTTTAAAAAAGTAAGTATACTGAAAAAATATTTAGCAAAATGTATATAAACGTTACTAGATGTAGCATTTTTTACAACGTGCGCTAATTTAAGTAGCATTTTTCAAAAAACGCCACTAGGGGTAGCGTTTTTCATAAAACGCTACTTACGCTACTTGATGTAGCGTTTTTATAAATTGCGCTACCCCTAGTGGCGTTTTGTTTTGTTTGTTTACGTTTTTTTTTTACGATTCAATGTTTAATTAAAAATAAAATTATGTATTTATTAAAACAATTTAAAAAAATTATAGTAAGTAGATATTTTAATTGCGATTCAAATGATGCAAAAAATATTAAATTTGGACTTACGGATTGACGGTAGGCTCTGCCATTAGTTGAGATATGAAAATTTGACTTAAAAAAGTATAACTCATACCGTGTAAGTCCAAACTGACCACGGTGAACGTCATTTATGTCGTAATTCAATTATCTACCTAGGGTAATTTTTTTGATTAGAAATATAGTGATTTTATAACCTAACATCGCTTTTCTTAAAATTTGACCGAAATAATTAAATGTATTAGGTGAGAAATTTAATTATGTACTTACTAAAAAAAAAATCAAAAAAATTAAAGTGAGTAGATATTTTAATTACGAATTAAATGACGCTAACTAGACGTTAATGATTTATTTTTAGACTGACCGTATAATACGATACGTAATTTACTTCGTATTATATCGTATTATACAGTCAGTCTAAAAGTAAAATATTAACGTCTAGTTAGCGTCATTTAATTCGTAATTAAATTATCTACGCAGTTTAGTTTTTTTGATTTGTTTTAGTAAGTACATAATTAAATTTATCACCTAATGCATTTATTTATTTCAGTCAAATTATAAGACAAGCGATGCTAGGTTACAAAATCACTGTATTTTTAATCAAAAAAATACTCTAGATAGATAATTGAATTACGACATAAACGACGTTCACCGTGGTCAGTTTGGACTTACATGATATGAGTTATATATTTTAAAGTCAAATTTTCATATCTCAACTTACGGCAGAGCCTACACTCAATCCGTAAGTCCAAACTTAATATATTTTGCATCATTTGAATCGCAATTAAAATATCTACTTACTATAATTTTAATTTTTTTAATAAATACATAATTTTATTTTTAATTAAATATCGAATTGTCAAAAAACGTTAAAAAAAAAGAGCCATTAGGGGTAGCGAAATTCATAAAAACGCTACCCCAAGTAGCTTTTTTCATAAAACGCTACCCCTAGTGGCGTTTTTTTAAAAACGCTACCCCGAGTAGCGCTTATATACATTTTGCTAAATATTTTTTCAGTATAGTTACTTTTTTAAATATTTTTTGCACAGTGCTTACTTTTAAAAAAAACTTCCAAAAAATTACTCCCAATTTTGCAGGGTTAATTTATAGGCCTATTTTAAGTTTTAACAATTATCTAACGGCGGAATTCGAAGTTTTGTCATCACCGCCAGTTTGGTATAAATGAAGAGCAAAAGTCGATTTGTTTTTATTGAAATATACCTTAAAATAAAAATAAATACTGAATTATTTGGAGTTTTAAAGATATATATATATATATATATATATCAAAGTATATCCGTAAATGATATTCGCGTGTATCTTAAAAGCATCATTCGCAAATGACATTCACAAATAAAAAAAATGATGAAATCATTAATTGGTTTTTAGGAGAGAGAGTTTTTTGTTAGAATTTTGAGAATTTTTTGTCTTGACATCCGTGAATCAAATTTGCGAGGATGATTTTTATGTCCAACCACGAATTTAATTCACTAGGTAAACTTTTATATATTTTTTTAAAAACTGGTGATATTTTAGTATTTACTTTTAGTTTGACGTATCATTCAAAAAAAATCCAAAAGTCGAAGCATCTACATACGTTAATTTGACTACACTATATAAAATTATAGTAAATAAGTTTGTACATATTAAATATATAATTTATATTCTTAAGAGATATATTATATAAATTATTTAGTCTCTTATTCATTCCCTGCATATATTATAAAACTTCAACTATATATTTTTAATTGGCAAACAAAAAAACTATCTCTTTTTAATATATATATTCATGATTTTTTTTAAAATTCTATTATACACTTAATTTTAAAAATAATTAACATTATATTTTAAAAATATCAAACTTGCACGTGATATTAAGATAATTTTTTACAATTTTATAAAAATATTTGTTATAAATAAAACTCAACATGTTTTGTGAATTAAATAAATAAATAAAATATTGTTTATGTGACTAAAATAAAAGATTTTGTTTTATTTAGAGGGCTCATCTGGCCGGCAATATATATGCTTGTTTTATACCTAAAATAAATTTCACTTGAACTCAACACCTCTAATTAAGAGATGAAACGCTAAACCGCTACTCCACATTGTAGCGGTTAAATATAAAAGGATTGCTAATATTACTAAAATAAGTAAATAAATACTAGTAATTTTAACATTTTTTATAAGCATGTTATGAATTATAAAGGATTGAAAAAAAAACACTATTTTCTTACTCATTTAATCTCTAGAGAATTATTATTTAAAATATTATGAATCTGTGACTTAAATATATATTAATTATATTATTTTAGCCGATTATATCATATTAATCCACCTATTTGACCGGCCGATCGATATGCTATGGTCATGGGGAATCACCTTCCTTTAAAAAAAAAAACAAGAGAGGCATGCGTCGCGAAGGTCGCACGCGTGGGAATATTATTGCATCACAACTCAACTAATGGAGCTTTTACAAACAAAAAAGAAATCCATAATTAATTCACCGAAAACACATTATAATAATAATAACATAATTTTCTGGATGGACACCTAAAATAATATATGAAAGATAATACTCTTTAGTAAACCAACCGATATATAAAAGAAAAGTTATTTTCTTGATTTTAATTAACTATTTATTGTTGGGCGTAGAGTATAATTTGACTTAAATGAGAATATATATGTAATAAAATCATTAATCCGTATTTTGTGTGAATAAATAATTTAAAATAAGGGTTATGTACGATTAAAATTGAGTTTTAGGATACAGTATTTGTCGTTAAAGCTCTAACTAATTTAATAGATTTAATCATTACTTACCATTCCAATATTTTTTAACTTCTAATATACGTCTGAGATGATTTACCAATAACTTGCATTTTTTCTTAACGTTATGTGTATGAAATTTATAGTTGTGATTTCCCCATCCCTACAAAGTCTTTGATGTAATTAGAGAAAGCAATAGTCGTTTTTTGTTATTTTTATAATAAAAAAGTCTTGTTTTTGAAAAGATTAAATCAAAATGTTAGACCGAATAAGACGTCCATTCCTACAAAACAGCAAGTTAGTTGACTTCCTTTACATTGTTCTATTGAATATTCCAAGATTCTTCTTATAACAAAAATAATAAATTTACTTTTGACATTTAATCTAAAAAAAAAAAATAGAAAATCAATTACATGATAATATGCCAATATTTTACTTAACTGAAAAATATTTTATTATCATATGTTAATATGTTTCACACTTTGTTTATTTGTTAACAAAATAATATACTTATTTTAATCTTGCAATTTTTGAGTGGAAATACTAATATTAAATGGAACTTTTTCAAAAACTATTCACTTTTCAAAAAATATTTGAAAAAGTGTATATCGAAATTTTTTTTTTAGAAAAGTATGCATACGCGCGACGCGCCTACTGAATAGGCGCATCCCAGGGGTGCGCCTACTGCAATAGGCGCACGCCAGGGGTGCGCCTATTGCCTAAATTTTTTTTTTTTCGCAAAAACACCGGTCTATCAGAAACCACGTTGATTTTAAGTCTGCTTATGGTTTTCCTCCTAAATAGAAATTGAGAGATAGTCTCACGCGTATCTTCATCTCAGTATTCATAGGTCCAAACTCCAAATTTTCCAACTTGTTCTGAACAACAATGAAACAAAGTTGTTTATTCACAAGTTTCTGAATGAGACTTTTCTTCAGATACACTAGCTAGTTTGACATTTTCAGGAATTACTCCTGCAAAAGAGCTCTTTGGGGTTTCCACTGCCTTTTTCTTTGGCATCTGAAGACTCTTGATTTTCTGCATAGTGTACTCGTTGATTTTAAGTCTGCTTATGGTTTTCCTCCTAAATAGAAATTGAAGTCTTTCATCACAAACTACTCTCTTCTTCGTAGGGTGATTCAGTTTGTTGTCATTGATATACCGCGCTATAATTGCTCCAACATCTTGCTGAGAGATCTAATCATGCGTCTCTACACCAACCGATTTGAGAAACTCGATGAGATTACTCGATCCCCATCTAACAAATTCCATTTTTCTTGATTGGTACTTCCTTTTTCTGAACAACTTGTTCTGAACAACAATGAAACAAAGTTCATGTTGTTGGTAGATGATGTGTATTTATGTTGCTCCAAATATAAGCTCCGGAGCACGGTTATAACACGAAAAAATGTATGGTATGTTTGCCTCACACTTGACCTGAACATTCAACAAGAAAAATCGAACAGGGTATAGGCTAACTAACAGCTGCAACACATTAGAGGCATGCATGCTAGAAAGGTCCTGAAGCTGCAATCTTCCGAATATCTTGTAAAGCTTCTCCAATGACTATAGCTTTTTATCTGAGTTCAAGCCTGCTTATGGTTTTCCTCCTAAATAGAAATTGAGAGATACTCTCTCCAGTAAAGAAGAAAGGAAGTTCTAAGAAGAAATGGTTTTCCTCCTGAAAATGTCAAACTGGCTAGTGTATTTGAAGAAAAGTCTCATTCAGAAACTTGTGAATAAACAACTTTGTTTCAATGTTTGACCTCGCGGATGTTGTTCAGAACAAGTTGGAAAATTTAGGGCAGGAACCTAAAGTATTTAACTTCTGATAACTTCCTTTCTTCTTTATTGGAGAGACTATCTCTCAATTTCTATGTAGGAGGAAAACCGTATAAGCAGGCTCAAAATTAGATGTTTTTCAAAAAGTAAGCATATAGTAGGAAAAAAGCATACATGGAGGAATTTGGTGCGCGTAGAGGAATTTGGACTTGTGAATACTGGGATAAAGCAACGCGTGAGACAATCATCTCGGTGGTTTGTTAACAAATTGATTTTCTGTCCTCTTGATCCAAGACCCTTTTGTTAACAAATTGATCTTCTGTCCTCTTGATTCAAGAACCTTCCTAACCATTGGAAGGGGATCAGTTTTCTTCTGTCCTCACCGTACGACAGAAGATATTCGGAAGATTCAGAATCTCGTGAATAAACAACTTTGTTTCATTGTTTTTCAGAACAAGTTGGAAAATTTAGGACAGGAACCTAAAGTAACCCCAAAGAGCTCTTTTGCAGGAGTAATTCCTGAAAATGTCAAACTAGCTAGTGTATCTGAAGAAAAGTCTCATTCAGAAACTTGTGAATAAACAACTTTGTTTCATTGTTGTTCAGAACAAGTTGGAAAATTTGTAGTTTGGACCTATGAATACGCGTGAGACTATCTCTCAATTTCTATTTAGGAGGAAAACCATAAGCAGACTTAAAATCAACGTGGTTTCTGATAGACCGGTGTTTTTGCGAAAAAAAAAAAAAATTTAGGCAGTAGGCGCACCCCTGGGATGCGCCTATTGCAATAGGCGCGTCGCGCGTATGCATACTTTTCTAAATTTTTTTTTTCGATATACACTTTTTCAAATATTTTTTGAAAAGTGAATAGTTTTTGAAAAAGATCTATTAAATGCGATAAAATTTGCGCAAGTATCAACCCATTTTATTTGCCCAACTTTTAAGAATATTAGATTACGACAAGCGCTACGCGCGTGCACGACGTAGTCGTTGGTCGCATAGGAGGTGTTACGAATCTATTATTCAATCATTATGACTCCAAGGAAAACACAAGAATATTACGAGAAATAAATGTTTGATTAAAATGATGTAAAACTACATAATTTGCATAAAATAATGAAATAAAATTTATTTTTTAAAATTATTTTTAAGATTTTGCTCGAGCGACCGGGAGCAATAAACATTACTAAAGGAAATCCCGATCGCTCGAGAAATTTCTTAAAAATAATTTTAAATTTTATTTCATTATTTTATATATGCAAATTATATAGTTTTACATCATTTTAATCAAATGTTTATTTCTCGTACTATTCTTGTGTTTTCATAGGAGTCATAATGATTGAATAATAGATTCGTAACACCTCCTATGCGACCAACGACTAAGTCGTGACATTTATCCGTTAATTTCAGACGGATTCGTTGACATGTGCGGGGCACGCGGGAATTGGCCAAATTGCCTTCCTCTTCACTCATTTCACTACCACCTCTCCTCCTGAAGCCCTATTGCTACCCCACGACCACCGACACCAGTGAGCGCTCCCCCTGCTCTGGTTCCGGTTAGCTCACCACCTCCAGTCCTTGTTCTGACCATTTATATATATCAAATATATGATAACCTGCGCATGCTTCAGAAGCTGAGTCTTAGGTCCAAATCATTCAATGGAACCATCCCAGATTCCCTCTTTAAGTGCAATCTCTTGCGCTTCGTCTACTTGCAGTACAACTTCTTCTCTAGCAACCTCCCGCAGGACATGAGTAACCTCACCAACCTCCATATTCTCACCCTTGCTCAGAACAACCTCTCCGGCAGAATATCCGATAACTTGCCGCGCAACCTCGTATACCTCGACATCTCAGCAAATTCCTCTTTCATGAACCAAATCGAAGAATTCCTCTTTCGTGAATGAATCTGGACGGAATTCAGAGTATCCACGAACCACTGGCCCTCTGATTTGGTGTTGCTGGTTCCGAAATTCGTTGAATTTGAAGAATTCATCACAGGAAAGAACCCAATTGAATAAGAACATGGTTGAATCTTTATAAGCTCTTCAGAATGATCAAGTCATTAAAGACTTTATTGGTGATAAGCTTCTTGTTGCCATTACTGGGGTGCGCAAGGTAAAAGATTTTTACGATGTAGAGTTATCAAATAGATGTACTTTTCATTCATAGATGTACTCAACATAAGTATGCTTTAGAATTAATTTCAGAGGTTGGCTTGCTCGGTTCTAAACCAAGTAAAACCCCTATGGAATTAAATCTAAATCTAACCTCAGTTGTATATGATGATTCAAAAAAGGCCTCCAATGATAGTCTTTTGTCTGATGCAACATTTTATAGAAAGGTTATTGGTAAGTTACTGTACCTTTCAGTCAGGTGACCTGAAAGGAGGTGACCTGATATATGCTTTACAGTTCAGAAGTTAAATCAATTTATGCATACTCCTAAACAGTCTTACTTAGATGCAACTGTTAGAGTTGTTCGTTATATTAAGGGACAACCTGGTTTGGGTATGTTTTTATCCGCTTCTAGTTCTCTCAGGTTGAGTGCTTTTTGCGACTCACGCTGGACTGCTTGTCCAGAAACCATAAAATCTATTTCTGGGTATTGTGTAAGACTTGGTGATTCTCTAGTATCCTGGAAGGTAAAAAAGTAGAACACCATATCTCGGTCTTCAACAGAGGCTGAGTATCGAAGCATGAGTGTTACTGTTGTTGAGATTGTTTGCCTTAGAGGTATGTTATCTGAGCTTGCTATTGATCACTTTGGCCCTGTTTTATTGTTCTATGATAATAATGATGCCATTCAAATATCTTCTAACCCTATATTTCATGAGCGTACAAAACATATAGAAATAGACAGTCACTTTGTTAGGGAGAAAATAAGTGCAGGTATTGTGAAGACTCAACATGTTGGAACCAGAGAACATGTGGTAGATTTATTTACAAAAGCGTTAAGTGGGCAGCAACATACTTACTTAGTGAACAAGCTTGGGCTTAAGGATATATATGGAGTTGTTAGCTTGAGGGGGAGTGTTGAAGATCAACCTAGCAACTCCTGAAGGACTAATTTGTCTTGTCTAATATTTTGATAGTCTCTTTAATGTTGTTCTATTTTATTAAGGGTTATGTTTTATTAGTTTTACTTGTTAGACTATGGTTTATATTTTGAGGAGATATTTTGAGGAGATCAATGACTGTTTTGTGTTGGGTATTGATAGTGACGACCCAATATTTGAAAGACCTTAAGACCCAATAACTTTGCAGGGGTAAAACACATATCATTCAGACCGGGCCGTCCCACATTAAGGTTAATCTGACCCTAATAAAGTGGTCCGGTATCAAACCCAAACCAAAATGGACGCCAAAGCTTCATCACAAGTCGCCATTAACCAAGGTCACATCCTTCTACTGCTCACCATAGGAGTGCTCGCCAAAAGAGTTTAACCTCTCAACTCTGGTCCCACTAACCAACACTAAAGATATGACTACGATATCCCGTGTATATCAGGCACATATTCTATAAAGATTACATCGGGTAACTGCAATATTACGCCATAACCGTAATATCTGCTATCCTAATCTTTACCGGCACAATATTCACCAAGATATTCTGTTGCATATAACGGTTTGATCTCTCCACTCTATAAATACCTTTGCTTTCAATACGTTGATTTACGTTTTGAGTTCATACACACAATATACTCATTTAAGCATCATAGAGGGATCCAGAGACACACCCTCTTTTGCGACCCTCTTATTGCAGGTTCATCGGAGCTAAGGCGAGAGCATTGATCAGTCATCTTTTGGCATTCAAACCGCTGTCAAGTCAACACCTGAGAAATTCAGACTCAACATTTTGTAATTGTCAGTAAGAATTTTTTATATTTAATATATGGTGATGGGTGCAGAAGGCACATAACCCATGTGATCCTTGAAAATCTCCGTTGTCTTTTCCTCTCCTTTATAAAACCTTCGGTTTCATCTTCTTCTAATAGGTTTCATGTCCCTTGGGCAATTTAAAACTCCAAGCTAGAATTTGGATCATCGAAAACTCGCCTTTCCAATGTTTGTAGAGCCAATAGGCAACACTGGCGTTTTGTTTGGGTTACGTACTCTCGTGAATCATAGCCATGCAAAAATCAAGATTAATTTGTGGGTCCACACATGTTGGCCTGGCCTACCACATAAACGTTCATTATTGATGTTTATAAGTACATTAATCTATTAAGACAAGGCAAGAAAATATTACTGAACAGGAATAGTTTGGTCATTTTTTGTTGTTATTACTGAACTGAACAGGTAAACAAAACTCACTGCCATTCCATGTATATAAATTTACTTTAAAAAACAGAAATAATTTACCATACCAAACTGCAATTGTGAAAGAGAACTAATTTACTATTATATTTATTCAAAATTACACCATTTATTATTGTAAGTGAATCTTTTTTCTAGCATGGAGTTTCAGATAATGATTGCTAAGGAAATATACTTCATTTGATTCGTAAGTTAGGTACGTATAAAGAATTTGGGAAGTACTTAACTCATAAGTGGAAGCTGATTCAGCTTGCTTTCTTGCAATGTACGAAAACGACAAAATTAAACATAGTTCTCACTTCTCATAAACTATAAGAGTTTTTAATAATCCCAATTTTAAAGTGCTTTTTTAAAGTATATTTCACCTAAAAATAATATTCAATTTGTGGCCATCAACTACTGTGATGGGGTCTAACAACCATAATATATTGTTCGTTTAATGAGATCAATTAATAAACAACTCGAGATTTTGTAATGCTTCATAAAGAGTAACTATTCAACTAACTAAACAGATTGAGCATGTTGTTCTCACTTAGTTTAAAAAAATAAGAAATTTATGTTAAACTTAATAGAATATCTCTGTTTATATAAGTTTTCAAATCAGTTCTTTTTATTCGATATGAGACAAAATATCACAATCTACCTTCATTAAAGCGTGCGACGTCCTCATCGCGACCTAGTCTAGAATCTTTGTCTCTAGTAGGCGTCGAACTTGCAAGTCCTATACTTTTCAGATACTCTCTAGGATTTGACCAACTATTTTCTTCCGTTGGCACGAGTCTTCAAACTTGCATGCCCGATCACAGTCTGGATTGAATTTGCTACCATTTGTAACTCCCTAGCCCGAGCGACTGTCCCCACTAGTCTAACTCATTTTGACTGAAACTGTTGTCCTCATTTAGTCTCAGAAAGAAAAAATTCTTGTTAGACTTAAGTAACATATATCTTCTAATATGAGTTTTAAATCACTTATTACATTTCTATGGACGTGAGATAAAATATCACAAAATTCTAAAGACAAACTAAGTTTGAATTCGACTGAAAATTCACCTTAAAAAGTATTGAAGTTTATTCAATGTATGAGAAGAGATTTATGCTGTAAAGCTTGCTGTCGGAGGAGTTTTCCATTGATATATATAGCTACAACCTTCATCTATACAAGAAAGGATTGGATACATAAGGCAAGGGTATTATACATTGTAATATAAGCAATATGAAGATCTCAAATGAATGAGTTTCCTATTGTGTAGACGTTGTGAAGATGTTGTGAGTGATAATGGAGAGCTTCATCTTGTTGACACCTTGAACAGTGTCGTAACCTTCACTAATACCCCATCTCAATCCGAAGTTGGTTGGACAACTGAGAGATTGCGCCGTAGTTATTTATGACGTGTACTTGGCAAGCCTTTGGTGAAGATATTAGCCAGTTGAGCTTCAGTGGGTAGATAGCTTACTTGAAGACGCCTCGAGGTCACACGTTCTCGAACAAAATGAACGTCAAGCTCGATATGTTTTGTTCGAGCATGGAAGACTCGATTGAGGGCAAGATATATAGCTGATATGTTGTCATAGTAGAGCATCAGTGCTTGTTGTAGCTGAATCCCGATTTCACCAAGGAGCTGTTGTAACCATGTAAGTTCTGCAGCACAGTCCGCAACATACCTATACTCAGCTTCAGTAATTGATCTTGCGACTGTGGACTGCTTCTTGGCCTTCCAAGCTATTAGGTTTGTGCTGAAGAAAATGCAGAAACCAGAGGTGGATCGCCTGGTGTCGTAGCATCCTACCCAGTCTGTGTCGGCGTAAGCATGAAGGTCACGTCGGGAGTTGCCTTCCAGAAGTAGACCATGTGACTTCGTTCCGGAGAGGTAGCGAAGAATTCTCTTGGCGGCCACGAGATGAGGAGTTCTGGGTTGGTGCATAAATTGACTCACAAGGTTGACGACAAACGAAATGTCGGGTCGAGTCATGGTTGCATATTGTAGAGCTCCAACCATCTGTCGGTATATCATCGGTTCAACCAGTAGATCACTGTCATGTGCTGACAGCTGCTGCTTGGAGGGAAGAGGCTTGAGAACATGTTTAGAGTTGGCCATATTGAAGTGTTGAAGAAGCTCTTCCACGTACTTCTGCTGTGACAAGAACAGCACAGCCTTGCAGAACCGAGCTTCAATGCCAAGGAAGTAGTGGAGGTAGCTGAGATCTTTCGTAGCGAATTTCGTTGAAGGGAGGCTGATAAGAGTGGTGATGGATTGGTTGCTGCTGCTGCAGACAATAATATCATCCACATATAAAAGGAGGATAGTTACCGACCTTCTGCGATAGACAAATAAGGAGGAGTCAACTTTACTTATGTAGAATCCAAGTGATAGTAGAACTATGCTAAATCGTTGATACCATGCTCTAGGCGCTTGTTTGAGACCATATATTGCCTTCTTCAGCTTGCAAACATGATCGGGGTGATCTGCGTGTATGAAGCTGGGCGGTTGTTTCATGTAGACCAGCTCGTCAAGGTGGCCATGCAAGAACACATTTTTGACGTTGAGTTGGCGAATTGTCCAAGCCAAAGATAGGGTGAGGGAGATGACCAAACAGATGGTTTGTGGCTTGATGAATGGACTGTAAGTTTCTCCATAGTCCAACCCGTGTTGTTGTTTAAAACCTTGAGCAACGAGCTGTGCTTTGAAACGTTCGATCGTTCCATCAAATTTTTCCTTCATTTCGAAGACCCACTTCGATCCGACGATGTTCATCGTATGGGTGGGTGGAACGAGTTCCCACATACGATTGGAGAGGAGATCGTTGTATTCGTCCTCCATGGCTTGCTTCCAGCGAGGATCTTTTATTGCTTGGGAGACACAGGTCGGGACTGTGAAGATACCAGTTGGGATCGACAGACTCACCAACCGATAGGGTAGAGAATGAATTTGGTAAGTTGGTCGCTACATATGCATGGTCGAATCGATGAGGACATGAATGGCAAGAGTGTCCATTTTCGTTGCATAGCTGACATATGACATTCAACTGAGACCCCAACAGACCTCTCTAGGAGAAAGGTGGTGAATAAGAGGTATTGTGGTTGCTGACTTGAGGGTTGGTTCGTTATCCTCCCGAGTCATGTTGTCGAGCACCTGAGTCATGCTTCCAAGTATTGATTTTGTTGTTGCGTCCTCCTTTTCCTCGACCTCTTCTTCCTCGACATCTACCTCTTGCAGGTGACTGGTCCTTGTTTCGGTTGTGTGGTGCTGCTGTGGTGAACATAGTCTGATCATCATCGAACGTTGAGGGAAGATTGGTTCGATTTAGGTGTTGTTCTTTGTTGAGAAGTTTAGCTCGAAGACCATGAAACAAGAATTTCGTTGGAAGATGAGTGATTGCCGCAACAAGAAGGTCGTATTCTGCAGGTAACCCGTTTAAGGCTTGTATGACGATATACTTGTCGCTGATTGGACAGTTGATGACAGTAAGAGAGTCGGCAATGGGCTTGATCCCGGACAGGTATTTCGAGATGGACTGGTTCGACTTCTTTGAATAGTTATGAAACTGTAGGTATAACATCATTTCGTTGGATGCACACTGGTCTGTGTACCTGTCGCAGAGAGCCTTCCAAAGATCGTGGCTCATTCGCAGGTCGTGCACCTCCTTGTGGAAATCGTAGAAGAGTGTTGACGTGATCCATGTGCGTACACACTGATTGGACCGAATCCACACTGCATATTGTGGATTGAGCATTGTGACACCGAGAGTGTCTGAGATGATCTGTGGTGGATAGAGGAACGCTCCATTGGCGAAGCCAAGTAAATCGTAGCAGGTCAGAATTGACTCCATCTGTGACTTCCACACCAGGAAATTGTCGGCCTCAAGTTTGATGGAGATTAGGTCCGACAGACTTGAGAGATGTAGAGTTGAAGGAAGAGACATATAAGGTGCGGCTGGGAAGGAGTAGGGTTGAGTAGAAGATGAGACGAAAGAGGATGGAATGGATGACATAGGATGAGAGGGAAAGGACATATGAGGAGAAGGGATTGACAGCACCAATGATGGATGAACGGGAGGAACAAGATCAGTTGAAATCAGAGAAGGACCAGCACTTGATGAGTTAGGGGCGGAAGTTGGTGTGGCCAAAGTATCGACTTGCTCTGATACCATATTGAAGCTGATTCAATGTATGAGAAGAGATTTATGCTGTAAAGCTTGCTGTCGGAGGAGTTTTCCATTGATATATATAGCTACAACCTTCATCTATACAAGGAAGGATTGGATACATAAGACAAGAGTATTATACATTGTAGTATAATGAATATGAATATCTCAAATGAATGAGTTTCCTATTGTGTAGATGTTGTGAAGATTCAGTGAGTGATAATGGAGAGCTTCATCTTGTTGCCACCTTGAAAAGTGTAGTAACCTTCACTAATAAAAAGAACAATAAAAAAAACACTGTTCTCATTTTGAAATTACATTAACAATTTTGTATGAATAAAAATTACGAAAAAATCCGCTCAATATAATGTTTGCACATTGCAAATTTTTTTAGTCCGGTTAAATAACAATTTTTTTTTATTCCAAATATCATTAAAAGAAAATGTATATTAGACTAGTCAATAAGATTTGGCAGAGAAAGGTACGTAATGAATAGGGCATTCTTCATTTGTTTCATCAATTTAATAAAAAAAATTCAATTTGGACCTTTGGTATCCATAAAGTTGTACATACAAGGTTGCTTTTTGAAGAGGAAAAAAATGTGTGCTTTTTTGTCTTCTTAAAAATAATTTTTTGGAACTTCAAAGTCAACCAAATTTGACTGAAACGCTCGTTGTAAATAATTAATTCACCTACCAAAATTAATTAATTAAGATGTTACTGTTAATTCAATGAAAAAAAAATTTCATATACATTTTTTTGGTTAATAAGACTGAATTTAAGAGTCTAAATGGTTTGCTAACTGATTTATTTTTAAAAAAAATACTAGTTGACTTTAAAAACTTATAAAATTTGTTAATTTTATCTAATTTATTGCTAAATAGTGAATAATCATATATATATATATATATATATACATATTTTCACATGTCAACAAATAAATTGTATTTTTTTTCTTCTCAAAATTCAGTTAGCAAGTGCACATTTTTTAAAATTCAACGAACAAATTATAATTTTTTCAAAAGTTCAATTACTAATTTATTTGTAAAAGAAAATTGAGTAAGATTATAAATAAAGTTCAAACTTTTTGTAACAATTAAACAGTAAATGAACGAAGTTAACAAATAATAATTTTATAAAAAATAAGAACTATTTATTAAAAACAATTATTAGTGAGTTGTTCAAACTCTCGAACCTTCTTTTACTAAGCTGGATACTTAACCTTCTTTTATACATAAGTTGGATACATTTTTTGGAAATAAATAAAAGGGTTAATTACTTAATTGGTTACACATGTTTCACAATTGTGCAGACTGGTTACACATGTTTCAAAATGTGATTAATTGGTTTTGCTATGTGACTAATTGGTTACACATGTTTTTTCAAATGTGATTAATTGGTTATTCCGTTAGTAAACCGTTAATTTTAACGTTAATTCATTTTTTTAACATATTATTGAATTGTGAAATGACTATTATGCCCTTAGTTGTATTGAAGAACAGATTGGAAGGATTGAAGAACCAAAATCGAATCAAATTCGATTTGATGTTCTTGAGAACCCAGAAATCAGATTTCTGGGTTCTTGAAGAACCAGAAATCTGATTTCTGATGTTCTTGAAGACCCATAAATTAGATTTCTAGGTTCTTGAAGACCCAGAAATCAGATTTCTGTGTTCATGAAGAACCAGAAATCTGATTTCTGTGTTCTTGAAGACCCAGAAATGTTGTTTCTGGGTTCTTGAAGACCCGGAAATCTGATTTCTGGGTCCCTCAAGAACCCAGAAACAGCATTTCTGGGTTCTTCACAATGTGGGTAACATGTCGAACCTTTTAATCACATCATTTCAAACAACAGTATCCATTTAATCACATTATAGAGAAACATGTATGACCTTTTAATCACATTATAGAGAAACATGTATGACCTTTTAATCACATTATAGAGAAACATGTATGATTATTTAATCACATTTGGTGATAACATATACTGCAATACAGAACTTCAAGAACCCAGAAACAGCATTTCTGAGTTCTTAAAGACCCAGAAATCAGATTTCAGGGTTCTTGAAGACCCAGAAATCTGATTTCTGACTTCTTCAATTATTGTTCTTGAAGATGATGATGTGTTCTTGAAGATGATTCTAGAGGTAATTTCGTCATTTTACTTATCTAAATAGTGACTTAACTGTGATTTTAACGGTGAATAGTGAAAAACCAAATAGTCACATTTCAAAATCAATTAATCACATTTTGAAACATGTGTAACCATTCTGAACATTGGTCAAACATGTGTAACCAATTAAGTAATTATGCCTAAATAAAATATATCTTTTAGAGAAAATAAATAAAGGAAAAAAAACTCCTTTCGTCACCGAGCCTCAGCCACTAGTCTGCTTCGCCATCTATAAACACAAGAACGCAGCAATGAATTCGTCAGTCCATTCAGTTCAGTCATTCACTCTTCCCCTCTCTTCTCTACAATCATCTGTTCTGAATCTTTGATCCATCTGCCATTGTCACTTTTTAAAGGAAGATCACAAGGGTCCTACCTTCCTTGCGCTGCGATCTTCTGCCCTCTGTATATGGTATTGTTCACGAGATTCACTTTGTTTCTCTCAACCTAATCAAACCCACGTTTCCTTTTCGATCAAAGCTTTCGTATATATAATCAGAAGAGCGACGCAGAAGAATGGCGTCCAAGAACTTTGAGAAGATGGCCTCGATTGATGCACAGCTGAGACTTTTAGCCCCAGCCAAGGTATCTGAGGATGACAAACTCGTCGAGTACGATGCCCTGCTGCTGGATCGGTTTCTCGATATTCTCCAGGATCTCCATGGTGAAGAGATTCGAGAGACGGTTAGTGCGTTTGAATCCGTTTTGAATTCGTTCTGTTCTTCCACCGATCAGGTTTCGAGGTTCCATTTCATTGTTTTTTTTTCTGGATTACACATCCAATCGATACATGGTCGAGTCAGGCTGTTCTAGTGTGTCCCACAAATTAAGATTGAATCTTTTGATTTATATCTCAAACCTTGATCAGAAATGAATTATAATTGAAGGTTGAATTTGATTAACGTTGAGTACAATCTTGATAATTATACCAAATTAAGCTGAATTCAGTAAAATATGTGGAACATTCTGATTATGACTGATTGATGTTTTTTTTTAAATTATTAATTAGGTTCAAGAATGCTATGAGCTCTCAGCTGAATATGAAGGGAAACGCGATCCTAAGAAATTGGAAGAGCTCGGAAATGTCATGACGAGTTTGGATCCAGGGGACTCAATCGTGGTGACAAAATCATTTGCTCACATGCTTAACTTAGCCAATTTGGCTGAGGAAGTTCAGATTGCTTACAGAAGGAGGATCAAGCTGAAGAAGGGAGATTTTGCTGATGAAGCTTCTGCGACAACTGAGTCTGATATTGAAGAGACTTTTAAGAGGCTTGTTGGGGATCTGAAAAAGTCTCCTGAGGAAGTCTTCGATGCTTTGAAGAACCAAACAGTTGATCTGGTCTTCACTGCACATCCTACTCAATCTGTCCGTAGATCCTTGCTTCAAAAACATGGGAGGTTTGTCCCTCGATCACACTTATATGATTATAATCTTTAGCTTTGGAAAAAATCATTACTTGCGTCAGAAGCAATATTTCTGATAAACCAGATTGCTTATAAATAATGCTGATTTTTATTTTGGGTGTTATTTAGGATTAGGGACTGCTTGACCCAATTGTATGCAAAGGATATCACCCCTGATGATAAGCAGGAGCTTGATGAGGCTCTGCAGAGGGAGGTATGGTGACGCCATAAAGAAATTTTCGCATAATTATGCACTCACAAATTCTTATCATTATGATAGCAGTCAACTTCAATGGTTTATGTTCTATCTTTTCATGATCTATATGGGAGAATAAATTGATGTCACATGGAAAATCCAAGTCAAATGATGTCGATATTGATAATTATGTAGATTCATGCACTTTTACTCCGAGTATTTACTACTAAAAACTGACTGAATCTTCATCTAGTATAGATGAAGTTTCTTGTGGCTTGGCATCTATTCAATTCTAAAATTGATTTGCTATAACTCTTGAATTTCAAAAGCTGCTTCGAAATAAAGCTGGCCATTTTCTGATTGGAAATCTTTTTTAATTTTGCATAGATTCAAGCTGCATTTCGCACAGATGAAATTCGGAGGACACCACCAACTCCACAAGATGAAATGAGGGCAGGAATGAGCTACTTCCATGAGACTATTTGGAAGGGGGTCCCAAAATTCTTGCGTCGTGTTGATACTGCTTTGAGGAACATTGGGATAAACGAGCGCGTTCCTTACAATGCCCCGCTTATTCAATTCTCTTCTTGGATGGGAGGGGATCGTGATGGTAAGTATCAACACTACCTGGTCCTTTAGAAAGACGAAGATATTCAGCGAGCGGGATATAGCTGACTTGGCATCCAATAAAATCTTAACAGTGTTAATAACAAGACCCACTCCATGGTTAAATGTCCGTATTTAATTAAAATGTTAGCTATAATAAAAAGCTTTTCTTGCTTATTAAAAGGGAATCCTCGGGTCACTCCTGAAGTTACAAGGGATGTGTGCTTATTGGCTAGAATGATGGCTGCTAACTTATACTTCTCCCAGATAGAGGACTTGATGTTTGAGGTATGTGAATTTTTCGAATAATTACTTCATCTTCTTATAAAATGAATTCATAGCTGTTCTTACCGTGTCCACCCCTCTAATCCAACGTATGTATACTTCCAGTTGTCGATGTGGCGATGCACAGATGAGCTCCGAGCACGTGCTCATGGACTTCACAGCTCTTCCAAGAGAGATGTGAAACATTACATAGGTAATTTTTTTTTAATCTTCTATTGAAAAAAAAAATGCATCTTTACCTTCTTTGCTGCTGCTGCTACTAAATTGACTCAATTGCAGAGTTCTGGAAGCAAGTACCTCCAAATGAGCCTTATCGGGTCATTCTCGGCGATGTAAGAGACAAATTGTACAGTACCCGTGAACGCGCCCGGCAGTTATTAGCCAATGGAATCTCCGATATTCCTGAAGATTCAACATTCATCGATGTCGATGAGGTAGGCATTCCTTTTTCCGAGAATGAAACAGTTTCGAACCTGAAATCTCCAGATACCAGGCATTTCATGACTGATCCTATTTTTTTGGTGGGAGTACAGTTCTTGGAGCCTCTTGAACTCTGCTACAGATCTCTGTGCTCATGCGGTGACCGCCCAATAGCTGACGGAACCCTTCTTGATTTCTTGAGGCAAGTTTCGACCTTTGGGCTTTCCCTTGTCAGGCTCGATATCAGGCAGGAATCGGAGCGGCACACTGATGTCATCGATGCCATCACCAACCACCTCGGAATCGGGTCCTACCGAGAATGGTCCGAGGAAAAGAGACAAGATTGGCTCTTGTCTGAGCTCAGTGGAAAGCGGCCTCTCTTCGGCCCCGACCTCCCCCAAACTGAAGAGATCGCTGATGTATTGGACACATTCAATGTCATTGCCGAGCTGCCCTCCGACAACTTCGGCGCCTACATCATCTCCATGGCCACTGCTCCGTCCGATGTTCTTGCGGTTGAGCTGTTACAGCGCGAATGTCATGTCAAGAAGCCTTTGAGGGTTGTTCCATTGTTTGAGAAATTAGCCGATCTTGAGGCAGCCCCTGCTGCCATGACTCGCCTCTTCTCAATCGATTGGTACAAAAACCGAATCAATGGCAAGCAAGAAGTGATGATCGGGTACTCTGATTCAGGAAAAGACGCGGGCCGTCTCTCTGCTGCATGGCAGCTTTACAAGGCACAGGAAGAGCTTGTGAAGGTGGCAAAGAAGTTTGGAGTTAAGCTCACCATGTTTCACGGCAGGGGAGGAACAGTTGGACGAGGTGGTGGTCCCACCCATCTTGCTATCTTGTCTCAGCCGCCAGACACGGTTCATGGGTCCCTTCGTGTCACGGTTCAAGGAGAAGTTATCGAGAAGTCGTTCGGAGAGGAGCACCTTTGCTTCCGGACACTCCAACGGTTTACGGCTGCCACACTAGAGCATGGCATGCACCCACCTGTCTCTCCAAAGCCTGAGTGGCGGGCCCTTTTGGATGAGATGGCAGTTGTTGCTACGGAAGAATACCGATCGATCGTGTTCAAGGAGCCACGGTTTGTTGAATACTTCCGCCTTGTAAGTATCATCAGCCGAGCCATCTAAATCAAATCGACCTGTATCCTTAAAACGACTCACTCTATCACGTTGTTTCTCGCAGGCGACACCGGAGCTCGAGTACGGCCGCATGAACATCGGAAGTCGGCCATCAAAGAGGAAGCCAAGCGGAGGCATCGAGTCCCTGCGAGCGATCCCTTGGATTTTCGCATGGACCCAGACAAGATTCCATCTCCCAGTGTGGCTTGGCTTCGGAGCAGCATTCAGATCCATCATCAACAAGGACATCAAGAACCTTCAGATGCTTCAAGATATGTACAAGCAATGGCCGTTTTTCAGGGTCACCATTGACTTGATCGAAATGGTGTTCGCCAAGGGTGACCCTGGGATTGCTGCTCTGTACGACAAGCTCTTAGTGTCGCAGGATTTATGGTCATTTGGGGAGAAACTAAGGTCCAACTACGAAGAAACCAAGACTCTTCTTCTCCAGGTAACATGTATGAGACCCTAACCCCAGAAAAGTTTGATGGGGTAGTCTAACTTGTGTGTGTATGTTTTCCCTCTTTTTTTGTGGTGTAGATTGCTGCACACAAGGATCTGCTGGAAGGAGATCCTTACCTGAGGCAGAGACTGAGGCTTCGTGATTCATACATCACGACTCTGAACGTGAGTCAAGTGTATACGCTGAAGAGGATTCGTGACCCGAACTACCATGTGAAGGTGAGGCCTCACTTGTCCAAAGAGTACATGGAATCCACTAGCAAACCTGCTGCTGAGCTCGTGACGCTCAACCCGACTAGTGAGTACGCTCCAGGTCTTGAAGACACCTTGATCTTGACGATGAAGGGTATTGCTGCTGGATTGCAGAACACTGGTTAAGCAAGCATAAGAAAGATGGAGATTAATGAAGTTGTCCGTGTTTGTTTTTTCTTCTTTATTTCATGGGAGGGAAGCAATCGAAAGAGCTATAAAGAAAGTGTAATAAAAGATGCGTGTCTCCATTTCTATTATTTAAAAAAGTATCGTTTTGATTTTTTTTTTCTTTTTGTTGATAATTATGGATTAAAACCCGTGGTCACAAACTTTCACCCAAATTCAAAACTAAACAAACTAAAATTAGCTAGCTTTAACAATTTAACATTTCTCGAAAAAGAAAAATTCATAGGGTCTTTTCGGAGTGCGTTAATAGTTTCCTTCGGAGGTGATGTATGAAGTTCAAAAACATGCAGCTGGTTGATCGCCATACCCGCCATGATATTCGCTACCGCATTTGCTTTTTGATGGGCATTAATTTTAAATTTGACATATTGTCATAAGAGATTACCTTATGAGCTGAGAGGACGTCCGTTTCGAGATGAATAGATTTTAATTCGAGTCTCTTCGCCAGTAGTAGCCCGTCTTGGTTGACTCAACATTCCGCAGTGAGACTGTTTGAGCAACCCAAATTCCTTGAGAATCCTGTAACCCATTGACCCTTGTAATCTCGGATGACCCCACACGCTCTTGCAAAACCTTGATTTTCCTTAGCAGCCTCATCTGTATTGATTTTAAACCAATCTTTTTTTGGAAGAATCCAACTGATATCATTGGAGATAAACTCGTTAGTGGTCTCAGTTTTAAAATAAACATTTTGATGAAACTTTGCATGAGATAAAGATATATTATAAACAGATAAAGAAGCAGGTTTATCATTAAAAATAAGTGAGTTCCTATTTTTCCAAATGTTCCATAATACATAAGGAAAAAACAAGTTCCACTCAACTCCTTGAAAAGTGACTCCCGATGCTTGACAACCAAACTTGATCCACTCATTCAAAAGATAGTGCAACGATTGCCCTAGACTGGGCGACCAAGTGACTGAATTCCACATTTTTTTTGCATGCTCACACTCACGCAATATGTGGTCTATGTTCTCCACACTAGAGTGACAAATTTGGCAGAGATGACTCAAATTACATTCCCTATGGTTCAATAGTTTGCAAATAGCTATTATGTTTTGAAGGCACAATCAAATAAAATACTGAAATTTTGGAGTAGTCTGAATTTTCCAAACTCAATCTCATTGATCCAATACCTGACTATTTGAGTCATCACCTCCTAAGAGAGAATACGCAGATGCAGTAGTGTAACTCCCCGAGTTTGTGACATTCCAGATATGAGTGTCCAATGAGACATTGGTCTTGTCCCCTGGGGTACTTCGAAACATGTCCAATTTGTTTTTTTGTGAAATCAAAAGAAATTCTATCTAGGTTCCACTTGTCAGGGTGGAAGACATCTCCTACCATCAATTTGTCATCCTCGTACTTCAGTGAACCGTAGATAAAAGATCGAAGGGATTGATTACCCACCCAGTTATCATGCCAGAATTTAATATCCCTACCATTAGCCACGACCCACCCCGACCCCAAATTTAGGTCGTTCATACCTTCATTGATTGCTTTCCAATTAAATGGCGTTCTGTTCGAAGTAGTGAGAGAAGTTCCATCCTAGTTAAACGTTATGTTTCTAATCATCACCGCCCAAAGATACGTTTCATTTTTCAATCTCCATGCCAAACTCTCCAGGATCACTTTGTTTCGATACATCGCCGATTGAATGTCAAACCCCCTTAGTTTTTTCGGCTTTATTATTTCTTCCCAATTAATCAAGTGAATTTTATTTTTCTGGTCCGTGGATCCCCAAACAAAATTTCTGTTAATGCTGTCCAATTCTTTACACACTGAATTAGGAAACATAGTACATTGCATATAGTAGGAGGGGATCGTGGACAAGACCGATTTGACCAACGTAACCCTACCAACCATCGATAACAAATTTGCCCTCCAACCCGAAAGTTTATTTCTAACTTTATCTAGAACAAAGTTAAAAGAGTTAACTTTCGAGTTTGACAAATCAAGAGGAAACCCAAGGTAAGACCCAAAGTTCTCAACTGTTTTAAACTTTAAAATCGTTGAGATCTCTGTTCTTTTTGTAGTAGGTACATTTTTTTTTAGAAAACCATGATCGACTTTCCCTGATTTACCTTTTGTCCCGAAATGCCGCAAAAATGTTCTAAAACCCAGTTGATATAGTTACAATATCCAGGTGTCGTCTCTCCCATTAGAACGAGGTAATCAACAAAGAAAAGATATGATAAAGTCATGTTACCTCTTTCCACTTTTGTTCATTTCCATTGTCCATGCATAACTTTTGGGAAAAGTATGAAATTGCACCCGGATGTTTGCAACAATTGGTAATTGCACCCATAATGTTTGTTCTTACACCTGTATGTTTCTGTTTGTTTGTAATTGAGTTTTTCCATCCAATTCAAACAGTAACCGTTAAATAAATGTCATGTGCTGTCCATGTGCCATAAATCTAACCTGATATACCTAAAATACCCCAGCCTTTTTAATTAAGTGTCCCTGTCAATGAACAGCAGAACCAAACGAAGCAAGAAACTATGCAAACCACACCTGTAAGTTCAATACCATCTCCATACAAATCATCACAGATATTGAATCCATGACTACTGTGTGATCAAATTATTATTATTATTATTATTATGTGCAAATTTTGATGATTCGATTCACTGCAGAAGAAATGGTGGTGCTATTTCTAGTACATCAGCTCAAATGGAGATGGGAGACCAAAGTTCATAGATGAAAGGTGTTTCTCAGCAATGGATATTCTTAGTGCAAAGAATCTTGTGTTTCTCATGGAAAAATATGTTTTGTCTCGAGATTCGTCTTCCATTTTGTTATGTTGTAGAAGAGAGAGAGAGACTATGTAAACAACCTTCTCTCCAACTGTGCAATTTCCCAATTTCTGTTGAATGAACCGACTTCCATGCTGATCCATACTGAAGTTGCCGTAAAGATAGTTAATTTTGAACTAAATGTCACATAATTATTGAAAAAAGAAATACATTTTCTTGGCATCATTGCAAAAAGAAATTAATACCTGAATTCAACAATCCTTCCTGCTATATCTGAAAGCTCAAACTTGCGGGAATTGTTGGATTTCAACTCCTCAAGAAAAGAATTTCTTCTGGGATCATCAAAGCTATTAGCTGCCCTGGGTCCTTCGCGGGGACTATACATTCCTCCATTTCTTGGAGAACCTTGTTCAAACAACATATCATTATGGCGTCCCACGTGGCTCATTGGAGAAGATGGCATCAGTGGGCTTGCAAGAGGAGACCCAGGAAACTGCGTCATGACACCTAATGGAAGGGAAATTCCATAGAAGCTGCTATCAACTATATCTCCTTTCCTATTATCAATAGTACGGGCAAAATATGGACCATGTCCTGTATCAACAAAAGAAGGTTGACACGCCACAGCATGTTGCCTGTAAACTTTGCCTAAATGCTGCAAATCACCAGTTGCGACACTACCTGTTGGTGCTCTACCACTAAAGCTGGAACCAGATGTGTTATCAAATGGCACATGAAAGGTACCATGTTGATGGTACGCAGCAGCCATATAATGTGGAAGAATTGTTGAGCCCACATCATATCCACTTAACCCATATTGGGGAGCAAATAAGTTTGGTGGCTGAAGATTTGGGTAAAATGTATTTGAACCCATATAGGCTGCTGCAAGCATATAATGGTGGTGCCTAGACTTGATTCCGATACTTCTGAAATAGCGACAGAAGAAATACTTAATGAAGTTGGATTCACATCACGATCCACTGTTTCTTCTCCATGGCTTGATGAGTGAGACTGAAACACAGGAGACGGGGTCCGAGGAGTAAAGGGTAAGACATCAAATTTTAAAATGACAGATCAGTTCAAAATAACCATAGGAGTGAAGGGTAAGACATCAAGCTTTATAGAAAACCTTTAAACCATACGGACTCATATCAGATCTATCGTCTCTTTAGTAGCTTCCCTTTTGACATCTCATATCTATCTTGTGTTTTCTCACTGTTTAGAGGAAGTTGCAGATCGACACTTGAAGCAGCTGTCATTGCCTCCCCTATTTTCATTCACCATCTCTAAAGGTTTCCTGCCTGTGATGAGTTCGTAGAGGAAAACTCTCGCAGATTGCTTTGCTGCTGAGACAACAATGCGAATGAGTTACCTCTGGAGGACGCATTGCTTATTTCGGAAGCATTCTGGGAATTTAATTCCGACCAGCATGATTTCATGTCTGCAGACATGGAAGTTGAAGTGGATCGGACAGATACAGATTGCGGAGGCGCTTCGATGGGTTGATGGCCACCTCCTCCAGGATCTTCACACCCCCAAAGGTGATGGTTTGCCTTAGGGGTAAATTGGTCATTTAACATGACATCAGTTCAAGTTTAACGACGACACGTGCCTTTCACGTGACACTTAACGAGATTTTTTAACGTTGGGTGCAATGACCAACAAAATGTAACATACAGGTGTAAATAATTGCGGCAAAAAACATATAGGTCCAATGACAAAAAATTGCAAACATCCGGGTGCAATTTCATACTTTTTCCATAACTTTTTCATCAATAAGAAACACAAGATATTCCATGCATAGAATAAATATGTACAAAGATAGAGGATCTCATTGTCTAATGCCTCTCGACGGGTAGAATTTTTCCAGTTTCCCCCCATTAAATAAAATTTCAATCGAAGACGTGGAAATACAACTCATAATCAACTTAATGACTTTATCAGGGAATTTAAAGAAATTGAGAGTACTTCTAATGAAGTTCCACTCAATTCTATCATAGCATTTTTCAAGGTCAATTTTAATGATCATGCACCCTATTTAATCCTGTTTATGCTTTGAAAAGTAAAGCACCTCTCTAAGAAGAATTACATTATATGAACCCCTTCTACCTGGGACAAAATTGGTCTGAAAAGGAGAGATGATATTATTCAGGACTGGTCTGATTCTATTCACCATATTTTTTGAAATCACCTTGTAAATAGAATTGCAAAGACTTATAGGTCTGAATTGGGATATCGAATTTGGCTGACTACATTTTGGAATTGAGCAGATAAACGTCTCGTTCCAACTTGTAGGGACAAACCCCCTTTTAAACACATCACTAACAACATTAGTCAGATAGCTAACCGTACAGTTCCACAACTTTTGGAAGAAAGCCGGATGAAGACCATGAGGGCCTAGAGCTTTAAAAGGTTTAAGATCCCAAGTTGCTTTTCTAATTTCTTCCAAACTGATAAAATTGTTTAGGCGACGAATTTGATTTTCAGACAACATAGTTCTTGAAGAATCGGGGTGAACAACCAACAAAGACGAGGTAGCCTTTGAAGTTGTGAAGAGATTTGAAAAGAATTTTTGAAATTCCTCCGGAATAAGTCCCTCATCAAAAATCCAATTTCCAACTAAGTCTTTAATAGCCAAAATCTTATTTCTTATCCTTTTAACAAGAGTAGAAATGTGATAGAATTTAGTGTTTCTATCCCCGTCTCTGATCCACTTAGTGCGAAACTTTGCAGCCCAAAGTTTTTCTTTATGGTCAAGATTCTTAGACAACTCTAGCTGAAGATTCTTTTCCAGATTGACGATACGTTTGGGGAATTAGCAATACACTTTTGTTCTCCTGAGATCCTCCAAAGAATTTTTTATTTTCTCTGAAAAACATTTCCAAAAATCTCTTTATTCCAGGATCTAGCTTTGTCAGGGAAGTGGTTAATGGCAGGCTTGATCCTATTGCCATGAGTTCAAAATTTGGGTGATCAAGCCACATATGCTCCATCCTGGATGGTTTAATTACCTACAATTTTTCAGAACTATTTGTGACATCATTAAAATCACCTGCAACTAGCCAAGGACTAGATATAGTAGAGACAACCGATTTAAGATTTCCCCACAACAGTAATCTTTCCTTTAAATTGGGGATAGCATAAATCGCAGACATGAACCAAGACAGATTAAAAGGAATAACCTGGATCTTGAAGTGTAATTCCTGCTCTGTAAACGCCATCTTCGTGATTTTTGTCTCGTGATCATTCCACTACACTAGAATTCCTCCCTTAAAACCTCTGGCTTCCACCCCTAGAAATTTGTTGAACGGAAGTTTACTTGCTTGCTCAACCATCCTTTGGCCACTAAGTCTAGTGTCAATTAATATCAACATCGTAGGCTTGTGAGTACGGATGAGCTACTTTACCGCCTTGATAGCTGCCGGATTACCAAATCCTCTAACATTCCACATTATGGATATAAAACCATATTACTAGAAAGATGTACTTGATTCATAATTAATATGCTATAAATACTATCAAACTAGTTACATAACGCTGCTAACATCTAAATCATGTTAGATACCTCACCTTGACTCTCACCTCCCTGCGTTTGAACATTCTTACTCCCTTGCTCAGTAAGTGCCTTTGCGATGTATATTGACCCTTTATCCACCATATCCAAATGAATTTGCGGCTTCCCAATTTTCCTGTGTCCCTGGCCTTTGAAAGAAATATCCTTTCGACTTCCTAATTTTCCTGTGTTCCTCGGTTTTAAAAAATTCACAGAAGTAGTTAAATTGCTTTTAGGGTAAGTTTATAATGTGTTATCAGTTGAGTTTAGATCTTCCTCAATTGTCTTAAGCTTTATTGGCCAACTACCCGATTCGTCCTGCCATTTTGTATTGGGTTTGACCAATTCCATCTCCTTTTGTGTTAATGCACAACCCAACCCAGATTTTCGGTCCAACCCAAATTTTCGGTGCAACCCCATAATCCAGCCCAGCCCAACATTCTGATCCAGCCCGTTAGACCGAAGCAGCCCACCATTCCGGCCCAGCTGCGTAGGAGATGAACATTGCCCAGCATTCTGGTCAAGTTCTCCATGCCGGTCCAGCCTTTCAGACCGAACCGGTCCACCACTTGGGCCCAGCCTTGCAGGAGCTATACTTTGCCCAACCGTTCCTTTCTCTGAACGGTAAGTTTCTTCCCAGTTTTCGTTGGCTTTCCACTTCCAGCAACTCCCATGTCCGACAACATTCTTCCCATGCAACTCACCTCGGTCTGGCCAACAACGTGGCAGACAGCTTTCCCCTCGGTCCGACCAACATCGTGGCCGATAGCTTTCCCTTTGGTGTGTTCAACAAGGTGTCCGACATCTTCCAGGTTTGCATGAGATGGACTCTGTCCAAACATTCCCTCCTCTGAACGGTATCTTCCTTCCTTCCTTGATGTTGCCTTTCCATTCCCAGCTGCCCCCATGCCCGACAATTTTCTTCCCATGCCACTCACCTCGGTCTGGCCAACAACGACGTGACTAACAGCTTTCCCCTCGGTCTGGGCACCACCGTGGTCGACACTTTTCCTTGGTTTCGTCCCAACATTTTCGTTTCTTCTCCACTCAGTCTCGGTCTCGACCCAATCCTCTCCCTGCTCAATTTCCGCTCAGTTGTTCGTAACGGTGGTTCGCCCAGTGATTTCCTTGCCAGTTTGAGATTTTCCGGCGGTTGAGGTAACTAGGTTTCCGGTGTGTTGTTCAGTTTTATTCTAGGTGCCTTTTCGATTATGAGGTAGTAGGATTTCCATTTGTTTTTGAGGCTTTGGATCGATTATAGGTTTTGCTTGATTCTCCCGCCATATTCTAGACGTTTCCGATGGATTTTTTCGACGAGTAACCAACATCTAATGTCCCCTTTCTCCATTCAGACTTTATGTGTTAGGAGCTGTAGGTTTAGGTGTGACAGTGTTGTTGTTAGTAGTTGAGGCGTGATCTTCAGAACTTTGAACTTCTGTAGTTACCAAATTACATAGCTCTTTTCTATGCCCCACCATGCCCCACGAGAAGCAAATTGATTGAATTCCTTCATAGGATATTTTGGGGAATATCCATCAATGTCGATTGAAAGAGGAAGTGGTTTGCTCAAATCCATTTGGATACAAAGCCGGGAAAATTTCTCTCTTTCAGCTTTTATGGTATGACTATTAATTCTCAACAGATGCCCTATTGTGTTTCCAATATCGTGTAAAATTATAAGGTCAAAATATTCGATTGGTAAATTTGACAATCTGATCCAAGCAACAACTTTGGGTATATTGGTTCTTTCTGGGTTGAATTTGGGTTACCAAATTCGTATGGATAAAAATTGTCCATTGATGAACCAAGATCCATCTCTGAATACCCTATCCATGTCTCCCAAGCAAGTGAATTTGATTAGATAAAAACCTTCCCCGAGTCAAATGCATGACATTTTCACTTGCGGTTTCCAGAGAGTTCGAATTTTATGCTCATTCCTATAATTTTAATGATGATAGATTGTTTGTACATTTTTTTCCTTGCTTTCTCATCTCTGGATATGGTATATGTTAGCTTACCAGCCGATTCCACTTCATCATGGCCTTTTGAGGGAACTGGTTCAGAAATATTCAAACATTCTTGATAGAATGCTTTTTTGTATGCCCCTGGAACAATACCAGTAAGTTTTTTTCTTGCAGGAGATGGAATTTGTTGAGATATTCGGTGCATTCTCTTCCATGTCTCGCAGAGTATGCAGCTGATCTTCATTGAGTTTGGTGTTTCTATTCAAAAGTTATGCAATCTCTACCGTAGGAAATGTGTGTAATTTGAGAGCATTTTCCTTTATCGGGGTTTATTAGATTTATCGTTTTGAATTTCAACAACTGGGTTTCGATGTTTCTTTTTTATTTTTCTTTTAATGTTCGATGAAAAGCTCCACTTCTTTGTTAGCAGTTTGGTAGTTAACTCTTTGTTTTTATTGTCTTTGGAATTCCACAAGTGGTAAATTAGAGTTGTTGGCCGGGCGTCTATTACAACGAAAAACACTTGGGTTCCTCCTTCCAACGTTGTCCCTTCTCCGTGTCTTCTCTCCAACAAACGCATATATAACGAAAACCCTCAGAATATCCTTCCTCACTGCACTTTCTCCTTCTCTGTAGATCAATTAATTCAGCAAACTAAGCGATGTCCGAGACGAAGCAGCAAGGAGGAGTGGTGAAGAAAGGGCACGAGGAGGGTATCAAGATGGCGTCATCCCTTCTTGCAAAATTCGACCTCCCGTCTGGTCTTCTTCCCTTGGTGAACGTGTTGGAGGTGGGATATGTGGAGGCGACAGGTTACATGTGGATAGTGCAGCAGAAGAAGGTTGAGCACGAGTTCAAGATGATAAAGAAGTTGGTGAGCTACGACTCAGAGATCAATGGATTTATAGAGAAGGGTAAGATCAAGAAGCTCAAGGGTGTGAAGGCCAAGGAGTTGATGTTGTGGCCTCCGGTGAGCGAGATTGTATCGGATCCCATCTCCGGCAAGATCAACTTCAAGAGCCTTGCTGGGATCACTAAGTCCTTCCCTGCTGAGGCCTTTGCTGCTGGTAAGTAGTAAGGGATCATGGTATCTGTCTGGGTGGAATTTCTTATATAATATGTATTTGAAGAATAAAGAGAGATAAGTCCAGCTTTGACTTACTTTGAGGTCTTGGATTGATGTATCCTTTGCTTTGCTTTGCTTTGAGGAGGAATTATATGTTCAGATTTAGAGACTTATGTTATCAAAGTAACGGTTGGTGGATTTGAATCCGATTTGCTGAGATAGCTATAATCCACTCAAGTATATTTTTCTAATGTTTATACTAAAATTCGGCACGCGCTATACGCGTGCACATTATTATCGTTTGTCTTGCGTGATGTGTTAGGAGGACATGATCGACTCGATTTCTAGCATAGTACCAGAATTAAACACTTTATTAAAAAAATTATTTAAATTGTAAGACTAAACTTAAATTACTTAATATAATGAAATAAAATTAATTTTGTTTTAAATATTCTTAAGAAATTGCTCGAGCATCTGGGAGCCTCTTCAGTAATGGTTATTACTCATGGATGTTCGAGCAATTTCTTAAAACTATTTAAAATAAAATTTATTTTATTTCATTATATTAGGCAATTTAAGTTTAATCTTACAATTCAAATAATATTTTTAATCAAATTTTTAATTCTTGTACTATCCTAGGAATCGAGTCGATCATGTCCTCCTAACACCTCACGCAAGACAAACGACGACAACATGCACGCGCATAGCGCGCGCCTTAGTCTAGTGTCTGGTAAAGATAGAAGGTTGAAGGTTCTGTGCCGCTCCGTTAACCTGCACGGAAGGAAAGCCCGGGTGTTCCTGTTGTTTCCTCTCCGATGATCAAGTCATTCGAAGGTTCGTTTATAGAATAAGTATGTAGCTCAAGTATGTAATGTTACACTTAACCTGTTATGCAGATGGGTGAGGGTATTTATAACCCCCACCTCTAACCTGACTGGGGTTTAGTTCTGACCCTGGTCATACCTCGAGTCCTGTGGCGTCGGGCGCACTGTGTATGCTACCCTAAACATAGGGCCCCTGTTTCCTGGATACTGTCCTGCATTACTGTTTCACACTACCTCTTATCTGGCCTAGAGCTTTGTGCTGGCCCTGGGGGTAAAGTAAAGTCTGGTCAGGTGCGCCTCTATGGTGCACCTTTTAGGGATGCCTATGTGGCGTGCCATTGTGCCCTTATACTCTTATGGCGCGCCTTTTACTTGGGTCGGGTCAGTTTAAATGGAAGTATGCAGATTAATACCCAACATCTTAATTGAAAGGCGGCCCCCTTTTATTTTAGTGGCGCGCCTTACAACCTCAAGGTATCACGGATTCTGAAGAATAGTCGGGCGCACCCTTTACCAATCTTTGGACCGTTGTATTTCGATGTTTGCGCATCTGACCGTTAATTTTTCGAACCAGTCGTATCTGTGGGTGACACATGGCAGCACATCATAATTGTTGAACCAAGGTAACCCTTGAGCTTTCAAATAAGCGAACCGTTACACTCAGTTGAACCTTCATTTGGTGACCTCAATCAGGATAGCTGAACCGTTAATTTATCTGAACCGTCGCCTGGTTTGGTTTTACAAAACCTAGTTGAGATAACTGGACCGTTGTTTTTATCTAACCAGTCAGCCGCACCGTCATTTTTTATCGAACCAGTTAGCCGAACCAACAATTCCCCCTATAAATTCCTTATTTCGGCCATTTTAGGTCCCACTCTTCACTTGCAAACTCTCTCTCTAGAATTCTCTCCTCATTCTCTCTAGAATTCACAACCTTTTCCCGACCTTTACTTTGTTCTAGCGGCGCCTTTCCTTGTTCAAGACAAGATTGCTCTCGTCTCTTCGGATCGTATTCGTCTACGCCTTGAAATCTTACACCGAGCCATGTCGAAGGAGTCCGGGAGTTCTCGTCTTTCATGTAAGGCTTGTTTCTTTTTCCCTCCTGGTTTTTCCGAGCCCAAACCAAATACGCTTTCTAGAACCCTCATCGAAAAGACTGTCGAGGTGTCGGTAATGGATGAGAGATTTTGTCCTCGATACCCCATTCCTGATGAGACAGACCCTCAAAATCCCCACCTTGTGTGTATGCCTCAGTCTGGTGAGAAGATCATCTTCTCGCTTCCAAAAGGAAGGACACGCCGAACATGAGCGAGAAGAAGAAGGCTCGCTACGAGGATTATGTCGATCCTCTAACTGTGCCCAAGGAGGTCATCAGTCCTGATTCTCTAAAGGTTGTGGACACATTTAAAGGTGTGGTTCCTTTTTCACGTTATGCTAAGGATATCGTTCTTCGTCGACAGCTTAACATCTTGTATACTAAAACATATGGTGCGCCTGTAGTGACCGATTCGATGCTTTCCTGGTCTTATACCGAGTTTTGTACTGGTTCCACATCAAAGAAGAAAGATAGCGACGCCTCTATGCAGGTGGGGTCGTCTCCGAAGATTTCCTCCCGGAAAAAGGTTCTGGTGCGTCGGGTCGATATCACGGCCCAGGAGTTTGCTGAGGATGATTCCTTGTTTACCTCCCATGTGCGCACCTTTACAATATCCGATGGTGAGTCCCCGCGCCGTGAAGCCACTCCCGAGCATGAGGATAAGGGAAGTAACTCCCTTACCTTCGCTTGACTTTCAATTTACGACGTGATTTGAAGGTTGATGTGAGCGAGAAGGCTCTCCTGGAGTCTTGGGCGCCCTGTGAGCGTCTTAAGGGTGTTCGCTTGGTAAAGGGGAACTCCATAGTGGATACCAACTCAGGGTTCCACTTGTTGACCGGCGCTTGCCCCCTAGTTGATAGGATGTCCATTTCTACTAAGGGTGGCGCTGCTGAGGGTTTAGTGCGTCGCGGGCTCTCCCTCCTCTCCCAGGTACTATCTTTTATAAGCCCTTTTTTGGACTTTAATTTTACTTAATCACTTTGTTCTTACTCTGATGATCCCCACACAACTTCGGATGAGCGAGACCCTCATAAGCCCGCTTGATGAAAAAGCGTCGACCTATGAAAGTTTGCGCTCTGTTGAGGAGAAGGAACGTCTCCTCAAGAATATAGAGCGTCATTTGACGGATGCCATGGTGTGCCTTGTGGGGGAACATGTGAAGGTGGACGAGCTTCGCGCTGAGGTGGTTGAGAAGGATGTATTCTTGACATTGGCTCAGGCGGAGGTGGGTCGCCTTTCGTCCCAGGCGGATGATCTTCGCAGGCAACTTGACCTTTCGAAGGTCGAGTATGCGAAGCTGGAGACTCTCTCTCTCTCTCTCTCTGTAGAGCAGGAGATGCCTAGGCGTATTGAGAAGGCAATTACTGAGTACAAGGGAAGCGCCTCTTTTGATATGGACGCCACCATTGCATGCTGTTCCACCTTTATGCTAGTGTATGGTTCCCTCGAGGAAAATATGCAAAAGATCTTCCCCGACTTTGACGTGTCGCGCCTTCAGTGCATGAAGAGTTATTTAGAAATGCGGCGTCCTATTCTGAGAGTGAAGAGTCTGAGGCGTCTCTTCCCCCTGCCCACTCTGAAGAAGGTGTGACGCCACCTCAAGAGTAGTTTTACTATTTTTACTTAGTATTTTTCTTTATCGCTGTGGTGTAAGGACAATGCCTCTTTTCAATATATATGCTAGTTTTCTTTTTACTCGATGATTTAGTTTTAGAGTAATCGCATCGTCCTTTAGTAAAATGTGGAGCCGATACTTAATCATTTTAGTCCAGAGTAATCGCATCGCCCTTTAGAAATTTTCCAGAGTGGACTCTGAAAGCACATTTCTCGGGGTTGAGGCGCACTTGGTGAAGGCGCATGCACTCGAATGTCTTCCTCAGGTTATCCACGTGGTCGACTCTCTTGACTGAATTTATAAGCATGTCATCGACATAGGCATCCATGGTGTTGCCGAGCATTCCTGCAAACAGCTTGTTGACCATCCTTTGATAGGTGGCGCCCGCATTAATCAACCCAAATGGCATGATAATGTACTGATAAATATCACCATCAGCATAAAAGGCGGTCTGTTGCACGTCGCTCTCTTCCATTTGGATCTTGTTGTACCCAGAATATGCATCCACGAAGCTTAGAAGCTCATGGATCGACGTGGCATCGACTAGATAATCGATGCAGGGCAAAGGATAAGAGTCATTGGGACACGCCTTGTTGAGGTCCCTAAAGTCAATGTACATCCTTCACTTGCCATTATTTTTTCTCACCAAGACCGGGTTTGCTACCCATGTCTAGAATCAGATTTCCTTTACAAAGTTGGCCTCAATCAATTTGCCTACCTCTTGACGAATGGCAATTGATTACTCTTCTCCTACGGCGCACCTTTTTCGGGCGATCAACCTGATGCTCGGGTCGATATTGAGCTCATGGGCGATCACAACTCGACTTATCCCGGGCATATCACTTGGTTTCCAAGCGAACAATTTCTTTAATTCCACAAGGAGCATTGAGAGTGCCTCCGCCTCTCCTGATGGAAGGAGATGGAGACAATGGGGACGTCGAGAGAGGCGCGGAGGTGGAAGCGCGCAGTTCCGGCAGCACGCCAGTTTAGAAGGAAGATGAAGCAATTGGAACAAGGAACCAATTGGACCAAATTTGAAATGAGGGCAATTTTGTCATTTCAAAATTTGAAACCGCACGTGACCCGCACATGTTTCCTAAACCGTCCGAAATAAACAGAAATATGACGGAATGGGGGAATTTTTCATTTTGTCCAAACATTAGGACTAATATTTAAAATTTTAAACATTAAGGGGGAATCTCAAATTCGGTCCAAACTTTAGAAGGAAAATTGACAATTAACCCTAAAAAAACACATATCACGCGCAAGCGTGAAGTAGATTTCTAGTAAACAATACTTTAACTAAGAGTCATAACTCCCTTACCCAAATTTCTAATATTTTGTGAATAATATTTTATGGATTGACTACATTATCAAAAAATTATCTTATATTACTGTCATTTAAAATGCTCCGTAGAAAAGAAACAAAATAGAAAATCAAGCGGTATTAGTATGTCTAACTTAGTAGTGGAAAAAAGTTGAAACAATATAGTGACACATAAACACCAAACCAAACAATGAATATGTATTAGTTTGAGGAATAGTAAATAATTAAAGTACAATAAAATAAAATGAATAAATATAAGATTTTAAAATTTAAAATAAATAATAAATAATAAATATTTTTTTAACTTTTAAAAATTGCATACAAGTTTAATGAGTTATCTTAATTTCCGTGTAGTTTTGTATGTGTTGATGCAATTTAATTTATGGTATATAATAAATAAGATATATATGAAAACTACTAATTCAGAAGGAAGAATAGACAATACTTTAAGTAAGAGTCACAACTTCCTCATCCAAATTTTTAATATTTCGTTAATAATATTATACAGATTGACTACATTACCAAAAATGTTATCATATATTACAGTCATTTAAAACGGTTGGTAGAAAAGGAAAAAATAGCAAAAATCAAGCGGTATTAGTATGTTTAACTTAGCAGTGGACAAAACTTGAAACAATATAGCGAAGGATAAATACAAAACCAAACAATGAATATATATTAGTTCGAAGAATATTAAAAAAATAAAGTAAAATAAAAAAATGATTAATTATCAGATTTTAAGTTTTTAAATAAAATAATACATTTTTAACTTTGAAAATTGCATAAAACGTTAATGCGTTATCTTAATTTCCGTGTAGATTTGTATGTGTTGATGCAATTTAATTCATGGTATATAATAAATCAGGTATATATGAAAATGACTAATTAAGAGGGAAGAATAAACAATACTTTAAATGAGAGTCACAACCACCTTATCCAAATTTCTAATATTTTGTGAATAATATTTTACGGATTGACTACATTATCAAATATGTTATCATATATTAAAGTCATTTAAAACACTCCGTAGAAAAGAAAAACAAAGAGCAAAAATCAAGTGGTATTAATATTTAATATGTCTAACTTAGTAGTGGACAAAAGTTGAAACAATATAGTGACGATTAAACACCAAACCAAAAAATGAATATGTATTAGTTTGAGGAATAGTAAATAATTAAAGTAAAATAAAATAAAATGAATAACTATAAGATTTTAAAATTTTAAATAAAAAAAAGATTTTAACTTTTAAAAATTGCATAAAAAGTTAATGGGTTATCTTAATTTTCGTGTAGTTTTGTATGTGTTAATGCAATTTAATTCATCGTATGTAATAAATAAGGTATATATGAAAATGACTAATTCAGAGGGAAGAATAGACAATACTTTAAGTGAGAGTCACAACTTCCTCATCCAAATTTTTAATATTTCGTTAATAATATTTTACATATTGACTACATTACCATAAATGTTATCTTATATTACAGTCATTTAAAACGCTTGGTAGAAAAGAAAAAAAAAGTAGCAAAAATCAAGCGGTATTAGTATGTTTAACTTAGTAGTGGACAAAATTTGAAACAATATAGTAAAGGATAAATACCAAACCAAACAATGAATATATATTAGTTCGAAGAATAGTAAAAAAATAAAGTAAAATCAGATAAAATGAATAACTATAAGATTTTAAATAAAAAATAATAATTATTAAAAATTGCATAAAAAGTTAATGAGTTATCTTAATTTCCGTGTAGTTTTGTATGTGTTGATGCAATATAATTCATGGTATATAATAAATGAGGTATTTATGAAAATGACTAATTCACACGGAAAAATAGACAATACTTTAAGTGAGAGTCACAACCTTCTCATCCAAATTTTTAATATTTCGTTAATAATATTTTAAGGATTGACTACATTACCAAAAATGTTGTCTTACATTACAGTCATTTAAAACGCTTGGTAGAAAAGAAAAACATAGTAAAAATCAAGCTGTAATAGTATGTTTAACTTACTAGTGGACAAAAGTTGAAACAATATAGTGAAGGATAAATACCAAACCAAACAATGAATAAATATTAGTTCGAAGAATAGTAAAGAAATAAAAAAAAAAAAAAAATATGATTAATTATAAGATTGTAAAATTTTAAATAAAATAAATAAATTTTTAACTTTTAAAATTACATAAAACGTAATGAGTTATCTTAATTTTTGTGTAGTCTTGTATGTGTTGATGCAATTTAATTCATGGCATATAATAAATAAGGTATATACGAAAATGACTAATTAAGATGGAAGAATAAACAATACTTTAAGCGAGAGTCACAACCACCTTATCCAAATTTCTAATATTTTGTGAATAATATTTTACGGATTGACTACATTATCAAAAATGTTATCTTATATTAAAGTCATTTAAAACCCTATGTAGAAAAGAAAAACAAATTGAAAAAAAGAGTGGTATTAGTATATCTAACTTAGTAGTAGACAAAAGTTGAAACAATATAGTGACACATAAGCACCAAACCAAACAATGAATATGTATTAGTTTGAGGAATAGTAAATAATTAAAGTAAAATAAAATAAAATGAATAACTATAAGATTTTGAAATTTTAAATAAAAAAAATAACTTTTAAAATTTGCGCAAAAAGTTAATGAGTTATCTTAATTTCCGTGTAGTTTTGTATGTGTTGATGCAATTTAATTCATGGTCTATAATAAATAAGATATATATGAAAATGACTAATTCAGAAGGAAGAATATACAATACTTTAAGTGAGAGTCACAACCACCTTATCCAAATTTCTAATATTTTGTGAATAATATTTTACGGATTGACTACATTATAAAAAATGTTATCTTATATTAAAGTCATTGAAAACCCTTTGTAGAAAAGAAAAACAAATTGAAAAAAAAAAAAGTGGCATTAGTATGTCTAACTTAGTAGTAGACAAAAGTTGAAACAATATAGTGACACATAAGCACCAAACCAAACAATGAATATGTATTAGTTTGAGGAATAGTAAATAATTAAAGTAAAATAAAATGAATAACTATAAGATTTTAAAATTTTAAATAAAAAAAATAACTTTTAAAATTTGCGCAAAAAGTTATTGAGTTATCTTAATTTCCGTGTAGTTTTGTATGTGTTGATGCAATTTAATTCATGGTCTATAATAAATAAGATATATATGAAAACGACTAATTCAGAGGGAAGAATAGACAATACTTTAAGTGAGAGTCACAACCACCTTATCCAAATTTCTAATATTTTGTGAATAATATTTTACGGACTGACTACATTATCAAAAATGTTATCTTATATTAAAGTCATTGAAAACCCTATGTAGAAAAGCAAAACAAATTGAAAAAAAAAAAAGTGGTATTAGTATGTCTAACTTAGTAGTAGACAAAAGTTGAAACAATATAGTGACACATAAGCACCAAACCAAACAATGAATATGTATTAGTTTTGTTTTTTAAAAAGGTTAATTAGCATTGTATCAATAATTTTTATTATTTATTCATGTATTTTCAATTACTTTTAAATAATTATACTTAATCTTTTTATTCTATAATATACTTTGTAGTATTGAAGCATATGGAGCAAATTATTAAAAAAAAAAAAGCATATGGAGCAGCTCATATTACAAAAAATACTAATAGTTTTAACATTTTCTTAGAAGTATGTATAATTTTTATTATATAATATTAAATTAAATTTATCCTTAATTATTTGAAAAAATGAAGATTTAATATATATTAAATAAGTTATATAAATTTGATTTAATATATATAATTATATATCGCGCAACGCGCGTATCAGTTTTCTAGTATATATTAATTTGGTTAGGTTATGTAGAAGTATGACAAGTAAGTTTTTTAAGACATTTTCTCATTCATAATGTCATTTTCATAACTTCTAATTGGTTCATGTCAAACATATAATTATTATTCATATGTGGTATGCCATGTAATTTAGTTTAAAATCTTCCAAAGTCACTCATTTATTCTCCCAATAAGTTATAAAATTTCATTAATCTCTTTTTATTTTTCATCTGCATTTGTGATTTTTTCTTAATTTTATTTTATTTACTAAATTTTATATTTTATGAAAAGCAACTAGATGAATATATTAAATCTTTTTATTACAATATAATTTAAGTCTTAAGATGAAATTAAGGGAATTATGTATATTATATATCAATTTTATGAAAATAATAATCACCTGTTAATGTTATGTAAATATTTATAATTATGTATGCAACATAAAATTTAGGGTATGGAAAAATTATAGTAATAATTTTTATATAATTTCTTCATACTTTTTTTAGAACAATTTTTATAAAATATGATTGTTATATTCTACTAGAATCAGTATATATTAAAAAGTTTAATATATATATTCTAATATTTTATATTTATTTAAAAATATATGAACGTAATAGATATCATAAAATAAATTTTAAAATTATTAGTTAACGTCATATTCATAATAGACATTTGTTTTTATTATGTACTTATTTATTTTAAAATATTTTTATAAAATATAAATAATCATTATATTGTATGAAACTATAAAAAAAATAAAAATAAGTTTAATATTTTTTCATAAATATAATTAATTTTATATTGTGTAATTGAATTAATATTCACTTAATGTAATTTAATAAACTGTAAATAATTATATTATAAATATATATTTATATTTATTTGAAAATATTATTAATTTATAAACTAAAATAATTATTATATTACGGAAATGTCGAATCAGTTTTCTAGTTATTTATAGTCCATGACCATGTCCATCTTGAAGATGTTGTAGAAGAAACAAAGTCATGCCCCATGTCTCCGTTAAAGTTTTGTGGCTGACAGAGAGAGAGCGAGAAGAAGAGGAAAGAATAGGGTTTTGAAGTGGAGAGGTGAGATGAAAGGATGTAGATCAGTAATTGGTGCTGCTGCTGCAATTATGTTTTGTAGGTGGACTGGTCTCTTGTTTGTGGCTGTGTTGTGCGGGAGAATTCATGGAACCTTCTCCTTCACTGATCCTAATGACTGTAAGTAGAAATTCTTCACCTCTCTGTTTTCATTGAAGGCTAGAAATGTCGAAAATTGAGAGAATTTTTGGATTGATCTCAAGTCGTGACGACACTTTCAGATTGAAACTATTTGGTGGTTCACCAAAAATTTCAATCGGATAAAATTAAAATCTGAACAAAACCTGAGTATGAATGTTTGTTTATTGTGAATCCCGTCGAACCAGAAAGAATGACCAATAAATAATGACTCTCGCCCCTTTTTGACGAAACTTGGCGTCAAAGACACTTGCCCCTTTTCGGATCAAATTTGACGCCAAAGACACTTGCACATTTTCGGATCAAACTTGGCGCCAAAGACACTTACACATTTTCGGATCAAACTTGGCGCCAAAGAAAGTGTCCAAAACCAGGATTTTTGGGTAAAAAAATAAATGATTAATTCAAAAAATTCAAATTTAAAATGAATTTTTTGAATAACAATTTTATCCAAAATAAAAACAATTCAAGCTGACCTGGTAGCGAAGCGCTCTGCCCCTTAGACACCATCAGGGGCTCCTGCCCCTTGGAACCCCCGTTGCTTAGGGGCTTCGCCCCTAACAACCGATGAGGTTATAATACCAAGAATCATAACAAACTCAAACAAGTGTGCACTCCGCACCCTCCTGACTTGTTTGATGAAATATTATGATCACATTGGTTAACTAATCAATCTAATTACACTAAAATATCTAACAAGAAATCCATCAACTCCATGTATGCTTATTCGTATATATGGAGGTGGAGGGTCAATAAATGAGTAACATAGATCCTATATTACTTTCATATTCTTTACAATAATAGAGTTTTTTTTTTAAATGTAGGTATTGTAAAAAAATATATTAGAAAAGTAAGTATCGAGGAAAAATATATTCTCGGTATACGCGCTACCGTGGGTAGCGTGTTTTTTCAATAGGCGCTACTCATGGTAGTGTCTATTCCAAATCATTTAAAAAAATAATAATTTTGATGTTTCGATGTTAAATTAAAAATAAATTATGTATCTATTGAAAAATATTATAGTACGTAGATATTTTAATTGTGATTCAAATTATGCAAAAAAATATTAAATTTGGACTTACAGATTGACTGTACGGTCTACCGTAAGTTGAGATATGAAAATTTCACTTAAATATATATAACTCACACCCTCTAAGTCCAAACTCACCACAGTGAACGTCATTTATGTCGTAATTCAATTATCTACATTGGGTAATTTTTTTGATTAGAAATACAGTGATTTTTTAACATAACATCGCTTGTCTTATAATTTGACCGAAATAATTAAATGCATTAGGTGAGAAATTTAATTATGTACTTACTCAAAAAAATAAAAATAAAAATTACAGTGCGTAGATAATTTAATTATGAATTAAATGACGCTAACTAAGTGTTAATTTTTTACTTTTAGACTGATCGTATAATACGACACGTAAAAAACTCTACATACGATACAAAAAAAATCAAATAGTGATTTAAAGTATCTACGTACACAATTAAAATATTTACGTACTATAATTTTTGTCCAATAGATACATAATTTTATTTTTAATTAAAATCGAAATTATAAAAAAAAAAATGTGATTTGAAATAGACGCTACCTTGAGTATACCCACGGTACCTATTTAAAAAAAAAAAAACACAATATACCCACAGTACCTATTTAAAAAAAAATACAGTATACCCACGGTACCTATTTAAAAAAAAGTGAACAGGTAGCACTTATTGAAAAATCGTGTTACCTACAATAGCGCGTATACCCAAATTTCAAAATATTTTTACTCGATAATTAATGTTCTAATTATTATTTTACAATACCTAATTTTTCAAAATATTCATTATTAGATGCTCGTGTCTCTAACTCTCTATCGTGTAAACGAATGCAAAATATATGCAGTGAATGCTCTGAATGCTTTGAAGCTTCAATGGCAGAACTTGCCTCCAAGCTGGAAAACATCAAACGACCCATGTGGTGGTCGACCATGGGAAGGCATCACCTGCAACAACTCAAGGGTCACTGCATTGTGAGAACATTTCTTGTTTCAATTGCAAACCCTTGTTTCTGTCTATGTGCCTGATTCATCAGTTTTGATTGACTTTAGAGGATTATCAACTATGGGGATCAAAGGGCAACTAACTGCCGATATAGGGGCTTTGACGGAACTACGATCTTTGTAAGAATTACACTGAATCTCAAATTTGTATCAGCAACATCATCCTACTACCCAGGATGTCTCCCCAGTAACAAACTAACACTTTTTTCTGATAGGGATCTATCCTTCAACAAAGATCTTACGGGGCCAATGTCATCCCAGATAGGCCATCTGGCAAAGCTTAACATACTGTAATGTTCTTTATTAACTACATCAAATTCGATCACAAAGTTTTTTGATTTATTATTGTTTAATATACATCTTTTGACGTTACAGAATTCTTGCTGGATGTGGATTGACTGGCCCTATTCCTGAAGAATTGGGGAACCTCAAGGCGTTAACTTTCTTGTAAATGAAGCAAATTGAATTGTGATATTTTCCATATTGATTAATTAATTAAATGTTAATGAGGGGGTTGTTGTCAGGGCTCTGAACTCGAATAAGTTTACGGGTAAGATACCTGCATCTCTGGGTCAACTATCGAATATCTACTGGCTCGATGTGGCTGAGAATCAGCTTACTGGATCAATACCTGTTTCCACCGCCAATTCTCCCGGATTGGACCTCCTCTTGGATGCCAAACACTTGTGAGACTCCTACCTTAATTTGTATTATCTACTTTTGCTACATCACAATGTTGATAACTGCTATGCATTCATTCCTGTTTAGCCATTTCAACAAGAACCAGCTTTCTGGAACCATTCCCACAAAGCTCTTCAGCGCAGGAATGAAGTTGATCCATATGTAAGTGTTGAGCAATCATTTTAATAGATCCATTTTTTCTGGGTGTAAGTAACTGCATATATATATATACACACACATATATATGGACAGACTCTTCGATGGGAATGAACTCACGGGTACAATTCCCTCCACACTGGGACTTGTTAAGGATCTTGAAGTTCTGTGAGTAGAAATATCACCTTGCTCGCTTTTTTGCTTAGATGATTCTATGTTTGCTTTTTTGGTGTTCTTCTTATATATTCCAACATTGCTGCAGTCGGATAGATAGGAATCGACTAACTGGAGAAGTTCCAGATCTTAGCAATCTCACAAAAATCAGTGCATTGTGAGTAATAATTAGTAATCTTCTATAAAGATCTGTCTTTATTATTATGGGAATGATGATATAAGTCTCCAATTTTTCATAGGAATTTGGCTAAAAATTCATTGACTGGCCCGTTACCCAACTTAAGTTCTATGACATTCCTGAATTATGTGTAAGATTTGTATGGTTCGAAATAAAAAAAATTCTCCTGAAATTGTTTTTTCATGCTAGTTAACAGAAACTCATCTCAATTTTCAGCGATCTCAGTAATAACTCGTTTGATGCATCAGAAGTTCCAGAGTGGTTGTCATCCATAACTTCTCTCACTACTGTGTAAGTTCCTTGAAAACTGTATGAAGACAATGCCTAGATTTTTTTTCTTCTTATTTTCCAGTTACATATATATCAATGGATGCAGGGTTATCGAATATGGATCTCTCTACGGCCCTCTACCACTGAAGCTCTTTAGCTTCCCTCAGCTGCAACAAGTGTATGTAATCCATCCATTTGTTCGGTGTAGTTAGTCTTCAAATGTTTTCTTTGCTCATTTCATTTTTTGCAGGAAATTGAGGAACAATAGTTTAAGTGGAACACTGAACATTGCTGATAACATCAGCCCACAATTGCAGCTGATTGATCTGCAGAACAATGAAATTTCATCCCTCACATTGGGGTCTCCCGGATACACAAATACACTCATGTAAGTGAAGTTTGATTTAATTTTCTCACTACCTTATCTTTTATCATTTTGGAATCCCACAATGGCTAATTCAAGAAAAATACACAAACAATTCCTCATCTCTTGTGTTATATGTAAGACTTAAGACGTACGCCTTAACCAACTGTCTCAAAAGTCCGAACTTGTGAGTGAAGGCGACCAGTATACTCTTAAGTCATCTCAACATCCTCCCCTTAAACTGATGTTTATGAACATCGGTTTACCCATGGACTTTGTGCCCGACCTCGGCCTTTAATAGGAGTATATCAATATTTTCAACGTCGTCAGGATTTGAACCTGCGCGCTCTGATACCATGTGAGACTTAAGACGTATGCCTTAACCAACTGTCTCAAAAGTCCGAACTTGTGAGTGAAGGCGACCAGTATATTCTTAAGTCATCTCAACATCCTCCCTTAAACTGATGTTTATGAACATCGGTTTACCCATAGACTTTGTGCCCGACCTCGGCCTTTAATAGGAGTGTATCAATATTTTCAACGTCGTCAGGATTTGAACCTGCGCGCTCTGATACCATGTGAGACTTAAGACGTACGCCTTAACCAACTGTCTCAAAAGTCCGAACTTGTGAGTGAAGGCGACCAGTATATTCTTAAGTCATCTCAACATCCTCCCTTAAACTGATGTTTATGAACATCGGTTTACCCATAGACTTTGTGCCCGACCTCGGCCTTTAATAGGAGTGTATCAATATTTTCAACGTCGTCAGGATTTGAACCTGCGCGCTCTGATACCATGTGAGACTTAAGACGTACGCCTTAACCAACTGTCTCAAAAGTCCGAACTTGTAAGTGAAGGCGACCAGTATACTCTTAAGTCATCTCAAAATTATACAGATGTATTAATTATTATAACTTATCTTTGAAGTCAATCACGGTACTTGGCTTCTTAACATGCATGGGATGTGGGACAGATTAATAGGGAATCCAGTGTGCACAACTCGCTCAAGCAACAGCTACTGCCAACTTGGGCAGCAAGCTACAAAGCCTTACTCCACCAGCCTGGCACGGTGTGGGGCCCAATCTTGCGCTGATAACCAAAAGCTCAGCCCTCAAAGTTGCGACTGCGCATTTCCTTATCAAGGAACTCTCTACTTCAGAGCTCCTTCATTTAGTGAGCTTTCTAATGCCACATTGTTTCAGCAACTTGAGACAAGCATGTACACCAAGTTGGGACTCACTCCTGGCTCAGTATCCCTTCAGGATCTCTTATTCAATGCCGATGACTGTCTTCAGATTCAGCTTGCTCTCTTTCCATCAAGTGGACAGTATTTTAACCGCTCCGAGATTCAAAGGATTGGGTTCGAACTGAGTCATCACACTTACCAGCCACCTAAACAATTCGGTCCCTATTACTTTATTGCATCCCCTTATCCCTTTCCAGGTAAAATACAAACATCCTTAATCCACTATCTCCCTTACTTCATTGTCTTACTAGATGAATGTTGTTGTTAAATTAAAACAAAAATATCTTCAGGCACTTCTGGATCTTCTCTCAGTACTGGGGTCATCGTTGGAGCTGTGGTTGGAGCAAGTCTCCTTGTTCTTGGACTTATTGTGTTAGGGATATATGCAATTAGGCAGAAGAAACGAGCAGAGAAAGCTCTTGAAAACAGCAGGCCATTTGGTAACACTCGCACACAAGTATATATATATGTGTGGTTTAAGCTGAAATGAACAGTCGTGATTGTTGTTATTTTGTTGTGACAGCATCTTGGGGCACTCAGAGTGGAAAAGAGAATGAGGGGGCACCGCAATTAAAGGGAACACTGTGGTTCACTTTTGACGAGCTCAAGAAATGCACCAACAATTTCAGTCAGAGTAATGAGCTCGGTGTTGGTGGATACGGCAGGGTAAGTAATAATAATATATTCACTGTGAATCTTGTATTACTTACTTACTATTATGTTATTATTATAGGTATACAGAGGAATTCTTCCAGATGGACATATGTTGGCAATCAAAAGAGCGCGGCAGGATTCGATGCAAGGGGGGCTCGAGTTCAGGACGGAAATAGAGCTGCTCTCAAGAGTTCATCACAAGAATCTCGTCAGCCTTGTCGGGTTTTGTTTTGAACAAGGAGAGCGGACGTTGGTGTATGAATTTATGCCAAATGGGACACTCAGGGAAGCTTTGTCAGGTAAACACAACTGCTATGTTAATATGTTAGAAGTTATAACTCTCTCTGTCTCTCTTGTGAGGAAAGAAAGTATTGTTTGTTTGAATCATTGCATTCATAGGGAAATCGGGAATATTTCTTGATTGGAAGAGAAGATTGAGAATTGCTCTCGGGTCTGCCAGAGGATTGGCATATCTTCATGAACTTGCAGACCCTCCTATAATCCACAGAGACATAAAGTCCACCAATATATTGCTTGACGAGACTTTGACAGCAAAGGTTGCAGATTTTGGTTTGTCCAAACTTATCTCCGACAGTGAGAAGGGACATGTTTCGACTCAAGTTAAAGGAACACTGGTAGTTTACCTTTCCAACTCTCCCTTAATTTCATAAGTGGAATGTTTGATGATCATTGGTTCTTAATTATTTTGCAGGGCTATTTAGATCCCGAGTACTACATGACTCAACAATTAACAGACAAGAGCGATGTTTACAGTTTTGGGATTGTGATGTTTGAACTGATATCTGCAAGGCTCCCAATCGAGAAAGGGAAGTACATTGTCCGTGAGGTGCGTACAGCAATGACAACGAATGATGACGAATATTGTGGGCTAAGGAACATAATGGACCCGTCTCTCAGGACCATTGGACACCTCATCGGTTTCAAAAGGTTTCTCGAAATTGCATTACGGTGTGTAGATGACTCAGATGCACAACGGCCCACAATGAGTGAGGTGGTGAAGCTCCTAGAGGCCATCTTGAAGGATGATGGAGTAGGTTCAAACCAGACATCAGTGTCCTCGTCTGCTACGGACTTTGTGGGAGGCCCACCTAAGCATCCTTATAACGACACCTTACCCAAAAACGATGTTGCTAGTTACAGTGATTCCTTTGACTACAGTGGCGGATTCAACCTCTCCACAAATGTCGAACCAAAGTAGGTGATGTTTCATCAATCATGTGCTTCGTGCTAGTGTCAAATCTCAACTTCTTTTTTCCATGTAATATGTTGGAATTATATTTCAACATGCAATTGCCTAGATATAAATATTTAGATTACCTCTTGGAGAGTGATTAGAAGCATAAGTGGATCTGTACGAGGTTGAGATCACGGTATGCTGGATAAGAGGACACGACACAGTTTGACAGACAATGACCCATAATACCACAATTACTGACATGTGTCTAAACTGTAGGGAGATAGACATTTTGTCTATTTTCGTCAGGTTTTCCAACCATGAACACCCCTATATATAATGATACATAGGAAAAAAAGTTTTAAGGTCACAAACACAACTGAACTTATGTGAATGTGCTACCACTTATGAGTGACTCATTATTTTAAAACCAACATATCTCACTCGCACAAAGTAGGAATGCTCATTCATCATGTCAGCACGGGAGAATGAATCCCCTTCCCCGCTGGAAATTTCGATTTTGTCAACGGAATTTTTTCGTCGGTAAAAAACAATTCTGTCAATAAATATTGAATTTTGTCGGTAAAACTTCCGTTGACGAAAGTTTACCGACGAAATATGACATAAATATTTCGTCGGTTAAAACAATTTATTTGTCGACAGAATTTTTGTCGACAAATATAAATTTTTCGTCAACAACTTATATTTTTGCCGACAAAATCGATTTGGTCGGCAATGTTAATTTCGTCGATAAATACATTTTAACCGACGAAAAATATTTCGTCGATAAATACGTTTTTAGCGACCTAAAGAATTTCGCCAGTAAACACTTTTTATTAACAAAACCACTTTCGTCATTACATATACTATGCCGACGGAAAATTTCATTGGTAAAAAAAGAATCATTTGCAAAAAATTATAAATTTACAAACAGAAAAACAATATTGTAAATTTACAAATACAAGAATATACAATATTCAAAAACAAGATTTACAATATTGTATGATGTACAATTTCAAGGTAGATTTGGATGAGGTGTAGTCTAGAGTATCGATATGTTGCAGAATAATAGTCCAACACCAACATTAGAATTGAATGCAACTCAGGACACAAACATTAGAATTCAAGCGCCCAACAGTATATTGGGTGAGTGGAAGCGATTGAGCAACTTAGGACAAAGAATTGCATAGTAGATTTAAACCAATTTTTTAAGGTTAAAGTATTTCAGTAGATTTGATTCAGTTCGAATCAGTTTAAATTGACTCATTTTTTGTACTAGTTTAGATTAAAAATTTAAATCAAACCGGATTAAACATATACAAGTTTTGAACTGGACAAAATAAAATAAATCAAATCAGTCTAACTTAATTAATTAAATAGTACATAGGAGTATTTTGTTTGTGTATTCTACGTAATTCAATGTTCAAGGACATCTATTTATTGATATGGTTATGTTTTTAGACCGAACCGAATCTATTTAGACTGAATCGAAACTATTTTTTATTGAACCAGAACTAAGTCTTGATTTTTTTGGAAACAATAGACCAAATCAGTTCGAATCGAGTTTGAACCGGTTCTAACCAGACCAGTTCTTTTAGTGAGCTTAAAAAATACTGATTTACTTTAAATAGTTCTAGTTCAGTTCGGAAACGGTTCGGTATCGAACCGGTTTATGAACAAGCTTACCGGTCTCGTATCTTCCGTTGTAAACCGGGTTGGTCGCTGGATTCGACCCGACATTCTCCTCAGTCATACTCATTATGCTTCTGCTACCGTACGATTAGTGAACGAAATTGACCTGATCCAACGTCTGTCATTCAATATTGTCCAACCGAAGCAAGGCATTTGGCAAGCTTTCGCACCAAGCAGCGATGGCGTCTCTGCGGGAGTAAAACGGAAGGTAATTCTTCTCTCTCTCCATCAGAAACTCAGAACACAGAGGTCTCACCAGATTGCCTCACTGCACCCAAGATTTTCCTTTCCTGAATAGGAGGCATTCAATTTCGAGCTCGGATAAGACCCTCTTCCAGATTGATTGTTTGATCTGATAATTGCTGTCGACTATGGCGAAAATGGACAGCAAATGGAAGGATCATCTTAAATTGGAGGAAATCGAGGAGTCGGAAACTCTAGAGCTTGTTCTCTTCCAAATACCTGAATGCTACGTGTATATGGTAAGTTTGGAGGTGGATTTGCAGACAATTTGAATTTGGTGTTTGTGATTAGGCCATTATCTTCTTCTTGAATTTTTCAGATTATTTGATTAGGCTGGAGGAAGATAAAAAATTGCATTAAAAAGTGAAGGGCTCCGGGGATTGATCGAATAACTAGTTTTACCCACGAGTACAGTGAGATGATCTTTTCGATGTTTATAGAAGATCCCTAATATGCTTTGAATAGCTTGATGCGTAAAATAATCTCTCTAGTACAGCATTTACGTATTGGTTGAAAGTTATGAGCTTGCATGATTGAACCAGATTCGGTATTAATATCGGTAGAAGAGTGAATCAGTTGCTTCCCACTGTTATTTTTGAAGCGTGGATGGTCAAAATTAGATAATGCAGTATCTTGTGGTAGATGCGATCGTGAATTTTGAAATGTAGAGTTCATAGATAGAATAGCATTTGAAGATCTCTATTTGTTGCCTGCTAAATTTTCTTATAATTTGCAGATACCTCCTCGGAAAACTGCAGCTTCTTATAGGTAATATTTTGTTTTTGTGCAATGTGACACCCATGAAGTCATAGTTTATCTAAATTATGAAGTTGCTGTGTATTAACTCCACTTGATCTGCATTCCATGAATTCTCAGTAACCTTTAAGTCCGAAGCTAGATGTTGTGCTTGTTCATTTAATCTACTCGATCATTGGAAGCAACGGTGTTGAGGCTTAACGAATTATAATTTTTTCCTTCCATATTTTCATGAATTAGGTCTTATAATCTGTTCGAGAAGCTCATAAAAATAATATGCTGGTTATTTCTACAATGTCTGCTTACTCCACAGTTCATCATTTAAGCTCTTCCTATTACCATTACTCTTCATGTCGTATTGTATGCTTGCAAAACCATTTTGCACTCATTGTTTTGTCATGCTAAGTAGGGCTGATGAATGGGATGTTAATAAATGGGATTGGGAGGGCATCTTAAAAGTCGTAAGCAAGGGAGAAGAGTGCATGATTAGACTTGAAGACAAGAAAACAGGTGAGATGATTTGAGCTGATATCTGACACCGCATAACGAATGCAATTATTTTGAATGTATCCATTCCAATTTTGCAATTACTACAATAGGTGAACTATATGCTCGTGCATTCTTGAGAAAAGGAGAGCCGCATCCTGTGGAAACTGTAATCGACAGCAGCAGGTTGGTCCATGCCATCAAATCAAAATCATAGTTCTCAATTACTAAAATTTATTCAGCAAAAATCCCTTTATATTCTCATTTCTATTACATATATAGGATCTGAAGTATGTCATACTGAAAACGATTGCCTTCTGCAGATATTTTGTGCTTCGTGTGGAAGAGAATATAGGTCAGCTACTCATTTCCCATTCTCTATTTCTCGTCCTTATCTCTTTCCTTCAGTTTAATGGAGGGTAATAAAAAAAATATTGTGCCTTGATACTGCTAGTCACATGAGCAAAGATCAGTCCTTGGAACATGTGCAAAAATAATGCTACAGACTGAAATTTTACAGTGAAACGTTGAATCCTTTCGGTTTGTGGAAGCAGTTGATTATTTCACTCAATCACTTGAAAAAGAAAAAATAGAACTCGTAAGTTTCATAGTTTTAGAATTTTCCGAGATAAAATATTCCCTCATAAAAAAGTGCTAGACATTCGAAAATGTTACATCATTCATTGTGTTGGTTACATACAGAGTACTGATGCCTGCTGGTTTCAAGTCATGCAGGAGGTCGGCTTCGACACGCTTTCATAGGAATTGGATTTAGAGAAAGAACAGAAGCTTATGATTTCCAGGCAGCGTTGCATGATCACATGAAGTATATTCTTGTCCCTCTTTTGATGTTCTTCAACATCATCAATAATGCTCATAAATATGATTCCATGTCATAAAATGTCTCTATTTTAACTTGCCTCAAAGGTACTTAAACAAAAAGGAAGCAGCAGAGGAAATGGAACAACAGTATCAGAACAAATCCATGGTGGACTACAGTTTGAAAGACGGAGAGAAACTTGTTCTCCAGATAAAGAATGTGAGCAACATGTCTTGTCTTCTTTCAGTTATTACTATTTCCATGTATCAAAAAGCATGATGCGGTTCATGTTTTTCAAATATGAGCAGCAAAGTGGTCGCAGTGGAAAGTCAAAAAAAATCGAGCAAAGCATGAATAATATCTCATTGGAGGAGAAAAGCATTTCAAAAGAACCCGCTATTGGTCTCAAGCCACCGCCGCCCCCACAAGCTGTTGTTTCTCCCACTGCTGCAGTTCAGAGGCTGCCTCCATTTCAGTGGACTGAAACTTCCAGCCCTACGAAGCATACACAGAATGAGGCCGAAGATTTGAAAAAAGAAGAGCACCAAGAATCGAAATCTCAGGAAACTCAATCCGTGAAAGAAGATTTACCCGACGATGATTTTGGTGATTTCCAAACTGCTGGGTAAAAACAGACAGGTGAAGTGGGCTGCAAAAACAGACATGTTTATACAATCTTTACTTCAATGTTTCTTTTTTGAGAAGGATCTGCAGATGTTTGGTGACTCCTTTTTAATCGTTGTGACACGTAAATATGTGGTATATGCAATGAAATGTGGGATCTGAGTCTTATTTTTGTTTCGAAATCATGAGAATATACAAAAGTACTGTACTTTTTGTACTCCGTTCTTGATGTTTTGAGTTACAAAAAGAGATGGCTCTTCCACTACCCTTCCTCCATATATACAACCATTATTTACTTGCAGCATGTGGTTTTGATTTTACCATGGAATCCTAATTGTGTAAGTCGGCATGAATTTGAGACTAAATTTAGATTCATTTTTTTTCTTCTCGTAAGTTAGATTCTCTCGACTTACTTTTTTGGTTCTTTCTGTCTCACTTGAGAGAAAAACAACTAGACCCATCAAGCAACTATGGACGGTCTCCTTTGGATCACCTTTTTGTCCCCAATTGATAATGGTATCCATTAATCTAAAAAATGAACCTTTCCCGGTTCAAATTTGCTACCATCATTTTGTATATCATGGGTCAACTTTACATCGTCTCATTCAGCATATGACATTTTGTTTTAATCACGATCAGAAAAGTATGCACGGACCAGAAGTAAGACGGCTGATAGTTAGGGTATGATGATGATATAATAAATATCATAACCATATCATATTTTTAAATTACATACCATAATCATTATGAGTATAATTTTCAATACCATAACCATTAAAATAACCGTGGTTATTAACCGTGATTTTACTCGTATACCCACATTCATTCCACACATGTAATATAATAAAAGATCGAAGATTTTATTTTAAAAAATACATCAATCTATATTACCATCGTTGAACTTTGACGCCTTCTATCTTCAAGAATTTTAAATTTTAAATTATATAATTTATATTTAGTATATTATATAAATTAGTTTATTAATAATAAATAAACATTATATTTATATAATAATCATGAGTATAACTCAAATACCATAACCATAACTATTATGAGTAGAAAATTTATCATCGTAACCGCACTACACCATAATGGTACGGTTAACCATATTAAACAATTACATTTATAACATGGTTATGAGTTTTTCACTGCACCATTGTCGGCCCTAACAAGAAGGATTAACTTATTAACCAGTAATCTAACGGGTCGAGTTAGGGTTGTGTAATACTCCACTGACCCATCTAGCTCTACGGTCCGAGTTAGGGTTGGATGATGCTCCGTTGGCAGGACCGCTTACCCTCCATCCCCCCCAAAAATGGTTGGCAAGATAAAAACGGTTCCCTCATCCATTAGTCTTTTTCAAATAATTCATATCAGGAAAAAGATTTGATTTTTATCCGGTATTTCTTGCCACGTAACACCCAATAGGGCTTCAAGGAAAGGAACGGAGCTTCGGCTGCGCTGCGCATGGTACAACTCTCTTCTCCCCTCCCTTCCTCTCTTGACATTCATCATCTGTTGTTGGTGTGCCATAAAAATAAACTGAAACTTGGTTCTTCTGGGTTTGGCTGTTGTGCATAGTTCTTGATCATCCAGAAGTTTCCGTTTCTGGGTTCTGCTGCACGTAAGTTCTCGAACCTTTATCCTGGCTGTGGAAGGCGGCGCGATAATCCCTAATTCTTATGTTTTTGGGTGTCGATTTTGATTTTTTTCGACGATCATGATGGAGAGTAATTTGATCGAGCTGGACTTATTTCATGGACTTGACCTGTAGCAACATCTTGCTGAAAAATGCTTAAATTTTGGTGCTGCAATTTTTTTCTTTTCAATTGAACTGATTTTTCCTCTTATTCTTTATCTTGTGGTACAAACTACAGACTGCTTCGCTGTTGATAATTATTGAATGGAAGTTTCCTATTTTGTTTCCCTTTTTATGTTGCAGAAATCTTAGAACTCTTCAATTTTTCGACTAAATTGCATATTTCAGAGCTTTACTGAGTGATCAACCATCTTACTTTTGGAATTGAGTACTTGTTCTTGGCTGGGGCTATTGATTATTCTTTGGAATTGTTTGTGCTAAACTAGTAACTCTTTAGTAGTTACTGTTCTATGCTCGTACCAGTCTATTTTGTTTTTGTAATTAAGTTACTAAAACATACTTACTTCATGAATGCTCTGGATCTGAATTGATTCCTTGATCAAGTCACAAATTAGCTAAGCACTTTTATGCCTATCTATCGATTTATATGCGCAAGTGGTTTCTCTTTTATGGATATACTAATTCCCACTTTATATTCATCATATTAATATACTGGTGCTTATCTAATTCTTTACCCTTTATTTGATTAGATATCAAACAGATATTAGGCTCATAATCCAGCACATCTCTCTGATTTTCTGCATTCACAATGGATTTAAAGAGCATAGCTTGGGTCGGGAACATATATCAAAAATTTGAAACAATGTGCTTGGAGGTTGAAGAAATCATGTATCAGGTACTGAATGCCTGTGCTTTTGATATATGTTGGGAAGTATTAAGCTACATTCTTTTCCATTCACCTTTCGTGTTCTTCTTCAGGATACAGTTGATTTACTAGAGAATCATGTTCAAACAGTGGGGGCAAGTGTCAAGAAGTTCTATTCTGATGTGGTGCAAGACTTGCTTCCTCCCTCTTCAGCTGATTCTGGAAAAAAGGACATTTCTGCGATCGATTCGCAAGAATATAAGGATGTTGAGATTGTCAAGAAGCCAAAAGCTGGAAGGAAAAATGCAGAAAGGAAGAATGCCAGTGTTACACCTCGTAATGCAGAAAATGTGTTCCCAATGGCTACTAGGATCACATCCGAGAATCAAACATATACTCATGATGGGAATTTGGTTAAGGAGAATCAAACCACTGAAATATGTGAGTTGTCTCTGAGTGAGATTGGGATGGAAAATCATGTAGAAATTACTGAAGATGACGATGAAGTTACAGCAGACCCTTCATGGGACTTGGCTGCTTCATCACCAAGTGAGTAGGCTTTGGTGTTAAAGAAGATCTAATTCCTTTTTTGTTACATTAACAGGATTTTCGATTAGAACAGCAGTTGAAAAGATCAAACTTTGAGTTTTACCTGTCACTGATATTCATCTCTCTGCAGAACTTAATATGGGCAATGACAGATTCTGTTTTGCTGAACGTCCTATCGATATAGAAGACATCCGCCACAATAATGGCAGCAAAGAGATTGACATCTTCAATCCAGGTATAAATGAGTTAGTCCCTCTTTAGAATCTGGCGTTTGATTTCATTGTCATTGAGGGGAATTCACGTAGGGTCCACATTGAATCCTGCAATTAGTCAGGAACCCTAAAATCATTCCATGCTATAAGACTATTACGGACCAATGATTTTTCCATGAAGTACCTTCTAGTTGTTTATGACACCTCATATCTAAACTAACTCTACAGGGCAAGTAGAGGATTCTTATCTTATCTGCACAGATTCCAGCTCTTTCTTTGAGCAAAAAGAACAGACCATTCCTCGTTCTAATCTGGAAAAACTTGAAGAATCTTGCATCTTTGTTGATAGGGATGAACTTCAGTTTCTTGCCCTCAACAAGGGCAAACACACACACAAGGTAACTCCTTTTCTTCCTTCCTCTCATCGCCCGTTTCCTCAAAAAATGATTAGTCATGAGAGTTTTTTCCGTTGCAGAAAACACTTAGGGAGGCTTTCTCTCCAAGCAAGAGGTCATCAAGAGCTCAAGAGTATAAGCAACTTGCTGTAAAGTATTCAGATGAGGCACGATCCAGTAAAGAGTGGTCTCAGAGCTCAGGAAGGGCTTTACAGTTCAAGGAAGATGAGTCTGAGTGGGAGATTCTATGAAGTAGCCTAGCCTACTTACTGCAAATAGTATCTGTAAATAATAAAAATGTTAAATTCACTGCTGCGATTGAATATGAATATGGGTGGCGGCGCCGGCCTCTCTACTAGTAGAATGAGAGGCTAAATTGCTCCAAACAAGCATGGAAGTTGTTATGTTGAGGAGTGGTGAGTAAGTATAATAAATACTGCAATAATTAGTATCCGGGACTTGAGTTCTTGTCTTGTGGTTAGGTTTGGTTTACGTAAATTCAAATTTCATCTTCTTTTACCAAATCAGCAAGCTCTACAGTCGACAATTATTTTAGGATTAATTACATCAACAGTTACTTATGTTGGTAAATTTGACTGAACCGTTGAAACTTGAGTCCAACCGTTACTCATGTTTTCAAGTGTGACTGAACATATCAGTTTCTTAACTTTTGTTATTTATCACTGTTAACATTGCGAATGTGTGTTTTACGTGACCTTCTTAGATTATGAACTTTCCAAACTACCCCTCCCATTGTCTTTTACATCAGCTTCTTCCTTAGAAGCATTTGGAGAATTCGAAGAATTCATGCTGAGAATAAAAACGAAAAACCCATGTTGAGCTGAAGAAAGAACAACAACCAACCATGAAGTCTGAGGATGAATCTGCTCCTATGGTGGTTGACAACCGTCGAAAGGTTCGATCTCGGTTAAGTTCTCCTAATCTCTGTCATGGAGTTTCGCGTATGATCATCTGGTACGTGACAGAATTTCTCTCGCCGTTTTCATGGGTGCCCCAATTTTGAGGTAATTTCATAGTGGGTGACCCTAATTGGTAACCCTAATTCATTTTGCTTCACTTATATCTCCTTTTTGAACCCTAATTTGAAATTCGTGGTACCTGTTTGTTGTTTTTTATGTTGTAGTCGGTACAGAACCCCGAATGTAAGTTTTTTAATTGGGAAGATCCATCTATGTGTCCATATGGCAGTATTGCAGTTATTCAATTTCTACAAAGAGAGAAACATTTGAAAGAACAATTGGATGTTGCGAAAACTTGATCTCTTGAAAGTCGACTGAATCATAAGTTAGTTGTAGCGTTGATAATTATTATTGTTGTTTTTGTTCTAAGTTCAATTGTGAAGAATTAGGTCGAGTATGTAGCTACTAAGTATGTCATTTGTCAGTAACATTTGTCTGTAACTGAAGTATGAAGAACATTGTGTGGTTTGCAAAGGTGGTGGCCTATGTTTGTGGAGAAGTTATTAAATGAATGTTTATGTTATCTTAAATGTTATTAAACGTTATTTTAGTTTGGACATTTTCTTACATAACTCTTACTTCTGATTTTGAGAACCTACATGATAATCCAGCATACATTCGAAAACAAAAATCATCATACAATCCAAAAACAGGTTCCGTTAAAACATACCTTCATAAGCGACACTATAATCCCACATGAACCATAAAACAATGTCATATACAAAATATGGAAGAACAACCTAAACCCGAATCTGCTGTGTAGACCTCCAGTATTGCCTCGTTCTCTTTGGAAGGACTGTCTTCAGTGGCTGATCCAGTACAACGAATGCTCTTGAGTCTGAAAGGACGGGTTCCAATGTTGCGCTATCGTCAATTTCTATAACTGTTGGTTTATCTCGTTTTTCTTTAGTTTTGCCGGACTGCTTGAGTGTACCTAAATATCATACCAATATAGTTATTACACCTCAAAATTTCACAGTAAAAATCCAAACTTTGTTACAAAATCGGCAATCTACAACACGTACCAAGCAAACGAAAACAAAATCCTTACCTTACCGGGAATAAACAACCATCGGGACACTCAAAATCGAACAATCACACAAAAATTAGAACTGGAAAGACGAAAAAAATCGAACTTTGGTACCTTCAGAATTGCCACGCACGGATGAACGAAGTAATCTTCAAAGGAATCGATCCAAACCGGAGAAGCAAAAGCTTGCGGAATAGTATAAACATGTATAATCGAGAAGAATTCGAAACGACTCTGATGAAGGACTACAACAGAATCGCAAATGTGTAACTTACATGGAGATGTCGTTTCTGAACCGCAATGTTGCTGAGGGGGAGGTCCGTTCTTGCGGATAAAGCCTCTATTGCGAAAGGGGAGATGAAAGGGTGTGGGTTGGAGGGAAATGAGAGTTGATGGGAAGTTAGGTTGTGTGATATGAGAATAAAAGTGGGGGAAACGGTACAAAGGTGACAGAAGGATAGAATCGTCCTTTCATTTAACTTTAATTCATTCAAATTAAGTCACGTGATTTTCTCGTGATAGTCAGACAACAGTATTGGACGGAAATTTCATGGAATAACCATTTAGTCACATCCTCAAACTTAAGTAACAGTTCAGTTACACAAAAAAAGATGAGTAACCGTTTAATCACTTAGGGTAAACATAAGTAACTGTTGAGGTGGTTTACCCATTATTTTACAGTTCCATAACAACCATCTTCTTCGCAAACCCTTCTGCCACTGCAACCTTCACGATACTGACCAATTCCACTACGTTTCCTTGGGGGGTTTGAGGGAACGGTCGGGTTTGATACCTCTCGTATCTCCAATCATTGCCACATCAACCAGGAGCATCTTTAGTCTCTAGGGTTGGCCAACGACCAATGACTCCAAACCAGGCGGCATGCTCCACCATTTCCACCAGGTGTTATTCAACCTTTACGAACCTTCTCAACGGAAAAACTTAGGCTTGTTCATGAATCGGTTCAGACCTGAATTGACCTGGTTTGTAAAAAATCAGTACTTTTTTCTGTTTCTAAAAATATTGGTATGGTTTACGTTAAAAAAAACTGATCTGGTTCGAACCGAATCAGAACTAGTTTGATCTGGTTTTGTTAATAACAATTTTGGTTTAGAAATAATCTGGTTCAATCCAAAACTGAACCGGTTGAAAATCATGTCCAATACACTGAACCGACTGGAAAATACACTGAACCGACTGAAAAACACACTGAACCAATTGAAAATCTGTTCCACAACCAACTGAAATCCTGTCCAACATCAACATACGAGAGTCCAATACAACTCTAGGTTTGGTTTATTGAAGACATCTCTAGGTTTGATTTAATTTCAGACCAATTTAGTTGATTTTGCTTACATGGAATCAGCTACTCTATGCTACTATCTTTAGCTGAGAGAAGGGTGAAATGAAAGGTTTTCTTTTCTTTTCTATGTATTTTAAGTTGGAAGGGAGCAAAGGGATGGGTGGAAGAAGCTCCATTTGTTTTGTTTTGTACTTGTACATGTTGATTCAATCATTGATTGGTAAGCATACAAAGAAAGACACCTAACTTGCGCATCTAAACAGACTGGGCTGCTTCATCGGAGGCGAATGAAATCTAAGCCCATAAACGAGAGCATTCGACCGAACACTTAATTGACCACAAATTAATTCCTTGTTGACATAAGTGGTACACTCAACTTTCAAATCTTGGCAATCTTGACAAATTTATTTTATCATGTTTCTCAACATGAATGCGATACTAACATTTTGTGTGTTGATGTCGTGTTGTGTTAAGTTTGTCAGTTATATTTACATGCAATATTTATAAAAAATATTAAAAGAACAATGTAAGAAAATATTAAAAGAACAAATTATTCAATTTATCAGTTAACAATTCAAACAACAGATTTCATGATATTTTAATAAAGAATTGACCAATTTTAAAAATTAAAAAATAGTTAAATAGACTTTTAAAAGTTATTAAACGAGATTTTTTAAAAAATAGAATAATTTTTTGGTAGAATAAAAAAAATACTTTATAGTTGACAAACATAATCCCTCTAATTAATGGTTTGAAACGATAAGTTTAAACCATTTGTTTCAACACCATCAATTGAGTATTTTCAATATAGTTGTGCATCATCCAATTCATAGGTCGTCCTCCACTCCACTATATTTAATTTATTGCCTGGCTTTTCAAAAAGTATTCGTTGGACAGCAAATCCATAAAACACAATGTACGATAAAGACAAATCAAATAACGGGTCAGCAGACCGACCGATGGCTTTAAAGCTTCCATTTGGTTTTTGATTTGGACTAATTCCTCATCGTATCCTCGTCAAAAGATTGGTTTTAATGGACAATCATCATTAATTCGAATTTTATAATTTTCTTTTCTTTGTAATGATCCAAAAATATTTTCAATAAAAACACATTAATTTTGTCCGTATTACGCTGATCGATGCCGACATGCATTGATTCACATCAGATCTTTAAGGATAAATATACACGAAAAAAAGGAGCATTCACTATGTGTTTTATTTAGTAGCTACTTCCACTCTCTTATCTAGTGTGGATTAAGAAACTCATATATCGACATTGTCTTATTTTGTTTTTTAAAAAAACTTTATTTTGCAATTTAGTTAGTTTTCCTTTTCATTTCAGTTGAATTTTGAATTTAAATTGAAAACATACATTATGTTAAAGATTGAAAGTCAAATTCATCTTCTTCTATATATAGATATAAAAAAATTATCTTATCTATTATATATAATAGATATTTTATTTATGGTTGATCTTTTAGGTAGTGGTTTTGTTTAATTAGAAGTAATATCCGATATACTTACTCGATTTAGAATTGGCAGATATTGTTAAAGGGATTGGAATTGTTGAAATTGTATTATTTATCGTTAAAGATTGAAAATTAAATTATAGTATACTCCGCATGATTTTTGTAATGATTTATGCCCCGTAACTTTTTCCTAGTCAAAGTTAGTCAAAAGAGCAGTGCAAGTAAAACGATTATTAGCATAATAAAAATGTTTTTTTCCTCATTAATATGTTTGCTCGCGATCTATATCACCATACTCGTAATGACGTCATAATCGTCATTGTCGTTATCCTCGTAATCATAACTGTCTATTGATGGTACTCGCGTAAAGGTGTTCAAATGTTATGATGGCCTCTTATCCTAATCATCATAACTAAAAAGTTGCACTTAATTAAATTTCCTACTTTCGTCCTTTTCTTATCCTTGTGAGCTGGACAATACTATCTCATTTTCAGTTTTGTATTAATTGTTATTAGAACCGTACCGATTTTTGAACCGGCAAGGAGGTCGATTCCCGATTTGGTCGGTCCAACCCGGTTCAATGTATGGTTTACTGTTCAGTGATTAGTATGGTCTAACAAGAAGAACTAAATGAAGTGCTTAGATCTAATTACAAGAAGAAGAAAAAATGAAGTGCGTATATCTAACATCGCTTGGTCTTGCTGTGTTTCTTCTTTCAGTTGCACAATCCTTCCATGCTTCATCTCGGCCTATTTTTAGCTGCAATTCGAGTGGTAGCCTCCCTGGAAAAATCCCACATACAGGGCAATCTGACCCAAGAGATGACTCCGACTGCTGCAAGTCTGGCCAATCGTACCCGACCTATACATGCTCACCCACAGTGATAGACCATACTTCAGCTATCCTAACCCTCAACGGCTTCAAGAAGGGGAAGGACGGTGGTGGCCTGTCTGAGTGAGACAACCAGTACCATTCTGACACGCTTCTAGATGGCGGTGTTAATTTCTCAATATTCTCAATCAATGTCTTCTACTCGTCCCCAATCCAGCACCGTTTGGGGCCACGCCTTCTACTCTTCCCCAATCCAATTCAAGAACTCCGCCGAAAAGGTAGGCTCTTTCTCCACTACATTTGCATTCGCCATTCTTTCTCAATTAAAATATTTACTTACTATAATTTTTTTTTAATAGATATATAATTTTATTTTTAATTAAACATCGAGTCGTCGTTATGAAACAAAATTGTTTAAAAAAAAAAAAGCAAACCAATAAGCGTCACTTCAAGGTGTCGCGTATTCAATAGGTGTCACTTGGGGTGACGCGTATTCAATAGGAGCCACCCGGGGGTGCGCGTATGTCCAATACGCGCTACCCGGGGGTGCGAGTATACCTATTTTTCGAAATATTTTTTTTGTATACTTACTTTTCTAAAAAAAAATTCTTACTTTTTTAAAAAAATCATTAGTCCACCTAGCCAAATGTTTTTTATTTTTCAACTCTACCTATTTAGATAATAGTTTTATGGATATTTTGTTAATATTCGAAAAACTAGTCCTTAAACTTTTATTTTGTGTGTTATTATTAAAATTAAGGGTGTTTATTGAGTAATTAAATATATGATATATTTTTTATATTATTCATATATTTTTAATATTATTCATATTTTTTAAATTTACGTGGGTCACATGAGTTGACGAGTCAACCGTCGAGTCAGACTCAGATCGAGAAATGATGATCCGCCCAAACCCAGGGGTCGGGTTCAAGTCGACCCTATAATGATTCACTAATGCACCAAACACAATAAGTTCGCCCGTATTACACATGATTTGATGAGATTAAAGAATAATGTATTTATCTTGTATTATATCATTAGGGTAATGCTACATCACTATATATATATATATGTCCTCTTGTACCTTCAAAGACCTAACAGTTAAAGTAATCGTGGGGAAATAGATAATGATCTTTTTTCTAAAATTATTCTCTAACGACCAACTAAATTCGTGCAATCCTCTCCTTTTATGCATGGTTACGTGATTTTATGGAAGGTCTCAATCCTACTTTTACTCATTGGCCATTGCTATTAAAAAAATAAAAAAAAATAAAAAAGTTATATAGTATATCTATCTATTTGTAAATGACGTTATATAACCTATAGTGTTTAATAACTAAAATAGTTATATACATTCTTATCTAATTACCATGGCATTTGGAGTACAATTCTCATTGACCATCAAAATATTAACTTTTTTACTCTTTATGAAAATTACATGTCTCAGTGAAGGGATAAAACTCGGATCCGTCCCTGGATGCATCCAATAATATGACCAAACATGTAATTATATGATATTCTGAATAACATTACTAAAGATGATTATTAATAAATTAAAAGCGACGATGAAAAACCAAACTAAAAGAAGAAAACGACACTGGATTAGTTAGTTAATGAATTAGTGTTTACGTGAAACTAATCAAGCTAAAGTCTCTCCCAAAATGGCTCGACTGTTCCATTAAAACCCCTCGGAAAATGGAGAAATACATATAGATGAAGGGAAATAGAAAAAAAGACATTCTGTAATGATACGTCGGCGTATAACACAGGAAATGAGTATTTATCTGTGGGTCTTATTTTTTCCGTTGCATCAAAAATTTATTGGTTATTATACGCCATGTCGATCAGATATATTATACCCGACTCCATATACGTGAGGAAGCTCTTCTGAACACAGTTGATGATGACTTAGATATGGTGCTGAGGATCTGGGCCTCCTGGAGACACTCGATCTTCGGTCGCCAATCCACGTCGATGGTGAGAATGAGTTAAAAAATGAAACCCAAGCTTTTGCAGAAGAAGTTGGCTTCTGCTTCTATGGTGGTCAGGCTGTCCTTGCTGCTGCATGGAGACGTTGTCTGCTCCATGAAGCAGCGTACGACGACTTTCTGATGAAACGACCAGGATGAGGAGACAAAGAGTCACCATCTGCAGGAAACTCAAGCTCCATGCAGTTATGCTGCTACCTCTACGTGCCATATTTCTGATGATAATCGAGAGAGAGAGAGAGAGAGAGAGAGAGAGAGAGAGAGAGAGATTTAAGCTCTTATCGTCCCTATTTATATAGGACAAGAGAAACTCTTCGTGTAATCATGTTGACCACCTTATATATATATTAAGCAAAACGAGAACTTTAATAACAAATTTATTTGAAAAAAAATAATGATTTTTTAATCAAAAGATTATTTGATGAGTGAATAAATAGAAAGCTACCTACTTTTTAAAAAAATGGTTACTTCATTAAATTTCTGGGTTGTATGATTGCTGAAACTCTCGAGCCATGATAAACTAATATATTAATCATGTGCTTCATATAATTCATAGCACATGCTCCAACTTTTTTTCTAGCCACCGCTTGATTAACTTTTTTCAGTATAGATTGGATGCGTACCTGAACATACCAAACTCACTATAGTTGTACATACTGTAGTTAGATTATATTGTATATGTAGTGATGTAGTCAAGATTTGACTTAGCTTTATGGGGTTACAATACAAATTAAAATTTAAAAGGGTTAACAAAAAAGAAGAAGATAAAAATTCTAAAACAAAAATGAGTTGAAGGGCCCGCTTCAATCTATATATAGTGATTAAACAATTTCATGTTAAACCGGTATAATGGTCTCATATTCGATTTGACCAATCTTACCAAAAAAAATCAAGAAAAAAGTGATTTTACTTTACAAGAGCGTTTCCTTCCACTTGTACAATTAAGGAAACAGTTCCCATTAATCTATACTTTGTTACTAACTTATTACCATTGACGTCATTCAGGCACCCAACTTGTTCTTCTTCCCATATGAAACCCTAATCAGATAACCCTGACAAAATCAAATTCCTCGCGAAACCCTAACAATGGAATATGGATGGTGGTGTTTATTGAAATCTTAATAACTATCCTATCTTCTCTACAGTCTTGATCTACCTTTCAGGTGTCGTTTTCTTTTGTTACATGGAATGGATTGGGATGAAAAAGATGGTCACACACCAGAACTTGGCTCCTTTTTACGATGGATATACTTTTGACCAAGTGAAGAATGAAGATGATGATGCTCCCCTATAAAGAAATGATGACAGCAAAGTGAAAAGGCAGATGCAGAAATGGAAAAACTTTTGCCGTCTTGCTTATCACATCCATGTGCACGTCGGTTGATCTGAGTTTATTAGTAATAAGGCATCTTCGAATCTTATCCTATTCTTTTTTTCCAAATCTATTTCCACAAATTCTCTTATTCTTTTTTGCTTGAACTCAACCTATTATGTTATAATGAAGGATATAGAGGAAATGATAAATCGATGCTGGGTCAGGTTTCTAAGAGTTAAAGAAACCGGATTTGGGTAAAGTGGGCGCGTACAGTAATTTCTCCTCGTGCTTTTTTTTTTATAAAAAAAATAAACTTACGAATCATTTTGACATTCCTCTTTCAACCTAACACAAAAAACATATCGTATTTAGGTTGTAATACACGATATGTGGAACCATGTAATATTATATAATACAACATAAATTAGGTTATTTATGTTGATAATGGAGACTTTTCCGGCCACCACTGTTGATGATAAAGACATTCAGGCCACCACCACTTGCTGAAGTGGAGCACTCACTGAAGTGGAGCACTTGCTGAAGTGGAGTACTTCTGGTGGAGCACTTGCTGGTGCTGAAGTGGAGCACTTCTAGTGGATCACTTATGAAGGTTGACAAGTCAACTTTTGTGGCTATATAAGAACCAACAATGTGTGAAGGAAAATATAACAGACTTGAATTGCGAATTTGAGAGAAGAGTTGGTTGTTGGTTTCTTGAGTGTGGGAGAAAGTAGTGTTTGTTGTGAGCCAGAAATACGAGAGAGTGTTTCAGAGTGCTATACATTGTAACACTATTTGTCTATAGTGAAGTGTGGGTGTGAGCCGTGGACGTAGCCAAATTGGTGAGCCACGTAAATCTTTGTGTCGTTTTGCATTTCTCTTAATCCATCGAGCCCCAAGATCCTGCAAGGTGGAAATTAGCCGCAACTAATATCCCAACAATTTACATATCCTGAGATGACTCACGGGGTTTCGTACCGTTTAAATCTAGTTAAATTTGGATCGAATATAGCTTCACGGATTGACTTGTGAACTTGGAGATCATGTTTGAATCTAGTAAATTAATTTAGGAATGTATTTAAATTAATAATATTTTATCACTATCTACATCGACACGATTTTGTCAACCTAGGACCCTTTAGTCGTGACTAGATCCGCCACAAGTCCATGCACATAACATGTCAAGGCTTATGATTTTGCTTTAATTAAGGATGTCAGAAGTCGGTGTCATGAAGCTGAATGCTGATGATTCACAGTGTCGGATAAAAAAGTATGGTCTAATTAAAAGATAATTCATATTTCATTTTCAATATAATTTTCAAAGTTCAGAAACACAGAAGGTAGAATTCATATAGTTTACCATAATTACATACACCTTTTATATTTAAATCAATAAAATAAGATAATTGATAAATGTATATACATTCCATTTCGTTCATATTTTATTCAATGTATACGACAAGCTTACAAAATTACATAAAGTCATATAGTATAAGTTGTAATATCAGATGTCTTGAGAGTAAATCTTATTTCTAACCAACCAAAAAAAATCTAAATTTTATTTTAACAAATATAACAAAAACCGCTCTCATTAGGAGTGTCCTTCACAATTTACAAGGGTACTCCCACAGGAGCAACTCCTTATTTTTTTTTAGAATTTAAACAATTAAGTAAAAAGCTAAAATAAATATATCTTATTTTTTTTATAATAAATTTTAAAATTAATAACCAATTTGATTTTAATTTTTGAATGCCACGACTTCTCCGATCAAGATTGATAAATTTTAATCAAAAACTAAATCTCAACTTTGACCAAATCTATGCTCAATTTAAAAGTTGAAATTCAATATAATTTGTTATGTTAAAATCACAATTTAATCATATGTCTATTCTATTTTTCTAAAATGGTAAATATTAATTTCTAAATTTTTTCTTCAACTTGTTATTAACTATATAGACAAACAAGTTCAATTATGATCAAACCAATTGAATTACAAACAAAAGTTTGGTTAGAAATTCATTTAGCTACGTATTAAGTTGATAACCGAATGTGAATTACGACCCTAACATTGCAAATGAAATTGAGTTTTGACTTTTAAATTAATTATACACTTCGGTCAAAGTTAATATCCAAAACAAATGATTATAATACCAGTTTTGACTAGAGAAGTCGTGACATATAAAGATAAAATGTATTATATTAGTTTTTTATTCAATTATTGAAACTATAAAACAAATTTATTTTTTTTGGTCGGTCTATAAAACAATTAGAGCACAACTACTGTAGGAGAATCCTCATATAAAGCGAGGTTTAAAAAAATACGCTCTTTTTGTTAAAAAAAATAAATCTAAAATATGCTCCATTTGAAAACTAGATACTAACTTGGCCAAAAAAGAAAGAAAGAAAACTAGATACTAAAATTATAATTAATTTTCAAAACTATCTACCAAATTATACTTAACATTGACAGAACAGTCACAATTAAAAACTTTTACTCCTAGTTGTGTGATTGTGAGTCACGGCCAAGAGTAAAATTAATCATACTCGTTACTACCTGTCACGCGATAATATTCACTGTTGTTTCCTTAAGTTAACTGAACTCTACCCGTGACTGCCAGACATGGGTAATGTTTTATGTTTTTTTAATAAATATAATTCATACATATTAATCAAACAACACATTTTAATTCATGAAGACTATACAAGAAGTGAGGATGGTAGACTGAACTGAGGGGAAGAAGTTGTTCTGCGATTTTAATACCCCATTAATCGTGACTATCAGTCGTAGGTAAGAGTAAACATTTCTATTCGTGGTTGTCTGTCACAGTTAGATATAGTTTTATAAATAGTTATTAAAACTGATTATTTTAGTATTTAATTTTAAAATGAAATATTTCGAAGAATATTTTTGTTGTGTAGTTGTTATTTTATGGTTGGTCATGTTTTGGTCGGTTGAATTGTTTTTTGGTCATCCAAGAAATATTCAGTGTAAACGTTTATATTCGTGACTCTCTATCACAGTTAGACATAGTTTTATAAATAGTTATTAACACTTATTATTTTAGTATTTAATGTTCTGGTCGGTTGAATTGCTTCTTTTTATTTCGGTCATCCAAGGAATAATTTTGGGATATGCTGATAATCGATCTCGGGACTTATTACTTTGAAGTAAGGGTGATACCGTTGGACCAAGTGTTCATTAGTGTTAGGTTGAATTTAGCTTACACAATTTGCTATATCAACTGCTTAAACCAGTCCATTTGACATTTCTCAAGTAAGGTTATTGCATTTAAAACGTCAATAAAGAATTTGAATATCAATCAGGTTATGGTGCTGCGGCAATTAGTTAGTGGAAATGCCACTTCAATAAAGTTAACCGACAAGTTTCGGTTGGTCTGTTTGTCCGTTAGTTAACGGTCATCTTTTTTGTCGCATTTAACTAATGCGAAATCCAATAACTGTTGAAATTATCCAACTTTTATATATACGTATTTTTCGTTCCCATTTCCAAGGGGTAAACACCATGGATTATATACGAGGAATGGCTCCAATTTCAGGGGTTGGATTTGCATCATTTTGAAATAATATGACTATAAATCTCATTAAAAATTATAAAAAATTGAGCAGTGATGAACGAAAGGATGTTTTTTTTTGTTTGGTCATATAAAAAAATGAATAAGTTAGAACTGAGATCGCCCCGCTACATAATGTTCGAGCTTTCCTATTAACATATGTGGGTTTTATCATTTTTTAAGAACACTTGGAGATTCAAACTACTTAAAATTCAGCGTTGCACTCTGAATCAATATAGCATAACTATAGCAGAATTGTTGGTGGTATGATCCAAAAGGATAAGAAGAGAATTTTTTCAAAAACTGTCCACTTTAGAAAAAATATTTGAAAAAGTGTATATCAATTTTTTTTTTTTAGGAAAGTATGTATACGCGCGACGCGCCTATTGAATAGGCGCATCCCAGGGGTGCGCCTACTGCAATAGGCGCACGCCAGGGGTGCGCCTACTGCAATAGGCGCACGCCAGGGGTGCGCCTACTGCAATAGGCGCATCCCTAGGACGCGCCTATTGCCCAAACTTTTTTTTTTTTCGCAAAAACACTCGTCTATCAGAAAATACGTTGATTTTAAGTCTGCTTATGGTTTTCCTCCTAAATAGAAATTGAGAGATAGTCTCACGCGTTGCTTTATCTCAGTATTCACAGGTTTTCCTCCAAATTTTCCAACTTGTTCTGAACAACAATGAAACAAAGTTGTTTATTCACAAGTTTCTGAATGAGACTTTTCTTCAGATACACTAGCTAGTTTGACATTTTCAGGAATTACTCCTGCAAAAGAGCTCTTTGGGGTTACTTTAGGTTCCTGTCCTAAATTTTCCAACTTGTTCTGAACAACAATGAAACAAAGTTGTTTATTCACAAGTTTCTGAATGAGACTTTTCTTCAAATACACTAGCTAGTTTGACATTTTCAGGAATTACTGCTCCAAAATAACTCTTTGGGGTTTTCACTCTTGCCTCTCGGCTGGTTCTCTAAAAATGTGAAGTTTAGATACTAACATTGTTAAAGCATAAGCATAACACATTAACACTAACCAGGCTAGAGAGACGTACATCTCTGACTCAACATCTTCCGAATATCTTGTAAAGCTTCTCCAATGACTATAGCTTTTTATCTGAGTTCAAGCCTGCTTATGGTTTTCCTCCTAAATAGAAATTGAGAGATACTCTCTCCAGTAAAGAAGAAAGGAAGTTCTAAGAAGAAATGGTTTTCCTCCTGAAAATGTCAAACTGGCTAGTGTATTTGACGAAAAGTCTCATTCAGAAACTTGTGAATAAACAACTTTGTTTCAGTGTTTTACCTCGCGGATGTTGTTCAGAACAAGTTGGAAAATTTAGGGCAGAAACCTAAAGTAACCCCAAAGAGTTATTTTGCAGCAGTAATTCCTGAAAATGTCAAACTAGCTAGTGTATTTGAAGAAAAGTCTCATTCAGAAACTTGTGAATAAACAACTTTGTTTCAATGTTTGACCTCGCGGATGTTGTTCAGAACAAGTTGGAAAATTTAGGGCAGGAACCTAAAGTATTTAACTTCTGATAACTTCCTTTCTTCTTTATTGGAGAGACTATCTCTCAATTTCTATGTAGGAGGAAAACCGTATAAGCAGGCTCAAAATCAGATGTTTTTCAAAAAGTAAGCATATAGTAGGAAAAAAAGCATACATGGAGGAATTTGGTGCGCGTAGAGGAATTTGGACTTGTGAATACTGGGATAAAGCAACGCGTGAGACAATCATCTCCGTGGTTTGTTAACAAATTGATCTTCTGTCCTCTTGATCCAAGACTCTTTTGTTAACAAATTGATTTTCTGTCCTCTTGATCCAAGACCCTCTTTTTTTCTAACCATTGGAAGGGGATCAGCTTTCTTCTGTCCTCACCGTACGACTAACCAATACAATTCAAATTCATGTACGCAATGATCTCCTAAGCAGATTTAAAATCAATGTGGTTTCTGATAGACGGGTGTTTTTGCGAAAAAAAAAAGTTTGGGCAATAGACGCGTCCTAGGGATGCGCCTATTGCAGTAGACGCACCCATGGCGTGCGCCTATTGCAGTAGGCGCGTCGCGCGTATGCATACTTTTCTAAAAAAAAAAATTTGATATACACTTTTTCAAATATTTTTTCTAAACTGAACAGTTTTTGAAAAAAGTCATAAGAAGAGAGTGAAATTGACAATATTATATGAATATTAAATGGAATAACCATAACATAATTAATACTTTAAAAAATACTATTCATTAACTTTTCTTTTGTCTAAATAATAAAATATTTAATAATAAACAGTACTTTTGATAAGTTGACAATTAACATTCTCATTCAACGTCCACAAAATATTAACCACAGAATTATTAGCTTCAAAATTATAAACCACATTCTCATTTCGATGACTTCACGATCATATCCAATGAATTGAATATTAAGAATTTTAATTAGTTCTTATCTAACCGATTAATTATCATAAATTTTCTCAAAATCTTTGATCGTAATATCAATATATTCTATTCCGTTAAAATATATAAATCAATGTTTGGTTATTGCAAGAAAAAGTAAGTGAAAATGGGAGTGCACCACTATAAATGACAGCTGGAGATGTATTCCACCTTTTAGTACTGCAGATGGCGGCGCCATATTTATCTACCATTTTTTTGTTTCCTTTTATTATTTTGATTGATTACTTTGACTTTGTATAAACATTTTCAAATAATATCCACCCTTTGATTAGAGGGGCACTTTAGTATATATCGTACATAATTATAACTAGTGATGCTTATGTGTTTAATAATAGTCAACCTTACTATACTACTTTGTTTGTTTGATCCTCTAATGAATAAGTGGGTGTACGTGGTCGGCTGCAGCATTTTAATCAGATCATATGGAGGCCACAATATAATTTATTGTGACCTATATAGATAGATAGATAGATAGATCATCTGTCAATAATATACCGAAATTCGCATGATTAAGCACATGATATATTTGTGATTGAGTCTTAATAGGGACGAAGTTAGAAAATTTATTCAGTGAGACTAAGTATTAAAGTAAGGATAAATAGTTTAAATAAAAAAAACAGTGGGAGCAAATGTATGATTTTAAAGAGTTAAATTGAAAATTATTGTATTTTTTTAGGTCAAATTTACATAAAGTTAAAAGTTGAGGGGATAATTGTCATCTCGTTCCTTCCTAGCCTCATCCCTTATCTTAACCAATTTATCTATCTATATATTAATTTGGCTAAATTTTCTAGATAATTGACAAATAAGTTTTTACACTATTTTCTCTCTCATATGTGTCAAAATAATACATTTTAATTGGTTCATGTCAAATTTTAATAAGTTACATCTTTGTCTTCATCATTTCATCTCCACGTGGATAGTTTTAAATCAATCCAAAACTCCGCATTCATTATCATAAACCGTTTCATTTATCAATTTATTTAATTAAACTTTACCCCAAATAATGTAAAAATGTAAGTTTTAGACCTAACAATTTAGTAAATAGAAAATCACACTAAAATTTAGAGTAAAGTAAAAAATTATGATACAATATGGAAAACGTATGGGTCCTTTATGCTTAAAGAAAAGTATTTGGAATCTGCAGAGTCACCCCACAACACAAAAAGTAGATGCATTTCCACTTAACTCTAGCCTTTCTCTCATTACCCGTTTCGCCACATACAGACTCCACTCTTCATATGCCCAAGATGTATAGGATAAATTTTATATAGATATATTAGTGTATATAATATATAGAGAGATCTAGATCTTTATTATCTACGTAAAGTAGAGTCTATAAAGATTAAACATTGTTGTTCTATGAGCTGTAAACCTTATTATCAGTAATTAAGGTAATGGTTATCAGCATTGTACAGTGAACAACATTTTCAACTCAAATTATATAGAGTAAGTATGAGCAAATTATGCATGAAATTGTTTAAAACTAGCAAAATCACATGGGGAAGGTTTGAAAAGAAAACAACTCCTTGGAGACTTAAAAGGTTCATCTTGCAGATATAAATAAATACAAAATAATTTGATTGTTCATTTTCATAGTGTAGAAGAAGAACATTGGTTGGTGGGTGCACCAAATAATGCCAAATTCCACTGTATATAGTACTACTAAGCGGTAAGCGCCTCTTGGAGAGATTGAAACGTGGGTGTAGTACTGAGTACCTCTATCTAATATGCTTTTTCCCCTTCTCTTTAGTCTTTACTATTAATGAAGAGTTTAGTGTCCCTTCCACATTTCCTCTTTCCGATCACTTTTTAGGAACCAGTAAGGATGCCCAGGAATCTAATCCTTGAGCAATTTCTCATACTCTGTGGAAGACAGAAACCTACCATTCAGTTCACAACTGCATATATAAAAATGAAGTTGAACAAAACACAATGATCACCATGAACAAGGAGGAGACTTATTTCATGCTTTCCCATGCATCATGCTATATAGAACATTTCTCATCATGCAACATAAAAAGGCCGATTAATTCCAAACTTAATTTCAAAACTTAGGGAGGAGATGAAACTCAATTATATTTGCCAGAGAGACGGATAATTTAGGGTTCCTAATATATTACATTCCCTTTTAGTTAGTATGTTGTGATTAAATCCTTAAAGTATGTAATAATTAATGAACATATAGTGGCACAGTAACTTGAAAGTTCTAACCTCTAGCTCTAGGGTTATCAATGGAGGTCGATGCATATTGAAATTAATACGAGCTACGGCATATTTGATTACTTTATTATCAAGTTAATTTCATTAGAACTAACTATTCTGTATATCAAGTTAACAAAGCACTTCTAGGGAGTTTGACATGGAGATTGGAAAAGGAAACGACTCCTTGTGCTGTGATGATTAGAATCGGAAGGTTTAAGCATGATGAAACTTCTCTCACTACTTCGAACAAAACGCATTGTAATTGGAAATCAATTAATGAAGTTATGAACACCCTTAAATTGGGATCGGGGTGAGTGGTGGCAAATGGTAGGGATATTAAATTATGGCATGACAATTGAGTGGGTAATCAATCCCTCTGATCGTCTATATATGGTCCATTGAAATATGAGGAAGACAAATTGATGGTAAGAGATGTCTTCCATAATGACGAGTTGAATCTAGATAGAACTTTATTTGACTTCCAAAAAAATGGACATGTTTCGAAGTACTCCATGGGACAAGACCAATGTATCAATTCACACTCAAATATGGAATGCCACAAATTCGGGGAGTTACACTATTGCATCTGCATATTCTCTTTTAGCAGGTCATGACACAAATAGTCAGGTACTGGATCATGGGATTGAGTTTGGAAAATTCAGACTACCCGAAAAATTCAGTATTTTATTTGGTTGTGCCTTAAAAATAGACTGGCCACTTGCAAACTATTGAATCATAAGGGATGTAATTTGAGCCCTCACTGCCAAATTTGTTATTCGGGGGGGGGGGGGGGGGGGGTCATCCGAGATTACAGGGGTCAATGGGTTGCAGGATTCTCAAGGAATTTGGGATGCTAAAACAATCTCACTGCGGAATGTTGAGCCTCCGAGACGGGCTACTGCTGGCAAAGACACTCGGATTAAACTCTATTCACCTCAAAACGGACGCCCTCTCAGCCCATAAGGTAATCTCTGATGAATATATGTGGATTGCAAGAAGCTCTTGATGCAGTTCGAAAGAATGAAGTTCAGACATATTTTCCGAGAAGCAAATGCGGTAGCAGATATCATGGCGGGTATGGCGATCAACCAACGACATGTTTTTGAACTTCATACCTCACCTCCGAAGGAAACTACTAACGCGCTCCGAAAAGACGCCATTGGTTCTTCTGATTCGATAATTGTTAAAGTTAGCTAGTTTGGTTATGCAGGTTTGAACTTTGGTGAAATGCTTGTCACCTATAGCGGTTTTTTAATCAATAATTATATATATATATATAACTATTCTGTATATAAGAATAGTTTCTGTGAGTGTTAGTTGTGTTGTGTAGGTCGTCAGGGTGTACTTTTTTTTTGTGTGCAATAATTTAGATATATACTACACACCTATTGAGGGTAAAAGTACTAGCTTCACTTTTATATATTTGACAAAAATAAATAAAATAGTAATAACATTTATACATAAGAGGACAGATATATTACATAGACAATTAGAATCTGTAATCCATTAATTCGTTACATTACTAGATTTTGGTATAACTATATTTGGTGAACAGAAAATGCAGTGTCTTCAGAAAATGCAGTCACCATTGATGATGATGATCATGGTGTTGGTGCATATAGATTCTCAATAAATAAAAGGAGTGAGGATTTAGGATCGCAAATAATATATGTGAGGTTAATAGGGTGTAAACTAAAAAGATTTTGGATAATTATAAAAAAGAAAACTCCAAAATCTCTTTAGTTTTCACCGTATTAACCTCACATATATTACTTGCGATCCTAAATCCTCACTCCTGTTATTTATTGAGAATCTATATGCACCAACACCATGATCATCATCATCATCAATGACGAAAGACACTGCATTCTCTGTCCACCAAAAGATACTTATATCAAAATCTAGTAGGAGTTAAGCATTGAGCTTGATTTTAATGGTGTTGCGGGTCTGGACCTCCCGGGCTCTGACGCTTCGAGTCAAAGTATTCAACAGTTTGCAACTCCGCTCTAGATTTCTCGAGCATCTCTTTCAGAACTAGGGTTAGAGACTTGTTACTCTCCCTCGAGGGCTCCTTCAATGGCCTTGCTTCTGACTGGGACACCGTAGTAATTAGCAAGACAATAAATAAGAAAAAGGAAAACCAAAATTTTGGGCTAGCCATTGGTATATGATTTTGGATGTCTCTCTTCCTCCTTAATTCCTTTGGGCTATATATATATATGTTTGTAAGTAGCCTAGGATTATACGTATATAGGGTTAGTTTTTTTTTAAAGTTATTTAAAAGAGGTGCTTCGTGCAACGCGCATACACTTCAATCCAATGGTTGCTTCTACCTATTTTCATAAGTGACTTGTCTAGTCACAAGGAGATTTGATAAGTGTTAAATTTTAATATTGGGGCCGAGCCATACCCAAATAGCAACCACAATATACAACTCGGGTTCCATCCTAAAATCAATTGATGATAAGAGGAGGTAGCCTTGTATATATATATATGGTGTCTAATTTAGGGAGAAACCACTGGTGTGGTATTCCCACATCACAGTGTCTTCAACACTACCCCGCACTGTGATAACTCGATTAAGGCACGACACCGACACATTTTTATCCAAACGGGTTGAGACTCAACAAATTCTCTCTCACGTCCAGGCCCAATCCGAACTCTGGTACGTGGAGTAAACGGGACACAACATGCCCACATCGGCACCCACACGGGAAACAACCCAACACCGTCAAATGAAACCAGGCTCTGATACCATGTAATTTTTAAAATCGGGGTCGAGTCACACCCAAATAGCAACCACATTATACAGCTCGGGTTCCATCCTAAAACCAATTGGTTATAGGAGGAGGTAGCATTGTTGTATATATGGTGCCCAAATTTGTATTATACCACCAGTGTGCTATTGTTATTTGTAAGTGATATTTTCAACACTCCCCCGCACTGTGACAACTCGTATTTTTTGTTTAAAGGCACGACACGAGCACATTTTAATCCAGACGGATTGGGACTCAACAAATCTCATCTCACGTCCAGGCCCGACCCGAACTCTGGTACGTGGAGTAAACGAGACACAACAAACCACATCGGGCACCCACAACGGGAAACAACTCAACACTGTCAAATGGAACCGGACTCTGATACCATGTTAAATTTTAATATCAGGGTCGAGTCACACCCAAATAACAACCACATTATATAACTCGGGTTCCATCCTAAAACCAATTGGTTCGGCCCCGATATTAAAATTTAACACTTGTCAAATCTCCTTTGATTTCGGATTATCGGAAACATATATCATGGCTGATGCTCATGCTCGGGGAAATATCGGTTGATGAGGGACACAACACGATAACCATAAGAAATCGAAATTAAATTTGAGAGATGTATTCTATTTCTATAGTTTGTGAACCTCCAAACCAAGAAAAAGTTGCTTAGAAAATGAAAAAAATATGTGAAATGGCTACGTTTAATAAACTAAGTATATTGACATTTGAAGATTACATACCTTACGATTCTGATAATGAGCTTGTCACTCGGGTTTAGTCGTCGCACAATTCATAAGTAGATCGATCACTTGCTCCAATTTAGTTGATCCATAGTGGAACTCATAAGTAGACAATGGAAAACGTAGAGTCTGTAATTAAACCCTTAAACACCATAACCTGCACTCTGAAGGAGGTTGTTTTTTATCTACTTAGACGAAATGAAAATCTATTGACTATGTAGACAAGATATTATCTATTTTTGGTGTCTAAATCTAATTACGAGACGCGAGGCCTTTTAGATACACCAAAAGGGCGAAGACACTCACAAGAGCCATCATACTCATAGCCCTTTCCAGGGGTGATTAATTTCGTCATATTCCCAAAGCTCGCTTTTGCATTGCTGCATATAATTTTTTTAAATAAAGAAAACCATATTTACCAAAAAATAAAATAAAGAAAGAAAACCATAAATATGAAAACTTCTTATATTTTGATTTAATTTGAAGCAATCCATTACACTGCATCTCTTTATACAATCTTACATAGATTTATTGTATTATAGAAAAATGATTATATGAAAATTTTTGTTGAGAAAAAACTTACCTTTTTAATTAAAAAATTGTTTTCGATACATGAAAATATTCTTTAAAAAAACGAAACCTTGGAGTTTTTTTTTTTTTTTGCATAAAACATATTCAATATTTTTTCTCCATTTATCTATTAATTTTTGGAATTAGAAAACCAATAAAAGGTAAAAGCAAATGAAAAAAAAAACAATCTTAACTTTAAATTTTTAGATAGAGATGTTCATATTGAATTCTCTCTATATTATTATTAAATTTAAGTCAAATTTGATCATCAAACTCACATTAATTCTCTAATTTTATCCGATTATATTTCACCCACACATTAACTGATTTGTGTGGATTTGTTCCTATCTGATGTGGCACTCTAACTTGTCCACATGTATAGTTTCAATAACAATTGTTTTTAGGTGATGATTTATAAATTGAGATATTTTTTTGGCCATCAAAATTTGTTCATTCATGAATTTGGATGAATTTGGAGCCTTAGCTCACCTATAAAAGTACGATCCAAAGTTCGGATGGGAGTAATGAATTAAGATTCATTAAGTACAAATGACTCATTTTAACTTATTCGATAAGTGCATAACTTTTATTTGGACCATTCCAAAATTAAATAATCCTAATAATTATTGAATAATGTCTCTATCTAGCTATCTCATCATTTGCTGACCTTACATCCTTAGTTCCTTACTGTTGCAATTCAATATCAGAAACCCACTCTCAAAAAGGGTACAAACTTTAGGGTTTATTATAATTTAGCTTCAAGGAAGAGCTTCCAAGATCTTGCGGTGATATTGATCATGCAAGCAGGCGTGACATTAGTTTATTCTTATTTGTCTCAACATGTCCGTATAGGTCGATAAGTAAGCAAAAGATTTTTTTTACCTAATTATATTAATCCACCAAGATTATAAGTTATAATTGATTATGTGACATCATATTTTTGTATATGTGAATATTTTAAAAGTTCCAAAGCACCATATTAAATCTTAATATCCGTTTTATTTTATCATATTTATAACAAATCAATTAGTCAATATTTTCTAATATTTGCAAGCTTAGTTTTTTACGCTTTTTATTACAAGAAATATCTATTGAATAATTAGTTTTTTTTTATTAATTTCAATAAATTAATTTTTCTAATTAAAATAACAAATTACACAAATTTAATTATGAATATGTTTAAAATATAATAATATCATATGAACCAAAATTATAATTATCATAAATGATTTTTTAAAGATAAACTTTTTATATATGTTCATACTTGGTAGACAACATAGGTAATAGTTACTATCAAAGTAGGGTAATTATAATGATTAAAATACGTATATTCAATTTAATATTCGTGTAAACTTCATGATACTAATAAAGAGCACAAAAACTAAGTTGAAAATCATGCATTAATATCATATTAATAAATGTTTATACGATTTTTAATATATATATATATATATAATAAAAAATATTTTAAATTTAAACAATTAGAGAACATTTTATAGATAAATGCATAACGAATACCTATAAATATTTCGGCCAGAACAATATCAATATATTAATGCTAGAAGTTTTAAGCTCAACACATTAATCATACTGAGAATAAAATTAATTTTGTTATTATTAAAAATTCATACGTAAAAATTTATATTTAATATTTCATAATTAATATATATATATTAGGCATTTTTTAAGAACAAGAACATTTATTCTCAAATTAAAAAAAAAAATCGAAACAAAATAACAATATGAATCAAATGGTCTCCATTTGCGCCTACAGAGCTAACAAATTCCAGGTACTATATGGAGACTCATATGAATACCAGAACATAATGAATGGTGAAACCCACAAAAGAAAAGGAAGAGAAAAAATCTGCTTTGATTCTTCTCTATTTTCCGTTTTTCACATGATCTAGCATTATGCTTGACTTGCTTGTATTTTCCACAATGTTGCGGGTCCCCCATTTATCTCTGACAATATTGGCTTCACATGAAGACGCATTACTTTTCTTCTTCAGTCGACGTAGTACATTCCTAAATTCTGGTGGGTTTAAGGGTCATGTCGTACTTGTTCCCTTGCCTTTATCGCAACCTTGTCAAGCTTCCTTCTAATAATTGGACAAACCCTTTGTGCGAACCCTTCTATCATAAACATTCACCTCAGTTGTTCCTAACCGTAGTTCTGAAAGAGATGCTCGAGAAATCTAGAGCGGAGTTGCAAACTGTCGAATACTTTGACTCGAAGCGTCAGAGCCCGGGAGGTCCAGACCCGCAACACCATTAAAGTCAAGCTCAATGTTTAACTCCTACTAGATTTTGGTATAACTATCTTGGGTGGACAGAAAATGCAGTGTCTCCACCATTGATGATGATGATGATCATGGTGTTGTAGGCTTGTTCATGAACCGGTTCGGGGTCGAACCGGTTCTGAACTGAACTGGTCTGGTTTGAAAAAAACCAGTACATTTTTCTGTTTCTAAAAAAACTGGTCTGGTTTAAGGAAAAAAGAACTGGTCTAGTTCGAACCGATTCAGAACCGGTTCGAACTGTTCTGGTCTGATTTTTTTAATAACAATTTTGGTTCGGAAATAATTCGGTTCAAACCGAACCTAAACCGGCTGAAAATCCTGTCCAACACACTGAACCGTCTAAAAAAATACTGAACCAACTGAAAAATACTGAACCGGCTGAAAAAACACTGAACCGACTAAAAAATACACTGAACCGATTGAAAATCTGTTCCACAACTGACTAAAATCCTGTCTAACATCAACATACGAGAGTCCAATATATCTCTAGGTTTGGTTTATTGAAGACATCTCTAGGTTTAGTTGATTTTGCTTCAAACCGGTTCTAAAATTATATAGGTTTAAAGTGGTTTGATTTAAATTTAAGTATAAACCAGTATCAAAAAACGAGTCGAGTCGAACCGATTCGAACTGGATTTTTGGTACTATTTTGAACTGTTCTATTTGAAGGCAAAAAACACTGGTCTGGTTTTGGAACTAGTTCGGCCGAACCGGTTCGAACCAAACCAGTTCCAGACCAGACCAGACCAGTTCGCCCGAACCGGTTTATTTGGCCAAGCCTATGGTGTTGGTGCATATAGATTCTCAATAAATAAATGGAGTGGGGATTTAGGATCGCAAGTAATATATGTGAGGTTAATATGGTGGAAATTAAAAGATTTTGGATTATATATAAAAAAAACTCCAAAATATCTTTAGTTTCCACCATATTAACCTCACATATATTACTTGCGATCCTAAATCCTCACTCCTTTTATTTATTGAGAATCTATATGCACCAATACCATGATCATGATCACCATCAATAGTGAAGACACTGCATTTTCTGTCCACCCAAGATAGTTATACCAAAATCTAGTAGGAGTTAAACATTGAGCTTGACTTTAATGGTGTTGCGGGTCTGGACCTCCCGGGCTCTGACGCTTCGAGTCAAAGTAATCGACAGTTTGCAACTCCGCTCTAGATTTCTCGAGCATCTCTTTCAGAACTAGGGTTAGGGACTTGTTACTCTACCTCAAGGGCTCCTCCAATGGCCTTGCTTCTGACTCGGACACCGTGGTAATTAGCAAGACAATGAATAAGAAAAAGGAAAACCAAAATTTTGGGCTAGCCATTGATATGATTTTGGATGTCTCTCTTGCTCCTTAATTCCTTTGTATTGACTTAACACTAACCAGGAGATCCTCACTACATATATATATATAGGACTAGGAATCTTCTGGTCCCAAACTCTCCCATAAGGTCAAATGGCCGTTCTTTATTATCTAGTTTTTGTCTCGTAATGTTAAGGTATGGTGACGCATTTTTGCAACGCCCAATGTGCAGAGAGACATGAGCCATCTGAGCCAAAAGGGCTTTAGAGGGGCTGTGTCCGGGTGAGTGGGTGTCCCAACCCCCAACCCCTCTTTTACAGTTGTTGCATTTTGATTCCGCTTTGTATCGGGACCGAGAGGTTCCCAAATTTTGTGATTATTATACGAAGTTTGTTTTGGCCAAAAAAAAAAATATGACACACACATATATACATATATATATATATATATATATATATATATATATGTTTTTAAGTAGCCTAGGATTCTACGTATAGATGGTTAGGGTTTCTTTTAAGTAATTTAAAAGAGGTGTTCGTGCAACACGCATACACTCCAATGGTTGCTCTTGCTATTTTCATAAGTGACTTGTCTAGTCACAAGGTTTGTTTCCAGTTGCAACCATTGACAGCCGACAACTTATAACCAAAATATAAAGATGCATAGAGAGTTCAGCTGTGCTCGATTCTTTTCGTCCAACAGAAACACAGCTGAAATCTATATACTTATCAAATCTCCTTTGATTTCGGATTATCGGAAACATATATCATGGCTGATGCTCATGCTCGGGGAAATATCGGTTGATGAGGGACACAACACGATAACCATAAGAAATTGAAATTAAATTTGAGAGATGTATTCTATTTCTATAGTTTGTGAACCTCCAAACCAATAAAAAGTTGCTTAGAAAATGAAAAAAATACTTGAAAAGGCTACGTTTAATAAACTAAGTATATTGACATTTGAAGATTACATACCTTACGATTCTGATAATGAGCTTGTCACTCGGGTTTAGTCGTCGCACAATTCATAAGTAGATCGATCACTTGCTCCAATTGAGTTGATCCATCGATGTAGCGGAACTCATAAGTAGATAATGGAAAACGTAGAGTCTGTAATTAAACCCTTAAACACCAGAATCTGCACTCTGAAGGAGGTTGTTTTTTATCTACTTAGACGAAATGAAAATCTATTGACTATGTAGACAAGATATTATCTATTTTTAGTGTCTAAATCTAATTACTATAAATAGGCACAAGTGGATATATAGAGACGCATGCCCTTTTCGATAGACCAAAAGTTGGAAGACACTCACACTACGGGAGAAGACTCAGTTAAGGGCTCATTTCCACGGCTCAAGTATGATTGAGCCGTGAAAAATTTAATATAATGATTATTAACGGCTCAATAATAAATGAGCCGTTCAAAAATTGATTTACCGGCTCAATTGTTTGAGCCGTCATTATTTTGACGCTAAAACTCTTTTTATTTAAATCGAAATTCTTTTAGACGACTCTAATAGTGTAGAGCTGTCAGTTAAAATATTTGTTTTTAATCCAAATTATTTTGGACGACTCAGTTTTGTTGAGCCGTCAAGTAAACTGATTTTTTTTTTCGAAAATTATTTTGGACAGCTCATTTTTGTTGAGCCGTCAATTAAAATGATTTTTTTTAAAAAAAACTAGTTTGGACGGCTAAGTTTTGTTGAGCCGTCAAGTAAACCGATTATTTTTTTTCGAAATTTATTTGGGACGGCTTAGTTTTGTTGAGCCGTCAATTAAAATGATTTAAAAAAAAATATAGTTTGGACGACTCAGTTTTGTTGAGCCGTCAATTAAAATGATTAAAAATAATTAGTTTGGACGGCTCAGTTGTGTTGAGCCGTCCAAACTAAACGATTTAATAATCAGAAAAAAATTTGGACGGCTCTACACTATTGAGCCGTCCCAATTAGCCTTTAATTGAGAGAATCGAACACGGAACACAGACTCAGTTCTCACAAGTTCTTCAGCAAAACACACAGCACACTGAGAAGAAAAACACAGGCGCGCAGCTCCTTTCTTCCGAATCGGTAAGTTCTTTTCATTTTTTTTCAATTCATTCAAGGATTCGACATTCCCAAGTCTTATACATGTTATCATTTCTTCGATTTTCAGAGAAAACATCAACAATCACCAATTTCAGAAACCCTAATTTCTACATCAAGCTTCGATTTCAAGGTAATAAACCCATCTCTACCTCTTTATGTAAGTTTCGTGGTTGGTGTAAGCTTCGATTATGTAAGTTTTGTGGTTGGTGTAAGTTTTGTGGTTGGTGTAAGATTCCATACTATAGGTACGGTTTTGGTCGAAAATTCGTGGTTGGTGTAAGATTCAATACTATAGGTACGGTTTTGGTCGAAATTCGTGGTTGGTGTAAGATTCAATACTATAGGTACGGTTTTGGTCGAAAATTCATGATTTTTGTAGCAACCTTATGAGAATTGTTGCTGGGTTCGTTTTTGGTTAATTGATGGGTTCGTTTTTGGTTAATTGTTGGGTTCGTTTTTGTAGCATTACTATAGGTTCGTTTTTGTAGCATTAAGTATCTTTTAGAAGTGGTTATGACTCTTAAATTTGAACGTTATGTTCCTTTACATTTTTGGGAGAATGTCTTTTAACTATCTATTGCTTGATTAATATGACGATTTGCCTCTATTTTAAAGGATGTTTCACCTTTAGAAAAATGTTTGGTAAGGAATATTTTATGAAGTATATGAGATTTTTTGGATATTCATATGATGAAAACAATTCGTAGTCTTAAAGGATATAAGCATATTAAAGGATATATTTTAATAAGTTTGCTCCTAGGTTAATACACTAAGTTTGCCCCACCTTCCTAACTTTCATAATCACATTTTTTGTTACGAACTTTAAAATTCGGCATGGATAGAAGTTGGATAAAAAAACCAAGAATTAGCAAAGAGTATCAATCCGGTATCAAAAAGTTCATTGAATTTGCTAATAGAAATGGTTTGGTTAATGGAAAAATGACACGTCCTTGCCGTAAATGCAAAAATAGAAAATATCACGTGGCAGAAGAAGTAGAAAGTCACTTGATTTGGAATGGTTTCTTAGTTGACTATACAACATGGTGTTTTCATGGTGAATCTTGTATACAAACTCAGCCCACTATGAACCAAGAAATGCATAGTCCAATAAGGAACAGTGAAATTAACAGTGACTTTGATGGACAAGGTGAATTGCGAGATTTATTTCATGCTGCCATGGGATCTGGTTCGTCAAACACTGTGCAAGATAGTATGCAAGTTGATGGTGATAATAACGCTTCAGGTTCAGAACAATAGAATGCTGGACCTGAAAAAATTTCACCTCTTCAAAAATTAATGAGTGAATGTGAAAAACCATTATATCCCAATTGTGAATCATTCACAGTGATATCATTCATCTTACACATATGGAATATAAAAATAGTTGGTGGTTGGTCTCAGAAATTAGTTGATATGTTGTTTGAAGTATTAAGAATTGCATTTCCTTCAGCAACTTTTCCGATTTCTTATTATGATGCTAAGAAATTGATTACAGAATTGGGTCTTGGGTATGATAAGATACATGCATGCCCAAATGATTGCACGTTGTATTTGGGGTGAAAATGCTGAATATTCCAGTTGTCAAACTTGTGGTCTTTCGAGGTGGGAGAATCATAAAAAAGACCTAGGTGAAGATAATATAGAAGAAACCACTTCTGGAAAAAAGAAAAAACCTGCAAAAGTATTACGGTACTTTTCCTTAATTCCAAGACTCAAACGTCTATATATGTAAAAGGATGTTGCATCTTCGATGCGCTGACATAAGGAGGGTCGAACAATGGATGGAGTCTTGAGACATCCCGCTGATGCATTGGCATGGAAGTCATTTGATGAGCGTTACCCAAATTTTGCATCTGACCCACAAAATGTCAGACTAGGATTAGTCAGTGATGGTTTTAATCCATTTAGGACGATGAGTGCATGAAGAAGTCGTCTCTTATACTGTCAATGGTCATCCATGGTGAAAAAGGTCATGGAAATGATATAGATATTTATCTAAAACCACTGATCGAAGAGTTAAAACAACTTTGGAATGGTGTTGAGGCATATGATGCGTTGAACGGTGAACACTTTACACTTCGTGCATCACTCATGTGGACTGTTAATGATTTTCCTGCATATGCTAATTTGTCTGGCTGGGGTACTAAATGTCGAGTTGCATGTCCTATATGTGCTTATTCAACTAAGTGTATGTGGTTGGATAACGGCGGCAAATACTGTTATATGTGTCATCGACGGTGGTTACGCATAGATCATCCATTCTGTCTACAAAAAACGGAGTTTGATGGTACAACTGAGATGCGACTTTCACCAACACCTCTTTCTGGTGTTCAAGTTTTTGAGCAAATGAGGAGGTTAACAAATACTTATGGTAAAGGCAGTAAAAAGCGATCAAGAGATGGTAACAACATATTTGTTGATACAACATATGAGGATGAAGATAATTTGGAGAGAGATGATTACTCTGAACAAGGTGCCTCGACATCTACTCAAAACAGTATTTTGTGGAAGAAGAATAGCATATTTTTCGAATTGTCTTATTGGAAATATAATCTTCTTCGACATAATCTGGATGTGATGCATATAGAAAAAAATGTTTGCGATAACGTGATTGTTACATTGTTGAATATTGATGGGAAGACAAAAGATAATGAGATGGCTAGATACGACTTAAAGGCTATGGGTATAAGACCTAAACTTCATCATGTAGATCGTCCTAATGGGAAGCATCATTTGCCTCATGCTTGTTACACCTTTACATTGGCTGAGAAAGATAGGTTTCTTACATTGTTGACAAATATTAAAGTTCCTTATGGATATGCTTCAAATATATCTAGGGGAGTAAACCTGAAAGAGTAGAAGATTTCCAATCTTAAAAGTCATGACAGTCATGTGCTAATGCAAGATATTCTACCGCTTGCATTGAGAGGTGTATTGGCTAAACATGTTGTTCTAGCACTCAATGAATTGACAGTTTTTTTTAAGAAATTGTGCTCTAAAACTCTCATTCTCGAGGATTTGGATGAACTTCAGAGTAGTGCAGCAGTTGTTCTGTGTCATCTAGAGAATATTTTTCCTCCAGGATTCTTTACTGTGATGATGCATTTAATTATACATCTACCAGTGGAAGTAAAACTAGGTGGTCCTGTACAATATCGGTGGATGTATCCTATTGAAAGGTTAGTTCAATTGACTCTCTTTATCGAATGTGTGTAATAGTAATGTAACATTTATTTTCCTAATGAATTCTTAAGGTTTTTGGTCACTTTGAAAAAACTACGTTCGGAATAAAGCTCAACCAGAGGGATCAATTGCAGAAGGATATATTGTTGAAGAATGTATGGCCTTTTGCAAAAGGTTTATGGGGACATCTTCAGTAGACGTCAGCCTCGACGGAACGGGACGAAGATGAAGAAGTCGTCAACCTCGACGGAACGGCGACAACTTCACTGAATGCAGAGGAGCTGGACGAAGCCGGACGAAGATGGACGAAGCCGGACGAAGATGGAAGAAGCTGGACCTCCATGGTAGATGACGAAACCGGACCTCCATGGATATGCATTTACCCAAGAATTTTTTTAAAAAATATATATATTTTTCGCGGCTCGTTTTATATGAGCCGCAAAAAAAAAAAAAATTATGCGGCTCAACCAAAAGTGCCGCCATAATTATATTGGCGGCACTTTTGATTTTGGGTCGGGAATTATCACGGCTCAACTTCATTTGAGCCGTGATAATTTACTGGCTGAATTTTTCAGCCGTTAAAAACTCATTTTTCAGTCGGTAAAGACTGCTTCTCCCGTAGTGAGTTCATTACAATTTTATATATTCATGTTTCCGGATAAGTATATATAAATAAAATACATAAGTAGTATTTAAAGTTTCATTTAATATGTAATAAATTTAACCTTATGTTATATTCGTGTGTATAAATGTTTATAAATAGTTTATTTAATCTTTTACGTTAAAAATATTTCATATACCATATACGTTTCTACTTTACATTCTCATTCTATAACGATAATATAATAGTTCAATATGAAATAAACTTAATACTGTAATTTCACATAAAGAGAAAAGAATAAACTAAAAGAATATTACATCTATTAATAAATAAGTGTAAATGTAAAAATGAAGTTAATATTCTAATAATATTACGACACTAATACTATATGAAGTTAATATTCAATAAATTATAATATTAAACTTTTAATAATTTTCTAAGTTAATCCATATTGCATATATATTATTAATTAAATTTAATATCTTGAAATCATTTCATATAGTATATCGTTACTTTGTTATATATGACATTAATTATAATTAATTAAATTTTATGCTCCAGTTATTAAATATATATTATTTGGTCAAAAAAAGATTAAATATATATTCATAAAAGGTGTAAAATCATTGATACTTTTTATTAATTATTCTAGGATACACTTCTTTTCAATAGATGTTCTCATTAAATTTATTATTTATACTACCTAAATTAAACTTGATACTTCAAATATATCTAAATCATATATATATATACTTAACAAAAAGTTAGAAGTTAATTTAATAAATAAAAATATATTATATATGTTTATTTATACAAATTTAGTATAAATCATATATATTAATTATATTTTATGTTGGTATGATTTTTTTTTTGTAGTATTTATTTGTTGAAAATAAGCACGAAAGAAAATTATTTAGTATGTTTTATTTTTCAATCAGAGATTAAAAAATATTAGTAAGCTTTCACTAGCAATAAAAGTGTGATTTTAAATGCTTTGTTATTTTTAATTAGGCTTAAAAATAAGAATATATAAAAACATATTTTATCTCTATTTATACACTTTACAAAATATTACTAATCATTTCCTTTTATATGTATACATTTAATTATAACCAATTGTAACTTTATAAAACAGTTAAATAATTTACTTATTCATTATTTTTTACATTATTGAGCTACTATAATTAATTATTAAACTATTCCTCAAGATTAATTCATTAATATTTAATTATACTTATATTATAATTAATTACTAATTACTTAATATTGAAATAAATTAATCCTATTCTCTTGTTAATTAATTATTACCATCATTGTTGGACTAATTAACTCTTTTGAATTTGTGTCAATTTCTGATTTTGTGTCCATTTAGTCCTAACAAATATATTTATTCTCAATTTAACCCTATAAAGTTTAAATTCTTACATTTACTCCCTCTGAATTTTTTTTGCTTTAACTATTTGTACTTAGATTAATTATTGCCCCCACTTAATTAAATTTCTAGCTTGGTCACCGACTATAGCGCCTGTTAATGGAAAACGTATGGGCCCTTTATGCTTAAAGAAAAGCATTTAGAATCTGCAGAACACATTACCCGTTTCGCCACATACAGACTCCACTCTTCACATGCCCAAGATGTATAGGATAAACTTTATCTAGATAGATGTATGTATTAGTGTATATAATATATAGAGAGATCTAGATCTTTATTATCTACGTAAAATAGAGTCTATAAAGATTAAAGTATGTTGTTCTATGAGCTGTAAACCTTATCATCAGTAATTAAGGTAACTCAAATTATAGAGAGTAAGTATGAGAAAATTATGCATGAAATTGTTTAAAACTAGCAAAATCACACGGGGAAGGTTTGAAAAGAAAACAACTCCTTGGAGAGTTAAAAGGTTCATCTTGCAGATATAAATAAATACAAAATAATTTGATTGTTCATTTTCATAGTGTAGAAGAAGAACATTGGTCGGTGGTGCACCAAATAATGCCAAATTCCACTGTATATAGTACAACTAAGCGCCTCTTGGAGAGATTGAAACGAGGCCACGAGGGTATAGCAGACTTATAGTACTTAGTACCTCTATCTAATATGCTTTTTCCCCTTCTCTTTAGTCTTTACTATTAATGAAGAGTTGAGTGTCCCTTCCACATTTCCTCTTTCCGATCACTTTTTAGGAACCAGTAAGGATGCCCAGGAATCTAATCCTTGAGCAATTTCTCATACTCTGTGGAAGACAGAAACCTACCATTCAGTTCACAACTGCATATATAAAAATGAAGTTGAACAAAACACAATGATCACCATGAACAAGGAGGAGACTTATTTCATGCTTTCCCATGCATCATGCTATATAGAACATTTCTCATCGTGCAACAAAAAAAGGCCCATTAATTCCAAACTTAATTTCAAAAATTAGGGAGGAGATGAAACTCAATTATAATTGCCAGAGAGACAGATAATTTAGGGTTCCTAATATATTACATTCCCTTTTAGTTAGTATGTTGTGATTAAATCCTTAAAGTATGTAATAATTAATGAACATATAGTGGCACAGTAACTTGAAAGTTCTAACCTCTAGCTCTAGGGTTATCAATGGAGGTCGATGCATATTGAAATTAATACGAGCTACGGCATATTTGATTACTTTATTATCAAGTTAATTTCATTAGAACTAACTATTCTGTATATCAAGTTAACAAAGCACTCCTAGGGAGTTGACATGGAGATTGAAAAAAGAAACGACTTCTTGGGTTGTGATGATTAGAAACAGAATGTTTAAGCATGATTAGAAACAGAAGGTTTAAGCATGATCGGACTTCTCTCACTATTTCGAACAAAACACATTGTAATTGGAAAGCAATTAATGAAGGTATGAACACCCTTAAATTGGGATCGGGGTGGGTGGTGGCAAATGGTAGGAATATTAAATTCTGGCATGACAATTGAGTGGGTAATCAATCCCTTCAATCGTCTATATATGGTCCACTGAAATATGAGGAAGACAAATTGATGGTAGCATATGTCTTCCATAATGACGAGTGGAATCAAGATAGAACTTCATTTGACTTCCCAAATTTATTTTTGGACATGTTTCGAAGTACTCCAGGGGACAAGACCAATGTATCCTTGGACACTCAAATATGGAATGCCACAAATCCGGGGAGTTACACTAGTGCATCTACATATTCTCTTTTAGCAGGTCATGACACAAATAGTCAGATACCAGATCAATGAGATTGAGATTGGAAAATTCAGACTACCCCAAAAATTCAGTATTTTATTTGGTTATGCCTTAAAAATAGACTGACCACTTGCAAACTATTGAACCATAAGAGATGTAATTTGAGCCATCTTTGCCAAATTTGTTATTCGGAGGGTGGAAGGCATAGACCACATATTGCGTGGGTGTGAGCATGCAAAAACGATGTAGAATTCGGTCACTTGGCCGCCCAATCTGGGGCAATCTTTCTAGTATCCTTTGAATGAGTGGATCAAGTATGGATTTGAGGCATCAGGAGTCACTATTCAAGGAGTTGAGTGAAATTTCCTTTTTTTTCCTATGTACTATGGAACATTTGGAAAAATAGGAACTCTATTTATTTTTAATGATAAACCTGCTTCTTCTTCTGTTTATAATCTATCTATACCTCAAAAAAAAGTTTCACCAAAATGTTTATCTTGAGACTAAGACTACTAACAAGTTTATTTCCATGGATGTTAGTTGGGTCCCTCCAGGGGCGGGTTTACAGGAGCGGGTGGGGTCATCCGAGATTACAGGGGTCAATGAGTTGCAGAATTCTTAAGGAATTTGGGATACTCAAACTGTCTCACTACGGAATGTTGGGCCTCCGAGACGGGCTAGTGTTGGCAAAGACACTCGGATTAAAATATATTCACCTAGAAACGGACGCTCTCTCAGCCCATAATGTAATCTCTGGTGAATATATGTCAAATCTAAAACTAATGCCCATCATTACGGATTGCAGGAAGCTCTTGATGCAGTTCGAAAGAATGAAGTTCAGACATATTTTTTGAGAAGCAAATGCGGTAGCAGATATCATGGCGGGTATGACGATCAACCATCGACATGTTTTTGAACTCCATACCTCACCTCCGAATGAAACTACTAACGCGCTCCGAAAAGACGTCGTTGGTTATTCTGTTTCGAGAATTGTTAAAGTTAGCTAGTTTGGTTACGTAGGTTTGAACTTTGGTGAAATGCTTGTCACATATAACAATTTTTTAATCCATAATTATTTTTAAAAAAAAACTATTATGTATATAATAACAGTTTCTATGAGTGTTAGTGTTAGTTGTGTAGTGTAGGTCGTGAGGGTGTACTTTTTTTTAAAAAATTTGTGCAATAATTTAGATATATAGCTTCAATTTTATTTTATATCTAAAGTACCACATATTTGACAAAAATAAATAAAATAATAATAATATTTTTACGTAAGAGGACAGATATATTACATAGACAATTAGAATCTGTAATCCATTAATCCGTTACATTACTAGATTTTGGTATAACTATCTTTGGTGGACAGAAAATGCAATGTCATGATGATGATGATCATGGTGTTGGTGATAATTATCCAAAATCTCTTTAGTTTCCACCATATTAACCTCACATATATTACTTGCGATCCTAAATCCTCACTCCTGTTATTTGTTGAGAATCTATATGCACCAACACCATGATCATGATCATCATCAATGGTGAAGACAGTGCATTATCTGTCCACCAAAGATAGTTATACCAAAATCTTGTAGGAGTTAAACATTGAACTTGACTTTAATGGTGTTGCGGGTCTGGACCTCCCGGGCTCTGACGCTTCGAGTCAAAGTATTCGACATTTTGCAACTCCGCTCTAGATTTCTCAAGCATCTCTTTCAAAACTAGGGTTAGGGACTTGTTACTCTCCCTCAAGGGCTCCTCCAATGGCCTTGCTTCCGACTCGGACACCGTGGTCATTAGCAAGACAATGAATAAGAAAAAGGAAAACCAATATTTTGGGCTAGCCATTGATATGATTTTGGATGTCTCTCTTCCTCCTTAATTCCTTTGTATTGACTTAACCCTAACCAGGAGATCCTCACTATATATATACATAGGACTAGGAATCTTCTGGTCCCAAACTCTCCCATTAGGTCAAATGGCCGTTCTTTATTATCTAGTTTTTGTCTCGTAGTGTTAAGGTATGGTGACGCATTTTGGCAACGCCCAATGTGCAGAGAGATATGAGCCATCTGATTCAATACGACACACACACACATATATACATACATATATATATGTTTTTAAGTAGCCTAGGATTCTACGTATAGATGGTTAGGGTTTCTTTTAAGTTATTTAAAAGAGGTGCTTCGTGCAATACGTATACACTCCAATGGTTGCTCTATTGATATTTTCATAAGTGACTTGTCTAGTCACAAGGTTTATTTGCAGTTGCAACCATTGGCAGCCGCCAATGTATAACCAAAATATAAAGGTGCATAGAGATTTCAGCTGTGCTAGTTTCTTTTCGTCTAACAGAAACACACAGCTGGCTGAAATCTATATACTTATTATTAAATTTTAATATCGGTGTCAAACCACACCCAAATAGCAACCACATTATACAACTCGGGTTCCATCCTAAAACCAATTGGTGATAGGAGGAGGTAACATTGTTGTATATATGATATACCCAAATTTGGAGAAACCACCGGTGTGGTATTCCCACATCACAGTGATTTCAACACTCCCCGCACGGTGATAACTCGATTATGTTGAATTTTAATATCGGGGTCGAGCCATACTCAAATAGCAACAACATTATACAACTCGGGTTCCATCCTAAAACAAATTGGTTTTAGGATGGAATCCGAGTTGTATAATGCGGTTGCTATTTGGGTGTGGCTCGACCTCGATATTAAAATTTAACATGGTATCAGAGCCCGGTTCCATTTGACGGTGTTGGGTTGTTTCCCGTTGTGGGTTCCCGATGTGGTTTGTTATGTCCCGTTTACTCCACATACCAGATTCAGGTCGGGTCTGGACGTGAGAGGGGATTTGTTGAGTCACAATCCGTCCGGATTAAAATGTGTCGGTGTCGTGCCTTTAAACAAAAAATACGAGTTGTCACAATGCGGAGGAGTGTTGAAAATATCACTGACAAATAACAATACCACACCGGTGGTATAATACAAATTTGGGCACCATATATACAACAAGGCTACCTCCTCCTATAACCAATTGGTTTTAGGATGGAACCCGAGTTGTATAATGTGGTTGCTATTTGAGTGTGGCTCGACCCCGATATTAAATTTAACATGTTATCAGAGCCCGGTTCCATTTGACGGTGTTGGGTTGTTTTCCATTGTGGGTGCCCGATGTGGGCTTGTTGTGTCTCGTTTATTCCATGTACCAGAGTTCGGGTCGAACCTTGACGTGAGAGGGGATTTGTTGAGTCCCAACTTGTCTGGATTAAAATGTGTCGGTGTCGTGCCTTAATCGAGTTATCACAGTGCGGGGGAGTGTTGAAGACACTGTGATGTGAGAATACCACACCGGTGGTTTCTTCATAAATTAGACACCATATATACAACAAGGCTACCTCCTCTTATCATAAATTGGTTTTAGGATGGAACCCGAGTTGTATATTGTGGTTGCTATTTGGGTATGACTCGACCCCGATATTAAAATTTAACACTTATCAAATCTCCTTTGATTTCGGATTATCGGAAACATATATCATGGTTGATGCTCATGCTCGGGGAAATATCGGTCGATGAGGGACAAGACATGATAACCATAAGAAATCGAAATTAAATTTGAGAGATGTATTCTATTTCTATAGTTTGTGAACCTCCAAACCAAGAAAAAGTTGCTTAGAAAATGAAAAAAATACTTGAAGAGGCTACGTTTAATAAACTAAGTATGAGCTTGTCACTCGGGTTTAGTCGTCGCACAATTCATAAGTAGATCGATCACTTGCTCCAATTTAGTTGATCCATAGTGGAACTCAAAAGTAGATAATGGAAAATGTAGAGTCTGTAATTAAACCCTTAAATAACAGAATCTGTACTCTGAAGGAGGTTGTTTTTTATCTACTTAGACGAAATGAAAGTCTATTGACTATGTAGACAAGATATTATCTATTTTTGGTGTCTAAATCTAATTACTATAAATAGGCACAAGTTAGGGGTGACATTCGTGTCGTGTCGTGTCGTGTCTAATCGTGTCGTGTCATTAATCGTGTCGTGTCTAAACATGTCTCGTGTCTAAACGGATAAATTTTAAACGTATCTAAACATATCTCGTGTCTAAACGTATAAGTCGTTTATCGTGTCTAAACGTATAGAGTTGTTTAGACACAGGATTCATTAAGGATTTATAGAAATTACCTTATTCGGAAAATGGTTAATTACAAAAACGTAATACTCAAATTTTGGTTATTTTATTGAATATTGAACCTGAAATTATAAATAATAATAAATTAAAAATTTATAAGTAGACTAAAAATTTGAGTATTGAAGTCATGAGTGTGGTTAATGGGTCACTTACTTTATTAGTATAAATTTAAGTCTAACTCAATTCATAGAAGTAACTGTGTACACGATTAATTAATCGTGTCTAAACGTGTGTTTGTCGTGTATTTGCATGTTAGATGTGTTTAGACACGATTATTAATCATGTCTAAACGTATAAGAGTTATTTAGACACACTTAGAAATCGTGTTGTGTCAGAAATTGACACCCCTATGTCTCTATTCGTGTCACATGAATACACGACACGAGTAGACACGAATAGTTAATCGTGTTTATACAGATATCTGCAGATATGATGTGTTTAGACACGGTTATTAATCGTGTCTAAACGTATAAGAGTTGTTTAGACACATGATCCGTTAAGGTCAAACTCATATACGCTTTAAAGCAGATCGTGTCGTGTCGTTTAATCGTGTCGTGTCAGAAATTGTCACCCCTAGCACAAGTGGATATATAGAGACGCATGGCCTTTTAGAAACACCAAAAGGGTGAAGACTTACATTAATTCAAATTTAAGTGGGCATATTGAATTCTCTCTATATTATTATTAAATTTAAGTCAAATTTGATCATCAAACTTACATTAATTCTCTAATTTTATCCGATTATATTTCACCCACACATTAACTGATTTGTATGAATTTGTTCCTATCTGATGTGGCACTCTAACTTGTCCAAATGTATAGTTTCGATAACAAATTTTTTTTAGGTGATGATTTATAAATTGAGATTTTTTTTGGCCATCAAAATTTGTTCATTCATGAATTTGGAGCATTAGCTCGCCTATAAGAGTACGATCCGCAATTAGTAATAAATAAAATTCGGATGGGGTAATGAATTGAGATTCATTAAGTACAAATGACTCATTTTAAAGATTGAAATCGAACCCTAAAATTCAAAACCCTAGTTAAAACCTTGAAATCAAACTCATAGTCTAGTTAGTATTGTCAATAAATTTGGTTAAGCTCAGTCAAATTGGTAATTAGGCCGAAAAGATCGAGTCCGACCTAATTAAAAAAATACACAGTCCAGAACTAGAAACGGGTCAGGTCATTTGATTTTTTTTATCCCTCAAAACGTTGTTTCATTTGATTCCTCAATATTGTTTTCATCAAATGAAATACAATCATTCATTAAAATATCAACTAGTGGAAGTGGGGGTTGTGAAACCTAATCATGTAATCGCACTCCCAATCTCGACTGTTTGGCAATCCAGTTAGATCTTTCATTCGATGTGCGTCTAACTGTTGACCAATGTACCGACTCATAATTTCCTACCAAAGCGAGGATCTTAGAGCATACCACCGCACTTCGCCAATTTTGTGCTATTCCTTGTAATTGTTCCATGATCCTCTTCGAGTCGGACTCTATTATGAATTTGCGCCATCCTTGGTCCATCGCCAATCTCGCTCCTATGAATATTGCCTCGGTTTCCATTACGTCGAGATCTCATCCCCTTAAACATTTGTTCGTTCCCCCAATCAAACCGCCCCCACAGTTCCTCACGAGCACTCCTATGCCACTCATGTTCGTCCGACTACACCATGATGCATCACAATTTATTTTTACACATCCTTGGTTCAGTCTCCTCCATGTTTGCGGATCCCTAGGGTTTTGGTTCGGTCCGGGTATGGTTTGGGCTCGTCGGAAGTCGTCATACATCTTCCCCGTTTGCTCTACCACCTCCTCGTGTTTGGTTTCTTGTTTTCGAACGCCACCTTGCATCTTTTTCTAGATATTCCAGCATGTGGCTAGGCACATCCACCACCTTGTATCCTTGATGTCGCGTTTTGTGGTCGACTCGTTTCTCCTCGCTCGGATCCACTCCCCTATCGACGTGTTATCTTGGATTGTGGTATCCAGCCCTAGGCTCTCCATCCATACCGGTCCAGACCATCCACACTTGAGTACCATGTCCGCACACCGGACAGTTCGGCTCCACATTCATCCCCCTCATCCTAAGGTTTTTCATCACCGGTAAAGAGTTTGTAAGTAGCTTCCAAATGAAAGTTTTACCTTTGGCATTATGTTGGTATTCCACACATCGGTCGCAGGTCTATTTCCATCGTGTCTGATCCCCGACCTCCTTCCCGATTCCGCCTCCTTTAGCCGGTGATAAACTGTTTTGACTGACACTCTTCCATCGTTCGTGTATGGTCAAATGAGTTGGTCCAGTTCGGTGTGTGGGGGCAGTTGTATTTTGAGGATGTGGGCAACATCATGCGGTGTTGCCAAGTCGCGGATTAGATCCTCATGCCACCTCCCGTTTGTTCGATCGTATAGGGACTCTACCTTCAATTTTCAGATTATCTGTCCACCCCTCTGTCGGTTCGGTTTTAAAGCCCGATTTGGTATAAATCCATGGGTCGGTTCTTGCGCTATTCGTGGCTCCATCCCCTATCATCCACACACCCTCCCGAAGTAGTTTGCATCTTCCTTACATCATACTCACCCATCCCCATGATGCTCTCTCTCCTTTTCCGGCATTCCTGAAATATCCTCTCGGGTAGTAGAGCCCTTTTAGTAGAGCCCTTTCAGTGTTTAAATTTTTATATTAAACTATATTTATGTAACGATAACTCAAATATTTTTTATAGGGTTAAATACCAAGTAGCTACCTGAACTTTGGACGTTTTGCAACGAGCTACCCGAACTTTTAAAATTCAAAACGAGCTACCTCAACTTTGAAGAATGTGCAAATAGCTACCTCCGTACAATTTTCCGTCGGAAAATCGTTGGAAAGTCGTCGGAAATTCGTTTGAATTTTCAAAGTTCGGGCAGCTCGTTGCAAAACGTCCAAAGTTCAGGTAGCTACTTGCTATTTAACCCTTTTTTATATTCTACGCAAAGTGCATGTCAGTTCTCTAGTAATTGTATATTTCTCTATCACTATTCATCATTTCTCAAGAACCATTTTTTTAATATCTCACTAACAAATGAAATTATATTTTCACTTTATCGAACGTTAAGATAACAGTGAATCTAAAAACTTAGATCATTTATAAAAGTTATAATTTCATCTACAACTGAGAGAATTTAGATTGAATTAATAATGTCAAATATGCATGATCTATTATTTGAAACAATAAATAATTAAGATGTACAATATAATCATGTTTGAAATTTAAATTAGAGTTGTAGAAGAAATTTCATTCATTATTTATCCGATTTTTTTAGTTTATTTTATTTAATTACTATATCTGTTATTTTATATAACTTTATACTTTTACATAATAATGATAATTGTATATTATGTTCTCAAGTCGTCATATGTTTTGGTAATTGTGACTTTTTAATGTTTCTACAATTATATAGATATTGTTTCTTCAAAACATTATCTCTTATTTCCAAGAAGTTATAGATTTTTTGAATTGTGAGGACTGTCGTTAATGGCAAAAAAAGGGCTGTCGTTATTAAAATTCATTTCATCTATAAATCAAATAATTAAAATAGAATTAAAATTAATCAAAATTGATGTATATTTATATGTTTAATATACATAATCTATCGCGTGAAGCAATAAATACAAAAAAAAAAAAAATTTGAAAAATTAAATTGGAATTAAAAGGATATATTTGATTAATGTATATATATTTTATAACGATAATTATGTATTATAGAGTATTTTCAAATAATGAGATTATTAAAATGTTAAAAAAACTTATAGATATTTTTAATGATATTAATATTAATGCATATATGATTTTATTAATAAAATAGTAAAATATCTTTCTTCATTATTTTATAAATTTTACCAAAAGTTGTTAATATGTTATTACTTCAAGTTAGTGTCATCCAAAATTTAGGTATTATATGTCGAGAAAAATTAACAAAAATATTTTACTACAAAATTAAAATAACACTGGTGATGTGTTGAAATAATGTTTTACGGATTACTGAAATATAAAAATCAATATTAATTTTCAGTGTTTATTATTTATTATCTTTACAAAATAATTTTAGGATTGGTCAAATTTAGATTCTATAAGTATTTCTTTACTTAGCCCATACATTCTAAATATATCTAAAATTAAAATATGAATATACTTAACTAACCATACTTTATGAACTCTAAAAAAATTAAAGTAAACAATAACTCTGAAAATATCTACATAAAAAATAAGGAAGAAGTTAATTAAATATCTAATTGTACTTTTTGGTGCAAATTTTACTGGAAGTTTATTGATGTTGTCACAATATATTTTTTTAGTCGTCGTTTAATAGACATGGCAGTGAGATTGTTAAGATATCTTAAAAGTATATTGAATGTCTTCACTAACATGTTCGGACCTATGAGACAGTTGGTTAAGACATACGTCTTAAATCATATATAGTAACAACACTCAGGTTCAAATCCTGAGGACGTCGGGAGTATAATACTTAAAGAAAGGTCGGATGTTAGGAGTATAATACTCAAAGAAAGGTCGGATGTCGGGAGTATAATACTAAAAGAAAAGGTCGGATGTCGAGAGTATAATACTCAAAGAAAGGTTGGATATCGGTAATATAATACTCAACGAAAGGTCGGATGTCAGGAGTATAAAACTCAAAGAAAGGTCGGATATCGGTAATATAATACTTAAAGAAAGGTCGGATATCGATAGTATAATACTCAAAGAAAGGTCGGTCGGTCGGATGTCATAAATAAAATACTCAAAGAAATGGTGAAGGTGTTAGAGTGCCCAAGTTTTCAAATCCTGGGCCTAGGGATGCCAAGTGTAAAATACTAAAAACAATGTCTCGAGGGAGCACATTTGTCTTCTAACTATACATAAGGTGCAATGTCAATTTTGTCCAAATATCGACATATAAATTTTTTGATCATATTCTTAGAAAAAATATGATAAATATTTATCGTGCGTGAGGTGTTAATATATCTTAAGAGTATATTGAATGCATTCATTGACAAATTATGACTGATGAGTGTACGTCTTAAATCTCAAATGGTATGAGCGCAAAACACTGAATCCTGGAGAGTTGTCAGGGTGAAAATACTCATAGAAATTTTGAGGTTGATATGAATACTCATATAAAGTTCGAGGTCGGGCATTAAACGATAGTTGGTATGAGATAGTATGACATGGTGTGTGATTGAAAATACTCATAGAAAGTTTGAGACCGAGCATTAAGCGATAGTTGATGTTATCAAAGTAGATCTGTAATAGTCGATATGAGTAGTAATAGAAAGTTCAAGGTCGAACATTAAGCGATAGTTGATATGAGATAAGATAGTATGACATGGTATGTGAGTGAAAATACTTATAGTATGACTATAAGTAACTATAAACAATTCACAAGGTCAACTTTATCAAATATCGACATATATTTATTTGATCATATTTTTACAAATAATTATATGTTACTTTCCCACACAATAGTAACAAAAATATTATATGTAGTCACCAACAAAAATTTTGGTTAAAAAATGGGATTCCAAAAGAATTATCAATTTATATTCTCGAACAGAGTTTACAAAATATTTTGTTAGGTTTATCAATTAAGTGTTCAATTTTGTTATAGTAAGGACGAAAATGTGCATCGTAATTTTCTTTAATTCATTTAGTTATATCAATATACTGTTCAATTTTATTATAGTTAGGAGAAAGATATACATCTTAATTTTCTTTAATTGTATTTGATAATTTGAATATACTCTTTTCATTTACTACTAATCATATTACTTATATAACTATATTGTTCTCTAAGAGTCACTCTATAAATAGTTATAGACAAAACTTCACGTACAATCTAAAATAAAATTAAAATGGAAGTTCTAGAATCCACATAAATGTATTTTCCTAATGGTTATACTAGACTCCGGCACGCACTACGCACGTGCACGTTATCGTCGTTTGTCTTGCGTGAGGTGTTAGGAGGACATGATCGGTCTGATTCCTAGTATATTATAAGAATTAAACACTGTTGGGTATCGATAGTGACGGCCCAGTAAGAAAAGGCCTCGAAGGCCCAATAACTATAGAGGGGGTAAACCCATGACATCCGAACCGGATCGGCCCAAGTACAAGCCAAACTTGGCCCACCATCGAGTAATCCAGAATCGAGCCCAAAGTCTATAGAGACGCCAAAGGCTCTCAGACTGCTCGCCATTCTCTACCAAGTCGCGACCTTCCACTGCTCGACATGGGAGTGCTCGCCCCGAAGAGAGCCTTGCCTCTCTCCTCTGGTCCCACTAAACCGTTAATAACAGAGTGGCCAAGATATCCCGCATATCCCGGTCACATATTCACTAAAGATTAGATTTGGTAACTGCAATATCTCGCAGTAACTGCCATATCCCACGATCCGAATCTTCAGCAACTCAATATACATTAAGATATTCAGTTGCCTTTATACGGTTCTATCTCTCTTACCCTATAAATATCCTTGCTTTACATACGTACTTTACGTTTTGAGTTTTATACACACATATACTCATTTAAGCATCGGAGAGGGACCCAGAGGCACCCCCTCTGTTGCGCTCCCCTACTTGCAGGTTCACCGGAGTTGGAGCTGAAGCGTCATCCCAACCTTGTCTGGTATTCAATTCACTGCCAGATCAGCATTCAGGATTTCACGATCCAACATTTGGCGCCGTCTGTGGGAAACGAGCAATTAAGCCATGAGAACTCGATCCCAAAGCAACCGTCGGAATCAGACTAGGGAGCGATCCTCAGATAGCTCTGATTCCGCCGCCGCTTCACCGCTTCAACAGGAACCTGCCAGCCGAGCAGGAGTTAATGCTGTTCCTCTGCGGACAGCCCGAGAACATGTCGGTGATTCAAGACCGACCCCAGCTGCTGATCAAAACGGAGCCCCTGCACCGCAGACAGTCCACATTGCGGGGCAGAATATTAATTTAACCCCCGAGATGGTCTCCTTGCTGGAAGCCATCCTAGGACAGGCGCGCCGCCAGGCCCCTGCTCCTCAGGAAAACAATCCCTCTGCTCCTAAGGAAAATCACCGCCCTGCTGCCACAGGGCCTTCACCTTCAGAAGCGGCCAATCCTAGTCCTGCTGCGCATCAGGAGGATCAGGAGATGACGTCAGGTCAGCAGTCCCTACCTCCAGCGCACACCAAGGAGCCAGCAGCCGCATATACTGCCAATCCTTCCGGTCCGCCTCCACCCGGAGCCTCTCCCATGTACTGCACTGTGGAGCAGATGGATGACCTCCTCAACAAAAGGCTCCAGGAAAGACAGTTGACAGTCATAGCTCCCTTCAAGGAGCAGTCCTCTCATCCATTCACCGACGCGCTCGTCGCTATCAAAATCCCGAAGGATGTGGTTGCTCGGGCCATACCTGAGTATAGCGGTGGAGGAGATCCCACCGTACATGTCAACAAGCATGAGGCCTCCCTTCTGGGTAAGTCAAACGATCCCAATCATTTGGCTTTGCTATTTCCATCTACTCTTTCGGGTTCGGCTTCGTCCTGGTTCTTCGGCCTCCCTGCAGGATCAATCGGAACTTGGGCAGAGTTAAGAAGCAAGTTCCTGGAGAGATACATGGGCGAGCGCCAGTTGCTGAAGAGCGTGGTCGCCCTTGACTCGGTCAAACAGCAGCCTGGAGAGTCGCTGTCCAACTTCTACGGGCGTTTTCATCAAAACGTCACAGAATTAGATCGCCGAATCTCGGATGGGGAGATCATTCGAGCATTCTACAGAGGTCTGGATGTGGCCAACAAGGCCTCGAGAAAGCTGCGAAACAGCTATCACGTAAAGGAGATAGAGACATTGGAGGAGTTGGCATCCAGAGCGAAAGGTTTCATAGACCTTGAGCGCGCAAACATCGAGGCTAACCTCCTGACGACCTCGCTAAGGGTAACCCCTGAACCCCGACGCGATGGTAAGAAGGAGGTCAAGAAGGAGAAAAAGGGAAAAGAAAGTAAGCCGCGAGTCGAGTCTCTTCCAGCGCCTCGCCATCCAGAGGTCCCTGAGTACTTCACGCCTTTAAATAGGCAGATCTCAGCGGTACTAGTCGAGATGGAGAGGAGATCCTTGGCGAGGCCACCGATGCCTCGCCGAGGTGGGTTACCCATGGGCAAGGATGTCGAGAGCTATTGCAGATACCACAAGTGCAAGGGCCATAAGACAGACGATTGCAAGATTCTGAAACGAGATATAGAGAGGCTGATTCAGGGGGGAATGTTGAAGGAATTTGTGGCAGGGCGAGACCGAAGTCGAACGCCCCCCAGGAGACATCGTTCACCAGCCCCTGCAGATCAAGCTGAGCCTTCTGGAAGCAAGAGGAGAGTGAATCTGATTGCAGGAGGATTCGGCGCAGGCGGCGAGAGGTCAAACTCCAGAGAGGTCTACGCCACTCAGATCTCTACGGCAGTTCAGTTGGGGAAGCGACCCCGACCTGAAGAAAACATTGTCATCTCATTCTCTGAAGATGATTTGACACATGTCACCACGCCCCACAACGATGCTCTGGTCATTACGGCAGATATTGACGGCTGTGATGTTGCAAGGATTCTGGTCGACGGAGGCAGCTCGACAGACATCCTGTTTCTGGACGCCTTCGAAAAGATGGGCAAATCAAAACGCGACCTGAAGAGGGTCGACTTTCCGCTGATCGGATTTGCGGGAAGGACAACTTATCCACTGGGGGCTATAACCATGCCAGTGATTTTTGGCGAGGGGTGGAAAAGCATCAAGGTGTCGGTCACTTTCCTGGTGGTCGATTCACCTACATCCTACAACGCCATTATAGGGAGAACCACGATCAACCCAAATAAGATTGTGGCCTCCACTGTCCACCAGAAGATGAAGTTCCCTACTCCGAACGGGATTGGAGAAGTGCTCGGAGATCAGCCTTCCTCGCGGCAATGTTATGTGAACTGTTTACGCAGGAAGAACCAAAGGGAGGCGCTCGCCATCGAGACAGAGGCCGATCCCCGCGAGGACTTGGCTCGACCAGCACCCATGGAGGAATTGGAGGAGGTCGAGATCGATGGTCCGGACAAAAAGGTGCGCATTGGGACCACCTTGAAAGAGGATCAGAAGGAGGCCATGACCGCTCTCCTCAAGGAATTCAAAGAGCTCTTTGCCTGGCAGCCGAGCGACATGCCAGGAATCAGCACAGATATTATCTCGCATGAGCTCAGGATAGACCCCTCCATCAAGCCGATCGCCCAAAAGAGAAGATCGTTCGGGACTGATAAACGTTTGGCGATCAGGCAGGAAGTCGGCAGGTTGATTGAAGCTGACTTCGTCAGAGAGGTAAGATTCCAGAGCTGGGTAGCCAACCCAGTTTTGGTCAGGAAATCTAATGGCAAGTGGAGGATGTGCGTCGACTTCCGCGACTTAAACAAGGCTTGCCCCAAAGATTCATATCCCCTTCCAAGAATTGATCAGCTAGTCGATGCTACCTCGGGTCATGAGATGCTGAGCTTCATGGACGCCTATTCAGGCTACAACCAGATCAGAATGCATCCAGACGACGAGGCCCACACTGCTTTCTATGCTGACGGGGACATTCTATGCTACAAGGTGATGCCCTTTGGTCTCATCAATGCCGGGGCAACTTATCAGCGGATGGTGAACCGACTGTTCCAGGACATGCTGGGAAGGAACATGGAGGCCTACGTGGATGATATGCTCGTTAAATCCATCAAAGGCAATCCTCATACCACCGACCTCCGTGAAGCTTTTGAATGCATGAGGAGACACAGCGTTCGCCTGAACCCAGCAAAGTGCGCCTTTGGAGTCAAGTCCGGGAAGTTCCTGGGTTTTATGGTCAGCGAAAGGGGCATTGAAGCAAACCCGGAAAAGCTAAAGGCCATAGAAGAAATGAAGTCACCAACCTGCCATAAGGAAGTCCAATGCCTGAACGGCCGACTAGCTGCTCTTAACCGCTTCCTCTCCAAAGCAAGCGACAAGTCCCTCCCGTTCTTCAAAACCTTGAGGGCCAACCGTAAGTTCGAATGGACGCCAGACTGCGAGGAAGCATTCCAGTCCTTGAAAAGGCATATTCAAACACTCCCAGCTCTGGCAAAACCCGTTCCAGGCGAGCAGCTTTTCCTCTATTTAGGCATTAGCGATGTGGCAGCCAGTGCTGTTTTAATAAGGGAGGAGAATAATGTTCAGAGTCCAGTGTATTTCATTAGCAAAATGTTCAACTCAGCAGAAATAAAATATGTCCAGATTGAGAAGTATCTCTATGCCTTAGTTATTGCTGCTCGGAAGCTGAGACCATACTTTCATGCGCACGACATCACGGTCCTCACCAATCAACCTCTCAAAAACTTCCTGATGAAGCCAGATTCTTCAGGAAGAATGGTCAAGTGGGCGATCGAGCTCAGCGAGTTCAGGATCAAATTTGCGCCAAAAACGGCCATCAAAGGTCAAGCACTAGCTGATTTCATAGTGGAAAGCACGAGTAACGGTCAAGCGGAGGCAGAAAACAGGCCAAGTCAGTCAGCAAACGACAATCAAATCTGGGAACTCTATACGGATGGGTCTTCATCAAAAGAAGGCTCGGGGGCAGGTTTAATTCTTATTCCTCCTGAGGGCGAGCCTCTGAAATACGCGATCGCCTTGACATTCCCGGCGACCAATAACGAAGCAGAATATGAGGCTCTTATCACTGGACTCAGACTGGCAAAAGGAATGGGTATAACAGCGCTTAAAGTAAAAAGTGATTCAGAACTTATTGTCAATCAGGTTAATGGCGCCTACGAGGCAAAGGGAGAAAAGATGAAGAAATATCTCGGCATCGCCAAAAAACTAGTTGTGGAAATCCCAAATTTCGCGATTGAGTTTATTCCTCGCCAAGAAAACCAGATGGCAGATTCTTTGAGTAAGCTAGCCTTCGGAGGGGCGACAATCCAGGATGTGCAATTTCTGGAAAAGGCCCTATGTTCAGTCCTTGAAAACAGAGCGGAGGTCTTCAACATTCAAGAACAGGTCACCTGGATGACCCCGTTCCAGAATTATTTGAAAGAAGGCATCCTCCCAGAGGACGAAGGCGAATACACTAGGATTAGAAGACTCGCAGCCAGTTATCTAATCATCGATGGAGAACTCTATAGAAGAGGTTATTCGACGCCTTACTTGAGATGTGTTGCTCTACCCGAAACAGAAAAAGTTCTTCGAGAAGCTCATGAAGGGGCAGCGGCATGTCATGAAGGTGCTCGTTCACTAAGCAGGAAAATATTCAGACTGGGATATTACTGGCCGACCTTGGGAAAAGACGCAGCCGAATTAACACAGAAGTGTGAAATTTGCCAGCAGTTTGCACCACGATCGGGTCGACCATCGACATTATTATCCCCAATGGCGGGTGCCTGGCCCTTCGCTCAATGGGGAATCGATATATTGGGTCCTTTTCCCATTAGCACTGGTCAGCGTACTCACATTATAGTGGCGATCGACTACTTCACTAAGTGGGTAGAGGCGAAAGCTCTAGCTTCGACAACGGAATTCCAAGTTATCAAGTTCATGCAGGTCAACATATTCTCCAGGTTTGGTATTCCCAAAATACTCATCAGCGATAATGGTCCGCAATTCGTTGGAAAGGAATTGAAATGGCTCTGTGAAGAGTATCACATCGACCATCGCTTCAGTTCAGTACATCACCCTCAAACGAATGGGCAAGCTGAAGCAGCCAACAAGGTTGTCTTAGCAGGACTCAAGAAAAGGGTTCGAGCATTCAAAGGGAACTGGGCAGACGAACTGGAAAACGTATTATGGGCCATCAGAACAACGCCTAAGGCGGCCACAGGAGAAACGCCTTTCAGTTTAGTGTACGGATCAGAAGCAGTAGCACCAACTGAATTAGCAGTGCCTACCCACAGAGTCCTACACTTTAACGCGGAGGCAAATGAGATCGAGCGCAGAACTGACCTCGACTTGGCAGAGGAAAAGAGATGGCTCTCGGAAAAAACACAGGCAAAAATGCGCTTGGCGACCGCTCGGTATTTCAATAGAAAAGTTAGCGCTCGCCAATTTTTCGTGGGGGAGATGGTTATGAGAAGGAATGAATTTACAAGGCTGGACAGTAAAAACAAACTTTCAGCCAAATGGGAAGGACCATACAAAGTAGTAGAGATCGCCGCACCAGGATCCTACTATTTGGAAACCACCGAAGGCGAGAGGTTACCTCGTCCATTTAATTCAGAGCATTTAAGAAGATTTTATGCATAGCTTGTAATCAAACGGATTATGTCAATAAAAGAAAGCCATTCCTTCACAAAGCGTGTCCACTCGAAGCAAGCTGAAGCCAAAAAGCCCTGACGCCAAAGTCAGGCCTCAAAAAGCCCTAGCAACAAAGCTAGGCCAAAAGCCCTAGCACCAAAGCTAGGCCAAAAGCCCTGACGCCAAAGTCAGGCCTCAAAAGCCCTAGCAACAAAGCTAGGCCAAAAGCCCTAGCAACCAAGCTAGGCCAAAAGCCCTGACGCCAAAGTCAGGCCTCAAAAGCCCTAGCAACAAAGCTAGGCCAAAAAGCCCTAACAACAAAGTTAGGCCAAAAGCCCTAACAACAAAGTTAGGCCAAAAGCCCTAGCAACAAAGCTAGGCCAAAAAGCCCTGTCGCCAAAGACAGGCCAAAAGCCCTAACAACAAAGTTAGGCCAAAAGCCCTAGCAACAAAGCTAGGCCAAAAAGCCCTGTCGCCAAAGACAGGCCAAAAGCCCTAACAACAAAGTTAGGCCAAAAAAGCCTTAGTAACAAAACTAGGCCACAAAAGCCCTAACAACAAAGTTAGGCCTCAAAAAACCTGACGCCAAGAGTCAGGCAAAGCCCTGACGCCAAAGTCAGGCCAAAAGACCTAGCAAAATGTTAGGCAAAATGAAAGCCCTGACGCCAAAGTCAGGCCAAAGAAAGTTTAGGCGATCACTATCGATGATAAAGCCTGACAAATTACAAATCCCTTGTTATTAGGCCAACACCTCAAAGGTTTAAACTTCAAAGAAGGTAATATCTCTTTGAACTTAGAAGTTTACGCTTTTAAGTGTCAAAAGTATTATCCTTAGAAAGTTTAGCTTATGATGGGTCTACGGCTTTAAGGGTCGACGACATTACAAAGCAAGAAAAAAGTGGAAAGTAATTATGAGTAAGATATTGGATAGCTAAATATGTTCGAAGTCGATTAAAGGCTCAAGAATATAAAAGCATTCAATAGAAAAATCCAAGTCTTCGACAGATAATTACAAACCAAAAACAGAAAATACAAAAATGGCTATCTAAAAAAGAAAAATACGGTCGCCAAGGAGTTAGGTACTTCAAGCTTTGGGGTTCTCGGGGGCAAAGACGCTCTGCTCGCCTTCGGGGGCAGAAGTATCGGGCTCGCCTTCAGGAGCAGCCTCCCCAGCAACAGAGGGCTGCGAAGGCTGACTCCGCAGGAAGGTCTTCAAGGAGGCAACTTCCCCAAGAGGAAAGTGGGGATCGACCGCCTGGACCTCCTCCACCAGGCCTTGAAGAAATTCGGCAATCGCCGACTTCATCACCTTCAAGGCCTGGTCCTCAAAGTCTTCGGAGGCCTTGAACTCCTCAATCACGGCATGGGGTGAAGGAACCGCTTTCAGCTGATCAGCCAGTCGGTTCTTTTCCTCCTCTAGGGCGACCCCCCTAGCTTCGGCAGCATTCCTCTGGGCCTCCGCGGCGACCCTAAGAGCGTCTGACTCGACCAACTGGGCACGAGCTTCCTTCAACTCGGCCTCCAGGCGAGCACGGACCGCCTCCCCTTCATCAAGGCACTGATGAAGGGCCTCAGCTTCATGAAGGAAGGCTGCAGCATCAGCCTCCCTCTTCTTGACATCAGCAAGGAGGCGCTGCTCCTTCCTGAAATACTCCTCCCGGGCGCCGTCCACCAAGGTGATTGCCATGTCAGCAGTCTTCTTGATGGCCTCCAACTGCCCGGGGGTGACCCCTGTGCTTCGGTATTGCTCCAGCTCGACAAGCAGTTCAGAGTGCTTGTCGGCGAGCTCGCCGAAAACGCGGCCGAGGATCACCTCTTCCCGAACGAGCTGACAACAAAAGCACAAGGAAAATGTCAAGTCATCAAAATGAAAAGGAATGACAAGGAATAAATAATGGAAAGAGGGCGAAATCATACCAGGGCAACTCGTTCGAAGTGGGTCCGTAAGAACCCCTCGATCTGAGGAAGCTCCGTAGGGACAATCGAACGGTCCTTGGGAGGAATTATCCCATCAAGGAGCCGCATGCACATATCCGGGCTACCCCGTAGGCTCTTCTGGGCGGGGTACCCCTTCTTGGCAAGGTCCCCACAAGGGACCCAAGGCCTCCGAGAGTCCCCAACCTTAAAAGGCTGGAACAAGCTCGCCATGGAGCAGTACTCCTCGGCGGGAGCCCTCGAGGAGCTGGAAGCAGCAGGCCCCTTCTTTTGGGCCCCAGACTCCTTAGTAGGAGCCGTGGGCACTGAAGAGGCGGGAGGCGCCAAAGACAAGGCCTTCTCCTTAGCGGCGGAAGGGCCCTGAAGAGAGGGAGAAGGAGACGCCGTGTCCAAACCCTTCCCTTTGCTGGCAGAAAGGCCCTTAGGAGGGGAAGGAGAAGGATGTTGGTCGACATCAGGGTGCTCTTCACTCCTGACCTTCTTAGAAGGAGGAGGAGGAGGGTCCCGGGCCACGTCCGCCAAGGACTCCACTGCAAAGCAACAAGACAATAAGTCAGGAGTCAGAGAACCGCAGAATGTAAAAACATTAAATCAACAAAAGGCGAGGTAGTACCTGATTGGCGAGGGCCAGTAGTGGCCGAAGGAAGCGTCTCCTCGGGCTTCCTCTTGGTCGAACGCCTAGAAGGAGGAGGGGGAGAGCTTAGCAGCACCTGGTCGGAGGACAATCCCGCCGATCCCTGGTCATCAAAGAGACCTATCAGTTTTTTGCTCTTGCTTACAACCTTCCCTACAAGTAATAAAACAAGGGAAGGGTTAGAAAATTACCCAATCATCAAAGATTGGTGTAGCTTGATGAATGCCCGCCATCTCAAGGGCATTCTCGGTAGTCTCCGCCACTGAGCGGATGGACTTGAACTGAGATGACCGATGCAGCCGATATAAATCGTCGATGGCATTCCGATCACTTCCGGACAATTCTTCGAAGGAGGGAGGAAAATCCTTGTCCGGAGCAAACAATTTCCAAGGTACGCCCCCCTTATACAAGAAGTAAAACTTCTTGTAATTGGAGTTAGTGGCCCGGAAATCATCGATCAGGCGGACATGGACGTTCCAAGCCCATCCTTGAGGGCCTCCCCACTCCGAAAACTTCGGCCAGCGGGATTGGAAGTGGTGAAAGTGGTTAGCCCCTGCTGCCAGCCGGAAGAAGCACCGGAACAGGGCCAGTGAATATACCCATTCCTGGCGTAAGCATAGGAACTTGAAGCCGACCCACATTCTGAGGGCATTCGGGACAAGCTGTGTGGGGTGAATCCCGTAAAACTGACACAAGGTCTGTAAATCCTCACAGAGAGGAAAACGCAACCCAGCATCGATCTGGGCCGCATAAATGTAAACCTCTCCATCGTGAGGAAAATGCAGACCTAGGCCAGGATACCTAGGAGCATCCTCCGCACTGAAGCCACCAAGCGCCACCATGGTCTTAAAGTAAGCCGGCTTCAGTTCGTTAGGCTTGATATCTACTCAGAATGATTCAAGTATGGCACAGCAAGTATAAAAACAAAGGAAAACAGAGGATATTGCCAAAATAGAGCAATAAAAGGGCGAAAGTTTACCTTTTGGGGAAAAAATAGGCGTGTTCAGCTCAGGGCCATCTACCACCACTGGGGTGGCCGCAGACCTTCCCACGTCAGGCTGTTTCCCCGCTGAGGAGGGCACAACTTCATCCCTAATGGTCAAGGGAACACCGACATTCTGAGGGGCGCTGGCTTTGTTAGCACCCTTGATGGCCATGTGTTTTATTCGCTGACTTCTGGGGGCCATGGAAATGGTCGAAATGAGAACTGAAGAGGATTGAAAGAGAAAGGGAAGGTTTGCAGCGAAGTTCTGAAAATCTGAAGGAGTGGATAAGCGTAAAAAACAAAATGCAGAAACTGACGTTTCCTATATAGACCAAAAGGGGAGTAACCGCCACGAGCAAATCGAAGCGACGCAGAGGAATAATTGCACCCTTTTGGAAAAAACCGAAGCAATGTCAGAATTCCAAGAGACAACGGTTGGCTGGTACAGACAGCTGTCAAGCTACCCTGGGTTTACGGAAAAGTAAATGTCAGGCGTGCCTCAAGTGACCGTTCGATTTCTGGACAACCGTGCAGTTATTAAATGCTAAAATTCCACTAAGGAGACAAGGTGGTCGCCAACGCACTAATAAAGCTTTAGCAGAAATACCTCGGGTAGATAATGATCGCCTAACTAAGAAAGATAGACTTCCATAAGCCTGAGTCACCTCGAGTGATCGCCAAAAGGGAATAAAAGGAAGGATATTCTTTCGGCTTTGAACAGAGAAGGAATCGCTCGCCAAATGAGCTCGAAGTGTCTCAAAGGCACTGAACCATTACCAAAGACGTCACTATCTAAAACCCTACCAGGAAATCAAGCTCGACTGAAGGAACTTCAATCAAGCTTCGGGGGCAAATGTTGGGTATCGATAGTGACGGCCCAGTAAGAAAAGGCCTCGAAGGCCCAATAACTATAGAGGGGGTAAACCCATGACATCCGAACCGGATCGGCCCAAGTACAAGCCAAACTTGGCCCACCATCGAGTAATCCAGAATCGAGCCCAAAGTCTATAGAGACGCCAAAGGCTCTCAGACTGCTCGCCATTCTCTACCAAGTCGCGACCTTCCACTGCTCGACATGGGAGTGCTCGCCCCGAAGAGAGCCTTGCCTCTCTCCTCTGGTCCCACTAAACCGTTAATAACAGAGTGGCCAAGATATCCCGCATATCCCGGTCACATATTCACTAAAGATTAGATTTGGTAACTGCAATATCTCGCAGTAACTGCCATATCCCACGATCCGAATCTTCAGCAACTCAATATACATTAAGATATTCAGTTGCCTTTATACGGTTCTATCTCTCTTACCCTATAAATATCCTTGCTTTACATACGTACTTTACGTTTTGAGTTTTATACACACATATACTCATTTAAGCATCGGAGAGGGACCCAGAGGCACCCCCTCTGTTGCGCTCCCCTACTTGCAGGTTCACCGGAGTTGGAGCTGAAGCGTCATCCCAACCTTGTCTGGTATTCAATTCACTGCCAGATCAGCATTCAGGATTTCACGATCCAACAAACACCTGATGAAAAATATTAGTGGAATTGTAATACTAAACTTAAATGACCTAATATAATGAAATAAAATTAATCTTATTTTAAATATTTTTAAGAAATTTCTCGAGCATCCGAGAGCCTTTTTAGTAGTGGTTCTTGCTTAAAATGCTCAAGCAATTTCTTAAATATGTTTTAAAACAAAATTAATTTTATTTCATTATATTAGGTAATTTAAGTTTAGTTTTACAATTCAAATAACATTTTTAATCAAGTGTTTAATTCTTATAGTATCCTAGGAATCAAGTCGATCATGTCCTCCTAACACCTCACGCAAGACAAACGACGACAATGTGCACACGCGTAGATCGTGTCAGAGTCTAGTATATATATATGTATATATATTAAAGGAAAACTACCAAACTGGAACCCGAACTTGTGAGTGATTAGCAAATATGTACCTTAATTTATTTTGTAGCAACTAAGTAACCGAACTTATTAAAATAAGTAAATAGGTTCAAGTACCTGAATAAACGGAAAATATCACGTGAAGAGTAAACAAGTACCTGAACTTACACGAATTAGCAAGTAGATATCTGAGCCGGTTCAAAGGCCGATTCAGAACCGGTTCAATCGAACCATTTTTTTTTAAAGTAGTTTAATCGCATTATAAAAAATTAAAACACTGTAGTTACCGAAAACTCATTATAATCTATATTGCATTATAGTTTAATTTGTATTTTTCAACATACATATATTAATATTTTTGTAAAAACACATATGCAAATCTCTTATTTTTACTATCAACATAATATATGTCATATATACGATCTTATATATAATTAAAATTGTCGCTTTTAATTTTATTTTTGTAATTTGCATACCTAACTTTTACACACAAATGATATAATAACATATATATACTTTGTAATTTTTTCATGCCAAAAATTATATAATAATACAAGAACAAATGATTGTAAAAACATTAACCACCTTAAATTAAGTGAGATATGGGTGCATAATAAAAAATACAAAGAAATTAGTGACTAAGTATTTTTTTAATGAGTGTTTTTTTTCGCTCTTTATTGATTAGGGTCTCAATTTTTTTTTTTTAATTTTGAAAACTTTATATTATTATCTTACTTGATTTAAAATTATTTTTACTTATATCATGCATGTGTTGGGAATATAAACCCTACTTGAAAAAAATAAAGTGGTTCGGCCGAACAAATCAAGTATCTACTTGTTAATTCGTGTAAGTTCAGATACTTGTTTGCTCTTTATGTGTTTTTCACGTGATATTTTCCGTTTATTCATAACGAAAATTAACGGTAAGTACTTATTTGTTTATTTTAATAAGTTTGGTTACTTAGTTGCTCCAAAAAAAAAAATTGGGTACCTAATTACGAATCAGTGTCAAGTTTGGGTACAAGTTTGATAATTTTTCCAAAAAAATAAAATTCTGACAAATATACGATGATTTCGATGATGATTTGCGCGGGTGATGAATAAAACTTCCCTCAGTGGACCAGGCCTATCGTGCGCCAAAGGACTACGTTCCCTTTTGGATCTGGGGCATGTTCAACTCCCGGAGCATAAACATATCTCCCACTTCCACTTCGCGCTCAAACAATTACGTAGTTGCCATCTGCCAATCAAAAACAACCGGGAACGACATCCAACCTATGTTTTAATTTTTAGTCGCCCAAAATTCGAAATCTCCCTCTCCTCTCTCTCAAAAACTTTCCAACAGACGCAAAAAAACAACCTAAAGTTCCACGAAATTTTCATTTCTCCCTCCTTCCCCCTCCACCATCTTCATTGGAAATCTTTGAAGCTCCAAATCTTATACCAAAATCACCATGTTTCTTCCCTCCCCAACCAAACCCAAACACTATAAATATCTGTCTACCCCATTCATTAACTCAAACCCATTCTCTCTCAATCCTTCACCGTTGTAGCTAGCGCAGATACCAATGGAAGCCATAGCCGTTTCTGTCCTTAGTGTCGTCCACGACAACAAAGAGAACGTGCCTCCAATTCCATCCTCGCCAAAGCTTCAGACCCGGTTGCCTTTGTCGCTGAGTAGTGGAAAGACGATGGTGGTTTTGAGTAATGAGAGGCAGAGACAAGCTTTAGCCGACATCACGAACCTCGTCAATTGCCGCATTGGCCGTTGCCGTTCTGTTCCTGCTGATATCAGCTCTTTGTTGGTGCCTGCAGTGGTGACTTCGAGGAAGAGGAGAGCAGTGGAGGGTCTTGAGACGTTGAAATCCACTGCTTCTAAATCATTGAGGATGGGTTTTCGATAGTATCGATTAATCTCAATTTGAGCATTATATGGATGTTGTTTAGACGTTAACTCATATACATTTGTTTTCAAGGAATTATGTTATTTCATACCAATTCAAAAAAAAATTTAGATCAATACTTGAATTCCCAATTGCATTTTTTTAAAGAAAAAAAATATAATATATTTGACTAGAATAATTATAGAGTAGACTTTGTTAGCTGTAGAAATAATATATTTTATGTTGTTGAATATTTCTGTCAGATAAAACTAATAGTTTCAGTCCATAATTTGTTTTTTTTAATCATGTTAAGAAAATCTTTAAAATATTTGTAAAAGTGAACTAAAATTATTGTTTTCTTTCTCTATTCTAAATAATATTTATTAAAATAAAAATATTTAAAACCCCGATTGTTTTAAAAACATGTAATAATGAAACAAAAAACATTATAAATATGAAACAGAAAATTTAAAAAATAATTTATTTATATCATTATATGACCTATCATTAAAAATATAAAATCAACTAACAGTACAGTTAAATTTTCTAAAATAATATTAATTTTTCGGATATTATATATTTTTAATATCATATAAAATCCAAAAAAAAATCATATTTTCGAATATATGTTTAATTTATTTCATATTTTTTATGCTATATTATATAAATAAAATTTATATTTTTCAAATTATTAAATATTTTTATAAAAATAAATTTATTTTTTCATAAAAAATGTGATTTTTGAATTTATTTTAATAAATTATTATATAGAAATAATTGAGCTTTGTTTTCATTTTTTTTAATATTTTAAATGACATTTATGTTTTTTACACTGTGGTCCAATACTTTTTTAACACATCAACCAAACTTGTATAATTGTCAAAGTTAACCAAACTCTTGTTCGAAAACTAAACATTTTCATATTTTTTTTTTGGCCAATTAACATTTTTATCTAAAACTAATAGAATAAAACATAATATATCAAAAGTAAATATACAACTACAAATTACATCTATCGGCAAATATATTTATTAGCTTTTGACACTTTAAACCTTTTTTAATATACCAATTGATTTTTGAAATTTTGAGTTTGAAATTGTTATAGTTAAAGTTCTCTAAAATAGTAACTTCAAATAAATTAAAATTATATTGGTCCAACTCGCCTATATATGAACCAACTGATGGATCGTGACATTTGGGCCCCGACACTTGAGTATCAGGCCCAAGAACGAAGGACCATCCATTATGGGACCGCCATTCTAGCAGAGGACATACCTCTGCTGTTATGTTGCTTAAGGCTAGAGTTATCGGAGGCCATCGTGAAGGGGGGCGCCATGGGGGAACACTAGCCCCTAGATTCCTTCCCGTCAACACGAGAGTCGAGGTCCGGTGGGAAGGAATGAGACACTAAAGCGCCAGGTGTGGAATAGATGCACGGGGCACAAGACCACTATATACGTGACACCACGTAGCACAAGGCTCGAGACAACCCCAGTCAGTTAACTAGGCGCCACTTAGGACAACCGTTGTGGGAATTAACTCAAATCAGGTTAGGAGTGAGAGTTATAAATACGCTCACCTATCCTTACTAAATAACTAATGTGTCAACCTACATTTTTACCTTACATATACTCTTTACAAAACACCACCTCCGATTAACTTAAGCATCAGATGGGAAACAAAGGGAACGGATTTCCTTCCTTGCATGTTCGTGGAGCGCCCAACACAAGATCCCGGAGAACAAAGTTATGACTTCAGAATGCAACATTGACGCCTTCTGTGGGTACCTTAAGCAAACCAACCATGACTCCCCCACCACCAGAGCAAAGAACAACCGAGAAGTCATCGAAAATGACTCGCTCCACGTCCTGCAGCAACACTTGGGCGGAACCGCTATTATACCTCAAAACGAGGTCATCCAGGAGAGGCAAGCCTCCGAACTTAACCCCCAAAGCGCACCATCTAGACAACCTACTATCCTAGGAGGCGAGTCTGTCAGACCGGCGCACTCTCGAATTGCCTCCTCTGTAAGAGCACCTCCGAGGGCAGAAGTACAGCCAGAAACTGCTTTGACACCCGCGCTCATCGCGACGCTGGAAGAACTTCTCAATAGAAGAGAACAAAGAGTCGATGCTCGAGACACCGTTCGCCTAGCAGAATCCCCAAGGGCGGAAGAAGCCACCTCTAGACCCCCGCCTCCCGGCGTAACAACCCGCTCTTCCCATGAGTGACGCTACTTCAATAGGACCAATCCTCGGTGCTATGACGAGGGAAGAACTAGAGGAGATGATCTCCCGGAAGGTGAAGGAGCAAAAGGGATGGGTCATACCTCTTCTCCGGGTCAGAGCATCACATCCCTTCGCCCCTGAAATATTGTCTATAACCGTATCACACCACGTGCAGTCCTCCAAGATTGACTATTACAAAGGCGAAGGAGATCCGGTGGAACACATACAGAGACACGAAGCCTCCTTCCTAGGGCGAACGAATGACGATAATCATTTCACGCTCCTTTTTGCAGCGACTCTAGGAGGCGTCGCTTCTCATTGGTTATTTGGACTCCCCAAGGCCTCCATCCGAACATAGGGCGAGTTGATGGAAAAGTTCATTGTACATCACATGGGAGAGCGACATCTCCTCAAGAGTGTCGGGACTTTGGACTACATTAAACAGGGGAACGACGAGAGCTTAGACGATTTCTATACAAGGTTCAACAAATAATTGACAGAAATTGACCAAGTCATCACGGAGGGTGAAACCATCCGTGTTTTTATACGAACTTTGGGACCCAAAGGAGCATCTTTGCACGATAGTCTGAGTGTGATCCCCGTTCATATGGTGGAAGATATGGCGGCCCAGGTCAAATCTTACATCGACCTAGAAATCGCCAAAGAAGAAAAAAGACGGTTCAGAAAGAACCAAAAAGGGACAACCAAGAAGGAAAGAGATGGGATTCGTGTCATAAGACTTAACCAAACTCTTGTTCGAAAACAACATTTTTATCTTCTTTTTTTTTGGCCAATTAACATTTTTATCTAAAACTAATAGAATAAAACATAATATATCAAAAGTAAATGTACAACTACAAATTACATCTATCGGAAAATATATTTATTAGCTTTTGACACTTTAATCCTTTTTTTAATATACCAATTGATTTTTGAAATTTTGAGTTTGAAATTGTTATAGTTAAAGTTCTCTAAAATAGTAACTTCAAATAAATTAAAACTATATTGGTCCAACTCGCCTATATATAAACCAACTGATGGATCATGACATTTGGGCCCCGACACTTGGGTATCAAGCCCAAGAGTGAATGACCATCCATTATGGGACCACCATTCTAGCAGAGGACATACCTCCGCCGCTATGCCATCCTTACTAAATAACTAATGTGTCAAGAGTATCGGGACTTTGGACTGCATTAAACAGGGGAACGACGAGAGCTTAGGCGATTTCTATACAAGGTTCAACAAAGAATTGACCAAGTCATCACGGGAGGGGGGGGGGGGGGGGGGAACCATCCGTGTTTTTATACGAGCTTTGGGACCCAAAGGAGCATCTTTGCATGATAGTCTGAGTGTGATCCCCGTTCATACGGTGGAAGATATGGCGACCCAGGTCAAATCTTAAATCGACCTAGAAATCGCCAAAGAAGAAAAAAGAGTGGTTCAGAAAGAACCAAAAAGGGACAATCAAGTAGGAAATAGATGAGATTTGCGTCATCAGAAGGCAGGATGTGATGACTCGAGGCGTCGCCCAATGAGCCCGCGCACCAATAGAGAAATTTACGAGACTTATACGCCACTTACCCAGGATATCTAGGTTATCATGTCAGATATGGAGAATAAGGATTTGAAGACACCACCTACGATGATGAACTACAACGCTCAGTTAGGTAGCGACAAGAAAGCCTACTTTCACTATCACCGTTGTAAAGGGCACGCAACAGACAACTGTTGGATCCTGAAATGGGATATAAAGAACCTCATCCAAAGAGGGTATCTTAAAAATTTCATCGCACGCCGGGAGAGGAATAGGAGTCCTAGAAGGGAAAGAATAGCGTCACCCAAGAAAAACTCAGGAGCATCTGGCTCTACGAAGTAAGATCTTTATGTGATTAGTGGCGGTTTCACCGCAGGAGGATAAACAAGCGCCGCTAGAGAAGTATACGCTGCTCAAATTGCAGGAACTTCTAAGGCTGGAAAGCGCCCCAGAGAAGAAGACGAGGTGGTCATCGCCTTATCGTAAATGAAGATAGGGCATGTCGAATGGGAAGGTGGAAGTGACCAACAAAACGGTTCTCAACGGATTGAAAAAGAGGCTATACGCTCTACAAGGGAAGTGGTCAGAAGAGCTGGAAAACGTCATTTGGACGCTTCGAACAACACCCAAACTAGCTACAGATGAGACACTTTTTGACTTGGTATATGGCTCAGAAGCAGTCGCGCCAACAGAAATAGCGGTCGTTTCACATAGAGTAAAGCCCTTTAATGAGATGACAAATGAGGACCAAATGCGCTTAGAATTAGACCTGGTGGACGAGAAGAGATGGACATCTGAACAGCTCCAAGGAAGACTGTGCCTCGCCACATAACGATATTACAAAAGGCGAGTCTCCGTTCGCCAATTTTTTGTGGGGGAGAGGTATGGAGAAAGTATGAATTTGCTCATCAAGACAAAGTCAACAAACTATCACCAAAATGGGAAGGACTGTACAAGGTCGTCGCCATTTCCCATCCAAACGCCTACATATTAGAAGACGAAGAAGAAAAGACTTTGAAGAACATATTAGAAGACGAAGAAGAAAAGACTTTGAAGAACATTTTCAATGCAGAACATTTAAAGTTCTACTCTTAGGCGTCGCAATATTACCAAACAACTGGTACTTAGTCAAATTTGTGACGATTAATAAAGTTTTATTAACAGGCGTCGCTATATTACCAAACATATTGGTACTCAGGCAAATTGGTACTCATGCAAATTGGTACTCAGGCAAATTGGTGACGAGTAATAAAGTTCTACCATTAGACGTCGCTACATTACCAAACAATTGGTACTTAGCCAAATTTACGAAGATGGATGAATTGCATGCAAATAACATTGATTCATAATAGCAATCGGAATATTAGAGGCATTCCGAGATGATGGAAACACTAAAGAAAAAGCCTCTCAGGAATCCAAGGTGAAGAAAAACACTCCATCGAATTGGTACATTGATTCTGAGGAGGACCTTGGCAACATCATCCTTGTGTTGTCAATCCGTTCATCAATTTCTAAGCCTCTTAGGAATCCAAGGTGAAGTTATGTTTCTGCTAAGATTTGATTTCAGTGGAGTGAAAACTATGCGATCGAGCTTGATGTTTGGGGTTTAGGTTTCAATTGGTGGGTTTCAACGACAGCAACTTCTCTATTCGTGTCCTGAGGATCGAAATCCTGCCCGATTTGCCCGATTACAAGTTCGACGTTGACGGATGCTCCTGCATAGCCGATTGGGATCGGACCGCAAGAGGTGGAGGAAGGGGTTAAAAAAGATTTCACTAAGCTCATTTTTGCCCTGATTACACCAATTGGAGTTGAAAATATCGTTCCTTTTGCTCTATTTAATGCCCAAATTTGTATCTAAAGAACCTCCAAGTCTATTATTAATTAAGCATTTCAGAGAAGCATGAGCTTTCTAAATGAAAATAAAGATTTCTTTTGTGACTTCGTGATAGAAATGACTGTGATTTCATTGGTGTATAGCTAGAAATTTCGAGCCTTATAGTGTTTTTTTGGGTTCGCCTTTTATTTAGCATTTACCTCTAAAGCTCATACAATGTTGTTGTTTCGATTGAAAACTCTGTTTGTGGAATTGAAAGAAACCATTTGAAAGAATGTCATTGATTATTTTCTCGGTATTTTGCAGATTTTGGAAATATTCTGTTTTGTATGCATTTTACCGAAACAGTGTTTTATGGCTCAGTCTTTTCCTGTTTTTTTTATATTAAAATGACGGTTTGAACATGTGAGACTGACCCGCGAGTCATGGAGTTCGAACATGTCAGTCTGACACAATTCTTACTATTTCTGACAGGTCATGCTTGAGTTTTAAAAACTGACTCTTACTATTACACGGATTGTGTTTGGGTCAGAGGGTCCCTGACACGACCCAAAACCGACACGATCCATGAGTCGACCCATGACCCGTTTTGACACCCCTACTCATGAATAACTTCAACTCCAAGTTGATATTGCATTTGTGAGTTTTTTGAAAAAATATGTATTTTTTTTTATAAAAGTAAGTATACAAAAAAAATATTTCGAAAAATAGGTATACGCACAAATAGGCTCCGCTCCAAGTGGCACCTATTCACCACAACTATTGTTTTTTTTAAAAAAATATTTTGTTCGATAACGACGATTCGATTTTTAATTAAAAATAAAATTATGAACCTATTAAAAAAATTATAGTAAGTAAATATTTTAATTGTGATTCAAATGATGCAAAAAATATTAAATTTGGATTTACGGATTGACTGTACGCTCTGCCGTAAGTTGAGATATGAAAATTTGACTTAAAAAATTATAACTCAGACCATGTAAGTCCAAACTCACCATGGTTAACGTCATTTATGTCGTAATTCAATTATCTACCTAGGATAATATTTTTGATTAGAAATATATTTAATTTTTTACCCTAACATCGTTTGTTTTATATTTTGACTGAAATAATTAAATGCATTATGTGAGAAATTTAATTATGTACTTACTCAAAACAAATCAAAAATATTACGGTGCGTAGATAATTTAATTACGAATTAAATGACACTAACTATGCGCTAATTTTGGACTTTTAGATTGACTGTATAATACGATATGTAAAAACTCTACATACGATACAAAAAATATTAAACAGTAAATTTACTATTTAAAACACTATCAAAAAGTTTTTGTATCGTATGTAGAGTTTTTTACGTATCGTATTTAAAACTTTGCATTTGTTGTTAAGAAGGTCGCAAAGACACTGCTCTACTTATCTAATGCTGATAGAGAAAGAGTATGTTGACAGCATTTAGGGGTGAGATGGGATGAACTTTTCTTTTAAAAAAAAACTAGCCTAAAATTTTGGGATTCATACGTGTAGGTCGAATCCTAGATCGAGTTCATCTAAAAAAATCCGCTCGATGTGATGTTTTTTGACTCGAGTCGATCTTGATCCTGTATCGATTTTTTCTCAAAATATACACACACACACACTAGGGCTGTCAATGGTTAGGGTATGGTACGGGTATGACAAATACCATAACCGTACCATATTTTTAAATCGCATACCATAACCATTACGGGTACAATTTTCAATACCATAACCATTAAAATAACTGTGATTATTAACCATGGTTTTACCCGTATACCCATATTTATTCCACACATGTAATATAATAAAAGACCGAAATTTTTATTTTAAAAATATACATAAATCTATATTGTCAACAATAAAAGTATACAAAACTAACATCATAGTTATTTATTACATGTATGTATAATAACTTCCATTATTTAATATATATTAGTTTATTAATAATAAATAATTATTATATTTATATAATAATCATGGTAATAACTCAAATACCATAACCATAACCATTATGGGTAGAAAATTCATCACCATAACTATACCGCACCATAATGGTACGGTTAACCATATTAAACAGTAACAGTTATAACCATGGTTGAGTTTTTCACTGCACCATTGTCGGCCCTAACACACACACACACATATATATATATATATATTCAAAGCTTTTAAATACAAAACACAATGCAAATATTATACCAAGTATCCGATACAAAACAAAATACAAATATCTAATATAAAAAGTTCAAATTTCATACACAACCCTAAACACACAATAAACTAATTGAAAAACACAATAAATGTTGATTCTAACCTATACTCAGATCGACCAATTTATTCGGTCTTTTGGGTAAAAAACATGAGTATAAACCCGAGTTTAGGATAAAAAACCTACTCGTTTTGACTCGATCTTAAATTTGGGACAGTCTCGTAACGTTTTTTTCCCGTTTTTTTGGTCCACCAGTTTTTTTACTCACCCCTAACAACATTTATCATATTTGTAAATTTACCATTTATCATTATCGTTACCAGGCACGTATATAATGAAGACAACCAACCTTCTCTTCTTCCCCTATTGTCTTGTCAGTTGCTCCCTCTACACAATAGAATAAGCTTCCTTTGGGTAATTAATTATACGACAAGCGAAGAAGACTCCTAGATAAGATAGAACACATTCTTAATTTGATAGCTTCAGAATATGCCATCAGTCATCAAGCTTTGTTGTTCGTTAATCAATCATGATATTAATTGATATGATGCAATTTTCACGTGCTATCGCTTTACATATATTTCGGACATATGATACTTAGCATTTGTGTATATACAAATCGAAAGAGAATATGAGATGACAATTTCTACATTTAATATCAATTTCTTTGGATTATAAGATACGATATAACATATATTTGAAAAGGATGAACAACAAGTCGTTGTAGTATAGTGGTAAGTATTCCCGCCTGTCACCCGGGTGACCCGGGTTCGATCCCCGGCAACGGCGTTTTATTCTTTTTTTTTTAGTTTCTTCTCAATTTCCTACAATTATTTTGATTAAATGCTTTTGGGCCTAGAGTTTGACATCTGATGAATTTTACGTGTGATAGAACGGTGATAGAACGGTGATAGAAATTGTGAAGTGTATGTACATCTGATGAATTTTACGTTGCATTTCTACAAAATGTTTTTGTCCAAATATTATTAAAAAAAAATGTTTTTATAAAGAAATTAGAGGGTTTTAAAAAAAAAAAAAAAACTTTATTGTATTTTGATCATTTAATATATCCTTAGATCTATTTTAAAGATTCTAGATTAGTCTTAGATCATAATGTAACCTTCTATTATTATATATTATAGGATTAATGGTCAAAGTACCCCCTAAAGTTTGACCGAAATTTAAGAATCTCGTTAAAGTTTAAAATCTCCTCTAATGTTAAGAAATGATGAAAAATTCCCCCTAAAAGAGCATCTGACAAATGGAAGATTTTTCATAATTTTCAAACATTAAGGAGCACTTTTAACTTTAAGGGGATTATTAAATTTCGGTCAAACTTTAAGGGGATTATTAAATTTCGGTCAAACTTTAAGGAGATTATTAAATTTCGGTCAAACTTTAGGGGGCATTTTGACAATTTACCCCAAAATATAAGGATTATTTTAGTAATTAGTTTTAAATTTAAAAAGAAATACGCATAATTTCTATAAATAAGTAGGAGGAAGAGAAAATTACCCATCGATATTCGTTGAGAAGGGACTCTTTAGTTTCCCACTTCATCGTCTCTGCGGCACATTTAGTTATTGATCATCACTCCTCATCTCCGTTCAAACCCTAGCCATGGACGCAGATAAAGTTCCACTCTTTCCTCAACCCATTGAATCTGATGTCGCTTGTCAGCCCAAGTCACCTAAAACCCTAAACCTAGAAACTCCAGATTCCCGAATCAACGACCCACAGAAGAACCAAATTTCGCTTGCAGACACTCAAATCAATGAAGAAGATCATGGTTCTTCGATTCCCAGCACGAAATCCTCTCGGATTACCCATCAGGTAACAACAGAGGTCTCCACTGCCTCTACCAACACCACCACCAGCTTTGGTTCCATTTCCCGGCGCCACTTGAAGAATAAAAAGAAATCCTTCCAGAAGCGGCGCGCAGCGGAGAAGAAATGCCAGACCAGGCTCGATTCTATCCTTAAGACCATAAAGCCGAAACCTTTTGCACCGGAAAAATCTTTAGATTTCGCTGTCCACAAAGATCTCCTGAAGCTGCTTGGCCTTTGGCAGTTTGTTCACCTTGATTTCGAAAAGTCCCTGCGCAATGATCTCATCGCTGAGCTGATTGCGACGTACTCTAAAGCTGAACGAGGCAGCTACGTGAAGGGGGTGAAAATTCAAGTCAACCGTGCGGATTTAGCTAGAGCGTTGAAGATTCAAGTTCAGACCAAAAAGAAGGAAAAGTGTTTGGCACCAGAGATCATCGTGGACAAGGGTGAGATCGATTTTCTTTTGAAATTCATGTCGAATTGGGTGTTCTTGCATGATGATATATGGATGATGCCTGATGAGGTCTGTCAATGGACGAACTGGATCCATGAAGGCAGCCTTGATAAGGTTGATTGGGCAGCAATGCTGTGGTTTATGGTGGAGAAGGAATTGCAGGCAGCAGAATTGGACAACTGTTACTATGCTTCACACCTTCAGTGTTTGATTCGAAATCAGCGTGAGGAGCTACTAAAAGAGAAGTTTGATGGTAGGGACAATGAGGATGGTGTGAAGATGCCCGACTTTGAGGAGCAGAGCTTCAAGCAAAGCTTAGAACAGAGTCTTGGACCAGAGAATACTGATAATGCTGATGTAGATGACAACGAAGGTGTCAGCACAGATAGAAGTGTTGGGAAAAAAGAGGATTTTGATGTTGATAAAGCCAGTGAGGCTGATAATGTAAGGGCGACACAAGAAGAGAAGGTTGAACCTGAGAAGTATGCCCATGGACACAGTGGAGAGGTCTCAGTGAACGTTCAAAATGTTGAGGACGACAAAAAACACAATAAAGCAATTGATATTATGGACTCAGAGGAATGCAAGGAAGAGCAGAATGATGATGGACGGTGGCTGTTGGGTGGAAAAAGTGATATGGATGAGCCCTTTTTGCAGAGTTGTAACTTCAAAAGGGTCAATGATATGGATTATACAATGATGGATCATAAGGAAGAGGGAGGTGATAAAAAAGAAGTGGAAGAAGAAGTGAAGGATGAGGAAGTTGTAGTTGAAGTAGAGGAAGAAGAGGAGGACGAGGAGGAAGAAGAAGATGTGGAACAAGAGCAAGGAGGTTTCCATTTATCGAACTTAAATGACTTTGATAGCTTGTCTCCCACAAATCTTATTCGGGTGATGGAGAATTCCCAAATGGGATTTGGATCGGATCTACAGATTCGTGATAATTCGTGCGGGGAATTTCTAGCTGCATCTAGGGAATCTCATCATGTTCGTGGAGGTTCTTCAGCATATGGAAAGTCCCACAAGAGGGAGATTGACCTTGACCATGACAATGAATTTTTGCATCCCTCTCTTAATGGGATTAACAAGCGTATTCGAACTGATTGCACAGATTTCTATACCTGTTTAGAGCAATTGCAAAATTGGATGGAAAAGGCAAGGATGGCTTATCAGGTTGAAGAGGCCAAAAATAACGATTTGGACATGAAGAGGCAGATGATGTACAAAGAGGTGGAGCGGATCCAGGATGATATAGTAGGTGTGCAAAATTCAAGATTAGAGGAGTCACAGAAAGCGCGTCGTGACATTTACAAGCTCGAGTGCGAAATGTCTATGATGGTAAGCCTTATGAATGGATACAGGAAGGCATTGAAGGAGACAAACAGTGCATTTGCTAATTACAGGGCAAAGTGCCCGCAGCTGGATGAACCGCTGTACAAGAATATTCCTGGATCTGGCGGTCTTGTCTTGCCTGTGAATGAGGTTGAGAAGCAGAGGTTGAAGAGGGAAGATGAGGAGAGGATGGGGCTGATGATGCTCATTCAAGAGGTCAGGGAACTTGACAGTGTGTGGACTCTGAGCTTCCAAGCTCAGCTTGAAGGTATGGAGATTCTCGAGGGTAGGTTGCGAAGAATTGTGGTGGCTGTAAATGGTGTAAAAGAGTTTACTGCAAAGCGCAAGGCTGCTGCTACAGAGGCAACTGAATCTGTGTCTGCTCCTCCTACCGAGACAACAGAATCTCTTACTTCCCTTGAGAAAACAAAATCTGCTCCTGCCCCTCAGATAACAGATCCTGCTCTTGAGACAATGGAATCTGGTTCGGCTCCAGAAACAGTGGAGGACAGCCTTATTCCAATGGAGGAGTGAAGAGGTGAGAAAGGCTCTTTTTTAAGAAAAACAACAACGATGTGCCTCTAGATTTAGTTGGTAATATTAGAAGGGTATGGTAGTTAACAGACATGTGCAGGAAACTGGCTTGACTTACCGCCTTATATGACATTATTATATTATTGATTTGGAGGGATTGTGGAAAGCATTGGTGTAGTATGCAGATGATGATCCATGTAGTTGTTGTCATTTTGTCACCTCTATCAAAATATCGTCAATCTATTCCTCCTTTGCAATTTCACTTCTGTCTTCTATACTTGGTTATTAGTATCTGGAATTCCTAAGTTTAGTTTCTTCTCAGGGTTGCAATCTGTATGGCTTTAGAATAGTTGTCTTCCTCTGTTGTTGTGTGCCTTAATCTCTTCCTAGCAATTACCTGCTGTTTCTGTTCTGGAGAATGGAACTTGTTTAGAATGGTGAGAGCATGTGACATGGTTGGGACGTGGCTGACAAGTTAAGTTGGGATCATTTGAAAAGGTAATAGTCTTTGCATTTACTTCCGGCGTCATGTGATTTTCCTTGTGCTTCTAATCCTTGCTGTGTACACACTGGAGGCTTTACTACATATTGTATGTATTGTCACAGAGTGTAGTTATGTAGTCATGAATGACAGGTTTTGCCACTGCAGCCATTCTTGATGTCCCAAGAAGAAGGATATCCATACCAACTTGCTATGTAGGTCTGGTTTGGATTAGATGCAGACTGTAATTGCTTTTATTAAAATTTAATTAAATTCTGATCGAATTGGACTCTACATATAAAAAATTATTTAAGAAATTAATTATAGTATTATTGAACATATTCTGTTATTTTGTAAATTTTAAAGTATATTTTATTAAATAAACATTTAACGTACTGAGATTTTTTTAATTTTTGTTTTTTGACGGAATGAGAAAATTAATCTTAAATGTTAATTATGAAATATTTACAAAACTAATCTTTAAGCCATTTAGAAAATTACTTATTTTTCAACCATTTAAAAAAATAAATCAGTAGATACATAATAAAATTCAAACTATAATTAAACAAATAACGTTGAATAAATGTTAATTACTAAATAGCATCAATAAATAAACATGAGATATTTAATACAATAATACGAGAGTTGCTTCAATAACTATATTTGAAGTAAATAATAAAACAATTGGAATTAATAGTATAGTGGTAAATTTTTTAGCTAGTATGTAAGAGGTTTAGAGTTCAAAACTTGCTAGAAGCATAATTTTTCACAATTTTGATAATATGGAGTTGATTTAGTAACTACGAAAATATGAGGTCGATTTGATAATTAATTTTCTTAAAATTGGTAAGGACAAATATGTAAAATGCTATTAGGGCATTTTAGTCTTTCAACAAAAGTGGTCTGTATAAAATAGTATATGGTCTGCAAATAGAATCTCATTTCAACAAATAAGGGACAAATGTGTATTTTATCCCTTTTTTTCTCTGTCCAACAGCTGGTGTGTTTGCTTCATTTGGGATCAGATCAAATGAAACTCATTCCACGTGCTCTCCACTACCCACCAATCATGCGTTGTTATTTTCCTAAGTGGACCACCACACTCAAACACATGGTGGCTCATCGCATCTGACCCCAGTGTGCTGAATAAACACTAATAAAAAGTAAATAAACTTTTCACTTGTGAAATTTCAAACATCCAACACACAGTTCATTCTTTAACATCTGAATCATCAACTCTACAACTTGAAAAATAAAATTATGAACCCCGTTCACGCAGGTTTAGGGTTTCGGTCAATCCTCTAGTAGCATATCGTAAAAGATTTGAGTTCAAAAAATAAATAAAATGGAAGGTGAACACTAAGGTTCGGGTTCGGGCTCGGAGGAGAGGTCGGTTGTGTTTTCCACGGCCTTGTTCCTTGGTTGTTGCTGTTCATAGACTTTCTTCAATCTCTCTATTTCCTTCTTCATGGCTTCTTGATGAGCTGTACGTACATTGAATGCATTCATCTTAATTAGCTCTACTCATAGATTAGTTTCATAGCATTTGAATAATACAATACTCGTTACGCACCGTCTTTGAAGATCTTGTCTTGAGTTAGGGCTGCTATTCTTTGCTTTATAGCACTATTATCAACATTGAGAAGAAGACGTTGGTGATCCAAAAACGCAACCCTCGGAGACAACACCGAAACTTCAGCCTATGAATGTGCAGTAGAATTGAAGAAGGGAAGGTCAAGTAAGAGTCAACATGCATGCTTGGAAATGCAGGAAACAACTTTGTATATGTTTTTGCAGAATTTTAATTTCTAAATCGAAAGAAAACACACAATAATTGACGAATATTCGTACTTGCAATGAGTTGACGCTGCGTTCAAGATCTGATACGTACTGCATCTTCCTCACTCTCGATCTCTGTGCAGACTGTCTGTTGGCCAAGATTCTGTCGTGTCGGCGCCGCGCGCATACCAGAAGATTAGTGACTATAGATAGATTACCATGGACGACACTTCCATGCAATTGAATTACTAACGTATTTATATGGAGTTCATTACCTTTTAACCCTCTTTGGATCCGTAATTCGATCACCCGAATCCGTGGTCATTTCAGTATTTTTCACAGTCGCACTCGCTTCTGCATCCGACTCGTTCCTCGGACTCTGCACCACCTCCTCAGGTTCGTTCTTCAGCTCCGGTGGCCTCTGCAGCTGATTATTCTCGGCCACAAACGAGAGACACTTCTCCTCGTGGTTCGAGTTGCTGGTGGGAGAAGAAGAAGAAGATAATGGGTAGTGGCTCGGTTTCTCGTCTCCAAACATGGACAGAAACTGGTCATCGTCGATTTTGTCAAACTCATGAGTTTCGGAGAAGGCGATGTCAGAATCACTGATGGATCTCCGGTGAGAGGCCCGCCTTGTGGAGGAGAAGTCGAGGAACTCGTCGATCCAATAAGAAGAGGGGTTGTTGTTGTTGTTGGCAGTGGCCAGAGATGGATTCTTGAGGCCGAAGAACTTGTTATGGTAGTCGGGCCAGTTCGAGGTCAAGGCAGGAGGGATCTTAGGAGGCAGCTGCGCCATTGTTGATGTGATTCGATGTCGAATTCAGATAGTAAACCGAGGTTGAAGATAGTAGAGTAGAGGTTCCAAAGAGAAGAAGAAGAAGAATAAAGAATTATTATTTTAAGGTGGGAATGTGGTACCAGAAATTTCCTAAACCAAGACATAGGGATGAAAGCTGCCTTTATATATACAGTCGTTTACTTCATAATACTGGCGGATCGATTGGATCGAACAAGATATGATTTTGTGGTTGTTTTTTCAGTCTTTATTATATATATATATATATAATTATAGTTCAGGTTTTCAAGGGAAATGTTTAAATACTACTACTTCATATGGTAAGTGTGATGTTGAATATTTAGTATAAGCATTCATTACAAATAATAATAACTATATAAATAAATAATACTATCGTGAATCGGGATCGGTTCTATTATTATTACTACTGTCTACTGTGGTGGTAGGGAGGTAGGGTCACATGGACAGTTGGCCACAGCTGGTAGGAGGATAAGTACTCATGGGAGATGAGACCGAGCCCCATCCACCACGTGCTTCCCTTCCTGTGGGGAGTTAATGTGGACTTCCATGCAGCTTAGTATTGTCTCATCTCTAGAAGAAGAGAGGGGATGCATGTTTGAAATACATATACACATGCAGGTCGGAATCATTTGTCGTGAGTGGTAACACGAAGACGTCATTTCTGAGTTTGATCTGCCACAAAATAGATAGATATCGTCTTTCTATACTAATATCTACAGTCCGAGACTAAGGTGGTAGTTACGGGTGACAATCGTGTCGTGTCTAAACGGATAAATTTTAAACGTGTCTAAACATGTCTCGTGTCTAAACGTATAAGCCGTTAATCGTGTCTAAACGTATAGAGTTGTTTAGACACGTGATCCATTAATGTCAAACTCATATACGCTTTAAAGCAGATATATACATAAATCCATATATATACAAATTCAAATATACAAAGTAAGGTCTTCATAGTTCAATATTACAAAGTAAGTGAGTATTTTAATATTTTATTATTATTATTATACTTAAATGTGTCTAAACGTGTCACATGTATACACAACACGATTAGACACGAATAGTTAATTGTGTTTATACAGATATCCGCAGATCTGAGTTGTTTAGACACGATTAATAATCGTGTCTAAACGTATAAGAGTTGTTTAGACACGGGATCCATTAAGGTCAAACTCATATACGCTTTAAAGCAGATCGTGTCGTTTAATCGTGTCGTGTGAGAAATTGCCAGCCCTAGTGGTAGGCCGCATATTATAGTCTTAATGAGATTTTCGTTTCCTATGTTCAAATGGGTTGCTCACGGCCGAACATGGCGGTTTAGGAACATGTATACATATATACATGACAATTCATGCGTGTTGTATAATTAATTATATTATGGTATTCATCATATTATGTGCATAAATGTATAAGTATTAAACTTGTCTACAAACTCAAAACACGAACACGACCGCATCCGAACATGAACACGAACAAGTGATTCAAAAATAAGTAAAACAACAAAACTAAAATGAAATACATATACTTAATCGTGTTTATATGTATATTTTTAGATAAAAACGGTTAGAAACAATTATGAAGTTCATATGAAAAAACACCATACATGACTAAGACTTGACCACCACATCTGAAGTTCATATGTTTCAATCCTTTTCCATTATCGGTCCTAAAACACCTGATTTTTTTCCTAAATTTATTTTCTATCATGGCAATATAATCATTCAGAATCATAAAAACATCCTACTTAAAATGCATGAGATGTACCCAAGTTACCTTATCTACTAGGGTCAAAAAATATTTTTTGTCATCGTATGTGGGGCAATGATAAGGCCCCGAAACATCTACATGGACCAAATCAAATATAGCATCTATTCTAGAATCAGAAACAGGAAAACGATTCCTAACAATTTTAGCTCTAGGGCAAATAGAACAGTCATTCATGCTCAAAGATTTATTTCCAACAATGTTGAGAGAATCTACATGCTCAAGGGTCTTAAAAGAGGCATGTCCAAAACGTTTGTGTCACAACATGACATTGCTCACAACATGACTAGTTACAAACTGAATGACTGAATTGCATGACATTTTTTATGAGATACAACCCAGATTTTTCCTCACCAGTCCCCAAGACATTCCCATTTGAGAGGTCCTGCAGGATAGTAAGCTTAGGGTAAAAAAATTGCAGAACAGCTCAGATCATTTGAAAGCTTTGAAACTTAAAGGAGGTTATATTTGAAATCTGGCATGTACAAAACATTATGCAACTCTCTATCCGAATCGAGCAAAATACTCCAGACACTATGCACATAGGGCTGTCAATTTCTGACACGACACGATTAAACGACGCGATCTGCTTTAAAGCGTATATGGGTTTGACCTTAATGGATCCCGTGTCTAAACAACTCTTATACGTTTAGACACGATTATTAATCGTGTCTAAACAACTCAGATCTGCGGATATCTGTATAAACACGATTAACTATTCGTGTCTAATTGTGTTGTGTATACATGTGGCACGTTTAGACACATTTAAGTATAATAATAATAATAAAATATTAAAATACTCACTTACTTTTTAATATTGAACTATGAAAACCTTACTTTGTATATTTGAATTTGTGTATATATGTATTTGTGTATATATCTGCTTTAAATCGTATATGAGTTTGACATTAACGGATCATGTGTCTAAACAACTCTATACGTTTAGACACGATTAAACGGCTTATACGTTTAGACACGAGACATGTTTAGACACGTTTAAAATTTATCCGTTTAGACACGAGATATGTTTAGACACGATACGATTATGACACGACACGATTATGACACGACACGACACGATTGACACCCCTATATGCACATCAGAGGATCCCCCATTTGGCAGTTGAACTTTGATTCCAAGGGCTACCTTATCACCACATAACCAATCATTTATGTTGGTCATGTAGTTGGTTGCCCCTGTATCCAAAATTCAAACATCATTTTCATAATAATAAGTAGAGTTCAAATATATACCAGTTGTATTCGCATGAAAATCCTAAGGGAGGGTTGCACTTGCTTCAGCGTCAATGCCTTCTGCTTTGGTCACTATCTGCAATAACTTCTCAAACTGCTCTCGTGAGAAAGTAATTCCACATTGCGCTCCACAATTTAGATAAACATCATTATTAGTAGAGTTATTTATAAAAATAGAATCAGAGGCAATGATTGTCTCTTTGCTCTGATACCATGTTGATTTGGGGGAGAAAGTGAAGAAGTTTCATTTCAGAACGGAAACCCTAAAACAGAGAAGCAAGGAAACGAAGAGGCAGACTTAAGGATCATTAGGGATTGTTCCTTCAATTGGAATCCCTTCACCTTATAAACCCTATCAACTAAGAAGTCTGATAAAAAAACGGAAATAATGAAATACACCTAGTAAATATATGCGGGCCGAGAATAACGGACCAAACAGAGAATAACAGAGCAAGAACAAAATAATGGGTCAATAACCAATCCAAATAAGAATGGGTCAAGAACATTGCAGCCTACAAAGAGAAGAAGGCCAAGTCGATGCACTAGTCTTCAACACTCTTACATAAAAAATATTCATATAGTCAGGATTGTGCGGAGAATCAGGTGTATCGTACTATTAGCTAACCGATGAAAAAACATTTGCGGTTGTTGTTCCAACACATGTTTGAGCTAATTTCATGAAACTAAATGACTTTTACTGGGGGTATGGTAAACTAAAGTATCTAATATAATAATATAATACTTGCAAGAAAAACAATAAACCACAACACATGCTTAGACGTTCGGTTTATATAACTGTTTTAAAACTCATGTACACCTTTTAGCTAGTTTAGGGATCAAAATCACTCCAATTGAAAGTTTGAGACCTCAATAGCTAAAAGTTCTAGGATCAAAATGACCTAAACATAACTTTGACGACACAAGTTTAATATTGTAGATATTGTTAGGGTTCTTCCAAAAGAAGTACTCTCTAATAGGCCTATTATCACATACATTAATCCTCGTATCTATATGTATTTTCTGTTGAAAGTATCTACTTCAGTTGAGGCATGCACATAGGAGACCAGCGACAATACTGATCATTTGTCGGGCGACAGACGTGAAGGATTGTTAAGAAAACTCCATGAGAGTAAAAACAGCTCCATTCAAACCTCTTCCACAAAGCATGAACAAGGAGCACACTTCAACTCCAACACGTACCTTCCCATCGCATCGCATTTAAATTAAATCCCTTCCCACCCATCGTCTTTCAAAATGGATCTCAAGAACTGTGTCGTCACCATTTTCGCCTCAACCGTCCTACTATCATCGGCATCATCCACCACCCGTCTCAGCATCGAGGATAGGTACGAGATATGGCTTCAGCGGCATGGTCGTCAGTCTCGTCGGTCGCTGACGGAAAACAATTATCGACTGGAGGTTTACAGAGAGAACGTTCAATACATAGACCACATCAACTCTCTCAACTTATCTTACAAGCTCATAGATAATAAGTTTGCAGATATGACGAATGACGAGTTTAGGGGTTCCTACTTGGGTTTGCGGGACACGAATCACTCAAGGTTGGACGAGACAGAGATGTCGGATGTTGAGGAACATCGTCACCGAAATGTGCCGAAAACGGTTGATTGGAGAAAGTTTGGAGCTGTCACTCCTGTCAAGGATCAAGGCATTTGTGGTACTAAATATATATAAACTCATTACCCTCAAATCTGGGATTATGCGAAATATTTGAATCAAATAATGGAATACGCAAAAATACTGTAAATAGTCTCATCCATGTTAATATTTGCAATTATTTGTTTGAACATTTGAATTTATTTATTTGAACCTCCTATAATTTGCACAATTAATAATGTTTCATTTCTTTTCGTTAAGTATACTAAAATAATATTTTTCCCAACTACTTTATTTTCAACACCAAATCAAACCCTAGCATGTTATTATGTATTTGAATTCAACTAAAATGTTATTCTAGGTTGATATCGAACTCCAAAATATGTTACTAGGTTCACATATAACCCAAAATTGCATTTATGGATTCGATATTCAAGGTCAAATATGTTTTTTTGGGAGTTTGATTCTTAATTTTGTGTTGAAGAACATAAGGGCAAAATTGTCGTTTTAACATAAAACCATATTATTTAATGGAAAAATGAACGAAACATTAACGATGATACAAATAACAACATTCATCAAATATACAAGTGCATTATCTTACACGAAAAAAATTTGTTGGTGCGAAAAAACACATAAGATAAAAATATGGGTACATTAGACTATTTACCCTACCAAATATACAATGTAAATATTCTCCTATTATACACCAAACATTCTCTTGTTGTTTTGAGTACGGATTGCGTACTTTTAAACATTTCTATTTATTTACCTTTCGGTTGTACGTTGAAGTTTGAACTCTACTCTGTATATGCTTTTTTCTTTTATTATTTATAGTGAACACTTGATTATTCATGCAGGAAGTTGTTGGGCATTTTCGGCCGTGGCAGCAGTGGAAGGCCTCAACAAAATCCGTACAGGAAACTTGGTGTCTCTATCGGAGCAAGAGCTGCTGGATTGTGTTGGCAATCGCGGTTGCTCAGGTGGGTGGATGGAGGACGCCTACGTGTCCATCACAAGCCGAGGCGGCCTTTCCATGGCAACCCATTACCCTTACAAAGGGAAGCAGACCAATTGCCAAACTTCCAACCTAGGGCACCCTAAGGTGTCCATTGAAGGATACCAAAAAGTCCAACCGCAGAATGAGAGGCAACTGAAGGTGGCAGTCGCCAGACAGCCGGTATCGGTGGGGATTGATGGGGCAAATCTAGACTTCCAATTCTACTACGAAGGCGTGTTGGATGGAAAATGCGGGACCCACATGAAGCACGCGGTTACCATTATTGGGTATGGTCGGAGCAAGCAGAAGAAGTACTGGTTAGTGAAGAATTCGTGGGGGATTGAGTGGGGCGAGAAGGGATATATGAGGATTGCAAGAGGCGTTCGTGATCGGAAGGGTAAGTGTGGGATTGCAGTGAGGCCCAGTTATCCAATTATGTGAAGGAAACATGGGGACATCACGTGGGGATGAAAATAATGTCGCCAAGTTGATGGACTTCGATTTTAATTAATATAATATAGGAAGGGAGAGTATGACAAGTATTGTAAAATTTGAGCATCAAAGTTAGTATGAGTAAAGAATTAGGGTTAAATATTACATTGCCGTTTGGTATTTGATGAAATTTTAAGTTTTTTTTACTAAACTTTAAATCGTAAAATTTTATTATTTAATGTTTGGTTAAAGTTCGAGTTTGATATCTTCGTCAATTTTTTTAGTCAAATTTAACCGACGAAGTTTTAAAAGTTGTAAATTTGAGACTCAATAGAATCAGGACTCAATTGTAACAATACTCAAATATAAGAATTTTAAATTTGTGTATACGAGTAAAAATGAGATTGAAAAAGACAATTGTAATAACTAATAACAGTTTGGACCTTATGGTACGAAAAAAAAATATCTATAAAGATTATGGTTACCATGCGTAAAACAATATTGTAAGACTATACCGCACCAAATCCGTACGATTAACACACCTATGCCATCACCAAGACGAAGTAGCCACTGCACGGCGGCTTAACGCACAGCAACTACGCAAGGCCCCGAAGTTTCCTTCCTTCCTCAGAACATGGTTAGCCCTCTGATCCGTTCCTTTTTCTCTACCACGAGGGAAGTCCTTCTCTTCTTCTCACTATATAAATCCTTACTTCCCCGCGCTCTCCACTCTATCTCGATTCTTCTCAGCAACTTCCGTCGTTGATGCTGCAGTGGCCCAGGATCCCTCCATCGAACCCAACCGCCTCCGCAATGTCGCCATTATTGCCCATGTCGTCCACGTCAAGACCATGTTAGATATAGCTGTTATAAACAGTAAAATAGTTGGTAGGTACAGTAATATAGTTGTTAGATTCAATTGTATAAATAGAAGGCATGTAAATCAGTTCTAATAACTTTGCAATGCAATTCAATATTCAATTTACAACATGGTATTATAGCAAATTGAATGGTTCTAGGACCAAACCAACATTCATTCTCATCATGTACCTCAACCAATACCTGAAATCAAGATCAGCTGTCATGTCAGACGACGGTAACTCGATTAATCAACACAACCTCAATTTTCAAAATCAAACCCCAAGCAAAATCTATCCAACCAATACCGAAGAGGACGAGCTGCCATGTCGAATGACGGTAGCTCTATCAATCGCTCAAACACGAAGGGGCAATACCGGTCAGATCCGAACGGATCATCATCCCGACCAGGCAAATCAAAACTCAGGTGCAGTCACTATGGAATGACCAAGAACACCAAGTAAGAATGCTTCAAGATCATCAGCTGCCCTGACTGGTGGAACGACAACCATAAACGAAGCAGAAACATGGGCTTTCGATGAGATGATAGCCACGCTTTAGCAGCTCACGTCTGAAACCGAAGGTGTTGAGACAACTTCGAGGATTTGGAAAGAGGAACGAATGGAAAAGCCGAACGAAGGAGCAACCGTAGGCAATATCACCTCCACCAGAAGCAACCAAAGCTTGACCAAATGGAGGAACGAACGGATAGACGATCGAATCGGGAACGGAGGACCGAATGGAGGAGCCTTCGGTAGTGCAACCTTCAGCAGGGCAACCGTGAATAACTTCACTGCCACCTCTTTTTCGTGGAATAACCGAGAGAGCTGCGTGAGGTTACCATCGACAACAGCCACAGAAGTCGAAGGAGCTGTCATGAACAGAAGGAGCTGCCATGTTCTCCATATACAGATGAAAGGAGAGTTGTAGGAGGAGGCACAAATGAAAGGAGAGAGACGACGGCAGCGAGAGCTGGAGAAGCGACGGCGATGCCATCGAGGCTAAGGAATCAACAAATGGAGACCTTATTTGCAGTTCGTCTATGCACTACTAAAATGAGAGTTGCGGTTGCTAGGGTTGAAGGAGCTTCTAAGTTTACAAATGGAGAAGGAATGGATGCTCGTACATCGAAGGAAGGAGGTAAAGGGTTTGGAATATTTTTTCCAAACCCTTCTACTCTTAACCCTAGCATTCCCCCCCCCCCCCCCCCCCCCCCCAAAGAATGAATATTATTGCAAACTAAACCTAATCCAAATTTTAATTACCCAAATTGGACCCATAAAAATGATATACTTGCAAATAGGCTCAAGGAAAATTTAGAAAACAACGAAATAATCCTGGAATGGATAGGAACCGTAAATATGGTCCAAAACTCAAATAAATTAGGAAAATCATGGATATTTGATTGTTGGGCCACTAATACAATGGCATTTGAAAAATTCGACATTAGGTCTCTGTCTAAACCAACAAAAACACTTGTTCAAGCAAGGAGGAATAATCCATGTAGAAGGAGGAGGAACTATTGAAATTTCATCAACATTAACCTTGTCTAATTGCTTGTATGTTCCGTCATTAAAACATAAATTATTATCAATTAGTCATTAAAACATGAGTTTTTTCATTTTTTTATTTTTACAACTAAATGCCTAAACTAAGAACCATACTGAACCGAATTACTGAACTGAACCGGATTATTGAACCAAACCAGATTTACTGAACCGTCTGAATTATTGAACCGAACCGAAACTGTTGTGCGCATGCTATCTTCAAACCGAGGAAAGTTGCTTCAAAACGTGGGAGACATATTATATTTTGTTATTATTGTTTTTGTTTTACTTTTGCTTTTGTTTTTACTTATTCTATCTCGAAAACTTGTGAAGACCCCGCGTGCTTTGTGACTGGAAGGCTTCGGTTCTGGACTTTGGAACAATCTGCGGACGAGCTGCGGACGGGTCTGGACTGAATGGAGCTGCAGAGCTGCAGATGGCTGAATGGAGCTGCTGAGCTGCAAATGGATCCGTGCAGCTCGACTGGATGACTGAACGAGGACTGGATGACTGGATGAGCAGCAAAGGGGAAGACTAGAATGTCGATTGGTGGTGTGGAAGACCGGAGGAAAATTGGAATGTCGACTGGTGTACGGAAGACACTTCGGAGATGCGGTGCAACGGGCTGAGCTAACGAACTGACAGCACCGAACCGAACTTAGCTGGTGGAGCTTGGACGAGCAGCGGAGCTTAGGCTGGGCATGTCTGAGGTCGAGGCAATGGCGAGCTAATGAGGAATGTCTGAGGTCGAGGAATGATGAAGAACAATGCAGTCAAGTACAATAGATAGATACAATTAGTTAGTACTAGTAGAGTAGTAGCAAATAAGGAATAAATAAATACAGAGAAACGCCATTCTCTTTTACTAATTAAAATGCAGTTGATGTGGACCGGTATTTCATTCATTTTCAGTATTCAAGCCATTAATTTTATGACATGATAGAACTTGAAATTGTATGCACGATCAAAAGAATTATTAACAAATAGAGCACTCTAATTAAGTATGTTCTACAGACTCGATTCGATGTCCTTCATTTCTGTCCTATCCTTTCCTGTTCGCTCGAACAAAGCAAAAGACGAGTTTTCATCTCCTTCTCCCTTCCCATTCTCTTATAAACCATACAAGAGTAGAACATGAACTTGATGGATACACAAAACCCTAATTCATTCATCATCCTTCCTATATTAAGGTCTCAGCCCAGAACTCACTCTCAGAATTTCAAAACATAATCCAGTGAATAGCTTACTCTATTTGAGTCCATACTATACTATCCCCCCTCCCCAGCTCCCCTCCCAATCTTATATACTTCACCATCAATCAACCAACCAACCATCTCCCATTCCCAAAATCCAGCAAAATCTAAGAATCCTAATTCATTTTTGAAGATTCAGAATCCGTGCCCTTACTCGCCTTTGTCCTGCCCTTCAAGGGTTTACTATCTGGAGACCCTTCTGCTGTTAGCATTCCCATCTTCTTCTGCAGATCTAGCAACGAATCATTCATCACCTTCCCTTTGGGACTCTTCTTCTCAGTGACAAATTTCAGCTCTAACTTGTACAGAGCACAGACATCAGAATTGTTCATCACATATTCAAACAAATGCCATTCAAAAGGACCTGGAGGTTGTGGGTCCATGTAATAGGACCTCTTGTGGCCTCCAAGTTCTTTCATCAGCTGCTTTCTTGACTCATGCCACCCACGACCATTGTAGTCTGACAGTGACCTCTGCTTTCTGTTTCCACTCTCGAATGCCCTACGTGGCTTGTCAAAGAATAGCCACTCCCTTAGGGTTTCACCTTCAAGGAGCACGAGATCAAACAACTCTGCAGGGTACAAATCAAGCCCATTGTTATTTTATCTATCTATGATGGATTTGAACAGTTTTGGGGGGAAATGAAATTTATCCAACTCAAAAACTTAAGCTAATAGGTTGGTTGTTGGTTGACCAACTCAAATTATCTAGGACACTGACTCTTTGTTTTGAATTAATCATTAATGTGGGAATCACAACAACAATTTAGTTTCTTGTGGACATAAGTCTCAATAGGAAAATACTTGCCAATTTCTATGTTAATTATAATAAGACCAGTGGAAGAATTTAATTGAATGTTGAAACAACAAGAGAATTGACTTACTAGAAGCATTCCATGGTGATTTTTCAATGGCAGCACCTTCACATTCAGGGATTCCAACATATTTTCCCTTCACTTTGGCAATGAGAGTAGAAAATAATCTATCATCTTTCAAGCCAATTCCTCCAGGGCGGAGGATAGGACCCTTACCAGAGCCCCCTTCATTAAACGCCAAATCTGCGTGCATACTGCTGCAGTAATCTTGACACCACTCTGCATTTTGAGTCTGAGCAGGTCTTTGGCAATCCCAAAGGGCACATATTGGACCCAGAAATGCTGAAGGTGGAGGACTGATACTCGGGAGGAGGACATTGTGTTCGAATTGTTTGACATCATTTGATTCGTCAAATGTGAAATCGCCAAGGTCTTGATTGAAATCAAGGAGATAGTCTAACTGGGATGCTAGCTCCGAGTCATGGATAACTTCATTCTGCATGGTTGAAGTTGAGCCACTGCAGTCATAAAATCTTTTGCACCTGCTCTGTTGCTGAATAAAATTTTGGAAGTTAATGAAAAATGTTCACTGAAGCTTGGAATAACAACTAAACTCAGTAACTACATATAAACCTCTTGAACTGCCACAAAATCTGGAGGTTGATAGCTTTGGAAAGCCGGTTCAGGCTTCAAGTTCGCTAAATCAGCCAATGTACTAGTTGCATCATCACTCTCCAATTGCAGAATACGGCGTATATCCTCTGAGAATAATTCAAAACTATCGGCCTAACAAATACACAAAACAGGGAGGTTAATCATACATCCTTGTTAAGTAGGTATGTGAAAGGACTACAAGTTCAGCTTTATTCATCAAGAGAAGATCCCATATTATCAAATTATTAAATGAGAAAAGGACCTAGCTCATACTCTAATACTGCTGGTCAAGCCGTAATCCCTACGGAATCATATATATGAGTCTTTGCACTGGACTAAGAGATGTAAACAAGATGCCAACAGCAAATGGATTGCTGAAGCATGTAAAAGATAAAACAGGATGCAGAAGGCAAGCACCTGTAGAGGAGACGTTTGAGAAGATTTACTGAACTCCTCCTTCAGCTCCTGAAGCAATTGAAGAACGTTCTCCATCAATACACTTACATCAGTGGTCCGACCATCTTTGCAAGCCACGTAAAATTTTGCCATGATCAATTGAATGTCATCAGTCAATTTCCTTGCCTTCTCAGACATAAGTTCCGAAGATGCAGAATCACTTATATTCTTTGAATTGTCCATATTTCTGCAGATGACAAATCAACATTATGAAATGTAGTCCAAATGAATCAGAACAATGAGATTCTCAGCAACTAATCAATTTGAAGAAAAGTTCAATTCTGTCTCTCTAGGTAGGGACAAATGGCTATCTGCAAAGAAAATAGGAAAAAAGTGCTAATGCTCCAGAAGTTTTAGAGTTTAGAGTAGTTTGTGAAAATTAATACTAATTGAAATTTTAATCATATGCGCAAGTTTGAAGCATCTTATTGAGTAGTAAACGAGGTTATTTGAAGATAGGCATTGGCAACTTCGGTAAAGATGACTAGTGGGTTTAGCCCATCAATTTTATGGCTTGCTGAAAAGTATTGCTACCTTCTACATTGGATCAGTCAGTTATCAAACCCTATAAAAGGCATTTACACCAGTTCCTTAGATGGAAAAAGAGTATATTAGGACATGGAAACGTTATCAGAGTACTAATTTCATTTTTACAGCTAATAACATCTTTTCATGCATAATGTACAAGACACTGCAACAACGAAAAAACATTACAATTTCTCGAGAGGCAATTCGGACACTTTGTGTCGAGCAGGCACATCATAAGAACTTTCATCCAATCACAACACACTGCCATTTATCGAAAAGATCAATAACAGCAGGCAACAATTAGCCCTAACAACAACAGCAAGCTTGATCCAACTTCAGCATTCGCTCGACCACAATTCATTGATTCCTAATTGATATCAACGACGCCGAGACGATGAAAAAAAATAGAAAAGTTGCAGTTTTTAACACGAAAACGATCAATTAGTACGAGAGAAAGTGAAAACAGCTCCTGATCAGAATTCCCTGATAAGCCATGAGAATCAAGCAATAACAGGAGATTACCGCAACGTGCGGGACTGTACTTGGAGATTAGTCCTCTAGGTTGAAGACTTGCCCTGGCCTTACGTCGGAAACCGCAATTCACCGTCCACTCTGCACCCGAGGAAGAAGAAGGAAACCGAGAGAAAATCGCCGCCGCCAGACAACTAGAGAGACAGCTAGTCTGGACCGGCCTGGACTTGTCAGGGTTGACTCTCACCAACCGGCCGGTTGCTGAGCTGTGATTTATTTAACCGTCAAGAACTGTCCGGCTCGGTAAGACCTCTATTGAACCAAACGAAATAAAAATCTTTCTTAAGATTTGTTAGTTGAATAATATACGGTAATCGTGTTTAACTGATGAATATGAAATAAACAGAATAAAAAATAAGAGATAATAATATAATATTATTTGATCAATTGATTGAATACAATGAAATATGAAAATTTTAATATTTGGTTAGTGAATAGTATATGAAAATAGAAAGAAATAGAGTGAAATGATATATATAATTAATTTAATTAATTAAAATATAAATAATTAATTTAAAAAAAATGAAAAGTCTAAAAATGATGCAATATGTTTGCACAAAACTTTAGTTACACTAACATGTTTTTTTTGTGACGGTTAATGGTCCTACATGTTTAAAACTATGGTAAATGGTACTTACGTTATTTTTCTGTTAAAAACTTTCGTTAAATGTTTTTTATATTTGCAAAATTAATCGAATATTTTTCTAAATATTACAACTAAACCTTACAAACTTACATTAATGCTACAAACAAGTTCCGACTCGATTCGAGACACACTTGGGCGAGGTCCCCTAGCCAGGGTCCGAACTTAGACCAAGTCACCCAACCTTGGGAACATGGTATGGGCTCGAACCCAAACCATGGGACCCCAATAGTGTAAGTTTCTAGGGCTTAATTGTAATATTTAGACAAATATTCTGTTAATTTTACAAATATGAAAAATATGTAAAAAACAAATTAGCAGAGAAATAACAAAAGTACAATTACTACCATTTTTAAACATATTGGACCATTCAAAACATTTTGGGTTGAAGAACCATTTTGTGCAAACATGTTGGACAAATTCCAGAATTTTTCCTATAAACGATTTAATTACACAATTATTAAATAAAACTTTCGTAATTACTAGGGAATAGTTGAAGGTATTTCGATTATTTCGACCACTATTCCTTATTTCGATCTTACCTGAAATGGCAAATCACGTCACAATTTAATAGAAAATGATAACGGAAAGCTAAGAAAGAGACTAGAATACAATTTTCACATTATAGTACTTCTTCTTTTTTTTGTATCATGCGAAAACACAATAATTTTCAAGATACAATCCGATCACATGATACTGATTATTAACCTATAAATAAATTCATCGGACAATTATTCTGTAGTGTACACCTCCATCATCCCGTGGAAAACAAATATGGAGTTGTGCGATGGAAAATGTAACAATTATGAGGTGGATTTGGCCGAAGCAGGATCTCATGTGTGGAACCACTCACTCTTATATTCATTCCATGACCTTTCAATAGGGCTGTCGATAGTTAGGGTATAGTACGAGTATAAAATATACCATAACCATACCATATTTTTAAACCGCATACCATAATCATAACCATTACGGATACAAATTTCAATAACATAACCATTAAAATAACTGTGGTTATTAACTATGGTTTTACCACAGACGCGATGAGCGTGTTCAAACTTCCCAAGACTTGGTGCAGCAAAATCAATAGCTTGATAGCTCGGTTTTGGTGGGGGGCTCAAAACGGAGACCGGAAAATTCATTGGGTAAGATGGGGTCAAATGACGAGATCCAAGCGTGAGGGCGGTTTGGGTTTCCGGGAATTGGAATCCTTTAATGCGTCTCTCCTGGAGAAGGCAGCGTACAGGTTGTTACTCAAGTCAAATGCTCTTTGGGCTCGGGTGCTAAAAGGGATCTACTTCCCCAACTCCGGGTTCCTTCAAGCGGGGAAGGGGAGTCGATCCTCGTGGGCTTGGTCGTGATATATGCTCCCGGTTGCTCGAGCAATTTTTTAAAAATATTTAAGAGTTTTTAAATTTTATTATTTCATTATCTCATGCAAATTAAGTTTAGTTTTACATTAATAATATTTTATGTAGTGCTCAATGCTTGTACTATTCTTGTATTATCCTAGGAGTCGGGTTGATCATGTTTTCGTTAGACCTCACGCACGACCAATGACGACAACGTGCACGCGCGTAGCGCGTGCCGGGGTCTAATGTATACTAAAACATTAGAGATTGTTACGATTGCTAGAAAAAACTAATATTTTTATATGTGCATTGATAGAAGTAATAACCATAGAAAATAAGCCAAAGAGTATTATATGGATATTAACATATATTTTTACAGTTCTGTGAAAAATATGTTTTTATATATTTATAACTCAACCTATTTTTGACTTATTAAAATAGTATATATATAATAAAAATATAATATATTATTATTATTACTAAAATAAATAAAAAATTACTAATGATTTTAATAATCTTTTGTAAACATATGCACTTTTTAATATTAATTTTAATTATTGACTCATGCATTTTTAACTAATTTTATGAACAAATACATTTAATAGAATATATAATTTTTGTATTTCATAATATAATTCATAATAACTTATCTATAATCTATATTATTAATTATAATCTATAAAGTTTTAATATTTTTATTATAAATAATTCAAACTTACAACAATGAAATTTTTAAATAATTATTATGGTGTATATTCACTGAAAAAATAGTTTTGTAAACCTTATAACAGTAAACTTATTATTTCATTTTTTAAAATAATTTTACACTATGTTCATGTAAAAATAATTTAAATATATTATACTATGTACCATTAAAAAATAACTTATAAATATAAAAAATAAAACATACTATTAATTAATTGCATAAAGTGGATATCTAGTTTATGATTAATCTTTTTTTTTGTTTTTTGATAATTATGGATTAAAATAACCGCTATAGGTGACAATTAATCACCCAAGTTCAAAATACACAACCAAAACTTGCTAACTTTAACAATTCGCGAAACAGAAAAGCTCACAGCGTCTTTCCGGAGTGCGATAATAGTTTCCTTCGGAGGAGAGCTATGAATTTCAAACACATGTCGTTGTTTGAGCGTCATACCCGCCATGATATCCGCTACCGCATTCGCTTTTCGAAAAATATGTCTGAACTTCATTCTTTCGAACTGCATCAATAGCTTCCCGCAATCCGCAATGATCGACATTAATTTTTGATTTGACATATTTTCATCAGAGATTACCTTATGGGTTAAGAGGGTGTCCGTCTCAAGGTGAATAGATTTTAATCCGAGTGTCTTTGCCAAAAGCAGTCTGTCTCGGATGGCCCAACATTCCGCAGTAAAACTGTTTGAGCAACCCAAATTCCTTGAGAATCTTGCAACCCATTGACCCATGGAGTCTCGGATGACCCCACCGGCTCCAGCGAAACCTTGATTTCCCTTAGCAGTTTCATCTGTGTTAATTTACCATGAGGTGATACGGTATACTCCTTCCTATTATTTTAATGATGATAGATTGTTCATATCTTTTTTGTATCATTGCTTTCTCATCACTTGATATGGTAAATGATAGTTTCCCAGCAGATTCCTCTTCATCATGGCCTCTTGAGGGAGACGATTCAGATGAGTTTGAATATTCGCGATAGAAAGCATTTTTGTATGTCCATGGGACAGTCCCTGCCAGTTTTTCCTTGTAAGAGATTGAACTTGTAGCTGCCTTTGGTGCAATCTCTTCCATATCATGTAGATTCTGCAGCTGATTTTTCTTGAGTTTGGTGTTGCTATTTAAGAGTTCTGCAGTCTCTACTGACGTGAGGGAGTGAGAGAAATTTGAGAGCATCCTAGAGTTACTTGGCAGTATACATTTATGATTAATCTTGATCAATTGTATAACTCCTAACGGCTCTATATATAATTATATGATAATAATCTCCCCAATTCCAGCTCATGCAACGTCCAGACCCCGCACTTCTTATCCCTTAAATCCCTCTGATCGAGATCCAAAACATATTCACAACACAATAATAATGGCTCCATCGCATCTTCTTCTCTTTGCTGTCACCTACTCCATCCTTTTCCTCCTCTCTCCCGCCATTGCTCAGTTTCCGGCCGCCCCGGCCCCATCTCCTGCCACCCTCAACATCACCGGAATCCTCGACAAAGCTGGCCAATACAAAACCTACATCCACCTTCTTACCATCGAGACCCAGGTCGCCACCCAACTCGCAAATCAGCTCAACACCTCCACCGAGGGCCTCACCGTCTTTGCTCCCACCGATAATGCCTTCAATAGCCTTAAGGCAGGGACCATCAATTCACTGTCTACGCAGCAGCAGGTTGAGCTCCTCCTCTACCACGTCCTCCCAAAGTTCTACGCCATCGACTCACTTGTGACAGTCAGCAACCCAGTACGAACACAAGCCAACTATGGTCTCAACTTCACGGCACAAGGCAGCCAAGTCAATGTCTCGACAGGGATGGTCGAGACTCAGATCAACAATGCGTTGTACTCAGATTTTCCACTAGCGATTTACCAAGTGGATAAGGTCTTGATTGCACCACAGTTGTTCGAGACTCCTGCTCCGGCCACGTCGTCACCTCCACCGTCTAGAGAGACCAATACCACAGCTACTGCCAAAGCAACATCCTCAACGAACAACAACGGTGCAAGTACGAGGAACGTGTGGTTGAGTTTGGCCGTTGGGGCTGTCGCCATATGCATCGGACTTGTTTGTTGAGAGTGGCAATTCTATGTTGAGAGTGGCAATTCTAGAGAGGATTGTAGGTTGTGGACGTATCTGTTTCATTTTCTACTTATATCATTATTGTTTCATTTAAGAACTAATAATTTGAATTTGTTTTTAAGAACATAATTAATGGCAAGTTTAATCGATATTTGAATTTTTCTTGGTTGCCCACTAAACACATATTTTCTAAATCAACAGACTAATATTGTACATCTAACTCTATTAAATTTAATTAGTTGGTTGGTTGTTGATAATTATATTAGTCTCAGATCTAGATAGCTAAGCGACCACATGCAAATGAAACATGGGACGGACTATATATTTGCTTTTAATGCTAGAAGGGACACCTAGTGGATTGTAACTTGTAAGTGAATCAAGTTGCCACGTGTTTTAGTAATAAATATACTTCTATCTATATTTATCTATCTTTTTAAATTTTATTGTCATAATAAAAAAGTATAAAATGCTCTTACTAGCAAATATATATATATAAAACATTTTGAAATATAACCTAATGTGTTCGGAAAAAATAGTTCACTTTTCAAAGAGATGCACTCGCGATGGATAGTGGATACTGTGTTGCTACTTTACAGCGGATGCTGCACAATATTAAAAATTAAAGGGCATACTTAGTAACATACTACTGTTAGAAATTTAATTATAAACAAATAAAATAAAGTAAATAGATGATAAAATTACAAAATTACAAAATTTTGATTTAGTTGTTCAAACTTAATTAAATATTTAGACCTTAACTTTAACTAGAGTATCTGGTCAATTTGTAAGTTAAAACTCAATAGTATTGACAAATGTTAGTTTATTATTCAATTATCTACTCACGGTTGGGTATCGATACTAATGATTTTTTTTCCAGCCAATAATACTGATGATTCAATACCACATAGAGTCCACAAGGTCTTCATGGCCCAATATCATGTTAGAGGGGTCAAAACCAAACCATTCAAGTCTGGACTGATCAACACTCAAGGTAATTTGGAGCCCATAAGAGCGGTTCAACATCAAACCTGAAACCAGAGTGATTACCACATCCCTAAGTGGTCGCCAAAACCACAACTGAAATCTCTCACTGTGCTCACCATGAGAGTGCTCACCATGAGAGTGCTCGCCAAGAGAGTCTAACCTCTCAACTCTGGTCTCACAACCTCTAGAATTAATAGGGTCATGGTCATAATTAAAGAATAAATTCCTGGAGCGTTACATGGGCGAGCGCCAATTACTGAAGTCAAATTCCTTCCATTAACCCCGCCAAGAGCTAATCCAGAACCCCGACGCGATGCAAAAAGAAAAGAAAGACAAATGGGAATGTGAGAAGTCTAGATCTGAAGCCCCCATGCCAAGTAATAGATAAGTTCTTGAGTATTTCACGCCACTCAACATGTATATCTCGGCAATCTTGGTAGAAATGGAAATGAGGTCCTTGGCTAGACCCCAATGCCTCGAAAGATTGCTCGGCCCATGGAAAACAATATTGAAAGCTATTGTCCCCATCATAAAGCGAATGGCCACAAGACCGATGATTGTCGTATACTCAAGCGCGTCATCGAGAAGTTAATCCAGAGATGCATATTCAAAGAGTTCGTGGCGGGAAGGGAGAGAAGTCGAACGCCCCCACGTAGAACTGCTCATCAGTTCTTCAAGAACAATATGATCCTTTCCAAGGCAAAAATCCCTCAATTCCGTCATATCTCCGTTTATTTCAGACGGTTTAGAAAACATGTGCGGGTCACGTGCGGTTTCAAATTTTGAAATGACAAAATTGTCATCATTTCAAATTTGGTCCAATTGTGTTCTTTGTTCTTGGTGAGTATCGAACAACCAGCAGCAGGAGCAACTCGGGTCATATGGGTTACTGCGTTTTCGGTCAACCCCGAGCGACGGTGTTGGAGGATGTCAGTTAAGGAGGCGATGGAAATTGCAGGGAGGTTGGAGAAAGTGCAGAAAGCAATAGAGAGGTCAGTTGATGATTTGGATTTATGATGGGAAGGCTCTTGGATGAGTTTGATTTGCTGCAACGGAAAGCTCAGGCTTTGAATTTGAATGTAATCGATTCAAAGATTAGTACGATGATACCATAGCTTGGTTTTACTGCTGAGGAATCAGATAGGCTGGTAGCTTCTTTTAGTAGTGGGTGGTAGATGAGAATGTCTTTGGGCAAGATTCTTCTTCATGTATCTTATAACTGCACTATGTATGCAATGGTTTTTCTCTGTAAATTAGTCTGTTAGTTAACTAGGGTATAACTTATGACTCATTTATACCCACTAAGGACAGGATCTTAATACACAAATGCTCGCTCGAATGTTCAAAATATGCTTAGAATCACATTCTACTTGTATATTGTCGTGTTCTCTTAAAATAAGGTGTTGACTCTATGAAATTTAATGAAATAAGCACTAAGGTTTAGTCTTTTACTTAGATTATGTAAATTCTATGACATTTTAGCCCTAAATTACTTTAATTCAGATTTGCAATTGATGGCAAACGGTTTTCGTAACAGTTGAATGAACTTGATAGCTAATGCAGACATCGATTGTATGGATCCTGACTTATTACTACTTGGCGAGCCCACAAACCATCTTGATCTCGACGCCATTGAATGGCTAGAAGGCTACTTAAACAAGCAGGATGTTCCAATGGTCATCATTTCCCATGATCGAGCTTTTCTTTATCAACTTTGTACAAAAATTGTTGAAACCAATATGAGAGTATCGAGAACATTTGAGGGAAACTACTCTGAGTATGTCTTGTCAAAAGAGGAATGGATTGAGGCACAATATGATGTGTGGGAGAAGCAGCAAAAAGAAATTGAGCATACAAGAGACTTGATAACTAGGTTAGGAGCTGGAGCAAACTCCGGTCGTGCTTCTTCTGATGAAAAGGTATTTTGACTTAAGTTAGAAGAAGCAAGTTCACCCAAGTCGGTCAGTTCCAATCTCATGTGGCAGAGCAGCTCACCTCCCGTGTCTTATGTTTGTTCTTGTATTTTGGGTTGGATTGATTGATGCCTTAAAGAATGGCAATTTGATCACTAAAAGAGCATGTGTTACGCACATGATCAGGTTCCGTTAAAAACAAACAGCTAAGTGACGGAATGGAGAGATTTTTCATTTTGTCTAAACATTATGACTAAAATTTAAAATTTTAAATATTAAGAGGGATTTCAAATTCGGTTTAAACTTTAGGGGGAAATTGACAATTAACCCTTTAATTAATTAACTAATCATTTTTTCTATTAACTACATATGGTCTGGTTCATGTCAATGCAGGAACGAAGTCAGGATGCACATTGAGTGGGGGCAAACTGCCATTAAAGAATTATTTACTTAGCTACATAAGAATTATTTAAATAAAAATAATATACTAATCTAATAATATTATGCTATTATCACTTAGCATGTTACGACAATAAATATACTAAAAAAAAACAGAGCACAAGTCTAGACTCCACTAGTTATAACTCACAAATGAATTCATTGTGGCCCACGATAATAACTTCTCAGCCCAATAAACTCTCGGTCCAATTCTCAAACCTTCTTCTTCATCTCCTTCGTTCCTGTACGACAGAACTGCAGAACTATTCTCCAACTTCTTCTCTCAGCATGAATGAAGCTGTTCAGGTCCAGAGAAGGCAATTGCCATGAAATTGAAGGTATTGAAGGTATACACTACTGCCATTAAAAATCAGGACGTCTCGAGATTGAATTTACCCGTCCTACCCGTGAATAAATTAAATCAGCTCTGATCCGCCTCTTCTCCCTCCCCCGAGAAACCCTAGGCCTATCTGTTGTAACATTTCTCTTGCAGTCTTCCTGGCGCTCCAGTGGAGGTTCCAATCTTCCTTCTTCCTGCAGTCGTTCACTTCAGTCTGAGTCTTTCTTTTTCTAATGTATATACTTTTACAATCAAGACTGACGAAGATAATCGCAGGCTCGCAGCTAGCTTTCCAATTATAAAATTCGTCACACAATCCTCAAATTCTTAATGCAAATATGTCGTTGCTTGTAAAATACAAAATAGACATAAATTATGAATTTACGATGAGGATAACAACTCTCCATAGCACCACCTACGTAAAGACGGGTACTGCAACTGCTCTTTAATGCATGTCATGCAACGTCCAATTATATTCACCTGTGTATGATCCCTAGTTAAGGCTTCGGGTCGGGTCACTTTTGTGGATTATGTGGCTTGGATCTCAGAACCCATATGAAAATGCAACAATTGGAGGTAAACTAGCAGACTTGAGCTAGCCTCAAGCTTCTTCACAAGACATAAAATTTGGGTTGTAGTGGGCCCCCATTTGCATTTTTTTGCCAAATGTGGACGGTGAGTCTCCATTGATGAAAAGTAAGAAACCCAATAAGGAGCAAAGAAAGGTAATTTTAGTAGTATAATGACACGTTCGTTTCGCGGAATAGGAATGGAATAGGTGTTACGGATTCCGTAAAAAGTTGTTTTTTTGCGGAATTAAAAAAGGGCTAGTGTTATACATTTCGTGCAAAAAAACTCGGAATTCCTAAGTCGGGCGCACTAAGAGTCCGGAATAGGAGGTTAAATGACGAAAGTGCCCTTATTAACTTCTCATATTGACCTAACTACCCTCCTTTCTCTTCTTTACCAACCGAAGAAGCTCCCCTGCTCCTTCATTCGAAGCTCCTCGCGATGCTCTTCTTTCCTCAGGTATGTTCATCCCCGCGATTCTGGGTGCATCCCTGTGATTCATCTCCGCGATGCTCTCCTTCATTCCCCGTGATTATGGGTTCGAACATAACCTAGAATCGGTGATAGTGGGTTCTGCTCGAACCCAGAATCGATGACTGAGTTGTGTTGAAGGTTGCGTGCTTTTACGGCAACGAGAAACGTTAGTTTTCAATTGAACTGATTGATTTGTTCTGTTCGGGAGTTGGGGTGGTTAGTGTTAGTTCATGGGAATTGTATCATGAAAAAGTTCAATTCTGGTTAAACTCACTCGTAAGCTTCATTTCTTGTGATGATATTAATATTGGCGTATGCTTGGTTTCATGTATGGAAGTGATTGCTCAATTTCGATTTGGTAGGTTAATTGTCTAATCGATGTGGTGCAAGTTGCAATCAAGACATCTGATTTAAGTATTTTGCTATTCTTGAGTCGGTCATTGTGAAAATCAGTCTCTACAGTTTACTCTATACTATGGCATTTTCTCGTGTTATTGTAAATGGTTGTTTTCTAGGCTAAGAATCTCAGATGTATGCATCCGTTGTTCAATTGAAGATCCCTATATGAAATAATACCATTTCATCATCAAATTTCACTTGAAAACAACCCACATGCTTGATAGTAATTTTTAGTTGTGATTTTCTGTTATACATCAGTGATTCTATTAGTAGGATTCTTCTGTTGTTTTTAATTAATCATGTTGATCTGTTGTTCTTCTTTATTTTTCAGGTCTTTGTAGCATTAGATTAAAGAGTATATTTACACATGGCAAACCCTAATGGTAGATTATCATACTCATCAATCTCAACGACAAATAAGGAATATAAAAGGTTTTCCTATGACCTCGACCTTCAAGGTTTTCCTATGACGCAGTTTCCTATGGCAAACCCTGATTCTGGGTTCGAACGATTCCGGGTTTGAACAGAGCTCCGAATCACCGATTCTGGGTTCGAACCTTCAATGTATTTGTTCGGTTTGCTGTTATTGCTTATTGGGTTGATGATATTGATTGGATTGTTGTTATTGCTCGGATTTATCTGTTCTTGTTCGGATATTTGGGTTATTGCTCGGATTGTTGTTATCTTGATGTTTATTGATCGGATTGTAGGTGTATGGTCACTTGATTGTACGTGTATGATTATTTGTAATGGAATGTGATATTTTGGATATTATAATTATGGTTTTGTCTATGCATATATGGGAATTTACAACGGATATGAAGAAATAGATGTTGTGGATTATATATTGTGGATTGTTAGAATCCATGATATACAAAGGATTGCCCTTTAAAATTAATTATTTTTTGTTAATTATATTTTAATTTAAATATTTTAATTTTTAAAATCAATTAATACAAATTATATGTAGTATATACTATACATATACAAAGAGAGGCAAATATGTCATTTTACCACATTCCATTCATTTTCCATAAACAATTACACCAAAGAAACAACATAATTCATTATTTCATTCCACCAAATAAACAAATTCGTGTTATTATCTCATATTACTTATTCTCTATTCCTATCCCTTATTCCGTATTTTTTATTCTGAATTTCGTGAAAGAAACGTCATGTAAGACATTAATAAAAAAAACATGCAAAATATAGTTGAACTAACAAAGCAATTCTTAGAATCGTATTGTGATTTGAACAAAAAGTAATATTGATAAACGTAAACAAATAATTAAGTAAATTATTAATCTTATATATATATATATATATATAGTGTATAAGTTGAAATAATTCACCCCGTCTAAATAATTTGGATGGTTTGATTTTTTTCATAGTTAGCTATTGTGATTACAACATATCAACCCTTTAATTGCAATTTATACATAAGTATATGCAAGCACCAATAACGAAGAGACGGACACGTACGTAAACCAATTTCTTGGAACTAAGATTTTTAACACGCTCAATTACGCATTTTCTCGATTGGTATCCTCCGAGAATGTGTGATCTCATCCTTCCTCTTGGGGTTTAAGCTTTACAGCGATGCGTAGTATGATTTGGTTTCTTCAATACTGATGGCAATTGAGGCCATGGTTTTGGTTTTGGTTTCTTCAATAATGTGTGAATGTTCAATATTGTAAAAAGTAATGTCGTACTTTAGGGGAATAAAAAAAGTTGAGTGAAGAAAAGGTAGAGTATGGGACCTCCAGCCGATACAACATGATATCTCGGAGACGGAGCGGAGTGCGATTCATGCGATGTACCTTGGAAGAACTGAAGGGGATGACAGGTGGATATGGCCGGAATCGAGAGGAGGGAAGGTCACGCCCAAACTGGTTTATCGAAAGCTTCGAGAGGTGGGCCGTGTGGGTGCTCGGGCTGAAGGCGAGACCCAAAACCGAGTAGGAAGCAGCCCCGAACCACCTTGGAGGGAACTATGGCAGAGTCGATCAACACCCAAGGTAAAAACCTTTCTATGGCAAGCAGGTCACAATGCGATACCGGTCTTCAAGATATTGGCGAAGCGTGGCATAGGGGTGACATCGAGATGCACGTTTTGCACGGAGGAGGAAGATGTAAACCATGCGCTGTTCGAATGTGCTTGGGCGAGGAGGGTGTGGCTCGGCGGTATGGGCATGCGATGGGACCAAATGAACGAGGAGATGCGTGCGGGATGGCTCCTACAAATAATGCGAATGCAGGTTGAGGGAGGCCCGGATGGAGAGAAGAACCGCTTACGCGCGGAGTGCCTCGTGTGGGAAATTTGGAAGGAACGGTGTCGAGCCGTGTACGAGGGGACCGACCCAATACCAAACAAGGTGATAGATGCAGCGCGCGACCTTGCCGAGGACTGTTGGAGGGTGACCCGAGCTGAACCGAACGACTTAACACCAAATGGGCAATGTCGACAACCTAGATGGTGCCGACCAAGTATAGGAACGATCAAGCTCAATTGTGATGGAGCGTGGGACCCCAAAACAGGAAAGGCGGGAACAGGAGTTGTGGCGAGAGACTGGCGGGGAATTGTGATTGCCGGGCGGAACACTTCCGGGAGAGACGGGAGTGCCATCATGACGGAGGCGAGAGCGGTGTTACAAGCGGTGGAATTAGCTTTGTATAATAATTGGACTCATGTGATAATAGAGTCGGATGCTAAAGAACTTATACAGGGGCTAAAGAAACCGGATGAAGAGTGCTGCTGGGAGATCAAAAACATTATCAAAGATATTCTGAATGTGGCAAGAAGAATCCCGACCGTCAAATGGGAATTTGTAAGAAGAAGCGCAAATAGATGCGCAAACTGGATTGCAAGAAAATCCAGACAGGGGATGTGTCCGATAAACTGGACATTAATACATCCGCCTTCTTTTATTTCAATTTGTATTTTGGATATTACGGGTTCGGAGTTTGAATGAAGATGATTTATGTTGGGAAAAAAAAAAAAAAAAAAAAAAGGTAGAGTGAACAGTGAAACGATATTTGGTTTGTGCACTATCCATAAAAAACAGCAAGCCTGCATCACCCACTATTTGAAATGCATAACGAAGTGATCATTCTAGGAATCTGTCATGTCACACGACAGTGGTGGTCAAACCTAAAACGAAACAAAAGATCGTATTTTTGCGTGTCAATTCGTAAATAATATATCACAAATATTAGGAAAGTGGGGGACGGTTGAAAAGGTAGGTGATGAATATATCCCAAGGAAATCAACCATAGTTAGGTGCAATGTGATTTAGAAAATCTTCAAGAGTAATTCATTAATGAATTGGAGCATAATAATTATGCCGTGACCGGCAAGGTGGAAGTAGAATAACAATAACGCATAAGGGTGACGGAAAAATATTATATGTATGGGTCAATAATACCCATCATTATCAATATCATTACGTTGCGTTAATATCATTACGTTGCCTTGCATTTCATTTCATTTCATTTTTAGTAATCTAACGTGCGAAGATCATTTTGTATTATGTTCACATGTGCCAACTTCAACTTCAAGCATTATTGAATGATCTGATCCAAAAGATAGCCTATTGGATATATATATATATGTGGGTAATTAAAGAAAACATGAAACGATCGATATAAAGACATGCAAATTAATTTGTGCGTTATATCACAAATTTTACTAGTTAAAAATACAACCCACTGGGTTACAACAACGTGATCAAAATATATTCAATAAGATTGTTAAAATACATTTTAGTGTTATTAGTTCATGTGAGAAATTTTATGTTGCATCTTAATTATAATAAAGTACATGATTATTACTTAGATAAAAGTGATATGTAAGGGACGAAACATATCATTAATTACTCTTAAATTTAAATTGTAAAGCAAATTTAATATGTGTACATATTTGATATTTATAAACTATAATGTTAAGTTGTACAAATTAAAAAGAGAATTAAGACAAAACGATAAGTATAAATGTAAAGTAAAGATAGATAATTAAAGTTTTATAAACTTATGTAAATAATAATTAAATTGGAAACTTTAAAAAAATAAATAAAACTATAGGTATATACTAAAATTGCTAGTTGAACTTTACACGAGCATGTTATTTGCTAGTTGAAATTGATTTTCCAGAGTAAATTGATAGTTGAACTTACATAAGGCTAAACCAATTTTATGTTAAACTTGATGGAAAACACTTTAGAAATTTGCAAAAAAAAACTAAAGTTTAATATAATAATAATTTGACTTCAAATTTGTATAATACATTCTATATAAAAAAAAACATATTCCCAAAACTAGTAAAACTAAATTTGTGAAAATATTTCACAAAAAGTGTAAAAAAAATATTTTTGAATTAAATTCTTTAAAACTTTCTTTTACAAATTTGAAATAAAAATTCAATTTTGAGGTTTAAGAAGTTTATTTGATTCTTTATATAAAAAAAAAAAAGGTCATTTTAGATTCATAGTAAAATATTATGATGTTTTTAGTGATTTTTTAAATTATTTCCCGTTAAGTTCGTATTACACAGCCGTGTAAACTATAACTAACAATTTAGTACTTAACTATTTAAATTAATTTACATACCATACCATTTAAAAAACAAGATTATACATATTACATGAATTAATTAAAAAAAATATAAACAAGACTTTAACGTATCTGAGCTAAATTAATATATATATAGTGTGTGTGTGTGTGTGCACTTAACAAACGTGTTAGGTGAGGTGTACTATATATCCACTTGGCCAGAGTTGGGGTACCAAAAATGAAATTCTCAGCAACCTCGTCCAGCTCTACGTCACATATTACGTCACCATGGGGAAAATGTAGTTCCAGAAGTGATTTGACTATTTTTGACAAAGTAGGTACCAACCGTACAAAAAATAAATTAGAAAAAATTAAGAAAAATAAGTATATAAAAGAATATTTCAAAATTTAGGCTTAAGTCCGGGTAGCATTTTTTCAAAAATACTATCCTAAATAGCTTTTTTCTCAAAACGCTACCCAAAGTTTGCGTTGGTTCCAATTTTTTTTCTTTTTCGACGATTCAATATTTAATTAAAAATTAAATTATTTATTTAAGTTAAAATATTATAGTAAGTGGATATTTTAATTTAGATTCGAATTATGCAAAAAAAAAAAATTGAATTTATACATGGACTGTACGCTCTACCGTAAGTTGAGATATGAAAATTTGACTTAAAAAAATATAACACATACTCTATAAGTCCAAACTCAACACGGTTACCGACATTTATGACGAAATTCAATTATCTATCTACTCTATTTTTTAGATAAAATTACTTTAATGTATATATATATATATATATATATATATATATATAGTTTTTTACGTATCGTATTACATGGTCAGTCTGAGAGCAAAACATTAACGAGTAGCTAGCGTCATTTATGCTGTAATTAAATTATTTACTCACTATAATTTTTTTTTATTTTTTTTGAGTAAATATATAATTAAATTTTTCACGTAATGCATTTACTCATTTTGCTTAAATTATAGGACAAACAATGTTACGTTAGAAAATTAAATATATATCAAATCTAAAAATCTAAAAACATTAGAGTATGTAGATAATTGAATTTTGCCATTAATATCGTGAACCGTGTTGAGTTTGGACTTATAGAGTATGAGTTATATTTTTTCAAGTCAAATTTTTATATCTCAACTTACTATAGAGTATAGAGTCAATCTGTAAGTCCAAATTTAATACTTTTTCCATCATTCGAATCTAAATTAAAACATCTAATTACTATAATTTTTTAATAGATACATAATTTAATTTTTAATTAAACATCGAGTCGTCGAAAACGGAAATAAAAAAAACTGAAACCAACGCAACCTTTGGTAGCGTTTTGAGAAAAAAAAATTGCCAGGCATGCTACCTGGGGTATTTTGCAAAAACAATTAACGTGCTATCATGGATAGCGCTTATGCCTCGATTGCAAAATATTTTTTTTTTTTATATATTTACTTTTTTGTCTGAATAGTTTTAATTTTTCAAAAAACTCCAACTTGTTGACTATTTGAATCGGTAATGACAGGCTGGTGATATTAGCAATGTTGTTGACACGTGGAGGGCCCATGGTTGAGATCACCGTCTAACTTTGTGACGGAAGAAAGAGATTTTTTTTTCCAAAAGAAAGAGATGGCCATGTGAATTGTGAAGGCTTCAAAAATCAATCATTTTGTCCGCGTTACTTGCTTTTGATGTCATCCTTGCACCGTCCGTCCGCCGTTGGACTATTTTATTTATTAAATTCATCATCTTATTTTATTTTTTTAAGAGAGGATGACGAAGTGTGGTTTTCGTAGCTGGAACTTTTGTCCTCAAATTCACTTAAGTCTTAAATTTGTGTGCAATTTTGTCGTTGCCGACAAGAATAACTTCAAACAAAAATAATTATAGACAATTTCCTCGTCCTTCGTCCATCCTTTGCCTCGTCAGTAATTTTGTTTTCCTTCTTAAAATTTTAATATAAGAACGCTACACTTCCGGCCAATTATGATCGTTAGCTTACCTTGAGGATCTCTGGGCTGGGGACCAATATAACGGAATTTTTTCACTAAATATACCTCATTCTATAATTAAATATCAAAATGTCTTACTTTTTAAATAAAATACGAAAGTATACCTACCCGTGACTAGGAGTCGCAAGTGGCTTGTCGGAGGTGGATAACTGAGTTGTGCCGTCAGTTACACACGCGACTACAAATCGCGGGTGATTCAAAAATAAATCTCACCCGCAAATGGTAGTCGCGGATGGGTGATAATTAAATTTCACCCGCGACTCCTCGTCGCGTGTGGGGTAACTTAAAACACAGCAGACCCCCTTTCCTGCTGTGTTTTCTTCGGCCCCCCCGGTGCAGAACCCTACCGTAGGAGCTTCCACGCCTCGTCGATGTCAGCCTTCGGTCCAGTCGAGCCACCTTCAACCCGACGTCGTGCAACCGAGTCGCCTCCTACCTCACGTCGCCGCCTCCCTCGCCAGAAAAGGTAACATAAGTTTTTTTTTATTTGAAGGAATTTTTTATGTAGATTGCATAATTGTGTTGAAATTATTTATTGTTTTTTGTTTAATTGTTTAAGTAGATAAAATTGTGTGATATATTGCATAATTATGTATAATTGATGTATTATTTGAATGTATTTTTTTTTAAAATAACAATTTTTATATTGCATTATTTTGTACAGGTCATGCAACGTGACCAATGTAGTTCTTCACGGTCGTCCTTCACTTCGCAAAATGAGTCATTTGATCTGTCTCTTTTATATACCCAACTGCAACACATGTCACAATACATTGTGCAAGATACAATAAAGTTGTTTTTATTAATAAATTAAATGTAATTTTGACATTGTTAATTATTGTTACATATTTCTCTTTAATTATTAATTAAATTATAGGTTAGTACGAGTAGCCGCTGGAAAGACGATAATTATTCGTGAGCTGAAAAATGTTGGGTTTTAGACCATATGACGCGTTATTGGGTAGATATAGCTGGGTTTGGATGAGCATTCGATATTTCGCGTATTAAAATTGATGCGAATTTACTACACGCCATTGTTGAGAGGTGACGACCCAAGACACATACCTTTCACCTAAGATGGGGGAAATGATCGTAACCCTTAGAGACGTCCAAATGTTATTGGGTTTACGAGTTAATGGTCCACCCGTAACAGATTGGTATCGATTGATAGAGGGTCGATCTGCCAACTTTATGCTCAAGATTACTAGGAGTAGTCCCTTCACGTGAGCATAATAAGATCGACCGAAATGATGTCTCTCTTGCCTGGTTGAAACGGATTTTTGAGAAGAAAGAAGGTGATGCAGATTGGATTCCATCAACAGAGGAAAAAGCCATTATAAGAGTCCGATGATATATTTTGCATCTACTGGGAGTATTTTTATTCCTTAATACCAGTGGGAACAAAGTTGCACTAGAGTATCTTCCGTTATTGGAATATCTACATTTGACAGCTCAATTCAGTTGGGGATCTGCTGTATTGAGCTATCTGTATTCCGGGATGTGTAAAGCGGTGGCGGCTAAGAGAACCAACGCAACATGATGTGTTGTATTACTACAGGTAGATAATCATTCACAATACTTTAGTAAGAATATATTTATGTTGTCGTAGTCTCACACATTCTGTTACTAATTTGGTAAAGCTTTGGGCGTGGGAGCATCTGTCTGTTGTAGGCTTGGCCAAATAAACCGGTTCGGGCAAACTGGTCTGGTCTGGAACTGGTTTGGTTCGAACCGGTTCGGCCGAACTAGTTCCAAAACCAGACCAGTGTTTTTTGCCTTCAAATAGAACAGTTCAAAATAGTACCAAAAATCCAGTTCGAATCGGTTCGACTCGACTCGTTTTTTGATACTGGTTTATACTTAAATTTAAATCAAACCACTTTAAACCTATATAATTTTAGAACCGGTTTGAAGCAAAATCAACTAAACCTAGAGATGTCTTCAATAAACCAAACCTAGAGATATATTGTACTCTCGTATGTTGATGTTGGACAGGATTTTAGTCGGTTGTGAAACAGATTTTCAATCGGTTCAGTGTGTTTTTCAGTCGGTTCAGTGTATTTTTCAGTCGGTTCAATGTTTTTTCAGCCGGTTCAGTGTTTTTCAGTTGGTTCAGTATTTTTTTAGACGGTTCAGTGTGTTGGATAGGATTTTCAGCCGGTTTAGGTTCGGTTTGAACCGGATTATTTCCGAACCAAAATTGTTATTAAAAAAAACAGACCAGAACAGTTCGAACCGGTTCTGAATCGGTTCGAACCAGACCAGTTCTTTTTTCCTTAAACCAGACCAGTTTTTTTAGAAACAGAAAAATGTACTGGTTTTTTTCAAACCAGACCAGTTCAGTTCAGAACTGGTTCGGCCCCGAACCAGTTCAGTTCAGAACTGGTTCGGCCCCGAACCGGTTCATGAACAAGCCTAGTCTGTTGGGAGATCGATGATCAAGAATAAAGGATTAATCTGTATGATTGCTCCATTGGGATGCGGTAAGTATTTGCGTTTATATTAATCGTATATTGCAATTTAATATTTTCTAGTGTATGAGATAAAAACATTTTGTGCTATATTAGGTGGGTACCACCAAAGTCGGGGGAAAAAATCATCAAATGCACGTTCGATAGTTTTACAGAGATGAATTGATTGCATTAACCATGGAGCATGTGAGTATGCATTTAATTATGTTTACATTAAAAAATTGAAGTAATTGTGAACATACCGTCAATATAATTAACAATTCCATCGTCTAATGTAATTCTACAGTCATAACGAATGATGAAAGTCGTCATTTTTTGAATAATTCAATCACCTAGTTCATAAGAAAATATTAGATAATAATTGATATTTTTCTCTACAAAAAATGATACAATATAAAATTCTTATTTAAACACAAAATCATATGTAGTACCTTTAGGAGAAATGTCTTCACGTACTCCACCGCGGTTGGAACGGTAATTGTAACGGTCTTTCCACGGGCGACTCTTAGTCGCGAGTAGGTATACTTTCGTATTTTTTTAAAATTCGAGGGCATTTTAGTATGTAATGATAGAATGAGTTATATTCAGGAAAACAAAATATATATATATATATATATATAACGCACTACCCAGTACCACCCTATATATATATATAAAAGAAAAATTGGAAAAGAAAAGGGTCATGTGTAGCACACGGAGAAGAATTCTCACGTTCGTGACGGTTGTAGCAACCGTTGTCGGCCTCAACAAATGAAGACGGTCATTTTACTCACACACACATTTTATTTTCCTTCGGTTTGAATATCCCCAAGGGTCAGTTTTATTTCATTGACCAGCTGTGTGTGTTCCCACTTATGCATTGCCAATTTACTATAAATAATGCACTCAACATGGGAGTACGTTACGTACCAATACAACCCCATAACTGGACAATGATGGATTGTTTTATGAAATGTCACGACTTACAATTACATTAAGAAGTAATATTTTGGATAACTTTGATTGGACGACGCTACTACTTAATGAAAGAAAAGTGAGAATTTTTTCAAAAAGTAACTTTGTCAAAAAACAAATTGGAAAAAATAAATACCGTTTAAAAATATTTGAAAAAAATGTGTATTTACACTACTGGAGGTAGCGAAAACAATTTTTCGCTACTGGTAGTAGCGATTTTTGGATTTTCGCAACTGTATATTGCGAAAAACAAAAAACGCTACCTACAATAGCGAAAATCAATAACTCGCTACTCCCAGTAGCGAAAAATTTGTTTTCGCTACCTCCGGTAGCGTTTTAGACAATTATTTGTGACTGCCCCCAATTATTTATGTTTTCTGTGCAAAATTTTAAATTATTACCCTATAATTCTATTTAACTCGTCTTCCTCTTCTTCATCCGTCTGCATTTCTTCTGTCTTCTTCATCATCTGCGTCTTCTTCATCATCTGCATCTTCTTCTTCATCTGCAATATTGACATAAGGTATGTAATATATTTGTATGTATTTTTTAATTACAATATTTTTAAAATTGTCTGCAGTTATATTTACATAAATATTAGATTATCTAAAAAAATAAGCACATCTGATATGGAATGTTATAATATTAATTATTTAGGATCAAACATGACAGAGATCGGTATCATTTGCTTGTATGACAGTGAAATATTGTCTCAGAATGGTAACGAGGTCTATGTGGGTGGTACTTCCAGTATTACTACAGCTACCTTGAATATTTCTCTTTATAGACTAAAGGAAATTATATGTATCGAGTGCGGTTGACATGACGTTGACGCTAGGTCCATAAGCATATCCTATAAATTTACAGATACTGATGGACTTTGCAAGTTTGTACGGATTCGATCGCAAAGTGCATTGTCTATTGCTTTACAGTTAAGCGTGGCTAGTAAATTTATTGTGTTTAGCTTAACTAGAGAATGTAACTTGATGTCAAACACATCTGATGGTGGTGAGACAGAGAATGTTTTGCATGGTTACACCCATGATCTCTCCGATGATGAGGTCGACGTTGATGCAATCTTAGATGCCTCAATAAATGAAGAAGGTCAGTATATGGAGCATTTTACGGGTCATATCAATGAAGAAAATGAAGAGGTATTTAAGTTTGACGAGGGTGGAAGTAGCTCCCATGGTGGAAGTAGCTCTCACACCCTTCAAATGATGCAACCCACAGCTGTGCGCTAAGGCGAGACCCAAAGATATTACACAAGTGTTTGAATTCGTTCAATTTGTTAGATACTCATGAGCTATTCTAATCGAGGTATTCGACAATTAGAATCTCCCTTAGCGTGAGCCACATGACTTTACCTACTATCCAAATACTTTAATCTTATTAATAGTATAAATAATGGCGTGTTACTGCAACAAATATATCTAATGAAATTTTTTTTTTTTGGCCAAGAATATATCTAATGAATGAAAGAAAAGCTTTCTCCAAGTGATGACAACATTGGCACGTCATCCATAACGTAACTACCGTTGACGTATGACTTTCATCTCTCCAAATAGCCTTAGCACCCACCACCGCGCTCTCCCGTTTATATTCTCTTCCCTTCACCATTTATCCTCCACACGCAAACTTAACCATTTCCTTCTCTTCATTCTCTCTCTAGATCTGTATTTTCCTAATCGCCATGCAGCAGGCAATCTCTTACAAGTCTTGGCTACCTATACACACCAATAACACTCTGAACAGATCATCCATCGGCGGCGCTGGAAAGCAGACGAACTCGTTCCCAGAAGAGGATTTCGTTAAGGGATCCGCAGAGGACGTTCGCGACGTGGTCAAGGAGAATGCAGTGATAGTTTTCGGGAAGCGCGGATGCTGCATGAGCCACGTGGTGAAGCGGCTGCTACTCGGTCTCGGAGTTAACCCGGCTGTGTACGAGGTTGACGAGGAAGACGAGACGAAGGTTGTCGGAGAACTGGAGAAGATCGGCGGGGGAATCACGGAAGGCCGGAAAGTTCAATTCCCGGCGGTGTTCATCGGAGGGAATTTGTTTGGAGGGTTGGATCAAGTCATGGCCACTCATATTACGGGAGAATTGATCCCCATATTGAAGGAAGCAGGCGCCTTGTGGCTTTGACAGATCTGCAGATTTTTTTTGGGTTTGTTCTAAGAAGAAGCATCTGAAGTCTAAACTGAGAAAGCATAAAAACAAATTAAAATACCCCTTCTCTTGTTAGCATATAAAAAAAAAATAGGGACCATAAATTGTTAAAAGCAATTAATTAATAAATACAAGTAAATTGTTATTGACACTACAAATATTTTTCTAATTCGTCTACTCTGTCTAGACGACGAAGAGAAGAAAATGATAGACACGTTATTATAGTATTTTTTTATATATATAATCATTAAAAATGTAATTATAAAAAATAAATACTCTAAATAAAAAATGACCCAGAACGCTTTCATTGGTCTAGTAACGCCCAAAATGAAGGCTGCTGGCAGTAGCAGTGTCCTTCCCGTTAAGTAACGTTTTAAAAAGTAACGGTTCATATAATAAATATTTGAAAAAGTAATTATAAAAAAATAGTTTATCAAAATTTATAAGCGCTAATTGAAATATTATTTTTTACAATGTGCGTTATTTGAAGTAGTGTTTTTAAATAAACGCGGGGTAATATTTTATGAAAAACGTCACTCCAAGTTGCGTTCTTTCTTTCTTTTTTGATTTTTTACGTTTAAGACACTGTTTGGTTGTTTTTGTATCGTATATATAGTTTTTTACGTATTGTATTATACGGCCAGTCTAAAAGTACAAAAATAACGCATAGTTAGTGTCATTTAATTCGTAATTAAATTAGCTTCGCACTCTAATTTTTTTATTTTTTTTTGAGTAAGTACATAATTAAATTTCTCACCTAATGCATTTAATTATTTCGGTCAAATTATAAGATAAGCGATGTTAGGTTAAAAAATCACTGTATTTCTAATCAAAAAAATTACCCTAGGTAAATAATTGAATTAGGATATAAATGACGTTCACCGTGGTCAGTTTGGGCTTACAGACTCTGAGTTATATTTTTTAAGTCAAATTTTCATATCTCAACTTACGGCAGAGCATACAGTCAATCCGTAAGTTCAAATTTAATATTGTTTTTGCATCATTTGAATCGCAATTAAAATATCTACTTATTACAATTTTGTTTTTTATTTTTTTAATAAATACATAATTTTATTTTTAATTAAACATCGAATCGTCAACAAAATGTAAAAAAACAAAAGAAAAAAAGAAATAACACCACTTGGGGTGACATTTTTCATAAAATACGCTACCCATAGTAGCGTTTTTTGAAAAATGTTAACTCCAATTATTTAGTTAATATTTTAATAATTTATTATCTGTCAGTCTTTATTCAGTATAGTCTATATTTAAAAAAGACATGAGATTAACATGAATATTAAAGTATGTTTACTTCCAAATAGTGTTATACTAAAACCAATCAATAATTTTCGGTAGAAGAGTAGATTAAATTGTCACATGGTACCACCTACTCTTTTAGCCTTTTCTTTTACCAGATGGCATTGGCTTGTTAATTAATTTTACTAAGCAAATGAGAGGTCTATTTTACTGTACGGGATGCTTTGTACGCCAAATAGATAAAAAGATTGGTGTACATAATTCATATTTCGTTATTTGGTTACCTAAAATTTGTTAAATTCGAAAGTTAAAATTTTGAAAAGTCCCAAATTAGTCATTTTTTGAACAGAATAATTATTTCAAAACTTTCCGGAAGAAGAAATAACACCAAAATAAATTTAATTAACTTTTTTAGTAATTTCATTTCATCTATATCTAACAAATTATATGTTTAGTTAAAAGTAATTAATCTATATTTACAGTCCATTCTCACTTCCTCATTTTGATGACTAGTGTAGTCCAAAATTCAAGGGACACGCGCAACCACTCTTGATTCAGTGATTATCGATTCTTTGTTTCCCGCGATTTACTAGCTCGATCTATTTGTATGTTCGACCGGGTTCATTCGAGTATGTTATTAACACATAGGATTAAGTTGCAATAAATACAATTTAAGGGATTAAATGACAATATTTTATCGATTCTATAGTGAGACCCCAATTATTTATTACGAGCAAGCATATTAAGGAGGAAGAACTCATTTTTGCTATTCTATTAATAGTTTTGCTCTTTTGGCCAAGTCTCAATAAGGAAGATAAGAATTACAAACAGAATAATTAGAATTTAGGAGTATAATTAGTAAGCCCGTGGGTTACAATATTTTAGCATGCAAATCATGAATATATACGAAATTGTCGCATAATTTCTTTAAGATAATTTCGCTCCTACCACCATAACAAGTTTGATTTTAAGAATATACAAGATACTCATCTCCTATTATTATTAAATTCGTAATTTAATAATAATTTTTAAAATTAAAAATGCATAAAATTATTAAATGACATGCAAATTGACAAAATGACGAAATTATTCCTAGAAAATGATTTTTTCTAAAATTACTGACTCTCGTATCAAAGGCAATTTTGTCCCCCACACCGCAAATGGTTCGTGTAAGAGGAAAATTGAGACGATTACTTCCCAGGATAAAACAGTGTCGTCAAGGCGAAACAAACACGGTGTTTCCCTTAACCTTTAATTTGAACTGAACAATACATGAACTCCAACTTCAACGGAAATTCGAACACAACTAGAACTCGGATATGATTTAACTCTGGAGCAATATATATGTTGGCAATTTTCATATTTTTTCTGGATTATTTTCAAATGAGAAGAACCAACCATATTTATAGGGTTAATGATACTCATTGTAATTAAGGCAATCCATAAATTAATTTAGAAAAACTAAAGATAAATTAATTGTTTAAAAACGAAAATAACAACAACTATATTATATTAGGAAACATTCCATTACGAAATATTCCATCAATATTATAATATTTTGGAGAATATCAAGGGAATATTTCCTAATATATTATAACAACAATCATATTTCATAATATTGCTTCCTTCCTCATTTACCATTCACAAGTAAAATTGAATCGGTTTAGGGTTAAATCGGCTCATGTCGAATCAAACCACCCCAAGAGCTGGGTCACGATCAACAATCCCCCACATGAATGGAGAAATGAGAGAATTCATAAACGCTCTAGACTCGGAATAAGAGTTCAACGATCGACACTTGCATAGGATATGTAAGTGTTACCCTTTGAACTTTCCCTTACGAAATTACATCGACTTTACTGGCTAATTAGTAGACGCCATGTCTTTGAAATGTCTATCACTGGTGTAAATGATGACATAACCCACATAAGTATCTTCCTAATATTGTTCAGTTCACGCATTCATTCATGTTCGGTCCATGGACATTGACTGGTTCTGCAATCATTTCTAAGAATTGTTCCATCAACAATTCATTTCGAAGTGACTCATCTTCTCACTTGCATATGTGATTCCTTCTCCAGTGATTCCTTATGAAGTAACAAGTTGATAGGTCCTTATTATTTAGGGGTTTCTTTGTATAGTGTAGATACCTTAGACTTTGTTTGATGGTCTCTTGTATTATAGTTTCTCTATTTTTTGTTTAGGTTTCTGTTTGTGTCCAACTTAACTTTTTTGTCTAAAAAACGTCCAGCCCATCTAGTATGGATTACCATTTCAGCCCATAGCCATGAAAGGAGCTCTTTTCGTTCTTACGTAGAGTGGAATCAAATAGCATCAAACTCGGATCATCGGCAGTACAGACGGCAGTTCGACGAAGACAGATATGAAGTTCACTGATTCGCCGATCATCGAGCTTCCGGTCGGCAAGGCTACACTCTCTCTCCACCAAGACAACGGTTCAATGCACGTCGGGACCTCCGTATGGCCCTGCTCTCTCGTACTCGTCAAGTTCGCCGAGCGATGGGCCTTGGATGCGTCCGACGATCCAAACCCTTACGCCACGCTCCTGGATTTCCATTCCAAGCGCGCAATCGAGCTCGGCACCGGATGCGGCGTTGCAGGCATGGGTCTCTACCTTCTGGGCCTCACTGACGTAGTCCTGACGGACATTCCGGCGGTCATGCCGGCGCTGAAGCACAACCTCAAGCGGAACAAGCCCGTCCTCAAAAAATCCCTGAAGACTTCTGTCCTCCACTGGAATAATCAGGACCAGATTAATTCCCTGAAACCTCCCTTCGATATCGTGATTGCCACCGACGTGGTGTACATAGAAGAGACGGTTGGGCATCTGGTGTTGGCCATGGCGGATCTGGTGAAGGAAGACGGCGTGGTGATGTTGGGGTATCAGGTGAGGTCCCCGGAGGCTGATAAATTGTTCTGGGAGCTCTGTGGGGAGGCTTTTGAGAAGGAAAAGGTGCCCCACGAGCATCTGCATCCGGAGTATGCGTATGAGGAAGCTGATGTCTTTATACTGAGGAAGAAGAAGAAGATAGGGAATGAGTAGTACAATTTTCAGTAGTAATTTCAAATTGCAATTTCCAAGCATTATAGTATAGAATAGAATTGGAGGATAGATGAACTATTGCCCATGTTTATTGTTGATCAGCCATGCGAGTACTTTAGACTTTAGAGGTTCTTCATTTCTATGTAAGCCTCACTATTACCATGGTTCTGATCTATAAAAAGGCAATTTTTTTTTTGTCTATTTCTGTTCATGAATGATCATCTGCAGCTGTCTTCTGTTGAAGAAAATCTGATCTTTCTTGAATTTAATAAAGATTTTGTATACAACATTCACCATGAGTTCTTCAAGTTCTATTTCTGGGTTTTGTTTGCTAAATTGAGGGTTTGAGACACGACTTTGTACATATCTTATTCAATATATACTAGGTTGAGGAATCAATATGAACTGGAAGAAAAAAAACTCAGAATTGACTTTATGCAGTATAATGAAGATGCATCATAGATGAAAGAAATCAACTTTGTAGCCCTGAACGAAACACACCACATTCAACACTTGGATTATACTAGAAAATTCCATCTCCCCATTTCAACATAAACCCTCCGAAAGTCTCCTAATCCCCACCTTCTGTTCCTCAGTCAACCTCGCTGGAAACTTTACATTAAACTTGATTGTCAAGTTACCTTTCCTTGTGGGTTCCTTGGAAAGTGGCATTCCCTCTCCATGAATCACCTCCTCGTGCCCGTGTTGAATCACATTGTTGATGGGTATAGTCAAACTCCTTCCATCTAATGTTGTCACACAGACAGTGTAGCCAGTTAGGGCTTCGGCAAGGGATACAGTTTTTGTCATCATCAAATCGTCACCATATCGAGTGAACACATCATGTGGCTTCTCGTCAAGAATGAAAGCGACGTCTGCAGGGATCACTGACGGCTTCTTATTTCCTTTCTCCTTGAAGGTTATCTTTGTTCCCTTCTTCAAACCCGGTTTTATCTTGATTGCCAGTATCTCTTCATCTTGCCTCGTCCGTCTGCAATATTCGATACAAGAGAAATAACAAAGCCCAAGAAAATCAGTTACTTGATACATTAGTTGCCTACCCATTGACATCAGTGATCTGCCTAGAGATCTTCATCTTCTTTGTAGTCCCGTTATACATCTCCTCCAAACTGCATGGCAGGTTATTTTCGACCAACGGGTCCTTCCGACGACCTGCTCTTCCACTGCCGAATGACTCAAATAAGATATCATGACAAAATCTACTACCAAATCTCGAACCCCTTGGACCACCTCCGAAACTCCTAAAAGAGGACAAGCTTGAGCTCTCGAAAAAATCTGCAAAAAAATCTTCTGCATTCCTCGCACTGTATCGAAATCCAGTCGGACACTCTTCGGTGGAGAAGTAGGTAGGGAATCCTGAATCAGGCGGCACGTCACTCTTGAGACCCTCCTCACCGTACTGATCATAATCTTTTCGTTTCTGAGGGTCACTCAAAACCTACCATAACAATATTGAGATGAAATCAAGAATACATCAAATCGAGGTTCAAGAACTAAAAAGACAAAATGAAAATTCTTGGAAAAAACAAGACAAATAGTCTGGTGAGTGGATTGAAACTTTTTGTGGTTTCTGACAACAAAATTCTCTTGAGACCCACATCATAAGCTTCCGAAATCTGCTTGAATTTGTCTTCGGCTTCCTTCTTGTTTTCGGGGTTCTTGTCGGGATGCCATTTCAAAGCTAGCTTTCGGTAAGATTTCTTCAAGTCATCGTCTTTAGCGCTCCGGTCAACGCCCAGTATCTTGTAGTAACACAACCCCATTAGTTCTTCATTCTTTCCCTTCCTTCCTCCTCTATTCTTTCCTTGCTTGTATGTTCCTTCTCCACTGATACGAAATATAGAGATACTGTAGAAGTCGGTGTTGGAAGGTCAAAGGATCTGTTTCCTCTGGTTTACGTTGATGCCGAGAGTGGTGGCGGTTAAAGAATATATAACAGATAAAGTTTGTTTTTTATATTCGTTATACTTAAGCAGGTCACATAGTAATATAGTATTTAACTACCAAACTCACGCGTTAATGCTAGGGCTGAGCATGAATCGGTCCGGCCTCGAACCAGTTCAGAACCGAACATTTACCACATTTTAAAATCGGTACGGTTTACTGCTCCAGTTTTTTGCCGCTTCAGATTTTGGCTGATTTACCGTACCTGTTCTGAACCAGTTCGGCCGAACCTGTTCATACCCCCCCCCCAAAAAAAAAAATGAGGTTCCAAAAAAAATAATTTATGTTTTACCATTTAAAGTTTAACTAGCCATTTGATATTTAAGATTGATTTGAAAGAATAAATTTTCAAAAATTGTTATAAGGATTGGATTGGATTGTGACCTTCTTTTTAAATTATATTTGCACTTGAATTTTTGATCAAATAAATCAATCAATCTATGTAATTAATTACTGGTGCAGTAATTCAATGCGACGCGGTTTTGAGATTATCATATCTTCATTATTATAAATTGATTTGAATATTCTTTAATTAAATCAATAAAGCGTGATAATTGCATGCAGCACATAGCTTGACTTTTGCCCCTCGAACCTCTCCCCTACACTTGAATTCTCCTGCTGTCATCTTCCAGATTTAACCCCTCTCTTCATAAAGTGAAGAAAAACCGATTTTGTCTGGTCTAAAAGTGGTCTGGTCTGGTTTAGTAGTATTTTAAGGTTAAAACTGGTACAAAAAAGGTTCGGTTAACTGGTTTTAAACCGGTTTTTTGTACTTATTTTGAACCGCTCCATATTTTTTGGAAAAAAATATTTATTTTGTGAATCGGTACGATTCGACCGAACCAGTTATTTTTTACCAGCTCTAGTTAATGCGTTATAATAATTATTTTAGTTTATAAATTAATAATATTTTTGAAATAAATATAAATATATATATTTATAACATAATTATCTATAGTTTATTAAAGTACAACTTAATTGGGGCACCAACGTATTGACATACATTTAATCATTGGATGTTTTAACATACATTTAATCATCGTACTTTCATGTCTCATAATCAAGCGGAGATAAATGGTGCTAGACGCATCCAATAAAGGTGACGCCAATTGCATCCATCACCATGGCGACGCCAATGGCATCTATATAGAGCGACGCCCTGACATTACGCGGGTCAAGATCCGACTGGTCTTGTGACGGATGCGAAAATATTCGGGCCCAAGGTCCATACCCATCAATAATTAAATAATATATTTTCTATTTCAATAAATTTTAAACTATCACACCATTTTTAAGGTGTAACAACCACATAAATGGTTCATAATCCACAGCTACGTCGAAGAGTCGCCGCAGTAGATGACCGAACATATATATACTGTCGATTCGAAATGACACCTACTTGCTTCTCTTTTTTTTGTGTGTGCTTTTCTTTCGGGAAATTGTAAAGCTTGCCGAGACAAATATAAACGAAATTCCAATATATATCTATATAATATGTATGTTTGTATAGTGATGAGTTTGATAGGTCTGAAACGAAAGGATTCTCTGCGCATAGCTAACTCCATTTTTAATCCAGACGACAGAGACTCCTTAATTGGTTGCCGTATAGGATTTCCACCTTCTAATTTTTGTTGCTTCTTAATAATTAAACATACTATATCCATAAGTGTGGGTACGCATAAATATATATGGACTCACAATATATATATGTAAAAGATATTATATGCATGTCACGGTTCTTGTTCAGATTCTCAAGAGAGTAGTGTGTTATTAGGTCTATAATAAAAGCATGTCTCACCTAATTCGCAATTCGCATGCCATGCACGGCGACAAAATCTACTTGTCCCAACCACTGCTTGTTCTTTTCCATTTTCTCCTCTCTTTTTTTAGGAGGGTAAAATACTCTCCTAAAGTTTATTTCGTTTTTAAATTTTTCCCTTAAAAATTTAAATTTTAGTCATAATATTTGAACCGAATGAAAAATACTCTCATTCCGTTCAAAACGTTTTAGATGAAAACGTTTGTTTTTCTGTTTGTTGTTCATTAAAAACTCTCATGTGTCACACACACGTGACATGTTTTTTGAACGTTTAAAGAAAATATATTGAAAATGTCGAATTTACCCCTAACTCTATTTCCCTCCATCTTCCTTCCATTTCACAAAACTCTTCATCCTATCTTCGACGAAAATTTAGTGAAATCAGGATTGCAACCATTTTTGTGACCTCCAAGGTCTTTGCTGGGCTAAACACCCTTGTCATGTCCTTTGTTCGCGCTGATTTCGAAATTGGAGAAGTTAATCCTCCACATTTCCACCACAGGGCCACTGAAATCACGTTTGTTCTAGAAGGGAAGATTTATTCGGGTTTTGTTCACACCTAGAATACGATTTTTCAAAGGTTATTGAGAAAGGTGAAGTAATGGTGTTCCCTATAGGTCTGATTCACTTTCAACTGAATGTTGGAGACACAAAAGCAACGATTTTGGAGAGCTTCAACAGTGAGAACCCAAGTTTACATAGAATCCCCAATGTGGTGTTTGGGTGAGGGATCGAAGGCGGGATGTTAGAGAAGGTGTATCTTTACAGGTGTTGACATTAAGAAGACCCTTCCTCCATAAAGTGATGGACTATGAATATGAATTCTTCGCTTTGTTGATGCTTGTTCTACTGTAATTCAAGAGAAGCAATTTGTTTATGTCATGGTTAAGCATCTTTAGGTTTACTGAACATGTACATAGTAGATTTGATGAATGCATATCATGAATGTTGTCATTTTGATGAATGTTGTCATTTTGATGAATTAGAGTTTGTTTTGTGGATTTTGTTGCACTTGGTATCATACACAAGTATTTGGTAAAGACAAAAGACAGTTAAGGTTAAAAAATATGAGGTTCTTTTAAGTGACAAATATGCATGAGTTCTGTCTGTTTGGGTGACAAGTTTTAATTTATAGGTGGAATTCAATTCGGTTCTGTTGGTAGACTTTTTCACCAGTTATTCAAAAGATATTACATCAAATTTCAATTGATTCATAAACATTTTTCATCAAAAAACAACAATTACAAAACGCGAGTTATCCAAAACAACACACACATTAACATAATTAACCTACAACCGCTCTGCAAACATCACTACAGCTAATTCACACGCTAACACACTTCAAATAATAACAAGTTTTAAAATTATAATTGGGACCCCCATAGAACATTCAACTGAAATGTGGTGTCATTTTTCTTGGGAGAGTCGGAGATCCGACAAGGAGGGGACAACCACTTCGAAGTATAACAGCACCGTGAATGAAGAACAAGCAGGTATGGAACACTGCATATATCATCACTGAAAAAGACAGTGAAATTTGAGGAATTTCACACTACATGGATGTCACATGCAAGGCATGTGGGCACTTAACGGTTGTTTTGGACGGAAAATTAACAACTGCATCAAAAACCAACAACAACAATCATGTTGCATCAAAAACAACAAATGTGTCGCTTTCAGCACATTGAGCAAACATATTACATCTGTTTCATACTTTTCCCTTATCAATTATCATGACGTGATGACATAATTGAGTTATGATGTAAAATTTAATATAAAAGAAATGCAAAAAACTGGAAAACAAAAGTTATTTTTTTCTATATATTATTTTATTAAAAATACAAAATATGAAATTAAAAAGATAAAAAAATAAGAATTGTATTTATATAATATATTATTAAAATGATAAATTTATACGGAAAAATTATGAAAAAAAAACTTTTAATTTAATTTTTTATTATACAAATATATATATATGTATATATAATATACAAAAAATAACTTTTTTAAGGGAAAACTACCAAACTGTACCCGAACTTGTGGATGATTAGCAAGTAGGTACCTAAATTTTTTTTGTAGCAACTATGTAGCCGAACTTATGAAAATTAGCAAATAGGTACCTACCGTTAAGAATAAACGGAAACCATCACGTGATGAGCAAACAGGTACCTAAATTTACACTAATGAGCAAGTAGGTATCAGAACCGGTTCGGTTGAACCACTTTTTTTTATTTTTAAAGTAGGGTTTATACTTTATACACCAAACACATGCATGACTCAACTTCATACGTTCTCGGAGTGTTTCTTGATGCACCGAGAACGTCTGGAGTTGAGTCATGCATGTGTTTGGTATATGAAGTATGAACCCTATTTTTTAAAATAAAATGGTTTGACTGAACTGGTTTTGAATCGGTTCAGGTACCTACTTGCTCATTCGTGTAAGTTCAGGTACTTGTTTGCTTCTCACGTGATTTTTCTGTTTATTAATGAAAATTAGTGGTAGATACCTATTTGTTTATTTAAGAAAGTTCAACAATCTATTTGCTACAAACAAATATTTAGATACCTACTTGTTAATCACCCACAAGTTCGGGTACCAGTCTTTTTTAAAATTTCACTATACTTTTAATTCATTTCGTGTTTTTAATAATATATTATATAAATAAAATTAATATTTTATTTTTTCTCGATTTTTATTTCATATTTATAATATTTTGTTCATATCTACATTTTCAAAAACAAAACAAAATAAGTTACCTATAAAACAAACAAGATCTATACTATTATTTTTTTTCGTAATTAATGAATTATTTTATTACTCATATTTTAGATTACTGACTACTACTATTTTAATTTTCACCAGAGTTTTTCTAATAGGAGAAGAAAAAAATCGACGAGTGTAATCCCTAGTGGGTCTCCTATAAATGTGCAATGAATGGGGGAAGATGAATCACATGATCAAGCGCTGTAGAATTAGACGGATATATAATAATAACAAAGATATGCCAACGACAATTAATATCAAACACCGATCAATGTTGGAAATTAATTGATAATTTATTCCTACACCATTCATAACTACATTGACTAACAAATCTTGCATATTGAAGATATAAATTTTTACGTACGCGATGCATGCGCAATGAACAGTGTTATAATCACCACCTGCAGGTCCTTTCTCCGAATCCAAAGCACAGAAAACGTTCCGACGATCGCGACGGCGTGGCGTCATGCTCGTCATCTTCGACGTGGTCAGCAAAGATCACGGAGTCAAAAGACGAACCCCGGCTCGATAACCGCCGACGGCGTAGGTAATCCATGGTTTTCACCGGAACGAGCATGGACCGAGTTCCGACAGGTTTCCGAGGACAGATCTTCACCAGCAGCCTTCCGAAGAGACTAGTGTTCTTGACCTTCATGGGTTCATCGGAGCTTTGGAAGTACGATGGCGGAGGAGTGAGAGGTGGAAGGGACGATTCATCGGAGAACAGCGCCGCCATGGAGTGCTTGGGAGTTCCGGGTTGAGACTCCCATATGAACGGAACGGAGCCTGCAACTCCGCCGTAGTAAACCCTAAACGAGGGATTGGCCATGGAGGTTTCCTTGGAGAGGAGATTCGAGAAGAACTTGCTGTCTTCTTTGTTGATCACTTGTAGATGCCTGCGTTTGTGCTTAGGGTTTGGATCTGTTGCTCTTGCAGACAGCATTTTCAATGAGTTCTTCCTTGGGATTTGCAAGGGGTGATTTCAAGTATTATGGTGGATTTTAATGGAAGATATGGAAATCCGTGAGAGTGGAGATCTCTAGAGAGATATAAAGAAGGGCATATGGAGGGGATTTCTGGAGGCAGAAAAATTGTAGGAGCTGCTGCAGAATTTAATAATTTATATAGTGGAGTGGAGTGAAATAAGAATTTGTCCCAAGCACATTTTAAGTTCAATTTTTTATATTTATTTTCAAAAATTTAGTTCTTAATATTGATGACAGGAAAGTTTACCAATTTGGTTAGAATTTTTATTGAAACGTAACATAATATATTTTAAAATTTACAAAAATGTCTATTCTTAATATTATCATAATTAAATTTTTCAAAAGTTTACTGTATATCTATATTATTAAGGCTGAACAGGTTTATGTAACTGCCATCAGTTTAAATTACTAAAATACTCTTTAATTGTATAAAATTGTTAGATACATACATTATTTAATAAATTATTTAATTTAGTCATTTCACATTTTATTATTTTATTCGTTATTCACCTCACTATCTCTCCATATTATTTTATTATTATTTTTCCACAATCCACATCCATTTTTTACGATAAAATATCTTTCATTAGCTTCTCTCTCCCGCTATCCCACCAACCACTATCTCTCCAATCTCCAACAAAAAAATTTTCCTACCATCTCTCCAATATTAAGTATCTTAATATTAAATATTAAGTATATTTGGATCCTTAAAATGTAATATTAAGATTATAATATTATTGTTACTAATGTGTATTATAACAATTACTAATATCATGATTTTTACCTTCAATTATTAATATCAACATAATGGTATATTATAGGTATACTTACAATAATTTTAATATTATAATACAAATATGTTACTAATTTATTATGTATTACTATATTAATTGTATTAATACATTAACACTATCAAAATGAATCTCGGTCGCTCGAGCAAGTTGTTAAAAATATGTAAGAGTTTTTAAATTTTATTATTTCATTATCTTATGCAAATTAAGTTTAGTTTTACATTAATAATATTTTTATGAAGTGATCAATTCTTGTATTATCCTAGGAGTCGGGTTGATCATGTTCTCGTAAGACTTCACGCACGACCAACGATGACAACGTGCACGCGCGTGTCGGAGTCTAGTTACTATTGAACTCAAATTTGAGTAGAGCTAAACCGCTTCCGATGGAACGTGTTTTGCTTTAACCCTAATTCAATTCAATTGATTCCCAATAAAAATGATTCTTTTAGATAATGACTAAACCAACTGAGTCACAAATCAGTTAGTAACCCTAATTATACATAAGTTTTAGTTGGTAAAACTTAGACAATTTATTACGTAACAATAACACGAACGAAAAAAATTGTGTTCGTGTGGAAATATATAATAGAACGATAACAAGATAACACGAAAGTATTTTGGTGTCGTGTTCGTGTTTAAATATAATAACACAACACGCACGATAATACAATAAAGTTGAAATTGAAAGTATAATTTTTGTAATACTTTTATAAACAAATCTCTTTTAATCACTTTTAAAAGTATATTTAGATATTTATTTTCTAAAGTTTGTCAATTATATACTAAAATCTCGTGAACAATTCGCTATTTTGACATTTCATTATATTTCTCACATGTGAATATATATATATATTTGACTAACTTAAGACAACACGATAACACGACATGAACACACACGAAAAAAAAATATTATCATGCATGTTCGTGTTTGATAAATGACACACGATAAACGTATTAATACGTACGATAACACACACGTACGTACAATTTGACACACCTATTAAAATCGTCTCTAAGTCAACGCAGCATGTCTATTGACATCAGTATTAATTTTATTTTAAAATCACATATATTTTTATCGATTGCTTTGTTCCAATCAACTTCTGTAACTAATACAAGTTGATTGTACTAAAAATATCATGTACGTACAGTCTACAGACGATTTAAATACTTATACAAGTGCATGTTTCCATTAGTGAATGAATTAAATTCCTGTATGGTTAGAAATGCGACCTTTCGTAAATTATTAATAATGAGGACGGGACCAATGTATTGATGGTAAACTATGTCAAATTTATTAGGATGGACCACGTGGACTATATTAATATAGCTACCTAGATGTACGGTGAATCGAATAATATAGTTGCATTGCATGGTCCTTAATTATATATATATACACACGAAGGGGGCCAACCTAATAAATTTGACATTATTTTGTGGATGGACCATCACCTCAATTAATCCAACTAGAATAGGTGTCACAAAAATAGTATCATTTTATTAAAAATGTAATCAAACAGAAAGAAATTACGAAACAGAGTGATAACAATTTGTCTGCTTTATTTATTATTAATCACAGTAATTTTATTTTCAAATCAACCAATTAAGTAATTTTGTGCAATAAATATATAAAGGTGCTATTTTTGGCATTTGTTTTAGTGGAAAATAAAATACTAACATAATATTTATCAATCAATTTACCAAAAAAACAAACACCGTAGTGTGTTATAGTGGTTGAGAGTGCTGAATCCCAATTGATTTGACTCTAGAGTTACGAGTTTGAATACCCTTGAAAAAAAGGAAAATGATTATGACTTGGGCCTAACAGGTCAGACTCTCAATCCTATGTAACTGCTGGAGCTACGTTGACGGGGTAAGTGCATGCGTTGGTTTTCTAGTGGAAGCTTGAGTACCGTGGGATGAAAACATGAACATTATGTAGCGGAGTAGAGGTTATCACCACTATTAGCCCATTCTTTTTTTATTTACAAAAAAAAATTACCCAAAAAAATAAAATTTATCAATATATTTTTTGGTAATTTATATATGTATTTACTTAGGGAGTTCTTTTGGGCCTACCGAATTTTTGTATCTGATGACTGGGCAGCTGACTCTACGGCCCAGCTAGTACAAAGTGTCAGAAGCTATTTAATTATCCCACACCGAAGGCTTATACATTCTTCTACCTGTTAATATTATCAGAGAAAGCAAAGGATATTGTCCCTTCGGGGACATCCGATAAAATTGGAACGATACAGAGAAGATTAGCATGGCCCCTGCGCAAGGATGACACGCATAAATCGAGAAACGGTCCAAATTTTTTCGACCATTTTGACACTACGCGAAATTACTTAAATGCCCTTGTCGTCTGTTAGAAAAATACACGAAACTCAACTACCATTCAGCGCGGATACGATGCGGTTTATTCCATCACAACAAGAAAACGATTGTAATCTTCTGCAAGTCAGACACCCTTCCCTTCAACTCCATCTTCCCTTCAAATCAACCTAAATTTGTCTTTGGGTTGGACAGCGTTTGATTTTGCAGGTAACTGTGGTCCTTTTTTCCGCATGCTGTAAAAATCTTTCCTTTGAGCTTTTTGGTTGTAGAATTTCGGACTGCAAAAGTTGACCTCTCAGTTCGTGACACCCTATGCTCGATTTCCTGATTCGATTGCATATGGGATAACTGTTGCTTTTGTAATTCGATTTTTTATCCGTGTTTTCTGTTTTTCAAACTCTGAATTTAGTTGCAGCATGCTGCTAATTTGAGTTGTTTCTCTATATTTTCGAAAGTCAGTATTAGGTCTTTCAGGAGAGGTTTCTTAGAAATTAGAACAACGTTCTGGGTCTATGAGCTATTTACTAAAAGTTTTGAGCTTGTATCGATATGGGTCCGTGCGCTTTGCCGGACCTCGGTGAAATAATCGGGCAGAAGTCTGGACCACCCTCGTTACCGAAAAAACAGAGGAAGAAGCTTCATGCTTGATTAATAAGTTCTGACTATGTCCAGATCAGGAACTTATGCTGTTCTTTTCATTCGTAATTAGTATGATTTAAGGGGAAATTGAATTTGTATGTAATTTTTGGTCGGAGCAAGAAAGTTAATGATGATGTTTAGTTCTTGTTGTTCAATGAGCCTTTACTTTTGGAGAAAGAGATCTTGATTACTATTTCTTGATATAATTTGTAAAAGGAGTCTCAATCTTTGGTCTTTTTTTTGTATTGTTTGTCTGACTCCGTCTTTCTATGTTTGTATCTGTAGGTAACATGGACATCATGAAGGCATTTGTTTGTCTTGTTGTTTTGAATGCTATTGCCACCTCTTGTGCCAGAGAGCTACCACTAAATCTGGAGGGTATTTTTCCAGATTTCTCTTCATATTTGTTGTATTGTCATCCATGGATATACGATATGTGAAGTGCGATCCAAACAGACTGGACTAAATTTGAAATAGCTTGCGTTCTGTCTTTTCATTTTATTCAAACTTAAATACTACATCTCAGTTTAGTACCACAATAAGTTGGGTACCGTTTGTTGCTTAATATGCTGGAAATATGAACACTGATGATTTTGCTTTGTTTTTATTGCTTTTGCCCCAAACTTCTTACATCGGTCATGGATATGACGATTTGTCAGCAATTATTAGTGGAAAAATACACGTTATGGATTTTCATGTCACATTAACTCTTTTTTCAAAGTCTATGATTTTTATTTTTATTTTGCTTCTTATGCAATTGAAGTATCAATATTCTGATAATTTTGCTTCTTGTTTCAGCAATGAAGTATCTGAATCAGGAAAATGGCAATGGGGCATTATGCACATTGTGTGAAGAGTATGCTTCATATGCTCTTGCTTACGCTGCTGAGGACAAAACCCAGACACAGATCATTGAACTTCTTCACAATAGCTGCACCCAACTTCGCTCCTTAGAAACCGAGGTACTCTCTCCTTTTGTTGCTTGTTTGTTCTTGAGGAGCATTGCAGAAGTTGATTTTTTTACCAAATTCCAATTGTTTTTCTAATGATTTCTTACGGTTCTGCTGATTTTCCCATGCAGTGCATCAACCTGGTGGATTATTACGCCCCTCTGTTCTTCGCGGAGATTGCTGATACTCAACCTGAGGAATTCTGTGAAAAAGTCCAACTCTGCCAAGAAGTGGCAACCGTGTCAACTCAAGCTCCTCCAGAAAATGGCTGCGAAATTTGTCAAAATGCTGTTTCAGAAGTGTTGGAGAAACTGAAAGATCCAGACACAGAGGTATTTTTGCCTGCCTATTGTGCCAAACAATAGTACTATGAACAATGCTATTGAAATCCATGTTTTGATCTTAAATTTACAACTCTAATCAAGTATCTTAAACGTTTAGAAATTAAATTCAACTCTTCCACAAAAATCCTTGTCTAATCTCAACATAATCTTTTATCAAGTATGAAATGTTACAATTTGATTTTACAACCCTCATCAATTTTACTTGAAATCCCAATATCTGCAAGGGACCTGTATCAACTGTAGAATAATCTGTTCTTGAAGAACTGTTGCATTCTTTCTACTACAGATTGAGATCATCCGGCTTCTCTTGAAGGCTTGTGATTCTACTGGCAACAACAAGAAAAAGGTGATTCTTGAATTTATTGATCAAACCCTACTACATCTCTTGAATTTATTGATCAAACCCAATCATACAACCGTTATTGTTCCATTGAAGTAATTCGATAAAGATTACTGTTTTGATGCTCCATCATTGTATTGCTGCAGTGCAAGAGGGTGGTTTTCGAGTACGGCCCTCTTATTATCTCTAAAATGGAGAAGTTTCTGGAGACATCTAATGTCTGCAACACCATTCATGCTTGCGACCAGTCTGCAGTTGTTGTCAAAGAAGCATCAACCATGGCTACTCTTGCCGATTCATAAACAAGTGACCAAAACATCTATCTGTCCAAACATTGATTCTGTATTTGATTGATCATATGTATAGTTATAAAACTCGAAAATGGCTTGGCTTGGCTTGGATTATGCATCACTTCTTCATGTTTAATATTGTCGGCATAATAAAGTTGTGATTTTTAAAAAATATTCTATATTGATCGCTCATCGAACAGCCTCGGGAGCCGAATTACAGTACGGAGTATGTAAACAGACCAGTTTTGTACACGTCAGACAAACCACAGCAAAACCAACACCCATCACCAACCCGACACTGCTCTTCCTCGTATCCAACCTGGTCGCCCTCCTCACAATCTTCCAGAAACTGGGCAGTAATCCTCCGCATGCAAACACCATCACGTGATCCAATCCGCTGTAGTCGATTCCAGAGAGGATTGCTCCGATGGCAGATGCCGGACCTACAAAGCCAATCAGAGCAGCAGCAGCCAAGGACCCGTGCCAGCTGTCGGTTGCACCGTAGATGCAGCTCGCCACAGCAGCTCCTCTAGGTAGCCCATGGAGGGAGACGGGAAGCACCATGTGGCGGCCCAGACCGTAGGCTTTCGGGGCGGCCACTCCTAGGGCGAGTCCTTCAGCTAAAGCGTGCAATGCCACGGACCCACATGATAGAAATGACTGGAGGGTCAAAGTGCTAAGGGGGAAGCCCGTTACTGAAGGTAAGTTCAGTGGGGAGGATTTCTTGCGTCCCAAGAAACTCAGGATAGCGGAGCTCGAGAAGTGAACAGTGGCAGACCCTGCAAGGAGGAGTGATAGGAGGGGGAAGAATCCCATTTTTGTGGAGAAGAGAAGTTGCAGTGGTCGCCACGAGCCGAGCACAAAGGCAATTCCCGAGGCCATGCCCATCAAAACGGCGTGTCGGAGATGGAAGGTGAGGGCAAATGCGATAAGGGCGAACCCGCCGAGGAGGGGGCCGAGTCCAAATAGTAAAGAGATAAAGAATCCGGAAGCATCCTCCGAGCTGATAACAGGAGGGATAAAGTCAATTAAGTATCTCAGAAGTCACGATTTTACAAATAAATACCTTAAAAAAAATTGTTACTTTAGAATATGTGTCCGTCACGTATGTAGTATTTTATCCCACTAAAATAACTCTACTTTATTTTGTTGTTACTTTCAGTATTTCTAACTTGTTTTATTGTAACAATCGAATATATTTACTATGTCGTTATTGAATTATTTTTTTTTTTTGTTACTTTCAGGTACCCAATTAAAATAGATACATTTATGACTTTTGAGTTATTCGAAAGTAACATTTTTTTTTTGAGATACATGTAAAATCGTAACTTTTGAGGTACTAAGTAACTTTTATCCATATTGCAGAAATTGATAACCTTATATACAAGGATCGGAAGTATGAATCGAAGTTCATCTGACCTGTAATCGTGGTTGAAATTCTGAAAAAGAGTGCTCAATGCTTCCATGAACGCCACCGAAAGTGTAGCAGCGGATGCAACCTCGGATGCAGAAGCTTCCTGTACGACAAAATCAGTGATTATCTACATATAAATCGAGCTCATAAACATGATCTTCAAACTGTTTTCTTAAGATTCAACATCGATCTCTCAATACGATCCGGGTTTATTCTGATGCTGAAATTGTGATTTCTTGGTGTCCAAGAATACCTTGAATGCATCAGGAAGCACCTCAGCAATAACCATCCATATCATACATCCAGCAGCAAAGCCAGTACAGAAAGGCAGCACCTTGTTGAATGCATCCGCACAAATGAAGGAAGGAACCGCAACAAGTGGCTGGAAATATAATCAAACCCCACATGAGAGCTTTGAATAAAGGATTTTCAGTTTCAAAAACGATCAACTTACCTGAGGTAGTGATGTGATTACACTCCATAGCATGGCATTTTGAGGAGAAACGCCTCTTGATGAAAGAACCATGCTTACTGCTAATCCCTCGGGTATATTATGAACAGCGATGGCAAGAGTTACCAATAGACCTTGGGAGAATCCTTTGGAGCCTGCAAAAGAAACCCCGACTCCGGATCCTTCGCCAAATGAATGGAGAGTCATGATTCCAATAACAAGAACAACTTTGGTTGCATCTGCACCCTTTAAATCCAACATACTAACTTCACCGTACTGCTCCAGAACCTATGATATGAAAACAGAATAGATTATTTATTGGAGTAATGCGAAAATGTAATCTATGAACATCGTTTTTTCCAGAAAAAACACAACTTTTTTTACCCTTCCCAGTAAATTTCACACTTTGTGGAAGTTTTTTCCTATAGATTTACCATAGAAAGAAAAAAAAATCAAGAATATTTGAGATATGGCAACAACAGCAATGTATGATTTAATGGAAATTCTAATTTTACAGTTACGAATCTAAAATATCGTAGTTATTACCTTCTTACATAGTAAGATAAAGATCCCACCAGCTAAAATCCCAATTACAACCCAGCTTCCAGAACCATGCTCTTGGCCTTCCTGAATCAGGTCAAAACTTGCAGCTAACATCACACCAGCTGCCATTCCATTGCATAATCCAGCCCACTGAGGATCGAGCTCCACAAAGAAGAAAGGAACTGCACCTAAACCAGTTGCAGCAGCCATTGCCAAGGTAAATAGTGCAACAGTGGAGATTGAAACTTTGCTGGTTGTGCTTTTCCAATCGCCCAGTCCTTTCTTTGTGCTATCAACATTGAAGACCTCGCCACTGCCATCGATTATATTGGTGCGGAAAATCTTGTGTGGAGCAACTCTTAATTGTGGAGTCCCATCAGAAGACTCAGTTGCAGCAGAAGCAAGCAGCACCAATGAAAATAGAGAAAACAAGAATATTTGTTTTGATAACCCCATATCTATCTGCAAATCGAAAATTCAGCAACAGAGATTGGTTCACTGTTTTTCGAATCTACTGATCTTTCTATCCACAATCGATCCTTTGGTAATAGATAACCGGGGTCGTGAGTAAGCAATGCCAAAACCAGAGCTGCCCAATCGCTGCATTCAATAGAATGTCAAATTCTAGAAGCAAAATTGTTATGAATATTGCAGATAATCCATGATAATACGAAACAATCGGGAACGTACGATACATATTAACAATCAAAACGCAAAATCTAGCTATTGTACTCGGAAAACAAGAATGCAAGCACCAATTAAGAGCAGATTGATAAGAAATAAGATCAAACTCCATTTGTTTACCCGCTATAACAAGCTAAACCAAGCAATTGAGCTGACAAAAGTCCAGATTTAGCTTGTTGCGAATAACAATTAAGAGCAGCTTGATGATGAGCATTCGGATCTCATGTTTTACCAACAAGAACACCAGATGACCAAAATTCCCCATAAAAACCGATTTTTTCTCTGTTCATCCACATTTCATGATCTGGAAGGAACCCATATCTAAAAAAGGTCGTAACTTTAGAGAAAACTTAGATTATAGTCACTCAGATTGAATCAGCGCAAAGCAAGAGGCCTTACCGATCAAAAGGCAGCAGGATCACGAAGAGGATGGAAAGAGTTTCGAGGAAACTGTCTTCCAACAGTAAAACAAAACCGCTAAGCTATCTGTTGCTGCTTTCTTCGTTCAACACCCGAGAGCTTGATTCTCTCTTCTCGAATTAATTAACATTGAATCTTCTGTACTTGGTAGTCAAATGAATGGATGATTGAGAAGAAGAAGATAAAAAGGAAAAAGCTGCAGAGAAGAAGGATAATAGGAGTTAAATTATAGAGATTGTGGAACGGGATGGGATTTGTCTGTCAGCAGGCAGCACGTTGTTTTGCTTTGCAGCTGATTCTCCTCGGCTCCTGTTCTGTCGTGCCGAAGAAAACCAGCGACGCCCAAGTCTTCTTCAGAAATGTGGAATTTCGCACCTTGCCGTACTCAACATACAAACATGGGTAAAATACGATTATCCTAAATTTTAAGCCGATTTTAAAATTATTCTTTAAATTTTAAAGTTATCCTAATGTTTAAGAATGATGAAAAATTCTCCCTTAAATAGCCTATTTAAGGGAGAATTTTTCATCATTTTTAAACATTAGAGAAAACTTTAAGGGAGAATTTTAAAATTCGTGTAAACTTTAGGAGCAATGCCGTATTTAACGCTACAAACATTAATACAATTTGATGATTGATTTGATTGCCTCAAGTCCTATGGGAAAAAAGTAACTAATTAATTACGTTGATTTTTTTTTTGGGAAAAAGATTTCTTTTTATACCCATAATTAGGTATAATACAAAACATCTACGGTGAACATTTTGATTATTTGGATAAAAAAAAAACATTTTGATTATTAACTTTACTATTTATGTTCGAAATTTCTCAGTAATTTTATGTTAAGAGCACTAAGATTAATTTTTTGGAAAGGGAATTTTAATTTTAAATAAATACGTTGAGAAAATAAACGATTTTTCACCATCGCTTTTTCCATAAATATAAAGATTTTAATTTTAAATTGCTTGTGGATGTTATTGACTTTGACTTCACGGAACCTAATCTAGTTTGCCAACAAGACCAAGACTTGTTCTTGTTCCTCTTATCTGTATGATTATTATTTTCAGCTGAAGAATGGATCCTTGAGGAGGACCGTAATGACCAGAAACGTGAACAATAGGGACCGATCTTATATAATACAAAAAGGAGCGGTCTTTATATATAATTTGCCTTTATTATAGGTACCAACCTTCCACTGCATCGTCATCTTCATCGTGAGCCTGCTCTTCATAATAATTGCAGAAAAGAAACAATTCTGATTTTGCTTGTCCAGGCAACACAAATACCTTTTAATTGATCGCATACGAAGAAGCCACTTTGGATTTAACAAAAGTGTTTCTTTTGAAATAAAATTTCATTACTTGAATCATAAGAGTATACAAGAATCTCCAGTCCAACAAAGATGACAATACCGATAATGAGAGCAGCACAAGTTCGACATTCCTGTTGGGAAGAGATTCTAGAACTTGGGGTACCAAAACATACCTTTAATTCCATCTGGGTCTGCTTCAAACCCTAAATTGCTGTAGAACTCCACAACTACAACAGCAAAATACCATCAATGATTTTAAATTGAACCCAAAAGGAAAACTTGATCTGCTGTTGAAGATACCGAAAGATTGTAAAAGTTCGTGAGGATATTAGAGATAACAAGGAATAAAGGTTGTAACTTTATGTACTCCTCATACCTCGGCTATCAGCAAAAAGTGATATGTTTCCAATGTCCCTCTGCAATAGAGACCTTATAAAGTTTTCGACGAGGGCCTTCCCAAGGCCTTGACCCTAAATCACAACATGAAATCGGATGGTTTAGATGACAGAAACCAGATGTGTGTGTTTTTCTTGGAAAAAGAGAGTTTTTTTGTGTGTATGAATTTACATATCATATTCATTGTTTGCCAAACAGCATTTGATTAGTTGAAATGACTATAATTACCTGATATGAAGGATCTACAAGGACATCCCAAATCGTGGCATTAAAGACATGATCTGATGTCGCTCGTGCCATACCAATAAGTTTCCTTTGATCATCATTCACATCTGTCAATAACTTTTCAAGGTACACTAAGATGTTCATCAGATAGTCACAGTAAAAGAACAGATTGTGCACATTTACATTTGTTCGAAAAGTCATGGAATGATTAGGTTTATACCAATTACCTATTGATCCCGGAGTTTTTTTGACTGAATGCAATGTGGCCACCATATAGCTATTTTTCAAAGCAGTAGCAAGTTTTGAAAGTGGCCTACGAGGCCATCCCACCTATTAAAAATATAACATTTTTAAAAAAAATACTTATCTTACTGTTAAAATCAATACACGCGAAGGCAGCTAAACTTGATAAAACTGAACGGATGATAAATAATAATGCGACTGGAGAAAGAGAAAACCTTATCACATAGTGATTGGAGATCGTAAACATTGACATTTCCCCCGGAAGAAAACACTATCGCTTCACTTGTTCCATCTGGTAGCGTCTTCTCGATGAGCACAAACTCCTGAGGTAATTCTTCCTCCTCTTTTTCTTCTTCATTCGGTGCAGAGGGAGGATCAACAATTTCAACCGTACCACTCTTTAAGAACCTGACATAGATATACAATATTCGTCCTAGTGAAAATGTTTTGGATTGATGGTGCCAAAAAAGGGCAAGTTTAACAAAGCTTATCCTAGACTAGGGTTGTCAATGGTTAGGGTATGGTACGGGTATGGTACGGGTATGACAAATACCATAACCATGCTATAGTTTTAAACCACATACCATAACCATAACCATTACGGATATAATTTTCAATACCATAACCACGAAAATAACCATGGTTTTCCCCGTATACCCATATTTATTCCACACATGTAATATAATAAAAGACCATGAATTTTATTTTAAAAAATACATAAATCTATATTGTCAACAATAAAAATATATAAAACTAACATCATGGTTATTTATTACATGTATGTACAGTAACTTCCATTATTTAGTATATATTAGTTTATTAATAATAAATAATTATTATATTTATATAATAACCATGGTTATAACCATGGGTATAACTCAAATACCATAACCATAACCATTATGAGTAGAAAATTCATCACCATAACCGTACCGCACCATAATGGTACGGTTAACCATATTAAACAGTAACGGTTATAACCATGGTTATGGGTTTTTCACCACACCATTGCCGACCCTATCCTAGACAAGCTCTCATGCTTTTAGGCCCTCAAAGACTCTTGTTTCTATCTCTATGACTAGACTAACAGATTGAGAAGTGTAATTTTGTAATTTTTTCCTTGCAACAAAAAAAATCAAAAGCTACTTGAATTCCATTTTATGCAATCCCTGGTTATTTAGCATTATGTAATACTTGAAAGCATTACGTTTTGAATTTTCCCAGTGACATGACATTTACCTCCCTTAACCAGACAATATTATATAGCATGTAATGATAAAAAAGATCTTGTGATTTAAGATACTAAAGTCCTGCTTCAGAAGATGATCACTCCTTACAAAGATATAGAATAGAACATGCATGTATAAAGTAATAAAGATGCATGTAATTACCCTGATCTGATATTCTCCCAAAAGTTAGTCCTCAGTCGATAGACTTTATGTTTACTGCTCTCTGCAGAATACAAAGTAAAGTCCATGTAGCAGATACTAAAAAACGAAGAATCAAGACTAATTAAGCATTCGAAAGGAGAATCGAATCAGCAAAACATAATTGAGAATCAGTTTTAAAAGACATACAAATCTATATGGCAAACTGAAGGACGATAACCAGTGATGTTTTCGTGCTCTAGCAAAAGTCTACTACTTAGATGGCAACAAAATTCCCTGTAACAAGACTGCTAAACATATGCTACGATAGTGTCAGATCAGATTGATACAGCCAAACGATAACTACAATCAACAAATAACAATGTTTGTCCGCTCTAATCCTTATTCAGTCTTTGCAATATATAATATCCCCTTGCAAGAAGTAAATACCCAGAAACAGAACTGCGTTCCAACCAAAAAAAGGAAGAAGTTTTATCAGCTAAACCCAACAAAGAGCTGGACTAACGGTTTCGATTCTCAGGGCTAACAAAGTTCGAATCGAGCTGGCGATAACTTTAATTTTACCGGTTTCACCCGAAATTGAGAAGTCCATTCTTGCATAAAAAAAGAGTAGACAGAAGAATATAGAAGTAAAGAATCCAGACCTGTGAAAAACACATGATTCGATGTGAGTGGAAATAGTATCTTCCCCGACAGCTGATTGTGGCGGTCGTGATTCAGTAAAGTTCTCCTGCTAGAGAGTGAACGAAGAACTTGGGAGATGTCCATGAAGATTGTCAAATAGATCGAACCACGATGGTGATTGTACAGAAGATACTTACAGAGAAGAAGACGCGACCAGAGAGGGCATTTTCTGTGTGGTTCTTCTCGGCTTCGGCACGGATATGGAGTCCTAGGCAACACAAGGCCCCGAGGGCACAGTTAATTTTGTCAGCATTTCCATGGCCCACGTCCGACCAGAGAGTCAGAGACGGCGATGAGGATAACTTTCGTAAAGCAAAAGCCAAAAGTAATAGAAATTAACAGTGGCCGATTTAGTGTCGAAGTAGTGTGATAAAAAAAGACTGTACCAAATTTTCTGACAAGACCGGTATGAGACCGACTCAACTAGAACTGAGACCGACTAAGATCGAGACCGAGCGGACGTTTTTTTTTCTTCAAAGTTGGTATCGGTCTCGGGATTTTTTCTCGAAAAGCCGTTTAAGACCGACCCATACCAAATGAATGTGGATTTGAGATTTTCATAATACCACACCGAAAGAAATGTGGATTTTGGAAGTTTTATATTTCTATAAAAGCTGCATCCTGGTAAATTTACTAAAAAATATAGTGAGTCATAGTGTTTTTTTGAGAGGTGAACTATTCTTTTGCCCTTTACTAAAGAATACCGTAAACTCATAGTTTTTTTTGTGCAGATTCGGTCCAGGTCCGAGACCGGCTCGAGTAAAGAAAGACCGACTCAGACGAGCTTTTTTAGCTGAGGTCAGTCTCGGTCCTCCAGAAGGCAAGACCGAAATTTTGGTCTCGATATCGGTCTTGCCTTCAGGACCGGACCGACCCGCCCATTATCAACCCTAGTATCAAGCACCAGCCACCTAAGAGCAAGGATATTGTTTATTTTTTTTTTTTGTTGTTGTTAAAACATATTCTTCATGGGTTAATAATAGGGCTGACAATTGTTAGGGCATGGTACGGGTATGACAAATATCATAACCATACCATGTTTTTAAACTACATACCATAACCATACCATGTTTTTAAACTACATATCATAACCATAACCATTACGGGTATAATTTTCAATACTGTAACCATTAAAATAACCGTGGTTATTAACCATGGTTTTACCTGTATACCCATATTTATTTTACATGTGTAATATAATAAAATACCGGAAATTTTATTTTAAAAAAATACATAAATCTATATTGTCAACAATAAAAATATATAAAACTAACATCATAGTTATTTATTACATGTATGTACATTAACTTTCATTATTTAGTATATATTAGTTTATTAATAATAATTAATTATTATATTTATATAATAACCATGGGTATGACTCAAATACCATAACCATAATCATAACAATTATGGGTATAAAATTCATCGTCATAACCGCATCACGCCATAATGGTACAGTTAACCATTTTAAACAGTAACAGGTATAACCATGGTTATGAGTTTTTCACTGCACCATTGCCGACCCTAATTAATAATCAAATTCTTATCCAACTTTGGACACTTTATAAAATTACTATTTGAACTTTAATTTTTCAAAAAAGTGTTACCTAAACTTTGACATATGAAGTAAATTGTTACATTTGTTAAGTTTTTTTTGTTAAATATGGACGGCAAATAACGTGACAGCACCTGATTGATCCATAATTTTAAAAACTATATTATTTTTTAAAAATACTATAATTTTTTTTAAAAAAAAATCTGAAAAATTAATAAGGAAAATAAGAGTTTTAAATATAATAGCTTTATTAAAATATGAAATAAAAATAAATGAATAGGTTTTCTTTAATTTTGTTTCTTATTTTTTTAATATAAATATTACATTCAAAACTCTTATTTTTTCAAAAAAAAAATTCTAATTTTTTTGGTATTTTTAAAAAAGTATTTACTTTTCTAAATTATGAACCAATCATGTGATGTCATGTCAATTTTCGTCCATATTTAACGAAAAACTTAACGGGCGTAGAAATTTGCCTGAAGTCTGAAAGTACAATTATCAAATTTTTTTAAAAAAAACGTCATTTTTCGTTAATATTTAACGGAGGTAAAAATTTGCCCCAAGTCTGAAAGTACAATTATCAAAATTTAAAAAAACAAAGTTCATATATGAATTTATAAAGCGTGTTAAAGTAACAATTTGATTATTAATATTATTGTTCATCTAAGCGGGGTCCAACTCGAGCTATGTTGAAGCATGAAGCATAATTATTAGAATCGAACAGCTTGTGGGGCTGATTTAAATGTCTAAATGTCAGTGCTGACAATTATTATATACATACGAAAAATCTACGTAGACATCCGTAGATAGTTTATCAAGTCCATATGGAAATATAAAAAAAAAAAGAAAAAGAAAAAAAGAGAGGAGATATTGCAATATTAGGTTCAACCGTTCAAGGGCGACTCAAAATAAATTTAAGCTATCTATCTATATATATTAATTTGACTAAATTGTATGCAATCGTGACAAATAAGTTTTTTGATACATTTTCTACTTCTAAAGTCAAATTAATTCATTCTAATTGGTCATGTCAAACATACAATTCTCATTTCTAAGTGGCATGCCATATAAATCACTTTAAAAACTTTCAAGTTTTCTCATTCATTCTCAAGATAAGTTATAAAATCTTAATTAATTCTTTTTATTTCACATGTATATATATAATTTTGTGCAAAATATATTTTATGTAGTGGAATTTATACAATACCAAAATACATAATATTATATTTTATGAATATAAATTATGCACATAATATTTTGTTTATATTACAATTTAAATAAATTAATTAAAAAACATCTCATACCTTATTATAATTTCATTTTTAATATAAAATGAATGAATTTTAACAATCTTATAAAAATATATTGTATATATTTATAGACTCAGATATATTTTTTCCAACTAACAAAGCATTAAAATAAATAAATAAATGCTATTTTTCTATACATTTTTTATAAGTATGTGACTCTAATAGAAATCATAAAATTTTAAGTTAAAATTATTATATGAATATTAAGATATTGTTTTACAATTTTATGATAACTATCTCTTAATATATTTTGTGAGTTAATAAAATACATTAGTGTTTGTATAATTAAAATTACTTAAATGAGTAAGTACTAATGATTCTAACATTTTTATAAGCATATAACACTAATAACAGTCACAAAAATATTTAAAAAAAAACGTTAATTAGCATTGTATCAATAATTTTTATTATTTATTCATGTATTTTCAATTAATTATAAAAAACTATGCTTAATCTTTTTATAATTCTATAATATATTTTGTAGTATTGAAGCATATGGAGTAGATCATATTACAAAAAATACTAATAATTTTAACATTTTTTTAGAAATATGCATAATTTTTTATTATATAATATTAAATTAAATTTATCCTTAATTATTTGAAAAAAATAAAAATTTAATATATATATTAAATAAGTTATATAAATTTGATTTAATATATATAATTATATATCGCGCAACGCGCGTATCAGTTTTCTAGTAAAATGATATTTTAGCACGCGTTTTTAGTTTGTTTAGTTATGCTTTTTTAGAAGTTATTTTCGAGTTATCTACAAAACAAAATGACTAATTATATTCCAAACTCTTTCAACTTAAAACATTGATTGATTATCAATAAAATTATGTAAATTTAACATATATCGTCCCAATATATATATATTCCCTGTGATTTAATTTCATAACTCATGACATGCAAGAAAGTACTCATGATTCCTGGTCTGTTTCTTCTTTAAGAAACATAGTACATCGGATTCGGAATTTTAAAGGTTCTATTGCCGACGAAGTCACCTTGGAGGTCACTCCATTGGTCGCCCACATTGCCCCAGATTCTGTAACCTTCTTCAACCAGTTGCCGGCGAATGTTGGATTTATACGTCACTGCATTTTGTCCCTTATTTTCTGGACATCTGAAATAAAAATTACAATGAACAGCTCTCATATGTACAATCTCAAAAAAAAAAAAATATTGAATGTCTTCACTTGCAAATTCGAACTTTTAAGACACGGTTGGTTAAGATGTTCGTCTTAATTCTCACATAGTATCAGAATACTAAGTTCATGGGTAAACCGATGTTTATAAGCACATGGTTAAACCGATATTCATAAACATCAGTTTAAGAGAGAATCTTAAGAGTATATTGAATGTCTTCATTCATAAATTCAGACTTTTAAAACAGTTGGTTAAAGACATATGTCGTCTAAGGCTCACATAATCCAGGCAGGGTAATCAAATTATTATTCAAAATTAGGTTTGATCATGGGCGGGCCAGTCCGGTCTTGGAGGGAGGACCGAGACCGAAATTCCGGTCTTGACATTTGGAAGACCGAGACCGACTTTGGCAAAAAAAAACCGTATGAGTCGTCTTGCTTGACTCGGGCCGGTCTCGGACTCTTGGACCGAATTTTTTGGTAAAAAAAAATCACTTAGATTGACAAAAAAAATCACTGAAGTTTTGTTCTTAAACCCGCTCGCTCGTCGTATTCCGTCGCATTTTCCTTATGGAACCGATCCAATGGTTGTTGAATACTTCAAGGTCATGAATTACTAATATTTCAAGGGTTACATCATGATTTTCTACGGGATTTTTCAAGGTCGGGCAAGTTCGGTCCTAGTCGGGTTTTTGGGAAGAAAAAAAATTGAGACCGAGCCAGACCTTGAAAAAAAAAAAACATCCGTTCGGTATCTGTCCTAGTTGGGCCGGTCTTGTCACGAATTCAGTCCAGCTAGAGTTTTTTTATCACCCCTATTAAAAATAAAAGACTTACCTCATGAATAGTTGTTCATATTTGGTGAAGTGCTGTCGATCCAGATTCAGAATCGTCACCTGTCCCAGTCTCTCCTTGTCCCTGCCCGTGAGTAGGAACACCTTAAACCCGCAGACAATCAGTTTCTTGTAAAGTCTTAGCACTGCAGGAATTGCTGGACACTGTCCTTTCTTCGCCCATGCTACGAACCCTAAACCCTCGAATGGCTCACACCTTCTCTAGTCCATCAGAAGTACGTAAGACAAACAGAGCTCTACACTACTTAATTATAAACTTCAAACTACCTATTTACGTACGTACCCGAATCTCTTTTCCTTGTAATAGGCTAAGTTGGAGATGCAAGTATCGTCAACATCGAGAATCCATGCATCCCTGCTGTCATCAGAGAGGGAAATTCCGTCCACGTATCTTAGGATCTCCTCCACAACAGTACTGGTGTCTCGGTTATACTGACCCTGTGTCATGTATATCTCCACGTGGCGGTGGCACCAGGCCGGAACCGTGGGCCAATTTCTGATGTTATTAGCCTCGACTGCCAGACGCCAGCTCAGACAGTCGTCGTAGTCGGGATCGGAGTTGTCTTCTAAGAGTGTAGTAGTAGTAGTAGTAGTACTCTTCTTGCTGTAAAACACTGTTTTGGATAATATGGTGAAGGAGATGGGTAACAGTATAATCAACACCAGTAGCTCTTGCATTCTGTCATTCACCATGTTTATGAACATCTTGGAGAAAACCCAGAAGGCAAAATACAGTGGGTTGATGAAAAAAACGTGAAACAAGAAGAATATATAGATATAGATGGATGGATAGATAGATAGATAGAGATGATGACATATTATATAATGTATTGGCGTATATATATATATATATATATTAAAGACTTACAGTTAGTTTCCTTTTTTTTGTTTGGAGATTTGATCAAAAGACTAACAAAGTCTTTTTGTATATATATTTGTTGGAATATCCCGATACCAACAATATTGAATGAAGTGGAGTCGTTGTGTATTCTACCTTATACATTTCATTTTCATGGAAATTGTGAGGAATCCTCCGTAGAATACATTTATTTCAAAAACAAATCGCGGTATACGCACGAATCACGATGAAGCCACTTGGAAGTTGGAATATTCAATTTTAATCCTAAAAAATATAATAATTTTTAATTTAATCCTTTAAAATTATATATCTATCTCCACTTATTTTATTTTATTTTAATTAGTTATTCTTAATATAATATTTACCCCACTAATTAAGTTTTCTGAATTATCAAAAAAAAAATTAAGTTTTCTGACTTCTAAGTACCTAGTAAACTAATGACATAATTATCAGCTATGTGTAATTTGAATTTGGGTGATTAGTTGTCACCTATATCGGTTATTTTAATTCATAATTATAAAAAAAAAAACTAATGACATATTTTAACAAATGTATGTTGTACGAAAAATATATATTCCTACAGAGCATATACATAAAAATCCTAAACGATAGGAGAGTTTGGGGATGTAAATAAACTTGATTTTTTTTTTTTTTAAATTATAGGATTTATATATGATCAACGATTCTAGGTTAAGTAAATGTTTAAAGGATAGATATTTATGATATGTTTTTTTGGTAATAAGTAGTGTCCAAACTATTCTTCAAATATTATTTAAAAAGTTTGTTAAAACAAAGCTATAGTTGGGTCCATTTAGTAAATTGAAGGACATTTTAATCTAAATATTGACGGGAAAATGGCTCTGATATTATATTGTAACCAACATTTTGCTAGTTTAGACTACAAATAAGGTAACAACTATCTATCGGAAAAAATAAATAAACCAAGTAAATGGTTGATCAGCCATTATACTATATTTAATTAAAAAAATGGTTTGATTAAGTTGTACTATAAATACGTTAAAATCAGTAATTTTCGAGTTTAACTATAAATATTATAAAAGTTATTCTCAAATTTAACTATTATTAAATATTTTTTGTATTTTAGTAGAATTTTACACAGCTTACGCATCATAATAATTAATAAATAATAAGATATTTGTTTATATTGTATCTCTATCCTGTCAATAAAAAAATTAAAAAAAATATAAACCCTCAACCATAATTTATTTTTGAAAACTTCTTAGTCAACATGAAATTGCTCATTAGGCTGCTCGACTGATTGAACATTCTGTAATTTAATTATGAGAAATTGAGAATACTAAATCAGAATGCGTCACATTAATTTTATATGTTATTCTACTGCATTTTTTATTTTGTCACGCTTTAATAAATTATCTCGCCATTCTTGTAAGCTCATTTCCCCGAATTCTCTTTCAGTTTTTTTTTCCAAATATATATTGTTGAATTTCCTTTAGCCCATCGAGATTGATTGCCATTTTATTCGAGGAAAAATTCAAGATGGGTCAATTATTACAGCTTTTGAAGGATTATGGTGTTTGGGATCTGTTTAAAACCGAAGAAAGCAATAAAGAAGGGGAGAAATAAGGGGGAATATAGAAGTATCAGGATTATATTTATCGAAATAATAGTTATGGACTTATTAAATATTATGAGAATTAAGATGTTATTTTGTTTTGTCTTATTTTCCTTGTACTGCTATATTTTAGCAGCTCTTCTTTCTGTAAACGCCAAGTTTTGGAATAGAAGTTTTCTCTCGATTTTTCGTTTCATCACGGTATTAGAGCTTCTATGAAGCTTTTTTTCAATCGGAAGAGCACTCCTAACCCAGTCTGGCTATAATGAACTGTACTTAAATGCCATGTTGTCAACAACTTTATCATATGCATTATTAGTATATTATATATATATGAAGGAATTTAATGAGAGTTTACTTGGTCATGTTACCTGCTGTATTATATATATATATATATAACGACTCCTTTTTTTTTTGTAGAATATTATTAGATTCTCATTTTTTCTTTATTAAAAAAATCATTCAATTTAAAATATGACTCATTATTTATAAAGTTATGTAGGGTTTAGTTTAGTATGAAAAAAATGTTTGTTGAAAGCACTTTTAAATAAGTTTGTTTTGGATTTATTATGTTTCCTTATATTATTATCAATGAAAATGTTACTTTTCTTTCATTTCAACCGATATCAATTATCATGACGTGATAACATAATTGAGTTATGATGTAAAATTTAATATAAAAGAAATGCAAAAAACTGGAAAACAAAAGTTATTTTTTTCTATATATTATTTTATTAAAAATAAAAAAATATGAAATTAAAAAGATAAAAAAAAAATAAGAATTGTATTTATATAATATATTATTAAAAATGGAAAATTTATACGGAAAAATTATGAAAAAAAAACTTTTAATTTAATTTTTTATTATACAAATACATATATATATATATATATTATATTATTAAGGCTCAACATGTTTATGTAACCGCCATCAGTTTAAATTACTAAAATACACTTTAATTGCATGATACTGTTAGATACATACATTATTTAATAAATTATTTTAGTCATTTCACATTTTATTATTTTATTATTTATTCATCTCATTCTATCTCCATATTATTTTATTATTTTTTTCACCATCCACCTCCATTTTTACGATAAAATCTCTCATATTATCCCTCCAACCACCATCTCTCCAATCTCCAACTACATTATCACACCATCTCTTCAATCTCCAACTGAAAAGAATAGTTGTTTACAACAATCGTTTGCTCAAGAATAAAGAATCAACATCAAATTACGTAAGGATAACAATATTAAGTATCTTCATATTAAATATTAATAATATTACGTAAAATACCCTTTATTATTTTTAAAATTACGTAGGAATAAAGAATCAACATCAATCGTTTGGATCCTTAAAATGTAATATTAAGATTATAATATTATTGTTAATAATACGTATTATACATAATGTTTTTAATATACCATTAATAACAATTAACAATCATATACTAATAATTTTACCTTCAATTATTAATATCAACATAATGGTATATTATAATAATAATTTTAATATCAACATAATGGTATATTATAATACAATAATTTTAATATTATAATACAAATATGTTACTAATTTATTATGTATTACTATTATAACTATATTTGCTAATATTAGGCATAACATATATATCTATCTATATTATTAAGGCTGAACTGGTTTTTGTAACCGCCGCCCGTAAATTGACACAAATACCCTTTAATAATCTAATTAGTTTACATTTATCATGACTATTTTGGTCATTTAAATGTCTTCTAAAAAATGTTATAAAAAAATATTTCTACGGAGACTCGAACCTATGACCTTATAATTGTAGACATACGTATTAACCAGCTACACCCTTATCACCATCTCTTTCTTTTTTCTCATGCACCATTTTTTTATATATGGCTAACAAATGAAATTATATTTTCACTTTATTGGACATTAAGAGAACAGTGAATCTAAAGACTTAAATCACTTATAAAAGTTATAATAGCATCTACAACTGAGAAAATTTAGATTGAATTAATATTTCAAATATGCATTATCTATTATTTGAAATTTAAAATGTACAATATAATCAAGTTTGAAATTTAAAATGTACAATATAATCAAGTGTGAAATTTAAATTCGAGTAGTAGAAGAAAAACCATTTATTATTTATCCAATTTTTTAAATATTATTTTATTTAATTAAATTACTATATTTGTTATTTTATATAACTTTACAATTTTAAATAATAATGATAATTGTACATTATGCTCTCAAGTCGTTATATTTTTCTTTTGGTAATTGTGACTTTTTTAATGTTTCTACAATTAATTATATATATATTTTTCTTCAAAACATTCTCTCTGCTTTCCAAGAAGTTAATTTATTTTTTGAATTGTGAGCATTGTCGTTATAAAAATACATTTCATCTATAAATTAAAATAAAATTATAATCGATCAAAATTTACTATATTTATATGTTGAATATACATAATCTATCGCGTGAAACAATAAATAAATAAAAAATCAAATTTGAAAGGAGATATTTTATTAATGTATATAATTTTTATATTGATAATTATAAATTATATAGTATTTTCAAATAATTATATTATTAAAATGTTTAAAAAATTGTAATTTTTTTAATATTATTAATATTAATGCATAAATGATTCCAGCTGCCCAAAGTTGTTAATATGTTATTACTCCAAACTAATATTATTCAAAATTTAGGTATTACATGTCGAGAAAAAAGTAACAAAAATATATTACTACAAATTAAAATAACTTCGGTGATGTGTTGAAATAATATTTTACGAATTACTGAAATATAAAAATCAATATTAATTTTCAGTGTTTATTATTTATTATATTTACAAAATATTTTTGGGATTGGTCAAATTTATATTCTATAAGTATTTCTCTACTTAACTCTACATTTCAAATATATGTAAAATTAACATATGAATTTACCTAAATCTCAACCCTACTTTATAAACTCATGAATATTAAAGTAAAATAACTCTGAAAATATCAAAATAAAAAAATAAGGAAAAAGTTAATCAAATATATATAATTTTATTTTTTGGGTAATTTTTTCTGGTAATTTCTTGATGTTGTTACAGTAGATTTTTTATAATCGTCGTTTCATAGATATGGTAGTGATTTTGTTAAGAGATCTTAAGAGTATATTAAATGTATTCACTGACATGTTCGAACTTATGAGACAGTTGGTTAAGGCGTTCGTCTTAAATTATAGATACTGACAACGCCCAGATTCAAATCCCGGGGATAGCGACAATATAATAACCAAAGAAAGGTTGGATGTCGGGAGTATAATACTCAAAGAAAGGTCGGATGTCGAAAAAATTTGTATGTCGGGAGTATAATACTCAAAGAAAGATCGAATGTCGGGAGTATAGAACTCAAAGAAATGTCGGATGTCGGGAGTATTAATACTCAAAAAAGGTCGGATGTCAGGACTAAAATACTCAAAGAAAGGTCGATCGAATGTCGAGAGTAAAATACTCAAAAAAAGGCTGGTTGGATGCGTATTTTGTCCAAATATCGACATATTTTTTTTAATCATATTATTACAAACAAATATGATAAATATTTATCATGCTTGAGGTGTTGATATGAGAATTAAACATTTGATAAATATCTCTGAAATTAAAATATTATTACGATATACTTTCATAATATGTAGATATTTGTTGCGCATATATATAGATATATCTAATTAACTACTAAACTATACTGAAATTTTTGTAATCCACTTAAGTGTATTTCCCTAATGGTTATACTAGACCCCGGCACACGCTACGCGCGTGCACGTTGTCGTCGTTGGTCGTGCGTGAAGTCTTACGAGAACATGATCAACCCGACTCCTAGGATAATACAAGAATTGACCACTTCATACAAATATTATTAATGTAAAACTAAACTTAATTTGCATAAGATAATGAAATAATAAATTTAAAAACTCTTAAATATTTTTAAAAACTTGCTCGAGCGACCGGGAGCATATAACACCATCAAAAGGAATCCCGGTCGCTCGAGCAATTTTTTAAAAATATTTAAGAGTTTTTAAATTTTATTATTTCATTATCTTATGCAAATTAAGTTTAGTTTTACATTAATAATATTTGTATGAAGTGGTCAATTCTTGTATTATCCTAGGAGTCGGGTTGATCATGTTCTCGTAAGACTTCACGCACGACCAACGACGACAACGTGCACGCGCGTAGCGTGTGCCGGGGTTTAGTATAACCATTAGGGAAATACACTTAAGTGGATTACAAAAATTTCAGTATAGTTTAGTAGTTAATTAGATATATCTATATATATTATATATAATATATAAAAAATAATTTTTTTTAAGGGAAAACTACCAAACTGTACCCGAACTTGTGGATGATTAGCAAGTAGGTACCTAATTTTTTTTTTGTAGCAACTAAGTAGCCGAACTTATGAAAATTAGCAAATAGGTACCTACCGTTAATTTCCGTTAAGAATAAACGGAAACTATCACGTGAGGAGCAAACAAGTACCTAAATTTACACTAATGAGCAAGTAGGTATCAGAACTGGTTCGGTCGAACCACTTTTTTTTTTTTTAATTTTTAAAGTAGGGTTTATATACTTTATACACCAAACACATGCATGACTCAACTCCATACGTTCTCGGAGTGTTTCTTGATGCACCGAGAACGTCTGGAGTTGAGTCATGCATGTGTTTGGTATATGAACCCTATTTTTTTAAAATAAAATGGTTTGACTGAACCGGTTTTGAACTGGTTCAGGTACCTACTTGCTCATTCGTGTAAGTCCAGGTACTTGTTTGCTTCTCACGTGATTTTTCCGTTTATTAACGAAAATTAGTGGTAGGTACCTATTTGCTTATTTAAGATAGTTCAACAATCTATTTGCTACAAAAAATATTTAGATACCTACTTGTTAATCACCCACAAGTTCGGGTACTAGTTTTGTAGTTTTCCTTCTTTTTTTTTTTTTTTTAAATTTCACTATACTTTTAATTAAAAAAATGGTTTGATTAAGTTGTACTATAAATACGTTAAAATCAGTAATTTTCGAGTTTAACTATAAATATTATAAAAGTTATTCTCAAATTTAACTATTATTAAATATTTTTTGTATTTTAGTAAAATTTTACACAGCTTACGCATCATAATAATTAATAAATAATAAGATATTTGTTTATATTGTATCTCTATCCTGTCAATAAAAAAAATTAAAAAAATATAAACCCTCAACCATAATTTATTTTTGAAAACTTCTTAGTCAACATGAAATTGCTCATTAGGCTGCTCGACTGATTGAAAATTCTGTAATTTAATTATGAGAAATTGAGAATACTAAATCAGAATGCGTCACATTAATTTTATATGTTATTCTAATGCATTTTTTTATTTTGTCACGCTTTAATAAATTATCTCGCCATTCTTGTAAGCTCATTTCCCCGAATTCTCTTTCAGTTTTGTTTTTTCCAAATATATATTGTTGAATTTCCTTTAGCACGTCGAGATTGATTGCCATTTTATTCGAGGAAAAATTCAAGATGGGTCAATTATTACAGCTTTTGTTGAATCAAAAGAACAACTTGCAGATTTGTTGACTAAGGGATTGAGCAAACGACAACATTACGAGACAACATTATGAGTTGTTGAAGGAGTATGGTGTTTGGGATCTGTTTAAAACCGAAGAAAGCAATAAAGAAGGGGAGAAATAAGGGGGAATATAGAAGTATCAGGACTATATTTATCGAAATAATAGTTATGGGTTTATTAAATATTATGAGAATTAAGTTGTTATTTTGTTTTGTCTTATTTTCCTTGTACTGCTATATTTTAGCAGCTCTTCTTTCTGTAAACGCCAAGTTTTGGAATAGAAGTTTTCTCTCGATTCTTCGTTTCATCATGGTATTAGAGCTTCTCTGAAGCTTTTCTTAAATCGGAAGAGCATCAATGTCAGATGCGTCACAAACCACAGCATGACCTCGGGTTGGAACTGCAGGAGATGCGGAGATTCCATCCGATGACCGCTTTTATCTTCATCCTTCCAATTCCACTGGTGTTTCGCTGATTACGACTCAGCTCACAGAATCTGATAACTATCAGATGTGGTTTCGAGCGATTTCAGATGCTCTCCTCGTGAAAAACAAACCTTGTTTTGTTGATGACACCTATCCGCGGGAGTCGGTGACAGAACCGATGCTTCTTCGGTGGGATCGTTGCAACGCCGTTGTCAAGGCGTGGATAATCAACTCGGTGACGAAGGACCTCGTTCATGGAATGCATTACAAACCCACAACTCGAATCATCTGGGAAGATCTCCGTGAGCGTTTTAGCAAGGTTGACGGTACGCGCATTTTTCACTTACAACGTGAAATATATCAGTTGAAACAGGGTATTCCTTTAGTTGCTCAGTATTTTGGAAAAATGAAATTGTTGTGGGATGAATTATCCATTGTAGATGTTGATGATTGGTTATGTAGTGACTGTGCTACGTCACCTAGAGCTGTTGCTAGGCGTGATAAACAGAAGTTGATAAATTTTTAATCGGTTTGAACGAAACATATGTTGCGGTTAGATCTAATCTGTTGATGATGAATCCTATAGCGACGTTGAACTACACTTACTCTGTCCTAATACAAGAAGAGAACCATCGCATTGTTTCTGGAACAGTATCTTCTTCTTTGGATGAACCAGCTGCGGTGATGCTATCAAATGGAGAAGGAAATTTCAGTCAATTCAAGCGTGATTCCTCCGGGACTGATTTCTCGTGCACTCATTGTGGTAAGAAAGACAACAAAGTGGACAAGTGTTGGAGGAAATATGGAGTCCCTGAGGAAGTAAGGAAGAAATGGAATAATGTGGCAGCAGTGAACATCTCGGCAAATACAGCACCTGCCAATGGGGCGATTGAGAAACAACAGCAAATTGTTACAGCTGATTCCTCAACCCAGTTCCAGCAACTCACAAAGTCACAACTAGATCAGTTGCTAAGGCTGATTCCAAAAGAATTTGAATACAAAGCAAGTTTTGTTGCTCAGGATCCATTCTAAAAAAATTCAGCAGGTATTTCATCCTCCATAGCTCTATCTTCTTGAATTTCTCCTACAGATCATTGGATTATTGATAGTGGAGCTACTAACCATATGATTTTTCATAAGGAATGGTTGGTTAATGTGAGAGCTCTCACATCAGGAAAACATACTGTTACACTCTACCTACGGGTAATTCAGCCGATGCAACTCACACAGGAACTTGTATAGTTGATGGAGATTTAACTATGCACAATGTTCTTCTTGTTCCGAACTTCAAATATAATCTGATCTCAGTCTCACAATTATGTCAACAGTTGAAAAGTTCTGTGGTTTTTGGACCTAATGATGTTCGGTTTCAGAACCCGACTATTGGGAAGAGAACAGAGATTGGTAGATACCACAGAGGTTTATATTTGCTGTCATCAAAGAGGAGTTTGCATGTCGCTTTTCAAGTAGATGTTACTGGTGATTCGAAGGTTTCCTTATGGCATAGACGTTTTGGACATTTGTCCTTTAATCAGTTAAAACGTGTAATTCCGATTTTGAATGATGGTACTGATTTACGAAACTGTTTTATATGCCCTGTTGCTAGACAAACACGAGTTCCGTTTCCTATTAGTGTTACTCGTTCATCAAAGGTTTTCAATCTAATTCATCTCGATCTCTGGGGTCCATATAGAGTTCAAACCATTGAAGGATTTCAATACTTCTTAACCGTTGTGGACGATTATACAAGAGCAACTTGGATATTTTTTATGAGGAGCAAAGATGAAGTCGTTATTCACGTTAAACGATTCATAGTGATGGTTAAAACGCAATTCGCTTCTTCCATTAAAACCTTGAGAAGTGACAATGGATCTGAATTTGTGAATGTTATGATGAAGGAACTGGTATCTGGATTGGGAATTGTCCATCAAACATCTTGCGTTCATACACCGCAACAAAATGGTGTTGTTGAACGCAAGCATCGATATTTGCTTGAAGTAGCACGAGCATTAAAACTCCAAACTGAGGTTCCGTCCAAATATTTGGGATTTTGCGTCTTGACATCCTGTTATCTTATCAATGTCATGCCTTCGACAGCTTTAGAAGGGAATATGCCATACAAGATGCTGTATCACAGGAAGTTTAACCCGCAGCACCTTCGAGTCTTCGGTTCATTATGTTTTGCCACGATTCTACATGGAAAGGACAAATTAGGACCACGGTCTATACCGTCCATCTTATTGGGCTATTCCAATACGCAAAAAGAGTATAGGTTGTGTAAACACCTGATTTTGGCTCGGGATCATAATACCGTATGAGAGGAATCGAGATTTGAAAAATATTAAAAAAAAAAAAAAAAAAAATTTTTTTTTAAAATAATAAAAAAAATAATAAAAAATTCCAACGGTGGAAAATTGCCTCTTTTCCACCGATTTTATTTTTTTATTATTAAAAAAAAAACGTTTTTTTTATATTATTAAAAAAAAAAAAGTTTTTATTAATTAATTAAATATGTGTACATTTTCTCTATAAAATGAGGGTAGCTTCAATGAATGAAAGGAGGCTTAGAGGAGAAGAGAAAGCTACGGTGGTGAGGTGAGTTTAGAGAAAAAAAAATAGAAAAAAAAAGAGAAAAAAAAAGAGTGAAAAATACCGATAATTATCGGACTCGGTTCCTCGTACGGTATTTTAAACCTCCTATGAGTTAGGTATATTTCTCTCATCTTCAATATCATATTTTGTAATTTCTAAATGTGAAATAAAATTGAGAGTTTATATACATATATTATCTATTTATGTATAATATACTTGTTAATATATATATATATATATATATATATTATATTTATATTATGTTTATGTATTACTATATATATATCTATATGTTTATATTATGTTTATGTTTTACTATATATATTTATATTATGTTTATACTATTATATCTATATGTATAATATATATTTATATTATGTTTATGTATTACTATATATATCTATACGTATAATATATATTTATATTATGTTTATTACTATATATATATCTATATGTATAATATATATTTATATTATGTTTATGTATTACTATATATATCTATATGTATAATATATATTTATATTATGTTTATGTTATCTATTTATCTATATGTATAATATCTATTTATAATATGTCTATGTAATAATATACATATATATTATGTATTATGTATAATATATGTATATTATGTATATGTGGAAAAAAACAAATTTCAAAATTGACTTAGGTCATTCCCAAACTTTGATGAAGGTTACAACTCGGTCCTTGGACTCTCGGGTCATTTCTGGGATGTTATCGAGTGTTATAAACCAAACCGGAAAAGTTTTGGGCCATTTGTGCAAATTATTTATCTTAATTCAGCTCTTTAAAAAAAAATACAATTGGATTTCTAAACTTTTCTAGACATTCCATGACTTTTCAAAATGTTACAAATAAGTATAGAATAATTTTCGGGTTATTTTATAACTTTACCAAGTGTTACAAATAAGTCCAGAATAGTTTAGGGTCATTTCTGCAATTTTCGAAAATATTTGTTCAATTCAGCCCAAATTTTAATAAATTGCATTTTGGTCCCTAGATTTTTTTTGGACATCCTTTAACTTATCAAAATGGGACAAATTAGTCCAACGAGCTTAAAATCTTCAAAAATCATTCGTGCATGTTTTGACACGTTTAAAATGGCTCGAGAGTTAAACTATTTTTTAGTACAACTAACTTTAGTTCTCTCTTGTTTATTAAAAAAAAAAAATTGTTTATACATGGTTTGTTTAATTTAAAGAAAATGCATGTAGTTTTTTTTTTGGCCAAGCATGATTAAAACGGGCAATTCGAGCAAAATTGAAAAAAATTCAAAAGCAAATTAAAGTACCGAAAAGGGCGAATTATAAGCTCGCGAGCTTTTAAGACGTAATCAAACCCTCGAACTCGATTCTCTGGACGTAGACCTTTTTAAGCCCTAGGATGTTAACTCCATGTACCCTAGGCAATTTTAGGATTCCGATTAGCCTTCAATTAATCGGCGGCGACTCTTTCAAATTTTTCGGTCCGGTTGATGACCCCGCTCGACCGGACCCTTCGCTCGCCAAGACCCGGCATTTTCAAAAACGGAAATTTAAAAATATTTTTCCAAAACGGGTCGGGAAAGTCGGATCCGACGTCCGACAGGTTGCTGAATATTCAGACACGCAGCATATTTTTCAGCTGAGATGTTCATTTTCGTGAGACAATCTTCCCTTTCACTATGACTAAGGAAGAAGTGAAGAAGCATTTCAGTTATTTTGATAAATCCACCACACCATCAACTTGGGTGGATGATAATCATGTTCCTTCATCAGGTGTTGATGGTGCTGCAATCCCAAGTACTGAGCAATCTGTTCCATCAGGCGCAGCAGACATCACCACAAATGCTGATGCCGATTTTGCCACAAATGATAACGCTGCAGATTTCACTCAACCATATATTGGTGACCATTTTGATGAGCCTACGTCTGATCACACACACATGGATACTCACCCTCTAGATGATTCGGGTCTTGATATTCCAGCTCCGGAAAACTTACGCAGAAGCACGAAAAACGTTTCAGCTCCCAAATGGACTGCAGATTATGTGATGAACAATCAATTACTCAATTATGAACAGCTTTCTCTACCTTATAAGTGTTTCTTAGGAAACATATCTCGTGTTCACGAGCCATTATCGTTTGAGGAAGCAGCTGCAATCCCGATTGGATGAAGGCAATGGAATCTGAAATTGCAGCTCTCCACGACAATAAAACCTGGAAAATTGTTGATTTACCGGATTCAAGGAAAGCAATTGGATGTAAATGGGTCTATAAAGTCAAGTATCATGCGGATGGAACGTTAGAACGTTACAAGGCTCGATTGGTGGCGAAAGGGTACACACAAAAGGCAGGGACTGATTTTAAAGAAACATTTTCTCCAGTCGTAAAGATGGTAACAGTCCGAACTTTCTTGACTATTGCGGCAAAGAAGAATTGGCCAATATATCAATTAGACGTCAATAATGCTTTTCTCCAAGGAGACCTCAATGAGGAGGTCTATATGGAAAGTTCCCCCGGGTTTTCATGATTCCTATCCTGTTCAAGGAAAGAGGAAGGTATGCAAATTGTTGAAGTCGTTATATGGATTAAATCAAGCATCCCGGCAATGGAATATCAAGCTTACAGATTGCTTACTTGCTAATGGATACATACAAAGTCACTATGATTATTCATTATTCAATAGGTTTGTTGATGGTGAACAAGTACACCTTTTGGTGTATGTGGATGATTTACTCATTAGTGGCTCAAAACAGAAGTTGATTGATGATCTTAGGAGTGTTCTTCACTCTCAGTTCAAGTTGAAAGACCTGGGACATTTGAAGTATTTTTTGGGCCTTGAAGTGGCACGTTCGAAAGCTGGAATAGTGTTGAATCAACGAAAATACGTGTTGGAGCTGATTGTGGAAGCATGCCAGGTTGAAGCAAGGACTGCTCCTACACCGATGGAACAAAACTTGAAGTTGACGACACTTGATTATGATAAAGTGTTCGGAGTCAACTTTGCAGATCCGGTTCTTCAAGACGTGGAACAATATAGACGAACTGTTGGTCGTCTCTTGTACCTGACTATGACACGCCCGAATATTGCTTATGTTGTACAAACTTTGAGCCAATTCGTTCATCATCTGAAACGGTCACATCTTGATGCAGCTATTCGTGTTATACGTTACTTAAAACAGAGCCCGAGACAAGGTTTGTTGTTTCCAGCTGAGAATGACCTTGATTCTATGTGTGTTTACTGCGACAGCGATTGGGGTTCTTGTGTGGTATCTCGTAAGTCGGTTTCTGGATATTGTGTAAAACTTGGTCGAAGTGTGCTGTCGTGGAAGTCTAAAAAGCAAGCAACGATTTCCCGATCAAGTGCGGAAGCGGAATATCGAAGCATGGGCTCGGCCGTGGCGGAGATCATTTGGATACGAGGATTGTTACGAGAGTTTGGTATCAAACTAAATTCTCCAGCTATACTTCACTACGACAATAAGGCAGCTTTGCAAATCGCAAGCAACCCTATGTTTCACGAGCGGACTAAGCACATCGAGATCGATTGCCATTTTATTCGAGGAAAAATTCAAGATGGGTCAATTATTACAGCTTTTGTTGGATCAAAAGAACAACTTGCAGATTTGTTGACTAAGGGTTTGAGCAAAACGACAGCATTATGAGCTATTGAAGGAGTATGGTGTTTGGGATCTGTTTAAAATCGAAGAAAACAATAAAGAAGGGGAGAAATAAGGGGGAATATAGAAGTATCAGGACTATATTTATCGAAATAATAGTTATGTGCTTATTAGATATTATGAGAATTAGGTTGTTATTTTGTTTTGTCTTATTTTCCTTGTACTGCTATATTTTAGCAGCTCTTTTTCTGTAAACGCCAAGTTTTGGAATAGAAGTTTTCTTTCGATTCTTCGTTTCATCAAGCATTGGCCATTTCTTATACAATACAATACATTACAAATACGTATAAAAAAGTTGTGTCGTGAAAGTATATGACATAATAATAATATAATTATATTAATACGATAACACAAAATTAATATTTTTGTATTGTATTTCTGTTTAAGAATTAGAAAACGATACATACAATAACATGATACATTTTTTTTCAAAACAAGTTTTTTTTAATAACGTTTAAAAATTGTACTTAAATATTTAATTTACAGAGTTTGTCGATTCTATATTAAAAACTAATGAAATTGTCTGATGTGACCATTCTGAATTTTTTTTTTAACTGTGCATTTTACTTTTTTTTATTTAAAAAAGTAAGTATTCAATTTTTTTTTAGAAAAATAGGTATACGCGCACCTCGAAATAGCGCCTACTGGGCATAGACGCACCTCTGGGGTGCGCCATTGAATAGGCGCCACTTTGGAGTGGCGCCTGTGAAGGCTAAGCATTACTTTTTTTTTAATCATTTTATTCGAAAATGATAACTCGATGGTCACATGCGCCACTTTGAATGACGCTTATTCAATAGGTGTCACCCGGGGTGCGCCTATGTTCAATACGCGCGACCCCGGGGTGCGCGTATACCTATTTTTCTAAAAAAAAAAATTGTATATTTACTTTTCTAAATAAAAAAAAAAAGAGTAAAATAGTTACTTTTAAAAAAAAATCTTACATTTCTCTATACGTCTTCTAGTATTGTTCATCCACCTAGTATTACTTTAATTAGTGCTTGGTTGATCCACGGCAACTAACTAATTTAATAGGGTTGATCTCCATTAAAATATATAATTGCAGTCTTTAATTATCTCCTTAATTTCATTCGGTCAATCGGCCTATTTTCTCATCAACATTACTACATTAGTCATCTACTCTTAACAGTCAACTATTTAAACCGAGCCTGCTGAAATCAGTATTAAAACTACCGCTCCCTTATGCTCATTGCTCACGCCATACACTGCATGATCAACTCAGACCTTCTTGAGCTGCAGGCTACCGCGATTCCGTATCATATGGTCTTGCATCGACTCAGGCTACCGGAAATTTGACACTGGCTTTCGCGAAAGCATCGCGTGATGAGCGGGAGCGGCAAGGACTGCCCCGTCGGAGGGAGGAACTTTCGTTCAGGATCCCTCAGCCTTCGGCGCGGTCTAAGGTTGACTGGAGGCACTGCCTCTACCGGAGACGACGATGAGAAGCTCGATCTCTTCGCTCCTAACCGTAGGAGCGTCTCTGTTAGCTCATCCGATGATTCGTCCGACGGTGTGTACTCTATCTAGTCTTACGTTTGACTTGATCGCACTCATCTAGTCTATTACTGGCTAATTTGCGATTCTGTTTGCCAGCGAAATTGACTCTCGTATGTTTTGCCGGTAATTGTGCAATCCGAATTGATCAGCAGTAGGCTAGTTTTTAGCCATTTAGCTGCATCTTAGAGTGTACTGGGCTATTAATTAAGAATCCATTGATTGGCTTATTCATCGGAATGATCTCTATGTCACGGAGGAGAGATAAAGGATTCACGAACCCGATGTTCAGATTTTGCGGATGATGATTAATGAATGAGACGGTGCGATAATTCAGTGTCTTCGTATGAAATAATTGGCGTTAACTAACTTAATCTACTGGACGATCCAAATCAATCCCTCAATACTTCTTGGCCAATGTTACCGAGTGCAATTTTAGTTTCCTTCTCTTCTTTGTTACTGAATTTCGCGCTTTAAAGCAGCTTCTTCGCTGAAGCTGGGAAGACTTTCAGTTGGGTCTGCAATGGCGGGTCGAAGTAGAGTTGATGATCTACTGTCTTCCACAGAAAGAGAAAAGAACGATTATGACTGGTGAATCAACTAATCATTTTTCCTCGCAGTTCTGTTATGTGTAATGTGTATTAGCCATGACTTAATAGATAGATCAATTCATGCAATATCTAGATTTATTTTGGATCCTATTTATTTACTCTCTGCACCTTGAATCATCATTCTCGTGTTGGTAAATCATTGAAGCTCACTATTTTGTGAAGAACTGGCACCATTTATTTCTTGTACACTGAAGATTGAAGAACTAACACCAATTTTACACAAAAAATAAAATAAAAATTTAGGTCTATTATGAGTTTCGTTTCTGTTCATATTTGCATCAGAAGAGATGATCTCAGATCAACTCCTAATATACTGATGTTCTAGGCTTCTTACTCCACCTGCAACCCCTCAGTTTGACTCATCAAATGAAAGCAAGTCTCAACCAACCACAACATCTAGCTCTCAGTCCAGATCAAGATCTTCAACCAATGCCTCAAGGGTATGCATCTCTTGACAGCTTTTCGTTTTAGTTCAGATTTTGCAATAGCATTTATTCGTCTTGATAACTATAACAACAAAGCAAAGATCTTATCAACTCTTCCTGTTAGTACAATCAAGAACTTGGTAATTATGGCTCATGATACGTACCTACTACTAGTTATTGGAAATTGAAATTGCATATGGTTAGAGTACTAGCTTAGTTTCTAATCTATACTAAGATAGTACGCTAACACTAGCTATCTGCTTCTGTTTCAGCTATCAGAGATCAACCAATCCTCAAAACCAATTAGAAGCAAGTCTGCAACTCGTTCCTATTCTAACTCCACCTCCCAGTTTACCACTTATTCATCTAACCGATCATCATCATCATCATCAATTTTCAATACAAGTACAGCTTCAATCTCATCATATACTAGACCATCCTTCCCCGTTACCAGCTCTACATCTACAACTAGACCTTTCACTCGTTCATCAACTTCACGACCCTCAACTCCTTCAAGAATCTCTTCCAATGAAAAACCTAAACCTCCCCAAATCTCAAGGCCTTCAACCCTAACTTTTAGGTCACAAATTTCCACTGCTCGATCAAATTCCCGCCCTTCTACCCCGATTCGCCAAAATCCTGCACTACCTCTGTCTCAATCAACATCCATTTCCACTGTACATGTTTCGTCAAGATCAACCTCTTCATCTCCAGGTCCTAGACCTCGGACTAGTCGCCTACCCATTATCCCCCCAGATTTTCCTCTCGAAACACCACCCAACCTCAGAACTACGCTACCAAACAGGCAACTTTCAGCAGGCAGGTCGCGCCCCATAAAAGGAAACTCTGAAATTGCCGCACCTACCAATGTGGTCAGAAGACTGCCATCTCCTGTTGTCTCTTCAAGAGGAAGAATAACAGTCCCAGAATATTCCACTAGAAGAGGAGGAACGATTCAATCTAGTGTTGCCGATGCTAAATCTTTGCATCCGCCTGAATTGGCGATGAGAACCGTTACTAATGGTACCGAAACTACTGGATTCGGAAGGAATATTTCAAAGAAATCAATGGATATGGCTATGTGGCATATGGTATGTGTGATCCAATTTTGTTTTTCTCGTTTTGATCTTTATCATTTATGGTTCCTAATTTGATCTACCGCAGGATTTAAGAAATTGTACGAGTCTGCGAGTACCTTCTAGTACCACCATCTACCCCCAAAGCATTCGATCCTCTGCCTCAAAAACCCAACAACCAAATCAAGCTCCGCACAACAATAGAGAGATTCATAGGGGGATCAAATCTTCTGAGAACAATGGCGATTTGGTAAGTGGAAATGGAAACTCTTCCGCAAAACTGAGTGATATGGACACGATATTACTGAAAGAGGACTTGAAGAACACGAATTGGTTGCACAATGTAGATTATAAGTGCGACACAGACTCGGAGTCAATTTCTGATTACGGATTTGAGCCCTTGCCAGAGCCCTTTATTGGTTCCGATTGATCGATGCAATGTAAATAAACACATACAGCAACAATTATTTTCTATCACAAAACGGATCAAGATCCATTTGTCTTGAATATCTCAAGAGGCATTGTTTCAGTATCCGGTTGAAGTGCGAGCTTCAAGTTCTGTTGCCGGCTTCCTATCATCGGCACATTAACAACATAGTCCTTATACACAGTGACGCCACTGCCTCCGGTCCATCCAACCACATCTACAGATTTTCAAAGATTCGATCTTCTATGAAGATGGAGAACACCCTCAGGTTCGGTCTTGTAACGTCGTCACCCACCTCACAGAAATGTAGCCGGAACAAGTAAGCAAATCCCGGATCGACCGAGAAGGTACAGGTCAAGTGTTGGTTCAAGTTGGTGCTCGAATTCTGCACCATCGTCCTTCCAGTAGAGTAGACATTGGTATATTATGGATGGTGCGGTTCGTGGCTAAAGACACCGTAATTCCTTGATCAAGGGCATCCCTATAAATGTAGGGTGTGTCTTCAAACCAAGGCCTGAACATTCCTGTGTCGTTACAAGGCAAGATCTTGTTTCCTCACACATTTAACCGATATGCGTTCTCAAGCACAGAGTCGGAAGAACCGTAAATGTCAGGCATCGACACAACCTCGATCCCATTTATATATCCATACGAGTTCAGGTGGTCCTTGGACGGACTGAATGTTAGGATTAGGGTTTCAGTAGTAACGAGGACGGAGAAATCAATCAAGACGTCAGCGCGGTTTAGGGTTTCGGAAATCTGCAAGACGTTGAAGTTCTTTAGAAGAGTGCCCCCATTGGCTGAGACAGTGAACACGGCGTCTGAAGCGTTGAGGTTGTTGTAGGAAGAGAGGTAGAAATAGAGACGGACAAATTTCCAGCCAGGGATCACCGGAAAACTGTAGTCGGCCGAATGAGAATGGAAAACCCTAGCGGTCATGTATGGGATTTGGGGTATGGAGAGGTCCTAGCGGTCATGCCGAATGAGAAGGCTCGATATTGCATGCATTTTTCTCTTAACATGTTACACTATAGTAGGGATGATAAAAAAAAAAAAAGACTCTAGGACCGAATTCCTGACAGGTCCGACTAGGACCGAGACCGATTAGGACCGAGACTAAGCGAGCGTTTTTTTTTCTTCAAGGTCGGTCTCGGGCTTTTTTCCCGAAAGCCCGTTTAGGACCGGTCCGGACCGAATGTATGTGTATTTGAGATTTTCATAATACCACACCGAAAAAAATGTGGATTTTGGAGATTTTCTATCTCTATAAAAGGTGCATCTTGATAAATTTACTAAAGAATATAGAGAGTTCATAGTGTTTCTTTGAGAGGTGAACTATTCTTTCGCATTTTACTAAAGAATACCGTGAACTCATAGTATTTTTTTTTTGGTGTAGATTCGGTCCAGGATCGAGACCGGCCCGAGTCAAGAAAGACCGACTCGGGCGGGCTTTTTTGGCCGAGGTCGGTCTCGGTCATCTATAAGGCAAGATCAAAATTTCGGTCTCGGTCTTGCCTTCAGGACCGGACCGGCCCGCCCATGATCAGCCCTACACTATAGAGTATAGACCGAGCATCTTCTACCTAATTTGATTGGGCCTATTATCTTTATTTGAATCTAAAAATTTAGAATTTTTTTAAAAAGTAGGTACTGTGCAAAAAAAAATTGAAAAAGTAAGTATACTGAAAAATTATTTAGCAAAATGTATATAATCGCTACTGGGGGTAGCGTTTTTTACAACATTCGCTACTTTGAGTAGCGTTTTTCTTAAAACGCTGCTTGGAGTAGCGTTTTTCATACAAATGTTTTATTTTTTTTTAAAATTAAACATCAAATCGTCAAAAAAAGTCAAAAACGTAAAAAAAAAAAGAATTTCGCTCCTAGGGGTAGCGAAATTCATAAAAACGTTACCCCAACCAGCGTTTTATGAAAAACGCTACCCCCAGTAGCGTTTATATTTTTGCACAGTAATTACTTTTTAAAAAACTTCAAAAATTTATGTTAATTTAAATAGTGCATATATATTTTGCTTATTAAGGGTTTCACATCACAATATATTACCTTCAACTCGTGACATTCTAGTTACGACCCAATCTAAAAAAATTATAATTATCCACTTTGGTTCATATGACTAACTAATTTCTCGTTGTAGTGGTCTTCTACCTTTCAAAACTAATCATAATTTTGGATCGACTCTGATACAATATTAATTTTACACCGGATCTTGTAAAACCCAATTTATAAACTAAAAAACTAAAAAAATAGTGTGGGGGATAATATTACCTAATCACATAATAGATGAGTTATTATTAAATCGATTTATCCAATACAAAGAAGACCCTTTTATTAATTTAATTGTATGTCTAACTATAGTTTCAATTATTATATCATTTTAATTATTGTACGTATGTATATGCTTTATTAATTATACCCTTATGAAAATTTGGTAACAACTGGTGTCATCCATCCTCTACTACTACCCTATCCACTCTTCTTCCTACTCCACTTACCGAACTCATCTTCTACATTAACTCCGATCCACAATCATCAATGACCATAGTTGCAGAAGAATTATTGTAAAAGTAATAGATTACCCAATTGCCATCCCATCCTTTTCTATATAAATATAGATACATATATATATTCTTTTCTTCCATGTAAAGCTAAGGAAGAAACTATCTCTGAATATGAAGGACCACATTTTTTTCTTCATTCCGCTACAACTACAGGCTAGCCTATATGCTGCTCGAATCATTGCAGACATAACCGGTCCCTGATTCCGATACCTCTTCGTCTTCCCCAACTCGACCCCTTATCCATTCTTCAAAAAAGATTCTCTTTTCACGTCTCTTTCTAGTTAGCAAGAATCTGCACTACATATTACCATAGTTATATATATAAGTGTATACATATATTATAGAGAGAGGGAAATGAATCGGCGGATGATGAGCCCAACTGACGGCCTTATTCTAGCGCCGGAAAGTAATGACGGGGCAGAGGACATGTACGCCACCGAGGAAGCCAACTTCAACACCAACATGGTGTTAATCCTGGCGGCTTTGCTGTGTTCGCTGCTCTTCGTGCTCGGACTGAACGCAGTCGCGCGATGCACACTCCGCTGCAGAAGGAGGCTGGGGTCTGACGGAGCGAGGCGGACATGCTCCGTGGGTCTGAAGAAGAACGCCCTGAGGAAGATCCCCGTTGTGGTATACGGGTCAGATGGGGCGGGGATCTGCCCTGCGACGGAGTGCCCTATCTGCTTGGGAGAGTTTGAGGATGGGGAGACAGTTCGTGTGCTTCCTCAGTGCAACCACGGGTTCCACGTTGGGTGCATTGACACATGGTTGGTGGCTCACCCGTCGTGCCCGACTTGTCGTCACTCCCTTGTCGACCAACCGGTCATGCCACCGGTGATCTGGGCTTCAGCTGGTGATCGTCGGGTGTAGCCGCTCGAGATTGTCAGAAGTAATTTCCAAATGATATCGAAATGAAGTCGGTAGATTGAGGCATGACGGTTGCCATGGAAGCAGCCAGAAGCATGCAGACGAGCATTTCTGAGACCGACTTTAAGGAAAGCCATTCTAGCCGTAAGCCATGTTTGTATTAATAGTCAGTCGTGTGTGGTTTGTCTAGGGTTTGTATGGAGGTGATTCAATAGAAAAGTAAAGTGGGCTTAGCTAATGCCACGTGGATTAATTACGGACGTGAAAATTATTATGCACTGTGGGTCCATGAAAATTAGTGAATTAATTAATTCGAATTTGACGTTTTTATCAAGCTTACTAAATGATTTGGTTAGTAAGAAATACCCCATCTAATGACATTTGAAAAATGCTGTATTTTTTTTAAATATCTAGGTAAATATAAAATAAATGTGTTTACAAAGGGTAGGGTAATATGTATTATTTTTTAACACTATTAAACAGTATTTATTATCTCCAAATATTACATATTAATAGTAACCTAAGCGAAAAATAAAATAAAATCCGAAAAAGATTCCTGAAATTCCAGAAAATGATATACGATAATTACTGCATCCAAGGAGGGTATGATGTGATGCTGTCCCAAATTAATTGGGTGGAGTTGGACATAATAATTAATATATAGCGTAATGAAGAGGAGCAATATGTAGGTGGCAAGTGTGTTAAATGGTGTTCCGTGTGTTTATTTTTATTTTTTAAGAAAAAATAATAATATTACAAAACAAAAAACCACACTTTATTAACACAAATATGTTTTTGGTAAGTCAAATATGTCTGATTTAATAATCGATAACACTCCTCGCGGATGATTATTTGAGATCACAAAATATTCTTTAAATCTGACCGTTGTCTTGTCAAGATGGTCTGCTACACTTTTTGATTCCCGATAAATGTGTCTAATTTTGAATCTTTTAAACTTCAATAACAATTTTCTGCAATCGAAAATTAGCGGCATTAAAAGTTTATCATTGTTCACTTCTTCACTATCATACCTATTGCCTCTTTGACATCCAATTCTACGAAATGTCATTAATACTCATGTTTTTTTTACCAAAGCTAAGGATTTATAATATATTAAATAACTAATTTATGATTATTATTTTTTTATTAATATATATTTTTAATTACATATATTTATACTTATTAGTAACTGTGTTTTTAAAAACAAATATCGCAATAACCAAATTTTTAGTATAATATATTTGTATATTTTGTCAATCAACTCTTAACGAGTTATGCGATTTGTTGTTGGTGTGGATTCTATGATCCCCGTGAACTGATCTAGAGGGTCGACAATCCACCGAAAGGACGGCGACAGTGACCGACGGCGAAGAAAAATACATCTGTCCAATGATGTCGTTGACGAATTGTACGACTTCAACACTCGTGGGGCAGACATCAATAAATTGGTGTCTTGCGATCACGGACTTGAGTAAATCATGTGGATTGAGATTAATTAACCATACACGGCGCCATAAATTTAGATAAAATGACTAATTATATCTCACGTGAATTATATATATATATATATATATATATAGTATGGCAAAAATATGTACAAACTTCACAAAGACCATTCAATTACCAGATGATAAAGCACTCATTAATTTTATCCTTATGCTCTTCTATATATCATTAACACATGGACGATATAGCTAGCTTATGTAAGATAATTTAAGAGTATATCAAATGTATTTATTCACAAGTTTGGATTTATGAGACAGTTGATTAAGGCGTATGTCTTACATTTTTCACATGATATTATAGTGTGGAGATTCAAATAATATTTATTCAGAAACATATGAATGATACATTTTTAAGGTGCTTATTGTTCGTTAAGTGATGCTAATTTTCGGATTGTCGATCCAAAGAAGTGATCTATATATTGATTTAGATGAACGAGAAGAAAACCACTCATGCATGGAAATTAAGCAATACTATATGTTTTTATTTTACGTAACGTGTCCCTCCCTATATATGAAGATCTTCATATGGTGGACTTGTATTACAATAATATATATCGAAATGGCGCTTCGAACATTATCCAACGTCCATGCGCGTTATTGATAACAGCTAAAAGGTCTACTCCACTCCACTCCAATACTTCTTACTGACCATATTTATTTATAATAATATCTTCAGTTCACACTGCAAAATCCAAAAAGATAATTAGTCTGCAGTTTGAATAGAATACGTATAAAGAGTATAATTGATCAGGAAGACATGTCTAGGGTTTTGAGAGGAAACCTGTTGCAGTTCGTGGAGGGGCTGATCTTATACGGAATGTTGACACCACACTTTCCGGGCAGACCTCCGATGAGACTGTAGTTGATGCCTGAGATGGCGCCGGAGAGCGACTTGAGGCAGTTACAGACAGCTCGTCGGTCGGTCGTTGTCTTGGCAGCGTTGTTGAGAGATTTGATTCCGCTGCAGCACCCACCGGGCGGTGTCGGAACCTTACCGGTTGCGTATGGAATGCAAGAAGACAGTGAGCTCGTCACGGTTCCACAAGTTATGGCTGCTTCTGCCACGTAAGCCGACATAACGATGCAGAGAAGGAGCAATGCCGAAGCAGACTTGAGAGCAGACATGTTTCTAATTGTATAGAATGGTCGTGGGGAGTGAATTAAGGTGTGTAGTTGTTCTTGGAGAAGATTGTATGTGAAGAAAGGTTGTATGGAGGGAGGTGTTTATATAGTGGAGTGGAGAGGGCTGAGCTTATGACACGTGGAGAGTGCATGGGTTCATTCTTTGTGGTTAGCAGTTGGGATGTTGAGCTAGATTAAAACTAATAATGACTATCATTCTTTTTTAAATAAAAATAAAAATGGTTATCTCAATAATTCGTTTTTGGGTCCATACGACATCATATATAATGCCATCGCTATCATACAATTCGAAAATTCTAGTCTTATAATAAGCTACTATAGCTAGCTCGTATACGTACGAACGTCTCATTTTTCACACATTTGGTTTCGAATGAGTGGCAAATAAGTAATTTTGAATATGAAATAATGGACCGGCTATTGAATGTGACCTACAACCATCCTTAATTAATGTCGTGTGTCAATAATTATATTGTCTTCCCTCTATCATGAAGGAGCTTGATGATGAGACAAGGATGCTGAATGTTGATTGGATGCTACTAGGGCTGACTAGATACTCGTTGGAGCTTCAATGACGTGCAAGTAGGGGAGTGCAACATAAGATGTTTCTCTGGGTTCATCTTCTATGCTTAAATGAGTACACTATATTGTGTAAACTTTTAATTAAGTAATGTATGTAAATGCAGGAGTATATATATATATACACGTAGAGGATCGAACCATATTAGGTAACTGAATCTTTGTGAGTAATGACTTACATGATTTTCGGGATATGTTCAGGATATGGTATATTGCAGTTATTGCACGTAATATTACAGTTACCATACGTAACTTCCGTTGGAGGCATGCCCGAGATACGCGGGAAAATGTGTCAGATATTTTCGCACATGTCGAGGGACCCAAATATAGTGAATCAATTGGGCGGCGGGTACTCTATAGGTGATCGCCTGAAGGATCAAAGACGATTGCATGAGCTTAAGGCGTCTGTTTGACCTCTAGGCGATCAGGTGAGCTCTTAGTGATGATTGGGCATATTTGTGGATTCCAACTTTTTCTAAGTATGAGTCGGCCCTGACCGAAAATGTTTGAATGTGGTTCTGTCCCGAAACCATATTGGATCAGAAGGTTGTGTAAGTTCTATGCTATATTGTGTCGTCATTGTCGATACTCAACACTTGACACCCTAGTATATTAGGCTAAAATCTAGGAATTGGAGTCCACTAGGGTTTACTGGGATTTTAAAAAAAAAATCACGTTTTTAATAAATGGGTGTACAAAAATTTTAAAAATATTGCTTCATTTTTAAATTTGTCAATTTTGATGATAATCCTCTAACTACATACTTGACTATTTCAGTGAACACAATTAATGTAGGTAACATGGAAACGCCGAATTATAGTTATTTTGCCATTATATATGGCTTTGGAACACGATTCTCCACCGACAACATGGCCACGTGTTACATTTTCCTCATCCTTCGGTCACTGTCGTCCTCGATTGAATCAATTCATGGCTGATACTGCAGGCTCCATGCAGTAAGTAGATTAGTAGATCACCAAAGTCATACCTACCATGCAGTGCCACTGATCAATTACTCCATTGTTGGTTTTCTGCTGTATAATGTATATGCAGAAGACCAAGCAGCACAGACGAACGAGATAGAGAAGAAAAGTTGGGAATCATTTTCAAAGTAAAGATAAAAAAATCAAGTGAACAAAGGTAGAGATACTGAAGGGAAAAATATAATAGAAATCTGTTTTAAAAAAATATATTACTCATAAATATATTATATATAGACATCCACGTATAAGAAATTTAAGAGAACATCAATTGTGTTAAACACCATAATTTAACAATATTCTAATTTTACACTTAAAAATTATATTGTTTAATGTTATTCTAAAAATTAACAATAAATCATAAGTTTATTAAAAAATAATGAAAATAATTACATTATTTTTAATTCAGAAGAATAAAATAATAATAAAAAAGAAAAAAAATGTTTTTTAAGAAAAAAACAAACCCTTGAAGTTTTTCTTTATATTTTTCTTTTTAAATATTTTTTTAAAAAAAGTATATGCATTTTTTTGTTATTTTTTCCCCAATTTTATAAATGAATTTATCTATTTTTTGTAGTTGTTTTTTTAATACAAAATCTAATATGGTTTAAATGGTAGATTTGCCAAGAAAAAAAATCATTAATTACTCGTAGCAAAGTGAAGGGTTGCATGCTTAATGAATTATTGGTGTGGCAGGAATATGTTATTATATGAAAATGTCGTATATTGTAATACGTCATCCTGTCGGACTACCGAGTCAGTTCTCGAACATGGACGTATAACACGAGGAGTGCATACGATATGTGTCATGTTGGAAATGCTTATGTTTTTTCTCTTCTTATATCGTAAGGAGTCAACGAAATAAAAAAAGGGAACATTCATATATAATTATGTTTCGTAATTGTATGCGTGGAATAGAAATCATGGGCTATGATGATAATTTTGATGAACAAAGAGAAACCAGACAAGGGAACATTACATATAGAAACAACCCTGGAAACATTACATAGAGATATGAAGAATCCGATCGCGTCGAACGTGACGGCGGCCATGCTTTATTTATCACCTCGTCTCTGCATGGTCCGTGTTCATATATATAATATGATTCACTTCACCCTGCAAAATCCTCCCGACAAAACAAACAAACATCAGATTATATTATTGTTGGAACCCTAAGAATATATATATATATATGTTAAATTTTAATATCGGGGCTGAGCCACACTCAAATAGCAACCACAATATATAACTTGGGTTCCATCCTAAAATCAATTGTGATAGAAGGAGGTAGCCTTGTTGTATATATGGTGCCCAAATTATTTGAATACCACCGATGTGGTATTTCTAGTTATGTCACAGTGACTTACTTCAACACTACCCCGCACTGTGACAACTCGTATTTTTTTTAAGACACGGCACTAATACATTTTAATACAGACGGATTGGGACTCAACAAATCTCCTATCACGTCCAGACCCATGACCCGAACTCTGGTACGTGGAGTAAACGGGACACAACAAACCCACATCGGGCACCCACAACTGGAAACAACCCAACGCCGTCAAATGTAACCAAACTCTGATACCATGTTAAATTTTAATATCGGAGTCGAGCCACACCCAAATAACAACTACAATATACAACTTGGGTTTCATTCTAAAACCAATTGGTAATAGGAAGAGATAGTCTTGTTGTATATATGATGCCCAAATTATTTGAATACCGTGTGGTATTTCTATTTATGTCATTACTTACTTCAACAATATATATATATATATATATATGATAAATGCAGGCATTCTAGGGTTTCTGAGGAACCAAACCTATTGCAGTCAGTGGAAGGGTGGATCTTGTACGGAATGCTGACGCCACACTTTCCGGGAAGACCTTCGACGACATTGTACTTGATGCCGGGGATAGCACTGGCGAGTGACTTGAGGCAGTTACAGACAGTTTGTCGGTCGGTTGTGGTCTTCGCAGCGTTGTTAAGGGTTTTGATTTCTCTGCAGCACTCACCAGGTGGTGTCGGGACCTTACCTGTTCCGTACGGAATGCAAGGACTCATGGAGCTGGTGACGTGGCTACATAATATGCCTGCTTCTGCCACGTAAGCCGACATTACCATGCAGAGGATCAATGCCGTCGAAGCAGACTTGAGAACAGCCATACTGTGTGTGTGTGTGTATACTGTAGTTGTTACTCACTGCGGTGGGCTAGGGGCTGTATGGAGGTGATTATATAGTGGCTTTGAAGGGAGCAAATTTGAAACCAAACAAATGTTGAAAATGTTATCGTAGCCAAACACGACTCTTTTGCTTCTAAATAAAGACATTATATGACTAACAATAGACAATGGAAAATGAAAGTTACAGATCGTGTGGTAGCAAGATATCACGCTCTAAGAAAGTGAGAAAAACTGTCTGTTTGGATTTCAACTTTCGAGCAGCAAAGTATCATCGTGGAGAGGTTTATTATCTTGTTGGGAAGGTTTCTAGATGGTTCCTTTCAATTCCAAGATCTTTGTTTGGTGCACAAAATATATATTACTCAAAATGTATATATTGGATTACAATAGGAAGAAAAAAAGGATTCGCAAAATATAAACTATGAAAATAGGGTAAAATGAAATCTATTAAAACGGTATTATTTTAATACAATTGATTTAAGGGTTAAATACCAAATAGCTACCTGAATTTTGGACGTTTTGCAACGAGCTACCCGAACTTTGAAAATTCAAAACTGGCTACCTCAATTTTGAAGAAGGTGCAAATAGCTACCTCCGTCCAATTTATGACGAATTTCCAATGACTTTCCAACGACTTTCCAACGACATTTGACGGAAAATTGGACGGAGGTAGCTATTTGCATCTTCTTCAAAGTTGAGGTAGCCCGTTTTGAATTTTCAAAGTTCGGGTAGCTCATTGCAAAACGTCCAAAGTTCAAGTAGCTACTTGGTATTTAACCCTTGATTTAATCCAAATTCAGCTGAAGTAATGAAATCTATATATTTACATAATAATAAGTTATATATATATTTACAATTATGAATTAAATATTATAACTGCACCATTATGGTGCATTTAACCACATAAAATTGTGGTGACGTGCGCATGTAATCGATCAATCTATGTAACGTGTGGAGGATGGGGTTTGAATCTGAATATTTTTCATTGATTTTTCTGAATACACAATATCAAATTTGTATACAAAGGTAACAACTATCTAAAGTATGTTCTAAATATGAAATACATAATATTACAATTGATTGTGTTTTATATGGAAGTTGTATATTCTAACAAAAATGCCATATATAAAATGTTTTTTTTTCTAATTAAAAAGGAATAATACTCTAGGGCCGAGTCCTTTTCACAATTTGTTGCCCTATCTAGGTCATGTCTTTCCCAATTGGAATAGAGTTGCAACCATAGTTATCAGAACCGGACCGTCCATCGAACCGGCGAGGGGGCCGGTTCACGGTTCGGACGGTTCAACCCGGTCCAACCCGGTTCAGTGTGCGGTTCACTGTTCATAGGCCAAAAAAACTGAAAATACAAACTATGTAATATGTATTATGACCAACAAAGCATACTCACAGATTAATAGAAATATACAAGGAATGATAGCATACAAGCAATGCAGCTATAAAAATACAACTTGCGCATACAGAATTAATGAAAGTAATTAAATTTCTAACCAGAAAAGCTTAAAAGTAACCAACAACTAAAGATACATATACTTTCTAAAAGATGATTGTAAGATATACCTCCTTCTGATTGGCCCGGTACTTTGATATACCAAAAACGTTAAGCCTAACATCATCAGCTCGAGAATCCCACTCAAATTGATGGCACCAGTCTTGAGATGAAGTTGAAGGACCATCCTAGTTGCAGCTGCTTCTAGAAGACCCTTAAGCACCGATTGTCTTTCATATACATTCTCTTGTCGATCAAGCAAAAGCTTTATCTGCTCTGCAAGATGAAGTGAATGCGGCTTTATCAAGCAATTTCTAGCAAAGAACCGAAATGAAACGAGCCTTGTCTTCAAATCAATTCATCAATTCATCAATATTCATCAATATTCAGCTAATCAATTCATCAATTCATCAATATTCAGCTAACCAATTTCGATTTCAATTCAGCAATATTCAGCTAATCAGTTCAAACAGAAATTCAGCAATTTCAGCTAACCAATTTCGATTTCAATTTCAGCTAACCAATTTCAATTTCAATGTCGAACGGCCTGGTCTATCGAGGAAGCCTGCGAGCTGCGCGAGGAAGCCTGCGAGCTGCGCGAGGAAGCCTGCGAGCTGCGCGAGGAAGCCTGCGAGCTGCGCGAGGAAGCTGTCGACCGGCGCGAGGAAGCTGTCGACCGGCTGGAAGCTGGAAGCTGTCGAAGAAGCTGTGCTGAAGTTGCCGACCGAGCTGCGCGAGGAAGCTGTGCTGAAGCTGCGCGAGGACTGGAAGGGAAAGCAAGGAACGAAGTCTGAAACTGAATACTGAATCAGTATTACTGATTTCTAAAATCTAACCTAGCTAGCAGTGAACCGAACCTTTGTAAAAAACCAGAAACAGACCAATCGGTTTAAACCGAAAACCGATTGGTTTGTTAAAAAAAAAAAACGTGAACCGGGAACCGCCCGGTTTTTGTAAAACCGGCCGGTTCGACCCGGTTCAAACACTATTCATTTACAGAACGGTCTTTTAACTGAACCAAACCGGGCAGATGTCCGGTTCGCGGTCGGACCGCCGGTCCGGTCCGGTTCTGATAACTATGGTTGCAACCATCGAGGGAACCCATGGTGGCAAAAGGAAAGAACAAGTAATATGATTGGATGACGTGGCAGCTATTGCTATGACCTGTAACCAACCTTAATAAATATTGTGACTTGTGACTCAGTAATTCTCATCCCTACCTATTCGTGTGTGGATGGATGATAAACTGGAATTTTTTATCCAAATATAAACAGAAAAAAATACGGAAATATTTTTATTTTTTAAAAAAAATTACGAAAGTATATATATCTACATGCAGATGTCATTCACATGTAAAAGTTTATTTTTTTGCCACCCGCAAATGGTATTCGTGGGTGAACATTTATGATGTACCCGCAAATCTCATTCGCGAGTGTAGTTTCACCCTAAAAAGTGAATTACTTCACCAAAGACCGGAGAGATAGTGGACTAGGGGAGGGAGAGAACCGAAGATTGAAGAGAGAATGCTAGGCTTGTTCATGAACTGATTCGACCGTATACCGATTCAGAACTGAACTGGTTTGGTTTATGTAAAAAAAATTGGTCTGGTTTGAATCGGTTTGAATTGGTATGTTTTGGTTTTTTAAATCAGCACTTCAATTAAACAAAAATTAGTAAACCAGCCGAGCAAATCACTTCAAGTAAACCAACTCGAATTGTTGAAGAGAAAGAGGGGAATAGAAGAACAACATAGAGAAAGGGCGAAAAAGAAGGAGTTCGTCGAGGAATCGAGACTCACCGTGACTGCGTCGAGGAGTTCGACACTGTGATTCATTGTGACTGTGTCGAAGAATTGAGACTCGCTGTGAAATGCGAAGATGAACTTCTGAGGGCATGGGGAGTTCGGCGTCGTTGCGTCGAGAAGTTCGGTCGAACCAGTACTAGACCAATTCAACTGAACTGATTTAAATGAACAAGCCTAACTAGTGCATTGTATAGAGAAAGAGATATAAAGTAACAATTTTTCATTTCCACCCACAAATAGAATTCGCAGGTGAGTTTACTTTAGTATTTTGTTTTTCAAAAACTAAGTATATTTTGCTATTTATTTTTATTTTTTGGTATATTTCGGTCAAAAATTCGGATAGGTGCTTTTGTTGGCACCTTATAATTACTCACATAAAATGAAGGCTTAAAATTGAAACATAATTGTATATATATAGAGACATGTATTAAATTTCAAATAACATAAAAGTTTTAATAACTAAAGCTTCAAATAACTTTATTAGTTTGGAAGTTCATATTGTTTTCCTGATAATAACCCAGACATGCTGAAAACGTCTGTAGATAATGATTGATGGAGTGGTAAAGTTTACTATTCACATATAACACTTTGTTTTGGAATTAATAAGTCTAGCTAGTATCGATTAATTAAGGAGTTTTAGTTCTCTGCCTCAGTAGCTAGCTAAGGTTTTGAATTCGTACGTAACACCGGACAGCGTGGACACTCTTTCCACCTTTCTCTTCGTCGTCGGTTCCTGGTCGATCGTCGTCATTTGCAGTGGACGACTGACTCTTCCGATCAGTTCTTCTCTTTGATTCAGATCGATCCTTGTTCAAACTTTGCAGTATATTGTTCGATTATTTTGTCCTCCAGTTGGAAGCTAGCGACATCTGATGATGTACTGAAGATGTTTTGTTTTGTTAAGCTTGTACGTACGTGGAACATTCCCTTCCATTAATACGCCTTCCTACTTTCGGAAATATGTAAACATATGAGATAAAAGATGGTATACTAGCTATTTGATGCAATTTAGGATGTTTGGTTTGGGAATTGATGTGGAATATTTCAACACGTATGTAACTCTAAGGCATGGGTTTTTCTGGCTTGCATGATATCTTGGTATTATTATGCATGAATATTAGGTGTTGATAATTCGAATACCATTTGTTCATTTCAGTATTTGGAGATGTAAATTCAGAAGTTGTTAGGTCGTCGATCTTAGCCTAACTAAATCGAATATGTATACTCTGATAATATATTTGTAAGTGTTGTTGAAAAATTTACACTACTAGAAACTAGGCTTTTACCAGCGAGGAAAATATTTTCGCCGGTAAAGGTCGTCGGCAAAAATTATTTACCGGCGACATTAAAATTCTCGTCGGTAAAAGTTATTTAGCGGCGAGATTATATTATTCGCCGGTAAATGTTCACTTTTACCGGCGAAACTAATAAGTTCGCCAGTAAAAGTGAACTTTTACCGACGAACAAGTCATCCTGGCGATACCGTTCGCCGGTAAAAGTCGTCGGTGTACATTGGCCGGGAAAACATTTTACCGGCGAAACAAATATTCGCCGATAATAAATTACCTTTTACCGGCGCCATATATCGCCGGGAAAGGTGGCTACATTTATCGCCGGTAAAGTTTTCAGTTTACCGGCAACTAAACATCGCCGACAAATGTATCCATTTCAGACCGAAATGTATACCTTTATCGGTGAACCATCTCGCTGGTAAAGGTATACATTTACCGGCGCACCAACTCGCCGGTAGAAGTGTACATTTGTCGGCGAACCAACTCACCGGTATATGTATACCTTTATCGGCTACATGGTTCGCCGGAAAATGTACACCTTTACCGGCGAGTTGGTGCGCCGATAAAGGTACACCTTTACCGGCGCGTTGGTGCGCCGATAAAGGTATACATTTACCGGCGCGTTGGTGCGCCGATAAAGGTATACATTTACCGGCGCGTTGGTTCGCCGATAAAGGTATACATATACCGGCGAGTTGGTTCGCCGACAAATGTGCACCTTTACCGACGAGTTGGTTCGCCGACAAATGTACACCTTTACCGGCAAGATGGTTCGCCGGCAAATGTACACCTTTACCGTCGAGTTGGTTCGCCGGCAAATGTACACCTTTACCGGCGAGATGGTTCGCCGACAAATGTGTATAATTTTATATAATTATATTTTGGGTTAATTACCTCAACCGTTACTTATGTTTGACCCATGTGATTAAAAGGTTACTCATCTTTTTTTGTGTAGCTGAAACGTTACTTAAGTTTGAAGATGTGACTGAAAGGTTACTCCGTGAACTTTCCGTCAAATCTGACTGTCAAAGTGTCACGTGCACAGCACATGACCTGATTAAAACGATTTGAAAGGACAATAATGCCCTCTTGTCACTTTGCAATGTTTCCCCCTCGTTTGATAACCATCTCCACACTCCATTCCCTCCAACCGAAACTTGCAGACCTCCTTTCGCCCCGATAGTGTCGATTTTCAGCACGGAAGGAACCCTCCTCGGCGACATTGCGTTTCGGAACTGCAACTGGAAGTAAGTTTGTGTTTTTGCTTCGATTGAACTTCGGTTTGTGTGGCTTTTCGCATTCTTTCTGTTTTCGGATTTGGGTTTGTGTTCTTCTACCTTGTTTCACTTCGTTAATCTTCGATTCGGTTGAAGATTAGGGCTTTGAAGTTGGTTTGTGGTACGAAATGATGAAATTGCTGCATAATATGTTCGTATTTGGGCGTGTATTCAATAATTGCTGCATAATTGGTATAAATTGCTGTAAATTGCTGCAAATTGCTGCATAATTGCTGCATAATATGTTGTTTGTCGTGAAGATAGTGAGTGGTGGTGATGATTCTGCTGTTAAATCGATGAAATGTGCAGTAATCGATTCAACAAACTTGTGTGGGGGATTATAATCGAGAATGAGATTGAACAAATTAGTTTTTTATATACAAATCCCTTTTGGATAGATTCATGACACTATGTTTTTTGTTCAGAGTATGTCCACTTTGTTGTGGAGATGTATGCAGATTAGACTCGCACTCCACCAAGGGAACGAAGTCACCAATCATTGAGCTGTCTAAGATGAACTGCTGACCTGTCAAGAACACACCACCAAGGGAACATTTTCGCAAATTGCAGCATCAAGTTCTGTTGTTGATGTATTTTGAATTCTGGATTTTGTTTCTGGATTTTGTTGATGTATTCTGAGTTTTGTTGTTGATGTATTCTGAGTTCTGGATTATAGGATGGACCATGTTTTGGGATGTATTCTGAATTCTGGATTTTGATGGATTATTATGGATTCTGTGTTTTCAGATGTATTCTGTATTTTAGTAACGGTTGGGTAACAAAATGTCCAAACTTAAGTAACCTTTTAATCACAGTACGTCAAACATAAGTCACCTTTTAATCACAATTCACAAACTTAAGTCACCTTTTAATCACAGTTCAGAAAAGATAAGTCACCACCTTCGCAAAATACACATTGTTCTTCATCCTTCAGTTTCATTTACAGACACAGTTCATTTACAGACACAATTCAGTTACAGACACAGTCCGCATTTTGCATTTAGAATGGGTGTTTAGACTACCATTAAATACAAAAACATGATCAAACTAACAACCAAGATTATGGAATCGAATATTCATTATCATTGTTTAGTTCTTACAAACCCCAACTGTTCAACAAAACAAACTTAATTAGGAGCATGAGATCCCAACCCTGCAACAGATGACAACTTATTCACCACCTATTCTTACCATCATCTTGAGGGCTATCTGGTTCAGTAGAAATTGTTTTCTGAAGAGAGGTTTGTTCGTGCTGATCCAAGCCACTATATGATTCTGCAGATCAACTGAAGGTTGCGGTACAGCAGAAAAGGTAAAATAAACATCTACACAGCATTTGGTACTAGTGATATATCATGATGCAATAAAACGTGCTAAAGAGATAGCTTGTGAGATGTCACAGCACTCAAACTCAAGGATAATAAGAAAACGAAGTGAAGAAATAGACACCACATGAATATGCTGCTTCTGATTGTTTACACATACGTGATTTGAGCAAGAATGAAGAATAGAGAACCGTTTTAATATTCAAAACGATGCAATATTTCATTAGGTCATACAAATTAACTGAAGCATCACAGAATCGAACGGAGTTGTCGCGGAGTTGAAGGTCGAACGGACGAATCAAACCCAGAATCGAACATAAGTCGGAAGGGACGACTCCTGTGAAGGATGAATCAATTTTCGTGATTTCAAACATCAATTTCGACAACACAAACCCAGAATCGATTCTGGGTTATTGATGAAGGAGAAGAGATGGAACCATACATGATGAAGGAGCAAGGGAGCTTTGGCCTTAGATGAAATAAATGAGAAGATATGGAACGAAGAAGGAGCAGGAGCGTCGAGCGTGTGCTGGAACGAAGAAGGAACATCAGACCTAAGAACAGCTGCTTAAGTAGACAAGAGGGTAGTTTCAGAACTTTAAATTACAACTATATCACGTGACAAGCACATGGTGGTACTTAACAGGAAGAAATAACAGCAGTTAGGTCATAGTAACGGTTCAGTCACATGTGTCAACTTAAGTAACGGTTGAGCTCAAGTTTGAACGGTTCAGTCACATTGTCAAACATAGGTAACGGTTGAGGTAATTAACCCTTATATTTTCTCTATATATATACATATATCAACTATACAACCTGTTAAATAAATATACAACCACCAATTTGTTAAATAAACATTCAAGCCCAAGAAGAATAGCTAGAAAGCTTGAGAAGCTATCATAACCCAAATGTTCTTGTTTCTAACCAACATTTTTTAGCATATCTGGTAAGTCGTTCATGTTCGTCTCCAAGTTGTTGAGTAGGGTCCTGATAGTTGATTGTCTTTGTGGAAGTTTATGTAATAGTATGCGAATGCGATTACGCTCACTAACATAACAAGAATGATTCATTTTCAGCCTGTTGAATATGAGCTTCCATTCTTCAGAGGCTGCATTGGAGAAGAAGCTCATAACATCTGGGCTAGAAATCCTCTAAAAATGGAAGTTGGTAATGATATGAACAACAAACATTTTGTACTAGCTCTAAGGTAAGCCTTTAAGACCGTCCTCAAAAGGTAATGTGAATAGAGATTCTATACTGTGAAAGAATGATACTAGTGACTTATACTTGCATGACAGTTCCTGTGACTTTTGAAAATGTTCACTTTACTGCCTTGTCTACGTCCACTTATTTAATAAAAAACTAATAAGTCATTCTTTGCAATGACTTTGCAGTCTTCCCAGCAAAAAAGCGTGGACATCAATGGTTTATGGATGGAACATCACCAAAACTTATTTACTAGAAAGGTAACCACCATCTTTTTCTTCACCAATACAATTTAATCCCTTTAGTGGAATGCCCTTGGCCCACCTCCATTTCTTCAAACCTGCGTACCTTTAGTGAAATGCCCTTGACCCACAAATTTAATCAATTCTATGCTCTTTTTCATTTACCAATCTAATCTAAAAGCTAAGAAGAGGTGTCATATGTACAAGGGTCTAACTTCCATTAATTGATTGATCTCCTTCTATTCTATACCTCTTAATTTGTTTTCTCTATAAATTACCGGAAAAACATTTTATCGGTGAAACAACTATTCGTCGATAATAAATTACCTTTTACCGGCGCCATATATCGCCGGAAAATGTGGCTACATTTATCGCCGGTAAAGTTTTCAGTTTACCGGCAACTAAACATCGCTGACAAATGTATCCATTTCGGACTGAAATGTATACCTTTATCGGCGAACCATCTCGCCGGTAAAGGTATACATTTGTCGGCGCACCAACTCGCCGGTAAAGGTGTACATTTGTCGGCGAACCAACTCACCGGTATATGTATACCTTTATCGGCGAGTTGGTGCGCCGATAAAGGTATACATATACCGGTGAGTTGGTTCGCCGACAAATGTACGCCTTTACCGGCGAGTTGGTGCGCCGACAAATGTATACCTTTACCGGTGAGATGGTTCGCTGATAAAGGTATACATTTCGGTCTGAAATTGATACATTTGTCGGCGATGTTTAGTTGCCGGTAAACTGAAAACTTTACCGGCGATAAATGTAGCCACCTTTCCCGGCGATATATGGCGCCGGTAAAAGGTAATTTATTATCGGCGAATAGTTGTTTCGCCGGTAAAATGTTTTCCCGGCCAATGTACACCGACGACTTTTACCGGCGAACGGTATCGCCGGGATGACTTTTACCGGCGAAAATTGGGTCTTACCGGCGAGTAAACTTCGCCGGTAAAAGAGACACATCTACTAGAATTAGACCAATCCTTTAGAATAATTTAATTAATCCTAGCATCATACGAAAATAAAGAGATCATTTTCAGTAATTAGAACAACCAATGATTACTTCTTTAATTAATATCGTATTACTATGAGTACTAGGTGCATTTCCCGTGCTTTTACACGGTAAGTAATAGATTTAATTTATAAATTATTATTTTTTAATTTATTCTTAATAGTAATAAATATTATTAAATTATATATTTATTAAATATAGATTTAAAACAAATAAGAAAAACTTACTATTATAAAGCTTAAATGGTTTATGATGAATAATTATAAGTTGTTATGAAAATTAAAAATATTATTTACATTATACCATAATTATGAGTATAATAAGAATATCAAAATGAGTAAAATTGAAAATTAATAAATACTACAACGAAAAGTATAAGGGAATATGATACTTTTTTTAATTTCAGTTATAATATATATATATAAAATATAATGAATAATAACATGGGTTGGTAATAAAAATGATAAAAGTATTTACTAATATAATATTAATTTATTTTTTATCATATATATATTATGAACATTAATTATATTAAATATACGTATTTTATAATTTTAACTAGTTTGATAGTAGTTATTACTTATTTTGAGACTTATTAAAAAAAATTGAAAATTGTATATAATATTTAGAATATGTATCATCGATGTATTTTTTACAACTGCTCGTGCTAATATAAGAAATCTAACATACATGATACATCCATTCTTTCATAAAATAGATTCGTAGTTTATAGTATTATAATATTAATTGTAAATTTTAATAAATTAAAAAATATAAATATATACCTTCATTAAAAAAATATATAATTATAATAAAAACTTTTAAAAATAGAATATTTTTTTAAAAAAAATACTTATAAGAATAATAGTAATAAATTGATAAAAAAATTTAAGACAATAAACGTATCGTGAGAAGCAATGAAAAGCTCCGGAGGAATTCTAGAGTTTCTGAGGTACGCGTGATGAGTCCATATTATCGCCAGTTACAACAAATATTAATCTAACTAATGAAAATGTTTGTTTTTGACAACTAAGCAATTCAAAAACTTATGTGTCATAATTATAGAAGTTGTAGCCAAATTAATATATATAGATATAGATCTGTATATAAATAATATTTTAGTGGATTGATTTTAATGTTAAATTTTATGATTACGTATGTTTTCAGTTTATAATAACTTGGAGGAAAGTATTTTATTCATTAATGAGAAACTCTTATTACATAACTAGAAATCGCAAACAATCCCAAGACACTCATCTTTCCTCCTTGCCAACACGCTGTATCCTCAAACGCTCACCCTGTTAGTGGATATCAGTAATTAGTGGATAATATTTTTTTAAAAAAAAAACACTGCTCATTGAGATTTACTGTTGTCATTTTGAATTTAAGACATACCTGCTGCAGTCAATGTCACTGCTGATCCTGAAGTGAAGATCAACACCACACTGTCCTGGAAGGGCAGCAGCACGATCCACATTGATGTTCTGCATATTTGAAGCGGTGTTCTTGAGGCACTCGCATGTTGCCCTACGGTCCGCAGGGGTGGTAACAGAAGCAACAATGCTCCTAACACCTTCGCAGCAGTTAGTGGAAGAGGTAGGGCTGTTGTTGGTGAGGTAGGACACACAAGGGGCGAGGTTGGTGGTAGCCTGGCTGCACGTCATGGCAGCTTCTGCTGCCATGGAAACCAACAAGGAAAGTAGGACCAAAAAAGCAACTGACTTGGTCAGGGAAGACATGGTTTACGGCAAGAGAGAATGGTTGGTGTAGGGGTTTTAGGGTTGGGGTGTGGAGAGGAAAGAGTTTGGCTAGGGTTTATATAGAGGCATACTGGTGAAGGAAGGCTGGAAATGGATACCTAAACATGTCATGCAATCTGGGTGCTTCACTTAATTAGGACCATAGAAATCATCATCTTTGGGTGATGCAGCTAACGAAATAAAAAATTAGTTCAGTCAGACGTACACTTGACAGGCTCATGACCCACACGTGGCACAAAATGGGAGATTGTTCAACTGTTGTATGAGCTCGAGCCATGGTCTGCTTGGCTAGAGAAAATTGAACCGTGCTGGGCTCAGAGATGATACCGGTGTCCATTGTAATAGAATAGAGCTCACCAGATTACAATGGTAAAGAGGCACACAGCAAGATACATTGAACAATATGTATTTCTCTAAAAAATAATTCAGTTCCAGATAGACATGATATGATTTTAGCATAAACATGACACGCAGACCAAATGCTGTTTCATGGACACAAGCAAATGGTCTATGGGCAGTATTCTCTTAAGTATAAGTTTGGGTCTGATCGATAATGAGATTACACAAATAAACCATCGACTGCCAACTTACTTGGATCGAACAAAATGCTGCTTCTCAGTTTCTTTGATTGCATACCATGTTCAATAGCAGCGAAGCTGCTGCATCACTCTACTTTTTCCACACCGTAGATGGGCATGCTACTCTCAGCAACTGTTTCCTTGACAAACCTGCAAAATGTAGATTTCCAGCAATCTCTATGTTTCAGATATTTATTCAAGAAAGTGTCGTGAACCTTCATCAGTCATAATCCACGTTTTCAAGAATGTCACCAGTTTATCAGATGATTCAGATCATACGAGTATATATATGGAAGTATACCTTGTTAACTTCTCCTTTGAAGATTGCAAGATATAGATACTAAGAATGAAAGACAGCACAAGTCCTGTCATCATCACATAGTGGTGTTTAGAATCCGATAAATAAGCTTTTTTAGCTGTACATGATATGATAGGAGAGAAATTTAAAACTTGGAAAGTTTGGCGTGACTCCAATTATTTTATTCAAGGCTGTTATTCTAATAGAAAATCAGAAGTACTGTAGCTATGCTAACCAAAAATTCTGACCACAGCCTGTTATGACTAAAATAGCTATTAAAACCCCATACCTGATCCAAACAGAACATAGAATCCGGAACTCACATCTATGTCCGATTGCTCCTCCCTGCACATTATAATGAATTCATCAACTAAGAAATCAATAAGCATGCTGGAAATTGTACATACTGCTCTATGAAATCATGCAACAACTTGATAATAAAAAAGGTAAGGACTGGTTTTGCAGAGCATTCTCAATTGACTCTAGACTAGTGAAAGTGCTGTGAGCTTAACTTATAGATTAGAAGCTCCACAGCATTTGTACCACCCACTTTTCTGGTAGCAACGGCAATATAGATCATAACACAAAGAAGCATGTAATAACTTACCACGTGTATCGAACGAGGACATGCTTTGGCCAGATTTGAGGATCCCAGAATTGCTTGGCTATATCGGGATGGACGTCAAGATCTAATCAAACAAAGGGAAGTCAAAAATCAGCCTTAACAAAACAACAACACTAGAAACACTCACTAAATGCTAATTTTCATAATAATCTTGTTTCCTTTCTCAACAGAATTTACTAGTGCTGATAGACTTAACTCACAATTCTCTTATTTAGTCTATAATGGGAAGTTGCAACCTCTCTATCACATTGCCTACGTGACATTGTTTCAATTATGCCGTGTTATCTGTGACTTCTGGTCACAATGTTGAAATTCTGGACATGATTCCCACCATGTATATCTAAACGACCCAAAAAGATCTAAAATTCATGCTGTCCGAAAAAATATACTAAAAAGCTTTTTGGCTCCATAGTCTAATTCGTCCACAAGCAACAAAGCCTCAAGGATCTTGACAAGAATTGCTGATTCAAATGAAAATTACATTCAGACGATGAACAATGACGATATTTAGGAATTAGGACTATGTATCCAATTTTTATGTAATTACTTACAGTGATGAGGCATATCAAGTACTTTGGCAGTGACACCATGCAGATCATTTCCAGAGTATTTCTGCAGTAATCGACAGTTAACTTCCTTGTTTACATTAAAGAATTGCACAATGTCACACAGGAATTTGCTTTCAAGTTGGTGTTGAATTGATCTTTAGCAGTAATTTGGCATTTGCAGGACCCATTTTTTATGGTTTAACATTAAAAAAGAAGACCCACCATGGTTGGTTGAGACTTCAGAAATGATAGAAAACAACTTGCACCTAATGGTGATGCTTACCAAATGCACATCAATCATCGGCACCTCACGTCTGCTACGATTTATCACATAAAGCCATGGAATCAAGAATTTCTCTCTTCCAACTTGAAATGAACTTCATTTAAAAAAAATCAGCTCATTCATGTTTGACTCTAAACAAATAAAAGATGATTGAAATGTTATGAATCGAATGACTAACATTTTTAAATGCTTTAGTCAACTTTTGAAGAAATATATTGATTCCAGCTCACGACGCCTAGAGACTGTAACATATTTGTTGCTTTACTTAACCCAGACAAAAACAGACATTCAGCATAAGCCACTACCAATACGAACATTGTTTTGCAGTAAAATATGACTAAGAAAGCTTAAGTTTCGATTTTCTCACATTTTATATGGATCAGCACCAGTGAAGCCCGTTGGTTTTGGTATAGGGATCAGCACCTGCAGATAACAGTCAATAGGAAAAACGTTAAAAGCAGCACAAGTAAAACCCTAACATTATAGAGTTGCAGGAGCTTACTTCCCGATTGACGGAGAACACCGGACAATGCCGACCAGTCAAGTCTTGCCATACGGTTCTGGACTAATAGATGAAACCAGAAAATGGAAGATCAAATCGAAAAAAAAACTAAGGAAAGCGATGGGTTTCGAGAACTGACAGAGTGGTATTGCCCCCTCCGGCTCATGGGAACGATGTCACCGGGCCGATAAGCATAGCAGATCGGAAGAAGTAACAGCGACAGCAGCAACAACGCAGGGGATCCTCGATGGCGCCCTTCTGCAGAGATCCCTCTGGCTCTCGCTTGCATGATTAGCGACACTCTTTCGGTTGCTTTAATCGATTTCCAATTTCAGAGCGACGGAGATTGAGATTATGGAGAGAATGCGCCGGAACCAAAGAAAATGTGGAGGCGGGAAATGCATTTTGGTTCCAAAGTTAAAAGGCATGTCAATTTTGTCTACTATCATTTAGATGGTGCAGGAAAAGTCCACAACTTACAAGGGTGATCCGAAATTAGTCTCCCCATTCTTATCAAATATCAAGTAATATTCCCAAGAAAAAATTATAATTATATATTATCTTCCAATATTAAAGTGACGTTAGACACTATTAGTCTAATTAGGTATAAACTAGTGTCACATATATAGAATTTATGATAGCGGAATTGACTCATGCGACCTGTATCTCTTCAAAACTGAATCAGATGTCTCTGCGGCTAAGATTGTTTTCTATAGTCACACTCGCAGTCTGTATATAAATAACATATGTTCCTCTCCATCTGAATCGTATCGTCATTATGATGTCAAACTCGGTATAGCACGTTGTCTGATTTTCAATTTGTTTTGATCATCATTAATGAAACAACATTCAGCAAGGTTCCAAAAAACGTCATGCTTTAACTAATTGAGCCCCAATCAGGGGTTCTATGGCTTGGGTCTAAAACCAGACCATGTACCCATGGTTGGGAGACCTGGTCTGGGTTCAGACCCATACCATAGGACCCCCGATTGAAGCTCTATTGGAGCCCCAATCGTTTGAACCGAACCCAGTCATGTTCGGTCCAAACCGATTGGAGTTCCAATTGAGCCCCAATCGGGGGTCCTATGGTCTGGGTCTGACCCCGGACCATGTACCCATGGTCGGACGACCTGGTCTAGGTTCGAAAATAGACCATAGGACCCCGATTGATGCTCCAATTGAGCTCCAATCAGGGGTCCTATGGTTTGGGTTCGAACCCAGACCAGATACCTATGGTTTGGCGAACTGGTTTGGGTTCGGACCCAGACCATAGGACCTCGATTGGGGCTCAATTGGAGCCCCGATAGTTTGAACCGAACTCAACCAGATTCGGTCCAAACTGATTGGGGCTCCAATTGAGCCCCACTCGGGGTCCTTTGGTCTGGGTCTGAGCCCAAACCAGGTCCCCAGGGGTGGGTGACCTGGTCGGGGTTTGGACCCTGGCTAGGGGACCCCTGTGTGGCTCGAATCGAGTCGAGACTTGTTTGAAACATTAGTGTAAGTTTGTAGGGTATAATTGTAATATTTGGTTAATTTTTCAATTATGAAAAAAAAGTTACGGAATTTTTTAACAGAAAAGTAACGGAGGTACCAATTATCATTATTTTCAAACATATTGAACCATTAACCATCACTAAAAAAATAAGTTACACCGAAAACCATTTTGTGCAAATATGATGGAACATTATCATACTTTTCCATATAAATATTCAAATTGAATCATGTACTAATTAGTTTACTTAAATTATAATTAATTAAGTGGCTTGTTATTAGTAGTATAAATAATTTCCTAACAAAATTATTAGTGTTGATCATTCTTGATAGATTTTGGCATTTTGCCCAAACTTGTGATCTTTTCAGCAAAAATCCTTTTCCTTTTTAGTATTTCCAGTAGAAGGAACCGTCGTTTCTCTTCCTCGTCTCCAATTGGCCTCATCTCAATCGGCGCCACCGACCACACCTTGGTTTTTGTACTAAACCCTCGATTGAACCTCGATCGCCCTAGATCAACTCAACTTCTTCGATTCCAGACCGCAAAGATCTATTATTCCGTCATTCGGAGGGAACCATGACTGTGCTATTTTTTTGATCGGTTTGGCCGTGCGAGCTGCCAGATACCCAGTTTTGGCATTTCCTGTGGTACTTACATGGGCGATCTCCGAGATTGGTCGCGTGAGGACAACGGCTTCCATTTGGTGGAGCGGCCACCGTCTTCGTCGTCTTCATCGTCCTCTTCCTGCTGCGAGACGGTTGGCGGGAACAGCTGGCGGATAGCTGAGGAGGTAACGCAGGGAATTATTGCTAAGATTCAGCCTAATTCGGTGTCCGAGGAGAGGAGGCGAGCTGTGATTGATTACGTCCAGAGACTCCTCAGAGGATGTCTTCGCTGCGAGGTGGATATGCATGAATTTTAGTTTGTTGGAAATAACTCATCTGCTTTATTCTTTATGATTCTACTCATGTGCAAGAAACGAGATGCCAAAGTTTTTTTTTTTTCCCGGTCTTTTGGTAAGCGATTATCTCCAAAGAAGTTTAGCTCTAAGCCTCTAACAATGCCACAAATATGATTTTTCCACATAGACATGTTATTCTTTGCTGGATTTAAACCAACATTGATGACTGAAAACTCTGGAAAGCATAGATAGTGAGTTCTTCATCTATGGTTGACCTTTTTATATCATTTGAAAAGAAGAAAGAGCTTTTTGCGTATAGCTTTCATGCTTTTGTAATATATGCCAAAGTCGGTCATTCTTTGAAATTTATCTCAACATCTTTGATGATCTCTCGTCTCCTCTACAGGTTACACTACTTTGAATATTAAGACTTGAATTGGTTCCATTTTCGTGCATGCATGGCATAGTCACATTAGAATCTTGATATTTGAGATAGTGGTATCAATTGTGAAGTTTTAGACGTTATTTTATGTTACAAGTACAAACACAGATCTAAGGTTTGTGAGCTGTGAGTTGTGACGTAATCCTTATCATTAAGCTCTTCCACAAACTAAGCCCGATGAAGTAAACCTGTTGAAATCAGTTGAGTTTGCTTCTTTCTTTTGGATGGGTAACTGATGCTGCGAAAAATCATTTATCATCCCTTAGAGACTTTATATAAAAAAGACAAGTCTCTAGATTTGTGAATTAACTCTGATGTGAAGAACAAGAGATGTTTGGAGACTACGAATCCTATACAATCGGAAGATGGTTTCCCAAAGAAAGTCTGGTTCTCCTAGTAACTTGGTTTAATGCATACAGTTGGATGGAAGTACGAATCTAATACTAAATATGGTTGTAAATAACTTTGATATATTCAAATATATTTTGCAATTTGAAATTATGCAACACTGTCCTTTTTGCAGGTACTTCCATATGGATCAGTACCTTTAAAGACATATCTTCCAGATGGAGATATTGACTTAACGGCTTTTGGTGGTATGGTTTCTGAAGATGCTTTTGCCACTGATGTTATAGCTGTGCTTGAAAGAGAAGATCAGAATGGGTTTGCTGAACTTACAGTGAAGGATGTCCAATATATCCGAGCTGAGGTTCATTTTCTAACATTTTGATTCAAGATCATTGATTTTAGCTTGATTTCAATTTTATGCACTGTTAGTGATGTTGATAGTTCATCGGTTTCTTTCACCTTATCAATTTCATTAACATTCTCTATTTGTTTTACTGGTATTGGTTTTTGTAACTAATAATCAAATTCTTATCGACTAAGAGATGCTACAGTAAAAGGAATAATGGCTTCCTTTTTTGGTTGATGGATGACATTCCATCCAGAGAGCACTTTCTTTTAGGAAACTGACCTAATTTGGTTAGCCTCTTTTTGCTAATGATTAATGCTAGGATAATTCTACATTGAAGTCTTGTTTGGTTTCGGACCTTCAAAAGTGGATTGGTGATCCTTATCACTCTTTGGAAAATTTGATCATGTTATGTCATCTTGGTATTCACTTACATGTTCTATGGTCACACCTTGACATATGATTGAGATGCACACGTGATGAGTTTCTGATGCAGATTGGATTAGCATTATTGTTAATGCATGTTACATGGATGCCATCTTCTTCTATCTTTATTTGTCAGAAGTTTCTTTCAAAGCTTGATTTTTTTTTATGCTATCAATGGCCATTTTTTTCATTAGAAGGCAGCAGGGAAGAAGTGTCAAATTTTGAAACTCCCCGATAATCAAGATTGTCAAGATAATTGTCAGGATTGTTTATTGTTTCTATTATTGTAGTTGAACCAATTGCTGGTGTTGGCAGGTCAAGCTTGTAAAATGCATTGTACAGAACATTGTCGTAGATATCTCTTTCAATCAGCTGGGTGGACTCTCAACGTTATGCTTTCTTGAGAAGGTAGGTTTTCAATATTTCAAATATATGTCGGCACATGGTCATCGCCAACGAGTCTCTGCATGATTAACATTGTTTAGCCAATACCCATACTCTGGTTAATCTTTGTTGTGTTGAATCTGTTGATTGATGGTTTTAGAGCTTATGAGCAAACTTAATGAGAAATCTCCTTCCAATTTGGGAAAGCTATGAAAGCTCATAAATTTTGTATCTGCGGGTTTGTTTGCATATTTCAATGAGACCTTTTTACCCCCACGTGATTCAAAATAGCAATATCCTAAATGGAGTCAGATTTGTATTATTCTAGTTGAACAAGTTTGTACCTTCTTAATCTTTCTATATAGGTTTACTCATGCAAAGGTGGCTAAAATTCTAAAAGAGAAGAAATCCACCATGTGGTGGATTTCTTTTCTTCTAGAATTTTAGCTTAAGTAGTTATGTGGTGTATCCTTAACATATCCAACTGAGCAGAAAAAGCAATTTCAGGTATAGAATTGCTGTCATGTTTGTTTTTTATTGGCAAACAAAAGATCTCCCCTGCATGAGTTATGTTCATTTGAACCCCAAAAGAATTACTCGAATTGGATAGCTTACATACTGGTGACACTGTCAGGTAGATCGTCTCATCGGAAAGCATAATCTCTTCAAAAGAAGTATTATATTAATCAAGGCTTGGTGTTACTATGAAAGTCGTATTCTTGGAGCCCATCATGGCCTGTTTTCTACTTATGCTTTGGAGACAATGGTTCTATATATCTTCCATATTTTCCACTCTTCACTAGATGGACCTTTGGCGGTGAGTTACAATCAGCCTCTACGATGCTTGTATTCGTCCAGATTTTATGTTACATATACTGATTGCTTAATCATATGATTTGAAACGACTGATAACAGGTTCTCTATAAGTTTCTGAACTATTATAGCAAATTTGACTGGGAAAAGTACTGCGTCAGTTTGAAGGGTCCTGTAGTCATATCCTCCCTGCCAGAATTTGCTGGTGAGCTTCATTTGGAATGTGGCTGTCATGAATCCATAAAAGCATCCTCAAATATATTTATTGTTTTTGCAGTTGATACCTCAGATAAATGTGGTGCTGTAGAACCATTACTAAGCAACGATTTCCTCAGGGAGTGCGCTGAAATGTTCTCTCCTCCTTCAAAGGCTCTTGGACCAAGTGCACGTACCTTCCAGCTGAAGCATCTCAATATAGTTGATCCATTGAAAGAGAGTAACAATCTTGGACGAAGTGTCAGCAAAGGTAAGATTAAACTTGATTTCTCTAAATAATATAGTTTAAAATGCTGATTTTTTTCTCTCTATATGGTTTCACAGGAAATTTAGCCAGGATAAGGAGTGCTTTTGCATTAGGTGCTCGTAAACTTGAGAAAATACTTTCTCAACCAGATGAGAGCTTGACTGCTGAAGTCTGCACCTTTTTCACAAGCACACTGGATAGGCATGGAAGTGGAGAAAGGCCAGATGTCCAATACAATGTCCTGAACTATGGATACCACAATGGCTTTGTATTTAATGTACCATCTTCATACATGGAAATACCTAAAGATGATCAGTACAGTGGATCTCAATCTGCCTACTCAATCGGTTTAGATGAACTGCCTAATTACAGGAGGACTCCACCACATGGTCTGTCCAGTGAGGAAGTGAATACAGCCTCTGGGTTTGGAGTTGAACAGAGCTCTGTACTCTCTGCTAAACTGAAGGTAGTCGTTCATACATTTGAACAGAATCTTGAAATGCCAAATGAAGCATCAGGATCTGAGGTTGGTTCCATGGTCAGCCAGTCGAATCATTTTCCTCACCTTGATATCACAAAAGATGCAGAGCTGATAGATGTAGACTCAGAAAGAGAACATTCTGAAAACTCAGGGGATGCTGATGTCTCTTCCAGTAGTTCCCAAAGGTCTGTTGGTCCATTGCCTGATGAACCAAAGCTCCAAACATCTCAGCTGAGCCGGTTATCTCTGTCTGCAGAAGATTTTGTCCCGTCTAGACATCATGGTCTATGGGCTTCTAGAACTCCTGACCTGACTAAATCTTTACCCAATCTTGATGGAGACTATGAGAACCAACTAAGCAGTCTTCAATTTGGTCGAAGGTGGTTCGACTATGCCATGGGTGCTGCTCCAGTCCCAACGCTCCCACCAACATTTGTGTCTCAGCATCATTATCCACAGAGGTCTCCTAAAGCTTTTGCTCCTCCAATGCCTGGATTTTATCCTAGAAGCTCTCAAATCGCATTCGGGTCTTCTTCTGGTGGAGAAGACATGCATAAGCCGAGAGGCACTGGGACTTACTTTCCGAAAATGGTATTTTGCTCATATCCTGTTTGTTATAGTATATAAAAGCAATAAATGGTTCGTCCCACTTTGACACGATTTGAGCAGTTGGGTGTAGTATATAAGTAGGAAATACTCTCAACCTTTTAACTTAGCCTTTTGGTTTGGATGGTCTTTCTCTCACTTATATGCTCCAAATTTCTATCCGATTACATATTTAATTCTTTCCTTCTTTTTTTTATACAGCAGAATCATTACAAGGAGAGATATTCGACTGGACGGGGAAGGCATCAAACACCAGCAAGGTCTCCATCTCCTCGCTATAATGGTCCTGCAGTGACCTTTCCACACACAACAATTAAAGACAGAATTGATCAAGAGCCTCTACAAGCTCGTGGCCGACCCACTGCTTCTTCAGATCCCTACTGGAGTGCTAACGGAACCATACATTCATCTGAAGAAATATCACAGTTTAGCACTGCATCAACAGAAGGCAGTAAGCAGCCAATATCAATCACCGAGCCAAGCAACTCTCCAAGATCTGTATCTCAAAGGCCGAAACCGACTCCTGAAACAAACAAAGATAGGTATGAGATGAGATGAGGTGATACCAAATTGGTTAATCATAAATGTCATGTATATCTATATCTATATCCTGTGAAGCATCATGGATATAAACGTATATTGTGATTTGGAAGTGCAGATTAATCCCTGTGAAGAGCTACCATCTGAAGGATGAGGATGATTTTCCACCTCTATCCATCTGAGTAAAACCCGAGAAGGATGAATTTACCAGACCCCCGGGGTGACCGTGAGTGATAGCATGATTCTGACATTCACACAGTTACTGACGTTTATAGAGGAGCTTTCTCATGTAAAGTTTGTGGGTGGTAACATGTCATTTATTATGATACATTATTAGTGTCTGTAATCTGTAGTGTTTTGTTTGGCTTAGGATATGAATTACGCGCTATGTACTTCCGGACCGACTGTTGTTATGGGGGATGATGCGTAGAGTTTGTTATTTACTTTCTTGATGGCAGTTAATCGGGCTCGATGCAACCAACGAGTTAATGAATTAGGGTGAGATTAACACATAGCTAAAAGGGCAGGGGGGCGTTTGGAAATAAATCTTCAGAGAATGGTATTTGATATGTAAAAAATTGTTAGATCTTAAATTATATCACGATAATTAATAATGATCACGATAATTCAATCTAAAAATTATAGATCTTAAAGTTACATTATTACTAATTTACCAAATATCGTAATATTTATCATTATATATATATATACGTAATCTATGATTATATCAGCTACTACTACTACGAATCTACTATGGATAAGAGTCTTATCATAAGACGTATAGCGGTGGCGCTCTGACTCCGTCTTCTCTCTCTTCTGACTTTTGCGTCAGCAAGATTGCAAATTTGCAAGAAGAATAGAACACAATCCGAATATCCGACCCGTATTGGCCGGCAAAGAAGACCCGGCACTCTTTCCCTTCCCTTCCCTTCCCTCCCCTCCAACCGACAAATCCTCTTCGTCTTCACATTTCTCAATCCGTTTTCTATGGGCTCTCAATTTGGTCATCGAACCCCCGCCTCCTTCCATTGACGTCCTAACACCTCCTTAGACGCTACCACCTCTCTACAAACCCTAGCCTGATCCATATTCGAGCTCATGTATAGGCCGCTAGACGACTTTCAATGCCAATATTCTGTATGATTCAAGGTGCTGCTCATTTCTAGGGTTGTTTTTCGGAGCTCTCGATTTCGGGTACCGTAGAATTAGGCCTAGCTTCTTTTTTCTCTGCTCGGTCTATCTATCTATCCTTTGCTTCACCAGTGAGGAAGCTTTTGGGATTGCTGTTCGGAGCTTGCAATTTGCTTGGGTATCTATCACGGGGAAGAGACGTGCTGATTAACTTATAATGTGTATACTTTGTGTGATTCAGAAGTGGTCTCGCCGCATCGCCACTGTACTACCTTTGTTGGTTTTACCGCTCATAGGCCTCTGGGCTCTTTCTCAAATGTTACCTCCTGCGTTTCGTTTCGAAATTACGTCGCCCAGGCTAGCTTGTGTTTTTGTGTTGTTGGTTACCCTCTTCTGGTATGAGATCTTAATGCCCAAGCTGTCTGCTTGGAGGGCTCACAGAAATGCTCGGCTTAGAGAAAGGAAAAGGAACCAAGCAATTGAGTTGCAGAAGCTTAGGAAGACCGCTACTAGGAAGTGCCGTAACTGCCTGACACCGTATAGGGATCAAAATCCATGTGGGGGTAAGTTTATGTGCTCCTACTGTGGACATGTTTCAAAAAGACCTGTTTTGGATTTGCCCGTGCCACCCGGTATGGCTATATCAAACTCTGGGATTATAAAGGAGCTAGTTGGGAAGGGTGGGAAGCTATTGAATGGGAGATCGTGGTCTGAAAATGGATGGATGTGCAGTCAAGAGTGGACAGATAATAAAAACTGGAGTGGTGATGGGACTTTTCCACATAAGGCCGTAAATTGGAGGAAGAATGTGAATAGCCTTTCTGGAGGAGCTGAGTATTGTTCTACAGAGAAGTCTTATTCAGGTGTTGTTATCTTCACCTGCAAGCTGCTGACATCTTTTCTCTTTAGCATTAGGTGGCTTTGGAGAAAGATTTTTAGTGATAGTTCATCCTCGGATGATGCATCTCTCGGTACAGATTGTAGAATTCTGAGTAAGAGAAGCGAGTCTATGGGGAGCGAAAGTAGGAGTGAAAGAGCACGCAGAAAAGCTGATGAGAAGAGGCAAGCCAGGATAGAGAAAGAGCTTCTGGAGGAAGAAGATAGAAAGCAAAGGGAGGAGGTTGCAAGGTTGGTTGAGGAACGTAGAAAGCTTAGGGATGTGAAGATGGCAGCTGAGAAAGATACTAATAAAGTTATATCACCGGTCGAAGATAAGGGAAGTAAGAGAGAAGCAGAAAAGAAACGCCAGGAAAGAAGGAAAGAGAGAGATCGAGGGTCTAGTAAGAGTAGTAATTCTGACGCGGAAGAGCTAGAAAAAAGAGTAGGTAAGGAAACAGAGAGGAAGCGAGATTCTGACAAGAGGAATGAATCTGATGGCAGGGAACATAGAAAATCTGCAACAGATATAGTAAAGTGTCATTCTTATGACATTGGTCGTGAGCCAAAGAATATCTCTCCTTACAATGTCAATAGGGGCAGCAGTAGCACTGGAGCTAGATGCCTGGATAGAATGAGGAATAATCTCTTATCTTCTTCGAAGGCATTCAGTGGAAGTAATTTCTTTGGAAGGACAGCAAATAGTCATGCTGTCATTCATAAGGAAAGCAAGCATAATAGTGTAGTAAATCATGTTTACTTTTCTGCACAAAAGAAAGAAGCGGTTCCACCTGAACTTGTAGCTGTGAAATCGGTAGCGAATGGGGTAAGACAGTCGCTTTATAGTTGTCTGATTGTGTCTTTAATTTTTAACTTGCCCTTTGAGTTTGTTCATTGAATTGTGAAAGCAATATGTAGGATAAATAAAAGTTTACTAGAGTACAAGGTTGTTCTTTAGATTTTTCTCTTAGTAGAGCTTTATCTTTATGGTAGTCAAGAATCTTCACTGCAACTTCCCTCCTTTTAATAATAATAATGTAGGTTAATCAGTTGAGCTCGCAATTCCTGTCAGTGTGTTTTTCCCGTCAAACAGCAATATCCTGCTAAGAACTTTTTGGCAGAGAATAATTTAATGGAAAATCTATGACAATGTCTTAGGAGTTATTAAATGTGATTGCATACCAGTAACAGTCATGCTAAAGTATATGCTTGAAAGATTGAAGGAAATGTATTCAGATTATACGTAAAAGATCAAGCTATCCCATCTGTGTGTAGAAATTGCTGTTGGACCTCTCTTGGGTGCCAGCTGGTTCCGTTATTGATGAATTATGAGCCTGACACGGTGTTAGGGCTAATGCTAGGTAAGGAAAAAAAAAGTACCAAGATTATCCTGGCAGTATCTGGAGGGAATTAAATGCCAGAACATTCTTAAAGATCTTGACATTAGTGTTGCTTGTCTTGGATAAATGGTTTACACATTTCTAATTTTGCTTGACCGAAGCTGTGATTGGAATGAGAGCTTATAAGTGTGTACTTAACGTAGTTGAGCTAACAAGCCAACCTAAGAATTCTTAAATTCTTCTTTATGGTAAAAGGATTCTTAGTTTGTGGTACATGAGATACATTTTGTGGTATTAACTATTGCTTTAAGTGAATTAAGATCACCATATGGCATATGAGGATACTTATGGTTATGCTAAATTTTCTAATTCTTAGCACGGGGTTCAACTTACCACATCATGTACTTACCATTTTAAAAATAAGAGCAACATGTATTGTTTATTTATTTACCACAAAATAGGTAACTACATAGAATGTTGAAGTTCCTTGTCGTAGGAACTATTTTCTTGAGGAATCTTATGAGTCTCCTGATACATTATTTTCGTTCTTCTATACTTTATATTTCGGTTTGGAGGTGTTCAATTGATCAAGCAAATAGTACACTTACTCTTGTATAGACATATTCTGATCTTAGCTTGCATGCATGCTTGTTATAGGAAAATGTTTATTGAATCATTGAAATTTTGTTGCAGATTCCTTCAGAACCACAGCCTCAACCTGCACCAAAAAAGTCTTGGCAGCAGTTATTTACTCGTGCTACACCTGTTCATTCATCATCCAGTGCAAACGTGATTAGCAAAGCTAGTGTTATGGTTCCTACTGATGTCAAGAGCCCCCCGTTACCTAGTCAGGCAGCTCCAGCTTCATTCAGTGACAAACAATTTAACTTTAGTTTCCAATCACCTTTTCCTGTATATACTTCCCAAAATGCGACTGCCAGCAGTAGTTTAGGTTTTTCTCCTGCTATAGATCCAATTTCCCCACATGTTGGTGGAAAACAGCATGAACTTATACCAGAAGAGTCTGATCTTTTTGAAGACCCTTGTTATGTTCCTAATCCAGCGTTACTGCTCGGACCTGTATCTGAATGCCTCGACAACTTTCAGTTGGATCTGGGTTCTGGCTTCATTTCAGATATCGGATCGCAAAACCCCCGTGCTTCAAAGATTGCTGGTCCTTCTTCAGAAATCAGTAGACCATCACCAATCGAGTCTCCATTGACAAGGCTACGTGGAATAGATGACAGACACAGCAGTGCTAGTAGTCTTCCAGGAACCCCTAAGTTGCAGGACAAGTGCAACTCGCCTTTTGACGATGAGAAATCATGGCAACTGTGGGGACCCTCTCCTCTTGGTCAGGATGGTTTAGGGTTAATTGGTGCCTCTCCATGGCACCTTACCCCTAAGCCAAACAGATTAAGTAAGGAAGAATTTATGCGCCCTTCACCTCAGAGGATCATGGTATCTCTTTTTTCAGAGAATCATGCTCTCCCTAGCACTAGTTCACCACAGAAAGATCTTCTTCATGGTTGTCAGAGTAGTGGGCTTTTCAGCCATCTCCATGTTTCAAATGATAAAGACCCGTGGATGCAGCAAGCTTTTATTCGCCCGATGTCAGATACTGAGAAGCATCTCCCATTTAAACATCAAGAGGAGCTGGCTGAAAATGATGCATTTTATGGAAGCTCCACTGGGTCTGCACCAAATCATCCGTTTATACTGTCTCCAGCTGATTGCTTACTCAAGTAAGTGCTAGTGAATCCCCTGTGTGTGTGTTTCAAAATTTGAAAAGTTAGCTGTATGTTGATTCTGAAAAAGGACCTTGTCTGGCTGGATATATATATTATATGGTGGATAGAATAAGCATGGTCGCATTTACTAAATTGTGCCTTTGAAGGGGTAAGCGGTTGCCCCGCTAGAAATCATATGGAAATGCACAAATGGGCTGGGATTGTACATTTGTTTTTGGTATAGTGATGAATACCAATGGGGTTTAGACACGGTCATGGACTCTATGGATGTATACCAATTAGCATATCCAGGAACTTGTTTCTTTCATCTATTTGGATGGGGGGGAAATATGATACCTAGCTAGCTGGTTTTAGGGATTTGATTTGTCTATGGTATTGGATCATAGCAGCTCATAAATATATGGTTAATTCATTGAGGGTGTGATTTGTTTGCTTCTGCAGGAAAGAATGGACTTCTGCAGGACCAGAATCTGGAGAACACAGCAGCGGAAATCAGGCAGTTGTCTCACCACCCCAAAATCAAAATGGATATATTTATCCTACACCTCTGATGTATAGTCACTTTGGTGGTAAGTGAGAAGTTTTGAATGAACAATTGTACCCCTTCTGAAATCCCGACTGGCGGCATGAAAGCCTCCACAATCCCCTTTTACTTGGGGTCGGGTTAAAAAAATATTGAAAACCAAAACAGTCTTCCCATTTTCTCTGCATGAGGTAGTAGGTAATGGGAATGGTTGGATTCAATTGCATTACATGCTCTTGTCTGGTCTGGTCTGCTGATTGATTCAATTGCATTAAATATTTTGTTCAGCTTACAATAATAGATTTCGATAGACAATTTCATCGTTGATTTGTAAAATGTTGTAGTAGATAGCAATAAAGAAGATCAAGTGGGTATTAAGGAAGGATTTGATTAAAATCTACAGAATATATCGAAGAGGAGTGAGTGTTATTCCATGCAATGCAATGGGACGATAACAAACAAGACATGGGAAAAACAACAAAAAACAGCATTTCTCCTCTTCATAGGATTCCTCCCAGACATCAACTGTCGCGTGATGTCTGTCTTTAGCACCTACATATACTTTACTACTTCCATTCGAGATTCTAACTTCCACACCACAAACACAGGTTTACAAAGTAGTATTCTCACGTGACCATTGCAGGTCGGATTGTTGAGGAAAAGAAAAGAAAAATAACCCAAAAATGGAAAGAATACACCATTTGTATATAAAACAAGGTCAATAAATAGTACAAATGGTTTCATCACTTACTAATTACTGTGTATATATAGATATAGGTATATTTCACACCCCTAAAATACTTACGAACACAAGAATAAATAAATCCAATAAACAACTGAACCCCCAGAAACCCTAATCTACATACATGGACATAGTTTACAGCAAAAAAGAAAAAAGTTCCTTTTGTTTTTCTTCCAATTATATCCATCGGTTCCAATGAAAACATGCAAAATAATGAACAGAGAGAACAAACCATCACTGTTAGCCCCTCTCTTCTTTTCTTCCCAACATTTTTGGCTGACAGATTCGTTGACTCAATGGAGTGAATCTATGTCCATAAAAGCCACAAGTTTGCAAGGCAGAACAACTGAACCGTGTTCCGTAAAAGCCATCAGCGTCCAGTTTTTGCACGTTTCATTCCACTTGAATTGAATGGAGAGACACTACCACTCGGTCCGGGACTCTCTTCCCTGTAATTTGAATTGAGCAGTGCTAATTCCCGCAATTGTTGCCTCTTGATGAAATCTTGTGACTCGTCCTGCAAAAATTAGAGCTTTCATTAGTTAGTTTATAGAACATAATTGAACTTTGCTAGTGTGATCAATGATGATTGTTAAAATAAAAAATAAAAAAATGGTTTGAGTTCATTTCTTACCACTGGTTTGAGCAGCTCTTCTATGATTTCTTGTGCTTGTCTGAGTCTTATGTCAACAATGTTGGCGGGTAAATCCGCCTCAATTAAGATGTGGAGTGGTTCATTAAGATGTTCATAACCCGGCCTTCCTCTTAATTTATCTTCCTATCAAAAATGAAAAACAGCAATTTCAAGAGACAAATTCAGATCTTCAGACCTTATGAGTATTTTCCTAAACCAAGTTTTTTCATTTGAAAAAAATAATAAAATTGTATCCAGTTCATCCCCAACCTTAGTCAGTCTTATTGACCACAAAGGGTGTTATGTTATTACATACCTTGTCTGGATCCTTTATAGAGCCCTTTCCTCGAATATAAACACGGCAGCCTGTAGTAGCTTCTACCCGTTTAAGTGAATTACCTCTCGGACCCAGAAGCCGACCAACAAAATTGAACTGATATCAACAAAAAAAGGGGGGGGGGGTGTTAAATTTTGACAATTGACTGAAAATCCAGTTCAATTTTGATCTTGAAGTGAAGAAAGACTTACATTTGGATAAGTATCTACAGGAATCTCCAATCGTAAAATTCTCTTTACTGTGAACGAACTCGGGCTTGCGGGTGCCCCTTGCCAATCCATTGTCATCCCCGTGGGTCCACTTAGTCTCTGTTAAACTCGATAGTGTCATAACATTTTTTGCAGTAGATTTGAAGATAATGATCAAAAAATACAACTTTGAGGCCATTCAGGTCAAATTTTTCGAATCGATCTGGATTATGATTAACTTGGAAATGAAAGAGTGGAAATTGGAGGAAAATTGTAAACTTGAGAGGGACCATCATAACCAATATATACAAAGATAGAAAGAAGATCAAATGTCTAAATATTAATCAATGAAAATGCATTATAATATAATGACTATCAACTTCCACCTTGCAGATAGGGGTGGTAATCATGTCGTGTCGTGTCATTAATCGTGTCGTGTCTAAAGATGACTTGTGTCTAAACGGATAAGTCTTAAACGTGTCTCAAAACTTCAAACACACACACGACACAATTATTAATCGTGTCTAATCGTATAAGAGTTGTTTAGACACGGGATCCGTTAATGTCAAACTCATATACACTTTAAACTAGATATATTACAAAAATCCATATATACACAAATCCATATATACAAATTAAGGTATTCAAAGTTATATATTAAAAATGGGTATTTCAATATTTTATTATTATAATACTAAAATGTGTCTAAACGTGTCACGTGTATACACGACACAATTAGACATGATTAGTTAATCGTGCTTATACAAATATCTGTAGATCTGAGGTGTTTAGACATGATTATTAATCATGTCTAAACATATAAGAGTTGTTTAGATACGGGATTTGTTAAGGTCAAACTCATATACGCTTTAAAGCAGATCGTGTCGTGTTGTGCCAGAAATTGTCAGCCCTACTTGCAGATTCATTAATGTGGAATTTTGAGATACAAAATCCGGTGCCAACAAGATATCGGTGCTTTGATTGACAAACTTAATAATGACAGATTATTTTAAATTTCATACGCAAGATATTAAACAAAAATGGAAGAAAAATATTTGAGATTCAGTTTCTGAACATTAAGATTTTACCTCCTGAGGAAGACCATTCCAGCCACTGATTCCCGCAGCAGAAGTATTTGACATCAGGTTTGAAGATGCCATTGGACTTGGGCTTCTGTATCTTAGTCTATCAAAATCAGCAAATCCTTGGTTCGATAGCATTCCAGAAACCCGTAAAATCTCTGCATTGGAATCAAAATCATAAGATTAAGCCAAGAACAACAAAACCTTGAGTGACATTTTACAAAATAAGAATGTTCTTGTACTCAAAATTGGAACATCTGCAGAAGCAGCATAATGAAAACAGACAAATCTCAAATGCGTAGAAGAAATGCAACTCTTTCTACATTGAGATTCACCTGTTTGAATCTCCCCTAGTGAGCTCTAACAAGTCAGGGGAGATTCATTCTTACCAATTTTGCCAATGCTTTACAACTTTATAAGATCAAGAATCAAAAAAAGTATTATAATCTATTATCCGTCAGGATTTAATTTCTACCCCAAAACCGAATTAACTAGAAATACTAAGATACAAGAAGGAAGACATATCAGTGTATCCATCCACCAATGTTGAAACAGATATGAAAATTAGCAGAGACATTGCATCTGAAACAGAACATGCAAAGAACAGATAAAATATATATTTTTTTTTAAAATAAACTAGATCTAAAAAGATGAAGTAATTATAATAAATAAATAAAAATCAAACCTTGATTAAGAAGTCGGCTGCAATTGGGAAGCACTTGCATGAAAGGTGTAAGCTTTTGATACTCAGTCAGCAGCTCTGACAAGTACTGACTATAAACACAAATCAGCCACCACACCCAACCCCATAACAGATCAAAAAAAGCAGAATCAACAGATGCAACAAGAACAAGGCAGGATTCCAACTAGCAGAAGTCGAAATTACAGCAGTAGATACCTGTCGACATCTGGAGTGCTTCTAATCTGCGGAGAGGCGGCTCTTGCTGGTGAGAAGTTAGGATTGTACATACCTGCCATGGATGGTACTGCTCTGTTTCGGCGTCTTCTTCTTCAATACTTAAAGAAAGAAAAAAAAAATTGGAATAAGGGAAAACAAAAAATGGGTTTAGCTGCTACTGAGCTCCTGATGGATGTGGAAGAGGAAGGAGAAAGGCGATGCAGCAAGCTACACCATCAATAAGGAGGGTTAGCAATAATAATAAGAGAGAAGAAAAAAATAAAAATAAAATCGACACTAGCAGCTATGTCTGTGAAATTTTTTCAGAAAAAAAAAAAATCGATCCTTTACTGTCTTCTCTTTTCACTCTCTTTCAGTAACTGACAACCAAGAAAAAGGAAACCCCAAATAAAGGAAAAAACGAAAAACAGAGACATCTGGAGTTTTCTTGTGTCTGTATTCATTAAACCTTTTCGGTCTGTCTGTCGTCTGACTCTGTGCTGTAAAATACTAGAAACACCGTGTGACCATAAATATATCATAAATTAATAGCCAAACAATAATTTATAATGATATTGTTCTTGAATTGTCAGTAAAACTGGTTAAATTAAAAAAAAAAAAAAAATTCACTTTCACTATGTATTTACAAATATATGGTGGGTCAATAAAGAACTGCATCAAACATGGCAGGAATGAAGCAGTAGCTCATTGAACGGAGTTTCATGTTAGCTGACTGAAAGAATAAACGGAAAAAGGGTGTTATCCCTGAAACCCCATCATATCTCCTTCACAAAACTAGATTCAGAGAAGTTTTCAGATGGTTTGGGTGATTCCTCACAACACATTTATTCCCAATTTAAACTATTTTTATTATACAAATGCTTAATAATACTTCTAAAGACCATCCACACCTTACGGATGGAAAAAAATGCTTAATGTTTTATTATAAAAATCATAAATTATATTTTATGAAAATTAAGTGCGTGCACTATGGAAAAATTATTATTATAACTTAAATTTATGACTAAATTGCAATATAAAACTTAACATATAAATATAAAATATTAGTATAATTAATTTTAGTTTTTAAATTTTGTGTAACTTCACTTTTATATATTTGTAGAGTTAAATGGAGATAGCATTTTGTCACAACTTTAAAAGTATAAGTAACAAAATTTAATAAAGTAAAGTTAAGATAAAAAAATATTTAAGCGTTGTATTTTATAGGTAAAAGTCTAAAAATGATCCAACATGTTTGCACAAAATTTTAGTTGCACCAACATGTTTTTTTGTCTGGGTTCGAACCCAGACCAGGTCCTCAAGGTTGGGTGACCTGGTATGGGTTCAGACCCTGACTAGGGTACCCCGGTGTGGATCGAATCGAGTCAGACTTGTTTGTAACATTATTGTAAGTTTGTAGGGTTTAGTTGTAACATTTAGAAAAATATTCAATTAATTTTGCAAATATGAAAAATATTTAACGAAATTTTTTAACTCAGAAGTAACGGAAGTACCAATTATCATCGTTTTCAAACATATTGGACCATTCAAAACATTTTGGTTTCAAAAACCATTTTATGCAAACATATTGAATATTTTCATATTTTTTCAAACATGATGATCCATATGATAATGATGTTGACAAAGTTGGTCTAGAGATGTTATTACTCCACAACTTTAGTTCCAGACATATTAAAATGGTAGGATAGCGTGGAGATGTGAGAATACATCGGGCCTTGGGTTAGGATTTTTAAGTTCAAATATTTCAATCCTAATAGTCCTAGAACGGGATCCCCTAATGGGAAAGCTTTGGTAAATGGTAAGTTTTCACTGGAGAAGGGGATGAGATGGGTGATTGGGGAAGGATATGAGGTCAAAGTTTGGTCGGATATTTGGTTAGGTCAGAACTCCCTTAGATCAACTATTAGTGGCCCACTTACTCAGAATGAGGAACTGCTTAATATTAAGACATATGGTTGTATCAAGCACTTCATATGGTTGTATAATCATGACAAAATCTCTTCCGCGAGTATGCTTTTTAAAAGGGGAATGAGTATCAATCCTACCTGCAAACTGTGTGGTAATCAGGATAACAACACAATCCATATTTTTCGGGATTGTGTCATTGCTAGGAAAGTGTGGTCAGATATAGGTGTCCCTCCAGACTGTAATAACTTCTTTCTATCTAACCTTTCAAATTGGATGGAATTTAACAGCAGGAACTATCATTTGCATGCAAAAGGGATTGAGTGGCGATTCATCTTCCCATCGACTATTTGGTTTCTATGGAAAAATAGGAACTCAAGTGTTTTCAATAGTTCCCCTGTTTCTATTTATGTGCCTTTTCAATATCTGTTACAGACTAAGAACATTTCAGAGGTGTATGATAGGAAACAAACAAAGCTAAAAAGTCAGATAGTAAGTGTAGGTTGGACTCATCTGATATACGGGTGGACAAAACTCAACACGGATAGGTCGGCTAGGGGTAATCCAGGACCGACATGGGGTGCATGGGTCCTGAAGAACGAATGGGGGGATGGATAAATGGTTACCAGGGGCGGATTGCTATCACAATTAACATTGTCGCCGAATTGTGGACTATCCGGGATGGACTTTCTGTGGCGATTAACATGGGGGTACAAACACTTCATGTTGAATTCGACGCCCAAGAGACAATCAACCTATTAGTAAAGAATTCAAATTTTTATAATCCATTGACGCCTCTAGTTCTGGATTGCAGGAAACTTCTGTTGGAATTCAAGAAATTCAAAATTTGACATATGGAGTAGTAGACGCTTTGGCTAAGGAGGCCGTTGATCTTGAAGATATGTTCCTTATTCTTTTGAATCCTTCTGAAGATGTTTGGAAGTTTGATAGTGCATGAAAAACACTAACTAGTCTAGTCAGAAATTATGTTATTTAGTTAATCGTCTGTAATATCATTACTTATTTACCAAAAATATATATATAATATGGGGTGGGAAAATGATTATAAATTAAAAATATTTTATTATTACTTAATTTATACAATTATTGCATATTTATATTATATTACAGTACTTTAAAATCATAAGTCCTAACAATTAAAGTAACTAATCAACGTAAATACTAATAAATAATTAGTGTCTGAATTAAAGATATTAGGGATGTCGATGGTTAAAGTATAGTACGAGTATGACAAATATCATAACCATACCATATTTTTAAATTTAATATCATAATCATTACATGTACAATTTTTAATACCATAACCATATCATAACCGTGATTATTAACCACATTTTTAACCGTATATCCATATTTATTACCACATATAAAATGTAATAGAATATCATGAATGATATCTTAATTAATATATTAAGTTATGTCACAAATAATAAAAATATTTAACATTAATATCATTCAACATTAGCACTATTCAAAATTAACACTATTATCATTTAACATTAACATAATCCAATTACATTTCATCATGAAATTATGAATTCTTGAAACTTAAAAGTTAAAATTATACTTATGTTATTAATATTTACTAATATATTAAATTATTATTATTATTATATTCATAGAATAACCATGGGCATGACTAAAATATAATAATCATAATCATTACAGATAGAAAATTCATCACCATAACCGCACCACATCATAACCATATTGTGAAACAAGTACTACTAGAAATCTGTTTCGCACTTTGCGCGATATGTATTTTATATATATATAATTACTAATAAGTATAAATATATATCATAAATAAATATATTAATAAAAAATTTAATGATCTTATATTAGTTATTTAATATATTATAAATCCTTATTATATTATATAGAATAAAAATAAATTACATTGTAGAAATTGTTAATAAAATAGTAAAAATATTATTTTTAATAGTAATTACACTTATATTTCCATTATACCAAGAATAGCACAAAACATAAAATTAATTGCATTTTTCATTAAAAAAAACTGAAAAGTACATAAGCTGATGGTAAAAATAATAGCACGAATCATTTATGTAATGTTAATTACTATTTTAAATCTAACTTTAATATTTGAATTGCATTTAACAAAATGTTAAAAATATCAGTAAATATATTATTCTTTTAATAATAACTGCATTTGTATTTTCACTATACAATTATATTATCAAATATAAGGATTAAGTATGGTTTTTATTAACATAACTACAATTTTAAAATTTAATAATAAAAATGAATGTGATTAATTAGTAATAAGATGATAATTGGTAATTTAACTTAATTTTGATATTTTTATGCAGTGTATTATTGTCGCGTTGTTAAAAAAAGAGAGTTAAAAGTATTAGTTAAAATATAATTATTTTTGCTAATAGAACTTTTACTTTTGTTCAATTATACAAATAATATTTTTTAATCCATGAAATAAGTTAAATCTAAAAATAGTTAAATATAAAATTCATCATTACAAATAGAAAACTTCATCATCATAATCGCACCACATCATAATCATATTGTGAAACAAGTACTATTATTGGTGTAATATTACGATTTGGTCCTCAAATCTTCACGGATAGTTTTATTCTCAGAGCTTCTTCACCAGTAGATCAACCCCAAATTTGGGTTCGATCATCAGATTAAGAGCTGGGGAGTGGACATACTTAGGTGACAAGGTAAACGAGAAGTTGCTAAGTATGAGAGCCAGAACTATTTGGAGTTCAATCATGCCAAGGAATTGGCCAAGGCAGACCCGAGGTCCGACTCCAAAAGGCATGTAGAGGTGTGGAAGCTTGCAGGCACCGGTTATCCCATTTGCGAACCGTTCAGGATTGAAATTGTAAGAGTCGGGTCCCCAGACCGCAGGGTCCGTGTGAAGGTCTTGCGCAAAGGTCCATACAGTGCCCCCTTTCGGAACCTTGAGGTCACCGAATTTCATGTCTTTGAATGCCTCTCTAGATATGATGTGTCCAGGGGAGTAGAGACGAAGCGTTTCATGGATCACCATTGTAATCTGTATAAGCAAAGTCAGATTGGTTATACAGTCTTAGATCAATAGACTCAAACTTTTAGCGACACTTTCTTTTAGCGACACAATTTTTTTGTTTTTTCGTCGCTAAAGATAAAGATCATATTCTAGTAGGTACCCAAACTTTTTTTTGCCCTAAATAAGTTGCTGAACTTTTGAAAATTAGCAAATAGGTTCCTGACGTTAATTTTTCCGTTGGTTTGTGACGGAAATCGGTTCAAAAACCGGTTCAAAAACCGGTTCAAAAACCGGTTCAGAACCGGTTTAATCAAACCACTTTTTTTATTTTTAAAAAGGTATGATTTATATACCAAATACATGCATGACTCAACCCTAAACCAAGCCATGCATGTGTTTGGTATATAAATCATACCTTAAAAAAAAAGTGGTTTGATCGAACCGATTCTAAACCGGTTTTTGAACCGGTTTCCGTCACAAACCAACATAAAAATTAATGTCAGTAAGATATTTGCTAATTTCCAAAAGTTCGGCAACCTATTTGCGGCAAAAAAAAATTTGGGTTCCTACTTGTCAAACCATGTCAAGTTCGGCTACCTATTTGATAATTAACCCTATCAAAAATATATCAAAATAACGAATTGTTCATATTAAGAATTATCAATTCAAACATAAGATTTTACAAGTATTTAATGTATAATTGACAATGTCATCATGCATGTCGTGTTCTAATACTGAGTATTTAATATACAATTGACAAACTCTATAAATTAAATATGTAAATAAATTTTTAAAATTTATTAAATGAGACTTGCTTAAAAAAGTATGACTAAAATATAGATTTTCAAGTCCAAAATTATAGTTGTAAAAAACAATTCAATGGTATCGTGAGTGTCATGTTCTGATATCTAAACTGACACGAAAAAACTTTCGTGTTAATGTGTTATCATTCTGTCATATAATTTCCCGAACACAATTTTTTTTTTGTGTATGTATGTGTTGTGTTTAGTAGAAAATTGACTGCTCTATTTCTAATAGTAAATACATTATTCGTACGTTACGTACCTGCTTCATTTTGCGGAGCATGTCCCATACAGGAATTCTACCGCCGCAAACCTCAAGGGCTTCAGCGCGGCACCGGTCCTGCCACTCAGGGTTAGCAGCTAGCAGCATGAAGCACCACGTGGCAGACACAGCTGTTGCCCCGTAACCGGCAAGGTAGATGTTTTTGCAGTTGTCCACAATGAAGCGATCAGTGTCTTCCTGACTAATGTCGTCGCTGTTCTTGGCTCCTTCCAGAACCATCTGAAGAAGATCTTTCTCTGAGGCGGCCACCTGCATTCTCTCCTTCACGACATCAAGGATAAGGTTTCGAACCTCCTTCTCCATAGCCCACGCGTATCGGTTATGTTTGGTCGGAATATATCTCATTCCAGGGATACCTGTCGACAGTATCTTCTTCGACATAGCTTCCTCCAGCTCTCTGAGCTTGTGGAAGATCTCCTCACCCTTGGCGTAGTTGCTTCCAAAGCATACCCTAGAGATGACGACACTTGAGAAGTTCCTCATGTGGTGGTCGATTTTGATCTCCGCCACGCCTCCGGCCCCATCGACGAGGTTCTTCCAGGAGTTGACTAGGGTTAGGGTGGATTCGTTGACTAGACCGATCATTCCCTTGACTTTCTCCATGTAGAGCTCGGGTGCGATGATCTTCCTTTGGTGAGCCCACACGGTTCCATTCGAGGCGAGGATGCCGTGACCGAAAAGTGGACCAAGGTCCTTCTGTTGATAGGTAGGCTTGCCTAAGTCCAACGAGGTGCATGTTGTGATGTCCCGAATCACGTCGGGTTTAGTTACGTAGACCATTTGGGTGTTGCCAAGACCAAACACAAATATTTCACCTATAATAATAAAATAATAAATATTAATATTCGAATTCATTTAATTAATATATATTGACAAAAGGATATAACACACAATGTGAGTCCAACACTTCATCTGACTTACGGTGACAAACAAAAGCACGTGTCGGAATTAGGGTGGATGAAAATATTCGGAAGTTTTTTAAAATGTAACTACCGTACAAAAAAATGCAAAAAATATTTATAAAAATAAGTATACTGAAAAAATATTTAGTAAAATGTATATAAACGCGACTGGGGTAACGTTTCTTAGCGTTTTTCATAAAACGCTTTGCTACCCCTAGTGACGATTTTTTTTTTTTTACGTTTTTGACTTTTTTTTAACGATTTGATGTTTAATTTTAAAAAAATTACACAATTATTAAAAAAAAATACAGTAAGTAGATATTTTAATTTCGATTCAAATTATGCAAAAATAAATAAATTTGGACTTACGGATGACTGTAGGCTCTGCCGTAAGTTGAGATATGAAAATTTGACTTAAAAAAATATAACTCATACCTGTAAGTCCAAACTGACCACGGTGAACGTCATTTATGTCGTAATTCAATTATCTACATAGGGTAATTTTTTTATTAGAAATACAATAATTTTGTAACCTAACATCGCTTGTCTTAAAATTTGACCGAAATAATCAAATGCATTAGGTGAGAAATGTAATTATGTACTTACTTCAAAAAAATTAAAGTGAGTGGATAATTTAATTATAAATTAAATGACGGATATTAATTTTTAGAGTACGGTAACGCGAGGAGCGCCTTCAGTTATTAATTTTTTAATTAAGAAAATGGTATGTTTTTTTATAACTATCTAAAATATATATATATATATATATATATATTATTAAGGCCGAACATGTTTATGTAACCGCCATCAATTTAAATTACTAAAATACCATTTAATTGCATAAAACTGTTAGATACATACATTGTTTAATAAACTATTTTAGTCATTTCACATTTTATTATTTATCCACCTCACTCTCTCTCCATATTATTTTATTATTATTTTTTTTCACTATCCACCTCCATTTTTTACGATAAAATCTCTCTCATTATCCTTCTATCTCCCATTATCCCACCATCTCTCCAATATTAAGTATCTTAATATTAAATATTAAGTATATTTGGATCCTTAAAATGTAATATTAAGATTATAATATTATTGTTACTAATACGTATTATAACAATTAACAATCATGGTATATTAATATCATGATTTTTACCTCCAATTATTAATATCAACATAATTACTTACAATAATTTTAATATGTTACTAATTTATTATGTATTACTATATTATTGTGCATTATACTGTATAATTATGTATTACTATTATAACTATATTTGCTAATATTATGCATAATTATTGTGTATTAACATATTGTATAATACTATTATGCTAATATTGTGATATATATGGTATACGTCCTTTTAACATTTTAGCATTGCCCTTTATTATATTATCATTTTATAATATATTATATATATGGTATACGTCATTTTTTTTTAAATTGTGAGCATTGTCGTTATAAAAATACATTTCATCTATAAATTAAAATAGAATTATAATCAATCAAAATTTACTATATTTATATGTTGAATATACATAATCTATCGCATGAAATAATAAATACAAAAAAAAATCAAATTTGAAAGGAGATATTTGATTAATGTATATATTTTTTATATTGATAATTATAAATTATATAGTATTTTCAAATAATGATATTATTAAAATGTTTAAAAAATTATACTTTTTTTAATATTATTAATATTAATGCATAAATGATTCAACTTGCCCAAAGTTGTTAATGTGTTATTATTCCAAACTAATATTATCCAAAAATTAGGTATTACATGTCGAGAAAAAAGTAACAAAAATATATTACGAATTACTAAAATATAAAAAACAATATTAATTTCCAGTGTTTATTACTTATTATATTTACAAAAAAAAATTTGGATTGGTAAAATTTAGATTCTATGAGTATTTCTTTACTTAACTCTACATTTCAAATATATCTAAAATTAACATATGAATTTACCTAAATCTCAACCCTACTTTATGAACTCAGGAAATATTAAAGTAAAATAACTCTGAAAATATCAAAATAAGGAAAAAGTTAATCAAATATATCTAATTTTATTTTTTTGGTAAATTTTTTTGGTAATTTCTTGATGTTGTCACAGTAGATTTTTGATAATCGTCGTTTCATAGACATGGTAGTGAGTTTGTTAAGAGATCTTAAGAGTATATTAAATGTATTCACTGACATGTTCGAACTTATGAGACAGTTGGTTAAGGCGTGCGTCTTAAATTATAGATACTGACAGCGCCCAGGTTCAAATCCCGGGGATATCGACAGTATAATAACCAAAGAAAGGTTGGATGTCGGGAGTATAATACTCAAAGAAAGGTCGGATGTCGAAAAAATTTGGATGTCAGGAGTATAATACTCAAAGAAAGGCTGGTTGGATGCCGAAAGTAAAATACGTATTTTGTCCAAATATTGACATTTTGTTTTGTCATATTCTTAGAAACAAATATGATAAATATTTATCATGCTTGAAGTGTTCATATGAGAATTAAACATTTGATAAATATATCTGAAATTAAAATATAATTAAACTTAACTCTGAAAATATGAAAGTAATAAAACAAGAGTTATATGCTAATTAACTACTAAACTATACTGAAATTTTTGTAATCCACTTAAGTGTATTTCCCTAATGGTTATACTAGACCCCGGCACGCGGTACGCGCGTGCACGTTGTCGTCGTTGGTCGTGCGTGAGGTGTTACGAGAACATGATCAACCTGACTCCTAAGATAATACAAGAATTGATCACTTCATAAAAATATTATTAATGTAAAACTAAACTTAATTTGCATAAGATAATGAAATAATAAAATTTAAAAACTCTTAAATATTTTTAAAAACTTGCTCGAGCGACCGGGATTCCTTTTGATAGTATTATATGGTCCCGGTCGCTCGAGCAATTTTTTAAAAATATTTAAGAGTTTTTAAATTTTATTATTTCATTATCTTATGCAAATTAAGTTTAGTTTTACATTAATAATATTTTTATAAGTGATCAATTCTTGTATTATCTTAGGAGTCGGGTTGATCATGTTCTCGTAACACCTCACGCACGACCAACGACGACAATGTGCACGCGCGTACCGCGTGCCGGGGTCTAGTATATATATATATATAAATTACGCATATTTACAAATTCAACTTTTATGGATATGTAAGAATCTACGTTGTATGGTATTTGCTAGAAGCAATATTAGCACAAAACTATAAAATTTTAAAAATAATTACCGAATTGCTTCCTCCATTTTGCAAAGAAAGGGAAGAGAGCGCCGGCGCAGTCATGACGGACTGGCTTTTCTCCGGCGGCGGCCTTAGGGACGGAGGAATTCCAAGACTTTCGGATCTCCGTGATGTTACCGAGCAAGAATTTCTGGGAAGGCCCACTGATCCCTTGCTCCTTCATTAACTGCCGCAGCTTCTTGGGTTTCAAGATGAGAGCCCTGTATAGACGAAACACAAGTCCCAGAAACCCTAACAGAGCTAGGGTTCCGATTACCTTCCCATCCATGACTTTCATGGCTTCCATTTTCAATCACTCTTTATCTCTCTACAGAAGAGAGCTCTGACTTTTAATGGCTTCTGAGGGATCGATGGTGGGGTGGTGGATGCTTTAATTTTGGTTGGATGACTTATATAGTGACCTGAAGGGCAGAATGGTCATGATATATATATATAATATATAATATATATTATAAACGGTATCAAATTAGTCTGTTTTTCACAAAAGATACCACCTTTGATGGCCAAAGCAGAGAAACTGTACAGTGTATACCCATAGAAAAATAAAGAATTTTTTTCTTCAAAATGTAAATTTTTATATAAAAACTATACATATACACACGCGTTACCGACTAGATAGAGTGTTGAATATGGGTCTGTTCTCTTATATCATAGGAGGCAAGCAGACCCATATTCAACATGCTACCTTTGACAAAATATTAACTACAAAATGTAATAAAAATATTACATAAGCCCATTCATTTTATACTAGTTGCAACAAAATTTTAAAATTGACGTTTATTTAATGTGAAGCTTTTATATATTATTTTAAAAATAATTATTTATATGTCACTTATATTTATATTTATTAATTTTTGTCAATATTTATAATATTTAAATACATATGCAAAATGGTATTATTTTGTCACTTTCACTAATGCAAAATGATTATTAAAAATTTAAAAGTAACGTGAGATATGAAAATTGGTGATATTTTTATTAATGTTCTTCTTCCTCTTCACTATTTTGGATATGCAAGGGTTGATGAATTTCCGAGTTTGAATCGTTTGAATCATTAGTTCAATTTCATTATGTAAAAAAAATAAACAACAATGTGAAGATGATTGAAAATAAATTATTTTTGGATTAATTACTTAAATAGTTATACATGTTTGCGCATATGACTAATTGGTTAAAATTTGTTCAGAATGATTATATATATTTTAGTATGTAACTAATTAATAATTTTTATCGTTAACATTTTATTTTCTATGTTAAATTACAATTTCAACATGTAAAATGACTAAATTACCCTATGATTCACTCCATAACAGGAAAAACAGCTGAGCAAACAGAAGAACACCTAAGCAGACACTGGAAGCAAAATTGGAAAACTAAGTCGGTACAAAGATGAACGCGAGGTAAATCGTATTTTGCTGATGACTTTGAGGATCTTATTCTACTGCAGCATCTCACGGGAGATGTTCAGAGGCAAATCGCCGGAGTCGAGAACTCCTTTAACGAATCCCAAGTATTCAGACATTAATTCCTCGCAGTTGTCCATGACAAAGACTCGCAATTGTCCAAGACTCTTCATGGTCTTCATCATCGATGATCTCCTTCTTGTTGGCAAAATCAGGTAATTTTCCCACTAAGACAACACAACTAGTGAAATGAATCGGTTTAAAACAAATGAACTGGACAAAACACTTACAAATATACCCGAAAAATAATATTGAATACTAAATTATAACAGAAAAAGAAACAGCATAACAACACTAAATACATCGAAATAAAAGAGATAAGGAAAGAAAACACACCCGAAACTTTGATAACGGAGTTCGGCCAAATAAGCCTAGTCTCCGAGCACCGCTAAAATAGCACGCTCTTATTAATATTTGGAGAAGATACAAATGTTGGGATGATACAAATGGGAGGAGAAGGAGTAAACCAAAAAGTCAACAAATCTCCACCTTGACTTAATTTCTAGTTCCACCAAATACAAATATTCACAAACAAATAAAATAATAAAAACAATATTCTTTGTGCTTCCTAATGTTGCGCCATGAGGCGCCAACTCAAAAGTGCAAGATATTGACCAAGTCTAAACAGTGTTCAAACTTGGCCATTGTAACTACATTGGTCAACATATCTACAGGATTCTCTGTAGTATGAATCTTCTCGAGAAGTATCTCCTCTTCTTCAAGAATTTCCCGCACAAAATGATAGCGAACATCAATGTGCTTCGCCCGTGCATGAAAGACTTGATTCTTTGCTAAATGAGTAATACCCTGACTGTCAGAATATACCTCAAGTTGTTTCTGACCAACTCCCAAGTCTTTAAGCAACCCATGAAGCCAAATTGCTTCCTTCACAGACGCTGTAATTGCCATATACTCTGCCTCTGTTGTAGATAAAGCTACCGTTGACTGCAAGATAGACTTCCAACTAACTGACGCTTTTGCTAAAGTGAACAAATAACAAGTTGTAGATCGCCGCTTATCCAAATCAATCTGTCAATATCAACTTGGCTCTTTGCTGCAATTAGCATATCATCAACATATAAGAGTAAGTAGATGTAGGTACCGTCTTGAAGTCTGCGCAAATACACACAATGATCGTATTTGCTTCTTTTGTACTTCTGACCCTTCATGAACTTATCAAATCGTTTGTACCACTGTCTAGGAGATTGCTTCAATTCGTACACCAATTTGCTAAGTTTATAAACACAATCTTCTTTACCAGCAACCTTGTATCCTTCTGGATGAGTCATGTAGATTTCATCTTTTAAATCACCGTGTAAGAAAGCGGTCTTCACATCAAGTTGAGCTAGCTCCAAATTCAACTGCGCTACCAAGGCCAACAAAATTCTAATGGATGAATGTTTAACAACTAGATAAAATACCTCATTATAATCAATTCCCTCCCTCTGAGCAAAACTTTTAGTCACCAACCTTGCCTTGTAGCGAACATCTTCTTTATGTGGAAATCATTCTTTCTTTGCAAATACTCATTTGCACCCAATTGTCTTATTTCCTTCCGGTAGTAGTGTCAGCTTCCACGTCTTGTTCTTCTTGAGAGATTGAATCTCTTCTTCCATTGCATCTGTCCAGCTTCCACTTTATGAACTTCGAACATCTTCTAGATAGGTGGATGGAATGTCATCAACAACTGGAAGTGCATAAGCTACCATGTCAGTGAAACGAGCAGGCTTCTGAATATTTCGTCTCTGCCTTCTAACTGCAATTGGCGTCGATTGCTTTTGAGGTTCTTGGGTAGAAACCTCTTCCTCATCTGACTCTTCTTCTGCCATATGAGAGTCACTGGTGGTGCTTCGTGTTGGAATCATCACTGTCTACTTAAACTCCACTTGCTTCGGAGTACGCTCCACCTGCTACGGAGTACTATCGTCTCCTTCGTATATTAAATGTGAGGGTTCTATCCTATTTTTGTATATTAAAAAATATGAGGGTTAGTTTGGTAATTAATTATTAAATTAGAGTTGTTGTTTTTTGACCATTTCAATTTGAAAAAAAAAAATCACAATCCTAGTATATCTAAAATAAATATTTGTTTAATTTAATATATGAAAGGTAGGTGTAACAATAATGCAATTTCTATATGGCCAAAAAAAATCAATTTCTACACTTAATTATTACCGACAATTGGGAGTTGGGACCCCCGACACTTCATGCTCTCCCCTCTATTCAATAACGTGCGTTTCGAAAATTGCGACCAACCAATAGTAAATAGCTGAGTTCACTTCATGACGAACACCAACCAACATGTTCACATTTTATTACATACTCATCAATTAAATTAAACTTGACCAAAAAAAAATCAATTAAATTAAGGTTAAATAACTAAATTAATTTAGGATTAAGTATTTAACTAGAAAACTGATTTGACCCCCCCAAAAAATTAGGCTGGTTCAATTTAACCGGTTCAGATGAACTGGTCTGGTTCTGGTTTGGTTCGAACCGGTTCGGCCAAACTAATTCCAAAACCAAACCAGTTTCTTAGACTTTAAATATACCAGTTCAAAATAGTATCAAAAATTCAGTTCGAATCGACTCGTTTTTTTATACTGGTTTATACTTAAATTTAAATCAACCACTGCAATTCAAAAATATACTCGTTTGTGTAAATTTACTATGCAAAACACTATTTGAAAGTTTTTGTATCGTATGTAGAGTTTTTTACGTACCGTATTATACAGTCGGTCTAAAAGTAAACAATTAACGCATAGTTAGCGTCATTTAATTCGCAATTAAATTATCTACGCACCGTAATTTTTTTGATTTTTTTTGAGTAAGTACATAATTAAATTTCTCACCTAATACATTTAATTATTTCGATCAAATTAGGGTGTAAACGATGTTAGGTTACAAAACCACTGTATTTTTAATCAAAAAAAATTACCATAGATAGATAATTGAATTACCACATAAATGACGTTAACCGTGTTGAGTTTGGACTTACATGGTCCGAGTTATAATTTTTTAAGTACAATTTTCATATCTCAACTTACGGCATGCCGTACAATCAATCCGTAAATCCAAATTTATTTATTTTTTTTGCATAATTTGAATCGCAATTAAAATATCTACTTACTATAATTTTTTTAAAATTTTTTTAATAGATACATAATTTTATTTTTAATTAAACATCGAGTCATCATTTTCGAATAAAATGATTAAAAAAAGAAGTAATGTTGTGCCTTCACAGGCGCCACTTGGGGTGGCGCCTATTCAATGGCGCACCCCAGGGGTGCGTCTATGCCCAATAGGCGCTACCCGGGGTGCCCGTATACATATTTTTCTAAAATAAATTGCATATTTACTTTTCTAAATAAAATGCTTAGTTTTAAAAAAAATTCAAAATAAAAAGGAAAAAATATGTAACCGTTTAAATATTTTTATTTTTTACGCTCTCGTATTGAAATTATTATTATTATTTTTTTTTAAAATCATGATAAACTATAAAATCATGATATACTCCTATTCTATACGTACGTTTGTCTAGTGCCACAAATGTCAATGCATGGAATGTCAGTTTCAGAAGAAAAGCAGGGAAGGTTAAGGACGGACCGCAACCACATAAGGAAAATAAAGAGCCGGGCACATCATTTGATGGGTTCTTTGGAAGATTCTATTAATTATCTATCAACCCCCGTCAATATCATATATAAATACTACGTCAACCTGAAAATCAGATCAAAAAAGGGAAAAATAATAAATTGATCCCTAATCTATTCAACTAATAAATAGGTCCGACAATGGTGCGGTGAAAAATCCATAACCATGGTTATAACCGTTACTGTTTAATATAGTTAACCGTACCATTATGGTGCAGTACGGTTATGATGATGAATTTTTTACCCATAATGGTTATGGTATTTGAGTAATACACATGGTTATAACCATGGTTATTATATAAATATAAAAATTATTTATTATCAATAAACTAATATATACTTTCGGAAAAAAAAAAATAAACTAATATATACTACATAATGGAAAATAATGTACATACATGTAATAAATAACTATGATGTTAGTTTTATATATTTTTATTGTTGGCAATATAGATTTATATATTTTTTAAAATAAAATTTTCGATCTTTTATTATATTACATATGGAATAAATATAGGTATACATGTACAACCATGGTTAATAAACACAGTTATTTTCATGGTTATGGTATTGAAAATTGTACCAATTATGGTTATGGTTATGGTATGTGCTTTAAAAATATGGTATGGTTATGATATTTGTCATACCCGTATCATACCCTAACCATCGACAACCCTACTAATAAATACAGACTCAAAGGTTATATAAATGTTCAAATTGATAACTTAATATCACACAACTCCCCCACCCCCTCAATCTGAACATTAAGAAAAATACTAACGGAACGTGTTTTTTTTCACGGAATTCGGAATAAGAAATACGAAATAGGGAATAAGAAATAAGAGATAAAAATATGAAGTTGTGTTCTTTGGTTGAATGGAATAGAATGGAATAAGAAATTATGTTGTTTCTTTGATAGAATTATATATGGAAAGGGAATGGATTATGGTAAAATGACATATTTATCATTCTTTGTATATTTATAGTATATAATGCATATAATTTGTATTAATTAATTTTAAAAATTATTAATAATAAAAACTTAAATATAATTAACTAATAATAAAAAAATTAATTTAATTAATTTTAAATGTAAACCCATTTACTTATTTTTTTAGTAAATAGTTTAATTAATGTTCATTATAATCTAAATTCATTCTTTTTTTTCACGATCCATTGAATTTATATTTATCTGAACCGTAACATTATTAACTTGATCTTCACTATATAACATTAATTTGATACATACACGCATATATACCTTAAACAAACAAATAATTCATAAATAGACTGATGTAGAACCCAGCAAGAGCAATTGGATATTCCTTGTAATGAACTATTATAGGAAAATAAATGATTCAGATAATACACCATCGAGGACACAATCAAATTTATCATATGCAGTCACCATCTATTAAATAACTCTCAAATTGCAAAGGAGATATCATATGCAGCCTCGGTATCATTTGAACAACTTTGAAAGCTATATTGTATGTACACAACCATTAATAAAGAACAAAAATAACAAGCACCTGATGAATAAGATAGATTAATTGATTCTTGCAAATGAAATAAACGGAAGCCATCCAGAAAATCCTAATCACACCCTGCTCTATCTGCAATAGACGCTTCAAGAGATGAAGCTTTCAACATATATACCGAATCAACATGTACCAAACATAATCAACACTAGACTCTGGCACGCGCTACATGCGTGCACGCTGTCGTCGTTTGTCTTGCGTGAGGTGTTAGGAGGACATGATCGACCCGATTCCTAGAATAGTACAAGAATTAAACACTTGATTAAAAATATTAGTGGAATTGTAAAACTAAACTTAAATTACCTAATATAATGAAATAAAATTAATTTTGTTTAAATATTTTAAGAAATTGCTCGAGCATCCGGGAGCAAGATCCACTACTAAAGAGACTCCCGGATGCTCGAGCAATTTCTTAAAAATATTTTAAAAAAAAATAATTGTATTTCATTATATTAGGTAATTTAAGTTTAATTTTACAATCCACTAATATTTTTAATCGAGTGTTTAATTCTTGTACTATCCTAGGAATCGGGTCGATCATGTCCTCCTAACACCTCACACAAGACAAACGACGACAACGTGCACGCGTGTAGCACGTGCCAGAGTCTAGTATAACCATTAGGATAATACACTTAAGTGGATTCTAGAACTTCCATTTTAATTTTATTTTAGATTGTATATGAATGCATTCAATATAAGACGTACGCTCATAGGTTAGATTTTGTCAATGAATGTATTCAATATACTCTTAAGATATCTTAACACCTCACGCACGATAAATATTATCATATTTGTTTCTAAGAATATGATCAAAAAACTAAATGTCGATATTTGGACAAAATTGATCTTGCACCTTGTTTATAGTCAGGAGGCAAATGTGCTCCTCAATACCTTTTCTTAGTATTTTACACCTGACATCCCCAAGCCCAGGATTTGAAAACATGGGCATTTTGACACCGTCACCCTTTCTTTGAGTATTATACTCCCGACATCCAACCTTTCTTTGAACATGGGTGTCATTACTATCTATGATTTAAGACGTACGTCTTAACCAACTGTCTCATAAGTCCGAACATGTTAGTGAAGACATTCAATATACTCTTAAGATATCTTAACAATCAAACTACCGTGTCCATGAAACGACAACTATCAAAAATCTATTGTGACAACATTAATAAATTACCAGTAAAATTCACACACAAAAATAAAATTAGATATTTGATTAACTTATTCCTTATTTTTTATTTAGATATTTTCAGAGTTATTGTTTATTTTAATATTTTCAGAGCTCATAAAGTAGGGTTAGTTATATTCATATTTTAATTTTATATTTATTTGGAATGTACGGTTAAGTAAAGAAATACTCATAGAATCTAAATTTGACCAATCCTAAAAATATTTTGTAAAGATAATAAATAATAAACCCTGAAAATTAATATTCATTTTTATATTTAAGTAATTCGTAAAATATTTTTTCAACACATCACCAGGGTTATTTTAATTTTGTAGTGAAATATTTTTGTTACTTTTTTCTCGACATATAATACTTAAATGCTGAATGATATTAGTTTGGAGTAATAACATATTAAGAACTTTTAGAAAAAAATAAAATAACGAAGAAATATATTTTACTATTTTATTAAAATAACTTTGTCAAAGTGTTGAAATCGTCTATGAATTAATATTAATCATACTAAAAAAATCTATAAGTTTTTTTTTTACATTTTAATAATCTCATTATTTGAAAATACTCTATAATACATAATTATCATTATAAAAAATGTATACATTAATCAAATATCTCCTTTCATTTTGGTTTTAAATTTTCAAATTTGATTATTTTTTGGTATTTATTGCTTCACGTGATAGATTATGTATATTAAACATATAAAGATACATCAATTTTGATTGATTTTAATTCTATCTTAATTATTTAATTTTATAGATGAAATGTATTTTTAAAACGACAGTGCTTACAATTCAAAATATCTATTACTTCTTGGAAATAATAGAGAATATTTTTAAGAAAAGCAAATATATATAATTGTAGAAACATTTAAAAGTCACAATTACTAAATAAAATTTGACGACTTGAGAACATAATACCAGTTTCAGGACATTAAGATTTTACCTCCTGAGGAAGACCATTCCAGACACTGATTCCCGCAGCAGAAGCATTTGACATCATGTTTGAAGATGCCATTGGACTTGGGCTTCTGTATCTTAGTCTATCAAAATCAGCAAATCCTTGGTTCGATAGCATTCCAGAAACCCGTAAAATCTCTGCATTGGAATCAAAATCATAAGATAAAGCCAAGAACAACAAAACCTTTAGTGACATTTTACAAAATAAGAATGTTCTTGTACTCAAAATTGGAACATCTGCAGAAGCAGCATGATGATAACAAACAAATCTCAAATGCTATAGAGTGACAGGCTATGCAACATTACTAAGACTTTTTAATATTTTTATGGCCCGTAGTTAAACACTTTTAAAATTTGTTTGATTGTGAGTTTGGTGTTTGCAGAGAAGGAAAATCAACTGAAATCATATGCAAAATAAAAGAGAGGTCTCGTTTGTTCCTACCTGATTGTGAGTTTGATTTTGGCTTGTCTCCTGAATATCCCTCTACAAAAATGAAAAGAGAGATGTCTCGTTTGTTCCTACCTGCAAAGGGAATTCAAGATGTTGCTAAGAGAATTAATTTAACCAGACCAACTGAAGATATGGATCCCTTTGAATGGGTAGATACGAGTTGCACTGAAGAAGGAGCAGATGTGCAAGCATCACTTTATCCTGGAGACGTTGATAAGAGGTTCTCAGAAGTGAAGTCTGCTGCAATCCGTCATCAAACAACTGAAGACAATGCCTTTCTAAACGAACATGCAGATGATTTGGAGTATGTTTGCCTCAAAAACAGCGTTGCTTCGATTTGTTCAAATTCAGCATTTCTGCAGTATCATTCAGTTCAGTATGGTCAAACCAGCAAAATAGCAGGAGATATAGTTGAAAATTGTGGTGATGGTGGTTTTGCAGATGCGGAAACATCAGGGAAGCAGGTGCAGTATGTTAGTGTTGCAGGAGAGGAGGACGATGACGATGTAGAGTTCTGCACTCAAATGGCAGCTGAAGTAATGGAAGCTTTGTCAAATGTACCTTCTTGTATGTCAACTGATTTTCATGAAGATCCATGGCATACCCCGAACATATCTCCGCATGAGCTGGGTGCCTATGTATCAACAATGCAGATGAAGATGAAAATGAAAATGAAGAACCAGGTCTCCATTGGAGCTGATGATAACCGACCCTAACTGAGATCAAGAAGACGAAGAATAAAAGTCTTGGAAACACACGACGGGATGGAAAGAAGGAAAGACTTGGGGATATGGAGGGAAATAGGTGTAGGGGTAACAAACGGAAGAACAAACGTTTTCATCTAAAACCTACAAATTGAAACATATAACATCAATTACCTACACGCCAAAACTAGTTCCATCAACCACCACTTTTGGCAAACATATTACATTTTTTTCATATTTTTCCCTATATTAAACTAGCTTTAATATATCAGAGTTGTTATTGGCTGATTTGATCAATCAATCCCTGTTCGATCAACCATGAACCAAATGACATTCAATTTCCTATAGTTGAAAATTGCAATCCAAACTCGAATACTGGCAATTTTGCCAATGCTTTACAACTTTATAAGATCAAGAATCTAAAACAATAGTATAATCTATTATCCGTCAGGATTTAATTTCTACTCTAAAACCGAATTAACTAGAAATACTAAGATACAAGAAGGAAGACAAATCTGTGTATCCATCAACCAATGTTGAAACAGCTATGAAAATTAGCAGAGACAATGCATCTGAAACAGAACATGCAAAGAACAGATAAATTATTTTTAAAAAAAAAACTAGATCTAAAAAGATAAGATAATTATAATAAATAAATAAAAATCAAACCTTGATTAAAAAAAATTACAAAAAGTAACTACGGTGAGTAAATATTTGTAAAAGTGTGCATAAGCGCTACCCATGGTAGCGAAATTAGACAATAATTTGTCCAACCCCCAATTATTTGCACATCTCTGTTCTGCCGAATCAATTATTTGCACATTTCGTCGTTTCTTCATTCCTTCAAATACTTCGACAGCAAGTCGAAACCGAGCGTCCTTCATTTGCACAACATCTCTGTAATCCTTCATCTGCGTAAATATTCATCTCCTTCATTTTTAACTCTCCGACTACCCTATACTTTAAGGTATGTAATATATGTTTTTGTATTCCTTAATTACAATATTTTGAAAATTATAAACAGTTATATTTATAAAAATTATGTTAACTAAAAGATAAGCAAATCTGATACAGATTTTTTAAAGATTAATTGTTTAGGATCAAGCATGACAGAGATTGATATCATTTGCTTGTATGACGGTGAAATATTATCTCAGAATGGTAGTGAAGTCTATGTGGGTGGTACCTCCAATATTACTACAGCTACCTTGGATATCTCACTTTTCAGACTTAAGGAAATTATATGTACGGAATGCGGTTGTGATAATATTGAAGCACGATCTATTAGTATTTCATGTAAATTTACAGATATTGATGGACTTTGCAAGTTTGTGCGGATTCGATCACAAAGTGCATTGTCTTTCGCTCTACAATTAAGCGTTGCTAGTCAATTTATTGTGTTTAGCGCAACTAGAGGAGTTGACTTGAGGCCAAACATTACTGATAGTCATGATAGAGTAAATATTTTGCATGGTCACACCCATGATCTCTCCGATGACGAGGTCGACCTTGATGCACTCTCAGATGCATCGATAAATGAAGAAGATTCGTATATTGAGCATTTTACGGGTCACATTGATGAAGACAATGAAGAGGTGGTTGGGTTTGGCGAGACTTCTGACAATGTACATGGATGTTACCATAGTGGAAGTAGCTCTCACAACCTTCAAATGATGCAACCTACTGCTGAAAATTGGATTGATAGTAACTGGATTGACCACTTTCAATCCACAAATGAGTTGTGTATGGAAGTTGATGAACCGTCGACTTATGGTTTTCTAAACACGAACATGATGTTTAGTAGTAAGGACGAGTTATCTGTCGTCGTGAGGAGATGACACATAGTTAATTCTAAGATTTGCATTGTTGAGTCATTAAATCCAAAGTCAATTGTCTTCCGGTGTAAAGTTGATCCCAGAAATTGTTCGTGGTCATTAAGAGGAAGTCTTTTTAATCATACTAGATTGTGGAGAATATCAAAATTGTACGCTCCACATACATGCACGAATGAAGTCCTCATTGAACGACACCAAAACATCGATTGCAAGTTGATAGCGTCTTTGATAAGAAATTCAGTTCTAGCTGACACTGGGTTGAAAATTTCAGTAATCCAGTCGATGGTGGAGAATGAGTTTGGTTCGAAGATTGGATATCTGAAGGCGTGGTACTCCAAACAAGTTGTGTTAGAGTCTTTATATGGAACACACGAAGAAGTCTTTGTGAACCTCCCGCGACTATTGTCAGCCATGTCCGTCGCCGTATACAGAACACATATGTATGGAAAATATAATGGAAAAGTACTTGTAGCTGTATCGTATGATTCTAACAACGGGATCTATCCTTTGGCATTCGGTCTTGCAGACGCATAGACAAATGAGAGTTGGAACGAGTTCTTGCAGCATTTACGTGATAACGTAACGAATGATTGCTTTGTCTGTCTAATGTCTGATCGACACAGAGCAATCATTAACGCAGTATAGAATGTGTATTTTCAATATGGTGTTGGAACACATCGTTTTTGTGTACGGAATCTAGCGAGTAATTTCAACCACACCTTCAAAAGCGTGATCATTAAAAACAGATGTATATAATGGCTAGTACCCCCGATAGACGTAAATTTGATGTGTGGTATGCTAATCTATTACGTCTCCACAATGGAAAGTACCACTATTGGATTTATAACATACCCCTTGAGAGATGGGCCCTGACGTACGATGGAGGAGCTCGATATGGAAACATGACAACCAATTAGGTAGAAGTGTTTAACGGAGTTCTAAAAGGTGCAAGAGCACTACCTGTGACGGAATTAGTTAAACTTACGTACTGGAGGTCAAACACGTATTTTTTTAGGCGTCGCCAGGAAGCAATGATTGCGATTGAGTCCAAGGTATGGTTTGACGTTGTCCCAAATACCATTACTAGGGCACAAAAACAATTTGGTCGGATGCAAGTTGCCCAATTTAGTCAAGAACACGGTGTGTTCCAAATGCGTGATATTGGTAGATTTGTACAAGGTGTCGGTTACACTACTCCCGAGAATTATACGGTGAAATTCCTTGAAAGATAATGTGAGTGTGGTTTATGACAAATATATCATCACCTGTGTTCACATGGACTGGCAGCAATCACAAAGGCCGGGATGGAATGAGCTCCTTGCGTTGATCCGCTATATTCAAATCAGGCACGTCTGACAGCATATTCTCCATGTTTTCAACCAATACCCGACGAATATTGTTGGTCGCATTTTGATATTTTGATGTACGTTCATGATCCAGAGAGGTGGAGGACAAAGTGTGGTAGAAGAAAAGCAAGTCGTATTCATAACGAGATGGACGGCAGGGAAAGATTGCCCCGGAGAAACAACTGCAGTAAGTGCGGTGGAAGTGGTCATAATAGGAAGACTTGTAAAACTTTATTGTAAGTGTTGTTTTGTATTCTAATGTTTTGTATAAGACAAATATGACAAATATAATGTTTTGCAAAATAAATCCAAAAAAATAAGACAAATAGCTAGGAACATACGAGAAAAGATGAATGCAATAGATAATGGAATGCTCTTCAAAAGTATCAAATTAGGATTTATGGTTTTTTAATAAACGCTACTTTGATAATCGTTTTCTAAAAAACGCTATTTAGGGTACCTGCACTTTTACACATTTCTTTAAATATTTTTTCTGAATATTTATTTTTTAAAATATTATTTCTAAAATAGTTACTTTTTAAAAAAATTCAGTTTTCTTGAATTTTTTTAAAAAGTAGGCCCGGTGCCAAAACAATTTGAAAAAGTAAGTATACTGAAAAAATATTTAGCAAAATGTATATAAGCGCTACTGGGGGTAGCGTTTTTTACAACGTGCGCTATTTTGAGTTGCGTTTTTCACAAAACGCCACTAGGGGTAGCGTTTTTCATAAAACGCTACTTGGCGTATTATTTTACGTTTTTTTGACGATTCAATGTTTAATTAAAAATAAAATTATGTATTTATTAAAAAAAATAAAAAACTATAGTAAGTAGATATTTTAATTTCGATGCAAATGATGCAAAAAATAATAAATTTGGGCTTATGGATTGACTGTAGGCTCTGCCGTAAGTTGAGATATGAAAATTTGACTTAAAAAAATATAACTCATATCCTGTAACTCCAAACTGACCATTTAATTACTCACCTAATGCATTTAATTATTTCGATCAAATTTTAAGACAAGCGGTGTTAGGTTACAAAATTTTCATATCTCAACTTATGGCAGAGCCTACAGTCAATCTGTAAGTCCAAATTTAATTTTTTTTTGCATCATTTGCATCGAAATTAAAATATCTACTTACTATAATTTTAATTATTTTTTTAATAAATACATAATTTTATTTTTAATTAAATATCGAATAGTCAAAAAAACGTTAAAAAAAACACCACTAGGGGTAGCGAAATTCATAAAAACGCTACCCCAAGTAGCGTTTTATGAAAAACGCTACCCCTAGTGGCGTTTTGTGAAAAACGCTAAAAAACGCTACCCTCAGTAACGATTATATACATTTTGCTAAATATTTTTTTAGTATACTTACATTTTTAAATATTTTTTGCACAGTGATTACTTTTTAAAAAACTTATTTTCTTGTGTGTATTCATTAATTTTTTCGGTCTGTCGTCTGACTCTGTGCTGTAAAATACTAGAAACACCGTGTGACCATAAATATATCATAAATTAATAGCCAAACAATAATTTATAATGATCTTGTTCTTGAATTGTCAGTAAAACTGGTTAAATTCAATTTTTTTTTTTCATTTTCACTATGTATTTACAAATATATGGTGGGTCAATAAAGAACTGCATCAAACATGGCAGGAATGAAGCAGTAGCTCATTGAACGGAGTTTCATGTTAGGTGACTGAAAGAATGAACAGAAAAAGGGTGTCATCCCTTAAACCCCATCATATCTCCTTCACAAAACTAGATTCAGATAAGATTTCAAATGGTTGAGGTGATTTACTGAATTCCTCACAACACATTTATTCCCAATTTAAACTAATTTTATTATAAAAAAGCTTAATAATACTTCTAAAGACCATCCACACGTTACGGATGGAAAAACAAATGTTAATGTTTTATTATAAAAATCTTAAATTATATTTTATGAAAATTAAATGCGTGCACTAAGGAAAAAGGAAAATTTGTTATTATAACTTCAATTTATGATTAAATTGCAATATAAAATTTAACATTTAAATAAAAAGACATTCTATTTGCAGACTATCGAATACTATATACATATCACTTTTGTTAATGACTAAAATGCCCTAATAGTTTTTTACATATTTGTCTTTATCTATTTTTAAAATAAAATAAAATTGCTAAACAAAAATCACTTAATTTTTCACTCATTTTACATTCATATTCAAAATTACTATCACACACTTTCACTCTAAACACTTATGGCATGTTCTTTTCATCGAATAGGTTAGGAATAAGTATTACGGATTCCGTAAGAAGTTGTTCTTTTCGCGGAATTGAAATATTTCGGCTTATGGAATCCGAGAGGGCTTGTGTTAGACATTCCGTTCAAATAGGTCGGAATTCCTAAGTCGGGCGCGCTAGGAATCCGGAATAGAAGACCAAATGACGAAAATGTCCTCATATACTTTTCAATAAGACTGAACTACCCTCAGCTCTTCAAATACGACGAAGCTTCCCTGCTCCTTCAGTTGCTCTTCCTCTCCAGTCTCCACAGCGTGTGAAGCTCTCCTGCTCTTTCTCTCCACGGCATGAAGCTCCTTCATCAGGTACGATTCTGGGTCTCTCCTTCATCAGGTACGATTTTGGGTCTTTTCTCTATCAGGTACGATTATGGGTTCGGACAGGTCCCAGAATCACTGATTATGGGTTCGGTTCTTGCTGTTCTTGCTTTTTGAGATGATGTTCTTTGTTATTGATACGATGGTTGGTGAAATTGATGATTCTTGATGTTTGTTGTTTCAATCGGTTGTTTGTTGTTTGAATCAGTTGTTTGTTGTTTGAATTGGTTGATTATTTGCTTGCTTGATTGTGTTTGAACTGAAGCTCCCCTGATTGAATTTGTTGAATGTTGTTGATGAAGGGTGTTGTTGATGGATTTCTGGTGAGGGAAAAGGAGATCATTTCGAAGTTGCTAGACACTAGTGAGAATTAGCATGTCGGTGAAGCTTGCCATTTTACTGCCTATTTAGCATTTTCAAGCGTTGCAGTAATCCTCAAGCTTGCGAGCTTCTTTGTTTTCTGGATAACAACAAATCTGAACTTTGATCCTTGATGAATTTGCTTAGGAGTGCTTTTGATAAATAAAAAATCATGCATCTTAATTTTCTCTTCTTTGATCTCAATGTGACATTCCATCAATCCAATGAACCGATGGTCGTATAGCAATTGATGCGGGATATGGGTTGGTATGCAGAAAGAGAGACCCTGTCTCATACTTGTTGTGGAATTTATTGAAAATTTTCCGTTTTCGTTTAGAATTCGAATTTCTTACTTCTTCTAAGTTTTGGTGTATTTTCTAATAATGTGCTCCTATGTTTCAATAGGGTAATATTCAAAGCCTTATTCAAAGCCTCACTGCTGATCCAGATATGATGCCCCCACCCCACCCCACCCCCACCCCCCACTCCCCACCCCCCCCACACACCCCCACCCCCACCCCCGTCCGTCAACCATATACTCGGCAAGGTTTGTAATTCTTTTCCACCAAAATTATCTATTTGTAAGCAAAAAGGTGACATGCATCTGGTGATGACTAGGTCTGCAGAAGCACTCTGGTGATGCTAGGGCCTTTTCATTCCTCAAAATCCTTGAACTTATACCAGACACTAACAAACCTCCAATTCATGTTGTTGATGAATGCTTGCTTGATGAATGTTGTTGAAGAAAAGGAAGGAATTATGTAATCATAATCTAACGAGAAACAAGTATTTTTAACTGAGTATTTTTATATTTGAAATATTATATTTCGGGTAGTGTGATTAATGATATTATAGTTCGAAATATTATATTTTGGCTAGTGTGATTAATGATATTATGGTTCAGGTAAATATAAATTTAATGGATTGTAGAAAAAAATGAATTTAGATTATAATGGACATTAATTAAATAATTTACTAAAAAATAAGTAAAGGGACTTACATTTAAAATTAAATAAATTATTAAATAAATTATTTTAAAAAGTTTTTTTTAATTATTAGTTAATTATATTTAAGTTTTTATTATTATTAATTTTTAAAATTAATTAATACAAATTATATGTATTATATATTATACATATACAAGAAGGGGCAAATATGTCATTTTACCACATTCCATTCTCTTTCCATATACAATTACACACAAAAAAAAACAGAATTTCTGATTCCATTCCACCAAACAAACAACTTCATAGCCTTACGTCTTATTCATTATTCCCTATTCCATATTTCTTATTCCGAATTTCGTGAAAGAAATGCCTCGTTAATCTTTTAACATATATACACTACTCTTCATCACTTCCACTCTCATTCTCCACCACTCACCACCCACTTTTTGTCGTCACCGCCACTTGCCGCTGCCAGTCTTCACCATCTGCAACCTGTCGCCAACAAATCAGCAATTGTGCTTCTTCCTCAAACCACTTTCGTGCTGGTACGTTCACTTGCACTCCATTGATCGATGTCGGTACAACTTAAATTAGTTGAGTTTTGCAGAACTTTCATGGAGGAAAACGATAAGTTCGTGTCGTTTGTAAAAATCGGCAAGAGTTTGCCAATTTTTTGTGGAAGAATCGGCAAGCTCTTGCCGCTTTTTTGTGTAAGAATCAGTACTCTCTTGCCTATTTATTTTGTAAGAATCCATAAGCTCTTGCCGATTTTTACTTGTTCAAACGACACGAACTTAATGTTTCCTCCATGAAAGTTCTGCAAAAACTAATTTAAGTAATACCGACACAGAAGTGGTTGGAGGAAGAAACACGATTGCTGATTTGCTGGCGGAGGGTTGCAGAAGCGGTGACGAAGACTGACAACGACAAGTTGCAGTGGCGGCAAAAAGTATATGGTGTGTGGTGGAGAATGAGAATGGAAGTGACGAAGAGTAATGTAGATATGTTGAAAGATTGAATGTTGAAAGCGAAAGAGTGGAATAGTGGAATAGTAATTTTGAATATAAAGGTAAAATATGTGAAAAATTAAGTGGTATTTGTTTAGCAATTTTATTTTATTTTTAAAATAGATAAGGACAAATATGTAAAAAAAAACTATTAGGGCATGTTAGTCTTTTGACAAAACTGATTTGTATATAGTAGTAGATGGTCTACAAATAGAATCTCCCATAAAAAAAATATATTAGTATTATTAATTTTAGTCACTTAATACTTTCTTATTTTTATTTTATGTAATTTCACTTATATATATTTGTAAAGTTAAATGAATGTAGCATTTTGTCACAATTTAAAAGTATGTATACGTAGCAAAATTTAATAAAATAAAGTTCGTATAAATTTTGAAAAACAGTTAGAACTTAAGTAGCAATTTTGGTTATTAATCTTAAAATAAAAATATTTTTTACTAAATTTTAAACATTTATTTTCTAACTATAAAACAACAATAGACTTTATAAACATATTAAACTTAAGTTAAAAATAGGGATAAATTTTCAACATATCAACAACTAGTCATTTTTATAAATTTATGTACTTTTCAATTATTTTTTAATAAAAAATGTACTTAATCTTCCTATTTTATAATATTATTTGTATAATGAGAATACAAGTATATTTATTATTATAGAAAAATGTTGTTAATAATACTCTTAACGTTTTATAAATATAATTCAATCATTAGTATCACATCAATAATTATTAACATTCATTTACCTTACAATTATTTTTAAGAAAAAGTATTTAGTCATTGTATTTTATATTATTAATTGTAAAATGGAAACATGGGTACAATTACTATTAAAAGGAATATTTTTATTAATATTATTAACAGTTTTAAATGAAATATTATACTGTATAATTTATAACAAAATTTAACATATTCTAAACTAATATATAATTATTAAACATGTTAAAAATATTTTTTTTTTATTTTATAAAATTTGTACTTATTGATTAATATGTATAAAAAAATTATATATATATATATATATGATGAATTTTATGTTCTTGAATACTAAATTAAGTGCATTTCCCATAAATCAAATCTGTCTGTGCTTATTAAGTCCTAACAATTAAAGTAATTAATCAACTTAAATACTAATAAATTATTAGTGTCTGAATTAAAGATATTAGGATCCAAATACTTCATGTTTTTTTTCTTCCAATTTTTATTATCTTTACTCAAAATATAGAAGGCGGAAAAGAAAACATCAAAACTACAATAAGTAACTTTAAAATACTGATATACCAGAAAGCTTATACGCGATTTGCGATAAAATTATTTTTTATATTAAGTGAATATATAGTTTACTTATTATATACTATATTTTTAATTTATAAAAGTATTTATAATTAAGAATAAAATTAACTTAATAATAAAAAAAATAAGTATATTTAAAAATAATATTAACCCTATTAGTATTTGTGTATAATATAAATTATTTTATCTATTTCAATATTATAATTATATTAAAGAAAATTAAGATTAAATCCATTTATTCATAAAACTAAATAAATAAAAATACATGAATGACTATTAAAGAGCAATAGTAACAATTATTAATACAATATTAATAATTTTAAGTTATTTTTTGTGGCTTTGTCACTTCAATTTGTGTAATATGTTAATGAAAAAATTAAAATCAATAGTAATTTTTTACTAAGTATAATAATAGTAAAAATATCTACAAATAATATTTTATTAATTTTCTATTTATAAAATATGTTGAGTCTATAAATATAAAAAAATAAATCATATGTTTTTAAATATATTAATGTTCATATAATACTTTTAACTTAACTATTATTGTTTTATGACTTCTATTAGTTTTATATACTTATAAAAAAATGTCAAAAACTTATCTTTATATTATTATTATTCATTCATATGTTAAATTTACATTAATTATAATAAGGTAAACAAGGTTGACATGTAATTTGATAAAAATATTATTTAATAATTTAAATTCATACTTCATTAATCTATATAATTTATAATTGTAAATTTTTATATGTTTAAAATTGTTATCCATCAAATATAATATTATGTATTTTGTAAAACTCACTATATGCAATATATTTAAGATAAAATCATAAATGTACATATAAAATAAAGAAAAAATATTAAAGTTTTGTAACTTATCTTAAGAGTGAATGAGAAAGTTTGACCACCGACAGTGGTGGTCTAGTGGTTGAGAACGCTAACTCTGTGGTTTGGCTCTGGGGTCATGAGATTGAATCCCCCCAAGTTAAAGAAGAAACTCTGGCTTGGGAAAATGATTACGACTTGGGCTTAATGGGTCGGTCTCTCAATCGCAGGTTGTTGGTGGGGCTACATTGACGAGACCAGTGCAAAGCGCTTATTTCCAAGCCCAAAGGCAACGGCACAAAAACCCGAACATTACGTACTGGAGTTGGCCTAGGGTCGCCACTACTAGCCCATTCCTTTTGCTAAGCAAAAAAGAACGAGAAAATTTGGAGAATTTTAAAGTGATTTACCATGGCATTAGGGGTGAAACCGGACCAATCGGACTGGTTTTTTACTATTTCGGTTGGGTACCTATATTTTCTTCAAAAAAAAGTCTGACCAAAATACCGTATAAGGAAAAATAAACCGTCCATTCGGATTTCGAATTTTCGGGCCAAATTTTCGGTTTAAACCGAAAAAAAATACACATTCAAAAGCAAAATAAGTATTCAAAATCAAATTAAACAACAAAATAACTCGATTTTAACAATATTTACATAATTTTCTACTAAACCGATTAAACAACTAAAATAACTATTGAATAACAAAATTATTATTTATTTGTATTCATTGATTAACTATATTAATTAATATAATCTATAAAATTATATACATATTAACGGTCGAACCGGACTCCACGGTCTTTTAGATTCGTAGATCGAACAGTCTAAAAACTGTTTCAAACAAAAAAAAACGACTATAAATTGAACTGTACATTTTCAAACCGATTTCACTTCGGTCTGATTCGATTTTCACGGAATTTTCAGACCACACGAATTTTACTTTCACCCCTACATTGCATGATACTTAGGAGTGAGAATTGTATTTTTGACATGGACTAATTAAAATTGATTATTTTGACATTAGAAGTAAGAAAATGCATTAAAAAATTTAACTAAATTGCATACAAGGTAACCAAATTAATATATAGGTAGACAGATGCTCCTCCACTCTCTAGTCTAGGGGAAGAAGACGATTTATCAATAGAAAATGAATATTGTGAAACAAGTACTACTATTAGTGTAATATTACGATTTAGTCCTCAAATCTTCACGAATAGTTTATTCTCAAAGCTTTTTCACTAGTAGATCAACCCCAAATTCAGGTTCGATAACCAGATTAAGAGCTGGTGAGTGGACATACTTGGGTGACAAGGTAAACGAGAAGTTGCAGAGTATGAGTGCCAGAACTATTTTGAGTTCAATCATGGCAAGGTTTTGGCCAAGGCAGACCCGAGGTCCAACTCCGAAAGGCATGTAGAGGTGCGGAAGCTTGCAGGCACCGGTTATCCCGTTCGCGAACCGTTCGGGATTGAAATTGTAAGAGTCGGGCCCCCAGACCGCAGGGTCCGTGTGAAGGTCGCTAACAAGGGTCCATACATTGACCCCTTTAGGAACCTTGAGGTCACCGAATTTCATGTCTTTGAAGGCCTCTCTAGATATGACGGATACAGGGGAGTAGAGACGGAGCGATTCGTGGATCACCATTGTAATCTGTATAAGAAAAGTCAGGTTGGTTATACAGTGTCTAGGATCAAAGACTCAAAACTTTTAGCCACACAATTTTTGTTTGTTCGTCGCTAAAGATAAAGATTCTATTCTAGTTAGGGATGGCATATCATGCGTATCAATACGTTTATCGTGTAATACTTACCAAACACGAACACGCACGATAAGTTTATTGTGTCATGTTACTCAATACGAATATGATACACAATTTTTCGTGTGTGTTACTGTCGTGTTATCGTGTTGTGTTACGTTAGTCGGTTATATGTTCAAATGCGAGATTTATAAAAATATATATCAAAATAACGAATTGTTCATAGTAAGAATTACCAATTCAAACATCAAATTTTACGAATCTTTAATGTATAATTGACAAACTCTATGAATTAAATATGTAAATAGACTTTTAAAAATTATTAAATGAAACTTGCTTAAAAAAATATAAATTTCCAAGTACAAATTTATAGTTGTTAAGAAAAAGCCCAAAGTTATCGTGTTTTCTGATACCTAAACACGAACACAACACGAAAAAAATTTCGTGTTATTATGTTCGCGTGCTATCATTCTGCCATATGATTTCATGCCATATGATTTCACGAACACAATTTTTTTTTATGTACGGCTGTATCGTGTTTAGTAAAAAATTGAGAAAATTACTTCTAGTAGTGAATACATTATTCGTACGTTACGTACCTGCTTCATTTTGCGAAGCATGTCCCATACAGGAACTCTACCGCCGCAAACCTCAAGGGCTTCAGCGCGGCACCGGTCCTGCCACTCAGGGTTAGCAGCTAGCAGCATGAAGCACCACGTGGCAGACACAGCTGTTGTCTCGTAACCGGCAAGGTAGATGTTTTTGCAGTTGTCCACAATGAAGCGATCAGTGGCTTCCTGACTAATGTCGTCGCTGTTCTTGGCTCCTTCCAGAACCATCTGAAGAAGGTCTTTCTCTGAGGCGGCCACCTGCATTCTCTCCTTCACGACATCGAGGATAAGGTTTCGAGCCTCCTTCTCCATAGCCCACGCATCTCGGTTATGTTTGGTCGGAATATATCTCATTCCAGGGATACCTGTCGACAGTATCTTCTTCGACATAGCTTCCTGCAGCTCTCTGAGCTTGTGGAAGATCTCTTCACCCTTGGCGTAGTTGCTTCCAAAGCATGCCCTAGAGATGACATCGCCTGAGAAGCTCCTCATGTGGTGGTCGATTTTGATCTCCGCCAAGCCTCCGGCACCATCGACGAGGTTCTTCCAGGAGTTGACGAGGGTTAGGGTGGATTCGTTGACTAGGCCGATCATTCCCTTGACTTTCTCCATGTAGAGCTCGGGTGCGAGGATCTTCCTTTGGTGAGCCCACACGGTTCCATTCGAGGTGAGGATGCCCTGACCGAGAAGTGGACCACGGTCCTTCTGTTGGTAGGTAGGCTTGCCTAAGTCCAACGACGTGCATGTTGTGATGTCCCGAACCACGTCGGGTTGGGTTACATAGACTATTTGGGTGTTGCCAAGACCAAACACAAACATTTCACCTATAATAATAATAATAAATAATATTAATATTCGAATTCATTCAATTAATATATTGACGAAAAGAACACCACACAGTTTGTTGCAGGTTTTGTTTGGGTCGGACTTTTTGACTCACGAATCATTTTAACACGACTCATGGATGACATGTGAAAACACGAGTTAGGTAAATCAGTAGTTTTGACCCATGGGTCAAGACATGACTCGTCCCGAATTGTATATTATATTAAATATATATAATTCTACCCCTGAGTTAGTTTGTTTTCGGGTTTTTATGTATTGCTGGGTCAAACGGGTCAGACTGACATGTGGATTATGGAGGTCGAAATAGTCAGTCTACTCAAACCTTACTATTCCTAACATATCATTCTAACTCGCAAATTGACCCATCAACTCGCGGGTTAGGTTTGAGTTTAAAAAACTGATTCATACTATTACACAGATCAAGTTTGGTTCAGAGGGTCCATGACACAATCCAAAACTGACCCGACTCATGTATTGACACATGACCCGTTTTGACACTGCTACGCGAAGGTGACAAATAAAACCACGTGTCGGAATTAGTGTGGATGAAAATATTCCCACGTTCGTATGTCTTTTTATTTTGGCAGCCTCTGTTGAATACTTGAACGTTAAAACTTAAATTTCAATCAAGCTACAATGACTTGTCTATTTCACACATCAATTCCGACAACGACAATGACTGGTTCAAGGATTTTTTATTTTTGATCAAGATCTGGTTCAAGGATGAAGGAGGAAATATATGATTAATTAAATGGTTGAATTAAGTAAGATGTTAATTAACCTTTATGTTAATTAAATGGCTGAATAGTGTGTTCAATTTGTTAATTATTTTTTTATTAAAGTTAATTGCTAGTTTGAACTTTATGTATTATACAAAAAATGATTTGGTCAAAAAAAATGTATTATACAAAAAATTAATTTCTGTAAATTTTTGTTAAACTGACAAAAAAATCTTTTAAAATAATTAAAAACACCCTAGTATTTTACTATGATTATTGATCATAAAGTAACCTCAATTTTTACATAAAAAAAATATATATTTAAATTTTAATTTATTTCCAAATTTTTAAAAGAAACTTTTAAAATATTTAATTTAAATTTTATGTTTTACATTTTTTTAAATAATTCACAATTCATTTTTAGTAGTTTTAGACTTTTGGGTTGTGGTTTTTATATTATGTATTATTTTAAAATTCTCATTTGTAAATTTTAGAATTTATTATTTGAAATTGAGGTCATTTTATCATTATATTAAATTTTAGAGTGTTTTTATAATTCTTAAAAGTATATTTTGGTTGTGAGTTCACTGAGTTGAGAGCTCAAGGAGCGCTTTTGGTTATTAATTTTTTAATTAAGAAAACGGTATGTTTTTCCAACTATGTAGAAAAAAACAAATATAATTATACACATTTAGATTTCCCATGGAAATTAAAATAGTGGATATGTAAGAATCTACGCTGTATGGTATTTGCTAGAAGCAATATTAGCACAAAACTATCAAATTTTAAAAAGAATTACCGAATTGCTTCCTCCATTTTGCAAAGAAAGGGAAGAGAGCGCCGGCGCAGTCATGACGGACTGGCTTTTCTCCGGCGGCGGCCTTAGGGACGGAGGAATTCCGAGCCTTTCGGATCTCCGTGATGTTACCGAGCAAGAAGTTCTGGGAAGGCCCACTGATCCCTTGCTCCTTCATTAACTGCCGCAGCTTCTTCGGTTTCAGGATGAGAGCTCTGTATAGCCGAAACAAAAGTCCCAGAAACCCTAACAGAGCTAGGGTTCCGATTACCTTCCCATCCATGACTTTCATGACTTCCATTTTCAATCACTCTTTATCTCTCTACAGAAGAGAGCTCTGAGTTTTAATGGCTTATGAGGGATCGAGGGTGTGGGGGTGGTGGATGCTTTAATTTTGCCATTTGGTTGGATGATTTATATAGTGACCTGAAGGGCAGAATGGTCATGATATCCAAAGCAGAGAAACTGTACAGTGTATACCCATAGAAAATAAAAATCTTTAAAAAGTAAATTTAATATAAAAACTATATATATACAGTGTTACCCATTTGGTCATATGGGTACGGTCTCATCCGGCTTACTATTAATAAATATCATAATCATACCATATTTAAAAAATGTATATTATAATTATAATCATAATCATTACGATTATAATTTTCAATATCATAATCATATATATAACTGTGGTTATTAACAACAGTTTTAATCGTATACCCTTATTTATTACCACATATGAAACGTAATGAAACATTATAAATGTTATCTTAATAAATACATAAAGTTATGTCACAAATAATAAAAATATTTAACATCAATATCATCCAACTGTAACACTATTCAAAATTAACAATATTGTCATTTAACACTAACACAATTCAATTATATTTCATTCTAAAATTATGGAATATAGAAATCTAAAAGTTAAAATTATATCTTTGTTGTTAGTATTTACTAATATATTAATGTTAATTTATTATTATATTTCTAGAATAATCATGGTTATAACTATAAGTATGACTAAAATACCATAATCATAATCATTACGACTAGAAAATTCATCATTATAACTGCACCATAATAGTACGGTTAACCATATAAAAAATGATGGTTATAACTATAATTTTTGGGTTTTCATGACTGCATCATTGCCGGTCCTAGGTCTCTTATATATCATAGTAGGCAAACCAGTCTTGTTCATTAAAACAGACTCAGATCGAACTGGTTTGGTTTGAACCAGTTCGTCCGAACTAGTTTCAAAACCATACAAAGTTTTTTAGGTTTCAAGCAGACCAGTTGAAAATATTAGTTTCAATTCAGTTTGAATCGGTTTGATACGACTCGCTTTTTATATTTGTTTATACTTAAATTTAAATCAAACCACTTTAAACCTGTATAATTGTAGAACCAGTTTGAAGCAAAGTAAACCAAATCGGTCTGAAATTAAACCAAATCTAGAGATGTCTTCAATAAACAAAATCTAAAGATGTATTGGACTCTCGTATGTTGATGTTGGATAGTTTTTTAGTTGGTTAAGTGTATTTTTTAGTCGGGTCAGTGTGTATTTTAGTCGGATCAGTGTTTTTCAGTCGGTTCAGTATATTTTTCTGTCGACTCAGTGTGTTGGACAGAATTTTCAGCCCGTTCAGTTTCGATTTAAACCAGATTATTTCCTAAAAAAAATTGTTCTTAAAAAAGTTAGATCAGACCAGTTTGAATCGGTTCAAATCATATCATCTTTTTTTACCTATATCAGCCAGTTCTTTTTTAGAAACCGGAAAAAAAAATTACAAATCAAATCGGTTCGTGAAACACGCCTAAGGCAAACAGACCCATATTGGCATATTCAACATGCTACCTTTTTTTGGCCAAAAAGAAATAAAAAAACATGCTACCTTTGACAAAATATCAACTACAAAATGTAATAAATATCACATAAGCCCATTTTATATTAGTTGCAACAAAATTTTAAAATTGACGTTTATTTAATGTGAAACTCTTATATATTATTTTAAAAGATAATTATTTATTAGATCAAATTATATTTATATTTATTAGTTTTTGTCAATATTTAACTACATATGCAAAATGGTATTATTTTGTCACTTTGACTAATGGAAAATGATTATTAAAGTAACGTGAGATATGAAAATTGGTGTGATATTTTTATTGATTTCTTCGTCATCTTCACTATTTTGGATATACAAGGGTTGATAAAAATGTTTGGCCCCCCCAAAAAAGGGTAATGAATTTCCGAGTTTGAATCAGTTCAATTTGATTACGTAAAAAAAAAAAACACAATACGAAGATGATCGAAAAAAAAATATTTTTATTTGGGTAACATTATCACATTAATGCGGAAAATAAAAAATTTGGATGAAAAATTAACAAACTATTTTGAATATTTTTTTTGATTAATCAACCTCAGAATGTATAAAACATATCCACAAATCTAATATAAGTGAAGTAACATATAACTAACTAATTACTTAAATGCTATTTTTTTTCCTTTGATGCTGAAAAAACAAAACAAACATGGAATGTTTGTATATTTTAGAATATAATTATTACCAATTAAATTAGTTTTCTTTTATCATCCACATTCCTAGTATAGTAGTATGTCTACAATAAATATTTGTTGAATTTGGTATACGAAAGGTAGGTGTAACTATAATGCAATTTCTACACTGAATTATTACCGACAGTTGGGACCCCCGACACTGTTTCTAAAATTGCGGCCAATGGGGTAAATAGTTTGTTGACTTCATGACGAACATCAACCAAAATGTTCACATTTTATTACATACTCATCAATTAAATTAGGGTTAAATAAATAAATTAATTTAGGATTAAGTATTTAATTACTAGTTGAATTTTGAGAATCTTATTAATTTGTTATACGAACTTTTATAACACAAAATTATATATAACTTTATATAAATTTGAAATTTAATAAATTTGTTTAATTTACTAATAAGTTATGTATAAAATTTGTGGTTTATTTTACTTTAGTTTTTGTACAGCTTATTAACTAAAATTTGCGAATTTTTACATTTTGTTAGTTAAATTTTGAAAAACTTTACCATTTACTAGTTAAATTTTATGAAATTTGTAGTTTACATACATATGCCAATTTTTGGTAGAATTTAAAATGTAATGTTACGTTTCCATTGTTTCAACAAAGTAACACAAATAGACATCTCATACTGAGTTGCGTTACGATGACAATTACTTATTCATATAATTGGAATTTCCGAAAAAATAAATATTGATATAGTTTAACCTTGAAGTGGTCAAATTAAAATAAAAAGGTAAGATTATGAAACCGTTTTTTTATTTTTATTTTTTTTACGATGTCGTATTGAAATTATTAAAAAAAATGATAAACTATAAATTAATTGACCATATAGATAAGTGTTAGCAAAACTGGACCAGAACAGCCGACCGGGTCTAACCGAGAATCGAACCATGTCCGGTTTGGTTAAAATAAAAGATTGTTTTACAAATAAACGGTATTTGAATCTGATTGAACCGGATGATTTTTTGGGAAATCAATCGATTTTCGATTCACTTTTTTAGGGGGGAGTTTTTTTTAACAAAAAAAACAATCGGTTCAAGAGAATAGAAGAGTTGAGAAGAGAAAAAGAAAGAAAAGAAGAGAAAAGGGAAGGAGAGGGGGAAACTCCTCCTGCGACTTTCGGAACTCCTCGTCGCGATTTGGCTGATCGAAGGGTTGGGCTGGGCTGGAGGACTGGACTAAGTCAATTTCATTTTTATTTTTTTACTTATAAACAATAAAGCACATATTGAACCGAATTCAATCGGATTGAACCGAATGAACTGAAAACCGGGTTCCTTAGCTGTTCGAGGACCGGTCTAAATGTCTAATTGTAGATCATACATGGATGGGTATACCAAGATAAATTGTGGACCTGAAACCCATGAAGTGGGATTTCAGTCAACAATTCAGTTTGCCGTTCGGAAACGATATTCAATTAAATTAATGATAATCAGTCAAAAGAAGAGGCAATACATTATTTATAGTAACTAGACGACAAAAAAACAAATTATCCTTACTAATTACTTTGTCTCCATTAAAAACACGGGTTTTAACTTTTATATAGATCATTAACTCAAATACATCATCACTATTTGTATTTAGTGGTTGTAAAATCTTAATGTAAAATTGAATATCAAAAGTTGCTTTTTATTCGGCTAATTTTTCGAATGAATTGGATACAGTAAGGTAAATTGCTCATTTTATTTCTTAATGATTGAAAGCATTTTAATTTTTAAAATTTTTATATTCAAATTTTGGACATATTTTGATTTTAATCATTCTGTCTAAATTTCTATTTAGATTTAATAGAATACAATTGAAAAAAAAATAATATAATGCTTTTTAAAATACCACAATCATTTAAAAAAAATCATATATTACAATTGAGTCATTATTTGATTAAACTCGATTGAGCCTCAACATTTAAGGGATTTAGGATTTTGATCATGACATTGACCAAACGGCACATGTTCCGATCGAATCGAGACTCGGTCAAAACATATAGAGTAAAATACGATTTTGTCCCCCTAACGTTTGAACATAATTTGAGTTTCTCCCTTAATACTTGTTTTTCAAAAAAAAATAATCTTTAATGTTTAATCGTTTATTGAGTTTCCCCTTATGTTATATTTTTCATTTAAATATAATATAATATATTTTGAAAATTACAAAAATAAAATAATACTTTAAAAATATCACAATTTAACTATTCAAAACTTAACTATACATTACAATTGAGTTACGATTTGGTAAAGTAGTAAATTTTTATTTTTCCCATATGAGAAAAATATTCAAATATTTATATTCTATTAATTTTTGTGTAGAATTTGATAGGAGATGAATCTTAAAATATATGCAAGCCTTAAAATAAGGAAGTTTACACAAACCATTTTTTTTAAAATTGCATTCATAACGTTAGTAATAAACATTATTTACGTATATATAGCATAAAAATACAAAATAAAAGTCCGTCCATAGAAAAAAATTAAGGAAGTATGGGTGAAACCCTAATAAATATACAGTAATCAAGTCAAAATAGGCCAGCTACTATTCTATACAATATACATACGCTTTGTCTAGTGCCACAAATGTCAATGCATAGAATGGAACGTTGAAAACAAAAATCATCATAATTTAAAAATCGAAAATCTTTAGGGAATTAATTTTAAAAAAAATATGAAAAAGCATATATATAAAATAAATATTTAGCAAAATGTGCATCTGCGCAGGTCTACCACCTGCGTTTTTCTGAAAAACGCAGGTGGTAGTAGCGTTTTTGAAAATCGCTAGTACCACCTGCGTTTTTCAAAAAAACGCAGGTACCAGTAGCGATTTTCATTTTTTTTCGTTTTTTTTTAGACGCATCAAAGTGTAAATAAATTTTGAGAATCGCTACTTTGAGAAGACACATCAGAGAAGACACAACCATTCACAACAGTATCAAACAAGGAAAATGAATTTTTTCAATTTTTGTTTTCTAAAGTAAATACTTTTTGAAAAAGTTCAAGGAAAATGAAAGGTTTGATCAAGAGAAATAGCTCTTTGGGGTTTCCACTACCTTTTTCTTCGGCATTTGAAGACTCTTAATTTTCTGCATAGTGTACTCGTTGATTTTAAGTCTGCTTATGGTTTTCCTCCTAAATAGAAATTGAAGTATTTCATCACATACTACTCTCTTCTTCGTAGGGTGATTCAGTTTGTTGTCATTGATATACCGCGCTATAATTGCTCCAACATCTTGCTGAGCGATCTAATCATGCGTCTCTACATCTTGCTGAGAGATATAATCATGTGTTGCTTCATCTCAATATTCATAGGTCCAAACCTGCAACATAAATTATTAAAACCCTAAACCCTGCTGGTGTTGTTGGATATGTAAGCTCCATCGTTGCTCTCTTCCAAGCAGTGAGTGGAAGTGACACTCGCCAAAGCAACGGTCTATCAGAAATAAAATCTTTCAAGCGAATTGATGCTTGTTCATTCTCTAGGCTAGTCTCACCAAATTCCTCAAGTAAACAAGAAAGGAAGTTATACGAAGTTAAATACTTTTTTCCTAGGCAAATATTACCTGTCCTAAATTTTCCAACTTGTTCTGAACAACATCCGCGAGGTATAGAGACGCATGATTAGATCTCTCAGCAAGATGTTGGAGCAATTATAGCGCGGTACATCAATGACAACAAACTGAATCACCCTACGAAGAAGAGTGTAGTTTGTGATGAAAGACTTCAACGAGTTGCTGTTAGTATACTATGCAGAAAATCAAGAGTCTTCAGATGAGGAGTTTTGGAGTTCGGGTGAGGATGCTGCACCAGTTAAAGTCGGTCGCCCTCTTGCACCTAAAAACCCCAAAGAGCTCTTTTGCAGCAGTAATTTCTGAAAATGTCAAACTAACTAGTGTATTTGAAGAAAAGTCTCATTCAGAAACTTGTGAATAAACAACTTTGTTTCAATGTTTTACCTCGCGGATGTTGTTCAGAACAAGTTGGAAAATTTAGGACAGGTAATATTTGCCTAGGAAAAAAGTATTTAACTTCTTATAACTTCCTTTCTTGTTTACTTGAGGAATTTGGTGAGACTATCCTAGAGAATGAACAAACATCAGTTCGCTTGAAAAAAAAATATTTAACTTCTTATAACTTCCTTTCTTGTTTACTTGAGGAATTTAGTAAGACTAGCCTAGAGAATGAACAAGCATCAGTTCGCTTGAAAGACATTGGTTGTTGTACCATATTAGTATCTAAACTTCACATTTTTAGAGAACCAGTCGAGGAATTTGGTGAGACTAGCCTAGGGGAATTTGGACCTATGAATACTGAGATGAAGCAACGCATGATTATATCTCTCAGCAAGATGTAGAGACGCATGATTAGATCTCTCATCAAGAGTCTTCAGATGCCGAAGAAAAAGGCAGTGGAAACCCCAAAGAGCTATTTTGCAGCAGTAATTCTTGAAAATGTCAAACTAGCTAGGGTATTTGAAGAAAAGTCTCATTCAGAAACTTGTTAATAAACAGCTTTGTTTCAATGTTTTACCTCAGGTGAGACTAGACTAGAGAATGAACACTCTGGTAAAAAAGGAAAAACGCAGGTGGTAGTAGCGTTTCTCAAAAACGCTACTACCACCTGCGCAGATACACATTTTGCTAAATATGTTTTCTACATATATACTTTTTCAAAAAAAAATTCTAATATGGTTACTTTTTGAAAAAATTCGAATATTTACTTTCCAAACGCCAATGTTAAATAGTATTTTATAATTTAATTTGAAAATTATTAGATTTAAAACTATATCATTTAACTTATAGAATATTATAGCGTTATCTAATATTATTACAAATATCGAACCCCATAAATAATTAAGTCTGACAATGATTAGACTATGGTACGAGTATGTCAAATACCATAATCATACCATATTTTTTAAATTGCATACCATAACCATAACTATAACTATTATGAGTATAATTCCAAATACCATAATCATATAATTATAGTTATTAACCACGGTTTTAACCATATACTCATATTTATTATCAACATGTGAAATGTAATGGAACATTACAAATGTTATCTTAATAAATACATAAAGTTATGTCACAAACAACAAAAATATTCAACATTAGCATTATTCAAAATTAACACTAATATCGTTTAACATTTACCTCATTCAATTACAGTTCGTTCTGGAATTATAGATTTGTGAAACCTAAAAGTAAAAATTTTACTTATCTTATTAGTATTTGTTAATATATTAATATTAAATTATTATTATATTTATATGATAATCATGGGTATGCCTAAAATACAATAATCATAACCAGGGTATAAAATTCATCACCATAACCGCACCGCACCATAATTGTACGGTTAACCATATAAAAAAAATAACGATTATAACCATGCATGGTTATGATTTTTTCACCACCGCAGGGTGCTTTTTATTTTTAGACTATCGTTTCATTATTATATTAAATAAAAATAGCTGATATATCATTTCAATAAGAAGTAATCTCGTCAATATCGTTTTGGTTGGGAGGTAAGTGGGTTTTCAACAACAATAAGTGCAAACTTTCAACGATGGATAAATATTGTCACCATTTACTTATCTATCTAACTATAGATTCGTTGTGAAAATAGTTATTCGTGTTGTGAAAAATACAGATTATTTGTATATACTAATGATATTGCACTGAGATTATAACGATTATTTACAAAAATTTTAGGGTTTATAATTGGTATGTAATATTATGAAGGGTGAAATACAATTTTACTCCATAATGTTTGGACTAAAATCGAGTTTCTCCTCTAATGTTTGATTTTGAAAGTTTTGATCCTTAATTATTGGTAATTTGTCAACTTTTTAAATTTTTTTCGTTCAAACTTAATAGAATATGTTTTAAAAATTACATAAATAACATATTGATTTAACAAATGTAATAATTTAATCATTTCGATATTTTTTAAATATTATAATTGAATCTCAATCGAATCAGGATTCAAATGAGCCACAATCGAAGGGGCTAGGGTATGTGTCTTCACCCAGGCCTACTCGCCCATGGGTTGGGGTGTCAGGATCAAGAGTCAAGACCCAGACGGCCAGACTCAATACCCAATCGCATTGGAGCTGAACTGGATCCAATTTAATTGAGGTTGAACTGAATACAATTAAATTGAAGTTCGGGACTAGGTCAAGACTTAGACTAACCTCCATTGGTGGACGACCAGGTCTAGGTCAATAATCAAACTTAAGCCCCTTCAATTAGAGTTCAATCGGTCCCAATCGATTTGGAACTCATTTGCAACTTTTGAAAAGGTTTGGAATGTTTAAATTGTAATGTTTTAAAAATATATTTTATTATTTTTTGCAATTTTCAAAATATATGCTATTAGTTTCGATTTTTTTTTTTTAACAAAAATGAGAAACTCAAACGATTATCAGATATTAAACACCAAAATTTTCAATTTTAAATAATAAAAAAACTCTCAATTGACCCAAATATAAAGAATCAAACTGCTACTTAGTCTTTATATCATATATTACAATTATGATTCTATGAATATGGAATATGACATTAGTGCGTTTGACTGCTACAAATTTGATGATTACCTTGACTATAGACTAGACTTCTTTTCGGATATCAATTATTTTAAAAAAAAAATAAGGACTAACTAACAGTATTATCATTATGGCGAAAGTTGGGTTATAAGATAAAATTTAAATATGATAGTGAATTTGGGAGTGCAGTATCTTTACGTTGAAGCATACGTACATGAAGTAATAAACTTGATAATTAAGAATTCAGATGCAGATAGACTACTAATGTCTCTCATATTGAATTGAAAGAAAATTATTTTAGATTTTAAAAAATTTAAAATCAGTCACGTATTCCAGAAAGCAAATGGGGTGACAGATAATTTGATCAAGAAAGTTGTTAATCTGGTTGAGCACTTTATACTCTAACGAATCATTTCTCGAACATTTTGAAGTTTATCATGTTTAATAAACTACTAGAATAGTTAAAAATAATTAGTATTTAGTTTTGGTTGGGTATATTTTCTGCTTTAAACAAATTATAAAAATTAATAATCGTTTATTTTATTTTTTTGGCCAAATCGTTTATTGACTTTGCCTTGACGTTTGATTGTTCAAATTTTGATGATTACCTTGACTGTCGACTAGACTTCTTTTGGGATATTAATTATAAAAAAATAGTCGTTTATTTATTAAAATGAAAAATAAATCAGAAAATTACACCAAACTTCCCTATATAAAATAATAGGGTTGATCATAAGCGGGTCAAACCAATTTTGGATGCATGATCAAGACTGAAATTTTTATCTTGGTATTTGGAAGATCGAGATCGACTTTGGTAAAAAAAAACATTTGAGTCGGTCTTGCTTGTCTCAAATCGGTCTCAGTCTTGGACCAAAATGTTTGGTAAAAAACACACACTTGCATTGGCAAAAAAATCACAAAAGTGTTGGTCTTGAACCCGCTAGATCCTTATCTTCCGTCACATTTTTCTTATGGAACCGATCAAAGGGTTGTTGAATATTTTAAGGTCATGAATTACTAGTGTTTCAAGGGTTATACTATGAATTTCTACGGGGGTTTCCAAGGTCAAAAAACCGAGTCCGACCTTGAAGAAAAAAATCCGTCATTTTGATCTCGGTTCTAGTCGGATCTGCCTCAGATTCTCAGATTGGTATTGTCAGAAATTCGGTTCAACCAGTCTATTTTATCACCCCTATAAAACACTATAAGTACAATGAGCATTTGTTAACGGTTATTAAATAGAATTGCATTAAATAACCGTAAAATGATCGAAATGTTTGCTTGTATCTTCATGGTGAAAAGAATGTTAGAAATTTTCTGATATTTTTTTATAATTATTACCACCCTTATGTTAATTATGTTACAAATTAAATTTAAAATTGTTAAAGAATAACAATAACACGTTTTTGACCAGAGAATGTAAAATGCCATCGTCTGCTGGTAAGTGGAACGAAACTCACCATTCCCCCGTCAACTGAGTTGCTTGCAGTCTTCTGGAAGTTGCTTGCAGTCTTCTGGAAGTTGCACTCCATTTTATTTGATTTCATAAGTTAATAATCATTTCATGGGTGTAATTATTCTTTTTGCACCGACCCCATTAACGTAGTTCCACCAACAACCTAGGGTTGAGAGGCTGACCCGTGCTCAAGTCGTAATCATTTTTTCAATCCAGAGTTTCTTATTGTACTCGAGGGATTCAAACTCGTGACCCCATAAACAAATCACGTGGGAGTCATCACTCTCAACCACTAGACCACCACTAAATTTAAAAAGGAAAATTTATTTAAGATATTTATATCTTGAATAGCATAAATAAATTTGACATGACACACCACATAAATTTAAATTTAATAAAACATATACCAAAAAAAATACTCGTGGGTCATATGATATACTTTGTATATGATGGAATTTTGGGGTAACCTTCTTGGAAAGGTAGGTAAGATATTAAGTATTCAGGATGAAGTGGATAAATATATGGTTGATGTTGATGCCGGCGATGATCAAGTCAAGGGACACGACCGGGGACTAGGTCGTTTGGGCCGACATAGCCTGGTAACAATTATTGGGCGTAGTCAAGAGGAATTTTTGTCAGGCCCACTTAGAAATTATTGGGCTATTGCTTAAATACATCATCATACATGACCAATTATATTAAATAAAAATTAATTACATATATAGTACTCATTAATGTTGAGTTGGATATATAATAAAATGAAAATATAAAATATATTACTTTTTTTTTAAAAAATTAGGTTGCGTCTGGTAGAGAGCATTAAGGAGGCAAGCACTAAGCATATGATATGACTGCTTTTCCCTTTTGTGGAATTTGGACAGATAGGCAATCTTAATGTTCATCATATATTAATGAAATTCTCAATTAATTTTGATCCACATTTGTTCCTTATGTGACTATACTTTTTATTATTATTAATAAAAAAAAAAACTTTTTTATAACCCAAGTGCCCGAACTTCCGATTATTCTCACTTCAGAGTCAGACACGCCAAATGTGCCCTCTTCCCAAAGTAAATATATAGATAATTGAATGAGCAAAATCCATGAAGAGATAAAAATCACAGTATTTATTGATTTCTTGATCAGACAAACGATTTCGAGATGAAACATAATCATTCAAAAGAGATGAACCATAACAGCTGGATTCACCAAGAACAAGATGGATTTACACAAAAATCCTGTACTAATCACACTAGAAAGAAACCAACAGCGGAGATGAATGAAAAACAAGACATTACCAGGCAAAAATTCTTGATTTGAATCTGAATTTGGCAGTGGAATCTCCAGCATCGATCGAACCCTTAAGAGTTAAGGAGCATATTCATTCTCTAAGATGGGTCGTGTTCGAGTAACCATAGCAGCAGGTGCTCTGGTGTCACCAACTGCAGCCATTCTTAAGTTTTCTCCTGATTCTGCAGATTTCTCCATTTGTTCCATCTTCTTTTTTTGAGTGAATCGCTTAGTCCACAGAACAAGAAGCACAAGCAAGGCAAACAGTATCAGTCCACCTACAGCATAGCCTGCTATGATCCAAGTCTTAGTATTGCTCTTGCTGATCTTCTTAGGAGGACTCGTAGGAGGATTCAATGTTGCTTGAGGAGATGGCGAAGGAGCAATGGATTCAATGGCCACTGAAAAATGTCCTTGGTCTCTAACCAAGCAAATATTTCCCAATATTACACTGCTGAAGGCAACAGAACCGTTCAAATTGATTGAAACACACTTGGGGACAGAACCTGATGGAGGAGACTTGGCATTGGTGAAGTGTACTGCAATTGGGGCACCAGAAACCAGAATGGACAACTCAGGCAGATTCGTTGCTGACAAGTTGAATGCATCGTAAGCAAGGAAACCCAAGACAGGAGACAGATAGGTGTAACCAGGCAAATCATAGTATGTATTGGACCAGTTTCCTAGGTTTTGGTAAACAAGAACGAGCCTCTCGACATATGGGCTCACAGTGATGTCTTTCGGAATCTCAAATTCTTTGAATTTGTTAACCCCTCGAGTTTTCAAGCTTCCGCTCCTCAACCTCATTGCTGAGACACGAATCCCTGTCAAATTGGAAGGGACAGTTGCATCATAGGAGATTCCCGTTTTGGGTTGACCAAAAGCTTTGTAAGCATAGTCTTGAAGGAGTGCATTGAGTTCGTGAGCAGGAGAGACCGGCAGCACAGTTACAGACTGAGCCGTGAGGCTTGATAGACCAGACATAAACAACATAAGCAGCACATGCACCAAGAGGCTTCGAACCAGAAGCCTCATCGATGCCTTGCTGTGTCTGAATCAATCCAATAATGTTTCACTTTCTGCCTCAAAATGGGTGGAGCAAGGAGAAGCCCCAACCAAAGAATTCCCACAAAGATTGATTCCAGCAAGAAACCAATTATCAATTTCCACTTCTTCACAAACTATTTGCAGCCAAGGCAAGAAATTTAAGAATTTGGATTAATTTGAGGCCATTGCAGCACCTATAATAATCTTTCACGTTGCTTCTCCATCAATCAACAGTTGGGGATGTTGCAAGCTTCGTGCATCTGAAAAAGAAACCGATTTCCTAATTCTTCAGGAATAAGCGACTTTAATCTCAGATTTAAGACTGCAAATAGATCTATCTCCAGCAAAAAAAATGATTCGGTCACTATCTAATATAAGCAGTCAACGGCGACAATGGAGATTTGGCCCCCGTATAAAGTTAACATCAATCACTGTCAAGCAAGATTGGAACCAAATATATAGAATTATCAGCATACATACCCGAAATGGAAACCCTAAAACCCCTGCCTGATTAACCGTGTCTTCTTCTCCAAGAGCCAACCTCCAAAACCAACCAATGCACTCCAGAAGAGTGTAGTTACCAGTAACTCCGGTAGGAGGAAGACCTAAAAATCGAACAACATAAATCTTCAGGTAAATCACCGCAAATAATTCCAGGATCCATTCCAAGACCAAAATAAACAAAATCAGGAATGAAACGACACACATTGGCGTTCGGAGAATCCAAAAATGATGAAAGATGACTAAAATCTCCATAAAAGACATGCCTTGCAGTAATGTGAGTGGAGATGATGAAGATTCAGCTTCAGTGGCGCGTTGAGCAAAAGGACTGGTGCAGAGAAAGCAGCTAAGGAAAAGACAACGAAGAAGGAAAAGAGAGAGGGAAAGGGGGACGACAGGAAGACAGAAGGGAAATTGCTCATTCAGAGATTTATATATATATATTTACTCATTATTATGGTAATTAGTGGGTATTTAATTACGAATTAATTATTATTGGTATCAAAATCAAATGGTTGATTGAGTTACCAATGTTACCAACCAAAATTAATTATTTTCCTTTTGAAAAATTTGTAATAATAAGGTTAAAATTGAAAATAAAAATAATTCGACACTTACTCTACTTAGACCGAATAATTCGCTTTAAAATAGAAGATTAATTCGTCAATAATAAAAAGTAAAATTGGTTAACTGCGATGCATTAAGCAGTAAGCACGCAGAGTATATACTATATAGAGTGTCTTACAATTAAATTGCATCGCAGACCCCAAACTTTAACTATCTGCGCTGTTGGGCCCCCCAAAAAAAAACCTAAATACCCAAATCATTTAGGTTAGGAGTGACAAATGATTTTGTATGGGGTGTTTAATCGAATTGTGTCATTAATTGTTGTGTATTTTTAATTGTTGAGTGTTATTAATCGTGTCATGTGTAAACAGATACGTTTTAAACATATTTTTAAACTCAAAATATAAACACGACATGACTGATAAACATACCACGCATACGGAAATAAAATAATATTTTTAAACAAAAAAAAAACTTTATATATACGTAATATAAGTTGTGTCACATGACACGAAACATTCATAAATTTCATAATTAGGTGTAAAATTCATAAGTAATTAAAAAAGTAACTACAAAATTAAATTAAAATATTAGACACATAATTAATCATATTTAAATCACGAAACATTCATAAATTTCATAATTAGGTGTAAAATTCATAAGTAGTTAAAAAAGTAACTACAAAATTAAATTAAAATATTAGACACATAATTAATCATATTTAAATCTATAATAGTTGTTTATTCACGAACATTTGTAACATCAAACTCCTATCTCCATAAGGTATACTATACTACTAACCTAATCATGGTTCTAATTATCATGGCCAGTTACGAACAAAGCTATGTTAGAATGAGTGTGTGCAATTATCTCCCTCTGCTTTTAAAGTGTGTGAATTTAGACCTAAAAATGTAATTATTTTCAATTTAACTGTTTAAATATTATATTTCCCCCTTATTTTTTTGTTTAATTGTTTGCATTATTCTAATTTTTGCCCTCATTAAATTATATTTCTGATTCTGTCCTATTGAGGACTATTTCTATTATTACTATTTAATTTTTTCACTCTAAACTTTAACCTCCTCATGTTTGAGAAATCTGAAGTGTTCCCCCTTTATACAAATTTCATCAAATATTGACATTCAATGTTTCCACAAAATTGCAAAGTCACCTCCTTAGTCTATTTTTAGACCAATTCGGGCAGAATTGTCGTGATAGACATGTGATGGTTATATTTGGAAATAACTAATAGGGGTGATAAAAAAAGACTGATGGACCGAATTCCCGACAATACCGGCCCGACTAGGACTGAGCGGGCGATTTTTTTCCTTCAAGGTCGGTCTCGGTTTTTTTTTTCCCGAAAGCCTGTTTAGGACATGCCGGGGTCGAAGTAATGTGGATTTTCATAATACCACACCGAAAGCAAGGTGAATTTTGGAGGTTTTGTATCTCTATAAAATTTGCATCCTGATAAATTTACTAAAAAAATACCGTGAGCTCATAGTTTTTTTTAGAGGTGAACTATTATTTCGCCTTTTACTAAAGAATACCGTGAGCTTATAGTTTTTTTGGGTGCAGATTTAGTACAGGACCGAGACCAGCCCGAGTTAAGAAAGACTGACTCAGGCAGACTTTTTTGGCCGAGGTCGGTCTCGGTCCTCCAGAAGGCAAGATCGAAATTTCGGTCTCGGTCTTGCCTTCAGGACCAGACCGGCCCGCCCATGATCATCCCTAATAACTAAAGTAAGAGCTATTTTTTTCAATTTAAACAAAAGACCCTACTGAATTATGTTAGTGATTGATTGAATCCCAACATTTTAGGTCTCGGCCTAAACTAGTCCATACTGGGTGACCATGTCTAGGTTGTAACAAGACCAGTTGAGCCCATGCCCTTTATGAGTTTCAATATAATGTTAACCAGTTTGGGGCTCGGTCGAGTCCTAAATAGGATGTCTTTCAAGTGGATTGCAGCTAGGGCTGATCATGGGCGGGTGAGACCGATCTCGGAGGCAGGACCGAGATCGAAAATTTCGGTCATGCCTTATTGAGGGTCGGGACCGACTTCGGCCAAAAAAACCGCTCGAGTCAGTCTTGTTTGACTCGGGCCGGTCTCGGTCCTGAACCAAATTTGGCAAAACAAAACAAAACTGAATTTGTCCAAATACAAACATCATTGGAATCAAAGTAATAAACATACAAAGTACAAATCAACCAAGTAACAAACATACAAAGTACCTATAAACAAAGTTCATTTTCTCACAACAATACAATATACATTAGTGGAATCAAAGTTCCTAATCGATCAGATCGGTTCGGTCCTAATCAGACTTTCGGGGAAAAAGTCAGAGACCGACCTTAAAGAAAAAAACCGTTCGTTCAGTATCGGTCCTAGTCGGGCTGATCTCGGGCCGTTCTTATCGAGAATTCGACCCAATATTCTTTTTTGATCACCCTTAATTGCAGTCAGGATATATTGGTCAGGAACAAATCTGGCGAAATAAACATAAGGGGATGCATTAAGACTATCAAAACTTCTGGGGGGAAGTAGCAATTATTACCATTGGGGAATTAGTGGACCCAACCAATTAACGTTCTCTCTCTAATTTTCTGAGTAATTCCGCTTCTTCTTCTTCTTCGTTTGGAGCGAGGAAAAAAAAGAATGGTTAAAAAAGCAAAGGTCAGCCTCCTCCGTTACCATTTTCAGTTCCATTCATTTTTCTTCTCATTACCCACACAAGCTTATTCTTCATCTTCTTCTTGATTGCTCCTATTCGAATTCTCGGTGGCTTCTGGCTAGCTAGTCCCGGGTTTTGGATTGTGTCGGGTCAATTTGCGATACCCTCACCGTTGACTTCCTCCCCTTGGATTCGGCCTGTTTTTCTGGGATGCAAATGCCGATTTTCCTCTGATTCAAGGGTTTATCCACGGAATTTCGCTGACGAAGGTGAGTCTTTTTGTTGTGAATATCTCTTTTTGATTCTGGGTTCGGATAATTCTTATCTATTTCTGCGTTTATGTGAGATCAATTGATTTCTTACTGCGTTTGAGATATTATGAGCTGGTTTAATCGCTGTGAGGCTGTGAGTAATGAAGATAGACTATTGAATGAGGATGATGATGATGATTAATCTTAGGGTTAGGGCATAGAGGCGAATGGAGGGGTCTATGGGCAATTCAGACGGGTACAGAGGATCGTCTACTGGAAACGGGACCAGCAGTTCTACTTTGAGAAGATATGGCTTGCTATCTGCTTCCAATATCATCCAAGCTCCTATTACAACTTTACTTGAATATTCCGGTCTTTTGAGAACAAACCGATCGAGTAACCAGGATGAGTCCCTTTTCAATGGAAATGCCTCGGGCATTGCTCAGAGCAATCACGCTGAAAATTCTGCATTGAGTGGTAATAATGGAGAGGTCGCAATTCGGATAATCGGGGCAGGGGAACATGAGAACCACAGGGAAGGTGCTGGATTGGTGGTCGGGGGTCAGCAGGTCAGAGAATCTGCTTCTCAAGATGAAGTTTCTGCGAGACCAGTTGTCGCAGCGGATAATCAGGGAGATATAAGGAGTGGAGAAGTTGGGGAAGGCATTTCACTGACATCAGCTGCAAGTACTGATACTGAAGGCGCTGAGGGAAATAGCAGGGAGTCTACTTATCAGAGATATGATATTCAGCAGGCAGCAAGGTGGATTGAGCAGATTCTGCCATTCTCTTTGCTTCTCCTGGTTGTCTTTATCCGACAGCATTTGCAAGGTATTTTTGATATTTTTTATTTTCATTAAATTGGCGTCTAGAATGTTTAAGATGTTCAAGAAAATGGAAATGAAGCAAAAAAGGAAAATTATGGAGAACATTTTGCATTCCTACCTCGGTGGTCCCTTGGTTAAAATTCTACTTGCTACCAATTTATCTCTGGTCCAATAAAATTGTACTGTTTGTTTTATGTGCATCTTTAAAATTGTACTGTTTGTTTTTTGCATCTTTGCTACTAGAAAAGATACCTTGTTTAGGTTTTGTTGAACGAAATTCAAGTGAAGCTTTATTGGACACAGTAACTCTTTTATTGAAATGTGTATATCTCATTTGTGATGTGCAATATGTATTCTTCATCTTTATCAATCACACCGGTAGGGTTCATGTTTCATTGGTTTCTTGGCATCATTAATGATGATTAACACGAGGCATGAACTTTACATTGATATTGGTGTGTCCACTCTACACCAAAGTTATCAGATGAGCTATTAGAAAGCCAGATTTTTTAGATGGTTATTCGAATGAGTTTGTACAGATTCTCTTCTTTTATGTCTATTAATTGCTGTTCCTTCTGCAAGATATTGCAGGTTTCTTTGTGGCAATATGGATTGCTGCTGTCTTGTATAAGTCGAATGACATCCTAAGAAAACAAACTGCTCTGAAGGTAGGTCTTGGTGCCAATACTAGCCTGAATTTCTAAAAATTAAGATCAAGTGCTAAAATGGTTGTTGCTGCAGGGAGAGAGGAAAATACCTGTTCTTGCAGGTATATCACTTGCATTTGCTCTTCATGTGATCTGTGTTTACTGGTGGTATCGAAGAGATGATCTCTTGTACCCACTGGTCATGCTTCCTCCTAAGACTATACCGCCATTCTGGCATGCTATTTTTATCATCACGGTCAATGGTATGCTCTTTACCTACCTTCCATGGTCAAATGTGAATTTTCTTTTAGAACTTTTGATGCCGTGTATATAATATTGTCAAATTTGAAGATTTACTTTAGCTTGGTGCAATAACGTATATGTATCCTAACCTTTTTCGCTAAAGATTATGTCAAATTTAAAGATTTACTCTAGCTGTAGTCGTTAAATGAAGGAAGAAATTCCTCCAGTAGTTTAATCTCCTCCTCAGTTAGGTTAGATTTTTCTGCATAGGTAAACTATAAAACCCTACTTGGGTTCTTGTCATTGATTGTGATATTGTCTTATATATTTGATTGTTTTGAGAGAAGAAGAAATGTGCTAGCATCAGCTGCAATGAGACGTGATGATATTGCATTTTTAGAGGGTTCTATTTCTTTGCAGTCAGGGAATCTTTTGATGTGAGAAGCCTTTGGCTTATTTCTTTAAGTAAACTAATGCCAAAGTAACTACTACTAGTTTGGAGGGACTTGCTTATTCAATTTTTACTTGATTAGAGAATTAGACCGATACATCTTATCCTTTTTTTTTTCTTAGAACATTTTATTCTTTGATGTTGAAAGTTTACTATTGGTCGGTGTCTGATGTTCCTAAGGTGCGGTTTCTTTTCAGACGCATTGGTCCGACAAGCAGCTATGATTTTAAAGTGTTGTCTGCTGATGTATTACAAGAACAGCAGAGGACGAAATTATCGGAAGCAGGTAGGTGACTTCACATTTGAATTTGTATGATATGTTTTAGAAAAGTCTTCTATATTTGTTATTTATAATTCCAGGGTCAAATGCTAACATTAGTCGAGTATCTGCTCCTGCTGTACCGTGCATTACTGCCAACACCTGTTTGGTACCGTTTCTTCTTGAATAAAGAATATGGAAGCCTCTTCTCTTCATTAATGACAGGATTGTATCTGACCTTCAAGCTAACATCAATTGTTGAAAAGGTAATCAACTTTTCATATCCTTTACCTCTTCCAATGTCGGTTCTTCTGTGGATTTGACTTTGCAAGTACCATTTTGCATGCGTTCCAGGTACAATGCTTCTTCGCTGCATTGAGGGCCTTGTCCCGAAAAGATGTCCATTATGGGGCTTACGCAACATCCGAACAGGTATCATGACTCATTCTATCATGAAACCCAACAACTTGGTATTTTTTAAGCAAAATTGTAATGGTTCGGGTTATGTTATAATGCAAGGTCATTGCGGCTGGAGATTTGTGTGCTATTTGCCAGGAGAAGATGCACACTCCGATCTTGCTTCGGTGCAAGCATATATTTTGTGAAGACTGCGTTTCAGAATGGTCAGTTCATCACTTTCCCTATAGTATGCAAATCTTAAAACTCCTGAACTGAAAATGAAGTTAACTTTGGTGTTTGTTCGTGGTTTCAGGTTTGAGAGGGAGAGGACGTGCCCGTTGTGCAGAGCACTGGTGAAACCTGCAGACCTGAAATCGTTTGGTGATGGATCAACGAGCTTTTTCTTCCAGTTTTTCTGAATCATACCATAATTATTTATCGTTCTTGCATTGAATTTCAATTTCACCCTGCTAAGTGGTGGCCTCACCCAGATCGTACTTCTGCAGTGAATGAAAGATGAGAAGCTCAATTAAACGAAGCAGCTGTGCGTATATGTGCATAGTCGAACATTGTGTTAGAAGATAAAATTGTACCTAGTTTTTTTTTTTTTTTTTTAAAGAAAAAAGAAGCCTGTGTGTTGGCTCTAGAAATCTAGTATATACGTTGTTGTCTGTACACATCACATCATAGTATATACTACTATCCAGAAGCCCTACCCTGGCTGGCCGTCGGCCGGGATGGATGATTAGTTTCTATGATAAATGTTTGAATGTATCTTCATTGACTTGTGATAGGTTTTGTAGTTCAATCAGAGTATTTGAATGAGATAAAACGAGTTTATAAATTAGAGCTTTCTGAGTTACTTTTTTAAAACATATATTGAGCTTTTTCAAGAGTTAGCATGGAAACTGCATACTGGGATTTCATATTTTGGCATAATTAGACAAGTAAACCAAATGTACATCATTGGGGGGGAATAGTAATACAGCTTTTCTCACCCCCTCCGTTCTGTGATGCGTCTAATGCATTTATCATACAAATCTTAATTCCCATTCTGTTCAATAATTATAAAAACAGCTACATCGGAAAGGCGAAGAAGATGTTTCTTTTGCCCCTCGCCACATCGTTCATGGATAGAGTGTTTGTTCATCATTTCTCCCATCTCTCATAAATCTTACTAGAGAAATAAGTCTGAGGATGAAACCATTCTGTGATGACGAGATTGATTCAGAAGAGCAAGTTAAGGTAGAGGGTGATCCATCCAGCCATGGATAATACTGCAAATATATGAACCCAGAAAAGAATTGCAGCACCCTCCCTACCACATCCACGTAAATTTGCAACAGCGCCTATAAAAACACAAAGCCAAGACTCTAATAACCCCGAATATAATCTATGTTACTTGGTCTGCAAGTTATGAATAAGAAACCCCAAAAAAAAAGAATGATGAAAAGGGACTGACCAGAAAGAACTGATGTGGGCATTGTGTGTTGCAGCAGTAACACGAATCGGAACATCTTATCTCCAGGTGGGAGGAATCCTAACTTATCTGCTAGCATTACGATGCCAAGACCTGTTGGAGGAACTAGAACTAAGCGGCCAAAGATGATAGCTGCAGTCGTTCTAAATCCAAGCTTTGAGCTACCAGGTCCTGAAAAAATATATTTTTTTTTCGCCTAAATCAGTGAATATTATTACAAGTACAAACTAGACAAAAACCATAAGGAGATTTAATGTACCATCGACAAGGTTGCCTCCAAGTGCTAGCAAGATGCATGGAATCATGGCATCCCTAGGTAATGACAAAAGAGGTGTACAAGAATTATGTGCTTTTTTTACCAATAACTATGAGCAAGAACATGGTAAGCTAAAAAGTTGGTTCGTGCATACCCAAGAATCATGCAGCTATCAGTGAAGAAGAAGAGAGGAGACTCGGGTGTAAAGATTAAGTTCTTGAAAAATGGGATTATACCAAGCCCAATGGCGAAGACCTGCACACAGTGGCAAATATTTTTACTGTAAGTTAGATTAGATGAAGGGTGGGTGGCATCCATATGTTGCAATTGCATAACAAAAAACGAATTGCACGTCAACAAAATATCATGAAACTATGCTCATGAAAGATCATAAACTGATACTTACAGAAGCAATGATTGGAGGCTGCAGAATTTGTTTTAGCTTCAACTTCTCATAAATGAAGGACAGGATTTCTTGTATCTGCATCGAAAAGGACTACATTTCAGATTCCCTTATTGATGATTACCGGCCCAACGATTAGAGCCAAAGCTTTAGTTATTACAGGGATCAGAAATCATTGTTTTGTTAAAGATAATCTTCCATCTTATACTAAATGTTGAAAAAAGAGAATGGTGGCAAAAGAAGAGAAAATTGAGAGACCAACAATTTGAAAAACTAATTGAACCTTCTGCTACATAAAAAGGATATTTATAGAGTAATGATTAAACCTTTCAAACTGGGTCCAACAATTAAGATCCCAGATGGAGATGGAACTCATTAGAAAGCAATCGTTCGAGCCTTTGATTCGCCCCTCCAGGGATCGGAACTCATTTTACCAGTTGGAACCTTGGATATCTATTATTACTGCTTAGCCTGATTGTTTATTTATTTTGGTCTCATATACGTGGATCAGCGCAATCTGATAAATCTTCCTCTGAAGAGATAATTGACAATAGAGCATGCATAGATATACATATTTTCTTACCTTTCCCCTTTCCACTTGGTGGGAACTGGAATTGGAATGTGCATGTTCAGTGAGCAGTGGAACCTTTTCATCTGGACTGTCCCTAGTTATCTCTGCACCATCGGCATCCTTTAAAGGGTTTCTGAGGGGTAGACTAGAATCCTCAACATCAAAAGTTCCTCCCGAAGGAGGTGCCAACATAGAGAATACATAGGTGTACAAGATAATTGCCCCAACCTAAATTAATATAGCGCATGTTAATTCATAATTTAAAAAACTAAATGTACTATTATAACTCATATGTGCTGAATGTATATCTCAATGAGTTTATTCTACGTTCCTTAAGTGACTAGTTTGTTACTCTGAAGTAAATTCTGTAGCCTTATTTGACAGAGGAGTCACACAGAAGCAAAATAACAAATTTAACGTTAGATTAAGCTGTATGAGTGACAAAGTGATGCAGCAGTTGACAGTTGAAAATATTTTGGCCATCTGATTTCTGAAATATTATCTTACCCACTGTCCAAAAGAAATATATGCTGTCCCGTCTGTGCTGCATTTTATCGAATCCCCAAAAGGATCGGATTTGTCTCTACAAAGTGCGGCAATAAGCACAAGTGGCACATTTCCAATATTCCCTGCAATGGAACTTACACCGTTTTCTTAAGAACAGTCACAACTAACCAAATTCTAAAACTCTGCCAGATTCATATTTACTGTTATTAACGATTATGAACCTAAAATTATGTATTACAAGGCTTGTTCATGAACTAGATCGACACCGAACCGGTTCCGAACTAAACTAGAACTGTTTAGAGCAAATTAATATATTTTTTGCTCACTAAATTAACTGGTCTATTTAATAGATAAAAAAACTGATATTATTAGAACCGGTTCATAAATCGATCGAGCTGATTTGGTCTGATTTTTCAAAAAAATAAATCAAGACTCAGTTTCGGCTCTCTCAAAAATATATCCGATTCGGTCTAAAAACACAACTAAAGAAATAAATAGATGCCCTTGAACATTGAACTACGCATAACACACAAAAAATACTCATCTTTACTATTTAATCATAAGTTATACCAGTTTGGTTTGTTTTATTTTGACCGGTTCAAAAATTGTATATGTTTGGTTTGCTTTGAATTTTTAGTATAAACTAGTAAAAAAAACGAGTTGATTCAAACCGATTCGAAGTTAATTAAATCTACTATTTTGAACAGATTTACTTTAACCTTAAAAAACTGATTTTATTTTAGAATTAGTTTGGTTAAACCAGACCAGAACCGGTTCCGTTCGGCCAAATCGGTTCTTTTTAACAACCCTAACTACGACTATGGACTTTTTCAACTTTGCTTCAATAACTGATTGCCTTAGCTCTTACTTAGGGGCTAAATGAAGAATAAAGGGGGGGATTAAGGCTTACCGACGCCAATCTGAACGATTGTGAATTTGAAAAACGGGTAAGGTGGGCGAACAATGGCTGCAATAACAAATCCAATGATTGAGCCTGATATGGTAGCTAGAATAACATTCATTGGAATGAACCACCTGGAAAAATATAAAAAAGTATACATATTAAAAAGAAAAAAGTATCTTCCTCCGCTGATATAGATGCTGAGCAGTGGTCCTTACCATTGGATCATCTTCTCCAAAGTAATTGCTTGTCCAAGTTGTGAAAATATCAAGCATGGAAGAAAGAGTGAAAATACCAGCTGCGGCAAAGTAGAGGCAAGTGAATCCATTTTGAACTTGGAAATTTATCGATCCGACTTGAAAATATTGGGACATTCCAAAAGATAAAGCAACTAGGCAACTTACCCCATTAAGTAATTTTCTGCCACTAGCAGGAAGAATATTCACGTACTTGGAAGCCATCATAAAGCCCAGAAAACACATGGTGAAAACTTTCGCAATGGGAAGAACAGCGATCTTGATGGTTGATAGCGCCGAAGATCCATCGGATTGGCCCTCCATCAAAACTGCCGCCAGAAACCTCTCCGCTCTATTCATCTCTTAGAGCTTCTCTCGACGCATCCACCGACCTCAATCTGCTTCTGCTATGACTGATTTGTGCCTCTTCAATATCCTCTGACCGGAAAACTGAATCCGCTTTCTTCAATAAGAAAGCTCTGAACCTCTAATCAGAATTACCAAAGAGCAATCTGTGGAAGAGAAATTGATGAAAATCAATCACGAATCAGAATTATGAAACCCGAACCCTCGATATTACTGCAATGACTCTCGTCATCCGATTACAATCAGCAGAATTGCATGAATCGAACAGCAAAACAGAGGAAGAAACGTAGCAGCAACTCATACGTAGACAAAAAGACATACATTACGCAAAAAGCAACACAGTGGATAAGAAATCACGAAATCGATAACCTCCACGTGTTGCCCACAAGAACACGGGAGAAATTTCCTAACTGAATTTTTTTTTGACGAGGACGGTAATTCGTACATATGTAATGGCGACGCTTGAAAAAGAATCAACGGAGAGCTGAAAATCATCAAACGGAGGAGGTGAAGGGGCAACGGAGACGATGAAAGCGCCAGAGTTGAGCTTGGCCACCTTTCTCTATCTGTTGACGTTCTCTCTCGTTTGTGAAGAAAATTGGCAGTTTGTTGATGATGATATAATAATGAATATATGTGTAGTTACGACCTACCGACGTCTAGTCTATATAAAGTGAGTAATTTAAGAATTAGAAAAATTATATTTTTTTATAGATAGATATTTAAAAGTTATTTTTAATTTATAGATATTTATTTATTTAAAAGTAAAACAATATAGACGTATGGATAGTTATCAGGACCGGACCGGACCTCTGTCCGGTTCGATTCAGTTAAAATACCATTTTACAAATAAATAGTGTTTGAACCGAGTTGAACCGGACGATTTTTTAAAAATCAGTCGGTTTTCAGTTCACTTTTTAGTTTTTTTTACAGACCAATCGATTTTTCATTTTAAACCAATTGGTTTGTTTGGACAGTGTTAAACCGGTTCACTGCAGTGATTGGAGAAGTTTAGAAGTTATGTTTAAAGTTTAAACAAACCTACTGTCATTGTGTATTTTGACACTATTGTGTATTGTGTTTCAGAAATGAGAGTAATGTGTGTTTGAAATTGAAACTATGTAGTTTTTGTGTGTGTGAGACTATGTAGTTTGAGGTAATTATGTTTGTGTTTGAGACTATGTATGTATTTTTAGTTGTTTTTTTTCCTTGTGAACAGTGTATCGCACAGTGAACCGGGTTGATGGCCGGTCCGATTTTGATAACTATGGACGTATGATAGAAACATTTTTTTTTTGTAATTAGTATGATAGAGACTATGATAACATAGAATAACACGTTTAATATATATATTATATAAATAGAAGGGCCCTAGCTAATTGATTAAACTTTACTTGCACATCAAAATGATTTTTTTTTGTGATCTAAATAATTGATATTTTATTTTCTATCTTTTATTTGTTGTTTTATTCTTCTATTTAGTTAATACACTTTTATGGAAATTTATTAATAATTTAACATTAATAAAGTCTAATTTGGTATTTCAATTACTTATGAAAAATAAGAAGTAAAATCATAGCTCCATTTAAAGAGGTAAAACTTAAAACTGTTATCTCACTCAAATTAACAGTCCATAAAATATAATAGTTACCATATAAAGTAATTTTGAAAGGATTTAATGGATTTAAATAACTTATTTAACTCAGTTGAAATTCATTAAATCAAACCGACAATCAGGGTTGATTATTTTTTAATCATTCACTAAACAAAAAAAAGAACCAAAAATATTAAAACTAGTTGAATTAATTATTAAATTAATTTTAAATTTTATTGAAGAAACCGTTTTGATGAGAATATTAAAATTATTTTTTCCCGATAAAAAATAACAAAAATAATATTTTACCTAAAAATGTCGTAAATGTGTGATTTTACCAAAATGTCATAAAGGAGACAACTATACCTAAAATAAGATTTGTTTTCAAAAAGTAAACGTGTTAAAAACATTATTTAGAAAAGTATATATTCGAAAAAATATATTTAGCAAGCTATGTATAAGTGTTACATAGAATAGCGCATAATTTTGTTTTTTCAAAAAACGCTACAGCGTTTTTACACAAACGCTACACGGGGTAGCGTTTTTACATAAACGCTACACGGGATATAGTTTTTACACAAACGCTACCCCTTGACGGCGTTTGTGAAAAATACCACCCCTTGGTGGCATTTTCACATTAATTTTTTTTAAACATTTTTTACGACTCAATATTTAATTAAAAATAAAATTATGTATCTTTTGAAAAAAAACTATAGTACGTACATATTTTAATTGCGATTCAAATGATGAACACAAATATTAAATTTGGACTTACGGATTGACTGTACGCTCTGTCGTAAGTTGAGATATGAAAATTTGACTACAAAAAAATATAACTCAGACCCTGTAAGTCCAAACTCACTACGGTTAACGACTTTTACGTCGTAATTCAATTATCTACATATGGTAATTTTTTTGATTATAAATATATTTAATTCTTTAACCTAACATCGTTTGTCCTATAATTTGATCGAAATGATTAAATGCATTAGGTGATAAATTTAATTATATACTTATTCATCTAATGCATTTAATTATTTCTGTCAAATTATAAAACAAACGATGTTATGTTAAAAAATCACTGTATTTCTAATAAAAAATATTATCCTAGTTAATTGAATTACAACATAAATAACATTAACTGTAGTGAGTTTGCACTTATAGGGTCTGAGATATATTTTTTTAAGTCAAATTTTCATATCTCAACTTACGGCACATCGTACAGTCAACGTAAGTCCAAATTTAATATTGTTTGCATCATTTGAAGAGTTTTTTCAAAAACTAACCACTGTGCAATTTTTTTTTGAAAAAGTAAGTATACTTAAAAAATATTTAGCAAAATGTATATAAGTGCTACTGGGGTAGCTTTTTTTACAACGTGCGCTACTTTTGAGTAGCGTTTTTTTTACATTTATTTGACGACTCGATGTTTAATTAAAAATAAAATTATGTATTTATTAAAAAAAAAATTGTAATAAGTAGATAGTTACATAATCTTGTTTTTGCTTCTAAAAAGTTGAATCCACGGCCTTTGTGAGGATGGTGAAGTCTCGAGGTATATTCATGTCATAAAAACTATAGTTATATTTATCCCATAAAAACTATAGTTATATTCATCCCATAAAAACTATTTCATCCCATAAAAACCGTTTGCTTCTAAAATGTTGAACCATTGGCCCAAAAAAAAAAAATGTTGAACCCACTACCTATAGTTATATTCATCCCATAAAAACTATATTCATTTTAATGAAATTGTTTGTTGAGTTTAGTCCATTAATTTGATGAAGAAAACGCATTACGAACATAGTACCCCATGCTGTTGGAGTATAGGATGAGGAACAATTTTCTCAATCTCGCCAAAAAGGACGAATTAACAAGATGGATAAAGTAAACCATAGAAAATGTACTATTATGCATTGATTAACTTAATGATTCAATATATAAAAGCACAAAATATTTAAGTATGTGAGTTCAAATTTTTAAAAGCTAAAGCAAGATTATGTAACTATCTACTTATTAATTTTTTTTAATAAATACATAATTTTTTTTAATTAAACATCGAATCGTAAAAAAAAAAAACGCTACTCAAAGTAGAGCACGTTGTAAAAAACGTTACCCCTAATAGCGCTTATATACATTTTGCTAAATATTTTTTCAGTATACTTACTTTTTCAAACAAATTTGCACATTGCTTACTTTTTGAAAAAAATCTCATTTGAATCGCAATTAAAATATCTACTTACTATAATTTTTTCTAATAAATATATAATTTTATTTTTAATTAAACATTAAGCCTTCAAAATCAAAAGAAAAAATAATAATTGGATAAACGTCACCTCTTGTTGGCGTTTTTAACAAACGCTACCCAGGGTAGCGTGTTGTGAAAAAACGCTACCTCGGGTAGCGTTTGTAAAAAAAACGTTATCCCGGTAATGTTTTTTGTAAAAAAAAATGATGCTACATTAGTTAGTGTTTATACATAGTTTACTAAATATATTTTTTTGGATAAATAAATTTCTAAATATTGTTTTTGATATATACTTTTCTAAATATATTTTTTAGCGAGTCTAATTGTTTTTTTAAAAACAATCCTAAAATAATCTAACTTTCTATTGATTCTACTTTTATTAGGATTGCCGCGATATTATTATATATGAATACAAAAGTGAATGGGTTTTGGCGACAGGTGACTTTGTTCCAAGCATAAGAAAAAAATAATCTCTGACTTTGTCTTATCATCCATTATGAATCTATGATTTTGAGGAATAAATCAGACAAGACAAAATGAGAAAACGATGTTGACGTTACAAGTTTTTATTTTATTGAATTGGCCAAAAAAAAAAGTTTTTATTTTATTGGATACTTGGATTCGATTATTTTTTTCCCCAAAGATTCGAAAAAATATTAACCTTACTCTATTTATTTATTTTCAAGGTAAAAAAATAAAAAGGAATGTATTTTTCATTGGAAAATTGTCACTACTAAAAGATTCTAACGTAGACGAAAGTTTTCACACATAAAAAAAGACAAAAAACTGTGGATGAAGTATGAGTAACATTTAATGAGGTTTCAAGTTTTAGTATATAAAATCACCGTTTATGTAATTTCAGGTTTAAAGTGTTAAAATTACAACCGACAGTGGTGCTCTACTAGTTGAGAGCGCTGATTTCCACATGGTTTGACTCCAGGGTCACGAGTTCGAATCCTCATAAGTGCAAGAAGATGCTCTAGCTTGGAGAAATGATTATGACTTGGGCACGAGTCAGTCTCTCAATTCTAACGTTGACGGGATCAGTGCAAAACGCTGGTTGTTGGGAAGTCTAAAGACCGAGACACGAAACAACTCAAATATTACGTAGCGGGATGAAACTAGCGTCGCCACTACTACTAGTCCATTCTTTTTTTGTTGACAAAAAAAGTATTAAAATTAAAGTTATTTCTAAAATAGTATATTAAGTAGAATTTAAATTTTATTTAATTATAAAACTCGCAACTCCTTTTATCAGTTGATTCAACTAACCTTAATTAGTTAATTATGCATATCAACGTGCTAGGCGAACTGAGTTCAACTTCATGCATCACATGACAAATACTATACATTAAACCCTCATCGCAAGGGTGATGATTCAAGTTTCTATTAGAAAATTGTACTGCAGTTAATCGTGATTTTTTTTCCTTAATGAAACTAAGGTTAGGTGATTTATAATTTTAATAAATAATAAAATAGAGCAATTATGTATTAAAGTATAGTAATTTTATTAATACGTCTTTCCATAATGATGTGACAATGTCATGTAGACAAATTTATATACTTAACATTTCTTCAAGCATCTTCTTCATTACATCTTAAAATTCGTTACATTTTTTGTGCATTTTTTACAATTAATAATAATTTAATTAATCACATTTTACTAAAAATATTAAAAAAAAAAATACTTCACTTTGTTTTATACTCTTATATTATATATAGAGATTTCAAAATTGAATATAATAATTTAATTAGGTGATTATAACCCTATAAGACAGAGTAATTATTCGTACACCACAACTTATATATTTTTCTTGGTGACGTGATCATGTCATACAGATAAATGTATATACTTGGAATAATCTAAGCATTCTCAATTCATTTTAAAACTTTTTTTTTTTACAATTAATACAAATTTAATTCTTATAGAAATAAAATATTTCAACTTTATAGGTAGACTAAATTCATACATTAATAAATCGAATAAAGTCATAAACTTTATATTTCGCGCAAAGCATGATACGTATATATACATATTTTTAGTATAATATATTGCAGTTATAGGATTATGTGGATATAGATAGGAAATTATTTCCGAAAATAGAATTATTCCATGTGGGTGGGCCTGGTCTTTGGGCTCCAGAGCAGCTAAGTGAGGTCTCTACTAGTCTCTGTAATTTTTCAAATGAACTAATTTTAAGCCTATAACCCGTTGGTAAATAAGAAAAGGTAATATTTGTAGGGGTGAAAGTAAAAATTGTTTTGATCGAAAATTCGGTGAAAACCGAACCGAAAGATTCGGTCAAAAAATGTACGGTTCGATTTATGGTCGGACTTTTTTGTTTTAAATAGATTTTTAGACAGTTCGGTCTACGAATCTAAAAGACCGTGGAGTCCGGTCTGACCGTTAATACGTATGTAATTTTATATATTATATTAATTAATATTAATTAATATAGTTAATCAATGAATACAAACAAATAATAATTTTGTTATTCAATAGTTATTTTAGTTGTTTAATTAGTTTAGTAGAAAATTATGTAAACGTTGTTAAATCGAGTTATTTTGTTGTTTAATTTGATTATGAATACTTATTTTGCTTTTGAATGTGTATTTTTTTTTAAAATTTTAACGAAAATCCGGACCGAAAATCTGGAATCCGAATGGACGGTTTATTTTCTCTTATACGGTATTTTGGTTGGACCTTTTGTTTGAAGAAAATTCGGTCCGAAAATATAGGTACCCAACCGAACACTACAGGAGAAGGGTCATTTATCGGCTGAAAAATAGTTTTTTAACAACTGGAAATTCAGCCGTTAAATTATCACGGTTCAACTTCAGTTGAGGTCTGACATGAAGTGTCAGGGCAATTATCACGGCTCAATATAAAATGAGTCGTGATAATTCCCGGCCCAAAATCAAAAGTGCCGCCAAAATAATTATGGCGGCACTTTTGGTTGAGCCGCCATATATAACTTTTTTTAAACCCATATTTTTCGTGGCTCGTTTCATATACGCCGCGAAAATTGATTTTTTTAATAAAAATAATAATAATTTGTACTATAATTCTAATCATACAACAATAACCTAAATAATTTACATGTCAAAATCATATTTTTTTTTGCATACAATACATTACATATCCATAGTTTCGTTTCATTAATTTAAAAACATATATAATATGTTATAATAGTTCTTCATTCCTAAGATTGTCTTGACTAAGACGATTCATTTTATTCATCGCTTTCTTGACTTCCACTAGCAGATTGTTCACTATTAGATGCTGCTGATTGATGAGTTGCCTGACCATCTTATAAAAACATCAAAAAATTAAATTATAATATGCCCAACAATTAAGCAAATTAACTTATTAAACTAAACCTCAATTCGCAGGCAAAACAAAGTATCCAAAACAATAAAAACATCGTGAAAATTAATACTTACTTGATTTTCGATTGGTAAATGTGAGGAACAAATAATGAGCCGCGATAAATATAATTTTTTATTAAAATAAAATAAAACTTACGGCCTAACATTAAATGAGTCGGGAAAATTATAGAAAAAATATTAAATATTAACGATACTTGATATTGAGTCGTTAAAAGTAAGAGAAAGGTAACTGCTCAGTTGTTTGAGCCGTAAAAAAAATACATAACGACTCAATGTTAATTGAGCCGTTATATTCTATTTAAATTAATTTGTAACAGCTCAATATACATTGATCCGTTAGATTTAGCCGGTAAATGACCCTTCTTCCGTAGTGGAAATAGTAACAAAACCTGTCTTACCGGTCCGGTTTCATCCCTAAATATTTGAATATTTATTTATCATTTTATGAATTGGACCAAATATTTCCAAACATTTTTTTTTATTTTTTTGAATTATACAGCTACTCTAAATCAGTATTATTATGTATCTGATCTGTGACTGTGATAAATAAATTGGACTAACTATTAATATAAGTATACTCAAAAATATATGTTACCATTTTTTTCATAAGCAATTCGATTATCAACCCTTACATGAAAGTTCAACGGTCAAGAACTCCGAACTCCTGACGGTTATAGTGCTCATCATGTTCTTGAACTCAAAGAAGTCAACGCGTCCGTCGTTGTTTTGATCGACGGAGTCAATCATCAGCTCTACCCGATCCATCTCCTTGGCCTCCTCCACTAACCCTAGCTTCGTCAGAACCATCTGCAGCTCCTTCGATGAGATGTAGCCGTCGCCGTCCTCGTCGAAAACCTTGAACGCTTCACGCATGTCCGACTCCTCCTGCAGCGCCAACGCTTCCTGGCCTCCATCCTCGGTCGCTCCGACGAAGAACGATTCGTTGAGAGATCGATGTAAGGCCGCAAAATTATCGAATCGAAGGCCACCGGTGTCCGAACCGATGTAAGGCTTGATGGCGGACTCGAGGTCAGGGAGATCGGTGTCGAGGCCGAGGAGTGCGAGGGCCTGGAAAATCTCGTCGACGGTGATGACACCGTCTCCGTTCTTGTCGAAGAGGTCGAAGATGCGGTGGAGGCGGAGGGAGTTGAGGCTAGGGCAGCGGAGGAGGAAGGATGATGAGTTGCGACTGACACTCCGATTCGCGGCGATTGGATCCATGATGTAAAGAACAATGAATGCCTGCAAGAGTAGAACTGAGGGGTGGTCGGGAGTGGGAATGAATATATAGAGCGATTGTTGCCGCGTTGTTCTGATATGGGCAGGCGATGTGGAGCTTCCAGCGCCGTCACTGCCGCGACTTATAATTTATAACGTGTTTTCTAGATCTGACAGCGACACCTTTAGTCAACGTTGAATGGTTGACGGAAGGAAAGATCGATGGTGCTTAACCTCTGAACTGAATTATTTGAGCTCTGATGTTTAATCAAACGTCCTTAATCTTCAGTTCTCAGCATTTTGGTCCTCATCAATTTTTTCATTTAATATTAATATTACTCATATTCCATTTTTCATTTAATATATCGGGTAAATAACTCCGGTATACTTGGATTTTTGACGGTTAAATACATCAATATATTTGAAAGTGCATGTTGATTCGTGCACCAAGTTATAAAAAGTTGTTAAATGCACCAACTATTAACTATGCAACTACTTTTGCGTTAAATATGTCAAAATGACAATTTTATAATATTTTCTTCTTAATATCATATTCAACACTAAATTTAACTAAAAGATACAGAATTAGGTTTAAATTATAGTAAAAAATGCATTTTGAAAATGAATTCAAATCAAAATCTGCATTTTTTTTTTTTTGGGGGGGGGGGGTGTTCAAATTCAATCCCAAAGTATAGATTTTCGTTGAATTTGAACCCCAAAATGCATATTTGAGTTTGAATTCAACTCAAATATGCATTATTAGGTTGAATTCATATCCAAACTTGCATTTTTACTTGAATTGGACCCAATTATTTGTTTTGGAGGTGGATTAAGTGTTGAAGATGAACACATGGGGTAAAATTGTCATTTTTGACATATTTAACGACAAATATGGATGAATAGTTAACTGTTGGTGCATGCATTTAACAACACGTGCAAACGCATAGATGCAAATATTGTGCATATAATAACATGAGCAAACAATCTCTTCAGTGTTTCCATTTTTATTTATTTCTATTTTGTGAACCGAAATAACCATTATACTATTCTCTCGTAACTCTTGATTTTTATCGATTTAATATTCATCCACTATATTATCTAAATACACAAAATTCGCAATAAATACACAAAATAATATCGATCGACTAGACATTGTAACTGCACCTCCATCTCTATGTGCACACGTAAATCAAGGGCTTCTACAATTTCGTGTTGTACGTACTACGTACACACTTGAGTCGACACACTACTGTTGGAAAGAAACACAATGAAATTACACGAACTGATGGAATGGAAGTGAACTTTGAACACGATGATCTTCACCTTACCCGACATCCTTACGTAAGTATTCAACGGCAGTGACCCCGACAGAACATCAGACATCGCCTTAGAGTTGGACAGGAGCTTGTTGGCTGATAGAATCAGCGTCAGATTCATGGGTTTGGTCTGGTCTGAGGAAATTTTCCCTGCCGGAATCGGCACACCACCGACCATCTCGCCCCTGTAATTCAACACTGCGGTGCTGTTGCCATACCAAGCGGTGAATTTATTAGGGTTTCTGACGGAGAGGCCGATTACCATAGTCAAGTTGATGTGCAGCTGTAGACGGAGGATGTCGACGGAAAAGTTGAGACCCCTGAGAGCGATGCTATCGATGGAGGTGATCTGTCTCCTGGTCTTGAACACCGTGAAAGCCAGAATTACGATGAGAAGGACGATGGAGATAGTGACCAGGATCGCTGCCAGGCAGACATTCCGACCGGTGCAACAGCGGCGGCCTCGGTGAGGTTCCAGCTTAGATGATGGGCCGCCGTCGTGGCCGTTCCTTAGGGCGGAGGATTCTACTTCCATGACGCTTGGGAGAGTATAGAGTGGTCCGTGGGGTTAAGTGATGTGCAGCGCAGCGGTTTGAGATGTTTTTGTTATATAGAGTTGAAGTTGGGAGCTTTAAAAGCCCCCAAACAGTTTTTCATTTTTTTTAAAGAAACGTTTCTGTTATTTCTTTTTCTAAATATTTTTTTAAGGGTTAATTACCAAAAAAATAAACTGAACTTTGAGGAAAAATAAAACAGTAAACCGATCTTTTTTTGTTGACAAACAACAAACCAAACTTTTGGAATTGAGCAAACACCAAACCTATCTCAAATTTTCATCATGTTTGAACAGATTTTTCAATGTTTGAAAGAGTTATTAAGTCAACATTAGTTAAAATATTCTAAGAAAAGTGTATTACGACTTAATAACTCTCTCAAATATTGAAAAACTTGTTCAAACATAATGAAAATTTGAGGTAGGTTTGTTGTTTGCTCAGTTCCAAAAGTTTGGTTTGTTGTTTGTCAACAAAAAAAGTTCGGTTTGCTGTTTGGTTTTTCCTTAAAATTCGTTTTTAAAAAAAAAAATATATAATTATCCATTTTTTTAATATATATTAGATTATTTTCGTAATTTTGAATGGAGAAAAGCTCCTTTTACAGTAAAAGTTTAAGTGAGATTCCGAATTTCGTTCGTCTATGAAAATCACAACTCGTTTTACCGATTAATTGAACAAAATTAATTTTTTTCCAAAAATATGATAGCTACATGATCCACGTTTATTTGGTAGCGTGCACGAATTTTGCATGGAAATACAAAAATAATGGATATTGTTTAGTGTGCAAGAAATCTCTACACACTTGGAGTGTGGTGGTGGTGGTGCAAGAAAATTGGAGTATATGTTTATTGTGCATTAATGTAATTGGAGTGTTTGATTCATTTTTCGTATAGTTTGATTTATTTACAATATAACCCACTCGAGTAATTAGCTATAGTAAAGTTAAGGGACTATATGAGCATCTTCTATGCAATACAGGGGATATGAAGTTTCTACCATTACAAGATAGGGACTAAACTACTACCTCTCATTTCTCAAAATGACTTGATTTGGTCCCGGTCAAGAGTTTAAGGCCTAGATCTATCAAAAAATATTATCACCATGTTGGTCTTGGTCTTGTTTTTTTCTTTAATCAATTATCAATAATTGGTCTGAATTCGTGCCCATTTTTATCAACCCTAGTTGTATAACTTTTGTGTAATTACCTTAATAATACAAAAAACAACAGCGTAGACCAAAACCATTCTCAATCATATAAGTCCGCCTCATTTTTTTTTTTTTTAATAGTAAACTGCTTTCCTTTATGTTCCTCTTATTTTTTTTTGGGTCATCCAGTAATAATCTTGGACATATCGAAAATCGATTTTGGGACCTTTTGCATCCAAGCAAAGGCAATACCGCTGGACCGTGCTCGTTGGTCCGTCCCTCTGAATTGATTCACCGTATTTGCCGTGTCTTCTCTCCACCACTTTTACGGACTTCGAACACGACAACCGCATCATCACGGGACGACATTTATATTACACAAAATCAAAACATGTTTTTTCATTACATTGAATTCATCCAAAGCAACATCTGTATATAACAAAAGAATCCTTGTCCCCCCAATCATCCAACCCACGATAACGCACGAAACCCTAGTGAGAAAGCAGCAATCAGTTCTTACTTACCGAAGCACCAACAACCCGTCAACTACGCACACGATGTGCAGTTACAGGTCTTTGGCACGAACGCGCAGAACCCAAAAGGCTTGTTCGGAATCTGACAGTCAATTCGGAAGCAGCACGGCATGGTCGCGCACACGCCGCCAAGCGCCACAGACGCACAGCACTTGCATGGAAGGCAAAGCTGAAACGGCGCGAGTCTCCTTCGAAAAATCAGGTCGGACGATACGGGAATCGGAGAATATGTTTTCTGATGAGGAAGAAACGGAGTGTACTCACCGATACTGCTAGCAACCGCGATGAACGTGCTTATAAGGATTGTGGTAATTATGAGCTTTACTAGGGTTTGGGTATGGATGGTTGCAGCAGAGTTAGTCATGGTTGAGGAAGAGGAAGATAGCTTGTAGAAAGGTCAGCTGCAGAGAAGTGTGTGGTGTGGGAAAGAAGGGATGATTATTTAGGTGAAGTGGGTCACAAGGAAAGGTGTGGATGTGCAGCAATGGCGACCCAGTGATGGTGACCCTAAACCTAGCTAGGGTTTGGGGTGATGATCAGTTCTCACTGTTACTTTTCTTAGGCGTGATCTCTCGTCAAATCACAGTGTAGAGACCATGAAAATGAAAGATGCCTACCATACACAATTTTGGCGACGGATTTTAAACCTTTACCGACGGAATATATTTTTGGGTTAATTACTTAATTGGTTACACATGTTCAGAATGGTTACACATGTTTCAAAATGTGATTAATTGGTTTTGCTATGTGATTAATTGGTTACACATATTTTTCCCAATGTGATTAATTGATTATTCCGTTAGTAAACCGTTAATTTTACTGTTGATTAATATTTTAACATATTATTGAATTGTGAAATGACTATTATGCCCTTAGTGGTATTGAATAACACAGAATCATATTGAAGAACCAGATCAAATTCGATTCGATGTTCTTAAAGAACCAGAATCGAATCAAATTCGATTCGATGTTCTTGAAGAACCCAGAATTGCGATTCTGAGTTCTTGAAGAACCCAGAAAATTGTGTTTCTGGGTTCTTGAAGAACCCAAAATTATTCAATTCGTTGATGAAGAACACAAAGAACCCAAAATTATTCAATTCGTTGATGAAGAACACAACTTGGTTGATGAAAATGGTATATACATCATTTTATGTATCTAAATAGTGACTTAACTGTGATTTCTAATGGTGAACAGTAAAAAAACCAATTAGTCAAATATCAAAACCAATTAATCACATTTTGAAACATGTGTAACCATTCTGCACAATGGTGAAACATGTGTAACCAATTAAATAATTAACCATATATTTTTTACATTTTTTTTATCAAACCTATATTTTTTACATAGTCGGTTGTCAAATGAAGATGTAGGATTGTTAATAACTTAATATAGTAATGTAGGTCCCACTATCAACTATGTGTCAGATACTAATTGGTTGTGATATATTAGTTCGATTGGACCGACGGTTCAATAGGAAAATATTCATATAATAATACATAAGCTAAAGAATATTCGACAGAAATATCCCTAAAAGAATTGAAGAGAAAGAGGAGAAGAAAAGCAACGCTGCGTTGCTGCTGTAACGAACAAACCGTCAACGTCACCGTGACGGCATTAACTGACGGCGTCGGCTGTTCGGTGGCGTACTTCTTCTTTTTCGATCTCCACTGATTCCACGATGGTCAACCAGAGCAGAATCCGTTGCAGCTTATTCTTCTTCTCTCCGAGTCTTCTCCAACTGTAATCACCGGACTCTTCATCAATGGCTTCGACGAAGGGACTTGTCCCCATTACTAGAAGCTTCCTCGCTTCCTACTACGACACAAAACCCTTCACTCCCCTGTCCGACGACGTATCCCGCCTCTCCTCTCAGATTCGATCCCTCTCTTCTGATTTGCTCTCCCACCTCCCTCCCAATAAAGGTCAGTTGATTATTCTATACTGTGATCTCTTAGTGAGTGCTTTCACTTGGCGGCTTTAGTGTAGCTTTGGTTCCGTTTATGCAGGTGAAAGTGAGCTAGTGAAGGAAGCAGACCGTGCTGCTCCGCATAAAGTCGATGAGAATTTGTGGAGGAATCGAGAGTACATGGAAGAAATTGTGTTTCTGCTCGAGCGATCTCGTTGGCCATCTGCTGTACTTTTCAATCCATTCTCATTCTTGTTCTGTTACTCGATACGATTTGAAACTGTCCTTGCTTGCATGATCTGCCTCAGTTTTGTTTCATTTGAGCTGAAAACTCGCTTTTTGTTTGTTTATTTGCTCAACGGGAGCAGCTTCATCAAAAATCCACTCCAGAAGTTGCCGCGGTTTTCGATCGGCTCAGACAGAAGTTCCAGAAAACTCTGAATTTTCTGGTGTCCTTTCAAGCCACGAATTCTGAACGTGTATTCAGTATAGGTCATCTCTTCCTCCTTTAAACATGCATATTAATGAGCTAGGAGCTGTTGATGCCAAGTTCTTGACTTTTTATCTCATCCTTACTCTAGACGGTGAAGATGTTATTGATTGTGAGATGATAGTGGGTTATTTACACCGAGTGGTGGAAAAAAATTGCGGAAAACCGAACTAATTGTTGAATGCAATATGCGACTAGAAATCCGACTTGCATATTCTTTGGGTGGCTGCAAAGTGAAAGTTATAGTCTTACTGCAGTCTTTGAGCTTGAAATGTCCCTTAGTCTGGTCTATTAAATACTACTAGTAATTGTTCTCTGAGATATCCTCCAGCTGAAAAAAAATGAAGAACTCAGTTAGAACTGTAACTGATGCAGTTCTAATTTATTTTAGTATTTGATTTATTTTAGCATATGCATGGCAGCATGTGCATGTGCAAGAACAGCTATGACATATCGCTACAGTGATGCAAGACAGCCATGTTTTTTTTGTGCCTAATTTGGAGGGTCAAAAGACAAGGCTCCTGATTAAATGGAAATTGGAATCCATAGTTGCTACGGCTCTAGATAAAGGGATCAAAAATTATTATTATTCTTCCAGAGGATAATGGAAGTTTACATTCTGGCATTGATATCGGGATTGCTAAGATTGATATTTTTGCCTTATCTCATCAATATAGTTTGTAATAGTAGTCTGTCTGCTAATTGGAATTGTTAGTTTTTTAACAAATTAATTTTGTTGACACCTGCAGTTATGACTTATTTGCCTCAAGACTTTCGTGGTACCCTTATTAGACAACAAAGAGAGCGTTCAGAGAGGAACAAGCAAGCGGAAGTTGATGCAGTGATTAATTCAGGAGGAAGCATACACGATAAGTATGCTCTTCTATGGGGACAACAAATGGACAGGTATGGTAATGATTTTGTGATTTTCATTTCCCGATGTGGTCGGTACATGATGAATTGCATTTTTTATTTTCATAATATCTCCAGGAGAAAGCAATTAGCTCAACTTGGTTCTGCAACAGGGGTCTACAAAACCCTTGTGAAGTACTTGGTTGGAGTCCCAGAAGTATGTATCATTTCCATTCTAGTGCTTATTTACTTTCCTTGTGGCCTCTTAAATAATATCTGTTAATTTGCTACTTGCTGAATATTATGGCTATGATTCAAATTCTTAATAACTAGCTGCAGTTTCATGGCATACAGATTTTGTGAATATTAGTTTAATCATTACCTAGATCTATAGCATGTTAGGATTAAGATACTTGTTAGGATTATTCTTTTTGTGAAATTCTTTTATTGTCCTATGTTATGATATTTCTAGTTCCGCTGATGCAGGTTTTACTGGATTTTGTTAGACAAATAAATGATGATGATGGGTATGTTGCTTTTCTCGATGCAATATCCTCTGCAATTCTGGATTGAGAATTGTGTATGATATTGCAAATTGTTTCACAGTATTTGTTAGTAATAATATATTGATAGTCATGTGACACTATCTTTTGAGATCAGTCCCATGGAAGAGCAAAGATCCCGTTATGGTCCTCATGCATATTGCCTCACTTCTATGGTTCTGAAAATCCGCCTCTTCATTGAACTGTGTTGGAGACGATTCCACACAAAAAAATTGTAAGTCGACTTTTTTAGGTTAGGTCATCTCATGGTTTTTCCTGACCCCCTCCCCCAACTCTTTGTTGCCCTTCTTTTTTATTATTTTTGTTTTTTTGTTTACTCAAATGCAACAGAGAAAAGGATGAACTAGCTATTTTGGAGAAAGCAGTCGATGTATATACGTCAGAGTTTGAAAGATTCATCACATTCATCAGGTACCGAGTCTTGTTGAAGCACAAATTTGCTGTGAAGGCTAGAACTCTGAATTCTGTATGCTGTTGAGAATTAAATAAATGTTGCTTCAGGTCCTAGTGTGTTACCTGCTTTAAGATTTTCTTGTACTAATAAATGTATCTCTTATCTTCTCTATATCAGCGATGTCTTTGCGAATTCTCCCTTCTTCATTTCAGCAGAAGAAGCTGGAGCAATAGAAGGAAGGTATGGTGCTTGTTTTACTTTTTACTCTCTTTTTTTAACCTATGATTATGATTTTGCAGGGAGTACGTTTATTGAACACTTTCCTTATTTTACCTGCAGGAAAACAGATGACTTTAGAGAGATAAGCATACCTGCGGGTAAAACTCATGAGGTCAGTTATGCCTTCACTAATTATATTCCAACATTATGCTTAAACTCTGCAATTTCATAAATTTCAAGTTCATTTAGAATCCTGAGTCTATATTTGAGTGAATTTGCAAATACAGTTTTCGTATACTGTTGTAATTGCATTCTGCATCCATCTTGTTGGTTATCATTCTGTGAAGACTAATTACATTTTAATGATGGGTATGCATTGATGTTCAGATTTCATTGACTGTGGAAACACTGAACTCGTATATTGCATGGGACTTCTCTTTGGTACAAAGCAAAATGAGTATGGTAAGTGTTCTTAGTCGGGAGAGAACATTTGTATACTGATCTTGCATATTACTTCTGCAGTGATCGATTATGCTTTTCTAAAAGTGGATAACTTGCTCTAGTCTCAGGATATTGGATTTAGCATAGAATGCACAAGTCCTTCAGGCAAAAAAACCGTGAGATTTCTTCTACTATGTATTATCCGTGTTCTATTATAACCTTGATTCTGGAATTCAAAACTGACATACCTTTGGTCGGACTTTCTAGTCGATACTACCTTACCGCCGTTACGAATCTGACCAAGTGAGTCACTACTGCAATCAATTCTTACCACACCAATGAATCATAAGTGAACAAATACGATTTTACATTACTTGCTGATATATATTCCAGGGCAATTTCTGCACTTGCGTGACTGGAAACTATAAAATCATCTGGGACAACACCTATTCTTCGTTTTTTAAAAAGGTCCGTGAAATTCTGCAAAAGTTTACGCATCCCTTTGTTGAACTTGTATTCATCGGTTTCTTGAATATAACAGACCTTGCGGTACAAACTGGACTGCATACCCTCTGTGGTGGAGGAACCGCTTCAGTCAACTGTCGAGGTCGATCCATAAGAACAGGTTTGATTTATTTCTTCTATGATTCATTTGTATAATAGTTTCATACACATGTGTATGTTGTATGTAATCGTAACCTTCTACTTTTACTGCCAAAAAATTGTCATGGTACTACAAAGGATTCGTTCCTTACATGCTTGTGTTTGGTTCACATGAACGCATAGAGAATGGGGGATTAAGGAAGCATTAGTAGGAATATAAGCCGAAACATCTCCCCCATAGGTAACAGCCCCTAACCATGATCCATAATCGGTCTTAGTCTATCCTTAGAAACATGGGTCTGGGTGGGTCTAGTGATGTTGACCATGTAGGGGCTTCCATGCCGAAGCAGTGACCAGGCTAAGGTCCTTCCACCCAAGCTTAAGGGTGCCATTGTCCTCCACTAGTGTGTACCCATCACAGGAGAACATACCCAGAAGGAGAGTGGCTTGAGTGGCAGCATTTCCGGCCAAGGACACCGCCCTAAACCCAGCTCCTTGAAGCTTCTCCCTCCAGTTGGTGAATTTGACAGCTCCTGTCCGAGTGGGCCCCCCAACGGCAAGTACATTCCGTATCTCATGGGACAGGAGCTGCTGTTCCACCACGTGTCTCTCCTCACTCTCCTCCCCGTAACTCGCCCCTAACGAGTCGAATAGTGCAGAGTAGTAGTGGATGGCCTCCACAAACCGCCCTAGGAAAGACCCTGCGTGGCTCAGGTCCTGCTCCACCACCGTCACTACCTTCGGAGTCAACCTGAAAAATGGTCCCATTAATATCTTGAAGGTTTTGCAGAGCTGGTTTTTATATGATACATCAAAGTCTCAGTAGATATATGTTTTTTAGTTCAAATTTAATCAGCCTTGGGTCAGAACGCAGTAATGACAGTGATATGATGATTTAGAAGAAAACCAATCTACAAAAAAACTCATTATGGGGAAAGAATTGAAGAAAAAGATGGACAGTGTCACAGTGCAATGGTGGACTTCCTTTTCACTGAATCAAAAAGGAGGAACATCCCACATAACCTTTTCCTCCTATGCTTTACTCCTTCACTAGAAACAAAACTTTAATGTGTGACACAAGTGAGGCTTATAAATTTTCTTTTTGGAAAAATCTGCATAATCTGAAACTTTCAATGATATATATATATATATATATATAGGAAAAGTTTTTTTTTTGTTTAAATGACAAGTGAATTTTAAATTCCACCCAAGTACCGTATAGGAATCCCAATTGAAAGTTTGATTAATTTAATGATTATTATCATTAGTTCCAACTCAATCATTCCCAAATCCCAATCAAAGCTTTGATATGAATCTAGTGTTCATGAAAAGGGACCCTGGAAAGAGAAAGACTGCATTTTTTTTGAAAATAAACAAAAACATGTACTTACCTCTGAAGGAGCCACAGCGTCTCGGTGTCGGAGCCGGTGACGTCGTACAACGAATGTTGGAGCCAATGAACGGCGACGGCTTCCGTCTTCCTCATGTTGAGGCGGTCCGGATCAATATTTCCGGCCTTCTCCGCCACCGGACAGAACTCGAACGGTAGCCCGAGTTTTTCGGCAAAGTTCGCGAGCCTCTTCCCCGTGGCCGCTAGAGCTGCCATGGACGTCCCCAGCCCCGTGAGTCTCACGTGTGGCGGCCCACCGGGCCGAGAGGCGAGGATATGGAAGAGTCCTGGCCATTGGAGACCCTGCATGATGTCGAGGTCGATGATGTGAACTCTGTCTTCTCCGTCGAAAGCTTCTTGAATCGCCTGGTTCGCCGTGAAATGGGAGAATTTGACGAAGGGGCTGATTCCGTTAAAGACCTGGAACGCTGTGGAGATCTTGTGGCTGAGAGGGATCGAGGGAAGGGAGGAGAAAATACCGAGACAGGAGCTGACAAGCCGTGCCGATATGGCTTCCGAGAAGTAAGCAGCTACTCTCTGAGCCGCGGTTCCGAACGGCGTCGATAGTTCAGAGATCTCGAGCAGCATTGTCTTGGCTTCGTCGAGGTTGTTGGCGGATACGGCCTCCGCACATTGTAAGAGCAGCGTAAGGAGTTGCAGCCCTTCTTCGTCCTTCTGCTGCTGCCTCATCTCTTCCTTTGCGGCGGCCACAGCCTCCTTCATCGTGGAAGCTGCGGTGTTTCCATTCCCTGCAGCTGTATCCGCCGAGAGAGGTGACTTGTCTGACTCGGTCTCCGTCGGCTGCGTATGCTGCTGCATCTTCTGTCTCAGTTGAAGCTCAGGCAGCCGGATATGGGGCGGAAGCGGTAACTGGTGGTCATACTGACGCTGCCCGCTGGCGGCAGTGAGCGGTGGCGCCACTTCCCAGTTCAAAAAGCTAGAATCTGTTGAGTAAGGAAAGCTACTGTTGTCATGACCACCGTAAGTTCGTTGCGACGGCGGCGTCGCGTTACTTACCAACGGCGGGTCCGTCAGAGTCTGTAGTCGGAGCTCCAAAACGGCGGCGAGGCTAGGATTACAAGGATAAACGATGTCCCTAACGCTCTGGATGAGCTGAGAGATTGAGACAGACGTGGAACAGTGAATCAGATCCTTCACGATGCCGTCAACCCACGCCGTTGAGGAACCGTCTTCATCTGACGTGACAGGACTCCTCTCCGGCGGGAACACAGGCAGTCCGGAGAAAACGCAGACTACCGGCTCCTGAGCGTCGGTACTCTGCCCGTCGATGCACGGAAGGCCGCTGTTCACCCCTCCAGACGATAAGAACCCACCTCCCGACGACGTCACGGGATTCTGAAGCTGTTGCAACGCGCCGCAGCTCTCATCGTTCATGACGGCTGTCCGCCTTGAGAATCGTTGATAATCCACCTCAATATCGGAAGCCATCCGCTTCCTCACCATCCTGCTGTCTGAGCCGGCCATTTGCTGAGCTGAAGTGGAGCTTCGAATCTGAAAATGTCCAGCTTTGTTAGTTCCGGTGACTAGAGAAGTACTACCGTCTTCGTTGGTGGCAGCTATTGACAGCATCTCGTTGCAGAAATCAAGTCAATATGTATAGATGAAGATGAACGTTACCGAATCCTAATCCAAACAGATGGAGATGTATGAATTAGGACACGAGACAGACAGACAACGTTTGGATTCTCTTTGTGTCTGCTCAAGGTTGGAAAGTTTGAAGTCTAAGAGGATGAATCCATGGAAGAGTGAGATTCGAGGTGGTGGTTGAACGTGGTGGTGGATGGTAGTGAGGCGTCCGTTCTTGGAAGGGAAGAATCATTTACTGCATTTATAATGCTAAGAAAATTACAGAAGAGAAGAGAGAGAGAGAGAGAGAGAGAGAGAGAGAGAGAGAGAGAGAGAGAGACTCTCTAATGCAGAAGTGAATGGTAGGGAAATTATCCTTTGTTTTTCTTGCAATACTTATGAAATTTGGTAATACCATAAGGGCATAAATAAATCCGACCGACCTAATTCAATAATTTTAATTTAATTCAATCTCATTAGGTTAGATGTTTTTATTTGAGTTAAAATAATATATTTATTTTAATTAAATTTGAGTAATATTTTTCTTATTTATTTTTAACACAAACAAGTTCAAATTCTAGTGGCATATTGCATTCAATTGTGTATACTCTCCTAAGAAGTTGTAAATGTCCATTCCATATTATGTAAAGCCAGTAAAGGTAAAAAAAAATTCACGCTTGCCTGCTCAATGTATGTCGTAATGAGTGTTCTTCCTCTGCTTCATTCAATATTGGACAAAAACTGTTGATGTCTGTTTTCTTTCCCATCTTAAAGTGTGTGTTTTTCTTTCATTTGGAGGAGGAAGACACCTAATATAACCATTCTATAACTATATATTTGTCCTAAATGAAAAATGTCAGTTGAAAAATAGAGTTTCATTTCATTGCGTGAGAATCAGGGGAGATAAAAAAGACTGATTGCCGAATTCCCGACAAGACCGATCCGAAATAGGACCGAGACTAAGCGAACATTTTTTTTTCCAAAAGCCCAACTAGGACATGACCGATCCGGCCTTGAAGAAAATCCTAAAAATTTATGGAGTAACCCTTAAAAACAATAATAATTCATGAACTTGAAGCAATCAACAACCCTTGAATCGGTTCATAAGGGAAGTGCGATGAAATATGAGAAGCGTGCGGATTCAATACCAAAACTTCGGTGATTTTTTTGGCCAATTCAGTTGATTTTTTTAATCAAAAATTTCGGTCAAATACCGAGACCGGTCCGAGTCAAGCAAAACCGACTCGGGAGAACTTTTTTACCCAAAGTCAGTCTCGATCCTCCAAGACCATCTCGGCCCGCCCATGATCAGCCCTTCGAGAATGTGTCATTATATGGGTTGATAAAAATAAATATACATGGAAAAATCATATTTATGGATTCTTCATATTTTAATAGCATCAAGAGCATAAACTCATTGAATCGATTGATGTTTCCATACCCTAAACTCATTTCCCCATAGGTCTGGCATAGGTCTGGATGTAAGATAGTGTTTGACATTTTATGACCCGCAATTATATTTTTCTATTATTTACCCTGACAAAGTAAGTAGCCTTTTGTTGCCTTGTTTGACTCCATGGACACTAGTGTGTTCTTTTCTTTCTTTCTTTCTTTCTTTCTTGTATTGTTTTGTAATAGTAATTTGTTTCTTGTTTTTACTTTCTGCAATATTTTTTATTTACCAAGTACAAGATAGACAACAGGCTTAACACCAAAGGGAGTCAGAAAGTGGCTCGTTCTTCCATAACCCTACAAATAGTTGGACCTAAAACGGACAACAGACACAGAAAAAAACACGTAGAGGAGAGAGGAGGAGGTCCCACACAAAGGAAGGGATGGACAGGACGAGACTACACATTATTACACAGACGGACTGTCCTCATAAACAAAACAACTACTTGGTATTTGTATATATTATATTATGATTCATTTAGGGCTTAATTAATTGAGATGAGTTAAGATCTTCAACAGAAAAGAATAGTGGTTTTCCTTTTCTCTGTTACAGACACAGTTCGAGATCAACCTCAACAGTTGATATGATTGGAAAATCTATTTGCACTCACTTAACAATCTTTATTTTGATAAAAACATATTGGAAGTTTATAATAATGGAGATTATCGTGTCCTCTTGTGGGTGACTTGGTGCAGTTTGGGGACATTGCCAAGACCAAATGGCCAGATTATGGACAATCGTGGGTTGGTCGGGAGTTTTAGTCACTTGTCATACAGAGTCAAGTTATTATCTTATTGCTATTATTTTTACTTTTTGTACTTGGATGGGTCTTTTAAGACTTTAGTGACTGTATATTCTTTAGGAATATACGTAAAATATATTAAAAGGGAAATTACTTTTGGGGTACAGTAACTAACTTTAGGGGTATGTGGACCTCAACTAGTTTTTACGAGTGGCCATAATTGCTACTTCAATCCATACGCGTTTGGACGAAAAGGAGTTAGCGTTTTGCATGTGACCTAAATTTGAATGCAAAATGCACTACCAAAATTTTGTTAAAAAATTTGACGAGACCTAGCCTAACAACGACCCAAACCTGGTCATCTTGCTTAGGCAATCCAGGGCAAGGCTCAGCCTGTATGAGTCGGGAAAAGGGTTTGTTTAAGGCTGGGGCCATCAAGACCTAGTCCTCAGTCCTAACCAACCAAGTTTTGGCTCACCTAGGCTAGGGTTCAAGTCCTACCTTCACCCATAGCTTGAACATTAAGTGAACTTAGAGGCTGCATTTTACAATCACACAAGGGACAACCATTTTCTATCCATCCAGATTGAAAAAAATAGACAAGGTTACAACTAACAAGTGCACTCATAATAAGTAAAAAATAAAAGACGCCCAACCCCTAAAGTTGAGGTATCAAAAATGCTAATTTTCCCAGATTCTTATTGAGGCATTCTTATAGCACAAACAATAATAATGAACAAACAGCCGAAACGCATTATCATCCCTATCATAATTCATAAGCCGCCTTTTTTTCCTCCGACAAGCACCATTAATTAATGATAACGATAATGATGTCCCGCTTCACTATGTGATGTAAACTCAGTTACAGAAGAAAAAGAAAAGGATCCTTGCTCTTTGAGTAAATCCAAAAATATCCACCCGACACACTTTCCAAAAAAGATAGCATCTTGATCCTCTGAAATTTTTGGGTACTAATATACGAGGCATATTTTACGATCTTATGAATTACCTTATATATAATTAAGAAAAAATCCTGTTTGCATCGAATTAATTATGTCCTTAAATAACAGCTGCTAGTAGAGTGGAAGTATTTGATGAACTGCTAAAGAACCAAAAAATGGAGAACGATTCGAATTTGAAGCACAAACCTGGAGGCTTTGAATCTTTTGGCCCCAATAAAGAAATTGGTCGAGTTCCAGCAACAGAAAAAATCACCCAGATTTAAAACGTCTCTATTTGGAAGATTTGCTCCTATACCCTGTCTTGACCTAACAATACAAAGCTCTTCTTCCTCGGCTCCCGCATCCATGAATTCCAATCATAATAGAAAGCAGTTATCCTGAGGGATCAGTGCCGAGCTTCTTTGCTCCAACTAAGCGGAAAATTGATCTAACTTACCATGAATGAATAGTTGAAGTTGTTGCTCAGTAATTCCACAACCCCTCCTAGTAAGTAACTGTCATTTTACTGAACCCAAATCAATCCGCATCAGTGAATTCTGATAGTTTTACGGACTTATGTTACAGTCGCTCAAGATCTGGTCGTTCCAGTTTAGATGCTTCTTCCAGTAGGGTTTATATTTGGGGATTCCTAGCTCGAGCCAAGGTTTCATATTCCCATTGTAATGCAAAACTGCAGCCTTTCTCAAATCAGTTGTGCTGAGTTCATAGTTATGCCCCAAACCTGATAGCATCCAAGAATTGTCCAGAGCATAGATCTGGTCCTGGAAAGTAAGCAAACCTGCTCGCAAAACTGCAAATTCTATTGATTCCACACTTGTCTCCTGAACACAGATAAAAACACAAGTAGATAAATTAAGAAGCAATACCCAGATTGGAGAAGAATATGATCCATGGGTCCCTTTTGTCGGATGTATGTTTCCATTCGTTTTTGTCTCTAATTTATCAAGTGAACCATGGAATAACTCAGAGTTACCCCGCTTGGCTACGTGCAATTACTTAGCTTTACTTACACCAGCAGCATACTTCTAGCAAAATCGGTTTAGGTTATTTCAGAAAATACATACATACAACCAATTCCAATTCTGTTACGGAATAAACATTTTAAGGGATTCCACAAAAGCATTATCACTTAGTTTCATAAGGTAAAATATTGGAAGAAATGGAATACTGAAGAAGTTTTTACCTGTTGTACGAATTGTCTGTAAGTTTCAGAAAGCTCCAGCTCTCGCCATCTCGAGAGATCAATTAAATTCAAACCAGACATCCAAACGCATGAATCTTTGTTCAGATTGTTCCCACCTAAGAAACTCTTCATTCGATCTAGTCTAAGAGAGCATGCTTGTATGGCACCGTTCACTTTCCCTCCCATATCAAGACTCCAAAGTGCGGTTAAGTCTTTCTGAACAGCCACATCTTGATCCAAAACTACTACTTTTTTCAACTTTGGGAATACCTTAGGGAGAAGATAGTGAGACTTTGAGAAGATTGAGAAGTACTCTGTCTTCATATTAAGAGTTGATTGGGCATCACTGCTTGGAATGGAAGCACGAAACTCCTCAGACAATAAGAGAAGACCTCCTTTGTCTTGGAACTGCTGATCAAGTTTTTCAACATTCAGAACTTGGATGGTGGCTTGTTTGTAAGTATTTCTGTAGAACCACACTTCCATTGCAAAGTAATTCTCTTCATCTGTCAGCACGTGAAAGACTATATTCTGACTATCCTGTAAAAACAAAAATAATTGGCACAGCACAGATGATTAATTAATCAAAATTCTATTTAACATTGACAAGATCTTACTTGTGTATATGAAGTGGTTGAGTTAATTGCCACAGATGCTGCTAGCACATTGTTGGAGAATATGACGAAATGTAGCAGTGATGGATCTGAGTACTTGTCAGCTTTATGTTCAAGTTGTGGAGGAGATCTAAAATAATCCACAGTTAATCTCATAGACAAGCAGTGGAGACTTTTCGGGGTTGTCTGGGTTGCCACCTGGTAAAGGAAGGCACTCTGCTTCATATGAAAGTTGGCTTCATCCTCGGTCAAATCTAATAGTTGTCTGAACTTCTTGTCAACATTGCTGCATTCTACTGGACATGATTTAGCTTTGGCTATTACAGCTTCCATCTTTTGCATCTTCTCCCCAATTCTGGAAATGAAGAATTACTTGTTCAGTTTATATTAGTTAATCATAGGAATATGGGTAAATAATAGAATTGATCTAGGCAACCATATCTTACTGGGATGGGAGTTCAGAATCCGTTGAAGACTCACTTAATACTCGCTCAAAATCTTGAATACTTTGTCTCATTTCATGAGTCAAGCCATCCTTAGATGGAAGCTTGGCGATACTGGGAAAGTATGCCCTTGCTTCAAACAGACGATCTTTCATTTTCCTCACGAAAGAATCCTTAACTTCTTGTCTGTGATGTTGACGCCAAAGGCAATAGGCCCCAAATTGCAACTCACATGATTTGCCACTTTCATCAGCAGGCTCTGCATTACTCTTCATAGTTTTAGTAGTTTGAGGAATAGTGATCTGCTGTCAAATTCAGAACATTTAATGGAGAAGAAATGGCTAACATTCATATAACTTTTAAAAAGAACTATGAATAGGTGGTTGAACATACATTAGAGCTTGAACCTGGCAACTGTGAAGTACCTGCGATGATTCAAAAGGGAGTAAGATGAAGTAGTGTGTTAGCCAATATCTAATGGTGCGAAGCAGATTTGTCAAGCAGCACTATCAACATACCTTTTTTTTCTAGTTTCTCGTGTGAGGTGGCTTTACTGATGATTGGTTTCTTATCTTCATTGGGTAATTTCACAGGTAGATCCTGAAATAAATATAAGCACCAAACAGGGTCACTATAAAATAATATTGTGGCATAATATGTGGTGTGCCACATGAATAGAGGCCCAGGATTAACTCAAAGTGAGGCAAGCTTTTCCCGTTTATAAAGTGGCAAATCACATCCTGCCGCTCATAATTCCATAATATTATATGATGCCACTCAAGTGCGTGCATTAGTAATAATCATGCCAATTTATGAAGTGCAGCATGATGAACATGGATCTAAAACTGCTATGAGGGCTAGTTGGGTAATATAATGAGGTTATTATGCAGACATAAGTTGCAATCATAGGCTACATTTGCATGTCCTAAAACGTGAATGCTGGTTAGTGCTTGGGTAATGCATGTTTCTGTTCTTTCAATAGTCAAAATTGATTACGGATATTACTAGGGTGAAGGTTCCTAAGGAAAGGGATGTCCATAATACATGATAAGGACTTACAGCCTTACAGGGAAGAAAGTATAAGTCAAATTGGGGGACTGAAATACCATTATCTATCATTGATTCACTATGAAGTTCAAAGATTCTGAGCTTGCTATGATAAAAATCCAGATGTCATCATGATAAATACCTGCTTTTCTGCCCCTATCAGACTCTTGCTCTTAAAACCACTTTATTTATAAACTTAAAGGCTTTGGGAGGCATGCAATACGTAGTGGGTAAGAAAAGTAGTCCTCGGAGGCTAGTTTTACTCAAAACACTCCGGTTCAAGCTCTCTCTTTCTTTTTTTTAATATATTGTGTCATGTCAGATATTGAGAGATCTAACGGCAAACTTCCCCATTGGACAAGCCTATTTTCCTTAATGTGTTTCAAGTGGAGAAAGCTCCAATACGAAGAGCTGAATCACTATAACTTACAGTTAAATGGCTTAGCTCATAAGCAGAAGTAGCTTCAATTAAGGCATATAAAATAATCATTTCATACTCTAATTAAACAGACACAAGCAGTTCAACCGAAAAGGAAAGAATAGAAGTGTTTTCCAGAGATTTAATTTGCAGAAACTAACAGATACTTAGGACAATGAAGAGTAAAGGCACCTTGGGTAGCGTAGGTTCCAACTTTTTTATTAAATCATCAACGTGGCTTGTTTGATCCTTCTGCATCATAAAAAATCAATTCATAATTTCATTAGGAGTGCATTAACAGTGTTGAAAAATGTAGATGTCCATTGAAGGTCAATTCTAAGAGTATAATAATAGGATACAATAAAACACAAGCATTTCCTCAATTCGGAGACTAAATAATGACTTTTACAAATTTACACGTTATACTATAATCTGCAAAATTTTAAAAGATTTGGTTTCTTCAGATTTCAGAAGGTAAATCCAACACAAAATCGGTGGAATCTGTATAAAAAAAGGCTCTACCTTAGTTACAGACTGTATCTCTGACCTGTCAATATCCAAGTTGCTGATACTTCTAATGTTATTCTCCTTCAAATCACAAACAACAAATACACGAATTAACTGGGGAGTTTTAGAAGTATCAAAGTGAAAGATACTTGTAACAAATCAAAGGACTTCAAACTCCTTACTGGAACTGAATCGTGCTGGTCAGTCAAGTAACCTGAGAATGAGAGATACAAATCAAGGATACACTAAAGAGAAGCTGGAAGCATATATTGCCAGTAACAATTGTCACTACAAAATAATTAATGTTTAAAGTGAAGTACAAACGAGAGGTTATTACAAAATCAAAGGCCACAGCCAATGAAGTCAGATCAAACGAGGAACAGTCTAATCCGCATTACGAGAAGATGACTATGATTCAGCAAAGATCACAAAAATGAAAGAGATCTGATGAAATGAGAAACTTATCAGCCAAATTAGCAGCAGATCTGAGCAAAAAGTGGTACCAGTAGAAACAGAAAGGATTCCGTTGTGAAGACCAAGCAGAATACCAAGAGGAACGAGCACCGAGAGGAGTATAATGAGGCCTAACACGGCAAGCGCCAGACCTCTCCATCGTCTTTTGCCACCGCCGCTGCCGCCTCCGCCTCCTTTCATCCCCAACACTGCTTCTCTAGCTCATGATCTCATCGTCGTAATATTCTCAATTCAAGGACGAAATTTGACGAGTGTATGAACAACAATCGACCACTAACACCGCAAAGCAGATCGATTACCACTATACACAAGAGATTCAGATTCAGTCCTCTCCTCCGATGCTGAGAGATTATCGGTATCAGTAATTCATCAGGTATCAAGCAAGCCCCAGTCAGCAGAAAGCTCCGCCGCTGTCAGCACTCTCCGATTCCAATCGCAGTACACACACCCTACTTTGCAGAATTTTACCCAAAGAGAGCGTAGCGAGTGCGAGAGAGAGCACGTGGGAATCAATCTGCTGATGTTGGAGTGGTGGCGTGATCCAGGTCCACTGTCCGGTGGAGTACACGTGTCACGATCCTAACGGATAATCTTTTTACCTTCTAAACATGCACCTCGGTCCCTCCTACGAAGGGAAAAGTCTGAAAAACATCTATCATGTTTGACGAAAATAGTTTTTGGTACAACTTGTTTTTTATGATGGTTTTTGGTATAACATGTTGCAAATTGATGGTAATTGGACATTCCGTTCACCTGACATTTAATTGTCTCGTTAAGTAGTCACGTGTTTGTCACGTGATCTTAAATCTTTCTTATTTATTTGAACATCAATTAATAAAAGATAATAATACTCCCTTCTCCTTTGCTTACCTGAACTCTTCCCCTCATTATCTCATCCATACTGCTATACTTCTCTATAATCAGTTTCCCCCTCTACAGCACAGAAGCGGATATCGCATACAGCAGAAGATCATCCGTGGGTGGGGCTGCTGCCTTATTAGACTCCAAGGAGACTTACCAATCCCAGCCCTAATGGCTGCCTGATCGTCCCACATTACCTCCCACAGACACAGTCTGCTCAAACATGAGCTCTCTTCGGAAGAGAACCACCACCATTCAGTACACAAAGAAGCAATCCTCGACTTGGAGCTTCTGGAGGTGCCTATCTGATTGACAGCTGGAACAATTTTTGAGAACTTCAATAGATCCTTGATCTGCTGAACATCAAAATTGCTGATTCCTATTGCTCGTACCAAACCCTGCTCGAAGAAGCCTTCCATGGTTTTCCATGCCTTCTCTGTATAAATTACAAATCGATGAGTCTATCCTTTCATTCATCATATTCAACTTACTTAAATTGAATATAGACAGAGGTACATACAGATACATACAGAAGCAACAAGCCATGGCAGCTCGGAGGTTTTCAACCCTTATTTCTCGTTCTCTCGTTTCATCCTCTGATTTTGTGGAAGGCTTTGTACTTCTAATTTTTGAAGACCATTTTGACTTTGCTTATGATCAATTCCTCGTAATGACTGGAAATTGTAATAAAAGTGCAGTTTTTGTATTGTAATTCCTTGTTCTGTACATATATGGTAAAATTTTAATGAAAGTTATTATTGAATGGATGAATGGAATGAACTTCTTCAGGGAGGAGACTAAACCCGGAATCTGGACTCAGAGGGCTCAGCACTGTTACTGCTCATGATGAACTGATGCACCCAGGCGTTTCTGTAAACCACACCCAGCTTTTAATCAATGGGAACTTTGTTGATTCTGCATCAGGTTTCAGTCCACTTCATGGGTTCTTTCTTTTTGAGTGTATGTTCTTTAGTTAAATAACCACATTGTACTCTTGTCAGGTAAAACCTTCTTAACATTAGACCCAAGAATTTCTCTTCCTTTTCATCCCCTTACCAATCTCAGATTCCAAAAATCAAGACACTGAAAGTCCTAACCACAGGGTTGGGATCAGGATCAGGGTCTGAGTTCCCAAGGTCAAGAATTGCAACCTTTGATCCTTCTCAAAGACGAACCCTATGAAATTTTGAAGTTTTCTTCGGTTTTTTCTCTCCCAAACTTCGATTTGTTGCTTTCGGCTAGAGTGTTCGTCGAATTTGTCAGCTTAGCATCAACTGATTTTCCCTTATTTGTCAGTTCTATTGATTGAATTTTGAGTGTTGGATCTGGGAAGAGGAAGACGTACAAAGAGGTAAGGGCATAAAAGAAATTACAAGTTATAACTTTTCCAGGTTGGTCACGTGATCAATCACATGATAATTTAACGTCCAAACTGAACGGAAGTTTGACGGAGGTACCAAAAACAATCATTTTAAAACATGTTGTACCTAAAACAACTGTGAGGGTTGAAAAACCATTTTCGTCAAACATGATGGACGTTTTTCAGGCTTTTCCCTCATACGAATTCATATCCATACGCGCACAGTCTAAGGTGGTTTCATATACTTTCAGACTTCAGTAACTATTAATTGTGTAATTTTGTTCATTTGCACCTTACTTTAAACTAGTGTGTGTATATATAATAGTATAGGTATGTACAATGTTCATGGCATATCCAACCCTTTGCGGAAGCGAAAACGGATTTGTCTAATGTTAATATTACGGTCTGCCGGACGAGAGGATACGCCACGGTTTGACGGACAATGACCTATAATACCACAACTACTTACATCTGTCTAAACTGTAGGGTGACATAGAATATCGTATGGTTGTCAGGTTTTCCAACTTAAGCACCCCTATATATAATGGTATATAGAGGGAAATGTTTAGGGTTAAACACATATCTGGACTTATTTAAATGGATTACCACTTATGTACGACCCATTATCCTAAAAACCAACACAGTTGAACCGTTAACAAACATTTCAGCCCAAAACAATAACTCTAAATGGTGCTAGGATGCATCTTAAAATGTACCACAGTCATTCCATTACATAAAGAAATCATCAAGACGATCCCGACGTCGAACCAAAATAAGAATTACAGCCACGAAACTCGAATCGTACTTTCAAATTCTAGTTGTTATGAGGTTCAATCTTAGATGTATTCGTGTTTTCGAAGAAAATTTCATCACTTTTATCATTCTGTGGAAGAGCACCATCATAAGGATTCCGACTAAAATCAGTTGAAGAAGATGAAGCAGATGCCGAGTTTGTGCTCAATCCTTCGTTCTGTAATAATATCTCGATGATCTTGACAACCTCAGACATTGTCGGGCGCGCCGAAGCAGATTCTTCGACACATTGCATTGCCAATTCTAGGAATTTCCCGAATCCGATTAGACAATGGTTTGTGTTTTTAATTGACGGGTCAATCATATCCTGCAAACCGTAGAATTCTTCATCGGTCACATCCATTGTGTTACGTACCTCCCGAACAATGTACTTTCGTTTCTCGATCGGTTGTTTGCCAGTTATCAACTCAAGCATAACGACTCCGAAACTGTATACGTCACTCTTATCCGTAAGTTGTTGTGTCATGTAATATTCAGGATCCAAGTAACCCTGCACCATGAAAATCATTGTTATTGTATTAATTCACATTAACACTGAATATATATTGACTTAGTGTGGACACCAAGTTTATATGACAATTTTATTTTTTTTACCAATGTTCCTTTCACTTGAGTCGAAACATGTCCTTTCTCGCTATCGGAGACGAGTTTCGACAATCCGAAATCGGCAACTTTTGCTGTGAGATTCTCGTCCAGAAGTATGTTTGTGGACTTAATGTCGCGATGTATGATGGGTGGATCTGCGAGCTCGTGAAGGTACGACAATCCTCGAGCCGAGCTGAGAGCTACACGAAGTCTCCTCCTCCAGTCGAGGTGTATTTCAGATTTGCCTTCATAAGTTAAAGTAGGCTTTTTATGGTTAGAAATGGTACCAAATTGTGTGTCTTATCGTGTTTGTGACATCGATAGTACTTACCCGATAAACTTGCTCTAAGTGTCCCGTTTGGTATGTACTCATAAACCAACATCTGGTCTCCATGCTCGAAAGAAAACCCGACAAGGCTGACGAGATTCTTATGATGAACTCGTGAAAGCAACTCGATCTCCGTCTTGAACTCGCCACTGCCCTGCATCGATCCTTTTTGCGCTCTTTTGATCGCAACCGTTTGCCCGTTCGAAAGTGTTCCTTTGTAAACCTATGCAAGGAGAAGCCAACAATAATGGCTAAGCAAGGAGTGTAAAGTGTAAAGTATCTTCATGATATTGCAATAATAAACAAATATAGGTACCTGAAAATAAAATAAATTTGTATACTTATTTGTAAAAAGTGTGAAATATCATACCTTGCCATAACCTCCGGAGCCAATCTCATTGCTCTCAGAGAAGTTACTGGTGCATTTCTTGAGCTCGTCGTAGGAGAACCACCGCGCTCCCTTCAACTGTGGTGCGCCTCCGCTGTCTCTTGTGCTCGATACCCATGATGCTACAAAAGCAGCATCCATCTTCTAAATGTCAAATATAACTACGAAACGAATGGAAATCGAGTTGACGATGGAAATTTACATACCGAACGGTCGGCTCAACCCAATCGCCTTCTCTGCGCGCCGTTTCTGCCATACGGCATAGATTCCCACGGCGATTAGCCCAAGAACCAGCATCGTGCCGCAAACAGTTACAGCTACTATCATACCCATTGTCATTCTTCCTTTATGAGCTGAAGAAATAGTTTGTCAATACAGTATTAAACCAATTTGTCAGTGATTACTGAGAAACTATCCAAATTTGATACCTGGAAAGGCATAAGGTGATGCGATGAAAAGGTAGGGCCCGAACCGCTTCGGCGCCTTGAAATTTTGGTTGTTCAAGGCAAAACCGATCCGTAAAACCTCCGTCCGATTGAAAAATTTACCGCTTGGTGGGAAAAGAGCAACTTGGATTTGTAGATAATCATCTGTATTGAAGAACGGGTTCTCCAGAAAAACCGAACCTGGAGGCAGTTCTAGATTCTTCCATAGGGTCGACTCCAGCGCCTGAAACAACGTTATATCCGACAACTCCCTGAAGGAGGGGGCTCTGAAGATCAACATACCTTCATAAGGGAAAGAACAAACACAACTCTGAGGGCTAAGTTTTCGATCGTCCGGGCAGTTCTTGGTTCCACAGCTAGTAAGACTAGTCGAGTACGGTTTATCGCCTTGTTGAAGCTGACAGTAGATCGGGTTCGAGGTTGTAGTTTCGCAAACAGGGTTTCCAATCAACCTGGGAATACTACCAAATTGTGAAGGCAAAACAAGAGAAAATCTGCATAATGAGCAATAAAGGAGGATAATTCAGTTCAAGTATAGTGACGAACATCAATGTATTTGAGTATCCGGGATCACCGAGATCGACTGAGGAGATCTCGTTGTTTTCCAAATCGATAAGTTGAAGCTCAGAGCCGATTGCATCTCCAGTCATGTTTAGTACGCCCGAGAATGCATTGTTTCTCAGTTTCCTACAAGCATACATAATGAATGAGCTTAATATTCCTGATACTTTAGAAACTTTACATGTTAATTTTCAGCTTACACTTGTTGTATTTGAGGGAGTCCGAAGATCTGTTCCGGCACGAGCCCTTTAAGCGGCCCGTGTTCGATGACGCTGTTATAATGAGAAACGTATAAGTTATTAGGGTTAAATACCAAGTAGCTACTTGAACTTTGGACGTTTTGCAACGAGCTACCCGAACTTTGAAAATTCAAAACGGGTAACCTCAACTTTGAAGAATGTGCAAATAGGTACCTCCGTCCAATTTTCCGTCAACTTTCGTCGGAAAGTCATCGGAAAGTCGTTGGAAATTCGTTAGAAATTGGACGTAGGTAGCAATTTGCACATTCTTCAAAGTTGAGGTAGGCCGTTTTAAATTTTCAGAGTTCGGGTAGCTCGTTGCAAAATGTCCAAAGTTCAGGTAGCTACTTGCTATTTAACCCAAGTTATTAACATCTGATACTAACTTTTACGCTTGATTTAGTTTGTCATTATTTAACATAGTATCAGAGTTCGACTAAATAGATACAATACTTACATAGTATTTACTGATGGTAAGTTTGAGAACCAGATTGGAGCAATACCCGAATCGAAGGAGTTGTTGCTCAGGTCTCTGTGCAAGTGAAAATTATCGCGGATAAGAAGCGAAGAACGAAAGATGTGCTATCAACACAATCTACCAAATTCCGCAATGTACTTACACATAATTAAGTGCATTCATATCACTTAAGTCAGGCAAGGGTCCGGTCAGGCCGTTGTTAGCTAAGTTCCTGAAAAGAAACACAGAAAATTGCATGAAATGTTAGTAATGCAGTAAACAAAACTATATAGTATATAATGTTCATTTAAGCATCTGCACTCACAGTTCTGTAACACTGGTGAGGTTGTTGAGATTGCCAGGGACTTCTCCTGACAGAGAATTTCTATCGAGCCGACTATCGATCATTCATCCAATGATGGTTCATCGAAACAGATAACAAAATGTGGAAACATTCATAAACCGTAATCCATAATCGATTTCTCAAATAAGAACTGGAAGAAACAAAATACTCACAGAGCCTCCAGTGTGGTAACAAGTCCAAGTGTAGACGGGATTGGTCCGTTCAATTGATTGTTATCGAACAATCTGTTGCAGAAGGAAAACAGTAACTTGTTGTCCAAGTAATTACATATAGGGTTAAATACCAAGAAGCTACATGAACTTTGTACGTTTTGCAACGAGCTACTCGAACTTTAAAAATTCAAAACGGGATACCTCAACTTGGATGAAGGTGCAAATAGTTACCTCCGTCCAATTTCTGATGAATTTCCGACGAAATTATGTCAATAGTTGACGGTAAATTGGACGTAGGTAACTATTTGCATCTTCATCCAAGTTGAGGTAGCCCGTTTTGAATTTTTAAAATTCGGGTAGCTCGTTGCAAAACGTACAAAGTTCAGGTGGCTAATTGGTATTTACCTCTTTTATATATTACATCTTTTGTTATCCATTGTTCACTTACACATGTATTAGGATCATCTCTGAGCTGAAAAGTTGTTCCGGGATGGAACCCGAAAGTTGGTTCTTGTTAAAATGGCTGAAAGATCAAAATGGGTGTGAGAAATTTCCATCTTTCGACCAAAATAACATCTAAAAAACCTTAATTTTGAATACATATACATAGAGAAAATGTATTTACAAGTGTTTTGCACTGATGAGTTGATCCAATCCTGGTGTGGTTCCATCTGAGACCGGTATACGTCCCGACAGTTGATTCTCTGCCAAGTCGAGCCAGACCAATTTCGATAGCTTGCCCAGAGAAGGCGGTATTTGCCCGATGAGCTTATTGTTGTTTAGTGCACTGCAAATGTTAGTAAAGTTGTATTAGACGGATAAGTAACGATCTGAATATGTAATATTTCGACCCTATCGGGTCGAACATACATGAAAGTTAGCTCCCTGAGGTTGCCCAGTTCATTAGGGATCGTTCCTGTGAAGCCGCAACCCGCTAAGATCCTAAAAGGTTAAGAAGACGAGAAGATCAAAAGATAAGATTGGTTAATGAACTTGACTGTCAAATTCTTACAGTATATGCAAGTTCCGAAGATCGCCCAATCGCGGTGATAGGGGACCGATAAGTTCATGGTTGTAAGACAAATCCCTGCAAGTAAGGACGAAGCCATAAATTTAGGTCAGTGAGACACTAATTAGTCTAAGGGCAAATAGTTGAAGCAAAAACAGAAGGGGTAAATGTAAGAATTTAAAGGGTTAAAATAAAAATAAATATATTTTTTAAGGCTAAATTTACAAAAAAAAAAACATACATGCATATTCTCATCACGTGTCATTTAAAAACAGTTGTTAAATTACAAAACCCCTCAAAGTTCAGTTACTAAAAGGCAATCTTTTATAAAATTATAATTTTTTTTAACAAAATTCAGCTACCAATTTGAAAAAAAAATAGAGCAAGAGAACTTGTAATATTCTAGACTATTGAAAGCTCACAAAGATCCTAGTTGGGTTAGTCCTCCAATGTCTCCACCTAGTTGCCCTTTGATGCCGATACTAGATAGACCCCTGAAATGTAGGATAGTTCATGACATTATTATGCATTCTGGATACATGAACATCATAATCGATATTGTGGAGGACTCACAGTACAGTAACACGTGAATTGTTGCAGGTGATACCTTCCCAAGGCACTCCACACGGATCATCAGACTTACCCCAACTTGGTGGTGTGTTTAGCCATGTTCCCCTTAACGATTGAAGAACTGCCACTGCAACGTCGTAAAGTTTTCGGTTAGCATAATTCTTCAAACATTGTTGTGTTGGTAAAAGTATTTACCGACGGTTTTGTACCGTGGGCAAGAGAGGTATTGACAATATGAAGCAAGTCGAGATCTTTAAACATGTTTGATGAAGCAGAAAATCATACCAATATCTAAGACGGCGTTATTCCCTATTCATGACTCTACCCAAATAAAGTTGTGTTGGTAAATGTATTTATAGATGGTTTTGTACGTTTCACAAGATAAGTTTAGACATGATTGATGGAACAAAGAAACTTATAATCTACAATACCAAGTTGTGTTGGTAAAAGTATTTAACACATTCACCAATAGAAAGTCAAGATCTTTCAATACTTTTACCGACGGTTTTCCCTGACATGAACTCATTTAGCATATTCACCAACAGACGTACTAACAATACGTAGAAAGTCAAGATCTTTCAATATTTTTACCGACGGTTGCGTCCTACATGAACTCAGGTAAAAAGATGTATTTCTAGTAACGGATTAATCACCCTACGTTGAGTCAAAATGCACTAGTTACCGTCTTGAGGGTCGGTGAAAGAACAGCTACGGTTGATTCCCCCACAAAGCAAAGCCACAACCAACAGCAACCTCCGAACGGCTGCCATGGATTCTGCTGATTTTCTGCAAAGCTCTCTGATCAGTGTACTACTACCAGCTGACAGACATGGTCGTTGGACCATCAAAATGTAGAGTGTTGAGGAGAAGAAGATATTTTTGTTGCTGTTGTCGTTTGCTTGTCTTTTAAGGCAATCAAGAAGCTGTGAGTGATCTTCCAATAACACCTGAGTGAGCAAAACCCATCATTGTTCTCACATCCGCCATGGATGCCAACAAAGCAGTCAGTGTCGCCATAATAACGTATGTTAAAGAAATATGGAGAGACTTCACTGGTTTCTCCGTCCAAATGGCGGCATCCGGACAAGAAGAGAAGAAGCTGTCGAATGATTGGAGAGTACGGCACAAGAAAAGAGCATATGTTTTTGAATGCCTATTGTACGTGGACACGGTTTCACTTCTTTAGCCACTTTGTTTTGTTGTTCTTTCTTTGTTTTACCCGAAACCAATTGAAAAAAAAACATTTCACTTTTGTCGTTTGTTGGTTGTCGTTGAGATCTCGAGTCCGATTTAAGGAACGAAGATGATCAATTTGATCATTGTTACACAGTTGGTGGGGGACTAAGTCAACGTTCATCAATTGGGCTTTTCGTCGACTTAAAATGGACGCACCAGTCTGATATTTTTTTAAATAAATTTTAAATCAAAATCAATCACCCATGGGCCAATTTTTAATTGGGCCTTTTTCGGTCTGGGTGCATATATAAAATCCATGGGCTATGACACAGCAGACTATGAGTATGCGATTAATAATTATACATTATTTTCTGTGCAATTTGAACACTCAGATATAAAAAAGAAATGGAATATTACAAAACTAATATTATTTTGAAAAAATCTATATAAAGACCAACATTACTCTAAATTAATTAAGTTAATTTATTCTAAATTTTCTAATAAATTATATTATATTTTTAATTTTAATCAATTAATCTTTTATATATATATATATATATATAATTTAAATTTGTATTAAACATTGAAGTAAATATATATATATATATATCATTTAAGATAATTCTATTCCATTTTTATATTTCAAAATAATAAATATTATATTCTTATTCTATTTTAAAAAGTCAATAAAATAAGTTTATACTTTATATTATCATTTTCTATCCTTACTCTTCATTTCTTTTTCTTTTTGGGCCAACTATGAACTAGGGGTGTCAAAATTTGACCCAACCCGTGGGTGACCCATGGTTGACCCGCTCACGGGTTGGGTTTGGGTCAGAGTTTTTGACCCATGAGTCATTTTGACACGACCCATGGATGACCCGTGAAAACACGGGTCAGGTTTGGGTCAGAAGCCTTGACCCACGGGTCAACCCATGACCCGTTCTATTTATATATTTTAATCTATTTTTTGTTTTTATTGAAATGATGGGTCGAATGGGTCAGATTGACCCGTGGGTCATGAAGGTCGAACGAATCAATCTGACCCAACCCTTACCATTATTGACGGGTCATTCTGACCCGCGGGTTGACCCACCAACCCGCGGGTCAGGTTTGGGTTTCAAAAACTGACCCATACTATTACACGGGTCAGGTTTGGGTCAGAGGGTCCCTGACACGATCCAAGGTCGACACGACCCATGCGTCGACCCATGACCCGTTTTGACACCCGTAGGAACTATCCTTACTCTTCTTCTACTTGTTTACTCTTAACCGTTAAAGTTTAAACCCTACTTATTAACGCAGTAGAGCAATTCGTTGCTCATTTTTTTTCTGCAACTGGAAACCGATCAAGCTCTGCTGCACTGGAAACGATGATGCGCGCTTTTCTCAGGAAATCATCTTCCTCTTCCATACATCTGAATCGCGCGCTCGCTGACGCCCTAGCATCTCTCCAGATAACCGCACCTTTAGCCGATCTTCCACGTTCTTACTGCGATTCTGCCACCGCTGGCGAAAATGGCTGTTTCTCCCGGTGCAGGAGTCTGGAGAAGTCCTCCCGATCCATCCCAGTGCGGGAATTTCATGCAGCGTCTGGTGCGTTGAACTTTAGGGCACCGCATGCATCTGCTGCAGGCTTTACTGCATCTGAATACTCCACCTACGATGATGATAGGTCTCCCAAAGGAGCGATTAGAAGCGAGGAGGGGCTTGAGATAGCGAAGCTTGGAATTGATCAAGAGATTGTATCTGCTTTAGCGAAGAAGGGTATCGCCAAGCTCTTTCCGATTCAGGTACTTCTGTAATGTGTCCCCTGGAATTGATTCGTCAATGATTGTTGCATCGTGATTATAATTACTAGTTGGACTAATTGCTGCAACTTGTTTTCCCTATCGTGTTGTATAGCGAGCTGTGCTTGAACCAGCAATGCAAGGACGAGACATGATTGGCCGAGCTAGAACGGGAACAGGGAAGACTCTAGCTTTTGGGATCCCCATTATGGATAAAATCATCAAGTTTAACGCAAAGCACGGGTTGGTTTCTGTCTCTATCTTTTGCTATTGAGTTTTTCGGACTGAAATGAAAGTTTATGGTACTGAGTGTGGTTGGACTATGAAATATGTAACACAGGCGCGGAAGGAATCCGTTAGCTTTGGTTTTAGCTCCAACAAGAGAACTTGCACGTCAAGTGGAAAAGGAATTTCACGATTCTGCTCCTAACCTTGACACGTTATGTGTTTATGGGGGTACACCCATTAGTAGCCAAATGAGGCAGCTTGATTATGGTGTCGATGTTGTTGTTGGAACTCCTGGCCGTGTAATCGATTTGCTGAAGAGAGGTTCCCTTGATTTAGGACAAGTTCAGTTTGTTGTCCTTGATGAAGCTGATCAGATGCTTGCTGTGGGCTTTGAAGAAGATGTGGAAACTATCTTGCAAAAATTGCCACAGAATAGGCAGAGTTTGATGTTCTCTGCAACCATGCCAAATTGGATACAAGGCCTTACAAGGAAGTACCTTAAAGATCCGCTCACTGTTGATCTTGTGAGTATTTTTTTTTTTTTTAAAAATATTGCTAGTATGCTGATCTTTGATGACTTGAATCTTGTATCTTTGGTCGTCAAATTTCTCTTTGCAGCATCTGAATTCTTACATGAAGTCACAATCATTTGAGCAGTTCCCTATAGTTGTGAAGTCACTTATCATCTGAGTCCATCTGTCGCTTATTAAAGTTGACATGTTTGGCTTGGCCAAAACTAGACTTGTAGCTCCTAATTAACTTTTGTTGTTTATGTATTTATAATATGTTTCTACCAAAAAAAAAATCTGAGTCCATCTATTTGATTTAATCGTGAATATGTAAGTGGTTTACTTTTATCAAATGGATGTTTTAGAAGCTTGCATCAGCATATTGCCTTATGGTCTCTACATTTAGGATATACTAGTAACTTATGCAGCAAAGGCCCAGTAAATGCACACATATTACTTCTTGTCGGTGAAAGATTATCCAAATTTGCATGAGTGTGGCATTAATGTCTTTGAGATTCTATCTGTGGGACAATTTTTTAGAATTTATGTGTCCTTGTAATTGTGACAATAACCATTTATTTGGCAGGTTGGAGATTCTGATCAGAAGTTGGCTGATGGAATCTCTTTATATTCAATTGCGTCCGACATGTATATGAAAGCATCAATCCTTGGACCTTTGATAACGGTACAGACACATAAGATTGTTTTTATTGATGCTACAGCTCTTGTGATAGGTGGTCTGCTCTGTCCTAGTTGAAGTTACATTTTTGAGAATTTGTTGGTTTATGTCTTCTGTTTATGATCTGTGTATAGGAACATGGAAAAGGTGGAAAATGCATAATTTTCACTCAAACAAAACGAGATGCTGACAGATTGGCATATGATTTGGCTCAAACGTACAGATGTGAGGCTTTACACGGGGATATCTCACAAAGTCAAAGGGAAAGAACGCTTGCAGGCTTCCGGGAGGGGCATTGCAATATTCTAGTTGCAACTGATGTTGCTGCTCGTGGTCTTGACATTCCTAATGTTGACTTGGTTAGTCGAAATGATGTTTTCTTTCTCTTATTGGAGGTTTATTGCACCTGCATTCGTCAACTTGCATATTTTCCATTCCCATGTGTCTCTCTGTGTGCTGATTTCTGTTGCTACTTTCATGCAGATCATTCATTATGAGCTTCCCAACTCATCAGAGATCTTTGTTCATCGATCTGGAAGAACAGGTCGAGCTGGAAAGAAAGGAAGTGCCATCCTTATTTACACACAGGATCAGGCAAGGGCTGTGAGGATTATTGAGCGTGAAGTAGGAAGCAAATTTACAGAGGTTAAATCAGTCCCCTTTTTTCTGTTTTTTAGTCTTTTCTGGATGAAGCTAAACAGTAAAAGCTAAAATCTGGTGCACGATATCAGTTAAGATATAAATCTTCGTAAGTGGTCTGAATAGTGAATGTGAATAGCCTCACATGTGGTGCAATAAGGACAATTGTTGTGATCTCATACCTAGTTCTTAGATGTATTATTTTCCCATGGAGTTTTATCTAATATAGATAAGTGATAATGAATACAGTTCTAACATGCAAACTGTCGTGGAATAAACCAATCTTTGTACTCAATTTCAAGTTATGATAGGCATGCTGATTGATTTTAATGTTCAGCTCCCACGAATTTCTGTTGAGGGAGGACGTGCAGACATGTTCAACTACAGAAGTGGTGGTGGTCGTTTTGGTGGCGGTGGTGATCGCCGGTCTGGTGATGGAGTTTATGGGCGTTCTGGAGGTTTTGACTCTGGCCGTCGTTCTGGAGGTTTTGACTCTGGCCGTCGTCCTGGTGTCTCGGGCAGCCGTTTCGGCTCCTTTGGCGGGCCCAGCTCGGGGCATTCAGGTGGTGGCTTCGGTTCATACAATTCAGGAAGATCTGCAGGTTTTGGTGGTTCTGATTTTGGTCGATCAGGTGGGTTTGGAGAGTCTGGATCGAGTCGTTCTGGTGGGTTTGGAGATTTTGGATCGAGCCGTTCGGGTGGAGGGCGATCGGGTGAAGGCAATTACAACAGAAGCAGTGGTGACTTTGGCAGATCTTCGGGGCGCTTTGGTGGTTTTGGATCTGACAGAAATGACGATTCTAAATCCGGGAACCGATCCTTCTGATTCAGTATCATAGTGAGTTAGAATCTTCTTAGTATGATATAATATTGAGTTAGATTCTTCTAAGATTTTGATTCATCACTTTGCAGGAGCTGCAGAGAAGATGAGATAGGATAGGAGGCTGCTGCTGCTATCTATGGTAATTTTGTATTGCAGCAACGTTGTTCATATGCATTAGTATTAGTAAGTAGTTTCTATCATGCAGAAGGAAATAAAAAAGAGTTTAATGTCTTTAGAAATCATATAATATATATAATATGGAATGTGACTCTCGTCTTTTGAAATTCGGTCTACACAGAAAAGGGTGGATGACAGCAGCTCCGCATTGGTCTGTTAGAGAGTGGACTTTGAAATGTTTGAACTACTTTTCTTGTTTATATAAATAAATATATAGATATTACTTATCGTGCCGTTAATTTATTTATTCATACAAAAACAAAAGCTTCATACTTTATTAAAGAAGCTGAAGCGGAAACTAAACTATTTTTTTGCTTTATCTATAATTTTCTTTTATAATAATTTTGATTTGATTCCATATAAGTATACCTTACATTCTTGTGAGGGAGTCTGTAAGGTGTAAAATTTAGATAAAAAATTATTTACTATGTTAAATGAGAAATGATTCAATAGGATTGACAACAATTCATATTAAATGAAAAAAACTTTTAGTTGTATAATTCACCCTTCACTACATTTCCAACATTGTTTGTTGGTTAAAAGGAAATAAATACTAGGAATAATTATCAAATGCTTATCTGGTTTGATAATTAAATAGTTATTTATTTAAAGATGGTAAATAAGTTGAATCTAATGATTCAAATACTTTGATCTTATCTAACTCATAAAATATTTGACCAAAAAAAAAACTCATAAAATAACTAAATCTATGTATCACGTGATAAACATATAACTGATTTTAAAATTATTTATATTTATTTATTTAAAAAAGTTTTACTACTTATTTATTAATAAAGAACTTCAAATACCACTAGTGATCATTACCCTTAAATAATATTAAATCCTGAAAAGTGAAAATTAGTGGAGAGTTGAAAAGAAGCAACCTAAAATAGTAAAGTTGAAGTTGAAAGCGATGCACTCCAGTTGTCGGTTATTGATTGTTACGTAAATAAATTTATAACCGAAATTCCATAAGATTATTCCCTACTTTCGAAATCACACTGCAACTTTGATATTATTGCAACTAACACCTTGAAGATTTTCAGAATGCATCCCAAGTATTTGTAACCCACCTAAGTCTTCTTTGTCGAATAAAAAAGTTAGGGTCCTAAATTGCAAAATCATCCAAAGTTAATTAAGCCATTGAATTTAGATTCTAAATCTATTATTATTATTAAATTATGCATTAAATTCGGTAAGTGTAAAAAGCATGTGATAGAGATAGGGCACGAGGAACGTGACATCAGATGTAACTGAACTTTACCAAAAAAATCGTTTTTTTTGTGATTATATATAATAGGAGATCGAAATACCCACGCCACGCTACTTTCTCTACTGTGATAACAGTAGCCAACCATGGCGTCTGCTCCGCTTTCTCTATAGCCAGCCACCACATCACATCACATCACTATCATCCTCTAGTCTTCCTTCGTTTCAATTCAGAACTCCTTACTCAAACGGAATTTACAACCCCTCCCCCCACTGCCTTTCTCTTCTATTCTCTCCAACCCAGCCTCCTTCGTCGGCGCAGTAATGGAGAGTTCAGCTTGTGAGCTTCTTAGCGAAGCAGAATCTGCATCGGATTCACGCGAAGAACCTCCTCCGCTGGTATTTTTTAGTTATATTTTTCAAAGCTTACGCTAGCTCTTCGATATGGTTTCTAGTGAGCGTAATTCCATTCTATTTCGTTTTGTAAGCAAACTTTTGCGAACAGCTAGTTGACAATAGCTTAAAAAGAAAACATCGCAAATTCGTATGGATTGGATTCAGAATTTTGTTTTCTGATTTTGTGAAAATGTATGGGTGATTCTGGTGGAGTTAAAATTATGGATGTACATCTGAGGAGTTGTCTGAATTTGTAGAATTGTGATGGTCAAAATGGAGCAAATGAAAGGGGTTCCTTTGTTCAGCAGTCTAGAAAGCCAAATCTATCATCTCTTCAGATACCTGTACGGTCTCTGGATACTGCGGTGTCTTCTTTTGTGCGGATAGATATTGCTTCAAGTCCTAGTTCTACTAGAGCTGGACTGCCACCTCGGCCAAATTCAGCCAAGTTGCGATCTTCTGTGAAAAATCTGCTTCCACAGAGGAGCTTCCGAATGAAAAATGTATCGAATGAAATGGAGAAAACAGTTCTGATGATCCCTGACACGGTTCCATCAGATGGGTCTGATAAACCTTCCACGTCGAGGTCTTTTTCTCTAAATAAAGTTATTTTTCCTTCATTGAAATCAGCACATTCTTTGCCAGTTACGCCAATTGCAACTTCGTATCCTGAAACTGCTCAAGAACAAGATAGGGAAACTCTGGATTGCTCTGCAACTGTATGTCAATTACCAATCTTTTCAGAAATTTTGCTTGGTGTGGTATCTTTTAAGTTCTGAATCCAGCTTCGGTTTTGGTTACAGAAAATTGAAGCTAAGCATCATATCCGACGATCATTGTCAGTTCCAGTGATTATAAAAGCCAGGAGTTTGAGAAGGACTGATTCTGGGGGTCTGATCCGTGTAATTTCAGCCACACCACGCCCTCCAGCCGGTGCTCAAACGCAACATGAAATTTCAGCAGACGAGATTGGTATCAATTCCCTCTTCCTATTTATTGAATGTAATGCTGAGTTTAACTTCCGTATGGATTGTATTTGTACTAGTTAATGAAAATTCTGGTGAGGATATTCCGGAGGAAGAAGCAGTTTGCAGAATTTGTTTGATTGAGCTTTGTGAAGGAGGAGAAACTTTGAAAATGGAATGTAGCTGCAAAGGAGAGCTTGCTCTTGCTCATCAAGAATGTGCAATCAAGTGGTTCAGCATCAAAGGTAATAAAAACTGTGATGTCTGCAAGCAGGAAGTCCGGAACTTGCCCGTGACATTACTGAAACTACATAATCCTCGTACTGCTATTAGGAGACCACCAAATGTACATCAGCAGAGGGAAGTTAATAATTACAGGCAAGTAGTGTGTTTATCAAGACAATTTAGCTGTTTACTATATCTCTTTTCTAAATCACCAACTCTTTGATTGATGAAGATGTTCTAATTTGGGAATTTTACATTCCAACTCTATTTTCCTTATTCGTAGATGATGTATTTGTTGAAGCATTACCATACGACCTCAAATAGAAAACTTGAGTGCTTCACAGGGTTGTTATTGATTTGCATTCATTGACTATTGAAATATAAATCTCCTTGCTTTATTTAAGTCATTTAAATTGCATAAGTCCAGGGTTTTATCATTGTCATGCCGCTCAGTGTTGAACATCCATCCATGTTGATGTTATGCCTTTGTTTTTGACAGGGTATGGCAGGATGTGCCAGTTCTAGTCATAGTGAGCATGCTTGCTTATTTCTGCTTTCTGGAGCAATTGCTGGTAAGAGGAGCCTGATATATACTTAGCTTGGTTACCACATTCATAAATCAGAGTAATTGCTGAGTTGCACTGCTGATTTAAAAGTTTATTCTCTAGATTTTCTCAGTTTAATGCACTAATATCAATCTTATAATTCATGCAGGTTTCAGATTTGGGTCCCCGAGCACTTGCAGTATCGTTGCCATTTGCATGCGCTTTAGGCCTCCTCTCATCTTTGATTTCTTCTACAATGGGTGAGTCTTGGTTTATGCTTTCTTTTGTTGATAGATTAAGGAACTCAATTTGTTAGAAAACTCTTCATCAATTGAACATATTTGATTGGAAGTTAGAGCATTGTTCTTTGACTCAACCCACATTTTGCTTTTCTACAATTGCAGTGAGTCGGAGCTACATTTGGGCATATGCATCCTTCCAGTTTGCAATCGTGATCCTTTTCGCTCATATATTCTATACAATTGTAAGTAAAAATTCAATCTTTTTGCTTATTTGGATTGCCACAGCCCTAATGTGCTCCATTCGGTTTCTGGGTTTTTCTCTGAACTGACAAATTTACTCTCTTTGGAATTTTTACAGCTTAATGTAAATGCCATTCTATCGGTTCTCCTTTCATCTTTTACTGGATTTGGAATCGCAATCAGCACTAATTCCCTTCTCATTGAATATCTGAGATGGAGATCGAATCGACAGCTACGACTTTCTCACCCCCAAACACCCAGAGCTCCAAGAGAGAACCACCGACCTCACCAAATGCAGCAAGAACAGCATCATCATCAACAAGAAGAGCACTCAGTACACCAATCTGTAGCTGAGAATGGAATTGCTGAACAATCGCAGAGTTCAAGACAACCCGAACCATGATTTGCGAAGTGGAGTTCTGATTCTTAGGAAGGTAAAAGTAAGTGCTAGGTTGATTGTAGTTGATCTGGTTTGGGTGTTGACTGAAGAACCTCGAGGGCATGCTCGAAGCGACGATTTAATTCAATGAACAGAGATTAGATAACAAAGTGAGTGCCAAATTCTTATTGATATGATGTAGTGCAAATGATTTTGATCATATATATATATATTGTCATTGATGCTCAATAGTTTTCCTTCATTTAAATCCTATAGAAATTACAAGCATATACAAACAAATCTGAAATCCCCTTCAAAATTGAAGTTATTTGCTGATCGGGTATTATTACACTTCACAATAAGAGGACATGGTACAAGGAACAAACATACCTGTTGGCCGTTGGCAACTGATCACAGTATTAAAGAATCCTCGAGAGAAAAGGCTATGCTCCTCTCATATATATATATTGAAATGACAAGATAAAGTGTACATGGAAGTACCAAAGTTCCCATGATATTCGGAATATGTGATGAGCCGCTTGAAATTATTTGCTTACGTCCTTGAAAAAATTAAAGAAAGATAACAATTTTACGTTCACCTATCACGTCTCTAGTGTTACTACATCAACTATATTAAGACTCGTCATCATTAAGTATGAAGACAAGGAAACTCTGAGAAACATACTTTTCCTGGTTGTCCGGTATCCACTGCAGTCATGGACGAAACCAGGATCAATTAAAGTTGCATAACAACCAAAATATAATGCCAAGTACTCAATTATAGAAGAAGTTGGGGTTTAAGGGGTAAGCAGAATTCTTTTTACATTTCTAAGGGTGCATATTTTTGACATTTCACAAGTTCAGGGGGGCATTATGACAGGTTGAGGTTGCTCTATTGTCTTCTGTTGTCATACCATAATGCAAGAGAATAGACAGGAGACTTTATCAGTCGGACACAACCAATGGATCAGCAAGTCAACCTAAATCAACATTCAGGTACCAAAGCAGAGATAATAAAAATGTAGCACAAAAACGGTTGCTCATAGGCTGCTAAAGTAGATACTTTCTATAACCTTCTATCTCGTCAATGTGTCTCTCTAAATGTGTACTGATGAGTAAAGCTGTTTCTCCAGGTTGAGACCTATAATCATGGTTATAAGTGAATGCAGAGCCTTTTGACCTAAAAACTAAGGCCTTTCATCTCTCTATGAATAGCTGAAGTTTCAAAATAGTACCTTTTAGTCTTCACCTCAACTGAGATTCTATGATCCTATTGGTTACTGTTGGGCAGCATGATTATAAATTTATAACTCTTCATGAGATTCGGATTCCTGTTCAGACTCGATATTTTCACTTGCTGGAGCTTCTGCATCTTCGATCTTCTCCGGTTTCTCTATCTTGGGTTTTGGCATTGGAATTTTGTTGACACTAGTCACCTGTATAATTTATTATTTAGTATATATCAGGGGAAAGTGACATTATGTTTGTGATATAATCTTTGCAACGGTTGATGGTACCTTATCTAGCACTGCTATTGCTTTCTCGTATACATTGTCTGATGTTACTGCAGGCGTGATGTATCCAGATTTCCTGCAAAATGCACATATAAGATGAGAATTGAGCTCAAACCTATGAGTAACAGAAAACACACACACACACACACACAATACAATGGTCAATTGGTGCTTTTATTGGACATTCAAGTTTTATCTCCATAAGCTTTGTAATAGGCTTCAAAGGACATAAAAAAAAATGGGTTAAAGAGACAGGTTGAGGGAACTCACTTCTGCTGGGTTTCCTTCTCATCCAACCAAATCTTGAACTCATTAGCTTCTTTCACCACCTGTATGGTGCAAATGGATGTACCACAACAATTTCAGTTGAATCTGGTTAGAGATATTACATTTTTCTTTAATGTTCCAAGGAACACCTAAAAGATGATCACAAACCTCATCTGTTCTTTCTTTTGGGAGCCAAGATTTGTTCGTCTGCCAAGACTTTAAAGTCTGAAAGTAGAAAGAATCATTAATGCCAAAAGGCTAGTCATTGTTAACAAAGAAATTAAGTGTTTCCGTTATACCTCGTGAACCTCACTGAGGTAACTTCGAGCATATTCAAATGCTGCTGGCAGTGCTTTCACTTCTTTTAATCTAGTAAAGGAAGTCTGGTTAGTTAGTATGTAAAAACAGCATTGACAGCACAAAAGAGAGATGTATAAATCAAGCAAACTTCATCTACAAAAATGTAGATGAGAATACAAGGAAATGTACCTGAAGAATATTGGATCACCTTTAGCTTTAAGAGAATCGAGTTTCTCCTGAAATTCTTTTGCAGTAGCATCTTCACCCTCTGTATAGAGCCAGTCTTGCACCTTAAATTGTTCGCCCAGTCAGTTGAAAGAACAACAAATCTACTTTTGCTAAGTGAACAAGACACTGCAATTATGGCCAAAACAAACAAACAAGACACTGCAATCATACGAGCAACAATGCTAACCTCATCTAACTTTTCATTAAAGGATTGCCGTTCATCAGAAGTTGACACTTTGTGCAATTCCTCAGATACTTCGAGCTGTTGCAGAAAAATTACGTCAGAAATGACATAAGGTCATTTCTACAGCTTTGCATTTAAAATAAAGATGAAACATAGGTAGGGGAAATCTCTTTTTCAGGAAACAATCCAAGATTAGATTAAACAATAAAAAATCAGAGGAACATACTTTATTGTGAAACTTTTGGATTCACTGACCTTCTCTTTAGTTGAATATATGTAGCCTTCTAAATCATTTTTCAACTCTGCAGTCTTTTTCCTCTCTTCATCCTTTTTATCAAGAGTTTCTAATTTAGCTTTGGCATCTCCGAAAGATTCCTTTGTGAGGGACATTCCAGGTCCTGAAGTTTTCTCAGTAATCTGAGACCAGTTACAGATTAGTATCAACAAGTACAGAAAGGAACGTATTTAATATTAAGCGGAGCTGACAAGCAGCTAAGTTTATTTACCTTCAATGGAACTCTAAATGTTCGCCTTTTCAGTTTTCTTACAATACCCACATCCGCAGCAGCTTCTTCCACACTAGTGTTATTTGTGGAATTATTACCACCATCAACTTGTGCTGTGTCATTGCTTTCTCCAACTGCGCTGCTGTCAGCTTCTACTGATGCAGTGGGAGAAGCAGTAGTTGAATTTTCCACAGTCACGTTCTTCTTAGGAACTTCTACCCATTCGGAGAATTCAATAAGGGCATCTGCCCGATCTAAAGAGAGAATCCCACTTCTACTAAGAGAAAAATGCAGGTTTGCTTTTATAGGAGTCGTCAAATTTCGAGATGAATATCTGTATCAAAGTAAAATCTTATCAGAAATGACAAAAGCTTATGGATAATACTTCTAACAAACAGCAAAAAGGAAGGACAAGAAGTTTTAAATCAAATTGTAGCATATGAAGCTAAAACAAGAAAAGAGGAGGTCTGTACTTCTCAGAGGCATCTGCAAGACCAGAAACAGCATACTGTGCAAAAACAGGAGAGATGACACCAGGAGGTAAAAGATCTTTGCTCTCATATGCAAGTGAAACTTCAAAGTCTTTATTCTGAACAATAGATCTAAACATCTGCGAGATTATAAACCAATTCAGTATTGATTTTGAAGATGCTTGAGGGCAATTTGATAGTTCTAATCCGTAGTGGTCTCATTTACCTTACTAGGAAGCTTCTTCAGACGCGGAACGAGTAATTGCCTAGTTGTGTCGTCTTTACTGAGATCAGGACCATTTAATTCTACCACAAACCCGTAGGGAGAACCATCAATCATTCCTAGCTTCCGATTCAATCTAATTCCGTCACTTATATTGGCAGCATGCAGTGCTGAGCCAAGAACAATAGCTTCATCAGCATCGAGATGTTTGTCCAATGCCTTTCTTCCCAAAAATTCTTGCAGCGTAGCCTGTCAAATAGTAAATTTTGTATCAATCATAAGCCACTTCAAAATTATATCAGATACTTTATGCAAAAAATATAGTTCATTTTCTTTGAGAGATCAAGCGTTGATATACCCACAAAAGAAAATCTTGATACATATTATGACAGCAGGAACTAAATGACTAAATCGTGACAATATAACAAGAATGACCTTATTATTGAACACATAGACCAGAGATAAACTTCAAATCAATGAACATGAAAACTCAAAAAAGTTTCACATGATCCTACTTCATGTATAATGGACCGATACTGCTATCCTTCATACCTACTGGAAGAGACTAAGTACAAACCTGCAATTTTGGTACCCTTGTAGCGCCCCCAATTAACTCCACTGCATATACTTCATCAACCTTCAAACCAGAGCGCTCGAGAACTTCTTTTATTGGGATAAGAGATTTTCCCCATAAATCAGAACAAAGCTCTTCAAATTTCTCACGAGTAATGGTACTCCTGGAACAGGAAAACAGCAGTAGCAGTTTAGTCATGCTCATTAGGCAAGTCCTACTACAACTTTGTATATGCAACCTCAATATTGATATTTTCTGTATAGGAAAAATGATGTAGCAACTAGTGATGATAAAGTAGTTCATGAAAATGATTATATCATTTCAGGGACAGTTGGTCAATAGGGATGGATTTCACATAGGACTGAGGAAGCCTATGGAAAATTTAGATTCACTAGACTCTCCTAACTCATGAGAATAATTATATAAATTTCTGGCACCTTGGTCAATAAGAGTGGATAACATACGGAACCCCGGTATCCTACAAAAGGTTAGCATCACTAGAACTCTCTATTCCTAGCAATCTTACACTGTATCTTCTTCAAGTAGCTGAAGGTATGATGATGAAGATGTTGGTATTATGTTAAAAAGGTACAGTGAATTTGGCACTCAGGGCCCGCGTTACCTGAAGTCCTTATCATCATAAAGAGATTCAACTGATATCGGTGCAGCTGTGTTTGCACTGAGAATTTCTTTTGTTCGTTTAACCTGCTTCTTCAATTTAGCCATTGCCTTGGGAGATTTCCTCACATCAACCCCATTACCGACCTGTTTGTTGAACTCGTCTGCAAAGTATTCCACCAGCCTTAATTCCATGTTCTGGCCACCAAGTTCCGGGTTCCAACTAACATCCTTAACCTGCATAAGTCAGACCAATTACATTAGCAGATTAACACTGCACTCCAAATGCATCTTTTGAACAGAAAGCGTGCTCTTCCTATCATTTAAGTAAGAAACACAGTGCTAAAGAATACAAGTGCTCAGTTGCCTTCAAGTATGTACAAACATATACTTAACAAGGACTATAAAACCGCACTAAGGTATACAACTCAAACCACAACCTGTTCAAACATAAATTTTCACCTACACCCTGAAATTGCCAATATCTCAGGATTAAACCTCTCAAGAAGACCAATTTCAATGCTCAACCACAATAATGCATAAGTTATGGGCCTATAGGGCTTCAACATTTCCAAGACTACTGAGATCCTGTAATTCTAACTTCAAATATTCATATATAAGCATGGATGTGTCTCCTTACACTTCCAGCTTCATTAACTTGATTTATAATTTACAATTTACATTTTTTTAAGTTTGCCGATACCATTATAAAGCTGTTTCAAGGTCGCGTTTTTGGAAATTAACTGACAAGCACACAACGTATTTGAAGAAAAAAAATAGGAAGAAAAGCTAAGCTACTTTACTCAAAGTCACTCTAGAATGACGTAGGGTTGGTTACCTGAAATTGGTTGACAGACACGGTCTTCCCAAACTCCTTAGCATTAAAAGCTGAAAATTGTATCAGTGCCGCATATGTGCTACTTGAACCCATATCATAGAAAATAACATATCTTGACTCATTTGAGAAATCCTTGTCGATTCCATACTGCAAAGCGGCCCCAGAATGCTCATTTATCAACGAGAGTACATTTATTCCCGCCAACTGAGCTGCCTGGAGCAACCCTCTTCGCTCTGCTTGCCCAAAATATGGTGGTACTGAAATTACTGCATCCTTAATCGGCAATTTGGAATGAAACAAGGCTAGCTTAGCTGCGTAGCTCAAAATCATGGCCAATAGTTCTTCGACTGAATAAACAGTATTGTCAACCTTAAAGCTCAGTGTCCCTCTAGAGTCCTCCAGCACATCAAATGGTAAGTACATTGAATCAAGAAATCCTTTAGCGTAGTCGTATGGTTTTCCGAGAAGGTCTCTAGTCTGCGAATAGACCTTATCAGGGTACCGAGCAATAATACCGGCGGCTTCTTCACCCAATAGTCGGTCCCCAGACTGGAATGCTACTAAAGCAGGGGACTTGCGCTTAGACATCTCATTGATTGCAATGCTGATCGGACTTTGTCCAGGTTTTAGGTTGACCACGGCGACTTTGACCCATTCTGAGCCCAGATCTATGCTTGAAACCGCAGATTCGGCCGGAGCACATATAAGAGAAGACAAAATAAGGAGTAAAAACCCTAACCTGGAAATCACCGCCCTCATCTTTGATCGGAAGGTCGAATTCTCTGCAAAGCACGAAGAAGTTGATCTAGTAAGAGAAAAATGTAGACTGTAATACATCTCTAAACAGAGGAATGACAGTCTAACGATATCAACTTTGAGCTCCGCCATGATTACAGAAACTACTTCAACCAGTAAGGTAGTTGCAGAATTACGTCCAAACAAGATCATTGAGATGAGCAAAGAGGTTAGAGCAGAGAGTACGCTACCAGTAGAGCATGGATCGCATAGAGAAAAAAATATAGCGAAAAGTCTGAAAAACGCCACGAAAATAGTTGTTTTATGATGGTTTTTGGTATTAATTAGAATTTCCGTTCAGATGTCGTTTAATTGTCTATTAAGTAGTTACGTGTTTGTCACGTGATCTTCAATTTTTCTTATTTATTTAAATAACAATTAATAAAAAATAATAATACCTTTCTCTTCGCTCGTTTTCTTACATGAAGAAATGATTTTTGGTTTCAAGAGACATAACAGACACCAAGCCTCCCAACTTCTCCTTGAAGCGATTCTCCTTAATGTGATGAAGGGGGAAGCCTACAGGGCAGCTTGAGAGTGTTGCATGAACAGCTTTATAAAGTGCATCCAAGAGCTTCCCCTTGTCGAGACAAACAACGTGTAGTGATTCGTATTTTTCCTTATATGACGCTTCCTGTACAACCATCTGTACTCTCAGACCGCATAATTTCCATGTTGTACAAAAAGGAAGATAATCAGGCATGATTTCCATGTTGTACAATAACCACGTTTCTTTCAGGCACGTACAGTGACCTTGAGACCGTTGAAGGAACTGCAAATTTATGTAATCAATATACCATAAGTATCCGTCTTCCCCTTAAAACTATAAAGTAAGACAAAAAAAAAGAAAAGAATGTAAATATATTTTTTGTAATCAAATCCCTTTTAATCCATCTCCCATCTATAGTCCAAATGAAGGAGATAGTAAAGAATAATTCAAATCAAGAATTAGCAAAATGGAAGGCTGCAGACAAACACTAACATTAACTTAGGGCTTTCACTAGGCATCCTTGCAGAAATGGGTGCTGAAACTAAATGACAAAAATTTGATGCAGGCGTGACAGGTAGTGACATACATCTATTATCCCAATTCTATGTTGATACAAAATTAGTAACAGAAGGGCTCATTGATCCGAGAGCCGGTAGCTCATTAATCCACAATAACAGTAATCCACTACGCATTCAATGATTTAGAGATCACAGATTTAGCTCACCCTTCCCGTATGTGCATGATTAGCTTCAATTGTAAAGTAAATCGGTTTGCTGGGTCTGGTTATAGGGTCGTTGGACATGCCCTTCTCCAGAATGCTTCCGATGAAAGCTGAAACGTTGTCTTCGTTGAAGCTCAAAATCCATACTCTGCTCTGTCTCTAAATTGAACGGTAGTTAGACGGATGTACCAAAAACATTCGTTTTCAAACATGTTGTACCTAAAACAATCGTAAGGGTTGGAAAACCATTTTCGTCAAACATAATGGACATTTTTCATAACTTTTTCCAAAAATATATGCAGGCAGGTATCTGTGCTTAGTGAGGTTAACGAAGATCCCTCAGACCAAGCAAGAGCGGAGGAAGGAAGGAAGGAGGAGAAGCTGAAAAGCGTGGCGAGAATATACCGAGAACGGTTTAGTGATCTACGTGGACGATGCAGAGGAAGTTAACCAATCAAACAGTGCCATGTGTGTGAACGGACACGTGATGAGCTATGAGATGCTTGATGTAATTTGCTTTAAAGGCCCATTTGACAATATAAAGGGCTATGTATAAGCCCATTTAACAATATAAGGCCCACTTATAAGAAACTATTTAACAATATATGGCCCATTTAATAATATAAGGCCCAATTCTGCTTGCCCTATGGTTTATTTATTATCCCTCTACTGCGGAAAACCCTAGTTGCGCAGACAGAAGGAAGAAGAGGAGAGCCGCGCGAAGAGAGAGGTATTAAGAGACGATGGTGAAGTTTTTGAAGCCTAATAAGGCCGTCGTGGTTCTTCAGGGCCGATATGCTGGACGGAAGGCCGTTATCGTCCGTAACTTCGATGACGGTACGCGAGACCGCCCCTACGGCCACTGTTTGGTCGCCGGAATCAAAAAATACCCGAGCAAAGTCATCAAGAAGGACTCAGCCAAGAAGACGGCGAAGAAGTCGCGCGTCAAGGCATTCATCAAACAGGTGAATTACCGCCATCTGATGCCTACTCGTTACACGCTAGACGTGGACCTGAAGGACGTCGTCACCACCGAATCCCTTCAGAGCAAGGACAAGAAGGTCACCGCCTCCAAGGAGATCAAGAAGAGGTTCGAGGAGAGGTTCAAGACAGGTAAGAACAGGTGGTTCTTTACCAAGCTTAGGTTTTGATTTCTGCAGATGCCGCCGTTGCGATGGAGTCATGTTGATCGTTCATCTTCCCTGTCGCTTTTCTCTTTTATTGTATTCCCTAGCATTTTCGAAGAACTTTGGTTTTGATTTTGGTGGATTCTAGTTGGGATTTTATGGATCTTGATCATGAATTGAATCAAGTTATTATTTGTTTTCTTCACGTTGTGCCATGTTTTCGATGACTAGCTTGAAGCTAATATTTTGAAAAATTTCTTGCGATGAATCAATCCATCAGTGGAGAATTATTCGCATTGGTTGTTATATCGATTGCAGTAAGCATAATATGCAGATTTTTCATGTTCATCTTTCAGAGGTTGAAAAGGGTTGTGTTTTCATCCCTCCATCTTTTTCAATGGATTAACTACATCCATGATTCTTCACTTGATATTCTGACCTCTTCTGGGCCTATGGGGGATCATGATCAACGGTGGTCGCGTTATAATGTTTTCTTTGGCTTTTCAGACCAACATTCCATGCTTCTTTAGTTTCCAGTTAATTAGCTGCAATCGTTTGAGTAGATAGAGATAGAACTATGAACACCAAAGATGCTTTAATTATTTCAAACGGATCTCAATCCGAAGCATTCAATTACATGGTTGAATTGAATAAAGCAGCAGCAGTACCGGAATTGAATCCGAAGTTTTATTTAACACACTACCAATCAAACTTCGGTTTGATTACTTGGAATGCTGCGATTTTAACTCCATCACTCTCTCTTCTGTTTCCTTGAGCGCTTTACCGTACTTGATTATTAGCTGAAGACAAATCGATGGAGTGATGAGCTAAATCTTCATATCATTAGCTAGTTAAATTCATCAGTAACTGTACAACAGAAAGTAATTTGGATAGAATTTGAAGACATTTGAATGTTTACCTCATCAACCTCCTCCGAGGTTATTATGAAAGGGGGACAAATCATAATGTTATCTCCAGCGACCCGGATCAACATTCCTAGCTTCTCACATTGTGCTCCAAAGTATGCCCCTATTCCTGATAAGAGGGAGAGAGATTTGAAAATCTGTAAAAACCTTCAATTTTTATGTCAAAATTCACATATTCATCAGGGAGAAGGGAGAAGGGAGAAAACTTACCCCATTCAGCAGGGAATGGATCGTTTGGCGATTTGTTATCGGTAAACTCAGTACCATGAATCAAACCCGTCCCTCGAATCTGTGTAACAGACACAAATGAAAGATTTCTTGAAGAGCAAGGTACTAAGACAAGTCATTTGATTCCAACACGTCACATGGACACTAACATACCTCCCCAATGATCGGACTGTCAGCAAAGGCTTTCAGACCTTCTTGGAACTTAGGAGCTATGCTATTTACTATCTCAAGAATGTTTCTTTCCCTGGAAGAAATGGTTGGAAACTTTAATCTTTTTTACTAATAGACACTAACATACCTCCCCAACGATCGGAGTGTCAAACTTTAATCTTTTTTAGTAATTGTGTTTCGTGTATCAGGAAACAGCAAATTACTTGTATATCTTGAGGGTTTCTAGTGCAACTGCACAGGCAACTGGGTGTCCCGAATAAGTAAACCCGTGAGAGAAGGAGCCTGAAAATGCAATACTCAAGAGATGAGTATACAAGAACCGTTGATTTGAAAATAATATTTTTATATAGAGGTATTGGTTAATGTCAACATACCCAATTTGTTGCTCTGAGAGTGTATAACGTCGGCTATTTCAGGGCTGACCATGACAGCTCCGATCGGCATATAAGCAGAAGAAAGAGCCTAATGTAAAAATCAAGGCAATTCAGTCTTTACAGTAGAAATGAGAAGTTACTTGTAATAAGTTGAGACGGTATTACAACTGATACCAATAAATTACATTACCTTGGCGACCGAGACAAGGTCAGGTTTAATATTGTACTTGTCGCAACCATACATCGTCCCCAGCCTTCCAAATGCACAGATCACCTAAACATTTTATATAATTGAAGTAAAATTAAGAAGATAAATAAAGAGGGCAAGCAGCAAGTGCTTGATATACTGAACAAATCTCAAAATCTGCTCAAGATATATCAAAGAATGACAAATTACCTCGTCAGCGATAAAAAGAATGTCATATTTCTTTGTGATAGCTTGAATCTGTATTGATAAGAAAAACAACAGAAATTATCTCAGTTTGCTTAGATTATAGCTTTTGTTTAAACTCAAAAGGAATCATTTAGAAATTTACCTTTTCAAAATAAGTTGCTGGAGGAAGAATGACCCCTCCGGCACCAATTACAGGCTCAGCAATGAAGGCAGCAATCTGCAAATAGATGATAATATTACTCGGCAAAGTTAATGTTTTTACCATATATATATATTTTTTTCGATAAGAAGTATAAGAGAGCTGTGAATTTATATTACAGTTTCTGGTCCCTCTTTAAGTATGAGATCTTCCAAGTTCTTTGCTAACCTTGTAGAGAACTCCTCCTCTGTCTCACCTGATTAACGAATAGTTATTATGCCTTTTGTTAGAAACATAAAAACAAAGAATACCAGTTTAGCTGAGGTGAAATACGACGAACCTGGGAGGTGAAAACGCCAGTAGTGTGGGCAATCGGTGTGCAGTACAAAAGGAGCGGGTAAATCAAATTTTTGATGCAAGGCTGGAAGGCTGTAGAAAAAAACTTCTAATTTTGTTAACTAAAAGAGTCGCAATGAATAACTTGGAATGGAACATTTTTGTCAAAAAACCATGATTTCATCTAACCTACCCAGAGAGACTAGCTGCGATCAGAGTTGAACCATGATACCTGGTAAAAGCAATGGTAGGGAAGATCTAATAGATAAATTGTTTCAGATAATGTTGGAAATTACAGTAAGGTAAATTTTGAGGCATACGATTTTAATCGGGCTATGAATTTTTTCTTCTTAGGTCTTCCCAGAGCATTATTGTAGTACCAAACTAACTTCACCTGCAAGCAATTGTTTGAAGGTAAGTTATTATGAGGAAATATTGGTGTGATGAAAATTTTAAAGGTACACACTGCTAGTAAAAAATTATCACCACGGAGTGGGAGTGGGAGTGGGAGTGGGAATTAGACTGAAGGGAAGAATCAAACCTGACTGTCATTGGCTTCTGACCCACTGTTGGTAAAGAAGGCTTTTGCCATCTTCGATGCTGTAAAAGTGTCTAAAAGTGCTTTGGCAAGGTCCTGAGGCAAAGTGGGCGTAGGGGTATTATACGCCATCACGTAAACAAGACCAAACAGAGATATATTCAATTAAAATCACTTAGGTCAGTTTACCAGAAATGAGAACAAGGAGAAAAGGAATAATGCAAGAATTAAAATTCCACAAATGTATTTTTTTAATGAAGAATGTAAATTTAGTAGATTAGTAAACTTTTCTCTACCATTGAAGGTTTTGTTGTACGGTTCCAGAAGGAATGGTAGAAGGGTAGGGTTTTCAACTGTGCAACAGCAGCATCAACAAGCCGTGGTTCACTGCCCCCTGAAAGTTCCATCAAACAGTTGATAATCACGCTTTCGATAAGTTTCAAAAAATGGCAGTAAATGTAAGGATTTGGGCCCAAATCAACTGGTATATAACTAACTAAACGATTTTAGTTTTTGCATACAATACCTAAGGAAGTGCACCAAAGACCAGCAAGAGCATCAAGATACTTCTTCCCATTTATGTCATAAGCATAAGATCCCTGAAACGGATATTCAGCACTAAGAATATAGAACTTTAGAGAGATTCAACATAAAAAGAAAACCCAGGAAACAAGTACATGCCTCGGACTTTGCTATCACCAATGGATGCAAATCAGAACTTTGCCAACCTGCTGTAAATGGGGCCAACATATCATGACCTTTGAATCTGCAAAAATTAATAGACATAAGCATTTGATAAACGCATATTTAATACTGAAAGTATACTTTCCACAAAATGGACCATGAACCAAGACATATGTTGTGTAGACTGAAACAAAGAGTATGTACCCCTGATCAACATTTGAATCTGTTGCTTTGTCTTTCTGCAGAGCTTCAGAGCTATAAATTCGAGAAACTGCAGGAGCACCACCTTGGAGAGGGTCTGAGAGGGTTCTAGCAAATGCAGATTGTCTTGTGCATGGATGAAGCTATATTTACAGAATAGGAACAAATCCAAATAAAAATTTAACAAAGCATAATATTTGAAAGAGACTATTTGACATCTAATGCAAGCAGTTTGATTTATGTTGCAGAGTACACGATAACGAAGTCAGCAGTGATAGTGAAACGTAGGTAATGCAACCACTAAATTTCTGATCATTAGTACAGCAGTAACTTAGCCAACCCGAAGAATCGGATTTTGATTTCTCTAATTTAAAAAAGTTCAACAGAGATTGTTTTTTTGGCCAACAAAGTTCAACAGAGATGATCATGATAAACAAATCCAGGCCGAGGAATTGAAACGGCCAAAGAATGCAAATGTGAGCGAGAAAGTGATCCAGCAAATAGCACGCATAACGATTAACATTGAATTTGAGAAGAAGCAGAAGATTTGAAACCTGGTTTTTGAGGGTGGAGCGTATAACTCGATTGATCACCATACTTGTTTGCTATCCGCAATCAGTTTGTGAAAAGATTGTCCAACAACTCCGGAATCAGTTTCACTTGAAGTTAATGATGGAGGTGAGTGGTGAGATGGATTGGTCTAGCTTTATATAGACAGTGACGAATCAGTGCATGTGCAGCGACTGCTAGGCGAAAATGCCAAAATGGAGTGTTTTTCTCAGTGTTCCGTCCCACTCTCTTTTCCTATGTTTATAGGCAATTGGAATCGTCGTCAGCAGGCGATGAATGTGACATCCATCTGAGAGAATACGACAAACACTGTTTAGGATAAAATATACGTTATTGCTATTGGCTAGTTGATGATAAAGGAGAGCAATTTTATTTTTTTGGCCAAGTAAGGAGAGCAATTGAAATCTAATTGAATTAAGAAAAGATTGTACTTGTTTCTTTTTACTATAAAGTGACTTTATCATATAGTGTAAAGGTGAAATTGGACTCAATTTATCTTTAATTTTACAGAAACACATTACATTGAAATGACATAAACTTTATGTCACCTTACATTGAAATGACATAAAGTTTATGTCATTTCAATGTAAGGTGTTTCTGTAAAATTAAAGATAAATTAAGTCCAATTTCACCTTTCACCATACCCATGAAATTATATATGCTTTTGCTAAGAACCTGGTAGTAAAATCTGCAGATAGGTATGAGTGAAGCAGATTCTTGAACCTAGACGACTTCAGACTCCATTGGTTGCAATTTCTCGCCTTCAACAGTTTTAACATATTTTAGTAGCATCCATCGAACATGACTGTACAAGCAACGAAGAAACCTAAGGTTGCATAATGATAGTTGCACATAAGAAGGCAAAGTCCATGAATCACAATCAACTATTTACCATTCCCTTATTAGCTACCGCTGAAACCAGCAATATCAGCATCTGAGCTGCCTCCACAAGAAGTATTTACTCACTCTTCAATTTCAGACAAATCACTTGAATCGGACAAAGGAGAAGGTCGATACCCAGCACGCTGCATCTCCGTGGCAAGTCCCCCCAACATATCATAAATCTCATTACTTTTACGGTGGGTCTGATCCCTTGATGCAAAATAATTTAGATCTCCCGATATATCAATCCAACTTTGGCCAAGATCTTTTCTAAAGCCTTTTTCTTGCATCTCCTCTCTCACTCTATCGACACTGTCCCAGCTGCCTTCCTCTGCATACATATTTGAGAGTAACACCTTATACCCTGACAATCTGTTGCCAGTCCCCACCAATTTGTCCAACTTCTCACAAATAACTTCTGCCAAATCAAATTGCCGATGAACTCTACAAGCTCCAAGAAGTGAACCCCAGGTTTCTAAGGTAACCTCATCTTCATCCAATTTACTAACATACTCGAATGCTTCCCATACTCTTCCAACTCTCCCCAACATATCTGCAATGCAACAGTAGTGCTCTTTTGATGGTGCAATATTGTATTCAGACTCCATTGAAGCAAATATCTTAAGACCTTCTTCAACTAAACCGCTATAGCTACATGCAGATAAGACAGCAACAAAGGTGATAGCGTCTGGCTTAATCCCACGCTGCTTCATGGAGTAAAACAAGGAAATGGCTCTCTCACCTAATCCATGCTGACCATAACCAAGGATCATTGTGGTATATGTCACAGAGTTCTTCTCTGGAGTATAATCAAAAATAGTTTCAGCATCCTTAATGACTCCTAATTTGGAGTACATATCCACAAGAGTCGTGGCAACAAATACATTTTGGTCTAGCAATCCACGAACAGAAAATGCATGTAGTTCCTTACCAAAATGCAAACTTCCGACTGAACTAGTAACGGGAAGGATTGATGCTATTGTGACAGCATTTGGCATGACATTGCTATCCATCATCTTCTGCAGTGTTGAAAAAACTTGTTCAGCATATCCGTTTTGTGCATAACCAGAGATCATAGAATTCCACGTAGCTTGATCTTTGTCATTCAAAGACTCACAGTGGAAGATTTCCTCTGCATTGCCAATCAAGCCACATTTAGCATACATGGCTATTAGATAACTACCCATTCCTTCAAATTGTATTCCCTTTCTAACTAGATAGGCATGGATCTGCTTTCCGAGATGTATACTCTTAAGATTGGATGCAGCAGAAAGCAAAGCGGCTAGTGTAATTGGGTCAGCCACAAAACCTTGTTTCTGCATCTCATATGCAAGCATCAACCCTTCATCATCCATCCCATTTTGCACAAAAGCAGATATCATTGCATTCCATGAGATAACATCTCTTTCTACGATCTTATCAAAAACTTGGAATGACATTTCAATAGCATTGCATCTAGAATACATGGTAACCATAGTGTTCGATATATTGATTGGTACAACCTTAAACTTCTTGAATATATAGCTGTGAAGCTGTAAGGCCAAATCCAATTGCTGCATTAGTGAAACAGATGTTAAGGCCATGATGAGGGTCACCTCATCGGGATCATTTTCCTCACCTTCCAGCATCCATATAAAAAGGTTCAACCCATCAAATGAAAGATTGTTCTGAACATACGCACTAATCATTGTGGTCCAAACTTCTGTATTTTTCTCCAAACAATGGTCAAAAATCTTCCTCGAAATATCAAGGCAACCAAGCTCCGCATACATGAATATAGCAGAACTCACAACATACAAGTCATTAACAAAGTCATCACCGGATTTGAGGATCAGACCATATATAACGTTTGCTAGCTTAACACGACGGATGTTCGATATAGCAGGAAACACATTAACAAAACTAACTGGACTAGGTTGAATTCCCATTCTCATCATCACCCTAAATTGCTTAACCGCTTCCAGATACCTTTCACTTCTCACGTACCATGCTACCAAAGTATTCCAAGCAACCACATTTCTTTTGCGCATTGTGTCGAAAACGTTCTGCACCAAATCACATTTCCTATCGTCAAAACCTCCAACACCACCTGCTTCACTGTCAGTGCTGCTTAGACACGTAGCATACATACTTAACAGAGAATTATGCACAATCCGACTTGGGTTACTTTGGCAACGTAGAAGATGAGCGTGTACGGCCTTACCAAGCCTTAAATCTCGTGTCTCAGCGCAGGCCTTGAGAGTGGAAGAGTACGTGTAGGAATCGCAATGAACTGCGGGAGTTGCTCCCTTCATTTGGGCGTAGAAGAGGAGGGCCTGATGGGGCATATGGTTACAGATGAAGCCGATGATAAGGGTGTTCCAAACAGCGGTAGTCGGACGAGGAATTGTATCGAACAGTTGGCGGGCAAGATGAGTCTGGCCTTCTTGGCAGAGACGGCTGAGGCGGGAACGAACAGAGGGTGTTTTCAGGTTTGGGTTTGTCGGAACTAGGCTTGCCGGAGGAAAGGGATGTTCGGTAGTGGTGGGGGAGGAGTGTGAGGAAGGGGAGAAGGGGAATGGAGGGAGAGCTGAGGCGGTCGCCATTGTAGAGTGCTTTGCCTGTGGAAGGTACGTTAGAAACAGCTCTCAGCTCCGCCTCTGGTTGGTTATAAGATAGTGTTGAGATGACAGTTATAACAACTCTCTTACATGACCCGAGACAGGCAATGTTGCGGGAAAAAATGCATAATCATGATTATAATCGTTACCGTTTAATATGGTTAACCGTACCATTATAGTGCGGTGCGATTATGATGATGAATTTTCTACCCATAATGATTATGGTATTTGAGTTATACCATGGTTATTCTATAAATATAATATTTATTTATTATTAATAAACTATTTATATAATATACTAAATATAAATTATATAATTGAAAATTTGAAATTGTTGAAGATTGAAGGCGCCAAAGTCTAACGATAACAATATAGATTGATGTATTTTTTAAAATAAAATTTTCGATCTTTTATTATATTACATGTGTTAAATGAATATAGGTATACGGTTAAAACCATGATTAATAATCACGGTTATTTTAATGGTTATGGTATTAAAAATTATACTCATAATGTTTATGGTGGTGATTTAAAAATATGGTATGATTATGGTATTTGACATACCTACCAACAGCCCTACTCTCTTCCCTCCATCCATTCGAAGAAATTAAAAATCTTTAATAACAAATTACACTTAACGAACCAATAAAATCCTTAGAAAATGTAAATTATCACCATTTTAATCAGACCATTCGATATACCGAATGAATGTCAAAACGATAAAGCCAATCCAAAATAACGAAAATTATTAAAACAGTGAATCCAATAGTATCTTCTACGAGTGTTCAAAAACATCCTCGGCAACATAGTATGTTTTAGAAAAAACAAAAGCAAAAAAAATAAAGACACCAATCCTCTGGTCTTGGTAGATTAAGCTCTGTGTACTAAAACGAGCACCAAGGTTACAACCCTAGGCGCTCTAAACAAACTTAGGAAGCACGGAATCTATCCAACAGAACGCCAAACTACTAAAAAAAACTGAACCTTGAAGCGCAAGAAACTCTTATTTTACTCAATCTTCAAGAACCTCCTCGGCAACATCCAATAACTCCTCGACCTCGACTTCCTTAGCCTCGTACTCTTCTTCCGCATCACTTTCTTCTCCATCCCTCAACTTTTGCCTGTCCAGCTTCTCTTCCTCTTGCAGCTGCTTCCACCTTCCGAGCCATTTCTCCCATTCATCCTTCACCATCTTCCTTCTTTCCCGTTCTTGCTCGCTCAATTGGAGCGACACATCCTGATCCTCTGCCTCGTACTTCTTGCTATACTTCTTCAAATTCTTTGCAATCTCCTCTTCTTTCTCGGCAGTCAGTGGGGATGGCGGCCGAGGGCGCCACATAAACTGGAAGAAATGGTCCTTCAAGATACGATACAGCAACTTCCCATTAAACGACCAGATATTAAACCCGTTCTCCATCTCGTGATGCACAGATGTCACGATTGTAGCCACATATCTCCCTGTGGGATCCCACTCGATGTCTGTAGCCATGAAATGTTCTGCTGTGGCCATGGTTTCGAGCTCGTCCACATTGTAGAACTCCAGCTGTCCGTTGAAGTTCTTCAACCCAGCAAGAACAATGTACCGACCAGAAGGAGACCAGAACAGGGCATTGGCTTGCTTACCTTTGAGGGTTGTCAGTTTAGAGACCTTGACAGTGTTGTTTCCACTCTTCATAGTGTAGAAACTTATGTCGGGTTTAGGGTTGTCTCCGTGGATGACTGCAAATCTGTGTCCCTTTGGTTCCCAGGCAAAGGCAATGATCTTGTCGTTCTTGTTTTCGAGTTCCAGGACTTCGATCGGGATGTCCCGTTCCTTGATTCTGAAGAGCTCGAATCCTGTGTATGTGCTTTTCTTGGTTTTGGTGTAGCGGTCGACTTGGACTGCAAGGTAGTCGCCGTTGCTCTGCCAGTACATTTTGCAGTCACTTACACTGAAGAGGTTCTTCTGCCTCAGTTCTTCCTTTCCAGGGATTTGGACAAGACTAACCTACAAATTTCAGGAACAAAATAAATCAAAAAGCATATTAATGAGTAATGATCAATACCCAATCCGTAGGTTATCAAGAAGCCAAAAACATTTACTTTATTTACATATAAACCCAATCCAATTTACTTTGGTCAGTCCCACTTTTCCATCTGAAAGTGATGGAACAGAGGCTTGGGTACAAATAATAGGTAAATAGTTCAGGTAACAATACTGTAATTATCTTTTCTTAGAACTCCTTATTAACTGGCACTTAATTAGTGGGATTGAGGAAGTAAGAGCCCTTACCCTTGCAGGTTGGTTTCCACCACCGAGTTCAGGAACAAAGAGAGCGAGTATCGGGTCAGTAGGCGACCAACAGAAGTCCACAACATTTTCAACTTTCATTGACTTCTTGTCCACAAGTGTGAAGTTTTCAGTCTCGTAGACAGAGATGATGCTCTTCCCAATTCTTGCAAAATACTTATCATCTCTTCCACCTGCCCACCTATTGGATTAACAGATCACCACAAACTTAGCAACCTGATTTTAAAAAAATAATAATAATAGAGGTTGATAGATACTTTTATACGTAGATAAACCGAGGAACTAACCTGAAGATAGGCCAATTAACACCTCCAGTTGCTCCAACACTGAAATCGTCAGCACTTCCTTTGAAGTCTCTCATGCATTTTCCAGTTCTTGCATCGAAGATATTAATCACAACCCTCTGGAGGACAGGTATAGCCCAAATGAGGAGTTATAACTAAATAAAGAACCCCCAATGCAAAAGAAAGAAGACATGAGAGATAATATGTACCTGAGTATCACGGGCATTGCTTGGCTCCTGGCTGCTATAGGTGACTAAATACTTCTCGCCAGGTGAAAAATCAATAAGCTTAACCTGAAATTTAGCACTATATTAACACTATATCAAAGGTGAAGAAGATGGGAAATACGTGTCTACACCAAAAAATTTGATCAGCAACTGACAAACAGAATAGATTTAGAACCTGAGGATGAGCAAACCGCATAAGACGATTAAAGGTAGAGGCACCACCCCACACAGCAGCCCCCTGCCTGTGAACAGTTGCCAAATAACTTCCAAGGGGAGACCACTGCACAAAGCTTTCGGTCCAGAACTGTTGCCAAAAAACATACCAAATTAACCAAACAAAATCTATACAATTGGTAATAATATTAGATAACCACCAAAAAACTAAAGTGAACGTCTTATAAGCATTGCTGAAGTAGCTAATGCACGTTTCTAAAACATAAATGAAATATGTCATTTTACGTACAATTTATTTTTCTTTACAACCGTGAAAAAAGACCAAAGAAACCCACTAAACCAGGAGCATGGCACCACACACAACATTCATTCAGAATCCTTATACTACGTTGTGAGATTTTTGTACTCACAGTACGCCTGTAAACAGGGTCAGGCTTCAATTGCCTCGCATCATTCCAAAACACCTCAGTGTCATTTCCAGCACGGATAACAAATTGGTCACGAGCTTTTTCATCCATAAGCCACTGGTGCAGATTCTCCTGAATTATAAACAACACAGATATTCACATTTAGCAAAAGACAAAAAATTGTTAAGAACACAGCAACATCTACTTTTTGAAATCTGAAATGGAAGCGTGGAAATATTCTCATCCAGAATTCGTTTTTCTGGTAGACCAAGAAATTTACATAGGCAGAGACACTGTTGGATTGATCTAGTTTAAAATAGTAAGCCTTGAATAGCAATGATTACCCCGGGTGTATATGGCGTAATCTCGGGAGGTGCCCATTGATCCGGCACTCTACTGAACTTCTCAATGTCTTCAAACATGTTCACAGCAAAAATATGTGCCCTGTCCAGCTTGTACCCAGATGTAGTCTCCCTTGCCAATTCAGCCTCCTGATCAATAGTTAAAGTGAAACAACTTCATCAATAACTTATCAACAGCCATAAATGATGCCAATATTACAACAAAAATAGTTTACCAATTATGAAAAATAAGTACAATTTAGTAACAATGTAGTAGAATCAAAATTTACCTTTTAAACAAAACATAAAATATTAACAACTACACAGTCAGTGATAGTTCAACCTCAAAACTGGTCCTAGACACTTCCTTATTAAGGATATAAGAATGTCTACAAGTTAGTATACTTGCCAGTTTCGCTTTTTAACAGCATAAGAACTGAATCATATGATGATACTTGGAATAGAACAAACCTGAGCGGTATTATACTCAATGAAGCAGTAACCAAGAGTCTTCTCCTTAGCGTCAACTGGCATCCAAAGCCCGCCCTCCTTGATAGTACCGATCTGACTGTAAATTTTCCGGATTACACCTTCAAGTTTCTCAAATTTTTCCTTGGGAACAACTGGGAGATTGTCAACAACGATAATGTTCCCAAGTCCAGTGTCTAACTCCAGATTGTCTTCCTGATAGAGATCTTCATCCTCGCTAGGAAAGTGGTGCAGGAAATATCATCAGAAACCCTCAAAACTAGCACAATAAAAGTTCAGTGTATCTCCATAATCTATATTGGTTTTGAAGTGTTAAGGTAGTTAATCCATGCAAGATCTCTACATGACTATCCTCAGCACGCTCAAATAATTAATTTCCAATTTCCTCTTCATGGATTCCTGTGAAATATCGACCCAGTTGTACTTCCCTTCGTAATCGAAATCCAAAAATTGAAGATTTAACAATACTCATGCTGTGGGAATTCAACTCAATGATCAAAAACACCATAAAAGACAATTTGGACAACTAAAACCAGCAGTGATGAGTAAACCTACCTTTCAACTTAAAAGAGATATTTCAATTCTCGGGAAAAAACAAAAAAAAATGTGTTTTTTCGATCAAATTAAACCCGAGAACGAAAATAATAGTATACGAAGTTTCCAAGATTCCAAGTGAGCTAACCTTGGTATACCAAAGTCTTCACCAGGCGGGAGCTGAACTCCGCTAACATCGATATCCGGCAGATGGATGCCCAAACGGGATGAGATCTCCTCTATTAATATGTCTGCCATGGCAGCTGTTATCCAACTGCAACAACCTACAAATATTTAAGAAATCCGACGCTCAACGGAGAGAAAAAGCTTTGCATAGGTCAAAGAAACCAGCATCAAATTCATCAAATCCTAATGAAACTTGCCAGGCTTGAGGATTAGGGTTGATAGGAAAGAGATGAGAAAGGCGCGGCGCGGCAAACTGCACTCTGATTCTTACGCCCTCACAAAGGGAAGGAAACATATAAAGTGGGCTTGGTCTAGAAATGGTCGGCCCGACCCATATTCTCACCACATGAAGTCATAAACTTTTTTTTCTACTAAATAGATTTTAAAAAAAAATTAATAAATTTTTTTACATTTATAAACATGTTTGACTTAGATAAGATTAAAATAATTTTTTATATTAAATTAAGAAGAAAATTTATACTTGATTTATTATCTTACAAAGCAACTTGTTATCTAGAACTTTTATGTAAATGTTAAATATTTTATCGGGTTAATTGTTTCATGTTTTACTCATGTGATCGGTTAGTACCCCTATTTTGTTTCTTGATACTTTATATTTCAGAATGTTGTTCGTTAGTCTAAATTATTGTTGACGTCAAGTTTGACTAACAGAATAGTAACGTGACAAATGAAAAGAAAATTAAGATAAATAGGAAAAAAATTAGGAACAATTTAAAAAATATTTTAAACTTTATATATTAATAAAAATAAAAATGTTTATATATTTATATAATTAGTAAAATTCAAAAAATAAAACTAAATTCAAAACAATTAAAATATAAATTCTAAAATACAAAATTATTGTTTATAAAATTATTTTTAAATAAAATATCGAAAACAGAAAATAGGAAAAATAAAAAACTAATCAAGGACCCTTGGGTCCAATTGACCTAGATAAGGGCTGAACGCCTGAACCGTGGGCTGGGTCAATTGGACCCAAAAGTTCTTGACTATTTTTTTTTTCTTTCCTGTTTTTTAGTTTTTTAAAATAAAATTATAAATAATATATTTTAAAATTATAATTGATTTACTTTTAATTTCTAAATCGTTTTTAGTTTTTTATAAATTATTTTAAATAATTTTTAGAATTTTTATATGAAATGTGTATTTTTTATTATTTAAATTAAATATTATATTATATATCTACGTGACAATTACAGGTTGCTTACGTGGTGTTATTGTGATGATGACGTAGCACTACGACATCCTAACAAATGGATTATATGACAACATCTTAAAACATAACGTATCATTCGAGCACACACATAAACTTATAGTAGACATAATATAGTATACTATATATTATTATATGTGGAAGCAGTAAAATGACTGTATATACATATATATGTATGTATAATTTTGTACATATCGTATTATATTGTCATTCAAAAACTAAAAAATAACGTATAATTAGCGTTATTTAATTCGTAATTAAATTATCTACACATTGTAGTTTTTTTTTGTAAGTATATAATTAAATTTATCACCTAATGCATTTAATTATTTTGGTTAAATTATAGGACAAACATGTTAGGTTAAAAAATTAAATATATTGATAATAAAAAAATTCAAAAAAATATCCTAGAGGTAGATAATTGAATTTCGTAATAAATATCGTTAACCGTGATGAGTTTGGACTTACATGGTACGAGTTATATTTTTTTAAGTCAAATTTTCATATCTTAACTTACTGCAAAGTGAACTAGGGGTGAGCGGTTCCGGGTACCCTGTAAATTTAGGGGTTCCCGGAACCTACCCAATTGAAAACTGGGTATTACATTTTGGAACCGGAACCTACCCGTTTAGTTTTGGAACCGGAACCTACCCGGAACCTGTTTGTACAAACGGTTCCGGGTACCCTGTTAGGAACCGGTTCCTACGCATCCTCGGTTCGGTTCCGAATCGGTACTGGTTCGGTTCTGGTTCGGTACAGGGTCCGGTTCGGTTCCAGACGGTTCCGATTCTGGTTCAGTTCCAATTCTGGTTTAATACCAAATACACAATCCATTTCAGTTCTAAAACTGAAACACATACAATTCTAAGTTAAAGTACAAACCAAATAGATCACTACATTGATTCATAATAATGTAACAAAACACACAATTCCAAACACAATACGTATTTCTTCATGTACCAATATTTTCCACGTCCAAAATTCCACTCAGATCTATGAAAAAAAAACAAAAAAAAACGTTAATAGACAATCGTTAATACTATATTACTATGTGATATATAACCAAAATGAAGTAAATAAGTCATGAATTTAGAATATTGAATAATGAATACCTTGTTCATATTTTTCAGCATCTTCCATGTATTGCTCAATTGTAATAGGCAATGGGGATCTTCTAAGCCAATCTTGAGTACAAATTAAAGCTTCCACAAGATTCACACTCAGTGAACTACGAAATTGATCAAGCACACGCCCCGATGTGCTAAAGGTTGATTCAGATGCTACAGTGGTGATCGGAATTGCTAAAATGTCTCTTGTCATCATAGCAAGCACCTTATACACTGTTTTCTTTTCTTTCCACCAAGACAGTAAATCAAAATCTTTTTTTGTATCCTTTTCACATTTCTCTTCAAGATACCTCTCTAAATCATTTTGGGATGTCACGTCAACGTCCATATCATTCTGCTTATTAAACCATTATCTTATCTTTGATGGATCCATACTATCAACAAGAGGGACACAACCATCAGCGACTCCACCACCATCACTACTTGTTATCGATGCAAGTACGGGGGCAGTATTTGTTCCCGGTCCAGTTGCAGAATCAGATTCAATAGCATTGCAACTAATTGAATCGTTGTTATTCATTATCTGTCACAATTCACAAACAAATAAGATTCACATATATATTATACCCGTAAGCATTGCCAATGATGATTACATTACAGTATTTCTTCCATAAGTATTACAGATCGTAATAACACTAAATGACCAGTTAACAGAAATGTAATTTTGAAATATCAACATAATATAAAGTTTGCATGCAATACAGATGGGTTGAAATTTGAAAGACAATGACCTTGTTTCAGTTTTTAACTTTTCGAAATAGAGCTATTAATTTAATGGAATTTTCATTTATATATACATATGCATGACCTATTCCTCTTGGTGCATTCACTAACGAAAGAAAATATTGTAGAAAGCTCAATTACATTTTAGAGGGGGGTAGTAAAAAGCTCAACTACCATTCAACAGCTACCCATTACTACAGTCAGTGTCACACTCACTGTTGAGTTTGTTCAAGAAGTGAACTCTTCCAGTAACGCACACCACTCTACTTTGTGCATTGATTGTTCCATAAATTATTGGGAATAAACGTAGAGAATGTGATATAGTCCAGTATTAAGTAAATAGATAATCCTTTCGCTTCTGTAGTCGCTGTTAAAAAATAAGGAACCAGAAAACTTCACTACAGTGTACCACAAAATACAGATCATCACCGGTCTATTGAGTGTTGTACCTATCAATCAATCAATCCGTCAGCCCAAATTTAATATTTTTTGAATAATTTGAATCACAATTAAAATATTTACTCACTATAATTTTTTTAATTTATTTTAATACATACATAATTTAATTTATAATTAGTCATCAAAAAAGGAATAAAAACAAAACAAAACTACTCTTGCTACCCATTGGTAGCGTATTTTGTAAAAAAACAAAATGTAACGCTCTATCCACGATAGCGCTTATATACAGATTTCTAAATATATCTTTTGTATACTTCCTTTTCAAAAAAAGTTTGCATAGTGCTTACTTTTTGAAAAAACTCAACTATATGTGAACAAAGAAATAACTATTTGGGGACAGGAGTGAAATTTCTATAGGTCCAAGAGAGACTTGCACGACGGGCTATTAGCATTATAATACCAATGTTAGACCCAATCAACCATTGTAATATGGTTGTAACGATTCAACCTTTCATCTCTTAACTAGAGATATCAGGTTACACTGGGAATGAAAAGATATTCATGATCATAATTTTAGATGTGGAGCAAGCAGTCTAAGCAAGCAGTTTTGAAACATTTAGCATCACAAACGTCATGGAAAGACAGTCTGCGGTTGAATATCAATCAGAATGAATACTCCAAGATTCTGAGACCAAAGAACAAATTTTAGCTCAACTTCATCCAAGATCTAAGTTGATTAAAGATGTGATGCATTAGCTTTTCAAATAGACACTTAGATAAACACAACAGACCAAATCTTTACTTCCATAGCAGGAATGATGTTTCAGGGAAAAGCAAAATGAGAGCCAAACAAGATGCTAAGGATACAATGGAAATGATCTCACACAGAAGCTGAGCTAACAACATAAGCATATACCATATCATAGATAGGCTAGAATAGAATAGCTTCAAGGGTTAATCTTGGGGGCTGAATATTATTTGTCAGCTAAACCTTTTTTTGTTTTACAAATTATTAGCCAAACATATATAAAGATGGAAGACACTAACTCCTTATATAGCTAAATGGTTAAGAGAAACTTACATTTTGTTCATTATCTTACTATTGTCGTTTGTACAGATTGTTAAATGAATTTTTGAAATATTTACAATTTGCTAGCTGAATTTTAGAAAGAAGACAAAAATTATAGTTTGCTAAATGAATTTGGATGACACGCAACAATCTGGCACCATTTAATAATAAATTATTCAGAGCTAAAAAATTAAAACTTGACTTAAGTTTAACTAACAATTTATCTTAAAACATTATAATAGCAAAATGTTCGAAACTTCAAAATTCCTGGAAAATACAATCACGAGGCACGCCTTGAATTTTCAAATGCTAGGGTTTATGGGAAGCATCACGTGAAAATACAAACAGTTCAATCCGACCATCGTTCATGATAACTCTGAAAAGCTAAATCGAAATCAAATTCAATCAGTAATAGTCTTGAAAAGCAGCAGAGACTAATAAAAATCTACATTCAAATACCACTCTTATTTCTGGGCGACGGGGGGGAGTTCCGAGGAGGCTAGCCTGCTGGAGCTCGAGCTCAGTCAGCTGCTGCTCGCGGTCCATCTCGATGATCAGTGGCACGAAAAGAACGAGGAAGGTAGTTCCGACGATCCAAGCGGCCTTTCCGGTGCTCTTGAGAAGTTTCTTGGTGACGAACGCCGTGTCGGATGCGGCTTGCTTGCCTCTGGAAACGATCGGCGACTGCGATATCCTTGAAATGATACTCATGGCGCCTTCGCCGCTGGCCTTGTTAGGGTTCCGCCTGTCGGGAAGGGAGACTCCGCCTCTACGGGATTGGGATGCCATGGCTGATCGTTGTCTGCAGCAGCCGCAATCACGAAGTTGGGTTCAGATTTCAGAAGAGCTCAGAGCTTCGCCGAAATGGTCTGCTGAATCTTAGATCACTTTATACGGTGGCATGACGGGCTTTCGTTGGTTCAGAACGAAACCCAAACATTTCGGGATCTGCTTATGTGATTACCCTTCGGGCCGAGCTATGCCCGAGCCCAATTAGGTTAGCCCTTCTCGTTAAATTATCTGATTGAATTAATTAATTATTAATTAATATACTAAACAAAATAGGAAATTAATACCAAATCTATACACCATGTCAAAAAGGGTAAGGAATTTTTTTTATTAAATAATTACTTATATTTTATTAATTGATCACATGGTCAAATGCTCTTTCGTTTTCTCTATCATTTATTCTTTTGTTTTCTAGTTTTAGAAGGCAAGTGCATTAATTTCAAAATATGACAATTTCAGAATTGAACGGAAGAGTAATGATGTTGCATTTTAACCATACCTAAGAAATATGTAGGTGTACTACAAGACATTAAAAATTTGTTAATGTAAATAAGAGTTAAATCTTAAATGTGAAAAATAACTAATATGTTTGTCGATAATATTTTTAGACGTAATTTTTTTTTACGTTTGTTTTGAATATACTATGTTTTATTATGTTAACTTTATATGAAAACGTTATTTTTTTTGTGTCGCAGTTTCGTTAACTTTGATTTTTTTTTTGGCCATTCGTTAACTTTGATGATTGTATAAGTTTTGTTGCCATATCAACACATGAATAACCACAATGTAAAAAGTAAAAATATTTTATTCAAAATATGAAATTTATTTTTTAAATAATATACATAAAAAAATAGAAAAAATCAATTATGTTTTTTAAAAAAAAATAATTTTCAACTATTTAAAATATCACATTGTCCCCTAATGTTTGATTGAATTTTATTTTTCCCATAATGTTTAAATCGTAAATTTTTTGTCCCTCTTGGTTGGTCAAAGTGTAAATTTGTCCCCTCTCTCAATTTTTTCATTCAGATTTAATAAAATTTGTTTTGAAAATTGCAAAAATAACAAAAACTTTAAAAAATGTCACAATTTAATCATTCTAATTTTTTTAATGTTATAATTGAATTCTAATTCGATCGGATCTCGATTGAACCACAATCGAAGGATGAGATATAGGATAAATTGTAACATTTTTTATTTATTTTATATTATCATTAGTGCAAATTTGAAAACTCATTCGGTTAAATTTGGAAAGAAAGGTAGAGAGAGTGCACTTACACAGTGCGCTTACACTTTAATAAAATCCGAATAAAAGGTAGAGGATAATTTTGATTTTGACCTTACAATAAATAATTATTTGAGAAAGAGAGTAAAAGAATAAATTACTTTCGTTCGTCTTGCAACACAGCTATAGCTGCTCACCGTTTAGAACCTACGCTGTGGCCATATTAGGGTTTTAGAGCTTCTGCGTCTCTGCTGTTTACCGCAGTCTGCCGTTTCATCTGCCACAGCTTCGCTCCAGCGCATGCATTTCTAGAGGAGACGCTCAGAATCAAAGGAGTCTAAAAATGGCGTCTGCTGTTCAGGTCATCCATCCAACCCTCTGCACTCACACCTTAAATTTGTGTATTTGATCCCTCTTTTAGCCTACCATCTCACTCAAGCTTCGGAATTTTGCAGGTTGGTTCGTACTTCGTGGGACAGTATTACCAGCTTCTCAAAGAACACCCCGAGTTAGCGCATCAGTTCTACAATGAGTCAAGCTCCATGGTTCGGGTCGAGGGGGAGACTAGTGAATCCGGTTCGTCGATGCTGGTAATTGATAAATAAGTTCAGCTAATATGTGTCTTTGATTTCTTTTACTTTACTCGGTTCCAATGGAGCCAGTCCCTGAGCTCTCGACTAGGAAGCATTTCCATTGATTCTGTAAGCACAATGCGTGATTGTTTCAATTTGGATAATTGGCATGTTTCGATTGACTGGCTTTTCTTTTGTGGTACATTTATTTCGGAGACTGATTTTGCTTATGATATTCTCCTCATGTTTGGTGCACAGCAAATCCATGGTCTTCTCCTGTCTTTAAATTTGACTTCAATAGAGGTGAAGACTATAAATTGCCTTGAGTCTCTGCGTGGGGGTATTTTGGTGGCAGTTTCAGGCTTGGTTAAAACGAAGGATTTCAATGGCAAGAGAAAATTTGTCCAAACCTTCCTCCTTGCACCTCAGGATACTGGTTACTTTGTATTAAATGATATCTTTCAGTTCTCCGATGACAATGGTGTTTACCAGCATCCACCTACATCATTGGTCAATAGTGTTCCACAAATGCATTTCAGCACATCTTACAATGCTCCAGAACAGGGTAAGGATTCGTTGGCCAGAGTACTATAGAAAAGTGAAGATAATGTCAGCTTCTATATTGATTTCTGTTTGTGCCATGTTTAAGTACTTGTTTGCAGCTCATATCAACTCATCCTTGGTTATTCTGTGCAACTGAACAACATACACTAGTAAACCGTTCAGGAGTGTCACATATATTATCAAAAGAAGTTAGACTAAGTAATTAATGTATTTCAAGTTGTGCTTTGCAACAAACTCGAGTGAGAAAGTGAAGATAAAAGCTAAAACTCTAAGTATACGTTTTGGAAAGAATTTATGGGGCTTCTCATTCTCCATAATCGTCAATCACATTTTTCGTTTGTCTTTCTCTTTGTTGTATGAGCATGCTTAAAGCTAGGATTGCATGTTTTTTCAATGCGTTGTTGAATCTTTTATGTGCTGTTTGAGTATTTCTAGAATCTATCGCTCTTTATTTTTTCTTCATGTTTAGAATGTAGGCCCCCTTCCATTTATATTCACAAGTGTGTTGGCCTGTGCAGTTTCTAGCTACTTCTTCGAGGAAGAGGCTAGAGAATACATGAACTCAGTAAACAAAGAAGACTCTAGAGTCGATGAGTGGGGTCAAGACAATCAAGTTCACTACTACGACCAAAATACTCCAGTTGAGGAGTACAATATACCAGAACAAAATCACTTTGATGAAGTTGAGCTTGAAAGGGCATTGGAAAATTCTTATGCAGAGGATGTATCTGTTTCCATGCAAAATTTGTCCATGGTGTCTGACGCTGTAGAAGAACCCACGGAAGAGCTGAGCAAGAAAACTTACGCATCTATTGTATGAATCTCTCCCATTGGTTCTGATTTATTTTCTTCGTGGCGTTTTTGGCGTTTTGCTATTAATTAATAAGGGAGATGGGTAGATAATTGTTGAATAGCATGAGGAAAGCACCATTTGAATTGGAAGTTCTCTATTAGTAGTACTGCTGGACTAGTTCATAGGGAAATATAAGTTATTCTTTTAAACAATGGACGACGTATTCAAATACCAACTAACTAAGCATGAATAATGAATATTACCTCGATATGAGGCTCAAAGTTAAATCGCTTTAGAAACAAAAGTAGATAAGGCATGGGTTCAAAGAGGACGTTTTTAAACAATTGTGTATTACTCCGGAGATACATGGTACTGGGTCTTTTTGCTTTGCACAATCAGCGAAAAGATGCTTTCAGTGATTTGTAAGTTACTCAATAGCATTTGACTCTGGTTTCTCTTGGTAATTTGTTAGTTGGGAGTTTCTAAAGGACAAGGACAGTCCGCATCTTCTCAGACATCTTATAGTAAAGCAGCTCCTGTAACATCGGATTGGAGTTACACACCACAGCCCACTGCTGAGCAAACAAACTCTACTACAAATGGGGAGCCTGAATCTGTTTCTGAAGCAGAAGCAGCTGATAACTGTTTCAACGATGATGAAGGTTGTGTTTATACTCTTTTTAACATAATTTATTTTGATGTGGAATATGGATGGTTGGTATAAATATGAGTACTCCGGAGTCTTGTCCAGGATTTTTTTTTTTAAATCATAGCTTTTGTTCATGATTGCTGACAAAATTATTTTATCAGGTCTATTGAAATCTGTCTATGTGAGAAACTTGCCCCCTGCTGTGACAGAGGATGAAATTGCAGACGTTTTCAAGAATTTTGGCAAAATCATACCAGATGGTGTTGCTATTAAGTTGAAAAAGGTGCTTTTGGTTCCACTTGATTCTGCCTGGTGATTAAAAATGACTTCAAGATTCTAACAATTTTGTAATAAATCAGGAAATTGGCATCTGCTATGCTTTTGTCGAGTTCAAAGACTTTGTTGGCGTGCATAACGCAGTAAAGGTTTGTAAACTAGCCTTGTACAATAGCTTTTTTAAGAGATCTGTTTCCTGCCTTGACTGAATCTGCGTGTAGTGAGAATAAATACATATTGCATTTTTACCATCCCTCCATTTCGAAGGTGTCAAATCTATTCTCATCTCAGTATTTCAAAATCAGGCATCTCCAGTTCAGTTGGCTGGAAGGCAAGTTTACATTGAGGAGAGGCGAGCAAATGCAACGGGCGGTTCACGAGGAGGAAGTAAGCGCCTCCACTCCTACTTTCTTACATTTTCCGATTTGAATGCATGTTTAACTGTTTATTACAACTACCTCAGAACAGTAACAAGGAAGATGAGATATATTACAAATGAATCTAATATTCTTATTAATACAATAGAACCAACCAAAGCCCAAACAACTGAACTACAGATGGACATTTTTTTTGCGGTATAATGATAATGCAATGCAAATTTGCAAATTGGGTACATTTTTGGAGACCATATGCTACTATATTGCCATATTGGTGCTATGCCTTTGTATATATGACTGATCAGACCCCTTTCCCCTTTCGTGCGAAAATTGGTTGTAATTTTCATTTCTTCCTGTATATATTTTACTTTATTGTCAGGAAGAGGAGGGCGTTACGGATCTCAGAGTTCAGGTCGAGGATACAATTACGATAACAGCGATTATAGCCATCGCTCTAGAGGCAACGGTCGTAGTTCTCGATGAAGCCTGCAGCCTCCAACACCGATTTATTAGGTGAAAATTAATGGTGTTATTGAATTAATCCCTGATAGTTATGGATGAAGCAGTTTTGTTTCCGTTTTGTCATGTCGTCTTCGTACTTCCGAACTGATAGAATGTTATTTTGCTGTATATTGAAGCACAAGATGTTATTCATTTGATTTATGCTTATCTACTCTGGTAATTAATTGTTTGCTTGGTCAATGATTAGTTAGGTCGGTTGTGTCCAATATCAATATCTGGTTTAGATAGACTCAACCTATTGAATTAGAAATTGACCCCATTATAGTCAATCCCTCTTATATGTTGTGTCGATCCAATTCATTGACACAAATTGATAATAAATCAGGAAAGATTCATGTGATTAGTCTTGGATTTGGATTCTTGAAAAGGAAAAGTCTGAAAATAGTACTAGCATGTTTGACAAAAATGGTTTTTCAACTCAAACGATTGTTTTTGGTCTAACATGTTTGAAAATGATAGTAATTTCGTGTCACATGTGGTTCCCTAGCCAGGGCTCGAATTCAGACCAGGTCACCCAACCCTGAGGACATGGTCTGAGTTCGGACCCATACCATGTCTACCAACATAGGGACCTGGTATGGGCTCGAACCTAGACCATAGTACCACCGATTGGGGCTAAATTGGAGCTCGAATCAGTTTGGACTGAACCTGACTGAGTTCGATTCAAACGATTGGGGCTCCAATTGAGCCCCAATATGGGATCCTAGGGTCTGGGTCCGAACCCTGACCAGATCGCCCAACCATGGGTACCTGGTCTGGGATCGAACCCTGACTAGAGGACTCCTAGTTGACTTGAATCGAGTCGGAATTTGTTTGAAACATTAGTGTAAGTTTGTAGGGTTTAATTTGGTTAATTTTGTAAATATGTAAAATATTTAACATAATTTTTTAACATAAAAGTAACAGAGATACCAATTAACATAATTTTCAAACGTATTGAACCATCATACAAAAAAAAGTTGCACGAAAAACCATTTTATACAAACATATTGAACCATTTTCAGACTTTTTCCTTGAAATCAACCGTTTTGAGATGTTTTGGTGTCGATTTGGGATCGAATCTTTTTGCATTAACTTCTGTTACTGGCTTGAGAAAATACCCCAATGTTTTTTCTTCTGCGTCGTGCACTACTGCCAATTGAATGTGTTTATCTCGGATGGTCAAAAAAAAAATGTGTTTATCTCCGATTAGCATATGGAGTGCTTCCGTTGGTGAAAATTGTGTAGGTTCTAACTTCTAAGTGAATAAATTTAATGTTCAGGGTGTACAATGAAATAAAATCATAAAATAGGGTGCAAAAGTGCAATTTTTCCTATAGATATCTTCGGCCTAACACGAAGGAGACAAGGAGGTCCCACAAGAAATGGAGCTGTTCCCTAACGAACCCCACTCTTTGCCATTTCTGCAATTTTCTCTCATCGTGTTCTTTCCTCCCCAACCAACAATCCCTACAGAAAAAGGAAAAACCCTAGACCAAGACCATCATCGCTGTCCCTGATTTCTTGTTTTTGACACAATGCTCATAACTTTATCGTGTTTCTTGTTGGTCTTCGATTGGTATGAACCGATTTGATGCTTTCCCTTCAGATTCCAGAGAGGAAAACGAAAATCCCTTTTCTATAAATCATCGGTCCTGTTTTTCTCTTCTCGGGAACCGAATTCGAAATGCAAGTCGATTCCGGAAGTGGATCGGTATCGGAGGAAGACAACAACCTCGTACTGTCTTCGTCGACTCCTGATGAGTGTGAGTTAGGGCTGGGTTTGAGTCTAGGAGGTTTCGGCGGCAATGGCGGACATTTGAAGATGAACTTGAAGACGCCGAGGATCGGACCTAAAATTCTGACGGCTGAGGACTTCGATTTGGTGGTTTCTGCGTCTTCTTCTTCACCATCGTCTTGCTCCTCCTCTTCTTCAACATCTGGTAGAGCAAACGGTGGTGGTGGAACCAAGAGAGCTGCTGAATCTATCTCTGCTTCTAATGCTGCAAGGTATGCTTTTCTTTATCCTTTACTTTGAAGCAGCTTTAGAATCTTGGCTATGATCATGGAACTGTCTGTCCCATCAGCTCGAATTGAATACACGGTTTAACATTACAACTGAACTTTATGGTTATGCACTATCAAAAAAGTGATGATCTTGTTATCTTATCTCTTATTCCAATCTTTAATTTGTATATGTGCAATCATTCAGTAATTGATTAGTATCCCTATGCCTTTGGACCATGGATCCTCTCTATTTTGTGGTTGAGGATGAGATCGGGTACTAGCAGTGATCATTCATCAACATCTTATAATGAGGTATTTATTTTAGTGATGGGGTTCAGTGGAACGACCTCAATCAATGATTGGATCTTAAATATGGAATAAAGATGATCCATTTGAGGTGAAAATGGAAAGGATCTTGATTCTACATTAGATTACTTAAAATGATGTGTTTTTGCTGTGTTGATTTAGTTACAAGGGTGACAGGATCTAACCTTAAATTTCAAATAAAGATGGTCCATTTGAGGTTTGAATTCTAGATTAGATCCCTATCAGTAAGCTTGCATGTCATGTTGCCTATCATCTATCTCTGTAATCAAATCATAAAGGCTTGCCTTTTTGGTATCTTTCTTGATTCATTCCATCTCCTTTTGCCAAAACCTGTTGCTAATGAAAAATTCTGTTTATAAAATGAAAGAGCAGTCAGGTGGTAGGATGGCCTCCTATAAGAGCTTACAGAATGAATAATTTGGCTACCAATAATGGTAAATCCAAGGAATTTGACTCGGAAAGTGAGAAAAGGAATTGCAGTGGTAAGATTAATCATCAAGACAGCAGCAACTTATGCCCCAAGCCTTTTCTCGTCAAGGTGAACTTGGATGGAGTTCCAATCGGGAGAAAAGTCGATCTAAATGCTCATACTTGCTACAAGACCCTTTCTCTCACACTGGAAAATATGTTTTTTTCAACAAACTCCAAGAATGTCAATGCAGGAAGTAAGTCCTTGGTGTTGTGTTTACCCCTTGGAATAAGTTCAAGAACAAAATTTCATTTGTTTTGATAGAACATCAATTCTTGGTTTTGTATAACAGGAGAATTGAATCTGCTCGATGGTTCATCAGGGTTTGCTCTTACTTATGAAGATAAAGAGGGAGATATGATGCTTGTTGGTGATGTCCCCTGGAGGTATTTCTTGTGCAAATTCTTGGCATTGATCTTGTACTGCAAGATCATATATAGTTGATCTTGTGTGGATCTTTCACTGTACATTTTTTTATGCAGAATGTTTGTAAACTCAGTGAAGAGGCTACGAATTATGAGATCTACCAAAGCTAATGGAATCATTTGTATGTAGTAGAGAGATGTGCAGCTCTCAGATGCAATTTACAGCACGACCACACAAGAGATGGAGTAGAGAAGCCTCATATATATATATATATGTTGGAAAAATCGTTACGTAAAGAGGACAAGAAATTAGTGATGGTATTCTTTCTTTACTGTGTTTGATGTATATCTTTTATTGTTCTCTTTCTCTCTATATAAGTATTTTTCAATTTTAAGACAATTAGTGAAACAAAACATGGTAAAACAGTAAAACCAAACAATAATGCAATCAATAATATCTCAAACATCATGCATTATACCTCTGATCTTCATCTTACCCAATACATATGCCAGATTAAGATCGGGATTATGCATCATTCTTACTGCAAGGTCGAGGGTTTTGACTCTGAATTTTGTATGTTGGTCTCAACCCCAATTAACTTAATATAGTGATATTTATGAGTGGAGAATACAATCAACAGTTCGACACAAACATTTTTTTCAGTCTTCGGATCAATTCCAAAGAAAAAACTAATCAATGCCAAAGGAAATTAATTGGAAGTGCAGTGTTTGGATTCGACACAAGAATCCTTTTTCAGAAAAAATAAAAGTAAACGTAAGTGTGCTCTGAAATAATCAACATTTTTCATCCAAGTAGAAAAGGAAGAGAACCATACAACAGATCAAGTAGCCCACACCTTATTAGCTTGAATGACAGGGGGCGTGTGCTATAATGCACTCAAGAAGAAGCTTTGTTGGTTCGACAAAGTGATTGTCGGTCATTCAAATATTACCTAAATCGATCATCTTCCGATTCAAAGCAATAGAAACCAGTCTCTCAAGGATATGCATCGGGGGAGACTCTCTCGCTGACTGTGGATCCAAAGTTAGGGCCTCCTTTCCTATATGAGATTAGAAACTCAACTGGGTAACCCTTCAGTTTGCGCGGTGCTATCCTGAGATCCTCGAACTTTAACGCTGCCACCCAAAAAATAAACATCATTTATTCCCAAATCTTATGAAATTTGCATGTTTTGACCTCGAAATAGAAAGTTGTATAAAAAACTAACCATTTTCAGATACAACAGTGTCCACTGTGAGTGCATTGATCTGATCCAAGTTGAAGATGTGAGGAATGGGAAGTGGGAATGGTACTTTCTTAAGAAGTATCTCACGTGGAGTCGCAAATGCCTGCAAATATGATCAATTTTAACACAAAATCAGTAGAGTAACAACATAAATATACATTTATGGGTCAAACAATTAGCAAGGAATCTAGCTGAGGATTGTTTTCTGAATTTCATACTAACCTTAGCAATGGGAAAGGGAACCTTGACATAATGAGGCCATTCACGGATCATATCATACATTAGCTCGGCCTAGAAAATGCTTTTGAGTTTTAGTCACAACAAATTATCAGTTAAGTTCAATAAAGGCTTTGAGATAAAAGAGAATTTTCTACCAAATCATGGGTAGTCATAATCTCTGGCCCACCAAGCTCGTACGTTTTTCCCATGCTACTACCATCATCTTTCAAAGCAGCAATAACCGCACCAGCAACATCAACAACATAGACAGGTTGGATTCTACAGACATCGATATATCGTTTTAATTAAATTAATAGTATCCAATGCATTGAACTTTCAAAGAACTTCTGTGTAAGATTCAAGAAGCTGAACTGTCCAACACTTACTTGGTTGTTCCGTCTCCGAACAGTGGAAGAAAGCCCCACTTCTTTACAAAGTGAGCCCAGTTGTTCAGAATCCTATCCTCAGTACCAATCATGGTAGCAGGTCTCAACACTGTTGCCTGTGAAAGTAATTTTCTACTCAAACAGCAAGAAAGTAAATCCGGATGGTGAAAAAATCATCGCCCAACATCGGAGACAATTATAATTAAAAACCACGAAAATTGCCTCCAAAATGGCCAACCGATGGAATTAGACTGATGTATAAGAACTGTTTCTAAATTGGCCATAAAGTAAATCCTACTGAATGAAAGAGATTAGATTAAGCGTGCTTCTAACATTATCAAGCTATTATAAGCATTTCCAAGGATGCCATATACTTTCACCTTTGTTATTTTCTTAATCCACTTTGAACAGTCCCATCCCCTCTAGTAATTTTATATTATGTCTTGATCATTATTTTCCGATGCTAGATCTTACAGAAACTTCTATTACTATCAAGGAATAGAAGTGGTTCACCTCTGGCATTTCTCTCAAAACAGATTCTTCACCAGCAGCTTTGGTTCTAAGCATTCTTGATGGGGAGGAAGGTGATGCTCCCAAGGAAGAAACTTGAATGAACCTCATAATACCACCATGCTCTTTTGCAATCTAGGCGAAGGAAGCAGAAAATAATACACAGGCCAGCTGAATGAGGTTTCACATTAAGTCTATCTTATGAGCTAGGTAAAATGAATATAAACAATAAAACCACAATATACAACTTCCTAAAACAGAAACAACTTCGATGGAAGTAATAATCAATTAGTTACCGTCTGACAGTCAACATTTTTATATACGACAGTCACCAAATCTTAAAATAACAGAATACATGCATCACAACTTGTCAAATGTCAATACGTATGTTAGTAGATTAACACTGCTAATTCAATTAAGATGCAAAGTCTTTTATACGAGCTTAGGGACGTAGGCAGGTCCGATAAGTTGACAACACTAATGTTATAAAGTGTGTGTCAATCTTCACTATGGGGATATGCATTGGACTGAAAAACTCTATCTTCATGAAACAGTTCTCTATAAGTCAAATATTGATTGAATTCTCACATTTTGTAAAATGTCACCTCGAATACAAGTGGATGAGGAGATTATAGCTTACAGTTGCAAGTTGCTCTGACATGGAATGGTTTACTTCCTCAAAGCTGTAATTTCTTGTTTCATATTCCTTTCCTGTCATTATTTTCTATCATTAAGTTAGAGACATTTACTGTAACCCAACTTCAAAGAAACTTGATACAGAAGAACACAAGGTTACCAATCAGATTGACCACGACATTAGCTTTTGCCATGACTGCTTTCACGGAACTTTCATCTCTTGGATTGTATTGCATTGGTACAATCTAAACAGACCATATAAAAGTAGATAAACATTAGTTAATGGAAGATGAACTAAGAAAAAATTTTAAAGCAGCAACTGAAATCATTCCATCAAATAGAAAAGGGAAAACAACAGTAAGTAATTTGAATTCACCTGCCCTAAGTCACCCATCAATTTGAGATGACGCTGAGAATCCTCAGAGCCTCGGAATGGCACAAGAACTTGTGATCCCATTTTCGCTGAAAGGGATTTTATTTAAAAAAATAAATAAAAATGCAACTAACACTACAGGAGTACACTTGTCAAAAATTCAATTTTCTACTTCACTAATACTTATAAAACTAGCCTTCAACCTTCTGAAAGCGAATCAAAATCAAATAATGGATCACACAAATAACATAGGTCTTAAATTATGCTAACCGAGTTGTTGCACCACATATCGACCAAGAAAGCCAGTAGCTCCAAACACTGTAGCGACGATCCCACTGCAAAATCCAATATCTAATAAGAAATACATTATAAACACGCATACTTTGTAATTACACAGAGAGACCCATTTGAACATCAACACTGATCTATCTGATGAGTACATCCACATGAAGTTAGTCATGAAGAACAAATTAATTGAACATATTAGCTCAATTTCGCTTCCATGGAGCTTAAACATCGTCGCAACACTCCAAAACGTTTAGGCTACAAATAAGAAAGATTTTCCTTTGGCTAAAAATGACGATATCAATTTGATAAACGATTAAAATGATAACCATAAACCCTAAATGCTCAAATTCGGACATCAACCCTCCTAGGCTTACCTCACAGAAGACCTTCCACCAGTTCCCTTACGAACGAGATGCCCGACACCCTTGGTGGCCAGAGTAGATCCAAAGCGTGGATTATCAGCTCCATAATCTTCAAAGAGAACCCCAGATTTATAAATTAAATCAAAATCAAACCCAGATCATAATCAGTTGAGCTGACACACAAACGTGAAAGAACATAAGGAAACTAAAGAAGAATACATTGATTGGAGAGAGGGTAGATGTATCGAAGAGATTCCACCGACGATTGTTGACCGAGACGCCGCGATAGGGCTTGCATCGTCCCTGAGCTCAGCTGCACTTGACTCAACGAGAGAGAGAGAGAGAGAGAGAGAGAGAGAGACGAAGTACAGAACAATGGTAGATGGAAATGGAAGGAGCGACAGATTTGGGCCAGATATTTGGATCATCGTCAGTCGTTAGTTCTCGACATAGCCGATGAATCTGCTCGGAGCCCAAATATCTCGGCCCGATAGAGCTACTCCAGTACACAGTCACACAGATATTGCTTATCTAAAGGGAACTGACAATACTTTTTTTAAAACAAAAATCTAATTGAATTATTATAACAAAAAATTTAGCACACATTCATAAAAGGTTAAAAAAAATGTACTACATATTAATTTGTATCCTAAAATTTACTATTAACAAAAATTAAAAAAATCAGTAAATAACTAACTATGCATGACAAGAATATATACCAGTTGCATTATGAACCATATTATTATTACCAACTTAGTTGGAAACAATTTACTAAGCATTATTAGACTACAAATATTGAAGTGAAACTTAAAATAAAACTTTATAAAAAAATTATGTATTTGCTCTTACTTTTAGATGAATATTGTTATGTTATGGATAAAATAATTAACTATTTTTTCGGTCGCTTACGTTTGTTTAAAGTTACTTTTTCATTATTTATATTTTTTTTTGTTATTAAGCTTTGAAATTTGACTAATTGATTACGCTATTAATCAAATATTTGTTTTGTATGTTAATTTGTCACGTGAACAACACCGTGAAACTTTATTAATTAATTTTAAATTTATTAAATGATAGTTATACATTTTTTTTTCTTTTTATCTTCTTCTTCTTCATTCTCTTTCTTAACTTAAAACATGTTTCTTTCACGGAATAAGAAATACATAATAGAGAATAAGAATAAGGAATTGAAAATAATAATATGAAATTGTTTAGTTGGTGAATTGGAATAGAATGAAATAGTGAATTTCAATGTTTGTTTGGTGGAATGGTATATGAAAATGGAATGAAATATGGTAAAATGACATATATGCTCTTATTTTCATATGTATAGTATATAATACAAATAGTTTGAATTAATTAATTATAAGATTAAGAATAATAAAATTTATCATATATTTAATTAATAATTGAAAAAAAAATTATTTAATTAAATACTTAATTAATTTAATTAATATTAAATTTAATTATTTAATATTAAATTTAATTATTTAATTAATACTTAATGTAATTACTTAATATTTAATTTAATTAATTAATAAAATAGGTGAGTGTAGTTTCGTCTTTTTACCTCATATTCCGTATTCCTACCGCACCCTTCATACGCAATTCGAATTTTTTGGACGAAATTTGTATTACCACCCCTCTAGGATTTCGTATTTCGAAATTTGTCAACTCTGCGAAAGAAACAACTTCATACGAAATCTGTATCACCTATTGCGTTCATATTCTGTGATTAAAGATTGGAGTTGGTATTCAAATGTAAGTGCCAACCGATTGCAATGTGGAGCTCTTCTTTCCAACTTCGATCTATCGTGGAACAATTTGTTCAGAAAAGGAAGAAGTCTGCAAGTGAGAAGAAGAAGAAGAGGAGGGAAGGTATTTTTTATATTTCATTTTATAAAGAAGATAGAAATTTTAATTAAAAAGTAACATACTAAATAAGTGAATAAATAGTACAAATTTGAAACAAAAAGTAACATACGCAAGCAGTAAATAAATAATTAATGGTAAATTAAATTGCTCAACTTAATCACTTATTTCAAGTTATTATTATAAACCCTACTCCTTAAGCAACCTTGCCCTTCAAGTAACTGCCCCAAGCTTTCTTCCCTATCTTGTGAGTTGTGTCTTCTGACCATGTCCCCCCATTTGCTTCCCCATTTTCTTTTGCAATGCCATTCATCACCAGACATTGCGTTGATTCCTCAGCAAGACAGACAGAAGCATGGTCTTGTATCACCTTCCATGCTTCATTCACATGCCTTTCCTCTGTCATAACAGCTCCAACTGCAAATCGCAAAACAAACATATCCGACAAAACCTGCAAAAAAAAAACACAAAAACACGTTAAATCGAAAGAGTGGTTGGAAATGCAAAAAACATAAATGTTTATCTACTTACAGTATGAGAAATGAAGATCTTTCCTGTCGAGTTTACTGCATCTAGTAATCTATGGTTGATCTTGTTTGCCTCGTCTCCTCCGTCAGCTTTCAGTGGCACCAAACGGAAACAAACTAATGCAAAGTACCGAAGAGTGACCACCTTGAATGTTAACTCATCTTGTCATCCATTACGGTACTGAACCAACAGTGTATATGGTAGGACAAAACAGACAGACAACAAGCTAAGGAAGTACGTACGTACCTCAAATCTATCATCTTGTCGGACAAGCTTCTCGAAATGTTTGGCTAAGTTGACATGGTTCCTCAAGAAACCCTGAAGAGCTTCACTGCCATAAAGACGTAATACCATCCATAGCTTCAAAGACCTGATCGATGATACCAACACTGAGCCTTTTCATTTGAAGAACATAGATATATATAGAGAGAGAAGGTTGAATCACGAACCGAAAACGACGTGAAAGAGAAATCTGCATATCTTTGTAGTCCACCACCATGTTTGTATCAGAAACCTGAACAGAAACATGTTTATCTTGAGATTAATGCAGTAGAGGTGGATGCAGGAATACTTGATATGGAATTTGTTGGTTTGGGGATTGGGTCGCCCATTAGTAGGAGTCCATTCTAATAAGCCCACTATTAAATACTGACCCAAACCATTCCTTTTATGAATAGAGATGCTTAAGGTTGAAAAACCTAAGAATAATGGCGATGTCAATGATGTCATGCTGCATTACAGTTTAGACTGAGGTAAGTAGTTGTGGAAACCTAGGTCACTGCCCGTTAACCCGTGGCGTGACCTCCCGTCCGGCAGACCGTGATCCCAACCTCAGGCAGATCCGCTTCTGCTTCCGCTAAGTCGATCGTTCAAGGAGGTAACTTAAATACGTGTTTAATGTTGTGCCCTAAACGATTGCATGTTTCGTACATATTCCAACAGAATTCACTTTTGAATTTTTTTTAACCAAGAAACGACTTTTTCGAATTATCTTGAGCTTTATGCGTAAATGGATGCATTAACACTTGCCTTGTTCTTCAAGTATTGGGGATCTGTGGAGAGTGAGTGAAGTATGTCGGTTTTATCCTGCAGACAAGAAAATGAATCGTTTGTAAAACTCATTGTTAATTTCAGTGTAATTAAGAAGCTAATTAATATGATTTAAGAGAGCGTCCGTACCTTCACCCAAAGTGGTGAACATTCTGCATTTGTGAATAATGCCTTGTGTGCATTCATATTGAATGAATCAGCTTCTTCGACACCATTAAGGTGGATACGTAGTTCAGGACATATGCACAGATTCCCAGCATATGCAGCATCAACATGAAACCACAAACCGTATCTCTAACAACAATAAACGGAGATAGATAGATAGATAGATAGATAGATAGATAGATAGATAGATAGATAGATAGATAGATAGATAGATAGATAGATAGATAGACATCAGAATCGACACATAGCATAGAATTATAGGGTACAAAAATATTCTACACACCCGTGGATCAACAAAGACGAAAACTTATTTTAGTGGGGGGTAAGTATGAAAGTAAAAAAAAGGGGGCAAATAATGGGGCAAATGTATGATTTAAAATGGTTAAATACAAAAATTGTTATATTTTTTAGGATCAAATTCACACAACATCAACAGTTGAGGAAGACAATTGTCTCATCTGATCTCTTAATAACTTCGCCCCTGACTGCCTACGTCTATGGACGAAGACGAAAACTTATTTTAGTGAAGGCAAGTATTAGATTTGGGACAATCTGTATAACTAAAAAAGTTCAAGAGATACATATATTTTTTTTAAGATTAAAGAGAAAATTGTACAATTAATGCAAAAAATAAAATTGAGAGGAGACCAATCCACACACTGTAGGCTAGTTCATTTAAATCGGTTTGACTGAACTGATCTAGTTTGAACCGGTTTAACCGAATTAGTTTTAAAACTATACCAGTTTTTTAGACTTCAAGAGTAAACCAGTTCAAAATAGTAGTTTCAATTCAGTTCGAATCGACTCATTTTTTTATACTGGTTTATACTTAAATTTAAATCAAACCACTTTAAATCTATATAATTTTAGAATCGGTTTGAAGATAAATAAACCAAACCGATCTGAAATTAAACCAAACCTAGAGATGTTTTCAATAAACAAAATCTAGAGATGTATTGGACAAAATATGTTGATATCGGACAAAATTTCAGTTGGTTGTGGAATAAATTTTCGGTCGGTTCAGTATGTTTTTCAGTCGGTTCAATGTTTTTCAGTCGGTTCAGTGTGTTAGACAAGATTTTCAATCGGTTCAATTTCGGTTTGAGACGGATTATTTTCTAACCAAAATTGTTATTAAACAAACAAAACCAGCCTAGTTCAAACAAAACCAGTTTTCTTTACCTAAACAAGACCAATTTTTTTTTTAAAAAAAAGAAAAAATACCGATTTTTTAACAAATCAAACCAATTCAATTATGAACCGATTTGGGGTCGAACCAGATTATTTCCTAACCAAAATTGTTATTAAACAAACCAGACCAGACTAGTTCGAACAAAACCAGTTTTCTTTACCTAAACGAGACCAATTTTTTTAAAAACAAAAAAAATACTGATTTTTTTACAAACCAAACCAATTCAATTCTGAACCGATGTGGGGTTGAACCGGTCCATAATCAAGACTACAAACTATAAGTTGGTTCCATGTTTCAATTTCAAATAAATATTTTGCTCACTCTCGTTAATGGATTTACCTGGGCAATTTTTCCTAGAGGCAATAAAGGGTCAACTGCTGTTGAAGAAGTAGTACCCACCTAAATATTAAGCACACAGAATCAACAAGAAAAGAGTAATTAAAGGCAAAATTAATTATATAATAGAAGTATGAACGAATCTACTATTTGATTATTAAGGGTGCGAATTAAAGTAAAAAAAAATATGAGATAAATAATATATTTTTTTAAAAGTTAAAAATTTCACAAAATCAAGAAAATTAAGAAGTGAGTTAATTTATTACTAGAGATCTTACCTCACTTTGAGCATAATATAAACAAATATTTGAGTTATTGTTATATAAATATAATTTAATATAAATTTTAAATTATTATATTAATTAACAAAAACAAATCAAAATACTTTTTAATTATATTATATTATTATTAACTCAATTTACAAAATAAAAATATTTTTATTTTTGTTAATTAATATAATATTATTCAATTTATTTTTTGTATAACATTTATTATTTATAGTATATTCATTACATTATATATTAAATTCATTTAGTAATAGCACTATGAAAAAAAAGTTTTTTATAAATTTTTTATTTAGTAATAGTTATTTATTTCTTATTTTTTTGTTTTTTTGTTTTCTTAGTTAAAAATATGTGAAAATTATATAATATGGTAATTTGGAGCAATTTGAAAGTGTACATATGTACAAAAATATGATGTTACATGTGTAATTTGAAAGTGGAACAATAGAATTTACTAAAAAAAATCATTTTGCTTACTTTTAACATTATATATATCGTTGTCAAATTAATATATATAGACATAGATTGGATTGTTGTTCTCACAGTAGCACAAAAGAATAAGGGAATAAGTCCCTTCGAGATGTCCTCACAGATTGCTTCCTCAAGCATATCAGGACAAAGTGCATAATTTGTGGAAGCATGCGTCTCTAATACCCTAAAGTTTTCTGGGTATATTCCGGCAATCTGCACCATTCAAAAAATAACTCAAAATTTGAACATCGTAATCAATTTGTTTGCTGCGTGATGAAGCTACGTACCTGACATGCTTTTTTGACAGAACAATGTGTCTGGTCGGAAGTATAAACAACAAACTTCTCAAGGGAAGCTCTGCCAAACTTACGTATGAACTTGTCTCGAGCAGATACCAGCACGACTACTACAGCTTCACATGCTGTTGCTTGTATGATTCCACCACCTTTTCCTGAAACACACCAGAAAGCAACTTCACAGGTCGTTTTTCATAAACAACTGATTAATTATGAACATAAAAATATAATGTATTTACCATTTGACAGGAACTGTTCGGGGAGATGAAGCAACTTGGCAAGCCAATCAAGAACGACCCATTCGAGTTCAGTGGCAGCAGGAGAAGTAATCCAACTGAAACCTACCACATTGAGACCAGAAGACAGCATCTCGCCTAAGAAACCTGCAATGCTAGTGCTTGCTGGAAAATACGCAAAATATCCAGGGCTCTGCCAGTGAGTCATTCCAGGCATGATTTTCTTCTCTACATCTGCAATATTATTACACCGCCAGTCAATATATATTCTGTTGAATTTTCGAATGGGGTTTCTTGTATTATTTTGAAGTCGTGACAACACTTTCAGATTGAAACAATTTGGAGACACTTAAACTTTCAATCGGATAAAATCAGAATTCTGAACTAGAACTTGATGAGAAAGAATGTGAATATTTGAGATGAAATTTTCGGACCTCCCCTATGACCAATTTATAGTGTTTGTCACACCCCTTTAGAAGAGACACCACACCCTTTGGAACCATATAGGAACCATTCAGCCAAACCATGCCCATTCATTTGAATTTTTGGCTCCAAAGCAAAGGGACACATTGGGAAGATGACTTGGAGCCGAAGTCATTGCAACATTTCAGCCTAAACTCGACCCAGTCAGGGACTCTGCCCCTTGGACCTTGCCAGGGGCGCTGCCCACGGACCCCTGCAAAGGGGGCAACGCCCCCTTTGACTCCATTGCTCGTCTCTAAGCAACTGATAAATCTCCAATACAGTGAATCATAATATACTTAAAGAAGCGTGCACTTCGCACCCTCCTGACTTGTTTAATGAGATACTATAATCTTATTGGTCAACTAGTCAATCCAAGTATACTAAAATATCTAACATATTCTAAAAGAGGGATAATTGTTTTTGAAAGGAGTCACCTTCAAGAACATCGCGCAGTGAGTCGGGACACTGAGGCGCGGAGTCTGGAAGAAGGTCACGGAGATATCCCGGCTGCATGGAATTATTGGAACAGATAAGAATCAATAAATGGATTTATAGTCTATATATGTATGTTTGGAGAAGCAGGAAGTGAATATGTGTATGTATATACATACCTCAACTTGGCTGAGCACAGGATAGGACTCAATGTTGGAGTAGTAGTCAGCAATGAAATCCACCATCTTGTGAGCATTCTCCCTCAGTTGCTTTGCAGTCATCAAACTCATGCTGGTGCTTCTCTCCCTGCATAATGGATAATGTATATCATCTTTAATTATCTTGTTTAATGAAGTAAATGAATGAATGAATAGTGTCAAATCAGAGTCCACACACTTACATATCGATGAAGCAAAGCCTTCTTTCTGATCGATGACTAGGGTTTTTCAAACTGCTATGCTTGTAGAAAAGAAGACTACGTACTCAGTTCTTTCCAGAATGAGTTATTTCCTCTTGCCCAAAGTTTGTATATATAGATAAATTTTCATCTACCTGTATACGTTCACGCATATGTCAAATTAATTACTGCATTTTCATTTCCGAAATGAGGTGACGGTAAACACGTGATTTTGATTAGGGTTAAAATACTGTCACGTGAAGAATGTGAAGAATCGAACAAAAAAAATGGAGATAGAAAAAACAAAATATTAGTAGTAGAAAAGTTAAAAATATCTTAATTAGGTAAAATAAATTTTTCTAAAAAAGTGATAATATTTATATATATATACATATATATGAGAAAAATCAATACAAGAGAGCCGACACAGCCGACAGCTTCCGCTTTTCAACACATGTTATATTCTTTTCAATTAACTTTTCAACACATGTTTTATTATTACTATTTAAATATTAAAAATATAAAAAAAAAAGGGTGAATTCAAATTTTACTATAAGATACGTAAATAAATGTGCAAATTAATCTATTATTCAAATTAAAAAAATTGTGTTAATGTAAACACTTATTTGATTAGGGTTAAAATACTATTTAGGTGAAAAATAGAACTGAAAAAATTGAGATAGAAAACAATAATAAAAAATTATTAGTAGAAAAATCACATGGATGTTTGCTTTTTTTAGCAACGGGACTCGAATATTTTTGTCGCAATTAATAAGTGTCGTATGTTATATTTTGTTTGTAACAGCATCTTCCGTCAATTTGACCGGTTAATTGTCATGTGCCTTACACGTGACACCGTTAAATTTGAACCGAATGTTGTAAAATAATTGTTGTACCCTTAACATCCCATCACCTTGTCTCTCTACCTTCTTCTTCGGTTATTTCATTATTCCCTCCCCGAAAACCGAAGTTTTCCACTGAAACTCCCCTCCTCTGAAATCCCCTGCGAAACCTCTGCTATCTCCACTGAAACCCCACTGCGCCGACCTGTTTCTTGCGTCCCCGACTGGTGCTATTCATCCTGACCGAAGATTCGTCGTCGACTGGTGCTTCAACCGACAGAAGACTCCCGACTAGTGCCCTCACGTCTCGGCGGGTGTTCCACCGATTGAAGGTTAGTTTGGCATTAGTGATGAATGGTTTGCTATAGGCGACTCCTTAATCATCACAGTCCTTGGTCAGGTAAACAACCTATTCTTCCAAGCCAAGTTCATGGTTAATTACAATTTGCGTTAGTTACCCCAAAGGCCAAAAAACATTCCGAATCTTTAGCGTTTCACAAATTACAAACTAACCTTTTTTTCTGGACGAATAGCAAGCTCAACATTCAAACACATAGTAAAGTGCAAACTACTTTTTCTTTTTTAAACGCAACAAAAAGTACACACATAACATCGACGTAATGTATTTTAATGGATGCTTATGCTGATTTGCCCCTCCTACGTTATGTTAAAATGCTTCAAGTGTCTGTCAAGTGGGCAATTTTCGTTACATCTTAATGGAGAAATCAATATAGTTTGTGATGGGGTTTATAAGGGACACATTATTTTAATAAATCATTAATCACTAACCTAAATAAAATCAAGATTCTATAAACCATTTATGAGGCGTCGCCCTATGATGTTAGAGAGGCGTCATCCTATAAAAGGCGTTGCCCCCATATGTCAAGATAAGACCGTATTAAATGGGGATCAAACATCATTAAATGAGATCAGACATCTCTGCTATTTGAGGATAATGATCCATGTCTCATCCGAAAGTCAGTTTGACCTCAGTTAAAAGGTTAATCATGGTTAAAAAATAATACTATTCATCAGATTAATCAAAGCATATAAACATCAGCATTTATTATCATTTATTACATTCTGAATTTTACCACATTCACATAAAAGCTTTTCAAAGCTCAGCCTGACTTAATCTTCGGAGTGGAATAAGCGAATCAACCCGAAGCTGTCAATTTTGTGCAGGTCCATTGATAGGAGCGACGCCTGTGTCGAAGAAAGATTTTCAGAAACCAACCGTTTACACTTTGCTTTGCGGTTGGAAGTTCCAGCATGTTTTTGTTCCCCCCCCCCCCCCACCCCCCCCACCCCCCACCCCCACCAATTTTTTATCGAACGTTCAAAACTCGCTTTTGTTTTTGGTTATTGACCCTTACAATGTTCCACAGTGAACTTCACCTAATGTATTATTGGATACTGAGCCTTTCTCTTTTAGTACCTCAATTGAGTATGAAAACTAACCCAAGGTATATAAGTTTGTGTATGCAAATTGCAAAACGAAGGAGATGTAAAAATTTCATATTCCCCTTTCTTGAATAAATGTAAATCCATCGCTTAAGAAAATTGATTAAATTCCACAGTCTTCTTTCATGCCCGTATTAGTGTTGGCAGCAAGATTATGCCATGAGGGAATGGAAGCGACGCTATTTGCCACTCTCATGTCCATTTCTAATGGCGGTAGCGTGCTTGGTGGTCTAATTGGTGCTGCCCTAACACAACTCCTTGGTGTGACGAGGGAAAGTTTCGACAACTTGGCCTTACTCATTGTGATATGCAATCTAAGCTCATTATTGTCGTTGCCACTGCTGGGTCTCAAGCTAGGGGTATTTTAGGTATATATCATTGTTATTACATCACGTGGGGAACATGTGATTTCAAATTGACGGAAAATGAACCACCGTGACGGAAAGATGGAGTTACCAACAATTGCAAACATATAGGTGTGAAAACAAATTATATGAATGCAATTACCAAACTTAGGAAACGTCAGCATGTTTTTTCATACATTTTCATAAAAATATCTTAATTGGGAAAATAATTTTTTCTAAAAAAGTAATAATATTTATTTATATATATGAGAAAAACCAATACAAGACTTGACAAAAAAAAATGAACTTTTTTAAAAAGTATTTATTTTAGATTTTTTTTTTGAAAAAGTATATATGTAAGAAAAGGTATTTAGCAAAATGTGCATTTGCGCAGGTGGAGATAGCGTTTTTGCGAAAAACGCTAATGTTAGTAGCGTTTTTGTTTTTTTTGAAAAAAAATCATAAAAAAATTACAGTAAGTAGATATTTGAATTTTGATTCAAATGATGCAAAAAATATTAAATTTGGACTTACGGATTGACTGTAGGCTCTGCCGTAAGTTGAGATATGAAAATTTGAATTAAAAAAATATAACTCATACCCTGTAAGTCCAAAGTGACCACGGTGAACGTCATTTATGTCGTAATTAAAATATCTACCTAGATTAAGTTTATTGATTTTTTTTGAGTAAGTACATAATTAAATTTCTCACCTAATGCATTTGATTATTTCAGTCAAATTTTAAGACAAGCGATGTTAGGTTACAAAATCATTGTATTTCTAATCAAAAAAATTACTCTAGGTAGATAATTGAATTACGACATAAATGACGTTCACCGTGGTCAGATTGGACTTACAGGGTATGAGTTATATTTTTTTAAGTCAAATTTTCATATCTCAACTTACGGCAGAGCCTACAGTCAATCCGTAAGTCCAAATTTAATATTTTTGGCATCATTTGAATCGAAATTTAAATATCTACTTACTATAATTTTTTTTTTTTTTTAAATAAAACCAAAAACGTCACTTACAGTAGCATTTTTCGGAAAAACGCTACTCACTTTCGTAAAAACGCTATTACCCTACCTGCGCAGATGCACATTTTGCTAAATATTATATATATATATATATATATATATTTTCAAATTTTTTTCTGACATAATTACTTTAAAAAAAAAAACAATACAAGAAGACAGACGTCTTTCCTTACGCGTCCATCAACTCACCTCTTTCCACTTTTCAACACAGTTATAATTATATTACATTATTACCACTTTTCACTTTTCAACACGTGTTTTATTATTACTGTTTAAATTTTAAAAATATCAAATCGGACCGCTCCCTTTTCTCAACTTGTTTTTGGCCATATTACTCACAAAATTGGTGGTTATCCGCCATCCGGTACAACTCCGAATCCAACAACTCCGAATCCAACCGCAATAAATGACAGAGGGAGTTGGGGTCACCACCCACTCCCTTTTCTCAAATTTGATCGCACGTTTGCCTATATCTTATCTCTACATTATAATTGGCCAAAAAAAAAATCTCTATATTATATTTTTTGGCCAAAAAATCTCTATATTATATGATTGGCCAAAAAAAAAAGATCTCTATATTATAATAATAAATGATATTAGAAAATTACTATAAATAAGAAAGGGCCGACAGCTTCAGGAAAAGAATTTGTTTTTGCAAAAATCTCTATATTATATGATTGGCCAAAAGAAAAAGATCTCTATATTATATTAATAATAAAATAATATTAGAAAATTACTATAAATAAGAAAGGTCCGACAGCTTCAAGAAAAGAAGAAAAAACTGGGTTTAAAAAAACAATCGGAGGAAATAACAAAATTTACAAAAAATAGTGAGGACGTGAAATTAGTATAAACAAATAGTAAATAGTGATAATCGATTTCATTTATTAGTACGATATTTAATTATTGAATAACTTAGTCTTATGACAAAAAAAAAATAACTCAGTCTCGCATTTAATATTATATTTATATTTTCTAATGTGAATAAAATTTGTTTTATCCATATTATGTGTTAATAATTATATTTTATGCAATAATTGTACTTGTTTTAAGTTTGGTATAACTTTAGTCATTATACACATTTGCGATGTTATGAGTTTTTTTGTCTGTTATTACTCTTTTCAAATATGAATTTAGGTCACTCCTAAATTTTGGGGAAAGTTACAACTCGGTCCTTGGATTTTTTTATCATTCCAGAATTTTATCGAGTGTTATAAATCAAACCAACAAAATTATGGGATCTTTCTGCAAATTTTTATGAGTTTTTTTCAGTTTAGTTATGAACTTCTAAATAATTACATTCCGGTCCCTAATATTTTGTGGACGTTCCATAAACTTTCAAAAGTGTTATATCTTAGCCTGGCGTACTTTATATATTTAAAATCATTCGAATACGTTTGACACATTTGTAAAATGACCCCAAAATTAAACCACGCTATTCCGAGTGCGATTAACTTTATTCATGTCGTAAATTTTATTTAAAAAAAAATGTTTGTACGTAGTTTATTTAATATAAAGAAAATACATATTATCTTTTTGATCAATTATAATTAAAATAGACAATTCGGGTAATTATGTAAATATAATCAAATAGGCAAACTAAAGTACCGAAATGGTGGATTATGTGATCGCGAACTCTTAAGGCGTAATCAAACCCTCAAACTCAATTATATGGACGTAAATTTTTTCAAAGCCTAAGATGTTAAAATCATATAGCCTAAACAATTTTTGATTTTTGATTAAGTTTTAATTAATCGGTGACGATGACTTTTTCATTTTCTTTTTCCGTCCGGTTTATATTTAAAACTCGACTTGACCCACCACTTGTCAAACCCGAATTTTTTCAGAAAGTATACACTTTCAGATTTTTTTTTTGAAAAAGTGTATATATAAAAAAAATATTTAGAAAAGTATGTATACGCGCGTCGCGCCTATTTCACAGATTTTTTTTTTCGAACCGAACCAAACGGTCTATGAAACAACGTTGATTTTAAGACTGCTTATGGTTTTCCTCCTAAATAGAAATTGAGAGACAGTCTCACGCGTTGCTTCATCTCAGTATTCATAGGTCCAAATTCCTCTACGCTAGTCTCACCAAATTCCTCCAGTAAACAAGAAAGGAAGTTATAAGAAGTTAAATACTTTTTTCCTGTCCTAAATTTTCCAACTTGTTCTGAACAACATCCGCGAGGTCAAACACTGAAACAAAGTTGTTTATTCACAAGTTTCTGAATGAGACTTTTCTTCAAATACACTAGCTAGTTTGACATTTTCAGGAATTACTGCTGAAAAATAGCTCTTTGGGGTTTCCACTCTTGCGTCTCGGCTGGTTCTCTAAAAATGTGAAATTTAGATACTAACATGGTACGGTAACCAATGTCTTTCAAGCGACCTGATGCTTGTTCATTCTTTAGGCTAGTCTCACCAAGCTACAATTGCTAAAGCATAAGCATAACACATTAACACTAACCAGGTTAGAGAGACGTACATCTCTGACTCAACATCTTCTGAATATCTTGTAAAGCTTCTCCAATGACTATAGCTTTTTAATTGAGTTTTTTTAAAAAGTAACCATGTGATTGTTGGATTTGAAATAATAATAATTGCTTCAACTCTTCAATGTTTTACATCGCGAATGTTGTTAAGAACAAGTTGGAAAATTTAGGACAGGAAAAAAGTATTTAACTGCTTATAACTTCCTTTCTTGTTTACTGGAGGAATTTATGCAGAAAATCAAGAGTTTTCAGATGAGGAGTTTTGGAGTTCGGGTGAGGATAAACAAGCTAGTGTCAAACTAGCTAGTGTATTTGAAGAAAAGTCTCATTCAGAAACTTGTGAATAAACAACTTTGTTTCAATGTTTTACCTCGCGGAATTTGGTGAGACTAGCGTAGAGAAATTTGGACCTATGAATACTGAGATGAAGCAACGCGTGAGACTATCTCTCAATTTCTATTTAGGAGGAAAACCATAAGCAGACTTAAAATCAACGTGGTTTCTGATAGACCGTTGTTTCCACTTGCATATCCAACAACACCAGCCAGGGGGTTTAGATTTCTCTTGATAGAACCAGTCAATTTAAAAAGTAACCATTATGCAGAAAATCAAGAGTATTCAGATGAGGAGTTTTGGAGTTCGGGTGAGGATAAACAAGCTAGTGTCAAACGAGCTAGTGCATTTGAAGAAAAGTCTCATTCAGAAACTTGTGAATAAATAACTTCGTTTCAATGTTTGACCTCGCGGAATTTGGTGAGACTAGCGTAGATGAATTTGGACCTATGAATACTGGGATAAAGCAACGCGTGAGACTATCTCTCAATTTCTATTTAGGAGGAAAACCATAAGCATGCTTAAAATCAACGTGGTTTCTGATAGACCGTTGTTTCCACTTGCATATCCAACAACACCAGCCAGAGGGTTTAAATTTCTCTTGATAGAGAACCAGCCGAGGAATTTGGTGAGACTAGCGTAGATGAATTTGGACCTGTGAATACTGGGATAAAGCAACGCGTGAGACTATCTCTCAATTTCTATTTAGGAGAAAAACCATAAGCAGGCTTAAAATCAACGTGGTTTCTGATAGACCGTTGGTTCGAATGAGGCGCGACGCGCGTAGACATACTTTTTTAAATATTTTTTTTATATATACACTTTTTCAAAAAAAAAAATCAAAAGTGTATAATTTCTGAAAAAAATCGTCAAACCCTACATTTTCCGACAACCAAAACAATAATTTTAAAAAATGCGCAAATCGGATCCGAGTCATCCGACAACGACATAATCATTTTTAATTGATTTCTCAATATCTTTATTTCACAAAAAGAGGAGGTTACCTTAAAATATATTTGAAAACAATAAAATGTCACGTGTAGATTGAAGAGAAAGTGGACAAAGTTTATTTTTGTCGCAAAGTGGACAAAGTTAAGACGAAACAAAAAAAATTTATTGGGGGTAAATATATAGAGTAAGGTGAAATGTATGATTTAAAACAGGAAATTGTTATATTTTTTATAGTTAAATTTACACAAAGAAAAAATTTGAGAGGAGTAATTATCCTCCCTAGTCTCTAAGTGTCTCTGTCCTAAGTAGGGTTATTTTCTTCTGCAGATTTGGTGGAATGATGAGATCAGTTAAGCTGTGCAATACTTTGTTCAATATATGTTCAATACTTCTAACAACAACATTCTACTGTCGGATTTAACACACAGATCTAACACAATCAGATTTACATAGTCAGAAACACAGTCGATAGGGTACCTTTAGTTTCTTTTCTGTTAGTGTCGTGGATTTCAATGGTCCTCGCTTTCCCCTTGGTTCAAGATCAGACATGATTATGACCTAAGATGGAGAAGAAGACCATTACAACTAACTTTAGAGACATAAGAATGCAGAAAAACAACTAGAATCGAAGTAGTAGAAAAAGGAATTACCGTATGCGACGAGATTTCTCCAAAAATACGGTAAGATTGAATGTTGTGTGAAACCCTAGAAGAGAACTATGTAAATGGAAGAGAGGCTGCGTTGAATGACAGAGGTTTCTTGAATGAAATGAAAACAGGTTCCTGACTTTGCTAGGGTATACTATAAAAATATTAAAATTAGAGAAAGATCCCTAATCTTTTCATATTCAATGTTTGGTCCTCTAATTTATAATATTTTAGTAAAATGATATGAATATACTTAGTATAGTATATAAATTATTAGTTTTCGTGTTATCGTGTATTACACGCACGATATCTCAACGTGTTATCGTGTTTTGAGATCTAAACACTAACACGACACGAAAAAAAAAATCGTGTTATCGTGTTCGTGTTATTGTGTTATCGTGTCATCAAAGGTAAACACGAACACGAAATTTTTCGTGCGTGTTCGTATCGTGTTATCGTTTCGTTAGTAAATTGACAGCCCTAACTTTTATGTTGTAGAAATTTATTTGATACTTTAACAATATGTGTTTTGTAAGTTAACTAATTCAAATTTTATTTTTGTCTCTCATAAAAAATAATAAGTTTTTATTTATCAATTACTCCGATTTTTACCCCTTCAATTTAAATGACTAATTTTGTTCCTACCGACGGGTACATGACTACATGTCAAATTATCATTAGAAGGTCGGAATGTGGCATAGATTTAAAAATGTGTATTCTTTAAAAAAAATAATTACAAACTTGGATAAACACATTCATAATTAAAAAGTGTACAAGTGGGCGGTGGAAACACATTCACCCTCGTCAAATTTTACTAACCGATTTGATATAATATAATCTAAGACAGATATACATAAGCCATATAAATAAAATATTTTTTATATATAAGATTTCATAATTTGATGGAAAATACCTGGAAGAATAACCATCTATAATGAAACGTAACACGATTAATCGTTATAATATATTATAACCATTTAACGTTTCATTTTTTACTTAGAGGTATCATATTCAAGTTCTGAAATTGAAAAAAATTTCATGGTCAATATCTTATCTATTACGAGTTGACTATGATGCATTTAAATATTATTATAAACTAGACCACGGCACACGCTACGCGCGTGCACGTTGTCGTCGTTGGTCGTGCGTGAAGTCTTTCGAGAACATGATCAACCCGACTCCTAGGATAATACAAGAATTGATCACTTCATAAAAATATTATTAATGTCAAACTAAACTTAATTTGCATAAGATAATGAAATAATAAAATTTAAAAACTCTTAAATATTTTTAAACAATGCTCGAGCGACCGGGGGCATATATTATCAAAAGGAATCCCGGTCGCTCGAGCAATTTTTTAAAAATATTTAAGAGTTTTTAAATTTTATTATTTCATTATCTTATGCAAATTAAGTTTAGTTTGACATTAATAATATTTTTATGAAGTGATCAATTCTTGTATTATCCTAGGAGTCGGGTTGATCATGTTCTCGAAAGACTTCACGCACGACCAACGACGACAACGTGCACGCGCGTAGCGTGTGCCGTGGTCTAGTATAACCATTAGGGAAATACACTTAAGTGGATTACAAAAATTTCAGTATAGTTTAATATTTAATTAGATATTACCCTATATATACGCAACACATATCTACATATTATGAAGTAATTACACTTAAGTTTAAATTTTATTATTTCATTATCTTGTATTATGTAGGATTCAATTCTATGCGCTCATACTATTTGAGATTTAAGACGTGCGCTCATAAGTCAGAATTCGTTAATGAATACATTCAATATACTCTTAAGGTATCTTAACACGTTCACTACCATGTCTATAAAATAATGACTATTACAAATCTACCATGACAACATCAAGAAATTCCCACTAATTTGCACAAAAAAATAAAATTATATATTTGATCAATTTATTTCTTGTTTTATTACTTTGATATTTTCAGAGTTAAGTTTAATTATATTTTAATTTCAGATATATTTATCAAATGTTTAATTCTCATATCAACGCCTCAAGCATGATAAATATTTATCATATTTGTTTCTAATAATATGAAGAAAAAAAAATATATGTCGATATTTGGACAAAATACGTATTTTACTTTCGGCATCCAACCAGCCTTTCTTTGAGTATTTTACTCCCGACATCCGATCGACCTTTCTTTGAGTATTTTACTCCCGACATCCGACCGACCTTCGTTTGTTGAATATTATAGTCCTGACATCCGACCGACCTTCGTTTGAATATTATAGTCCCGACATCCGACCTTTTTTTGAGTATTATACTTCTGACATCCGACATTCTTTTGAGTTCTATACTCACGACATCCGATCTTTCTTTGAGTATTATACTCCCGACATCCGACCTTTGTTTGAGTATTTTCTTTGAGTATTGTACTCCCGACATCCAACCTTTGTTTGAGTATTATACTCTCGACATCCAAATTTTTTCGACATCTGACCTTTCTTTGAGTTCTTTGAGTATTATACTCCCGACATCCGACCTTTGTTTGAGTATTATATTCCCGACATCCAAATTTTTTCGACATCTGACCTTTCTTTGAGTATTATACTCCCGACATCCAACATTTCTTTGGTTATTATACTGTAGATATCCCCGGGATTTGAACCTGGGCGCTATCAGTATCTATAATTTAAGACGCACACTTTAACCAACTGTCTCATAAGTTCGAACATGTCAGTGAATACATTTAATATACTCTTAATATCTCTTAACAAACTCACTATCATGTCTATGAAACGACGATTATCAAAAATCTACTGTGACAACATTAAGAAATTACCAGAAACATTTACCCAAAAATTAAAATTAGATATATTTGATTAACTCTTTACTTATTTTTTTATTTTGATATTTTCAGAGTTATTTTACTTTAATATATCCTGAGTTCATAAAGTAGGGTTGAGATTTAGGTAAATTCATATGTTAATTTTAGATATATTTGAAATGTAGAGTTTAGTAAAGAAATACTCATAGAATCTAAATTTAACCAATCCCAAAAATATTTTGTAAATATAATAAATAATAAACACTAAAAATTAATATTGATTTTTATATTTCAGTAATTCGTAAAATATTATTTCAACACATCCCTGGAGTTATTTTAATTTTGTAGTAAAATATTTTTTGTTACTTTTTTCTCGACATGTAATACCTAAATTTTGGATAATATTAGTTTGGAGTAATAGTATATTAACAACTTTGGGCAGCTGGAATCATTTATGCATTAATATTAATAGTATTAAAAAAAGTATAATATTTTAAACATTTTAATAATATCATTATTTGAAAATACTATATAATTTGTAATTATCAATATAAAAAATATATACATTAATCAAATATGTCCTTTCAAATTTGATTTTTTTTTTGTATTTATTGTTTCACGCGATAGATTATGTATATTCAACATATAAATATAGTAAATTTTGATCGATTATAATTCTATTTTAATTTATAGATGAAATGTATTTTTATAACGACAATGCTCACAATTCAAAAACAATTTAACTTCTTGGAAAGAAGAGAGAATATTTTGAAGAAACATATATATATATATAATTAATTGTAGAAACATTAAAAAAGTCACAATTACCAAAAGAAAAATATGACGTCTTGAGAACATAATATACAATTATCATTATTATTTAAAATTGTAAAGTTATATAAAATAACAAATATAGTAATTAAATTAAACAAAATAATTTTAAAAAAATTGGATAAATAATAAATGGTTTTTCTTCTTGTACTCGAATTTAAATTTCACACTTGATTATATAGTACATTTTAAATTTCAAACTTGATTATATTGTACATTTTAAATTTCAAATAATAGATAATGCATATTTGAAATATTAATTCAATCTAATTTTTATCAGTTGTAGATGATATTATAACTTTTATAAGTGATTTAAGTCTTTAGATTTACTGTTCTGTTAATGTCTAATAAAGTGAAAATATAATTTCATTTGTTAGCGATATATAAAAAAAAATGGTGCATGAGAAAAAAGAAAGAGATAGTGATAAGGGTGTAACTGGTTAATACATATGTCTTCAATTATAAGGTAATTGGTTCGATTCTCTGTATAAATATTTTTTCATAACATTTTTGAGAAGACATTTAAATGACCAAAATAGTCATGATAAATGTAAACTAATTAGATTATTAAAAGGTATTTGTGTCAATTTACAGACGGCGGTTACAAAAACCACTTCTGCCTTAATAATATAGATATATAAAAAATGATGCATGAGAAAAAAGAAAGAGATAGTGATAAGGGTGTAGCTGGTTATTACGCATGTCTTCAATTATAAGGTCATAGGTTCGAGTCTCCGTAAAAATATTTTTTTATAACATTTTTTAGAAAACATTTAAATGACCAAAATAGTCATGATAAATGTAAACTAATTAGATTAGTAAAGGGTATTTGTGTCAATTTACAGGCGGCGGTTACATAAACATGTTGAGCCTTAATAATATAGATCAGTTGTAGATGATATTATAACTTTTATAAGTGATTTAAGTCTTTAGATTTACTGTTCTGTTAATGTCTAATAAAGTGAAAATATAATTTCATTTGTTAGCGATATACAAAAAAAAATGGTGCATGAGAAAAAAGAAAGAGATAGTGATAAGGGTGTAACTGGTTAATACATATGTCTTCAATTATAAGGTAATTGGTTCGATTCTCTGTATAAATATTTTTTCATAACATTTTTGAGAAGACATTTAAATGACCAAAATAGTCATGATAAATGTAAACTAATTAGATTATTAAAGGGTATTTGTGTCAATTTACAGACGGCGGTTACAAAAACCACTTCTGCCTTAATAATATAGATATATAAAAAATGATGCATGAGAAAAAAGAAAGAGATAGTGATAAGGGTGTAGCTGGTTATTACGCATGTCTTCAATTATAAGGTCATAGGTTCGAGTCTCCGTAAAAATATTTTTTTATAACATTTTTTAGAAAACATTTAAATGACCAAAATAGTCATGATAAATGTAAACTAATTAGATTAGTAAAGGGTATTTGTGTCAATTTACAGGCGGCGGTTACATAAACATGTTGAGCCTTAATAATATAGATATAGAGCAATCATATAGGGTTTTTTTTGGTCAAATAACAATCATATAGTAGGAAACAAAAAAAAAACTATTATTCATTATAATAATATTTGGGTGAGATTATAATTGGGATAAATTTGGGTGAGATTATAATTGGATAAATTTGGGTGAGATTATAATTGGGATGTGATGGTCAAAATAACATTGGACTTTCCTAAACCAGTCAGAAGTTGTAAGCTATTGTTCTATCAAAATAATATTGGACTTTCATAAATTTGGGACCAGACACTCTTTATTTGCAATTAGGTTAATTACTTATTTATCATTTATATTTAGTCGCTTATCTAATGATATATATTTTTTATTTTAATTTATGTTACTTAATCATTTATACATGACAATGTTAATTTTTTGTTAAATTAATAATTGTCGTTACTATTTATCGTTATGTACTTTTTAAATGAGAATAAAAAGAAGATAACTAAAGGTATAATAATCATTTTATAATAAAAAATATATATTAAATGGGTTTAACGACACACAAAAAACGAGACTAAAATAGTTACATTTAACAAATATAAGTGACCCACGAGATAGTTACCCTTTTTTTCGCTTCTCACGTTGAAGTTAGACAAAAGTGACCGACGAGATAGTTACATTTATTATTATGTTTGCATTGTTATAGTAAAAGTACGATAATAATTTGGTTATACATATTAGCTATAGTTATACACTAAGGGTATTTAAGTATTTTTGTCACTTTACATATAAGTTTATACCGAATCAAACACTGTCTTAATTGTACATGTATAAGTATATCTTAATACATATCTCATCCAAACATAGTATTAACTAATACATTCAATCAAACGGTCCGTTAATAATATTGAAAAATTTCTATTCGCCGGCCCTACCGGAGGACATTACCCCGTGTCCGATCTATGCAATAATATCCCCATAATCAATCACAGCCATTCGACATTTCAGCGCTCTGCTCTGCTCTGCTCACTGTTCTACAGCTCCTTTCTCTCTCAATAATGGCTACTGAAAGGGCCATTAATGTCACCGAATGATTGAATTCGATATGGATCTCTCCACGTAGCCATTAATGATTTGCTCGTTGGTATTTAACACTATTTTGAATGAATTTAATAAAAATATGATAAAATAATAACAGTGTAAATAATAAAATTTTATATCTAAAATATTTAGATATATATAAAAAAAAATAAAAAAAAATACGTGATATGTCTATTGCCGACCCTACCCGGAAGACATTACCCCGTGTCCGATCTATGCAATAATATCCCCATAATCAATCACAGCCATTCGACATTTCTGCCCTCTACTCAGCTCACTGTACCACAGATCCTCTCTCTCTCAACAATGGCTACTGAAGGTCAGGTCCACCTGCAAAGCCAAAGGTACGTATTCTCTACTATTTGATCGATGGAACGGGCCATTAATGTCATAAAATGATTGAATTCGATATGAAATAAAAATAAATAAGTGATCATTTAATAAAGGTGATATTACTATTGCCGACCCTATACGGAAGACATTACCCAACCCCGTGGCCGATCTATGCAATAATATCCCCCATAATCTATGCAAAAATATATGTATATACCATTGTTATTAGAACCGGATCGGACCTCAAACCGGCGAATGAGCCGGTTCTTGGTTCGGCCAATCTAACCCGTTTGGACTCGATTCAATGTGTGGTTCACTTTTCACAAGCAAAAAATAATTGAAAATACAATTATAAACTACATAGTCTCAAACACAGACATAATTACCTCAAACATACACAAACTACATAGTCTAAAACATACACATTACTCTCAACCACAATATAACACAACATAATTACCTCAAACTTTGAACATACATAACACAATAATCTCAAAATCAAACACAATAGGTCTAAACTTTAAACATAACTTATAAACCGAAGAAGTTGCTCGGTTGAACCGAAGAAGTCGGTTTAAACCAAAGAGAACCACCCCAAAAAAAATTAAACCACTCCAAAAAAACTAAAACCGGTTGGTCTAACTAGGTTTAAACACTGGTCATATGCATTTCAGTCTTTTAGCTGAACCAAACCGGATAGAGGTCCGGTTCCCAGCCGAACCGCTGGTCCGATCCGGTTCTGATAACACCGGTATATACATTATATATACGTATAGATCTTATTGTGTATCTATATGTATATATAGTTTTTTACGTATCGTATTATACGGTCAATCTAAAAGTCAAACATTAACGCTTATTTAGTGTCATTTAATTCGTAATTAATTATCTACGCACTGTAATTTTTTTTAATTTTTTTTTAGTAATTATATAATTAAAATTTTCACCTAATGCATTTAATTATTTTAGTCAAATTATAGGACAAATGATGTTAGGTTACAAAATTAAATATATTTCTCATCAAAAAAATTCAAAAATATTACCCTAGGTAGATAATTGAATTACAACATAAATGACGTTAACCGTTGTGAGTTTGGACTTACAAAGTCTGAGTTATATATTTTTAAGTCAAATTTTCATATCTCAACTTACAGCAGAGCGTACAGTCAATCCGTAAGTCCAAATTTAATATTTGTTTTGGATAATTTGAATCGTAATTAAAATAGTTACTTACTATAAGTTATTTAATAGATACATAATTTTATTTTTAATTAAACATCGAGTCGTCAAAAATGAAAAAAAAAATAAAAACGCACCCAAAGGGTACCGAATTTTGTAAAACACAAAAATTGTGCTATCCACGGTAGCGCTTATATACGAATTTTTAATTATTTTTTTTCGATATACTTACTTTTTCAAATTACTTTGGTACAATTCCCATTTTTTGAACATATTCATCCTTTTTCTCTACTTCACACCATCACACATTTGCTCATATCTTATCTATATATTATATGATTGGCCAAAATAAAAATAAAAAACTCCATATTATATTAAAATTCCTATAAATAAGAAAGGGTCGACAGCTTCAAGAAAGAAAAAAAAAACTGGATTTAAAAAAATAATCGGAGGAAATAACAAAACCTAAAAAAAAATAGAGGGGAAGTGAAATTAGTATAAACAAATAGTGTTTAACGATTTCGCTTCTTTGTAGGATATTTAATCTTTGAATAATTTAGGTATAACTATCTTGTATTTAATATTATATTTATTTTTATAATGTGAATTAAATTTATTTTATCCATGTTATGCATTAATAATTATATTTTGTGAAAAAATTGTACTTGATTTTAAGTCTGGTATAACTTTTGGGTCATTATGCACATTTGCGAATGTTATGAGAGTTTTTGTCTGTTTTTTTTTTCAAAACTGATTTTAGGTCACTCCTAAATTTTGATGAAGGTTACAACTCAGTCCTTAGTAGGGGTGATAAAAAAAGATTGTTGGAGCGAATTTCCGACAAGACTGGCCTGAGATCGGCCCGACTAGGACCGAGACCGAGCAGACGGTTTTTTCTTCAAGGTCGGTCTCGGTCTCAGCTTTTTTCTGAAAGCCCAAATAGGAACGGACCATACCAAATTTACTATACAAACCCTAAAAACCAAGAATGTATGTTTGAAACTATGAGAGAAAATAAACTTTGTTTAGAACTTTGTATGTTTGTTACTTGGTTGATTTGTTACTTTGATTTGTACTCTGTATTTTTGTTACTTTGATTCCAATAATATTTGTATTTGGACAAATTCCTTTATTTTTTTTGGTCAGATTCGGTCTAGGACCGAGACCGGCCTGAGTCAAGAAAGACCGACTCGGACGATTTTTTTTGGCTGAAGTCGGTCTCGGTCCTCCAGAAGGCAAGACTGAAATTCCGGTCTCGGTCTTGCCTTCAGGACCGGACCACCCATGATCAGCCCTAGTCCTTAGATTTTTAGGTCATTCCAAGAATTTATCGAGTATTATAAACTAAACCAGAAAAGTTATGGGTCATTTCTGCAAATTTTTATGAGTCATTTTCAGTTCAGTTATGAACTTATAAATAATTACATTTCGGTCCCTAATATTTTTCGAATGTTACATAAACTTTCAAAAGTGTTATAACTTAAGTTGACGTACTTTATATAATGAAAATCATTTGAATACGTTTGTCACATTTGTAAAATAACCTCAAAATTAAACCAGACTATTATGAGCACGATTAGCTTTATTCATGTTTTGTTTATTTCATTTTTTAAAAACTAACTTGTAAATTTTATTAAAAGGAAAAAAAACATTTGTACGTAGTTTATTTAATTTAAAAAAAATACATATTATCTTTTTGATCAATTATAATCAAAACAGACAATTAAGGTAATTCTGTCAAAATAATCAAATAGGCTAATTCAGGTTATTTTATGTTCAGACAATTAAATTAACTTTTATGTTGTAGAAATTTATTTTATATTTTAACAATATGTGTTTTTTATGTTAACTAATTCAAATCTTATTTTTGTCTCTCATAAAAAAAAATAAAAAAATATTTATCTATTACTCCGATTTTTACCCCTTAAATTTAAAGACGGGTACATGACTACATGTCAAATTATCATTAGAAGGTCGGAATGTGGCATAGATTTAAAAATGTATATTCTTTAAAAAAATAATTACAAACTTGGATAAACACATTCATAATTAAAAAGTGTACAAGTGGGTGGTGGAAACACATTCACCCTCGTCAAATTTTACTAACCGATTTGATATAATAAAACCTAAGACAAATATACATACGGAAAACTACCAACTGGTACATGAATTTTGGGTGATTAGCAATTAGGTACCTAAACTTTCTTTTTGTAGCAATTAAGTAGCCAAACTTATGAAAATTAGCAAATAGGTACCTACCGTTAATTTTCGTTAAGAATCAACGGAAAATATCATGTGAGGAGCAAATAGGTACCTGAACTTACACCAATGAGCAAATAGTTACCAGAAACGGTTCAAAAATCGGTTCAAACCCAATTCAGTCCAACCACTTTTTTTTTAAAAAAAAATGGGGTTTATATACCAAACACTTGTATGACTCAACTCTAAACGTTCTCGGAATGTTTCTTAATGCACCGAAAACGTCTGAAAGTTGAGTCATACATGTGTTTGGTATATAAACCATATTTTTTTATAAAAAAAATAAAGTGGTTTGACTGAACCGGTTTTTGAACCGGTTCAGGTACCTACTTACTCATTCGTGTAAGTTCAGGTACCTATTTACTCCTCACGTAATATTTTCCATTTATTCTTAACGGAAATTAACGGTAGGTACCTATTTACTTGTTTAAGAAAGTTCAGCAACCTATTTGTTACCAAAAAAAATTTAGATATCTATTTGCTAACCACCCACAAATTCAGGTATCAGTTTGGTAGTTTTCCCGTATACATAAGTCATATAAATGAAATAATTAATATAAATAAGATTTCAAAATTGGATGGAAGATACCTGAATAATAACCATCTATAATGAAACGTAGCACGATTAATCGTAATAATATATTGTAGCAGTTTAACATTTCATTTTTTACTAAGATGTATCAAATTCGAGTCCTGAAATTGAGAAGATTTTCGTGATCTATATCTTATTCATTACGAGGTAACCATGATGCAAATAAATATTATTCTAAATATAGAGTTAGAGTCTAGTAGGAAACAAAAAAAATACTATCATTCATTATAATAATAAATGGGCTAGTCAAAATAATATTGGACTTTCCTAAACCAGCCAGAAGTTGTAAGCTATTATTCTATCAAAGTCGGCGGCCTGCCCAGATGGCCGAAAAAAAAGTAGGCCTGCCCAGACACTCTTTATTTGCAATTAGGTTAATTACTTATTTATCATCTATATTTATTATTTATTCGCTTATATTTAATTATATATATTTTTATTTTAATTTATGTTAACTTAATTATTTATACATAATAATGTTACTTTTTTATTAAAGTTAATAATTGTCGTTACTATTTATCATTAGTTACCTTTTTAATGTGAATAAAAAGAAGATAACTAAAGGATATAATAATCATTTCATAATTTAAAATTATATATTGAACGACAGTAAAAAAATAAATAGTTGACTGACTAAAGTGACCAAATAATGACTAAATACTCACATTTAGCAAATATAAGTGACTCACGGCACGAGGTAGTTACCATTTTTCATTTCTCATGTTGAAGTTAAAGAATAATCGTGTGAAAACTAAAAAAATCGTGATTTTGTTTTGATTATATTTGCATTGTTATGGTACAATTATGATAATAATTTATTTATATGTATTAGCTATAGTTATGGTCGCACTTACATTTTATTTTTTAATTTATGATCGTAATTATAACTATAACTAGCGGAACCAAATGGAATATGGGTATATGCCCTAAAGAGCAACTAATTCCCAAATAATATTTTCTCGATGTAAGCAAATATTAGATGGAGGTGTGCCTTGATGTTGGGCAGTAAAACCTACTTAATAATTGTAAAACTTCACATAATTTCAACTAGGTAATTTTTGTTAAACAAATAGTTAGTTAGACTTTTTAAAATGGGCAAATACAAACATCTTAATTTTACTTTAAAAATAGATAGAATCAATCACACTTTTATCATGTGATAAACAGATTAGACTATAACTAAAGATGTCTAAATTATGAGGTAGACATAATTTAAGTATTTGAAATCATAAGATTATGTTTGATTTTAAAAGATAAATAGAGGTATATATTTGCTCATTAATAAAAATAGGGAAACCTTTTTTTTTTTTTTAACATAGTTGTCAAATCAAGTTTAGGTTTGAACATTATTCCTAATAAAATTTAGGGTGAATTAGTCTAATGCATCAATATATTTGACTATTATTGATCTGTACACTAATATTTTTAAAAGTGTTATTATGTACACATCAAGACATTTGTATGATGTTGTTAAATGCATCGTCGTTAGTGTTATGTAAGTTTTTTCCGTTAAATATTATTGTTTTATGTCAAAATGGTGATTTTGCGCTCAACAACATTTTCATCTCATCTTCAACACAAAACTACAAATCAAATTCAAGAAAACATATTTGAGTATGAATTTTGACAAAACTAGGATTTCCCTAGCAAGGAAATCAGAAACCCTAGAATATTGAGAAGACGAAGAGAACGGTTTTGGAGAAAGGAGGTGCAGACTTGGGGATCACATAGGTGTGTTCCTTCATCTGGACACATTTCACCCTTTAATAATACCTAATCTAAAATAATCAACTAATACACCCTAAACAACACGGAAATAACAACATAGTCCAACAATTAACAAAACAACAGAATGTGTCCAATGAATAAGAAACAGATAAAGAAAACCCCTGAAGAATGTTCCAGATTGCATATTAGTCCTAATCTCAACAAATTTGAACTACAAAATACATTTTTGGATTCAAAATCATATTTAAGTATGTGTTTCTTAGATTTGATTTGTGATTTTGTGTTGAAGATGAATATTTATAGGTTCGAAATCAAGCAAAAAATGTTATTCTGGGTTTAAAACAGGACAATATTTATGGGTTGATTTCAAATCAAATTTTTTGTTTTGGATTTAAAATTGAGTTGATTTCAAAATTTAATATGTTTTGGATTTAATTTAGTAATGAAGATAGTATAAACATGAAAGTAAAATTGTTATTTTGAATGAATTTAATAAAAAAATTGATAAAATAATAACGGTGTAAATAATAAAACTTTATATCTAAAATATTTAGGTATATACAAAATAAAAATAAATAAGTGATCAAATTTCTATTGCCGACCCTACCCGGAAGACATTACCTCGTGGCGGAACTTTGCAAATGCAATAATATCCCCATAATCAATCACAGCCATTCGACATTTCATCGCTCTGCTCAGCTCACTGTACTACAGCTCCTTTCTCTCTCAATAATGGCTACTGAAGGTCAGGTCATCACCTGCAAAGGTACGTATTCTCTTTTATTTGATCGATGGAACGGCCCACTAATGTCATCAAATGATTGAATTCGATATGGATCTCTCTCCGCGTAGCCGCCGTCGCGTGGGAGCCGAATAAGCCGCTGGTAATCGAAGATGTGGAGGTGGCTCCACCGCAGGCCGGAGAGGTTAGGATCAAGATTCTATACACCGCGCTCTGCCACACAGATGCGTACACCTGGGGAGGCAAGGTATTGCTGTCACATTCCTGGTCCTTTACTGCTACCGATTCAATTTACTGATAGGTTTTGGATTATTCAATTCTATAGATCACTGTGAATGAATTTATGATCCAGGAACCTACGATTATATGGCTATTTTTTTTTTCTTTCTATGATCTAAAATCTTCACCGAGCTATTAATCAATGATAAAAAATTCTGGAACCTGTGGTGCGAAATCCAGTTGATACTGCGCACGAAGCCATGTCTTGAGGTTGGCTTTGACAATGTTACTAAGATTATGCTGTGTCGATTTTTTCTTAGAGTTCGAGTAGATGCATCTCTTTGCTGGACTAGATGATTTAGTATTTTAGAGCCCCTCACGACCCTTTTGAATAATCCCATGAAATTTGGCAAGTATTTATGATGCATGCCTTTGTCAACTTCTTAACATGAGAAGGAAAAAAAAGGGTTTTAAGGCTTTCATTGCAAACAACACATCAGTATATAGAAGACATGTTATCTTCAACTTAACGTAGTATCAATCTTACGTGCTAAGGTATCAAAGGTGTTGTTCATATATCTTCTTGTTTGAGGTTGTTTTTGCTTCTTCAAATATGTGCCTCCTCGTGCAGGATCCAGAAGGTCTCTTCCCTTGCATTCTAGGTCACGAGGCTGCTGGGTATGGATAATCCATGTATTGCTGTCACAATTTTGTGTTCTACTTTTCTGCAAAGGGCACTAATTTTTCTAATGTGATACAGAATTGTCGAGAGTGTTGGTGAGGGTGTTACTGAAGTTAAACCAGGCGACCATGTGATCCCCTGTTACCAAGCAGAATGTCGTGAATGCAAGTTCTGCAGATCTGGAAAGACTAACCTCTGTGGCAAAGTTCGTGGAGCAACTGGTGTTGGGGTCATGATGAATGATCGCAAGACCCGTTTTACAGTTAATGGGAAACCTATTTACCATTTCATGGGAACCTCTACTTTTAGCCAATACACAGTTGTACATGATGTAAGCGTAGCAAAGATTGATCCTAAAGCTCCTTTGGAAAAAGTATGCCTTCTTGGTTGTGGAGTTGCCACCGGTAAGGAGATAATATCTATTTTTTTCGCTTCTTGATTTCTAAGAAGTAGAACCTGACTGACGTGAACGTCTGTTATTATTTTTTACCAAAAGATTATTGATCAACAATATCCGCTGATCTTTAGGTTTGGGAGCAGTGTGGAATACAGCAAAAGTTGAAGCAGGGTCCATTGTTGCTATCTTTGGTCTTGGAACTGTTGGACTAGCTGTACGATTTATTTCAACTTTTATGTTAGTATTCATGTCTATTAGATTACTGTTATGAGAAGCAATTGATTATGTATCAAGTGACAGGTTGCAGAGGGTGCTAAATCAGCTGGTGCTTCCCGAATAATTGGTATAGATATTGACAACAAGAAGTTTGACACAGGTACAAGTTTCTATTGGCATCAAATGAGTATCATCTAACATATATATGGAGATTTCTTAACTTTGGAAGCTACTTTACAGGAAAGAAGTTTGGAGTCACAGAATTTATCAATCCCAAAGAACATGACAAACCCATTCAAGAGGTTATTGTCGATGCAACTGATGGTGGTGTTGATTACAGCTTTGAGTGCATCGGGAATGTCGATATTATGAGGTCTGCTCTTGAGTGCTGTCACAAGGTGAGTCAATATTATTGAATCCGTGTTTCATTCAGTTCAATGAAGACCTCATCTATTGATAGACCATGATAGAATAATATAATATAATTATCTAAAGATATAGTATGAAATCTTATGCTGATATCTAATAGCAAACCAATTGATTGAAAGAAATCCTGTTCAAACTAATGGATAGTTATTTCCAAAATGGTGTAGGGATGGGGCACATCAGTGATTGTGGGTGTTGCAGCATCAGGGCAGGAGATCTCCACTCGTCCTTTCCAGTTAGTCACTGGCCGTGTTTGGAAGGGAACTGCTTTCGGTGGTTTCAAGAGCCGCTCCCAAGTTCCATGGCTTGTCGAAAAATACATGAACAAGGTAAAATATTATATCAAACATTTCTGGTGAAATTTGATTCTCTAATCTCTCCCATATCGTTAATTCAGTTTGGTGTTCATTCAAATTTCAATATGGTGTTACAGGAAATTAAGGTTGATGAGTACGTAAGTGCAGAGTTGCCTTTCATGGATATCAATAAGGCTTTCGATCTGATGCACGATGGAGCTCTGCGCTGTGTCATGTCCCTGCATTAAGGCAAAGAGATATCTGTTGAGCAGTGATCTTTCTTTACATGCTTTTTCTTCAGACTGAGAACTGTCTTGTTCTTTCTGTTATGTTGAACTTTTGAACACAGTTTCTAAGTTTAATGCTACGATGGGAAAATGGCGTATTCGTGATAGTTGAATGAAAAATTAATGAAGTGGAAAAAATGAAAACTGAAAATGACAACTGTAAAGTTTAATTTAAATTGTAAATTAAAAAATCAAAATTCCCACAAATATATTATAGGGTTAATTACTTAATTGGTTACACATGTTTCATCCTTGTGTAGAATGGTTACATATGTTTCAAAATGTGATTAATTGGTTTTGTTATGTGGCTAAATGGTTACACATGTTTTTCCCAATGTGATTAATTGATTATTCCGTTAGTAAACCGTTAATTAATATTTTTAACATATTTTTGAATTATTAAATGACTATTATGCTTACTGTTCATCTTGCCTTCATCGATAATCAGAAGGCAAGAAATTTCATCAAAATTCTTCCTTTTTCATGGGACCCCACTTTCTCTTCTCTACCCCACTCTCTCCAGCACCCTTCCATGGCTTTGATCAAGGTACTTTCTTCGGGACTCTGTTTATGTCAATCTTGTTGTCGGTGAGTGACAACCTCTTGAAGTTGATATGAGTTTGGCCCATATCAGCGTGCATCCACAAGAGTGCCAAAAAAATCAATCAATTTATTAGTATATAATCAATATAAATCAGAAGAATGTGGCTTTAGAAGGAGGTAATGAATCAGACACTTCTAAATTAAGATGAGATTTTCACTACTCAATTCAAGTCCAACTAAAAAACTAATTGAGTTTCACTTTGTGGATTCCCTCATTATAAAAGTTTCCCATAACTGTGGAAGTCGATTATTACGTATGGAACTATTAGAACAACACAGTATCTAAGAAAAAACACAATTTAGGAGCAGCAATGAGAGCCACTATCAAACTTCATTAATTAAGAATTGACAACTAATTATAAGTATTAAATCCTTAGTCCAATCCAAAATGCATGAAACTCAAAGCAATCAATTCCCCAGAATGCCTCAGCAAAGCTGAAACATCCTTCAATCGACAACTTGTTCCCTTGCAAATGCTTCTGCTCCATGAAATGCAAGATATATATGATGAATTTTTTTCCATGACAAGCCTGGCTAATGAAACTGCATTGACAACACTTGTGAGACCAGAAACACCTCCACACTTGAGTGTATTTCCATCCATAATGGAGGCTTCCATCTCCACAGTGCCATCACTGGTTAGAGCAGACACTTTACCCACATTAAATGTGGGATTGTTTTCGAGTTCACGAACTTGAAAAAATTCAGACTGATTGGATGAACTGTAAACATCACAAAAAATGAAAAATAAAATATCTGTAAAGTCAGTGGTAAATCTGTGGGAGATTTGTTCTACATTTGATAATGAAACGATGATTCGTATTCCAAAAAAATCTCCACTTTCATTATTAATGTTCTAGATATGTTATCCATGCAAGACTTACCACGAGCTCAACAACGTCCAAGGCTGATTTCTTGGCTTTGAGGGCATCGATCCCAAGTCGGAGGAAGGCCTCCTTTGCCAGGCGTTCTTCCAGTGGCAGTACCAGAGGAACGCCAGCTCCACCGTGCAATGCAATCGCCCACCCCATTTATGGTCGTTGTCAAGCCAAACCTCCTCCTATCATTGCATGCCAATACTATATTATGCACAAAATTGTCAAAAATGAACTCTTGATGGATTAAATTGTATTGATTGAAATTCCTATTGATTAAAACTTAGTACATTATATAAGGCTTACAATTGCACTATTTGTACCACTACTATAGTGGAAACATACCACTACTACAGTGGAGACCTAATTTTACCACTATTGGAGTGGAAACCTAATTGTACCACTACTTTATCCTCTAACAAAAATATGTTATGCATTGCATCAGTTTACTAAATCAAGCTGAAACGCTTGAAAGGCAACAAATGAAGTTAAACAAGAACACCATAAAAAGTCCATGCATTAATACAGAAGGAATCACATCAATAGCAATAAGAAAAATCTCAATTTCTACAAAAGTCATCTCAAAATAAAATGGTTCTTCTTCCTCTGATTCAAATCAGCAGGCTAACTGTGGTACGCCGCTTCCACTATGAACTTAAAAGCTGTCTCATACGACATCTTCCCAAAAGGCGACACCGACTCCGCTATTCCACCGAGTCTGCTCATCGGACGGATACGACCCGATTGGGTCATGAAATCCGCTATTAAAGTCAAATGCTAAATATCCACCGATATGTCATACGACTTAAACACATGCTCAACCTCCCTCATGATAGTCTCTCGAGCAGCTTCCACACCAAGACTGTGGCGCGCGCTGAATAGCTAAAGTTAGGGTTTTGATTCTGAGCAACGCAAGATGAGGAACAACTTTGGTGAAATCATGGGAGTACGATGAAAGCTTTTCGAAGAGATGTCCATGGGAGAAATATAATGGAAGATGTTCGAAGAGACTTGAAGAATGAAGAATAAGGAGACAAAGAACACTTCGTGGATGAAAAGACTAATTAAATCATTTTATGTATCTAAATAGTGATAAACAGTGATTTTTAATAATGAAAAGTAGAAAAATCAATTAGTCACCTAACAAAACCAATTAATCACATTTTAAAACATGTGTAACCAATTAAGTAATTAACTCTATATTATATGAACACTTTTGAGTTTTTATAGATTAGAACTTGTAATATTTATTAATTACTCTTTATAAATTATGATTTTTTATATAAAAAATAGGTAAATTTAATTTAAAAAACAAATTAGGAAATGCAACTAACAAAAAACAATGTTTTTACAACTTTTTTTTATAAAAAAAATCCAAAGATTTTAGTTTTTCCTTTAAAGATGTTATATCCGTGCCTAAACTTGTAATTAATTACAGAAGCCCCACCATGTGGCATGGAGATATCAAGGGTAGGAATGACTGTCAGCTACATTTCGTTTCAGTGAAGTGACGATTTCTTGGCCAAAAAAAAAAAGTGACGATTTCTCGATCTCGATTCCACTCCACAGTGTGATACCGTCAGAAGGAATTTTGCCAGCTCAATTTTGGTTGGATTTGCTCTCCGTTGAAGATGGATTCATCAGCAGCTCTATTCAACCACCTCAAGGTTCGATCATTTCATCACTCTGAAAGAATTTGTATGTTCTGCGTGTCTTGTTCAGATTCTGCATATTGAATTCGGAACATTTGCTAATTGGAAGATGAACTTCTTCAGGCGGCGGAGCCGTTTTTCTTGATGGCTGGTCCCAATGTAATCGAATCGGAGGAGCATATTCTGCATATGGCAAAGCAGATCAAGACTGTTGCCACCAAGTATGCAACTTTGCACTTTGTTTTGTACCTTAATTTGTCTTGATTTGGAAATGTATGCTGAAAGAATGGAATTGAAGCATTCGAGAAGCTTAGATTCCACAAAAAGTAAGAACAGTTTCATGTTGGGCTCTCCTATTCAGCTCTAGATTCCAGATGATCCTGACAATCACATCTGCTGTACTTCTCTTCAAATTTGAAGTGCCATTTTTCGCCTGTTGTAATTCATTGCTAGAGAAATGGTTTAAAATTAGGGCTTCTAGCGGATTCTTCTTCGTAATGAAGATGATTTGCGTAAAACATCTAGCTTTACCTTTACCCCGTAAATGGTGGATAAATGACGATGGTTTATGTGCTCAAGATTTGTTGGAATCCTGCAGAATTGGTGTACCGCTAGTGTTCAAGTCGAGCTTTGACAAAGCTAACCGCACCTCATCAAAATCATTCCGAGGCCCTGGGTTGGCTGAGGGCTTGAAGGTTTGTTTCCTCTAAATTTTCTTCTAGCAAGCTGATTGATACTGCAGGGGTCATTAGATTAGTTAACAGGTTTCATATAATATAAGTTTTGAATGAATTTAATGGACCGTCTTATTTATATGCTCATCAGCAGTAATTTGGCATTTCTCATGGATATGTTGGGGAAAAAAAAAGCGTACTAGTATTCATGATTTTTGTTGCACTACTATACCCTATTTTATTTTCCAGCGTGCATAAACTGACAGAAGAGAATCATTTCGCTGATTTTGTTTCTTTATACTCCACCTGATTTGCATTGCAGATCCTTGAGAAAGTTAAGACAACTTATGACCTACCCATAGTAACTGATGTGCATGAAACTATCCAGGTAATGTTTCACTTCATCATAGTTTATCTTCTTGCAGATGCTTGGTTTATCACTCCCTTATCTTTTTGGTCTATCACATATTGGATTCCTACATAGTTTTGTTGGGAATTCTTATACATAATCATCTGAGATGGTTTACTCGGTGAAAATGTAAACTTTAGAAACTATTTAACTGCTTGGGTTAGACGAACAGTTCATACATTCATGTTTGTTTGTTTTTCTTCTTTCTTTTGGGATAGTGTTTGGGTATGACTAATATTCTATTATGTTAACAGTGTGAGGCCGTTGGTAGAGTAGCAGATATTATTCAAATTCCGGCATTTCTGTGCCGCCAGGTACTACTATATACAAAGAATTTTATTTTATATTTTATCTGCATGTTATCAATTTGTTATGTTCTTTAAAATCTGAAGTCAATGCTATGCCATCTCATACATCTATGTGATCTATCATCTATCTAATCCACAAATGTTAATTACAGACAGATCTGCTGGTTGCAGCAGCTAAGACTGGGAAGATCATCAATATCAAAAAAGGGCAATTTTGTGCTCCTTCTGTGAGTCAACTTTCCTTCCTATATATTATGATCATCTATTGTGTTCAAGTTTTTTTTTATTGAGATAATTATTTTGAACTCCATTGTTCTGGTGTCTTGCTCATGTAACTGTAATTCTGCCTTACGCTGTTGGTAATTTTCAGGTTATGGTTAACTCTGCTGAAAAGGTGCGACTAGCTGGGAATCCAAATGTAATGGTCTGCGAAAGGGGGACTATGTTTGGCTATAGTAAGTCATACCGGGCCAAAACTATATTTCAAACAATATAAGTGTCGGCATTAGGCTAAGGTGTTCCACATGTATAAATATATCTATAATCCACTCTTTTTTGTGGGTCTAATTGGTATCTTCCTGACAATGCAGATGATTTGATAGTTGATCCACGCAACCTTGAATGGATTAGAGAAGCTAACTGTCCAGTTGTGAGTTACTGGATTAATGAATTTAGTTGAAACTCCCATAATTAGTTGAATTTAGTTTCATAGTTGCTGCTCTCGATAGAAACGATTTCCCCCTTTCCTAGTAAGGATAAGGAGCTAGCTTATTTAGTTGTTTCACTGATGTTAACACAGGTGGCTGATATCACACATTCACTCCAACAGCCTGCTGGGAAAAAGGTCTGAAAATCTTTTTGATCTTTCAAGTAAAGATTTAATAAACAAATTTTCTGGATCTAAGAATTGGTGTTTTCCGTCCTTCCGTGTAATAAAGAACTAATTTTGAGTTACTATTACAAACAGTTGGAAGGAGGAGGTGTTGCTAGTGGCGGTCTTCGTGAGCTAATTCCATGCATCGCTAGAACAGCAGTTGCTGTTGGCGTGGATGGGCTATTCATGGAGGTACTTTGAGCTAACTGACTGAAGCTTGATTCTTAAGTTGCTTAAAAATGCAAATATCGTAGCTTGTTCAGTTCCTATCCAATCGCTGGCTTCTCTCACACATGCTCTTCGTTTTGAACCACCTTAAAGTTTGAAGGAATCATTGTTTTTTTGTAATCATACTATAATTCCATGTTCTATTTCCTTTTCCTGTTGTTCCAGGTGCATAATGACCCTCTAAATGCACCGGTTGATGGTCCGACTCAATGGGTATGTCACGGATACACAAGATTGTCTACTTACGTAAAACAAACATAGTTTAATACCCGAAATACTTGATTCTAATACGAGCAAGTCTATTCCAATGTCAATAACAGCCATTAAGACATCTGGAGGAACTTCTGGAAGAGCTTGTGGCTATCGCTGTAAGTACTTCCCTCATATCTTGTTTGTTGAGAGTTCAACTTAGTAGCTAATGCTTTAACTACATCAAACAAAGTTAGATCTATCTACACCTTGGTTAGGAACGAAATGCCTGAACTGCATATTTATCGTGTTTGGCAAAGATCTTGTTTGTTTTCTGAACTTTGCTTCTTTGATGTTGATAGAGGGTGAGCAAGGGGAAACACAAGCTCAACATTGATCTTTCACCGTACCAAATCTAAGGAAGAAACTTGCGATCGAAGTTTGATTCAGTTTCGACTCCAGTCAGGTCAATTATATTGGATCGAATTATCAAGTCATTAAGGGTAGATGCTATGCCGTGCCCTGCAAGGTACTTAGATTAGTTTGGAAAAAAATTGGACTACTGTGTGTATTTCTTCTGTTGTAAATCGGGAACGCTTAATCAGATTATCAAATACATGAATGCGATTTAATTTTGTGATTTTAATATTAATCCTAATAAAAAGTTTTATTATCAAATGAATAAAACAATATTTATAAAATTCAAAGAGGAATAGAAGGATAGTTTGGTAAATAAGAAAAACTTTTTTCTCAAAATTATTATTATTATTATTATTGAAATAATCGATCATATATATTAGAGCTGATCATGGGCGGGGCAGGTCGGTTCTTGGAGGCAGGACTGAGATCGAAATTTCGGTATTGACATCTTTAGGATCGAGACGGAGACCAACTTTGGCAAAAAAAAAACGTCTGAGTCGGTTTTGCTTGACTCGGGCCGGTCTCGGTTTTGGATCGAAATTTTTGGTAAAAAAAATAGCTGGATTGGTCAAAAAAATTCACTGAAGTTTTGGTCGTGAACCCTCTCGCTTATCGTCTTCCGTCGCACTTCCTTTATGAAACTGATCCGAGGGTTGTTGATTGCTTCAAGGTCATGAATTATTAGTGTTTCAAGGACTACACCATGAATTTCTAGTTTTTTTTTCCAAGGTCGAGGTTTTGGAGGAAAACCCCAGACCGACTTTAAAGAGAAAAAAACCGTCCGCTCGGTCCTAGTTGGGCCAGTTTCGAGTCGGAAATTCGGTTCGGATGTATAATTTAAGTAACAGAAAATCTAAAATTCTCGACAAGACCAAACATGATTGGGTATGAGATACGTCGGATACACCAACAGTCATCAAGAATCTGGGATCTTGTGGCGGAGCAAAACTGATAGCAGAGGATGCTGCCACGTGGACAAGAAATCTAATATAGTAACCCTGATATCGGATTATCTAAATCAAAAAGTCCACGTGGACGATCCTAGTTGGCGGGTGAGATCTCCTAACCTCATCGGAAACTCTTGCAGTGGCATCCTCAACCTCAGCCAAATGGATTGTTGCGGCCCACACAAGTCGCCTGTATAGTTGGTGGCTTAACGAGCTCTACCATTCAATCTCTCTCTCTCATTCTCCTCCATTTTCATCTCTCTCTCTCATTATCCATTTAAACCTTGAAGGAGTTGAAGTTACAGTAGGAAGGAAGGAAGGAAAGAAGACATTATGGCAGCACAAGCTCTGGTCTCGTCGTCTCTCACTTCTTCAGTGGAGGCCGCCAGGCACTTGTTGGGCGGCGGAAGAAGCCTCCACCAGGCCCCTAGGAGGGCTTCTTTTGTTGTGAAGGCCGCCTCCACGCCTCCGGTCAAGGTAGGTAAACCAATAATATCCTGCAGCATGCATATGCAGCATGCTTCAATGATCTCTCTCTCTCTCTCTCTCTCTCTCTCCCTCTCTTTCTCTCTTACTCTCACTCTCTCTGTCCCTTATCTGATTCTGAGTTTCGATCATTTTGCAGCAAGGAGCTGACAGACCTTTGTGGTTTGCATCCAAGCAGAGCCTGACCTACTTAGATGGAAGGTAATTAACTAACTGTAAAACCCTAAAATCTGACCATGACCAGTCCATGTCTGCATTACATTGAATGCTTCCGATATGTGTTGGAACAGTCTTCCCGGCGACTTCGGGTTCGACCCATTGGGTCTCTCTGACCCAGAAGGCACCGGCGGGTTCATCGAGCCCAAGTGGTTGGCCTACGGTGAGATCATCAACGGCCGGTTCGCGATGCTCGGTGTGGCGGGTGCCATTGCACCCGAAATCTTGGGGAAAGCCGGTTTGATCCCTGCTGAAACTGCCCTCCCGTGGTTCCAGACCGGTGTGATCCCACCTGCCGGCACCTACACCTACTGGGCTGACAATTACACCCTCTTCGTCTTGGAGATGGCTCTCATGGGGTTCGCAGAGCACAGGAGGTTACAGGACTGGTACAAGCCAGGGTCTATGGGGAAGCAATACTTCCTGGGTCTTGAGAAAGGTTTGGCCGGGTCAGGCGAACCCGCTTACCCCGGCGGGCCTTTTTTCAACCCGTTAGGGTTTGGAAAGGACGCCAAGTCATTGAAGGATTTGAAGCTGAAGGAGGTGAAGAACGGGAGGCTCGCCATGTTGGCCATCCTTGGATTCTTCATCCAAGCACTCGTGACGGGTGAAGGCCCGTACCAGAATCTTCTAGACCATTTAGCCGACCCGGTCAACAACAACATCTTGACTAACCTCAAGTTCCATTGAGGAAGCTAGGTTGTGTAATGTAAACTATGTGAAAAGAAATTGAAGTCCTTGTGAAAACTTGACATTGGAATGTACTGGGACTGTAATTTAATTAGACTATCAGACTATTTATTATGTTTTCATTGAATATAAAATCAAACCGAGTTTGAAACCCGAACCGAGCTTTGATGATCAAAGGTCGGATCGGTTTGTGTTTAGATTGGGTTGTATCTACATTTTTAGATGCATTTGGTGCTTCATTCCTGCAAATTAGGGTTGATCATGAGCTGCCCGGGCCGGTCTTGGAGGCAGAAAAATTCGGTCTTGACATTTGGAGGATCGATACCGAGATCGATTTTGGCCAAAAAAACTCACCCGAGTCGGTCTTGCTTGACTCGGGTCGGTCTCGGTCTTGTGTTGAAATTTTTGGTGAAAGAAAATCACTTGGATTGACAAAAAAAAATCACCGAAGTTTTGGTCTTGAACTCGCTCTTCGTCTTCCATCACATTTTCCTTATGGAACCGAACCAAGAGTTGTTTAATACTTCAAGGTCATGAATTATTAGTGTTTCAGGTGTTACACCATGAATTTCTACGGGTTTCTTCAAGGTTGTGCTGGTCCGGTCCGGTCCTAGTCGGGCTTTTAGGGGAAAAAACTGAGACCAAGCCCGACCTTGAAGAAAAAAAACGTTTGTTCGGTCTCAATCCTAGTCGGACCGGTCTCGGACCGGTCTTGTTGGAAATTCGGTCCAACCAGTTTTTTTTATAACGCAAATAGCAGTGCAGACCGATTAATACAACAAATGCTTTGGCATTAGTGAATTTAGAGAGTAGACCACTCAAATTAAGCATTGATATTGCACAAACCACAAAGCTTATCAATAAAACCATAGTAAAAAATAAAATATTTAAAGATACTTTTAAATTGATTATGTTAATTTTAAATGGAAATTTAACTTAAAAGGAAAAAAGTGACTAATTTCTAAAAATATTTTAAAGAAAAATTTAGTCTGGATTTACTTTTAAAGAGTGAAAATCTAAATAAATGTATACTTCAAAAAAGAATATTTAGGCATATTTTAAGATTTTCTCTTAATATTTAATTTTGAGTATTTTTTTACTTAAAACATTTGGACATGTTTTTTTTTCTCCCTTTTGTTAAAACTCAAATACCAAACTTAATAAAATAAGTTTTAAAAATTATAAAAATAACATAGTTCTAAAAATGTCACAATTAAATTTTTCAAAATATTTTTATAAATAAAATTTGAGTTCCAATTTAATCAGAACTCAATTAGAGCATCAATCAAATGAACTAGAATATCACATGTGGGTCTGGATCCTTTTAGCCACCTTTTAGCCAGTTTGTTTAGTCACTACCCATGTATGAGTTAGTTTGTGTCATAACTCATACCTTTTGATTAATGCTCAATCGAGTCAGATCGAATCAAAACTCACTTAACATATGCAAAATGTAAAAAAAAAAATAATTTGTAACATTTTATTTATTTATTTTGTAATTTTCAAAATATATTGTGTTAAATTTGGATAAAAATTTTGAAAAAATAAAACATATATATATATATATATCCAAACGTTAAAAAATAAATAAACATTAAATAAGATTAAAAAAAGCTAAATATTAAGGGTAAAATCGTATTTACCCCAAACATTACAATTTTCCCTAACTTATTAATACATTCAATTTAGTAACTCAAGTTAGAGCTTTTAAAAAAAGTAAGTCTGATTATAAATATTTTTAAAATTGGTAAGATATTCTTTTAGAAATTTGCTAAGTTGCAGGAGAAAAATATTTCACTAACTCGCATGTTTTTTTAAAAAAATAAAAAATCCTGAAGTCTCTTATTTTGTCCCGGCCTGGCTGTCAATCTGTCATCTGTCAACTAAGCTTTCGTCAAAACTAGCCGTTACCATTTAAAAATCGCCGACCAAACGCTCCCTTTCTCTTCTTGCTGCCCAATCATTCTACTCCACTCCACAAAGTACATCTCTCTCTCTCCCTGATTCTGCAGAATCTGGGTAAACACACAATTGTTGAAGTTGACCGAATTGAAGATCGCAGAGCTGAAGAACTACTCTTTGAAGAAAAACAATCCATTTTCATTGCAGAGCATTAACGCTCAGTGAACCGATCCTCGATCCTATTCACGGAGATGTTCACCGACGGCTTGGACGAGAGCGCCATCAGCTGGGTCAAGCAGGTAATATCTACAATCTCCAGCACAAGTGCCTTTCAGAAATTGGCTTCTCAATTCTTAACCAAGAACTCCAAAATTTTGTTACTTTTTAATTGCAGGGTTCGAATGCAAAAGAACCACGAGTTCGATCCCCTCTAGCAGAGAAGCTAGTCGATTCGGTTTCGGACCCGTTTCCAAACTCTCCTCTTGCGTTCAGCATCAGTGGTTATAAGTCCAAGCCCAAACAATCTCTGCCTCCATTGAGATTTAACTCTGGATTGCTCTCTCCTCACCCTTTGGTCAGTCCCGCTCCAGATGATGATGACGATGATTACGGTGAAGAGGATTCTGAGAGTGTGGCCTCGGTACCAGATGATGTGAATGGAGATTATTACAGTGAGGGAGAAGACTCCCTGGAGAAGCCAACTGTGGGATGCTATAATGATGATGAGCTGTTCGACAGCATGCCTCAAAGAAGCCTGATGTCCTCTGCTGTGCAACTGAAGAGAGGCCAAGCTATGGAGAATCTCCGAATTGAAGTACCGAATGGTTTTAGAAGATATTCCGCCAATGGTGAATTTGGAGCTAGTAAATCTGCTGCAAGTAAATTAACCCCCGGTCCAGCAAGCGCGCATGTGATTCGTGAGCGGGTGATTTCACGGAATATGAGTTTAATAATCGTTTTTAGTATGATTTTGAACGTTGTGGATAATTTCTGTTTTAATAACTAACTATGTTGATTGCTGCAGACGAGGCTAAGAGCTGATCTAGACTTGGGGACTCCTAGTGCTCCTCCAATCATGGATGGCGGGAATGAGAAGGACATTGGCTGTGAAATTGGTTTGGAGGATCTCGAAAGGACTAGTATTGAACCATCTCCATCTTTGCCAGAAAATTGGGAGAATTATAAAGGAGTCGATTGCGGAATAAATAAATCACTTGAAGAGGCTGAATTCGATGAAGGGTAATTCTGCCTCCAAAATCTGCAGTTAACTTTTGTTTTAGCGACATGTAAATCTGATTCGAAAACCAAACTTGTTTCTCCATAATATGCAGAACGGCCAAAACTGATCATGTTGAGAAGGAAGTTGAGACTCCTTGGCAAGCTAATGCATTGGATCAATCTCCGTACTATAATACCAGGTGAATTTAACCTCCGTTTTTTCCCATAACCTTTGGATATTGGGAACACATAATAACTGGAGAATACATTGCGCTTAATTATATGAAAATGTCTTCTTGGCCATCAAATGAGTGGATTTGTGAATGATTTATTACTTATTATATGCTTCACAATCTCAGTTGATTTCCCCCCATTTACTAAAGTTTTACCCTCTTAATTAATGCAGCAGCCAAAGTGCGTGGCAAACACTCATAGCTTATGATGCATGTATCCGCTTATGCCTCTATGCATGGGCGAGGGGCTGCACTGAAGCACCTGAGTTTCTAAGAGACGAATGTCTGGTTCTCCGCAAAGCCTTTGGGTATAAAACAGCTTGCCATGAGTGAATATTTCACAACCGACTCGCTAATTCTTTATTCCCACTATCATTCTTTGTGTAAGAATGTGTTTCCTTTCATCCTCAATTTATGCAGATTGCAGAATTTTCTGTTGCGGCCACGGACTGCAAAGCTAACAGAAGGTCGCACTGCAAAGAGTGAGGGTTCTTGCACTGTAAAGACAAAGAAGTTTGTTGGAAAGATAAGAGTGGAAGGTATGCTGTTAGGAAATCAAGGAAAATTATGATCACTCTGGTGTTTGTATCTTCTTTTCATTGGTTATAATGTTTGATTACAGTTCGGAGAATTAGAGTAATTCCAAGGAGAAAGCTTAGAAACACATTTTCACAGAGAAGTGCCCTGTACATGCAAAAAGGAGCAGAGTATATCAAACATGTTTCCTCAGCTGTAAAGAACTTAAGTTCTCTGAAAATAGCATCTTCTTCCTTAATGACATCAGAAGGTTAGTTTCGCGCATATAAATTTAGATATGTTTTTTTTCCTTCTTGTGAATGCAAAAGAAAGCTTCATGGTTTGAAGTAAATTCCTGCGGTGTTCTCATTCTCTTTCTTTTGAGTGGACATCTGAATAATTTTGTTTCTTCGTATAGAGAAACTTTCATGTATGTTCCAACTAAAGAGTGCTGCCGAAGACCCTGAAATTGAAACAAGTTCCGCCATCTGTTTGCAGCCCGGGTGTGGTGATCATCATGTCTTGTATGTTAATCTCATCTTTAGAATTCGGAATTCAATAGTATTTCAGTTTCTTTCAAGAATATTTTAACTTAATAAATTTTTTGCTTAAACTTCTATGACTTGTTCACAAAGTACATATTTTTTTTCCCTTCAATACACAAATTTCAGTTTTCCGGAGAGTCAAGGTGACGCTCTCTTGGTGGAAGTCCAGGATGAAAAGAAATCTGTCCAAGGTCGAACAACAATTCCAATTTCTTCACTAACTGACAACCCCGTGAGTATCTTCTTACTAGCATCTGATGTCTCTTATGCTTTCATCCAAATTCTAATATATATGGAGTTGATATATTTTCTTTGCAGAATGACAAAGTCCGGTGGTGGCCCATTTATCACGATGATAATGAATGTGTAGGGAAGGTTCAACTCTGCATTGCAACAACAATCACGTCTGATGAAAATCATCAAATAAAGGCATGCTTAAGCGACACTTACCACTCAATTTTTCATTTTTATTGAGTATGTGCTATGTGTAAAACCCAACTTTGTTTTTGTAAAATAAACTAGGGCTTATATTGATATCTTTTACAGAATGGACCTGTAGTAGAAACTCTTGCCTACGATTTCGTGTTGGATGCTGCCATGCGTGCACAACATTTTCATTCTCGAAATCTGCGGTTGTTTGGGTACTGGAAGTGGTTGCTGACAGAGTTCGCAGATTATTATGAAGTTTCTGATGCATATACCAAGTTGAGGTATCTGTTTACATTGATTTGAATACAAGCGTTCTTCATTTTCACAATATATCTTTCTCTAAGCCCCTATTTTTTGTTCTCTGTTATTCTATTTTTAATGTTATTTTTGTCCATTGTTCTTAGGTATCTTTCCCAAGTAATGAACATCGCGACTCCAACAAAGGACTGCTTGGAGCTAGTGTATGAGCTGCTTCTTCCCATAACAAAGGCCAAAATTGAGAAAAGTCTAACCAGGCAAGAGGTATTTATCTCCCTCTTTACAGAAAATTTAATATAAAGAGTGCACTAAATATTCCCATTTGAAGGGTAACAAATTTTCAAGGAGGTCCAATGAAGCATTAAGAAATTACTTTCCTCAATTTTCAAGGAGGTCTAATTTTTCCTCCTTTGCAGAAAGGTATTCTGTTAGACTGTGAAACTCAGATAGAGAGTCTACTTGCAAGTGTATTCGAGAATTACAAATCATTGGATGAAAACTTGACCACGGGACTAACAGACTCTCTGGGCCCAATACAAGAGACTGCAGCTCCAGCTCTATCTGCTGCTGTCCAAGTTTACACACTCATTCATGATATATTAGCTCCAGATGCTCAGGCCATGCTCAGAAACTATTTGCAGGTTACATCATTGTTCTTTTCCTTTCGATAAGTATCCACCAAGAAGAAATTTTTGATAGATGGAATAAATATGTAGTTTAGGGTAGAAAGTGAAAATAATCCTCTTGTTTTTCCTTTGAGCAGATAGCAGCAAGGAAGAGATGTCGGAAGCATATGTTAGAGACTGACGAGTTTGTGTCCAGCAATTCCGAAAGCTTTATGCTTGATCAAGTGACCACATCCACTGCTTATATGAAGATGAGAAACCTTTGCATTAATTTAAGGCGTGAAATTCAAGCAGATATTGAAATTCACAATCAGCATATTTTACCTAGGTACTGAATGCTTGAAATGAATTAAAGACGTGATAATGTTTTGTGCTATGGCACATTAGATGGATAATTTCTGACCAAATTTGTTATATGCAGTTCCATTGACCTATCAAATATTGCAGCAGCCGTGTATAGCACTGAGCTATGTAGTAGGGTTAGAGGCTTCCTTGCTGCATGGCCACCATCCAGCCCCCTGCCTTATGTGAACGAACTCTTAAAGGCAACTTCTGATTTTGAAAGAGATCTTGCTTCCTGGAACATCAGGTTTGTGACAGCTGATAACTTTGGAAATTAGTGTTGACGTAGTTGGAGAAAACTTTTTCTCCGATCAACCTACAAATTGGATCTTTTCCATTTCCGGAACTTATCCATTTCAATCATTTTTCTCAAAGAAGTTTAAAACTTCACTTTAATTCCAAGTTACTCTTTTTTTTTTTTAAATTCCCTTTTCTCAAAGTGCGTAAAAGCCGTTTGAAATTGTTGTTAGAGAAGTTTCTGACTTGTAACTAACATGATGAGTTCTACTTCAGTCCCGTGCAGGACGGTCTTGACTCTAGAGAATTGTTCAATAGTCTGATATTGGTGTGGATCGAGGAAATGCAACTTAATTTGCTCGATCATTGCAAATCAGAAAAGGTACTCTTAATCATTGATCAAAACGAATCAAAATATTTGAAATACCTGTAACTTTGAAATATTACCGTTATTTCTGCAGGTGCCTTGCTCCAGCCTGATAGCAAATCACTCCACATCACCTTTTGCAGAGGAAATGTACGAAAAACTAAGAAACGCACTTGTAGAATACGAGGTGGTGATTAACCACTGGCCCGAGTACACACTTATTCTGGAAAATGTAAGGCCTTTGATTCTATCAATGCTAGTAAAACCGAAGGAAAGAACTATAATGAAGCATAAAAAAAACATTAATTCTTATCACGTTTGTATTTTTCTTCTTAGGCTGCTGCAGATGTGGAGCGTGCAATTATAAAAGCACTTGAGAAACAATACAATGATGTTTTGACTCCATTGAAGGATACCATCCCAAAACGGTTAAATATGCAAGTTCAGAAACTAACCAGAAGACAATCCACAGCAGTATATTCAGTCCCAAATCAGGTAACTAAAATGCGGCGCCGTATATTCTTCACAAAGATAAGCTGCATCTGCTTTAGTGAATCAACTCTGATGCGAATATTTCTTTTATCCATGGATTTTGCACAGTTGGGAACATTTCTTTACACAATCAAGAGAGTTCTCGATGTTCTGCACTGCAGAGTAGAGGATATCTTGAAGTCTTGGGCAAGTTACCTTCTTGTGACAGGGGAGAAAAAATCAATTTTTGGGGAACAAATGAATGGAATTACGGTCTTATTGAGAACCAAATATAAGAACTACCTACAAGCAACGGTAGCTAAGCTTATGAGTAATGTAAGTTCTTCTATCTTCACTTGTTCTAAAAATGTAATTGTCTTTGGGGCCTTAATCTTGTCGGAGTGGGTCAGGATATTCCGAAAAGCTACAGAATACACAAAGCTGTTCACCTCTTTTGATGTGAAATAAATAATGCAGGTGCAAGATAACAAACTTACGCGGTTGAAAAAGATCCTGGAGGAAACAAAGGAAGAAGATGGAGAAGCCGAGGTTCGTGATAGAATGCAGTGGTTGATAGCTCAATTAATCGACTCAATATCGAACCTACATGAGGTTTTCTCAAGTCAAATTTTTATCGCGATGTCACGTGGACTATGGGATAGAATGGGACAGGTAATTAATTAATCACCACATGCTTCAAATATAAGGTCTACCATCCTATCCTTTATTTGATTGATACATATTCACTATTTGATTTGATCAGATTGTTCTTAAGTTCCTCGAAGGCAGAAAAGAAAACCGAATGCGGTATAATGGATCGTACTATGCTCTCGGGGTAAGAACATTTTGAGATGACATAAATAGTTCCTTGATTCTATTGTTCATTTGTTTGTGTGCATAATATTGGTGTAATCTTTGGTTCCTTTTACAGATATTGGATGATACCTTTGCTTCCCAAATGCAACGTCTGCAAGGAAACTCGCTGCAAGAGAAAGACATTGAACCGCCTCGATCGGTGGTTGAAGCTCGATCCATCCTCTGCAGAGACACTGGGAATGCTACAGATCCTTCTACTTACTTCTATGCATAGATAGTTAAAGACATTGGTGAGATTAATCTCTCTTTTTTCTTTCATTTTTTGTCCTGCATATAAGGGAGAAGGTATAGCCATTTAGGTTGATTCTTTGGTTTGAAAATGTAAACCTTGTGGTGTTCTGTAATAAATATCCAGTGCAAATAAAATGTAAACCTTGTGGTTTGAAAATGTCACATTGTTACATTTTCCTACCTTTTCAGATCTTTAATAAGTGGTGTAAGGTAGGGGTGGCAATCGTGTCATGTCTAACCGTAATCGTGCTGTGTCTAAACATGTCTCGTGTCAAAACGGATAAGTCTTAATCGTGTCTCAAAACTTCAAATATAAACACGATACGATTATTAATCGTGTCTAAACGTATAAGAGTTGTTTAGACACGGGATTCGTTAAGGTCGAACTCATATTCACTTTAAAGCATATATATACACAAATTCATATATACAAAGTAAGCTATTCAAAGTTCAGTATTAAAAGTAAGTGGGTATTTCAATATTTTTTTATTATTATTATACTTAAATGTGTCTAAATGTATCACATGTATACACTACATTAATCGTGTTTATACAGATATTTGCAGATATGATGTGTTTATACACGATTATTAATCATGTCTAAACGTATAAGATTTGTTTAGACACATGATCCGTTAAAGTCAAACTCATATACGTTTTAAAGCAAATCGTGTTGTGTCATAAATTGTCAGCCCTAGTGTAAGGGCCATAATGCAAGTTTGTAAAAAGATTGAGAACCTCATTGCTTCAAATTAAGAGCTCAGGACCAGACCTAACAATATATACAATATTGATTACCGCGGTTTCTTTTCTGCTCGTCTTCATATTCGTCTCCGGCTTCCCGTGGAAGTTTGGTTTGGAGGTTCAAGCTCAACAGTGAGAACGGGAACTTCAGTCCTACGACGAACTCCACCTTCTTTAAATCTTCAGCGCGGACTGCTAACTTCCTTAATCATGTAATCTCTCTCTCTCTCATTCATTCTCTCTCTCTGAGTTGCCGTATACGAATTGCTTCTCCTCGTATACAGGCTCATAATTTTTGTTGCCATGTCATTATTATCTTGCTTGTCATTGATTGATCTTTCATCATCGTCTCTCTCCCTGTGCTTGATTTCCTGCAAAGGTCTGACCTTTGATGCTGTGCGACACTAAATCCCTTTTTATTATAACGTGGTGTGTTTCGCCTGACTGCACAATTGATTTCATGCTAGTAGAATCGATTGGGATCTAAACTGAGACCCAATTAATCAGCGTAGTCTGATTCAGCTACCAGCTGAGCTAATTCACTGGTGGTTATAATTTATAGACTTCCATTTTTGTGAGATGGTGCATGTTCTTTTTATCTGCTGTTATCTGATAAATGCTTCTCATAAAGCACATTCAGGTATGATAAACCTTTCTTCTTTGATATATAATGTGTATGGACACTTGATCTGCAAAACCATGTGATGTATAAGTATAACCATTGGTCAGTACTTGCAATTTCATTCTTAGTATGTCTGCAAAACTTGGAATATCCTACTTAGCACAAGTTTATTGCTGGAATCAAGTCTTAAATCTGAATCCATTTTTTTGCCCAGCATGAAGCTGACTAGGATTTTCACCCTGACTTGTCAGCACGTAGCAATGTGAACAATTTAAGCGGTGAAGGTCTTGCAAACAATTTCACAAAACAAAGAATGGATTTTGATTCATTGGGAAAAAAACAGTGCATAAAATGCAGCAGAGGTGATCACATTCTATGCTGTGCTGAGGAAGGATGTCCAGTTTCAATCCACGAAAAATGCCTTACCCCAAAAGCAAAATTCGATGAGGCAGGGAACTTCTTTTGCCCGTATTGTTCATATAAGAGAGCAATGGCTAAGGTTCAAGAAATGAGGAACAAGGCTGATTCAGCCAAACAGGTTATGTCAAAGTTTCTTGATGTCTCAGACGAAGAGAGGCAGGGAAATGAGTATCCTGAGGCACGAAATGCAATCGTACCATTTGTTGAAAATCAAAATCAAATTGATGGTGAAATTGCTATAGCTCATCATCAACTTATGATCCAAGGTAAAGAAGAGGCACCTGAAAAGTTGGCAGATGATGAAGAAAAAAGCAATGAAGTATCAGATACTATTGAGGAAACTAATGATGATGGTGGTGAAGAGACTGAGGGAAGTGATGATCTTGAAGGGAAAATCATAGATGATTCAGATAATGAATGTTCGTCCGTAGGCCATGAAAAGAATCATAAGAAGAGAAAGATTCTGCAAACAGTGGTTGATGAAAGAGATTTTCCTGCAGTAAATAGTAAAAGAAAAATATGGACGCGATCCCACCAACTTAGCCACACCAAAGTGTGAGTTCATTCGACTGCAATTGTTTATCTTTTCTTTCAATCTGAATTTTTATTCGGTTAGTTGATGATGATTTTGCATTCTTATATAACAGAAGAAATATACCATTTTCCAGAAGGAGGAAGAGAATAAACTGGACAACCGAAGAGGTCAAAATGCTAAAGGTACATTTTTTATTTTACTAATTGCTAAAGGGTTATCTTTCTAGGCAACAATAACCCTAAGTGATTGTTCTTGGTTCAATGTTCAAAAAATGACATTTTTCTAATGATTATTTGATAAAATAACAATTTTGTTCTGAAGGATGGAGTGAAGCATTTCTCAAGCAGCATACACAAGAAATTGCCATGGAGGGAGATTTTGGAATTTGGTTGCAGTGTTTTCGACAAGGGTAGGACACCTGAAGATCTCAAGAATAAATGGAAGGGCATTGGCAGAAACGGTTAATGAACAAATTTGGACAGAGAAATGATTTGGTAATTTCATGTGGATCTGTTGGTATGTTGTGAAGTGAAAATCCATCAAAATTGTACTATTTTCTGAGGACTTTAACTGGTGACAATTTGGATGGAATGATAATCCCAGCATCTTTTTCTATCAGATAACTATTAGAATGATAATTTAGTCTAATTAGAGGAGTATTTTTAAAAAAAAAAACTGATGAAAAACAAACAGCATTGGCAACTCGTCTGTCTCCTGCCATGCAATATTCTATTTTTTGTATTCAAATCCAAACATGTTCGACAAAAGTGATCCATTAGCCAATAGCATGGAAGATTGGGAGTAGCCTAGTATAGAAAAGCATTCCCTTTTTCTTCCCTTGTTTTAATAAAACATTTTGCTACTCTATCCAAACAAAGTGTTCAGAATGTCTGAATTTATTTATACATGCTTGTCTGTTAAAGCATTATATGGAACAAGAGTTGAGTGAAATTTTGCAGATCAAGCTTATAGAACTTCATTTATTGGCAAAATCTTTACAAAACCATGAATGTAGCCTCCAGGTCCTCATTACATACGGCATGAAGAACAAAGATGCTATAAATATTGCTTGGAAAAACAAGAAAAATATCAAAGCAGAACTTAAATTATGGTTCCAGTTGGAATCAATGCGTCCTTGATCACGGTCACGATCCCACTCTTGATGAAGTATCCATCGGTTTCCCTTGCTGCTTCTTGAACATTGTCTTTGTTAAGGATCTGCAGACACAGCACAAAATCAATGTTGGATTTATCAAACGTGAAGTGAACTTAAAATACGTCGAAGTAATTGTATTACAGTAAAAACCGACCTTCACATCATCTCCAATTCTTGCATTCTTGTCGATAATCGCTCTTTTAATGTGACAATTCTTGCCAATACCAATAGGGATGCCGCCCTTTCCAGCCAGATGCCTCCTGTCAGCATCAGTCTGGAGCCAAACAATAACAAAATCCAGAGATTACCATTTTATGCAAAGGAACCAATCCTTGAAGATTCTATTAGAAATTTAGATTGAGGTCAGTTTTGGGTCATGAACATAGAAATTAATGTCTTGAGATTTTCAAGTCTCACCTCGTAATAATCTGCTCCCATGAGTAATGTATCTTCAACAATTGCACCCTCAGATATGCATGACCGAAGTCCAATGACTGAGTGATGAATTTTACAGTTCTGAATAAATGAAGAAAGATCAGGAAGATCGGTTATATTGCTTATGCTGTGCTACAGATAATGAAATCATAGCAGAATTTCCATGAACTTGCCTTAATCACACAACCTTCACCAATAACACTATCAGTGATATCAGCATCTAGCATCTTCGATGGAGGCAAGTATCGAGGTTGGGTGTAGATTGGAGATGACCTATCGTAGAAGCTGAAACAAATATCCCACATTATAAAACATCCACACAAAAAAGAGAGGACATTAAATAATGTGTAAACAAAGAAAAAGCTACCTGAAATCTGGCACTGGCTTCTTAGTAATGCCTAGGTTTGCATTGTAAAAGGCCTCGATCGTACCAATATCCTCCCAGTAACCATCGTATAGATAAGCTTGCACCTGTTATAGAATCAAGATCAAAGAATTAAGTAAACAATAGTACTAAGAAATGGAAATTTAATCTTAAAAATGGAGCTTTTAAGTACTGAGAATTCTTAATTTAAGGACATGCTACAGACCCTCAATCCAAGCGAAGTTGCACCAGGAATGACTTCGCTGCCAAAATCATTGGCTCCAGGAAACTTATCCCTCAGAAGATCCATCATAACATTCTTACTTACAACATATATTCCCATGCTTGCAATGTAAGGCATCTCTTTCGCTCTCTTATCATCAAGACCTAAGATAGTGGTGTCGACCTAAGGGAAGGCAATACACAAATAAGGAAAGTTAAATCTTTTTGTTGTTGTTGTAAATATATGTGGATCAGGATCATAAAGCGCATACAGAGTGCTGAAAAGACATTTAACCTTCATTGCTTTCAGTTGCTCTCCTTTTGGTTTTTCAGCAAATTCAATTATACGGCCCTCTTCATCAATCTTCATCAGACCAAATGCAGTGGCTCGTGCTCCATCCATGGGAAGAGCAGCCACAGTAATATCAGCATCAGTTTCTCTGTGAGCCTGAATGAATCTCTCATAGTCCATTCTGTATAGATGATCCCCAGCAAGAACCAAGTACTCTAATACATTGTGCTCCTCAAACAACCAAAGGTACTGCCTCACAGCATCTGCTGTGCCCTGTAAGCCAACAAAAACGAAATTGGAGGGCAAAAGTGGATATTTTTATAGATTCACTCTAGACTCACGATATTGAACCAAAAAAAACAATGAGCTTCTAATCTAGTAAAGGCATTCCACATGATTTTACTCAAAATGCACTGATCAATCAAAAAAAATGGGAAAAATCACAGTACCTGGAACCAATTCGGGTTCTCGGGGCTCTGCTGTGCAGCAAGAACTTCCACAAAACCCTCATTTTTGTAACCAGACATGTTGCTTGCATATGCCCGCGAAAGGTGGCGATTGAGGGAAGCGGAATTGAATTGTGTGAGGACGTAGATCTTATTTATGTTGCTGTTTAAGCAGTTGCTGACGGGGATATCGATGAGCCTGTAGTTTGCTCCTAAAGGAACAGCAGGCTTGGCCCTCTTCTTTGTAAGAGGGTAAAGACGAGTCCCAGCTCCTCCTCCCAATATGATTCCAAGAACACTCTGAATCACAGCACTGATATTAGATTCAGTGATTAAGAACGAAGAAAATAGAGCTAAAAGTAATCGAATTGAGTTAATCTGAGATAGATTTGCAGTAAGAAATCAACAAATTTCAGCTTTGTCTTCAAAGGATAATTCAAGCTAGGCACAATTCAGACATGAATTCAGCATCAGATTTCTACATTTCTTCCTAAACATTCTATCTTTTTCACTTCTTCAAATCACAATTAAATAAGAGGAAAAAATCTCCAGAATCTGAATCAAAATCATATTACTATAACCAAATCACCAATCCTAACCAGCATAACCAAATGCGATCAATAAAAAGCAGCAAACTGGATCAAATTTGTCTAATGGCGCGCAAAGATGATCAATCGACGACGTCAAACGAAGACAATTAATGCATAGCTAAAGTCGGACAGAAAGCTAACCCTGCTAGCGTCAGGGTCAAGACACGTCTGGGAGTTGTTGGAATCGGAGACCGCTTCCGGCGATACGACGATCGAAAATCTACGTACTTTTCGAGAGGAGTGAGTCCCGGAGCTCACAGCGACCTTGTCGCCGAAGAGCTGAGAGGAGGCGAAAGAGAGGGCGGAGCATTTCGTGTTTGACTTCCTCTGTCTCCATGAATCATCAGAGCCTGTAGAAGAAGAAGAGCACGGGACCTTGACAATGCTCATTGCAGCCATGCTCGCCATTGCCATTATCAGTGAGCTGCTGCTGTTTCAGTGAGTTGAGTGCAGAAGCTGAGAGAGATTCAGTGGAGGAGAGGAGAGGTAGCTAATATATGATGGCAACCTCGGGAATTTATTTCCGGAATTTATTGACCTTTTACTGTTTCAATTAAATAATTAATTAAAATAATGTAGGAATTTTTGAATAATTCCCATTTATTATTCTATTTTAAGCTCTGCACGTAGATCTATATATTATTATATATTGAGTATATGTAAAGTCTATATATACTCATGTGCTGTATTGTATACTTAAAGTAAAGTTGAACTAAATCACTCATCATTTATATATATAAAGTTATTGAAACTTTCTTTGTATATTATATAAAATTAATATAAGTCATAAAATCATAATATGTAAGTTAAAACTTAAAAGTATTAGGTGGACATTAATATATTAAAAAAAATGAAAAACATATTTATATTTATAGATTTAATATATTTGTAGATATTTGTCCTATTATTTTCATTCACATATTTAACAAATAGAAGTGACAAAATCACAAAAAATAACTTAAAATTATTGACTAACATTGTCATTATTACTTTTCAATAAGGGTTAATAAGTTAAATGGTATAGCATGTTTGAGTCATGTAATCGGATGGTACCATATGTTTTTTGATGTGGTCAAATGGTCTCTTATGTTTGGAGGATGTTGTCCTACGGTATTCTCTTAGTCAACCGTTAGATTTTTCTGTTGAATTGTTCATATCAGCACCACGTCAGTGACACATAGATATGTAATATAATATTTAATTTAAATAATAAAAAATTCGAAATTATAAAAAGATAAACTTAGGTTTTTTTTTCCTGTTCTCGTTTTTTTTAATAAATTTATAAAAAACAAATTTTATTAATATGTAAAGTTTAAAAAAAAAAAATTTAAAACTTTTTTCTAATTTGTTCTGTTTTTTCCCATATTTGTTTCCCCTATTTTTTCTATTTATTTTTATTTTCCATCTGCCACGTCAGCACCACATCAGCATTATGTTAGTTAAAACTTAACGGCAACAGTAATTTGAACTAAATAACAACATTCTGAAAACGTAAGGTACCGTGAAACAACATAGGGGTATCATACTATTACATGACTCAAACATATGTTACGACGTATTAACTCTTTCAATAATCATTCATTTATTTTTTAATTAGTTTTATAAATAAATAGACTTAATCTTGATTTTATTTGTAAGAAATACAATATTAAAATAAATAAAATAATTTATATTATACACACATATTAATAGGGTTAACATTATTTTTATAAATATTTCTTTTTTTATTGTATAATATTAAGTTAAATTTATTCTTAATTATTTTTTTTATAAAATAAAAATCTAATAAGTAATAAGTAACTATACATATATTTTCACATAACATTTAATATAAAAAATAGTTATAGTGAAAAGCAGATTTATAATATTATATATTTTAGTGTGATGTATAGTTGTATACTCCAATTACATCTATTTATTTATATAAAAAAGATCCTATATAGATTTTACAAAACGACTTTAATTTGTTTTGTGAGGGGACAAGAAGCTGTGATTGAGGGGTTGGTGGATGTGATGTCCATTGGGCTCCTCCTCCCATGCCATCCACATCAGTATGTGCATGTTCTAGTCTTACGTGGACCGTCCATTTTTTCCTCCTCCATGCCATCAACATCAATCAATATGTACAGATTCTAGTCTTACGTGGACCGTCCATTTTTAATATAATAATAATAATAATTCATAATTTAATAATCATTTCATTCATTTGGTCAAAAAAATAATAATCATTTCATTTGATGTTGTTATCTTCGACACGGATATTCTCATATTCATAAATTAATTTATTTACTCCCGTAGAGGCAGCATCACGTGACTTCTTCTATCCTTATCTATATCTATGATCTAACTAACCGTCACCATAGCATTCAACATCGGATCTCACATCATGTCGTGTCCTTGTTTCTTTATCAACGTCGGGTAGGGAAAATGTTTTAATTATTATAACTGTAATTTGAGAATTTAGATAATAATTTTTTAATAAAATTCTAACTAATTGTATATTGAATCGTATTTGCTAACTGTATAATTTACTATTAAATTATATCATCTTTTATTTATTACTTTATTCGATTTTACAAAGTGAATTTACTAACTGAATTTTTAAAAGTTTACGCTTTGTTAATTGAATTTTAGAAAGAATAATAAATGGAACTTAATAGTTATAAAATGTGTATCTTTGATACTATTTAATAATAAATTGGACTGGTACTAAATTGTAATTTTATATAGTAGTTTCTTCAAAAATAAAGTTCAAATAATAAATTGTTCAAATCTTTAAATTCAACGAGCAATTAGATGATAGCATTTTTAATTTTAAAGTACCAAATACTTATTTAGTCATTCATATTTGTCCAATGTTATCTTTTGATTATTTTTTTCCATTGTTAAAAGGTTATTTATATGACAGAATGCAACTAAGATCAGTCCGTCAATCGGTCTTACATTTTGTATGTTTTCTCTTCTCCGTTGTCTAGCATTAGAAAGTAAGTATTTTTAACTTATATCATTTTTTATAATTCAACTCATAAAATAATCACATGCAAAAAGGCAAGTTAAATTAACATGGCAAAACTAACTACGGACTACGAGTTGTATTTAGAATCAAACGGTAATCCACCTCAACAGTCACTTATGTTGACACTATTTGATGATCACTTATATATTTTTTTGTAGCTAAACAATCATATACGTTTAAAAAATAAAACATTTTGGTTAAACGTGCTATATTCAGTCACATATGTTTGACAAATGTGATTAAATGGTTGCAAAAATGACGATTTTACCATTCCCTTTTATGTCCAAAATCTAATTTCAAACTCAGATTTGTGAAAATAAATGCAGATCTAGGTTCGAATCAAACCCAGAAATGCAGAACTAGGTTCATTTCGAACTCGAAAATGCATATCTATGTTCGAACTGAACCAAATTTGCAATTTTTGGTTCAGTTCGAAACCAATTATGCGTTTTCGGATTTGATTCGAACCCAAGAAATGCAGGTTTTGGGTTCGATTCAAACTCAGATATGCACAAATTTAAGTTTAAAAACAGATTTCGAGTTTGAATAGAGGAAGAAGAGTATTTTAGTTAAGATGAAGGTGAAGAATAATTGAAGGGTATTTTAGTTATTTTTTCATTTTTTTTGTAACCGTCCAGTCACATTTTAAAACATAAATAAGTGTTCAGTGTTCAACACAAGTTTCAACTGTTCAGTAACATGTGTCAACATAAATGATTGATGAAGTAATTTACCCTAGAATCAAAAGTAACATTTTTAAATATAATAACTAAACATCACACGTTTGAACCAAACCGAAAATAACATTAACCAACATAAATGACCAAATAAATAATTTACTCTATAAATAATTTTTTAACATAAATAACCAGACATTCTGCAAAAGCTTCAGTAAGACCAAAACTAATCGATACAACTAAGAACTAACTACAACCTACACAAGACTGCAAAATCAGTGTAAAAAATCAGGGCAAGCTTCAAAAAACAATCTTTTATCAACTAGAAGAAGATTTGCAGCTGCCAATACCACCCTTACAGTCATTTGTCAGATCGTTAAAAGTCTCAATCTGCTTCTTACCACGCAAAAACATCTCTGTATCCACAGAAACTCTCATGTAACCATCGAATTCAACCGGGTTTCCTCCATTGAGCTTTGCAGTTTCCGAATACCACTCGCTTCTCTCGTCCCAAAGATTCTTGTAATCGTCAAGAACATGAATGCTGTACTTATCCTTCAACGGATCAAAGAATGCAGCGTTTGGTTCATTAGTTGCAATGTAAACATGGCGACCCTCTTTGATCTTGTTCTTCAAAGTTGAAAGAAGTGCATTAGGAGAAGTATCAGAGTCAAGATTCGGCCATAGATCTCTGTTCTTCGCCTTATCTCCACGTTCGATGTGAATGGAGTCATAGTCAAAGTTTAATTTTGTGGCGATTCCTGAAACAATGTCCATTAAACGCTTTGATTTCCAAATCAAATGCCACGGTCGCTGGATTACGGATTCTGTCTCACCTTCGCAGACTCGATACCAGTAATTATCGGGCTCTACTGACCCGAATTTCCTCATGATTAAGGTTTCTTTGGAGTCTCGAAGCTTCATTGGTGTAATTCTGAAGTCTTCGACTAAATGCAGCTTCAAGTTGCCTTTCCTCTGCCATTTTTCCCAATCCGACCAGAATTGATCCTTGTCTAAAACCGAGGCCGACTCTATCAAATGTTCGAAATCAAAGTAGAATCGAAAATCCTTCCCTTCCTCGTCTTGGTTTGATAAAGTGTAGATTTTTGACAAACAAATGCTCAAATCCATCACCAAGGTTCGGTTCAAGAACTGGGCTTCACCAAGTGCACACAGAAAACTCCACAGATAATGGTTCATGTTCTTGCACCGATCTCCACCATCCATATAAACCAAATACTTCCCACGACCAAACAATTTCTCGGATTCAACTGTTGGAAGAACATCATTCGCAGTGTCTCCAATGACAGGAAACAACGTTTGAGTTTGTTGTTTCTTCCCAAACCCAGGTAGTTTGTTCTTCCTTTTCCTTGCATTTACACCACTGTGATACTCCCCCATACTTAACACACTCACCGAGCAATCCCCAAATCTAGAAATCACAAAACTTCGATAATCTTTGTAAAATCCAGCAGCTTTCCCTTCCTTAGGCCGATACCGCCACGCCATGTCACAGGAACTGTCGTTTGATCCTCGCACCGGCTTTCCAAACCGATAGAAGTGGATGTCTTTGAAGAATTCAATGGCAGCCTGCATCATCGAGTGGAAAACCTCGGGGTCTCTGCAATCAATCGGTTCGTTAATTTTTGCCTCGCAATCGTTTTCACGAGATTCCTCCTTTGATTCTACATCGGTGAGGTTGAGGAAGGCCTGAAACACGGTTTGGTTTGGGTCCATGAAATCTTCGCCTGTTTTCACGACCGTGGTGTCGGAATTGAAGGTGGCATTGGAGACAGAGGTGAGGAAAGTTGTGATTTTGGTCGTGGGGTGGAAGTGAGGGTCTTCTGGTTCGTAAGTGGCGGCTATGACGGTGAAGATTAATACACCGATCACGAAGAGAGAGAAGAAAAGGTTTCCGATCATGGCCAAGGCATGGTGGCCTAGGTTTTCCGGCCGGAAGTTCCCTGTTCGCGGAAATGGTGACCGGAACGGCATTGCTGACCTAATCAATAAAGCAATTCGAAATCAAAGGTAAAGCAGCTAAACCTAAATTGGCAGCGAGAATTTCATACAGTTGAGCTCGGAAATCGATCCACAGCAGTTACTTTTTACCTAATCGAGAACGCAACTGGATAAGAATCAGAAATCAAACGAAGAGCAAGAAATCTAAATTGCCTAGATGATGGATGTGCAATAATTTGAAGAAAATCAACAATGCCGCTTATCCAAACTATAAATAAAAAAGAATCACGGAACAGCAGTTACTAATTACCTAATCAATGCAACTCGATTGGAATCAGAAAACAAGAACACCAAATTGCCCAGAAGATGAAACTGTAAGAACTTGAAGGAATTCCGCTAAACTGAACTTGGAATAGCGTCAGTATCGTTCAATTAAACTCGGAATCGATCTAAAGCTGGAAATTTTGAACAATCCAGAAGATGAAACTGCGAGAAAATGAAGAACCCGCTCTATTCTAGATCTGGAAATGGTCATGAGAGAGAGATTCAACCCCCAACTTTAAACAAGGTAAGATCCGACAAGGAGGGAGTGTAGCATGGAATCTTTGAGGAATGAATTTCGTGGGTGTTGAGTTGCTACAGTTTCCTCAGATGCATTCGAGATAGTGTCGGACAACAGAGATAACAGGCAGTGAGGGAACGAAGGGAAGAAGGAAGATGACAGAACAAGAATGGTGTGCACGTGTTCATATTATAGGACCTTCCTCCATAATAACCAACAGTGGCAAGAATGTAATAAGAAGATCTGCATGTGGGAAATTTGTTTTATGGACAATTTTCATAATTTAAATTTGATATATATATATATGGCACGAAATCAGAAAAATTATTACGAGAAAACAGTTGAACTTAAAAAAATTCACATTACCCTTGAATCCCATATTCCCATTGATCTTAGATTCTTACTCCAAACCCATCTTCTTACTATCCTGTTTTACTCTTAACCAACAAAAATACAGATTAGTTAAATAAATCCTTAAACTTATCCGAAAGTAGATATCAATGATGCCATCGTGATTAGGGGTGGGAAAGCGGGTCATAAATTGATCCATGAGTCGTGTCAGAGATTCATTGACCCAAACACGACCCGTGTAATAATATGAGTCAATTTTTTAAACTCAAACATGACCCGCGGGTTGGTGGGTCATAATGAACCGTCAGGAATGAAAGAGCGGGGTCAGACTGACCCGTTGGACCCCTATGACCTAAGAGTCAGTCTGACCTGTTCGACCCGCGCATACAAAAAAAAACAGAATGACACATATTATTTTAATATAATATAAAAATACCACGAATTGACCCGTGGGTCAAACCTTCGTATACAAACATGACCATGGTATCACATATCATATACAGGTTGAGACAAAATGACTCATAGATCAAAAACTCTGACCAAAACACGACCCGTGGCTGATCACTAACGGGTTGGGTCATGTTTTGCATTTTGGGACGTTACCTTTTCCTAAAATAGTAATCATTAATCCTTTCCTTTCCTTCCTGCCTGCTCCTCAAATCACGCTGAGCTTCTCATTGTTCCTCCCATTGACGTACGTCGTGCTCCAAAATAGCTTTCTTCCCTTCATTCATCACCTTCTCCCACAACACAAATATATCATCCACCACAACTTCCCCACACCCAAAGATATGGCTTGAATTGCATTGCGTTGTCATGCCTTTTGCTTGCGTAAGAAAAAAACAAAAAAAAAAACAAATTTAATTGGGTCGTGTTGATGAATGAAGTATCATCATCATGTGCGTCTGTCTAATATTGCTGTTCTTGTCGCAGAATTGAAAGCTCGAGTGTTCGACTCGAACAACAGGAAGCTCGAGCGAACGATTCAAGCTGCTATACAGATCAAACGACTCTTGGATTGATGGTCAAAAGGTTATGACAACAAAGATGAAGGGTCTTTTGAAAGGTTTAAGATACATTTCTCAGATATTCGGTACGTACGTATATATATAAATTTACATATACATATATATATATATATATGCCATGCAAGACAATGTCGTACGGTACGATGATTGATTCTGTGTTACAGAAAACGAGGAAGAGGAAGAAATACAAATCGGGTTCCCTACGGATGTGAAGCATGTTGCTCATATTGGATGTGATGGTCCAGCTGCTACCACACCCAGTTGGGTACGTATTATATATATATATATATATATATTAATAAATATTGGGTTAAATACCAAATAACTACTTGAATGTTGCACGTTTTGAAATGAGCTACCCGATCTTTGAAAATTTAAAACGGGTTACCTCAACTTTGAAAAATGTGCAAATAGTTACCTTCGTCCAATTTTCCGTCAACTGTCGTCGGAAATCCGTCAAAAATTGGACAGAGGTAGCTATTTGCAACTTCTTCAAAGTTGAGGTAAACCGTTTTGAATTTGCAAAGTTCGGGTAGCTCGTTGCAAAACGTCCAAAGTTTAGGTAGGCTAGTTGGTATTTAACCCATAAATATTAATATTGTCGTATTTGTATAAATGTCGTTTTATTTTCGAGAAAGGCAGATGGATGAGTTTAAAGCACCCACTGGGATTTCGTCAGCCCCCGTAGCCAGTGGCAAGACGAAGGATGTGGGTCCTACTGAGTTGACCAGTCAAGGTATGAAAAAAGATTCACCAAACTAAGCTTGTGGTTCAAGGCATCTTCTGTTACATCTCTCACAAAATGACGGTGTATTGTTTTAGATTCGGTCCGAAGCAACAGTTCGTTCGTATCCTGTCCGAGCCCGGGCAGAGACAAGGACATGCCCTACTTGCCCAAATCGTCCCGATCGAGACGCTCGGTGGGATCCGAATCGTCAGGCACAAAGGGGAAATCAGAGAAATCAGCAAGGCACTCGAGGCGAGCTTCAAAGGGATCGGAATCGGGGAGAGATCTCGCTGTTGACTCTGCCCTAGGAAGCGAATCTCCAATGAGGTACCCTGCACCCGATATACCGAAAAAGTCTAGAAGAAAGAAGTCTAAGGAATCTGGTACCGAGTCCTCTAGGCCGTCGAGGTCAAGCAAAAGTCAACCTTCGGCTTCAACCGAGTCGACCTTACCGGATCAAGGTCCGGGCCAATTGGGTACTCAGGGTCCGAAAATGGAAGCTTTTGAAGAGATGGGGGATAAGAGAATAAGCATTACATCTTGATTTGGTGCAACTCATTGTTTTTTTCTGCCTTTAATTTCTTCCTCATATACTCCATTTCTCTTTCCTTTGCCTTTGTCTTTTTTGTTTGCTTTAGCATCAAATTTTGAGCTAGTTTGGGACATGTTAAAAGACAAGATGAGTGCAAAGTGAAACCATTTTTCGAGTAAATATTCACTTTATATATATATATATATATATATATAATAAAGTATGTATAACCAAAATTCTGTGGATATGGAACTGAAATATACATTATTTTTATGATTATTCTACTTACTACAATTCACTATCACAATATAGACCTCTCAATAGTGATCCCGACCCAAATATGGCATGCACCGATTTCATTGTCATCTATTCTAACAATAATCTAAACAAAGCAACTGGAGCAAAATGCACTTATATTATATGTGATGGTACAACACATTGGCTCAAGAATACAAAACAGGCAAGAAATACCTTAGTGTCAATGATAGTGAAGTGAATATGATAATTTCAATCAGGTACTTTTGCCAGGAAAACACATCAATCTTTCATTACCAAACATCATATAGTGAAAGCTCTTCAATTTTTATATGTCTTACCATATCGCTCTCTTTAGATCAAAACGCTGCCCATCCTGATCCTGTTGAGGTATTGGTTAAACCTGAGGTAGCTGCAGAAGGTAGATTCCTCTGCAAAATACCATTGCATTATAAGATTCTGCTACAAAACACCATAATCTGACAAAAAAAGATTGGTGTCGAATCTTGGCATGTCTCATGAAACAAAATGCAGACTTAATTAACTTTTCTTGGCAAATGCATGTGCAGCGAAATCACACATTTCAGCAATGTAAATGTAATTAATGTACCTTAAGTGATGAAAAATCTGACAAGGGATCATCAGTGCTTCGCCTTGTACTGTCCTTGCTGGAGGAGATTTTGGTAATTGCGGGATCATTAGGAGGGGGTGGCAGAGGAGACCTGGTTTTTACTGCCCCAGTGGGTGGCCCGAGCAGAGGTTTTGGTTTTGCAGGTCCAGAAGGCCCTCCTGACAACCCTGCAGCTGAAAGCATACCTGTTCCAGTCGATGTTTTGTGCTTCACGTTTATTCGAATTGTTTCACCTTCCTGATATCAAGAAATTGATAGAATATAGATACAGGTAGATTTGTTAGATCAGGAAGAAGAAGAATTAGAAGAAGATGAGTTAAATGTGTACGAGTCTAAGCATGTCTTTGTATCATAAAACAAACAACATTGGAGATTTGGGTAGTAGGCATGCTAAGTATTGTTTTATGCAGTCACCACCAGGAAGAGACCAATTTTGTTGCTGTAATCACAGAATATGCAACCATATATAAAGAACTAAAGAAGTGAACACCAAAGGCTACTTTGAACATCATCAAGGATTGGCTGAACATGTTTTGGCAATTTGACAAGCTTATGCATCCTTTTCTTTGACATTAAATATATAAATTTAGATACTTGCTTGGTTCCAAAAAATGTAACAAGCAACATTCCGTTAAATTAAATGAAAACTATAGCTAACACTACCTATAAGCTATAACCTACCTGTACATGACAATTGAGGAATAAAAGCACTATGGAGAATAAAAAACTTAGTAAAGAACTTATATGCTCTGCTTACAAGTAGTGTACTGAAAAGCCTTCAAATTATGTTAAATGCTACAGAATGCTAACATCTGCCAGCAAGCTCTAAGTGAATATTTTTCTAAGGCTAGAATCCATATTCTAATTATGTCTATGTATAAGGAATTTAATATGTGCTGATTTTTCCATGTACCATGCATTTCCAAATATATGTCATGACAAATAGAGTCCAGCATCCATAAAAAATATGGCCCAGCTACAGCCTATGTGCTACTCCTCCATCAAAATGAACGTATCTCCCATCAGACTATCAATAAAATTTCGTTTTTTCCCACTGAGTAGAAAATTTCAGATTTTAGTCATCAAGTATCAACTATTTTTTTGTGTTACCTGAGAGCCAATTTGATCCAGATCTAACAGAACCGCACAATGAGAGTCGAGAGATGATATAGCTTGAATTCTGAGCTAATTAACAAAAAAAAAAACTCGAAAGCAATATTCGATCTACTAATCAGCAGTTCCCAGAAATCTATCAGTAAGCCACCCACTTCATTTGAGAGTTAATAGTCGACGAAAAAGATAAAATCATCAAAGCGAATATACTTATTGATTAAGCTCCCAAATCTTATCAATCTTCAGTAAAAAGAGAAAAGGGGAGAGTAAAAGGAGACACCTTCAATCTGTGATTAATTGCAGGATGTATATCAATGTGGCTATCGCCGGCAGTGGTGTCATCACTAGAAGCCTCCTTGTCGCTGTCTCTCTTAACGTACTTATCGTGATCGGACAAAGCCACATTGAAGTCAAATGCCTCATTTCTCTCGGAAAAGCCTAGCCCGATGAACGCGTGCTTCCCTGTGCCATCCTCGATCTTTAGCACGAAATAACGAGAAGAATCCAGCACTGTCTCCACTGAGTTCTCACGCTGCCCGGGGTAGATGCAGCAGGTGGCAAAGAGCTCACCGGTGTTCGGATCCTCCAGCCGGATTTCACCGCGGTCCTTGCAGGAGACGACCCGAAGCCGTCCCGTCCAGATCTTATCCGATTGCAGCCACTCACCGCACTTGTAACCGCCGGAGGTCGAGCGAGGAGGGATTTTGTAGACAGACACCTCGCGGACCACTAGCAGGGTGTGCTCCAGGGACTCCTCATCCTCTTCCCCCTCGAATGACATCGTCACTGATTGCAATCGTTTCAGCTCTGTAGAGATTGTGGCTGCCGTCTAGGGTTGAGAGAGCGACAGAAGAACTACGATGAATCCGCAGAAGAATCAATACTGGGATGAAGAAGAGTTCGGGATCTGCGCAGACGCGTAGATAGAGACAGGGTAGAGTCAGGTCAAACGTCAACAACATTCGATGTTTTTACGCTCGGCTCGTCTCGGCTCATTAACAATAAATTTTCATTTAACTAATTACACTCCCATTCTTTTCATAAGCTGTATTTCACCCATATACTTACCAAGTATAACAACTTTGATCCCAGTGTTTAAATCATAGTGCAGATTGCATTCTATTTTAAAAAAAGATGGTACATTCTTGTTACCTACCTGAACTTTGTACGTTTTGCAACAAGCTACCCGATCTTTAAAAATTCAAAATGGGCTACCTCAACTTGGACGAAGGTGCAAATAGTTACTTCCGTCTAATTTACAGTCAACTGTTGGCAGAATTTCGTCGAAAATTCGTCAAAAATTGGACGGAGGTAACTATTTGCATCTTCGTCCAAGTTGAGATAGCCCGTTTTGAATTTTTAAAGTTCGGGTAGCTCGTTGCAAACCGTCAAAAGTTCAAGTAACTCCTTGGTATTTAACCCTAAAATTGTTCATAAGTAGCCCTCAATGAATCGAATCAAGCAAGTTAAGACATTGATAATATATAGAGAGAGATATGATCAAATAAGTTGAGACTTAATTAGATGCATACCGGAGACAAATCACGGTCGATAAGAGTACAGTGGAAACTTGAAAATTGTAGTCTTTGAAAAATTTCACAAGGCCGAGTCATGATCATCTTCATAGTCAAAATCTTGGTCGCTCATCCTCATCCTCTTGACTTCTCTCGGTGCAGGTCGTCCCTTCTTCGGTTTTCCTCTGTCGCAACGAAATGCAACCCATTAGTAACATGGAAGAACCAACAAGTATCCGAGGATGTTCCAAAGCTACAACTATCTATCTCTGTATATAACAACTAACTGATGAATAGATGGATGGATGGAGATGAAGAGCTTACTGTCCATTCGCGTAGATTCCACCTTTGGACCGTCCGTAACTGAAATCTGATCTCCCGTCTATATATAAATCAATGCAGGTGGTCACCAGATCTAACTATTATTAAAATCTTGAAATTTAATTCAGAAACAGAGGAAGCACAACAGCACAGACACACCATCTCTTCCACCAGCAAGTTCTTCGGCCTGAAAATAAATCAATCAAAACCCTTTAAGCAGAACTAACATTCTTACAAGTTATATATTTTGCTCAACACATAAGGGAGACTGCAACTTTGCTTCATAGACTTTCCATTTCTGCAAGGTCTGAACATCGAAACAAAAATTTCAAATTTTGACAGTTTTGTGTATATATATGTCAATCAAGATGTAAATTTGGACAAATTACATTTCATTGTAATAAAGAAACTTATAAATGGAAATACAGACAAGACCATCCATAGGAAGGAGACAGGGCCTGTAGTAAGAAATCTGGGGTTTCTTTACTTAATAGAGTTTCATGATGAAAGATTCTAATGCATGAACATCTTATTAGAAATACATACAGCTGGTGAGGTAATTGATGATAAGGAGAAAAGTCTGTCTTCTGGCTGAAATTTCCGAGACCGCTTCAAGCTGCAAGAAATATCCAAATATCTAGTCAACTTTAGGCATAAAGTACAATAAGATTTGAATCGTGGACATAAGTATATCAACAGAATGATATAAGCATGAATTTCATGTTTACAACTGAGCGGTTTCAGAAATTTACATTTTCTACCACAAGAGAAGAACCAATTATGTGTGAGACTGCTGAAGAGCTTAGATGGAAACTTCGATACAGAATTCAAGAGTAAATTACTGGAATTAAAAAAGACAGCACATAAGTAATATATTTCAACTTCAAACACTAACAAAGGCTAACCAAAAAGCCAAAAACAGAAATTCTCTGCTATGATGCCAAATCACTATATCAGTTAAAGAAGCATCATGCAAAGAAACGATCAAAAATCAATATATTATAAGGGAGAAACTTATCCATACAAGGCAGTGTTCTTCGATGCAGATAGAAACCCATCAAAACCTTTTAGTGCATTCCCACATTGACCAGGATCTTGCAGATAACTCGTCTCCATTTCATATACCTGAATGAATACATAATCAGCAGCAGCACATTAGTAAAAGCCCGGGAGGATCAAAGTATTAAAGAAAATGCAGAAAGCAAAAGTTCAAAACTGATGAACAAATCTGCAGAACTAGCACACACATAAACCCGGTTAGTTCGTGCTTGGTGCTGCCTGAAAATCTTCTCTCTCTCTCCATAACTGAGCTAGATGAAGGAAAGGAATCTCCCAAGTGTGGTCGAACTCATTTGAGCCGAACCCAGATAGGAATAGTTTATCACGAGTTCAAGCTCGACTAATTTCAGCTAGCACTCTGATGTTCGGCTCAGCTCAGTACGTTTACATCCCTAGTGCAGACATGCGAAAAAGAGAAATTTTGTTAACAAAGTACACAATAAACAAGGATTTTACCTGCTTCTCAATGTTTCGGAGCTCATCTTGAATTTTGGTTCGCTTGCTGAGCAGGGAGACCATCATCGCCGAAGGATTCGAGAATCCTTTCTGCCCTAAAGTAAGCAAAACATGAAAATGGAAGCTTGTGGAGTCATTTCGACAACCAGAACTAAGTTGCGACAATCAGGGTTAGGTACCTTCACCGTCCATATAGCCACCGTCAAAATTCAGACAGAATTGGGGGCTACCCCTGGACTAGCCTTGAAACCCTAGGGAGATAGTACTGAGGCTGCAAGTGAATCAAATTGAAGAACGACGCGATTGCCGCGTAAATACCAGAATACGATTGTTTTGGTGAAGGGAAGATATTCCGATTACGGCCTGACGAGCAAATTCAGGCGTTACAACTGTTTTCGGCCGAAACGACGAACAGGCCGGGCCGAAGAAATTCGACCAATATAGTGCAAAAAAAACAATTGAAGAAATGCCACTTTTGCCCCTGAAAGTTTGTTTTGTTTGGTATTCTTAACCCAAAAGTATAGTGTAATTTTGTAACTGTTGTCATAACTTATTGCATTTCATTTTACATCCCAAACTTTAAAGTTCGTGCGACACACATGAGTTTTCCCATGTTAAAAGTTGATCCTCAAGTTGTTTACTCTAATCTTACAAAATTATTTAACATGATTCTCTTAATTAGTTGGATTAGATAGACAAGTATTAAGAAATTAATTGGATCATATATCAAATTAAGTTAAAGTAAAATCTTATTTGTAATTAACTTGAAACATACTTCCACTTACAAATTTAAATTTATGAAAAAATTGAGTAAAATATAGTCATTTTCAGCTCAGGAATGGTCATGTCTATTTGGCAAACTGATATTAAATCAAGTATTAGCTAGCTATTATAATAGTAAATTAAAAAACTGAAATAATTAACTTATTTAGATATTTAAAGATCATTTAATAATAAAGAATAAAGATAGTTGACTAAGCAATCAGCGGACAAAACAAAGTTTTATCCTTAATACTCCTAAATTTAGAAAAAATAAATAAAAAACACTTCATAATAATTAATTACAAAAAGGGAAGAAAAAAAATGATAAATGAATGGATTTAATTTTTATATTTTACACCAAACTTGTATCATACTTTCATTTGATCGTCTGAGGAGCTCAGAAGCTGCTCCAAGAATTCATTCCCCAAGTCCTCAAAAACCAACACATTCACGTCCTCCACGTAATCGGGTTTCGGTGGTGCTTCCGTCTGGGAACGGCGGTGGTGCTTCCTTGCCACGTCAGACTTCCGCCTCATGCAGTGTCTCCTCTTGAGTTCCACCACCGGAGAACACCCTTCCTCAACCCGACACTTCATCTCCCGGAGCGACTCCTTGACCCTCTCCACTGGGAAGTTCAGCACCGCCGTTGTCCCGCGAGTCGAGAACGCTGCCTGGTCATACGCCAAAGCCGCCGCCTCGGGGCTGTTAAACGTCCCCAGCCAAACTCGAACCCCATGGCGTGTCGAGTCTCGGATTTCTGCAGCATACTTTCCCCACGGCCGCCGCCTGACACCTCGGTAAGCTTTTTCTTTGGCAGCCCCATCGGCGCAGGAGTAGTCTGTACTGGAAGTGACTTCCTCCTCTTTGATTGTCCCCACGGAACTTCTTGACGTGGAACCTGATGTCTCCTTTGTGACGGCGGCCGCCGTGAGGACGTCGATGAGGAGCATCTCCTCGGAGTCGTGGGTGTTGAAGGGGAGGGAACATTGAGGAGTAGTACTGTAGTACTGAAAGAGGAAGGATTCCATTGGATCGAGAGCAGTTAAGGATTGATTACTTATTATCTCTATCTGTGTATATATATATATATATATATATTGATGTGCAGAGCAAATAGTAGGGTTGAAAGTCTTGTCGAAGTGTCGTAGCATGCAAGGAAAAAATTGTATCCCCTATTTTTGGAAGTATTGAGTTGATTTTAATGACTATGGGTTCAATTGTGGTGTAGACATGTTGCTGTTTTTAAATGTTAAAAAACACTACTTTAACTAAGCCACGTCTTGGAAAGTGACTCATGACCACTTATATGCAGAGATCTAGATGAATTTAACATATATATTTGATTATTTTGTTCGAAATATACATTAAAATAAAAGTAAATACTGAAATATTCTATGTTAAAAAATATATATATATCAACCCACGAATGAGATTCGCGGGTGGGTATAACAAGCATTACCCACAAAAGTTATTTGCGTATATTCGTGAATGACATTCACAGGTATAACTTTTGTTTCAACTGCGAATGACATTCGCGGAGAAGCTTAAGTTTTTTTTATCTTTCTTTCCAATCAACTTTTGCTTTTTCCATCGGATGAAGCAAACTTTCTTCACCCGTGAATGAGATTTGTGAGTGGAGTTTAAATGCGCACCCACACGCGGATGAGATTCGCAGGTACGCCTTATATGCTCACCCGTGAATAGAATTCGCGGGTAAATATATTTTCGTCTTTTTTAAAAAACTGAGGATATTTTTTAAACGGATAGATTTTAATTATGTCTCTAAACTTTAAATATGATTAATAAACAGATCACATGCAAGACATATAATTAATTTTTGAACAAAAAAATTGTCATAAAATTTATATACTTAATCATGTTTAATTATATTTTATGTTTATATTTATAGATTAAAAATGTTTATATACATTTATTAATTGTGTCTAAACGTATATGAGTTATTTTGATACATGATGTATTAAATAAAATTCGTATATATATAAATACAAATAATCATAAAACGTATTGTATTATAAATTGTCAAGTTTATTAAAATAAATGGCACTTAATTTAAAGCTTTAATTTTTTATTTAATATACATTTTACATTGAATTAACTATCAAATGATGTTTTTCAAAAAATTGCCGCAAGGGAAGAGAATAACATGACGTATTTTCTCGGAATAAGGATAATAGTAATAGAGAATAAAATATAAGTATATGAAGTTGTTTATTTGATTCAATAAAATGGAATGAAATCAGAAATTCTGTTATTTATTTAGTGGAATGGAAAATGAGATATAGTAAAATGACATATGTGTCTCTCCTTATACATGTATAGTATATAATACATTTAATTTGTGTTAATTAATTTTAAAAAGTAAGAATAATAAAAATTTATAATATAATTAATTATTAATTAAAAAAACTTATAAAATAAATTAGTTAATTAGTTAATATTAAAAAAAATCTCATAAATTAAGTAAGATGGAATAGTTGAATTAATGTATTGATTAGATCCATGAGTCAACATGTCCGGTCAGCGGTGGTGTTGAACTCAAATCATGACAGAAATTAAATAGATGTTTGATTCTGCTTCTAGATCGACGTACTTTCATGGAAATTATTCTATTTATCATGGAAAAAAATGGATCCATTACTATTGTTTAGCTTTAATTCACCTCTTGCCATTAAATAATTTGTAAAGAGACGTCATTCTATATATTTCTACTGATATAATTTTCATCCAAATAGACTACTTTTCCTAGACGTTTATAAGAATTAAGAATGTTAAAAGACCGACTACAAATAATTGTGAATATCAAGTCGTGCAATGTTTTTTACCATAAGGTTTCTAAACCGTAATTTTCTATTATATTCCACTTGTATCTTTAAGTTAGAATTTCATTTTGTAGCTAAAATTATTAAATTTAACTCATATTGTTAGTGGTACCAACGGATCGCGATGCAACGCACAAATGCAGTGTTATGGTCAGCTGGTCATATAGAGTTTCTAATATGGGATATCAACTCGTGTATCAACTCACAGTAGTGGAGTTTATATGTAATTGTATATATAAAACTATAAGATCTAATATATATGATTAAATATTTAGGGTTTATTATGAAATAATAATAAAATATATTCAAATATTTGTAACTTCAGTCTTTCTTATCATTAGGATTAAAACTTGGTACTTGAATGTTTATAATTTGAATTATGTGATTCGTGCTAAATGATTTTTAGTTTTTTTTTTTGTTAAAAAATGTTTTTTCGTTGAGAAAAAATAATATGGTGCTCTGCAAGTCAACTCACTAGTCAAAGTTCAGCTACTGACCCGACTTGTTACCTTATACTTATAGTGCAAATCTAGAATTGGTCGAACTCGCACCATTAACATATCTATATGTAGTTAGTTATTTAAATGTGATATATAAATGTCCACAATATAACTAAACTCGGATCAAACGTTTTAAATAGGCCTGGCAATGGTTAGGGTATAGTCAGGGTATGCCAAATACCATAACCATACCATATTTTTAAACCACATACCATAACCATAACCATTATGGGTACAATTTTCAATACCATAACCATCAAAATAATCGTGGTTATTAACCATGGTTTTAACCGTATAACCATATTTATTCCACATGTAATATAATAAAAGACCGAAAATTTAATTTTAAAAAATACATCTATCTATATTACCAACAATAAAAATATATAACACTAACATCATTCAACATTAACACTAACATCATTCAACATTCATATGATTCAACATTAACATTCACACCACTGAATTAACATTAAAATTCAACAAGCACTTATAACGAGTAATAATTCAACACACTTAACCATTTCACACTTGTCGTATTTGTTTCTATCAATCATCATCTTGCTCAATATCATCAATTGATTTCACTTTTATGCTGTAATTTATATTTAGTATAATATATATATATATTAGTTTATTAATAATAAATAATTATTATATTTATAAAATAACTATGGTTATAACCATGGGTATAACTCAAATACCATAACCATAACCATTATGGGTAGAGAATTCATCACCATAACCGCACCGCACCATAATGGTACGGTTAACCATATTAAACAGTAACGGTTATAACCGTGGTTATGGGTTTTTCACCGCACCATTGCCAGCCCTAGTTTTAAAACTTAACCCACAATATTAATTTAAATATACTCATCCGAATATTTATTTAAAAAAATACTTTTTTCTCCACCTTATATATAAATCATCACAGTACCTGTGCAAGGAGTACATATGGTTAGTACTTAGTATAGAGTTGTAAGTGTGTACGTAACATATGTGCAATCTTAATTAGTCTCCTCGCACCAAGATAAAATTAGGGTTTTTGAGTTAATTAAGCCAATTTAGGATCCTCGGAGGAAGCTTCAATTGAGGATTAGTTAGTTGCGGAGACAGACTTGACCTTTCCAGTTTCCATTGGTTGGGCAATACAAGGACTGAACACAGTTCAAGGTTTCCGCTAGTTGGGCAATACAATATTCCATTATATAATGGAATATGTATTCTATTATATCGATTTTCATTTTTTAATTAAAGGTTATGTCGTAAAATAAAATAAAATATTTAAATTATTATTGGATCAGCAATTATCTTAAAATCTTAATAAAAGTCATATTTTTTTTTTTGGCCAATAATAAAAGTCATATTAGAACGTTCTATTAAGAATGTTAAAATAATGTCACTACACATAGCAGGGAACGGAGTCACTTAACTTTTAATTTTGTATAAATTTAATTATTAAAAATTCAATAATTTTTATTTATTTTTTTATTTTTTTATTTTTTTTTAAATTATGCATTTGTCCTTACTATTTTTTTTATTCAACTATTTACTTTTACTCTAATACTTATTCTCACTAAAGAAATTTTATGGTGACTATTATATTTAAATAAATCAAATGTTATGAATATTATTGCAAGCATATCCTTGTGAATTTGCTAGAGCGATTCATTTAAGGTGAACATCTCAAGTCAAGATGTGCATGCATTTGAACTCCAAACGTCCCTCTCTACTTCTCTCTCTATAGGGGTCTACAGGCTTCAAATTAACACGTGCTTTTTAACACATGTGTCTTTTGCTTTTATTTCGCTCACCTGATAAACTGGACTCTTGTTGGACGAGGATAGATAGATAGGACAGGGACCGAAACCAATAATTTAGGCAGGTGTACACAAAAATTAATTTAAGTGCAAATAGTTAAAAAAAATAAAATTTCAGATGAATAAATATAAAAATTTAAAGGGCTAAATTGAAAGTAATTATATTTTTTAAGGCTAAATTGACACAAATTCAAAAGTTGAAGTGGGCAACTCCTTCCCCTTAATGACTTTGTGCATATAGATAAATAGTCTAAAAATATAACTAAGTAAAATTTTTATTCTATTTTATTTCTCATATATATTTAAATAACTCATTTTCATCCGTCCACATCATTTTTTAAGGAATAATTTAGACTGTTTCGTATCAAAGTTTGTACAAGTGTAGGATTTACGTTCTAATAAAGAGAAATGCAAGTTTTAGACCCTACTAAATGATTTGAAAATTTGCACTAAGATTTTAAGAAAATAAAAAAATGCATTGGTAAAAACATTATGAAAAAATAAATAATAAGTTGTATGAAATAATATTTATAGAAATATACAATGAAAAATAAATTAACTATAAGTAAGTTTTAAAGTAACCAAAGTAGACATCATTATAATTTAATGAGACGTTTGTTTTAAAACGAAACGTGAGATCAAAAATAAGAAAAATGTATACAAGTATTACAATACATTAAACTTGATATTATTTTTTATAAATAAAATAAGCTTTTGATAAAATAATATTAACTTATTTATTAAATACTGAAGAGAATATAACTATAATGAATAAGTTGTAAAAAATTATATATTTTAGTAAATACAATTACCATATAATCTTTCTTTACTCTATATATAAATCTTAAGAAGATGAAGAGAAAATAATCCACTGAAAGTATCAAGACTTAATATATATATATATATATATTACTAAATTTTTTATTGAAAAAGTACAGATATATATACTTTTCCTAAATATAAAGTTGAACAATTTATTACGTTGTAAATAATTGATATTCACTTTTGTTATAATGTGTTTTTGTTAAATATATTTAAATTTTATAAATAAATTGAAATAATATATTGTTTAAATAAACCATGAATATCTATAACTAATAAGATGTTTATACTATATTAAAGATCATTCACGATGAAATGATACGTTGAGGAATGAGAATTTGATCCTCAGTTTACTTTACAAAATTTGTACCATTTCACGATGACGTCATCTCTTTCATTTTTTATTTTTTTTTCCTTACCTATGGTCTATGGACATTAGTCATTAGTGATGCAATGTTGATCGTCATTAATATGGTTTTTCAATATTTACGGATAGTAATATTTTAAAATTAATAATAAACTAATAATAATAAAACTACAACCCACGAAAATCTTAATTGTTGCTCAAACGGGCCATGTCCGTGAGAGGAAAAATACGAAAATCTGTATGACTTCGGCCCTCGACATTTAAAGAGCGCGCCCACCAGAGAAGACCCATATATATATATATATATACTATTTTTAAAAAACAGATTATAATTCACATTCTATTCTAATTTTTTAAGTTTTTAGCCATAAATTTACTATTACTTTATATAGTACAAAATATCACAATTCATTTTCTCAATTTTATCTCGTAATTTTTTTTCTATTGCACGACGCACACAATCTCAGTTCTCCTATGTGGATGTTTGTATGATTTTGTGAAAAAACAATGTAATTGTATGATTGTTACAAGTTCGTATTTGTTAAAAAAACAAAAACGGTTTTCAATCTGTCTAGTGTAAAAACAAGTTTTAGATAATATATTTTGAAACATGTTTCTAATAGAATACTCAGAATCGTTGGTATAAAGTATAAACATGTTCTGGGTTGATTCCGGTTCCAAATGTAGCTGAGTAAATTATGAAAATTATAGGGTACCCAAAACTAGAGTTGATCATATACGGGTCGGGTCGGTATTGGAGGCATGACCAAGATCGAAACCGGAAATTTGGTATTGACATCTGGAGGACTGAGACCGACTTTAACCAAAAAAAAAAACCACCTGAGTCGGTTTTGCTTGACTCGGGTCGGTCTCGGTCTTGAACAAAAAAAAAATGGTAAAACAAATCAACAGGATTAGCAAAAAAAAAACACTGAAGTTTTGGTTTTGAATTCGCTGGCTTCTCGTATTCCGTCACACTTCCCTTATGGAACCGATCTAATGTTTGTTGAATGCTTCAATGTCATGAATTATTAGTGTTTAAAGGGTTACGACATGAATTTCTAGGGGTTTCTGTTGAAATGACACATCTACCTACTAGTTCTTGTTGTACCTACTATTATTCCTTGTAGTGTTAGGCTACCTACTATTATTCCTTGTAGTGTTATGCTACCTACTAGTTCTTGTTGTACCTACTATTATTCATTGTAGTGTTAGGCTACCTACTAGTTCTTGTTGTACCTACTATTATTCTCCAATGTACTATAAGTAGTGACCATTGTCATCAATGAAATACAAGTTGAATGCATACAAAGCTTCAATACTACATTTCCGCTATATTTGTTAACATGGTATCAGAGCCGGATTGTTCGATCAGACTGATCGATTGAATCTTTCTCGGCATCATCATTTACCGGAAGTATCCGACATACCTGGATCATGGCAGAGTCTGAAGGGGACAGCACCCACACCACCGAGACTACCCCAACGGGCGGTGACCCGTTTGCAGCTCAGTGGGCGGCAATGTTCTCAAACCTGCCACAAACCAACACCGTTCATAAAACCGTCAGTTTATCCAATATTAGCTTAAACACTAAGCTAAATGAAGGTAACTACTCACTGTGGGCACGCTTAATACGAATGAAGATAGGCGGCCAAGGAAAACCTTACCATCTTTTGGGTGTTCCGGCACCACCCAAAATGACCGAACCAGCATACTTACAGTGGGAGCAAGACGACCTCGTAGTGTGCTCATGGATGCTCGACAACATGGAGCCCGTATTGGTCAACCAATATGCCGAGTTCCCCACGGCAAAGGATCTATGGAACGGACTAGCTGAAACGTACGGTAAAGCCCAAGACGGAGTCCAGCTATTTGATCTCATATGCCGAACCAGCAACACAAAACAAGGAACGGATTCGTTAGAATCCTTGTATACCAAAATGCAAGGATTATGGCGGGAAATTGAACAACGAGATCCTAATCCAATGGAAGACCCGAAATCAATCCAAACATGGAACACAAAACGGGCCGAATCGAAATTGTATCAATTTCTAAACGCAGTAAGTAATGAATTCGATAACGAAAAACGTGATTTGCTTCGAATTGTACCGTTACCAGGAGTCGAAAAGGCGTATTCCACGATCCGATCGGAACGGGATAGGCGGGCCGTTATGGGATCGCAACAATCAGTCGAAGGTCACGGGATCGGAACGAGACTAGCAACACAGTCATCTCCAGGCATCAACACAGGAGGTTTCGGCCCGGGCCACAACCTCCGACCACAGCAGCTCGCCGGAAAGGGCAAGCCGAGCCGGATTGGAGGGGTCGAACGGAGGTTTCTCCGGTGCACTCACTGCGGTAAACAAAAACACGATAAATCGGAATGTTACCTTCTTGTAGGCTATCCCGAAGGATGGAGAGGACCGAGAGGAGGTGGCGCCGGCGCCGGAACCCTACCTGCCACGATGGCGAATGGCCGTGACAGGTGGGGACAGCCAAGCCAAGGTCTCGGCAATACCTACTTCGGCCAACCGAGCCAAGGCCACGTCGCGGTGGCGAGGGCTCCGACTAACGGGACCAACTGGAGCGGGTGGAATCATGGCGCAATGGAGGGGTCCGACAACCCCTTTACGTATGGCGCTTGGAACACAACAGACGAACAAAGGCGAGCCCTCGCCGGCGGCAGCCTCAGCCACGGCAGCCAAGCAGGCGAAGCTAGGGTTTGGGGGGAGCAAGTGACTGCGGCGGCTGCTCAGGAACCTCACGGAATGGTAGGGTTTGGGGGGGTAAACCGATTATTACCCCCCTTCTCTTCAAATGGTGGGCTGCCAAGTGAGCATGGAGCTGGGTCGTATGGAGCTGGGCCATTTGGGGAAGCTAGGCCAAGCCAAGGTAATGCACAGCTGGGCCGAAATAGTGATCCGGGTTTGGGCCAAAAACAAAGCTCAAATTCAGGCCAAATGACTATACATGGATTTTTTGGGTCTAATAATTCTGAGTATGATAAAAAAATTGCTCGGACATTTTTTGCTCAAAAGGATATTTCAGGAAAATGTGGAAAATGGCTACTCGATTGTGGAGCCACGGATAGCATGAGTTATGATATGAGTGACTTTGTGAATCATTCAGTACCAAGACGGGAAATGATACAGACGGCTAATGGAGAGTTGGTACCGGTTCATGGAGCGGGAACTGTTAATATTTCCTCAAATATTAAACTGGAGAATTGTCTTTATGTACCTAGCTTAGCATGCAAGTTATTCACGAGGGAATTGAATTGTGTGGTACTAATATACCCTAATTTGTGTGTACTACAGGATATTCAGTCGGGGGAAATCATCGGACGTGGAATTGAACATCAAGGTCTGTATTATGTGGAGGAAGTGACTCAAAACGGAACTGCAATGCTTGCCCACGGAACAGTCACGAGGCAACAATGGTTGTGGCATAGGAGGTTGGGTCATCCGTCTGGAGGGTATCTTCATAAATTACTTCCTAGTTTATTTCCGTCAAATCAAGAAATTGTGTGTGAAACCTGTATTTGTGCTAAAAGCCATAGAAACTCGTACCACATATCTGAATCTAGAGCCAAGTCCCTTTTTTCCCTTATACATTCTGATGTTTGGGGGCCAGCTCCAAATAGTAGTTCGTGTAATGGCTTTAGATATTTTGTGCTGTTTATTGATGATTATTCTCGTATGACCTGGGTATACTTTCTAAAAAACAAATCCGAAGTTATTACTAAGTTTGTAGAATTTCACAACTTAGTTAAAACCCAGTATAATACAAAAATTCAAGTTCTCCGTTCAGATAATGGTGGAGAGTTTGTTAATTCCGCTCTCCAACAATTTCTGAAGGATAATGGGATTATTCATCAAACCTCTTGTCCACATACACCCCAACAAAATGGAGTTGCAGAACGAAAAAATAGACATATTTTAGAAATGACTAGAGCTTTGATGCTAGAGTCAAATGTCCCAACCTCATTTTGGCCAGAAGCTGTTGCTACATCTGTCTATCTCATGAATCGTCTTCCTACAACTGTCATTCAATTTCAAACACCTATAGAGGTATTATCAAGTCATATGAGTGTCTCCACAGCCTTGACACTACAACCATATGTCTTTGGATGTTCTGTTTTTGCTCATATTCCTAAAACAGATCGTTCTAAATTTGATCCATGTTCTGTCAAATGTGTCTTTGTGGGATATGGGATTAATCAAAAAGGCTACCGGTGTTTTAATCCAAAAAATAATCGTATGTACACCACCATGGATTGTACATTCCTAGAAACCGAATTCTACTATATCACCCAATCTTCTGTTTAGGGGGAGATTTTTGATCATGCTCCATTAGATTGGTTGATACAGACTACTGTGACTACTCCAGTGTTTCCTCAGATAGTTCCAAAAGGGCAAGTTGGTGGAACCACCGAGACATTATCTCCCATCGTACAGGTCCCAGATGCTTCAACCCCGTCAACCCCGACGAATATTCCGGAGGTTAGTAACACTAATTGGGTTAATTCTGGTTCTATTATTTCTCCAAATATTGGCTTGGAAGAAACACCTGTACAGGAACGATATGTACTACCTGCTCGGAGAAATAGGGGAGTTCCTCCAGTCAGATATGAACCAGAATACAGTCCGAGAAAAAGCCGCTATCCAGTAGCAAACTTGGCAAGGGGGAGTCTGACACATACCGCTCAAGCATTTGCTACTGCAATATACACTCAATCCATACCAAAAAATGTTGAGTCAGCTTTACAAAGTAAGGAGTGGAGGCAGGCCATGCAAGTCGAGATGGAGGCTCTGGAGAAAAGTCAAACGTGGGAGAAGTGTGAACTGCCTCATGGAAAAAGAGTTGTTGGTTGCCGATGGGTATTTAATGTAAAACACAGAGCTGATGGATCCATAGAAAGATACAAAGCAAGATTGGTGGCCAAAGGATATACTCAAACCTATGGTATTGATTATTCTGAAACTTTTTCTCCTGTTGCTCGAATTGACACTATTCGAGTCCTGTTTTCTATAGCTGCAAACAAAAATTGGTCGCTACACCAGTTTGATGTCAAGAATGCCTTCCTACATGGGGACTTAGAAGAAGAAGTGTATATGGAGCCACCACCAGGTTTCAATACAGGGTTTCGACAAACAGATGTATGCAGATTAAAAAAGGCGCTCTATGGGCTCAAACAAGCACCAAGGGCATGGTTTGGGAGATTCACAGTAGCCATGAAGAAATATGGCTATCGACAAAGTAACTCTGATCATACCTTGTTCATAAAAAGAAGGGAAGGTCAGGTAACTTGTTTTATTGTATATGTAGATGATATGATCATTACAGGAGACGATAAAGAAGAGATTGTTCAGCTCAGGAAAAATCTATTCCAGGAGTTTGAGATGAAGGATTTGGGAGAACTCAAATACTTCTTGGGGATTGAGGTACTACGGTCTGAAACATGTATTTTCATTTCACAAAGAAAATACATTTTAGATCTGCTAGTAGAGACTGGATTGATGGACTGTAAACCAGCTGAGACACCAATAATGCTGAATCATGGGTTGAGGATAGTAGAAGGAGCTGAATTAACAGATCAAGCTAGATATCAACATCTAGTTGGGAAATTGATCTATCTCTCACATACCAGACCAGATATTGCATATGCGGTGGGTGTGGTAAGTCAGTTCATGCATAAGCCGCAAGCAGATCACATGGAAGCTGTTCTTAGAATCCTTCGATATTTAAAGGGTTCACCAGGGAGTGGAGTGCTGCTCCAGAAGAATGGACATCTCAGAATAGAGACATACACAGATGCGGATTGGGCAGGAAATCCGATTGATAGAAGATCAACTTCAGGTTACTTTGCCATGGTGGGAGGAAACTTGGTAACTTGGAAGAGTAAAAAACAGAAAGTGGTGGCACTATCAAGCGCTGAGGCAGAGTTTAGAGGAATTGCTCGAGGTCTCACAGAAGTACTATGGCTAAACAAGTTATTAACTGAGATTGGTTTTCCTATTCAGGAACCATGTAAGATAATGTGTGACAATCGTGCAACTATAAGTATTTCTGAGAATCCAGTTCAACATGATCGTACCAAACATGTTGAAATTGATCGGCACTTTATAAAGGAGAAGTTAGAGAACAAGACTATTGTGATTCCATTTGTTCGTTCTGAAGATCAACTGGCAGATATACTCACCAAAGTTGTCAATGGAGCAAATTTCAGAAACGTGTTATGCAAGTTAAATATTGGAGATCCGACTATTTAACTTGAGGGGGAGTGTTGAAATGACACATCTACCTACTAGTTCTTGTTGTACCTACTATTATTCCCCAATGTACTATAAGTAGTGACCATTGTCATCAATGAAATACAAGTTGAATGCATACAAAGCTTCAATACTACATTTCCGCTATATTTGTTAACAGTTTCTTCCGGTTCGGGACGGGACGGCCCTAATAGAGCTTTTGGAGAAAAACCAGAGACCAAGACTGAGTTCGACCTTGAAAAAAAAACTGTCTGCTCAATCTTGGTCCTAGTCGGTCCGATCTCAGACCTCCCTTGTCAGGAATTTAGTTCAACAGTTTTTTTTTATCACCACTGCTCAAAACTATCTATCCATCTATCTCTATTACACGTGGATTCAGGAATGTGGCTAGTTTTGATAATAAACAGAAAAAAAAACATGGAAAATTTGTGTCCATGCACGCATCACGTATGTGGTTGATGGTAGGCTAGAAGATGGAGAGATAATTTCGTTTTTTTTTTTGGATAAATAATCGATTTTTTCGTTTTCTTATTAATAAACTACATGTCATTACCATCGATTGATGGTTTCATTCGCTGCGTCTCTTCATGAACCACTACGACAGAGCCAAGGAGGTCCAACACTTTGACGAGACTAAGTCCGGCGTCAAAGGACTCCTCGACTCGGGCATCACCAAGCTCCCGAGGTTCTTCCATGAGCCACTTGAATCCCTAAAGAACCTAACACACCACACAGACTCCCCAAGCGTGGAGCCATCGGTCCCGGTAATCGACATAAGTGGGCTCCACGACACTGCACAAAGGGCGCACATAGTGGGACAAATCCGCGACGCATGTTCCGCGTGGGGAATGTTTCAGATGGTTAGTCACGGGATTGGTGTGGAGGTGTTAGAGAAAGTGCTTGAGGGTGTGAGGAGGTTTCATGAGCAGCCGGGGGAGGTGAAGAAGGTCTGGTACTCTAGGGACCGTGGAAAGGCAGTGAGGTATTATAGCAACGGAGACTTGTTTGTCGCTAAATCTGCGAATTGGAGGGACTCTATTACATTTAGCTTTAGCGACGGTTCGGTGGCACCGGAGGCGGTTCCTACTATATGCAGGTAGTTTTGTGTCAGTTGTAGAGTAACATAAAAAAATAGGGTAAATAGCTCTGATGCATTTGAATATTTGATAACGTTGTTAAATGTCATACTTATTTTATTTTGTGCATTCAAATGTTGTTATTTGAATGATTGTTACTATTTCGTCAATTTTTTTGTTAAATCTATTGAAATGACGATTTTGCCCTCATATCATTGGAACCACTATTACTATTGTTGTGACTTCAAAATTAACCTAGAACAATGTTTCGGGGTTCGAACTCAACGTACAAGATGAGATGCATTTTTGAGTTAATTTTGAATTAAGAAATGCATTTGTGGTTCGAATTCCTACTTCAATTTATTTTGTTGGGATTTAATTCGTAATTTTGTGTTGAAGATGTGATGAAAATAAACATGACCACAAAATCGTAACAAAAAACAATAATATTTAGCTGGAAAAAAATTAACGAAACACTAACAAACATTATGATGTATTAAAACTATTTACACTATAAAATATTTATACATATCTATTAAAAATATTTGTTCAAAACATTATACATAACTCAAAATCTTACTTTTATGATGGGTGTGGTACATACCTTAATTGTGCTCGTATTCAATTTACCGAAATTTTTGTTATTTTTGTTTGAACTTTGACTTGTCAATTAAAGTTATATTTCCTTGACTTTTTTCCCCTCAGGAATGAGATATGCGAATACATGAAGGAGATACACAAACTAAGTTCAGTTCTGTGGGAGTTGGTATCAGAGGCGTTAGGTCTCGACTCAGACCATCTCTCCCACACAAACTGCATGAAGACCGAATCACTCATGTGCCACTACTACCCCCCTTGTCCCGAACCCGACCGAACTCTGGGCAACAGCAGACACAAGGACCCTTCATTTCTCACCGTCCTCTTGCAGGACACGGTGGGCGGACTCCAAGTCTTTCATCAGGGTCAGTGGGTCAACGTGGTGCCGATCCAAGGAGCCCTGGTCACCAACATTGGGGACCTTCTGCAGCTTCTTAGCAATGATAGGTTCATCAGTGCAGAGCACAGAGTCGTGCTAGATCGAAAGATGGTCCAACCGAGGGTATCGGTTGCATGCTTTTTCTACCCAAGCGCAGACATGAAGCTAAGTCCTTATGGACCCAAGCCAATGTATAGAGAGACTAATATAAGTGAATATCTAGACTATTATAGGTCTGAAGGTCACGGTACCTCGATTCTTCGCCATTTCAGAATGCAGAATAATTAATAATGGCCTTTGAATAACCAAGGACGGTTCTATTACTATGCAAAATAGTAATACAAAATGTGGTAAAATATAACATTGCCCTTTAATGTTCGGTCAGATTTTGAGTTTTTGCCCTAAGTTTAAATTGTAAAATTTCATTCTCTCATATTTTGTCAAAGTGCAAGTTTGTCCCATTACCAACTTTTTCATCCAAGTTTAACAAAATAAATATTGAAAATTACAAAAATAACAATTTTTTTTAAAAAAAATATCACAGTTTAACTATTTCAAATGTTACAATTGAATCTCAATTCGATTGGGGCCCGGGTCTGGATCTTGACCAAAATTGACCCCCCATGTGTGGACGACCAGGTCTGGGTCAAGATCCAGACCCGAGCCCCCGATTAGGGCTCAATCGAGCCTCAATTGAATTAGAGACTGGTTCAACCCCAATTTGATTGACCCAGATATGAGCCTCCTCGATTGAGATTCAATCGAGTCCTGATCGAATCGGGACTCCATTGTAACATTTAAAAAAGTATGAAAATGTTAAATTGTGGCATTTTTGAAAGTTTTATGTTATTTTTAAAAATTATTATGTTAAATTTGGATGAAAAAGTTGACTGAGGGAGCCAACTTGCACTTTGACCAACACATGATGGACATAAATTTTACGATTTAAATTTAAGGGAAACTGAAAATCTAACCAAATATTAGAGGATAATGTGGTATTTTATCGGTGCAAAATAAGATGGTTAAACTTGGGTTGATGACCAATTTGACAATTTGTAACATTTCAAGATATAATTAGCATCTATTGATAATAACTGTTAGTTCTGATACGAATTTTCACATTATGTAAAACTTGGGCCCAAATTTGTTATTTTTTCCAATCGATAATGTGTCTGCCACGTGTGGCGTAACATTTCTGAGCTCATCCCTGCCCTTCGTTTCATTTTGATGACGCTCCTTCTTCATCGGTAGCGGCTCCAGCGCTCCGTCGAGACTGACAGTGAGGGTGGAGAACGACGGCGATGGCGACCGTGGGGGAAAAGCCGTGGAAAGTGGAGTATGCCAAGTCTGGGAGATCATCATGCAGGACCTGCAAGAGCTCCATTGAAAAAGAGCAGCTGCGTCTCGGGAAGATGGTCCAGTCCCCAAAATTCGACGGTTTAATGCCTGTAATGTTTATTATCCATTCTCCTAGGGTTTACGCCGTATATTGCTCAGTTTCTACAGTAGTTGTGAACAAAATTAAACGTTTTGCTTACGGAGTGTAGAATGTGTCTGTTTTTCGTTTGTACTGTCCTTTGATTACCAATTTTACTTCAATTTTCTGTGTCTTAGATGTGGAACCATGCAGATTGCATAGTGAAGAAAGCAAACCAGATAAAATCGTAAGCATTCCAAGTGCTAAGTTTCTTAAGTTTTATCGAATAAACCGCTGATGCCTTACTAAGTAGGTGGTTTTCATTTGCAGTGTTGATGATGTTGATGGAATAGATCTGCTTCGCTGGGAAGATCAACAGATGATAAGAAAATATGTAGAGTGTGGCAGAGGTGGCGGCAGTAGTGGAGGTGGTTCTACTGTTACAAATGTTGGATCATCTAGTAAAAGTGCTTCTGTTCCCTTGCAAATTGAAGTGTCTCAAACTTCACGAGCTACTTGTCGGAATTGCAGTGAAAAGATTATGAAGGGAGAGGTAAATTATCAGGGAATTTTAAGTTGCAAATGCCTTTCAGGGCCTAGTAAATTTTATTGACATAACATCGCATTTTCCAGAATCTTGCATTCTAACTTCCAATTGCCTTTTATTTTAGGTTCGAATATCCTCAAAGTCTGAGGGTCAAGCAGCTAGGTCCCTAGCATGGCATCATGCTAACTGCTTTCTTGAGTCATCTCCATCTACTAATGCGGACAAGTTACTAGGATGGGAAAACCTTTCAGATTCTGATCAGGTGGCTGTTCGATCCATAGTAAAAGAGGTTCCTTCTTCTACAAAGAAAGGTATTATAATTTTTCTATGTTTGTTACTAGAGATTCTGGAGGCATTATTACAATTACGTTTCTTGCAAATCTCATTTGTCTATCTTGTCCCCTTTTAGAGAAACAAAATGAGCTACAAGAGGATAAAGAACTCTTGACCTCCAAAGTTGGAACAAAGCGTAAGAAAGATGGTACTGATGGTCAGAAGTCAAAAGCTGTGAAGGCCAATGGAGATGTATCTGCAAATAGGGGTGTAGATTCCAAAAGTGTTGATAACTCAGAAAAACTCAAAATGGCAGAATCAGAGAGTAAAAGGGAGGCGCAAAGCAAAGAGCTGTGGGCTTTGAAAGATGAATTGAAGAAGCAGGTAACCACAAAGGAGTTGCGGGATATGCTCGAAGTCAATGGTCGAGACTCGTCGGGATCAGAACTTGATCTTCGAGATAGATGGTAATTCCTTCACAAATGAAAGAGTAATCTTGAGGATAACCTAAAGTTTTTTGTGCCTTTTCTGCTAATTTGGATTGCAATAGTTCAGACCCTATGCTTAGCAGTTGTATTTGGTTTCCTAAGATGATAATTGTATATGTAAATTTATGATCTTGTCCAGTGCTGATGGGATGCTATTTGGAGCGCTAGGAAACTGCCCAGTTTGTTCCAGTTCTCTTAGGTATTCTGGAGGCATGTACCGATGCCAAGGATATCAATCAGCATGGAGTAAGTGCACTTATTCAACCCGAGAGCCAGCACGTGTTAAAGGAAAGTGGAAAGTTCCAGAAGGAACAGAAAACAAATATCTTAACCAGGTGCCATACTTAGTCTTGACTTTCTGTCGCGGCACACAAAACTTTCATTTAGCTTAACTATATTTTGCACGCACTGGTTCAGTGGTTCAAATCGCAAAAAGTTGAAAAACCCATGCGCGTTCTTCCACCACCATCCGAAGATATATCTACTGGAAGTCAAGTTGGTAGTAGTCAGTCTCAGTCTTCCCAAAGCGAAAACTTGGACAGTTTAAAAGTTACTTTTGCTGGGTTCACCAAAGAGTCCAGGGTATGTTTGTGGATCATTTAAGAGAACAAATTATTTCTTATTTATCGGCTGAAGGTTGGTGCATCATTATCTATTTTCCACAGAATGATTGGAAAAGGAAAATTGAAGAAGTAGGTGGGGTAGTTCATCCCAAGGTAAAAAAAGGTAAATATTCTGTTGTTGGTTGAGTTTACAATTATTGCATGTATGTTGACTATCAGTGCCGCATTTTTGACTTTGTATTTGTTGAAACTTCCCGTATGAGGTACTATATCACATCTGTGGTTTACAAAAATATTATGCACAACATATACAAATTGGTTATCTGCTCCTATCATCAATAGTTTTAGGATGAAACCCCATTTGTATAAGTGGTTTCCCTTTGTCTGTCCATTAAGTTTGGCTTGACCCGATGTAGAATTCATCACGCTATCAAATTCCTGTTCCGATTGATGGTGTTGTGTTGTTTCCTGCTGACTCCACGTACTAGATTTGTCCGGATCGAGTTGTGGGTGAAAGAGAATTTGTTTAAAAATATAGCTGTTGGACTTTGCAGAGGTTAATTGCTTAGTTGTTGGTGAAGAGTTGGGCGATGAAGATGCTGAGGTGAAGAAGGCTAGGTAGGCTGCTTCTTTTGGCATTTGTTTTAAAAATTATTATTATTTAAGTTCCCACTTAATATTCTGACTATCAATGATTTCATCTTTTCAGGAGGATGAAAGTCCCTATTGTTAAAGAGGCTTATTTAGTTGACTGCTTGAAGAAACAGAAGAAGCTTCCCTTCAGTCTATACAAAGTAGAAACAGTTGGCAGTACCTCAGGTGTTGTCACTGTCAAAGTGAAAGGCAGAAGTGCTGTACATGAATCTTCGGGCTTGCAAAACTCTGGTCATATCCTTGAGGATGGAAAAAGCATCTATAACACAACATTAAATAAGTCTGACTTATCAACTGGTGTAAACAGGTCAGCATTTTGAAATCGTTTTGAATTTCCATTCTTTATTTTTCAGGGATGGCTATCCCATCCTCTATTCATCCTTAATGGATCTCACTGTTTCGGCTTTCCATTTTAGTTACTATATCCTACAAGTGATTCAAGATGATAAAAGCCCAGACTGTTATCTTTTCCGAAAATGGGGGCGAGTGGGGAATGAGAAAATTGGAGGTAACAAGTTAGAAGAGTTGTCAAAATCAGATGCAATCCATGAATTCAAGAGATTGTTCCTTGAGAAGACTGGAAATCCTTGGGAGGCATGGGGATCAAAGGAGTATTTTGAGAAGCAACCTGGATGCTTCTACCCACTGGATATTGTACTTCCACTGCCTCCTACATTCTTCTCAATGAAAGAAAAACACATCTATTTTCCCCCTTGTTCTCAATAATGAAGTAGCATTGGTATATGTAGGATTACGGTGTCAACAAGCAGGTGACAAAGAAAAGTTCAAATGACGCACAAAGTAAACTTGCTCCACCACTAAGAGAACTGATGAAAATGTTGTTCAACGTGGAAACATATAGGTAATCACTTGAATGATGTTACTGCTCCCATTTACTGTAGAAATTTGTGTCAACTGTTATTGCTTCCTGCAGAGCGGCTATGATGGAGTTCGAAATTAATATGTCCGAAATGCCGCTTGGAAAACTAAGCAAGAGTAACATCCAGAAAGGTGCTTTTTATTGAAATAGTCATCATTTTCTTATTAAGAAAAACACAAGTTCTTATATGATATAAATATGATCAAAGATTACATGTTATTCATTTTCCTCTTTGGCATGGATTATAATTCTTATTAATTTTCTTAGGTTTTGAAGCGTTAACCGAGATACAGAACCTACTGAACAGTAAAAGTAATGATCCTGCAGTCAAACATAGCCTACTTGTTGATGCAAGTAACAGGTTTTTCACGATGATTCCTTCTATACATCCCCACGTGATTCACGATGAAGATGAGTTCCAGTCAAAGGTATGAGATCACCTAACATGGTTCTATGTATTTAACCATACATAGAACACAGACTGAAATATAGATCTTAGTTTGTGAAAACATTTGCATAATTGGTTCTATCTTTTGCTGTCATCATAGGTGAAAATGCTAGAAGCACTCCAGGACATCGAGGTTGCTTCTAGACTAGTTGGTTTTGATGCTGACAATGATGACTCCATCGATGACAAGTATAAAAAGCTTCGCTGTGCTATGAATCCCTTGACCCATGATAGTGAAGATTATCAACTCATTGAGAAATATCTCCACAAGACCCATGCTCCTACACATACGGTGGGTGAAGTTGTATCCATTTGACAAAGTTTACTGCTTTTAGTTTAACTTCTGTGCCTTTTTGTTTGATAAATCATATACGTGTGGTTTCTTCTCTTTGACAGGATTGGACTCTCGAACTAGAGGAAGTATTTTCACTTGAAAGGCATGGGGAATTTGATAAGTACCTTCCTTGTAGACGGAGTCTTAAGAATAGAATGCTTTTATGGCATGGTATGTGGATTTTTTAGTCTTTTAAGGAGCAAATAGCATGTATTTGACTTTGAGAACATTGAGTTGTCGGTGAAGTTTTATAATTTTCTTTTCTTAGGTTCTCGCTTGACAAATTTTGTGGGTATACTCAGTCAAGGACTTAGGATAGCCCCTCCTGAAGCTCCAACAACTGGATACATGGTTTCTCTCTCTCTCTCTCTCTCTCTCTCTCTCTCTATATATATATATATATATCATAATGCCTTCACAGTTCATCTTCGTGTCACTAACCAACTATTTTTATTGATATATATAGTTTGGCAAGGGAGTTTACTTTGCTGACATGGTCAGCAAAAGTGCTCAGTACTGCTTTACTGATAGGAACAATCCTGTTGGCCTTATGCTTCTTAGTGAAGTTGCTTTGGGAGACATATACGAACTCAAAAAGGCAAAGGTAAGTTTTACAAAATACATTTTGATTACCAATCACATTTCTAGGTAGCTTATCCAAACATAGTGGCGATCATGCAAGATTCAGTTTCATAGTTGAATTTCTTAGTGTTTTCTATAAGGGATTTGGATCGTTTTGGGTTTGATCAACAAATGAGATTCTACCCCCTCATGCCAAAACTTATACAATTGATGTTGTAGCAGAATCTCATCCATTGATCAGACCATTACTTAAATGCTCTGCTTACAAGACAAGACTAAAGATTGTGTTTTTCTAACAATACACAGTACATAGACAAGCCTCCTGAAGGAAAGCACTCAACGAAAGGACTGGGGAAGACAATACCAGAGGAATCAGAATATGTGAAATGGAGGGAAGATGTTGTGGTCCCTTGTGGCAAACCAGTTTCATCCAACGTAAAAGCCTCCGAGCTGATGTATAATGAGTACATCGTCTATAATACAGCTCAGGTAAGTTCCATATCTCAATACTCCAACCATATGCCATATGAAAAACGTCACTGAACATCATCATGGCTCAATAAATACACTATAATTTTTTTTTAAAAAAACATAATAATCTCGGGACAGAAACTTGTTTCCCAATGATCAAAAAAGCATTTTGAATTGAATAATATTCTTTTTATGCAGGTCAAGTTGCAGTTCTTGTTGAAGGTCAGGTTTCATCATAAGAACCGTAGAGGAGGCGTCTAGGTAAGATTTGCAGGTCAGGTTGTATAAAGTCTGCACTTTTGTGGAAGTTGGTTGCTGCAGCATGTTTGTTTAGGTATATATTTTGCGGAAATTCGGTGCGGAGAAAATGATCTAATTTTGGGGAAGGTGGAGATCTGTTTTTTTTTTTTTTTGTATCATGCGTCTTCTAATGTTGGTTTTTAATGTTGAACGAATCTACTACTACCTATGAATATTGAATGCTGCAGAAGAGAGCGCAGGCTTTTTATGGTTTTCTTTACTGTTTCTTTCTGTAAACGGTCCAGTTCCTCTTTCAATTCAACCTTATTCACATTTTTGAAACAATGCAACTGGTTACAACTTACAAGGTGACATTGTCTTATTCGGCTAGGGATGAACACGTAGAATAACTTTATTGTGTCCTAATTATAAATATTGTATATATTTTTTTTCATGTTTATTTATATGATTCTTTTATATAATATTAAATTAGTCAGTTGTATATCTGCATTAAAAAAAAAATTAATAGCAAAAATTAAAATTTATGTATTGCATTTTAAATATCCTTAAGCTTAAAATACCTTATTTTGTTGTATCTGTGAACAATTCTAGCCCTAAAAAATTATCAAATCCTGTTATTCGTTTTTTTTGTGGGGACGTTTTTGTGCCAGCTTATGATGAGGTTGAGAACTGAATAGATTTGTGAATTGGAGAAAATATGAAGTGATTCACGTTGTATATTTTCTTATATCAGTTTCAATTTATTTATATTTAGTAAATTATTATCATGTTTAATGCCTTTTTATATTGTACGTAATCTATTTCTAATGTAATTTTTATACCGTTTCTAAAAAAGTATTTTATATAGTTTCTAATACTTTTTTTTTTAATATTGTTTTTAAAATTGTTAACACTCGGAAGTGAATTTTAGAATGTTTTAGTTGTTTTCATTTTAAATATTTCATACATTATCACATTCATTATTAAAAATTAGATATTTGAAATATTTTGTTTTTAGAAAAAAATATATGAAAATGTTTGAAACGATTTAAAAAATAAATAAATCGGTATTTAAGCAAAATTACGATATATATATATATATATATATGACTCGGAACCGTTTATGCCTACCCCTAATTGTGGTACCGCAACAGATTATGAACAAATCGTGGAGGCAAAGTTCGCTAACACGTACCAAAGTTCGTCGTACTTGCCTTGGCCGTCGTGTCTCCAAACGCCACCCAACCCCTCGGTGGCTCGGTGTTTCCCGTCTCAGTCCTGCCATTCGACCCTCCGTCTTCCTTCGCCTGAATTTCCTTCCAGCGGCTGTGAAGTGTTCACGGTTCACCCCCTCTCTCTCTCCTCCCTGTCCATTAAAATATTCCCTCAAAATTCCTCTTTCGTCCACGCAACCATTCCCCTCTCTTTCCTCCTCTTCATCGTTTCCTTGTCCTGATTCTTGCTTCCCCTGTCGCAATTCTGTATTCTCAATCTTGATATAGATTGCCGCTTCGACAGCGACGATCAAAGTTTACCCCTTTTGATTAGTTTCTTTGACTTCATCTTAGACCCTCACCTGAATCAACCACCACCGGAATTCATCGGCTAGGTCCGTCAGTTGACACCCTTCCTGAACTGCGTTGTTCTGTCGCTGCCGGAGCTGGCTGAATTAATTTCTGCAGGAAAGATTCTTAATTGGGGTTGCCTTTATTCTGGATAAGATTAGACACGAGCTCCTTATCAGTAAGTCATTGGACTGTTTTGATATCTCTGTCATTCTTGTAAAAACTCTAATTTATCTTGAAAAATGCTTTATTTTTCTGAAATTCCCCTTCTTCCTAATATTTTGGGTGTTACTTAATATGAGGATATCTTGCCGAATTGATAGTAATTACCTTAATCGAATTGATCATTCAGCTAAGAGGTTTAGTTTGTTAATTCTGACTTCTGTATTTGCTTCAAGAGTTGGCTTTTGTGGGATTATATGCTCTGTATGTTGGTTCAGGCTTCAGGGTCAGCCTTTTATTTTGGTAGAATTGGAAGAGGGTTGATTGTTTGTAATGATTATGTTCTAACAAGACAATCTGCTATTTATATATCTCATAGCTCTGTTGAATCTATTCACTGGACTAGCTTGCTCAATAGTAGAACTAACTTTGTTATTCGTTCTTGCTTGAATTCTTACAGAACATATTCTCTTGTATATATAGGGTCTATCTCAGGCACCTGATAAGTTTGTTCGGGTAATGGATTGGTCATTCTCTCTTGGAAGAGCCCGTGAATGATGTTCAGTGGCCAATCGATTTCTAGCAAACTTAAATGGAAATGGCGTGGTGATTCCTCTCTGAGTACAAGCTTGCTTAAGGATGTACCTCCTGAGATTGAACTATCTCACTATGGGCATACTCCAAGTCCAGGCAACGAAAGCCCTTCAGCACTTCTAAATGGGGAAAGCAGCTTAAATTTGGACCCAATTCTTGACTTGGACCTATTCTTTGGGCAGCTATATAACTATTATCTAGAGAAAGGCCTTTGCTGCATTATTACGAGCTGGGTAGTGGAGCTTCTTGGTTTGGGTTTTATCATCTGTTTCTCGGGATTCTTTTTACTGTTTGTTGATTGGGATGGACTTCGCAATGCAAAGTGCGGGATCGATGCTGTTGAATCTGGAACTAAACCATGTGATTTGGCTAAACAAGCTCTACATCAGCATCCGTTGAGTCCTCTCACCCTTACAAGGGCCACCATCGTTGGGTATTTAGGGATTTTCTCTATCTATTGGGTTTTCTGTTTTTTGAGATTTTTTGCTCAATTGAAGGATATTCTCAGGATTCGCCACTTCTACTACAACAGGTAACTTCAACCGTTATAAGAGCTTTGTTTTATGTTGAAACGTAGTGGGAAACTTTAGTATAAAATAGAATCCTTTCTATTTCAGTAACTGTTAATCATCTCATTAAATCACTTTCTCTAAGAAAGTATATTTTTTCACCCTCTCACTAAATTTCACCTTAAGAGCTTCCTACTTTGTATAATTTCCCTATTTAAGTTTGTCTTGGCAGTTGTGTTTTGCTTAAAAATCTGACCAACTCTTTATAATGGGTTTGTGCAGTCTACATGTTACCGACAGTGAACTCCAAACAATGCCATGGCCGACAATCCTTGAGAAGATTGTTAAGTTACAGAGTTCTCAAAAACTCTGTGTCGTTAAGGATCTTTCAGCACATGATATCATGATGCGGTTGATGAGGAAGGAGAACTTTTTCATTGCAATGGTCAACAAAGGGGTGCTTGCATTTGATATACCTTCATGGTTTCCTGGTGCTGGCCCAGCTGTAATTGCCTCAAATGGAAGAAGAAAAAGGCTGGTTCTTACTAAGACATTGCAGTGGACTCTAAACTGGTGTATCCTGCAGAGCATGTTTGATCGGTAATATGTTAATTTACTTTGCCATATCAGTTATGAGTGAACCAAGTGATTCTCTACTTGATTAGTGTGCACATTAAGAGTTCAATTTTATTGGATGATGAATATTTCTTGACCTTTTGAATTGTTTCTGTTCAGGAACTTCTGCATTCAAAGGGACTTTATTTCTAACCCGGAGGCCTTAAGGAAAAGATGCAAGCTTATTGCACTGGCAGGATATATTCTCAGTCCATTTCTCGTCATCTTCGTTCTGGTGTACTTTTTCTTAAGACATGCTGAACAATTGTATAATCATCCAAGAACTGCTTCCTCACGAAAATGGTCAAATTTGTCAAAATGGATACTGAGGGAATTTAATGAGGTAAGAGCTGCTATATATATTATGGGGAAAATGATTGATTTTTACGAGTAACCATCAATTTCTTCTACCTATGGGTCACATGCATATATTAAGTTGTGAGAAAGATTTATAATTTGGGTTTTAATTAGAAATTAACATTTTGCAGGCCGACCATTTGTTTCAGCATCGACTCAACAGCAGCATACCACTGGCTTCAAATTATATAAAGCAGTTTCCATCGCCAATCATTTCTGTAATTGCCAAATTCATTTCGTTTGTATCTGGTGGATTCGCTGCGATTCTCATCATGATTGCATTTGTGGACGAGTCCCTGCTGGAGGGCCATGTAAGAATCTTCTCCTGCTTATTCACACATTAAAATAGACTTTTATCTTTTTACTCATATGTCTAGATTTTGAGTCGTGCAGATATTTGGCCGCAATCTTCTATGGTACATGGCTGTTTTTGGAACAATTTCAGCTGCTAGTCGCACTGCAATTGCAGATGTGCTTCTTGTGCTTGATCCTGAGGGGGCAATGTCAAACGTTGTCCAACACTCACACTACATGCCAAAGAAATGGCGGGGTAGAGAGCACACTCAAGATATTCGCATGGAATTTGAAACTCTCTTTCAGGTATTGGAACACAGAGCATTGCATGATGAGCCCAAGAATATTTTAGGCAACAAAAAGAAGAGTAAAATGAATATCGTGAATACCCAAGGCCCAGAAGCATCTAGCAAATATGCCATGAATTGCCTGAAATTGTATTTATGCACTTAACTTAGACAAGAAGTTAAAGACTACTTGGTTATATGGTGTTTGTGCTTGTGGTCGAGTATCTGAGCCATTGGATATGAAAAATAAAATAAAAAATATATGCTCATTCTCGTTGGATCTGTTTTCAAATTCAATGGCCTCACATTCTCAGCCTTATGTACGCTCTACCTTATCTTTATGCAAATCCTTCTTTCAAAGATAGCTGTTGCACTAGTAAATTTGACATTTTTGCTCATGAAAAACCGAGTCTTATGTAGCATTTTTGTTGCAGTACACTGGAAAGATGCTACTCGAAGAGATCGCGTCAATTTTCCTTACACCGTACCTGCTTTTCTTTGTTGTTCCAAAGGTATGCATTAGTCTCTTGCTTTAGCCCATCAACTTTTCTTCCCAAGTAGAAACTTCAAAGAAAATCTTGAGTAGGATCGATTCCACTATCAGGGTTCTTAAATCAGTCAATTTTGACAAAATTCTCTTCTGCAGCGGGTAGACGATATTTTGCAATTTATATCTGATTACACAGTACACGTTGAAGGTGTTGGGGATGTCTGCAGGTGATAATTCTCCCCAATTTCTGATCCTTTAATTAATTGATTTTGTTTTTTAAATGATTTTTCTTACATTAAAGTTTCTGAGATAGATTATCGCGTATAATTCAGATTCTGCTCTGTTAACATCTAGGGATCTTATATGCTTTGCAGCTTTAGTGTGTTTGATTTTCAAAACCACGGCAACAGTAACTACGCTTCGCCTTGCCATGCACCTCAGAATCAGAGAAGCTCTCAAGGGAAAATGGAGAAATCATTCCTGAGGTACAGAGTATTATGAACAAAACATTTATTGGTGGAATTTTTCATATCGTATGAAACTCAATGAGAGATTGAAAAAAACAAACCCGAACGGTAATTGAGTAAACGATTCAACTTTTTTTGCTAAATTTTACATCTTTGTAACATTTTGCAGCTTCCAGAGCAGCTACCCATCGTGGGAACCTGAACCTCAAGGAAAGCAGTTCCTATCAAACCTGAGAACTTTCAGGGATGAGATGCTTCATGTTCAAGCAATAAACAGTAATACCTATTCGCCTCCCCACTTGTGGCTTGGAGATGCAAATCTAAGAAATCGCAGGGACCAGAACAGCTTTTACTCGAGACAACCTCAGCAAGATGTTCTTGAAACAGGGACCCACCTGGGTTCTCTGTGGCTATTTGATGTCAACCAAAGGAACCACCCTTATCTTCTCGATTGGTACTATACTTCTCGACCTCACAACACCAATGTTGTCACTGCCCGTTCCTGGGTAGACCCATTGCCAACGAAAGTCGCTGAGCAACAACTGAGACAGTTATGGGCACCGCACGATTTGGCGCAAAATGAGGATAAATTTGAAGGACTGTGGGGTGGGGACTCGGACAACCTCAGAGATCGGTCCCAGTCCCACATGGGCGCCTCCACTTCCGACCCTCTGTTCAGAGAAAGCATGTTTCAGCAGCAGGATAACTATTCACATACTTCACCCAGACACTGGTGGGATCGGGGCGGCGCGACCAATCAGGTTGAGACAAGTTTCATCGAGCCTCCTGATTTCAATCACATCCATCGAGGTTCGAGCAGTAACTACTTCGACAGTTATTCAGACCTAAGTTCAAAGGAGTGGCCACATCAACAGTTGATGAATCCTGGTCTGTCTCGCACTATGTTCTTGGAGGACATTGAGGTGGGGGATTTAAGTCTCCATTTCGATGATGTTTATAGTAAGCCTCCTGAAACTCCGAGGATCTACTTATGAACGAAGCAGCTGCAGTAGTGATGATTAGTGAAATCGAAAGTGTTCTTTTTTGCGCTTCGGTTTCCGTTATGAATGATCATTGAAAAACATGCATGAGTTTTGACCATGAGAACAGAAGATGTCGTGGTGAAAACTCTATTCTTTCATGTATATAATATAGGATTTGTTTCTAGGGGTTCCGTTCCGAATGTGGCTTGGGATTGTAACTGGAATATGAATGATTGGTCGGTTGCCAATTCGGAGTGGGTATGAACATGTGCAGACAGACTGTATTCTATGTTCAATGTGATTTAGATTCCCCATTGTTCGTTGTTTATGCTACGGTTTATACTGTTTGCTGTGCATGCAGATGCAGTGTAGTGTAGTAGCTTAAAGAAACTCATACTCGATCACTTAAAACAGAGCTGGGTTCCTCGAAATTAGATTGTGTTTAAAATTGAATCTGAGTTCGAGCCAGATCAATTCGGCTTTAACTCAGACTTTGTGGTTGAAATTAGTCAAATTGAATTCAACAATTAATACAATCCATAAAAAAGATAATCATTTTTTAAGTTCGGCATTTTGTACTATTTGGGTACATTCGAAAATAGAAGTGTTAATTTGGTAATTAATTATTAAATTAGAGTTAAATTTTTAAAAAAATTCATAATATCCAAGAGTGTATATTATATATACAATCGCCATTGACTGACTTTCTTCATGTTTCACCACCTATACATTCTACAATCACCATTGACTGACTCACGGTCTGTCCTTTCCATTGTGGACCAAAACAGGGACAATCTGGTGGATGGGGTTGTACTGTAGGAGCTAGTCTTTATTGATGTACTCGTAGGGTACCCTGCAGCTTGAGGGCAGTCTCTAGTCTGCAGCTGAAGTCGCTTCCCCGTGAGCCATACAATTTCATATCCACCAACACCATTTTATATTAATTCTACCCATGCCTTTTGATATCATCAAGTCGTTGTAGTATAGTGGTAAGTATTCCCGCCTGTCACGCGGGTGACCCGGGTTCGATCCCCGGCAACGGCGAACTGTTTTTATTTTCCTTGTTTTGAGTCACTTTTTTCATGCTCCTTTCCTTCCTACAAAATCTCCAAAAGCTTTGTTGGTTTCTCTGTACTTTTTTTGCAATTGATAGCAATTTTGATAAAAAAATATCAGGAATACACACACTTCACAACTTCACAAAAGAGACTTTGCAGCATAATGTGTAGGCACAAAATTACATTGGATAGGAAATGTAAGCGCAAATCGCATCTTTAAAACACAAAAAAAGGAAATGCTGAAGAACTATAGTCGGTCTCAAGTGATCGGTCTCAAGTGATCGATCGGCTGCTGCTGCTGTTGGTGGTCTTGAAGGGAAGAACAGAAGAAGAACACATCTATGGCTTTACCACCATCTCTATCTTTGACTCTATATTGATTAAGAAGATTAACTGCATGCTGCCTCAGCTACTACTATGTTACCTGCAAAAATGTTCAAATAACATCAAGTATTTAACAAGAATAGACATTTTCAATAATTAGATTGACTAAATCACGCGAAATAAAAAACACGAGCAATAACTAATTACCTCACTAATTCATGAACCTAGACAAGATCCCTCCTTTAGTAATAGAGAGAACCTAGAAATGGAACAAACAATACAGCTGAGATCCTGTACTAAAAATGGATTGCATATTGGTGTAATGTAATGTAGAATGTACCTTGCCACCAATTTCCTCTTGAAGCACTTTCTAAGTCATCCTCACCGGCATCATCTTTCTTAATCTGACAAGCAAAGGATGACTCTTTATCAAATTCTTGAATAATACTAAGTTTTTCCTTACTGTATGGCAAGCACATTCTATGCATGGATGAAAATCATAAAACTCAGAGAACTCTCAGTTCAAAAGTTTGCATTGTTGCTACCAATAATTTGTAATTACCGTTGAGTTTGAGTTGAATCCGGAGCTAATGGTGCTCTGGGGATGATAATAACTCTCTTGTCCACCATAAAATATCGAGGAGCTCAAATGGCATGGATGTGCTCTTTGCTCTTCATGATAATTGGAGTAGTTCATCTCCTTGTTTTTTATGCTTTTGCTGTTGACATCTGAGATGCTCAGAAATCGAGCACGATCAATATAACTGGTAGAGGAATTGGCTTATAAAGTGCCACAAATATTGATGAGTTTCTCTATGTATGGAATAGTCAGAATAACAGTTGCAGAACAAGCTGTAACTGCATTTGAAGCAAGAAATATGGAAATACCAGATCCACTGTTCCACGTCTCACTAATAAATCCATGATTTTTCTCATCCTTAGTAGTCTGCAGAGATACTTTTCCAAGAACCTGATGAATATCGACCCGGAATCCGGATAGACAAAGATCAAATAAGTACACACCTCCATGAACTAAAGATTTTTTATTTTTTTTTTAAATTTTCCTTTCTAATTGTAAAGATGAACAGTGCGTGGTATATATATAAGTTCATACGTTAGCTGTTTGATAAACTACTCTTCTTGAAGACTTAAAGTGAGCAGCATGATAGCAACTCTAGGCATTCCATTTGCAGTTTTGAGAAGCATAATCTTCTTCATTAATATTGATGAAAGATTCTATTTTTACTTGCCAACTGAAGAACCCTATTCATTTTACTCAGCTCTATACAATAGCAAACCGCCATTACAGAGAGACGTGATCACACTTAAGCTCAGCAAAATGCAGTATATCCCTCACCAAATGTTTAAGAAATGTTAAACCAACACAAAACTCGAAGAATTTAAGGAGAAGTACGAGGAATAGACTGTGGAACTGCGTTAATGATACCTTGGAATTAGATGGAGGCCCGAAGATAGAGCTGAATATGCCCGTTGAAGAGGAAGGATATCGGTGCGTCTCTTTGGAGCCAAACAGCTCCGACGCAAACGACGGTGACGACGAACCCAGTCGTTGCTCTCTTCCCTCCATAAGGTGTTTCCTCTTTCTAAACTCAGAATTGTCTTTCAATCCGCAATGGGAGACGGGTAGGAAGAGGCCGGCATATAAGCACAATTCCCACCGTCAATGGAGTCCCGCAAGGAGTGCAAGGCAGAAGAAGCCAAGAACAGAAATTCACAGAAGGAAGCCAAAGAGAAGAGGAACACCTCAAGATGGGATGCTGTTACGGAGAGAGACAGACACGTGAAGAAAGAAGATGGCAATTCGCAACCACTTATTAATAATAATAGGTCGGGACAAAGCAAGGCTTTAGGACCGGCCCGACCGAATAAATGTGAATTTGAGATTTTCATAATATTACATCGAAAATAATGTGAATTTGAGAGGTTTTATATCTCTATAAAAGCGGCATCCTGATAAATTTATTAAAGAATAATGTTTTTTTGATAGATGAACTATTCTTTCGCATTTTACTACAAAATACCGTGAACTCATATATTTTTTTATGTGCAGATTCGGTTCAGAACCGAGACCGATTCAAGTCAAGAAAAATCGATTCGGACTGACTTTTTTGACCTAGGTCGGTCTCAGTCTCGGTCCTCAAGAAGGCAAGACCGAAATTTCAGTCTCGGTCTCAGTATTGCCTTCAGTACCGGCTCGGCCGCCCATGATCAGCCTTACTGATTATGCATGCAGAAGAAACCGACATTGATTTTTAGTGTTCTTTTATATGTACTGTAAAATACAATTTTGCTTCCAAAGTTTTTAGTATATTTCGAAAAAATGTTTAATTTTGTATATTTTTATTCCATAATATTAGATCAATGTCGAGTATTTTTTATTAAATTTTGTATCGAAACTAAATATAACATATTTAAAAAAAAATTAATAATAACATAATATTTTTAAGAATTATAATTAAATCATTGCATTTTTTATATATATATTACAATTGATCAAAACTTGAGATTCACTTATAAAATGTAAAAAAATTAAAGGTTTAATTGAGATATTTTTAAATTTATTTTATTACTTTGAATTTTTTTAAAAGATATTATGTAAGTTGAATGGAAAATTTGCCCGAATGAAAAAACTGGAAAGTCAAATATTAAAGGGAAAAACTAAAAAAGCAAACATTAAGGGTAAAATCTTATTTTATCATTTCATATATAATGTTTAATAAGGAATTCAATATAATTTTTAAATCGTAAAGGACTAAATTCTGTAATAATTGGCAAATTTGTGAATTTTCTTTAAACAAAGTGAGATTGATGACTGGATTGTATAATTAAGTAAGATTAAGGACCAACACTATATTTTCCTCTTCCGTTTCTAGTATTCTTTAAACCTCTTGATATCATTCAAGCGTAAACGTGGTCTAATTCTCCTTATATGTGTGATGTTCTTTACTTCTTTCCTCCAATCTGTTGGACCAAAATGAAACATACCAAAAGTTCAGTTGATTTTTCATACATTTCGTAAAAATAAAATCTTTCACCAAGTTTGATCAAACTTTTGAGTTATCACCCGATGTCAATTTGGCTACCGATTGGGATAGATAAATGACATTGTATAAAAGTTCAGACCTCTTATTTTCATTGGGATAAGTTGTGGGTCGGCCCTATGGAATTTGAGAAAGTTTCCTAACTGGGTTAGGAAGACACAACTGGACCGGACACAATAAGGTAAGGCCTAGAGTAAATTAAGTTGGTGGCCCAAGACTACCAGACCGGACACAATAGAAGCGAACCGTTTCTATTTCGAGCCATCGAGACAATGATTCTTCTCCAGAGATTTCTCGGGTGAAAATGTCGACCCTCCAATTAGCGTTGGCCGCCGCGACGCCTTTACACCGCCGACTCTCCTTTGCGGCAAGCCTAATTTCTGCTACTCCGCAGTGCGTCTTCTTCCACTCCAAACTGGCTACTCTATCCATCCGAACCACTCTCAAAGTATGCCCCATCCGCATGGGGGGCAAGACCTACCCCGGCGGCGTCTCGAAGGCGGTTTGGAGGCGAACTCAGTCGAGGAAAAGGAAGAAGCTCAAGAGAGATGGTATCTCCCTTGAGCGCCAGATATACGAGAGGCGTAAACGCGCCGAGCTCAAATCCGCCATCGCCGTGCTCGAACTGCCGTTGGAGTCGGTGGATAAGGTACCGAAGCTTTTTCGGAATAGTGATGATGAGCAGTTGAAGGTCCTGCCCGAACCCTTTCGGAAGCCATACGGGACGGATCTGCGTAGGAGCGGCAATGGATTGTCTTCCTCTAAGTTTCGCCCTAAAGGGATGAATCAATTGGATGATTCTGCAAAGGATTTGGTCCAGGAATTCGATAGCGATGATGAGGAATTTGGGGAAGATACCTACTTGAGTAGGAAAATGGAAAACAGAATCGGGAAATTTGATTATCTGATAAAGGGTTTTCTATCTGAAGACGAAAGTGACGATGAATTGGAGCTGAAGGTCCTCACCGACCATTTTCAGAAACCTGAGGGGACCGAGGTGGTTAGGTCTATCGATGTATTGGATTCCAATTGTTTTAGCCCTAAACGTGTGAATCAATCAGATGATTCTGCCCAGGAAGGTGGCAGTGATGATCAAGAAGAATGTGGAGAAGATATCTACTTGAGCAGAAGTGGAAAATTCGATTATCTGGTAATGAAGGAATTATTATTTGATGACGAAAGTGACAGTGAATTGGATCAAGATGAAGATGATACTGATGTCTATGAGTGGAACAGCAGAAGCTCCAGTAGCAAAATTAGAGAAAAATTGAGAACTATGGATCCGAAGAACATGAATTCAGAGCATAGTGTAACTAGATTCCGGAGTGGAAATGAAGGTTGAGGTCGATTCAGAAGGAAACAAACCGGGTCGAGTTGTGCTATCTATGGAGGTATGAATTGATTCGTCTAGGTGTTAATATGATAGCTCTGAGACTGGGATTGTTATGGTAGCTCTCCCTCTCCATGTTTTCCAACCAAGACGATGACTTTGGTATGTTGTTGCATCCAAACTCTCCTTTTTCTATATCATATGAAGCAAGAATGTCTTTTTTTCTCTCTCACACCGAACTGAATCCTATTACAAGATTGAGTGAGTTCCTTGTTTCATTAGTTATTGAATGATTCTGGTCTGTCTAGCAGGATCGAGCTAACTTTGTTATGCGTGAGGTTCAAGTCTCATCACATTCTCACTTCCCCTAACCCAACCAATTATATTGTAGTGGGAAGATGCCTCAATTCAGCAACTTGCTTCTCTTTTTGACTGGCTCACATACATGATGATGGTTCCGGCGCCAGGTTTGTATATAAAGTTACTTTGTTTTGAAAATGAGATTAGAGTGTCTGGCTGACCTGATAAGTGATAAGAATTGATTGGATTGAATTCATTCAAAAAAAAAATGAATGAATAGGAGATAGTGTGTTTGAAAAGTCCCTGATGGAAACTTGAGTGGAGTTGTGAATGAATGAAGATATCCATTAACTGGGAATCAGACTAATCTATCTTTTGGCCAAAAAAAAAGACTAATCTATCTTACTCCCTAGTCCCTATCAATAGTTCTGTCTGCGTCATGCATGATCTAACGCTGATCTGATTATTAGGGTATGATTTATGGGGTGAGCGGTTCCGGGTACCCTGTAAATTTAGGGGTTCCCGGAACCTACCCAATTTAATACCGGGTATTAAATTTTGGAACCGGAATCTACCCGTTTAATTTTGGAACCAGAACCTACCCGGAACCTGTTTGTACAAACGGTTCTGGGTACCCTGTAAATTTAGGGGTTCCCGGAACCTACCCAATTTAATACCGGGTATTAAATTTTGGAACCAGAACCTACCCGTTTAATTTTGGAACCAGAACCTACTCGGAAGTTGTTTGTACAAACGGTTCCGGGTACCCTGTTAGGAATCGGTTGCAGTGCGTTCTCGGTTCCGGTTCGGTATAGACTCAATACCAGTTCGGTTCTGGTTCAGTTCCGGTTCGATTCCGATTCAGTGCCTGTTACACAATCCATTTCAGTTCCAAAACACAAACAATTCCACATTAAAGTCCAAACCGAACAGTTCTCAAATATACAATTTCAAATTACAGTCCAAACTCCAAACCACAGTTCAGAGTGGTTTCTCACATAATCATGGCATCAGAAACCACATATTAGATCAGAGTGGATAGTGCTAATTGACTCATAATAATGTAAGTTATCATAATAGTATAGCATTACATAACATTAAGTTTAACTGTATGTATCATATGCATAGTGCACGCGTGAAAGGACATGGTCTTTTCTTGTAATCCCCCGTGGCTGCTTTAGTAATGGTAGAAATGAATATGCTGGAATGAAATTTCTCCTAGCATATCAAGGCAGTCAACCAGAAATTTCCCAGTCTGAGGCTGAGTAAGTTTGAAGAGTCCATAAGATAAATAAGAATCTTTAGTAAGTAGAATATCAAGCAACATGCTATGCAAAAGCTAGCATTAACAGAAAGCCACATTGTTACCGAAGAAAGCCACAAAAAGCTAGCAACATGCTATGCAATAAATAGAATTTGACAGCAATTAAAATAAGAAAATACCGAAGAAAGAAGGTAATGGCTACAGATAGTGCTCTCAAACATGTCTATACATTCAAAGAAAAATCACAAAGTTGAGTTACTCGAACAAAGTCATCTGCCTTTATAATATATTCCTTGCTGCAAAACTCAGAAATCCACTTTCAAGTAGAATTGAAATGATAATCGAGAAATAAAGGCTCACATGCTCTTCCTTCCATTGTCATGGCGCCGTCAGAGAGTCAAGAGACCCTCAATGCTTGTAAATCCCTATGTACAGAAGACAAGAAATTGGTCCCCCATGTACGCTTGCAAATGGGAAGAAATAAATACCTTACCCCCATTTATGACTGAGAGCTCATGATAGATGTTGTATGTTCATCAGTTTTCTGGGTTCTCTCCCAAATCGGCTTCACTGACTGATGAACAAATTCAAAGTAGGATATCATTAACTCAACATTCTCCAGAAGGATTAAATGTTGACCGCAAGAACAAAGAATTACCGTGAAATTGATGCTGTGAGAATACGCCGATTGCTGTGAAGAGAGGCTGGGTTGAAGTTTGAAAGACTGAGGGAGGGAGGCTGCGCTTGAACTCTGAAAGACTGAGGCTTATTTAGCTTTAGTATTTTTTTTATATTTTTTATAATATATATATATAAAGATAGAACCGGTTCCGATTACTTTAGGGTATTCAGATAGAAGAACCGAAACCGAAATCAAATAAATAGGTTCTCAATTTTTTTTACAAACATACTCAATTTTTAAAACGTCTACTCGAATCCTACCCAAAGTGTCAGCTCCGGATATGTTCAGAATCTAAATGAGTAATTTGCTGGCCCATAATGATCTCCGATATATATGCATGAATTTATGATAAACATGGTTGTTTGACTGTAAGCTCTTTGAATGGGTTATCATTTCACTCTGACATACTCTGTAAAGTTTAGGGATTAGTGTTGACCAAATGCGTCCACTCATCTGCTACTGTAATGGACACCCACTAATCATAAACTTACTAGAAAAGTCTAACTTTCCTAAGAATGTGGCATTAATTTGATGTAAAAAAAATGATTGCATGTCATGATTCTCTTGATCGTTGACTATTAGGGTTCTGACATAATATAATAGAGATTGAATGATGAGGGGAGGGACGAAAAGGAGGCATAGGGGGTAATTGTATATTAATTAATTTGATTATCTCTTCATTAGTGCGGGATACTAGAGATAGAGATGTCAGTTCATGTTCATGTCAACTTATCTGGTCTGATTCAAATTAATTGCAGATCGAGTTGTCAGACACTATCAAAGAAATCGTGTGAATTCACAACAAAGACTCAAACACAACCCAGTACCCACACAATCAATGATTAGCACGTGTAATTCGTTGAGTATTTTTGTTTTAAAATAAATAATCGTAAATTTAATAAAACTTAAACCAAATATGACAAATAACTTACTTATCATCATTAATTAATAATAATTATAATCTACAATACGACCTAATAATCAAACAAGTTCATCAAAACCAAAACCTTATTTGAACACGATACACAAGTTTGGATTATTTTCAAGTCAGTGACCAAATTATCATATAAAAATATTATAAATGGTTTCAAGAAGTTGCATTATCATATAGTGTTCTGTCACACCCTTTGGAAGATATCACACCCTTTGGTCTAGGATTACCACCCAAGTCACCACCCTTCGGTTGTACCTATTCATTTCAAATTTGGCTCCAAAGCAAAGGGACCCCTTCGGAAGATGATTTGGCGTCAAAGTCATTGCACCATTTCGGTTGAAACTTGACTCCAAAGCAAGTGTCCCCAAACCGAGAATTTTGAGTTAAAATGTTAAGTTATTAATTCCAAAAATTCAAATTTATAATGAATGTTTAGAATAGTAACTTTATCAAAAATAAAAAATTTCCCAGGTCATCTGGGAATTTTTTTATTTTCGACCCCAGCTAGGGGCTCTGCCCCTTGGACTCCGCCAGGGGCGTTGCCCTCTCTGATTCACATTGCTCGTCCATAAGCAACTGATGAAGTTCATATACAGCAACTGATGAAGTTCATTCACATTGCACTCCGCACCCTCCTGACTTGTTTACTGAAATACTATGATCATATTGATCAACTAGTCAATCCAATTACACTAAAATATCTAACAATCCTCCCCCATTTTAGTGTAATCCTTGATTAACTAAAACAAGATCACAACAAACAACACAACAAACTTATGCATAAATGAAATATCATAACGATTGAATTTCATCTTAGTGTATTACACATTTCAAATATTCAAATATCAAGGTGTCACTATGGATTGAACTTTTGCTATGTGAATACATGAAGATAATATACACATAAATTAACATTCTCAAATGTTCTTACTTGAACACTATATTTTACTAGCCTTGTAACATAATCCTTCATAAACATATCAAAGCCAAGTCCTAGCTTCTTGAAGTAGCTAAACTTCATGTTTATATAGGTAGCTCTTTTACTCTTGCACTTGCATATGCAATTTTTCAAAAGAACTGTTAAGAAGTTAAACTTCAACCTCATCTACTTGCAGGTCTGAACACATACCTTGGGATGATATAACCAATGTGTTCCAATCTCTACATGTTGAGCTTTCCACATTGAATTCAACACCTAATGTCATATTAGGTGGGAACTGGGTATCTCAACATGAGAGATTTCAAATGGAATTTAATCATATCTCCACAACCGATTTGTGCACAAGGTCTCTTCTTAACCCTTTGGTCAGATGATCGGTTAAATTATGTTGAGTTTTTATAAACTCCACTAATATAACACCATTCATGATGAGCTCACAAATCATGTTGTGTCTGACACCTAAGTGTCTAGACTTGTCTATATGCATTAGCCAAGGCAGATTCACTATCACATCAGATAGATATAGAAGATATCGGTTTAGGCCATAATGGAATTTCATAAATCAGATTTCTTAGCCACTCAGCTTCTTTACCAGCTGATGATAATGCCACAAACTCAGACTCCATTGTTGAGTTAGTAATGCAACTTTGTTTCTTTGATGCACAAGAGATAGCACCTCCCTTAAAAAGGAATAATCATCCACTTGTAGAAGTGTAAACACCTGATTTTGGCTCAGGGCCAAAATACTGTACGCGAGGATCCGAGCCAAGAAAAATCGAGATGAAGAAATGATCAATAAAATAAAATAAACCCCAAACCCTAAAACCCTAAATCTTAACCGTAAACCTAAAAAAACCCTAAACCTTCCCTAAACCTTAAATCCTAAACCCTAAACCTTAAATCTCAAACCCCAAACCCTAAACCTTTACCTTAAACCTCAAACCCTAAAATCCCAAACCCTAAACCCTAAACCTTAAACCTTAAACTCCAAACCCTAAATCTTAACCTTAAACCTCAAACCCTAAACCTTAAACCCCAAACCTTAAACCCCAAACCTTAAACCCCAAACCTTAAACCCCAAACCCTAAACCTCAAACCCTAAACCTTAAATCCTAAACCTTAAACCCCAAACCTTAAACCCCAAACCTTAAACCCCAAACCTTAAACCTCAAACCCTAAACTCCAAACCCTAAACCCCTAAACCCATGACACCCATTTTTGGCCAAACATTCACCATGACATCCATTTTCGTCCAAATTCCCATCATGCCCAAAATCACTTCCAATTGCTCCCAATTAGCACCAAAAGTCTCCTAATTGCCATCACCATTTGATAACTTGATCACCTTTGCTCATCCTTAGCCAAAATCTCTCCAATTATCATCAAAACTCCTCCTAATTGCCAATCACCTCCCAATTGTCAATCACCTCCCAATTGCCAATCACCTTTGCCCAATTGATATCACATTTGCCATCCACCATGTATTGTCCATGTTTATCATCTATTTGGAATAAAAAACTCTACAAAAGCAAGGGAAAGCTACGGTTGAAGAAAAGGGGGAAGAAACCAAATGAGAGCTTGTCGAAGCCTTCAGCAAGGGAAGAAAAATTGAGAAATAAAGAAAATAAAATAAAAAAAAAAGAGTGAAAGAAAATAAAATAAAAATCAAAGGGAGGTATTGAAAAAAAGAGTGAGATTGAGTGAAAAATATTGGTGATTATCGGTCTCGGTTCCTCGTGAGGTATCTAAACTTCAAATAACTTAGGTATATCTCCTCTCGTGCTCGATATTTGTATTTCTTAATGCGAATGAAGTTTGTTTCATCGATATTATGTGTTAGTAGTTGTATTTCGTATAAGAATTGTACTCAGTTTTAAGTTTGGTATGACTTTGGGGTCATTTTAGACATTTGTGAAAATTATGGGGGTTGTTTCAGTAAAAAATAAATAATATTTTTGAAAATGAATTAGGTCATTCCGAAACTTTGATGAAGGTTACAACTCGGTCCTTAGACTCTCGAGTCATTTTGGGACTTTACCGAGTGTTATAAACCAAACTAGAAAAGTTTTGGGTCATTTTTGCAATTTTTAAAAGTATTTTCCAAATCAGCTCGAAATTTTACATAATTTCATCTTGGTCCCTAAACTTTTCTAGACATCCCATTACTTCTCAAGTGCTTCGTATTTTCAAAATTATTCGTATACGTTTGACACGTCTTAAAATGACCCCAAAGTTAAACCACTCTTTTTTAGCACAATTAAGTTTATTCTCTCTTGTTTATTTATTTTAAATTAACTGAAAAATAAAAAAAAAATGTTTGTATATTGTTAATAAAAAAAATGCATGTCATCTCTTTAGCCAAACATGATCAAATTGGACAATTCGGGTAAATCGAGCAAGTTGAAAAAAAAAATATAAATTCAAAAGCAAACTAAAGTACCGAAAGTGCGGATTATGGGCTCGCGAGCCCTTAAGACGTAATCAAACCCCCCAAATTCGATTCTCTGGACGTAGACTTTTCCAAGCCTTAGGATGTGAACACCATGTACCCTAGGTAGATTTTAGTATTCTGATTAGCTTTTAATTAATCAGTGTCGACTCTTTCATTTTTCGGTCTGGTTGATGACCCCGCTCGACCGGACCCGTCGCTCATCAAGACCCGACATTTTCAAACGAAAATTAAAAATATTTTTCAAAAAGGGTCGGGGAAAGTCGGATCCGACGACTGACAAGAAGAATGATCTTCCACATTGGAAATCCAACTTGCATCTGAATAACCTTCAAGAACTGAGGGGAATCTAGTATAAGTCAAACCATAATTCATGGTTCCTTTTAAGTACTTGAATACTCGATTTAAGGCTTGCTAATGATGTGAACTAGGATTGCTAGTATATCTACTAAGCTTTCCAACAACATATGCAATATATGGCCTAGTGCTAATCATTGCATACATAAGACAACCAATAGCTCTTGAGTATTCAAGTTGAGATACTGCAATACCTTTATTAGGTAGAAGCTTAAGACTAGGATCGATCAGAGTGCTAACTGGAGAACAATCTTTAAAATTAAATTTATTCAGAATCTTCTCAATATAATGGGATTGAGAGATTGAAATACCATTGTCCTTTCGCTTGATCTTTATACCAAGAATCACCTCAGCTTCCTCAAATCCTTCATGTCCAAATTAGATGACAAGAATTTATTGGTTTTATCAACTTGATATTTGTCAGTACCAAAAATCAACATGTTATCTACATATTGACAAATGATAACACCTTTACCAGAAGTACCAAAGTTGATATCTACACACTTGTCTACTTGGTTAAGAAGAAAACCATTAGACAACATCACATCATCAAATTTTTTATGTCATTGTTTTGGTGCTTGTTTAAGACCATACAATGATTTCTTCAACTTGCATACCTTTCTTCAACTTGCATACCTTGCTTTCATACCCAGACATAACAAACCCTTCCGGTTGTTTCATATAAATCTCTTCATCCAAATCACCATTCAAGAATGCAGTTTTCACATCCATTTGATGAATTACAAAGTTATGTATAGTTGCAACAGTGTTATTAATAACTTAATAGTGGAGGTCCTAGCAATATAAGCATAAGTATCAAAGTAATTAATCCCTTCCTTTTGCGTGAAACCTTGGATAACCAATCTTGCTTTATAATTATCTATTCTACCATCCACTTTTATTGTTCTTTTGAAGATCCATCTGTTTCCCAAATCTTTACAGCCGGGAGGTAGATCAGTCAATTCTCATGTATTGTTATTCATGATCGAATTCATTTCATCATGGATAGCTTCTTTCCAGAATGAAACATCCCTTGAGGCTATACCTTCATTAAATGGTCTTGGATCCTCTTCAATTATAAAACAATATTGATACTGATACTCAATATCATCTCTTGACCCTTCAACCAAATAAAGTTGAAAATCAGATCCAAAAGATTTGTCTTTTCTAGTTATAGTGCTTCTCCTTGGTTCAGTCGGTCCAGGTACAGAAACATTACCACTAGAAGCATCTAAACTTAAAGAATTCTGAATCATGTCTTTTGGTCTAGGTATAGATGTAAATTTATCTTCATCAAAGTTAGCATACCTTGATTCTATAACCGTGTTTGCAGACACATAGTCATTAGATTCTAATACATAGAACATATATGCATAGGAATGCTCAGCATACCCAATGAATATACAATCTATACCTCTTTCACCCAACTTTCTCTTTTTGGGTTCAGTGAGACTTACAATTGATCTACATCCTCAAATTCTCATAAAACTTACTTTTGGTGGTTTTTTATACCATAATTCATATGGGGTAATCTTATTCCTTCTTTTAGGAATTCTATTCAATAAATAACAGGTTGTTAACATAGCCTCACCCCAAAAACCTTCACTTAAACCTGAATAGGATAACATGGAATTAACCATCTCTTTCAAAGTCCTATTCTTCATTTCTGCTACACCATTTTGTTGTGGTGTCTAAGGAGCTGTAGTTTGATGTATTATACTAGTAGATTGAAAATATACTGGATCATCATACTCACTTCCTCTATCAGTACGTAAATTTTTAATCAAATTACTTTGATGTAGCTTAACTCCTTTATAAATTTTAAATTTATCAAGAGCTTCATCCTTAGCATGCAACAAATAAACATAGAAATATCTAGAAGCATCACCAATAAAAGTAATGATATACTTTTTATTTCCTAATGAAGGAGTAACATGAAAATCACATAAATCGCTATGTATCAGTACCAATACTTTGGATATTCTATTTACATCTTTGAAAGATTTTCTGGTTATATTTGTTAACATGCAAGTTTTACATTTCTCATTATTTATATTAATAGCATGTATGAGACTCATTTTAGACATATCTTTCATTATTTTATAATGAACATGTCCTAGTCTAGCATGCCATAAATATGATTTATTCACATTATTGCTAGTACTAATAGAAATCATACAAGCAAATTCATTATTAAACAAAACCTTAACATTTAACATAAACATACTATTACATAAATAACCAAAACCTACAAAAGTACCATGTTTCGACAAGATATACTTGTCACTTTCATACACCTGTTTGTAACCATAATTATTTCAGACAACACCCGATAAGAGATTCTTTCGAATCCCGGGAACATACAATACATTGTTTAAAGACACACATTTTCCAGACGTAAAGACAAACTTAACATTTCCTAATCATTTGATTGGTTCAGTCACAACATTTCCCATCTTTAAAACAGACTCATCTTCAATTGGTTGAAAGTCTTTGAACCAACAAAGATCTTTACACACATGAGTTGTTGCTCCTGAATCAATCCACCACGCAACATGATCATCCTGCACATAAAATGCCTAAGATATTACTGATACATAATTCTGACCAAAATTATAATTTTGTATTAAAATCTGACCTTGTTGCTTTTCTGGATCCTTAGATCCTCTTGGACCAGCGTTATACTTGCATTTTCCAACCCGACAATCCTTCTTGAAATGACCAGGTTTGCCACACTTCCGACATGCCACCTTACGCTTCTTGTTGGAAGAATTGTTGTCATCTCCTTTAAACTTTCGTTTGTTCCCCTTGTCTGTGTTCGAGTTTGAAAATCGACCCTTTTCAATTATGTTCATAGAAGAGTTACCAACTTGGTTCTTACCCTTAAGGTTATTGTCGATTTCTTGAACCCTTAAAGACTCCTCAATCCTGAAGTGACTTCCAAGTTGAACAAGAGACATCTCTTCCTTATTGTGTTTCAGAGTATGTTTAAAATCTTTCCATGATGGTGGCAGTTTGTTTATAACCCTAGAAACCGAGATGGATTCATCCATCTTCATGTTATGTTGAGCAATCTGTCCCAGAATCCTTAACAGTTCGTTGTACTGTTCCATGCCGGTCTAGTATCAACCATCTTATATTTGTTAAAATTACTAACAAGAAACTTCTTGCTTGAAGCATCTTCGGCCATGTACTTGAATTCAAGGGAATCCCACAATTCTTTTACAGACTCAACATTTTGGTATATATCAAATAGGGAATCATACATACCATTCAGGACGTGACCACGACAAATGTAGTAATCGTTCTCCCATTTGCAGTGCCTTCTAGTTTGTTCCACCGTTTCATTCTCGAACAGTTCCAGCATAGGAGTACTCAACACGTACACAACCTTTAGTGTTGTTAAAAGGAAGTGCATCTTCTTCTTCTACCATCTTCGAAAATCATTGCCTTCGAACTTATCCAATTTTGCAAACTTACTCGTCGTATCCCTAGCAGATTCTCTGTTCGTCATCTTCAGAGAAATTGTTTTAATCTTTGTTAAACTTTCGATGGGGTTTCTTGGATTGATATGAAGTCGTGACGACACTTTCAGATTGAAACAATTTGGTGGTTCACTCAATTTTTCAATCGGATAAAACCCTTCAGTTGTAGCTATTCATTTCAAAATTTGACTCCAAAGCAAAGGGACCCCTTGGGAAGATGATTTGGCGCCAAAGTTATTGCACCATTTCGGTTGAAGCCTGACTCCAAAGCAAGTGTCCAAAAACCGGGAATTTTGAGTTAAAATGTTAAGTCATTAATTCCAAAAATTCAAATTTATAATGAATTTTTAGAATAGTAACTTTATCAAAAATAAAAAAAAATCCCTGGTCAGCTGGGAATTTTTTTTTCCGACCCCAGCCAAGGGCTCTGCCCCTTTGACCCCGCCAAGGGCTTACACCTATGGGACTCAGCACAGGGGTGCTGCCCTCGAACTGCTTTTGATTCCCATTACTCGTGCCTAAGCAACTGATGAACTTCAGATACAGTGAATTATAATATATTTAAACAAGTGTGCACTTCACACCCTACTAAATTGTTTAATAAAATAATATGATCAGGTTGGTTAACTAGTCGAATAAACTAAAATATCTAACAATATATATATATATATATATATATTTAAAAAAAAGCTGCAGAGAATATTGTATCGATCCAATCGAATCTTGCTTAGGGTCGGCAATGGTGTGGTGAAAAACTCATAACCATGGTTATAACTGTTACTGTTTAATATGGTTAACCGTACCATTATGGTGCGGTGCGGTTATGATGATGAATTTTTCACCCATAACGGTTATGGTTATGATATTTGAGTTATACCCATGATTATAACCATGGTTATTATATAAATATAATATTTATTTATTATTAATAAACTAATTTATATAATATACTAAATATAAATTATATAATTGAAAAATTGAAATTGTTGAAGATTGAAAGCGCCAAAGTTCAACGATGGTAATATAGATTGATGTATTTTTTAAAATAAAATTTTCGATCTTTTATTATATTACATGTGTGGAATGAATATGGGTATACGGGTAAAACCATGGTTAGTAACCACAGTTATTTTAATGGTTATGGTATTAAAAATTATACCCATAATGGTTATGATATGTGATTTAAAAATATAGTATAGTTATGGTATTTGTCATACCCTGATCATATCCTAACCATCAACCAACCCTAATCTGGCTAGCTAGAAGGTTGGATGGATTAGCAGGTCAGGTAAATATAATTATATACAGATGAAGATTAGATTTGGTCTAATGATGTGGTGGGACTTGGGAGGTATCAATTTTATAAAATATAAATTAAATTATTAATAAAATTGCACCAATCTTCCTAATATGGAATATGGATTATATACCCTAATACAAGCTAATTAGTGGGTTCCAATTTATGGGGTGTAGAAAGCTTTTTTTTTTGCCATCTGGGGTGTAGAAAGCTGGAATGAGCATTCTTACCACTAATATATATATATAATATATATATATAATATATATATATAATATATATATATATAGACTAGGCCCTGTCTATACTATATAATATTGCTAAATAAAACATTAATATAAACACGTGTCGAGTTTTTCAGCGATAAGGTTGTCTTGTTGTATCAATACAAATGGATAATACAAGTCTATGGTCTCACGAGAATGGAGAAGTGTTCGATTCCCGTACAATATTTAAGATAATAATTTATAGTGACAAAGAACAAAACATTTAGTATATTATAATTATTATTTCAACAAATATGATATGATCTACGATCTTATTTCTAGAGAAATCTAACTATCGATATAAGAAAATGATTTAAAAAAAGTACGGATTATATATTATAAAAGTGAAGATTACCCAAAATATTGATATGATTTCTATCCTCTACAATTGTGACACATTTGTTATCTGTTTTGTTTTTATAATATAGATATATGCATGTACCATGTGTTACCTTTAGTTTTATTTTTGTGACTACAAAATGTTTAAATCTAGGGTTAAATATCAAGTAACTACCTGAATTTTGAACGTTTTGCAACGAGCTACTCAGATTTTGAAAATTCAAAACGGACTACCTCAACTTTGAAGAAAGTGCAAATAGCTACCTCCGTCCAATTTCCGACGACTTTCCAACGACAATTGACGGAAAATTGGACGGAGATAACTATTTGCACTTTCTTCAAAGTTGAGGTAATTCGTTTTGAATTTTTAAAGTTCGGGTAGCTCGTTACAAAACGTTCAAAGTTCAAGTAGCTACTTGGTATTTAACTCTTAAATCTAACAAAAAAGATATAATGTAGTAAATACTTGAACTCACAACCTTAATTTTTAATGGATAAATAATTATCAATACTAACTACTAAGATATCTTAAATTCCAAAGATTTTTACAATGTAAATATTCTTAAAAGTACTTCAATATTTTTATAAAATAATTATATAAATATAAATGCTTATTAGACATGTTCAAGATTTTTTTCAGAAAGTATACACTTTCGATTTTTTTTTTTGCAAAAGTGTATATATAAAAAATATATTTAGAAAAGTATGTATACGCGCGTCGCGCCTATTCAATAGGCGCATCCCTAGGATGCGCCTATTGACATAGGCGCGACCCTGAGATGTGCTTATTCCACAGATTTATTTTTTACGCGGTGGAAACAACGGTCTATCAGAAACCACGTTGATTTTAAGTCTGCTTATGGTTTTCCTCCTAAATAGAAATTGAGAGATAGTCTCACGCGTTGCTTCATCTCAGTATTCATAAGTCCAAATTCCTCTACGCTAGTCTCACCAAATTCCTCGGCTGGTTCTCTATCAAGAGAAATCTAAAGACCCTTGCTGGTGTTGTTGGATATGCAAGTGGAAACAACGGTGTATCAGAAACCACGTTGATTTTAAGCCTGCTTATGGTTTTCCTCCTAAATAGAAATTGAGAGATAGTCTCATGCGTTGCTTTATCTCAGTATTCATATGTCCATATTCCTCTACGCTAGTCTCACCAAATTCCTCGCCTGGTTCTCTATCAAGAGAAATCTAAACCCCCTGGCTGGTGTTGTTGGATATGCAAGTGGAAACAACGGTCTATCAGAAACCACGTTGATTTTAAGCCTGCTTATGGTTTTCCTCCTAAATAGAAATTGAGAGATAGTCTCACGCGTTGCTTCATCTCAGAGATGTTGAGTCAGAGATGTACGTCTCTCTAGCCTGATTAGTGTTAATGTGTTATGCTTATGCTTTAGCAATTGTAGCCTGGTGAGACTAGCCTAGAGAATGAACAAGCATCAGGTCGCTTGAAAGACCTTGGTTACCGTATCTAAACTTCACATTTTTAGAGAACCAGCCGAGACGCAAGAGTGGAAACCCCAAAGAGCTATTTTGCAACAGTAATTCCTGAAAATGTCAAACTAGCTAGTGCATTTGAAGAAAAGTCTCATTCAGAAACTTGTGAATAAACAACTTTGTTTCAGTGTTTTACCTCGCGGATGTTGTTCAGAACAAGTTGGAAAATTTAGCTCTTGCACCTAAAAACCCCAAAGAGCTCTTTTGCAGTAGTAATTCCTGAAAATGTCAAACTAGCTAGTGTATTTGAAGAAAAGTCTCATTCAGAAACTTGTGAATAAACAACTTTGTTTCAATGTTTTACCTCGCGGATGTTGTTCAGAACAAGTTGGAAAATTTAGGACAGGAAAAAAGTATTTAACTTCTTATAACTTCATTTCTTGTGACCTCGCGGAATTTGGTGAGACTAGCGTAGATGAATTTGGACCTATGAATACTGAGATGAAGCAACGCGTGAGACTATCTCAATTTCTATTTAGGAGGAAAACCATAAGCAGACTTAAAATCAACGTGGTGTCTGATAGACCGTTGTTGCCACAACGAAAAAAAAAATCTGTGGAATAAGCGCACCCCAGGGTCGCGCCTGGGTCGCGCCTATTGAATAGGCGCGACGTGCTTATACATACTTTTCTAAATATATTTTTTATATATACACTTTTTCAAAAAAAAAATCGAAATTGTATACTTTCTGAAAAAACTCCATGTTCGATCTAGTACAAGCTAAAGGTGAAATTTGATCAAGTAAAAAATATGAATTCTACTTACCTAGAAAAAAATTGTAATGGCATAAATACTACAATCACTTACCACTACATTAAACTTAAATGTATCAAATAAATTTAAACTGGAAAAAACTTTAATTTTTGTCTCTTTTCAATTTTATTAAAAAATGTATTTTCTCTTAATTTTATTGTAGTTTTGTTATTCAATTGTTTAAGTTTGTCTTACGGTATTTATTTTTTCTTACATATTATCCGTTTTTTTCTTCTTATTCTTTAAATTAACAATTATTCCTAGTGTAAAAATTGAATTTTAAGAACTTAAATGAGGTTACAAAATTGTAAGAACAAATTATTATGGTGAAAAAAAATACAATTTGACTTCTTTACTAGGGTCCACTTTTTTTATTTTCCCACTATTATTCTTCCTTTGTACCATTGTTTTGGGTATGTTGCGTATTTCATTATTCGATTTGAGAAAGTCAAAAATAGCAATTAACTTCATCAGTGAGCAATCAATTATCATCCCTTGCTTTTTTGAATTATATACATATATATATTTGGTCCCAATACCTTTTTATAAAATACAATATCTTCTAAATTAAACTAAGTGGATCACCAAAGTGGTCTATTTTATATAAAGAAAATTTCACACAAATTTCCACCACTCATTTCCATCCATACCTACAATACTTAACACTAGTAAAAATATCCATCATTAAAAAAAAAAAAAACTATAGCATACCGCGTATATAATATATTTTTTCCAAGTTATTATATCCTATTTATTTCCCCATTTTAATGATAAATCTCATCTCCTATAATAAGCGATTATTAATGTAACATATGATCAAATAAACTTCATACTATTTATTTATCTTTAAAAAAATCATTGAATGTATTTTACTATATATAAATCCAAATTAACAATGGACTTTAGTGGAGATTTGTTGAAGAATCTCAACTGAAAATTATTCAAAAATAGATGAGTTATTAAAATTATACAAAAATAGATGAGTTAATAACTCCATTGTATGTATGTGTGTGGCCTGCAACTTATTTTATTATATTTTTCACATGATCATAGTAACCATATGTATGTATGTATGTATGTATGCATGTTGTGTCATGATGACATCTATTCTTTATTTTTTTGGTAAATTGATGACATCTATTCTAAATTGATACATCAGCGACGTCGTATTCCAGTGGAAGAGAGTGAAGAAATATATTCTCTCTTGGCACGATGAGAATAGTGTGCCGATAAAAGTCTCCTTTTCTTCTTTACCCCTCCATTCATGAAAGTCATAACCGACATACAATTTGCAATGTATGAATAGAGTTGACAAAATGGGTTATGCGCCGTGACAGTCTTGGATCGTATCAGAGACTCTTTGACCAAAACCTGACTTGTGTAATAGTATGAGTCAGTTTTTGAAACTCAAACCTGACCCATCAGGAATAGTAAGGCTTGAGTCAGACTGACCCGTTCCACCTTCATGACCCGCGGGTCAGTCTGACCCGTTCGACCCACCAGTACATAAAAACCCATAAACAAACTGACTCATGGGTCAAGACTACTGACTCATGGGTCAAAATTATATATAATATAATATAATATACAATTCGGGACGGGTCATGGGTTGACCCATGAGTCAAGACTACTGACACAAACCTGACCCGTATTTTCATGGGTCATCCATGAGTCGTGTCCAAATTACCCGTGGGTCAAAAAGCCTGACCCAAACACAACTCGTGGGCGGGTCACCCACGGGTTGAGTCAATTTTTGACATGCCTAATTGTGAAGCAGAAGAGTTTAACGACACAAAATTAAAATATAAAAAATCAACTTAATATCGAATTGTATACACAGTTACCACTTAATAACATAAGTAATTATACACAAAATATAACTTATTTACGTATAGATATAAACCTTGACATATTTCTATATATTAAAAAGATATACGAGTGTCTTCCAGCTTCCAACAACGTGGTGCGCCGAGATAAATGCGATGATAGCAAAATTTTGGTGGGGAGCAAAGAATGGAAAACGGAAAATGCATAGTAGGAAATGGGAGGTAAAGACTAGATCAAAGATGGATGGGGATTTCAGGTTCAGGGAGCTTCAAGCCATTAATGCAGCAATGTTGTCCAACATGGCAACAAGGGTTATGAATGAACCGAACACTCTTTGGGTTCGTGTGTTTAAGGGTATCTACTTTCCGAATAATGACTTCCTCAATGCAACCAAGGGGAGCAGAGTGTTTGGGGGCTGATCGAGTCTTTTAACAAGTAGGGACAAAATTCTGGAGGAAGGAGTCTAGTCACTTGGAGATGGTAAAATCCATATGAATCTTTCATGACTGATGGGTGATGTCTAGACCAGGAATGCGGCTTGAGCATAGAACATATAGGAAGACTCAATCAGAAAATGAAAAAGTGGCAGCCTGGATTCGAGAAGATGATCGTTCGTGGAAGGAAGGCCGCATTAAAGAATCTCTGGTTGAGGTTTGTTGGATCGTGATTTCCTGAATGCTGATCTGGCAATGAATTGAATGCCAAGGAGATGGTGATTGCGCGCTTTCGCCTGAGCTCCGATGAACCTGCAAGAAGGGGATCGCAACAGAGGGGGTGCCTCTGGGTCCCTCTCCGATGCTTAAATGAGTATATGTGTGTATATAGCTCAAAACCTATTGAATGTATGTAAAGCAAAGGTATTTATAGAGTAGGAGATACCAAACCGTATAAGGTAACTGTATATCTTCGTGAATATTGTGTTGTTGAAGATTTAGATAGTAGATATTGCGGTTACGGCGAGATATTGCAGTTACCGTATCTAATCTTTAGTGAATATGTGCCCGAGATATGCGGGATATCGTGGCTATATCCTTGTTAACGGTTGGTGGGACCAGAGGAGAGAGGCAAGGCTCTCTTGATGGCGAGCACTCCTATGGCTGCGACCTTGATTGTTGGCGAGCACTTCCTGGGCACTCCCTTGGCGAGCACTCCCATGGCGAGCAGTGGGAGGCTTTGGCCTTGGCCAATGGCGACCTGAAGTGGCACTTTGGCGTCCACTTTAGTTTGGATTCGATACTGGACCACTTTATGAGGGCCAGAGTAACCTTACTGTGGGTTGGCCTTGTTTAAATGGTATGGGTTGCACCCCCTGCAAATTTATTGGGCCTTCGAGGCCTTTCCCATATTGGGTCGTCACTATCAATACCCAACATTTGCCCCCGAAGCTTGAGTGAAGTTTCTTCGGTCGAGCTTGATTCTGTGATAGGGTTTAAGATAGTGACTTTTGGACTGGATTTTTTGCTTTCCTTATATGCTATTTGTGCCTTTTGATGCTCTGTATCCTTTGGCGAACGATTTTGGTTGCGTAGAGTTTTTCGGAATGTGTGATACCTTACCCCATTAGGCGAACGCTTTGGGTTTCCAGGGTTTATGGATGCTCATTCTTCACTCTTTGGGCGAACACTATCGTTGCGAGGGTGTTAGGAGAGGTCTGGTATAGCTTTTGGCAATCACCTTTTTTGTGTAAGACTTCGAACATTTTAATGAATGGACAGTTAGCGGAAGTCGAGAGGACTCTTGAGGCATGTCTGTCTCTTTGTCTTCCGTAACCAGTGGGCAGACTCACAGGTTTTTCGTGTCGTTCCAACCTTTTGTCTCCCCGATGTAACCCTTGGAATTCTGACATTACTTCGGTTTTACCCAAAAGGGTGTAATCATTATCTGAGCCGTTTCTCACATGCCCGTTCGGTTTCCTTCGTTTTGGCTAAAAAGGCCGAACTTTAGCATTTAGTCTTTTACGCACTCAATTCATTTGCATTCCAGAGTTCATATCTTCTTTCAGCCTTCTGTTTCAATTTTTCATTTCTCTATTTTTATCCTCGAAAAAGCTTTCTCAGCCAGAACGGGATACTCCTTCGAGCTTTGGAGAGCTGTCGGGGAGTGATCGGAACATCATTGATGACTTCTTCTGACATCATAGGCAACCAAACTTCTGTTCAATCCGCTCAGGGACGGAAACTTCAGAGTCGATGCTTGGGTTAGCGGGCATTCATCAGTTCGTACAACTGACGCTCAAGGTCGGGGTTCGTCATTCCACGCCAGTCTTTATTGATTGGATAAATTTCTGACCCATCAGTCTGGGACCTAAATTCATTGACCGCACTTGAGGACCTAAATTCTTCAGTCTATTTTCCAAGCGGGCTAAGACGAGGTTGTTTAGCTGCCTAGGCGTCTATGAGTTTCGGATCAAGGATGTCGACCAGTACTCTGTTTGGCTAGAGGCAGAGAATGGTGACCTCAGGGCTCAATTGAAAGAGTCCTGGGTGCAGAGGGATGCCTCGATGGCTGAGCAGGAGCATCCTTCCTTAAATCGTAAGGCTGTCCCATCCCCCCTTAGCGTGGACTTTAAGAAGTCCGAGGAGTTCTCTGTCTGCGCCTTGGAGGTGATAAAGGCCGAGGCTGCTTCCTACCTCCAGATCTTGGTCGACGAGATTCAAGGGATTGATCCCAAGTTTCCTCTCAGGGAGGTGAGGTCTCTTCAGGACTTCATTGAGAGCGGCTACACCAAGGAAGCTCCTTGGCGATGAGGCTGCCCCCGAGGCCGAGAAGGAAACTGCATCCCCTGATGAACCCAGACCTTGAGGTCTCAGGCCTTCAGGCGACCGAGTCGATGCAGAGTTTCAGGTCAAGGGAGCCTGTTCATCCTCCTGCTTTTTGTTCATCCTTCTTTTTATCGATAATCACTTTTACTTCCCTTTGTTTTTGGGATAGTTGTAATTATTCTTTTGATTTCAGACTCAGATATTATTATAATGAACGCCTTTAATTTCGTAAGCCTTTACTCTTTTTCGACTTCGAATGTGTTTGGTCGTTCTTCCGATATCTTTTCGTTCGAACGCTTTAGGAAGTTTTACCATATTTGTTTTCAACTTCTCTTTAGCTTATGTAGGAGAGTCTCGCCATATAGGATCTTGGACCATCCATTCCCTTCACCAAAGTTTCTTAAGGGAACTGTTACTCGAAGATCATACCTTTAAGGAAACTATCATCTTTTGTAGATGTGTTCGCTTTGTTAAGGTTTTAGACCTTTGGAGTGTTCGTCTAATCACGGGGAACTGTTACCCGAGGCTCATTCATCTTCGCCCTAGGTTCATTCGCCCACTTTCTTGTGTTTGTTTCGCAAAGGAACTGTTACCTATGATATGGATTCATTCGCTTTGGATGTTACTTCTCAATTTTTGCCCAACTTATAAGAGAACGGACTCCTTGACGGATTGCTCGCCTTTTGCGCTAGGACTTATGTCTGATTTTTATATTTAGGCCTTATTTGCCTAACTTTTTCCTTAGGTCTTTTCGCCTGATTTTGATAACAGGTCTTGTGCCTGACTTTGGCATCAGGTCTTTCGCCTAACTTTGGTGCTAGGTCTTTCACCTGATTCAGTCATCAGGTCTTTCGGATCTTTTGGTTTGCCTAACTTTGGCGTTAGGTCTTTTTGCCTAACTTTGGCGTTAGGTCTTTCGCCCAATTTTGGTATCGGGTCTTTTTGTTTCGTAAGCCTTGGTTTTTGTTTGACTTCGAGTATACTTGGTTGTTCTTCCGATGTCTATCTTGCTTTAAAGCTTTAGGAAGTTTTACCATACTTGTTTTCAACTTCGCTTCAGCTTTTGTAGAATAGTCTCGCCTTTTTGTTTTCATTCAAAGGGTCTTGGACCTTTCTTTGGAGGAAACGTTACCCTTTAGAGGTTCTTTTCGCTCCTTTAGGTTTCGGGGGAAGGACCGTGGCCTCTTATCGGCTCGTCCGTTCCTTTCGCCATGTTTCTTAAGGAAACTGTTACCCAAGGATTATGCCTTTAAGGAAACTGTCATCCTTTATGGATTCGTTCGCCTTTTAGGATTTTGAAGACTGCGCTCTGAAGATGATGAAGTCGGCGATCGCCGATTTTCTCCAAGTCCTGGTGGATGATGTCCGGGCGGTCGATCCCAATTTTCCCCTTGAGGAAGTTGGGTCCTTGAGGAGCTTCCTCCGGAGTCGTAACTCTCAGTCTACCCTTGTTGCTGAAGGGGTTATTCCAGCTATGGCTGAAGAGGTTGTTCCCGAAGGCGGACCAAGCCTTCCTGCCCCCGAAGGCGAGCAAATCGTCCCTGCCCCTGAAGGCGAGCCAGTGCCTCTGCCCCCGAGGATCCCCAAGCCTGAAGTCTCCATCTCTTTTATTGACAATATTTGCCTTTTGGATAGCTGTTTTTCTTTGTAATTTTTTGTTTTCCTTGTAATTATTTATTTGATTTAAGACTTGGCTTCTTTTATTGAATGCCTTTATATTCATAAGCCTTTTATTTGACTTTGAACATGCTTGGCTATTTATCCAACGTCTTAATCATAATTACTCTTCGACTTCCTTTTGACTTGTAATGTCTTCGACTCTTGAAGTCTTAGACCAAGCATAAGTCGATCCTTCTAAGGAAAATACTTCTGATACTTAAAAGCATAAACTTCTAAGTTCAAAGAGATATTACCTTCTTTGAAGTTTAGACCTTCGAGGTCATCCTAAGGCTTTGTCATCCATAGTGATCGCCTAAAATTCTTTGTTAGCAGGTCCCTTTGTTTGGTTTTGGCGTCTGCTTCTCATCTTGCCTAACTTTATTGCTAGGTCTTTTGGCCTGACTTTGGCGTCAGAGATTTTTTGTTTTGCCTAGCTTTATTGCTAGGTCTTTTGGCCTGACTTTTGGCGTCAGGGCTTTTTGTGCCTGATTCGGTTATCAGGTTTTTGCCTGACTCTTGGCTTCAGGTCTTTTGAGGCCTAACTTTATTGTTAGGGCTTTTGTGGCCTAGTTTTGTTGCTAGGGCTTTTGGCCTGTCTTTGGCGACAAGGCTTTTTGGCCTAGCTTTGTTGCTAGGGCTTTTGGCCTGTCTTTGGCGACAGGGCTTTTTGGCCTAGCTTTGTTGCTAGGGCTTTTGTGGCCTATCTTTGGTGATAGGGCTTTTGGCCTGTCTTTGGCGACAGGGCTTTTGTGGCCTAACTTTGTTGTTAGGGCTTTTGGCCTGACTTTGGTGACAGGGCTTTTGTGGCCTAACTTTGTTGTTAGGGCTTTTGGCCTGACTTTGGTGACAGGGCTTTTGTGGCCTAACTTTGTTGTTAGGGCTTTTGGCCTGTCTTTGGTGACAGGGCTTTTGTGGCCTAACTTTGTTGTTAGGGCTTTTGTGGCCTATCTTTGGTGATAGGGCTTTTGTGGCCTAACTTTGTTGTTAGGGCTTTTGTGGCCTATCTTTGGTGATAGGGCTTTTGTGGCCTAACTTTGTTGTTAGGGCTTTTGTGGCCTAACTTTGTTGTTAGGGCTTTTGGCCTGTCTTTGGTGACAGGGCTTTTGTGGCCTAACTTTGTTGTTAGGGCTTTTGTGGCCTATCTTTGGTGATAGGGCTTTTGTGGCCTAACTTTGTTGTTAGGGCTTTTGTGGCCTATCTTTGGTGATAGGGCTTTTGTGGCCTAACTTTGTTGTTAGGGCTTTTGTGGCCTATCTTTGGTGATAGGGCTTTTGTGGCCTAACTTTGTTGTTAGGGCTTTTGTGGCCTAACTTTGTTGTTAGGGCTTTTGGCCTGTCTTTGGTGACAGGGCTTTTGTGGCCTAACTTTGTTGTTAGGGCTTTTGTGGCCTATCTTTGGTGATAGGGCTTTTGTGGCCTAACTTTGTTGTTAGGGCTTTTGTGGCCTATCTTTGGTGATAGGGCTTTTGTCTTCGATTTGCTTCGAGTGAACATGTTTATGAAGGAATCACTTGCTTGTATGGTCCTTCCCACTTAGCTGAAAGTTTAATCTGACTGTCCAGCCTTGTGAATTCATTCCTTCAACATTCCTATCTTTATCAGCTTTTCGATGTCGCGCTTGTGCTATCTGCAATAGCTCTCGGTGTCATTCCCCATGGGCTGACCACTCTTGCGGGGTCTCGGTGGCCTTGCCAGAGACCTTTCCATCTCGACTAGTACCGCCGAGATCTGCCTGTTTAAAGGCGTGAAATACTCGGGGACCTCTGGATGTCTTGGTCCTGGGTTTTCCGATCTAGGCTTTTCTCGACCCTTCTTACCCTTCTTGATCCTGCAGAGACACCAAAGAACCAAGACGGCGCCGAACCCAAAAGGGTCGACATAAATAATAGGGCTAAGTGATTCGGATCAGTCGACTTACCCAACAAAGAGGCTTCATGCTTATTAACATGTATAATGGGGGCGCCTCCACCTCTATACTCGGGGATGGCCCTGACGACGACATCCTTTGGAGTCTTGACGACGACCAGGTCAGTGGTGAAGAGACGAGTTGATCGTTCCTTAAAGGGAGTCATGACAGTTTCGCGTTGTTCTTTGAGTCTCTTAGTGATAAGCTCCTCAACTTGGTCAAGAGTGAATTGGGGTTGCTGTCCTCCAGTCGGTGCAGAACTTGATGAACTGACAGAGCGAGTGACCGCCGGCGTCTCAGTGGAGGCCGGAGGTAAGGATTGGTGTCCAAAAGTCATCTCTTGATCTTCTTGAGGGGCTGTGGTGCCAGGATTTCCAGTTTCTGATTCCGGTGGCCCCGCAGGACGAGGATCCTCATGAGGAGCAGGGGGTTTTCTGCGGGCCTGTCCTATGATGGTTTCCAAGAGGGATATCATCTCTGCGGTTACCTGAATGGTTTCCCAAGCCACTTGGATGGTTTGTCGATCTGGAATCTCTACGACGTTTGGAACAGGGGTCGTTCTCGAATTGCCAATGTGTTCACGTGCCGGTCTCGGAGGGACGGCATCACAGACTGCTTGGCTTGCAAGTTCTTGGTGGAGTGGCGAAGCGGCAGCGGAATTAGAGCTATCAGAGGATTGTTCGTTAGCTTCTTTCCGATGATTGCGGTTAGAGCGAGTATGTATGACTGTTTTGCTCGTTTTCCCACAGACGGCGCCAAATGTTGGATCGTGATTTCCTGAATGCTGATCTGGCAATGAATTGAATGCCAAGGAGATGGTGATTGCGCGCTTTCGCCTGAGCTCCGATGAACCTGCAAGAAGGGGATCGCAACAGAGGGGGTGCCTCTGGGTCCCTCTCCGATGCTTAAATGAGTATATGTGTGTATATAGCTCAAAACCTATTGAATGTATGTAAAGCAAAGGTATTTATAGAGTAGGAGATACCAAACCGTATAAGGTAACTGTATATCTTCGTGAATATTGTGTTGTTGAAGATTTAGATAGTAGATATTGCGGTTACGGCGAGATATTGCAGTTACCGTATCTAATCTTTAGTGAATATGTGCCCGAGATATGCGGGATATCGTGGCTATATCCTTGTTAACGGTTGGTGGGACCAGAGGAGAGAGGCAAGGCTCTCTTGATGGCGAGCACTCCTATGGCTGCGACCTTGATTGTTGGCGAGCACTTCCTGGGCACTCCCTTGGCGAGCACTCCCATGGCGAGCAGTGGGAGGCTTTGGCCTTGGCCAATGGCGACCTGAAGTGGCACTTTGGCGTCCACTTTAGTTTGGATTCGATACTGGACCACTTTATGAGGGCCAGAGTAACCTTACTGTGGGTTGGCCTTGTTTAAATGGTATGGGTTGCACCCCCTGCAAATTTATTGGGCCTTCGAGGCCTTTCCCATATTGGGTCGTCACTATCAATACCCAACAAGGTTGATGTAGATGAAGTGTTGAATGTACCAATTCCTTTGCACCCAAGAAGTGACAGTCTAAGGTGGCCTTATACCATAGATGGTTCGGTCTCGGTGAGGTCGGCATACCACCAGATTAGAGGCAGAGAGCAACTGGAGAGCAACCAAGACCAACGGATGTGGGCATCAATCTGGAAATCTAAGGTATAGCCGAAAGTTAAAACTTTTATGTGGAAACTTGCATCGAATGCTGTTGCGATTAGATTGAATTTGGAAGGGAGGGGCATTCCGACGTTGTCATTATGTATGGCGTGTGACGAGGTGGAGACACGAAAACATATGGTGATGGGTTGCAGCTGAACGCAACACATATGGATCGATGTGTTCGGGATGGATATAGGAAGAGTTGATCGAGATTCTTTGAAGGCTTGGATCTTTAATGGAGTGTATGCACCGAATGCAGCAGGACAGCAGGACCTGAACTGGATAGGAGGTGGGTCGTATGCATGATGTCATGTTGGTGCATATGGAAGGTCAGGTGTAAACTTGTGTTCGAAAACAGAACTCCTATCCCAACCTTCATTATCATAGAGATTCAAAGTGCACAGGAGGAGTTGACTTCTGTTCAGTTTGCAGGAAGTAGAACGTCCACTTCGGTCAAAGGGATAAGGATGACCACTGCGAAATGGAGAAGACCAGAGAACAGAGTCATCAAAATAAATTGTGATGTGACCTGGTGCTCCACAACTAAGCAGGGCGGAATAGGTGTAATCGCCTAAGACCATGAAGGCAATATTCGGGGTGGTAGCCAAGGCAATGTTCTAGGAGAATCAGTTGAGGAAGTCGAGGCCAAGGTGATTCTTAAAGGGCTCAAACTGGCGAGGGAGATGAATTGGAAAAATATTGCGGTGGAGTTGGACATGGAGTCTGTCATCAACCATTTGAGAGGTGTCGATCTTATATGGAGAATAGAAACGATAGTGGATAATGCGAAAATCCAAGCGAGATCGATCGATCATGTAACCTGGGATGCTATCCCAAAAATCGCAAACCTTAGTGCAGATTGAATAACAAAACAGATAAAGATGAGGGCGTCCATCAGATTGGTCCAGTCGACCCCACCCACTTTATGTCATATTATTCTCGGAGTTTCTTTGGAACTAGAATTTTGTAACTAGAATGACTTTCATTTTATGGAATGAATACTAGTGAAAAAAAAAAGATTCAAAGAGTGTTAATAATAATAATAATAATAATAATAATAATAATAATAATAAAATAAAAATAGAATGACTAACTTCTAACTTGCCTAGAAATTACCTAGATAAACATCACAAAATCTAAGAGAAAAAACGTGTCACTCAATATCATAGCCATCTGCCGCCATGGAGCACATATATATATATATATACGTGTATTACACATTCTAGACAATATTTTCAAAACACTATTTTGGGAATGATTTGAATTATTTTTATATGTGAATAAATCAGTCTTTTCAGAAATAGGAGAAGGACCCATTTAATCAAATGTGTTAAATGTGTTATAACTTGTTCCATCTCATAAATTAGATTTTAAATCTCATCCAACTTTTGTAAATTATAATTTAACCATTATACTTTTAATTAATCCAAATGTCCAATCCAATTGATACGATAAGACGCAGTTATAAAATAAAAGTGATTTTTTTTAAAACTAAGCATTTTGTTTTTTTTATTTAGAAAAATAAGTATGCAATTTTTTTATTATAGAAAAATAGGTATACGCGCACCTCGGGGTAGCGCGTATTGGACATACGCGCACCCCTGGGTGGCTCATGTGAAGTGCATTCTTTTTTTTTAAAATCATTTTTTTCGATAATGATGACTCAATATTTAATTAAAAATAAAATTATGTATCTAAAATTTAAAAAACATTATAGTAAGTAGATATTTTAATTGCGATTCAAATGATGCAAAAAATATTAAATTTGAATTTACGGATTGACTGTACGGCATGCCATAAGTTGAGATATGAAAATTGTACTTAAAAAATTATAACTCGGACCATGTAAGTCCAAACTCAACACGGTTAACGTCGTTTATGTGGTAATTCAACTATTTATCTAGGGTAATTTTTTTGATTAAAAATACAGTGATTTGTAACCTAACATCGTTTGCACCATAATTTGACTGAAATAAGTAAATGCGTTAGGTTAGAAATTTAAGTATGTACTTACTCAAAAAAAATAAAAAAAATACGGTGCATAGATAATTTAATTACGAATTAAATGACGCTAACTATGCGTTAATTTTTTACTTTTAGACTGACTGTATAATACGGTACGTAAAAAACTCTACATACGATACAAAAACTTGCAAATAGTGTTTTGAACAGTAAAATTTACTGTCAATGGCGCCACCCAGGGTGCGCGTATGTCCAATACGCGCTACCCTGGGTGCACGTATGTCCAATACGCGCTACCATGTGGTGCGCGTATGTCCAATACGCGCTACCCTGTGGTGCACGTATGTCCAATACGCGCTACCCTGTGGTGCACGTATGTCCAATACGCGCACCCCAACCTATGTTTCTAAAAAAAAATTGCATACTTATTTTCTAAATAAAAAAAAATGCTTATTTTTAAAAAAAATCAGTAGAAGTATGAACCAGATACATTGAAACTGACTGTCGAAAACCTTCACCATAGCCATAGCAGCCCTAGCCATTCCAGGAAAAATGACATTTTTTTTCTTTCTACTTTGCCCTCTCCTCTCCCTATATATATAAAGACGATGTCCAAAGTAAAGCAACCCAATTAAGTTCTCTCTTATCACTTAGTAATCCCCTTTTGGTTTGATTTCATAGAGATGGAGATGGAGAGAAACAAATCAATTCTGCAGAAAGAAGAGTTTGATGATGAGAAGTGGGTTTCTGATTCTTCCTTGGATCATAAATCAAGGGTTCCTCTGAGGGCTTCGACTGGGGTTTGGAGAGCATCCCTCTTCATTATTGGTAAAGATTCACTTGCTACGTATATACATATATATATTCAAATGACTAAACTACGTATACATAACTTCCATCATTTCAAGTTTACTTCATTCATCAACTCACCACCAAACTCTAAACCGATAGCTTAATGTTAGTATTAAATCATAAAAATCTTATTGTAAGTAGTTTTCTTACTATAATTTAAACTTAGTACATCTACAATTATCACAACCTGCTTATCTAGACGTTCATTGATTTAATACCTTCGAGGGTGGTTACTAACTTATTAAAGATCCAAAAACAGTAGCCGATGTTGTCTTCGTCCAACATGAAATAGTACCTTAGAATAGGATTGATGGTCCTCTGAAATCCTTGGTTCTTTATGTGATTTCTGATGTTTTTTTATCAGTAATGGATTCTCCACTAACCATAAAGCACCGGCCATGGGGACGAGAATATAGTCGCCCCCTTTACATCCAAATCCATAATAAGATAAACCACCCACACTAATCCATATATATACCGTATACGTATATGTATATATATAATAGTCGTCATTGTGTGTATTTTCTATTTTTTTTTAAATAGTAAGTATTTGGTAAGTATTTTTTACAGCCCCAAGAGGTCGTTAATAAAGTGAACTTGGCTATTTTTTTGCAGCTATTGAGTTCAGTGAGAGGCTAAGTTACTTTGGACTAGCCACTAGCCTTATAATTTATTTGATGAAGGTCCTTCATCAAGACTTAGCAACCGCGGCCAAGAGTGTCAACTACTGGTCCGGTGTCACCACATTGATGCCGCTTCTCGGCGGGTTTCTTGCCGACTCATATTTGGGTCGATACGCAACCGTCTTCATCTCTGCAATCATTTACCTTTTCGTAAGTTCATCACTTTCTCTTTATGCAATTGCGAAATTCTATCAACTGTAAAATTTAAAGTGTAAAACATAGTGAAAACAAAACTAAAAATTACATTTTTGGAGAGAAAAAAGCGTTGGTTAGGGTATGGTCAGGGTATGCCAAATACCATAACCATACCATATTTTTAAACCACATACCATAACCATAACCATTATGGGTATAATTTTCAATACCATAACCATTAAAATAACCGTGGTTATTAACTATGGTTTTAACCGTATATCCATATTATTCATTCAACACATGTAAAATAATAAAAAATTGAAAAATTTATTTTAAAAAATACATCAATCTATATTGTCATCGTTAGACTTTGGCGCCTTCAATTTTCAACAATTTTAAATCTTCAATTATATAATTTATATTTAGTATATTATATAAATAGTTTATTAATAATAAATAAATATTATATTTATAGAATAACCATGATTATAACCATGAGTATAACTCAAATACCATAACCATTATGGGTACAAAATTCATCACCATAACCGCACCATAATGGTACGGTTAACCATATTAAATAGTAACGGTTATAACCATGGTTATGGGTTTTTCACCACACCATTGACGACTCTACCTAGTATGGATCCAGAAAAAACTAACCAACATTAAACATATATATCTTTGTGATACTCGGAACAGGGTTTGACTCTACTAACCATGTCCTGGTTCATACCAAGTCTAAAGCCGTGTGAGGACGGCAACATATGCGTTAAACCTAGGACGGTTCACGAGGTGGTCTTCTTCATTGCAATTTACTTGGTCTCTGTCGGGACTGGAGGCCACAAACCCGCCCTAGAAAGCTTTGGGGCCGACCAATTCGACGATGACCACCCTGAAGAAAGGAAGAAAAGGATGTCGTACTTCAACTGGTGGAACTTTGGGCTTTGTTCCGGTCTCTTACTCGGTGTCACGGTCATCGTTTATGTCCAAGATCATGTTAATTGGGGCACTGCCGATATATTACTAACCGGGGTTATGACTATTTCCCTCGTGATTTTTGTGATCGGGAGGCCGTTTTATCGGTACAGGGTCCCGACAGGGAGCCCCTTGACACCAATGCTACGCGTAATTGTGTCTGCAGTTGCCAAGAGAAACCTTCCTAGCCCTACTAATCCTTCCGAGTTATATGAAGTCGAGAAGTCGGAGAAGATTCATGGCAGGCTTCTGTGCCACACCGAGAACCTCAAGTAAGTTCCGGTTACCTGATATGGAATATAAACATATGGTTTTGATCATGTTAGAGCATAGTATATAGTGTGTGTTTTTCTCAAATTTTTTCTTTAACAACTACTCGAAAATCTTTCAGATTTCTTGACAAAGCAGCTGTTGTTGAGGACAATGAGTGTTCAATCGACGAGACACATAACCAGCGAAGGTTGGCGACCGTGACTGAGGTTGAGGAAGTGAAATTGATCCTGAATATGTTCCCAATATGGCTCGCCTCACTGCCCTTCGGGATATGCGTGGCTCAAGCCTCGACATTCTTCATCAAGCAAGGCACTGCCCTAGACCGTGAGATTCTCAACGGGTTCCTAATCCCTCCTGCCACGATCTATGCACTGTCAGCTATCGGTATGATCACATCAGTTGTTTTGTACGAAAAAGTCCTCGTCCCGAGCCTCAGACGGGCCACGGGGAATGAGCGTGGGCTCACGATTCTGCAGAGGATAGGATTCGGGATGATATTTTCGATAATAACCATGGTGGCGGCGGCACTAGTGGAAAGAAAAAGGCTGAATACGATGAGAAACGACCCCGTTAACGGTTCCTTATCGATGAGCGTTTTTTGGCTCGCTCCTCAGTTTCTGATCATCGGGTTCGGAGACGGCTTCACCCTCGTTGGTTTGCAAGAGTACTTTTACGATCAAGTCCCTGACTCCATGCGAAGCCTTGGGATAGCGTTCTATCTTAGTGTGATTGGAGCTGCAAATTTCTTAAGCAGTGCTCTTATCACGGTGATTAACCACTTGACAAGAAATGCAACTGGTCATGGATGGATCGGTAAGGATCTGAAGAGCAGCAGACTCGATAATTTCTACTGGTTCTTAGCCGGGATGGCGGCTGTAAACCTGTTGTTGTTTATGTTCTTGGCGAGTCGGTACTCGTACAAAAACGTGGAGAAAATCAACACAGTAGCTGCTGTTGCCGATTGCGACGATAGGGACGAGGTGGTTTAGTTTGATTTATATGGCTTCATGCACTTGAGAAAACCTAGATAACTATATTTTCATATATATATATGATGGGTCACTGTATTAGTATGTTGATTTAAGGTCTAGTGTAGTAGTTCCAGAATTGGTGTTGACTGTTTGGGTGGTGGTGCCATTGTCATTGTGGAGTTAGATAATGATGCATGGTCAATTATATATGGGGTAATCAGTTTGCAGATTCAACTATTGATGATAAATTTTGATTTTTGTTTTTTATAGTGTTTGAAGTTTAAACGCATGCCTTAATTAGGATTTTTTTCAAAAATTGTATATGTCATAAAAAAAAAGTAGCTATCAGCATAAACATTTTAGGAAAATATTTATACGCGCTACATGTGCTAGCGTGTATTCAATAGGCGCTATATGGGTTAGCGCGTATGCCTCCAATTATTTGCAAATTACCCCAATTATTTATGAAGGAAGAATAATATTTTCAAATTATTATACGTTCTATTTAAATATGTAACCGAGGCTACTGAGCTCTTTCCATTCGTCTCTGTCTAACTCCTTCCCAGCTTCACTCCATCAGCTTTCCCACTTCTTTTAGTAGTAAGGTATGTTATTTATTTTTGTATATCGTATAATACTAATTTTTTAAAAATTAGTAGCAGTTATATTTAACTAAAATATAAACATATCTGATAAGAATTTTTATAATACTAATTCTTTATGATCAAACATGACAGAGATTGGAATAATTTGCTTATATGGCGGCGAAATAGTGTCTCAGAATGGTAGTGAGGTTTATGTGGTTGGTACCTCGAGTATCACTACAACTACCTTGAATATCTCTCTTTGTAGACTAAATGAAATTATATGTATGGAGTGTGGTTGGCCGGATGTTGAAGCCATCTCCATAAGCATTTCATATAAATTTACAGATACAGATGGACTTTGCAAGTTTGTACATATCTGATCGCAATGTGCATTGTCATTTGCTTTACAATTAAGTTATGCTAGTCAATTTATTGTGTTTAGCGTGACTAGAGAACTCAATGTGATGCCAAACATTACTGATAATGATGAGACAATGAATATTTTGCATGGTCACAACAATGATCTCTCAGATGACGATGTCGACGTTGATGCACTCTCAGATGACCATGTGATTAATGAAGAAGATCTATATATTGAGCATTTTATAGGGCACATTGATAAAGACAACGAAGAGGTGTTTGAGGTTGGCGAGAATTCTGAATATGTACATGGAAGTGTCCATGGTGGAAGTAGTTCACACGACATGCAATGATACAACCAACGGCTGAAAATTGGGTTGATAGTAAGTGGATCGACAACTTTCAATCAAGGGATGAGTGGTCTATGACTATTGATGACATGTCGAGTGAAAGTTTCCTAACACCTGGGCAGCTGGAGGAATCAGAAGGTGTGTTGGGCAGCTGTAGGAGGAATCGTGATGTGTTGGGCCCACATTTAGGGTTAGGCTGATATTAAATAGCGCCTATTGAATAGGCGCTACCACAAGTTGCGCATATTCAATAGGCGCTACCACATGTTGCGCCTATTCAATAGGCGCACCCCAGTGAACATGCGCCTATACTTACATTTCTAAAAAAAATTCTCATATTTAATTTTTCAATTTTTTTTCTAGCATCAACAGGTTTTGAAAAAAATTCCTTAATTAGTGAATCTTTCGTATACTTTTAAATATATTTCAATAATGTTTACGAACATTGATAATGCAGTTCTTAAACAACTGCATGCAAATATTGGTTTACATTCGTATTATCTAGTACTCTTCATTAGGACTCAAACTTACAACACTAATGTTTAATTACGAGTATTGGTGTAGTTTTGGAATAAATGTTTGCAAATATTGATTTATTATTCAGTCTTCATTAGAACTCAGACTTGCTCTTTATCCGATACTACTAAAAAAATACAGAATAAATTGGAAGTATAAAATATAGAAAATGTATTGGCTTTAAAAGACTTTAATATTTTTTTTTTAAAATATGGATAGAAGTTAATTACTCATTATAGCCATAACCTAATCCCTCTACCCTACTAAGTACTAACACCACACCACTTACTAATAATTAGTAGTTCTAAAAAAAACAAATAGAGAAACTAATTAAATTTATAATAAATTTCCACCAACAGTTTGTTTGCTGTACGCATCGACACTGTCCATGGTTGTTGAGTCGTTTTCTCAACTATGTCGATTATTAAGTCCTTATTGTAACATTGTCGTTTGTTGTCTCAGTTTTATATGTGGCGTTGATTTAACCTTAATGAAGTCATTGAGTGTAGTCACTAGTCAGTGACTTGGATCCTTGGGAACAACCCTATATACTATATAGAGTAGATGTGTTGTTTTGTTGAAATTATTTCTACTAAATGTATCAACATAATAATAATTTTTTAATGATTATCTAAATAAAATCTCTTAATCACACTTTTTCGTATCAAGACTTTTATTTATGCAATTGAAAAATTATGTTTTGAATAAAAAAAATATATGAACACTTCTTTTCTTTGAAGATCTTCAAAATAAATAGGGTAAATTGCTCTAATGCATCAGTATGGAAATGTTATTAAATGAACCTCACATGTTGTTTTGTGCACCCGTATGTTTGGAATTGTTGTTAATTACCCCCACTTGTTTTGAAGTGTTGTTTTGTGCAACGTGATGTTTGAAAGTGTTATTAAATGTACCCACTGTTATCTTTCCGTCTCGATTTTCCGTTAAAAGACACGTGATTGTCTCGTGTGACCACAAAGGCACCTCCTCGTTTTACAGACTTTATCACGATAGTTCAAGTCAATTGAATTTCAGAACCATGTAACTATCATGTGACGAGATAACAGACGAAAGTAACGGTGAAGGTGGATGTGATGCAAATATCAACAATTCCAAACATACGGATGCACACAACAACATGTGAGGTCCATTTAACAAAATTTTCAAACATCACGGTGCACATAACAACACTTTAAAACAAGTGAATGCATTTAACAATATCACTTAAATGTTTGGTACACTGGGGCAATTTACCCAAATAAATAAGCAAATGTGGGAATTTTTTGAAAAGTATACATGTAAGAAAACAAATAAAAAATAATAATAATTTAGAAATTTAGGCATATGCGGTACCGTGAATATTGTTTTGAGAAGAAAAAAAATAAAATGGCAGCGTTTGTGATTAACAAGTAAATAATATAAGGACTTTAGCCAATTAGAGTGTGAAGTGGTTGTGGAGAATCAAAGCAAAGGTAATTAGGTGAAGTGTGTAGACTTGAAGCTGTCAGTATATTTAATTACTGTATATCTAGATATATATGTATAGTTTTTTTGTTATTTGTTGTATTATATAGTTAGTCCGAAAATTAAAAATTAATGGTTAGTAAACGTCATTTATGTCGTAATTAAATTATCTGCGTACTGTGATTTTATTTTTATTTTGTTAGGAAGTCTTTAATCAAAATTTTCACCTAATGCATTTAATTATTCCGATCAAATTATAGGACAAACGATGTTAGGTTAAAAAATTAAATATATATCTAATAAAAAAAATTCAAAAAAAATTAGAGTATGTAGATAATTGAATTTCAACATAAATGTCACTAAACGTGTTGAGTTTGGATTTACAAGGGCTGAAATATATGTTTTTAAGTTAAATTTTCGTATCTCAAATTAGGCAAGAGTGTATAGTCAATCTGTAAGTTCAAATTTAATATTTTTTGAATCATTTGAATCGCAATTAATTATAGACGACGCTTGTAGTTACTATAATTTCTTTAATTTTTTCTAATTAATACATAATTTATTTTTTAATTAAACATCAAGTCGTCCAAAAAAAACGAAAATGTACTAAACGCTATTGTGGGCAGCGTTTTGTGAAATTCACATCTCTGTAATGTGATTTGTGATTTTGGCGCATTCCGAGGTAGCGAATATGCCTATATTTCTAAATATTTTTGTGTATATTTTTTTTCTTGGCATTTTTATTTTTTAAAAAAACTCGCAGAGAGAAATTGATTAGAGGGCAATCAATTTATTAACGAGGAAAGTTGGGAAGCAGACAGGTTCTGTGGAGGGTGGTGAAGTGGGTCACTAATGAAAGCTCCCGATCGAACTCCAATTCCACGTCAGCAGTTTTGCCCTGTCATTCTCGTATTGTCACATCGTATGGGCCTGGGGCCCAAGCCCACCTCTGTCCCCTTATATATATTTATGATTTATTTTCTTCTTTTTACTCCTTTAAAAATAAAAAAATATATATTTTCAAAGAAAAGTTTAAAACCCTAAAAAAATAAAATGTCGCATAAAAATTGTATCCGACTTGTGTTTTATAAATGCTAGTGAACTGACACCCACCCTACTATCCATGTAGCAGTACATCTGTAACTGTTTCCGTAGAAACTGGTCGTTTGAATAGATTTTCTGTCAAAAATTCATGCAGTCTACACTCTACATATATAATTATATATATATATACAGTAGTATTTATATATATGGATAGTGTATAAATTCATCTGCATGCATATTAAGGTATATGCATATGATACATACATACGTTATATAAAAATAAATGGAAAAATAAAATCAATAATAGAGATTAGATCTACTGTTCGTCCGACAAGTATGGGCATTGACTTTGTTAATTTTAATTATGATAGGAGTAATTAATGATAGCAAGTTTGATTAGACAACACTTATACAATATGAAGCGGACACATTCATAGAAGGGTAATTTCATTAAAGTTGATCTTCATACTGATTTTCATCGTTCGATCGAGCTTCCCGTCGACTTGCAGGGAAAAAAAAAAGTTTTTTTTTTTCATTCCGGTAATAAAATGCAAAGTTTAAAACTAACATGCAAAAAATGAGGAGTACGGAAATACAGTGATGATTGTAAAATAATTAAATGCAGGCTGTTTACTTATTATTATGGTTAATCAAGATGTAAGTGATAAATTTTGACTATGATAATTTATTATCGCTTTAAAATGACATCTTAATCAATAACATAATGTCTGATGTGATTGAAAAACTGGAAACCATTTCTAAAATGCATCATCACTACTTTTTAAATCAACTATGTTAAAAGGTAAATTCAATTCTAACACTGAACATTTTTAAATAATTCATTACTTCATTTATTTACAGAAATAATCCCTTTTACACCCCACACGTTAGGGTTTGCATATGTCTGCATGACAGAGTGAAAAAGGTCAGACTTATGACAAAAAGCAGCGTTGCGTGAGACCGTGGTTTACTACAGTTGATCCACATGCAGTAGTAATCAAATACTTTTTATTTTAGAATAATAATAAGTTCTGAATTAATGGCATTTTCATTCACAGTCACTGCAAAGTCTCCATTGCCTTGCCAACGGTGTCGTACTAGTCTACTTATAGTAGCATCCATCTCCATCACTCCTTTGGTAGCAGATTCACGGCATTATTATCGGGCGCCTTGTCTGAATCTCATCCTCAGATCGATCTGCACTGCGGACCCTCCACGCCTTTCGTCATGACCTTTCCTACACAAGAGTTTTCATTTTATTTGCAGTATCTCTCGTGTATGATGGGGTATAATAGGCCCTATACTACCCCATCACAGGCGACATCCTATATAATAATAACCACTTTTCCACTGACCTTTTGAATTAACTCACAAGATGTTCGCCACCATATGCTTAAAGGCGACAACTGTAAGCTAAGAATGGACATCAGTCCTTTGGATATTATAGGCGACGTCTGTAGTTATACCCAAGGAAGCGGTACCCGCTAAAGACATCACTTAAAAGTCTTAAATGGTACTCCGATACCCGCATTAAATGGGAATTGAACATCTCTGAATATTTATAGATAAGACTATGCCCCATCTGAATGACATAAAATAACTCCGGTTAGTGGTTAACTACAGTAAAAAGGTAAAATTGTTCATCAAGTTAAACCATTGCTATAAATACAAGCATTTATTCTCATTTATGACATTCAAATTTTTTTACCATACACAATAGCTCCCAAAAATTCAGACTGACTTAAGCTTCAGAGTTGAGACAAACAGGTCAACCCGAGACTTTTTTATTGTGCAGATCATGCGGTTTAAGCATAGCGACACATCTAAATAAGGCGAAGATTCTGAACATCCTACCGTGTATATATCCAACCGTGTGTATATATATATATATATATATGCATGCATGGCTTTGTATATGGTATACGAAAAGACTCTATATTTTGGAATTAAATGGATTGAAATCATCAAATACTAATGTTAGGTCGTATTTTGTACATGACATGTTGACATATCATTTAAACGAAGATTTTTTTTTTTTTTTGGCCATCAACACGATTCCTTTTCATTACGAAAGACAATCCGTTACATAGAAGAATCAAAACTCAACAAAACACTAAACTCGGGTGGGGGTCTTTCAACCCAATCCTGAGGACACACCCTACGAGCTGCCAAACTGGCAATAAGGTCCGCACATTGGTTTGCTGTCCTCGGGACAGCCTTCCATGATACGTGACTAAAGGACACTGCTAACGACCGAATGACTGTGGATATCGCCTGGATTCTCCAAACAGCATCCAGACCCCTAATATGGTTGATGACAACCTCCGCATCTGACTCGATCACAATGTCTTGCCATCCTTTATGGATGGCAAGCCGAACACCGGCGAGGACCGCTGAAGCCTCCGCCTCCACCACCGAGCCCCCCAAAATGTTGTCATGAACCCCGCCGACAAAAATGCCACAGTGATCTCTCGCAACAACCCCGAGACCCCCGGTCCTAGTCGCTGCGTTCCATGCGGCGTCACAGTTAATCTTAACTGCTCCCTCTCTAGGCCTCGTCCATCTGGAGCGGTCCTGTCTCGAAATAGTGCGTAACGCGGCCTCCTCCTTAGCCCTCAGATGGGCCCCCTCGATCTCCGTCATAGTGCTCCTGATCTCACGAATCACCGCAACCGCATCCGTATGTCTGTTCTCAAAAACCAGCTTTGATCTGGCTTTCCAGATCGCCCAGCACGTGGTCATGGCAGTCGCCCAAAAAGTCCCAGTCGAAATCCCAGCCAGGCCCCCCGTGTCTGCTAGATATGGCCCCTGGCCCTGAGGACTGGGCCAGAGGCGTCTAGACACCGAAGCGCGATGGTCCGCCGTGTGCATGCCCAAAACCTCTCTCCAAATCCGGTGGGTCCAACTACACCCCAAAATCAAGTGTTCCGCCGTCTCCTCCTCCTCACACCCCGGGCATACAGGCGAGATTGGCACCCCACGTCTAACCAAGTTTTCCCGAGTGGGCAAAGCGTTAGTGATAAGTTTCCAAGTGAAAACCTTGACCTTTGGGGTCACCGTTGCATTCCAGATATGCCTCCACGGCCCCTGTGATATAGTCCCACCGTCTGCTCCCGTGTCCCTATCCTTAAGACGGTTGTAAGCCGACTTAACTGATACACGACCATCCCGCGAGAAAGGCCACAAGATTGAATCCGTCGACCTTTCCCGATGAATGTGAACACTCATCACGTGGTTCGCCAGCACATCTCCTACATCACGGCGCACTGCCCCCTCATCCCAACCCAGCCGGTCAGGGGTAATCCAGTCTGCCACCCTGTGCGTCGAATCCAACCCCAGAGGAGCTGCATGTGGTAGGCGGAAATCTGGTAAAGACGTTATCCACCTATCCTCAAAAGATCTGACCGACGTCCCATCCCCGATACTCCAGACCGCGTTCTCTCTTACCACATCCCGGCCCACAAGGAGACTAGACCACCCCCAGGACGCCCGACTCCCCTTCTTGGCATGCATGAAATCCGAGTGGGGGAAGTAAATTCCTTTGAGGACCTGGACCCAAAGAGCATTTGGTTCGTTCAGAACCCGGGCCGCCATATTGGTCAACAGAGCCGTGTTAAACGTTTGGAGCTCCTTGAAACCAAAACCCCCTCCCATCTTCGGCACCGTCATGGCCTCCCACCGTTTCCAGTGGATCTTCCTCTCCCCATCTTTTGAACCCCACCAGAACTTGGCTATCATTGCATTGATCTCAGCGCACCAGGCCTTTGGAAGGCAGAAAATACTCATCGCGTATGTCGGAATGGATGTTATAACTGCTTTGATGAGCACCTCCTTCCCCGCATTATTCAGAAGTTTATTCCTCCAGCCGTTTATCTTATCCCGGATCCTCTCCTTAATAAACCCCATCGCCTCTCTTTTGGATCTGCCCCAGACAGTCGGCAGCCCCAAATAGTGTCCTGGGTTGAGCACCCTCTGAATCCCCAGCAGGTTGGAGATTGCCGCTATCTCCACCTCTTCCGCCCCCGCGCTAAAAAACATACTGGATTTTGATAGATTTATCGCTTGACCCGACGCCTCACAGTATCCATCCAAAACCCCTCTCAGACGTCTGGCATTCTCCAGCGAACCTCTGAAGAAGAAAAGCGAATCATCTGCGAAAAGTAGGTGATGAATGACAGGGCAACCTCGCTTCGGCTGAACGCCCTGAATAAGGCCCCGATCCACCTGAGACTCCATAGTTCTAGACAACACATCAGCCATAAGGATGAAAAGGTAAGGAGATAAAGGATCACCCTGGCGAAGACCTCTGGAAGGTCTTATAACCCGAGATCGCTTCCCATTAATATTGACCCGGTATGAGACCGTAGAGATGCATGCTCTCATCCACTGAACCCACCTCCACGAGAAACCTCTCCTCCTGAGGCTTTCCAAGAGAAAGTCCCACTCCACTCTATCGTAGGCCTTCTTCATATCGATCTTAAGGGCACACTCCATCCTGCCAGAACCCCCGGTCCTCCTGATCTTAAGACCATGGAACATCTCATGTGCAATCAAAATATTATCCTGAATGCGTTCTCTCCGGACCGCGTTCTCTCCCTGCTAAACGAAGATTAATGATGAAGAAGATGCTCATTTTGGCAACCAACTCTCATTATAATAATATATAAATTTCTTATCTCCGAACATAATTAATTTGGGTTTGGTAGGGTTGTGTATTGTACGGTTCCTAGCTCACTCTTCCCCCACATTCTTTAATATTCTATTGCTTCCATGACTACTTTTAATTACTATATGTTCATCACTTAAAGTAAACATGATTCAAACAGTTTACATGCATGAACATTTAAATATTCTCTATTCTTACAAAAAGATTATTTATTTATTTATTAAAAAAAGTTGGAATAAAGCTTCTCTTCTTACTCTACTTTACACCTTATCTTTTTATCGTTTTGGTAAATCAAACAGTGTTTGAGGCACTCTAAACATAACACAACAGTATCTTAATGCGTATCAGCTAAAACCTAAAACTCCCTTCTTTATCTACAACTATCATTCAAATTCTGGAGAATCTTAAATATATATATATAAAAAAAAAAAGATAAAAATAATTAAACATATATGGTATAAATTTAAGTGAAAAAGATTAGTGTAAATTAATATTTATAAATGTCAAGTTAAAGAGGATGTTAGAATATATTTTAAAATATATAAAGAATGTACAATAATTTAAAAGGTTAATATATTTAATGGTTACACATATTTGCCCAATGAGACTATTTAGTCATACATTTTTTTTCGCGTAACTAAATAGTTACATATCTTTCAGCATATGACTATTTGATTACAACTTGTGTTATTTAGTTACTCATATGTTGACAAATGTGATTAAATAATCAATAAAATGATAATTTTACCCCTCCCTTTATCTTCATCACTTCATATTTATCTTCATGTACATCTTCAAGTTCTTCATGTTTATCTTCAAGTTTATTTTATACTTTGCAAATCGAACTCAAAAATTAAATATGTGTCTGTTCGGAGAAAATGTAAAAGATTTCACAAAAAAAAAGTTTTCGAAAAAAAAGAAGAAAAACAATAAAATTTCAAATAAAAAGAAGAAAGAGAACTAGAAGGAAAAAAGAAAATTTTAAAGGAAGTTATTATAAATAAACAAATAAAAAAAAATAAAAATAAGTCATTAAGGTATTTTTGTCTTTTCATTTCATAAAAAAATTATTATAATTAAATAGTAACATGTTCAAAAATATATAATCATTCTGCATACAGAATAACCAATTAATTACTTTGGGAAGAAAACACACGTACAATTGAGTATATTAATCCTAATTTAAATGTAAAGTAAATGTTCAAATTGATATTTTCCTCCCTTACCACTGGTTCTGTAATCCAGTAAAAATAATAGAATTTTTTCAAAAACTATTCACTTTTCAAAAAATATTTGAAAAAGTGTATATCAAATTTTTTTTTTTAGAAAAGTATGCATACGCGCGACGCGCCTATTCAGTAGGCGCGTCCTAGGGATGCGCCTATTGCAATAGGCGCATCCCAGGGGTGCGCCTACTGCGTAAATTTTTTTTTTTTCGCAAAAACACCGGTCTATCAGAAACCACGTTGATTTTAAGTCTGCTTATGGTTTTCCTCCTAAATAGAAATTGAGAGATAGTCTCACGCGTATTCATAGGTCCAAACTACAAATTTTCCAACTTGTTCTGAACAACAATGAAACAAAGTTGTTTATTCACAAGTTTCTGAATGAGACTTTTCTTCAGATGCTCACGCGTTGCTTTATCTCAGTATTCACAGGGTTTCCTCCAAATTTTCCAACTTGTTCTGAACAACAATGAAACAAAGTTGTTTATTCACAAGTTTCTGAATTAGACTTTTCTTCAGATACACTAGCTAGTTTGACATTTTCAGGAATTACTCCTGCAAAAGTGCTCTTTGGGGTTTCCACTGCCTTTTTCTTCGGCATCTGAAGTCTCTTGATTTTCTGCATAGTGTACTCGTTGATTTTAAGTCTGCTTATGGTTTTCCTCCTAAATAGAAATTGAAGTCTTTCATCACAAACTACTCTCTTTTTCGTAGGGTGATTCAGTTTGTTGTCATTGATATACCGCGCTATAATTGCTCCAACATCTTGCTGAGAGATCTAATCATGCGTCTCTACACCAACCGATTTGAGAAACTCGATGAGATTACTCGATCCCCATCTAACAAATTCCATTTTTCTTGATTGGTACTTCCTTTTTGGTTGTGAATGAGGTTAAATTCCGTCACATTGAACTGTCACGAAGATAATTGCAAAAGAGCTCTTTGGGGTTACTTTAGGTTCCTGTCCTAAATTTTCCAACTTGTTCTGAACAACAATGAAACAAAGTTGTTTATTCACAAGTTTCTGAATCTTCCGAATATCTTCTTTTGGCTCAAGATACTCCATCAAGCAATTATGTTTCTCTTCCAACTCAGGGCTACCATTCTTTTCCATCTCCATCTGGAAATGCAGAAAGGTCCTGCAGCTGCAATCTTCCGAATATCTTGTAAAGCTTCTCCAATGACTATAGCTTTTTATCTGAGTTCAAGCCTGCTTATGGTTTTCCTCCTAAATAGAAATTGAGAGATACTTTCTCCAGTAAAGAAGAAAGGAAGTTCTAAGAAGAAATGGTTTTCCTCCTGAAAATGTCAAACTGGCTAGTGTATTTGAAGAAAAGTCTCATTTAGAAACTTGTGCATAAACAACTTTGTTTCAGTGTTTTACCTCGCGGATTTTGTTCAAAACAAGTTGGAGGGCAAACTATGTATACGCGCACCCCGGGGTCGCGCCTAACGGACATAGTTACTTTTTGAAATTTATCTAAAGTAACCCCAAAAGAGTTATTTTGCCGCAGTAATTCCTGAAAATGTCAAACTAGCTAGTGTATTTGAAGAAAAGTCTCATTCAGAAACTTGTGAATGAACAACTTTGTTTCAATGTTTGACATCGCGGATGTTGTTCAGAACAAGTTGGAAAATCTAGGGCAGGAACCTAAAGTATTTAACTTCTGAGAACTTACTTTCTTCTTAATTGGAGAGACTATCTCTCAATTTCTATGTAGGAGGAAAACCGTATAAACAGGCTCAAAATCAGATGTTTTTCAAAAAGTAAGCATATAGTAGGAAAAAAAGCATACATGAAGGAATTTGGTGCGAGTAGAGGAATTTGGACTTGTGAATACTGGGATAAAGCAACGCGTGAAACAATCATCTCGGTGGTTTGTTAACAAATTGATTTTCTGTCCTCTTGATCCAAGACCCTTTTGTTAACAAATTGATCTTCTGTACTCTTGATCCAAGACCCTTCCTAACCATTGGAAGGGGATCCGTTTTCTTCTGTCCTCACCGTACGACAGAAGATATTCGGAATATTCAGAATCTCGTGAATAAACAACTTTGTTTCATTGTTGTTCAGAACAAGTTGGAAAATTTGTAGTTTGGACCTATGAATACGCGTGAGACTATCTCTCAATTTCTATTTAGGAGGAAAACCATAAGCAGACTTAAAATCAACGTGGTTTCTGATAGACCGGTGTTTTTGCGAAAAAAAAAAATAATTTAGGCAGTAGGCGCATCCCTAGGACGCGCCTACTGAATAGGCGCGTCCCAGGGATGCGCCTATTCAATAGGCGCGTCGCGCGTATGCATACTTTTCTAAAAAAAAAAATTCGATATACACTTTTTCAAATATTTTTTTTAAACTAAACAGTTTTTGAAAAAATTCAAAATAATAGATGATGAAAGAAATAAACCTCGTAAGGTGTGGAAGGAGTAAAAATGGCGGATGAATGAGTGTTGAAAACGGCAAAACCAATGGACCTTTCATTCATCAATCTGTTACTTGCGTCATCCCTACCCTACGACTTACCACACCCAACCAATAAATGCTGCACTTTAGTTCTCTTATACAGAAATTATTATTAATTTGTGCATTATTCTCACAATTAAGATTTTTTTTTCAGAAAGTATACACTTTCTATTTTTTTTAAAAAAGTGTATATATAAAAAAAAAAAAATTAGAAAAATATGTATACGCGCGTCGCGCCTATTCAATAGGCGCATAGGCGCGACCCTGGGGTGCGCTTATTCCACAGATTTTTTTTTACGTTGTGGAAACAACGGTCTATCAGAAACCACGTTGATTTTAAGTCTGCTTATGATTTTCCTCCTAAATAGAAATTGAGAGATAGTCTCACGCGTTGCTTCATCTCAGTATCCATAGGTCCAAATTCCTCTACGTTAGTCTCACCAAATTCCTCGGCTGATTCTCTATCAAGAGAAATCTAAAGACCCTTGCTGGTGTTGTTGGATATGCAAGTGGAAACAACGGTCTATCAGAAACCACGTTGATTTTAAGCATGCTTATGGTTTTCCTCCTAAATAGAAATTGAGAGATAGTCTCACGCGTTGCTTCATCTAAATATTTTTTTTATATATACACTTTTTCAAAAAAATGTTCGAAAGTGTATACTTTCTGAAGAAAAAAAATCCACAATTAATCATAGGACAATACACCCTTTCTAATAGGGGGCCGATTGTAACACTTGTGATACTAAAAGGAGGTATTAAGCATATTGTTAAAGCTATACACCGGGATCAATCTCTAACTTCACTCATATTGGTTAGAAATATAGAGTGTTGAGTTGCGGTAACAATCATCCAATTTTATACATATTTAAACAATTAGAATAGTTCAGGGGTCTTTTTATAATTAACTAAAAATAAAATGTAGCACTGTAGCAGCGCCAGACAGAAGCAACCAAAACTTGATAATGACATGACGGTAATGAAACAGAGACATGGATATTCATTATACATTAATTGGACATTCAACGCTGCTGCTGTTACTGTGGCACCACCGGAGATAACCGGTTACCTCCCGGTTCCCGAAACCCCCAGCTAACTAGCAGTGGCCAGTGGGTCAGTGACATGCTGTGGCCTTCGTCTGTCCAGGGGGAGGAAGGAGAGGGAGAACAACGTGTGAGAGTCTGTGTAATTAATTGAGTGAAGTAAATGGGTTATTAGGAAGATAATTAAAATATTTTATTTTGAAAATTTTCTACACAAATGTAAATTTTATGAGATATTAACACTAATATTTTCGGTCAAAAAGGAATTTGACAATGAATAACCAGAGATGAGGTCAATTGCAAAATTTTAAAGGACTAATTTAAAAATTAATTACATTTTTTAGTTCAAATTTAAATAAAATAAAAGGTTGAAAAAATAAATATTTGTCCCCTAAATCTTATTGCTCCGTCCCGTGAATAACCAAGACTAGTAAGTCCAAACTTACCACGGTTAACGTCATTTATGTTGTAATTCAATTATTTATCTAGGGTTTGTTTTTGGATTTTTTTTAATTAGAAATACAGTGATGTTTTTAACATAACATCGTTTATCTTATAATTTGACTAAAATAATTAAATGCATTATGTGAGAAATTTAATTATGTACTTACTCAAAATAAATTACAGTGTATAGATAATTTAATTACAAATTAATTGACGCTAACTATGCGTTAATTTTTGACTTTCAGACTGACCGTATAATATGGTACACCAAAAACCATACATACGTATATATACACAGTAAAATCATTGTTTATATATACGTATATAGAGTTTTTGGTGTATCGTATTATATGATCAGTCTGAAAGTCAAAAATTAATGTCGTGTTAGCGTAATTTAATTCGTAATTAAATTATCTACGCACTGTAATTTTTTTGAGTAAGTACTTAATTAAAATTTTCATCTAATGCATTTAATTATTTCGATAAAATTATAAGAGAAACGATGTTATGTTAAAAAATTACTGTATTTCAAATAAAAAATTCCAAAAATATTACCCTACGTAGATAATTGAATTACAACACAAATAATGTTAACTGTGGTGAGTGGGGACTTACAAGGTCTGAGTTATATTTTTTAAAGTCAAATTTTCGTATATCAACTTACGGCAGAGCGTGCCGTCAATCCGTAAGTCCAAATTTAAATTTGTTTAGATCATTTGAATAGCAATTAAAATATCTACATACTATAATTTTTTTAATAGATACATAATTTTATTGTTAATTAAACATCGAGTCGTCAAAAAAAGAAAAAAACAACAAAAAAAAAACTACCCCAGGTAGTGTTTTGTACAAAAATAAAAAGTGTTACCCACGGTAGGACTTATATACATATTTCTAAATAATTGTTTATGTATACTTACCTTTTTGAAACAATTTGGCATAGTGCCTCCTACTTTTTGGAAGAAAAAAAACAATAAGTTCTTCTTGGTAAAAAAAAAAAAAGTTCATACTGTAGTAATTTTTTTTTATATAGTATAGAATTCCTAGCAATAATTTTAGAATATTCTTTTTTTTTATATATATAGGTAAAGGAATAAACCTTTATTTATTATCATTATCACATTAATATTCAGACATCCAAGTCTTATTACCGTTTATTTCACGGAATTCGAAATAAAAAAAAGACATAATAGAGAATAGGTACAGGAGGGAATAATGAACTTTTTCATAAACTATTCACTTTTCAAAAAATATTTGAAAAAGTGTATATCGAAATTTTTTTTTTAGAAAAGTATGCATACGCGCGACGCGCCTATTGAGTAGGCGCATCCCTAGGACGCGCCTATTCAGTAGGCGCGTCCTAGGGATGCGCCTACTCAATAGGCGCGTCCTAGGGATGCGCCTACTGCGTAAATTTTTTTTTTTCCGCAAAAACACCGGTCTATCAGAAACCACGTTGATTTTAAGTCTGCTTATGGTTTTCCTCCTAAATAGAAATTGAGAGATAGTCTCACGCGTATTCATAGGTCCAAACTACAAATTTTCCAACTTGTTCTGAACAACAATGAAACAAAGTTGTTTATTCACAAGTTTCTGAATGAGACTTTTCTTCAGATGCTCACGCGTTGCTTTATCTCAGTATTCACAGGGTTTCCTCCAAATTTTCCAACTTGTTCTGAACAACAATGAAACAAAGTTGTTTATTCACAAGTTTCTGAATTAGACTTTTCTTCAGATACACTAGCTAGTTTGACATTTTCAGGAATTACTCCTGCAAAAGAGCTCTTTGGGGTTTCCACTGCCTTTTTCTTCGGCATCTGAAGACTCTTGATTTTCTGCATAGTGTACTCGTTGATTTTAAGTCTGCTTATGGTTTTCCTCCTAAATAGAAATTGAAGTCTTTCATCACAAACTACTCTCTTCTTCGTAGGGTGATTCAGTTTGTTGTCATTGATATACCGCGCTATAATTGCTCCAACATCTTGCTGAGAGATCTAATCATGCGTCTCTACACCAACCGATTTGAGAAACTCGATGAGATTACTCGATCCCCATCTAACAAATTCCATTTTTCTTGATTGGTACTTCCTTTTTGGTTGTGAATGAGGTTAAATTCCGCCACATTGAACTGTCACGAAGATAATTGCAAAAGAGCTCTTTGGGGTTACTTTAGGTTCCTGTCCTAAATTTTCCAACTTGTTCTGAACAACAATGAAACAAAGTTGTTTATTCACAAGATTCTGAATCTTCCGAATATCTTGTAAAGCTTCTCCAATGACTATAGCTTTTTATCTGAGTTCAAGCCTGCTTATGGTTTTCATCCTAAATAGAAATTGAGAGATACTCTCTCCAGTAAAGAAGAAAGGAAGTTCTAAGAAGAAATGGTTTTCCTCCTGAAAATGTCAAACTGGCTAGTGTATTTGAAGAAAAGTCTCATTCAGAAACTTGTGAATGAACAACTTTGTTTCAATGTTTTACCTCGCGGATGTTGTTCAGAACAAGTTGGAAAATCTAGGGCAGGAACCTAAAGTATTTAACTTCTGAGAACTTCCTTTCTTCTTAATTGGAGAGACTATCTCTCAATTTCTATGTATGAGGAAAACCGTATAAACAGGCTCAAAATCAGATGTTTTTCAAAAAGTAAGCATATAGTAGGAAAAAAAGCATACATGGAGGAATTTGGTGCGCGTAGAGGAATTTGGACTTGTGAATACTGGGATAAAGCAACGCGTGAGACAATCATCTCGGTGGTTTGTTAACAAATTGATTTTCTGTCCTCTTGATCCAAGACCCTTTTGTTAACAAATTGATCTTCTGTCCTCTTGATCCAAGACCCTTCCTAACCATTGGAAGGGGATCAGTTTTCTTCTGTCCTCACCGTACGACAGAAGATATTCGGAAGATTCAGAATCTCGTGAATAAACAACTTTGTTTCATTGTTGTTCAGAACAAGTTGGAAAATTTAGGACAGGAACCTAAAGTAACCCCAAAGAGCTCTTTTGCAGGAGTAATGCCTGATAATGTCAAACTACCTAGTGTATCTGAAGAAAAGTCTCATTCAGAAACTTGTGAATAAACAACTTTGTTTCATTGTTGTTCAGAACAAGTTGGAAAATTTGTAGTTTGGACCTATGAATACGCGTGAGACTATCTCTCAATTTCTATTTAGGAGGAAAACCATAAGCAGACTTAAAATCAACGTGGTTTCTGATAGACCGGTGTTTTTGCGAAAAAAAATAAAAATTTATGCAGTAGGCGCACCCCTAGGATGCGCCTATTCAATAGGCGCGTCGCGCGTATGCATACTTTTCTAAAAAAAAAATTTCGATATACACTAATAATGAATAATAGAATATAAGTATATGAAATTATTTTTTTGGTGTAATTGAATGAAATAAAGAATTTATTTATTTTTTTAGCGGAATTTGCAATGGAAATGGAATGCAATGTGATAAAATAACATATTTGTCCCTCCGTATACATGTATAGTATATAATACATATAATTTGTATTAAGTAATTTAAAAAATTAATAAATAAAATTTACTAATAATTAAAAAAACTTTTTAAAATAATATATTTAATTATTTTAAAGAAATATTTCTTTAATTAATTATGACAAATTAGTGTAATTAGTGTAATTAATGTAAATTTTAATATAAATTCATTATTTTCACCAAGACCCATCAACTTTATATTTATCTGAACCATAATAACATTAATTATACTATTCGAAATATAATATTTCATTACAACATATACAATATAAACCAAAATCCATTTCCACATTTCCTAAACATATACATCACAATCAAAATTGTTGAAGGCTCCAGTACATTCCACAAGCGTCTGTACAAGCAACAACCGAATCCAAAACAACAAATATACTCTTTAGCACATAAACTCTTCTCAAAATCAACACTAAACCGCAAATTCAACACAAAACAACAAAAATATAAGCAAACTAAATCCAAATCAACAACAAAATTATCCTAAACCGCAAAATTCAACAGCAAAACATCATGAACTTCAACCGAATACAAATCATATCGAATTCAATTCATCACGAATGCAGAAACATCATAAACTTCAAATGGAAACAGCATGAACTTCAACAACGTAAACTTCAACCTACTCCAATTCATCACAAACACAGGGGAAGAGCAGGGGAGTCATACCTGATGAAGAGCAGGAAGCTTCAGTTAATGATGATGGAGAAGAGTAATGGAGAAAGTAGCTACTTCGGCCGTGAGTTTGATGAGGCATAACTGAAGGGTAGCGTTGGAATTAACAAAATATATTGAGGGTAAAAAATTATTTTCCATACCTATTCTGGATTCCTAGCGCGCAAGACTTAAGAAATTCGAGTTTTTGGGACGGAATGTGCAAACCTACCCCGCTCATAATGTCTAAGTTGATTTTTTTCAATTTCGCGAAAATAACAACTTATTACGAAATCCGTAAGGCGAATTTCATACGTTTTCCGCGAAAAGAACGAGCCATTAATATTTCTTTAAACAATTAAATCCAACACTTACTATTAAGTATTAATAAAACTTAGGACTGTCAATGGTTAGGGTATGTATGGTATGAGTATGTCAAATACCATAATTAACCATACCATATTCTTAAACTGCATATCCTAACCATTACAAGTACGATTTTCAATACCATAACCGTGGTTATTAACCACCGTTTTATCCATTTACCCATAGTCCCATATTTCTTACCACATGTGAAAGTAATGCAACACTATAAATAGTATCTTAATATATACGTAATTTTATGTTACAAAAAACAAAAATATTCAACAATATCACCATTCAAAAATAACATTAACACTATTCAATTAGAGTTTATTATAGAATTCTGAATTTGTGAAATTTAAAAAGTAAAAATTCAACTTCTATTATTAGTACATATACTAATATATTAATATTAGATAATTATATGTATATAATAATCATGAGTATTACTAAAATACTATAATCATTACGGGTATAAAATTCATTACCATAACCGCACTACACTATAATAATACGGTTAATCATATAAAAAAATAACGATATAAAAAAAATGACGACTATAACTATGGTTTGCGGGTAATCACCATACCATTGTTGATCCTCTTTACACTAGGGGGTCGACCCTATTTACACTATGGGGTTATATTTAAGTTGGGAACAAAAGGCATATCTTTCACTAATAAATATGAAATAGGTTAAATTCCAATATTTAATACTAATAATAATGTGGAAGGTAATTTATTGTGGACGGTTTAAGATTGTATTATTTAGTGTAAGAAATGTCGTGTGTTGTGTTGTTATATAGATGTGTTTCCGACCATTACGAAGTGCAATTTAAAATCCAACAATCTCAACAAAATAACCTCATTTTTAAATAAATATATATATAATAGAGTTAAAATTATATTGTTCTGCTCAATTTTTTTTTTAAATTTATATTGTAAATGTTTTTTCATAATGTTTTGATAGTATATATAGTAACTCTAGTTAAGCTATAGTAACCACAATTAAGTCTACTCCTACAACATATATCATGTTTGATCAAAGTTTGAATTTTTTTTTTTTTTTTTTGATCAACTTTTGAATTTGTTTCATTCGTTAATTTTTTCATTCATATTTAAGAAAATAAGTTTTGAAAACTACAACTATAATAGATTTTTCTTAAAAATATTACAATTTAACTTTTCTATTTTTTTTTTCCAAATATTACAATTGAGTTCCGATTCGATTGAGTATCGAGTCTGAATTTTGACCCAGATTTGGTCGTCCACTAATTGAGTTCTAATTGAATTGAAACTCAATTGAGTAAAATTTGAAAGATTTAAATTTTAATATTTTTTATAATTTTAAAATTTATTCAGCCAAATTAGTTAAAAATAATAATTAACAAATGATAATTTTTCTTTAAAAGTATAAACTTTAGAAAAAGTTTAAATTTGAGTCAAAAATTATATGAGAAATGAGAATGTCGTATTTTCACTGTTCTAGTTCACGTATGGCTGCTAAAATACGCCAGGTCTTCTCTGCCATATTTCAGCTCTTGAAGTGATCTATGATGGCCTTTCATTTCAACATCTCCACCTTCTCTCTCTCTCTCTCTCTCTCTCTCTCTCTGATCTAATCTTTTTCCTTCTATCCTCTGTTTACACTCTTTCCACCGGTAGAGTTTACTACATCTGCAGCTATGGCGGAGGGTTTCGAGCCTTACCATGTTCCTCAGCAGAGCCGCAGGGACAAGCTCCGAGTAGGCGGCGCCAGCAGTGGCATGGAAGCCGTGGCGTCATCCGCCCTTCTCCCCCTGTACGATCCCTCACTCCTGCCTTCCGACTTGATATCTTGTGCAGCAGCAGCATGCTTCCACAACCATAACCACCCTGCCGTCACGGAAGCTTCTGACCAAGGCTGCAAGTCCGACCCGCCTCTTCCTTTGGTAAAAGAAGAAGGTCCTTATCAGCACTACCTTCATCGTATCTATACGACCCATCCACAGTCGTCCGTGGCCGTAAACCCTAGCACTATCGCTAACATGAACTCCGACAACGGCAACAATCCTTTTCTCTTTCCTTCGCCCCACTTCCGCGACTTTACTCAGTCCTACCATAGCAACAGCAGCAACAGTGCTTTGGCTCTCTCGCTCTCTTCTCACGGCCACGACAGCAATCCCAGCAGCCATCACCACAGCAGCCTCTCCCTGCCTCTCGAACTGAACCTCCAAAGGTATGGATCGACCACCATCACTGCCGGAGGTTATCTTATCCCGACCGTCGCTACAGATGGCTTACAGATGAACGAAGCAGCGGCGAGGAGCTCGGGGCCTATGGGTCCATTTACGGGTTACTCCTCGATTTTGAAGGGATCGAGGTTCCTAAAGCCCACCCAGCAGCTGCTGGAAGAACTCTGCGACGTCGGTCATAACCCACCGGAGAAGATGGGTCCCTCGGATTCAAGCATGGTGGTCGATGTATCAATGGTGGAGGGTCTGAGCAACGGAGAAAGTAGCTCAAATAGCCTTAGCAACTGTGGAGATGTCGGAGAGTTCAGGAGAAAGAAGAGTCGACTCATTTCGCTGCTTGAGGAGGTATATGCTTAAGCTTAATCAGTCCTTCTCAGTCTAATATAATTGCATGTTACAAACTTAAAATGTGTTGTATAGGAAAAAGATTATTTCACTAAACTATTAATAAGCTTCTATATACAGTAGGAGAACAAATCCAAACAACAAAAGGATGAATGGAGTAGAGACCAACACCAAGACATGCATTGAAGCAAACTTAAATAGGTTCTACATAGGCTGCAGTTGTTGGATTTTTTAATGCAGGTGAAATTATTGAGAACTAACGTTGCCTCGGCGGTACCAAAATAATCTTTTGGTAAAGTACATATAAATATACATATACATATATTATGTAGATATAGCATATAGGGAATGAATATATGCTCAAAGATAAATTTGTTCGTTAAAGTGTCAATGACCACTGCACTCCTAATCTAAGTTCTAGATCATAGAAAAAATGGAAAAACAAAAGAATCCATATGTTTTTGAATTTAACTATAAGCATAAACCAAACCCTTCTGAGTGTATATTATATAGACTCTTTTTCTGCAAGTTTTCTTAGACTTCAAGAAAATGCAGCGTTCTTCCCTAACTTCCTCTTGACAACCCATTTCAATATCCTATTTACTTTCAATTACAAAGTTGTAAAGTGTCATCAAACATCTACATGGGGACATATTTGCTGGATGTGTAAAGTTGTTTTTTGATAAGTATTTTGTATGGTCGTTGTGGAAATTACTATACAAGAAAAGCTTCATTATACATTCTCACAAGTTAATGATATTATGTATATATATCAGTTTTTGGATTGCAATAAATACGCATAATATATTTGTTCTTTTATTGTCAGTGAATGTGATACTATTTGATTGTCCATTTTTGAATGTACCACATACTCGATGTGTAATTGCATTGATTAGTATCTCAAGATTTGAGTCATTTCATTAAAAAACATTCAACTTGCTAAAGAATTTGTTTCCCATACATAGTTGAGGCTTGAAGGTGTAAATTTTGTGGAGTATATATATCATTTAGTAAACGTATTATGATCCATTTATACGCTTATAGATTACAAAAACAATCTTCTTGTTAACAAACTTAGTTGATATGTAAAACGAAGTTGATGAAAGGTTAATTTAACTATGGACAGTTTCTGATGATACGGAAAACATCAACTATTCAAGACATGTTTTAAGTCCCATAGTTTCCTAATCGTCTTTAAGTTTCTTTTTTTGATATAGTTAGAAATGAAGAAAGCATTTAGCTACCTATCAAACATTAGAGTTTTATTAATCGTGTTACCCCCAATTGTGCCATGTCATTTGGCTTGTATTATACTTTCTTGTGTGAATCAATGGAAAATATTAATTTGTTTTTCATGCCTCAAGCATATTGTCCATAATTCTTAGGCTTTTGAAGATTAGCGGCACAATACGAATGCTTGTCCTTTGCAGTACTGTAGTGTCATTTAATCTTAACTTTTTTTTTGGAAAATCCTAGGTATGCAGGAGGTACAGACAGTACTACCAACAAATGCAAGATGTTGTGGAGTCTTTTGAGTATGTTGCTGGGTTCGGCAATGCAGCTCCATATGCCAATTTGGCAGTGAAAGCCATGTCCAAGCATTTTAGGTGCTTGAAGAATGCGATCGCTGACCAGCTACAGTTGAACAACAAGGAATGCACTCGTGAAAACCCTAATAAAAGTAAAGCTGAATCCCCAACACTCAGGAGCAACGATGGTGTCCAATATGGACAGAGACTCTCAAGTTCGGGATATCTTGATCACCAACCTATTTGGCGGCCTCAGAGGGGACTTCCCGAGCGTGCTGTTACCGTCCTCAGGGCGTGGCTCTTTGATCATTTTCTTCACCCGTAATAACCTTGATATCCTTTTTCTAGTTTGCCTTTGATTTTTGCCAAATACTTTAGGTATCTGATTCTTCTGCAATATTGTTTTACAGTTATCCAACCGACACGGACAAGGTAATGTTGGCTAAACAAACAGGATTGTCACGAAGTCAGGTGAACCTCTTGACCCACTTATCATGCTAGTTAAAGTTAATAAGTGTAGTTATTTTTCATGGTGCTGTTTTTTAAAGAAACTTGTGCTCATATCTGCCCCCAAACCTTAAGTTGAATTGAGATTATACTTTCCACACTAAATTTTATCTTCTACCTTTGTGTTGTAAAATTGAACACTCCCTCACGTGGTGCAAGTTTGCTACTGTTTTCATATCAAGCTTAAGATGAAACGCGGTGAACTCATTTACATTTTTACACACGTCATATTATGTAATACTCGAGCAATCCCGTTTGGGCGAGCATGACTCTAGTTTGAGTCTATAAGTCTATTCAAGATCAATTTACCTAATGCTTGCAAATTTGGATCATATTCAACCTGAAAGTTAAGTTAACTGTCAGTGGAAATTTCGTTTCTATTTGGGAACAGGTTTCGAACTGGTTTATCAATGCCAGAGTAAGATTGTGGAAGCCGATGGTGGAAGAAATCCACATGCTTGAGACTCAGCAGGGACAGAAATCATTACAAAGGGAAGAAAGGAGCAATAATCCATCCATACGAGCAACTGATGACTTCCCTAATTTAGTAAACTCACTTCCTTCAGAAACTCCATCAACTTCTACACAACATGGTAACGAAGCACCACACAAAAGAACCCGCAACAATTTTCCCGATGTTTCCATGAGAAGTGATGAGCGACACGAGTTACCTTATGAGCTTTCTAATAATGCACATCATCAACCCCATGCTTCTTTCGGAGAAGGGATCAGTGGTGTGAACAATACTGTTTCTTTAACCCTCGGACTTCACCAAAACAATAATGGAATGAGCTTGTCTGAACCGTTTCAGGTAAACGATGTTCATAGATATGATATTGGTCTCGAAGGAAGTAATCACGAGGGTTATGTTATTGGTGGATTTGAAGCTCAGCATCGTCACTTTGCAAGGGATGTGTATGGAGGGCAGCTCTTGCATGATTTCGTGGGATAGTAGAACATAGAGATCTGCATTGTAAGATTTTATTAGATGGATTGAATTGTTTATATATGGTCATTTAAGGGTTTTCTTGATAAGATTATTTGCCATAACGCTGAGCATAAAGGGATAAGATGTGACAATAATGATGTCCTTTGTTAATGTATTGCACTAAAAGTTGTGTCCCTTTCGAGTCTCTTCTCCATAGTCTATGTGGATTATGACTGGATTGTCGTGGGCACTAAATGGTGGATTATGATGATTCCAACCCCTCCAATAATAAGGGATATATTGAATTCGTTGTTGTTGAATAATAAATATTAAATGTTGTTTTAGTGAGTATTGAAATTAGAAGTCAATTGAGGAAAATAAAAGGTCAAAGAGCCTTATTTGTAGATGAAAGATCAAGAGTCATAGTAGATGAAATGTTAAGAGTCTTCATTACTAATTTTTATTGTTCTGTTTGCATAATGCCTATATAAAGGCATTGTTGTTTTTGGTTTAGTGTATAACTCAAAGTAATAAACAAAAGTTAAACATTCTTGTGAGTTTGATTTGAGTTATCAAATTGGTATCGGAGAGAATGGAGAGTGTGACGGGTCAAATGTCGTTGCAACGACTAATGAAGGGGAATTATGATAATTGGAGCATTCTAATGAAAGCTCTTCTCGGATCTCAAGATTCGTGGGAGGTGGTCAAAGAAGGTTTCGAAGAACGAGAAAATACCATGGGATATTCGGTGACTCAAAATAAGGCGTTGAAAGAGACACAATCGAATGATAAGGCGACACTACACATGTTGTTCCGTGTCGTTGACGAGCTAGGCTTTGAGAAGATTGCCGGTGCAACTATTTCAAAAGAAGCGTGTGACATATTAGAGAAAGTGTTCAAAGGAGCCGACCGAGTTAAGCAAGTGCGTCTCCAAACTCTTCGTGGCGAATTTGAGAGCATGAAGATGAAGGAGTCGGAAGTTGTATCTGACTATATAACGCGTGTACAAGTCGTGGTAAACCAACGTATTCGTAATGGTGAAGAGATAACTGATGCACGGGTTGTGGAGAAGATTTTGAGATCTTTAACCGACAATTTCGAGAATTTTGTGTGTGCGATAGAACAGTCAAAGGATCTTGCGACGCTTACTGTCGACGAGCTTGCTGGTTCTCTCGAAGCACATGAACAACGTAAGAAGAAAAAGAAGGAGGAGACAGCAAACAGTCCAAACCAAGGCGACAATTAAAGACGAAAAGATACTATATTCTCAAAATTTCCGATGTAGAGAGGGTGGTCGTGGAAGTCCTGGAAGAGGTCGTGGCAGTCATGAAGGGTACTATAAGGAGGATGAACAGCCGAGTCAGCCAAACTGGCGCGAAAGAGAACGCGGTCGAGGAAGAGGCGGTCGGTCGAATTATTCCAATATCGAGTGCTACAAGTGTCACAAGTATGATCACTATGCGAAGGATTGCTACTCCGACAAATGTTATAGTTGCGGTAAAATGGGGCATCTTGCTAAGGATTGTCGAGGCGATAATTAGGTGGAAGAAACAACTAACTTGACCTTGGAAGATGAAGAGAATGACGGTTTTCTCTTGATGACTCAAAATGAAGACAACATCAGCAATGCCACTCTATGGTATCTCGACTCGGGGGCAAGCAACCATATGTGCGGTCACGAGTACTTATTCAAAAAGATGCAAAAGATTGAAGATGGTCATGTGTCGTTTGGAGATGCTTCAAAGGTGGAGGTCAAATGTCAAGGTACGGTTTGTTACTTACGAATGGATGAGTTGATAGGGTCAATCCAAGATGTCTATTATGTACCAGATCTCAAGACCAACATTTTGAGTTTGGGGCAACTCACGGAGAAAAGTTACTCGATACTTATAAAAGATCGAGTACTACACTTGAAGGATAAGCATGGGCGTACGGTTTCTCTAGTCGAGATGGGAAGAAATCGGATGTACAAACTAAATTTGAGATGTGTGCGAGACAAGAAGTGGCAAACTGCCATGAACGAGGAAATTAAGGTGATTGACCGCAATAACACATGGGAGCTAGTAGAATTGTCGGAAGGAAGTCAACCTATTGGTGTAAAGTGGGTGTTCAAGAAAAAGATGAATGCTCAAGGCGAGATAAAGCGATACAAGGCGTGACTTGTTGCGAAAGGATACAAGCAAAAGGCAGGAATCGACTATGACGAGGTATTTGCTCCTGTTGTAAGGATGGAGACAATCTGATTACCCATTTCACAAGCTGCTCAATTCAAATGGACGTCAAATCGTCATTCTTGAATGGTGTGCTCAAACAAGATGTCTACATCGAACAACCGCTCGGGTACATAAAAGTCGGAAAAGAGAAGAATGTGTTAAAATTGAAGAAGGCACTTTACGGGTTGAAGCAAGCACCACGGGCATGGAATACACGTATCGATTCATATTTCAAGGAGAATGGGTTCAAGCAATATCCCTTTGAGCATGCACTTTATGTAAAGAAGAATGGAGGTAACATGTTATTTGTTGCTCTTTATGTTGATGACCTTATTTTTATGGGCAATAATGGTGAGATGGTGGAAGACTTTAAAGCCACAATGACACGAGAATTTGAGATGACATATTTGGGCTATATGAAGTTTTTTCTTGGTTTGGAGGTTAGACAAGTAGAGACATGTATTTTTGTATCACAAGAGACATATGCAAAAAAGATTTTGAAGAAGTATAAGATGGGGAATTGTAATCCTGTTTCAGCACCAATGGAACCCGGAGCAAAACTCTCAAAGTTCGATGGAGAAGAACGTGTCGATGCAAGTAAATATCGGAGTTTGATAGGAAGTCTTCACTATCTCACATGCACAAGGCCGGATCTTTCATTAAGTGTTGGCATTTTAAGTTGGTTCATGGAGGAGCCGGTTTATTCACATTGGAAAGCGTTGAAGCGGATTTTGCGGTACATCCAAGGAACGGTGTCACACGGGTTGTTCTACTCAAAATCAGAAGATTACAAGTTGGTTGGTTATTCCAACAGCGATTGGTGTGGAGATATAGACTATCGGAAAAGTACCGCGTGATATGTGATCTTTATGGGAGATACTGTGTTTACTTGACTTTCAAAGAAGCAACCGATCGTGACACTCTCGACATGTGAAGCCGAATATGTTGCAGCATCTTGGTGTGTATGTCATGCTATATGACTTAGAAAATTGTTGAGCAAGATGGAGCTAAAGCAACAAAGTGCAACTATGATTCGAGTTGACAATAAATCAGCAATTGAGTTAGCAAAGAACCCAATGAACCATGAAAGCAGCAAACACATCAATGTTCGTTTTTACTTTATCTGAGATCATGTTAAGGAAGGAAGTGTGGAATTGGTGCATTTAGCAAGTCAGCATCAAGTTGCGGGGATATCTTCACAAAACCGCTACCGAAGGTATATTTCGACAAATTCAAGAAGATGATCGGCATGGAGGATGATAGAAGCATTTAAGTTTACGGGGGAGTTTTGTTGAATAATAAACATTAAATGTTGTTTTTAGTGAGTATTGAAGTTGGAAGTTAATGGAGGAAAATAAAAGGTCAAAGAGTCTTTTTGTAGATGAAAGGTCAAAAGTCATAGTAGATGAAATGTTAAGAGTTTCATTAATAGTTTTTATTGTTCTTGTTTGTATAATGCCTATATAAAGACATTGTTGTTTTTGGTTTAGTGTATGACTCAAAGTAATAAACAAAAGTTAAACATTCTGGTGAGTTCGATTTGAGTTATCAGTTCCCCTATCAAGTTAAGGACCAAATATACCTTTGCAATAATATAGGAAGTGATTTAAATGAAGGTAGTTTCTCTTACATGCAAAAGGGACCAAAAACACTTCCCCATCTGTCAACATTTTTGTATGATTTCTTGGTCAACTGAAACAAGCTATTTGCATGGGGGAAATGGACAACGTGAGCGGGTAAAGCAAAAACATAGGAGCCAATGTGAGGTGTTGAATCACATTCCTTATTTTGGAACTTCAAAACCCTTCAAAGGCATTCTTGCACAATACCTAATTTTTGTTCATTTGTAACACCAAACTCTTCTTCTGCAACCCTATCATCCTTGCAGTCATCACTCCATCTTCGTTGCACTTGCAGTATATTTAATGGTAAACTCTATTAATATAGATTTCGGCTCGCAGAAAATATTATTTCTTCTAATTTTCTTGATGCAAGATTGAATTTTTCCAGTTCAGATCTTCATCTTCTATTACTAGAAGTATTTTCAGCACAAAAAAGCGTGTTTTTTTTTTTCTCCAGGGGAATCTCGAAAAAGATTTCTTTACGGAGTACAATGAATCCAACCGCTATCAAGTTCAAGAGGTCATCGGAAAAGGAAGCTACGGAATTGTCGGTTCAGCCATCGACACTCACACCGGAGAAAAAGTTGCGATCAAGAAGATCAACGATGTCTTTGAACACGTTTCTGATGCCACTCGTATTCTGAGAGAGATCAAACTCCTCCGTTTGCTTCGCCATCCCGATATCGTAGAGATTAAGCACATCATGCTTCCTCCTTCGCAGCGTGAATTCAGAGACATCTACGTTATTCTTGAGTTGATGGAATCTGATCTTCACCAAGTTATAAAGGCTAATAACGATCTCACTCCTCAGCATTATCGTTTTTTCTTGTATCAGCTCCTTCGTGGTCTAAAATATATGCATACAGGTTCGTGTTATTTTTCCCTCCGAATTGCTTTAAGTCTGACTATTCGTAATTGTTAACTCAATATGTAAATGGTTTCTGCAGCAAATGTGTTCCATCGAGATCTTAAACCAAAAAACATTCTTGCTAATGCTGATTGTAAACTGAAGATATGCGATTTCGGTCTTGCTCGTGTATCGTTCAATGACGCACCATCTGCAGTGTTTTGGACCGTATGTTTTGCTTCCCACATATTGAATTTTAAGATTTCCTTGCAGAATTATTTTTAAAAAAGTTGGTGTTCCTTCCTGTTAGGACTATGTTGCTACTCGATGGTACCGAGCTCCTGAACTCTGTGGATCTTTCTTTTCAAAAGTAAGTTGCATTTTGTATCATGTTCTTCCATAATATAGAACTCTGGACATAAGTTTTTATGGGAGTTTTTTTATTTCTTGCAGTACACGCCAGCCATTGATATATGGAGTATTGGTTGTATTTTCGCTGAACTTCTAACGGGGAAGCCGTTGTTTCCTGGGAGAAATGTGGTTCACCAACTGGATCTTATGACAGATTTACTCGGTACTCCTCCTGCTGAATCCATCGCTAGGGTCAGTTAACCATGATCTTTGTAATTTTTGCGTGTATACCCGTGTTAATACTCTGTTCCACATCAGATAGGATAAAGTTTAATTTTGTGAACTGGATAACAAGCTTAGAGATTTCGAGCTAGTAACTCTGCATAATGCATTAATAAGAACATGGTTTGTTTTTGTTTTTTTCAGATTAGGAATGACAAAGCAAGGAGGTATCTTGCCAATATGCGGAAAAAACAACCCGTTCCATTCACGAAAAAGTTCCCCAAGGCAGATCCATTGGCTCTTCAACTTCTGGAGCGCCTTCTCTCGTTTGATCCTAACGGTCGACCAACTGCTGAAGAGGTTAGATGAATCAACTCTAATATATATGTTTGTTGAAGTAGTGTATATATATATAGAGAGAGAGAAACAATGGTTAGTTATCATTGTCATTGATCCTGATTATACACAGGCACTAAGTGATGCTTATTTTAGCACATTATCGGATATCGGAAGGGAGCAATCCCGTGAACCGATTTCAAAGCTCGAGTTTGAATTTGAGAGGAAGAAATTGACAAAGGATGTTGTTAGAGAGTTGATTTACCGTGAGGTGATATGTAAATGTTGATTCTTTTGTATCTTGTGGCTGCATTTTACTGCTTGGTAAATAACTATCATGTATGGTGGTTGACAGATATTGGAGTATCATCCTCAGATGCTTCAGGAGCATCATAGTGGCAGCAGCCAGACAAACTTCATGTATCCAAGGTTTGTGTCGTCAAATCATTTCACCTTAAACCTTGATAATTTGTTAGGTGAAAATTCTGAAAGGGAGACTATGGAAGATACTTCCGATGCCATATCGTGAAATATTCTATTTTTTCTATAAATTTCAGCGGTGTGGATCGATTCAGACAACAATTTGCGCATCTAGAGGAGCATCATGGTACCGGTGAAGGAGGCAATCCACTTCTAAGGCATGGTGCATCTCTTCCCAGGTATATTCAATGAATATTCATGATGAAAATATAAAAAATGTGGAGTAATAACTTCAGTATATCTTAAATTCTTCCCCTATTTATTTGTCAGGGAGAGGGTTCAACAACCTAAGATTGATGTAGGAAAAGATGTTGAATCTGACAAGACCAATGAGAAGTCTGCAGGCACCAACAAAAACTTTGTGAAGAGTGCTAGCATCAGTGCTTCCAAGTGCATTGGCATTGTAAAACAAGATATGGAGGTAACTTAATTGAATTTACATCCTGAAATGCAAGTTGTTCTTTCTAGGCATGTTCATTTAAACCGGTTCGTCTGAACTGGTCTGGTTTGATTCGAATCGGTTCAGTCGAACTAGTATCAAAACCAGATCAGTATTTTTAGGCTTCAAATAGACCAGTTCGAAATAGTACCAAAAATTCAGTTCAAATCGACTCGTTTTTTTATACTGGTTTATACTTAAATTTAAATCAAACCACTTTAAACCTATATCATTTTAGAACCGGTTTGAAGCAAAATCAACTAAACCGGTCTGAAATTAAATCAAACCTAGAGATGTCTTCAATAAACCAAACCTAGAGATGTATTGGATTCTCGTATGTTGATGTTGGACAGGATTTTAGTTGGTTGTGGAACAGATTTTCAATTGGTTCAGTGTATTTTTCAGTTGGTTCAGTGTATTTTTCAGTCGGTTCAATGGTTTTTCAGTCGGATCTGTGTGTTTTTCAGTTGGTTCAGTATTTTTTCAGTCGGTTCAGTGTGTTGGACATGATTTTCAACCAGTTAAGTTTTGGTTTGAACCAGATTATTTCCGAACCAAAATTGTTATTAAAAAAAATCAAACCAAACCAGTTCGAACCAGTTATGAATCAGCTCGAACCAGCCCAGTTTTTTTTTACCTAAACCAGACCAATTTTTTTAGAAACAGAAAAAAGTACTAATTTTTTACAAACTAGACCAATTCAGTTCTGAACCGGTCTGACCCCGAACCGGTTCATGAACAAGCCTAATTCTTTCTCTATTAATTCCGTGACTCATTATTCTTTTTACAGCTGACTGAGGAGCCAATAGCAGAACAAAATGGTGAGGAGGATGTTGAAGGTTCACCTCATATGGTTGCAACACTCAATGCTTGACCATGGCTTCACTGTCACCGGCCCTAGAGAACGCAGTCTCTGTAGAATTCAGCAACCAGTTGCCACTCCTTTTTGTAGTTATATATTTACTTTTTTGGTTATTCAAATATTGATTGGGATACAATTGAAACCGATCAAGCACTCTTGGCTTCGTACCATAGTATTGCTAATATAGTTTATAATATGATGATCACCTTCGTGGGTCTGGTTTAAAGTTATTCGTGATCCCATTTGTGGATGAGACTTTACCGTTAGTTCCACCCGCGAATGGTATTTGCGAGTGAGAATTCTTAAATTTGGCAGAACCCCTCTCGCGGGTGCAGCAGTAACCGCGTCCTGAAGTTTCCTCCAGCCGAGTCGCCATGCTGTCGTCCTTCCGACACCGCCTCCGTTGTCGTAGAACCCTCTGTTGTTGTCGTTGCCGGCCTTCATCGTAGAAGCTATGCTGTTTTTTTTTATTTGTTTATTTTAATTAGATGTAATCGTTATGTAGAGTGCTTAATTATGTGTAATTGCTACATTGTAATATGCTTTTGTTGGAATTTTTTTAATTTTTTTTAATTGAATTGTTATGGATAGACATGCATCGTGTGGTCAAGACAACTCTTCACGACGGTCATTCTCTTCGCAGAAGAAGTCGATTGATCCGTCCCTTTTGTATAGTCAATCACAACATATATCACAGTACAACGCTCAATATATGGTAAACCTAATTTTACGTCTGATTAAATGTTATGTTGACATTGTTAATAATGGTTAAATATTTACCTTTAATTGAAGTCTTATATGCTCAAAACTGCTTACCAAATATGCCCTAAACTCTGTGGGAACTCCTTACCAAATGGAACCTGGGTTGGAATAACATAAACTAACCATCAAGGACGGTAAACGCTGAAATACACTTTCGTGTGTCCCAAACATTGCCTCAATTACCTTTTGTTTAGTGTACCACACTTTGCGATATGAGACAGGTTGCGTGTACTTATCTTTTGCAACTTGTTGTAAATCGCAGACTCTAAAACCCGTGTTGTGATATACATATGGATATATCAATTCAACAATTAATTTGCAATCAAGGTGTACATGATGTTGTATTGTAGTGACATTTCTAAAGGAGTGTGGATGACCTAATTTGGTGATCTCTCAGTCTTGCCCATTTTCTTTTGCATTCCTCTTAACGACCCTGAGCAGATACTACTGATTTTGTTAGCACATTTGAATGACACTACTGTTAGACTTGATCTGGCAGTGGTGCATTCACGAGCATTATTAACTTGCCACAATTTCACATGTTGTTGGAGGACAACTTTTGTTTCATATTCAACACCTACTTGAAAATAATTTGTACCCGAAGAGGATTCTCGTTCAGTTTTCCCTCTTCAGTCTCCCCCTTAGTGAGTCTGCAGACTCCGCTCTCTCCCGCTTCTCTCTCTCTCTAGTCTCCGCTCAGTTCCAGCGACGCCGACCAATAGTTCCTGCATACGAACATTTTTGTCTAAACAAAACAGTTGACAGTTTCATGCGTTTAGCGTATCCTTCATCATCAACTTCAAGGTACTTTCACCTTGGGTCCACTAGTTATATATATATATATATTTCAAGATACTTTCGATTTGGACCCACTAGTTATGTATAATAGTATATGTTGTATATATATATATATAGTTAACAACATGTGAGCACTCATCACTCAAATTAGACGAATTCATAATTTCATTTGCTAAATTTAAGTTTGAACGGTGATTGTGTTGAATATTATTTTTGCATGTGAAATAGGTTTTTCATTACATATGTGGTAGTAAATATGTGTACACGGTTAAAATTGTGGTTAATAAGTACGGTTATGAATATGATTACGATATTAAAAAATGTATACGTAATGATGATATTTGTCATGCTCGTACTATACCGTCCTAAGTAAAACTCACGTATCTCTGTTAGCTATTTTCTATATTTTGGTCAAAAAAAAGCTATTTTCTATATAAACCCAAACGTCTTTCTTGAACCAAATGTGTATAAACAAATTTCTTGTTTGACCAGTAACATGGACATTGAGCTAGTTCACGTAAGAAAATCAAATTGGAAAAATTCAATTCGACATATGTTGGAACAAGTCGGTCTCCGTTATACAACTGTCTATATATATGTGTTTGAGATGAATATATCTATATTCCTCAACATATAATATGTGAGCAGACAAGCTGTAACCAACTCCTTCCTCTCTGATTAGTTGCTTTGGATTTGGATTAATTAATATTCTGTTGTTGTAAAATGGGTTTCCCGACGGTGATAATCGTCTTTTTTGTAGTTATCGTTGTCTTATTTGTCGTATCTGTTATTTTCGGGCTACTCTGTCCAAGTGCACGAGCAGGAGGGGGTGGGGGTGGGGGTTGGGATGGGGGTGGGGGTGGGGGTGGGGGTGGGGGTGGGGGTGGGGGTGGGGGTGTTGAAGGAGGCGACTTCGGCGGTGGAGGCGGAGACGGAGGCGGTGGAGGCGGAGACGGAGGCGGTGGAGGCGGCGGTGGCGGCGGTGGCGGTGACGGAGGCGGTGGGGGAGGCGGCGGCGGTGGCGGCGACGGAGGGGGAGGCGGCGGTGGCGGTGGGGGAGGCGGCGGTGGTGCATGCTAGTTTATTAATCCAGCTTGCGGTTACAGCTTCTGTGCCTGTTTTTTCCTCACCTCTCTTGTCTCTCTTTACTTCGTTTTTAGTTAATGATGGTGTTAGGAATTCTTTATTGTTCTACACATAGCTGCGTTATATTAACTCTCTGCATCTCTTTGATGATTGGTTGATGTTGCTTCAACTTACTAGTTTCAAATTTTGTGACTATCGAGTCCCATACTTCCAAATGTCTATAAAGTAAGCCCTAAACCCTTCTAAAGTGGACAACATTCAATTGGTCCCAGACCTTATCTTTAATCCTTGAACTGTTTCCTGTACCATCATCAAAAAAAGGAAACACAAAATGCTTAGCAAAGAATGACATCTTTTCTTTATGTTATAAACGATAAAAACGTCATACATATTCCAAAACAAGTCCAGACTTCATCTTGGGAGGAAATTACATCCATTGCCTCATACTCAATTAACTTGAAACATTTATTATTTTGTATGACAATAAAGAACAATATTTTGATACAAAATGAATATAATAAATGAGGAAGTGAGAAAGAATTTGTAACATACCCCCTGAGAATCAATTATAATAAATGAGGATGTGAGAATTAATTAGAAGATTCAGAAGAATTATAGGGCTTCTCGAATTATACATGTTGAATCCACGTCATCTCTGTTACACAAATTAATTATTCACAAATCAATAAAAAACTTTCTTTTTGACAACTAATAGTATGATTAAACCTTATATGTCTTAATAATAGAGGTTGTTGACAAATTAATATAGATGAAGAGAAATTAGTGGAAACATATTTAAAAATATTTATTAAATAAATATATTTTTATATTAAAGGTAATTGGAGTTATTTTAAATTAAAATTTCACATACATACACATAATAAATATTTGAGCATTGGATATCATATTATATTAACTAATACATTTTTTTTTGAATATTTTTATTTATTAATTATGATATTATGTGTTAATTTAAAATAATTTTTGGCATAGCAGTAATAATTTTGTATTTTTACATTTTACTTTTATGTTTGAAATTTTACATGTTATTTAGTGTTTTTTTTCTAAGAAAGTAATTGATGGTTTATTATGTTTTTATAGTTAAGTTCAACATAATTTATCATCTAGTTAAATTTTTGTATAAATATATTGGTACTTTTTCTTACAAAAACATATATAGGTATTCATTATGCATTTATCTATGAAATGTTCTCTAATTGTTTAAATTAAAGTATTTTATTATATATATTAAAAATTGTATAAACATTTACTAATATGTTGTTAATGCATTCTCTTCAACTTAACTTTTATGTTCTTTATTATTAATTATCGTGTATTTTTAACGAATATTAAATTGAATATACATATTTTAATAACTCTAACTACTCTACCTTTTATAGTAATTATTACTTATGTTGTATACCAATTATGAACATATAAAAAAGATATATCTTTTAAAAACAGTAATAATAATTAGAATTTTGATTCATATGATAAAATTTATATTTTAAACATAGTCTTATATATGTTTGTATAATTTATTATTTTTAATTAGACCCATTTTAATATATTGAAATTAATAAAACCCTAATAAATTAATTTTGAATTACAATCCTAAAACTATAAATATAGATTTGTGAATAAAATATATTAAAAATCCATAATTATTATTAGATTTTCTACCCAAAAATGAAGAAACCTAAACTTGAAAAAATATATGAAAATCTTGACTAATTAGTTTGTAATAAATGTGATAAATTGAATCGGTTTTTTAGGTTCAATGTTGTGCTTTGGAGCAATTTTAAAGCATCCACATGTACAAAAATATGATGTTACATAGGCAATTGTAACATACATTTTAGGTGGACCAATAGAATTGATTAGAAAAATTCATTTTGCTTATTTGTCAACATTATATACATCTTAGCCAAATTAATATATAGATAGATAGATAGTAGAAAACACACACACACACACAAATAATTAACGTGTAAAAGTACATAATCCATCATCAGTTTTTCATGTTGATATGTATATCGTTATGTGTGTGATTCCTGTTTTGTGAAGGATGAAGCAACTCTAAACCTAGATAAGATAACTTAAGAGTATACTGAATGTTTTCACTCACAAGTTCGGACTTTTGAGACAGTTGATTACGTCGTACATCTTAAGTCTCACATGGTATCAGAGCGCGCATGTTCAAATCCTGACGACGCCGAAAATATTGATACACTCCCATTAAAGGTCGAGGTCGGGCACTAAGTCCATGGGTAAACTGATGTTCATAAACATCCGTTTAAGGGAGGATGTTAAGATGACTTAACAGTATACTAAATCTCGTCACTCACAAGTTCGGACTTTTGAAACAGTTGATTAATGCGTACGTCTTAAGTCTCACAAACCTTTCTTATCGGTTTAGGTTAATAGCCTTCGTACGAAGCCAAACCAGTTTGAAAAGTGAAGAATATACGTGTTTCCTCATATTATTTATTAAATTAAACTGCATGTTATGAAGCTAAAACTTAAAAAAAAAAATAATCGTTTTAAAGCTAAATTATATATATAATTTACAAGAAGATAAAGAAAGTATTTTTAAAACTCTTGCTCAATATACGAGTATGTAATACAACGAAATAGTCAACTTATTTGATATCATGGTCTTTTAGCTTTTTGTCATGGATATCATCTTCTTCTTCATAAGTTGTTTTAGAAGCTTAATCATTAAGATGTCCATATAAAAATTGACTCGTGTTTTTTTTTTATTTGTTCGGCTAGGAAATCGAAATTTAAAATTCTAAACTTTTGATGGTATGACTGGAATTAGGCAAAAACTGCAAGAAATTTATATTCATTTGATGCCATAATGGTATCTCTTCTCTATCATTTTTCATATGGATGGATAGATCCTTAACAAATAAATACATCCATATTGATTGGTATACCCCGTTACATCATTTCACCAATAATCTTCACAGGAGCATATCCCTCCTCTAAAATGGTGAAAGCAATCCGAATCTCTTAAGATAACATGTCGAGAATACACCCTGGATATGAACTTCATAGCAAGACTCTGCTCCTTCCCCTTTTCGTCCAAATCATGGAGGGCGAAACTCCTGTCTGGAACATATCCAAATCTCTTAATCAAACACATGACTTCATCAATTTTTCCGTAAATTTCCTTAATCTGAGGATGTCCTTTGTCTTCTGATGTAAAAGTATGGATTTTGCTGTTAATCTCCAATCAACTAATCCCAGGCTTCATTTTTTTTTCCTCGTATATGGATGAATCAAGTGTTGTTATGTCAATTTCATTTAGATTTAACAAGAAAAAATAAATAGAGAGCACTTTGTCATAACTTCAACAGTACAAGTAGTAAAATTTAAAAAATCAAAGTTTATACAGACTTTTGTAAAGTAACAAAAATTCGGATAGTTTTTTAGTATTTAATTTTAACTTAGCATTTAGCAGTGTTTATAATTTTTTTAAAAAATTATATATACTAGACTCCGGCATGCGCTACGCGCGTGCATGAGGTCTTACGAGAACATGATCAACCCGACTCCTAGGATAATACAAGAGTTGATCACTTCATAAAAATATTATTAATGTAAAACTAAACTTAATTTGCATAAGATAATGAAATAATAAAATTTAAAAACTCTTAAATACTTTTAAAAAATTGCTCGAGCGACCGGGAGCATATAACACTATCAAAAGGAATCCCGGTCGCTCGAGCAATTTTTTAAAAATATTTAAGAGTTTTTAAATTTTATTATTTCATTATCTTATGCAAATTAAGTTTAGTTTTACATTAATAATATTTTTATGAAGTGATCAACTCTTGTATTATCCTAGGAGTCGGGTTGATCATGTTCTCGTAAGACCTCATGCACGACCAATGACGATAACGTGCACGCGCGTAGCGCGTGCCGGGGTCTAGTATAACCATTAGGGAAATACACTTAAGTGGATTACAAAAATTTCAGTACAGTTTAGTAGTTAATTAGATATATCTATATATATACGCAACACATATCTACATATTATGAAGGTACATCGTTGAGTTTATTCCAATTTTACTCTAAACACTTGATTAAAAATATTATTTGAATTGTAAAACTAAACTTAAATTACCTAATATAATTAAATAAAATTAATTTTGTTTTAAATATTTTTAAAAAATTATTCGAGCAACCGGGAGTTTCTTTAGTAGTGGTTCTTGGTCCCGGTTGCTCGAGCAATGTTTAAAAAAAATTTGCTACTAATAATATGATCAAACAAATATATGTTGATATTTGATAAAGTTGACATTGCGCATTGTTTATAGTCATACTATGAGTATTTTCACTCGCATATCATGTCATAATATCTCATCTCATATCAACTATCGCGTAATGCCCGACCTCGAACTAATTTCTATGAGTATTCATATAGGCTATTACAACGACTATTACAAATCTATCATGATAACATCAACTATCGTTTAATGCTCAATCTCGAACATTCTATGAGTAATTTTCACTCATGTATCAATGTCATACTATCTTATCTCATACCAACTATCGCTAATACTCGACCTCGAACTTTCTATGGGTATTCATACCAACCTCGAACTTTCTATGAGTATTTTCACTCAGACAACATTCGTAGGATTCAGTCCTATGCGCTCATACTATTTGAGATTTAAAACGTACACTCATAAGTCAGAACTCGTCAATGAATGCATTCAATATACTCTTAAAGTATCTTAACACGTTCACTACCATATCTATAAAATAATGACTATTACAAATCTACTATGACAACATAAAGAAATTCCCACTAATTTGCACAAAAAAATAAAATTATATATTTGATCAATTTATTTCTTGTTTTATTACTTTGATATTTTTAGAGTTAAGTTTAATTATATTTTAATTTCAGATATATTTATCAAATGTTTAATTCTCATATCAACACCTCAAGCATGATAAATATTTATCATATTTGTTTCTAATAATATGATAAAAATAATATATGTCGATATTTGGACAAAATACGTATTTTACTTTCGGCATCCAACCAACCTTTCTTTGAGTATTTTACTCCCGACATCCGATCGGTCTTTCTTTGAGTATTTTACTCCCGACATCCGACCGACCTTCGTTTGAGTATTATAGTCCCGACATCCGATCTTTCTTTGAGTATTATACTTCCGACATCTGACCTTTTATTGAGTATTATACTCCCGACATCTGATCTTTCTTTGAGTATTATACTCCCGACATCCGATCTTTCTTTGAGTATTATACTCCCGACATCCGTCCTTTGTTTGAGTATTATACTCCTGACATCCGATCTTTCTTTGAGTATTATACTCCTGACATCCGACCTTTGTTTGAGTATTATACTCCCGACATCCAAATTTTTTCGACATCTGACCTTTCTTTGAGTATTATACTCCCGACATCCAACCTTTCTTTGGTTATTATACTGTCGATATGCCCGGGATTTGAACCTGGGTGCTATCAGTATCTATAATTTAAGACGCACGCCTTAACCAACTGTCTCATAAGTTCGAACATGTCAGTGAATACATTTAATATACTCTTAAGATCTCTTAACAAACTCACTATCATGTCTATGAAACAACGATTATCAAAAATCTAATGTGACAACATCAAAATATTACCAGAAAAATTTACCCCAAAAATTAAATTAGATATATTTGATTAACTTTTTACTTATTTTTTTATTTTGATATTTTCAGAGTTATTTTACTTTAATATTTCTTGAGTTCATAAAGTAGGATTGAGATTTAGGTAAATTCATATTCTAATTTTATCTTATGAAATGTAGAGTTAAGTAAAGAAATACTCATAGAATCTAAATTTGACCAATCCCAAAAATATATTATAAATATAATAAATAATAAGCACTGAAAATTAATATTGATTTTTATATTTCAGTAATTCGTAAAATATTGTTTCAACACATCACCTGAGTTATTTTAATTTTGTAGTAAAATATTTTTTGTTACTTTTTTCTCAACATGTAATACCTAAATTTTGGATAACATTAGTTTGGAGTAATAACATATTAACAACTTTGGGCAGCTGGAATCATTTATGCATTAATATTAATAATATTAAAAAAAGTATAATATTTTTAAACATTTTAATAATATTATTATTTGAAAATACTATATAATTTATAATTATCAATATAAAAAATATATACATTAATCAAATATCTCCTTTCAAATTTGAATTTTTTTTTGTATTTATTGCTTCACGCGATATATTATGTATATTCAACATATAAATATAGTACATTTTGATAGATTATAATTCTATTTTAATTTATAGATGAAATGTATTTTTATAACGTCAATGCTCACAATTCAAAAACAATTTAACTTCTTGGAAAGAAGAGAGAATATTTTGAAGAAACAAATATATATAATTAATTGTAGAAACATTAAAAAAGTCACAATTACCAAAAGAAAAATATGACGACTTGAGAACATAATATACAATTATCATTATTATTTAAAATTGTAAAGTTATATAAAATAACAAATATAGTAATTAAATTAAATAATTTTTAAAAAATTGGATAAATAATAAATGGTTTTTCTTATTCTACTCGAATTTAAATTTCACACTTGATTATATTGTACATTTTAAATTTCAAACTTGATTATATTGTACATTTTAAATTTCAAATAATAGATAATGCATATTTGAAATATTAATTCAATCTAATTTTTATCAGTTGTAGATGATATTATAACTTTTATAAGTGATTTAAGTCTTTAGATTCATTGATCTCTTAATATCCAATAAAGTGAAAATATAATTTCATTTGTTAGCGTTATATAAAAAAATGGTGCATGAGAAAAAAGAAAGAGATAGTGATAAGGGTGTAGCTGGTTAATACGTATGTCTTCAATTATAAGGTCATAGGTTCTAATCTTTGTAGAAATATTTTTTCATAACATTTTAGAGAAGACATTTAAATGACCAAAATAGTCATGATAAATGTAACATAATTAGATTATTAAAGGGTATTTGTGTCAATTTACAGACGACGGTTACAAAAACCATTTCTGCCTTAATAATATAGATGTTATGTATAATATTAGCAAATATAGTTATAAAAGTAATACATAATAAATTAGTAACATATTTGTATTATAATATTAAAATTATTGTAAGTATACCTATAATATACCATTATGTTGATATTAATAATTGAAGATAAAATCATTAGTATATGATTGTTAATTGTTATTAATAGTATATTAAAAACATTATGTATAATACGTATTATTAATAATAATATTATAATCTTAATATTACATTTTAAGGATCCAAACGATTGATGTTGATTATTTATTCTTACGTAATTTTAACAATAATAAAGGGTATTTTACTTAATATTATTATCCTTACGTAATTTGAGGTTGATTTTTATTCTTGAGCAAACGATTGTTGCAAACAACTATGCTTTTTAGTTGGAAATTGAAGAGATTGTGTGATAATGGAGTTGAAGATTGGAGAGATGTGGGATAAAAAATTATGTTGGAGATTGGAGAGATGATGATTGGTAGGATAGTGGGAGAGAGAGTGATGTGGATAAATAATAAAATAATATGGAGAGAGAGTGAGGTGGATAAATAATAAAATGTGAAATGACTAAAATAGTTTATTAAATAATGTATGTATCTAACAGTTTCATGCAATTAAAGGGTATTTTAGTAATTTAAACTGATGACGGTTACATAAACATGTTGAGCCTTAATAATATAGATATCGTAATTTCATATACATTTTTTTATTAATGTAACTTATTTGAGTGTGTTTTATGGGTAAATTCTTATTTGAGTGTGTTAAATTAGCCAAATATGTCCCCATCATATTTCACTGCTAAAATGAATGAAATTTTGAAGAAAGCTGTATTAAATAATAAGTTAACACGCGGTGATGCATTAAAAAACACAACAACTATCCAAATGCGTAATCCCTTCGGGTTCGGGCCCAACTAAGAAGACACGGTTTCCAAATACGTCTTCATTGAGAAGACTGTTTTGAACTCTTCATCCCTTCGGGCGCCACGACGAACAAGAATCGTCAAACTTCAAAGACAATACGTAATTTCTTCAGTCTCTGTAAGAGTTTTAACGTTTTCGAATCATCCACATCTTCAACTTAATTAATCGATTAATCATTATAATATTGTGTAACGATTTCGTATTTTATTCTTTAATACGAGGTAGAGATACGACCACAATGACGATATAATTATGACCTAGTCAAAAGAGTGAAACTAAAAAATCTAAAAATTGTGGTTATAATAGCACTATTATGGTGTGGTACGGTTATGATGATGAATTTACTATCCGTAATGGTTATGATTATAATATTTTAGTCATACTCATTGTTATTATATAAATATAATAATTATTTAATATGAATATGTACTAATAATATAATTAAGATTTTCACTTTCAGATTTTATGAATTTATAATTTCAGATGATAGCGTTTGTGATAAGAAATTCAATTTTAGCTGACACTGGATTGAAAATTTCAGTAATCCAGTCGATGGTGGAGAATGAGTTTGGTTCAAAAGTTGGATAGGGCTAATCACTTAATTGGTTACACATGTTTCACAATTGTGCAGAATAGTTATATATGTTTCAAAATGTGATTAATTGGTTTTGTTATGTGACTAATTGGTTACACATGTTTTTCCTAATGTGATTAATTGATTATTCCGTTAGTAAACTATTAATTTGAACGTTAATTAATTTTTTAACATATTATTGAATTGTGAAATGACTATTATGCCCTTAGTTGTATTGAAGAACACAGAATCGTGTTGAAGAACAAGAATCGAATCAAATTCGATTCGATGTTCTTGAAGAACCAGAATCGAATCAAATTCGATTCGATGTTCTTGAAGAACCCAGAATCGCAATTCCGAAGGTGTGGTACTCCAAGCAAGTAGTGTTGGAGTCTTTATACGGAACACACGAAAAAAAACCTTTGTAAATCTCCCGCGACTTCTCTCAGCCATGTCCGTATACATCCATGGGACAGACTATGATTTTTTGCCCAAAAGAGTAAATGTTGAAACTCAAGTAGCCACATTTCGTACGATGTTTTGGTCATTCGGTCCAGTCATTGAAGGATTTGTCCATTGCCGGTCACTTATAAGTATTGACGCGACGCATTTGTATGACAAATATAATGGAAAAGTTCTCGTAGCCGTATCATATGAAGAATTCTAACAACGACATCTATCCTTTGTCATTTGGTATTGCAGATGCAGAGACAAATGAGAGTTGGAACTGATTTTTGCAGCATCTCCGGGATAACGTGACGAAGGATAGAGTTGTATGTCTAATGTTTGACCGACACAGAGCAATAATTAACGCGGTAGAGAATGTATACACTCAACATGATCTTGGAACACATCGCTTTTGCGTGCGTCATCTAGCGAGTAATTTCAATCACACCTTCAAAAACGTAATTCTGAAAAACAGTTGTATATAATGGCTAGTACCCCTGATAAACGTAAGTTTGATGTGTGGTATTCTAATCTATTAACTCTGCAAGATGGAAAGTACCGCGATTGGATTTCGAACATCCCCCTTGAGAGATGGGCTCTTGCGTACGATGGAGGCGCTCAATATGGAAACATGACAACGAATTTGGTAGAAGTGTATAACGGAGTGCTGAAAGGGGCAAGGACATCATAAGTGTTGTTTTGTATAATAATTGTTTTGTTTTTCACATGTTATATATTTGTACTGTTTAGTGGCAAAAATGTGAATGTCAAAATGAAATGCAACTTGTGGCATTAGTCTTCTTATATACGTAGGTACGAGCATTCAATTTTTTGGAAAAAAAATAGTTGAAAAATTAGGTATCTTCTAGGTGACGCCTTTTGAGGGGGGGGGGGGGGGGGGGTAAATGAGGGTTTTCTAAGATATGTCATATTTTGAAGTTTCTCCAAAAAAATTAAGACTAGTAGCTACATAATAGAAAATATGAATGCAATAGTTAGTTTAGGAATATCCAAATACGACAGTCTAAATATAGATAATTTAGGAACATCCAAATACGTCTGATAATCAACAAATGATAAGCAAAACTACAAACTGAAGACTACAAACTACTCTGAATTAAGGTTGATCATGGGCGGGCCGGTCCGGTCCTGAAGGCAAGACCGAGACTGAAATTTTGGTCTTGCCTTTTGGAGGACCGAGACCGACCTCAACCAAAAAAGCCCGCCCGAGTTGGTCTTTCTTGTCTCGGGACGGTCTCAGTCCTGGACCCAATCTGCACCCCCAAAAAACAAACTATGAGTTCACAGTATTCTTTAGTAAAAGGCGAAAGAATAGTTCACCTCTAAAAAAACACTATGAACTCACTATATTCTTTAGTAAATTTATCAGGATGCAGCTTTTATAGAGATAGAAAACCTCCAAAATCCACATTCCTTTCGGTGTGGTATTATGAAAATGTCAAATCCACATTCATTCGGTCTGGGACGGTCCTAAACGAACTTTCGGGAAAAAACCTGAGACCGAGACCGACCTTAAAGAAAAAAAACCGCTCGCTCGGTCTCGGTCCTAGTCAGGCCGGTCTTGTCGAGAATTCGGTCTTACAGTCTTTTTTGATCACCCCTACTCTGAATCCTCCTCATCCTATGAATCCTCCTTCTACTCCTCATGACGATGTTCAACAACTCTAAATTTACGATATGGATCAGATGACCCTCGACTAGAACTTTCTCCACCGCGACCACGTGTTGGCACACCCCGTCCACGCCCATAAGCACTTCCTTTGCCACGGACTGGATCAGAATACCACGAAGTCCGTAGACCCTGCTTCTAACTTGGTGACTGAACGACCTCTTTAGGAATGCTCACCTATTAAGAAAAATATGAATAATTAGCATTATGACGCTCTAAGTAATACACATCATTTATGCGGTAGAACAAACCAACAAATAAAAAAAATTGACTTGTATCCTAATGGATGTATCTCTCCAGCCGAGACTTCACCATGAATCACAGGGTGACCAATATGGAAGTGCTCCCATGACCATAACTGTAATAGAAAACCTCCTTACGAAATTTCTAATAACCAATATTAATAATATCACAAGACTTTCACATAGTTTACCTACACAAGGACGATACAACCGTGGAATGTTGCACAGTTAAGTTCATATGCCTCACACAATCCACGGTACGTAGCAGCCAACATAGCTGAAGCCCAACTGTATTGTGCTGCTCGTTCTAAATCTTGTAGTAGAGGTAAGTATATCAACGACACATTATCTTTATTTGTCGTTGTAAACAACACACCACCAATTATCAACAAGATGAATTTCCTCGCTTGTTGTTCGACAGTGAGATTAGGTTGAACTAAATGTTGTCGTAAAGTTGTCATTTTCATAAAATCTTTACGACCCTGTAGATTTAGGCCCAACAATTCCAAACATGCACCGACCATGTCTTCCTCAGGTGCATGGTCATCAGTTACTGCCTCTCCGTGTACTCGTAGTCCTAGTACCACATCGACATACTCAAGTGTTATAGTCATCTCCCCATGTTTGAGATAGAACGTATGTGTCTCGGGCCGCCAACGCTCGCACAATGCGGTCAAAAAGTTATGATCTAGCTTGGGATGTGACATAATAACTGTTGGATCTTAATATCTTGAAAGCTGACTTGGCAGTGAATTGAATGCAAAAGAAGGATGAGTATTGCTCTCGCCTTAGCTCCGGTGAACCTGCAGGAAGGGGATTGTATGATGTAGGCGAGTCGACCACTAGGAAGGTGATCGATACCTTAATGCTCTTCCATCCTTCGCCCAGAATTACCGGCAGGGTTATTACTCCCAGCGGATAAGTCGTTCTCCCAGCAAAACCAATCAATTGTAAATCGACCATCTTCAGGTCACGCTTGGACTTGCCCATCTTCTCAAAGGCGTCCAAAAATAGGATATCTGTCGAGCTTCCTCCATCGATCAGAATTCTTTTCATGTCACAATCGTCGACGTCGGCTGTGATAACCAGGGCATCATTGTGAGGGGTGGTGACATGTGCCAAGTCATCTTCAGAGAATGAAATGACAATGTCCTCTTCAGGTCGATGTCGCTTTCCCATCTGGACCGCTGTAGAAATCTGAGTCGCATAGATCTCCCTTGCATGTGACCCCTCGCCTTCGGCACCAAACCCTCCAACAATCAGGTTGATCACCCTCCTGCTCTGGGATGGGCCAGATTGCTCATGCGGAGCTGGCGAGTGGTTTCGGCGTGGTGGCATTCGACTCCTATCTCGTCGAGCCACAAACTTTTTCAACATTCCTCTCTGTATCAACTTCTCGATGTCGCGCTTGAGGATATGGCAATCATCGGTCTTATGACCCTTACACTTATGATATATGCAATATCTCTCAGTGTCTTTTCCCATGGGCTGACCACTCCTCCGAGGCATCGGTGGCTTTGCTAGAGACATTCTTTCCATCTCGACTAGTACTGCCGAGATCTGCGCGTAAAATACTCGGGGACCTAAGGATTTCTAGGCCCTGGGTTTTCTGTTCAAGACTTGATGTCTCGACCCTTCTTGTCCTTCTTACCATCGCGTCGGGGCTCAGGAACCACCCTTAGCGATGTCGTCAAGAAATTGGCTTCGGCATTCTCCCTCTCAAGGTCTATGAAACCTTTCACCCTTGCTGCCAACTCTTCCATCGTTTCTATTTCCTGCACGTGGCTTGCACAGCTTCCTCGAGGCTTTGTTGGCCACATCCAGTCCTCGGTATAAGGCTCAAATTATTTCCCCATCTGCGACCCGACGATCTATCTCTGTGACGTTTTTATGGAAACGCCCGTAAAAGTTGGTCAGTGACTCTTCTGGTTGTTGCTTGACTGCATCTAAGGAGACCACACTTTTCATAAGTTGGCGCTCGCCCATGTATCTTTCCATAAATTTATTCTTCAGCTCGGACCAAGTCCCTATTGATCCTGCATGGAGACCGAAGAACCAGGACGACGCTGAGCTCGAAAGGGTTGACGGAAATAACAGGGCTAAGTGATTCAGATCGTTCGACTTACCCAGCAGAGAGGCTTTATGCTTGTTGACGTGGATAATGAGGTCGCCTCCACCACTGTATTCAGGGATGGCCCTGGCGACGACATCCTTTAGGATTTTGATGGCGACCAGGTCAGGGAGCCGCGACGGTCGCTCGCCGCTCCTAGAGCCTTTTGCTGATAAGCTCCTCCACCTGGTCAAGAGTGCATTGGTTCGGCTGCCCTTCCATTTGGTATGAAACTAGATGGATTGATAGAATAGGTGGTTGCTGGCGGCTCAGTGGACGCCTGAGGTAAGGACTGGTGTCCCGATGTCATCTCTTGATCTTCCTGAGGAGCTGTGGTGCCTGAATTTCCAGTTTCTGCTGGCCTTGGCCCTGCGGCTGCGGGGCGAGAATTTTCCTGATGGTCTCCAGGAGCGATATCATCTCTGGGGTCAGCTGGATGTTTTCCCCAGCCACATGGGCGGTTTGCGGTGCTGGAATCTCCGTGGTGTTGGGAACGGGAGCTGGTCTGAAATTGCCGACGTGTTCTCGGGCCGGCCTCGGGGGGACGACATTAGGTGTTGCTTGGCTAGCAGGTTCTTGGTGGAGCGGCGAAGCTGCGACGGAATCAGAGCTGTCTGAGGACTGCTCATTGACCTGGTTTCGACGATTGATTTTGGATCGAGTTTGCATGATTGTTTTACTTGATTCCCACAGACGACGTCAAATGTTGGATCTTAATCTCCTCAAAGCTGACTTGGCAGTGAATTGAATGTCAAAGGAAGAATGGGGATTGCTCTCGCCTTAGGTCTGGTGAACCTGCAGGAAGGAACGCAATAGAGGGGGTGTCTCCGGGTCCCTCTTCGATGCTTAAATGAGTATATGTGTGTATATGAACTCAAAACGTAAATGACCATATGGAAAACAGAGGTATTTATAGAGTAAATATACCAAACCGTTAGAGGCAACACACTATCTTAGTGAATATTGTGTTGATGAAGATTAGGATAGCAGATATTACGATTATGGCGTAATGTTGCAGTTACCGTATGTAATCTTTAGAGAATATGTGCTCGAGATATGCGGGATATCGTGGCCATATCTTTAGTGACGGTTGGCGGGACCAGAAATGAGAGGTTAGGCTCTCTTGGGCGAGCACTCCTATGGCGAATAGTAGGAGTCTACGACCTTGGCTGATGGCGACCGGTGATGGAGCTTTTGGCGTCCACTTTGTCTTGGGTTCGATACTAGGCTACTTTATGAGGGCCAGATCAACCTTAACATGGGTCGGCCCGGTTCGAGTGACATGGGTTTCACCCCCTGCAAAGTTATTGGGCCTCTATGGCATTTTCCTTATTGGGATGTCACTATCAATAGCCAACAATAACTACATCCCATAATCCAACCGCTTGGACAATAGCTTTAGCTTCTTCTGATATTAGATTATCCTCTAATTTTAAACATCTAAATGTTATTTGTTGTTTCTCGCTCAAGTCTGAAGAACGATGTTGATATTGTCCCCATAGTACCGATTTGTCCAACGGATCAACGTTAACAACATTTTGACCAAACGAATGACTCGGTATAATTACGTGTGGAGGCATTTCAACTCTACAATTAAAGAGTAGAAATTCTTAACTTACATTTCCATATATAATTAGGCAACATTTAATTAACACACTAATTATGATAATATTTTTAATTAACAAAATGATAATAAACAAAAAAATGAGGATTCTCCAACAAAAATAAGTACGTACCTGAGCTAAGCTCTTCAACGGCGGAGAGGGAGGGAGGGTGGCTGACCAAGGAAGAGTTCGGCTGAGCTGGCGGGGGGCTAGGGAAGAGTTGGGTGGGGTGCGACTGTGAGGGGTGCAGGGGTTATAAGGGGTGCGACTGTGAGGGGTGGAGAGGGTGGAGAGGGGAGGGGAGATTTAAGAAGGGGGCAGGGATTTAATGGGGTTGTCCGGGCTAGGGTTAATGAGGTGCTACTGGTAGTAGCGTTTAAAAAAACGTTACCTATGATTAGCGTTTTTACAGAAAACGCAACTCACGGTAGCGTTAATTTAAAAACGCTACTCACACTAGCGATTTTTTAAAATCGCTACTCACACCTGCATTATTGTAAAATTACTACTACTTGTGGCGTTTTAGAAAAAAACGCTATTAGCCATTATATGCATATGCACATTTTTCTAATTATTTATTTTAATATATAATTTTTTTAATATATTTTTTTAAATAGTTACCTTTTGAAAAAATTCTATATTTCAAGGTACTTTCGCTTTTGGACCCACTAGTTATATATATATATATATATTTCAAGGTACTTTCGATTTGTTATATATATATATATTTCAAGGTTCTTTAGATTTGGACCCACTAGTTATGTATAAATATAATTGTATATGTATATATATATATATATAGTTAACATGTTATCACTCAAATTTGACGAATTTATAATTTCGGGTATTTGTGAAATAGGTTTATATATTTATTAAAATAATATTTATGATATTAAAAATTGTATCGTGTATGATTATGTTTATAATATGTAATTTAAAAATAAGGTAGGATTAAGCTATTTGTATATATATGAACCAGACCCTAATTATGATGTGACCTAAGTAAAACTCACGTCTATCTGTCCAGTATTTTCTATATAAACCCAATCGTCTTTCTTGAACCAAATATGTATAAACGAAAGGATTAAATTAAATATTCTCACCTCGATGTCGGAGGTGATGGTTTTTGTAATTTTCGGTGTCGTAGTTGTCGTATCTTTTATTCTCAGTCTTCTCTGTGGGGGCAGTGCACAAGCAGGAGGAGGTAGGGGTGGGGATGGTGGTGATGGTGATGGAGGAGGCGACTGCGGCGGCGGAGACGGAGACTGCGGCGGTGGGGGCGGAGGTGACGGAGGCGGTGGAGGCGGTGACGGAGGCGGTGGAGGCGGAGGCGGTGGTGGGGGAGGCGGCGGTGGTGCATGTTAGTTTATTAATCCAGCTTGCGGTTACAACTTCTGTGCCTGTTTTTTCCATCTCTTGTCTCTCTTTACTTAGTTTTTAGTTAATGGTGGTGTTCGGAATTCTTTATTGTTCTACACATAGCTGCGTTATATTAACTCTCTGCATCTCTTTGATGATTGGCTGATATTGCTTCAACTCACTAGTTTCAAATTTTACGATTATCGAGTCCCATACTCCCAAAATGTCTGTACAGTAAACCCTAAACCCTTCTACAGTGAATCCCAGACCTTATCTTTCATCCTTGAACTGTTTTCTGTACCATCATCAAATAAAGGAAACACAAAATACTTAGCAAAGAATGACGTCTTTTCTTTATGTCATAAAAGATAGAAACGTCATACATATTCCAAAACAAGTCCACTTCATCTTGGGAGGAAATTATATCCATGGCCTCAAACTCAATTAGTTAACTTATTAAATATAGTAGAAAACACACAAACACAAAGAATTAACGTGTAAAAGTACATAATCCTCCGACTCAGCGCCACCGACGCGTTCAACATGGCACACTCTTTTGCAGCCTCACTCCGTGTCTGTGTTTCTCGAACAAACATGCCCTAACGCTCCGGGTGAAGAAGATGATGCAATTAATTATTTAAAATAAAAAACATATTTTGAACGGCTCAAACAAAATGAGCCGTCCAAAATAAAAAATAAAATTATTTATCACGGCTCAACCCAAAAGCGCCGTCATAATTATTTTGACGGCACTTTTGCTTTTGGGCCGGGAATTATCACGGCTCATTTTATATTGAGCCGTGATAATTGTCCTAACACATTGTATTACGGCTCAATTGAAGTTGAGCCGTGATAAATTAACGGCTGAATATTTCAGCCGTTAAAAATACATGTTTTAGCCGGTAATGACCATTCCTCCCGTAGTGTTTTTTCTTTATGATAGTCTCATTTTTTTATCGTATATGGATCAATCAAGTGTTGTTATGTCAATTTTCATTTAAATTTAACAGGAAAAATAAATAGAGATAGCACTTTGTCATAACTTTAACAATGCACGTAGTAAAATTTGAAAAATCAAAGTTCATACAAACTTTTTTAAAGTAACCAAAATCCGGATAGTTTTTTAGTATTTAATTTTAACTTAGCATTTAGCAGTGTTTGTCATTTTTTTTAAATTATATATATATATCGTAATTTCATATACATTTTTTTTTATTAATGTAACTCATTTGAGTGTTTTTTTGGGTAAATTCTTATTTGAGTGTTAAATTAGCCAAATATGTCCCCATCATATTTCACTGCTAAAATGAATGAAGTTTTGAAGAAAGCTGTATTAAATAATAAGTTAACACGCGGCGATGCATTAAAAAACACAACTATCCTAATGCGTAATCCCTTCGGGACCAACTAAGAAGACGGTTTCCAAATACGTCTTCATTGAGAAGAATGTTTTGAACTCTTCATCCCTTCGGGTGCCACGACGAACAAGAATCGTCAAGCTTCAAAGACAATACGTAATTTCTTCAGTCTCTGTAAGAGTTTTGACGTTTTCGAATCATCCACATCTTCAACTTAATTAATCGATTAATCATTATAATATTGTGTAACGATTTAGTATTTTATTAGACCTAGTCAAAAGAGTGAAACTAAGTCGTCCTACAACGGTGCGATTAAAATCTGAAAATCGTGGTTATAATTATTATTTTATATGGTTAACTGCACTATTATGGTGTGGTACGGTTGTGGTGATGAATTTTCTATCTGTAATGGTTATGATTATAGTATTTTAGTCATACTCATTATTATTATATAAATATAATAATTATTTAATATTAATATGTACTAATAATATAATTACAATTTTCACTTTCAGATTTTACGAATTTATAATTTAAGGGGTGCTAAGTTTGAAGGGTGTTTGTGTTGAATATTATTTTTGTATGTGAAATAGGTTTATATATTTATTAAAAATAACATTTATGATGTTCTATTACATATATGGTAGTAAATATGTTTATACAGTTAAAATTGTGGTTAATAAGCACGGAATATGATTTTGGTATTAAAATTGTATCCGTAATGGTTATGATTATAGTATGCAATTTAAAAATATGGTATGATTATGATATGTTAAGTAAAACTCACATATCTTTTCAAGCTATTTTCTATATAAACCCAAAGTCTTTCTTGAACCAAATATGTATAAACAAATTTCTTGTTTGACCAGTAACATGGACATTGAGCTAGTTCGCGTAAAAAGATCAAATTGGAAAAATTCAATTCAACATATGTTGGAACAAGTCGGTCTCCGTAATGCAACTGTGTATATATATGTGTTTGATACAAAATCGAAATCCAAAATCCTAAACTTTTCTCTTGTTTCAATAATTGATAGATATAAGGGTCTGCACTGAAATTCGTTTTCCACGGCTTTCCAAAAATCTTAGGCATCGAGCTAAGTCTCCAACCTTACATCCCACAACTGATAGTTCTTGTCATCCATGACATGTGGTACTAGGTGGGATAAACTTGTCTCTCGTTCCATTCTCTTGAATACAAGTCCCTTATGAAAATTTGGTCTTATACCATGTAAAAAATATTATTTTCGAGAATAATTTGAGAAGATAGATGACATGTAAGGCTAGCTCTAGTGTAAAGGTGGTGAGGCACCATTCAGACCACTACTGCTTTCCACAAGACCAACCCTGCGGGGTCCCAATACAAAATTTCTTGTCCTAAAAGACTTGAACTTTCAAGGAAACTTCCTTTCCATTGGTGCGATAAGATAACGTTCGACAATCGAAGTCGTTCTCGTTCATGTCATGGCCAATGATAGAGAAAGGCCAATGATAGGACACACCGTGTCTGATATAGACATATATGATAAATATTTGTTATCACGGACATTAAGAAAATGAAAAGCGAAAAAGAAGTCAAACTAGCGCGTAAAGTTTATGATTATTTTTACATACTAGGAAAATTTCGTACATAGATCCTAGCTTATGTAGAGAATATTCTCCATTGTTAGAACTTATTAATATAATTAATATACGTGGCCGGCGATTTGGGAAATATATATATGTGTACGTATATGACTTATAACTGTGACACTCCCCACTTTGTGATACATGGCAGGAGGTGTACCATACGCCATAGCTTTTGCTATTGCATTCGCAGTGATCGTTTTTGTAATATGCGTAGCTCAAGCCATAAAGGAAGATCAAGCTACAGGTAATAGTAATCCACAGCAGAATCAGAACGGCACCAGAGATGGAGAAATGCAGATTGTGGTAGATCCAGGTGCTGCAATAGATGCAGTTGACACTGTCGGCTGCTGCTGTGGTGGTGGTGGTGGTGGTGGCGATGGGGGAGGTTGTGGAGGTGGTTGCGGTGGTGGTGATTGACCACTTCTCAGTTACCGTAATACAATGTGAATGATACTTTCGATGTTGTGGTTATATGTCTGAGATCTTTGTGCTTATATTTATATTCAGTGGTTGGTGATTATTTTTCTCTCTTATATGTAAGAACTTTTTTGTGAGGTAGCCCGTAGCAGTAAACCATATGTACATTTACTATTTAGTGGTCTTTTATCTTTCAACGGTGAGTGCGATATTTACCTTTACTCGACAATTATATATGGCAGAAAAAAAAAGATTAAATTCCACGTTTGATCACATATAGTAACATGTAAAATAACTGGAAGAGAGATTGGGTTTGTGGCTGCAAAAGGGGTAGTCATATATAGTCTGTCTCTGCATAAGAGTTTACTTTAGGGAAACACTATGGGTTTGTGTTGTGTGATCAGACCATCTTCACGAGGGGGACTATGTCCCAATAAGCGTGTCACATGTAATCTTATAGTTTATCGTATTGTATTCGTGTTTGAAGTTTTCGAGACACGTTTAAAAACCTATCAATATAGACTCGATACAATTAATGATACGATTAACTTGCTCAACTTTTGCCCACGATTATTGTGACACACTACCACTAGTGAAAATGGTCGGATCACACACAGTGAGACACATAATGTTTGTATTAATATATTTGTTATAAATATATAAAAATCATTCACTTAGTCATTATTAATTTTTTCATTTTTTTTTTAAAAGGAGCTAAATAGTAGATATTTATTTTGAAAAAAAAAATCGGGTGTAAACACGAATGTGGTTCGCGTTTACCGTAAAAACACCGTAAACGCGAACCTCATTCGCGTATTTTACTTTTCAAAGTCAAAAATGCAAATACCGTTAGCGTTTAAGGTTACTTTTAAAATTTTAAAAATCACAAAGTTATTCTCGTAATTAATTATAAAAATTAGGGTTAAATTTGAAATTTTTTAGGGAAAATATTCAATGTATAATGTCAAAGTATAACGCTCAAATCCGAGCGACGATGACCGGGAAGAATGGTTTGTTGTGGCCTGGTGGGGTTATTGGAGATTTGGAGTGAATGTAGACAATATCCTCAAGTTATTATATATGTAAAAATTAAGGGAGCTCATTTGTCATTACCTCCTCAGTGAACTAATTGAAACATCTCAATAGTTTTTTCCTCATGTCGATTACTTTCCCCCTATTTTGTTGCGATGGGCATGTGCTTTGTACAACAATTGGTAGCCAATGTTATCCGGTAAGTGCACATATTTCATATGAACCAGATTTTGATAAAAAGGCTAGCCAACACAAGTAGCTGCGTCTGATATCTTTTGACCTGATTTCGTTGCAGCTTTGATGTATGTACTAGTGCCAATGCCTTGTCTATTTTTTGGAGGTGGCACTACCCAATTCTTGATCAGTCGAGACGGTGGGGGATGAGTTCTGAATCTCTGATCTTCTATCAAAGAAAAGCCTAAACCGGTGGAGCTATTCCGGTGGGAAAATTTTTTGTGGGGAGAAATTTTGAATATGTAAAATTCTTTATAATTCAAAGAAAAAAAAATGTAGTGCTTGAATCTGCAAATCTTGTTTATGAATATTTTAAATTTCTATATTTGTAAATTTACAATATTGTTTTTCTATTTGTCAAATTTTATTTTTTTTTTAAATGAGATTTTTTTACAGTCGCAAAGAATGTGTAACGGCGAAAGTTATTTTGTCGGTAAAACGGTATGTACCGACATATTTATTTTTCGTTGGTAAAAAATTCTTTGCCAACGAAATTGGCATTGGCTAGCAAACCAATTTTGTTGGTAAAAACATAAGTTGTTGATGAAAAAGGTATCTTTGCCAACAACAATTCTGTCGGCAAATAAATTATTTTTACCAACGACATATTTGTGACATATTTCGTCGGTAAGTTTTGCCGAAAAAATTCTTTATTTACTGACAGAATTGATTTTCCCGACGCAAATTTTACGTTTCCCTACGAAAACTGTTCGTCGGCAAAAGAAAAGATTCCAGTAGTTGGAGTATATATAGGATTGTTTACACTGCAAGATAGACCAACAAGTGACTTTAGAGTTGAGGACCTAGTTGCATTTCTATATATAGTTTACAAGATTTTACTGTCCAAATAATTCTGTTAATACACAATTGCAGTTGCTTTCTCCAAAAGTTCCTTTATCTCTTGTTTGATTGCTTCTTCTCTTTCAATTCTGACCTAATTTCTTTCCATATAAAAGAAGGAATTCCAGAAACTAGTTCTCGAAGATCCAACTGGGCCATGTCTTGGTCTTCCAGTTCTATCCAAAGTGTGGAGGCTTATTCCATTATGGGCATATCCAAGTTAAAAGAGTGCTGATTCAATCATATACCGACAAAACAAGGTCAATGACCAACTTTTTTTATGACACAATCCAGGTCTTATTTTTCGATTATCGTATAAAACAATGTTAACTACTTCATAATGTATTTTGTAGATTAGCAGATGTCCATCATTCTACCTGAATGAATGTAACTACTAAAATTTAAAACATGGTCAATGACGGTCTCCAGTGTAAGAATCTGCCGAATCAGAGAAAGTAATTGATGGTTTATTATTTTTTATAGTTAAGTTCAACATAATTTATCATCTAGTTAAATTTTTGTATAAATATATTGGTGCTTTTTCTTACAAAGACATATAATGGTATTCTTTATGCATTTATCTATGAAATGTTCTCTAATTGTTTAAATTAAAGTATTTTATTATATATATTAAAAATTGTATAAACATTTACTAATATGTTCTTAATGCATTCTCTTCAACTAAACTTTTATGTTATGTATTATTATTGTATATTTTTAACGAATATTAAATTTAATATACATATTTTAATAACTCTAACTACTCTACTTTGATAGTAATTATTACTTATGTTGTCTACCAATTATGAACATATAAAAAAGATATATCTTTTAAAAAACAGTAATAATAATTAGAATTTTGGTTCATATGATAAAATTTATATTTTAAACATAGTCTTAAATAAGTTTGTATAATTTATTATTTTTAATTAGACCCATTTTAATATATTGAAATTAATAAAACCCTAATAAATTAATTTTGAATTACAATCCTAAAACTATAAATATAGATTTGTGAATAAAATATATTAATAATCCATAATTATTATTAGACTTTCTACTTAAAAAATGAAGAAACCTAAGCTTGACAAAATATATGAAAATATTGATTAATAAGTTTGTAATAAATGTGATAAATTGAAATGTTTTTTTAGGTTCAATGTGGTACTTTGGAGCAATTTTAAAGTATCCACATGTACAAAAATATGATGTTACATAGCCAATTAATGTAACATACATTTTAGGTGGACCGATTGAATTGATTAGAAAAATTCATTTTGCTTATTTGTCAACATTATATACATCTTAGCCAAATTAATAGATAGATAGATAGATAGTAGAAAACACACACAAAGAATTAACGTGTAGAAGTACATAATCTATGATTAGTTTTTCGTGTTGATATGTATATGGTTATGTGTGTGATTCCCGTTTTGTGAAGGATGAAGCAACCCTAAACCTTGTTAAGATAACTTAAGAGTATACTGAATGTCTTCACTCACAAAGTTCAGACTTTTGAGATAGTTGTTTAAGCCGTACATCTTAAGTCTCACATGGTATCAGAGCGCGCATGATCAAATCATGACGACGCCGAAAATATTGATACACTCCCATTAAAGGTCGAGGTCGGACACTAAGCCCATGGGTAACTGATGTTCATAAACATCAGTTTAAGGGATGACGTTAAGATGACTTAAGAGTATCACAAGTTCGAACTTTTGAGACAGTTGGTTAATGCGTACGTCTTAAGTCTCATAAACTTTTTTTTATCAGTTTTGGTTAATAGCCTTCGTATGAAGCCAAACTAGTTTGAAGAGCGAATAATATATATATATATGTTTCCTCATATTATTTATTTCACAAGTTAAAACTCAAAAGTTTTCGTTTTAAAGCTAGATTATATATATAATTTACAAGAAGATAAATAATTTACAAGAAAATAAGAAAGTATTTTTAAAACTCTTGCTCAATACGAGTATGTAGTATAACAAAATGGTCAACTTATTTGATATATATTATGGTCTTCTAGCTTTTTGTCATGTTCATCATCTTATTCTGCATAAGTTGTTTTAGAAGCTTAATATCTATCTTTGTGGAATTAAGATGTCTGTATAAAAATTAACTCGTTTTTTTTTCTTTATTCGGTAAATCCAAATTTAAAATTCTAAACTTTTGTGTTAGCTTTAATAATTGATAGATATGAGGGTATTCTCTTTCCACGTCATTCCAAAAATTCTGGGCATCGAGATCGAAAGTCTACAAAGTACAAACCCACAGCCCACAACCCACAGTTCTTGTCAATTGTCATCGATAATCTGTGGTACTAGGTGGGATAAACTTTCAAGGAAACTTCCTTTGCATTGGTGCGATAAGATTACGTTACAATCGAACCCCTTTTCGGCCTAAAAAAGACAATAATCCAAGCCCTTCTCGTTCATATCATGGCGATTGGAGGAAGGGCCAATGATAGGACACCGTATATATATATATATATATGATAAATATTTGTTAGCACAAAATTTAAGTGATCGTTTAGTTGGTGAAATACAAAATATAAAATATGAATAGAGAATATAAAATAATAATATAATATTGTTCGGTTATAAATTGAAATAAAAAAAATTTAATGTTTAATTGGTGGAATAACATATGAAAATGGCATGAAATAGAGTAAAATAATATACATGTCATTGACTTTAATATGTTTAATATATAATAAAACTAATTTGTAAAAATTATATTAATTAATTTGAAAAATAAAGAATAATTAAACTTAAAATATTTTAAAATTATAAAAATAAATAAATAATTAATTAAAAATATAATTAATTAATTAAATGATATATTTTATCAAAAACTTTGTAATAATTGATTGACCCATTATTTTATGTAATTTGATGACTGGAATTAGGCAAATACTGCAAGAAATTTATATTCATTTTATGCCATAATGGTATCTCTTTATCATTTTTCATATGGATGGATAGATCCTTAACAAATAAATACATCCATATTGATTGGTATACCCCGTTACATCATTTCACCAATAATCTTCACAGGAGTACATCCCTTCTTCAACTTCAAGGTACTTTCACTTTGGACCCACTAGTTATTATATATATTTCAAGGTACTTTCAATTTGGACCCACTAGTTAATGTATATGTATATATTTATATAGTTAACAACATGTCAGCATTCATCACTCAAATTTGGCGAATTCATAATTTGATTTGCTAAATTTAAGTTTGAGTGGTGATTGTGTTGAATAGTATTTTTATTTGTGAAATAGGTTTATATATTTATTAAAATAACATTCATGATGTTACATTATATATGTGATAGTAAATATGTGTATACGACTAAAACTGTGGTTAATAAACACTGTTATGAATTTGATTATGATATTAAAAATTGTACACATCATGATGGTATTTGCCGTACTCGTACCATGCTGACCTAAGTAAAATTCACATATCTCTGTTAGCTATTTTCTATATAAACCCAAACGTTTTTCTTGAGCCAAATGTGTATAAACAAATTTCTTGTAAATTTCTTGTTTGACCAGTAACATGAACATTGAGCTAGTTCACGTAAAAAGATCAAATTGGAAAAATTCAATTCGACATATGTTGGAACAAGTCGGTCTCCGTTGTACAACTGTCTATATATATGTGTTTGAGATCGATATATCTATATTCTTCAACTATATGTGAGCAGACAAGTTGTAACCAACTCCTCCCTCTCTGATTAGTTGCTTTGGATTAATTAATATTCTGTTGTTGTAAAATGGGTGACTCGAGTCTCTCGCCGGAGATAACCATCTTTTTGGTAGTTTTCGTTGTCGTATTTGTCGTATCTGTTATTTTCAGTCTACTCTGTCCAAGTGTACGAGCAGGAGGGGGTGGGGATGGGGGTGGGGATGGGAGTGGGGGTGGGGATGGGAGTGGGGGTGGGGGTGAAGACGGAGACGGGGGTGACGGCGGCGGTGGAGGGTTTGCTGACCACCACCACCACCATCATGGCGATGGAGGGTTTGCTCACCACCACGGCCACCACCACGGCCACCACCATGGCGATGGAGGGTTTGCTCACCACCACGGACACCACCATGGCGGTGGCCATACAACATTTGATGGTGGAGCTACTACTATTGGCGGCGGCGGCGGCGGCGCTGGTGCATGTTAATTTATTGATCCAGCTTGCGTTTACAGCTTTCGTGCCTGTTTTTTACTCCTCTCCTCTCTTGCCTCTCTTTACTTAGTTTTTAGTTAATGATGGTGTTAGGAATTCTTTATTGTTCTATATACTAATATACATAGCTGCGTTTTATATTAACTCTCTGCATCTCTTTGATGATTGGTTCATTGGTTGATGTTGCTTCAACTCACTAGTTTCAAATTTTGTGATTATCGAGTCCCATACTTGCAAATGTCTATAAAGTAAGCCCTAAACCCTTCTAAAGTAGACAACATTCAATTGGTCCCGGACCTTATCTTTATTCCTTGAACTGTTATTAGATTTTCTACTTAAAAAATGAAGAAACCTAAGCTTGAAAAAATATATGAAAATATTGATTAATAAGTTTGTAATAAATGTGATAAATTGAAACGATTTTTTAGGTTCAATGTGGTACTTTGGAGCAATTTTAAAGCATCCACATGTACAAAAATATGATGTTACATAGCCAATTAATGTAACATACATTTTAGGTGGACCAATTGAATTAGAAAAATTCATTTTGCTTATTTGTCAACATTATATACATCTTAGCCAAATTAATATATATATAGATAGATAGATAGTAGAAAACACACACACACACACAAAGAATTAACGTGTAGAAGTACATAATCTATGATTAGTTTTTCGTGTTGATATGTATATGGTTATGTGTGTGATTCCCGTTTTGTGAAGGATGAAGCAACCCTAAACCTTGTTAAGATAACTTAAGAGTATACTGAATGTCTTCACTCACAAAGTTCAGACTTTTGAGATAGTTGTTTAAGCCGTACATCTTAAGTCTCACATGGTATCAGAGAGCGCATGATCAAATCATGACGACGCCGAAAATATTGATACACTCCCATTAAAGGTCGAGGTCGGACACTAAGCCCATGGGTAACTGATGTTCATAATCATCAGTTTAAGGGATGACGTTAAGATGACTTAATGGATGTCACGAACAATCTTTCTTTGACTACTAAATGCAGAACACAAATCACGAGATGGATCGAGCATGCTCGAATTGTCAACCCGAAGGGTTGGACACTCATGTTGTATTGTATTAATTAAAAACGATAAATCTTCATGATTCAAACAGTTCTATTTAATGTGCTTCATTTTTTCCTTCACGTACTCTGGTGATGTAACCTCATGTTTGGCTAGTAGGAGGACGTAACTTACAATAGTCTTCCCGCGTCAATACCATCTTTGAATTATTATAAAAAGAATATTCTCAAGGAAGGATGTATATATCCGCCACTGCTATATATAATTACATGGTTATTATCAGTGGACAATCTCTATAGAGAGGGAGATTATGTATACGTGTGTGTTTGACAGTCACTTTGTCAGACGCTCCCCTAGCCCCCTCTGCCAGTTATGGAAATGATAGAAGCTCTAGGCATTGATGTTACTGTAGTGTCGTTGGTCTGGTTCTTCACCCCACGCTGCAACTCCAATGAGAAAGACAAAGAAGCTAATAGTGATCAGCAGAAGAAAGATGACGACAGAGATGGGAACCTGGAGATTATAGTGGGCACAGTCAACGCCGGAGTTGATGTTGGGTGCTGCTGTGGTGGTGGCGGAGATTGTGGAGGTAGTTGTGGCGGTGACTGACTGGCTGGCTGCTCATGGTCATGGATACGGATCAAGACAAATTCCAACTGTTAACAGCGAAATAAAACAAATTCAAACTCTATTTCCCCTGATTTTTACGGATTAAGACACGCATATTGTCGATTGCTGCTCAAGAATTAAGTAGTTTTTCATTAAGTCAAATTCTGTTTTCTATTTTCTAGCTTTTTGTTATTTGAATTGGTCTTAGGTTGTTGCTAGAATCCGGCTACATAAACTGCTGTTATTCTTCACTTATGCTGCTATATAAAGCAGAGCTGTTATTCTTCGGCCAATACATTAACTTCAAAGCACCCACGTTCCCTTCCTAGCATTCTACCTAAATATATCCAACACATATTCTGGCAAAAATCGCTCGTGAAGTATAGGGTAACTGTTAACAGTCGGTCTAAGGTTTAACCATTGACCTCGGTCATGATAATATCACTCTAACCTTGCACAGATATTCAATATTAACTGTAAATAGTCAGTAAGGCAGACGCAACTCAGATTGCAGTTTTCGATCCCAACAGTTGGAATTGGCAAAACATAGTCCCCAACAATCTGCAACAATTTTACTTTCTTCTGTGCATTATAAGCCGGAAAACACAAACTACATATCAGAAAACAAAGACAGACAAGTGAGAGAAACCTCTATTCAAGAAAACTGCTACCTCACTAGAATCGATTCGTTAGGCAGCTGCCTCAGCGAGCAGTAATGTGTGCCACCAACCACATGCAACATTTTTAGGCATGCACTCGGCATCCATGGTAACTTGGGAAGGTACATTGCGGTCTATTTTGTCACCCAACCCTAACTGCATAGTAGATCTGTTTAATTCTCAACGATTTTAATCACCATAAGTATATATATATATATATATATATCACGAGCGAGTTTAACTACGTTACCTGACCGTATTTGTTCCATCCCCAACTGAACACCTTCCCATCATCTTCAAGACATCAAACATAAGATCGTTATGCTCACATAATCATGCATGGAATCATGTCAGATCACAATAATAAAAAGGATTAAATGAGCTACCTCGTTTTGCAACGAGCTACTCGAACTTTGAAAATTCAAAACGGGCTACCTCAACTTTGAAAAATATGCAAATACCTCCCTCCGTCCAATTTCTGACAAATTTCCGACGAATTTCCGTCAACAGTTGACGGAAAATTGGACGAAAGTAGCTATTTGCACATTTTTCAAAGTTGAGGTAGCCCGTTTTGAATTTTCAAAGTTCGCATAGTTCATTGCAAAACGTCCAAAGTTCAAGTAGCTCCTGGGTATTTATATCTAATAAAAAAGCTAATGCACACATGTATATACCTGTTAAAACTGCATTATGACGGGCTCCGCATGAAACTAACTTCACATGCTTACTTTCTAGACTCGTGCATTCCAAAAGCCTCGGTAGATTCTAAAAAATGAAATACATTAAGGTGACGTCAGCATACAATTCTGTATCAGAAAGGTTATTTTTATTGGTCATACAGCTTATCCAACAGCATCATAAAATTCACTTCAGAAATTTAAGCAACGTAAGTTGATTATATACAAGACAAGAAACAACGTACCTCTCCGTGTTCTTCACCTGTTCCTAGTTGCCCAAATTGATTCCCTCCAAATGTGTACACGCGTCCATCAGCAGAGACACACAGAGTATGCCAAAGCCCAGCAGCAATGCCCTCTATGGGCGTACCCACTAAAGAAGAAACACAAGTTGGTCTCAGTTGATCATTTGTACTCCCCTGTCCACACTGAGTACACAACAGCAGAAAGTGGGACTCAGAGAAAGATGTATCAGTGGTTAGATTCTTAGTGGTCTATCTTGAGAACGAAAAACTGAAAGTACACATAGAAATCGAACTTCCAATTCATTACTAGCATGCTAGACAAGGCCTGCCTTCCATTAAACTACACTACAATTTCCAAGTGAAAAAAGTTGATATCATAAGTTTGATATTAGCTTTTGCCATGTTGGATTGAATTGTAGCGCTTCGGGTAATTCAAAACTCATTTCCCTGCTTCCTTTTAATAATATTGACCTAATTTTAAAAATAAAATAAAAAGAACTCCAACGTGTTCATGGAAATCTAAAGCATGGCCTCACTACTTAGTATTTGTCCATTGATGATTCTTTGAGAATAGCTCCGCTTACCTGTCCATAAAGACTCCAGCCAAATGTAAGCAATGCCCCAGAATCTACAAGAATAAATCAACAAACAGAATAATAATAAAGAAAAAGTCAGATTGACCAAACTATCGAGTGTAATTGCAAACTATTGAAGAAATTGTCAAGACACAGTTGCATAAACAAAATGGTCTCGGGCATGAGTTGATACTTGATAGACCAATAACAATAAAATATAAAATAAAGCCACATTTTAAGAGAGAGAGAGAGAGATCAATTTGACACAGCGCAAACACGTGGACATAAATTTACCGTGGGTAGGCAATGACTAAGTGCATTTTTCATAGAATAGCATATTAAGTGCAGGTAAAATCTACCAGTGGTGTAACATGACTGCTAGCACACACTAATACCAGCATCAATAAAGCTTTACGAGCTCTATTTTTTGATAACTTGACAACCAGATGCTTAAACTTCCTCACTCTGGTTGGTTTTTCATTCTAGAAGAGTTAGACTTATCACAAGCAGCATAACACCAAGTCACCAACTGCTAGCACGCTACTACTAACCTGTTAGTACTGCACTATGCCGACCCCCACAGGCAATTCTCCTAATGCAACTTCCATGAACTTTTTGACTGCGTGATGATGAAGTCATGCTCCCGTTATCTCCCATTAAAACTACATCTTTACCAAGGCTAGGAGGAGGATGAAGGCAAGGAATGAGATGTGGAGAAGACACCATTTTTATTCGAGAACCCAATCCTAGCTGTCCTTCACCTCCATAGCCCCAACCCCAAACCTGTCCAACATCTGAAACTTTGTGTAAAAATTATGATGCATACACACTCCTGTGTTACATCAAAAAAATTCCATAGCTTCGCACTTCTGCGACCTACAAAACTACATTCTGTAACCAAAAGGGAAACCTGCAGTGCAAAATAGTGAGTGCAGAAACAACGAAAGAGGGCTATACCAGACAACGCTAGTGTGTGACGCCCGCCAACAGCAACCATGTCAATCCTTACACCAGAACCCAGACTCACAAGACAAGGCAGTAATGTAAATGTTTCATCTCTGGGCATTAGTCCTTCAATTTCCTGCGTAGGTGATGACATCTTTCTTCGCTTAGCACTTTCCTCTCCCGCCTTCCGGTCCTCACTCAGAAATTTTATCCCATTGTTTGAACCCAAGCTTTGGGCCTTGGAACTCATTGCATCTTGAACTGTGTTATTTTTGGTAAGGCCAAGAATAATAAGTGACTAGTGGACCAAATTCCTCATAGTTTTTTCAACTCACATTGATCACTCACAGAAGTGTTCTATGTAGAAACGATCACGTGATCGATTATTTCGGCTCTGATTTCGGCTCTGATACCATGTAGAAACTAAGGCTACCAAATCAGATACTATGACTAGAGAGTTTAGAGATAGGTAAATGGATGAACTGTAAATTTCTCATTTTTTATTATCAGTACATTACATGTCTATTTATACTGTATACAATCAGATTATTCTAATACAAGTGCTTATTATTTTATTACAAGTGTAGCATATTATAATCATGTGTTTTCTTGGTATCTGGCTGAGTGGGAGGCAGATAGTTCTGGACCAGTGCTCAAGTCACACGCCTGGTCTGGTTCCCTCCTCTGGTTTGCTGCCAATATGTCTAACACTCCCCCTCAATCTAAATAGTGGGGTCTCCAATATTCAGCTTGCCCAAAACTTGTCGAAAGCTTGATCCGTTTACTGCCTTGGTAAGTATGTCCGCGAGTTGGTCTTCCGATCGAACAAATGGAATCACGATCGTTCCGTCTTCTAGCTTCTCCTTTATGAAATGCCGGTCAATCTCCACATGTTTGGTCCGGTCATGTTGAACGGGGTTCTCCGAGATTCTTATCGCCGCACGGTTGTCACATAAGATCTCACACGGTTCCTGGACGGGGAAACCGATCTCTGCTAATAACTTGTAGAGCCATAAGACCTCCGTTAGTCCTCGAGCAATTCCCCTGAATTCCGCCTCAGCACTCGAAAGTGCTACCACTTTCTGCTTCTTGCTTTTCCAGGTGACCAGGTTTCCTCCAACTCTAGCAAAATATCCGGACGTTGATCTTCGGTCTATCGGATTTCCGACCCAATCCGTGTCTGTGTATACTTCTACCTTCAGGTGACCGTTGTTCTGAAACAATATCCCACTTCCTGGTGAGCCTTTTAGGTAGCGGAGCATCCTGATCGCGGCTTCCATGTGGTCTGCCTGCGGCTTGTGCATGAACTGACTTAGCACCCCGACTCCGTATGCAATATCTGGTCGGGTGTGTGACAGATAGATTAATTTCCCGACTAGGTGCTGATATCGGGTTTGATCTGTCAATTCAGCTCCTTCTACTATCCGGAGTCCGTGATTTGGTACGATTGGTGTCTCTGCTGGCCTGCAGTCCATTAGACCTGTCTCTACTAATAAGTCTAGAATATATTTTCTTTGCGATATGAAAATACCTGCCTTCGACCGGAGGACTTCAATTCCTAAGAAGTACTTGAGTTCCCCCAAGTCTTTCATCTCGAATTCTTGAAAAAGATTCTTCCTTAGATGAATCATCTCTTCCGTGCCGTCACCTGTAATAATCATATCATCAACATATATAATTAAACAGGTTACTCGGCCTCCTTGTTTCTTGAAGAACAAGGTATATATGATCAGCATTGCTCTGTCTGTAGCCATATTTCTCCATGGCCAACGTAAATCTTCCAAACCATGCCCTAGGTGACTGTTTGAGTCCATACAGGGCTTTCTTCAGTTTGCATACGGTTGTCCCTTGAAATCCTGTCGAGAACCCTGGTGGTGGGTCCATGTAAACTTCCTCTTCCAGATCACCATGTAAGAATGCATTTTTTACATCAAACTGATATAGAGCCCAATTTTTGTTAGCTGCTATGGAAAATAGGACTCTTATAGTATCAATTCTAGCTACAGGAGAGAAGGTCTCGGAGTAATCGATACCGTAGGTTTGAGTATACCCTTTCGCCACCAGTCGTGCTTTGTACCTTTCTACCGTTCCGTCGGCCCTATGTTTGATGGTGAACACCCATCTGCATCCGACCGCTCTCTTTCCATATGGAAGGTCACACTTTTCCCACGTTTGATTTTTTTCTAAGGCCTCCATTTCTACTCGCATTGCCTGTCTCCATTCTGGGTGTTTGACTGTTGACTCCACTGTATTTGGTATATGCTGGGCATATACTGCTGCAGCAAATGCGTGTGCCACTGGTGACAAACTCCCCCTGGTCAGGTTTGCTATTGGATATCGACTTGCCTTTGGAGTGTATTCCGGTTCATAACGTATGGGTGGGACTCCTCTGTTTCTCCTGGCTGGTAGTACATACTGCTCCTGTACTGGTGATCTTTCTAAACCGTTTGAATTATCATTACAAGGACTTATATTGGTAGGACTACTGACCTCAGGAATCTCACTCGGGGCTGACATTGGTCGAGTATCGGAACTATTTGGGGCCTGTATTCTGGGAGTCAGCGTCCCTGGGTCTCTTTGGACAGTTTCAGACAACATTGGTGTAGTAACCGTGGTTAAAATCAACCAATCTAATGGACTATCATCATTATTACTCTCCCCCTGGACATGAGATTGAGTAGGGTAGTAAAACTCTGTTTCTAAAAACGTACAATCCATCGTGACATACATACGATTAGTTTTTGGATTAAAGCAGCGGTAACTTTTCTGATGAATCCCATACCCGACAAACACACATTTGACAGAGCACGGGTCAAATTTGGATCGATCTGTCTTTGGGATATGAACAAAGACCGAGCACCCAAAGATGTGTGGTGGAAGGGTTAAGGCAGTGGGAACACTCATATGACTAGAAAGGGTTTGTATGGGTGTCTGAAACTGAATTGCCTTAGTGGGAAGACGATTATGAAGGTAGACGAAAGTTGCTACAGCTTCAGGCCAGAATGAATTTAGAACCTTAGACTCTAGCATTACTGCTCTAGTCATTTCTAAGAGATGCCTATTTTTCCTTTCTGCTACCCCATTCCGTTGGGGTGTATGGGGACAAGATGTTTGATGTATAATGCCCTCATCTTTAAGGAAATGTTGGAGTGGAGAGTTAACAAATTCTCCACCATTATCAGACCTAAGCACCTGAATTTGTCTATTGTACTGGGTTTTGACGAGTTTAGTAAATTCTACAAATTTCGTAAAAACTTCAGATTTATGTTTAAGAAAATAAACTCATGTCATTCTAGAATAATCATCGATAAACAAGACAAAATATCTAAATCCAGTGTTCAACATACAAGTTCCATTATTTGGAGCTGGTCCCCAAACATCTGAGTGAATTAAGGAAAAAACCGATTTTGCCCTAGAATCAGACACAGAATATGACTGTCTATGACTTTTAGCAAAAATAAAGGTTTCACACGGAATCTCCTGATTTGACCGAAATAAAACTGGAAATAATTTATGAAGGTACCCTGCAAAAGGATGACCCAACCGCCGGTGCCACAACCACTGTTGTCTGCTGACTGTCCCGTGAGCTAGCGTAGCGGTTCCGTGTTGGGATACTTCTTCCACAAAATACAGGCCTTGACGTTCAACTCCACGTCCAATAACCTTCCCCGACTGGACATCCTGTAATATGCAGAAAGTCGGATACATTAGTACCATACAGTTTAGCTCTTTAGTTACATGACTAATAGAAAGTAACTTGCATGCTAAGCTAGGTACGTAAAGACAGTTTTTTAATTTAATATCTGAAGAGATATTAATGGTTTCTGCTCCTTGAACTGGCATTAGTTCTCTGTTCGCTGTCTGAATCATTTCTCTCTGAGATATGGACTGATCGACAAAATCGGTTTTGTCAAAGGTCATGCTATCGGTGGCTCCACAATCGAAGATCCACTGTCCACCTTTCTTCGATGTAGTATCCTGAGCAATAAATGTTTCACCAATTGTAGTATTCTGTTCTACAATTTCATTATTCATGGAACACATGTTTTCGGGTTTTAAACACGACTTATAAAAATCAGAATAATCAGAATTAGACCGGTTCGAAATTAGTGAACCAGAGCTGTAATTAATGACAGAACCATCAGAACCAGCATTAAATGAGCCGACCGAACCATCAGAACTAGCATTAATTGAACCAGAGCATTTAAAAGAGTTGGACCGCTAGGGGTAGGAGGGTAAATTCACCCCTCCCATCCCTTTACCTGCGCCTGGTCTGCTAGGGTTGGAGTTGGCAGCCCCCATTTGATCCCTCGGATCCTCTCTAGCAGCCGCACCTCTCCTCTCAGCTAGGGTTAGGTTTTGGGCTAGGGCCGCCGCACCTCGTCGCCTAGCTTCCTCCGGTGGGGCTGACTGGTACCCTGGTGCATGGAGGCCGCCGAACCTCTCGTCGCCGCTTCGATGGTGGTCAGACCACCCTATGTAAGTCCTCTGTTCTTCGTCCTCGGCCTGGGTTCTGGCTGTAGCTGCGGACCCAAGCTGCTCGGTTCCCTTCCAGGCACCTTCACAGTCGATCGCCGCCGTGGCCTGGTTGCCGGAGACGTGCGCATCTCGTCGTTGGCTTTTCCAGCCCTCGGGGAAGCCGATGAGTTGATAGCACTCGGCCTTCCCGTGGCGCATCTTGCCGCAGTGGCTACATCGGATGTTTTTCCGGTCGATGCCGCTGCCGCCTTTAGTCGATTTGCCCCTTCCGGTGAACACTGGTGGCCTGGAGGCGCCTCCGGATCCGGCTACTGGCCCTTCCTCCGGGAAGAACCTGGCCGAGAGACCCGACCCGAGTTCAAGAGTTCCTGTTTCCGTTTTTCGTGTGTGCCCCATGACCGTTTTCCGGTCGCGTTCCTTCCGGATTGCTGCGTATGCGGCTTCTACCTCCGGAAGTGGAGTGCATCGGATCAGTTCCCGTTTTTCACTGTCGAATTCGTCATTTACTGCGATTAGAAATTGGTAGAGCTTTGCCTCAGCTCTCTTGGTGTTCCAGATCTGGATGTCTTGTGGGCATTTCATGGGATTCGGATCCCTGATTTCGATTTCCCTCCACAAGCTTTGCATTTTGCTGTATAAATGTTCTAAGGATTCGTTTCCATGTCTGATAGTGTTAGCTTTAAAAATCAGATCAAACAATTGTATACCATCCTTGCCTTTGCTATATGTTGCTGCTAACCCGTTCCACAAGTCCCTTGCAGTTGGAAATTCAGCGTATTGGTGGACTAGGTCAGGCACCATATTGTCCAGCATCCACGAGCACACGATCAGGTCGTCCTGCTCCCACTGTGAGAATGCTGGATCATCTGGCTGTAGAAACGATCACGTGATCGATTATTTCGGCTCTGATACCATGTAGAAACTAAGGCTACCAAATCAGATACTATGACTAGAGAGTTTAGAGATAGGTAAATGGATGAACTGTAAATTTCTCATTTTTTATTATCAGTACATTACATGTCTATTTATACTGTATACAATCAGATTATTCTAATACAAGTGCTTATTATTTTATTACAAGTGTAGCATATTATAATCATGTGTTTTCTTGGTATCTGTCTGAGTGGGAGGCAGATAGGAACGGCTATGTTCTGGACCAGTGCTCAAGTCACACGCTTGGTCTGGTTCCCTCCTCTGGTTTGCTGCCAATATGTCTAACATTCTCTCGAGAACCAACATCCTTCTGGAAGGCACCTCCAACTCCAAAGGCTACATCAGGCGCGACATTGCATGAAGGAACACATTTTTTCCAACCCCATGTGTATGCCTCACCTGCATCTACATTTACAGACATGAATTGTAGAGTGATTTAGTTTCACAGGGAAGTTTGAAATGCCACCCATTTTCAGTCATAGAGAAAATTATTGCTTCCAGCTTCTTTTGTTTTCTTCAAGATTCAAATTAATATGCCAGTGCCATCGCATGTCTTCTTCCAAGAAAAATGATCATGCGATGCTGAGTTTCAATATCCCTTTTAAATCAGAAAGGAAACTCTTCATCTGAGTCGGCTATAGTAATGATGATATTTGTTACCATACTGGCAATAGTAAAACTCACGTATCTCTGTTAGCTATTTTCTATATAAACCCAAACGTCTTTCTTGAACCAAATGTGTATAAACAAATTTCTTGTAAATTTCTTTATAAATTTCTTGTTTGACCAGTAACATGGACATTGAGCTAGTTCACGTAAATAGATCAAATTGGAAAAATTCAATTCGACATATGTTGGAACAAGTCGGTCTCCGTAATACAACTATCTATATATATGTGTTTGAGATCGATATATCTATATTCCTCAACTATATGTGAGCAGACAAGCTGTAACCAACTCTCCCCTCTCTAATTAGTTGCTTTCGATTTGGATTAATTAATATTCTGTTGTTGTAAAATGGAGTGTGGAGTCTGTGGACGGTGATGATCATAGTTTTTGTAGTTTTCGTTGTTGTATCGGTTATTCTCTGTCTTCTCAGTCGGGGCAGTGCACGAGCAGGAGGGGGTACGGGTGGAGGGTTTGCTCACCACCACAACCACCACAACCACCATAACCACCATGTCGGTGGCCATACAACATTTGATGGTGGGGCTACTACTATTGGCGGTGGAGGATGCGGCGGTGGAGGATGCGGCGGTGGCGGCGACGGTGCATGTTAATTTATTGATCCAGCTTGCGTTTACAGCGTTTACAGCTTTCGTGCCTGTTTTTTACTCATATCCTCTCTTGTCTCTCTTTACTTAGTTTTTAGTTAATGATGGTGTTAGGAATTCTTTATTGTTCTATATACATAGCTGCGTTATTAAGTCTCTGCATCTCTTTGATGATTTGTTCATTGGTTGATGTTGCTTCAACTCACTAGTTTCAAATTTTGTGATTATCAAGTCCCATACTTCTTGGCCAAAAAAAAAAAAAAAAAGTCCCATACTTGCAAATGTCTATAAAGTAAGCCCTAAACCTTCTAAAGTAGACAACATCAATTGGTCCCAGACTTTATCTTTAATCCTTGAACTGTTTTCTGTACCATCATCAAATAAAGGAAACACAAAATGCTTAGCAAATAATGACGTCTTTTGTTTATGTCATAAACGATAGAAAGGTCATACATATTCTAAACACAAGTCCAGAGACTTCATCTTGGGAGGAAATTATATCCATTGCCTTTTTTTTTGGCCCGGTCATTATATCCATTGCCTCAAACTCAATTAGTTAACTTATGTTTGGCCAAAAAAAATAATTAGTTAACTTATTAAATATTAGAGAACTGACCGGGCTTTGGCAGATTATAAAAATTATTTAAGTTATCGTTATATTAATTTAATATAAAGTTTAAGTTATTATATGAATAAACAAAAATAAATAAAATTAGTTTTTTATTATATTGATAAAATTAACTAAAATTTTAAAATGAAAGTATTTTTATTTTTAACATAATTTTAATGAATATATTAAATGAGGAGGTGAGAAAGAATTTGTAACGTACCGTGAGAATCGATTATAATAAATGAGGAGGTGAGAATCGATTAGAAGCTTCAGAATAATTATAGGGTTTCTAGAAGTATACATGACGAATCCACGTCATCTATTGTTACAAAAATTATTGATCAATCAATAAAAATCTTTCTTTTTGACAACTAAGCATGATAAAATCTTATGTGTCTTAATAATAGAGGTTGTTGACAAATTAATATATATAGAGAGAGATGAAGAGAAATTAGTGGACAAATATTTATTAAATAAATATATTTTTATATTAAAGCTCATTTGAGTTATTTTAAATTGAAATTTTACAGACATACAAATAATAAATATTTGAGCATTGGGTATCATATTATATTAACTAATACATTTTTTTTGAATATTTGTATGTATTAATTATGATATTAAGTGTTAATTTAAAATAATTTTCGGCATAGCAGTAATAATTTTGTATTTTTACATTTTACTTTTATGTTTAAAGTTTTACATGTTATTTAGTGTTTTTTTTCTAAGAAAGTAATTGATGTTTTATTATGTTTTTATAGTTACGTTCAATATAATTTATCATATAGTTAAATATTTGTATAAATATATTGGTACTTTTTCTGGCTAAAACGTATATAGGTATTCATTATGCATTTATCTATGAAATGTTCTCTAATTGTTTAAATTAAAGTATTTTATTATATATATTAAAAATTGCATAAACATTTACTAATATGTTGTTAATGCATTCTCTTCAACTTAACTTTTATGTTCTTTATTATTATCGTGTATTTTTAACGAATATTAAATTGAATATACATATTTTTAATAACTCTAACTACTCTACTTTGATATTAATTATTATTTATGTTGTTTACCAAGTATGAACATATAATATATATATATATTTTAAAAAATAATAATTAGAATTTTTGGTTCATATGATAAAATTTATATTTTAAACACTGTCTTAAATAAGTTTGTATAATTTATTATTTTTAATTAGACCCATTTTAATATATTGAAATTAATAAAACCCTAATAAATTAATTTTGAATTACAATCCTAAAACTATAAATATAGATTTGTGAATAAAATATATTTAAATCCATAATTATTATTAGATTTTCTACTTAAAAAATGAAACCTAAACTTGAAAAAATATATGAAAATATTGACTAATTGGTTTGTAATAAATGTGATAAATTGAAACGGTTTTTAGGTTCAATGTGGTGCTTTGGAGCAATTTTAAAGCATCCACATGTACAAAAATATGATGATACATAGATAAGTGTAACATACATTATAGGTGGACCAATAAAATTAATTAGAAAAAGTCATTTTGCTTATTTGTAAATACTATATACATCTTATCCAAATTAATATAGATAGATAGATAGTAGAAAACACACACACACACAGAATTAACGTGCAAAAGTACATAATCCATGATAAGTTTTTCGTGTTGATATGTATATGGTTATGTGTGTAATTCCCGTTTTGTCAAGGATGAAGCAAACATAAACCTTGTTAAGATAACTTAAGAGTATACTGAATGTCTTCACTCACAAGTTCGGACTTTTGAGACAGCTGATTAAGTCGTACGTCTCAAGTTTCGCATGGTATCAGAGCGCGCATGTTCAAATCCCTACGACGCCGAAAATATTGATACACTCCCATTAAAGGCCGAGGTCGGGCACTACGCCCATGGGTAAACCGATTTTCGTAAACATCAGTTTAACGAAGGATGTTAAGATAACTTAAGAGTATATTGAATGTCTTCACTCACAAGTTTGGACTTTTGAGACAGTTGGTTAATGCGTACGTTTTAAGGCTCACAAACCTTTCTTATCGGTTTAGGTTAATAGCCTTCGTATGAAGCCAAACTAGTTTGAAGGGCGAAGAATATATGTGTTTCCTCGTATTATTTATTATATTAAACTGCACGTTATGAAGTTAAAACTCAAAACATTTCGGTTTAAATCTAGATTATATATATAATTTACAAGAAGATAAATAATTTACAAGAAAATAAGAAAGTATTTTTAAAACTCTTGCTCAATACGAGTATGTAGCATAACGAAATGGTCAACTTATTTGATATTATGGTCTTCTAGCTTTTTGTCATGTACATCATCTTATTCTGCATAAGTTGTTTTAGAAGCTTAATCTCTATCTTTGTGGAATTAAGATGTCCATATAAAAATTAACTCGTTTTTTTTATTTGTTCGGTAAATCGAAATTTAAAATTCTAAACTTTTGTGTTAGCTTTAATAATTGATAGATATGAGGATCAACAAGTCTACAACCCCACAGCCCACAACACACAGTTCTTGTCAATTGTCATCGATAATCTGTGGTACTAGGTGGGATAAACTTTCAAGGAAACTTCCTTTCCATTGGCGCGATAAGATTACGTTCGACAATCGAAGTCGTTCTCGTTCATTCATGGCCAATGCTAGAGAAGGGCCAATGATAGGACACACCGTGTCTGATATAGACATGTATGATAAATATTTGTTATCACGGACATTAAGAAAATGAAAAGCGAAAAAGAAGTCAAACTAGCGCGTAAAGTTTATGATTAATTTTACATACTAGGGAAATTTCGTACATAGATCCAAGCTTATGTAGAGAATATTCTTCTTGGCCAAAAAAAAAAAATGTAGAGAATATTCTCCATTGTTAGGACTTATTAATATAATTAATATACGTGGCCGGCGACTTGGGAAATATATATGTGTACGTATATGACTTACAACTGTGACACTCCCAGTTTGTGATACATGGATGGAGGTGTACCATACGCCATAGCTTTTGCTATTGCATTAGCAGTGGTCGTTTATGTAATATGCGTAGCTAAAGCCAAAAAGGAAGATCAAGCTACAGGTAATAGTAATACACAGCAGAATCAGAACGACACCAGAGATGGAGAAATCAAGATTGTGGTGGATCCAGGTACTGCAATAGAAGTAGCTGACACTGTCGGCTGCTTCTGTAGTGGTGGTTGGGGTGGCGATGGGGGAGGTTGTGGAGGTGGTTGCGGTGCTTGACCACTTCTCAGTTACCGTAACACAATGCGAATGATACTTTCGATGTTGTGGTAATTATATGTCTGACGACATCTTTGTGCTTATATTTATATTCAGTGGTTGGTGATTATTTCTCTCTCTTATATGTAAGAACTTTTTTGTGAGGTAGCAGTAAACCATATGTACATTTATTATTTAGTGGACTCTTTATCTTTCGACGGTGAGTGCGATATTTACCTTTACTCGATAATTATATATGGCAGGAAAAAAAAAAGATTAAATTCCACGTTTGATCACATATAGTAACATGTAAAATAACTGGAAGAGAGATAGGGTTTGTGGCTGCAAAAGGGGTAGTCATATAGTCTGTCTGCATAAGAGTTTACTTTAGGGAAACCCTATGGCTTTGTGTCTAATTGTGTCTGATCTGACCATCTTCACGAGTTGGAGTATGTCTCAATAAGCGTGTCATGTGTGATCTGATAGTTTATCGTATTGTATTTGTGTTTAAAGTTTTCAAGACACGTTTAAAAACCTATCAATATAGACACGATACAATTAATGACACGATTAACTTGCTCAACTTTTGCCCACGATTATTGAGACACACTCTCACTCGTGAAGATGGTCGAATTACACACAATGAGGCACATAATGTTTGTATTAATATATTTGTTATAAATATATGAAAATTATTCACTTAGTCATTATTAATTTTTTAATATTTTTTTTAAAAAAGGGCTAAATAGTAGGTATTTATTTAGAAAAAAAATCGGGTGTAACACGAATGTGGTTCGCGTTTACCGCAAAAACGCTGTAAACGCAAACCTCATTCGCGTTTTTTACTTTTCAAAGTCAAAAATGCAAATGCCGTTAGCGTTTAAGGTTATTTTGGAAAATTTTAAAATCACAAAGTTATTCTCGTAATTAATTATAAAATTAGGGTTAAATTTCGGAAAAATGTTCAATAATGTCAAAGTATAACGCCCAAATCTGAGCGACGATTATTGTTGTTGAACCTTCCAAAAGTTCCTTTTTCTCTTGTTTGATTGCTTCTTCTCTTTCAATTATCTGACCTAATTTCTTTCCATATAAAAGAAGGAATTCCAGAAACTAGTTCTCGAAGATGCAACTGGGCCATGTCTTGGTCTTCCAGTTCTATCCAAGGTGTGGAGGCTTATCCTATTATGGGCATATCCAAGTTAAAAGAGTGTTGGAGATGAAAGTCTAAGTAATATTGTCTTCGGAAGAATGAAGTTTACACCCATGAAGAGCTGCTGATTCAATCATATACCAACAACAAGGTCAATGACCAACTTCTTTTTATGACACAATCCAGGTCTTATTTTTGAATATCGTATAAAACAATGTTAACTACTTCATGTCCATCATTCTACCTGAATGAAAAGTAACTACTAAAATTTAAAACATGGTCAATCACGGTCCCCAGTGTAAGAATCTGCCGAATCAGAGAAACTTTCTAATTTACTAAGGACGAGTTTTGTCCGTGACAGAGTTAAAGATCACCCACCAGTCTCAATCCATGCAGTATATATAGAAGTTGTAATTAGTGAGTGAACCTTGAATAAATCGTCCATATGTCACGAACGATCTTCCTTTGACTACTAAATGCAGAACACAAATCACGAGATGGATCGATCATGCTCGAATTGTCAACCCGAAGGGTTGGACACTCATGTTGTATTGTATTAATTAAAAACGATAAATCTTCATGATTCAAACAGTATTATATTTAATGTGGTTCATTTTTTCCTTCACGTACTCTCCACACACTGAAATCGCAGCTTCAGAAGAGAAGAGAGAAATTGAGAGAGAATTGGGTTTCGGTATAACACCCCTTAGGGTAACCTCCACGCGATTTGGTTCATTTATTGATGAAATACACTGTTACAGAATACGTATACATGAAGAAATACAATACAACCTACGAGACGCGTACATTAGTACATAAACTAACATTACATATTAATCATTCTCCGCTACCTACCAGTAACATCATGTTTGGCTAGTCGGAGGACGTAATTTACAATAGTCTTCCCGCGTCAATACCATCTTTGAATTATTATAAAAAGAATATTCTCAAGGAAGGATATATATATCCGCCACTGCTATATATAATTACATGGTTATTATCAGTGGACAATCTCTATAGAGAAGGGATTATATATACGTGTGTGTTTGACAGTCACTATGTCAGACGCTCCCTCAGCCCCCTCTGCCAGTTATGGAAATGATAGAAGCTCTAGGCATTGCTGTTACTGTAGTGTCTTTGGTCTGGTTCTTCACCCCACGCTGCAACTCTAATGAGAAAGACAAAGAAGCTAATAGTGATCAGCAGAAGAAAGATGACGACAAAGATGGGAACCTGGAGATTATAGTGGACACAGTCAACGCCGGAGTTGATGTTGGCTGCTGCTGTGGTGGTGGCGGAGATTGTGGAGGTAGTTGTGGCGGTGACTGACTGGCTGGCTGCTCATGCTCATGGATACGGATCAAGACAAATTCCAACTGTTAACAGCGAAATAAAACAAATTCAAACTCTATTTCCCCTGATTTTTACGGATTAAGACACGCATATTGTCGATTGCTGCTCAAGAATTAAGTAGTTTTTCATTAAGTCAAATTATGTTTTCTATTGTTTAGATTTTTGTTATTTGAATTGGTCTTAGGTTGTTGCTAGAATCCGGCTACATAAACTGCTGTTATTCTTCACTTACGCTGCTATATAAAGCAGAGCTGTTATTCTTCGGCCAATACATTACCTTCAAAGCACCCACGTTCCCTTCCTAGCATTCTACCTAAATATATCCAACACATATTCTGGCAAAAATCGCTCGTGAAGTATAGGGTAACTGTTAACAGTCGGTCTAAGGTTTAACCATTGACCTCGGTCATGATAATATCACTCTAACCTTGCACAGATATTCAATATTAACTGTAAATAGTCAGTAAGGCAGACGCAACTCAGATTGCAGTTTTCGATCCCAACAGTTGGAATTGACAAAACATAGTCGCCAACAATCTGCAACAATTTTACTTTCTTCTGTGCATTATAAGCCGGAAAACACAAACTACATATCAGAAAACAAAGACAGACAAGTGAGAGGAACCTCTATTCTAGAAAACTGCTACCTCACTAGAATCGATTCGTTAGGCAGCTGCCTCAGCGAGCAGTAATGTGTGCCACCAACCACATGCAACATTTTTAGGCATGCACCCGGCATCCATGGTAACTTGGGAAGGTACATTGCGGTCTATTTTGTCACCCAACCCTAACTGCATAGTAGATCTGTTTAATTCTCAACGATTTTAATCACCATAAGTATATATATATATATCACGAGTTTAACTACGTTACCTGACCGTATTTGTTCCATCCCCAACTGAACACCTTCCCATCATCTTTAAGACATCAAACATAAGATCGTTATGCTCACATAATCATGCATGGAATCATTTCAGATCACAATAATAAAAAGGATTAAATGAGCTACCTCGTTTTGCAACGAGCTATCCGAACTTTGAAAAATCAAAATGGGCTACCTTAACTTTGAAAAATGTGCAAATAGCTCCCTCCGTTCAATTTCTGACAAATTTCCGACGACTTTCCAACGAATTTCCGTCAACAGTTGACGAAAAATTAGACGAAAGTAGCTATTTGCACATTTTTCAAAGTTGAGGTAGCCCGTTTTGAATTTTCAAAATTCGGGTAGCTTGTTGCAAAACGTCCAAAGTTCAGGTAGCTCCCGGTTATTTATTTCTAATAAAAAAGCTAATGCACACATATGTATATACCTGTTAAAACTGCATTATGACGGGCTCCGCATGAAACTAACTTCACATGCTTACTTTCTAGACTCGTGCATTCCAAAAGCCTCGGTAGATTCTAAAAAACGAAATACATTAAGGTGACGTCAGCAGACAATTCTGTATCAGAAAGGTTATTTTTATTGGTCATACACCTTATCCAACAGCATCATAAAATTCACTTCAGAAATTTAAGCAACGTAAGTTGATTATATACAAGACAAGAAACAACGTACCTCTCCGTGTTCTTCACCTGTTCCTAGTTGCCCAAATTGATTCCCTCCAAATGTGTACACGCGTCCATCAGCAGAGACACACAGAGTATGCCAAAGCCCAGCAGCAATGCCCTCTATGGGCGTACCCACTAAAGAAGAAACACAAGTTGGTCTCAGTTGGTCATTTGTACTCCCCTGTCCACACTGAGTACACAACAGCAGAAAGTGGGACTCAGAGAAAGATGTATCAGTGGTTAGATTCTTAGTGGTCTATCTTGAGAAATCGAACTTCCAATTCATTACTAGCATGCTAGACAAGGCCTGCCTTCCATTAAACTACACTACAATTTCCAAGTGAAAAAAGTTGATATCATAAGTTTGATATTAGCTTTTGCCATGTTGGATTGAATTGTAGCGCTTCAGGTAATTCAAAACTCATTTCCCTGCTTCCTTTTAATAATATTGACCTAATTTTAAAAATAAAATAAAAAGAACTCCAACGTGTTCATGGAAATCTAAAGCATGGCCTAACTACTTAGTATTTGTCCATTGATGATTCTTTGAGAATAGCTCCGCTTACCTGTCCATAAAGACTCCAGCCAAATGTAAGCAATGCCCCAGAATCTACAAGAATAAATCGACAAACAGAATAATAATAAAGAAAAAGTCAGATTGACCAAACTATCGAATGTGATTGCAAACTATTGAAGAAGTTGTCAAGACACAGTTGCATAAACAAAATGGTCTCGGGCATGAGTTGATACTTGATAGACCAATAACAATAAAATATAAAATAAAGCCACATTTTAAGAGAGAGAGAGAGATCAATTTGACACAGCGCAAACACGTGGACATAAATTTACAGTGGGTAGGCAATGACTAAGTGCATTTTTCATAGAATAGCATATTAAGTGCAGGTAAAATCTACCAGTGGTGTAACATGACTGCTAGCACACACTAATACCAGCATAAATAAAGCTTTACGAGCTCTATTTTTTGATAACTTGACAACCAGATGCTTAAACTTCCTCACTCTGGTTGGTTTTCCCCGATTTTTTTTTCATTCTAGAAGAGTTAGACTTATCACAAGCAGCATAACACCAAGTCACCAACTGCTAGCACGCTACTACTAACCTGTTAGTACTGCACTATGCCGACCCCCACAGGCAATTCTCCTAATGCAACTTCCATGAACGTTTTGACTGCGTGATGATGAAGTCATGCTCCCGTTATCTCCCATTAAAACTACATCTTTACCAAGGCTAGGAGGAGGATGAAGGCAAGGAATGAGATGTGGAGAAGACACCATTTTTATTCGAGAACCCAATCCTAGCTGTCCTTCACCTCCATAGCCCCAACCCCAAACCTGTCCAACATCTGAAACTTTGTGTAAAAATTATGATGCATACACACTCCTGTGTTACATCAAAAAAATTCCATAGCTTCGCACTTCTACGACCTACAAAACTACATTCTGTAACCAAAAGGGAAACCTGCAGTGCAAAATAGTGAGTGCAGAAACAACGAAAGAGGGCTATACCAGACAACGCTAGTGTGTGACGCCCGCCAACAGCAACCATGTCAATCCTTACACCAGGACCCAGACTCACAAGACAAGGCGGTAATGTAAATGTTTCATCTCCGGGCATTAGTCCTTCAATTTCCTGCTTAGGTGATAACATCTTTCTTCGCTTAGCACTTTCCTCTCCCGCCTTCTGGTCCTCACTCAGAAGTTTTATCCCATTGTTTGAACCCAAGCTTTGGGCCTTGGAACTCATTGCATCTTGAACTGTGTTATTTTTAGTAAGGCCAAGAATAATAAGTGACTAGTGGACTAAATTCCTCATAGTTTTTTCAACTCACATTGATCACTCACAGAAGCGTTCTGTCGAGAACCAACATCCTTCTGGAAAGCACCTCCAAAGGCTACATCAGGCGCGACATTGCTAGAAGGAACACATTCTTTCCAACCCCATGTGTATGCCTCACCTGCATCTACATTTACAGACATGAATTGTAGATTGATTTAGTTTCACAGGGAAGTTTGAAATGCCACCTATTTTCAATCATAGAGAAATTTATTGCTTCCAGCTTCTTTTGTTTTCTTCAAGATTCAAATTAATATGCCAGTGCCATCGCATGTCTTCTTCCAAGAAAAATGATCATGCGATGCTGAATTTCAACATCCCTTTTAAATCAGAAAGGAAAACCTTCATCTGAGTCGGCTAGAAGAACGACGGTTGATCCAATTTGTAGTTTCTTTTCGCTAAGAACAAGCTAAACATTCAGACAAAATAAAACAAGTAGAGTTAGTTCCAGTATCATTCAGATTTCGGGATCTTAAATCTAGATGACAGTCTATTGTGTATGTTATGAAGTCTTGCAGCTCATGCTGCAATATTTCCAAACCATCATAGACCCCTATAAACGCTTAAGAAGATGCACTATAAATGAGAGCAAGGATTTATACATGAAATACAAAATCAACTACCTACCTGTTACAGCAACACAATGCGCCCAACTAGCAGCAGCCTTCACAATTGCCACCTCGGTTGGAAGAGGAAACGGCTCCGGAGTTTCCTTAGAAAAAACGAGGAAAGTGCAAATTAATCCAAAGGGAGCGTCCAGTAAACCATAAATCTCAGTAGATCACAGCATTACCCCATGTTTCCCTGAGACCACATAGCTCTGGCCTTCATCTTCTGCTGAACCCCATGTCATTAACTTACCCAGTTCTGTTTCCTCATCTCGCACGGGAAAAAGGGTAAATCATTAGCTGAAACCGAAAGAACAGAGTTCAAAAGGTCTTTTCACCTATTAAATTCTAAAAGTAGCTCCTGATGACTGCTTTGATTAACAAGAAATCCAACAGGGCTGCTCTTCTTTAGTAAACTTCACAATCATATCCAGGCTACATTCAGTTGAATCATGAAAGTAACACCAATTGTATAAAGCTGAAACCAACTGTCAGGCATCGATTGCACCAACCGGATCTGCATTAAGGTTCATATCTAAGACCAATGAACCACGATAGCTAGCTCCAGATGCTTAAAATCCGAAAGAAACGTACCTGAAATCGCCATTGCGAATCCACAACCGCCACCACAGACGTCCTTCCATAAATCGCTTCCGATGTGCTGAACCTGCACCGGAGACATTATCGGCGCCTTCTCTACCGAAGCTCCGGGAAGATAACCCCAGGCGTACAACAGATTCTGCTTATTCATCCCTTCTCCTCCCGTTCCGTCGTCATCCATGACTGTCCAACTCTGAATCCGATGAAACAACAGAAAAAGCTCTGCAGTAGCCAATGATCCCCGGAGGAAATATTGCAGAACTTGCAGACGACTGAGTTCGAGAAGGAACTGATAGACGGTGAAATCAAATTCTGACGAGGACAAAAAAACTCAGTGACGGCTACTTTACCGGGCGTATCATTTGCAGGGACGAGACTAGTGCCACGTCGGATGTCAACGTGGACTGTGGAACACGAGGTGCAACCAGGACCGCTATTCCGAAATATTATTTTAGAGGCGAGAAACAGCTGGAAGTTTAAGGTGATAGGAAATTTGTATACAGAGTTAAATACCAATAATCTACTTGAATTTTGGATCTATTGTAACGAGCTACTCGAACATTGAAAATTCAAAATGGGTTACCTTAGCTTTGAAGAAGGTGCAAATAGCTACCTTCGACGAATTTCCAACGACTTTCCGACAACCTTCCGACGATGTTCCGATGAATTTCCGTCAACAGTTGACGGAAAATTGGACGTAGATATCTATTTACACATTCTTCAAACTTGAGGTAGCCCGTTTTGAATTTTCAATGTTTTGGTAACTCGTTGCAAAACGTCCAAAGTCCAGGTAATTTATATATATACTAATTGTGATTAGTTTTGCTTCAATAGTCAAAAGATGCGTATTGTACATGACTATTTTATTACGTAAAATACCAGAAATGTCCCATTATCCTTTTCTCACTTCTTTCTTTTTCATTTTCCTTTTAAGATATTTGGTTTGGAGGATAATATAATTTGAATGGTAGAAGACGAAGAGAGTTTCATTGATGTTGTTCAAGTGAATCTGTTATTAAAAGGTAGTAATTGATGTTCGAGTTGAATCCATTTAATTTTGTTGTTTATAGAATCTAATCATTTTTCACATTTTCTGTTGCAGATATAATTTTAAAGTTGATTCTGAATTTTCACAGATCGCTTATTGTAAGATTTTAGAGAGAAAGATAGACAATTGTGACAGTATAGGGCAGATTAGTTTCTAAATATTGATGAATTAGTTTCTGTGTAGGCTTTTTGAAATTTGGCTCAAAATTTATCTGTATAAGCTCTTTATAATTTGAGTCTATATTTGTTAGGTACTCCTATTTTATGAATCAGATGACTTTCTTGATTCACTTATTTTCTCCAATGAATAATAAAAAAGAGTGATATTTCATTGTAGTATATATGCACGAAAAAGATCAAGAATATGCTAGACGGAGATAATTGCGAGAATTGTAATATATATATATATATATATATATATTGAGCATAATGTTGTTAAATAGTTACATATGCTTAGATTGTTAAATAGTTGTGTGTTAAGACATATGTTGTGAAATAGTTACTTAAATAAACATTAAAACAAAATGTTGCTAAAATTACAAAAACGACCAAACCTATAGTTCACTCAATTAAATGGTCAGACAACATAAACATGATCTTCTAGCTAGCTAGGCTCCATGAAGCACTAAACAAGTTAATTAGTCGACTGTTCAATAGATATTCTTGAATTTCTCTCCTTCATCCAAAAACTTCTTGAACTGATTTAAATTTGTTCTGCGTCCATGCCAAGACCAGCTTCGACACCATTCAGATCATCGTCTTCCTCATCCCTGTGACCGCTGCTGCTTTGTCCTCTCATTTGAAATTTCCCTTTTGACTTCACTGATTTACTTACGTTCCTATCGCCAGAACTGTAGTCAGTCGACTCATCCTCCATTTGGGCATGCTTTCCTAGCTTAAACGTTGAATCCGACACAGAATCATAATCATCATCCTCTGTTTTATCATCCAACTCATCGTCCCTTAAATCAGACAATTCTTTATCCATTGGTCTTTTCCCTTTGTCTTTCGACATTACTGATACAGGAAAATCACAGCATTGTCATAACCGAACACACATAAACCCAACACACCAAATTAAACATTGTCAGACAACTAAACCGAACATTGACACAGAAAAATCAAGCAAAATCCACCAAATTCAACATCTTTTCGCATAATAACCTAACATTGGCACAGAAAAATCAAGCAAAACCGCAATATCTAACAACATTCTAAAACAGATAACTCCATAAACACCATTCTCAAACACATAAACCACATAAAGGACCCGACTTTCGGCCACAAACCCAAAGAAAACCCTAAGCCGAACGATTTCATGAAGCCATAGCAACAAAAAGTCGATGATCATTTTCCTTTCTTACAGAGGAAGAGTGACTTACCGAAGGAAGACTGCAGAGAAGCGTCACAAATAGTGCTGCAACTTCGACCGTGGCTGGAACTTCGGAAGGGATTCGTCGGAAGGGCTGGAATTCTTCGCAAGGGCTGGAACTTCAAACTCTTCGGAAGGGTTGGAACGCACGGTCTTCAACTCTGCACCGGTTGGGATGACAAGACTCCTTTCACAAAAACCGAATATTAAGTTGAAAGGAACAAGAAACGTCTTAGGGGTATTTAGGTCATTTCAAAAAAAATTCCATTAAAATATTAAAGGGGTGAAGGTCACGTGCAAAAAACGTGACCAACTAACGGGACAATCAAACGATAACTGGACGGAATGTTCAATTACCACCATTTTACAACATATGATACATAATACAATCACTAAAAAACAAGTTGTACCAACAACCATTTTTGTCAAACATAATGGACGTTTTTCAGACTTTTCCCTCACATAAATGCAAAATATCTTCTGGTTAAATTTATTTATGAAAGTCCATGTCTCAATATAGTCTCATAGACTTGGTGTTTACTTTTCGAATGTGACATCCACGACGAAGAAAATATCAGAGACATGACACGTAGAATATTCAAGGTTGGATTGACTATTCTAGGAGGGTTTTTTTTTATAAAAAAAATAGGTATTGTAAAAAAAATATTAGAAAAGTAAGTATATATAAAAAAATATTTTGAAATCTGGGTATACGCGCTAACGGGATAGAGCCTATTTAAAATCATTTTTTTATATAATTTTGATGTTTCGATGTTTAATTAAAAATAAAATTATGTATCTATTGAAAAAATTAAAAAAATTATAGTACGTAGATATTTTAATTGTGATTCAATTGATGAAAAAATATTAAATTTGGACTTACGGATTAACTGTACGCTCTACCGTAAGTGGAGATATGAAAATTTCACTTAAAAATATATATCTCACACTCTGTAAGTCCAAACTCACCACGGTGAATGTCATTTATATCGTAATTCAATTATCTACCTAGAGTAATTTTTTTGATTAGAAATACAGTAATTTTTTAACCTAACATCGCTTATCTTATAATTTGACTAAAATAATTAAATGCATTAGGTGAGAAATTTAATTATGTACTTACTCAAAAAAAATTACAATGCGTAGATAATTTAATTAGAAATTAAATAACAATAAATAAGCGTTAATTTTTTACTTTTAGACGGACAAAATTCTACATAACATACAAAAACTTATAAATAAATAGTATTTTAGAAATTATCGGTGTCCGTTAGCGTGCTGTGGGCCCGTGATGATATGGATGGAATTGTTCCAAGTCAAGTCAACTCTCAAAACATTTACTTGTACAAGTTTCCAACATCTCCGCAACGCAGAACTGTACGAACCTGCCGACCCAAACATGTTCCGCAGCCCTGTCGTCCTAGTGCTTCTCCTAGCATATTTGGGATCGGCTCAAATTGATCAAGGTTTCGCATACTTTGGCTTCTCACCTGTTAGCAGTTCCCTAAACATAGACGGTGCCACTACCTACACCCAGAATGGTTTGTTGCAGCTAACATCATTTGATACTCTAAATAGCCTTGGCCATGCCTTTTTAGCTGTTCCAATTATCTTTAAGAACTCAACCAATGGTACAGCTTTCTCCTTCTCAACTACCTTTGTTTCTGCCTTGGTCCCCAAGGATCCGCCTTATGGTGGCCAGGGCATGGCGTTCGTGATTGTCAAGGAAAGAGGCACGCAAGGATCTCTTCCATCTCAGTACCTGGGAATTTTTAACTTGACAACAACGGGGAATGACTCAAATCATATCTTTGCGGTGGAACTTGATACAATTAAAAGTGCAGAGTTTAAAGACATGGATGACAATCATGTTGGTATAGATATCAATGGATTGGTGTCAATAGAGTCAAAAACTGCAGGGTATTACAACGCTGGAGGTTTCAAGAATATGAGACTGAATAGTGGCCAACCGATTCAGGTATGGGTGGAGTACGATGGAACGGAGAAACATATCACTGTCACGTTAGCTCCAATTGATTTCATGAAACCACTAGTACCCCTCTTGTCTCTGCCACTTGATTTAACTCCTGTTGTCGAAGAGACCATGTTTGTTGGTTTCTCAGCTGCAACTGGAACGCGTTTACAAGAGCATTATGTGCTGGGATGGAGCTTCAAGACAAATGGGCAAGCTCAAGAACTTTCTATATCTAAGCTTCCGAGGCTTCCTAAAGAGAAAAATGAGCTAAAATTTTTACTTTTACAGATCGGATTGCCGCTATTATCTGCGTGCTTCATCATCATAGTACTAGCTGCTGTTTTCTTTTTCTTAAGGAAGAGGAAGTATGCAGAAGTTCTAGAAGATTGGGAGCTGGACTACGGTCCTCACCGATTCAAATACAAGGATCTCTACACAGCTACAAAGGGTTTCAAGGAGCAGTATCTGTTGGGAAAAGGTGGATTCGGAAGTGTCTACAAAGGCGTATTACAAATTTCAAAGACCCCCATCGCAGTGAAGAGGCTCTCCCATGAATCAAGCCAAGGAATCAAGGAGTTCGTTGCAGAAATTGTCACCCTTGGCCATATCCGACACAGAAATTTAGTGACCTTGCTCGGCTATTGTCGCAGGAAACATGAGCTTTTGTTGGTGTATGAGTACATGCCTAACGGAAGCCTCAACAACTATCTTTACAACCGACCGGAACTAACCTTGAATTGGAAGCAAAGGTTTCGTGCTATAAAGGGAGTAGCTTATGGACTCTTTTATCTTCACGAAGAGTGGGAAAAAGTGGTGATACATCGAGATATCAAGGCGAGCAATGTCCTATTGGATTCCGATATGAATGCTCGTTTAGGCGATTTCGGTTTGGCGAGATTGTACGACCATGAAGCTGAACCCCAAACGACTCACCTGGTAGGTACTTTCGGCTACCTTGCCCCGGAGTACGTTAGGAGCTGCAAAGCCACAAAAGCCACCGATGTCTTCGCCTTTGGGGCTTTCTTACTCGAGGTTATGCAACAGTTGAGAGTGTCAGTATATACCATGTTATGCAATATGTTAATTAACTCAGTTTCTATTACTGTCACTGAATATTTTCTATTAGGTTGCGTGTGGTAGGAAGCCGATTGAGGTGAAAAGGAAGACGACGGAGGATAATGTCGTGTTAGTTGATTGGGTATTTACACATTGGAGAAGAATGGAAATTCTTGAGGCAAGAGATCCGAACTTAGGGTTGGAGTTCGACCCTGATGAAGTGGAGTTAGTGTTGATGCTCGGTCTGATTTGTTCCCATTCTGAACAAAATGCGAGGCTGAGTATCCGGCAAGTGTTGCAGTACTTAGAAGGTGACACTCCATTGCAGCAGCTATCTTCCTCTCTGAGTTTATGTGGTGATGGGTTGATCTCTGTTAATGGCGACGCGTTTGAAGATTGCCCTGCCTTTAACTCTTCAGTTGGTGGATTGGATGCAGTCCAGGTTTCGTCTTGTGTATGCGATTCACTTCTCTCTAGTGGAAGATAAGTGCTTGAACACTTATGAATTATTCGTAATGCTTGTGATTATATAGATGTTGTTACCATATACAGATACCATTTACTTCATGGTGAGATTATAGTGGTTTCCCTTTAGATCGTGTGTAAGCAAACATATATATATATTTCTACCACATCCATGAGTATTGAAGACAAGCTTACGTAGCTCTACATACTATCATTGGTCTCAACATACTTTGGGCATTCAAAGCTACCAAGTACGGTGGGGGAAATAATATCAAACCCTAAGAAAACTCCCATCGATCATCTTCCATGGAAGTCGACGACATGGCAAAATCATCAAACCCTTCTCCATGAGCATACATACCTCATCTCCCTTCCAAGTACTCTGCACCACTTGTCTCATCGTCGGCCCCTTGAACACCAAGTTCAGGTCTCTGAGACGCAAGAAATCCTCCCCCCAGCCACCCACTGCTCCAGAAAGAAAACACCCAATCCACCAAAATCACATCCTCAGTCCTTCGAACCTCCTATAGGCCTCCCTCCTCCTAGTGGAAATGCTGGGCCGTAATCTCGTAGGCCCAGACAGCACAAACCCTATACGGGCACAACTGCTTATTCGGACTTGCCCCAACGGATTCCATAAAGAAATAGCATAAATTATTTTATTGGGAAAAAAATATGAAATTGCACAACTATTTTTATAAATTAATAATTAATCCTATATTTTTTTTCTTCAAATATTGTAATTAAACCCTATTTTTTACTAATATTACAATGGAACTTATAAGTTATAACTTAATCAGAATTCCATTGATAACTAAGGAATGTATTTGATCTAGGTAGGGGGTTATTCTGACCTAAATGTGATGCCTATAAGAATATTCAATTAATTTTATTAATTTACATTCAATTTTAAATGAGGAATTGATAGGATGTGCATGCAATCAGTACATTTTTTAAATATATTAAATTATTGCTTTACAGAAATATATTGGTGCAATGTATAGTTGTATACTTTATAAATTACACTATTAATGACAAGAGTCCCCTTTCATAAATATTCGAGTAACTTTGTTTATATTGTTTTTCTGTTAACTTAATATTTTATAATTATTTTTTCTTTAAGCATTCGCCTAATTAAATCTTATTTTATATATGATCTCTGGTTCTTATGAATGGATTACTACATCAATGTGCCGTAAAACGGTAAAAAGTAATGTACTACCACAGCCTGTTGTCCACATATATGTGTATATATAATTCTGAACTCTACTTGACATCGTCAACATCTTAGTTTGACTTGACAATCTCATAAGGCCTTCAAAGACTGGTCTCAGAATAATTAAAATAATATAATATTTTAAGTTGCAATGACTTATGTAAGAATAATATATATTATAATATTTGTGCAAATGATAGGGACTATAGGAATTAGGATAGGAATGGTTGAATATAGGAAACTGATATGAACTATCGACGTAAATGTAAGATTTTGTCCTTTAAACCAGAAAGGTTTGTTTAGGGTTCGAGTTTTAAAATATATATATGTATGATTAATATTTTGATTAGGGTTAATTATCAATTTACCCCTAAAGTTTGGACCAAATTTAAGAATCTCTTTAAAATTTTAAATTTTAGTCTTAATGTTTGGACAAAATGAAAATTTCCCCCATTCCGTCACTTTATCGTTTAACACTAACGGAAATATCATCACGTGACTTTTTAATATATTAAATGGACAAAAATGTCTTCCATGGAATTTTTTATACTGTTCTTCAAGTGTTGTCCTCTGTTCTTCAAGTTCTTCGCCCATATATTGTACCGCAAGATGCTCTCCTCTATTCCTTCAAGTTGAACTCCGGTTAGTTGACAAAGGTCAACCATTTTCTTATGAGGTTGCATGTCCACAATAGAATGTGGCACCTGTTAAAAATGCAGCAGCAGTGTATTTATCTTCGACAATTTCTAAAACCAATATTCTTCTCAAACCTCTTAAATTTGCTTCTATTTCTACCTGATTGCTAACAATGGGGATTTCGTTCTCAAGGATTATTCGTAATCTCTCAGTGTCAAAATTCGTCAAAGCAATAGTCTTTATTTTTCTTGAATACATACATGCATATACCTCATTTGAGTAAGCTTAAGAATCAAGGAAACAATAATACCAATGTCTCAACCGAAACTAACTGGACAATTGAGAGGAAAAAACCTTCATTTTTTAGATCTGTCAGATGCTTCAGAGCATCGAGGTAACCTGTATTCGAATAATCCCACCTGTTTCCAATCATAATTTATCAGATTTTTTCTCCATATTTTGGGATATCAACAAGAGCTCTAATTATCATCATGATTCACGGTAAAAACAAACGCATCAATCATAGAACACTATCAGTATAGTCACTATTAGCAAGATTATTTGTTTCTCTCTAGAAGACATTGGATTTACCTGAGGAACTGAAGCATGCCCAAGGAATCTACATCCATTCTTTTTCTCGAAACATTGATGGCCTCCCTCACAAACCCACTAGTCATCTTCACACGAGGCGGCACCCATTTGGTGAGACTGCAAAATAAACCCAAAGAAGTTCGACTTCACCATGGATTACCACAGAGGTGCCGGAGTTGAGGTTTGTTCTTCATTATCTTCATTGCAAGTGTTTTCTTTCATTTCAGTTTATTGCGGTGCCTGGTGCGGACATGAGAAGGCGCGATTGACCTCCGACGTAAGGAAGGCATTGCCTTTACGGAGGCTGATTGTAGCCATGTCAATTTAGGGTCAGAGATCTTTGCTCGGACATCCAGAAAATAGAGTCAGCTGGAACTGGACAAATGAGGAACATGTTGAACTGGATATCTTTGTGGCGATGAGGAACATGTTGAACTGCAATTGTTGAACGGCAACGGGGGCAATTTTATCATTTTAACTGCACATGTTTACTTAACCGTTTGAAATAAATGGACAAATGACGGAATGGGGGAAATTTTCATTTTGTCCAAACATTAAGACAAAAATGTAAAATTTTAAATATTAAAGGAGATTCTTAAATTCAGTCCAAATTTTAAGAGAGAAATTGACGATCAAAGCATTCAAAGACTAGTCTCAGAATAATTAAAATAATATAATATTTTAAGTTGCAATGACTTATATAAAATGTAATATTAGTGCAAATGATAGGGACTATAGGAATTAGGATAGGAAGGGTTGAATATAGGAAACTGATATGAACTATCGACGAAAGTGTAAGGTTTTGTCCTTTAGGATTCGAGTTTTTAAAAAAAATAAAAAAAAAAGTATGATTAATATTTTGATTATTACGAACTAATCACAGAGGAAAAATTATATATAAGAAATGCAATTTTAAACTATTGTTTTTTCTTACAAAAAACTTGAAATTGTGTTAGATATTTGAAGATTTCTACATTCTTTCTTCCCCTCTCAACTAGCCAAAATAAAAAGATTATATATGTATATAAAACATATTAATTGGTTCCTTATTTCTGAATTTGCATGGGCCTGCACTACGGAGTAAGACGGTTGGCATGGTTAATTAGATTGAGACGACTTGGGGAAGTCTCTATTGACTTTTTGAAATTCATAAGCCTTTTGAGCAGACGTTTCCAAAGAGAAACTTTAGTGGGGAAAAAACACACTAGCTAGCTGCCCATGGCTTTCAAGATCGTTGCAATATTGGTTTTTTTCCTTACAAGCTTCGTTTCTTCCCAAAATGTCGATTTCATCTACAATGGCTTTCGATCATCGAACCTGATCCTCGACGGTATCGCAAATATCACCCAAAAGGACATCCTAACCCTAACAAATGACTCGTATATAAACGAGCAGGGTCATGCCTTCTACCCTAATCCGATTACCTTCAAGAACTCGACAAACGGCACCGCCTTCTCCTTCTCCACGACTTTCGTCTTTGGGATCAGGCCTACGGAGAACAGCAGTGGAGGTCAAGGCTTGGCGTTCGTTGTTGCTCCCCAGAGGGGCCTCCCACGGGCACTTCCAGCAGAACACCTCGGACTCTTCAACAACACCAGCAACGGAAAATTCTCGAATCATATCTTTGCTGTGGAGCTCGACACGGTCCAGAACGAGATGTTTGAAGACATTGATCAAAATCATGTCGGCATCGACATTAACGGGTTGGTCTCGAACATGTCAAGGCCAGCAGGATACTATCCAGACAGTAACCCTATGAATTTCACGAACCTGACTCTTGCTAGCAGTCGAGCCATGCAAGTTTGGATCGACTATGATGGAGCGAAGAAGCAAATCAATGTCACTTTGGCTCCGATCAATGTCAGGAAGCCACGTACTCCACTTATGTCTCGGTCGTTCGATCTCTCTCCGGTAGTGAAGGAGATCATGTACGTAGGTTTTTCTGCTGCCACAGGTTCGATGAAAACATGGCACCATGTTCTTGGTTGGAGCTTCAAGATGAATGGAGAAGCTCAAAACCTTACCGTCCCAAACCTTCCGGTCCTTCCTGAACCTCTTAATGTTCCTAATACTGAATCTCCACCAAACGGCGGGGACTCTTCGACACACTTAAAGATTCTTCTTGCGGTTGTGTCCTCGTCGTTCTTTGTTTTGGTCGTGATCATTATAGGAGTGGTCTATTATATACTACGGAGAAGGAAATTTGCAGAAGTTCTCGATGACTGGGAGCTTGAATATGGACCTCATCGCTTCAAATACAAGCAACTTTACAAAGCCACGAAGGGGTTCAACGAAAAACACTTGATCGGGTCTGGTGGGTTCAGTAAAGTCTACAGAGGTATGTTGACATCTTCAAATACCGAAATCGCTGTCAAGAAAGTAGCTTCCAACGAATCGGGTCACGGGACAGAAGTATTCGTGGCAGAAGTCGTCACGCTTGGCCGGCTGCATCACCGTAACGTGGTCTCCCTCCATGGTTACTGCCGGCGGCAGGGAGAGATGCTATTGGTTTACGATTACATGCCAAATGGGAGCTTAGAAAAGTTCCTCTATAACCAACCCCAAGAAACCCTAACTTGGAGCCAGAGGTTTAAGATCATAAAAGGAGTGGCCTCAGGGCTGCTTTACCTACACGAAGAGTGGGAGCAAGTCGTGATTCATCGAGACATCAAGGCGAGCAATGTTCTTCTCGATGCCGAACTTAATGCTCGATTGGGCGATTTCGGTCTTGCGAGGTTATACGATCGAGGCGCCAACCCACAAACCACGAACCTTATAGGAACCCCAGGATACCTTGCCCCAGAGCTCATGAGGACAGGTAGGGTTTCGAAGGAGACCGATGTCTTTGCCTTTGGGGCTTTTCTCCTAGAGGTTGTGACTGGAAAGAGGCCTTTCCCACTTGAAGGGGCCGATGATCCGTTCTTGCTCGATTGGGTGTCCTCGTGTTGGGACCGAGGTGAGATTCTTGAGGCTCGAGACCCGAACTTTGGAGATGAATATGTGGGTGAGGAAATAGTGTTGGTGTTGAAGCTAGGGCTAATGTGCTCGCAGTCGGAACCAGGCTTAAGGCCAAGAATGTGGAATGTGGTGCAGTATTTGGAAGGAGAGACGGCTCCGATTCTGGAGCTTCCCGCTAGAGGAGTGATCTCTCCTAGCGGTCTAATGCATGGGATCCGACAAACTGTGGAGGATCTTGCATTGTCGTATGCATCTTCCACGGCAAATAATGCAGATTATCGGGCTTCGTCGTCCTCTGTTGCTGTTCATCAGTTCCAGCTCTCAGGTGGAAGATGATTGGGAAATAAAAAACTGCGCGTGGTGTGTGTTATGTCTGGAATCCATGATCAGTGGTACGGTTTCAGCATGTTCATGTGTATGTAACGAATAAAAAATACAATCACTGTCCCGTAGTGCGCAGTTGGAGTATTTTGTGTGTTCATTTATGTAATTGATTGTTGAAATATATTGTGGATTAGATCACCCTCTCACACGGGTAATAGTTTATGTGATTTTGTGGCTAGGTGAGGCGGTTGATAGTTTCTAATTTTGAAAGTTTGTCGGGATGACCGAAAAAGAATTTGTGTTCGGAACTATCTGATTTCGTACTAAGAAAGATTAATATTTTACTTATTACGAACTAATCACATACATAGGAAAAAATATTTTTTAATGGGATCCTCGGAGACAACTCCGAAAAATTTAATAAATAAATATATCTGGTTCCAAAGCCTACTCAAAAAAATAATTTCCTCAACTAGTAATAAATTAAATTCATGGCCCAAAAAAAAGTAATAAATTAAATTTGATGGAGGAATATTTCTAAGGACTCACACATTAAAATAAAAAAGTATGAAAAACCAATTGGATGTTTGATTTTTTTAGCCACTGGACCCACCCGGATGTTTTTTGTCGCAATTAATAAGTGCCGTATGTTTCATTTTGTTTGTAATACCAGCTTTCGTCAATTTGACCGGTTAAATGTCATGTGTCTTGCACGTGACACCGTTAAATTTGAACTGAGTCGTGTAAAATGACAAGTATACCCCTGGCATCCCATCACCTTCTTCCTTCGGTTATATGTTTGTATTCCCTCCCCAAATCCCCAAAATCCATCAACTTTGACTGAGAAACTCCTCCCTCCCCAAACCGAGAAACTCCTCCCTCTCAAACTCCCCTGCTGCGCCGAGACCAACGGAGAAACTCCATCTCCACCGAACCCCCACCGTGCCGACTGCTCCACCGAACCCCCACGTCCCCGAGACCTCGTCCAGACGCACCCCGTGCCGATTGCTGCTGCTGTTCTCCCCCGACTGTCTGCTTGCGTTTCCGATTGAAGGTGCGTTCTTTCTCCCTGTTCAAATGGCTCCGATTGAATGTGTTGTTGCTGTTCGTATTTGCTGGTGGTTGCTGTGTGTTCACTCGTTGTTTTGCTGTGGGTTCGTACGGGTTGTGTGGTGTCCGATTTTAGGGTTTCCTTAATCGTTTGTGTTATCTGATTTCTTGCAGTGTTGTAGGTTGAAGTTTTGATTTCTTGTCCGAAATCGTAATGGACAAGAAGCGTGTTTACAGTTTCTCAATTAACTACGAATGAATTTTTGTCGATGGAATTTGGGGTTGGGAAAGCGGAGGTCACCGACTTAACTGGGGACTTAATCACTTATGACACATTGGAGTTGTTTTTGGAGTACTACGGCTTAGTAACAGGCGGATGTATTTGCTATGTCCCTCCTGGTTGTGCACCAAAAACGTCCGTGGAAGTGTTGAAGTCGAATGTCAATGTTAGGGACATGTTGGAGAAGCAGCACGGTTGTTTGGATGTTACTATGTTTGTGTTGCCCCCGTTTAATGCAGATATATGTGCTAAGGATCCTTTCATGGAAGAGTTGTGTCTCAAATCAATAGCTCAGATAGAAGAGGAATTGGAAAGACAAGTGCCCATGCATTCAACCCCCCCCCCCCCCCTCTGAAAGACAAGGGAAAGAGTCTCATGGAGCCCGAGTTGGAGAACTATGGAGTATCTTCATCCGAGGAGACTAATTCATGGTCGGATGCGATATCCGACCCAAATTGGAAAGCCGGCAAAGATGACGGTGAGGACGATGAAGAAGATGCAGAAGTTAAGTCACGTGAGGGCAAGCAAAGGAAAAATCCGAGAAGGGCTGAATGTGAGGGTACCGTAGGTCCTGTACGTAATGCCGACATTGAAGATTTACTATACGGTGCTGACATTGAAGATGTTACGCCAAGGCAAGTGCACGTTGTTACACCTATGGAAGTTGATGAAGCAGAATGTCGAATTGATACATTAACAACTCCCGTTGCCTCTGATGTTGAAGGTGACATAACAAGCGGGCGTCGATATAAAATAGTCGATGAAGACATGAACAAGGAAAATGGTGGTAATCAAAGACCGAAGCATGAACTTAAACTAGGGATGAGGTTTGTAGACGGTCCCACCTTCAGGATAGAGGAAGGGTACGAACCAGATTTTAGCCGAAAGAACAACTCGGACCGTGTAGAGGTTGTGCGCAAACAAGCTTGTGGTTTCAAGGTGATTGGTGTGAAACTGAAACGTGAGAAGACGTTTCAAATTCGAAGACTAGTCGCGGAACATAAATGTGGAAGAGCTTATCACACGAAGAAAATTGGAGGGAAATGGATCGCGGAGACTTTCATGGAACTCATTCGGAACGAACCAAATATTCGTTCCATGACTATTGCCGATGAGATACAAAAACGATACAACTTCGACATGAAGAGATGGAATGTATGTGGGGGTATAAAGTTGGCTCGGAAAGCACTTGAAGGAGACCGACTTTGGCAATTTGAGAGGTTGCGGGATTATGCTGGAACTGTTTTACTGCATAACCCGGGCAGCACGGTCGTCATCCAAGTGGACCCTATCCCCTCGCCCCTTCGACCCAAATTTGAAAGGATGTATGTATGCCTCAAAGCATGCGTTGACGGTTTCAGAGCCGGATGCAGGTCATTTATAGGTTTGGATGGATGTCATTTAAAGGGATGTAATGGTGGGCAATTGTTATCTGCGGTTTCAAGGGACGCGGATAACAGGGTCTTCCCACTTGCGTACGCATGGGTTGAAGCTGAGACCGGGAACTCATGGACGTGGTTCCTAGAGCTGTTGAATCATGATATTGGGACGGACAGAAACTGGGTAGTTATGTCAGACAGACAGAAGGTTAGTCCATGCAAATTCATGCAGCTGTTAATTTGTTTCTATATGAATTTATAACTGCTATATGTTTGTGCTTTTGTATGTGTTTCCACCCTGTTAGTTTACATTATGCAATTATAACTACCAGTTGTTTGATGACGTGTTTGTTATGTTTTAGGGTTTAATAACAGCAGTGGAAGAAACGATGCCAGGAAGTGATCACAGATTATGCGCGAGGCATATCCATCAGAACATGTTGTCCAGGCAGTTGAACGATGCAGGTATAACAAATACTGGAAAAACAAAAATAAAGATTGGTCGGGCTCTAGTGCTATCTCCCCAACCACTGAAGACTGTAAAAACAAAGACAAAGAAGAAGAAGCTGAAACAGTGGACTCGCAGTTCACCGCGTTTTGGAAGAAGATCAACCCAGTGAACTGCTATAAATTATGTTGTTTTGTTTTGGGAAGGAATTGCCATTTTGTGCAATGTTGTAACAGCTAGAACTTCCCCTTCTTTTGGAATTGTTGGATGTTTAGGAAGTGTTAAAACATTCTGTTGAAGTAGGACACCTTTTGGTGCTTGTTTTGGATCACAGTTGGATTGTTGACAAACAGGTCAGTTTTGGGTCTTTCAAATATCCAGGTCAGGTTGCCGATGTGTTCGTCCAAACATAAGGGTGCAATTACACATAAATAGGCAAACATAAGGTCCGGAAACATTACAGTTACATAAACTAGTAGGTCCAAACAATATTCATTAAACATACATAAAGGCCAAATAAATTACAAAGTAAAGAACGTCAAACTTAAAACAACTAACTGACTACATCTTCAACATAAGGGCAACATCAACAACTAAGAATGTTGTCACAGAACTGCAGCTGCTGCAGAGCAATTTCAATGTTCAATTCGATAGTGCCCAAGAACTGCAGTTGCTCTCCTTCCGTGGATCTGCGTCGATCTGCCCAACCAAAAAAGTCACAACCACTCTTCAAAGAATTGGAGTGCTGCACAGAATGAAGAAGAAATTAGGGTTTCAGAAAACCCTAAAATTGAAAAACGGTACACAATCGACCATACCTTCGAAATTAAATCAAGTAATTGACTTCATTACCTGGTTCGAACGTAAGACGAGCTGGAATTTGCCAAGGGAGAAGTGGGAAGAGTTGGGACGTAAGGATGAGTCAGTTTGCAACCGGTTCAAACGTTTCTCAGACAAAGGATGAAATATACATGCTAGGGGTATTTTAGGTATATAACATTGTAATTACATCACGTGCAAAACATGTGACTTCAAATTAACGGAATATGAAACGAAGTGACGGAAAGGCTTACTTACCAACAATTGCAAACATATGAGTGTAAACACAAATTATATGGGTGCAATTACCAATCTGGCGAAACATCCGAGTGATTTTGCATACTTATTCCTTAAAAAAACGATGCTTCAAATGTCTGGTTGGACACTTGGACTATTTCTCTAAAGTATAAGAAAACGCCTCCTTTATTTGATTGAAATTATTCTCTGCAATCAAGTATAAAATAAAGGTCTTTTCTAATTAGATTTAAACTAAACTTGTTAAACTTAAACTAAAATTTAGTAAAAGAGATACTTTTTTAAAATAAAAACAAGAAAAAAATAGATTTTTTTTTAGTTTATTGTTAAAATTCACATATTACTCTATTATTATGTTTATCTTTGATGATCTACTAGTATATGATCTAAATTCAATAGTAACTATATGATATTTTTGTTATTTGAGACAATTATGTATAGAACATGTTGGGTAATGATAGTGACAACCCAATATGGAAAAGGTCCCAGAGACTCAATAACTTTACAGGGGGTAAAACTCATATCATCTGAATCGGGACGGCCCATGTTAAGGTTGATTTGACCCTCATAAAGCGGTCCAGTATCGAACCCAAGCCAAAGTGGACGTCAAAAGCTCCATCACCGGTCGCCATTAACCAAGGTCACAGACTTCTACTGCTCGCCATGGGAGTGCTCGCCCAAGAGAGTCTAACCTCTCATCTCTGGTCCCATCAACCGTCACTAAAGATATGACCACGATATCCCGCGTATCTTGGGCACATATTCTCTAAAGATTACATACGGCAACTGCAATATTACGCCATAACCGTAATATATGCTATCATAATCTTCACCAACACAATATTCACTAAGATATTTTGTTGCCTATAACGGTTTGGTCTCTTTACTCTATAAATACCTCTTCTTTTCAATACGTTGATTACGTTTTTGAGTTCATACACACAGTATACTCATTTAAGCATCGGAGAGGGACCAAGAGACACCCCCTCTGTTGCGATCCCCTTCCTACAGGTTCACCGGAGCTAAGGCGAGAGCAATCATCATCCATACTTTGTCATTCAATTCAATATCAAGTCAGCATCCAGGAGATTCAGATCCAACATTTGGCGTCGTCTGTGGGAACCGAGTAAACAGTCATGCAAACTCGATCCAAAAGCAATTGCTGGAACCAGGCCAATGAGCAGTCCTCAAACAACTCTGATTCCTTCGCAGCTTCGTCGCTCCACCAAGAGCCTGCTAGCCAAGCAGACCCTAATGTTGTCCCCCCCCCCCCCCCCCCCCCCGAGGCCGGAACGAGAACATGTCGGCAATTCCAGACCGACCCCCGTTCCAAACGCCACGGAGACTCCAGCACCGCAAACCGTTCATGTGGCTGGGGAAAACATCCAGTTGACCCCATAGATGATATCACTTCTAGAGACCATCTTAGGACAGGATCGCAGACAAGCCCCTGCTCCTCACGAAAATCCTCGCCCCGCAACCGCAGGGCAGACCGATAGAAACTGGAAATCCGGGCACCACAACCCCTCAAGAAGATCAAGATATGACCTCCGGACACCAATCCTTACATCTGGCTTCCACTGAGCCGCCGGCAGCTACCTATTCTGCCAATCCATCAAGTTCCATACCGAATGGAGGGCAGCATAACCAATGCACTCTTGACCAAGTTGAGCAGTTTATCAGTAAAAGGCTCCAGGAACGACGAGAGACCGTCGCGCCTCCCTTTAGGGAACGATCAGCTCATCCCTTAACCACTGACTTGGTCGTCATCAAGATCCAAACGATGTCGTCGTCAGGGTCATCCCCGAGTACAGTGGTGGAGGCGACCCCATTATACATGTTAATAAGCATGAAGTCTCTCTGTTGGGTAAGTCGACCGACCCGAATCACTTAGCCCTATTATTTCCGTCGACCCTTTCAGGTTCGACGTCGTCTTGATTCTTCGGCCTCCTTTTATGATCAATAGGGGCCTGGGCTGAGCTCAAAAGCAAATTTCTGGGGCGAGCGCCAACTTCTGAAAAGTGTGATCGTCTTGGATGAAGTCAAGGAACAACCAGGAGAATCACTGACCGACTTTTACTGGCGTTTTCATAAAACGTCACAGAAATAGATTGTCGGGTCGTAGATGGGGAGATAATTCGAGGTTTCTACCGATGACTTGACGTGGTCAACAAAGTCTCGAGAAAACTGCGCAACAGCTACCACATGGAAGAGCTGGCAGCAAGAATGGAGAGAAAGGAGAGGGAGGTGGAACGACGAAGAAGGGAGGTGGAACAACGAAGAAGGTGAGGGAGGGGGAGGGCAGGAGGGGGTGAAGGATGGGGAGGGCAAGGCAGCAGTCTGGGAGGAGGGTGAAGGATGGCGACGGGGGAAAGGCAACAAAGGGATGGCGGCGCGGGGTGAAGGGCTACAACGGAAGAGGAGAGCGATGATGGCGAGAGAGGAGGACTGAGGAAGGCAAAGGAGGAGGGACATGTGAGGGAGCATGGTGGAGGTGGAGCAGGTGTTGTCTTCATCTTCTTCAATGACAAGCACCGAAAAGTTGAAAAAAAAAACAATTGGAGAAAGAATTATTAAACAATTGGAGAAGAGAGAAAACATGAATTGGAGAGTTCAAAAATTTTGAAGAGCCTATGAGTGAGAAATTATTATCATGGCTCAAAATTAAATGAGTCGTGAAAATACTTTTTTTTTAAAAAAATGATCATTTATCATGGCTCATTTGGTTTTGAGTCGTGATAAATAGGCAAAAAAAAATATTTTCGCGGCTCATTTGATTTTGAGACGTGATATTCAATGTAAAATGATTTTTAACGGCTCAATATATACATGAGCCGTGAAGTTTAGTCGGTATTTGCCCATCCTCCCGTAGTGATTCTCACCTCTCAACTAGCCAAAATAAAAAGATTATATATATATATATATATGTATAATATATTAATTGGTTCCTTATTTCTGAAGTTGGGTATGCACTACGGAGTAAGACGGTTGGCATGGTTAATTAGATTGAGACGACTTGGGGAAGTCTCCGTTGACTTTTTGAAATTCATAAGCATTTTCAGCAGACGTTTCCAAAGAGAGAAACTTTAGTGGGGAAAAAACACGCTAGCTAGCTGACCATGGCTTTCAAGATCGTTGCAATATTGGTTTTTTTCCTTACAAGCTTCGTTTCTTCCCAAAATGTCGATTTCATCTACAATGGCTTTCGATCATCGAACCTGATCCTCGACGGTATCGCAAATATCACCCAAAAGGACATCCTAACCCTAACAAATGACTCGTATATAAACGAGCAGGGTCATGCCTTCTACCCTGATCCGATTACCTTCAAGAACTCGACAAACGGCACCGCCTTCTCCTTCTCCACGACTTTCGTCTTTGGGATCAGGCCTACGCAGAACAGCAGTGGAGGTCAAGGCTTGGCGTTCGTGGTTGCTGTTGAAACATACTTAAAACAAGGAATCCACTTTACCTTGTTTTATTCCACTTTTCCATGTTTCCATGTATTCATCCACCTTCCATGTTTTCATCCATGTTTCCATGACCACCTTCCATGTTTTCATTCACTATCTATTGTCTTAGTATAGAACAAATGGGTAGCATAATTGAGTAGAGATAATATATCTATAAATGTAATGCATCTATGAATGAAGGAAGTAGTTGAATGCATACAAGTTCAATATACACATACAAGTTCAATATACTACATTTCCGCTATAATTATCAACATGGTATCAGAGCCGGATTGTTCGATCAGACTGATCGATTGAACCTTTCTCGGCATCATCATTTACCGGAGGTATCCGACATACCTGGATCATGGCAGAGTCTGAAGGGGACAGCACCCACACCACCGAGACTACCCCAACGGGCGGTGACCCGTTTGCAGCTCAGTGGGCGGCAATGTTCTCAAACCTGCCACAAACCAACACCGTTCATAAAACCGTCAGTTTATCCAATATTAGCTTAAACACTAAGTTAAATGAAGGTAACTACTCCCTGTGGGCACGCTTAATACGAATGAAGATAGGCGACCAAGGAAAACTTCACCATCTTTTGGGTGTTCCGACACCACCCAAAATGACCGAACCAGCATACTTACAGTGGGAGCAAGACGGCCTCGTAGTGTGCTCATGGATGCTCGACAACATGGAACCCGTATTGGTCAACCAATATGCCGAGTTCCCCACGGCAAAAGACCTATGGAACGGACTAGCTGAAACGTACGGTAAAGCCCAAGACGGAGTCCAGCTATTTGATCTCATATGCCGAACCAGCAACACAAAACAAGGAACGGATTCGTTAGAATCCTTGTATACCAAAATGCAAGGATTATGGCGGGAAATTGAACAACGAGATCCTAATCCAATGGAAGACCCGAAATCAATCCAAACATGGAACACCAAACGGGCCGAATCGAAGTTGTATCAATTTCTAAACGCAGTAAGTAATGAATTCGATAACGAAAAACGTGATTTGCTTCGAATTGTACCGTTACCAGGAGTCGAAAAGGCGTATTCCACGATCCGATCGGAACGGGATAGGCGGGCTGTTATGGGATCGCAACAATCAGCTGAAGGTCACGGCAATGGGATTGGAACGGGACTAGCAACACGGTCATTTCCAGAGATCAACACAGGAGGTTTCGGCCCGGGCCATAACCTCCGACCACAACAGCTCGCCGGAAAGAGCAAGCCTAGCCGGATCGGAGGAGTTGAACGGAAGTTTCTCCGATGCACACATTGCGGTAAACAAAGGCACAATAAAACCGAATGTTACCTGCTTGTAGGATATCCCGAAGGATGGAGAGGCCCGAAAGGAGGCGGCGCCGGCACCAGAAATCCTAACGCCACGGTGGCGATCGGCCGCGACAGGTGGGGACAACCAGGCCAAGGCAACCACCCCACCTTCGGCCATCAGGGACAACCAAGCGAAGGCATGGCGGCCGTGGCAAGAGCTCCGACCAACGGATGGAACGGCTGGAACAATGGTTGGTTCGAGAGGTCCGGCGACCCCCCTTACTCATGGAACACCATAGAAGAGACGAAGAGAGCCTCCTTCGCGGACGGAGTCCCTGGCCACGGCAACCAGCACGGCGACGGCGGAGCTAGGGTTCCGAACCCTAGAGAGGATTTCACACTTGCGGCGGGACAATCAGAAGGAGTAGGGTTTGGGGTAAATCCAACATTTACCCCAAACACATCTGCACAAGGAATGGCTGGGCTGGGCTACTCCTCTCCTCAAACCGGGCCAGGTAAAATGCAAGGAGAATTGGGCCGATCGGCTGGACTGGGTCGAATGACAGATGGTCCGAATTTGGGCCAGCACCAAGGCTTAAGTTCGGGCCAAATTGACAGATTTGGGCTCTCGGGATCTATCAATTCTGAAAATGATATAAAAATTGCTAGAACCTTTTTTGCTCAAAAAGATATACCGGGAAAATGTGGAAAATGGCTTCTTGATTGTGGGGCCACGGACAGTATGAGTTACGACATGAGTGATTTTTTAAGTCATTCAAAGCCAAGACGGGAAATGATACAGACAGCTAATGGAGAGTTGGTACCGGTTCATGGAGCAGGAACCGTTAATATTTCCTCAAATATTAAATTGGAGAATTGTCTTTATGTGCCTAACTTAGCATGCAAGTTACTCTCAATAAGTCATGTCACGAGAGAGTTGAATTGTGTGGTGCTAATATACCCTGATTTGTGTTTACTACAGGATATTCCATCGGGGGAAATCATCGGACGTGGAATTGAACATCAAGGCCTGTATTATGTGGAGGAAATGACTCAACACGGAACTGCAATGCTTGCCCACGGAACAGTCACGAGGCAACAATGGTTGTGGCACAGGAGGTTGGGTCATCCATCTGGAGGGTATCTTCATAAATTATTTCCTAGTTTATTTCCGTCAAGTCAAGAAATCGTATGTGAAACCTGTATTCGTGCTAAAAGCCATAAAAACTCGTACCACATATCTGAATCTAGAGCCAAATCGATTTTCTCTCTTATACATTCTGATGTTTGGGGGCCAGCTCCAAATAGTAGTTCGTGTAATGGCTTTAGATATTTTGTGCTTTTTATTGATGATTATTCTCGTATGACCTGGGTATACTTTCTAAAAAACAAATCAGAAGTCATCACTAAGTTTGTAGAATTTCATAACTTAGTCAAAACTCAGTATAATACAAATATTCAAGTTCTTCGATCAGATAATGGTGGAGAGTTTGTTAATTCCGCTCTCCAACAATTTCTGAAAAATAAAGGCATCATTCATCAAACCTCTTGTCCACATACACCTCAACAAAATGGAGTTGCAGAACGAAAAAATAGACATATACTAGAAATGACTAGAGCATTAATGCTAGAGTCAAATGTTCCAACTTCATTTTGGCCAGAAGCTGTTGCCACATCTGTCTATCTTATGAATCATCTTCCCACGACTGTGATTCAGTTTCAAACACCTATCCAGGTATTATCAAGTCATATGAGTGTCTCCACAGCCTTGACACTACAACCATATGTCTTTGGATGCTCTGTTTTTGTTCATATTCCTAAAACAGATCGTTCTAAATTTGATCCATGTTCTGTCAAATGTGTCTTTGTGGGATATGGAATTAATCAAAAAGGCTACCGGTGTTTTAATCCCAAAAATAATCGCATGTACACCACCATGGATTGTACATTTCTTGAAACAGAATTCTACTATATCACCCAATCTTCTGTCCAGGGGGAGATTTTTGATCATACTCCATTAGATTGGTTGATACAGACTACTGTGACCACTCCAGTGTTTCCTCAGATAGTTCCAACATGGCAAGTTGGTGGAACCACCGAGACATTATCTCCCATCGTACAGGTCCCAGATGCTTCAACCCCGTCAACCCCGACGAATATTCCGGAGGTTAGTAATACTAATTGGGGTAATTCTGGTTCCATTATGTCTCAAAATATTGGCTTGGAAGAAACACCTGTACAGGAACGATATGTACTACCTGCTCGGAGAAATAGAGGAGTTCCTCCTGTCAGATACGAACCAGAATACAGTCCAAGGAAAAGCCGTTATCCAGTAGCAAACTTGGCAAGGGGGAGTCTGACACATGCTGCTCAAGCATTTGCTACTGCAGTATACACTCAATCCATACCCAACAATGTTGAGTCAGCCTTGCAAAGTAAGGAGTGGAGACAGGCCATGCAAGTCGAGATGGAGGCTCTGGAGAAAAGCCAAACTTGGGAGAAGTGTGAACTTCCTCATGGAAAAAGAGCAGTTGGTTGCCGATGGGTGTTTACTGTAAAACACAGGGCTGATGGATCCATAGAGAGATACAAAGCTAGATTGGTGGCCAAAGGATATACTCAAACCTATGGTATTGATTATTCTGAAACTTTTTCTCCGGTTGCTCGGATTGATACTATTCGAGTCCTGTTTTCTATAGCTGCAAACAAAAATTGGTCGCTACACCAGTTTGATGTCAAGAATGCCTTTCTACATGGGGATTTAGAAGAAGAAGTATATATGGAACCACCACCAGGTTTCAATACAGGGTTTCGACAGACAGATGTATGCAGATTGAAAAAGGCGCTCTATGGGCTCAAACAAGCACCAAGGGCATGGTTTGGAAGATTCACAGTAGCCATGAAGAAATATGGCTATCGACAAAGTAACTCTGATCATACCTTGTTCATAAAAAGAAGGGAAGGTCGAGTAACTTGTTTAATTGTATATGTAGATGATATGATCATTACAGGAGACGATAAAGAAGAAATTGTTCAGCTCAGGAAAAATCTATTCCAGGAGTTTGAGATGAAGGATTTGAGAGAACTCAAATATTTCTTGGGGATTGAAGTACTACGGTCTGAAACAGGTATTTTCATTTCACAAAGAAAATACATTTTAGATCTGCTAGTAGAAACTGGATTGATGGACTGTAAACCAGCTGAGACACCAATGATGTTGAATCATGGGTTGAGGATAGTAGAAGGAGCTGAATTAATAGATCAAGCTAGATATCAACATCTAGTTGGGAAATTGATCTATCTCTCACATACCAGACCAGATATTGCATATGCGGTGGGTGTGGTAAGTCAGTTCATGCACAAGCCGCAAGCAGATCACATGGAAGCTGCTCTTAGAATCCTTCGATATTTAAAGGGTTCACCAGGGAGTGGAGTGCTGTTCCAGAAGAATGGTCATCTCAGAATAGAGACATACACAGATGCGGATTGGGCAGGAAATCCGATTGATAGAAGATCAACTTCAGGTTACTTTGCCATGGTGGGAGGAAACTTGGTGACTTGGAAGAGTAAAAAACAGAAAGTGGTGGCACTATCGAGTGCTGAGGCAGAGTTTAGAGGAATTGCTCGAGGTCTCACAGAAGTACTATGGCTGAACAAGTTATTAACAGAGATTGGTTTTCCTATTCAGGAACCGTGTAAGATAATGTGTGATAATCGTGCAGCTATAAGTATCTCTGAGAATCCAGTTCAACATGATCGTACCAAACATGTTGAAATTGATCGGCACTTTATAAAGGAGAAGTTAGAGAACAAGACTATTGTAATTCCGTTTGTTCGTTCTGAAGATCAACTGGCAGATATACTCACCAAGGCAGTAAATGGGAGAAGTTTCAGAAGTGTGTTATGCAAGTTAAATATCGGAGACCCTACTATTCAACTTGAGGGGGAGTGTTGAAACATACTTAAAACAAGGAATCCACTTTACCTTGTTTTATTCCACTTTTCCATGTTTCCATGTATTCATCCACCTTCCATGTTTTCATCCATGTTTCCATGACCACCTTCCATGTTTTCATTCACTATCTATTGTCTTAGTATAGAACAAATGGGTAGCATAATTGAGTAGAGATAATATATCTATAAATGTAATGCATCTATGAATGAAGGAAGTAGTTGAATGCATACAAGTTCAATATACACATACAAGTTCAATATACTACATTTCCGCTATAATTATCAACAGTTGCTACCCAGAGGGGCCTCCCACGGGCACTTCCAGCAGAACACCTCGGACTCTTCAACTCCACCAGCAACGGAAAATTCTCGAATCATATCTTTGCTGTGGAGCTCGACACGGTCCAGAACGAGATGTTTGAAGACATTGATCAAAATCATGTCGGCATCGACATTAATGGGTTGGTCTCGAACATGTCAAGGACAGCAGGATACTATCCAGACAGTCACCCTATGAATTTCACGAACCTGACTCTTGCTAGCAGTCGAGCCATGCAAGTTTGGATCGACTATGATGGAGCGAACAAGCAAATCAATGTCACTTTGGCTCCGATCAATGTCGGGAAGCCACGTACTCCACTTATGTCTCTGTCGTTCGATCTCTCTTCGGTAGTGAACGAGATCATGTACGTAGGTTTTTCTGCTGCCACAGGTGCGATGAAAACATGGCACCATGTTCTTGGTTGGAGCTTCAAGATGAATGGAGAAGCTCAGAGCCTTACCGTCTCAAACCTTCCGGTCCTTCCTGAACCTCCTATTGTTCCTAATACTGAATCTCCACCAAACGGCGGGGACTCTTCGACACACTTAAAGATTATTCTTGCGGTTGTGTCCTCGTCGTTCTTTGTTTCGGTCGTGATCATCATAGGAGTGGTCTATTATATACGACGGAGAAGGAAATTTGCAGAAGTTCTCGATGACTGGGAGCTTGAATATGGACCTCATCGCTTCAAATACAAGCAACTTTACAAAGCCACCAAGGGGTTCAACGAAAAACACTTGATCGGGTCTGGTGGGTTCGGTAAAGTCTACAGAGGTATGTTGCCATCTTCAAATACCGAAATCGCTGTCAAGAAAGTAGCTTCCAACGAATCGGGTCAAGGGACAGAACTATTCGTGGCAGAAGTCGTCACGCTTGGCCGGCTGCATCACCGTAACGTGGTCTCCCTCCATGGTTACTGCCGGCGGCAGGGAGAGATGCTATTGGTTTACGATTACATGCCAAATGGGAGCTTAGAAAAGTTTCTCTATAACCAACCCAAAGAAACCCTAACTTGGAGCCAGAGGTTTAAGATCATAAAAGGAGTGGCCTCAGGGCTGCTTTACCTACACGAAGAGTGGGAGCAAGTCGTGATTCATCGAGACATCAAGGCGAGCAATGTTCTTCTCGATGCCGAACTTAATGCTCGATTGGGCGATTTCGGTCTTGCGAGGTTATACGATCGTGGCGCCAACCCACAAACCACGAACCTTATAGGAACCCTAGGGTACCTTGCCCCAGAGCTCATGAGGACAGGTAGGGTTTCGAAGGAGACCGATGTCTTTGCCTTTGGGGCTTTTCTCCTAGAGGTTGTGACTGGCAAGAGGCCTTTCCCACTTGAAGGGACCGATGATTCGTTCTTGCTCGATTGGGTGTCCTCGTGTTGGGACCGAGGTGAGATTCTTGAGGCTCGAGACACGAACTTTGGGGATGAATATGTGGGTGAGGAAATAGTGTTGGTGTTGAAGCTAGGGCTAATGTGCTCGCAGTCGGAACCAGGCTTAAGGCCAAGAATGTGGAATGTGGTGCAGTATTTGGAAGGAGAGCCGGCTCCGATTCTGGAGCTTCCCGCTAGAGGAGTGATCTCTCCTAGGGGTCTAATGTATAGGATCCGACAAACTGTGGAGGATCTTGCATTGTCGTATGCATCTTCCATGGCAAATAATGCAGATTATCGGACTTCGTGTTCCTCTGTTGCTGTTCATCAGTTCCAGCTCTCAGGTGGAAGATGATTGGGAAATAAAAAACTGCGGGTGGTGTGTGTTATGTTTGGAATCCATGATCAGTGGTACGGTTTCAGCATATTCATGTGTATGTAACGAATAAAAAATACAATCAAATTTGAATCAATGTAGTAAATTCGTGTTATATATTTTGGTAATCTATATCCATATACTTTTGTGTGTTTTTAATTAATAATGGAGTTAATAACTCTTGGTAACTTAAAAAGGAATGGGGTTTATTTATGATGTATTTAATATTTTAATTACTGAGAAGGCTATTTTCCTTCAAAAAACAAAAAAAAAGTCACCCATCCGTATTCATAATAAACTAAACTAAAGTATGCAAACTGCAAAGCTATCGATTCCTTGAGTGTTACAATCTCTCTTCAACAATCCACCCCCAATCTGTGATGGATCCAACGAGACTGTTGGCCATGTTGCCCTTGCCTTTTCATCAATAACAATTACTTTAACATTTTTTAATCATTTTCTATGATTATCTATTAGTATATATATATGATGATGATGATTTAGCTCAATATATTATATGTCGACCACTTGCGTGATTAAAATACAGAGTTCATTATATTCTTCTTAATTAAATCTCTTAAAGTAATAATTATATATAGTATATATGCACATAGATATTAAAAGTTTTACTTCGGGATATATTTAGTGGGGTTAACAATTCATGATACAAGCAACAACATGAAAAACAATGACTTTATAGTGTTTTTCATAAATGTTTTTCTTGATAAACTCAAATGAACGAGTGAGAACATGAATAATCATCTTCATAGATTTATTTGAACTTAAAATTTTGATTGTTTTGTGTTGGTTTTGGGAGATTGGGTCACCCATGGGGAGCCCATTTTAATAAGCTCAGTATTGGATACTGACCCAAACCATTCTCTCTATATTTATAGGGATGCTCAGGGTTGGAAAACCTAACAACGATGATAGTACACTGCCGCCCTACAGTTTAGACTAAGGTAAGTAGCTGTGGAAACCTAGGTCACTGCCCGTTAACCCGTGGCGTGACCTCCCGTTTGGCAGACCGTGATCCCAACCTCAGGCAGATCCGCTTCCGCTTCCGCTAAGACAATCGTTCAGGGAGGTAACTTAATTATGTGTTATGTTGTACCTTAATCGATTGCATGTTTCGTACATCAATTTCCAACCTTTCGTATAAATATTTTCGGTCTATCAACTTTATGACTGATTACGGATGGAAGGAAAGACTTAGTAGCAAGCAAAGCATATATTCCCTCGTACACGTAGACTTCATTATATCATTTAGAAAAGCAATAAATAGATTCTTAAGCTCCTTCCATAATCCATAATTTGTGACGACCTAAAATTATGGATTTAATCAATATCTCCACTATTTCAAACTAAAGGTAGCAGTTACCTTACTTTGCTATCTTTTTGGCGCAGTATTTGAAACCACCAACTTCCCCACTTCTCTTCTCCACCACCTCATTACTCCACTCTTCTCTTCTCCATTTAGACTCCATTTCTAGCTCAGCCTCTTCCTCACTTCGACACTGCAAACAACAATGGCAGCAACCTCGTCCTCTCTCAGTCTCTTCCTTCTCCTCTCACTCTTCATCTCTTTTTCATTCTCAAGTAAGTACATTTCTAATGCATCATTCTTCCGTTTCTCTCTAGAGCTTCTCAACTCTGTAACTCCTTTATATTGCAGATGGGGCCCAACTCATATTAGTGAACAACTGCAACGAACAAGTTTGGCCGGGAATCCTTGGCAGTGCCGGCCACTTAACTCCGAACAGTGGTGGATTCCTCCTCACCAGCGGACAGGAGATGGTCATGGATGTACCTGACAAGTGGTCCGGCAGGTTATGGGGACGGCAAGGATGCAACTTTGACAGTTACGGAAAGGGCTCGTGCGAGACGGGGGACTGCATGGGCCAACTCCAATGCCAGGTATTAGAGATAAAGTTCTAGTTCTACATAAAAGGAATCTCTTAATACATATAGTATAATACTTTATTATAGACAGATAGATAGATAGATTATAATCTTTGTGGTTGAATATAAAGAGAATAGACTCTATATAAAGAGAAAAAAAGGACATTTTTCCTTTAAATATCGACAAATTTTTAGAATACCTTGTATTTATGTAGAAAAGTATATTTTTTTTTAAACATATATTGGACTTCATTTTAGAGTAGGGTAAAATGTTAGCATTATAAGGAAACCCTATTAATGTTTATTTTTCAGATTTTGCCTTTTATTGTTTTTATGATTTTGTGAGATTGTCATGTTTCCTCTATAACTAAACTGTTAAAATTAGAAACCAAAATACTTTTTCAAAATTTCAAGTATTACATTTGATTCTCCAAAAACTTTTATTAGGGCTGACAATTCGTGCGTGCTATCGTGCACTAGGACACGACACACACGATAGTCCAACACGACATGCACGAAAAATGTAATCGTGTTACAGACACACGACACGAACTCGACACAAAATTTATTGTATCAACACGACCCGAACACGATAACACGAAAATATTCGTGGAAAGTCGTAGCATGATAACACGTTTTCACGAAAATAACACGGTAACACGAAAATATTTCGTTGTAACACAATAACACGTTTTCACGTTCGCACGATAACACGACCTAAATAACATAAACATGTCCCCTCAATGTTTTATATTTCATGTTTGGTACTTTGACCTTTATTTCTTAAAATGATATGAATATAATATATAAATTATTAGATTGTTTTCGTGTTTTCGTGTTATCGTGTTTTGAGATCTAAACACTAACACGACACGAAAATACAATTGTTTTATCGTGTTTGTGTTATTGTACCATCAAAGGCAAACACGAACATGACTTTTTTCGTGCGTGTTCGTATCGTGTTATCGTGTCGTGAGTGAAATTGTTATCCTAAGTGTTATTATATTATTACTGCTGTCAATCCCCATTGAAACAGTTCTATTAATTTCGGCTGCAAAAGTGTCAAATTGAAATTGTGTACTGTTGCAAAATTTCAGTAACATAAAGGGTTAAAATTTACAAAACAGAACCTTAGCTTAAAGTATGATTTCTTTAGAACATCCCGAGTTGAATGGGCAAAGTACCCTAATACCGTTTTTTCTACACCAGGGAACTGGAGGTGTCCCTCCCGCAACAGTCGTGGAGATGACTCTCGGTACTTCCACGTCCCCACTACACTTCTACGATGTCAGCCTCGTGGACGGTTTCAACCTCCCTGTGTCCATGAAACCTGTCGGAGGAGGTGTTGGGTGTGGTGTTGCCTCGTGTGATGTGGACCTCAACATTTGCTGCCCTTCTGCTTTGGAGTTGCGCAAAGGAGGGAAGGTTGTTGGGTGCAAAAGCGCGTGCCTTGCGATGCAGTCGGCCAAGTACTGCTGCACTGGAAGCTACGCAAACCCAAACACTTGTAAACCGACATTGTTTGCGCATCTTTTCAAGGCTATCTGCCCCAAGGCTTATAGCTATGCTTTTGATGATTCTTCGAGCCTCAACAAGTGCAGGGCCTCACGTTATGTAATCACCTTCTGCCCTCCAAAATGAGAAAGAAAATGAAATATGATATCTGTAGAGTTTAGTGATGCTTTGATATATCTCTTATGGTTCGTGGTTGCTTTTTACATTTACAGTTTCTTTTATTTGCACGAAAAAACAAGTATGGTTATATGAGTATGATAGCCAGTTGTAGTGAATTTGAACATTTTATTTGCACTTTGTGTATGTTAGAGATTCAACTTATGATGCATCATTTCCCATTCAGTAGTCACTTTAACACTAATATATATACGAAAGCAGTTGTCATGAATAAGGGGTATGGTGAAATGAGTGCAACTTGAAGCTCAATCGAGTATTTTTACGTGGAAAGGTACCCATTGAGTGGCTTTCGAGACTAAAATAACTTGATGATAAATTGGCTCGTAGTTTATTTGGTGCACAATGTTGCCCATTATAATTATGTATATAATATATAGATTTGATTGATGGAGGTAGACCATAATATCTAGTATATATATAATATTCATAACTTGTAGAATTTTGAATCATAAAAATAGTAGTAATTTAAGATAAAATTAATAAAATTGTCACAGACACGGACAGCATGGCAGCCCTGTCCCCAACACCACGTCGCTCATCACAGACGCAGATGGCCCACAGAATAAATGGTTGACTTTCATCACTAATGTCCTGGTGTTTTCGGAGGGGTCTCACTCACGAGAATCTCTTAGCTCATACTATTGTTCTAATTATTTCCAATTTTTTTATATTTTATAAAATTATGATGTATCAATTCCGAAGAACTTTTATACTGAAAAACTGAATCTTGCGGAAACACTAAGTTTAAACACTCATGTACTTATGTGACGCAACTGTAATTAATCAATTTTTGAAATTATTAAATACTTCACTACGGTTAGAACTTATAACAAAATCAAGGCCTTTCGTTAATACAAATATATATATATCTTCACATGTACATATATATACATAGAGATGGCGGGCGCATGCAGGAGCAGAAGGCAACAATGGCTGAATCAGTGCCCACCTTGAGCTCAACCAGACATAAAACGACGTCGAGCAGCTAAACCTAAACCCACCACTGAAAGTCAACGGCCATTGTCGGGTACGACAATAGAGAAGTTTGAAGTTTCTTGGATCGTATGGAAAGTCAAAACCATACAGAGACAAGGGAAGGTTCCCTGCCCTTGAAGCTAACTGCTTCAGTAATTATTTTCCCCGATCGAGTTTAAAGATTTAGTTATATATATGGAGTGGTTGCACTTGCACCTTTCACTATGACTAGTCATATAGAGAGAGAGACACACTAATTAGTTGGCATGATTAAGAGTGTCTAGGATTGTTTAATATTGCACGTCCTAATGTTCCCTTTTCTTTTAGGTACGTACGTATAAGCATGAATTATTGACATTCATTAAAATTTCTAAAGATAGGTTAGAACTTCGATCGAAATTTCCTTTTTTGTATGTAACGATTTGAATATGAAGTTAATTACCAAAAAAACAAACCAAACTTGGAGAAAAAAACAAACTATATACTAAATTTTTGTTGGACAAACAACAAACCAATATTTTGGAATTTAGCAAACAAAGTTACCTTAAATTTTCATTATGTTTGACCAAATTTTTCAATGTTTGAGGGAGCTATTAAGTCATCATTATTTGAAATATTCGAAGAAAATGATATTACGACTTAATAAATCTCTCAAACATTAAAAAAATCCTTTCAAACATAATAAAAATTTGAGGTATGTTTGTTGTTTACTAAATTCCAAAAATTTGGTTTATTGTTTGTAAAAAAAACAGTTTTCTGTTTGGTTTTTCCTCAAAATTCGTTTTTTTATAATTAACTCTTTGAATATGTATAATTTGTTTTAACTGAGTTGTTCGGGTTTTTCTAATAAAAAAATTTACTCAAAAAAACAACTAAGATCAAGGGTGTTAATGTAGCTCCCCCCACACGTCATAACGTTCGAAATCGGACACAGCAGCTGACATGGCTTAGAAATATCATGAAGTCAAAATCGAATGTACAAACAAATTTAAAAGCATCTTCTTCATCCTCTCTCTAAAAAAAAACATTTTTCATGAATATTTGTTCACTTTTAAAAGTCAACCTGTTTAGATATGATGAGGAAGAAGCTTAAATATTTGAGCCACACCACACCACAGAACACATAAACGTTACAACTTCTCCTTCTTCATCTGCTCCATTCGCCATTATTATCTCTAGAATAAACCCTATACAAGTTCTCATACACCAACTTCCCCTTCATCACCCACCATTAATCCACACATTTTCCTCCACGCAGTTAGGTTACTGAACGGCATCAAAAATGGAAGATGAATTGCACCACGCATTTTCCGGTGAGTTCTACCGGAATGGAGAGATTATCAGAGAACTTATCGATGGTGATATCGCGACGTCATATGGTGCCTTTCCAGCGCCGGAGCTACGTGACCGTGAACAAACCATTTCGAGCCTTAGTAACTCCGAAGAAGAGACCATCAAGAGGCTTACCTCCACCGTCTACTATTCCGGTCCGACAATTCAAGAAATCGAGAGCGCCTTATTCTTCAGCTCCGTACAGAAGCACCAAGAGGAAGAAGATGAGTTTCCAAATCTCAGGTAATTTCTCATCTATTCTCTAAACGTTTCTACATATAGGCGGTACTGTACATACATATACATATATATAGATATAATACATTCTTGGGTTCAAATGTTTCAACAGAGAATCATGGTTTCAAAGAGGACCGAATCAGGTCGAGAACAAGTACACTCTGAGGATCAAGAGCTGCGGCGGCAGTGGAATGACTGATGATGGATATAAATGGAGGAAATATGGACAGAAGTCTATAAAGAACAACCTCAACCCAAGGTAAATAAAGTACGATGTTTTTTTTTCCTTTTTACCACGCATGCAAAATTTTTACTAGGTTTACATATATATTAGTACGATGTTTCAGCTTTACACATATATTTTATTTTATATGTTCATTCTTGTAAAAATAAAAGAAATACTAAAACAATCCAAAACTGTGTAAAAGTTGAAAAATTCCATTTTAATAAGCTGTTATTAAATTAGGTTTTCAATATATATATATTTTTTTCTTTCTCACTAAATTTTTTAATATAAATTTCACACTTTGTGCACTTTTTGTATAGATAAATATGATTAAAAATAAGTTTTCTTAGTAATTTTCCTGCACGATTTTATCAGGAGCTACTACAAATGCACGAACCCTAGGTGCAGTGCGAAGAAGCAAGTCGAAAGGTGCAGCCAAGACCCCGACACTCTCGTCATCACCTACGAAGGCCTCCATCTCCACTTTGCTTACCCGTTTTACCTTCTCGGGTCAACCCAGTCCGGATCCGACCCACCCATCAAGAAACCCAAGAAGAGTGACACCCCGCAGAGACTAGAGACGACTGAAGAGGGTTCCGAACCCTTCCAACAAGTGGAAGATGTAGACCCGGAGGTAGCAAGAGAAGAACCAACCCTGAAAAAACAAACCCTAAACCCGACTAACCCATTTTACGATTGTGGTCCACCAGATCCCGAGCCCGAGGAGACTATCCATGAGACTGGTTCAGGGATGGGTCTGCTAGAAGATGTGGTGCCGTGGATGATTCGGTACCCAACGAATAAGACCATGGACAACAGCCACGACCCATCCTCCATAATGTCCTCATATTATCATCAACTGTCGCCTTTGGCATCACCTTCGTCATTGTCTTGGTCTCCCGATTATCCAATTGACGATTTTGACCACTCATTGTATGATATAGGCATAGATATTGCACTAAATGAACTCATGCACGCATAATATATAGTATAATAATAAGGGTGTAGCTAGGGTTTTTGTAACTAAAAGTTAGTAATTACTAGTAAGAATAAAATACGAGGCCCTATATATATAGATATATGTGTGTATGTATGTATATGTGTGTGTGTCGCGTGAAGTGATGGTGATGTAATGTAATGTAATGGGATATTCAGATATAGATATGATTGAATATGTCATGTCGGTGTAGAAATATTTTTGTTAATTTATTATCTTTATTACCAATTAAGAATGTACATAACATGTGCTAATTACGGTTTTATTTGAGTTGGTAAAAGGCCCAATTTTTCGGCCCGGTGAAGGGCCGAAAGCTACTTTGAGATTAGGCCTCAATTTGGATCTAATTTTGTACCGAAAACACTTTTTATTATTATTATTATTTATTGTTTTATATTAAAAAATCATAATAACAGTGTATTCTAAAAATTACTCAACAACCATTAGTTTTTATCTTTTGATTTTTTTTAACCGGTCTAATCATGAGTCGATCCATGCTTGGTTAGTCGAGCTAAACTAAATAAATAAAAATGGCACTTTTTATTTTTTAAATTTATATATTATTAGTAATGTCGAAAAATTTCGGTGAGTCATTGTGGTAAAATGGGAAAGTAACTGTGCAGCGTGGCGGCTTGCGGGTGGAGCGGGCAAGACAACCGGAATCGGGGCCAGATACAAATAGGATAAGATGAAGAGAGAAAAGGATAAGAAATTTATTTTTTCTGAAAAAAATAATATTAGAATTTGGAAATTGAAGAACAAATACAAAGAAAAATGGAGAATTTTCTGGAAGAACAGATTATGGTTAAGTAATTATTATTATTTTTTTTTTATAAAAAACGTATGTTTAAAATTAAAAAAAAGTATTCCATTTCGTCGTGCAAAATAATTATTATTTTTTACTAATTTCATACAACTATATTAACTAACTAACCCTCCTTTACTGTAACGGCCAAATTATCTTCGCAAGCTGAAATCTGAAACATCTCCAAAATCCAGATTTGCTGAGCCTCTTATTGCTACTAAATTGCTGCAACGATAGATATGGCATCGTCCGTACATGTCCCGTCGTCGGTCCTTTCTTACATCCCTTCTCTCGGTAGCAGAAGAAGCGCAGTAACTTCTTCCGTCTCTTTTCACTTCACATCCTCGACCAAAAGGGGTTGCGGGAGGCGGTCGTTCGCTGTGTCCGCCACATCGACCCCCCAAAGCACCGTGCTTGTCACCGGAGCCGCTGGCAGAACAGGTGGATTACCTTCATTTCTTTGTCTTTCTTGCTGTAAAATTAGAGATTGAAAGAATGTATATTTTGGATTCTTAAATGTATATTTGTGATTAAAATGAGGGTGATTGGCTTTAGAATCCCTTACCTACTCATTTTTGTTCTATTTCAAACTTACGGAACAGACAGTTCAGTGGTTCCTTCAATCATTCAGCTAGTTGCTTTTAGAACTTCTGCAAGGACTTTGGTTTATTACTGTAAAAAAAAAAAAAAAACTTCTGAAGCATACATTTTGAAATCCAAAGTGAGGAATTCAGCAAAACCCTTGCTTGATTTTATTTCACATTCGTGTTTTTTTTCACGAAGATTGGATTGCGATGTTGGCGCTTAGTTATTGCTAAATTTCCATAGGTCAAATAGTTTACAAGAAATTGAAAGAGAAAGCAGACCAATTTGTGGGAAGAGGTCTGGTTCGAACAGAAGACAGCAAGGAAAAAATCGGGAATGCAGATGATGTTTATGTTGGTGATATAAGGGATATTGATAGTATCTTACCTGCATTCCAAGGTATTGATTCTCTCATTATTCTCACTAGTGCTGTTCCCAAGATGAAACCTGGGTTTGATCCAAGCAAAGGTGAAAGACCCGAGTTTTACTTCGAGGAAGGAGCTTTTCCTGAGCAGGTAATGCAAGCATATTAAAGATTCATAACCTTAACTAATGTCTTTTGCATTGTTCTGATCAATATGGTTTGTTTCTCAGGTTGACTGGATTGGTCAGAAAAATCAAATCGATGCAGGTCTTGAACTTACTTTTATGACAAATTACCATTAACTGAGAAGTTCGCTTTCGTTTTCCTCTCATGTTGTTATCTGCGGTAAACATTACAGCTAAATCTGTCGGGGTGAAGCAAATTGTGTTGGTAGGCTCTATGGGTGGAACCGATATTAACAACCCTCTGAACAATATAGGAAATGGAAATATATTGGTCGGTTTGTACTCCTTTATGTCTTGAATATCAAACCTTTAATGTCTCTAAAGTTTTGCAGATTGAAATCGACTCAATCAAATGAATTATTTGGTGCAGGTATGGAAGAGAAAAGCCGAGCAGTATTTAGCTGACTCTGGTATTCCATACACAATTATCAGGTAACCAACCATACCATGAAGGTTGTTGGTGGGTATTTTTTGAATTTCACTTTGGAGATTGATATTTGCTTTCATTTTCCTTAAGGGCTGGAGGGTTGCAAGATAAAGAAGGAGGGATACGTGAATTACTTGTGGGAGAAAACGATGAACTTCTCAAAACAAACACAAGAACTATTGCTCGAGCTGATGTAGCTGAAGTTTGTCTTCAGGTAAGGATTGGCTGTTGCTTCTTACTTCATCAACTGTATTGATTACGTAGTCAGTAAGCTAACTTTCCACGATTTGGTATTTGTAAGGCACTGCTTATTGAAGAGGCAAAGTTCAAGGCATTGGATTTATCCTCAAAACCCGAAGGAGAGGGTACCCCAACAAAAGATTTCAAGGAACTATTTTCCAAAGTTACCTCCCGATTTTGAATTCAAGAGTCCCAGGTTATGATTTGTTATTAGTTAAAACGATTGGACCAACGAAGAACATGTGGATCATAGATAGCCGTTTATGTTTAAATTATCAAGCAGAGTTGAACAGTTCTTCATGAGAAGTGGATTGGAGAAAGCTGTGTCATTTTGGAATATCGCCTTCAAGTTGCAGCATCCGCTTGATGATTGTTCTAAACTATCTGAGATTTGATAATGTGGAACTCATTTTTTGTTGGTTTTCCATTTTCGGGAGTGAAATTTCCTTCATAATCTTGGTTCTGCAAGTTAGCCTTTGAATCCATGCTTCTATACTGCTTTGATCTATTGTTTCTTTGTCTGAATTGCCCTAACAATAGAGAATAAAGATTGCAATATAGATGTTTTCATTCATTTCCTACAGATGGCACATTCGTCCCATAGGTTTCACCCAAAGTGGGAATTGTCCCTAAGTTTTCGTTCTGCTAATTATGCCTCCTTTCTGTTTCTCCGAGGTGTTGTTTTGAGACTTGGAACCTTTGAGGGAAGTACGTCATTTCTCCTAATATTAGTAAATCAATCACAATATGTAATGGAACTTCTTCTATATGGCCAAATACCATTTTAAAAAAACTTTAAAAATCGGAAGAAATTGCTAATTGATCTATGTTTTTTAACAAATAACTAGCTGATTTGCTAGATTTTATATGTAGTTACAATTTGCTACGTCCGTGTAGTGTAATTTACTGTTAAGTGATGATAAAAGCTTATATTTTGATTATTATTTTATTCTATTTTCTATACAAATTGATAGGTGGACTTTTGAAAAATTGTAATTTGTTAGCTTAATTGCAATAATTTGCATTTTATTGATTGAACTTTGGAAAAATTTGCTAGCTGACAAAAAATTAATGTTGGGTTCTAACGTGACATCTCGGCTGACCTGAAGGAGATAGTAGCGTCGCTACTAGCTAGACGTAAGGGTGCGCGTGCTACGACCATAGTCTATGAAGACAAGGTTAGTCTGAGTCATGCCCTACGAAGATATGTCTAGGGCGACGCCTTGGACAATTAAAGAACCATTGTGGCGCGTCACACATATAAACTCCCGAAGACACCGTGCTTGATGAAGGCAGACTAGGGCAACGACACCCTAGGCTCAGTTGGCGTGCCTGGACCCAGGCAGAGAGGTGTGCCCCTCTTCAGGGGTGCGTCATCAATATGAGCACATTCCATCATTGGTTCCTTTCGTACATGGGACAAGGTGACACAAGGTACAATGCATGTCAAAGGGACAATCGAGTGTCTACAACCACTCATACGACACCCACTAACCTACGATCGGTCATTTAAGAATGATACAAATAAGTTTGACCAAAATGTGATAACTTTTCTTCCTGAGTTGTAAATTATTATAATCTTGTTTTGGTCTGAAGAAACAAAAAACAATTATTTTATGCCAGCTACTTTTTATAATAATGAATATATTATACAAAGACAATGGTAAAGTTAAAAGAATATTGTCTTTATATATCTCTACTTTTTAAAATTTTAATTTTTTGAATAACAAGTAGTATCATAGACATATTTACTCCAGTTTAAACATTTCACTTATATTATTTTATCATACACTTAGTCGACATTTTCTCATTCTTAATGTCAATTTCATAACTTCTAAGTAGTTCATGTCAAATATATAATTATTACTCATACGCGCCATACCATATAATTACTTAGTTTAAAATTTTCAAAAGTCTCTAATTCATTCTCCCAATAACAATAAGTTACAAATAAATTATTAATATCTTTTTATTTTTCATGTGCATTTATGATTTTTATTAAGTTTATTTTATTTACTAAATTTTATATTTTATGTAAAACAAGTAGATGCATATATTAAATCGTTTTATTACAATGGAATTAAGGATTGTTATATAGTATATTTTGACTGACGGCTCTACAGTATTAGAGCCGTCTAAAAGAATTTCGATTTAAATAATAATGATGGCTCAAACAATTGAGCCGGTAAATCAATTTCTGGACGGCTCATTAATCATCATTGAGCCGTTAATAATCATTATTTTAATTTTTCCACGGCTCAATCATACTTGAGCCGTGGAAATGAGCCATTAACTTCTCCCGTAGTGTATGTATATTATATATCAATTTTATGAAAATAATAATCACATATTAATTTTATATATATATTTACAATTATGTACGCAACATAAATTTAAGGTATGAAAAAATTATCATAATAATTTTAATATAATGTCTTCATACTTTTCTTATAACTATTTTTTATAAAATATCATTGTTATATACTTATATTATACTAGAATCAACATATATTACAAATTTTAAAAATAATTTATATAAATTGTAATAGTTTGTATTTATTCAAAAATATATGAAAATAATAAATGTCATAAAATGAATTTTAAAATCATTAATTATCATCATATTTAACATTTGTTTTATTATTTACTCATTTATTTTCAAATATTTTTATAAAACATAAATAATTGTTATATTGTATAATATTAAAAAAAAATAACATTTTTTTATAAATACAATTAATTTTTATGTTGTGATATACACTTTAATAAACTGTAAATAATTTATAAATAATCATGTTATAAATATATATTTATAAATTAAAATAATTATTATATTGGACAAATCAATTTTCTAGTTAACAATTATTAGGGAGCTAAAGTGTTGTGTAAAAAACAACGAGGAATACAGATCACCTTTTGACTTGAAAGGTGACGTATAAAGTAAAACACATGCAGACGCATCTGTCGGCAGGCAATCCACGTGTCGTATACTATGTGATCCGATCCAATAATTATCTTCTCTCTCTCTCTATAAGTGAAAACTTAAGCAGCAGAAAGCTGTTGAGCTACTCCATCCTAATCATCTGAATCCAAATTCCAAGCTACCGTTCTCTCTTTTTTCCCTATGTTTTCAAAGTGGTGAGATGAACAAGAACACAAAGTTTCCATCTTTAGCCAAATTCGGACGGTTTGGATCAATGATATGAATCCATCATCATTCATCCACTGTGATTTTCCTCCACTGTAGTAATCCCTCCAATGGCGCAGACCTCGTCGGAAATCGCAAGGGTGGGGTCAAGTTCATGGCGGAGAAGCCAGAACGTGATTCACCCAGTCGACATCGACGCAACGCCACCGCCCGGAGCTACTCCGAGCCCAGTCGTATACAGGGAGGTCAAACATTTCAAGAAATGGGTATCATGGCTGGTTCCGTGTTTTGTCATTGCAAATACTGTCGTGTTCATCGTTACCATGTACGTCAACAACTGTCCTAAGAATTCAGTGTTTTGCATCGCCAAGTTTCTGGGGAGGCTCTCTTTTCAGCCATTTAAGGAGAACCCTCTTCTGGGTCCTTCTTCATCCACGTGAGTCTCCCATTTCAGGAAATTATGAACAGCAAATTTATTTGACTAAAGCAAAAATTATGGTCGAAATAGAAAATGGCACTTCCAAAATTATCTTTTAGTTCATGTCTATTCATAAGGATATGCTGATTAATGCTTATAATGAAATGATGATTTGTTGTTTCTTGAATAGCGGCATTAACTTTGTATAACTTGTCCAGTGTAGCTCATTTGTTGTAATCTGTATATCATGTATACCTCAGTTGATATGCTCTTAACCTTGTGGTCGTGGATTTGAGTTTTATGGTGAGTGACTTTTTTAGTTTTTTTTTTTTTGCATTTCTATGTATTAAGTATATTGCCTTCTGGTGTTGAATTTGAGTATTAGCTGCATTAGCTTTGCATAACTTGTCCAGCCAACTCAAATCCCATCACTTTTTTGGTGTTTGAGTAGCGACATTAGCTCTCTATAACTTTTTTTCACCTGATATACTTCATTTGTATAATCTATTTGGTGTCTAATAAAACTCAGTTGGTATGCTCCTAACCTTATGGTTATTGTGGGTTTGAGCTCCACGGTGGGTGATCTTTGTCTTGAATTCCATTTCCAATTTCTAGTTAGGTCCATCACTATTTTATGGTGATAAATAACATTAACTTTGTCCAACCACGACAGTTGATTAAATTCAGTTTTAACTTTCTATAATCTATATATATAGCTGGTCTAACTCATTTGGTAGAATGCATTTTAAGGTTTAGTAAAGTAATTAGATTATTATTATTTGTACAGCCCGTCTAGCTCAGTTGGTAGAGCGCAAGGCTCTTAACCTTGTGGTCGTGGGTTCGAGCCCCACGGTGGGCGATGTTTTTAATTAGTTTTTTGTATTCATAATGGTTGCAGCTCTAAAATACACTGTATTCTTTTTGTATTTAGGTTACAAAAGATGGGTGCTCTAGAAGTGACTAGGGTAGTGGACCGACATCAGGGTTGGCTCCTCATCACTTGCATGTGGTTGCACGGAGGAGTTTTCCACTTATTGGCCAATATGTTGAGCCTTTTGGTCATCGGAATTCGACTTGAACGAGAATTCGGTTTTGGTATGTTTTCCACCATTTGTGATCTCATCTTCCAGTGGTATCTCTTCAAATCATTGTTGTCTTTTATATATTTGAAGTTCGAGTCGGGTTGCTATACCTCATCTCGGGGCTTGGAGGGAGTTTGTTATCTGCACTCTTCATCCAATCAAACATCTCAGTTGGTGCTTCGGGTGCGCTTTTTGGGTTACTGGGTGCAATGCTCTCCGAGCTCATCACAAATTGGACAATCTATGCTAGCAAAGTACTACTGATAAGTTATAAATTTCGATATGGATCATTCTATATCAACACTTACACAACCATTTTGTGTGTTTGCCTTATATTTTCAGGTGGCAGCATTCGTAAGCCTTTTCCTCATCGTAGCAGTGAACTTAGCTGTCGGAGTTCTTCCACACGTTGATAATTTCGCTCATATCGGAGGATTTCTCTCTGGGTTTTTTCTAGGGTTTGTGTTTTTTATGCGACCCCAGTTCAGGTGGATCACACAGAAATACACTCCGCGCGGTTCAATATCAACCTCGGCCACGCCCAAGTTTAAGATGTACCAACGCATACTTTGGGTTGGTTCGATGATGATCTTAATCACCGGGTGAGTATTGGATATCGGCATACTATATGTTCAATATATAAATTAGGGTTGTCGATGGTTAGGTTATGCTCAGAGTATGACAAATAGCATAACCATACCATATTTTTAAATCTCATACCATAACCATTATGAGTATAATTTTCAATACAATAAGTCCATAACCAATAAAATAACTGTGGCTATTAACCATGGTTTTACCTGTATACTCATATTCATTCCACGCATGAAATATAATAAAAGATTGAAAATTTTATTTTAAAAAATACATCAATTTATATTACCATTGTTGGACTTTGACACCTTCAATCTTCAACAATTTCAAATTTTCAATTATATAATTTATATTTAGTATATTATATAAATTAGTTTATTAATAATAAATAAATATTATATTTATATAATAACCACGTGTATAACCATGAGTATAACTCAAATATCATAATCATAACCATTATGGGTAGAAAATTCATCATCATAACTGCACCGTAATGGTACAGTTAACCATATTAAACAGTAACGGTTATAACCATGGTTATGCGTTTTTCACTGCACCATTGCCGGTCCTAATATAAATTCACCAATATTATAGCTTTGTGTTTGACATTGAAACTATGTGTTGACATATTGTGTTAGGTTTGCTGTTGGAATGGTTATGCTCTTTCGAGGCGTCAATGCTAATGATTCTTGTTCATGGTGCCACTATTTATCATGCGTCCCGACTTCGAAATGGAGCTGTAACACAGAGCCGTCGATCTGCACGGTAAGCTCTCGTTTAACTGCATATCCCTCGGTTTCGTTTCGGGTTATCACTTGTTTCTTCCATGAGCAACGTATATGAATGTGAGATTGATACCACTGTAAAATTGCAGAGTAGTCAACTGGGGAACCAATTGAACGTGACATGCTCTTCCAACGGAAAATCAAACATATATACGTTGTCGGGTGCAACCGAGTCCCAAGTACAAGGATTATGTTCTCAGATTTGTGGCTAAGCATAGCATATGGAGGAGGCGCATGTGTTCGTGAAGTTCATTTACCATGAAGCTATCATTGCATACTCGATATTTATTTATTTACGCGCTATAAAAAAACGGTATTTAAGAAATGAAATCGTTGTAAAGAGCTTCTTCTAATCAATACATCCATTGTTGGCCAAAAAAAATCAATACATCCATTTACCAATATAAATATATCTCATATGACTATATGAGTTTTTTTTTTTTTTTACTTTTATATAGAAAAAAAATAAATAGGGTTAAATACTACATAGTTACCCGAATTTTGGACGTTTTACAAATAGTTACCCAAATTTTGAATTTTTAAAAACGGTTACCTTAACTTTGACATTTGGGGCAAATAGCTACCTCCGTTAAATTTTATGTTAAATGTGGACAGAAAATGACTTGGCAGCACATGATTGGTCCATAATTATAAAAATTATATATATTTTTTTTAAATACTAAAAAAGTCAGAACAATTATAAAAACAAAATTGAAAAATTAATAGGAAAAATAAGAGTTTTAAATATTATATTTTTATTAAAAATATGAAATAAAAATAAATGATTAGTTCTTTTAATTTTGTTTCATATTTTTCAATACAATTTTTTTTAAAATTTATTTTTCAATACAAAAATTATATTAAAAACTTTTATTTTTTTAGAATTTTTCTGATTTTTTTAGTATTTTAAAAAAATAATATAATTATTAAAATTATGGATCAATCATGTGTTGCCACGTCATTTTCCGTTGATATTTAAAGAAATAACGATTTGACCCATGTGTCAAAGTTGAGGTAGCTATTTGAATATTCGTCCAAAGTTTAGGTAGCCGTTTTTGAAAATTCAAAGTTCAGATAACTATTTGTAAAACGTCTAAAGTTCGGATAACTATTTAGTATTTAACCTAATTATATATATATATTAGTTATCATATTTTTAAATTTTTTTAGTGAATGCATTTCACACTGAATGAAATATTACAATCGCTTTATTTCTCTCGCGCGCGCGTGCCTTGCTTTTCGGCGAATTTCTCGTCGCCCATTCACTCCCTCTGCAGTAAAAGGTATGACTCCTCACTCCTCACTCAGTGCTTCAGCGTCGTCTTCTTCCCTTCCTCTCGTCTTATCTCCAAAAAGCTTCTCTGCACTCACTTGTCACTTCATGCTCCCTCCCTCTTTCTCTCTCTAGACCTTTTCCAATTTCGTCTCGCTCTCTCTCTAGCTGATTCCAGTTCTTATAGCAACAGCAAATCGGATCCTTTTTCTTCTTCGATTTCATCGAAGTCAAACCTGGAAGGCATCTTCTTCCTCTAACCCAACATGCGTCACCGGAGTAGAATCGCTCTCTCGATCACCAGCTACACGCAGAGGTAAACAAATTCAGACATACCTACTAACCATTGCTGTGATTGTTCGACATTGTTGTTGCGTTTATCATCTATTATCATCGTGAATTTTCATGTCTACTATCGCTTTCATTTCTATAAATCTGAAGAAATCCTTGCCACACTGTTTCTTGGAAATGCTTCCATTGCTTTTTTTTGTTGATATAGATCACCAACCAGGAGTTAATTGAAAAAAATCTGTGACATGTGTCGGTTTGTGAAAGTAGTTACCTTGATAGTGAGTGATCTTGGTTACTGAATTAGGTATTGGTTTCAGTGGATTTAATTCCGTCCGGTAAAAAATAGTGAATTTCTTTAGATTTTTTCAGAAATACCTTCTCTTCTGTTACATTTTAAGGGATAAACGATTTTCTGGATATTGGGGCAAAATTCCTTAATAACAAGTGTTCTGCATCTGTTAAGACCTAGTTTTACTTGGCTTGCAAAGTCTCTTAACCATTGCAGGTACATAGCTAATGGGATATTCAGTGAAGAAGATGAGTCCGAGAATTTTTAAATTCAAAGGAGAGCACCTTTAAGTCTTAGCTTAAGCTTTTGGAACAACATTGTTCATAGCCTTGGCACTTATTATCGTTCATTGTTTTTTCCTCTCCTTGGAATAAGTATGTTTGATTTACTGTTTGCTGATCTGACCCGAACAAACATTTCTTCACCTCCAGGACGAATGCTTCGGGTTTGAGGAATGGAAGGTGGCATCTTGAATAGGAAATGAAGGAGAGGCAGCGCTGGAGAGCTGAAGAAGACGCACTTCTACGTGCATACGTCAAACAATACGGCCCTAGGGAATGGCACCTTGTCTCTCAACGCATGAACACAACCCTTAACAGGGATGCGAAATCCTGTCTCGAAAGGTGGAAAAATTACCTTAAGCCCGGAATCAAGAAAGGATCTTTAACCGAAGAAGAACAGCACCTTGTGATTCAACTTCAAGCAAAGCACGGAAACAAATGGAAGAAGATTGCTGCGGAAATCCCAGGCCGAACCGCCAAAAGACTTGGTAAATGGTGGGAGGTTTTTAAGGACAAGCAGCAGAGAGAACAGAAAGACAATAATGTATCTTCTCATTCTCACACCATTGATGAGGGCAAATATGACCAGATATTGGAAACGTTTGCAGAGAAGATAGTGGAGAGATCTGCACCTGCGTTTGGATTTCTGCATACCGAGTCTCCACCCCTTCTGCGTCCATGGATTTCTAACTCCAATGGGTCGCCCTCTGTCACCTTAAGCCTATCCTCCACCATTGCAGCTTCTCCACCGATTCCATGGCTTCACCCCTCTCATGGAGAGACCATGATGATGGCTGAGCTGATTGAGTGCTGCAGAGAAGTGGAGGAGGGTCACCGAGCTTGGGCTGCTCACAAGAAGGAAGCCTCGTGGCGGTTAAATCGTTTGGAGTTGCAGATAGAGTCCGAGAAGGCAAACCGGAGAAGAGACAAAACCGAGGAAATAGAATCAAAAATCAAAGCTTTGAGAGAAGAACAAGAATCTACATTGGAGAGGATCGAAGCAGAATACAGAGAACAGTTTCTAAGGCTAAGGAGCCATGCAGAAGCTAAAGAGATGAACTTTACCGATCATTTGGTCATGGATCAGCGGCGGCTTTCAAAATTAGTCGATCAAATCAAACACCAATAGATCATTCATTCTATATGTCTATGATCTATCTATCAATAAATGAAGCTGATGAGGTTCCTATCAGTTCCACCTAAAGATTGTCGAAAAGATCAATTCCTCCACGAGCTCTTCGAACATCAAAGCGTCCACCTCCAACCCTACACATTAGCTCTCAAACTGCAAGTTCATCCACCCTTTGCTCCTCTCCTGGTCTCTGCTGACAAAATCATCTAGAGTCGATTGCATATGGAGACCAAATCCGAGCTTATGTTGTCTCAAACATGTTCCAAGACATGGTGCTCCCCAACAGCATCGGATGGACATGGCAGTGTCTTGTTAGTGGGACCGGACCAGTACACGTGGCCTATCTTTGACAGGTATCAATAAGAACCTCTTTGATCAGATCGAAGATGCAGAGTAGATGGTTTTCGCTTCCAATGTAACATTTCGGATCGGTTACCGGTGGAATTCGGCTTCCTCAAACATCATTGGGCCCAAGGTTGGTCATCGGTATGGCACATCCCCAAAATCTGGTTGCTGCTGAACCCAGATAAGCTTGAGGACGTCTCTTACGTAGTTGAACACTTTGAAGTCTTTGGGGTCGAACTTGAATCGGACACACAAAACTGTTACTTTCTTAATCTTCCGAGATTTTCAAGTTTTTTGAGGTTGTCGAAATCATAGATTCCTGATTCCAGTTGGGAATCTACATTAAACAGCAGGGGATTAATATTAATGCTAGAAACTGTTAACTGATCAGACATTTGATACCTTCAAATGGGGTTTCCTTTTATGTAGCGCGTTTGAGTTGAGTATTATACAACATACTCGATTAAGTGGTTTTACGCGACTCGTTCAATTCATATGCAAAATAACAAAAAAAATCCAAATACCCGTACAATTAATATATAATTAAAAAATTCATGAGATGCACTCAAGTGAAGTAATGTTTTTTACTCCTAATAATTGTTGGATCACGTTATTTTAGGGATTTCCAAATTTTATACTGTATTGAGGGTCGGTGGCTGCTTTAGTAAAAGGTTAAGGATTAAACTGCTATTTTCACATTAAAGTTGCCATGCAGTTCTCCTTAAAACATAATAATAATAGGCTAATTCATCAACATGTGCCCGTTTTTCCATGTTCCAATAACCTTCTTTTTTTTTTATCAATTGTGTTCCAATAACCCATTCAGGATCATGATTCATGGGCAAATAAGAATACATATATATTATATAGGAAAGTACCTAGCAAGCTAGGTTGTGGAAATCCATTTTGGTGTCTTTTTCTTACTTTATTTTATTCTACATATATATATATATTTGTAGGATCCCAATCAATCCCTCCAAAGTTGGATCGATCTATTTTGACATCATTGTCTTCAATTATTTGACATTATATACTCCTACTTTTGTAAGGACTCTTAACAAGTGTTATCAAAATGGGACCAACTCTCGAACCGGCGAGGGGCAGGTTCTCTGTTCTGTCGGTCCAATTCAATCGGACTCAGTTCGACGTGCGGTTCACTGTTCAAAAGTAAAAAAAAAAAACTGAAAATACAATTACAAACTAGATAATCTTAAACACACACGTAATATAACACAACATTACTCTCAAACACAATATAACACAACATAATTACCTCAAACTTTGAACATACATAACACAATATGTTTAAACTTTAAACATTACTTCTAAATTGAAGAAGTTGCTCGGTCAAACCGAATAAGTCGGTTTTAAATCGAAGAGAACCACACAAAAAATGTAAACCACAAAAAAAAACTAGAACCGAAAACTGATCGGTCAAACCTAGTTCAAACTCTGTTCATATGCATTTAAGTCTTTTAGCTGAATCAAACCGGACAGAAGTTCGATTTCCAGTCGGACCACCGATCCGGTTATGATAACATTGGTCTTAAGAATGATAGTCTCCTTTTCATATTTTATAAAGTACTCTCATGTAATCTTAATTAATAACGTTAAGAATAGTCTACTATATGACTTATGAGAGTTTAAACAATTTGGTAATTAAATTGTTTCTTAAATAAATTAATTAACTTTATGTAAAGTTGCAATTTACTAAGTTAGTCTAATTTACTATTAAATGTAACATAAACTTATATTTTATTTATTATCTTGTTATATTTTAATACAAATTGTTGTTAGTTGGATTTTAAAAAATAAATACAATTTGTTAGTTGAATTTTGCAAAAGTATAAACTTTACAAACTGAACTTTGAAAACATTATAATACTAAATTAAATATAGCTAATAAATTACAAATTTTTATTATTCAATAAAAAACTAATAGCTAATTCCAAGTTCCAACTCTCAAAATTACAATAGTAAATAATTATTTTACCGTAATTAATAAATAACAGGTTGGTATTATCTTTCTAGCACATAAGTCGTTTTTTTCTTCCTGTTTTGCTTTTCTTTGTCAAATACAGACAGAGCATGCTGTTTGGTTTTCCATTTCCCTTCAATTATGTGATCCTTTTGAATTGTGTTCTTTGGTGGTGGTATGTGGTGTTCAATGCTACATGACCTCACCAACAAATCCTTTTCAAAAACATGAAAAGATAAGTAAAAAGGACATTTATTTTTATATAAAAGTGAAACAAAATCTTAACATTTTTAAAAAATAATCAAACATAACATACTATTTTCATTTCGTACTCATATTTAAATATTACAAGGTGATGATAAGTATCATTATATTAGCTTAATAAGCCTGATTTTTTAGTACATTTCTAAATAAATCGCATTTAATAACTTTTAAATCTTTAACTAATTATTTAATTTCTAAAGTTGTAAATTCTAAATTAAAAACTTGTTAACCTAATGTTTGAGTTTATAGTTTTTAATATGATAAATTTTATTATTTTGATATTTGTTTACAGAATTTTATGTAAACATTAATTACTTTAACACAACATGAACACATACACAAAAGTATGTGTCGTGTTCTTGTTTATAAACATGCACTTATTTTGACCTGCAGGAAGAAATAGGGGTGATAAAAAAAGATTGACTGAACTGAATTCCCGACAAGGCCGACCCGATTAGGACCGAGACTGGGCGCGGAAGGGTTTTTTTCCTTCAAGATCAGACTCAGTCTTGTTTTGTTTTTTATTGTCAAAAGTCCGACTAGGACTGGACCAACCCGACTTTTATTAAACCCTATAAATTCTACTTTGGTGATCGAAAGTGTGGCACTCCTCGTCTCTTCCTTCCTCTTGAAGAGTGAACTCTGAGACTCCTTCTTGAAGTCTCTTCCTTCTCTCGTCTCCACTCTTTACCGTCTCCAATCTCTTCCAAGCGACAAGTGTAGCATTCCGTCCATCTTAGACTTTCAGTTAATTGTTCCTCCATATCGCGATTCCATTTAGTAGCACGATTGTTCCATTTGTCGTATGTCCGTCCACAATTCCATGGTCAAGTTCTGTTCTTGAAATTGAACACGATTGTTCTGTTCTGTTCTTCCATGGAGTTCTTGAAATGGAACACATTGGAGTTATGTTATGAACTTCTGCTTTTGTTGATATTTGATCCAACTAGTAGTTTTTTTGCCAGATTTGTTTTTGTTTTTACCCAAAAAGTTGATCCAAGACCAAAACCGATATGAGTCAAGCAAGACTGACTCAAAAAAATAATTTATTGCCAAAATTGGTCTCGATCTTGATCCTTCATAAGTCAAGACCAAAATTTCGATTTTTGTCTTGCCTCCAAGACTAGTCCGGCGCGTCAATGATCATCCCTGGCTTGTATCGTCTTCTAAGTTCTCTACATAAAAAATATTATCTTAATTTTATTATTGTATGAAATTAAACTTTTAAATAATAAAAAAAACATGTAATTAACTTCATCTAAAAAATATATATATAATGATAACTATGTGAGCTAAGATCCCCCAAAAAATACATATATTACAGTATTATAATTCATTTAACTTGTAAGGTGATTTAAAGATCACACAATTTAATTGACAATTTTATAAATATACATGTTTTTTAATTGGCAAGTTTTTTTGCTTTTTTAATCGAAAATGATAATTTCTTTGCTTTAAATTTTTTTTTTTTAATCTCCTAGTATATTTAACAAAACAGGTAATTATAAAATATTATAGTAACCGACAAATAAAATTTTGTAAAAGGTACACCCTTGATGGATAGCAACATCCACTCCTCAGTTCCGATCCATAACTGATACCAATTTTTTAAAGTTATACGATGAGTGGTGATTGTGGAGCACTATCTGCTTCTCTTTATATACTAACAAAATTTATTCCACGTGGGTTACTTCTTAACTTATACTCTGGTCGGATTTGATACCTTTAATACTATATCCATTATTTTCACTTAATAAAGTTCAAATTTATTAAAAAGATAGTTTAGATATTCGTTTTAGAGGTATTATTAGTATATAAGTTCGTAAACATTAATTTAAAATTGTACTTTAAAAGTATATTAATTACTGATTAATGTATATAAAAATAAGTAATGGCGTGTATTTTATTTCTAACATAAACCTTTTAAAAAGCATAGTGAGTTGTGTGGAGTGGGGGAGTCTCTAATCATATAAACAATTGAATTATATTCTCTTATTATTAGTTGTTTTATAATGAAATTTTAATATAAATGACTTTTTTTTTTTGTTTACTCGTTAAGTTTGACTCGTTTTAATACGGATTTTAATTAATTGTTATGTTAATGAGCTTTAAAATTTGAAAAATCCAGTTATAGACCAATATCATTGTTGTATGTGGTAAGTGTTTCTGTGGGTTCGATCCTGGTCAACTTGATACTTTTAGACCGATAATAAACAAAATAAAAAGTTAAAGACCAAATTGGAATTGACAAAAAGCCTAAATCAAAGAAGTGGTAGGGATATCCACTTATTAAAGACGATGAATGGATGGATGTTATTGATCAACTACCCCTTAATTAATTAAACATCTTTCACGAAATATAGTTAGGCTTAATGTTATTGTAGTTTGTGTCGTATCGTATTACATTTTATATATTTAATATATAGTAATATAATTGATTTTAATAATATTTTTCTTGTTTGTAATGTTAAATTTTATATATAATTTCACGAAAAAATGAAAAGGATTACGAATTAGGTCTAACGGGCCGGTCTCTCAATCTTAAGCGGTTGGTGGAGTTACGTTGACAGAACCAGTGCATGCGATAATTTTATAATGGAAGCTTGAGTATCGTTGGACGAAAATTCGAACATTACGCAGCGGATTGAAGCTTATATCCACTACTAGTCCATTCTTTTTTGGATGGAAAAAAAAAATTCAATCCGCACACTTATATTATATTACACGAGTTAAGAATTATTATTCATTTTTGTGAGAATTTAATGAGCCCTATCAGAATAATTCACAAGTAAAAATATTTATAAATAAAAAGCAACCTTACTCCCTTATATAACAACTTAGAATTCATGTGAAATTTAAGACCTCTAAACTTATTATATTCAATCAATTTGCCTAATAATAGGTTATCTTGTCTTCACTGTCTTATCATATTCTTTATTTACTACTTGGCAAGTATTATTTTTTTAATTTATTTGTTAGATTTTTTAAAATTTATTATTATGGAAGTCATACTAAATTACTAATTGTGATGAGTTTGTTCGTATTTAATAGAAGGAGACCAAACGGCTCTTCACGCATAGTCATGGGACTAAAATTTTATTATTATTAATTATTAGGCCCTTATGAATTATGATCAGTATTTCTTTTTATTGATTTCTTTTTTGTGATTTGAGATGAGAGGATATATATAATATACGATGATATCACACATGATGATGGCTTATAATATAGCTGCCATTCCTTGTCAGATGTCCGTTATGTTTCCGTCTAGTTGACTTCAATACGACACCGCTCGGCGCTCACAGTCACACTCCTTTCTTTGCTATTCAGCGGCCGGCCATCCATCCCTAGTCCCAACCGTCAATTCACCGTTAACCAACGTCGGTCTCCAATGGACCAATCTATGCTCTTTGCCTTCCTTCCCCCACAAACACTGACTGGACACGGCACTATCCTGTGGAGGCTTCTTCTTCGTCTATTTCTCCACAGCGAAGCGAAATCTCCAAACTCTATGCTTTAAGAAGAGTCTCCGTTATACTTTTCTCCTTCTCCCTCTTCTACACAATTTATCTGGTCTTGCTTCTCCTGACGAAACAGCAAGAACAGTATCCGATAGGGGTAGATTCCAGAAATGAGTGCATCGGAAGTGTAACGAGAATCATCTAAACTCTGAATCTGATGGTTTTGTTTTACTATGATATCAAGGTGCTGATGAGAACCTTCACTTTCTTCGCTGGTCAATCTTCACTCTCCCGATTTCACGATGTCTATCCTGCAAGGTACGCTTCCAGATCCCAATTTTTTATGTTCTTCCCCTCATTATCATTGGATTCATAAAGTCGTCGTCTTTTTTGTGGAGTTGGATGTTAACTTTGCGATGTGCATTGGATTGTTGAGAATTGGCGTTTAATCTGTCTGGATTTAGTTTTCTGATTGAAATTTGTTCTCCGTTGGATCTAGGGTTTTGATGGAAGGCAACTATTGTGGAGATTGATTTTTCGTGAAATTAAATTAGCAGCTGTTGTTTATTCTTTTGAAATTGTATGCTGCCATGGAATGCTTTAAAGTTTCTGAATCAAGCTGAGACGGCAGGGGATATTGCTCTCCTCACCTTACTGTCAATGGAGAGTCACCATCCGTCTACTGTCCTTTCCATGGATTCAAGCGCCTCGTCCCACGATGACTTAGACTTAGAGATGAATCGCCAAAGTGTTCTTTTAGGGCCGCCTGATATCAACCTTCCATTATCAGTCGAGAGAAGCCCTCCTCCCCCAAATCAATGGAATTCAATTTCCGATGCATGTGACATTCTGGATGTGGGTCTAGGATCTCAAATCTACAAGACTACCGAAATTTCAATCCCAAAGACAGTCAGGAAATGTGCAAAAAGGGTTGATAGTGTGTGGGGAGCTTGGTTCTTCTTCAGCTTCTACTTCAAACCCTCCCTGAACGACAAATCAAAGGCCAAGATCATCAGGGACAGTAATGGAATTTCAGGGTTCGATAAATCGGACCTCAAGCTCGATACCTTCATGGTACAGCACGACATGGAGAACATGTACATGTGGGTGTTCAAGGAGAGACCTGAGAATGCTCTTGGGAAGATGCAGCTTCGAAGCTACATGAATGGACATTCAAGACAAGGTGAAAGACCTTTCCCGTTTTGTATAGACAAAGGTTTCGTTCGGTCTCATCGGATGCAAAGAAAACATTACAGAGGCCTGTCTAATCCGCAGTGTGTTCATGGTGTTGAGCTCGTTCCATCACCGAGTCTCATGGGTCTAGATGAGGAAGATCGAAGGAGGTGGATGGAACTCACCGGAAGGGATTTGAATTTCTCAATCACACCCGAGGCCAGTGATTTTAGCTCTTGGAGGAATTTGCCAAGCACGGATTTTGAACTTGAGAGGGCGCTTCTACCCATAAAGAACATCTCGAATCCACAGACCAAGAAACAGCTTAATGGATCCTCGTTGAATCTATCGAGCCACCACATCAATGGAGACACGATGGCTTTGTCGCCTGTCAGCAATGGCAAGAGAAGGAAAGACTTCTTCCCCCACAACAACAACAATGAAGAAGACTGTTTTTTGGCTTCCAATCCAAGTCCAACCAATGGAGTAGAAATCCGACACACTGAGCCTCATTGGCTGAATGACTTCACTGGAGTGGTCAAGAACAACGTGTGTGGGCCCGTGACAGCCGCCAAGACAATCTACGAGGACGAGGATGCTTTCTTGATCATCATAAGCCTGCCCTTTGTGGATCTTCAGAGCGTGAAGGTATCTTGGAGAAACACAATCACCCATGGCATCATCAAGGTCTCTTGCATGAGCACCTCTGGGATGCCATTCATTAAGAGGCGAGATCGGACCTTCAAGCTCACTGACCCCACCTCTGAGCACTGCCCTCCAGGAGAGTTTGTGAGGGAGATTCCTCTGTCAACTCGGATACCTGAAGACGCCAATCTTGAGGCTTACTACGATGGGCCTGGATCCGTGCTCGAGATCATGGTGCCGAAACTCCACGTGGGTCCCGAAGAACACGAGGTTCGTGTCTGTCTCAGGCCTCACCTCGGAGGCAACGATCTCATGCTGACATGAAACCTCCCCCCGATAATGGTAAGCATTTAGCTGTAGTCGTCTGGTTCTTATCCATGCTTTATATGGTGTATCTTATTATTTTTGGTATCTAACATTGTATGAAGCGCGTCCTATATAAAAATGGGTGGTTGCTGCTTGCTTTATTAATGTTTGGGCCATAGCTAGCGGCTGCCTGCTATTGTTAGCAGTATCTGTGATGATGTTTCCAAGACTGTAGTAGTTAATGTCAGAATCTGCAGGTTTTTAGTTCATTTAGTGCAGATTGATTCCATGAATAATAAATACATCATCAGATGTTCATGATGTTGGTTTTTAGCTAGATCGGTTAATTTCAATTCATATATCTTTTGCGCATTTCTTGGGTTAAAAGAAATACTCAACAGTGTGGCGGGACCCAGTGCCTCAAAGAATCTCGAATCTGGTGCACGATAAGATTCTTGACCGCGGCTTTAACGCGTGTAGAATATGATTTCTTTCTTTCTTTCTTTTGCATATGAATTGGATGGATAAGAGGAAGTGTGGTTTCTATGAAAGTGTCGCTCGTCTAGTCTTTGATGATTCTAATTAAACCTCTGGCCAATAGTGGAGTGCCAGATCAGCTACTTGAAGATTCTTTCAATTATAACGTTGAAGGTGGGACGGTTGTTGTCGGTGGTGAGAGGGAGTGGATGATAATGTCTGGCACTTATGATGATAATAATATATTTGACGTGACATTATTTGTAATATAAATAATAATAAGTTCATTACAGACCGTATGATATGATAACTGATAAGGCATAAGAAGATTGTAAGCTTTCACAGAGCGAGTGAGAAAGGCAGTTGGATGCATTGCTGGTCGGTCAAGGAAGGTGGATGAGGAAAGTCAGTCAGACCATGGGTCCAGCCGTTCAGGGATGTAATGAGGGGGAGAAAATACAGTATAAAAATTCATTATATTTATAAGAATATGATAAAATTATAAGTATATATTTTTTTCATCTATAATAGTAACTTTAAATTATATTTTAATTATAAAATTATATGATATATTATAAAATTTAAGTATTTTTATAGAATTATTCGAACATCATATGAGTCAATAATAAATATAAATATAAACAAATCATAATATGATGCTAATTGGTATTTTTGCCTTCAATTTTATTATGGCATATATCGTTGTCGTATATTTAGATATTAGATATAAAATAAAATAATTTTATCTTAATAATAGTAATTTTCGCTTGTTAAAATGATTTAATTGCTTTTTTATTTGCAAAATTGTAAAATAACATTCAAGAAAAACTGTATTAAACTATTAAAGGAAAAGTATGGAAAAACACCCTTATGTTTGAATTTTTTAGCAACTGCACCCGTATGTATTTTTGTCGCAATTAATAACACCTGTACGTTTCATTTTGTTGGTAACACCACCTTCCGTCAATTTGACCCGTTAACTGTCATGTGTCTTGCACGTAACACTAGGGGTAAAAACCGGACCGGTCAGACCGGTTTTTTTACTATTTCGATCGGGGGCCTATATTTTCAGATCAATTTTTCTTCAAAAAAAAATCTGACCAAAAGACCATATAAGGAAAAATAAACCGTCCATTCGGATTTCGGATTAAACCGAAAAAGCAAAAAAAATACATATTCAAAACCAAAATAAGTATTCAAAATCAAATTAAACAACAAAATAATTTGATTTAACAATGTTTACATAGATTTCTACTAAACCGATTAAACAACTAAAATAATTATTAAATAATAAAAATTTTATTTGTTTGTATTCGTTGATTAATTATATTAATTAATACTAACTAATACAATATATAAAATAATATATATATAAATGGTCGGACCAGACTGCACGATCTTTTAGAGTTGTAGACCGAACTGTCTAAAAAATAGTTTCAAACAAAAAATCTGACCACAAACCGAACCGTACATTTTCGGACCGAAATTTTCGATTCAGGCCGATTCGGTTTTCATCGGATTTTCGGACCAACCACTTTTTCCTTTCACCCCTACGTAACACCACCTAGGTCCAACAGTGGTGGGTCAACACAACATGTTGGTAGTGCAAGTGTTGAGGCTCAAGAGGCAGAAGAGGAACCAGTCACTCAACAATTTCAGGCTACTAGGTCGCAACGAAAGGTAATACGGTTATGTAGGTTTTAAATTATATTATCAATTGCAAACATGCTGTCAACTGTAAAAACCCTCGATGTTGTTTTAGGTATGAAAGACGAAAAAGGGAGTTGTTCAGAGGAAGTTGAACCCCGAGCTCGAACCAATGGAGTCACAAATGGATGAAACACCAATGGAAGAGGCCCCAACTGCGTCAATGGATGAAACATCAACACAAGAGGCTCCAAAAAGAACACGAAGGGTCAAATTAAGTGTTAAAAGAGTCAAACCAAAAGTATGGATAAGATTACCAAGTACATCCAGTGTTAATTCAGTGTTAATCATACTGAGTTTGAGTTATGTAGGTGGGTCGACCAAGTTCATCGAAATCAGCCCCCATACCGTTGGAGTCGGACGAAGAGGTGGATAGGGTTAGGTCAAGTGCCACAGAGTTATCAACTTGTCGGGCTCTAGTGTTATCTCCCGAACCACTGGAGACTAGAAAACAAAGAAGAAGCAAACGAAACAGTGAATTCACACTTCACCCCGTTTTGGAACAAGATCTACTCAGTGAACTACTACAAGTTCTGTTGTTTTGTATGGGGAAGGTTAACATTTTGTTGAATGTTGTAAATGCTAAAACTTGACCGTGTTGGACGTTTTGAACCGACAAACCTAACTGTTGGATATTTTCATGAAATTGATAAGAAACACACGTTCTTAATTTAGCTTTGAAGTTACTTTCTAATAGAAAATTTTAATACATGCACAAATTTACTTTTAATAAAATATATTTGTAAAAATTTACTAAACAAAATAGATTTAAAAAAATTATAAATGTATGTGAGAAATAAAAAGATGTAATTGAAGTTTTGTAACTTAAAAAATTAATAAGATACTTTGATAAATTTATTATATAGCATATCACATTTGTTTAACATCGATTAATTAAAGTTTTATTTTTTGGTAGATGTCGATTAATTAAAGTTACGCACTTCCTATAATCCTTACTAAATAAAATGGATAATCAAAGTGATAATATTAAATCCAAGATCATGGATACAAATGTGGCTGTAGTTTAGTGGTAAGAATTCCACGTTGTGGCCGTGGAGACCTGGGCTCGAATCCCAGCAGCCACACATAATAGTTTTTAGTCACCTTTTAATGTCTCCGCCTTCGTTAGTATTTTTTAGTCACCTTTTAATTGTCCATCCGAGAGTTGAAAGTTGAAACAACGAGAGTTATATGACGTGGCGTAATTCCATTGGTTTGATTTGACGCCCATCCACGTCAGTTCGCACCGCAGCACAAAAGATGTCTCGAGTTGACAAAGTTACCCCTTGGACAGCCATTTATAGGTGGGCGACGGAGAAAAAAATCGCGGCTGTCGGTGATCTCCAAATTTTTGCTGCCCTCTGCTTTCATCTACCTGAAATCGGCAATTCCTAGTTGCTGCAAGATCCGGATAGATCCAATCCGGTTCGGATCCGATTGAGATATGGCGGCGGCGCGGCGTCTCCGGGACCTCCAAGCGCAGACGGGGAACAAGACCTGCGTCGATTGCGCCCAGAAGAACCCTCAATGGGCATCCGTCTCGTACGGTATCTTCATGTGTTTGGAGTGCTCCGGAAAGCACCGTGGCCTCGGGGTCCACATCTCCTTCGTCCGATCCGTCACCATGGACTCCTGGTCCGAGATCCAGATAAAAAAGATGGAGGCTGGGGGCAACCAGCAACTCAACGCCTTCCTCGCTCAATACGGCATCGCTAAGGAAACCGACATCATCACCAAGTACAATACTAACGCTGCCAAGGTGTATCGGGATCGGATCCAGGCGATCGCTGAGGGTAGGCCGTGGAGGGATCCCCCGGTGGTGAAGGAGGCGGTTGGTGGCGGGAAGAGCAAGCCGCCGTTGGCTAAGAGTTCCGGTGGTGGATATGGTGGTGGAGGTGGGGGTTGGGACAGTTGGGATAATGACGATAGCTTTAGATCTAGCAGCGAAGTGAGGAGGAACCAATCAGTGGGAGATTTTAGGAGTGGCAGCAATGGAGGCACGGGTGGTCCAGTTAGGTCAAAGTCCAATGAGGATATCTACACCCGTGCGCAATTGGAGGCATCTGCAGCGAATAAAGAAACCTTCTTTGCTAGCAAGATTACGGAGAATGAATCGCGGCCTGAAGGACTTCCTCCGTCTCAGGGTGGGAAATATGTTGGCTTTGGATCGACACCTATGCCACCAAGGAGTGGCAACAACAACAACAATCAACAGGGAGACGTGTTCTCTGTGGTATCTCAGGTTGTAAATAACCCCCTTTTTTTGTCTATCAAATTGCTCATGCAATGATCTGATTGGTCTGGCATAGATTTCGAGTGGTTGATGATTCTTTGTCTTCCCTACGTTATTGCAGGGTTTTGGTCGTCTGTCTTTGGTTGCAGCATCGGCTGCTCAGTCTGCTGCAAGTGTAGTGCAGTCAGGGACAAAGGATCTCACGTCTAAGGTAGAAAGTTCGTATCTTTTAGCTCGAGGGACCGTAGCATTAACTTGTCATATTTGACTAGTAAGTTTTGAAACATCCTACAAAGTACAAACATGGGGCAGTTATGTTCCCTTTGATCGCTCACCAATAGACTGCCATAATACCAACTTTTGGACCTTTTGTTTGTCCATGGATTTCAATTATGGAGCCGTACAATAGAGTTGCCAAGGATAGCCAAGAAAGGATCCTAGCTGGAATTCTTCCTTCTGATGTGCAAGAAACGTCTTCTCTTTTCTTTTCTAGTGTCTGTTAGTTTTGCTAAAGCGCAGACTAGCTTTAGTATCTCACAATCGTAATGGCATGGTTCGAAGAATTAATCTTAGGTGCTTCGATAGGTCAAACTGAGACGAAGTTGGTTGTAGTCATGATATAGAGAACTTTACTTGCATACTGTGTGGACTTTTACCGTTGGTTTGACTCTTCGATCCTGAATAGTATAGGTGCTAAACTTTGCTTACCTATCTGCTTCTGGTCGCATTTATTTAGAGTTAAGCCAATATTAGACCGTAGTAGTACAGCAAATGAGATTGTTATTTCCTTTCATAATTGGTCAACATAAATATAAGCATAATTTATGTGTATATGGACGTTTTTACCCTTGCTGAATACGTGTAGTTGTAGTCATTGATATAGATAGCACATTTACAGCCATACAGTAGGTTTTGTCCTTTTATCCACTATGTTTGAGATTAATGTGGTACTCCATGGACGTAATGTGTGCATTTAAATGAGATAGATTTTCAGTATTCAACTCTCAGGGAATGCAACTTGATGTATAAATTGCTATCCTTCCATAATCATTTCATATTAATATTTCTTTATTTTTCCTTAAAACTGTTCCTTCAACAGGTGAAAGAAGGTGGGTATGACCACAAGGTGAATGAAACGGTCAGTGTGGTCACTACAAAAACAACAGAAATAGGGCAGAAGACATGGGGACTGATGAAAGGTGTCATGGCATTAGCTACTCAAAAAGTTGAGGAGTACACTAATGATGGGTGGCAACGGAATGAGAATGGTAGAAATGGACATTATCAAGAATTCCAACCAGAGCAGACAGGATGGAAGTCCTCTGCTGCAGCAGGGCAATCTTCTTCAGTTGGGAACAACAAATCTTATGGCTCAAGCTCCTGGGATGATTGGGACCCTAAACCTAGTAGGAGTGAGGAATCATCAACCAAATCAGCTGGTGCATCATCTGGTACTGGTGATTCTTGGGCTGGATGGGATGATCCCAAAGATGATGGATTCAACAGCTTCTATCAGTCTGCAGTGGATACAAAATCTACAGGTCAAAATGGGAAGACTGATTCATCATGGACTGGAGGAGGCTTCCATTGAGGTACTGCTCTTCTACAACTTAATTTGACCATCTCATTTTTTCCTGCATTATGCTTTGAAATATGCCTCTCAATGCTCCCTGCTATTTTGTCATTCAGGATGGAGTTTCTTCATAAGTCAGAGCAAAATTCATAATAATCATATACGATACATAGAGATACATGTTAGAGTTTCTGAATCTAGCCTTTTGTTTGATGAGATATACTTGTAGTGCAGGTGGAGACGAAATCGTAGAGCCTGCCACAGTGGAGGAAGTAGTCCTCCAAAATCGAACCGAGTAAATCTTGCTGCATAAATCAGTGAAAACTTTGCATTTTTATTTGTTCATCATGTAACAATTTCTACATGTTTCAATAGTGTTCAACAGACTTATAAATTGCTTGAAAGCCTGTATTGTTTTGTTTGGAAGTAGGTCCCGTGCCTCAAAGGAGGAGGGGGAATTGCCCTGCTTGTCGTATTTCTCTATTCGATTTGTTCTTTCAAAGTGCTCCATACTGGTGCAATGTGTCGGATAAGCATAAGCAAATTCGGTATATATGCCTGTGTTGATTACTAGATCGCAAATGATAATTTGCAGTGCATCATATAGCACTTCCAACTTATCTTTTAATCCTTCAAATTTTAGGCCCAAAGATGACTGTTTGGTTAGATTGCCCGTGTTAAGTGTACATGATTATGACCAAAAAAAAAAGTGTACATGCTCAATCATGCGAATTTTTTAATGTTAACGATATATTCCGACATTTAATGCGACACACTCACACAATGACACAAGCCAACCCAAAAGCGTAAATACCGGATTTTACATAGTAATGGTTACAAAAGAGCAAAATAAGCAAATAGTTACACGATTAGCCTTTTGGCTTGCAGATAGATGAGATAATAGTTACAAGACACTTGACACGACGATAATCTGAAGAAACCACATAGCTGTCCAGGATGGATATAAAAAAATAAAGATTATGGTAAGACTTGGAGACTGATCTCATTTCTAAGCCAAATCCCCACTAACCCAACAAAATATGAACATTTCAATTGCAAAGAGAACTTTATGTTGCTAATTCGTATTGGCAGTTTTGGCACATACCAATTCGTCAGTTTGCACGGCTTTTGAAAACGTCACCAATTCGTCAGTTTGCACGGCTTTTGAAAACGTCAAGATCCATCTCAGTTGGATCGGTCGCCTGCAACTCAATCTGGATTCCGTCAAGCTCCCTCTTGAACCTGTCTTTAGAGCTAGCATAAATCATCTTGCTTCTCACCCTTGCGGTATCAGGGCACCTTTCAAAATACATCAAGAGACTTATTCAGGCACAATTTAACTGTGATTATACATTTATAAAAGAGAGATGTATTAAAGGAGTACGCACCATGCAATGAAGAAGATTCTACTCTTTTGGCAGTTCTCGACCGTCACAAAGTCGAAATCATAGACTGCGTAGCGACACTCATCAGCAGGGAGACTAGCAGCAAAGTCCTCGTAAGTTTCTGTGGGCTCACCAACCTTTTCCACAATAACTTGCTTTTGCTTCTCCTCGATCTTGTATACTACAAAACGAAAGGTCCTTTTGGCCTTCAGCTCCAAGAATCTTAACTTACAATCATCGTGAACAGCCATACCCGATGCAGCGTTGGCCTATTTTGCAAATGGGGGAGAAGAAAGCAATCAGGTATCTGAAGCAATTTTTAGTCACTAAAATGTGCATTTAATATCAATGATGACTATTGGTAACTGCTAATGCACTTGTAGAGATCAGTTGACCTACAGGAATCAGCAGTGTTACAAGAACCTACTTCCAACTTTTTAGTTTTATATATATAACGGAAAATGATAAAATAAACAAGATCTCTTCTTAAGACACACCGTGAATGAATGAATATAATAATTAAAATGGAAGAATACTTTTCTAAGTCCAGCGGATCAGAAAGCTTAGCTTATTTTAGCATTCGATTCTACTAGTATCAGTGGCAATAAAAATGGCATAATCACTGTATTGATCCAAGTAAGAATAGATTCTGAGATGTACAATGCATATATGCTCTCTTTACAGAATTCTCGCAAGGATCAGAGACCAAAAGCTGTATGACAGGACTCACTAATTGAGGATACAATAAAGAACTTTAAAGTACCAAACCAGACGAATAAGAATCTACTGTTAATCTGCTAGTAACCAAAGTTAGATTTCTGGACTCGAGTGAGAGCTGACCGGATCAATAAATCAGTCCAAACGAACAGATCCGTACTATTGACTCAAATCATCAGTTCAATTTTATCATGGAAGATTTTGATAGACCTCTTCAGTAATATCAGACTGGAACTGATACTAAAATTTGAATCTAATCAAACTGATAGCTGAACTATACGTAAGAAACCAGAATCTCCGCTCGAATTCAACACGATGCCGAAATATCAGCAAAATAAGAATGCGAACTGGCAGTAATTCAAATTTCAAAAGCAACCACAATGATTGCTGCCGCATCACGGCGAATCATAACACTATCAGAAACCCTATTAACGCAGAACAAGAGAAAGGATAGGATGTACTTCAAAGAGATGACCACACTGACCATCTCTGCAGTCTTCGCCGATGCAGTAAACGTAAGAAAATGATCGACGAAAGCTGGAGGAGAAAATGTAGACCAAATCTTCTCGTTCTCTCCTCCGAAGGCAGGAATCGTTAGTTCAGGGACGCCCGGACGGGGTGGTGCAGCTCTTGTTATGCGGAGTTATGCCGCGGAAGCGATTTCAGTAAGAGGGAAGCGTCACAGAGGGATGGACCAATTAATGATCGCCACGTCTCTACATACATTCCAAACGAAGAAGAATAGAGCCGCTTACGCCTTACGCCGCCGTGTTGTCTCTCGGCTTGGGCCTTTGACATTATGAGGCTTGGCAATGAATTAGACTATTTTTTTTCTAAATATAATTGATATTAGTGCTGTTCATTTTTAAAAAAAAAATCATTTTCAATTAAAATATAAAACGTTAAATTATTATATTATTTGGTATATGATTGAATTAGACTAATATTATTATTCTACAATATATTTCATTTATATTAAATAAAAAATGAATTTTATAATATGAATCATGCACGCCCGTCAAGTTCCATCACATACCATTTTGTATATGATTTGAAAACATATTATGTTCGGATGAAAAAATGAACAGGAGAGGAAAACTTACATATTTTTAAACATTAAGGATAAAGCCTTTCATTTTTAAATATTATGAAATATTCTCGATTTTAACTCAAATGTTAGGAGGCAAAATGATATTTAATCTTAAAAAAACAAGAATTGAAACCCTAAATATAAAAAAAAAAAAAAAAAAAAAAAACTTTACATTCAAAATATTACCCTATTATTCAAAAACTTACATAATAAATGTTTTAATTGTGTAACTTATCATATAACTAAACACCACGTTGACTAATAATAATATTATGGGATGGTTATGAGTTGAATTAGTAACCATCCGTGTAGATATCAATGAGATTGATGACTATTTGAATCAAGTTTAAAATTGGGGTCGAATTTGGATAAGGGAAAACAAGACCGCAATGGCATCTGCTAAAAGAAAATGACAAATAGGGATTAGACTTTAGAGATTGGAAACAAATGGGCGTGGAAAGTAAAAACATTAAAATAGAAAACCCCTGCATGCAAAAGCTTACATTTATCTGAATATAATAATAATAATTGTTACTATTTAAATGTCAAAGTCAAAATATTGTAATTAGAGTTAATTAATTGATTGGTTACACATGTTTGACTAATGTTTAGAATGATTACACATGTTTCAAAATGTGATTAATTGGTTACACATGTTTTTCCCAATGTGATTAATTGGTTATTCCGTTAGTAAACCGTTAATTTTAACGTTAATTAATTTTTTTAACATATTATTGAATTGTGAAATGACTATTATGCCCTTAGTTGTATTGAATAACACATGGAATGATTGAAGAACAAGAATCGAACCAAATTCGATTTGATGTTCTTGAGAACCCAGAAATCAGATTTATGGGTTCTTCAGAATGTGGGTAACATGTCGAACTTTTTAATCACATCATTTCAAACAACAGTATCCATTTAATCACATTATAGAGAAACATGTATGACATTTTAATCACATTATATAGAAACATGTATGGTTATTTAATCACATTTGGTGATAACATATACTGCAATACAGAACTTTAAGAACCCAGAATTGTGATTCTGGGTTCTTGAAGAACCAGAAATCTGATTTCTGGTTTCTTCAATTATTATTCTTGAAGATGATGATGTGTTATTGAAGATGATTCTAGGGGTAATTACGTCATTTTACGTATCTAAATAGTGACTTAACTGTGATTTCTAACGGTGAACTGTAAAAAAAACAAATAGTCACATTTCAAAACCAATTAATCACATTTTGAAACATGTGTAACCATTCTGAACATTGGTCAAACATGTGTAACCATTCTGAACATTAGTCAAACATGTGTAACCAATTAAGTAATTAACCATTGTAATTATTACTTGACGAACGGTACGGAACTACATTCTCAGGACCACCCCATGCTCCGACAATCCTAAAGTCTGTCACGCCACCTTCTGTACCGTAATATCGCAAGATTTAACGTGTCCAAGGTCAATACCCTCCTCCGGTTGTGGAAGAGACGCAGCGGGTGGCACGGGCTCAGTCGCCTTCAGGGGGAGAGGGGGTGCAGCTCGAGTCTGCTCCGCCGTGGTTGCTCCGCCCAGGTCTGCTGCAAAGTCTTCGTTGGAGAAGAACACGGTTTGCGAGGCCCTCCTCTGGTGGCGTCCTCCTCGCTGAGACATTCTGGCGCTGAAGCTTGAGAGAGAGAGAGAGAGAGAGACCGGGAGTGAAGGTGAAATGGTGAAACACAAAGTTAGCTGGTTGACCTCGTTAAATACAGAGAAGATGAGGAAGGAGAAGGGAAAGCGAGTTTTGAGTGATAAAAGACGAAAATACCCTTAGTTCTGCATCCCATCCCATGTTCCCTGCCATTCAGTGGAGTTGTCTGACTTCAGACTACATGCATGGTATTGGGAATTGGGGTCTCTTCTCTGTCTGAATTATAATATTTAGAGGATAACACTCTAATTAATTTACAATGTCCTGAGTCAACGCAAGGAATAGAGGAGTTGTGGAGTAGACGTGACACACATGCAGATGCAGTGCAAAACCAAAACATACTTCATTTTATAGTATTTAATTTTATACTAACGTATCGATCTTCACTGAATTATATTGGATGCAATGCATAGAGTATATATATAAATAGCAGAGCACCAAAGAGGCAGAGGGGTGGAAATAAGGCGATTTTAGTTTTTCTGATGAGGAAATTTATGTGTCTTAGATACCCATTATTATTATTAATTGATTATGTATATATATATTATATATTTAAACACATTTTTATTGTAAGATTAAAAAAAATGAAACCTCGGATGCGAGAACCAAAATGAAACCCCCGGCGTATGTATCTGCTTCCTTAATTTTGGGCTTTGGGCTGCATTTGGAGAACAGGTATTGGCATTGTGGTTTATCAGGCTCTCCTTCGAGACTTGGATTAGCTGAATTGCTTTATCTTATTTCAGCTTTTAAAGTGTCCCAGCTGAATTGATTTATCTTCTTATTTTGCATCAAACTTCCATTTTTTCATTAGTTTGGGACAAATGAAAATTAATAATACGTTTGATACAGAACATATTTGGGATGTATTACGCCCGAAACTGGGAGGGAGAGTAACATCTTTGTAAATTTCCAGTTTTTGTCACATCGAACACTTTTACCCCATCGTGTACTACTCTCTGAAGCTTATTAGATGGATCATTACGTACAGTGTGATATAGTCAATTGTATTTCTTCTACACTGTGATACTCATCAACTATACCTGCATGTGTAGGTCAATGCAAGTGCTGGTGACAGTAAGGGTGAAGCTGCAAAAGTAGCTCGCGCGGTGGCATCTTCATCTCTTGTCAAGGCATGGCACTAACATAACTAAGCCTATCCGAAGTATGAAATTTTTGTTCACAAACAGGCAGCTGTATATGGCAGGGACCCGGGGAATTGCTTGTGCTGTAGGTAACCGGGCAACTAGAAGCTTGTCAATCTGAATAAAGACAGTTATTACTCTCAACATTACTGCAGATATCAAACATAACCATACAGCATTACCTTTTTACATTGGAGACTACTATTAACCGACCTTACATACAGTGATACAGCCCGTTTTTACATTCCCCAGAGAACCTTGGTAATCCAAAGTCCCCCAAAGTGTAAGACGGGCTACAACCAATAGTGCAAGCTCATAGAGTAGGTTTTTTGTGAACTGCACTAATCAAAAAACAAACACAGCACACACAAAGTAGTTTATTTATGGACATCACATGGGAATTTGACAGTTTGATGGGATGAAATTTCACAGTGCTTCTGCAACTGGGTAGTGCGCATTGGTCATTGACAGCTTAAAGAAGCTGCTGCTGCTGCTACCACACGAATCGGGCATTCCAAATCCAAAGTTCTCTACTATTTCCGGCTTAGTCTCTAAATCATTATTACCATTATAAGACGTACCAGGGATTCCAGTGGTTTGGGAGGATCGTTTCTTTTTCTTCTTCTTTTTCTTGTCTTTGCCACCATCCCCTCTTGAAAGATCTTTTCCCTTATTAACCTTTTTACTCCGCCTCTTATCTTTCCTGGACAGCTTCTGTTGCCTAGTGCCTCGCTGACCAGCATGTGAAACTGATGTTGGAGTTGGATCATATACATTGGGAGCCCATGTCACTTGGAGCTTTTCTGAAGGGAATCCTTGTTTTTCACGACTTCCTTTCATGGCAGATACGAGCTTCACAGGAGGAACCTGGAAGAGATGAAACATAACATAATGAGAAGTGAACACATCAACAGAAAGGAACATTTCTTATTGGTAGATCACATTAGAGTATACAGTAACAGTGTTGCTCACAGGTTCATGAAAGATGAGCTTCTCTGATGTCATCTTGGTTGCTTCATCCTCTTTATCTGAAGATGAATAGTCAGATATCATATTTGCAGGAGATGGGAAGCTCACGTATCTTCTCAGACAATTCTGGTAGCATGTGACTTCAGACCCTCCAGAATTATTTAGTATATCCACATCAGAAGTGGAATCTAGTTCGTGAACAGAATCAAAATTTACAAATTCATGGAGGGCAGTTGCAAGATCGTCCACTGATGGAGGAAAACCCTCCATTGATGAGAATACCTGCTACCATGAAAGAGTTGCATAACGTTAATGGATTTCAAAAGGAAGAAAAAAGCATATATGATTGGATGTCGATGCAAGAAAATCAAGAATACTTTCTTAATTAGCCACCAAGAATGACCCCCATTTAAATCATCTTTAAAAAATCCAGACAGGGATGCTCTCGCTAAGAGAGCTATCACACGGACCGTTGTCAGTCTATGAGGAAGAGGGCAAAAAAAAAAAAGTCTATGAGGACGAGTAGTTTTTACGGTTACGGACGATTCATTACTTCAGGTTGTTACCTTGAGAAGCTACTTCTGTTTTCAGTCTAACCAAGAATATCATGCTGCAATTAGTACTATTTATTTCCTTGCCATTTGTGATTGTACAGTGTGTCAACCGTACAAATAACTAGGATTAGATACAGCCACTAAAGATGAATATGAAGCTCTTGCATATTGCTTGATACAGCCACTAAAGATGAGCATGAAGCTCATGCACATTACAATAATGAATAGACGAGTAAATCAGCAGTAGCAATACCTTCTAGAACTGCGAAGAGCAGTCAAACTTGAGCAGAGATCCGGCTTCTTTCCAAAGATTAAGTGGCTAAACAGCTAGTTGCGATTAGCTTCTAAAGTTAACGAATCGATCAAAATGAAAAGAACCTGAAGGAGCTGAAAAAGGGAAAGAAGAAAACGGACAAGATCGATCTGATCCTAACGTTAACTAAGATTACCACGCCGATCACTTTTCTCAAGATGTTTCAGACGATGAGAGCACACGCCGCCAAGGAAATACATCAGAGATGGAAGAATAGGGGATAAGAGTAGATCGGCGGGCACCAAAGGCATGGTCAGATGCTCTTCGAAACCCTAGGTAGCCACCGGTTGTCTCAGCTTATTGGAGCTGCAGATTCGGAAAATAAACAAATAAGTACGGAGGATCTAGATCGAGTAGCCAGTGTGCTTCAGCGATTCAGGAAATGACCGGTTTCCATTGGCGATGGAGCGGGAGAAGGATTTGCAGAACAGATGTGGAATGGATATGGAAGAGAGAGGAGAGCAGTGTCAAACCATTTGAAGGAGAGAAGATGGGGATATTTGCGAAGTGAATAAAAAGGACGGCTTATAGCCAAAAAAATAAATAAAAAGGACGGCTCAGATTCGCAATAGGTCGTCATGCAGGGCCTAATCTAAAATACAAGTTTCACCCGAGCCGAATTTAAGTTTACTTATTAAAGTGTTAACATTTGTATCGAATTAAAATTTCTTTATTTTCGTTCAATTGTTGTTAAATTCAAACGAAAAAATCATAGTGTGTTTGACACATAATTTTTGTACATTTTTAAATGACAAAATTGTTCAACACTACAAACACTCTTCTTCTTTCTGCTTCACCTTTGTTGAATTGTCGGACACATTATTGTCTTCCTCAGTGGTCCTGGTTCAGATTACAGCTTGGAGGAGGGTGTTCTTCTTCCTCTGCTTCTTCACCACTTGATAGTCGATTTCTTCCTCTTTTTCCAGAGCTAAGTAGATGTTGCGATGTCAAAGACAATGTCCACAGAGACCACGCACAGAGGTGTCAGAAATTTGGGTGGCGTTCGGGAACCAGGACGAGATGAAGTGTCGGGAATCAGATAAAGGCTCGTCGAGAAAAGAGTGCGAGGAGGCGATGACTCAGATTTGCTCAAACATCTCTAAGGCTTATGGATGATGGACCTGTTTCATCAAAAATAAAAAATGTAGCTTTGTATATCATTTTTACGTTTTATCCAGATCAAGAACTGACTCAATGGCTAAGAAGAACTCACCATCCAAGAAGATTGGTCATCCATGAGCGAAGGACAGAAGGAGGCATGGACTTGACGTGGGTTTGGGAGGAGGCTTTCATGGCTTCGACCCACGAGTTGATTCTCTCAGCTCCATTGATATCGAGGTTCTCAAAGAATTTCTTACTTGAAATGCTGAAATAGTCGCCGCTCGTGGCCGGCGGGGGTTCTGGTTGTAGATTGGTGAGTGGGCTACCGCTACAGTTACGGTCACATCGGAGATCGCTACATTTTCCTTCGTCGTCTTTGTCTCGAGAATTGATTAATCAACACCGGAGCTTGGAGATTAAAGAGAGAGAAAGTAGCGGTGAGAGGAGAGAGTGATAGATGAATGAATGGAGCAGGTTTGAGATGAGCGAGACAAGAGCTCCAGCGCGATTCATTTGTTACTGAACTGAGAATGGAGCTAAAGGATGAGTCAATCTTCCTCGGGGTGAAGGAGCCTTTCCGGAGGTGGTTTGTCCATCGGAGACGACAAATGTTCTGTGTTCATTCAATCCATTTAATCAGAGTTGTGCTGTAATGTGGAGCTGTGTTGTAATGGGGCAGTTTTTTCAATTTAAAAATAAAAAACTTACATGACTAACACATGACTAAGCTTCCGTCGGGAATAAACGGACATTCCAGACGGATATAATGAGGGTATTTTTCATTCGAAACATTATGACTAAACTTTAAGAGGGAAACTCAAAATCATCTCAAACTTTAGGAGTGGAATTCATAATTTACCTCTATAACATATTTGATAATTAATAATTATGTTTAAATACTTTTAATATAAAATTAATATACACATAAATACAATTAGTATATATATTTGAATTTTTTTATACGAGATTTTAAATTACTTGTAAATTTTAATTATAAAATTAAGTTATGAATTTTGTGTTATTTTGTTTTGTGTGATGTAAATTCATAATTTTACTACACATTAAATAAGTATGATATATTGCATTTACGTAATTTATTATGTATTTTTATCCCACTGTAATGATTTAATTTCCTATATTATATACATAAAGTATAAATTTATATTAATTAATATATGATATATTGCATTTACGTACTTTATTATGTATTTTTATCCCACTGTAATGATTTAATTTTCTATATTATATACGTAAAGTATAAATTTATATTAATTAGAATGAAGTTGTACAATTTTATTAATTAATATAGTAAATATTAATGATCATATCTAAGATAAAAAAAAAAGTTTCAATAATAACAAATATGAGAGGCCGAATATATACCAAGAACTATGCAAACTGCAAAGTATCAAATGCGCTTATCTTAAATATTATTTTCTTCGATTAAAAACATAGGTTTGTTTCAAAAGTCAAAACATTATCGCCTCACGCTATTGGTCACATTTCGCTGCCACGGATTGCCACCTAATTGCATCTGCACCGTTGGTATACAACAATCAAACGGTACAAACTTCTCAACATCCAGACTAGGTGCTCTTTCATTTATATTATTTGTCTATATAAAATTTCCACCCCTTCCTTTCTCATCTCGTTGCTCTTCTTCTTTAGATTCCTGAAGCTTTTCCGATTCTCTCGAGAAAGTCCTCAGCTTCACAATCTTCTCGTTTGCCAGTAATGGACGGTGGAAAGACTAAGAAAGGGGCCGCTGGAAGGAAGGGTGGTGGCCCCAAGAAGAAACCAGTGTCTCGGTCAGTCAAGGCTGGTCTGCAGTTCCCTGTCGGTCGTATCGGTCGGTTCTTGAAGAAAGGTCGTTACTCTCAGCGGGTGGGATCTGGTGCTCCGGTGTATCTTGCTGCCGTACTGGAGTATCTCGCCGCTGAGGTTTGTTCTGCTCTCTTCTACTAAGCAGATCTTAGACGATGAGGTTAATTAACAATTTCGTAGTGAATGTCATGAATAGGTCTTGGCGTCACTAGCTTGAGATGGATCAACTGTTTAGTTGCTTAATTATTGGAGGCATCCAATATTCCAATATGATTAGCTTGAATTAAAAAATTAGGGTTTCTAATGTGGATGTTCTTTATCTATTAACTGGCAATTTAGGGTTTGGGGACAAAATGGTGATGTAATTCGATTCTTAACAATCAATTCCCAGCTGGGTTCTGATTCTAGACTTTCATAATGTGTGCAGGTTCTAGAGTTGGCTGGAAATGCTGCACGTGATAACAAAAAGAACAGAATCATACCAAGACATGTTCTTTTGGCGGTGAGGAATGATGAGGAATTGGGGAAATTGCTTGCTGGTGTCACCATCGCTCATGGTGGTGTTCTTCCCAACATAAATCCTATTCTCCTGCCTAAAAAGACGGAGAGAGCAACGAAAGAGCCCAAATCTCCATCAAAGGCCACCAAATCTCCCAAGAAGGCTTAGTTCATTTGGCGTCCTCCCTGATGTATGTAATTTCGTCATTTATGTAACTCTAGTCATCATCCGTTGTGTTATTAAGATTAAAACTAGCTGACTTGGTCTTGTATGAACATGGTTTGCTTGAATCGAATGAAGTTGAATTTCATCACACTACTTATTGCATGATCATATATTTTACAGTATAACTTTTTGAGATGCAAAGAGAATATTAGTGTCGTGTTAGAGACTTGAAAAAAGTCTTATGCTCTCACCTCACTTGTGCTGCCTTAGGATGGATACCTAAGCAACCTTTCCCTCAAAACTCGCCAACAACACTTGAAGACGAGAATAATGTTCTTGTTTTACTCTCTTGATATTTCTTGGTGTGTACAACTGATTATGAAACCCTTTTATATACATATAATGGGTGAGAATTACCTAATGGTTTATATAATGAATGAGAATGTTCATATACTCTACGGGACCATGTATGTTAGGATAAATTCATGAATCTATAGATACATGAATGAACCTAGAGATACATTGAATCTAAGATATAATGTATCTGATCTGTACATTGAATCTAGGATACAATGTATCTAGCCCGGTGTGTCGAATCCGGATGATGGAACGACCCCTCTAGAAATTCCAATGATGCGCGTGTCGTGTGTCGTTTCCATTCATCCATTTGTTGTTCCGTGACATTCTCCCCCACCTAATTTAAGCGGGCCCTCATCGTGTCTGTCTTGATTGCCTTTTTGAATTATCAAAAGTATCATGTCGATCCTTACATTGTGTGAGACTATGGTAATCTCTTTCTCTTGATACAGTTTTGGGTGTTGGCTTCCGTCGATATTCCCGCATGTCCGTACCTTCCAAAAGTCTCATGATGCCTTGTTTGTTTCCTATCTTCTCAACTTGTTTGAAACATATAAGTTGATCCTTATACCAACGAGTAAAATCCCCATGGATATGGTTTAGTTGAAGAATGCAACTCTTACTCTCCATTGGATTCTCCTGTATTCGGTTGCGTATACCCATTTGAATTGTTGTGTTCGATTGCTTTTCGAGTTTTAGTTGTGTCAACTAAAGTTTTTGAAGAACGAGTATGTGCTGAACCGAGAAACTCCTTCAGCTTCTTCTGATGTTTGGACAGCATGTCTTCCTTCGAATTTTCACGGACTTGTGTTAACTCCTTTGGGTTTTCGCTCCATTTCCTCTTGCTTTCGTCCGTCCTCAGTATGGTGGGGTAAACACTGCTGCTTTCTTGGAAGTCCTCCTGTAATAGCATAGTTGCTAGCGCTTTCTTGTCATTTCCATTCAAACGTTTTGCCGGCACAACGCATTGACACCTCGCATCCAAAAATACATATGCAGCCCTCATAGGGTACTATCATGGCATTAACACGATCAACGAAGTCCATCTCGATAACAAAGTCATAGTCGTCGAGAGGAACTACTTCAATCCTTGTTGTTCCATAGACCCATTTTGATGCTTACCTCGCGCATGACACCGTATACCGGTATTCCATCAGAATTCACCGTCTTGCATCACTTGTGTTTTCCAAGCGAGTATTCATCTTCTTTGCAACCCTCTTGGACATGAATAGGTTGGAAGCACCAGTATCAATAAGTGCTTGCATATGTTTGCCCGCGACATCCACGTCCGTGAACATTAACCATTTTGTCTTGGTCTTCCGACTTTGAATTGCGTTAAAATTCCGTAGAGCTCCTAATCGGACTTGCTCATGCGTCTCATTTTCTTTTTTGTCGTCCAAGCTAATGAGAGCTGCAAATTTATTGCGCATTGAGAAATTCCGTGCCGAATGGGGTCCTTTGCATAAGAAACATTCAAACGGACTGCACTCGCCTTTCCACCTTGACGAATTTTTCCCATGGGTCTTCCCTCCATCGACCTTCTCATCGTCAAAACTGTATTTTCTTCCTCTATTCGACTTGTAAGACATGTCATGATCTCCTTCGTCGTTGGATTTTTCCTTTTGCCTGTGCTTCTCTGACCGACACTCCAGTAGGGCCTCAGCCGTCGACATGGCTCTATCAACGGTTTTCACTCCCCGACGCTCCAATTCATGCTTTGCCCATGGTTTTGAGTCCATCCATAAATTTGAAAAATTCCTCCCCTTCGGTCATGGATGAAATTTGTAGCATCAACTACGAAAATTGCTTCACATACTCTCGGAGTTCCCCCTTATGCTCCAAGCGACGAAGCCTCTCACATGCCTCATTTTCAGCATATTCCGGGTAGAATTGTTTGTGGAATGCTACTGTGAACTCCTCACATGTTCTAATCGGTTAAGCAATCCGATTATCCCTCTTTCGACGTCACCAAAGCAATGCCGTGTCCTGCAAATATGAAGAGATCATCCCCAACCGAGACATATCGTCCTCTACTCTCGTTTCTTGGAAGTATTGCTGAACAGAAAATTGTCAATGTCTTTGACCACCTGCGACCCTTTGAACATGTCGGGTTGAGGAACGTCTAACCGAGCGTCGTATTGAGCACCCCCCATCAATGTGTACTCTCCGCACCTGGTTGAGCTACTTTTTGAGCCCCTCCATCTCGGGTCGCATCCCCACCAATTCAGCAATTTCAGTCTGTATGTCTGCAAACTATGTCATTTCCTCTATGAGGGCTGAAATGAGAGCTTTGAGTGAGTGGTTGCGCTTGTCGAGTTCATCAGTTGATGTGTTAACCATACCTTGCACTCCCTCACGAAGCTCTTCCAAATTAGGACGCAACTCATCCACCCCATTGGATGCGCCTTCGACCTTTCCTTGGACATCCGCGAACACGTCATGCAGCTCTACCATGCGATGTTCTAACACCTTCAACTACCTCTAATAGGCTCGCCATTGGACGACTCGCCTTAAGACGGAGCGCCTTAGATCAGAGCACCTTTAATTGGTGCGCCAATGGTTGGAGCGCCTTAGGTCGGCGTGACTTTAATTGGTGCGCCAATGGTCGTAGCACCTCGTCTCAGAATGCCTTTAATAGGCTCATCATTGGTCGGAGCGTCATTGGGCGACTCGCCTTCAGACGAAGCTCCTTTAATTGGTGCGCCAATGGTCGGAGCGCCATCGGTCGAAGCGACTCGCCTCAGAATGCCTCTAATAGGCTCACCTTTGGTCAAAGCGCCATTGGACGACTCGCCATTGGATGGAGCGCCATTGGACGACTCGCCATTGGATGGAGCGCCATTGGACGACTCGCCTTTGGCCGGAACACCCTTAATTGGCTCGTCATTGGTCGGAGCGCTTTTGGACGACTCGCTAATAGTTGGAGCACCATGAGATGACTCGCCTTGGGTCGGCGCGCCTTTGTTCAGAACGCCTCTGGTCGGAGCGTCATTGGACGACTCGCCAATAGTCGGCGCACCACTCGCCTCTGGTCGGAGCGTCATTTTGGACTGCTCGTCAATAGTCGGCGCGCCATGAGATGACTCGCCTTTGGTGGGAACACCCTTAATGGGCTTGCCATTGGTGAGAACGCCTTTAATCGGTACGCCTTTAGTCGGAACGCCTAAAATCAACTAGGGGACATAAATGACAATGCATGGTCACTTGATGACAAAACCACAAGATGATACAAAACACAAAATGACATAAGACACAATGCATGATAAAAAATTATCACGGTTATGGTGTCAGTCTCACAAAGGACTCACTATCCTGACCATGAGCTCAAGTTAGTATCTCTATAAATACTTCATACTCCCTTTATTTGAAGGGGACCGATTTTTCGTACATGGCTCCATGCTCTCAAAAAACGAATCTTCGACTTACTTGATCGTCAGAGGGTAAACCACGGGCAAAACCCGGGGTTTCCTTCTTGCAAGTCACCGGAGCAGCACCCAGAGCAAATGCGCAAAAAATCGCGATCCAACAATATCATTTGCATAAACTACCGAGGCACTCAACCAGGTTATCTAAATATACAGCACCAAGAACAATAATGTCTCAATGGGTATGTGAACAAGTCCTTGGACGAAAAACGTAAGCTTTGATTCAGTGATATATTATTGTCCTCCAACCTGCACCCCAAACAAATCAAAATAGAAGCTGCATTGAAAGATGTTAGAGTTTAATCGAGGTTACTTACTCGACAGATACATAAGACTTATATGGAGAAGATGGACCTTAAAGGTCCACAAATAGGCTACATGAACCGTAATGAGTTTGATACGCCATATAATAGGCCCACAATAGCATATCTAGCCGCAATGAACTTGATGGGCCTTATAAGCCCAGGAATAGACTTCATGGGCTGTAAAGGTCATGATGGTGGGCCTTAAAGGCTCACAAATAGGGTACATTGGTTGTAATGAGTTTGATAGGCCTCATAATATGCCTACAATAGCATAGCTGGGCTGCAGTGACCTTGACGGGCCTTATAAGCCCAAAATAGCTACCTGGGCTGTAATGGACATGCTGGGGCATTAAGGTCCACAAATTGGCTACATGGGCTGTATTGAAGTTGCCTTATAATAGGCCCAGAATAACACATCTGCTGCAGTGAGCTTGATGAGCCTTATAAGCCCAAAATAGCTACCTGGTCTGTAACATACATGGTGGGCCTTAAAGGCCCATAACTAAATCTCTAGGTTATACAAGTCTGGATATGGAGAACATGCGCTTTAAAGGTCCACAAATAGTCTACATGGGCCGTAATGAATTTGATAGGCTTTAGTATTGGCCCACAACAGCATATCTGGCCGTAGGGAGCTAGATGGGCCTTATAAGCTCAGAAATAGGCAACCTGGACTGTGAAGGACATAATGGAGGGCTACATGGGCCTTATAATAAGCCCACAATAGCATATATGGGTTGCAGTGACCTTGATGGGCCTTATAAGCTCAATATAGTTACTTGGGCTGTAGAGGATGTGGTGGGCCTTAAAGGCTCCCAACGAAATACCTGGGTTTTACAGATCTGTATATGGACAAGATTGGCCTTAAAGGGCCACAAATTATCTACATGGGCTTCATATTGAGATTGATGGGCCCTATAAACCCATCATAGATTATCTGGCCCATAATAACCCAGTTCTGGGCTTTACGGATCTTGTGGGCCCAAAAAATATGAGCGTTAAGGTCCTCAACTAAAATACTTGGGCTGTTCATGGTCGAATGTTGACAATATGGGCCTTAAAGCCCACAAATAGGCTAATGGGCTGCATTAAATTTGATAGGCCTAGACCCACAGTAGACTATCTTACCTGTAATGAACCTCTTCTGGACTTTATGGGTCCAACAGTCCTAAAATTAGACTACCTGGCCTGCAAAGGACATGATGGGTCTTAAAGGCCCACAAATAAATATTTGGGCTCTACAGGCGTGGATTCTAAAAAATGGGCCTTAAAGGCTCACGATTGGGCTACATGTGCCGTACTGAATTTGATAAGCCCATTCTAAATTATCTGGGCTGTGATGGCTTTGGGCTTGTCTTAATGGGCCCTGTAGACCATTTAATAGAGCCCTAGCAGGCTTACGGGTGGCCTTGATCGGCCTGAATGGCCGACAACTAGTCTACCTGAGCTTTTCAGGCCTACGGTCTTCTATATATTATAGATTTTCTCCACCAAACCCCCGACAAAAAGACCATGTAGACAAATAAGCTGTACAATAAATAAATTGTGCATCCGTTCTACATTTAATATCAAACTAAATAACAAAATAAGTCAATTTAACAATATTTAATTAATATAATATATGAAATATTGGACTTTAACAAAATTTAATTAATATAATATATGAAATATCGGACGGTTCAAAAGTCGAAACAAAACTTAAAACGTAACATTGCTATTATTAGAAGACAAGAAAAAGAGACGGTCAGCTCCTTGTTGGGTACTGAAACCATACATAAATCATCGTCATCAAATAAACAGTAAGATTGTTGATGACACTGTTGTGATTATTTAGGCTGTGATTATTTGGGCACCATATACCATATACCATATATATATAACAAGGCGACATACTATCATTAAATGATTTTAGAAGGGAGCCGAGTTATATATTGTGATTATTATTAGGACGTGGTTCGATATTAAATTAACAGAGATCCATGGATCTATTACGAGATATGAAGAAGGTAAGTATTCTTGTGGGAAAATAATGAAAGCAATACACAATAGAAGGGATAGTTCCAATTCCAACTTCCAATCCATCACATAAAACTCTGTGCCTTCTATCAGGAGTGTTTAATATGGAAAAAGATTAGAGGAAACAAGGCACCCTAGAAACAACAGAAGCTATGACACTTGCTACATGCTAAGATGGTTCAATGGAAACATTCAACCTGAGTTAGAATACTTCATCCAAATCGATCCTCATGTTACCTGAACAACGTGATTTCTGCAGAGAGTGAGTGAAAAATAGAAACAGACTAATCAAGAACCATCTGAATAAAGCAAATGTTGACCTGAAGAAGCATGTAACTTTTATTAGAAGGCCAAGAAAAAGCATTTTGGTATAACCTCCCATGACAATCCAGATTGCTTAATTTCAATAACTTGCAGACGAATTGTAAAGTTGATAACCCTAAATTAAAACCCCAATCTAAGAGCTGGTGAATTTGGTCACAGCCTTGGTGCCCTCAGATACGGCGTGCTTGGCCAATTCTCCAGGCAGAACCAACCTCACTGCGGTTTGGATCTCCCGCGAGGTGATCGTGGGCTTTTTGTTGTACCTGGCCAGTCTAGAGGATTCCTGCGCGAGCTTCTCGAATATGTCGTTGATGAAGCTGTTCATGATCCCCATCGCCTTGCTGGAGATACCGATATCGGGATGGACCTGCTTTAGGACCTTGAAGATGTAGATCTTATAGGTTTCAACGCTCTTTTTCACCTTCTTTTTCTTCTTGATGTCGCCGGCGTCCTTCGAGATCTTCTTCTCGGCCTTGGGTTTCTTCTCCGCCGGGGCTTTCTCGGCGGGCTTCTTCTCCGCTGGCTTCTTCTCGGCCTTGGTCGGTGCCATTGCAGATCAGACGAGGAATTACAGAGAGATGGAATGAGAATTCTTTGATGGGAAGGAACGAAGAAACTCGATGCCTCTATATATGAGAGAAAGATAGGGTTTCATTGGTCACTGGAGTTTCACGAGAATGGATGACCTGGCATATTTTGACCGTTAGATTGTTAAAGAGATTGACGGCTACTATTGAAGGGATCGGCACGGTCGAAGACTCGAACATGGGCTTAGTCCGATTTGGTACGAAACTCAAACCAACTATGTAATTTCCTTCCCAAACTCTGATTTCGTTCAAATTTTGTCCTCAAACTAATTGCTTTGATTTCATCTTTCAAAATTATAAATTTACAATCTATTATGATCTCTATTTCTGCATTTCAAAGTGAGAAGCTAACTTCTTTTCTAATGAAACCCTAAGCGCTAAGCCCTTACCCACTGATCATGGGCGGGCCGATCTTTAAGATATGACCGACCGAGACCAAAATTTCGATATTGGCATCTGATAGACTGAGACCGACTTTGGCCAAAAAATTCCGCCCCAAATCGATCTTGCTTGACTCGGGCCGGTCTCGGTCTTGGACCAAATTTTTTATAAAAAAAATAATCAGTTGTATTGACAAAAAAAAATCACCGAAGTTTTATTGTTGAACCCTCTCGTTTATCGTCTTCCGTCGTATTTCCCTTATGAAACTGATTCAAGGGTTGTTGACTGCTTCAAGGTCATGAATTACTAGTGTTTTAAAGGTTAAACCATGAATTTCTAGGAGGATTTTCTTCAAGGTCGGGCTGGACCAATCCTAGTCGGGATTTTGGAAAAAGCCCGAGACTGAGACCGACATTAAAAAAAAACGTCCGCTCGGTCTCAGTCTTAGTCGGACCGTTCTTGTCGGGAATTCGGTTCAATCAGTTTTTTTTTAACTTAACCCCTAATACGCACTTCTCGATATAGGGAACTGAATGCGAACCATTCTTTGAGCCAACCAAACATATACATTTAGCTTTTGATAAGCCCACAGCACAGCAGCATCAGCATAAATTGGCCACTCTGACAATAATATTATCACTGAATCAAAGGCAAAGCAAGCTAACAATTCACTGCAGAAATAGAATTAAACCAACCAAATTCATGCATATGTTTTTTTCCCAAAAAAAAAACACTAAGCAAAGGTACAGCAACCATCTGCTGCAATACTGTTGTCCGTAAGTCCTTTCGACACGAAGAAACACTGCAAGAGTTGCACAACCTGAACTTTGAGTCAACACTCCCAAGGCACCATTTTGTGCAGCACCCATCATCCCCTTTTAAGCCTCTAAAATCTCTGCTGCAATCTGCAGACAAATAAACATACTGAAATGAATCAAATATACAGATACAGGATCTAAAAAGAAAAATAATTCTAAAGGATTTGTCAGCTGTATATGCCAAAGAATTAAGAATATATGCACAGAAATCATCATGGTACAATAAAAACAATTCCATATGTGGAACTAATATTCCTAAAATTGACAAATATTCTATTTTTTCACTATACTTCATTCTTCGTTTCACGTTTTACAGTATTGCTCTCTTTTGAGTGCCAATTTTATGTTGGTAACTTCAATGCCTTCAAAGGTTATAAAGATACATTACAAGGATCTTCTCAACTGGAGGCAACACTAGCTGTTGAACAAATATAATATCCTTAATCAAACCATACATTTCATACAATTTCTTCAACGATTTTCCTTTATTGGAGGAGACAAAGAGCCATGTCTCAAGAATCAAAGCAAGAAGAAACATAAGTTGTAGCTTTCCCTAGAAACAAAGTAAATGCTACAACCTGCAAATCCAACAGCAACCTAATAGTCCTACTGATGTGATCCTAGCCAATAAAGCTCCAACTGAATGTAACATTTAGTGCAAGATAAACCGAAAAATATGAATACTCATATCTTGTCACAAAATAAGGATACTGAGGTCATTGGCATACCCAGTTAATACTCACATTCTCGCAATCAATTCACAGCTACTGGTTATCAGCAGAATTTGGTTTGAACAGATTCCAAAAAAATTTCACATAAGAAGTTGCAAATGAGCATGCATTTCTGGATAACTCATTTTAGTTAGTCTCCATTGCATACTAAAACCAACAGGCTCGTAAACATCCAAACAAAAACCTATACACAAACGCATTTTTGGGATTTTGCTCAAGCTTTACCTCAAGCTTAAGCAGATTATTTACTCCATTACAGTGTTTACTACATAACTAAACTTAACGTTAGTTGAAAACAGCAATCACAGAAAAGCCAAATCAAACACATTGATTGTACTTTCCAGATTGCAGTCGACTATCATGCTAAAATCGCGCTTTTGAGTCCATAAGGAAACCATCAAAAAGAACATATTAGTACAATAATAAGTATTTTAGAAGTCTTTAAATTATATATCTAAATCACATCATCAGAGTACTATTAAAAGAAAGCAAAACCCAACAAACAATTAAGGGATTACTGAAACGAACCTAGGGCAGGGAACTCGCGTTTATATTCCTATGAAGAATCCGAGCTCCACTTGTCTCACTCCCATTAATCAACTCTCTCAATCCCAATGGCCCCACTGCCTCCTCTTCTTTCTCCTCTTCCTTTTCCTCAACATCTTCGGGACTATTTTGAGCCTTAGACTTCAATCTCTCAAAGTAGTTCCCATAGATGTACTCCGGAGAAAACCCATCTTCTTCATCAAAGAGCATGATATGACCATGCCATTCCCAAACTCTATAATCTGATCCAGTTTCCTCATGGAATCCGACGCAGATGTGGTGATCACCAATAGAAACAGCTTGACCTTGAACAACCAAATAGCAAACGAATAATAAGCTGTCGTTTTTCATTCTCCATCTAGAAACTAAAACATATGCACACCAAATCAAGATTTCATAAACTATCTCTTTGACTTTGGCAAAAAAAACATTCCTTTCAGGAAAAAGGTTACAGACGTACAAGAAGTGCACTATTCAATCCCCTACAATGAACTTAGACTAATCAATAGCCAAAGAGAAACAGACCTGAGTTGGGTTTGAGTGAATCGATGTTGCCGGACAGGATAACCTTGATGATCTCCTTCTCGAGCTTGGATTCTTCCCTGGCGAGCTGGTTCTTTCCGTCGGCGCTCTCATCGTCGTCTTCGTCATCGGAGAGACCATTGGCGACGTCGAAGAGGATGTCCTCAAGGGACTGAGAGGAGAAGGGCTGTGACGTGGATTGAGGGCCGATTTGGAGCCTCCCCATGAGGCTCTGGAGGAGCAGTTTGTCAAAGCTACTGGTAGAACTGGGAAAGGAATTCATCGCTGTTCTTGAATAAAGTGAGACCGGAATCGAGTTGGCTGAGGAGGAAGTAGGAAAGGTTTAGCCCTCAGAAGCCGACAGCTTTAAGGGTTTAGGGGTGTTATATATGATGGTTCTGCTTTCGTTTCGTTTCTCGTATGATTCAGTAGGGATAATGAAATTAAATTAATTAATCATATTTCAAAATTGAAATTAATTAATTAAAAAAACACAAAGTGCGATCATACCCGCACTAATGCACCAAATTCCATCAAAACTCCGAAGTTAAGCATGTTTGAGCGAGAGTAGTACTGTGATGGGTGACCTAAAGTACTCGTGTTACACCTTTTTTTTTGGTAAAAAAACACAAGATTCCGAAAATTTTCACCAATATATACCTTAAATTAAAAATAAATATGAAAATAATAATTTATTTTAAAAAAATGAATTTATACCAACACGCGAATACTCTTTGCGGGTGGGTTTGCATTGAAAATAAAATTAATATCTTAAGCTGAGTTATTTTATCAAAGCTGAATATTCAACATTTACCGTGCCATCACATTACATCTCTAATTAAACCTCAATTATTATTAACTCTCTCACACACATGGTTCCTTTTTTATATCACCTCCTTTTTCACCGTCTCATCAATGTGCTCCCTAAAGTTAAAATTTTAGTCATAATGTTTCGACGAAATAAAAAATCTCTCATTTTCATTTAATTTTCTTTTAGTTCAAACGGAAACCCATCATGTGCTGGGCATGTGTTTTTTTTTTAAATTTTAAAATTATAAATTTACCCTCCATTACCCACACTTCTTCTTCCTCGAAATTGGAGGCTGAGAAATCCGATCTCGAATTGCTTCCACAAGATGTTCTGGTTAGTACCATAATCAGTTTAAGGTTCTCTTCTCTGATGAGATTTCATGGTTATTAATGGAAACTTCTGAATATTGTTGCAGGTAAAGGTACTGTGCGGAGTGGAGCACGATCTGAAACAACTATCTCAAGTTTCCAGAACAATTAGAGAAGATGTATGTTTCTATTTGCTTAGTGTTTTGCAATTCTTGTCCATCTTTCACTGATTTGATAATGAACATCTTTTTCTTTAGACATTGATTGCAAAGAAGTGTCATTTTGAGTACACAACACCCAGAAAAATCCGAGCCGAGCCTTCAGGACATTGTTCAATTCAGAGAATCAAATTGATCTCGTAGACATTGAAACACCAAAAGCACCACTGAGAACCTCCTCCAAGAAGCAAAACTGCAGGAAGGCAATTGCAAAGGTTTTAACAGTATTGTTCAGTACAGAAGATGAATGGGAAAATGGAAGAGGCTTGTTTGCAGAATAGGTGTGGTTTGATTTGTTATTGAATTATTAACCTATATGTAGATAAAGAAATAGGATTGTAGCCTTGTAGGGTAGTTGGTATCTGTACATGTGGCGGAGGTTGCTAGCATTGGGGACGCCATGGCCATCTTCTTCAAAAGCTTTTATTGAAGAAGATTGGATTAGCTTCATTGAGTTTACATTTCAGAGGTGTGTATATTCGCTAGGAGGGTAAATTTGTAATTTCAAAATAAATAAAAAAACATGTCAAGCACATGATGGGTTTCCGTCTGAACTAAACGGAAATTGGACGGAAAGGGAAATTTTTTGATTTCGTCCAAACATTAAGACTAAAATTTAAAATTTTAAACATTAAAAAAAATTCTTAAATTTCAGCCAAAATTTAGGGGGCACATTGATTTTTTTTTTTTTTTTTTCCAAAATGAGATCTTTTTTGACATCACCTCCTTTTTCATTGTTCCAATACATCACCACTTTTTTCACAAACTAATATTGTCTAAATAACAATACATCTATTATTATTCTCTCTCATCCATATGAATTCATTTTTCACATCACCTCCTTTTTCACTGTTCCATCACATCATTACCTTTTTTTATAGCATAATATTGTATACGGAACAATACCTTCATTATTATTATATCCCTCACCCACGTGGGTCCCCTTTTCACCGCCTAATGTTTTTTTTTTGGCCAACCGCCTAATGTTGTATACAGAACAATATTCACGTTTGGGAACAACTGTCACCCACATGCGAATGACATTCACGAATGAAATGAAATGGTAGTTCTTAACGGTCATTCCACATGCGAATGACATTCACATGTAGTTATATATTAGTTTTTTTTAACGATATTATTTTTGTATTTATTTTTAATTTAAGTTATATATTGGTAAAAAAAATTCAAGATTCCTAGGCTATATTTGAAACATTCCTATGCTCAACCTAAACCCTAAACCACATTATTTAAGGTTCAGTAAGCATCTGAAATTAGATGGGGCATGCACAATGCATAACCATTTTCCAACACCATAGCAATTTGCATCCAAAATTAGATGCCATACCCCAAACGCTATTTCCATAATATCTCCAAGAAGAATAAACACTATGTGCACCCGTCACACGCTACAAAGCACACTCAGCCGGATCTTCTTTGATCGGGCTTAGATAAACCTGACCTGGATGGAGTAGCTTTTCTTGTACCGCAGCACATTTAACCACTGTCGACGGGAGCAGGAATAATGGTTGTAACTCGGATCAAAATACTCCCATCAACTAAACTATATACTATAGAGTATGAGAAGGGGCAGTATTGCCCATAAATTTAACACATCATACTTCATTCCTCCCCCAAGAAACTTACACAACTTAGTACAATTGTACATCCAATAGATCAAAAGAAAAGAACAGTGTTCTCCAGTTCAAAATTAGATCTAAACTTCAATCAATACGACCAATTACACGGAAAGAAGATCATTCTCATATGCACAAAGCCATTACTTCTATGCACAAGATAGTTAAAACGATAGCCCTATCTCAATACAAAAAAAAATCATGACAATTGTCTCCCATCTTCTTTTCCATATATGCGTTGAAGTTCTCTTGTTGCGGCTAAATATGATTCTGAAAAATAATACAAGGGATGGATTTATTGAAAGGCAATTGTGAATTCTAACTGTAGTATTATCATCCACTTTCAAAATACAATGAAGCCAACTTTCAGTCTAGTAAGAACTTTGAGTAAAAAGGGTTACCTTTCCAAAGTCGGAAGGACTTTTGGTTGATTGGTGAACCAGTTATTGTCTGCATAACATCAAACAACATATTCTGAGGAGTGCTCCTCAGTTCTTGCACGATCCCATAAATGGTCTTTCCGTTCTCAAAGTATATGTGGTTATTCGGGTGTTTGGTTTTGCAACCCGCATGTCGTTCAAACTCGTATGCGTTTATTACCTGTTTTTATTGATAAAAGCCATAAAAATAAACTAAATCAAAATGGCCTTAAAAACTGCAAATCAAACGGTTGAAACATGCTCACCTTTGTGTAATTACATGATTGACAGCCACACAAATATCCAGTGCCTCTAATAAAAGCGCGCAGCTCCTTCTAACAGACAAAGAATCAGAATTACGATGATATCGCCATTTGATTAAAAAAACAAACAGAGAAATAACGACAAATTTACCTCTTTTGACCATGCGATGTACTTCACGAGAATTCCATCCAAAACCCCAGTTGATAGCAAGCTTCTCACATTCGAAGGGAAGCTGTTTGAAGAGGCTTTCTTAGATCCATGTTGCTCCTCTTTCTTCTTAGAAGTAATATCAATTCCGGATAAATTGATCTGAGAAGAAACATTTTCATATGCATCACTATTGGGGTTTACCAGATCAATCTCGCTCATTCCATTAGATGTTTGTGCTGCATGTTGGGCCATTAACAGCTCGTAGTTGTAAGCAAGACCTCCTGAGGCATTTGTGTCTTCATCATAACCACCAAAGGATATTATGGTACTTTGTCCCTTGCCAAAACTGTGACCAATGTTGCCACAACCCATGTTATAGCTATTACTCATTGTTACTGAATCACTGTTTCCTCGGCTATACATATGATTCATAGATATGCTACAATCATCTGCTCTGTAGCTTTGACTGATTCCAATGATACTACTTTCATCCTTCCAGATACCATTGTCATAAGAATGCCCCATTGAGGTGTTCTTGTCTTCAGTGTCATTCGGTTGTGCCATAGACATGATAAAATTGTCCACTCTACCATCATTAGTGCCTGGATGAATATTGTTTTCCTCTCCAAGGGTAGATGGGCACGACAGTGACATTGGAGTCTCATCTGCCTTACCAAGAGCAGGAGATGTGAAGATAGCACTACTCTCCATCATGTTGTAGGTCTGCCCTGAAGTCACAGGTGGCACGATAGGGACCCTGTCCTTAACCTCACTGACCTTCACTTTTCTAACACCCCCATAATTTAGACTTGATCGGATATCTTCTGATGCACAAGACATTGATAACGCAAATGAGGAATCATTAAAAGGATTCTCATGCACTTTTCTACCCAGGCTGAAGTTTTCAGAGACCATGGATGGGATGCTTCTCTCCTCATAGTTAACAGTTCTTGAAGCTTCAGCAGCAAATAACTGATCATCAAAATGGCCCGAGAGAGTCTGGACTCCAGCATCTGTGGACCATGGAGATGAGCTCGAGGTTAGCATTCCCAAAAATGAGTTGTTATTGTTTAGACCTTCAATGGCTTGTTTCTTGCTAGGGAAGAGATCAGCCTCAGGACCATCCATGAACCACTGATGAGAGCGCTTAGCTTCAATTTTAGGAGAATTATCATAGCTAATATCCCCATCATGTGGACTGCTGGCTTCTTTCGGCATCCAATAACCGTGACTCTGAAAGTACTTAAAAAATATTAAAAGAAATTCTAACCCATGACAGAAGAAAACTACATGACGAGGATACTGAATTCATTAATTGAATCAGTTGGTAAATAGATTTCATATATCAAGTGGCTTACACTCTCTCTCTCAGTAAGACTTAAACAGAAATATAGAATCAAATCGCTATAGCAATACACTAAGAAAAATAAGTCAGACTGTCACTAGAGTCCATAGTCTTCACTTATACAGAGTAATAAATAAACCGCATAAATAGCTCCAATCTTCAGCTAATAACCCAATGTATGCTCTTAAGATGCTTCTCAAAGCATACGAACATCAAACTGGGAAGAAAGGAGCAATGTTTAAAGAAAAAGTCAATCGTACATTTCTATAGCTTAATAATTCAGCTTCCAGAAATCGGTACTACTGCTATACAATAACTCCATGCTTGTTATATGTATATCACAGATAAAACGGATCAGATACTATGTTAGAATTTCATCAATTTCTAATCCACGAAGCGTGCTCTATACATGCATGCAACACTTCGAGCTTAACACTAAAGGGACATAAATAGCTCAAAAGCCCTCATTGGGTACCTCTGCACCTCAGTCTGATGCTCAACACCACCCAAATCAACAAGAAAACTAGGCTATGAAATATACCATTTTCGGATAAATTACTCCAGACTCTGGTTCTTGCAACACGAAGCAATGTCTCCTTTCCACACACGTCCCTCATCAATCTACTGCTTCGATCGCCTGTACAATGAGGTGCAGTAGCTTCCCAGTAATCAGTCTTTCAAATTAAGAGACGATCACGAGATACCTGTCGAAATAGTCGGAAAGAAACTGACACATTAGCTCACATTTGTTATAAGAAACAAATTGTAAAATTAAGCAAATGCAAATCAGGGTGACAGGTGCGGCATGCAATATGTGCAGTGGATTAGCCACTACGATATCAGCTGCTGGTTTACGCAGATTGTTCAGACAATATTACTGAGTTCTGTTAAGCGACCACATAATCGAATGTCATCCGCAAGGAGAAATTACATCAATCTCTGCTCTGCGCAAGGAGAAATTACATCAAGCTTTACTCGTCAGCACCTATACCTGCGGCGAAAGCAGCAGAAGGCAGCTCGAGTCTAGAACGACAGAGGTGGCAGCGATCCCTGCTGGATATGGATGACGGCCGGCAGTGTCAGTCGCGGAGGTGACGGAAAATGTGCGCCGGCGATAGTACGGCCGGAGATCGCGGGCTAGATCCAACGGGAAGAGGAAACGCCTATGATTTTTGTAAGACGAAAAGAAGTGATGGGACATGATGCCCTGCACGATCATTGTTCGTGGAGCCTTGATCTCGTCCGTCCACGTGGACCGAACGGATCTGAATCCATTAATGTGTCCGGGTTCGGTTGATTTGGTGGGCCGTACTGTGAGGTGGGCCAATGCTTTAAGCCGTCATTGATAGCGATAGGGACCTTTTGTGGGCCCATATTACGTCGGGCTATAGCTTTTTCCATCACCTTGGACATGTGATCGGGTCGGTTTGACACATTTCGGTTTCCGCATCCAGCTCAAGAACTGTCATTCATATGCAAATTCTATGCTATAGAACGAAGAAAAACATGATAGGCTCTGACTAAATGAGGGACATGCGTACATATATGTTCATCTCGGGATACCGTAGAACATAGGTAGTTTAGGGCTTGGACTTGGTCTACCCCAAAACCATATGCGCACATAGATACATACATACATAACATATAGATACATACATACATAACATATGTATATATATATATATATATAAGTTAAATACCAATGAGCTACCTGAACTTTGAACGTTTTGCAACGAATTACTCGAACTTTGAAAATTCAAAACAGATTACCTCAAATTTGAAGAAAGTGCAAATAGTTATCTTCGTCCAATTTCTGATAAATTTTCAACGATTTTCCAACGAATTTCCGTCAACAGTTGATAGAAAATTGAACGAAGGTAGCTATTTACATCTTCTTCAAAGTTGAGGTAGCTCGTTTTGATTTTTTAAAGTTTGGGTAGCTCGTTGCAAAACGTCCAAAGTTCAGATAACTCTTTAATATTTAACTCTCTCTCTATATATATTATTACAGACCGAGAGAAAATAGGTTTTACTTTTCCCCCCAGAGATTTTGTCCAACCTCACAAGTTTACACGATGGAAGTTCTCAAAGAGTTCAAATTACCAGTCACTCGTGATGTAACATTCAGATTTTTTTTCATCGATTTCCTTATCAACATCATCTTCTTCACGGAGAAGGACTACTTCATCTTCACTCTGCCAAATGAAAATGGGAGCAAGTTAGGGATGAAGCAAAGGGACTTGTAAAACAGAACTACTAACACGCCAACCCAAAAAAAAAGACCTCTAAGGATTCTTGATCTTCCTAGTCATCTTTGTCTTCACCAGAGGAGGGCAGTGCATCTTCATCGTCACTCTGCAAATGGAAGCAATTTGATGGTGAAGGAAACAACATTCATGCTAGCAATTCACTTGTAAGCCTTCATTGGAGACTCTGCATCTGTAAAAAGAACCAGTATACCACGAAGAAGAAAAAAAAGGAGAGCTAGAGAGAGAGAAAGAAACTCACCTCTGACGATTCTTGATCTTCTTCCTCATCTTCGTCTTCACTGGAAGAAGGTAGTGTGTCTTCATCTTCGCTCTGCAAATGGAAGCAATTCAATGGTGAATCAGAAAACACTTATATTATCAACTTCACCTGTAAGTTTTTTAAAGCAGAGCCAGTAGAAGAATGACCTTTACGAATTCTGAGACTTCACCTGGAAACCCATTTTCAATTATTATATCGTATGTGGGGCCCTGTAGAACCATCAAAATGTTTAGTCCTGATAGTTGATACTCAATAGTATTGCTATGCTGATGATGAACAAGATGACGAGCCTTAAGATGTTGGGAACAGCTATAAAATAGCTTCCTACATATAGAAAAGACGGGACTCTAATGTCTTGATATATACTATACAGCAAATACATGATGAAAGAACATTAATTGAGAGTCAAATACATTCTCTTAAATTCTTACGATTTCTCTCTTCATTTGTTCAATCTTTTGCTCCAGTTCAGTTATGTGTTCACTGAAAGCCTGCAAAACTCACAGAGAACATAAATATTAATACAAGAACGATGACTGAAGCAGAAAAACAAGGTCAAAGAATCAAACCTCATGGCGCTGCATGGCAATTGCACGCTTTAATGCTTTGGCCTTTGTGAGAAGATTTCTTGGCCTCAGATCAGTCGGGTGCTTATAATTCTTTCCTCGGTAGTACATAAGCAAATAACCTTTTGGAATTCTATCAATGGAAACCAAAATGCCGCCGCTTTCATATTCCAATAATCGTGCTGTCTCTTCAACGAAGGTGAGTGTCTTTTGTTTGCTTATAAGCTTCACTACTTCTCTGTACTTCCAATGCAAATGCATGTTCTCAATGACACCAGCAAAAACACCACGAGTCCCTGAAGAAAAAAAATACATATGTGTTCATAATCGAAGACTCAATTAATAGAAAGGTTGAAGCTAACTCACCAAGAGGTAGATAAGGCTTCATTTTTAGACCAATTGTGTGAAACATGATTCGCTCTTCAGCAGTGATTGTTTCCTGGTCATAATCAGGTCTAGCTGGAATCATCGATGCTTCAATCTTAGACAACAGTTCCTCTGCTTTGAGCTTCTTTGCTTGAGCCTGTTCAATTAAATAAATAAAGTCTGTTTAAATAAGAAATGCAATATTTCAAATTATGAAAAACTATTATGGATAATAAACTAAAGAGTTTGCACAACAATTTCATAGCACGAGTCATTCTACTAAAACTAAATGAACCTGAGCACGCCTATCAGAAAAGAATGGTAAAATTTAGATTACGGTGCCAGAACTATTTCAAATGCTTAAATGATTTATTTCAAGAATAACACTTACATGAGCTAGCTTGCGCTCAACTTTCTTGACAAGCCGAACACAATTAGATTTGGAAGCTTTTTCGGCCATTTTTTTACGTTCTTCAGCAGATACATCTCTTCCCCACCGGGCTTGAGCCTCATAGAACTCAGCTAAAGTACCAGCAACAGCCTCTCCATCTTGAACCAAGGCAGCTTCTTCAGCATCTGTTCTTGCCCGAATTTTCTCTTCAACTTCCTGTATCCGTCTGTTCATCTCCTCTCTTTCTGATAAAGCAGCAGCTACATCTGGAGGAACAAAATCCTTCCCACGGTAGATGATAATGAAGTACTTATTTCGAAGCAGCAACATTCCCCCTGTTAACATCTGCAATGTATATGAAACGGATTTAAGGTTAAAGAGAAACTTATCCGTTTAATCAAATATTCATGGTAAATACAATAACAGAGTATAACCTATTGGAGAAAAAAAGGTGTGAAATATAAGTGTGTAATGTTCGTGTTATAAGTCAGTGTTACTAGTATGTCAAGTGCAACTAATATCCAGCTCTTAGATAAATTATTTGCTTAGACTTAAGTACGATTAATATATAATTTCTTCTAATTTTTTGTCAGTATACCATCATTAATCAGGCAACGTCATATAAAAATCATGAAGGGGGTTGAAGTCATAATGAAACTTCTGTGAAACAAATTAAAAATGTATTTATCAGGCATCAAATGGTTCAACCCTAAATAAAGAATTTACAAAGAGAGTTACTTAAGAACTTACCTTCAGCTCTGCAGCCATTAATTTATTATTTGTATCCTGAACACCACGTTTAATAGCAATTTTGGCAACCAAGCTTTTATCCCAGAGTTTAACTACAGCAGCTGCTAACCCCTGAAGGTTTCTGTTTCTCCCTAAATGAAAATTCAGAAATTAGATGTTAGAATCAAAACCGCTAACAAATGTGAGTTCAATCTATACTTTGGCAACAAAGGTTATACCAACTTTTTTTTTAAGAGTTAAGTACCAACTTGCTAACTGAACTTTGAAGGTCTGGATAATGTGCTAGTTGATTTTTTTGAACAAATTGCTAACTGAGACTAACTTAACATAAAGTTGCAATTTGCTACCTACGTCTAATTTACTGTTAAATTGTGACGAAAACTTGTATTTTATTTATTATCTTACTATATTTGTTGTGCAAATCATTATCTTAACTTTCGAGAAATTTATAACTTCCTAACTCACTTTTGTGAGAATTTGCACTCTACTAGCTGAATTTTGAACAAATTTAGAATTTGATAGCTGATATATGACAGATACGTGCTTGTTTCCATAACAATTTACCAATAAATTAGACGAAACTAACAAATTATAACTTTATGTAAAGTTACTAACAATTTGTTTAAAAATAAAGTTCAACTAACAAATTGTCTAGATCCTCAAAGTTTAGTTAGCAAATAGGTAATTAATACTTTTTTCCAAAAAATAAAAAGCTAAGGTTATACCAATTTACCAAGGGCGAAGTGACAAGGAAGTGATTTAGCAAGCTTTCTTATATTTGTCATCTCGGCATTGGTCAGTCCAAGACGCATTTTAGTAGGTAGAAACCTAAAAGGTGTTTTATATCCAGGAATCTTCTCAGGAAGCAGATCTGCATCTACTGGAAGAGCTCCAGTTCCCCACCATTCAACAAAGCGAGGGCCTAAACCATCTAAAAGGTTGTTATATTCAACTTCGTCTACACTTAACCATTCCTGCTGCACTGAATCCTTCATCCCGATTTCAGTTTTTTCCAGAGTTGAGCTTGAACTGTCACCACTTCTTACTTCTGATTCTGGACCTTCATAGTTGGCTCCTCGGTACACCATCATAAAACTTCCCGACCTCCATATGACTAACCCTCCAGTTCGACGCTGAGAATTCCCATAAATAGTTACTAACTTGTTCTAGTGTAGTATTACAGACAAAACATAATCTGGTTGTAATTTTAACAGCAAAACACGTATGCACAGATATAGAATGGAATGTATAAAAAAAAACTCAAAAATGCATTTCTTGGCCACATCTAATCCATTTTCCAAAAAAGAATAAACTATATCTGCATCGTTTTTCTCATCAACCATAAGATAATGAAGTGTGACGAATCTGTACATGGTAGCTATATTTGGAGAGCAATAACACATGATGCCAAATAATAACAGCTTGGTTAAATGCAAAATTTAATTCTTAAATCGCTATCACCAGTAACCATTGATTTTTGCAGCACATGTATTGGGAAAGTTTGAAACTCAACGGTAATTTTCATGGGAAAAAAAAAACAAGTTTTCCTTGATCCACAGATAGAGACATAGAGGTGAATTGAAAAGAAAACATCTTATTGCGGTTATTCGACAGCTCCGTCATAAAAAATGCTCAGATTAAGGTTTAGCAACGTAATCAATCACATAAATACAGTAAATCATATTCACATCATGAGACAATATTGCAGCTCAATCTGATGTCCACAGGCACAGACTCCACACTACAGAAGTAGCAGAAAGTAAGGAACGAACCTCGACAATCGAATGCGCTGTCTTCATGTCACGAGCCAACACTTCATGAAACTTAAGTCTGACTACCTCCTCCTTTCTCCACTTCTCATGAATCTTCTCCATAACTTCCTTGGTTAAACCTGCTTTAGGAATAGTGATCGTCTTCTTGATGAACATACCCACCCCTCTCAAACGCCTCAATTCCTCATCCTCGAGAGTCAATTCTGCCACTGTTGGCGGCTTCACCCTTGTCTTCCTGAGTACTCCATCATTCCTTATCACTTGTCTCTCCTCTTCTCTGTCCCACGGCAAACCCATTTCATCTGCACCGTCTTGTCCGTTATCAGCGGTGAAGCTATCGATCTGGACCCACTCCCGGCGCAATAAATCTCCCAGTCTCTTATCTCTAGTTTCAGCTGGGAACACGAATCCCATTTTTTCATGTTCGTCATCATCATCATCCGAACCAAGGTTCCGCAGCCGAAGCGAAATTCTTCCAGTTGCATTATAGCCTTCATCTCTGTCAAAGAGTTTAGTTTCCTCCCGCTGAGCATAAACCTTGGGTTGGGTGCACTTCGGCGTGTTTATCCGCAGGGAAGAGGAAACGCATCGCCTGGGAGAAGGAACTGCGAATTGAGGAGAAGTGTGGAGTTCATGTAGAGAGTCCGAGCGGTGGGTGGTACCGGCGCTGGCGCTGCGTAGCGGCTGTTCGGTAATTCGTGCAGCCGTGAATACCATATCCTGCTATATCGAGGCCAGTGTGATTTGCTCTCTCATTGTTTGATTGCTGAGAAGAAATGGATAGTGTCATTGTTCTATTTAGCTTTATATCCTCGTAAGATTATGGTTATTTCAAGTACATCCTTACTCTTTGGCTTGTTCTGTGTTTGGAAACTCCATTAAAATTTGGGTTAATTACTTAATTGGTTACACATGTTTCACCATTGTGCAGAATGGTTACACATGTTTCAAAATGTGATTAATTGGTTTTGCTATGTGACTAATTGGTTACACATGTTTTTTCAAATGTGATTAATTGGTTATTCCGTTAGTAAACTGTTAATTTTAACGTTAATTCATTTTTTTAACATATTATTGAATTGTGAAATGACTATTATGCCCTTAGTTGTATTGAAGAACAGATTTGAAGGATTGAAGAACCAAAATCGAATCAAATTCGATTTGATGTTCTTGAGAACCCAGAAATCAGATTTCTGGGTTCTTGAACAACCAGAAATCTTATTTCTGTGTTCTTGAAGAACCAGAAATCTGATTTCTGTATTCTTGAAGAACCAGAAATCTGATTTCTGGGTTCTTGAAGAACCAGAAATCTGATTTCTGGGTTCTTGAAGAACCAGAAATCTGATTTCTGGGTTCTTGAAGAACCAGAAATCTGATTTCTGGGTTCTTGAAGAACCAGAAATCAGATTTCTGGGTTCTTGAGAAACCAGAAATCTGATTTCTGGGTTCTTATTTCTGTGTTCTTGAGGAACCCAGAAATAAGATTTCTGGGTTCTTGAAAAATCAGAAATCAGATTTCTGGGTTCTTGAAAAATCAGAAATCAAATTTCTGGGTTCTTCACAATGTGGGTAACATGTCGAACCTTTTAATCACATCATTTCAAACAACAGTATCCATTTAATCACATTATAGAGAAACATGTATGACCTTTTAATCACATTATAGAGAAACATGTATGACCTTTTAATCACATTATAGAGAAACATGTATGACCATTTAATCACATTTGGTGATAACATATACTGCAATACAGAACTTCAAGAACCCAAAAACAGCATTTTTGAGTTCCTCAAGACCTATAAATCTAATTTCTGGTTCTGGGTTCTTGAAGAACCAGAAATCAGATTTATAGGTCTTGAGGAACCCGGAAATCAGATTTCTGGGTTCTTGAGGAATCAGAAATCTGATTTCTGATTTTTCAAGAACCCAGAAATCTGATTTCTGATTTTTCAAGAACCCAGAAATCTGATTTCTGATTTTTCAAGAACACAGAAATCTGATTTATGATTTTTCAAGAACCCAGAAATCTGATTTCTGGGTTCCTCAAGAACACAGAAATAAGAACCCAGAAATCAGATTTCTGGTTATTGAAGACCCAGAAATATGATTTCTGTGTTCTTCTGATTTCTGGGTTCTTGAAGAACCAGAAATCTGATTTCTGATGTTCTTGAAGACCCAGAAATCTGATTTCTGGGTTCCTCAAGAACACAGAAATAAGAACACAGAAATAAGAACCCAGAAATCAGATTTCTGGTTCTTGAAGACCCAGAAATCAGATTTCTGGGTTCTTATGATTTCTGGGTTCTTGAAGAACCAGAAATCAGATTTCTAGGTCTTGAGGAACCCAGAAATCAGATTTCTGGGTTCTTGAGGAACCAGAAATCTGATTTCTGATTTTCAAGAACCCAGAAATCTGATTTCTGATTTTTCAAGAACCCAGAAATCTGATTTCTGGGTTCCTCAAGAACACAGAAATAAGAACCCAGAAATCAGATTTCTGGTTCTTGAAGACCCAAAAATCTGATTTCTGTGTTCTTCTGATTTTTGGGTTCTTGAAGAACCAGAAATCTGATTTCTGATGTTCTTGAAGACCCAGAAATCAGATTTCTGATGTTCTTGAAGACCCAGAAATCAGATTTCTGGGTTCTTATTTCTGTGTTCTTGAGGAACCCAGAAATCAGATTTCTGGGTTCTTGAAAAATCAGAAATCAGATTTCTGGGTTCTTGAAAAAACAGAAATCAGATTTCTGGGTTCTTCACAATGTGGGTAACATGTCGAACCTTTTAATCACATCATTTCAAACAACAGTATCCATTTAATCACATTATAGAGAAACATGTATGACCTTTTAATCACATTATAGAGAAACATGTATGACCTTTTAATCACATTATAGAGAAACATGTATGACCATTTAATCACATTTGGTGATAACATATACTGCAATACAGAACTTCAAGAACCCAGAATTGCGATTCTGGGTTCTTGAAGAACCCAAAAACAGCATTTCTGAGTTCTTGAAGAACCCAGAAACAACATTTCTGGGTTCTTGAAGAACCAGAAATCAGATTTCTGGGTTCTTGAAGACCCAGAAATCAGATTTTCGGGTTCTTGAAGACCCAGAAATCAGATTTTCGGGTTCTTGAAGACCCAGAAATCAGATTTCTGGTTTCTCAAGAATCCAGAAATCAGATTTCTGGTTTCTCAAGAATCCAGAAATCAGATTTCTGGTTTCTCAAGAATCCAGAAATCAGATTTCTGGTTTCTCAAGAATCCAGAAATCAGATTTCTGGTTTCTTCAATTATTGTTCTTGAAGATGATGATGTGTTCTTGAAGATGATTCTAGGGGTAATTTCGTCATTTTACTTATCTAAATAGTGACTTAACTGTGATTTTAACGGTGAATAGTGAAAAAACCAAATAGTCACATTTCAAAACCAATTAATCACATTTTGAAACATGTGTAACCATTCTGAACATTGGTCAAACATGTGTAACCAATTAAGTAATTAACCCTTAAAATTTAGTAGATGAAATATTTGCTCCTTTAGGTTTGTTAATGTCAAACTTTGGTACACTATTTTTTTTTTATCACTTTAAATACCAAAATATGACTAATGGATTATTTCATTAACTATGTATTCAATTTTGGTCTTAATGTGACATTATAGTATCATGCAAGTAGGGTTGGGCATGAACCGGTTCGGGGCCGAACATTTACCACTTTTTAAAACAGTACGGTTGATCGCTCCAGTTTTTGGTCGCTCCAAATTTTGACTGATTTATCAGGTTCGGTCGAACCACTTCATATATATTTATAAAAAAATGCACTAATACTATCAGTCCATAATACATAAATGCAGACTGCAACATCCATAATACATAACGATTGAGCATCCATAATACAGTTAAATACACTAACACTAACAGTCCAAGTTCTAACACTAATAGTCCATAGCATGATAACCATAACATAATACTTTCAAAGACACTATTGGCGCAGCGAACACCTGTTGCCTTCCATATATCTGAAACACTGGTTGCAGGGCTCGCAGTTCTCCACTCACTATCAGCCACGGATTCGCATCACAGACTTCTGCTGTTGTCACCAAAGTCATCCCACCTCCTCTTTCAACCTACACTACAATACAACAACATATACAATGGGATTTCATTTGAAGCACTCTCCATATTACTACTACATCATTAGCAGCCAAACCAATAATAAGTATAGAAACAAATAAAGTAGTAAGTAAATTTTTTTATCAACACTTGAGTAGTATGTTCTGTCCAAAATCCATATTCATGACAGTACGATTGTAAAATCCATATTCTTTTATCGAATGACTCAACTGCCCAACAACGCACTTGACTTAGCAGACATTTTGTTTGACGTCAAATAGCTTGGACTTAACAGGTCCCTCAATACGAGCATCCAGCAGATTATCACCAATCGATCGAACCAAATCCATGGAATTAGCAATCAACCGAACCAAATAATTTCAGCTTTGTTTTCCTATCAGTCTATCACAATTAATTTGAGCAATCTTCCTAGTTCCTATCACAATTAGCAATCGATCGAACCATCTTTTCACAACGAAGAAGAAGATCATGCATTTAGTATTCAGATAAGAGAACTCACTTTTGCAAACGAAGTCAGACGAAGGAAGAACCAGTTGGAGACGATGCCGAAGTCGAAGAACCAGTTGAACCAGAGGCGGCGACGCGTCACTTTCTGGTGAAGAGACGATGACGAAGTTGCGCCGCAGAAGACAGGAGTGAAGATGAAGACTACTGCATGAAGAAGTGAAGAAGACTATTGGCTACTGCGTCCCTGCTTGAAGAAGACGAATTGGGAAGTGAAGATTGAAGAGAAGACTACTGAAGTGAAGAGTGAACAGTGAAGAGTGAATTAGGTCACTAGGTCAACTCTGAACTGAAGTAGTGAAGTGAAGGTTTCGGTTTAGGATTCCGGTTCACACTCAATTAATGTTCAAACCGCCAAGTCTGGTAAATCTGGTTTGGTTTAGTAGTTTATTAAAATCAGTATAAAAAATGATTTGTTTGACCATTTTCGAACTGTTTTTGTACACATTTTGAACCACTCTATATTTTTTATTTACGAACCGGTTCGGCCGAATTGGTTTTTTATGCCCAACCCTACATGAAAGTAAAAAAAAAATGAAACATGACACAGTAAGTGAACAAAATGAATAAATGATTTTAACCATATTCATTTATTTTTCATATATTTAATATCTTAATTATTTATGTTGTAAAAATTGAATTCATGATCGTCTAATTTTAGTAAAATGAAATGATAATGATGACAAAGATTATAATATTTTAAAATATATAGACTAAATATCATAAATTTTGACTAAAAATTAATATTAATAAATGTATAATTAACTGTTTAGGGTTATGCCACCCAGATGGGCTCTTACAGTTCCAAGCCCATGTTTAGAACATTGCCTAGTAGGAGAAGAGAGGCCCAGTAAACATCCTTTTAGCCGTCCATTGAATTTTCATTTACTATAGGGAGTCTGGAAATAATATTTCATCTTAACACAAAATGATTTTCGGTGAAACTTATTTTTTAGTGATGGTTAATGGTTCAATACGTTTGAAAAATGATGGTAATTGGTATCTCCGTTACTTTCCTGATAAAAAATTTCGTTAAATATTTTTCATATTTGCAAAATTAACCAAATATTTTTCTAAAAGTTACAATTACACCCTACAAACTTACACTAATGTTTCAAACAAGTCCCGACTCGATTCGAGCCACACCGGGGGTCCCCTAGTCAGGGTCCGAACCTCGACCAGGTCACCTAACCATGAAAACCTGGTCTGAACTCGGACCCAGACCATTGCACTGATGATGATTGATTAGTAATATACAATAACATCTCTGTCTGCTGGTTTATCAGCAGTACTTATGGTTCCTCTTTAGGTTAGATTTATATTTAGATGACGGAGTGTAGATACGAGGATCCTAATTACTAGGTCTATGCATTATTGATGAATAAGTAAATGTGCTGCATACCTTCAATAATTGTTGCAGACCAGCATGCTTACTTCAAGAAAGAAGATCAACAGGAACAATAATGTGGAGCCGACCGAATTCGAGGAGTCTTTTGCCCAGGTACTTCCCTCTCTCTCTCTCTATATTGCAGTTATTTTTATTTATTTTTTTTTTTTTTTTGCGGGGGGGGGGGGGGGGGGGGGGGGGGGGATCATGGTGATAGATTTAATATTGTTCTTGCCATGCTAACCATTTTTGAACTACCTGGATTGATTGGTTTAGGCACTATTTAATCTGGAGAATGCAAACCCAGAGCTAAAGAGTTACTTAAAGGATTTGTATATGAACTCAGCAGCGTAAGAATTTCTAACTTGTTACATTGTAGGAATTAACTACTCGTTCCGGCATACTATAAGGACGTGGTTCCTCTTTGTTGCAGTCAAATTGATGTTTCTGGGGACGAAAGTCTGTTGTTGTCCATGTCCCATTTAGATTGAGGAAGGCATTCTGCGAGATTCATCCGAGGTTGGTGAGAGAACTCAGAAGAAGTTCAGCGGAAAGGTAATTCAATTCAATGCAGCATATTTTAAATGTTTATGCTGTATTGTACAGATTTTTGCATCAGGATGAGATCAAAAGCATGGTTTGGTCGTATTTACCTGAAATATGATACATTTTCTTACTCTTGTTACTTGATATATATCAAGCTGCTGCTCATTACCATTTTAATTCAGAGATTAGGACGCTCGTTTATTTTAGCCCTTATTACACTAAAAGCAAGGTGCTAAAATAATAATATTGTAAATCTCTTGACAGGAAGTGGTTTTAATCGCCACACAGAGGATTGTGAGACCACTAAAGAAGGGTTCTGCTGTACAACGTCCCCGCAGCTGTACACTCACTTCTTTGCACGAAGCAATGTTGGAAGACATTGTATTGCCCGCTGAGATTGTTGGAAAGTGTGTTAAATATAGACTGATGGCTCTAACATAATCAAGGTAGGACATTTTTCATGAAATGGATTTTCAAAACATCAAATCTTTGTTTCAATTTAGATAAATTATAAAGATGGTTCTTAATATAGGTTTTCCTGGACCTGAAAAGACGAAACAGCACCAAGTACAAGCTAGAGTCGTTTTCAGTTGTCTACAGGAAGATCACTGGTAAGGATGTTGTCTTCAAATACCCTGCCACAAAGGCATAGCCGCATAAGTATGTTGTCGTGCAATGAGTAATGCCTTTTAATGTCATTGCAAGTAGTGTTTTTTGTGTTGGGATTTATAGTTGGCTGTGAGAGAGTTGTACAATTCTCCAGGTTTCTATTGCCAATTTGTAGTCTCTAGTAAGCACGACGAAAAAAGTGCGCTCATATTCAAATGTAAAAAATTATATATAATATATATGAGCTCTTCTCTTCTCTTATCGATAATTGTAACTTTATTATTTTTCAAGTCTAACCAAAACTTTAACAGAAGGTACTCTTTCATGCAGTGTATAGAGATCTAACATAGCTATCATGATCATCTGCTATTCTTCACTACTAATTATACGGTAGTGTTAACTAATTACATATCTACTTATAAAAATTTATAGCCTTTTTTTTTTATACCAAAGCTAACCACTTGCATTTGGTGTTGTGTTCTCCGAACTAGGCCATTTCACTGCAACCGAAACTGGAGAAGTATCAACTTTCAACAGCACCTCAACATCAGAATGAACATCCTTAATATTTTCTAGCTTGTCTGCATCAGTGTCCATTTTCTGTATGTTCTGCAGAACTTCAAGCACCTCAGTCATGGAGGGCCTCATTTCCTTTCCATTCTGCAAGCATTGGAATCCCAATTCAGCAACCGCCTGTATCATCCGTGTGGTGTTGTAGTCTGATCCAAACCCTAGATTTGTATCCACAAGCTCGTGAATTGCATCGTTCAGGATCTTGTTGATGGCCATGGTGGATAGGTTTATCTCGTGGCGGTGCCTCATGATGTCCACAGCAGGCAAGGACGATATCAACTCCATTAACACAACTCCGAAGCTGTAAACATCGCTCTTCTCTGTCAACTGGTAGCACTCATGGTACTCTGGGTCGACATAGCCAGGGGTGCCCTGAGGAGCAGTTGAAACATGAGTTGCGTTTGTTGGAAATAGGCGGGAGAGTCCGAAATCCGCCACCTTGACTTTGAAATTCTCATCAAGTAGAATGTTGTAGGTTTTTACATCACGATGGATGGTTTCTGAAGAGTGGAGATAGACTAAGGCACTTGCGGTTTGTACGGCTATGTTCATGCGGATGGGCCATGGGAGGGACTCAGGTTTGGCTAGGTCACCATGAAGATGGTCTGCAACCGTTCCGTTTGGTACATATTCGTAGACTAGGAGAAGTCGGGTACTCGTCCTGGAAGTGCAACCATAGAGACGGACAAGGTTCGGGTGGTGGAGGCGTGCCAAGATCTCAACTTCGTTCATGAATTGTTCGGCTCTCTTGCAGTTGTGTTCGTACAAGCGCTTCACTGCAACCGCACGTCCATCTTTTAGTGTGCCTACAAAAACAAAAGCAAAAATGGTTGTGAAAAAATAGAATACCTAAAGTCTTCATTTTTAAGTTTACACTTACGAAACGTGTTCTAGTTGGATGTTTAAGATTGGTTGCTTATGTTTTGAATGTCTTGTATGATTGAAAGAACATAGACGTGATATCTTACCGTAAAACACAGTCCCGAAGCCTCCATCGCCAACTTCCCTTTCAGGGTCGAAATTGTTTGTGGCAATCCGAAGTTCATCATACTCGAAGATAGGTAGGCCATAGTACTCGCCTCCCCTCTCACAATCCATCCTACACCTAGAAGAATACTGAGAGGAAATGCTTCTTGAAGTTACATAAGACGTCTGTTTCTGTTTTCTTCTATACCGAGTGATCAAAAAGAACGCTAAAGACATGACAATGGCTGTTCCAACCACTGCTACTAGACCTGCAGTTTGTTAAATAATCTACTTAGTTATCAATCTACTTAGTCATCACTATCAATGAAGAGAGAAGTAAACAGAGATTCATTATTACCTATTCCTAACTTGCCCCATTTTGATCCCCCTGCAACATCATCAACAAACACCAAAGCCATGAGATTGACAGACAAAAAAATCTAATGTTGCCATGCATATTAGTTATACTATGCATATAACTATATAGATAGATACATAGATATCAGTCATGTAGTTTGCACTTTTCCGATACCCAACTCATTCAATAATATAATCTATACCTTCTGTGTTCATGGGTAAATTGAAGATACAGGTTTGGGCGATACGACTTGCAGGACCCAACAAATTAATGATCCCAGCAGCATACAGAATGGTGAAGTAATAACACTCCCACTCAGAATCATGAGTAATTTCAAAGAGCTTGTCCTTGACTAGGAAAGTTGAATTTTTACACGATATGCAGTTGGAAAGTTTTGTGAGGTCTGAGCGGCACGTGGAGTTGAGATCGGCGAACTCGGTGCTTGATTCTAGGCGTTTGACTAAGTCAGTACTGTTCTTTATAGATGCACAGCTATTCTCTGAGATTACAAACTGAGAAGGGACAAAGCAAAAGGAGGTAATATTGGTAGGTAAGTTCAAAGAATCAAGCTTTGACTGGAAACTTTGGAGGCAAGAAACTGAGGTGTTGAGGTCGGGTAGCTCGAAAAGGTTGGTCTCATGGAGGCGTTGAGCAAAGGCGATTCCATAAAGGGACAGAAGAGTGTTGCAGCAGGAGTTGCTTGAAGGGGGGAAGGAGAAGACTGTTGCATGGTTTTGGCATGAGGATTTACTCCATGGGATGGTGAGGACGTAGCTGAGGTCCATGGGACAAGTTACGGCTAAGGTTAAGGGGATTGTAGAGAAAAAAGTAAGTAGAGAGAGAAATAAGAAGAGAAATTTGTCGAAATGATTCATCATCATCATCCTCTGTCTCTCTGAACTCAGAAACAAGATGAAGAAGAAGAAGAAGAAGAAGAAGAGTCGAGTTTTTTCCCCTGTAACTTGTAGAATATGAAAACAAATGAATTCGGGGTTTTGTTCATTGGAAGTTGACTTTGACCAAGAAAAATCAGATATGCTGGAAATTTCTTTGAAGCTGCTGTCAGGATGACTGGGAGGTATCGGATAGACGATAGAAGCCGAAACTGTAATTACCCGTGTACCCCTGCTATGGAAGGACAAATCATTCACATTTATGGAGAATGAATGTTCTTCTGTGCTGATGAAGAAGATGAAGAACATAAACTTTATAGTCCTAGCCAGGGCAATGACAACCCTATAAATACTACCAGGTAAAGATATATGGACAAGAGCTTCACCAACCCTTCAAGGAAGTAAAAGATTACTAGCTACTGCTATGTGAAGGTTAAGGTGCATTCAGTACATACTTGATGGTGGTAGTGGTCCATGGCAGGTCCCTTGATGAGTTCCATTGACGCAGAAACACCTAAATTCGTCCAATGTAGTGTTGTAACCACATGCTCCCGAAGAGTTCATGCAATTTATACACTCAGTGGTTAGAGTCCCCCAGTTCACCTCGAACCCTTTTTCCAAAGCATACAGAGTACTGATCTTTTTATCAGTAAGATCCTGAGCTGCAGACTTGAGCATCGGAATCATTAGGGTGTCTGAACAGTGTATCTTCAAGGATTCACTTGTCTGAGTAAGGTTGGTTCTCAAATAACCACTACCAGGGAAGCAGTGATTGAACTCATGCAGTTGGGGTGAAGGGGGTTCTTGTGGCTCGCAATTCAACAGTAGTGTTGCGCTCAAATCATTGTCCGTAAGATTAAAACGATGATCCAAAGTGAAAGGCTTACTTAGATCCGCACAATTAAAGTGCAATACATCCTTCCTAACAACGATCGAGCTCTGGTTCTCCTTGATTATATCAAGTACCTGATAAGTTTCGTAACCTATCGTCAGAGTAAGATATTCGTCGTCGTGACATTCAACTTCATAACCGGGATGAGCGCAGTAATCGTGAGATTCGTTTTTCAAGCTGAAAGGGTAAGTGATACTAAGTCCCGCACACCTTGCAGGTGGGGCGCTGCAACCCAAGTACCATTCATCTAAGAGCGTTGCGTATGGTGGAACCAGCAGTAGGAAGAGGAAAGCAAATGGAAGGATATGTCTACTAAAAACAGGATCCATTAACTTACTGCAACTGATCATTCGATCAAGGAGAGGTGTTTGGATTGGAGATGGAGGAAACTGAAATGGAAAAAGATAAGGGAAGCTGAAGGATGGCTTTAACAGAGATGTGTAAATGAACATGAATCAATCACTGCTAGCTAGGAGAAATAGGAAAAATTGGTGTTGACTTGCACTAAAAGACCAAGACTTTAGAGAGGAAGTAGGTGCCTTGCTTAAAGGGTTCTCGCCCGAAACGTTTCTCGCAACTGAAGTGTAAAACACGTACAAACCCAGGAACACGACGGAGACGACGACTTAAGAATTGACTTTTCCATTCTTTTAACTGGAGTGAAAAAAAAGATTAATGTGTCGAAAAATCGAAAAAATCGTCCCTAGTCCGTCCCAAATTTAAGCCGGAGTCAAAATGGGCAGATTTTTTTAATCCCAAACTCAGACTAAAGTTTGTTTTTTTTACCCAAAATATCGATCCGAGTATAAGTTGGAATCAATATTTATTATATTTTTTAATTAATTTATTGTGTGTTTAAAGTTGTGTTTGAAATTTGAACTTTTTTGTATTGAAGATTTGATATGATATTTGTATTAAATACTTGGTATAATATTTATATTATTTTGTATTTAAAAGTTTTGAATATTTTTTTTAGAAAGAAAGTCGGTTCAGGGCCAAAACCAGACCGACATGAGTTAAAAACTGTTTCGATCTCGGTACTCCATATGTAAATCCCAAAATTTCAAGAAAAACTTTTTGGGAGAAAAGTCCGTCAGTCCAGCCCGTCCTGAACTCACCCTACCTTTCACTCCAAAGACTTGTTCAAATAGTATAATGGTCACTATTCTATTTTCAATTATTTATTTAGCTTCCCTCTCTTAAAAAGAAAAGTCATCATATACAAAACTACACAAAACTTTTGATTGCGATTTTTCAATCATACTACTGCAGAGATTCAAGTACTGAAGGTAGTATTGACCATAGTTATCAGAACCGGACCGGCCCACGAACCGACGAGGGGGACGGTTCTCAGTTCGTCCGGTCCAACCTGGCCGGACCCGGTTCAATTTGCGGTTGACTGTTTATAGTTTAAAAAAATGCAGAATACCGAGCCTTAGTATGATTGGTGTCGGCTCCATTGCTGTTTAAGCTCAACCCAGTCCGGAATTCGAGTGTTAACTGTATTGATCCCAGATAGTTAGCACATAAGATCTGTTCATTTATACCCATAATCTATAGAATCTAGATATTGGAACAGTGCTCCTCCATGGTTGATTATTGACCACAAAGCTTCTCCATCACCTACTTCTCTCATACTCTGCAACCTTGTCTTTTAAGCAAGATACCCACCATTCTCTAAGTCGTGGGAGTTTCAGAGCACTAACCTTCCAATGAGGAACAACTCTGCACTGCCACAGACTTCATGCGAATACCTCCTCTGCACTGCCAGGTTGCAGGCAAGAAAATCAAACACAATTACATTATTTCTTCATTTAATAGCTACCATAACCCAATTCAGTGTTTATTTTGTTAATGAAAAATAGATGATATGGGACGAGGTTGGAGAAGACAAGTTCATAAGAGAGAAGGTTTTACTGGACCTTGAGCAGCAATGCATGGAGGTTTACATGAGCAAAGTTGACAGCGCCAATATATCCCGAACTCGTCTCCATCAATAGTTGGCCGAATCTGAGGCTGAATTCACCCATCTCATGTTATCACTTGGTGAACGGTCTCTACCTGCACGGGTAGATGATATATCAGAGTATAATTTAATTTTAAAAAAAGTATTATTATATGCTAATATTGATGCAAAACCGCCAGAGAAAATGGCGGGAACAGCTGGATTCAATAAGTATAAATGGCGGGAACACTGAAGGAACAACCAGAGAAAAGGGCGGTCGGTTTAAAAAAAGCTTAAATTAAAAATCTGCAAAAATGTGAACCGGAAATCGGTCGGTTTTCATAAAACCGGCCGGTTTTTCAAAAATCGGCTGGTTCAACCCGGTCCAAATATTGTTCATATGCAAAACGGTCTTTTAGCTGAACTAAACCGGACAGGAGTCCGGTTCCCGGTCAGACCCGGCCGGACCGCCGGTCCGGTTCTGATAACTATGGTATTGACTATGAAACTGAGAAAGGACTAATTTTTTGAGGAATCTCAATAATAGCTCAAGTGGGTCATCAACAAGTGAGTACAAAGTTCATTGCACTAATGTCTTTTCAAGTGATGATGGTGGAAAGTGATCCTCCGTATATACTGGAAAACCATTATTAGCTGATAGATAAAATTATAATTTAATTGTTGAACGATGTCTAGCAAGATAGCGCAACTATTGTAGAAGATGTGCATATCAAAAGTAGAGTGATGAAAGAAGGAAACTGCTCCTTCCACAACCAGAACAGAACGAGAGGCATTTGATAGATTTATTGAGGAAAAACACACAAACCCTAGTCATGTGGAGGGAAGGGAAGAACCATTATCAAGTGAGGAATAAATAATAAAGTATCATATTAGGGAACACTGAAATATTGACTAAAATGTCAAGATGGACGAGTTGGTGTAAGGCGCCAATTTCAGGTACTGGTTCAAATCCCACTCTTGACATTTTTTAGTTATTTCTCTCTTATCATTTTGAAACAAAGAACGACCATAACAATATATGATTCATTGAGAAACATTCTTGACTAATTCATCTATACCAAATGTTCGACCGACACCGACATTTATGCAGGCAAAGATATCATGAAATCAAACCTTATTTATTTATTTATTTGAAACTCTTAAAAAGAACAAGACCAGACCATCGTTTACATTTCCAGATGACATGGCCAGAACACTTTATGATTGATTGAGAAGCATTCTGTGTATATTTTCAGATAACATGACCAGAACACTTTATGATTGATTAAGAAGCATTCTTAATTAATCATCTACACTGTTACAAATACGAAATATGATTGAATGACACCGGAATTTAGGCAGTCAAAAAAATCAGCTAATCATCATCTCCATCACTTTCGAAAACTTCTGTGCCACGATCCGCTCTGCAAGGGAGTCGCTCGACTATTTCATCGTCATTCTTTCCTGCCAATTTTCGTTTTAGAATTCCCTCTAGGATTGAAGGGATGGCATCTTCATCACCATCATAGAATGAATCCTACTTTTCAGCTCTACACGAAGAAAAAAACACACACACACAAACGTGATATCTTCTGAATCATGTGGTTGAGTTAATGAGCAAGAGCACCGAGAAGACGTCTGACCTTGGTCCGTCGAGGAAGAGGAAATCTGCTGATAGCGGTAACGTCGTCTATGATGGAAATGTTTACAGACACGCCATTGTGGCTACTAACGGGTTATCGGAGAGCAGCTCCACTGAAACCTGTTGTTTACCAAGCAAAATAATTTGAAGAACAGCATAAAACAGAAGCAAAATATGCAGAACTTGGATTGATTTTATTCGATCTGCAATTAGGAATTTATACAAAAGATACTACCTATTTTTAGATAATTAATCCGCTACCTCCACTATTTTTAGTTAATTAATTCACTACTTCTACTATTTTTAGCTAATTAATCCACTACTTCCACTAATATGAAAACCCTGATTTCAACTAACACTCCTCCTAAATCAGGTTGTTGCAAACTCCCAATATTTCCCTAAGAAGTAATACTTGACCTCGAAGTGTTTTGTCCTTCCATTCATAACTCACGTTTTATCCTCAATAACCTTCTTAATTGCATTTGTCTATCCTTTTTCATTCTTCTCAATCATGGCAAGCTCCTCCTTCATTGCATCTAGCCATTTCTTATCAATCTTGGCTTCCTCATGTCCTTCAGGTCAAGGATTGCAAGATTGCATCTTTGATAAATCTCAACAAGAGATCTTACCCCCCTAACAGATTGATCATCTGTCAGTTCATCATCATCAAGGCAGACGCTTTCGCCTTCAACTGTAGGATAAACAAAAGAACAAGACTAGAAGGGTTTGTCTTTGATTTGATCCCTCGACCGCTCCAACTCCGAGCGAAGCGTACCCACAGTCACATTTGCAATCTCAAGTTGCCATCTGGTGTTCCTTATGACTTCCTTTGCCTGAGCTTCAGATTCTCTATAGTCAGCAAGTTCATTCCTTGGGGGTTTTCACCAGATTTAGGGTTTCAGAGAGCTCCATACGGAGTGTATGGACATCGTGATGTGCAAACTCTGTGATGCCTTCTTTGATTGTGAAAGCAGATTGCTCCTCCTCCAATGGATTGAGTGCAACTTTCCCTTCATTTTGATCCTAAAGAGCTCCTTACCACTAGAATCTATAATAATGCACTTTTTATCTTCAAACAGCAGCTTGAAATTCTTTTCTAGCAATTGACCAACACTAAGCAAGTTTTGATCAATTTCAGGCACATATAACATTTCATCAACAGATTCGTACCTGAACTGCTATCTATAGCTACTGTCCCTTTTCCTTTAATAGATATGAACTCTCCATTTCCAATTTTCACTTTGGAAAGAACTGACTTGTCAAGTTGTTTGAAGAGTCTCATATCACCAGTCATGTGATTAGTGCAGCCACTATCGACCATCCCCCTATCACTCGATGCTCCTGTTGTGAAGCAAGAAGCCGCAAACAAATGCTCTTCATCTTCTTCATGGACAGCAGTTTGAGTTTCTCTATTCGTCTGATTATATTTTTCAGGGCAAATCTTTTCTACATGCCCCATCTTCTGACACCTCCTGCATTTTATGGCTGGCCTCTTCCAACATTTGTAGTGAGGATGGTTCTCCTTACCACAATGCTTACAAGGAGGAAGAGTTCCTCCTTTTTGGCCCATTACTGCCGCACTTGACTCACCGTCACTAGAATTAGGCTTGCCTTTCCACTTATTCTCCTTACTCCTATGGTTTAAGTACAACTTGGCCTTCAAAGCACTTTCAATTGCCCCTTCTTCACACATCAATCGTCTTTGCTCTTGAGCTTGAAGAAAACTAAGGAGCTATGCCAATTTGAGAGTTGACAGGTCCTTGGTGTTCTCCAATGAGGCAATGGTTGTTTCAAATCTCTCAGGAAGAGATGCTAATATCTTCTCCACAATTCTGTTATCCTTCATTTCCTTACCAAGTGTTCTAACCTGGTTTGCAAGTCCCACCAATCGATATTAGTATTCTTGAATGGTCTCAAATTCCTTCATTTGCTCCTTTTCGAATTCCCTTATCAAGTTCAGAGATTTCATTCCCCTTATCCTCTCATCTCCTTTGTATTCTTCTTCGAGGAAGTCCCAAATTTCATTGGCTTACTTTATGGACATGATTCAGCTGTAAATTGCAGGTGAAACATCCGAATAAAGGCATGACTTGACTCGTTCCTTTCTCTTATTCTTTTCTCTTTGAACCTTGATTTGAGCAAGTGTGGCATTGGGTGGAAGAGCTGGAATGTCATAGTCTTCCTCAACTGCCTCCCACAAATCAGTGCCCTCCATGTACGCTTCCATATTGACAGCCGAAGCTTGGTAGTTTGAGCCATTGAATTTTGGTGGAGCTACACCTGAGAAGAATTCTTCCATTTGATGAGAGTTTAGAGTGTTTATGGGTGGATTATCTCAATAAATCGACAATCACACAACCTCACAGATCCCTCTGATACCACTGTTATTTATCAAGCAAAATAATTTGAAGAACAACAGAAATAGAAGCAAAATATGCAGAGCTTGGATTGATTTTATTCGATCTGCAAATAGGAATTTATACAAGAAATACTACCTATTTTTAGCTAATTAATCCACTACTTCCACTATTTTTAGTTAATTAATCACTACTTCCACTACTTCTACTATTTTTAGTTAATTAATTCACTACCTCCACTAATATGAAAAACCTGATTTCAACTAACAAAACCAACGGAAGAGAAGATCACCGCAAACATATGTCTTGTAAGTGTAGATGCACAATACAGTAGAATTTTGATCTCAACCACGTCAAACATGAATCTCACTTAGGATCCGAGTTACGTGCCCGAACTAACCTAAAATCCCGCTTTTGAAAACTTTTGTATATGCACTTCAAATTGCATTCCTTATGATCGTGTTTTTTTTATTATTGCAGGTTGTGAAATATGGATATCAATGGAGGAAGTATGGTCAGAAGGTGACAAGAGACAATCCATGTCCCAGAGCTTACTTCAAATGTTTCTTTTACTCCAAGCTGCCCTGTCAAGAAGAAGGTGAGCTTGAGTCAAACCTTCGTTAGATTGTTTGTTGGGCTTCCAAATATGATCTTATGGAACCAAATATTTTGAAATCTTATGGTGAAGTAAATTACATTGCCGGTAAAGAACTTTTATGTGTCACCAGTAAAATTGTTTTGCCGGTAAAACAAGGAGATAGATACTATGGATATATTGCATACTTGGATATTGAGTGTCAAGGTGTATTTTGAAGAATTCAAGGTTCAAAATGCATATAAACCGAGGTGCAGGGTGCATTTAACTCTACTTAATTCTACAATACCTTTTGGTTTTTGTTGTACTGATTAGAAGGGCTAATAATTTAGGACACTACATCATAGGACTACACACATGTACATGAAATAAATATTGTATTCCTACATGTATACGATAAGACAACACAAACAAAATAACCCGTGTTAATTTTCATGTTATATTCGTGTCAAGTATTATAATATAATACATACGAAAACACAATAAAATTATAATGGTCAATCCAAGTGTCTTAAACTTTTAACATATTCATGTTTAATAACTTTTAAAACTTTAATTAGTTATTTATTTGTGAAATTTTATTGATATGCATAGTTTCTTACTAATAGATTCATTATCGTATATTGGTTAAAAATCTCATATGTCCATGTACAGCAGATTAATTAAATAAAATTTGACAACATGAGATAACAAATGGATGAACATGAGATAAAATTACGAGTTTATCCCTTCCGGGGCAGGGCAAAGAATGCGTGCAGGGATTCCGTTAGGCCAACGAATGCTTCGTCTATTGCTTGGATCGCTGCTTCACGAGTTCGATTGGGAGTTTGATGGTGAGATCGATTCTAAGAACGTATATATGAGGGATAGGTTGGGTGTGACCATGAAGAAGTTAGAATCGTTGCTTGCCGTGCCCAAGAAGCTTAGGATTTGAGGTGGACACAAAACCTTATTCAAAGGTTGTTCAACTTGATGTATATGCCTTCATTTTTATTGCAACTCTTTGAGTATATTTTCAGTATATAAAGGATAAATTACGTTTAAATTAATGAATTTTGTATTAATACATATTATTGTATTAATACATATTATTTATCGACAAAACTGTGTAGTTACTGTTTGATAATAAAACTATTAATTCAACATTCACTTGCACAGAGTTTGAGGTTTTAAGACAATTGATATTATGTCATGCTATCAAATCATCTATGACTGCAAAAGCTTAAGTTTGGAAAGAACTTTAAGCTCTAACGATGAGCCTTTACTAATACCTTAACAAAGATCATTTCACCATGTGCTAGCCTGACTTATGGAATGAACACCCAAAGCCGAAGTTGATCTAGCAATCTTTTCAAATGGATCTGTCATGAAAATTGGATTTGTATCATAGCTTTCCGACGAGTCGGTAGCAAAATCTTCATGAATTTCTTCCATAATAAGAGGCAATTGTGGACAGTTGTTTAACCCTTCCAAGATCATGGCTACGTCTTTCATTGTAGGTCGTTGCCTCCCGTACAAGTTCAGGCATCTTATTGCAAGATCAGCCACTACAACAATCTGTTTGTCTTTGTTTTGGATTTGTATTTGCGGATCTATGATTTCAAACAATTGATCCTTTTCCATGGTTTCAATAAAATATGTTGCTAGGTTTTTGCCTTCCTCAGCTCGTGTTGAACATACTGCCTTTTGTCTGGTTAAGAGCTCAACAAGCACCACTCCAAAACTGTAAACATCACTTTTATCTGTAAACTTACTTGACTGGTAATATTCCGGATCTAAGTAGCCAAACGTTCCTTGAACTCGCGTCGTGACATGAGTTTGATCAAGGGAAACAGATCTTGACGTGCCAAAATCTGCTATTTTCGCACAATACAATCCATCCAAGAGTATGTTTGTAGACTTGATGTCACGATGGTATATTGGAATGGATGCGGCACAATGCAAATACGCAAGACCTCTAGCAACTTCTGTAGCAATCCGTAAACGTATCTCCCACGATATGGATCGTTCTTCATAAGGAGGGGTATGGAGATACTGGTATAGAGTTCCGTTTGGAATGAACTCGTAAATGAGGATAGGTTCCTTGCTCTCCAAGCAACAACCAAAAAACTTCACAATATTCCTATGATTTATCTGAGAGAGAATGAGAACTTCATTGATGAACTGCTGAACTTCATTATGCATGAATTTGGATTTCTTAATTGCAACAATTCTTCCATCTTTTAGAATGCCTTTGTAGACAGTTCCTTGGCCGCCTTGCCCAAGTATACGATTTTTGTTGAAATTGTCTGTAGCCTTCTCTAACTCGTTGAGATCGAACATTTTGCATCTAACGAAGTTTCCTTGTAGAGAAGGGAATTGTTGTTGTAGCAAAACAATGCCATTCTTTTGAAATAACTTCTGTCTAAGCTTCCTTTCCCTTTTTCGTCGCATGATTTTGTATAATTGCCACAACAGAACAAATAAAGCAACGGAACCAATCCCAACTACTGCCCCTACACACACACAAAAAAAATGAATTAATTACATTGTTACAAAATTATGTAATAGAATATTATGATACAAGTTGAACTTGCATTGCATTTATTTAGAAAACGAACCTAACATTGTAAATTTAAAAGCTCTTTCCGGTTCGGTGAGCATCCCTTTCCCTAAGCTATATGCACAATCAGGGATGAAGTTATCAAGAGACGAGAAGGGGCAATTGTCCCCCTCAACTTTTGACTTTGTGTAAATTTGACCCTAAAAATCATAATAATTTTCAATTTAGCCATTTTAAATTGTACATTTGCACGCACTGATTTTTTTTTAGATCAACTATTTGCGCTTACTCTAATATTTGCCCCCACTAGAGAAATTTTATGACTTCATCCTTGTGCACAATAATAACCACCAATTCTGTTTTCACAAATTTTAGGGCAACTATTAAGAGAAGAATTTTGACATTCGTCGATATCTGCATTAAATTGTTAAAAATATATTAAAAAATAATTAATATATCTAGTGAAGATTAACATATTTTGTAAGTCAACTTTATCTCAAATTAGAGAAGTTTTAGTGCTTTGAATGTTCTTTTAGATAGAATTTGAATTCGCATAATTAAGGCTCGAATTCCCCTTAGCAAAGGCTTCCCAAATATGGATTAGTTCAGATGGACCATAAAAAACTGATTCTTTTGCGAACCGTATCGCTTTCGAAATGATTCAGCTGAACTGGTTCACAAATAAAATTATTTTTCAGTGAAAATATGGAGTGGTTCTAATGAACCACAAAAAAACGATTCACATATGATAAACCGTACCACTTTTTGAACTGATTTTAATATATTATTATTTAATAAAATATAATATCTAATAAAATAAGTAACTAAGTAACCCTAAATCCCTGCCATCAAATGCACAACAGGACGACTTCTCAAACTCCTCCACCGCGACTTTCGTCAATCGTCAACCTTGTCTCTTCAGCAATAGAAACCTTGTTGATAGCTCAAATTTGGGGATTAATTCATTCAGATGGTCTTCTTTGTTGTTCTTCTTTCCGCAGCACACGACTGATCTTCTAACCACAACAGCACATGGCAGTTCTTCCGAGTTCCGTGTTCATTCCTTGTTGGTCTTCTTTGCTGTTTGTTTGTTGTTATGTGTCCTTTCAGAGCGGATTTCCACCGTTCCTTGCCAGTGTTCGTTCTTCTAATCTTCAGCATTCAACAGTTGTCCTTATGTTCTTCTGCAGCGACTTTGATTCCTAAAGGGTTCTTCTGCAACGACTTATGTTCTTTTGGTCTTCTATTTTTTGTTCTTCGACATTTGTTCCTATGTTCCTGAAGGGTTCTGCAGCAGCATTTGTGTTAGGTTGTGGAGCCTGATTAATATGTAATGTTAATTTATGTATTAATGTTCATGCGTCACGCGGTTCAGCATTTTAGGCTGCACTGTACCTATGGATGGTGTCTAACAAGACAATGCACTGGACGATGGTCAACACAAGTGGTTGGATGGTGATCAACACGGGCGACTGGACGGTGGTGAACACGAGCGGCTGGATGATACAAGCTGGAAAACGTGTTGTGCAAGTTAACGTGTTGCAATTGGAATTTTGCACTTAGTCACAATTTTGTATTATATATATATATGCTTCTCCATCATGTATTCTGTAAGAGAGTTGAACAATCATCAATACATATTGAAACCGTTATGGAGGTTACTCCGAATGAGAGTTACCACGTAAAACTCTCTCACACGTTTTCGCTCTAGCTTTCCCAAAATATTTCTCAATTCTCGTTCTTCTTCAGCAGTTTTTTGTGTGTGTTGCAAAATTGATCCTAACAATTTGTCCTTCGGTCGGACGAAGGGTTCGACCGTGAGTTGTTTTGGATTGATCAACAACTTTAAATAAAATGTTCGGTCGAATCGGTTTTTGAACCAGTTCAGAATAGGTACGGTAAATCAGCGAAAATATAGAAAGGTTCGAACGAAGGGGTCGAGCTGTACCTTTACCACATTTTAGGTAAGGTACAGTTCTGAACCGGTTCGACCCCAAACCGATTCATGCCCAGCCTAGTTACCAATATAGATAGATAGGATAAGTGCCACCACTATCAATGAAGAGAGAGTTCGAGGCCCAGAAAAGGAAAAATCTCATCCACTGTTATCTCTCCTCATCTTCCCTTGTCGCCATGTGTCATCCACTGTGAAGCTCCGGCCAACCGAGGTTCTGAAGGATTAAGATGTCTGAATTATCGAAGGGAGCTGCTTCTCGTGAAGCTCCCTGCTCTGAATTGGGAGGACCCTATGGTTACTGAAAGATACTGAATCAGTAAAAAATGTACTACAAAACTAAATTAACTGGGATTATACCAGGAGCCTTTGAGAAGGCTTTCTTCTTTGAACTACATCTTTATGACGATGTTGAAGAAGAAGTGGATAAATTTCCAGAAGTTGAATGTATCAAAATCTTCTTTTCTCTTTAAGAAAATATAGGAATGAGGAAGTTAGATGCCTTAGACATTATCATAAAATTATTTGGCAAACCGATCGACTACAATTACTTATGTAGACGTTTGTCGATGCTGTAGAAAATTCAGAATGGTATTGAGGTCATGGACCTTGGGTACAGATTCTTCAAGGTTGCTTTCCATTCTAGGGAGGACCTTGATTCTGTCCTAAAAAGGTGGACATTGGTTCATCGATTCAGCTTTCCTAACCAACCATGAGAATATGGGAACCCAAATTCCAATCGGCCACAACAAAACTCACGGTGACAGTTATTTGGATGAGGATTCCCATGCTTATTTCAGAGTATTATTAACTAGTCTACTTGGAAAAAATTGGTAACTACCTTGGACACCTTCTAAAAATTGATATGACTACTGTCAATGGATAAATAGGGAAATTCGCAAGATTTTGTGTTCAAGTGAACTTACTGGAACTATTGCCTCTGTTTCTAAAAATTGATAACCTCCAATTGGAATTGCTTTATGAAGGAAAAAACTCGATTTGGTTTTCTTGTGGTATGGTCCACCGTGTGAATAACTGCAGACAAGGAGCAAGTTCAGGTACGTTTCCATTTGAAAACCCTAGGAACCTCATGGATTTGGAAGAAAATTTAGATACGGCAATCCAACACGAAAGATCCAGAATTTGGAATCCCTCGCCCTCAGACCGAGTTGGGGACAGTAGTTGTGGATATGGCCCTTGGATGGTGGTGAACCACCGTAAAAAGAAACCGAAATCTCAAAACCAATTGGGCACTATTGATAAAGTCGGTACCGGAAAGCAGACTACGTTCACCGGAGTGAAAATTCCGTCGCCTGGAAAGAAAGTCTCGTTCACCAACGGGATAGAAAAAACGGTCACTAACACTATGTTTGGGGAAAGGGGCAAAACCAGAGAAGAAGGTTTACCACCTTCTGATGCGGGGCGTGGTAAAAATGGAAAGCTCGCTAGGCGAGGGAAGCTTGTTGATCCTTCTCAAAGTGGGTCAAGCGTGTGTAAAGTAAAGGAGCAAACACATGATTACACAAATATTCCTCAACATATGTCTCTTGGGCTAAAAAAATTGAAAAAAAAAACTGGCAAGGACACCTAGTTCTACTAATTCCATATGCATATTAGAGGTGGCATCTCCTTTGCTATTCAAAGACCAAGTAGGGAAATAAGATACTCAGACAAAAGTGGAGTGTCAGAGTATGAGCAATCCAATTGTGCCCAAGGGGAGAACAAGGTCGAACAGGAGACTTTCGATTGTTTCTCTCCTAGCGAGAGGATGGACGACCAACATAACAGAGAGGTAGGGACCGAAATAACACAGTCGGGAAACCCTAATTCTTCTCACCGACCAGTCCTTTATCAGTGAAGAGTTGTAGATTCAGAAGACCACTCGACTATCTTATTACAAGCCAAATAATCAGTATAGTCATTCGGGTCAAGTGTCAGATCAAATGTTATAGTCCAATAGTTAGATTAATCGGTTTGAATAGTAGTAAATCATGTATAGACCCTATAAAATCCTAGCCCTATCTATATATATAGGTTGTCTAGGTGGTGTCCAATACATGCAGAAATACTATACATTTTACTTGTCTACTCTCTCTCGCTCAAGTCCCTCTCATTCTCTACTTCTACTTGTCCTCTTCCTGACGTTGTCTTATCCTTCTTCTTATTCTACAGACAACTCTCCCTCTCTTCTTTCTCTTGGTCTATCACTGCCACCTTTCTTGACGTTAGAATTCCTTTACCACCACCTTCTATCATCACCTCCCCTTTTTTACATTCTACCACCACCTTTTGACGTTTGGAACATAACATTTGGTATCAGAGTCACGTTCTCCGCCATTCGCGCCAGCAACTCCACCAACCGAGCTACGACAGCTCCTGTTCGCTACCACAATAATGGACACCACCAACATAGAGACCCGCGCGTAGAAGGATGCAAGGTCAGACGCATCGATCAATGACTACAGATGTGTGCTTGTCAAGCTTTCAGGAATAATGGTTGGCCTGTAAGAACGGGTCATAGCAGTGGAGGAACGCACCAAAGCTTCACTCAAAGACATCAAAAAGTCGTTCGGTGTTTCGCTCGACGAGATACGCTACCTGCTCGTATCTCAGTCATCCCAACAGCCGGGTGCGACGAGGAGCGCTTCAGGCATCCTTGTGTCCGGGAGCTCAGTCATCACAACCAGGACCCCCCAACAAATGGGCAAGACTACCTAGCGGAAAGTCACGAGAATCACGCCTATTGTGTCGGGAGACTCGACTTTCCTCGGTTTTCCGGTACGGATGTCGCAAGTTGGTTGTTCCGATGTGAGCACTACTTCGACATAGACGAGACTCCGGATGAAGCAAAACGCAAGGTCGCTGTGATACATTTGGAGGGCGAAACACTTCAATATGGCACAAAGGCTACGTAAAGGTCCAAGCCGTGGAAGGAAAAACAGTCACTTGGCCTGGTTATGTAGAGGCCTTGAAGGCCCGGTTCAGTGATGAGTTATTCAGGGATCCAATGTTGGAGAGGAAAAACCTCCAGTAAGAAGGTTCGTTGTATGAGTATTAATGAAAGTTCAATAGTCTCTCTCCTCCACCGAATACAACTCATCGAGAAGGTATCAGAGAGAACCGCCATCAATCAATTCATCGGGGGATTGGAACTCCATCTTTAGGGGCAAGTACGGTTACAAAGGGTACAGACTCTTCACGAAGCTTATGCGGTAGCTAAGCTACACGACTCAGTCCTCACATTGCAACTACCACCACCCACCAATTCACCGCCTCCCTTCGATAATAGGAACGCTAGGATTACCACCAAAAAGGATATGGAAGCTTGTAGATCTTAAGAACTATGTTATTGATGTCCCGAGAAATATGTCGCAGGTCATAAGTGCCGAGGAAAACATATATTTTTTATCGAAGTTGGAAAGGATGATGACTATGAACTCGATGTGGGTATAGACCTTGAGCGCAAGGTCGTTGTTTAGGGGGATGCAATGTTACGAGCCAAATAATCAGTATAATTGTTCGGGTCATGTGTCAGATCAAATGTTACGGTCCGGTTAGATTAATTGGTTCAGATAGTAGTAAATCATGTACCGACCCTATAAAATCCTAGCCCTATCTATATATATAGGTTGTCTAGGTGGTGTCCAATACATGAAGAAATAATATACATTTTACTTGTCTACTCTTTCTCGCTCAAGTCCCTCTCACTCTCTACTTCTACTTGTCATCTTCCTTACGTTGTCTTCTCATTCTTCTTATTCTGCAGACAACTCTCCCTCTCTTCTTTCTCTATTGATCTATCACGTCTCTTGGTCTATCACTGCCACCTTTCTTGACGTTAGAATTCATTTACCGCCACCTTCTATCGTCGCCCCCCCATTTTTGACATTCTACCACCACCTTTTGACGTTTGGAACGTAACAACAGATTGCCAGCAAGGATGTTTGAGACATCGCCGAGCAGAGAATCCCCAGGAAGGGAATTAGACTGACTGAACAAAAAAAGAGGACGGTAATTTATCATTCCTTTCTTTTTCAATTATCAATAATTTTCTTGATTAGTTCGCCAATTGATATCTTAGGTCTGACTGAAGCTAGCTGGGATACTTGTAGGGGGCCGGCTCGGTATTGAGATGGCGGACAATGTAGAATACCTCAAGGACAAGGCGATACTTCTTGGAGTCCAGCTTGCGATCGAAAATAAATGGTGCTCCGTGGAAGTGGACTCCGATGCCAAGGGAGTCATCGACCAGCTGAGTGGGTCTCCAAGGGCATGGCGCACCAACACTCTCATTTCTAATATATTGAACCTTGCATGCTCGGTCGAGGAGATCTCTTGGAAGTATGTTCCGAGATTAGCAAACCAGTGTGCTGACTGGGCGGCAAAACAAGCTATCACAGGGATGTCTCACCAAGATTGGGTGTCTACACCACCATCCCCTTTGTTATGTCTTCTAAACTATGATGTATCAAACTCAGTTTGCCCCTTAGGGGTCTGTGCTTAATTATTGATTTATCCTTTGGCCAAAAAAAAAAACAAACTAGTTTAAATTTGATTGATTCTCCTGCAAATTATAATCTTAATATTATTTGTTGGAACTGTAGAGGCCTAGGAAGTAAGATGGCCATCACCAATGTTAATGAATTTGTTCGTAGGTTCAATCCGAATATGATTATCCTGACTGAAACCATGCAAAGTGGGGAGGGACTTCATTCCCAAGCAAACAAAATGAAGTTTGACAACTATAAGAGCATGACTGCTAGGGGGCTCAGTGGGGTATCATTATTTTGTGGCACTCTAGCTCGATTAGTATTGAAACCCTTGGTACCACTGAACAAGAAATCCATGTTATTATTAAGGTACCTCTTTCAAACTTTTCTTGGGTGGTTTTTTCTATTTATGCTAGTGTAGACATCAATTAAAAAGATATTCTTTAGCAGAACCTGAAAAATATTACCGACAGTTTAAGGTTGTCTTGGGTTGTTATTGAGGATTTTAAATTTTAATGAGGTAACTAACCAAACAGAGAAAAAAAAGGGTAGGAAAATTAATTTTAATCGAGCACACAAATTTAAAAACGTTCTAGATTACTGCTCCTTGGTCGACCTTGGTTTCACGGGCTCAAAGTTTACTTGGGCTAAAATGTGTAGAAATTGTCATTTTGTTCAATAGAGTCTCGATAGGATTATTGCTAATCCTGATTGGCTAGTTAAATTCCCTGAAGCAAAAGTTCTCCATTTGCCTAGGACAAAGCCAGATCATTGTTCTCTCCTTCTCTCCCTTAGGGATGATATTGGTTTGTCGTCGAGTAGACATTTCAGATTGGAAACCATGTGGTTAAACCACCTAGATTTTAAAATTTTGGTTAATCAAACTTGATCCACTGCCTTAAATAACCACGAGCATGCTACCCTTATATTTCCTAACAGAGCTAGAAATTGGAACATAAACACTTTTGACAATATTTTTAACAGAAACATGCTACCCTTTTGACAGAAACACTTGCTCAATTAGATGATATCCAAAAAGTTTTAAGCACTAGCCATTATTCTAGACTTATTGAGCGAGAACGCGTCCTCAAAAGGGATTATTGTGTGATTATGGAACAAGAAGAAAAGTTATGGGCTATGAAGTCTAGAACAAAATGGATTACTGATGGTGATATGAATACCAAATATTACTATGTCACCACCTTGATTAGAAGAAACATGGCCAAAATTAGAATGATCAAAGATTCTTTGGGAGGATGAATTTCTGAACCTAATCTGTTAAAGAATTAGTTCCAAGATTTCTTTATAAAGCTTTTCACTTCTGAGAAAATTTTGGTTGACTTTCACTCAGATTTGGATTGTAATTCGATCTCTGTTTTGTCCAATCAAATGACCCGTTCTCTTGAAAATAGGGTTTCCCCGGAGGAAATCAAGGTTGCTTTTTTTTGTTTCCTCTTAGTCCTCTTAAATCTCTGAAACCCGATGGTCTTCATCCTATATCTTACCATAAAAATTGGGAGATTCTGTTAGACTCAGTCTGTGAGGTTATTAATAAGGTCTTCTTAGGGAATTCGATCTTCAAATACCTTAACGATACTCTCATCTGCTTGATTCCTAAGACAAATAATCCTGAATTTGTTAACCCGTTTCGATTGATTAGCCTTTGTAACACGACCTACAAAATGATTTCGAAAGTTGTTCATAAGATGAGACCATTTATGAAACACGTTACTTCACCGTTTCAAGGTAGCTTTATTCAAGGTCGTAGGTTTGTTGATAATGTGGTGATCCTAAGGGAAGTGCTTGACTCCCTTAAAAGGAAAAAAGGCAAATAGGGTTGTATGATTTTAAAATTGGATCTTGAAAAAGGTTATGATAGGCTGGAATGAGACTTCATTTATAAATCTCTTTTACACTTCAAATTTTCATTAAAGTCATCATGGAATGTGTTTCATCCACATCGATCTTCATCCTTCTGAATGGTGGAAAATTGGATCCTTTCTACCCGTCGCGTGGTATCCGTCAAGGTGATCCTCTTTCTCCCTATTTGTTTATTCTTTGCATAAATTATCTTGATTTCCTTATTGAGGAAGAATAAAATCAGGGGAGGTAGGCACCACTTCGGCTAGGAAGAAGTTCTATTACTCTCTCTCACTTGTTGTTTGCGGATGATTTGATCCTTATGGGGTCTGCTTCAGCCAAAAATTGTGAAGTCGTGTTAAGCACGTTGAACACTTTTTGTACTATTTATGGCCAGAAAGTAAATTTGGGTAAATCTCAAGTCATTTTTTCATAAAACATTCCCGAAACGAGTTCTAATCAAATGGCCCTTCTCCTTGGTCTTAAGAAAGCGGATACTCTCTCGAATTACTTGATTTTTTCTACGAATCTTTCAAATAAAAAATGTGTCTTTCAAGTTTGTTTTGGATAAAGTTAGCTAAACTTGCAGGTTGGAGGAAATTTTTTTTGTCCATGGCGGGTAGAATAGTGCTTATTAACTCTATCATGTCCTCTATTCCCTCTTACATTGTGCAATGTATTTCCCTTCCCTCTGCTACTTGCAAGAATTTGGATAAAATTAACAGGAACTTCATCTGGGGATTGATTGATGAAAAGAGGAAATTCCACGCTTTTAACTGGAACACCATTACCCTAGCAAAGCATCAGGGTGGTTTAAACATTGCAAACTCGAGAGAAAGAAATCTTGTCATGCTTGCAAACTTTGCTTGGAGAAACCAGCACTCGTCGGCCCCTTGGGCTGAAATATTGCACTTCAGATACTCTAAACAGGATGGGAGAAATCACGCTATGGGATCTACCACGGGGAAAGCCATTAACCATGGAAAAAACACTTTGGAGAAAGTTATAGGGTGGGTTATAGAGGAGGGATCCAATATAAAATTTTGGTTGGACAATTGGGTGGGGGTATCTTCCCTCAGATCTTTGATCAGTGGGCCGATAACTCTGGAGGAAAATAATTTGTGCATCGAAATAATTTGCGAGTGGGATTTCTCTAGGGCATCTTTCCATATACCTGGCATCTTAACATAGAAAATCTTGGCATTACCAAGAAGTAAAGTTATCAATATGGAGGATGTGAAAATTTGGCTGGAATCACCGAAGGGAATTCCTACTGTGGCTTCAGTGCACAAATTTTTAAAATTAAATAGAAGTCATCATCAAGAAAATAGAGCTAATAATTGTGACTGGATTTGGAAGTGTGAAACTATACCCAGAATAAATCCTAGGTTTGAATAAGAGGGGTTTGAACATGATGCATGCTGCATGATAGAATAACGTCAGCTAGCATGCTGCACAAGAGGGGTTTGAACATAAATCCTGGGTGTCCGAATTGTGGGAGTGATGAGGAAAACAACATTCATATCTTTCTGGATTGCAAAGTGGCCAAAAAAGCTTGGATAGATATAGGTCTTCCGTAAAACTTGATAAAAAACAAATCGACTAACATTTACACTTGGTTGAGTTTAAATTGCACGAATTTGGAACCTCATACGAATAGGATCGAATGGAGATTTATTTTCACTTCTACCATCTGGTTTATTTTGAAAAACAGAAACTCTTGTATCTTTAATACCCTTCCTATTAGCATTAACATCACTAATCTTGTTGTAGTACATGCTAAAGAGATAATGACTTCTTACTCAAGAATCAGGGACACTCAGAGATGAATACCTTTCAAGTAGGATGGAAACCTCCTGACCAAGGTTGGGTCAAATTAAACAAAGATGGCTCGACACTTGGACAACTGGGTCAAACAGGATGTGGAGGGGGTCTCCTTATGAACAAAAGGGAAGAATGGATAAAGGAATTTCAAAACGCATTGACATCACAAACATCTTGGTAGCAGAACTTTGGAGAATCAGAGATGGATTAATGATGGCCAAGAGTCTAGGAAATTGAAGCAATTCACGTAGAATCAGATGCACAAAACGATAAATTTGATCATTCAAGATGATAATGCTGACATACATTTTATGGTCATTATTCTGGATTGCAGGAAGCTGATCTCGGACTTCAAGAAATGTAGGATACGACACATTTTTCGGGAAGGAAATGGAGTAGCGGATGCTCTCACTAAGGATGCTGTCAGAATGGACGAACAATTTACCACTTCGATCGAACTACCTACGGGATGCTAAATCTTGTTTGGTTTGATAGACTAGGGAAAACTCATCCTAGAGATATCTCTAATTATATTACTTAGTATGTAATCTATACTTTATTTCTCTACAAAAAAAAAATCAATGAAGAGAGAAGTAAATAGAGATTCATTATTACCTACTCGTAACTTGATTCCTAACTTGATCTGCCATTTTGATTCCCCTGCAACATCATCAACAAACACCAAAGCCATGAGATTGACATATAAAAAAATCTAATGGTGCCATCCATATTAATTATACTATGCAAATAGATAGATACATAGATATCAGTCATATAGTTTGCACTTTTTAGTTACCCAACTCATTCAATAATATAATCTATACCTTCTGTGTTCATGGGTAAATTGAAGATACAGGTTTGGGCGATACGACTTGCAGGACCCAACAAATTAATGATCCCAGCAGCATACACAACATACAGAAGGGTGAAGTGTAAGAAATCTAAACACTACATTGTATTCAATTGTTTTTAATCTACACAAATACCTCTCAATTTATAGATTGAGTATAACGGTAAGATTCTAACGGTAACACTACTGTTATTGTCTTTAACATTCCTCCTCAAGTTGGAGCATATATATCTATTATGCCCAACTTGTTACATATAATATTTATTGGAGGTGACAAGATCGAGACAAACAACGGGATCACAACCAACTGACGGATCAGGACGGACAATACAGAGGCGAGAACCACAGACACTAAGGAGCTCGGTTGCTGCATCCCATACCACGGGACTGCATCACGGAGGCAACCATCACGAAGGAGCAACCTTCACGGTGGTGGTAGAGACAGATGCGACAGAAGCTCGGTTGCTGCATCCCGTATCACGAGACTGCATACACGGAGGCAACCTTCAAGGAGGAGCAACCGTCACAGACAGAGGTGGTTGGCTAGACGGTTACCCTAATGGGTGAACATAACCGAATCAGCACACATACTGATTTATTGAACCGAACTGGAGCAGTGAACCTGACCGTAGCTTTGAACCGAACCATACTAAAAATTGAATTAAACCGAACTGGACCAGAAAACTAAATCAGACCAGATAATCAAACCAGCCAGAGAACAAGATTAAAAACCGAACCGGGATATTGAACCGACTCAAACCGGAATACTGAACCGGATCAGAAACTCAAACCAGACCAGAAAATTAAACCAGTCAGAGAACCAACTGAACCGGACTAGAAAATATTTCGAACCGGTCCAGTGAAACAAACTGAACCTGTGAACCAAATACCTGAACTGAACCAGAGAGTCAAACTGGAGCTTAAAACAACCGAACCGCAAACCGATCCGAAACGATGAACCGTACCGAACCAGATTCAGACAAATGAACCGATCCTGATGACAGCTGGAGAAGACAGGAAATGAGGGTTGTCTTCAATAAACGGATTCAGCTGTCTTCAACAAAGGAAGACACGCCTGGACAGAAGAGGAGCACGCGCAGCGGTAGACGACGCCGAGGCGAACGAGCTGCAGGAGGTGACAGAGCAACAGGAAGCGAACGGCAGAGCAACAACGAACAGACGATGATCGAACCGAGCAGCAGAGCAACTGGGCGGCAGCAGGTGGGTGGTCAGCAGGGGCGGCGAACAGCGGACCAGCAGAAGGCGAGGGAGCAGCAGAGAACAGAGCAGTGTCAGGCGGGAACGGAGGACGCGCTGATGCCGGATCGAGGGCACAGAGAGCAGGGAAATGTCCAGGCGTGGCCAGGCCGAGGAGCAAAGGAGCTGGCAAACAGACAGAAGCAGCGACGGAAACAGTGAAGCAGAGGCAGACGACGCCAGCAACAGACACGGTCGCAGGTGGCAACAGACGAGGCGGATGGACTGAACAAAGCACCGAACGTAGCGAACGAATGAGACCGAACTGGAACAGAGCCGAACGCTGCGAAACAGAGCACAACATAGGTGGAGCGGACTTGACGACGAACAGAGGTGAGGCTCTGATGCAGCAACAGCATCACGAACAAAGGTAAGGCCGGTGACCAAAGCAGATGAAGGACAACGAAAGCAGAAACGGGACGACGAACAGAGTTAAGGCTCTGATACCATGTAAGAAATCTAAACACTACATTGTATTCAATTGTTTTTAATCTACACAAATACCTCTCAATTTATAGATTGAGTATAACGGTAAGATTCTAACGGTAACACTACTGTTATTGTCTTTAACATTCCTCCTCAAGTTGGAGCATATATATCTATTATGCCCAACTTGTTACATATAATATTTATTGGAGGTGACAAGATCGAGACAAACAACGGGATCACAACCAACTGACGGATCAGGACGGACAATACAGAGGCGAGAACCACAGACACTAAGGAGCTCGGTTGCTGCATCCCATACCACGGGACTGCATCACGGAGGCAACCATCACGAAGGAGCAACCTTCACGGTGGTGGTAGAGACAGATGCGACAGAAGCTCGGTTGCTGCATCCCGTATCACGAGACTGCATACACGGAGGCAACCTTCAAGGAGGAGCAACCATCACAGACAGAGGTGGTTGGCTAGACGGTTACCCTAATGGGTGAACATAACCGAATCAGCACACATACTGATTTATTGAACCGAACTGGAGCAGTGAACCTGACCGTAGCTTTGAACCGAACCATACTAAAAATTGAATTAAACCGAACTGGACCAGAAAACTAAATCAGACCAGATAATCAAACCAGCCAGAGAACAAGATTAAAAACCGAACCGGGATATTGAACCGACTCAAACCGGAATACTGAACCGGATCAGAAACTCAAACCAGACCAGAAAATTAAACCAGTCAGAGAACCAACTGAACCGGACTAGAAAATATTTCGAACCGGTCCAGTGAAACAAACTGAACCTGTGAACCAAATACCTGAACTGAACCAGAGAGTCAAACTGGAGCTTAAAACAACCGAACCGCAAACCGATCCGAAACGATGAACCGTACCGAACCAGATTCAGACAAATGAACCGATCCTGATGACAGCTGGAGAAGACAGGAAATGAGGGTTGTCTTCAATAAACGGATTCAGCTGTCTTCAACAAAGGAAGACACGCCTGGACAGAAGAGGAGCACGCGCAGCAGTAGACGACGCCGAGGCGAACGAGCTGCAGGAGGTGACAGAGCAGCAGGAAGCGAACGGCAGAGCAACAACGAACATACGATGATCGAACCGAGCAGCAGAGCAACTGGGCGGCAGCAGGTGGGTGGTCAGCAGGGGCGGCGAACAGCGGACCAGCAGAAGGCGAGGGAGCAGCAGAGAACAGAGCAGAGTCAGGCGGGAACGGAGGACGCGCTGATGCCGGATCGAGGGTACAGAGAGCAGGGAAATGTCCAGGCGTGGCCAGGCCGAGGAGCAAAGGAGCTGGCGAACAGACAGAAGCAGCGACGGAAACAGTGAAGCAGAGGCAGACGACGCCAGCAACAGACACGGTCACAGGTGGCAACAGACGAGGCGGATGGACTGAACAAAGCACCGAACGTAGCGAACGAATGAGACCGAACTGGAACAGAGCCGAACGCTGCGAAACAGAGCACAACATAGGTGGAGCGGACTTGACGACGAACAGAGGTGAGGCTCTGATGCAGCAACAGCATCACGAACAAAGGTAAGGCCGGTGACCAAAGCAGATGAAGGACAACGAAAGCAGAAACGGGACGACGAACAGAGTTAAGGCTCTGATACCATGTAAGAAATCTAAACACTACATTGTATTCAATTGTTTTTAATCTACACAAATACATCTCAATTTATAGATTGAGTATAACGGTAAGATTCTAACGGTAACACTACTGTTATTGTCTTTAACATTCCTCCTCAAGTTGGAGCATATATATCTATTATGCCCAACTTGTTACATATAATATTTATTGGAGGTGACAAGATCGAGACAAACAACGGGATCACAACCAACTGACGGATCAGGACGGACAATACAGAGGCGAGAACCACAGACACTAAGGAGCTCGGTTGCTGCATCCCATACCACGGGACTGCATCACGGAGGCAACCATCACGAAGGAGCAACCTTCACGGTGGTGGTAGAGACAGATGCGACAGAAGCTCGGTTGCTGCATCCCGTATCACGAGACTGCATACACGGAGGCAACCTTCAAGGAGGAGCAACCGTCACAGACAGAGGTGGTTGGCTAGACGGTTACCCTAATGGGTGAACATAACCGAATCAGCACACATACTGATTTATTGAACCGAACTGGAGCAGTGAACCTGACCGTAGCTTTGAACCGAACCATACTAAAAATTGAATTAAACCGAACTGGACCAGAAAACTAAATCAGACCAGATAATCAAACCAGCCAGAGAACAAGATTAAAAACCGAACCGGGATATTGAACCGACTCAAACCGGAATACTGAACCGGATCAGAAACTCAAACCAGACCAGAAAATTAAACCAGTCAGAGAACCAACTGAACCGGACTAGAAAATATTTCGAACCGGTCCAGTGAAACAAACTGAACCTGTGAACCAAATACCTGAACTGAACCAGAGAGTCAAACTGGAGCTTAAAACAACCGAACCGCAAACCGATCCGAAACGATGAACCGTACCGAACCAGATTCAGACAAATGAACCGATCCTGATGACAGCTGGAGAAGACAGGAAATGAGGGTTGTCTTCAATAAACGGATTCAGCTGTCTTCAACAAAGGAAGACACGCCTGGACAGAAGAGGAGCACGCGCAGCAGTAGACGACGCCGAGGCGAACGAGCTGCAGGAGGTGACAGAGCAGCAGGAAGCGAACGGCAGAGCAACAACGAACATACGATGATCGAACCGAGCAGCAGAGCAACTGGGCGGCAGCAGGTGGGTGGTCAGCAGGGGCGGCGAACAGCGGACCAGCAGAAGGCGAGGGAGCAGCAGAGAACAGAGCAGAGTCAGGCGGGAACGGAGGACGCGCTGATGCCGGATCGAGGGCACAGAGAGCAGGGAAATGTCCAGGCGTGGCCAGGCCGAGGAGCAAAGGAGCTGGCGAACAGACAGAAGCAGCGACGGAAACAGTGAAGCAGAGGCAGACGACGCCAGCAACAGACACGGTCGCAGGTGGCAACAGACGAGGCGGATGGACTGAACAAAGCACCGAACGTAGCGAACGAATGAGACCGAACTGGAACAGAGCCGAACGCTGCGAAACAGAGCACAACATAGGTGGAGCGGACTTGACGACGAACAGAGGTGAGGCTCTGATGCAGCAACAGCATCACGAACAAAGGTAAGGCCGGTGACCAAAGCAGATGAAGGACAACGAAAGCAGAAACGGGACGACGAACAGAGTTAAGGCTCTGATACCATGTAAGAAATCTAAACACTACATTGTATTCAATTGTTTTTAATCTACACAAATACATCTCAATTTATAGATTGAGTATAACGGTAAGATTCTAACGGTAACACTACTGTTATTGTCTTTAACATTCCTCCTCAAGTTGGAGCATATATATCTATTATGCCCAACTTGTTACATATAATATTTATTGGAGGTGACAAGATCGAGACAAACAACGGGATCACAACCAACTGACGGATCAGGACGGACAATACAGAGGCGAGAACCACAGACACTAAGGAGCTCGGTTGCTGCATCCCATACCACGGGACTGCATCACGGAGGCAACCATCACGAAGGAGCAACCTTCACGGTGGTGGTAGAGACAGATGCGACAGAAGCTCGGTTGCTGCATCCCGTATCACGAGACTGCATACACGGAGGCAACCTTCAAGGAGGAGCAACCGTCACAGACAGAGGTGGTTGGCTAGACGGTTACCCTAATGGGTGAACATAACCGAATCAGCACACATACTGATTTATTGAACCGAACTGGAGCAGTGAACCTGACCGTAGCTTTGAACCGAACCATACTAAAAATTGAATTAAACCGAACTGGACCAGAAAACTAAATCAGACCAGATAATCAAACCAGCCAGAGAACAAGATTAAAAACCGAACCGGGATATTGAACCGACTCAAACCGGAATACTGAACCGGATCAGAAACTCAAACCAGACCAGAAAATTAAACCAGTCAGAGAACCAACTGAACCGGACTAGAAAATATTTCGAACCGGTCCAGTGAAACAAACTGAACCTGTGAACCAAATACCTGAACTGAACCAGAGAGTCAAACTGGAGCTTAAAACAACCGAACCGCAAACCGATCCGAAACGATGAACCGTACCGAACCAGATTCAGACAAATGAACCGATCCTGATGACAGCTGGAGAAGACAGGAAATGAGGGTTGTCTTCAATAAACGGATTCAGCTGTCTTCAACAAAGGAAGACACGCCTGGACAGAAGAGGAGCACGCGCAGCAGTAGACGACGCCGAGGCGAACGAGCTGCAGGAGGTGACAGAGCAGCAGGAAGCGAACGGCAGAGCAACAACGAACATACGATGATCGAACCGAGCAGCAGAGCAACTGGGCGGCAGCAGGTGGGTGGTCAGCAGGGGCGGCGAACAGCGGACCAGCAGAAGGCGAGGGAGCAGCAGAGAACAGAGCAGAGTCAGGCGGGAACGGAGGACGCGCTGATGCCGGATCGAGGGCACAGAGAGCAGGGAAATGTCCAGGCGTGGCCAGGCCGAGGAGCAAAGGAGCTGGCGAACAGACAGAAGCAGCGACGGAAACAGTGAAGCAGAGGCAGACGACGCCAGCAACAGACACGGTCGCAGGTGGCAACAGACGAGGCGGATGGACTGAACAAAGCACCGAACGTAGCGAACGAATGAGACCGAACTGGAACAGAGCCGAACGCTGCGAAACAGAGCACAACATAGGTGGAGCGGACTTGACGACGAACAGAGGTGAGGCTCTGATGCAGCAACAGCATCACGAACAAAGGTAAGGCCGGTGACCAAAGCAGATGAAGGACAACGAAAGCAGAAACGGGACGACGAACAGAGTTAAGGCTCTGATACCATGTAAGAAATCTAAACACTACATTGTATTCAATTGTTTTTAATCTACACAAATACATCTCAATTTATAGATTGAGTATAACGGTAAGATTCTAACGGTAACACTACTGTTATTGTCTTTAACATTCCTCCTCAAGTTGGAGCATATATATCTATTATGCCCAACTTGTTACATATAATATTTATTGGAGGTGACAAGATCGAGACAAACAACGGGATCACAACCAACTGACGGATCAGGACGGACAATACAGAGGCGAGAACCACAGACACTAAGGAGCTCGGTTGCTGCATCCCATACCACGGGACTGCATCACGGAGGCAACCATCACGAAGGAGCAACCTTCACGGTGGTGGTAGAGACAGATGCGACAGAAGCTCGGTTGCTGCATCCCGTATCACGAGACTGCATACACGGAGGCAACCTTCAAGGAGGAGCAACCGTCACAGACAGAGGTGGTTGGCTAGACGGTTACCCTAATGGGTGAACATAACCGAATCAGCACACATACTGATTTATTGAACCGAACTGGAGCAGTGAACCTGACCGTAGCTTTGAACCGAACCATACTAAAAATTGAATTAAACCGAACTGGACCAGAAAACTAAATCAGACCAGATAATCAAACCAGCCAGAGAACAAGATTAAAAACCGAACCGGGATATTGAACCGACTCAAACCGGAATACTGAACCGGATCAGAAACTCAAACCAGACCAGAAAATTAAACCAGTCAGAGAACCAACTGAACCAGACTAGAAAATATTTCGAACCGGTCCAGTGAAACAAACTGAACCTGTGAACCAAATACCTTAACTGAACCAGAGAGTCAAACTGGAGCTTAAAACAACCGAACCGCAAACCGATCCGAAACGATGAACCGTACCGAACCAGATTCAGACAAATGAACCGATCCTGATGACAGCTGGAGAAGACAGGAAATGAGGGTTGTCTTCAATAAACGGATTCAGCTGTCTTCAACAAAGGAAGACACGCCTGGACAGAAGAGGAGCACGCGCAGCAGTAGACGACGCCGAGGCGAACGAGCTGCAGGAGGTGACAGAGCAGCAGGAAGCGAACGACAGAGCAACAACGAACAGACGATGATCGAACCGAGCAGCAGAGCAACTGGGCGGCAGCAGGTGGGTGGTCAGCAGGGGCGGCGAACAGCGGACCAGCAGAAGGCGAGGGAGCAGCAGAGAACAGAGCAGAGTCAGGCGGGAACGGAGGACGCGCTGATGCCGGATCGAGGGCACAGAGAGCAGGGAAATGTCCAGGCGTGGCCAGGCCGAGGAGCAAAGGAGCTGGCGAACAGACAGAAGCAGCGACGGAAACAGTGAAGCAGAGGCAGACGACGCCAGCAACAGACACGGTCACAGGTGGCAACAGACGAGGCGGATGGACTGAACAAAGCACCGAACGTAGCGAACGAATGAGACCGAACTGGAACAGAGCCGAACGCTGCGAAACAGAGCACAACATAGGTGGAGCGGACTTGACGACGAACAGAGGTGAGGCTCTGATGCAGCAACAGCATCACGAACAAAGGTAAGGCCGGTGACCAAAGCAGATGAAGGACAACGAAAGCAGAAACGGGACGACGAACAGAGTTAAGGCTCTGATACCATGTAAGAAATCTAAACACTACATTGTATTCAATTGTTTTTAATCTACACAAATACATCTCAATTTATAGATTGAGTATAACGGTAAGATTCTAACGGTAACACTACTGTTATTGTCTTTAACATTCCTCCTCAAGTTGGAGCATATATATCTATTATGCCCAACTTGTTACATATAATATTTATTGGAGGTGACAAGATCGAGACAAACAACGGGATCACAACCAACTGACGGATCAGGACGGACAATACAGAGGCGAGAACCACAGACACTAAGGAGCTCGGTTGCTGCATCCCATACCACGGGACTGCATCACGGAGGCAACCATCACGAAGGAGCAACCTTCACGGTGGTGGTAGAGACAGATGCGACAGAAGCTCGGTTGCTGCATCCCGTATCACGAGACTGCATACACGGAGGCAACCTTCAAGGAGGAGCAACCGTCACAGACAGAGGTGGTTGGCTAGACGGTTACCCTAATGGGTGAACATAACCGAATCAGCACACATACTGATTTATTGAACCGAACTGGAGCAGTGAACCTGACCGTAGCTTTGAACCGAACCATACTAAAAATTGAATTAAACCGAACTGGACCAGAAAACTAAATCAGACCAGATAATCAAACCAGCCAGAGAACAAGATTAAAAACCGAACCGGGATATTGAACCGACTCAAACCGGAATACTGAACCGGATCAGAAACTCAAACCAGACCAGAAAATTAAACCAGTCAGAGAACCAACTGAACCAGACTAGAAAATATTTCGAACCGGTCCAGTGAAACAAACTGAACCTGTGAACCAAATACCTGAACTGAACCAGAGAGTCAAACTGGAGCTTAAAACAACCGAACCGCAAACCGATCCGAAACGATGAACCGTACCGAACCAGATTCAGACAAATGAACCGATCCTGATGACAGCTGGAGAAGACAGGAAATGAGGGTTGTCTTCAATAAACGGATTCAGCTGTCTTCAACAAAGGAAGACACGCCTGGACAGAAGAGGAGCACGCGCAGCAGTAGACGACGCCGAGGCGAACGAGCTGCAGGAGGTGACAGAGCAGCAGGAAGCGAACGGCAGAGCAACAACGAACATACGATGATCGAACCGAGCAGCAGAGCAACTGGGCGGCAGCAGGTGGGTGGTCAGCAGGGGCGGCGAACAGCGGACCAGCAGAAGGCGAGGGAGCAGCAGAGAACAGAGCAGAGTCAGGCGGGAACGGAGGACGCGCTGATGCCGGATCGAGGGCACAGAGAGCAGGGAAATGTCCAGGCGTGGCCAGGCCGAGGAGCAAAGGAGCTGGCGAACAGACAGAAGCAGCGACGGAAACAGTGAAGCAGAGGCAGACGACGCCAGCAACAGACACGGTCGCAGGTGGCAACAGACGAGGCGGATGGACTGAACAAAGCACCGAACGTAGCGAACGAATGAGACCGAACTGGAACAGAGCCGAACGCTGCGAAACAGAGCACAACATAGGTGGAGCGGACTTGACGACGAACAGAGGTGAGGCTCTGATGCAGCAACAGCATCACGAACAAAGGTAAGGCCGGTGACCAAAGCAGATGAAGGACAACGAAAGCAGAAACGGGACGACGAACAGAGTTAAGGCTCTGATACCATGTAAGAAATCTAAACACTACATTGTATTCAATTGTTTTTAATCTACACAAATACATCTCAATTTATAGATTGAGTATAACGGTAAGATTCTAACGGTAACACTACTGTTATTGTCTTTAACATTCCTCCTCAAGTTGGAGCATATATATCTATTATGCCCAACTTGTTACATATAATATTTATTGGAGGTGACAAGATCGAGACAAACAACGGGATCACAACCAACTGACGGATCAGGACGGACAATACAGAGGCGAGAACCACAGACACTAAGGAGCTCGGTTGCTGCATCCCATACCACGGGACTGCATCACGGAGGCAACCATCACGAAGGAGCAACCTTCACGGTGGTGGTAGAGACAGATGCGACAGAAGCTCGGTTGCTGCATCCCGTATCACGAGACTGCATACACGGAGGCAACCTTCAAGGAGGAGCAACCGTCACAGACAGAGGTGGTTGGCTAGACGGTTACCCTAATGGGTGAACATAACCGAATCAGCACACATACTGATTTATTGAACCGAACTGGAGCAGTGAACCTGACCGTAGCTTTGAACCGAACCATACTAAAAATTGAATTAAACCGAACTGGACCAGAAAACTAAATCAGACCAGATAATCAAACCAGCCAGAGAACAAGATTAAAAACCGAACCGGGATATTGAACCGACTCAAACCGGAATACTGAACCGGATCAGAAACTCAAACCAGACCAGAAAATTAAACCAGTCAGAGAACCAACTGAACCAGACTAGAAAATATTTCGAACCGGTCCAGTGAAACAAACTGAACCTGTGAACCAAATACCTTAACTGAACCAGAGAGTCAAACTGGAGCTTAAAACAACCGAACCGCAAACCGATCCGAAACGATGAACCGTACCGAACCAGATTCAGACAAATGAACCGATCCTGATGACAGCTGGAGAAGACAGGAAATGAGGGTTGTCTTCAATAAACGGATTCAGCTGTCTTCAACAAAGGAAGACACGCCTGGACAGAAGAGGAGCACGCGCAGCAGTAGACGACGCCGAGGCGAACGAGCTGCAGGAGGTGACAGAGCAGCAGGAAGCGAACGACAGAGCAACAACGAACAGACGATGATCGAACCGAGCAGCAGAGCAACTGGGCGGCAGCAGGTGGGTGGTCAGCAGGGGCGGCGAACAGCGGACCAGCAGAAGGCGAGGGAGCAGCAGAGAACAGAGCAGAGTCAGGCGGGAACGGAGGACGCGCTGATGCCGGATCGAGGGCACAGAGAGCAGGGAAATGTCCAGGCGTGGCCAGGCCGAGGAGCAAAGGAGCTGGCGAACAGACAGAAGCAGCGACGGAAACAGTGAAGCAGAGGCAGACGACGCCAGCAACAGACACGGTCACAGGTGGCAACAGACGAGGCGGATGGACTGAACAAAGCACCGAACGTAGCGAACGAATGAGACCGAACTGGAACAGAGCCGAACGCTGCGAAACAGAGCACAACATAGGTGGAGCGGACTTGACGACGAACAGAGGTGAGGCTCTGATGCAGCAACAGCATCACGAACAAAGGTAAGGCCGGTGACCAAAGCAGATGAAGGACAACGAAAGCAGAAACGGGACGACGAACAGAGTTAAGGCTTTGATACCATGTAAGAAATCTAAACACTACATTGTATTCAATTGTTTTTAATCTACACAAATACATCTCAATTTATAGATTGAGTATAACGGTAAGATTCTAACGGTAACACTACTGTTATTGTCTTTAACATTCCTCCTCAAGTTGGAGCATATATATCTATTATGCCCAACTTGTTACATATAATATTTATTGGAGGTGACAAGATCGAGACAAACAACGGGATCACAACCAACTGACGGATCAGGACGGACAATACAGAGGCGAGAACCACAGACACTAAGGAGCTCGGTTGCTGCATCCCATACCACGGGACTGCATCACGGAGGCAACCATCACGAAGGAGCAACCTTCACGGTGGTGGTAGAGACAGATGCGACAGAAGCTCGGTTGCTGCATCCCGTATCACGAGACTGCATACACGGAGGCAACCTTCAAGGAGGAGCAACCGTCACAGACAGAGGTGGTTGGCTAGACGGTTACCCTAATGGGTGAACATAACCGAATCAGCACACATACTGATTTATTGAACCGAACTGGAGCAGTGAACCTGACCGTAGCTTTGAACCGAACCATACTAAAAATTGAATTAAACCGAACTGGACCAGAAAACTAAATCAGACCAGATAATCAAACCAGCCAGAGAACAAGATTAAAAACCGAACCGGGATATTGAACCGACTCAAACCGGAATACTGAACCGGATCAGAAACTCAAACCAGACCAGAAAATTAAACCAGTCAGAGAACCAACTGAACCGGACTAGAAAATATTTCGAACCGGTCCAGTGAAACAAACTGAACCTGTGAACCAAATACCTGAACTGAACCAGAGAGTCAAACTGGAGCTTAAAACAACCGAACCGCAAACCGATCCGAAACGATGAACCGTACCGAACCAGATTCAGACAAATGAACCGATCCTGATGACAGCTGGAGAAGACAGGAAATGAGGGTTGTCTTCAATAAACGGATTCAGCTGTCTTCAACAAAGGAAGACACGCCTGGACAGAAGAGGAGCACGCGCAGCAGTAGACGACGCCGAGGCGAACGAGCTGCAGGAGGTGACAGAGCAGCAGGAAGCGAACGGCAGAGCAACAACGAACATACGATGATCGAACCGAGCAGCAGAGCAACTGGGCGGCAGCAGGTGGGTGGTCAGCAGGGGCGGCGAACAGCGGACCAGCAGAAGGCGAGGGAGCAGCAGAGAACAGAGCAGAGTCAGGCGGGAACGGAGGACGCGCTGATGCCGGATCGAGGGCACAGAGAGCAGGGAAATGTCCAGGCGTGGCCAGGCCGAAGAGCAAAGGAGCTGGCGAACAGACAGAAGCAGCGACGGAAACAGTGAAGCAGAGGCAGACGACGCCAGCAACAGACACGGTCACAGGTGGCAACAGACGAGGCGGATGGACTGAACAAAGCACCGAACGTAGCGAACGAATGAGACCGAACTGGAACAGAGCCGAACGCTGCGAAACAGAGCACAACATAGGTGGAGCGGACTTGACGACGAACAGAGGTGAGGCTCTGATGCAGCAACAGCATCACGAACAAAGGTAAGGCCGGTGACCAAAGCAGATGAAGGACAACGAAAGCAGAAACGGGACGACGAACAGAGTTAAGGCTCTGATACCATGTAAGAAATCTAAACACTACATTGTATTCAATTGTTTTTAATCTACACAAATACATCTCAATTTATAGATTGAGTATAACGGTAAGATTCTAACGGTAACAATACTGTTATTGTCTTTAACATGAAGTAATAACACTCCCACTCAGAATCATGAGTAATTTCAAAGAGCTTGTCCTTGACTAGGAAAGTTGAATTTTTACACGATATGCAGTTGGAAAGTTTTGTGAGGTCTGAGCGGCACGTGGAGTTGAGATCGGCGAACTCGGTGCTTGATTCCAGGCGTTTGACTAAGTCAGTACTGTTGTTTATAGATGCACAGCTATTCTCTGAGATTACAAACTGAGAAGGGACAAAGCAAAAGGAGGTAATATTGATAGGTAAGTTCAAAGAATCAAGTTTTGACTGGAAACTTTGGAGGCAAGAAACTGAGGTGTTGAGGTCGGGTAGCTCGAAAAAGTTGGTCTCGTTCTCATGGAGGCGTTGAGCAAAGGCGATTCCATAAAGGGACAGAAGAGTGTTGCAGCAGGAGTTGTTTGAAGGGGGGAAGGAGGAGAGTGTTGCATGGTTTTGGCATGAGGATTTATTCCATGGGATGTCAAGGACGTAGCTGAGGTTCATGGGACAAGTTACGGCTAAGGTTAGGGGATTGTAGAGAAAAAGTAAGTAGAGAGAGAAATAAGAAGAGAAATTTGTCGAAATGATTCATCATCATCGTCCTCTGTCTCTCTGAACCCAGAAACAAGATGAAGAAGAAGAAGAATCGAGTTTTTTCCCCTGTAACTTGTAGAATATGAAAACAAATGAATTCGGGGTTTTGTTCATTGGAAGTTGACTTTGACCAAGAAAAATCAGATATGCTGGAAATTTCTTTGAAGCTGCTGTCAGGATGACTGGGAGGTATCGGATAGACGATAGAAGCCGAAACTGTAATTACCCGTGTACCCCTGCTATGGAAGGACAAATCATTCACATTTATGGAGAATGAATGTTGTTCTGTACTGATGAAGAAGATGAAGATCATAAACTTTATAGTCCTAGCCAGACTCATTAACCAAGACAATGACAACCCTATAAATACTACCAGGTAAAGATATATGGACAAGAGCTTCACCAACCCTTCAAGGAAGTAAAAGATTACTAGCTACTGCTATGTGAAAGTTAAGGTGCATTCAGTACATACTTGATGGTTGTAGTTGTCCATGGCAGGTCCCTTGATGAGTTCCATTGACGCAGAAACACCTAAATTCGTCCAATGTAGTGTTGTAACCACATGCTCCCGAAGAGTTCATGCAATTTATACACTCAGTGGTTAGAGTCCCCCAGTTCACCTCGAACCCTTTTTCCAAAGCATACCAAGTACTGATCTTGGTATCAGTAAGTTCTTGAGCTGCAGACTTGAGCATCGGAATCATTAGGTTGTTTTGGCAGTGTGGCTTCAAGAATTCACTTGTCTGAGTAAGGTTGGTTCTCAAATAACCACTACCATGGACGCAGTAATTGAACTCATGCAGTTGGGGTGAAGGGGGTGATGGTGGCTCGCAATTCAACAGTAGTGTTGCGTTCAAATCATTGTCCGTAAGATTAAAACGATGATCCAAAGTGAAAGGCTTACTTAGATCCGGACAATTAAAGTGCAATACTGTTGGAATAAGACAACAAAAGCAAGTCAAAAGCCATAAAACCAGGAAAGCCATAAAACCAGGAAAACCATAAAAACAGGAATTATTGTCAAAAGTAAAAAGCAATCTGTAATCTAGTGTATAAGTGTACCAGATTCTGATGTAATGAAAAGTAATAGAGCTGTAATACCTGAAATGAATGAGAGAATTACCTGTTTTATCATGGTATCAAAGCAGGTACATAATCCTTGAAGGATTGGGTGTTTTTTCTGGCTCATCATATACCAGAATAATACTCGATCCGATCAGCCATGTCCGACAATGAAAGCCAACAGTCCCAAACTCCAATTTCTCAAACCCAAATGAGTTCAGGTATAAGTGATGATGACCTAACTCTCAAAATAGCCAAGATACTGAAAAATGGTCTTAACCTCAGCCACAAAACCGAAAAAAGCCTACCAGAAACCGTCACGGTGAGCACAAAGCTCATCGGCCCAAACTACCATCTATGGGTCAGACTGATGCAAATCGCAATTGGGGGAAGGGGTCGATTGCAGCACATAACCTGGGATCCGGAACCCCCAAGCAGATCCGACCCAGGCTATGAGAGGTGGAAACAAGACGACCTCATTGTGTTCTCATGGATGATTCAGAACATAGGGCCACAATTAGCAAATAATGTGGCTCACTATCCTACTTCCCGGGAGTTATGGAAGGCACTGCAAACGACTTATGGGAGTGGTAAGGATTCACTGCAAATTTTCGACCTTCATAATCGGGCTGCGAAAATGATGCAGGGACTACTTACACTCGAAGATTTCTGGCTTTCGATACAATCCCTATGGGGAGAGATCGAAGCCAGGAGGCCAAATCCTATGATATGCAGTCAAGATATAACCTCCTACAACCGAATTTGGAACGAGACCAAGCTGTATCAATTCTTAGGGGGAATTGATTCCAAATTTGATGGAATCAAACGTGAGATGTTACGATTGGACCGACTCCCCTCAGTCGAAGAAGCATATGCTTCGATCCGGAAGGAGGCCACCCGGCTCCACATCATGGGAGCGGTAACCTCCGACGGAACATCATCGGGGACTAGTTCGGGACTCGGCGATGGTCTATTATTTAGGGGCAATTGGACCGACAGCAACCTAATCAACGCAGCTAATCATGCAGCAAATCAGTACACATCAGCTAATCACGCAGCAAATCAGTACACAGCAGCTAATTCAGCAAAAGGAGGCCGGACTACGATCAATCGGTCGGACACGACCGGGAAACCCGGCGGATCTTCATTCCGAATTGACAAAACCAAATTGAAGTGTACTCACTGTGGGATGAGTCGACATACGAAGGAAGGCTGCTTTAAACTCGTCGGTTATCCCGACTGGTGGGAGGAGAAACGAAGCCGCGCCGCCGTCGTGGTGGGTAACTCGGTGGCCACCAGCAGCCACGAGGAATCGGCTGCCACGCCTCGCCAAGCTCCACCGAAGCCTCAAGCCTACGAAGGAGACACATCGTTCGCCGGAATCGCGGGCACCAGCCGCCACGAAAGCCACGGCGGAAACCCTAGAAATCCAAGGGAGAGCTGTGGAGACTTCGGACCGAAGGAGGGAGGCGGGGATAATGAACGCAGCGGCTGCCCAAGAGAAGGTAAAGGGATTTGGATTTTACATCCAAGTCCCTTCACTTTTAACCCTAGCGAATTGGCCCCTAATGTTTTAAAAAATCAGAAAACTGCCCCAATTAAGTTCGGTTCAGTCCCTGATTTTTTAAAACATGCATATTCAGTCCAGAAAGATACACTTAAAAATCATCAGTGGATTTTTGACTGTGGGGCAACCGATACTATGACGTATGATTCCCGTGATATTAAGAATATTGTGAAGTCCCGGATTGAATACATTCATACTGCAGATGGGGCAAAGGCCCAAGTGACCGGAATGGGAACAGTAGAAATTTCCTCAACATTGAGAATATCAAATTGTCTCTTGGTCCCGACCCTCTCAAATAAATTGTTATCGGTGTCTCATGTCACTAAAGAACTGAATTGTACTATGGTGATGAACCCGACTTTTTGCATACTGCAGGATATCCAAACTGGGGTGATTATTGGGCGTGGCACTGAATGCACTGGTTTGTACTACGTGGATGAAGTAGCTCAACCAGGTTCGGCACTACTTGCTCATGGGACTTCCGAAAGAGAGGCTTGGTTATGGCACAGGAGATTGGGTCATCCATCCTCGGGTTATCTAAAACTTTTATTCCCTAAGTTGTTTTTTAAAACTAGAAATCTGTCTTGTGAGACTTGTATTCTTGCAAAAAGTCATAGACATGCGTTTAAGCCTCATAGTACTCGTATGAATTCCATGTTTTCCATAGTTCATTCTGATGTGTGGGGTCCAGCACCAATTTCTGGGGGTCAAGGTTTTAGATATTTCGTATTATTTATCGATGATTGCACTCGTATAACATGGGTGTATTTTTTAAAACAAAAGTCAGAAGTGTTTGACAAATTCACTCACTTCTTCCAAATGATCCAAAATCAATTTCAGAAAAAATTCAAGTCCTTCGGTCAGATAATGGGGGGGAATTTGTAAATCAACATATGAAAGATTTCTTTTCTGAAAAAGGAATCATTCATCAAACTTCGTGTCCTTACACTCCGGAACAAAATGGTGTGGCCGAGAGGAAAAATAGAATTCTCCTTGAAATAACGCGAGCCTTACTCATTGAGTCAAAAGTTCCAAAATCATTCTGGCCTGAAGCCGTTGCCACGGCAACATACCTCCTCAATCGTCTCCCTACAAAAATTCTCAATTTCAAAACACCGATCCAAACTCTTTCTGAATTTACCAAAGTACCCCCACTCTAAATTTAAACCCTCGTGTCTTTGGTTGCTCTGTGTTTGTCCACATACCTAAGATTGACCGGAACAAATTTGATCCGTGTGCAGTCAAATGTGTGTTTGTCGGATATGGAGTTAATCAAAAGGGGTATCGGTGTTATGATCCTAAAACTCGTCGCATGTTCACAACCATGAACTGTGATTTCCTTGAAACCGAGTATTTTTATCACCAGTCCAGTGGTCAGGGGGGGAGTCTTACAGATGATCCACTGGAATGGGTATGTAATTCCAATATCTCCTATGACAGACAAAGTCTCTCCAATGAAGGACCAAAAGAGCAAGATAGACCAACCCTTGAGCTAACCTCTGATACGCCAGTATCGAGCAGTGAACTAAGGGTCACAACCGATATTTCATTACCAGTTGAGGTATCTGAGGTAAGCCCGGTAAGTTCATCTGAAACTCAAAACGTCAATATTTTGAGTGAGGAACCAGGTGAACAAGAGGAGATAATGATTGGAGGATATAAGTTACCTCCAAGAGAGAATCGAGGAAGGCCACCAAAGAGGTACACACCAGAAAGGGAGCCAAACAGATCAAGGTATCCAGTGGCAAACACAGTAAGGGGGAGCTTAAGTGAGGAGGCAAAGGCTTTCACAAGGTCTATTCTCACAGAAGAAATCCCGCGAACAACCGAAGAAGCTCAACAATCCAAGAATTGGAAACAGGCTATGAATAGTGAAATGGAGGCACTAGAAAAAAATAAGACATGGGAAATGTGCAGATTGCCAGCTGGAAAGAAGCCAGTAGGATGCAGGTGGGTGTATACTATCAAGTATAAGCAACATGGGTCCATTGATAGATACAAAGCGAGATTGGTGGCAAAAGGATACACTCAGACATACGGGATTGATTATTCCGAGACATTCTCGCTGGTAGCCAAAATAAACACAATCAGAGTATTGTTATCTATAGCCGCAAATAAAGATTGGCCGCTCCACCAGTTCGATGTAAAGAATGCATTCCTCCATGGAGATCTCGAAGAAGAAGTGTATATGGAAGTTCCTCCAGGATACAAGAATGAGAGTCAAGGAGAAAAGGTGTGCCGATTAAAAAGGGCACTCTATGGTTTGAAACAGTCTCCTCGGGCATGGTTTGGGAGGTTTACTATAGCCATGAAAAAATATGGATATAGGCAAAGCAACTCAGATCACACCTTGTTCTTGAAAAGAACAGGAGACTTAATAACCTGTTTGATTATTTACGTCGATGACATGATTATCACAGGAAATGACAAAGGAGAAATGGACAAACTCAAAAGGAATTTGTTTGAAGAATTTGAAATGAAAGATCTCGGAAATTTAAAATACTTCCTTGGAATCGAGGTGCTAAGATCAAGAAAAGGGATTTTTATATCCCAAAGGAAGTATATTCTGGATTTCTTGACAGAGACAGGGATGTTGGAATGCAAACCTGCTGAAACTCCAATGATAGTGAATCATGGCTTACAAATATCAGAAGGAACAAGAATGGCAGATAAAGAACGATATCAAAAGCTGGTGGGTAAGCTCATATATTTGTCACATACTCGACCAGACATAGCTTATGCGGTCGGAGTAGTAAGCCAATTTATGCATCAGCCTCAAGTTGAGCATATGGAAGCGGTCACAAGGATAATGAGGTACTTGAAGGGCACGTCGGGGAATGGAGTTTTGTTTAGAAGAAATAACCATCTGGAAATACAAGGTTACACAGATGCTGACTGGGCAGGCAACCCAGTTGATCGAAAGTCAACCTCCGGATATTTCACATTTATTGGTGATAATCTGGTAACCTGGAGAAGTAAGAAACAGAAGGTTGTGGTTCTATCAAGTGCAGAAGCGGAATTTCGTGGGATAGCTAGAGGATTAACAGAAATCTTATGGCTAAGAAAATTAATGACAGAAATCGGTTTTCCACCAACCGAATCCTGTAAGTTACTATGTGACAACAAGGCAGCAATCAGTATTTCCGAAAATCCAGTGCAACATGATCGAACCAAGCATATTGAAGTGGACAGACATTTCATAAAAGAAAACCTTGAGGCGGGGAACATCAAACTGCCGTTCGTTCGCTCTGAGCATCAGCTAGCGGATATACTCACTAAAGCAGTAAACTCAAAAGTGTTCAAAGAAGTACTCGACAAGTTGAGTATCGGAGATCCGACCACTCAACTTGAGGGGGAGTGTTGGAATAAGACAACAAAAGCAAGTCAAAAGCCATAAAACCAGGAAAGCCATAAAACCAGGAAAACCATAAAAACAGGAATTATTGTCAAAAGTAAAAAGCAATCTGTAATCTAGTGTATAAGTGTACCAGATTCTGATGTAATGAAAAGTAATAGAGCTGTAATACCTGAAATGAATGAGAGAATTACCTGTTTTATCAAATACATCCTTCCTAACAACGATCGAGCTCTGGTTCTCCTTGATTATATCAAGTACCTGATAAGTTTCGTAACCTATCGTCAGAGTAAGATATTCGTCGTCGTGACATTCAACTTCATAACCGGGATGAGCGCAGTAATCGTGAGATTCGTTTTTCAAGCTGAAAGGGTAAGTGATACTAAGTCCCGCACAGCTTCCAGATGGGGCGCTGCAACGCCAGTACCATTCATCTGAGAGCGTTGCGTATGGTAGAACCAGCAGTAGGAAGAGGAAAGCAAATGGAAGGATATGTCTACTAAAAACAGGATCCATTAACTTACTGCAACTGATCATTCGATCAAGGAGAGGTGTTTGGATTGGAGATGGAGGAAACTGAAACGGAAAAAGATAAGGGAAGCTGAAGGATGGCTTTAACAGAGATGTGTAAATGAACATGAATCAATCACTGCTAGCTAGGAGAAATAGGAAAAATTGGTGTTGACTTGCACTAAAAGACCAAGACTTTAGAGAGGAAGTAGGTGCCTTGCTTAAAGGGTTCTCGCCCGAAACGTTTCTCGCAACTGAAGTGTAAAACACGTACAAACCCAGGAACACGACGGAGACGACGACTTAAGAATTGACTTTTCCATTCTTTTAACTGGGGTGAAAAAAAAGATTAATGTGTCGAAAAATCGAAAAAATCGTCCCTACTCCATCCCAAATTTAAGACGGAGTCAAAATGGGCAGATTTTTTTAATCCCAAACTCAGACTAAAGTTTGTTTTTTTTACCCAAAATATCGATCCGAGTATAAGTTGGAATCAATATTTATTATATTTTTTAATTAATTTATTGTGTGTTTAAAGTTGTGTTTGAAATTTGAACTTTTTTATATTGAAGATTTGATATGATATTTGTATTAAATACTTTGTATAATATTTATATTATTTTGTATTTAAAAGTTTTGAATATTTTTTTTAGAAAGAAAGTCGGTTCAGGGCCAAAACCAGACCGACATGAGTTAAAAACTGTTTCGATCTCGGTCCTCCATATGTAAATCCCAAAATTTCAAGAAAAACTTTTTGGGAGAAAAGTCCGTCAGTCCACCCGTCCTGAACTCACCCTACCTTTCACTCCAAAGACTTGTTCAAATAGTATAATGGTCACTATTCTATTTTCAATTATTTATTTAGCTTCCCTCTCTTAAAAAGAAAAGTCATCATACACAAAACTACACAAAACTTTTGATTGCGATTTTTCACTCATACTACTGCAGAGGTTCAACCCGGTCCAAATATTGTTCATATGCAAAACGGTCTTTTAGCTGAACTAAACCGAACAGGAGTCCGGTTCCCGGTCGAACCCGGCCGGACCGCCGGTTCGGTTCTGATAACTATGGTATTGACTATGAAACTGAGAAAGGACTAATTTTTTGAGGAATCTCAATAATAGCTCAAGTGGGTCATCAACAAGTGAGTACAAAGTTCATTGCACTAATGTCTTTTCAAGTGATGATGGTGGAAAGTGATCCTCCGTATATACTGGAAAACCATTATTAGCTGATAGATAAAATTATAATTTAATTGTTGAACGATGTCTAGCAAGATAGCGCAACTATTGTAGAAGATGTGCATATCAAAAGTAGAGTGATGAAAGAAGGAAACTGCTTCTTCCACAACCAGAACAGAACGAGAGGCATTTGATAGATTTATTGAGGAAAAACACACAAACCCTAGTCATGTGGAGGGAAGGGAAGAACCATTATCAAGTGAGGAATAAATAATAAAGTATCATATTAGGGAACACTGAAATATTGACTAAAATGTCAAGATGGACGAGTTGGTGTAAGGCGCCAATTTCAGGTACTGGTTCAAATCCCACTCTTGACATTTTTTAGTTATTTCTCTCTTATCATTTTGAAACAAAGAACGACCATAACAATATATGATTCATTGAGAAACATTCTTGACTAATTCATCTATACCAAATGTTCGACCGACACCGACATTTATGCAGGCAAAGATATCATGAAATCAAACCTTATTTATTTATTTATTTGAAACTCTTAAAAAGAACAAGACCAGACCATCGTTTACATTTCCAGATGACATGGCCAGAACACTTTATGATTGATTGAGAAGCATTCTGTGTATATTTTCAGATAACATGACCAGAACACTTTATGATTGATTAAGAAGCATTCTTAATTAATCATCTACACTGTTACAAATACGAAATATGATTGAATGACACCGGAATTTAGGCAGTCAAAAAAATCAGCTAATCATCATCTCCATCACTTTCGAAAACTTCTGTGCCACGATCCGCTCTGCAAGGGAGTCGCTCGACTATTTCATCGTCATTCTTTCCTGCCAATTTTCGTTTTAGAATTCCCTCTAGGATTGAAGGGATGGCATCTTCATCACCATCATAGAATGAATCCTACTTTTCAGCTCTACACGAAGAAAAAAACACACACACACAAACGTGATATCTTCTGAATCATGTGGTTGAGTTAATGAGCAAGAGCACCGAGAAGACGTCTGACCTTGGTCCGTCGAGGAAGAGGAAATCTGCTGATAGCGGTAACGTCGTCTATGATGGAAATGTTTACAGACACGCCATTGTGGCTACTAACGGGTTATCGGAGAGCAGCTCCACTGAAACCTGTTGTTTACCAAGCAGAATAATTTGAAGAACAGCATAAAACAGAAGCAAAATATGCAGAACTTGGATTGATTTTATTCGATCTGCAATTAGGAATTTATACAAAAGATACTACCTATTTTTAGATAATTAATCCGCTACCTCCACTATTTTTAGTTAATTAATTCACTACTTCTACTATTTTTAGCTAATTAATCCACTACTTCCACTAATATGAAAACCCTGATTTCAACTAACACTCCTCCTAAATCAGGTTGTTGCAAACTCCCAATATTTCCCTAAGAAGTAATACTTGAAAAAAAAGATTAATGTGTCGAAAAATCGAAAAAATCGTCCCTAGTCCGTCCCAAATAGTCCGTTCAAATTTAAGACGGAGTCAAAATGGACAGATTTTTTTAATCCCAAACTCAGACTAAACCCAAAATATCGATCCGAGTATAAGTTGGAATCAACATTTATTATATTTTTTAATTAATTTATTGTGTGTTTAGAGTTGTGTTTGAAATTTGAACTTTTTTTGTATTGAAGATTTGATATGATATTTGTATTAAATACTTGATATAATATTTATATTATTTTGTATTTAAAAGTTTTGAATATTTTTTTTAGAAAAAAAGTTGGTTCAGGATCGAAACCAGACCGACCTAGTTAAAAACTGTTTCAATCTCGGTCCTCCATACGTAAATCCCAAAATTTCAAGAAAAACCTTTTGGGTGAAAAGTCCGTCAGTCCATCCCGTCCTGAACTCACCCTACCTTTCACTCCAAAGACTTGTTCAAATAGTATAATGGTCACTATTCTATTTTCAATTATTTATTTAGCTTCCCTCTCTTAAAAAAGAAAAGTCATCATACACAAAACTACACAAAACTTTTGATTGCGATTTTTCACTCATACTACTGCAGAGATTCAAGTAGTGAAGGTAGTATTGATTATGAAACTGAGAAAGGACTAATTTTTTGAGGAATCTCAATAATAGCTCAAGTGGGTCATCAACAAGTGAGTACAAAGTTCATTGCAAGAATGTCTTTTCAAGTGATGATGGTGGAAAGTGATCCTCCGTATATACTGGAAAACCATTATTAGCTGATAGATAAAGTTATAATTTAATTGTTGAACGATGTCTAGCAAGATAGCGCAACTGTTGTAGAAGATGTGCATATCAAAAGTACAGTGATGAAAGAAGGAAACTGCTTCTTTCACAACCAGAACAGAACGAGAGGCATTGGATAGATTTATTGAGGAAAAACATACAAACCCTAGTCATGTGGAGGGAAGGGAAGAGCCATTATCAAGTGAGGAAGAAATAATAAAGTATCATATTACGGAACGCTGAAATATTAACTAAAATGTCAAGATGGACGAGTTGGTGTAAGGCGCCAATTTCAGGTACTGGTTCAAATCCCACTCTTGACATTTTTTAGTTATATCTCTCTTATCATTTTGAAACAAAGAACGACCATAACAATATATGATTCATTGAGAAACATTCTTGACTAATCCATCTATACCAAATGTTCGACGGACACCGACATTTATGCAGGCAAAAATATCATGAAATCAAACCTTATTTATTTATTTATTTGAAACTCTTAAAAAGAACAAGACCAGACCATCGTGTACATTTCCAGATGACATGGCCAGAACACTTTATGATTGATTGAGAATGAGAAGCATTCTGTGTATATTTTCAAATAACATGACCAGAACACTTTATGATTGATTAAGAAGCATTCTTAATTAATCATCTACACTGTTACAAATACGAAATATGATTGAATGACACCGGAATTTAAGCAGGCAAAGAAATTAGCTAATCATCATCTCCATCACTTTCGAAAACTTCTGTGCCACGATCCGCTCGACTATTTCATCATCATTCTTTCCTGCCAATTTTCGCTTTAGAATTCCCTCTAGGATTTAAGGGATGGCATATTCATCACCATCATAGAATGAATCCTCCTTTTCAGCTCTACACGAAAAAGAAAACAGACGTGATATCTTCTGAATCATGTGGTTGAGTTAATGAGCAAGAGCACCGAGAAGACGGCTGACCTTGGTCCGTCGAGGAAGAGGAAATCTGCTGATAGCGCTAACGTCGTCTATGATGGAAATGTTTACAGACACACCATTGTGGCTGCTAATGGGTTATCGGAGAGCAGCTCCACTTATGAAAATTCTACCAAGAAACTTGTTGTTTATCAAGCAATATAATTTGAAGAACAACATAAAACAGAAGCAAAATATGCAGAACTTGGATTGATTTTATTCGATCTGCAATTAGGAATTTATACAAGAGATACTACCTATTTTTAGCTAATTAACCTAAAATCCCGATTTTGAAAATATGCACTTCAAATTGCATTCCTCATGATCGTGTTTTTGATTATTGCAGGTTGTGAAAGATGGATGTCAATGGAGGAAGTATGGTCAGAAGGTGACAAGAGACAATCCATGTGCAGAGCTTACTTCAAATGTTCTTTAACTCCAAGCTGCCCTGTCAAGAAGAAGGTGAGCTTGAGTCAAACCTTCGTTAGATTGTTTGTTGGGCTTCCAAATATGATCTTATGAAACCAAATATTTTGAAATCTTATGGTGAAGTAAATTACATTGCCGGTAAAGAACTTTTATGTGTCACCAGTAAAATGGCCTTGCCGGTAAAACAAGGAGATAGATACTAGGGATATATTGCATACTTGGATATTGAGGGTTAAGGTGTATTTTAAAAAATTAAAGGTTCAAAATGCATATAAACCGAGGTTCAGGGTGCATTTAGCTCTACTTAATTCTACAATACCTTTTTGGCTTTTGTAGTACTGATTAGAAGGGCTAATAATTTAGGACACTACATCATAGGGCTACACACATGTACATGAAAAAATATTGTATTCGTACATGTATACGATAAGACAACACGAGCAAAATAACCCGTGTTAATATTCGTGTCAAGTATTATAATATAATATGTACGAAAACACGATAATATTATAATGGTCAATCCAAGTGTCTTTAACTTTTAACATATTCATGTTTAATAACTTTTAAAACTTTAATTAGTTATTTATTTGTGAAATTTTATTGATATGCATAGTTTCTAACTAATAGATTCATTATCGTATATTAGTTAAAAATCTCATATGTCCATGTACAACAGATTAATTTAATAAAATTTGACAACATGAGATAACAAATGGATGAACATGAGATAACAAACGGATGCTTCATCTATTGCTTGGATCGCTGCTTCACGAGTTTGATGGTGAGATGATCCTAAGAACGTAGATATGAGGGATAGGTTGGGCGTGACCATGAAGAAGTTAGAACTGTTGTTTGTCGTGCCCAAGAAGCGTAGGATTTGAGGTGGACACAAAACCTTAATTATTCAAAAGTTGTTCAACTTGATGTATATGCCTTCATTTTTATTGCAACTCTTTGAGTTTATTTTCAGTATATAAAGGAGAAATTACGTTTAAATTAATGCATTTTGTATTAATACATATTATTTATCGACAATGAGAAAACTGTGTAGTTACTGTTTGATAATAAAACTATTAATTCAGCATTCACTTGCACAGAGTTTAAGGTTTTAAGACAATTGATATTATGTCATGCTATCAAATCATCTATCATCTATGACTGCAAAATCTTAAGTTTGGAAAGAACTTTAAGCTCTAACGATAAGCCTTTACTAATACCTTAACAAAGATAATTTCACCATGTGCTAGCCTGACTTATGGAATGAACACCCAAAACCGAAGTTGATCTAGCAATCTTTTCAAATGGAGCTGTCATGAAAATTGGATTTGCATCATAACTTTCCGACGATTCGGTAGCAAAATCTTCATGAATTTCTTCCCTAATAAGAGGTAATTGCGGAGAGTTGTTTAACCCTTCCAAGATCATGGCTACGTCTTTCATTGTAGGTCGTTGCCTCCGGTACAAGTTCAGGCATCTTATTGCAAGATCAGCCACTGCAACAATCTGTTTGTCTTTGTTGTGGATTTGTATTTGCGGATCTATGATTTCAAACAATTGATCCTTTTCTATGGATTCAATAAAATATGTTGCTAGGTTTTTGCCTTCCTCGGCTCGTTTTGAACATACTGCCTTTTGTCCGGTTAAGAGCTCAACAAGCACCACTCCAAAACTGTAAACATCACTTTTATCTGTACACTTACTCGATTGGAAATATTCTGGATCTAAGTAGCCAAACGTTCCTTGAACTAGGGTCGTGACATGAGTTTGATAAAGGGAAACGGATCTTGACAAGCCAAAATCTGCTATTTTCGCACAATTCAATTCATCCAAGAGTATGTTTGTAGACTTGATGTCACGATGGTATATTGGAATAGATGCAGCACAATGCAAATACGCAAGAGCTCCAGCAACTTCTATAGCGATTCGTAAACGTATCTCCCACAATATGGATCGTTCTTCATAAGGAGGGGTATGGAGATACTGGTAAAGAGTTCCGTTTGGAATGAACTCGTAAATGAGGATAGGTTCCTTGCTCTCCAAGCAACAACCATACAACTTCACAATATTCCTATGATTTATCTGAGAGAGAATGAGAACTTCATCGATGAACCGTTGAACTTCATTATGCAAGACTTTGGATTTCTTAATTGCAACAATTCTTCCATCTTTTAGCATGCCTTTGTAGACAGTTCCTTGACCGCCTTGCCCGAGTATACGATCTTTGTTGAAATTGTCTGTAGCCTTCTCTAACTCGTTGAGCTCGAACATTTTGCATCTAACGAAATTTCCTCGTAGAGAAGCGAATTGTTGTTGTAGCAAAACACCGCCATTCTTTTTAAAGAACTTATGCCTAAGCTTCCTTTCCCTTTTTCGTCGCATGATTTTGTATAATTGCCACAACAGAACAAATAAAGCAACGGAACCAATCCCAACTCCTGCCCCTACACACACCCAAAAAATGAATTAATTACATAGTTACATAATTATTTAATAGAATATTATGATACAAGTTGAACTTGCATTGCATTTATTTAGAAAACGAACCTAACATTGTAAAATTAAAAGCTCTTTTCGGTTCGGTGAGCATCCCTTTCCCTAAGCTATATGCACAATTAGGGATGAAGCTATCAAGAGATGAGAGGGGGCAATTGTCCCCTCAACTTTTAATTTTGTGTAAATTTGACCCTAAAAAATGTAATAATTTTTAATTTAACCATTTAAATTGTACATTTGCCCCTACTGATTTTTTTAATTCAACTATTTGAAAGTACTCTAATACTTGTCCCCACTGGATAAATTTTTTGGCTTCGTCCTTTTGCATAATAATAACCACTAATTCTGTTTTCACAAACTTTAGGGCAACTATTAAGAGAAGAATTTTGACATTTGTCGATATTTGCATTAAATTCGTCGATATCTGCATTAAATTGTAAAAATATATTTAAAAATAATTAATATATCTAGTGAAGATTAACATATTTTTGTATGTCAACTTTATCTCAAATTAGAGAAGTTTTAGTGCTTTGAACGTTCTATTCGATAGAATTTGAATTCGCATAATTAAGGCTCGAATTCCCCTTAGCAAAGGATTCCCAAATATGGAGCGGTTCTGATGGACCACAAAAAATCGGTATGGGTTCGTACCCTGGCTAGGGGACCTCCGGTATGGCTTGAATCGAGTCGAGACATGTTTGAAACATTAGCGTAAGTTTGTAGGGTTTAATTGTAACATTTAGAAAAATATTTGGTTAATTTTGCAAATATGAAAACTATTTAACGGAATTTTTTAACAGAAAACTAACGGAGGTACCAATTACCATCATTTTCAAACATATTGAATCATTAACCATCACAAAAAAACAAGTTGAACGAAAAACAATATTGTGCAAACATGTTGAACCATTTTCAAACTTTTTTCATTTTAAAAATTAAATAGAAGTCATCAACAAGAAAATAGAGCTAAGAATTGGGACTGGATTTGAAAGTGTGAAACTATACCAGAATAAAAAATTTCTTATGGTTATGCAACCATGATAGAATAGCGTCAGCTAGCATGCTCCACAAGAGGGGTTTGAACATAAATCATGGGTGTCAAAATTGTTGGGAGTGATGAGGAAAACAACATTCATATCCTTCAGGATTGCAAGGTGACCAAAAAAGCTTGGACAAATATAGGTCTTCCGCAAAACTTGATAAATTTCTTTTAGACTAACATTTACACTTGGTTGAGTTCAAATTGCAGGAATTAGGAACCTCATACGAATGAGATCGAATGGAGATTTATTTTCACTTCTACCGTTTGGTTTATTTGGAAAAACAAAAACTCTTACATCTTTAGTACCCCTTCTATTAGCATTAGCATCACTAATCTTGCTGTAGTAAAGGCTAAAGAGATAATGACTTCTTACTCAAGAATCAGGGACACTCGAGAGAAGAATACCTCTCAAGTAGGATGGAAACCTCCTGATCAAGGTTGGGTCAAATTAAACACAGATGATTCGGCACTTGGACAACCGGATCAAACAGGATGCAGATGGGTCCTTAGGAACGAAAGGGGAGAATGGATAAAGGGATTTCAAAGACGTACTGGCATCACAAACAACTTAGTAGCAGAACTTTGGGGAATCAGAGATGGATTAATGGTGACCAAGAATCTAGAAATTGAAGCAATTCACGTAGAATCAGATGCACAAGAAGCGATAAATTTGATCATTCAAGATGATAATGCTGACAGACCTCTCATGACCTTAATTCTGGATTGTAGGAAGTTGATCTCGAACTTCAAGAAATGTAATATACGACACATTTTTCGGGAAGGAAATGGAGTAGCGGACGCTCTCGCTAAGGATGCGGTCAGAATGGACGAACAATTTACCACTTCGATAGAACCACCTATGGGGATGCTAAATCTTTGGTTTGATAGATTAGGGAAAATTCATCCTAGACGTATCTCTAATTATATTACTTAGTATGTAATCTATACTTTACTTCTCTACCAAAAAATAATAATGAAGAGAAGTAAACAGAGATTCATTATTACCTATTCCTAACTTGATTCCTGAATTGGTCTGCTCTTTTGATTTTCCTGCACCATCATCACCTAACACCAAAACCATGAGATTGACAGACAAAAGAATCTAATGTTGCCATTCATATTAATTATACTATGCAAATAGATAGATACATAGATATCAGTCATATAGTTTGCACTTTTCAGATACCCAACTCATTCAATAATATTATCTATACCTTCTGTGTTCATGAGTAAATTGAAGATATATGTGTGGACGATACGACTTGCAGGACCCAACAAATTAATGATCCCAGCAGCATACAGAATGGTGAAGTAATAACACTCCCACTCAGAACCATGAGTAGTTTCAAAGAGCTTGTCCTTGACTAGGAAAGTTGAATTTTTACACGATATGCAGTTAGAAAGTTTTGTGAGGTCTGAGCGGCACGTGGAGTTGAGATTGGTGAACTCGGTTTTTGATTCCAGGCGTTTGACCATGTCAGTGCTGTTCTTTATAGATGCACAGCTATTCTCTGAGATTACAAACTTAGAGGGGTCCAAGCAAAAGGAGGTAATATTGGTAGGTAAGTTCAAAGAATCAAGCTTTGACTGGAAACTTTGGAGGCAAGAAACTGATGTGTTGAGGTCGGGTAGCTCGAAAAAGTTGGTCTCATTCTCATGGAGGCGTTGAGCAAAGGCGATTCCATAAAGGGACAGAAGAGTGTTGCAGCAGGAGTTGTTTGAAGAGTGGAAGGAGGAGAATGTTGCATGGTTTTGGCATGAGGATTTATTCCATGGGATGATGAGGACGTAGCTGAGGTCCATGGGACAAGTTACGGCTAAGGTTAAGGGGATTGTAGAGAAAGAAGTCAGTAGAGAGAGAAATAAGAAGAGAAATTTGTCGAAATGATTCATCATCATCATCCTCTGTCTCTCAGCAGCAGCAGCAGCAGCAGCAGCAGAAGAAGAAGAAGAAGGAAGTAGAGAGAGAAATAAGAAGAGAAATTTGTCGAAATGATTCATCATCATCATCCTCTGTCTCTCTGAACCCAGAAACAAGAAGAAGAAGAAGAAGAAGAAGAAGAAGAAGAGTTTTTTCCCCTGTAACTTGTAGAACAAATTAATTCGGGGGTTTGTTCATCGGAAGTTGACTTTGACCAAGAAAAATAGATATGCTGGAAATTTCTTTGAAGCTGCTGTCAGGATGACTAACGATAGAAAAGAAGAAGAAGAAGAAGAAGAGTTTTTTCCCCTGTAACTTGTAGAACAAATTAATTCGGGGGTTTGTTCATTGGACGTTGACTTTGACTAAGAAAAATCAGATATGCTGGAAATTTCTTTGAAGCTGCTATCAGGATGACTAACGATAGAAGCCGAAACTGTAATTACCCGTGTACCCCTGCTATGGAAGGACAAATCATTCACATTTATGGAGAATGAATGTTGTTCTGTACTGATGAAGAAGATGAAGAACATAAACTTTATAGTCCTAGCCAGACTCATTAACCAAGACAATGACAACCCTATAAATACTACCAGGTAAAGATATATGGACAAGAGCTTCACCAACCCTTCAAAGAAGTAAAAGATTACTACTGCTATGTGAAAGTTAAGGTGCATTCAGTACATACTTGATGGTTGTAGTGGTCCATGGCAGGTCCCTTGATGAGCTCCATTGATGCAGAAACAACTAAATTCGCGCAATGTAATGTTGTAACCACATGCTCCCGAAGAGTTCATGCAAGCTAAACACTCAGTGGCGTTTATTAGAGTCCCCCAGTTCACCTCGAACCCTTTTTCCAAAGCATCCCAAGTAATGATGTTGTTATCAGTAAGTTCTTGAGCTGCAGACTTGAGCATCGGAATCATTAGGGTGTTTTGGCAGGTTAGATTGAAGAAGGATTCACGTGTCTGAGTAAGATTCAAATAACCACTACCATTACCACAGCTGAGCAGTTTGAGTTGGGGTGAAGAGGGGGGTGATAGTGGCCAGCAATTCCACCGTAGTGTTGCGTTCAAATCATTGTCCGTAAGTTTAAAATGATGATCCAAAGTGAAAGGCTTACTTGATTCCGGACAATTAAAGTGCAATAGATCCTTCCTAACAACGATCAAGCTCTGCTTCTCCTTGATTATCTGACGTACCTGATAAGTTTCGTAACCTATCTTCAGAGTAAGCATGCCTTCGTCACATTCAACTCCATAATCGGGATGACCGCAGTAATTTGCTTCTTCATCGTTTTTCAAGCTGAAAGGGTAAGTGATCTTAAATCCCGCACAGCTTGCAGATGGGGCGCTGCAACGCCAGTACCAATCATCTAAGAACGATGTCGTCTTTAAGAGAAGAGAACTCGAGATGCCAGAGCTCCTCCTCCCATATCTCAAAGGAAGCATCTGCTTTCCGCAATAACCTTCTTCGAACAACGCAACCTCGCAGTTGCAATCGTTCACACACTCTTCTCGACAGGCATCCTTCGATTGGGTTTGGACAACGGAATACGAGTTATTTAACCACAACGTGTTCGTAACTTCGCTCATGTCGTATTTTATGTTCTTGTAGATTCCAGCACACCCGATGGCAATCGAGTTCCGCTGGCAACCACCCATTTGATCGTTATCTTTTACGAGTGTATACCCTTGCAGGCACTGGCAAGTCATTTCGAGATCGTCCGTGCAAAAGGCATTCAATCCGCATAAACCCTTCGGATCACACTTATCGGTCGGGAACCCCGTCACGACCGACCAGTTCCCTCTCCGGGTCATGTTATAAGAATACAAACGGAAGATCCCGTCAGGATCTAGGGTTGCACGGTAGATGAAGTTAAGCTCAGGAAGTCTTCCATCGGTGAGAGACACAGTCAGACCTGCGTCGTTGAAGGTGTCAATCCGACCATCACTCCTCAGAGTAAGTTTCACATTAGTCCCTGGATTTCCTTGATCTGAAGACCAATAACCATACGGTGTTTCATACGGAGCTGGATACGGATACATCCCCACGTAACCATTTAGCTGCATGGTGATCTGAAACCTCCCAGTCGACGTATCCTCCTCCGAAACCCTAGAATACATCACTTTTTCGGTACCGAGACTTTGGTTCACCAGAATGGTGTCCGTAGGGTTATCGAAGCTCTGCCACGTTACATTTTTGGCAGCGTTGTAGAGGGCGAAGTTGCCTGAATCGAGCATGGAAGCCGTTTCGCCACTAGCAATGGTGAGGTTCTGTTGTGGCGACTGCAACTCGAGGTTTCCGTCCGTGCTGAAACGCAAGACCGAAATGTTTGACAACGGAGGTTTGTCGCGAGCAGCTGTCCATACGACGGTTCGTTCGGGAATTCCGATCATGAAGATACCGACAGAATATTGGTTTCCTCGAGGATAGAAACCGAAGGCATAGAGTCCTGAAGGAGAGGGCCAGTAACGAGGGTTCGTGGTCGGAGATAAGGTAGAGCCACGGGTAATGTTTGAGATGGTTTCCTGGGAGTGAGAGGTTGTTATGAATAAGAATAACGACGTGAGAAGATGAAGATAGAAGAAAGAGGCAGCCATGGAAGATAGGGTTGAAAGAAAGTAGAGGATGATTTTCCTTCTTGGGTTTGGGTTGGATGATCCACTTATTATAGGGAAGTGAGGAGTTGACCTGAGTTGACTGATTAAATTCTATTATGGGAGTGATTATCACCTAAATAACAACCACCTTATACAACTTGTATTTCATCCTAAAATCAATTGGTGATAAAAGAAGTTAGCTTTATTGTATATATGATGCATAAACTTTAGAAACTCACTGGTGTGGGATAGTTGTCGCAGTGGACGTCAACACTTCCCCGCACTGTGACGACTCATATTTTTATTAAAGACACGACACCGACATATTTAATCCAGACGGGTTGGGACTCAACAAATCCCTTCTCATGTCGTCCAGGCTCGACACGAACTCTGGTACGTGGAGTAAACAAGACATAACAAACCCATATCGGGTACCCATAATGGGAAACAACCCAACACCGTCAAACGGAACCTGACTCTGATACCATGTTAAATTTTATTATCGGGGTCGAGTCACACCTAAATAGCAACCACATTATATAAATTGGGTTTTATCCCAAAACCAATTGGTGATATGAGGAGTTAACCTTATTGTATATATGATGTCTAAACTTTAGAAACCCACCGGTGTGGGAGAGCTATCTGAGTGAATTTCAACATTTATATATAATCAAAACCATCTTAATATGCGTAGCGATTGAGTACTTTATTTTTACTTAAAAATCTCGGGTTTGAACTCTTAAAATGAAAAATATGCATGGATAGACTATACGGTTTGCTCGAAGTTAAAATATGAAGGCTTGACTAAGACAAATCCAACTTGGATCCTAAAATCGGAACGTAACATCGTTAATGACATTTTTATCGTAATTCCATGATTTAATGTAGTTATAAAATATGTTATATAAAAGTTCATGAGATATACGAGTTGTATGAGTTACGTGAGTTCTATGAGAGACATGAGCAACAAGTGACACTTGTGTATCGTATGAGTTCACAATTGTGTGGTCAACCTAATAAATTCATACCATACAAATATTTAAATGAAACACTTATTCACAATCATGCAGGTTTACCTGCGAATCCATATGCTATATTTAAGTTTTAAAAATTATCTTGTCAATAATTATAAATAGTATTTAAATTGAATTACGAATGATATTTGAATCGTATTTATTTTAACACCCATTAATAGTACGTTTAATTTAATAAGGGGAACCATCGTTTTGTCGTTCCACCAGGGTTAATCGGTTGATATCGTCCAATAGAAAACGAGACTGGGTCTTTACTCCATTGTGGGGAAGACGAAGACTAAAGACTTTGAAGAAGCTCTGAAAGCTATATTTCTTTGTAAAGTAGTTAAATTTACTGTTGATACTGACAGCCACCAGATAAAGACAAAAAAAAAGGTAAAATACAAATTTTTATCTAAAATTTAAGTCGATTTTAATTTTCTCTCTTAAAATTTAAAATTTGAAATGTTCGTCTTAATGTTTTAACCCGATGAAAAATCCTCCTTACCGTGAGTTGACCGTTTAATACGAACAGATTGAAAATCACGTTATTGTCATGTGATGTTTTAACAATTAATAGTGACGAAATTGCACTCTGCAACTTGAGACTGCTTCCAACTCTTCAATAGATTGAAGTCAAGGCAGACACAGATTCATCTAGAAATGAGGAAGGCAAGGCGGCCACGAATTCATCGGAGCCACGGATTCAGTCTGGCAAGAAGAAGTTCTGTGGAGTGAGGATACGGTCGTGGGAAAAGTGGGCGGCAGAGATTAGGGTTTCTTGGTCAAGGCAGACGAAGGAGATTCGCAGTGTTTTGGAAATAATAATAAATAGTATAACACCTGTATTTCATTTTCATACAATGATTCTCGTAGTTTACTTTGAAAGATTCGTGTGATTCATGCTGCAATTCCAAGAATTACTAGCTCTTGAAGAACGCATTGAAAACGTTGGTATTGGGTTGAACCAAGAAACCATTCTGACCCATTTGAAGCTTCGAAAATATACAAAATTTGTAAATGTTGAAGCTGCAGTCGAACCCTGTTGCATTTTTTAGGTACGGACACTAAATTTGTTCTTGCAATGTTGGATTATGTATTTACATGAATCGAAGGCAAAACTAAACTGCGAATTTTCTGTATTTGTCATTGTTATGATATAGAAGTGTTGACCACTAAGTACTTGGAAATCGACGAGGAAAGAAGAGTAAGAATAACAACAACGAAAGCAATCCATTTTTTGATTTGTCCCCTTCACATGATTAATGACTATAGAAGTTGAAGTCAACTACAAGAGAAAGATTTCATTGATTGGAAGAAGATGGAGTTGTTCTTTCTTGCTATGGATTATGGATGACCTTAAAATGTCGAACAGTAAGGAAGGGAGACTGAAGAAGATGTAGGGTATCAACAGTCCAGTGAGGATATTCGTTTTCCAATGTGTTCGATCCAATACCAGCAAGTAGCTACATAGACAGAGAGAAGAAGGAGAAACTAGTTTTGCAGTAGAAAAAGAAACCAGTTCTGCAGCAACAGAAGGAATCGATTCTGCTCCAATGCCTATTCTTGTATTTTGGTTGGACTGATTGATGCTTAAAGAAGAGCAATTTGATCACTAAAAGAACATATGTCACGCACATAATCATATTTCGTTAAGAACAAACGGCTAAGTGACAGAAAGGGGGAATTTTTCATCCGATCCAAACATTAGGACTAAAATTTAAAATTTTAAACATTAAGTGAAATCTTAAATTCGGCTAAAAAAAAATCTTAAATTTTATTAGGGGGAAGCTCGTATTTTACCAAAAAAAAAAAGAGTTTTCTGCCTAGGAGTAAGTCAACCTAGGGTAGCTCTCTATGGTAGCCTCGTTGAATCCGACCGGGACCACCTCCATATCTAGATGCTGTCTTGTCCTGTCTTCGTTTTCCATCCTGGCCCGTTGGTTGTTCCTGTTGGTACGAGCGGGTTGTAGTTTACGGGTGCAGAAGTATGATGTGAGTGTTACAGTGGTGATTAGGAGCAGGATTCCGATGGAGATTCCAATTCCGTAGCCGAGGCCTCCAAAGTCCAATGCTGCTATATTCGTCCAAATCCCGTCATTAGAGGCGTCGTCGCTGTTCATGGTCTAAACCTGCAGCGAAGGAAGAAGATGTCTTTCTCTTTTCTCTCATGGATCATTCATTAGTTGTGGTGAAGCGTTTACAGATTCAAAAGTCAACGGAGGAGTTGCATTTGATTTAAAACTGTCTTCTTCTTCGAACTTCCTTTGATTCGAGGTTTGACTCAGGGGTTCCTTCTTCGAACTTCTTTCGACCAAAGCAGTATTGGTCGGCATACGGGTTGTTCTTTCGACGAGGTCCAGAGTCAGAGAAAGAGTTATCAGAGCTGGAGCTCTGGTTTGAGTGAGGATGAGGGTAATTCTGTCATTTTCCAACTTGAAAACACACGTGACTTGCACATATGCCCGAATCCGTCTGAAAATAACGGGAATATTACAAAAAGGGGGAAATTTTTATATTGTCCAAACATTATGACTAAAATTTAAAATTTTAAACATTAAGAGAGAATCTTAAATTCGGTCCAAGCTTTAGGGGGAAAACTCGTATTTTACACTAAAAACAATCATATTGTTAGAATGATTCTTCTGGATCTTCATTCAACCTCTGTGAGCCCAACCCAACATATATGGGTCGGGATAATTTCAATATCCGGATCGTGTTCCGCAAGTAGGACTGAAATGGCAGTTGTTTTATAAGTTAAGGGACGAAATAATAATTTCCCCATCAAATTCAAACCACCCGCCATTTTGTTTTTGGCGCCAGTTGAAATCATCAGATTCAAAACGGATAGACTAGAATCGCAATTTCAATCCCTAACTATAGAATCCAAGAATCACCGAATCAGAGCACGAAATGCCCAGAGAGAACACGGAGTTGGCTGCAGCAAAGCGGTCGTACCGCAGCGCGAAGTCTGAGGGTAACCAGCAAGAAGAGGCGCGGTGGGCGAATGTGATCGGAGACATACTGAAGAACAGAGGCGAGTACGTAGAGACTCTCAAGTGGTTCCGAATAGATTACGAAATATCCTCTAAGTATTTTTCGGAGAAGCATCTGTTGCCTACGTGCCAGTCCCTCGGTGAAGTCTATCTTCGACTAGAGCACTTTAGTGATGCGCTCATTTACCAGGTACCGAACGAATTTCCTACCGGGTCTTGAGAATTTTGGTAAATATGGAAATGGTGATCTTTTAAGCAATTGGTAGCTCAGGATTTAGTTTTTAAAATTTTTGATGTGCAGAAAAAACACTTGGAACTTGCAATGGATTTGAATGACCTAATTGAGCAGCAACGAGCCAGTACTCAGCTCGGCCGAACGTACCATGCAATGTTCACAAAAACGGACGATGTTTATTCAATTCGGAATGCTAAGAAATACTTTAGGTCTGCCATGAATCTTGCTCAAGATCTGAAGGAGAGCCCGCCTGATAAAAGGTCCTCATTTTTGAAAGAATACATCGATGCACATAACAACATTGGTATGCTCGAACTTGATCTTGATAACTTCGAAGGGGCTGAGAAAGTGATACGATCCAGATCCTTGGATCGTACCACAACTCACAATAACAGAAAAGTAGGGAGAGAGAGAGAGAGAATTAAGGGAGAATAGAGATTCTTTTGTATAATTCAGCATAGAGAATAACAGCATCCTACACCTCTCTTAAATAAGGACGACATACTAACTAACTTGGCTAACCTCGACCCTGATTTATTTAACTACGGCCGGACTACGATTTACTTAGGTCAGTTCGTATCAACACTCCCCGCCTAAGAAGAGACCTTGACCTCAAGGTCAAAGTCGGGATATTTCTTGCAGAAGTCATCAGAAAACTCCCAAGTAGCATCTTCATTAGTTGAACCTTTCCATCGAACAAGAAACTTGGTGGCCGCCCTGTTACCCCTCTTCACCATCTTCCTCTCGATCACCTGCTCTGGAATTCTGGCTGTCTTCTTCAAGTATTGACCGGGCAATGGTGTGACCTGCTTAGTAACTCCATAAGCCAACTTTAGCTGCGACACATGGACTGTATGGTGGATGAGTGCATCGGCTGGAAGCTCCAACTTATAGGCTACGGGTCCAACCTTCTCTAGCACTTGAAACGGTCCAAAATACTTCGACTGCAATTTCTGTACCCCCCTGTTCTTCATAGAATGCGGAGCATATGCATGGAGCTTCATATATACCCAGTCACCCACTTCAAAATTTCTATCCGTCCTCTTCCTATCTGCCAACTGTTTCATCCTATTCTGTGCTCGTGTCAGATAAAACTTAAGCATCTTGATCGTCTCTCCACGGTCACATATTAAACTATCCACGGTCACCTCCTTTGATTCCCGGGGAAAATAGGGAATATGGAAGGGAGGCGGGTACCCGTAGATAGCCTCAAATGGGGTGGTGTTGATAGAGGAATGCCACGACGTGTTGTACCACCATTCCGCGAGTGTCAACCACTTGGACCATGATGAAGGTATTTTGCCCACCATACACCTCAGATACGATTCCAGACATCTATTCACTACCTCAGTTTGGCCATCTGATTGTGGATGATAGACGGAAGACATGCAAAGAGAAGTGCCATGCTGTCTAAAAATCTCTCTCCAGAAGTTACTCATAAAAACCGAGTCTCGGTCGCTAACAATTCGCTCAGGCATACCGTGTAGCTTAAATATGTTGTCCATGAAGACTTCAGCTACCGTTGCAGCACTATAAGGATGCCCCAATGCCATGAAATGACTGTACTTGGTTAAACGATCAACTACCACGAATATTACTTCCTTTTCGTTTGATTTTGGCAGCCCCGTGATGAAGTCCATAGAAATGTCCGTAAATACTCCGTGAGGAACTGGTAACGGTTGCATTAATCCGGGCAAGGCAGAGTTATCTGTTTTGTTGCGCTGACAGATTTCCCAATGACGGATGAATTCCTTAACGGAATTTTTAAGCCCCCTCCAATAAACCAGAGCTGGCATTCTATGTACGGTAGCTGTGACTCCGGAATGCCCTCCTAACGCGGATGCATGGAATACAGTCATGATGTCGTGGCGAAGTATCGTGTCATTGCCCACTACAACCTTTCCCTTCCTCCTTAGTAAGCCTTCACTGAACCCGAATCTGTTCGGCCCTTTTCCTTGCTGCAGCTGAGTTATCATATTCATGCAGTCCGGATTTGCGGTATAACTTCCCTTGACCCTCTCAATCATGTCGGAGGAGATAGTTGTCATTGCGAGGCTCATCAATTCCGTGCTTGTAACCCTTGACAGAGCATCAGCTGCTTTGTTCTCACTCCCTCTTTTGTAGCAAATCTCGTAGTCGTAACCTAGCAGTTTGGCGAGCCAGGTATGCTGTAGGGGAGTCGAGATCTTTTGCTTCAACAAGTATTTCAAACTGCGGTGATCCGTCTTAATAATAAAACGGCGATCGATGAGGTAAAAATGCCACTTCTTTATAGCTAGTAGAACAGCTAACAGTTCCTTCTCATAGACCGATAGGGCTTGTTGCTTAGGTGCTAAAGCTTTGCTGATAAAAGCTAGTGGGTGTCCTCTCTGCATTAACACCGCACCTATTCCGAACCCGGACGCATCCGTCTCGATCACAAAGGTGTCATTCATATCAGGGAGTGCTAGAACTAGAGCTGAAATCATAGACTCCTTAAGTGTTGAGAAAGCCTCTTCAGCCTTGGTTGACCATTTGAACCCATCCTTTTTCAGCAACAAGGTGAGTGGTTTACTAATAGACCCGTAATTCTTGATAAATTTCTTGTAATATCCCGTGAGGCCCAAGAAACCTCGAAGCTGTTTGGCCGATGTAGGTGTAGGCCATTCACGCACTGCAACCACCTTGGAGGGTTCGGTTGAAACCCCATCCTTTGAAATCACATGTCCAAGATATTCAATTTGTGAACCTCCAAACGAACATTTAGACCGCTTTGCAAATAGAGAGTGTTCCTTCATTGTGGCTAATACCAACTGCAAGTGTGCTACATGATCTTGGAAACTCGGGCTGTATATTAATATGTCATCGAAGAATACTAATACAAACTTCCTCAAGTACCTCTTAAAAATGGAGTTCATCAACCCCTGAAATGTAGCTGACGCGTTTGTCAGCCCGAAGGCATCACTCGAAACTCATAGTGGCCCTCGTGAGTCCTAAATGTCGTCTTGTGTATGTCCCCTTCAGCCATCCTCACTTGGTTATACCCAGAGCGAAAATCGATCTTTGAGAAAACCGAAGCCCCATGTAACTCGTCGAGAAGCTCATCCACCAATGGAATAGGAAACCGGTCCTTGATGGTTAAGTCATTCAGTCTTCTGTAATCGATGCACATACGCCACGAATGATCCTTTTTCTTTACCAATACCACCAGTGATGAGAACGGGCTCGAACTTGGTCTAATGATCCCGACCTCCAGCATCTCTTTGATCATCTTCTCAATAACATCCTTCTGAGGCGCGGGATATCTGTACGGTTTCTGATTGACCGTAACCCTTTCATCCTTGAGTGGAATCCTATGATCCACACTTCGCCTTGGTGGTAATCCCTTCAGATCGTGAAAGACCTCTTCATAATTCACCAATAACTCCTCCAATTCGTTCTTATTGTTCTGACTCCCAGTAACTGCAGCTGAGAACACTACCGCCTCCTCTACTGCTTCTCGTTGCAATGTCAAACTGCATAACTGAACTGAATGGAGTTCCTCTGTCTTGGACAACAGCTTCGACATTTTCTCTGAGGAGGTGAGCTTAATTGTGTTCCCTTCTCCTCCTTTATGCCGACATGTCCTCCCCTCAAGCGAGAACTCCATGGTGAGCTTGCTGAAGTTCCAAGTGATGTTTCCCAAAGTTAGCAGCCACTGTACTCCGAGAACCATATGATAGTTCTCCAAGGGAATCAGAAAGACATCTGCCGAGAATGTTTCTCCTTGCATATTCCACTTAAATTGCCTACACACTTGATTGCAAACCATTCCATTTCCATTGGCCACAACAACTCTTATCGGATTGATCTCCTCTGAGCTGCATCCCAATCTTTCCGCAAAAGCAGTGTCGAGGAAATTGTGGGTACTCCCCGAGTCCACTAGAACTTGTAGCCTTTTCCCTTTTATGCTCCCTTCAATCTTCATGGTGGAGCAATGCAGTGTACCTCGAAGAGCATGGAAGCTCCTCCTCTGTTGCTACCTCGACTGCTTCATTGTCTGGAGGATCGTCTTCGTCTTCTTCGACCTCAATCGTAAATAACCTCCTCCCTTTATTGCACCGGTGGCCCGCTACATATTTTTCTGGGCACCAGTAGCAGAGCCCCTTGTCTCTTCTATCCTCCAGCTCACGGTTAGACATGGTCTTGGGTGTGGGGCTGTTTGCGGTTTGCCTGAAGCTATGCTGAGAAGTCTGTGTTATTCCTCCTTTTGGTGGTGCACTGTATTGTGTTTTATTGTATCCGATCATCCTCTGTTTGGACTGTGAGAAGAGTATATCACTATGCATCTTGGCTAGTGAGTAAGCTTCCTGCAAGCTTGAAGGCCGGAATAGTCTCACCTGTCCTTGCAATATCGGTTCCCGCCCTCCCATAAAGAAACTAAGGACTGCCTTCTCCGAAATGGATTCTGTCACCTGCACCTTATTTAGCAGTATATCAAACCTCCGAAAATAATTTGTGAGTGAACCTTCTTGCCTTACGTTCTTCAGCTCCAAAACCGGATCCCCATATAATTCCTCACCAAATCGGCCCTGCAGAGCTTGAATATAATCCGACCACGTGATTTTCCGACCTTGATGATTCCACACTCTCGTGATTCCTTGGTGCCACTGTAAGGCATCACCCTCCAGGTGTATAATGGCAATTTTCAGTTTAGCATCATCAGGAGTATCATCAACTTCAAAATAGTGTTCACAACGGAAAATCCAGCCAGGCAAATCATATCCATCAAATCTAGGGAAATCAACCTTACCGATATGGTAGTGTCGACGGTCGCGGTCGCGATGAAGCTCGGGTGGCTGATGCTGCGTTCCTACTGGTGGTGGTGTTGCTCTGTCCTGTGGCTCTGTTGCAACCTTATCACCCGCTGTGGATAAGGTAGAGTCAGATCCTGCACCAAGGATGCTCGTGTTCATCATCTTCTCGGTTTGGCGCGAGGAAACCAACTTCAGCAGTGATCTGATTTCGTTGAGGCAAGTTGCGTGGCGGTCGGCAGTAGCTAACAACTTTTCATTCGCCATGAGAAGTTCCGATAAGGTCTTGCTCTGTTCTGACAACGCACGGCCCTGTTCCTCCAAGGTTGCGTCCACTCGATTATCACGTTGAGCTCTCGTCTCTGCTGCCATGATACCTTCTGGACTGGTGGCGGCGTAGACAGTGGAAGCTTCTGGCTCTGATACCAGAATGATACGATCCAGATCCTTGGACCGTACCACATCTCACAATAACAGAAAAGTAGGGAGAGAGAGAGAGAGAATTAAGGGAGAATAGAGATTCTTTTGTATAATTCAGCATAGAGAATAACATCATCCTACACCTCTCTTAAATAAGGACGACAGACTAACTAACTTGGCTAACCTCGACCCTGATTTATTTAACTACGGTCGGACTACGATTTACTCAGGTCGGTTCGTATTAGAAAGTTCTAATGTAAGGATTGGAGATATGCGACGAGGAGGAGATTGATGAAAACGATGATGGGCGGACTAGACTCCATCACAATCTTGGAAATGTCTACTTGTCACTGAGGATGTGGGATAAGGCTAAGCACAACATTGAGAAAGATATTATAATCTGTAAGAATATTGGACACGTAGAGGGCGAGGCAAAGGGTTATATAAATCTTGGGGAACTTCATTTTAGACTGCATAAGTATGGCGCTTAAATTGGCAAAATTAATGGAGGATGAGGATGCTTTGGTTCAGCAAATTAACGAAAATATAGACACGTTGAAGGAGGCAATTAGGCGATAGATGATTTGAAGAGTGAGGAACAAAATTTGAAGAAGTTGGCCCGGAACTTGGTATCTGCTAGAGGCACTCCTGCTGAAAGGAAGTGTCTGTTGCAGCAGAACAAAACTCTTGATTGCCTCATTGAGAAAGCAACTATGATATGTGCTTGGACGAGAGTAAGTTCCATTGTCTTGGATTAAATAAGTAATCTTCAATATAATTGGGAAGAGGTTATTAAGCATTTTGTATATTTGACAGCATCTTGAATTTGCCAAGCAAAAAAAAAGCATCGCTGGTGAGCTATATGACAAAGAAATGCTGAGTGAGTCTGGAGAATCATACGAGAAGCTGAGAAACTTTAGCAAAGCACTGAAATGGTATAACAAGGGCTTGCAGATGTACAAGTCTATTGAAAATATAGAGGTTAGTCAGATGCAAGTCATTTGATTTTACATAAAGACTTAAAGTTAGCTGACTTTTATAGGAGTACCTCCGGTCTTGGAAAATATTCGATGGACATGGGTAATGTATATTGTATATGTTGGTTTTAGGATAATGGGTCGCCCATAAGTGGGAGCCCATTTACATAAGCCCAGTTGTGTATCTGGCCTTAAAACCTATCCCTCTATATATCAGTATATATAGGGGTGCTCAGGGTTTGGAAAACCTGATGATGACAGTGATGCCCTAGCCGCCCTACAGTTTAGACAGAGGTCAGTAGCTGTGGTATTATAGGTCATTGCCCGTCAAACCGTGACGTGTCCTCCCGTCTGACAGACCGTGATCCCAACCTCAGGCAGATCCGCTTCCGCTAAGACAATCGTTCAGGGAGGTAACTTAATTATGTGTTATGTTGTACCTTAATCGATTGCATGTGTTTCGTACATCAATTCCCAACATTGGTATCAGAGCCACAGTAGGTTGGTTTCCGAATTGTCGAATTTCAGAAAAATCCCCACCGCGGTCAGTTGTGACCGCGACGAGCCCCAGCCACCACCCGAGGCCGAACCAGAGGCGGCGGCGGCCTTCGTGGCCGCAGCTCAGCCCTTACTGGCCTCAGCCACCGTGGCTGCCGCCAAGCCGAGGCTGACTGCAGCCTCGGCCACAGCTGGCCGCAGCCAGGCTGTGGCCAAACGACTGGTCGCCGTGGCCTTTGTGGCCACGGCTCCAGTCGCCGAGGTTGGGGTGAGGTCGGCCAGTGATGGCCGACCCACCCCCGTGGCCAGCCTTCGTGGCTGGCCACTCCCTCACGGTGGAGAGGTCGACCAGCTGTGGTCGACCTCGACGGGAGGGCGAGGTCGGCCCTTGGTGGCCGACCCCCTTTCGTGGCCAGCCATGGTGGCTGGCCACCTCCAATGGCGGCTGGCGGCAGGCTGCTAGGGTTTTGAACCCTAGCAGCAAGTTCATCTTCCCGTTGGGGAAGATGAACAGTGTTGGTCCGGTTCTTTGTGAACCGGACCGACTTGACGTGAACCGGAATGGTTCATTTCGTGAATCATTCCGGTCTGATCCAGTCTGGGCCGGTTCGGTCTAAGCCAGTTGGTTTGAGCCGACTGGTTCGATTCAGTCTAGACCAAGCGGTTTGAATCGATCGGTTCGGTTCAGACCGACTGATTGAACCGGTTCAGATGGTTTTGTGCTATCTGGACCGGTCTAAGCTAATTCGGAGGCACCGGGCCACCTGAATTGGTCCGAAATAAATTTGGTGCCGATCCTGGATCCTCTGTGGGTCCTAGTGGTTTATTTTAGTCCGGTAAATGTGCCTGGAACCTTTCATAAATAATTTCTGGGCTAATTTAATTAATTGTTAGACCAATTTAAATTGTTGGGAGAGCCTTATATTGTTTTACGTTGCATGACTAGATAGGTAGAACGTTGTGTGGGTTCCTTGAGTTCCCTGGTTTACTTTGTGTTTTCTGCAGGGTAGATAGTTTTGCCTTACTTTATTTGATTGGCTCTTGACTCCATGACTGGTAGAATTGACTAGGTTGTGATTGTTGAGATCCCAGCATAGTGTGTGAAATTGGTCTAACATGTTAATTACTTTTATTTGTTGTGACTTTAGTCCCTGAATTTTTTTATTTGTTGAGACTTTGGTCTCCAAATTTTTATTCATGGTGATTTTGATCCCCAAACTTTTGGTTAGGGTGACTTTAGTCCTCAAAGTTTTGAAAATTACAAATTAGCCCCTAATTAATTTATTTTTGAAAGGTATCAATATATATGTGTGTATTGAACTGTGTGTTTGTTACCTTACTTGCATAGGATAGATTACCTTGGTAGGGAGATCTAGTTCTGGCATAGTCTAGGTAGCAAACTTTTAGGATTGTCCTTAGTATCCTTTCGGAAGTTTGGATGAGTACGAACTACACCTAGGGAAATGTTCCTGAGTGTGAACCGGTCGGTTAGTCTGCGAGGTTCTCCGAATTTCCTTGAATAATTCTAGGACAATTGTTTTGTGTAAGAGTCGAACACTTTGGTTTAGTGCGATATGTTTGACTCCGGTCCTTTGTGGACTGTTGGTATAGACTGTGTTTCGATTGATAGTAGTGACTTTAGGACATGCTTAGAGACGGGGAGTGCTTCTCGGCATAGCTAGAGTTGTCCTCCGGGTTTAAGTATGTTCTCAAGTTTGTCCTATCGGTCTGAGACTTGTCTTTTACATGCAATAGAACATTGTTCCTTGTGTCTCCATGATCCTATTAGAATTTCCTTTAGTTAGAGAAATTAGTCTGCCATGTAGAACATCATCACTTAGTTGGACAAAGGTCTTAGACTTAATGGTGAGCACTATAAAATTCGGAGAAAGCATATAAAAATGGTCCTAAGTAGAAATCCATTAACTCCATCAAGAAGATTATGAAAAGACCCGATTCTGGAATAACGAATTAGCAGAAGGCTTTCCATTTGAGTGGGAGGTTAATGATGCTGAGACGTGCGCCATGATGCTGAGTACGGTGGATGAGTTTGAGCTTAACACACGGCTAAAGGGCTGTGGGATACTTTGCAGGCTAGAAATGGTTCTATACGACTGCTTAGTTGTGTTCACTCAACATTAAGTTTGATTCATACCTGATGAATCCTCAGCACTCCGCGAGATAGTATCTGAGGCATACGGCCAACATGATTGTGAAACTCAAGGAGAACGGTCAGTCAGTGACCGATGAGCAGCAAATCCAGGTCGTAATCTGCTCTTTGCCTAACTCCTAGAAACAGATGAAAATCTAAGTAACTCATTCTAAGGCCCTCAATACCTTTGAACACGTTCGAAGGCACTTTGAGTTGAAGAGGACAGACCCAAGGTCGCTGGACCTAAGGTTGATGCGCGTGTGGTGCCATCCTCTAGACCTAAGAAGAGTCGCTGAAGGCTAAGGAGTAATGCACAACGCAGTGGCGCAAATGCATTGAAGGCAAAGTAGACAAAGACTGAGGTGAACCCAAGGACTCCTCCGAAAACAACACCGCGACAATGTTCGCGTAAGGCCGAGAAGCCTAAATACAGGAAATGCTCCAACTGTGGCCAGTGGGTACACTTCGTGAATGCATGCCCTGAATCGATCTGACATGAATATCTTAATGGCTAATCTAGTGAGTTTTGTATTCCTAGTACAGATATGTTGACTGAGTCATGTCCTTTGTGGATTTTGGATTCAGGATCGACAAATCACATAGCCATGGATCGTAACGTTTTCGTAGAGTGCCAGAGTCCCGCGTGAAATTAGGTGGATTTACATCGACAACAACTTTTGTGTTGGAGTCGAAGGGATTAGAACTCGTGAGCTGCGCTTGCGCGGCGGTAGAGTTTTAGTCTGATGTCATATCCTCTATGCTCCGCAGATTCGCCGATATGTTATTTCAGTCTTAGGATTAATGAAACTCGGTTTTATATTATCTTTTCATGAATCTTCCGTCCAATTGTTTTTAGGTTCAACTTCGTTAGGCTTTAGTATTATTTCTGGTGGATTATTGTTTCGGATTTGGATTCAGGCAACAATAATAATTTCATGTTTTTTCTTCTACTCACGGATATGTTTGCGATGTGAATGAAAGACAAACTAGACTTGACTACAGAGGTCAACATAGAATGCAGCGGCTAGCCCAATGGGGTTTGCTGCCCAACATTCCACAAGTGGAGTCGTCTACTTGTGTAAGTTGTCTAGCAGAAAATTCCACCGGAAAGTCTTTTTGGTTAGGCACCTAGAGCCGAATTTCCCTTGCAATTCATCCATTCTGATGTTTGTGACCCTCTTAGTGCTAGGGTTCGGCACAGAGCACAAATTTTAATTACATTTACAGATGATTACACCTGTTAGATAGGAGGGTAAAGGCCCTCCACCCTGATTGTGGAAGAAGAGTATCTTTCAGCGGAATTTAACGGTTTATGTAATGAAAAATGGATCATTCATCAGTTGACGATCCCCTACACCCCTCAGCAAAATAGTTTTGCAGAGAGGCACAATAGAACGCTCCTTAAAATGGTTCGGTCGATATGGCGCATACTCAATTGCTGATTTCCTTATGGGGAAACACTTTGGAGACTGCTGCCTACATCCTAAACCATGTGCCGACGAAGACGGTTAACTCCACTTCATATGAGTTTTGGACTGGAATAAGTTCTGGACCTTCACCATATGCGCCCATTGGGGTGTGCCGCTTACACCCATGATTTCTCAAATAAGTTTGGGAAAGATTGGACCTAGAGGAAAGAAGAGTATTTTTGGTTACTCTGATACCTCCAGAGGTTATGTGTTTATAGCCGAGCAGGACAGTGAGAGTGTTACCGAGATCGAATCACGAGACGTAACGTTTGTAGAGAATGAATTTCCTAAGAAGGGAGAGATTGATTTGGATCGATCTCTATATGAGATTCAAGATCAAGTTGAGCAGACACATGTTAATTCGAGTGGGAGAGTTGAAACCGCAGATGATGAATCAGTTCGTCGTCTGCCGGATTCATCGCCTGCTAAAGCGAATGAAACAGATTCCGCTCCTGATGATCTTGTTGACAGTGGGAGCATTAGGGATCTCATTCTCAGCGGGAGTGATCATGGTCATACCCTGGTAGTAGTGAGTTGTTAGGCCGTGGGCTAGAACTAAACACCCTAATATCTGACGATATGGTTATTGTGCCGTAAAACGTTAGAGAAACTCTCAATGGAACCTTCTAAGAAGAATAGATGAAAGTAATGGAAGATGAGATGAACACTTTGGACTAGATGGAATCTATAGAATCTATAAGGAAGAACGGTGTTTGGACACTGGTCGACCTTCGAGAGGACATAGAGAAATAGAGCTAAATGGGTTCTTAAGATTATGGCTATGGGAGTGAGTCTAGATTTGGAACTGTAGTAGATAGATGTTAAGACCGTCTTCCTCAATGGTGAGTTAGAAGAAGAGATCTATATGGAGCAGTCTGAATGCTTTGTGCAGAAAGACCATGAGCACTTAGTGTGCAAACTTCACAAATTGATCTATGGTCTGAAATAGTTCGCTATGCAGCGGTACCGCAGATTTCATGATTTGTTCGTGGAAAATGGATTTCTCTTGAAGGATGAGAATCATTGCGTGTACACCAAAAATGGTCTGGACCGAACTTTGTGTTTGTGATTCTATATGTAGATGACATACTCATAGCTGTAAATAGCTTGGAGTTCCTCACACAGATAAAGGTCTGATTGTCTTCTCTGTTTGGGATGAAGGACATGGGTGAGGCGGCACACATCTTTGAGATTTAGATCTCGAGAGATTGTCGTAGGAGGCAGTTGTGACTTTCACAAGAAAGCTACATAAACAAAGTGTTGGATATGTTCAACATGAGTAACTGCGAACCAATTGAAACTCCAGTTTACATTGATCAACCTCTCAAAATGGATATATGGACCAGATAGATAAATTCTGTAGCTAAGTGCAATCGGAAGCCTGATGTGCGCAATAGCGTGTACTCGGCCTGATATTTGTCATGCAGTCGGCATGGTATATAGGTACCAAGCTGAACCCGGATTGAAGAAATGGTAGGCAGTCAATAGGATCATGTGATATCTTAAGGGCATCGTCATGCTCTCTGCTAGAGACTTGCTAGAGAATCTCTGGATGACTGGGTATAACGATGCGGGATATGATGGTGACTTTGATGAGAGAAAATCCACCGCGCATTGTGTTAATCGTCATTTAAGCCAAATTTGTGGGTCTTGTGTGGACCACTCAGTTGGTTGTATGGCTGAAGAGACTTCCGGATTGATTGCTGAGTCATTGGAGTCGCAATCTCCGTGATATAGAAACCCAAGTATCATAACAAGTTATAGCAAGTAGATATCAAGCGAAAACTATGTTAGAGACGTGGTTAGACACAAGGTGATGAGTTTGAAGTACTTGTCTACGGATGAGATGGTTGTGGGCCGTCTCTCCGACCTTGAAGAGGTAGTCTTTAGTGAGGCATGTGTAGTCTCTAGGACTGTGTAGACTTAGTTGATGTACTTCATTGGTTTTATTTCCCATACAATGTTTTTTTAACTTGAATTATATTTGAGTATGCATGTTTTCACAGTTTGAGTGTTTTGTGTGTTCTTACTGTGATTGTTTATTGACATATGTCAAAGTGGATTAGATCGCCCTCTCACACGGGTGATAGCTTCTATGCCTTTGTGGCTAGGTGAGGCTGGTGATAGTTTCTAGTTCTGAAAGTCTATTGGGATGACCGGAAAGGACTTTGTGTCCTGAACTATCTGATTTCGCACTACGACGGATTATGGTCTGTCAATCCACTCAGGGGTTGGATGGGAGTCTTTGTGACTTTTGGTTCGGGTACTTTTTGTGCCTGATGGACATCTGTACAGCATATGGACATATGCTCCATGGGAGAGGAGATATGCTGTAGCGCGCGTTCCATACCGCGGCGCACCCAAATACGACCATGGGTATGACCCGAGATGTGATCTTAACTCAGAGTCGTGTGAGACCCAGAGCTCTTTGTGTAAGAGCCACGTACGTACCCTCAGTACTCTGAACAGAGACTTGAGGTTCAGTTCAGTGTTTGCTATCTTAGTCCGTGCTCGATGGGCCTTCGACGTATTCCGCCCGGGTCCCGGTTCTAGAAAAGCGAGTTGAATTGTGCCGATGGTTTTGTGGGAAGAGGATGGTCATTATGGGATCTTCTCGATATTGTGTCCACTAGGTGGCCACCAACCGCGGCATTGGCTGCGGTTGTGGGCGCAATACATATATAGGTCTGAAAGATCCTTGTGCGGTCAGACCTGGAGAAAGATTACATGACCAAGGGTGCAGGGCACATTTCCACTGCTGGTGTGGGATCCGCGGGTCGCTACGTATTCTTAACCGGTGCGTAGCACTTTGCTCGTTGTGTCTGTCGGTCGCACGGCTGCCTCCTCGTATGTGACTTTACTGTATAATGAGATTCGTTCTCTTGGTGCTGGCTTAATGAATGAGCGCCCCCCACTTTGTGCGAGTGGGAGATGTTGGTTTTAGGATAATGGGTCGCCCATAAGTGGGAGCCCATTTACATAAGCCCAGTTGTGTATCTGGCCTTAAAACCTATCCCTCTATATATCAGTATATATAGGGGTGCTCAGGGTTTGGAAAACCTGATGATGACAGTGATGCCCTAGCCGCCCTACAGTTTAGACAGAGGTCAGTAGCTGTGGTATTATAGGTCATTGCCCGTCAAACCGTGACGTGTCCTCCCGTCTGACAGACCGTGATCCCAACCTCAGGCAGATCCGCTTCCGCTAAGACAATCGTTCAGGGAGGTAACTTAATTATGTGTTATGTTGTACCTTAATCGATTGCATGTGTTTCGTACATCAATTTCCAACAGTATAGAACAAAGGAGAAACATATTGCTATCATGTTTAATACTTACTGGTACTTACTATACAATGCTACCGTTTTTAGGGGCAAGTAAGGGCGATGCTCGGCATTGGCAATGTTTTGGACATTGATGGAAATTGGGATTCTGCACTTGATACTTTCGAAGAACGCTACAGGTAATAATACATCCGTATTTGTTTCGTAATCCTTATAATTGAGTTTTCTTTCATTCCTAAATCATAGTGTCACCACACAATACGACATGAATGCTTATTCATGGAATAGCTTATACAGCTGAATTAACCAATCATAAATACGAGGGGAATGCCTTAGTCTCTAGAAATTCAAAATTGATATCAATCGATAATATTTGCTTGTGACTGGAGAACACGGATCAGTTTTTTTTTTAAAATTCTTTTGGAGTTTGCAAATTAGTTCCCCAATGATTCATTTGACCCATTTTAGGATTGCCCGTGGGGCGGGTCTTTCTTGCTTAGAGATTACTGCTCTGGAGAACATGCACTACAGCCATACGATGAGATACGCCAACGCTGAAGAGGCAAAGTAAGTTGCTTAATCAGTTATGAAGATAACAACAGTTTAAAATCATAAGTGAAATTGATGATCATGAGTTCACATCTTTTGTGTAGGCGATTGCGGATTATTATTGATGATTTGAAGAAATGTCTAGAAAAGAAAGAAGTGGAAAACGTAAGAGAAGATTGCTGCTCTGAAACGGACACCGAAGGGAACCATGATTTGCCTATCCCTAAGTCCGGTGTATGTAGTTCCCCAGTGATAAGTACATCTAATTATTGCGGCACAAGACATCAAAACAACGTGGATGGATTAAAGGATGATTCTCCCTTAATACCATTCGTCCGATCAAACAATTCTTCATTCAAGAAGCTTAATGTTCACGTGAAGCATATAACAGCTTCTCCCGAAAATGCGTCCAAATCATTTCGTCGTAAACGTGCTCGGTTAGTCCTTTCTGATGATGAGGACGAAAAACACTTTAGTAGAGAGTGTTCAAAGGGAAGTCTTTTGGAATGCTCTGCTGAAGGATCTGTTTACAGAAATAAAGTACCTGTCAGTCTTGAAGAAAGTGTATGTTCTTACAAGAACAGTACGTTTAATAAAGTATCTTCGCAAAGTGGCAAACAAGAAATGTCACGCAGTGATGAAGTTGTTGCCTATGATGCTCTTTCGGGTGGATCAACATCCAACTTCAGTTCTTTGCGTAGCAAGACTCCTCACCATTTGGAATGTCAAGCTACAGATGAGAACGACCATAACAATATATGATTCATTGAGAAACATTCTTGACTAATCCATCTATACCAAATGTTCGACGGACACCGACATTTATGCAGGCAAAGATATCATGAAATCAAACCTTTTTTATTTATTTATTTGAAACTCTTAGAAAGAACAAGACCAGACCATCGTGTACATTTCCAGATGACATGGCCAGAACACTTTATGATTGATTGAGAATGAGAAGCATTCTGTGTATATTTTCAGATAACATGACCAGAACACTTTATGATTGATTAAGAAGCATTCTTAATTAATCATCTACACTGTTACAAATACGAAATATGATTGAATGACACCGGAATTTAAGCAGGCAAAGAAATCAGCTAATCATCATCTCCATCACTTTCGAAAACTTCTGTGCCACGATCTGCTCGACTATTTCATCGTCATTCTTTCCTGCCAATTTTCGCTTTAGAATTCCCTCTAGGATTTAAGGGATGGCATCTTCATCACCATCATAGAATGAATCCTCCTTTTCAGCTCTACACGAAAAAGAAAAAAAAACAGACGTGATATCTTCTGAATCATGTGGTTGAGTTAATGAGCAAGAGCACCGAGAAGACGGCTGACCTTGGTCCGTCGAGGAAGAGGAAATCTGCTGATAGCGCTAACGTCGTCTATGATGGAAATGTTTACAGACACACCATTGTGGCTGCTAATGGGTTATCGGAGAGCAGCTCCACTTATGAAAATTCTACCAAGAAACTTGTTGTTTATCAAGCAATATAATTTGAAGAATAACATAAAACAGAAGCAAAATATGCAGAACTTGGATTGATTTTATTCGATCTGCAATTAGGAATTTATACAAGAGATACTACCTATTTTTAGCTAATTAACCTAAAATCCCGATTTTGAAAATATGCACTTCAAATTGCATTCCTCATGATCGTGTTTTTGATTATTGCAGGTTGTGAAAGATGGATATCAATGGAGGAAGTATGGTCAGAAGGTGACAAGAGACAATCCATGTCCCAGAGCTTACTTCAAATGTTCTTTTACTCCAAGCTGCCGTGTCAAGAAGAAGGTGAGCTTGAGTCAAACCTTCGTTAGATTGTTTGTTGGGCTTCCAAATATGATCTTATGAAACCAAATATTTTGAAATCTTATGGTGAAGTAAATTACATTGCCGGTAAATAACTTTTATGTGTCACCAGTAAAATGGTTTTGCCGGTAAAACAAGGAGATAGATACTAGGGATATATTGCATACTTAGATATTGAGGGTTAAGGTGTATTTTAAAAAATTAAAGGTTCAAAATGCATATAAACCGAGGTTCAGGGTGCATTTAGCTCTACTTAATTCTACAATACCTTTTTGGCTTTTGTAGTACTGATTAGAAGGGCTAATAATTTAGGACACTACATCATAGGGCTACACACATGTACATGAAAAAATATTGTATTCGTACATGTATACGATAAGACAACACGAGCAAAATAACCCGTGTTAATATTCGTGTCAAGTATTATAATATAATATGTACGAAAACACGATAATATTATAATGGTCAATCCAAGTGTCTTTAACTTTTAACATATTCATGTTTAATAACTTTTAAAACTTTAATTAGTTATTTATTTGTGAAATTTTATTGATATGCATAGTTTCTAACTAATAGATTCATTATCGTATATTAGTTAAAAATCTCATATGTCCATGTACAACAGATTAATTTAATAAAATTTGACAACATGAGATAACAAATGGATGAACATGAGATAACAAACGGATGCTTCATCTATTGCTTGGATCGCTGCTTCACGAGTTTGATGGTGAGATGATCCTAAGAACGTAGATATGAGGGATAGGTTGGGCGTGACCATGAAGAAGTTAGAACTGTTGTTTGTCGTGCCCAAGAAGCGTAGGATTTGAGGTGGACACAAAACCTTAATTATTCAAAAGTTGTTCAACTTGATGTATATGCCTTCATTTTTATTGCAACTCTTTGAGTTTATTTTCAGTATATAAAGGAGAAATTACGTTTAAATTAATGCATTTTGTATTAATACATATTATTTATCGACAATGAGAAAACTGTGTAGTTACTGTTTGATAATAAAACTATTAATTCAGCATTCACTTGCACAGAGTTTAAGGTTTTAAGACAATTGATATTATGTCATGCTATCAAATCATCTATCATCTATGACTGCAAAATCTTAAGTTTGGAAAGAACTTTAAGCTCTAACGATAAGCCTTTACTAATACCTTAACAAAGATAATTTCACCATGTGCTAGCCTGACTTATGGAATGAACACCCAAAACCGAAGTTGATCTAGCAATCTTTTCAAATGGAGCTGTCATGAAAATTGGATTTGCATCATAACTTTCCGACGATTCGGTAGCAAAATCTTCATGAATTTCTTCCCTAATAAGAGGTAATTGCGGACAGTTGTTTAACCCTTCCAAGATCATGGCTACGTCTTTCATTGTAGGTCGTTGCCTCCCGTACAAGTTCAGGCATCTTATTGCAAGATCAGCCACTGCAACAATCTGTTTGTCTTTGTTGTGGATTTGTATTTGCGGATCTATGATTTCAAACAATTGATCCTTTTCCATGGATTCAATAAAATATGTTGCTAGGTTTTTGCCTTCCTCGGCTCGTTTTGAACATACTGCCTTTTGTCCGGTTAAGAGCTCAACAAGCACCACTCCAAAACTGTAAACATCACTTTTATCTGTACACTTACTCGATTGGAAATATTCTGGATCTAAGTAGCCAAACGTTCCTTGAACTCGCGTCGTGACATGAGTTTGATCAAGGGAAACGGATCTTGACAAGCCAAAATCTGCTATTTTCGCACAATTCATTTCATCCAAGAGTATGTTTGTAGACTTGATGTCACGATGGTATATTGGAATAGATGCAGCACAATGCAAATACGCAAGAGCTCCAGCAACTTCTATAGCGATTCGTAAACGTATCTCCCACAATATGGATCGTTCTTCATAAGGAGGGGTATGGAGATACTGGTAAAGAGTTCCGTTTGGAATGAACTCGTAAATGAGGATAGGTTCCTTGCTCTCCAAGCAACAACCAAACAACTTCACAATATTCCTATGATTTATCTGAGAGAGAATGAGAACTTCATCGATGAACCGTTGAACTTCATTATGCAAGACTTTGGATTTCTTAATTGCAACAATTCTTCCATCTTTTAGCATGCCTTTGTAGACAGTTCCTTGACCGCCTTGCCCGAGTATACGATCTTTGTTGAAATTGTCTGTAGCCTTCTCTAACTCGTTGAGCTCGAACATTTTGCATCTAACGAAATTTCCTCGTAGAGAAGCGAATTGTTGTTGTAGCAAAACACCGCCATTCTTTTTAAAGAACTTATGCCTAAGCTTCCTTTCCCTTTTTCGTTGCATGATTTTGTATAATTGCCACAACAGAACAAATAAAGCAACGGAACCAATCCCAACTCCTGCCCCTACACACACCCAAAAAATGAATTAATTACATAGTTACATAATTATTTAATAGAATATTATGATACAAGTTGAACTTGCATTGCATTTATTTAGAAAACGAACCTAACATTGTAAAATTAAAAGCTCTTTTCGGTTCGGTGAGCATCCCTTTCCCTAAGCTATATGCACAATTAGGGATGAAGCTATCAAGAGATGAGAGGGGGCAATTGTCCCCTCAACTTTTAATTTTGTGTAAATTTGACCCTAAAAAATGTAATAATTTTTAATTTAACCATTTAAATTGTACATTTGCCCCTACTGATTTTTTTAATTCAACTATTTGTCATTACTCTAATACTTGTCCCCACTGGATAAATTTTTTGGCTTCGTCCTTTTGCACAATAATAACCACTAATTCTGTTTTCACAAACTTTAGGGCAACTATTAAGAGAAGAATTTTGACATTTGTCGATATTTGCATTAAATTCGTCGATATCTGCATTAAATTGTTAAAAATATATTTAAAAATAATTAATATATCTAGTGAAGATTAACATATTTTTGTATGTCAACTTTATCTCAAATTAGAGAAGTTTTAGTGCTTTGAACGTTCTATTCGATAGAATTTGAATTCGCATAATTAAGGCTCGAATTCCCCTTAGCAAAGGATTCCCAAATATGGAGCGGTTCTGATGGACCACAAAAAATCGCGGACCCTGGCTAGGGGACCTCCGGTATGGCTTGAATCGAGTCGAGACATGTTTGAAACATTAGCGTAAGTTTGTAGGGTTTAATTGTAACATTTAGAAAAATATTTGGTTAATTTTGCAAATATGAAAACTATTTAACGGAATTTTTTAACAGAAAACTAACGGAGGTACCAATTACCATCATTTTCAAACATATTGAATCATTAACCATCACAAAAAAACAAGTTGAACGAAAAACAATATTGTGCAAACATGTTGAACCATTTTCAAACTTTTTTCATTTTTAAAATTAAATAGAAGTCATCAACAAGAAAATAGAGCTAAGAATTGGGACTGGATTTAAAAGTGTGAAACTATACCCAGAATAAAAAATTTCTTATGGTTATGCAACCATGATAGAATAGCGTCAGCTAGCATGCTCCACAAGAGGGGTTTGAACATAAATCATGGGTGTCAAAATTGTTGGGAGTGATGAGGAAAACAACATTCATATCCTTCAGGATTGCAAAGTGACCAAAAAAGCTTGGACAAATATAGGTCTTCCGCAAAACTTGATAAATTTCTTTTAGACTAACATTTACACTTGGTTGAGTTCAAATTGCAGGAATTAGGAACCTCATACGAATGAGATCGAATGGAGATTTATTTTCACTTCTACCGTTTGGTTTATTTGGAAAAACAAAAACTCTTACATCTTTAGTACCCCTTCTATTAGCATTAGCATCACTAATCTTGCTGTAGTACAGGCTAAAGAGATAATGACTTCTTACTCAAGAATCAGGGACACTCGAGAGAAGAATACCTCTCAAGTAGGATGGACATAGATGATTCGACACTTGGACAACCGGATCAAACAGGATGTAGATGGGTCCTTAGGAACGAAAGGGGAGAATGGATAAAGGGATTTCAAAGACGTACTGGCATCACAAACAACTTAGTAGCAGAACTTTGGGAAATCAGAGATGGATTAATGGTGACCAAGAATCTAGAAATTGAAGCAATTCACGTAGAATCAGATGCACAAGAAGCGATAAATTTGATCATTCAAGATGATAATGCTGACAGACCTATCATGGCGTTAATTCTGAATTGCAGGAAGCTGATCTCGAACTTCAAGGAATGTAAGATATAACACATTTTTCGGGAAGGAAATGGAGTAGCGGACGCTCTCGCTAAGGATGCGGTTAGAATGGACGAACAATTTACCACTTCGATAGAACCACCTATGGGGATGCTAAATCTTTGGTTTGATAGATTAGGGAAAATTCATCCTAGACGTATCTCTAATTATATTACTTAGTATGTAATCTATACTTTACTTCTCTACCAAAAAAAAACAATGAAGAGAAGTAAACAGAGATTCATTATTACCTATTCCTAACTTGATTCCTGAATTGGTCTGCTCTTTTGATTTTCCTGCACCATCATCACCTAACACCAAAGCCATGAGATTGACAGACAAAAGAATCTAATGTTGCCATTCATATTAATTATACTATGCAAATAGATAGATACATAGATATCAGTCATATAGTTTGCACTTTTCAGATACCCAACTCATTCAATAATATTATCTATACCTTCTGTGTTCATGAGTAAATTGAAGATATATGTGTGGACGATACGACTTGCAGGACCCAACAAATTAATGATCCCAGCAGCATACAGAATGGTGAAGTAATAACACTCCCACTCAGAACCATGAGTAGTTTCAAAGAGCTTGTCCTTGACTAGGAAAGTTGAATTTTTACACGATATGCAGTTAGAAAGTTTTGTGAGGTCTGAGCGGCACGTGGAGTTGAGATTGGTGAACTCGGTTTTTGATTCCAGGCGTTTGACCATGTCAGTGCTGTTCTTTATAGATGCACAGCTATTCTCTGAGATTATAAACTTAGAGGGGTCCAAGCAAAAGGAGGTAATATTGGTAGGTAAGTTCAAAGAATCAAGCTTTGACTGGAAACTTTGGAGGCAAGAAACTGATGTGTTGAGGTCGGGTAGCTCGAAAAAGTTGGTCTCATTCTCATGGAGGCGTTGAGCAAAGGCGATTCCATAAAGGGACAGAAGAGTGTTGCAGCAGGAGTTGTTTGAAGAGTGGAAGGAGGAGAATGTTGCATGGTTTTGGCATGAGGATTTATTCCATGGGATGGTGAGGACGTAGCTGAGGTCCATGGGACAAGTTACGGCTAAGGTTAAGGGGATTGTAGAGAAAGAAGTCAGTAGAGAGAGAAATAAGAAGAGAAATTTGTCGAAATGATTCATCATCATCATCTGTCTCTCTGAACCCAGAAACAAGAAGAAGAAAAGAAGAAGAAGAAGAAGAAGAAGAAGAAGAAGAAGAAGAAGAAGAAGAAGAAGAAGAAGAAGAAGAAGAAGAAGAAGAAGAAGAAGAAGAAGAAGAAGAAGAAGAAGAAGAAGAAGAAGAAGGAGGAGAAGAAGAAGAAGGAGGAGAAGAAGAAGAAGGAGGAGAAGAAGAAGAAGGAGGAGAAGAAGAAGAAGGAGGAGAAGAAGAAGAAGGAGGAGGAAGTAGAGAGAGAAATAAGAAGAGAAATTTGTCGAAATGATTCATCATCATCATCCTCTGTCTCTCTGAACCCAGAAACAAGAAGAAGAAGAAGAAGAAGAAGAAGAAGAAGAAGAAGAAGAAGAGTTTTTTCCCCTGTAACTTGTAGAACAAATTAATTCGGGGGTTTGTTCATTGGAAGTTGACTTTGACTAAGAAAAATCAGATATGCTGGAAATTTCTTTGAAGCTGCTGTCAGGATGACTAACGATAGAAGCCGAAACTGTAATTACCCGTGTACCCCTGCTATGGAAGGACAAATCATTCACATTTATGGAGAATGAATGTTGTTCTGTACTGATGAAGAACATAAACTTTATAGTCCTAGCCAGGGCAATGACAACCCTATAAATACTACCAGGTAAAGATATATGGACAAGAGCTTCACCAACCCTTCAAAGAAGTAAAAGATTACTACTGCTATGTGAAAGTTAAGGTGCATTCAGTACATACTTGATGGTTGTAGTGGTCCATGGCAGGTCCCTTGATGAGCTCCATTGATGCAGAAACAACTAAATTCGCGCAATGTAATGTTGTAACCACATGCTCCCGAAGAGTTCATGCAAGCTAAACACTCAGTGGCGTTTATTAGAGTCCCCCAGTTCACCTCGAACCCTTTTTCCAAAGCATCCCAAGTAATGATGTTGTTATCAGTAAGTTCTTGAGCTGCAGACTTGAGCATCGGAATCATTAGGGTGTTTTGGCAGGTTAGATTGAAGAAGGATTCACGTGTCTGAGTAAGATTCAAATAACCACTACCATTACCACAGCTGAGCAGTTTGAGTTGGGGTGAAGAGGGGGGTGATAGTGGCCAGCAATTCCACCGTAGTGTTGCGTTCAAATCATTGTCCGTAAGTTTAAAATGATGATCCAAAGTGAAAGGCTTACTTGATTCCGGACAATTAAAGTGCAATAGATCCTTCCTAACAACGATCAAGCTCTGCTTCTCCTTGATTATCTGACGTACCTGATAAGTTTCGTAACCTATCTTCAGAGTAAGCATGCCTTCGTCACATTCAACTCCATAATCGGGATGACCGCAGTAATTTGCTTCTTCATCGTTTTTCAAGCTGAAAGGGTAAGTGATCTTAAATCCCGCACAGCTTGCAGATGGGGCGCTGCAACGCCAGTACCAATCATCTAAGAACGATGTCGTCTTTAAGAGAAGAGAACTCGAGATGCCAGAGCTCCTCCTCCCATATCTCAAAGGAAGCATCTGCTTTCCGCAATAACCTTCTTCGAACAACGCAACCTCGCAGTTGCAATCGTTCACACACTCTTCTCGACAGGCATCCTTCGATTGGGTTTGGACAACGGAATACGAGTTATTTAACCACAACGTGTTCGTAACTTCGCTCATGTCGTATTTTATGTTCTTGTAGATTCCAGCACACCCGATGGCAATCGAGTTCCGCTGGCAACCACCCATTTGATCGTTATCTTTTACGAGTGTATACCCTTGCAGGCACTGGCAAGTCATTTCGAGATCGTCCGTGCAAAAGGCATTCAATCCGCATAAACCCTTCGGATCACACTTATCGGTCGGGAACCCCGTCACGACCGACCAGTTCCCTCTCCGGGTCATGTTATAAGAATACAAACGGAAGATCCCGTCAGGATCTAGGGTTGCACGGTAGATGAAGTTAAGCTCAGGAAGTCTTCCATCGGTGAGAGACACAGTCAGACCTGCGTCGTTGAAGGTGTCAATCCGACCATCACTCCTCAGAGTAAGTTTCACATTAGTCCCTGGATTTCCTTGATCTGAAGACCAATAACCATACGGTGTTTCATACGGAGCTGGATACGGATACATCCCCACGTAACCATTTAGCTGCATGGTGATCTGAAACCTCCCAGTCGACGTATCCTCCTCCGAAACCCTAGAATACATCACTTTTTCGGTACCGAGACTTTGGTTCACCAGAATGGTGTCCGTAGGGTTATCGAAGCTCTGCCACGTTACATTTTTGGCAGCGTTGTAGAGGGCGAAGTTGCCTGAATCGAGCATGGAAGCCGTTTCGCCACTAGCAATGGTGAGGTTCTGTTGTGGCGACTGCAACTCGAGGTTTCCGTCCGTGCTGAAACGCAAGACCGAAATGTTTGACAACGGAGGTTTGTCGCGAGCAGCTGTCCATACGACGGTTCGTTCGGGAATTCCGATCATGAAGATACCGACAGAATATTGGTTTCCTCGAGGATAGAAACCGAAGGCATAGAGTCCTGAAGGAGAGGGCCAGTAACGAGGGTTCGTGGTCGGAGATAAGGTAGAGCCACGGGTAATGTTTGAGATGGTTTCCTGGGAGTGAGAGGTTGTTATGAATAAGAATAACGACGTGAGAAGATGAAGATAGAAGAAAGAGGCAGCCATGGAAGATAGGGTTGAAAGAAAGTAGAGGATGATTTTCCTTCTTGGGTTTGGGTTGGATGATCCACTTATTATAGGGAAGTGAGGAGTTGACCTGAGTTGACTGATTAAATTCTATTATGGGAGTGATTATCACCTAAATAACAACCACCTTATACAACTTGTATTTCATCCTAAAATCAATTGGTGATAAAAGAAGTTAGCTTTATTGTATATATGATGCATAAACTTTAGAAACTCACTGGTGTGGGATAGTTGTCGCAGTGGACGTCAACACTTCCCCGCACTGTGACGACTCATATTTTTATTAAAGACACGACACCGACATATTTAATCCAGACGGGTTGGGACTCAACAAATCCCTTCTCATGTCGTCCAGGCTCGACACGAACTCTGGTACGTGGAGTAAACAAGACATAACAAACCCATATCGGGTACCCATAATGGGAAACAACCCAACACCGTCAAACGGAACCTGACTCTGATACCATGTTAAATTTTATTATCGGGGTCGAGTCACACCTAAATAACAACCACATTATATAAATTGGGTTTTATCCCAAAACCAATTGGTGATAGGAGGAGTTAACCTTATTGTATATATGATGTCTAAACTTTAGAAACCCACCGGTGTGGGAGAGCTATCGGAGTGAATTTCAACATTTATATATAATCAAAACCATCTTAATATGCGTAGCGATTGAGTACTTTATTTTTACTTAAAAATCTCGGGTTTGAACTCTTAAAATGAAAAATATGCATGGATAGACTATACGGTTTGCTCGAAGTTAAAATATGAAGGCTTGACTAAGACAAATCCAACTTGGATCCTAAAATCGGAACGTAACATCGTTAATGACATTTTTATCGTAATTCCATGATTTAATGTAGTTATAAAATATGTTATATAAAAGTTCATGAGATATACGAGTTGTATGAGTTACGTGAGTTCTATGAGAGACATGAGCAACAAGTGACACTTGTGTATCGTATGAGTTCACAATTGTGTGGTCAACCTAATAAATTCATACCATACAAATATTTAAATGAAACACTTATTCACAATCATGCAGGTTTACCTGCGAATCCATATGCTATATTTAAGTTTTAAAAATTATCTTGTCAATAATTATAAATAGTATTTAAATTGAATTACGAATGATATTTGAATCGTATTTATTTTAACACCCATTAATAGTACGTTTAATTTAATAAGGGGAACCATCGTTTTGTCGTTCCACCAGGGTTAATCGGTTGATATCGTCCAATAGAAAACGAGACGGGGTCTTTACTCCATTGTGGGGAAGACGAAGACTAAAGACTTTGAAGCAGCTCTGAAAGCTATATTTCTTTGTAAAGTAGTTAAATTTACTGTTGATACTGACAGCCACCAGATAAAGACAAAAAAAAAAGGTAAAATACAAATTTTTATCTAAAATTTAAGTCGATTTTAATTTTCTCTCTTAAAGTTTAAAATTTGAAATGTTCGTCTTAATGTTTTAACCCGATGAAAAATCCTTCTTACCGTGAGTTGACCGTTTAATACGAACAGATTGAAAATCACGTTATTGTCATGTGATGTTTTAACAATTAATAGTGACGAAATTGCACTCTGCAACTTGAGACTGCTTCCAACTCTTCAATAGATTGAAGTCAAGGCAGACACAGATTCATCTAGAAATGAGGAAGGCAAGGCGGCCACGAATTCATCGGAGCCACGGATTCAGTATGGCAAGAAGAAGTTCTGTGGAGTGAGGATGTGGTCGTGGGAAAAGTGGGCGGCAGAGATTAGGGTTTCTTGGTCAAGGCAGACGAAGGAGATTCGCAGTGTTTTGGAAATAATAATAAATAGTATAACACCTGTATTTCATTTTCATACAATGATTCTCGTAGTTTACTTTGAAAGATTCGTGTGATTCATGCTGCAATTCCAAGAATTACTAGCTCTTGAAGAACGCATTGAAAACGTTGGTATTGGGTTGAACCAAGAAACCATTCTGACCCATTTGAAGCATCGAAAATATACAAAATTTGTAAATGTTGAAGCTGCAGTCGAACCCTGTTGCATTTTTTAGGTACGGACACTAAATTTGGTCTTGCAATGTTGGATTATGTATTTACATGAATCGAAGGCAAAACTAAACTGCGAATTTTCTGTATTTGTCATTGTTATGATATAGAAGTGTTGACCACTAAGTACTTGGAAATCGACGAGGAAAGAAGAGTAAGAATAACAACAACGAAAGCAATCCATTTTTTGATTTGTCCCCTTCACATGATTAATGACTATAGAAGTTGAAGTCAACTACAAGAGAAAGATTTCATTGATTGGAAGAAGATGGAGTTGTTCTTTCTTGCTATGGATTATGGATGACCTTAAAATGTCGAACAGTAAGGAAGGGAGACTGAAGAAGATGTAGGGTATCAACAGTCCAGTGAGGATATTCGTTTTCCAATGTGTTCGATCCAATACCAGCAAGTAGCTACATAGACAGAGAGAAGAAGAAGAAACTAGTTTTGCAGTAGAAAAAGAAACCAGTTCTGCAGCAACAGAAGGAATCGATTCTGCTCCAATGCCTATTCTTGTATTTTGGTTGGACTGATTGATGCTTAAAGAAGAGCAATTTGATCACTAAAAGAACATATGTCACGCACATAATCATATTTCGTTAAGAACAAACGGCTAAGTGACAGAAAGGGGGAATTTTTCATCCGATCCAAACATTAGAACTAAAATTTAAAATTTTAAACATTAAGTGAAATCTTAAATTCGGCTCAAAAAAAATCTTAAATTTTATTAGGGGGAAGCTCGTATTTTACCAAAAAAAAAAGAGTTTTCTGCCTAGGAGTAAGTCAACCTAGGGTAGCTCTCTATGGTAGCCTCGTTGAATCCGACCGGGACCACCTCCATATCTAGATGCTGTCTTGTCCTGTCTTCGTTTTCCATCCTGGCCCGTTGGTTGTTCCTGTTGGTACGAGCGGGTTGTAGTTTACGGGTGCAGAAGTATGATGTGAGTGTTACAGTGGTGATTAGGAGCAGGATTCCGATGGAGATTCCGATTCCGTAGCCGAGGCCTCCAAAGTCCAATGCTGCTATATTCGTCCAAATCCCGTCATTAGATGCGTCGTCGCTGTTCATGGTCTAAACCTGCAGCGAAGGAAGAAGATGTCTTTCTCTTTTCTCTCATGGATCATTCATTAGTTGTGGTGAAGCGTTTACAGATTCAAAAGTCAACGGAGGAGTTGCATTTGATTTAAAACTGTCTTCTTCTTCGAACTTCCTTTGATTCGAGGTTTGACTCAGGGGTTCCTTCTTCGAACTTCTTTCGACCAAAGCTGTATTGGTCAGCATACGGGTTGTTCTTTCGACGAGGTCCAGAGTCGGAGAAAGAGTTATCAGAGCTGGAGCTCTGGTTTGAGTGAGGATGAGGGTAATTCTGTCATTTTCCAACTTGAAAACACACGTGACTTGCACATATGCCCGAATCCGTCTGAAAATAACGGGAATATTACAAAAAGGGGGAAATTTTTATATTGTCCAAACATTATGACTAAAATTTAAAATTTTAAACATTAAGAGAGAATCTTAAATTCGGTCCAAGCTTTAGGGGGAAAACTCGTATTTTACACTAAAAACAATCATATTGTTAGAATGATTCTTCTGGATCTTCATTCAACCTCTGTGAGCCCAACCCAACATATATGGGTCGGGCTAATTTCAATATCCGGATCGTGTTCCGCAAGTAGGACTGAAATGGCAGTTGTTTTATAAGTTAAGGGACGAAATAATAATTTCCCCATCAAATTCAAACCACCCGCCATTTTGTTTTTGGCGCCAGTTGAAATCATCAGATTCAAAACGGATAGACTAGAATCGCAATTTCAATCCCTAACTATAGAATCCAAGAATCACCGAATCAGAGCACGAAATGCCCAGAGAGAACACGGAGTTGGCTGCAGCAAAGCGGTCGTACCGCAGCGCGAAGTCTGAGGGTAACCAGCAAGAAGAGGCGCGGTGGGCGAATGTGATCGGAGACATACTGAAGAACAGAGGCGAGTACGTAGAGACTCTCAAGTGGTTCCGAATAGATTACGAAATATCCTCTAAGTATTTTTCGGAGAAGCATCTGTTGCCTACGTGCCAGTCCCTCGGTGAAGTCTATCTTCGACTAGAGCACTTTAGTGATGCGCTCATTTACCAGGTACCGAACGAATTTCCTACCGGGTCTTGAGAATTTTGGTAAATATGGAAATGGTGATCTTTTAAGCAATTGGTAGCTCAGGATTTAGTTTTTAAAATTTTTGATGTGCAGAAAAAACACTTGGAACTTGCAATGGATTTGAATGACCTAATTGAGCAGCAACGAGCCAGTACTCAGCTCGGCCGAACGTACCATGCAATGTTCACAAAAACGGACGATGTTTATTCAATTCGGAATGCTAAGAAATACTTTAGGTCTGCCATGAATCTTGCTCAAGATCTGAAGGAGAGCCCGCCTGATAATAGGTCCTCATTTTTGAAAGAATACATCGATGCACATAACAACATTGGTATGCTCGAACTTGATCTTGATAACTTCGAAGGGGCTGAGAAAGTGATACGATCCAGATCCTTGGATCGTACCACAACTCACAATAACAGAAAAGTAGGGAGAGAGAGAGAGAGAATTAAGGGAGAATAGAGATTCTTTTGTATAATTCAGCATAGAGAATAACAGCATCCTACACCTCTCTTAAATAAGGACGACATACTAACTAACTTGGCTAACCTCGACCCTGATTTATTTAACTACGGTCGGACTACGATTTACTCAGGTCAGTTCGTATCAACACTCCCCGCCTAAGAAGAGACCTTGACCTCAAGGTCAAAGTCGGGATATTTCTTGCAGAAGTCATCAGAAAACTCCCAAGTAGCATCTTCATTAGTTGAACCTTTCCATCGAACAAGAAACTTGGTGGCCGCCCTGTTACCCCTCTTCACCATCTTCCTCTCGATCACCTGCTCTGGAATTCTGGCTGTCTTCTTCAAGTATTGACCGGGCAATGGTGTGACCTGCTTAGTAACTCCATAAGCCAACTTTAGCTGCGACACATGGACTGTATGGTGGATGAGTGCATCGGCTGGAAGCTCCAACTTATAGGCTACGGGTCCAACCTTCTCTAGCACTTGAAACGGTCCAAAATACTTCGACTGCAATTTCTGTACCCCCCCTGTTCTTCATAGAATGCGGAGCATATGCATGGAGCTTCATATATACCCAGTCACCCACTTCAAAATTTCTATCCGTCCTCTTCCTATCTGCCAACTGTTTCATCCTATTCTGTGCTCGTGTCAGATAAAACTTAAGCATCTTGATCGTCTCTCCACGGTCACATAGTAAACTATCCACGGTCACCTCCTTTGATTCCCGGGGAAAATAGGGAATATGGAAGGGAGGCGGGTACCCGTAGATAGCCTCGAATGGGGTGGTGTTGATAGAGGAATGCCACGACGTGTTGTACCACCATTCCGCGAGTGTCAACCACTTGGACCATGATGAAGGTATTTTGCCCACCATACACCTCAGATACGATTCCAGACATCTATTCACTACCTCAGTTTGGCCATCTGATTGTGGATGATAGACCGAAGACATGCAAAGAGAAGTGCCATGCTGTCTAAAAATCTCTCTCCAGAAGTTACTCATAAAAACCGAGTCTCGGTCGCTAACAATTCGCTCAGGCATACCGTGTAGCTTAAATATGTTGTCCATGAAGACTTCAGCTACCATTGCAGCACTATAAGGATGCCCCAATGCCATGACATGACTGTACTTGGTTAAACGATCAACTACCACGAATATTACTTCCTTTTCGTTTGATTTTGGCAGCCCCGTGATGAAGTCCATAGAAATGTCCGTAAATACTCCGTGAGGAACTGGTAACGGTTGCATTAATCCGGGCAAGGCAGAGTTATCTGTTTTGTTGCGCTGACAGATTTCACAATGACGGATGAATTCCTTAACGGAATTTTTAAGCCCCCTCCAATAAACCAGAGCTGCCATTCTATGTACGGTAGCTGTGACTCCGGAATGCCCTCCTAACGCGGATGCATGGAATACGGTCATGATGTCGTGGCGAAGTATCGTGTCATTGCCCACTACAACCTTTCCCTTCCTCCTTAGTAAGCCTTCACTGAACCCGAATCTGTTCGGCCCTTTTCCTTGCTGCAGCTGAGTTATCATATTCATGCAGTCCGGATTTGCGGTATAACTTCCCTTGACCCTCTCAATCATGTCGGAGGAGATAGTTGTCATTGCGAGGCTCATCAATTCCGTGCTTGTAACCCTTGACAGAGCATCAGCTGCTTTGTTCTCACTCCCTCTTTTGTAGCAAATCTCGTAGTCGTAACCTAGCAGTTTGGCGAGCCAGGTATGCTGTAGGGGAGTCGAGATATTTTGCTTCAACAAGTATTTCAAACTGCGGTGATCCGTCTTAATAATAAAACGGCGATCGATGAGGTAAAAATGCCACTTCTTTATAGCTAGTAGAACAGCTAACAGTTCCTTCTCATAGACCGATAGGGCTTGTTGCTTAGGTGCTAAAGCTTTGCTGATAAAAGCTAGTGGGTGTCCTCTCTGCATTAACACCGCACCTATTCCGAACCCGGACGCATCCGTCTCGATCACAAAGGTGTCGTTCATATCAGGGAGTGCTAGAACTAGAGCTGAAATCATAGACTCCTTAAGTGTTGAGAAAGCCTCTTCAGCCTTGGTTGACCATTTGAACCCATCCTTTTTCAGCAACAAGGTGAGTGGTTTACTAATAGACCCGTAATTCTTGATAAATTTCTTGTAATATCCCGTGAGGCCCAAGAAACCTCGAAGCTGTTTGGCCGATGTAGGTGTAGGCCATTCACGCACTGCAGCCACCTTGGAGGGTTCGGTTGAAACCCCATCCTTTGAAATCACATGTCCAAGATATTCAATCTGTGAACCTCCAAACGAACATTTAGACCGCTTTGCAAATAGAGAGTGTTCCTTCATTGTGGCTAATACCAACTGCAAGTGTGCTACATGATCTTGGAAACTCGGGATGTATATTAATATGTCATCGAAGAATACTAATACAAACTTCCTCAAGTACCTCTTAAAAATGGAGTTCATCAACCCCTGAAATGTAGCTGACGCGTTTGTCAGCCCGAAGGCATCACTCGAAACTCATAGTGGCCCTCGTGAGTCCTAAATGTCGTCTTGTGTATGTCCCCTTCAGCCATCCTCACTTGGTTATACCCAGAGCGAAGATCGATCTTTGAGAAAACCGAAGCCCCATGTAACTCGTCGAGAAGCTCATCCACCAATGGAATAGGAAACCGGTCCTTGATGGTTAAGTCATTCAGTCTTCTGTAATCGATGCACATACGCCACGAATGATCCTTTTTCTTTACCAATACCACCAGTGATGAGAACGGGCTCGAACTTGGTCTAATGATCCCGACCACCAGCATCTCTTTGATCATCTTCTCAATAACATCCTTCTGAGGCGCGGGATATCTGTACGGTTTCTGATTGACCGTAACCCTTTCATCCTTGAGTGGAATCCTATGATACACACTTCGCCTTGGTGGTAATCCCTTCGGATCGTGAAAGACCTCTTCATAATTCACCAATAACTCCTCCAATTCGTTCTTATTGTTCTGACTCCCAGTAACCGCAGCTGAGAACACTACCGCCTCCTCTACTGCTTCTCGTTGCAATGTCAAACTGCATAACTGAACTGAATGGAGTTCCTCTGTGTTGGACAACAGCTTCGACATTTTCTCTGAGGAGGTGAGCTTAATTGTGTTCCCTTCTCCTCCTTTATGCCGACATGTCCTCCCCTCAAGCGAGAACTCCATGGTGAGCTTGCTGAAGTTCCAAGTGATGTTTCCCAAAGTTAGCAGCCACTGTACTCCGAGAACCATATGATAGTTCTCCAAGGGAATCAGAAAGACATCTGCCGAGAATGTTTCTCCTTGCATATTCCACTTAAATTGCCTACACACTTGATTGCAAACCATTCCATTTCCATTGGCCACAACAACTCTTATCGGATTGATCTCCTCTGAGCTGCATCCCAATCTTTCCGCAAAAGCAGTGTCGAGGAAATTGTGGGTACTCCCCGAGTCCACTAGAACTTGTAGCCTTTTCCCTTTTATGCTCCCTTCAATCTTCATGGTGGAGCAATGCAGTGTACCTCGAAGAGCATGGAAGCTCCTCCTCTGTTGCTACCTCGACTGCTTCATTGTCTGGAGGATCGTCTTCGTCTTCTTCGACCTCAATCGTAAATAACCTCCTCCCTTTATTGCACCGGTGGCCCGCTACATATTTTTCTGGGCACCAGTAGCAGAGCCCCTTGTCTCTTCTATCCTCCAGCTCACGGTTAGACATGGTCTTGGGTGTGGGGCTGTTTGCGGTTTGCCTGAAGCTATGCTGAGAAGTCTGTGTTATTCCTCCTTTTGGTGGTGCACTGTATTGTGTTTTATTGTATCCGATCATCCTCTGTTTGGACTGTGAGAAGAGTATATCACTATGCATCTTGGCTAGTGAGTAAGCTTCCTGCAAGCTTGAAGGCCGGAATAGTCTCACCTGTCCTTGCAATATCGGTTCCCGCCCTCCCATAAAGAAACTAAGGACTGCCTTCTCCGAAACGGATTCTGTCACCTGCACCTTATTTAGCAGTATATCAAACTTCCGAAAATTATCTGTGAGTGAACCTTCTTGCCTTACGTTCTTCAGCTCCAAAACCGGATCCCCATATAATTCCTCACCAAATCGGCCCTGCAGAGCTTGAATATAATCCGACCACGTGATTTTCCGACCTTGATGATTCCACACTCTCGTGATTCCTTGGTGCCACTGTAAGGCATCACCCTCCAGGTGTATAATGGCAATTTTCAGTTTAGCATCATCAGGAGTATCATCAACTTCAAAATAGTGTTCACAACGGAAAATCCAGCCAGGCAAATCATATCCATCAAATCTAGGGAAATCAACCTTACCGATATGGTAGTGTCGACGGTCGCGGTCGCGATGAAGCTCGGGTGGCTGATGCTGCGTTCCTACTGGTGGTGGTGTTGCTCTGTCCTGTGGCTCTGTTGCAACCTTATCACCCGCTGTGGGTAAGGTAGAGTCAGATCCTGCACCAAGGATGCTCGTGTTCATCATCTTCTCGGTTTGGCGCGAGGAAACCAACTTCAGCAGTGATCCGATTTCGTTGAGGCAAGTTGCGTGGCGGTCGGCAGTAGCGAACAACTTTTCATTCGCCATGAGAAGTTCCGATAAGGTCTTGCTCTGTTCTGACAACGCACGGCCCTGTTCCTCCAAGGTTGCGTCCACTCGATTATCACGTTGAGCTCTCGTCTCTGCTGCCATGATACCTTCTGGACTGGTGGCGGCGTAGACAGTGGAAGCTTCTGGCTCTGATACCAGAATGATACGATCCAGATCCTTGGACCGTACCACAACTCACAATAACAGAAAAGTAGGGAGAGAGAGAGAGAGAATTAAGGGAGAATAGAGATTCTTTTGTATAATTCAGCATAGAGAATAACATCATCCTACACCTCTCTTAAATAAGGACGACAGACTAACTAACTTGGCTAACCTCGACCCTGATTTATTTAACTACGGTCGGACTACGATTTACTCAGGTCGGTTCGTATTAGAAAGTTCTAATGTAAGGATTGGAGATATGCGACGAGGAGGAGATTGATGAAAACGATGATGGGCGGACTAGACTCCATCACAATCTTGGAAATGTCTACTTGTCACTGAGGATGTGGGATAAGGCTAAGCACAACATTGAGAAAGATATTATAATCTGTAAGAATATTGGACACGTAGAGGGCGAGGCAAAGGGTTATATAAATCTTGGGGAACTTCATTTTAGACTGCATAAGTATGGCGCTTAAATTGGCAAAATTAATGGAGGATGAGGATGCTTTGGTTCAGCAAATTAACGAAAATATAGACACGTTGAAGGAGGCAATTAGGCGATAGATGATTTGAAGAGTGAGGAACAAAATTTGAAGAAGTTGGCCCGGAACTTGGTATCTGCTAGAGGCACTCCTGCTGAAAGGAAGTGTCTGTTGCAGCAGAACAAAACTCTTGATTGCCTCATTGAGAAAGCAACTATGATATGTGCTTGGACGAGAGTAAGTTCCATTGTCTTGGATTAAATAAGTAATCTTCAATATAAATAAGTTAACTTACTGTCCAAGCTCGCTATTATGCCTCGGTATGTTAGACATTTTTAGCTTGCATTGTTTCATTTTCCAGATAACTTATAGGCAAAATTAACGCTGCTTGGCTTCTTTTTTTTAGATTTCAGATTTAAGTCTCAGTGGCTTGAAATTATCGAAACCTGTAACTGAGAGCCTCTGCAAATTAGCAAAAACCCTATCTTTGTCTGGACTAATGCTCAGTGGAACCGATATCGGAACTGTAAGTACACCATTCTTCAACTTTTAAGCCACAACTTCATGCTGTCTTTTGCAGAATCTGAAATTTACATATTGCAGGAGGGAGAACTGCAGTTGAGTGAATCATTACTTGGTGACACTCAAGAACTCGTTAAGTTAGATCTATCAGGTTGTGGATTCTCATCTCGTTATTTTTCCAGCTCAAACATTAACACGCCGCTCTTTTGTGGAATTCTTGAGCTCAACCTTGGAGGAAACGCTATCAATCAAGAGGTATCTTGTTCTCCAAGAAACCATAGCATGCTTTTTTTATATGTTTGCAGAATTGAATATTTGGATACTATCTATATACAGGGAGCCGATTCATTAGCTGCAGTGCTGTCGAATCCCGATTGCTGCATTAGGATTTTAACTATGAACAAGTGTGATCCCAGCAGCATACAGAATGGTGAAGTAATAACACTCCCACTCAGAACCATGAGTAATTTCAAAGAGCTTGTCCTTGACTAGGAAAGTTGAATTTTTACACGATATGCAGTTGGAAAGTTTTGTGAGGTCTGAGCGGCACGTGGAGTTGAGATTGGTGAACTCGGTTTTTGGTTCCAGGCGTTTGACCATGTCAGTGCTGTTCTTTATAGATGCACAGCTATTCTCTGAGATTACAAACTTAGAGGGGTCCAAGCAAAAGGAGGTAATATTGGTAGGTAAGTTCAAAGAATCAAGCTTTGACTGGAAACTTTGGAGGCAAGGAACTGACGTGTTGAGGTCGGGTAGCTCGAAAAAGTTGGTCTCATTCTCATGGAGGCGTTGAGCAAAGGCGATTCCATAAAGGGACAGAAGAGTGTTGCAGCAGGAGTTGTTTGAAGAGTGGAAGGAGGAGAATGTTGCATGGTTTTGGCATGAGGACTTATTCCATGGGATGGTGAGGACGTAGCTGAGGTCCATGGGACAAGTTACGGCTAAGGTTAAGGTGATTGTAGAGAAAGAAGTAAGTAGAGAGAGAAATAAGAAGATAAATTTATCGAAATGATTCATCATCATCCTCTGTCTCTCTGAACCCAGAAACAAGATGAAGAAGACGATCTGAACCCAAAAACAAGATGAAGAAGAAGAAGAGTCGAGTTTTTCCCCTGTAACTGGTAGATATTAATTCCCGCACACCTTGGTGGGGCGCTGCAACGCGAGTACCGTTTATCTGACAGCCTTGCGTATAGTGGAACCAGCAGAAGGAAGAGGAAAGCAAATGGGAGGATATGTCTACTAAAAACAGGATCCATTAACTTACTGCAACTGATCATTCGATCAAGGAGAGGTGTTTGGATTGGAGATGAAGGAAACTGAAATGGAAAACGAGGATGGCTTTAACATAGATGTAAATGAACGTGAATCAATCACTGCTAGGAGAAATAGTAGTTGGTGTTGACTTGCACTAAAAGACCAAGACTTTAGAGAGGAGATAGGTGCCTTGCTTAAAGGGTTTTCGCCCGAAACGTTTCTCACAACTGAAGTGAAAAACACGTCCAAACCCAGGAATACGACGACTTAAGAATTGACTTTTCCATTCGTTTCACTTCAAAGACTTGTTCAAATGGTATAATGGTCACTATGCTATTTTCAATTATTTTTTTAGCGTCCCTCTCTTAAAAAGGAAAAAAATTTCTCCACATACATAAAAATGAAAAGTCATCATAGACAAAAAATTTGATTGCGATTTTTCACTCATACTACTGCAGAGATTCAAACTATTGATTATGAAACAGAGAAAGGACTAAATTTTTTGAGGAATCTCAATAATAGCTCAAGTTGATCATCAACAAGTGAGTACAAAGTTCATTGCAAGAATGTCTTTTCAAGTGATGATGGTGGAAAGTGATCCTCCGTATATACTGGAAAACCATTATTAGCTGATAGATAAAATGATAATTTAATTGTTGAACGATGTCTAGCAAGATAGCGCAACTGTTGTAGAAGATGTGCGTATCAAAAGTACAGTGATGAAAGAAGGAAACTGCTTCTTCCACAACCAGAACAGAACGAGAGGCATTGGATAGATTTATTGAGGAAAAACACACAAACCCTAGTCATGTGGAGGGAAGGGAAGAACCATTATCAAGTGAGGAAGAAATTATAAAGTATCATATTATGGAACGCTGAAATATTGACTAAAATGTCAAGATGGACGAGTTGGTGTAAGGCGCCAATGTCATGTACTGGTGCAAATCCCACTCTTGACATTTTTTAGTTATTTCTCTCTTATCATTTTGAAACAAAGAACGACCATAACAATATATGATTCATTGAGAAACATTCTTGACTAATCCATCTATACCAAATGTTCAACCGACACCGACATTTATGCAGGCAAAGATATCATGAAATCAAACCTTTTTTATTTATTTATTTGAAACTCTTAAAAAGAACAAGACCAGACCATCGTGTACATTTCCAGATGACATGGCCAGAACACTTTATGATTGATTGAGAAGCATTCTGTGTATATTTTCAGATAACATGACCAGAACACTTTATGATTGATTAAGAAGCATTCTTAATTAATCATTTACACTGTTACAAATGCGAAATATGATTGAATGACACCGGAATTTAAGGAGGCAAAGAAATCAGCTAATCATCATCTCCATCAGTTTCGAAAACTTCTGTGCCACGATCCGCTCTGCAAGGGAATTGCTCGACTATTTCATCGTCATTCTTTCCTGCCAATTTTCGCTTTAGAATTCCCTCTAGGATTGAAGGGATAACATCTTCATCACCATCATAGAATGAATCCTCTTTTTCATCTCTACACGAAAAAAAACAAAAAAACTCAAACGTGATATCTTCTGAATCATTTGGTTGAGTTAATGAGCAAGAGCACCGAGAAGACGGCTGACCTTGGTCCGTCGAGGAAGAGGAAATCTGTTGATAGCGGTAACGTCGTCTATGATGGAAATGTTTACAGACACACCATTGTGGCTGCTAATGGGTTATCGGAGAGCAACTCTACTGATGAAAATTCTACCAAGAAACCTTTTGTTTATCAAGCAAAATAATTTGAAGAACAACATAAAACAGAAGCAAAATATGCAGAACTTGAATTGATTTTATTCGATCCGCAATTAAGAATTTATGCAAGAGATACTACCTATTTTTAGCTAATTAATCCACTACCTCCACTACTTCCACTATTTTTAGTTAATTCATTCACTATTTCCACTATTTTTAGCTAATTAATCCACTACTTCCACTAATATGAAAAACCTGATTTCAACTAACACTCCTCCTAAATCAGTTTGTTGCAAACTCTCAATATTTCCCTAAGAAGTAATAATTGACCTCAAAGTGTTTTGTCCTTCCATTCATAACTCACGTTTTATCCTGAAGAACCTTCTTAATTGCATTTGTCTCTCCTTTTTCATTATTCTCAACCATTGCAAGCTCCTCATTCATTGCAGCTAGTCATTTCTTATCAATCTTGGCTTCCTCATGTCATTCAGGTTCAAGGACTGCAAGATTGCATCTTTGATAAATCTCAACAAGAGATCTTAACCTCCTAACATATTGATCATTTGTCAGTTCATCATCATCAAGGCATACGCTTTCGCCTTCAACTATATGATAAACAAAAGAACAAGACTGGAAGGTTTTGTTCTTGATATGATCCTTCGATCGCTCCAACTCCGAGTGAAGCATATCCACGGTCACATTTGCAATCTCAAGTTGCCATCTGGTGTTCCTTATCCTTTGCTTGAGCTTCAGATTCTCTACAGTCAGCAAGTGCATTCCTTAGGGTTTCCACCAGGTTTAGGGTTTCAGAGAGTTCCATACAAAGTGTATGGACATCGTGATGTGCAAACTCTGTGATGCCTTCTTTGATTGTGAAAGCAGATTGCTCTTCCTCCAATGGATTGAGTGCAAAACTATTTCCCTTCATTTTGATCCTAAAGAGCTCATTACCACTAGAATCTATAATAATGCACTTTTTATCTTCAAACAGGAGCTTGAAATGCTTTTCTAGCAATTGACCAACACTAAGCAAGTTTTGATCAATTTCAGGCACATATAACACTTCATCAATCAACTTCGTACCTGAATTGCTATCTATAGCTACTGTACCTTTTTCCTTTAACAGATATGAACTCTCCATTTCCAATTTTCACTTTGGAAAGAACTGACATGTCAAGTTGTTTGAAGAGTCTCATATCACCGATCATGTGATTAGTGGAGTCACTGTCTACCATCCACCCATCACTCGATGCTCCTGTTGTGAAGTAAGAAGCCGCAAACAGATGCTCCTCCTCTTCTTCATGGACATCAACTTGAGTTTCTCTATTCAGCTGATTGTATTTTTCAGGGCAAATCTTTTCTACATGCCCCATCTTTTGACACCTCCTGCATTTTATGTCTGGCCTCTTCCAACATTTGTAGTGAGGATGGTTCTCCTTACCACAATGCTTACAAGGAGAAAAAGTTCCTCCTTTTTGGCCCATTACTTCCGCACTTGATTCACCATCACTAGAATTAGGCTTGCCTTCCCACTTCTTCTCCTTACTCCTCTGGTTTAAGTACAACTTGGCCTTCAAAGCACCTTCAATTGCCCCTTCTTCACGCATCAATCGTCTTTGCTCTTGAGCTTGAAGAGAACTAAGGAACTCTGCCAATTTGAGAGTTGACAGGTCCTTGGTGTTCTCGAATGAGGCAATGGTTGCTTCAAATCTCTCAGGAAGATAGACTAATATCTTCTCCACAATTCCGCTATCCTTCATTTCCTTACCAAGTATTCTAACCTGGTTTGCAAGTCGCACCAATCGATCTTAGTATTCTTGGATGGTCTCAGATTCCTTCATGTGCTCCTTTTTGAAGTTCAGAGATTTCATGCCCTTTATCCTCTCATCTCCTTTGTATTCTTCTTCGAGGAAGTCCCAAATTTCATTGGCTGACTTTATGGACATGATTCTGCTGAAAATTCCAGGTTAGACAGCTGAATAAAGGCATGACTTGGCTCGTGCATTTCTTATATTCTGTTCCCTTTGAACCTTGATTTGAGCAATTGTGGAATTGGGTGGAAGAACTGGAATGTCGTAGTCTTCCTCAACTGCCTCCCACAAATCAGTGTCATCCATGTACGCTTCCATTTTGACAGCCTAATCTTGGTAGTTTGAGCTATTGAATTTTGGTGGAGCTACACTTGAGAAGGATTCTTCCATTTGATGAGAGTTTAGAGTGTTTATGGGTGGATGATCTCAAGAAATCGACAATCACACAACCTCACAGATCCCTCTGATACCACTGTTGTTTATCAAGCAAAATAATTTGAAGAACATCAGAAAACATAAGCAAAATATGCAGAACTTGGATTGATTTTATTCGATCTGCAATTAGGAATTTATACAAGAAATACTACCTAATTTTAGCTAATTAATCCACTATTTCCACTATTTTTAGTTAATTAATTCACTACTTCCACTACTTCTACTATTTTTAGCTAATTAATCAACTACTTCCACTAATATGAAAAACCTGATTTCAACTAACAAAACCAACGGAAGAGAAGATCACCGCAAACATATGTCATGTAAGTGTAGATGCACAATATAGTAGAATTTCGATCTCAACCACGTCAAACATAAATCTCACTTAGGATCCGAGTTACGTGCCCGAACTAACCTAAAATCCCGCTTTTGAAAACTTTTGTATATGCACTTCAAATTGCATTCCTCATGATCGTGTTTTTGATTATTGCAGGTTGTGAAAGATGGATATCAATGGAGGAAGTATGGTCGGAAGGTGACAAGAGACAATCCATGTCCCATAGCTTACTTCAAATGTTCTTTTACTCCAAGCTGCCCTGTCAAGAAGAAGGTGAGCTTGAGTCAAACCTTCGCTAGATTGTTTGTTGGGCTTCCAAATTTGAAATCTTATGGTGAAGTAAATTACATTGCCGGTAAAGAACTTTTATGTGTCACCAGTAAAATGGTCTTGCCGGTAAAACAAGGAGATAGGTACTAGGGATATATTGCATACTTGGATATTGAGGGTCAAGGTGTATTTTGAAAAATTCAAGGTTCAAAATGCATATAAACCGAGGTTCGGGGTGCATTTAACAATTCCTAATTCTACAATACCTTTTTGGTTATTGTGTACTGATTAGAAGGGCTAATAATTTAGGACACTACATCATAGGACCGCACACATGTACATGAAAAAAAATTGTATTCGTACATGTATACGATAAGACAACACGAACAAAATAACCCGTGTTAATTTTCATGTTATATTCGTGTCAAGTATTATAATATAATACGTACGAAAACACGATAAAGTTATAATGGTCAATCCAAGTGTCTTAAATTTTTAACATATTCATGTTTAATAACTTTTAAAACTTTAATTAGTTATTTATTTGTGAAATTTTATTGATATGCATAGTTTCTTACTAAAAGATTCATTATCGTATATTGGTTAAAAATCTCATATGTCCATGTACAACATATTAATTAAATAAAATTTGACAACATGAGATAACAAATGGATGAACATGAGATAAAATTACGAGTTTATTCCTTCTGGGGTAGGGCAAAGAATGCGTGCAGGGATTCTGTTAGGCCAACGGATGCTTCATCTATTGCTTGGATCGCTGCTTCATGAGTTCGATTGGGAGTTTGATGGTGAGATCGATTCTAAGAACGTAGATATCAGGAATAGGTTGGGTGTGACCATGAAGAAGTTAGAATTGTTGCTTGTCGTGCCCAAGAAGCTTAGGATTTGAGGTGGACACAAAACCTTATTCAAAGGTTGTTCAAATTGATGTATATGCCTTCATTTTTATTGCAACTCTTTGAGTATATTTTCGGTATATAAAGGAGAAATTACATTTAAATTAATGAATTTTGTATTAATACATATTATTTATCGACAATCAGAAAACTGTGTAGTTACTGTTTGATAATAAAACTATTAATTCATCATTCACTTGCACAGAGTTTAAGGTTTTAAGACAATTGATATTATGTCATGCTATCAAATCATCTATGACTGCTAAATCTTAAGTTTGGAAAGATCTTTAAGCTCTAACGACGAGCCTTTACTAATACCTTAACAAAGATCATTTCACCATGTGCTAGCCTGACTTATGGAATGAACACCCAAAGCTGAAGTTGATTTAGCAATCTTTTCACATGGAGCTGTCATGAAAATTGGATTTGTATCATAGCTTTCCGACGAGTTGGTAGCAAAATCTTCATGAATTTCTTCCATAATAAGAGGTAATTGTGGACAGTTGTTTAAACCTTCCAAGATCATGGCTACGTCTTTCATTGTAGGTCGTTGCCTCCCGTACAAGTTCAGGCATCTTATTGCAAGATCAGCCACTGCAACAATCTGTTTGTCTTTGTTGTGGATTTGTATTTGCGGATCTATGATTTCAAACAATTGATCCTTTTCCATGGATTCAATAAAATATGTTGCTAGGTTTTTGCCTTCCTCGGCTCGTTTTGAACATACTGCCTTTTGTCTGGTTAAGAGCTCAACAAGCACCACTCCAAAACTGTAAACATCACTTTTATCTGTAAACTTACTCGATTGGAAATATTCTGGATCTAAGTAGCCAAACGTTCCTTGAACTCGCGTCGTGACATGAGTTTGATCAAGGGAAACGGATCTTGACGTGCCAAAATCTGCTATTTTCGCACAATACAATCCATCCAAGAGTATGTTTGTAGACTTGATGTCACGATGGTATATTGGAATGGATGCGGCACAATGCAAATACGCAAGACCTCTAGCAACTTCTGTAGCGATCCGTAAACGTATCTCCCACGATATGGATCGTTCTTCATAAGGAGGGGTATGGAGATACTGGTAAAGAGTTCCGTTTGGAATGAACTCGTAAATGAGGATAGGTTCCTTGCTCTCCAAGCAACAACCAAACAACTTCACAATATTCCTATGATTTATCTGAGAGAGAATGAGAACTTCATTGATGAACTGCTGAACTTCATTATGCATGACTTTGGATTTCTTAATTGCAACAATTCTTCCATCTTTTAGCATGCCTTTGTAGACAGTTCCTTGGCCGCCTTGCCCGAGTATACGATCTTTGCTAAAATTGCGTGTAGCCTTCTCCAACTCGTTGAGCTTGAACATTTTGTATCTAACAAAGTTTTCTCGTAGAGAAGAGAATTGTTGTTGTAGCAAAACAACGCCATTCTTTTGAAAGAACTTCTGTTTAAGCTTCATTTCCCATTTTTGTCGTACGATTTTGTATAATTGCCACAACAGAACAAAGATAGCAACGGAACCAATCCCACATACTGCCCCTACACACACCAAAAAAATTGAATTAATTACATTGTTACAAAATTATTTAATAGAATATTATGATACAAGTTGAAGCATTTATTTAGAAAATGAACCTACATTGTAAGTTTAAAAGCTCTTTCCGGTTCAGTGAGCATCCCTTTCCCTAAGCTATATGCACAACAAGGGACGAAGCTATCAAGAGACGACAGTGAACGATTGTTCCTCTCAACTTTTAACTTTGTGTAAATTTGACCCTAAAAAATATAATAATTTTCAATTTAGCTCTTTCAAATTGAACATTTGCCCGCACTGATTTTTTTTAGTTCAACTATTTACCCTTACACTAAATTCTAATACTTGCCCCCACTAGAGAAATTTCCTGACTTCGTCCATGTGCACAATAATAATCACCAATTCTGTTTTCACAAACTTTAGGGCAACTAATAAAAGAAGAATTTTGACATTCGCCGATATCTGCATTAAATTGTTAAAAAATATTAAAAAAATAATTAATATATCTAGTGAAGATTAACATATTTTTGTAATTCAACGTTATCTCAAATTAGAAATTAGAGCAGTTATAGTGCTTTGAACGTTCTATTAGATAGAATTTGAATTCACATAATTAAGGCTCTAATTCCCCTTAGCAAAGGGTTCCCAAATATTGAGCAGTTCTGATGGACCATAAAAAACTTATTCTTTTGCGAACCGTATCGTTTTGAACCGAATCGGTTCACAACCAAACGATTTTTTAGTGAAAATATAGAGCAGTTCTGATGGACCACAAAAAACCAATTCACATATGGAAAACCGTATCACTTTTTGAACCGATTTTAATATATTATTATTTAACAAAATATAATATCTAATAAAATAAATAACTAAGTAACCCTAAATCCCTGACATCAGATGCACAATGGGACGACTTCTCAAACTCTTCCACTACGACCTTCGTCATTCGTCAACCTCGTCTCTTCAGCAATAGATACCTTGTTGATAGCTCAGATTTGGGAATTAATTCATTCAGCTGGTCTTCTTTGTCGTTCTGTTTTCCGCAGCACACGGCTGATCTTCTAACCACATTAGCACATGGCAGTTCTTCCGAGTTCTGTGTTCCTTCTTTGCTGGTCTTCTTTGTTGTTTGTTTGTTGTTCTATATTCTTTCGGGACGACTTTCCACCTTTACTTGCTAGTCTTCAATCTTCTGTTCTTAAGAATTCGACATCTGTCCTTATGTTCTTCTGTAATTGCTTTGATTCCTAAAGGGTTCTTCTGCAGCGACTTCTATTCTTTTGGTCTTCTGTTCTTTGTTCTTCGACATTTGTCCTTCTGTTCCTAAAGGGTTCTACACCAGCATTTGTTTTAGGTTGTGGAGCCTGATTAATAGGTAATGTTAATTTATGTATTACTGTTCATGCGTCACGCGATTCATCATTTTAGGTTGCACTGTACCTATGGACGATGCCTAACAAGACAATGCACTGGACGATGGTCAACACGAGCGGTTGGACAGTGGTCAACACAGACGGCTGGACGGTGGTGAAAACGGGCAACTCGACGATGCATGCTGGAAAACATGTTGTGCAAGCTAATGTGTTGCACTTGGAATTTTGGGCTTAGTCATAGTTTTGTACTATATATATATATGTTTCTCCATCATGTATTCTATAAGAGAGTTGAACAATCATCAATACATATTTCTCTCACACGTTTTCGCTCTAGCTTTCCCAAAATCTTTCTCAATTCTCGTTCTTCTTCATCAGTTTTCTGTGTGTGTTGCAAAATCGATCCTAACAAATTGTCCCTCGGTCGGGCAAAGGGTTCAATTTTGGATTGATCAACAACTTTAAATAAAAGATTCGACCGAACCGGTTTTTGAATCGATTCAGAATTGGTACGGTAAATCAACGAAAATATGGAGCAGTTCGGACGAAGGGGTCGAACTGTACCTTCACCACATTTTAGGTAAGGTACGGTTGTGAACCGGTTCGACCCCAAACTGATTCATGCCCAACCCTAGTTATCAATATGGATAGATTGGATAAGTGTCATCACTATCAATGAAGAGAGAGTTTGAGGCCTAGAAAAGGAAAAATCTCATCCACCGAATAACTCTCCTCGTCTTCCCTTGCCGCCTTGTGTCGTCCACTGTGAAGCTCCGGCCAACCGGGGTTCTGAAGGATTAAGATGTCTGAATTATCAAAGGGAGCGGATTCGCGTGAAGAACCCTGCTTTGAATTGGGGGGCCTATGGTTACTGAGGGGATTCCAAATAAGATACTGAATCAGGAAAAAATGTCATGATTATACCAGGAGCCTTTGAGAAGACTTTCTATTTTGAACAACATCTTTATGACGATGTTGAAGAAGAAGTGGATAAATTTCCAGAAGTTAAATGCATCAAAATCTTCTTTTCTCGTGAAGAAAATATAGGAATGAGGAAGTCACATGCCTTAGACATTATCATAAAGTTATTTGGCAAATCGATCGACTACAATTACTTATGTAGACGTTTGTCGATAATGTAGAAAATTCAAAATGATATTGAGGTCATGGACCTTGGGTACAGATTCTTCAAGGTTGTTTTCCATTCTAGGGAGGACCTTGATTCTGCCCTAAAAGGTGGACCTTGGTTCATCAATTCAATTTTCCTAACCAACCATGAGAGTATGGGAACCCAAATTCCAACCAGCCACAACAAAACTCACTGTGACAGCTATTTGGATGAGGATTCTCATGCTTCCTTCATAATATTATTAACCAGTATACTTGGAAAAAATTGGTAACCACCTTGGACACCTTCTGAAAATCGATATGGCGGCTACTGTCAATGGAGAAATAGGGAAATTTACAAGATTTTGTGTTCAAATGAACTTACTGGAACCATTGCCTCTGTTTCTAAAAATTGATTACCTCCCATTGGAATTGCTCTATGAAGGAATAAACTCGATTTGCTTTTCTTGTGGCATGGTGGGCCACCGTGTGAATAACTGCAGACAAGGAGCAAGTTCAGGTACGTTTCCTATTGAAAACCCTAGGAACTTTATGGATTTGGAAGAAAATTTAGATTCGGCAATCCAACAGGAAAGATCCAGAATTTGGAGGAACATAGTCAGAATCCCTCGCACTCGGACCGAGTTGGGGACAGTAACCGTGGATATGGCCCTTGGATGATAGTGAACCACCGTAAAAAGAAACCGATGAAGAAACCAGGATCTCAAAGCCAATCGGGCACTATTGATAAAGTCGGTACCGGAAAGCAGACTACGTTCACCGGAGTGAAAATCCCGTCGCCTGGAAAGAAAGTCCCGTTCACCAACGGGATAGAAAAAACGGTCACTGACACTATGTTTGGGGAAAAGGGCAAAACCAGAGAAGAAGGTATACCACCTTCTGACGCGGGGCGTGGTAAAAATGGAAAGCTTGCTGATCCTTCTCAAGGTGGGTCAAGCGTGTGTAAAGTAAATGAGCAAACACATGAATACACAAATATTCCTCAACATGTCTCCTGGGCTAAAACAATTGAAAAAAGCTAGCAAGGACACCTAGTTCTACTAATTCCATGCATATTACAGGTGGCATCTCCTTTGCTATTCAAAGATCAAGTTGGGAAATAAGAGACACAGACAAAAATGGAGTGTCAGAGTGTGAACAATCCAATTGTGCCCAAGGGAGAACAAGGTCGGACGGGAGACTTTCGATTGTTTCTCTCCTTGCGAAAGGATGGACGCCCAACAGAACAAAGAGGAAGGGGCCGAAATAACAAAGTCGAGGAGCCCTAATTCTTCTCACCGATCAGTCCTTTATCGGGGAAGAGTTCTAGATTCTGAAGACCACTCAACTATCTTAGAAAGAAGACGGAGCATATGTTATGAGTCAAATAATCAGTATAGTCGTTCGGGTCAAGTATCGGATCAAATGTTACGGTCCAATTAGATTAATCGGTTCGGATAGTAGTAAATCATGTACCAACCCTATAAAACGCTAGCCCTATCAATATATTATTGGTTGTCTAGGTGGTGTCCAATACATGCAGAAATAATATACATATTGTTTGTCTACTCTCTCTCACTCAAGTCCCTCTCACTCTCTACTTCTACTTGTCATCTTCCCTACGTTATCTTCTTCTTCTTCTACAGATAACTCTCCCTCTCTTCTTTCTCTTGGTCTATCACCACCACCTTTTTTGACGTTAGAATTCCTTTACCGCCAACTTTTATCATCGCCTCCCCTTTTTGACATTCTACCACCACCTTTTGATAGGGCTGGCAATTTCACTCACGACACGATAACACGATACGAACACGCACGAAAAAGTCGTGTTCGTGTTTGCCTTTGATGGTACGATAACACGATAACACGAACACGATAACACGATTGTTTTTTCGTGTCGTGTTAGTGTTTAGGTCTCAAAACACGATAACACGATAACACGAATGTTTGCCTTTGAGGGGATGTGTTTATGTTATTTAGGTTGTGTTATCGTGCGAACGTGAACCGTGTTAACGTGTTATTTTCGTGAAAACGTGAAATCGTGTTATTGTGTTACCGTGTTATTGTGTTACCGTGTTATTTTCGTGTTACCGTGTTATTTTCATGAAAACGTGAAATCGTGTTATTGTGTTACCGTGTTATTTTCGTGTTACCGTGTTATTTTCGTGTTATCGTGTTATTTTCGTGAAAACGTGAAATCGTGTTACCGTGTTATTTTCGTGTTACCGTGTTATTTTCGTGAAATCGTGTTATCGTGTTACGACTTTCCACGAATATTTTCGTGTTATCGTGTTCGTGTCGTGTTGAGACAATAAATTTCGTGTCGTGTGTCCGTGACACGATTACATTTTCGTGTGTTTCGTGTTGAACTTTCGTGCGTTTCGTGTCGTGTCCTCACGCACGCACGAATTGACAGCCCTACCTTTTGACATTTGGAACATAACATTTGGTATCAGAGCCACGTTCGCCGCCGTTCGCACTAAGAACTCCACCAACTGAGCTACGACAGCTCCCGTTCGCTACCACAACAATGGACACCACGAACACAGAGGTCCGCACGTAGACGGATTCAAGGTTGGACGCATCGATCAATGATCACGGACGTATGCTTGTCGAGATTTCAGGAAGGATGGCAGACCTGGAAGAACGGGTCATAGAAGCGGAGGAACGCACCAAAGCTTCGCTCGAAGACATCAAAAAGTCATTCGGTGCTTCACTCGACGAGATACGCTACCTGCTCCCGTCTCAGGCAGCCCAACAACCGGGTGCGACGAGGAGCGCTTCAAGAATCCTTGGGTCCGGGAGCTCAGCCATCACAGTGAGGACCCCCAACTAATGGGCGAGTCTACCTAGCGGAAAGTCGCGAGAAGCACGCCTATCGTGTTGAGAGACTCGAATTTCCTCGATTTTCCAGTACGGATGTCGCAAGTTGGTTGTTCCGATGTGAGCACTTCTTCGACATAGACGAGACTCTGGATGAAGCAAAACTCAAGGTCGTCGTGATACATTTGGAGGGTGAAGCACTTCAATGGCACCAAGGCAACGTGAAGGTCCAAGTCGTGGAAGGAAAAACGGTCAGTTGGCCTGGTTATGTAGAGGCCTTGAAGGCCTGGTTCAGTGATGAGTTATTCGGAGACCCAATGTTGGAGATAAAAAACCTCCAGAAAGAAGGTTCGTTGTCCGAGTATCAATGCAAGTTCTATAGTCTCCTCCATCGAATATAACTCATAGAGAAGGTATCGGAGAGAACCGCCATCAGTCAATTCATCGGGGGACTGGAACTCCGTCTTCAGGGGCAAGTACGGTTACAAAGGGTGCAGACTCTTCACAAGGCTTATGCAGTAGCTAAGCTACACGACTCGGTCCTCACTGCGCAGCTACCACCACGCACTGATTCACCGTCTCCCTTCGATAATAGGAACACTAGGATTACCACCAACAAGGAGATGGAAGCTCTTATAGCTAAAGACCTATGTTATTGGTGTCTCGAGAAATATGTCGCAAGTCATAAGTGTCGAGGAAAACAAATATTTTTTATCGAAGTCGGAAAGGATGATGACTATGAACCCGATGTGGGTATCGACCTTGAGTGCAAGGTCGTTGTTTAGGGGGGATGCAATGTTACGATTCAAATAATCAGTATAGTCGTTCGAGTCAAGTGTCAGATCAAATGTTACGGTCCGGTTAGATTAATCGGTTCTGATAGTAGTAAATCATGTACCGACGTTATAAAACCCTATCCCTATCTATATATATAGGTTGTCTAGGTGGTGTCCAATACATGCAGAAATAATATACATTTTACTTTTCTACTCTCTCTCGCTCAAGTCCCTCTCACTCTCACTCTCTACATCTACTTGTCCTCTTCCTTACGTTGTCTTCTCCTTCTTCTTCTTCTTCTACAGACAACTCTCCCTCTAATCTGTCTCTATTGATCTATCACGTATCTTGTTCTATCACCGTAACCTTTCTTGATGTTAGAATTCATTTACCGCCACATTCTATCGTCGCCTCCCCTTTTTGACATTCTACCACCACCTTTTGACGTTTGGAACGTAACAGCAGATCGCCAGCAAGGATATTTGAGACATCGTTGAGCGGAGAATCCCCAAGAAGGGAATTAGACTGACTGAACAAAAAAGGAGGACAATAATTTATCCTTCCTTTCTTTTCCAATTATCAATAATTTTCATGATTAGTTCGCCAACTGATATCTTAGGTTTGACTGAAGCTAGTTTAAATTTGATTGATTCTCCTGCAAATTATAATCTTAATATTATCTGTTGGAACTGTAGAGGCCTAGGGAGTAAGATGCCCATCACCACTGTTAATGAATTTTTTCGTAGGTTCAATCCAGATATGATTATCCTGACCGAAACCATGCTAAGTGGAGAGAGACTTCATTCCCAAGCAAAAAAACTGAAGTTTGACAACTATAAGAGCGTGAATGCTAGGGGCTCAGTGCGGGTATCATTATTTTGTGGCACTCTAGCTCGATTAGTATTCAAACCCTTGGTACCACTGAACAAGATATTCATGTGATTATTAAGGTACCTCTTTCAATTTTTTCTTGGGTACTTTTTGCTATTTATGCTAGTGTGGACATCCATGAAAGAGATACTCTTTGGCAGAACCTGAAAAATGTTGTCGACAACTTAAGGTTGTCTTGGGTTGTTATTGGGGATTTGAATGAGGTAACTAACCAAACTGAGAAAAAAAGGGGTAATCGAGCACACCAATTTAAAAACATGCTAGATTACTGCTCCTTGACCGACCTTGGTTTCACTGGCACGGGCTCAAAGTTTACTTGGTCTAAGATATGTAGGAATGGTCATTTTGTTCAATAGAGACTGGATAGGATTATTGCTAATCCTGATTGGCTAGTTAAATTCCCTGAAACAAAAGTTATCCATCTTCCTAGGACAAAGTCAGACCATTGCTCTCTCCTTCTCTCCCTTAGGGATGATATTGGTTTGTCGTCGAGTATACATTTCAGATGGGAAACCATGTAGTTAAACCACCCGGGTTTTAATATTTTGGTTAATCAAACTTGGTCCACTGCCTTAAATAACCACAAGCAGGCTACCCTTATATTTCCTAACAGAGCTAGAAATTGGAACATAAACACTTTTGACAATATTTTTAAAAGAAAACAAAAAAAGAGAGAAACTTACTCAATTAGATTATATCCAAAAGGTTTTAAGCACTAGCCCTTCTACTAGACTTATTGAGCGAGCACGCATCCTCAAAAGGGATTATTGTGAGATTCTGGAACAAGAAGAAAAGTTATGGGCTATGAAGTCTAGAACAAACTGGATTCCTGATCGTAATAGGAATACCAAATATTACCATGTCACCACCTTGATTAGAAGAGACAGAGCCAAAATTAGAATGATAATTGGCCAAAAAAAAAAATTAGAATGATCAAAGATTCGTGGGAAAGCTGAATTTCTGAACCTAATCTGTTAAAGAATCAGTTCCAAGATTTCTTTATAAAGCTTTTCACTTCTGAGAAAATTTTGGTTAACTTTCACTCAGATTTGGATTGTAACCCGATCTCTGTTTTGTCCAATCAAATGATCCGTTCTCTTGAAAAAAGGGTTTCCCCATAGGAAATCAAGGTTGTTCTTTTTTCTCTTAGTCCTCTTCAATCTACGGAACGCGATGGCCTTCATCCCATATTTTACCAGAGTTCGAGTGGGAGCAATGGCGCTAGAGAAGGAGTCCAAAATTTCTCACTTCGATGGCACAAATTTTGGATTCTGGAAGATGCAAATTAAGGACAGCATGTACTAGAAGGATCTTTATTTGCCTTTGGGTAAGAAACCAGAGGAAATGAAAGATGCGGATTGGGTGGTACTGGATCGGAAAGCTCTCGAGCACATAAGGCTATAACTATAAAAATCAGTGGCCTACAACATCAAGAATGAGAAGACGACAGCATCTCTCATGGCGGCCCTCTCCAGTATGTATGAACATCCTTCTGCAGCAAACAAGACTCATCTGATAAAGAAGTTGTTCAATATGACGATGTTAGAAGGAACAACATTCAAAGATCATCTCAACAAGTTCAAAGAAGTGACAGAAGAGCTAGAAGCAGTGGGCATAGTGTTTAGTGAAGAGATACGTGTCTGTCTAATTCTTGGGCAGTTGCCCAATAGTTGGAAAGGCATAGTTACTGCAATTAGCGAAATTGCAGGTAAAAAGAAAACTCTGAAGTTTGATGATATGATCAGCATCATTATGACTGAAGAAATTCGAAATCAGTTGAATGCCACTTCTAGCTCAGGGTCAGCTTTGAACGTAGAGAGCAAAGGTAGGGATTCAAAGTAGAATGGAGGGGGCAAGTCCAAGTCCAAGGGTGGGAGGTTACAATCTCAGAATCCCAAAAATTCCAACAATCAGAACTAAAAGGTGATCGAGCGTTGGAACTGCGGGAAGCTCGGACACTACAAGAACCAGTGTAGATCCCCGAAGAAGGAGAAGGAAAGCAAGCAGGAAGCAAACATCGTTGCAGAAGAGGCAGGTGATGTTTTGGTATGCTCTTTGGAGAGCAAGTCTGAGTCATGGGTGCTTGACTCATGAGCTTCCTTTCATGCGACCTCCAATAGAGAACTCTTAATGAGTTATACACCAGGTAATCTTGGCAAAGTTTATCTTGGTGATGATCAACCTTGTGATGTGGTTGGCAGGGGTGATGTACAGATCAGGTTAAATGGATCTGTATGGAAGTTAAGGGATGTGAGACACATTCCTGACTTACGAAAGAATTTGATCTCGGTGGGGCAGCTCGCAGCAGAAGGTTGTGTCACAACCTTCAATGGCGATTCTTGGAAGGTTTCTAAAGGTGCAATGACAGTTGCTCGTGGCCAGAAGAGTGGTACGCTCTATATGACAATGAACGATGGTGGGTCAATTGCAGTTGCGGACAGCAAAGATGATCCAAATCTTTGGCACCAGAGACTTGGTCACATGAGTGACAAGGGTCTCAAGATACTGCATTCCAAGGGAAGAATACCAGACTTGAAGTCAGTTAACACTCACTTGTGTGAAAGCTGCATCTTTGGGAAGTAGAAGAGATGGAGCTTCATGAAGAGTGGCAGAGCAGCAAAGCAGGAAAAGCTTGAGCTAGTTCACACGGATGTTTGGGGTCCAACCACTGTCTCATCCATTGGCGGAAAGTCATATTTTGTGACTTTCATTGACGACCATTCCAGAAAGGTATGGGTTTATTTCTTGAGACATAAATCTGAGGTATTTGAAATGTTCAATATATGGAAAGCCATGGTAGAAAATGAGACAGGTTTAAAGATCAAAACTTTGCGATCCGACAATGGTGGTGAGTATGATGACATGGAGTTCATGAATTCTGTTTTGAGAATGGCATCAGACTAGCAAGGACTGTGCCAGGAACACCACAGCCGAATGGTGTAGCAGAACGAATGAACCGGACATTGACTGAGAGAGCCAGAAGCATGCGAATACATGCAGGACTGCCCAAGCAGTTCTGGGCAGAGGCAGTCAATACAGCAGCATACTTGATCAACTGTGGACCATCGGTTCCGCTAGAGTTCGGAATACCAGAAGAGGTATGGAGCGGAAAAGAGGTAAACCTTTCTCATTTGAAAGTTTTTGGTTGTATATCATATGTGCATATTAGTGATCAGGCTAGGGGAAGCTTGACTCCAAGTCACTAAAATGCACCTTCATCGGATATGGTGGAGATAAGCTTGGGTACAAGTTCTGGGATGACCAGACAAAGAAGGTGATCAGAAGTCGAGACGTGATATTCAATGAAAAAGTCATATACAAGGACAGAAAAACACTACATCCCAGTAGTGTAGCACAGAGCGATCCTATGTACGTTGATCCAGATGATATCTCGGACAGAAGTATAGTGCAGCAAGCAGTGGAAAGTCCTCAGCCAGAGGAACAGACACCGCAGAGCAGCACACAACAGACTGATCAACCACAGTCTCCATCTTCTTCATCTCCAGTATTGAGGAGATCTTCACAGCCTACTATACCAAATAGAAGGTACATGAATTATTTGCTGCTTACTGATGCATGAGAACCTGAATGCTATGAGGAAGCATGTCAAGGAGAATTCTCTAGAAAGTGGGAGCATGCAATGAAAGAAGAGATGGATTCTCTTATCTCTAACCGTACATGGGAGCTAGCTGAGTTGCCCATTGGAAAGAAGGCGTTACACAACAAATGGGTGTATCGAGTCAAGGAGGAACATGATGGTTCCAAAAGGTACAAGGCGAGACTTGTAGCCAAGGGCTTTCAGCAGAAAGCAGGTATCGATTACACCGACATTTTTTCCCCGGTTGTAAAACTGACGACCATTCGGTCAGTTTTAAGTATTGTTGCAGCAAATGATTTACAACTTGAGCAGTTAGATGTCAAAACTGCTTTCCTCCATGGTGATCTCGAGGAGGAGATATACATGGAGCAACCGGAGGGTTTTTCAGAGAATGGCAAGGAGAAACTCGTTTGTAAACTGCGAAAGAGCTTATATGGGTTGAAACAAGCTCCAAGGCAGTGGTACAAAAAGTTCAATGGTTTTATGCAAACAAATGGCTATTTTAGATGCAATGCTGACCATGGTTGCTACTTCAAAAGGTTTGAGTCAAGCTATATTATTTTGCTGCTTTATGTCGATGACATGTTAGTGGCAGGTTCAGATATAAGTGAAATCAAACGATTGAAGAAGCAATTGTCCAGTGAGTTCGAGATGAAGGATATGGGTCCAGCAAAGCAGATTCTTGGGATGAGAATCAACAGAGACGAGTAAAATGGTACTTTGGAGTTATCTCAGGCGGAGTACATTAGGTGTGTTCTCATGCAGTGGGAGCGGTGAGCAGGTTCATGACCAATCCTGGAAGGCAACACTGGGAAGCGGTCAAGTGGATACTCAGGTATCTAAGAGGCACTATTGATAGCTGTCTATGTTTCAGGAGAAACGAGTTGAGACTACAAGGCTTTGTAGACTCGGATTTTGCTGGTGAGGTAGACAACAGGAGGAGTACTACCGACAATGTATTCACAGTGGGGACTACTGCAGTCAGTTGGATATCGCAGATACAAAAGATAGTAGCGTTATCAACTACAGAGGCAGAATACATAGCAGTCACTGAGGCAAGCAATGAGATGAACTGGTTACAAGGTTTGTTAGCAGAATTGGGTTTAAGACATGTAAAGAATGTTTTGCATAGTGATAGTCAAAGTGCGATACATTTGGCAAAGAACTCTGCATTTCATTCGAGGACCAAGCATATTGGACTTCGTTATCACTTCATCAGGTCTCTACTAGAAGATGGATTTTTAACACTCGAGAAGATCCAAGGCAGCAAAAACCAAGCTGACATGTTAACCAAGTCAGTCACCACAGAGAAACTGAAGTTGTGCTCAGCTTCAGTTGGTCTTCAACAATAGAAGACTTGTAAGCCTCACACTCATATTTCAATCACAGTTACAAGTGAAGTCAAAGTCTCCAAGTGGGAGATTGTTGATGATGGAGACTTTCGGGCCACCACTGTTGATGATGGAGACATTCGGGCCACCACCACTTGCTGAAGTGGAGCACTTCTGGTGGAGCATTTGCTGGTGCTGAAGTGGAGCACTTCTGGTGCTGAAGTGGAGCACTTCTGGTGGAGCACTCATGAAGGTAGACAAGTCAACTTCTGTGACCTATAAGAACCAACAATGTGTAAAGGAAAATATAACAGACTTGAATTACGAATTTGAGAGAAGAGTTGGTTGTTGGTTTCTTGAGTGTGGGAGAAAAATAGTGTTGTTGTGAGCCAGAAATACGAGTGAGTGTTTCAGAGTGCGATACATTGTAACACTATTTGTCTATAGTTAAGTGTGGGTGTGAGCCGTGGACGTAGCCAAATTGGTGAACCACGTAAATCCTTGTGTCTTTTTGCATTTCTCTTAATCCATCGAGCCCCAAGATCCTGGAAGGTGGAAATTAACAGCAACTAATATCCCAACAAGGTCTTCTTAGGTAATCTGATCTCCAAATACCTTAACGACACTCTCATCTGCTTGATTCCTAAGACAAATAATCCTGAATTTGTTAAACAATTTCTACCGATTAGTCTTTGTAACACGGTCTACAAAATGATTTCGAACGTTGTTCATAAGATGAGACCATTTATGAAACACATTATTTCACCGTTTCAAGGTAGCTTTATTCAAGGTCATAGGTTTGTTGATAATGTGGTGATCCTCAGGGAAGCGCTTGACTCCTTTAAAAGGAAAAAAAAAAAGGCAAATTGGGTTGTATGATTTTAAAATTGGATCTTGAAAAAACTTATGATAGGCTGGAATGAGACTTCATTTATAAATCTCTTTTACACTTCAAATTTCCTCATTAAAGTCATCATGGAATGTGTTTCATCCACATCGATCTCCATCCTTCTAAATGGTGGAAAATTGGATCATTTATACCCGTCGTGTGGTATCCGTCAAGGTGATCCTATTTCTCCTTATTTGTTTATTCTTTGCATAAATTATCTTAGTTTCCTTATTAAGGAAGAAGCAAATCAGGGGAGGTGGGTACCACTTCGGCTAGGAAGAAGTTCTATTACTCTCTCTCACTAGTTGTTTGTGGGTGATTTGATCCTTATGGGGTCTGCTTCAGCCAAAAACTGTGAAGTCATGTTAAGCACGTTGAACACTTTTTGTACTATTTTTGGACCAGAAACTAAATTTGGGTAAATCTCAAGTCATTTTTTCAAAAAACATTCCCGAAACGAGTTCTAATCAAATGGCCTTTCTCCTTGGTCTTAAGAAAGTGGATACTCTCTCGAATTACTTGGGTTTTCCTATGAATCTTTCAAATAAAAAAATGTGTCTTTCAAGTTTTGTTTGGATAAAGTTAGTTAAACTTGCACGTTGGAGGAAAAATCTTTTATCCATGGCGGGTATAATAGTGCTTATTAACTATGTCAAGTCCTCTATTCTCTCTTACATTATGAAATGTACTTCCCTTCCTTCTGCTACTTGCAAGAATTTGGATAAAATTAACAGGGACTTCTTCTGGGGATCGATTGATGAAAAGAGGAAACTCCACGCTTTTAACTGGAACACCATTACCCTAGCAAAGCATCGGGGCAGTTTAAACATTGCAAACTCGAGAGAAAGAAATCTTGTCATGCTTGCAAACTTTTCTTGGTGAAACCAACACTCGTCGGCCCCTTGGGAGAAATCACGCTATGGGATCTACCACGGAAAAAGCCCTTAACCATGGAAAAATCACTTTGGAGAAAGGTATAGGGTGGGTTATAGAGGAGGGATCCAATATAAAATTTTTGTTGGACAATTGGTTGGGGGTATCTTCCCTCATATCTTTGATCAGTGGGTCGATAACTCTGGAGGAAAATAATTTGTGCATCAAAGACCTGACTTTGGACAATGGCGAGTGGGATTTCTCTAGGGTGTCTTTCCGTATACTTGAGATCTTAAAAGAGCAAATCTTGGCATTACCAAGAAGTAATTTTGTCAATATGCAGGATGTGAAAATTTGGATGGGATCAACGAAGAGAATTCTTAATGTGGCTTCAGTGCACAAAATTTTAAAATTAAATAGAAGTCATCAGCAAGAAAATAGAGCTAAGAATTGGGACTGGATTTGGAAGTGTGAAACTATACCCAGAATAAAATATTTCTTATGGTTATGCAACATGATAGAATAGCGTCAGCTAGCATGCTGCACAAAAGGGGTTTGAACATAAATCTTGGGTGTCAAAATTGTGGGAGTGATGAGGAAAACAGCATTCATATCCTTCGGGATTGCAAAATGGCCAAAAAAGTCTTAGACAAATATAGGTCTTCCATAAATCTTGATAAAAAGGAACTGACTAACATTTACACTTGGTTGAGTTTAAATTGCAGGAATTCAGAACCTCATACGAATGGGATCGAATGGAGATTTATTTTTACTTCTACTATCTGGTTTATTTGGAAAAACAGAAACTATTGTATCTTTAATACCCCTCCTATTAGTATTTACATGGGTTAATTACTTAATCGGTTACACATGTTTGACCAATGTTCAGAATGGTTACACATGTTTCAAAATGTGATTAATTGGTTTTGAAATGTGACTATTTGGTTTTTTTTACTGTTCACCGTTAGAAATCACAGTTAAATCACTATTTAGATACGTAAAATGACGAAATTACCCCTAGAATCATCTTCAAGAACACATCATCATCTTCAAGAACAAGAATCGAAGAACCTAGAAACAGCATTTCTAGGTTCTTGAAGTTCTGTATTGCAGTATATGTTATCACCAAATGTGATTAAATGGTCATATATGTTTCTCTATAATGTGATTAAAAGGCCATACATGTTTCTCTATAATGTGATTAAATGGATACTGTTGTTTGAAATGATGTGATTAAAAGGTTCGACATGTTACCCACAATGTGAAGAACCCAGAAATGTTGTTTCTGGGTTCTCAAGAACCCATAAATGTTGTTTCTGGGTTCTCAAGAGCCCAGAAATGTTGTTTCTGGGTTCTCAAGAACCTAGAATTGCAATTCTGGGTTCTCAAGAACCCAGAAATGATGTTTCTGGGTTCTCAAGAACATCAAATCGAATTTGATTCGATTCTGGTTCTTCAATCCTTCCATGTGTTCTTCAATACAACTAAGGTCATAATAGTCATTTCACAATTTAATAATATGTTTAAAAAATTAATTAACGTTAAAATTAACGGTTTACTAACAGAATAACCAATTAATCACATTGGGAAAAACATGTGTAACCAATTAGTCACATAGCAAAACCAATTAATCACATTTTGAAACATGTGTAACCATTCTGAACATTGGTCAAACATGTGTAACCAATTAAGTAATTAACCCTATTTACATCACTAATCTTGATGTAGTACATGCTAAAGAGATAATGACTTCTTACTCAAGAATCAGGGACACTCGAGAGATGAATACCTCTCAAGTAGGATGGAAACCTCCTGACCAAGGTTGGGTCAAATTAAACACAGATGGCTCGACACTTGGACAATCGGGTCAAGCAGGATGTGGAGGGGTCCTTAGGAACGAAAGGGGAGAATGGATATATGGATTTCAAAATGCATTGACATCACAAACATCTTAGTAGCAGAAGTTTGGGGAATCAGAGATGGATTAATGATGGTCAAGAGTAAGAATTGAAGCAATTCACGTAGAATTAGATGCACAAGAAGCGATAAATTTGATCATTCAAGATGATAATGCTGACATACATTTTATGATCTTAATTCTGGATTGCAGAAAACTGATCTCAGACTTCAAGAAATGCAAGATACGGCACATTTTTCAGGAAGGAAATGGAGTAGCAGATGCTCTCGCTAAGGATGCGGTCAGAATGGACGAACAATTTACCACTTCGGTCGAACCACCTAAGGGGATGCTAAATCTTGTTTGGTTTGATAGATTAGGGAACACTCATCCTAGAGATATCTCTAATTATATTACTTAGTATGTAATCTATACTTTATTTCTCTACCAAAAAAAATCAATGAAGAGAGAAGTAAATAGAGATTCATTATTACCTATTCCTAACTTGATTGCTGAAATGGTCGGCACTTTTGATTCCCCTGCAACATATTCAACAAACACCAAAGCCATGAGATTGACATACAAAAAAATCTAATGGTGCCATTCATATTAATTATACTATGCAAATAGATAGATACATAGATATCAGTCATATAGTTTGCACTTTTCAGTTTTCAAATACCCAACTCTTTCAATATAGTGGGTTAAATACCAAATAGCTACTCGAAAATGACTACCTCAACTTTGACACATGGAGCATAACGCTACATCCGTTAAATTTTCTGTTAAATATGGACGGGTAATGATGTGGCAGCACATGATTGGTCCATAATTTTAAAAATTATATTATTATTTTTTAAATACTAAAAAAATTTGGAAAATTAATAGGGAAAATAATATAGCTAGGTATTTTATTTGGTAAATAATATTATTGCACCTTCATCCAAAGTTGAGGTAGTCGTCTTTTAAAATTTAAAGTTCGGATAGCTATGTATTTATTTGGTATTTAACCATTCAATAATATTATCTATACCTTCTGTGTTCATGGGTAAATTGAAGATACAGGTGTGGAAGATACGAGTTGCAGGACCCAACAAATTAATGATCCCAGCAGCATACAGAATGGTGAAGTAATAACACTCCCACTCAGGACCATGAGTAATTTCAAAGAGCTTGTCCTTGACTAGGAAAGTTGAGTTTTTACACGATATGAAGTTGGAAAGTTTTGTGAGGTCTGAGCGGCACGTGGAGTTGAGATCCGTGAACTGGGTGGTTGATTCCAGGCTTTTGACTAAGTCAGTACTGTTGTTTATAGATGCACAGCTATTCTCTGAGATTACAAACTGAGAATGGACAAAGCAAAAGGAGGTAATATTGGTAGGTAAGTTCAAAGAATCAAGCTTTGACTGGAAACTTTGGAGGCAAGAAACTGAGGTGTGTTGAGGTCGGGTAGCTCGAAAAAGTTGGTCTCATTCTCATGGAGGCGTTGAGCAAAGGCAGGGACAGAAGAGTGTTGCAGCAGGAGTTGTTTGAAGGGGGGAAGGAGGAGAGTGTTGCATGGTTTTGGCATGAGGATTTACTCCATGGGATGGTGAGGACGTAGCTGAGGTCCATGGGACAAGTTACGGCTAAGGTTAAGGGGATTGTAGAGAAAGAAGTAAGTAGAGAGAGAAATAAGAAGAAAAATTTGTCGAAATGATTCATCATCATCATTTGTCTCTCTGAACCCAGAAACAAGATGAAGAAGACGATGATGAAGAAGAAGAAGAAGAGTCGAGTTTTTTCCCCTGTAACTTGTAGAATATGAAAACAAATTAATTCGGGGTTTTGTTCATTGGAAGTTGACTTTGACCAAGAAAAATCAGATATGCTGGAAATTTCTTTGAAGCTGCTGTCAGGATGACTGGGAGGTATCGGATAGACGATAGAAGCCGAAACTGTAATTACCCGTGTACCCCTGCTATGGAAGGACAAATCATTCACATTTATGGAGAATGAATGTTGTTCTGTACTGATGAAGAAGATGAAGAACATAAACTTTATAGTCCTAGGCGGCAGGGCAATGACAACCCTATAAATACTACCAGGTAAAGATATATGGACAAGAGCTTCACCAACCCTTCAAGGAAGTAAAAGATTACTACTACTATGTGAAAGTTAAGGTGCATTCAGTACATACTTGATGGAAACGACTCCCTTGGTAGTGGTCCATCGCAGGTCCCTTGATGAGCTCCATTGATGCAGAAACAACTAAATTCGTGCAAGGTAATGTTGTAACCACATGCTCCCAAAGAGTTCATGCAAGCTAAACACTCAGTGGCGTTTATTAGAGTCCCCCAGTTCACCTCGAACCCTTTTTCCAAAGCATCCGATGTATTGATCTTGTTATCCGTAAGTTCTTGAGCTGCAGACTTGAGCATCGGAATCATTAGGGTGGTTAGGCAGTGTGGCATCAAGAATTCACTTGTCTGAGTATGGTTGGTTCTCAAATAACCACTACTAGAGGGGCAGTTGAACTCATGCAGTTGGAGTTGGGGTGAAGGGGGTTCTTGTGACGAGCAATTCAACAGTAGTGTTGCGTTTAAATCATTGTCCGTAAGTTTAAAACGATGATCCAAAGTGAAAGGCTTACTTTGTTCCGGACAATTACCGTGCAATACATCCTTCCTAACAACGATCAAGCTCTGCTTCTCCTTGATTATATCACGTACCTGATAAGTTTCGTCACCTATCTTCAGAGTAAGTATGCCTTCGTCACATTCAACTCCATAATCGGGATGACCGCAGTAATTTGCTTCTTCATCGCTTTTCAAGCTGAAAGGGTAAGTGATATTAATTCCCGCACACCTTGGTGGGGCGCTGCAACGCGAGTACCATTCATCTGAGAGCGTTGCGTATAGTGGAACCAGCAGTAGGAAGAGGAAAGCAAATGGAAGGATATGTCTACTAAAAACAGGATCCATTAACTTACTGCAACTGATCATTCGATCAAGGAGAGGTGTTTGGATTGGAGATGGAGGAAACTGAAATGGAAAAAGATAAGGGAAGCTGAAGGATGGCTCTAACAGAGATGTAAATGAACATGAATCAATCACTGCTAGCTAGGAGAAATAGGAAAAATTGGTGTTGACTTGCACTAAAAGACCAAGACTTTAGAGAGGAAATAGGTGCCCACTGCCTTGCTTAAAGGGTTCTCGCCCTAAACGTTTCTCTCAAGATCAATAGAAAAAATCAGATTTTTAAATATAATATTTTTATTAAAATTATGAAATAAAAATAAAAATAATTGATTAGTTTTTTTAAATTTTGTTTCATATTTTTCAATACAAAAATTATATTACAAACTCTTATTTTTCCTATTAATTTTCCAGTTTTTTAAAGAATTTTTCTAACTTTTTTAGTATTTTAAAAAATAATATAGTGTTTAAAATTATGGATCAATCATGCACTGACACATCATTTTCCGTCCATATTTAACGGAGGTATCGATTTGCCCCGTGTGTCAAAGTTGAGGTAGCTATTTGCACCTTCGTTCAAAGTTTAGGTAGTCGTTATTGAAAATTCAAAGTTCGGGTAGCTATTTGTAAAACGTCCAAAGTTCGGGTAGCTATTTGGTATTTAACCTATGGTATAATGGTCACTATTCTATTTTCAATTATTTTTTTAGCTTCCCTCTCTTAAAAATGAAAAATGATTCTCCACAATCCACATACATAAAAATGAAAAGTCATCATTCTTAGAAAGTGATCCTCCGTATATACTGGAAAACCATTATTAGCTGATAAATAAGGTTATAATTTAATTGTTGAACGATCTCTAGCAAGATAGCTCAACTGTTGTAGAAGATGTGCATATCAAAAATACATTGATGAAAGAAGGAAGCTGCTTCTTCCACAACCAGAACAGGAGGAAAGGCAGTGGATAGATTTATTGAGTAAAAACACACAAAACCCTAGTAAAAACACACAAATAGTCAGTTTCACTAGGGTGAAAAAAAAAAAGTAATAAATCTGTTTGTCTTTGTTGTGGATTTGTATTTGCGGGTCTATGATTTCGAACAATTGATCCTTTTCCATGGATTCAATAAAATATGTTGCTAGGTTTTTGCCTTCCTGAGCTCGTGTTGAACATACTGCCTTTTGTCCGGTTAAGAGCTCAACAAGCACCACTCCAAAACTGTAAACATCACTTTTATCTGTACACTTACTCGATTGGAAATATTCTGGATCTAAGTAGCCAAACGTTCCTTGAACTAGGGTCGTGACATGAGTTTGATCAAGGGAAATGGATATTGACGTGCCAAAATCTGCTATTTTCGCACAATTCAATTCATCCAAGAGTATGTTTGTAGACTTGATGTCACGATGGTATATTAGAATGGATGCAGCACAATGCAAATACGCAAGAGCTCCAGCAACTTCTATAGCGATTCGTAAATGTATCTCCCACAATATGGATCGTTCTTCATAAGGAGGGGTATGGAGATACTGGTAAAGAGTTCCGTTTGGAATGAACTCGTAAATGAGGATAGGTTCCTTGCTCTCCAAGCAACAACCAAACAACTTCACAATATTCCTATGATTTATCTGAGAGAGAATGAGAACTTCATCGATGAACCGCTGAACTTCATTATGCAAGACTTTGGATTTCTTAATTGCAACAATTCTTCCATCTTTTAGCATGCCTCTGTAGACAGTTCCTTGACCGCATTGCCCGAGTATACGATCTTTGCTGAAATTGTCTGTAGCCTTCTCTAACTCGTTGAGCTCGAACATTTTGCATCTAACGAAATTTCCTCGTAGAGAAGAGAATTGTTGTTGTAGCAAAACACCGCCATTCTTTTTAAAGAACTTATGTCTAAGCTTCCTTTCCCTTTTTTGTCGCATGATTTTGTATAATTGCCACAACATAACAAATAAAGCAACGGAACCAATCCCAACTCCTGCCCCTGCACACACCAAAAAAATGAATTAATTACATAGTTACATAATTATTTAATAGAATATTATGATACAAGTTGAACTTGCATTGCATTTATTTAAAAACGAACCTAACATTGTAAAATTAAAAGCTCTTTTCGGTTCGGTGAGCATCCCTTTCCCTAAGCTATATGCACAATTAGGGATGAAGCTATCAAGAGATGAGAGGGGGCAATTGTCCCCTCAACTTTTAATTTTGTGTAAATTTGACCCTAAAAAATGTAATAATTTTTAATTTAACCATTTAAATTGTACATTTGCCCCTACTGATTTTTTTAATTCAACTATTTGTCATTACTCTAATACTTGTCCCAACTGGATAAATTTTTATGCTTCGTCCTTTTGCACAATAATAACCACCAATTCTGTTTTTACAAACTTTAGGGCAACTATTAAGAGAAGAATTTTGACATTTGTCGATATTTGCATTAAATTCGTCGATATCTGCATTAAATTGTTAAAAATATATTTAAAAATAATTAATATATCCAGTGAAGATTAACATATATTTGTATGTCAACTTTATCTCAAATTAGAGAAGTTTTAGTGCTTTGAACGTTCTATTAGATAGAATTTGAATTCGCATAATTAAGGCTCGAATTCCCCTTAGCAAAGGATTCCCAAATATGGAGCGGTTCTGATGGACCACAAAAAATCGGTTCTTTTACAAACTGTATCGCTTTCGAACCGGTTCGACCGAACCAATTCACAAACAAAACATTTTTTCAGTTAAAATATAGAGTGGTTCTGATGGACTACAAAAAAATCGATTCACATATGGTATATCGTACCACTTTTTGAACCGGTTTTAATATATTATTATTTAATAAAATAAGTAATTAAGTAACCCTAAATCCCTAAAAACCTTAACGATACTCTCATCTATTTGATTCCTAAGACAAATAATCCTGAATTTGTTAACCCATTTCGACAGATTAGCCTTTGTAACACGGTCTACAAAATGATTTCTAAAGTTGTTGTTCATAGGATGAGACCATTTATGAAACACATTATTTCACCGTTTCAAGATAGCTTTATTTTGGGTCGTAGGTCTGTTGATAATGTGGTGATCCTAAGGGAAGCGTTTGACTCCCTTATAAGGAAAAAAGGTAAATCGGGTTGTATGATTTTAAAATTGGATCTTGAAAAAGTTTATGATATGCTGGAATGAGACTTCATTTATAAATCTCTTTTACACTTCAAATTGTCTCCGTCTCTCATTAAAGTCATCATGGAATGTGTTTCATCCACATCGATCTCCATCCTTCTGAATGGTGGAAAATTGGATCCTTTCTACCCGTCGCGTGGTATCCGTAAAGGTGATCCTCTTTCTCCTTATTTGTTTATTCTTTGCATAAATTATCTTAATTTCTTTATTGAGGAAGAAGCAAATCAGGGGAGGTGGGTACCACTTTGGCTAGGAAGAGGTTTTATTACTCTCCCACTTGTTGTTTGCGGATGATTTGATCCTTATGGGGGTTGCTTCAACCAAAAACTGTGAAGTCATGTTAAGCACGTTGAACACTTTTTGTACTATTTCTGGCCAGAAATTAAATTTGGGTACATCTCAAGTAATTTTTTCAAAAAACATTCCCGAAACGAGTTCTAATCAAATGGTCTTTCTCCTTGGTCTTAAGAAAGTGGATACACTCTCGAATTACTTGGTTTTTTCTATGAATATTTCAAATAAAAATTGCATCTTTCAAGTTTGTTTTGGATAAAGTTAGAGCTAAACTTGCAGGTTGGAGGAAAAAACTTTTTTCCATGACAAGTAGAACACTGCTTATTAACTCTGTCATGTCCTCTATTCCCTCTTACATTATGCAATGTACTTACCTTCCCTCAGCTACTTGCAAGAATTTGGATAAAATTAACAGGAAATTCCTCTGGGATCGACTGATGAAAAGAGGAAACTCCACGCTTTAAACTGGAACACCATTACCCTAGTAAAGCATTAGGGTGGTTTAAACATTGCAACCTCGAGAGAAAGAAATCTTGCCATGCTTGCAAACTTTGCTTGGAGAAGTCAACACTCGTTGGCCCCTTGGGCTGAAATATTGCGCTTCAGATACTCTAAAAAAGATGGGAGAAATCACGTTATGGGGTCTACCCCGGGGAAAGCCCTTAACCATGGAAAATTCACTTTGGAGAAAGTTACGGGGTGAGTTATAGGGGAGAGATCCAATCTAAAATTTTGGTTGGACAATTGGTTTGGGGTATCTTCCCTCATATCTTTGATCAGTGGGCCGATATATCTGGAGGAAAATAATTTCTGCATCAAAGACCTGACTTTGGACAATGGCGAGTGGGATTTCTCTAGGGTATCTTTCCAGATACCTGAGATCTTAAAAGAGCAAATTTCGACATTACCAAGAAGTAAATGGGTAAAGTCTGAAAATGATGCAACATGTTTGACGAAAATGGTTTTTCAACCCAAACGATTGTTTTTTGCCCAACATGTTTAAAATGATGATCCCCAGAGTTGGGTGACCTGGTATGGGTTCGGACCCTGGCTAGGGAACCTCCGGTATGGCTTGAATCGAGTCGAGACATGTTTGAAACATTAACGTAAGTTTGTAGGGTTTAATTGTAACATTTAGAAAAATATTTGGTTAATTTTGCAAATATGAAAACTATTTAACGGAAGTTTTTAACAGAAAACTAACGGAGGTACCAATTACCATCATTTTCAAACATATTGAATCATTAACCATCACAAAAATACAAGTTGAACGAAAAACCATATTGTGCAAACATGTTGAACCATTTTCAAACTTTTTTCATTTTTAAAATTAAATAGAAGTCGTCAACAAGAAAATAGAGCTAAGAATTGGGACTGGATTTGAAAGTGTGAAACTATACCCAGAATAAAAAATTTCTTATGGTTATGCAACCATGATAGAATAGCGTCAGCTAGCATGCTCCACAAGAGGGGTTTGAACATAAATCATGGGTGTCAAAATTGTTGGGAGTGATGAGGAAAACAGCATTCATATCCTTTAGGATTGCAAGGTGACCAAAAAAGCTTGGACAAATATAGGTCTTCCGCAAAACTTGATAAATTTCTTTTAGACTAACATTTACACTTGGTTGAGTTCAAATTGCAGGAATTAGGAACCTCATACGAATGAGATCGAATGGAAATTTATTTTCACTTCTACCGTTTGGTTTATTTGGAAAAACAAAAACTCTTACATCTTTAGTACCCCTTCTATTAGCATTAACATCACTAATCTTGCTGTAGTAAAGGCTAAAGAGATAATGACTTCTTACTCAAGAATCAGGGACACTCGAGAGAAGAATACCTCTCAAGTAGGATGGAAACCTCCTTACCAAGGTTGAGTCAAATTAAACACAGATGATTCGACACTTCGACAACCGGATCAAACAGGATGCAGATGGGTCCTTAGGAACGAAAGGGGAGAATGGATAAAGGGATTTCAAAGACGTACTGCCATCACAAACAACTTAGTAGCAGAACTTTGGGGAATCAGAGATGGATTAATGGTGACCAAGAATCTAGAAATTGAAGCAATTCACGTAGAATCAGATGCACAAGAAGCGATAAATTTGATCATTCAAGATGATAATGCTGACAGACCTCTCATGACCTTAATTCTGGATTGCAGGAAGTTGATCTCGAACTTCAAGAAATGTAAGATACGACACATTTTTCGGGAAGGAAATGGAGTAGCGGACGCTCTCGCTAAGGATGCGGTCAGAATGGACGAACAATTTACCACTTCGATAGAACCACCTATGGGGATGCTAAATCTTTGGTTTGATAGATTAGGGAAAATTCATCCTAGACGTATCTCTAATTATATTACTTAGTATGTAATCTATACTATACTTCTCTACCAAAAAAAAACAATGAAGATAAGTAAACAGAGATTCATTATTACCTATTCCTAACTTGATTCCTGAATTGATCTGCTCTTTTGATTTTCCTGCACCATCATCACCTAACACCAAAGCCATGAGATGTGTAAGTTCACCTAACACCAAAGCCAAAGCAAAAGGAGGTAATATTGGTAGGTAAGTTCAAAGAATCAAGCTTTGACTGAAAACTTTGGAGGCAAGAAACTGATGTGTTGAGGTCGGGTAGCTCGAAAAAGTTGGTCTCATTCTCATGGAGGCGTTGAGCAAAGGCGATTCCATAAAGGGACAGAAGAGTGTTGCAGCAGGAGTTGTTTGAAGAGTGGAAGGAGGAGAATGTTGCATGGTTTTGGCATGAGGATTTATTCCATGGGATGGTGAGGACGTAGCTGAGGTCCATGGGACAAGTTACGGCTAAGGTTAAGGGGATTGTAGAGAAAGAAGTAAGTAGAGAGAGAAATAAGAAGATAAATTTATCGAAATGATTCATCATCATCCTCTGTCTCTCTGAACCCATAAATAAGATGAAGAAGACGATCTGAACCCAGAAACAAGATGAAGAAGACGATCTGAACCCAGAAACAAGATGAAGAAGAAGAAGAAGAAGAGTCGAGTTTTTTCCCCTGTAACTGGTAGATATTAATTCCCGCACACCTTGGTGGGGCGCTGCAACGCGAGTACCGTTTATCTGACAGCCTTGCGTATAGTGGAACCAGCAGAAGGAAGAGGAAAGCAAATGGGAGGATATGTCTACTAAAAACAGGATCCATTAACTTACTGCAACTGATCATTCGATCAAGGAGAGGTGTTTGGATTGGAGATGAAGGAAACTGAAATGGAAAACGAGGATGGCTTTAACAAAGATGTAAATTAACGTGAATCAATCACTGCTAGGAGAAATAGTAGTTGGTGTTGACTTGCACTAAAAGACCAAGACTTTAGAGAGGAGATAGGTGCCTTGCTTAAAGGGTTTTCGCCCGAAACGTTTCTCACAACTGAAGTGAAAAACATGTCCAAACCCAGGAATACGACGACTTAAGAATTGACTTTTCCATTCGTTTCACTTCAAAGACTTGTTCAAATGGTATAATGGTCACTATGCTATTTTCAATTATTTTTTTAGAGTCCCTCTCTTAAAAAGGAAAAATAATTCTCCACATACATAAAAATGAAAAGTCATCATAGACAAAAAAATTTGATTGCGATTTTTCACTCATACTACTGCAGAGATTCAAACTATTGATTATGAAACTGAGAAAGGACTAAATTTTTTTGAGGAATCTCAATAATAGCTCAAGTTGGTCATCAACAAGTGAGTACAAAGTTCATTGCAAGAATGTCTTTTCAAGTGATGATGGTGGAAAGTGATCCTCCGTATATACTGGAAAACCATTATTAGCTGATAGATAAAATGATAATTTAATTGTTGAACGATGTCTAGCAAGATAGCGCAACTGTTGTAGAAGATGTGCGTATCAAAAGTACAGTGATGAAAGAAGGAAACTGCTTCTTCCACAACCAGAACAGAACGAGAGGCATTGGATAGATTTATTGAGGAAAAACACACAAACCCTAGTCATGTGGAGGGAAGGGAAGAACCATTATCAAGTGAGGAAGAAATTATAAAGTATCATATTATGGAACGCTGAAATATTGACTAAAATGTCAAGATGGACGAGTTGGTGTAAGGCGCCAATGTCATGTACTGGTTCAAATCCCACTCTTGACATTTTTTAGTTATTTCTCTCTTATCATTTTGAAACAAAGAACGACCATAACAATATATGATTCATTGAGAAACATTCTTGACTAATCCATCTATACCAAATGTTCAACCGACACCGACATTTATGCAGGCAAAGATATCATGAAATCAAACCTTTTTTATTTATTTATTTGAAACTCTTAAAAAGAACAAGACCAGACCATCGTGTACATTTCCAGATGACATGGCCAGAACACTTTATGATTGATTGAGTAGCATTCTGTGTATATTTTCAGATAACATGACCAGAACACTTTATGATTGATTAAGAAGCATTCTTAATTAATCATCTACACTGTTACAAATGCGAAATATGATTGAATGACACCGGAATTTAAGGAGGCAAAGAAATCAGCTAATCATCATCTCCATCACTTTCGAAAACTTCTGTGCCACGATCCGCTCTGCAAGGGAATTGCTCGACTATTTCATCGTCATTCTTTCCTGCCAATTTTCGCTTTAGAATTCCCTCTAGGATTGAAGGGATAACATTTTCATCACCATCATAGAATGAATCCTCTTTTTCATCTCTACACGAAGAAAAAAAACACTCAGACGTGATATCTTCTGAATCATTTGGTTGAGTTAATGAGCAAGAGCACCGAGAAGACGGCTGACCTTGGTCCGTCGAGGAAGAGGAAATCTGTTGATAGCGGTAACGTCGTCTATGATGGAAATGTTTACAGACACACCATTGTGGCTGCTAATGGGTTATCGGAGAGCAACTCTACTGATGAAAATTCTACCAAGAAACCTTTTGTTTATCAAGCAAAATAATTTGAAGAACAACATAAAATAGAAGCAAAATATGCAGAACTTGAATTGATTTTATTCGATCCGCAATTAAGAATTTATGCAAGAGATACTACCTATTTTTAGCTAATTAATCCACTACCTCCACTACTTCCACTATTTTTAGTTAATTCATTCACTATTTCCACTATTTTTAGCTAATTAATCCACTACTTCCACTAATATGAAAAACCTGATATCAACTAACACTCCTCCTAAATCAGTTTGTTGCAAACTCTCAATATTTCCCTAAGAAGTAATACTTGACCTCGAAGTGTTTTGTCCTTCCATTCATAACTCACGTTTTATCCTGAAGAACCTTCTTAATTGCATTTGTCTCTCCTTTTTCATTATTCTCAACCATGGCAAGCTCCTCATTCATTGCAGCTAGTCATTTCTTATCAATCTTGGCTTCCTCATGTCATTCAGGTTCAAGGACTGCAAGATTGCATCTTTGATAAATCTCAACAAGAGATCTTAACCTCCTAACAGATTGATCATTTGTCAGTTCATCATCATCAAGGCATACGCTTTCGCCTTCAACTATATGATAAACAAAAGAACAAGACTGGAAGGGTTTGTTCTTGATATGATCCTTCGATCGCTCCAACTCCGAGTGAAGCGTATCCACAGTCACATTTGCAATCTCAAGTTGCCATCTGGTGTTCCTTATCCTTTGCCTGAGCTTCAGATTCTCTACAGTCAGCAAGTGCATTCCTTAGGGTTTCCACCAGGTTTAGGGTTTCAGAGAGCTCCATACGAAGTGTATGGACATCGTGATGTGGAAACTCTGTGATGCATTCTTTGATTGTGAAAGCAGATTGCTCTTCCTCCAATGGATTGAGTGCAAAACTATTTCCCTTCATTTTGATCCTAAAGAGCTCATTACCACTAGAATCTATAATAATGCACTTTTTATCTTCAAACAGGAACTTGAAATGCTTTTCTAGCAATTGACCAACACTAAGCAAGTTTTGATCAATTTCAGGCACATATAACACTTCATCAATCAACTTCGTACCTGAATTGCTATCTATAGCTACTGTACCTTTTTCCTTTAACAGATATGAACTCTCCATTTCCAATTTTCACTTTGGAAAGAACTGACATGTCAAGTTGTTTGAAGAGTCTCATATCACCGATCATGTGATTAGTTGAGTCACTGTCTACCATCCACCCATCACTCGATGCTCCTGTTGTGAAGCAAGAAGCCGCAAACAGATGCTCCTCCTCTTCTTCATGGACATCAACTTGAGTTTCTCTATTCAGCTGATTGTATTTTTCAGGGCAAATCTTTTCTACATGCCCCATCTTTTGACACCTCCTGCATTTTATGTCTGGCCTCTTCCAACATTTGTAGTGAGGATGGTTCTCCTTACCACAATGCTTACAAGGAGAAAAAGTTCCTCCTTTTTGGCCCATTACTTCCGCACTTGATTCACCATCACTAGAATTAGGCTTTCCTTCCCACTTCTTCTCCTTACTCCTCTGGTTTAAGTACAACTTGGCCTTCAAAGCACTTTCAATTGCCCCTTCTTCACGCATCAATCGTCTTTGCTCTTGAGCTTGAAGAGAACTAAGGAGCTCTGCCAATTTGAGAGTTGAAAGGTCCTTGGTGTTCTCGAATGAGGCAATGGTTGCTTCAAATCTCTCAGGAAGATAGACTAATATCTTCTCCACAATTCCGCTATCCTTCATTTCCTTACCAAGTATTCTAACCTGGTTTGCAAGTCGCACCAATCGATCTAAGTATTCTTGGATGGTCTCAGATTCCTTCATGTGCTCCTTTTTGAAGTTCAGAGATTTCATGCCCTTTATCCTCTCATCTCCTTTGTATTCTTCTTCGAGGAAGTCCCAAATTTCATTGGCTGACTTTATGGACATGATTCTGCTGAAAATTGCAAGTTAGACAGCTGAATAAAGGCATGACTTGGCTCGTGCATTTCTCATATTCTTTTCCCTTTGAACCTTGATTTGAGCAAGTGTGGGATTGGGTGGAAGAACTGGAATGTCGTAGTCTTCCTCAACTGCCTCCCACAAATCAGTGTCATCCATGTACGCTTCCATTTTGACAGCCGAAGCTTGGTAGTTTGAGCCATTGAATTTTGGTGGAGCTACACCTGAGAAGAATTCTTCCATTTGATGAGTGTTTAGAGTGTTTATGGGTGGATTATCTCAAGAAATCGACAATCACACAACCTCACAGATCCCTCTGATACCACTGTTGTATATCAAGCAAAATAATTTGAAGAACAACAGAAAACAGAAGTAAAATATGCAGAACTTGGATTGATTTTATTCGATATGCAATTAGGAATTTATACAAGAAATACTACCTATTTTTAGCTAATTAATCCACTACTTCCACTATTTTTAGTTAATTAATCACTACTTCTACTATTTTTAGCTAATTAATTAACTACCTCCACTAATATGAAAAACCTGATTTCAACTAACAAAACCAACGGAAGAGAAGATCACCGCAAACATATGTCTTGTAAGTGTAGATGCACAATACAGTAGAATTTCGATCTCAACCACATCAAACATGAATCTCACTTAGGATCCGAGTTACGTGCCCGAACTAACCTAAAATCCCGCTTTTGAAAACTTTTGTATATGCACTTCAAATTGCATTCCTCGTGATCGTGTTTTTGATTATTGCAGGTTGTGAAATATGGATATCAATGGAGGAAGTATGGTCAGAAGGTGACAAGAGACAATCCATGTCCCAGAGCTTACTTCAAATGTTCATTTACTCCAAGTTGCCATGTCAAGAAGAAGGTGAGCTTGAGTCAAACCTTCGTTAGATTGTTTGTTGGGCTTCCAAATATGATCTTATGGAACCAAATATTTTGAAATCTTATGGTGAAGTAATTACATTGCCGGTAAAGAACTTTTATGTGTCACCAGTAAAATTGTTTTGCCAGTAAAACAAGGAGATGGATACTATGGATATATTGCATACTTGGATATTGAGGGTCAAGGTGTATTTTGAAAAATTCAAGGTTCAAAATGCATATAAACCGAGGTTCAGGTTGCATTTAACTATTCTTAATTCTACAATACCTTTTTGGTTATTGTGTACTGATTAGAAGGGCTAATAATTTAGGATACTACATCATAGGACTACACACATGTACATGAAAAAAAAATGTATTCGGACATGTATACAATAAGACAACACGAACAAAATAACCCGTGTTAATTTTCATGTTATATTCGTGTCAAGTATTATAATATAATACGTACGAAAACACGATAAAGTTATAATGGTCAATCCAAGTGTCTTAAACTTTTAACATATCCATGTTTAATACATATTAATACATTTAAATACATATTATTTATCCACAATCAGAAAACTGTGTAGTTACTATTTGATAATAAAACTATTAATTCATCATTCACTTGCACAGAGTTTAAGGTTTTAAGACAATTGATATTATGTCATGCTATCAAATCATCTATGACTGCTAAATCTTAAGTTTGGAAAGATCTTTAAGCTCTAACGATGAGCCTTTACTAATACGTTAACAAAGATCATTTCACCATGTGCTAGCCTGACTTATGGAATGAACACCCAAAGCCGAAGTTGATCTAGCAATCTTTTCAAATGGAGCTGTCATGAAAATTGAATTTGTATCATAGCTTTCCGACGAGTTGGTAGCAAAATCTTCATGAATTTCTTCCATAATAAGAGGTAATTGCGGACAGTTGTTTAACCCTTCCAAGATCATGGCTACGTCTTTCATTGTAGGTCGTTGCCTCCCGTACAAGTTCAGGCATCTTATTGCAAGATCAGCCACTGCAACAATCTGTTTGTCTTTGTTGTGGATTTGTATTTGCGGATCTATGATTTCAAACAATTGGTCCTTTTCCATGGATTCAATAAAATATGTTGCTAGGTTTTTGCCTTCCTCGGCCCGTTTTGAACATACTGCCTTTTGTCTGGTTAAGAGCTCAACAAGCACCACTCCAAAACTGTAAACATCACTTTTATCTGTAAACTTACTCGATTGAAAATATTCTGGATCTAAGTAGCCAAACGTTCCTTGAACTCGCGTCGTGACATGAGTTTGATCAAGGGAAACGGATCTTGACGTGCCAAAATCTGCTATTTTCGCACAATACAATCCATCCAAGAGTATGTTTGTAGACTTGATGTCACGATGGTATATTGGAATGGATGCGGCACAATGCAAATACGCAAGACCTCTAGCAACTTATGTAGCGATCCGTAAACGTATCTCCCACGATATGGATCGTTCTTCATAAGGAGGGGTATGGAGATACTGGTAAAGAGTTCCGTTTGGAATGAACTCGTAAATGAGGATAGGTTCCTTGCTCTCCAAGCAACAACCAAACAACTTCACAATGTTCCTATGATTTATCTGAGAGAGAATGAGAACTTCATTGATGAACTGCTGAACTTCATTATGCATGACTTTGGATTTCTTAATTGCAACAATTCTTCCATCTTTTAGCATGCCTTTGTAGACAGTTCCTTGGCCGCCTTGCCCGAGTATACGATCTTTGCTGAAATTGTGTGTAGCCTTCTCCAACTCGTTGAGCTTGAACATTTTGTATCTAACAAAATTTTCTCCTAGGGAAGAGAATTGTTGTTGTAGCAAAACAACGCCATTCTTTTGAAACAACTTCTGTTTAAGCTTCCTTTCCCTTTTTCGTCGCATGATTTTGTATAATTGCCACAACATAACAAATAAAGAAACGGAACCAATCCCACATCCTGCCTCTACACACACCAAAAAAATTGAATTAATTACATTGTTACAAAATTATTTAATAGAATATTATGATACAAGTTGAAGCATTTATTTAGAAAACGAACCTAACATTGTAAATTTAAAAGCTCTTTCCGGTTCAGTGAGCATCCATTTCCCTAAGCTATATGCACAATAAGGGACGAAGCTATCAAGAGACGACAGTGAACAATTGTTCCTCTCAACTTTTAACTTTGTGTAAATTTGACCCTAAAAAATATAATAATTTTCAATTTAGCTCTTTCAAATTGAACATTTGCCCGCACTGATTTTTTTTAGTTCAACTATTTACCCTTACACTAAATTCTAATACTTGCCCCCACTAGAGAAATTTCCTGACTTCGTCCATGTGCACAATAATAATCACCAATTCTGTTTTCACAAACTTTAGGGCAACTATTAAGAGAAGAATTTTGACATTAGCCGATATCTGCATTAAATTGTTAAAAAATATTAAAAAAATAATTAATATATCTAGTGAAGATTAACATATTTTTGTAAGTCAACGTTATCTCAAATTAGAAATTAGAGCAGTTATAGTGCTTTGAACGTTCTATTAGATAGAATTTGAATTCACATAATTAAGGCTCGAATTCCCCTTAGCAAAGGGTTCCCAAATATTGAGCGGTTCTGATGGACCATAAAAAACTGATTCTTTTGCGAACCGTATCGCTTTGAACCGAATCGGTTCACAACCAAACGATTTTTTAGTGAAAATATTGAGCAGTTCTGATGGACCACAAAAAAACAATTCACATATGGTAAACCGTATCACTTTTTGAACCGATTTTAATATATTATTATTTAATAAAATATAATATCTAATTAAATAAATAACTAAGTAACCCTAAATCCCTGACATCAGATGCACAACGGGACGACTTCTGTTTTCCGCAGCACACGACTGATCTTCTAACCACATTAGCACGTGGCAGTTCTTCCGAGTTCTGTGTTCCTTCTTTGCTGGTCTTCTTTGTTGTTTGTTTGTTGTTCTATGTTCTTTCGGAACGACTTTCCACCTTTCCGTCTTCATTCTTCTGTTCTTCAAAATTTGACATTTGTCCTTATGTTCTTCTGCAATTGCTTTGATTCCTAAAGGGTTCTTCTGCAGCGACTTCTATTCTTTTGGTCTTCTGTTCTTTGTTCTTCGACATTTGTCCTTCTATTCCTAAAGGGTTCTACATCGGCATTTGTGTTAGGTTGTTGAGTCTGATTAATAGGTAATGTTAATTTATGTATTAATGTTCACGCGTCACGCGATTCATCATTTTAGGTTGCACTGTACCTATGGACGATGCCTAACAAGACAATGCACTGGACGATGGTCAACACGAGTGGTTGGACGGTGGTCAACACAGACAGCTGGACGGTGGTGAAAACGGGCAACTCGACGATGCATGCTGGAAAACATGTTGTGCAAGCTAATGTGTTGCACTTGGAATTTTGGGCTTAGTCATAGTTTTGTACTATATATATATATGCTTCTCCATCATGTATTCTGTAAGAGAGTTGAACAATTATCAATACATATTGAAACTGTTGTAGAGGTTACTCCGAAGGAGTGTTACCATGTAAAACTCTCTCACACGTTTCCGCTCTAGCCTTCCCAAAATCTTTCTCAATTCTCGTTCTTCTTCATCAGTTTTCTGTGTGTGTTGCAAAATCGATCCTAACAAATTGTCCTTCGGTCGGGCAAAGGGTTCAATTTTGGATTGATCAACAACTTTAAATAAAAGATTCGGCCGAACCGATTTTTGAATTGGTTCAGAATAGGTACAGTAAATCAACAAAAATATGGAGCGGTTCGGACGAAGGGGTCGAACCGTACCTTCACCACATTTTAGGTAAGGTACGGTTGTGAACCGGTTCGACCCCAAACTGATTCATGCCCAACCCTAGTTATCAATATAGATAGATAGGAGAAGTGTCATCACTATCAATGAAGAGAGAGTTCGAGGCCCAGAAAAGGAAAAATCTCATCCACCGAATAGCTATCCTCGTCTTCCCTTGTCGCCTTGTGTCGTCCACTGTGAAGCTCTGGCCAACCGGGGTTCTGAAGGATTAAGATGTCTGAATTATCAAAGGGAGCGGATTCGCGTGAAGAACCCTACTTTGAATTGGGGGGCCTATGGTTACTGAGGGGATTCCAAGTAAGATACTGAATCATGAAAAAAAATGTCATGATTATACCAGGAGCCTTTGAGAAGACTTTCTACTTTGAACATCTTTATGACGATGTTGAAGAAGAAGTGGATAAATTTCCAGAAGTTGAATGCATCAAAATCTTCTTTTCTCGTGAAGAAAATATAGGAATGAGGAAGTCACATGTCGTAGACATTATCATAAAGTTATTTGGCAAATCGATCGACTACAATTACTTATGTAGACGTTTGTCGATAATGTAGAAAATTCAGAATGATATTGAGGTCATGGACCTTGGGTACAAATTCTTCAAGGTTATTTTCCATTCTAGGGAGGACCTTGATTCTGTCCTAAAAGGTGGACCTTGGTTCATCAATTCAATTTTCCTAACCAACCATGAGAGTATGGGAACCCAAATTCCAACCAGACACAACAAAACTCACTGTGACAGCTATTTGGATGAGGATTCTCATGCTTCCTTCAGAGTATTATTAACCAGTATACTTGGAAAAAAATTGGTAACCACCTTGGACACCTTCTGAAAATCGATATGGCGGCTACTGTCAATGGAGAAATAGGGAAATTTACAAGATTTTGTGTTCAAATGAACTTACTGGAACCATTGCCTCTGATTCTAAAAATTGATTACCTCCCATTGGAATTGCTCTTTGAAAGAATACACTCGATTTGCTTTTCTTGTGGCATGGTGGGCCACCGTGTGAATAACTGCAGACAAGGAGCAAGTTCAGGTACGTTTCCTGTTGAAAACCCTAGGAAATTTATGGATTTGGAAGAAAATTTAGATTCGGCAATCCAACAGGAAAGATCCAGAATTTGGAGGAACATGGTCAGAATCCCTCGCCCTCGGACCGAGTTGGGGACAGTAACCGTGGATATGGCCCTTGGATGATGGTGAACCACCGTAAAAAGAAACCGATGAAGAAACCAGGATCTCAAAGCCAATCGGGCACTATTGATAAAGTCGGTACCGGAAAGCAGACTACGTTCACCGGAGTGAAAATCCCGTCGCCTGGAAAGAAAGTCTCGTTCACCAACGGGATAGAAAAAACGGTCACTGACACTACGTTTGGGGAAAAGGGCAAAACCAGAGAAGAAGGTATACCACCTTCTGACGCGGGGCGAGGTAAAAATGGAAAGCTTGCTGATCCTTCTCAAGGTGGGTCAAGCGTGTGTAAAGTAAAGGAGCAAACACATGAATACACAAATATTCCTCAGCATATGTCTCTTGGGCTAAAACAATTGAAAAAAACTGGCAAGGACACCTAGTTCTACTAATTCCATGCATATTACAGGTGGCATCTCCTTTGCTATTCAAAGACCAAGTAGGGAAATAAGAGACACAGACAAAAATGGAGTGTCAGAGTGTGAACAATCCAATTGTGCCCAAGGGAGAACAAGGCCGGACGGGAGACTATCGATTGTTTCTCTCCTTGCGAAAGTATGGAGGGCCAACAGAACAAAGAGGAAGGGACCGAAATAACACAGTCGGGGAGCCCTAATTCTTCTCACCGATCAGTCCTTTATCGGGGAAGAGTTCTAGATTCTGAAGGCCACTCTACTATCTTAGAAAGAAGACGGAGCAGATGTTACGAGCCAAATAATCAGTATAGTCGTTCGGGTCAAGTATCAGATCAAATGTTACGGTCCAGTTAAATTAATCGGTTCGGATAGTAGTAAATCATGTACCAACCCTATAAAACGCTAGCCCTATCTATATATATTGGTTGTCTAGGTGGTGTCCAATACATGCAGATATAATATACATTTTGCTTGTCTACTCTCTCTCGCTCAAGTCCCTCTCACTCTCTACTTCTACTTGTCATCTTCCCTACGTTATCTTCTTCTTCTACAGACAACTCTCCCTCTCTTCTTTCTCTTGGTCTATCACCACCACCTTTTTTGACGTTAGAATTCCTTTACCGCCAACTTTTATCATCGCCTCCCCTTTTTGACATTCTACCACCACTTTTTGACGTTTGGAACATAACATTTGGTATCAGAGTCACGTTCGTCGCCGTTCGCGCTAACAACTCCACCAACTGAGCTACGACAGCTCCCGTTCGCTACCACAACAATGACCACCACCAACACAGAGGTCCGCGCGTAGAAGGATTCAAGGTTGGACGCATCGATCAATGATCACGGATGTGTGCTTGTCGAGCTTTCAGGAAGGCCTGGTTACGTAGAGTCCTTGAAGGCCTGGTTCAGTGATGAGTTATTCGGGGATCCAATGTTGGAGATGAAAAACCTCCAGAAAGAAGGTTCGTTGTCCGAGTATCAAGGCAAGTTCTATAGTCTCCTCCACTGAATACAACTCATAGAGAAGGTATCGGAGAGAACCGCCATCAGTCAATTCATCGGGGGACTGGAACTCCATCTTCAGGGGAAAGTACGGTTACAAAGGGTGCAGACTCTTCACAAGGCTTATGCAGTAGCTAAGCTACACGACTCGGTCCTCACTGCGCAGCTACCACCACGCACTGATTCACCGTCTCCCTTCGATAATAGAAACACTAGGATTACCACCAACAAGGAGATGGAAGCTCTTATAGCTATAGACCTATGTAATTGGTGTCCCGAGAAATATGTCGCAAGTCATAAGTGTCGAGGAAAACAAATATTTTTTATCGAAGTCGGAAAGGATGATGATTATGAACCTGATGTGGGTATCGACCTTGAGGGAAAGGTCGTTGTTTAGGGGGGATGCAATGTTATGATTCAAATAATCAGTATAATCGTTCGAGTCAAGTGTTAGATCAAATGTTACGGTCCAGTTAGATTAATCGATTCTGATAGTAGTAAATCATGTACCGACCCTATAAAACCCTATCCCTATCTATATATATAGGTTGTCTAGGTGGTGTCCAATACATGCAGAAATAATATACATTTTACTTGTCTACTCTCTCTCGCTCAAATCCCTCTCACTCTCTACTTCTACTTGTCCTCTTCCTTACGTTGTCTTCTCCTTCTTTTCTTCTTCTACAGACAACTCTCCTCTCCCATCTTTCTCTATTGATCTATCACGTATCTTGTTCTATCACTGTCACCTTTCTTGATGTTAGAATTCATTTACCGCCATATTCTATCGTCGCCTCCCCTTTTTGACATTCTACCACCACCTTTTGACGTTTGGACGTAACAGCAGATCGCCAGCAAGGATGTTTGAGACATCGCTGAACGGAGAATCCCCAAGAAGGGAATTATACTGACTGAACAAAAAAGGAGGACATTAATTTATCCTTCCTTTCTTTTTCAATTATCAATAATTTTCATGATTAGTTCGCCAATTGATATCTTAGGTTTGACTGAAGCTAGTTTAAATTTGATTGATTCTCCTGCAAATTATAATCTTAATATTATCTGTTGGAACTGTAGAGGCCTATGGAGTAAGATGCCCATCACCACTGTTAATGAATTTGTTCGTAGGTTCAATATAGATATGATTATCCTGACTGAAACCATGCTAAGTGGGGAGAGACTTCATTCCCAAGCAAAAAAACTGAAGTTTGACAACTATAAGAGCGTGAATGCTAGGGGCTCAGTGCGGGTATCATTATTTTGTGGCATTCTAGCTCGATTAGTATTCAAACCCTTGGTACCACTGAACAAGAAATTCATGTGATTATTAAGGTACCTCTTTCAATTTTTTCTTGGGTGATTTTTGCTATTTATGCTAGTGTGGACATCGATGAAAGAGATACTCTTTGGCAGAACCTGAAAAATATTGTCGACAACTTAAGGTTGTTATTGGGGATTTGAATGAGGTAACTAACCAAACTGAGAAAAAAAGGAGGTAATCGAGCACACCAATTTAAAAACATGCTAGATTACTGCTCCTTGACCGACCTTGGTTTCACTGGCACGGGCTCAAAGTTTACTTGGTCTAAGATATGTAGGAATGGTCATTTTGTTCAATAGAGACTGGATAGGATTATTGCTAATCATGATTGGCTAGTTAAATTCCATGAAGCAAAAGTTATCCATCTGCCTAGGACAAAGTCAGACCATTGCTCTCTCCTTCTCTCCCTTAGGGATGATATTGGTTTGTCGTCAAGTAGACATTTCAGATGGGAAACCATGTGGTTAAACCACCCGGATTTTAATATTTTGGTTAATCAAACTTGGTCCACTGCCTTAAATAACCACAAGCATGCTACCCTTATATTTCATAACAGAGCTAGAAATTGGAACAGAAACACTTTTGACAATATTTTTAAAAGAAACAAAAAAAAAAGAGAAATTTACTCAATTAGATGATATCCAAAAAGTTTTAAGCACTAGCCCTTCTACTAGACTTATTGAGCGAGCACGCATCCTCAAAAGGGATTATTGTGAGATTCTGGAACAAGAAGAAAAGTTATGGGCTATGAAGTCTATCCCACTCGCCATTGTCCAAAGTCAGGTCTTTGATGCACAAATTATTTTCCTCCAGAGTTATCGACCCACTTATCAAAGATATGAGGGAAGATACCCCCAACCAATTGTCCAACCAAAAATTTATATTGGATCCCTCCTCTATATCCCACCCTATACCTTTCTCCAAAGTGATTTTTCCATGGTTAATGGCTTTTTCCGTGGTAGATCCCATAGCGTGATTTCTCCCAAGGGGCCGACGAGTGTTGGTTTCTTCAAGAAAAGTTTGCAAGCATGACAAGATTTCTTTCTCTCGAGTTTGCAATGTTTAAACCGCCCTGATGCTTTGCTAGGGTAATGGTGTTCCAGTTAAAAGCGTGGAGTTTCCTCTTTTCATCAATCGATCCCCAAAGGAAGTCCCTGTTAATTTTATCCAAATTCTTGCAAGTAGCAGAAGGAAGGGAAGTACATTGCATAATGTAAGAGAGAATAGAGGACATGACATAGTTAATAAGCACTATTGTACCCGCCATGGATAAAAGATTTTTCCTCCAACCTGCAAGTTTAACTAACTTTATCCAAACAAAACTTGAAAGACACATTTTTTATTTGAAAGATTCATAGCAAAACCCAAGTAATTCGAGAGAGTATCCACTTTCTTAAGACCAAGGAGAAATGCCATTTGATTAGAACTCGTTTCGGGAATGTTTTTTGAAAAAATGACTTGAGATTTACCCAAATTTACTTTCTGGTCCAGAAATAGTACAAAAAGTGTTCAACGTGCTTAACATGACTTCACGATTTTTGGCTGAAGCAGCCCCCATAAGGATCAAATCATCCGCAAACAACTAGTAAGAGAGAGTAATAGAACTTCTTCCTAGCCAAAGCGGTACCCACCTCCCCTGATTTGCTTCTTCCTTAATAAGGAAACTAAGATAATTTATGCAAAGAATAAACAAATAAGGAGAAATAGGATCACCTTGACGGATACCACACGACGGGTATAAATGATCCAATTTTTCACCATTCAAAAGGATGGAGATCGATGTGGATGAAACACATTCCATGATGACTTTAATGTGGAAATTTGAAGTGTAAAAGAGATTTATAAATGAAGTCTCATTCCAGCCTATCATAAGTTTTTTCAAGATCCAATTTTAAAATCATACAACCCGATTTGCCTTTTTTTTTTTCTTTTAAAGGAGTCAAGCGCTTCCCTGAGGATCACCACGTTATGAACAAACCTATGACCTTGAATAAAGCTACCTTGAAACGGTGAAATAATGTGTTTCATAAATGGTCTCATCTTATGAACAACTTTCGAAATCATTTTGTAGACCGTGTTATAAAGACTAATCGGTCGAAACTGGTTAAAAAATTCAGGATTATTTGTCTTAGGAATCAAGCAGATGAGAGTGTCATTAAGGTATTTGGAGATCGGATTCCCTAAGAAGACCTTATTAATAACCTCACAGACTGAGTCTCCTACAATCTCCCGAATTTTTGGTAAAATATGGGATGAAGACCATCGGGTTCCGTAGATTTAAGAGGACTAAGAGAAAAAAGAACAGACTTGATTTCCTCTGGGGAAACCCTTTTTTCAAGAGAACGGATCATTTGATTGGCCAAAACAGAGATCGGGTTACAATCCAAATCTGAGTGAAATTTTCTCAGAAGTGAAAAGCTTTATAAATAAATCTTGGAACTGATTCTTTAACAGATTAGGTTCAGAAATTCAGCTTTCCTACGAATCTTTGATCATTCTAATTTTTTTTTTGGCCAATTATCATTCTAATTTTGGCTTTGTCTCTTCTAATCAAGGTGGTGACATGGTAATATTTGGTATTCCTATCACCATCAATATGTAGGATGTGAAAATTTGGATGGGATCAACGAAGAGAATTCTTAATGTGGCTTCGGTGCACAAATTTTTAAAATTAAATAGAAGTCATTAGCAAGAAAATAGAGCTAAGAATTGGGACTGGATTTGGAAGTGTGAAACTATACCCAGAATAAAAAATTTCTTATGGTTATGCAACATGATAGAATAGCGTCATCTAGCATGCTGCACAAGAGGGGTTTGAACTTAAATCTTGGGTGTCAAAATTGTGGGAGTGATGAGGAAAACAACATTCATATCCTTCGGGATTGCAAAGTGGCCAAAAAAAAGCTTAGACAAATATAGGTCTTCCATAAAACTTGATAAAAAAGATCTGACTAACATTTACACTTGGTTGAGTTTAAATTGCAGGAATTCGGAACCTCATACGAATGGGATCGAATGGAGATTTATTTTCACTTCTACCGTCTGGTTTATTTGGAAAAACAGAAACTCTTGTATCTTTAATACCCCTCCTTATTAGCATTTACATCACTAATCTTGATGTAGTACAGGCTAAAAAGATAATGACTTCTTACTCAAGAATCAGGGACACTCGAGAGATGAATACCTCTCAAGCAGGATGTGGAGGGGTCCTTAGGAACGAAAGGGGAGAATGGATAAATGGATTTCAAAATGCATTGACATCACAAACATCTTAGTAGCAGAAGTTTGGGGAATCAGAGATGGATTAATGATGGTCAAGAGTAAGAATTGAAGCAATTCACGTAGAATTAGATGCACAAGAAGCGATAAATTTGATCATTCAAGATGATAATGCTGACATACATTTTATGATCTTAATTATGGATTGCAGAAAGCTGATCTCGGACTTCAAGAAATGCAGGATACGACACATTTTTCGGGAAGGAAATGGAGTAGCAGATGCTCTCGCTAAGGATTGTCAGAATAATTGAGCATAGTGAAAACATAAAGCAAGTCAAGTCAATGTGCAATATTGTCAAAAGGGTAATAGTGATTAAGCAATAGTAAGATAGTGGTAAACATCATTATAGACACTAGATATAAAGTAATGGTAATGGTGTATATAAATTACCTCTTGTACTGCTGAATCCGTATGAATGAAATGCAAAAATCCAATTCTCAATCTTCAGTTTCTTACTTAGCCAATATTTACTTAGCCAACATGGTATTAGAGCAGGACCACAGTCCATTCTAGGCTGTGTTCTTGGGTTTCTGGTGCTCATCATCTACCAGAACCGAACCGACTAAAACCAACATGTCTGACACCGAAAGTCATTCTCAAACCCAAACAGGTTTAAGTCTCAGTGATGAGGACCTAACCAAAATAGCCAACCTCCTAAAAACCAGCCCCAGTCTAAATCAAAAACAGGCTAAAGACTTACCAGAAAACATCACGGTGAGTATAAAGCTTAATGGTCTGAATTATCATATTTGGGCCAGATTGATGCAGATAGCTATTGGAGGTCGGGGGCGTATGTGACATCTCACCGGAAACCCGGAAACCCCAAACCAAACTGAATCGGGATATGAAAGGTGGCAACAAGACGACCTAGTCGTTTTTTCATGGATGATTCAGAATATCGATCCACGACTAGCCAATAATGTCGCACACTACCTTACAGCCCGGGATTTATGGAAAGCATTAAAAACTACTTACGGAAGTGGTAAGGATGCATTACAAGTTTTCGATTTACATAACAAAGCTGCAAAAATGGTTCAGGGGACAATGACACTCGAAGAATTCTGGTTCACGATGCAATCCCTATGGGGAGAGATCGAAGCCAGAAGACCAAATCCAATGGTGTGTAACCACGACATTACTGCATACAACCAGCTTTGGACCGAAACTAAAGTCTATCTATTCTTGGGAGGAATTGATCCCAAATTTGATGGGATCAAACGAGAGGTCCTTCGACATGACCGAGTACCCTCAGTCGAGGAAGCATACGCTTCCATCCGAAAGGAAGCCGCCAGGCTCCACATCCTGTGAGCGGCAACCTCCGGTGACGGACCATCATCGGGTTCGGACTACGGGTTACATGCTAGGGGCAATACACAACCAACAGCTAACGCAGCAAAAAATTTCCGACCACCACAAAATCGGTCGGAAACAACCGGAAAATCCGGTGGTTCGTCATCCCGAATCGACAAATCCAAGCTAAAATGCACACACTGCGGAGGGAATAGGCATACCAAAGAAGGGTGTTTCCAGTTGATCGGGTACCCGAAGTGGTGGGACGAGAGTCGCGCGGAGAAGGCTCGGAACCGTGCCGCCGTCGCAACGAGCAACTCCACGGCCACCAACGTCGGAGGCGGCACCGGCAACGATCAGCTCGGGTCAGTCGGAGGCATGGCCGACGCAGGACAAGGACCCTCCTTCGGCTGGACTCAAGCGTGGCCACCAGCATCCGGCGGTAGCCCTCCCTTCGCCGGAATAGTGAGGGTCGGCGAAAACCCTAAATTGACAAGGAGCATCGAAGCAAACATCAATCACGAAGCAAACATCAATCGGGACTGAGCAAACATCAATCACGCAGCAACAAACATCAATCAAGCAGCAAACAACAATCGGGACCAAGGAGGCGACTTACGTTTCAATCGGAATCGAGGCAACCAAGGGATTATCAATCGGGGCCGAGACTACTTACCTGGAGACGATGGTGATGACGATGGCGAAGGGTTCGGCCAGAACCCTAGCGAGGCGCGGCGTCGGGAAGGGCTCCAAGGACCGAACCCTAGCAGAGCAAGGGAGGAGGCGCAGGCAAGGAGAAATCGGGACAGAAATGACAAGGAACTGTGGGTTCCAAATGATGCGGCTGATGAAGGTATAGGGACTTGGAAATTGCATCCAAGTCCCTCTACTTCTAACCCTATCGTTTTTTGCCCGAATGTTATAAAAACTGACAGAATAGCCCCTGATTATTGCAAATCAGTCCCTCAACATTTGACCCGGGCTTATTCAGTCCAACATAGAAACGGACTTAAAAATTGTCAGTGGATTTTTTATTGTGGTGCAACAGATACGATGACGTATGATTCAAATGATCTTGTTAATATTATGAGATCCCGGATTGAATATATCAAGACAGCAGATGGAGGGAAGGCTCTAGTTACAGGAATGGGCACCGTAGAAATTTCACCGACTTTGAAGATATCAAATTGTCTCCTAGTTCCGACACTTTCGAATAAATTGTTATCAGTGTCTCATGTCACTAAGGAGATGAATTGTACTTTGGTGATGAATCCATATTTCTGTGTATTGCAGGATATCCAAACAGGGGTGATTATTGGGCGTGGCACTGAACGCGCTGGTCTATACTACGTGGAGGAAATGGCTCAACCAGGTTCGGTGTTGCTTGCTCATGGATCTTCAGAACGAGAGGCTTGGCTATGGCATAGGAGATTGGGTCATCCATCCTCGGGTTATCTAAAACTCTTGTTTCCCCAGTTGTTTTTGAATAAAAGTATTAATCTTTTTTGTGAGACTTGTATTCTTGCAAAAAGTCATAGACAAACGTTTAAGCCACATAATACTCGTATGGAGTCTATTTTTTCTTTAGTACATTCTGATGTGTGGGGTCCAGCGCCTATATCTGGAGGTTATGGTCTCAGATATTTTGTGTTATTTGTAGATGATTGCACTCGTATGACATGGGTGTATTTTTTAAAACACAAATCCGAAGTGTGTGACAAATTCACTCACTTCTTCAAAATGATCCAAAATCAGTTTCAGAAAAATATTCAAGTACTTCGGTCTGATAATGGAGGGGAATTTGTCAATCAACAAATGAAAACTTTCTTTTCAGAACAAGGAATTATTCATCAAACTTCATGTCCACACACTCCAGAACAGAATGGTGTGGCAGAAAGAAAAAATCGAATAATCCTCGAAATGACAAGATCCCTCCTTATCGAGTCCAAAGCACCAAAAATTTTCTGGCCTGATGCTGTTGCAACAGCTACGTACCTTCTAAATCGTCTTCCTACAAAGATCCTACATCTTCAAACACCAATACATGTTCTCTCCAAAATTACCAAAGTACCCCCATATCTAAGTCTGCCTCCTCGTGTGTTTGGATGCTCCGTTTTTGTACATATCCCAAAAATTGATCGCACTAAATTTGATCCGTGTGCCGTCAAATGTGTGTTTATAGGATATGGGGTTAATCAAAAAGGGTATCGGTGTTATGATCCTAAAAATCGTCACACGTTCATCACTATGAACTGTGATTTCCTTGAGACAGAGTATTTCTACCACCAATCTAGTGTTCAGGGGGCGAATCAAATAGTTGATCCACTAGATTGGGTAATTAGTCCTAATATCTTATATAATAGCCATAGTCCCTCGTATGATGATTCAACTAAGCTGGCTGACCGAACCAATGAGCCATCATCTGACACGCCAGTAGCAACCAGCGAGCTAAGGGTCACAACTCATAATCCCTCGGTTGAGGTATCCGAAAATAGTCTGGTAAGTCCGTGCGAACCTCAAAATATCAATATAGTTGAGGATATTGATATTGAAGAACAGGAGGAACCAAGGACGGAAGGATACAAGTTACCCCCGAGAGAAAATCGAGGGTGACCACCAAAGAGATACACACCGGATAGGGAGCCAAACAAATCAAGATATCCGGTGGCAAATGAAGTAATGGGGAGACTAAGTGAGGAAGCAAAGGCATTCGCCATGTCTATACTGTCAGACGAAATTCCAAGCACAATTAAAGAGGCCCAACAATCAAGGAGCTGGAAATTGGCTATGGATGTCGAGACGGAGGCACTGGAGAAAAACAAGACATGGGAGATGTGCAGATTACCAGTTGGAAAAAGACCGGTAGGCTGCAGGTGGGTATATTCCATCAAATACAAGCAGGATGGCTCCATCGATAGGTATAAGGCAAGACTGGTTGCAAAGGGATATACTCAGACATACGGTATTGACTACTCTGAGACATTCTCTCCTGTAGCAAAAATAAATACAATCAGAGTATTGATGTCTGTAGCTGCAAACAAAGACTGACCTCTCCACCAGTTTGATGTGAAGAACGCATTTCTTCACGGAGATCTTGAAGAAGAAGTGTATATGGAAGTCCCTCCAGGATACATAAATGAAGGTCAAGAAGGAAAGGTATGTCGACTGAAAAAGTCACTATATGGCTTGAAACAATCCCCTAGGGCGTGGTTTGGAAGGTTCACTATAGCCATGAAGACATATGGATACAAGCAAAGCAACTCAGACCACACCTTATTCTTGAAGAAGATAGGAGACCGAATAACTTGTTTGATTATTTATGTCGATGGCATGATTCTCACAGGGGATGATCCAGAAGAGATGGACAGGTTGAAGAAAAACTTGTTCAAAGAGTTCGAGATGAAGGATCTCGGAAAATTAAAATATTTTCTTGGGATTGAGGTACTAAGATCAAGAGAAGGGATCTTTATAGCTCAGAGGAAGTATATTTTGGATCTTCTTACACAAACCGGAATATTGGAATGCAAACCGGCCGATACTCCAATGGTGGTAAATCACGGTCTACGCATAACGGAGGGGGCGAAGCTAGCAGATAAAGAACGATATCAGAAGCTAGTGGGTAAATTGATATATCTATCACACACTAGACCAGACATTGCCTACGCAGTTGGAGTAGTAAGTCAGTTCATGCATCAACCTCAAGAGGATCATATGGAAGCAGTTATGAGGATAATTAGATATTTGAAGAGTACTCCAGGACATGGAGTTCTATTTCGAAGAAATGGTCATCTGGAGATCCAAGGGTACACAGATGCAGACTGGGCAGGCAACCCAGTTGATCGGAGATCCACATCAGGATATTTCACCTTTGTTGGTGGCAATCTGGTAACATGGAGAAGCAAAAAACAAAAAGTAGTGGCTCTCTCAAGCGCAGAAGCAGAGTTCCGTGGAATAGCGAGAGGATTAACTGAAGTGTTATGGTTAAGAAAGTTAATGACAGAGATTGGTTTCCCACCAACTAAGTCATGTGAACTACGATGTGACAACAAAGCTGCAATAAGTATTTCAGAAAATCCAGTTCAACATGACCGGACCAAGCACATTGAAGTGGACATACACTTCATAAAAGAAAATATCGAAGTAGGGAGCATCAAGCTGCCATTTGTTCGTTCAGAAAATCAGCTAGCGGATATACTAACCAAATCAGTGAACTCGAAGAGTTTCAAGGAAGTACTGGGCAAGCTGAGTATCGGAGATCCGACCACTCAGCTTGAGGAGGAGTGTCAGAATAATTGAGCATAGTGGAAACATAAAGCAAGTCAAGTCAATGTGCAATATTGTCAAAAGGGTAATAGTGATTAAGCAATAGTAAGATAGTGGTAAACATCATTATAGCCACTAGATATAAAGTAATGGTAATGGTGTATATAAATTACCTCTTGTACTGCTGAATCCGTATGAATGAAATGCAAAAATCCAATTCTCAATCTTCAGTTTCTTACTTAGCCAATATTTACTTAGCCAACAAGGATGCGGTCAGAATGGACGAACAATTTACCACTTCGATCGAACCACCTATGGGGATGCTAAATCTTGTTTGGTTTGATAGATTAGGGAACACTCATCCTAGAGATATCTCTAATTATATTACTTAGTATGTAATCTATACTTTATTTCTCTACCAAAAAAAATCAATGAAGAGAGAAGTAAATAGAGATTCATTATTACCTATTTCTAACTTGACCAGCCATTTTGATTCCCCTGCAACTTCATCAACAAACGCCAAAGCCATGAGATTGACATACAAAAAAATCTAATGGTGCCATTCATATTAATTATACTATGCAAATAGATAGATACATAGATATCAGACATATAGTTTGAACTTTTCAGATACCCAACTCATTCAATAATATAATCTATACCTTCTGTGTTCATGGGTAAATTGAAGATACAGGTTTGGGCGATACGACTTGCAGGACCCAACAACTTAATGATCCCAGCATCATACACAGCATACAGAAGGGAGCATGAAGTAATAACACTCCCACTCAGAATCATGAGTAATTTCAAAGAGTTTGTCCTTGACTAGGAAAGTTGAATTTTTACACGATATGCAGTTGGAAAGTTTTGTGAGGTCTGAGCGGCACGTGGAGTTGAGATCGGCGAACTCGGTGCTTGATTCCAGGCGTTTGACTAAGTCAGTACTGTTGTTTATAGATGCACAGCTATTCTCTGAGATTACAAACTGAGAAGGGACAAAGCAAAAGGAGGTAATATTGGTAGGTAAGTTCAAAGAATCAAGCTTTGACTGGAAACTTTGGAGGCAAGAAACTGAGGTGTTGAGGTCGGGTAACTCGAAAAAGTTGGTCTCATGGAGGCGTTGAGCAAAGGCGATTCCATAAAGGGACAGAAGAGTGTTGCAGCAGGAGTTGCTTGAAGGGGGGAAGGAGAAGACTGTTGCATGGTTTTGGCATGAGGATCTACTCCATGGGATGGTGCGGACGTATCTGAGGTCCATGGGACAAGTTACGGCTAAGGTTAAGGGGATTGTAGAGAAAATAGTAAGTAGAGAGAGAAATAAGAAGAGAAATTTGTAGAAATGATTCATCATCATCATCCTCTGTCTTTCTGAACTCAGAAACAAGATGAAGAAGAAGAAGAAGAGTCGAGTTTTTTCCCCTGTAACTTGTAGAATATGAAAACAAATTAATTCGGGGTTTTGTTCATTGGAAGTTGACTTTGACCAAGAAAAATCAGATATGCTGGAAATTTCTTTGAAGCTGCTGTCAGGATGACTGGGAGGTATCGGATAGAAGCCGAAACTGTAATTACCCGTGTACCCCTGCTATGGAAGGACAAATCCTTCACATTTATGGAGAATGAATGTTGTTCTGTACTGATGAAGAAGATGAAGAACATAAACTTTATAGTCCTAGCCAGACTCATTAACCAAGACAATGACAACCCTATAAATACTACCAGGTAAAGATATATGGACAAGAGCTTCACCAACCATTCAAGGAAGTAAAAGATTACTACTGCTATGTGAAAGTTAAGGTGCATTCAGTACATACCTGATGAACAGGTCCTGTGATGAACTCCATTGCTGCAGAAACACCTAAATTCGTGCAATGGAATGTTGTAACCACATGCTCCCGAAGAGCTCATGCAAGCTAAACACTCCGTGGCGTTTATTAGAGTCCCCCAGTTCACCTCGAACCCTTTTTCCAAAGCATCCCAAGTACTGATCTTGGTATCAGTAAGTTCTTGAGCTGCAGACTTGAGCATCGGAATCCATAGGGTGGGTGGGCAGTTTGGCTCGAAGAATTCACGTGTCTGAGTAAGGCTCAAATAACCACTACTAGAGGAGCAGTTGAACCCATGCAGTTGGAGTTGGGGTGAAGGGGGTTCTTGTGGCGAGCAATTCAACAGTAGTGTTGCGTTCAAATCATTGTCCGTAAGTTTAAAACGATGATCCAAAGTGAAAGGCTTACTTGGTTCCGGACAATTACCGTGCAATACATCCTTCCTAACAACGATCAAGCTCTGCTTCTCCTTTCTTATATCAAGTACCTGATAAGTTTCGTCACCTATCGTCAGAGTAAGACTGTCGTCGTCGTCACATTCAACTCCATAATCGGGATGACCGCAGTACTTTGCTTCTTCATCGCTTTGCAAGCTGAAAGGGTAAGTGATATTAAATCCCGCACACCTTGGTGGGGCGCTGCAACGCGAGTACCGTTCATCTGAGAGCGTTGCGTATGGTGGAACCAGCAGTAGGAAGAGGAAAGCAAATGGAAGGATATGTCTACTAAAAACAGGATCCATTAACTTACTGCAACTGATCATTCGATCAAGGAGAGGTGTTTGGATTGGAGATGGAGGAAACTGAAATGGAAAAAGATAAGGGAAGCTGAAGGATGGCTTTAACAGAGATGTGTAAATGAACATGAATCAATCACTGCTAGCTAGGAGAAATAGGAAAAATTGGTGTTGACTTGCACTAAAAGACCAAGACTTTAGAGAGGAGATAGGTGCCTTGCTGAAAGGGTTCTCGCCCTAAACGTTTCTCTCAACTGAAGTGAAAAACACGTACAGACTCAGGAATACGACGAGACTTGTTCAAATGGTATAAGGATTAAATACCAAATAGCTACCCGAACTTTGGGCGTTTTATAAATAACTACCCGAACTTTGAATTTTCAAAAATAGCTACCTAAACTTTGACATATGGGGTAAATTGTTACCTTCGTTAAATATGGACGGAAAACGACGTTTCAGCAAAAATATAATTTTAAAAACTATATTCTTTTTTTTAAAATACTAAAAAAATCAGAAAAAATCTTTAAAAAACTGAAAAATTAATAGAAAAAAAAACAAGATTTTTAAATATAATATTTTTATTAAAATTATGAAATAAAAATAAAAATAAATGATTAGTTTTTTTTAATTTTGTTTCATATTTTTCAATACAAAAATTATATTACAAACTCTTATTTTTCCTATTAATTTTCCAGTTTTTTAAAGAATTTTTCTAACTTTTTTAGTACTTTAAAAAATAATATAGTTTTTAAAATTATGGATCAATCTGACACATCATTTTCCGTCCATATTTAACGGAGGTAGCGATTTGCCCCGTGTGTCAAATTTGAGGTAGCTATTTGCACCTTCGTTCAAAGTTTAGGTAGTCGTTATTGAAAATTCAAAGTTCGGGTAGTTATTTGTAAAACGTCCAAAATTCGGGTAGCTATTTGGTATTTAACCCATGGTATAATGGTCACTATTCTATTTTCAATTATTTTTTTAGCTTCCCTCTCTTAAAAATGAAAAATGATTCTCCACAATCCACATACATAAAAATGAAAAGTCATCATTCATAGAAAGTGATCCTCCGTATATACTGGAAAACCATTATTAGCTGATAAATAAGGTTATAATTTAATTGTTGAACGATCTCTAGCAAGATAGCTCAACTGTTGTAGAAGATGTGCATATCAAAAATACATTGATGAAAGAAGGAAGCAGAACAGGAGGAAAGGCAGTGGATAAATTTATTGAGTAAAAACACACAAAACCCTAGTCATGTGGAGGGAAGGGAAGAACCATTATCAAGTGTGGAATAAATAATAAAGTATTATATTACAGAACGCTGAAATATTAACGAAAATGTCAAGATGGCCGAGTTGGTCTAAGGCGCCAGTTTCAGGTACTGGTCCGAAAGGGCGACTCTGACATGGTACAACGACAACAACAACAACAACAGAGCAGCTCTGACTCTGACAGGGTACAACAACATCAGAGTTGCCCCGGCTGGTCAAGCAACAAATCAGAGCAAATGAAACATTTGAGATCTCACTGTTCAACTTGAGGGAAGTGTTAGAATGTCAAAAGATGAACATGATTGTTGACAAATTGTTGTCAACAATCTACACATCAGATTCCCGGTTCATACAATAATGTCAACAATTATGTAAAAATTAGGTAAATGTTAGCATTATAAATTAGAGTGTATCCCAGTACAAGAATTCAGATTGACAATACAACTTTTTGTTCAATCCAAATCCATCTATACAAAATGATTGACCGACAACAACATTTATGCAGGCAAAGATATCATGGAATCAACCCTTTTTTTATTTATTTGAAACTCTTGAAAAGAACAAGACCAGACCATCTTGTACATTTCCAGATAACATGACCTGAACACTTTATGATTGATTAAGAAGCATTCTTAATTAATCATCTACACTGTTAAATACGAAATATGACTGAATGACACCGGAATTTAAGCAGGCAAAGAAATCATGAAATCAGCTAATCATCATCTTCATCACTTTCGAACACTTCTGTGCCACGATCCGCTCTGCAAGGGAGTTGCTCGACTATTTCATCGTCATTCTTTCCTGCCAATTTTCGCTTTAGAATTCCCTCTAGGATTGAAGGGATGGCATCTTCATCACCATCATAGAATTTTTGAATCCTCTTTTTCAGCTCTACACGAAAAGAAAAAAAAAGTGTCATCCGGACTCTTAAAATTCATAACCGATCATCATTCAAAATCAAAACCATTGAAGGGAGATCAGAAAAGCTAACAAGTTCATTCTCCACTCCAACTCAGAAGATTGATCATATTTCAAGTTACAAAAGGCAATGGAATTTAACTGCAATTGAGAGTTAACTCCTCAATAAGCCTCATAACTTATAAGAGAACTAGGCATAGGTAGTTACTTAACTTTAGAATCGGACAGTTTGTGAACACCACATCAGCAGGGATCATGAATCAAAACTGAAACTTGTCCAGTGCAATCTTTATCTTCCTGATTAATTATACTACTGGCACACCTTTCAGACTTTATTGAGTTTTGTCTACTGTAATCTTTAGCTTGATGCTTAATGATACCACTGATGCACCTTTCAGAAGTTTGTGATCGTTCAATGCCCAATTCTTGCCATATATTTTCATTACAAATTGTCCATCAACATCTCTAACTCGGACATAAAAAAGAGATTAATTTCGAGTTCATATGGCAAATTGATAGATTTACTGAATCCCACGATTTAGGCATTCAATTGTGAAAGATACTTCAGAGGATAAAACATATACCAACAAGGAAGCATTGAACTGAAACGACTAATAGCAGAAACTGAATCATAATACAAAGAGCGAAAAAGCTGCGACCTTTCAGTTCCCAAACCGAGGATAGAATCACAGTAGTGAAAACAGCATCATTTATTACCTTCTTCTGTAACTTCATCAACGTCGGAATCGGAGGAAGCACCCTCATCCGATGACGGAGCTGGTCTCCATGTACTAGGTGAGGTCAACTCATTCGAATAGTGCCTGAGTTTGTGAGAGCCGGATGCAGACATAGAAGAAACAACATGTCTGTTTCGATTCAGGCTAGGATTGTTGAAGATGAAACTGCGAAAGCAAATAGAGATATTCCTGATGAGATTCGGATTCATTGTTTTCTTCTTCAGGGTTTAAGCATCGAGATTGAAGATCGTCTAGGGTTTATGAAATGGAAAATTGGAAGAGACAAACTGTTAGTGGACTGGCCTTTGATAGGCCTCCACAGAATCCAATAGTAGAACTTTCACCCCCAATCTTTTTAGATAGAGGCATAAAAATTATTTAGGTACATCATCAGAAGTTTTTTTATATATATAGATAAGTATTTTAGAAAAATATTGTTTTTTGAGTACCTTATTATAAATTAAAAATGTATTTACTTTAATATTTCGGTCATGTATTTATCACGTATATAGTATTTTGTTTCATTAAAATAACTCTATTTTATTTTATTGTTACTTTCAAGTATTTTTAAATTATTTTATTGTAGCAATCAATATATTTCTTTTGTCTTTATTGATTTTTTTTTTGTTACTTTCAAATACCAAATTAAAGTAGAAATATTTATGACTTTTGAAGTATCTGAAAGTAACAAAGACGTAACTTTTGGAGTACTTAAATAACTTTATTTCTTTTAGATATTTGAATTCTACAGGGTTAATAAATCAGATAGATCATTAATTTAACCATATGATCATACTATATCTTTTGTTGTTTAATGTATTTTTATATTCGTTTTAATTGAATTGAATTCAAGTTAAACCACGATTTTTTTGGGTAGAAAATTAAGCTAAACGGATTACAAAAAGCTAAATAGTAATATTGGGAACAATTCTACAATGAGTTTTCCCGAGTCCATAACAACAGAAGATGAAGCACTTTCGAATGTGGTTTAATTGTGGTGATAAAGTGATCGTCTATTTTAACAGCTTCCTTAGCGATAGCGTCTGCTACTCCATTTGCTTCACGAAACATGTGTCGAATTTTGAATCTCTCGAATTGCAATATCAATTTTCTGCACTAAAAAATTAAATGTATAAGGGGGTTGTCATTGATATTATCATCTACGATCAGATTGATCGCTTCTTGTACATCTGATTCCATGTGGAATGCTTGAATTCCAAAAAATTTGCCACCATTAAGCCATCCCTCATTCCCCAAAGTTATGCTACTAGGCTATTTGTGTTGACAATTCATCTTTGAAATTCCTTGATCCATTCTCCCCAATCGTTCCTAAGGACCCTCGCGCATCCTGCTTGTTCCGGGTTTCCAAGAGTCGATTCATATGTGTTTATCTTGACCCAGACATGTTCAGGCGGTTTCCATCCCACTTGGATGGTACTCCTTTCATGGTTTTCTCTTACTTTCGAAAGAGCATTTGAAATCTATCTTGCCTGATTTAGAGCAAGAGTAACAACATTAATGTTAATATGAGGAACATTAAAGATAAAAGAGTTTCTGTTTTTCCAAATGAATCAGATGGTTGAGGTAAAAACAAATCTCTATTCAATCCCACTTGCATACAGCTCCTCATTCCTGCAATTTGAATACAACCAAGAGAAAATATTCATCGAAAAGAAAAAGTACATATTTTGAGGAAATTTTATATTTGTCCAAGTTTTTTTGCAATTGCACAGTCCCGAATGATGTGGATGGTGTTTTCTTGAGCATTGCCACAAAGTTGACAACCAGGTTTTATATTCAATCTCTTCTTATGAAGCATGCTAGCAAAGGATATACGATCATGATTGCATAACCATATGAAGAATTTGATTCTAGGGATCGTAATACACTTACACACCCAATCTCAGTTCTTAGCTGGGAGAACATGTTGTTGAATTCTCATTTGCTTTAAAAAAATGGTGAATCAATGCCACAAAAGGGATTCCTTTTAGAGATCCCATACAAATGTTCTCGTCTTGCATATCCACAAACTTACTTATTGGCAAGGCTAGGATTTTTCCTTTAATAAACTCAGGTATTTGGAATGATACCCTAGAAAAGTCTCAATCACCATTATCAAGCATTAGGTCTTTGATGAGCATGTTATCTTCTTCAAGAGTAATCGGGTCGCTGATTAAGAATCTAAATGACGAAAAACTCAGCTAATTGTCACGCCATAAATTTATATTAGTTCTCCCGTGTCTTTTGTTTCTTATATATATATATATATATATCTTTAAATAATATTTTTATTTACACTTTGTTTCATCTTAATGTTCAAATTTTAATTATTTTTTTCAGTTATTTATCAATTTTTAAATTATTGTCCTATCCCCCAACCTATCTGTAGATGGTCAAATGGATGTTTTTCAATGAAGACAACCCCATCCCTTTTTACTAGACAGAGCTTCAACTTCAAGACATGGAGCAGCCCACATTATAACTTCAACTATTTCTGGTCTAAACATTGCCAATTGCCAATCGTAATCCCAATGCAAATTTATAATTATCACCCTTAACATCGTGTTTATGATTCATCCATCCATGCCTCAAAAGTGAACATATTTTATATGACGCAATTTATTTATAATATTTTTACTTTACGAAATACTGTATCGAAATGTTATTAGTGATGAATTTCTTTTATAAGTGACTAAATTAGATGAAGAATGAATTGAAATCAATGTTAATCATATGATTTTTTCACTCTACTAGTGTATCTTCCTCTCTCCTTTGCTTAAATAATTTCACCGTCTGTCACCTTCACAATCCATCGCTACTCCTTCCCTCTTCCTACAACCACCCACTGTCTGTATGGCTGTGTCTGATCGTGGAGAGGCCTCCTCCGCAACTCTGCTGACGGGAAGAACTAGACAAGGAAGATCCAGAAACCTCTCTGGCCACGGGATATCGGAATTCTCAGGTCAAAACTTGCCGCCGCCGATCGTCATTCCTACGATAGTTCGATCTCGGCCCACCGTCGCCGCTCTCCTCCACTACGGCAAGCTCTCGACCCTAAGAAGCAAGAAGGAAACTTTCTCGCCGGCAGCGAAGTTCCGGAGTCTGGGATGCACCGCCTCCGCGTCACAGCAGGTCACGGTGCCGGCGGTCATTAGGGAGTCCGCCGATTGGGAAAGGAGGAAGGCCAAGAAGAAGCTAAAAAAAGGATTTTTCAATGGAAGGAACAAGAACCACGGGGTGGCTGATGGGTCAAATTTCTTGTGCAATTCAGGAGCGTCTTGTGTTGTAGCGGAAGACGCTTGGTGCGTGCCGGTGATTGGGTTTCCGGTGGTCAATGCTGATGGCGCAACGGTGGCTAATCGGAGAAATGTGGCGGCGGGAAGAGGAACCGCTGACGGAGACAACGTGGGTCAGAGAGAGGTAAACAAATCTAAGTAGCGCTCATTCAAGTATTCAACTACTCAACACGAGTCGTCCAAAATTTTAATTCAACGACTCTTTAAATTCTGTGACACCCCTTCAATCATTACTCTTAATAATTTCAACGTCACATCTGATTATTAATTTGAGATATACCTCTTATATCATCAGTTCACATAAATGGAATTTATTTGGAAACTTGTTTCTAGACATTGCTCATACATATTCTCCACCAAAATTGGTGAAAAAATGCGAAATTTTGCACGATTATGGGGTTTATATATTCTGCTTTAATATCAGAGAAAGAATTGAATAGGGGAACTTAATCGTTTCTGTACTCATGTAATAAATGGTGCAGATTGGTTTCAAAAATTTACTATCTATACATTACACTATCTGATATGAACCAATCCAATCTCCATCATCATCATCATTCATAGTATTTGATACTGCGTAATCTTCCTTATACATAGTGATCAAAAAGTGTGAAATTTTCTTCATTTTTTGCAGCGGCCATTCCTTCAACGTTCAATTAACCCAGACCATTTCTGCTATCTGAACTCAGAATCTGACCATCCTCCCTCTGCAAGTACTCGATTGGGGTCGAATCTGAGGAACCGTCTACATGTTCGACACCCATCCCCTGACAGCCTTGCTGAGGTTGTTCTTGTTTTTGATCCACTGAGTGAAATCTTGATTAGAAGTGATGATTAATGATTCTATGAACAATTTGGTCGCAGCTTCTGATTTTTCATGGTGGTGGGCTAATGGATGGAAGTCTTGATCAGTATCAAGGCTGGCGTCTCGATATCGATAACATGACATACGAGGTATATCTGTTATGTTTTTTAGTTCAGTCTCTGCTGCTTCTGCCATTAGTTAAATTTTTTTTTTTTAGTTCTAAGACATTGAATTGATAATTGCAGCAATTGCTAGAACTTGAGGACAGTATTGGGTACGTGAATACAGGGCTGAAGGACAAAGAGATATCTTGTTGTATAAAAACAATTGAGCTTGCAACCATGGACGATCTGCAGAATCATTTCTCTATAAAAACAGATGGAAAATGCAGCATTTGCCAAGTAAATTTTTGTTTGCTTAATTTTAATTTGCTTCTTGTTTCCAATAAAGTAAGGGTGTTTGTGCGGGTGTCAGGAGGAATACAAAGAAGGTGATGAGCTCGGGAAATTGAAATGCGAACATGGATACCACCTCGAGTGCATTCGGCAGTGGCTTCAACAGAAGAACATATGCCCTGTTTGCAAAACAGAAGCTGCAGCTCGGATGTAGAATCTCGAATTTGTTCATCATAACAGTGCAGCAGTTTCTGTATACATGTTTCATTTTCCATATACCCGGAAAAATTTCTATGTTTATGAAGTCAATTTTAACCCAATTATTCAGAATTCAAATTCAATCCCTACCTAAAGTATCAAGTCATCTGCGGTTGAATTTGAATTGGGTTAAAATCAAGTGACTCACTACAAAATGTCATAAAAGTGGAATTATCTTAAATTTGGAATTCACTCCAATAGATAATCCCTTGTCACATCCCAAACGTGCGTTTCAAGTCATCTATAGACAAATCATCCAATATTATTTGTTGTTAGTTCAGAAGGAAAGATGTGCAAAAATAACAGAGCCAGAATGAAAGCAACCAAACATAACGACTCGACAGCTCCTCAAACATGGAAACGAATCGGGAACATCCTAAGAGATGGAGCTGCAACAGCTCATTGATCAGGCGCCATCCATCCAATTTTGATCACAGAAATGAGATTCAAATGCTTTCTTTCCTTTGTCTCCATCTCTAGCATTAACAAAGCATATATCATTTTTAGATACCAATTCGGTCCTAAACGCGCAATAGTATCAAAAATTCGCACATACCTTTCGCTTGGTTCAATTAAGTTATGGCTGAAAATCTTATATCACTTTTCCAACAGCTACCGTTTTGCCTGCATTGTATGATTATTCTACGTTTTTATACAAGATATAATCTGTGGAGGATTTTTAAAACAAGATATGGTGACATGTATCACCTTCAGTGCGGAGAGTAAATCTCCCCAGCTGCGGAAAATCAGAAAATTTCTCCATACATATCATGTTGTTAACCTGTGCAGAAACAAAATATTATGGCGGATCTGTTGTGCTTGTTCTGTACGAAAGTAAAAAGAAAAAAGAAAAAAAAGATGCCAATGCTAATTTGTATAAGAATATTCAGACTGAGTATGTGAAGAATCACCAAACCTGAATACGACAAACAACGACTGCTCCAGACTTTACAAAGAGAACTTTCTTTCTCATGGGCTTCTTTGTCTTTAGATCAATTTGCTGTATCAGCTCAACAATCTCACACTCTTCAACAACAGCATGTATATGTAAGACTGCCTTATAACCCGCCGTAAAAATTGCCTGGTAAGTTTTACAGATTGAAAATTAACAAAAAATTACAATCTAACCATCCAGGTTCATCACTTAAGCTTTACTAGATATATAGATGTAAAAGAGGGGGGAACTCACATTGTCCAGCAACTCGAGAATTTGGAGCTGAGCAATAAACTCAGTGACTGCAGTAATTGGCTTTGCTGCAGCATAAACACAATAGGAAACTCGATAAAAATTTATTAGCTAGCTTCAAATCTTTCATCCACAGTACAAGGTAGACATGAAAAATAATCAAATAATACGCACCAATACTTGACAAGACAAATCCAGATAGTATGTCATCTTCTTCAATCCCAGATAATCTGACCCGAAGATTTTCACCAGGTCCAGCCCGCCTGACCTTGTCCTCATCACAAGATATAGAAAGAACTTTCACCTGAGCCTGCACATCCATTAGTAATCATAAGCTATGGATGCCCACAGCAGCTTTTCTGGATTGAATTCTACAATATAGAACTCGAAAATATACCTTGTTTGGCATGATAATCAAGGAGTCCCCTTCTCTTATAGTGCCAGATTCTACTTTGCCCATAACAACAGTACCCATGTCCTTGAATTTGTCAATGATAGGCATCCTACTCATTCACATCCCATCATTTGTATTAATAAAGCATGAGTGTACAAAATTGTCTCACATGCTAGATTTAGAAACATATTATAATGATAACTGGCACAGCATTAATGACTACTATTAGACTACTATTACTCATGAACTCACAGCTTATGTCTTACAACATTCAGTCACATTCTTAATGCTTCTAATGACTAGGCATACCTAAATGGAGCATCGGGGTCACGTGTAGGAACCTCAACAGCATCAAGGACTTCAAAAAGGCATACACCATCCCACCACGAGCAGATGCTTTTACCCATTCTTGTTTTCATATTTGCACCCAATAGACCAGATATAGGTAGGAATTGGACATCTGCATACGGGATCAATCAGACACTCGTGTCATAATAGGCATATATGCAACCTACGGAAATGGTTACAGTTTGCATTACGGTAAATCAAAACAAGAAATGAACAATGCAACTGACAGAGCATCCAGTGAATCCTTAAGAATCTGGACAGCCAACAAACACCTGACAACTGTAATACCTAAAGAATCTCCTGCCATTCACAGAAAAATTTAATACCTTTCTTCACATTATAACCTGAAGATCTGAGGAAGGGTATCATCTTAGATTCAATTTCATCATATCTGAAAGAAAAAAACTTTGTAAGGGATGTGACCATCAAGGATATATTATATGGGCAAATTTATGTCACAACAATTATCAGTAAAAAGTATATTATAACATGTTTTTGGTTTGCTAAGATTACCTTTCTTTTGACCAATTGACCGTGGGATCATCCATCTTGTTGACAACAACAATCAGCTTTGTCACCCCCAATGTTTTTGCAAGCTGCACATGTTCACGTGTCTGCCCACCTTTCTCAAACCCAGTTTCAAACTCACCTTTGCGAGCAGAAATCACCTGTTTGTGAGTAAAGAGAGAGAGGGGTAAAAAACTGCAAAAAAAAAAGAAGTGAAATAGATTATGACTATAAAACCAAACCACTTACCAGAACCCCAACATCAGCCTGGGATGCCCCACTGATCATGTTAGGAACGTAGCTTTTGTGGCCCTAATTAAAACAAAAAATAATAATAAAGCCCAAGAAATAAATAAATAAGGAGCACGTCAAAAACCTGCCCAAAATTAACAATGCCAATCTTCACATATTTCTGATCAGTTTCTCCTGTTTACCCCCAAATACTTGCAGAATTAGAAGAGAAACTTTAAAGGGAAGAAAAAATCGGTGAAGGCAAATAACTCACAGGTGCATCAAGAATTGTAAACCTAGTGGTCTCGGTCTCAAAATGTGCTCTTCCAACCTCAACTGTGATACCCTGTATAACACGTTTTTTGCTAGTTAAACCGCATAAATAGCATTTCACAATTGCAAACTTTTTATGGCTCGGACTATACCTTGGTCCTCTCCTCTTCATTAGTGTCCATAATATATGCCATATACCTGGGGTAAAAAATAACAAAAAAATAATTGTATACAACTATTACACTCAATTAAAATCTCAAAGAGAAACATTTGTCTCCTCACTCCCCCATAGCATTGTAAAGAATGATAATAGACTAAAAATTTCTACCATCCTACAGAAGCATGATGAGCCTACCAGCTTTCTCTATTTTTGTCCTTGGCGTCTTTCTCATATTTTTGAATTGTACGATCATCAACCTGGCCACTTAAGAAGAGTATTTGACCACCAATTGTTGACTTCCCAGCATCTGTGCACCATGACACACTAGAAAATCAGACGAAAATACTGGGAAGGTGGAAAAAGTTATCCACAATGACAAGGGGTTTTGAATTACAGTACTAATAGAACAAGTTAATTGGTACAAGGAAACACTAGAAAAACTGGAGATCATAATACAACCAATTTGAGATTACTCTAAATAAACAGCTCACGTATGGACAACCTACCAACATGACCAATAAATACAACATTCAGATGCCGCTTCTGATCTTCTTCCATTTCCTCTTGTGACTTATCTTCTTCTGGAGGACTCGCTTGCACTTCTTTCCCTGCAAAAGTTGAGTAGGATTAAGGTATAGAAAAAGAAGTCAATAATATAGAAAGTGGCTACTATAGAATATAGATTATTGAATACTCCATTGGTTTGGTTAGACAAAGAGCAAAAAGTCAACATATAAGTGTAGAGTTTCACTTTCTATCAACTTAAGTGTTGGGTTGAACATGTGCTCAACCCATTTGCAAAGCCAGTAATCATGTTTCCCATGGTATCAGAGCTCGACTTCATGCCCATATCAACACAACACACTGTGCAGTCAACTGTCCATACCTCTACAACCAATGCTAATTTCAGTGTATTATGGTCGTACTATTTGTCTGATTGTGGGCCAGTGTGCCTGGTTTTGACAGAACTAAGTGCACCTCGTGACCAGTTCAAAACTTAAAAGCAATTGTTAAGGTCACTTGCGCATGAAAATGCCAATGTGAAACACACATTGCACATGACCATGAGTTTGAACATCACTTTGGTTACATAAAGAGAAAAAAAAGATACATAAATAAAGTGTACCCACCTATCAGTGTTTCTGACTGGATACCGGGTAATTTAATTGTAAAACCCTATCAGTTGAATATATTATATGGGCCACTCACTTGTAAAATCTAAACTAAATTTCACATGGAATCAAAACCTTGGTTTCACACACTATGTACGAATACCATAGTTGATAGTACCAAACAAACTCAACTAAGGGAGGTTTATAACCCACTACATTGCGCATGAGGCTGAATGTTGAGTACCATACTGATCAAACAAGAAGAAAAAATGGACATCAAGTGTAAAGGTTCCACCTACCTACTTAAGCTTTTTTGTATATGAACCTTACTCACCCCTAAAGCCGATAATTTACTGCACACTAATATCTAACAGTATCAGCTTAATACCAGTGTCTCTATCAGATAACATATTCAATATCAGCTATAATAATTTAGTCGATAAAATAAAGTTTATAGTACTACTCAGTAGAAATTATAAAGCTAATCACTATTTTCTTTCATATCAATGATCAAACGAGGTTTAATCAGTCCACATGGCAAAAGTATGATGTACCTTTTGGTTCAACACCAGTTGGCTGAGAGATTACATGCACTTTGTGATTTTCATCTTTCATATCTGCATCATCTAATGAGAAAAATGATTGGTAATTCCTTTCTTGATCACATTTTAAGAATGAAATAAACAGATTCCTAAGGTAAAGAAACTCAAAAACATCTGTCTTTGGAACCGTCAACAACAAGGGTGCTTGAAATGGCAAGAAGTGCTCAATTGGGAATAGTGCATAATTGATTATGAAGAAGGAAAAAGTATGAAATGTATCCTATGTGACGGCTACTATATATTATACTTTGATGGCCAGAAAATGAAGTATTTTATAGCTGAAACCAACCAACTGCTGAAACAGTTGGTCAACAGGTGAACACTGCAGCTACATGTCAAGTTTTCAGAATGAAGATATATGGGATGGGAGCTCTTCCGAAATTTTGGGATTGATTAGCATAGAATTAGCTGTTTTTATTACACTGCAAATAGCATACAATGTTAATAGGCTTTCCTGGATACAGGTACTAACCTTCATCCATGTTATCCTCCTCCACTTCTTGACTTTGAGGTTGTGCAGACTCTAGAGAAATATCACCATTACTATCTTCTGTGAATGCCATAACATAAATTAAATGTAGTGATGCACTCATCCATATTAACCTATTATGTTTAAGCAGATAGACCATTAAAATAATTTAAAAAAAAAAAAATTGCCTAACGTACCTGCTGAGTCCAGCTGAAGAGCCCGGATTTCTTCCTCAATATCTATCATTTGAAATTTCAATCAAATGTTAGGTACATTAAAATGGAATTTCCACCACTTGATAAAAATTAAATCGGCATTGACCCAGCAATGAAGCTAGTTGCTAGGTGAAAAATTACACTGACTCGACCGAAATTGGAAAATTGGATTGAGCTAAAACTCTTTGCCATTGTCTCGGAGAATAAAAGATAAGCTGCAGTGCAATAAACTGTAAAAAGGAAGTGAATCTTGACCAGGAAATTGATACGATCAACAATCTCAACCGACCTATTACCTATACCTCGGTAGAACTACATCAATTACGTATTCACAGCACTACAACATCAACCCAACTACCCAAGTTACATTCTAATCAGAAGCATAGCACAGACCAATCGACGAACTCGAAACGATAGGAGATCAGATGCCACTCAACCTCAAGGCATCGTAGAATGAAAATAAAAAAAGCAGCTGCTTGACACTGATGCTACTAGTTAGTTTAGTGCAAGCAATCAGTGAACTTACCCATAGCTAGTGGCGAGTTAAGCGGAATTAGGAAATAAACAGAGGCGTGGATGAGCCGAGAGACCGCCGGCGGCGACTGGTATTGGAAATCGAACCCAGAGAAGGAAATCCTTGGTCTTTCGCGGAAAATTAGAAGATTACACTTGCACCTCTAGATATAAGCTTTTTTCATTTATACCTAGCGCGTAACATTTCATTTACTTTGTGAAATTAGAAAACAAGTACCCAACTTTATACTATACGAAAATCTCTACCGAATTTAAGACATGTTGCAAATTTGTCTGCTACATTTCAAAATGTTACAATTTAGCATCCTTCAAAACAGTAGCAATGTGTTTGAATCAAACTGTCAAATCCACCTCCCAAGTAACTCAATCCATCCGATAATGTAGCTCTTACAAGTTACAACTCAAGATTGGTTAAAGTTAAACCAATTGGTAAAAAAAAGTTATAATTTTTAAGGGTAAACAAGTATGAATCCTACTAATTAAAAAAGTGACACTGAAGAGTATTTTAATATTTACGCTTTCAACCCGAAATCATCTCATTTAATTTTGTATACAGAAAAATGAATCTCTATGGTGTTATAGGTTTGAGCTTATATTTGACATTCCATTCCATTCCTAGAGTGTATACTTGACCACAATGCAAGTTTACAGTATTAACAAACTCTGCAATGTTTCTCCTAAAATTAGGGGTGATAAAAAAAGGCTGGTTGAATCGATTTCCCGACAAAACTGGTCCGATTAGGACTGAAACCGAGCGGAAGTTTTTTCTTTCTTCAAGGTGGGTCTCGGTTTCCCCCCAAAAGTCCGACTAGAACCGGACCGATCCGACATTGAAGAAAATCTTAGAAATTCATGGTGTAACACTTGAAACATTAATAATTCATAATCTTAAAGCATTCAAGAACCCTTGTATCGATTGAAGACGAGAAGCGAGCAGGTTCAATACCCAAACTTCGGTGATTTTTTTTGTCAGTTTAGTTGATTTTTTTTAACCAAAAATTGTGGTTCAAGACTGAGGTCGGTCCGAATCAATCAAGACCGAGGCCGGTCCGAATTAAACAAGACTGACTCATACGATTTTTTTTTACTAAAATCGGTTTTAGACTCGGTCTTTCCTCCAAGATCGGCCCGTTCATGATCAGCCCTACCTAAAATATTAGTTGCATTATTATATAAATAAATAAAATTGATAGGCCCTGTCATTCCTTTGGGCCGCTCAAATGAAGCGCATTAGTATTCTTGGTCCATTAAAAACGATGACGTTGCCTCAACTGAGATATGATTGGTCACTCACTGGATACGTTCGTGTATACGTGAACAATCAATCAGATCTAAAGGAAATGAAACGAACAAGGAAATATCGATATTTGCATGTACTTTTCACAGTACATATGGTCAGTTAGTTGTAAGGGGGATATTTTTTGCAACGTCAAACACATTACTTAATTATTTTATTTTATTTTTTAATAACACACCTGAACAGGATTGTCGATGGTTAGGGTATGGTCAGGGTATGACAAATACCATAACCATACCATATTTTTAAACCAGATATCATAAACATAACCATAACTATTATGGTTATAATTTTCAATATCATAACCATTAAAATAACTGTGGTTATTAACAATGGTTTTACTCGTATACCCATATTCATTTCACACATGTAATATAATAAAATATCAAAAAATTTATTTTAAAAAATACATCAATCTATATTACCATCGTTGGATTTTGACGCTTCAATCTTCAACAAATTCAATTATATAATTTATATTTAGTATATTATATAAATTAGTTTATTAATAATAAATAAATATTATATTTATATAATAACAATGGTTATAACCATGGGTATAACTCAAATACCATAACCATTATGGGTAGAAAATTCATCACCATAATCGCCTCGCACCATAATGGTACGGTTAACCATATTAAACAGTAACGGTTATAACCATGATTATGAATTTTTCACCGCACCATTACCGATCCTATACATAGGGCTGTTTATTTTATGGTTTAGTTATTCTAACCCTAACAAATTTATATAAAAAAGTTATTATTTTTGCGTATACAACTATACATTTATATTGTCGAATACTTATGATTTCGTAAGAGACAAGGCAAACACCACAGATACTCACGTGAAATATTTATTATTATTATATTATACATATAAAAAAAAAAGTACGTGAGCCATTTATCTCTGACAAGTTGGGAAAAAAAATATCTCTGACTTGTCACATCATTGTTGCTTTTGCTAGTGGAAGGAAAAAGACTATATTGCGTCACCCACCAAGACCTCTACACTGTATTTTAAATGTTACTCTCATGATTATGTTGGATAGATTTATGACTGACTGCGTGTTACTGTTAACGGGTTGTATTTTGGGCAGTGGAATTTTTAATTCATTAAATATGATTATGTCTAATTTATATTAAAATAATGAAAAAATCTGAAAATTGTACACTTCACCAAAATAATTTTTAACTCTAAATATTATTTTTGGTTCAACATGTTTAAAAATAAATATAATGCTATCTTCATTACTTTTTTGTTAAAAATTATGTAAAATATTTTTTATATTTACAAAATTAACCAAATATTTTAAATAAATATTACAATTAATTAATCCTACAAACTTACATTAATATTTCAAATAAGTCTCAACTCGATTCGAGTAACACTAAAGTCTTCAAGCCAAGGTCCGAACTTAGACCATGTCACCCAATCCTGAGGACCTGGTATGGGTCTGAACCCAGATCAGGTCGCTCAACCATGGGTACCTGATCTGGGTTCGGACCCAGACAATAGGACACCCGATTGTGACTCAATTGGAGCCTCAATCGGTTTTGACCAAACTTGGTTGAGTTCGGTTCAAACGACTGAGGCTCCAATTGAGCCCCAATCGAAGGTCATATGGTTTGGGTCTGAACCCATACTAGGTCTCCCACCTATGAGCACCTGACCTAGGTTCGGACCCAGACTAGGGGACCCCGGTGTGGCTTGAATCGAGTCGAGACTTGTTCGAAACATTAATGTAAGTTTGTAGAGTTTAATTGTAACATTTAGAAAAATATTTAGTTAATTTTGTAAATATGAAAAATATTTAACGGAATTTTTTAATAAAAAAGTAACAAATGTACGAATTACCATCATTTTCAAACGTATTTAACCATTACCCAGCACAAAATAGTAAGTTACACTAAACACTATTTTGTGCAAACATGTTAAATCATTTTCAAACTTTTTCCTAAAAAGAATCGTGTTTAGATCGTATCCCTTAAATTATGAATTAACTAACTTCTAAATTTGTACAAATATTAGGTTTATGAATAGTATGTATTAATAGTAGGTCGAATGAATAGATAAGTTGTATGAGATTACGAGTTACGTGAATTAAAGAGTTAACATGTAATATTTATATTACAAATTGAAATGCACACGAATTAAGCGGGTTGACCCCTAAGTTTTTGTTGAGTTTTCAAAATTAATGTTGTATTAAACATATGACATGTGTCTAACAAGGCCTATCAATATTAATTGGCAATACGATAGATTAGTCTACTTTCTCTTTTCTTTCAAAATTTACTTTAGACATCACTTAATCTTGAAAATAAGTATTAAGTTGACAAAATTATTTATTTTATGTTCAACCATGGCGGCGACGGATTGGTTATTAGGAACTAAACTAAGTGTAGACGTGGTTGGGTAGAAGTTTTGTCGGGGTTTTTTTCTATCATTTTTTTCTATTATAAAAATAATGTAATAGCGCAATAATATAAGCATTTTTATTGTAATTTTATTTTTATTCCAACGTAAATAATATTTCATATCAATATATATTTGGCAATTAATTTAGTCGACTTTCTTTATTCTATGAGTCCAACTATCGTCCGATGAGCGCAATAAATATAGTGGGTTTCGAGGATCGAGATAATGAATTGAGTTTGGCAGATGCATGTGACGCTGGAACAGGGAATCTTTTCCTCTTTTCCACTAGACCGACCTTTTTCATTGGTAACAAAGTAAATACCTTATTTTTATAACAATTATTAATTTTATTTTATTAATATTGAATTATCAGCAAGTATATATGTAATTATGTACAATTTGAAACTAGAGATTCAAATTTCCTAATAGGAACAAACTAACCAAACAAAATTCATGCCGTCCCTACATTATATATCATCATTCTCTTATTTAATTGAATTATTATGATTGAATTTAGAAATAATAATCCACCATTAAATATAATATGTAAACTATACTAGAGTATAAAAAGGAAGTTTAAAATTATAAATGGTTGGTAATATTATTACCTTATAAGATGAATGTATATATATATTAAGAAATTATTTATATACGTAAATAACATATATTAAATATTAAGAAACAATAATATCATATATCACATAACATGACATCTTTCCTATATATAAATTAATTAAGGCACGTCGCCGGTCGCCGGCACCGCGACAATGTCTGTTCAGACAACTCATTGTCATTAGAATTTAGATAGTCCCTTCAATTTATTTATTTATTTATCTTTAAAATAATAAATGGTAGCTGGATATCCGATGCCCTTTCCATATCCTTCCTACCAATTTAAGTAGCCATCAATCCCTCCTCATCTCCGCACAGAGCTTCTTCTCTTTCTTCGTCATGGGCTCAGCTAGGGTTAGGGTTTTGAGAGCCATGAAAGAAGAAAAAGGTAGGATACTGGATAGTTCAGTCAGGGTATGTAGGTGATGGAGTTGAGCTCTCTTAAGTCCAACAGAGGGGTGAGTGAAGAGTAGATTAAGCTGCTGATCTATGAATCCCACAGCCCTATCCCCATGGAAAGTTGGATAAGGTTGCGGCTTGCATATCTCAGGAGCTTCATCCTCTACACTCATATCTTTTTTTGGATTGAAGGGAGCTCTACACTCTTTCCTTTACCATGGCATCTCATCCTCCTTTAACCCTCTGAATGTTCATCATCTGTCTCTCTTCTGTTGGGGTTTACCCGTCTTCTCCCTCTCCCTTTCCGTCGAATCAATGGTGCTGGAAATAGATCTATCGCTAGTTTTGTTCTATAGTCGTTTGTGGTTCTTGCTGTTCTCGTGATTCATATTTTTTTTCTGTTTTCCTGTAAATTAATTACATTTCTTCTCTTTCCTTTTCGGATCTATTTCTCAGATCTTGTCAATAAAGCTGCATGAATCCTAAACCCAGATTCGTTACTGATGATTCCAAACTAGATAAATTAACAAAAAAAATACCATTTTTCTATCATGATTATATATTATATCCAAATGCTATTCTTGTTTAAATTTATGATTTTCCATGTTTTTTTTTTTCAAATTTTATTGTCCAATAGTTTCCAGGTTTTCAGATTTAGTTTTTTCATCTTCTCAGGTTGTCTTATATATCGAGAAACAGGCACCTCTTCATGTTTTTTCAGTATATGATTCTGTATTAATATGTTCCCGATGATGCTATTTAAATAAGAAATAAGAAATATGCTAATGTATCTCTGATTATCACACTGATGCTAAGCTTACTACTGAGGGGAACATATCTTATTTTCTGTATTATTAATACACATTATGTTGAAATAATGGTAATTTCCAGCGTTTTTTAATACACATTTTCATTAAGCAGTCCAGGGTTTTGGATTTTGACAATGCACCTATAGTTTATGATGATGGTGCACTCACATCGAAATATTATGATATATGTAAATATGCTTGTGAGTTATTTATATAATGGTTAATGTTTTGGTATTTTAATTGTTTTACTAAGTATGTTCTTATTTACTAATACCTTATTTAAATGTCACGATAACTGCATTAAAACACTGTAAAAGTATATTAAATTCCACTTAAAAGTGAATTTGTAATTTTGGACCAAATCAGGAATCTCTCTATTCTCTAATCTTTGGTCCTGGTCTAATTACTACAAAAAATTAAAATCATTTCTATAATTGGTCCTGATGAGACTCAAGATGGAGAGGAAAATCTAAGTTCATATAATAAAAGATATGTGAAAAATCTTGTATTAAACGAAATATAAGACTTGTGAATTTTTCAATGTGTCACCAATTCATAAAAATGAAATGGTCTTTTCAACAAACAATGAATTATTTTGCAAAATACACACAATTGCTACGGTACTATTTATTTTTAAAAAAATCTTTTTTACCTCCTGTAAATTTCAACGCCAATCATTTTTGAGTTGTAGAAACCTAGAACTGCACCCGAACGTAGCATTTTGTTTTGAATAGGGTGGCGTCCGAACTGCACCCAGGGTGGCGCGGTCACTGGCGCCTATTCATATGGGAAGCATGATAATTTCACTTTCTTTTTAAAAAAAAAAATGTATTCCATTTAATTAAAAATAAAACTATGTATTTAATAAAAAATTATAGTAAGTAGATATTTTAATTGCGATTCAAATGATTCCAAAAATATTAAATTTGGATTTTCGGATTGACTGTACGGTTTGCCGTAAATTGAAATATGAAAATTTTACTAAAAACGTAACTCATACCATGTAAGTTTAAACTCAACTAGGTTAACGTCATTTATCTTTTAATTCAATTATCTACTTAGAGTAATTTTTTTTATTGGTAATACAGTTTAAACAGTAAATTTATTGTTCAAAACACTATTGGAAAGTTTTTGTATCGTATGTAGAGTTTTATATGTATTGTATGATATAGTCAGTTTAAAAGTAAAAAAATTAACGCATAGTTAGCGTCATTTAATTCGTAATTAAATTATTTACGTATGGTAATTTTTTTGAGTAAGTATATAATTAAATTTATCACCTAATGCATTTAATTATTTCAGTCAAATTATAAAACGAACTATGTTAAGGTTACAAAAACATTGTATTTTCAATCAAAAAATTACCTTAGGTAGATAATTGAATTACGACATAATTAACGTTAATCGTGTTGTGTTTGAACTTACATGGTATGAGTTATAATTATTTTAGTAAAATTTTTCATATCTAGAGTCAATCTTATTTGAATCGCAATTAAAATATCTACTTACAATAATGTTTTTAAATTTTTTGAATAGATACATAATTTTATTTTTAATTAAACATTGAACCCTTATGAATAGGCGCTACTTGGGGTGGCATCTATATCATTGCTCGTGCTAACCGAGAATGCGCTTATATCTATTTTTCGAAATATTTTTTTTCTATACTTACTTTTCAAAAAAAATTTGAAAATGCATAGTTTTAAAAAAAAAATCAAAAAAGGACTATTATTTAGGCATACGAATTATTAAATAGTAATTACTTTTTTTTTTTTTGGCCTTTATTAAATAGTAATTACTTACTGTTTATAAATATGTGATTTCATTTTCATATAATAATTATTGTTATTTTTATAAGAAAGTCTTGGCATTCCATTACAAGATACTCAATAAAGTGGCGTCATCGATCAACCAAACTAAACATCTGTAGATCAACAGGAGGTACTATATTAAGTTATTAACAAGCAATTCGATCATCAGTAAATGAACGATCCACTTGAGAAATTTCTGAACGAATCACGATCGCTATCCTCTCGATCAAAATCTTCCACAACATCATCATAGACTATGGAGGCACGAATGATGGGAGTATTTGTATGTATCTCGAGCCTAGAAAGATGGAGTACCATTCTGAGTCGAAGCTTCCAAATTCTAACCTCTGTTTGAATGAAACTAAAATCTCTAAAGAGACTTTTTAATTTTAATGCTATTAAGTCTTGCCTTCGAATTGCAAGCAAAAAAAGAAGAAGATGAAGCCTAAAAAAAATCAAATTTGTAACTTAATACACGCAAACATTTGACACAAACGCATCTCCCCGCCGCCAATGACCTTACGAACTCCAGATTCAAACTTAGACATTGCGACTGGGATTGCCCCTTTGACGAGGCCTGAGGTTACGACGAAAAGACTCAGTCGCGAGTTCCTCTCTAAAACGCACCGGCTGACCCTTGCCTGCTCCACGCCCCGCTGTAGGCGCAGGCGCCTCCTCATCCCGATCACCGCACTCCTGGAAAGGAACTGGTGGCTCATCAACTCGGCCAGCATCATCCGGGTCCTGAAGTCCCCCCCTGGCATGATCACCCCCTCCGCCACCCGCACCCGCTCCAAAGACGACAAGCATGGTGTTGCGAAAACGTTCAGCCTGCCATACATCCCCGACCCTTTCCTTCTGGAGAATAGTCTCCCTCAGAAAGGTCCTCAAACCCTCAACATACTCTTGCTTCTGCAAAAATGCCGCGGCATGGTCTTGCTTGATTTGATGACCATACCGTTGAACGGCCTCCACCAGCAACGCATCAGTGATCTCAGGCACCCGCGCCCCCATATGCTGCGCCTCACTGAGCAACATCTCAGCAGCCCGAGACTTGACTTCAAACTGACGTAACTCCTCCAGATGGCAAACAGGAAAGAAACGCTCCTTAGTGGTGACGACATCCTGCGCTAACTGCTGCTCCTCCAACTCCAACTGGCGCCTCAGATCAAGAATACGGTGCTCACGTTCCACACGGACCTCCTTGATAGCAGCAGACATGGTATTCTTTTGCAAGTCTAGAACATTGAGAAGCCCAGTGCTCTCCACCGTCAATCGCCCAGCAGCAACCTTCTGCAACCTACGCTGAAGTTGTAACCGAAGCAGCACATTCTGACCTTCACGGCTCTTGACGAAATTACAACCCTGAATAAGAATAGACGGAGTACACCTCCTTGGAACGCTGAAATTTAAAGCACGAGAACTGATCATCGCGCCGATAATATCATCCCTCTGATCAGCATCCTTGACCGAAGTGAGGACTCGGATGCTGTTCAAGAACGTCCGCACAGATATTCTCATATCCCAGATGGTATTGATTGTCCATCCTTGGACGGGGATGCCATTCTCGGCGAGAGGATCGACTGCAGCACGGAACTCCTCCTCAGTCACCTCCCTCGACAAAGAGAACTCGATCTGTTGTGGGGCCGCCATTCTACACGAACAATAAGCAACTGAAGACAACCTTTTTCTCTTTTCCACGAGAAAAGAGAACAATAAGCAACTGAAGACGATCTGTTGTGAGTTTGGCAGATGCATGTGATGCTGGAACAGGAATCTTTTCCTCTTTTCCACGAGACCGACCTTTTTCATTGGTAAAAAAGTAAATACATTATTTTTATATCAATTATTAATATTGAATTATCAGCAAGTATATGTAATTATGTACAATTTGAAATTAGAGATTCAAATTTCCTAATAGGAACAAACTAACCAAACAAAATTCATGCCGTCCCTACATTATATATCATCATTCTCTTATTTAATTGAATTATTATGATTGAATTTGGAAATAATAATCCACCATTAAATATAATAACATGTAAACCATACTAGTATAAAAAGGAAGTTTAAAATTAGAAATGGTTATTGGTAATATTATTACCTTATAAGATGAATGTATATATATATTAAGAAATTATTTATATTCATAAATAACATATATTAAATATTAAGAAACAATAATATCATATATCACATAACATAACATCGTTACGGTTGAGAATCAGGCGAACCAAGATTTGGAAAGTCGGGGCTTGGCGGAGCATGATGGGGATCAGTCGAAAAATCTGGACTGCGGGGTGGACGAAATTCAGGGATACGGTCCTTGGATGGTGGTCAAATACCGAAGAAATATTCCGTCCAAAAATCAGAACAACCACCGGAGTTCATCCGCCAAGCAGACGACGTTAGGCGCGACCAAGAAACCGACCAACCAACTGAGCTTTTCCTACAAGGAGACACACGCCAATTCACCGACCAACCAACGGAGCTCCTCCTCCAAGGAGACGACGTCGGGACCCGCAAATAATTCCTCCAACGGGCATTTTGCAGCTACAAATGAAATAGAAAATGCTAATGCAAAGGTGAGTAGGATAATGGCTACTCAAAATAAGGAAACCTTGATTCTTCAAGGAGACAATTCTCAGTGGGGGAATAGTGTACAACTCTTGGGAGAAAGTAAAGATTTTTTTTCAGAAAGTATACACTTTCGGAAATATTTTTGAAAAAGTGCATATATAAAAAATATATTTAGAAAAGTATGAATAGGCGCGACCCAGGGGTGTGCCTATTGCAATAGGCGCGACCCTGGAATGCGCCTATTGCAATAGGCGCGACCCCGGGGCGCGCCTATTCCACAAATTTTTTTTATTCCATTCGAACCGAACCAAACGGTCTATTAGAAACCATGTTGATTTTAAGTCTGCTTATGGTTTTCCTACTAAATAGAAATTGAGAGACAGTCTCACGCGTTGCTTCATCTCAGTATTCATAGGTCCAAATTCCTCTACGCTAGTCTCACCAAATTCCTCCAGTAAAGAAGAAAGGAAGTTATAAGAAGGTAAATACTTTTTTCATGTTCTAAATTTTCCAACTTGTTCTGAACAACATCCCTAGGTAAAACATTGAAACAAAACTGTTTATTCACAAGTTTCTGGAATTACTGCTGAAAAATAGCTCTTTGGGGTTTCCACTCTTGCGTCTCGTCTGGTTCTCTAAACATGTGAAATTTAGATACTAACATGGTACGGTAACCAATGTCTTTCAAGCGACCTGATGCTTGTTCATTCTCTAGGCTAGTCTCACCAGGCTAGTCTCACCAGGCTACAATTGCTAAAGCATAAACATAACACATTAACACTAACCAGGCTAGAGAGACGTACATCTCTGACTCAACATCTTCTGAATATCTTGTAAAGCTTCTCCAATGACTATAGCTTTTTAATTGAGTTTTTTTAAAAAGTAACCATGCCAATGTTGGATTTGAAATAATAATAATTGCTTCAACTCTTTTGAATCTCGATTATCAGACTCCGGCCGGACAAGTAGGGCAACGTAGCAGATTTTTCTCGGAAGGTGTGAAAAAACATTGGAAAACAGTGTCAAACTAGCTAGTGTATTTGAAGAAAAGTCTCATTCAGAAACTTGTGAATAAACAACTTTGTTTCAATGTTTGACCTCGCGGAATTTGGTGAGACTAGCGTAGAGGAATTTGGACCTATGAATACTGGGATAAAGCAACGCGTGAGACTATCTCTCAATTTCTATTTAGGAGGAAAACCATAAGCAGACTTAAAATCAACGTGGTTTCTGATAGACCGTTGTTTCCAGTTGCATATCCAACAACACCAGCCAGGGGGTTTAGATTACTCTTGATAGGAACCAGTCCATTTAAAAAGTAACCATTATGCAGAAAATCAAGAGTCTTCATATGAGGAGTTTTGGAGTTCGGGTGAGGATAAACAAGCTAGTGTCAAACTAGCTAGTGTATTTGAAGAAAAGTCTCATTCAGAAACTTGTGAATAAACAACTTTGTTTCAATGTTTGACCTCGCGGAATTTGGTGAGACTAGCGTAGAGGAATTTGGACCTATGAATACTGGGATAAAGCAACGCGTGAAACTATCTCTCAATTTCTATTTAGGAGGAAAACCATAAGCAGACTTAAAATCAACGTGGTTTCTGATAGACCGTTGTTTCCACTTGCATATCCAACAACACCAGCCAGCGAGTTTAGATTTCTCTTGATAGAGAACCAGCCGAGGAATTTGGTGAGACTAGCGTAGAGGAATTTTGACCTATGAATACTGAGATAAAGCAACGCGTGAGACTATCTCTCAATTTTTATTTAGGAGGAAAACCATAAGCAGACTTAAAATCAACGTGGTTTCTGATAGACCGTTGTTTCCACTTGCATATCCAACAACACCAGCCAGGGGATTTAGATTTCTCTTGATAGAGAACCAGCCGATGAATTTGGTGAGACTAGCGTAGAGGAATTTGGACCTATGAATACTGAGATAAAGCAACGCGTGAGACTATCTCTCAATTTCTATTTAGGAGGAAAACCATAAGCAGACTTAAAATCAACGTGGTTTCTGATAGACCGTTTGGTTCGAACGAGAAAAAAAAAATATGTGGAATAGGCGCACCCCTGGGTCGCGCCTATTGAATAGGCGCGACGCGCGTATACATACTTTTCTAAATATTTTTTTTTATATATACACTTTTTCAAAAAAAAATATCGAAAGTGTATACTTTCTGAAAAAAATCAAATGAAATAGAAAATGTTAATGAAAAGTTGAGTAGGATATTGGCTACTCAAAAGAATGAAACGTCTGTTCTTCAAGGAGACAATTCTGGGGGAATAGTGTACAACTCTTGGGAGAAGTTAAAGTGGGAACAGTTCGGTCTGAAGCACCAAACCGGTTCAGTGTGCAGCACCAATCCTCCACGAAAGCTGACCGATTGAAGAATGATGCAGCAGGCTTGGTTGGGCGGCCTCCTTGCATGGGTTGCGATTCAATTCCTGCGACGGGCCTTGTTGGGCCGCAAACTTCGGATGGGCCTGGAGGTGAGGCAGCCCAAGTTGAGTTGTCTTTGAGCCAGCAAATAAAAAATATTGAGTCTCCTTCTGGTAGTTGGACAATCAAACTAAGGACAATTGCTGAAGATTTAAATTCCACCGAGAGCACAACCAGGAACAGAGGTAAAAAGAGTTCGAAATTGGAAATAAATTCACCAAAAGGTGAAAGACTCCTGAAGGCGGTAACCAAAGGAAGTTTTAAGAAATCGGGAAGCGGAGGAAAATTGATACATACTAAACAAGGGAGTGAGACATCACTAATTCAAGGAAATGATCGCCAAAGTGAAGTATCTAACATGAATTTAGATATTAGTAGTTCTATGTAATTGGATCGGTAGTGCTCATTTTTTTGCAGATTAATTATGAATCAAGTACAACTATCAAGTAAAATGGTTCCTGAAAAAGCCCACATGAGATCTATAATGTGGAACTTTAGAGGCTTTGGCAATCCGGTAGCTATCAATGCGGTCAAGCATCTCATTCGTACTCACAAGCCTACGGTCTTGATACTAATTGACACAAGACTTAGTGGTCAAAGGATGGTTGAGCAAGCAGGTAAATTACATTTCAACAAATTTCTGGGGGTGGAAGCCAGAGGTTTTAAGGGAGGAATTCTAGTTCTGTGGAATGATCAGGAGACCAATATTACGAAGATGGCGTCTACAGAGCAGGAACTTCACATCAAAATCCAAGCTATACCTTCAAATCTCTCTTGGTTCTTGTCTGCGGTCTATACTAGCCCTAAATTAAATGAAAGATTACTATTGTGGAATAATCTTAAGTCGGTAGCCTCTACAATAGCTAGTCCTTGGCTAGTTGTAGGTGACTTTAATGATGTTGCAAATAGTTCAGAAAAACTAGGGGAATAGTGTTTGCATGAATAGGGTGTCTCTTTTTAATGACATGATTAATGATTGTAATTTGATTGACCTAGGTTTTAGGGGGCCTAAGTTTACTTGGGTCAATATGTGGAACTCCGATAGATTAATCCAACAAAGACTAGATAGAATGCTTGAAAACTTGGATTGGAAACTTTGTTTTCCTAATGCGTATGTCACTCACCTAACAAGAACGCATTCAGATCATTGTCCCCTTCTCCTTAAAAGTGGAGGGGAAAATGAGAATAGAAACTTTAGACCTTTTAGAATGGAACATATGTGGCTGGATCACCCGGGGTTTGAAATCATGGTCAATACACTACGGGAGAGGAGGCCATCACCGGCTAAAAACACCATTTGTAACGGCTGGAATATCCAGCCGTTATGATGTGACGGCTCAACTGGATTTGAGCCGTTACAGGACGAGTCAGCAGCATTATCACGGCTCAAATCCAGTTGAGCCGTCAATTGTCACGGCTCAACTGACACGAGCCGCGATAATTAATTCCGCGGCTCGTTTCAGTTGAGCCGTGATAATTATTTATTTTTTTTAAAAAAAATAAAAATTAATTAACTCTCTCTCTCTCTCTCCCTCTCTCTCTGAGCTCCTTCGATTCCAGATCTGAAATTCCAGATCTACTCCTTTCATTCTCTCTCTCTCCGAGCTCCGTCGTTTTCGCCGGTAAAATCACCTCCGTCGACCACCGCTGGAACCAGCACGGCCTCGTTTTCGCACAAGATGTTGTCGGAACCATACTTCATCGGAACCGCACTAACTTCATCGGCATTCTGCGTTCATCTTTGTCGCACCACCGCACCATACTTCACGGCATTCCGACTCTCGATGCGTTGTTCCAAGCCAGGGCCGTCTGCAAAGGCGACCTCCCCAGGAGAAAGGCGTCTGCAGAGGACTGAGGTGAGCGAGATGCCCTCGACGAAGTAGGAGGAGTTTTTGTTCCGTGGCGGGGGTCGGTGCGCACATCATGTTCTTGGAGTCCCACATCTGCTGGGTCAGCTCTGGGATGGTGAGGGCGCGGTACTGCTGGGACCCGCGGGAGGTTAGAGGGGCTAAGCCAACCATGAAGAAGTAGAGGCGGGGAAACGAGATAAGGTTCACGGCGAGCTAGCGGAGGTCGGAGTTCGGAGCTTGCGGAGGTCGGAGTTCACGGCGAGCAGGTGACACCGCTCATCTCGTTGAGAACAAGTGTTCAAAAGTGCAAGTTGAAATGGTTGGATACTTGGATTGCAGGAGAAAGGTTTTAGAGCATGCTCAGCAAAAGTCCAAGTGACTATTTTGAAATTAGTAAATGACAGCAAAAACAGGTTGTACCTCACCAATGTATGGACGATGGTGGCACTACTTTTCACAACTTTGTTTGCCACTAGCCACTGCTTTTTACATGTACAAAATTAAGGACAGATGAAGACAAAATGAAAACACATACAAGATGGGCGGGAAAGGGAAATTTCGAATTTTTTTTTCACGGCTCAAATCACTTGAGCCGTGATAAATAGGTATCGAAGTGCCAAAATATCTTTAGCACGGCTCAAGCCCAATTTGAGCCGTGATAAATGGGCCGGATGAAGGAACAAATACGTATTATCACGACTCAAATCCAATTTGAGCCGTGATAACTGTAACGGCTCAGTAGATTGAGCCGTTAAACTAGCCCAATCACGGCTCATTCTCATTTGAGCCGTGATAGTGAAATAAATTTCATTTATCACGGCTCAATACACATTGAGCCGTGATTGTTGGCCGTTATTTCCATCCTCTCCCGTAGTGATAATACTTGGAATGAGTGTAGCAATAGGATTACCCCGACAATTAACCTTCTCCCTGAGAAAGCAAGAACTTGGAATAAAGAGATTTTTGGTAATGTTTTTCAAAATAAAGATAATGTTTTGAGGAGGATTTTGGGAGCTCAAAGATGTATTGTTAATGCACCAAACAATTTCATCATCTCTCTTTAAAAAAATCTTCAGGGGGAGTTTTCTGAGATTCTTGACTAGGAAGAAAAATTGTGGGCTGCAAAATCTCGAACTAAGTGGATTACTGATGGGGACAGAAATACAAAATTTTATCATGTTTCTACTCTGGTTAAAAGAAGAATTAATAAAATTTTGGCTATCAAAGACTGTTGGGAATTGGCTTTTTGATGGAAAACTTGTTGAGGAGGAATTTCAAAATTTCTTTTCAAATCTTTTCAAAACCTCCAAGGTCACTTCCTCCATGTTTAACGATTGCCCCGACAAATGGAGAACTTGCTTAACTGATTTTGAAGTTCGTCGGTTAAACAATTTTATTACTTTGGAAGAAATTAGGAAAGCTACTTGGGACCTTAAACCATTTAAAGCTCCTGGTACTGATGGTCTTCACCCGACTTTCTTCCAAAAGTTGTGGAATTGTACGGGTAATTCTCTAACTATCGTTGTTGGGGAGGTGTTTGAAAAAGGAATCATTCCTACCGGTTGGAACAAAACATTTCTATGCCTGATTCCAAAATGTAGTAACCCTGTATCCGTCTCTCAATTTAGACCGATCAGTCTTTGCAATTCCATTTACAAGGTGATTTCAAAAATCCTTGTAAACAGAATTAGACCTTGCCTGAAAAATCTTATTTCTCATTTTCAAACTAGTTTTATCCCGGGGAGAAGGGGATCTGACAATGTGGTTTTACTGAGAGAGGTCCTCCACTTTTCTAAGCATAAAATGGGAAAAAAAAAGGTTGCATGATCATTAAAATTGACCTTGAAAAAGTTTATGATAGAATTGAATGAGATTTCATCAGAAGTACTCTTCAATATTTTAAATTTCCTGATAAAATCGTTAGGTTGATCAGGAATTGTATTTGCACTTCTTCGATTGAAATTTTGTTTAATGGGGGTAAACTAGAAACATTCTATCCCACAAGGGGAATTAGACAAGGTGATGCTTTATCCCCATATATCTTCATCATGTGCATGAAATATTTGGCTTTTCATATTGATGATAAAGTGATGCAGGGTCAATGAAAATGAATAAAAGTGGGAAAAGGTAGTCTGAATATGTCTCACCTATTTTTTGCTGATGACCTCATCCTCATGGGAGAGACTACTCTTGAAAATTGTAATTGCATTAACTTGATTTTGGAAAAAATTTGTGAAATTTCGGGTCAAAAAGTCAACCATGGTAAGTCGACAGTTTTCTTCTCCAAAAATATTTCAGGTACTAAAAAAACTGATTTGTCAAAAGCATTATCATTCAAGATGGTGGAAAATTTTGGGTCTTATCTTGGCTTCCCCCTTGAACTTTCCAATTCTAAAGTGAGGAACAAACTTTCGGGATGGAGGGCTAATCTTTTATCAATGGCAGGAAGAGTCACCTTGGTAAAGTTGGTTTTGTCTAGCATTCCTTCATACTATATGCAATGTACTATGTTTCCTATTGCAGTTTGCAAAGAATTGAACAGGATAAACAGGAACTTTGTTTGGGGATCCACGGATCAAAAGAAGAAAATTCACCTTATATGAATTTCCATACTTTTTTTCAAATGTTATTGTCCAATAGTCTCCAGGTTTTCAGATTTAGTTTTTTCATCTTCTCAGCTGATCTTATATATCGAGAAACAGGCACCTCTTCATGTTTTTTCAGTATATGATTCTGTGTTAATTTGTTCCCCATAATGCTATTTAAATAAGAAATATGCTAATGTATCTCTGAATATCACACTGATGCTAAGCTTATGACAATGCACCTATAGTCTATGATGATGGTGCGCACTCACATCGAAATATTATGATATATGTAAATATGCTTGTGAGTTATTTATATAATGGTTAATGTTTTGGTATTTCAATGGTTTTACTAAGTATGTTCTTATTTACTAATACCTGATAAAAATATAATGTCACGATAACTGCTTTAATACACTGTAAAAGTATATTAAATTCCACTTAAGTGAATTTGTAATTTTGGATCAAATCAGGAATCTCTCTATTCTCTAATCTTTGGTCCTAGTCTAATTACTAGAAAGAAACTTAAAATCATTTCTATAATTGTTCCTGATGAGACTCAAGATGGAGAGAAAAATCTAAGTTCATATAATAAAAAATATGTGAAAAATCGTGTATTAAACGAAATATAAGACTTGTGAATTTTTCAATCACACCCAATTAATGTGTCACCAATTCATAGAAATGAAATGGTCTTTTCAACAAACAATGAATTATTTTGCAAAATACACACTATAGCTACGGTACTATTTATTTTTAAAAAAATCTTTTTTACCTCCTGTAAATTTCAACGCCATTCATTTTTGAGTTGTAGAAACCCTAGAACTGCACCCGAACGTAGCATTTTCTTTTGAATAGGGTGGCGTCCGAACTGCACCCCAAGGTGGCGCGGTCAACCTAACTGGCGCCTATTCATATGGAAGCATGATAATTTCACTTAAAAAAATTTAAAAAAAATGTGTTCCATAATGACGACTTGATGTTTAATTAATAATAAAATTATGTCTGTATTCAAATTTTTTTAAAAATTATAGTAAGTAGATATTTTAATTGCAAATCAAATGATTTCAAAAATATTAAATTTGGGTTTACGGATTGACCGTAAGGCTTGCCGTAAGTTGAGATATGAAAATTTTACTAAAAATGATATAATTCATACCATATAAGTCAAAATTCAACCATGTTAACGTCATTTATGTCGTAATTTAATTATCTATCTAGTGTAATTTTTTTGATTGGAAATACAGTGTAAACAGTAAATTTACTGTTCAAATCACTATTTGAAAGTTTTTATATCGTACGTAGAGTTTTTTACGTATCATAATATACAGTCAGTCTAAAAGTAAAAAATTAACGTATAGTTAACGTCATTTAATTTGTAATTAAATTATTTACATATCGTAATTTTTTTGATTTTTTTTTAGAAAGTACATAATTAAATTATCACCTAATGCATTTAATTATTTCGGTCAAATTATAAAATGAACTATGTTAGGTTACAAAAACACTGTATTTTCAATTAAAAAATTACCTTAGGTCGATAATTGAATTACGACATAATTGACATTAACCGTGTTGAGTTTGGACTTAAATGGTATGAATTATAATTATTTTAATAAAATTTTCATATCTCAACTTACTGCAGATCGTACAGTCAATACGTAAATTCAAATTTAATATTTTTTACATCATTTGAATCGTAATTAAAATATCTACTTATTATAATGTTTTTAAATTTTTTGAATAGATACATAATTTTATTTTTAATTAAACATCGAGCCCTTATGAATAGGCGCCACTTGGAGTGGCGCCTATTGCATTGCCCGTACGCGCTAATCGGGAATGCACGTATACCTATTTTTCGAAATATTTTTTTTCTATAATTTTCTAAAAAAACGAAAACGCATAGTTTTTAAAAAAAATTCATAAAAGGACTATTATTTAAGCATTCGAATGATTAAATATTAATTACTTACTGTTTATAAATATGTGATTTCATTTTCATATAATAATTATTGTTATTTTTATAAGAAAGTCTTGGCATTCCATTACAAGATACTCAATAAAGTTGCATCATCGATCAACCAAACTAAACATCTGTAGATCAACAGGAGGTACTATATTAAGTCATTAACAAGCAATTCGATCATCAGTAAATGAACGATCCACTTGAGAAATTTCTGAACGGATCACGATCGCTATCCTCTCGATCAAAATCTTCCCCAACATCATCATATAGACTATAGAGGCACGAATGATGGGAGTATTTGTATGTATCTCGAGCCTAGAAAGATGGAGTACCATTCTGAGTCGAAGCTTCCAAATTCCAACCTCTGTTTGAATGAAACTAAAATCTCTAAGAGACTTTTTAATTTTAATGCTATTGAGTCTTGCCTTCGAATTGCAAGCAAAAAAAAAAGAAGATGAAGCCTAAATAACAATACACTCTAGACTAATCTAGATATATGTAATAGTCCTTAAACTACCAAATCAGCTTGTAATTTAACAAGTATAATATGGTATACATAACTTTTGATACTAATACGGTATGAGTATGTAGTTTTAGATTTCACTAAAATGATAATAAAAGGTTGATTTACACATGATAGGGTTTAGAGAATTTTAAATTTATAAGATACCTGACCGCGAGTACACTGCTTCCACGGCCACCTCTGCACCGCAGAGTATCGAATCCAACTCCTACCGTCATGTCCACCGAGTAAGAGACTCCAAATGCTTGAACTCCTTTCTTTACATAACATACTATTATTAATCATTGTACTGATTGATGTTACTGTGTTATTGAAGAGAGTAAAAAGCATGCTGCATAAGGTTAAAGAGATGGGTAAACGGTTTGAACGCATCGTGCATGAAGCAGAATCCGAGGAACAATCAGAACTTAGCAGACCTGGAGAGAGCGTTGTTTCTCAATTCAGTATATATCTCATCTCATTCCCTTTCAGCATAGAGTCGACTATGATTGATGTCTGAAGTATTACTTTTTTTTTGTTGTTGTGTAAGGATGTTGTTGAAGCATATGACAAGGATGAAGATGCGGTGAGTGTAGAGAAAGTAGGTGAGTGTTTGTCAGTTCAGTTCAAATGCCCTTGCGACAAAGGATACAAGATTCTACTGTCGGGAAAGGAATGTTACTACAAGCTCTTGTGAAGTTGATGTTTTTGGTTTGTATATGATGATTGATGTTCAAGAAACCCTAACATACATTGTGGATGGTGAGCTTCTTCTCCTCATCTTCATGGTTGAATCTTTGATAATAAAACTTAAAAGTATAGTAATCTTTTCTAACATAGTTCCTTTTTCAAAAAATTCCCTTTCTTATAGTAACAATCTTTCATTGATGATGTAATTTAGGGAGAATTAAGTCAGTTAGTTGGTGTTATTGTTAGATTTAAGTGATATAAGTATGTAGTGTATAATTATATATCATACCGATTGATTTGAAAAGTTAATGTAGTATATAAAGACAAAAAATTGTAAAACTTATGAAATTATTTTTTAAGTTAGATATGTGTTTTTAAATGATATCAAGGTTAAATGAATTCATTATCTAATGTCTACGGGATAAATAATAAATATAATACATAATAAAAGATGGCATATAAGAAATTAGATAAACAAAATAAATAAGTTTGGGGAAAATTTAGAGAGTTTAGCGTGTAGTGTGTTTATTTCATATAATAAGTAAGACCACCTCTCACCCTAACCATTAATAGCCCTAGTTGTGGCTTCCCCAAGTCAAAGATTACTATACTTTTAAGCTTTATTATCAAAGATTCAACCATGAATTCAACCATGAAGAACGGGAGAAAAGCTCATCATCACCATCCACAATGTATGTTAGGGTTTCTGGAACATCAATCATCATATACAAACCAAAAACATCAACTTCACAAGAGCTTGTAGTAACATTCCTTTCCCGACAGTAGAATCTTGTATCCTTTGCCGCAAGGGCATTTGAACTGAACTGACAAACACTCACCTACTTTCTCTACACTCACCGCCTCTTCATCCTTTTCATCTGGTTCAACAACATCCTTACACAATAACGAAAACGTAATACTTTCAGACATCAATCATAGCTGACTCTGTGCTGAAGGGGAATGAGATGAGATATATACTAACTTGAGAAACAACGCTCTCTCCAGGTCTGTCGGGTTCTGCTTGTTCCTCGGATTCTGCTTCATGCACGATGCGTTCAAACCATTTGCCCATCTCTTTAACCTTATGCAACATGCTTTTTACTCTCTTCAATAACACAATAACATCAATCAGTACAATGATTAATAATAGTACGTTGTGTAAAAAACGGAGTTCAAGAATTTGCACAAACCCTGGCATTTGGAGTCTCTTCCTCGGTGAACATGACGGTAGGAGTTGGATCTGATACTGTGCGGTGCAGAGTTGGCCGTGGAGGCAGCATGGCCGCAGTGGGCTGCGTCGAGGTAGAGAAAGATAAGCCCCATATGTAGAAGATAATTTCATGTATATATTTATAAAGAAAATATTACATTTTTACGGTGTACAGAAAACCTCTAAACATCATTTTACCAGAAATTTCAGCCATCAATCATAATCTGTTTTGAATTTCGTGTGGGAGTTGATCGTAATTAGATATATACTGACCTGAGAAATAATGTTCTCTTGAGGTCTGCAATGTCCTTCATGTTCTTCCGCTTCAGCTTGATGAACAATGTGCTCAAACCATTTACTCATTTCTTTCACCCTATGCATCATTCTTTTTGCCCTCTTCAATTACACAATGACACCGCTCAGTTGGAATGATCAATATTACCACATACACTGTTAAAGCATAGGTTTCAATAGATGAACACACATAATTAAGAAAATGATGAGGTTTATTCTTATCAAAGTTTCTGCAATTTCATCATGAATAAATATCAACAACCTGGGATAAATTATCACAAAGAGTGAATCAAAACACAACAAGAGATCTATAACAAATCCATCGATCATTCTAGCAGAGAAATAAGCTCTATCTGCTATTAGCCCAAAATGGAGTTAAAGAATTAGTACAAACCCTGGAATTTGGAGTCTCTTCCGAGGTGGTCATAGCAACAGGAGTGGGGTCTGATACTGTGCGGTGTAGACGTGGCCGTGGAGGCAGCATGGCCGTGGGCTGCGGCGAGGTGGAGAAAAAGAACCCCTGTTGCTGGTGATTTAAAGTGTATATATATCAAGAAATCCGAGACACCAGTTCTTTATGGTCTCAAGAGTTGGTACGAACCTTACAAGAATTGGGGTTTCCTTCCAGATTTGAAGAGGTGGGTGTGGGTCGCAGTGGAAGCAGCGTGGGAGCGGACGTCGGGAACTCCTAGGAGTACGCGACGAAATGCATAAACAACTCAATCTCCACAAATAAAAAAAAAACTGAATAATCAGTGAAAAACCTTGCAAGCATTGAGGCTTCCTTCCATGACGTTAGTGATAACAGAAGAAGCGTCGGAGATGGTTCGGCCAAGTAGCGGCACAAGAGGAAGCGTGGAGCCCGATGGCGAGAAATCCTGCGGCGGAGCCAGACCTGGTGGGGAAGAGCTTCTCCATCCCGAAGGCGATTCGGTGCCGGGGACAGGATGTTGATCAGGGTACGGAAGGACAATCTTGGAGTAGCCGCCGTGTCGGGCGAAGACGGCAGCATGGTCTTGTTCGTCGAGCAACAACTGTCGCTTGGCCGTCGGCTCCTCCTCTGAAGATGACGGGAGGGATTGTTTCTCTGAGAAGGGCGATCTCCGTTTCGCAGGGGACCACTGGCATTGGCAATGGCTTTTGCTGTTGCTTTGCTGGACGGTGGCGGAGGAAAAGAGGTTGTTCCGCGGTACAGGAGAATCCACGCAGGGAGGGATCTCTTCACGTTGTAGCAGTTGTTCACCGTCTTCTTCAGAACAACTGCGATCCAGAGGATCCACCATTTTCCAGTAAGAAGGACAGTCTTCAATTTCTTCTCTTTTGTTTCCCAAGAATTCTTGATGCTTCGTTTTCCTTCTTCGCTGCGGCAAAACCATTGTCAGATTCTTGCCAAATGCCCGCTCTCTTTCTTGAGGAAGCCACTATATATATATACAAAGACGTTCTTCTTTGGTTAATTCGAAATGCATCCTTAAATTTCTTTTTAGTTTGATTTGATCCTTGAATTTGCTAAAGTGGAAATCCACAGCATGAAGTGGAGGTTCATGTTATTGTTATTCATGTCTTAAGACACTAAACAAATCCAGAAACACGTGCAGCATCAACATTACAGGGATTTGGTAAAGCTCTAGTCTGGTCATTGGGTGCCAACACCTAAAGCATCTCTCTAATCTAATCCCTCAACCAGGCAGGCAATATTGCCATGAAAACATAGAGCTCTGCTTGAAGTTAAGTTTTAGTGATGAATCAAAACATTATGGAGATTAAAAGGTTATACAATAAAATTATGTGGGTGAATGTGTGCAATCACAGAAAATCTCTTAGGAAAAAGATTGACATCGATGGAGGCACGAAACTTACATAGGGAAGTTAATTCGAAAATTTACATATTGATGCTTCAGGCCAGCAGGATATCAGATGCTCAACAGATGTAAATTAAACAAGCATGTAGATGTACCTTTGCCTCTAAGTACCATAAGATGTCCATGCTGGACCCCCTTTGGTATCTGAGAGATAGAATAATTGCAGGATGATATAATGAAGTCAATAATTTCTTTAAGGTGAATATTAACAGACACAGATATTAGCCACAACCACAATAGCAACTTCTGAAGGGCAACAAAGCTGTTCCCTTTACAAATTATGACAAGTTTCACAATTACTGCTGCAGTGACATTTGCTAACTTACAGTTGCTGCCCTCTGGGGCACTGAGCAAGAGATCAGAGTAAAAAATGACTCATAATATTCGTAAGTCTATTAGCAATTTAACAAGTTAACAATGTAAACTGATGAATGAACCCATCAGAAATTCTCATGTATATACAAACACATCAAAAACAGCTAAGTATCCGACCCAAAACCGTACCTATAGTCGAAGCTTACACCAACAAAGAAACTTACATAATCGAAGATTACACCAACCACGAAACCTACATAAAGAGATAGAGAGACGTTTATTACCTGGAAATCGAAGCTTGATGTAGAAAATAGGGTTTGCACAATTGATGATTTTTTATGTTTTCTATGAGAAATCGAAGAAGGGGAGACATGTATAAGACTCATAAAGGTCGAATAGTTCAAGGAATTGAAAAAAACAAACTTACCAATTCGAAGAACAAAGGAGAGGAGGCGCGACACAACGAAGAGGACGACTTCTGTGTTCACAAAGGAGAGGAGGCGCGGTTCATTCGACCGAGACGTACAATATTAGGTCTGAACTTAATTCGAGCCGTCCAAAATATTTTTGAATAAAACAAATTATTTTTAATTGACGGATCAACAATACTGGACCGTCAAAAATAATTTTTATTAAATATAAATTGTTTTTAAATGACAGCTCAACAATATTGAGCTGTCAAAAATAATTTGGATTTAAAAAAATTATTTTTAAATGACAGCTCAATAGTATTGAGCCGTCAAAAATAATTTTGATTAAAAAATATAATTTTAATGATGGTTCTACATCATTCGAATCGTCAAAAAGAATTTTGATTTAAAAAAAATAGTTTTAGCGGCTCTTTCAATATTGAGCCGCAAATAAAGATAACGGCTCAAAACATTGAGCCGGTAATTTAATACTGGACGGCTCAACTTCCATTGAGCCGTTAATAATCGTAAAATAATTTTTCTACGGCTCAATCATACTTGAGTCGTTTCCTTGAGCCCTTAATTTTGCCTTCTCCCATAGTGATTGAGTGATGCAACATGCGTCACTACTAGAAGTACTGTATTTACCCGTGAAAAAAATTTACCGGCGAATAACATCGCCGAAAAGATCTTTATCGGCAACTAAGCTTTGTCGGTAAAAACATTACTTCTAGTAGTGAGTTCAGGTTTTATCAGCCTATCCCAAAAATATTCGAAGATCAAGTAGATTGAGATAGGTTTTACAAACTACAATGATATAAGAATAGGAGTAAGCCATGGACTACGAGACATGACATAAGATATACGCCGCTCTTTTTGGAGTATTTAATGGATAAATTTTAAAAAGTAACTGTGTCAGAAAAATATTTAAAAAAGTAAATATATAAAAAAAATATTTAGCAAAATATGCATCTGCGCAGGTCTACCACCTGCGTTTTTCAGAAAAATGCAGGTGGTACCTGCGTTTTTATCTTGATTAATACTGCATAATTGAAAGATTGAATTCCGTAGGGACTCTTACCCAACTTCTTGAAATTCGAAAAAAAAATACTGTTGGAACCCAGATTTTACTTTAGCAACTCTGATCTAAACCAATAAAAAAGGGAACCACGTGTTTTTTCCCCTAATTATCTCAATCAAAAAAGAGACAATAAATGCATTCTCCTAGTCCTAAGTTCCTAACAATAGATTTTGAAACATAGAGCAAACTAACCTTGATAGGACAAGTTGTGCCTCCCTCATAAGTTGGTCAAACTTGGTAGCATCAGGAAGAATGGCATCACCAGTAATAGAGCCGGAGATCATATTATATGATCTGCCATCGTGAGGCATCAAACACTCCACCCAATGATGAGGACTTCCCGTGTTCATGAACGTGTCTAGTATCTGCACTATTGTATCACCAAGTGTAGTTTTACTGAAGGCTTCCCTCAACTGCTTTCTGCAAGATTATTCTACTCCATGAATAAATAAAGAAAACTCAAAACAAGACTTGAAGGGAATCAAAAGGTTGCTAAATGTGATTAACCATAACTTCCAAAAGATGTGAACATCAAGACTTTACCATGAATAATCTAATGAATAAAATGCATTGATAATGACTAAATCTGAGAGAGATCCTTACTCCTTGAGAACTTCCATCGCTGCTGCATTCATATTTGATACCAGGGTTGGCATTCCTTGATTGGGGAGAAAATCGGCACTAGCTAGAAACTTCTTTTGGTCCTCCATGTCAATGAGATCGGCATCCTCCTGGGAATATAAGTATTAGCATAACCAAGCGATAAGGGTGACAACAAACACATCAATAGATAATGGCCCCGACGGCTAAACTTTTGGAAGTGGTATACCCTATATGTAAACAGCAATAGTATACATCTTATTAGACATACAAAGCCAGTGATAGTCAATTTCTAGTTAAATTTAACCAAATGGTCCAAACCCAATTATTTTTTAATGTTGTAAACTGCTAATATTAATGAGATTAATCTTCATCAGGCCCCTCATATAGCTATTTTGGTAACAACAAACTACAAAACCTAGCCAGATACTTTTGAATTTAGGCAGAAGAAACTGGCAGACATTCAATAAAAAACTCGAAGAACAAGATTATTGGATCAATAGCTGTTTGCCAACCACATACTCTATCTATCTTCTCTCTTTTCCCTAGTTTACATAGCCTATTTAGAGCAACAACTTAGCACGAGATAAATGTACTTACTGCACGAGAATATATAAAAATAGATCTATAAGCTACACACACACACACATTGAAGAAACGATTTGTAATGAAATAATAACTTTAAAGATGTTACACGCACGCATATTTCTTTTAGGCAAAAAGGAAATGGAAGTGATCATTACATGTACTGATCCTAGTGCAGTATCTAAATAGAGATGCCGTCCTAGGATGTTGACGAGAACCTGTACGTATAAGCTAAGCACGGTCATTGCCCACAGTGACAAAACCATTCTCGTAAAACCTGTACAAAGAGTCCATCAAAATGAAACACTACAACATATTCTCTATAAGCCAAGAGTTCTCAAACACATAATTGATAGTTTCAGCCAAAGAAATTACTTAGCACTTTTAGTTGGTCCCATAACGCGAGCTTCTCCGAATTTGTTAAGGTGTTGGGATGGCCTTTTCCTTTCATTAACCGTTCCGTCAACTGTGACAAATCCAGAACATCTTCTAGGCAACTGCTTAGATTGCGCATTGCGTGACGCAATGTGGCTGATCCAGCTATCTTTTGAATGTTTTCAAAGTTGACTTTCATACTACAGAGATCATTAGACAACATGATAACAGAAACGTAAATTTACAAAATACTAATCCCACAAAAGAAAACCACAGCAGATGAAAGTTAAATTATTCTTAACTGGGCTTTGACAAACTCAATCTTCTCCCGTTCTCTCTCGAGATCAGCAAGTTTCTTCTTTTGAGCATCATAAAGTTTATACAACACATATCCACTGCCCACAACACCAGCAGAGATCAAAAACCTCCTCCGGTTCCTTCTCCAAAACCCCCTTTAAGAACAAAAGAACACATCAAATGAAAACCACACCAGGGACTTAGAAAACTTAGTTCTCAAACAAGCACATTCATGAGATCAAGATACAATCCTGTCTGGAAATTTGATATTGCTCCAAAGAGCCATAAGTAGCAGAAGCATTATAACAGTAATTTCTAACACAACTGTATGGAGAAATCGACAAGTCGAAGAGCACTGCAAAGAGACGACACTAATCATAATACACAGCGACAGGAAGTCGCCCAGGGGTCGTCCAGTAACAGAAAGGCACAACTTGTATATACCTTAAAGATATCATCTTCTCCAGGCTAGGACACTCAATGATCCATCGCTACCCTTTTATCGAAGCTTCTCTGCGGATTTTGGAGGGATTTGATGTTTACGTAAGCAGTTGGATTTGGAGAGGATGCTCAGAATCGAAGTAAAACCATAGGAGAAACATATGGTAAATTAATTTGCAGAAGTTAATGTACATCTGAATTCAGTTGGGTAAGCAGAAATCTAAAACTTCGAAGAATCTGAAAACTTGGGCGATGTGTTGTTCACAGTGTGTAGAATGACGATACAAATTACAAAGAGTGGATACTGATAAAGTTAATTTCGGTTATATCCTCAGGGTTTAGATTATGTCAAAGACAACCCAAATTTTAAGAAGCTGTGCCATCAGACTGATGGCATCAGTAATTCAGTATTCTTGGGTCTTGTCTTTTGATCTTGGGTTAACAAATAACTTTTCATTATTTTTTTTGGTGTGTGTGGAGGGAAGTAGCGATTTTTGTTCTCACAAACCCATGAACAGAATAGGCACACACGGTGATTATTAAGGATCTAAATGACTAAATGTACTTTAAAATTTTTAATGCAGATTTTGAACTCCCAAATATGATACTTTTTTCACATCAAAACCCATTTTTGAACCAAATATGCCAACCATGCTATTATATTAAGTTCTGCTATTGCTTATGAGTTGTGGATAATCACATTTATGAGAGGTTCTTGCTGAAGAGAACAGAGCTGCAGCCTGTATTGAGAGGCTTCATCAACCCTGCTTAACTATTTTGGGAACTCCATATGGAATTTATAATAACGGCACAAAATTGCAGATTCACTAGCCGAGCCAGAACGAAGAATGGCAAAACAACTCACTAACCATCCATCGTACTTGAAAGCGAACGAATCGAATTAAACAAAAAATGGTGCGCACATATACAACAATATAAAAGGTGGCTTCAAAGGCAATTATCTGACACCTCTTCCTCCATGTAACTGACGTTTCTTACATTTGTGAAGGAGTAGCCTCCGTTTCTTTAACCTGTCAAGGAATAAGGCAAGAGTGCAGTCACCATCAACATCATCTTCCAATTCCATACTAGTAGTACTACTGCATCCTTCTTTCTCTTTAGGTTCTTCTGAAATGATGACACCTTTGTCCTTCGGTTCTTTTGCATGAAACCCGGCTGAAGAAGATTCATTGTTGTTACTTGGACCAGCATCTCCTCCTACCTTGGGTTGTTCTTCTGAAACAACAGCTCTCTCTTTAAGCTCGTTCAGATCAATGCTTTTGTCATCTTTCAACTTAAATGATTCTTCCTGACAAGAGGCTGTTTCTTCTCTAGACTCCACTAGAGCAGCAGTCTCTTTCTCTTTATCAACATCAGGACGGCTGTCTTTCTCATTAGATCTCTCCTCAGGAATAGAAGAATCTCGTTCAAATTCTTGTGAACCGCCTGCTCTTTCTCCAGAATCATTCCATCTAGATTCTGCAGGAACAGGCCATCCCTGCTTTGGATTTTCTGCATTCTTTTTAGATTTTCTAAGGGCAGCATTGTTTTTTTCAAGAATCTTCCTAGTACTTGCTGATTCCGAATCTACATCTCCAGATTGCCTTGGAGCTGAAGAATCTGTCTCGTTAGGTTTCTCTGGAACTGTATTGTTACCCTCCGAACCTTTTTTGCGTCTCTTGGTCTGAACCCTTTTCGCAGGCTTGTCCATACAAGACTTAGAAGGAACTGTATTGTCATCAGAGCGTACCCTTCGTCTCTTCGGCTGCACATTTTTCTGTATGCTGCAAACAATATGACTAAGATTAGACCTGCTCGAATTTTGTAATAATAGAAAATCTTACTGAAATGGAGTAATATAGTAGTAACTATACCATGCATCATTTCTGTCCGTATCATCATCTCCCTCCTCAGATTGTTTTCTTTTTCTGTGCATTGCAGATATACCAGATCACTTTCTGCTCATATCATATTTATAAAGAAAACAAGGATTTTGATATGTTTCTTCAAGTATATATTATGTTTTTACCTCGGTTTTCCTGCCTTTTTATTGAGAGCCTTTGCAGATTCTGGATCAGTTTGATGGTAAGTAATCTGCAGAGGGGCGAAATCTTCTGGACCAAGTGAAGGGCGTTCAGACTCCCGATCTACAAAGTTGCCAATTAAAGCTACTCTTTGTATCTTCCGTGCTGCTTGGAGCAAAGGCACATCATTTGGAAAGAGGGCTTTCCATCTCCTGCACATTAGCAGTCGAAAAACAATGAATTAATTAGTTGAGAATTTACGTTCTTGGGCAATATTACAAAAAAGAAAAATGAAATGATACCTTAGGCACTGGTTGTCTGTTCGAGGAGGCACACATGAAGCAATCATTGACCAGCAAAATCCATGTTCTGCAATTGCTGCTTCCAGTTTTGCATCCTCTTCTGCTGTCCATTTGTCCCACTTAAGAGCTGGGTTTAAGGAATTGACCCATCTGCATCCCCATATTTAGGCCCATCTTTAGTTTAAGGTGATATGAAAAATATAATTAGTAGCAAACAAATGCATCAGGTTAAGACTTAAGAATTGTTTATTACCTTTCTCTGCATTGCACATGAGTTCGACCAGGAACTAACTGAGATATCTTCCGCCAACTTTTGGACCCGAAAAGCATTACTGCAACAGCTAATCGCTTGTCCTCATCTTGAGTCCACCTCCCCATCCTCTGCCTCTGAGGATGAAGGGTTTTAATCCATCTGGAATTTTCAAATCCAGGCAAATAAATCAATTTTTCCTTGAAAATACAATACGAACGATGTAAAGGTTAGTCAGAACTTGTGAGGTGGGGTGGATTATCCATGTATTATTAAAAAAAAACATGTTTGACATTTATTCTATATTCTGATCCAATCATGAAAAAATCATGCTCAAATCAGTATCACCACATTAGCTGTATCCTGTATCTGATACTAAATCCAGAGGTTATCAGCAATATAATGAAAATAATGTATCATTTTATAAAGGCTAGGAAGAAGCTAATACTAACCGATTAGAGCATTGAGTACCCGTTCGCCCTTCCAAAGCAGAAGCCACAGATTGCCAATTACCCTCACCAAACGTCTCTACTGCAACACGAAGAAGAGAATCCTCTTCTTTGGTCCATTCCCTTCTCATTATGCAAGGGTTTAAGCTCCTCTGATAACGTGCCAAGCACTGAAAGGGGGTTCTATTTGTTCCGAGAGACACTGCTATGTCAAACCAGTCATTTATTCCCTTTTCTTGAATTACAAACAAAAGATGCTTGTCTTCTACAGTGGTGCATGGTGCATGATTGATTAACGGGTCCTCCCAATTCAACCATCTGCATAAAGTACTGAAACGGTTAATCAAAATACATTATACAGTTGTTAAAAAATTAAAATGATATTTTTTAACTTCAAGGAGAGTACCTATCTATCATAGAAAGCTAGGTCCTGCAGAATGCAGACATTAATTCTACCTGTATAATGATCAAAAGAGAATCTAATGCAAGAAAGAAGTAGCCTACGTGCTACATAGAAGCAGAGTCACATTGAGATCTTGAAAAGTTCAAGGCAACGAGCACCTGTGTACCAAAACAATTATTCATTATCCATTGAGACAGTTCCTAGCCTGACCTTAGTCTAAGTTACTAGCACCGTCCTATTTTAAGAACCACAAAGAATCCACTTCTGCTATAACAATGTCAGATGCAGAAAACTGCATCTGTCTCTAATGCTTTCTTTTACCAACAATACATAAAAGCTTCATAACTACTATTCTCTAATGCACCCTCCCAAGCTCACTTCTCAAAAAATCATTTATGATATTCTTTGTGGTAACACCTGTGCTTGCCCAGGAAAAAGAGACCTCTATTGCTTTCTTTTAACATAATGGCTTTCATCTTTACTATCTTTTAGTTTCCCCTCAAGTTCACTTCTCTGGGAAAATACTTGTTACCTTTAGATGTTCTTGACTAGCTAATTCTAGTCACACTCAGGCTTTGCTTCAATACAATAATAAACTATTCATCTTTAAAAAAAAATAATGGAAGTAAAGGTGCCATTGACAAAATATGTAGGATGTTTACGCGACCAAACCACTTTAAATTCTCAAATTGAGAAGACTGTAGTTAATTCACTGAGAACAGTAACTGCCAGACTAATTTCAGTTGAAAAAGAAAAAGGTTAGAATCTCTATAAAAATAGCCACGGATATATATAGGCTAAGAACCTTTTGCAAACTATCAATTCACCACTTACATTTTGGGAAACATTGATTTTGCCGATGCATCCTTGCTTAATTATCTATAAAAAAAATATCATCTGCAAACTACATGCACTTTGGAATGCTATGAATAATACTGCATGTGAATTTATCATCAAGGCTTTTAACAACACTAGGAATTATGCTACAAGGAAAAATCTTGCTTTGAACGTTTTTTGGAAATGAATTAGCTCACCTTTCTTCACATTCAGGGCCAGAACGACCAGTAAGATACATGGAGGCTAACTCATTCCAATCAACTTTTGGCAAAAATTCCCTGATTGTCTCAGGTGGAATCTCCATGTCCTTAATTGAAGTCATGATATCCTCAAGACTACCTGAATCACCATTTGAGAAACTGCAACAGTGGAAGGAATAGATGTCTTAGAAAACTATATAATATAAGGAAACAAGAACTCAATATGCCTATGGCAATTCCAAATATATTCTACAGCAATAAAATGCAAAGCCAACAAGGCTCCTAGCAATAAAGTAGCATAGATAATTAAGAACCTTCTTCCCCTATCTGAACAGTACTAATAATCGTGAGGCTCATACCAATATACATGAAAGAAAATTAGCAAAGGAGTTGAAGAAAAAGGTTACATGGAAACACATCTAGTGCCTGGGACTCTTGTTTCTTCACAAGGCATAATAGAAAAACAGATGCCAAGATATCAAACCTATACATTCTACACTTCCAATGTAAGAAATTAGAGATGATGATATACCTGCACCTATCAAATGAAATTTGAACGATCATTTTCTGAAGTTGCTGCTTTACTCCTTTCCGAAGATTTTGATTCTCCACTTCTGACCACTTTTTTCGATATACTGAAAGAGGATTTTTGGATAAAACAAGTCTATAATTTGAGACATGAGCATTCTCAGCAGGGCCACAACATGTCGCAGCATCGTCTTCCTCATTAGCCTGTGAAATAACAAGCTCTTTCTTCAGTACTCTAAACATTTGTAACATTAGAAGAAAAAAAGACTACAGTCACATGCAAATAAGAGAGTAAATATACAATAACTTAAACAGGATTTGCAAGTTTGGCCAAAAAATGAAAAACACATGATCTGCAATAACAGGAATAATCAGCACAAAAATTCCCACGAGGCACTTTTTGGTAATAAAATAAGCATTACTATAGCAATTTAATTTTACAAGCTCTCTGCCTATATCATATAATAAGCTAATGGTAAGTGCATGCAAAGCTGAGGACAGATTCAAGCCAAAGGAAATAAATAAGCAAAAGTCAGGTTGATCAATTATGCATCCAGTTGCATAGCTTTAAATTTATGGGTGAGATTTTACGTAAAAATTCCAAATTCCTATTACCAAACTGAAATATCAAGTTCGGATAAAAGAAAATGAAACACCAAGTAAGCATCACCTTTGATTTCCTATAAGTGTCTTGAGTTATTAATTGGATACGAGGGTCCTTTTTCATCTGAGATAATGCTCGTTCAGTTCTTTTTCTGCAAGAAACTTGAAAATCTTTAAGGGTTTGGACACGTTTCTTCAATTCTTTGAGCTCCTCTATTCTGGCTTCAATCTGAATTAACTTACTTCGTAGCAGCTTCTGACATGACCTGTTCTTCTTAATGGCACCAACAAAAAACTGCCCACACTTTGGAAAGTTAGAGAAACCGAGTGTCTTCATAGAGGGCATATGAGCATCTGGTGGATGGCGCTCAACATCATCAGGACATTCAGTGCCAGTTTCATTGTTGTTATTATCCAATGAATGAGTAGAATAACAACCATCTTGATTTTGTTGGAAATCTTTGCAAGCATCTGTCTTTGAGGTTGTTGGACTACAATCTTCCTTCTCAAATGTGGTTCCAGAAGTGTTGAACTCCACAATTTTTAATGAACTAGCACTTTTTGTTTCCTCTATGTTACCTGCAAAAGAAGATGTCGCATAAGTATAAACAAAACAAAACGGCTCCTCGGGACACTGGCTACTACATGAATTTGCAAGTTCATCCCTTGGACATATCACATATGGACATGCAAATAAATATAAATCAACCTTTGTAGCTCCACAACTATCAATGCTGAATGATAATATGGAAATGCTGGCCTTTGGTAGTAAATTCTTGATTCTCTATCATGTTGATATAACATGGCACCGTAGGATAGGCTGAATCCAACAAAATGGGGATCATGTTAATCATTCTTTTAAGAACTTATATTGGTTATAGCGGTACACAGACGACCTTATAACTGAAACTGGATGTCTAAGGAACGATTATAGGATTATGATCACCATGAAATAAATCAACTAAAGATGGTGCGGAAGCTAGAGCTCACTCGACTTCTTACTGGAACGGATACTTACCGTGATCATACGCAGAGAACCGTTTCTGAATAGCACGCAAGGTTTCGAAGTCGTCTTCGTCATCATCTGATGTAAATGAAAGTAGCGACGATGCAAGCGGCATCGACTGATTGGACTGAAGCGAGAACTTCTCCTTTATGCTGCGCACATACTCAAGGTCGTCAATTTCGCTATCCGAATCCGATCCCGTGACGTCACGGCCACTGGTGGAGGCTGTGGTAGCCGCGGTTGCGACGCTGATGTCGGTACCCGTGAGTCGGCAGGCCCGCCTAAGGGCTTCCATGTCGTCGTCAAAGAGGTCGTCTCCTTCGTCATCGCTGCAGGAGACCTCTTCCTCTTCATCGGCGAGACCACGGGACATTGCGCGGGAGAATGTGAAGAGGCGAGGAAAGGAAGGGGAGGGAATTTGTGGAGAAGTGCTGCCGCCTCTGCCAATTCCAATTCCATGTGGTTGGTCTCGGTCTGAGGGTGAAGCGGCAAACGGAAAATTCTTCTTCATATGGGCCGTTTGGGCTTTTTCCTTTTTAGGTGGAATACAAGGGCACCGTAGCAAATAGATATATTCAAATTTTCCTCCCTAACAAATATTTTTCAAACTTTTCACCCTTACTTTTGTAGAGTCAAAAATTCTATATCTTTCCATCTATAGTTAATTAATTATTTTTTACCCGCTTAGATTTTTTTTTAAGCGTTTTGATTAATTTATTTTGTATCGGTTGACAGTACTTAAACCTAAACAATACGAATTTGTTACATGTAATTTAAAAGCTTAAATTATATAATAAAGAAAAATTTAAAATCCTAATATCACACTACCTCATATTATGTCTCACATTCATGTTGAATGGTTTATTTATATTTGTTATCAATATATTAATATTTAGTATCATTGGACAAAACAAATAGTACTTTAGCATTTTCACTTACTTTTTAAGATAATATTTTAATCAGAATCCAACTTTAATTTTATTTGTAAATTTTTTTTATATAATAAAGTAGATAGTATTATATTTTATAAAATAATAAATTTATACAAATTTTAGTTTTTTCATACTAGCACATACAATCAATTATATTTACAAAAGTTAAGTTGATAATACTTTTCATATATTAAAAAAAAAAATCTGATTTGTAGTTACCTTCATGAAACTAATTATAATTATAAAAACATAATGTTTATATGTTTATACATTTACCATAAGTTATTATCAAACTAGCTACACCTACCAAATAAATATATTTTTAGTTTAACATTCATAATAATATACGATAACAAATAAAATTGTAAAATTTAAATTAAACAATGCTAATTAATATAATATTAGTAAATTTTTATACCATTTTGATTAAAAAAATACGATTTTAAAACTACGAATGGCTCTGCATGGCCAACACCCAACACCACAAATCCATCTCAACAAACTTAGCAGGGGACAAGAAGAAAAACACAAAAAAACAGGTCTCAAAATTTCTCCAAACTCCACACCATTTGCAGTCCTTCAGTACCTTAGTCTGGACTTCAGCAGCATGTTGTGTCTGAGCATTGTCTCACCTACATCTTAATTCGTAGTTCTAACCCAGAAAAAAATCATAACTTAAACATGGCTATGTATATGTATATATATATATATATATATACCTCCGTCTGTAGTTTCTATTAGAGCTCCAACTGCATAAGGATATGAATCATCTATTCATCTCCCTTGCCACCGCACTGTTTCTTTTATTCCTTATTTGTTATTGCAGATTTTAGGGATGACGTGAGAGAGCCTCATCCACCTATTCATCTGACTCAAATAATCACTGTGTGATCTTCCAAACCCGAATGCAAGCATCCTCCCCGGAACTTACTACAGTCTGGTCATCGGTGAAAGTTACTGCATAAACTCCACCCAAGTGGGCTGTCTTGATGGTTAGACGGCTCGCTGCGGGCTTACCTACTTCATAGATGATGACGCACATGTCGAGCGACCCTGTTGCAACCATGCTGCTGTTGGGAGACCAGGCAAGACAGTTGATTCTTGCTGTGTGAAATAGCATGTCCTTTAGCTTCACCTGCAAACGATAGAAAATGTAAAAACAAGACGATCGGAACAAATACTATTGCAGGAGCCATGAAGGCATCGTAGAAATGTGAAAAGTACGCACTTTGATTTATCTGCAGTAATAATTATGTCTTACCATTTTTAGAAGAAACAATTCTGCTATAAGACAGTTTAATTACAGTTACTTTTCTTGTATATTTATGGTAACTTTATTTTTTTTAAGGTGATTCTTGCAATAGAATATGAACTGTGAATAGAACCAAGGTCAGTAAAAATTACTTCTCGAGTGGCTCGGTCCCAAACGACAGCTTCTCTATTCAAATCTCCAGAGGCGAACATTGAAACATCTGGAGAGTAGCGGATGACACTAATAGGACCTCGGTGTTTCTCAAGGACAGACTCTTCTGTAAAAGAGTCACCCTTAATAGAGTATATATGGAGTTTACCATCTTGTCCCCCAACGACGGCTTCTGTTCCATCAGGGGCAATAGTTGCTGCTGTTACTGCAAAACCAAGATCAATGCTTGATACGATCTTGGTTCCTTGGAGGAGGGAAACTCCTGTATCAGTGGAAACCAAAGCAATCTCGTGTGTAAGAAGAGCTAAGCTCAAGTCCTTTGGTTGATTCCCGACATCAATAGATTCGCCGGCTCCACATTGGTCACCTTGAAGAGCAACTCTTGTCACCTGGATCATAAGAAATTGACCAAATTCATGTTCATGTTCTGTGTTTGCTTTTACTGTTACCTTCCTTTTTTATGAGAAAAAAAAAATACATATCACCATAAGTTGATTGGCAATGACCTCACCTCATCATTCATTCAAGAAAAGAAAAACATCTACTAAGTAACAAAAGTTACGTTTTCAGGAAGAAAAAATGATTGAATGAGTCATGAAATGGAAAATCTTCCATTTTTACTGTAACTTACAAAAATAGCAGACTTGTTCTCACCTTATTGTCAAATCCAGAAGTAACAATCTCTTCATCAACTGCAGTAAAACACTTTATTGCTGTATGCTCTTTCCTTTGTAGTTTGCCACTGAATCCTTTTCCTTGTATCCATTTCATTATCAAGCCATCATAGCTTGTGGACAATATGACTTTGGGGTTACTTTTGAGAACAGCTAAAGAAGCAACATTCTTCATATGCCCAGATAATGTTACAGGCGCTTTATCGAGATTTTTTCCTGAGAATAGACTAATCAAGCCACCAAGAGAGACAGTGATAATGTGATCGTTTAGCCACAGGCACCCAACTTGCATGTCTTCCACTCCACCTGACCCATCACATTTCAATGTTTTGCTCACCTTTCCGTTACCATCCTCGGATATGTCCCATACTTTTGCTGTCTTGTCAGCAGACACAGTCAAAACCTAGGAAAAACATAAGGACATAGACAAAGAGAAATTTCAGTTAACTAGGGGGTTTAACATTAAACGGTGATGACGGGATATGATCTTACGCGCTCTGATATCATGTGAGATTGAGATGGACGATGTCCTAAAACCTCAAGCTTTTACTTTTTAGGACAATTGTCGAGCTTTCAAATATAGTCAGGCAAGTGGTCTATCGAAATTTCACAATTGTCATATCTTCATGAGAAAAACATTGAAACTTAAGAGACAAATTGACTATTGAAAGAAGACATTCTAATCGAACCAAAATTTTGAGCAACTGATATTATTATGTTTCACCAAAAGACTTTTAGTGTTTAATAACCATGCTGTTACCTGTTTACTATCAGGACTCCAACTGACAGCATATATGCTACCGGTGTGACAATTTTCAGCAGAAAGCATTCCCATTTTCTCTCCTGTTTTGCCATCATATATGACTCCCTTCTTATCAGAACTTACTGTAATGAACTTGCTTCCATCAGGGGAAAACCTCACACAGTTAACAAAATTCGAGTGTTCCCTGTAATTCAGTAAGTGAAAACATAAGAAATTTCAAATCTGTCTCTATAAAATGCTACTGATCAGCAGTAGTATTAAGAATGAACTGGTAAATTGACTTCTACAGATACAGATTACTGGAAAATTTATCAATGGACAGAACAGTTTATCGAATCATGTTTTCCTTTACTGATTCAGCTAATACAAACCTGAGAGAGCACTTGAATTTGAAAGGAGGTCCCTCGTAAAAGTTCACCATAAAATCCTCTCCACAAGTAACAATGCGAAAGGGACGTGTTGGTTTGAATGCACAGCTTAGAACTCGCTTAGAGTGGCCATCAAATTCTCCTACATTGCTGCCTGAGTCCCACCTATGGACATCCAAGTCATGACCAGTTAAGACATGAAAGGGGATAAGCAGTAAAAAAATCAATCTTTTGCTTCACAAAAAATTAAGAAACCATTTGAGACGAATGTTGACAGAGATCAATAATAATGTTTCCTACTGAAAATGGACATTTCAGATTTCACCCATGTTCTGTAGTTGTATTTTTAGATAGCAGAACGGAGAAAGCAGTGTAATTTCTTTCTTCATACGCAGTAAAATCGAATTCACTCTTCCAAATCAGTGTTATATCTGAATTCACCCAGTGCAAAATCATCATCCTCTAAGAATTTGAACGTTAATTGCTCCACCATAACTCGGTGATAATCAAGAAACAAACAGCTATAATAAAAACTAAATGCAACTAAAAAAATATCCTTGCTCGAATTCAATGATCCATCGGGTAAGGCGACACAATCACCCACATTTCACATTTTGTTCCAAATTGAGTGCATGAATCAATCTAAATTCGATTAAATATCACAGATTGGTTGATTAGCAGAACTGTGAATTTCACACAGAAACGGTCCGATCAAAATAATCCAAAAAATTAAACAATTGGAAGGAGATACCCACATGAATGCGCGAACCAAAGATTTGCCCTTCCCGTCGCCGGATGCTACAATCCGTTGCCCATCCTCCGACCACTGCAGGTCGTCGATCCGGCCCGACAAGACCTTGTACTCCTGCTTGAGCACGTGCTCGTTGTACGAGCCCCAAACTCTGACGACGCCAGAGACGTCAGCAGAGGCGATCCACTCTCCATTTGGGGAGTACCGTGCGACGGTAGCCGGGTAGGCATGCTCACCGTAAACGGAGACGTGGAGAGGGTTGTCGAGGTTGAAGATGATGATGGATCTGCCATTGGTGTAGAGGATGGAGTTTGTCTTGGCATTTCCGGAGATAAGGATGCCGCGACCTCGTTCCGTTGAGGGCATGCAAGCGTAGGTCTCGGTTAGCTCAGTCATGGCGAAGCGAGGGAGGCTCCGGAATGGATCCTGAATGTTTGGAGGAAGATGACAAAGATTGGGGAGGCAGTTTGAAAGTTTCATGCTTTTATAGTGGCAGGTGCCAATCATTTTGGTCTCTAAACGAAACGTGTACAAATTGACATTATGGTACTTCAACTTTGTAAGTGACTTTATATGTCCTTCAACTTAAAAGATTCGCTACCTTTCGTCCAACCGTTATATTTCCCGCTAAAACTAACGGTCACGTTACCGGCGGCGGTATTGCATCATGTACTTATTATTATTTGTGGTTATTCTAAAATATTATTCACAAATAAGTTTGAAAGTTTGTTTTCAACCTATTTATTTTTCAACAAATAAATAGTTTGCAGGGCACATATTTCCAACATTTTCTTGGTCTAAATGATTTCGTGTTTCATTTTTTAAATTAAACTCTAAAAATGAAAACATCTTCTTATTTTCGAAAACATAAATAAAAATACAATTTACGACACAAATTTTCGTGTGGGTTCATGTCGTGCTACCGTGTTGTGTTAAGTTAGTCAATTATATATTCACATGCGAGATTTATAAAAATATATATCAAAATAACGAATTTTTTATAGTAAAAATTATCAATTTAAACATCAGATTTCACGAGTTTTTAATGTATAATTGACAATCTCTAAAAACTTAATATTTAAATAAAATTTTAAAAGTTATCAAATTAGATTTGTTTAGAAAAGTATTCAAAAAATAGACTTTTAAATTCGACTTTATCGTGTGTGTCGTGTTATGATACCAAAACACGACACGCAAATACTTTCGTATTATTGTCTTCGTGTTATCGTTCTATTATATAGTTTCACGAACAAAAATTTTTAATGTAGATTTGTGTTGTATTAACGTGTTGCGTAAAAAATTATCTAACCCTGATATTCTGATCTGCATGTCACAATATATATATAATTAGTTGGATAGTTTGAATACCTTTACCATGGGATCTTGACTGACAGGTGATATATTGAAGTTTTGAAGTTTGAACTACTCATTATGATTTTTCTATGTTTTTTACGAGAAAATATTAAGTCAATTTGATAGGAATCTATCCGTTATCCACCAAATAATAGTAATATAATATTGTTTTTGCATAATTGTAAACGCTACCTAATTAACTTGCACCAGTATAGAAATTAAACTTGTATATATAAGAAATCCTAATAAATTAACAATATATACGTACATTCGTATCATGTTCTATAGGTGCAAACTGCAACCCACCTACGTACGTAGGTAAACTTGAAAAAACACATAATTAATTAGGAAGCCAATCCGGCTGCAGTTTGATTCTTTATACACAATGTTATTGTCCATGATTATCATATATTTTGTAACCTTGTATAAAAACCCGTTAATTAACAGAAAAATGCATCTACATTATATATTACCTTGATTGAATATTATTTAGGGTAAATTGTTTCACTGCATTCGGATGTTCACTACGGGAGAATGCCCTTATAACGGCTCAAATTTGTTTCATTAACGACTCATTTATTGAGCCGTTAATGAAAGACGGCTCAATGAAAAACGAGTCGTCATAATAAAAGTCGTCTTATATATGACGGCTCGTTTTTCATTGAACCGTCAGAATGACGGCTAATACGAATGAGCCGTCTAAATCAATAAAATTAATTTATTTTGGACGGCTCATTTAGTTTGAGCCATCAAAATTAGAATATATTTTAATTTATTTTTGACGACTCAACCATTTCCAACAGTAATAATTCGAATTTTTAAAAAATAAAAATTTTGAATAAATTAATATACTCTAATCATAAATTTGCAACCTGAATAATTTTACAAACCAAAATCTGTAAATATAAACCAAACAGAATCAGTATTACAATCCGTTATTCAATTCCTAAAGCATTAAAGAAACAATTTCGAACATTAATCTTCAATCATCTGTTGGATCATCATCTTCACTTCTACAATCCGTTTGAGTGATGTTGTTAAATGCACTCACTTGTTTTAAAGTGTTGTTTTGTGCACCGTGATGTTCGAGAATATTATTAAATGTACCACACATGTTGTTTTGTGCACGAGTATGTTTTGAATTGTTATTATTCGCACCACATCTACCTTCACCGTTACTTCCGTCTGCTATCTCGTCACGTGATAGTCGCATGGTTCTGAAATTCATTTGATTTGAATCATGGTGATGAAATCTGTAAAACGAGGAGGTGCTCTGTAGTCACACAAGGCAGTCACGTGTCTTTTAACGGAAAAACGAGACGAAAATATAACAGTAGGTGCATTTAATAACACCTTAAAATATCACAGTGCACACAATAACACTTTAAAACAAATGAGTGCATTTAACAACAATTCCAAACATACGAGTGCACAAAACAACAAGCGAAGCGCATTTAACACCATCTCTAAATATCGGGGTGGATTGGGAGAATTTACCTTATTATTTATATACAACGACCATACAAATGCAGAGAGTGCACTGGTTGGTGACAGTACTACGATGACATACGAAGTGTCTTACACTTTCCCTCGTGCATATATATATATATATATATATATATATATATAACCTCAGCATGCAGTCCAGTGCTAGACCAACTGTTGTGTCTATGACTCCATCTAACGAATGTGTGTATGACTATCCAACAGATGAGTAGTAGGTGTGTCCGATATTCCTAAAAATTACATCTTTTATCGAGTCTGTTGATGTTATTTGAGATTGAAAAAAAAAACTAGTTTTTATTGTTATATATATAAGGTAAATACATTTGATATTTTCAATCACATTGTTAGGTAAATTTATTCAATTTGCATAGTCATCAGTTAAGACTTCATCACAGCACACAAAGATGACAGGAATATGTGAAACGGGTCGTTATATCCTTTAGTTTAGGAACTAAAGAATTAAGTCCTGTGATATATTTAAGTCTGATTCAAAACTTGTTCTCACCGTAGTGTAAGAATAATTAAGAAGTTTGGGATGCAAGTGTACCGTAGTGCAAGGCCAGGGTGCAATAAGCAAAATTAATAAATAAAAAAGATAGGTGGACTTTGGGGGAATACATTGCTGGTGCCCTGAAATTGAATGGAAGAGTTGGAAGTTGGAACCTACACGAGTCTAGCCTAGAATTTGTGGGCATTTAATAGTTAATTATTCACGTTTTTAATTAAACGGAGGCCGTTGGGTATGGAATAATGTAATATTAATTTTTATAATTTTCAAAATCAATAAATTGAAGATAAATGCTCCACAAACAAATATCTCAAATTTAATGTTGTATTTTATATTAGGGTTAATAACTAAATTTATATATCAAATTTGGGCACTTTATAAATTAAAGTTTACTTTTTCAAAACCTTCTACTTAAATTTTAACACTTGAGGCAAATTGATACCTCGATTAATTTGTTCGTTAAATATGGACGGAAAATGACGTGGCAACACATGATTGTTCCATGATTTTAAAAAAAAAAATATTTTAAATATATAAAAAAATTGTAAAATTAAAACGGAAAATATAAGTTTTTAATATAATATTTTTATAAAAAATATGAAATAATAAATAATAATTATTTTTTATTTTGTTTCATATTTTCTATAAAAATATTATATTAAAAACTCATATTTTATCTATTAATTTTCCATATTTTTTTGGTATTTTTAAAAAAGTATTTAGTTTTTTAAATCAGGAACCAATCATATACTGTTACGTCATTTTTCATCCATATTTAACGGAAAAGTTAACTGAGGTAGCAATTTGCCCCAAGTCCAAAAATATAGATAGCAAAATTTAAAAAATAAATAAAGTTCATATAATCATTTGTAAATTGTTCAAAGTTAGGGTACGAGATTTAGTTATTAACGCTAACTTTCTATCAATGTGAAAAGCAAACAGTATAATCTAGTATTATATTGGGTACCGAACGAAGACTACACCTCGATCTATGACACAAAAGTCAAAAATAGTTCCGATACCGAAGTCGAACTCCATTGAGAGCTAGTCCTAATAAGTAATAACAGTTTATATATATAATTATAAAGATATATGTAAATAAGTCTAGCCAATTGTCCACGTGATGATAAAACCCAAGAACTGTGTCTAGGTTGCCATCGGATCGGACGCAACATGTGTAGTTGTTTTGCTACGTCATACCTGACTATGTTTTCCACGTCATATTGCTGTACGTGGGGTAATGGGTTATGACCCTTGATCTCAGGTATTTTCGTATATGGCTAAAGACCAGATCTTGACCCGTATTTGTTAAAGGTGTCACTCATGTGGGATGCATAAGATATGTATGTGGGCGTCGTGTGGGATGCACCGAACGTTATTCCTTTCTTCCTGAGCATCAGACACAAATGTACGAGGATTAAATGCATATCAGAACATCCAATGAGTGCCCTAACCTATACGATGACGCTCCTAAAATCTAGTTCGACTATAGAATAATTGTCCTACACACAATCATCACACATGCCAACTCTGGTTCCCTCGCTCATAGAGGTTGACATGACCATGGTAAGATTTAATCTAACCAGGGTAGAGGTAAGGAGGCTATAAATACCCCATCTAACCTTGTACATATTCATTATTGTTCATTTACTCTCCCACGTACCTGTGTTGCTCTGTATTCATTCTGACTGCTCAAACAACCCTCTAACTGACTTTATCATCGGATGTGACTTTATCATCGGATGTACGTAATTTTCAAAATCAATGACATTCTAATTTCAAGTGGACTAGCATGCAGGATGCACCTGTGTGTGTTCCGTGAACTTATTTGTACGTTCATATATATATATAGGGTGTACGTAATATCCCTGGAAATTCTCTGAAAATGGGCCCTTTTTGCCGATCTAGCTAAGTTATATATAAGTATATAACCTAGACATATATACACATGTCAGGGATACTAGTGATAACATATTGTGTCGGCGTCTGCAGCCGAAACGTGTAATCTTCAGACTGGGGGGTCCAGCCCTAAACTGTGGCTAGGGTTAGGGTTAATCAAATAGTAAATTTGATTAGCAATAATGGGTAGACAATATTTAGAATGGAGTAAGTTTGATATTCAAATTGTTGTAGGCTATTGATCAATTTAGAGCTTATTTTTCTTATTGTACTAATATTTCATCGATTTTCTTGCAAACAACAAGTTACTTAATTAACTTTAAAAATAATTCTAATTTTGTACTATAAAAATTTAAGACACACAAAACTCAATACAGTTTTATTTATTTACTTACTTAGTAATAACTGTAGAGCCCCAACTAGGGGTGGGTGAAGGCAAAAACCAGGTGGTCCGAAAATTCGGTGCAAATCGATTTGGATCGAACCGGAAAAACAGTCTGAAGATATACGGTTGGTTTAGAGTTAGATTTTTTACTGAAATGTATTTTAAAACTGTTCGGTCTACGAATCTAAAAGACTGTGGAGTCTGATCCGACCGTTAATATACGTATATAATTTTATATATTCAGTAGTTATTTTTGTTTAATCGATTTAGTAGAAAATTATTTAAACAAGTTATTTTGTTGTTTAATTTGATTTTGAATACTTAATTATTTTGGTTTTGAATTTGAATTTGTATATTTTTGTTTTCCGGTTTAAACTGAAAATCCGAATGAGCGGTTTATTTTCTTTATACGGTTTTTTAGTCATATTTTTTTTATAAATAAAATATTGTCTGAAAATATAGGTACACAACCACAACCGAAATAATAAAAAATAAACACAAACAGATCTGATTTCACCCCACTATCCGCAACAACTGTTACCATCTAGAAGAGACCATAAACTAGAGAATCCTGACTAATTTGAAGCTTATTTAATGTAGTTGGACTGAACATTAAAAGCCGGATCATTTTTTAAATATCAGATATAGTATTATTAGTTATACACATCCCTGCCAGCTGACGATCTACGTAGATCTCGTGTTATAGTATAAACAGCAATATAATATAATATATTATATTATATACTTTTTGATAATGCATAAATATGCACCATTCATCACAACCATGTGCTTGGAGGATTTAAAAGCTTTCATTGTTTTTTAATCTTGTGCCATCTAAAATATTATATTAGTTACACCTAAGCTTTTGACAATCCGACTGTTTCTTGTATATACTAGTTGGCATGACTCAACCCATGTGTGACCCGTCAACGGGTCGTGTTTGGATAAGAGTTTTTGACTCATCCCGTAGATGATCCGTGATACCATGGGTCATGTTTGAGTATGAAGGTTTGACCTACGGATCAACCCGTGATCCGTGATATTTTTATATTATATTAAAATAACAGGTGTCAACCATTCGGATATTGTGAAACTGTGTAAGTCATTTTTTTTTGTATGCACGAGTCAAAAGTGTCAGACTGTCCCGCGGATCATAGGGTCCAACGGGTCAGTCTGACCCAACTTTTTTATTCCGGACGAACCATTATGACTCGTGGGCTGACCCACCAACCCGCGGATTATGTTTGAGTTTGAAAAATTGAATCATACTATTCCACGGGCCGTGTTTTAATCAGGGGCCCTGACACGATCCAAGACCGACACGACTTATGGGTCGACTCATGCCCCGTTTTACCGACCTCTAATATATACTAGATATTCCTGTTACTTTACGACTCAGTTGTAAGAGCGACTTAACTAAGATGATTCGAGTCTAGTCTTACCAATACATCCACTCCCCATGTTGTTTTACTTTCATCCGTAAGTCAATGCATGCTTCCCTTTCTTGATCTGACGACGATGGAAAGTTCAATCCTTGTAATTTCTTGCTATAAAAGAAATCCCCAAGTTCTGGGTTTCCCATATCTGCAATCTATCTTCATATCCATCATCAAATCACAGGGATTAACGTACAGCGCAAGCATTGTGGTGAGTGGTTTCCATGCAAGCATTGTCAAGTCAACAGTCCCTTTGCATGTTTCTTTGTTTCGTTGTCTGTTCGACCTGATACTGTCTCGTATGTCTTTCTTCACAAACCCTAGCTAGTTAGAGCTTTCGGTATGGAAAATCGGTGTGTTTGATTATACACTGACTTCACTTTTAGGGTTTTTTTCCTACCTCCATTTGGCCCTGCTTCAATTTTGAGTCAGCGCAATCTACTTGGAGTTAATACCCGAAAATACTATTGTGTATGAGCTTAATTAATTTCAAGGCTTCTTTAGGAATGACCTTATGATCGATGCAACAAACTGTTGCACACCTATATCGAGTTTCTTTGGGATAACAATTATTTAGGTAACTCAAAAGTCACGTTTTTATAAATAGTTACCTTAGAAAAAAAAATTTGTTACTTTATAGTACCTCAAAAATCATAAATGTATCTACTTTAATATTTTGGTTATGTACGTATTTGTCACGTATGTAGTCTTTTTTGTTCCATTAAGATAACTCTACTTTATTTTAAGTTACTTTCAGGTATCTCTAAGTCATTTTATTGTAATAATCGAATATATTTATTTTGTCTTTATTGAATTGCTATTTGTTTGTTTTGTTACTTTCAAATACTCAATTAAATTAGATACATTTATGACATTTGAGAAACCCAAAAGTTACAAACTTTTTTTGAGATACCTATTTATAAAACGTGACTTCTGATGTACCTAAATGACTTTTAACCCAGATTCTTTATCATCATCATCATTAACCTGTAACTAGATAAGTACCAAATAGGCATCATCTGTAACCTCCTTCGTAACCTATAAAACATGAATCGATCTCACGTGAATTCTCCAAACCCATGCAAACTAGGATCATGTATATGTAGTTGACTTTTTTAGGGTAAAAACTTACTTAAAGGTCATGATCCGTCGCCTCATTAATTAAATGAGAGACAAAATCAAGGTCGATCAGCGAACGAAACTGAGATGCAAGCAAGAAAGGAGCTGTTTGCTTGACAATTTTTTGCATGGACACCAACACAGCTCTTCGGGTATGTTGGAGGAGTAACATATGAAATGCATAAGTTTATTATTGATTTATATATATATATATATATATGATTAAGTTGTTGTAATTTTATTGCTTTATTTATCTATAAACATGTTAATATAATTTTAATTTTTTTTGGCCATTTATTATAATATAATGATTAATGAAGTCTTGTATTTCTGAGCTCAGTCAGTCATTCAAACCACAAATGCAATAACAAACGTTCCTCGGTCGTGTTTTTCCCCCTTCCTTTTTATAATAGTCATAAGCCACTATAAAGCCACCTACTTAATACATATATAAGACGGTCAATATGCGTTACACTCGTACATATATTTATATCATTGGTTTAGTGATAAATATTTTAGTAATCATAAATAGACTAATATACACACAGTGAAATTTGAATGAAGTTAAATTATTTTTATGGTGTATGTCTTTAATTACTAGTGTATCATGATTTCAAGTTTTAAATGTATTGAATTTACACATTTCGTAAGGGTAATATGGAAATACAAGTAGATACCATTACTCTTATTCTAGTATTCTACCCTAGTTCCGGGTAGCAGTTTTAATAATAGAATATAGTTTGGATTTTTTTTAAGAACATGTGCTTTCGAGTTAGGTTTCATACCATAAAATAGGATACTCTGTTTTTATCCAGAACCGATTATATATATATATATATATATAATTAATATAAAGAAAAAAAAAACATTTTTTGTCACTCAATTCCATTATAATTTCTAAGTTTCTAACCCTAAATTTGTGGTTTTGGGATGATTATTGTATACTCCTTTTGTACGATTCTTGCAACCTCGTACTTGATTTAAGAAAAAATTGTTTCAAACCGATTAGTATAAACAAGTTTTAGATAGTTTCTTTTGAAACAAGTTCCTAATATAATACCCAGAACCGTTAGTATAGACAGATTCTGGGTAGGTTCCGGTTCCAAATGCAACATGGTAGGTTCCAGTTACAAAATTCAATACACTGATTGCAACATGATAGGTTTCGAGAATCCTTATCTTAGACATATATAGAGAACTTAAAAATGATGTAAGGCAAATATTGCAACATGAGAAAAAGTTGGGGGTGGATAAATGCATAACTCTGAAGGAAAGGGAGCAAACCACCCCACCCCACCACTGGGTTGGGAGTAGTAAAGAAATAGACCCATCAAGACTCCTTCTCGTGGTCTATCAATGATTTAGGCCCAAAAGATAGATAAATATACTAAGATATTTTTAAAATACATTAAATGTATTTACTTATAAATTTAGACTTATAAAATAGTTTATTAAGATATATATTTTAAATCTCACGAGATAAATAGATGGACATAATCTAATAAATTAGGCATAAGCATCATTTAGATAGGAAATTTAAATGCTGTTTTATATTTAATATTTTTTAGTCGGATTACAATTTTAAAATGTTATTCATTTTATATTAAAAAATACTTTTTAATTAGTTAAATTGGCCTAAATTTCAACATGATTTTCAAAGTAGTTTATTTAAATATGTAATAGATAATAAATTTATATATTATGAGTTGATTTTTTCATAATATTCTCGTATCGATAAAATTTAAAAGAATATATATATAGTTATATTCACGGTAAACTCCAAAATGGTGCGGTCCCGACCCCCTGCATGTATGAATGAGACTAGTTTTGCCATATGTGATGATGATTTTGAATATTTTCAAATACGTATACATGTCTTCTATACGATTTATATAATATATGTAGTGTTCGAATAGTTAGCTTTATTAATGAAATTTAACAAAAATTATATTTTGAACACACATATTGAACCTCTAGTATGTATTGTCAACTAGAAACGCATGGTGTGCTAAGTGATGAGAATATATAACATTTTATATAAGAAAACTACGTACCTTCTTCTATACGAGAAATTAATTATTGCATCAAATATTTTCAATTTATTTATCACAACATTCTAAATATATGATAAATATAGTAAACGGTATTTAAATATAAATAAATCTAAAACTACTATAGAATAAATATCATAATGCCATATCGCCATATGCATAATCCGCTCAACGTATGAGTTTATCATTCATTATTAATGCGTTCATCCAATGACAAAAAGATGATACAACGAGAAGATTGACACCCCAATAAGAAGACTGAGGCTGATATCCTTCTTCGTCGGAGGGCTGCCTGAGATTTCGTCGGAGGCCACCGCTAACGGCAAGCCGTCGCGGGTTAGAGAGCATGTCTGAGGATCTGAACCGTCGTCGATCATGATGGCTCTTAAGACATTGGAGACAGTATGAACGTACGCTGTCGTGTTCTTGGAGAGGAGCCAAGTGAGACCCATTAACTGACAGTCCTTGTGGTGCATCTTGGGTGTCCTGTCTTCTTCTGTTTTGCTTGCATCTGAAGTGTTCTTGGATATCTATGATGATGACGACACGACAAAGAATGTTGGGTCGAAGTTAGTCAGACCTTTAATTAACAGCCATAAAGCAATAGTATCTATACAATATTCTTTGTAGCATTTAGTATACGGCTGACAATTTCTGACACGACACGATTAAACGACACGATCTGCTTTAAAGCGTATATGAGTTTGATCTTAATGGATTCCGTGTCTAAACAACTCTTATACGTTTAGACACGATTATTAATCGTGTCTAAACAACTAAGATCTGCGGATATCTGTATAAACACGATTAAACACGATTAACTATTCGTGTATAATCGTATTGTGTATACATATGACACGTTTAGACACATTTACGTATAATAATAATAATAAAATATTAAAATACTCACTTACTTTGTAATATTGAACTATGAAGACCTTAATTTATATATTTGGATTTGTATATATATGAATTTGTGTATATATCTAATTTAAAGCGTATATAAGTTTGTGATTAACGGAACCCGTGTCTAAACAACTCTATACGTTTAAACACGATAAACGACTTATACGTTTAGACACGAGACATGTTTAGACACGTTTAAAATTTATCCATTTAGACACGAGACCTATTTAGACACAACACGATTGCCCCCTAATTTGGTATGAAAATATCGGACCCAATGAAAGGACTCACCAGATGGAGACTATTCAAGCACTTTGAGCACATATTAAGCCCAGAAAATCCATTGCCGCCGGCGACATTTCCGGTGCCATTATGACTCAAGCAGTCTCTCTCCAACCTCTTCACATTACGACTTCGACCCACTTTCCCGTTCTTCGTCACGAAAAACGCCTCCCGACAGCTCAGTGGGTGGAGTCTGATGCCACAGTAGCAGTAAACGAGGTCGCATGTCCCGTTGGGATGGGATAGCTTGAACCCCTTCTTCTTCAGCGCCTCCCCGAGCCCGTCCACGCACGTCTCCGAGTCGTCCGGGAGCAACGGCATGTCGTACGGAAGCGAGGTGCCTGAGACCGTGGAGATCGCCACGACTCGGCTGAGCGCGGTGGCAGAGTATGCGGCGTAGAGCCATGCGGCTAAAACGGGGCAGCATCGAGTCCGGTGTAGCTCACCGTAGGCGTTTCCGCTTGGGGCGGGGCATGCTGACTTGACGTCGTGGAAGAGGTCGTCGGAGAGGTCGAGGGGGCAGCCAGTCACGTCGGACTGCTCTGGGAAGGCTGGGATGGTGGCCGGCGGGGATGGGTTTAGGTAGAGAGGCTCGACTTCTACAGGGTCAGAGTGGGGAATGGCGGAAACGGAGAGGTGAAGAGTGCAGTAGTAGAGGAAGAGGGTGGTTAGGAGAAGCTGGTGTGAGCTCAAAGACATTGATCCAGAGGGAGAAAGGAGATAGAGATAGTGGAGTGAAGAAGAAGATGCAGAATAAGGATTCTTCTTGGCTATGCTTTTGCAGTTTGCTTTAACTTTTTTGCCGTTGTGATGAAAAACAAAGAGAATAGAAGGGAATGAGAAAGTATATAAATAAAGAGATGAAAGGTCTATGCTTTAGGAGTATCATGAAATGCAAGTTTGCAAATTTTTAAACGAATTAATCATCAATTTACTAGCTAAACTTGAAAAATAGATAATTTTGTAGTTTATTTATTTTAAAACAAATTGTTATCTAATTTTACATAAAGTTACAATTTGCTAACTCTGTCTAATTTATTGTTAAATGTTAATGGAGACATGCATGTGTCCATCACGTATCAACTAGCAAATTTTTCCAAAGTTCAATTATCAAATTATTCATATCCGTAAAATTCAACTAACAAATTGTAAATTCTTCAAAAGACCAGTTATCAAGTTGGATTAAAAACTGAGTAATATAATAAACAAAATGTAATTTTCAGTCATAATTTAATAGCAAATTACCAAATTACACGAAGTTAACAAATCACAAATTTGTATAAAGTCATCTGACAATTTATTTTTAAAAAAAATAGTTTACAAATTGTTAAGAACATAGGTAATAATTTAGTACTTAATCTTTTTTTAAATATATTTTTACTCTTTCTCATCATCATTTTCCTTAAGCTGAAGTTCTTCAACCTATTTTAGTTCCAATAAATGAATTAAAAAAATTACAAATCGTTTAGTATTAATTTAATACTAAACGACTTGTAATTTTTATAAGTGAACTATAAACCCTAATCTCGTTAGATTTACCATATTAAGAGTGCTTTAAGTTAAATAAATGTGAGAGATCATCAAATTATTGTGATTTATAATTAATTAGTCACGTGATTGTCCCACTTTGTCCTCGTGAATCTATATATTACACAGACGCTTGGAGAATTAATGTGGTAGAGAAGAGAGTTGTTAATATATGGCAGAAGTTCGTTGCTCCCAACGTGTTGAATTAAATGGAGGTCTTAATCACGAGATAAGAGTTCGCATTTATATGGAAATTAATAGTACAGCGCCCAGACAATTAATCGGGGACCTTAATCACATCGCTAACTGCATTTTCGTCCTCAAACTTTACAACTTACAAATTTAGTATATAGATTTATTGGAGACGATGGGAGCGAAAGAAGGCCCCTGACCGCCTCGCCATGAACGATGACAACTCCACCGTCTCCAGTCACCTTTTTTTTTTGGCCAATTCCAGTCACCCTTAAATAGAGGTGTCAAAAATTGACTCAACCCGTGGGTGACCCGTCCACAGGTCGTGTTTGAGTCAGGTTTTTTGATCCACAAATTATTTTGACACGACTCATGGATGACCCGTGAAAATACGAATCAGGTTTGGGTCAGTAGTCTTGACCCATGGGTTAACCCATAACCCATACCGAATTATATATTATATTAAATATATATAATTATGACTCATGGGTAGTAAGTCTTGACCTATGAGTCAGTTTGTTTATGAGTTTTTATGTACTAGTGAATCGAACGAGTCATGGAGGTCGAACGAGTTAGTCTAACCCAAGTCTCACTATTCCTTACGAGTCATTCTGACCCGCGGGTTGACCCATTAACCAGCGGGTCATATTTGAGTTTCAAAAACTGACTCATACTATTACACGGATCAAGTTTGGGTTAGAAAATCTCTGACACTACCCAAAACCGATACGATTCATGGGTGACCTGTTTTGACACCCTCCCTTAACACCATGGACAATCTCCGGATCTTCCTCGATCAACATACCGATACTGGACTTATTATTATGTTACAACCGTACCAGATATTCAGAAAGGGCGTTTGGTCTAGTGGTATGATTCTTGCTTTGGGTGCAAGAGGTCCCGAGTTCGATTCTCGGAACGCCCCGTTTTCTAAATGTTTTAAATTTTGTTGGCCGGCCTTATCTTTGTTCAAATCTTAATTGCCAGTTGTATGTTGCATTCCAGCTATAATTTTTGATGGAATAATACAATCAGTAATTTTTGGACAGAGCAATGATAAAGTAAAACATAGAAAAATCAGAAAGCTCTCATATGTTATACAATGTAAATATCTCCTAGAGATATTACAAATGTGTGTTTGTAAATCGGAATTAATTTAATGGAAACATTACAAACTTGGGACACAAGCAAAGAAAATTCTTCACTTCTCCATCGTGGAAAATTATAAACACAATGTTTTGTTTCTCTATACATCTTCGTACAATGTCCAAAAAAATCAGAGACACCATAATCCAAAGGTTAAGTTAAGGAACTCCAATCCTTGAGGGTCAAGTAAGCTTTCCTTCCAAAGATATAATAAAGCCTCCTTTTTTTTGTTCTTCTATGTATTGCCTTGGGATCCAAGTTAATTCTAGAGGTATGGAGGAGACCTTGCTTAAAGCCCTGCAACTCTTTGGGACAACTCATCAACAACCTCATCGTTCACTTCATGAATCAGTTCATCATCATCATCATCTGTCTGTCTTTTCTGCACACCAATGCATTTGGAAGCACTGATGCTGGCACTCTTCAATAAGCTTCGGGCACTTTGATTCGGCTTAGAATGTCCGTTCTGTGGATTGTGGTTTCCATTTTCCGATCTATTTGGAGGGCTATCAAGAGTGGTGGCAACAGAGGCAGCACCTCTCCTTTCCACGTCATTCGTTGACTCATCACCCTCGTGCTTGGGTTGACAAACCCTCTCTCTAAATAAAAAGAGAGAAAGTTTTGATCAACAAAGAGATTGCATTGATAGGGATTGGAATTGGAAACATTGATATATGTATTTCATATGAAGAGTAAGAGATATATACCGAGGCAAAGAAGCATGCTGCCTTTGAAGCGGACTGCCTCTTTCACCTTTACCACGATCCTCAAGATGTGCAAATTGCCTCTTGAATCGATCAACACCACTGCAGAGACACCACCAAAATGTGTTCTGTCATTTTAAAAATTTACAGTAACTCCAAAGATTTTGATGAAGAAAAGTGAATACCTTGGATACATAAAGCTTATCTGATCTCCACCCCGAAGATACTCTTGCAGCATCTGAGGGTGATACTCTAAAATCTGTATATTTCAGTATTAGAAAAAATATGGCATGAAATAATGCAAAAGCTAGAACAGAAAGCGAAAAAAAAATGAATGAAGAACCGAAACCAGAACCTCGCGGTAGATTAACTCTCTGACATCATCTTTTGTCAATTTTCTCCTCTCAAACTCAAACTCAAGTTTTGAGATGGGTTGTGTGGCAGGTTCCCGGTCCACATTTGCCAAACCATTAAAATACGGATCAGCTAGAGCCTGTTACAAAACGAACCAACTCACTTTGATCCCTCAATTTACACAAGACATAATTAATTGAAGATATTTCAATTCGACTTCTTGAAAACATTACCTCTTCAGCAGTTGGACGGTCTTTAGGATCAAATGCAAGCATTTGTTCCAAAAGTCGTAGGGCTAATGGGTCTACATTTGGGAACTTGTGGGTGAATGGAATGGGTGGCTTTCTCCGCATGCTACTGAGATACCTCCTTGCTTTTTCATTACGAATCTGGGCTCAAGACAAGTATTCATTTGAGTACACTTGATATATATACTATTGGTGGCAAAGTTGGACATGATTTGGAATTCAAACTTACCCTTCCGATAGATTCAGGTGGAGGAGTGCCAAGCAAATCTGTCATGAGATCTAATTGGTGCACCACATTTTTACCAGGAAAGAGTGGTTTTCCTGTGAGCAGTTCTGCAAATATGCATCCTATGCTCCAGGTATCGATTGCAGGAGTATACTGGAAATCACCAAAAAAATGAATCCTTTCAGAAAAATTTGTTCCAAGATCTTATAAAGATAGGTCCCATACGGAGATTTTGCAGTGACCTTAAGAACTTCATAACAAAATATGCTGTTTTCAGCTATAAAATTAACATTTTTCAGCTTACTTTGGAGAAAAAAGAGCCACAGAGTTCAGGAGCTCTGTACCACCGGGTTGCAACATAGTCCTGCACAAAGAAGGATGAGTACAAACGCATGAGTTTATACAGGTACAAACTTTGTAGTTCAAGCTTCCACTATATCAACAAACGCATGAGTTTAGCTACAATGAAGAACAAGACCTGGATTTATAGCTAGAAGATGACATACCGTCCAAAATATAGCTGATGGGGCATCGTTGAATGATACTCTTGCAAGACCAAAATCACAAATCTTCAACTTACAGTCAGCATTTGCAAGAATATTTTTCGGCTTCAAATCCCGATGGAACACATTTGCTGCAAATGAAAATGATCAAAGCTGAAAAGGCAATTTATATGAAAATAATGCTACAAGTGTGAAACTTAGAATGAAAGTTAGTGTGAAGATGAAATCCTTTTCATTTCAGAAAGCTTCCTTGAAAAGTACACTTCTTCACATTCTTACTAAGTTTCACTCTGAGTTCCACACTTTGTAGAACTTCCCAAATATAAAACCCAACCTGAATGTAAATACTTAAGACCGCGAAGAAGCTGGTATAAGAAAAATTGGTAGTGTTCAGGAGTAAGATCATCATTTGCCTTAATTACTTGGTGCAGATCAGATTCCATCAATTCAAAAACAACATATATGTCCCTAAACTCTCGTCGTGAAGGAGGAAGCATGATGTGCTTGATTTCCACAATATCGGGATGCCTTAGCATTCGGACAAGCTTTATCTCCCTCAAAATTCGAGTGGCATCAGATACGTGATCGAAAACATCATTGATTTTCTTGATGGCAACTCTTTCCCCAGCTTGGCTATCAACTGCAGAAGCAACAACGCCGTAACTTCCTTTCCCAACAATTTCTTGAACTTGGTATCGATTTGCCTCGCCATATTCTGTAAAGAATTCCGTACCCAGAGTTCCCTACATTGATAATAAGAGAAAACACATGAAGGCGTTGAAGAATTCTAAATATCGCATTTCCAAATTACACTGCATCACATGGCCCGAACCAATAGCGACTACCAAAAATTCAGATTTTACACATGAATAAAGTTCAGATTTTACATATGTGGGAGATCAATAAAGTTCAGATTTTACACATGAATAAAGTTCAGATTTTACATATGTGGGAGATCAATAAAGTTCAGATTTTACACATGAATGGGAGCTCATCTATTGATCATTCAATTGGTTCAGAATGTAACAAGTGGAAATAAAATGCAAGAAACAACAAAGAAGAAAAAATTTCCAGACGATGCCATAGATAGAAAGATGAGGACATAAAACAATGGAGATTTGTTCATTAATCCAATAACCCATCATCTAATACAGTAGAGAAAGACAAATCCAACAAAAAGATTCAAACTTTAATGGAAAAAGAGAGACCTTTGCCTGAGATTCCATAGCCATCATGGGGACAGAGCTGCTGGAGAATGCCCTCTGTGGAACTTTGATGAAGGGCAAGCCAGAGATATCAAAGTCGTCCTGGACAATAATATCTTGGGGTTCCTGTTTTTCAGCAGGTTTGCTGTTACCAATGAGAGGTTGATGAATGATGGAGTGCTGATAATGGCTCCCGTTGACGCTATTATTATCAGGGGCAAGCGAAGAAGAAGGAAGAAGCTCCTGGAACCAGCGAATAATGCCGTCAACGAAGCTGCCACTCTCCATTATATATAAATATATATAGATATGTCACAAATGTATATGAATAAGATCACGACCTAAGCAAAACATCGTATCTAGGTCGTGGATCAGTGATGGTTCGGCATCGGATTTGTGGAGGTTCTGTCTAAAACTCTAAACGTCTGGGCTGGAGAATCTATCATTTCTTTCAGATCCTCCTCTCTCTGTCAATCACTGCCGAGATCTGCGGAGGAGAGAGAGATGAAGAACTGAGAGAATACAGAGCAGCATTGCTCTCTCTCTTACAGTTTTGTGACTTTTGTCAATCCAACCTGAATTTTAGCGTTTCTTACCAATAAACTGATAAAGTAAACGGGAACAAGTAGAGTTTTTTTTTTCAGACTGAAATACTGTAAAGAATTAAAACAAGTGTATATTAAAAGTTAAAATACAACATTATCTACTAATATTTAATTAAATTTCAAAATTTTCTTTTAAAATTTAAATTATAATATGTTTCAACATAACAAGATAGTTTTATATATAAAAATAATAATACTAATCCAGGATTCAATTACGATACTGTTTATATTGCATCTATCCAATTGTTTATATTGCATCTATCCAATTGTTTATATTGCATCTATCCAAAAGAGAAACGATACAAAAGAGAAAAGATAGGTATCTTATTCGCGCTTTGCCCATTAAATCTAAAATTAATTTACTCTTTATAATACACATATTATAAAAAATTAATTAATCTTTAAATAAATATAAATTACAATTATTATTATTATTACTGTTATAGAGTTTAAATTGTTTATAATAAGCCACAATCATAAACTCACATGTGAAATAAATAAAAATGATTAAAATTTTGTAACTTATCTTTAAAATGAACAAGATTATTTAAAGAATTTTAAAGTGACTTATTTGACATGTCAATGAGAATTGTATACTTGATATTGAATTATTAAAATAGATTAATTTAACAATAAGAGTGAGAAAATGCATCATAAAACTTATTTGTCACAATTGTAATTATAGTCAAATTAATAAATATATATTATAACTGAATTAGTTATAAAAAATAGGGTTAATTGTCAATTTGACCCCTAATGTTTGGACCGAATTTAAGAATTCTCCTTAATGTTTAAAATTTTAAATTTTAGTCCTAATGTTTGGACGAAATCAAAAATCACCCCTTTCCGTCATAAGACCGTTTATTTGAAACGGTAAATCCAACACGTGTCATGCACGTGCCTTTTCTTAAGTTGAAAAGACACAAATGCCCTTATGTCCGTTTCATCACATCGGTTTCCCTCCATATACGCAAGGAAGCCAAGGAAATCACTTCGGTATAGAGAGTAGTTCCACAAACCGAAAGAAAGTTATGCAGAAGTTTCAGCCCTTGCGACGCCTCGACTCCGCGCCTTGCCTCGCCTCCGCGCCTCGCCTCGCCTCCGCGCCTCGCCTCGCCTCCGCGCCTCGCCTCGCCTCCGCACCTCGCCTCGCCTCCGCTCCTCGACTCGACTCCGCACCTCGACTCGACTCCGCGCCTCGACTCGACTCTGTGCCTTGTCTCGCCTCCTCTCCTTGGTCTGTTCTTTCCATTCCCGGTGCTGCGACTTCGACTCTGGTTCAAGGTAAGGCCCGAAGTGATATTTAGGGTTTGTTGGTTGTTGCAAATCTCGTATGTTGTCAATGTCGTGCTGAAATTTAGGATTTATGCTTGGTTGTGTAAATACCTTGCTAACAATCGACATTGCTCCAGTTTTTGCGTGGGATTGCACTGATTTGCCGATTGGAAGGATTGTCTCCGAAAAGTATGGATTTTTCGGACTTTGCTGATGATTTAGGTTCGGTTAGTCAGTAACTGTCCAGTCGTGGGCTAAGGCACATTTCCAGTGGTTTTCTAAGACGGATCTTATAGTCAGTAACATTGCCGAGAGTTTCAAATGCCAAGATTCGTCGACTTCGTGACAAGCCAGTTATTACTTTGTTTGAACAGCTTAGGTGGATGTTTATGTTGGAATTTGCAGAACGAATGGACAAGGGCGAAGGTTTCGCACCTAGGGTCTGTCCATCCATCAAAAGGAAACTGGACAAAGTAGCGCAAAAGGCAGGGGACCATATTGTAGGACATGCCGGTTTAGGCATCTATGAAACTAAGAACCCGCATGTTGGAAGTTGTATTGTCAACTTACGGGAGTCGACCTGCAACTGTGGTCAATGGCAGCTTTCCAGAATACCTTGTCTACATTCATATGCGGCAATCTTGCACCATCGGTCCAACGTCCTGGATTATGTATCTCCTTACTATAGTAAGAAGTTGTATTTGAAGACATACGAGGATATCATCCACCCCATTCCAGGTAATATTCCATCGTATTTGTTTGTTGTATTGTTGTTGTATTGTTGATGGATTGTTGCTGCAACATGCTGTAATATTCCTCGTATGTTGCTTGTTGGTTATACGTAGGTGCTGACGAGTGGGTGCCAAGTACGGCTTGACCCTTAAACCCACCAGAATTTAGGAATGCACCGGGCCGACCGAAGAAGAAAAGGACAGTGTCCTCCTGGGAAGTCAATGCGGGAAAACTCAGAAAAACGGGAGACCTCCAACATTGTGAAAAATGCAAGCAAATTGGGCATAATGCCAGATCATGCGGAAATGGGACAACAAAGAAGACTAAAAAAGGGACCCAACACGAAAAGCAAAGTTAAGGAACTGGAGGTCCTCCTTCCACACAAGATAGTGCACCGAGTCAAGGAACCGTGTCTAGGAAAGGAAAGAAAAAGATGTAAACGTAGGAAGTTGGTGTCGTTTTAGGGTATTCTATGTGTTCGGCGGAAACAAAACTTCAAACATGTTACGTTTTGGTATATGTTAGCTTTTGATATATGTTAGCTTTTGAGACATGTTCAAACATGCAACTTCTGATTTAGTTGGACGTATTTGAAGACTTTTGGTTATATGCAAATCAATCTGTTCAAATGGTCATGGATGGAAACTGATTACTTTGACAAACCTTAGGGGGGAATATTAAACAAGTTCAATACATTAAGAGGGATAGTTAATCCACCTGAGAAATTTCAAGAACATCGAAACCGAGTTGCAGAACCCAAAACCAGTTTCATACAGCAACATTACATACTTCATAACGTACTTCTTACATGATTCATTACAAATACACTAAAAAAAAACTATATTACATAGTAAAGAACACAACTAACATGAACAATAAAGCCATCAACAAACAAACTCGATAAATTTGTTCTTTTCGACGATAGTTTTCGACCTCAATGGTTGTATTCTCATACAAAACCAGTAAATTTGCAAGAGCACTGCCACAACATCTGCATTTATCAACCTCTTGTTCTTCAACGTCCAACCACTTGAAAAACCCACATCCCGGATTCTCACTATTCTAAACGAAAAAACATATACATAACGAGACATACACAATAAGCTTCGAAATTTCAACAACTTAACTCAATCGGGTTTCAATCATACCTTGAAGTGAGGACAACCCCAAAATTCACGTCCATAATTCTTGGGGGTTTGGGACATTCTCAAACGAGGTGACAATCCGCAATTACATCGATGAAGACTTGAAGAAGACTTGAATGATACCTTTGACGAAGATTGAGTCGACATTCCCTTGCGAATCAGCTCGGTGCCGCACCTTTCACATCCCCTTGAAGAACCCTAGCTTTCGGTCAGTTCTTCTTCAACTCACTCTCCAATTTCAAAATATGCAGTTACGTTCTTCTATAGAGTGACATAAGGGCATTTGTGTCTTTTCAACTTAAGAAAAGGCACGTGCAGGGCACGTGTTGGGTTTACCGTTTCAAATAAATGGTCTTATGACGGAAAGGGAGAATTTTTGATTTCGTCCAAACATTATGACTAAAATTTAAAATTTTAAACATTAAGGGGGATTCTTAAATTCGGTCCAAACATTAGGGGGCAAATTAACAATTAACCCTAAAAAATAATATCAAACTGTTCTTAATATAAAATATCGTTGTTACTATCATAATTATTATAATTTCAATTTAATATGTATCTATATTCTATATATATATTAATTTGGCTAAGTTGTGTAGAATTGTGACAAGTAAGCTTTTTAAGACATTTTCTCATTCCTAATGTCAATTTCATAACTTCTAATTGGTCCATGTCAAACAGATAATTCTCACTCATATGTGACATGTCATGTAACTTAGTTTAAAATCTTCCAAACTCTCTCATCCATTCTCCTAATAAGTTACAAAATTTCATTAATATCTTCTTATTTTCTATGTGCATTTATGATTTTTCTTAAGTTTATTTTATTTACTAAATTTTAGATTTTATGAAAAGCAATAAGATGTATAAATCTTTTTATTACAAGATAATTTAAGACAAAATTAAGGATTATTATGTATATTATATATCAATTTTATGAAAATCATAATCACATGTTAATTTTATGTAGATATTTATTATTATGACATAAAATTTAGGGATACTTTTCTTAGAACTGTTTTTATAAAATATCATTGTTATATTCTATTAGAATCAACATATATTACAAAATTTAAAAAGAATTTATATAATTTACTATAACTAATAATAGATGTCATAAAATGAATTTTAAAATTATTAATAAGGATCATATTCATAATTGGTTAAATTTGTTTTTATCATCTACTTATTTATTTTCAAATATTTTTATAAAATATAAAATTGTTATATTGTATAATATTATAAACATAAAATTATGTTTAACATTTTTTCATAAATATAATTAATTTTCATGTTGTGTAATTGAATTAATATTAATTAAATGTACTTTAATAAAGTGTAAATAATCATGGTATACATATATATTTATATTTATTTTAAAAAATATATTATTAATTTATAAATTAAAATAATTATTATATTGTATAAAGCGCAAATCAGTATTCTAATTAATATTATCCCAGTTTACTACTTGTCGTTTCACAAAATATTTATGACATGGAATATATTTGAGAGAACAAATAATTTAAAGTAGATTTTTTTTTGTCAAAAAGTAGATGATGAATGTATAAAAATAATAATAATTATAGAGTGAATTGTTCAACATAAATTAAGTATTTAAATAAAAAGAAATAAGCATTCAATAATTGGTTGACAATTAATTTAATAGACAAATATCATAATAAAATTATATATAATGAAAGTATTTATTTATTAATATTAGAATTGATTACACATGTATAGAAAAATAATTAATAATACTAAATATTAATTACTATTACTATTATATAGTGATACCTTAATAATGTTGTAATTATATATATATATATATATATATATATTGATCAATTATTAGTATTTTGAATATATTTTTTTGTGTTGTTAAAAGTAAAAAAAATTAGATTACTTAAAAAGTATATTGTATTTTAATAATGGACAGAAGGAAAAAAGATGAATAAATAATATATTTAAAATTTCATAATATTAATTTTAAAAATAATTTAAAGTATTTTTATCAAATATATAACTATATTAAAAATACACATTTAATTTATAATATTTTTAATGATTATGAGATGATTTATATAAAAAATGTTTTTAAAAAATAAAACTGGCTCAAAATATTAAACTTATTAATACATATGTTTTTAAAACAAATATACAATTAAAATAATAAAGAACTAAGTTTGTGAAGTTAAAAACATGTTGAAAAGTATTTTTTTGAAAGAGAAATAAGTGATAAATTAAGCTTAAATAAAACGGTTGTCAATATTGAATAATGAGCTTTGATACAATTTAAAGATGTTCATCTAAGCAAAAATGTGATGTCACACATCTACTTGTAACATATAGTAGTGTTGGATCAATTAAATTGAATAAAAAATCTCAATTTGCTTATTTGTCAACATTTTATGTGAATATGTGATTTAGCCAAATTAATATATATATATAGAGAGAGATTATTTCAATTTATATTAAAATAAATTAGTATGTATATAATTAAATTATAATCTAACAAATTTACTTCTCAATTTATTTATAAAATAATAGAGTATATAAAATAATTGAATTACAATTTAAAAATAATTGAAAATATTAAATATAATATTATGAACAATTTATCATTTTTAGCTTCTACAAAACCTATAAATATATTCTGTCACGACTTCGTAAATTCATGAATCCAAAAGTGATAATGCATCTTTGACAGAGTGAATGATGCCTATAAACCTTGCATTTGTTCAGCCAAATTGTCACACATATCAAAATAAATATAATCTTGTATGATTGATTTTGATATACATACATGATTAAATCAATAACTTTAGGGTTTAAAACGATTAAATTTTTAAACTTAAACTTCTAACATTTTACATGTAGTATAGTGGATAGTTTTGAGTTTTAACTTTTAAGACGTAGTTTTTTTTGGTCTTTTTTAAATAACATTATATTATTTAAATGTCTATGGATGAAAGAAGTTTACTTTTATTTAGTATAATATTATTTATTTTTGAGTATAATCAAATTGTCATAATTTTTCTTATGGTATGAATACAAACTATTTTTATTATGTGAAAATAGATATGACAAGCTTTTTTAATAATATAGATCGAACTTACGTAGATTACACTAACAAATGAATTAAGAATAATACTTTTATATTTAATCATATAAAAAAAATATAGTTCTAACAATTTGTTAACTAAACTTTTTTTTTTAACAAATTGTTAAGTGACTTTAGACAAAATTGCAATAGCTCAGTCTAATTTACTGTAAAATTGTGACAGAAACTTGCAGCTTGTTTATTATCTTACTCTGTAATTTACGCATCTTGCTATCTTAACTAACTTACAATTCTAGCTGAATTTTGCGGGGATGAACAATTTACTAGTTGAATCCTGAGAATTTTTACGATTTGCTAGGTGACTCATGCATATCTTTGTAAACATTTAACAATAAATTACATAGAGTTAGCAAATTGCAATTTTATGTAAAGTTAGTTAGCAATTTATTCATAAAAAAACAAACTAGCAAATTGCCATACCCACAAAGTTTAGTTAGCAAATTGGCAATTAACCTTAATATTAACTTGGGAAGAAGCAAAATTCAGCTATTACGGAAATCTTATTAATATCATTTGTCTTTTTTTTTTTGCCATCCAAGGATAAATATGGGGACATGCCGATAATTGATCTGAGGATCTCTTGCTTCGAAGCAAGGACGATACCGCTGGACCAAGTGTCCGTTGGTATTAATATAATTTGTCGTAAGTAAAATTGTGAAAGTTGTATCACTTTTATGGCATGTAAGAGAGTTCTGAAATTGCATCCAACTATTACGAAAATCTTATTAATATCATTTGTCGTAAGTGAATTTGTGAATGTTGTATCAGTTTTATGGCATGTAATAGACTTCTAAAACTGCATCTAGCTATTACGGAAATCTTATTAATATTATTTGTCGTATGTGAAATTGTGAATGTTGTGTATCAATTTTATGGCATGTAATAGACTTCTGAGACTGCATCCAGCTATTACGGAAATCTTATTAATATCATTTGTCGCGACCTCATTTATTTATAAATTCATGCAAAAGAAGTAACCCTGTTTTGACCGTTTGAAAATCAAATTTTGCATTTAATCAGATAACTCGTAAATTTAACGCAGTCAAATATAATTTTTGGTAAGTATATAGAATATATTCATAAATTTGACCAAAAATATAGATACAAAAACTCTTATATATCAATGTGAAACCTCTAGTGAAATTCAAATTTTTCGTACAAATCATAACTCTTTTTAGCAGTTGTTCTAACCAATATAAGGTTAAGGTTAGAGAGAGAGCAAGTGAGTGAGTAGTGAATTGACCACCAACTCTATATATTCATGGCTTCATTTCCATCTAGGGCAGCTAACGATTCTCCACTTCTTCTGCCATTAGATTTAGATTTATCATTGGCCAAGACGAAACCAGACACTAGTCTTATGATGTCTCCAACCACCCAACACACCCTTGTCCCTGCCGCCATCGATTCTCCAACTCTCATGCCAACACCGGCCAAGGAGAATGCAGATCACGCACTTCTTCCGGCAACTACTCCATCCACCGAATACACCTCTGACCATGATATGAAGAGAAGACACCCACCCTATGAGGAGGTATTTTATCTTGCTCTTTGCGATCATAGCTAGGTTTTCTTCGTTCTTCGTTCTTCTTCTTCTTCATATACATTGATATATTGTTTTATTCTGTATATATCAGATGATATTTGCAGCAATCAATACTCTGAAAATGGTGAAAGGATCCAGTAGGAAGTTGATATCAGAGTACATACTGGCTAACTACTCAGACCTTCCATCCAACCATCTGGACGTGCTGACACAAAACCTCTGCCAATTAAAGACCAACGGCCAACTGGTCTTTTACAGGAAGCTCTACATGCTTCCAAAACCATCTGAGAAGGCGGTCGTCCAAGCCTTGGTTGCTCCGTATGATGAGAATTCAGATTGCCACCGTGGGAACCTTAAGAAGAGTCAACCTTCTGGCGTTAGAAGCAGGCGAAATGTGGCCACCAGAAACACCAGGGTGGCGTCCTCTACTGTTGACCAACCCAGTGGGCGAACCACCAGGGTTGTATCCTCAACTGTGGGCCGCCCCCGTGGGCGAACTACCAGGGTTGTGTCCTCAACTGTGGGCCGCCCCCGTGGGCGCCCTAGAAAGTTAGGTCCTTCTGAGAGCCAAAATCCGACCACCTTAGCCATAGAGGTGGCGTCTCCGCCTCAAGGGGTTCATGGCGCTAAATCATCAGGGCGTGCAAGGACACCGGAGATCACGGTGGTTCCATTTGCCGGTGAAGTGTCGGATGTGCATCCAATGCTGGGCGGCATTAGTGACAATCTGGGCGACTTGGCTATAAGCCGCCGGGAACGAACTCCAGGTCGCAAATCAAAGGTGTGTATTGAATTACAGAAAGCAAATCTGAACAATTGACAGCAAGCAAAATTCCTTAATTGTTTTCTCTAATTAACCTTATACATGTTTAGAATCAAAGGAAACCTAAATGCAGTAGATTGTCCTAAATGTCAACAATAGGTAATGCAAAGTCCAGATTTGCCTACATAAAGCAAATCTTAATAGTATTTTTTTTCATTCAGTAGCATAATGCATCTTTTTAAAACAAAATCTACAACTTTTTTTAAAATATAATTTCTTACGATTTTTATTAATTTCAAAGCGATATTGAAACACAAATACGAACGTAAATCACGTTGAATAATATATATCGTTTACTTCACGTCAAGCTAATCGTTGTTTGTTCATGATTGCTGTTTTATAAGAAGAATGCTTCCCAGGGAGTGTCTGCAGTTCCTCGGTCGCCTCTGAATCAATTGGAGCGTAAAATCTTGAAGAATGTGGAAAAGAAACTCGTAAGTAACTAATATCAGTTATTCTGGACAGCTGCAGTAGCTTATGCATTTTGACAATAATTCAACCACAATCCTTATAAAATTCCATTGCATGTTTCATCTGCAGCAATCCAGAGTCAAGGAATCTGTTGCTGTTCTGGCGAGAGCACAGCTCGCTTCAAAATCTGGTTCTTTAAAGGCTGCTATGCTGGAGCTACAGGCAGTTGCATCCATGGACTTAAGGACTCTCCTCCCCCCAGCATCTGAGATTGAACCGTCACCGCTGCCTCCGGTGGTTGAAGACCGATCATCCAATGTGGTCTTTGACTTGACCAACCCCTCACATAAAGTGTAGGGTTTAGTTCTGGTAAAGGTAAAACAGTTACAAAACTTTTATATGCAGTAAAGGAAACGACAGACACCTATGTTGTTTAATGTTATAGACCTCTCATGTTTTTATTAAGTCGAGTTGCTACCGACAGATATTTTCCTAATTTGTGTGTGCTGGTGCATTTCCTTCATATGGGATTTTTAGCTTTAAATTCGCAGGATTTTTCATTGATGATGAGACTTGTTGATCAGATAAATTGGTTCTTATGATTGCCTTAGAACCTTTCTCCAGTTGCTACCATGATTATGTGATTTTTTAGGGTTTTGGATGAATGTTTTTAAACCTAGTTACGATGACAAATAGTGTTTTTATTAGATCAAAATAGATGTTGGAAGGTTGAAAAGATCATTTTCCATGGGCCATCGTTGGAGTTCAAAAGAAATTTTCTAGGGTTTTGTACGTTTAGGGTTCGAAATTCACCTTCTACTTTAATTCTAAGGCTTCAGTAGTAGTAGATTTCTAACTAATGTCTAGAAATTTTCATTTAAAGATTACAAGCCGAGGCAATAATAAAAAACAAAAAACATAGAGTTTTTATACTCTGAATAATTAAAAGGGTCTCCTTATTATATCATAGCTTGTCAATGAGTTAATCTTTTTTATTTTTTTTATTTAACAAACTGCTATATAGATATAGATTACTTTATTTTGACAAACAATCTTTTTAAATTAGTGTTTTTTAATGAAATGTCACATATAATTTTTCTATTATAATTTGGTTTTCTTTTTCTCTTGATTTGATTCAGCAAAGCAGTAAATATAACTTTTATCAGAGAATCAATAAGACAATATATATATATATATATATATACACATATGATTTATATGGTAATATAAAACAGTTTTTGGTGTACAGTAATTTGTATTTATTTTGATCAAATAATTAACGAGTTACTTTTTTTTAATGGTAACATAAGTTAGTTTTTCTTTGCGAAGCACTTCACTGAGTATTTTGTAAATAATACCATTTCCTTAGCAAATTATAGGTTAATTTTGTGCTTAACCCAAATTATTATAAAAAACGTGACATGCGCCTCATTTAATCCATACAATTCACAGTTATAGTAGCTAATTGACGTGGTTGGTATAAGCATAAAAATCGTGTATGAATTGACTCATTCCTGCTATATTTCATATGGAGGTTTTTTTTAAGGAAAAAGTACGACATTATCTATAATGTTATGCTAAATATTTAGTTTTTTCCTTAAAGTTTAAATTGTAAAATTTCTTTGACTCATATTTGGTCCAAGTTCGAGTTTTTGCCATTCTTTTCAAATTTTTCATCCAAATTGAACATAATAAGTTTAAAAATTACAAAAATAACATAAAACTTTCAAAAATGTAACAATTTAACCATTCTAAACTTTTTCAAATATTACAATTGAGTCACAATTCAATTGGTCCCGTTATTTATCACCGTTAACATTTTGAACTTCCCAAACTACCCCTCTTCCCAAACCAGTCGGTTTCCTCTGCGTTGGCAAGCTTGAAATTGTGAACGTACAGAATCGTATTCACGGTCGGCAAACTCCAAAGCTCTGTCTCTTAAGAAGCTTCCATGGCGGACAAGCTACCTGACTTAATCAAAGAATATCTCCCAGACTTCTCCAAGATCTCCATTCCCTCTCTTTCCCACGGTGGACAAGCTTCCATCCCCTCACTTTTTCATGACTTCTCCCATATCTTTGTCGCGAATCCGCCATCCTCTGCTGTCGTCCGCTCCGCCATCCCCACTGTCGTCGTCAATTTTGCAGCAACCCTTCTTCAATTGGGATGTCAACCCTTCTTTCCCATGACTTCTCTTTCGTAATCGCCCAAAGAATCGGTGGGGGACCCGACTCCAAAGTTCATGTTTTTCTGGTGGGGGATAGCTCCGGCGAAACAACAATTGCTCTTTCAGAAATTTGCAGACCAAATTCAAATAGAAGGGTAAAATGGTACTTTCGATTAACTTTAAATCATTTAAATTAGGTTACGTGAATTCCTCGTGACAGTCAGACGGAAATATGTGACGGAAACTTCACGGAATAACCTTTCAGTCACATCCTCAAACTTAAGTAACGGTTCGGTCACACACACAAAAATGAGTAACTTTTTAATCATATAGGTCAATAGTAAGTAACTATTAAGCTATTTAACCTAAATTTTATCCATCCATACAAGTTTCGGAGAAGACAATCCTATCTGAATGGTGTCCTGAAGTATAATATATGTCCTCTCATATAACCGATTTTTCTTATTAGGATGTTGAACGTAACAATTTGATAATCATACGATTTGCTTGATGTCTCGAATGAACACACTATTCATATACATACAAATGAATAATCACTAACCTATCATATAAGTGAGCATAATCAAATACAATGAGTCGACTAAGATCCACAGCGGTCCGACCAAAACATCAAATGCTTGCGCTGCTGTTGATGTTCTCCAATGAAATAACAGCACCCGACACATCCGAGGGTCGAGAATGCGACGTTAGGATGTAAAACACCCAGAAATGAAGACACACAAGATATACACCCGCCCATATTTTAGCAGTTGGGTTTCGCCTTAAGAACACCGCACCAGCAAAGAAAATAGCATCGAGTTGGCGGAGTAGTGATCCCAATTGCTCTTTCCCCGATCGAAACTTTTCCTCTAGTGAAGTCCTTGTTTTCCAATCTAAGTGCGCCCAAGTTCCTGATTCCATGTCTCTAAGGGTAATGCTCGAGAAACCGTCCATATTCATTGTTAACGCATTCTCTTCCATTTGCCTTGATACTGCCTCTTTTCGGAATTGAAGCATGGCTTTCTCTGAGGATAAGGCTTCGACCTGACAGCAAAATTTGTCCACTTTTAATGTTCTTGTTGTTTATGAAAGTAGAATTTGATGAAAATTAATCACAAAATCTAGGAGAAGACAAAAAATACAAGATCAGATCATGGTGGCATCATTTTTATTACTACTGCAGGCGTTGATACATAGTTCAAACCTAGTCATTATGTCTAGGTAGCCTAACAACAAGTAAACAATATTGTTACTGTGATTGAAATTAACTTGGTTAAATAAGGGTTTAAGGAAAACCTGGGCTTGTTTCAGAATTAGATGGTCTGTGAGCTGTTGCAGCCTGCGCTTGAGCTCGGTTTCTACTTCGGTCGGTTCCTCCATTTCTTTCCTTGTCATTTCAATATTTTTCTCCAAACTACTTGCCTGAATGAAGCAAGTAAATTCTCAGTTACATCCTTAAAGTTCCGAATAAAATGGAAAAAACTGAGTGGTGGACATTTACGGAAATATCATATCTAACTACTTTCAGTAATATACCCATGTGAGTCGACTCTCACAATTACACATTATTATACGGATACCTCAAAAGACATACCTTTTCTTGCAGCTGGTCAACATTGTCAGACACAATAGCGTACTCTGACTCAAGATCCTCCCTTTCAACTTCAAATCCTTTTGCAACCGCCAACTATAATTTTGAACATGCCGAAATGAGACTCTACCAACCATATCTTTAAAGGAGGGTTAGCTACGGTATATGCAGAGGCATGCAGAACTCACGTTGTTTACTGATGTATCTGTCTGTTGAGTACCGGAGATTCTCCTCTTCAGCTCTGCAGCAAAATTAGGGGAAGATTGATAGAGTTACGGAATTGAATTACGACCACAGGAAAGAAAGCAGCTGTAACTTAGATCAAACTTGAAATTTATGCTTTGAGGAATTTTATGTCACTAGGTAGGACCTATAATAAACCTTTGTTAGCTTTTGAAACTGATGCATAAATGACGTGACATTGTTCTCGATGGCATTAATAAGTTCTATGAGTGCCTTTCCTTTAGAATACCTTCATGGGCAAATTCTTTCAACTCAACTTGTTGCCGAATCTCAACTACCTTCTTTGCCTATAGAAGATATAAATTGCACATAAGCTTTTGAAAAAATTATGAAAGGAAATGGGTTAATTTCAGCAAAAACGATGACATGAAATATGTAAAATTTAGTGAGAGTTATTTATAAATTATTCACTGGGATCCCATAGTGAAGATAGAGAAACCACTATTTAGTTGCAGAGGTGTTTCATTCCACATCGATTTCAGCAACAGTAAAATCTGTGAAGTTTCAAGCACACAAGGACAATGTTTCATGTATATAGCAAATCCAGACCAATCAAAAACTCAGTCACCTCATAAAAAAGAGTGGTTGTTGGATAAATTGTGAGGAAAACCATACAACTGTCACTAAACACATGCTAACGTAGATCTGAATGAATTTATTTTTTGCATAGAATCTAGACATAGGTAGGTTGAAGATCGGCCAACAAGTACAAAGGGTCGTAAACCTAATAGAAGAAGCCGTAGAAAAAGCAAAAAGAATGAGGCTCCCTAAATAACAAGAAACGTCAGTAACCCTGGTCCAAAGTAAATTCCAGTTGTCACAATCTAAGCAATGGCTAGAATAAATTTTAGTTTTAACAAAACTATGATACCTCTACTTCAAGATTCCACTGAGCAGCTGCAAGAGATTTTGCGAGATTGGCATTTGCAATCTGCAACAATATCTCACTTTAGTAAGTTCAAGATTCAAGACCAAAAAGATAACTAAGAACAAAACAACAAAGTAGGATCATGGTGCTGGATGCTCTTGCAAGAAAAGGTGTTAGTAAGTACATAGTCAAATAAGAAGAAGCAAAACTTAAAAAGGAATTCAATCACATAACTTAAGTTGCAATACCTCAAGTTTGGCTAAACGTGCAAAAGCTTCCATTCTAGTACTGTTGTGTTTCTGCTTCTCCTGGTCAACTGCTTCCATGGTTTCAATCATGGTATCTTGCAGCTCGGAAGCCTGAACAAGGACCAACAATTAATAAGTAATAACAAATCAGTTCCTTCAAATTTTGAGCATATACCCAAACCGTAATGCCTATTATGAATAACACTTGAATTTCATACCATAGTGAGAAATTTATGATAATAAATGAAGTGACATACCACAAACGATCCTCTATGACAAAAAAAATTATGAGCCTTACAAGGATTTTTTCCATATGCATGCACAACATCAATCAAGACACGACTTCAATTGCATTATGGGCTCTATAAATCTACATTCTCTCAACATAAAACATATTGTTTCTCTAAATAACAAAAACATTTCTTTTGGATATACCATTCCAGAAATATTAATGACTAAATACACCTCGATGGCAAATTCAGTCTTCATATGAAAGCCAAAGAGAAAGCGATGAGCTGCTCGGAACTATACTATGACAGGGGAAGATCACATATTCTTTAGGTAAAATACTGAAGGGGTCAATTTTTCGCCATAAGCTTCCGCTGAGAGATGAGCTAGACATTCCATAGGTACAACAATCACAAATCTAGAAAACATTAAGTACACTTAACAGATCAGAAGATAAAGCAAATAAATTTAATATCTGTAGCAAGTAAAAGAGAAGTATTAAGAAAAACAAGATGACCTCTTTAGCCTGTTGCTTTGCTCTCTCCTCGACGATTTTCTCCAAGCTTTGCTTCTCCCCTTCTAATCTTGCAACCATATTTTCTCGTTCTCTGACGGCCTCAACAGCTTTAGCTGCTACCTTCTCAGCAAGAATCTTCTCCCTTCTCCTTTTCCTCTCCTCCCTTTGATGTTCGTCTTCACTGTCTGAGTCAGATGTTGAACCAGACTCCAGCTCAGAATCTGACCCAGCATCACTACCCGAAGGAACTCCATTGACATCATGATAAGTATTTTTCCGAATCAAGATATTTCTCTCCTCAAATATTTCTCTGTCCCTCTCAACCTCAGTTCTTCCACCACTATCAACTCCCAACTTTAAGTCAGGAAGTGCATCAACAGCATCCACTGCCAAAGCCGTCTTTGCAGAGCCATCATTACTCATTGATCGAGATACATCCCCAGTGAGGTGGTGCTTAAGATTCATCTTCTCAACATCTCCTACATGATCCTGCATGCCCGTCACTTTTTTAACAGATTCTTGATGCTTCACAAACTTCTTGTGATCTGCCACACTGAACTTCGGGCTTGACCCAACCGAATCTGACAAACTAGATTCTTCTCCATCACTTGGTTTCCCATTTATATTTGCATTCCTGAGAGTATGTGCCTTTGCATTAGACTTTGTAATCTTGTTATCACTTCTTGGATTCCTCTTCAGTTCTGGTACCAGAAAGTTGGAACCTGCAGCACTTCCGAATCTCCTAAAATTACTTTTTGCACCAGGACTTGCCAAAGCCACACGGCTTAGACTCGTAGGAGAGGATGGAGTTGGCTGAGTTGGAGAGCTCAAGAGTTCAGTCCAGTCACCATCACTAGCAGCAGACTTCCGAATTGGCGAATCTGAGGTACTCGCAACCTCTTTAGTACTCTTATTATAGCCACTCCTCCCATACTCAGAATCTGTCGACAGTCTACCACCATGTACTCCTCTATTCTCCTGCGTTCTCTTTTTGAATTGATCTTTCAGAGGAACAGTGCCACCCGATTTTGTCAGTCTATCAACGCTCAGATCATCAGATCGACGTTCCTCATCCTTGCGAAGTGACTCCGCAGCTTGCTGGTCGATCTGTGCAGACGCATCAACAATCAATCAGTGAAACATGCCCAGATTTTACACAAATACTAAGCAAACACCAATGCACTACGTAATCCGAATGTGATGCCGCTAATCGAATCAAAGCTACACTAGTAGCTGAGCCTGAACACAATCTATTTAGAGTGAAGCAGAAGAAGAAAATAGCGGAATAACAATTGAACAATAATTTTGCAGAAATTAAAGAAGATGAGAGGATTTGCCTTTTGAAGAATACCCTCCGCAGCTTTGAGCTTGGAGGAGAACCAGTCTGACATGGCGATCCTTCCTCGCCCACCTTTGGAGAGAGTAGAGACTACAGAATCTGGAAATTGATGGAGCAGTGAGCTACTCAGTTGAGGTGCCGAGCCTTGCGTACTGCAAATTTCGAGCGAAATCGAACGTACTTGGAGAAATCAAGTTGCCGTATCGTCGAAGAGGAAGGGGCACGATGGTGTAAGAAGAAAAGAAGATCACCACCACAGCTTGATGAATCAAAACCGTCAACGTCGGTAACAAATGATGTGTCCGATCAACACGTGACAGACCTTGCGGAAGGTCCAAGTCTAATTAAGCAGTACAGGGGGCAGTTGTAATGGGCCAACAACACTTATATGTTATAACATTCATAATTGCAGAACTATTACTTGGGCCCACTTTTCAGAAAAAAAGAACGGTAGTAAGTACGAAAAGCATCGATTTATCTTGCGATTTGTGGATCGATTCTGTTTTGGTCTTCTCAAAGGACAAAAATAAACCCGTCTTAAATGTTTTTAGTATAACGCTTCTCAATCTTTCAAACTCAGACTTACCAACAAAGACATAGAAATTACATATGACTGCTACAAAATACATTTTTCCCACGATAACCAAATTGAAGATACTAAGCGCGCGTAACATAAAATCACAAAACGTATGGGGGCTAATGCTGGCATTATTGGTTTGGTTAATTGGAGTATGAACCCAAATCTCCTTTAGTCATGCAGATTCTGTTTGTGCCTCCAAGTAAGAATTCCAGATCCGCATTCACGCCGTGGCGGTGGGGACGCCGTTGGTAGCGCTGGTCATCATCTTCCTGAATTCTTCATAGTTAACGCAACCGTCACCGTCAGAGTCCACCGACTTGATCATCCTCTCACAGTCCGCGATGGAGCTGCGCATGTTCAGACGTTTCAGCGCCTGGTGGAGCTCTGACGAGGATATGAGACCGTTCTTATCCTGATCGTAGAGGTCGAAGGCATCCCGCAGGTCGGAGTCGTCGGCGGAGTTGGAGCGGCAGAATTCTGCAAACTCAGCAAGGCTGATGAAGCCATCGCGGTCAGTGTCGATCTCCTCCATTGCGCTCTTGATGTCCTCCGCGGATGAGATGGAGCCCATGGCGGAGAGGACCTGCGTGCATTGCGCCAACATTAATCAAGTCAAATCATCAATCAACGGATCTGTGTATTTGCAATCAGCAGTGCGCATCAATCAACAAGACATTCTCTCAAAATAACGCCAAAATCTTACTAATTAGCTGATCCACGGTATCATAATGAGACGAACAATACATAACTCGTATCTCGATTTTGATCATAAACGAAACAGACCAAAATAAACTCAATGAGCTGAGCTGAACTTTTGTCGATCACTATCAAGAAAGTTCGCCAGGCTTAACAGGTCCAGCAACCTCATGAATTTGACGCTATAACACAGAATTTATCCGAGAGAATAAATATGAAACAACAACGGCGTCTAGTACGAACTTGGGAGAGTTCGGAGGAGGAGATCTTGCCGTCACCGTTGGCGTCGAACTGGTTGAAGACCTTGAAGAGCTCCTCATCGTCCATGCTCTGGAGGTGGAATGAGGTCGAATTGGTCTTTCCGTTGACATTAGAGGCAACATCGATGGATTCAGCCATAGCTGTAGACGTGAAGTGATCGTAGAATTCAAGTTTTTTGTCAGTGGAGAGAGAGAAGAAGAAGATTTTGGAAGGTGTGGCGTGTGGGGGGCAGATTCTGAAGACAACAGCAATATAACATGGAGTGATTCTTCGAGATGTACGTCGGCAGTCGTCAGCGAAGGAAGGCCCAATTAGGCCCGTTAAGGGGAGTCTCATTTGACCGTTTGGGCTAGACATGAGCGCTCTCCAAGTCACCTAACGAAACTCATGGATCTATATTTATTTATACTTTCACGAACGGACTACAAATAGTCAAATCGTTCTTTCCTGAACGAGGATATTATTCAGAATTTGTGTTCTTTCATCTTTGAATATTGTAATTCCTTTTATATAAATAATATCATTCCAAAATTTTCAACTAAATCCTGACGCTAAACTCTAACTTAGTGTTTGATTAAAGTATTAACTATGTATTAGTATTAGTTAGTACATGTATTAACTAATACAATGTTTGATTAGAAATAATAGGTGGTATTAATTAATACCTATGTATTAGCTAATACACATTTCTAGTGTTAATTGTGTATTAACTAATACATTCTATAACCATGGTATTATTTAATACATAATAACAAATTACATAATTACCTTCAATTAACCAACACAATTCCTATCTATAACTCAATTACTTAATCGTTTTTTATGATTGTTTTTTGAAACCGCATAACTTTTCGAATTCTATGCAACTCATTGCCGTAAGGCGATTTGACCCGCTAATTTCTTCTAAAAACACCGTTTTACATCTTAATTCCCTCATTTTTCTATCAACCTCCAGCTTTTCAAACATTTCTCCCAATTGTTCATCACTTTTTTTTAACAATTTGTCTCAATGTATGTCATGACACCGTTACTCTTGGTCCTCACACGTCATTAAGCTACTCAATTTTGTTCGGGATCCCACCGGTAACCGCATAGTACATTTTCGGGTCTCGACAGGCATGCTCACACTCGAACCCTTCACAAAAGATCAAGGTCGGTCGACGGTGCTCCCACAGGGGATCCCACCCATCATCTTCCTTGCGCCTAACGGGTTTGCCACCCATAGACTCGCACACATGTCAGACTCCTTGGTCTGTGTTTCAAGATGGGTTGAATAGGGAGCCCACAGGCCGATGCCCGGAGCGCGCAGGTGCCGAAGCACGCCGAGCGGCGCGCGCTGCTTACCACGATCGCAGCGACGGCGTTTTCGCGAGCGTATCAAAGGCTCGGGCCGCCGCCGCAATCCGCATCGGTCCACACCCCGAATCAATCGGTGGACCGGCTCATCACCGTTCCACATCCGACCGGGGCGCATCGTCGACCCCCATCCGCTTCCCTCCCGACAATTTCAAGCACTCTTTGACTCTCTTTGGCGCCCCTTTCCAGGGGACCTGTTATGGTCAATGATCCCCGTGTTTATTGCTGTCATATGAATCTTATCGAATGTCACTTATAATCTTTCATGGTCTTGTATGACTCCACTTGAATGATTCTGGTGTTCATTTGCACATATTAAATAATTTATGTGTACACAATTTTAATATTAAAAAAATAAATTTAAGGGTATTAATGTATTTTTGTCATTTTACGAATAATTTTATATTGAATCAAACACTGTATTAAGTTATACACGTATAATTATATCTTAATACATGTTCCATTCAAACAAAGTATTAACTAATACGTGTATTAACTAATACACGTATTAACTAATACGTGTATTAACTAATACATCCAAGCAAACGCTACCTAAGATTTTGTCATGTTTAGTTATTAAAAAAAATCATTGATTGATAAAAATAAAATTGTCTCGACATTAGGAACACCATGAATTTGTCGAAAATTGATTTTGAGCAACTTGAATTTTTGGACAACTTCGAACCTAAGCTCTGATAGCACTTGTTGTGCTTCACTCACCTCTTTGAAAATTTTGTAGCAAATTATATCACAGAGACTCCAGTGGACGTAGGCAATTTGCCGAACCACTTTAAAATCGTTTTGTCTGATTTCCGGAGATGCGAGTGAAGCACAACAAGTGGTATCACAACTTCAGTTCGAAGTTGTCCGAAAATTCAAGTTGCTCAAAATCAATTTTCGACAATTTCAGGGTGTTCCTAATGTTGTGACGAATATGTTACCGCAAACGGAATCGAAAACGGAGGTCGGAGCATGCCACACTCGCCCCTGGAAGAATCTGTTGTCATTCACGCGCACCGGAGGTTGAAGAGAACTGAACTAGGGGCAAGTGTGACAGCAAATACTTATATTACATTTGTTTAATTTATTGTTTTTAATTAGAAATTTTAATACATTAAAAATAATAAAATCCTAATGATTTAATTTTTAATTACAACTTTAAAACCTACAAATAAAGATTTGTGAATAAAACATATTAAAAATTCACATGTGGTGCTTGAATTAAAAAAAAAAAATAGAAAACTAAGCTTGAAAAAAATAAAAACATATTGAATAATTGGTTTGTAATAAATGTGATAAAATGAAATAGTTTTTAAGGTTCAATGTGGTGCTTTGAAACACTTTGAAAGTGTTCACATGTACAAAAATGTGATGTCACATATGCAATTGTAACATATAATCTAGGTGGATCAATAAAATTGATTAGAAATTTTATTTTGCTTCTTTGTCAACATTATATACAATATAGCCAAATTATATATATAGATACAGATACTTTCCCGAACGGACTAGCTCTTTCCTGAACGAGGTTATTATTAATTATTCAGATTTTGTGTATTATTAATTACAAATAATATTGTAATTCCTTATTTGACCAAAAAAAAACGAATATTGTAATTCCTTTTATATAAATAATATCATTACACAATTTTGTAATCGATTTCTAATTTTTTCTAAATTTTTTCCTCCCTCCTCATTTATTGTATTCATTTTTATCCAAATATTACTATTTATTATTATTCTACAAAAGTATTTTATTTTTCTTAGATATATTTTATTTTCATTATTGTATAATTTTAAAACTAAAACAACATTTATTTAAATAATTTTTTACTAATTACAAAAAATACATATATATTTAATAAGTATTTCATATCATTATTCAAACATTTCATTCTCATTAAATTTTTAAGGGAAAAATATGAAATTGCACCCGGATGTTTGCAACAATTGGTAACTGCACCCATGATGTTTGTTCTTACACCCGTATGTTTACGCTTGTTTGTAATTGAGCTTTTCCATCCAATTCAGACAGTAACCGTTCAATAAATGGCATGTGTTGTCCATGTGCCATAAATCTGACTTGATATACCTAAAATACCCCCGGCCTTTTTAATTAATTATCAAAGCCAATTGGTTCTCATTTACCACAGTGTACGTCTACTGATATATATACCAAGCCACGGCCATTTCCTGCTCTCAACACAACGCAAAGCTGCTGCATACATTGTACACACTGGACAAATTTAACATTGAGAACTATTCAGTATAAATATAGTTTGTAATGTTATATAACATAATAATTTGGATATAATGGAACGTTCATCTCTACTTTTAGCAGTAAGTCAACGATGTTGAAGAACAAGAGTAGCTAATTAACATAAAATGAAACAAAATCGTACATACTTTTCTTTGTAAAATCAAATTCTGTCTTCTAAATAACCTCCGAATGTTCCTGATATTTTAAAGTGTCAACAATATTAGCAAGAGAGCTGCAGAATTTTGCCTCTGCAGCAAAAGAAGCAACCACTCTTTCTATAAACCTCAACTCTCCATGGAACTCCTGGTGCAGAACCAAGGATGTGAAGTTCTCATCAACCACCAATCCAACCCACCCAATCACGTCTTCAAGCTTAGGAACCCAATCACAAGCACCCAACTTGCACGAGGTACCCGAAGGACACGGAATTGCCTGAGGAAATCTCTCATATTTCTTGACCCATTTCTCCAAATAGTAGACTAGGCTCATCAATTCTTCACCATTCAATTTTCTAATAGCAGACGAAAGTGTTGTTTCATCAATGTTGGAGGACGCTAGCAGATAATGCAAACATAGCTCAGAAGCAGAGAAACCATCAATTGCTAGTATCAGCAAGACAGCAGCATCTTTTGCAGTAGCAGATTTTGATAATTTAATTTAAAACAATCGCTTTGAAGACTATGTAGAAAACTAGTATTCATCTTGTCTTCAGGAACACGTTATCATAGTTCATCATCTGATCCTACCTTACAGTCTTTGCAGATTAAACTAACAATTAAAACAACAAAAGATCGTCATAGATTGTGCTAATCACATAAAAACAAGCAGTTTTACTCTTGGTGATTGTATCATTTCATCCCTTGCCGTTATCCCAAGCAAAGCTTCCGCGTGTAAGAACAATAAACAGTTGAATGGAAAAATATAACTCAATCTCATCTCTGTGAGTTACAGACAACAATTTCCATCGATAATTGCTCGAAATATTATGAGAACAACAACTACTCTACCGATTGCACCCATTTCTGAGTCATATTTAGCGACTCTAGGCAGCATAATCAAAATATGGCCCTAGTTGGCATAAAATCTTCCAAAATTAACTACAGTTCAAGGCGATCGCATCAATTTCATCTGTACCACCAAGTTACTCGTAGTCAATTGCAGCAATCGACATAAACCCGAGCGAAATCGAAAACAAAATTAGAAAAGCTGCAGGGCCTAACCGGAGCGAGAAGAGGCGTCACTGAGGTACTTGTCAGCGTATGAATCGACGCCGACGATGCAGAGAGAGTGGTGGCAGTTTTGGCATAACCATCGCGGGAGATTAGGATCCACGGGGAAGGGGCGGATGATGGTTTGCCTTAGGGGTAAATTGGTCATTTAACATGGCATCAGTTCAAATGTAACGACGTCATGTACCCTTCACGTGACACTTAACGGGATTTTTTAACGTTGGGGGTGCAATGACCAACAAAATGTAACATACGGGTGTAAATAATTGCGGCAAAAAACATATAGGTCCAATGACAAAAAATTACAAACATCCGGGTGCAATTTCATACTTTTCCCAATATTTAATATAAAAGTAGGTGTAATTATAATAATTAAACTAACATAATTGGCACACATTTCATAGATAAATACATGTAAATGCTCATATATAGAATTATCTCATAAATCATTATTAACTTAACTAGAAAAAAAAATACAATATTGGACTTTGGTTACGCACAAATCGCGGATTAGATAACTAATAAATTAGAATCTGACTGGTCTACGGTTCTACCGATGCGCATTAAGTCAACGAATTTTCAGTTGCATGCAATACATGCAGACGAGAGTTTGACAACAGAAGACGTACAGAAGGGCTATCTATAGACCTACAGAAGAAGGAAACACCCTAGAAGCGTTTCACCAGGTTTGACTTTAATCTTAACTATATATACATAGTACTTACTCAGTATATCTGTGTCTGTTTACATATATAATTATCTATTTAGAAGTATAATGGATTAATGGATTTGTTACATAAGTAATTATTGTTTCTTTCGATTTCTATTATTACCTGAATTTAAATCTAAAAAATGTAATTATTTTTAATTATTCATTTTATATTACATTTTGCTCCCCTAATTATTTTTTTAGTATAATTGTTTGTTGAGTTAATTATCAAATAGGTACCCCAACTTTACATGGTTTGGCAAGTACGTATCTAATTTTTTTTGCCGCAAATAGGTTGTCCAACTTTGTGAAATTAGCAAATTGGTACCTACCGTTAATTTCTCGTTAAGAATAAACGGAAAATATCACGTGAGGAGCAAAAAGGTATCTGAACTTACACGAATTAGCAAGTAGATACCTACATATCGTGATCGTGTTGTTGAGTCTTTAAAATTTATAGTATATACATGATAAGACGATCGGTATATTCAATATAAATTATCGGTCTGAATATTCTTTGCAAAAAAAATCTCATTCTACATACAAGTTCCTCCTTCAAAGGCTTAGATTCTAAGTCGGGTTTGTCGACGATTCTCATCTCTGAACTAGGTTTAGATTTCGAGTATAGTTGTTTGTATTCGATTTTGCAGTCATCATTCATTTTGCTCGGTGTGATTTTCTCCGTTATCAAGTTTATCAAGTTGACGAGGACTGAACTAAGGAAGTACCCGAACGAAAGCGACAACCACGTAATCGAAGTCGAGAGCGATCTTATCCCGACCGGGGATAACAGAGATCAATGGGGTCAGGATGGTGATGGACCCGAGTAATGGGTTCATGATGCTTACTTAATGCCCCGAGAACGTATGGAGTTGAGTCATGCATGTGTTTGATATATAAACCATATTTGTTAAATAAAGTGGTTCGACTGAACCGGTCTTGAATCAATTCTTGAATCGGTTCAGGTAGCTACTTGCTAATTCGTGTAAATTCAGGTACTTGTTTGCTCCTCACATTATTTTCCGTTTATTCTTAACATAAAATTAATGGTAGGTACCTATTTGCTAATTTTACAAAGTTGAGCAACTCATTTGCGACAAAAAAATAGGTACCTACTTGCCAAACCATGTAAAGTTGGGGTACCTATTTGATAATTAACCCTTGTTTGTTACTACTTTAATTATTACCCCTACTAAAATAAATTTCTATATTAATCTACTATATATATGTGTGTGTTTTGGTGAGGATACTAGGAATAGTAGGAAAGCTATAAAAATACACGGTGAACTTACATATATGGGAAACAAAGTATTCATTATTGATGCTACTACCCCTATATATATATATATTTTTTTAACGTTTTTTAAAATTCATGAGTGCAATTGCCCCCTGTTGTTTCCGTTTGTTTTCCAATTCTTGTCAGAAACTGCAAATATGCATGTGTGGTAGTAAAAACTTGTAATTATAATTCCATGATTTTATAATGATGGTGTATGTATGAAATGATTTCATCATAATGACCATGCACACCTAATATATGCGAAAAATGTGTATATATATATAATCATCATCCACAGATAATACACCATTTTATTATACTGAGTCCTGTACTGTAGTAGTATAGTGTCCATACATATTAATGGTTCCACAGTTGAACTAAAAGATAAAACAATATAAATGGTATGAGATAGGGATGGGATGTTGACAATATAGTATACGAATTAAATGAGTGGTTGATGAGAAGGCCATGCACACCGGTCCATATATGATATGCATCTGGAAATTGGAATGCTACTTTAGATGATACTAAAACATGACATAATTAATCATCATTACGACATTACACATATCCAGGCATGAAGCCATAATAGGATTAGGGGGACAATTTGTCCCTATTAATTTTTTAATTTGTGTCAAATTAGTCCTAAAATATATTTATTTTCAATTTAACCCTTTAAATTCTTACATTTGCCCCCTTTGAAATTGTTTACCTTAAGTATTTGCCTTTTTTTACCTTAATTATTTACCCTTAAACTAATTATTGCCCCCGCTGAACTAAATTTATGGCTTCGTCCATGCACATATCCATGCTCCAGTACACACGTATGGATCGGACTATTAATTAGTAATTAATAATTATTGTATAGTATATATATATATATATATATATGTATATATGCATGGTTGATAAGAGGGAGGGGATAAAATGAATTAAATTGTATCCATAGACAAAGAAGAAAAGGGTAAAGAGCACATAAGAGGGAGAATAATTGTGAAAGGCACCAAACATGGGGACAAAAAGAAAGGACTCATCGTCGAGTTTTGTTCATTGGATTTATATGGAAGATTGATTTTCATATATATGGAGAGAGATTACAATAAATTTACCGTTTTGTTTGTTTGTTTGTTTTCAAATATAAAATAGACAAAAATATCTCTTGTTTTTTACGATAATAAATGATTCAATATATTTAAAAATGATGATAATTTAATTGTATTTTTATTTCCGTTTATTATTTGTTAAACAATTCATACAAATGCTCTATAAAGTATAAACTTACAAAATTAATGAATAATTTTTCAAACGTTATAATTAATAATTAATAACATTATATATTTACATTAATATTACTAACAAGTCTCGACTCGGACTCAACTTAGGGTCCTTGACCTGGGTTCCAAGGTCGCTCAAGATTAAGGACCTGGTTTGGGTTGGGACCCAGATCGTGACTCCGTGAGATACCGATTGAGTATGTATTGAGACGTGATTTGTTAGTAAACGTAGTGTAAGTATGCAGGGTTAATTTGTAATAGTTTGAAAAATATTCTGCTAATTTTTTATAAATTTGAAAATAGATGACTGAAACTTTTAACAGAGGATAAACAAAAATACAATTTATCATCGTTTTTAAGCAAATTAAACTATTTAAAACAATTTGATTTAAAACATTATTTTATACACATGTTGTAACATTTCCATAATATGTCAACATTTAAAAAAAAATAGATATACATGATCTACCACTATCATTATCTCAATAATTGTTTTATTTCGTATTTGAAATATTTGATGAATTTAATCATTGATAATTCAATTAGATGTTAAATATTCTATATATAGAGAGATAAATCTCGTATCGACAAACCTTTTATTGAACTTGTAAGAACTTTAAAAAAAAATTACGTTTAGGATGTGTCAACAATGCTTACGGTATATTTTATTTTAAAAAATGATAATCATGCAGTGCATAACCTGTTAAGCAAATTCATTAGGTTAAAATTCATTCACCATTATGCATAAATACAACTAAACTCAATACTCAATAATTATTATAGAAAAAATAGGGGTGTCAAAAATTGACCCAACCCGAGGGTGATCCGCCCACGGTCGTGTCTGGGTCAGACTTTTTGACCTACGAGTCGTTTTGACACGACTCATGGATGACCCGTGAAAACATGGGTCAAGTGTGGGGCAGTACTCTTGACTCATGGGTCAACCCATGCCCGTCCTAAATTGTATATTATATTAAATATATATAATTCTGACTCATGGGTCAGTAGTATTGACTATTGACTCATTGGTCAGTTTATTTCTGGGTTTTTATGTACTGGTGGGTCGAACGAGTCAGACTGACCCGCGGGTCATGGAGTTCAAACGGGTGAGTCTGACTCAAATTTTACTATTCATGACGGGTCAGTGACCCGTGAGTCAGGTTTGAGTTTCAAAAACTTATTCATACTTTACACTGGTTAGATTTTGGTCAGAGAGTCTCTGACACAACTCATGGGTCGACACGGTTTTGACACTCATATAAAAAATTATTATAAAATGATGTAGCGATTTATTATTTTATATTTTAACCAGAAATATTCGAAAACCAAAGTTGTATTGATCGAAGTGGTGTGAATTTGATTTGTATTGATAGTTGAGACAGACCACCTTCTGCTTCTTCGTCTCTTATGTCACGTCGTTTTTCATATCACGACTCCCAACACATCCGTCCCTTCCCCCACTCCCTCCCAGAATTCCACGCTTCTCTCCTTCACTAACTCATCACTCAAATTAATTAAAATTTATATAATGATTGGATTGATACACAACATATGATATAAGATTTTCTCTATTTTTTCAGCCTGTATGATTCCTCTCTCTATCTCTTTGCAGCATACTTTGTTTTTTTTTGTGAAAGTCTGCAACACCCCGAATGCTCAGCTATTCAAATCAACTTACCTATATTGGCCTGCACTCATTCAATACATGAAACCCTAGCACACTCTCCATGCCCTCGTCTCTTCTATTAAATCCATCAACAGGAAACACACATTCAGTCATTCTCTTTCTTTCCCATCCCAACCCCACAAAACCCTAACTCTCCTTCTATAACCCACCAAACACCTCTTTCAGTACTGCAGCTGACAAAGCATCATGTGGATGATGGGCTACAACGATGGTGGTGACTTATACATGTCTGACTCCATGAATGCAGGGAGGAAGCTACGGCCTCTCATTCCGAAACCCATCACTGCCGCAACTTCCAATGTCGGGGCGGCCACAGTCTCCACTCCACCTTGCTTGAATCGCATCCATGGAGCTGAGCAATTGTTCTCCCTCAACAACGGTAGATGTATGTAACTTATATGATGATATTGTTTCCATCTCATATATGTATCACCATTAGTGAGTTCTCATGTCCTTGATTTTGCAGCTTTCATGTCGGATCAAAACAAGGACTTTAACCATCAACAACTTGTGGTGACCTCAAGATGGAACCCCACACCGGAGCAGCTCCGAGCCCTCGAGGAGTTGTATCGGCACGGGACACGAACCCCATCTGCGGACCAAATCCAACACATAACAGCTCAGCTTCGGCGGTACGGCAAGATTGAGGGGAAGAACGTCTTCTATTGGTTCCAAAACCATAAGGCGAGGGAACGCCAGAAGCGACGGCGAGAGATGGAGTCTGATGATCAGAGCAATCGGGATGTCGAAATCCTAGAACGAAAAGAAACAGGTACAATTTTTAGTTAGACTATGATTGTATAATTTGATGGATGATCAACAAAATACTAGTTACTAAAAATTACTAATAATTAATTAAGATATTCTTGGAAGAACATGGTTCAATACATATAATTGGGTTTACTTATTAATTCCTTTCACTAATACATAAACTATATTGTATATCTATGTCCCAAAAGGACCTTATTGAAATACTTTTTAAGGATTTATTGTTGAATTTTGTGTTGCTACATACCGTTAACTGAAACCCTAGATAGATAGAGAGAGATCTGATAGCCATGTCCTAGCTAGTTAGTTTGGATGGAGCTTTTGAACCGTTGGATCTTGTGTTTTGTTTTTGCAAAATATGTATGAGGATGTTAAAAAGTTTTGATCTTTTTGTTTTGCCTTTTGTCTACACATTTTGCAGGAGTAAGTAGGACCGTTATTGGAGTTGATGAACAGACCAAGAACTGGATACCTCCTATCAACTCCAGTACACTACCAGAGGTAGATTGATTGATGGGTTTTCTCTTCTGTCCTTTTCATTTCTATAATATAAATATACTTTATATCAAAAATATACACAACGAGATATAATATTAAAAAACTCAGTCAACTTTAGCTATAATTTTTAGTTACAAAACTCGACTTACAGATGAAAGAGACTCGATAAGTATAGCAGGAATGTTAGGGTTTGATTATGCACAAATAATGAATGCAGAGATCCTCACACATACGGATTAGAAAACTTTACTGGAATAGGACAAGATTTACAGACAAAGAGCTTTTTCTGTGTCGGAAATGAAGAGGAGACTCTTGTCTTGGCTTCCTTCTATTAGAATTACAGTATATGTGTATGCATATAGTACAATTACATTATGTAGCTATAAAGAAAAAGCTGCAATACTTCCTTTCTGTCGGGGCTGCTGCTAGCTATGAAATGAAGGAGCTAGGGTTTGGGGAGAGTATATCTCATTGGATGATGATCAAATTTTCATCTCATACTCTTTGCGCAACACTGATCATACAGGCACGCCACCCAGGACAGATATACAATATATATATATATATATGTGCGTGTGTGTATGTATTGTCCCTGACTCCATAGATTTGAGAGCCAAACCCTAGCAGTAGTAGCATCTTAAAGCGAAAAGACAGTGCAGTGCAAATCCTAGCTAGCTGTGTGCTCTGTTGAGTCGTAACCATTTTCGACCTTTGGTCTCTCTGAACATAATGAATGACTCGTCCTTGGAATTGGACATCAGGGACCAAGTCCAACTAATTAGATTCCTAGGTGATTTAGAAAGGAGATGAGATATGTCCAAAATCCCTGCCATTTATGTTCCTCTATAACGTATGTATGTATAATTTTATCTCTTCCTTTCCTTTGCACAGTAGAGTATTAAGTACCAACTATATATAATATCATGTCTTACATTTCCACACCAATTTTGTTTTCTCAGTTTTTTCATATATTTTGTGAGTCATCTCGAATGAATAATTCTTTTTTAAAATGAAATGTGAAAGTAATTCATTAATAGTTTCGAATTATGTATTAATTCTTACGGATTCTCGTGATGTCTTGTAGGAATCTGCAGTGTGTACACAGAAGTCAGCGAAAGGAGCAGCAGGAGTTTCAGAATTAGCAGAAGATAAATCATCAGAACATCATCAATGGATGAAAATGGACGAGAGAGTTGTAGGAGGAAGAAGAGAATTAGAATCACAGTTCAGGAAGAATGACACATGGCAGGCAATGCAGCTGTCTTGTCCTGCTCCCACCTACCGCATAAATACACCAAAGCCAGTTATGGACCCAAAGCAGTTCTTTAATTACAAGACTGCTAATAACAGTAACATCCGTAATCCACATCTGACTCCATTTTTATTATCATCTCCATCGCCACCACCCCTGCAAGTTTACAATATCATATCTGATGATGGAGAGGAAGAAGAAGAAGAAGAAGACGATGCGGACCCTCATCCCCATTTCATAATAAACAACCACCTCATGAATGGAATATACCAGGATGAAGACGATGTTGATAACTCCCAAACCCTAGAACTATTCCCTCTGAGGAGTGGTAATGATAACGATTCAGAGATGTCCGTTGGTGCAATCCATTATAATGGGTTTAATACCCCTCACCAGTTCTTTGAATTCCTTCCAATGAAGAACTAGCTAGCTAGGTATCTACGACATACTTATTGTCATATTAATATATGTGTAGCTGAGTAGTGAATTTATTATGTGTAGGTCTGTTTAGGTAATGTATTGAAAGGGATGTGATGAGAGGCCGATGTGAATGTGATGTCTAACTTTTCATGGAATATGTAATGGAATAAGTGTGGTGGGTAGCGAAATTAAAGCAAGTGTTTTGTTGCCTTGAACTGCAATCGGACCATGTTGGCTACATCAGAAGACCCACCACCAGTGTTTGCTGACATGAACATGAGAGGGTTTTAATGGCCGACCTTTCTCAAGGAATTTACTTCTCTTTCTCTCTCTAGGGTTAGGGTTTTTGGGGTTGTAAATCTATTACTGATCTATATCCTGAAAAAGGTAATGTGACATAAGCGAGGGTTGGGGTGGGGGATGATGTTGAAGTATCCTAATCAGAACACTCTATAGTCTATAGGAAAATTAAAAAGATTATGGATGAAATATTATAACAATATATTCAAAATATTAATTATCCTAAAAAGTTACTTTAAAGTAGGGGTGATAAAAAAGACTGTTGGACAGAATTCCCGACAAGACCAGCCCGAGACCGGTCTGACTAGGGCCGAGACCGACTAGGAGCGAGACCGAGTGGACGGGTTTTTTCCTTCAATGTCGGTCTCGGGCTCGGGCTTTTTCCCGAAAACCCGTTTAGGACCGGACCAGATCGAAGCAAGGTGAATTTGAGATTTTCATAATAACACACCGAAATGAATGTGGATTTTGGAAATTTTCTATTTCTATAAAATTTACATCCGATATATTTACTAAAGAATACCATGAGTTCATAGTGGGTTTTTTAGAGGTGAACTATTCTTTCATTTTTTACTAAAAAATATCGTGAGCTCAATAGTTTTTTTTGAGGTGCAAATTCGGTCCAGGACCGAGACCGACTCGGACGGTTTTTTTTTGCCGAGGTCGGTCTCGGTCCTCCAGAAGGCAAGACCGAAATTTCGGTCTCGGTCTTACCTTCAGGACCGGAATGCCCATGAGCAAACCTACTTTAAAGTGTAATATATCGTGTTAAATTGGGACTCTTGTGTTTACCACATGTGTTACATATTTTACCTACATTTCTTACATATATATATAAAAGAATGTATGTCTTTGAAAAAGATTATATGCCCTTTCAATTCTTTCTTCCCAAAAGCAAGTCAAAATCACATTGTTGTGTACCAAGAATATCCCATTAATTATGTAAATCTTTTGAACCCTAATTAAAGTACATTCCATCGGAAATGTAAATACCTATAAATTGTTTTTTAGAAATAACACTCTAGACAACGATAAAGTAGTCCAGCTAAGTTAACCTGCCCTAGCCAACTAGGGAACAATATATATATATATATATATATATATTCTTCAAGATTGTAGGTTTAGTAGACACAGACAAACATTATTATAGTCAGTAGGGTCAACCTGAGCATTATTATAAGGCAGCAGAGATACACATACATACATTTATATATATATATATTTGAAAGGGTGAATCATTAGAGGGCGTGATGTAGCCGACACACGTAACTGATTGAGTTTCACTTTATGTTTTGTCTATTTTTTCCCCACTTTTTGCTCCTTTGTCATACGGAAGTAAATAATAAATATCGATTTATATATTACTACTAGAGCTTATGAATACCCCCTCATCCCACTGTAACTTTGTCTGTGATAATATATGTATATAAATGGTAAATACCTTATCAATAAGGTAACAACAACGATGTATTTATAGAATATTTATCCCTGAATCCTCCCATGTTAATTTCATATTATAGTCAAATCCTTTGAGTTTTCCAAATCACCCCTCTTCAATCTTCATAACTACAAAGCCTTCTTGTAATTAATGAAATAACCCCAATTCACTCCAAAATAATGTAACGATTTAACGCTTCACATCTCGGATTTAAACTTTGGAAATGGAAAAATCTTTCTTGACTGTTTGTTTGGTTCAATTCATAAAGAATTGTTAAAGAGTTTATTCAACCTTAAAAATAGCACACTTTGTTGAGTCCCAACCTAGATTGTTCCATTTTATTGAAGATTCATGAACTTACACAACATTATTCTTATTTAAACACTCATAGCAAATGGAAATACTGCATAAGCATATCATCCAATGAAGGACGAACTGCAGAAGAAGAACATAAGAGTCTCTACTTCTTTGTGGCAAAGAACAGACCCCATCTCTGCTCACCCGATTTGGTCCTCACAAGCTTCGCGTTCCATCCATTCACGATATCGTTGTAATCATACTGTTATGACGCAGATTAAGAATGTTTTAAATACCTTAAACGAATCAAAACACAAGAAATTGAAAATACAGAAGAAGAAAACCCGACTCACTTCCGAAAAATCTTGGATGAATATTTCCTTGTCCTTCTCAACATCAATCAGCTCCCTCTCCAACACCCTTATAAACTGCAGGTTCACCACAGATTAACAACATTAATAGTTCGTTTATAACAATTATAAATCTTACTTACAATTTCAGGTAAAAAAAAACTATGCATCATAGTAGATCAATTACTTGGTCAGTTCGATCCTCTGCAGTGACATCAGTAAATCCAGCATCTTTTAGCATCTGCAGAAACCAAATTCTGATGAAATAGGATTCTGGGAGATTGATTTTGCCAGGCTATGTTAAATGGACTAGCAAAATACATACTTGACCATATGCCTCAACATCATGCAGATCATATCCCCTCTGTTTGATATACCCTGCAAATTCAAGTGATGGGGTTCCAGCACTTCTGCAGTAGTCACTGATCAGAACCTTGCCTCCTGGTTTCAGCCACTTGAAGAACCTTCTGAACAATGCAGGTTTATCCTATAATATAGTTAGTCAGTTAGTTAGTTAGTTAGATGATGATAAAATCAGGAAATAGGAAGCGGGTTTAGCACGGGGATTACTTGAATATGCAAGATAGTGTCACGGCTATAAATGACATCGAACGAACTGTCAGGGTACTCTTTGGTGGTGCAATCAGCTACTTCGAATTCCACAGAGCATTTGAGACCAATGGCGCGCTCAAGAGCAAAAGAGATCATGTTTATGGAGAGATCGATGCCGAAAACCTCGACATCGTATGTCTCTGCCATGTAAAAGTCTCCACCTCCAATGCCACACCCGACATCTAGAACTTTCTGACCAGGCTTCAGATCTAGCTTTTCTACAAACTCCTTTGTTGTTTCTGCAGAGAGATGGCTATATTTAGCCAAACAAAAAATGAAGATGCTTTAAGAAGAATTGCTCAGACTCATACCGAGGCCTCCTGTGCTAACAAAGCCGGGACCAAATACGCGCTCATAGCGAAGGATACCATTGGATTTGTACTGAACATTGTCTAGGAACCTCTGGAAACCTTTATCCTCTTCTGATTCAATCTTCTGCCATAACCAGCAGATCTGAACCAGGCAAATTATGTTATGAATTACTCATCTTTCTTGCCATGAAATCCACACACAAGGAAGGAAAGAAAGGGATTAGTTTGGTGCCTGATTCTGGTTTTTCTTGTTCCTCACGTAAGCTCCAATGCATTTACTGCTAACAAGGGAGAGTTCAAAGGATTTTCCCCCAGCGTCACGCATCTGACATTCTTTGAAGATCTGCAGTGAATATCAGTTTTTTCATACTTTAGAAGCATTGAACGGTGACTGTAATAATAGATCAATAACAAAATTGAACATAAATGATGAAAAAAAAAACATTTTTACTAGATACTATCTAATCCATTGTATCGAACCTTTGTATAGAATCTAGGTTCACGGTAGTGGGTCGGGTTGATCTTCCTCTTTGAATCTCCAGATTGATGGAAGCAAGATTCTCTAAAAAATATGTATCCACCAACCTTCAACCATTTCACCATTTTTACAGCCAATTCCTCAACCTTGTAACCAAATAATAGCAAAATCAGGGAGTGGAACAGAAGCATCAACCACATACAATAACATCAATTACTGTACATAAATCAATCAAGCGAGGAAAAGCAGAAAAAGTAGAGATCATCACCTCTTTGTCCGAAAGATACATAAGCAACCAGTTAGAGAAAATCAAATCCACTGATTCTTCAGTAATTTGAAGTTCCGGTGATGTCACATCCGCGCATAAGAACTTCACGTTCTTATGATGCCCATTTATGGCTTCATTCTGCATATACCATATTGTCCAACAAACATCAGGACGCTGAGAAGTAAATATCGATTTTCAGTTGAAAGAACGAATTGAATCCAAGCAACACCTTCTTGATGACGCTATCGATGAAGTCCATTGCAATTAGCTGCCCAGCTGTCTGAGCTAGCTCTCCGGTAAACCGACCGATACCTGCCCCCAGTTCTATCACTGATTTACCCTCATAAGGAGGTAGGAGGGACAGTACCTGGGAACAATCCAAGTACTAGGTTGGAAAGTAATTACATTTATCTAATGAAAATATTGACACATGCATGGATCTTGAGTGTATGTTCAGAAAAAGAAGGAATTTTGCATGGCAATAATCGTCAAATAAAAATGCAGATTATAACAAAACAATGCAGAAACACATGATACTAAATGGGTTGGACATGTACATTGTATTCGATTAGATGATGCAATCAAAAACAGATATTTAACTTCCGAAGAGTCTTCCAAAAAAAACATACGATAGTGTCTGAATTTCAGTTGGACGATGAGAACATCGAATGTACGGACATCAGCACGGCTGATTTTATGAATCCTTCTGAAAAACTCAAGCCCGGGCCAAATAGAAAGATCTCCAACGCGTAACCAATTTTCACAAAAACAAAAACAGAGACAGAAACAGAGACATTACTTCAGGTCGCTCTTCCTTGTCGAGATCTGAGGCTTTAGAGTCGAGCATCATAGCCTCGATGGTCAAGTCCGACGAGTTCTCTACCCAGTAGCTCTTTTGCATCTCACGTTCATCACCTGCCACGAAAGGATAAGCAAAATTCACAATCTGAGCCATGTCTGAATCAGAAAATGGATTTAGCAATAACAATACGACGGAGCTTTTTACCTTGAGCAGCCATGGTGGTCCGAAAATGGAGGTGATCTAGGGAAAAGGGAAGAGCTTTATTATAAGGCAGAGGAGAAGAAGCGGCGAGTGAAGCGGACTAATGACCCTCAACGGCAATGCGAGACCTGGTGAAGCTCCTAGATCTGCGGGTGTTGTGTATGCCTCTCTGCTGCATTACCAATTCAGAGTAGTCGGAAATGGCCGAGGTTGAAAGCAGCTTGCTTCTTGCACTGGATTGCCGTCCGTTATATAGAGTGAGGGAGAAGAAGACTCCTACTCTCCATGATTCCTGCCCAAGTGTAGTCTGCACTGCACAAATAATTATTTGTGGTACTGTAAATTTTGGAGAAATCACTACGTACCATAACCGATACCCCTTTGTTGTTGTTTTTTAAATTACAAAAAAGGGTACATGAAGATGATATCGGTTGATAAATAGGTACTTAATTTATTTTTTGTCTCAAAATTTGCATAACTTTTTTAAATAAGCAAATAAAGACATTTGTTTGTTATTGACGAAAAAAATCACGTGAGTAGCAAATGCATAATGGATTTAAGGGTTAATTATCAAACAAGTGTCTGAATTTTACACGGATTAATAAGTAGATTGCCTGAACTTTTTTTTATGCAAATAGATTCTCTGACTTTTATATATAAGGAAATTAATACATCAGTATTGTTGCAAATAGGATGCATAACGTTAATGCTCGTGAAATCGAATTGATCCGCTTCTATCTCACCATAGCCTAAGAAAATGAAACTTTGAGCTGAAATGTGCAGATATCATAGTGAACTTTGTCATAAAAAATAACATTTTTCAAGTACAGAAACTACCGAACTGTGAATTTTCCTCAGTTTATGATAATGTGTAGATATCACAAAGGATGTGCATAAATTTTTGATTTTTTTCTTAGAATTTGTCCTAGCCCAACTGAGATTCTTATAAATGTGATAAAATTCAAATTTTTGATTGGTGTAGATATTGGAGTTATGAGTAGACCAACAATTTTCATCTACGAAAACTTCAACCGCACATCTGTTGAAGTCTTCGAGGGCATCCTAAATTTGAGTTTCTTAATCGGGTATTTCGCATCCGTCAAGACTTCATACTCCATTGGTCGTTGTTACACCATTGTGGTGGTTGTCACTTGTCACCAAGTTCCTCTTTGGTGCTCTCTTCATGGGTCTTGCTCCGGCGTACTCTTACATGAACTGGAGGTTGATGCTCAGGTTGTCTGCCACATGTGCAATTTTCATCGGGCTCGAGGTTGTAACAAAAAAAGTTTAGGTATTTACTTGTCAAATTATGTCAAGTTTAGGTACATTTTTTTATAATTAATCTTTAATACCATTATTCATGTGTGTGCTAATCACGTGACATTTTCCGTACAAAATTAACTCGAAGTCTTTTTTTGCTTATTTTAAAAAATTAGACAACCTATTTACGGCAAAAAAAAACTACGTGAAAAATCATGTCAAGTTTATGTATATGTTTAATAAATAAGTTATTTTTTTTTACCAGCGACCCCCTTTTGTTGGAAAATAAATTTTGTTGTACCATATATAATTTAATAATGATGGTAGTTAATTTCTAGGCCAAAAACGGTTATATTTTTTTTTAATTGTATGCTAATTTCTTGAAAAATTATGAATTATTTCGTGGTCTACTTATTTGTTTTAAAAAATTAATTGCTTAAATGTCAAATCATATAAAAGTCAGGTAATTAATTATTTTTTTTCTAGTAGAAAAGGAATATGACAGTGTCACAGTAGTACTGATTTATGAATTTTCGTTGGCATTCGTTTTTTTTATGTTTGAAAATTTAATACATATAATTTAACTATCGGTATAACTACTGACCCCTTAGAGTAATTTAATACCGACCCTTACAATATTATATCATTACCTAATAAATTTTTTATATATAAATGACATCAAGAGTCATAATATTTAAAAAAAATTAACGGCTTAAGCTAGTTTTTTTTTCAATTTACAGAATATCAAATTTAAAGGTAAAAATTGACTATTCTTTTAGTAAATTATTAATAATTGTTTAAATTCTGTAAGAAAACAATAAAAGAATTTGAAATGGTTTAAAATGGTAGGGTTGTAAGTGATGTACGATCAGTTGGCTTTTGCGTTTTTTAGGAGTCGGGAAGCCGCGAATAGACAATAATTGATTGTGAAGGATACCTTTCTATCATTGATTTTTTTTTTGAGCCAAGTTTCTATCATTGATTCATTGCCCATTGGAATCAATTTGGCAACAAATAAAAATCATTGAACAAACAAATTATTATTGGCCAAAAAAATAAATTATTATAAAATCATAACTTGGACTTTATTGATTCCCGATAAGGCTAAGATTTGGATCTTGATTCAGACTAGCTCGCAATTTATGGGCGATTATAACCTAAACCCTAAACTTTTTAATTGAAGCTAAATTGAGTTTCGGATCATAACTAAATTATAACATATAAAAAATTGAAGGGTTCAATTATGATTTTTTTAAATATTATATTATTTCTATAATTTTAAAATATATTTTCAAATATTAAAACCAAACTTTTCATTTTTAAACATAAGAGGAAAACTCAATTTTAATTCAAATATTAGGAGATAAATTAATATTTAACCTTTTTTTTTACTTTGGATTGATTTTTCTTTGAGTATCAGCAAATAGTTTATTCATATTCATAAAATATTATATATATAAATAAATTTCACATTTTTCATGTTATTTTTAGTTTTTTATTTCTTATTTTAAAAAAATGAAATTTATAAAAATAAGATTTAAAGTATTCTTTTTTACTTATTCAAATTTTAAATAATATATTATTATTTTTTACATTATATTCCAATTATATTATGTCACGCCTTTAAAGTTTGTACAATTATCAAAATTAAAAGAAATGTTAGATACAAAATTATCGTTTTTCATCTAATACTAACCAAATAAAATAGAATTTATTATAAACAAAGAATCCAAATATTTTATATATTTTTTTCCTAATTATTGTTCAGCAATTCCGACCGTCCACTTATCTACTTGCTACCCTACGAATCATTATTGTCCCTGTAGACAATTATTTACACGAAGATTCCTTTTATTTTGGCAAGCAGCTGCTTACACACTCCTCCACATATATATATATATATATTTTTTTCAACAACAAGATTTCATTTCCAAACGTGAAAACAAACCTGTTACAAAGATAAGTCTGAATTAAACGATAAATATCGGGTGAGGGCCTAACGACCCAATCCGACGAGCACACCCTTAACATAACAAGATTTGCAATACAATCCGCACATTGGTTGACCATTCTCGGAATGACCTCCCACCTAACGAAATTTATAGAAGACGCAAGCAACAAAATATTAGAAGAGAGTCTGATATGTGGAGGAGTGTGTAAGAGAGAAATACAATAATGATTTAGAAAGGTACAATGTCAAATAATATAGAGAGAAATATTTGGAAAAAAAATTGTATGATTCATGTGACTGAAGGGGAGATCAATTATTACAACTATATGTTCCACTAATATGTATATGAAAGGCTATAATATATTAATATCTGTATGTATATGTTACTATATAATTATAATCATCAATTTGTATTCTTAATAAATAGGTTTACCTACCAAATTGATAATTGCACATTTTTATACGAATGACCAGTCGCAACGCGTGCACGTGTTAAACACGTTAGGCCTTAGTAATTAAAAATATTACTAATTATGGTCGGTGCGTCGAGGACATAGACCTAAGTGTTTAGGTCGTGAAGTCTTACCACAATAATTGATGTTCACGCACTAATTATGAGATGGTGGACACCAATTGTAAACCCGGTGGGTGTAAATATTATGCTTTCAACATAGACCACGTGCACAATTACGTTCATGTGTTCGAACATGTTCATTTGTACATGTTTGATCACTTCATCGTAATATAAGTGCACAATTTTAATACATCTTAGGCCAAGGTGTTAATGGTTGATAAATTCCGGGATTACAATATTAACCCAAATGCCTTAATCATGATAGGCACAATTATAGCGTATGATACATATTATTGTCATATGGTGCCCATATGACATTATACATGCACAAGTGATACTTCATGTCGTCAATTACACTTATGCATTAATTAACACAAATCTATCATGATAACATCATTTATCGTTTAATGCTCAATCTCGAACATTGTATGAGTAATTTTCACTCATGTATAATGTCATACTATCTTATCTCATACCAACTATCGCTAATGCTCGACCTCGAACTTTCTATGGGTATTCATACCAACCTCGAACTTTCTGAGTATTTTCACTCAGACAACATTCGTAGGATTCAGTCCTATGCGCTCATACTATTTGAGATTTAAGATGTACGCTCTCAGAACTCGTCAATGAATGCATTCAATATACTCTTATGGTATCTTAACACGTTCAATGCCATGTCTATAAAATAATGACTATTACAAATCTACCATGACAACATCAAGAAATTCCCACTAACTTGCACAAAATAATAAAATTATATATTTGAACAATTTATTTCTTGTTTTATTACTTTGATATTTTTAGAGTTAAGTTTAATTATATTTTAATTTCAGATATATTTATCAAATGTTTAATTCTCATATCAACACCTCAAGCATGATAAATATTTATCATATTTATTTCTAATAATATGATCAAAAACAATATATGTCGATATTTGGACCAAATACGTATTTTACTTTCGGCATCCAACCAGCCTTTCTTTGAGTATTTTACTCCCGACATCCGATCGACCTTTCTTTGAGTATTTTACTCCCGACATTCGACCGACCTTCGTTTGAGTATTATAGTCCCGACATCCGACCTTTGTTTGAGTATTATACTTCTGACATCTGACCTTTTATTGAGTAGATTTTTCTTTGAGTATTATACTCCCGACATCCGTCCTTTGTATGAGTATTATACTCTTGTATGAGTATTATACTCCTGACATCCAATCTTTCTTTGAGTATTATACTCCCGACATCCAAATTTTTTCGACATCTTACTTTTCTTTGAGTATTATACTCCCGAAATCCAACCTTTCTTTGGTTACTATACTGTCGATATCCCCGGGATTTGAACCTGGGCGCTATCAGTATCTATAATTTAAGACGCACGCTTTAACCAATTGTCTCATAAGTTCGAACATGTCAGTGAATACATTTAATATACTCTTAAGATCTCTTAACAAACTCACTAGTCTATGAAACGACGATTATAAAAAAACTACTGTGACAACATCAAAAAATTAACAGAAAAATTTACCCAAAAAAAGAAGATATATTTGATTAAGTTTTTACTTATTTTTTTATTTTGATATTTTCAGAGTTATTTTACTTTAATATTTCCTGAGTTCATAAAGTAGGGTTGAGATTTAGGTAAATTCATATTCTAATTTTATCTTATGAAATGTAGAGTTAAGTAAAGAAATACTCATAGAATCTAAATTTGACCAATCCCAAAAATATTTTGTAAATATAATAAATAATAAACACTGAAAATTAATATTGATTTTTATTTTTCAGTAATTCGTAAAATATTATTTCAACACATCACCAGAGTTATTTTAATTTTGTAGTAAAATATTTTTTGTTACTTTTTTCTCTAACATGTAATACCTAAATTTTGGATAATATTAGTTTGGAGTAATAACATATTAACAACTTTGGCAGCTGGAATCATTTATGCATTAATATTAATAATATTTAAAAAAGTATAATTTTTTAAACATTTTAATAATATAATTATTTGAAAATACTATATAATTTATAATTATCAATATAAAAAATATATACATTAATCAAATATCTCCTTTCAAATTTGATTTTTTTTTGTATTTATTGTTTCACGCGGTAGATTATGTATATTCAACATATAAATATAATAAATTTTGATAGATTATAATTCTATTTTAATTTATAGATGAAATGTATTTTTATAACGCCAATGCTCACAATTCAAAAACAATTTAACTTCTTGGAAAGAAGAGAGAATATTTTGAAGAAACAAATATATATAATTAATTGTAGAAACATTAAAAAAGTCACAATTACCAAAAGAAAAATATGACATAATATACAATTATCATTATTATTTAAAATTGTAAAGTTATATAAAATAACAAATATAGTAATTAAATTAAATAATTTTTAAAAAAGTGGATAAATAATAAATGTTTTTTCTTCTTCTACTCGAATTTAAATTTCACACTTGATTATATTGTACATTTTAAATTTCAAATAATAGATAATGCATATTTGAAATATTAATTCAATCTAATTTTTATCAGTTGTAGATGATATTATAACTTTTATAAGTGATTTAAGTCTTTAGATTCACTGTTCTCTTAATGTCCAATAAAGTGAAAATATAATTTTATTTGTTAGCAATATAAAAAAAAATGGTGCATGAGAAAAAAGAAAGAGATAGTGATAAGGGTGTAGCTGGTTAATACGTATGTCTTCAATTATAAGGTCATATATGTTCTAATCTCTGTAGAAATATTTTTTCATAACATTTTTGAGAAGACATTTAAATGACCAAAATAGTCATGATAAATGTAAACTAATTAGATTATTAAAGGATATTTGTGTCAATTTACAGACGACGGTTACAAAAACCACTTCGGCCTTAATAATATAGATGTTATATATAATATTAGTAAATATAGTTATATAGTAATACATAATAAATTAGTAACAGATTTGTATTATAATATTAAAATTATTGTAAGTATACCTATAATATACCATTATGTTGATATTAATAATTGAAGGTAAAATTATTAGTATATGATTGTTAATTGTTATTAATAGTATATTAAAAACATTATGTATAATACGTATTATTAACAATAATATTATAATCTTAATATTACATTTTAAGGATCCAAACGATTGATGTTGATTATGTATTCTTACGTAATTTTAACAATAATAAAGGGTATTTTACGTAATATTATTGACAATAATATTAATATTTAATATTAAGATACTTAATATTGTTATCCTTACGTAATGTGATGTTGATTCTTTATTCTTGAGCAAACGATTGTTGCAAACAACTATACTTTTCAGTTGGAAATTGAAGATATTGTGTGATAATGGAGTTGAATATTGGAGAGATGGTGGGATAAAAAATTATGTTGGAGATTGGAGAGATGGTGGTTGGTGGGATAGTGGGAGAGAGAGGGATAATGAAAGAGATTTTATCGTAAAAAATGGAGGTGAATGGTGAAAGACAAATAATAAAAAAATATGGAGAGAGAGTGAGGTGGATAAATAATAAAATGTGAAATGACTAAAATAGTTTATTAAATAATGTATGTATCTAACAGTTTTATGCAATTAAAGGGTATTTTAGTAATTTAAACTGATGACGGTTACATAAACATGTTGAGCCTTAATAATATAGATATACTTAATATTGTTATCCTTAAATAGTAAAATATTGTATATTAATCCGTCACATTTATAACCGACCATTTATATTTTTACTTTATAACTGCAGATTGTCTTTTTCTTTAATCCGATCGAGATTGTTGGATCAAACGCATACACAGTTGTTACCTTCATTAATCTCATCTGCGGTATGTTTGTGTTTTATTTTTTTTTGAATTTGTTACTGATGAGTTGTTCCTATTCATAATTATGTTGTAACACTGGATTGTGTCTACTAGATTTGTGTGTAGTATAATATTGTATAGCGCTACTATAGCATTTAGTTAATATTGTATAGTCAAAATCATCATATGTATACTATACATACTGGATCGGTCTTGCGTGAAGTAGTATATAATTGTATATGCAAAATTTAGCATTTCATTAATCTTACCAAATATTGTGTAACGCCAACAAATTGTGTTCAGCTCATAGTCAGTTGTTTACTAAATTATATTAGTTATTATTTGCACTATATTAATTTTAGTATTATTAAATGTTGAATTGTAAATTGTTTGGCGTTATGTAAATGTTATTAGAAAAATTTATTTTTCTATGATTTCTATTTTATAATCTATAAATTTTATAGTTAAATGCTTGACTCCTAAACATTAGTTAACTATGATTTATCTTTTAACTTTTATCATTTTAGAGTTACATGTTCCACTCCTAACCATTAGTTAAATATCCAAAATATTTAACTATTATTACGAATAATAGTTAGATTCATAAGAGATTCCTTAATAACGAAAACTCAATTCAAATTAATGTTATTATTATTTAAATTTGACACGCACTTAATATTAATTACTGCATTGTTGTTAGACTGAATTAATGTTAATGAAAATTCACCATTTATTATGTAATAACTAAAAGGCAACGATGTTAGTCCTCTTTATGAATGGATAAACTTCTACTATATAAATTAAATTAACTCAACTTATGCCAACTCAGGGTATAATAACGACATTAATTCTTTATTTTATAATAAAATTAAAGTGATTCAAACCATTTTGTATCTACATCTACATTTATATATTCAACATTAAATATTATTTTCTATACGTTGTATAGGTATACATTCGGCCGTACAATATGCATCCGTCACCATCACAGAGTCGTCCTCGACGTACGTGTAATGTTATATTGACATATATACTTTTGTCTACGTTATATTTCATATAATAATATTTTCTTAAACAATATTACTAGAATCATTTCGGTTAACTGCTATTCGAAGACTTGCCCGCATGTCGGTACCGGTACAAGATAATTCAGGAGCTGGTTCTTCTACATCCCATCCAATGGGTAATTCGATGGAAGTTGGTGTACATCATTCAAACAACTTTCAAGGTATATATTACAAAAATTGTAGGGCACAAAATTAAACATATTTTATATGTTATGTATTTGAGTATCAATACAACGTATTATACTTATACTGATTGTAACAATGCATACAATTGTTACTTTCACAAAACATGATATAACGTATTACCCAAATTGTAGGGTACCTAATTGATTTCAATTAATCTTCTCACCACTTTCTTAATGTTAATCATTATGTGCGCATTATAGTATATAAAAACATTAATCTTTTCTACAGTGTTACCTGCAACAGCAGGAAGAAGAGGATATCATTGTATTGCTCGAGATTTTCAAGAGGGTGTGGATTCTCTAAGATACGTTCTTAGGGATCCTACATTCTGTAACAAATGTTCAGCCAAGCGTTTCCACCACGAGATTGTCAGTATATGTTGCATGAATGGTCGGATTGCTCTACCGGTCCACTCTTCTCCACCAGCTATGTTGGAATTATTTGAAGATCCAACTGTTGATGGAAATCACTTTAGGCACAACATTCGTGCTTATAATCATGTCTTCTCTTTTACCTCAATGGGCGTGAATGTGGATGAAAGCTTGGTGGCAGGTAGTCGGGGGATATATACATTTCGAGCTCAGGGATCAATATATCATCAAATTGGTTCTCTTCTACCCTCTGAAGACGAACGACCGAGATATCTACAAACATATATATACGATACAGAGCATGAATTAGAGAACCGGCTATCTGAAAATTCTACATTAAAGGTTACAGTATTGGAGCGAATAACTGCAATACTCAATGACGTAAATCCATTTGTGCATCACTTTCGACAATTATCTACAAGGTCTGATATACATCAGTGTCGTTTAATTATAAGAGAACAACCACGTCATATGCATCAGTACGCAATACCCACTGCTCCACAAGTAGCTGCAATTATAGTTGGAGGAGATGATATGACTGAGATTCGCAGTCGTGATTTTATCGTTCAAAGACAATCCGGTGATCTAATAACTGTACAAGATACGAGCGGCTATTATGATCCCCTTCAATATCCAATACTACTTCCTCACGGACTTTATGGTTGGACGTTTGATGAAGAACGCAGATCAACACGTGCTGTAACATGTCGTGACTATTATGCTTTTATGCTACAGGTAGAGTCTTTCTTCATTCTCTTTTAATTACATTTCTTACCTAAATAATAATTTATTTATTATCATTTTTTTCCTGTAATTTAATACGTCAGTTTGTTCTTACAGATTAGAGAACATATTTCAAAATCTCTACTTCTCCGTGGTGGACGACTTATGCAACAATATGTGGTCGATCAGTATGTTAAAATTGAATCACATAAACTTCGTTGGGTTCGTAATAATCAAAACACTATCAGGGCTGATGCTTACCAAGGCCTTCAGGACTCTTTTACTGCAGGAAATCATGACACAGGTGACTACTTCAATTTATGTTTTTTACTGTCTATAGTGAATGATACACTAACATGAAATTACTACATGTACAATGTTTGTTGCAACGAAGGCATGGTTGGACGGAGGACAATACTACCATCATCCTTTGTTGGATCCAACCGTGATATGTTTGAAAGATATTCAGATGCAATGGCTTTGGTACGTGCTTTTGGAAAACCAGACATCTTCATCACAATGACATGCAATCCTTCGTGGGAAGAAATTACTAATGAACTACTACAATTTCAGGTAAAGCGCGTCGGTGAATGGATTGAGAACGAGCAGTAATTGTGCACGTGGTCTAGGGACCACAATAATAGGCAGTTTATAGGGAAAGTTCGATGTATTAAAATTATCTAGGGATAATAATAATTGGTGCACCCATCATGTTAGAGTGCATTATGTATTACCGTTAATTAACCGTATACATTAACAATAGTATTAAAAATATTAATACTATTGTTAATATTTATCCGTGATAACGTGAAGTATCATATATATTGACCGGGTCTATATTGATTAACGCCGTATAGGGGTCGGGTATTGACGGATTAACATGGTAAAAACATTAAAGTTACGTATAAACATGTCTAGCAAATATATTTATGTAATTCATTTAACCCATTTTTATGAAGCAGATTACATTTATGCCTTTAACTCTATAATCATATCTACAATATATATTAATCTGCTATGGTTAATACTATATATTAAAAATATTATTTTTGTCACATATTTATCGCCTTTACAAACTTAGGACGGCGTATTTGAGAAATTTTCCCTATAATTAACTAAGAATCATGTTTACATTACGACAGTTTATGTCGTAATGTAAACAACAGTCTAGCAGATATTGCATACATGTTTGATCATTTATTCACTACTAAACGAATTATAATAGGGAAAACTCCACCACTAAGTAAATTCTCGTAAGAGTGATCAATATAATTAATATTGAGTGAGCAACCCCGTTCTCATATATTGATAGTGTTATATGTTCCCCCCACTATGCTATATTATTAAGGCTGAACATGTTTATGTAACCGCCAGCAGTTTAAATTACTAAAATACTCTTTAATTGCATAAAACTGTTAAATACATACATTATTTAATAAACTATTTTAGTCATTTCACATTTTATTATTTTATTATTTATCCACATCACTCTCTCTCCATATTATTTTATTAATTTTATTCCACCATCCACATCCATTTTTTATAATTGGAGAGATACGTATTAACCAACTACACCCTTATCACTATCTCTTTCGTTTTTCTCATACATTATTTTTTTTTTATATCGCTAACAAATGAAATTATATTTTCACTTTATTGGACATTAAGAGAACAGTCAATGTAAAGACTTAAATCACTTATAAAAGTTATAATATCATCTACACCTGAGAAAATTTAGATTGAATTAGTATTTCAAATATGCATTATCTATTATTTGAAATTTAAAATGTACAATATAATCAAGTGTGAAATTTAAATTCGAGTAGAAGAAGAAAACACATTTATTATTTATCCAATTTTTTAAAAAATATTTTATTTAATTTAATTACTATATTTGTTATTTTATATAACTTTACAATTTTAAATAATAATGATAATTATATATTATGTTCTCAAGTCGTCATATTTTTCTTTTGGTAATTGTGACTTTTTTAACGTTTCTACAATTAATTATATATAATTTTTTCTTCAAAACATTCTCTCTTCTTTCCAAGAAGTTAAAAAAAATTGAATTGTGAGCATTGTTGTTATAAAAATACCTTTCATCTATAAATTAAAATAGAATTATAATCGATCAAAATTTACTATATTTATATGTTGAATATACATAATCTACCGCGTGAAAATATTATTAAGGCTGAACATGTTTATGTAACCGTCAGCAGTTTAAATTACTAAAATACTCTTTAATTGCATAAAACTGTTAAATACATACATTATTTAATAAACTATTTTAGTCATTTCACATTTTATTATTTTATTATTTATCAACATCACTCTCTCTCCATATTATTTTATTAATTTTATTCCACCATCCACATCCATTTTTTATAATTGGAGAGATACGTATTAACCAACTACACCCTTATCACTATCTCTTTCGTTTTTCTCATACATTATTTTTTTTTTATATCGCTAACAAATGAAATTATATTTTCACTTTATTGGACATTAAGAGAACAGTCAATCTAAAGACTTAAATCACTTATAAAAGTTATAATATCATCTACACCTGAGAAAATTTAGATTGAATTAGTATTTCAAATATGCATTATCTATTATTTGAAATTTAAAATGTACAATATAATCAAGTGTGAAATTTAAATTCGAGTAGAAGAAGAAAACACATTTATTATTTATCCAATTTTTTAAAAAATATTTTATTTAATTTAATTACTATATTTGTTATTTTATATAACTTTACAATTTTAAATAATAATGATAATTATATATTATGTTCTCAAGTCGTCATATTTTTCTTTTGGTAATTGTGACTTTTTTAACGTTTCTACAATTAATTATATATAATTTTTTCTTCAAAACATTCTCTCTTCTTTCCAAGAAGTTAAAAAAAATTGAATTGTGAGCATTGTTGTTATAAAAATACCTTTCATCTATAAATTAAAATAGAATTATAATCGATCAAAATTTACTATATTTATATGTTGAATATACATAATCTACCGCGTGAAAATATTATTAAGGCTGAACATGTTTATGTAACCGCCAGCAGTTTAAATTACTAAAATACTCTTTAATTGCATAAAACTGTTAAATACATACATTATTTAATAAACTATTTTAGTCATTTCACATTTTATTATTTTATTATTTATCCACATCACTCTCTCTCCATATTATTTTATTAATTTTATTCCACCATCCACATCCATTTTTTATAATTGGAGAGATACGTATTAACCAACTACACCCTTATCACTATCTCTTTCGTTTTTCTCATACATTATTTTTTTTTTATATCGCTAACAAATGAAATTATATTTTCACTTTATTGGACATTAAGAGAACAGTCAATCTAAAGACTTAAATCACTTATAAAAGTTATAATATCATCTACACCTGAGAAAATTTAGATTGAATTAGTATTTCAAATATGCATTATCTATTATTTGAAATTTAAAATGTACAATATAATCAAGTGTGAAATTTAAATTCGAGTAGAAGAAGAAAACACATTTATTATTTATCCAATTTTTTAAAAAATATTTTATTTAATTTAATTACTATATTTGTTATTTTATATAACTTTACAATTTTAAATAATAATGATAATTATATATTATGTTCTCAAGTCGTCATATTTTTCTTTTGGTAATTGTGACTTTTTTAACGTTTCTACAATTAATTATATATAATTTTTTCTTCAAAACATTCTCTCTTCTTTCCAAGAAGTTAAAAAAAATTGAATTGTGAGCATTGTTGTTATAAAAATACCTTTCATCTATAAATTAAAATAGAATTATAATCGATCAAAATTTACTATATTTATATGTTGAATATACATAATCTACCGCGTGAAAATATTATTAAGGCTGAACATGTTTATGTAACCGCCAGCAGTTTAAATTACTAAAATACTCTTTAATTGCATAAAACTGTTAAATACATACATTATTTAATAAACTATTTTAGTCATTTCACATTTTATTATTTTATTATTTATCCACATCACTCTCTCTCCATATTATTTTATTAATTTTATTCCACCATCCACATCCATTTTTTATAATTGGAGAGATACGTATTAACCAACTACACCCTTATCACTATCTCTTTCGTTTTTCTCATACATTATTTTTTTTTTATATCGCTAACAAATGAAATTATATTTTCACTTTATTGGACATTAAGAGAACAGTCAATCTAAAGACTTAAATCACTTATAAAAGTTATAATATCATCTACACCTGAGAAAATTTAGATTGAATTAGTATTTCAAATATGCATTATCTATTATTTGAAATTTAAAATGTACAATATAATCAAGTGTGAAATTTAAATTCGAGTAGAAGAAGAAAACACATTTATTATTTATCCAATTTTTTAAAAAATATTTTATTTAATTTAATTACTATATTTGTTATTTTATATAACTTTACAATTTTAAATAATAATGATAATTATATATTATGTTCTCAAGTCGTCATATTTTTCTTTTGGTAATTGTGACTTTTTTAACGTTTCTACAATTAATTATATATAATTTTTTCTTCAAAACATTCTCTCTTCTTTCCAAGAAGTTAAAAAAAATTGAATTGTGAGCATTGTTGTTATAAAAATACCTTTCATCTATAAATTAAAATAGAATTATAATCGATCAAAATTTACTATATTTATATGTTGAATATACATAATCTACCGCGTGAAAATATTATTAAGGCTGAACATGTTTATGTAACCGCCAGCAGTTTAAATTACTAAAATACTCTTTAATTGCATAAAACTGTTAAATACATACATTATTTAATAAACTATTTTAGTCATTTCACATTTTATTATTTTATTATTTATCCACATCACTCTCTCTCCATATTATTTTATTAATTTTATTCCACCATCCACATCCATTTTTTATAATTGGAGAGATACGTATTAACCAACTACACCCTTATCACTATCTCTTTCGTTTTTCTCATACATTATTTTTTTTTTATATCGCTAACAAATGAAATTATATTTTCACTTTATTGGACATTAAGAGAACAGTCAATCTAAAGACTTAAATCACTTATAAAAGTTATAATATCATCTACACCTGAGAAAATTTAGATTGAATTAGTATTTCAAATATGCATTATCTATTATTTGAAATTTAAAATGTACAATATAATCAAGTGTGAAATTTAAATTCGAGTAGAAGAAGAAAACACATTTATTATTTATCCAATTTTTTAAAAAATATTTTATTTAATTTAATTACTATATTTGTTATTTTATATAACTTTACAATTTTAAATAATAATGATAATTATATATTATGTTCTCAAGTCGTCATATTTTTCTTTTGGTAATTGTGACTTTTTTAACGTTTCTACAATTAATTATATATAATTTTTTCTTCAAAACATTCTCTCTTCTTTCCAAGAAGTTAAAAAAAATTGAATTGTGAGCATTGTTGTTATAAAAATACCTTTCATCTATAAATTAAAATAGAATTATAATCGATCAAAATTTACTATATTTATATGTTGAATATACATAATCTACCGCGTGAAAATATTATTAAGGCTGAACATGTTTATGTAACCGCCAGCAGTTTAAATTACTAAAATACTCTTTAATTGCATAAAACTGTTAAATACATACATTATTTAATAAACTATTTTAGTCATTTCACATTTTATTATTTTATTATTTATCCACATCACTCTCTCTCCATATTATTTTATTAATTTTATTCCACCATCCACATCCATTTTTTATAATTGGAGAGATACGTATTAACCAACTACACCCTTATCACTATCTCTTTCGTTTTTCTCATACATTATTTTTTTTTTATATCGCTAACAAATGAAATTATATTTTCACTTTATTGGACATTAAGAGAACAGTCAATCTAAAGACTTAAATCACTTATAAAAGTTATAATATCATCTACACCTGAGAAAATTTAGATTGAATTAGTATTTCAAATATGCATTATCTATTATTTGAAATTTAAAATGTACAATATAATCAAGTGTGAAATTTAAATTCGAGTAGAAGAAGAAAACACATTTATTATTTATCCAATTTTTTAAAAAATATTTTATTTAATTTAATTACTATATTTGTTATTTTATATAACTTTACAATTTTAAATAATAATGATAATTATATATTATGTTCTCAAGTCGTCATATTTTTCTTTTGGTAATTGTGACTTTTTTAACGTTTCTACAATTAATTATATATAATTTTTTCTTCAAAACATTCTCTCTTCTTTCCAAGAAGTTAAAAAAAATTGAATTGTGAGCATTGTTGTTATAAAAATACCTTTCATCTATAAATTAAAATAGAATTATAATCGATCAAAATTTACTATATTTATATGTTGAATATACATAATCTACCGCGTGAAAATATTATTAAGGCTGAACATGTTTATGTAACCGCCAGCAGTTTAAATTACTAAAATACTCTTTAATTGCATAAAACTGTTAAATACATACATTATTTAATAAACTATTTTAGTCATTTCACATTTTATTATTTTATTATTTATCCACATCACTCTCTCTCCATATTATTTTATTAATTTTATTCCACCATCCACATCCATTTTTTATAATTGGAGAGATACGTATTAACCAACTACACCCTTATCACTATCTCTTTCGTTTTTCTCATACATTATTTTTTTTTTATATCGCTAACAAATGAAATTATATTTTCACTTTATTGGACATTAAGAGAACAGTCAATCTAAAGACTTAAATCACTTATAAAAGTTATAATATCATCTACACCTGAGAAAATTTAGATTGAATTAGTATTTCAAATATGCATTATCTATTATTTGAAATTTAAAATGTACAATATAATCAAGTGTGAAATTTAAATTCGAGTAGAAGAAGAAAACACATTTATTATTTATCCAATTTTTTAAAAAATATTTTATTTAATTTAATTACTATATTTGTTATTTTATATAACTTTACAATTTTAAATAATAATGATAATTATATATTATGTTCTCAAGTCGTCATATTTTTCTTTTGGTAATTGTGACTTTTTTAACGTTTCTACAATTAATTATATATAATTTTTTCTTCAAAACATTCTCTCTTCTTTCCAAGAAGTTAAAAAAAATTGAATTGTGAGCATTGTTGTTATAAAAATACCTTTCATCTATAAATTAAAATAGAATTATAATCGATCAAAATTTACTATATTTATATGTTGAATATACATAATCTACCGCGTGAAAATATTATTAAGGCTGAACATGTTTATGTAACCGCCAGCAGTTTAAATTACTAAAATACTCTTTAATTGCATAAAACTGTTAAATACATACATTATTTAATAAACTATTTTAGTCATTTCACATTTTATTATTTTATTATTTATCCACATCACTCTCTCTCCATATTATTTTATTAATTTTATTCCACCATCCACATCCATTTTTTATAATTGGAGAGATACGTATTAACCAACTACACCCTTATCACTATCTCTTTCGTTTTTCTCATACATTATTTTTTTTTTATATCGCTAACAAATGAAATTATATTTTCACTTTATTGGACATTAAGAGAACAGTCAATCTAAAGACTTAAATCACTTATAAAAGTTATAATATCATCTACACCTGAGAAAATTTAGATTGAATTAGTATTTCAAATATGCATTATCTATTATTTGAAATTTAAAATGTACAATATAATCAAGTGTGAAATTTAAATTCGAGTAGAAGAAGAAAACACATTTATTATTTATCCAATTTTTTAAAAAATATTTTATTTAATTTAATTACTATATTTGTTATTTTATATAACTTTACAATTTTAAATAATAATGATAATTATATATTATGTTCTCAAGTCGTCATATTTTTCTTTTGGTAATTGTGACTTTTTTAACGTTTCTACAATTAATTATATATAATTTTTTCTTCAAAACATTCTCTCTTCTTTCCAAGAAGTTAAAAAAAATTGAATTGTGAGCATTGTTGTTATAAAAATACCTTTCATCTATAAATTAAAATAGAATTATAATCGATCAAAATTTACTATATTTATATGTTGAATATACATAATCTACCGCGTGAAAATATTATTAAGGCTGAACATGTTTATGTAACCGCCAGCAGTTTAAATTACTAAAATACTCTTTAATTGCATAAAACTGTTAAATACATACATTATTTAATAAACTATTTTAGTCATTTCACATTTTATTATTTTATTATTTATCCACATCACTCTCTCTCCATATTATTTTATTAATTTTATTCCACCATCCACATCCATTTTTTATAATTGGAGAGATACGTATTAACCAACTACACCCTTATCACTATCTCTTTCGTTTTTCTCATACATTATTTTTTTTTTATATCGCTAACAAATGAAATTATATTTTCACTTTATTGGACATTAAGAGAACAGTCAATCTAAAGACTTAAATCACTTATAAAAGTTATAATATCATCTACACCTGAGAAAATTTAGATTGAATTAGTATTTCAAATATGCATTATCTATTATTTGAAATTTAAAATGTACAATATAATCAAGTGTGAAATTTAAATTCGAGTAGAAGAAGAAAACACATTTATTATTTATCCAATTTTTTTAAAAATATTTTATTTAATTTAATTACTATATTTGTTATTTTATATAACTTTACAATTTTAAATAATAATGATAATTATATATTATGTTCTCAAGTCGTCATATTTTTCTTTTGGTAATTGTGACTTTTTTAACGTTTCTACAATTAATTATATATAATTTTTTCTTCAAAACATTCTCTCTTCTTTCCAAGAAGTTAAAAAAAATTGAATTGTGAGCATTGTTGTTATAAAAATACCTTTCATCTATAAATTAAAATAGAATTATAATCGATCAAAATTTACTATATTTATATGTTGAATATACATAATCTACCGCGTGAAAATATTATTAAGGCTGAACATGTTTATGTAACCGCCAGCAGTTTAAATTACTAAAATACTCTTTAATTGCATAAAACTGTTAAATACATACATTATTTAATAAACTATTTTAGTCATTTCACATTTTATTATTTTATTATTTATCCACATCACTCTCTCTCCATATTATTTTATTAATTTTATTCCACCATCCACATCCATTTTTTATAATTGGAGAGATACGTATTAACCAACTACACCCTTATCACTATCTCTTTCGTTTTTCTCATACATTATTTTTTTTTTATATCGCTAACAAATGAAATTATATTTTCACTTTATTGGACATTAAGAGAACAGTCAATCTAAAGACTTAAATCACTTATAAAAGTTATAATATCATCTACACCTGAGAAAATTTAGATTGAATTAGTATTTCAAATATGCATTATCTATTATTTGAAATTTAAAATGTACAATATAATCAAGTGTGAAATTTAAATTCGAGTAGAAGAAGAAAACACATTTATTATTTATCCAATTTTTTAAAAAATATTTTATTTAATTTAATTACTATATTTGTTATTTTATATAACTTTACAATTTTAAATAATAATGATAATTATATATTATGTTCTCAAGTCGTCATATTTTTCTTTTGGTAATTGTGACTTTTTTAACGTTTCTACAATTAATTATATATAATTTTTTCTTCAAAACATTCTCTCTTCTTTCCAAGAAGTTAAAAAAAATTGAATTGTGAGCATTGTTGTTATAAAAATACCTTTCATCTATAAATTAAAATAGAATTATAATCGATCAAAATTTACTATATTTATATGTTGAATATACATAATCTACCGCGTGAAAATATTATTAAGGCTGAACATGTTTATGTAACCGCCAGCAGTTTAAATTACTAAAATACTCTTTAATTGCATAAAACTGTTAAATACATACATTATTTAATAAACTATTTTAGTCATTTCACATTTTATTATTTTATTATTTATCCACATCACTCTCTCTCCATATTATTTTATTAATTTTATTCCACCATCCACATCCATTTTTTATAATTGGAGAGATACGTATTAACCAACTACACCCTTATCACTATCTCTTTCGTTTTTCTCATACATTATTTTTTTTTTATATCGCTAACAAATGAAATTATATTTTCACTTTATTGGACATTAAGAGAACAGTCAATCTAAAGACTTAAATCACTTATAAAAGTTATAATATCATCTACACCTGAGAAAATTTAGATTGAATTAGTATTTCAAATATGCATTATCTATTATTTGAAATTTAAAATGTACAATATAATCAAGTGTGAAATTTAAATTCGAGTAGAAGAAGAAAACACATTTATTATTTATCCAATTTTTTAAAAAATATTTTATTTAATTTAATTACTATATTTGTTATTTTATATAACTTTACAATTTTAAATAATAATGATAATTATATATTATGTTCTCAAGTCGTCATATTTTTCTTTTGGTAATTGTGACTTTTTTAACGTTTCTACAATTAATTATATATAATTTTTTCTTCAAAACATTCTCTCTTCTTTCCAAGAAGTTAAAAAAAATTGAATTGTGAGCATTGTTGTTATAAAAATACCTTTCATCTATAAATTAAAATAGAATTATAATCGATCAAAATTTACTATATTTATATGTTGAATATACATAATCTACCGCGTGAAAATATTATTAAGGCTGAACATGTTTATGTAACCGCCAGCAGTTTAAATTACTAAAATACTCTTTAATTGCATAAAACTGTTAAATACATACATTATTTAATAAACTATTTTAGTCATTTCACATTTTATTATTTTATTATTTATCCACATCACTCTCTCTCCATATTATTTTATTAATTTTATTCCACCATCCACATCCATTTTTTATAATTGGAGAGATACGTATTAACCAACTACACCCTTATCACTATCTCTTTCGTTTTTCTCATACATTATTTTTTTTTTATATCGCTAACAAATGAAATTATATTTTCACTTTATTGGACATTAAGAGAACAGTCAATCTAAAGACTTAAATCACTTATAAAAGTTATAATATCATCTACACCTGAGAAAATTTAGATTGAATTAGTATTTCAAATATGCATTATCTATTATTTGAAATTTAAAATGTACAATATAATCAAGTGTGAAATTTAAATTCGAGTAGAAGAAGAAAACACATTTATTATTTATCCAATTTTTTAAAAAATATTTTATTTAATTTAATTACTATATTTGTTATTTTATATAACTTTACAATTTTAAATAATAATGATAATTATATATTATGTTCTCAAGTCGTCATATTTTTCTTTTGGTAATTGTGACTTTTTTAACGTTTCTACAATTAATTATATATAATTTTTTCTTCAAAACATTCTCTCTTCTTTCCAAGAAGTTAAAAAAAATTGAATTGTGAGCATTGTTGTTATAAAAATACCTTTCATCTATAAATTAAAATAGAATTATAATCGATCAAAATTTACTATATTTATATGTTGAATATACATAATCTACCGCGTGAAAATATTATTAAGGCTGAACATGTTTATGTAACCGCCAGCAGTTTAAATTACTAAAATACTCTTTAATTGCATAAAACTGTTAAATACATACATTATTTAATAAACTATTTTAGTCATTTCACATTTTATTATTTTATTATTTATCCACATCACTCTCTCTCCATATTATTTTATTAATTTTATTCCACCATCCACATCCATTTTTTATAATTGGAGAGATACGTATTAACCAACTACACCCTTATCACTATCTCTTTCGTTTTTCTCATACATTATTTTTTTTTTATATCGCTAACAAATGAAATTATATTTTCACTTTATTGGACATTAAGAGAACAGTCAATCTAAAGACTTAAATCACTTATAAAAGTTATAATATCATCTACACCTGAGAAAATTTAGATTGAATTAGTATTTCAAATATGCATTATCTATTATTTGAAATTTAAAATGTACAATATAATCAAGTGTGAAATTTAAATTCGAGTAGAAGAAGAAAACACATTTATTATTTATCCAATTTTTTAAAAAATATTTTATTTAATTTAATTACTATATTTGTTATTTTATATAACTTTACAATTTTAAATAATAATGATAATTATATATTATGTTCTCAAGTCGTCATATTTTTCTTTTGGTAATTGTGACTTTTTTAACGTTTCTACAATTAATTATATATAATTTTTTCTTCAAAACATTCTCTCTTCTTTCCAAGAAGTTAAAAAAAATTGAATTGTGAGCATTGTTGTTATAAAAATACCTTTCATCTATAAATTAAAATAGAATTATAATCGATCAAAATTTACTATATTTATATGTTGAATATACATAATCTACCGCGTGAAAATATTATTAAGGCTGAACATGTTTATGTAACCGCCAGCAGTTTAAATTACTAAAATACTCTTTAATTGCATAAAACTGTTAAATACATACATTATTTAATAAACTATTTTAGTCATTTCACATTTTATTATTTTATTATTTATCCACATCACTCTCTCTCCATATTATTTTATTAATTTTATTCCACCATCCACATCCATTTTTTATAATTGGAGAGATACGTATTAACCAACTACACCCTTATCACTATCTCTTTCGTTTTTCTCATACATTATTTTTTTTTTATATCGCTAACAAATGAAATTATATTTTCACTTTATTGGACATTAAGAGAACAGTCAATCTAAAGACTTAAATCACTTATAAAAGTTATAATATCATCTACACCTGAGAAAATTTAGATTGAATTAGTATTTCAAATATGCATTATCTATTATTTGAAATTTAAAATGTACAATATAATCAAGTGTGAAATTTAAATTCGAGTAGAAGAAGAAAACACATTTATTATTTATCCAATTTTTTAAAAAATATTTTATTTAATTTAATTACTATATTTGTTATTTTATATAACTTTACAATTTTAAATAATAATGATAATTATATATTATGTTCTCAAGTCGTCATATTTTTCTTTTGGTAATTGTGACTTTTTTAACGTTTCTACAATTAATTATATATAATTTTTTCTTCAAAACATTCTCTCTTCTTTCCAAGAAGTTAAAAAAAATTGAATTGTGAGCATTGTTGTTATAAAAATACCTTTCATCTATAAATTAAAATAGAATTATAATCGATCAAAATTTACTATATTTATATGTTGAATATACATAATCTACCGCGTGAAAATATTATTAAGGCTGAACATGTTTATGTAACCGCCAGCAGTTTAAATTACTAAAATACTCTTTAATTGCATAAAACTGTTAAATACATACATTATTTAATAAACTATTTTAGTCATTTCACATTTTATTATTTTATTATTTATCAACATCACTCTCTCTCCATATTATTTTATTAATTTTATTCCACCATCCACATCCATTTTTTATAATTGGAGAGATACGTATTAACCAACTACACCCTTATCACTATCTCTTTCGTTTTTCTCATACATTATTTTTTTTTTATATCGCTAACAAATGAAATTATATTTTCACTTTATTGGACATTAAGAGAACAGTCAATCTAAAGACTTAAATCACTTATAAAAGTTATAATATCATCTACACCTGAGAAAATTTAGATTGAATTAGTATTTCAAATATGCATTATCTATTATTTGAAATTTAAAATGTACAATATAATCAAGTGTGAAATTTAAATTCGAGTAGAAGAAGAAAACACATTTATTATTTATCCAATTTTTTAAAAAATATTTTATTTAATTTAATTACTATATTTGTTATTTTATATAACTTTACAATTTTAAATAATAATGATAATTATATATTATGTTCTCAAGTCGTCATATTTTTCTTTTGGTAATTGTGACTTTTTTAACGTTTCTACAATTAATTATATATAATTTTTTCTTCAAAACATTCTCTCTTCTTTCCAAGAAGTTAAAAAAAATTGAATTGTGAGCATTGTTGTTATAAAAATACCTTTCATCTATAAATTAAAATAGAATTATAATCGATCAAAATTTACTATATTTATATGTTGAATATACATAATCTATCGCGTGAAAATATTATTAAGGCTGAACATGTTTATGTAACCGCCAGCAGTTTAAATTACTAAAATACTTTTTAATTGCATAAAACTGTTAAATACATACATTATTTAATAAACTATTTTAGTCATTTCACATTTTATTATTTTATTATTTATCCACATCACTCTCTCTCCATATTATTTTATTAATTTTATTCCATCATCCACATCCATTTTTTATAATTGGAGAGATACGTATTAACCAACTACACCCTTATCACTATCTCTTTCGTTTTTCGCATACACTATTTTTTTTTATATCGCTAACAAATGAAATTATATTTTCACTTAATTGGACATTAAGAGAACAGTCAATCTAAAGACTTAAATCACTTATAAAAGTTATAATATCATCTACACCTGAGAAAATTTAGATTGAATTAGTATTTCAAATATGCATTATCTATTATTTGAAATTTAAAATGTACAATATAATCAAGTGTGAAATTTAAATTCGAGTAGAAGAAGAAAACACATTTATTATTTATCCAATTTTTTAAAAAATATTTTATTTAATTTAATTACTATATTTGTTATTTTATATAACTTTACAATTTTAAATAATAATGATAATTATATATTATGTTCTCAAGTCGTCATATTTTTCTTTTGGTAATTGTGACTTTTTTAACGTTTCTACAATTAATTATATATAATTTTTTCTTCAAAACATTCTCTCTTCTTTCCAAGAAGTTAAAAAAAATTGAATTGTGAGCATTGTTGTTATAAAAATACCTTTCATCTATAAATTAAAATAGAATTATAATCGATCAAAATTTACTATATTTATATGTTGAATATACATAATCTATCGCGTGAAACAAGAAATACAAACAAAATCAAATTTGAAAGGAGATATTTCATTAATGTATATACTTTTTATATTGATAATTATAAATTATATAGTATTTTCAAATAATGATATTATTAAAATGTTTAAAAAATCATACTTTTTTATTATTATTATTAATATTAATGAATAAATGATTCTAGCTGCCCAAAGTTGTTAATATGTTATTACTCTAAACTAATATTATCCAAAATTTAGGTATTACATGTCGAGAAAAAAGTAACAAAAATATTTTACTACAAAATTAAAATAACTCCAGTGATGTGTTGAAATAATATTTTACGAATTACTGAAATATAAAAATCAATATTAATTTCCAGTGTTTATTATTTATTATATTTACAAAATATTTTTGGGATTGGTCAAATTTAGATTCTATGAGTATTTCTTTACTTAACTCTACATTTCAAATATATCTAAAATTAACATATGAATTTACCTAAATCTCAACCCTACTTTATGAACTCAGGAAATATTAAAGTAAAATAACTCTGAAAATATCAAAATAAAAAATAAAGGAAAAATTTAATCAAATATATCTAATTTTATTTGTTGGGTAAATTTTTCTGGTAATTTCTTGATGTTGTCACAGTAGATTTTTGATAATCGTCGTTTCATAGACATGGTAGTGAGTTTGTTAAGTGATCTTAAGAGTATATTAAATGTATTCACTGACATGTTCGAAATTATGAGACAGTTGGTTAAGGCATGCGTCTTAAATTATAGATACTGACAGCGCCCAGGTTCAAATCCCGGAGATATCGACACTATAATAACCAAAGAAAGGTTAGATGTCGGGAGTATAATACTCAAACAAAGGTCAGATGTCGGGAGTATAATACTCAAAGAAAGATCGGATGTCAGGAGTATAGAACTCAAAGAAATGTCGGATGTCAGGAGTATAATACTCAAAGAAAGGTCGGATGTCGGGAGTAAAATACTCAAAGAAATGTCGATCGGATATCGGGAGTAAAATACTCAAAGAAAGGCTGGTTGGATGCCAAAAGTAAAATACGTATTTTGTCCAAATATCGACATATTTTTTTTTATCATTAGAAACAAATATGATAAATATTTATCATGCTTAAGGTGTTGATATGAGAATTAAACATTTGATAAATATATCTGAAATTAAAATATAATTAAACTTAACTCTGAAAATATCAAAGTAATAAACAAGAAATAAATTGATCAAATATATAATTTTATTTTTTTGTGCAAATTAGTGAGAATTTCTTGATGTTGTCATGGTAGATTTGTAATAGTAATTATTTTACAGACATGGTAGTGAACGTGTTAAGATACCTTAAGAGTATATTGAATGCATTCATTGACGAGTTCTGACTTATGAGCGTACGTCTTAAATCTCAAATAGTATGAGCGCATAGGACTGAATCCTACGAATGTTGTCTGAGTGAAAATACTCATAGAAAGTTCGAGGTTGGTATGAATACTCATAGAAAGTTCGATGTCGAGCATTAGCGATAATTGGTATGAGATGAGATAGTATGACATGATACATTAGTGAAAATTACTCATAGAATGTTCGAGATTGAGCATTATACGATAGTTTATATTATCATGATAGATTTGTAATAGTCGTTGTAATAGCCTATATGAATACTCATAGAAATTAGTTTGAGGTCGGGCATTACGCGATAGTTGATATGAGATGAGATATTATGACATGGTGTGTGAGTGAAAATACTCATAGTGTGACTATAAACAATGCGCAATGTCAACTTTATCAAATATCGACATATATTTGTTTGATCATATTCTTAGTAGCAAATATTTTAAAAAAATTGCTCGAGCAACCGGGACCAAGAACCACTACTAAAGAGGCTCCCGATTGCTCGAATAATTTTTTAAAAATATTTAAAACAAAATTAATTTTATTTAATTATATTAGGTAATTTAAGTTTAGTTTTACAATTCAAATAATATTTTTAATCAAGTGTTTAGAGTAATATTGGAATAAACTCAACGATGTACCTTCATAATATGTAGATAGGTGTTGCGTATATATATAGATATATCTAATTAACTACTAAACTATACTAAAATTTTTGTATTCCACTTAAGTGTATTTACCTAATGGTTATACTAGACCCCGGCACGCGCTACGCGCGTGCACGTTGTCGTCGTTGGTCGTGCGTGAAATCTTACGAGAACATGATCAACCCGACTCCTAGGATAATACAAGAGTTGATCACTTCATAAAAATATTATTAATGTAAAACTAAACTTAATTTGCATAAGATAATGGAATAATAAAATTTAAAAACTCCTACATATTTTTAAAAACTTGCTCGAGCGACCGGGATTCCTTTTGATAGTGTTATATGTTCCCGGTCGTTCAAGCAATTTTTTAAAATATTTAAGAGTTTTAAAATTTTATTATTTCATTATCTTATGCAAATTAAGTTTAGTTTTACATTAATAATATTTTTATGAAGTGATCAACTCTTTTATTATCCTAGGAGTCGGGTTGATCATGTTCTCGTAAGATTTCACGCGCGACCAACGACGACAACGTGCACGCGCGTAGCGCGTGCCGGGGTCTAGTTTTTTTTAAGACTAAATTTCTAACTGAACTTTTTGTACAGTACAAAAAGTTTGTTTTATCAATTGTTTTTGTTAAACTTGACAAAAATACTTTTGAAAATAATATAAAGTTTAGCATAAAATAACTTAAAATGTGAAATAATAAATTCTTAAATTTTAAAATAATCCACGCTATTAAAAACTATAACTCCAAACTACTGAAAGTGCAATTTGTGAATTCTTTTTTTAAAATTGGAAATTTTAAAATTTTCTTTTTTGAAAAATAAAAATTAAATTTTAATTTGTGAATTTTATGAAACTATTAGTCTTTATATAAAGATAGAGGTTATTTTAAAGTCTTTATATTAAATAGTTTATATACGTTTACAAAGCAAATTATAATTAGCTAAAAAAATGGATAAGAGTAACCATAAATGAATAGTAAATCCAACTCTAGTTTTGACTTCAAGTGGTCTTCTATTTTTGGTGTGTGAGATCTTTAAATATTTCGACCAAAAAAGAAAAGAAAATATTTGAATATTCAAGTGGACTCCTCTATGAATATGACCTATAATATTCAACTGGTGATTCCACATTTATTAAAATAACGATAAAATATTGCAAATTGCGCAACACAATAATATATTAATTTATCACTTACCATTTGCTTCATAATTAGTTTTTAGACCGAATTATCGATTAAAAAAACTTTTCCTTTTATTTAATCCTGGATGCATGCAAAGGAAGTTGTTAAATTGTGTCCATACTTTCAATTTTTTAATTAATTATAATTTAATTAAATCATTAGAAACAATTATGATTAAGATTGGCGGAGCCATCAATTTGAGATTATATTTCCAAAATGGAAAAAAAAAACAGCATTTTTCTTAGTATTTAATACAACGGGGAGTTTTGGACGTATTTGATTTGTTTACTGATCATACTAAGAGTAAATATATTTGAATTTTTTTAACATTTCTATCTAAATTACGCGAAAAAGAGTCTTAATCTCAACTGGTTCATCGTGTTTTTTGTTTTTTGTTTTTCCACTGAAATTACTACCTTCATTCCATATTCAAACTCGAGTTTTCAATGTCCAACATACATAATGAAAATAACGGAGGTGGATGCACAATCGCCCAGTTTTCTGGGCACATCCCCTGTCTCGATCGTCTCGCGACCCAATTGGCACACATGTTCGCCCTTCTCCGAACATGGTTCCATTGGAGTCCTTGGATTCCTTGAGCTAGCTCGAGTATGTCGGTGATGATGTGTTGTGTTGTCCATTCCCTTATCTCATCCGGTCTCTGTAGACTGTGGATAAGCACCTGTGAATCCGACTCAATAACAACATTACACCAATTACAAGCTAGAGCTAGTTCTACACTTTGTAAGATTGCCTTAGCTTCGATGGAAACCGCATTGAACCCACTCCCGCTGGAATTCCGCCCATTGATGATTCTACCTCTCCAGTCCCGAGCAATTACACCTGTTCCTGCTCGTCCCGATATAGGGTCCCACGCACCATCGCAATTGATTTTGACCTCCTGTTTCCTTGGCCTCCTCCATCGCTCCTGTCGGTTAGCTCCCGAACCGGTTCGCTCCTTCACCGCCTCCATGTGCACCTTCCAGGTTTCCTCCGTTAATGCTCGGGCAGCTTCCCTTACTCGCTCCGATCTCGGTTCGTCTCCATCATGTATCGCTCTGCACCGTTCTTTCCATATCTGCCACGTTAAAGTCTCGGCCACGAGCCTCCTTCTCCTTCCTGCTTCTCCCGTCCCTTCGGCCATCGCATGGATTGAATCCATCCATCTTGTCCTCTCGGTCTCGTCTCTCCAGGTCCAGGCGATTTTCATTTCGTCTCTCCAAGCTCGCCTTGCCCACGCACATTCCAGCAAGGCGTGTGGCTCGTCCTCATCCTCCATACAGAACGAGCATCTTCTCGTTACATTGATGCCCCTCCTCGCCAATACCGTTTGGACCGGTATCGCTCTGTGTCCCACCTGCCAAAAGAACGCCTTTACCTTGGGAATGGCCATGCTGCTCCAAATCTCCCCCCCACTGCTTCTCGGCTCGGTTCTGGATGCCCATGCCGAGGATTCGATCGTGTTCTTGGGCTTCCTCCTTGAGCTGCTTATACACATGTCTCGGCTTGACATCGCCTCCCTTATCCGTCGGCCACACCCACCGATCTTCTACCTCCCTTGATCGAAGGTGGATGGCCTTGATGGCCTTGCGGTCCCTTTCCGTTATGGCCTCCGATATTGGGTCCAAATTCCATCTCTTTGGATCGCCCACTATGAGCTGGCTTACCATCATCTTGTTGTTCGGCCCCCCTTGATCAAACTGGCTGACTTGCAATGCTGTGCTCCCCGGTATCCACCTGTCTTCAAATACCCTAATCGATCTTCCGTTTCCAACTTGCCATGTCCCGTACCGGTTCATTACATCCCTCCCATGGAGGATACTATTCCACGCCCACGATGGTCGTGCCCCTTTCTTAGCCTCCTTTAGATCCCCGTTCGGATAGTAAAGCCCTTTCATCACCCGTGCCCATAACGACCTTTGGTTGTTTTGAAGTCTAGCCGCCGTCTTTGTGAGCATCGCGGTATTGAAGTCCCAAAGATCTCGAAAGCCAATGCCGCCTAGGTGTTTGGGTAAAGTCATCTTTTTCCAACTTACCCAATGCATACTCCTTCTCTCGTTCTTCCCGTTCCACCAAAACCGTGCAATCATCTTGGCAATATCGTCACACCACGTTTTTGGCAATCTAAACAATGTCATTAGATAAGTCGGTATTGCATTCACAACCGCCTTCACAAGAACCTCCTTACCCGCCTTGTTTAGAAAAACTGATTTCCATCCGTGTATTTTTTTGAGGATCCGGTCCTTAATGTAGTTGAGGGCAGCCTTTTTTGATCTTCCCCACGTCGTCGGGATCCCCAAGTAGTTACCCGCATCGGCCACCTCCTTAATCCCTAGAGCCCATCGAACCCGCTCCTTGTTCTCCTCTCGGACTCTAGCTCCAAATTGTATGCAGGACTTGTCCAGGTTGACACTCTGACCCGAGGCCTTCCCGTATCCCTCTAATATATGTCTGAGTTCTTTTGCATTCCTCTCGTTCGCCTGAATGAAGAATATTGAATCGTCTGCGAACAGTAGGTGGTGAATGTCGGGGCATGTTCTCTTCATTTTGACTCCTTCGATCCTTCCTTCCTCCACTGCACGGCACATCTGTCTGGATAACACGTCAGCTATTAAAATAAACAGATATGGCGATAGTGGGTCGCCTTGCCTCAGGCCCCTCGTGGGCCTGAATCTCGCTGTGTGTTCTCCATTGATAACAACACTATATTGGACCGTCGTCATGCACTCCTCTATCCAGTTACACCATACCTGTGAGAATCCTAACCTTTTCAGAGTTTCAAGTACAAACCTCCATTCTACTCGGTCGTAAGCTTTGTTCATGTCAAGCTTGACCGCGCACTCCTCTCTGGTTACACTCGTGTTTGTCCTCATGTGATGAAAGACCTCGTGTGCGACAATAATGTTGTCGTGGATGAACCTGCCAGAGACAAATGCGCTTTGGAAAGGTGTTATAATATCAGGAAGGATGCTCTTTAATCTATTAGCAAGTACTTTGGATATTATTTTGTAGCTGAAGTTGCACAAGCTAATAGGCCTAAATTGCATAGGGTTAGTAGGATTGGGTACTTTTGGGATTAAAACAATGTCAGTGTAGCAAAAGCTAGGAGGTAAAGTGTTAGTTTGAAGAAAGAGTTTACCGCATTGAACACGTCCTCCCCCAGTATGTCCCAGAAGCGATGATAGAATAAGCCCGTGAAGCCGTCTGGTCCCGGGGCTTTATCGCCACCCAACTGAAAAGCTGCTTTTCTTACCTCCTCCCTGCTAACCCTCCTTGTAATCCTATCATTTATGCCCGCGTCTATCAGTCTTGGAATTCCCCTCAGCTGATCGTCCATCTCGCTGCAACCCTCCGTGCGAAAGATGTTTTTGAAGTACCTCAGACACTCCTCTCCGATCAGTTTCTCATTCTCAGTCCATGTTCCATCCCCAAGCTGTAGCCTTCTTATCTGATTTCCTCTTCTTCTTTGGATCGTAGCTTGGTGAAAGAAGTGTGTGTTTCGGTCCCCTCCCTTCAGCCATTGAACTCTTGATTTCTTTCTCCAATACTCCTCCTCCCCCTTCCATGCTTCTTCCAGCTCGCCTTTGACACGCTTCTCCTCCTCCCTTTCCTCCGGATCCAGCCTGCCCCTACTCTGTATTTTGTTCAGTATATCCTGGAGCTCATTGATCCTCTTCCTGAAATTCACCCTGTTGATTTTGCTCCATTTTTGTAGTTCAGTTCTGCATCGGCCCAATTTGCTCGTGATATGCTGTCCCGTCTCCCCTTCTAGCCTCCTCCTCCATGTATCTGTAATCAGCTCTCCACACTCCCTCTTCTCGAGCCACGCCCCTTCGAAACGGAACCTTCTTCTTCCTCTCCCCTCCTTCGGATCGAGTTCAATGATCAATGGGCAATGATCCGACCCTATTAGTAACTTGTGTGTAACTCTTAGGGTCGGGTACCTCCCTATTAAATCTGAGTTCCCTATAGCTCGATCAAGCCTTTCGCGGATCCTTTGGCTTCCCTCCCTATTGTTACACCATGTGTACGGTTGTCCCTTGAAGCCGAGATCCACAAGTTGGGTGTCTTGCATCATTTCGTTAAATGCCTCCATCATCCTGTGCTGTTTCGGTCTGCCACCCTCCTTCTCGGTTAGCCTCAAGATTTCATTGTAGTCACCCATGCATAACCATGCCCCCCTTCTGTTCCACGCAATTCTCTTCAGGTCCTCCCAGAGTCTCAGTCTATCCTCCCACCTGGTGCTTCCGTACACGCATGTCATGTGTATTAGACCTACCCCATTCTTTATTTTGACAGTCGTGTCAATCATTGATGGTCCGCTGCTGTGTATTGTGATCTCGACCTCGTCTGTCCACCATAGGGATAGTCCACCTGCTATTCCATTCGGTTCCACTTGAAACCCATTCTCCATTCTCAGTTTCCTTCTTACTCTTTCGCAGACCTCCTTGTTGTTCTTGGTTTCCATTAGGTAGATGATTGTCGGTTTGTGTCTTCTCCTTAGATCGGTTAGGTACGGAACTGTCAGGGCCGATCTAATCCCCCGACAGTTCCACAACAGGACATTCATTGAGAGGGGGGGCTGTTTGAGGACAGCCTCCCGAACCTTTGATCTCCGCTTGCTTCTCTTTGTTAAGGCTTTGTTCAATTGTTCTCTTTACCCCCAGCTTCTTTTTTCCAGCCCCTATCTTCTCCTTTGGTCTCCCCCGTTTACCCTCGCTCTGTTGTTCCTGGATTATCCTCTCGTCCCCAGTTTCCTGTCGTTGCCTCTTGGACCTGATGTTTTCCACGCTGTCTTCTTCAGATTCGGTATCCGCCTCATGCTTTCTTTTCAAGTTCACCTTTTGAAGTAACGGACTTAGGCCCGTTTGCAGCATCAAGATCCCACTCTCCCTTCCCGGGGAGTCGTCTGGTGACTCAACCATGTAGTATCCCTTACTCGGGCTGCCCCCCCAGCTTGTGTTTGACCCGCTGGTTCTGTTCCCCTGTTGTGTGCTCCGTGCCATCTCCTTTTCACAGTCCATCTCCTGAATTTCGATCGATCGCTTCCTCCCATACCACCCTTGCCCTTGAGTGTGCTTGCTTTCCAAACTTTCCCCTGTAGTTGTGACTATCTGTTCGGGTCCCCCGTATCCTCCTTTGTATCCCTCTGCACCGTACCTCAGAGCCTCGCGCATTGCCTGCCTTTTTGCCAATATTTTACTTAGATTGGGATGGTGTATTGTCATCCTTTGGGCGTCTGCCCCATCCTCCCTATTCTGCTTCCCCTTGCTGACTTCCTCCTTGCTATGTAGTGTGTATTCCGACTCCTCCATTGTGATGGCCAACAACTTTTCCGACTGTCTGTTTTCCCCTCTTGGTCTTAGTGGTGGCTGTTCCTGTCTCCCTGGGTCTTCCCATATCTCCATTGCCATACACCTCTCCTCTCCTCCTTCGGTGCATTCCGTTTCAGCTTCATCCCTTTTTGGCGTTTTTTTGTTCTCACTATCATTTCCCTTCCCTTCCCTTGTCGTCATCCTTTCCTTGCTACCTCTTTCCCGATCCGGTTGGTGTTTCTCCGGGATCATACCGTCGTCCCTTGTGCCTTCCTTGGATTGTTTAACTGCTGAGTTCTGTTCCCCACTTCTATTTTTTATCCTTTCCTCCTTCTCTTTCATCAGCTCACTCCATGTTTTCCTTCTATTGTCCACCTCTTCTTCCTTCCCCTTCCTTCCTAGTGTTCTGCTGTATTGTCCCCTCCGTTTTGGTCTGTCCGCCCTGATCCATGGACCATACATCGGCCCTCCTTCCTCCGTGTCGGCCTCCACAATTTTAGCTTTGCATCCTCTGTCACCATGACCAATTCTCCCGCACCCGAAGCAAAAATCTGGTAACCTCTCATACTTTATCTCTGCCCTCCCCCTTTCCCCGTTGTTTCTGGTATACCATACGCTTGCTAGCAGCGGATACATTACGTTGACTTCTACTTTGACCCGAAGAAAGTCCCTGTCCAGCCCTTTAGGCCCCAACACATCATCCACCCCTTTCACCTTTCCAACACACTCTCCAATCTTCTCTGCATTTTGGGTGCTAAACTTGTCCATCTCCAATCCATGAATTTGGATCCAGAAGTCGACTAAATTGAAATTGACCTCAGCTATCTTACTTCCCTTATCCCATTTTTTCAACGACAAGCAGCTCCCTTGGATGGCCCAAGGGCTCCAATCTAAGGCATCAGTCATATCTTCAATTCGTTGAAATTCAAACAGGATTACCTCTTTGGACATGTCCTCCATCCTTACTCCTTCATACCGTTCCCAAGCTTTCTGCAACACATTTTGTACTGCAGCTGCCCTCATCGGTTTGGTGCTGAGAACCTTACCAATGCATATCATTTCAGCTTGGATTGCTGCATTTCCCTGGATTTCAACGTACCTGCCTGGGCTTATTATATCTTCGTCTCCACTGGATGCATACTGCGGTTGTTGGTGTTCCATTTGGTCCACACCTGCACAGAAATTAACACTTCACACAGAACTACCTTATGCTACACTTACAGAGTTTGGCCAGGAGTCAGTCGGGTAGCTATGTTGGATTCTGGTTCGCAATTCCGTGGTGCCCTGTCTGGGTGTCCCTCAAGGCTCCTTTCACCTCTCAGAATTTGGCAATGTAAGTGTAATTGAGTATTGGCTTGAAATTAGGGTTGGGGTCGAGATGGCTTGGTGTGGGTTCCTTTCCCGCGCACTGTCCCTAGCTGCTCCGTTTCAGGCGAAACCCACGGCAGCACCCTTCTCGGCCGACGAACAACCACCACACGGACCTCTCCGACGGGCGGCGACAAACTCCCTCACGATCGCCTATCAGTCGACGGAGAGAAACTTCAGTAATAAAGTTGGACTTCAAAGTCTAGTTTGGTTCATCGTGTTTGAGTTATAAAAATTGTTTTATTAATAATTCTAAATTGTATTTAAGTTAAATATATATTTTTTTTGGTCAATCGTTAAATATATATTAATACGAACTAATAAATACTTCCAATGTACTCCTATAAGTAGGGCTGACAATTCGTGCGTGCGTGCATGCTATCGTGCACCAGGACACGACACACACGAAAATATAATCGTGTCACAGACACACGACACGAAATTTATTGTATCAACACGAACACGATAACACAAAAATATTCGTGGAAAGTCGTAACACGATAACACGATTTCACGAAAATAACACAGTAACACGATAACACGATTTCACGTTTTCACGAAAATAACACGGTAACACGATAACACGATTTTACGTTTTCACAAAAATAACACGGTAACACGGTTCACGTCCGCACGATAACACGACCTAAATAACATAAACATGTCCCATCAAAGGCAAACAATCGTGTTATCGTGTTTTGAGACCTAAACACTAACACGACACGAAAAAACAATTGTGTTTTCGTGTTCATATTATCGTGTTATCGTACCATCAAAGACAAACACGAACACGACTTTTTTCGTGCGTGTTCATATCGTGTTATCGTGTCGTGAGTTAAATTATCAGCAATACCTAGATTGACTAAGTGAATTGCTTCCAATTTTTTACTTTTTTTCCTTACCATGTATTTTATCATCACTTATTATATATATATATATAAATATATTCAATTATTCATATCCTTCTCAAAATCCGTGCCGAATACCCAATCTACAAAATGTTACCTGTTTGTCATTCAAGATCTGAGATTATTTTTTTCTTAAAAGTAAATATTTATTCGTGCACACGTAAGTAAAATCCAGAAATCAAGGAACAAAGCATTTGAAAAGACTATGATACCCTTTGGGCAGCACGTCCTATTTATTCAATTTTGTTTTCCTATACTGCTATTCCATTGAATTATTTTTAACTATTTAACAAAAATTTAATCTACGTACATATTTAAAAATTAACCACCAACTTAAACAAAGTATATAAGAAGTGTATCATTGAGTCCTGGATTCGGAACTTCCTTTAATATATATATTTTCTGAAGATACGAAGTATCCTCCGTCCTCATTTTGGATCAACAAACAGAAAAAGCAGGTCACGTGGTGGTGGGGATAACTCACTCAGGTCATTATTTTAAATTTAATTATTAAATTAATATCCATATTTTTCAAAAATAACTACTACTTTTTATTACTAAATAAATTAATATAGGGTTAATTATAAAAAAAAAAACTTTAATGAAAAATTAAACAGCAAACTGAACTTTTTTTGTTGCCAAACGACAAACCAAACCTTTGGAATTGAGCAATCAACAAACATACTTCAAATTTTTATTATGTTTGAACGAATTTTTCAATGTTTGAGCGAGTTATTAAGTCGTAATACCATTTTCTTAGAATACTTCAACTAATGTTGACTTAATAACTCCCTCAAACATTGAAAAATCCGTTCAAATATAATGAAAATTTGAGGCAGGTTTGTTGATTGCTCAATTCCAAAAGTTTGATTTGTTGTTTGTCAACAAAGTTCGATTTGCTGTTTAGTTTTTTTTCTCAAAGTTCAGTTTTTCTTTTTGTTATTAGATCATTAATATATATCCATAAATATAAGCCTAGTTTCAACTCCAAATTCATCTGTCGTACCTAATTTATTTTTACTATATATATGTTTTTTATTTTTTAGTACTAAAACATTATTGAAAAATAGTGGATACGAAAATATGTTTTCGTATATATTATTATTATTATTATTATTATTAAAGTTTTTAAGTTCTGACCATTTCAGTTGTAAATGTATGGATAGTTTTCTTTTCCATATCGCGGTTAACAGGCCCATCATTTTCAGAGTCCACACCAACTAAACCCAGCGAAGCAACGCAAGTCAGAGTCCAGTTGGGTTCCACTCAAACTTGGTTGGTCGGATCAGGTGATCTCAGCTGGGTCGGGCTGGTCTCTGTCCGAGCCTACTTGGTCATCAAGATTAGGAGACCTGGGTTAGATTTGACTCAAACTAGGTCTGGATCCTGACTTTATATGTTAAGGGTTCTTGTTACTCTTTTTTTTTAAAATATTTTATTTTGTTTTTTATATATGTATTTTTCTTCTTTTTAATTTTTTAGATAATTATTTTCTAATTTATATATGGCATAACTTGACAATGATTTGACATGATAGGTACAAATCGTGTAACTATTTAACAGAAAAATGTGAAAAAAGAACACCACATACACTAAAAGATTACATTTACAATCATAAAATATATCTAATAACGCAAAATTTATAAGCTTACTATACGATTATTTAAGTCAAACATGTGTCACCGTTTGAATTATTTACCTAAAATATTATTATGCAGCATATTTTTGTAGAATCCTGTACACCGACACGAGCACGACTTCAGTCTCATCATTGAAAAAGATGATCGCATCCACAAGAATCACAATATTCCACATCAAGCATGCGCCAACCGGGCCAAATGATGGGATGGAACATATAGAATACTAGTCATTTCATAGCTACACCTACACTTTACTTTACTAGACGTAAGATTAGCCCGGCCGGTCCGAACAGTTTTTTTTATCATAATAAAAATAAAGAATATAACAAAAATTAAATATAATTATAATAACATTAGTTAATTAAACTACTAAATTATCATGTCAAATATATACTATGATTATCTGTCATTGTAATGTAAATATGAACAATCCAAAAAATTAGGTAAACTTAATAAATACATATATATATATATATATATAAATTAGCATTCATAAAAACGAACATGCTTATTGCAATTGGTAACTAAACTTGAAAAGATCAAGATCAAGCCTAACCATTTTTTTTTAGTCAACAAAAAATAATGAGATAGTAGGAGAGATCCTAGACCCATCCCAAACTTTTCGTGTTTCACTCTTTAACAATTAACATTTTGTACTGTCTCCATCAGCGTAGCTACACCAGCAGTTTATGATTAAGAGGTCGGTCTGTTAGTTTCAAGTTATAATACTTATTCCAAGAGGGAGCTTCTTTTTGCACTTGGTGAAATTCGATATCATAATCTCAGAGTCAAATAACGTGGGAGTTAGTGCTCTCAAGCACTAGACTACCACGGTTCATGGTGATTAAACCCAACCTAGAAAGAAAAAAAAATGTCATATCGATCTTGATTTTAAATTCAAAATTGAGTATTCATATTAGTTTAGGATTGTTTTTCCTATCTAGAAAGAAAAAAAACAACTTTGTACCAACCTTCACTTAATAAAACATAAAATTTTAAGAAATTATTAACATGAATGTCCCCAAAATAGTATACTAAATAGTTTTTTTTTAAATGAATTTGTTATGATAATCTAATAAAATAATAATCTCATAAATCATGAAACAGTTAGTAAATTAAATTAACATAGTACATACAAATTATTAAAATAACATTCCTATTTGCTAATCTCTATGTACGTAAAGTCGTAAAACCTATGGAGATTGAGGATGTTAAAAGTCTGTTCCTACTTCTAATTCCCACCACAACGCTTTGTATACTTGATGGCCGACCCAACACAAACTAGTGGGAGACACTCATAATATCATGTGATGTGACTCATTACACGCATTTACATATTTAGTTATAATATATATATATTAAAAAAACATTTAATTGATTAAGATTATTATTACTATTTTTCTTCTGAATATATATACTAAGTATATATCTTATTGTTAAAGTATGATAAAAATAAAATGAAGTGCTCCACTCTTCAGTGTTGAAAATGAAATGAGTGGCGACTCAAAAGTGGATGAGGAGAAGCTTAGGGTAGGGATGTGACGGATGTGTGTACCATATTATGTAGTCTAGTGGAGCGGGGGAGAGACGGGTGTGACACTTCCCTAACTAACAAAAAGTTCAAACGGAATAGATAATATTTTTCTTAGATTTAATATAATGAATGTCTTTTCACAAATTTAATCTTATAACACTTAATTGAGACATATGTATTAAATTGTATATAATATCATAAGTATAGAGAAGTATAGAGGGGGAATAAAAATGTTAATATCTTAATAAATTTAGTGTAATTTAATTTGGGATAATCATGTATTTGCAATGGAAACAGCAATCTACTTTGTAAAAGTGTAGTTTCCAAATATTTTATGTAAATCTCTTGTTTAGAAGCATTAAACTAAATTTTATTATGACAAAAAAAAAACTAAATTTTAAATGGATGGAATAAAAAGGATATATTTATTATAATTCAACATAATTAAGAAATAATAAGTAAATAATTCATACAGAGATTGTGGACTTAAGTGACTATGTAATATGTATAAGTATATTTTTACCTAATTCAATTACTTTATTTAAAAAATAATAGATTTAGTTAATTAATAGTTGGACTGATCAGACTAAAGTCGAAAGACAAGGAACAAATAGAATTTAGACCCATTTGCAGTACATGTTTATTCTAACATAAATCATTTATTTTTGTGTGTGTATATATATATATATATCGAAATATAACAACAATTATAAATTTGACCTAATAATAACATTTAAAAGTGTTATTAACCCACGCCAGACCGATGTTTCCAAGGGACATTATTATTTACTTGCCTTGATTATGTCAAAGTAGCCCTTCACTTTACCAAACACCATCTCCTGAGCCTGAAAGTTAAATAAAACATATTTTTTAAAAGAAAATATTACCCGGAAAATTATTTTAAATATGAGATCTGGAAAAAGTAACACCCACTTTATAGGATCCTCTTTCACTCACAATGGATTTTAATTTTATTTGTTATTACGACAAATCTAGGGAATACTGCACTACTACACCCTACACTCTTAAAAGTTTCAAAAAAACACCCTAAATATTTTCATCTGCAGCACTCTTGATACTCGACTTTACTTTTAGAAGAAATGAGAATTTGACGACAAATTTTCACCGAAAAATAACATTAATTAACCCAAGTTTATCCCCTCCTTTTATCTTAGGACCTAACACAATAAATTAAAAGAAATTCAAAAACAATATTAAGATAAGCACACTTGCTTAGCAAATTGACTGGAATCATATATAGTTATACATTTGTTTTCAACTCTTTTAGATATGCTTCCTTTTCTTCATCTGCCTCCCCAGGTTGACTATGGAAGTTCATCATCTTCCTTCAGCCATTTTGTGGAGCTAATTCACATTGACCATGAACGCTATCATGGTGACAATGTAGATCCCGACCTCTTAAATGCCCAAAAGAATGTAGTATAAAAGGGTTATTGGAAGTGCTATTAACATCCCAAATATAACCCTGCATTGGCATTGCCAACCCGATAACGTGTTAGTTTAGAGACGAAAATACGAGGTTTGAAATGAAAAATGAACTCTTTTCAGTTTTCACCCACCCCGTGCTGAGAATATCAGGGTGTACGTTATATTCCTTGGCAAAGACAAAGGGAACTATCCCTTGTGGAAGTGCTGCCTGCAATTGTGTTTTGAGACAAGTATTATAAAAACTTTGGGATATATTAGGGATAAGGATAAGAATGTGTGGAGTTAACTGCAATTTGTAATGTTTCGTGGGGAAGCGACACCTGGACAATGGCGACATGTAGGAGAGTTCCTCGGAGACCAACGACAATGGAAGCAGCAGCCATGACAGCTGGACCTGTAAGGAATCTCACTCCCATGGAGAAGGCTGCAACGGAATTCCCACATGCTATCATCTTCGGTTGCAAAGCCATGAACAGTCCTGTGATACAAAAACATGTTTTATTTTCTGTCAGTTGATTTACAGACGGAAAAGCAACGGAATGAATGAATCTTCATCATCGACACCACCAGACACAGCAGGGACAGTGGGGGAGAATCATGAACTAAACTTTTGCTTTTCTCTTTACTTTGTCGCAAAAATGTTCTTTTATAAGAAAAACTGAAAAGGATGAGTTTTTTTAAAGATGAAATCATCTACTGACCGAGACTGAACATGGCCATGCCGAGACCTGCATCTGATAGTATGGAGATGGACTTGGCTATTATGGCTGGCATCTCCACATTCCATCTGCAACAAAAAAGGAGAAGCTTTTTAACAGAAAGATTTCCATAAACTTTGATATTCGAAGTGGTAAATTTAATAAGGTTTGAATTGATTAATGAAGGTGACCTGAATGAGACTAAGGACCAAATGAGGCCAATTAAGCTAGAGTAAGTGTTGGGGTTTCTGATGAGCTTCCTCCACACCATGATGAGAATGAGTCTAGTCATAACACTTGCTGGAGGCATGGTTGCCAACCTACCGCCACCGCCTCCTCCGTTCTCAGCTCCATCATGGCCATTTTGTGCGTTACCTCTGTTTCCGAAGCTGAACTCATCTGTCTGCAAGTATTCCTCTTGGCTTTCACTTTGATTCTCAACTGATAAACCGTCACAAACATATGACTTAATATTAATTAAATAAGAACACTCATCGACTGCACACTATGCCAATGAAGCATCAATAGGATCAGCTAGCTACCTTTAGGGGACACGGCTAATTTGACTTCTTTAGGATCGTTGGTGGCGGTGTATTCATGGCTGCCAAACACGTCGGAAACTGGGGAAGCACTGGAGCTCCACACGAACATGTGAAGATCCTTGCCTCCTTCTTCGCCTTTACGAGGTGCAGGGTGCTTCTTTGCAGCGGCGTTTTTCGGCGAAAACATGCCTGGGTTCGGTGCAGGGTAGTTGTTACTGTTCGTGGCAGTGGCGGCGGCATGGAACCTGGGTTTTCCGGCGGCCATATCTTCCTCAAAGTTGGACGATCGGGGAGTGGGTCCCAGATTGGCCGACATCCCATACACGTCGTTAGCCCCGAAGTTGGAGCTCCGTGCACCCATCATGGAATAAAAGTCGGTGTGGTTGAAGCTTGAGCCTCGCGGCGTAGGGTTTCTAGAGGACTGAAGAGAGTAAATCTCCGCATTGGTTAGATTCGACGGCCGTGGAGTGGCTGATGACAGCCCCATCGATTTCCTCGAGTATATGTCGGAACGAGATGCGTTGGATCTCCGGACAGTGATGTGGAGCTTTCCATCGTCCTTGAGCTCCGCGTCGGTCTCCAAAGGCTGCCGTCCGTCAAGCGACATGATATCAGAGTCCACGTGGATAGAGATAATGGATGCCGCCGTGTCGGGAAACTGCTCGGAGATCAGTAACCTCGCGCCACGGTACTCGAACAAGAAGAGCATGAGGGTATACCATATAATACACTGTAAAACGACGATCTGGACCATGAGGCTGCCGGAGAAGTCTCCGTACATGCCCTTGAGTAAAGGGATTCCCATGACGAGGGTGTTGGGGAGTGTGGAGAGGGAGAATAGTGTTATTGCCCATTCAAGGCAGCCTCGCTTGCTGACGTAACTCCAGACAAAGAGTACGGCGAGGACGATGAGTTTCTGCAAAGTATCGGCGGCGATGAAGCGGAAGTTCATGGTGTAAGGGTCGTTGGAGGCTATGAAGTGGAATGAGAGTAGAGGAACGGCGAAGAGAGCGACGAAGCGGTTGATGCCGGAGCACTGGTCGGGTGAGAAGATCTTCCACCACTTGACGGAGCCGTAGGCGAGGATCATGGCCACATAGAGCGGCACCATGGCCGTCATGACGTGGTAAAAATCCGTCCACGTGATCATCTTTGTCTCTCTAGTATCTGGTCTCTCTAGCTATCTCGAAGAAGAAGAAGAGGTGATGATTCAAGCGTGAAGTTACAGAGATCAAAAGAGAGCATGTGGGGGAGTTTGAAGTTGGAGCTGGATGTGTATCGGAGAAAGTGATCTTCTCACTTCAGTAACCAATATATATATATAGGGTGTATATATAACTAGTCTTTCATCCCTACCAAGTAGTACAGTCGCACTCCATCTGATTCAGTCGAGTCACAAGACACTAGGTTTTGATAACATACGTTTATATATATTATTCACAATTACGCACTCTATATTTAAAATTATTAATTTCGTACTATAAAATTATTTCATTGATTCATTTTAAATTATGATAAATTGTACTCCTGAATTCTGATGTTCGAGTGATGTTGTTAAATACAATCACTTGTTTTAAAGTGTTGTTTCGTGCGCTGTGTTGTTTGAAAATGTTATTAAATGCACATCACCTGTTATTTTGTGCAACCGTATGTTTAAAATTGTTGTTATTTGCACCACATCCATTTGCCCCCTTACTTTTGTCCGTTATTTAGTCACGTAATAGTCACATTGTTCTTAAATTCAATTGATTTTAACCATGGTGATAAACTCTATAAAACGAGTAGGTGACTTATGGTTACACAAGACAACCTTGTGTCTTTTAACTGAAAACTGAGCCGGAAAGATAATAATGATTACATTTAACAACATTTTCAAATATCTAGATGTACAAAATAACACTTTATAATAAGTGAGTGTATTTAACAACAATTCCAAACATACCGCAACACAAAACAACAAGTTGTTCCAAACATACCGGCACACAAAACAACAAGTAGTGTGCATTTAACAACATTTATAAATACGTAAGTGCATTGAAGCAATTTACCCTTTTAAATTATCGTTATTTCTAAGATTCTACGAGAGTATTCTCGATTTCTCGTATCGTTAATATCCTCCTCACACAATAATGTTCGAAAACGACTGCCATATACTATCTACTTGTGTCGTTTCGGTTTTTCAGTAACTACCTTGTCATAGAAATGAGGATCTTTACCGACCACTTTCAATAGTAAAGGATGAAGTAAGCTTTTCTTTAAGCTTGTTCATGAACCGGTTCGACCCCAAACCGGTTCAGAATTAAAACTGGTCTGGTTTGTAAAAAATAAGTATTTTTTTATTTCTAAAAAACTGGTCTAGTTTACTTAAAAATAGGTCTGATTCGAACTGATTCAGAACCGGTTCGAATTGTTATGGTCTGTTTTTTAAAATAACAATCTTGGTTTGGAAATAATCTGGTTCAAACTGAAACTGAACCGATTGAAAATCTTGTCCAACACACTGAACCAGAAGAAAAAATACTGAACCAACTGAAAAACATATTGAACCGATTGAAAAATACGGAACCGACCGAAAACACACTGAACCGATTGAAAACACACTGAACCGGCTGACAAACATACTGAACCGACTGAAAATCGGTTCCACAACCAACTGAAATCATGTTCAACATCAACATATACATCTATAAGTTTGGTTTATTGAAAACATCTATAGGTTTGGTTTAATTTTAGGCCGGTTTGCTTATTTTGCTTCAAACCGACTCTAAAACTATATAAGTTTAAAGAGGTTTGATTTAAATTGAAGTATAAACCAGTATAAAAAAACGAGTCGATTCGAATTGGATTTTTGGTACTATTTTGAACTGGTCTACTTGAAGTCTAAAAAACCGGTTTGATTTTGAAACCAGTTCGCCCGATCCGATTCAAAACAGTCCATAACCAGACTAGTTCGACCGAAACGGTTTTAATGAACAAGACTACTTTTCTTGCACGTTCGAGGACTAAAAGAAAATCTCTTTTTAGGGGTTAAATACAACATTGTCCTCTAAAATATACGCCGATTTTAAAATTAGCCCTTAAAGTTTAAAATATCCACTAATGTTTAAAAATGATGAAAAATTCCCCATCTTTTTCGGGAGGAATTTCATAGGAAATTTTTCATCATTTCTAAATATTAAGGTGAATTTTAAATTTTAAGAGGGAATTTTAAAATCAGTGTAAACTTTGGACGACAGTGTCGTATTTTTTTTTTTTCATGAGCTTAAATTAAGGATGAGCAAAATACCTATTATGTTACGGAACTTATTCGGAATAAGTAAATAAGGTAGGGTTCAAATAAAATAATTATAATTAGAGTTCGAAAAATAAATATAAAAATTAATTAAATCAGTTCTGATTTCAATAGCAAAAATCGTGGTTTCAAAAATAAAGTAAAGTTGGCCAAAATAAATAAATAATAAAGTATGTTATTTGAAATGAAGCTAAATATATATATATATATATAAATATTAATATATCATGAATCATAATTGTTTTTTATTTTTTTATTAGTTTTCTATAATTATATTTATAAAGGTGTCTTTCTGGTGTTGTAAATTTGACTCGTTAAAGTCCCAATACGATGAAGTGTGGAAGACAAAAGACGACAAAAGAAGGAGGGTTGCCACGTCATCATACTCACCTCGTGGATTGAAAGTCCCCAACACAAGAAAAATTCGTTGCTCTTGTTCCCATAGTCATTTTGGTGTCTTAATTGACCAAAAAAAAAAAATTTGGTGTCTTCGACCCGTAGAACATTGCGAATTTCAGGAAGTTATTGATATATTTCGAAATAATAAAGTTCAAACATATTTTTTCAGAAACAAATGTGGTAGCGGATATCATGACGGGTATGACGCTCAACCAGCGACAATTATTTAAAATTCATAGCTCACCTCCGAAAGAAACTATTAATGCACTCCGAAAATACGTTGTTGACTCTTCTGTTTCGCAAAATGTTAAAGCTAGCTAGTTTTGATTGTGTAAGTTGAACTTGGGTGATTAGTTGTCACATATAGCGGTTTTTTAATTCATAATTATAACAAAAAAAACTAATACAACAATTATATATTAAACAAATATACAAATTAAAAAGGTTAAAACTTTATATATATAAATAAATTTAAGTCAGATTTGAGATAACTCGGAAGATATATTTGAAACCCAATAATATGAATGATTTATCTATATGAGTAACATACAATTATTGTTGGAAAATATTAGAGTATGGGATGATTTATAATAGGGTTGTGCTCGGATATGTTCGGACGTACTTTCAAAAAAGAAAGTTGAGATCCAAATTTCATACTTAATATTTTGCCCATCGAAAATAAGATTGAGTTTATTAAGCATGAGACGATCTTATTTGATTCAAAAGAGGTTTAGTTTAGACTAATTGTTTTTCATATTTTTAAACTAAGAAAAATAATGTACACAAACTTTTGAAAAGTCTATCTAAAAAACCCCACTCCTCTTCTTTCTTTACTTATTGCGGATTGTAATTTAGCTAGTTCGGCTTGTATTTCAAACTACAATTTTGATCTTTATATACCCTGAGTAAATCGGGTTTCCTTGGCCAAAAAAAAAAATGTAAAAACAAATTATTAGATAAAAATGAATATATTTATGATAAAATTAGTTAATTAAACTACTTTATTGCCATGTATAAGTATTACGATGTAATATCATAATAATTTAAATACTTGTAATTAAAGACATTAATTAAATATAATGCATATATATTATAACTAATATTAGTAAAATTATGATAAGCTCAATCCAATTAGAAACTGTCTTGAAAAGTCTAAAACTGAAATCGAACCGGGAAAAAAAAACTATCCAATCGATCTGGATAACCTAAAAATCGATCTGGATAACCTAAAGATTAATCTTTCAGGACTAGCTAAGGCTGTTTTTTTCAATTTTTTCTGTCCTAATTTATAATCAATTCTTAGTTGTTGTTTTTGGCCTTTAATTCTTAGGGTTTTTCTTTTTTTGATAATCATGGATTAAATTAACTGCAATAGGTGACAATTAAACACCCTTGGGCTAGAAGCTATGGTTAATTCTTAGGGTTGAAGCTAGAAGCTATGGTTAATTCTTCCTTGGGCACAACGCTATCTAGGCCCTAGAGTTCATCGTTTCATAGCATTTTAAATGGTGTGCATTTCAAAGGTTCCGAAGTTCGATTTAGCACCGAATTCAAAACCCAGAAACTTGAAGGGATTTATGGAAGTTATACTTCTCGAGATGAATGAATAATCACTTTGAATAGATTGCACTTCATTAGTCAGTAACGGGAATTCAAATGCGCTTTATTTTTCTGTGCAACACTTCAATTAACAAATAAGGATGGATGATTCCAACAAAAAAAGTGTTTTGAATATTAATTGTGTATATTGTAGTAGGATGATTTCCTTTTAAAAAAGGGATAACAGTTAATCTTACCCCTAAAGTTTGGACGAAATTTAAAATTTCTATTTAATGTTTAAAATTTTAAATTTTAGTCTTAATGTTTGGACCGGATAAAAAATCATCTCATTCTGTCAAATGACCGTTTATTACTAACAGAATGGAAATCATGTGCAAGACACATGCTATTTTAATGTTTGTAACTAACCAAAATGCCCCATCCTTTTCCATTGTCCACTTGAAGAGTTGCATTCTCTACCTAATGGATTCTCCACTCAAGAGCTCTTCTATACCTTATCTTCGTTTCTCAAGCTTCTTCAATTTCGATTACTGTCTGTCTTGTAGTTACAACATCTGATATAAACACCAAATCAACAAAGTCGACTTTTAGCAACTACAGAGATTCAACCAAAGACACTCACAGTAGTCTAGACATAGAATTTTGAAAATATAAGACACAATCGATGGTGATAGACAAACAACTACATAGATAGAGACTTAATGAACAGACTCAGGTAAGACACATTGGATCATAACAATGCAGCAGAGCACAGACTGAAATCATCATCATCTCCATGATAATTATCAGCTGTGGAACATATTAGCATTTGCCATAATGAGTTGTATTGAATAAGGATTCTGCTGCCATGGTTGTATTTCGGGAATGTTGAGGGTGATCCCACTAACCTCTTTCACAACCTGAAGAACTGAGTCCTGCGTGGTGGTGTTGATACTTGCTAAGAGGTCATGGTTTGAGCTATGCAATTGGTTCACTTGGCCAATTGAGTCATGCACCTGCTTCTGTTTGGGCAGACGCGACCGCCTAGCAGATTCCTCGTTTGGACTCCATTCTCTTCCTCTTCCTTTCGTCAATCGTGGTGCAGTCGGAGCCGGAGCTTGCTGGGCGCTGAGGTGACGGCATTGTTTGACAATTCAACGAATCGGAAAGAAGAAGGCTTTCAATTACTGATGCTAACGAGGAATTAAGAAAACTAACTTGGATTGAGATTTTGGAATTGAATCTCACAAACGATAAAATGAAATACTACTTCACGACGGATCAAGAGGGCAATATTCATAAATGCTATAACCAAGACTTACTCATGAAAAACCCTAAATTCATCTGGCTCCAACAAATTCCTTTGATTTTACGCAGAAGCAGAAAGGCTAGTTCTTCAAGTGGACAGCGAATGAGGACGATGACATTTTGGTCAGTTAGAAAAATTAAAATAGCATGTGTCTCGCATATGATTCCCATTCTGTTAGTAATAAACGGTCAGTTGACGGAATGAGATAATTTTTTATCTAATCCAAATATTATGACTAAAATTTAAAATTTTAAATATTAAGGAGAAATCTTAAATTTCGTCCAAACTTTAGAGGTAAATTCACCTTAACCTTTACAAAAATTGCAAAGTCAATACCAAAATCCAACTACTGTTGCTCTATCAAAGAGAGTTTGATGTCCATCAACAAAACTTGCCTTTCTTTACCTTCCCTTTTCTTATTCCGTTGAGAATCTTTTGTTGGAGACTCTCTGCAGTAAACTAGATAGTGGGAGAAGTAGCATGCATGACACACGAATATACAAGGGAACCATCATTCACCCTACAAATCTTTCATCACCTAGAAAACCAAGGATAGAGAGCGGAGCAGAGGAGGAGGGAGGAGGCGACGGTGGTGGACTTTCTCATTGGGGTGAGTGGCGGAGGGAGTTCACACGGATCTCTCCTCGATACAGCTCAATGGAAAGAGAGAGGTTTAATGGCGGATCTAGCTCGGGAGACTTTAGTTTTGTGGAGCTTGTGTCTGGACCAAAATGTGAGAACACGAAAAGATAGGCTCAAGATATTAGATCAGTTAGCCCAACAAAGAGGCTAAGCCCGTGAATTTGTCTCCTGTTTTTATACCCAAAAATCTCAACTTTAAAGCAGGGACTTTAATTTTGTCTACGATGTTCAAGGAGGGAGGGAACGGAATCTCGTCGTCGTCTTCGAAACAAAAACCCTAGAAATAAATCCCCATTTCCCCTATCAAATTGGATTCATATCCATATTAGCTCAAATGCTGCTCATCCATGGTTCAGTGGCGTGTTCGGGAGGACTCTTGTAGCAACCGCCTCGTATCCTTTTCTTTGAAACAGTGAGTTCCTTTTCTATGTAACTGCTTAATGCTATACTAGTTAATTTGTTATAGGGATTCGTTTGAATGCTCTAGCGAGAATCAATTTTTATTTGAAGTTACAAACTAAATGTTGCTGCTTGATGCTTGGGAATTCAATTCTAGTAAAGGTGATTTTTCTCGGAGAATTGAATGACTATGTTATCCCTGTATCGATATTGATAGCTTCGATCATCTTCCAGCTATATACTTATAATATATATTATTACGAGCTTCTGATTCAATAAGTTCATGTTAAGTGAGGTTTGAATTTCTGTTACTGCAGAATTCGTGGCTTCTATGGAGAGCTCAGGAGATGAAAAGGGCAGTGTCAATGGTGATCATCACGTACCTAAAGGATTAGCTCATAGTTTCACAACGAAAAGTACAAAATTTGTGGACGAGGTACTCAATGATCAAAACAAGAGTTGTTTGGACAATTTTCGAATGGAGAAGCATGTGTTCTACAAGCTGTGCGATATTCTGCAATCCAGGGGCCTGCTTCGCCATACCAATAGAATCAAAATCGAAGAGCAGTTGGCCATATTTTTGTTTATAATAGGCCATAATCTACGAACTCGAGCCGTGCAAGAGTTGTTTCGATATTCTGGGGAAACTATCAGTCGGCATTTTAACAACGTTTTGAATGCAATCATGGCGATATCACTGGAATTCTTTGAATCTCCTGGGTCTGAAGTTCCCACAGAAATCCAGCAAGATCCTAGGTTTTATCCTTACTTTAAGGTAAATGTCTCCCTCCCAAGTGTAGTAGTGTGATTATCTGATTCAATTCCTGGAAATTTCAATGTTCTGTTTCTGATTAGGATGTTGTAGGAGCTGTTGATTGCATTCACATTCCAGTAATGGTTGGAATTGATGAGCAAGGTCCTTTTCGTGATAAAAATGGGCAGCTCTCGCAATTAGTGCTAGCAGCATGCTCATTTGATCTTAAGTTTCACTACGTTCTTGCTGGATGGGAAGGCTCGGCATCAGAATCGATTGTTCTCAATTCTGCACTCACTAGGCGTAACCAATTACAGATTCCTCAAGGTATTTTTTTGGTTAATTATCAAAAACAAACTGAACTTTGAGAAAAAACCAAACAATAAACTGAACTTTTTTTGTTGACAAACAACAAATCAAACTTTTGGAATTGAGCAAACAACAAACCTACCTCAAATTTTCATCGTATTTGAGCATATTTTTCAATGTTTGAGAGAGTTATTAAGTCAGCATTAGTTAAAGTATTATAAGGAAAGAGTATTACGACTTAATAACTCTCTCAAACATTGAAAAATACTTTCAAACATTATGAAAATTTGAGGTAAGGTTTGTTGTTTGCTCAATTCCAAAAGTTTGGTTTGTTGTTTGTCAACAAAAAACGGTTTGCTGTTTGACTTTTCCTCAAAGTTCAGTTTGTGTTTTTGATAATTAACCCTTATTTTTTTTTTCTGCAAAAAAAGAAAGTGACGATGATGATGATAATGCTCCATGGTATACTGTTTAAGCTTTTTTACTCAACTTTGCATCATTCAAAATAATGCAGGTAAGTATTACCTGGTGGACACTAAATATACGAACATCCCAGGTTTCATGGCACCATACCACGATGTAGCATACCATTCAAGTGAATCCCTTGATGGGTTTCATCCTCAGGAGGCCAAGGAACTCTTCAATCAACGACACTCACTATTGAGAAACGCCATTGATGGAGCATTTGGAGCTTTGAAGTATCGATTTCCAATATTAACTTCTGCTCCACCCTATCCATTACCGACTCAAGTGAAGCTGGTCGTGGCTGCCTGCGCAATTCACAATTATGTTCTCAAAGAGACCCCGGATGATATGATATTTAATATGTACAGACATGGAGATTTGTTGCAGACCGCCGTGGAGGAAGAAGGGTCGTCTCTGTTGGAGACAGATCAGACTATTCTGCACCTTGAAAGTCGAGATCTTGATTTTCCTTTTGAAACAGAAGAAGTAGAGATTTGTTCCAAGAACAGAGACTCGATTGCAACCGAAATGTGGAATGACTACATTGAGTATCTCCATGATATTTAGAACGTTGGAGGATTAAAGCTTTGTCCTTTTTGATGATAATCTCTGTATATAAAGGTTTTAAGGGACAGCTATAGCCTGTCGGTAAACAGCATTCCTGGAAATGAAGGATTTTCGATGAGTATATACTATATAGAGGGAGGGTACTACTATTTTTTTTTTTTTTATAATTATGGAATAAACCGCTACATGTAACATTGCACCAAGTTCAACTACAAACCAATAGTAGGTAATTTTAACAATTTCTGAAAATAAAAAACACACCGTTTTTTTACAGAGCGCGTTATAGTAGTTTTTTTCGGAGGGGAAGTATGAATTTTAAAAACATGACGCTGGTTAATCGTTATCCCCGTCATGATATCAGTGACCACAACTTCATTCTTTCGAAATGCATCAAGAGTTTCCTGCAATCCGCAATGATGAACATTAATTTTAAATTTGACATATTTATTTTAGAAATTATCTTAGGTGCCGTGATGACGTTCGTTTCTAGATGAATTGAATTTAACCAAGTGTCTTTGCGAGTACAGACATATCTTATGATTCTATTATTATTGTGAATGGTCTTTTCCTTTTAAAAGTTTATTTCCAGAATAGGCTGATTCAATCCCAAACTTGTTCAATTGTTCCAAACGAACCTGGATCTAGCCTGATTCAATTACGAGTCTAACCAAGGCACAGCTAGGAGTTCTATGTGTTGAGTCTAGTTCCGAAAATGGCGCAATTATGATAAATACATATTATACCTATTATGAATACAATTTTTAATATTAAAAATGTAGCTATAATCAGACTTATTAATCAATATTTTATATGTATACTTAATTACTTATACTTGAAATATTCATACTTTATTATAGTGTTTATAAATCAAATTTTGGACTTTAGTAAATTATTTACGACAATCTAAAGAATTAAATTAAGTATTAAAACAATCCAATTTTACGACAAATGAGATTAATCCAAGTTTAACATAAATATTAAAATTTATTTATATAGTAAGTTATTATATAATATATATATATAAAGATTATAGTTATAGTTACAGACCTACATAATCTTAATCAATTGGGTTTAATCAAAATATTAAACAAGTTTATGATAATATCTAGTATATATTTTCTAAAACTCAGTATCTATGTTTAGTGTTTACCCCACAAACTCAATGCTTTTAGCTATATATATGACTATGTCTACGTATAATTATTACACTTAATGCGGTAAATTTGATAGTAAATAAATTTTACATGCAGTTATAATACCGATTATCTGCACTATCATCTCCGACTCCCTTTGTCTCTTAATATAATCACAAAATTAACCTAACTGCCCACGCTAATCACACTCAGCATTCGACAATGGTCTCCAGCGCAGGCTTCCACGACCTTTGTTTCACGAACCGCTCCACCGAACCTTCCCTCTCCAGCAAACGACCATCTTCTTTATCCACGGAACCCGTCGTCGTCGTCTTCTTGTTTCCTTCACCGGAGAAGATACAGACCGGAAATATCTTCCCGATGCTGGTGAACCCTCTCTCATGTTTGATCGCCTTTGACGCTCTGTAACTTAGCGCGCTCATCTCCTCGCTGGTCAGAACGGAGTACAGAAGGTCCATAGGTAGGAGGAAGTAAAACTGCCGGAGCTCGAGGTCGTCGTCTTCAGCGAGGCCGGGGATGCGATGGCCGACCTTGAGCGACGAAGAGTTGCAGAGGAACTGGCTAGGGTTATCTCCCATGATCTCCACCGCTTTGATCGGTTTGTTGAAGATCTGTATCTTTCCGTCCATGAAGAGGACTCTTACGAGTGAGCTCGATGAGTAGAGTATCGATGGCGTGCAGGAAACTCCGTTGCCCATGATGGAAGAATCAAGAGAAGAGGGTGTATGAGAATGAGAGAGTCTATGGTTCTGAAAGAGACGACTGAATCGCATGATATTTAAGGAAGAAGAGAGACAGTCAGTTCTCAGTTTTATTTATTCTTTTTTTTTTCAACAAAAATGAATGGGCATTAGTTGCGACCTAGGCCCATCCCATATGTAAAGTCCGAAATTTCAAGGGTATCGTAGTTTTCCTTTTGAGCAACCAGCGCTTGCACTTGCCTCGTCAACGTAGCCCCACCGACAACCTAGAGTTAAGAGGCCGGCCCTTCGGACACCAGTTGACCCTTTCCCAAGAGCACTTGGGAGGAATCGAACTCGTGACCCTGGAGCCAAACCACTTGAAAGTCAGCGCTCTCGACCACTAGACAACAACTGCACGTGGTTTTATTCTATTTTTTTTACTTTAACATTGTTTTTCAAAAAAGGTAAAATTCAATCATCAAGATTGAAATTTTATAAAACCAAATCTAATCCGAAGATATTCCTTTTGTCTTCTTCGTTCCCTTCAGTTTAGGGTTTGGCTGTATAAAGCTCACTCACCATTGTCATCCTCAATGCAGAGACTGCACATGGTGATGGATGGATTCCATGTCTCAAGTGGAAGGAAGACATACACCAACTCAATGATTCGACATGGGTGGCTGGTTTATGTTGTCTTCCCCAACATTTAGTATTCCATTCAGCAAATCACAAGACACCTAATGACAAGAATGTAGTTATATTATATATATATATATATATAATGATGAAGTCTCATTTCTATGGATATCAGTCACTAAACTATCTCATAGCTAGCTTGCACAGATTCCTTTATTCTCCAACCATTTGGTTAGAGTAGTTAATTAATTACTTAATTGGTAGGTCAAATTTAAGAATTAAAATGCTTTTTAATTGTTAAAAATATTTTATTTTTTTAACATATTACTAATTTAGTATAATTTATTGTTAAGAAATGATAAGAGACATGCACCTTGCTTGTCACTGATCATCTATCAAATTACAAAAAAAAAAAAAAAAAATCTCAAAGTTAATCTAGTAAGGTGCAAATTTTCACAAAATTCAGTTCATAAATAACAAATTTATCATAAGTTCAACTAGCAAATTAATTTTCTTTTAAGATAATAAACAAAATACAAATTTTCGTCACGTTTTAACTATAAATGAAATAGAGCTAACATAATGAAATGTTATATAAAACATGATATTCTATAATTCACCCCAATAAATACTATATTAGAGTGGTTACGTGTTGTTTCTAAATTAAAACATACTACACCTATTTCTATATCAACAGGTAGGTAACACACAGCTGGCTAATTGTCCAACCTATCACACCGTTGGCGGAATAGATTGAACAAATTCCATACTGATGGAAACTATATAATATTAAAAACAAATGTTGAAATATAAATTAATAATTATGTATGTAATTCAATATTAGATTACATTAAGTTCACTCCACTTTTTATTATATCAGCGTTAATTAATCATTTTTTCAATGATATAAATTCACAATTTTTTTTTGGGGTAGTTTATAAATTCACTACTCTAATGAGGGATGTCTCATTCTAAATTTCTAATCCCCACCTGGAATGGGCTTTCGAGAAACGCCCAATTAAAGGAGGAATAGAAGATTGAAATCAGGGTTTCGTTCCTATATAAATGTGCATCCCGTCTGCGACGAACTATCTCAATCTTCCTCCGTCCGCCATTGTGCGGCACCTCTGATCTGTTGTTGAATCTGATGCCCTGATTCGTTATGTCGAATGTTTCTCATAGTATTACTTGTTGATGAACTGTCCTTTCTTCTATTTGGAGGCAATCGCTCTAGTCACTGTTGCGCTGAATGCAAATAGCAATAGCGCAATCAGCCCTTTTAGTTGCCGAGAAAGAAAGAGCAGGTTATGCTTGCACCTGTCGCCTTTTCACATGCGGCTTGTGCATTCAACCGTTCTTACATCGATTCATCTTCTTATTTATTCAAAAATGTTTTGTTTTTCGTTAGTAAAGTTGCAAGAAGATTGATTAATCTATGTCAAAAAACCTCTCAATCTTTCAATCCTGACAAGTTTTGTGAAGCATACCAGAGATGTCTCACAAAATGATCCAGATCATTATCATTGTTAGTGCCAGATTGAGCAGATCAAACTTATCACTCAATCTAATTGGATCTTGATTAGATCTTAGTTTGCAGTCCAGTTGAATTTTGATTAGCTGAAGACCGATCATCTGCAGGTAGTAAGGCTCATTTGTATAGTTGGAATCTATGTTCTTACGAGATTAATTTTGGTATTACGGATTAGGAGATTAAGCCTCCTAGTGTGGCGTCTTAAACGTAGCTCATTAGGATTTAAAAATCAATTCAATTTATCAATTACTTCATAACTTTAGAATTTTAATCTGATTTAATCTTCTGCTAATTTAGAACCCAAAGAACATGGCCGTGATTGATCCTAACACCAGACTTGGGGTCTAAATGAACTAGTCTAGGATGAACTCTAAATGATAATTACGAGGAAATTATTGACCCAATTATTAAAAACACGGAAGTATCCTACGGCGAATAGCCCTTACCTGCTTGTTCATGAACCGGTTCGACCGTGAACCGGTTCAGAACTGAATTGGTAACTGGTCTGATTTAGGTAAACAAATCTGGTCTGGTTCGAATCATTTGAGAACCTGGTCGAACGAGTATTGTCTGTTTTTTTCTATAGCAATTTTGATTAGAAAATAATTTGGTTCAAACATGAACTAAACTGACTGAAAATCTTGTTTAACATACTCAATTGACTGAAAAAACATTGAACCAATTGAAAATTATACTGAACTGACTGAAAAGACTGAACCGATTAAAAAACATACTAAAAAATACACTGAATCGATTGAAAATCTGTTCCACAATCAATTGAAATCTTGTCCAATACATATCTAGGTTTGAGTTATTAAAGACATCTCTAGTTTTGTTTAATTTTAGACCGGTTTGGTTTATTTGTTTCAAACTGGTTCTAAAATTACATACGTTTAAAGTGGTTTGATTTAAATTTAAGTATAAATCAGTATTAATAAACGCGTCGATTCGAACTGAATTGAAACTACTATTTTGAATTGGTTCACTAAAAGCCTAAAAAACTGGTTTGATTTTGAAACTAGTTCGGCCGAATTGGTTCAAACTAAATCAGAACCAGACTAGTTTAGACAAACCGGTTTAAATGAACAAGTCTATCTTACCTACTAAACAAGGTCACCCAACCCTGAGGACCTAGTTTGGGTTCGAACTAAGACCATAGGACCCTCGATTGGGACTCAATTGGAGCCTCAATCGTTTGAACCGTACCTAGCCAGGTTCGGTCCAAACCGATTGTGGCTCCAATTGAGCCCCAATCGGGGGTCCTATGACCTGGGTCCGAACCCATATCATGTACCCATGGTTGGGCGACCTGATTTGGGTTCAGACCTAGGCCATAGGACCCTTTTTGGGGCTCCAATTGAGCCCCAATCGATCGTCCTATGCTCTGGGTCCGAGCCCAGACCAGGATTGGGTGACCTGGTCGGGGTTTCTACCCTGGCTAGGGGATCCCCAGTCTCGAATCGAGTCGGTACTTGTTTGAAACATTAGTGTAAGTTTATAGGGTGTAATTGTAATATTTAGAAAAATATTTGGTTAATTTTGCAAATATGAAAAATATTTAACAAAATTTTTTAACTGAAAAGTAACGGAGGTACCAAGTACCATCATTTTCAAACGTATTGAACCATTAACCATCATTAAAAAACAAGTTGCACCGAAAATCATTTTGTGCAAACATAATGGAATATTTTCATGACTTTTCCCTTTAATTTATGTAGTTTGGGAAAAAAATGTGAAAAAAATCAGAATTTCAATTTAAAAATAAAAGAAATGAATGAGATTTATAATAAAATATTAATATCAACGGAACATGAGGATTTTTATTAATACTTTTACAAAATTATATGTAAATATATGTAGTTAGATGTATATTGTATTATATTTACATAGTTCTCTATATTTAGTTTATTCTTTGTAATTATATATATAATAAATTTTACAATACAATGAATACAATTTAGTTTGTTTATCGCCTTCACGTCTGTTCTATTAATCTTAACAAAGTAAAAAAGTAAGGAAAATTAACCATTTAAAAATACTAAAATAGTATGGTAAAACTTCTGTAATATAAATATTACAAAATTGTACTTATGTCGATAAAAAAATATGAGAATTAAAAGAACTGATGATTTAAGATAGTAGTGAATTAAATAAAGGGAGATTCTATTTGCATACCATCGACCTCTAAATACAGACCACTTTTGTGAAAAGACTAAAACGTCCTAATACGTTTTTACATATTTGCCCTTACCTATTTTAAAATTTTAAAAAAATTATTAAACAACGACCACTTATTTTTTTCACTATCTTTTATACTTATCTTCAAAATTATTATATCTGTTATCATCCTTTATATTTGTTTTTTAGCACAAGTCACGTTTTCGATCACTTTACACTCCACTCGTTCATCCGATTAACTTTTATTGGTACCAGTCGCCACAAATCAGCCGCCACAAACCACCACCAGCTGCCACAAAACCACCACCAGTCGCAAATCAGTCTAGGGCATCATCGCGAATTTAGAAACACTAGTCGGTACGTTCCCCTTAATTAGTTTAGGGTTTAGAAAACAAATTGACGAAATTTTGGGAAAGTTCGGCCATGGTGGAATCGGCAAGATCTTGCCGATTTCAGTACATATAATCGGCAAGCAATGGCCGATTAATAATAACCACCACGGTATGGATCAGAACTTCCTCCAGTTTGACCCTGCACCTCGACAGATTGAGCCCGACACTACACGCAAGACTCCCGATTATTTTTTGTGATTTCCCTCGTATTTATCTTTTTCCCCTGCATGTTATTATTGTTAGTTCCACTTCACTGCCTTGTTATTATAGATGTAGATGCATCTTTAAGAGAGGAAGGAGTTGATTGTCAGTTGAGAATTGTTCTTCATTATTTAGATTCCTAGTCGTTTTTGGTTTGGAGCGATTATGCTGCTGCTACGGGAATATCTGTGTTCAAGAAACGATCTTATCTTGTATATCTTTTTTGTTGGGGGACAAAGGAAGCAGCAATAATGTAATTTTCTTCTGGTGTAATTTGTTTATCCAAGAGTAAAAATTTATTTTGAAAGTAGTGAGGCTTCGTTGTGAAGTTAACTTGTGATGAATGTGCATGGGTTCTGTAAAATCTATGATACTGTAATTATCACTGAATCTTATATTACGATCATATTATGATGTTTAGTAAGTCGATTGAGGATCGAGACTGAAGTTTTAAGCATTGAGATGGAAGGAAACCGAAGTTAGAGGACCAAGTATTCAATTTTTTTTTTTTTTTTTTTTTTTGGGCCAACGTATTACTCAGTTGCTGCTTTATATAGGTCAACTTCAGATGAACTACCATTAACCCGACTAATTCAAGCCTGATGCATTTGTTCTAATCGGGTAAACCAGACCGTGGTGGTTATTATTAATCGGCCATTGCTTGCCGATTATATGTACTGAAATCGGCAAGATCTTGCCGATTCCACCATGACCGAACTTTCCCAAAATTTCGTCAATTTTTTTTCTAAACCCTAAACTAATTAAGGGGAACGTACCGACTGGTGTTTCTAAATTCGCGATGGTGCCCTAGACTGATTTGCGGCTGGTGGTGGTTTTGTGGCGACTGGTGGTGGTTTGTGGCGACTGATTTGTGGCGACTGGTACCAATAAAAGTTGATCAGATGAACGAGTGGAGTGTATGGTGATCGAAAACGTGACTTGTGCTAAAAAATAAATATAAATTATGATAACAGATATAATAATTTTGAAGATAAGTATAAAAGATAGTGAAAAAAATAAGTGGTCAATGTTTAGTAATTTATTTTAATTTTTAAAATAGGTAAGGGCAAATATGTAAAAATACATTAGGACGTTTTAGTCTTTTCACAAAAGTGATCTGTATTTAGAGGTCGATGGTCTGCAAATAGAATCTCCCTTAAATAAACTCATCTTACCTTATTAGGGTTAAGATTAAATAACATATTTTGCCCATAATGGTCTTAAAATTCAAATAAAGCCCTTGATGTTTTTAAAATGTAAATAAATATCTAGAAATAGTAAAATATATAAGGCAACAGTTCTAACTTCTAAGAAATATATTGTATCGCCCAACCAATACGGTCTACCAAAAGGCAGAATGAAACAAGAAGAAAAGATCGATCCGTCTCTAATGCCACTTCCGGAAGCACCAAAGCAAACTCAACGGAAAATGATAAGATCAAAGCTGTCTTCTTACTATAACTTGTCTTATTATTAGGAAACTTTTTATATATATCACTTAGCTTATTCTGTTTTATTTTAAATAATTATTCCAACAATTCTATATATTTATTTTTTCTATTGTAAATCATCATATGCTTGTCTAACTAGAGAACCCAAAACTACCATCGCTTTTGTCTAATTTTACCCGTCAAGTTTTGTCCCATCTGCTCTCCCTAACAATTGAGACAACTCTTTAAAAACCCATAAATAAGGGTTTCTCCGACTCCAGACCTTAGCCAAAGGTGGCCGGAGATTGCCTGCTCACAACACCACCACCAGCAAACATGGCCGCGAAGCTCAACCGCTCCAACACCAATAACAGGGCCCTTGAGACACTGCTCGACATGGACAAGTCCGTGGCCGGAAATAACGTGGCGCCGCCACGTAAGATGATCCCCGGGCATGGACTTGAGTTTACCTCCCTTTCATACAGTGTGGTGAAGAAACTTAAGAAGGACGGTGCTTGGATCAACAAGGAGGCTTACCTTCTTAATGACATCTCCGGCCAAGCCATGAAGGGGGAGGTCATGGCAATCATGGGACCCAGCGGTGCTGGAAAATCGACGTTCCTTGATGCCTTGGCGGGTCGGATCGCCCAGGGAAGCCTGGAGGGTTCGGTTAGGATCGACGGCAAACCGGTCAGTCGACTCATTCCATTTTAAGAAAGAGATCGAAAGGCAAACTATTTGACTACGTTTGACTTGTACAGGTCACTACAAGCTATATGAAGATGGTCTCATCGTACGTGATGCAAGACGACCAACTTTTCCCCATGCTGACAGTCTACGAGACATTCATGTTTGCTGCCGAGGTTCGTCTGCCACCTTCCATCTCTCGATCGGAGAAGAAGAAGCGAGTTGTTGAGCTGCTCGAACAGCTCGGTCTCCAGGTACGTAGCATATCCATCAGATCATCAAAAATCTCGTTAACTTATTGTTAAATTTTTAATATCGGGCCGAGCCCACACCCAAATAGCAACCACATTATACAATTCGTGTTTCATCCTAAAACCAATTGGTGATAGGAGTATGGAGACTTGTTATATATATGATGCACAAATGTGTACTATACCACTGGTGTGGTATTTATTTTATGTAGCTTATTTCAACAGTCCCCCGCACTGTGATAACTCGTATTTTTTAAAGGCATGACATCGTCACATTTTTTAATTCAGACGGGTTGGGACTCAACAAATCCCATCTAACGTTCAGGCCCGACCCGAACTCTGGTACGTGGAGTAAACGGGACACAACAAACCCACAACGGGAACGAAACACCCAACACCGTCAATCGAAACCGATCTCTGATACCATGTTAAATTTTAATATCGGGATCGAGTCACACCCAAATAGCAACCACATTATACAACTCGGGTTCCATCCTAAAACTAATTGGTCATAGAAGGAGATAGCATTGTTGTATATATGGTTCTAAAATGTGTATTATACTATCGGTGTGCTATTTATTTTATGTACTTATTTCAAACACTTATTCTTTGCAACGGTACTGTTCCTTCTAGAGTGCAACTCATACGTATATCGGTGACGAAGGGAGGAGAGGTGTGTCGGGAGGGGAACGACGGAGGGTGTCGATTGGAACCGACATCATCCACAAGCCCGCTCTGTTGTTTCTCGACGAACCCACGTCGGGACTCGATTCGACCAGCGCGTATAGTGTGGTGGAGAAGGTGAAGGATATTGCGCGGAGTGGGAGCGTGGTGCTCATGACCATTCATCAGCCTTCTTACAGGATCCAGATGCTACTAGACCGGATTACCATCCTAGCAAGGTAAATAATCAAAATTATAATTTAAAAAATGGATGGATGAATGACTAATCAAAATTATTTGCACAAATATTTAACTATCTATTCATATTTTTTCCGTTAAATATCTAAAAATGACAATTTTACGTACCACCTTGTTCATTTTTAATATTATCTTTAACACCTAATCCACCTCAAAAAAATAAATTTGTGTTCAAATTCAACTCGTAAATGCGGATTTAGTTTTGAATTTAACCTAATAATTATGAAAATTTGGGTTAAATTATTTGAACTCAAATATATATGCATTTAGGGGTTTAAATTCAATCGAAATTTGCATTCATTTCTAAACTACATTTTGGGTAGAATTTGAACCCAAAATTACATTTGGGAGTTGGATTTAGTGTTAAAAATAATATAAATAAAAATTATCATTTTGACATATTCAACAACAAAAATGGATGAATAGTTACCCATTTGTGTATTTATCAACTTTTTATAAAATAAGAGTGAATATCATTTTAAATATGTTGGTGGATTTAACCTTAGTTAAGTATTTATGTGCATTCATATTATTTTCCCACAAAATTATAGGATTGTAAAAAAAAAATTACAACCTGTAAAATTTTCAGAGGGCGATTGATCTATATGGGAAGTCCACTTTCACTTCCTTCCCACCTCTCCGGTTTCGGAAGGCCCGTCCCTGAAGACGAAAACAGTATTGAATATCTCCTCGACGTGATCAAAGAGTACGATGATTCCACTGTCGGGCTCGACCCGCTCGTAGTCTACCACCGTGATGGGATAAAGCCCGATCGAGTAGCTCAAACCCCGATCCGCAAACCACCCAAAAGCCAAAAGACACCTCAAGCTACTCCTTACGGCAAAGCCTCGGGATCCAGGTTGAATCTTCGCTCATATACATCAGATTCCAGACAGTTCGGTAATTATGAAGATGACGACGACGATGATTTTAATAAATCTCTCGAGCGACGAGCCGGCCAGACGCCGATGATGGCGGCCAGCGGGGTCTACCCGAGATTGGCATCGCATTTTTATAAAGATTTTTCCGTCTGGGTCTATCAGGGAGTCACGGGAACCCCACGCCGTGTGCCGTCGTGGACCCCAGCGAGGACACCGGGAGGAACGACAGGGGGCAAGACGCCGATGTATGGTGGACCTGGGTTAAGGAACCATATCCCACCCCGCCCCAAAACCCCAGTTGTCTTTAGCCCCGCACCGGACCCGTTCTCGGTGTCGTACGAGGAGTTTGAGATAGAGGTCTTGGATGAGCCGACCCATGGGCGGAAGTTTGCGAACCCGTGGGTTCGCGAGGTGGTGGTGCTGTCTTGGCGCACTGCACTCAACGTGGTCCGAACCCCCGAGCTGTTCCTGTCACGTGAGATCGTCCTCACCGTCATGGCTCTCATTCTTTCCTCCCTTTTCGGAACCCTAAAACACCACGACTTTAAAACGGTCAATAAACTCCTCAACTTCTACATCTTTGCGGTCTGTCTGGTCTTCTTCTCCTCGAACGACGCCGTCCCGACCTTCATCCAAGAACGCTTCATCTTCATCAGGGAGACCTCTCACAACGCGTATAGAGCCTCGTCATACGTCATATCCTCCCTCATCGTCTACCTTCCGTTCTTCGCCATCCAGGGTTTCACCTTCGCCGCCATTACCCACTACATCCTTCACATGCAAAGCAGCCTCGTGACCTTCTGGATCATCCTCTATGCTTCACTTATCACCACGAATGCTTACGTCATGCTCGTCAGTTCACTGGTGCCGAGCTATATCACGGGTTACGCCGTCGTGATCGCCACCACGGCGCTGTTTTTCCTCACTTGTGGATTCTTCTTGAAGAGGCTGGAGATCTCGTGGGCGTGGCGGTGGCTGCATTACATCTCGGCAATAAAGTACCCGTTCGAGGCGTTGCTGATCAATGAATTCAAAGGAGGCCATTGTTACACTGGATCGTACTCAGAGCTGTCGCCTGGTCCGCTCGGAGAACTGAAGATCAGTGGCGTATACGATAAAGTTCGGAACCAGACGTGTCCCCTTGTTGGACAAGATGTTCTTCAGACAATGGATATTAGAGTGACGGATATTTGGTACGATGTTGGAATTCTTCTTGCATGGGGTGTGCTCTACAGAATCTTGTTCTACGTCGTTTTGAGGTTCTACTCCAAGAATGAGAGGAAGTAATTTTTATTTTTAAATTTATGGGTGGGGTGTAATTTTGTGCTTTAATTATTGTTTTTCTTCTTCTGTGATCAAATCTATTTGCAGAATATACTGTTTACGTGTTTGGTATACGAGGTTTACTCAAAAGTGTAAATATCTGACAATATTTTGGCGTTCGAGCAAAAATAAACGTGAAAATGAAGTATAAAGTAATAATCAGTCCGATTAGATTTACCAAGTTTATAGAGATAAAATAATTTAAATACCGATATATGTATCCAACTATCCAAGTTATATATGTATATTAATAAGCAAGTAACAAATCGAATTTTGTATGAAAAATAAAAAAGCAAACTGATTTTTTTTTGACAAACAATAAACCAAACTTTTAGAATTGATCAATCAACAAACATGCCTCAAATTTTCATTATATTTGAATAAATTTTTCAATGTTTGAGAGTGTTATTAAGTCGTAATAATATTTCCTTAAAATACTTCAACTAATGTTGACGTAATAACTCCATCAAACATTGAAAACTTTTGGAATTGAGCAATTAACAAACCTACCTCAAATTTTCATTATGTTTGAATGAATTTTTCAATGTTTGAGAGTGTTATTAAGTCGTACTAACCTTTCCTTAAAATAGTTCAACTAATGTTGACTTAATAACTCCATCAAACATTGAAAAATTCATTCAAACATAATGAAAATTTGAGGTAATTTTGTTGATTTCTCAATTCAAAAAGTTTGGTTTGTTGTTTGTTAACAACAAAAGTTTGGTTTGCTGTTTTTTTTAAGAGATCGTTTTTTTTTTGTATTAACCCGGTTGGTTTTGGGAGATTGGGTCGCCCATTAGTGGGAGCCCATTCTAATAAGCCCAGTATTGAATACTGACCCAAACCATTCCCTCTATATGTATAGGGATGCTCAGGGTTGGAAAACCTAATAACGATGTCAGTGATGCCCTGCCGCCCTACAGTTTAGACTGAGGTAAGTAGCTGTGGAAACCTAGGTCACTGCCCGTGACGCGACCTCCCGTCCGGCAGACCGTGATCCCAACCTCATACAAATCCACTTCCGCTAAGTCGATCGTTCAATGAGGTAACTTAATTATGTTTAATGTTGTGCTTTAAACGATGACATATTTCGTACATATTCAACAAACCATGGGTCCATTAAATATAGAAATCGTCCCAAACAATTTATTATTTTTGTCACGCACATGCTCATTCCAGCTCTTGCATGAAAGGTCACTGTCGAATTGACAATTACATAAATGTTTTTACTTTATGGAAGATATGGTCAAGTGACGTAAATGGACCACACGAATGGTCCACAATTACAGTTTATTTATTGGTATCATATCCACTTGTGGACAGACAGTTTTGGCAGTCGGGGCCCAAATGACAATAATTCTCTCATCTGTCTGCATGGCCTAATCAGTAAGGATGCCTAAGATCTTTATTGATCTATCTTTGTTAGAATTGTTCATCAGGATGGGGTTTCGTCACCACCAATCATGTTTAAATTATATAGTCGTATTTATTGGTAAAAAAAAATCGATCTAGCATGTCATTTGTAACATTGATGGTCCAAACATTATTTTTATAGGTTAGATTTTCTGATTGAATTTATCATTACCTAAGCTACCGCATTAGATTTCAATATATACTACTAACATTAATAAATGTGTCAATAAACTTAGAAAGGGATCAAATGGAATGGAAATGATAATTTTGGAGAAAAAAATTGAATACAACCGAAGTTTGTGACCGAGCTTATATAGTAATAATTATGATAAAATATCACATTACTTTATAATAATGTGGTCAAATTTTGAGTTTTTTTATAATGCTTAAATCATAAATTTTGATTCTTCATATTTAACTAAATTGCAAGTTCTCTCTTTCTACCCTGTTAATTTTTTCTTTCAAATTTAACCTTATTAATTTTAAAAATTATAAAAATAATATAAATTTTAAAAAATAATTTAATAATTTAATTTTTTTTCAAATGTTACAATTGAATCATAGTTTCAGAAATTCTTGGCACAAATTGACCCTCCGTGCATAAGAGATAAGTCTGGAACACAAATTAAACTCAATTGAAATACTTAATAGAACCCAATTGATTCGAACTTATACAGTAATAATTATTATGGTCGGGAACGAGAAAAAGATCTCTACTCCAATCACTGCCACGTGGTGGAAGCTGTAGAACTTGAACAAAGGGAGTGATTGCGCATGTGGTCTATTTACATTTTACAGGTGCCACCTAATTTTCCCGCAGCCAAACTTTGATAAATCCACGGCCATTAATTTTCCCGCAGCCAAACTTTGATAAATCCACGGCCATGATTGCGTCGCTCGTCCGCTTTCATCCATTTATTATATATCATTATTATTTGATTGATCTTTATCTTTATCTTTCAATTTAAACTGATTTATTTCTCCCTTTTCCAAAGTTTATCATTTGTTATTTATTTCTCTCCTCCCTACGGAGTCCGAGGCAAGTTTATCACGGTGGAGAAGAGGGAGGAAAGCTTTTGCTGCTTCAGTTGGGTGAAGTGAAACTTCAGAGATTTGAATTACTTCTTGGTGTGGAGATGCTGAGGGATTTTCTGGGTCTTCGTTCAGTCAATGAAGAGAGTAGTACTGATGAAGATGCACATGACGATTCCGGTATCCTAAAGACTCTGCTCTTCTTTTTACATGTTTTCACTTTACATTTTCTTCTGTGTATGAAAATTCGCATCTTTGGGGAATTTTGTGATCTTCCTTTCATATTTTCTTGTTTCTGGGTTTCAAAATGGTAAATTTTAGGTCTGAGTGTAACTCTTGCCCTGACTGTCTAGAATCAGTTATAATAGAGATTTTGAAAAGAAGAATTAAAAAACCTTTATGCATTTTAAATCTACCGTTTCTGGCTATCTAGCACTAGCAGGCGCAGCTCATAATAGTTTTGGATATCTTCATTTGATTGTTTCTGCTATTATTTTCAGAGTATAAATACTTGAAGTCCCATGAACATCCTTAACCTTAAGAACATTATTATGTTTCTTTACTTGTTTGATTTGAGCAAATAGTGAGATGAACTTTTTTACTGAAACAGCATTAAAAGAGGAAACCGAATAGAAATTATTGAACATTATATAAACAAAATCATGTGTTGGTGATAAATTATTGGGCTTGGTATATAAACTTCTTTTTATAATTATATTTCTGTATCTATCCGTTTATTTCTTTCTAGTGTTAAATTAATAAGCCACATTGAGCATGTGCAAGAGACTTATAATTGAGTCTATCCCTGACATTAATTAATGAGCCATACTTTCTTTGATTCCCTTAAAGGACACCTTAGGTTAATTAATATGAACTGATTAAATGAATGCTGCAAATCGCCCAAACTGATCTATTATTTACAAATATCTCAATATATTCATATATGATTCATGTGTTTGAGTGGAGTAATGAGTTTTTTTTTTTGGTAAATAGAGAAATACTTGTTACAAAACTAGACAAAATTACAAAACTACCCGTCTGGTCTTGGCAAAGCCAATAGCGTCTAATTTAAGGATCGATAAAACAGTTATCGGAGGATGTACTAACTCAACAAAATTTGCTTCCAAATTGACCGCTTCCTTGGCCAGGATGTCTGTTGCTCCATTTCCTTCCCGGAACACATGTCTTTAACTCCACTTTCTTAAACTCCAATATCAACTTCATGCAATCTGAAATAAGTGGCATTAGAGGTCTATCTTCAAAATTATCATCCACTATCATACCTATCGCCTCTTTGGCATCCGATTCCACACGTATGTCTTGAATCCTCATGTGTTTAGCCAAAATAAGCCCATCTCTGATCCCCGTAAGTCTGCGACCAAACTGTTTGTGATTCCCAGTTTTCTTTGCAATCCTTTCACCCATCCTCCAAAATGATTTCTTAGAATCGCCGCACACCCTGCCGGTCCCGGGTTTCCTAACGCCGATCTGTCTGTATTCAATTTGATCCATCCAACTTCTAGTTGAATCCACCGAACTTCAATTTATGTTTTACTCCGAATGCTATTGGACTTCACTAGACGAGCAGTTACATCTCTAACCTGCGAATTTCTATTCTTCCATATAAACCAAACCGCAGAAGAGAAAATCAAACACCATTGCATCCCTTCTTTATGTTCAATTTTGTTATGACAGTTAGCTTTCAACCATTTTGATAACTCGACACCATGGAACTCAATTCAATCAGGAATACCTATATCCATCCAAATTTTTCTCGCAAACTTACAATCTCGCAGAACGTGGAGGGTATTCTCTTCGAAAAGACCACATATTTTGCAAATAGGATCAATATCCATACCCATTTTCCTAAGCATACATGCAGAACGATCATGATTGCAAAGCCACAAAAAATGTTTAATTTTATGAATGTCCTCACATTTTCGGATTCAATTCCACTTATTTGGCGCATGAAAGAGTAATAGAGTAATATGAGTTTAATAATGTAAAATCAGCATTATGAATGTTGAATTAAAAATGTGTCTGGACAGGTGTTCATATATAAATAATAAAGTAATCCCAGTGTTGGCTTTTTGAGGAATTGTAAATTGCAGTTGTATATTGCTTTTTCTATCACAAGAATTTAGAATGCTGTCCTGATGGCTGATAAGTGATCACACATTTACACCTATAAAATATTCTTTCAAGAGTCAATTTTCTAAATTTTTTTAGTCACTGCGTTTTCACGAGCTCTATTATTTTCATTTTAATATAATAAAGTTTTTTTTGTTCCATAATAATGGATTAAAATAGAGGTGACAATTAATCATCCAAGTTTAAAATACATAACCAAAATTAACTAACTTTAACAACTCGCGAAACAGAAAAGCCCACAGCGTCCTTCCGGAGCGCGATAATAATTTCATTCGGAGAAGAGTTATGAATTTCAAAAACTTGTCTCTGATTGAGCGCCATACCCGCTATGATATCCGCTACAGCATTCGCTTCTCGAAAAATATGTCTGAAATTCATTTTTTCGAATATAATAAAGTTATAGTACAACTATATGATTTAATGACTTTTGAATTAGAGTTCTGTTGCACGTTCATAGCAGTTCTTTACTCGATAATGATGATGTGGTATATTTGAAATTTCACTTCTTTTTATAATATATATTATTATAATCTTAAACACGCTTCCTGTTTGGCAATTGGCATGTGCGATTGGCAATTTGACTTGCATGGATATTGGATACCCTTCTGCAGAAAAATATTATTTATTTATCTATGCATACTAATAATAATGTTAGAAATTAGAATTGAAAAAATATGAATATGAAAAATAAATAAAATACTTAAAAAGTTTATAATATTACAACCTATGTTATTATAAGAGTTTTCGTACTTCTTTTTTTTTTTTTGATAATTAAGGATTTAATTAACCGCAATAGGTGACAAACTAATCACCCAAGTTCAAATTACACAACCAAAACTAGCTAGCTTTAACAATACGCGAAACTGAAAAGCCAACAGCATCTTTCCGGAGCGCGTTAATAGTTTCCGTCGGAGGAGAGTTATGAATTTCAAACACATGCTGCTGTTTGAGCGCCAATCCCGCCAAGGTATCCGCAACCGCATTAGCTTCTCGAAAAATATGTCTGAACTTCATTCTTTCGAACTGCATCAATAGCTTCCTGCAATCCGCAATGATCGGCATAAGTTTTGGATTTGACATATTTTCGTCAGAGATTACCTTGTGGGCAGAGAGGGCGTCCGTTTCAAGGTGAATGGATTTTAATCCGAGTGCTTTTGCCAAAAGCAGCCCGTCCCGGATGGCCCAACATTCTGCAATGAGACTGTTTGAGCAACCCAAATTCCTTGAGAATCCTGCAACCCATTGACCCTTATAGTCTCGGATGACCCCACCGGCACCTGCAAAACCTTGAACTCACTTAGCAGCTCCATCTGTGTTAATTTTAAACCAATCCTTTTTTGGAGGAACCCAACTAATGTCAATGGAAATAAACTCATTAGCGATGTCAGTCTCAAGATAAGCATTTTGGTGAAATTTTGCATGAGATAAAGATAAGTTATAAACAGACGAAAAAGCAGGTTTATTATTAAAAATAAGAGAGTTCCGGTTTATAAACAGATAAAGATAAGCAGGTTTCGTACTTCACTATATAGTTGAGATAGATTTTCTATATTAACTATATACATATGTGTGCCATGTGGAAATATGCCAACTATCTGTTGCCTTTGAACCTATTTTAATATAAAGTATAGGCCTCGGGTAAAGCTCATCATCTTAGTATTCTGCATATAAGTATGAGCCAAAGACTCCATTTTTTTGTGATTTGCAGCATTAACTAGAGGAGTAGAGATGCAGTGGTCATTCTCAAACAAGGACTCTCGTTTTCTTTCTTTCAATTCATCTCAAGAAGAAAGGCCATCTTCTGGATTCATGACCATACCCACTCTTGATTCCTTAGATGTTCATCCAAAATCTCAGGTTTTTATTATTTTTTAAAAGTTATTAACATTTTTTCTTGATCGTTTTCCTGATCTGGGTTGGATATCTTGCAGAAAACAAGTCTTGAGAAACAAGGAAGCTCCCATTATCCAATGGCAGCATACTCTTTGCAGCAGTTTGGTGTTCGATCCCATGAGACGAGGATGGTTCCCTTTTCGATCAAACAACCAAGCTCTTCCAATGGACAGAACATTGTTTGTTCTTCTTCAATCAATCAAAGCTATCTGGGAGGAGGAGTTCCTGTCACGCCTCCAGTCTCTGTTTTTCCAACTACTGCTTCTGGTTCTTTTGTTGGTTTCACTGATATCAGGTAAATTTTAGGTGTTCACAAATGGAAAGTTTCAGATTGGTATTCATAAAAATTGATCCTTTTCTGTTTCTTTATACATGCTGTTATCTTGATCTGGACATTGCTGCTTAGAACAATATTGGGTTACCTCAAAAACATATTTTTGAATCAGATTATGGTGTAAAGAGGAGAAGAATAATGTTTTTAATATTTCTTCTTGTTAGTAGGACTGCTAGTGCTAATAAACAGAGTGGAGGTCCAGCACAGTTAACCATCTTTTATGCGGGTTCTGTTAACGTGTTCAATGACGTTTCCCCTGAGAAGGTAACTATCTATCTTCTTTCATACATTCAGAATTTCGACAAAGAATGAAACTTAATGAGAGTATAAAAAAGTGATCTTTTTGAAAGAAAAGAAAATAGTTCCATTTTTTGCCTTATAAATTCTATACTGTGTAACATTGCTGGTTGCTGTAACTCACAAAAAATGATTAAATATGGTCTTTTACAAATTTCTCAAGGCACAAGCTATCATGTTATTGGCTGGGAATGGTCTCTCCTCTGCGGCTCACCAAAAGACAGTTCCTACAACTGAAGTTCAGACACAGTTCAAAAGGTCTGCAGCTACCAACAACCATTTGGGTGCGAGTGTTTCTCGTTCGAGGCAGTTTTTGGGTCTTCAAATCAATGTTTCTTCAAATTCCAAGGTTGTTTCTCCTCCATCAGTAAGAAATATACATAGCCCTGTGGAATTACCGACAGTGAGATCTACTGTTGGAGCTCTTGAGTCTCCAACAGTTACTACCCAATATTTAGAGCCTTCAAAAGTTATCTGCTCTGCTGCTGCTGGAGCTTCCACACCCACAACTTTTCCAGCAGGTTGATAATTTTGATAAATGACTATTCTTGTCAATCTTGATCAATCCGAACTTCATTAGTAACAATTTTTGTTTGTTCCCAGTCGCCTTACCTCAAGCTCGGAAGGCTTCCTTGGCTCGTTTTCTAGAGAAGCGCAAAGAAAGGTTAGTTTTCTTGAATATGAAGAATCCTCTTAAATTTTGGATTGAATTGCTTATATATGTTTCTCATTCTGCAACAGTTAGTTTCATTAGAAATCGAAATCATAGCCTCCTGATAAGTCAAGATTGCTCATAATTTTGCAGAATAACAGTTTCATCTCCTTATCATTTCCGGAAAGAATTGATTGATGGCAGCAACAATGGAACTGAGGATCATAATCTTTCTTCTCCCCAGATTGCCTATTCATGAAGACAGGTCATTAAATGATCAGCAGGTCATTAAATGAAGACAGTTATTGCTTATCATTTTTCTTTACTTGCAGGCTAAGTAAGATAAGCTCTCAGAGTCTTGAATTTTGTCTGATTTCATTACGTATATATTTATATCACACATATTGTCATATATCTGTTTTCAGACAAATTTTCTTATTTGTTTATATAGACAAACAGTGTTTGGTTGCAATACATTAATTTGTACCATAATAGTACAGATAAAGAAATAAGCACATTTTTTCAATAATCTTTTTATTTTTTTTATAAAAAAATTTGTAATGATAGAATAGTTATAGTGGAATTAGTACCATAAAAAATAAAATACTATTTATTATTGGTATGAACTAAAAAAAATTAAAATATAAGAAACGATCATTAATTAATGATTTTTTTTCAATTTATTATTTAAAATAGCATGAGTTCAAGGATTAAATACAATTACGACCACATATTAAAAAAAAAATTCATAACTTTTTTTTTCCTTCTATCAATTTATTATTTAAAAATAAATAGATTTATTAAAAAAAATGAAGATAAAAACTGAAAGAACTTTTATACAAACAAACCTACTGTATATTCTTTAATATTTTTTTTGTGCCAAAACTATTTTATTTTCAATATATGGGTGGGTTCTTTAGAACAAAATAATATAACTTCTGATTAAAGTAATTGTAATTTTTAATTGTTAGAGTTGGGTAATTTTGGTTTTCCTTTATCAGTAAATTGCACAGCACAATCGACTAAATGGAGTGGACTTGTTTTGTTTCATAAGCCCAGAAAAGGGTGGTTAGGTTATTGATAGACATCTTCATTGATATATTCTATTTACAGAAAATTTACTACTTTAAAAAAATTATAATTTATTATTTTTCTCATTTGACCTTTTAGTTATATTATTTTATTTTGTTCTATAACGTAATAATAGAAGTTATAATTCATTTAAAAATCAGAAAAAAATAATTTTGATACATAAAAACAAAATGAATGAAAAAAATTAAAAGAGATATCTTTTTAAGGAAAATCAAACCTTTGAGATTTATGAAAAAACACAATATTTTTTTATTTTTGAAAAGCATATATATATATATATATATTATATGTTGTGTAAGAATAAACCAATTCACCTCCATCATCTTTGCAACGTGTGAAAACATGGAAACTGTTTTTTCTACAATAAAATCAAATGTCTTGATTGAGACAGAGAAGTCCAAGTAGGAAATGGTAGATGTAAAATGGTTGCATGTCAAGAATGGGTTCTCCAGATGGATGATGACAAACGGGGGTCATCTTCTCTTCCTCACGCCCGTTCAATCTTCAAATCCGTTTTTTCTTCCTTCTCCTCCGCCACTGTTGGCGTCATAGCGTAAACCAAGTGGCAGTCCCCACCATCGAGAACTAGAACCACTTCTCACCAACCACACTTCATTTCGCTTCTAATGCCGCGGCAGCAACCGCGCGGCATCTATACTACTTGTGCTCCACCAATTTAGCCGTCACGAGAACCGCCACAACGGGACGTCTCGATGGTCTTCAAGGGAAGATTTTTCTCTTCCAAGAAATCAGACTCATCCAGCCCGGATGGATCCAGCCCACGCTCCCTCGGTTCCAACTCCCCCAGCCGACCCGAAAAGAAGACCCCGAAATCCAATTTCAAGGGAGAGGCCACGTCCACCAGCTTTGCCGCTTCATGCAAGCAGACGCAGGTGAAGGACGGACTGAAGAAGAAGAATGAAGGAAAGGGCAAAGAGAGTGAGAAGTCCAACCAGGTCGGATCGAGACAGAGAAAGGAGACGAAGACAGCTCAAGAGAAGGAGTCGGATTCTGCTGTTTTGCCCATATTGGCGTCGTCCCTTGGATTGAATCGAATCAAGACACGGTCCGGGCCGTTGCCTCAGGAGAGCTTCTATGGGTCCCGAGATGAAAAAGGTTCGGTTTTGGGAGTTAGCAATCCATCTAGCAACAGTGGGACTGGAGGTGATCGGAGCTCGAAAAAGAAGGAAGTAGGATTTGGTCAGAGGAGGATAGGACCAACACAGGAAACTGACGCCTTGCCTGGGAATTGGATGGATAAGGGAAGCAATTCCGACGGCATGCCATCGACTACTGTTCCATCCCGGGATCAGAGCCCTCCACTGCCTCCGAACTTGCAGAGTGTGGATGCATCCTCTGCTGCAGGTAGCATTTTGTACTCTAGTAACTGTTTCCTGTGTCGTTTTAGATTGCGGGTTCAGGTCAGTTGCTTATTTCATTAGTGTAGTTGTATGATGAAATGTGAGTCATTGCCTGGCTTAGTTCATGAACAGAGAAGACATAGTCTACTCTTGATGGAGTAGAATTTGCCCCTGGATTTTTGTGGATAGCTGATCTATCTATAGATTTCGATATACTCACGCTAGATTCAGTTTCTTTGCACATTTTATTTTCTTTGGTAGATAGGTGTATTATTTATATATGTTGGTGACAACTGAAATAATCAATTCATGGGTTGAATACGAGTCTGTAAATTTGTTGTAACTTTTAATAAGCAGCGTGCCATATATTTTAGCCAAGCTACAATTGCCCTGGAAAGAGATATCAGTGTTTTACTGAACTAGCATTTCATTTTTATTAGTGTATTTTCTTGATATATCTAGTCTCCTATGGTTTGACTGCATTGACAAAGACATGCTCTTAATATTCCCTGACTTTATCATTTCAACTCTGTATAATGCTGCTTAGCTATAAAATATAATTCTCAATACCAAATAAAGATTAGCCAACTCTACCAAAGAATTCTTTGTATAGCTGACGAACACCCCTGGCCTTCACATCCCATCTTCTTGTGCAAAGCACACCTAATTTGTTGGTCTTTCTTTTAGTATGGCTAGCTAAGCATTGGGGATTCAGCTTTTGGAGTTTTCTTCACTTTTGCTATATAACAGACTATAAAGCTGTAATGTTTAGAGTATTGTCACTCTTTACTGCGAGGGGGAGTCTTTGCGTCTCCCTCTTGATAAGGAGTTGTCCATGGATGCTTAGCATTTGCTTCTGGTGTTCCTTTTGCATTAGGTTTTATAAAACGAATGATTTTGATAGTCTCTTTCACCATTTCCCTTATAAGAGGTCAAGAATCTTTTCTATCAAGAGTTTTTGACATGTTCAGATTATCTTACAGGACATATAGAGTCATCAAGGAACTGCTCTGGAGGTCTGAAAAGTGCTGATGTTTGTACCCCGGAGGTACTAATTAAAATAATCCTACTGATGTTAAGAAAATTTATTTTGTACATACCTCGATGATATCAGCTGATTGTACCATCAATTTGAAACCATAGGAATCAGAATCTCCTCGCTTTCAAGCTATACTCCGTGTAACAAGTGCACCCAGGAAAAGGCTTCCTGCTGATATCAAGAGTTTTTCACACGAGTTAAATTCCAAGGGTGTCAGACCATTTCCGTTTTGGAAGCCTCGGGGCTTGAATAATGTAGAGGTAACAAGAGGTTCTCAAGGACATCTTTTTATCTTTTCCAAATTGGAAGTCCTTTAAAGTTCTAAAAAATTGTCATTTTTTATTCCTTCAGGAGACTCTTGTTGTGATAAGGGCAAAATTTGACAAGGCCAAGGAAGAAGTGAGCTCTGATTTGGCAATCTTTGCAGCTGATTTGCTGGGGATTCTAGAACAAAATGCAGTTAGCCATCCTGAGTGGAAGGAACCTATCGAAGACTTACTGATTCTTGCTCGGAGTTGTGCTATGACATCACCTGGAGAGTTTTGGCTCCAATGCGAAGGAATAGTTCAAGAATTGGATGATAGACGTCAAGAACATCCAATGGGAATGCTGAAGCAGCTTCATACACGGATGCTTTTTATCTTAACTAGATGTACTAGATTGTTGCAGTTCCACAAGGAAACTGGATTAGCTGAAGATGAACCATTTAATCTCAGGCAATCTCGAATTCTGTATTCTGCGGATAAGAGAATTCCTCCGGGGCAAGTGAGGGAAGGTATTAAGAGTGTTAACTCAAAAGCATCTTCAGCGAGAAAATCATATAGTCAAGAGCAGCACCATGTCATGGAGTGGAAAAGAGGCAACTCTCAACAGCAAGGGACTGTGATCTCTTCTCTGCCTGATGAGAATTTGAAGCATTTGGATTCTCCTAGAGATAAGCAGCACCAAATGACTTCATGGAAGAAACGACCTCCTGCTAAAGAAGAATTAGCGCCATCAAAGGGGCAGAGTGAGAGTCAGGTGAAAACTGTAAAACCATCACAAACTATAAAAAAAAATTCAGATTCAGATGTGGCTATTCCTAAGCTGAGTGAGCAGCTGCAGCTCCCCGCAAGGGAACTGCAAGATCATCCTAAGCACTACCACATGGCTTCTTGGGGTTACTGGGGAGATCAGCAGAATTCCACCGAAGAAAATTCAATAATATGTCGAATTTGTGAGGAGGAGGTTCTGACTTTGCACGTGGAAGAACACTCACGAATCTGTGCTATGGTTGATCGGTGTGATCAAAAGGGTATGACCGTCAACGAGCGTCTTCTCAGAATTTCTGAAATGCTTGAAAAGATTATGGAGTCTTCACATAAGGATATTCACCATCTAGTAGGCAGTCCAGATGTTGCAAAAGTATCAACTCCGAGTGCAACAGAAGAATCCGATGGCATATCTCCAAAGTTTTGTGATTGGTCTCGCAGAGGCTCAGAAGACATGCTTGACTTTTTACCTGAAGCTAACAACTCTCACTTTACAGATGATATGAAGGGTCTACCCTCCATATCATGTAGAACTCGTTTTGGCCTTAAGTCTGATCAGGGAATGACAACATCATCTGGAGGTAGTATGACCCCTCGGTCTCCATTATTGACCCCAAAGACTAGTCCTATTGACTTGCTCTTGTCTGGTAGAGGCGCTTATTCTGAGAATGAAGATTTTTCACAGGTTCCATTTTCTTTCTAAGTGTACAATTATATTTTCTGTGAATAAAGTAAATTTCTGATATATGTATAATCTTAGCTTAAATTTCAACCGTTTCCTGCATCTGAAGATTCTTCTGGGTTATGATCTTGAAAAAGTTTTTATAACAATTTACTATGCCTCTTTTGATGCTCATACTAGTAATCAGTAAGAATCACGTCTACAATACCATTTCATGTTCCACTAATAATACACTTATTCCACATTTCTAATTTGTACGCAGATGAATGACCTTGCTGACATTGCTCGTTGCGTGGCAAATACATCATTGGATGAAGAGGGAGCTATTCCGGATTTACTTACTTGTCTCGAAGAATTGAGATTTGTCATTGATCGGAGGAAGTTTGATGCTCTTACAGTAGAGACTTTTGGCGCACGCATTGAGAAGTTGATAAAGTGCTCATTTACTCCCTTCTAAGCTCCTTCTTTCGTTATTTATTAATAGAAAAATTGACCACATTGGTATGATGGGAATTTTTTCTCTTTAGGGAGAAGTATTTGCAGCTCTGTGAGATGGTGGATGATGTAAATATGGACCTAGGCAGCACTGTAATTGATGAAGATGCTCCTTTGGATGATGATGTGGTCCGTAGCTTGAGAACAAGCCCTGTACATCCTTCTAAGGACCGGACATCAATAGATGACTTTGAGATAATCAAGCCAATAAGTCGTGGTACATTTGGGCGGGTGTTCTTGGCCAAAAAGCGAACTACTGGGGACCTCTTTGCTATAAAGGTTTAAGATTTCTTGACAAACTTTTTAGTCAGTTTTTGATGGATGCTATTTGCTAATAATGAGTCGAAAACTTCATAAATTTTCATATGTAATACGTTCAACAGGTTCTTAAAAAGGCGGATATGATCAGGAAAAATGCTGTGGAAAGTATTTTGGCAGAACGTGACATTTTGATCTCAGTTCGTAATCCTTTTGTGGTGAGACGGTCTATCTAAAAACCAAATATTTTTACTTATCTTTAAAGTTTTAGCTTAACTCATTATAATGACCAATATGTCAGGTTCGCTTTTTCTACTCTTTCACATGTCGGGAGAATTTGTATCTTGTGATGGAGTATCTAAACGGAGGAGATTTATACTCCCTGTTGAGAAATCTAGGGTGCTTAGATGAAGATGTTGTTCGTGTATATATAGCAGAAATTGTAAGTATCAATATTCAACTGTTAATGAAACCATACATCACGAAAACATTTAAAAAAATACCGGATATATGCCAGGTGCTTGCGTTGGAGTACCTGCATTCACTAGGTGTGGTTCACCGTGACCTGAAACCCGATAATTTGTTGATTGCACATGATGGCCATATCAAGGTATCTATAAATGATTCTTTACAATTAGCAATCGTAATATCATAGTTGCCTAATCTGCAGAATAACTGACACATAGTACATGTTCACTGTCTGAACAGTTGACAGATTTTGGTCTGTCCAAGGTTGGTCTCATTAACAGCACCGATGACTTGTCGGGTCCAGCATTTAGCAGCGGGACATCCATGGTTGAGGATGAAGAGACCCATCTGCCCATATCTGAGCATCAGAAAGAAAGGCGAAAGAAACGTTCTGCTGTTGGAACACCTGATTATCTGGCCCCGGAGATTCTTCTTGGAACAGGACACGGTTGGTATAATATAACATTTTTATAAAATCAAAGTGCTTTATTTTAGTTTCATCTGTGGTAATGCATGGAAGAATATCACAGCTTTATCATAATTTGATATGAGATTTCGCTGTTTGGAATTTTTTATGGTTCCTAGCTGTATTTTGTCATTAGTACCTTGCAAGAACCAAAATTCATCCTTTTTTTTTTTTAATCAGGTACAACTGCGGATTGGTGGTCCGTGGGCGTTATACTATTTGAGCTAATAGTTGGAATTCCACCATTCAATGCTGAACATCCACAGGTAACCCTTTTTGCATGATTGTAGCTTCGTTCATTCTTAAAATATCTACCAGAATATCCTCATTGAAGCTGTATCATGAATAAGCTTTCCAGTTACCCAAATATGCTGAAAGTTTATCTCTTTTCAATGTCAGTTTGTGAATCTTCTTGTGATTTATCTGTTGTAGACAATTTTTGACAACATTCTTAATCGGAATATACCGTGGCCACGAGTGCCTGAAGAGATGAGCTCTGAAGCTCAAGACCTGATTGATCGGTAAGTCGTTAATATCTAACCATGGAGTATTGAATTATAAAGTTTCGGAAATCCATTATTTTGCATATTTTTGCTGTTGGCTTCAGATTATTAACCGAGGATCCTCATCAAAGACTTGGAGCTACAGGAGCATGGGAGGTGATTTTCCTCTTTAACAGAATCATAGCAACATGTTAATGTTGTTCCGGATGCCACTTTCTAACACGCACAAACATTTGATACTATTTTAGGTGAAGCAGCATGTGTTCTTTAAAGACATCAATTGGGACACACTTGCAAGGCAGAAGGTTCGTAAGATCAAACAAATACTTTTTACTTTTTACGGGTAGTAATAATAATATGAGTTCATACTGCAGGCTGCTTTTGTTCCCGCATCAGAAAGCGCACTGGACACAAGTTACTTCACGAGCCGATACACTTGGAATCCTTCAGATCAGCATTTCTACCCACCAGACAGTGAAACTGAGGATTCCAGTGATACTGACACTTTAAGTGGAAGTAGTTCCCAGACTAATCGCCAAGAAGAAGTGGTACCTTAGTTTTTACCTCGGTCTTGATTCATTTCAGTAAAAAATCAGTTACAGCAATGGATCACATGCTCGTTTTTTTCCTGAATTTGATTGATCAGAGAGATGAACCCGATGGAATTCCCGAGTCTGACTCAGTATCGTCCATCAACTGCTTCAGCAATTTCTCATATAAGGTAATGAATTTGCATACCATCTCCTCTGATGAACCCAATTCTATTTTCGTGCTCTAATTTGTTTCATTGTATTTTGCCAGAATCTCTCTGAGCTGGCTTTTATCAACTACGATTTACTATCCAAGGGCTTGAAGATCGACCGAAATTCGAGCACATAGCAGCATCAGCAGCTCAGTACTTCGTTCCTTATGAACATTCTTCCTTACAGCGTTGTACATATAAGCCTATATCTGTTCATTTCACTCCTTTTGTTAGAATCAATTGTATTGAAGTGATATTCTTTACAAGGTGCAATTGTTTGTTTATCTTTTTACCCACCCAGATAAGATTTTTCACGGCAAAAAATGCTTACCGGGGATGCGAAATTTACATCTGCAGGTAACTTTTTTATTGCCCATTTTACTGAGGTTGATGTTCACAGCCACCAAATAGTTATTTCTTCTGTAGTGGTGAGTGAAGTCGATGATGTGTCCATCTTTGTAGTCAACACTGGCTCTGTGTGAGTCGCATTCGACGCCGGCCCAGAAACAGTGGCTCTGCTGGGTGGCCAGGCCATCATAAAAAAAAAGCAGTATCACCTTCTAAAATTCAGCAAAAAATTGCAGAAAACCAACTAGATTTTCCAGGAAAAACACGATAAAAAACTACATTGTGCTTTTTTATTTCCTTGAACTAACGAAGAACCGAGAAGGGGGGCAATATCTTTAAGGAAATCGACAAACAAACCGAAACACAGCAAACTAGGATGAAAAGAAAAATCAATCTAGATGAAGGTAGATAGCCTAGCAATGGAGTTTCTTCTCTGTTCATGGCTTCCACAGAATGGTTGTCTCAGCAATCAAGGAGGTGACCACGTACGGATCCATGTTCGAGGCTGGCCTTCTGTCCTCAAAGTAGCCTTTCCCGTCCTTCTCTGTCTCCCTTCCGACTCTCACCGAAACCCCTCTATTCGCCACTCCCTGTTCAAACCAAAATCAACATTGCGTTTACAGCATAAGTATGATAAGATAGAAGGAGAGAGCTTAGATTGAAAAATGCTACATTTAGAGCTGTTAGATCTTAAAAAGGAATCGTTTTTATTTTCATATTCATCTGGGATGTCCCTTTTTTAAATCCGCTGTGTTTTAGAAGCTAGAGCTGATTGATTTTAGGATTTCCTGCTTACCCATGAGAAAGAGCTGATATCACCAGTCTCGTGTCTTCCAGTAAGGCGGCGCTCATTGCCCTCTCCATAAGCAGAGATGTGGTGTTTGTGCCTCAGACCGAGCTTCTCAATCGCCTTCTTGATGATTTCAAACCCTCCATCATTTCTCATGGTCTTGGTGCTGAAAAGAATATCGTTATTTTGGGATTTATTGAAATATCAAACCCAAAATATATGTTGTTAATAAGTACCTGTAGTTTGTGTGAGCTCCAGACCATTCCAGTCGCCATGAACAGGTTTTGGATCGAAAGACACGACTGCTCCAGCAACCTCAGCTATCCTCTGTTTTTTTTAAGGAAGACCAAGACAGTAATAAGTATATATCTAAGTTGTATGATTACTTCCCTCGAGCACATGTAAATAAGGCAAATTGGAAGTAGAAACTTGGTAACCTCTAGGATGTACCGGGCCACCCACACCTCATCTCCGGCCGAGATGCCGAGTGAAGGTCCGACTTGAAATTCCCACTACCAGATTTTGAAAGAAAAACGAAACATTGCTTTACTGTTAAATCAATCAGGGTGTAGAGATAAAATTTACATTATGTTCAACTCACAAACTTAGACAGATGAGAGTACCTGTCCAGGCATAACCTCCGCATTGATGCCACTGATGTTGATTCCAGCAAAAAGACAAGCTTTGTAGTGAGAATCCACAATGTCTCTCCCAAATGCCTTATCAGCACCAACACCACAATAGTAGGGTCCCTGTTTGATATCCACAACTTATCACCAACCCACCAACACTGTTCATAGAATGAAGCCAAAAACAGACTATGTCTCTGTTTCTGAACCATACGATGGATTGTTCAAGCAATTCTGCCCAAACTTCAAACTCACGTTCTGAGAACTTACATAAAGATTGTTTTTTTTATTCAAACAAGTCTTTTAGCTCCATTTAATTAAAGTTTTACATGATAACTTAAAAGTGAAGTGTTACAATTCTGTAACTCTTTCATTTGAGAAGATTTGTTAAGAAGTCAAACTAAATTTGGCAAGATATTCAGCAAAACTTATCACAAGCCGCTGCTTCATTGAATGAACCAAAACAAACAAAATCTCAAACTTTTATGTCTGGCCTTGAGTCTGAGATTTGATCAGACAGATGGCAGATTCAAGAAAAGAAGATACTTTACAATTGCCCACGTTTCAAGACAACGGATAAGAAACAGACACCTAATAGATAGGTATTTATATTTGGGGGCAAGCTCCAGAGTTATTCTTGAAATTCCCACAAAAGAGTAACATCATTTGAAGAAAAACAAATCTTGAAAAAGCTTCCTACTATTCAAAGTTGTTGTTTTTTTGTGTGTGAGAAACTTAAATTATTACTCGGAAAATGGAGGAAGGCTTTACCTGAGGAGCAGGGAAGCCTCCAGCAGGCCACCCAAGCGGCCAGTTTACTGATTTCTGCAACAAGGTGTACTCTTGCTCTATTCCGTACCTTTCTCAAGATGTGTTAAAATGGAATCAAATCAGTGAAACATATAAAACTTATAATATAAACATTAGAAAGAAATAAAATTTTATACTTCTACATGAATAAAAAATAAATTACCAAGGTTCTTCAGCAGCAACATCAGTATGGTTAAAGATTTTGGCAGCATCGTGTCTTTTGTTGGTGGGGATGGGATTCCCAGAAGGACTGTAAGCATCACACATAACCAAGATGTTCTTCCCTCTCCTAAATGGGTCCCTGAAGATTGCTTGAGGACTGCAAGAACACAGCCTTCAGACTCAAGCTTGCCATGAAATTTATTGGAAAAAATCAAGATCTTATGGCCGATTTTATGAAAATCTTCCTACTGTTTATTAAAACAAATCATTTATTTTCAACTATGTATTTTATAATCTTGTATACGATGAGGAAGAGCAAATATACTGTAAGATGACTTCACTGTCGTTGCCGGTGGCTTGGCCAGTGCTCGAGCCATCGTAGTTCCATTTTGGTAGCTTCTTGGGGTCATTAACTGGTCCAGGCAACGTCTGCAGAAAATGTGTATCCAGAAAACCAATAAAAATATTTGCAAAATCTAATACGTCGACCTGTCAATTATGAATAGCATTGGAAACAGACCCTGGCTTTGCTTCTAATGTCCATTCCCGTTCCTCCGATCCTGCCATGCCATCAATACAATAAGTATATACATCAAAGAAGTTATCTTTTCATGCAGAGAAATTCAAAAAGAGAAGAAGAACATACTCACCATATGTACTCAGCAATGATCTTGTCAGTGGTCTCAGAGAGATTGAGGTTTATGAGATCTGAGATTGCTGACATGGTGTTTTGTTATAAGAAAACCAACTATTGAATCTGAATAAAGAGAAAGGTGATGGATATCTCTCTACTCTCCTCTTGATTCTGTGTCGAAGTATTATTATATATATATACACACGTAGTCTAGATGCTGAGATTTGGTAGAGTAGAAGGAAAAAGAAGACCAGCTTAGAAAGAAGAGAAGACAGGAGCAGGATGAGCTGTAAATCCAGAATTTGTTTGGGATGGATTCTTTTTCGGCGAAATTTGGATTAAGAAAGATTCTAAGAGCGAAATTGTCTGAGTCGGTTAAAAAAATATTTTTTTTAGTCTCTCTCTATATATATAGAAGTAAATAATGTGTTTATCTTCTTTTTTTTATTAGCAGAAACCTGAACTAATTCAAAAAGATACTATTTTTTAGTATATATATCATATTTATCTTTATAAAAAAATAAAACTAAAGAAGATAAACGCCACTTCGTACACCTAATTCCCTCTGATTTGCATCTGGCGCCTTATTCTTGTGGTGACCATTGTGGGAAGCCATTAGAAAGAGATGTTAGTGAAGGACAGGAGGAAGAAGACTATTATGTCCCCATGTTTGTGTCTTGCAATGCCATCTTGCCCTCCATGCAAGGCATTTGCGCCTCCCAGAAGACGGAAACCTGTTCTGACTTGTGACCAGCGCTGCAATAAGCTTCTTGGATGTGGTCTCGCCATTGGTGTGATAATCTTTGCCAAGTGGGACCCTGTGAGCCTTATGGGGTTGTGTTCGATGCTTCCTGTTTTTGCAAGAAAAATGCCGAGGTTGTTGTTATATGTGTAATGACTATGAAATTGCGTTGGCTCCATTGCAGGATCCACCAATGCCAAGAAACATGTCATGAAGGGGATTATCCCCCTTGTCTTGTCTCCGTCAGCCAAAAGTGTCGTTGCAGGTTAACTGCAAGAACAACCGAGTGTTACAGAACAAGGGAATAGAACTTCACCTGTGAAAACCCATGTGAAAGGCAGAAGAAGAACTGTACAAGGCAACGTTGCAGTGAAAGGTGTTGCCCTTCATCGAAGAAAATCGGAACTCCTTCACTGAATGGTTAATTGGATCCTCACTTTTGCACTATGCCATGAGAAAAGAAGAGCAGCAACTGCACTGAGGAGATTGGATCATGGTTCTGTATACCACCCGAGCAGGTAGAAGCTCCAACAATGCATGGGGAGGAAGAGCTACAGTAGCATCACCTCCGATTTCTAAAAGTAATCCATGGAAGAAGGTGGTAACAGAAGAAGAAGACTTGTGGGTTCTATGAATTGGTCAACCACCACCTCAGTTGCTTCTCATTCTTCGGCTGCAGAGGAGGGAAGCTCCAATGAAGTAAGTGGCTGAGGACTGGTAAAAGGCTTATGAATTGAGTAATGGGGGTGAATTGATATGAAATGTATCATCTTTTTTCAGTTTTTTTGGTGGGGTGTCACCGTTTATGATTGGTGTGGCGATACCTATATTAGGTAAATGTTAGATAACAAGTAGCTACATGAACTTTGGACGTTTTGTAACAAGTTATCCGAACTTTGAAAATTCAAAACAGTCTACCTAAACTTTGAAGAAATTGTAAATTGTTACCTCCGTCCAATTTTCCGTTAATTGTCGTCGGAAAGTTGTCGGAAAGTCGTCATAAATTGGACAGAAGTAACTATTTGCACCTTATTCTAAGTTGAGGTAGCTCGTTTTGAATTTTTAAAGTTCGAGTAACTCGTTGCAAAACGTCCAAAATTCAGGTAACTACTAAACTCTAATATGTAATCTATATTTCTTTAAAAAAAAAATATTACACTCTATAAAAGTAAATTTATTTTCTTAAAAATTATTTTAATGTATTTTCACTTGAAAATACATTTAAAAAAATATATATATTCACTGAAAATTATCTAAATAAATTTTTTCACTATGTATCATAAAAAATAATTTAAATTATATAAAAAGAAAACAAATAAATTAAGTTGACTACTCCAAACATTTCTTTATATATATTTAACCGTTAAATCTTTCCTTATTCGATCATAACATAAATTTATCTACATTTCAGTGCTACAAAGGTTTGACTTGCAGTGCTATCTATCGACTGTATACCATCCATGTCCATCTACTAACGTGGATGTAAATACCTGACCGGAATACACAGAATCTGTACCAAAAATCAAATTAAGGACGACCCGATCTGGATTTCATGATCCGGCAGTGGCAGTGGCAGTGGGATCTTTGCAGACGAACGGGTGGTTCAGGAGCTGCTGCACCGACCACCTCTTACTGGACTCCTTCTGCAGACAGCACTCGATGAATCCCTGAAACACCTCCGACGAGCTCTCAGGCAGCGGTGGCGGGTCCCCGTAGCAGATCGCGCACATCAGGGTTGCCCAGTCGGGTCTCTGGCCTTGACCGAGCAGCGGAAAGTGGCCCAAGTAGAGCTCCAGCAGCGTCAGACCCAGGCTCCAGATATCGGCGGCGTAGCCATTGTAGTTGCCGCCGTAGGCGTCGGGGTCGAACCGCTCCGGACTCATGTAAGCGCAGGTTCCGACGTAGGAGTTGCAGGGGTCGAGGGACCGGCACATGATTTTGCTGACTCCGAAGTCCGCGATTTTGACCTCCATGTCCCGGTTAACGAGGAGGTTCGATGGCTTGATGTCGCGGTGGATGATCTTGTGAGAGTGAAGGTAGTGAAGGCCGCTGAGGACCTGGCGAGCCACACCGGCGAGCTTCGACTCCGAGAAGGTCCCGTGAGCTCGGAGCATGGAGTCCAAAGTGCCCAGATCCATGTACTCCATCACGATCGCCATGTCACCGCCGGCCAGATCGATGATCTCGTGGCAGCGGACGATGTGAGGAGAGTCCGTGCGGCAGAGAATGTCTCTTTCTCTGGAGACTTGGCGGCGGACGGTAGGATCGCAGTCGCCGTGAACTACCTTGAGGGCGTAAACGGCGGAAATCCTCTTGTGCCTTACCTTGTAGACCGTGCCTCCATTTCCGTGGCCGAGGACTTGGAGCTTCTCATAGTCGGAGATGGAGGAGGAGCTTGCGGTGGGTGGGAGGGGGAGAGGGAAGCGCAGGCGTCGCTCGGAGGTTTCTTGAATGGGGAGACGGAGGTTGAGCTGTCGCCGTTCGCGGACCAGTGCCATGGAAAGTGGAAGAGTGGTTGAAATGAGAAAGGCAATGGAGAAGAAGTAAGGAATATATAAGTGGAAAGTGATGAAGACGAGGGAGGGAAGGAGGAAGAGTAGTTTATCTGTCGTCTGGTGACGGCTGAGAAGATGGTGGAAGATACAGAGGAGACCGGCCATTGGTTTGGTGGAACCATTTGCTGACACTTTTTCACGATTGCACCCTAAACTTTGAGAACAGGAAATTTTGAATCTGAAGTGGTCGAGAAGTCCACTTTTCCAATTAGAATGCAGAGTTCTCGGGAATTTACTTTGAAAAATTTAGCTACAAGTCATTCCTACACTATGTTTTTTTTTTTGATGTGCTCGAATAATTCGTTATGTTTGGAGGATATTATCCTATGTATTATGTTAGTCAACCGTTAGATTTTTCGATTAAATGGTTCATGTCAGCGGCATATCAGTGTCACGTAGATATATAATATAATATTTAATTTAAAAAATAAATAGGAAAACAAATATGAAAAAACTAGAAAAATGTTAAAAAATTATTTTAAAACCTTATATATTAATAAAAATTATTTTAAAAAAAATCGTAAACTTAAAAAAAAAAAACTAGGATTCTACTTGAGTCCAATTGACCCAGCCCAGGTCAGGCGACCTGGTGGGGGTCCAACCTAAACCTAGGGTTCGAGCCTAGGCTGAGTCAATTGGACCCAAGTCGAACTGTAGTTTTTTTTTCTTCCAGTTTTCGATTTTCTTTTAAAAATAAATTTATAAAAAATATTTTTTTATTAATATATAAAGTTTTAAAATATTTTTTAAACCTTTTCGTATTTTATTTTTCATTCGCCACATCAGCGCCATATCAACATTCCATTAGTTAAACTTGACGGCAACAGTAATTTGGACTAAATAACAACGTTGTGAAAACATAAGGTACCAAGAAACAACATAGGGGTATCATCCGATCATGACCCAAATATATGGTACCATTAGACCTATTAATCTTTTTTTAAATCACACTTATGCATATTAATTTTAGATATACCTATGTATTATTTAAATTTAACGTTTATACTTCACTAACGGTAACATCAGATATTGAGAAAATCAAGCTTCTCGAACCATGATATTCTGCATGGGTTTCATTTTTGTTGCAACATTCATTTTCTGAACTCCCTGAAATGAAACTACTTTGGGCATCTAGCATCCAGTTGTGTCTTCGTAGTGGGCATTAAAAGGACATGTGAGTAAACTTTACTCCTAAAATTATTTCAAGGAGGGTATTAGCTAAAATGAATAAGTTGAGGATCGAACTATTAAGTTTGGGGACCAAAGCTACGCTCTTCAAAGTATTGACATGTGACCAATTAGACTACTGCACTACGGGTTCGCGGAATGGACTACGAAAAGGAAATACGGAATCCGTATTTCAATATTTGTTACGCGGAATTAAAATTACACGGAATCGAACTCTCTAAATAAGTAAGAATAGATATTTCTTGAAAAAACCCTCGAAATTGTTATTCATAGAGAGTTAAGAATAATGAATAAATGTCAACGAAAGGAAATACGGATTCCGTATTTCAGTATTTGTTACGCGGAATTAAAATTACACGGAATCGAAATCTCTAAATAAGTAAAAATAGATATTTCATTTATATTTAAATTAAAATGAAGTGTTTTTATATTTTAATTATTACTTTTATTCTAATTAAATTAATTATTTATATTTTAATTTAATTAATTACAATTTAATTTAATTATTTTGTAATTTAATTAATTAATATAATTTTTAGTTTAATTAATCGTAATTTTTAAGCTTCCCAAATTAATTAATATAATTTTTTATAAGATAATTGTATTATATATGATACATATTAAAATAAATGGTATATATATATATATGTTATTTGATCTAATTTCATTTTATTTCAATGTATAATTCCATCAACCAAACATTTGAAATTTCATATTATATTTCATATCATTTAATCAACCAAACAACCTCATATTATTATTTCATATTTTTTATTTCATATTCCGTGTCTATTGATTTTAAGCGAAAAGGACAAACAAAAAGATGATTGTGTATGCATACGATAGTAAAGGGGCACTTCACCAAAGCCACATAATATACTTTTCAAATTATTATTTTATTTCAATTAATTTGGTAAAAGAAAAACAATTATTAATTATTGTTAGGTTATTATATATATATATCAAACTTGTACAATTGGTGCAATTTTAATTGAGGGTAAATTATATTAAATTTTTTCATTTTCTTATGAGAATAAATTGAGCATTTTGTCTTGTGTATTAATTATTGCAACTAATTTAGTTGTTGTTTATAGTGGCCAACTAGTCTCCATTAAAAGCCGGTGTCCATCAATGAGTTTGGATAAGGTGGGCATTAAATTTTGATTTATTTTCGTATGGTTAGTGGTTCATATCACCATTTGGTCTTATTTATTATTGTAAAAATAAACAATGCAAGTGCCTTCAACATTTAAGGGGTGAACAAATTGATATTGTTCGATTATGGGTATATAATTAGAAAAATTAACAATTTTTTAATTGTGCACACAGATATGTGTGCACAATAATCACATATGTTTGGTAATGTGACTATTTAATTATTTTCACCGTTTATTTTATTTATTAAGTGAATATTCTAACGGATACCATGATCAAATTATCTCTATTTAATTAACTTAGTAACAACCAAAAATAATTCATCAGTAATTCTAGGTCACGACTCTCAAGTTTTCAAGTCTTCAATTAGAGTTTTCGATCCTTGGTTTCTTCATCATGCTCGCAATTCTTCAACAAGTGAGTTAGTTCTCTTCAAATCTCTCAAAATCAATTCAGAATTTCGATTGAATTAAAAGTTACTAAAGAGTAATTTTAGTACATGTTTAATTATTAAATATATTAATTCTTAAAATTTTGATCTGAAATTGCGAAAGTAATTTTGTATATATATAAGTTGCAATATTAAAAGCCTTCCCTATTTTCTTCTCATTTAAATTTTAATGGAGTTTATCTTTAAAAAATAAACTTTTATCTACCCCAAAGAAAGCCCATACATTGAGATGGCCCAACTCAGGACTTGAAGCGGATTCGATCCAGCCCAATATGTCAAAGCAGACCGAAAATTTTGTTCGCAGCTCAAGCTTTATATCATCATCAATCGAAAGCAGCAGAAAAAGAAGAAAGTCTTGAAATCCAGAAAGATCGAGGAGGAAGACAGCAATGGCGTTCCAGTGGGTGATACTGACGTACGTGGTGGCAGCTGAGGCTGCCCTCGCTCTTCTCCTGACCCTTCCGTCTCCGAAGCTCTTGAAGAACAACCTGGTCTCCCTCGTGTCTCTGATCCTCCAGCCTGCTCTCTTCGTTATCCCATTTGCTGGATTCCAGCTCTTAGGTGAGAAATTTGGTGAATCGCAGGTTAATCGAATTCCGGAAGTTTCTTCTATTTGATTAGATCGTCGATGGCGGATCATCATGGATTTAAATAATTTCTCGATAGATTATTAGGTTGTATGATTGGGGAAAGGAGATTGGAATCTACGATCAATTTGATTGACTTTCTTATTGAAATGACTTTCATGATCTTTGGTTTTTTAGGTTAAAATGTAGAGATGATTAAAGATTTTGTGTATGTTTTTCTTTCCGTTCTGATTTGTGGGGTGGATGTGCAGATCTATACTGGAAGAATGAGCACCGCCTGATGTGCAGCTCAGAAACCTGCACGGCATCTGAGCGAGACCGATATGAGAAATCCGTGAGTGAATTGCTAATATATTTGATTAGCAGATAGCTTACAATGTAGCTGCAGCCTGAACATGTTTTTTAGGTGTCCTGTTTTAGACAATGGTGTACACCAATTATTCTAGGAAAGCTTTATGCTTCAAAACAAACCATCTGTTTCTTTACTAAATAAACAAAAATGACCAAATCCAACAACTTCGCAGAAATGATCAACAAGTGACATGTCTCTGTATTCTGATCACACATCTGCCCTTCTTAAGTGGTTTTAGCTTTGCTGTTTGTCTTCCATATACATAATTAGTTCTTGTCTCTATGACTCTATCTCCTATCTTGGTGAACAATATACAAGATTGGTGAATTTTCTGTGTACTTTCGGGACAAACATGTCCTATAACTATCCATTTGTTATTACATACATGAATCCTCTAAGGTTAACTACCATAACTGCTAGGCAATGTCAGGACTAGTGTTGTATGTTACCTTGAGTTTGCCATGAGCAGTAATGATGAACTTGTGAGTTTCAGCCGTAGTTTCACGGAGCTTCTTAATCTGTGAAAGTTCAAATCTTGTTCAAACTCTATTCTCTTCATAATACATATGTATATCTCTGTTCATGCAGATCTACAAAGCTCAAAGAAACGGTATCCTCTGTGCCTCGGCTTGCCTCCTTTACTGGTAACTTCCTTGCTACCAATATAAAAAATAGGGTTAAATACCAAGGAGCTACCTGAATTTGGACGTTTTGCAACGAGCTATCCGAACTTTGAAAATTCAAAACGAGCTACCTCAACTTTGAAGAAGGTGCAAATAGCTACCTCAGTCCAATTTCTGATGAATTTCCGTCAACAGGTGACAGAAAATTGGACGGAGGTAGCTATTTGCACCTTCTTCAAAGTTGAGTTAACCCGTTTTGAATTTTCAAAGTTCGTGTAGCTCGTTGCAAAACATCTAAAGTTCAGGTAGCTCCTTGGTATTTAACCCTAAAAAATATCTCTAGACTACTTTTAGAACAAACTTAATTCACGAGTTCTTTTCTTTATTTACGAGTATGAATATCTTCACAGGTGCGTATACCGCATCTGCAAGTACTATAAGGAAATTCAGAGGTTGGAGCAGATTGAGAAGAGAATCAAAGAAGAGTAAACTTTATTAATATGGATGTCAAATTGTCTGTTTTCGGAAATTTTACTGCTATGTCGATGTTAGCAACCACTGAGTGAGAAACAAACAGATGTTTTTTGTTTTTACTTTTCTTTTAAAAATGACTTTGCTCTGAGATAACGAATGCTGTCTGTACTTTTGTTTTATTTTGACATTCTTCCAAATAAATTACACAAACAATAATTAGATCAGAAAGAGACCTCTCGAGGCTTTTGATTTTTTTTTTAGTTACAAATAATTAGTAACGAATTTTATTTTCGAAATTCACTAGAAATGGAAGGCAAATAATGAGAACTAGCTGGAAACCTGGAACTGTCAGTTATACAGAGAGTATGTATGTCGATGATTAGGATATTGTATGAGTATGACAAATACAGAAATATTATAACCATACCATATTATTAAACCACATACCATAATCATTACGAGTATAATTTTTAATATCATAACCTTTAAAATAACTGTGGTTAACTGGTTATTATACATGGTTTTACCTGTATACCCATGTTTATTTCACACATGTAAATTGTAATATAATAAAAGTTCAAAAATTTTATTTTAAAAAATAAATAAATCTATATTGTTAATAATAAAAATATATAAAACTAACATCATAATTATTTATTACTTGTATGTACATTAACCTCTATTATTTAGTATATATTAGTTTATTAATAATAAATAATTATTATATTTATATAATAACAATGGTTATAATAATAATCATGATTAATGGTTATAACTCAAATACCTTAACCATTATGGGTAGAAAATTCATCATCATAACGGTACTGTATCATAACGGTACCGTATCATAATGGTACGGTTAACCATATTAAACAGTAACAGTTATAATTATGGTTATGAGTTTTTCACCGCTCAACCCTATTATAGAGTAAATAAATACGTTCCCAAAGGTTATGGGATGCAACTCATCATATTTAAAATGTTAGTGTACTACTTTACACATTATTTAAAAGTTAGGGTGCAACTGTGAGTCACTTTGGACAAAGGTGCATTTATGGAAAATCACTTTACGCGAAGCGCATGCTCATAGAACTTCCCATTTTCCAACAGTCAAACAGATATACCGGAATCTGCTCCTCTTACCCGGCCCGCCGTGTACAATTTGCTCTCGCGCTCTCCACGACTCTCGGTCTGTTTATCTTTTCTTTGTGGGTATTGTGCAGCTAGGGATTATGGATTCAGCCAGTGTTCTTCAATCATCACTGGGCATCTACAACTCTTCGTTCTTAAAGTCTAAATCGAGCATATTGCCCACCAAAGGACCTAATTCTGTGAAGTTTGCCGCGAGACTGAGACCCTCGACCAAGGTAATTTCGTGGTTAGATTTTACGAAGTAATGCATTTTGAATTTTTACTGATATGGCTCAATTGAAGGAGACGTGAATCGGATCTTAATTCGTGGTTGCTTTCTGTAGAGTTATAGTGGTTTTGCTTTGTAACTTGCTGTCATCTCTAGTATTCTCGTCACTAGTATGTTTGAATTTTCGAGTGATGTTACTATGTATTCAGAAGTTGGATTGACGAAAAGGTGTCGATACGCCAAAGTTCTATAACTTTAATTACGGTATTCATAAACAATGCTCTTTTGAACGAACTAGTTGTTATATTGCGAATGAGCTGATCGATTACCAAAATTGCTGTAGAATCCTGTATGTTGAACTTCAATGCTCCTATTTGTTAACATCACGAATGACTTTATCTTTGTAGAGCAGTTAGTTAATAGATGTCATTACGTTCATTTAATAGTTTAATTTGTATTAAGCTAACAAATTCGGAGAAAATATTATTCTCACTACTGCTGTTGAGTCCTGGTTAATCTTTTGCAGTATTGGAGAAGCGCTCCAAGCAGGAGAAGGCATGCGGTTATAGCATCATTTTCTTCAGAATCATCAGGACCTACTTCTCATATTGCTCCACTTAAGCTGGAATCCCCAGTCGGACAGTTCCTTTCACAAATCTTAGTCAACCATCCGCATCTTCTCTGTGCTGCTGTTGAACAACAGCTTGAGCAGCTGCAGACAGACCGCGATGCTGAGGACAAGCAACAAGAGTACTCAGCTACTGGCATGGAATTAGTACTTTACAGGTTGGCCATTCTCAAGACCTTCCTCTCTATGATTTCAAGTTTCTTCTCTATTAACTGTAAAATATTAGGAGGATTGCTGAGGTGAAGGCTAATGAAAGGGAAAAGGCATTAGAAGAGATCCTATATGCATTGGTGGTGCAGCAGTTCATGGATGCCCGTGTTTCGCTGATTCCTTCCATAAGTCCTACTTCTTCAGACCCCTCTGGCCATATAGATTCGTGGCCTAGCCAAGACGATAAGCTTAGGCAGCTTCACTCTCCCGAAGCCTATGAGATGATCCAGAACCATCTAGCTCTCATCTTGGGAAACCGTGTGGCTGAATCCACCTCCATTGCTGAAATAAGCAAAATCAGGGTAGGACAGGTCTATGCAGCTTCAGTAATGTATGGTTATTTTCTCAAACGAGTCGACCAGAGGTTTCAGCTCGAGAAGACAATGAAAACCCTTCCAAGTGGGTCAGTTGAAGATGGTTTCAATGTACAGAAAGCTGTTGTAGAAAATGACATACTTGGATCTGTGCAGTCCAATGATGTTGTACAACCATCTCGTTTGCGTCTCTATGTGATGTCTTTTGATGGGGATACGCTTCAGAGATACGCAACAATTAGATCCAGAGAGTCTGTTAGCATCATTGAGAAGCATACAGAAGCTCTGTTTGGGAGGCCTGAGATTGTGATAACACCAGAGGGTACAGTTGATCCTTCTAGGGATGAGCACATTAAGATTAGCTTTGGCGGGCTGCAGAGACTTGTTCTTGAAGCTGTCACCTTTGGTTCTTTCCTTTGGGATGTTGAAAGCTATGTTGATTCCAGGTACCATTTCGTCTTGAATTGAAGTATGTTTGGAGGTCAGCAACCGGAAAAAATGAAGCTTACTGTGGTTTTTTGCATCCTTATTGTTCAATCACATCCCGAAAGAAGCGTCACTGAGTTTAAAACCAGCGTTACTAAATCCAGCTTGGAAGCATGACAAGCCAGTCAGTCATATGGTAAAAAACTCTCTCTGTCTATAAATAAAAATAGGATGTTTTTCTTACTTTGAGGTTAAAATAGTTGAGTTTGTTGCCCATGTTGCTGAATCTGTACCAGTTCTTTATCGATGTTTATTGTTGACAACATTAACCATTTCATTTCATGGTTTGGTGATAAAGTTGAGTACTTTGACACAAGCCAAGCCAGTTATTACGTTCTTATCTGTCCTTCATGAGAAGTCACACATGTTCAAGCCGTCTATAAAAATTCAAACTCTTACACTAAATTGCAGAGATGAAGAAGGAATAACACAAATCCAAGTGATGTGTTTTTAGTTGGCTGGAGAAAACCAATGGCATTGCTTGATCTAATGGTTGGTCGGCCCGTGGAGCAACGGAAGGACACAAATTCAATTCCATTTTTGCATGTACATAATGACATCCGAAGTAATCCAGCTTACTGCAGTAGATAAAAAAAAAAAAGTATAGTCGAGATTGGATACAGTTTTTTCTTCATATAAAGCTCTCAATCTGTAATTCTTCGAAGCTCGTTCATATATGAATAGCTGGAAAAAGCCACAAACAGTTTCCGGAACCTGCAACAACCCGGCAGTACTCATATAACACCCAATTGATTGCAAGTTGTAACATCATCAATTCTCGAGAAAATTATAACTTATAGATGCAAAATGGGAAAGGGAGAATGCTGCTGATTTCATTATCATCATCAAGATTTGTTAGGCCGTACAAAAAGGTCAGATTTCTCAGAACTAGATAGATGCGTTTCTTGGATTACTTGGATTTAATGAGAGATACGTGTGATTTAAGTGTTAGGAATTCATTGAGCTTTCATAACCATGAGAAAGAATACATACCAAACCCACTGACTCGCATGTTGAGACATAGCATAGAAGCTTTTCCAAGGTTGATTGCTAACCAAGCAATGAACTGATTTGCTTGGATGGCAAGATGCACATAAGCTGGAAACCAATATATCTAAAGGCCCACTGTATTTACGAAATATACTCGTACTCACCTGTGAAATTCATGGTGAATCAGGATCATAAGTAATCAATCAGTTGAAGAAAAGATCAGATTATTAGTTTATATGTGGCACCAAAATTCAACGAACATTTTACTTCCATAACATCAGAATTGTGAGGGTATGAGAGAAAGAAATGTACTAGTTCCCAGGCTTGAATATCTCTTTCCGACATGTCGTGCTGGAGCTTTCTGCTCGTACATCATGGTTAGCATAAGAAAAAGAGAAGTGGAACTCAGTAAAGATTATATTCCTTGATCCTAATGATCGAGAAAGAATTGAAGATCGTTACAGCAGAAGCTCGAATCATAACGTTAGTTCATCTGTAAGTTGTCCATATGATTTCAGAACTTGAACAAGAGTTGATGCCTCGATTTCTGAAAGAAGCCTACACATATACCGGGAGCAACTACTCAAGTAGAAACAAGGAGATGGTTTATACTTACCGTACTGCATGATGCACATCCCGATGGTTACAGTGACCCGAAACCCCATAGTTATCAAAAGTAATAATCTGAAGCAGATTTGCAAGTGTTATACTGTAAGTTGTAGAAAGAGACTGGTGCTAACTAGGGTCTGGATAAGAAAGCAAGGGTGCTTAAGAGCTCCATAGAAGATGTAATGAACGAGGAAATAGAAAAAAAAATCATGCACAAATATTTACAACTGGGTTAATTATCAAAAAACAAAAAGAACTTTAAGGAAATAACAAACAGCAAAAACTTTTTTTATTGACAAACAACAAACCAAACTTTTGGAATTGAGCAAACAACAAACCTAACTCAAATTTTCATCATGTTTGAACAAATTTTTCAATGTGTGCAGAGATTTATTGTTGACTTAATACTTTAATGTTGACTTAATAACTCTCTCAAACATTGAAAAATCTGTTCAAACATGATGAAAATTTGAGGTAGGTTTGTTGTTTGCTCAATTCCAAAAGTTTGGTTTGTTGTTTGTCAACAAAAAATATTCGGTTTGCTGTTTGATTTTTCCTCAAAGTTCAGTTTGATTTTTTGGTAATTAACCCTTTACAACTTGAAGCCAAGATTAAACTCGAGACTTACCACATCAATCACGTGATCAATAGTTTCATCATGAATTATCTTCGACAGTAAGTTATGGCTCCAAACTTTGCCAAACCCATCCTAATAATCAACTGTCAAATTATAAATGCTTCAAACGATGGTAGTTTTAAAGCACGTATAGTCAATGACTTTGGAAATTGTTGGTGGGCAATACCTGTAATTCTGGGTGATCCAAAATCTTCACTTGCTGAAGTGGCACCTGAATTGGCAAGTGTAATTATAAACTTGAACAAACCTAAATAATCTACTGTATCTCTCTGAGATGTTAAAGCACACCTTGAGGACTGCACAAGCTTGGTATAGCTCTTCCTTCCTCACATTCCCAAGACCATCAGCATCACCTATAAATTAACACAAGTTGAAAGTGTCAGAGAAATAACAAAGGCAGCACAACGAAACATAAATTCCAAGTCGATATGTGTAGTGTTTTAGATCACTCAATTTGTAGGATCAAAACAATCATAATTTGATGATGACAAACTTGTTAAAGATGGAATGTAGTCAAAAGACTAACTCCCTGCTGCTAATAAGTTAGTGCACTAAAAAGAGCATTACCAACTGATAAGCACAAAATGTGAAGATTATGTCCTTTCGAAGTTACATAACCAATCGTTGGTGAAAAGAACCTGCACAATTCACCAAGGTGCAAGATTCAGCAAATCATGTTAAATTTTAGCAGCTAACGGAATATATTTGGCAATCTTGATAATGGATTTGTGAGATCTGTCAACTCTTATCAATAATCTAGAACAATATAAGCAGTGATTCGACCGAAATTACTCGCAATTTCGCTAACATCTCCAAAATAGGAATAATACACCAAACAAAGATATCAGGAATATTTACATGGATTCATCATCTGGGTGAGCGACCACCAGCAGGACATTTTTCTTCTTCAATTCCCCACCTAAGATTCCCAAACCAAAAAGTGAATCAACAACAATAGATATGCTGCTGCTCCATCAAATGGAGAAATGTGAAATCCTGACGCACCACTACTTAGAAAATCAGATTTTGCAGATGAAGAAGACAAGTGGAGGATCTTGCAAAGTGAAGCAACCCAGATCAGGATTACAGAGGAAAGAGCCAGAAGCCACATCCTTTAAGCGAACGGAGATCGTCCGAGGTTGCCTGATTTTCTACTGAAAGAACACTCGAGGACAGAGATGTCCGGCGGTCGGTGTAGATCGAGAAGTTGAAGGGTCCTTAGAAAAAGTTATGATACCAAAACTGAATTCATGGTTCGAATTCGAAACAATCCGAATGAGTACGAAGCCCATCAGTTGTAGTCAATACAAAAAGTGAGGGTTTTTACAGCAACTCGTGTTCGTCCTTTCTCGGACTCTATATATGCAGAAGAACGTATTGGGCTGAATTTCATGAGTTTCTATCTTAAATGCAGGGGCTGCGGGTGTTAAGCAAATTCTTCTTGTGTTTTCTGGTTGACTTGTAAATTTTCCTATTCACTTCATGATTACAATTTTTCCATCGTAATTTTTCCTTCAAATATTCTCACTTTCGCATTCCCTTTAATGGTATGTATTTTTTTCCCCAGATTAATGAAAATAGTTAAGAAAATTAGATGCTGCATAGTTTATTTAGGCCGATTTGCAATATGTAATGTTTCCATACCTAATTATTAATTCAATTCATACGTAGAATTTGTCCATTATCTCCTAACATTGTTAGGAACGCCTAACTTTGGCTTACTTTTGAGAGATTATTATTATTATTATTGAATTATACTAATATATATATATATTCAAACCTTTGACCAATCTTCTATTGTCAACCCTTTCCTCCCTGCATGCAAATACATTTATTTATGATTCATTACCCAAACATTCCAAACCCTCGTTCCTCTCTTCTTTCTTTTCCTATTTAAACCTCCCTAAACTGCACCATTTTCCATACCCAATAATCTCCTCCATCACCCTTCCATTTCCAACACTCATTAGTCATTTCCTCTCCACCAACATGAACACCCTCGCAAAAATCTTTTTCTTTTCTCTCCTCCTGATCTCCATGGTGGCTCACCTTGCTAACGCAGTTACCGATCAGCAGGGAGAAGAAGACTACCCCTTCTTGGAGGAGAACGACAATGAAGGAGGAGAAGTTCATCAAGCGGGCGATGACTCCTCCATTCAGCTTCGAGGGGTCGGGCGGTTCCTAGCACAGAGTAGGGTGGTGGCAGCTACAAACTGCAACGTGTACCACAAGATCTGCAAGGCAAAGGGCAGCCCAGGACAAGACTGCTGCAGCAACAAGTGTGTCGACAAAAGGTCCGACCGCCTTAACTGTGGGAAATGCGGACATAAGTGTAACTTCTCAGAGATGTGCTGCAAAGGTGTTTGTGTGAATCCGATGACCGACAGGGATAACTGCGGAAGTTGCAGCAACAAGTGCCAACACCATGATCACAAGAAGAGCAAGTGTGTGTTTGGCATCTGCAGCTATGCCTAGATGATGTATACATGATATATATCTTACAAAAATATGCAATATTTCAGGGTGTGTACATGCAATATCGTAGGGGTGAATTGTATTTGTTTCTGAAAAATAATGAAAAAGTGGAGAAGTAGATTGGCTTCTCTATCTTCCATTCAATAATAAAAACTCATTTTCTTATGGGTTAAATACCAAGTACCTACCTGAACTTTGAGTGTTTTGCAACGAGCTACCCGAACTTTGAAAATTCAAATCGAGCTACCTCAATTTTGATGAAGATGCAAATAGCTACCACCGTCCAAATTTTCGTCAACTGTCGTTGGAAAATCATCGGAGAGTCGTCGGAAATTCGTCAGAAATTGGACGGAGGTAGCTATTTGCACATTTTTCAAAGTTGAGGTAGCCCGTTTTGAATTTTCAAAGTTCGAGTAGCTCATTGCAAAACGTCTAAAGTTTAGGTAGCTACATGATATTTAAACATTTTCTTATATATATTAGTGATTAAAAATTATACTATGGGAAAATAAATAGAATATATATATGGTTTTCATTTTCATAGTCTTTCTTACTATTAATTAATTCTGAGATTATAAATATCAAAAGAATGTTAAGGGTAGAGGGTGCACCAGTGCAAAGAAAGTGGTAAAGATGTCTACAATTAAGTTTTTACATCATTAGGGTGCGGATTAATACAAAGTAAAAGTTTAGGATGCGTTTTCCCTTTAAAAACTCATTGACCTAAAACCCATTTCCCTCTTTAAAAACTCCGGTGCTGTTTTTCTTCTCCAACTCGACTGAGATCAAAGATGGCAGAGCAGCTAACGGAGGAGCAGATCGTTGAATTCAAGGAAGCCTTCAGCCTCTTCGACAAGGACGGAGATGGTAAGTCTTTTACATTCTGCTTCAATTACATCTCTATGTGCTTCGATGTATTACGTGCTTGGACTGGATATCATCTAATGCGATTTCACTGCTGTAACCTTTTTTTGACGGTCGAGAGGAATTAGTTCTTGCGTGAAGTTTGATATTGATGATCATCTCCAGTAGCGATGTACTCTAATTATTATTCTTTATGGCAGGCTGCATCACCACCAAAGAATTGGGAACAGTGATGAGATCTTTGGGCCAGAACCCTACGGAAGCTGAGCTCCGAGACATGATCAGCGAAGTGGATGCTGATCAGAATGGCACCATTGATTTCGCCGAGTTCTTGAACTTGATGGCGCGTAAGATGAAGGTGAGTCTCTTCATCTATCTGTAGTTGACTTTTGTTTGATTTGATGGATTTGGATTCAGGCTGGTTTCCTTTTGCTTTGAGATGACACAACAACTCATTTTGTGCATTAAATGAGATTTGAGAACGTATAGAAATAGAAGGAAGACCGATGCTTGATCTAGTTTCAGGGATAACTAGATGGAGTATGCTCTTCACTCTTCAGTTAATTCTCTGAGGCGGTTGTGAGCCCTAGTTAGACTTGAACCTTAGGATTATTGAAGGTTGGATTTGTTTAGTAGCAATTACTACAATTGGGAAATGCATTAGATTATTTCAGGCGTTTTTCTTTAGTTTCAAATTTTAGTTACCTGCAGTGATCTAGTGTGCTGCTTCGAAGATCTCTTTGATAGGATCAACTTATTTACCGCCACTCGAATGCATTACATCGGTGTTATTTGTTACTTTTTATCAATTCATGCCTGCTAGGGTTATGATGGTTACTCTTTCTGATTCTGTTGCCTTTTCTCTCAAGCATTAAGCAAGTAATCTAAAGCTAAACAATTTTTTAGAAGTCCACTTTGGAGTGAAAATTGGTGTCTTGTGTGTACAAAACGAAGGTTGTCACCAGTATCCTTTCTCGCTGAGACTCAACATCTCTAGATGGATGCAGGAATGCAACTTCTTTTCTTTTTTTTCACTAATATCCTTTCTGGCTGAGATTATCCCACATACTTGTCCCTTGTGAGTTCCTCTTGTTATTAGGCAGGGGTTGTAACTGACGAGAGCCATGTTTTGAGGGAGTTTCCTTTAGTGGATGAATTTGTGCAGTGATTGTCCAATTTGCTCTTGCAAAGATTTCTGTGTAGGGAAGCATGTTCTACTAATGCGTGAAAAGGCTCAACTCTTCTGTGGTCAGATCTTTGCTGATGTTCACCCCCTTGTGAATCTCTTCTAAATCTTTTATATCTTCCATTTTCGGTGGAATGATGTAAGTTAGGTAGGATTTGACTCATTAGGGACTAGTAGCTTCTAAGTTTAGCTAGAGTTTTATCATCATCACACCTTGTATTCCCAAATCGATAATTATACCATACCATCATGTAATGCCCCAACAAGATGTTGATTCTCATCAACTACTGTATAAATACCTCTTTTTTTTTTGGTAAATACTGTATAAATTCTTCATCACCTGTTAATGATCTGTTTAATCACTCTCATATATCTTAATGAATGTGAAGGACACCGATTCTGAGGAAGAGCTGAGAGAAGCTTTCAAGGTTTTCGACAAAGATCAGAATGGCTACATTTCTGCAGCAGAGGTAACCAATATTTCCTCCCCTCAAGTATGCACCTCCTTCCTTCCTTGTAATAACCAAGCTTTGATCATTATCTTTTCTGTCCACACAGCTCCGCCATGTAATGGCAAACCTCGGAGAGAAACTGACCGACGAAGAGGTGAATGAGATGATTCGCGAGGCCGACATGGATGGAGATGGCCAAGTGAACTATGCTGAATTTGTAACCATGATGTTGGGCAAGTAGCCAATTTACCAGTTACTACATATAAAAGTTTCTTTGTCAATTAACTTGAGCTGCAACCAAAGTTTTCTTTATCCGAGCTTGTATCGCATCCAAAACTAAGACTTGAGCAAATATGTACTGTCTTCAATTGCAAAATGAATTTATTACTGGGTGTTGCATTGTTAAAGTGATTTCAGGTTAATTACTTCTGCTTCATAAACTGAGATACTCATTGAGATTATGTACTTTTTTTTCTCTCCCACCAAATGGACAAGTAACAAGACTGCAAAGAGCATAAATTACCCGCTATTTCTGGAAAGGAGAAAACTGCTCTATTCCATCATTTGTTTCAACAAAGAAAGATACATAAACATCCCTCCATTCTCTAACAAAAGCCGATCAACCGACCATTTTCAACACAACGCTACCAAAAATTCATGAACTACATCTTGTCACATGGCTTTTCTACTTCAAGGCCACTAACAAAATATATACATGACATAAATTAAGCTGGATTCAAAGGAAGGAGAGGCGCCAGCAAACCTTCATCTTCATCTCCATCCTACCTTATGGTCACGAATTTGTTGGTCCCATGCTTAGCCCAATGAGTCTTCAAATCAATAGGGTTACCAAAATTATACCCCTCTGAGACATGTTTTTCTAGTACTTTCTTAAATGCTCCAATACTCATTTTCCGCCCAGCTATCCTCGCCCCACGCCTCTTTGTGCTCATCGGCAATGGATACATCGATACACCCGTGGTACAGCAAGCAGACTGCCACCCCCCTGACCCCCAACGATAGCACTGTTGGGGACTCCCGGTGCAAGAGCAGACCGGTATAGGGATGCTCGAAATATCCATCACAATGCCATTTACCATTACTTCAGTTGTTTTCTTCACTGACCTTGCTCTTGGAACGGAAGGGCTTTTCTCGGGTTTAGGTACTTGAGGACCTTTCTTCGCTTTTTTCGGTTTCGGAGATTTCGGCCCCTCTTTAGGACCACCCTGCCTTTTCTTTGAAGCACCATTTCCATTTTCTATCTCATCAGCCACTGCCCTCTCAGTCTTCATCAAGTGAGGTTGCTGAACCATTTGCATGTCACTAGCCATCGTGGATGATGTATCGGGCAAAAACGGGAAATTAGGATTTCCTGAGAAAACCCTATGAGTTAGGGAATCCCTCATGTACTCCATTGATGAGAGCATAGGATGTGGGATTGGAGGACCAAATTCTCTATGGTAGAGAAACGGTGCGGCTGCACCCGTTGCAGACATGAATGTAGCACTCCCAGTATCCAGCAGAGGCTTCTCGGGCATAGTAGGAGGCATTAGCTGAAGACCAAGGTTGTTGCTTCGGATGGGCGGGACGGGATCATAGTAGACCCAGTTCCGCGTATTGAGACTATTATCTCCATCCATTAGAATAGAATTCCAACAAAATCAAGCAAAGATCTCAACTCCTTCTGATTGAGAAAAAATTGGTCGGCAATTCCTAGAAGAAGAAAAAAACTACAATGCAAAACAGAAGAAGGTAATCGAAAACCGAACCCACAGTTTCCAACCGTGCGAGCTATAATTACGGACAAATCAAGCGATTGGACTGGACAGCTTTAGCAAAGATCAGGCGTGAAGAACAAGGGTTCCGTGGAATAACCCAGATGCATATAGCTGCCATAGAATGTCTGGAATTGTCGCAGACATTAAAGTTTCGATCTCTGCACTGGAAAGGGGAGATTTTGTACCTATATTCTTGAGCAAATTGACAATAAACCGATTGGAATCAATTTAGGGTTCAAATTATAGAAAGATTTAAGAGGATATGGGAGGGGCTTACCGAGATAACAAAGTGGGATTCTTCTGCTAGAGGGGGCGGGCAGGCATCTAGAACAGAGATAGATGAGGGGAGAGGCTTTATATGATGATGATGATACGTAAAAGCGGCTGTGAAATGTTTTTCACGCCATCTCACAACGCTTCTTCAATTAAGAAATATAAAGATGAATTCTTTTAATAATATTACGATTAATTAATTATTTTGTAATTACACTTTGATATTTGAACCGTTTGATTTTACTTTTTATATATAAATTGCTAAGTATTTTATAAAAAAAATTAATAAGTACCTAACCTATAATATTAATTTTAAATACTAAGTAGTTACATAAAATTTGAACGTTTTACAACGAGCTACCCGAACTTTAAAAATTCAAAACGGTCTATCTCAACTTGGACGAAGGTACAAATAGCTATTTCCGTTCAATTTTTCATCAACTATTAAAATTTCGTCGAAAATTCGTCAGAAATTGAACGGAGATAGCTATTTACATTTTCGTCCAAGTTGAGATAGTCCATTTTGAATTTTTTAAGTTCGGATAACTCGTTGCAAAACTTTCAAAGTTTGGGTAGCTCATTGATATTTAACCCTACATTTATTTTTATTGTGAACTCTTATTCATAAAGAAATTACATTATATTTTTTTTAAGAGAAATCAATTTTGTAATTGTTTACTTACTCAAACCCGAAAGCGTCAGTTTTCCCTTTTCTTCTCGGATCTTTTCCACTATTATTTTTCTGCTCCTCTGTCGTTCCTTTTGACTTTAAGAAACATCGAATATTTCAATAGTAGTCTGACCATTTCAGCATTTCTTAAATAAATATATATATATAATTTAAAGAAATAATAAAAGATTAAAACAATAGGTAATTTGTTTGTTACTGAGTGAATATTCAATTTCTTGATTCTTTATTAATTTCAGGATTCCTTGCTCTGACACGTAGCGTATAAGTAAATAAGCAAAAGTGATTATTAGGTTAAGTACTAATTTGCTAACTAAATGTTGAGGGTATAAATAATTGATAACAAATTGTAATTTTATTTGAAGTTAAATAGCATTTTTTAACATGTCTAATTTACTGTTAAATTATTATAAAAAAATATATTTGTATATTATTATTATACTATTAAAAAATTGAGAATTTTTAATTTGCTAGTTGAATTTTATAAAATATTGCAATTTCTAAGCTGAAATTTAGTGAAAAAAAATATAATTTGTTAGTTTACACAATTAATTTGTTAGCATATGTATGTAATATATACATATTTATTTTTCACAAGTTCTTATTGGCTACTGCAACACCCATACAAGTTCTGTGTCTCCACACTGAAGAAATAGAAAGAATATCAACTGTAACGAAAAAAATAAACATGTTTGGTTCTGTAGAATGTAGAAAAAATTGATACATCATTTCCCAAAGAAGAAGCTTTTGGTTGGTGGAGTGCGGTGGATGGAGGAAAGGACAGAGACGACTGCCATGAACACGAAGCCACCACCGAGGAGACCGGTGGCCACCATTCCGCGGTTCAGGAACTTCACTGTCTTGTCTTCATCGTCTTGTGAGAAAGGAAGGCCAAACAACACAACCACATCGAAGAAACCATTGAGGAATCTCTTGCCCTCATAACTCACGGCGAGCCCGGAACCGACAGCCGCAGCCAGAATGAAACTGATGATCTGAAAACCCAGAAGAAGAAACGCAAAAAACACATGGTTAATTAGAATCGAATTTCCGTAGATGATCCATGTAGTTTTTTAAATGACCTTATCTCCATAGAAATCGAATTCCTGCAAGAACTCGTTGCGAAACATCCTCTTCTCCGTGCATGCGTAGTATATGGTGAATGGCAGCTGCAGCATCGCGTAAGCAACTCCAATCAATGCAGCTGCAACCACATACCTGCAATATATTCAGAACAACCCAGCTAGCTATCATCGAACAAGACGATAAGTTGTTCCTGAATTCAATTTATATGTATATATATATATACCTGTAAGTGATGACATCGTCAAAGGTGACCTTCTCATCTTGACTGTTGGTGAATTTGTTGGTGACGAGAACAGCAACTGAAGCAGCTAACAGCGTGAAAGCGAAGATCCTCAGTATCAGCATCGACACTGCCATGGTTCGAGTACTATCAACCATGGCTATTGATCTTTCTTTCTTACACGACAAGAAGATAGATTTGCTACCTTAGTTTTTTTTTATGAATGGTGTGTTTGGAGAAGAACAGCAGTGTTGTCTTTACTATATAGTGTGGGGGTGGGGAGGTTCTATCTTTGGTTGTGACGTTCAGAGCTCTGTGTCCACGTACGTACGTTGGTGTTTTCGCACAATGTGTTTTTTGGAAAGTAATGGAGGCCGGACACTGATGTGTTTTTTATGAGATCCTGTCTGTCTGTCTGTGTAACATAATAAGATTATTGGAAGAAAAAAGTTGTCTTTTTTTACCCAAATCATGCACTTTCCAGACACTTGTGCATTCAATCCAAAATTTCTCAATCAATCAAATGTACTCATTAAAATAGTAACGTAAAATCAGATATAATCTAATTATGTTATTTCACAGAAGAAATAGATGACAGTTGGGCTAAGGCCGTTGCCGCATGAGCCATTCCAAAGTTCTAGGTGGACATGCCACGACAACACGCTCGCTGTATGTATAGACAGTGTCACTTGAAAAGTTAGCCCTTGCACTTCTTTCACATTTAAACTAATCCCTATACTTTCCCCCATGAAAGCGGATCAGTCCTTTTATCTCTTTCGTGTAACTTTAGTCTCATACTTCCTCCTCATTCACATCTAAGCCCCCCTCAAGGTTTACAATCACTCACTTGCAACAACCTCACAGATAAGATCAACGGTTAAGTCTTCGAAAACTCTTTTTTTTCAATGAAGCTACATGCAATAGATCATTATATGGGAAATGCCCACTGATCTTTTAGAAATATTAAAAGTTGAAACTAAATTCCCATAGGCATATATGGGAAATACCCTCTGAACTTTTAGAAGCATAAAAAATTTCTCTTAAAAGTTATAACTTAAATCTACATTTCTTTCCTATTTTTTTTTTTTTAAAATTAGAGCCACAAACAAAATCATCACTTGACATGTGCACAGGTAAAGGGTTCTTAGCAGAAGCATTTCTCCTTAATCTGTGGATGAATATTCTATGGACTTAATTCTGTCATTATGAGCGTTTGTTGGTTTGTTTAAAGAATATACCTAAGAGTTTCTCATATCTGCAGAGACCAATCACAGCATGCGAAATTACCACAATATACATTTTCATGGAAGCGTCAATTTCATATAAAAGTGCCTTGTATATGGTATCCTCCTCAACAAGTAAAAGACTATACACAAAATTTGAGTAATCTCTAGAATGGTTTTACAAATAAATAACTATGCCCGAATAGTAAACTGAAGCTGACCCTTGGAAAAGATAAGTTACCTCCTACTAGGGCACTAGCAATCTTCAGCTAGAGCACACCATTATTGTGTCATCCTATCGATAAGTAGTGCGCATGATACGAATCTGCATTCAGAAGAATCACAAGAGAAAAGTTTCGGGGTTGTAAATCTATTTTTCTACAACAATAGTGACTAGAGTTGATGACCTATCTATTGATTACCTGTGCAAAGGTGAAAATTGCTCTTACAATTCGAGCATAATCAGTTCCAAGCATTTGAATGACCATATCAGCCATAAAGGTTCCCCAGAGCCTGCAGAAGAAGTTATCGATTCATTCCTTCTAGCTAAAATTAACACAATATGCGTGGAAATAAGGCGAACTGAAAAACTAATGGAAAGTGAATTTAGAAACCAGAAGTTTGTAGAGAAGAAGGGTTACATGGGACCAAGCAAACTCATGATGCTTCGAAAGCCAAGATATCTTGATGCAGCACCTGCTAAACCCTGTTGTCCCCGCACAATCAAAGTCATAATCGGAGAGAAAATGACGAAGAAAACAATATTGTTGTTTCATAGTTTCAGAGGTAAAGAAGACTTAGCAGCTTATGTAAGAGAAGCAATGAAAGAGTAAAACTGATGTTATCACCTGCTTTGCAGCAAGCAAGGCTGCTCTAGACTCGAGGTGAATAGCTGCTAAATGTCCACCCTGAAAAGAACTATGAGACACGCACTTTCGTTGCACTTAACACATGTAGTCACATACACGTAACGAGTATTATGTGCTCCTCAATATCATGAAAATATGGTAAAGAGTACTACACTTTCCTCGATATCATATGTGCACTGCAATTATTTCTAAACTAAACATGTGCTTAATGCTTTGATTTGGTAGTACCTATCAAGCACTAGATTATAGAAGTGTCTTGTTCTTATAACATGATTATTTAAGTAAAAATAATAATTTCACTGAAGGGAAGGAACATGAGGTGCAAACAATCCTATGTTTGGGCCACCCACCTAGGCAAAGCCTTTAACTAACCGGCTCATGGGGTTAGTGGAGACTGCATGGGTCGTGGTTTACTTGGCAGGGACAAGGTTCTATGTTACCAAAAACAATATAACAACAGAAAGAAAAGATACTAATGCAAGAATATACCTTCTTCACCACTTCTTTCTTTATCTGATAGTTGGCAGCTTCTACAAAAACCTTCCCAGTGAGTTTTCTAGCTATCTACCATTAAGAGGAATCCAGGTCAGCAGTTCAGCGCCATAGTTTATGATAACTAAAAATGGAGGATCCAAATGGATATTGTCATACCAATTGATATATTTTGGCCAATGTCAGAAGACTACCGCCCTATATGGCAAAAGTAGGAGGATAAAAATACAGGTCAATACAGTGAGATGCAACAGTAAATATGAGGAAACATGATAGGAACCTTGGCAAATTGTTAATCGTAGAATATTATTCACGTCAGACTTAAACTTAACTAAAATAAGAAATAAGAGTAAGAGGGCATGACAAGGTAAGGGTAAAATACATGCATTTACCTTGAAAATCAATGAGCGAAGTTCCATAGAACCTGCTTTTGAAGCAGCAAGGGCTTGAATTTTTTCCTCATCATACCCAAGTTCCAAGTTATCATTTTCAGAGGCTTCTAACATGGTCTGAGAAGTTTCAGATTCTTTGCTACTGAATGAAAGCATTGACAAATTTCAAAGTTTCTCATTAAGCAGGAAACAACTTAAATTTAAGGATTTAATTTCTTACTCATATAATTCAATAAATTTATTTCGTTTGTTCGATAAACAACACTAAATATCTATGGGAGGATCTGAGCAGATCAGTAGTTAAGGGATTGTACTTCCTAAACATCTATTAAAGACACAGTACCGGTGAAGTTCCTTAGTTCAGAATGTTTTACAGAGAAGAGCAGCATAAGATAAACAATATTTGCTTGCTGTTTATTGACCATCAGTCATCAATATAGCTGCAGTAATTGTGTTACACAAACAATTGCGAATCTTGCTAGTTTCAATTTAAGTTGTACATCAATTTTTATGCCACTGAGAATGACATATTAGCCATGACGTAATAAGCAGTGGCCACTGTGCTGTCTGATGAGGGCTAAAATTTCAAAGCCATTACATGCTTAATACTAATCAATGTTTATCTGACTTCCAAATCGGCAACCAATCATCAGATTGTTAAATATATTGTATCTATTTCATCATATATTACAGTTATATTTGAGGAATTCAATGAAAGCAACTTAGGACAATATTTCTCAAAATCCACAACTTTCGGTTTCTACTTCATCTGCAATCAGGATCCAGTAAAAGAAGAGATTGAATTACTTTACCTTGAGTACTCATTCAGCAGATGCAAAAATATTTCTGCTTCCAGGTTTTCAGTTGACAACTTACTTGAACAAGGAATGTTCAATTTTTTCCTCACAGAAAGCAAGACACTCCTATATGAAGGCCGCCAACCCCTAATACCAGAAAACAATTAAATGTTAGTAAATGGGATTTGATCCTTTGACTGCACTTTGTTATTGTTTGAAATGAAAGAACGGATGTAGAATCAGAAAAACTTCCTTTGCCACAGAATGAACGAAAGTTTTCATTATTCTACTATGAGAATATACATGCTACTTAACCTAAAAACAGAACGGGCATCAGCTGCAAGGTATAAGAACCGTGACTCAAGAGCTTCGAGAAAGACCTCCCGTTCTTCAAGATCTACTCCAATCATAGCATAGTCCACATCAGTCCCTCTTGTAACTGATTTCAACAATGGACTGAAGTAGCTGAAGAAACATCAAAAGTGCAAGCAAAAATAGTTCAACAACAAGGTAAAAAATAAAAATGCTTGACATTCTCTTATTTTAGTACGATGTCTCTATAGTGAAATGTGAAATCCCTGTTAACAGCAACCTATAAGCCTACTATAACGAACATAGACTACTCAGGTGTCCAACAACCAGGTCTAGACCAGTTTCACCACAAAAAGAAGTAAATAGCATGAATCTTTCATTTCTATTCGTCAATGCAGAAAACAGAATATCAACTATCTCCAGAGGCAAGCCTTGCCTCAAATAGTATATGAATTTGTCCATTTTTCATCCTCAGCTCCAACACGAAATATGATAACCTCCAATAGACAAAGAGAAGGCAAACAACCTTGGACCAAACAGGATATTTTCAAGTTCGTATAACTCAGAATCTGTGGCTAGTTCAAGCACTACTCGAAGCTCCGGATCATAACTGCCTGGAAAACACTTATTCCAATAAATTCTCAAATCAAGCAATAGCGCCAAATTATCAAATAGGCAAGAAGAAAATAAAAGAAAAAAAGAGAGAGAAGCGCGAACTCACTGTGCCCTCTGCTGCTTGAAATGGCTGCACGAGCACAAAGCACGAGCCTTAGACCGTGTGTCCGTCCATGATAGCCGTGGACCTACAAAATTGCCCGATGATCTTCATCAGAGAAGTAAAAGAAACACAGGAAGAGAAATGTCGAGCTCCAGAAAGGAATACACATCCTCGTACAGGAAGAATCGTTTTGGATTGGAAAATGGGGATGGAGGAAAGGAATGAGAGGTTGAGAGCCAGAGCAACCGCTGTAGACATTGAATGCAGAGAGAAGTAGGAAGACGGCAGGCAGGGCTGGCTACTTCAGTTCCAGGTCTCTTGCTCTCCAATTGACTCATTCAGTTCCGGCACCCAAATCCATACATAAACGCGGACAGGGTGAAGCTCGCACCAGACAAATGTAGAAGACGCCGCTTGCGATGCAGAGACTAGAGAGATGGGTCCAGTCCAACCAGTGAGTGTGGATGCCGTCCACTTCTTAAGATGGAGTGAATTTTACCCTCAAACTTTAATTTTTATTTAATTTTACCCTCAAACTTACCCATTTCATCATTTTTGTCCATCTTCCAATTGTAAGGGTCCAACTTCAAAGCACCAATTTGTGGAAGGGTTCAACCAAAAACACTTTCAGTTTTTATTTCCAGTGCTATTTAGTATTTGATAACCAAAAATACCTCTTTTGGTAGTTATATTTGTCCAACTTTTAATCATTTATATTTTTTTCACCTTTTTGATATTTTTAAATGATTATTTATTTTGATCATTTGTTAGTTAATCACGTGAAAAACACATATCTTCTTAGTCATTACTGTTTTTTACATCGACATTCAGTCGCTTCCCTAACATAATGCGTTTTGAGAGTGGAATAAGAATACTAAATTCACGCTGGAGTTAGAGCCAGAGACGGTGGAGAAGCAAGATGATACAGTACAAGGCATCGTATGCTTCTGCTTTTGGGACTACAAAATTCCTCTACACAGCATTCTCTCGATGAGAACAAAGAAAAAAAATGAAGATACTTAGAATGTAGTTGTAAATGAGTCACAGTAACTACCTACTCGCACTTGATGGAACGGTAAATGTGCCGCACAAAAAGAAGAGCAGCGCGGAATCCTACCATTCCGAGCATGAGGAAGAATCCGTAGCAGATACAAGCCATGTAACCGAAGAAGAAGGAAGTTTGCATGAAACCCGACATGTCTGATCGAGCATAGTAGTAGTATAAGCAGTAGGCGTAGATAAACAAACCCGTTGATCCGCCACATAGGAAAGATCTGCAATGAATTATGTGGAAATAAGAGATCAGAGGACTTCACATCTAGGAAAGGTTTAAATGTTCAAGAAAAAATGCATGATTCATCACTCGACTCATCTGCAGTTCTTGACCAAAAATGAAACAGGAAAAAACAGAACCCCGTTTACAGTTTTGTACTAAAAGTAGTTATCATATTCTCCAGCAGTTCATCCATCCTTCAACATAAATAAATTTGCATGCATATAGCTCCAAAGATGAAAACATCATTTGAGGATAATCAATAGAAGCTATATGTGATGAAATAGACACCTGAAGAGCAACAACTATCTAAATAACGTGAACATTTTTTTACAATGCCAATCTTCTAAAATTTGATCCTGTTAGGGATGTTTCCTCAAAATTATGTGATTGCTAATCCACTTGAAATGCATGAGAGTATGAATTATAATCTTCAAACTGATAAAGTAAAACAAGTGGCGAACTGAGCAGAATTCAACAAATTATCCATACCTCCACCACCATTCGTGGTCCTCAGCAGCAAGTTGGAAGTATGTTAGTGCCACCGTGATGAAAGCAGTCACAATTATGAGGATTATAAAGACGATGAACAAGATACTGTAAATTGTGTAGATCCTGTGTCCCCAGACACTCGCAAATATATAGTAGAGCTCAATGTATATAGCACTGAAAGGTAGAAAACCTGCCATTGCCATCTGTGGGATCGTTCCTCTATACCATGGCAATAGTGGGATCTCTCTGGGATATTTAGTGGTGCGGCAAGGAGCTTGGAACTCAGCTTTGCTGTTTTTTCCAGCAATTCCACCCAATACCAGCAAAGGCGATGTTACGAGAGTCCAAATCAGAATTATCACCACAATGGTGCCAAATGGGAGAGCAGCTGTGGCTGTGTACATAATCGCAACAGTGTTGAGGAAGCAGAATGTGAGAACCAAAGGGCCACAGAAAAGGCATCCTGTCAATAACAGATTCCTAACCTGCCATAAACAAGGTCAAAAAAATAAACTTACAGTGGCACCTCTAGAGGAAGGTAAAAGGAATTCATTTTGACATACCCAATTGGTTCCTTCCAGCTGAGAGTAAAAGGAAGTAGCAGTGTACCCTGCTATTCCGGATGTGAGGGCATATATGAGGACCAGTGCAGTGAATAGAGCCCCTCTATTGTATGGGTAAAACACACCAACTAATGCCAGTATGAAAATAAAGACCGTGCTGCACGAAGAGAATGATGTGGATCAGTATATGTGTGGTAGCAATTTCAGAGTGTATTCCTCATATTTTAAGTAGACGATAATTAAATTCAGTTACTTACAGGGTAAATAGCTGAGTGCCAGAGCCAAGTGCAGCTGCAAAGAGTGACTTGTGATGAGGGTACCTAAATACATCTCCATGTATGTACTTCCATCCAGTCTCCTCCTGGTCTTCGGGAAATTCCTCATCATGTGCGTATCTATAAAGAATGATAGACAGTCAATAATATTGCATAACCCTATTGAGTTATAACAGTAAAGAAGTCAGTCGCTGCAATAGTAGAGAGAGAATGGTTCTCACTTGATAAAATCATTCTTGAGAACTCTCATCAGAATTGTAGCAAGGAATCCAGTCAAGAGTAGAACTGTGACACACGAGTTTATGATTGAAAACCAGTGGATCTCTAAATGATGAGGCAAAGATGATGACAGTGAGTACTTATCCATTCGCTTCTCAAAAGGAGTATGAGTTTCCTTCCACTTAACTGTGTACATAAACTCAACATTAACCTCTTTGTCCTCTGTTACATCAACAAGAGTGTTTGGATCTGTTCGGACATTAATTTCAATAACCCGATCCTTGTTGTAGAAGATATCGAAATTGATATGCTTGTAAAGGTAGTATTTGTAATCGCTTGGATCTTTGCCTTCCTTGTCAACTTTACCAATGAAACCCCAGATAGGCAGGTCATCATAGTACATCTGAAAATAATAGTCCTTCATTACTGCTTGACGAAACTGAGCGACTTCCTCCTTTTTCAGTTTTTTCTTACAAACTAGCTCAGACTCCTTATCTTTCTGAAAATCCAACAGGTAAGGTGCACTGACAAGACGATCACCATTTAACACTTCTCCAAGAGCTTCTTTTTTCTCTTTCAAATGATCTGCAATATGGCAGATCAAACAACAGTGTAAAAAAGTCAAATATGTGAGGAGAAACAAAAGGAATAAGCGAGAAAGACCGAATTCAAACCTGGTATGCAGAATGGAAGATCAAAGTACCGGTAAGTTTCACTGGAAGGAAGATACAAAACCATCAGCTCATTTGAGAAAAGTTGGATTCCTCCAAAGAAAAAATAGTGTACATTGAAGAATACCACTGCTTGAAAAAAGTCAACAACATGAAGAAAAAAAAGAATTTAGCTTGATATGATTTTCTCCATATCCTACTTCACAACCGATACACTACTAAGCTTCCAGAATAAATAGTGAATAAATTCACAACTAGCGAATGTTTAAAATCTATCCAATCCAGAAAACAAACGACTCTAACCCAAGGAAAAATAAAAATTCCCCTGTGCTATAGGCAATTCATTCAATTGACACGCCATCACTCACTGCAGTATAAAAAGTTTAGTAATCGTGTTTCTTGCCCCCTTCAATTGCATTAGCGTTGGATGTTACTATCACGGAGAATCATTAAAAAAACGTATTTTCTAAGTAGTTTATCAGAGATCTAAACAAGAAAAGTTCTTGCTACCAACGAGAAAAAAGTCTTAAGAGAAAAAGAATCAGCATTTTTATATATAGTAGCCAGACCCCTTATGTAATCACTAGATCTAGCTCAATACGTAAACTACAACGAGACTGAAGACAACATTTACGGCATTGCTTAGAAAGCTAATGGGAAACAACACAACAACACCAATCGGAATCGAGCTCTGATTTGGTTATCCCAACCGATGTGGAATTTCTAGCTAACAGTGCAAGTCAACAATTAGCAACTCCCATCAATGTAATGGTTCAATGACCTTGGTGATGGATTCAAAACTCCAGCGAGAAAATTCCTCAATCGAGCTTCTGAGTAAGCAAATGACAATTCATGCACAATTTTTTGTTTTTCATCAGCATCTAGTTTCTACACTGTAATTCAGACCAGACACATTAAATTCCAAACTTTACAGACCAGAAGATACGCCAGTTAGTTCGTTGAAGTTACCTTGGATTATGAAATGGGCCGACCTTGTTTGCATACAGAGGGACCTGATCTCCCTCCTTGTATCGATGATCGGACGCGTCGGATCTCACTAGATCAGCTAAGGAGAGCGTGAAGATGGCGATGATGAGCATCGCCATGGCTGAATCTGTTCAGAGGATCAGCCACCGCAAGAAGAGGGAGAATGGGGAGAGAAGGAGTGAGAAGAGATCCAGAATCCACTCTCTGGTCTGGCTGGTCTGAAGGTCTATTTCAAACGAGGGAATGGTGACGGAGAAGCCGGGAAGTGCATTCTTCTTTAGTTTAAGCAAAATGTGATAATTATAATGTCCAACACAAGCCTCTATTGTCTTTAGAAAAACAATAATAACATGTTTGATCAAAGGATAATAATGTAAATTTATTTATTTAAGAAATAATATATTTTATTTTGTAATTTCATTAAATATAAAACTAAGACGTGACATATGTAATAAGTGACAGATGTGATAAATACATAATTAATTTATTTTAAAAAATGTTCTAAAAGAATAGGGGGAAAAACTGTTTTTCTTTTCTAAATAATTTGTATTAAAAAAAACAATTTTAAAAAAGTACTATGCAATTAAAAAAAATCTTATAAATATGAAATAGAGAAATATTAAAGAAAATCTGAAACCATTTTTTATTCATATAATATATTATAAAAATATGAAATAATTTAAAACACACTTAAAATTCGAAATATATAAGTTTCTTGTATATTATACTTATATTTCTAATAAAATATAATATCTAAAAATGTATTTTTTTTCAATTTTAAAAAATAATGTTCATTTATTAATATTAATAATATATTATATAAATAATTTCATTTTTTTTATTATTTGAAAAACATACTTTAAAATTTGAGAGAATAATTTGTATACTAAAAACACATTTAACTCTTATTTATATTTGAAAAGTTCGGCATATCCCACTAAAGTTTTCGTCTATTCTGATTTATTTTTATTTTTTTAAAAAAACGTGGTGTTTACAACGCGCGGCATGAGCCATGTGTCCTTTAGAGTATGACATGAGCTTCGGCTTCAATAGTCAGTTCAGTTCAGATAACATTAGACACCATGAATTTCCTATAAAGTGTTGGGCCGCCAGAAACGGGAGGCGCCGCCGTGCGTTTCGATGAAGAAAAGCCGACGGCCTCTGATCCGTTTTGGTGGTTAAGAGAGAGGAAGAGCGGTGGACAGAGAAACTCATCTGAATGGTCGCGTCACGTGACGCAACTCTATTTGGCGGGAAAGGTCGTTGGGACGCAGAAGGATCAATCGGCGCGTAAGCACCATTCGTTTTTCCATGAAGCCTCATGCCATTGCCAACTGCCAAGCCAGGCCGCTCCGTTCTACAGTTCTAACAAGCGTCTCCACGGCCACTCTCTCTCTACTCCTCGTCTCTCTCACGAAGAACCTCAGCTGCAATGGCTATGAATCCATATGTCCTCATCCTCTGCTTCATCTTCATGACCGCAATCTCTCATACAGTAGCAGTATCTGGACATTCCTCGATCACTTCATCGCCGGCACCGCAACCGAGCCAGCCAGAGCAACCTAAACGACTTCAGCAGTCCTTCTCCCTGACCTCGATCTTCGAGCCGATCCTCATTCATCTCGGCTTCCACGAGCTAGCCATGGCGGTTCCTTCTCTACACGACTTGCCCTCTTTCAGCACATGGAAAGGCCCTTCCACTGTGTTCGCTCCAACCGATGCTTCCGTCAATTCCTGCACGTCTTGCCCCTTGCGGCGCCTCCTCAGCGAGCACATCGTTCCAGGCCTCTACTCCTTCTCCTACCTCCAGACACTCCGTTTCGGCACAAAAGTCGAGACGATGAGTTCCGGTCACTGCTTGACCGTTACTTCGAGTGCCAATCACGCCGGAAACAGCACGAGAATCTTCATCGACGGCGTCGAGATCACATATCCGGATATGTTCAACAACGGCCTCGTAGTCGTGCACGGACTCGACGGATTTATCCCTGCATTATCGCCGATTTCCTGCAGCGTCGATAAAGCAGCACCTCCACAGTTTCCAGCTCTGCCACCGGAGGTGCAGACGCCGCCACCTCCTCATCCCTCATCTCCGGTGATGGATCTCATGTTGCGCGACGCGATGCTGCGATTGCGGACTAGAGGATACGGGATTTTGGCTCTGGCTATGAGGATCAAGTATCCAGACCTCGTTAACCTCAGCAACGCCACTTTATTCGCCTTGGACGACTCTTCGATCTTCTCCGGCTACCAGAATTACGTCAGTAATGTCCGATTTCACATCGTACCGAATCATTTCCTCACGATTGAAGATCTTTCGGAGCTTCCAATGGGAACTGTTCTTCCTACGCTTAACAAAGGGCAGTATCTAGCGGTGACAACAACCTCCTCGGTTCAATCTGCATCGACCAGCATAAACTACGTCCAGATCAGAACCCCCGAAATCGTTAAGAACCCGAGCATCGTGGTTCATTCCTTATTCATGCCGTTTCCTCATCTTCAAATTGCCTCCGCAAGCATCTCGACCACCCGTCCAATCAATGATTCGCCAACGGAAGAATCATGAGGTACTCTCAATGAACGCGGTCCTGTTGAAGATCAGAGAGGATTTCCGCTCTGTTACCGAGTCTGTAAGTGCGTATATTACAGATTAGATGGACATGTTGCATGCACTTTTAGTTGATGCATTCATATGTTCTGGTGTCACGAGCTTCCATAAAATAAAAAAAATCCAGTTTTGGCTTCAACTAGTTAATTCATTGATCATCAAAAGCCATCTTTTCAATATCTCCATAACCTGGATCACTTAACCATTGCAGCAGACTAATCATTCTGGATAAGATGTTGAACTGTAGCGAGCTTTCAACCAGTACAATCCACAAAGCTACCCAGAATCTAGAAAAGAATCATCACACCATGTACACCAAACACATCACCAATTTCTCATCCCGCCTAGCATTGAACACAAATCAAGCGGAACTAATTTCTTCCACTGGTAAAAACTTGAATACAGATTGTAAGGGGAAGGAGAATTAGACGATCAAGTCGTGTGAAGGGTTCTACCTCTCCTCGGGGAGACCCTTGTGAGATGATTCAAGGCATTTTTACCCCTCCTCCCCCTCCTTCCTCCTAGGACAAGACACCCAATATGAAGAGAGAAAAAAATATGCAAGGGCACCTTCAAGTATGCTATTTTCCCCAACAAGAATAAAAAAACAGTAAGTTCATGAAGATATTGGTTCATAGGGATATGATAGCCATGGATGCTTCAGAGCCTCAGAGGCACTTGGCCGCTTCTTCGGATCTATTTCGAGCAGAGTAGTTACAAAGTCTATGAAGCCTTGGTCACCCATTGGTAGTCTGTGCCTCAAGGAACTTCGCTTTGGGATCAGGATTTCAAGTCTATTAATCTCCTGAAACAGCGTATTGATTCAATATCAGTACAATCATAAACAAAAAGCATATAAATAAATACACTGTCATGCAATTGTTTCTCATCTGTACCTGATTTCGCTCATAAAGATGGTGATTTTTGGAAAAGTATTTGTACGTGTCCCGCCCTTTTGTGAGCATTTGTTGATCAATGGGCCCAATAATCCCTAATACACGTGCTAGTAGTGTGGCCGGCGAATCATTTTGGAAGAGTACCTGAGAGAGATATTTAGGTCAGAGAGAGAAACACACAGAGAGAGAGGAAGGAAGGTTGAAGGCCTATTACATTCCCAGTGCAAAGTTCAGCTAATATGCACCCAAGTGACCAAATATCGATCTTCTTATCATATGGAAGTCCCAAGATAACTTCAGGAGCACGATAAGATCTCGACTGAACATAAGAGCAGAGGTGGTCCGTTTCAAAACAGCTGCTCCCGAGATCAATGACCTTCACTTCACACCTACTATAGCTTTTCACCAATATGTTCTCCGGCTTTAGATCACAGTGTATGAGGCCAAGGCCATGCAAAAACTGAAGTGCCTCCAAGCACTGAATAGTTATTGACTGCACAAGTTATCAAAATAGAGAATGTTAAGACATTTAAGCACCAGAAAAAAATTGGGGAAGGTCCATAAGGAGAATACGGGATTTTTTTGACAGACCTGCAACCGAGGCATGGTGAAGTAAACTTCCCCTCCTGACTCTCGGTTAAACTTTTGGAACTCGTACAAGTTTGCTTTTAGCAGTTCACACACTATCAGCAAATGCTCCTGCAGGGGAAAACAAACAATTATAATCAGGAAAATTTAAGTAACACCAACTACTCAAGTTTCTAACAATAGGAGAAATTTGCCTGTTTCTAGATAAGTTTTTTACCGTCCAATTTGGAAGCATCTTTAACTCTTCAACTATGCAGAGATTGATCCTAAACTTTACATCTATGCATAGTACATTAATCAGCTCCATCGATATATTATATATACATTCTAGTTATGGCAATGAGCATGACATCGAAGTTAAAAGTGATGCAGAAAAAATTGACACAAAATTATAGATAAGCTGGCAAACTAAACCGGACTAATAAAACCAATATATTGTCTATAAAAAAAGTTTACTTACTCGATAGTAAAAGTAGTCATATAATCGGAGTAAGTGATACTTGTCAGCAGGGTCATGCTTGTTGACATACTTGAGTAGCTTGATCTCATCAAGGCTCTGATCGAAGAAATCCTTGTTGTTCTTTATTATCTTCACACATACATCCATGCCCGTGTGCAGATCATGTGCTTGTATAGCCTTGCTGAACGCTGCAGAACCAAGATACTCTGTTACATGATACCTCCCGGCTATTACGGAATTTAGAACCACATGAAAATTCTTGTCTTCCTCGAAGCCCGTCCTGAACGGTAAATACGAGTTCAGCGAGTAGGTAAACCAGGATAGAAAGTAAAAGTTTAAAAAAAAAAAAAAAAGTGAATTTGGTTAGAGAAAAATACCTATTTTTGCGGTGGACAATTTTGAGATCAAAGGTCTCAAATTCTTCCTCCTGAGCCTTGATCTGTCTAACTTGCTCTTGCACTGCAGCTGCTTCCTCATCCTCAAGAGATGGCCCGGGCTCCTCCTCCCCCCTCGAACCAACATTTTCATCCCTCTTCGCAGAAACTCTCTCTGTATATCCATAGTTCAAAAGTGAGGAAGGAGACGAATTTGCTGACCTCACAACACTCTCATCATTGTTGTCCTCTCTCAGACTCTTCCCAGATGAAGAATCACTGCTCTTCCTCTTCCACGTCGCAAGTATATCATTTCTCCCCACTATGGTATCCAAACTCTCTTCCTTCTCATCATCAATAACAGCATCTCTTGTTGGTGGCACAAATGTAAAACCACCATCACTTTGTCTCCAAACACTCTTATCCATATGTTTCTCCGATCCAAATTTATCGATTCTCTTCCTCTCCTTGTTCAACCGATCATCACGATCACGAAAGTGCTCCGAATCACCTTTGCTGCTTTCTCCAATCAAACTTTCCCGAACCTCACTGCCAGCATCTGCAACATCGCTATTGATTCCAACACCAATGGATCTAACCGATGCGTGTTGATCATCTTCATCAATTCTTGGCATTTCAGATTTATGAAACTCCTTCATATCCTCGAGCATTATAAGCTCATCTGTTTGTGTTATAAACCCCTGCCAGACAGGCTCTGACCGAATAAAATTAAGTTCTTCCTCATCCATCAACTGACCATCATACTGAGCAATCAAATCTTTCTCGTGTTCCCCACCATAAACTTCGGTAATTGCCAGTTCCATTATCTCATCCAATGTTTCGGAAGTTTCCACATTCTTGCCTTGGAAATATCGCTCCCCTGAAAAGTATGAATCCTCCTCCGCAAAAGATTGGTCATCTTCATCATCCTTTGTGGGGGCCTTTTCTTGTGTGCCACGGGTTGTCCCCTTTTCGTTGTCACTTGGGTAGTCGATCTCGTGCGCAATAAACCAAGCCTCATCCTCGATTGGTTGTCTAGTGTACCCGACATCTTCATCATCATCATATTCATCAGAGTCCCAGTACTCATTGGAGTAGTCAATAGACTCGCTCGGACCATCAGCTAAAATTGTTGTATCCTCAGAGATGCCGTGACTAACAGATAACCGATTGCCTCCACCAATCCTACCACCTGAATCATAGTAGGGTGTCAAAAATTGTTACTCATAAGTAATTTTACAATACTCTTCTGCAATCATACACAGATTTTAAAAAATAATATGTTGAGTGGGTGGGGGGTGGAGGTGGAGGTGGAGGTGGAAGGTGAGAATTAGGATATCTATCACTAGCGACTTACCTAGGCGATACAAAACTCATACTTAAAACCAGAAAATGTAATGGAAACATTCAAACATGCTAGTTATCTCAACCAAGTCCATGAATACATAAAAGCCCCATTGTACTCCCACTCCCCCGATATACAAAAAATATGCAGATTTATCAAAAGTCCAAGATTAAGCACGCATTACAAAGCAGACATAACTCAGAATTAATATAAACTGTCCTTGTGAGAAATAGCAAGGTCAGAGGTGGAGATAGTCCATAAAAGTGAGGGATGTTTATCCCCATATTTCCCCAAAATATGAAGCCCCATTTTTTAGAACATTTACCACCAACGCCACCTTAACTAACAAAATATTGGACCCTCCCAAAAATTGTATTTTTGCTTCAGACATTGTCTTCTTCAAGTCCTTTTTTAACTGAATATCTGTTGGGAAAATTTTAAAACAGACTCTAGCCATGGCCCAAAATTCAGCATTACCAGCTAAATCGGATGAATAATAATCACATTTAACAAAACATTTATTAGAGAACACGGCAACAAAAATATATCATTATCTCTACGTCGAAGCATTAGACAATTTATACAGAAAAAAAAAAAAAAAGACCAATTCAAAAATCCTTGCGAGAATTAGAGGAAAAGTGTGGCTATTTGATGATAGTTATTAGAAGAGCAAGAAGTCCATTTTCATTGCATTACCTGAAGCATTTATTTCTTGTCCAATGGGAACATCAAGGAACGACCCTATCAGAAAAGTATTGTCAGTACTCGAGAACTTTGCAGCCACTCTATCCCGTTCCCGATCGTACTTCTCTTCCAAATTGGTGAAAGTCAAAGCCTTCTCCTCGGACTTGAGTCTGACAGGTGGCAACCTCGGATACTCATCCTTGGGATCTTCAGACAACCCCACGTTTAGGACATAGTTTTGATCGTTGCTTCCTTGTAGTGCCCTCAAATACAGGGCTCTACCAACCTCATTCACTTGTTCTTTAATAGACGCCCTAATGCCGCTTGTGTCTATTTTCATCTTCTCTTCCCTCTTTTCTGGCCCCACAATGTTATCGGAATTAATAGAAACATCGGATTTTGAGAACGGAAGCACGGTCTTGACAGAACACTCTTTCAACGAATCAGGTGCCACTGTTGTAGCTGACTCTGTGTGAGACCACTGATCCTCTAAATTCTCTTTCTCTTTCATTGATATTTTACTTTGATCTATTTCCTTGGGGTTGGAAATCACGATTTTATCGTACTTGGGTTCTTCTATTTGTGCTTCGCTGCTGCTTCCGACCCAAGAATTTGAATGTCTTCTCTCACCCGAAAACACAATCTCCTCTTCAACATCATTCGTGAAACCGCATTCAGAGATTTTAATCTCAGGACGTACTTCATTTGAGCTGCTGCAAAGATTAAGCACTGTATCTTCAGAACCATTGATTTGGTTGAACTTCCATGAACAAAGATCAAGCACTGTATCTCCCTCACTTTTAGGAAAACTGAAACCTTTGTCAATTGAAATTTGAGTTTCAACTGGTTTAGTAGCAGATGCAGTGTTCTTCAATTTGTTTTCTGCTGACCCATTTTTGCTCCATCCACACTCGATTTCTTTAACAATGAGCTCTTTTGAGACTTCACCACGGTCTTGACTGCTAGATGTGGTATTGACACTAGCCGTTTTATTGCCATTTTGTTCAGGCACCGATTTACCATCTTCTTCGAGTGTAAGTTTCTGAAGGAAACCATTCAAATCAGGATGGTTACTGAGCTCGCTCCGCAAAGCTGCCTCTGCTCTAGTAAATTTATTTCTTCGTAAAAAATCAAGGATCACATCGAATGACCCACTATCCGCCATTGTCAAGCAATCCAATCCCACAAACAGCTATACACAAAACCAAATCAATAACAAGAGACAGAAAGTAATTAATAACCACTAAAACTTCCCAGTAATCACAAACTGGAGATGTAATCTCAGATAAATACGTACCCTGAGCTTCAGCCGAAGCGTATATTGAACTCGAGAAGATTCACTTTTCAAAACCCTGAAAACCAATCAAATTTTCAATTTTTTTTCTCAATAACTTCCTCTTCTTAACTTGTTTTTATCTAACTATAATCATCATTGGAACAATTATTAATAAAGTAACATAAATTAAGCAGAAAACATTCAATCCTGGGCATAATGTGCAGAAATCATGTACACCTAACCATCACTTTCTTTCCCCTACATTTTCCCATAAGCCAAAACCGATTCCATAGAGATCCAAAAAGCACCATACATCCGACAACCTAACATCATCCGACAGCTCAAAATCTAATCGAGGCGGGGAGTAAGGTTCCGAATTTGATCATCGAGATAGAGAAGCGACGGAACTTACAGATCGAATCAAGAGGAAGATGGTTAAAGGAACATAGAGGAGACGTCGTCGCCATGACAATCACGGAGGTCGATTAACATCCCCAAGTGACCGACTGTGAACTTAGTACATGCTCTCTCGATTAACGGAACAACAACAGCAACAATGGGATTTTCAAAATCCAAAATTCCTTTTCTCTAGGCCAGCATCCATGACCCAATACAATACGGAAATTGAAATTTAGGAAAATTATGACTTTTTACCTAATGTTTGGAAGATTGTAACTATTTCCCTCTAAAGTATAGTTTGTCAAGTATTCTCCCCCCCTGTGTTTCCAAACATGTTTGATATTTCCCTTTTCCACTGAATCATAATGGGAGAAGTTAAGTACGGAAAAGTTGGCCCTTACACTTTCTGTCTGTTGTCAATTTCAACCGAGTTGTAATCAAAGGAGTTTCTATCTAGACTAGTGATACTTGTTAAAAATATATATTAATATTTTATAAGGAGATATATATAGAAAAGAGAAAACTTAATGTGGAAATAATATTAATAGTTTTACAAAGTTAACTTAACATTTTAAAAATATATATATAGTTTAGAAAATAAACATCTGAAGCTAGCGTCGATCTCGACATGTAAACACGATTTGACCTAAAATGAGTCGTGTTGGGGTTGAAGTTGTGAGATAGGTATGACCTATAGAGGATTGAGGATTGACTTTTTTTTTTGTAATAAAATTGTCCAAAATATATTTAAGAATTGTACTTTTTTATTTTGATATACTTCAGATTTTTTATATTTTTACATGAATATATCTTACTAGAAAGCTATTGAATATTACAAAAATTTATAGTCAAAATTAGGCTTGTTCATGAATCGGTTCGACCTCTAACTGGTTCATAACTGAATTAGTCTGGTTTGTACAAAAATAGTATTTTTTTGTGTTTCTAAAAAAATGGGTCTGGTTCTAACCTATTCAAGACTGGTTCGAACTGGTTTGGTCTATTTTTTTTAATAACAATTTTGGTTCGGAAATAATCTGGTTCAAACTGAAATTGAACCGACTGAAAGATACAATGAACCAACTAAAAAATACACTGAACCGATTGAAAATCTGTTCCACAACCAACTGAAATCCTGTCCAACATCAACATACGAGAATCCAATACATCTCTATGTTTGGTTTATTGAAGACATCTCTAGGTTTGGTTTTATTTCAGGCCGTTTTAGTTGATTTTGCTTCAAACCGGTTCTAAAATTATATATGTTTAAAGTGGTTTGATTTAAATTTAAGTATAAAGTAGTATCAAAAAAATGAGTCGATTCGAACCATTTCTAACTGAATTTTGTATACTATTTTAAACTGGTCTACTTGAAGCCTAAAAACACTGATTTGACTTTGATACTGGTTCAGACGAATCGGTTCAAACCAGAACTAAAACCATATCAGTTCATCCGAACCGATTTAAATGAACAAGCCTAGCCATAATAACTATTTACATCCAGAAATTTAAATCAAAAACTTATCCAAAGTTGTTAATAGTTATCCTCAGACAGTACTTTCTAAATTTATTAGACTGTAATAATAAATAAAAATAGAACGTGTAATATAATATTTAAAAATAAAAAAGTCTCGAGTGAATGTTTCTTAAAAAATCATACTAAATGAATGCATATATGTCTCGTTATGGCTAAGAGGTACACAACCACTAGCATTCGAGTTATCTTATGCAAATATTATTGTGAACATATCCGATATACGGGCACTCGTAACGTAAAGATGCACTAAAAAAAATAATGAAAGATCCGGTCTAGCAGATTCCAGTCTTTCGTCCGTGCACAAACTTCTTCCAATACCGGGTAACCTCCTCCTGGATCTGCTCTGCAGTCTTCTTCGGTTTCCCGTCATCGGTTGAGCCGGCGGCGATTACCGAGAAGCGGTGGTTCCTCGTCTCGAGCTCCTTGATGACCTTTTCGAGATCGGTGACGAGCCTTATCGCCAAACTCCTATTGAAGTCCTCGCGTACCACGACTCGGAGGACTGCAATGTGTTGCGCGTCCGCAGGCATTGTGTAGGCCGGGATGATCCACCCGAACCTCCGTAGGTTCTCAGCGATCTCGAAAACGGTCATCTTGTTGGTTTCCTTGAGAGTGAAGGCGACGAGGGGGACCCCGACTTCCTTTGACAGGATGTTGAATCGATCGGTGGCCTCGATTCCTGACCGGAGGACTCGGACGTTCTCCATGCAGTTCTCCATGATGTTCTTGTAGCCCTCGAACCCCAGTCGGATGAACTGATAATATTGAGCGATGATTTGGCAAGAACCTATCAAGAAAAAAATTATATGTATATATATAAATTAGTTACAGTTTTAGGGTTTATGCAAGAAAAAACTCAAAATTCATTCGATTATGAGAATTGTTTTAGACCCGATCTGAATCTGACCATCATAAAGGGATGTTATTAATTTAGACCTGACATGTGGGTGAGTCACGGGTCAGAATTTGATTCGTGTAATTTGTGTTGAAATAATGTCAACTGTGACAGAAATTGAGATACCACACCGGCGGATTTTAAAGAATTTGGGCACCATATATACAATAAGGTCAACTTCTCCTATAAGCAATTGGTTTTAGGATGGAAACTGAGTTGTATATTGTGATTGTTATTTAGGTGTGATTCGACCTTGATATTAAAATTTAACATGGTATTAGAGTCCGGTTCCATTTGACAGTGTTGAGTTGTTTCCCATTGTGGGTGTCTGATGTTGGTTTAATTGTTGTGTCTTGTTTACTCCACGTACCAGAGTTCGAGTCGGACCTGTACGTGAGAGGGGATTTGTTGAGTCTCAACCCGTCTGGATTAAATGTGTTAGTGTTGTGCCTTTAAAATACGAGTCGTCACAGTGCGTGTGAGTGTTGAAATAATGCTCAACTTCCGATTTGTGAGTGTACCATGTGAATTTACATAAAAATCTATGAGTAGCATGTATGGTATGGGTTATATATTATTTAGGTTTACGGATTGCACAAAATTTTCATACTGTAAAATCCAAGACAAGTCGACAAGGTATGCAGTTTGACACATGATGTGTAAATAGTGTTTGACTATTGTAAATTGATCCATTAATAGTTATGAGTCGCATTTGAATCTTATAAATTAACTCGTTAATTTGAATTGAATATATTTTTAGACGAATTTTGTCAAATCGAGAGTTTGGTTACCTTTGGAGAAGTTAAGTGTGAATGTGGGTTGATCCGCGCCAAGGTAGTTGATGTGGAAGACGAGATCGTCCGGCAAGTCTTCCTTCGTCCTCCAGATATTCCACCCGACCCCGGCGTAGACGAGACCGTACTTGTGCCCACTAACGTTGATACTCTTGACAAGCGGGAGTCTGAAATCCCACTCCAGCTCAGGGTAGAGAAACGGGGCGATGAAACCGCCACTGGCAGCATCAACATGGATCGGGGTGTCCCAACCCGTTTCCTCATTCTTCTTCACGAGGAGATCGTTTAGAAGTTTTACATCTTCAAATTCCCCAGTCAAGGTCGAACCCAGGATGGCCGCCACGCAGATGGTGTTCTCATCCACCATCTCCACCGCCTTCTCAGGGTCCATCACGTAGTAATCCTCGCTGAGCTTCACTTCTTTGAGCTCAACCTCGAAGTAACGGGCGAACTTCTCCCAACAAACCTGAACATTGGCTCCAGTGACTATGTTTGGGTTATCAGTTGGCAAACCAGCTGCCTTTCTCCTCTGCTGCCACTTCCTCTTGAAAGCTAATCCCGCCAACATGATCGCCTCCGACGATCCAACGGTCCCAACTCCGATCGCAGTCTCGGTGTCTCCCATGGGAGCGTTGAAGAGGTGAGCAATCATGTTCACACAACGATTCTGCAGAAACGCGGAGATGAATCAATCGAGAGAGGAGAGACATAGTGAGTGAGTGAGAGAGAGAGAGAGAGAAAACCTGGAGCTCAGTGGTGACAGGATATTCATCCATGTCTACGTAATTCTTATTGATGGAGGCCATGATGAGCTTATCGCACTCAGGCTCCATCCACGTGGTCACAAAGGAGGCCAAGTTCAGCCTAGGGTTTCCGTCGAGCATCAGTTCATCGTTGATGATCTGATAGGCCGCGTCCTTGGGTGTCGAATTTTGTGGCAGCTTGAACCTGGGGAGAGGGTCGCGGACGTATCGTGTGCCGAAGGTGGAGTGGACGTGCTCCTCGGAGTTGGTAATCTTAGTGGTGATCGCCATTCTGGTTCGTACTTGAAGTTATTATTGATGCGGCGGCGCGTGAGGAAGGAGAGGTGATGGTGGAGGTGAAAAGGGAGATGAAGGAGTTTTAATAGTGGTGGTAGTGGAGAAGGAAGAGTTGAGTTTGACCAGGCGACGTTGTAGATGCATGACACGTGGATAAAACCCATAATTTAGTTGATATCTTTAGCATATCTATTTTAGGACTTTACTAAATAGGGACGATTTTTTGGTCAGCTCTTTATATTTTTTCTATTTTGTAAATATCAATATTAATCCTTTTAAATAATAATAGTTATTATTATTATTACATTGAAAAACGTTAAAATTTAAAATTTCATAACGATTCCAGTAAGATTAATTTTTGTTCGTTAACTGCTGATTAGAATGAATAAGGTCAAAATGTCGAAAAGAATGACTAGATTTGTTATTTCATATGATCTGATCAAAGAATTAAATATAGAAATATCGTACAAATATTGAGAAAGCTTTGTTACAAATAAATATTAATTAGTACAAATACCGAATACTGTAGATATTAATTTAGTGCAAACAAAATTACAAATACCATAATGGCTCGTTCGTTTGATGGATTAGGCCCGGATTTGGGCTTACGGAATCCATCTCCCCATGTTCGTTTCATAGAATTGGCAATTCTGAGGGTTATGGAATCCGGGCGGTCCGGGCTTAGGGAATCCGGGTAAAAACCTCGGATTCCCTAAGCCCACACGGGTCGGAATCCGGATTCCGACCCCAAATGACTTAATTGCCCTCGACTGTTTGGCGAAATCCCGAGCGTGCCCCTCTGCCCTACCCCGTTCCTGAACTGCGATTCTTCTGCAGATCTTCAATTCCTTGGCTCCGAGCGTGCCCTTCGATCCAGCCAAGGTGAGAGAGAGAGAGAGAGAGGCTCCAGATTGGCGTCTCGACATGGAACCCGAGTCAGGAACCTTCGTCAATCCTCCCAAGGTGAGTCTTCATCTCTGCGCCGATTTCAAATCAAAATGTGTGGATGCTTGTTCTTGTCTAATCTGAGGAGATTCGATCTCTTTTTTCAGTCCTTGATTCCTTTTGATTTGGTGCATTTGATTCTATTCAATTGGTTAATTAATCTGTTGAACTGTGAATCGTGATAAGGTTTGCTGATTGGCGATGGGGAATCATTTGATGTTCCTTGAAAGAGAGCATTGCACCAAGCTTCCATTGGTGATGGTGTCTGATTGCACTGTGCATCACAATTGTCGTGTGATGACCAATACGATTTGGATTTGTTTGAATGACAGGTTAGTGGATTTCTTGGAGGGGAAAGGGATTACAGCAATTTGGAAGGAGACACGGGTCCTCTAGTCTACCCAGCTGGGTTTCTTTATGTTTATTCCTTCTTTCAGTATGTTACTGGAGGGGATGTTTATGCAGCTCATGTAATTTCTGCTCTCATCAACCAATTAGGATCCCTGTTCTGATCAATTAAAGGAGATCGCCTCACACATGATATCCATTACAGCATTGTGCAATTATGTTGTATGCCAAAATAGTTTTTCTGACAAATCCTTGTTCTGTGATCTTGCAGATTATGTTTGGGATCTTGTACATCATAAATCTGGGGATAATATTATTCATATACGTGAAGACAGATGTGGTATGTTTTTTTTACGATGAATAACCCACAGATTTATCTTTCCTTGCTACTTAATCTTCCTAACTACATATATTTTTTTTTTGTCTTTTTGTTCTTTCTAGAGCTACTGATTTTACTTTTATGAAATTGTGGCAGTTACCTTGGTGGGCACTTACTTTGCTCTGCTTGTCGAAGAGACTGCACTCAATCTTTATGCTTCGCCTTTTCAATGACTGCATTGCTATGATGCTTCTTCATAGTGCAATAGCTGCACTGCTTTTCAAAAAGTGGCATCTCGGGTTAATTATTTTCAGGTACTTGAGTAATGTACCCTTCATTAGTATCTCTACTTATTTCAAATTGATACAAATAAAATCGGTTCTAAATTTTGTAGCGGAGCCGTCTCTGTGAAAATGAATGTCCTACTATTTGCCCCACCTTTGCTGCTACTTATGCTAAAGGTGCATTTTTACATATATGCAATTGTTCTGGAGTCTATCCATTATTCGTGTTCCTGAGATGAATGACATGCAGGGAATGGATATGTATGGCGTGGTATCGGCTTTGGCATGTGCAGCTCTTGTACAGGTGCTCAATTGTTCTTCATCTTTAGAAAACAGTTATGTTCTGCCATTTAGATTCTAATTATATGTCTGGCTTGCTTTTAAAAAAATATTTGCAGAGTACACTTACATTTATTTCAAGATTCATAAATATCAAGCACTAATTTCCCGTTATATGTATGTAGGTGACGTGAAAGATGAACTGTAGTAAGTGAAATCTCTCCAACCAGTAAATTCTTATTGGTAAATGATTCAACAGATATTGCCGGGTCTTCCTTTTTTACTGGCTCATCCTGTTGCATACATATCAAGGGCTTTCAATCTTGATGTATGATAGTTGTATAGGATCGGCATATATGTATAATTTTTATTAAGGACAAATCCACGTTTTGTATAATGTATGTGGTGGCTAACATTTTTCATGAAATGTTATATTGCGAATATTGTATTTATCGATATTTCTAATTATGTTAATGTTATGTAATCAATTGATTGTTTAAGAAATTTTACATTCTTTATTTTTTTTTAAATAACATTAATAAATTGGTCTTTTTAAAAAAATTAAATAATTAAAAATTTCGTTTTTAAAATTTAAATAAACGTTTTTAATATTTTTAAGTTTTATAATTAATTAATACAAATTATTTTTATTATATACTATATATATACAAAGAGGGGCAAATATGTCATTTTACCACATTCCATTCCTTTTCCGTACACAATTCCACCAAAGAAACAACAGAATTCCTTATTCCGTTCTATTCAATTCCACCATAAAAACAACTTCATATTCTTAACTCCTATTCCTTATTCCTTATTCCTATTCCGTATTCCGAATTCCAAATTCCGAATTCCGTCAAACAAACGCACCGTAAATTTTGATTACTAGTTATTGTAGAAATAGTCATTTGATGACATCTGCGTCAAACAAACAATCAAAGGAGTGCATATAATTTTACAAATTTAAAATTTACTAATGTCTACAGTTTACGTTTAATATTAAGCTATTAAATCCAAATAGATGTAAATTTAGATTAGTATTAGTTCAGGTTCTATTGTGTGTAATATAATTGTTTAGTATTCCATCAATTTAAATTAACAAATAAATAATCAAAACTAATACTAACATTACAAATCGGCAATCGCTAATACATCAATATCAACTTATAAATATATGTATGAAAATTCTTGAGAAAATAGGGAATAATGCTTAATGCTTATTATTAAAAGGAACAAATATTAATTGCCATTTTTTAGGTTGAAACTTGTTTTTATCCCCTACCTTGTAAAGAACTGAATTTTATTCCCTTTTCTAAATTGCTGCATAGTTTTCTAATATATATATATATATATTACTATCCTTTCGTGTTTTTTTCCCTAGAAGTGTTGTTTTATTTAGGGTTAATTGTCAATTTGCCCCCTAATGTTTGGACCGAATTTAAGAATCCCCTTAAAGTTTAAAATTTTAAATATTAGTCCTAATGTTTGGACGTCGTCAAAAATTGCCCCATTCCGTCTTCAGGCCGTCTGATTCAAACGGAAATCCCGTCACGTGCCTTGCACATGCGTTTTATTAAGATACAAATATGAAAATGTCATTATTGCAGTTCATCACCTCGGTTCCCTCCATATACCCAAGGATGCCAAGGTTTGGATCTCTGGACACCCAAAGAAGCAAGGTTGCAGTTGGCCCTCCGTCCGTCGATCACCAGCGACGCATCCACGCAAGCTCGCATCGCATCGCCTTTTCCTTGTATCTATATAAGTTCATATATAGAAACTGATACAGTAAATGAAAATCTTTGATTGATTTGAGTTTGATCTTGCCTTCTTCACTGAGTTTGATCAATATGCAATAAATCAGGTTCAGTATCAAGATTATTTTATGCTCAATGTTGCTTCATTGCAGTTATCAGATCTCTTGACTAACAGTGACGGTCAAAATTAGCGATCTTAACCTTTCTGGTGTTGAAACAGGAAATTTCCAGTTGTGGAACAAACAACATGTCGTCAGAGGCTTCATTGGATGTCGAATTATCGAAGAAGACACCATTGTTAGGTTTAAAGCTCTGGGTTTTGATTGGCATATCGGTTGGATCCATTATACTTCTGATCCTCGGTGTTCTATCTATATGGATCACTTTCTGGAGAAGATCGAAAAGAACAGGGGACAACAAGAACACTTTGCATTCTCAAATCCCGGATGTTTCAAAGGAAATTAGAGTTGATAGTATCGAATCTCACACTGTTCGTGATCACCCTCACAGTGTATATGTTTCTATCAATGAAAAATCAGTTGATAGAAATTCAGAGAAATTGATAGCTCATATTGGTAGGAGCAAGTCGGGTGATCCTTGTCGGTGATGACGACAGCCTCCAGGATTTCTCCGAACTGCTCGAAGTACTTCTTCATGGTGTCCTTCTGAGTCTCCCAGGCCAAACCGCCGACGAATACCTTGGTGTACGTCGTGTCTCCAAATTGCTGCGCCGCACCGCCGACGTTATTGTGAGCTTCTGTCGTTACTGCTGCTGGCGTCATGATTTGATTCTGATCTGCAAAAAAATGGTCTGGTCCTTCACCGGCTGCTGCTACTGTCGATCGGAGACGACCACCTAGGATCTAGAAGAATCAGTTAATCCGACAGATGTACGGTTCTACGGGGTAAGAAATTGAGCGCCGCTGGATTTGGAGGTAATCTTTGGAAGATGAGTTATGATTTGGTGGTGTTGATATGAACAGACAATTAGGTCAGATGATGTAGAGAGAGAGAAAAACTGAGGAGAGAGAGAGAACCGAGGTGATGAACTGCAATAAGGGCATTTTCGTCTTTGTATCTTAATAAAACGCATGTGCAAGGCACGTGACGGGATTTCCGTTTGAATCAGACGGAATGGGGCAATTTTTGATGACGTCCAAACATTAGGACTAATATTTAAAATTTTAAACTTTAAGGGAGATTCTTAAATTCGGTCCAAACATTAGGGGGCAAATTGACAATTAACCCTTTTATTTATAAGATGTGATTGTATCATTAGATTGATTACCATTATCTCACAAACCATTAAACATTAAAAAACATAATTTATTTAGTGGTCTCAATTTTTAAAAAATATATTCATAATCTGCATCTTATCTCTTACGCTTATGCCGAGTGATAATTATTTTCAATATAAAACAATAATATTATCCTTTTAAGCCTTGCTAGACACTTCGCGAAGGGCAACTCGAGCAAGTGCAATGACGAGTGGTTCCAAAATTGGAAAATGAATGTGCGAATTGGATTGTGAATCAAGCGAGACGGGGAGTAAGTCTAAATGATTGAGTTGAAATACCTCCACTTCCATTTGTATGTTTAGTTGCTAATGATTGTATGTACAAACAACCGTAATATCACGACGTTTTATTTCATCAAGTAAAATGTTAATTTGACAAAAAATAAAACTCGCCGAAAAAAATGTAAAAATCACATAAAAGTAAAGACGCTTCTTAACCTATTTGAAGAAAGGGCTAATGTATCCTCTATTCTATTCAGTATTCCCAAGTCTCATATATAAATGTAAAAGTAAATACAAGTTACTGAACCGTAAAAAACAAAGATTTTGTTTGTAGTCAGCCAAATCACCATTTCTCCCTTCCTCAATTGCAGGGCCCTAATAAAAGGGCGCAAACCAAGAGCTAAAAAGCAGCAGACAGCACCTAACACCCGCCATTGCTGCTGCAACCAAGTCCAGGAGGTAACTTCCGCTGCTTCCTCTACTCTCTCCATCCACTGCTGATGCTTCTCCTTGTCCGCTTCGATTTTCTGTTGCTTTTATCCACTTAACTAAAGCAATCCGCTAATTGTTCCTCATCGGCAATGCAACGATACTGATAAGCTGCTTGGATGTTTGATCGGCGAGTTTCGAGGTCGAGATTCTGGACTTTGGCATCTAAGTTAGCTCCGGTTCTGTCCCGGAGCCGATCTACTCGATTATCCTTCAAATGTCGCTGTTGAATTTATTTGTCGTTAACTGCCGCTTTAAATGTGGTTTCCTCTGAACTGATTTCGAGATACTGTGGTAGGTTGGTAGATTTGTGGCTAACGTATATTTGGAATCAAGGCGTGATTAGAGTTGTAGAATGAGATTATCTGATCAGTTTCGAGGATTAATTGCTGGAGTGAAAACTGCTATATGAATCCACTAGTGAGATTTTATGTTGTCATTGATATAACTCTTGATCAGGTGTCAATTTTTCTGGGAGGTGCTTCAGATTTGGATTGAATGGATCAGGTAACTATCAGCTAGTGTTGCTTGATGATGTAATCATTCATTCTTTTGCTTAATCTATCAAGATTTTGTGCTCATCTTTCATTTTCATTGTTGTCTGGTAGTATGAGAAGGTCGAGAAAATTGGTGAAGGGACATATGGTGTTGTTTACAAGGCCCGTGATCGATTAACCAATGAGACTATTGCTTTGAAGAAGATCCGTCTGGAGCAGGAAGATGAGGGAGTACCAAGCACTGCGATTAGGGAAATCTCACTTCTAAAAGAAATGCAACATGGAAATATAGTCAGGTATAACTTCAAATTTATATCAGGTGAAATTCTTCAACATGGATTTTGTTCCTATAATTACTCATTTAATCATCTAAGTGCAATGTAGATGTATCTAGCTTTTAGTATGTGGCCTTAAATGCCTTTTGAACTTTTATATCTGATGGCAAATGTAACAATCAATGTACCTACTACCCTATCCTATTATGGATGTTTTAATGCCAAAAACTACCTCAGTCTTGATCTAAATTGATATCCAAACTGGATCAAATTACTTTATATTGTACTTATTGATCCTGTTATCTGTATTTTGCTTGAAATCTTTTGTTGACGTAAAAAGCACTCTACACATAGCTGAATGGGATAGGATGTAGCAGCCTATTTATTATGTGCATAAATGTCAGACGAAGGCAATTTAGTTTTTTAGATTTCTACTAGTTTATGTTGCTTCATGACTTAAACTTTTCTTTATTAGGTCAATTTCACGAGTTTAATCTTAATACTTTCATTTTTACTGTGTAGAAGCAAGTCCTATTCATTTGACTGATTATAAGATTAATAAGAGTAGAAAAAAAAATATTTCGACCAAAGTACCGAACTTCTTTTCTTCTTGATATTAGAATCTTGCTTATTGTTTTTAAAGGTTTCCGTAGTTTCATGTTGTGAATCTTGATAGTAGCAGTATGAAGTATGAACTCATGAATATTTGGATGACAGGTTGCAGGATGTCGTTCATAGTGAGAAGCGTCTTTATCTAGTTTTTGAGTATTTGGACTTGGATCTGAAGAAGCATATTCATGTTGTGAATCTTGATAGTAGCAGTATGAAGTATGAACTCATGAATATTTGGATGACAGGTTGCAGGATGTCGTTCATAGTGAGAAGCGTCTTTATCTAGTTTTTGAGTATTTGGACTTGGATCTGAAGAAGCATATGGATTCATGCCCGGAATTCTCCAAGGACCCACGATTAGTTAAAGTGAGTAAGGTTCTTTCTTATTTGTTCAAATTATATTATTTTGCTTATAATAAGTTAGTCATTCATAAAACAATTTTATAGGTGCTTATGTTCTAATATAGGGATTTGTTCATGTTCTATGACATTATCCCATGATAGTAAGAGTTCAAGAACAGTGTTCCTCGGTTACCACTGACATTTGCCTTCCAATTCACATCTTTTGTGCTTTTATTTTGATTTTTTTGGCAGTCCCATCAAATGTATTGGAATGTTGGAGCTCTTCTTAAGATCAACTAGTTGAATGGTTATTTCTGATCTATAAATTTTGTTGAATTCTAGAACATGATATCTCAATAATGTATATTCTGGAGCAAAGTGGTCCCTTCTTTCCCTAGTTTTTCCATCTTCTCTTTCACATTCGTATGTACGTTCTTTTCTTTCTCAAAGAATAATTTTCATGACAGCTCCATTTATGACATGTTCCTTTCATGCAGACATTTCTCTATCAGATTCTGCGGGGCATCTCCTATTGTCATTCTCATAGGGTTCTACACAGAGACTTGAAACCTCAGAATTTGCTGATAGATCGTCGTACTAATGCATTGAAGCTTGCTGACTTTGGACTTGCTAGAGCATTTGGCATTCCAGTTAGGACATTTACTCACGAGGTACTCTTTCTTTCTTATTATTTTGAGCCTGTTAGATGTAATCTCTAACATCTATCTGTTGACAGCACATCTTCCAGTATCTGTCTCTCAACTTTCATGGTCAATGAAAAGGTTTCATAGCTATCCACTGTTAACTTAATCATGTGCATACAAATAAGGTGAACCGTACTCAAGTTACATGATGGCAAAATCCTCTTCTAGTAATTTGTTGTTCTTTAATTGAATATGTAGCTTGTAGTCCTTGTTGTGTAGCATGTGCAGTAACTTTTGGATGAGGATTTGTTAGCATGAAATTGGAGGAGACACTACTTATTGGTATTATTTTCTTGTTAAGGTCTCCTGAGATGGTAAGACACTGATTTGTGGACTAAAATCAGAATGCATTTTAAAAGAAAACGTGCAAAACATGATTACTTACGTTGATCTCTTTCTTTATTTCTTCAAATATCCCTGACAATCCCATGGGGTTTTATTTCAACTAAAATCTTTTTCATTTCTGTTCGTATTACTTCCTCCTCGTAGGTGGTTACTTTATGGTATAGAGCACCAGAGATACTGCTCGGTTCTCGTCATTACTCTACTCCAGTTGATGTCTGGTCAGTGGGCTGTATATTTGCTGAGATGGTGAATCAGCGCCCTTTATTCCCTGGAGATTCCGAGATTGATGAAATATTCAAAATTTTCAGGTGATAAACAGTAGCTGAATCCCCATTACTCTCTAACAGTCTAGGTATCCAGATAACTGATACTGCAGCTTGAGTTTTTTTCTCTGTCACCGAGCCATGTTCTTGCACATGCTTCTCTGCTGAGGAGACATTATGGAATTACTTTACTATTATTACATTTTGCCTTTAACCCGTGATTATCATTTTATTTATTTTTTTACCTGTTTTTCTCTTTAAAACATAAAGAATTATGGGGACTCCAACTGAAGAAACATGGCCTGGAGTAACTTCCTTGCCTGATTTCAAATCTGCCTTTCCCAAGTGGTCTTCGAAGGTATTTTCGTTTACTCTTAGCTCCTCTTTACTATTTGTGCTCAAGTTGATGTTACTTAACCGAGTTTCCATTCTGCAGAACCTAAAAGACGTGGTCCCAACTCTTGATTCAGCAGGAATCGATCTCCTTTCTGTAAGTTCTAATTCCACTTGCTAATCTCTGCACCTAATTCAAAATGTTAAACATCTGGGTAAGATTTTGGAAGAAATCTATTGCTTTGTTGCTTTTAAGTTCCAATTTCTGCTTTTACAGAAAATGCTCTGCCTTGATCCAAGTCGAAGAATCATGGCTAGGAGTGCTCTCGAGCATGAGTACTTCAAGGATGTTGGGTTCGTTCCATGATTACCATCTTCCTCTGCACGAAAAGTGTTTATATTTATATATTCGTAGCTAAATATGTGTTTCGATTGTGTGAAACGTTTGCTATCTCTCAATTTTGCTGTTTGGCTTTTGTTGTTCTTCGGCCGCTCTCTAACTGGCCAAAAATACTTAATTCTTGAGCGGGTATTCAGTTAGAGACCGGGTCCAATGATGTTTATCGCTGGTCTCAGACAGCAATTGTATACACTAAACAGATGGTTGACATGGTAATTTCGGCTGCTGCTAGTGTTTTTGAGTGACTATTTGTATATCTTTTAATCTGATGCAAAATCGAACCATGCTTCCATTGATGTGCGATACCGCATAGTTTACACTATGACTGTCGTGTGCAGTGCTATAATTATCAGGTCCATCCATTGTTTTGCCACTCAACCATTATTTTAACGAGACACAACTATAGGACTAGAAATTGTCCATGTATTGGTATGTGTTGTTAAGAAACGTTTCCTTAACCTTCACAGCAATAGCATTACAAGAAGCATAGCAAGTAAAAAAGTTAGAAAAATGGTTATGAATTAAGACGAGAATTTTAACTTAGAAAGCGGAGCCCGAGCTTTTGACCTTTCCCGTCAAAATATCCTTGGCCTCGTTAATTTTGGAAGCGAGGTAATGGCTACCGCCAGCATCAGGGTGGTTGGCCACTATGACTCTCCGGTGAGCCTCCTTTATCTTCTCCATTGCAGCACGCTCTCTAATTCACCAACAACAGGAGAAGAAGTGTCAGAGTAGGGAAATTGTCTTTTACCACAAAATATCATGGAAGTCAAGACTAGACTCCACTTTTACCTGACTCCAAGGATTAGCGCGGCTTCTCGCTGAGTCATGACGTGTTGAAATCCACCTGGGTAGTATCTCCGGACGGTGGGGCGCACTTTAAACGCTTGCCATGCTCCGATCAAGAATCTTCCTCCCCAGGCCGCCGCTGCCACCGCAGCCCCAACTACCATCGGCGTAGCCTCCTGATTAGAGAAACCGAAAGCTTCATTTCACTAGATAGAGGAAGAAAGAAGAGAGATGGAGATTTATAAATTACCATTTCAAGGTCTTCAGGGTCCGCGTCTTCAACCTTAAAACAACTCCGACTATAGACAATGCAGCTTCAATCTATCGAAGCAGGAAAATACCAGTTTGTGAATCTTCTTATCTCATTGAAATCATATAAATATTGTGTCCTGTTTTAGCTTGGGAAACAAGTAAGAAGAAGAAACTACCAGAATCCAGACCCTTCTGACGCCGGAGAAACAGATCTTAATAGAAAGAGAATAGATATGCTGTGGGCTGGTCTAAATTGGGCCAGATTAGGCCCGAATATTATTAGATTCATTACTCAATACGAAATATAGATTTTATTTTATTTTTGCTTAAAATATAGATTAGATTAGAATAATAAATTAACAATTAATATAGTACTCGATATATTTATTTTTTTTCCCGTTATTTAGTAAAAATGACAAATAATATCCAAAAGGAGTGACGGTTTACCGACTAACCTACTTCAACGACCACTACATTTCGTTGAGTTGCTTATAACTAGTGTGCATGTTCATGTGGTTATGCAAATGATTTAATTTGTTCATAAATTTGTAAAGTAGGTGAAATTGTCCTTCAACCCAGTTTTGCACATAAAATCTCTTTATGTTAAAATTGATTTTAAGGAAGCGATAAATCTCATATATGAAGAGTCAAACAATGATAGAACTGTAATACCAATTATATCAGATTGCAGGAAATTCCTTCAAGAATTTAAAAGATACAAGTTTCGACACATCTTTCGGGAAGCAAATAAGACAACGAATAAGCTCGCCAAGAAGTTTGTCGTCATGGAGGAGAAATTCGAATAGTTTAAAACGGTTCCAAACAATTTGAAACAATTTCTTTTGTATGATTTTCTGGGTATTCTGGGATCGTATTGTTCGAAAAATTTAGTTGTAGTAATTTGTATTAGTTAATTTAAAAAAAAATAAAAAAAGATTTGCGATAACTCAACATAAATTATGAGTTGGTAGTTTCGCAGAATTGATGATTCCAATAATTATATCATATATAATTGTGAAGACGAAATTAGCGCGTATTATTTACACAATTAAATTTGATATTTAATTATATTAATTGATAACCAGTTGGACATGTGATCAGCGACGCAGCAATATTCCGCGCAAGAGGCTGGTAATTTCAATGGAACATCCTTATTATATTATCTTCTTAGTCTTGGTCTTCTTCTTCTTCTTGACTTCTTCAATAATCCGCTGTTGGTCCAGTCTGATGTCTGAGCTTTCAAAATCTACTTCCTCAAGTGCCCCGGAGGCCGGCCATTGCTTCAGCTGAACTAACTTCTCCCACTTGATCGCCTCTTCTTGTTGCTGTGAAAGTGTAATGAATTCTTGTCTGTAACTATCAACCAAACTAAGGAGCGAGAATTCAGGTGATTCTTCTCATTCCACTTGCATCTATGCTGCCGATAGGGATAGGACTGTTCAGTGTCTCATCAGTAATCTCGATTATTATTCGCATGACTAAGGTGTTTCTGCAGTAAAGTTTGTGGCTGTCTCTGTGAGGGCCTCTCTATCAATGCAGAAAGTTCAGTTAGCTATTGTGGTAGACCGTAATTCAGCTTGAAAAAAGAAGAAGGTCAATCACTAGCAGATGTGATGGCGTAACTCTTTTAGGAGAGATTGTCGTGTCATTTTTCGAGAAAGAACTGACAATTTGTGATTTTGCCTCTTTATTCTGGATTGTATATTTGAGAGTCGCATTTTGATAGATGGATAGGCTTTTTATATGCTTTGCTGCATCTACTGAGGTGATTGCGATTTTTTTTTTGTTAAAGTATTTTCCTGATCATGGTATGCCTTCTACAGATTTATTTTGTATAGAATGGATTACAATGAAAGGGAAGAACTACCACTGCGGTCAGCATCAAATCAGCAATTATCAGATGAATATCAAGAACCTCAGTTTAGGGAATTCTCTTCCAGGAATCGTAGTGCATCACTTTCAATACATGAAACCTCCACTGATTCATATGGAAGTTCATCTTATTTGGTGAACCACACTGGGCCACTACGTAGCGAAAGGAAGACAACTTTCTCCACGATGAGCGGACCTTTATATTCAAAATCCCAGAATCTGTCCCAGCTGAATCAAGGCAAGGGTGCTAGGAAAGTGGTTGAACTCTCAAAGCAGAAATATCCTTCTTTCAGAATACAGGATCATAATGATTATGAAGAGAATTATAGTGCTAAAAATGCCCATTTGCTGAGATCTGGGCAATTAGGAATGTGTAACGACCCTTATTGCACAGCTTGCCCAACACATTACAAGAATGTTGCATACAATAGAACATCAAAAAGTTCTGATCCGGTAAATTTATTTATTTCTTGCACTAATAGCCTTCTTGATGGATTGTCATAGAAGCTTTGCTTTTGACACCTCTATTTCCATAGTAATTGCATGTGAAGCAACTCAGTTGTTACTGCACTAAAGGCCCACACACATTAATAAGCTGCTGCCTCACGTTCACAATTGTTTCTTTCTTTCCAAAGCACTTCTCCTCACTGCATATGAGATCACATGGTGTCATTTGCTGCCATTTCAAAGAAACTTCTTGCTCAGAGGAGTATTTTTTTTCCTTTGGATATGAAAAATTGTAGACATTGCCATACAAACTAGAATATGAGATGATCAGATTGAATCATTCTGGTTTCAAGAGAATATTCAGATATGTTGGATAAGTCATCACCTCATTGTGAAGATTCAGTGCTCTACTTAGAGGACTTGAAATTTTGAGATCCAAAACATATTTTCATAGTCTTATGTGCATGCACATCCTAGACTCGTGCTTATAAGTGCAATGACATTAACTGGATGATAAAAAGGTCTTTGGGGAGGTATTATTTCTTTCAATTTCCCATCAGTTCATTTTTTGGGTGCCCTAGATATTTTACTGTAGGCACTATCTGGTTCACCTTTTCAAAGTACTTACACTGTTCTTGTTTCTAAATCTTTACTTGTAGTTCCATTACTCTCTTTATGGAGATGCTAGAGGATGGGCAAAGAGATTCTCATCTTATATTTGTCTCTATATTCCCGGTGTTATGAATCCTCATGCCAAATTTGTCCAACAATGGAATCAATTCTTTGCCATTTCGTGCCTCATTGCAGTCTTTGTTGACCCACTGTTCTTCTTCTTGCTATCGGTTGACGGGGTAAATATGCTTCACTACTTTTCTTTCAACCTCAATTTTGCAAATTGAATGTAGGAGTATTTGGCTCAAGCAGATTTCTCCCTCTATTTTCTAGTTCAACTGAAGTTTCACATAAGAACTTCTTATATGATATGTAGATATTATAAGATTGAATGTTGCTTTTGTTGAGGGTATTTTCATGTAAAAGTCAGATTTAGTTGTTTGCGTTTATGATGATTACTGACAATTGAAAAAAATGAAAAACTTTTCTTTCACTAATTGAATTTCTTCAATTTTTGCATGCAGGATAATAAATGCATAGTATTAGACCCTACTATGACAACTACCATTGCAGTTTTTAGAAGCTTCAATGATTCAATCTATTTCCTACACATACTTCTTCAGGTAAGCTATAACTGTGCTCGATTTCTTTAGAAGCTATGACTGGAATGGAAAATTGCTTGGATGGTTTGGTTTCTTTGTGCATTTTTATCTGGAAAACTGAATTAACTTATCTGTATCTTCTTGACGAATCAAATCTATATGCGTGATAATTATTTGCTGGAAAGTATTATTTCAAAATCAATGCCTTTCTAGAACACATCCCTATTGAAACACTACATTGCTACTTACTATAGCTATTCGAGTTATTGTATTTTTCAACTATGATTCACTGAAACAATGATGTGGTACTGTGGTAGCTTTTATATATTTGCGGCTTAATAACCAGCATATCTGTCAATCTCCAGTTTAGGGTGGCCTACGTAGCTCCAGAGTCTAGAGTGTTTGGTGCTGGAGATTTGGTCGACCAGCCTAAGAAAATTGCTCTCAACTACTTGAAGGGATATTTTTTCCTAGATTTTTTTAATACACTACCTCTTCCACAAGTAAGTTTTTGTTCTCATAATTACCCTCACATTTCTTGCATTTTTAAGCCTGTCCAGACCCAAATAGTACAAGTCATATTTTTAACTCTAAGATCTTAGTTGCTCTCTTGGCTACTTGCAGATTATGATCTTATTGGTATTGCCTCAATTTAGATCCGCTGCTGCAAATGAAGCAAAAAATCTTTTGCGAACAGCTGTTCTTGTTCAGTACATCCCTCGCTTATACAGATTTCTACCTCTGCTTGTTGGTCAGTCTCCGAGTGGCTTCATATTCGAGTCAGCATGGGCAAACTTTGTGATTAACCTTCTCACATTTGTATTATCTGGCCATCTTGTGGGATCATGCTGGTATCTTTTTGGATTGCAGGTGCGTTTTTACTATCATAATTTAAAGAAGTGCTTTAAATCTTAATTGAAAAACATGGAGTGTTGTTTTAAGTTTCTGTCTTCACTAATTGTTCCTTTCTGCGTTGTTTGTATAATTAAGAGGGTTAATCAATGTCTTCGAGATGCATGCAAGCGCATTCATCTGTGCCATTTCATGGATTGTGGTCGTGGACATGAGGACAAGTTTGATAATTTCAAAACCAATAAATCAAGTTGGGATATCTGGAAAAAGAGTACAGGTGCTGCTGATTGTTTCACAGAAGGTGGCTTTCATTATGGAATCTATCTTAAGGCTGTCAATCTTACGACCCACAATAGTGTAGGTTCAAGATACATCTATTCACTATTTTGGGGATTCCAGGTATCTAATTGCATATCTTATGCTAACTCACTCTTTCACTTTGCTGGATTTTCAATTACAGAAATCTGAACTTTCTTCAACTAAGCAAGATGAAATGGCTTTCCGTCATTGTAGATTATATTTCTTCTGAGTTCTTTCAAGTGATCGGATGGATGCACACACACACACACACACACACAAGGATATTGCTGCATATGTATATTATAGCATCTGAATTAATTCTTGAATTTTTTGCTGTTTTCAAGTTACCACAAGGATACTGCTGCATTCATTTTGACTATGATTGTTTTTTTCCGGCATGATTCATTATAAAGCAAATCAGTACTCTTGCTGGAAATCAAGTCCCAAGCTACTTCGCTTGGGAAGTCCTATTTACAATGGCCATCATTGGACTGGGTCTCCTGCTCTTTGCCCTTCTCATTGGGAATATGCAGAATTTTTTGCAGGGTCTTGGGAAAAGGTCAGATTTTCTTATTTCCAAATTTCCTTGATAGTTAGCTTTTCTCAAACATTTTTTTTTTCTCTCGAAATAATGAGATTATTTTCTGTCTTATCCATACCTATAAAAGTCCCTGATAGAATAAAAGGAGAAGATGAGAGATCCCATTTACTTTATAAACCACTTACCAGTTGCATGTACAGTTAACGTGGGACAAATTTCATACCTTGAAGTTGGGTTTAGTCCATTATAAAATTGTGTAACTTGTGTCATATCACCCTGAGGATACTTTTAAAAAAAATGTAGCAAAAAAATAGCTATTTGTTTTGTTGCTGGAAATTGAAATGGAAGCCAAAATATTTTTAACATAGAGATTTTTAGCTATACATTTCAAACTTCAGGTTTTAGTTCAAATATGCTTCTCTAGTAGCGTTGGGATATGTTAATGCTGATTTGTGAGTTTATGCTGTTAGTATCTACTAAGATGAAATCAAAATCAAGTGACATTTTTTGTTTCTTAAAGAACTTCAGAAACTTTTAACTCGAAAGAACGAGATGATTAGTTCACATGGTTAAGATTACGAACTAGTTCAGACTGGAAATTGGTTAATTACCCAAATAAGTTTGTAATCTGTTGTTATCACACTGTGAAGATCATGATGATCAGGGCACAAGGTTAAGACTTGGAACTTGTTAAGTGTGAGAATTGGTTAAGTTTGTATAACTCCTTATAAGTTTAAAATCATTTTTTAACAGTAACAACCTGAGTAGGTTAAAAATCTCCTTTAGTGATTACCTGGAATTACGTTTTATTTTAATTTTTTTTACCCCTTTTCTTCGGTAGGAGGTTAGAAATGTCTCTAAGACGCCGTGATGTTGAGCAGTGGATGAGACACAGACGCTTGCCAGAAGAACTCAGAAGGTAATTTCTTCCTAACTTCTTCTGTATTGATTTCAAATATAAAAAAATCTCTTTATGCAAGGATAGGTAGTTTTTAACGCTTCAAAATAAAACAGGAGGGTGCTTGAGGCTGAAAGGTACAACTGGGCAGCAACGAGAGGAGTTAATGAAGAAATGCTTTTGGAGATCTTGCCTGAAGATCTTCAAATAGATATAAGACGTCACCTCTTCGTATTTGTCAAGAAAGTAATTTTTTTATCCTACAACATATATTACTCAACGTTGAAGCATCCATGTTTCCTTCTTTAAATGTACTTGTGTCAGTAATGAAGCGCTTGGATCCCTTTAGGATTTAACATAGTAAAGTGGATAGAATAGAACCAATGGCATAGTGTCGATTTACAACTTTTGCATTATTGTGTTTGATAGGTCCGCATATTTGCAATGTTGGATGATCCAATCTTGGATGCAATATGTGAAAAATTGAGACAAAGGACATTTATCAGAGGAAGCAAAATTTTGAATCGTGAAGGTCTAATCGAAAGAATGCTCTTCATTGTACGTGGGAAAGTTGAAAGCATAGGAGAAGATGGAATTATGGTATTATCTGAAGGTGATGTATGTGGGGAGGAGCTTCTAGCGTGGTGCCTTGAGAACTGTTCGCTAAACAAAGGTAATTAGTATGAGTTAGCTCAATTGCATGGCCATGATTCATCAATTAAGGAAATCATGGTTGATTCATATTCATTTTTGTTTTGCACTATTATTGCAGAAGGGAAGAGGCTTAAAGTGGCTGGGCAGCGTCTGCACAGCAGTAGGACAGTGAAATGCTTGACAAATGTTGAAGCATTTGCTCTTCGAGCAGCAGATCTTGAAGAAGTTACTAAACATTTTGCAAGATTCTTACGTAGCCCTCGTGTTCAAGGAGTCATAAGGTAATTACCAACTCGAAACCACTTAACAAATATCCCATTAAATGAAGAAATCTCTACTGTTTATAGAATAACTCGCTGTGATTTGATTTTCTTCCGGTCTGGTTTAAATGCTGCTTAATGAATGATCAATGATGTGTTTTTGCAAACAAGTGTGTGCAGAGTGATCAAAATTGTTAATTTTAATACAAAAAATCAACAGATGAATAATTGTACTTGTTTTTTAATATACAATCTGATTATTGTTGACAGATATGTTTCTCCATACTGGAGAGGCCTTGCAACAACAAGAATCCAGGTTGCGTGGAGATACAGGAAGAAGTGTCTAACTCGGGCCAACACTTCTCAGGAAGAACACCAGACTTCCAACTAGAACAGAGGTGTGTAGTTCGATTGCTTCAATAAGTCCAAACCTGCAATATTCGTATATATATGGATATATGTATAGATGATGACATCGTATGTACTACATAGATTCATAGTCTGCTATATCTGATACGTAAATTGTTGTTTTTTCCATGTCTTCTGTAGAAAAAATTAAAATCCTAAACTTAAAACTCAGTATATCTGTCAAATAAACTCACTTCAGACAATTGATTTGATAATGAACTTAGTATCACTCCTACATACGATGAACAAAGCTGATGATTTCTCTAAGGAGACAGGTGCTAATGTAAATCTAATATTCCGAGTCCATTCTTTATAAGTACATTTAAGAGACATCCAATGAGACAATAATTATTACCATTGACAGTGTGGTCTAGTGGTTGAAAGCGCTGACTCTCAATTATTTGACAGTCACGAGTTCGAATTTCCAAGAAAAAGGTTTCAGGTAAAGAATTATGACTTAGCCCTGACGGGCCGACCTCTCAATACTAAGTTTTCTCAATACTAAGTTTCTTGCTGGTGGAGCTTATCACCACGGATAGTCTATTTTTTTTTTTATGGCAAAATTATTTTTGAAATGATACAATAATTATTTATAATTAAAAAGTAATATTATTAGAGGAGAGGGTCGGACCCCCAGAGCCCAGGATGAGCCCATACAGGGTCGCAACCCATAAACAGGGGATCAACATCAAGCACCTCCTGAGGAAATTTATAATTTTGAAGCACATGAACACAGTTGCCGCCATCACAAACATGAAGAGATCAGCAGTTCTTTACCACTATCCATGCCCAGATGGCGTCTTCGCTGCTCTAGCAGCTCATATTTACTTCTCTGCCTCTTCGATTCCACCTCTCTACTTCCCCAATCGTGTATATAATCCAATTACTCCCGACCAGCTCCCTCTCGATGAAATTGACGACATTTATCTCCTCGACTTCGTGGGTCCCTCTGGTTTTCTCCAACAAATCTCCTCCTGCGTCTCCAGGTATCTATCTAAGCAATTACTACTTGATTTGTTGATGAACCTTCCACTTCGATTGTGCCTTCTTGATTACAATTGTTGTAATTGCACAGGTGAAAAGTTCAAAACTTGTGTCTGATTGAATAGTATACCCAACAACGTGAGTATAATTGCTCAAGAAATCGTTTATTGCATTTTTATCGAGTTGTTCTACTTATTTGTTAGAGTGGTTGTGTTGGACCACCACAAAACTGCCCTTGAGATGATGAGTGGAGATGCTTGGGACAACAAAGACAATGTGTTTAAAGTTCTGGATATGGAAAGGAGTGGAGCTACCATTGCTTATGACTACTTCAAAGAAAAGCTTGGTGGGAATGCTGAATTGGAGAGGATGAGAAGAATGTTTGAATACATCGAGGATGGAGATCTTTGGAGGTGGAATCTGCCTAATAGCAAAGCTTTCTCTAGTGGCTTGAAAGACACAAACATTGAATTCGATGTTAATTTGAACCCCTCCTTGTTTCAGCAGGTAAGCTCGAGACACCGCTGTTGTAAATTTCTCTGTTCTTGCTCCTAATTATCATGATAAAACCTTGTGGCAGCTGCTATCATTAGATCTGGATTCTGTAATCAGCCAAGGCATGCTGAGTCTATCACATAAGCAGAAGTTAATAGACGGCGTGCTTCAGGAATCCTACAAAATTGCACTTGGTGGTGGAGAATTTGAATGCTGTCTGGTAATTTGACATGTTATTATGATAAGCAGAATTATCCATTTCAGTTTGGTAAGTGTTTCTGATAGGCTTTGGTATCAAGGCTGTGAATGCAGATTCTATACCGGAGCTGCGAAGTGAACTAGGACACCAATTAGCTGAAAAGAGCCAGAAGATGAATTTGAGGTTTGTGTCTCAATCATGGGAATTGCTCAAGATGGAAAATGATTAGTTAGTTGTCTTTAGTGTTAATTACCAAAAAACAAACTGAACTTTGAGGAAAAACCAAACAGCAAACCGAACTTTTTTTGTAAAACAACAAGCCAAACTTTTGGAATTGAGCAAACAACAAACCTACCTCAAATTTTCATCATGTTTGAACATATTTTTCAATGTTTGAGAGAGTTATTAAGTCAACATTAGTTAAAGTATTCTAAGGAAAGTGTATTATGACTTAATAACTCTCTCAAACATTGAAAAATTCATTCAAACATAATGAAAATTTGAGGTAGGTTTGTTGTTTGCTCAATTCCGAAAGTTTGGTTTGTTGTTTGTCAGCAAAAAAAGGTTGATTTGCTGTTTGGTTTTTCCTCAAAGTTCGGTTTGTTTTTTGGCAATTAACCCTTGTCTTTATGAACTGATTTATCATTTCACATTAGGGGTATCGGGGCAATTGTGTATCGAGTCCCCGAGCAAGGAAATGACCAACTGCTGAAAGTTAGCCTTAGGAGTTTGCGTAAAGAAGATACAACCCCTATTTCCCTGGTAAAATGCAGTTCATGGTTGTTTCATGCTTCATTTTGTCATAACTTATGAAGTAGGGTTTCAACTAAAGTTTGATTTTCCCCTGTCCAGAGATACGGTGGCGGTGGACATCGAAATGCTAGTTCGTTCATGATGAGCTGCTCGGAGTTTGAGCAATGGAGGATCATTTGATGAAGCAAAGGCGTGATTATTAGGTTTCAAAGGAGACTAGTAGGAATCATGTAATAGGTTTAAAGGGTAAATTGACACTTATTTCTCTAAAATATTTTTTAATATTGTTTGGGCGTTTTTAATTTGCTCACTTCCCTTCAATTTTTATTCAACCTTAATTATAAAAATAATACTTTTTGTTTTTACAAATGTTCCTTTTTTTATGTTTAGTTTTAATGATGATGCATCGAATTATATATACCTTAAAACATATATAAAATTAACCATGATATTTTTTTTTTTAAGTACTCTAATTTTTTACTTTGTGCTCGAATAATGGAATTACTTTGTGCTCGAATAATGGAGTAAATGCAAATGGAGTAAATGCAGACTTCACGTGCAAGCATTTATTGAGTAATTTACCAATCATCTAATATGATAGTGTTTTAACGTTTTATTCTTTAATTAAAAGTTTCGAATTTGAGTATGAAAATAGAAAGATGTTCATTCTAGCATTACTGTCGCCTCCGATCTTGATATCCGGTTTAGGAGCATCAGATCTCGCTGCAATACCGGTAATCTAGCATTACATGCACTGTTGTCGGGGAATGGATGGCGAAGTAAAAACAAAAAATCACTCTTCTCTCGATTTTCTCTACTAACCGTATCAAAGTCAAACACCTTGGAGTAGGGAGTGATGGGCTGAAAAAAGTAAGTCGTGATCAATAACGACCTCGGAGTGATGATCTAATAAAAAAGCTAGTCATGACTAAGGTAACCATAACCAACGAGCGTGTTGTATGAGATTTGTACCACACCGAAACACTCCTTAAAACAAAGGGTTGATAAATTTGTTCACTAACAATACAGAGAAGAGAAGAGAAGAAGAATAGTACAGTAGTGCAAGGATGGCATACATTAATGGAGAATCGATCAATAACACCCATCTTCTTGAATAGTGTCGCTTGAAATAAAACACGAACTACGAACATTACCTAAACCCGTTAATTCTTTTCAAATATCTCCACCCTTTTTTACTTCATTATTATCTACAGTGAGATAGACTAGTGGCTTACCATATAGCATTAGAGTCTGCGTCCAACACGCTTGAAGATACCCAAGTTCTTAACCTTCCTCCACCACCTTCCACCAACATCTCCACTCGCAATAACACGTTTCTTCCCTTTCCTTTCCTTCTTACCTTTCCTACTCACCTTCACTTTCACCTTCACCTTCCACTTCTTCTTCCACTTCTCCATTTGAAAACACCCTCCAAATAGCCCTTCTTCTCCACCACTCCCTATTATTATTTTGCAATACTCCATGTTCATCTCTTCAAGCTCATGAACACGATCCTGAAGAGCTTCAATTGTGCGAAGAAGCCTTCCTACGCTCTCTTCTTCCTTCATCTCCAGCACGCACCGAGCTAGCTCCGTTGCTTTGTTTCTTATAAGATTCGACTCCGACAATAGCTCCTCGTTCTCCTCTTCAAGAACCGCCAATTTGTGCCCCAGGCTCTTGTTTTGGGAAAGAAGGAAGCTTCTCTCAGCTTCCATCACCTCTAATAAACTGCTCTGAATCCCGATCTTACATGATGATTCTCCACGGCACTGCTCCATGATACCGAGTTCATGAAGCATCAAATCGTACTCTGCACTCTTCATCACGAACTCAACCACAAGATCGTCGACTGGGAAGCAGTTCTGTGCCATGGAACTAAGTCTTTGGTATGAGAGACAGCTTTCAATATCTGAATCGATATCTTCCATGGAGTCTTGTGAAGATTGCTGTTTGTCAGACCCGTTCTTGCTATTGGTTAGGGCGTGGAGGTAACGGTCTGATAAAGAGATGTAGGCGTTGTATAAGTCGTTGAGAAGGGACAAGAGCTTAGGCTGTTTCTGGTAGTAAGACTCAGCTCGCTGGGCGAATGTGTCGTCACTGTCGTGTTCTTTGACGTTGTTGTTGCTGACTTCTAAGATCTTCATCTTCTCGGTTAGGTCTGCAACAACGCCATTAGGGTTCAAGTTCAAGAAACAGCTAAGTATGTGACATGAGATGGGATGGGATTATTGAGGATCATATTTCACCCTTTTTATATGGCGATTCAATTCGGTTTCCCGCCTTAATCTAAAGACACATATATATTAAAGATGAGAATAAAGGACACAATCTACATGTTATGTGATTTGTTGGATGATTGGATCCTAATCAGAAAAGACTTGAGGGTCATTGGATTCTTCTCTAGCATAGTTTCAAATTTGAAATGTTAGAAAGTTTGGGGGACCTAAAGGGGATATATAGCAGTTTCTGTTTCAAAAGAACATTCTCTGACGGCCTTTTCTTACTTTATTTATTAATTGATTAGTACTTTCCACATACATATAGTACAAAGGAACCTCACTAAATCCTTAGACGTATAATATAATACTGCCACTTAAGAATAATAAGAAGTTGTATGGTATACAAATATTTCAATTTGAAATCTAAGTGAACAAAGTTAGTTCTGAAATCAGGATGGAAGAAGAAAAGTTGTTTAGCTTAGTTCTAACTTCTAACTAAAGCCAGAATTTGGGAAGGAAAAAAAAAACTAAAGCCAAAAGAAAGCAGTCTTATAGCCAGAATTTAATTGTAGTTCTTATAATTATTTACAGGTCAAGAAATGTTTAAGTAAGCCCGACCTTATATAAGACCGAGTTATAGGGAGGTTGGATATCAAAAATCAACCGTACTTTATTGGTAAAATAAAGTAGTCCATATATAATATCAATTCCGACCAAAAAAAAATATATATATAATATCAAGTGCTTGAACTATTGAATTCAAAAAGTTATCTGTATTTTTTTAAATGCATTCAGTTTGGCAAGCCAATAATTTGCATACTCAAAACCTCACATAAGTACTTCCTTAAAGGCTTAAACTTATGCATAACTTGCACATTAAACTTTTTACAAAACGGGCAGCTTTAAATTCGACACGTGTATAATTGACGACGCTTATTAGCAAGCCGAAAGCTTCATGAACTAAACAACACAGAATGGACGATGGAGGAGAAGCATACCGGCAATGGAGGACATGAGCCAAGTAGGCATGGCGGTGGTGGGGCACTGTGAAGGTAGAGGTGATTGTTCTGAGCTCTGGACAGTAACCTTCCCTCCTTCCATCTCCATGTCCTCACTCTGCCAGTCGCTAAACAACACCAATTAAAATTAGGGTTATAATCAAGCAAACACCAATTAAAATTATTTTTGCAGGACCTGCATTCAATTACATAACACGATTTTGGTTCTACCTAGAAGCAAGGTCCAATAAATTTCTTTCTCGAATAGGAAAACGATTCATGTACACGAACTTCCCTCCAACTTACTAAGAATTGATACGTCACCTTCACCACCTTACAGCAGTTTCTGATTGGAATACAGAAGCAGCAGAGATGCAACAAAAGAGACATTGCGTGTGGATGTCTGAGATGGCGCAGATCTTAAGGTAAATATCGCAATCTGATATAATCTATATTTATCTACCATCATGGTCTCTCTCTCTCTCTCTCTCTCTCTCTCTCTCTCAATGAAGTAAACATATTAGTCTCTCTCTCTCTCTCTCTCTCTCTCTCTCTCTCTCTCTCTCATCAGGTTTGAAATCATTTTCTGGATTTCCAACACTAATCCTCTGCAATTCAAGTCCAGCTACGAGTTTTAAATACGGATCATCTACTACCGTCAAATTCCTTCAATTACTATATGATTGAAGAGCTGTGAAGCTTCTAATTTGACCATTAATGGTGAAATTCTGTCCAAAAGAGAAAACAGAGACGACAACGCGAACACCTTCAGTATGGAAATTGTGTACTACGATGATCATCGAGATTATGATATGCATCGCTACACTCTGCTTCTTTGTAAACAATGGCGCTCAAGCAATGAGAGAAACATAAAGAAGAAGAATCGAAAGAGAATCAGCATTCTCGTATGCATCGTAAGAAAAGAATGAAAACTCACCGTGTATTCTGGTGCCGATATCGCTGCCACCGCCGTGAAGGAGTGAGTTATGGACGAATCTGAGATCGTTGCAGTGAAGTCGCGGAGAAACAGAGAGTCGTGAAATTGTATTGGAGACTTGGAGTGAGGAAGGGTTGGAAGGAAGGAAGTGATATGTTTGTTTGTTTGTATATACAAAATCTACTTTGCAGCGATGGTGATGGGACGAGTCATAGGGGAGTAGGAAGCTCTGAGCCTGAGAGAGACTTTCTTTCCTTTTCAGTTCTTTTTCTTTACGATTACGGCTTATGATTTGATTTTTGAAATTCATTTCTCTATCCTCTTTAATCCACATAAATTCCAAATATATCATATATCATATATCAATCATATTATGAAATATTTATTCTTATCTGTAAGATGAACAAGATATTGGAAAAATAAGGCTTGTTGAGCATATTTGTTAGCTGTAATATATATCGGCTAAAAGCCCAATTCAATAAGACATTTACATTTACTCATTTAGTATTGTGTATTGTATATATGTATGTATATATATAAGGTGCGACACTTATAGACAATGCTTCCTTAATGACAAAATCGTTTTCGAGGTTTGAACTGCTTAATTACCTCTTTACATGGCAGCTCTTCTCTCCCGGCAAATACACTCCTGCAAAATAGTGGAGCATGAAATCAGTTTACCCAAAATAATGGTTCTATAGAACTGAACAGAGCAGATAATGTTTGAAAATTGTTACACTCGAATGTCTGCCAATTGGATGGTGTTGTAGTACAGCATTCCTGCTTCGAATTGGGGGTGTAGAGTAAAGTATCGCCTAATGGAGGCCTTCCTCCATTTGGGTTTGGAGCTACTTTGGGATCCTTCAGATCTAAGGAACACTACCAAGAACAAGCAACCACATTTACTGTTAAATTCTCCAACAGGTCGAGCCAACAACTGGGGATGAATAGAGTTTGCTGAATTTATAACATTAGACATCAACCATTGTTACTTGGATTGCAAGAAAAGGAGATGGAGGTTAATTACCCCTCGTTGTCTGGGTGGCCCTAGTTGAGCTTGAGCCACATGCTTTGTGAGGATCTCTTCTTCAAGAGAAAGTCTCCTTTCTTTCCTACATGGGTGTTCGAACGATCCAGCATCTGACAACCTATTTGGGGCTTCATAATGTTCTGGGCAAGGCTGCACTCCATTCTTGTCGACCCATGCTTTCTCGACATACCTGATAGAGCTTATAAGAGTCAGATGAACAGAATTGGGATACACCATTTTAGTATCATGGTGTCTTTGTTTATAACAAGAAAATGATTTTATGAATGTGATGAAAGTTACTTGGCACGAATGAAACTCTCAATTGGTTTCCGGTTATAATCAGGTGGCAACTCCGCTTCCCAGTAGCTGTTCGACTTCTTATTACCCACATCTTCAACAAATGATCAAAGTTAGTGCACAAAGTAATACAAAGGGTTAATAATCTAAAAACAAACCGAACTTTGAGGAAAAACCAAACAACAAACTAAACTATTTTGTTGACAATCAACAAACCAAACTTTTGGAATTGAGCAATCAACAAACCTACATCAAATTTTCATTATGTTTGAACGGATTTTTCAATGTTTGAGGGGGTTATTAAGTCATAATACTCTTTCCTTAGAATAGTTCAACTAATGTTGACTTAATAACTCCATCAAACATTGAAAAATCCGCTCACACATAATAAAAATTTGAGATAGGTTTGTTGATTGTTCAATTCCAAAAGTTTGGTTTGTTGTTTGTCAACAAAAAAAGTTTAGTTTGCTGTTTGGTTTTTCCTCAAAGTTCGGTTTGTTTTTTGATTATTAACCCTAATACAAACCAAGAGCTTCTTTACTGAAGAAATCAAATGTGGATTTATCGAGTTCCTATTTGCTCAGATCAAATTTCCATTTCAAGCAGTGGCTAAATTCTTACGTTGCATAAATGCAACTTGCTCCGGTAGCCATGTATCCAACGTCGTTGATCTGACCTATATGAAACGGAAAGCAAAACATCAGCAGATCATATAACATTGATTTTCTTGCACCAAGAAGACTATTATATGAGGGAAAGTCCAGTAATCTTAAATCACAATAACAGCATCTGGCCTTAAAGAAGCAGGAAAACAAACAGACCTTTGAGATATGTACCCCAAGACTACGATGAATTCCCGAACATTGCATACATATAAATGCACCAATATTCACACTTGCCCAGCGTGGTGCCCTGTAGAGATTATACTTTTAAATGATAAGAACTGCATTTACAATATGTTTCAAGGTTTTATCTGCGGTAAATTCTCTTGAAACGCATTTGTTTCTCTCCTACTGACCATGCTTTATCTTTACAATTCACCAAAGTATGTCACAGTTTGATTATTTTCCAACGTATAGATTATATTTTCTCCTGAAAATTAAGTTCCAGATGAATAATAGAAAGGTTTAAGGGTGATACTTGTTCGAGCAATCTGCACATTCCTTGTTTTCGGGGAGTCTGACGAGGCCCTCTAGTATCTGCACATGAAAGTTGTAATGCAATCAAAATTAGTCCAATTCAACACCCATTTTGACAAAATTTGATCCCAAGAACATCAATGCCGACATTGTCGATTCTATTACATACGAACTTTGAACTGAGTTAAATTTGCTATAGCTTTATGCTTTGCCCTAGATTCAGACTCGAATATGAACCCTAGCTGAATCATGCACAGATCGTTGTCTCCTTTTGGATTCATGTTTTGCCAAAACAAACCTTGGCGTGCTTAGCATTGAGGTCCTTGGTGACATTAGCCTTCTCATTCATATTTGCCTCACTTCCAGTAGGTCAATCTCTCAATCTAAACCAGATTCAGTGAAGAAAGGGCAAATATCGCCGGAAGAAGAAGAACAGCAAAGACAAAAAGGTCTTCCTCTCTCATCCCCAGAATGCTTAAATTGGGTGAAGATATCGAAAGAGAGAAATTCAAGGAGCTGGAAAAAAGGTAAGGGCGACAACTGTGCGCTGCTCCATTTTAGGCATCGTCCCTCGGATCTTGTGGCAGGAATCACCAACTTCAGAGTTGAATTCGGGAGGGAAAAAAATCTCATCTGAGCAGCGTAAAAAATGCGGTGAGCGTGGATCGAACACGCGACCTTCAGATCTTCAGTCTGACGCTCTCCCAACTGAGCTATCCCCGCAACTGATTACCAATGGTCTTATGAAAATGTTAAACTTATACTTATTGTAATTATTATTATCCAAATTTGTTCCCTAATTATTAATATTTTTATATATAGTTGAAAAAAAATAAATATTCTTAAAATGATTATTTTAGTAGTTAGAAGTAAAATTTGAAAAAAAAATGCTTGCATTTATCATGTTTATTTATGAATTATATCTTACTTTTTTCTATAAAAAATTAATAATTGGCGACTTAATACAGTCAGAAGGGGGAAAAACAAGGTAGGGTGTGAGACCCCAATTAAGAGAGACTTAAACTACCTACTATGTTCGGACTAATATATATCGAGCAGTGACTTTGCATAGTGGTATAGTTGTTTCTCCAATATGTACACATGTTTATCGTGTTTTTTCTCCAATATTTGCTATCGGCGACGAGAAAAATCGTTACAAAATGTAACTCCTGCCTCTTGTAATAATATAAATTATAAAGGATATCATTCTATGCACTGACAGAGCTGCACTGAAAAATCAACCACTTATGCATCATCCTCAACTGTCTGGAAAGCTGATTCTAAAATTCTTGCAGCTTATCATATGTGAAAGAGGAAAACATCACAAACTTGAACAGCAATTGCAATTACATTGCGATAGGATAACTAAATGGGGATTTGATTCCCCCCAAAAGAAATTGTGCACCGAGCAAAAGGGAGGAAAAAAAATGAAGGGTGCCGCTCAGTTTTTTTTTTTTTTCTTTCCTTAATAGCTTAATCAACAAGGCCTCTCTGCTTGAAAACCTCAAGCATGGCAGCACCAATTTTGGCAGGAGATTCAACCACCGTGACTCCAGCCTCTCTCAGTGTATCAATCTTGCCTTGAGCTGTTCCTTTCCCTCCCGAGACGATAGCTACGATTCAACGATATGAAGAAATAGTTAGCTAAAATGAGATTACTTGACTATGAAGAATGTCAACCACAAATCTGTATCTTCTTCGGCTTAAGCAACAAGTTCAAATTATACATGGATCTTGAATTTAGTTAAAATATATTATACTTCTAAAACCCAACATTCTGGACTATTGTCCTCTCTGCGTAAATTGTTCTATGTGTTCATATTTAATTATTTATAACAAGCAGTCAACTGTAGCTAACAAGAACAATAAACCGATCAAGTCTTTATGAATGTACCTCCTGCATGGCCCATACGCCTCCCAGGTGGAGCAGTGAGTCCAGCAATAAATGCAACCACAGGCTTCTCCGTCTTGCTTTCCTGATTGATTTGTTACTAAACCCAGTTAGCGTCAGATCGCACCATGATATTGAACTAAACTAGTTTTCAGCAACACTTTTTTTTTTTCCAGGCGTTGACCTGATCACAATTGCTTAGGAGCGTTCATAAACACAGTGCTAATGTGGTATCTCTTGAATTGGTTCGTTAAAGAGGAAGGGAAAGGCAAACTAGCTGCTTTCATGATCAAGTCATTAGTAAAGCATCTACTGTGAATATCTTTGACTTCGAAAGCTAATAGATGGAGAAAAGCGGCTGCAATCCGTAGCTTTCAAAAGGATCTTATCTGTGTTGGTGAAGTAATATTAAGAAACTTGCAAAGATCATTGGAACTAGAACTCATACTTCAGATGCAACTAGCATGTATTCTCGAGACTGAGCTATAGATGTAGCAGAGAGAATCATCAACCATGACAAAGAGTCGTGCCATAATGAAGGTTTCACCCAGTTATTAGTTTACAAAATATCTAGGGGGCGATTAAATATTCTGGTAAAACAAGAAAATGTAAAAAGCTTCATAGTTCATACCTTAATTAGTGCTGCGGCATCTTCTTCAGCAGTTCCTCCAATCTCACCGATTAAAACTATCCCTGAAGTACATACATTATTAATTAGAGATCCGCCTTAAGTGAAGGATCCAAACAACAGAATAGTAACAAATCAGATTTCAGCAAACATCAACGTAACCTAGAAGACGGTATGAAACTACAAGCTACAAGCGATAAGAACAAAATGTACATGCAGAAAAACTTACCTTCTGTTTGGGGATCGACAAGGAATTTCTCTAGGCAATCAACAAAGTTTGTACCATTAAAGGGATCTCCACCTATACCCACACAAGTGGATTGCCCGAGACCAACTGCAGTTGTTTGAAAAACCTACAGAGATATGAATACAGAAAGAGTAAAAATTTGCTATGCGTGCCATTAACTTACATAGCAATCATGTAGCTCAGGTTATTCTTTATGTATCCCACTTTAAAATCAAAGAGACAGGACTTCACAAACTTGAGATAATTCATAACACATTAACACCCACCAACAATTTGTCCCTTTGGGTACAACACAACATATAAATTTGTGCTTCTTTAACAATTAATGCTTCAGTGCAACATAATATACTTAGTATACAAGGATTCAGAAATACAAAAACAAATTTTCAATTTTCAAACAAGGCTCACTTATCAAATTCTATTTACAAAATGACATTCACTTCAGATGAGTTACCTACCGCCTCATACGTTAAGGTGCCAGATCGAGAAACAATTCCTACTCGCCCTGGCTTATGGATGTACCCTGGCATGATGCCGATTTTACATTCCCCCGGCTTGATTATGCCAGGGCAGTTTGGGCCAATTAGTCGAGTTCTGGATTGTTTGTTCAATGCAGCTTTGACCCGTACCTGGAATTGCCAACATAGCTTCAAAGTTTAATCGACACATATACCAAATACAATTTATATATAAGATAGACAGCAACTGAAAGTGTATTCTTTCTAACATATGAAAAACTATTAACACTTTCTCTTGAATTTGGATAAGTTTTTAAAATATTGCACACGAATTCAATCAGATAACAAAAGGTTTGTAAATACTTTCTGGTGCAGCTGCATCTTTGAGAACTATAGCATATGTACATCACGAAATACAGAAATGTTCAGGCACAACATCACCGCAGAGCTAGGCATATGAAACATGTCATCTTGCATATACAGTAAACTTTAAAAAGTAACCGAAGTAGCTGTTATAGTCTACAGAATCACTGCTTTACAGTGAACCTGTCCTAGTTGAGCAAGCATACTCAAGTAAAATATAAAACTAGAACCACATTGTCAAGAGAAATCGAGGTCTAACTTCATATTAATTCTAAAAACCAGCAACATGTTAAGTTAACTGAATACCATGTCATGCTGGGGAATTCCTTCTGTTATGCACACAACAAGATCCAGTTCAGCTTCAACGGCCTCCATAATGGCAGCAGCAGCAAATGGTGGGGGAACATAAATAACTGAAGCATTGGCCTTAGTTTCAGCCTTTGCCTCAGCAACGCTATTAAAAACGGGTAGTCCTAAGTGCTCAGTTCCACCCTTCTTAGGTGTTACACCACCCACCTGATCCACAACATGGTAACAAAAATGAATTAGAAGACACCAGATAGCAAATATGATCACAGATTACGATCCAACTTGAAATAATTAACAGGTAACAATAATATTTCCATGGATATCTGGAAATACATTTATCCATTTTATGGAGGAAAAAAAACACATACAGTTCTGCTCCTCGGTGAAGCAGAAAGAAACAAAAACAAAAAATAAAAAGTAAAAGATTTTCATCTCTTCGATACCTCACTGGGAATATAGGAAATGGTCACTGACCTCAGAACGAAACATCTTAAGTCATTCTTTCTGAAATGGTTTCTTATTAAAACCAGGATTCGGGAGATACTTTACTTACACGTATCAAGCAAAGGAAAATGATAATAGGTTAGCTGCATTGTTTACAAAAAGATTTGTTAAGCGAGTCATAATCCAAATTTACTAAACACAATGCAATACCGCGAAACAAATTGCTGCACAAAAATATAGAATTCACAGCTGAGGCTTCTAGATGACGCCTGAAAGGAAGAAAGAAAAAACTTCCATAACCATCTAGATCAGCGATTCAGCGCCTAAGTTGAGGCTACTGGAAAAGGCACCACGAAGCATCGAAACGCAGACTAAGCTACCATGGATTTCAAATGGAATAAAATGAAGCTAAGCTAAAGAGTATATTCTCCTTTTTATGACGACACTGCGACCATCTGAAGATGAGAACACGAGATCACTGATCTGGATTCATCGTATTCTATAGCTTAAATAAAGCCGAGAAGTCAAAGCTCCGCTCCTAATTGCGGCTCGATGCATCAAACTTTGAGTTTGAGATACATTTGAAATGTACAGAATATGAGAGAGAGAGAGAAAGAAAGAAAGAAAGAAAACCATTTTGGTGCCATACTCGATGGCCTGCTCAGTGTGGAAGGTTCCGTTCTTTCCGGTGATCCCCTGGCAGATCACGCGCGTGTTCTTGTCAATGAACACCGCAGGCTGAGGCGCGGACCCGTACTGTCGTATCTGGCAAGCTAAACCAGAAAGAGAGGACGACTTCTCAGACACAATGGAGCCGATCAACTTCGCCGCGGCTTGTCGAGCCATTGCTTCCTCCGATGATCTCTCTCTCAGTATGAAGAAGAAGCGAATTAGAAGCAGGAGAGATCAAACGGGAAGAGAATCAGAATTCTTCTTGACAGGTCGCAGGAAGGATCGATTTTGGACAGCTCTCCAGAAGAACGGCAGTGGGCTTTTCTTTTCCCAGCCCAACAACCATTTTCATTCTAGTTTTACCTTCATTTTTTTTTTTGTTAACTCCTTCATTGGTTATACATGTTTCACCATTATGCAGAATAGTTACACATGTTTCAAAATGTGATTAATTGGTTTTGAAATGTGACTAATTGGTTTTTTTACTGTTCACCATTAGAAATCACAGTTAAGTCACTATTTAGATACGTAAAATGACTTAATTACCCTTTTCATCAACCAAGTTGTGTTCTTCATCAATAAAGCTAATCTTCATCACCGAATTGAATTGAAGAACCCATAATCGAATTTCTGGGTTCTTGAAGAACACATAATCTGGTTTCTGGTTTCTGGTTTCTGGTTTCTGGTTTCTGGGTTCTCCGATTCTTGTTCTTGAAGATGATTCTGTGTTCTTCAATACCACTAGGGGCATAATAGTCATTTCACAATTCAATAATATGTTTACAAAATTAATTAACGGTAAAATTAACGGTTTAGTAACAGAATGATCAATTAATCACATTTGGAAAAACATGTGTAACCAATTAGTCACATAGCAAAACCAATTAATCACATTTTGAAACATGTGTAACCATTTTGCACAATGGTGAAATATGTGTAACCAATTAAGTAATTAACCCTCTTTTTACGGTATATTAATAATCTACATAAATTTTGGACGTTATGCAACGAGCTACTCAAACTTTAAAAAATCAAAACGAGCTACCTCAACTTGGACGGAGGTGCAAATAACTACCTCCGTCCAATTTACCATCAATTGTTGACAGAATTTCGTCGGAAATTCGACAGAAATTTGTCGAAAATTCGTTAGAAGTTGGACGGAGGTAGTTATTTGAACATTCGTCCAAGTTGAGGTGGCCAATTTTGAATATTTAAAATTCGGGTAGCTCGTTGCAAAACGTCCAAAACCCATTTTTTCTATCAAACATAAATTTGTTTATTTTAAAATACAGAAATATTATTAAATATAAATTTTAATACAGGAAAAAAACTAATGCAAAACATTTATTTATTTATTTAAAATATATTCATACTTTTCCAAAAAAAAAGAGGAAGAAGAAGTATATTCGTTTTTCTTGTTAATTTAGAATACACAAATTAATATGACTTATTGGTGCGCTCAAACCCTTTGATGATCAAGGATCCTTGCCAGGGCAGGGGTTTAGATTAGTCCACACCCGAACCTAGAGAAGGGATGTCTTTGTTAACCAAGCACCTCCAGGCTTCCACCTTATCCTTTGGTAAAGATTTCTACAAATTGTGCATGCGTATAATCAGTGTTCTGATACATTCATGCTTACAAAATAAGTTTACAGTATTTTGATGCTAAACATGAATATGGCATAAATATTTCCTTACGTATTCAAATCGCGTAGTGGTAAATTACTTAATTATAAGGGTAAATATTAAATAATACACATCTAAGGGTAAAAATATAAATTTATGTATCAAAATTTACAATTTTAAAGGCATAATTGACAAAATATAATAACTATTAAGTAACTGGTTGAAGTTGCCCAAAAAACATTTGAAAATAGCGCAAGCTGAACCATATGGATATTTGTTTTCCTTTTCATCTGTAGCAACATGCCAAATATGATTTTCCATCCGTTGCAGGTGGAATTACTATTGAAAAGATGGTGACGAAACACAGGTCTTAGTCTAGGGCTGATCATGGGCGGGCCGGGCTGATTCTGAAGGCAAAACCAAGACTGAGACTGATACTTCGGTCTTGCCTTCTGGAGGACCGAGACCGACCTCAGCCAAAAAAGCCCGTTCGAGTTGGTCTTTCTTGATTCGGGTCGGTCTCGGACCTGGACCGAATCTGCATCACAAAAAAACTATGAGTTCACGGTATTATTTAGTAAAATGCGAAAGAATAGTTCACCTCTCAAAAAAATAATATGAACTCACTATATTTTTTAGTAAATTTATGAGGATGCAGCTTTTATAGAGATAGAAAACCTCCAAAATCCACGTTCTTTTCGGTGTGGTATTATGAAAATCTCAAATTCGCATTCATTCGGTCTGGGCTGGTCCTAATTGGCTTTCAGGAGAAGAAGAAAAAAAAGAGACCGACTTTGAAGAAGAAAAAAATGTCCGCTCGGTCCTAATCGGGCCGGTCTCATACTGGTATTGTCGGGAATTCGGTCCTACCGTCTTTTTTTATCACCCCTAGGTCTTACTGAGCTTACTAAGTTTGCCCTGCATCGTCTAGAATAACATATCCCTTTTTTGCAGCATTTGCTCAATCCTACACACTGAAGCGCAAACGCTATAAAACAGTGTGTTTTCTTATTGACGACTAAGTTTGATAAACCCTAATGGCCAAAAAAAATATAAAGAAATATTTGATAAACCCTAAACTCTAATACGAGGGAGGTGGGTAGGGAAAGGAAACCAAAATGAAAGCAATGCAGTGCAGTGAATGAAGGAGATCGAGAGGAAAGACATATCAACTTTCACACTTTCCACATGGGAGGAACTAGTGTAAAATATCGATAAGCATTGAAATGCAATAATCATTAGTATATATACATTTAAATAATTTAGTAATAATATATGCTGAACAAAAATCATTTATATATTTGTCTTTTCTTCTACAATTATAGCTTATTCATTAATACTATATATTTGTCTTTTCTTTTCTTCTACATATATATAGAATAAGAAGCCATAAAGTTTTACTTATTTTTGGTTTGTATGCCAAAAGAACCAGCATGTTGAGCAAAGCCACCTAAACTCGTTGGACTATTCTGCAAATCTTGACAAAGTTTAGGGGGTTGTAATAACAAAGGACATAAATGTAAACTTGACTGAGCCGGTATAGGGTTGTTCATTGATTCTTCTATAAATGCCGCTTGCCCTCCACATTCTCTGTGTGTCCATTTGAAGAGACAGTCCGCCACTAAAATATACAGCAGCTCTAGATATGGAACGTGGAGACAACCTCCATCGCTTTCTCAGGCATGCAAATGCTGGTACGCTAGATAACCACTCTCTCTCTCTATATACCATTACATACTTACAGACATTATTATTGTCTTGTCTTGACAACAAGAACCAATCAATCGGATCGATGACATCTTTTTTAATGATTTTGCTTTGGTCGGAAGTATCTTATATAGATGGGAATCGATGCATTACGCCATTCCTCTTCCTTTCCATACAAATGAGAATCTTTTCCAACATCATCATCTGCATGAAGTTTTCAAACGAGAACATATATATCTCCTTAAAGCTGCAATTTTTTTCTTGCATAAGCCCTGGAACTCGGCACTAACCCCATAAATCGTTTAGTTTGCACGCTTAGAGTGTGAAAAATCACTCCTTGAACGATTAAAAACTGCATTTTTATCTGTGTGTTTTGCGAAACCACAGAGTTTCCATCATTTCTCTTCATTCTTCAGTTAGGCACCATTGTGAATATGTAAGTGTGTGTATGTAGTATGTATATTGTTTGTCGTTTTGCTGTGTGTTGAGTCAGTTTCTCTGCTCTAGGTCGAGACCAACGGTCATCTAGCATGATGGTTATCGTTTATGAGTGTTTTAAGGGATCAACCCGTTCGTCTGACGTGGCTTACATGCAGCACTGTTGGACAGTAAAAAGACCCTGGAAGTTGAATATCAGTCCCCAAGTTTAGGGTTTGAAAAAGTATTTATTAGGCTAATTAATTTGACACACATAATAAATAATATAATTTGAAATTTAAATGAGATTGTATATCATTTTTGAAGATCCATAATTAATCTTTTATATTGACAGAAATTGTTTGATTTGATTTATACAATAATGTTATGTATATATATTGGAAATATATCTATATTATTGACTCCACTCTAACCTAAATGAAAGTGCAGAGAATCGCAACAGTAATGTTTTAGTATGGTCCCACCTCCTACCTAGCTAGATAGATCATGAGAAAATAATTATTGATTCCATATATATATGACTTATATATTTATATATATTGCATATACATATATAACAATACTTTAAGTTTATGGTTATTAATTATACATAAATTTTGAATAGTTCACTAAATTAAATTTACCCATTATTAATGTTCTAACTATTATTGACTCTTAATTTTAATTTATAATAATATTTTTTTCGCTGCATATAAACTTCACAACCCAAATAAATAGACTCAATTATAATTAATTTTATTATAACCGTTTCGAAAACTGAAAAGAGTTTTCACTCTATGAGGTGGTGGCACGTGTGGGGCACTTGCGCAGGAGAGACATAGGTAGTGGCAATTGCGTAATTTCATTCTTGTTCAAAGCTACAGCCTAGAGAGCTAGAAACCGTTGGGGGAGTCTTTAACAGCTTTTAAGTTTTGATGATTTGACCTTATTCTTGTTTCTGCATGGGAAAATGGCAGATTCTACCCCACGCGATTAGAGGCGCGTGTATATTTATTGCGCTTGTCTTTTTTGTTTTTTTAATGGACTTTATAGTAACTGTTTTGATGTCTGTTGTAGCCCAGAATGTGTCAACGGTGGCACAAAAGGAACCCGCCGTCATCGTCGACATGGCCGCTGCATCCAGGGACGGCCGTCCCCCTACTGGTCCCGCCGCTACCATTAGGGAGCAGGACCAGTACATGCCGATTGCGAACGTGATCCGAATCATGAGGCGGATCCTGCCGCCGCACGCGAAGATCTCCGACGACGCGAAGGAGACCATCCAGGAGTGTGTCTCTGAGTACATCAGCTTCATCACTGGCGAGGCCAACGATCGGTGCCAGCGCGAGCAGCGGAAAACAATCACTGCGGAGGACGTCCTCTGGGCCATGGGGAAGCTCGGGTTCGACGACTACGTGGAGCCTCTCTCGGTCTTCCTCAACCGGTACCGTGAAATCGAGTGCGACCGTACTTCCCTTCGCGGCGAGCCCTTCATCAAGCGCGCCGTCGAATACTCCCCAGCGGCTCCAGTCTCCGCCGTGCCGCCACCGTCTCACGCCATGCCGCCACCTCCAGCGTATGGGACAGCATTCTTCCACCCACAGATGGCGCACCATCCGCCTCCAGGACTCTTCGATAACAGCAACTACTTTCATTCCGAGAGTCCGTCCGGCAACGGTGGAGCCGCTTCCTCCGCAGCTCAGGTCCCTGTTTTCAACAACTATGACTATGGTCAGTTCAAATGAACCGCCGGGAACTTCTGTCGTATGCAAAAATTTGTGAGAGATCTATGACTAAATCATAGCCATTAGATGAGGCATAGGAATCAAAATTAATTTATGTGAGATTTTCTGTCTCTTTTGCTTCTGCTGTATTTGTAGTCTTTTAGCTAATGAACTCAATCTCTATGACTATGTTTTATGCAAAATATTTGACCTAATGAATCTTTTATTGTTGGTTATTCTATAATAACATACAATCTCTAGATGCTCGTAAAATGACAAAAATTATATAATTTGGTAAATAATTTCAATTCACTAAGATATTGGTGTGATATATATAATTGCACCAGTATGTTTAAAAGTGTTATTCTAAGTACTAAAATGTTTATTTACTGTTATTAAATACACTATCACTAGTGTTCCGTCAATTTTTTCCATTAAACATTATTATTTCCGGTTAAAATGACTATTTTTCTTATATTCATCTCATCTTCAATACAAAATCACGAATCAAATAAAAAAAACGTTTTCAGTATGAATTCGAACCACAAAATGAATTTTTGTTCAAAATTAACCTTGAACAACATTTCTATATTCAAAATCAACTTAGAAATGTTGTTTTGGATTACAAAATAACTTAGAACATCAATTATGGGTTAATTTCGAACACATATATGATTTCAACCAAGAAAGGTTATTTATGTTCAAAATTAGGATGATTTTAAAATTTAATCTGCATTTTAGGTTTGATTTAACGTTGAAAATTTACGTGCATTCTAAAACATCCAGATACTCAAGGCAACATAAATGAATCCAATGCCATATATACATATTGTTTGTTTCAACTTTCCACGTAAACTAACTATCTGTAAATAAAAATTAAATAAACACAGTAGCATGCATTTACGAAACTATATATTATAAACCATGCATGAAATAGTATATATCTAAACGGAGTAAGATAATGATGATGCTACGACTCCAAGAAGCTGTCGACTCTGCTGTTCGTCTTACTCGACAAGAACTTCATGCAAATCGGTGGATTGACTCCCAGAAGAGCCAAGATCGAGCTCGGTAACGCCCAAATACCCTCCCCGCAGATTAAACCGGAAGCAACCGCAGCTGCAAACGCATCTGCATGAACTCTGTTCACCTTCTCCCACACAAACAAGATCAAGCTGCCGAGGCACATGTCAATGGCAAAGTAGGTTCCATTGAATAAGGGAATCGCCATTGCCATCGGAAGAGGAATGTACATGGACCATTTCTTGCCGACCAAGTCTCTCACTACATTGATTAAGACTGCCGCCGCAAAGAACACGCAGCAGAAAGTGAGGCAGTTCTTGGGCAAGGAAGAGAAACCATCGACTCCCAACCTCGACATAGCGCGATACACAGCCGCGAATGGTGCTGGGTACTGGCTACCAGGTAACCCTAGATCAGGAAAAGCCGTGTAGAAGATCCAAAAGACAATAGGAGACACAACGCAGCCCATGGCGGTTCCGATGGATTGACTCACAAACATGGCTCGGGGCGAGGCTAGGGTTAGGTAACCAGTCTTGAAGTCCTGGCTCAGGTCCGCCGCTGTGGAGACAATATTCATCATGACACCACAAGCAGCTAACCCTGCTAGGACCCCACCATGGTGGACCCCAGCCCATGCTCCAATACAGAAGATAGCTAGTTTCCCGTAATTTGAGGCGAGGGACCAGTCAGTGAGTCCGCAGCCATATGCGTTACAGAAAGCAAGGACGGGGGCAAAGAAGTAAATTACGATGATGTAGTAGAATTTGAGTTGGGGGAAGATTCTTGGGAGGGTGGCGGTGGAGATGGCGGCAATGGCCATGTAACCCGACACGGCTAGCCAAGTCGGGATCTGGTCTTTGAGGAAGGTCTGTTTCCGCTTTTGCTCATCATAAGGCTCGTCTGATAACTCAGTCGGGAGTTCAGTTGAGACTGGCAGGACATTCCTCTTCATCTGTCGGTGCAGGCCCATTAGGGTTTTTCCGAGCACCTTAACGAAGGTGTAGAGACCATCTCCGAGAATCACCGCAATCGCAATGAATACCTAGATGAACAATAACAGTATATATATATATATATATATATATATATATATATTAGATTCCAACAGTTATATAATAATTCAGATGATCAGTTCTTACTTACCTTGTAACCTTGGAGACCACGCATGCTACCTGAGCTCAAATCTGCAGAATACCAGTCCCCTTGCTTTTTCTCAATGAGAGGCCACAGGATCCCCCACGACAGGACACCTCCGACGAGAAGCGAGAAGTTTACAATGTACGGACAGATCATCCCAACTCCGACGTAAGTTGCAGAGAAATCAAAGTAAAACCTGCAGACGATACGTTAAGAACACGAACATGTCAGCATAACTGTCTGGTCTGGTCTCCATAAAATCACAAAAACATAGTTACTAAATTGATTATACAGGTAATTACCTGTTCTTGTAAGCCTCAAGCCCAAACGTGGGGAAGGATTCGAACCCGCAGCCATCTCCACCACTGAAAAACCACTTGAAGAAGGCCCAGAGAAAGCTGACTGAGAAATACTGCCCTAATTTCTTCACTTTTTTTCTTCAGCAGACAAAATAAAACAGACATTAACCACCATATATAGTATAATAGTCACATAACGTGATAAAGTTCATCATTTATCAGTATATAAGCAATAATACTTAGCCACTTCAGCTCCCTCAGGAGTATGGAAACTGTTGATAAGATGAGCCGTTGCGGTTCCGCTCGGATACGGCAATTTGAAGTCGACGATCATAATCTGATAGAATCAATCAGAAAATCAGTACATAACAACAGTAATGCAATCAATATAGAGCATTCAAAATAAAAAAACGTACCTTTCTTAGAGGAACCACAGAGAAGAGGCCCAGAAAGCTGACAAGGAAAAGGAAGATGATCATCCATGGCAGCGAAGGCGACTTGAAATCGTTTGCATCGACGCTGTCGGGAGGTTGTTTCGCCATGCGTTCACTCATCGCGAAAAGGTAACTCCCAAAGCCACCTGTTCAAAAAAATAGTTTTTTTTCTTCTCTAAATTATGAAGAACTCAGTACTGCTAATAATCACTCAGTTTTCTAAAATAGCGCACCGCTGAAGGTGATGCCAGAAGAAGCAACTACACAGGTCTGAATCACTGTGTTCTCCTGTCGGGTGAACGGGTTCTTGAGCCATCCAGAATGCTCCAGAATCTTAGTCCACGTCTTGACGAAGAAGAAGCCGAGGAGTCCGGCAGAAACGTTGAGGGACGGAATGATTCCGGTGGTGAGGTTGAGCTTCATGACTATGAAGCTAAAGAGGATACTGAGGAAGAAGCTAACAACAATGGCCCTGATGGTCAACTGTTGCCTCCATGAGGGGACTTCCTGGTTGGCAAACGCCTTCTCCACTGAAAACTCTAGTTCAGCTTCTTCTCCGGCAGCCTCGATCTCATTATTCATCGTTTGTTTTGCCACACAGTCTATTGTATAGCTAGGGTTTATTTTTTTGGATATTTGGTTCTTATTTGTTGCTAGTGCTCAGAGAGAATGCTGCACTATCGAGGGTAACTTGGCGTATGTATTTATATGTGTTGAGCTCTTTTTACGGTAGAAATTTTGAGGAATAATGTTATTATATATATATCTGGGAAATCTATTTAAAATAATTTTTTTTTATATATAAATGTAATACTTTTTTTAACAGATAAGATCTTAATCTTCAAAAGATAATTGGTCTATAAAGATATTTCTACTTAGGTCTCCGAAGGTTATTAATAATATCTTGTGGAATGTTACTATATACATATATGGGATATTCTTTTTTTAGAAAAAAAACACATTTTTATTTATAAAGTTAATTAAAAAATCATTCTTTTGTAAATAGATAAGATCTTACTATGCAGAAGTAAATTGGTCATCAAGATAAGAAGTAGGTCTCTAATTAGAAAAAGTATGAATATATAAGATATAATATGTTTCAACAAACTATTTTTAAAGTTATTTTTATTTGTTTTAAAGTTATATGTTGGATTTAAAATACTTTTATGAAATAGGACTAATAGTTGTCGTAGATGGCGGATAGAATTTTAATGTTACAAATAAATAATTTTAAAAAAAAAAACTCAAAAATATCTTGGGGAAATCTATTTTTTTTCTTCTACAAAATATTTTATTAAAATATCAAACTAACAAAGTAAAAATAAAAAAGAAGTAATTTTTAATTTCATATTTAAAGTTATTTTTTGTAAAACTAAAATTATTTTTAATCTAACATTTTAATAAATATTATATATATATATAAAAATCAAGATTTGTTGTATCTCTTTGACATTTTAAATAACGTATTCGAAATTTACAGCGAAAGTTCAATCATGTATTGTCTTAGCAAACTTGTACCATCATTAAAGTTAACATGACTAATTTTATAATCTAGAATAAAACATATCAACAACAAAAATCTATCAATAATTTACATCTAATTTTTTTCCCATAAATGTATTAATTATTTTTCATTGGGTTAAACAATGGTGCAATCATTTATACTGCTGGTGCTAGAGCTAATTTCGGAATCGTGATCGTTACTTCGTTAGCCTGCTACATTCGGAGGCCGAATCAAATTCGGTCTTAAATCAGTTCGAACAACATTGCACTGATACGAAAAATATTACATTTTAATTCAATTATATGGTTAGATAATTATTTATATTTAGGGTTTTTTAAGTAGTTAGTGATGGATATTAGACATCGCCATTAAGCCTACTTCGAGTCGACGATCCGAGTTGCAAAGGGTCCAACAGTTAGATCTTAAATCGGTTTTAGCCTTTTAGGAAGAATAGATTCAACAGTATATAACCGGTAGTAAACCATCAAATAACTTAGAATCAATTCTATGCCGGTTTGATCTTCGGTTCATTTGGTGGACCGGGATCTTCCGACCCACTCCTATTTGTACAACAAGCCGGTTTGCTCTAATAGACAATAAGGGTGATAAAAAAAGACTGACTGTACCGAATTCCCGACAAGACCGATCCGAGACCCGCTAGCACCAAGCAAACGTTTTTTTTCCTTCAAGGTCGGTCTCGGACTTTTCCCAAAAGCCAGATTAGGACCGAACCAGACTTAAAGAAAACCCTCCTAGAAATTCATGGTTTAACCCTTGAAACACTAGTAATTCATGACCTTGAATCATTCAGCAACTTTTGAATCGGTTACATAAGGGAAGTGTGACGTAAGACGAGAAACACAAGGGTTCAAGACCAAAACTTCGGTGTTTTTTTTTTATCAATACAACTGTGTTTTTTTTACCAAAAAATTCGATCCAAGATCGAAACCGGCCCGAGTCAAGCAAAATCGACCTCCAAATAGAAATTCAGTGTTTTTTTTTGCCAAAGTCGGTCTCGGTCCTCCAGATATCAAGACCAAAATTTCGGTCTCAATCTCAGTACTGCCTCCAAGACCGTCCCGACCATGATCAGCCCTAATAGACAGCTTAGTGGCACACGGCGACTGAAGAGGACTATGATAATATACAAACATATACATAATGCTGTGAAAGAGAGGTAGGGACCATTGTTGTACACACTTCACTAAACAGTAAGGTAGCATTGCATAGTAGTACTGTAGTAGTTCTCACACGTTATTCAGATGTTCTACAAATATGCATTTCGGTACAAAAACAACTAAAATCGACACAAGTCCACAACTGCAAACCTTGTTCATGCACATCTCATCTTAACGGGCTTCGTACTGAACAACTGAAACAAACATGAGAAACGAGGTTTAACGATACACCAAGGAGGTAATTTCTGTACAGAGTAAAATATGGAGAGCAAGAATGTGAAATAGGTACATAAATAATGAACAATGTTAAAGTGGTCCAAAGACAAAGAACCCAAAACGGATATAGAGTAGTAGTATATGCAAATCCGAACAGCTAAAAACTTGGCTAAATTTACTGAATAAATGAGAAAAATGGAGAGGGAGATAAAAAGAATGAGAATGCTCAGTTGAAAGATATTCCAACCATCCTTATCTTACTCTCAGTAGAAAATGATGCACATGAGAGTAGAGAGAGTTCCAATCAAGCAAGCAGGCAGCTGATTTTTGCAGAAACTGCTTATTAATGGTACAAATGAAACACTCCTACTTCTAATTACTTTTCAATAGGGCAACCTAATCATCGAGTAAGTAATTAAAGGACATGATGGTATGGCTAAGCTGGGAATGAAATAAACAAGCACAAAAACAATATGGCAATAAAAATGGTTACTGGCTTACTTCGGCGAGTGCGCTTCTTGTACAAGATACGGTAACCGCACTCCCTGCACTGTATCACATCTCCAGGCTTCAAAGTGTTCTCAAATCCACAATCTGCACATCAGAAAATATTCCTCTGCTTTTATTTAGAGATTCTAAAAGTGCAGAAAAGGTGAATGACACAAAAATGCTTCGTTTTTGCTTTGTGATAATGAGGATTGCTTAAATCCATTGAAGAATTAAGAACTTATAACAGAGATCACAACCTCCACAGACATAGCTGACTGGTTCTGGTGGAGGATCCATATTCTTCAGCTGCACAGAGCAAACCTACTTGGTTCAATCAGAATTGTAATTTTCAGAACAATGAAAACTCCAACCAAAAACATAACAAGATAAGAATTTTGCTCGAGTAAACCATCCCCAAACCAAACAACTAAACACGGGCAATCTAAAACTAAGCACAGCACAAAATCAAACGCAACAGGTTTTGTCTCGGCTCACATACATCCTATTAGCTAGTAGTGCGAAATTTTGACTTCAAAACTGGAATTTTCGTAAACGAGCTATGACGAGTCACCGAATATACAATTCGCATGCACAAACGAAATTCAAATAGATGAATGTTATCAAAATCGCTTCAATACTATATTTTTTACGAGATTACGATTTTAATCACGAAATTCTACTCGAATCGTATTAATATGGTAGTCTTTCAAAAATCGTCGCGGAATCGTGTCCAACAAACTAACAAGACACCAGAGCTTGAAGATAGTTTCTCGATAGATAAACCAGACAACAATCGGAATCCATACCTGAGGCCGATTGAGTTCCAAGTCAAAACTTCACGGAGAAGGTGGAATTATAGATCAGTAGCAGAAGAAAGGTGGAAAGTTGAGACTTTTAGTAGGGTAAGAGAGGAAGAGCTAAACCCTAATTTAAACTCAAATCTGCAACAATTATTTGACCAGCCCAATTCATTAATAGGACCCTAGCCCCAGCAGCACCTCGATGTCGGTTATCTCTGTCGGCCCAATGAAGTTTCAAATCTTTTGAATTCGAACCTCCAACTTTAATACACTGTCCACTCTACCCCAACTATGACTTACCAAGTGCACCCCAAAGTTTACACCTTTTTGTCACTTGTACCCAATGCTCTTTCAATGGCTTAATTTTGGCAACATTTTTGTAAGTTTAAAATCTCGTAAAAATTTGAGAAAGGGGTATGAAAATAATATTAGCAAAATATAATAGTATTTTATAAGGGTGAATAAAATACTCAATCAAATCTTGAAGCTACGTAGAATCGTCTGTAAGGTAGTGTTTGGGTATGATATTTGGAATTAGAATAATTGTTCGGGAAATAAATATATGAACTGTTAATTTTTGGGAAAAGTATGAAAAATACGTAACACGTTTGACAAAATTGGTAACTGATATAACTTGTTTTGGCCCGCGGGTTTTTGATGTATTATGTTTTCATTATGTTGATTTTTGAAAAAAACGTTTGTTTTTCCGTCAATTTATCTGTTTAAATTGGACACGTGCGGCTCACGTGCTTAGTTTTTTGAACGTTAAAAAAAACACTGAAAATACCGAAACTACCCTCCAATCGTGCTCTCTACAATTACTCTCTTCTTCCTTAATCTGTCTTTTAAGTCATTCAATCGTTGATATGCATCTTATCGAACTTCATTTGCAGCTTTAAATTGATCTACTAATTTCCAGAACCTGTTTTTCTCATTGTAATAATTTTTCTTTGCTGTTTTCGTGACTAGTTCGGCTCTGGAAACATTCTCTGAGCAACTCCTCTTCCTTCCTGAGAGTCTGAGCAACTCCTCTTTCTTTTTTAAGTTTACGTAATAACGATAGATCAAAGTATACCTTTGCAGAAAAAAAGCCTTAAAAATACAATACGAAACTAATAAAGATCCATGCACGAATTAATCCAATAGCCTTTGACTAATGGGACCGAGAGGAAGAAGTTTCTGTCGACGATGCAGAACTCGGCGAGGCGTGGTGGGCAAAGGAGACAATGAGTCCCTCATTCGACTCGTATTTGCTATTGCGTATCTCTTCTTTTCACTTTCCTTGTGTGGGTGTGGGTTGAATGACCATAACCATGTTGTGTCAAGCCAAGCCCCATATCCATAGTTGCTATTTGATACTAATAACGTCCCTAAAGATGAATATTGTTGCTGTTGCAGTCTAGTCTAGGTCTTGACTTGGAGTTTTTCCCTTTATTGTGCTTATGAGATTACGTTGAGATACATAACAATTCTTTGGTAATAAGCAAGAAATAGATGAATTCAAGAAGGGTTCCTATTTTGGTCCTCAAACTTGTTAATTCACTACTCCCATCCCCTAATCTGAAAATGCCATGCAATTACAAGGCATAGCAACGAAATGTAAATTCATCCACTACCCAAAAAGTATTCAACTTATTTTCCTCAAGTTAACACAAGAATTGGACTTTAGTTTTCTTAAATAAAGGAGAAAAATGCCTTTTAGAAACGAATATGTACTTTACCTCATAAGACATATTGTCTACATCAAGTCGCATATCCCTGTGGCGATCTTGCATTATTAACATTACAACTGCTTGAAATGTCATTAGGTACTAAAGATGCATTCCTGTGTCAGCTCTTTTCAAGTCCATATCAGATGATTCATACCATAACATCTGTCCTTTCTGGAGCTCTGCAGAAAGCCCTGAATTATCACTAATTGGACCAGACCCAATCTGTTGAGGCACTATGTTCCTTTGCCTCGTGACCAAGATAACGACTCTTTATCGTCACTTCCCTAATTGAAGGCTCATCAGCAGATGGACTCCCTGTCTCATGCTCAATCAATGGAGACTCAGTCTTAATCAATAAATATCAGGTCAAATTCAACTGAAACTTTTGTTGAAGCAGATTCAAGTTCGACTACCGATACAGCGATGTCAGGTTCATAATGTGATTGAGAAGTTTCAATTTCACTAGTTGGAGTAAGCTTGGTTAGGATTAAAAACCAAAGAAATCGCCACATACCTTATAATTGGGACACTCAATTATAATTGTTGTTGGGAGAGACGAAAATACGAGAAGAAGGGGACGAACACTTCGAAAATTCAAACACTTTGTGCAAGGCATGAATGAAGAACAACACATGGAATGACTTCATCAAAAACAACAACACCAAACATATTGCATCAAAAACAAACATAATGCCGCTTTTACCACTATGGGCAAACATGTTACATATTTTTCATACTTTTCCCTTAATTTTTGTTACTAAAAATAAATATTATAATTACTTGAATTTTTGTTACTTTTGAAATAACATAATAAAAATGATTAATAATCAAATTGTTACCCAAATTTTGAACACTTTACAAATTGCTACATGAACTTTACTTTTTTTAAAACTAACTTTTCATTTAAATATGAACGGAAAATTATGTGACAACACATGATTGGTCTCTAATTTAAAAGATTAAATAATTTTTTAAAAATACAAAAAAAATCTGAAAAATTAAAATTAAAATATGAGTTTTCAATATAATACTTCTCTTAAAAATAAAAAATAATTAATTTTTTTTTTTTAATTTCATATTTTTAATAAAAATATTATATTAAAAGCTCTTATTTTCTCTATTAATTTTCCATTTTTACTTTTTTAAAAAAATAGTTCTTTTTGTATTTAAAAAGAAAATTATTTTTTTAAATCAGAGATCAATCATGTGTTGTCATGTCATTTTTCATGCATATCTAACGAAAAATTTAATTGAAGTAACAATTTAGTCTAACTATGAAATTATAGCTAGCATAAATAAAATTCAGGTAATAATTTGTAAAGTATTTAAAAGTAATGTAGTGATTTGGATATTAATTTTAATAAAAATAAATAATATAATTGTTTTGGGCCACAGTGATATTTAGTATATTAAGTTAATGTGATGTATGCCGACAAAATGAGTGACATAAACAGATTGGACGAGACCAGTTTCCTTGGATCCAGATAAAACATTTGTGTCTTGTCAGGTCAAGCCCTACCCAATAATAATTATTATACCCATTACCCAAGTGTATTTCTCTTCTATCTATATTATAATTTATAAGCGGTATTTTCGACCAAAAAAAGTTATATTATAATTTATAAATGAAAAAAAATGCTTTTATATTATTATTTTTTCAAAAAAAACAAACAAAAAAACTAGCCTCCTTTGTTGACTCCCAACCAAAGTCAGAGTGGGACAACTAAAAAGAAAATTCTCAAGAAATTGCTTTCCTCGAAGCTTCGACTCGTAGAACAAATTAATTCCTTGTATTACGAAATATGTCATTAGTAATTACATAAAATAAAAATAAAATGTTAGAATTATGTTACATAGTGAATATTATTTGGACCATACAATTAAATAGTGAATATTATTTTGCAAGCAATTAGTTTACTTAATTTAACCATTTATTTATGTATTTTATTTATCATTTTCTGATTCTATAAACGTCAAAATGAAATAATGGAGATTCGAGACGAGTAGTACTGTAGACTGTAGTAATGTCAGTGCCCAGGTCTTAAATTCCAAGTACTCCTTCTTCGCTTCTTCTCCAGCGAAGAGTCATAGACACTATTATTGTTGTTCAAAGAGAGATCTTGAGGCGAATTGGTTGTTTGATTTGATCAAGAAGATGAAGGAGATGATGGATGACAAATTCATCGCCAGTCCACTGATGAAGTCATACGAGACAACGCCGGAGAGAGCTTCCTCCGTCTCCGAACCCGTCAGCTTTACCCAGACCCCATCTTCTTCCTCTGACGATGATGTTTATGGATCTCCTTTCTCCGCATCCAGTAAGTATTTCTGTCCGTCATTCTGCTTCAGTTGTGTTGTCGAGTTTTGTCTAAAATGTCCAATCTTGGAATTTGTTATAGATATGTGCTGTATGTTCGACGAAATGCCCCAGTCAAGCCAAGCCTTCCTCTGGTGCGAAACCTGCACACTAAAAAATAGCTTAATGAAATCACGCTTAAGTAACAATGTTCTGTTAACTAGTAATGGATCTTTTGAGTCGAAAATCGGTGATAGAGGAAGCGAATCAGAGTTGTAACATTTTAAAAAAAATATCTACGAGATTTGAATCAAACTAATTTCTCTTTTTACCCCCTATGAATTTTGTATATTCATGATTTAAGTGCCTTAATTCAAGTCCTTCTCTAACCTCACAGAAATCCTATTCAAGTTATTGTTGCTGCTCTTCATTTTTCACTTGCTAAAAGTTACGCGTTTTCACCAAATAAATACCGTAAACCCATTTTCTTTAACCGTGTGTGCGCAGATAACGAAAATAAAGGAGATTCAAAGACAGGAATAGAACAGACCAAGAAACTGGGGAAAAAAAGCAGCAGTTTTGCATCCAGGATCTGCGACCATGGTTGGTAACAACCTTCTATCTTTTCATTAACTGACAGTAACAGAGATTTATGTTTCATGATTGAAAAGCAGATTTGCTGCTCTTTTGTTGATGTTATTGCCTACTTTGTTATGTTAATTGCAGTGAAAATGGGCAACAAGCTATCCGAGATTGTGAAAGGGAAGCTGAGTCTCGGAGCAAAGATCATTCAGGAAGGTGGAAGGGAAAACATTTTCAAGCAGGTTTTTGGGATGAAGGAAGGAGAGAAGCTTCTGAAAGCATCACAGTGCTATTTATCGACCACATCGGGTCCTATAGCAGGTCTACTCTTCATCTCGACTGAGAAAGTTACCTTCTGCAGCGAAAGATCCATTGATGTTCCTTCCTCCTTAGGTCAGCTTGTTAAAGCACCTTACAAGGTAATTATTAACTTCAGAAGAATGTTCCAAATCATGCTGAGAAATGTTGGTTGAAATGTAATTATTTGTCTCAATGCAGGTTTTGATTCCAACAAGGAATATAAAGACTGCAAACGAGAGTGAAAATGTAAACAAACCAGCACAGAAGTACATAGAGATTGTTACTGAAGACGGCTTCGATTTCTGGTTTATGGGATTCTTGAGGTACGAGAAGGCATTGCAGAACCTCGAAAAGGCCATTTCCATGGCCAAGGAAAGTGTAAATGGAAGTAATATGAAGAACGGTTTCACTGAAAGTTAGAATAGGTAGTATTGTAGCATTAATGGTTGAATTTTGTGATTGAGCAACTGAAGATTGATTTGCAATTTGGACGTGGCTCGGTTTCTGTTGGTAGTGTTTTGATTGTGAAGTTGTATTATGTACAATGTATCTTCCGATTTGCATGATATATGTCCAATATATTTCTCATGGAACTTTTATTTGTTCTCTAAAGCCTGTCAAAGAAGATACACCCACGAAGTGTATCATATGGTATATATCATAACCAACCCAGCCTATATAACTACCAATGAGTATTTTCTCAAGAACAAGGGATAGTTGGTACCTGGTTGGTGAGCTACCACTGAATATTTATTTGCTTTAATCAACTGAGAAGCACAGAGTCTCAATGAAGCATATCGTTACTCAACAGTGTAGATTGAAGATTCAGTTGATTTGGGAAATACACAAAATCACTTAATGTATAAGCTATGATAAAGTATGAAAGTTATAGAAACCGCTACTCAATTACAATTTCTTGAGGAGCTTCCTCAGCTTCTTTGGACCCTTCGACATTGAGTTCGTCCACTGTAGTCCCAGAAGCTTCAACAGTTCTTGTGACCCATTCCTTCAGTGGTTCTTCATTCAGATCAAGCCTCAAGATTCCTGCAAAGATACCGCCCAGGAAAGCAACCGGCTCCTGTTTCATTGAATAGATGAGGGTAAATAAGTTACTGCAAGTTCATGATTCTGTTGAATTGTGTAACTTTTCAAGCGCATTTTTCATTTTCAGATGTCATCTCAAAAGAAAAATCAGAAATTGAAGAACTCATTACAAAATATAAGAGCTATATTCATAGCAGTGCAATCATTGAACAATGATTACCAGACACTTTGACCTTCTCACGATTACTTGTCCATTTTCAATGAATTAATTTTGCTCAATTTCATCATTGCCAAGTCCCAACACTAATGATCATCACAAAGAGAAGAAGGGAACAGCAACAGACCATTGCTTTACTATTGCAAACAAGATATAGTTTTCTTCCTTTTGCCTTGTTGTTTTTACTTTGTTAATCCCATCTCTGAATTTTTCAGAGTGCCTCATTTTGCTCTCTTTAATCTTCAAATAAGTAAAGGAACTTTTTTGAATGCGACCACCATATTACGATGTAGATTCAAGTAGACGCCCAGAAGTTATTCCAATAAATCGAATCAAAAAAATTTCTGCTGACAGACAATAAAGAGCTCATGCTAATTTCATAACTCATCAATCTCGCAAGCACAGCATCAAATCGCACACCTCTAGCTAGCTGATAATTACATCTCGAAGAGCCACATGAACTCCATCACAATGAAGCAAAGCTCCTAATTTCGCGTCATCTTCATGAAATTCTCTATCTATAAGAAAATAGCGGACGGAATAATATACCTTGAGCGCTTCTTTGAGGATGGGTTCTTCGGCAGGATTGGGGAAGAACTCTCTAACGCCATTTCCGCACTGAGCACCTGCCTTTCTGCTGGTATAGAGTCCCTGATTTCTCCACGGACCTAAGCGCGCAAAAGAATTCGTAAATCCTGTCCCGATTCTGCTCCGGACACCGCGATTCAACTTCCACTATCCAAGTCGACGTTCAACGGATTGAATTCAGTTGTAAACAGCTAGAGAAGAAATGTAAGGAAAGAGATTAGAGTTTGTGAAGTACCAGCGTCGTCGATGGAGTCGAGCTGAGGACGAGAGACATCTTCTCCGTACCTATCTACTAGCTTCGTCGCAGATACTCTTCTCTTCACCGTTGCAATAAGCTTCTAAATATATCAATTTTTGTCCTCAATCTTTACCTACATTTAAAATCGATCCTCAATCTTTCATACTTGACTTAACTACACCATTAGTTGCAATGATGCCTATTTAAGATTGGTCTCTCAAAATGTATGCTTTATTTATATTGAAGAAGTTACATTAAATAAAAACATGAAATTCATATCCGTTAAATTATCACCGGCAGTTATGTATCACCGACAGTTATGGTCTAGTGATTGAGAGTGCTGTACTCTCAAGTGATTTGACTCCAGGGTCACGAGTTTGAATTTAAAAGATTCAACTTGTGTCTAAAAAGTTGGTCTCTCAACTAGTATGTCGATGGGGCTACGTTGATGGGCCAGTGCAAAGCGCTAATTGTTTTCATATGTGTTGAAGACCTCTAGAAACTCACAAATGACAATCGAATCAAGAATTAGAATAGAGACCAAAATAAACTAAAAAAACAATCTAAAACTTTGACCCAATAATCAAATTGGAGCATTCAAAACTCATTCATTAAGATAATAAAGTCAAATTCCAAAACAAACATACTACACATGTACCATTGTCATGGTTTCTTGCCTTGTGTGCCAAGAAATTACTCACTCTACAAGCAACATGATTTACCAACCCTCTCTCAAATTACTCACTTGCAAAGCCACCAATTCCTCATGTTACCTTGAGAAATACAAAAGCATAATCCACATTATGTTGACACTCAGTGAATGACAGGCTTCAGTGGGTGAGCTCGCAGCTTAGACAAGTCGAGTTGGGAATCGAGTTCTTCATCTAGTTCTCCAACAACGCTTCTGCAAAAGAGAGAGATCGGTCCCAATAAATATTTTTAAAGCTCGTAATAGTTTCTTGTTGATTTGAGGATGATACTTTTGGGCTCGGGGTTGAGATAATTACATGTTGTCGCCTCTTATTATGTACAGACCCAGTACAATCTGCTGAACTCCTTCCTGCAAATGAGAACTTACTGAAATTTCATACAGGTAAAAGAGTATAGATATACTTATAATAGGTAATAAAGTAATCAAAATGAATGAATAGATATCAATTCCAACTGCAAAAACAGAGACTGATAAAGAAATCAAACCTTAGTTGAATAGACACGCTCATGAGATTCATCAAGAATGATATTGGTGGCCTGGTCAAAGCCCTTCAAATATCCCTACATGAACCCCAATTGATCAACTCAGCAAGCATCAATAATAAAATCCTAAATTAAAAATGATGAGAGCAACATACCACTATATTCCGTCCATCATTTGTGATAACCGATATTAGCTCTGCAAATAAGAAAATGGCATCATCAGAAGACGAGCATTTGACCCTTAAAATTGGAAGAAACATTTTCAAGCAGTGCTGGTTGATAGCAAAGTTTTCATGCAATTAAGAGAGTGCATTTAAAACCCATTAACAACTCTAAATAGAAATAATGAAAGGAACTTGCTTGAAATTAGATCAGAAATCTACGAGCAAACATGCACTTTGACTTTACAAGGCTCAGCAAATCAGACATCTCCCTAAACAGCTTCAAATTGCTGACACATAGATTCTTCTTGTACTAGTTCAAGGTATTAAGAAACAATCAGAGATGCGAGGAGCGACATAAAATAATGATCAAATCCGACATTTTGAAAACAAAAGTTGAGGGATAATTACGGTCTACAAGAGCCTCAAGTCCTGGTCCACCCGACATTTTGCACCGTCAGTAATATGACGACAACGCTCGTGGCTAACGGATATACCTTCTGCAGAATCAACAACAAAGAAGCTTCAAGAACAAGCATATATACAATACAAACAGAAAAGCTCAAGATTTCTAGTGAATTGTCTCCCTAACTGCACGAAGACACATATGTATGACGCTGTTAATTTATAACCCCTATTTTTCATATCGGATATTAGCAGAGATAAAGAAAAAAGTGTCAGATCATTTGTTTCGAAGTGTCATCTCCTCCATCAAGGAGACTACTCATTACCTCTACTCTCACTTCTTGCCCTTTTACAGCTCTTTTTCCTTCTATTTCGCAGAACAACAGATTCTTTAGTCCGTACACAAGAAATCCTATCTCATAAAAACCTATGGCATGAAAGATCGTCTAAATAGAAAAAAGACAGAAGCATGATTACCTGGATCTTGCTGGCACCGGTCGGTGAATGGGTAAGCGAGCGAGGTCGAAGAAGGAAGGGAAGGTGTAGGGAGAGCAAAGCGGTGTTCTCAGTTCTCCGATTAAATGAGGACTGAACTGACGAAGACTGGGACGGGGAGGTTAAACTATAGACTATAGAGTCTAGAAGAGGGAAATGACTAGGTTTTGGGCTTTAGGAAAGGAGGAACCTTGTCAGCCTCATCAGCGGCCCAAGCTTTCGTGGCGCACTGTCGGCCTATTTGAAAGATTCTAGCTTCATCCTTGGAAACTGCGGAATCTCAGAGCAACTTTGGAGTGTTACTAAAATTCCTAGTTCGTTGAAACATTTTTTTTACCTTATAAATTTATCTCCATAATTGTTATTATAAGAATCATTCTATTCAAAGTCCTGACTTGAAATTAGGGGTGGGAAAACGGGTTATTGAACCATGGATCGTGTCATGGACCCCTTGACCCAAACATGACCAGTGTAATAGTATGAGTCAATTTTTCAAACTCAAACCGACCTGCGGGTTGGTGTATCAAACCGACCTGCGGGTTGGTGGATCAACCCGCGGGTCAAAATGATCCGTCAGAAATGAATGGGTAAGATCAGACTGACCCATTGGACCCTTATGACCCGCGGGTCAGTCTGACTCGTTCGATCCATACATACCAAAAAATCTGTTATTTTAATACAAGGTTAAATACCAAGTAGCTACCTGGACTTTGGATGTTTTGTAATGAGTTACCCGAACTTTGAAAATTCAAAACGGCTACCTCAACTTTGAAGAAGGTGCAAATAGCTACCTCTGTCCAATTTCTGATGACTTTCCAACGACAGTTGACAAAAAATTGGACAAATGTAGCTATTTGCACCTTCTTCAAAGTTGAGGTAGCCCGTTTTGAATTTTTAAAGTTCGTGTAGCTCGTTGCAAAGCGTCCAAAGTTCAGACAGCTACTTGGTATTTAACTCTTTAATATAATATAAAAATGTCACGAGTTGACCCGTGGGCCAAACCTTCATACCCAAACCTGACCTGTGGTATCACAGGTCATATATGGGTTGGATCAAAATGACTCATGGATCAAAACCCCTGACTCAAACACGATTCGTGGGCGGGTCACCCACGAGTTGAGTCATGTTTTGCCACCCCAACTTGAAATGGAAATGCCTATTTACGTATACACTATTTGACTATTATTATAAAAGGAAAAAAAAAATCTCAAATTTTCAAACAAAAATCGTTTTCTCAATATTGTCTTGCCTTATACTTCATCTGGCAAAATAAATTGATTTGTCCTTTCTAATAAAGAAACATTCTATTCATAAATCAATCATTCATGTTGGTTCGTCTCTTCCCCACGTTTGTCTGGAATTAACCATATGTTGAATCTTCCATTGGGAATCCAGATCCTACAAAGCAGGGAGAGGTGATTACAAATGAATTGAGAGGTTAGGTCATAGGTTTCCAGAGAAACTTAAATAGGCTTATAGCCGAAATCTGGACAATCAAAAATCATTTTATCATAACAAGAAATTTAAATATAGAGTCGAACTATGTTGAATCAAATGTTGTGAAAGCCATCAACCAGATTGTCGATAAAGCCTGAGACAATACACCGCTAATTGCAGGAAAATGCTCACATGATTTAACCGCTTCAAAATCCGCTGTGTTTGGGAAGCAAACAGGATGTCTATTGCCTACTCAAGAACCTGTTTTACTATAAAATCATTTTCTGCTATTGAATTTACATTCTATAAGGTTCTTCTTCAAGACATGTCAGTGTATATATATACAAAATTATGTGATGCTTATGAAACCTTTACAAAGTATATCATCATATCATGTCATGTCAGTGTTTTCAAGACATTCTTTGTGCAGCAACAGCATGATTCTTGGAAGCCAAAAAGAATGTTTTGATCGTAAATTCAGTCTCCTTCAATATCAAAACTAAGAGGGGATCCGCCAAAAATCAGAAATTCAAAGCAGCTGATCTAACCATATCATCAATTTGGCAGATGTGTATGCGTATGGTAGCTAAGGTGAAGACTAGTAACCCTTGTTTCCACGAATCCTTGCTCTCATGTCAACCTGGATCAAGTCCAGGTACAGTAATAACAAATATTAGAAAAGAACCATCCTTTCAACCAAAGTCAGAGAGGTAATAATATCGTATGAGTTGTAGATAGTGTCAATCAGCAAGAACATTGGTGTTAAGTTACTATCGATTCCACTTAGAGCAAGACTAAATGACCGTGTTAAATTGAATGAACCACCGATCTCTCTCCAAATAGAAAGAAACAGCAATAATGGCAGGCAGGGGAAGTGTTCTACACTAGTTTTGCTTAGGGGTTCATAGTCCATGTGTCTGTTCAATTGAGACATCGTTTTGGTTGGAACAGACCTGAAGAAATGCTACTGCTAGAAATGAGTTTGACTCAGAAACCAGATACATAATCACACACACACACACACAGATTTAGGTATTTGCCTAGATATGGAGCTGAATTATATTATACCATATTCATGAGTACTACTTGCATTTGATTCAAAACCAGAAGAATATCATTCCAATTGATCACTGATCTTGAAAGAGGGAGAAGAAAAATATACCTGGCCTCTCTTGCAGTTAAAATATGTTTCTCTGAGTCCCACGCACTCGCTAGGAATGCAAGGGATCTTCTCTCCCGCGCATTCTCTGTACGATCTCTTCTCGACCTGATTGATGGAGTTCGCATAGATTAATCATGTGAACAAGACGATCGAAACGCTGATCACCAGGACACAGAGAAGAAGAAAAGGAATCGAACCTTGATACAATCAGATTCGCTAAGACACTTGACAAGCTCCACAGCCAGACCTTTGCAAGACTTCGCCATTTGCTTTCAATTTCCAATGGCTTCAATCAAAGAACTTCTTAGTAGTTGCCGAGTTCATGGTTTTGGAGGTAAAAGAAGAACCTTCACACGCGAAAGATTGGGGGAGGGCCGACAACTCATGAACAAGTGCACGATGAGCCCATCCCTAACTTCTCTAAGACAGAATTTTTTTTTGTTGGTTTCATATCGGTATATATTATTAGTCTTATTTATATCGCTCATCTATTATTATTGGGTTAATTACTTAATTGGTTACACTTGTTTCATCATTGTGCAGAATGGTTACACATGTTTCAAAATGTGATTAATTGGTTTTGCTATGTGACTAATTGGTTACACATGTTTTTCCAAATGTGATTAATTGGTTATTCCGTTAGTAAACCGTTAATTTTAACGTTAATTCATTTTTTTAACATATTATTGAATTGTGAAATAACTATTATGCCCTTAGTTGTATTGAAGAACAGATTGGAAGGATTGAAGAACCAAAATCGAATCAAATTCGATTTGATGTTCTTGAGAACCCAGAAATCAGATTTCTGGGTTCTTGAAGAACCAGAAATCAGATTTCTAGGTTCTTGAAGACCCAGAAATCTGATTTCTGATGTTCTTGAGAACCCATAAATCAGATTTCTGGGTTCTTGAAGAACCAGAAATCTGATTTCGGGGTTCTTGAAGACCCATAAATCAGATTTCTGGGTTCTTGAAGAACCAGAAATCTGATTTCGGGGTTCTTGAAGACCCAGAAATCTGATTTCGGGGTTCTTGAAGAACCAGAAATCACAGATTTCGGGGTTCTTCAAGAACCCAGAAATGCTGTTTCTGGGTTCTTCAAGAATCAAGAATCGCAATTCTGGGTTCTTGAAGTTCTGTATTGCAGTATATGTTATCACCAAATGTGATTAAATGGTCATACATGTTTCTCTATAATGTGATTAAAATGTCTTACATGTTTCTCTTTAATGTGATTAAAATGTCATACATGTTTCTCTATAATGTGATTAAATGGATACTGTTATTTGAAATGATGTGATTAAAAGGTTCGACATGTTACCCACATTGTGAAGAACCCAGAAATGCTGTTTCTGGGTTCTTGAGGACCCAGAAATCAAATTTCTGGGTTCTTGAGGAACCAGAAATCACTATTGCAAACTGAGCTCAACCAAATTCAGCTTACGTGCTGATATCCTCCTTGCATTTTACAAAATGCAAACATATGTTAAAAGGAAGCTAAGAGATTAAAAATACTAAATAGACCCTAAAGTTTCAATATAGCTAACTTAGGACATAATACTATTTATACTTCAACATTCATCTTCACTTCTTTTCTCTTTTATGTAAATTTTTCATTCCAAACCCTTGAAGCAGTCGTTCTGTTTGAGGTTTTCCCAATGCCTTAGTTAATAAGTCGGCAAGTTGCTCGTGAGAAGCCACATACTCCGTGCGAATAACACCTTCTAAGATCTTGTCCCGAACAAAGTGACAATCGATATCGATATGCTTCGTTCGTTCATGAAAGGTAGGATTTGCCGCAATTTGGATGGCGACTTTGTTATCGCAATGTAGGACCGTTGATGTGTTCGAACCTAAACAAAGCTCATCCAATAATCCGCGCAACCAAACGATTTCGGAGACCGCCATTCCCATACTTCGATACTCGGCTTCCGCACTTGACCGAGAAATAGTCGATTGTTTCTTCGACTTCCAAGAAACCATAGCACCTCCCAATCGTATGCAATATCCAGTTACCGATTTTCTTGTCATTGGACAAGAAGCCCAATCGCTATCACAATAAGCAACCATGGACCGAAAATCATTATTCTTCGGAAAGAACAATCCCAATCCCGGATTTCCTTTTATGTATCGAATTATCCTCATCGTCGCACTCATATGAGATACCTTTGGATTGTGTATGAATTGACTCAAGAGATGTACCGGATAAGCAATGTCCGGTCTAGTCATCGTTAGGTAAAGAAGACGTCCCACGATCCTTCTATAGCGATCCCCATGCTCAAGTAACGGGTCTTTGACCTTTGTCTTGGAAGAGATGTCATGCTCGTGAGAGGTCAACTTGACGTTTTGCTCTAGAGGAGTGGTTACGCACTTTGCATTGTTTAATCCCGCATCCGCAATTAGCTCGAGAGAGTATTTTCGTTGACTAAGTACAATTCCTTCTTTCGATCGTGCCACTTCCAATCCAAGAAAGTATCGCAATTCACCCAAATCCTTAAGCTTGAAATGATGCTTAAGAATTCCTTTCAACTCATCTATCATCCCGATATCCGATCCCGTGATCATCAAGTCATCAACGTAAACTAATATGTGAACTTGATTTCGATCCGAGAATTTGCTAAACAATGAATAATCGAATCGGCTTTGAGTGTATCCATTGCTCAAAAGACAATCAGTCAACTTGATGTTCCATTGTCGAGAGGCTTGCTTTAGGCCATATAGAGATTTCCGAAGTTTGCATACTTTCTCCCCTCGCATACTCCCATCACCGAATCCTTGAGGAATTTCCATGTATACATCCTCGTCCAAGTCCCCTTGTAAGAAAGCATTGTTCACGTCCATTTGGGAGTTTTTTTTTTTTTTTTTTGGCCATCCAAGAATTAATCTTGGTTCATCGAGAATCGATCTCGGGACCTCTTGCTTATAAGCAAGGGTGATACCGTTGGACCAAGTGTCCATTTGGGAGATGGACCAAGTGTCCATTTGGGAGATGGACCAACCTTTGGCCGCGGCTATTGATAGAATGGTACGAACGGTAACCATCTTGACCACCAGTGAGAATGTTTCGGTGAAGTCGACGCCTTCCTTTTGGGTATATCCCTTTGCCACGAGTCTAGCCTTGTATCTCTCAATAGTTCCATCCGAGCGATATTTCACTTTGTATACCCATTTGCAACCAATGGGTCTCTTATCCGGGGGTAAACTAAACAACTCCCAAGCATCATTTTATTGAAGAGCGGTAATTTCTTGCTGCATTGCCTTGATCCATTTACCATCTTTAATAGCCTCATCAAAAGAACGAGGTTCAATTACCTTGTCCAAAGCGCTAAGAAAGCACATATATTCTCTTGAAAACCGCTCGTAGTTCAACGTGTCACAGGATAAAACATAATCTCTATGCCAAACGGGCGGTCCTACACGACGAGTCGAACGTCGAATACCCGCATTCGTATTCTCCTCCTCCTGTTCTGTTTCGGCCTCATGAGTTGGAACATCCTCAGTTGCTCCATTGCCCGAAGACTGGTCTTCATCCATGGCGTGGCCTACTGCATCATCATGTGTCTGCATGTGAACCAGATATGTGTCATTGCGTGGTAGATCAAAGTCTTCACCAATGGGAGTAGGAATGACAACCTGAGGCTGATCTCCGTGTAGCTCCGTCAAATGCTCACGATTCTGAAATGGGAAGATATGTTCTTTGAATGTGACATCACGAGAAACAAATATTGATCTCGATTTTAAGTTCAACAAGATATAACCCTTTTGTCCAACGGCGTATCCAAGGAACACAGCTTCAATAGATCGAGGTTGAAACTTGTCCGAGATATTAGTATTCACTCCAAAGCACAAGCACCCAAAAGTGCGTAAATGTCGATAGTCAACCGGATTTTGGTGTAAAATCTCATAGGGAGTCTTTCCATTCAAAACCGATGATGGCGTCAAATTAATCAAGTAGCAAGCTGTGAGGATGCAATAGTTCCAAAACCGATTAGGAATAGCGGCTTGGAACTTTAGGGCACGCGCAATGTTCAACAAATGACGGTGCTTTCTTTCCACCACTCCATTTTGTTGTGGAGTTCTAACACAACTTGTTTGATGAAGAATACCCAGACTATTAAGTAATTCCCGCATTCAGAAATGCTGTTTCTGGGTTCTTAAGGACACGTAAGCTGAATTTGGTTCTTAAGGACACGTTCTAACACACGTAAGCTGAATTTGGTTGAGCTCAGTTTGCAATAGTGATTTCTGGTTCCTCAAGAACCCAGAAATTTGATTTCTGGGTCCTCAAGAACCCAGAAACAACATTTCTGGGTTCTTCACAATGTGGATAACATGTCGAACCTTTTAATCACATCATTTCAAATAACAGTATCCATTTAATCACATTATAGAGAAACATGTATGACCATTTAATCACATTTGGTGATAACATATACTGCAATACAGAACTTCAAGAACTCAGAATTGCGATTCTTGATTCTTGAAGAACCCAGAAACAGCATTTCTGGGTTCTTGAAGAACCCCGAAATCAGATTTCTGAGTTCTTGAAGAACCCCGAAATCAGATTTCTGGGTTTTTCAAGACCCAAAAATCAGATTTCTGGGTTTTTCAAGACCCAAAAATCAGATTTCTTGGTTTTTCAAGACCCAGAAATCAGATTTCTGGGTTCTTGAAGAACCAGAAATTAGATTTCTGGTTTCTCAAGAACCAGAAATTAGATTTCTGGTTTCTCAAGAACCCAGAAATTAGATTTCTGGTTTCTCAAGAACCCAGAAATTAGATTTCTGGTTTCTCAAGAACCCAGAAATTAGATTTCTGGTTTCTCAAGAACCCAGAAATCAGATTTCTGGTTTCTCAAGAACCCAGAAATCAGATTTCTGGTTTCTTCAATTATTGTTCTTGAAGATGATTCTAGGGGTAATTTCGTCATTTTACGTATCTAAATAGTGACTTAACTGTGATTTTAACGGTGAACAGTGAAAAAACCACGGTGAACAGTGAAAAAAACAAATAGTCACATTTCAAAACCAATTAATCACATTTTGAAACATGTGTAACCATTCTGAACATTGGTCAAACATGTGTAACCAATTAAGTAATTAACCCATTATTATTTGCATCACTCATGCATATGTTCCATTCAAATCAATGGTGTTTTTGAATTCAATTTATGATTGTTTTAAAAAAATGAAGATAAGATAAAAATAAGTAGGGTAGATCATGGGCGGGCCGGTTCGATCTTGGAGGCAAAACTGAGCCCGAGACCGAAATTTCAGTCTTACATTTGGAGAACCGAAACCGACTTTGGCCAAAAAAGTCCGTCCGAGTATGTCTTGCTTGATTCGGCCCGGTCTCGGTCTTGGACCGATTTTTTTGGTAAAACAAATTCAACTGAATTGGCCAAACAAATCACCGAAGTTTGGGTCTTGAACCGCTCGCTTCTCGTCTTCCATCGCACTTCCCTTATGAAACCGATCTAAAGGTTGTTGAATGTTTCAAGGTCATGAATTATCAGTGTTTAAAGCCTTAAAGGGTTACACCATGAATTTCTAGGATTTTCTTCAAGGTCGGGCCGGTCCTAGTCGGACTTTGGAGGGGAAAAAAGGAGACTGAGCCCAGTCTTGAAGAAAAAAACTCGTCCGCTCGGTCTCGGTCCTAGTCGGGCCGATCTCGGACCGGTCTTGTCAGAAATTCGGCTCAACCAGTCTTTTTTTATCACCTAAAAATAAGTAGTATGAAAAATTGTTAATTTATCAAAATAATGTATTATTTAAGGCATAATTGAATGGAAGAGTAACAATATGCAGTTATACTAAATTACATGAACTAAACAAATGATTGCATCCACGCTATTAACTAACTTAAAAAAGAAGATGGTCGAGCCGAGAAGCTAACCAAACTCATCCATTCTATTGAGATGAGAAACCTTTCCTAGCTAAGACAATCAAAATTTCCTATATCAGCATTCACCTCAACAGAGCAACCCTAGATCAGACAAACCCATGTACAAGGAGAAAGAATGAGATCTGCTGCCAAAAAAGAAACAGAGTCTACTTCCCATGATATCTCCATCTGCTGTATCAAACAGAAGACAAAAACTTCACCTTTTTTCTTTACCTACTCCTCTGTCATTTCGACCACTACAAAGAATTTACATCAAGCACATAGTCTCTTCTCCTTTCAGTTTTCGTCACGAGCACCACGCATCTTCTCAACAATGTTCCGCTTCTTCTCTTCGATCTTCTCCCCCATTCTTTTCTTAAGACTTAGCATTCTTGCCCGTTTTCCCAACTTTGGCCTCAAATCATCTTCCCCACTTGAAGTAGAACTATCCTGTAAACTTATTGTCCGAGGCACTGTAAATGAATCCATAATCTCAGGTAAACTCAAAGACCTTCTTGCTATTACATTTGTATCATTAATCATGAGCTCTCCGTTCTGTTCCTGCATTGTATAGTCAAAAGATTCATTTTTTAATAGTAAAGGTTGGGTTAGGTCTCGCAGAGACGTGGTTTCTCTGGGAAGCTCGGAGACATCAGATGTTGGAGGTGTCGAGACATCAGGGATATCACTTGTTGATCGCCGAAGACTGCTGTTTAAGGATTCTTTCTTTGGTTCTGCAGTGGAAGAAGAGGGAGGCTCGGGATTTAGCCATATGAAAGGAGCAAACTTTCTTGGAACCCAATCATTCTTTTCTGCCAACATAAATGGAATGCAAATGCTTTCGCAATTCGGGTACACCAATCTATCCCGTATTGCTGCCTAGATATGAGAAAACGAAAATAAATCAAAATCATCTCCGGTTCATTCGTGAAAGAATCTAGATCCCTTTCCGTTTGATTTTAAATGGACTAAGTCAATTTCACTGCCATGATTTGCTCTAAGACAGTATCCATGGATGAAAGTTGAAACTCTTCCACATCATTCAATTTTTATTTTTTTAGGTGAGCATCGAAACAAGAAATACAGAATATTTCCAATCAGAATAATTTATGAGGTGATAAAATCTCATCCATTGATAATGTCTAGTATCAAATCATGGTCAAGAAATGGCTCACATCAATTTGGAGACAAATGGAGAGGATCTAAACCCTTCTTGAAAAGAATAGCAATGCAAATCCGCAAGATTCGTACCTTAAAACGGTTCACAATAAAAAGCGCAACGTGGCTGTTTGTGATCTTGTGATCTCCAAGAGATGATTCAAGGTTGAAATCTATATCAGGCATAGATGTAAAAGAATACCAGATTTGGTCCGAAGGAGGCGGTTTTATGTGCAGTCTCAATGTCCCTCGAAGTGATGCCACCTTTATTCTCATACAAAGAGGAACCTAACAATCAGAAATTATACTAGAATCAATCTCTGGGTAGCCATTATTACATCTTTTTATTGAAAGCAAATAAATTCCCACCTGTGAAACATGTTTGGCAATTGAGCTTACAATCGATTTCCACTTGGACTTAGAATTTGGTACTTGAGGTGGAAGTGCTGCTGAGGTATTGCTTTTAACCACTTTCGGTCTCTCTAAAACAAGGAAAAGATGTCAGCCCCTAGTTTTCAAACTTTCATCTTGATGAGTCAAGAACCCAAAAAAACACGAACCATCTTTCCATTCACTCTTGCTTACTGATCCATCAACTCTTCGACCTGGAAAGTCACACTTCCCCCCATGATGCTCAGAACCTTCTGCAAGATCTGAATTGATATCCTTGACTAAGTTTGATTCTTGATTCAGTTCTGGCACGTCTCTTTGAATCTCTGAGTCCATTACTTCTATTCTCGTTTCGATTTCTAATAATAATCCACCAGAATACTCAACATCGATTTCAAAGGCCCACACATCGTTCATGTCCATGGGGAGGACCCTCATGCTGCGAATATTTGGGGGCATGTGTCCGGGATCTACATTTGTACAGATGACTTCACCGATATAGCTGGGAGTCCTCATATTAAACAGTGTCTTCTGCAATACAAAGAGAAATCTTATAAATTATCCTACAGATTTTTTGTAAAAAAAAAATAATCTTTCAGAATCCAATCATATTGTAAAGGACAATAAACCTGGATTCTATCTTGAATAGCTCTTCTTATCTCTTCTCCACTCTTAATGTCAAAGAAAAAACGTGAAATCAGTAAGTTCCAACAAAGGGTCCCATCATCTGTTCCCATTCTGTCCTCCGACTCTGCATCTGAGGCAGTGTACAATTGACTTACTGAACGCGGTAAGGACGAAGAAGATTGAACGCTATCCTCGCTCAAGGGATTGACAGTTCTTATCCCCCTACACGACCCATATATCTTTTTCTCTTTATTTTTCCTTGAAAGTTTTCTCATCATCTGACGAATCTTTGAAGAGGAATTTTCTCTGTCCATTGGTGCATAACTAGAACAAGCCGCTTGAGGTTTCATGAATGATAGATACCCATTGCATAAAGACACCACATAACTCTTGAACTCCATCTGCAACTTAGCGAGCCAAGCATGCCTTGTCTTGTCATCAGTGGAAGCGTAACGAAGAGCTTTGCACCATGATTCCTTATCCCAGTTAGTCTCTAGATATATGTACAGCGTTTTGCTCCCTTTATAAATAGTAGAGGTCTTGCCTTCCACTTTGATTGGGAACCTTTTTGCCCTGAATCATCGGGAGACATAATAATCAATCATAAATAACTGAAAGACCGATACACATTCATATATAGGTGATCTGCCCTCCCCCCTCCCTCCCTTCCTTCATCTTCACTCTTAAGTATAAGGTAGTTTGAAAAAATTTAAGCATTATTAAAAAAAACTCATAAGCAAGCAAATTACCACTTCCGTGAGGGCAAATCTGTAGCTGAGACAGACTCAATTAAGCATTCCTTTAACAGGACAAAGTTAGGAGAACCATCTGATCCTGAAAGGATGAGATGATGGTTTTTTATCATTGCATGCTTTCGAACCGGAGTAACCTCGAAAAATCTCTTCTTTCTATCGTGCTCAAATGATACTTTTTCCACCCAATTCTTCGGAACTTTTTCTGCTTCAAGAATCCAAACATATCCCTGAAGAAACAAACAATTTAAGCAAACAATAGACTCTGTGCCCTAATGAGTATCCAAATGATCAAGACAGACTGGTTGCAGACTCATCTCAGTAGCTAAAATTGAAAAAGCGAGCAAATAAGAAAAGTAAATTGTGAAACCTCCTTCTGCCAAACAAAGTCAAGGGGTTGCTGGAAAATTACAGCCTTTGTCGCCGCTTGAAATCCTTCTTCCAACTTGCTATTTTTCCAGGTCAATCTCCTTATCAGAAACCAAACCACCAATACTTCGAGACCGATCACTGTAATTGCTCCGAGAAGGAACCCAATAAGAATTTCAGGAAGCATCAACGCCATCTCAATCCAATTTCAGAGATTTTGCTCCGATCAATACAAGCAACCATGAGACCGAGTCAATTACAAGAATCGGGATGGATACCCATGTGTCTGTCTAATTTAGAACATATGCTCGGTGCCAGAAGAAGCAGAACCAAGAAATACAGAATCCGGTACCTCTGCTTTTCTACGCATCATTAATATTGCTATGTGGCGTTGAAGGAAAGAATAGCCGCGAGAAGAAGAACCGTGATTTGACCAATCGAACGAATAACAAGCAAAAGCGGCTGCGGAGAGTGATCGCTTATTAAGAGTTGATCATCGCCGGTGCCGGAATCGATCCATCGTAATCAATCAATACAATTGGAGAATCAAAATCAATCGCAGCTTCTTCTTCTTGGCGAAAGATGTGATTTTGGATCAATGAGAATCCAATTACTCTCATCGATTTTCCTTTTCCGTTGAATTTTCATGTGAAGAATGATCAAGAAACAAAGAATTGGCAGATAAGCTGATGAGTCAGTCTCCAGAATGAGTTTGTTGAACTGCATACAATATATATTCCGTGGTGTAGAACCCGCCTCTCTATTTGATTCACCTCCAAGTTTCATGCAGGCGAGACAACATTCCTATATTCACAACCGATCCTCGTATATTAGGAAAGTTGCATAAATGTTCCAGACTCCCAGACGGATTACAAAGGAATCCCTCAACTTCTCATCAATTGACAAGCTTTTCAAATAAGAAATTTACCAGCTCTTTCAGTTTGAAGATGGCATTTCAGCATCTCTTATAGAGGGTATGGCATTTCAGCATCTCTTATAGAGGGTTTGGCTCATTTTAACTCTTCCTCTTCATTATATATATTAGTAAGATGCAAACTGCAAAGAATTCTTTTCTCATATTTACATCATTTGAAGAAAGAAAAAAGACTTCTTTCTCTGAATCTGGAAATTGTGATTTAATTGATGTTAAAGAGAAGGCTCTTTGCAGTTGCAGAATTCAATGAACATGAAGACTATATTACATGAGATAGAACAGTCTTAGAACGTATATGTTCTTCACTACTCCTTCCACACCGGGATGATGCCTTGTGCAGCCAAACGCTTCTCGACCCAGAAGATCAAGAGACTTGCAGTGATCTTCTTTTCATCAACAAGGAACGGCTCTACCGTGCTTGCTTCAGATCCATGAGAGGATAAAGAAAATCCTTTTGGACCTGTAAAACATTATAGCACTTCTAGATTACCTTAAACTCAACGACAGCACATGTCTTAAAAGAAGTTTAAGCTTCTGGACAAAATAATCGCATAAAACCCGGATAAAGATGGTAACCTGTGAGGTCTCCATTCGGGAAGAAAGCCCAGAAAGTATGAGTGATCCCGTTCTTGATGAAAGAACCATCCAACTGTCATTTCCATAAACCTTTATCATATTATGCAGCAGAAGCTACAGAATGATCACTTGATTCATGAAAAAAGTCTGAAATTACCCTGTTTTCTTGGAAAGTTAACTCGATTTCTGAGAGATCGTCCTGAGCTTGAAGGATCTCTATCAGCTGAGGAATCACATCCTCTTTCATTAACTGTGGCAGTGGCTTCACAGGTGCTTTTGCTGCAGCTTTGGGCTTAGCTGCAGCTGCTTTTGGGGATGGTTTCTTCTCTTCTGTTCCGGGAGTGGCTAAGAAATTCGAAAAGTCATTCAAAATTCCGTATCATAGCAGGGCTAAGTATATGATGCTTGGACGATTAAGAGAGATACAACAATGGCTTATATAAATGTAACTGGAACTGTAGCACATCACTAACCGGTAGCTGTAGTAGGAGATGATTCTTGGACTGCTGAGCAGGCCATGATTCTGCGAGAAGCTATTGATCCGCAATGACTCTGCAAGAAGACTCTTCAGCTATTAATTAACTTTTTTACGAATTTAGACTTTCTTCTGATCGAGTGGCCAATTTTTCACTTGAATTTATTATCTTGATCACCAATTTGCTATCCTCATTAAAAGTATATTCAAGATTCTCAATTTCTGCCTTCAAAACATCGAATAGAAGTTACCAACACCGACAAGGCAGAAAGTAACCAACCAAACACCATCTCATGCTCTCGAAACAAAGTTCAAGCTCAAATTTTGTTTAACAGCTTCACCAGAATAGCATTCTTCTTCAGAACTAGAGCGCCATTTACTGATAAAAGTCAGGAATTTTGACGGAACACTTAACCAAATATCAATAAGCTCGAACTATATGATTTAGTATTATTATCTTTCCTACAATAAGAACATTGCGCGACATACCATTAAGAGTGCGGCGGTGGGACACTGTGGTTTAGCAGTACTGCGGGCAGTGAAATATGAAGAAGACGGAAAGCTTCGAAATCCGATTGCTTGTCCCACAAGAATCGCCATTTTACTGCAAGATTCAACTTTTAAGCAGGTTTCGTCTTCTCCTCTTCGTCTGACTGTGATTTAGTTGCTGTAGAAGGTCCACAACTCCATTAACTTACGAATCCTTAGCTTCTTGCTGCTAATCGACGGCCTCTTTTTGGTCTTCGGGGGATGATTAGGAAGTTGATTTGCGGTGCAAATGGAGTGGATAGAGACCAGCCAGAGCGGTTCTGATCCACAAGACTGGGTGCTGCTCTCGCCACTGAAATTGTTCGTATCGTTACTTTGTTTTGACGTGGCTCGGACCAACTTTTTATTTTCTTAAAACCGTGTATTTCAATAATTATTATAATTTGGCGAGAAATTCTATAAGGGGCGACTAAAATAGGCGAATATTTTGGTCGACTAAGAGTTTGTGGCGTATAGTTTGAGTTGTTCCACACACCTTACCTTCTAAATTCTAATCACTTTATATTATATATATTTATTACACAAATAAATCAAAAACTTAGATTCTAAGGTATAAAACAATAAATGGCTACTTTTGCAACCATAGAAAAAATTACCCACAATTTTTTTAAAACATTTAAAATTCCATAAATTTTATTTTTGTATAAATTATTTTGCATAGAAAATTGTTCGTAATGAGTCCTGGTCTTTGTGTTTTAACACTCTTGGATCAGGCTTAAGGAATAGACAGACCCTTACCCAAAAACCTTTTACTGACGATGCTTTTGAAGGAAACAAGGGAGTGACACTATGGCAAGCCCATTAGGTCACTCTGGAATGAACCTCCTGTCATCGTCAGCTCACTCTAGAATGAAACGCATGTGTTGGTGTGCCCTAAAATGAAACGCCCAGTAGGATGCGCCCCTAAGGACTACTTTCATGAACCTATTCACCGTACAGAGAGATAAGACCTGGTTAGGTGGAGAGATTTCAGGATGTCAATGAGTACCCTGCCCCTGTACGGAGCTCCCTATCCCGGATATCTTGAAACGACATAACATATTGGAGTCATATCACTCATCCATCATCATCATCACCATGCAAACCATGGTTGTCTCGCCGGAAATTCAATAGCAATTATAGTAAGAACCTGACCATGCTCAAGTTCCCAATGTACCTCTATAAATACGACATACCTTTCAAATTTGAATATAACTATCTCTGATTCACTTTCAACTATCTTTCGTCTCCACGTATCATTGGATTCCGACTGACTTTACCATTGAAGGGGAAACAACGGGAACAACCCATAATTTCCTTCCGCAAAGGTCTTCGGAGCGCCCAACGAGAGCTTGAGGAGGACGAACCGATGATGAAGTGACAAACCGAGATCCAACTGTTCCAATGTGTGTAAACTGCTGAGAGTTTTTTTTGTGTCAATGATTTTTTTAAAATTCAAGGTGTGAACTAGGAAAAAAAAACATAACTGAAAAATGGTACCACGTGTGTTTTGTGTGCTCAATAAATAGAAGATGGGTGAAAAAGTCACATTATAGATGACAGACAGTTTAGTGTTGTTCTGTACTTTGCTTTGTTACTAGATTACTTACTATTCCAAGTTTTAATTATTGGTGATTAATGAATGTTTTGTTCTATATAATTATATATGCTGTGATGCACAAACTTCCAACCGACATTCACTCATGTGATGGCCAAAAAAAAAGTATTCACCCATGTGTATACCATACATTCGTTGTTGTACTATGTTGTCATGAAGACCCTGCTTACTTAGTACTATATATATATATATAATATCTATAAAGTAATTATTTTATTTTGCCTGTCATGTCCCAGCATATCTATTATATATATACACAATTTCACAAACTGTATGTTAGAAATTAGAATCACTGATTTATGACCAAAAAAATAAAATAAAAAGAATCACTGATTGATGAGTGTCATGAAACTAGGGGTGAGCAAAAAATACTGGTTGGACTGAGACCGGGCCGAGATCGGTCCGAAACCGGCCCGACTAAGACCGAGACCGACTAGGACCGAGACCGAACATGCGGTTTTTTTCTCTAAAGTCGGGATTGGGCTCGGGTTCGGGATTTTTCCCGAAATTCCCGATTAGGACCGGACCGGCCCGAGTTGCCTAAAAACCTAATACATAATACTATATATACTATACAAGTATAGTAGTATACAACAACTCACAAAGTCTCCATGTGTGTTTGGATTGTATGTTCTATATTTATAATGTGTGTTTGGATTGTATGTTTGATACTTGATTTATTGTGTTTGTATGTTCTAAATTTGGTGAAAATTTGGACATTTTTTTTTTTTAATTTGGATTGAAAATTTCGGTAATGGACCGAGACCGGTCCGAGTCAAGCAAGACCGACTCGGGCGGGCTTTTTATACCGAAGTCGGTCTCGGTCTCGGTTCTCCAAAGGTGAAAACCGAAATTTCGGGCTCGGGCTCGGTCTTGCCTAAAAAACCGGCCCGGACCGCCCAAGCTCACCCCTACATGAAACTAGGGTTGATCATGGGCGGTCCGGTCCGGTCCTGAAGGCAAGACCGATACCGAAATTTCGGTCTTGCCTTCTGGAGGACCGAGACTGACCTCGGCCAAAAAAGTCCGCCTGAGTCGGTCTTTCTTGACTCGGGCCGGTCTCGGTCCTATACCGAATCTACAAAAAAAAAATATGAGTTCACAGTATTCTTTAGTAAAAGGCGAAGGAATAGTTCACCTCTCAAAGAAACACTATGAACTCTCTATATTCTTTAGTAAATTTATCAAGATGCACCTTTTATAGAGATAGAAAACCTCCAAAATTCACATTATTTTCGGTGTGGTATTATGAAAATCTCAAATAAACATACATTCGGTCCGGACCGGTCCTAAACGGGTTTTCGAGAAAAGAAGCCCGAGACCGAGACCGACCTTGAAGAAAAAAAACCGCTCGTTCGGTCTCGGTCCTAGTCAGGCCGGCCTCAGATCGGTCTTGTCGGGAATTCGATCCTACATTCTTTTTTTATCACCCCTACATTAAACAGAGTAAATAGAAGGAAGCATATCCATAGAGTTATCTATCAATGTTGTTATATACACAATATTTATAGGTATTAATGTTGCACTAAGCCACTAAGTATATATTAGTTGCAATATTCTATGTAAAAGCTTTCCTTTTACCTAGAAAGCAAAGTGGAAAACTTGTTTTTTTTCCTAATTAATTATACAAATATATTTATTATTAAAAAAAAAACTTTAATGAATTATTCCGATCCTACCCCATAAAGGTATTTTTGTTCTTCTCCTCTCCTCTCCAAGTCTTCTGCTTTAGGTATGTCAAAGAAACAAATGCCATCCCAAAGCAAAAACAGAATTATTAGGAATCTAGGGATATAGTGGTTTATTGGAGACTTTAATTAGTGGATCATATGAATAAAGAATGTCATTGTATAGATATATATCATTAACAATCAAATTGCTGGTCAAACTTTGGATAATTTATCAATTACTACTTAACTTTACATTTACAAAAACTGATACGTAAACTTTAACATTTGAGTCAAATTACATTGGTTAACTTTTTCATTAAATAGATACGGAAAATAGCGTGCTAATTTATGATTAGTTCTTAATTTAAAAAATTAAATATTTTTTTTTAAAATACCGTACAAATCTGAAAAACTGTTAAAAAAATCTGAAAAATAAAAAAGAAAATATGAGTTTTTAATATAATGTTTGTATTAAAAATATATAATTAATTTTTTTTATATTTTGTTTCATATTTTCAATAAAAATATTATATTATATTAAAAAACTCTTATTTTCTCTATTAATTTTTCATTTAAAAACAAAAATCATATTTGTTTGGTATTTTAAAAAAATTATTTATTTTTTTAAATCAATGATCAATCATGTGATACCAAGTTATTTTTCGTCCATATTTAACGTCAAAAGTTAATCGAGGTAGCAATTTGCCCAAAATGTCAAAGTTTAGATAGTAATTTTTAAAAAATTAAAGTTTAGTTAATAATTTGTAAAGTATATATAGTTGGGATAACAATTTGGTTATTAATATATATATATATATATATATATATATATTTATTCATTCTTAATCCCATTGGTTTGGTGGGTTCTCTTGTTGTAGTAAATGTCTGAACTGAACAGTGAACATGATGTAGAAGTAGAACAGACAACGTATCAATGCTGTTGCTGCTCCTGTTACTATTGCTGACTTTATTTCTCAATCACATAACAAAATACGACAGACAGAGGGGCACGAGATTTCAAAGTCACGTACAAATATGTGTCATAACAGTCAACGTTAGTTTTGACAACTTGCCCTAACGAAATAATGAAGAAGAATACACCATTATGGCATTATAAGTAATTAATTGGTATCATGTGTCATATAAAAAAGATATTTGTGTATCCACATATATATATATATATATATCGTCAGACCATAAAGTTGTCGGTTCGTTAACGCCACTAACGCCTTCCAAAATTCAAATCCTGCACGTACAGACAATTATGTACTATACTATATATACAGAGGTACTTTCTATTTATTATTATATTGCTATTTATATTCATTAATTATTCGAGGGTTTATTTTATTTATTATTTAGACCTTAAACTTATAGAACTGTTGACTAATTTCTACTCATAACGTGTCTGCATATCTTCTAGTTTACATGTTCATACTTCATCTAGTATCATAATAATGGTAATTTGATCCAGTAAACTATTGAACCATAGATGATGTAATTTGAGTTATATGTGCCAAATTTGTTACTCTGGAGTGGATGACATAGATCACATATTGCGTGAGTGGTTAATTGTCACCTATAGCGGTTATTTTAATCCATAATTAAAAAAAATAATAATAATAATGGTAAAAAAATCAACGAATATTAGTGACACTTTCATATGGACGAACGAAGCTATAAAATAATATTTGTGCGGTAAAAAAAATCAAATAATGGTAAATAAATTTAAGATTTTAAATAATTAAATTAAAAATAATTATATTTTTAAATTTGAAATTATATATAATTTCAAAAGTTGAGGAATGATTGCTCTTTTATACTTAAGTAAGTTTGTTCTTGCGAACTCCTTCGTATGGAAGTAACTTTAGAAGTAAAACAATGTATGTACATAATAATAAAAATAATTTATTTCTTCCTTAAGAGTGAACAATTAATTATTTTCAAAAATACATGTTGATAAGGTTAATAATTTATTATACGACACGATTTGTAATAATTTGCATTATGTGTATCTGAATCTTACCTTGACACATCTCTTGTGTAAATAACTTTTATATATTTAGACATAATTAATAATTATATATAAATACATATGATTTCAAATACACATAATTACGATTAAATATATGTATCTAATGTTTGAATTTGTTATTGTCCTTATTTTTTAATTATTTATAAATTTATTTGTAAAGTAAATTATGAATTTAATGAATTATGTGTCGAGTAACATAATTTGTGTTCATGTATGTATAAATAAAAAATATATTAAAATATATTAAAATATATTAAAATATATTAAAATATTTAATTATGTATATATTTAGTGATCTATTTAATATTTATATCTTATTTTGAATTTGAAAATACATTTATATTCTATTTATTTATACACAAATTTACAACTCAGTTGAAGAATTTGAATGCTCGCTACCTAACAATTACAAAACTATTATTTGCTATTATTATTACGAGGTAGCCGATTTTGTTGACAATCTGGAATTAATGTCGGATCACTTCATTTCGACGAGCTCGTATTTCTAATAATATTAATTGGTTCTTTTGAAGGATTATATTTTATGATTTGAATCCACATATTATGTTGTATTTGCGGAATAATTGGTTCAAATTTTATAATTTTGTATTCAAATAATAATATTGTCTCTATAAGAATAGTGAGCATATAATATAATTCTTAAATATATGAAGATTTCTCTTTATTCTTATGATTACCAAATCAAGAAAAAATAAAATAAATGCACCTTTTCAGGAGATGTGGGCCTTGTTAATTTAGGCATTACTTTTTGAAGTGGCGTTAGATAATAATTCAAATTTTGGTTCCATTTGCTACATGAAACATAATATGAGCATGATTGATGATTGACAATGATGATCTTCGTAACTATTTTTTTAAAAAACCCATTTATCCAATCAAGCTTAATTTAAAAAAATTCAATTGTTCACACAATTTTAATTCAAGAGAATTAATTTAAAAAAATGGTTAAATACCAAAGAACTACCTGAATTTTGAAAATTTTACAACGAGCTACCCGAACTTTAAAAATTCAAAACGGACTAAGATGGTGCAAATAGCTACCTCCGTCCAATTTTCTGTCAACTGTTGACTGAAATTCGTTGGAAAGTCGTCAAAAATTGAACGAAGGTATCTAATTACATATTTTTCAAAGTTTAGGTAATGCGTTTTAAATTTTAAAAGTTTGAATAGATTGTTGCAAAATATTTTATTTTGATATTTAATCCATTAAAAAATTAAGGTTAAATATTGTTCGATAAAAGAAGCATTTTTAATGCATTTCTGAAAGTGAAAAGAACACCGTAAAAAGAGAGCATCGGAGAAAATAGTCAGAGATCGAATCTTAGCTGGATTCACCATTCGTCTTCCCTCCCATCTTGTCTCTCCAATTCCAAGCTCAGACCCCACAGACTACAACACAGTAGGAGGGCGCCATTTCTGGAGTCTCGAGCTCACTCTTACAGAGCAGAGAGAAGGGTTGTAGCACCTGAACTCCGACTACCCACAATGTCCATCTCCTTCTCCGGCTTAGCTCTTCCCTTACTCCTCCTCTTAAACTGCGCCTTCTACTTTATATCATGCGCTTCCACGGTCACCAGCCGCCGCTCACTCCACCAACCCTTCTTCCCTCTTGACTCCATCCCTCCATCTCAGCCACCTTCGGTTTCTCCTCCCTCCCCTCCATCTCCGTCTTCTCCGAACTACCCTTTTTCCTCTTCTTCCAACTCTACTCCGACCAACTCTCCGATTTTCTTTCCTACATACCCATCTCCTCCTCCTCCTCCTCCGTCTCCGGTTTCCTATGCCACCTTGCCGGCTAATATCTCCTCTCTCATTGTTCCCAACTCCCCGTCCTCCACCTCCTCCCGGATGAAACTTTTCCCTCTCGCCATCGCCGCCATTGTCGCGTCCGTCTTCATCTCAGCGATGTCCTTGATCCTCTTTATCCGCCACCGTAGACGCAGCAGTGGCTTCTCTGAGAAGGCTGAAAGTAAAACCTTCTCCTCGGCCAACAATGGCGGACCTCCTACTACAGAAACGAACACTGTCAGCGTTAAGCAGAGAGCAACCGCCTCTTCGGCTAGCTCCGAGTTTCTTTACTTGGGTACTATCGTGAACTCGCGCGGAATCGACGACCGCGGCGGCTCTGGCGAAGGGATAGATCCCAGGAAGCTGGACTCGCCGGATCTCCAGCCGCTACCGCCGCTGGCTCGTCTGGGCAACCGCCACAATCACGAGCCTCCGTCGTCTGCCGCCGAGGAGACGGAAGAGGAGTTTTACTCTCCGAGGGCTGAGTCCGGTTCCAGGCGAGCGTTCGCGTGCTTTGGCTCAAATCTCGAAGGTTCCGGTCCAAGGAGAAGCCATTCGAGTTCGACGGGTTCATCTTCTTGCTCGTCGGACTCCCCGTCTCGGTCTCAGTCCATTAGCCTTTCGCCGGCGGTGAGCCTCAGCCCCCAGAGATCTCACTCCAAATCGCCGGAACACATTTCCGACACGGCAAAGTCCGAAGCTCACTACGCTATCATCGGTGAGAGCAAGACTCCACTACTGTCGTCGTCTCAGTTTACGTCGCCGGATAGAGACTCTGACAAGAACTTGTCGAGATCTTTCAGCGCCGTGTACGGCCGGAATCCCCAGTCTCCATCACTTTCGCCGCTTTCATGGTCGCCGGGGAGAGCTTTGGAGAGGAACCCAGACGTGTCCTTAAGGCTATGGCACATTCCAAATTCGAACCCTCAGTCTCTGTCATCATCTCTCATTTCTTCGCCATCGCCAGGTAGAAGATCGAACTCTTCGAACAGAATCAAGGATTCTTTATTGATGTCGGCTCTTGGTCGGTCGCTGGAGAGAGCGGTGGAGGCTGAAGAAGACCAAAGCGACCATTTTTCTCTTCCTTCAGGTTCTCCACTCAAAGTCTCCGAGTCTGAATCGATTGCACCGCCTCCTCCACCGCCGCCACCTCCGTTCCCGCAGAGGCTTCAGGAGAATTCAACACCTTTGGCGCCAATTTCTAGACCTCCATCTCTGATTCCACCATCTCAGCCATTTATGCTCCAGAACATACAAAAAAATCTTCCATTCGGATCAGAATTGCCACCTCCAAGCTCTGAACCGATCGAGGTGTTGGAAGATTCAACACTGAAACCAAAGTTGAAACCTTTACACTGGGACAAGGTCAGGGCAACCTCGGACAGAGAGATGGTATGGGATCATTTGAGATCAAGCTCCTTCAAGTAAGAACCTTCCTCTGTTACTGAGTGTCGATTACTCTTGGTATTGTAGAAACTGAAGAATTATGGTTTTGCGCAGGTTGAATGAGGAAATGATTGAGACATTGTTTGTTGCACCGAACTCAAGAACGAAGGAAACGATGCCAAGATCGGTCCTTCCATACCCGAATCAAGAAAACAGAGTTCTTGATTCTAAAAAGTCCCAGAACATTGCTATTCTGTTGAGAGCTTTGAATGTCACCATTGAGGAAGTTATTGAAGCCCTTCTGGAAGGTAACATCATATTTGCTAGTAATATATTTCGTGGCTTTCACTGACGCACTAAGTTTTCATTTTTATGTTTTCTTCTGCAAATTGCAGGTAATGCAGATACACTCGGAACAGAACTCCTCGAGAGTCTCTTGAAGATGGCTCCGACTAAAGAAGAAGAGCGTAAACTCAAGGACTATAGAGACGATTCACCAATCAAGCTTGGTCCTGCTGAGAAGTTCTTGAAATCCATGCTTGAAATGCCCTACGCATTCAAAAGAATCGAAGCCATGCTTTACATAGCCAATTTTGACTCAGAAGTTGATTATTTGAAGAAATCCTTTGAAACCCTAGAGGTAATTGTTCGATTCTCACTTACCCTAATTGCTTTTCAGCATTTCATAGCCTCCGATGACTCAAAGATCATTTTTTTAACTTACAATCTAATGTAATAGGCTGCTTGTGAAGAGCTCAGAAATAGCCGAATGTTCATGAAGCTTTTAGAAGCTGTTCTCAAGACAGGGAACCGAATGAATGTTGGAACGAATCGTGGTGATGCTCTTTCTTTCAAGCTCGAAACCCTACTCAAACTTGTCGATGTCAAGGGTGCTGATGGAAGAACAACGCTTCTACACTTTGTTGTTCAAGAAATGATAAAATCAGAAGGTGCCCGACTTTCAGAAACAAACCCTAATCCGAGCGAAGATGATGCCAAGTGCAGAAAGCTTGGGCTCCAAGTCGTCTCAGGCCTCACTTCAGAGCTCACCCATGTGAAGAAAGCTGCTGCCATGGACTCCGAAGTACTAAGCAGCGACGTCAAAAAGCTCTCTCTAGGCATCAAGACCATCGAGGAAACTGTGAGATCAATCGAATCAACAGGACTCGATGAATGCAGCTCGAAGTTTTCAGACTCGATGACTAGGTTCGTTAAAAGATCAGAAGACGAGATACTCAAGATTCAAGCCCGAGAAAAGGTTGCAATGTTTCTAGTGAAGGAGATCACAGAGTACTTCCATGGAGATTCTGCCAAGGAAGAAGCTCACCCATTCCGAATGTTCTTGATAGTCAGGGATTTCCTTACAGTTCTTGACCGAGTCTGCAAGGAGATTGGTTCGGTGAACGAGCGAACTCTAATTGGTTCGGCCCATAGATTTCCGGTTCCGGTGAATCCGTTGCTTCCAGATCCTGTCAACCGGATGCTCCCGCAAGTGCTTCCCTCCTTCAATGCGAAGAAAAGGTACGGTGGTTCATCGGATGATGAGAGCTCGTCCCCGTAGGGTGAAGATGGTTTGAGATACAAGCAAGAAACTGAGGTTGTTTCTTGTAGACCAAGTTTTATAAGTACTGTCTTCCCGATCCTCCTAGTATAATATAACTTATAACCCCTGTCCTTGTAAAAAAAGTGCAATGACTGTGATATCTATTTATATATAGTAATTATGGAATGGTTTTGGAGTATAGGAAAGGAATTAGGGTATAAAGAGGGAAAGTATGTCGTATTAATTCCTTGATATCAATCTTCTCAACCGTTGAATTTAAAAATGAAACCACGGTCGGTTAATCCTATAATTCCGACTCTAACTCCATCAATGGAAGGAATGATGGATATTCGTGAGAATCCTGCTATGGTTGGGGCAAGGGCAATGTTCTTCCTTTGATAAGGAACACTTATGTATGGTACGGGTATACTTATGTATGGTACGGGTATGACAAATATTATAATAATACCATCCTTTTAAACTGCATACTATAATCATTATCGGTACAATTTTCAATACTATAACCATTAAAAAAACTGTGGTTATTGACCATAGTTTTATTTGTATAACTCCAACTATAAATTCGACTCTAACTCCATCAATGGAAGGAATGATGGATATTCGTGAGAATCCTGCTATGGTTGGGGCAAAGGCAATGTTCTTCCTTTGATAAGGAAGACTTATGTATGGTACTATGACAAATATTATAACCATACCATTATTTTAAACCTAATACCATAATCATTATCGATACAATTTTCAATACTATAACCATTAAAAAAAATTGTGGTTATTGACCATGGTTTTACTTGTATACCCATATTTATTTCACACATGTAATATAATAAAAGACTGAAAATTTTATTTAAAAAAATACATAAATCTATATTGCCAACAATAAAAATATATAAAAGTAACATCATGATTATTTATTACATATATGTACAGTCATTTTCATTATTTAGTATATATTAGTTTTTTAATAATAAATAATTATTATATTTATATAATAATTATGGTTATAACCATGAGTATAATTCAAATACCATAACCATAACTATTATGGGTAGAAAATTCATCACCATAACCGTACCACACCATAATGATACGATTAACCATATTAAACAGTAACAATTATAACCATGATTATGAGTTTTTCACCGCACTATTACAGGCCCTAGATCCACTTGTGAAGACAGAAACATCTCAGTACATTTTCATATGATACATTGCAACACTACTCATATTATCATAACACACTTCTTTATAAGCTACATCCAAAATTACCTAAATCATACAACATGATCATGTGTTTGTAGGAAATATACTTATTTACAGCATGAAAACAGTGTAAAGGTACCATTTTTTACCACCATTTTTCACTCCTTGGTGATGTCTCGAGCAACAATCAGCTCCTGCCAAGGAGCATCCCCACTATCAATCGGCATCATAAATTCATTCTCAATCGAGAAGTTGTATGGCTCACCAATCGCCCTCAATAACTGGTACACCTCAAACATTGTAGGCCTTTCCTTTGCAACAGATGGTAAAACACAATTACAAGCGATTTTGAGAACCTGGAAGATTTCATTGTCAACGCCTTTTGCCATCAAGAACTTGTCAATGGCATCCTCAAGCTTAGATTCATCAGATAGCTGCATGATCCACTCAACCAAGTTCCCTTTGAAGCTTTCAGGAGCCCTAGAAACTTGAGTGGGTCTCTCACTTGTGACCAATTCAAGCAGCACAATCCCGAAGCTGTATACATCTCCCTTTGGAGTGGCAACCAATGTACGTGCATATTCAGGGGCAACATAACCCAAATCACCAAACTCCCCATTCACAAAAGTGCTCAAATGGGTGTCGACAGGGTTCATGAGCCTCGCAAGGCCAAAATCTGATATCTTTGGCTCGAATTCTCCATCTAAAAGGATGCATTTTGAACTTATGTTTCGATGAAGGATTCTAGGGTTGCAGTTGTGATGAAGCCAAGCCAAGCCCTGGGCTGCTCCTATCGCGATTTTGAGCCTCAGGGACCAAACCAAGGGTTTCATAGCATCATCTTCTTCCTCAGGGTGAAGGTTATCGTGAAGGGTTCCGTGCTCCATATACTTGTAGAGCAAGATTTTTTCCTTCTTGGCGATGCAAAACCCTAGAAGAGGGACCAGGTTCTGGTGATTGACGCTTCCTATGGTGGCCATCTCGGCTCTGAATTCATCTTCAGAATGTTGCGAGTCTTGCAGCCTCTTGCACATCATCAAAGCTCCATCTGGAAGCACCGCCTTGTACATTGTCCCTGTTCTTCCCGACCCAATTATGTTGTTCTTGCTGAAGTTGTTTGTGGCCTTCATTAGGTCGCCAAGTTTCATTTTCGAAACCGATTTCTTGAACAAAGAGACCTAGATTCACAACACCCGTTTAGTATTGCTCATCGAGATGTAAAAACAACATTTTCAACAACAAAAGTATTGAACTTTGTAGTTTCTTCATAGATCACTTTTTCCAAATGCAATTACCAAGATTTTTTCATTCAGAAAATTAAACTCACAAAGCCCAGATTTTTCATCATTTTACTTGATCCGAAAAGTTATGAACTTGAACTTTCTTTGTACAGCAATATTTATCAAATGCAATTACCCAAATTTTTCCATTAGAAAAATTAAGAAAAAAAGTTACTGATATTTCAAAAGGACAGCATTGAATAGACTTGCCTGGACTCCTTTGCTGCCCTTTAAACTCTTAGTCCAATTGTTTCCTTCAGGGTCCTGCACCGTCCTCCTCAGAGATGCTTTACGGAAAAGGAAAATCATAACAGCACCGATAATTACTGCAGAAATCGTCACCCCTCCAACCGCTGCTGGTACTATGACCTTAGCACTTGGGCCCTTGGAAAGAGATGCACAAGCATGCAATAGAGGTTTACCACAGAGTCCAGAATTATTAGCATAATCATCTGCTCCGGACCCTGATACATTCGGAATTGGCCCTGTCAAATAATTGTTGGCTACACTGAAAGTCTTGATTCGACCAAGCGCACTCAACTGTGGCGGGATCAGACCAGATAACTGATTATGATTCAATTTGAGAACATTTAAATAGGTGCAATTCGAAAGATCTGAAGGAATTTCTCCTGTGAATTCATTGGATGATAGGTCAAGAGTTGTCACGTATCTCACGATTTTTGAAATATCGGATGGAATGGTTCCTGATAAATAGTTGTTGGAGAGATCCAAGCCTGTGAGGCTCGAGCAGTTCTGGAGGCCACGTGGGAATGGACCCTTGAGCCCCATATTGACAAGCTTGATGTTCAAAATCTTGTTCTCATCAGGGTGCCAACACTCGACCCCAGTGAACGAACAGATTGAGCCCGCGGTTTTGTTGTTGAAATTCCAGGTGATGTTCAGGTAACCATATGGGTCTTGGATTGAATTAAACAGACTTCTTAAGCAATCAACATCATTTTCACCACCATTGACTTTGTCACAGAACAGCCACAAGAAGGCAATACTGAGGAGGGTAAGGAATTGGTTAATATGCCCCATTACCTACAAATTTGCACAAAGAATTTCAGCTAAATTTGCTATAAAAGATATATGATAAAAAAAAAATACAGAGATTTGATTTTACAGATACAAAAGTTACACCAATTGAATAAAAGATCATTTAAGCTACCAATATATGTTAAAAAATTATTTTTTTTTGCACTGATTCCTTTAACCTACAGAGAATAGGCCTAATCACAGCAAATTCAAGCCTATGTTATATGGCAATTTACTCCTAAGTTGTACAATATGAGAAATTTAGAAGAACCGATAAACCAAATGTTCTATAAACTCGAAGGAACTTCGGGCGAGTGCATGGTTTAAGAATAATCAACAAAAACATAAAGGATCTGCAGAAGAGCTTGTTCCAGCAATCTGCCATGATAAATTGCAGAAATCATAATACAGTGACATGGGTGTCTGTAAAACTTCAAGACGATACTCAATTCATGTGAAAATCAACCGAATTCAAGAACAGGAAGATTCACAGAAACTAATCCGAAAGGAAAACGCACATCACCTACAATTCCAGCAATCGTGACGGAGAAGAGAGAGATTAGCCGCGATAAGGTTTGTCGGAGAAGGGAATCAGCAAGAGTCGATTGAGAAGAGGGTGAAGAGAGTGAAACGGTTTGAATGTAACATTCAGCGCAAGGAAGTGGAAGAAGAAGAGAAATAGAGAGAACCGAGTTGAATGGACAGTAATTGAATTGCCGTGTGAACTGTGGAACAAATTTCTGTGTGTTTTCTACTCCAAGAAATAGAATAAGGGCGATGACCGGAAAGGTGCCTTGGTCAACGGCGGAGGACCCATGGTGGCCATTTTTGTCAAGCTGAGTGAAGACCTTTCTGTTGTGTTCTGTGACGAAATTTCGTTTCAAAGTAAAATCGGATTACATTATGACATCTCCGGCCCAGTACGGGTTTCTTTCGGTTGAACCGGCAATTTCGGGTTGTCTTTTTCTTAAAGAAAGAGATTTTTTTTTTAAAAAGTAAGCATTTGTATTATTTTTTTAGAAAATTAAGTATACAAAAAAAATTATTTCGAAAAATAGGTATATGCGCACACAGTGTAGCACGTATTGGAAATACGCGCACCCCAGTGCCGCCTATTCCCCCATATATATTTTTTTTAATTTCAATAACGACGATTCAATGTTTAATTAAAAATAAAATTATGTATTTATTAAAAACATTATAGTAAGTAGATATTTTAATTGTGATTATACCTTATCACAAATTATAATAAATTTACTATTTAAAACACTATTTGGAAGTTTGTGTATCGTATGTAGAGTTTTTTACGTATCGTATTATACAGTCAGTCTAAAAGTAAAAACTTAACGCATAGTTAGCGTCATTTAATTCGTAATTAAATTATCTACCCACCGTAATTTTTTTGATTTTTTTTGAGTAAGTACATAATTAAATTTCTCACCTAATGCATTTAATTATTTCGGTCAAATTATAAAACAAACGATGTTAGGTTACAAAATCACTGTATTTCTAAACAAAAAAATTACCCTAGGTAGATAATTGAATTATGACATAAATGAGGTGAACTGTGGTGAGTTTGGACTTACATTGTCTCAGTTATAATTTTTTAAGTCAAATTTTCATATATCAACTTACGATAGAGCGTACAGTCAGTCCGTATATCCAAATTTAATATTTTTTGCATTATTTGAATCGCAATTAAAATATCTACCTAATTATAATTTTTATTTTTTTAAATAAATACATAATTTTATTTTAAATTAAACATTAAGTCGTCGTTATTGAAATTTTTAAAATATATATATATATATGGGGAATAGGCGCCACACCAAAGTGGCGCCTATTGAATAAGGGTGCGTGTATACCTATTTTTTGAAATGTTTTCTTGTATACGTACTTTAAAAAAAAAATACAAATGCTCACTTTTTTAAAAAAAATCAAAGAAATAATGTCTTATTTAGTGCTGATCAAGCCAATGCAACAAGCTAGGACACGTGTACAATTGTTTTCTTCAATAAATCTGAAAAAAAAATAATTAAGACTAAACTTAAATGAGATTTTTTATACCTTACTTGTTTGGGTAAGTTTGGTGTGAACACGTAAATTACTAAACAAAAAATGTATTTGATTTTGATTTTTTTTCTTAATTTATAAATTGATTATTTATTTTATTTTTCTATATTATTTTCGCAGTGATAAACTAAATTTATAATTATAGCAATTGACTAATTTAGTAAGAGTTATGTGTTAACTTAAAAAATAAAAATTCATCCATAATTAATGAAAAAATAATTTGTCCAAACAGAGGAAAGCTAAGCAGGTAAAATAATAAAAAATAAAAAGTTAAGATATTAATTTGAAACTCATGTAAATTGATTACTATTGTTTTTTTCTCTTTTCATCATCGAGAGGAAGGTGTTTAAAAAAACGATGGAAGATAATACTCTTCAATTTTTTATATTATATAAATTTAGTTCTAAAAAATGTATTTATTTTTAAAAGTTAATTACCAATGAGATTCCTGAGCTTTGAACATTTTGCAACAAGCTACCCAAAATTTAAAAATTCAAAACGGGCTAACTCAACATTGACGAAGGTGCAAATAGCTACCTCAGTCCAATTTCTGACGAATTTCCGACGACTTTCTGACGAAATTTTGTCAACAGTTGACGGTAAATTGGACCGAGGTAGCTATTTGCACCTTCTTCAAAGTTGAGGTAGCCCGTTTTGAATTTTTAAAGTTCGAGTAGCTCGTTGCAAAACATCTAAACTTCACGTAGTTCATTGGTATTTAATCCTATTTTTAATTAATTATTTGAGATTTTATATTAATTCCTTGATTATTTTTAATGTGTCTCTATTGTAGTTCTTTTCTTATTCAACTTAAATCCTTATTTCGTTAGCTTAAATGGCAATGAGCGTGTAGAGTAACGTTGTTATATTGCGTGTATTACGTTAATATTTAAAATAGAATGGTAAATTGTAATATGAAAAATACTTAATTATAATTAATAATACAAGAAAATTATTTCTCATAAATTTATTTTTTAATTAATATAAAGGATTGTTTTCCAGGGGAAGTGATGACGTCCCTCAAAAAATAGTCAACGACCTATAAATGAAATTTCAACTCTGGCATCATCATCATCATTGAAGAAGTACGTACGGACATAAGCTCGATCCCTACATGCATGTTCCATGCAATACAATGCAATGACGACGTAAGATAAATGATCATAAACTCGATTCTAGGGCTGCGAATCCACCACCTTTCATCATCTGCTTAAACTCCTTGAAATTGACCATCCCATCCCCATCCGCATCCACCTTCTCGATCATCTTCTTGCAGTCCTCCACCGTCCGACCTTCCTTCATCCCCAGAGAAGACAGCACCGACCTCAACTCCTCCACCGTTATAAACCCATCTCCGTTCTGATCAAACACACTGAACGCCTCCCTCATGTCCGCCTCTTCGTCTCTCTGGTCACCTACGACTAGGGTTTGGTACAGAGCTCCGAACTCGTCAATATCCACGTACCCATCACCATTGACGTCGATCTTATCGATCATCTGGACCAGGTCCGTGTCCGAGATGTGGATTCCAAGATTCTGCAGAGAGTCGCTGAGCTCCTTCTTGGTGATCTGGCCGTCGCCGTTGTGGTCAAACATCTGGAAAACCCGCTGTAGATCTGCCACATCCATGGCGGTCTTCCGCGGCGGGAGTAGCCTAGCTAGCAAGGGTTTCGGTTGAGTTGGGTTGGGTTGGTTGATATATATGGACCTTTGGTTTTGGATGTTGCAGAATACGACGAGCTTGCTCGTTTAAGAGAGAGAGAGGCCGTGAGGTTGGGAGTTTAGAGAGAGAAAGGAGGGCAGAGTTGTGAAGAAGAATGAATGGCCGACATGTTGTGAATTAACGGTTTCAAGATTAATCTAATTTAGGGATGTCGGGATGGTTGGTGTAGGGTTAACTAGAATTTTCGTTGACTACTACACGAAACACTCTCGTATTTCCTTGATTGTCATTTTAAGGGGTGTTTGGTATGTTATAAATTATAATTAATGCAAGATTATTAGCAGAATGTGAGATTATTAAAGAGATTAATTATTTTGTGAGGTCCTTAATTAATGATATAAGCATTATCGTCCCGTACATAAAAGAACATATCTCCAAATTTTACTGTTGTTAAGATTGATTCTCAATCTCTAACACTGAAATCCAAGTTAAGAAAGAAGATAAAAGAGAGGTAACTCCACGCGGTTTGGTTCATTTATGGATGAAAGTTACTGTTACATAATATATATACATGGAGAAATACAATACAGTTTAAACCGCGAGAAACGTACATTAATACATAAAATAATATTACATATTATTCAGAATATTCAGAATATTTGCATGCGTATATATAATATGCTTATTTTCATAAATTAGAGCATCATAAGTCTGATGTTGCAAAGATTATCCATTCAATTCATCCTCGTACAACAGATACCAGAGTTGCCTGTTCAAACAACGCAACGGAAGCTATTCGACATGTCTAGACAAACACAGCAGCTCTGCTATTTCTTAATATCAGTTGTACTAGGAACTACAATGTCTGTTCTTTTCATTTATATGGGTAGACCGTCCAGAAACCGACTGTAGAAGTTCAATGCCTCTTGAGGCTTGTACTCCGGAACAGTATGCCCAGCTCCCTGCAAAAACAAAACCCTAAAAGTAAAGCCGACGAAATTCATACAAAACTCACAATATTAAGTTTAGGGTTTCGAGTTTCTGACCTTGATAGTCAGAAATGTAAGGTTGTTTGCGTATCCTTGAGTATACCTGCATGCAGTTAAGAAGACTCATGATAAGTCTGAATTTCTTGACCTGTTCTTCAATTAATGGTGAATTTATGCATCTGCCACTATATTTTGATCAAATGTTTTAAAAAATTCAAACTTGCAGCTGAAGATACGTTTTAATATTATCTTTCGAACTAAAGATGCAACTACTTTGGGTAGGGAAAATGAAGGGTTAGGGTTACCCTGCAATCTGTCCATTATATGCCCAGGATCGCCACTCATCCACAACCTTAAACCCGAGTGATTTTGTCCATGCTTCACTGCCCGTGTACGGGACACACATATCATGATCACCACTGCCAGAAAAAAGTTAACTTGCATCAACTTTTGAATAGTTTTACGAGAGAGGTGCAAGGAAGAAACTTAATTACCTGTAAATGAGTGCTCTGTAGCCTTTAAGAGTGAGGTTCTTGTGGATAGGAATCATGCTTCCCGCATCATGAGAAAACCTTATCTTTTGGGTACATAGCTCCCAAGAACCGATCAAGCTCGTCTTTTTTCAAACACGACATTAGCATGATCAGAAGCATTGCAGAGATATGAGAGACCAAAGCTTGACAGAACAGAGAAAAATATGAATGGGTACCTGTTCAGCATGAATTGCTTTCCTCACTTCTGCATTGTTCAGCCATGAAGTTGCAACTTCATCATCCTGAATATATTATTAGTATTTTCTTCTCTTTCTTGAATAATAAGGTTAATTAAAAAAACTTACAGTGCAAGGGACATGATGGCTATTAAGAATCTCTGGCCAAGTGAGAACAATCCCGGGCTTTACTGGAGCTCTAAAAGGCCAAGCACGACCGAAGATCCTCTTCCTCACAGCAAGAGGCCTCTCGGTTTCTCCAAGCTTACTGAAACTCAGTGGCAGCCTACTACCACTTTCTACTACTTCTGCAATCTTGATTTCATCGGGAGCATGGTAGCACGGTTCAAGAATGTCGTATATGTTCAATCCATTTAAGACCTGAAATAGGTTCGATTTTACTCAGATGAACACAAAAAAAAGATAGGTCGGTTGGATCATATGGGTACACAGTTTGAAAAATACCCAATCAACTTTCTCAAGTTTTTCATCGCAAATTTCATTTGTTGATCCGTAGTAGATTCCATTGCAGACACTGTTAACCTCCTGCATATGAGTGCCATAATAATCAGCGCAGATTCATTTTCCACTTTAATATATGGAAATTAATGAAAATATGAGGATCTGAAAATAATACAAAGATTCCTACTTGATACAGTTCATCAGATATGAGTCCCATCCCGTGTGCGAACGGGACAAGAGCATTTCCATCAAATTCATCATCTGTGCATCCATTGCCAACCAAATATCCCTTCAGCAGAACAACATCATCAATTGATCGTGACCCACATTTTCAAATTCCGATATTGACGTTTTAAAGAGAGACTCTTTGAGTACCTTGAAGTTCAAAACGGGTTGGACCTTCGCATCAATTCCTGCAAAAAATTGAATTTTATTGAACAACATAGTTTTGATGATTGAATCAGGCAGTTCAAATGTGAGAAGATGAGTTGTACCTTTCACTACTTCGAAAGCAAGAGTCGGCACATAGATTCCAGCATATGATTCTCCAGATATGAAAAAAGGGTTGGCAAGGAATTCCGGATATTGTTCGAACCACTGGATTGGTTGTTACTCGAATAAATTATCAGAAACCAATAGTTTCAGTTCAAGAAAAAATATGTTTTTTTAGTGTCATAATTACCTTGAGGAGGAAGGTATGTGAATCCAATGCTGTCTTTGTATCACCAGTGATGTAATCGGTTGATACATTCGAGTATGAAAATCCAACACCAGCAGGAGAATCCAGATATATAATGTTGGAAACCTGAGATTTCAAGAACATTTATCAGAAATAATCTCCAACTGCTGAGAATTTTTGCAGAAAATAGTTGAAATGCAATATCTCTACCTTGGACCAACTAGATGGATTCAAATGCAGTTTTGGTAGTTCATTTTGCTTCTTTGCAGCTTCAAAATTGAATGGTCCTGCAGAACAAGATGAAAATGAATTAAATTGTACTACATTATCCAATCCTAGATGAAATGTTTGATTTTTTTATAATACATTGCAACTGAAAAATGCTTCCTTTCAAGCTATATTTCCATAATTTATTGAAAGCGGATTAGTTTGATTACCATGCTCGTAAACAAAACCATCAAAACTCGAGCAACCCGGTCCACCATTGAGCCATAGAACAACTGGATCCTTCGAAGGGTTCCTTTCAGATTCTACAAAATAGTAGAACAGCTTCTTCCTCGCATCAATCGGCACATACCTACAAAATCCCCATATCCGGAACCACCCATCGAATAAGAATTCCACTAACACAGAATTTCAGATAGCAGTACACTAAGAATATAGACAACCCAGCAAGTGAATTTTCAACCCAGCAAAGTAAAAGAGCAATTGAGAGATTTCAACAATTATACTGTAAAATGGATGGCTTGAACAAAGATGATTTTTTTTTTTACTGAAACTGTATGAACTGTACAGAAGAGCTCACCCAGAATAATGCTTGGAGGGGAAAGAGCCATTGAAGCCAGGGAGTTGAGTAACAAGGGCACTTTCAGGAGCAGCGTAAGTAGTCGATGCAGAGGTTAAGATCAAGAAAGCCGCGACCTTGACGAACAAAAGGCCGATTCTTCCCATGATCTCCATTTCTCTCTTCTTGAAAATATCGTGACAAAATCGTTGGTCTACATATATAATGCGAAAAGAGCATATAATTACGGGTTTTGTAGATTGCGTATATAATTGAGACGCTTATATAGTTATAAATACAGACACGTAGATGACTAATTATACACTTAGAATAGAAATGTATCAAAGAAGGAAGACTTTGGAGACGCCATTGATGACGATAGATACTGTAAGTGGGTCTACGTGTCGTCGCTTACAAGGCAAGGGGGAGATAAATTCTCCGATGAAAACGGCCTTCTGACCCACATATAAGGAAGGACACCAAACACGAGACTAGAGTAACTGCTGCTTGTTTAAGCAGAGACGAACAACTTACCTGGGTATGCTGTAATTCTTGAAATTTCCCACACCGCACAAGAAAGCTTTGATCTTTCTGTTCTTCTCTTAACAATCTGAAATAAAGAATAGACGTTTGAGTTGGGAGGAGCGCCAGATCAAGATTGGGTTAGGGAGGAATCTTTAGTCCTGAAATTGCAAAAGAAAGACGGACAAAATGGCAACCTCAGACGCAGGTGGCCAATGAAATCGCCAAATTTTCATTCATGGTGCTTGTGAATTAATTAAAGGTGTAAAACATTCTCTTTTTCTTGAAATTTTCAGTTTGGTATATTTTAAGAAGATAAAGCTCGAGCATTCATGTTTTACCGATTTCCACTCTTATTTTCAGATTTAAGTTATCAATATATAATACATCATTAAAATAAAAACAAATTATCAATAAAATAAAATACCTGATAATGTTGCTGAACCGGACGCAGCCGGAAAACTTGTTTAGTGGGTATAAATATTAGAGTAAAAGTAAATAGTTAGACTAAAAAAAATTAACAGACGTAAATGTATAATTTAAAATAATTAAATTAAAAATTATTACACTTATTATGATCAAAATTACACCAAATTAAAAGAAATTAAAAGTATGGGCAATCGTCCCTCGTCCCTTATTGTCTTCGTCCTTGTTCATGGACATTGTGGTGGACTGGTGGTAAGCACGTTTGGATGTAAGCGTGCAATCTACGAAGGGTTAATAAGTTAAATTATTAAATATATGGGACTAAAAGTTATTTGCTGAATTTTAAATAATGTTAGTTTTTTTTTTCTAAATAAAATGTTCATTGATTTTAGGTAAAATTGATTTTTAGGTAAAGTTGTAGTTTGCTATCTTCCTCCAAATTACAGTTAAATTTGTGACGGAAATTTTATTTTGTTTAATATTTTACTTGTTTTTTTATGGGTCAAATTATTTTACTTGGTTTTTGGGCGCAACTTACTAATGGAAGTCTATAAAAATTTACAATTTACTACTTAAATTTTACAAGTTTGGACCATTTGGAAGCTAAACTTTGGAAAATTATGTAATTTGATAGCTGATATGTGATGAATACGCGTGTCTCTGTCAATATTTAATAATAAATTAAACGAATATAGCAAAATATTACTTTATGTGAAGTTAATTGTTCATAACAAGAAAAAGCTAACTAATAAATTGTTCATAACCACAAAGATTAGCTAAAAATAGATAATTAATCATCAACTAAATACACTTATATGTTTATCCTATATATATGGGTATTTATATAATATATATTTTAATATGCCTACATATTTGTTAGTTGTAGTTAAATACATCGTTATTACTTTTTTAACCCAAAAATGTCTTTCTTTATTTAATTTAAAACATTAAATTGTAGAAATGTATATTTGAGTTCAAATCGTTAAATGTGTAAAAAAAGTAAGATGAAAATGAGGATAAAAATGTTATTTTAATAAAAAATTATATTTAATGGATAAATAAATGAGCGATAATGACAGTATAAACTATAAATAACAATATATTTAAATTTACAGATACAATTATTAATATAGATAATGTAAATAATAATATAAATAAATACTTGGGTAGAGGAATGCACGGATTTCATTTAGTCGTGTGAGAACTAACAGAAAGGAAAGTTCAATCAATTATAAAACCTTAAAAAGTTCAGTGTTGAAGAAAGTAGAGAAGGAAGATATGATATTAATATATTATCATAACTTAGCTTAGAAGTTCGCGTGGACAATCATTGCAATGGAAGATTTGAGCTTACGTAATATATATATATTACCGTAATCAACTCGTAAAAGATAAAATAAAAATTATGAATATCTTTTAATTATCAGATTTTGAATATGAGATTTCTAGTTAACGATTAGGAGTGTCAAAATTTGATCCAGCCCGTGGGCGACCCGCTCACGGGGTCGTGTTTGAATCGAAATTTTTTACCCATGAATCATTTTGACACGATCTATAGATGAGCTGTGAAAATATGGGTCAGATTTGAGTCAGAAGTATTGACTCACGGATCAACTCATGACCCGTTTTATTTATATATTTTTGTTTTTTTATTGAAATGGTGGGTTGAACGGATCAGACTGACCCGCAGGATATGTAGGTCGAACGAATCAGTTTAATCCAACCCTTAACATTTCTGACGGGTCATTCTGACCCGCGGGTTGACCCACCAACTTGCGGATCAAGTTTGAGTTTCAAAAATTGACTCATACTATTATACGGGTCGTATTTGAGTCAAAAAGTCTATGACACAATCCAATGTCAACACGACCCATGACCCGTTTTGACACCCCTAGTTACGATGAAATGTTAAATTACTACACAATTTACAGTGTGATATATATTGAGAAGACAATTTTATAATTTATTCTTACGGACTCGCATCAATGTCAGTAAAATAATATTATAAATGTGAATATAATAAATTATTTTATATTAAACTCGACTCAACTCCTAAGTCCTAACTGTGTATAATGTTAAGTAAAATGTCAATATTAATCGAGTTACTGGAAAAATTAGAGAGGTTTTTACCTTTAGCTTTCGGGGTTGTATACTTAAAAAACATTGGGGGTGAAATTAGAAGAAGACAAAAGCGTAGGGATGCATTGAACGCAATCGGCTTCAGGTCTCCGAATTCCAACCTACGTGGTGTTTTTTTCTCTAAAGATTAAGTCAGAAAGAGATGGGTGGGAAGCTACCGACCCCTGAAGCTGCTGAAACGCTTTAGCCGTAGGAAGAGAGAACCAGAGCCGCCCCATCTCCACCTTGCCCCTCCCCAAAGGTGGTAGGCCCATCCGCCATATCATCCCCAACCCCAATAATCTTTATTCTCTTCAATCTGCACCTTCCGCCATTGTTTGTCACCGTTTCTCCATTCTTCTTCCTCAATTCATCGTCAAGCTCTGATTTTGCTACATCTGAACCGCCATCTCCCTCCGCTCTGTGATTCGTCCCTATCAACTTTCCCGACATCTTCATTATCTATTCCAGTCGGGTTCGGTGACGGTGAACCAGAGATCTTATCTCGGCCCTTCTCTGTTCCCACCCATTGCTGAGATTTAAGATCTCTGAGATCTGAGTCGGTGGGAGATGGGCGCGTTGGATGACGTACATTTCTGCGAGGAGCTTGAGAATGGAGTGAAGCTCGAAGAACCTGAAGCCTTAGTTATTGAAGATGCCGTCAGAGTTCTGCTGCAGGGTTTGGGTGAAGATGTAAACAGAGAGGGCATTCGAAAGACACCACTTCGTGTCGCCAAGGCCTTCCGGGAAGGAACAAGAGGTATCTATTTATTCCTTTGCTTTCCTATTTCATGCCTCACGTTTTCTTTTGCTTCTTTGTCTTATGCGACTTTATTGAGCTTCGTTTAAATACTAGTATTTAGTATGGTTGCTCTTAGTGTATGCTGCATTAAGTTAGCTTTGTTAGCTACGGTTTCAGTCTCCTGTCACCATCTCTGATCGAGTAATAACTAGTAAATGGCTACAAGATAAAAGCATTTTTGATTCATCGACATGTAATTATCGTTACTTTCGTGTAGTTTCGGTTCCGAATGTTTAATTTTTGACAACCTCTACTAGTTTTTGATACTTATACGATTCTTTTCTCAGCAGTCAAATCTCTGCTTACTTCCATCGTTTAGTAGCCTAGTGCTCGCCAGATGCTTCCATAGAGGGTACCCATTAAGTTGACAAGAAAAATTCACAGTTTATTCAAACCGAACACAGTATAGTGTTGGATTTAATTTCTCAATTTGGTTGGCATGTAGTGTTTGATGAGCATGATATCATGTACCTGGATGCCTTCTATGCTGTTTGCCTTCTATGCATGATATCTAGTTTTGTATGTTTAGGAGTTGGCAATGACCCTTCTCTTTAACAAAAGGTTAAATATTTGCAAGCCTTTCTTGATGGGGTTCTCTTTCTGTCTTAGGGTCTGATCTTCCAAGTAGTTACAAAACTCGAATACAAGTTCAAAAGTTCATTCTTTGTTCATGTCAAATTGATATAAATTGCACAGAACATTAACATATCTATTTGTTTGCGTTATGATAGGTTATAGACAAAAAGAAAAAGACATTGTTCATGGTGCTCTGTTCCCCGAGGCGGGATTAGACAAGGGAATTGGTAATGCTGGAGGGATGGGTGGCCTGGTGGTGGTTCGGGACCTGGACCTCTTCTCCTACTGTGAGTCTTGCTTACTCCCTTTCCAGGTCAGATGCCATGTGGGTTATGTCCCTTCTGGACATCGCGTTGTCGGGTTGAGTAAACTCTCTAGGGTAGCCGATGTATTTGCCAAAAGGCTTCAAGAACCGAACCGCCTAGCTAATGAAATCTGCTGTGCTTTACAAGATGGAATTGACCCATCCGGAGTAGCTGTGATCCTCCGTTGCTCACATGTTTGTTTCCCAACCTTAGAATCAGTCCTCTTCGACTCGAACCACAACAGTTGGTCAGAGATCATGGTTAGCTCCGGATCAGGTCTTTTCAAGGATAAAAATGCAGATTCTTGGGCCGATTTCCTTAGTCTCCTTAAATTCAGAGGGATCAGTATCGAGTTGATGAAGTCTAGGGATGTAGCTGCAAAATGTTGGTGCCCATTCCGGGTCTCCGCTACTGGACCGTCGAGCCCGGGTATGGTTTCTGCCGTGAGCTCCATTATTCGCTCTCTGGGTGAAGACCCGGCTAGGAAAGAGCTCGTGGGCACACCATCTCGGTTCCTCAAATGGCTCATGAACTTCCAAAACACCAAACTGGACATGAAACTCAATGGTTTCTGCAAATCAAACGGAGAAATCAAAAACCATGGGGAGAAAATGAAAATTCATTCTGAATTGAATCTTTCGTTTTGGTCTCAATGCGAGCACCACCTTCTTCCATTTCATGGGGTTGTTCATATCGGATACTTAGGGTTTATCCCACTTGCAAAATCACTTCTTCAGTCAGTAGTCCATTTCTACGGGTTCAAGCTTCAGGTGCAAGAAAGGCTGACCCGGCAGATTGCAGAGACCGTGGCACAGATCCTGGGGGCAGATGTTATGGTGGTTGTAGAGGCGAATCACACCTGTATGATCTCAAGAGGGATTGAGAAACTAGGGAGTAGCACTGCTACGATTGCTGTGCTAGGTCAGTTCTCAACCGATTCAGTTGCAAGAGCTGCATTTTTGCAGAGCATTTCCAAATCTGTGGAAGAATAATGGCAGAACTGATTCATGGCTTTAAGCTTATATCTTATATACTACTTCATTTTTGTGCCCCGAGATCTCGATGATTCGTTCTTCCACAGATCGAAGCTTAATTGAGAGTTGATGGGAAAATCTGTATCTAGCAATTTATGATGCTGAAACAAAATTGGGTTAAGTTTACGTGTTTTCCATGGTTGTCTTGTCTCTTTTGTAATTTTGGTTGGTTGGTTTTTAGGGGGTCTTATAAATCCCTACTAGGATGCAACTCTGGAAGTCATTGATTCCAATTTTCTCCCAAAGCGTTGATCAAACGTGATTTTTATTTAGGGTAAACCGACTCATAGTCGGTGATGACTGAATGATCACTTATGTTTCTTTTTTGTAGTTAAATGATCATGTACGTTTAAAAAAAATGATTTTTTGTTTAAACGTGTTATATTTAGTCAGTTTGACAAATATGATTAAATGATTACAAAAATAATGATTTTACTTTTCATTTTATCTTGGGTGTAGACACTCGATTTTGACCTAGATGTGACGTGTCCAAGATCGCGACATGTGGCGTGCCATTATGAAGATTCCAGATATGGCGAGTTACGAAGTTTCCAAAAACGGGTTTCGTGCAGATTTAGTAGATTAATATATAAGGTATATTGTGAAATATTTAGATAATATTTTATATTGTATAATATATTCTATTGCATATACACTTCCTAGTTTAGAAAACTTAATGAACTTGTATAAATAGGAGTGTTATGCATTGTATAAATAGGAGTGTTATGCATTGTGTAAAATGGGGAACATAAATCAAATAAACAAACAAAGAAGCTCTCTCGATCGATTCTATTACACCATTGTTTCAAGAAGTTCTCCATATATACAATTATTGTTTATTTATGCATAAAATATATATCTCTCTATTTATATATATATATACATATATATATATATATGTTGTTATAATATAACGATCTCCATACATTAACGATCTCCATGTTAGGTTAAGTTTATACATATATATATCAATGTTTAGTTATTTATTTACATTGTTTAACTTTTTGTCTTATATTTTGTTTAACATTTAATTAATTGATAATTTTTATTATTAAGATATTAAATTGTGAAAATATTAGTTATTGTACTCTCACCTTTTATATATATGTACATATTTCATGCTTGTGTATTTTTGTATAGTTTGATTCTAACTCATAAAGAATTTACATATCTTATAATCAATATATTGTTATTTCTGTAAATATCTTTTAAAAAATGATAAATTAAGCGAATAGAGTACTGAAATGACAGAATTTCAACTACATTTTTATTCCGTAACAAAATCCTCGAATTCTAATCTCTGAACGTAGATCGTTTTGAAATCCTAGGTTTTAAGTTAATTATTTTCCTAGGTAATCAAGGTTTCTAGTTAGCCTCAATTAACTAGTGTCGACTCTAATTTTTTATATTCAAATATCGTTTTTAAGTCGGATTTTAGGCTTGACATTGATTTTTTTTTTTTTTTTTTGTATTTTTCATCTCCAAAATCTAATTTTGAATTTAAATTTTCGCAAATCTGAGTTCGAATCGAACCTAGAAACGCATATATGAGTTCAAACTTAACACAAAATTGTAATTTTGGATTCAGTTTGAACTCAATTATGTGTTTCTGGATTCAATTTAAACTCAGATTTGCGTAAATCTGAGTTCAAAATTAGATTTCGGATTTGAATCGATAAAGAAGTTATTGAAGATGAAAAATATTAAGATGAACATGAAGAACACTTAAATAATAGTTGTCATTTTTTTGCATATATTGTTTTGTAATTGTTCATTCACATTTTAAAACATAAGTAAACTATTTAACACAAATTTTAATTGTTCAGTTATACTTACAGTTGCTGAATGAAGTAATTTATTCTTTTATTCAATACTCAATTTAAGCTCAATCGAATTCATATTTTGTTTTTATTAAAATTTAAAATAGACTTTGAATTTTAACCTTTTCAGCTACACATACTTCGCTATATAATACTTGACCTTTGTAGAGTCATCTCAGTTCGTGATCCTCGTCATCACCCAGTCGCGCGACAGCTTTGAGACCCGACCATGCAGCGGTGCCTACGTTCCTTACCAGAGCTGTGAACACCTCCCAAAGAGCCTTAAGGATCGACGGCCCCACCTCCGTGATGCACTCGATTATGTATCCCAAGCCCTTGAAGATAAGTACAGCAGCGTTGCCGATTAAGTCAACGGCGTAGTAGGAGAGGTAATAGATCAGTGTGGGAATGGAGAAGGCGACGAAGAAGAGATAGTAGGAGGTGAATTTTAGGAGGGAGAAGATAAAGGGCGCTGTGTAGAGGAGGAGGAAGGTGACGGCGGCCGCCGCCAATATGCTGACGAGGGACTTAATGATGGGTCTCATTTGCAGAGATTGGAGGGAGGGAAGAAGAGGGATGGAGGAGGGATTATGATTAACACTCTGGTTGATCTCTGTACTTACCAAGATAATTGTAGTTCAACTGTCATTGACTGATGAATAGTCATTGACAATTGTAGTTCAACTCTTCGAAATTTCTGAATATATCAACTTTAGTTAGTCGATGGATATTTTTATTTTTATATGTTCTTCCGAAATTTCGTAGAACAATGTGTGATTTGGACGTCGAATGACCGACAAGACCGATCCGAAATCGGTCCGACTAGGACCGAGCCCGAGTGAGTGGTTTTTTTCTTCAATGCCGGGCTCGGTCTCGGGTTTCTCCCAAAAAATCCGACTAGGACCGGACCGACCTTGAAGAAAACCCTAGAAATTCATGGCGTAACCCTTGAAATACTAGTAATTCATGACCTTGAAGCATTCAACAACTCTTGCATCGGTTCCATAAGGGAAGTGCGACGGAAGACGAGAAGGGAGAGGGTTAAAGACCAAAACTTCGGTGATTTATTTTTTCTAATCCAGTTTGTTTTTTTAAACAAAAATTTCGATCCAAAATCTAGACCGACCTGAGTCAAGCGGTCTCTTTTGACCAAAGTCGGTCTTGGTAAATCTCAAGACCAACATTTCGGTCTCGATACTGCCTCCAAGACCGGCCCATCCAACCCATGATCAACCCTAGCTCTAATCATCATTATGTTTTTTTGTTGAAAATATTATACTGTGACATAATATATATATATATACCACACCGGTGGTATAATACACATTTGGGCACCATATATACAGCAAGTCTACCTCCTCCTATCACCAATTAGTTTTAGGATGGAACCCGAGTTGTATATTGTGGTTGCTATTTGGGTGTGACTCGGCCCCGATATTAAAATTTAACATTTTTAATCATCACAGTCACTGTTGCTCAACCAGGGGAGGCAAAACTATAGACAATGACTAGAAACCAAACTCAACAGACCTTCCAATCAATGGTTTCCCAGAAAGTTTCAATTTTGAATCTTTGATAATGATGTGCAAAGAAATTAGAAACGTAGTGCAGTAGAATAAGGAGACAAGTTGCAGTTACTATAGAGGACATGGTTGGTGCCTAAAATATGGTACCAAAAAGATTATATACATTTTGTCATACCTTAACCTATAAACAGAACCAAAAGCATCTCCCTCTCCCTCTCCCTACTATGTAGGTATGAAAGGAAGTTAACCTAAACTCTTATTATATACATGGAAATGGGAATGGAACCACTCTTACTTCTGTACTCGAGCTTTCCTTCAGTTGCTGCTCAGTTTATACACACAATCTACATACTCTTCTGCATCCCAAAGGAATGAACCAAAACCCACGCCCTCAAGAACAAGTCTCTTCAGACTCCAAAACGATGTCACTATCACTTCACTGTCACAACTTGCCATATCTTCATCACCAAAGAGTGCAAAAGTTTGCTTCTCAATCAGATCCATGGCTTCTTTGGACTTCACCTTCTTGCATCTCTGCAGAGTATCAGAATCAAAACCCATGATATAACAACTCAATTTTCCACGACCTAATGATGCAGATTGATCCAATGGAGTTGTTGTGGGTTTTGTTTCACGTTTGTGACCAAATACAAGGGGGGAATGGTGGTGGTTCCACCCTAAAGGTGGAATCTTGGAGCGAAGAGTGTGTTCAAGATGGTGCCTGGTGGAAGCAGACTGTAAGAAGTAGCCGTATAAGATCGAGTCTGTGTATATATCGCTGAGTTGGCATCTCTGGACTTTAGTTATTGTCCAGAGGTCCCGAACACTTGCATTCGGTCTTAACCCGGTAACAGCGCTGACATGTTGTTTTACCATCTCCAGAACATCTCCGCTGTAAATGGACTCCAACTCCCAATCTTTTACGGGACAAATCTCTAGTCTTCCGTTGTAGACGCAATTAGAAAATTTGGGGACCAGATGGACTTTGATGTCGGAGAATTTGAAGAGGATTAACATGTAGATAACATCTTCAATGGCAGTTTTTGTCTCAGAGTCCTTCAGCTCGGCAATCCTCCTATGGTTGAGAAACAACAAAGAATTAGTGTTTGTTCATGAAAGTGTGAATCTCCATAAGAAAAGATGCAAACTTTACACAAATTAGTCTGCAACATGATTACTTTAATAACTGATGACTGTCAATGAACAGATTCAAATCCCTTTGCTTCCCAATTCATCCTCAATCTACAAATTTATATCTACTAGGAATTAGCTACCGAAAACGTGATATTTAGCTAAAGAATGTCCAAATTCATATGGCAGGAAAAAGAAATTAGAATGAAATTCATGTAAGATGCATATCAGCAGATAAAGACGTGCAGTGATTCCATAATTTCGGACCTTCCCCTTTCTATTTATGATCAAAGAAGGATCCAAGTTGCAAACAAAACAAGATTGCTTTATTCATGATTAAACTGAATCCAGATTTAGATGAATCAGATTCATGTCAGTTACTAACAGAGAGAAACAAAAGGCTGACATATCGAACCTATGAAGAGCCGCCTCAACGGAACCAGCGCTGATGATCATACGATCTAGAGCGGCGTCCCGATCGTCAGAGAGCTTCTTCAGCTCCTCGACCGCTGCCACATGGAACAACTGCCGCTGGTTCTGCAACACTCTGCTCAGATACTTCCCCGTAGCCGATCGAGGCTCCAGCGGCGTGTTGAGACTGCTGGACTCACAGTGGCTAGGACCGGCAGCGACGCGAAACGTATTCCTCCGCGAGAACGATGAGCCAATCCGTCTGAGATCGAAGGAGTCGGAGCAAAAATTGTAGGAGAGTCTGCAGGCCGAAGACGGCTTTACCGTGCACGGTAAAATCTGCATGGTGTGAATTCTGTGATTGGATAGAAAAGAGACCATTAACAGCTAACAGAAACCCTAGAAGAATCCTCAACTGTGAACTGCTTGCTCGGACGAGGAAGAAGAAGAAGAAGAAGACAACAAAGAAGGTCTATTGGTCAGTGGAGTGGATGGAGTTCGTTTATTTTACTCCTCAACTGGATAGATATTAAGGAATCGAGTGGGCCCCATTATCCAAAAATAATATCTATATTTTGGAAACGGTTAAAAATAAGTCGGTTATAGTACCCGGTATTGCAAAATGCACCTTGTTATAAGACAGCTTAATTAACAGCGTAATTAAGTTATTAGATTGTTAATTAATCAACAATTACTTATATCCTATTTTTATTCTTATCTATTATCATATTACAATATTTAGAGACTATTTATATTTATATAATATTTAAATACTTAAACATAATTATAGATAATAGGGTAGATAATATTATATCGAATGTGATCCTATTTTCAACGCTTGTTGTGTCCCCTCACCTCCCCTATCTAAGACCGTTTCCAATAATATTACTTAATATTTGTCAAGTGTATGTCATCTTAATATTTAATCTGAAGAGTACAAAAAAAATTACAATATTATTAATAAGTAGTATTCATATAAATTTCCACAATGCATTTTTTATAAATTTAAAAATATACAAGTGAAATGTTATAAAAAATATACTTTTCTCCTTATCTTCTATTAATAATAATTATTGAATCTTGAACAACTCGGATTCGAGCTGCTCTGGTGACAGGAAGAAAAATGTGAGTTTTTACACGTTCCCTCCTATCATAAAATATGAAAAATAGAGAAAAATATAATCGAATAAATAAATAAGTATTTATAATTTTAGATTAATCAGGCTGTTTATACTTTAGAATTTTAGGTTAATCTGAATATCAAGCATGTTTGTGTCATGATCAATTTTATTTTATCTCATCCTCTAATTAGGGTTCGTTTTGTTCTTATCCGGACAATTGTCCAAAGCAGTTATAACATTATTTTAATTTTCAAATTTCCTAATGTTTACCCGATAATCTTATGCAAAACCAACTATAGGCCTCGCCTCCGCGTTGCATAGATCGCCCACGTGTCAGAAGAGTCTTCGTCCACGTGCCCCCAAGCCTAAATTAGCAACCCCAAAATTCTATCAATAAAATTAAAAAAAAAAAAAAAAATCATACATTCTTAACCTCATTTTCCCAACTAAATTGTCACACACAAAAAAACATTTACCTCGAATTATCTTAACTAAAAACGGAAAGTAACAATATATTACTAATATTACACCATTTACAACGTATATATATATATGTGTAATAAAGATGGTGAAATAAAATTACCACAAGGTAAAAACAAAAGTAGAGAGGGGAAAGGTAAAAATCGAATTCGACATAATGAAGGCATCTTTCGGCATAATGAGGGTTCTGATCCTATGCTTTGCGGTTCTGCTTAGCATGTCTGCACTCTTCCACAGTGCAGAGTCGCTCCGAATCCACCCCGGAGTTTTTGACAAATGCAAGAGACCAGGGGGGCCCCATCCGGGTTGTCACCCGAACCCGAGTTCCCCAGCCCGACCCGTTAACAAATACAACCGCGGATGTCTAGTAATGAACAGGTGCCGAGGAGAAGATCACAATCGATAGATGTTGGACTAAAAAACATGTCTGCCACCCGTTCCTCTCCCTATAATTAATTACTCCAAATAGGTTCTATTGGAGGTAATTAATAGTTTAATATCAATGTACTTGTATTTTTACACCTTAACATTGATGATTATTATTTTCCACCAAAACAACTTATCTAACCATATACGTGTTACATAATTATATGATTTAAATATCAAGAAATTACCTGAACTTTGAACGTATTGCAACGAGCTGTCCGAACTTTAAAAATTCAAAACGGGATACATTAACTTAGACGAACGTGTAAATAGCTATCTCCGTCAAATTTATCGTCAACTGTTAACAGAATTTCGTTAAAAAATTGTCAGAAATTGGACGGAGATAGTTATTTGCAGATATAATTAGTTTATTCTTATCATTAAATATTATTTAACTATCAATAATTATTTGATCGGTATTAATTAGCAATCATTTGCTAACTTAAGTGGATGTTCTATTAATGAAGGCTCTTTAAAAATAAATAAAAATAATAAGACTTAGCATGGCAGCTTTGTGTATAAGGTCCAAATTCATAGTCACCTTATTGTAAGTTAGTTGAATTTCTGTCAAAATAAAATTTAAATATAATATATATAATATTTTTGAAGAGTTTAATTATGATATTTTTAAAAGTATTATATTTTTAAAAGTATTATATTTTTTTAAAAAATAAATGGATGAAATTTTGATAAAATAAGAAATTGAATATCTATTCAAATTTTCAGGACAAAATTTTCAAAACAAACGTTAAAGAGTATTAATAATAAAATTTGTCTAACATTAGGGGTAAATGCATCCTTACAACTACATATTTCTTTCAATAAATCCCCTCTTTTTCTTCTTCTTTTGTGTCTCGGTCACGTATTTTACCTTTAATAAAATATATACATCTTATATTATTTTTTTAAAAAAATAATGATTAGTCTCCGTATAAAAAATTTCAATATACGCATCACCTAAAATTCTATAGGAAATGTTGTGGTATTTTTTTAAATATATTTTCAAACATAAATCAACATTTTCAGAAACTAGAAGAAATAATAAGACAATAATAATAGTAATAATATTTTATTTTATTTTTGCTTTTGTTTGTTTAAGTCTCGAACGATATTATTGCTTCCCTAGTATAAACATGAGGAGCCATTTTTTCCAAAATGAAAGTTGGGACCTACAAATGCAAGCTTTGTGCGCAACGTGTACTGCTGAGCTCAGCCCAGCCCAGCCCAGCCCAGTAAAGTAAATATTTCTGCATAAAACAAGAAACCCAAGTCCAGCTGCTCCATCATAAAACCTATTCTTTATATAAATTCAACGTTTTAGGGTTACCACGACAGGGAAGGAGAGCAGAGCTCAGTCGCCAGTCCGCAGCCGTCAAGATGGGTAAGCCCTGCCGACGATTTCATTTGATTCGTTTGCTTGTCTTCCTTCTCCGTTGCTTCATCGATCTCAGAAGATATGCCGACTGTATTTTCTGTCAGGTATATCTCGGGACTCCATGCACAAGAGGCGTGCCACTGGTGGCAAGAAGAAGGCATGGAGGAAGAAGAGAAAGTAATTCTCTTTAAACTTAGTCTTTCATCCCATCGCATTTGCTTATCTGTAAATTGAATTGACTTTATTTAGTGCCCCTAAACTTGTCTTGGAACTGAATTGGTGAAACCGAATTAATTCAATTGACATTTCTAAAATGCTGAGGGATCGAACTTAGCCTTGGTTGAATGAGCTAAGCTATTGTCATTGAATGATGTGGGCAGCTACTACAGATTACCTACATGAGTGGTTATCACACTGCCTGTTTTGTGTAATACTGCTAATTTTTTTAACAATCTGATTGTTCTGCAATGAATACGACTCTTCTGTATTTGTATGTGTATGTGGTAGTCCTATTTCAAGCTTGAAAGTTTTCAATCTGGGACTTATTGATGCTATCAAGTGTTGCTAGTGAGTAGTGAGTGTATCATTTGATTTGATTTTCTCACATGAATCTTCTAAACCTAGTCTGGCAAGAATTATATCTATGTGCAAAGTATACCAACGCAATGCCAAAATCAGAAGTGAGGTTGTTTTTTGTAGTGAATTTTCTTAATTCACAGACTTGTTTTTTTCTAATGTATTTCCCAACTTTCAACTTCCTTTTCCCCAAATTCTAGCTCTTTACCTATTAACATGGTGAATAAAATATGCCCAACATTGTTCATCAAATGCGCATAGAAATTGATGAGGGGTTTATTGACCTTTAGTAGACATGAAAATTTTACCATATTTGTGTTTGCTTTGCAACTACTATGCAAATGCATCCATACTGAATCTTTTTATTGTTTTAAAGGTATGAATTGGGTCGTCAGCCTGCAAATACCAAACTCTCTAGCAACAAGACTGTGAGGCGAATACGTGTAAGAGGAGGCAATGTGAAGTGGAGGGCCCTGCGTTTAGATACAGGAAACTATTCATGGGGTAGTGAAGCTGTCACCCGCAAGACCCGTCTTCTCGATGTGGTTTACAATTCCTCAAACAATGAACTTGTCAGGACACAAACACTAGTCAAGAGTGCTATTGTCCAAGTCGATGCAGCTCCATTTAAGCAATGGTACCTTCAACACTATGGTGTTGATATTGGTAGGAAGAAGAAGACTGCTGCTAAGAAGGAAGCTGCTGAGGTAATCCAAACTCCTTCCACAGATTGTCGATAATGCAAATTATGGTCAGAATAAGAAATTAGGATTGGGTACTGTGAATATGACAGCAAAAAACAAATCTTTCCTACACAGGAGGGTGAAACGGTCACTGAGGAGACAAAGAAGAGTAACCATGTCCAAAGAAAGATTGAGAATCGCCAGAAGGATCGCACACTTGATCCTCATATTGAAGAACAATTCAGTTCTGGTAGGTTATTGGCCTGCATTTCATCGCGCCCTGGTCAGTGTGGCAGAGCTGATGGGTAAGTTTGTCAAATATTTTTGCATCCCAATCTTGCCCTATTGCTGTAGAAGTGTTTTTTTTGCCTATTGAATCACCGAGTTGTACTTGTTATAGGTACATCTTGGAGGGAAAAGAGCTTGAGTTCTACATGAAGAAGCTTCAGAAAAAGAAGGGAAAGGGTGCAACGGGCGCGTAATTTTGTAACTTTTCTTAATGTATTGCTTTGCTTTAAAAGATGTTGCTGAATGTTTCATTTTTGTCGGTTGGGGTTTATAAACTGTTCCTTCTGCAACGGTTGGATTATAGTCATTATGAAATCACTTAACCCTAAAACAAAGTTCAATCCACATTTTTCGTGTATTATTATTAAATGCTGAAAGCCTTCATTGCATGCAAGTTCATAGGACATGACAGAAAACCGAAACATGTCCGAGAGAATCATACACAGTATGAGAAGATGAAAGGGAAGGGATGACAATTGTTTTGCGTCATTAATCGTGTTGTGTCTAAACGGATAAATTTTAAATGTGTCTAAACATGTTTCGTGTTTAAATGTATAAAGCGTTAATCTTGTCTAAACGTATAGAGTTGTTTAGACACGAGATTTGTTAATTATTTATAGAAATTACCTTATTCGGAAAATGATTAATTACAAAAATGTAATACTCAAATTTTGGTTATTTTATTGAATATTGAACCTAAAATTATAAATGATAATAAATTAAAAAGTTCTAATTAAACTAAAATTTGAGTTTTCTTTTAATAATCAATTCTAATTAGAACTTATGAGTCTGGTTAATGAGTCGCTTACTATATTAATAGAAATTTAAGTATAATAAAATTCATAGAAATAATTGTGTACACGATTAGATACGATACGATTAGACACACTTAGTACACGATTAGACTTGACACGATTATACACGTTTAAACACGACACGATTAGAAACATTTAGACATGATTAATTAATCATGCTTAAATGTGTATTTGTCGTGTATTTACATGTTAGATGTGTTTAAACACGATTATTAATCGTGTCTAAACGTATACGAATTGTTTAAACACGCTTAATGATTGTGTCGTGTCTAAACGTGTAAATTGCAAATCGTTTAATCGTGCCGTGTCAAAAATTTGGAGTATAGTCAAGAGGCATCATTATGATTTATGAGGGGCCCTTATCTCAAGTAAGTGTAACAACCAACCGTTTAAGAAAAGAAGCTCCTTAAAACAAGAGAAAGTGAAAAGGTAATTAGATTTCACCAACCAACATAAGTGATTTCACTTTCAACCTCTGCTAAGTTCACCAAATATATCCCTCACCCCCACCCTCATTTCTCACATTTTTTTTTACCATAAGACATAAATATGCATAGAAAAATCGTATTTGTATATTTATATAACAAAATTAAATAAATATAATTATATTTTTGGAGATGAAGCATAATCATATTTCTATCTATTTAACTGCTAAAATTTAACGGAATCATGTGTGATGCATGTGTCTGTTTTTTCATATTAACATGATGGATAAAGTCAAGATAGAGTTACATGCCCCTCTCAACTTTTAATTATGTATAAATTTGATTTTACAAAATGTAATAATTTTCAATTTAGTCCATTTGAATCATATATTTGTCCACACTGAATTTTTTTTAATTCAACTATTTATCTTTACTTTAATATTTGCCCCCACTCGACAATTTTTCTGGATTCGTCAATACTGATAAAATTATGCCCAAAAGTTAGAAATCTTTCCAAAAAAAACTAGGGCACTCAATCTCTGTGCTGCTACAAAGTGATATAGAAGGCTTCCCCAGCTAGCCTGTAACGAGTTAACAAAAATGAAAAATTTCCGACACAAAATGCTTCGATTCACACTTTTCACGTCCAACATTCGACAGGTGTTGGCCAAATCGAAAGCAACAACAGCATATTAGAAACAACAATGATCGATGCTCCACCAATGACGACTCTTCTTTGGGTGAGGTGATGGAGAACCCACCCTGAATAGTGCGTGATGATTACTGATGATAATATCTTATGCGCCATAACCAGTCGTAACAATGTAGTGCAATTCATCTCCAAACAGCTCATGGTACTGCAAAAACATCGATCGATTAGTTATAACTTATAATAACCTTAAAGAGCACAACATGGATCGTCTCTAGTGGTACCTGAACTTTTAAGTCTTCGTTTGTCGGAAGGATATGGTGCTTCATGAACCTATTCGAGGCCAAGGGATGATATGGAGTAGGGTCTAAAGGAGGGTTTAGGGTCGAACCAGTAGACGAGTTCATGAATGGAGAGGAGTCTACTGCGGTTTCCACTTTGAGGTTGCTGTTGCTGATACCGTTTGCATTCATAGAAACTAACTTCATGGACAGGAACTGCACCCAGGAAAAAAAACGTAATATTTCAGTGTTTTTTGTTTTGTTTTTGTGTGTGTATGCGCAAAAAAATGTCGAAAAATTACCTGGACCTGACGCTGTAAAGACTGGACATAGTTGATGATTTCATCAAGCATGACTGCCTTCCCAGTGACCTTAACATTCATTTGATACACATATATTAGAAAAAGGGTAAATCCTGAGGCAGTAAAGTTTGAATTTTTCCACCCTTCGTACCTTGTTGCATCCCGGAACAAGGTTCTGCAGAATCTTCATTCGTTCACCAATCTTCTCTCTTCTCACCTGGGGCATCAGTAACAGCAGAAAGGAACAGTTTAACATCGAATTATAAGATGAAACCAGTAGATGTCGGAGGTCGAGAAGTTGTTTTTTACTCGTTCGGAGAGACTGTGGTTGTCCGTGGCTTGGCCCATCCTTGCCCTGACATGAATGTAGTCGTCTTTACAGACTCCTGCTATGTTGTTGTCATCTTCTATCTGCTTTGTTCTCTTTGAATTTGAATCATCTTCAACCTCTGCAACCTGGTAAAGTAGCAGAGTTGTTAATTTAACCAAGTTTAACAGTTATTAAGCCAAGACTAACTAATACCATTAATCTCCCTGATGATTTTCTCTTCTTCAAATCCACACCCGTTTCTCCACCACGAATTTGATCCTCGTGAGAGCTCGACAATCCCCCTTGATACTGTGTTACACGATTCTTGCTCCCTTCCCTGCGATTTGGACAGAATCGGCCATTGGAACTCCTGCTCCTGAAATTAGATACTTGAGAAATGGGGGAGAAGTTTCCAGTGCTTGAATTCAACGCCATTTTGCCGATCAGTTCTTTGAGCAGAGAGTTATTACTCTTCACCGGAGGATGGAATATGTGAGGGGATGAAGAAACAGCGGAGGAATTAAAAAATTTCAGTGGGTAACGGTTATCTGCTGCTGCTGCCTTGTCTACCAAGGAAGAGCTGAAGTTGAAATCGCCGGAGGAGTTCAACGCCGGCGACAGAATCTCCTGAGTGTGCCACATAGGCAGCATTGACATGAAGATCTCGTTCTTCATTAGTAAAGGTTAAATTTTTACGAAAGAGTGAGTGAAAGATAGGTGGAAGATTGAAGTTAGAAGAGGACCTTTAAATAGAAGCAACTACCATTTACTTTCAGATTAAATTGTCTTGCACGATAACCCAAAAAATATTATTAAATATTTTTAAAGTAAGAAATGATTTGTCTTTAAAAAACATATACTGTTTGTTTCTCCGTCTGTCCTGTCGGCACGGTGAAACAGCAGAATCTAAATTATGAGTATTTTTAGTAATGATTTCGTCACTATTATGTCTTATTTATTTAATAAAAAAGTGTTTTTTTTTTTCTATCAAGAAAGGTTTAATTCAAAGAGACCATACTGAATATACAAACATAATCCAATATATCTTTTAAAGAAACCTAGTAAAAGAGACAACAAACTGAGGCCTTCCTTTGAAGGATGAAACATGCACAAATGTTGTTTCATGAAAAACTTGATGATTCTTGGACCTTGTTCGATACCGTCATCTCTTCCTTCACTCGTTCTGCAAGTTGCGATGCTTCTTTCCCATACAGAGGTCGCCTACACAAACTCTGCAAAAAAGACCACAAAACTCAATTTTATCTTCTCCACAAAATAAATTTCTGCAAATTATAAAGGATAGAACGAACTGCACTGCACGTAATGTACCTCAGATGTCCATAAGCAGTCACTAGTTTTACGTGGAATTATGTGAATATGAGTCTGGAATTCCATACAAAATCACAAAGTTGAATCAGTCAATGAATAGAAGAAACTGCAGAATTCGGAATGATGTGATGAGAAACAACTAACTTAGCCTTACATGGAATATAACTTGTCCAGCAGCAACGCCATTGTTAACTAACAAGTTGAATGAATCTGCAGAATGCAAATCTCATTCGTCTTATTTATGTTCCAGATTTTACTGACAGACAGTTCAACAGTGGACTAGGGTAGGGTTTTAACCAACAAATAAGCTTAAATAAGCTTAAAGGCAGAAACAGGTGAAGGATAGTCAATAGAGGACAGTAATTGAGCACGTACCACATCCAGTGGCTCGCATAATCGCACTACCAATGAATGGTACTTTTGAACACATTGCAGCAACCAACTGCATATTAGAAAGTATGTTTCATTGAAATTACTTCAATTAAAAGAGCCCACAAAAAATCATCCTTTTCAAGGAAGTTTCCAAAATTATATTTAGCACAGAACAAACCAAATACAAAAGGAGGGGGGGAAGGGGGGGTTAACCAAATTAAACCACTTGATAGATTTACCAACCGGGATACAATACTTATGTAGTGAATTTTTGTTGAAAATTTCGATGGGATTTCTTGGATTGATATGAAGTCGTGACGACACTTTTAGATTGAAACAATTTGGTGGTTCACCCAAACTTTTCAATCGGATAAAATCAGAATCTGTCTGAACTAGAACTTGAGAAGGAATGTGAGTGTTTGAGATGAATATTTCGGACCTCCCCTATGACCAATTTATAGTGTTTGTCACACCCTTTGGAAGAGACACTACACCCTTTGGCCTTGGATTGCCACCCAAGTTACCACCCTTCCTTGCACCACTTCATTCGAAAATTTGGCTCCAAAACATAGGAACCCAAGGCTTGACTCCAAAGCAAGTGTCCAAAAATCAGGAATTTTGAGTTAAATGTTAAGTCATTAATTCCAAAAAATCAAATTTATAATGAATTTTTAGAATAGCAACTTTATCAAAAGTTACTATTGTGCCCCTTGCCAGCTCGACTCCCGCCAGGGGCGCTGCACTCGGACCCCTGCAAAGGGGGCGTTGCCCCCTTTGACCCTCATTGCTCGTTCCTAAGCAACTGATGAAGTTCCGATACAGTGAATCATAATATACTTAAACAAGCGTGCACTTCGCACCCTCCTGACTTGTTTAATGAAATACTATGATCATATTGGTCAACTAGTCAATCCAATTACACTAAATTATCTAACAATTTTGAGCAGGTAAAGGAAAAAGTCGGAGAGGTCGAGGCTTAAGTTGCTGTGGTAAGAAAATAAACTTACAGATGGAGGTGTTTCTTCCAATGAGGAATAATGAGATTTTGGTATGATAAGGCAGTGCCTGAAGATGATAAAATGAATCCAAAGTCAACACTTTTGTGAATTGTTAGATGCTCAACAATCCTTAGACACATCAAAACAAACGCCAAACTTCATTCAAATTAAGCTTGGTTTCAAGTTTTAAGCAGCTCCCACTTTGGTAAAGTTGTATTTGCAGAGTGTAAATCAGTACGTATGAACGATAATTGAAGATTTGAGCAGAAAACATTTCCATGAAGGGCAGACGTGAATACAGATTTTTAATGGTTAATGCATTCTCATTAAATGATATATACTTCTGATGTTCAAAGGATAGAGTCGAGATCTAAAACACTAACTATCTGCTCGCTACAAAGATGAAATAATCACGCTTCAAGTCAAGGAAAGGAAACTAAGCTATGGCATGTAGTAAGATAAATTACAGAAGCACGTATGGAGGAATAATACCTTACCCAGGAGCTAATGGATTTGAATCCAAGATGCACAAGCACTGCTCATCTTCATAAAGCTGCCAAATACAAGTTCGTTGTTATTTAGAAAACAGACTTCGCATCTAATCCCTTCTGAAATAAAACAAAAAAAGGTAGTATCTTGTGCTTCACACAATCAAATCAATGTAATTGAAAATGAAAGTGAAAGTTCATATATATATATAGCCACTTGTGAACTGAAATGTAGCTCAAAGAATATTCTGGTAACTAAGCTAAAGACAAGGCGACCATGTTCTCATCGTATTACGACATCGACAAACTTCATCTTTTTTCACCTTGAAGGCAGGGGAGTTTCCGTTTATAATCCGGCAGAAGACACAGACTCTATTCGAATTGCTTTCCTTGGTATCGTCGGAACTGGAGCGCGGTGGGGAACTGGAGGTCGGGGACCGAATCAAAGTCGGGACGGAGCCGGCGATGGGGCGTAAGTGGGAGAAGATGACGGCGAGCCTGCTAGAAGGGTCCATCGTCTGTCAGGCCACTTTGATGGGGAGGAAGGAATGACGAGGCGCCATGGGAGCGTGTTTTGGGGTGGAGAAGAGAAAGAGTAGCTATGGATGGGATTCTGAAACATGAGAAGGCAGAGGACAAACAGGAACACGAGAGGAGGGAAGTGGGAGAGTTTTGTCGGATCCTGTAATTATTATTTAAAGTGAATATTTAAATATTAAATTGATAACTAAATTTATGCAAATTAATGCTTAATGGTTCACAAAGGTCTATTAAAAATCTAATATTTTTATATAATAAAAAAACAAATAAAATTCTGAAATCATATTTCTATTTTTTTTCCAAAATTTCATAAGAAAACTTTAAAATATTTAATTTATTTTGAAATGTTTCACAATTTCATTTTTATTAGTTTTGAATTATGTTTTTTTATAGTATTTAGTTTTATTGTTTTATTTTATATAAATTTAAGAGTTTATATTTAAAACTGAAATTATTGATCATTACATTAAACTTTTGTGTTTTTTGTAAAGTTAAATGGAGGGAGCTACGGTAGTATACAATAAGAAAAAAAAACATTTAACGAGTTTAGTTGTAATATTTTATTATTTTTACAAATTTCAAAATATACTATATTAAAGTTTGTTGGTGAATTAATAGAAAAATAAACGCGAAATACATCCAAAACGTTGATGATGAAAATTTGTAAAACTAATTTTTTAAGAGGAATTTTTAAAATATATCTAAAAATATTAAAGAGCAAATAGATATTTTACCGGTTAAATAATAAATCCAAGATTTGGTGGTTCGATTGGGACTGAATCAAAAGCCCAGTCGTCCTTTCTTAACCAAGCCCATAATACATGGCTTAATTTATTTGAAATTTTATATGTTTTTTTAATAATAAATGGTGTTAACTATTTAACTATATATATTATTTTTTATATTTCAAATAAAGAATGTTTATTTATGTTATTTTATTAAAACAATATGTTTTATATTTAAGCATTTATAAGAAAAAATAATAAAAATATGAGTTAATGCATTAGTATGAGTTAATGTATCACAAATCTTATATATATATTTTAATAATCGTAATTACTATAATAGTAAATATTAATTGAGTATGTCAAGTATGAATATATAAAAAAATATATATGATATAATAAATTTTATATTTCAAACATAGGTACATAATCTTACTTTAACTTAGCTTTTATTATAAATTGTACAACAAAAATATAAATAAATATATACTTAAAATTAAGGTTTTATTTGATAATAAATAGTAAGATTTTGATATAAAAAAAAATAATGATAATGTGTGTTAAAATAATAATTAAAAAACGTGTTTACATTATTTACCTCGTTACGTTATTGTCAATTATATAAGAAAACTCACTACATAATAAAAAAAATTGTTTTAAATAACAAAATATAATAAAAAGCTTATCAATTTTAAGACTGTACAACTAAATTAATATAAATAAATAGATATTAGAATAATATGTTGTTTGGTTTATAATAAAGGGTTAATAGTTACAGTGACCCTTAAAGTTTGAACGAAACTTAAGATTTTCGCTTAAAGTTTAAAATTTTAAATATTAATCCTAAAGTTTGGACGATTTCAAAAATCGTCCATTTCCGTCCTAAGTCTGTTAATTTGGAACGGAAAACGGTCATGTGCCTAGCACGTGACTTCACATAAATATTATAGACCCAATTGCCATCTTTTCCAGCAGCAGGGCTCCTCCAAGGCAGCAGCAACATCAGCAGCAGGGCTCCTCCAAGGCAAATGAGAAGAAGCTTCCACAACATCAGCAGCAGGGCTCCTCCAAGGCGAGGTTTGATTCTCTACCCTCTCAGGCCTTTGCCATGTCGTTTGCTTCCTTGAATGGTGGATCTGCATCTTCTCAGAACCATGACATGTCATGGGTTCATCTGCTGCAGCCATGAGCTTCAATTACCCGAATATGCCGAGCAGTGAGACTCAATCTGAGCTCGATCGAGACCCTGAGCTTTTCTCCCGTCCAAACATAACGAAGGCTTCGAGACATTGATTCTCAAACATAACTTCGAATTCTATGATGTTCCTAGACATTTTCGTGTGATTCATGAGCATGCTCTATTTTTTCACACAAACTTTGATTGGTTGTAAATTGTAGTCGCGAGTCTATTCCACTTATACATGTGAACCCTTTTTAATCTCTGTTCTTCCTCTTCCCTTTGTGTTGTTGGATATCTAGCTATCCATGTCAAGAATCAATTTTTAACGAATTAAGTCAACCCTTTCTGCATAAACCTGCAGAAATAAGATGAACAAGAATATGAGGATGATGAAGTTGAAGTATGATTCATAAACTTTGATGAGAGCTGCTGTTGGGTGTGATTCTCCATGATTGCAGGAACTAAACAAGAAAGCTGCGGTCTCTTTGTTCTTCCCCAGAATATGCTGTGGCTTTCGAATGGGATCTTCGTCTCCGCCTTGTATGGTGGTGGTTTGATGTGAGAGAGAGGAAGAGGGAGAGAGAATCGTGACATGGAGTGTAGGAATTATAGGGCCATTGCCACGGGTCTTGCCCCAACCATGCCGATATTCCCGCAGACGATATTCACGCAGACGACTATTCATGGCGTAAGTATGGTCAGAAACCCATCAAAGGCTCTCCTCATCCAAGGTCCAAAGTATGGTTATAAATTACTTATTACAAACATCAAACACACGAATGTAAATAATATGATTGTAGAATTCATGAAATGTGTTGTAATGCAGAGGCTACTACAAATGCAGCAGCGTGAGGGAGTCACAGCCACCATTGGACTCTTCCAGATGCTGCAGAGTGGAGTTCAAATTTAAGGGCATTTTAGTCTTTAAAATTTAAGTGAAGTCACGTGGTCGGCACATGTCACTTTACCGTTTCAAATAAACGGACTTAGGACGGAAATGAGCGATTTTTGAAATCGTCCAAACATTAGGACTAATATTTAAAATTTTAAACTTTAAGGGGAATTCTTAAATTTCGACCAAACTTTAGGGGCACTTTGACTATTAACCCTATAATAAAAAAACGTCGTATGTTTTTTTTTTGATAATTATGGATTAAAATAATCGCAATAGGTGACAATTAATCACCCAAGTTCAAAATACACAACCAAAACTAGCTAACTTTAACAATTCGCGAAACAGAAAAGCCCACAGCGTCTTTTCGGAGCGCGATAATAGTTTCCTTCGGAGGAGAGCTATGAATTTCAAACACATGTCGCTGATTGAGCGCCATACCCGCCATGATATCCGCTACCGCATTCGCTTCACGAAAAATATGTCTGAACTTCATTCTTTCGAACTGCATCAATAGCTTCCTGCAATCCGCAATGATCGGCATTAGTTTTTGATTTGACATATTTTCATCAGAGATTACCTTATGGGCTAAGAGGGCGTCCGTCTCAAGGTGAATAGATTTTAGTCCGAGTGTCTTTGCCAAAAGCAGTCCGTCTCGGATGGCCCAACATTCCGCAGTGAGACTGTTTGAGCAACCCAAATTCCTTGAGAATCCTGCAATCCAATGACCCATGTAGTCTCGGATTACCCCACCGGCTCCTGCAAAACCTTGATTTCCCTTAGCAGCTCCATCTGTGTTAATTTTAAACCAATTCTTTTCCGGAGGAACCCAACTAATATAAAAAAACGTAGTATGTTGGATACATATGATCACGTTTTAAATTATAATAAATAATTAAAATAGTGTACAATTATTACAAATGTTTTAATTTTGTTTTAACACGACAGAAGAATACATGCATGTGGCAAACACTTCATATGGGATGACTCATCTCACAGTTCTCACTCCATATCCAATCGTGTTGTGGATTCAAGTTTGAAGATTTATCCAATTTATATACGATTAATTATATATAACGGTCAGAAATTGTGTGCCTTCAAATCTATTATTAACAATTTTACTTAAATATTATGGATTATAATCATATTTTACCATATATATACAAAAGTATTATTATTATTATTTTTTGATTTAACTTGTACGTAGTTAGCGAAATTTACATTCACGTATAAAATATATAGAGTGGTTGAAAAATACTATTGTGTATAGTTATGTATTTTACGTGTCATTTATTATACTCTATTTAATGAATTAAGTCCAAACTTTCATGAAAATTACGAAATGGTTCGTAGTGTACTAATATTATATTTTTACAAACGATTCAGTTTTACTTTTTTTAGAAACAATAAACCGGTAAGTAAATAAATTCAACGTCTTAGTGAATTTGAAGGAAAATACTTAATGACTATAGTTATAATTATAAGTAAATATAACTAAATAATTCATATTACATACCATATTATATACCTTAAGAGTTAAGAAATGATAAAACGGCATTACAACCTTTTATATTTATTATGTTTTTTGTGATTCTATATATTAGAATTAGTTAAATATATTTTAACATACTAAAATTAGTTAAAGTATAGGATTAAATACGATATTATCTCAAAATATTTTTTTAAATTTTTAAATTTTCTCTAATATTTAAAAATTATGAAAAATCTTTACTTATAGAATGATTGACATATTCTTTTTCAAGAGAATTCTTTATTATTAGGGAAAATTTAAATGTAATAGTGTATTCAACTTTAAACATACATTATATATATATTGTAAATTGTAATTGTGTCCGACATATAGGATATAATATACTTAGAAACCATTTAATGATTTAATTATTTAACAATCGTTGGTCCCTATAAAGTCAGGAACCCAATTGCATTGGAATAAAGAAGTGCAGTGAATTATATATAAAAAAAGATGTGCAGTCGAATTCACAAAGTCCCACTCCATATCACCAGCTGTCACCTTCCAATAGTGTCTATACTCTATTAAATTATTAATAGTAAAGGCAAACCATAATTTATGGAAAATTATCAAAATAGTTCAATATATTTGCATTTTTTTATGATGTTTAATATTTCAATACATTTAAAAATGATGGTAATCGACCTCTGTTACTTTTTTGTTAAAAAATTTCGTTAAATATTTTTTATATTTGCAAAATTAACTAATTATGTTTCTAAGTGTTACAATTAAACCCTACAAACTTACAATAACATTTAAAACAAGTTCCGACTCAATTCGTGTCACACTGGGGTCCCCTAGTCACGGTCTGAACCCAGATCAGGTCACCCAACCATGATGACATGGTATGAGCTTGGACCCGGACCATAGGAACCCCGATTGAGACTCAATTGGAGCCCCAATCGTTTGAACCGAACCTGACCCCAGACCAGGTCGCCCAATCATGGGGATCTGGTATGGATTCAGACCCAGAGCATAGAATCGCCGATTGAGGCTCAATTGGAGCCCCAACCGTTTGATCCGAACTTGGTTGGGTTCGGTCCAAACCGATTAGGGCTCCAATTGAGTTCCATTCGGGGTCATATGGTCTAGTTTCGAACCCAGACCATAGGACCCCCGATTGGACCGAACTCAACCATGTTCAGTTCAAACGGTTGAGATTCCAATTGAGCCCCAATCTGGGGTCCTATTGTCTGGGTCCGAGTTGAGTGTGACTCGAATCGACTAGGGGACTCTCAGTGTGACTCGAATCGAGTTGGGACTTGTTTGAAACATTAGTGTAAGTTTGTAGTATTTAATTGTAACATTTAGAAAATATTTGGTTAATTTTGTAAGTATAAAAAATATTTAACGGAATTTTTTAAACGAAAAGTAAAATAGATATCAATTACAATCATTTTCATGTTGAACCAAAAATAATCGTTTGAGTTGAAAACTCATTTTCGTCAAACATGTTAGTACTATTTTCAGACTTTTTTCTTTTATATATATTATTTTTATTATTAAGATATATAATTTCTTGTCATGCAAATTAAAATAAATCATTTTCCTCTTTTTTCAGTGATAAAGTTTTTTTTAATAGTTGAATATTAATTTCCGCTGCTTTGCTTAGCTGTCTAATTTTGATTAGTTACATGAGTGTGAGTCTGTGACCTGTCACCGATGGTAGCACTTAATTTTCTTCCCAACGACTTTATAGTCTCCTTTCCTCTCCGCGTCTCCAGCACAACTCCGAGCTCTCTTCAACATCAACCATGGCGTCCCCTCACTGCAACTCTGCAACTTTTCTACTCCTTTCTCTCTTCATTCTGACGGTCGGGACCTCACATTCACTGACATGCACTTCACAGAAGCTCAACAAGACGTACGAAACGTGCACGGATCTCCCAGTTCTCGGGGCGTACCTTCACTACACCTACGACGCAACCAACTCCTCCCTCTCCGTCGCCTTCATCGCCCCCGCCTCCAACAGCTGGGTCGCCTGGGCCATCAATCCTATTGGTGTCGGCATGGTCGGAGCTCAAGCTCTAATGGCTCTCAAACCAGGTACCATCACACTGACGTATAGCAAGATTGCATAACAAAATTTGTGTAGCACAATAGGCAAAAACATTATTCTGACGGTTGTCTGTTGGTCATTTCTAGCTAGTGGATCCATAATGGTGAAGACGTACATTATATCCTCGTACCACTCCATTGTTGAATCCAAACTCTCGTTCGATGTCTGGGATCTGAGCGCCGATGTGTCGAACGGAAGCGTGAGGCTGTTTGGGTCAGTGAAGGTGCCGATTGGCGGCGCCACCGTGAACCAAGTTTGGCAGGTGGGTAGCTCCGTCGATGGAACCAGTCCCAAGATCCATGACATGAAGCCAGATAATAGAAACTCTAAAGGGACCATCAAACTGGTTGCTACTGCTCCTGCACCTACTCCAGGTCCGAGCAGTGGCGGTGCTAGCGGTCTCTCTCCGGCGGCATCTCCAGTGTCTGTTGTTTCTCCGGCGGCATCTCCAGTGTCTGTTGTTTCTCCGGCGCCAGCAAATGGTGCTCCGACGGCGATCTTGAAGGGCGGTATAGTTAGTGCTGCTGGCATAGTACTGTTGATGAGCTTGGTTTTATTATGAGGGGTTGTGTTTTAATTTTTCTAATTAATGAGATTATTTATGGAAGGGATTTTCGTCGGCCGTGGCCCGTTTTAATTTATATCATTTTGCTATTCGACTGTACATATTTAACATTTATTTATAAACATATCATATACCTTTTTTTTTATATAGGTTATGAAGATATATTTACAAGTATATTAAAAAGAAATCACTTATATAAGTTCAACTTTAAAAAAATGAGTAAAAACATTTATTTAACTATCAATATAAAAGTGTGAAAATTCGGGTCAAGTAAATACTTGAAAACTTAATTAAATTAAGGAGTGGAAAAATTATTTACCTGAAAAAGAACATCTTATTTCTTATTCTCCTGTCTTGTCTTTTATTTTCAGTTACAAGACCAAACAGCTGTAATGTCATGTAATATAATAATAATTTTTTACTAGACCTCACTTTAATTACTCGTTACCATCCAACTCTAACCGCTGCCTTACCAAAGTTAATATCACCACTACCATCTTTTTCCTCCCCCTGGTCTCTTGCTCTTGTATTCTCTTCTCTTCTCTTCACCACCCAACGCGAAATCAATGGCGTCTCTGGCTGATCTGTCCTTCTTCTGCGGCTTGTCTCTGTTCCTACTTCCTTATACCACGGCCCTCACATGCTCCACCCAGAAATTCACCAACAACAAGCTCTACGCCAGCTGTCTCGACCTCCCATCGCTCGACTCCTACCTCCACTTCACCTACGACGACGCTAACTCCTCCGCCGATATCGCTTTCGTATCGTCTCCGAAGAATCCCAGCGGATGGATTTCCTGGGCGATCAACCCGACCGCCACCGGCATGGTCGGCTCGCAGGCCCTGATCGCCTTCAAGGGTGCCTCCGGCGCCATGACGGTGAAGACATACAATGTTAAGTCGTACGGAACGCTGGAGGAATCCAAGATCTCGTTCGAGGTCTGGGACATGGCTGCTGAGAATGTCGAGGGGATCATGAAGATGTATGCGAAGCTGAAGGTGCCTGGGGATCCGACGATGATAAACCAGGTGTGGCAGGTGGGGGCCTCGGTTACGGACGGTACTCCGGACGCGCACGACATGCAGGCCGCGAATATGATGTCAAAAGGAACGTTGAATTTGGTTGCGGGACAGAGCAGCACTGTCGCCGGAGGTGGCGATGAGTCCAGGTCGAAGAATAAGAATGTGGGTTTTTACCCTTCTACTTCAGTTATCAATTACCTTCTTTTCCCATCATTTTCATTAGATTTAAAATATTGCATGGTATAGTTGAATTGAAGAGCAAAATTCCATAGCAAGGGGCACAAATTGGTGAAGAATATGAATATTTGGGTAGGTAACTGTAAGTAAAGAGATTGATCTTTGACTGGAGGTTTAAATTTTGAATATTTTAGCTAATCTTGGTTTAAAAAAAATGAACCTTAAGTCGAATGAATCCGTTATGAATAACCTGTTCTTGAATAGTCTTGTTCCTTTAATTTCGATCATCTACAGTCACCTTAACTAGTTCTGGAAATTTTGATCATTTGCAATAATCTGTCTCTTTTGTTTGACGGTAGTTCTTGATTTTTCTCATTTTTTGGGGTAAAAGAGTGCTTTTTAGTCATAGAAAAAGCTAGATTGGCATAACATTGTTTTTTTATGTCTAAATCTGTGAAATTTCCAACCTTGTGAACTCTGTTGTTTCTCAGATTCATGGAATCCTCAATGCAGTGAGCTGGGGAATCATGTTCCCTATAGGAATGATCACAGCTAGGTACCTACGAACTTTCCCATCTGCAGATCCAGCATGGTTCTACATACATGTTTCCTGTCAATTTTCTGCTTATGTTATCGGAGTTGCTGGTTGGGCAACCGGTCTCAAGCTCGGGGGCGAATCAAAGGGGATTGTGTACTCCACACACCGCAACCTGGGAATCGCCCTTTTCGCCCTTGCCACTGTTCAGGTAATGAATGAATTTTTTTTTTGGGCCATCCAAGAATTAATCTTGGTTACATCGAGAATCGATTGGTTACATCGAGAATCGATCTCGTGACCGGTGATACCGTTGGACCAAGTGTCCATTGGTAGGTAATGAATGAATCATAGCCTTGAAATGGATTATACATACAGTTAACTGTCAGTTTGTTCTCTTGATTAGGGCTGATCATGGGCGGTCCGGTCCGGAAGGCAAGACCGAGATCGAAATTCGGTCTTGCCTTCTGGAGGACCGAGACTAACCTCGGCCAAAAAAGTCCGCCTAAGTCGATCTTTCTTGACTCGGGCCGATCTCGGTCCTGGACCGAATTTTACACCAAAAAACAAAACTGAATTTGTCCAAATACAAACGTCATTGGAGTCAAAGTAACAAAATTACAAAGTACAAATCAAAGTAATAAACACACAAAATTCTAAACAAAGTTCATTTTCTTCCATAGTTCCAAACATATATCATTGATTTTTAGGGGTTGTATAGTAACTTCGAGCCGGTCCGGTCCTAAACAAAAAAACCATTCGCTCGGTCTCGGTTCTAATTGGGCCGGTCTTGTCGGGAATTCAATCCTACAGTCTTTTTTTTATCAACTCTGCTGTTGATTATAACCTTTGTGTCTGTTCCTACTACAGATGTTTGCGATGTTGATTCGACCGAACAAGCAACACAAGCACCGCGTATACTGGAACATCTACCACCACAGCATCGGATACTCCATCCTCACTCTTGGCATTGTCAACGTATTCAAGGGTCTCGATATCCTTCAACCTGGCGATAAATGGAGATCAGCTTACGTCATCCCGCTGGTCGTTCTTGGTGGGGTTTCAGTGTTTTCTGAAATAGTGACTTGGATGGTTGTCGTGAAACGAAGGTCGCGCAAGTCCAGCAAGCTGCACAACGGATACGATAATCATGGAGAAAGAAGGCAAGAGATGCAATCGTTATAAGAAGATTGGAATTGTGTTTCTGCAAGAACATCACCTCAGATATCCCTCCTCGCTACAGCTGTGTTAGCATCTGTACGAGGTTTCCAGTCCAGTTCTATTTGTGTTTTCAGGACATGATATATATAAAGTTGGGTTGGTCTGTCTTCAAGAATCTGACATGCAGTAGTTCGTTCGTCTGTGTATGCAATTCATCCATTTTCAGACTTGCTTTATTTACCCTAATATTTTAGGGTTTGTTTCATCTGATTGATTCCATAGAGTTCCAAATGGACAACTTTGGATCCAACATTCGAATTTTTGACCTATATATACCATAAACAAAAAAGAATTACGGAAATATTATTAATTTTTTAACAAAAACGAAAGTATACCCACGTGCAAATCCTATTCGCGGGTGGGTTAATTATTGTTATATTTTTTGTTGTAATTGATTGTTCGTTAGGTTGAGTGTCTCATTATGTGTAATCGAGATGGATTTTGTATGTTAGAATTTTGTATTTTAACTATTAGATTTTTTATATTGCATCTAGAATTTTTATAATATTGTACTATAACAATTCAATTCAAATTTCGTATTTTACAATTTTATTTTTTAATTAAAATCAATTACAACTTTTTTTTTAAAAAAATGCAGCAATTACACATAATTAAACAACAATTACAACTAATTAAAATCAGCAATTGCAAAAACAAAAAATATCGTCACCAACGAATATCATTCGCGGGTGACGTTTAAATACTCACCCCTTCTCATGTGGCAAAAAAATAATTTCCACCCGCGAATGAGATTAACGGGAAAGTATAATTTCATTTTTGTTAAAAAATTGAAAATATTTTCGTAATTTTTGTTTTATTTAAGGTATATATCGGTCAAAAAATTCCATTATTCAATCGAATGAATTCAGCATTAACTTTAATTAATACCTAAAGTTGCTTTTTTTCGAATAATTAGTAAATGTTTCACAACACAAATAAAAAAAAAGTTATTGAGTGTCACTGTATGGTAAGTGTCTTGACAACTCAACTTGGACATAAGGTGGAACTTGTCTGTTTATTGTGTTGATTTGAAGTTGTAACCGACCATTATTATCTTTATGAGCTTTACTCGAAAAGCTGAAATGGCCAATTTCATTTCACCAGATGGGGGTGACTTTATTAAAAAGGTTAAGACTACTTTTTAATTTTATAAAATTGCTTTTCTAATTTCATAGTTAGCGTTTTCTAGTGCGAGATATTTTTCTTTAAAATAACTTATTATTTCGTTTTGTCTTAACAATTGCAATTTATCCAACTAAATTGATGACAATAATAAATCTACCTCCTCCCATTGGGAAGTAAAACTAAAATCTATTACCAAAGACGTAAGCGTGACAGCAGAGGAACGTAATGGTGGCGCTCTCATCATCTGTTTATGACGCTGAAGGAACGTCACCGTTTCATCACCCTAGCCTTAGCGGTTCAGTATTGGTCAAAAAGAGACCTAAATAATACCATTGGAAAGACCAAATTCCATAATGTACAGTAGGGAATAAAAAAGCCTTGCCGACAAGACCCGCCCAAATTCCATAATGTACAGTAGGGAAGAAAACCTATAAATTTATGGCGTAACCCTTGAAATATTAGTAATTCATAACCTTGAAGCATTCTACAACCATTGAATCGGTTCCATAAGGAAAGTGCGACGGAAGACAAGAAGCGAGCGAATTCAAGATCTAAATTTCGGTGATTTTTTTGTTGTCAATCCAGTTGTTTGTTTTACCAAAAAGTTCGATCCGAGACCGACTCAAGTCAAGCAAGACCGATTCAAACGTTATTTTTTGTCAAAGTCGATCTCGGTCCTCCAGATGTCAAGACCGAAAATTCGATCTCGGTCCGGCCTCTAAGTCCGGCCTCTAAGTCCGGCCCCACCCACCCATTATCAGCCCTAAGGCCTAATGTCCTCTACTCAGGAATGGAATTTGTAAATAAGAGTATACTAAAAATCTATATGTTGTTTGTTACAGAATAATTAAATTATATCTGTAATTTTTAATATGCATATTATAATATTAGGTTGCAAATTATATTATGTACATAAATAATCAAACTCTTTCATTACAAACTCCTCATATACACGACTCTATTTCTCCAGTATGCATAAATGGAGATCCTGATGACCATCATCAGTAGCTCGGGAAAGGAATCACATCCCTCACGTCTGTCAATCCGGTGGCGAACAGAATCAGAAGATCGAACCCTAAACTGAAACCCGACTTCATCACCGTCCCGTGCCTTCGTAGATCCAAGTACCATTCATATTCTTCCCTTGACAAACCCAGTTCTTGTATCCTTTATAACCACCAATGGAGAGAGATATGAATGAAGAAGAAGAAGAAGAAGAAGAAGAATCAACAACAGACAGAGTTTAGATATAACAATCATGATCAAACCAAATTACCTTTGGCTTAGTAAATTCATCCTTTCCTCATTCTGGCTTCCTTCAATCAATTTCCCTATCTGATCATAATATATAGGGAAATTCAGTTCAGTGATTTCGAAACAAAGCTTATAAAACAGATTGGTTTTGCAGAAACTAGATCACCTTAGGGACAACCATGTCAAATGCTGATACTGTCTTTCCATCATCGTTAAGCCGAACATAGAACGGTTTTACTTCTCGAGGGTAGTTGTATATGATTATAGGGGATTTATAGATCTCATTGCACAAATAACTGTCACAAGACAAACCAAATGTAAGTCCTTGAAGAGAAGGTGGGAAACTCACAGATTTTTGGTAGACAAGAGTACTTTAGATGTTCTGTTGTCAATGCCAATCCGTGGTGTTCGGTCTTTATCTCCATCTTATCTTTGGCCTGCAAGCAAAAATATCAGATGGAAAGCAATAACACTATGAAATAGATGTGCTTGAAAGTTAATATTAGTAACCTTGGTTAGGGACTCCACTGCTTCAGCATAAGTGATCTTCAGAACAGGTGTTGAGATGATAGATTGAAGACGATGGATGCTGTTCTCGTCAATCCTCTTGCAGATGAATTTCATATCTTCATTGCAATTGTCCAAGACCCACTTGCATAGGAACTTGAAGAAGTCATCAGCACAATTCATGGCATCCTGACAAAGAAATTACATCAGATAATCATTACAATTTCAAAACTTCACGTCAATTGAATTTAAGATATAAAAATTTAACCTCTAACTCTGCAAATGCCATTTGAGTCTCGACCATCCACATTTCGGCCACCTGTTTAGGCAATTCTGTTCTTGCTGCTCTAAATCTTGGCCCGAATGAATAAACATTTCCAAGAGCAGAGGCATAGCTTTCGAGATGAAGGCGTCCATTTACAGTAAGGTACATATTAGGATGGGAATTCCCAGAACTATCTGGTCCCTCGGATTGAAGGGACTTTGATTTTTCTCTTGCTTCAAGTTGTGATACTAACTCGTTGGTTTTCTTTAAATCTTGAATAGCAATGGCAAGTGCTTCTTTGTTGCTTTTAGTTCTATTGAGTTCTTCAACTCTTGCAGCCTTCTCCTTAACAGCAGCCTTAATGACATCGAGGCTGACACCATCACTGACCTTGCTGAGAGTCGAATCAGCCCCACTTCCTGTAATTGAAAGAGCGAGCTTTTCACTGAATCCTTCAGAATCAGTGCTTGTGATTATCGGAACTTGCACGTCAAGAAATCCATGGTTTCTGAAGAATTCGTTAGTTGCAAGTGAAAGGGAACTGCGAATCCTCATAACAGAAGCAACCTGCATGCAGAATGGAAAAATACATATATGTATATATCAGACCATGTCTTCTGTAGATCAATAGTATCTTGAGTTCATTGTTTAGAACAGAAAAAGAAGAACACAGTTCTATACTACTACTGTGAATTAATCAGAGATTCGATGGAAAATGACCGTAGTTGTGCGAGGTCGAAAGTGCAAGCAGCTCCGTAATATATCCAACGGTAAGCGTTTCTTAGTAAGCATGTAGCTGCTTGAATCAACCGTTCCAATGTGAATAACTTTATCTGCTCTAAGCTCAAGAGCATGTTTTCCTTGCGGCAATGGCTGCCTGAGTATGCCTTCAACCAAGATACAAGTTCCAGTTGCAAGAACCTGATTCGGGGGAGCCAAGGAGGATTCCACCGCAACCTGGAAAAACAAAGGAGATAAGTAAAAACAGCTCAGAATGGACATGAACCCAATAAACTGGAGATGAATTAACCATTTTGAACAGACAACAACTACAGTTACCATTTAACCATTGAATTAGCATTAATAGTAAGGACGCCACATTGGGTACATCAAATCTTAACGTACCTGAAGGCTAGCAACACAAGAACCATCACTAACTTGAAGGAAAGCAATCGAAGGCAAGGGCTTTGGAAGGGGAGCCACCAGCCTCGGCCTTGCACGTTGGTCACCTCTAAAGAAAACCTTAATGATAGGCCTGAAAAACGGCAGATGTGACTGGAGAATCTCAGCACAGCTCAAATTCGTCGTCTCCGCGCGTCTACCCTGAGGCGCGAAAGTGGGCGGCGAAGGAGGCGAATCTACCTTCACCTCTTTGGAGGACTTGACCCACCCACCAATCACGACTTTCTCCCCCAGAAACCCTAACCCGCCATCATCGCGCTCCAGGATCGTCTTCAGAAGCACGCGCTTCGAGTATTTCCATGGCGCCAAAGAATGGGTAGTGGGCGGTGCGGTCTCCTGGGGTTGGATTGAGTCCATTTAGGGTTCCGGAACCGAAAAAAATTGAACTTTGGAAACGATAAACTGACTCTGAGGTGTTTGGGGAACTGGAGATGGGAAGTTGGGAGAGACATGGTGCGTGAGAAGAGGTAATATAGAAGCTTGGAGATGGGGATGAAGAGAAGGATGCTTTGCTTTGCCTTGTGAAGGGATTGTGGAGGAGAGAAGATGAAGTCTGAAGGAGAAGGAAAGGGATAGTTTCTCAGCTTCGAACGTCTCATCTGATGAATGCTTAGCGCACACCAAAGAGAGAGACTGGGAGGGTTTTGGTATTGTTTGAAGGAACAGGATTCGCGGGAGTTTTCATACTCTTCGACTCAAACTGTTTCTAACGGGCGTTTACAGTTGGAAATGCTTGGGCCCTAAAAATCGAACCGAAGCTGCTCAGTCCACTATTTTGGGCTTTGTCGGCCCACAAAAAGCCCATTATGATATTGTTTATTAGAGACCCAAATATGATGATTAAAAAAGATTGGCTGGACCGAATTCACTACAAGACTGGGTCGAGACCGGATCGACTAGGACCAAGGTCAAGCAGACGTTTTTTTTTCCCCTTCAAGGCCGGTCTCGGTCTCATACTTTTTCCCCCAAAGCTCGACTAGGACGGGGCTGACCTGACCTTGAAGAAAACCCTAGAAATTCATGGTGTAACCCTTGAAATACTAGTAATTCATGAACTTGAAACATTCAACTACCCTTGGATCGGTTCCATAAGGGAAGTGGGACAGAAGACAAGAAGCGAGCGAGTTCAAGACCAAAACTTCGGTGATTTTTTTTTGCTAATACAACTGTTTTTTTTTACCAAATTTTTTGATCAAAGACCGAGACCGGTCCGAGTCAAGCAATACCAACTCGAGCGGACTTTTTTAGCCAAAGTCGGTCTCGGGTTCTCCAGATGTCAAGACCGAAATTTCGGTCTCGGTCCTGCCTCCAATACCCGCCCGGACAGGCCATGATCAGCCCTAGACCAAAAGTATATTTGCAGCTTAGATCATCCACAATTGTAGCTCTCGTAAGATGATAGCCATGATCCTGTTCTTATAAAAGTTGTTTTTACTTTTTACTCTTAAGATTTGTTACTGATAATAATAAGCTTATAAGCATAGAATATGAACAGTTAAGTAGTTTTACGAAAGAAAAAGAATTATCACTCTGTTAAAATATAGTTACTGCATGATCCATAGGTTTCATTCATCAACCAGCTACAACTCCATTACGCCGACAACATAAACAAACCGTTGATTCTAAACTGTTGCGTCTCTCTCTAGCTCGTTCAAAGGATCACATCCTATGCTATATTAATAATCCTATGTACGAGGAAATGGTTCCATGGAGTGTAAAAAAGCTGTCTTGTTCCACATTATACAGCACAGATTGGCAGCACACAGCAAGTAAAGAAGCTCAACCATGATCTCTTCTTCTGCAACCAACCACGAACATTCATAAAAACAGTATCATATAAATGGATATGATTGAAGAATGGAAGAGCCATAATTCCCTACCTTTGTAGTTTTAGCAGAGAGGGGCTCAGGAGAGATCTTGTAAAGGTCTTCGTCCACTGATTTTGGTGTACGTTTTCGTACGAAATCCGAACTGGGTGCCTCCTTAAGCTTCTTCAACACCCAACCATCACTCTCTTGGGCACAGTCGTCTTTCTTGGCTTCTGATTTTGCCTATATTTTCATTACACAAAGAGATAATCATCACAAAGGGTTATGGGAGTAAAAGGGTTATACGAAAACATATAAATATAGGATCGGTTTGAAAATAAGTGACTAAGTGAGTACCTTTTTACGGCGAGGAACGACGATCATGGCCGGGATGACGTTATTGGCATATAGGTCACCCGCGACGTAGAGATCCCGGTCTTCGGAGTAGCTGCAGCGGAGAAATTCGGCCGGACGCGCCGTCTCGAAGCACTGGGTGAAGGGGAGGCCGTCGTCGTAGCAGTCCCAGCTCCCAAATGCCGGGATTTGACATCTCCGGTAACAATCCTGGAAATACCAAACATTTTCGTTGCGAATTGGAGAAGTGATAACGTTGAAGATGAAGAAAATGTAACAGAGCTTACATCCATGTTCATGGTGTTGAAGAGGCGGCACTTGGAGAGAAGAGGTTGATGGTGGAATTGCAGAGAATTATGAACTTTGAATATTTGTGGGGTTTTCTGTCGCATCTTTGTTGCTTTTTATATAGGTGGAGCCGTGGACGTGGTGAGAATAAGTTGGGAGCGAATTGCAGTTTTGGTCCTTTACTATAGTATTATGCAACTATAGAGCCCTTAACATTTAGACGTCGTAAGATAATCCCTCTAACTAATGAAAATGGACCAAATATAACCACCATTCTCAAGGTGGAATTAGTTTAGAGGCAGAGGTGGATCCAGTGTGCATTGTGTGGGGTCCTAGGACCCCACTTGATTTTGTTTTTTAAAAAAAAATTATCTACTTATATCCTGAGTATAATTTTAACAATCTTGTTAGGACACCACTAAATATTTATTAAGGACACCATTTAACATAAAATGTTGCTAGATTGTGGAAAAATTAATTTATTCAAAAGAAGTCAATGGTTCAAGTCCCATTACTTAATTTTTTTTAAAAGAGGTTAATGGTTCATTTCGTATTATAATACATTTTGTTATCATTTTCTTTAAAATTGTCATGTATTTATATTAGTGTTAATAGATTCAATGTTACCACATGTTTGGGTCAAGTGATCGGATGGTACCGTATATTTTTTTGATGTGGTCAAATAGTATGTTATATTTGGAGAATGTTGTCGTACGGTATTCTGTTAGTCAATCGTTAGATTTTTCTATTAAATGGTATATGTCACTAGTACGTTAGCGCCACGTAGATATATAATATAATATTTAATTTAAAAATAAAAAAATAGGAAAATTTAAAAAAAAAAAGGAAAATTATAAAAAATATTTAAAACTTTATATATTAATAAAATTATTTTTTATTAATTTATGTTTGTTTTTTTAAAATCGAAAACTAAAAAAACAAAACAAAAAAACTAGGGTTCGACCATTGGGGTCCAGTTGACCCAGCCTAGGGTCCAACCCTAAGCTGGGTTGGACCCAGCCCTAGGTTCGACCCTGGCTGGGTCAATTGGACCCCAAGGGTCGAACTGCGTTTTTTTTTTTTTCAGTTTTCGATATTTTTAAAAAATAATTTTATAAAAAAATAATTTTTATTAATATACAAAATTTTAAAATATTTTTTTATAGTTATTTTTATTTTTCATCTGCCACAGCAGTGCCACGTCAGCCTTCTGTTAGTTAAACTTAACGACAACAGTAATTTGGACTAAATAACAACATTATGAAAACATAAAGTACCAATAAACAATATAGGAATATCATGCGATAATATGACTCAAACATATGGTACCATTGTATCTATTAACCATTTATATTAAAAGCATTGTAATTAAAATTATACCTTTTATTTTGACCGAAATAATATTTTCGTTATAATAAATAAGTTCAATTTTTTTTTTAATACTAGGAACCCACTCAGTCAGGAGGTTCCTATATCCGCCGCTGTTTAGAGGGGGTAATAAATAATAATATGGTAGTAGTCTAACAGTATCATAATAGTTTAATATTTTTAAAAATATCTCTGTTTATATATATATAAAATGATTGAAATGAATGTTATATATAAATAGCACATGTAAACTGGAGCATTCCACGTATCTTGGTTCCCCGTCCATCCATCCATCCATAAAACACTTTCATGGTCCATGCAAACAGTATGATGGAGATGGGTCAGAACTCACAAACCATCTACCTCTCCTCTGCAGTTCCTTTGAAATTTGACATTCAAAAGGGACCTCTCATGGAGAAAGAAACAAGAACGTATACATATAGATATATAGATATAATATCCTAACTTAATTACACAGATGAATTAATGCTTCAAATTCAAATACCCTAATTTATTCTGTTTGGTTGAAAAGAAGGTAAGAAAGATCATAACAGACGAAGCCTGTGAACACGAAGAATACCAATTTTATGTACAAATGTTGCAGATGAGCTGAACTGGGTAAATATAAATAGAACAGAGGGATCCAAAGCCATACAGATACCAACCATGGCCAAACCAAAGTCTTCCTCTACAGCAGCTAGCTACCAGAAGACAGACAGACACAGACACAGACACAAACACAGATTGGTAAGTAATAAGAGAGAGAAAGGGTTCTGTCTCTGTACAGAAACCTTTTTCTTTTCTTGTGCTTTACCTTCTTTCTTTCTGTCAAACTGTATTAAATTCTATCCCTTTAGCTTTTACCAGGTCTTTGCCTTTGCCCCTGATCTTCTGCATATTCCAAAGCAAACTTCCTTCTCTTCAGCAGCTACTAACTGTATAGTGTATTCATTAGTACAAAAGAAATGTGATTTTAACGTAGAAAAACGGGATCATAATTTTGTATGTCTGTATGTAGGGGTATGATATAAGAATCTTTCATAAGAAGTCCATCCCCTAGAAACCCTAGAGTAAGTTGATCCTGATTAATGGAGTTTCGAAACCCTAAGTAGCTTTCATTATAACTGTTTATCAAAAGCATGAATACTATATATTCAACGTTTATAACTGTTTAACTGTAATCGCTTTCATTATCCCCAGCTTTATTCATGTTCTTCAGTCTCTGATGCATTGATCACACGCGTACACAGTAGCTAGCTTCGTGCTCTGTGCTTCTTGCCGTTTTGATTCATTAAGAAATTGAATACCACGCAGTGCAGAAATGGGGTCAAAACTCTGCAGAATTCCAACAGAATTTTATTAAATGCAATTGGGGACTGTGATGCAGAAAAGGGTAAAAAAAGCTTTCTTCACTTTCCTCGAACAACTTGTTCAATAATACCATTCAAATGAGGACAGAAGGTAAGAGGAGGAGACAGTAAATATTGTCTCAATCTAATATTAATATAATGGAAATGTATGAAAATTGTACAATATTTTTTACAAAAATAACACAAATAATTGTTTTTGGTTCAACATGATTGAAAATGATATTAATAGGTACTTTCGTTATTTTTCTGTTAAAAAAATCCGTTAAATATTTATTTTCGTTACTTTTCTGTTAATTAAATATTTTTCTAACTGTTACAATTAAACCCTACAAACTTATACTAATGTTTCAAAAAAGTCCTGACTTGATTCAAGCCATACCGGGGGTCCCCTAGTTAGGGTCCGAACCCATACCAGGTCACCCAACCCTGGGGACCCGGTCTAAGCTCGGACCCAGACCATATCCCCATGGTTTGTAGATATGGTATGTGTTCAGACCTAGACCATAGGACCCCAATTGGGGCTTAATTGGAGCCCCAATCAAGGGTCCTATGATCTAGGTCCGAGCTCAGGCCAGGTTCCCAGGTTTGGGTGACCTGATCTGAGTTCGGACCTTGAATAGGGGACCTCCGGTGTGGCTCGAGTCGTGACTTGCTTGAAACATTAGTGTAAGTTTGTAGAGTTTAATTGTAACATTTAGAAAAATATTTGGTTAATTTTGTAAATATGAAAAATATTTAACAAAATATTTTTTAAAAAATTAACGGAAGTACCAATTACCATAATTTTCAAACATGTTGGACCATTAACCATCACAAAAAAAAAGTTGCAACGAAAACCATTTTATGATTTTGAGCAATCGTGTTGGGCATTTTTTAGACTTTTCTTAGTATAATATAATACATACATACAAACATCCTTAATTAACAGTTGTTGGATATATATATGTATAAATTTATTTTATTTACATAACATGCAGATATTGTTGGCGATGTATTAAATATCATTAATCATCTTTACTTTTTCTTGTAATTATAATTGTCATAATTATGTTATGATTAGGGATCTTGAGTTTTGAAACAAATATCGTAGAAAACGGATTGGTAATTATATAATTGCAGTCCAATATATATAAATTTGTCTGCTTTTTCTTTATTCTATTTCGTTTGGAGTCTTATGCTGCTTTGCAACAAAATGACAATAGAGGCTTCTGAATACAATACTTATTCAGACATTCAAACCTTACCTTTGACAGAGGGAGGAGATTCACTATATAATCTAGTTACGTTGTTGTCACATACAGTTTTTTAAAATATTTAAAACTATATAGAATATTTTTATTCACAATTTCGAATTTATGAAATAGTTGAAAAATAAACCTTTTATTTGATTAATTAATATAATAATACAAATTTCATCTTCCATTTTTTTAATTAAACTTTAAAAAACCCAAAACGCAGTGTTTCGGTCAAAAAAATACACAGAAGGACTTGAGATCAGCTTCTAGTTGGACTGGGATTGGGTCCAACCGAATTAAAAAATTTAAAGAATAAGCTATTTAATTCGGCTTATAAAATTATTGGCCATCGAAGTATATAAATAATTCAATCATGTTTGCTCAATACTGATAAGTGATAATGGAGAAAAAAAAATATAACGTTTGAATATCACGCGCCCAGTTCTGATGCGTTAGAGTTCAAGCAAGCTGATGTGGCGTGAGGAGTGCACGTCAGAGCTTGATCACGCTGATGTGGAGAGAATAGAAGTCCATCCAAATTTTGTATCCAATGAAATTTTTATTTTTTTCACAACAACTCGATTAATAAAATCCAATGGAGCACAATTATGCAGTCAATGGAAAAGTATGTTGTTTATAATTTGTTCTTATGAAAAGTTATTTTAGAATTTGCACAATTATTCAATCAATGGAAAAGTGTATTGTGTAGAATTTGTGCTTATAAAAATTATTTTTGAATTTGCATTTGTTTTAAATATTTTAATAAACTTATGAAATTTTATCATCTTTTAAAATATCCGGTCTCGAGTAAATAAATCTGTCTTATACGGATTTTTATAGTAATTTTAATTTCAAACTCTATGAAATTTAAATTTCACGTTCGACATTTTTAGGAGCGAAATTTTGTTTGGACCGACCCAAACTCATCCCTAGCCGTACATACTATATTTTTACCTATTTCAAGTTTAAGGACTTGGCCAAAAGAAAAAAAATGTTTAAGGAATAACAACTCTAATTAATAAGATAAACCACACTTTTAAGTTTTAACATCTTTTTTCATTAGTGTGGTGTGAAATTCTCTCATAGGTCATACCTAACAAAATTCCTTTTGGCTAACCATTTATTTTTTAAATAAATAAATATATATATATATACTATTTAAAGAAAGTCAAAATTTAACTAAGGGAGTTCATGAGTGGAACTAGAGTCTTTATCTTCTCCTTTTTTTTAATAAATAAATAAATTGAAATAATAATATATTATTTTTCGATTAAAAATACTGTGTTTTTTTCTGACAATTGCAATAGGCCAAGAAAGTTGGAAAATATAAAATGTACTACTAGATTAATAAATGTTTTATAAAGTGTGCTCTGAATATATTAATAAAATAGATGGTATGATGACAGTTAATATAATTTAATTCACTGAATTCATCTACGGTTATTAATCCAAAAATATATTTTACTTATTCCATCATTGTTTATCCATAACTTATTGAAATTGTATGTAAACTTTATATTATTTTTTAAGTTTGGTTAAGAAAATTAATACTATATTTATTAAATTTATTATTTTTTTAATAAAAAAATCTTCTGAATGGAATGCTTTCAATCCATTTCCAATTTTTGTAAACGGTAGTTTTTTATTTAAGAAGAAAATATATCTCATCTTTTAGAGGAGCCGAGTTCATAAAACACGCCCCACTCCTCGTCCAATAGTCGAGCTAGGGCCGAAATGGGAATCCTGCATGTTCACCTCCAGGTACATTTGGAAGGCCATATGCAAAACTGAGTTCGAAGGAACGCATTTGAACCCCACATACGTAGTTGAGGAGATACACTGAACACTGCATGAACACATGAGGTCGGGACACACACAGACCGTGCAGTAAACCAGACCGAACCAGCGATGAAAGAACTGAACAATGGAACGATCCAGATCAATTATGACGCGTTGTGGTGCCCAAGAACACACACGACAGGTATCGGGGTGGTGGCGTGAAACGGGGAAGGGAATGTCATCGGAGGTGTGAATAACAAATTACGAAGTGATAACATAACGACAATGGAGGCGTTGACTACACATGAGGAGATCCGACTAGCTAAGGAGAAGGGGTGGAACAACGTCGTCATAGAGTCGGACTCACAGGTGGTGAATGGTGATAAAACAACTCCGTGAATGAGTGACCGAATGGAGAACCGCAACACTAATCTCCAACGCATGAGCACTAGCGACTGAGATCGACCAAGTGCAATGGCGAGCTATCCCGAGGTTGGCGAATGAATGCGCAAACTGAATCACGAAGCAAGCTAGAATGGAAGTGCGTCTAAACGATTGAGTCTCCCGACCCCCACTCTCACTTATCTGTTTATTAGCTAATGATTGCAACAATGAACTCCCGTGACATAATGTCACGCCGTTTTATTTCATTAAATGAAACGAGTATTTTAACCCCAAAAAAATAGCCGCTCAGACTCCGAGGAAAGGAATATTTTACCAAAACATACCTCATTTCATAAATATATACCAAAATGTCTTCAATTGTAAAATAAATACAAATTTATATCTACCCTCAACTTGAGTAAGGCCTACATATCAAGGAGAGTATTTCCAAATAAGGAGAGTCTCTCAACTTCTATAAAACTCAAACTTATTCTCTTCATAGTTCATAACTTGCTTGGTATTTTCATTAAGATCAAGTGTAGTAGTATTTTTTTTATTAGTTTAATATTTGATATGTAAACATCGATTTACATGATATTAAATTAATATTTTGAAGGTGAGGATATTAAAATATATTCTAAAAAATATATTAAAGGGTTAATTGTCAATTTCCCCCCTAAGTTGATAAAAGCACGTGACTAAGTTTCCGTCGAAAATACACAGAGAAATGACGGTAAGGGAGAAAATTTCATTTTGTCCAAACATTAGGACTAAAATTTAAAATTTTAAATATTAAGGGAGAATCTTAAATTCGGTCCAAACTTTAAAGGGAAAATTGAAAATTAATGCTATATTAAATGAATATTTTTTTTAAAAAAAAATTATTTTCAGCTCTACCCGCGACTAACAGTCGCGGGTGCAACTAATTAACGACCCAGTTCCACCCACTAATGGGAGTCGCGGGTGGAGCTAAAAATAATAATAAAAACAATCGCGACTCCCATTATTGGGTAGGTATAAATTTGTATTTATTTTCGAATGAAGGACATTTTGGTATATATTTATCACATAGGTATATTTTGGTAAAATATTTTTCTGACTCCTCTTCTGGAATGACGTATTGGTGTAGGCACCACAAATGGTAACGAAAGGATCTGTTGGTGAGAACATGGAGACATTACGAAATTGCCAGCAGAGCCTTTCGTCACCGTTTCGGGTCTCTAGAGAGACACGTCATCACCACGTCATTCCAGGAAGAGAGGAGTCTGGGCGGCTATTTGGACGAGGCAAGGTTAACGAGTCGCGCCAAAATTCCAAATTTTAAAATCCCTAATTTCCTCACCAGTCTGCTAACACCATCAATATACATAAGCATAACCTATATATATATGTGTGTATACTCCGCTAAGCCTAAGAAAGAGATACCGAGAAGGAGATGGAGAGTTCTTCATATCCTAATTCAGAAAACAAAAGAAGGCCAGGGAGGGGCAGAGGTTCATCGGCACCATCCTCATTGCCACGTTACCGTGGCTTACGACGGCGTCCGTGGGGGAAGTACGCCGCAGAGATCCCCGACCCATCCAAGAACGGTGCCCGTCGCTGGCTTGGCACATTTGACACGGCGGAGGACGCGGCCCGCGCGTATGACAGAGCTGCTTACGCGTTCCGCGGCCACCAGGCGATTCTGAACTTCCCGAACGAACTTCATTACTTGAACGTCGACAATCAGAGCAACAACATTGCATCGAGTTACCAAAATGCAGTTCCATATTCGTCTTCTTCTCCGACGTATGCTACCTCCTACTGTTCAGTGCAGGATCATTATCCGACGATGACTCTGGGCAACGGCTTTCCACCTTCCCACGAATCAATGGCGTCTGGAGGAAGTGAAGTGATTGAGTTTGAGTATCTTGATGATAGTTTGCTTGAGGAACTTCTTCAAGTCTATAAAGATTGAGGATTTTGAGTGCTGTGTTTTCAAATTAAGCATCCCCCACCATATATCATAAATACATAATCATAGAGCTGAATAAAATATAGAATCTGATTTATAAAGTAAGTTTTGTATAGATTTGTTGAATGGAGGGTATTTAAAAAATGGAAAAAAAAATATAAAAATCTCAAATAAACTTTAAAATAATATAAATTTAAGTACAAATTAATGTCTTATTTATTCCATATTCATCGACTGATAGGGAGTGTTACGTACTAATCGGCTACGACCTTTTAGGAGTCGGTGATACTAAAGGCTTCATTCACATCTGACTATATGAGGCGTCAGTGACACTTTAGGCGTCGGGGGCCTTTCTAGGCGCCAGAAGCCTTTCTAAACGTCGAATGCTATTATAGGCACGAGGGTCTTTCTATTATGGAATAGACAAAACTTTTACTTATGGAACAGGCAAGCCTGCACTAATAAATATGACAAAGCATTAGATGGACACGCAAAGCCTTTGATGGACGAGGCGATCTTGTGCTGGATAGGTGAAGCTTGTGCTGCACAAGTCAAAGTCTATGATGAACATTGATGGACAAGGCGAAACTTATAATTATGAGCATCACCATACTTATAATAAATCACGTGCCCTCGATTTTTGTTATATTTTGTTCTTTAGGTGGGGATGCTTTTTACAAGTGCCAGCACCCTTTTAGATGCATCCCTTTGTGGCTCTGTCCCCATCTTTTTACTTATCAACCGGGTGCCTTTGATTATCAAATATGTCATAGGTCAAAAAGTCAATGATCCATTTTTGGGTTGTTGATGTGTGATATTCATCAAGTTACTGACTCGATTCGAATCATATCGGGGGGCTTGCCATGAGGGATTAGTCTGGGTCAAGATTCGGACCCAAATTTCGATTGAATCGGAACTCAATTGTGACGTTTGGAAAAGTTTGAAATAGTTAAATTATGATATTTTTTAAAACTTATTACGTTAAATTTAAATGTTAACTTAGGTAACAAATTTAATTTTTAACCAAACTTGAGAAAACAAAATTTTATAATTTAAATTTTTAAAAAAAAAACACGAAATATAATCAAAACAAGGGAACAATTTCATATTTAACCATTTATATATATATATATAAACGTTCTATACATTTCATTTTGTTTCATATTTTTTTACGGGCCTATGGGCTACGTGACAGTTGTCTGCGTCTCCACTCTGTAAACAGTAAACACGAGCTTTGATTCAGATCAAACCTCGATACCATCGACATACTTCATACAGAAAACTCCAAGCTCTCCCCCGTCACAACAACTCTACTAAGCTTGTGTCCACGTTACAGTTACAGTGAAGTCCACACCACATACTAGAGATCACAAGAGAGCGAGAGGGAGATGTTGAAGCTCTCATGTAACGCCAGGGCACAGATTCAGGCACTACCCCAATGCGGATCCCGCAGACCCCATAAACCCCTCCCATCACTTGCCTGGAGGAGACGGAGCGCAACCGTGTGCAGCGCCGCCACGGGTGGAGCCCCATCCCTGATGGTGGTGGCCGATGGGCTGGATCGCGTGGAAGCCGTTTCCGGAAACCTTGCTGACCAGATGAGGATGGGGAGCTTGACGGAGGATGGGCTGTCCTATAAGGAGAGGTTTATTATAAGGTGCTACGAGGTGGGGATTAACAAGACCGCCACCGTGGAGACAATCGCAAATCTCTTGCAGGTAATTGCTGCCCTAATTGTGAAATCAGTTGATTCGGCTGAGGGGGATTGATTCTACGATTAGTTAGTTAACGTATTGATTCAATTCTGGATATGACGTGCTTACATGCATGTCTTGATTCTTGTATTGAATACTCATAAATTCATAATTGAAATTGTTATGTTTTTGGTGGAATGTGGTGATTTCGGTTCCATTGTCTTCAGTCACATATTTAAACGTCTTAAATGAGTTCAAATACTCAAATTGATTAAAGTTTCTATCTTTTTTGTTTGAAAATCAAATGAGGTTGCTTGCCTAGCACTTAAACTAGGGTTGTTTTCTTGCTCATGTTGATAATTGCTCAAAGAAGCCGTTTGCTATATCAAGCATACTAGATTTATTTGCCTTTCTCTACCTATGGAACCTACAACTACATAAGCTGCCAGACTGCATTGATTCTGTTCGTTAATACACTGCAAAATTGTAACTTGCAACCTTTCCATGTCTGCAATATGTCGGAATTGTTAAAATACAATAAATATTATAGGAGGTTGGAGGTAACCATGCACAGAGTGTTGGGTTCTCAACTGATGGTTTTGCGACTACACCAACCATGAGGAAGCTGAATCTCATTTGGGTAACTGCACGGATGCACATAGAAGTGTACAAGTACCCTGCTTGGTGAGTCCGAATAGTGAAATTTTGAAGTGTTGGTTGATTGTTTTGTGCGTTCCTTGTCCTTTTCTGTTAAAAAAATGTCATTTGTATAGGAGTGATGTGGTTGAGATCGAGACATGGTGTCAAAGTGAAGGAAGAATTGGAACTAGGCGTGATTGGATACTAAAGGATTATGCGACTGGTGAAGTTATTGGAAGAGCCACAAGGTGAACTACTTATCCATCACAACTGCCACTGAGAGTAGCTTAATAGCAAGAAGAAAAAAAAGACTATAATATGAAATTTATATGCTAATTCCGGTTTTCACTTATTTCAACTTATTGATTAAAATCTCAAGGTTAACCCATGCAATTGACTTTTAAACTGCAAACTAGGAAATTTTATTCTGTGGGCTTAGATGAGAACGACATCTCTATATCTGTTTTTGCTGACTGTGGACATAATCTGATTTCAGCAAGTGGGTGATGATGAACCAAAACACAAGACGACTGCAGAAGGTTAGCGATGATGTGCACGAGGAGTATTTGGTCTTTTGTCCACGGGAGTTGAGGTAAGACCAGTAATCTGCCTTCTTCCTTTTTGTTTGTCTTGTCCATTAGCTATTCAGGAGATGGACACTATCACTTGACACTTCTGCTCTCATGACCTTTGTACAGATTATCATTTCCTGAACAAAACAACAGCAGTTTGAAGAAGATACCTAAGTTGGAAGACCCCGGTGACTATTCAAAGATCGGGCTTGTGGTAAGCTAAGTTCAAATTATATATGAATACATATCTATTTATGGGTTAATTATCAAAAAACAAACCGAACTCTTTTTGTTGACAAACAACAAACCAAATTTTTGGAATTGAGCAATCAACAAACCTACCTCAAATTTTTAAATGAATTAGGGAGTTATTAAGTTGTAATACCATTTCCTTAGAATACTTCATCTAATGTTGACTTAATAACTCCCGCAAACATTGAAAAATCCGTTCAAAGATATTGAAAATTTGAGGTAGGTTTGTTGATTGCTTAATTCCAAAAGTTTGGTTTGTTGTTTGTCAAAAAAACAAGTTCGGTTTGCTATTTGGTAAGTTCGGTTTGTTTTTTGGTTACTATATTTATTATAAATCTAACCGCATCCTATTTTTTTTTCTTTCAAATTTCATATACACTCTCTTCTTTAAAATATGCAGCCTCGGAGAGCTGATCTGGACATGAATCAGCACGTTAACAATGTCACTTATATTGGATGGGTTTTAGAGGTTAGTAATGTTATTCCTCTTCAAATGCTTCAGTATTTGGGGATGAATTCCAATTGTTTTTCAATGTGATTCATTTTTAAGGCTGATTCTTTCCTGGGTTTGGCAGAAATCAACCTCAGGACTCGATAGAAATTAATTTACCTTTCCTTATGTCTTTGATTACAGAGCATACCTCAGGAAATCATCGACTCGTATGAACTGCAGACCATAACCTTAGACTACCGACGCGAGTGCCAACACAATGACATCGTTGATTCCCTCACCAACCACGAAAACAACCAGTCCGAGGCTTCTGAAGCATTAACCAAGCTCAATGGAACAAATGGATCCGCTTCAGTTTTGCCACAAGAAGACCGCCATTTCTTGCATTTACTGAGGTTGTCAGGTGATGGCCTCGAAATTAACCGAGGTCGCACGATATGGAGGAAGAAATCATCAAGATAAATCGAATCATCAAATCTCGGTAGCTTGTGCCATTTCAACTTGTATTGTGTTTTCGATTTTGTTAGAAGTTTTTGTCCTCTTAAAGAAGTTCCTATGCATTGTTCTCTTCGCCTCCCAAAACTAGATTTTGTACTATGCTGTTATCTAAAAGAAACAGATGTTAATAAAATCTTGCACGTACTGTTTGTTTTGTATGTAAGTTTGCTTCTGCAATTTCAGAATCACATCAGTGCAAATAAAACCAATGAATCACATCATTACAAACAAACATGTATATAACAGTATTTTTTTAATAACTAGAAATCTCAACACCAGTTTGCTTTCTTCTTCTCGTGTTCGTCTTAATCCTGAATGAAGTACAATTATACAATCAAATTATGTTAACATTGTTACAAACTACGTATGAAATTCATAACAATACACAAACTGATGTCTCTCTAGAAGTTACTTAGCTTAACCTTAAACCAACCATCACTTAAAAAGAGTACTCACCCAAGCTTGAAACTAGTCGACTAGCATATTCTACAAGGCATTAACTGAAACTTCAATCGATAAATGTACCTTTTATTGAACATCTGAGAGACGAAAGAATGTCATAAATCTGACAGAATCAAGAACTTCTTCGTTTCAGCTTTTCTGTCAGTTTCATCATGAAATGATTCACTGAAGCCTCATCAAGAATGATCCATGACGATTCAAATAGTTCATGGAAGAAATCAGCTTCAATCTCTTGAGCAGCGTTTCTGAATGCAATTCCGAATGCATTTCCCTTAACCGCCCCGAGACGAGGCTTCCCACAGACTCCAACAATCAACATTTTCCCAGGATCTTGCGATAAACACGCACAAAGGAAAGGTTTCATCTCTCTTCCTTGCTCCCTTAATGCATCCATAATGAAGTAGCAGAACTTAGTCAGAGCTTGAGGATACCCTAGAAACTTCACATCTATGGAGTCCTGAAGTTTACACCATCTAAACTTGAACCCACTTCTTATGAAGCTCCTCTTCATTATCGCTGCGCTTCCTTGCCTCAGAATTGCACGCTGAATCTTGATAGCATGCTGCATGCCATCTTTGAGCTTTTCAACGTTGCACAAGGACAGAGCATCATAGGCTTCTCCAAACTGTTTGGAAGCACAGGAGCCGTCAGATTTGATAAAGGATTCAAGCAGTGCTGTGACTCCGTATACAACATCTGCAGCAGACACTTTTGAACTGTACCCATGTAACCGCATGAAGCTTCTGTAGTAGAAGTTGTTGAGTCCGTACTCGGGAAGGAACCTTTCGAACTCGTCCTTCATCTTCCTCTTGACTTCGAGCTTCATGTATCGGAACTTCTGTTGGCAGTCCACGAGGGCAAATCCCATTCGCCCAAGAAGAAGCTTCAGCCTCTTCAGGCCATTGTCACTCCAAGTCTTCAACTTTGTTGCCATGTATGAAGAACACAACATGGACTCAAACAATGTCCATTCTTGCAATAACATTAACCTAGGTTCATCTTCGTATGTGATTCTGGAGGATTCTGGTGCTCGGATCTCTGTCCCGTCCTTGAGGGTCACAGAAGTGACAACTTCCAAGTTCCCAGAGCTGTTAATGTGCTGCTCGAGCTCCATAACTCCTGCTTGGTACCTCTCGTCAGTTAATCTCTCGTGAACAAATTGGTCTGTGAGGGAAACACAAGCCAACCAGAGAAGTTCATTGGTGTTCTTCCTCAAAGAATGTGATAAATCATACATTAAACACCCAGAAGGCTTTCCATGGAAGGTCCCCATACAGTAATACTTCCTCTTTAGCTTAATGAACAGCTTGAGTGGATCTTCTGCATCTTCTCCAGAAACCCGCCTTCGTTTTCTTGAAGAATTTCCATCTTCCTCCTCCTCAGTATCACTGTCACTGTCCTCTTCCTCACTATTGAAATCTTCATCAATCTCATCATCACTGTCCAAATCAGCAGCATTAGCCAAAGCCGACACATCGAAGTCGTAAGCCAAATCAGCTTGTTGCTCATCGTCTCCGGTATACAGAACTACCACCTGTTCATTCTGCTCACTTAAATTATGCAGGTGAATCGGACGGTGGCTATCCACCACAAAAACCCTAGCTGCAGGCCCTAGCTTCAATACCTTTCTGAGATCCCTGTGGCATCCCCAATTAATCAGGAGAATTGAAATGGGAGCATCGGAGGAAGCCAAGTTAGGCCCTGCATATTCGTGAATCTCCTGAAAAGATGAAACTGGGTAGCAGGCGTATTGGACTGAATCAGACTCAAGAACATGGAAGATAATCTTGAGAGCGCAGAGTGAATCTACATCAGACGTCGATGGGAAGATGAGAAGGGGAGAGCCTGATGAAGCTGCAGTGGATTCTCGGAGTCGAGTGTAAAAGGACTCAACTCTGTGCTCCCTCACCATTACTAATTACCTCAGCAAACAGATCTACGGCGATTTCCCGCGATTCTTACTCAGCCACAATAAATTACAGAAAAAGCAAACGACTGAATTCAAAGACCTGTTATTCAAGGGCGTCCAATTTCAGCTCAGTTGAGCTTCCGTGTGGCAACAGCAAGAAGCAAGGCACGGATTCAGATCCAGAATTAGAGTGTACAGATGGATGAGAGACAAAATCTATCCATTGAAGAGAATGATCATCAACAATTTATTCGTCCAAAATAAGCTCGGGCGATGGGAGAAATCATGAGAAGTACTCGGCGGAGAAGGCGAGGGTATAGGATTCAAGTACCTGAATACGGAGAAGGGGAGATACGTCAGGTGCAGTTCTCGCCGGTGTCGGAGCTCTAATGTCAGATCTCTATGGAAGACTAGTCTCGTCCGTGTCACAGAGAGAAAGAGATGAGTCATGAGTGTTGAAAAGGAAGCTGGCTCCGTTTTGAATTTCCGAAAATTCAAATATTTTCAGGTGCCGCGAACACTTAGCGCGCAATTCGCTACGCTCATTTTTTTTAAACTTGAATTTCCCGGAAAAAGTAAATCAAATATCATGTGTTGCAGATCCTACGGTGAGCCACACTGTTCTGAACCCTTTGATCCAGATTGTGCTTTAATCTTAGTCATTGTTTTTTTTTTCAAAACAAATATTGATTTAACTTCACTTTAAAAGATTACATATACACACAATTTCTCTTGACTAAATTAGATCAGTTTAAAGAGGTACTTTATCACATTTTAAATAGATGCGATTTACCGCTCCAGATTTTGACTAATTTAACGTACTTGTTCTGACCGGTTCGGTCGAACTACTTTATATTTATATATATATTAAAAAAACTATAATAATACATAAATCATAATCCATAAACCATAATTCATAATCTATAAACCATAATTCATTATACTAATATAGATTGTAAATCATCACCGAACCAACTTGAGTCTAATGGTTTAGAGTAGATATTTTAAAAATTAAATATAATATTATATCAAAAACGATACAAAAGTGGTACGATTTACCCTTTGCGAACCAATTTTTTGTATTTCTTATGAACCGCTCCATATTTTTGTAAAAAAAACGTTTGGTTTGTGAACCAGTAACGTTCACAAAAGGTACAGTTCGACCGTACCAACACTCTTTGCCTCTTTGGAGTTTTGTACTTCTTATAAACCGCTCCATATTTTTGCAAAAAAAAAATGTTTGATTTGTGAACCAGTACGGTTCACAAAAGGTACAATTCGACCGTACCAATACTCTTTTGCCTCTTTGGAGTTTTGAGAAATGCAAAAAAACGAATCAATTCACTATACATCAATGATCAATGAAATATACTACACTTTGGAATCTGAAAGGGGAACTTGTCTTGGCAAAAAAAAAAAAATTGTAAACTGTAAGGAACTGGAATTGAACCTTTATTACAGGAAAGTAGCATACAGATATGGGTGGAGATTGAACCGAATCTTCAACAAATTACTGTCAACACAAAAACCCGATCTTTGAGGAGTGTAAGCTCTCCATACATACATAGCACGGATTCACCATTGTCGTTCTGCTAGAGATCGGTGAAGCTTACCTTCTGCTCCATGGGAAGCAACAAGATGCCTGGGAAAAGTAAGGAATAGACACATTCAGACAACTAATAATTTAAGAACTTATAAAGGCAGGAAATGAGAGACTATTGCAGTCTTAGATTGGAAGATTCTATGAATCATGAGTCACTAAACAAACATGTACACACATTGATTCCTACCAACAAAGATATGGATATCTTGTGAATACTGTGCTGTAATTGCTTGTACTTCACTACCTGCTCATTTCTTTCGATCCAAGGTAACTTGGACAAAAATAGCTAAAAGGAATTCCAAAAGCGTACCGTGTGGACACTGCCTCCAGTGGACTTCCTTCGTTCAGAATCCATAAGTTTCTGATCCACTTGGATATGTATCGGCGACCTTGCAATGTTTTTCTTCTCTTCCCTCACCAAGTTGAAAACTTGAGTGTAGCCACCATCAGAACTAGCCGGGTTGACATCCCACTGACCAAACTTCGGGAGAGTAACGCCAACTCTACCATGCTGATAAAATGTCATAAAAACAATATGATTCCACTTTCTTACATGTCTAAAACAAGTAACAGGGTATGAATGAATCCATCAAAAGTAACCATGGTAGAATAGAAAAAATGTAAGGGGTTGGGTCTGTTGGATGTAAAGAGTCTTTACTAAAGATAGACCTAAAAAAAAGGCATTTTTTGGTTACAAGAGTCTGTTGGATTGAAAAAATGTAAGGGGTCCGAAACTTCAATTGGATGCTGGAAACTTGTGGAGTTTGCAGCTCCAGACTCCAAATGCATTGAAGACATATTCCTTTATTGGGTTAGTAACAGAATTTAGTTAACACACTCACAGAAGGCGCATATTAGAGATGAAGATACAAACCTCATCACCAATACTGCTATGTCGAACTCGGTTTGCTTTAGCAGCATTACTGTGACCTTTGTCATGAGAACCCTTTCCAGAGGCAGTGTCCTTGCTCGAGTTCTTCACACGGACATGCTCAGCTGCCGAAGGTCTCTGCTCGTGGTTGCTGGTGAAATTATCACCTCCAAAATTCTGAGGCCTTGTTCGTCGACTTTGCTTATTTCCAGATTTGGATGAATGGTTGGAATCAGACTGTCTGTGATCATCGGGTCTCGTTTTGTGTTCCTGATGGTGTCTTGTCCTTGGTTGTGGTGGTTGGAATCGAGATTCGCCATAGGGAGGCAAATTTGGGGTCACTTGGGGTTGGGGATCGTTTGGGGTCTCTGATTTCTCACCTGCCCGATCCTTCCGGGCTTTGTCAAAGCAAACTGTGTATGGATAGCTGTTATCTCCACCAGCCCACTCGCCGAATTTCGGTACATGAGGATGCTGCAGCCGCAAAAAAACAAAGAAAAACAACAACGAATGAATGAATTGAAATTTGAAAGATAATCTAGAACAGAATCTAAAGATGGCAGCAGGGTATATTTATGTTAGTCGAGTGCAAGTGCATATCGATTTTTGGTAGTTGGTGTTGAACTTTCGAAGGGGTTTCTTGGATTGATCTGAAGTCGTGACGACACTTTCAGATTGAAACAATTTGGTGATTCAGCCAAACTTTCAATCAGATAAAATCAGAATCTGTCTGAAAGAGAAGGAATGTGTGTTTTTGTGATGAATATTTCGGACCTCCCCCATGACCAATTTATAGTGTTTGCCACACCCTTTGGAAGTGACATCATACCCTTTAGAAGAAGCTTGCCGCCCAAGTGCCCAAGTGCCCAAGTTAATGTGACTCTTCATATGAAAACTTGGCTCCAAAACATAAGAACCCATTCGGATGCACCTCATCATTTGAAAATTTGGCTCCAAAATATAAGAACCCCTTGGGAAGATAACTTGGTGCCGAAGTCATTGCACCATTTCGGTCTAAATTTGGCTCCAAAGCAAGTGTTCAAAAACCGAGAATTTTGAGTTAAAAGGTTAAGTCATTAATTCAAAAAATTCAAATTTATAATGAGGGCGCTGCCCCCGGACCCCTGCAAAGAGAGCGTTGCCCTCTGACCGCATTGGTCATCCCTAAGCAACTGGTGAAGTTAATGTGCCCAAGTGCCCAAGTTAATGTGACTCTTCATTTGAAAACTTGGCTCCAAAACATAAGAACCCATTCGGATGCACCTCATCATTTGAAAATTTGGCTCCAAAATATAAGAAACCCTTGGGAAGATAACTTGGTGCCGAAGTCATTGCACCATTTCGGTCTAAATTTGGCTCCAAAGCAAGTGTTCAAAAACCGAGAATTTTGAGTTAAAAGGTTAAGTCATTAATTCAAAAAATTCAAATTTATAATGAGGGCGCTGGCCCCGGACCCCTGCAAAGAGAGCGGTGCCCTTTGACCGCATTGGTCATCCCTAAGCAACTGGTGAAGTTGCGATACAGTGAATCATAATATACTTAAACAAGTGTGCACTATGCACTCTTTGACTTGTTTAATGAAATACTATGATCATATTGGTCAACTAATCAATTCAATTACACTAAAATATCTAACAGTTTGTCCTGCAAATTGTTTGACAATGGAAACTGAACAACCTTCTACCACTAGATGTAATCGAAGTAGCATAATAATCCCCAAAGTATCAATGGCTGAAATTTCACCATATACTATCAAAAAAGCAACTCCTTTTTTAATATCAAACACAAGTACAAACCAGTAAGTAGAAATAAGGAAAGGGCTTAAGGCTTTAGCAGTACGACGATACCAAATCACAGAAATCATCAATGAATAACTGAAGGAGAAAATGAAAAGAACTTACAGACATTTGAAGCCTGGCCGGATCAATTTACCCGAGAAGAATCAAAGATCACCAGAAGAACTCCAGGTCCTTCCACAACCCAACAATGAGAGAAAGAGGGATAGATGGACAGATTGGAGATAGAGGATTTCAATGGTTGTTCGATGCTATCGCCCCTCTGTCTGATAATTTCTCCATCTGCATCTATTTCCCTCTCTCTGTTTCTAGACGCACATTTGTTGTTAGTTGTTACATTTGCTGTTTCTAGGAGTACATTCGCCGCGATATTGTCGCTGAGAAACCGAATAATTTTCTTCATCGCTGCAAGTATGTTGAATTTCAAGGGCTTGTCCATACCTGGAGATAGGAGAGGTGACGAGGTGTCGACGGTAATGGCGGATGGATGGAGATTCAAGCTCAGTTTCGAGAAAATCGTATGAAGAGAAAAGTGAAAAAAAAAAAAGTAATTTTTTTATTTTGTCCCGCAGGTATTCTAGCCTTTAGGGCCCATGTTCTTCTGAACCGAAAAATCTCAAAATACATTTTATAAAATGACATTTAAAAAATAAAAATCTTAAAATTCTGTTTTTTACTTAAATAACTATATTTTTCGATCTTTTTCAAAAAGTAGATATATTAGGAAAATTATTTGAAAAAGTATACCTCGAAAAAAAAAATTTAGCAAACTATGTATACGCGCACCCAGGGGTGCGCCTATACCAAATAGTTTTTGTTTTTTTTTCAAATTTTTCAATAATGACGACTCGATGTTTAATTAAATATAAAATTATATATCTATTCAAAAAAATTTAAAAAAATTATAGTAAGTAGATATTTTAATTACGATTCAAGTGATGCAAAAAATATTAAATTTGGATTTACGGATTGCCTGTACGGCATGCCGTAAGTTGAGGTATGAAAATTGTACTTAAAAAATTATAACTCGGACCATGTAACTCCAAACTCAACACGGTTAACGCCATTTAGGTCGTAAATCAATTATCTACGTAGGATAAATTTTTTGATTTTTTTTGAGTAAGTATATAATTAAATTTCTCACCTAATGCATTTACTTATTTCGGTCAAATTTGGGTGTAAACGATGGGGGGTTACAAAATCACTGTATTTTTAATCCAAAAAATTATCCTACGTAGATAATTGATTTACGACCTAAATGGCGTTAACCGTGTTGAGTTTGGAGTTACATGGTCCGAGTTATAATTTTTTAAGTACAATTTTCATACCTCAACTTACGGCATGCCGTACAGGCAATCCGTAAATCCAAATTTAATATTTTTTGCATCATTTGAATCGTAATTAAAATATCTACTTACTATAATTTTTTTTAATATTTTTGAATAGATATATAATTTTATATTTAATTAAACATCGAGTCGTCATTATTGAAAAATTTGAAAAAAAAAAAAATTATTTGGTATAGGCGCACCCCAGGGGTGCGCCTATGTCCAATAGGCGCGCCCCCGGGGTGCGCGTATACATAGTTTGCTAAAAAAAAAATTTCGAGGTATACTTTTTCAAATACTTTTCCTAATATATCTACTTTTTGAAAAAGTTCATATTTTTCTGTATTAAATATTTTTTTTTTTTTAATAAATTTATGATTTTTGTTATTTTATAATAAAACAAACTAAGATGACTAAATTGTAGTATTGAGAATAATAAATTATAGAAAAATTATATTTGCATAATATCGATTACTTTATACAAACCACTTTGGCTGAAATACTATAATGTCCCAATAGTTTTTTTGCATATTTTCCCTTACTAATTTTAAGAAAACTAATTATGAAATTGACACATATTTTTGTAGTTACCAAACTACAATCCAAAATTGTGAAAAAAAATCATGATTCTAGCAAGTTTTAAACCATAAACTTCTTACATATTAACTAAAAGTTTTACCAGTACACTACTAATTTCAATTGTTTTTATATGTTTCAAATATAGTTATTGAAGCAACTCTCATATTATTGTATTAAATATCTCATGTTTATCTTTTGATGCTTTTTAGTAATTAACATATGTTAAACATCTTTTGTTTGATTATAGTTTTAATTTAATTATGTATCTACTGTATTAATTTGTTGAAAAATAAGTAATATTCTAAATTTAATATTTATAGGTTACCATAATACTCATTTTGAACATATTTTTTTTTTCAACAATCTCAAAATAATAATAATAATAATATAGTGTGTAGATAATTAAATTATAGTTATGAAGACACATATGGTGTTAACTTTGATCAATATTTTTAATGGATTTGAAAGTTGAAACTAAAAACCATATGTGTTTTTATAGCTCTCATTTAATTATCTACATAATATAATCTTTCTGATTCTTTTAGAGATTGTTAAAAAAATTTAATAAGTATTCTGGTAGCCTATAAATATTAAATTTAGAATATTACTTATTTTTTCAACTAATTCAAAAATTTAATACAGTAGATACATAATCAAATTAAAACTATAATTAAACAAACGACGTTGAACATATGTTAATTACTAAATAGTATCACAAAATAAACATGAGATGTTTAATATAATACTATGACAGTTATTTCAATAACTATATTTGAAGCATAAAAAAATAACAATTGGAATTAGTAGTGTATGGCTAAAACTTCTAGCTAGCATATGTAAGAGGTTTATAGTTTGTTAGAAATATTATTTTGTTTTCACAATTTTGGACTATAATTTGATAATTTTTATATTAATTTGATAATTAGTTTCCTTAGCAAATATGTAAAAAGTGATTGAGGAATATTATAGTCTTGTAATAAAGTGCTATGTATAAACTAATACATATTCTATGTAAATATAATTTTCCTAAATTATACTTGCTATTTTTATTTTTAAAGATGGTTAATATTTTTATTTTAAAAGTTATGGATCGCCTTGGCCATCACTTCCTTCCTGATCAGGGAAAAAAAATCATCTCAGCCGGTGATTCTGATCTGACCCTTTCGACAGTGAAGATTGAATTCATTCGCCGCCACTTTCCAACCTCTCGAAGAAGGTTGAGGTGAAGGAAAAGGGAAGATCAACGAGTACTTGGTGGAAGCTCTCTCTCCAGCCGCAGACAGCTTCACCGATTAATGGCGGCCAATTTTTGGACTTCCACGCACTTGTAAGCCATGGATAGTCTTCTTCAGAGTGTCGATTGAGCTGTATTTTTCGTTACTTCATTCATCTTCGTCTACTGGTTACAGTAAGCAACTTCTGGATTCGGAAGAAGTTGATGCGGTGCATCCACAGGACAAAGAGAAAGGGATCACCGTTGAGGATTTTAAGCTCATCAAAATGTACATGGCTACTTGTATGATTCTGCATTCTCGCTAATTTGGCTCCAATCCTTGCCTATTTCTTTCCTAATTGCTTAAATCTCAGCTAGATTCAAAAGTTTGCCACCGAAATTATCTATTTTCTTCTGTTCAACTGCTGTTGTGGCTTGATCCAATTCTTTATCAGCATTGCACTTGATGTTCAAACTGTATTTGCTTGCTGCTGTTGCTCTTAAGGATCGGGAGTAGACTGCCACATAACCATACAAAACACCATTACGGATTTGTGTTACTCATTCTCCTAATTTAATGTAGTTCTTGCATATGTATCTTGATTAAACAGCTTGATTTTGTTCGTCTTCCAGATATATGGAAGTTGGCTCCGCATGTCAAAGTCAGGCAAAGGTATGATGATGGTGCAGGGATTGATTAAAGATGCATGAATTCAGTTCTTGATGTAGTAGATTGTTAGTTGATGATTATAATGCAATTTGAATGGGTTATGGCTATACTGCAATTCATTATAAAGTAAATACATGTTGAAGTTTACTCCTAATATAACCTAATAGATTAAGCTTTGATACTCCAACGTGTAGATGAAGTTGAATTCTGCTCCTTCCAGTCTCTTCCTAGCCAAAAATAAATAAAATCTCACCAATTCATGTCTCATATTGCAAAGAGAGGCAGTTGACAAGCTCAATATAATGTCAAAAGATCATTTTCGTTGGTTATTTGCAATCAACATACAAAGATGAGTCATCATTATGTGAAAATTTAATTGATGCCCTTGCATATATTTTATTTTGTGGGACTCTGTCTTTTTCCCTCTTTTTGGTTAAAGTTTGTGGGGTTCGTTTTAAGAGTCAGAATTTTGCTCTAATCATCTGACATTAATTTTACAGAGTCGTGGCCACTGCAATTACATATATGCGACGTGTCTACACAAGGTAAAAAAAACTGCGTAGGTAAAAAAAACTGCGTAAGGTTTTCTTCTGTTTCAGTCATTTGATAGTAGAGAGAGGGAGGTAAAAAATACTTGGATCGCTGAACTAAAAGAGTTTATTAGGTTCCTTTGAACCATTAATGTTGTTTTCATTACTCTATTTCTCGTTGACTAGAATCGATCCAAATATAACTAAACCTACTTTCCATATCTTCCTGACTCAGGAAAAGTCTTTCAGATTATGATCCGCGTGTAGTGGCTCCAACTTGCTTATACTTGGCATCAAAAGCAGAAGAAAGCACAGTACAAGCCAAGCTTCTTCAGTTTTACAGTAGGAAGATGTGTAAGTACACATAACTAATTTGACAGATTCTACCTACTTTGAAGTCCTAAGGATCTTGACCTTGCATTCTGCAGATTCTGATGAAAGAAACCGCTTTGAGGTCAAGAACATACTTGAAATGGAAATGAAGATTTTAGAAGCTCTTGATTATTATTTAGTGGTATACCACCCTTACCGTTCTTTGTCCCAGTAAGTAATTTTTACGATCTTGGTTTCATTCACTCATTCACATACAGTCCAACTTTATAACAGTGCTTTTCTCAAGTTTCAAAGAGTTCTAGAATTTGAAATATTTCAAGAACGAACAAATCAGTCATTCTTTATTCTAAATATTTTGGGATCATGTTTCTAGAATTAGCTCAAGTGTGTTTGCTTTAAAACCTGAAGGTCGTAATCAAACTAATAACATGGTTTTGAAATTATAATATAACTCTGAATATCTTAAATATCATGTAACATTGCTTTTCTCGTTTTCTGAGGATCTCTCTATTTATCTCTCACATAATCACATATTTTGGCAGGTTGCTTCAAGATGCTGGCATGAATGATATGACTCAATTTACTTGGTAAGACTCAATAACATCCCTTAATTCAACAGTTAATATTTCTGATAAATGGTCTGTTTTATTAGTTTAAGACCATCTGAAAGTTACTTGCAATCACGCTTTATGAGTAAACTTTTCTTGTGAAGCTTTTTGAAATCACATCCTGCTTTATATCATGCAGATTTATTTGATTTTATTTACGCATTTGCTTATAATGAGGTTGGTATTTGATCTATCCTCTTGTGCAAACAGGGGACTCGTGAATGACACTTACAAGATGGATCTAATTCTTGTGCATCCACCACACCTGATTGCATTAGCTTGCATTTACATTGCTAGTGTCCACAAAGATAAGGACACCACTGCATGGTTCGAAGAGCTGCGTGTTGATATGAATGTGGTAAGTTATATTTTACGAACCCATATTTTCCCCTCTTAATATTTTCTCACTGCCTTTTATGCTACCAAAAATTAGTATACCTCTTCGGTTGTATATCCTCTTCAAATGGTAACTACTGATGAGAAGAACGGTTAAAAAGTCACCCTTTACTTGAAAATAATAGACTTTGTTGATGAGACTTTGATCACTTGAGCTTGTATTGTTTGTCATAGGATACATGTGTAGGAAATTACAACGGCTTCAGAATCTTGTCGTCCTTTTGCATCTCCTACTAATCAAATTCATGTAGGTGAAAAATATTTCAGTGGAGATACTGGATTTCTACGACAACCACAGAACGATCACAGAAGAGAGAATAACTGCTGCTTTCAACAAGTTGGCTATGAGGACATAAATCATTGCATCATTGAGGCAAGTTTACTGCTCATCTGCCCATCTCTTGTTAATGGGAAAAGTGGAAATTACACCCGGATTTTTACATTTTTTTGTAACTGGACCCAACTGTTTTTTGACATTTGTTATTACACCTGGATGTTTCATTTTGTTGGTAATTGCACCAAACGTTAATTATCCGTTTATTTTGAAACGATGCAATCTAAAAAGACTAATATACCCATGTGATCATTCCATCACATTTTTTAAGACTTTAGCCTCCACCGGCCCTTCTCCTTCGCCTCGTCCGCTTCTGCAACTCCGTTTGGTGTCTCATCTCCTTCCACCACCACCACATCTGCTTTTGGAGCTTCATCTGCTTCTCCATTCTCATTCGGCTCCGGCGATGCTGTGTCAAGACGCATCCATGTTCGGTACGCCACCCGCAGCAACCAGTACAGGGTCCAACCTTTCTGCAGCACATCTGCAACATTGATAAGAAAGTAGTATATAACAACTAGATCTTTTATAAAATGATAATGATGTAAGCATATAAAGAAAAAAGTTATTAGTTGCATAATTGCATGGATCATTCGGCAATGAGGTGTTTATATGAATACTTGGTAGATAACTTATCACAGTAAAAGCAAGAAAAAAAATGCAGCAATCATTCTCAATTTCTCATTGATGTTCTATTCGAAAAAAGTAGCTCCAGTAAAAATCAATCAAATGTTCTATTCGGTACGTAGAAGCAGTTATATACAGCATAAAAATCAATCAAATGTACGATTTTTCTATGGGGAATACGCCACAGGCCGAGGATTTCTCATGCCATAAAAAAAATATTGAAAATTGCTGGTAGTATTTGGTTTCATTATTAATGGTTTAAGAACTTACAGTTTATGGCATCATCCTCGCTCTTCCCCAGAAAGAGTTCTGTGTCTTGAATGCTGATTGTTGAATATGCAGAAGCCAACAGCTGAAAGAACAAGTATAGTGAGAGTTCCGTGTCTAGTATAAAGCTATGTGGAAGGACAAGTAAACACTTAGTAATCAATAGCAGTATAGTGAGAGCAGCGACAAGAAGGTCGTGATAAAGATAGCTGCCTTCAAATCTTCAGAATGAGGTGGCATTAGAAGTGCCTCCCAAACAAACCCTCGACTTGCCTGAAAAAGATTTCACAAGACCTTGAATATCTGAACTCCACTCAAATCCCCGAATAGCTTCATGAACACCTGCATAGTCACAGGTCCACAGTTTCTGGCCAATCACCCAAGCAGCAATAACCTCTGCTTTGCTTTCTTTAACTGCAGTTCGCGCTGTTTCTATCGGATCAAAGAAAAGCCATAAGAAACCATGGGAAGCCTAGACAATTAACTTTGAGAGTCGGCAATAATGGGCTTCTATTGGGTCCTCTTAATTTGATAATGGGCTTTGCTGGGATCCAATTAGAATTCGTTATATTAGACTGATTTCATTACTATTTGACAATTGATTTTGACCGTCAGAGTGAATGGGCTACTATTGGGCCCTGTTATTTTCCAATGGGCCTTCTTTCGGTCTAGTTAAGATTATGAAATAATGAATTTATGTAAATTCTTATTAATGGTTATAATTAAGAAAAACATTTTAATGATACATTCGAAATATTTTCATTATTAAAACTATCATGTTTATTTGATATGATTCGATTTGAAATAGTTATACTAACAAAAATAATCTAATCCTATTATTATTATTGTCATTATGCACTTAATTATAATTATCTTTATTATTAATAGAAAAATACATACCTAAAATATTTCTATTTGAATTTTATAATTAATATATAAAATTCATAATTTTCTATTATTTTTTAATTTAATACATACAAAAGTTTATATTTACTTTCAAAATAATTTTTATACTATGTAATATAAAATAACTTCAATATGAATAAAAAACTAAAAGCTTAAGTATAATAGTCTTTGATTTAAGTTATTAATGGGCCGTCTCAGGCCGTATATTTTTTACTGGGCCTTATCTTATTTAAACCTAAATATTGTTGACTGCATTGACTTTGACTATCTTATTTAGGCAGTGATGGTTAGAGATGTGTGCACCGGGTTCATGAACATAACCTTCCAATTGAATAGTTTTTATTGTTTTTTGATATTTTTTATATGTCTGAGTGTACTCCTGGTGTACACAGAAGCGGTATTTTGTCTTCACATTTTTTATTAATGCTTTCAGTTTCTCCCCAAAGAAACATACACCGGTCCCACGAATCTGTAATCTTAAAAAACTCGATTTGGATTGTTTTAGGATCATTCGAGGGACTTGTATGGAGACCCGGTGCATGCAAATAGCTTTGTTCCCATAAGTACTTCGGCCGATGGTCATTATTGGGCTTGTATTTAGGCCTGAATTGGACCCTGATATTCTTACTGAGCCTATTGGGCTTTCACTAGGCCTCTTGGACATTTACCGACTGTCGTTCATGGGCCTTTTGGACACTGCAGTTATTATTGGGCCTTTATGTTTCATTTTGGGCCTTTTGATCAAATTTTGAAACGCAGAATAATGGGCTTGATTCTCCTTGTTGTAAACAAATTATTTGCTTATGAGGAATGAAATCATTTATTTTATAAAGTAATTAATAATTAGAAAATATATTTATTATTTAGTCTAGTTCCACTTTTATTGTTTGGAAATAAAAATTTATCATATTAATTTTTTTAATATATTAAATTTTATTAAACATTACACCTTATAAAATATTAATAAATAGTTTTTTGGTAAAATAATGAGTAGTTTTAAACTTTGAGTAGTTTCTCTTTAAAAAAAAAATGGTAAAATACGACATTATCTCCTAATGTGTGACCAAATTTGAGCCTTAATTGAATTAAGACTTAATTATATCATTTGAAAAAGTTTGAAATGATTAAATTGTAACATTTTTGAAAATTTATGTTATTTTTATAATTTTAAAAATTTATTATGTTAAATCTTGATGAAAAAGTTAACGTGAGATTACAAATTTAAGAGAAAATCCTACTAGAATTTATTTTTGACCAAGATCCTACTAGAATTGAATAGAAAATGTACGTATTTACCAATAAAAAAACAATATGGAAGCCCAGTAACCATATAAGCACGTTCAAGTAAAATCCAAGCCCACAAATTAGAGGAGACCCAAGACACTTCCAGAAACCATTAGAAGATCATTGTAGCATCTCTAACGGACGAGGAGGATCCAGGAATCCGCCGTCCCGAAGTCCATCGATCGAGCAACTCCAGGTACCATCACACCAAGCTCTGAGCACTGAGACAGCGCAGAGAGAGATGGTGTAAGGGAGAGGAATGACAATCAATCTTCACTGCCCCGCACTAACGAAGACGGTGCCGGTGGTAGCAAGAGAAGAACAGAAACTGGACCTAGGTTCTATTGCTAGGAGCTTCGGGCTAGACCCTTGGAGCTTGAAACTCAATGGACACTTTATTAGCCGAGGGATGGACTTGATTTCATCGTCGGTGACTTGGAGGTCTCTTTTCTCTTTCTTCTCTGCCAAAGGACTCTCCACCGGCACCGACGACAGAGACATCCTCATCGTCGACGGCAAACTTTTGAAGTCCGGGACCAAGAGTAAGCACACGAATTCCTCCATCTCTCGAACTTAATCGAGAAATCGCATTTCTTCTGTTGCCAAAGATCGCGCTGTAACATATTATGATTGCCATCGTGTATCTGCGCAGGGCGGCACGACGAAGCTCGACAATCTTCTTCTTCTCCCAAGGAAGGCGTTTGCAGAAGACGGCAGCTCGATGACGTCGAATTCATCGAACCTACCAAGTTGAAGGAAGGTAACGCTCCGATTCACAACGCCTTGTATGTACTGTACCGATTTCTGTTCATCGATCGCTGTGTACAATCCTATCACGTGCTTCACTTATCTGTAAAATTTGAAACTTTTAGCAGCGGTTGAAGTCGGAGATGACTAAAACCTGTCATGTACGTGTGATTCTGCAGATCTTAGATATAGGCAAGGGAATTCCGACGGATTGAAGAGGAAGCCATTTATGGAGGATTCGAGCTTAATCAAGAAGCTAAAACTCAGCGAGATTGCCGCTGGTGAAGAAAATCGTGGTAACAGAAACAACGGGTCGAGCATGTTCAAAATCCTGCCGTTTTCGTGTGGATCTATCAACGAGAGATTGAAGCGTAGTAGGGATGAAGAGGTGATTGAAGCTTCTCCCTGCAAGAGGATCCGATGAATTGTTGTCTTTTCTTTTGCAACGAATTGCAGATTTGGATCAGCAGTGTGTATACTGTGAGTGGTTGATAGTGGAAGGAATGTGTAGTTCATCATTCCATGTTTAAAGTTCTTGCAGCTGCTCGAGAATTCCCAGAAGGACCAGACCTAAACTGTGGAAGAGGATTATATAAGTCAATGAGAGATCACTCGAGACCAGTTGAAGATATTGGAAGAATTCGTGGGTAAAAAAAAACTGCGGTTTACTCGCACTGCAGATATAATGAGTTAGGGTTTTCGCACATTATGTATTATTAATCGTTTTGTTTATAAATAAGTTGCAAGTGTATTTTAAAATTTAAAAAAAAAAATCGTAGCAGGATAGGAAGTCTACAAATTATATACATTAGTTTTACAATTAGGTATAAATATATATTTAGTTTCCTTACAATCGAGGCTTTAATTATTCGTGATACTTTAAAGTTTAATCAAACTTAATTTGTAATATTATTTAAAATACATATTATTAAAAAATAGATAAGAACAGTCTTCTTATTTAACAAATTTCGTGTAATTTATGTTAGACCTGAGAGTTTTAATTACATCCAATTTAATCGATAATTTATATTTAAAATATTTATTTTTAAAAGAAAAACCTTTTATTTGTCCAGAAATCAAATAATTCTGATATTTGGAAAATCAAAGCCTTGGTGGTTTCCCCTGCCACATCGCCCCCATTGGGTTCTCTTGAGTAGTTGAATCTCTCACCCACTCTTAAATTGTTCCGAGATATTACGCCTCTGCCACCAATGGCTATGTATTGGACGTAATAATTAAGCAGGAATGGTGCATGTAATAAATGTTTTCCGTTATCGGTTAGATTATGCGAGGCATTAGAGATGGCAATATTGGTATTAATAATTATGTTGGATCTTGATGAGTTGAGTAATTTAAGCATTGAGGTGTTTGAAATTGACCTGGTAAACGACAAGAAACCTTCTCTATCATTTATCAAACTACTGGCATTATTTGATAGCAAAATCATGTAATGTGGATTGGCAACAGTTCTTAAGTGTATATACAACCTTGCATTTTCGGGCTTTAGAAACAAAACTTAGGACACAAGAAACAGACGTATGTCCACCACTTTTCAAACACGAAGAGATTTCACGAATTTTAGTCAGAAATTCTATATAGATTTGCCGGACAAAACTGATTAGTAGAGTGAGTGGTCTTTAAGGAAGGAAGAAAATTACCATGATGTAAGGAACATTAACTCTTTAAGCAGGTAACTCGAGCCTCTTGTTGTTCTTCCAGCTGCAAAACATCAATCGTCAGCATCATAGTAGAAAAAAATAGGGTTAAATACCAAGTAGCTACCTGAACTTTGGACGTTTTGCAACGATCTACCCGAACTTTGAAAATTCAAAACGGGCAACCTCAACTTTGAAGAATGTGCAAATAGCTACCTCCTTCCAATTTCCGACGAATTTCCGTCAACAGTTGACGGGAAATTGAACGGAGGTAGCTATTTGCACATTCTTCAAACGAATTTCCCGTTTTGAATTTCAAAGATCAGTTAACTCGTTGCAAAACGTCCAAAGTTCAAGTAGCTCCTTGATATTTAACCCAAAAAAATATGGTCCACCAAAATCTAAAATCTTGATTTTCCACAATCTTCAGTTCTGACCTCAGGAAATAGTAATAGAAGAAGTCCGCATAAAGCAAGGTTTGAACTATCCCAGAGATCCAAGCTGCAATGCAACAGAGATAACAATATCACCTAGCACATTAGTTGGAAAGGTACAAAAGACTCAACCATAAATTGATCAAAAAAAGAAATGGTTAGTCCAATAGCATGCATACCAATCTAAGCATCAAAATCAGTGTGGTGCATACGGAAGTGTTCAGTGCATCTCAGTTCATTCCATGTTCAAACATACGTCAGCAACACCATGATTCATGAAGTACCCGAGATATAAGCAGTGTAATTTGAAATGAAGGGAGGTGAAGACTCACGGATCCAGTGAATATAGTGAAGTTGAGTGAAGTAGCGGTACATCCAGTTCAGGATGTAGAATCCTCGATATGCACTGTATTACAGGGAAATGGTTTAGTAAGTACATGATATGGTTATAAATAAATAAAAAACTAATTAGAATACAACGAACAGACAGTAATCACACAGGAGATGATTCTGGTTTTATCAAATCACAGAGTTTTGCACAAACTATCAAGTGTTGTAAACCTTCAAAAATCATGTGAAGATGAAAGGATGTTTTTTTTGCATCTCGATAGGCACTCTGATGAACAAAAGAGAAAAACAGAGTAATGCCACTAGAACAAAAAAGCATCAAACCCAAACTAAATCATTAACCACTTATAAATTTTTCACAATAAAAGTGCATGTGGGTGTAGGTTGTGTGTTGTGTGGGTGTGAGCAGTGAGCGCCTCTGTATATCTCATTTTCCAAAAGATAATGACTTACACTACATTCTTACTGTCCAACATTTAATAAAGGTTACAGTTTGATTTATCGATATAGTGGTCACATGGACTAGCATAAACTTCTGTATTAACCAATGAAGTATCTGCATGGATCTCACATAGCTATTCTCAAGTGCAAAAAGTGTTGCTAGGATGTGATTTCTTGCCTCACAAGCATATTCAAGAAAACAAAATGAGAAGGGAAAAATTCTTTTTGTTAAGTCAATAATTGATCTATTCTTTTTTTTTGGCCAGTAATTGATCTATTCAATGGAGCGCATTGTGCACTGCACTCTAGAAGACGCTTTTGGTTAAGATTATTCAAGCATGATTGGTACGTCCATAACCAGAGATCAATTCCACCTAATACGTCTTTCATAATGAGAACATGGATTAGCTTCCTACCAAGATTTATCCATCCTCAATCTGTTCAAAAAGCAGCAAAAGCATGAATTTACCCAAGAAGGAATATGTATTGCCCAGTCAGGTTATCAATATTTTTAGTTCTCTGCAGCAGTACGAGTTGAGGAAGTATTGCAACAGCTTCTAAGTACAAGGAAAAGGTCCACATGACCTGATCCATTATGAACCAACGTGTTAAAATGAAATGAATGTAGCATACTAATTGGCAAGTTTACACGAAAGTAGAAGAAGCATACCTCTGTAAATGTGAATTTCTCATTGATAACTAAGGCCAAGAGAAGGCAAGGTAACACAAGAAAAACTTGGCGGAAAGTGTCTAGGTCTTTATCATAAGTCCGACGAACAATTCTGTGGTACCTCATGTACCACACAATGGAAATTGAGCTACCCAAGAATATCAACTTCATGACGGTGTTGTACAGCGAAACAAAATGTGTAAACATGTCCAAGTATCGTGTGATGAAGACAACAGCGTAGAGTTCCTGTGTCTTTAAGGAAACCCCTGCAGATAGCAAACACCTCAGCTATGACTTCGGACGATCAACCAACATTCAAATAAAATGATGAAACTAAACAATATGATAATCCAACCGGAAAATTTTGATTTGTGCTATCCATTACATTACCAACCACATTTCTCTCTTAAAATCTAAGTTAACGTCACAAAAGGAGGATCAGAAGACATGGTCCAATTTAGCAATCAAATCAACATCCTTGCAATTCTCCGAAATAGTCTCTAACATGAATTAACACTGATTCAACCCCTCACTTGCAATTATATGAGCGATAAAACCATAATTATGTTTCCAAACAAGACATGCATCAGGCACTATTCAATAGAGGGAAGAAATGAAAGCAGAATCCGGCAATGCGCCATCCAATTCATATATTCAAGCCTGGATAGAGCGAGAGAGTAATGGAGGTACCGGCGCAATTCTTGATGGTGTGAATCTTGAGAAGCAAAACGAGAATGCTGATCAGATGCGTCATATCACCCGCCAACCTGAATATATTCATCTTCAATCGACCTCCACGATCAGAAAACCGTTTGGATCTCTTCAATGCGTGTCAAGATCTGCAACAAAGAGCTCGATCGAGAACAGCGCTTGTTTAGAAGGAATGTTTGGGTTTGAGGAAGAAGAAGGTTTGTGTCAGCACCACAGCGGATATGCCACGGTGGAACGTTGTGGAAGCTCGTAGAAAAACGAGTAGGTCCGTTCTCCTTAAGTCTAACTTCGTCCCCAAACTCTGTCTAATGATAATTTTTCCTCTAAAATTTCAACTGTATATCCAATTCCGTCCTCGAGTCACCAGTTTCTATTTTTAAAAAAGTGGATTCGACGTACCAAAAAAAAACAATTTTTTTTTACTATTTCATTCAACCACTTCTAATATGAAAATTGAAACTTTTTTTAATTTTTTTTTATTATCACTAAATTTCACACTTCACAATCATGAGATAGCATATAGTTAACATTTTCTGTAATAACTCAACTGCGAAAATGACTAAAAGTATCATAGATTTTTGCCTTCGGCTAAAACCCACATCGAAATTATATGTTAGACGACACTACAATCCCTCAACGACAAGCTAGGCTTTCAGTACCATATCCTCAAACGATCTTCCATTTCAAAATCATGCGTAAATGGCGGGTAAATGAATCCGTTTGCTTCTGTACTTCCTTCATTGGCAGCATCGACAAAATGCGAAGTGCAGTTCGTGATGATGCTGTCCACGCAACCCGATTGATACGACAATGTAGAGTAATCCATACCACTTGAGAAACCCATTGGGGAATGCTGTGAGCTTTGTTCTGCAAGGAGACCAAATCCAATGTTGTCGTTAGGACATTGAAGAGATGGATATTGTTGGTGACTCGATGCTTCGCCGTAGAAGCTAGGGTTACTTCCTTGACCCCAAAAATCGTCACTTGGATCTCCAAAACCATGGTTGGCGCCATGGTCAGTGTGGGTGAAGTCCATTGTTGGGGTATCTCGAGATCCTTAAGAATATATATGTAAAATCTGAGTTAGTATATATACTCAATAACAGAGAAACCCCTGAATATACTGTAATACGATATTTTAATGATATAGGATAAGATATGTACCAGACATGGGTGAACTAGTTGAGTATTCTTCAACGAGAAGAGAAGGCTGTATCGCCCATTGCGGTGGAGGAACTGCCGGAAACTGAACCTGAGGTTTGACCTCCATCGTCGAAGGGTCTCCGCCGCCATTGAAGGAGTAGTAGTAGGTATTGTCCTCGTAGGGAGTCCAGTTGAAGTAAGGGGAGTCAAAGGAAGGAAACCCTTTCCTGCTCAGTTCTAGAAGCCTCCTGTCGCACTGCAGAAGCTTCTCAAAGTGTCTGTCTAGAGTTCCGGGAGGAAATCTCACGTAGTGCCGTCTGTGCATGGAGGCTTGACCCTCGGTAAAATCTGTCGTCAGGTGCCATATCGTATGCTTACGTGGCTGCGGGTTTGACTCTTGATAGAACGCAGGCACTTGATCCAACTGCACCGAGTTTAGGGTTTAATTTTATGTCGGATTATTAGCTAGGGTTTCTTAGGATTGAAGATAGATGAAGAAAACTGACCTCAAGCTCTAAAATTCCTGGTTGGTCCTCTCTCAAGGTGGTTCTTATGGCGGAGATGTCCGACCACTGGATCTCGATCTTGCTCTTGAGGCCATTTCGTAGGACCTCCCACACTAGCTTCTTCTTGGAGAAGTAACATTTCGCGACCAAATCGGCTTCGTTTCTCGACACTTCCTGCATCCATAAGTAACTAACCCAAGTAAGAAACTAAGCTCAACGGTACAGACAATTATAGATTCTGAGGAGTTTGGTACCTGCCAAGACCCAATCCTAATGAAAGAAACTGGGAAGTTGGAGGCCTTCAGTTTCTCCGGCGACTGTTGAGATGCAGAGAGGCCACTGACGCCACCCGCACTGCGCGTCGAGAGCTTTGTCTTTATCAAGTTGAGGAATGACGGTGTCTTTCGAAGCGTTAGATTAAGGGGAGGAAGATTGTTTAGTTCAGCAGATATGTCCTGAAGTAGTTGGTTGGTAATGGTTAGTTAGATAAACACATGAAATGAAGTTATAAAATATGTTTCAAACTGCTTAAAACTGTCACGTATTCCAAACCTGCAGTTGAATGGAAGCTTCTTGTTCTGGTCTATACTCCTCCGAAGCAAAGAAACCAAACCCTCCGACCATGTCTGCTACTGTTACGAGAAAGAAAAGAGATCAGAAACAGAGAAGTTGAGAGTAAGGGTTTTGGTGAAAGCTCGCTCTATGGAGAAGATGATCTATAACCATGGATGTGAATTGTGATGTGGCGGCAGTTGTTATTATATATATAGGTAGGCTAAAGCCATGCACGAAAGATTCTGAAGTTTGAAGGGATTGTTTGATAGGATGTTAAAGGAAGGGAAATCAGTGGCTGCTTATATTATTAAATTTTAAATTCCGAATTTTTAGACACGAGGGAAATTTGGAAAGTGCTGGAAATGGATAAGGAGTAGGCGCCGACTATTCATATGGAAACCACCAAATTAGATTACGCACTCTCTCTCTCCGCGTGGTGAAAGAGGGCACTTTCAATGATATGCACTCTGTTTTGCAGACTCTCCTTAGTTCAGTTGTAGGGCATTCCAATGATAACTGCTACTAGGAATCCTCCAGGACGAGCACTTATGGGCAAGGAGCAATTTTTTTTAATTTGTATAAATTTAGTTTAAAAAATATATTTATTTTTATTTTAAACTTTAAATTTTATTTTGTTTAACTGTTTACCTTTATAATTTTTCATTTCGTTCCTAACTGCTACCCAACTCCGTAACAAAAATGACACGAATTTAATTCCTTACACTTATTATTACTTTTGTATATGGTTTTCGCTGGTTAGGGTATGCTACAAGTATGATAAATACAATAACCATAATTATGTGTATAACTCAAATACCATAACCATAATCATATAGAAAATTTATCACTATAACCGTACCGCACCATAATAGTACGGTTAACCACATTAAACAGTAACAGTTATAACCATCGTTATGAATTTTTCACCACACGATTGCCATTTATTTGCTAGTATCGTGAAGGATTCAAATCGTAGTGTTTCAATCATTATAATCTACCATCATTTATTAATTGAACTTTAATAAATAAAAAATGGGTTAAATACCAAGTAACTACATGAACTTTGGTCGTTTTGCAACGAGCTACCCGAACTTTGAAAATTCAAAACGGGCTACCTCAACTTTGAAGAAGGTGCAAATAGCTATCTCCGTCCAATTTTCCGTCAACTATCGTTGGAAAGTCGTTGGAAAGTTGTCGGAAGTCATTGGAAATTCGTCAGAAATTGGACGGGGGTAGTTATTCGCACCTTCTTCAAAGTTGAGGTGTCTCGTTTTGAATTTTCAAAGTTCGGGTAGCTCGTTGCAGAACTTCCAAAGTTCAGGCACCTACTTGGTATTTAATCCTTACAAAATTATTGGATTTTGCGTACAATTTACTATATTCGATTAATTTTATTTTTCTATCAATTATGAACGTCATGTATCATTAGAATTCATCTAGTAACGATAAAGTCAATCGAATCGAGAACATCATTGGTCCAATCCACCAATAATTAAATGATTTGCTGATGTGTGATGATCTTGCCCTTTTCTTTTTCATGAAGAAGAAGATGGTTTAGTTGAGGATATGTTGATGGCGTCAAGTGTGTGGTTATAGTTAAATTGGTCACGAGCTCCTCTCTATTTATATATATATATATATATTATTATATACTATAGATAAAAATCATCTACCCGTCTACCTTTTATAAATGGAAATATGACATGGCTCTTATGTACGAACCACTAACCCAATTAACATCTTAAAATAACAAATGAAAAATAATACATACAATGAAATTGAATATTTGAAAGGTTTCTTTTAGAAATATGAGAATAAAACTAAAATTATATTTAATATTTATTTTTTATATAAAAATTTAGGTTGATTTTTAAAGTGTTTTTCGTTAAATTTAACAAAGCTAAATTTTTATATATAAAAAGTAACTATTAATTTTCTTAAAAAGGTAATTTATTTTTAAAAAATCAGTTAATAATTTGATATTTAATTTTTAAATAATGCGATCTAATTTTATAATTTGTCACCGTCATTGTAATAGATGATTTTTGTTTTCTTCATGTTCTACAATCATATGTTACAGAAATTTGACTGTCAATGACTTGATGGATGATGATAATTCCTTTCGGCTCTTTCACTCATCCAAGTGTGGGCTCATTGAAAAGACATGACTTCACTGAGTACTGCGTATCCAACATGTACGAGCTAGAAACGGCATGTCGGCATTCTAGAAAATAGAAATGCGATTTTTTTCAAAAATTAAGTATTTTAGTTTTTTTTAAAAAGTAAGTATAGAAAAAAAATATTTCAAAAAATAGGTACATACGAACCCCGGGTAGCGCGTATTGACAATATGCGCACCCTAGGGTGGCGCCTATTGCATAGGCGACACCCCAAGTTGTGCCTATTCATATGGGCACCCAACACTTTAATTTTTTAAAAAAAAATATTTCATAATGACGACTCGATGTTTAATTAAAAATAAAATTATATATTTATTAAAAAAAAATAAAAATTATAGTAAGTAGATATTTTAATTGCGCTTCAAATGATGCAACAAATATTGTATTTGGATTTACTGATTGCCTGTACGGCATGCCGTAAGTTGAGATATGAAAATTTGACTTAAAAAATTATAACTCAGATCATGTAAGCCCAAACTCAACACGGTTAACGTCATTTATGTCGTAAATCAATTATCTACGTAGGGTAATGTTTTTGATTAGAAATACAGTGATTTTGTAACCTAACATCGTTTGTTTTATAATTTGACCGAAATAAGTAAATGCAGTAGGTGAGAAATTTAATTATGTCCTTACTCAAAAAAAATCAAAAAAATTACGGTGCGTAGATAATTTAATTACGAATCAAATGACGCTAACTATGCGTTAAGTTTTTACTTTTAGACTGACTGTATAATATGATACGTAAAAAACTCTACAAACAATACAAAAACTTCCAAATACAATGTAATGTGTAAACAGTAAAATTACTATGCAAAACACTATTTGGAAGTTTTTGTATCGTATGTAGAGTTTTTTACTTATCGTATTATACAGTCAATATAAAAGTAAAAACTTAACGCATAGTTAGCGTCATTTGATTCGTAATTAAATTATCTACGCACCGTAATTTTTTTGATTGTTTTTGAGTAAGCGCATAATTAAATTTCTCACCTAATGCATTTACTTATTTCAGTCAAATTATAAAACAAACGATGTTAGGTTACAAAATCACTGTATTTATAATAAAAAAAACTACCCTACGTAGATAATTGATTTACGACATAAATGACGTTAACCGTGTTGAATTTGGACTTACATGGTCTGAGTTATAATTTTTAAGTCAAATTTTTATATATTAACTTACGGCATGCCGTACAGGCAATCCGTAAATCCAAATTTAATATTTTTTTTTTTGCATCATTTGAAGCGCAATTAAAATATCTACTTACTATAATTTTTTAAAAAAATTTCAATAAATACATAATTTTAATTAAACATCGAGTTGTCATTATTGAAAAAAAAAAAAGCAATTGCATGAGCGCCACTTTGAATGGCGCCTATTCATAGGCACCACTTTGAATGGTGCCTATTGAATATGCGCCACTTACGGTGACGCCCATTCAAAGGCGTCACCCATGGGTGCGCGTATACCTATTTTTTCCAAAAAACAAATTTGTATACTTACTTTTCTAAATAAAAAAAGCAAAATGCTTACTTTAAAAAAAAATCTAGAAATGCCTAATTTCACTGTTCAAAAAAATAAGAAAATTTGCGTACATTATAATAAAATATAAATATTTTAAATATAGTTATATGAGTAAATACACATATAATATTAAACATTATACGTACAAAATCTGTATGGCTAGGGGTGAGCTTGGGCGGTCTGAACCGGTTTTTATTACAGGCCCGAGCCCAATTTTTTTGTCCTCATCTGCTGAGAATCGAGACCGATTTCAGTCTAAAAAGTCCGCCCGAATCGGTCTTGCTTGACTCGGGCACCTTTCGGTCTTGGACCAAATTTTTCAAAAAAACAAAACAATCTTGGTTATATTATATACGGCATGCGTTGAAGATCTCACCACTCACCACACATCATATCAATGGGCATGTGCTCGAGAGTGTAGCGCTCCAGACCGAAATAGATGCATGTCTTCTCCAACAGGGCAAGCCCTTCTTCACGACCGTATCTTGAAGAATAGAGCTTCAAATACTCAATGTCCTAAACAAAGCCAACAATGTATAACATTAGGTGATAAATTATTGAAGTGTTGTGACAGGATGGAAGAGAAGCTGGGAGACGGCTGCTTGACTACTGTTAGTTGTTATGACGGAATGGAAGAGAATGAGACAGTTGCTTGACCGTTGTGACTGACTTGCTAATTGCTAGGGTATTTTATGTTTGATTCAGGCTGGATTGGTCCTAGTTGGATTTTTTTGTAAAAACAGCAGAGCTCGACATTGGAGAAAAAAATCCGCACGCTCAGTCTCGGTCCTATTCAGGTCAGTTTTATCGAAATTTCGGTCCAACCAGTTTTTTTGTTAGACAATACATTATACGTCACAATCTGCTAAATAATGTAAGTTGTCAACAGTAAAATAGATATTATGTACTTGTTTCTTAATATATATATATATATATAATAATAAAAATAAATAATGATCTACTGTTATACTTTTTGTGCGTAAATAGATAGATAGATTCTCAATACAATACAACCTTCCCTTTTGGTACGTCATTATCGTTTGATATTATTATTTTATTCGTTGAGGATTGCTTCGGACCCAAAATTGAGCACCCAATGATTGTACGTACATTGTAAGTGTAGGAGGAGGTGTTAGTCTAGTAGTGTTAGCGTGGCTTTGCTTTGGATTCGCCAACCATTTGCTTTATGGATGACTATGCAAACTGCAAAGGAATCCTTCAAAATTTAATTAATACATCATGGAAGAATATCATAGAAGATCTTATGTAGGGTTCGGTGGGGTCCATCATTAAGGCTAAATTGGAATTTTGATCCAAATATAGGGTAGCGGGGGAATACTTAAATATTTTCAATTTTTTAAAAGAATACAAAATATACATACTCGCTAATAAGATTCGCGGATAGGAGTTTCTTTTTTTACTATCTGCGAAAGGAATTCGTTGGTGAACATATAAGTCAGGATTCACGGTGAGGGCACATTTAAACTCCACCCGTAAATCTCAATCACGAGTGGAGGAGGTTTGCTTCATCCGATGGAAAAAACAAAAGTTAATTGGAAATAAAGATTAAAAAAAATTCAACCGCGAATCTCATTCATTGGTAGATATATTTTGATATTTTTGTTCTTCCAAAACTGATGATATTTTGATATTTATTTGTATTTTATAGTAAATTTCGGGAAAAAATTCTACAAATTGCAACTTAGTCACATAATATCTCAATATTTATAAAAACTTGAATTCATCGATTTATTATCAACCCTTGATGTTGGATTGAGTTGTAATTTAATTATAATAATATATTAACAATATTTTTAAGGACAGAAATTTACAAGTCTATACAAATATTAGGGCTAATTACTTCAATAGTTACACATATTTACTCAATGTGATTAATTGGTTAAACATTTTTTGTGTGACTCAATGGTTACACATTTTTGCATAGTGTGACTCATTGGCTACTGTTATATATTTTAGTGTAATTGGATTGACTAGTTGACCAATGGGATCATAGTATCTCGGGTTAATTAAGTGAACCGTTACACATGTTTGACCAATGTGATTAATTGGTCACACATGTTTTTTCGCGTGACTGAAACGTTACACATGTTTCAAGATGTGACTGAAACGTTACTCCGTCATTGAACCGTGAAAATTTTCCGTCTAATGCTCATGTGCTTGTCACGTGATAAGAGGTAGTTTAATTTCAGAAATACGAAATTACCTTGAAGCCCCTTACGTCCCCTATAATCAGTTTCATCAACCCATTTCCCCCCATTTCTTGCTTCCGTCCCTTGGCTTCCCGTAGAAGTGATTGCGCCACGGTCCCCTGCTGCTGCTGCTTCCGTGCATTTCCGAGGTAAGATTCTTCTTCTTCTCGCGTTCAAGTTGTGAAATCGGGGCTTGTTGTTGAACTGATTTCGCTGTGCCCTCACTGTCGCCCGAAGTGATTTCGCGCGGAGGGTTGCTGCTGTGTGCACCGACTTGATTTCGCTTCCCGTGGCTTCCCTTGTTGATTTGCTGCGGCTTCACCTACTGATCGAGCAAATGTTTGTCTTCATTTAGGGTTTATCGGCTGTTTATGAAATTTGTGTTTGTGAAAATGGGTATTTGACCGAAACTTGCTGGTTTAGGGGTATGAAGTTTGAAAAAATCTATTTTTTGGTGCGTAAAGTTTGAATCTTTCGGCCAAAATTGAAGTTCTGATGTTCATGTTTGCTGGTTTATGTATGTCTTGTTGCCATGTTTCAGCCAAAATTGAAGTTATGTTGTTCATGTTTGATGTTCATGTTTAATATAAGTTTTGATGTTCATCTTCGTTCGTTTTGTTATGTTTAACATCAAACATGCATGACCAATTTCATGTTTGGTTGTTTTCAGTCATTCAAAACTGTGGTTCAATGGGCAAGAAGGATGACATTGCCGAAGCTGTTTTTCACCATGGTGGAAAGTGGGTTGATAATGGGGGTAGCCGAACCTATGTAGGTGAACTTGAGTCACTCAAAGTGCCTTATGATAAGTTGAACTATCTGTCACTTACCGGACTAGCTGAGGTGTATTGTGACTTCGTCGAAAATGGCTCCATATTTTGGTTGGCCCCCGGTGGAAATCCGAACACCGATCTTCTGGCGATAACTTCAGATGCCGACCTGAAACCTATACTAGAACGTCAAGGAACAACGAAGGAGATCAGTTTCTACGTTATGCCACCATTTGATAGAGAAGAGTGTGTGAAAGACCCATTTCTGATGCAGCTGCGCAACAAGTTGATAAACAAGACTCGACGAGCATGTCGTTCAAAGGAGCCTGAAGTAGTGATTGAACGACCGGTCAAAGAGGATAAAGTCAAGAAGACCGACCGAACTACTGATAAGGGGAAGAAGAAGCTGTTCCCTGATGACGATGACAGTGACAATTTGGAGACTTTGAAGAATCTTCTGGACGACTTGCGAAACTTCAACTTTGAAAGTGAAGATGACAGTGATGATGCAGATTTTGTAGCCCCAAAGGTTGCTGAAAGTGAAGACGAGTCAAGTTCGGATGAAGACATGGAGTCCGATGAAGAAGGAAAACCGAAGGGTGAAAGCGATGAAGGTGGACGGAAAGACAGAAAACCGAATGTGGAGAAGAAAAAAATGTTCGTTTGGGAGGAAGTTGGATTTGGAGACTCATGTAGTGACGTCCAAAGCGACACGTTGGAAGCCGAAAGGAAGACCGACAAAGAGGACGAGGTAAATAGCACTGAAAAGAGAAAGATTTACGATGAGGACAAGGATGCTGTCGACATGGAGCTCAACCTCGGGATGTTATTCGGTACGGTCGAGCTGTTTAGAAAGGCAATGAGGGACCACGCTATAGTGAATGGTTATGATGTGGAGTTCCCTGTGAACAACCAAACTAGAGTGGAGGTTTACTGCAAGCATCGGTGCGGATATAAGGTTGTCGCGCGAAGAATGAACCGTCAAATGGCATTTGAAATATGTCAACTTGTGAAGGAGCATCAATGTCCCCGAATACATCATAACCACCACATCGAGATGAAATGGGTGTGTGACAATTTCATCGGCATGCTAAGGGACGACCCGAAAGTGAAGGTATGATCTTATACGGTTTATGTTCTATTTCATTGTGCCTTTGTAGCTACTTAACCTATTCTATTTAATGCTGCAGAATAGTGTAATTCGTGGTGAAATTAAACGTCGATTCGGGTGGAATGTCAATCGGTTCACTGTGAGTAGGGGAATGCGTATGGCCAAGGAAAAACTGAAGGGGGATCGCACTGAAGAGTTTGGAAGAGTGCGTGATTATGCTGCAACTTTACAAGAACATAACCCGGGTTCGACTGTGGCTGTCCATGTGGATTCTGTGTCCAGCCCTTTACGCCCAAGGTTTGAACGCCTTTATGTTTGCTTGGAAGCGTGTTCGACTGGTCTGAAAAAGGGGTGTAGGCCCTTCATTGCTTTGGATGGCTGATTCTTGAAGGGGCCAGACGGGGGGCAACTCCTATGTGCTGTCACCCGAGATGCAGATAATGCGTTGTTCCCGGTAGCATTCGCATGGGTTGAAGCAGAAAACCATGACTCGTGGAAATGATTTTTGGACATACTGTTTAGGGACATCGGTTTGGACAGGCCATGGACACTAATGTCAGATCGACAGAAGGTACTTCTCACTGTTAAGTTTGTTACATTTGTGATTAATTGATCATGCATGTATGCTGTGAGTGTGATTAATGATGAGTCATGTTGCCTGTTTTTTGATTACTTGATCATGCATGTTTGCTGTTGTTGTGATTAATTGATCACGCATGTTTGCTGTGTCTGTGATTAAATGATACTGCATGTTTGTGGTTGCTGTGATTAATTGATCATATGCTGGTTTGCTGGATGTGTGATTAATTGACTGGCCAAGTGTTCTGGTTAATGATTAATTGGTCATGCATGTTTTCTGGTTTGTGATTAATTGGTCATGGATGTTTGCTGTTTTGTGCTTATTTTGTCTTTTTTAGGGCCTAATTCAAGCTGTCCAAGATATACTCCCAGATGTTGAACACAGACACTGCATGCGACACATATATCAGAATATGCAGGTCAGAGGGTTGGGTGAAGCCGAGGTGAGAAAACGTGTTTGGTCCGCCTCATGTGCCTATACGTACCAAAGACACAAGTGGCATATGGACTTGTTGAAGATTGCAAACAAAAAAGCTTGGGACTTCGTCTCAGCCATTGACCCAGCCGCTTGGTGTAGACACCGTTTTAGGCATGTCACTAAAACGGACTTGGTCGTCAACAATATATGCGAGAGCTTCAACAACAAAATCATCAACGTGAGGGAAAAACCACCTATTACCCTAGTTGAAGAAATCCGCAAAATTTTGATGCGGGATTTTGCTAAAAGACGTGAATTAGCTGCTCAATCAAAAGGGGAACTTGGAAGGAATATTGTCAAGAAACTAAGGAGGCTGACAGATGGAATCAGTGGGTGCGAGGTCTTATATGCTGCAGATGGTGAGTACGAGGTACACGTTGGTCCAGGTGTGTCGTATAAAACCAATACTACTGCAAAAACATGTACTTGTTGTGCTTGGGAATTAAGTGGTTTGCCGTGTGTTCATGCGATTGCTTGCCTGTCATACGCCCGTGTTCATGAGCTCGCACCGTACTGTGATCCAATGTACCACAAAAGTGCATACCTACGCACCTATGCAGGTGTAATCCATGCCTTGCCTGAACGGGATGATTGGGCAAAGGTAAACTCATTACCCGTTGATCCTCCGCTATTCAAGTCTCGTTCTGGAAGGCCAAGGAAAAAACGAGTTCGGTCGGCCACAGAAGACAGTCATGCAGGTGGTGCACGACTGAGCAAAATTGGTTTAAAACAGTTTTGTTCAGAATGCGGTGAACATGGCCACAATAAGAGAGGATGCTCCCAAAGGATCCCTGAGGTGCTGTTTGTAGATAAGATTCCTTGTTTTGAAACAGTTTTTAAAACAATTTCTGACATGGTCGTTTTTGGCGTAGGTCAAGGATGCTGCTGGTGCTGGCGTTAGTGGGACAAAGAAGTCGGAGAAGCGTCCTACCAAGAGAAAGTTGAACACCGACTCACAGTCCAAGTCTCAGCCCCAGCCGAGAAGCCAACCGAAGCAGTCCCAGTCTCAGCCGAGAACTCGTTCTCAGTCTCAGCCGAAGCAGTCCCAGAAGACAAAAAGTCCAGTACGAAGACAGAAAATTGCAGTTAGAAAAAAGAAACCAACTGCTGTTGATGACCCGCTGCCAGATGCTGCTAGAGAAGCTGAATCACCTCCTGCTGTTCGTCTAGGTACGCCTCCTCCTGTACGTGTAGGTTCGCCTCCTCCTGTACGTTTAGGTACGCCTCCTGCTGAACCAGACAATCCAGCAGCAGAACCCGCAGTCAACACCGAAACTGATCCATTCAAAACGCCAAAGAGACGTTTTAAATCGCTAGCAGTTAAATCAGCCTCGGTTAGTGCTCAACTCTAACATTGTGTTACCGATTGTACTTTGATGAAAATTAACAAAAAATTGTTTGAAACAGGCCAAAAAAGCTGGTAAAAGAAGAAAAGTGAATGTTCGTCAGTCTCCGACTTATGTGGACGTCGAAGACGATGTCGCCTCTTCGGCACCTGTACTTTCAGATTCGAGAGAACTGATTCTAACAGATTTACCACTGAAGACGGTTCTACCAAAAAGGACAAGACAACACAGAAGGAGCATGGGTCAGTTTAGTTATCCGGGTGACAAACGATATACCCAGTAAAAGGACCACATCCTGTTTTGTCCAACAGGTCTTTTGTTTTTCTGTGATGGTGTTTTGTGAAGTTCTGCTACTTTTGTGGTGTTTTGTGAAGTTAGGAAACTTTTGTGGTGTTTGTACATGTTTTGGGTCGAACATGGGTGGTACTTGGCGACTTATGTCTGCTGAACTTCTTCTATGAAAGTCTATGGATGGCTGTTTCTGATTTTTCAGGTTTTGAATGGAATGTTGGAATATGTTTGGGCAGATCTGATCTGTTACGGCTGTTTAACCTTTGAATCACATTTATATGAAACATGATGTACTATTTAATCACAGTATGGGTAACATGTATAACCTTTTAATCATATCATTTCAAACATCAGTTTCCATTTAATCACATTACTGCGAAACATGTATGACCTTTTAATCACATTATAGAAAACATGTATGACCATTTAATCACATTTCGTTATAACATGTGTAGAAATTCTGTTTCTCAACAATTGAAACACAGATGCAAAACAACTGCAATGCATAACATATACAGAACTGCAATACAGAACTGCAATTGCACCATATACAGCATACAACTTCCTGTCTTTCAATTGCAACATACAGAACTGAAATCCATTTCCACAATGCTGATCAACTAATTCAAATACATCTACTTGTTTAGTACAATGATGAAAATGAAAGAACACGGAACGATAATTGCAGCATACAATTTCCAGTGTTTTTGTTTCGCAGCAGCTTCTGCAGCATGTGCAGTCGCAAGTTCTGATCGAAGCTGTCCCTCTACACCTTGAAACTTAAACACGGCGTTTCTTCCATATTGACACATTTGTGGATCTTCCCATTGGAAAAATCCACAACCAGGATTTTGTACAGACTGGACAACACAAAAAAGGAACAACATGTTAAAATTAGGGTTCTTAACAAAATTAGGGTTTCTAACATAACAAACTAATAGGGTCAACATGGTACCAAAAAATTGCAATTACCTCAAAATGTGAACACCCATGAAACCTACGACTGAAATTCTTCCAAGTACCCGCACATTTGACCGACGAAATCTCACCGCAGAAACATAGTCGGGCTGTCGACACTAAACGGGACGAATCTTGGATGGTAGAGTGGGAACGCAGAGACGCCGAAGGATCGCGCGGAGGAGAGGGGCCGAACCCAGTCCATGGTTCCTTCTTCATCTTCGTGCGTACGCTCTGCTGCGTGAAGAATGGAAATGTCTTCTAATATACAATTTTAAGGGCATTTTGGGAAGTTAAGGCTGGAAGTAACTCACGTGCAAGGCACATGGACAAACTAACGGTGATATTTAACAGACAACAGTAAAAATGACGTTTCAGTCACGTGCTGAAACATGTGTAACCTTCCTGCACAAGTTATAACCTATTAGTCACATGCGCAAACATGTGTAACGGTTCACTTAATTAACCCTACCCTAGTATCTCATTAAACAAGTTAGAAGGGTGAGGAGTGCACGTTTGTTTAATTATATTGTGATTCATTGTATTGGAGATTCATCGGTTGATTAGAGATTAGGCAATGGGGGTCAAATGGACACCGTTTTATTATACATAAAGTCACTATTCTAAAATTCATTGAAAATTTGAATTTTGGAACTAATGACTTAACTTTTTAAACCTCAAAATTCCCGGTTTTTGGACACTTGCTTTAGAACCAAGTATTGGACCGAACCATGGCTAAGGGTCGAACCATGGCTAGGGCCGAACCATTCTAGAATCTTCCTAAGGTGTCCCTTTGATTTTGGAGCCAAATTTTGAATCAAATGGGTGTATATTGGCCGATATGGTACATGTCTCTTCCAAAAGACATGGTGTCTTCTCCTAAGAGTGTGAATAACACTATAAATTGGTCATAAGGGGGGGTCATAAATCTTCATCTCAAACATTCACAATCCTTCTCTCAAGTTCTAGTTCAGTATTCTGATTTTATCCGATTGAAAGTTTGGGTGCCTCCAAATAGTTTTAATCTGAAAGTGTCGTCACGACTTCAGAATAATCCAAGCATACAAATTCGAGTTCATCCACCACATCCATTCGAAATTTTCCAACAGATACTCCGTCACTGAACCGTTAATTTTTTCCGTCAGCTATAATATTTTTGAATTATTAGATGACTATTATGCCTTTCTCCTTCTTCAAGTGTTCATCTTCTTCCTCATTAACTCAATTCCAACCAACAAGATGAAACCAGATCCATTGGCTCCTTCATATGATGCAAACATTCAAAACCCACAGACTTCAATTTCACTGTCTAGATCCGATTATACTAGGCAAATTCCAAATTAAACTCAGACTTCAATTTCTTCACTATCTAGACCTGATTTACTCGAATCAGACTTCCTCGAGTCGATTTGATGCTCTGAATCGGGTTCTGAACTTCGCGAAAGCCCAATCACTGTGCCTGAAGCTTTAAGAGTCACTGTTTTGTCGTCGGATGGCCTGAAAGAGTCGCACGCTCCAACGAATTCCACGAATGAGAGGGAAAGAGTAGCGATCGTGGCGCCAATCACGAGGCACTTCGTGAATAGAGCCAAGAGACCTAGAATTATAATTATAAATATCTCGAGAAACCGTGACGGGGACGTGCAGTCCAGATCCGAAATATCAGATTGTTTAAACGATTTTATGGTCTCAGAATCAACTCTTTCTTCTTCCTGCTTGTTATGTAACAATTATGCACAAGTTATAATCAATTAGTTACATGCACAAAGATACATAACCATTGAAGTAATTAACCCTAAATATTATGAGAAAAGTGTCAATTTTTATGACATGTTCTTTCACGAAATAGGAATGGAATAGGTGTTACAGATTCTGTAAAAAATTGTTTTTTTTCGCAGAATTGAAAAATATCGGCTTAGACATTCAGAGCAGCTCGAATTTAATAAGCCTTGCGCGCTAGGAATCTGAAATAGGTATGGAAAATACATTTTTATCCTCAATACATTTTGTTAATTCCAACGCTACCCTCAGTTTACTGTCCTCAACTCATTCTCCTCATGTACTTGGAAATCCTTCTCCGTAAATCCTTCTCCTACTCCTACGATCGAACCCAGAAATCCAGTGATATTGTGATTCGTGATATTGTGGGTTTCTTGGATTGTTCATGTTGTTATTCCTAATATTGTGTCCCAAAAATTGAAGTTGTGTTATTGATATTGTGTTCTTGAAACATACGTGTTCTTATTCAAAACCTCGAAGTATTCATTGAGCAAAGCTGAAGAAGCATGTGCAAAGATTATCGATGGGCATGCCATTGGAAAGATTGTTGTGGATTCCAAAAAAATATTTTTATAATATTTTTATAGTTACTTGTTTGTTGTCTTTGGTTTGATCCATATGTAATTACTTTTAGAATAATGAATTGAGTTTAATACCTTCATTATAAGTTGTGATATAAACATAATCTCGATTCTCTTGTATTATATTTTATGTGATGTAGTTGAAGAACATATGTATTATATTATTCCATAATTATATTTAAGTTTTTATTATTAATCATTTTTAAAATTATTTAATACAAATTATATGTATTATATAATATACATATAAAAGAATGAGCAAATATGTCATTTTACCACATTCCATATACACCAAAACAATAACAAAATTTCTTATTCCATTCTATTTCACTTAAAAAAAATCATATTGTTATCTTTTATTATCTATTTCATCTATTACGTATTTCGAATTTCATAAAAGAAACACTAGTTAGTATTTCCTAATAATATAATATATTAAAACTCCATCACCATGCGTGCAATTCTCATCTCCCTCTCTGTTCACACGCACTCTTGACAGTACAGAAGCTCAAAGGTAAGATCATTGCAGATCTACCTTTCTTCTCCATCATGATTCTCAATATTCCAAGTGCCATTCCTTGATCCTTTTGCATTATCTATTCTTAAAAGCGAGATTTAAAATAATTTGCTAGCTTAATTTTGCTAATTTGATTAATTTATTAACCTTTTAAATAATTTGTTACTTAATTTTACAAAAATTGTAATTTATTAGTTTAATCTAATTTGTAGTTAAATAGCGACAAAGAAATACACTTGCACGTCACGTATCAGTTAGCCGTCACGTATCAGTTACCAAAATTGTATTTTTTTTCCTTCTCAAATGTCAGTTAATAAAGTGTATGTTAAAGTGTACATTTTTACAAACTTGAATTAATAAATCTGTTTAAGAAATAAAGTAAAATAAAAAATAAAATCAAAGTTTTCATTTCAATTTAACAGTAAATTATACAAAATTTTATATATAAAATCAGATAATAATTTATTAAAAAAAAGTTTAAGTATCAAATTATTTATACCCTTGAAATTTTGATAGTAAATTAATATTTAATTATTATTTTTAACACTACACACGTTCTATATGTAGAGAGCTTTATTCTATATAATATAGGCTAACACGGAAGTCACTCGGCATGTGTGTTTTTCCCGGGTAAAGTAATCATGTCCTTATTGATGCTCCAAGATCTGATATGATTAATGGAATAATTTAATATTCCTTTATAGCTCGATGAAGATTAGATTGGATTGTATTCTTTTAGTCGGGTCATGTCCGTCAAATGGAGTCATGACCAGGAAGCTTTAATGGCTTATTATTATGTCATAAAAGTGAGATTGAGGAAGGGGTGAACCTTCTAGAGAACAAGGGTTTGCACTACGTTGGTTGGTGGCTTCATTCGTTTGCAATTTCTTTACTGAAATGATAAAGAAATTTAGGATTGTTCAACGGCTGAACTGAATCGGATTTCGACAGGTTTTGGACTAGTTCAAATCGGATTAGTCGAACTAGATTTAAACTAAATCAGTTTTTTAAGACTAAAGTAAATTAGTTTAAAAAGTGGATTCATTTCAGTTTTGAATCTGACCGAACTTACTTGTTTTTTGTACTAGTTTATACCTAAATTTAAATCAAGCTGCTTTAAACTCGTATATTTTAAAACCGGTCTAACCTCTATTTGACGTACCAATACATAAAGTCTCATTTTCATTTCATCCCCCCTGTGCAATTACACGCTCACTCCTGCTTTTGGACCTGTTTGGTCCAGCTTTTGATCTGAATTGAAATCATTTTTTTTACCAGTTTTAACCATACCCATTTTTATGTGTTAAATAAATCAGTTTTTTTTTATGAGATAAAAAATACAATTTTTCTTTAAAGAGTTCTAATTCAATTTAGAATGAGTTCTGACCTCGAATCGGTTCATGAACAAACCTAGATATATTGTAGGTGATGATAAGGATTCGAAATTAAAGAATTAACTAATTATAAAAAATATATTCCATTTTATTAAAAACAATAATATTGTAAAGGTAAGTAATATGCATGGATAGAATAAAAAGGTAGAAGATCGGTAGAGATGAGGTAAATGACGAACCAATACGTTGATCTAACTGGACCAGTTTTCATTTGAAAATATAGAGAAAAAGAAGCCCAAATTGACCAAACTGAACCAGTTTTCATTTTCATCATCGTAAAGGAAAAGATAAAAGCCTTTGCAAAAACCCACTGTTGTAGCAGCCAGTGAGTGATATTTCTATTCTATTAGTGGCCTACGTAGAATGTTTGTATTGTTTAGCCAGTGAATAGCTAATCATTGTTATTAATATTGCCAAAGGCCTTTTGGATGATTCTCTGTGATCATTCCATCTGTACAGTTTTGTTGTTTACTATATATATATGTAGTGAGATTTCCCTTTAGTAAGACTGTTGTGTTGTTAGTAAAATAAATAATGGATAAAACAGAGGAAGCAGTGCCATCAAATAATGTTACTCAGAACAGACATATACGCATGAAAATCAATGTTGAAATACATTATTCTTTGTGTTTGTATAAGCTTGTCAGGGATCATCATCTTACCTGACAAATCTGAAGTTTGAACAGAGACAACATGTAAGTCAACCCTATCCATCTTGATCTTACAAGAAAAGACCGTTCCTTGGTTCATTATATTCTTCTTGATTTGCTTCATGTTCTGTCCTGGCTCTGAAGCTGAATCATTTCTCAAATGAGCCGAAAAATCTTAGTTGCCAGATGTGGAGTGGTTGAGATCAAATCGTCAGGCTAGTATAGTTATAACTTTCTGTGATTTACCTATGAATGTTTCTCAAAGAAGATGGTGTTTCTCTGTAGGGAGAGATCCGCATGATCTTGGCCAGCAAGCACTTGTTGTCCCCTGGCATTTTGAAACTACATTAAAATAAAGGATCAACAAGTGTTTTCTTAATCTTCATTTTACCAAGTAACAAGAACTTACAGTTGTGTTACTCTCCCGAAGATTTTCCAGTGAGTGAGCTAGTTCCAATTGCTTCGATGCAGTAGCAATCATCACCTGTAAGTTCGGGTTAATTAGATTGCTTTCTACGTAACATTCACGAAGCATGAAAATTAGAACTAACCTTCTTTGTCTTCTGTAAATCATATTCTATTGACCTGATACGACTCAATGACTCAAGAAGCATATCTTCTTTCTCTGGAGGGATGTTTGTTGGCTTTTTGTTGAGTTCATTGACTAATGCTTCCAGCTGCTGCAGCCTCTGCCAAAGTGGCTGTAGGGAGTTCTGCTCTATCATATCCTCATGAAAGGTCTGCAACTGAGAATCAGGTATTTCACTTTGAGATCTGTTCTTGTCTTGCAATTCCCGGTGTGCATTTCTTACTGGAAATACTTGCCGAAACAGAAACTCTGCAAAAGCTAACAGTTTGAGGATGATTTTTGCTATACAAAGCACTACCTTCCTTGGAATGTTTTGGTTGTTTGAATTGCCAACAGTTGCAACTGCATTGCCAACCAAGCCATTATTGTTTGTCCTTCCCTGCAGAAAGAATATAGAAATTACGCAAATCACATGGAAACAAATTTTTTTTCTTCCCCATGGCTATCTTGGAAGAAAGGAAATTACTGTTATAGGTGAAACTGGAGATGAAATGCTTGAACTTGACTCTGAAGATCCTGTGGAAGCTACATCACCATGGTTGGCAGCCTTCACAAAGAAACTGTACCATGAGAAACAATCAATTCTACTCGGGGGAAGATATAGAGTAAGAAAGAACAAAGTCCTCCATTTACTCACCATGGTTTCTCTTTCTGTGTCAAAGAACAAACCTGAATAATCTTTCCTTCTCAGATACAGTTCTTCCGCATTGTGCACTAACTGCAAAACAGAAAATAAGCTACTTTTTTATCCCCAGTCATTTGTTTGATCATTTGATTGTCTTACTTTCATGATTTCTGGATCCTTCCAGGGTCCTTTATCGGATCTAAGACATCCACCTCGATCACGGCATGAACAATTTCCCCCGAGAAAATCTGGTAATTGACTGCAGTGCATCAACACAAGGAGCTTTTACCATTAACTATACCGCGTCGAAGTTACAGAAATACTGAATCGGATACAAAGTGAAGGTTGATTTCAGACCTGGCATCTATAACATTCAGCAACTTCTTCTGAAATTTGCTGCCCAAAACCTGCAGTAAAAATATGCTACGGTTTCATGTCGATATTCGTTTCTTACTCTGAACCAATGCACAGTATATTACTAAGAGTTCTTTATACGTGTATCTTTGAAGTGGTCTTAGGATCGAGAAATCCCTTTGCTGTGTTCCAGAGCAGTCTAAAACCCTGCCCAGCATTCACGATGTACATCTGATGCAATGTCTGTAAAAAATAAGTAGATTTGGGAAATGATGAATGACACAAATATTGGGTTATTGATTTTTCTGTCATAAAAAACTACCTCAGGATAGTTGTTACTGTCAATTTTCTGCATATGCATAACAAGCTCATGTGCAGCTTTGCCAAAAGTCATCAAGTTCTGCACGATAAAATTGTCGGAATGATGCAAAAATGCCAAATTAATGGACCGAACTACGTATGAGTATAGATTACCAATCCTTGGACGTCCAATATAGTAGTGTTTGAATCGATATGTCTTTTGGCGGCAAATGAACATGCAGGAAACTTCTCATTGACGGCCTTCTCAAACCCCTGAACATGGTACTTGAGGAATCTCTCCATTGTGGTGATAGACATTAGCTTGGCGGGATCGACTTTTCCCAGTCTCTCGATATAAACTGGTCGTCCATCCTTGTCAATACCGTGATATCCATGAGGATAACATGAATGGACTTGTTCATATTCTTCATACACAAAATCCTGAAATGTTAAATGGATTGATAGATAATAAATAGCAGAGTTTAGAAGTTAGAACAGTTAAATGAAAAAAAAATCCAGGGAAATTTACAGGCAATGGGTAGATTAAAAAAATGCGAATAAAGCAGCATCATTTTTACCCTAACCAAATGAACTAATAAAGTAAACAAACGGGTGGATTAAACAAATAAAGCAGCATCATTTTTACCTGATGGATAGAATCTACTCTATTCTCTTTTCTCCATCTGAGCATTTCTTCCCACATGGACACCGTTTTATCGATGTCAAACTTTCTTGCCTTCAAAAATCTACATGATTATATTTTGAACACTACTTCAAACAACACGAACATGATAGAAAGTAGACTGTGCTTGGTTGAAATATGAACAATGAACAGAATCAATTCAGACAGAAACTCAGTCATAATTTGAAATTACTAAGATTTTTATAGTTTCTACCGTAGAGCTCATTGGTTTAGTTTTGTACTTGACTGATATAAAATGAATAGATGCAAATTACTCCGAGTAATCTGGAGAACCCAGGCTCAACACCCCTCTGCAAGTATGATAAATACTGGAAAGTAAAAAAGGAGCAAGATTTTGATAATCACTACCTCAGCAATGTATGATAATCATCAAATCGAGATGGCAGCAGATCTCTTGCAACCAATACTTCGCGGAAGCTGTTTATAGCTTCTACTTCCTTCGAATCCTTCACTTCATCAACTGAAATTGCAGCATAGCGGCAATCAGCGACCGTTCTGCTACGTTCCCGTAGAGACTGGGTGGCTTTAGTTGAAGCGTTCATGGCCTTGATCCTTGTTCGTCTCTTGTCGTTGTCTGATTCTGAGATTTCAAGATCAGATTTTTGCACATCTTCATCATCTCCCATTGCTTCCCCGCCTAATTTCCAGAGTTGAATAAGATCATCGATTCATTTCTAATGCTGATGGAAGATAATCAGCAAATCGTAAGTCTTAATCATAACGGATTGTCCTTCCAAATTTGCTCAAATTCAAGTTTACCAAATCGGACAAAATCCAGTACCAATGAACACGAAGACAGGAGAAAACCGACAATCAGCAAAAAATCTGGTACCTTGAGAATATATGCTCATGATGATCGCGTATTTTACGCATCATCATAGAGCGTAGCTAGTGATTCAGACGAATGTTCCACTTTATTTCCGTATCCTGTTCCTCTCTGTAAATCCACTAGAAATCATCACAAACTCGCTCTCTTTTTCTCTCTCGACAGCGGACCTCAACTCCAGCTGTATTTCCATGGCTGTTCCATTTATTGGATTGCTTTCCACTGTGAAGAGAGAGAGAAACAGCGCGCGCTTATTCTGGGAGTGTCGGTCACTCTCCAGAAAAGCCGCTAGATGCGTGGCGTGCAACGGCCGCTGCCGGTACGTTGGTTGGGGTCTGTTTGGTTCCAATGTGGCCGTTAGCACCGTTGCATCCGTTGCGTGGCTTACTGTTATTTTCTCATTGGCCTTGCCGTTTGTTAACGGTTGACGGTGCCTTTGGAGTTCACGCGCCGCCTACTTTGGTACTCAACTTTTTTTTTTTGGTTCCAATGTCGCTGTTAGCACCGTCGCATCCGTTGCGTGGCTTACTGTTATTTTCTCACTGGCTTTGCCGTTTGTTAACGGTTGACGGTGCCTTTGGAGTTCACGCGCCGCCTGTTTTTTTTTTTGCCATCAATCGCTCCCGCCTGCTTTGTTACTCAACTTTGTTAAAAAGGAAAGTTAAACCTAATTCTTTTATTATTCTTTAATTAATTAATTAACTTTCTCTCTAAAAAAGTTGGTTGACCCGTTAAGACTTTTAAGTTTCTAACTGAAACCTGGAGGAAAGGTTCTAGAAGTCATGCCACTGTCATTGGACATGGAATTCGTACTTTCTAACTTACGTTAACCCTAAATCACGCTGTTTTATTGATTTATTTTGAAATTATAATTTAATAATTAATTACCAAACTAATTTCGGGGTTAACGTTTTTATTTTGAAAAGTTAAAAATACTGAAGACATTCGTTAGAAGAATATTTTAAACAATGCCACTGTCATTGGACATGGAATTCGTACTTTCTAACTTACGTTAACCCTAAATCACGCTGTTTTATTGATTTATTTTGAAATTATAATTTAATAATTAATTACCAAACTAATTTTGGGGTTAACGTTTTTATTTTGAAAAGTTAAAAATACTGAAGACATTCGTTAGAAGAATATTTTAAACGCTGATCTCGTCAACGTTTAGGAAAAAAAATTAAACGCTTTCACGTACAAAAGCAGCTTTCAAGTACAATAGAATGAAGATATATATCTCGATTCACATATAATAACAACTTTCAAGTTCAGCGTTTAAAGATTTTTCCCTTAATCTCTGATGGGGTTAGCGTTTTTGACTTTTCAAATTCAAAAATGCCGATTACGTTAGCATTCTGTCTCATTTTTATATATTCGAAAATGCGGTTTTATTTGCGTCATTTTTGGAAAACATATATATATATAATCAATATTTATATGATACGCTAATTATTTTATTTAAAATGTTGAGATTGTTTTTTAAAAATTATTTTTTTTTTTTTTTTGCCAATTAAAAATTACTTATTAATTGTATAATATATGCGGTAATTACTAAATTGGTGGAGTGGCAGTTTCCACGCATGAAGATGTGGATTCGTGGTGGCCCACAAGGTTAGAATTTAGTCAGTATAGAATATAGATAGATAGGTAGATTATTATATTGTACATGAACTTGGATTGGACCTACCAATCGTATCCTGACACATGGCACGACCCAACCTCCTTCCTCTTTCAGCTCTCATGTCTCCTGCTGCTTTCAGGAATTTTCTTCAATCCTTCCTCTTCCTCCACGTCTTACTGTAATCAACTTCACCTCAATGCCTCCAATGGCGGCTTCAGGAACAGTATCCTCCCTCAACTTCAACCTGCTAACACCATCTATTCGCAAATTCCTTCTCCGACGCCCACCACCCGCCAAGAACTGTTACCCTACATTTGCCGCGCGTATGAGCAGGCTGCGGGTTATGCGTTCTGCTAACAGTTTGAATCTCAGGTAAATTCTACTCTCGAATCGAATTTCTCGCATTTTTGCACTGGACAGTTGATTCATTTCGTCCGTGAGTTTGTATGACAGAGTTCGCAGCTTTCAAGAGGGAAATGGAGAACTATCGGAGCCCAGCAACTCCAGCGGTCCTCCAGATGGGCTTACCGCCGGAGATCAAATCGAGAAAGAAGGGAAACAATCCGATGGAGGGAGAGGTCCATTTATTGCAAAATTAGGTATTGGCTTAGGCGTAGCAGCAATTATCACCGGATTCTCAGTTGTGAATTTGATGAAGAAGAATTCTACTGGACCTTCCCTTGGGTTTCAGATACTGGGAAGGGAGGCTGCAGCTTCTTCAGTAACTGCTGCTTCACCTCCTGTTAGTTTCAGTGTCAATGCTTTCGGATGCAAAATTCTTCTTCCAGAATATGCACCTGGGTAAGAAAACGGGAAATAGTTGAATATCTATTTCAGAAATATTTTAATTTTGAGGCTTGATTTTTGTTGCTTGCTATGCAATCAAAATTGCTTGAAATTCAAGGGGTTTCCTCGAATTTATGCAGATGGGTTTACTTTTGGCTGCTTATGGCTGCTGGGTGCGGATTTTTTATCAGTGAAGAAGCTTTAAATATTTGGGTCTGTCTATTTTACTGTCTTTGAGTTGTTCAATCCACATCATCTTCTTAGCATCAATCAACTATGATACTGGAACTTAATAGTGGAAAGACGTATCTCAGGTTGGGATATCATTATCTCGGATGCTAACTCTGGATGGTACATGGAAATCTTTTGTGGAATCTTTCTCAAGAAACGCTCCTTACATTATATCCACAGTTCTTTGGGTATATTGGTAGGTGCTTCCTCAAGATTCTCATTCATCGACTTCCACACAATGAAGTCCATGAATTTGGATTTCACCAGAACTTTGTCATTTTAGGGGTGTTTGCATCAGTGATATGATCCCATTTTATCTAGGAAAGCTTTTTAGACGATCTGGAGCGTCCGATGATGTTTATTCAAAGGTTAAGTTTCCTCCTTGTTTAGACTACATGTTCTTACTTATGCTCTTTGTAGTTATGTTGCCTTTTCTTCTCCACTTATATAGATAATTTTCTGTGGTATATATGTAGTTAGGTGTTGGGAAAGACAGAGCTTTGGACATAACTAGCGCTGTACGGAAGTATGGTAACCTTATAGGTTTTGGTAAGCCAACCATTATTCACTCGTGACATCCTTAAAATCCACTATCATGTTTATTTATACTAAATGGCTTTAAAGGAAGGGCCTTTCAAGTGCCCATTGTTCTGTTTTCACAGTTATAAGTCTTACGAGAGTCATCTGCCTCTTTTTCTTCATTTTCATCCTCATTGATCATCTCCGACTCATATTTTACCTGCAGTGGAACGGTTTTCACTGGGTGTGAGAAATCCAACGGCTTTCCTTGCTGGTGCTTTGGTGAGTGTTTTATATCTAATCTACTACTGTTTAGACCAAATTACAGCAACCTTTGACGAACAGAAAAAAACAGTTACTTGTCCTCAAACTGTTATTAGTGCTTAATATTTGTTGAATTCCAAATGGGGTTTCTTTTTGAACTTTTGAATGGGGTTTCTTGGATTTATTCTGAAGTCGTGACACACTTTCAGATTGAAACAAATTGGAGGCACACAAACTTTCAATCGGATAAAATCAGAATACTGAACTAGAACTTGAGAAGGATTGCGAATGTTTTAGATGAAATTTTTGAACCTCCCCTATGACCAATTTACAGTGTTTGGCACACCCTTTGGAAGAGACACCACACTTTTGGAAGAGACACTATACCTTTTGGGCAACCCATGTGACATTTCGGCAAAACCATGTCCCTTGAATTCAAAATTTGGCTCCAAAAACAAAGGGACACCTTGGGATGATGACTTGGAGCCGAAGTCATTGCAACATTTCGGCCTAAACTTGACTCCAAAGCAATTGTCCCAAAACCGGAAATTTTGAGGAGAAAATGTGAAGTCATTAATTCCAAAAATTCAAATTTACAATAAATTTTAGAATAGTGACTTTATCAAAGTGGGTGCTGCCCCCGGACCCCTGCAAAGGGGCGCTGCCCCGAACCCCTGCAAAGGGGGCAACCCCATTTCTTGTCTCTAAACAACTGATGAATCTTCGATACAGTGAATCATAATATACTTAAACAAGCGTGCACTCCGCACTCTCCTGACTTGTTTAATGAGATACTATGATCCTATTGGTCAATTAGTCAATCCAATTACACTAAAATATCTAATAATATTTATCTGGTATCAGGGTATATCTCCAGAATACTTCTTTGCTGGAGTCTGCTGTGGAGGCCTGATCACTCTTCCAGTGCAGGTGAACAGCATTTTGCTTCACAACAGTATTTGTATATCCTCATTATCATTAATCTGCAGATCAGTGATCAAACTTTCCTGATTACAGCTCGGGATAGGATTCTTATTGCGGGAACGCCCCTTATTTGCATTAGCAACTGTGGCAACTGCAGTGGTACGTACGTTTGAATACATTTTTTTCTTGAACAATTCCTCAATTGTTATAGAGATATATCTTCTAAATACACATATACATACAGGGAGTTTGGACCATCTTTCCGTATGCAATTGCTGCTTTCACAGCGCTGTTCCTGTTTGTGAGGCGTCACTACAACTCCACGTAGTCTATGCTGTATAATACACACTCACTATCGAAGATCCCGGATCATGGTAATTATTGACTTTACCATCCTTCATCAGCAACTTGAATATGAAACTGAAGAGCGAGAAATGCAGTAAGTTTAAGTTGCTTATAGCGCTACCATTACATTACTGATTATATCATTATACTGGTCGTATATGGGGACTCTTGTAAATCACATTCAGAGAAGATGAGTTTTTACAAATCTTCTGATCAGTCGTTACTAATCAAGAACACGATTTGAGAGATGCGACTTTAAATAAACGATGCCATAAGTGTTTTAAAAGAGTTACCTAATCTCCATTGACATTAACAAAAAAGGTAATCTTAGATTTCATATCTAATTATTTAATGTTTCCTTACATGAAGTCGATATGTCCGAGTGGTTAAGGAGACAGACTTGAAATCTGTTGGGCTACGCCCGCGCAGGTTCGAACCCTGCTGTCGACGGATTTTTTGATTTGGTCTATTTTATATTATATATATTAACAGTGAGTTTGGAAAGCTTCTTCTTCATCCTACCTCTACTAGAGCTCTCTCCTTTCTCTTCTTCTCCAACTCCTGCATTTATAGCAGCAGCAGCTTTTGCATAAGAACAAGGAAGAAACAAGAAACGGTCTACATTACCACATGAATAAATATTGCAGTGCAAACAGCTACTACAACCGGATACCAGAACTACAATTTTGAAGCTGAACCAACAAGTGAAGCTGAGCCATAGTTGAGGAAGTCGTCTAGGTGGGTTCTCTAGTAGTAGTAGGCTAGTAGCTCATCCAAATCGCTGACTTCTCTTAGGTGGAGACTGGCCCGATTAGGACCGACACCGGGTGTGTTGGATCTCGAAGTCACCTTTGTTCTCCGGAATCTCGTGATGGGCGCTTCACAGACCTGCAAGAAGGAAATCTCGGGATGTTCCGTCGTTTTCCCTCGGATGCCTAAGTTAGTTGGAGTTTGTGTATTGTAGAGAGTGTATGTAAGCTAAAATGTTTTTGTCACATTAGTTTTAGAGTGGAGATGAGTTATGACCCTTAACCTGATTTGAGTCATTTCTGACCATGGTTGTCCTAGGTGACGTCCGTTTAACTGAGTAGGGTTGTCTCGAGCCTTGTGCTACCTGATGTTCCGTGCATAGTGACATTGTGCTATGTGCCTCTGTTCCACGCCAGGTGTGCTGGTGCCCCATTCCCTACTATCGGACCTCGAGTCTTGTAGTTATCAGAAAGGAATGTAGGGGAGAACTTTCCCCATGGCGTGCCTTGATGGTCTTGACGCGCCTTTAACGACGCGCCCCTAATAGATGAACTTCATTCTTGGACCTGATATTCAATTGCCAGGGCCCAAAGGCCAGGATCCATCAGGGTGGATGTTTTTTTTCTTCAAGGCCGGTCTCGTCCTCGTTCCCTCCCAAAGTTTGACTAGAACCGGATGACCCGACTTTTATGAAGACCTTAAAAATTCTAATGGATGTTGAGGTGTTCCATTCAAGGATGCAACGTGGGGACTGTGAGACTTAAGACGTACGCCTTAACCAATTGTCTCAAAAGTCCGAATTTTTGAGTGAAGGCGACCGGTATACTCTTAAGTCATCTTAAGATCCTCCCTTAAACTGATGTTTATGAACATCGGTTTACCCATGGGCTTTGTGCCCGACCTCGGCCTTTAATGGGAGTGTATCAATATTTTCAACGTCGCCAGGATTTGAACCTGCACGCTCTGATACCATGTTAGACTTAAGACGTACGCCTTAACCAACTGTCTCAAAAGTCCGAACTTTTGAGTGAAGGCGACCGGTATACTCTTAAGTCATCTTAAGAGGGACGAATCGTGGAAAACGGAGAACGCCGTCTCTGATTGCATGAATGGATGTGGGAGGCAGAGGAGTTGATAGCAGGTCCACCTTTTCTGTGATCTTTCTTCAGGCACTTGTCGAAGAAGCTGAAGCTCTCAGAGACGCACCCCGGCCCGAGTCAAGCAAGACCAACTCAGACGGTATTTTTGGCCAAAATTGGTTTCGGTCCTCCAGAAGTCAATACCGAAATTTCGAACTCGTTCAAGATACCGGCCCGGCCCGCCCTAGAAGAAACTATCTCCGTTGCCAACTCATAATAAAAAGAGGCATGGGAAAGTTGCAGAAAGCAGTTGCACTTTCATTTACTCTCCAATAGAAGTTGCAAAAGTGGGAAAATATTATACCACTATAGAAGATGCTGTATTCCGGAGCAGTTACCGTTTGAAATGTACATGATTGTAAGTAATTGACTTGGAGAAAGCAGCATGCAATACAATCTGCAAGTGAACATTACTGAGCATCCAGTGTAGCATAATATATAGAGGAGTCATGGACTTCACTCGACCTCAGTAGTTTACATTACAGTGAGGGACATCTTTTCTCTAGCTAACTAACTTCTATGGTTAGTGAAATGCATCACGACTTCTTCGTTACAAATGTTCATGTAAATAACTAAAGAAAGACAGACACGACTCCAATCCATCTTTCTATACGTCCCCATCGATTAATGAGAAGTTGAAGAAATGAAAATGGGAGGTTTCCCGTCAAACTACTCGGACCCAATCGAAACGGCCAGGGATTGGCAGATCATTTGCAATGTCAAAGTTGTACCTACAAATGCCAAACCAAGATATGAGTACGTTGTGATGCAATATTGTCATGTATTAATGTAGAGTTGATCATGCAAATCGACATAGTATAGAGAAGAAACAGTGATAGCGTAAAATGGAATTACTTGTCGCGGAATAGTCTCTGTTGTTGTTCTTCTGCAAAGGCAAAGAACTCCTCCATCTCATGCATTGTAGGGATCTCCCCTAGCAAGTCATTCCGAGCTCTTTGGCAAGTATTCTGCAGGCTCATCCGCCTTGTAGTTGATCCAGGTGTTCTAATGATATCGGGATTTCGAATTAAGCTACACGGTGTGCTCTCCCTAGTTCTCCTGCAGAGAAAAGCACATGAATTATTTGCACCAAACTAATAATTATATTGATTTCTTCATTTCTTTATGATATGAGCCATGAAAAAACACGAAAGCGGGGAGAGGAAGAAATGCTCCCACACATTATTCACATTTCAAGAACACTCTTATTTCGTGCACACAACCCTGTGATTGAACCACCCACCGAACATAACTGAAGCTTGTCCCTGACTAGTTCATATGGCAAAACCAAGGTCCCTCGTTTAAAAATAAAACTATTTCATTTGACTGATCCATAGATAGCCAAATAAGCTTGAGCATAGCCTAGGTTATCATTTAAGACTAACAAAGTAACAAACTACAAACATCAAACGGCATAAGCATAGCTATATATAAGCAAAAGTATCAATCATTTAATTTCTTTAGCTTTAATGAGTAAGAAAAGATTCCTTATCCATATTGAGTAATTCATCAGTTTCCTTTCTGTGAAAGATACAACCATCTGCAACACAAAGGTAACTTTTTCCAAAAGGGTCACAGGTTACAGAAACAGTTTCTGCGGGGCTCACAGAGACGAGAGAACCATTCACATGTAACATCACAATTTTGCACGAGCAGTAGTTGGCAAACAGAGACACAGTAAAAGATCAAATTAATTGAAGACGGAAGGGGCCCGCATAAGAACAAGTGAATATTTGCAGATGGTTTTTTAGCCCCACAAAATTACAGCATTTGTGTTATTCTATTTTGAACCAAGCACATGGGACAGAAATCCTAAACAGACCCTTTCCAGGTTATAAGTTCTCCTTGTTCATCCAAGAGAAGAAAAAGAAACATTTTTTACATGGATTTATAATTTCGTAAGAGACCAATTCTGTGGTTTCTGATTTAAATAGGTCATCTGTTCATCACATATTTTACATCAAAGAGTGTTTTCCACTAGTCACGTGATCTTAGAAAGCTTAAGGAAGTGGGACTTGAAACAAATTGAGAATAAAGGAAATTACCTGCCAGTACCCTGAGATTCTAGAACATTCTCCCCGCAATATGCCTCCATCCAGAAATCTTCACAATCCCCTGCTTCACTTCGTCCGCCATTTTCAACTTCATTCTCCAGGTCCTCCACAGAGCCCCACTCTGAGGGACTAACGGTGAATCTGGAGCTCTCGCTAGGGTTAGATTTCCTAGTACTGGCTTGCTGCGACTGTTTTGAGGCCGATTTGTGGAGTGGAGGAAAGGGCTTTTGGAGGCGACGACTTCTGAGCTGGAGATAGGATAAAGAGGATGGCTCCAGGGCCGGAGCACCCGAAGGAGAGAGGCGCTGCTGCAGAGCGAGCGTTTTGGCTCTGGTTCGGACGCCGTGGGCCATGGCTTGCTGCGGAGACACCTCCGTGACAGTGGACTTCTTCATATACTTTGCCATTGTCGTTATTTCGAATCCTTGAATCTCCACAGAGTCGTCTCTGAGTGAGGTCTCACATGCAAGGCCGCCGCCACTGCATAGGGAGGGCGAAAGAGAGAAACAGAGCAATCGTACTGAAGGAAGAAAAGGAGGGAAATGATGAGCGGTTGAGGCGGGGAAGAGAGGGGGAGTGGGTTTTATTAGGGTTTTAATGCATATGATTAGTACTGCAGGGACGCGCACGTGTCTCGCACGTGGAACTTACTTCATACGTTTGCGTAATGCGTTAGTTAGTTCAGGAGATTTTCATCTCGTGGAGGATACCCCACGAGCAGCGTCATTCAATATGCATGCAGAATTGAAGGAATGCTTAGTTGGAATAATTAAGAAATAGAAAATATAATTATTGTTTTTACTTTTTACAGAATTTTTTACCACAAATACCTTCAAAAAAAAAAATATTCTCAATTTTTTTTAAAAAATATAAAAATATACCTATCCGCAAATCTCATTCGCGGGTGAACACAAAAAGCATCACCCGTGAATCAGATTCGTGGGTGTCTTTGTTCGATGAAAAAAGTTGTCTCATCTCTCTTCTCTCTCCCTTTTGTCTCAAAGTAACTAAAATACATGTCTCCTCTCTCCACATTTTGTTTTTTGTCGATGAAAACAGTTGCTTCTACCTGCGAATTCCATTCGTGAGTAAGTATAGTTTCATATTTTTTAGAGAATATTTTCGTATTTATTTATTATTTTCAGGTATATGTTAGTAAAAAGTTCATTTTTACGTGTTTAAGTTTGGTTGATGGATAAACTACCCAACTGATACCAGAACTTATTGGTGAATAGCAAGTAGATATCTAACCTTTTTTTTTTGTAGCAAATAGGTTGCGAAACTTTATTAAATAAGCAAATAAGTACCTACCGTTAATTTTCATTAAGAATAAACGGAAAATATCACGTGAGAAGCAAACAAATACCTGAATTTACACAAATGAGCAAGTACCTGAATCAATTCAAAAACTGATTCATAACCGGTTTGATCGAACCACTTTATTTTTTTATTTTGTAAAAAGTAGAGTTTATATACCAAACACATGCATGACTCAACTCCAGACGTTCTCGGTGCATCAAGAAACACTCCGAGAACGTCTGGAGTTGAGTCATGCATGTGTTTGGTATATAAACCCTACTTTTTAAAAAATAAAATGGTTCGATCGAACCGGTTCTGAATCAGTTTTTGAACTTATTCAGGTACCTACTTGCTCATTTGTGTAAATTCAGGTATTTGTTTGCTCATCACGTGATATTTTCCATTTATTCTTAATGGAAATTAACGGTAGATACCTATTTGCTTATTTAATAAAGTTCAGCAACCTATTTGCTACAAAAAAAAGTTTAGGTACCTACTTACTAATCACCCACAAGTTCGGGTACTATTTTGGTATTTTTCACTTTATTCAAAAATAAATTTGCGAATGGGATGAAATTAATAATAAATACATATGAAATAGTAACGATAATGTAATTAATATGTTTTATAATAGTAGGAGGGGTAAAATGGGTACATTCCGCTTTTGCAAATATATATTATAAAAATTTGACTTTTGAATAAAAACTAAAAAGGGGGCAAAAGAAAAGGAAAAACTTCATTCCTCGCTGGAAACGTTTCTCCTTTTGCAGAAAACACTCGCCAGAGCATTTCAAATTCCATTTCTTCCATCTTCTGCAAAATCTCTCCCTCTGTCGCTCTCTCTGTTTTTTTGGCTTCTCGGCGATGGGACAGCAGTCGCTGATCTACAGCTTCGTAGCGCGAGGCACGGTTATACTGACTGAGTACACAGAATTCACCGGCAACTTCGTCACCATCGCTTTCCAGTGCCTCCAGAAACTTCCGGCCATTAACAACAAGTTCACGTACAACTGCGATGGCCACACCTTCAACTTCCTCGTTGATAATGGATTCTGTAAGCGTCATAGAATCTTTTAGTCCCTTTTAATCGATCTGCGGATGTCTTGCAATCTGTGGATACCTTCTACGATTTTATCTGCTGTTTTTATCGGTTTCTATAATGATTTCAACTCTGCTTACTCCATAGTAAGCGAAGATCGCTAATTGCTGTGCCGTATCAGTAACTGTTACTACAATGGGTCTTTTATTCTGCAAGCTGCTGTCGATTTCTCGTCGTCGCAAATAGCTTTGAGCATCTTGGCGTTCAGTAGTTGTTGGTCTTTGATTTCTGTCACCGATACAAATTATTCAACACTTCTCTCTACGACGTTCTTAGCCATATGTATGCAAATTTATCGTATTGTTTCTTAATTAGCAATAGTTTATGGTAGCATTTCTAAAACTGCTGCCACTGCCAGAATTCTTCGACAACTCTGCAAGTCAGAGTATATAATTTGCTGAAGGAATCGAATCACATGTATTCGTAGAATTAGTTTGGCAAACGAAACGTGAAATTCTATGTAGAAGATTCAGAGATTGTCTCGTCAATTAGCGCCAAACTATTGTTTGATATCTACGATAGATACATCGTTGTTGAATCAGTAATTGGTGTTTTGTATAGCATTTTATCTAATGATAACTTAATTAGAACAATTTACAAGCTGCATCCGTCACTATATCTCTTGCTTCCTCTGCTTTGGTAATTGGTTCAATAATCACTGCTGTTGTAGTATACTTTTTCCTCAATATACGAATGATCTTCCTTCCATCTGAATTTCGGTATATGTCCTGTCATTGTGACGATTTTTTTGTTACTAGGAAGGAAGATGATTCACGAGGCAGGAAAAATTGAAGAGTGTATGTTATAATGTTAAGAGAAGTCTAAAATCTAAATAGTTTTTCGAGTCATTCTAGTTTGATCTATCTTATTTCTGTTAAGTTAAATTCTAAAAAAATGCAGCTTTCTGTGTTGTTGCTGTTGAGTCCATTGGTTACCAAGTCCCAATGGCTTTTCTCGACCGCATTAGAGATGACTTTACCAAAAGATATGAGGGAGGAGAAGCAGCAACTGCAGTTGCTAATAGTCTGAGCAAGGATTTCGGGTGAACGTCTTTCGTTTTCTTGATGCCACTCAAACTAGATTAAAGTGATCGACTTTTCACTTGTTTTGAAGGATTGTGCACAATAACGAGTTGTGAATGAATTTTGTAGGGCAAAAATGAAGGAGCAGATGGAATACTGCGTGGATTATCCGGAAGAGGTCAGCAAGATCACTAAAGTGAAATCCCAAGTTTCAGAGGTGAAGGAAGTTATGATGGAGAATATTGAAAAAGTAAGCTGATAATGCTATATCACCCTCGTAGTTGCCATGTGATTTGTTATGAATTTTTGAATGGGTACACTAGTCATATCGCAAAACGATTTCTTGTTCAGGTTCTTAATCGAGGAGAGAAGATTGAGCTCTTGGTGGATAAAACTGACAACCTTCACTCCCAGGTTGCGATGCATGTTCTCTAGCAATAAGGCCCCATGAATTCAGTTTTGAAGCGCATTGCTTCACTTGATACATGTCGTGTATCTTTCAATGCTTAGTTAACTGGTGAAATGTGTTGATTGATGATCATGAGTGTGCATTTGCATCTGGGTTTCAGGCACAAGACTTCAGGCACCAGGGAACACAGATGAGAAGAAAGATGTGGCTGCAGAACATGAAGGTAAAGTTGACAGTGATCGGCATCATTGTTGCCCTGATTCTCATCATCGTATTCTCCATCTGCAACAACCACAAATGCAGTTGACAGGTCATTGATACTTTTCGTTGTTCATGTTCTTTGCTTTTACCTAATAGTGTGCCTATGCTGTGCTAGAGTAGTTTCACACATTATGCGCAATGATTCGGTACAGTGATATTTGGCTGACTTGTGTACTCCAGATGATAAACTTCTGCCTGCTATAAAGATATATAAATGTTTGATGAAAATAAGGGATAGATACAAAGAGTAGGCATCTGTAATAACCGAATAGAGATGAAGGAAACACTGAAGAAACCATACAATACATGCTTAATATCAACACATTATTGAATCGTACCATGATCAACCCAAATAAAGCTAAATGCACTGGAAATGAAAGATCTGTTTTTTCAAAGCAAATGTATCAACACATAATATATAGCTGCAACTTATTGGCACTGGCTTTTGGCATCAGCAGCCTTCACATCAAGAGTGCAGCTCCCTGGAGTCACTGGAACATCAAAGAATATATACAACAATCTTAGCTTTTTAGGCATTTGGAAGCACAAGTTCCAAAAGGGACATTCGTGGCAATAAGGTAAATTTAATTCACCATTGAGGATATTTGTGGCAACGAGTCTTCTCCTTCATGGTTGATCCTCATCAGACCTTGACCGCATCAAACGGCGCCTACGCCTTGGGACTGATGAACCATCCTCACCCTCATCACTAAACACTTGCACCCCTCTATCACTATCACTATCCTCTTCTTCCTCTTCACCATTCAAACCCAACAAATTCTCACCCCAAAGCAACCTTCTATCGGACCCACCTCCTCCATGGCGTCTGTGCCTTGTCCAACCCCTAGGTCTCGACCTTGACTCACCCCGGGAATGAGAATCCATGGACCCAATCATTTGGAAGAGAAAGAAAGTGGTCCACCATGGCCCACCCACCTCACCCGAGCCATTCTCCCTTCTCTCAGCAGAAAGTCTGTCCCGATTCTCAATCACATAATCTCCCACAACAATGGAGCCAGGAATGGCGGATTGAATGGCACTGACAATATCATTATAGTCTCTTTGGTGCTCAAGGCGCCGCCATGCTCTTTCTCTTGTTGGGTCAATGTCTGAGGGTCTTGTTTTTGGGTGGATTCTTCTAGCATGTCTCCTTAGTTCTTGGTAGTTTCCAGAATACGAACATGAGTCTCTTGAACAGCTTCGCCTTTTCGAATTAAGATATTTCCTCGCCTCCTCCACAACTTCCCAACCAAGCACAGATCCTCTACACAATGGGCATTTCAAGTTCGGCTTTGATTCTGATGAATCTGCATCGGTCTCTTCTGTGTTTTCTCTCTGATCAACAACATCAACATGGTTTTCTCCTCGAGTCTCCAAATCTATGACACTGTCGTTTTCCCCTGGAGCTTCAAGTGATCCATTGACAATAGCATTGGTGGAATCACTTCTACTTTCATGGGTAATAGGTAAAGAGGAGCTGAGTCTGCTGCTAAAAGCGAACTGTAGTTTCTTAAACCTGTCTAGGCAATTAGAGTGTCTGTAGCTTGTATCACATATATAAGATCTGCAACCCTTCTCGTGGGAACTACACATGAGTAAAACAGCATTATGCGGATAATCCATGCAGATAGCACAAGAAACCTCATCCAACTCTTTGTGAAGTGCATGAATATCTGAATCAGTAGTATGTAATCTTCTTTTTACACCAGCCATCTTGAATGAACTGTAGTATGTACTCGAAAAATGGGAACTTATCAGAATGCTCAGGCGAAAAAATATCAAATTGGAAAATAAGTCCATGCAGATATAACCAAGTGAAATGAAATTATTTACATGGACAGACAGAATCAGCTCTTCCTCACTGTATAAATTAATAGTATGTTATGTGTAAATAAATTGTTATTTCCGTAACTGAGGAGAAAAATGTACAAAATGTCAAGCATAGAAGCCAACTTACTATGTATCAGATAGTTTAAAGGAGTGTCATTTAAGCAAGTTAGGACCGCGAAATGATAAAAGCAAAGTACTATACATTCACTTACCAAGAGCAAGCAGTAAGCAGCAAATCCTTTGAAAATTCTAGTCTGCTCTGCTTTAGCTATTGTATCAGTGAAATCCTTTCTTGAGCTTAAAAGGCAAATTACAAAGCAATCAACCAGCTCTGAGATCACAGGATACTAAAAAAGCAAGTATAGTCCAGCAAACTGCAGGAAATAACACAGCCTTCAAGAATATCTTGAATAAGTAATACACGAGCAAGAATTTCACCAACGAGTTCTACAAACCTGCAGTTACAGGAAGCAGAAACTGCAGCTAAGAACGCAAGGCCTATAAGATCAGTACTCATAGCCAAGCTTTGTAAAAAATTTAACTATATAATGCAGTGAAATGGGTAGGTAGCCACTTCAAATTCAAAGGATAATTACCCAAAAATACTTAACATGTAATTTTCTTTCAGATAGCTATGGATTAGGTAGGTTCGAGTTAAAGGTTACTTATTTCTTCCGCTAATCGTCCCACTTTCTAACTTTGAGAAGAATCCAACCAATATATATACGTAGACTACCCTTCTGCACACTTACAATCCTAAATAATAATAAGAATGATAAAAAGGGCAATAACGATGCCAGATTCGATCCACAAAAGGGTAGACTCTGTATCATATGTATACAGTGGCATGGCTAACCGTTGACAAATTAAAGAAACACATATGGGTTTCTAATAAATTCACGCTAATCCTCCTGATCCTTATCTTATAGGAATCAAGCATAATTAAAGGGACAACCACTCTTAAAACCCTTGATTCTAAAAGACAGACACGAAATTGGACTCAATTAAACCCAAACCTGATTCTAATCCCCAAATCCTAAATTGCATCGTTTCCGATTGACATGGTCGATTCTAGCAGAGATCGGAAACATCAGCAGCCGCACAATAAAAAGAAGCGCGGTAACTAATCAAGGAAGTACTGAAATTTCACAAAGAAAATTTGTAGGTTTACAAGGTATCTGGTCGATCTTGAGCAATGCGTTCGATCGTCGATGGCGTGAGGATTCACCTTAGATTTGAGAGAATCAGAAGAAAGAAACTGGAAAGGATAAATGAACGGAAGAATTTGAAGCCAGAAATGTATTTTGTAGTTGGAAAGATGAATGAGACATTGCAAGTGGAATGAGATACGTCTTCTGTCGTCTCCAATTTGCTGTGATAATATAATAATGAAAATAAAGGGTGCAAAATGACGTCAGCAGCAACGGATAATATATAAAATACGTTGCCGAAATTTTAAAATTTTAATTAAAGTTTAAAGTGGTTATAATGTTGGGAAAGAAATGAAAATTTTTATATCATGTTCGAACATTAAGTGGATTTAAATTTTAAGGAGAAATTTAAAATTGACAGTTTTAAGGAGAAATTTAAAATTGATGAAAATTTTAGAGGATATTGTCGTATTTAATCCTTATCTTTTAATAATTTCAGATCGGAAATTAAATTCGGGAGGTGGTGTTTTCGTATAATTTAAGCTTATTTCTTTTTAAAATCCAAAATTTAAGAACTTTGCTTTCATTTTCACAACTCTGAAACATAAATAATTAAGCTCTTTCTATTTTTAAATAAATTTTTAGGAACCCAAACTTTATATTGTTTAATACAATTAAATTTTAATTTTAATCAAGCCCGTCTAGCTCAGTTGGTAGAGCGCAAGGCTCTTAACCTTGTGGTCGTGGGTTCGAGCCCCACGGTGGGCGATATTTTATATTTTTCACCTATTTTATAATAGGGCCTGGATTCGATAAACTGTTAAGAGATTTTCTTGTTTATCTACTAGGGCCTAAATGTAGCCCATTATATCTTTTATTATTTGATTATTTCTGCCTAATTCCTTATGTTCTGCAGACGCATGACTTGTTCCCAAAGCCAGTTCCGTTGTGATAGAAGAGGACTGAACTCGATCTACCCCATCTCTCTGAACTGAAGAAACATGGGCCAGGGCACACCGGGAGGTCTCAATCGCCAACCAGGTGACCGGAAGCAAGACGGAGCCGACAAAAAGGACAAGAAGTTCGAGCCAGCAGCGCCGCCGGCGCGTGTTGGCCGCAAGCAGCGGAAGCAGAAGGGACCCGAGGCGGCTGCCAGGCTCCCTACTGTCACACCCTTGACAAAATGTAAGCTTCGGCTCCTCAAGCTTGAGAGGATCAAGGATTATCTCTTGATGGAGGAGGAATTTGTGGCGAATCAGGAAAGGCTCAAGCCTCAGGAAGAGAAGGCTGAGGAGGACAGATCGAAGGTCGACGATCTGAGAGGTAGTCCGATGAGTGTGGGGAATCTGGAGGAGTTGATTGATGAGAACCACGCTATTGTCTCGTCCTCTGTTGGGCCGGAGTATTATGTCAGTATCCTGTCGTTCGTCGATAAGGACCAGTTGGAACCTGGGTGTGCCATTCTTATGCATAACAAGGTACCAATTAATTACAATCTTTCCTCCTTCGCGTTGAATTATGGCTCATAATTCGATGAAGAACTAATTAGTGGGTTAGGGTTTGGAAAAAAAAAAGTCCCTAATTGAGTGTTTGTTGCTCCATTCTCTAAAAGCTGATGACTTTCGAGTATCTTTAGCTACCGTTTATCTGGCAGCTAGATTTATTGGTTCTGTGTTACTTAATATAGGCCAAACACGTCTAAATTTCTTTCCAAGGTGTCACTTTGACAACTTTTGACAATCTGACAAATATCCCATTAGATACATTTTTTGCAATTAATCCTGTTGTTCTCAAAGATTGTACTATCATAGTTACCATTTACCATTTAAGAACCTTGCATATGGTAATTATTTGTTCGACACAATAACTTGTGTTCGATCTCAATCGTCAATCTGTAAGTCTTCTGGAGCAAATAATTTGTGGTTTTTCAAGGGGGATTTTGGTATGTGATATCTTTAAAGGGTTTGGAGCTGACTCTTTAGGTTGTTCTTATTATCAGGTTCTTTCTGTGGTTGGGCTTCTTCAAGATGAAGTTGATCCTATGGTGTCAGTTATGAAGGTTGAGAAGGCTCCTTTGGAGTCTTACGCCGACATTGGGGGTTTAGATGCACAAATACAAGAGATCAAGGAGGCTGTTGAACTGCCTCTGACTCATCCAGAACTGTACGAGGACATTGGTATCAAGCCTCCAAAAGGAGTTATACTGTACGGAGAGCCAGGGACTGGCAAAACTTTACTAGCAAAGGTACTTGCCTTGTTTTGTTAGTAAGGAACCTACTATATTTCTTGCAATATTATATAGATAGGAAGTCGGAAAAATATAAACTACTAGATTTGTTTGTCTTGGTCATGCAAATCTGGAGTGGGTGAAGTTACAGAAGGGACTTTCAACTTTTATACTGAGCTTTATTAATAAAATGCTCATTTCAATTCAGGCTGTTGCAAACTCAACTTCAGCAACATTCCTGCGAGTTGTTGGTAGTGAGTTGATTCAGAAGTACCTGGGCGACGGACCCAAGCTAGTGAGAGAGCTCTTCCGAGTTGCTGATGATCTTTCACCTTCAATTGTTTTTATTGATGAAATTGATGCTGTTGGTACGAAGAGGTTAGCTAATAATCTTAGACATAAGAAACCTCTTCTTCATCTTCTCCTGTTACTTGTAATGCTTATACTAGAAAATTGCAATCTATGGATTTTAGATATGATGCACACTCTGGTGGCGAGCGGGAAATTCAAAGAACCATGTTAGAGCTGCTGAACCAGCTAGATGGCTTTGATTCAAGGGGTGATGTCAAAGTCATCCTTGCAACTAACAGGATCGAGAGTCTGGATCCAGCATTGCTTCGCCCCGGTAGAATTGATAGGAAGATTGAGTTTCCTCTACCAGATATCAAAACAAGGAGACGTATTTTCCAGGTACTTGACTTTATCACCACCCGTGCTACTTATTCATGATATTTTTTCTCATATGCTGAGACTGAGACAATATTGGTGTGTTGTGCTTTAGATACACACATCTCGGATGACATTGGCTGATGATGTCAACCTAGAAGAGTTTGTTATGACAAAGGATGAGTTTTCCGGTGCTGATATAAAGGCTATTTGCACGGAAGCAGGGTTGCTTGCATTGAGGGAGCGTCGTATGAAGGTGATGTCCCAACTTTAATTGATAGATAGCTATTTACTAGGGTTGTTGATGGTTAGGATATGGTCAGGGTATGACAAATACTATAACCATACCATATTTTTAAATCACATACCATAACGATTATGAGTATAATTGTCAATACCATAACCATTAAAATAACCGTAGTTATTAACCATAGTTTTACCCGTATACCCATATTCATTCCTCCCATTTAATATAATAAAAGATCGAAAATTTTATTTTAAAAAATACATCAATCTATATTATCATCGTTGGACTTTGGCATCTTCAACAATTTCAAATTTTCAATTATATAATTTATATTTAGTATATTATATAAATTAGTTTATTAATAATAAATAATTATTATATTTATATAATAACTATGGTTATAACTCAAATACCATAACCATTATGGGTAGAAAATTCATCACCATAACCGCATCGCACCATAATGGTCCATATTAAACAGTAACAGTTATAACCATGGTTATGAGTTTTTTAGCGCACCACTGTCAGCCCTACTATTTACACCAACTTGATTAGATAGTTACATGTCCTTAGAGGGTGTAAATGCTCTACACTAGTAACTAACTAACTATAGAAATGTTCTATAGGTTCCTTGAATTAACCGTAAGGCATTGTTCTAACTTGTTGTAAATCATGTGGGTGGTGGGTTTGCAGGTTACTCATATAGATTTCAAAAAGGCAAAGGAGAAGGTCATGTTCAAAAAGAAAGAAGGGGTTCCAGAAGGTCTCTATATGTGATCCGAATGCCCTTCACGCTAGAGTATCGTAAGAAATTCGGTCCGTCGGTCCATGTTTGGTTGGAAATTTTCATACTCGTATCGAGTGTAACAGAATGGAGGTAATTCCGCACCGCAACTACAAATGTAAACGCTTTCATTTTCAGAACATACAGAATCACCATTTCCCTCAATGTGATTTGTTGATCATGTTAAAGGTCAAATAAACAGGATCTTCTTCACCGCTGTCATCCCTATCTACTGTTTAGAGAAGCCAATCTGTTGAAGAAGGCAAAGCAGATTATCAACACCGAGCAGCGGCTTCTCATAGTAGTGATCGAGACCCGCTTCTGTAAACTCTTGCTTCTCCTTTCCCGGTGAGTGCGATGAAACACCTGCAATCGTGCTTTTGACACCCATTGCTCGGAGTTCCTTTGTTGCCTACATGGGAAAGAAGAGTCATTCACCGGATGATTCTATTCTCAAGGGAATGGAATTAGTATTATTGGAAGAAAAGAAACAAATTTTATGGCACCTCAACACCATTCATGATCGGCATGTCTCGGTCCATGAAGTTCTTTCCCAATCTATGAAGTTCTTTCCCAATCTATGAACTTTAACAGCCTCCTCTCCATTCTCCGCTGCTCGATTTTCAATGCCAAAGGTATTCAACAGTTTTTGGTGAATCACCCGACCAATTTTGCTGTTGTCAACTACAAGAGCGGTCCACGTCATTGATATCTGAGTGTTCAAATCAGTTGCTGCAGCCAGGGCTGTCAAAAATTGACCCATCCGTCCACGGGTCGTATTTGAGTCAGGCTTTTTGACTCATGGGTCATTTTGACACGACTCATAGATGACCCGTGAAAATCTGGGTCAGGTTTGGGTCAGTAGTCTACTATGACCCGTCCCGAATTGTATATTATATTAAATATATATAATTCTGACTCATGGGTCAGTAGTCAGTAGTCTTGACTCATGGGTAATAGTCTTGACCCATGACTCAGTTTGTTTCTGGATTTTTATGTACTGGTGGGTCGAACGGGTCAGACTGATCCGCGGGTCATGAAGGGCGAATGAGTCAGTTTGACTCAAGTCTTACTATTCTTGACGGGTCATTATGACCCGCAGGTTGATGGATCAGCCCGCGGGTTAAATTTAGTTTCAAAAACTAATCCATACTATTACACGGGTCATGTTTGGATCAGAGGGGCCTTGACACGACCTAAGGCCGACGTGACTTATGGGGCGACCCATGACCCGTTTTAACACCTCTACCCCTAGCTGCAGCTTGAGAAATGATCAAATAATGTATGTGAAGCTGATGATAAGAATCAAGATTAGGGTTTCTTATATTAAGTTCGATTTGTTGCCTCAGAAACACACCAAAGCTACAGAGTTTAGGGACGAAATCAAGCGGATTTTGTGTTTGGTGAAGATTTCTATCTATATCAGGACGACAAGGAGATATTGTCAGATTAATCGTTTTTTTTTTTACTTTTACAAATGTGGATATTTTGGAAAGGAAATCTCAGGTTCTGGAAATTCAAATATATGCTGTTTAAATGCAAATCAATAATCTCAATCTCGTTAATCACAGATGGACTAGTAGAAGATCACAAACAGTTTGTTCCATAAGTTCTTCAAGCAACTCTTCTTCTATCTCCTCCCCCATTCTATGGATTTCAAGCCTCACTTCCTGATCCCAGAAATCTTCCAATACTACCTCCTTCGTTGCTAATTGCTCCACAGCCATGCTGCTGCAGCAGTCACTGTCCCACTCAGAGTCCTTACGTTTTCTCTTCGCACCATGGAAGCTAAGACACTGTTGTTCATTGGGTTCAGCAGTTAGAGGGTATTCTGAAGAACTCGTGTGAGCTTGTTCTGAGCATGAACCGTCCCAGGTCAGTGTACGAGCAACAGATCCAATAAGCGGGGACTTGCCAATCGAACTAAAGGAATGGAAACTATGCGAGAGAAGTTGCTTTCCTGTTGAATTTTATCACAAAACGTATCAGGAAATGATCAAATTAAGAAGCAAACAAAAAGGAGAGCTATTCCATGTGTATATATATATATATATGTTACCATATAATTCTGAAGTTTGAATTGCATCTTCTTCGTAAAACAACTCCAACACCGATACTGGACTCGGTTGGTCTTGGTTCTCAAGGGTATTTCTGCACATCACGGGATTCGGTATGGAAATTTCCTGCATGAACAAGTTTGCAGACACAGGATTACGATTTCTTGCTCTAGTAACAACCTCAAAGTTTCAGATTAACAAAGGTGTAGAATAGAAATGCTACGACAAATGAAACTACGCATTAAAAGTGTAATCTTTAACGGAATATTTGGTATACCCTACACTAATGTTTCAAACAAGTCCCGACCACACCAGGGGTCCCCTAGCCAGGGTCCGAACCCCGACCAGGTCACCCAACCCTGGGGACCTGGTCTGGGCTCGGACCTAGACCATAGGACCCCCGATTGGGGCTCCAATTGAGACCCAATCAGGGGTCCTATGGTCTTGCTTCGAACCCAGACCAGGTCCTCAAGGTTGGGTAACCTAGTCCGGGTTCAGACCCTGGTTAGGGGACCCCCCGTGTGGCTCGAGTTGGGACTTGTTTGAAACATTAGTGTAAGTTTGTAGGGTTTAATTGTAACATTTAGAAAAACAGTTGGTTAATTTTGTAAATATAAAAAATATTTAACAGAATTTTTTAACAGAAAAGTAACGGAGGTACCAATTACCATCATTTTCAAACATGTTGGACCAAAAGCAATCGTTTAGGTTGGAAAACCATTTTCGTCAAACATGTTCTACCATTTTCAGACTTTTCCCCTTTTTTTAGAAAAGATAGTTTTTCCACTTTCACTCTAAGTTTCATGTATTGTATTTTCATAATCGTAAAGCACAAATACACAATAAAATCAACAGATGCAGGATCCGTTACACATGAAAAGAGATTAAGTACCTGATTCAAGGCAGTGAGCATAGCTGAATGAGGTGAACTTTCGGTTAGTAACCCAGGTTGAGATTCTTCAATGGATTGGGATTTTTTTCCAGCTGATCTCTTATTTCTTGAAAACAAAAGGCTTGAAACTTTCCCCTTGAATGATAATGATGCGGTTTTCTTGCCCGAGTCCTTCATCATGTAAGCTTTAGGACCTGTTTGGTCAAGGTGGAACCTCTCCCCATCTTCCTCAATCCTAACCAAATTATTTGACTCCGAAAGAGCAAACATTTCTCCCAATGTGTAGGAGCTTGTGTCACTAGTATATCTTTCTTCTCTAGAGATTTCATCAGAGGCCATCGTCACCCATCTCTCAGAAAGACGTATTTTTGCTTCTTTGCATACTGATGTCTCAGGAGAATAAGAACCATGACTCAAGGAGGATAATGAAACGGGGCTATCAAATCTATTTATGTATTCCTGTGATGAATGTTTTGCAGTTGTTGGTATAAATCCAAAGTCAATAAAATTTTCTGCTGCATACTCGTATTCTGATTTGCTAAATGAAGTGCTGTCACCACCACCATAGCCATTAAAGAAGGCAGAAGATACTGAAGTTTCATCTCTTCCATCTCTCAATGGAGCTTTGTGCCTAAGATACTTTGTCTCCTTGGCCATTTGTCTCGATTCACCAATTCCGTTTTCAACTTCATGAACATTACTACCGTCAAATGTCTTTGGTGATGCAGAAGGTAGTGAAACAGAAGACTTAGTTCCATGTATACTAGGCTTCAACACCACAATTTGAGTCGGTTGACTCTCGTACTCATCACCATCATAACTAAGATAATCAGGGTAAACACAAGGTGGGTTCTTATACGCAGACCCTTCTGTTAGATTTTCTCTCTTCACCAGAACAGAAAATCTTTCATGATTGTTCATCTTCGACGGTCTGAGGACAGTGATGCGCTTTGTTCTAGGAGGAAAAGAAGGAGACAGCATCTCAGGCCTGTCCTTGGAAATTAAAGCATTCGGTTCCGGAAGGAATTTATGGAGAAACTCATTATTGGAGCTCAAGACTTCCACAGAATCTTTGAACTCACAAAGTTTCTCACTTTTTGCTTGATATTCAACGAATTTCCGATGAACAGGATCCATTTCTTTCCTAGTCTCACTTCTTATATAAGCCCTACTTTGCAGTGACTTCTCCTTCATAGAACTACTCTTCTGCACTTCGTAAACATTTTTGTAATCATTATCCTCCTGAGGTAGATAAGTTCCAGACCTAATTCGCTTGGGCAGAAATATTTGGTCCCTTGAGTGGCTTGAAGTATGGTGAAGATAACCTTTTGTGTGGCTTCTTTCAATTGTAGAATCTTGCTGTTGCAGTGGACGAGCAGCAAGTCCCATCAGCTGGGCGACCACATTTGGTGGGTCGTGCATCAATTCAGCTTCCTTAGATGTTTCAGCTGATGATAGCATCTCCATGGATGTGGGATGGGGTTTGATGTAATACACATTTCTTAAGTCGGGAGTAGCCTGCAACGAAAGAAAGAGTTACATCGTTGCGGCTGAACAAAATGCATAATCTGGACAATCCATTGCAATCTGGGATTTTCACCATTTTATTCCTCTTTTTAGTTCCAGAAGGAGAATTCAACATCCTTGCTCCTTCTGATTGGTTCTTGCAGGGAGGACCTGTTGATGAACCAATTCAATATCACTAGTGTCTAAAATTTGCTATGAGAAAGCAAAAGGTTGTCACCTTCAAGATGGGTTTTGTCTGTGAGCAGCTTGTTAGCCGAAACACCAGCACTGGCATCGAACAGATTAACCATTCTGCCCAGGCATCCTGGTACCTGTTTGTCAATCTTGTAGGCTCTAGTGTTCTTATACTTGTCCATTTTCAACTCCTGCATATTGAGTAAAACTATGCTATCATGGTACATCCTAAAGAAGCGAATGGAAGTCGCAAAAAGCACTTCAAACCCGAGAAACCGAATAGATTCTAGCTGCTCAAAAGATAAATCATCCTGGTAACTGAGCACAGTTAAGTAAATAGTGACATTCTTCATCAATTTGAACTTAAAGCCACAATCACACTGAAGAGAAGCAGAATGGATAACAAGAGAAAGAACAATTAGCAGTGCTCCATAAAGCGAAAGCCGTTTGAAATGATGCTGCCTAAAAAGGGAATCTTGCTAAAAGACAACTTGAAAAGGCGGTCTATATTATAACTACTTCATGAACACCAACTCCAGTTGATTACTTGATAATTACAGCTTAAACACAAAGTTGTAATGAATCCTACATAGTCAACTCAAAAGTCAAGATAACGGCGAACCTCAGAGCTCTATATTCCGGCGACTAAGCACATTTGCGGCGTCAATTCAGGTGGATTCAAGATTGGCGTCTCTCCGTTCTTAGCTGATCAGTACGACTCTGACAGTACGGCGGCGGAGCGACGCCGGCGAGGTATAATGTCCGTCGTGGAGCACTGCTGCAGCGATGAAGAAGGGAGAGAAAAGTCTGGAGAGATGGAAGATGCTGATTGGTGAAAATGTCAGGAGTCCAGACAATGTCTCGTAAAGACTGAATGTCTTTTCCGTCGATTGAATGTGACTGCTGATAAATCTGTATCTTGTCCTTCTCCGCCCTTTGATTCTTTCAGAAAACGAAAAAGAGGCAAGAAATATTAATCTATACAAAGTGTAGGCATGTACATATTATATGGCTTCATGTATGCTTCAAAATAATTCCTTAATTTCTCCATGTTATATATTTATTAATAATGATGAAAAAAAATACAACTTTCTTTCTAATATTTGAATCAAAATTGAGTTTTTTTATTTAAAGTTATAACAAAAAAACTTTAAAAGGAAATTCAAATACTAGAGAATATAGTCGTATTTTACCTAGGGGTGTCAAAACGGGTCATGGGTCGACCCATGGGTCGTGTCGACCTTGGGTCGTGTCAGGGACCCTTTGACCCAAACACGACTCGTGTAATAGTATGAGTCAGTTTTTTAAACCCAAACCTGACCCGTCAGTAATGGTAAGGGTTGGGTCAGACTGATTCGTTCGACCTCCATGACTCGCGGGTCAATCTGACCCGTTCGACCCACCATTTCAATAAAAACAAAAAATAGACTAAAATATATAAATGGAACGGGTCATGGGTTGACCCGTGGGTCAAGGCTTCTGACCCAAACCTGACCCGTGTTTTCACGGGTCATCCATGGGTCGTGTCAAAATGACCCATGGGTCAAAAACTCTTACCCAAACACGACCCGTGGGCGGGTTAACCATGGGTCACCCACGGGTTGGGTCAAATTTTGACACCCCTAATTTTACCGTTTATTAAATACATAAAATGTAGATTGTAAGTATTTACAAGGATTTTGATATATGCTCTAGAATCCATTAATATGGCCAAGCGATTACCTTAATCAGGACTGTATAATAATCTGTTTTGTAATACGTTTTTGTTAAGTATTAAATGTTTTAGATTTGATATTATAAATGTAATTTTTTTTATTGAATTGTACAATGATTGTTGACTTTATGTATGTATAGTTTTGCACCTAACACATATATATATATATATCCTAAGTATGATTAATTAAAAGAAGAATGCATGATTATGTGCATGAACAGTCATCTTATTTTTCAAGTTTTTGTATTTTCTATTTGTGTAATGGCGTAGACGTGCTTTGAGAATGCATATACCACATCTAATCTTATCCATGGCTGGTGGATATGGTCACAATTGATCCAAAATTAATTATATTATTAAATATATACACGAAATTAATTACAAACTTAGTTTAAGCAAACAATTCCAAGACACATGAAATAGAAAAGAAAAAAAAAGTGTAAAAACTTCAACAATAATTTATGTTGACACAATATATATAAATGGTTACTTATACTGACACTAAGTAACTAAACAGTCAGAAATGTGATTTTTTTGTCAAACTTATCATATTCAGTCACTGATGTTTGACAAACGTGATTAAATAGTCACTAAAATAACGATTTTACCCTTCCATTTTATTTTGTTCTTACTGTTCATGTTTGAAATATGATTTCGACCTCAAATTTACGCAAATCTGGTTCAGTTCAATTTGGGTTTGAACTGAACCCAAATTCACATTTTTAGGTTCGAACTAAACACATCTACAAATCTAAGTTCAAAATCAGATTTAAGATTCAAATTGAGAAAAAGAGCTCGAAGATAAAAAAATGCAGAAAGATGAAGATGCATGTAAATCTTCAACTAGGTATGAATCTTCAACCATGAACTCTTCGACAACAACTAATTTGCCAAACCACAATTACAAACAAATACTTTCTATAGGTCTCTATCTCATGTAAATCCCAGAATCATTGACACAAGGCGATTGCGATTGACCTAATCCGTGCAAAAACAGAGCTTGAAATACGCTTTGCTCATTACTCAGTAGTCAATACACTATATGCACCAGAAACTACATCTTTACAGCGACTTGATCTGCAGAAAACTCTGCTTCACCACACCCATACAACACAGCTCATTTAGCAATCCCAGGGCTACTTCGGGCAGACCTTCATTAGCAACACCTTCGATCAGAACCATGTATGTAACTTCCGTAGGTTTACACTTCCTGGACACCATATACACCAAAAAATCAACAGCCCGGTCTGTCTGCCGGGCCTTGCAGAGGCCGGACAAAATCGAGTTATAGATCATTGCATGTGGCACCACTCCAAGTCGCTCCAGTTCATGGAACAACTCGATCGCCTCATCAACTTTCCCTTCTCTACTGAGACCAGTAATCACTGAAGCATAAGTAAACTCATCGGGACTGAGACCTTTCCGCCTCATCTCTTCCCAAAGCTCGCGGGCATGATCGGTTCGGCCTGACTTAGCCAGACCGTCAATCACAGTGTTGTATGTGATCAAAACTGGGGAGCAGCCTTTGGAACCGAGCTGCTTCAACAGCTCCACGGCCACATCGACTTTATTGTCTTTGCAGAGTGCAGTGAGCAGTGTGTTGTACGTAACAATATCCGGGTAGCAGCCTCGAGCATCCATTATGTCTAAATATTCAATCGCTCGCTCGATCTTCTTCTCCTTGCAGAAGCCATGGATCAATGGGTTGTAGCTTAGTGAATTCGGAGTGCAGCCATGGCTAGGCATCTTCTCCAGGATCTCTATGGCTCGACCCAGTAACCCCTTTCTGCACAGAGAACTGATCATGATATTGAAAGTGACAACATTCGGGGAGCAACCCTTGTGAACCATGTCTGATAAGAATCTCTCTGCGTTCACCCACCGATCGGTGTTACACATGCCACGGAGAACGGTGTTGTAGGTGATTATGTCAGGTTGGCAACCGTACAAAGGCAAATTGTCCAAGAACTCGAATGCTTCATCCAATCGACCTTCTTTACAGATCCCATTGAGTAAAACATTGTAAGTGACTAAATCGGGTTTACACCCTCGGTTACGCATTTCATTGAACAGCTTCATTGCTTCCTTGACTCCGAATCTCTTACAGGCCGCCTCGATCAGAATAGTATATGTGCGGAGAATTGCGTTGTATGTGGCAAGATCAGGAGTGACAGTCATACGTTCCAACACGTGCAATGCGTTGTCTATCTCTCCTGCCCTGCAGTAGCCATTGATCAGGGCCTTGTACGCTATAAAATCAGGGACAGCCTCGGATTGTTCGAGGATTTCCATGACACGGGTCGCTTTCCTGGTCTTGCCGAGTTTGGAGAAGCCGCTGATGAGGCTCGTACAGGCCATGATGTCAGGGACGTCTCCACGATAAGCCATGTCTTCCAAGAAACTGAAGGCATTGTCTAATCGACCGCAACGAACCAGTCTATGGAGGTAATTGTTGTTGCTCTCCGATTGGTCGGAATTAGAATCTGCAGAAACTGAATTTGGGGTTCTTTCGTTGATGTGTCCGTAGGGAATTGAAGTTGTTCTTCCGGACAGAACATCCTCGGTCGATGTTAAGAAAAAGGTCTGAACTTTATTGCCCCGACCAGGACTTACTCGTGTCTTCGCTGAACTAGCTCGGAAAGGAGCATTATTTACTGTCTTTCTCTGGTTCAGCAAGCAAATGTGTTCATGGGTGGGTGTCGTGGATACTGAGAAATCAATAAGCATCTTGTACAGTTCAAGATCCTCGTACCCAGGTTCAGATTTCCGACATCGGACGCAGACCGACCCAGAGGGAATGAACTTACAGATTGTCGGCAGACGAGAATCAGAATCTACTGCGTTCTTATCTGGATGTATGGATTGACAATGGTAGTGGAGCCGACAACTGGCTGAAATGCGCAAGTGTTTCGATCGACTAAGGATTCGTAATCGGACTTTATCGAAGAACGCTGTAAAGAGCTTCCGGTAGGATTCGATAATGAAGAAGATGGTGGAGAAGGAACCACGCACATATCTTCTCATTTTAGTCCTTGAACTTCGCTTCACTTGAAAAAAGGTAACTCTTCTTTATATATATATATAGTGTGTGTGTTTTTGGCCAAACATATAAAAGGAAAGTCAAAGATATGACTTCCCTATTTCCATCACCATCTCAAAGAAATCCCCGTGGAGATTCAACCACGGCAAAGGCGCAATGGCAATGGCGATCACCAATCACCTTTCCAAATGCGCCTTCGACGCCCACGCGCATGCCATATCCGGCCCCCAATTCTCAAACTCTGCCTCCGTCTCGTTCCGCCCCAGGTTCCCCAGCATAACAAGAACCAGGGCCAGCATCCACCCCAGACGGCCCCTCTCGATTCAAGCCACTTCCTTTGGGTCTAGGCTCGAGGGGGGCGTGAAAAGGACAGTGACGGACAACCCTGTTGTAATATACTCTAAAACTTGGTGCTCGTGAGTTCCAACACCTTTACCAATTACCATATCATTATTGCATCCTGGTGAATTTCTCCCTTCATGATGCGTGGATTTGATTCTTTGTATATGGATCTGTGCTAAAGTTACTGCTCGGAGGTGAAGTCGTTGTTCAAAAGGCTTGGTGTGGAACCCTTCGTGATCGAATTGGACGAAATGGGTTGGTTTTGTTTATCTTCAATTTTGCCCAAAGAGGCTATTAAATGGGTTGAACTTTGATGTGATGGTGTAAATGATGCCTGTAGGTGCCCAAGGGCCACAATTGCGAAGGGTGTTGGAGAGGCTAACTGGACAGTTCACGGTTCCGAATGTCTTCATTGGTATCTTATGCTTTCCTCGAACTGTGTCTATATGGATCAAAATAATTATAGTTTTTTCACGCTATACTGATGGCTGATGAATGTGGAACATGTTCTTATAGTGGATACATACTTCTCGTGATAGGCATTTGAAAATTGAAAATTGAAACTGACAATTATATTCTATGATTTATGAAATCATTTCGGAACGAGTCAGTTAGTTGAGTTGAGCTTCAAATTTCTTTCGCCAACAGTAATCCGTGAACTATCCACTGGAACAATTTACTCAAATAAAAGGGTATCTTCAGAGTTGAGATTGTAGAATTTGTAAGGGTGGATTCTTGAGTTTTTTTTTTTTAAAAAAGTTCAAATTGGGGTAAAGAAATTACACTTGGAATGTGTTACAGGGCAAAAATCAGAGAAGTTGATTTTCTGGCCATTATACTAATGATGCAATTAGAATGTTCTAAGGCGAGAGAAGTTTAGACAACACAACAGACTAGTTGCTTCATTGCTATTTCATAACATATAGCTGGTACATCAGTGGCATTTACATTACTTGTCGTTCGTTTAATGATTATGCAGTAGAATTTGATCTTCCAGAGCTAAATAAGTAACCACAGATCCGACATTGACACTTGATGTCAAAATACGTGATTATAAGCATGCCAATTTGGACTATTCTATTCCCGACATGAAGCGTGTAGTAATCCTGTCAACTTGTTATCTTTATGCGTGTGCTAATTCCTATCTTTGCCTTAAGATCCAAGGGAATAAGGAATAACCAAATCACCTACTAACATAAGCTACTCTAGTTCAACCTTAATAAAAATAGATTGACAGAATCAAATGATGAAATGAACTCTATCCTGGTGCTTGGGCCACCATGTAGGCAGTCACGAGACAATCAGATCTAGTGATACGGGGTCTAGCCAATATTGTTTAATGTTCTTCCATCGAAGAAAAAAACTGTTCTAGAAATGCATGAAAAGAAAGAAGCAAATTGTTTTATATAGTATTGCTCAGAAAAATATCAAATTTATTTACTTCTGATTCCAGCAGTACTGTATCACTTTCTTTTCTATTTTTAAAAAATGTCTTCATTAATTGTTACTTTATTCTGTCTAGAATATAATGCTTGAACTTCTTTCCATCTTCAGGGGGTAAACATGTCGGAGGTTGTACAGGTAATGAGCTGAACTAAACTTTTGTATCATAATTTGCTTCTCTAGTTGATTGTAGTGCTTAGCCTGCTACGTTCTTCATGTGGAATCACATTTCTTCGTTCTTCTTGATTAGATATCCTCAAAAAAAAAATCATTTTCCCGTAGCACCTTCTCCAGTGCTATTTTTTCCCCATTATTTAGAAATCTGCTCTGCCACTTGAGAATTTAATGTGATGGAACTCTGTTTCTTGAATCTCATACTCTTATAGTGCTTTAAAGCTTCGTATATTGAGGAGAATCTTTATGCATCATATATCATGTGCTTTGCCTCTTAAGTTTTGAAAACATGACTTGGCAAGTAGTTGATACGTATAATCTATTGTTTTGTTCAGATACTATGAAGTTACACAAAAATGGGGAACTAGTACCGTTGCTTTCTGAAGCTAGTGCCAAAGCTCAACAGAACCAGCCTTCTGCATAATTGATCAGTTGGGTGACTGCATCTCTCCAGAAAAAAATTACATTTAACAATATATCTCATTTTATCGTAAATTCGTGAAAGTTACTACACCATCAATGTGTCGGGTTATTTATATCCAGAACACACTTTCTATTTTGAAAAGAAGGAAGTTTTGTCAAGCTGAATGTTTGAATTTGAATTCAATCAATTGATCGGTTTTCTATTTTCTCATTAATTTTGTCCCAATATCTCACTTACTCTCACTTCCTAAAGAGTTTTCTTGAATTTAGCTGCTGTTCTTTTTGTCCGACAGTGTTACACACCACTGTCGATGCTGCAAGAAAATGCAGATGCCGAAGTTTCAGCTGTTGAACTTTGAGAGAATTTCTTGGATTGATATGAAGTAGTGACGACACTTTCAGATTGAAACTATTTGGTAGATTGAAACTATTTGGTGGTTCACCAAAATTTCAATCGGATAAAATCAGAATCTGTCTGAACAAGAACTTGCGAATGAATATGTGTTTTTTGTGATGATTCCTTCAGATGAGACTTGACCAATTTATAGAGTTGGTCACCTTCTTGGATGAGGCTTGCCGCCAAAGGAACCACAATTCTTCATTTGAAACTTGGCTGTAAAACATGAGAGAACCCCTTCGGATGCACCTTTTCATTTGAAACTTGACTCCAAAACATAACAACCCCTTGGGATGAGACTTTGCGCCGAAGTTACTTGCAACACTTCGGTTGAAATTTGGCACCAAAAGAAGTGTCCAAAACCGGAAATTTTGAGTTAAAATATTAAGTCATTAATTCCAAAAATTCAAATTTCTAAAGAATTTTTAGAATAGTAACTTTATCATAATCAACTCGCCCCCAGCCAGGGGCTCTGCTCCTTGGACCCCGCTAGGGGCGCTGCAGGCGGACCCCTGCAAGGGGTGTTGCCCCCATTGATCGCCCCTAAGTAACCGATGGAGTTTCGATACATTGAATCATAATATAATTAAACAAGTGTGCACTCCGCACACTTCTGACTTGTTTAATGAAATATTATGATCATATTGTTCAACTAGTCAATCAATTTAAACTACAATATCTAACATCAGCAACATGGCTTATCCTGTTAGATGTTTTGTTGCTACAACTTGCCGTTAGCTTAGTTGTTACAACATGAATATAATGTTCTGACCGTTTGGAATTCAGATACAAGTAGTTGAGATTTGTCGTTTTGTCTGGTCTTTTGTTCTCCTTGTTTCTCCTCCCTGCAGCTTGTCAGAAGAGTAGCATGGAGAAGCATGTGGGATGCTGCCTCTAGTAAGAGGAGAGGAAACTGTAGCCATAACTGTAAGATTTGGAGCTCAAGATTTCTCCTTTAGTTGAACATTAACTTGTGGTTCTGGTTTGCCTCCACTCTGAGTTAGGGTGAGCAAAATTCGATCCTCTTACTTCGGTGCATTTTTTAAATTTAAAAAGTGCACTATTATTAAAGAATGCAGTAAAAAAAGCAATTGACTGTTCAAATTCAACTTGTCAAGTAATTGATTGTTCAAACTAATTTTGCGTTTGTGATATTTTCATTTAAACAAAGTAGTTGACCTTATTAGTATTTTTTTTTAAAAGTCAAAATTAATTATCAATAGGTGATGGATTATTAAAATGAATAAAAAATAATAAAACAGAGAAAAGTCCACTAAAATTGTTGCTCTAATGATAATAATTAATATAAAAGGAGATCTTCCCTATGGAAGAGATAATGGTTTGGGACTCATTTCATGTGCAATTTGAGCGAATTATATTAGGTGTTGACAATCATAAGTAAAAGGAAGTGGCTCTTGAGAAGTTTGGCTTCCATTCTCTGTAGATTCCATCGGCGCCTGCCGTTAGAATCTTATTAACAGAAACTATTATATCATTAAATTAATTTAAAAAATATTTTTTAGTTCTTACATATAAAAAAATAATAATATTTTTTTAAGGAGAATTTAATAAATGCTTTGATATAAATATAGTATATGAACAGTAAGTTATAGTAACAGTAACTTCGAAATAAATTATGTTGAACACTATGTGATGGAAGAGCACATGAGACAACTACCTCAAAGTTTAGCGCTAAAAATATTTTGATCACTCATTTCATTTTCTATAATAAATATGTTACACCTCTACTGTAAATATCATGTGTATATACTTATACTCATTTAATATTCGGAGTGACCAGTACCACTCATTTTTAGGACTCACGAAATGGTTATATGGGGCTGGTATGACAAATACTATAACCATATTTTTAATCTTTAATCTCATAATTATTAAACGTACACTTTCAATACTAAGCCTATACTTTTTAATACCTATAATCATGGTTATTTTATATGTATACTCATTAATGTGAAAGTAATAGAAACAACATAAATGTAATCTTAATAATTATGATTATAACTGTAATTTTTGAATTTTCACTCCACTTTTTACCCTTTATTACAAATGTTGGAATTGACTGACAATAGTTAGGATCAATCTCAGACCATCATATTCTAACTACCGATACGTTAGTAACCGAATCTAAGTATCATGTACCAACAATATATAACAAAGTGGTTTCATTCGATATTATAAATAATAAATGTCGATTATACATACAATAACAAGTGTATATATAGATAAGTAGATAAATAATCCGAGAAAAGAAAAGAAAAGAAAAATGCCTCATCATCCTCTAAAACAAAATGACCTAGCTCAGTCTAAAACAAGAGCTCTAGGCCTTCGGGAGAGGGCTCTTCCGTGTGCTGTATCTTCCCTTTTCACATACTAGCTAAAGCTACTCTCTTTTTTTCTTCTTTTTTTTTACACAGAAAAGACATAATGTAGTAAGCTTATTGAACTAATGAAGAAGACATAGCGCACTTAAAAATGAGAAATGCATCTTCTGTGGAGAGAAACAGACCTCTTCTTCTGCTTCGTCTCTTCCTTCCACACCTTGCCGATGTCCTTAGCAATCATCACGGCGTCCGACGACGCACCCGATAACCCTCTCTTCGTGAACCCGACTGCATAAAGTCCTCCGTTTCCCTTCCACCCGTTAGGGTTCGACGATTTCGGAAGCCCGTTCTTGCAGAAAAATTCACTTTCCTGTAAAAGAAAAGTAACAGAACATTTAGATTTCACCCAAAATACAACATCTTTAGATAAGTTTCGGAAAAAATTAAACATTTCTTACGTCGAGCCAAGAAGGAACGTTGCTACGGTAGCCCGTGGCAAGGATCACTGCATCGATGTTAAGTATGCGGCCATCAACGAGCTCGACTTGAGCCTTAGAGAACTTCTTGATTCCAGGGACAACCTTAATGTCTCCAGACCGGATCTTCTCGAGGGCGCCGATGTCTAGGACAGGGGTTTTGCCTTTGGTGTTCTTGAGAGCCATGGGACCCATTGATGGCCTTTTCAAACCCAACTTCTCAATGTTACCAAGCACCATCCATGCTAGGATCAACATCACTCTATCAACCATCCATAGTGGCAGCCATTTCATAAGGAAAACAATCACTTCGAACGTCGATTTGCCCATGATTTCCCTCGGCATGACGTGGACCTATAGTTTGTAGAGCATGTTACCATGTTAGAGAGTGAATATAATGCATAATTAAGCTTACTTATTAAAAAAAATTGTTTTTTTTTGTTATGCTTACCGAGCTGCGAACAACCATTGCGGGGGAGGCGTTGTGGTTGCACAGGTCGAGGGAGACCTCCATGCCGGAGTTGCCACATCCGACGACAAGGACGTTCTTTCCTGCGAACTTCTCCCCGGATTTGTAATCGCAGGCGTGCAAGATTTCGCCGGAGAACTCTGCAAGGCCGTCGATCTCAGGCATCACGCCTTCGGCGTTCTCACCAGTGGCCACCACGAGCCATTTGCATATGTACTCAACCTCTGCATATCCCGTGGTGGATCCGGTTGGTGCCGTCCTGACCCTCCAAAGGCCACTTGTCTCGTTATACCTCGCTGACTGGACGCAAGAATTAAAATGCGGGTTGATCCCAAAGCGTTGCGCGTAGTTATCGAGGTAGTCGATGAACTGCCTCTTTGTGGGGTACTCGGGGTAGTCTTCAGGGAAGGGAAGGTTGGGTAGTTGGCAGAACTGCTTGGGGAGGTGGAGTTTGAGACGGTCGTATGTTCGCTTCTGCCATAGGGAGGCAATGCAATCCGCCCGCTCGACCACCACAAACGGCACACCCTGATCCCTCAGGCAGGCGGCGGTTGCGAGCCCAGATGGTCCTGCTCCGATGATGACAGGACCATTGACCCAAACACACCTGGGAGTCCTTCCAAAGTCCTCGTGATCGGCTAGACGGAAGAAATTCTCCATTGTCGGGACTCAAATCTGCAACTAACTAGTCTTTGTTTTGTATAAGGGTTTAGTGTTTGAAGAGAAGAGTTAGGAAATGTTGAAGGAGAAGTGGATTTGAGTTGGCTTGGTTTGGTTTGGAGGGAGGGAGGGCCTTAAATAGAGAGGGGAGTTAAGGCATGATAGTTGCATGTGAGGAGTTAATAATGCCCTGAGTTTGTGGTCTCTCCCACAGTTAGCTTAGAATCATATGCCCCTTGTATTCTCTAATATTTTTGTTGAATTTAGAACATTTATATAATGGATCCATTAAAAAATTACTCAAATAATTTAAATATTTTTGGTTATTCTCCCTCCTTACTTGGGAGATGTTTCATTAATAAGAAACAGTTGGTTGTTTACAGTTTTGAGGAAAAGACGCAAACCGCAACTAAAGGAAGAGAAAAGAGAAAACTAGGAGAGGCTGACTCATCTTCCAAGACATGGGTGGGTAATCACACCTTACCAGTTACCTCTATACTTGTTCGGCTTAGAAAATAAGGATGTTACCTTAACTAATATTTCTCTTGTTTATAAGTAATTTAAATTACATTTTTATTTTCGATGTGAGATAAATCCGTGAAAAATGGTCTTTTTTTGGTAAAAGAAAAAAGAAATGGACTCGTAGTGACGACACTAGGCTCATTCCGCTACATAATGTCTGGGTTTTCTGCCTAGAAAAACTCGTGACTCTAAAGTCAAACCACTTGTGAGTCAGTCAACGCTGTCAACCACTAGACCACAACTACATGTATGAAAATTAAATCACATTAAATAGTTTTATATAATTGTTATATTTTTAATATTATAAATAGGAATGCTTTTTCCATATCATAATCAAATGAGAAAAAAAAATGAAGAAGATAATTATAAAATGAGAATCACTTCTATAATTGTGTTATTCTTCTCATTCGGTGAGTGACGTTCATAGTTTTTCTAATATTCTAATTGTGATGTTCGATATTTCACCTCGGTCGGTCGGTCGATCATGACAATTTTCATTCTAGTGTTTATTATTAGTAACAATGTTGTTGTATATTGGAAGATGACTTTCTTAAGAATACTGTGCATCTCACACGCCTAAGTTAAATTTTTGTTAATTTTGATAATATGCATGGTAATCTTAAATTTTGATGATTTTATATATTAATTTTACACTTTCAAAACATCATAATTTATTTTGGTCTTCTCCATATGCTAACAAAACCAAAGTGTCACAACTAAATATTTCAATTTTTTTTAATTATAAAGTAGCTAAAGAATACACTAAATAATGGGCAAAAATTAAGTAAAAACATAGGTGATACCTTATATTTTAATTAATTACTTAACTTTATGGTTAATAGAGTATTAGTTGGCTCTTAAATATCAACAACTAACTCCTTATTTAAAAATGATTTTCTATAATGCACTTTGAGATGTGGTCAGTATACATTGAACTAGGCTTATCAGAGTTAATCCCAAGAAATGCAGTTAAGTTTACAATATATATATATATACTCGTTAAAAAAAAAGCTTAAATGATTTCATTTATTTTTTATATAAAAAGATAAATAATTGAAGGAAACGAATGTCATACAAAAATGGATGGTCGTCATGACAGTGGTTGATATATGATGAATAGTCTCAGCTGGGTCAGGGCCGTGAACCAAGTGGATGTGACCTGTGGGCGCACCCACTTACCACACCTTTCACCATCTTACGTCCATTTCACCAACCATATCGAGCCCTCGGTTCGTACTACAACAGACGTAGGTCCCACATGCATGGTTCAAACGACTTCATGCGTGTATAATACGACTGACTTTTCTAATTAACCTTAAACATTCAAGTGCTTTACCTTCCGTCCAACAGAAAGGAAGAATATACTCAACATAGTAATAAGTAATAATTAACAATTTTGTTTTTTCTTTCTCCGTATAATTATACTTTTCTCATTATTTCTGAAATACATTAGAATTTACATTTTTTAAAAAATATTGAGATTTTTTAAAAAAAATATTGACTGGGTTCAGTAAGTGCAGCACTGCATTATAAAATAAGAATAACAATTAGTAAAATATGCATTTGGGGTTTGATATTGGTTCAACCCAACCCAAACAATCACCATTTTCAGTAAAGAAAATCATGTTAAATGGAGTCTTTCTTTTATTTTTATTAGTATTTTTACTAATAATTCATATATTTAACACTAATTTTTTATAGTGAGGAAGAGGGAGCCATGTGATGCGAATGGAATTGTATCTCATCGAGACCGTAGTCTCTCCTTTTCATAAGGTATATATATATATATATATATATATATATATATATATATATTTATAAGTTGTTCTTCTCTATGAATATATATGGATCAGCCGGGTCAAAATATGACACAACCGGTGGTTGATTCGCGCACGGATCGGGTTTTAGTCAGAGATTTTAATTCATGAGTAATTTTTACATGACTCATTGCTAACCCGTAAAACTATGGGTCAGGTTTGTGTCAGAAGCCTTGACACACGGGTCAATCTATGACCCGTCTCATTTATATATTTTAGTATGTTTTTGTTTTTTATTGAAATGGTGGCTCGAACGGGTAAGACTGACCCGCGGGTCATGGAGATCGAATGAGTCAGTCTGACCCAACTCTTACAATTCCTGACGGGTCAAGTTTGAGTTTCAAAAATTGATCCATACTATTACACGGATTGTGTTTGTGTTAGAGGGTTCTTGACACGACTCAATGATCAAACCATAACCCGTTTTGATACCCCTATTATGTAGTATGCATGCTCTCCCTGATATATCACGTACATTATTCACTGTTGATTATACATACATACACATTCATACCATATATAATGTAGTTCTTCCTCCGACCAAACCGTTACTGGTCTTCTGTCAAGATGATGGGATGAAATTTATCCATGCAAGATCCAGCGTGTACCTTTCCTTATATCTGATCACCAACCTTGCAGAGTACAGTAACATGAAGTGTGTGAAGATGTATGTATATACTTTGGGGATGGGATGGCATATGAGATTAATATATATATAACAATAAAATGTTATAATTAAGAAAAAACTAATGTGTTTACACACTTTGATTATGTCAAGAATCAGACATGCGATGATTGCATGTTAACGCACGCATAATCCCACTTATTTACTGCTGAACCGACCTTACGATTTTAAAAATTATGTTATGTACTTATCATTTGAGTGACTGAGTCACATAAACAGATGTATTAATCTTTTTTTATGTAATGCACCACCACTTACTAAGGTATTGTAAAACACATCTACTGTGTTAAATTTAGCTATATGGATGTATTGTGGATTTAGTACAGTAAAAAAGTCACACCAATATTGCGCGTGAGACAAATATTAAAACTAATTAAAAATATTAAATATATATATATTAATAATAAATTATTTCTAAAGTTTTAGATGATAATTTAAAAATATAATATAAGTAGAAAAAGTATTACAATACATGAAATAATTTTATAAGTTCAAAACACAAAATTTTAATATCTTTAGGTAATAAATATATATTCTTGGCAAAAAAAGGTAATAAATAATGTACATTGAAGTTAAAAATAGAAAATGAGTTTATTTTATGTATTATTCCATTGAACTTTGGATATTTTGTGTTAATTTTACTATATTTTTTTTTTTACAACTTGTATGTACTTATTCAAGCGGGTTTAAAAGTGAGATGATATTTTTTTAAAAATATGGAACAATTTAAATTTATGGAATGAAATGTAATAACATAGGTTTACCACTTTTTAGATATTTGCAAGGTAATATAAATATTTTTAAAAACATAATAAACTTATTAATTGGTAATCTATCTAGCTATGTACCTTGATATTATTATTATTATGCCTCTTTTTATGAAATCCATAATCACGCGCAAATAAAAGTTGAATGAAATTAAAGTTTTCTTTTTGGTTTTAGGGTTTGCAGTTTCTTGGAAATCGATGTAAGGTGTGAGGATGGAGGTATGTCTGAGTATGCAGCTGGAATCTTGCTTGCTTCTACTGATGCCTCATCGAATCATCCATCACGTAAAGTATAATAATTTTTCAAACACTTTATTTGTTTTTTTTGGCCAAAAAACCTGATTTACTCCGGATTAATCATGAAGGAGTTTGAGTACAATTGGAAATCCAAGATAATTAAAGATACAAGAGGGGGTGGTCTCTCAACCCACTCCAAAGAACACGTCATATGCTTAGCTTGTTTAGCTAACCAATCTGTACACTGAGTTGCAGATCTAGGAATGGACACCCAACTGATTTCATAGGTCGCAATTACCTTAATGTTTTGTACTATGGTATTTATCTTCCACAAAAAACCTATACCGTTGAGATGTTTGACGACCATTTCGGCGTCTAACTCGGTCAAAACTTCTTGCCACCTTTCTTAGATTGCAAATTTCACACCTTTCATGATTGTCATGGCCTCCAACTCTTCGATGGAGGACGCGTCAATCTGGGCGGTTTTAGTGTCAACGAGTTCGATCAACACTTTATCTCTTAACGAGATGTTTTAGTGTCAAATAATATTTATATGTTTTTAATTTTTATACAATTATTATTGGTTGCAATTTTAAAATAATATGTAATTATTATATTATTTTTTAATTATGAAACTACTTGCTATAATTTTGAACGTTTTTTTCTCTCATGTCTTATCTTTAAATAATATTATATATTTCTATACAATTATTATTGGTTGCTACTTTGAAATTATATATAATTATTACATTACTTTTTTTTTTAAATTATGAAACTACTTGCTATAAGCATCACAAATTAAAGCTATATACATAAGATAGGTATTTTTCTCTAGAATCTCACTCTTCAACAATCTAAATAAACTCCTACGATTTTAGTCTTTTAGCTAAATTTCCATTATTTTTAATCTTGATAATAATAATAATAAGTATTCTGTCGGCGTGGTGAAAAAGTGTTATTGGTCAATAGATAATGGGAATATTTAAAATTAAAAAATATATTAATTAAATGTTACTATTATTTAGCTCATGATTAGAGATACTAGGTCCGTTCAAATATCGATATCTCTCTCTAATCATCTCACAAATTACTGAAATCCTTAAATATATGTTTATACTTTATATGATTGATGATTTTTAAAAAAAAATTAAGATATTCAGTGATTTAATTATGAAAAAATGGAATAATATATATTGCTATTTGGACAAATCGGATATTTTGTCATGATATATGATAATGATATTTTGGAACAATAAACAATTAGCAACTATATCTTTATAATAAAATTGATGTATTGATATTATTAAAAAATATATGAAGAGATTAAATATTAATAAATTAACAATTCAAAGAAGAATCTTGATATGAAAAAATAAAATGAACCATTGAAAGGGAATATAGTCAAGATCACTTCATATGGACCGCGATCCTTGTAATCTTTGCTGAGTTACGATCAATTACTTAGTCACATGCTACATAACATGCGTATGGGGAGATTTAATTTTATGCCTAATCTAATGGAAGATCAATAATAGTCAAATACATTATTTATAAATAAAATAAATATGGAATAACTCCTTTTGTGATTAATGACATAATAATAATACATTAATTCTCTTCATTTATTTTCGATGCTCCATAATTCGGTTGCTGGTCGGCTGAGGAATGTGTCGTCTTAACAATCGGTCAGCTACCCTCTTATTTTATAATTAATATGGTAAAAGAGATATTGACCGATAATAATTAGTATATATATATAATATTTTTGGTTTGTGTGTTGTAATAAAATGGATCTCTTGTATATCAAACTTAAGTTCAACTTAATTTTCTTGAAATAATATATTTTTTTACTAGTTAAATTAACCTTTAAGGGTCAATAAGTCTAAAATTTATTTTACAAAAACTAAAATAAAATATGGGTACTCAAATATGATTATACAAGTAAAACCATATTTAATAACCACGAATATACTTATGGTAATAAAAACATTTACTAATAATTACTGTAGTACATAATTAAGTACAAATATATAATTTATCATACTCACAATTATATTCCTTAGCCTCTCAGCTTAAAACAAAGAGATATCAATTCAAAGTAAAAAACAAATATTGGCCAAAAAAAATAATTCAAAGTAAAAATAGTTACACTAATTAATTATAAATACACTCTTTGTATAAAAATGTATATGGCTATAATATCTTTATTGGTAAAAGAAATAATTTGAGGTGAGATTCATTAGAAGTTCAATAGAATATTCCGATTCATTTACTTTTTCACGTGCCATGAAAATACGTAATTAGAATGTCAAAAAGGAAAACAACCCGAGTCGGATCACTAGGTAGTATTCGTCATTTAATTATTTTTTTTTCTATGATTTGTAAATTGTTAATATAAATTGCATGTAAAGTACGAATATATATTTTTTATATGAAAAAAATGCACATAATCACACCATAAACATGTTTCTAATATGAAAAAAAAAATATCTACATATATTTATATGTAAAAGAGTGATTTAAAATAATTTAAAACTGACGTTGCAAAGAAATAGAACGCGATAGGAATGGAAAATAGTCTAATAATTATCTAGGGTTAAATATCAAGTAGCTACCTGAAATTTGAGCGTTTTGCAACGATCTGCACGAACTTTAAAAATTCAAAACGGGCTACCTCAACTTTGAAGAAGGTGCAAATAGCTATATCGATCCAATTTCTGACGACTTTCCGACGACTTTCCGTTGACATTCCGACGACAGTTGACGGAAAATTGGACGGAAGTAGCTATTTGCACATTCTTCATAATTGAGGTAGTCCGTTTTGAATTTTCAAAATTCGAATAACTCATTACAAAACGTCTAAAGTTAGGTAGATAATTGTTATTTATCCCAATTATCTATATATAATGGACTCAATTTCGTAATTTTTGTTGTTGAATTTTTTGAATATATTTATATATAATATAATAAGTAGATTGTGGTACTCTTTCTTTACGTACTTTCAAGGTGGTAAAAGATAAAAAATTTAAAAACATGGACGTGGCCGGTTTGTGCACTGGTGATTCATGCATGCATTCGCCACGTATTTTTCCAAGTCCTCCCATATTATATTATTTTATTTTAATTAGTTAATTAACCAACCAAATTGATCTCTTTTTCCGTTTCTCGAAACACTAGGTAAATAAAATTCTTAAACTACTTTTATATTGTATATAATAGTGAAACTTCTTATTGGCAAAATAAAAAATAAAAAATATTTCCCCGAATTAATTAAATATTCAGGGTAATGGCACGGTTACTTAGGGTTAAAGCACATGGGTGCGAATTCTAATACCAAGCTAATTAACCAAAGGGCGGTGAATCGGTGATCATTTTCATAACTATGAGTGAATTTGAAGTTAATTATAATTACACTTTCTCCGACCACGTAATTATAATGCTATATTATTACTCAACTACGGGTGCAAAATAATAATAATAATATAATTTTATAATATATACCTTCCGAAAGAAGAAAGTCACAATTTTTTTATAGTTTCCTTACAAATTTAGCATATAATATTATAATTAATATTCAATCTAAATCACAATTTATATATGGTTAATCTTTATATATATATATATTATATAAGTATTACATTCACATTTTCATATGGAAACACTTAAGATTAAAACTTTTTATGAGATGGTATTTAATTTAAGATAAACATTAAATAAGTTTTATTTTGAAATCATAGAATATATATCTATATATTTTTATACTAAGAAAGCAGTAAGTAAATTTAAGCATTACAATTTTATAAATTATTAGCTCTCTATAGTTTAACAATAATATAGATATATAGAGAGAGAGTTTACTTGTATCATTAAACTATATATATATATATATTGCTTATATTCATATCTATTTATGTCTAGATTTTGTGGTGTTTCCTTATCCTTAAAAACACATGGTATAGAACAACTTTGACCAAACGGCACATTTTTTCTTCACACATGACCACATGGTATTATGGTGACCTAATTATTTATTTGTTAAATTAATTACGCACAACTTGGGTGATTTTTGGACATATTAGATAAGTATAAGTTTGGGAATAAATTTGGTCAAATTAATAATTTTCTCCTATTTGACTAAAATTTTTATTTGCATATATACACCAAAAATTAACTAACATGTGCAACAGAAATAATGATTGTGTGTGTTTTATGCTTTTGACCTACCGCCCTAACCTAATCCTATCTATTGACTTGGCTTAATTTACCATAAAAGTGTATGTTATATTGTTATGAACGAAATAATATTGAATTTTTCTATCCTTTTTTTTCTCTCTATTTTTAAATATATTTTGTATATGTAACTCTTCACACAAAGAAATGCATATTTCCTGTCACCCACTACGCGTGATCATATATAAAAGAAACATATATATATTATGTAATCAAATGTATGTCACAAGCTCCAAAGCTACCCTATAACCACCATATCTAAAAGCAAGAACTCGAATTTTCCTAAGCTTGTCATGCAGAAGATGTGAACGAAGTAGTCTTTCTCGACTGTGAATATGCTAAAATTAACATTAATTTAATTGTCTTCCTTCATTGTGTTAGCAAAATGACGGGCCACTACTCACGAAGATAGACATTATGGTTTTAATGAGATTACTAATTTTTTATTGGTTCAAGTATAATTTTAAAATTTCTCGAAATTATTTAATAGTATATTTTCTCTTAATTAATCAATAAATTACACTCTTCTCCGGCGTTATGTGGTTGTCAGTTGATATTGGGCCCAAACATAAGCTCATTTGTACCATGTTTTTGGGGCCCATTTACCATTCAAAAAAACAAGAGTTAAATACCAATGAGGCACCTGAACTTTAGACGTTTTACAACGAGAATGAGGTACCTGAACTTTGGACGTTTTACAACGAGCTACCCGAAATTTAAAAATTCAAAACGGGCTACCTCAACTTGGACGAAGATGCAAACTACCTCCATCAAATTTCTGACGAAATTCTATCAATAGTTGACGGTAAACTGGAGGAAGGTAGCAATTTGCACCTTCGTCTAAGTTGAGATAACCCGTTTTGAATTTTTAAAGTTCGGGTAGTTCGTTGCAAAAGGTCAAAAGTCCAGGTAGCTCCTTGGTATTTAACCCAAAAAACAATAAGGTAAATACAAATCACTTGTTTCTTCTTTGTACAATCAAACATTGGGTGGTGGACAGAAATTTTCCAAGCTACCAAACAATAATACAATAATACAATATATCTATATCTATATCTATATTGAGAAAAAGAACCTCACTCGAAATGAATACAAAATCTGTGCAAAATGACTACCAACTCTATCCTCCCCTTGTGCTAGCTACTGTGTATATTCCTATTTTACACTTATAAATAATAAATGAAAAAAAAATAATTAAGGTTGTCGTGAAAGACATGAATTTTGTGTGGTCAAAGATGGTCGGTCAGGCAAGTGCTCAGTCCAGCCTTACTCCTGCAAAAAATGGAAGTCTGGGATTTCGAGAAGTTCCTCTGCAGGTTTGACGTCTTGGAAATCTTTCTCCAACAGTGCATTGGAGAGTTCATCTACTGAGAATGGAATGCTGTGCATAGATAAGATAACCCACAATGAGCAGCAGTACATAAAAATTTGAAGACAACAACAACTACAACATCCCATAATCTGAGTGGTGGGAAAAATCCAACCTGGAATTGTCGTCCAACAAAAAGGAGCTGCTGATCGCGCTGTTTGAATCCTCGGTCATGAGTACCCTCATGCTCGAAATGACCTACATTAATAATTTGTGAATCATAAAATGAGTAGAAACTGGAAAGAGTAAGATTGATGAAAGAAGATGAGAGGCATTTCTACTTACCCCGGGAGAGACACTTTTAGTATTATAACTGTCGTCCCAGTAAAGGGTACAGATTCTGTATAGTTGCTGAACACTCAACATCTGCATCAACAAGAACACGAAAATAAGAGTCGGAGAGAAAAGGAAAAACTTTGCTAAACTTCTGCCATGGGTGTTCCTTGATCTTTTTTGGTTGTGGTTACAGAAATGGAGAGCTACTCTACCTTCTTAAGTAGCTATTACTTTTAAGTTTCAAGAATGATGAAAGTGGAAAGGAACTAAAGAAAGAAGTGTTAAATACCAAGTAGCTACCTGAACTTTGGACGTTTTGCAACGAGCTACCCGAACTTTGAAAATTCAAAACGGGCTACCTCAACTTTGAAGAAACTGCGAATAGCTACCTCCGTCCAATTTCTGACGAATTTCCAACGACTTTCCGACGATAGTTGACGGAAAATTGGACGGAGGTAGCTATTTGCACCTTCTTCAAAGTTGAGATAGCCCGTTTTGAATTTGCAAAGTTCGGGTAGCTCGTTGCAAAACGTCCAAAGTTCAGGTAGCTACTTGGTATTTAACTCAAGAAAAAAAGGGAGATACCGGGCATAAGTCGCTCGTGATGTCATCATATGAAATTCTGTACTTCTGATGTATAACCTGTAATTCATTTTTTTTTTATAATGATCATAAATAGAAAAATTAGCCAAAAAAAATACAACAAAAGCACTCTTCTAGTATAGTACAGTGACATACCAAGAACCCGACAGCTTGTCTGATGTGTCTCAGCTCGTCCCATGAGGAACCGGCATACTGCATTTTGGACAAAGATAATGCATTCAGAAAGTCTAACTCCTAAACTCTATTATAGTCAATATATATATATATGAATTACATAAATTACCTCTTCTTTTGCTTGAGCACACCATAACTCTAGATCAGCCAGTCCGGATTTTACATATTCCCCGTTGCTAAAAGTACAACATTCCCGACGTAGAAGAAGACTGAACAAATTTGACAAATTTAGTGTAATTTTCACTCCAAGTTTCTCATGTTTGCAGCATTGCACAAGAGAATACAATATCGTCTGTTGCATAGAACAGATCAGAGTACAGGCAAGAAGAAAAGTCTGTTACCTATTAAATAATTGTACATTTATGTACGAGAAAGTCTGTGTATAGATCTTCTGAACCAAAATCGGGGGTGCCTACATTACCAAACAACCATAATAATATATTTATTGTGTATTAATATCGAACTGAAGGAAAATATGAAATCAAAGTGCCATACATAATTTTCCTTGAGTGTACAGAGTAGAATGTTGAGGGTTTCGATGATGTTTTGCCAATGACTTGAAGGAGAGTCTTTTCCAAAGGACCTTCCCGATCTCAGAACACTTCCCTTTGAAGTTCTCGGTGCCTACAATTATAGGGCATGAATGAAAAATACGGAATTAGATTATAATAACATTTCGAATGTGTGAGAAAACTGCAAAAAAATTATGAGAGAAAATACCTGAATACATAGTGCAAGCAATGAAGAAAGATCCTTCTTTAGATTATCTCGAATGATTCCATAGATTTTCTCTACATAAGCAGTGAGCTGCTGCTTAAAAAGCAAAGCTGGGTACTTTGCTTCGACTTGGCGTACTACTGTTGCTGCAGCAGCAGCGAGATGATCAGAAGATGGAGATGAGCGGAATCCCTAACAAACATTTAAGGAAAACAATATACTTATAAGCATATGTATTTAAGAAAGTTACAAACCTTCCTGCAAAATCAAAAATGAAAAAACTCAAGAAACTGTGCAGGAAAATTCATAGTACCATTGCCATACGTCCAAACAATGATGTTGGAGCAGGAGGTTTTTTAGCTGCTGTTGATCCGGGTGCCTTCAAACTTTTTTGGAGCAAGAACAAGAGTGCTGATGTATTCGACAACCAATAAGCCATATGATCATTGTTCACTTCGCTCTGCACAAATGTTCCAGAATTCAAGTAAAATAAAGTATTATCCTTAGGGGTGGCAATCGTGTCGTGTCGTGTCTAAACATGTCTCGTGTCTAAACGGATAAATTTTAAACGTGTCTAAACGTATAAGCCGTTAATCGTGTCTAAACATATAGAGTTGTTTAGACACGGGATCCGTTAATGTCAAACTCATATACGCTTTAAAGCAGATATATACACAAATCTATATATATACAAATCCAAATATACAAAGTAAGGTCTTCATAGTTCAATATTACAAAGTAAGTGAGTATTTTAATATTTTATTATTATTATTATACTTAAATGTGTCTAAACGTGTCACATGTATACACAACACGATTAGACACGAATAGTTAATCGTGTTTATACAGATATCCGCAGATCTGAGTTGTTTAGACACGATTAATAATCGTGTCTAAACGTATAAGATCCATTAAGGTCAAACCCATATACGTTTTAAAGCAGATCGTGTCGTGTCGTTTAATCGTGTCGTGTCAGAAATTGTCAGCCCTTTATCCTATATACTATGTATGTAATTTGCAGGATCTTCTATTCTTAGGTCTGAGATGAAGAATTTCAAGGAAGGCGATGACTCTTTGATGCAAAAAGATGCAGCTGTTTAGACTGAATTACCTCAATTGCTTTGCCTATCATCTGGACCAGTCTATCAAAGACGCTAGTCCTTTCAGCTTCAAAGGATTTCCAATTGAGAAGGCATTTGTAAATAGTAAAGGCAGCAACAGGTTTCCCATGACTGAAACCAATGTTCTTTTTCACACAATCAATGAGCACATCAATGCTCTCCTGCAGAGACAGTAATGCCATTAGAATGACACAAATATGCGATATGGCTGCTATCAAGTAAAAAAAAAAAAAACATTTATTCGGAAAAAGCAAACCTTCTGCCGTTCAATATGGGATTGCATGAACTTGCTATCAGCCTCTGTGCCATATTGTTTAACAGGTGATGGAGTATGTTCCTGTAAATACTTACAGCTTCATCAATATCGACTCTGTGGAGTTTTATTATGCCTTAAGAAGTACTATTAGAGACAGTAGTAAAGAGCAAAGAAGCATTACGATTGTCTTGTTCTCTTTAATTGCCATTTCACCATTTTCTTGAACCTGTGAGGAGACAGCATTAAAGACAGAAACATGAGCAAGCAGTCATAGGAGGACTTTGTAGAAGGTGATTACCTTAGTTGGCGTAGCTGATGGATTATTTGTGTGAATTTTCATAGGTGGTTTCTCCAAACTTTGATGCCGAAGTACTTGATTCTCGGATTCCATGTTAGAGATTTTATCAACAAGTCTGCAGTAGAAAAGTATCCACACATGAAAAATATGAAAAGGAAAATAAATATATATTTGAATTCCGAAAGGAGATGCTCGTGAATCTACAAATTCAAAAGATTTCTTGTTGGCTAATATTTGCATATATACTGATAAGGTAAAGGCACCTTTGCACATCAGTTTTCAACTTCACCACCTTTGATTCTGCATCCAAAGCTTGCTTCAACCTCTCCTCACTAATCTTTTTTGTCTCCTCGTACTTTTTCTCCGTCTCATTAATTTTCAGTTCCATAGAGCTTACCAAAGTCTGGAAGTAAAATAATGTTATATCGAATCATTTACAATGAAATCATCCAAAAACTTCCGATTACAAAAACATAGTACACGTTCCTTACCTTTAGGGTCGCGTTTTCATTTCTAAGCTTCTCCATCAGTTCATTGTCAATGACAGGGATTTCTTGAATAACAGGGACTGCTGTTGCTGCCTGTTTTGCAGTTTCACGTTCCTTGATAAACGCTGCTTTGGTATCTTTGAACTCATTTTGCATTTCCTGCAAGGCAGACTGCATTTTCGCATTCTCTTGATTTTTAGCTTCTTCCATATCAGCCTACGAAATAGTACAAACGCATAATGAGACCATAGAGGATTATATTTGTAATGTCAACTGTGAGGGGCTGTTTTTACCTATTGATGGCACCAAAAGAAATCGGTAAATTAACTTACTCTCATGCGTTTCTCAAGTTGTAATCTCCATGTTAATTCTTCAACTTGCTTTTCTAATTTGTTTTTCGCAGCTTGAAGAGCTCCCGTTTCACGGGCAGACTGTTTTTTAAGTGATCAAAATATTATAAAATGAACAAACTCAAGAGAGATAGTAATCGATAATGGAGGAAAAGAAGACTATAAACGCGTATGTGTTACCATCTTAAGCTTCTTCAATTCCTTACGAGCAACTTTTCCTCTCCAAGCACACTGTGTAGTGAGTGCTGCCTTCTTCAAATTCAAGTACCGTGTATGAGCCAACAATCTACGGCATTGACTCTGTAGTGCAGAATTATAAGTCTAGTTATGAATATATAAAAATGAAATGCTTGTGAAAATCTCATAGAAACATACAAATTTATGTACATGCATAATTCCATACACATCATGCCACAAGATGAATTACTAACCTGAATAACCGTAGCAGCTTTAATCCTCTTTCTCAATCGAAGCTCATTTCTAGCAGACATTCCTCGCATTCCAGTTTGAATAGAAATAGAAGCAGAGTACAAATTTTTGTATGCTTTTCTATGAAGATGCATTCGCTGAACTTTTTGAATCATCAATGAAGCTGCTTCACACCTCTTGTTATCATAGGTTTGACGAGCAAGATGTCCTAAACACAGAAGAAAGGAAGGGTCATTATATAAATTAGGGGTGATCAAAAAAGAATGTTGGACCGAATTCCCGACAAGTCCGGCCGGACTAGGACCGAGACCGAGCGGGCGTTTTTTCCCTTTAAGGTCGGTCTCGGGCTTTTTTCCTGAAAACCCGTTTAGGACCGGCCCAGGCCGAAGGAATGTGGATTTGGGATTTTCATAATACCACACCGAAAGGAATGTGGATTTTGGAGGTTTTCTATCTCTATAAAAGCTGCATCCTAATAAATTTATAATAAATTTACTAAAGAACACCTTGAGCTCATAGTGTTTTTTTGAGGTGAACTATTCTTTCACCTTTTACTAAAGAATACCGTGAGCTCATTTTTTTTGGGTGGTGCAGATTCGGTTCATGACCGAGATCGGCCCGAGTCAAGAAAGACCGATTCGGGCGGGCTTTTTTGGCCGAGGTCGGTCTCGGTCCTCCAGAAGGCAAGACCGAAATTTCGGTCTCGGTCTTGCCTTCAGGACCGGCCCGGCCCGCCCATGATCAGAGAGAGAGAGACTGCTAAATAGGCTCAGTTATATAAATGGAAGTAAACATCTATTATTCTTTATCGCTGAAACTTATATACCTCTGCAAATAGCTTGAAGCTGAATAGCAGTCTTTCGAACTGCAACGAAACTTCTCTTTGCCAAATACGAACGAACTTTTCTTTGTATAATACTTGCTGATCTCCCTAAGACCTCAGTTCTACGTGCATCCAAATTTGCCATTTGACCAGCTCTAAGAAATATCTTTGTTTTACCAATCTGCAAGTGTAAGCATGGTAGTATAAGACTGACTGGTTCCATCACAAAACTGGAAACCTTTTGAATTGAAGATGTGTCCATCTCACATTAGTTAAAAGAAATGAAAAAAATGAGGGAATTTAAGTGTATTCGATATAGAACCATACAACTAATAATCATGTTACTTTTTTTTTCTAGGAAAAAACATGCAACAAATCTTATGCCACTTGTCAGGCTTTCCTCAACAAGGTTATCTTAGAAAAAATCCAAGAGAGATAAGTCAATTTGAGTAGCAAAATTATCTACATTGAGTACCTGATATCCCGGCAGTCCCACCTTCTCTAGAATCCTTTTACAGATTGTGACCTCATCGGAACTAATAAACATACATATGTGAGCACCGAATGTATGAAAAATTGGAAATTAAAAAAAAAAAATGTATCAACCTTCTGTCAATAGCTTCGGGAGAAAGGATTCCAAATCTGTCTACAAATTCAAAAAATGGTCTCCTAGTAGGATATCCAGCACAACTAATCCTAATTGCCTCCATCACACCCTGATGAAAATATACCCAAAATAGACATCAGTAACTTTAAACAATATGTTAATTAACTAACAGAATTTCACGTAGCATGCCTGAAGGATCATACCCCACATCGAAGCTGCTGCAGGATATTTTTGTTCTCAAAGATGGTTGGTTTAAGAAGATTATTTGGCTTAACGCAACGGATATAGTGCGGTTCAGTAGTACTCAGAGTTTCTAGGAGCGATTGTAATTGTAGCTACATGAATAAGCCATAGACCATCAGAATGAGAGACAAGATGAGAAAACAATACCGTTTGATTTTCATACAGGAGACTAATACCATACTTTGAACCGAGATCCTATTGAAGAGAATTTTGATTTGGATGACTCATCAGCTAAAAGTGGAAACAAACCCGCCACGAAAATGCATTTAGAAACACTCAAGAGTGATTGATGTTCGGCAACGACATAGTCCTTGTTCTTATCCAAGAACTGTTCAGTCTGGTAAGTAACCTGAATATATTTTTTAAGTTGAGTCAATTACGTGAGTGTTTTTAATGGGTAAAACAGAATATGAGATAGTAAATAAATGAGGTACCTACATCACCAGCATAGTGGCAAATTGTAAAGTCAGTCTGTGACAACTTGGGCTTGACGAACCGCTTATGGTTTTTAAATGTCTGGTAAAGCTTCTGCGCAAATGTTTCATGTGTTGATCGTGGAAACATGCTAGAAATTTAAAATAAAATGAATAAATAAATTTAAGCTCAATAACATAGAACACACAGAATACTCAACATTGAATCATATTTCCACTTATAAATACTCACCAAGCCTCATCCAGAAGAGAAATAATCCCACCAGGTTTCTGGACCCCAAAAAATAAATTTATAAGAAATGAGAACACTGAAGCTAAATTCGAGAAAAACAAAAAAGTTTGTTTAGATATTCCCTCAAAATCCTATACATGGCTCACACTTGATCAATATTTGACATAGCACATGCAATAGCATTACTTGCACTAACCTTTTCAATTAGTTCCAGAATAACTTTGTTATTCAATATTTGGACAAACCAAATGCAATAGCATTACTTCCACTGACCTTTTCAATTAATTCTAGAATATCTTTGTTGTCAACAAAATCAATGTAGCTCCAGTCGATTTCTTCTTTCGTGTACTCTTCTTGCTCCATTTTGAAAACGTGCTGACATATAAGAGAAGCAAAGGATCATAAAAAAGCAGAAAGTAGAGTGATGAAGCAACACCAACAATGCTGAGAAATAATAGGAAAAAAAAAACTTCCATTCCAGAAAAGTACCTGATTAAAATGTTGCTGGAGTTTCTCATTGGTCAAATTGATGCAGAACTGTTCAAAGCTGCAAATCGACAAGGCAGAGTATGATTTAGAGTCAAATAAGTAACCTCCTCAATAACAAAATCCAGAGAAGTCAAGCAGTGAGGCACCTGTTTGTATTGAAACTCTCAAACCCATATATATCCAGCACGCCGATCAATGACTTTGAGTCAGGATCTTGACCAATCGAGGTATTAATCTTATTAACAAGCCTGCAAACCAAGGAATATAATTTTATCTTCAAATGAATGAGACAACGCTTTCCAGTAAGTAAATAATTTCACACTTACCAGTCAAACAACCTCGAGTAGACAATTTTTGCCAGAGCGTCTCTGCTTAGAGCTGCATTTTGTGGATCTAACCATTTTGTTATAGTTTCACCATGAGTAAAAATTACACGCTTGCAGAGAGAATCTTCCAGTGCTTTTACATCACACCTGAGCAGTCAAACCTAAACATTAGGAACTTGGATATATTTTAAACTATTTTCAGCAGGCACCTGAGATTCTCCATTCATTACATAAAAAGTTCCGCTGCAGTTCTCAAATGAAACCAAGAGTTGTCATCCTTGGGCATTGATGAATCCATCTCTTCTCCAATTGCAAATTCAATGTTTCCAAGATGTAGAATAGCTGCCACAACTCTGAAAATACCGTCCTGCATAAACGGGTGTCAACTAAAAGGGAGTACAGCATGCCTATTTGTAGTCAAAATTTTCTCAGTAGTGTACCTGCTCATCAGGACTTATTCCAACCACTTCCATTGCTCTTCTTGTCTCTGTATACTCTTTAGCCTCGTCAAGCCCTTCTATTTCAAAGCAATTTGACTGATTAAGATAATGAAATGTCTTAGGATGTCCTAATTTGTACCGTTGAACATCCTGCAACTCAACTTCCATGTGTTAGAAGAAGAAAAAAAATCTCCATCTGTGTAAAACTACACCTAAATACATATTCTACAATCGTCCATCAGTCCAACATCAAATCCAAATCGTACCTCTTGTGGACCAGCACAAAGCATGTAGAAACAGTGGTAGTTTCTCTCGGGGTCGGACACCTGACAAACACGTGACCTTTCCAGCAAATAAGTCCTTATGGCAGCTCCAGATATCTTTCCATCCTGGTCGAACTGAATCTCCACAAACTTACCAAACCGACTGGAAAATGATTCGGTAGAAAGTCAAGAGTACACAAACAGAGCCAAAAAAAAATTTATCACTTAAATTGAATATGTCAAGTGGAAGCACAAAGAACATAACCCCCCCCCCCCCCCCCCCCCCCCCCGAACCTTGAGTTATTGTTTCTGACCGTCTTTGCATTACCAAATGCTTCCAGAACTGGATTAGACTGCAAAAGAAGAAAAGGTAAAAAATATTTTATTAGTAAAAGAAAACATAATAAAATGAAAAGAAGTTTTTTTAAGAGAAAAAATAAATATTTGCATCGCATGTTCGATACCTGCAAAACTTGCTGCTCCACAGTTCTGCCTTCCGTAAGAGCTCTTCCTCCCATGTACGCAAGGTAACGCATGAGCAATTTGGTACTCTCAGTTTTCCCAGCTCCACTTTCACCACTAACCAATATGGATTGACTCACTCCGTCATTTATCATTAACCTACAAGCAGTAGAATCTTTTGAATTATTTGATCGTATGTGAGTCAAGAAAAAATAAAATGACAATCTAATTTACCTATATGCAGCATCAGCAACGGCAAAAGGGTGTGGGCTCAGCTCACCGAAACCAGCCCCTTTATATTGAGCCATCATATCGCTATTGTACAGGTGCGGTAATCTTCTAAAAGGATTTACAGCAATCAATATTTCTCCTGTGTATGTCTGAAGTCAAGGTGTAGATCCTTAGCCTCTTTATACAATGAGAAGACAGAGAAATCTCGGAGAGTTTTTGTTTTCTTTGTGAGAACTCACATATATTTCGTCCATGTCATATCTTGACTTCAAATTTTGGAGGACTCCAGGTTCGTGCAAATAAGCAAGCTTAGTCATGTCATCGACTCCACATGGTGGAGCTTCACTATCTTTAGCATAGACATTTGACACTTTTACACGAACCTGTACCCGACCACAAAGAGGAAGGAATCAACTAATTGGGAGCAGTTGGACAATACAAACTAATGTTGGAGACATGGGCATAAGAAGTGCTCACCGTCTTGCCAGATGTACAAAGGACCTTGATCTCATCACCTTTGACTTCTAGAACCTCACCATCTATCCAAGCTTCTTCGGGATCTTCCACCCAAACGACACAACCGACAGTAGTCTGAAATAAAGAACACGTCACTTTTTAGAGATACTTGGTCAGGGAGTAACAAGAGTATCTTTGAATCGAGTTGTGGGTAAGAGAGCAAGAAAATAAAAGAGGCCAACATATGAAGCATGAAATGGTTCCAATGCAATATCCATGGAATCGTTGCAATTTGCAATCATATTTCATCGATAAAATAAAAAATTAGAGTAAAAACACAAATTCTAACATAAATGAAGTAAATTAGTACTCTTAAACAACCATTTAAATGAAAAGATCATTTCAAACTAAGGTCAAAAGCAGTCCAATCTGCTTCGTTATGCACTCTAACAAAAGTGAATTAGTGTCTCAAGATAATCGGTTAGATTGGAGTTTCAAACCAAGGTTAAACAGTCCTCATTCCTTTGAGCTAAAAAAACTACATACCATAAGTAAAAGTTATGCTTCTGCATTGGTTCAACTGTCATCTGCTAAGTTACTAATAAAATTAACAAGTTACACAGTATAAAAACTCTGGTTCAAGTTCTACCTCTGGACCCGTTAGATGATGGCAGTCATCTATCATCCGCTAAACTTTACGGTAAGCAAAATATGTGGCGTTACATTTACTTCAGATGAAAATCATTCATCTCTCTCAGATACGATTCTCTTTTGGATGATCCAAAATCAAAAGTTACGTCCCGACGATCAACAGACGAAAGCAGTCATCTTTTTAAAACAAAGACCGAAAACGAGTAAGCTAGGCTACTAAATCTACATTTCTAAATTGACGCCCATTCGGCCTTATTCAACCCCGAAAATGCTTTGACGAGAATCGATTCCACTAAATTCGTCAGTTCAGATCAAAGTAAGAAACAGTCCTCCCACCTAATTCTCTCGAAATCGAAGCTCTGCCGAAAAGCAGCACATGCATTGCCGAGTTATTAAGGAGAGGAGATGTTGGCCAAAAAAATATATATATTAAGGAGAGGAGAGGCATCATATTTCCACCAAGAAGCTTGAGCTCCAGCATAGATCATTCCAGCAATGTAAGAAGCAAGAATTACCCCAAAAATATACTCATCGAAAAACATCAATCCAGAAAGGAGAGAGACATATTTGAAACTTACCATCTTGACCCGACTTGATCAAATCAGAAATCCAAGTCAACTCTCGGTCTGCTACCGATCCCTTGAAGAAAGACCATCAAAGAAACTACTCAAACAATAGACCTCGAGCTTCCTCCAACGATTCCCGCCAAAAAAATGAAAATTGTGCACTGGAAGCAGCAATACAGATCGAAAAAAAGATGGAAGCTTTGACCGCTTGAAGGGCAACCGAATTCAGTGAAGGAAAGGCAAAGAAGGCGTTTTTCGATTCGGCTCGGTTTGGGGGGAATGATTCGTCTGTTGTTACTGCTGTTTCTTCTTCTCTTCTCTTTCAATCTCTTGTCCGTCTACTCAAGAAGACCGATCGAGTTTTATTTAAATTAACACTACTCACTAATTAATTAAGTATTTTAGACTGAGACATGAAAATTAACGCAGCCGTCTGGATTTTTTTCCCACGTTAACACATTTTTCTGCTTCGTCCTTTTCTTCTTCAGCAATCAGCATAAGACCTTGTCTTTCTCATTACGTGACACGTTGTATTACACATTTTCTTCTTTAAAATCTATATATATCTAATTATCTATATATATTAATTTGAGTCGGTATCATAAGCGATTTCGGGTACCTTGTAAATTTAGGGGTTCACATAACTTACTAGTATGTAATAGAGTGTTTAAATTTAGAACTAGAACCTACTTAGCTAACAGGTTTAGGGTACTATGTTAGAAATCTGTTTTTCCAACAACAAAAAAAAATTGTTATGTTTCGGTTATTGAGGATGATACATTCTTCAATAATGTCATTTCATTCACATTTACACAAATTTCATCAGAGATCACAACATTTATTCAATCATCAACACATGCGCATTAAGTCTCTTCAGGGTACTCTCGTTCTATTTCTTTAGTTTTTTTTTAATAATATAGATATATAGAACTGATTCCGGTTAGTTTAGGGTACCTAGATAACAAAACTGGAACCAAATAAATAGGTTCTTGGATTTTTTTTTCCTAGAACCTACACTATTTTTTAAACTAATACCCAAAACCTACCCAAAATGTCGGTTTCGGATAGGTCCCGATTCAAATTGGTAGTTTGCTCACCCCTAAATATCCTATAATTTTGACAAGTAAGATTTCTAATCATTTTTCTCTATCGTAATATTAAAATAATTTAATTTAATTAGTCAATGTTAAAAAAAAAATTACATTTATGTCATTATTCTCTCATATGCACATGACACTCTAAAAATAATCAAAAGTTTAATCTTCATTTTTAAAAACTGTTACATTTATAAGTATGTTCAATTAAATTTTGTCTTCAAATAATAGTAAATTGCAAGTTTTGCACCTAACAATTTACTTTTAAAAAATTACACAAAAATTAAGATTGAAATAAATAAATAAGAATGAAAACACAACATTTTTTAAAATAAATTGTAAAATAACTTTAAATAAATAAATGATAAACAATACTTATGAATTATGATATATAAATTGTATTTAATATATATTTAAGTCTAATTTATAATTATAGTTTAGCTTAATTAACTTAAAAAAAATGAACTAATTGTTTAAAGTACATAATATTTAGAATGAAAAAAATGATAAATAATAGTAACTAGGTTAATTAAAAATTAAACTAAATAGATAGTAATGTATATATCTTTTCACCAATAATTAAAGTATATAACTAGTTACACTATAATCCGGATAAGCATATAGATCGTGGAGCTTAAACTGAAACAAAGAAGAGAGGTTTTCATTTGAATTTCAACGGTAACATCTCTATTGATCATTTTAACTTTGTTTTCACGGATGTTATAAAAGGTCTCATTAGAAAACGATTAAAAACTTTTAATTAAGTAATAAAATGCGAAATTATTAGGTCGTTTTTCGTTGATTCTTTGTCTATCTAGCATAATTAAGCACTTGCATTATTTTCTTGTTATTATTATTTTAAAAAAAAATCATTTTTTCTAAATGCGTAGTGGTAGAATGATGCAAACGTGCCACTGCCACCCATCTCAGTTAGAGGGAAATAAATAGGTTTACATACCTAAAAATATTTTCTAATATTAGATAATTCATAACTAATAATTAATTAATTCAAACAAAATTATAATAATATTCTAAATATTAAACCGCACTCATTATCATTTTTTAAAATTAACTAAAATAATTTTAATATAGTTCAAAATAAGTAGAAAATACAAATACAAAAAAAATAAGATGGGTAAATTACTAGTCCCCTCCGTCTTGTTCGAGATGGGTAAAATTGATCCGAGCAGGAAGGAAATTGACAGTCTCACACTGTGCTTCAGGAATATAACTCCAGCGTCTTCATTGCCCGCCCTCTTGCATAGTTTGGAGAAGCCCTGCTAGATGTACTTGCAGCTACCACAAGAAGTTCGATAAAAATCGACCACAACGAGTGTATCTTTGGCCTTGTCAAGGAGAAGGATCTTTAGGAATTCTTCATCAGTTTGAACTCTTTGACACACTCAACGGGACAAAGATCATCATCTTCCTCATCCATAAGTCCAGGGACATTACAAATGTCTATTTGGACACTCAAATATGAAATGCCTCGAACTCGGGGCTACAATAGTGCATCTGTTTATTCTCTTTTAGCGGGTTATTTCTCAAATAGTCAGGACTTGATCAGTGAGATTGAGTTTGGAAACTTCAGACTACTCAAAAAATTCAGCATTTTGTTTGGTTGTGCCTTAAAGACAGACTAGCTATCTGCAAATTATTGAACCATAGAGGATGCAATTTGAGTATGATCTGCAAAATTTGTCATTCTGAGGTGGAGGACATCGATCACATCTTGCGTGAGTATGACCATGCAAAAAAAAATGTGAAATTCATTCACTTGGTCATCCAGTCCTGAGCAATCCTTCCACTAAGGCTGATTATGGGCAGACCAGTCTGGTCTTGGAGGCAAGACCGAGACCAAAATTTCGGTCTTAACATCTGAAGGACCGAAAACGACTTCGAGAAAAAAAAAAGTCGGTCTTACTTGACTCGGGGCGGTCTCGGTCTTGAACCGAATTTTTTGGCCCCCCAAAAAAGCTGGTCGTGGAAGAACAGAACAATGCGTACGGACGACCATAGAAGAACAAAACAGGTGCTTGTCCACGTACTGCTGCCACTACATCTTTCCGACCTTGCACAGTAGAGAGAGAAGTTGCGTTGACATAAAGAAAACTAGGCGATGGCAGTGAGATGAGGCAGGGAGGATGAAGCAAACAGCAATAGAAAAGAAAAATCGAAGAGTATGAGAAAAACTGGAAAACAGAAAGGTGGATGGAAGAGACTCTGTTTGTCGTATGAGCGATGGATGGAATACTGTATTTCTCTATACAGAGTTGTTTGTTTGAGAATACTTATAATTTACGCCACTTTGGGAAATTCGGGTCGGACCGATCCTAGTCAGACTTTTGAAATCAATACAGATGGAGCGTCTAAGGGAAACCCATATTTTGCTTGTCCAAATGAACCGGTTCAGATGAACTGGTCTGGTCTGGAACTGGTTTGGTCCAACCCGGTTCGACCGAACTAGTTCCAAAACCAAACCAGTGTTTTTAGCCTTCAAATAAAACAGTTCAAAATAGTACCAAAAATCCAGTTCGAATCGGTTCGCCTCAACTCGTTTTTTGATACTGGTTTATACTTAAATTTAAATCAAGCCACTTTAAACCTATATAGTTTTAAAACCGGTTTGAAGCAAAATCAACTAAACCGGTCTGAAATTAAACCAAACCTAGAGATGTTTTCAATAAACCAAACCTAGAGATATATTAGACTCTCGTATGTTGATGTTAGACAGGATTTTAGTCGGTTGTGGAACATATTTTCAATCGGTTCAGTGTGTTTTTCAGTCGGTTCAGTGTATTTTTCGGTCGGTTCAGTGTTTTTTCATCCGGTTCAGTGTTTTTCAGTTGGTTCAGTATTTTTTAAGACGGTTCAGTGTGTTGGACAAGATTTTCAGCCGGTTTAGGTTCGTTTTGAACCGGAATATTTCCGAACCAAAATTGATATTTAAAAAAACAGACCAGAACAGTTCGAACCGGTTCTGAATCGGTTCGAATCAGACCAGTTCTTTTTTTTCTTAAACCATACCAGTTTTTTTAGAAACAGAAAAATGTACTGTTTTTTTTAAACCAGACTAGTTCAGTTCAGAACCGATTTGACCCCGAACCGGTTCATGAACAAGCCTAATAAAGATCAACGGGTAATGAGCTTCTCTAGATATTTGTGTTGCTCTAACAGTCTTGCTGCGGAATGTTGGGTCATCAGAGATGACCTTATACTGACAAAGACACTCAGATTAAATTTAATTCACCTAGAAACGGACGCTCTCTGAGCACATAAGGTAATCTCTGACGATAATATGTCAAATTTAAAATTAATGCCCATCACTGCTGATTGCAGAAAACTCTTGATGCAGTTCGAAAAAATAAAGTTAAGACATATCTTTAAATAAGCTAATGCAGTCGCTGATATCATGACGAGGATAACGATCAATCAGTGATGCTTTTGAACTTCATACTTCCCCTTGGAAGAAAACTACTAACGCGCTCCGTAAATACGCTGTTAGTTTTTTATTTTCGAGAATTGTTAAAGTTACTTAATTTTGTTTTGTAGTTGAATTGGGTGCAAATTTTGTCACATGTAGCGGTTTATTCCATAATTAAAAAAATAAAAAAAAAATCTTCAGTTTCAGCTTAAACGACATCGTTAGACCGAGAAGTCCTGAAAGTTCCCTCCTCGTGCAGTCGTGCTGGTGTGCAGTTCCACAACGTCCGAGGCTGACCATAATAGTCTCCAAATCAGAATCTGTTTCCGCGGGCGATCTACCGTGTATTGGATCCACTGGTCGCTAACTGATCTCTTTCGACGCTGCAGCGATAAACCAAGGGAAGCTACTTCACTGATCTAACTGTACGATTCCACCCTCCAAAGCCTTTTCAAGGTCAGTTTCAGCTTTGTTTCGGTCGTGTAGTGTCTCTGCTATAGGGGTTCAACGAACTGTATGTCCCTTATGCATAAAGTCTGCTCCTTAGCTGTTTCTAGTAATCGCGTCGCTGTTCTTAATTTTCCTGGTTTATCTGTTCTTCATTGAAAAATTGAAGTGTTAATTTTGAAAGTTACGACCTCTTAGTTTGAGATTGGAATTGGTTTCTTACGTGTTCATGACCATATTTGCTAATTAGGTCAGTTTATGAAGAATCAAAGGGCGTAAATTTTAATGTCACATGGAGAACAGTCCTACAATTTCAGGACCAAAAGGGCTGGTACCCAAGCATGAATTGATTCGACTCATTATACAGTGCTTGTACTCGTTAGGCTACAGCAAGTCCGCTTCAATTCTGGAAACTGAATCAGGAATTCAACGAAAATCCTCAGAGCTTGAACTGCTGGAATTGCAAATACTTGATGGAAAATGGGACGAGTGTATTAACACCTTAAGTTCGTGCAAAGTCTTGATGGAGGATGTAAGGAACTCAGCCTTATTTTTGGTGTTCAAGCAGTGGGTTTTGGAGTATTTGCATCAGGGAGATCTTACATTGGCTTTGACTATTTTAAGGAAACGAGTCTCGAAATTAGGGATTAGCAAAGAGAAGATTCAGAGTCTGTCTGGTGTTGTTTTATCTCTGAAGGAAATTGAATCGGGTCTTGTGGAGGAAATCGGTATTCATGATTTGAGGAGACGGTTGTTAAGTGAGTTGGAAAAGTTGCTTCCTCCACCAATTGCAATCCCTGACAGAAGGTTGGAGTATTTGGTGGAGAGTATTGCTACTTCACAGATTGACCGTTGCGTATATCATAATGAACCTGCTTCGGTTTCTCTATACAAGGATCACTGCTGTGATAGAGATCAAATTCCTACAGAAACTATTCAGGTAGAGCCTTGGCTTAGAAAACATTCCCTGCTTTCTATTTTTATGTAAAAATGCTAGAACTGGTGTCATCGTAAATTAAGACAATGTAAGAGGATTTCACTTTAGGATTGTTAATTTTTTTTCAAATGTAACTATGTGAGGAAGTTAATAGTGAAAAATATCTTTCTGTATCATTGCTTTCTCGATCATAGTATTTTGCAGAATGTTAGACAGTGCAAAATCAAAAGGTGTACAACCCGTAATTGTAAATTCATTCACAATTTCTTGTGTGGGAAAAAACTTAGCAGACAACCATTAATATTTTTTGGTAGTTTACTATCAGTAAAGCAGAATCCTCCTAAGGTTTAGATATGTTGTATTTGGAATGGAAAAAAAAAACAATTGATCTTCAGGAGCAAGGATAGCTGCTCGGTATTTTATTTTGTATCTCATTTATTTTACATTGTCATTGTATGTGCTAGTAATCACTGTCTGGCAAAGTTTTTGCTAACAGAAGTCCTAAAATTGCATACAAGTTGTGGAGAACTTTAATTGTATTGCTTTGTATAAGCACTACCTCAATTTTCTGTTTTGAATGTTAAATCTTCGTTAGTCATGCACTCATTTGCAGAAGGAAGGAAAAGATAAACAATGAGCAAAAAATGGACAGGAAGATATTTACGGACATGCCAAAGTATCGATGCGCTTCCTTAAATTTTGCATGATATTTTCTGCATTTGTATTTTAATGTTGTTTTGTAGATCTTGACTGGCCACAAAAATGAAGTCTGGTTTGTGCAATTTTCTCACAATGGTGAATACTTGGCCTCTTCATCAAGTGACTGCACAGCTATCATATGGAAGGTACCTACTAGATGTTGCAGATAAAGTTAGATGCATAATATTGCAATCAGTAACATTAACCACTATGCCTCACTGAAAGTTCATTAGGCTGGGAACTGTTCTTCCTGAATATGCATGGATTAAGTTTAATTTTTTGTTCTATACTTGCATGTCAGTTTTGTAGCAGGAGAAGAAAGAATTTTTTTACAAAGTTTGGAAGAAGTGAAAATGTTTGTTTAGCTTTGAAGGAAAAAATAATCGAATGTGTCTGTCAACAATTTCATGAAATGGAAAAAAGATTCTATTTCTCATAAATCACATTTTGTAGCATTGCTCAGGGAAGATAATAGAAGAAATTTACAAATTCTAATACGAGAAAATTTCCGTGAATTCATTTTCATATGCGTATAATCAAAGATCTAGGAGATAGGCATTCTCTTTGATTTTCTTTCACTGTTCAAAAAAGACAACCTTTTTTCCATTCCTTCAAGAACATGACTTTTTCAACCATCAAGTTTTATGAGAAACTTGTTTAAGTAGTAAATCCATTCTTTGTTTCTACTATTGGTAAAAGTTTCAAATATTAATTAAATTCATTTTATGTCTTACTCGTCAATAGGTTCAAGAAAATGGAAACTTGTCGATGTGCCACACCTTACAAGGCCATACAAAACCTGTATCTTTCGTTGCATGGAGTCCCGATGACACAAAACTGCTTACCTGCGGAAATGCTGAGATTGTGAGGTTATGGGACATAGAGACAGGTACATGCTGCCAAACATATGGAGACCGTAACTTCATAGTGAGCTCATGTGCATGGTTTCCCGACTCAAAGCACCTTGTTTGTGGCAGCTCCCACTCCGAGCAAGGTATCTGCATGTGGGATTGTGATGGGAACGAGATCAAGGCATGGAGAGGGATGCGGATGCCTAAAATTGCCGATCTTGCTGTTACATCTGATGGAGAAAATCTCATCTGCGTCCTCTCAGAAAGAGATATTCGGATTTTGAACATGTTTACCAATGCTGAGAGAGTTATTTCGGAAGAGAACCCGGCTACTTCCTTATCGCTCTCTGCAGATGGAAGTTTGTTTATTGTCAATCTAAATACCCAAGAGATTCACATGTGGGATGTGGCTGGAAATTTGAAGAAGCCGTTGAGATTCTTTGGCCACAAACAGAGGAAGTATGTGATTCGGTCCTGTTTTGGTGGGTTGAACAGTGGTTTTATCGCCAGTGGCAGCGAGGATTCACGGGTATGACTAATCTTTATTCATCCTCTACTGTTAAAGATGTTGTATTTAGATAAGGTTATCCAGTGAGCATAATTTAAGATTAACTTGGCGTATAGTATTGAATAATGATCTAACAAGCAGTATATAAAACCACAAAACATGGTCCTCTCTGGATGTTTTCTCGTGTTTTATGCCAAATGATGTATTCTATAACATGTTACCTGTCGTTACTCTGAGTTAATATCCGACTATGTAATGACAGGTTTATATATGGAATCGCCAAAGTACAAGGCTTATCGAGGTTCTGTGTGGCCATAAAATGACTGTAAACTGTGTAAGTTGGAACCCGGGGAGGCCCAAGATGCTTGCATCAGCAAGCGACGACCAGACAGTTCGGATATGGGGTCCGTGTGTCTCAAACAAGTAAGAGATTGATTTTTTTTTTTTTGGTTTAGTAATTAGATTAAATTTTGAACTTACTGTACATAGCTGACTTCATTTACAAATTTTGGGTAGCTTCCTTTTTCTATAGTAGTAGTTTATATACATTTTTGCATCACCACACTGTTTGTTAGAGAGTTGGATTGGATAATAAAGCAGTAAGTTCAATTGTTAATGGTTACGTTCTTGAGCTTCTTGCATGACTTGACAAACACGACCAAAGTTCGGTTTGTTTAGGATATTTTACAGAGTTTGATGTTTTTATGATTGCAGAGGAAACACAAGAAGTTAGTTGGTGGTAGTTGAGCTTTGATTGTAACAGACACACTGCCTAATGATATTGTACTTACTAATTAGCTTTGCCACTGCTATATGCTAATACCCAGAAGTTGCAGAAGAAGTTTAGAAAACAGTGATAACCTTTGGACAGTGTCGTGTAATGTGGTTCGGAAAGACAAGCACTTATAACGACAGATGGTGATGCGTTTCTGTATTATGCTTATGCAACACCTTTAACCAACACTTTCGATAATATGCATTCCCCGATATCTCCCAGATTCCATTATGTATTGCTCGAACTCCCCCCATCCCAAACATAGTTGGAAGAATAAGAAGTATTTACAGCGGCAGAAGATAGTGATGCGTCGCTGTTGTGTGTTTATGTAAAATGACTTTAATTTTTTTTTTATTTTTTTTAATATTTATCTATATGACAGTAATCAAATCACCTTTTTTATTCATCATTATTAGTTAGGAGTTGTTGGACATCAATATCATTTGGAGTTCATTAAGTATAAATTAAAGAGTTAAATACAAGTAGTTACCTGAACTTTGAACATTTTGTAACGAGCTATCCGAACTTTGAAAATTCAAAACGGGTTACCTCAACTTTGAAGAAGCTGCAAATAACTACCTTCGTCCAATTTTCCGTCAACTGTTGTCGGAAAGTCGTCAGAAAGTCGTTGGAAAGTCGTCAGAAATTGGACGGAGGTAACTATTTGTACATTTTGAGATAGCCCGTTTTGAATTTTCAAAGTTCGGGTAGCTCATTACAAAATATCCAAAGTTCAGGTAGTACTTGGTATTTAACCTAAATTAAAAGCAATGTTGCCTATATTGTATCGATTGTAATATTGAATTGCGATTCACATATATATTTTTAAAAAAAACTTCATTTTTTGTTGGCCAATATAGCTCCTTCATCGCACTGGAGAAACAAATACTGGGAAAGTTTCAAGGTTGAGCTCACAAAATCTTGACTTTGAACCGTATAATATTCATATGTTCTGACTAGTCACGATTATGACTGGACGATGCGTACTTCTTGGTCTATTTTTACCAGGAAATTTTTCTACAGGCAACGAAAAGAAGAAGTCTAATTCATTTTTGATGCTGAATCCCAGTCAGAATCAAAGCAATTTCTCAAGCAATCTCTTCTCTGCTGCACTGTGTATATGACGGGGCAGCACTTTCGTGCCTGCTTACCGTGTTGTGAAAATAGTGGTCCAATGTGTACGTAATTTCCTTCTTAAATCTTCTTGGTCGCGAATGGAATCATATATATATATATGCGTTACTACAACACCTTCAAATCCAAACCCAAATTTTCAATCTTGAATTTTTACGTGTATCTCCATAATGATGCAGAGGCTTAGAAGCATCAAGGTTCGCCGCCCTTTTCTCTCTGCAAGGAGTTGTCATCCTTCTGATTGCAGAGACTTCAGGTCTTTTATTGGTTCTGCACCGTCCTCCAGACTCGACTTTTTGAATGGTACGAGTTCTTGAATCCCAAATTTTGTGGTATTAAAAGTTGCCTGTCATCTGTTTGTTGTTAGTACTTGCAGAAAAGTCTAATCGAGATACTACGCCCTGGTAAATAATTAAGATATTACAAGAGACTACGACCGTGCCAGTACACTAAAGTCGCATTAACTCAATATACAGTTCAGATTTTTTATGTTATAACTCGTTTCTCATTGAACAGACAAAAGTCGCAAATTTTACACTATAGTTTATACGGTAACTAATTATGTTGATTTGGTGCTGTAAATACAAAGAGTTTTTTATTTTATTTTTTTTTGTAGTTATTTGTCATTCAAGATTTTGCTGCCTATCAGGTACTGCTCCTAGAGTGCCATTCTTGATCAGACACTGTTTGACAAGTTCATTATCAACATTAGAGGAGGGGATCTTTGCGAATGGATCCGAGCAGATTCAGTTACTGAAAGCTGTTGATGATTTACATGGGGGAGTCATTGTGGAAATCGAGAAACCCATGGATGCTGAAGCCTTTGTGCCTTCGCTTAGAGCTTCAATGTCAAAGTGGAAGCAGATGGTATTACAGCTTTCGATAGAAGTGGTTATGTTCTTGTCAAACATGCTCTTATATTCACTTCACAATTTGCAGGGGAAGAAGGGTATCTGGATCAAATTGCCTATTGAATTTGCGAATATGGTTCAATACGTTGTAAAAGTACGTTTTTCCTTTGATTTTTAGTCCTGCTCTTGTTGGCAAACCCTGCAAAAAGTATTGCACAAACATGGTAGACCAGTCATTTCAAGTTTCCATTACCCAAACCCTGGTGTCCTTTTTACAAGTTAAACAGTTGCAAAATGTTTTTAAAAAAATAAATCGTTGTCGATTCACCAACAGGAAGGTTTCAAATACCATCACGCTGAACCCGACTACCTGATGCTTGTATCTTGGCTACCTAAGTCCACGAGTACTCTTCCAGCGAATGCTTCTCATCGAGTTGGTGTTGGAGCCTTTGTCATGAATGATAAACGAGAGGTGAGTCTCTGAAGTTCGTCTTTCTTTTTATCTTATAAATCTTTTAAGGAGAACCATTGATGAAGTTCCTTCTAAAGGGGATCCCTAATGACATTAAAACATGCTCTTGTTGATGTAGAATCAAAGTTCTAACATCTTTTTTGCATCATTCTAGTTGCTTGTAGTACAAGAAAACAATGGTCAATTCAAAGGTATTGGTTTATGGAAGCTTCCAACTGGAGCTGTTGATGAGGTTAGTGTATAACTGAATACATCTACCACTATTTGCAAAAAAAATCTTTCTATGACTAACAAATTACATTTCTGTTAGGGCGAGGACATTCATGAAGCTGCTATTCGAGAAGTTAAAGAAGAGACTGGAGTAAGTAATAAAATCTCATCTGACATTGTGTATTTTCTTGAACTGCATACTCTTAACGCATCTGTATATGAACACCATTCGTTTGTTATGTTCAGATAGAGACCGAATTTGTGGAAATTCTGGCATTCAGGTAATACTACTAAGTACTAAGAATAAAAAAAAACGAACTTTGAGGAAAAAACAAACAGCAAACCAAACTTTTTTTGTTGACAAACAACAAATCAAACTTTTGGAATTGAGCAAACAACAAACCTACCTCAAATTTTTATTATGTTTGAACGAATTTTTCAATGTTTGAGGGAGTTATTAAGTCAACATTAGTTGAAATATTCTAAGGAAAGAGTATTACGACTTAATAACTCCCTCAAACATTGAAAAATCCGTTCAAACATAATGAAAATTTGAGGTAGATTTGTTGATTGCTCAATTCCAAAAGTTTGGTTTGTTGTTTGCTAACAAAAAAAGTTTGGTTTGCTGTTTGGTTTTTCCTCAAAGTTCGGTTTGTTTTTTGATAATTAACCCTTTGGTTTAACTATACCTCAGTGGTGTTCCTGTTTTTGAGTGAGCTGCGTTATTGTGCGTGCAGGCAAACCCACAAATCATTCTTCGAAAAATCAGATCTTTTCTTTGTTTGCATGCTCCGTCCACAATGTTCTCACATCCAGAAGCAGCATTTAGAGATCGAGGCTGCTCGGGTAATTTTCAGACAGATTTTCTTATTTCCCCTCACTTGAACTGCATTTAAATGGAAAGACAGTAAGTATGATATAGTAATCTCGGGGTTATTACAATTTTTTTTTCTTTCTGCTTTGCTCGGTTTGCAGTGGATGCCGATAGAGGAATATGCGGCACAACCGTTTGTCCTGAAGAACGAGCAATTCAAGAATGTGGCAGAGATATGTCGAACAAGAGTAGACAAAGGCTACTCCGGCTTTGCTCCGATGAGGACCACCACGGGCTCTGGTAAACTAACCTATCTGTTCTGCAACAAGGCTAACATTCTACTCTGAAGATGGATTGAAGCGCCTTGCCTCACAAGAAATGTTTATTTTGTTGATATACAATCTGTAAATTCTTTCAATATATATATATATTTTTTTTTAATTTTACAAGTTGTAGAATAAGGTTTGTAGCAATTGATGTACTTAGCGCTATTGACTTAACAATGTTGTATTCAAATTTTATGAAGCTGGTTTGGTTTGGTGATTTTAATCCATTTACTGTCTATAATTATATTTTTAAGTAAATCTATAGATATATGACTTATTAATTAGATTTTTTTCGCTTATATAAAAGAGTAAATTTTTATTATATGATAAAGATACTATTCAATATTAGAATTCGAAATATATATAACATAAATAAAAAATTATAATGACAAAAAACTCCATGCTGTAAGTTACAACACCACAGTTTTATTTACGTTAACTGTTATTTTGATAAGCAAGACTAAATAAATATAACTATGATAAACCAATAAGTCAACATCAAAGACCGCATAGCGCAGTGGATTAGCGCGTCTGACTTCGGATCAGAAGGTCGTGGGTTCGACTCCCACTGTGGTCGTGTTTTTCATTTTTCATTTGTGCTTTGTAATTTACTATTATATCCGTACTCAATTTTATATTTTACAAAATCAAGGGTGGAAGCTTTATTCATACATTAGATAATCAATCAAGACTGAATTTTATTAAACCCTAAACGATGAAACAAACAACTTCACAATGGAATCACTGACAGCAAATTATCTTAAAACTCTTAAGATTCGTGGAAAAGGAAAGCATCAGTGTTACTGTAAACCAAATCAAAGAAACAATAAATGATCAAATCATCATCGTCATTTTAGTTCACGATGCTGCACTTCTTCCTTATCTCGCCTTGCTTCCCTGTGAGGACGTCGATAGAGCCCATATGCACCATTGCCTTAGCAAACTTTGCAGCCCAGACATTGCCATAGTTATTAGCGTTGTTCCAGACCATTCCCGAAGTTTGAGGGCTCAAGAACAGTGTTTCGTCCGACACAAGTAGTCCTCGCTTCTTGGTGAGTTCCTTGTAGTAGATATTGTCTAGACGGGTTGGTGTCACGGCTTCAAGGGCTACGGTCGGATTTTGCGTAGTCCCAGTAGTATTGCTTGGTGGGGGGCACTTTGTCTTCAAGAAAGCTGCATAAACTTTGTCGAGGGACGGGTCTTGAGGGTAAGTCGCGTTGAAATTGTAGAGTCTGAACGAGAAAGACGAGCAGTGAGACACCCCTATCGAGTGTGCGCCCGAGAGGGTGACCATTTCATCCGCTGACAAACCCTTTCTTGCAAAGTTAGCGATCAACTGTTGGGCGTTGAAGGTTGGCGGTGGCAAATTTTGAGTCACTTCGGCGAAGCGAGAGATGCGTCCGTCCCGGCGTCCACCAAACACGCTGTAGTATATTCCACCAGACACGTGTGCACTGTCACGAGCAGCAAAAGCAAGGATGTCTGCGCATGAAACCGTATTAGGGCAAATGGCCTCGATCTGTGCCTTGGCTTCGTCGATCACCTCAAACCCTCGTAAGCTCGGGAAGTTAGCAGGGTGGTCTCTTTCGGCCAAGTTTCCTTTTGTCGAGTTCAGAAGCACAGATCCATCACAACCCTGAAATCATCAATGGGGTTTCATTAATTAGGGTTTAGGGGTTAACATTGTCTGGTTAGAAACAAACATATATAATATGGAAGTAACGAGTTGGTGATAACACTCCGTTTATGCTGTGATTAGGAACGAACCCTAACGAAGCAGTCGTGGAAATGCATCCTGACGAGACCAGCAGCAAACCCTGGATTCTTGGAGACAGCCTTGACCACAGCATTGGCGACAATGCGTTCTGCCAACGGGCAAGTGTAGCTGTAAAACCCTACTTTGAGGGAGCTACCTGCAGATGCGGCATGTGAGATGACAGTCATGCAAAAGAGCAAAAATAAGATTTTGGAACTCATCTTCTCTGCAGACATTTGAGAGTAATTTGAACTCTTTTCTGGCTGCAGAAGAAGTTGAGGATGGAAGAAGGCTGTGATAAGAAGTGTTTGTCAATGGTGCAAGTATTTATACAAGAGAAACTCATTAAAGAAACAAAGAGGCGTGGTCTATATACGGGAGTAGGTGACATTATTTGATCGATTCGTGTGTTAGTGTATTCCCATGTTTTTTAGATCATATTGAGATTGTGAAGCGTGGGAAGCACATTCTTTGGCAAATTATATATATTATTATGAATTTATGAGGTATGACTCTTAGAATATTGTAAACAATAACAAAGTCAAGAACAATTCAAAAAAACACAAACTTTCGATGGTTCTTCAGGAAGTCAGCCCTCCTTTGTCTCGAGAAAAACAACAACGTGGGAATACACTAACACACGAATCGATCAAATGCCACCTACTCCCGTATATAGACCACGCCTCTTTGTTTCTTTAATGAGTTTCTCTTGTATAAATACTTGCACCATTGACAAACACTTCTTATCACAACCTTCTTCCCTCCACAACTTCTTCTGCAGCCAGAAAAGAGTTCAAATTACTCTCAAATGTCTGCAGAGAAGATGAGTTCCAAAATCTTATTTTTGCTCTTTTGCATGACTGTCATCTCACATGCCGCATCTGCAGGTAGCTCCCTCAAAGTAGGGTTTTACAGCTACACTTGCCTGTTGGCAGAACGCATTGTCGCCAATGCTGTGGTCAAGGCTGTCTCCAAGAATCCAGGGATTATCAACTAGTAAAGATAATTGGCTGTAGCATCAATTATGAGAATTTGAATGGAATGGAAACTCACATGATTGGCTAAAATCTAATGTCCGTTCAAAATATTCAACAGAATTATCTAATTTTCAACAAAGAAACAAAATGCCACCATAAATCATTTATTTGCATAAACAGATCAATTTGTCATGCCTCACGGAAATATTCCATTCAGAACAATATAAACTTCAAAAAAACAGTCTGCCCAGCATACTCACGTACATTATATAACGAAAAAAACACTTCATGAGCATGAAGAATACATACTCTTGGAACATATAATGCTTCATAAGACATAGTACCTCCATATAGAGAAAACAATTATATAAATCAGACCTATATTTACCTTTCTTTAGGCATTATTTACCAACTGAAGTAAAGACTTACTGATGCTCATTCCTAATCAAGTAAAAGCTTAACAAATTAAAAGATAAAGATAAACAAAATTCACACTACATGAGAAACAAAATGCTGCTGCAAATGCATCATGAAAACTAGCAATAGCATTTTTATCTACCTCAAACAAAATCTAGTTACATAGCACCTCATCCCCTAAGAGATAAAGCACTACGCTACTGCTCCATAAGTGGCTTCTGGGAAACGACACATGGTAACCAAAATATAAGGTACTTCAGAAGTATCAGGAAAATCACCATCAACTTTATAAGATAAATATCAAACATCTTGGCCAGCCTCCTTGAGGAGGCTGGAAATCACATCGTTGCGGAGAGGTGTTTGGAAAACCCTAGAGACTGGAGTCGACAATAGACCTTTATCCGAACTATCCTAGTTCGGATAAAGGTCTGTTGTCGACTCCAGGCAGGCATGGAGTCACGTGAGGGTGAGGGGGGGCACCCTCAACTTTGGGATTTGTGTTAATTTCCCCCTGAATTTTTGGATTTGTGTCAATTTAGCCCTAAAAATTCTTAAATTTGTCCCCTTTGAATTTTTTTTATTTTAACTATTTGCTCTTATACTAATTATTATTAATTATTTCCCCCACTGACTTAAATTCCTGGCTTCGTCCCTGACTCCAGGCTCTAGGGTTTTTCAAACATCGTCTGAAGGCAGAGCCGTGGAGACTGGACGGAGCCGTGGAGAGACTGGAGGCGCGAGGCGGGAGCGTGACTGCGTGAGGACTGAGCGACTGGGCAGTGAACCGTGAATTCAGTCTGGCCTGGTCCGAAAGTGGTCTGGTCTGGTTTAGTAGTATTTTAAGGTTAAAATCGGTACAAAAAGTGGTCCAGTTAACCGATTTTGAACCGATGTTGAACCGATTTTCTGTACCTCTTCTGAACCGGTTCATTTTTTTTTCTCCAAAAAAACATTTGTTTTGTGAACCGGTACGGTTTGGCCAAATCGGTTATTATTTTTTGTAGAAGCACGATTCTCTGCTTTTTATCTTCGCTATTTTCTTCTCGCACTTGCCGTGCCTATTCTCAGATTCCCTGCAGAGCTTATATCCCATTCCCACTTCTCAGTCCTTAGGGAAGCTTATGCCTGACGACACTTGAAGAAAACGCTCCTATTTCGGATCCAAATCCAAACTAACTTCTGAAAACGCTCCTATTTCGAATCCAAATCCAAACTAACTTATGTATTTTCGTAAGTACTCAACCAGTAAAACAGGTTTGTGGGTTGATTTTCTTTTTCTAGATATTTCACAAACGAGGTTCGAGGATGCAACTGCTAATTTAATTAATATATACTAAAACAATTAACTTTAACTTTGCACAATATAATAATTATTTTAATTTATATATATATATATATAACATAATTATTTACAGTTTATTAAAGTATACTTAATTAATATTAATTCAATTACATAACATAAAAAATAATTATATTTATGAAAAAATCTTAAACTTATTTTTATAATAATATACAATATAACGATTATTTATATTATTTTATAAAATTATTTGAAAATAAATAAGTAGATAATAAAAACAAATGTCAACAATTATGAATATAATGTTAACTAATAATCTTAAAATTCATTTTATAACATCTATTAGCTTCATATATTTTTAAATAAATACAAACTATTAGAATATATATATGCATATTATTTATAGTAATTATAACTTATATAAATTATTTTTAAAATTTGTAATATATATTGATTAAAATAGAATATAACAATAATATTTTATAAAAATAGTTCTAAAAAAGTACGAAGAAATTATATTAAAATTATCACTATTATTTTCTCATTCTCTAAATTTTATGTTGCATACATAATTATAAATATTTACATAAAATCAATATGTGATTACTATATTCATAAAATTGATATATAATATACATAATATATTAATAATGATTAATTTCATCTTAAATTATCTTGTAATAAAAAAATTTAATACATTCATTAATATCTTGTTATTTTCCATGTGTATTTATGATTTTTCATAGGTTTATTTTCTTTACTAAATTTTATATTTTATAAAATGCAAGTAGATACATATATTAAATACTTTTATTACAAGATAATTTAAGATGGAATTAATGATTATTGTGTATATCATATATCAATTTTATGAAAATAGTAATCACATGTATGAGATAATAATAATATTACTATTATGTTGATTACTATTTTATGAAAATAGTAATCAACATAAAATTTAGTGTATGAGATAATAATAATAATAATTTTAAATATTCTTCATACTTTTCTTAGAATTATTTTTATAAAATATTAGTGTTATATTCTACTAGAATCAACATATATTACAAATTTTAAATATAATTTATATAAGTTATAATTACTATAACTAATATGTATATATTCTAATAGTTTGTATTTATTTAAAAATATGTAAAAATAATATATGTTATAAATTGAATTTTAAAATTATTACTTTTTTTTTTACCAATAAAATCATTACTTAACATTATATTCATAATTGTTGACATTTATTTTTATTATCTACTTATTATTTTCAAATATTTTTATAAAATAATATAAATAATTGTTATATTGTATATCATAATACAAACACAAACACACACTTGTCGACCCGTCAACCGGCCAGGTCAAGTTCGGGTCGCAAAACCTGACCCGCACAGTACGCCAGGTCGGGTTCGGGTTGACAGCTCTAGTCATATAGAGGCAATGATCGGAAACCCTGACACAATCTAACTCCTAAATCAATACAATCTACTCACAATGTAAATACCGATGATTACAAGATGATGCATAAATTCATGATCTGTACAACGTAAAACTGCATAATAAATGTAACTGAACACTAGTATAAGGATGCATATATGGCAACGATAAAATGATGAAATACTTTTTTGAGAAAGTTTCAGCAAGAGGAGTCATTGCATCTCTTTAAGGTATCATATATATTGGTATCATACAATACATTGACGATTGTTTGCTCACCTCATTCCCATGCAGATCAACCAATGTCATTAGTTGGGCACGAGGGAAAAGGACTTCAAGAGAAAACCTAGTAGCTGCATGTTATGAAAATAATTAGCAACGTCTGGATTTATCAGCAAATTACTAAAATAAAATTATGTTCACACCTTGATGATGGGATATGAAACTGGAAAACAATTCAAAACAAGGACTCGGACTAGTGGAGCAACGGTTGCACCTAATGCCAAGCCATACCTTTAGCATATAGCTTGTGGTAAAAACACACAAACATCAACAATAAAAAAAAAAAAAAAAAGCAGACTAAGTCAATTCAATTGTAGCCCTCTAGAAATAGAAAGCTGGTAAAAGAATAAGCTTATAAGAGAAGCAAACTACAGTCTAAAAAGCTTTTGAAACTAAATCTTGAAAATACATGAAGTTGAATCAGTAAAAAAAACCAAAATTTTGAAAAAGATAACAATAACAGGTTGAATTTTCAAGCCGATGATTTCATCTCTTACCTGATTTTTAAGCTAAGAGCAAATCAAATCTTTAGAAAACTGGTCACAGTAAAAGTTACAAAGAGAAGAAATAGAAGATCAGATAATTAAACTGCTTTTAAAGCATCAATAAAGACTTAGAGACTAAAACAGCTTAAGAGACCACGCAGAAAGCTGGCACATGATTGAATGCCGATAATCAGTCATTCTAACTGAGACAAGCTATTTTGAATGTAGTTGAGAGCAAAAACAAAATACAATTTTCAAAATACATGATGTTGAATGAGTAAAGAAACTCAAAATTTAAGAAAAACTAAAAAACAGCAAGTTGAATTTTCAAGGCAATGATAAATCATCCATTCTGATTTATAAGGTAATAGCAAATCAAATCAGTTTTATTAAGAATTAAAAAAACTAGTCATAGTAGAAGTTACAAAAGAGAGAAGAACAGATGATCAACTGATCAAACTGCTTTTAAAGCAACAACAAAGATTTAGATCCTCAAAGAGTTTAAGAGAAGGGGTAGAAAGGTAGTACAAAACTGAAAGCCGATAATCAATCATTCTCAGTGAGACAAACTGTTGAATATCGTTTAGAACCAAAACAAAGATCCATTTTGAAAATACATGAATTTGAATCAACAAAGAAACTCAAAATTTCTGAAAAGATAAACAACAGGTTGAATTTACATGCCGAGGGTTAATCATCCATCCTGATTTTTAAGGTACGATCAAATCAAACAGGCTTTATTATTCTGTAGAAAACTCGTCACAGTAGAAGTTACCAAAGAGAAGAACAAAACATGAGTTAATCAAACATTTTTAAAGCACCAACAAAGATTTCGAGCTTAAGAGACCAGGAAGAAAGCTAGCACAAGATTGATTGTCGATAATCAATCATTCTCACTAAGAAGAACTGTTTTGAATATCGTTCAGAGCTAAACTATTTTCCAAATACATAAATTTGAATCAGTAAAGAAACTATTTTTTTTTGAAAAGATAAACAACAGGTGAAAACTGAAAACAGTAGAAGTTACAAAAGAGAAGAACAGAAAGTCAGTTAATCAAACTCCTTTTAAAGCAACGACAAAAATTTAGAGCTTAAGAGATTAGGCCGAAAGCGAAAACAAAATTGAATGTTGATAATCAATCATTCTCAGTGAGACGAGTTGTTTTGAATATCGTTTAGACACAGAAAAAAAGAGATTATTTTCAAAATAAATGAAATTAAATCAGTAAAGAAACTCAAAAATTGAGAAAAGTTAAACAACAATAAGTTGAGTTTTTAAGTCGAGGGATAATCATCTATCGGTTTTTAAGCTAAGAGTAAGTCAAATCAGATTTATTATTATATAGAAAACTGGTCACATTAGAAGTTACAAAAGAGAAGAACAGAAATTCACTTAATCAAACTGGTTTTAAAAATTGTAAAAAAAAACGCTTTTAAAGCAACAACAAAGATTTAGAGCAAAGAGCTTAAGAGACAAGGGAAAAGGTTAGCATAAGATTGAATGTCGATAAGAGCCAAAATAAAAATTTATTGAATGTCAAATCAGTATTATTATTCTATAGAAAACTGGTCACATATGAAGTTACAAAACAGAGAACAGAAGATTAGTTAAAGAAACTGCTTTTAAAGCAATAAACAAAGATTTAGAGATTAAGAGACCAAGCAGAAAGCTACAATAAGAATGAATGTAGATAATCAGTCATTCTCACTTAAACGAGCTGTGTGGTTCAGAGTTAAGAAAAAGATAGGTTGTTTTCAATCTTTCCAAAAACTCAACTGCTTCTGTTTATACTTAATAGTATTAATGAATTAAAGAGAGTAACCAAGAATCCAGGGGCTATGGCAGTCGTCCGATAAAAAACGACTTTAAAGCAGTAAGCTAAAGTTGAAAGATTTTCAATGGAAGCTAATGTTATCAAAAACTAATACAAATGATTCACCAACCAACTGAAAATGTTGAGAACATAGTATATCTTCGTTATGGTAAGTAGAATATCTCCACCACCGTGAAACAGTTTCTAGCAATTGTAATAACATTATCAACTGAGGAACAACGACAGCAATTCCATGAGAAATATATGCAAAGAGAAGAACAAAATCCTCTAAACAACAATGAGACACTAATGGAGTGCACAAACCATATCGATCTTCGTTGCAATCATGGACTGATAACTGGAGAACCAAACGTCTCCTTCTAATCAAATCTAAGAGACGAAGAATTACCTCGGAACGGTAGAGAAATCGAGGCGCTAAAGAGTACCGTGATTGATGGAGCACTACAACTAGGGTTTCCTCGGTCCCTTGTCGGGAGCCCCCATGGGCGCAAGCCAAGTACCGAGCGCGGGAGAGGAGGCGCGACAAAATCAAAATGTACAATAATGAGACACTAATGGAGTGCAGAAACCATATCGATATTCTAATCAAATCTAAGATACGAAGAATTACCTCGGAACGGTAGAGAAATCGAGACGCTAAAGAGTACCGTGATTGACAGACGACTACAACTAGGGTTTCTCCGTTCCGTTGTCGGGAGCACCCATGGGCGCAAGCCAAGTACCGAGGCGAGCGGGAGAGGAGGCGTACCGTTATAAATATAATGTAATATTTCTGAGTAGCGTATAATATACGCTGAGAAATCTGTTTGGGCCTTTTTTTATATTGGGCCGATTCAGGAATGGTAAACAATTGGACTTTAAGTTCAGTAGCCCAGATACTGAATTCAGAAATGCAAATCTTGGACTTAACCTCTCTGTATGATGCATTTTTCTTGGAAGTGCAAAACCATGTTCTATATTGGGCTTAAACTCTTGCTTCTTTCGTTCGGTTTGTCTTGTTGGTGTATACAGCAACCCTTTCAAGCAAGAAACCATAGATTAGCTATCTAATGAGTTCAGAGAACAGTATTAACTAACCATATATATCACTAGAAGTTTACGGCTCCCTTTACCAGAAAATAGAGTTGAATTGGGGTAGCAGGATGCTGTCTTGCGAAAGCCCTGAATTCAAAGACCAACCTCCTGACAATTGTGGATAAATCACCTGCCAATATGCCAACCAAAAACGAAGGAATCAACAAAATCATGAGTATGACATAATTCACGGTATATTCATCAAATAATATGCACCAGCACCTCAAGAAAAACAAAAAACAATAAGATATGGACAAATCTTCAAGAGAAAGGAAAAAATTATGAGCTACACTGGGCTGGTAACGTGTGTATTACCTTACAACACATATAACTTTATTCTCTTTATACTAGGAAATTCAGGAACACATTCAAACCACAAAGAGGATATAAATGCAGGATTAATAACATTGGTATATTCACACCAAAATGTCTTATTCACATGCTCGATCACCAGAAAGGGAAATGGACAGATTCAGTCAACAAGCTAGGCAATCGCATCCCCAAATTCTGTTTGGCGTTTAACATGTAACAGAAGACGCTAACATAATTTGAGAATTCAAGCACTCATTATTCACTCTATGCCTGTAGATAAATGGCTGATGGTGGTGCCAATTCTATTAACAGCAAGACGATAAACCCAAGCTTCATGGCATACAGCAAGTACATGCTCTTAGTTTTACAACGTGCAAATGGTCACGTAACAAACCCAAAGTTGAAGAGAATGTGTACCATTTCCTCAAAAGGCCATAGAATTTTAGAAAGCCAATAAAGAGATCAAAATATTAACCTGTCTCCGTGGAGCAAACTTTCTTCTGATTATTGCACTTGCTTCACCACATCGATATTTCTTCGACCTACCAATGGAATACAAATCACAGTACATACGAGAAGGTAAACACCTGATGCTTTCAGTTTGTTTTTTCAAGTTACCAGTTAGAAAACAACAGAAAAATATGTATATTTTGTGAAACGTTAAGAGAACAAACAGATGTAGCTCCAATTACCTGATTCTGGGGGTAGAAGAACCGTTTGATGAGTATTTCTGACTTGTTCGACCACTTTAGCATTATCAGCAGCCAATTTTAACTGAGGTGCTAAACTATGTCCTTTGTGCACAATTTTAATTTTTCTGTGTATTTTAGAGTAGAATGATAGAATTAGCAAGGATCCAGAAGTTGCACACATGTAGCTACTAGCTAATGAAAAGGAACAAATATTAATTAGAATACCACCAGATACCTGACTCCTTTGTTCTTCAAAGCACCTGGTTTATTGTTCAGTAAAAAAACTCAAAATTTTGAAAAACATAAACAATAACAGGTTGAATTTTCAAGCCGATGAGTAATGTCTTACCTGATTTTTAAGCTAAGAGCAAATCAAATCAGTTATTATTCTTTAGAAAACTGGTCACAGTAAAAGTTACAAAGAGAAGAAATAGAAGATCAGATAATCAAAACTGCTTTTAAAGCAACAATAAAGACTTAGAGACTAAAACAGCTGAAGAGACCAGGCAGAAAACTGGCACACGGTTGAATGCCGATAGTCAATCATTCTAACCGAGACGAGCTATTTTCAATGTAGTTGAGAGCAAAAACAAAAGACTATTTTCAAAATACATGAAGTTGAATGAGTAAAGAAACTCAAAATTTAAGAAAAACTAAAAAACAGCAAGTTGAATTTTCAAGGCAATGATAAATCATCCATTCTGATTTTTAAGGTAATATAGCAAGTCAAATCAGTTTTATTAAGAATTAGAAAACTAGTCATAGTAGAAGTTACAAAAGAGAGAAGAACAGATGATCAAACTGCTTTTAAAGCAACAACAAAGATTTAGATCTTGAAAAAGCTTAAGAGAATAGGTAGAAAGCTAGTACAAGACTGAAAGCTGATAATCAGTCATTCTCACTAAGACGAGCTGTTTTAAATGTCATTCAGAGCCAAAACAAAAAGTGTATTTTCAAAATACAAAAAATTGAACCGGTAAAGAAACTCAAAATTTTGGAAAAGATCAACAGGAGGTTGGAATTTTCAAGCTGAGGGTTAGAGGGTTAATCATCCATCCTGATTTTTAAGCTAAGAGCAAGTCAAATCATTTTTATTATTCTGTAGAAAACTAATCACAGTAGAAGTCACAAAAGTGAGAAGAACAATTAATCAGTTAACGAAGTTGCTTTTAAAGCCTAAAAGAACTAAAGAGACGAGGCAGAAAGCTAGCACAAGATTGAATGCTAATAATCAAAATCATTCTCGCTGAGACGAGCTGTTTTAAATACCGTTCAGACCCAAAACAAAAGCTTATTTTCAAAATACATGTAGTTGAATCAGTAAAGAAATTCAAAATTTTGGAAAAGATAAACAACAGGAGGTTGAGTTTCCAAACCGAGGGTTAATCATCCATCCTGATTTTTAAGCTAAGAAGAAAGTCAAATCATTTTTATTATTTTGTAGAAAACTGGTCACAGTAAAAGTTACAAAAAAAGAAGAACAGAAGATCAGTTAATCAAATTACTTTTAAATCAATAAATCAAGATTTAGAGCGTAAAAGAGCTAAAGAGATCACGCAGAAAGCTAGCACAAGATTGAGAAGTAAAGAAGATCAGTTAATCAAACTACTTTTAAAGCAACATCAACGATTTAGAGCGTGAAAGAGCTTAAGAGACAAGGGAGAAAGCTGGCACAAGCCTGAATGCAAATAATCTGTCATTCTCACTAAGACAAGCGACTTAGAATGTCGTTCAGAGCAAAAAAAATAAAGAGGTCTATTTTCTAAATACATAAAATTAAATCAGTAAAGAAACTCAAAATTTAGGAAAGGATAAACAATAGCAGGTTGAATTTTCAAGCCGAGGGTTAATCATTCAACCTGATTTTTAAGCTAAGAAGAAAGTCAAATCATTTTTATTATTTTGTAGAAAACTAGTCAGGGTAAAAGTTACAAAACAAAGAAGAACAGAAGATCAGCTAATCAAATTGCATTTAAATTAATAAATCAAGATTTAGAGTGTAAAAGAGCTAAATAATTATATTTATGAAAAAATGTCACTTATTTTTATAATATTATACACAATAACTATTATTTATATTATTTATAAAATTATTTAAAAATAAATGAGTGGATAATAAAAACAAATGTCAACAATTATGGATATGATGTTAACTAATAATTTTAAAATTCATTTTATAACATCTATTAGTTTCATATATTTTTAAATAAATACAAACTATTAGAATATACATATTATTTATAGTAATTATAACTTATATAAATTATTTTTAAAATTTGTATATATATATTGATTATAGTAGAATATAACAATAATATTTTATAAAAATAGTTCTAAAAAAAGTATGAAGAAATTATATTAAAATTACCATTATTATTCTCTAAATTTTATGTTGCATACATAATTATAAATATTTACATAAAATTAATATGTGATTATTATTTTCATAAAATTGATATATAATTTACATAATAATCCTTAATTTCATCTTAAATTATCTTGTAATAAAAAAATTTAATATATGCATCTACTTATTTTGTATAAAATATAAAATTCAGTAAATAAAATAAACTGAAGAAAAATCATAAATGCACATAAAAAATAAAAAGATATTAATGAAATTTTTCTCATTCTCCCAATGAGTTACGAAAAAAAATTCATTAATATCTATATTATTTTCCATGTGTATTTATGACTTTTATAGGTTTATTTTATTTACTAAATTTTATATTTTATGAAAAGCAAGTAGATACATATATTAAATCTTATTATTACAAGATAATTTAAGATGGAATTAATGATTATTGTGTATATCATATATCAATTTTGTGAAAATAGTAATCACATGTTAATTTTATGGAGATATTTATAATTATGTATACAACATAAAATTTAGTGCATGAGATAATAATAATAATAATTTTAAATACTCTTCATATTTTTCTTAGAATTGTTTTTATAAAATATTAATGTTATATTCTACTAGAATCAACATATATTACAAATTTTAAATATAAGTTATATAAGTTATAATTACTATAACTAATATGTATATATATATATATATATTCTAATAGTTTGTATTTATTTAAAAATATATCAAAATAATATGTTATAAATTGAATTTTAAAATAATTACTGAACATTATATTCATAATTGTTGACATTTATTTTTATTATCTACTTATTATTTTCAAATATTTTTATAAAATAATAAAAAATAATTGTTATATTGTATAATATTATAAAATATAAAAATAAGTTTGAACATTATCAGCTAAGAGGGTTAATCATCTATCCTGATTTTTAAGCTAAGAGTAAGTCAAATTAGATTTATTATTATATAGAAAACTGGTCACATTAGAAGTTACAAAACAGAATAACAGAAATTAGTTAATCAAACTGGTTTTAAAAGTTGGCCAAAAAATCGATTTTAAAGCAACAACAAAGATTTAGAGCAAAGAGCTTATGAGACAAAGGAAAAAATTAGCATAAGACTGAATGTCCATAAGAGCCCAAATAAAAGTTTATTGAATGTCAAATCAGTATTATTATTATGTAGAAAACTGGTCACTGAACATACCCTTGAAAAAAAAATGAAAGAATAGCGCAACAGACATACTTGAGGTGTGGGATTGTTGCGCAAGAAATATCTCCTCACAGGTTGACTTTGCACCAGTAGAACTGAATTTTGAGGAAAGCCACCTATACTGATTATTATGCAAGCAAAACTATTCAGTGTTTTGGATAATCTATTTCAAATAAGAGTGTTTTGGATAATCTATTTCAAATAAGACGATTGACACACTACGAAGCCTATATCATATTTTACTATAAATAATCAAGTTTTAAGGACACCAGCTTCACACTGTCTTGCGAAAGTCCTGAATTCAAAGACCAACCTCCTGACAATTGTGGATAAATCACCTGCCAATATGCCAACCAAAAACGAAGGAACCAGCAAAATTCATGAGTACGGCATAATTCACGGTATATTCATCAAATAATATGCACCAGCACCTCAGAAAAACAAAAAACAATAAGATCGCCAGAATGTCTTATTTACATGCTCGATCGCCAGAAAGGGAAATGGACAGATTCAGTCTACAAGCTAGGCAATCGCATCCCCAAATTCTGTTTGGCGTTTAACATGTAACGGAAGACGCTAACATAATTTGAGAATTCAAAAGGAATGGAAACTCACATGGTTGGCTCAAATCTAATGTCCGTTCAAAATATTCAACAGAATTATCTAATTTTCAACAAAGAAACAAAAGGTCACCATAAATCATTTATTTGCATAAACAGATCAATTTGTCCTGCCCCACGGAAATATTCCATTCAGAACAATATAAACTTCAAAACAAAGTATACCCAGCACAAGATTGCTAGCACAAGATTGAACGCCAATAATCAAAATCATTCTAACTGAGACGAGCTTATTTAAATACCGTTCAGAGCCAAAACAAAAGCTTATTTTCAAAATACATATAGTTAAATCAGCAAAGAAACTCAAAAATTTGGAAAAGATAAACCATAGCAGGTTGATTTTTCAAACTGATCGTTAATCATCCATCCTAATTTTTAAGCTAAGAAGAAATTCAAATCATTTTTATTATTCTGTAGAAAACTGATCACAGTAAAAGTTACAAAACAGAGAAGAACAAAAGATCAGTTAATCAAATCGCTTTTAAAGCAATAAAAATAAAGATTTAGAGCTAAAAGAGATCAGGCAGAAAGCTAGCACAAGATTGAGAAGTAAATAAGATCAGTTAATCAAACTGTTTTTAAAGCAACAACAACAGTTTGAAGCGTGAAAGAGCTTAAGAGACCAGTGAGAAAGCTGATACAAGACTGAATGCAGATAATCTGTCATTCTCACTAAGACGAGCGACTTTGAATGTCGTTCAGAGCAAAAAAAAAGGTCTATTTTCAAAATACATAAAATTAAATCAGCGTAAAAGAAACTCAAAATTTAGGAAAGGATAAACAATAGCAGGTTGAATTTTCAAGCCGAGGGTTAATCATCCATCATGATTTTTAAGCTACGAGTTATTCTGTAGAAAACTCGTCACAATAGAAGTTCCAAAGAGAAGAACAAAACATCAGTTAATCAAACATTTTTAAAGCAACAACAAAGATTTCGAGCTTAAGAGACTAGGAAGAAAGCTAGCACAAGATTGATTGTCGATAATCAATCATTCTCACTAAGAAGAACTGTTTTGAATATCGTTCAGAGCTAAACTATTTTCCAAATACATAAATTTGAATCAGTAAAGAAACTAACTTTTTTTGAAAAGATAAACAAAAGGTGAAAACTGACCACAGTAGAAGTTACAAAAGAGAGAAGCACAGTTGATCAATTGATCAAACTACTTTTAAAGCAACGACAAAAACTTAGAGCTTAAGAGATTAGGCCGAAAGCGAAAACAAAATTGAATGTTGATAATTAATCAATCTCAGTGAGACAAGTTGTTTTGAATATCGTTCAGCGACAAAAAAAAAGAAGAAAAAAAGAAGCTTATTTTCAAAAATAAATTAAATTGAATCAGTAAAGAAACTCAAAAATTGAGAAAAGATAAACAACAATAAGTTGAATTTTTAGGTCGAGGGTTAATCATCTATCCTGATTTTTAAGATAAGAGTAAGTCAAATCAGATTTATTGTTATATAGAAAACTGGTCACATTAGAAGTTACAAAAGAGAAGAACAGAAAGTCAGTTAATCAAACTGGTTTTAAAAATTGGCCAAAAAAACGCTTTTAAAGCAACAACAAATATTTAGAGCAAAGAGCTTAAGAGACAAGAGATTTAGAGCAAAGAGCTTAAGCACAAGATTGAACGCCAATAATCAATCATTATCACTGAGATGAGCTGTTTTAAATATCGCCCAGAGCCAAAACAAAAGCCTATTTTTAAAATACATGTAGTTGAATCAGTAAAGAAATTTAAAATTTTGGTAAAGATAAACAACATAAGGTTGAATTTTCAAGCCGAGGGTTAATCATCCAACCTGGTTTTTAAGCTAAAAGCAAGTCAAATCATTTTTATTATTCTGTAGAAAACTGATCACAGTAAAAGTTACAAAAGAGATAAGAACAATTGATCAGCTAATTAATTGCTTTTAAAGCAACAACAAAAATTTAGAGCTGAAGCAAAGCGAAAACAAGATTGGATGTTGATAATCAATCATTCTCAGTGAGACAAACTGTTTTGAATATCGTTTAGAACCAGAACAAAGATCTATTTTCAAAATACATGAATTTGAACCAACAAAGAAACTCAAAATTTCTGAAAAGATGATCAACATGTTGAATTTTCAAGCCGAGGGTTAATCATCCATCCTGATTTTTAAGCTACGAGCAAATCAAACAGGCTTTATTATTATGTACAAAACTCGTCACAGTAGAAGTTCCAAAGAGAAGAACAAAACATCAGTTAATCAAACATTTTTAAAGCAACAACAAAGATTTCGAGCTTAAGAGACCAGGAAGAAAGCTAGCACAAGATTGATTGTTGATAATCAATCATTCTCACTAAGAAGTACTGTTTTGAATATCGTTCAGAGCTAAACTATTTTCCAAATACATAAATTTGAATCAGTAAAGAAACTAACTTTTTTTGAAAAGATGAACAACAGGTGAAAACTGACCACAGTAGAAGTTACAAAAGAGAGAAGCACAGTTGATCAAACTACTTTTAAAGCAACGACAAAAACTTAGAGCTTAAGAGATTAGGCCGAAAGCGAAAGCAAAATTGAATGTTGATAATTAATCAATCTCAGTGAGACAAGTTGTTTTGAATATCGTTCAGCGACAAAAAAAAAAAGAAAAAAAAGAAGCTTATTTTCAAAATAAATTAAATTGAATCACTAAAGAAACTCAAAAATTGAGAAAAGATAAACAACAATAAGTTGAATTTTTAGGTCGACGGTTAATCATCTATCCTGATTTTTAAGCTAAGAGTAAGTCAAATCAGATTTATTATTATATAGAAAACTGGCCACATTAGAAGTTACAAAAGAGAAGAACAGAAAGTCAGTTAATCAAACTGGTTTTAAAAATTGGCCAAAAAAACGCTTTTAAAGCAACAACAAAGATTTAGAGCAAAGAGCTTAAGAGACAAGGGGAAAAGTTAGCATAAGATTGAATGTCCATAAGATCCCAAATAAATGTTTATTGAATGTCAAATCAGTATTATTATTATGTAGAAAACTAGTCACAGATGAAATTACAAAAGAGATAACAGAAGATCAGTTAAAGAAACTGCTTTTAAAGCAATAAACAAAGATTTAGAGATTAAGAGACCAAGCAGAAAGCTACAATAAGAATGAATGTAGATAATCAGTCATTCTCACTGAAACGAGCTGTGGCTCACAGTTAAAAAAAAAGAGAGGTTGTTTTCAATCTTTCCAAAAACTCAACTGCTTCTGTTTATACTTAATAGTATTAATGAATTAAAGAGAGAAACCAAGAATCCAGGGGCTATGGCAGTCGACCGAAAAAAACGACTTTAAAGCAGTAAGCTAAAGTTGAAAGATTTTCAATGGAAGCTAAGTTGAAAGATTTTCAATGGAAGTTGTTATAGAAACCACATAGTGCAAATTAAATACTAATCATCTCTAGGATTAGGTGCAAATAATTGCAAAAGTGTTTAAGGAATATCCACTTTAGACAAAGTACGTACTTGAGATGGCTGCGTCCAGATAGTCACACTCCCATGGAAATTAGCAACTAGGAGAGCTCGAGGGCAAGACGTAGGGGACCACTCGATAAACTGAACATAATCTCTTGGAGAATCTGCAAAAAGAAGGGAACTAATAATAACAGTCTGCAGCAGTAGTACACTTCTTATACCTATTAATACCACATACCAATAACATATTGATAGAGTTATACTACCTGCACAGAGCTAAACGAGAATAAATCCAAAAGCATCATGCCAAGCCTATTCTCAAATCCTTAAGAAAGCAATAAACGGAACGTTTCAATATATATCTAGTCAAACTAATCTGAAGAGAGAAGTAACAAGATATAGAAAATATATTTATCAAGCTATTTTTCCTTTGTCATGGACAGAATTCTTGCAGTATAATAAATGATATGCCCATCCGTATATTGTGATTGCATTTCATAGTCAATTGTCAGTAACATACAAAGGGATCCATTCAATACCTGCTCTAACATTGAACACTGCATACTCAGTAGGTCGCTCAGGGATCACAATGTGAATAGGAATCCAAAATGGTGGATTTACACTGGAACTGCAAGTAAAACATGACCTATAAGACCTATAATGCTTCATAAGACATAGTACCTCCATATAGAGAAAACAATTACATAAATCAGACCTATCTTTACCTTTACTTAGGCATTATTTACCAACTCAAGTAAAGACTTACTGATGCTCATTCCTAAATCAAGTAAAAGCTTAACAAATTAAAAGATAAAGCTAAACAAAATTCACACTACATGAGAAACAAAATGCTGCTGCAAATGCATCATGAAAACTAGCAATAGCATTTTTATCTACCAGAAACAAAACCTAGTTACGTAGCACCTCATCCCCTAAGCGATAAAGCACTACGCTACTGCTCCATTAGTGGCTTCTGGGAAACAACACATGGTAACCAAAATATAAGGTACTTCAGAAGTATCATGGAAATCACCATCACTCTCCAACCCAATTAAGATAAACATCAAAGATCTTGGTCAGACACAGTTCAATCAAATTCTGAATTAAACAACTCTTGATCAGCTAAACAGAACGGGTAGTACGATTCTCCGCAAGTAAGATTTTCATTTCAGTCCACGTAGTAAATATTGAAGAACTAAATGGGTGAATCTTGATATAATCAACCTACCTCGGCTTCGAGCTTCGCTATATAAGCAATCAGAGCAGCTTTATCCCGGCGTTTAATCAACTCCTCATCGAAGCCAGACTCCTTGAGGCATCTGGAAATCACATCGTTGCGGAGAGGTGTTTGAAAAAACCTAGAGGCTGGAGTCGACAACGAACTAGGAGTGATAGGGAATTGCTCCGAATGCTCGGAAAAACCCTAGAGCCAAGTAACGAGCGCGGACCGGAGGCGCAGAATATACCGTTATAAATACGAGGTAGCGTATATTCTACGCAGAGAGTGTTTGGGCGTATATTCTACGCAGAGAGTGTTTGGGCCTTTTTTATTGGGCCGTTTCAGAAGAACAATTGGGCTTTGAGCTCAGTAGCCCATACATATTTAACATGGTTCAGATTGTCGCCACGTGGGAAAAATTAATCCCTGACTTGAAACTTCATTTTTATTTCTTCGGCAAGTAGAATAACTAATATATAACATAAGTTTTCCCATAATATTTAAATGAATTCGTAAAATGACGATCATCAAATTAAAGTGTAATAAACTTGTGCTTACCAGCGTGTGTATGATCCGAATTGCTTTCGGCCTTTGCAAGTACTTCAAGATCGACAAGTAACGACATAAGCTACTGTTCCATAAGTGGCTTATGGGAATTAAGATAAACATCAAAGATCTTGGTCAGTCACAATTCAATCAAATTCAGAATTAACACCTCTTGATCAACTAAACAGAACGGGCAGTACAATTCTTCTCAACAAAGATTTTAATCAATCCACGCAGTAAATATTGAAGAATTAAATGAGCGAATCTTGATATAATCAACCTACCTCGGCTTCGAGCTTTGCTGTATAAGCAATCGGAGCATCCTTATATTATTTTATAAAATTATTTGAAAATAAATGAGTAGATAATAAAAACAAATGTCAACAATTATGGATATGATGTTAACTAATAATTTTAAAATTCATTTTATAACATCTATTAGTTTCATATACTTTTAAATAAATACAAGCTATTAGAATATATATATACATATACATATTAGTTATAGTAATTATAACTTTTATAAATTATTTTTAAAATTTATAATATATGTTGCTTCTAGTAGAATATAACAACAATATTTTATTAAAATAGTTATAAGAAAAGTACGAAGAAATAATATTATAATTATTATTATAATTTTCTCATTCTACATAATTTTAAATATTTACATTAAATCAATATGTGATTATTAGTTTCATAAAATTGATATATAATATACATAATAATCATTAATTTCATCTTAAATTATCTTGTAATAAAAAGATTTAATATATTCATCTACTTGTTTTTCATAAAATATAAATTTTAGTAAAGAAAATAAACTGAAGAAAAATCATAAATGCACATTAAAAATAAAGAAGATATTAATGAACCTTTTCTCATTCTCCCAATAAGTTACCAAAAAATTCACGAATATCTTGTTGTTTTTCATGTGTATTTATGATTTCACTTAAGTTTATTTTATTCACTAAAATTTATATTTTATAAAAAAACAAGTAGATGCATATATTAAATCTTTTTATTACAAGATAATTAAAGATGGAATTAATGATTAGTATGAATATCATATATTAATTTTATAAAAATAATAATCACACGTTAATTTTATATAGATATTTATAATTATGTATACAACATAAAATTTATTGTATGAGATAATTATAATAATAATGTTAAATATTCTTCATACTTTTATTAGAATTATTTTTATAAAATATTATTGTTATATCCTACTAGAATCAACTTATATTAAAATAAGTTATATAAGTTATAATTACTATAACTAATATATATATATATATTATAATAGTTTGTATTTATTTAAAAATATATAAAATAATATTTATTATAAAATAAATTTTAAAATCATTAGTTAACTTTATATTCATAATTGTTGACATTTATTTTTATTATCTACTTATTTATTTTTAAATATTTTTATAAAATAATATAAATAATTGTTATATTGTATAATATTATAAAAAATAAAAATAAGTTTTAACATTTTTTCAAAAATATAATTAATTTTTATGTTGTGTAATTGAATTAATATTAATGAAATATACTTTAATAAACCATAAATAATCATTTTCCAAATAAATATTATTAATTTATAATACATTAGGTCAATATAATAAACCATAAATATAATATATTAGTTGGTAGTTAATACACTAGGTCAATTGATTACCCAACCGTAACGTAAAACTTGGTTCACGTGTACCGAGTCTACCGACCTTATCCCCCAAAGGAGCCGAGCCACACCCCGATCCCCGCCTGTGAAAAGACCTAAAGTGAGTGGTGATCATGATATGCAAAAAAAAAACACAAACACACAGGGATGACGATCTTAATTGGATCAGAAATATCATGCCATGGATCCTTATGATCCATCTAATCGAAGATCTCTTCCTGTGTAACAAAAAAACATATTAGTCATTCATAAAAAGAAACAGGATCAAAATATAGTTACGTACTTGCAGCAGCTCTTCAATGACATTCAGAAGAGTGAAAATACCGATGGCTTCGCTTGGTTGAGTGAACAACTCTGGAAGATTATGATCCGCATCCAGATGCAACACATGAGACGGATTATCATCCTACGACCATTTCATACCACTACTATTCTTTCTACTTAGTTTCTTATCATGATCCAATCTCACCTTCTTGATGGACTGTTTAGTCCTCAAACAATTGTCATCGAATTGAGGATCGGTGGGAAGATTTCTTGGTCGCTAAAAATGTTTTTTCCCGACAAAAATGTTTTAGTGGTTGAATAAACCCCATAATGTATGCTGCAAGAGGATGCCTTCCAACTAGTATCCTAATGTTTGGATGCACTACTACTGGAACTAGATGTTTCCACTTGATCTTCTTTTCTGAATTCAGAAATGCAAATCTTGGACTTAACCTCTCTGTATGCTGCATTTTTCTTGGAAGTACAAGATAAACATCAAAGATCTTGGTCAGACACAATTCAATCAAATTCAGAATTAACAGCTCTTGATCAGCTAAACAGATCAGGCAGTACAATTCTTCACAGCAAAGATTTTAATCAGTCTCCACGCAGTAAATATTGAACAATTAAATGAGCGAATCTTGACATAATCAACCTACCTCGGCTTCGAGCTTTGCTATATATAATCTTGATTTTAAACTCTTGCTTCTTTCGTTCGGTTTGACTTGTTGGTGTATACAGCAACCCTTTCTACCCAGAATTCAAGCAAGAACCCATAGATTAGCTATCTAATGAGTTCAGAAAACAGTATTAACTAACCATATATATCACTGGAAGTTTACGGCTCCCTTTACCAGAAAATAGAGTTGAATTGGAGTTGCAGGATGCTGTCTTGCGAAAGCCCTTAATTCAAAGACCAACCTCCTGACAATTGTGGATAAATCACCTGCCAATATGCCAACCCAAAACGAAGGAATCAGCAAAATTCAGGAGTACGGCATAATTCACGGTATATTCATCAAATAATATGCACCAGCACCTCAGAAAACCAAAAAACAATAAGATATGGACAGATCTTCAAGAGAAAGGAAAAAACTATGAGCTACACTGGGCTGGTAACGTGTGTATTACCTTACACATATCATCATTTTTCAACATTACCTTACACTCTATGCCAATTCTATTAACAGCAAGTACATGTTCTTAGTTTTACAACGTGCAAATGGTCACGTAACAAACCCAAAGTTGAAGAGAATGTGTACAATTTCCTCAAAAGGCCATAGAATTTTAGAAAGCCAATGAAGAGATCAAAATATTAACCTGTCTCCGTGGAGCAAAATTTCTTCTGATTGTTGCACTTGCTTCACCACATCAATATTTCTTCGACCTACCAATGGAATACAAATCACAGTACATACGAGAAGGTAAACACCTGATGCTTTCAGTCTGTTTTTTCAAGTTACTAGTTAGAAAACAACAGAAAAATATGTATATTTTGTGAAAAGTTATATGTATATTTTGAGCATCTTCAACCATGGAACGTGCCTCCGCTATTTTGCTTTCAGCTACAACTTTTATATCAGCGGATTCAGCACGCATCTCATGTAATGCTTTCTCAATCTGCAAAGTTTCAATGAAAAAAGTTAAAAAGGGTGAGAAATACATTGAGCCAGAATGACTTTCACAATTTACTATTGAGACATCCAAAGTCATAATATATATATATATACCTACACTCGTTAAACACTCTCTCCACTCCAAGAGCTTTCTTTAAGTTCTCTTTTTTATGCTTCAGCTAGTGCAGAAGCATGAACAGCTTGATCACGCCTGCACTGTAACTCAATGGCTTCCACAGAGGTTTTAAGTTTCAATATATATCTAGTCAAACTAATCTGAAGAGAGAAGTAACAAGATATAGAAAATATATTTATTAAGCTATTTTTCCTTTGTCATGGACAGAATTCTTGCAGTATAATAAATGATATGTCCATCCGTATATTGTGATTGCATTTCATAGTCAATTGTCAGTAACATACAAAGGGATCCATTCAATACCTGCTCTAACATTGAACAATGCACACTCAGTAGGTCGCTCAGGGATCACAATGTGAATAGGAATCCAAAATGGTGGATTTGGACTGGAACTGCAAGTAAAACATGAAATTAAAAATTACACTATTTAAAAGAAAAGTGGGAAGATATTATAAGCTCTTTGAAGATCTCTAAAATAAGCTTTAAATGGGATTACCCATGGAGAGATATAAAAGTGCACATATCCAAACAAAAAGTTCACAACAATGAAGATCATCCACCTTGGTATTCTGGCACAAGCTATAGTATTCAGCTTCCCTTCCGAAGAAGCTAATACTCAAAACCCTACTTTTATTGTAATAATTTTTTTCTCTTCCAAAAATACAAACTGAACAGACCCTTGAAAAAAAAATGAAAGAACAGCGCAACAGACATACCTGAAGTGTGGGATTGCTGCGCAAGAAATATCTCCTCAAAGGTTGACTTTGCACCAGTAGAACTGAATTTTGAGGAAAGCCACCTATACTGATTATTATGCAAGCAAAACTATTCAGTGTTTTGGATAATCTATTTCAAATAAGAGTGTTTTGGATAATCTATTTCAAATAAGACGATTGACACACTACGAAGCCTATATCATATTTTACTATAAATAATCAAGTTTTAAGGACACCAGCTTCACATTGACATGGTATGAATTCGGTAATCCTCAATCATTTAAAAGCTTGTTTTCATGTGGCTTTCTACTGAAATATGAGAAGAGCACACAAACAGCTGTCGAATTCAGGCAAAAACCTTGCATGTATTAGCTAGTATTTAATAGACTAGGTCAATTCATTACCCAACCGTAACGTAAAACTTGGTTAAATATACCGACCCTACCCCCAAAGGATGAGCCGAGCCGCACACCGATCCCCGCCTGTGGAAAGACTTAAGGTGAGTGGTGATCTTGATATGCAAAAACACAAACACATAGGGATGACGATCTTAATTGGATCAAAAATATCATGTCATGGGTCCTTATGATCCATCTAATCGTAGATCTCTTTCTGTGTAACACAAAAACATGATCAAAACAATCAGTCAGTCATAAAAAGAAATGGGATCAAAGGATAGTTACGTACGTACTTGAAGCAACTCTTCGATGACATTCACAAGAGTAAATTAATGGGGTCATTATGTGAAACAAACATCATGGAAATGCTTAAATTCAAACATAATAAGAGTTGAATTGGAGTTGCAGGATGCTGTCTTGCGAAAGTCCTGAATTCAAAGACCAACCTCCCGACAATTGTGGATAAATCACCTGCCAATATGCCAACCAAAAACGAAGGAATCAGCAAAATTCATGAGTACGGCATAATTCACGGTATATTCATCAAAGAATATGCACCAGCACCTCAGAAAAACAAAAAACAATAAGATCGCCAGAATGTCTTATTCACATGCTCGATCGCCAGAAAGGGAAATGGACAGATTCAGTCTACAAGCTAGGCAATCGCATCCCAAAATTCTGTTTGGCGTTTAACATGTAACAGAAGACGCTAACATAATTTGAGAATTCAAAAGGAATGGAAACTCACATGGTTGGCAAAAAAAATAAAGAGGTCTATTTTCTAAATACATAAAATTAAATCAGTAAAGAAACTCAAAATTTAGGAAAGGATAAACAATAGCAGGTTGAATTTTCAAGCCGAGGGTTAATCATTCAACCTGATTTTTAAGCTAAGAAGAAAGTCAAATCATTTTTATTATTTTGTAGAAAACTAGTCAGGGTAAAAGTTACAAAACAAAGAAGAACAGAAGATCAGCTAATCAAATTGCATTTAAATTAATAAATCAAGATTTAGAGTGTAAAAGAGCTAAATAATTATATTTATGAAAAAATGTCACTTATTTTTATAATATTATACACAATAACTATTATTTATATTATTTATAAAATTATTTAAAAATAAATGAGTGGATAATAAAAACAAATGTCAACAATTATGGATATGATGTTAACTAATAATTTTAAAATTCATTTTATAACATCTATTAGTTTCATATATTTTTAAATAAATACAAACTATTAGAATATACATATTATTTATAGTAATTATAACTTATATAAATTATTTTTAAAATTTGTATATATATATTGATTATAGTAGAATATAACAATAATATTTTATAAAAATAGTTCTAAAAAAAGTATGAAGAAATTATATTAAAATTACCATTATTATTCTCTAAATTTTATGTTGCATACATAATTATAAATATTTACATAAAATTAATATGTGATTATTATTTTCATAAAATTGATATATAATTTACATAATAATCCTTAATTTCATCTTAAATTATCTTGTAATAAAAAAATTTAATATATGCATCTACTTATTTTGTATAAAATATAAAATTCAGTAAATAAAATAAACTGAAGAAAAATCATAAATGCACATAAAAAATAAAAAGATATTAATGAAATTTTTCTCATTCTCCCAATGAATTACGGAAAAAAATTCATTAATATCTATATTATTTTCCATGTGTATTTATGACTTTTCATAGGTTTATTTTATTTACTAAATTTTATATTTCATGAAAAGCAAGTAGATACATATATTAAATCTTATTATTACAAGATAATTTAAGATGGAATTAATGATTATTGTGTATACCATATATCAATTTTGTGAAAATAGTAATCACATGTTAATTTTATAGAGATATTTATAATTATGTATACAACATAAAATTTAGTGCATGAGATAATAATAATAATAATTTTAAATACTCTTCATATTTTTCTTAGAATTATTTTTATATAATATTATTAGTGTTATATTCTACTAGAATCAACATATATTACAAATTTTAAATATAATTCATATAAGTTGTAATTACTATAACTAATATATATATATATATATTCTAATGGTTTGTATTTATTTAAAAATATATTAAAATTATATATGTTATAAATTGAATTTTAAAATCATTACTTTACATTATATTCATAATTGTTGACATTTATTTTTATTATCTACTTATTATTTTCAAATATTTTTATAAAATAATAAAAAATAATTGTTATATTGTATAATATTATAAAAAATAAAAATAAGTTTGAACATTATCAGCTAAGAGGGTTAATCATCTATCCTGATTTTTAAGCTAAGAGTAAGTCAAATTAGATTTATTATTATATAGAAAACTGGTCACATTAGAAGTTACAAAACAGAATAACAGAAATTAGTTAATCAAACTGGTTTTAAAAGTTGGCCAAAAAATCGATTTTAAAGCAACAACAAAGATTTAGAGCAAAGAGCTTATGAGACAAAGGAAAAAATTAGCATAAGACTGAATGTCCATAAGAGCCCAAATAAAAGTTTATTGAATGTCAAATCAGTATTATTATTATGTAGAAAACTGGTCACTGAACATACCCTTGAAAAAAAAATGAAAGAATAGCGCAACAGACATACTTGAGGTGTGGGATTGTTGCGCAAGAAATATCTCCTCACAGGTTGACTTTGCACCAGTAGAACTGAATTTTGAGGAAAGCCACCTATACTGATTATTATGCAAGCAAAACTATTCAGTGTTTTGGATAATCTATTTCAAATAAGAGTGTTTTGGATAATCTATTTCAAATAAGACGATTGACACACTACGAAGCCTATATCATATTTTACTATAAATAATCAAGTTTTAAGGACACCAGCTTCACACTGTCTTGCGAAAGTCCTGAATTCAAAGACCAACCTCCTGACAATTGTGGATAAATCACCTGCCAATATGCCAACCAAAAACGAAGGAACCAGCAAAATTCATGAGTACGGCATAATTCACGGTATATTCATCAAATAATATGCACCAGCACCTCAGAAAAACAAAAAACAATAAGATCGCCAGAATGTCTTATTTACATGCTCGATCGCCAGAAAGGGAAATGGACAGATTCAGTCTACAAGCTAGGCAATCGCATCCCCAAATTCTGTTTGGCGTTTAACATGTAACGGAAGACGCTAACATAATTTGAGAATTCAAAAGGAATGGAAACTCACATGGTTGGCTCAAATCTAATGTCCGTTCAAAATATTCAACAGAATTATCTAATTTTCAACAAAGAAACAAAAGGTCACCATAAATCATTTATTTGCATAAACAGATCAATTTGTCCTGCCCCACGGAAATATTCCATTCAGAACAATATAAACTTCAAAACAAAGTATACCCAGCACAAGATTGCTAGCACAAGATTGAACGCCAATAATCAAAATCATTCTAACTGAGACAAGCTTATTTAAATACCGTTCAGAGCCAAAACAAAAGCTTATTTTCAAAATACATATAGTTAAATCAGCAAAGAAACTCAAAAATTTGGAAAAGATAAACCATAGCAGGTTGATTTTTCAAACTGATCGTTAATCATCCATCCTAATTTTTAAGCTAAGAAGAAATTCAAATCATTTTTATTATTCTGTAGAAAACTGATCACAGTAAAAGTTACAAAACAGAGAAGAACAAAAGATCAGTTAATCAAATCGCTTTTAAAGCAATAAAAATAAAGATTTAGAGCTAAAAGAGATCAGGCAGAAAGCTAGCACAAGATTGAGAAGTAAATAAGATCAGTTAATCAAACTGTTTTTAAAGCAACAACAACAGTTTGAAGCGTGAAAGAGCTTAAGAGACCAGTGAGAAAGCTGATACAAGACTGAATGCAGATAATCTGTCATTCTCACTAAGACGAGCGACTTTGAATGTCGTTCAGAGCAAAAAAAAAGGTCTATTTTCAAAATACATAAAATTAAATCAGCGTAAAAGAAACTCAAAATTTAGGAAAGGATAAACAATAGCAGGTTGAATTTTCAAGCCGAGGGTTAATCATCCATCATGATTTTTAAGCTACGAGTTATTCTGTAGAAAACTCGTCACAATAGAAGTTCCAAAGAGAAGAACAAAACATCAGTTAATCAAACATTTTTAAAGCAACAACAAAGATTTCGAGCTTAAGAGACTAGGAAGAAAGCTAGCACAAGATTGATTGTCGATAATCAATCATTCTCACTAAGAAGAACTGTTTTGAATATCGTTCAGAGCTAAACTATTTTCCAAATACATAAATTTGAATCAGTAAAGAAACTAACTTTTTTTGAAAAGATAAACAAAAGGTGAAAACTGACCACAGTAGAAGTTACAAAAGAGAGAAGCACAGTTGATCAATTGATCAAACTACTTTTAAAGCAACGACAAAAACTTAGAGCTTAAGAGATTAGGCCGAAAGCGAAAACAAAATTGAATGTTGATAATTAATCAATCTCAGTGAGACAAGTTGTTTTGAATATCGTTCAGCGACAAAAAAAAAGAAGAAAAAAAGAAGCTTATTTTCAAAAATAAATTAAATTGAATCAGTAAAGAAACTCAAAAATTGAGAAAAGATAAACAACAATAAGTTGAATTTTTAGGTCGAGGGTTAATCATCTATCCTGATTTTTAAGATAAGAGTAAGTCAAATCAGATTTATTGTTATATAGAAAACTGGTCACATTAGAAGTTACAAAAGAGAAGAACAGAAAGTCAGTTAATCAAACTGGTTTTAAAAATTGGCCAAAAAACGCTTTTAAAGCAACAACAAATATTTAGAGCAAAGAGCTTAAGAGACAAGAGATTTAGAGCAAAGAGCTTAAGCACAAGATTGAACGCCAATAATCAATCATTATCACTGAGATGAGCTGTTTTAAATATCGTCCAGAGCCAAAACAAAAGCCTATTTTTAAAATACATGTAGTTGAATCAGTAAAGAAATTTAAAATTTTGGTAAAGATAAACAACATAAGGTTGAATTTTCAAGCCGATGGTTAATCATCCAACCTGGTTTTTAAGCTAAAAGCAAGTCAAATCATTTTTATTATTCTGTAGAAAACTGATCACAGTAAAAGTTACAAAAGAGATAAGAACAATTGATCAGCTAATTAATTGCTTTTAAAGCAACAACAAAAATTTAGAGCTGAAGCAAAGCGAAAACAAGATTGGATGTTGATAATCAATCATTCTCAGTGAGACAAACTGTTTTGAATATCGTTTAGAACCAGAACAAAGATCTATTTTCAAAATACATGAATTTGAACCAACAAAGAAACTCAAAATTTCTGAAAAGATGATCAACATGTTGAATTTTCAAGCCGAGGGTTAATCATCCATCCTGATTTTTAAGCTACGAGCAAATCAAACAGGCTTTATTATTATGTACAAAACTCGTCACAGTAGAAGTTCCAAAGAGAAGAACAAAACATCAGTTAATCAAACATTTTTAAAGCAACAACAAAGATTTCGAGCTTAAGAGACCAGGAAGAAAGCTAGCACAAGATTGATTGTTGATAATCAATCATTCTCACTAAGAAGTACAGTTTTGAATATCGTTCAGAGCTAAACTATTTTCCAAATACATAAATTTGAATCAGTAAAGAAACTAACTTTTTTTGAAAAGATGAACAACAGGTGAAAACTGACCACAGTAGAAGTTACAAAAGAGAGAAGTACAGTTGATCAAACTACTTTTAAAGCAACGACAAAAACTTAGAGCTTAAGAGATTAGGCCGAAAGCGAAAGCAAAATTGAATGTTGATAATTAATCAATCTCAGTGAGACAAGTTGTTTTGAATATCGTTCAGCGACAAAAAAAAAAAAGAAAAAAAAGAAGAAGTTTATTTTCAAAATAAATTAAATTGAATCACTAAAGAAACTCAAAAATTGAGAAAAGATAAACAACAATAAGTTGAATTTTTAGGTCGACGGTTAATCATCTATCCTGATTTTTAAGCTAAGAGTAAGTCAAATCAGATTTATTATTATATAGAAAACTGGCCACATTAGAAGTTACAAAAGAGAAGAACAGAAAGTCAGTTAATCAAACTGGTTTTAAAAATTGGCCAAAAAAACGCTTTTAAAGCAACAACAAAGATTTAGAGCAAAGAGCTTAAGAGACAAGGGGAAAAGTTAGCATAAGATTGAATGTCCATAAGATCCCAAATAAATGTTTATTGAATGTCAAATCAGTATTATTATTATGTAGAAAACTAGTCACAGATGAAATTACAAAAGAGATAACAGAAGATCAGTTAAAGAAACTGCTTTTAAAGCAATAAACAAAGATTTAGAGATTAAGAGACCAAGCAGAAAGCTACAATAAGAATGAATGTAGATAATCAGTCATTCTCACTGAAACGAGCTGTGGCTCACAGTTAAAAAAAAAGAGAGGTTGTTTTCAATCTTTCCAAAAACTCAACTGCTTCTGTTTATACTTAATAGTATTAATGAATTAAAGAGAGAAACCAAGAATCCAGGGGCTATGGCAGTCGACCGAAAAAAACGACTTTAAAGCAGTAAGCTAAAGTTGAAAGATTTTCAATGGAAGCTAAGTTGAAAGATTTTCAATGGAAGTTGTTATAGAAACCACATAGTGCAAATTAAATACTAATCATCTCTAGGATTAGGTGCAAATAATTGCAAAAGTGTTTAAGGAATATCCACTTTAGACAAAGTACGTACTTGAGATGGCTGCGTCCAGATAGTCACACTCCCATGGAAATTAGCAACTAGGAGAGCTCGAGGGCAAGACGTAGGGGACCACTCGATAAACTGAACATAATCTCTTGGAGAATCTGCAAAAAGAAGGGAACTAATAATAACAGTCTGCAGCAGTAGTACACTTCTTATACCTATTAATACCACATACCAATAACATATTGATAGAGTTATACTACCTGCACAGAGCTAAACGAGAATAAATCCAAAAGCATCATGCCAAGCCTATTCTCAAATCCTTAAGAAAGCAATAAACGGAACGTTTCAATATATATCTAGTCAAACTAATCTGAAGAGAGAAGTAACAAGATATAGAAAATATATTTATCAAGCTATTTTTCCTTTGTCATGGACAGAATTCTTGCAGTATAATAAATGATATGCCCATCCGTATATTGTGATTGCATTTCATAGTCAATTGTCAGTAACATACAAAGGGATCCATTCAATACCTGCTCTAACATTGAACACTGCATACTCAGTAGGTCGCTCAGGGATCACAATGTGAATAGGAATCCAAAATGGTGGATTTACACTGGAACTGCAAGTAAAACATGACCTATAAGACCTATAATGCTTCATAAGACATAGTACCTCCATATAGAGAAAACAATTACATAAATCAGACCTATCTTTACCTTTACTTAGGCATTATTTACCAACTCAAGTAAAGACTTACTGATGCTCATTCCTAAATCAAGTAAAAGCTTAACAAATTAAAAGATAAAGCTAAACAAAATTCACACTACATGAGAAACAAAATGCTGCTGCAAATGCATCATGAAAACTAGCAATAGCATTTTTATCTACCAGAAACAAAACCTAGTTACGTAGCACCTCATCCCCTAAGCGATAAAGCACTACGCTACTGCTCCATTAGTGGCTTCTGGGAAACAACACATGGTAACCAAAATATAAGGTACTTCAGAAGTATCATGGAAATCACCATCACTCTCCAACCCAATTAAGATAAACATCAAAGATCTTGGTCAGACACAGTTCAATCAAATTCTGAATTAAACAACTCTTGATCAGCTAAACAGAACGGGTAGTACGATTCTCCGCAAGTAAGATTTTCATTTCAGTCCACGTAGTAAATATTGAAGAACTAAATGGGTGAATCTTGATATAATCAACCTACCTCGGCTTCGAGCTTCGCTATATAAGCAATCAGAGCAGCTTTATCCCGGCGTTTAATCAACTCCTCATCGAAGCCAGACTCCTTGAGGCATCTGGAAATCACATCGTTGCGGAGAGGTGTTTGAAAAAACCTAGAGGCTGGAGTCGACAACGAACTAGGAGTGATAGGGAATTGCTCCGAATGCTCGGAAAAACCCTAGAGCCAAGTAACGAGCGCGGACCGGAGGCGCAGAATATACCGTTATAAATACGAGGTAGCGTATATTCTACGCAGAGAGTGTTTGGGCGTATATTCTACGCAGAGAGTGTTTGGGCCTTTTTTATTGGGCCGTTTCAGAAGAACAATTGGGCTTTGAGCTCAGTAGCCCATACATATTTAACATGGTCCAGATTGTCGCCACGTGGGAAAAATTAATCCCTGACTTGAAACTTCATTTTTATTTCTTCGGCAAGTAGAATAACTAATATATAACATAAGTTTTCCCATAATATTTAAATGAATTCGTAAAATGACGATCATCAAATTAAAGTGTAATAAACTTGTGCTTACCAGCGTGTGTATGATCCGAATTGCTTTCGGCCTTTGCAAGTACTTCAAGATCGACAAGTAACGACATAAGCTACTGTTCCATAAGTGGCTTATGGGAATTAAGATAAACATCAAAGATCTTGGTCAGTCACAATTCAATCAAATTCAGAATTAACACCTCTTGATCAACTAAACAGAACGGGCAGTACAATTCTTCTCAACAAAGATTTTAATCAATCCACGCAGTAAATATTGAAGAATTAAATGAGCGAATCTTGATATAATCAACCTACCTCGGCTTCGAGCTTTGCTGTATAAGCAATCGGAGCATCCTTATATTATTTTATAAAATTATTTGAAAATAAATGAGTAGATAATAAAAACAAATGTCAACAATTATGGATATGATGTTAACTAATAATTTTAAAATTCATTTTATAACATCTATTAGTTTCATATACTTTTAAATAAATACAAGCTATTAGAATATATATATACATATACATATTAGTTATAGTAATTATAACTTTTATAAATTATTTTTAAAATTTATAATATATGTTGCTTCTAGTAGAATATAACAACAATATTTTATTAAAATAGTTATAAGAAAAGTACGAAGAAATAATATTATAATTATTATTATAATTTTCTCATTCTACATAATTTTAAATATTTACATTAAATCAATATGTGATTATTAGTTTCATAAAATTGATATATAATATACATAATAATCATTAATTTCATCTTAAATTATCTTGTAATAAAAAGATTTAATATATTCATCTACTTGTTTTTCATAAAATATAAATTTTAGTAAAGAAAATAAACTGAAGAAAAATCATAAATGCACATTAAAAATAAAGAAGATATTAATGAACCTTTTCTCATTCTCCCAATAAGTTACCAAAAAATTCACGAATATCTTGTTGTTTTTCATGTGTATTTATGATTTCACTTAAGTTTATTTTATTCACTAAAATTTATATTTTATAAAAAAACAAGTAGATGCATATATTAAATCTTTTTATTACAAGATAATTAAAGATGGAATTAATGATTAGTATGAATATCATATATTAATTTTATAAAAATAATAATCACACGTTAATTTTATATAGATATTTATAATTATGTATACAACATAAAATTTATTGTATGAGATAATTATAATAATAATGTTAAATATTCTTCATACTTTTATTAGAATTATTTTTATAAAATATTATTGTTATATCCTACTAGAATCAACTTATATTAAAATAAGTTATATAAGTTATAATTACTATAACTAATATATATATATATATTATAATAGTTTGTATTTATTTAAAAATATATAAAATAATATTTATTATAAAATAAATTTTAAAATCATTAGTTAACTTTATATTCATAATTGTTGACATTTATTTTTATTATCTACTTATTTATTTTTAAATATTTTTATAAAATAATATAAATAATTGTTATATTGTATAATATTATAAAAAATAAAAATAAGTTTTAACATTTTTTCAAAAATATAATTAATTTTTATGTTGTGTAATTGAATTAATATTAATGAAATATACTTTAATAAACCATAAATAATCATTTTCCAAATAAATATTATTAATTTATAATACATTAGGTCAATATAATAAACCATAAATATAATATATTAGTTGGTAGTTAATACACTAGGTCAATTGATTACCCAACCGTAACGTAAAACTTGGTTCACGTGTACCGAGTCTACCGACCTTATCCCCCAAAGGAGCCGAGCCACACCCCGATCCCCGCCTGTGAAAAGACCTAAAGTGAGTGGTGATCATGATATGCAAAAAAAAAACACAAACACACAGGGATGACGATCTTAATTGGATCAGAAATATCATGCCATGGATCCTTATGATCCATCTAATCGAAGATCTCTTCCTGTGTAACAAAAAAACATATTAGTCATTCATAAAAAGAAACAGGATCAAAATATAGTTACGTACTTGCAGCAGCTCTTCAATGACATTCAGAAGAGTGAAAATACCGATGGCTTCGCTTGGTTGAGTGAACAACTCTGGAAGATTATGATCCGCATCCAGATGCAACACATGAGACGGATTATCATCCTACGACCATTTCATACCACTACTATTCTTTCTACTTAGTTTCTTATCATGATCCAATCTCACCTTCTTGATGGACTGTTTAGTCCTCAAACAATTGTCATCGAATTGAGGATCGGTGGGAAGATTTCTTGGTCGCTAAAAATGTTTTTTCCCGACAAAAATGTTTTAGTGGTTGAATAAACCCCATAATGTATGCTGCAAGAGGATGCCTTCCAACTAGTATCCTAATGTTTGGATGCACTACTACTGGAACTAGATGTTTCCACTTGATCTTCTTTTCTGAATTCAGAAATGCAAATCTTGGACTTAACCTCTCTGTATGCTGCATTTTTCTTGGAAGTACAAGATAAACATCAAAGATCTTGGTCAGACACAATTCAATCAAATTCAGAATTAACAGCTCTTGATCAGCTAAACAGATCAGGCAGTACAATTCTTCACAGCAAAGATTTTAATCAGTCTCCACGCAGTAAATATTGAACAATTAAATGAGCGAATCTTGACATAATCAACCTACCTCGGCTTCGAGCTTTGCTATATATAATCTTGATTTTAAACTCTTGCTTCTTTCGTTCGGTTTGACTTGTTGGTGTATACAGCAACCCTTTCTACCCAGAATTCAAGCAAGAACCCATAGATTAGCTATCTAATGAGTTCAGAAAACAGTATTAACTAACCATATATATCACTGGAAGTTTACGGCTCCCTTTACCAGAAAATAGAGTTGAATTGGAGTTGCAGGATGCTGTCTTGCGAAAGCCCTTAATTCAAAGACCAACCTCCTGACAATTGTGGATAAATCACCTGCCAATATGCCAACCCAAAACGAAGGAATCAGCAAAATTCAGGAGTACGGCATAATTCACGGTATATTCATCAAATAATATGCACCAGCACCTCAGAAAACCAAAAAACAATAAGATATGGACAGATCTTCAAGAGAAAGGAAAAAACTATGAGCTACACTGGGCTGGTAACGTGTGTATTACCTTACACATATCATCATTTTTCAACATTACCTTACACTCTATGCCAATTCTATTAACAGCAAGTACATGTTCTTAGTTTTACAACGTGCAAATGGTCACGTAACAAACCCAAAGTTGAAGAGAATGTGTACAATTTCCTCAAAAGGCCATAGAATTTTAGAAAGCCAATGAAGAGATCAAAATATTAACCTGTCTCCGTGGAGCAAAATTTCTTCTGATTGTTGCACTTGCTTCACCACATCAATATTTCTTCGACCTACCAATGGAATACAAATCACAGTACATACGAGAAGGTAAACACCTGATGCTTTCAGTCTGTTTTTTCAAGTTACTAGTTAGAAAACAACAGAAAAATATGTATATTTTGTGAAAAGTTATATGTATATTTTGAGCATCTTCAACCATGGAACGTGCCTCCGCTATTTTGCTTTCAGCTACAACTTTTATATCAGCGGATTCAGCACGCATCTCATGTAATGCTTTCTCAATCTGCAAAGTTTCAATGAAAAAAGTTAAAAAGGGTGAGAAATACATTGAGCCAGAATGACTTTCACAATTTACTATTGAGACATCCAAAGTCATAATATATATATATATACCTACACTCGTTAAACACTCTCTCCACTCCAAGAGCTTTCTTTAAGTTCTCTTTTTTATGCTTCAGCTAGTGCAGAAGCATGAACAGCTTGATCACGCCTGCACTGTAACTCAATGGCTTCCACAGAGGTTTTAAGTTTCTCACCCTTCGAAATGAGCTCCTTCTCCAATAAAAGGACCCATTTGGTGTTGATGGTCATAAATCTAAAAGGAATCACAAGAGGTTAGATCAACTAGTAAAGATAATTGGCTGTAGCGTCAATTATGAGAATTTGAAAGGAATGGAAAATCACATGATTGGGTAAAATCTAATGTCCGTTCAAAATATTCAACAGAATTATCTAATTTTCAACAAAGAAACAAAAGGTCACCAAAAATCATTTATTTGCATAGACAGATCAATTTGTCCTGCCCCAAGGAAATATTCCATTCAGAACAATATAAATTTCAAAAAAACAGTCTGCCCAGCATACTAACGTACATTATATAACGAAAAAAACACTTCATGAGCATGAAGAATACGTACTCTTGGAACATATAATGCTTCATAAGACATAGTACTTCCATATAGAGAGAACAAAATTTATATAAATCAGACCTATCTTTACCTTTACTTAGGCATTATTTACCAACTCAAGTAAAGATTTACTGATGCTCATTCCTAAATCAAGTAAAAGCTTAACAAATTAAAAGATAAAGCTAAACAAAATTCACACTACATGAGAAACAAAATGCTGCTGCAAATGCATCATGAAAATTAGCAATAGCATTTTTATCTACCTGAAACAAAATCTAGTTACGTAGCACCTCATCCCCTAAGCGATAAAGCACTACGCAACTGCTCCATAAGTGGCTTCTGGGAAACGACACATGGTAACCAAAATATAAGGTACTTCAGAAGTATTAGGGAAATCACCATCACTCTCCAACCCAATTAAGATAAATATCAAACATCTTGGCCAGCCTCCTGGAGGCGTCTGGAAATCACATCGTTGCGGAGAGGTGTTTGAAAAACCCTAGAGCCTGGAGTCGACAACAGACCCTTATCAAACTAACTAACTCCTAAATCAATACAATCTACTCACAATGTAAATATCGATGATTACAAGATGATGCATAAATTCATGATCTGTACAACGTAAAACTGCATAATAAATGTAACAGAACACTAGTATAAGGATGCATATATGGCAACGATAAAATGATGAAATACTGTTTTTGTATATTATTATATTATATATAAAAATGGCATGCATTACCTGGGGATCTTCCAGACCGTGACATTCTTAACTGCCACATCATCTTCTGGATAAGTTGTCAACAAATTCTTAACCTATAATATATATATATATATACACAAAAGCAAGAATACGCACTTTGTGTGTGTATTGGTAGACAATAATATATGAAGACAGACATGCAACAATATTTACCAGTATAAGCCCCGATTATGTTTTGGGGTTGCTCATGATAAAACTGGTACTCTGCTATGGTCTTTCTCCAAGATTAACTTCATCAAACCCCTACAGATAAGTTTGTATGTTTCAAATCAGTATTTAGCTCAGCTAGTATCACTTCCTCCATATGTATAATAAAGAGACCGTTCAATAGAAAGAGATTGTTCAAATAATACCAGTCAAACTTGGCATTGACATCGATTGAGAAAGTTTCAGCAAGGAGTCATTGCATCTCTTTAAGGTGTTTATATATATTGGTATCATACAATACATTGACAATTGTTTGTAAGTATGAAACTTAAGAAGGCAAGGCTCACCTCATTCCCATGCAGATCAACCAATGTCATTAGTTGGGCATGAGGGAAAAGGACTTCAACAGAAAACCTAGTAGCTGCATGTTATGAAAATAATTAGCAACGTCTGGATTTATCAGCAAATTACTAAAATAAAATCATGTTCACACCTTGCTGATGGGATATGAAACTGGAAAACAATTCAAAACAAAGACTCGGACTAGTGGAGCAACGGTTGCACCTAATGCCAAGCCATACCTTTAGCATATATAGCTTGTGGTAAGAACCCACAAACATCAACAATAAAAAAACAAAAAAAAAGAGGTTGAAGAATACACAAAGAGCTCTCGAGTTCAGGCAAAAACCTTGCAGAAGAGAGACTGAAGATCGGAGTTGTTTCCTTGAACTCTCATCTACTAAGGCATGTGATGTCAAGAATCAAAAGGAGAAACCCAAGGCTGAACACTATAGTAAGACAATATTTAAAGCCAAGGGCCAGCCAATCCGCTGACATTTAAAGCTCAAAAGGTTAGAAATATATTTAGACAACAAGCTCCCTTCAAATTGGAACATAAAAAATAAACTTGACAATATGATAAAGAATAAATAGCAGCAGATTCAATTTCAGGATAAGGGTTAAATCAACCAAGCTAATTTTAATCCCTCTGGATTCAGGAAGGAATATAATAAGCCGACTAAGTCAATTCAATTGTAGCCCTCTAGAAATAGAAAGTTGGTAAAAGAAGAAGCTAATAAGAGAAGCAAACTGCAGTCTAAAAAGTTTTTGAAACTAAATCTTGAAAATACATGAAGTTGAATCAGTAAAAAACTCAAAATTTTGAAAAAGATAAACAATAACAGGTTGAATTTTCAAGTCGATGATTTCATCTCTTACCTGATTTTTAAGCTAAGAGCAAATTAAATCTTTAGAAAACTGGTCACAGTAAAAGTTACGAAGAGAAGAAATAGAAGATCAGATAATCAAACTGCTTTTAAAGCAACAATAAAGACTTAGAGACTAAATCAGCTTAAGAGACCAGGCAGAAAGCTGGCACAAGGTTGAATGCCGATAGTCAGTCATTCTAACCGAGACGAGCTATTTTGAATGTAGTTGAGAGCAAAAACAAAATACTATTTTCAAAATACATGAAGTTGAATGAGTAAAGAAACTCAAAAAAATTTTAAAAAAAACTAAAAAACAGCAAGTTGAATTTTCAAGGCAGGGATAAATCATCCATTCTGATTTTTAAGGTAATAGCAAGTCAAATCAGTTTTATTAAGAATTAGAAAACTAGTCATAGTAGAAGTTACAAAAGAGCTAAACAGACGAGGCAGAAAGCTAGCACAAGATTGAATGCTAATAATCAAAATCATTCTCACTGAGACAGGCTGTTTTAAATACCGTTCAGACCCAAAACAAAAGGTTATTTTCAAAATACATGTAGTTGAATCAGTAAAGAAATTCAAAATTTTGGAAAAGATAAACAACAGGAGGTTGAGTTTCCAAACCGAGGGTTAATCATCCATCCTGATTTTTAAGCTAAGAAGAAAGTCAAATCATTTTTATTATTTTGTAGAAAACTGGTCACGGTAAAAGTTACAAAACAAAGAAGAACAGAAGATCAGTTAATCAAACTACTTTTAAATCAATAAATCAAGATTTAGAGCGTAAAAGAGCTACAGAGATCAGGAAGAAAGCTAGCACAAGATTGATAAGTAAAGAAGATCAGTTAATCAAACTACTTTTAAAGCAACAACAACGATTTAGAGCGTGAAAGAGCTTAAGAGACAAGGGAGAAAGCTGGCACAAGCCTGAATGCAAATAATCTGTCATTCTCACTAAGACGAGCGGCTTAGAATGTTGTTCAGAGCAAAAAAAATAAAGAGGTCTATTTTCTAAATACATAAAATTAAATCAGTAAAGAAACTCAGGTTGAATTTTCAAACCGAGGGTTAATCATTCAACCTGATTTTTAAGCTAAGAAGAAAGTCAAATCATTTTTATTATTTTGTAGAAAACTAGTCAGGGTAAAAGTTACAAAACAAAGAAGAACAGAAGATCAGCTAATCAAATTGCATTTAAATTAATAAATCAAGATTTAGAGTGTAAAAGAGCTAAATAATTATATTTATGAAAAAATGTCACTTATTTTTATAATATTATACACAATAACTATTATTTATATTATTTATAAAATTATTTAAAAATAAATGAGTGGATAATAAAAACAAATGTCAACAATTATGGATATGATGTTAACTAATAATTTTAAAATTCATTTTATAACATCTATTAGTTTCATATATTTTTAAATAAATACAAACTATTAGAATATACATATTATTTATAGTAATTATAACTTATATAAATTATTTTTAAAATTTGTATATATATATTGATTATAGTAGAATATAACAATAATATTTTATAAAAATAGTTCTAAAAAAAGTATGAAGAAATTATATTAAAATTACCATTATTATTCTCTAAATTTTATGTTGCATACATAATTATAAATATTTACATAAAATTAATATGTGATTATTATTTTCATAAAATTGATATATAATTTACATAATAATCCTTAATTTCATCTTAAATTATCTTGTAATAAAAAAATTTAATATATGCATCTACTTATTTTGTATAAAATATAAAATTCAGTAAATAAAATAAACTGAAGAAAAATCATAAATGCACATAAAAAATAAAAAGATATTAATGAAATTTTTCTCATTCTCCCAATGAATTACGGAAAAAAATTCATTAATATCTATATTATTTTCCATGTGTATTTATGACTTTTCATAGGTTTATTTTATTTACTAAATTTTATATTTCATGAAAAGCAAGTAGATACATATATTAAATCTTATTATTACAAGATAATTTAAGATGGAATTAATGATTATTGTGTATATCATATATCAATTTTGTGAAAATAGTAATCACATGTTAATTTTATGGAGATATTTATAATTATGTATACAACATAAAATTTAGTGCATGAGATAATAATAATAATAATTTTAAATACTCTTCATATTTTTCTTAGAATTATTTTTATAAAATATTAATGTTATATTCTACTAGAATCAACATATATTACAAATTTTAAATATAAGTTATAATTACTATAACTAATATGTATATATATATATATATATATATTCTAATAGTTTGTATTTATTTAAAAATATATCAAAATAATATGTTATAAATTGAATTTTGAAATAATTACTGAACATTATATTCATAATTGTTGACATTTATTTTTATTATCTACTTATTATTTTCAAATATTTTTATAAAATAATAAAAATAATTGTTGTATTGTATAATATTATAAAAAATAATAAAAAGTTTGAATATCGCTCAGAGCCAAAATAAAGAACTAGTTTCAAAATACATGAATTTGAACCAACAAAGAAACTCAAAATTTCTGAAAAGATAATCAACAGGTTGAATTTTCAAGCCGGGGGTTAATCATCCATTCTGAAAAGAAACTATTTTTTTTTGAAAAGATAAACAACAGGTGAAAACTGACCACAGTAGAAATTACAAAAGAGAGAAGAACAACTGATCAAACTATTTTTAAAGCAACGACAAAAATTTAGAGCTTAAGAGATTAGGCCGAAAGCGAAAACAAAATTGAATGTTGATAATTAATCAATCTCAGTGAGACGAGTTGTTTGAATATCGTTTAGACACAGAAAAAAAAGAGCTTATTTTCAAAATTAATGAAATTGAATCACTAAAGAAACTCAAAAATTGAGAAAAGATAAACAACAATAAGTTGAATTTTTAAGTCGAGGGTTAATCATATATCCTGATTTTTAAGCTAAGAGTAAGTCAAATCAGATTTATTATTATATAGAAAACTGGTCACATTAGAAGTTACAAAAAAGAACAGAAAGTCATTTAATCAAACTGGTTTTAAAAATTGGCCAAAAAAAACGATTTTAAAGCAACAACAAAGATTTAGAGCAAAGAGCTTAAGAGACAAGGGAAAAAGTTAGCATAAGATTGAATGTCCATAAGATCACAAATAAATGTTTATTGAATGTCAAATCAGTATTATTATTATGTAGAAAACTGGTCACAGATGAAGTTACAAAAGAGAGAACAGAAGATCAGTTAAAGAAACTACTTTTCAAGCAATAAACAAAGATTTAGAGATTAAGAGACCAAGCAGAAAGCTACAATAAGAATGAATGTAGATAATCAATCATTTTCACTGAAACGAGTTGTGGTTCACAGTTTAAAAAAAAAAAAAGAGGTTTTCAATCTTTCCAAAAACGAGTTGTGTGGTTTATACTTAATAGTATTAATGAATTAAAGAGAGAAACCAAGAATCCAGGGCTATGGCAGTCGACCGAAAAAAACGACTTTAAAGCAGTAAGCTAAAGTTGAAAGATTTTCAAATGAAGTTGTTATAGAAACCACATAGTGCAAATTAAATACTAATCATCTCTAGGATTAGGTGCAAATCATTGCAAAAGTGTTTAAAGAATATCCACTTTAGACATAGTACGTACTTGAGATGGGTGCGTCCAGATAGTCACACTCCCTAATAACAGTCTGCAGCAGTAGTACACTTCTTATACCTAATAATACCACATACCAATAACATATTGATAGAGTTTTACTACCTGCACAGAGCTAAACGAGAATAAATCCAAAAGCATCATGCCTAGCCTATTCTCAAATCCTTAAGAAAGCTAGCCTAGCAAATAACGTTTCAATATATATCTAGTCAAACTAATCTGAAGAGAGAAGTAACAAGATATAGAAAATATATTTATTAAGCTATTTTTCCTTTGTCATGGACAGAATTCTTGCAGTATAATAAATGATATGTCCATCCGTATATTGTTATTGCATTTCATAGTCAATTGTCAGTAACATACAAAGGGATCCATTCAATACCTGCTCTAACATTGAACAATGCACACTCAGTAGGTCGCTCAGGGATCACAATGTGAATAGGAATCCAAAATGGTGGATTTGGACTGGAACTGCAAGTAAAACATGAAATTAAAAATTACACTATTTAAAAGAAAAGTGGGAAGATATTATAAGCTCTTTGAAGATCTCTAAAATAAGCTTTAAATGGGATTACCCATGGAGAGATATAAAAGTGCACATATCCAAACAAAAAGTTCACAACAATGAAGATCATCCACCTTGGTATTCTGGCACAAGCTATAGTATTCAGCTTCCCTTCCGAAGAAGCTAATACTCAAAACCCTACTTTTATTGTAATAATTTTTTTCTCTTCCAAAAATACAAACTGAACAGACCCTTGAAAAAAAAATGAAAGAACAGCGCAACAGACATACCTGAAGTGTGGGATTGCTGCGCAAGAAATATCTCCTCAAAGGTTGACTTTGCACCAGTAGAACTGAATTTTGAGGAAAGCCACCTATACTGATTATTATGCAAGCAAAACTATTCAGTGTTTTGGATAATCTATTTCAAATAAGAGTGTTTTGGATAATCTATTTCAAATAAGACGATTGACACACTACGAAGCCTATATCATATTTTACTATAAATAATCAAGTTTTAAGGACACCAGCTTCACATTGACATGGTATGAATTCGGTAATCCTCAATCATTTAAAAGCTTGTTTTCATGTGGCTTTCTACTGAAATATGAGAAGAGCACACAAACAGCTGTCGAATTCAGGCAAAAACCTTGCATGTATTAGCTAGTATTTAATAGACTAGGTCAATTCATTACCCAACCGTAACGTAAAACTTGGTTAAATATACCGACCCTACCCCCAAAGGATGAGCCGAGCCGCACACCGATCCCCGCCTGTGGAAAGACTTAAGGTGAGTGGTGATCTTGATATGCAAAAACACAAACACATAGGGATGACGATCTTAATTGGATCAAAAATATCATGTCATGGGTCCTTATGATCCATCTAATCGTAGATCTCTTTCTGTGTAACACAAAAACATGATCAAAACAATCAGTCAGTCATAAAAAGAAATGGGATCAAAGGATAGTTACGTACGTACTTGAAGCAACTCTTCGATGACATTCACAAGAGTAAATTAATGGGGTCATTATGTGAAACAAACATCATGGAAATGCTTAAATTCAAACATAATAAGAGTTGAATTGGAGTTGCAGGATGCTGTCTTGCGAAAGTCCTGAATTCAAAGACCAACCTCCCGACAATTGTGGATAAATCACCTGCCAATATGCCAACCAAAAACGAAGGAATCAGCAAAATTCATGAGTACGGCATAATTCACGGTATATTCATCAAAGAATATGCACCAGCACCTCAGAAAAACAAAAAACAATAAGATCGCCAGAATGTCTTATTCACATGCTCGATCGCCAGAAAGGGAAATGGACAGATTCAGTCTACAAGCTAGGCAATCGCATCCCAAAATTCTGTTTGGCGTTTAACATGTAACAGAAGACGCTAACATAATTTGAGAATTCAAAAGGAATGGAAACTCACATGGTTGGCTCAAATCTAATGTCCGTTCAAAATATTCAACAGAATTATCTAATTTTCAACAAAGAAACAAAAGGTCACCATAAATCATTTATTTGCATAAACAGATCAATTTGTCCTGCCCCACGGAAATATTCCATTCAGAACAATATAAACTTCAAAACAAAGTATACCCAGCATACTCACGTACATTATATAACGAAAAAAACATTTCATGAGCATGAAGAATACGTACTCTTGGAACATATAATGCTTCATAAGACAGTACCTCCATATAGAGAAAATATTATATAAATCAGACCTTTATTTACCTTTCTTTAGGCATTATTTACCATCTGAAGTAAAGACTTACTGATGCTCATTCCTAATCAAGTAAAAGCTTAACAAATTAAATGATAAAGCTAAACAAAATTCACACTACATGAGAAACAAAATGCTGCTGCAAATGCATCATGAAAACTAGCAATAGCATTTTTATCTACCTCAAACAAAATCTAGTTACATAGCACCTCATCCCCTAAGCGATAAAGCACTAAGCTACTGCTCCATAAGTGGCTTCCGGGAAAACAACACATGGTAATCAAAAGATAAGTTACTTCAGAAGTATCAGGGAAATCACTATCACTCTCCTAGCCAATTAATATAAATATCAAAGATCTTGGCCAGACACAGTTCAATCAAATTCTGAATTAAACAACTCTTGATCAGCTAAACAGAACGGGTAGTACGATTCTCCGCAAGTAAGATTTTCATTTCAGTCCACGTAGTAAATATTGAAGAACTAAATGAATGAATCTTGATATAATCAACCTACCTCGGCTTCGAGCTTCGCTATATAAGCAATCAGAGTAGCTTTATCCCAGCGTTTAATCAACTCCTCATCGAAGCCAGACTCCTTGAGGCGTCTGGAAATCACATCGTTGCGGAGAGGTGTTTGAAAAAAACTAGAGGCTGGAGTCGACAACGAACTAGGAGTGATAGGGAATTGCTCCGAATGCTCGGAAAAACCCTAGAGCCAAGTAACGAGCGCGGACTGTCGGCACAAAATATACCGTTATAAATACGAGGTAGCGTACATTCTACGCAGAGAGAGTTTGGGCCTTTTTTATTGGGCTGTTTCAGAAGAACAATTGGGCTTTGAGAAGAACATATTTAACATGGTCCAGATTGTTGCCACGTGGTAAGAAAGTTAATCTTTGACTTGAAACTTCATTTTTTTTCTTCGGCAGGTAGAATAACTAATATATAACATAAGTTTTCCCATAATATTTAAATGAATTCGTAAAATGACGATCAACAAATTAAAGTGTAATGGACTTGTGCTTACCAGCGTGTTTATGATCCGAATTGCTTTCGGCCTTTGCAAGTACTTCAAGATCGACAAGTAACGACATAAGCTACTGTTCCATAAGTGGCTTATGGGATCTATGCTCTTCTGGCAGAAAATAACAGAGAAGCTCCCAAATTCCAAGTCGGGCTCCCTGAATAAATCTGTGAGAAGAGAAGCACAAGTATATGCATTCTTATATGGATTTCTGTCAATCTTTATCCTCGACACTCGAGTATGAAAAGCTTGAGCCATATTTGCAGCTTCTCTTAACCCAGTTAGAAACGCTCCATGCATTGTTGCAGGGTATCTTCTTGCAGTAGCCTCCCCTGCAAAGAAAAGTCTTCCATCTCCAACACTTTCAGCTAGGATATCATAGTCATCTCCCGATGCTTCAACTGCAACATTAGAGTAAGAGCCTAGGCAGAAGAGATCACTACCCCACCTGGTGCATACAGTCTGGACAGGCTCAGGTACATTAACCCCTTGTGGCTCATATATGCCTGCATATCAATCACATCAACAATAACTACACATCTGAGTCAAGGCAATCCCCGGAAAACATAGATATTTGAAACTTATGGTAGAAAAATAAGTTTAGTAAATGAAGATAAATAAATATTGGTGATCTAAGTAATGATAACACGCAAAAAAATTATTAACAAATCATCTATAGAATAGATACATATATTGTTCTCTCATGAAACATATGTTTTATGATCATAGCCTATCGCCCACTTAGTCAATAAGAAAATTCATTTACCCTTAAGAATCTGAAGAACGCGAGTCACGGCATCAGTCGGGGGCATGCTCTCAAACTTATGTGCAGATTCCCCTGCTACAAGTGCAATCAAGAGAGGACCACCAGCTACAGTTGCATAGCTGTAAAAGAGAAAGAACTGTTCTCTAGTGCTTGAATCATCCGTTAGATGACCAAAGGTATCAAGGTCCGTGCCCCAGAAAATGTAAGGAAAAAGCATTGCGACTTTATTTAGTAACCCGAATCCCATCCTTTTTATTCCATCAAGCTTTCTCTGAGGCAACTCCGGTATAAACTTAATAGAGCCACTCTTCAAAACCCCAAGAGGAACAGTGCAAAGAGCCATATCACCCTCAAAGACCTGATTACCAGCAACGACCTGAGCACCGTCGGGGCCATATCTAATATTACTGGCAGTTGTACATTCTCTGCTAAAGCTTCAACAAGCTTCCCATTCCCTCCATGTAGAAAACAGTGGTCGCCTCCCATATCATAAGGATCGTCTTGGTCCCAAAAAGCAAGGGAAATTTTGGAGAGCAACCCAGCATTAGCGTATTCCAAATTGGCAAAATGCCAATTAATCAAGTTCATTTCTTCAGCATTCACAGCATCCCAATGAACTTGCCTAAAAGTCTCCATTGCAGCCCCAAGTGAGATGTCCACAGAGACATCCCTCATCAATTGTCTAAGTTGGCTAGCCTTGTCCAAAAGTCTGTTAAACGCAGTCTCCACCTTCAAATCCATATCAGGATCAACTGGCTTCCCTGCAACACTACAAAGAGGGCACTTGTCCCTCACTTTATGAAGTACATGCTCTAATTGGCGAGCAACGATTCCCAGTGGGTTACCTAGTATCCCTGTTAAAACACTACCTCCTAAATCTGCAGCAGCAGAGAGCCTACTGACCCCTCCTCCCTCCATTTTCTTCCTATAAACCCTTGCACCAGCCCTCTTCCTACCTCCTAACTCGTAGTCTCGTTCTCGTAGTCAGTCCATGAATGAATAAATAGGCCCAAAACAGTTACACCTTTAAACCCAAATCCACCGCATCACTCACAATCATCATTTGCAGATTTTCATCTCTTCCATTTGCTGATTCAGAGTTCATCCATTCATTCCATCCATGAGCACTTGAGCAGTTCTTTTCTTTTCTAGATGAAACCTGTAATGTAAATGTAGATAACAATAATTAATAAAAAGAAACGGTATCTAATCGGCAGATCTGAAAGTTGAAGCCTTTGTCTGCACTTTTAGAAGGAAGGAAAGAAGAACATACCCATCTTTCCCCTCACCCGCAAAGCATCTATCTTGCTGGAGAATCTCTGTCTCTGATATTTAGGGTTTTATATTTATTATTTACAATGATTTTCTTGCATAGGTGAGTTTATGTCCACCTAAAAGTTGTGCTAGTAGGGTTAGGAAGATGCAACAAAAACAGCACATAATACCTATATGGTTAGCATTTTAAGGTTATAAATCAGCAATTAACCAATCAGTCCATGTTATGATCTGAAAATTAACTTAAAATGTGCAATCAACTCATGCCTAATAGATACACTGTTCAGATAGACTCTTTTCCATGCCTAATAGATATCTTCATACTTTATTCTTTCCTGCATTTGTTTTTTCTTATGGAGTTGGATGGCACTCTCCCTTTGTTTAAGTTATTGGCTTGGCATCCATTCCATGAGGAATATTTTGTCAGTGGCAGTTATGACGAATCCATCTTTCATCGCTATGATATCATACAGCTGCTAAAATGTTATAATGAACAAATGAAACAACCTTCAGATGTGTTATAAACCTTCAGAGCTGCTATAAGATTCAGAGCGATTCATAGTTGTTCATCCATTACAGCCGTTAAAATCTCCATTTGTTCATTGGAACAAATGAATTGGCTTGCAAGGATGCCGGTATGCATTGGCAGGATTTCAATGGGTCAGATTCCATTCCTAATCTACCAGGTAATAAGATTGCTCACCTTTTATCGAAACCGCCGAGCGACCAAAATTCGGAGCGAGCGAGAAGAACTCGGATGGAGCGAGCGAGATGAATTTGGAGCGACTGAGCTGAGCAATTCACAATTCACAATTGAACAGAATTAGGTTTCCTTACAGTTGCCCATCTCAGTAAGACTTGTATATAACAGAGAAACAATTTTAACAAGAATAAAAAAAACAAGTTGATACGCTAAAAAATATAAAGGAAAAAAGCACAAGGGTTTTAGATGGTTTCCTCTGGTTGTTGACCTCGTACTCTTCGGTGACACGCTCCAGTCTGAAGAGTTCACAGTGCCCTAGCCTGGTTGTAGAAATGTTGTCTATAGAAGGGGTAACTGATGCTCCTGTGCACCTGGATATTCGCTCGAGCAAAGGCCTTTTTCCTTTTCAAGCAGATATCCTTTTAATTCATAATTCACGGTTGCTGTCATGGGTTTGTCCTGGGCTACAAAGATAATTGAGTCCATTTATTGTATTCAATACAAAACAGATATATTTTTTTAAGGAGATATAAATCCCTTGCAAATGAATACATTTTCTGAGGAGCAATAAATCCCTTACAAAATTTAGGATTGAAAAATGTAATTAGTGATGGATTATCCTTAAAAATATTTATAAGGAAAATCCGTCACAAAATATCTTCATTATTTCTCTAAAATCTTTTCCTAACAAATATGTAAGAATGGTAGTAAGGAAAATATATTTTGTGAGGAATTTCCCTAATTATTATTCTCCTCACTTAACCCTAACAAATCCCTTACAAATAGTTGTAAATTTAAATGTATTATTTCCCTTGCAAAATTTCCTTAACAAAAACCTGATTTTCATGTAGTGAAAGGAGGGTTGACTTGGCTGAAGAACCATCGAAAGTTTGTGTGTTTTTGAATTGTTCTTGACTTTGTTATTGTTTACAATATTCTAAGAGTCGTACCTTATAAATTCATAATAACACGAACAACGTGGGAATACACTAACACACGAATCGATCAAATGCCACCTACTCCCGTATATAGACCACGCCTCTTTGTTTCTTTAATGAGTTTCTCTTGTATAAATACTTGCACCATTGACAAACACTTCTTATCACAACCTTCTTCCATCCTCAACTTCTTCTGCAGCCAGAAAAGAGTTCAAATTAGTCTCAAATGTCTGCAGAGAAGATGAGTTCCAAAATCTTATTTTTGCTCTTTTGCATGACTGTCATCTCACATGCCGCATCTGCAGGTAGCTCCCTCAAAGTAGGGTTTTACAGCTACACTTGCCCGTTGGCAGAACGCATTGTTGCCAATGCTGTGGTCAAAGCTGTCTCCAAGAATCCAGGGTTTGCTGCTGGTCTCGTCAGGATGCATTTCCACGACTGCTTCGTTAGGGTTCGTTCGTGTATATATATACTAATCACAGCATAAACTGCGTGTTATCACCAACTCCTTACTTCCATATTATATATGTTTGTTTCTAATCAGATAATGTTAACCCCTAAACCCTAATTAATGAAACCCCATTGATGATTTCAGGGTTGCGATGGATCTGTGCTTCTGAACTCGACAAAAGGAAACTTGGCTGAAAGAGACCACCCTGCTAACTTCCCGAGCTTACGAGGGTTTGAGGTGATCGACGAAGCCAAGGCACAGATCGAGGCCATTTGCCCTAATACGGTTTCATGCGCAGACATCCTTGCTTTTGCTGCTCGTGACAGTGCACACGTGTCTGGTGGAATATACTACAACGTGTTTGGTGGACGCCGGGACGGACGCATCTCTCGCTTCGCCGAAGTGACTCAAAATTTGCCACCGCCAACCTTCAACGCCCAACAGTTGATCGCTAACTTTGCAAGAAAGGGTTTGTCAGCGGATGAAATGGTCACCCTCTCGGGCGCACACTCGATAGGGGTGTCTCACTGCTCCTCTTTCTCGTTCAGACTCTACAATTTCAACGCGACTTACCCTCAAGACCCGTCCCTCGACAAAGTTTATGCAGCTTTCTTGAAGACAAAGTGCCCCCCACCAAGCAATACTACTGGGACTACGCAAAATCCGACCGTAGCCCTTGAAGCCGTGACACCAACCCGTCTAGACAATATCTACTACAAGGAACTCACCAAGAAGCGAGGACTACTTGTGTCGGACGAAACACTGTTCTTGAGCCCTCAAACTTCGGGAATGGTCTGGAACAACGCTAATAACTATGGCAATGTCTGGGCTGCAAAGTTTGCTAAGGCGATGGTGCATATGGGTTCTATCGACGTCCTCACAGGGAAGCAAGGCGAGATAAGGAAGAAGTGCAGCATCGTGAACTAAAATGACGGTGATGATTTGATCATTAATTGTTTCTTTGATTTGGTTTACAGTAACACTGATGCTTGTCTCTCTTCCTTTTCCACGAATCTTAAGAGTTTAAACATAATTTGCTGCCAGTGATTCTTGTATCAAGTTGTTTGTTTCATCGATATGCGATAATCGGAAATATATAGGAAAACTCAATCTCTTAATGCTATATTTGTCGGAATAAAATGCAAATAAGTCAAAAATGCTAGAAGATTAGACACTAAATGTCAAAATGCAAATATGGCAAGATCTGAAATATTGAAAAGTAGAAAAGTATAGTGGACATACATGGCCTCCACTCATTAATAGTTGAATTATCAACAAAGTAGAATAGTAATCCTTCTATAAGTAAATGTTAGAAGTTGCACTCATTTGCAAGAATATCAATGAAAGAGTTTAGTTTTACACTTTGTTTTACCTTAGCCAACATAGTATCAGAGTAGGAATACAATCCATCCTAGGACTGTGTTCTTTGTTTTCTGGTTGCTCATCATATACCATAAAACCGAACCTGATCAAGCCAACATGTCCGATAGTGAAAACCATTCCCAAACCCCTACCCAAATCGGGTCAGGTCTGAGTGTTGAAGACCTAACCCTCAAAATAGCCAACCTACTCAAAAAGGGCTTAGCCTCAACCAAAAGCAGTCCAAAGACTTACTAGAAACAATTACGGTGAGTACAAAACTGAACGGCCAGAATTATCATCTCTGGGCCAGATTGATGCAAATCGCCATTGGAGGAATGGGCGAATGCAACATCTCACCGGAGACCCGGAACCCCCTAACCGAACCGAACTAGGACACGAAAGGTGGAAACAAGACGATTTGGTCGTCTTTTCGTGGCTGATCCAAAACATTGATCCGCGACTAGCAAACAATGTTGCACACTACCCTACGTCTGGGATCTATGGAAAGCATTACAAACAACGTACGGTAGTGGTAAAGACTCGTTGCAAATTTTTTATTTACATAACAGGGCTACAAAAATGATGCAGGGGACATCGACACTTGAGGAATTCTGGCTTACGATGCAATCCCTATGGGGAAAGATCGAAGCCAGAAGACTGAATCCTATGATATGCAACCATAACATCACAACATATAAGTCCTCTGACAGGATCGAACACCCTCAGTCGAGGAAGCATATGCTTCCGTCCGAAAGGAGGCCGCCCGACTCCAAATCCTCGGAGCGGCAACCACCGATGGACCAGCATCAGGATCGGACTATGGACTACAAGCTAGGGGTGAAATCATGGCATCAACAAATATATCTAAAGGCAACCGCAACAACACACATATTCGGTCGGAATCAGCCGGGAAACCTAGCGGATCGTCACCCCGATTGGACAAGAGCAAGCTAAAATGTACACACTATGGAAAAACGAGGCATACAAAGGAAGGATCTTTCCAACTCGTGGGTTACCCAGAATGGTGGGACGAAAACCGCGCGGAGAAGGACCGCAACCGAGTCGCCGTCGTCGTGGGCAACACCTCAGCCACCAGCACAGGAGGCAGCACCGGCCAATCGGAGGAGAAATCTGGAGGAGGAGCAGCCGCATATCGCTGGCCTTCGTCACGACCACCAGCTCCTGAGAGCAACCCCCCCTTCGCCGGAATGGTTGGGTTCGGAGGAAACCCGAACCACATCGGAGGAGGAAGTCCTGGAGAGGGCAGCTGCGACGCAAGGCTGGGGCGTGGCTCACCGGAATGGAACGGGAACCACCACGAAAGGCTCGGCGGAGAACGGTTCTGAAACCCTAGCGGAGCTCCTCTCCTAGAAGACAGCTGCAAAGAGCAAATGGGGGGCAGCTTCTCCAAATGGGACGGACACAAGCAAGGTAAACGAACTTGAAAATTAATTCCAAGTCCTTCTACTCCTAACCCTAGCAATTTTCACCCCGAATTTATAAAACATGACAAAATAGCCCCTGATTATTCAATTCAGTCCCTCAACATGTGACACAGGCTTTTTCAGTCTAGAATAAAAACGGACTGAAAAATCACAAGTGGATTTTTAACTGCGGGGCGATAGATACTATGACATATGATTCAAGTGATCTTATGAATATTGTGAGATCACATATTGAATATATTAAAACGGCACATGGAGGGAAGACACCGGTTACAGGAATGTGAACAATATAAATTTCTCCAACTTTGAGGATATCAAATTGTCTCCTAGTTCCAACTCTCTCGAATAAACTGTTATCAATCTCTCATGTCACTAAAAAAATGAATTGTACTATGGTGATGAATCGAGATTTCTTTGTGTTGCAGGATATCCAAACAGGGATGATTATTGGGCGTGACACTGAACGTGTGGGTCTATACTACGTTGATGAAGTGGCTCAACAAGGTTCAGTATTGCTTGTTCATGGGACTACAGAAAGAGAGGTGTGACTATGACATAGGAGATTGGGTCATCCATCCTCGGGTTATCTAAAACTCTTGTTTCCCCAGTTGTTTTTGAATAAGAATAATGCTCTTTTTTGTGAGACTTGTATTCTTACAAAAAGTCATAGACAAACTTTTAAGTCAAATTGTACTCGAATGGAGTCTATTTTTTCTATAGTTCATTCTGATGTGTGGGGTACAGCACCTATATCTAGGAGTCAAGGTATTAGGTATTTTGTGTTGTTTGTTGATAATTGTACTCGCATGACATGTGTATTTTTTTAAACAAAAATATGAAGTATGACAAATTCATTCACTTTTTCCAAATGATCCAAAACCACTTTCAGAAAAAATTTCAAGTTTTTCAGTCTGATAATGGACGGGAATTTGTCAACCAACAAATGAATACATTTTTTTTCAGAAAAGGGATTATTCATCAGACTTCCTGTCCCCACACTCCTGAACAAAATGGTGTGGCAGAAAGAAAGAATCGAATACCCCTTGAAATAACAAGATCCCTCCTTATCGAGTCCAAAGTACCTAAGTTTTTCTGGTCTGAAGCTGTTGCTACAGCCACGTATTTTCTAAATAGACTTCCCACAAAAATCCTACACCTCCGTACACCAATGGACGTTTTTTTTTAAATTACCAAAATACCCCTGATCCTTAGCCTAACTCCTCGCATCTTTGGATGTTCGGTGTTTGTCCATATACTAAAAAATGACCGCACAAAATTTGTTCCATGTGCAGTCAAATGTGTGTTTGTAGGGTATAGAGTTAATTAAAAAGGATATCGGTGTTATGATCCTAAAAATCGTCACATGTTCATCAATGTGAACTGTGATTTTCCGGAAACCGAATACTTCTACCACCAATCTAGCGTTCAAAGGGGGAATCCTACAATCGATCCACTAGATTGGGTAAGTAGTCCGTCAAATCCAAATCGTTTCCATGATAGTCAAAGTCTCTCTTATGATGGTCCACCAGAATTGGCAAGTCAGACCTGTGAGTCATCTATTGACACGTTAGTAGAGACAAGCGAACTAAGGGTCACAACTGATACTCCTTCGTTTGAGGTATCCGAGACAAATCCGGTAAGCCCGTCTGAAACTCAAAATATCAATATTATTGAAAATGTTGATATCGAAGAGTTTCAAGAATAGGAGGAACCAATAACGGAAGGATATAAGTTACCTCCAAGAGAGAATCGAGGGCGACCACCGAGGAGATACACACCGGAGAGGGAATCAACAAGATCCAGATATCCGGTGGCCAATGGAGTAAGGGGGAGGTTAAGTGAGGAGGAAAATGCATTCACAATGTCTATCCTCTCAGAAGAAATCCCAAGGACGGTCAAAGAGGCCCAACAATCCAAGAAATGGCAACAAACTATGGATCTCCAAATGGAGGCACTGGAGAAGAATAAGACATGGGAGATGTGCAGGTTACCGGGTGGAAAACAAACCGGTAGGCTGCAGGTGGGTGTATACTATCAAATACAGGCAGGGTGGTTCTGTGGACAGATATAAAGCAAGGGTGGTTGCAAAAGGATACACTCAGACATATGGAATTGACTATTCCGAAACATTTTCACCAGTAGCTAAAATAGACACAATCAAAATATTGTTGTCTATAGCTGCGAACAAAGACTGACCACTCCACCAGTTTGATGTGAAGAATGCATTTCTTCACGGAGACCTTGAAGAATAAGTGTATATGGAGGTTCCACCAGGATACACAAATGAAGGTCAAGAAGGAAAGGTGTGTCGACTGAAAAAGTCACTTTATGGCCTGAAACAATCTCCCCGGGCGTGGTTTGGAAGATTTACTATAGTCATGAAGACATATGGTTATAAGCAAAGCAACTCAGATCACACCTTATTCTTGAAAAGGATGGGAGAACGAATAACCTGTTTGATAATTTATGTCGATGATATGATTATTACAGGGAATGATCCAGAAGAAATAAAAGAGGCTGAAGAAAAATCTGTTTGAGGAATTCGAAATGAAGGACCTCGAAAATCTAAAATATTTTCTTGGGATTGAGATACTAAGGTCAAAAGAAGGGATCTTTATATCTCAGAAGAAGTATATTTTGGATTTCCTGACACAGACAGGAATGTTGGAATGCAAACCGGTCAATCATGGTCTACGCGTAACAGAAGGGGCGAAACTAGCAGATAAAGAACGATATCAAAGGCTAGTTGGCAAACTTGTATATTTGTCACATACTAGACCAAACATTGTTATGCAGTTGGAGTAGTAAGTCAGTTCATGCATCAATCTCAAGATGATCACATGGAAGCAGTCATGAGGATAATGAGGTATTTAAAAAGCACTACAGGACATGAAGTTCTATTCCGAAGAAATGGTCATCTAGAAATACAAGGGTACACAGATGCAGACTAGGCTGAAAATCCAGTTGATCGAAGATCCACATCCGGGTATTTTACCCTGATTGTAGATAATCTAGTAACATGGATGAGCAAGAAGCAAAATGTGGTGGCTCTATTAAGTGCAGAGTCAGAGTTCCGAGGAATAGCAAGAGGACTCACATAGATACTATGGATAAGAAGTCTAATGACAGAGATAGGTTTTCGCCCAACTGGATCCTGTGAACTGCTATGTGACAACAAGGCAGCTATCAGTATTTCAGAGAATCTGGTTCAACATGATCGGACCAAGCATATTGAAGTGGACAGACACTTCATCAAAGAAAACCTCGAAGCTGAGAATATCAAATTACCATTTGTTCGCTCCGAGTACCAACTGGCAGATATACTTATTAAAGCAGTAAACTCTAAATCAGTTAGAGAAGTACTGAGCAAGTTGAGTATCGGAGATCCGACCACTCAACTTGAGGGGGAGTGTCAGAATAACAGAAATGCAAATAAGTCAAAAAGGCTAGAAGATTAGACAGCAAATGTCAATGCCAAATTGCGCTGCAACTTCAAGAACAGATCCACAGTATGGAAATTGAATCTGTCATATTTCAGATACCGTAGATCTGCAGGCAGCAGCTAACTCTTCATCTGCTTAATTTCCGTCTTTATCACAACAATGAAGCAACACAACATCTCGACTGGGTAGTTTCTGGTATGACATTGCTGCCTTTCATGTCAGCATATGTCATATACTATGTGTCCAACTTCAACTTCTATAATTTGCAGAATATTCCATTGCCATTTGCAGGAGGGGGTATATATGTATATGGAGAACGCCAAGAATAACAAGATAATGTTTTATTATTTGCTGCCAAAGGAAATTTAACGTTTATACTATTAGTGCTGAAAATTATTTTCAATTAAGGGAAATATTCAACACCTACTGTCTAAACATTCGTACACAGTCAACGACCTAAAAAAATCATGTGAATGCATCAGAGAATATACCCCAAACGTCTAAGATGCATTCATCGAATTTCCACTTTATTTGACTAAGTTTCTTTCTTTTGAATGGTGAACTGAAAGTTTGGGATAAAAAATTCTCTTAAAATAAGTTTGGGATGTCAATTTTATAATAAAAGTTCTCATTTTCCCACTGGAGTGGAGTCTCAATCCTAGAAGTGTGGAAAACAGGAAAAGTTACCCAAACGTCGTCGTTTGGTCGTAAAGGAAGCTGGACCTTTTATTTTATTTTTTTTTCTATTCTTAATATCTCTGTTGTCCTCGGTCGGTGCCTCTCCTTCGTCTCTCTCTCTCCTCACCGATCTTCAATTAATCTTACCAGGTAAGAAATCCAACACGGAGGTACTCTGATTACAGAATGGGCTGAATCTTTGGATCCAATGTTGCTTTTGATTGTTCTGGCATTGGATCGAGATCTATCTCTGTTACTGTTGGATTCAGCTGCATTGTATTTTTGTTTATCAAATTAGTCGGATGCGTTGTCAGAAGCTAGATATAATATATGTGCAATTTCTGTCAAAGTTTTTTGTTCTGTATCGTTAAATTTCATGGATCATGTTTTCGTTCATAAACTCTCACGTTCATAGTAAATGCATCTCAATTATGGATCCGTCAACAGAATAAAGGTCTCGGTCCCATTGACTGGCAATATCTTTTAGCAAATCGATCTGGATTTGGTAGTGTTTCTTTTGTTTTGATCGTAATGCTATCTCATTGTGCTTCTTTTTGCTTGAAACAGTGGTTCGACTGCTAAAATTCTGAAATATTCCAGTTCTGTATACATAATACTCTTGATTGACCAAATGCGATTTCAGATAGATCTGAACTTTACAATTTGGTTGCTTGAATTATGTTTCATCATCTACACTTCAAAGCTGTTTAAAATTTGAATGTAGAGGCTATATCCTGGTTTATGTCAAGGAATGTTGTATAATTTGGTGATTGATTTGACAGAGTTGAAGATGGGTCTGTCCTTCACTAAGCTTTTCAGTCGTCTCTTTGCCAAGAAAGAGATGCGCATTCTCATGGTGGGTCTCGATGCTGCTGGTAAGACCACTATCCTCTACAAGCTCAAGCTGGGAGAGATTGTTACCACCATTCCAACCATTGGTAAGTTTGACACTACAATTTTTTATTATATATGTATTTTATTTCAATTTTTTTTTTTGAACAATGGTTCTGCTTCTGTATCTGTGTGATGTCTGATCATATGCACAGGATTCAATGTGGAAACTGTTGAGTATAAGAATATCAGCTTTACTGTCTGGGATGTCGGGGGTCAGGACAAGGTATAGAAGCTGGTTCTGTTTACATATTTATGTTTTGTTTAAATTTGTGACTAGTGGTGACAATTCTGTGCTAATGCGTGGATTCGTGTAATTAGTGTCTCTTCTTTGAAAATGTTAGGATGCTTGTGTATGTCATTTAGGCCAATCGTTCCTATAGCTTTTAATATTCTAAAGTCTTAACTAGTTAACGTCATTAACCTACATACGGGAAAGTAATAATTTTATGCTGACTGAATTCTAGGGATTGTCGGGGAGGAAATTGAGCTTTGTGGTACACTAATATAGATTAAATATTCTATTTTTTACGGTGATAAGTCTGGACCAGCTCTCAGTAATTGAGTTCCGCGGTAGATATTAAATAAGCTCTGCCCCTCCAAAGTTTTTCCTTAATTTCCCTATTTTCGTTTTTTATGAAACAACAAGCTAAGATGCTTTATAAAAAATAAATGAGCATGTTTTTAACTCTGTGCTCATTTTGATAAACTGAAATATGGTGGCATTCTCTCGTTTCAGATCCGACCTCTGTGGAGGCATTACTTCCAGAACACTCAAGGACTCATCTTTGTAGTGGATAGCAATGACCGAGACCGTGTTGTTGAAGCCCGAGATGAATTGCACAGGATGCTGAATGAGGTATTGTTGCTGTTTCCCAGTAATTTTCTACTTACCTATTAGCATATGATCCTTATCTAATGAATCTTTTATCAGGATGAACTGAGAGATGCTGTGCTACTTGTGTTTGCAAACAAGCAAGATCTTCCAAATGCAATGAATGCTGCTGAAATTACTGATAAGCTGGGTCTCCATTCCCTCCGACAGCGCCACTGGTAAGTTACTTTAAGAAACTTATTTGCTCCCCGTCATGAACAGCTATCTCATGTGCATCACATTCATGCTGTTGGCACCATTCAGGTATATCCAGAGCACATGTGCCACTTCTGGTGAAGGGCTGTATGAGGGTCTTGACTGGCTCTCAAACAACATTGCAAACAAGGTACATGTTGCTATTTTATGGGCTTATCAGCATGATACGCTATAGAAACATTTCCCTGGCAAATAGATTGATAGTCTTCTTCCATGTAGTATTAAAAGTGCGTTGAGATCAAAACACTGTGCCATTGAAATCTCCTCTGTTATTTCTGCAGGCATAATTGTCTGATCTGCAATTTGCATTGGTTGCTTGCGGCCGTAGAGGCCACACCCGTTTACTTGTTATCCCCTCCTGTGTTTAGGTTCATATGTCTGGAGGGTACGATTTTACTTGTTTTAGGGTTTATTGTTTTGCCACACTTCCTTGTTTGATGGTTGGTTATATTTTGTTACTCACATGGTGGTTTTCAACCTGCATTGCTTTGCGAGTTACGTCTTCTTTAAAGATGTTTATGTTATAAATGCGATAGACATATGTTAGTATCGATTCTCTCCACACACACTGCAATCGCAGCTTCAGAAGAGAAAACGATTGAGAGAGAATTAGGTTTATGTGGTAACACCCCTTAGAGGTAACTTCCACGTGGTTTGGTTCATTTATTGATGAAAAATACAATGTTACAGAATATGTATACATTGAGAAATACAGTACAACCTACAGGTTAGGGACTCCATTAATACATAAACTAACATTACATATTAATCAGACTTCACTTCCTAACAACATCAATCCATGAATTGTCCTCAAGGCTTGTAATTCCATAATCTGTGTCGGTCATGTGTAAATCATTGTCTTATGTGATTGCTTCAAATCCTTTTTGTTTAATCTTCATGAAAAAAGTAGTAACACATTGTTAACTGGAATCCAATAACACAAAGATGATTGTACTCTTCATGGACATAAGCTTATCTCATAATCGTGCGATTAATATAAGAGAGATTCATACCGAATCCCTTGGCAGTGGAGGATTAACTTACTGACGACCATGGATATCTATAAAATGTCATCGTGGAGTCTTCAGAAGAGTCAAACATTGTCCGATTCAGGAGATTTAAAGTCAACACAGTTTCACTAATTAAGCCAAATCATGTATTGTGAATCAATGAGCAAGTCAACACAATGTGCATTCTGCTAATTATATAATTAGTGAAACATAATCTCTAAAAAGGACGATCCACGCTCTCACAATCATTTGATATAATTTTTTTTTATAATAATATAAATATTATTGATTAAAAAGGTGTATAATATATATACACACTTAAAATTAGGCAAAGGTTGACAATTCTAGATGTCCACAACGTAGAAAAATCAAAAAATGTATCTGGTTAGATGTTAGTCTAAACTGGTTTGTAATTTGGTCCTCTACTCGTTTGACATTTGACCAATTTTCGATCACCAAACCCCACAAATCTCTTGATAAAAATATATTAAATATTTTCATTTACAAATTCAGACTTACTAGAAAATTGATTAAATCTTATAACTATCTTTATAGTATCGGATTATGCAAATTTATCTTCGGAATATAACATTAAAAGCAGGAAAAAACACTAATTAAAATATGGAAATTAATCTAAGTTACTATAATCATCATATCATCTTTATATTCGGTCTATTTTATTTCAATCTACCCAATATGACATTACTTTTATAAATTAATTATAGTTAGCCTCCTGTTTTCGTGTCCCTTTTCTACGATATTTATGTATGCATATAGAATAGAACGATGCACGAATACATTTGGTAATAGGGTGGATAATTCTGATGTAAAATATATATATACCGTTTATTTGTTCATACACCTTTCTCCAGTGTTATCATAATCGGACCGGACTCCTATCTGGTTTGGTTCAGCTAAAAGATTGACTTGCATAGTAATAATGTTTGAACTGGTATGAACCAGTTAATTTTGCAAAAAACGATCAAATTTTTTAAAATCAATCAATTTCCGGTTCGTTTTGTTTTATTTCCTTTTTCGGGAGAGGAGAGGTAGTCTGGGAAGAGGGGGGGCTGGAGTGGACGGAAGGGCTGTGAATATGAAAATAGTTTATTTTTAAAACTTATAAACAATAAATCACACATTAATCAGATTCGGGCGTGTTGAATCGAACAAACTGGGAACCGATCTTTCGCTGGTTCGATTTTATGTTATATATATATATATATATACATACATATATATAATAAAATATTAATGGATCGCGTCGTGAGCAAATATATTTCTATTTATAGAGTTTTAGTTGTTAATTCACAGTTGTATTTTTTTTTAGTTGTACTAACCTTAGAGTCTAGAAGTTGCCATCATTTTCACATGCTGTAAATACATTATTAATTAAATTAGATTAGGGTCTGTTTGGTCGACATAATAGGACACTGTGTAGGTACTTTCTAGTTTCTAAAGCTGCTCTCAAAATGGTCGTTTGCTATGTGCGAACCTCCACTGTGTTGAAAAGTCAAACTGTATAGTCATTATGCAAATTATTATATATAATAGTAATAGATATCGCGCGTATTTCAAATTCTGATACTTTATGGACAGATTGTGGTGTGGTCAACTTAACTGTACAAAGGTCTTCACTCTATATAATCCATCTTTCCAATCTCTTCTCCCTCAATCCAGTCTCTCTGCCGAGACAAATCCAAGTATCTTCTTCTGCTTTCTTCAACACAGAACAATTCAAAACCCTAAACATAAATCAAACACCACACACCATCCATGGATTTCTACCAGACAGGGTTCTGTTCTTCTGCAGCTTTTATACAAGAACAAGAAGATATTACTGAAGATGTCAAGAGAGGTCCATGGACTGTGGAGGAGGACTCCGTGCTCATGAACTATGTCATCAGTCATGGGGAAGGACGTTGGAACTCCGTTGCTCACAAAGCTGGTAATTTTACGATACCCAATTATAAATAATGAAAAACAATCACAGAAAAATAGGTTTTTTCTGAAGCTTTTCTTGTTTACTAATTAATGCAGGACTGAAACGAACTGGAAAAAGTTGCAGACTTAGATGGTTGAATTACCTGAGACCCGACCTTCGGCGAGGAGACATGACCCCTCAAGAACAGCTTCTCATTCTGGAACTCCATTCGCGTTGGGGAAACAAGTGGTCAAAAATGGCGCAGTACTTACCTGGTAGGACTGATAACGAGATAAAGAACTACTGGAGAACAAGAGTTCAGAAGCAAGCGAAGCTACTCAACTGTGACGTGAACAGCAAGAAATTCCAAGATGCGATGACATACGTGTGGATGCCTAGACTTAGGGAGCAGATAGCGTCGGGAAAAACCCAACCCTTGGCACTTATGTACCCTGAACCCATAACCATGGCTATAACAACGTTTGACCATGTTGTTCAGATGAATCAACATCAGGGGTTCGCTGTTCATGGCTCCACGAGCTTCTTGCCCGAAATGTCGGTTTCACACTCGGATAACTCTTCTCTCAGACTCATTTCTGACCTATTTGACGGCTATATCCAGAGCTCATCACCGAAAATGGGCTCGGTGGCTCACCTGACATATGACCATGCGATTCAGATGGTTCAACCTCTTTTGGATGCTCCTGAATCCTCGAGCTTCATACCTGAGATTTCGTCTTCTACATCTAACAACTCTTCACTCAGCCATGTAACCCTAGTTTCTGACCTATCATCAGAGGGGCATAACCGGTGGATTCCAGTTTATGAAGACTGTAATGCATGGCTTGGAGGTGCTTGTGATGGTGGAGATAACTTGTTGATGAGCATGGACGATTGGTGGAGTGAGGAGAACATGAGATTCTTGCAGGAACAGCTTTCTGATGAAGGTTTCTGAGACGTTGTTGCTTGTCCATGCCTGCATGCTTTGAAATTCAGAAAACCCTAATAGAAAGAATCGTTTTTTTCAAATAAAAATTATGAAATATCAATGTAGATTTTAAGAGATTTTATGTGGCACCAACTTAGGCCACATTCTTCTAGCCATTCATTCTTTGTAGAACAAATGGTGTTAAAATAGTAGTTTCACTAATTTTGGTATATTTTTGAATATGAGTTCTTATCTTCACATTGAAGAAGATTCTGTGGTATATATTAAGTAATGAGGATGTTGAAGTGAGTTGAAGACTGCCACAGCATTCTTCTACAAATTTATACTTATTAAAAAATTAATTAAGATATAACACATTTTCTAATTATATGTTAAAATATATATATTTAAAAAATGATTTGACAAAATTTCAACACATTATCAACAAAACAAGCCAATGGATAGCAAGCATTTTTGGGCAACTAAAGTTGATGGATAGATGTGGGGATCAAGAGACGACTAAGGAAAATCCACTGGAAGTCTTGGGGAGCCATGGCGATCCCTAAGTCGGAAGGGGGGTATGGATTTCGTGATATGCAGGATTTCAACAGAGCTATTTTGGCCAATATGGCCTCTCGGATTCTGGAGGAACCAAATGCTCTCTGGGTTAGGGTCCTCAAAGGCCTTTATTTTCCATCGTGCTCATTCTTGCAGGCATCCCCGGGTAGTAGAGCCTCTTGGGCGTGGGCAAGCATGCTCGAGGGAAGAGCCGTGTTGATGCGTAGTGGGAGGTGGACTCTCGGGGACGGACAGACTATTAGGGCATTCACTGACAGATGGGTTCCAACCCGCACACAGACCTCGATCCGGCCTCTTCTCCCGACACCCATTTCGGCGGAGCTGCGGTTGGCGAGCCTCTTTCGGTCAGACGCGGCTTCTTGGGACATCGATGCAGTCCGGAACCTTGTCCATCCTAATGACGTTGCCGACGTGCTTGCTGTCCCAATCCCTATCATGACGAGGCCGGATCGGCTACGGTGGCCGTTCTCTAAGGATGGTAACATTTCGGTTCGGTCGGCCTACCACTCCCTACATCAGGGGGGCCAACCTCAGGTAAATCTCAACCGTCACCCGGTCCTAGATCTCCCTCAGGTGTGGAACGCAATTTGGAATGCGGATGTGTGGCCAAAAATTAAGGCCTTCATGTGGAAACTAGCCAACAATGTCTTGCCCACTAGACACTCCTTGGCGCGTCGAGGGGTTCAATTGGATGCTAGGTGCCCCCAGTGCCGAGCGCCCGAGTCTCGCGAACATCTCCTATTTGGCTGCCCTTGGACTCGGCAAGTATGGGCCCATTTCATTTCCCAGGACTCTATCGACAACGGGACTCTATCGGTGGAGGGGTGGCTAGCCGAAGCCACCCACTTCACGTCACGGCCCGACCTTAGGCGGTCCGACTCTTGGAGGATGATCATGATCGCGTGCTGGTGTATTTGGAAGGCGAGGTGCCGCCTCGCCTTTGACAACATCCATCCGAGAGCTGATTCTATTGTCTTGGAGGTTCGGTCCAATCTCTCACTTGGATACCGCTCGGCTGACCGAAGTCGCCTTCCACCTACGGTCACGGCGTGGTCGAGGCCTCCACCAAACTCAATTAAGATTAACTGTGACGCGGCTTGGAATGGTTCGTTGATGATGGGGGGTCTCGGGGTCATCGCGCGGGACTCGCTCGGCAACGTCATGGGCGGCAAGGAGGCCCTTATCACTTCGGCCTCGGTCGAGGAATGTGAGGCCGAGGCAGTTATTATGGCGGTTAGATTGGCGTTGGATAAGGGTTGGACTAAAGTCATTATCGAGACCGACGCGTCCATCGTCATTGATCACATTCACAATAGAAGCTTCTCGTGGCGTGTGGAGACAATTTTGGCAAACGCGGTTTCTCTTGCGACCTCTATTTCCGATATCGTGTGGGTATTCACTCCTAGATCCGCAAACTTGTGTGCGGATTGGATTGCGAGGCATGTTCTCATCGGGTTGTGTCCCTCGGATTGGGTGTCCTCACCCCCAACCCCTTTACTTAGATGTATTGTTGCGGATAATATATTGTATTCGGACTCGGTTATATCCTTTGAATGAATTGAATGTGTTTCTTGGAAAAAAAAAAAAAAAAGTTGATGGATAGATAAAGTTCTTGGTGATGAAGTGAAGAGCAGAAGACCACGTTGGAAATGCAGCTGACCAAGAAAGAGCTGAGAAAAAGAGACTTATATATATATGCTAAAAAGTATATAATATATACATGGACATATACATAGAGACGAAATGGAATAGAACATTCTGAAAAAGTAGCAATAATGCTGCTGATGCATGATGATTTCAGAAGTTCACACATAGCTTAACCAAGTTGCTAATTATTAAAACTTAAGGTCTGTCTTGTAGAATAATTTCCATTTCTCTTGTAAACGCTCTAGTCTTCTTCCTTCAAATTTTTTAAGGATATTTGAGATTGAAAAGAAGAAAAAATAAATACATGCGTTTGCTCTATTGCTTGGAAGGCAATTATCCTAACGGTTGGACTACAAACACGCTTATTTAAAATTACGATGAGCCTTCTACCATTGTGAACTTTGGCATTGAAGCAGCAGCATTTCTCCGTTACTGGATAATTTCCGTATTACATGATAGTTGTTCACAGATGCTCATCACACGCGAACACTTTTCGATGAAATGACAACGCCTCCTGGAAAGGAACACTCTTGTCGGCTCCCCTTCAAACATATTTCTTCCGGGAATTCACTTCTTTGGAGGAAGCTAAGGGGAATTCCATACTAACGCCATTGAAGAACGGTATTTCATGGACTTGTTTCCCTCATGAACATGGTTGAAGAAGCTCGATCGATGTTCAACTCAATGAATCACACTGCCTGAAGGCTGAAACGTGTATTCATGGACTGTGATGGACAAGTACAATGCTGCATTGAATCTCTTCATCAAGATGGTAAATTCAGGTACACAAAATATATTGCAAGAAATCTGTGTTACATAACAACAAATTCAGCCCCACAGATTTCTGAAACCAACAGATGGATTCACCATGCGCATCCGTTATACAAACAAGTATAGGTCAACTTGACTACTTAATGGAACTAGCAATAAAATAACGTTTGCCTGAACAGAAGCTGGCTTCTCAGTAGATAGATAGTAATAATAAGGGACAACATATTCAAGGCATTTCCTTCTTCCAGTCCTCTCCTCGGACGACGAGAAAGTATCTTTACCTTCGGTTCTTGCTATCCTCCTTTTCCCTTTCACGCTTCTTGTAAAGCCTTGCAAGAACGTGCTTCGCCTCACAGTTAGGGAAGTTTGACAACTCATAATAGTGTGGTGCTAAATCGATTAACCTGTCAAGTATTGATCCAAGTCGGTTAAATCATAATCCAGCAATAAAGAAAATTCGAAATTTCTGGAGAGGAAGATATTACCATTCACCACGGACATCAGTAACCGTCCTAATGAAATTCCGGGTTGTTAAGACGTACTCATTGTAAATAACCCACTCAGGCTTGTGGTCCATGCAAGTTGAAGGATGCAAGTGCACAGCCTACGAGTAAAGTAACCAACATTTAGTTCAACCACATAAAGAAACGGTAATCTAGCTTCCGATGAACATAATAGAAAAACAAACATGCGTACAATAAAAAATGAAACAATGCTAATAGCTAACCTGATTGTCTTTCACTGTCAAGTACTGACCCGTCTTTTCAAGATGAGCGACCTGCATGAAGTATCCTGAGAGCATAGCCTTCCTAATGTTGACATAGTAATCGCGGCTGTTGAAATCTGTGCTGCACAACTTGAGATTAAACCTGGCCATGATGCGAACCAGCTGTTGCCTCACATTATCAGCAGATTTCATTGCCCGCTGGTTGACAAAGTTCTCATAGCACCAGGAAGGATCTTCATCTAAAGCCCAATTATTAAAAGTTTGAAATTGTACGTCAGACCTTCAGAAGCTCCAAGAGCATTAAGAAAGTAAAAGTTTATGATAAAGGACGAGGTGAAAGACAGAAAAAACTTACTGTTCTGTTTGTAGGCATGATATACGTTCAACAGTGTGAGGTGATCCCCATCAACATGCCCAAACCTAGCTTTAGCTTCATCAGCAGCCTTTTGGGCCTCCCTAGGCCGGACAAAGCAATTTGGTACTAAAGAAAAACAATTTGGGTATCACAGGACAGGCCCACGGTTGGTCAGCGATGCATAGAGGAAGACGATACCATTTGCTTGAGATAATACTGAGAAAACTGCAACTATAAGCATCAGCACTTACTTAGATCTCCTATGGTGCATGCCATAAAGGGCATGGTACCCTGACATAACAGTTGCTGATGACAAACCAGTCGTGCAAATTTAATCTAAATGCATTATGATTTATGCATGGAGGACCAATGGAAAGTATACCCTACATTTTCAGAAAATTTAAATGGCAAAGGAGGTGTATCTTTCCATCTACACGCAGTATTCCAAAGTAGGGATTTTTTTTGTAGCAGTATTTCAAAGGAAAGTGAATTCAAACAAACAATATGACACATGTATACTCATCCGGGCATAAAGATACTACTGCCTAAGATTAACATATCTGGAAGAAAGAAAAAAAGTTACCTGAAAGCATTGCTGATATTGATAATATCTCATTAGAGCAGTTGAACTCGGGACTAACCACCAGCATCTTCGACATCTGAGGGTCTAAAGGAAATTCACTCATGATCTCTCCCAGCTTTGTCATATTCCCTTCATCATCTAATGCTCCCAAGTAATTCAAAACTTCCAATGCTCGCATCAGCGTTTCAGGTGCAGGAGGGTCCATAAAATCAAAATGCACGAGGTCGTCGATACCAAGCTTCTTCAAGGTAAGAACTGTATGAGCAAGGTTTGATCGCAAAATCTCTGGATAAGTTTGAGGCTGAAGGTCATTGTTGAAACTCCTTTCAGTGTAAAGCCTAAAACACTTCCCTGGCCGAGTTCTTCCAGCACGACCAGCCCTTTGGTGTGCGCTTGCCTTTGAAATAGGAGATACCAACAAAGACTCAACACGCACTCGAGGATTGTAAACCTTTTGCTTCGAAAAACCAGGATCAATAACATATACTATGCCATCTATTGTAAGAGATGTTTCAGCAATATTTGTTGAAACCACAATTTTTCTTCCAGGAGGGCCATCTTCAGTCAATGGCGGTGGTGCAGCATCAAATATTTTCTGCTGCTGCGCCGGTGGTAGAGTTGAGTACAAAGGTACAATCTTAACTGGTCCCACTTGATCCCCCATGTTCCCAAATTCTTTTGTCAATTTGCGACAAGCATCTTCTATTTCCTCCTCACCAGTAAGAAAAACAAGTATATCGCCTTGAGGCTCACATGTGTGTATCTGCACAATTGTACGAATCGCTGCTTCAAGGTAGTCCCTCTCAGGTTCCTGAGTGTAGAAAACCTCCACTGGATGGAGCCTACCAGGCACTTTCATGAGTGGTGCACTACTGAAGTAACCTTGGAACTTCTCTGCTTCAAGAGTGGCACTCATGACAACAACCTTCAGATCTTTTCGGTTCACCAGAACTTCTTTCAGGAGCCCAAATAACACATCTGTAGCAAGTGTTCTTTCGTGGGCCTCATCAAGAATTATCACTTTATAGCGTTCCAGGAGGGGATCTGTCATGGCCTCTCGTAAGAGCATACCATCTGTCAGATACCTGAACGAAGAAAACAATAACGTTAGTGATATAGTGGTTATTAGCTGCCAAACACAACGAAGGAGCACTACCAAGCTAAGGTAATATTCGCTTACTTCAATACTGTCCGTGCGCTAGAACAGTCTTCAAAACGAATGCTGTAACCAACTTCCTCTCCTATGGTTACATCCATCTCCTCTGCAACGCGACGAGAAACAGACATTGCAGCCACTCTACGAGGTTGTGTGCATGCCACCATCATCTTTTTCCGCTTATCCGGAGTTTCCAACTCAACAGCTTCTAGAACAAACTGCGGGATCTGTGAATTGAAAAACACATTCGGTTAAGTAATCAATTGTAATGCACTCAAGCTTGTTCAAGCCACGAAAACCAATCAGCATCAGAACTCAAGGATAAAGTAACATTATCATATTAGATACTGAAGGCAGCAAAAACAACGATGCACAACCAACATGAAGATTCATTGAAGTGAACCAAATATGTGGCCAATCATGAAAAAAAATTACATTCTCAACAGTAAAAGCAGTCACCAACCTGTGTAGTTTTACCACTTCCAGTCTCTCCGACCAATATAAGAGTCTGGTTCTCCCTCAAGGCATGCAAAAACTCTTCTTTCTGTAGCCAGACTGGCAAAGTCTTCCGCTTCTCGAATATGTCATAGTACCTCTGCGAGTACGGCTTCCCGTTCCATCTATTAATTCCACTGGCAACAGCCTTCCCAATTCCCGCAGTCATGGCTCCGTTCGTTTTTCCCAACTTGGCCGCAACCGAGGCCTCGTCCACCACGTCAAACAGACTCACCTTCCTCTTCCTCTCAGTTCCCATCTATCTCCAGAAAACCTAGCCAGAGAAGATCTCCGGAAGCCTAACAATCGGAATTGCTCCTTTGGCACCTGCAGTTGATTGTTACGGCGGGAGTTCTGGAAACCCTAGAGGGGAGAGAGAGAAATGGAGGTGCGGAAGTAGAAAATACTGGAGAAGCCTGAATGAATGAGCTGTTCAATATATACTTGTCTTGAAAATACAATATGCTTCGTTTAGTTTTACTGTTCTGCAGTCGGTGACATGGATTAATCTGTTTGAGGCCCATTGGACTCATTGTAATGGGCCTAATGGGCTTTACGCTTACAACAAAAATATTCGATTATTTTCTTAAGATAATAATAGTAGTGTTGCTAATTTATGGAGGTTTCTCATTCTCTACTGTTAATTAGAGTCCGAGGCTTGGCTAAGCCAACTAGGGTGAACCCGTTGATTCTGGTTAGTGTTGTCGATGGTTAGGGTATGGTACGGGTATGACAAATACCATAATCATACCATATTTTTAAACTACATACCATAATTATAACCATTACAGATATAATTATTAATATTATAACTATTAAAATAACCGTGTTTAATAATCACTGTTTTACCCGTATACTCATATTCATTCCACTTGTAATATAATAAAAAATCGAAAATCTTATTTTAAAAAATACATAAAGCTATATTGTCAATAATAAAAATATATAACACTAACATCATTCAACATTAACATTCACACCAATTAACATTAACACCGATAAAACATTAACACAATTAGTATATTAATAATAATAGCAACTTCAATTATATTTAGTATATACTAGTTTATTAATAATAAATCATTATTATATTTATATAATAATTATGAGCATAACTCAAATACCATAACCATTATGAGTAGAATATTCAGCATCATAACCGCACCACACCATAATGGTACAGTTAACCATATTAAATAGTAACGGTTATAATTTATGGGTTTTCACTGTACCATTGTCGGCCCTAATTCTGGCACAGCTAGACACCAACCATGTGACTTAGTCTGGATTAGAAGGGAAACTAGAATCTACGGATTAGGGCACAATCAATGTGAGTCCGCTCGGACCCTCAGTCCCCAACCAAGGGGATTGACCCATATCTCGGACCCACATATCAGTCGAAATGAACACACAGTTAACAAATTGATTCAAAATTTTCTCTTCATAGTCCAAATAATACACTATAAAGTTGAAGGACCATCGGAACTCAAGTTAAGTAGAAGAACCACGTATCTTCTTCAACTGCATTCATCCGAATCAGGAGAAATAAATCCCAGCTTTGTTGAACAAAGACAGCAGATACAAGAACTCCTGTTGCGTGAGCTTGGAGGATCTCTTGTCTTCAAAATCCCCCTCCTTCAACACATTCACAATCTTCTCTTTGAACTCCGACCTCTCACTGACATTATCGTCTTCAAGCTCCATCTCATCTTCTCCAACATCATCAACTTCCATCTTCTCCTCTGCATCCCCAAAATCTAAACTTTCAATCACTGTTGCTGTGTTCTCCATGGACCCACATTGTTGCAAAGCTTGCAGGGTCTTGTAGTTCTTCTCAATCATGGAAAGAACTGACTTTTGTCTGAAAATCGAACCTAGGGTTTTGTTCTTTCGGTTGAAGCAGACACGCATTAACCCATCAAACTGTCGGACAAGATTTAGGTCTGGCGCAGGTTTTCTGGGCTCAATTCTGACTACAGAGGAATCCACCTTGGGAGGAGGCCGGAAATTGTTCTTGCCGACCTTGAGGAGGTGTGAGACTCGGGCACGGAGTTGTGTGTTTGCTGAGAGGCGGCAGTAGAGAGTGTCTCCGGGCTGGGCAACAAGTCTCATTGCAAATTCCCTCTGGAACATAATCACCGCACATCTGAAGGATGGCTGGTGATTCAATAACTTAAATGTAAGCGGAGAAGAGATTTGGTATGGGATATTTGCCACGCATATGTCGAAGTAGGGAAGTTCTGTCTTTAGCACATCACCTTGGATGACCTATAAAATATTTACAAAATTGCATCAGATAGAGAGATTAGTTATAGAAAATGATCAGACCTGAAGAAAGAAAAATAGCATAAATATATGTATGGGCTGCGAAGAATGTCCAAGCATCCAATAGCTTGTCGATGAATTAATGCAAACAATTGCATTTCAAAAAGCATAATTTCAGTGGAATACAGAATTTGATCATCACTGAAGATGAAGATAAACAGTAAGGCTTGAATTCTAGTCAACTTCCCGTGCTTGTGCTTCAATATACGGAATTTTTTAAGACGTTTATCCACATCTTATCAGTCAATCTATTTTAATTTTTTATTAAGAACATATAGAGTTGCATATCAAGTAAACAATCATCAAAGAAAATCAAGGATGCTTCTATTGTATAAATCAATGCTGCACTTGCAGCACCTCCACGAATGAATTGTATCGTCTTGTCTTGTGGAGAGATTTCCCCTTCAATTGCTACAAGCTGAAAATTTCACAACTACATAAACTTACTTAAATGTTATCAACATCCTAATACTTAACATTACAAAATTCATGAAAAATTCTGCTTCCAATCTAGCATCCAGCAGTTCGACTTTCAGAAATGACCAGAAAGTGAGTAACTTTGTCAAGAATAGTTGTAAGTGGATCATACCCTTAAGCGATTCGAGTACGGAGATCCCTGAAATCGGCGCTGGAGCTCAAGAACCATCCGAGGATCCAATTCCACCGCAATAACAGACTTTCCAGCATCAAGAAGCTTCTTGGTAAGATTTCCGGTACCAGGACCGATTTCTAGGATGACATCTGTGCTCTTGATACCAGATTTCTGGACGATTGTGTCGACAAGAAGGGGATTTTTCAGTATGTGCTGACCCTTTGATTTATGGAAGGATATACCACCCTGGTATGGAACTGCCGACTGCTTCTTCGCCTTCTCCTTCTTTATCTTACCCCCAGCCATCGTTGACGATTGGATCAACGACGTCGAGAGTAGCTCTGGTTCAAGCCTGCTAGGGTTCTTCTAGAGCTTGAAGTAGAAGGCAAGTTGAGAAACGGTAGGAGCGACACGCCTCTGCTCTAGGGTTTGCATATATGGAAAAGTGTGAAATATTTAATATAGTTGGCCAATTTATTATTCAGTATATCTTATTTTGATTTTTAGTTTCTGAGCGAAAAAAAATTGTGAATCGAAAATTGTGAATCGAAAAATTGAAAAAATCGTCTCGAGAATGTTCGTCCTGAATTTAATTTTTTTATCTCAAACTCGGGCTTGAGATTGATTTTTGTACCCAAAACATCGAATAAATCAGTTCGGTCGGAGTATAAGTTAGAATCAACAATTATTGTGTTTTTCTAATTAATTTATTATGTATTTAAGGTTGTATTTAAATTTTGAATTTTTTTTATATTGAATATTTGGTATGATATTTATATTTTGTTTTGTATTGGATACTTGGTATAATATTTACATTGTATTTTATATGGGTTAATTATCAATTTGCCCCCTAATGTTTGGACCGAATTTAAGAATCCCCTTAAAGTTTAAAATTTTAAATATTAGTCCTAATGTTTGGACGAAATCAAAAATCACCCCATTCCATCTTAAGGCCGTCTAATTGAAACGAAAAACCCGACACGTGTCTTGCACATGCAATTTCTTAAGAAACAAAGACAAAAATGTCCTTCATAACCTAACAATATCAAAATCTAACAGATCGGGACTAGGAGTGACTCTTACTAACCTAGTCAGCATGCCTTTCTAATTCAATCAGTTACCCAAACCAAATTCAATCTCAATCCAATAAATTCACCGATGAACTGAACTTAGCAGCTGATACGCAATTTCAAGAAATCATTGATTCATCACTTGACCGACAAAACGATGCAGTAACTCTCATCTGAGCACTCTGAGACAGCAAGATTGAAGAAATAAACCAAATCTTTGAGTTCAGCAAACAGACGCAATCAATCGACTTACCACTCTGAATTCGCGGGAAGCTTCAGAAGGATGAAAAGATGATCGCATAAGGCAAGCAGATTCCGCCATTGGAAGCTCTATCTTTCCACTCTCCGTCTTCTTCGAGATTAGCTCAACGCTAGAAGTGATCTCCCATCTTCTACTTTGAATTCAGTCAAGAACTCACTTGAAAACTGCTCCACTGACCACTTAAGCACGATAATCACCACCAATTTTAACTGTTGATCTTCGAATTTGAACGACATTCCACAACCAGAAAGCTGAAAGTATAAAAGGAAGCTTTCCAAAGCTCGAAAATTTCTGGTACTACAACAATCCCAATTGTTATGCTCCTTTCCTTGTCTTGTGTTGGATCTTCCTTAGGTCCTGTAAGTAAAAGCTTTCTTCCTCCAAGGAAATGAACCTCAACTGCCAAAAGGACATCAGTTCTTACTTGCACCACACTGCATACACATCAATTTGACAGCATAGCGAAAAATCTGGACCAACCAAGCTTCTATAAAGCATTGAATTCATTGACATATTCAATTTCAAAGACGTAATACCTTGTGGAAGACTACAGAATCGATGATAATCCTCCAGCAGTAAGCATCCATTTGCGGAGTGAAATTTGACAGCATCACAGAACAAGCTCTTACGTACTGGAATTCCATTGATAAACAACAATTCATCACTGAAACTACTCGAAAAAGATAGGCCATCGTCTCCGTAGACGTAGAAATTCAATACAGACTCGGATGAAGGAATTCTCTGCAATTGCAGGACCAAGAGTAGCAGTACCAATGCTAAAGTAGCTGCTTTAATTTCCATTTCCGATTATGGAACTGGCGGCTGCATCTAGAATTGATTTTTCCAGGTTCATCCGTATCGAATTTGGGCAGAAACCCGAATCAGATCCAAGCCTCGTAACTATCAAAAGGGCATTTTTGTTTTTGTTTCTTAAGAAAATGTATGTGCAAGGCACGTGTCGGGTTTTCCGTTTCAATTAGACGGCCTTAAGACGGAATGGGGTGATTTTTGATTTCGTCCAAACATTAGGACTAAAATTTAAAATTTTAAACTTTAAGGGGATTCTTAAATTCGGTCCAAACATTAGGGGGCAAATTGACAATTAACTCATTTTATATTAAAAACTTTTAATATATTCTTTTAACTTTTTAGAGAAAAAATCAGTTCAAAACCGAAACCAGATGAAGTCAAGAAAAACCGTCTCAGACGAATTTTTTTAGATAAACTCAGTCTCAAACTCAATCCTCCAAACATGAGTCCCAAAATTCGGATCGGACCTTTTCTTTAGAAAATCTCATCCCGCCCGGCCCGATCTCCCCTAGTTTCTGATAATTATATTTTATTTTATTAGTTTCTGATAATTACATGTATTATATTTTTTCTACTTTCTCCTTTATATATTTCACCGTTTGATCCGTAAGTCTGAAATACTAAACCGACAAAGAGAAGATGGTTAGTATCACTTCTGTCATCATTTTTCACTTTGTCGTTCTATTTTATTCTGAAGAAAAAAATTAACCCGGGTGGGATCGACAGACCCAGCCCACCATCATGGGCCTATAGCTATTCAATAGACCAGTCTTTAGACTCTTAACCTTAAGTCACACCCAATTGGCCAATCTTGGCCACCAGGGGACGATGTTTAACAATTTAACTGCTATGTCTCTATTACTCTTTGCTTATGATCTTATCTTGATGGGTGAAGCCTCTTTTGCTAATTGTGAGGTCATGAAATCAACCCTAAATTCATTTTGCTCGGTGACGGGTCATCAAGTGAACTTGGAAAAGTCTCAAGTAGTGTTCTCCAAAAACATGAATTCAGGGATCCAAAATCAAATGGCGACTCTTCTTGGGCTTAGGAAAGTTGGGAATTTGTCTAATTACTTGGGGTTTCCCATGACTCTGTCCAATAAATACTCAAAATCATTTACCTTCATTTTGGATAGAGTAAGGACTAAGCTTGTCGGATGGAGGGCAAACTTACTCTCTATGGCTGGCAGGTGTATTTTGATCAACTCTGTCATGGCCACTGTCCCTTCCTACTTTATGCAATGCACTTCCCTCCCTATGTCTACCTGCAAAGAGTTGGACAAAATTAATAGAAATTTTCTTTGGGGTTCTTCGGAAGTCAAAAGAAAATTACGTAATCTGAAATGGGATGTGGTTACTCTTTCCAAGGACAAAGGGGGGTTGGGTATCCCTATCTCAAGTTAAAGAAATCAAGCGATGTTATCTAACTTTGCGTGGAGATTGGAGAAGTCAACCGCCCCTTGGGCCATGATTTTGAAAAATAAGTACCTCAATCCATCTAGACTTGACCGTAAGGGGGGAACCACTTCCTGGAAAGCCCTTACTCATGGCTTAAAAACTCTTAAGGATGGGGAGGGTTGGATCATTGGTGATGGTTCAAGGATAAACTTGTGGTCTGATAAGTGGTTGGGCAATTTTACATTGCGATCCATCATCCAGTGACCTTTTTATTTTGGGGAGGACCTTATTAAAGTGAGAGATATTATTAGAGAAAATGGAGATTGAGATGCCTCCCAAATTTCATTTCCCATTCCTGAGAACATCATTAATCTCTTTACCGCTACTCCGAGAAGTATGTGGTCTGGCCAACATGATAGACAAATTTGGATGGGATCCCCAAAAGGTATTCCAACTGTTGCTTTAGTCCATAGGAGTATTAAGGAAAAGCGTCATAACCATATTGCGTCCACCCCGGATAATTGGAATTGGATCTGGAAAGGCGAGTACATCCCTCGGGTCCAATTCTTTTTGTGGCTTTGTCACCATGATCGTATCCCAACTGCCTTGTTGCTGCACAAAAGGGGAATGGACATTAACCCAATTTGCAAAAACTGCGGTACTGCGGAAGAGAACATGATGCATGTTTTGAGAGATTGTGTGGTCGCTAGACGAATCTGGTTTGATATAGGTACCCAAATTGACATTAATTTTCATGGGATATCAGGATCAATCTGGCTGAAGTCTAATTGTGAAAACAGAAGTGTTCACACAAACGGAACTCAGTGGTATTTCGTGTTTTCTACGGCGATCTGGTATATCTGGAAGAATAGGAACTCTGTTGTGTTTAACAGTAAAATTTTGCATACAAATATTGTGGAACTAATCTTTTTGCATGCAAAAAATGTGGCTACTATGCTTGTAAAAAGCACGACAAAATCCATTCGTATACCTGTGGAAGTAAGGTGGCATGCACCGACAAGGGGGTGGGCAAAATTAAATACGGATGGGTCAGCCAATGGAAGTCCGGGACCGGCGGGTTGTGCGGGGGTCATACGGAATCACCTGGGAGGATGGCTAAAAGGGTTCCAAAGAAAGCTTGGAACATCAAATAGTATTGTGGCGGAGCTTTGGGGGATTAGAGATGGCCTAGCCTTGGCAAAAAGCATGGGGATAAACGACATCCATGTGGAATCGGATGCAAAGGAAGCAATAGGTATGATAGTAGAAAAAGTTGATAACGATGGACCTCTAATGCTGCTTATTTTCGATTGCAGAAAGCTGTTGTTGGAGTTTCGAAGATATAAACTCAGACACATCTATCGGGAAGCGAATGGGGTAGCAGATCAACTCGCCAAGGTTGCAGTCAGACTTGAAGAACATTTTGTGATCCTTGATGAGCCTCCATTAGATGTTTTGTCACTTATTAAAGCTGACATGTTTGGTTTGACAAAAACTAGACTTGTAGCTCCTAATTAACTTGTGTTTTCTATGTATTTATAATATGTTTCTACCCAAAAAAAAAACAATTTAACTGCTCAAGATCAATAGAGAAGATACAGATATTACAATAGCAATCAGAAACACCATTAGAACTCGGTTCTCGACATCTTCTCGATAAAACGAAGCTGGAGATAGTCCAATTTTATGTTACTCTGATTAAAAAGAAGAATCCTGAGTGACCATAGTTTTTTCTTTCTAGCCTTTTGCCAGCTTTGCCTGTATCAATTTGTCCAAGATAGGTGGTTCCAATGGGATCGGATCAAGACATCGCTCTGATGCTGCCACAATCACCTGCTCCACAAACACCCAACAATCTTCGAATCATCATGCAAAAAGTCTAAAGCAAGAAAATCGAGCGCAAATTTTAACCTTTTGTACTACCTCATCGAGCAAAAAGTCTAAAGCAGCTTCATCCTCAGCAATATCTTTCAAAGGTGTCCTTAAGAACTGAATGTCTAACTGAATCTGCTGAAACCCGCTTCTGTTGAAAGTCTGAAGCCGCACAAACTCTTGTAGGCTTTTAAGGGAGAACTTCACGATTGTGGATACCACTGACTCCTGTGTGAATTCGACTTTGGTGAAGATTTCAATTTTCTGCTTGAACAGTTTCGCAAGATGTGATTCCAGAAGCTGACTCCTGCCTCTGTGGGTGTTTGATCGAGTCAACTTATCGTCTCTGAGTTGATTACTCCGTGAGGAGTTGGTGCTTCCGTTGCTGTCTGAACGATGGTGTTTTCGAATCCCTTGTGGTAGAACTTGTTTCACTTCAGAACCAACTGCAGCTAACTGTTTATAATAAAATAACAGAAAGATCCATTGAAATGGATCGATGATATCAATTACTTTAGAAAAAGAACGATAAATTACACTCATCAAAATCTACATTGATTTAATCAATAAAATGACTGACCTCTTGAAGTAACAAATCAACAAACATATGGACATCTCTGGGCTCCTTATGCTGTCAAAAGGGAGTAGGAACCAGTTGTTAGTGTTTTATCAGTTTTATCACATAAGTTTACACCCTAATGCATTCGTATTTGTTTGATTAGCTAAATGGGATCTGCAGGCACGTTGTCTAAGTAAATCACAACCGAAACTAACCTTGACCCAATTTGGGGTCGTTAATCTCTTCCTTAGGATAATGGAGATCCTCTGTGTTCTCATTCTGATGTACTGGAACAAAAATAAACAAGAAAAATATAACATTGCTCGAGAACGGATAAGTTGTACAATTTTAACAGCAATTTCTAATCCAACCACTTGCGTACTAATGGCCATTCTCACTCGCTGAAGCTTATTGTCGTAAGTAAGATGTAAACTACCAAATTATTCTCTTGTCTAAGGTTACTGAGAGAAATTATGCCTGTGGTAAGTCTGATTTGCAATTCAAGGATAATAACATATAGGCTGCAGCCTCATTAACCTAGGTTGTCGTCCAATATATGTAATATTGTTTGCAGTGGTCTGTAGATATGATGAAGAATATAGTCTTACAAGGTTCACAAATTTTTCAGCAGCTGATCGGAATCTGCGGCAGATCTCTCCAGGAACAAAAGCAGGTCCATATTCATATCCTCGTACACCTCCACCAGAAAAAGAAGTGGCAATTTCCTGACAGACAGAAAAAGGGGAAACAACTACACTATTCAATCATTTCAGTCGAGCCAATGATTTGCCAAAGATAATAGTTGCTGGATATATAAGGGAGTAGGGACACATCAATCAAAGGTTCCTTGCCTCTGTAATACTTGGAACAGCATTCTGTTCAATGAAAAGAGAAATTTGAGACAGCACCAAGATCAGTCTCATAAGAACTTTATCATTGTGAGTTCCCTCCCTTGGACTCTGATCCAGATTGGGTGAGCTTTTTCTCGTAGAAAGCGACACAAAGTCTTCATCTAGCTGTCTAAAGAAGTCTTGAAAACCTTCTTGAACCCAATCAATAATGAAGTTTCTCATCCGGATAAGTAGATCTGATTTGTCGTCCATTAATAGCCGAAAGTCCTGGCATGAAGAAATTGACAGATGAGAATCAAGATAGCTTCAGGGGAGATAAAAAGGCAGACAATAATGTTTAGTTAATAAATCCACAATTTCATAACAGTTCTTGTTGTTCAGAAACTGGAACAATTTATGCAAATGGGACAGTGAAGTGAAGATGGAGTATGAAAAGTGTCCAGAGAAGTAACAATGAACTGTTTACTTTTAATCTTCTGATCAAAAAGGAATACCTTCAATCCAACTAATGACAAACAAAGCCATGTATGTCATATTCATAATCACTAAGTGTATCATCAAGAGATAGATGTGGGGTGTCATATTACCAGCAAGACATCCATGCTGCCTTGAAGAATAGTTTTCTTCCCAGCTTCCAGAGCAGCCGACAAGGATTGCTCATCTTTCCCTTCATCTTCCACAGTGAGAGAGTCTGCTAATTTCAAGTTCTTAAGTTAGTTATGTTAAACTTGGTGTTCAATTAGTAAGTTAAGCTCTCTCTGATTCATGTTAAACACCATGTGAGTTCACTAGATGCCTGTAATTATGGCGCTTTCTTGAAAGCTCAGGAAGGTTTTTCACTATTGAACTTTAAGTGTTCAAATATATTTATATGCCACTGCCTCTTCAATGTACTTATCAAGCTAGATACTCATCAGATCAAACTACAAAAAATTAACCTGATATATCTTGTCTTAGGTGGGCAAATTTTCTTGCAACGTACTTCTTTACAGCAGTCCGAGTAACCTAAATCCCAGGCAAGCAAAAATCACATCAAAGTGAATGTTATACACTGAGCAAGGTTTTACTTAGAACAGGAAATTTTAATGATAGTTTCTAAACTAAAGGATGCACACCTCTAGAGTGTAATCAGGGAGAGTAGCTTCCTGCAACACATCACCCATGAGAAGAACATCTGTCCAGATAATTCCTACATTCACATAGTCAATGATATTAGCAAATCATTCTCTTGCACTGTCTTGATGCGTACAATAAAATCATTCTATTGAAAGTCAGTTAAACATTAGCAGATGACTTTACTAAAAAGAATGCTATTCTACATAAATGTTAAGGTCTTTAGCGCCTAATAGATTAAAGCATATTAAGAGTGAATGAGCTTACACCTTAAAACTATAAATTATAGGGGATTTGTAGCATTATATATTACCACCTACCTAAAAAAATTAGAAGATCAGCAGAAGAAATACGATTCTCCATATACTGCCCCAAAGCTTCAAAGTTCCTATACGAGCAAAAGTTCAATATTTCACTTATGAAAATCCAAATATAATCAGAGTTACAAGCAGAGTGACTTTGTCACTCTTACTTGGTATTTGTCTCTTACTTGGTAACCAAATCACATGATAGTGAAATCAGCTGCTTCTCAGAATCGGGAAATATCATCCTATAAGCACGAACAGCCTCCGCGAACTCCCGAACAGAAACCTAGCAAAATCAAGGTGAATATTGGTGTCATTGGTGCATTAATCATATCTGGTGCCAGACCCATGCTGTAGAAATCAAACAATGCTAGACCAATCCCAAGTAAATGAGTATTATAAAGCCCAACATGGTAGAGGAAGCATACTAAGTGACGGAAGCATAGGTCAACATAATCATGTTTACCTCATGAGACTCAGAAAAGCTGACTTCCTGAGAATGACTGTTGGAAAATTCAAATGCTCCAAAATCAAGCCTAAGGTCTGCTGCAGATTGCTCTAACTTTTCCAATAACCTGGCTTTCAAATTTTCCACCTGCATATACTTGGTTAATCAGTGATGCTTAAACAAGCCAGATTTAAATACAGGCCTAATTAAATATGAAGATCGCTTGATTGTCTACTTATGAAAGCTCCAACTAGTACAGCAAATTGTTATGAAAGAATGCCACTGAAGGCATACAAACACACTGGTATATCTTCTTACTGATAACTACAGAAAATAATATATACAGATCGCTTTACTACAAGAATTATCATACAAGAATAAACCCTTCGAGAGAATTTGCAGCACAAACCGGAAAATTTAATTGCTTGAGAAGTACTGCTGCCTCTGCACGGGCTTGTATGGATTCAGTGTCAGAGAATAGCTTTCCCTGAAAACAAATATTTCAAAAGGATAAAAGTAAAACTCTTTCTATCACTGAAAACAGCAACCCATAATTCGACAATACTGGAGCTTTTTCAATCATCTAACAGTTTTACACCAAAGTATGTTGGGAAACGTGACGGTGCTGCATTCGTCCATTCACGGCATGCCCATGAAATTTTAGTTGCATATATTTTGGTTGGTATTCTATGAATGACATTCTAAGTTCTAACCATTATTATTCCAAAAATGATATACAGCAATACCTGCAGATTTTTTATTATTGTTGCCATTGCTTCTTCAGATGCCCGCTTACAATCTTGGAATGATGAATCTCCATATACCTAGAAAAATTGAAAATAACAGAAACTACCCATCATATTAGAACTTATAATTCACAATTTTCCCAAAGGAAAAACCATAATTTAGCTGAAAGGAATGTACCAGAGGGGCTTAGACCAACAGACAACCTTAAAAATTGGCATAGCTCCAAGATAGAACTTGACTGCATCAGCATATGCTTCTGATTTGATACACTTTCCAAGTCTAGCTGGTAGATCATATATGAACTGCTCTTTTCCACAAAATATGAAATCTGAATGACTCATCTATTGCTGAATACTACACTTTCAGGAGATATTACACAAGTAATCTCACATATATATTCACAACATATGTAACACAAATAATCCATCATTACAAAGATATCAATTTATCTTGGAGCAATTAAAATTTTGTATTTTTCTTTAAATAACTTCTATGGTTTCAATTTTCAACCTCACCTAACAAGGTGGCTCACACGATACCACTAGCAGCAGAACAAAAATTTCACTGTGAAAAGATGAAAATAGTGAACTAAAGTTCATGGTCGAAAGTTTTGGATTCAGGCTGGAGGCACGGCAATGAGCATAATAAACCACAACAGTGATCATTCTAAAATAGCACCCAAAAAAGTCATTCCAACTTGCAAGAGCAATATAAGACATTGTGAAGATAATTGATAGAGACCACAGGTACAATAAACTCGACGTAGCCTGCCACTGCCTACCTGAACTTTCCTAAGAAGATTACGGGTACGGTGTAGCTTTTCTATGTGCTCCCTCTTCTCGAAAAGAGAAGTGTTCACTCCATCACTTCTAGATTGTACAGATGTTATCTGAAATTACAAAACATGGTAAATGAGCTTCTGTAAAGTATCATTTAAATAAATTCAAGTAATACTGCATGTACCTTGTTGAGAAGCTGCTCCATGTTAACTTCCATACCAACAATATTACTCTTCATTCTGATAGAAATAATAAAGCATTTTACAATTTTCTAACTTAAATCTCCATCGTAAAATTTATATGATTTGATAAGCTTGCTGATAAACCACATTACGCATTTGGTACGACTTCTGATGAAATAATCTGATCAGAATCTACAAGAAGTTTAGCAAAACTCTCTAAATTTCTAAAAGAAATTCTCGAATATAATCACCTTAGTTTAACTTTAACACCAAAGCCATAAATACCTTTTAATTGTATCTGTTGCACTGATAAATTTGTTGTAGTTCTCATACACTAACATTTGTAGGTCAGTGTCTAGATTCTTTATCTCTGCTGCCATTTCAACATGCCTCTTCAGCAGCCCTTCCAAATTGGACTTTTGCACCTACAGGATTCAACTCAGACTTCGTCACTTATCAACAGTATGCACTTATCTTTTAATCTATCTCTGTCAATAATTTCTTCAGACCCTTCAGTCAGCTTGATCATGGTAATGATGTCCGAGTAGCCACTATCACAATCTGATAGACCTCGACCATGTAACCGAAATAAAAGCCCATTACTATTACATGATTCTAAAAATTGCAATACTAACCTAAGTTTGCTTTTCAATGAAGACCTTTGTGGTTTGGTGTTATTCTGATTGGCTCGAAACAGCTTGGCCAAAATTAAAAAAGGAACTGAATTAACCTCAAATACAGCTACGGAGTTTTTTTTCTACAGCTTAGGAAAGGAATTACGCATTTCAGTTCATCAGATTAGCTTAAGCAAGTAAACTTTGAAACTACTCTATCTCAATCTCAATCGGCAACAAATGAAATCAACTAATCTCGCAAGCTAACTTAGCTCCCTTGAGGATTCAAAGACAAATTCAATCCAAATGGAGTTTCCTATGAACTGAATGCTCCAGTTACCAAACTCCCATCACCATTTGATCAAATCAAACCCGGAGTATAGAGAAAGCAAGACCAAGCTTCATACCAGAAGATCCATATACTGGTCGGCGTCGAAGGAAGAAGAGTTGATGGCGTCAAGGGAACCGAATTTCGAATAGGCGCTGGAGGCGGGTGAAGGATCGGGAGAGTAGAAACTGGAAAGCAGATCCCTCATTCTCTTTGCCTTGTCGTCTAATGGAACATCTTCCGTCTCCATTGCGCTCTCTCTAGATCTCCGATGGGAGTTGCGGAGCCACTCAGTCTATCGGATCCTCGATCGGAGATTTTCCGTTCGGAAGCAAAGGCACGAAACTGTAATTCCGCGGGTCCGATAACGAGAAGTCCATTTTATTTAAATAGTGAACTTACCCCAAAACTATATCAAAAATCTCAAATCATCCCTAGACTTCGAACTATTGCCAGTAAGAGACATGGAAAAATTCTCATCTATAGTTATGTAAAAGTTTTTACTAGGTGATCAAAAAAGATTGTTAGACCGAATTTTCGACAAGACCGGTCCGATTAGGACCGAGACCGAGCGAGTTTTTTTCTTCAAGGTCGGTCTCGGTCTTTTTTCCCGAAAGCCCGTTTAGGACCGTCCGGGCCGAAGGAAGGTGGATTTGAGATTTTCATAATACCACACCCAAAGGAATGTGGATTTTGGAGATTTTCTATCTCTATAAAAGCTACACGCCTTTTACTAAAAAATACCGTGAGCTCAATAGTTGTTGTTTTTGTGCAGATTCGGTCCAGGACCGAGACCGGCCCGAGTCAGGAAAGACCGACTTGGTTGAGGTCGATCTCGGTCCTCCATAAGGCAAGATCGAAATTTCGGTCTCGGTTTCGATTTTGCCTTCAGGACCGGCCCAGCCCGCCCATGATCATCCTTAGTTTTTACCCAACACCATTAATATTAGGATGGTTAAACTCAAAGACATTAGTCTAACTAATTAAGCATCAAGCTCTAATTTATAGAATGGCAGAAAGAGCTACACTAGAGATGCTAAAGTTAAGATTTTTAACTAGAAATAGTGAATTAATGAGTAGAGTACTAGATTTTTTTTGTCCATAACCAACCAGTAAATGAAATTGCCACTCATGAATTATGTCATATTTTGTTATAACGAAAAACTAACACCAACCAATGAATTCGATCACAAACTGCTAATCCTTTGATTGTATCATGGCGAATGCTGCAGCCAAACTGGCTGCATTGACTACACAACACAACATTGGCTGTTATCTGTTAAGCAGTGCCCTGTTCTACAGCAGTGGCCAAGGGCCGGAGAGCTTTGAGAGGATTCATGATGATACCATCTATAAGTCCATAGTCTTTGGCCTCTTTCGGGCTCATGAAGTAGTCAAGGTCTGTATCTTGATAGATCTTCTCCAGGCTCTGTCCCGTGTTCAGCGCCAAATGCCCACTCAGGTTTGCTTTGTGATGCATCATTTCATCTGCCTGTAATTGTTTGAAATTATTTAAACAAACATCACTTAATTAATATGATTAATGACTTGGAAAACAAGGTATAATGTCTACGAACCTGAACTTCTATATCAGTTTGTGAACCTTGAGCCCCACCAAGAGGCTGATGAATCATAATCCTCGAGTTTGGCAAGCTATATCTTTTCCCTTTGGTTATAACAGAAACGGATTAATAGCAAGAATCACATACCATGTAATGCAGGTGACGATTTTTCTTTTTAAAAAAAATATTACCTTTATGTCCGGCACTGAGCAAGAAGGCTCCCATACTGGTACAGAAGCAAAATAAAAATGCAATTTTACAAATCTGAATTTGAATACTTAAAAGGATGTTATTTTTACGAGAAGGTATAGAAAACGATATAATGTAACTGAAGAAGGTACCTCGCTGCAAGTCCAACACATACTGTGGATACATGGGGCCGGATGTGCCTCATTGTGTCATATATAGCCATACCTAATTGACAAAAGGTAAGTTTAGTAGTTTACTACCCATTTAACTCAAAAAGAGAAACAGTTAATACAGCATATCTTAGTGAAGAAATTAGTCCAAATTTCAATGGCTGATGTTAGACATACCAGCAGTAACGGATCCTCCCGGCGAGTTTATATACATGACAATATCCTATCAAAAATTAATACGCAGACATTAAGGAGTAGTACAGGATACATCTTAAGAAGATGTGCAGAAATAGACAGAGCAGGAGAAACCTATGGTGTACCGAGTACAAAGAACAATGCTACAAATGTTAGAAACTTTGAGTAAGATTAAGTGAGAAGGTATAATATTTTACTGTTACAATAAACTGTTGATTATTTACTTATCTTGCTCAAAACATGTTTTTTTCCCTGAAAAATAAGGATCTTCACTTCCTCACTAAGTTTCACTTCTTGTAGGGTTTTCCATAAACTGTTCTCTCTTATCAACTGTCAACATGCATATTTCAAGATAATTTGGCTAACAATGAAAATTTACACTTTTCTGAGCTTTGGCATAGTCTGACCATGTTACATTTCAACGTATAGATACATACATATATATAATGTCAAAAAAAGTCTCAGGATTCACAAAGTAAAAGGAACTAACCAGCTTAGGATTGATAGCATCAAGTTGAAGAAGCTGAGCAACGATAAGGTTAGCCATCTCATCATCAACAGCTCCACCACAACGTATAATTCTCTGTCGTTAAAATCAAATACCATGTTATATAGCCATGAAAAGGGACTGGACTAAAGCATCTAACATAGTAATAGCTGCATAAATTTAGCAGAGCTTAAAAAAAATGATAAGAGTGCATTGATGGGTCAAAGCAGATGCGACTTACATGTTGAAAGAGCTGTCCTATAATACTCTGGAAACGCTCTTGTGGAGGACCACCTTGCCCCATTTGAGGACCGCCTTGGCCTTGTCCATCATATATTGGAAAGTATGGTGAAGTTGGAATTAGCAAATCATCTCTACAAAATTTAAGCACACATCAGTAAAACTGAATACTGAACTTATCAGGGACACTGCACTAAAAAATTCCCCAATACCTAATGGACCAAATACCCTTCCGAGAACTCGCAGCGCCAATATTGCTACAATGTATGGCTTTTGCCGGTACACGATGAACACACTTTCTATTAGCACTCAACTTTTTAAGCTTCCTGCAAATGGCATCAAATTGATTTTAGCCTTTTAATCGAAAAACAACATTTGAAACATGGAAGAAAACCATAGTTTAGCTGATCCTTACAGGGTTTGGAGTCAGCAAAACAGGTGTTTCATCAAGGATATAGATATTGTCATAGAGTTGCGATACAAGAGCCAAAAGTGGCTCCGAAAAGATAAGAATACAAGGCAATTGTATTTGATTTATTTCAACTTTTAGGTAATTTCGAAGTGCCTCACATCGAATTTTCTCTGGTCACTCACTGTCGGCGTTTTTATCATTTTCAATTATATCATCTATAAAGCAAGTATTTCAGAATAGACTCTGAAAAACTATTGCCCAGCTACAGAACAATTTCAGAGCATTAAAGCTACAATCCTCCACTGAGAACGAAAAATATTCCAATTAAGCACTTAATCAGTCAGAACCTACTGCATACCTGAATCGGAGGGGCTCGAAGGCGATCTGGGCCTTCTGGTAATTCAAAGCAAAGCTAGGGTTTGAGGATAAAGGTGGAGACTTGAGGCGGAGAGAGGCTGAAGCAGTGGAAACACAAGTATGCGCCATTTACCTTTTAAATTATACTAAAAATTCGAACTTCTGCCCTAGACAGCTTCGTAGAGCGGATTGATTCCCGGTTAAAGCTCCAGCCACAAAATTATGGAGTCTTGCAGGAGGAAAGAAGGCAAGGCAGGTAGGAGACGACGGCTTGAGAGAGGCGAAGTGATAAGAGAAGTGAAGGAAGGAGAAGCACTCAACACTCAACAGCGACTCTTTGCTTTGTTCGTGTTCTGTGCTGCTCCCAGAGTCCAGAACGCTCCGGCCCGGTTCACATGAGTGTCGGATCAGTTCAAACTTCTTCGTCCTCAAACTTACACAAAATACTTATTTAGTCCTTAATCTATAGTTTTATTGAATTATAATCTCAAACCTACAAATTTAATCCTTTAACACAGGGTAATTTTTGCTTCCACGTGACATCTGAAAATGTGGAATGCCCCGCGTTAGACTCTACGTGGGATAACCAATTCATAAATTTTTAGACCGTATCTCTATTCATATTTAACATGTTTTAATATGGTTAGTGGTAATTGGCCAAACAAAAAAAATATATGGTTAGTGGTATACTTTTACTTGTTACAATTTTTGTTCACTTGGTTACGTGAGGAAGCGTATAGTTGTTGCAGATTTGGTAAAAACATTATAAATTTACCACTAATGTCACTCTTGGCCCAAAAATGACACTACTTTAATACATATATTACAAACAAATTATCCCTGATTATGTAAATGGTTATGTACGTACCAAAACGGTAGTGTCATTTTGAAATTAGGGGGGTCAAAATGGATCATGAGTCGTGTCGATTTTGGGTTGTGTCAGACATACTCTGATCAAAACACGACTCGTGTAATAGTATGGGTCGATTTTTTAAACTCAAACCTGATCCGTTGGGAATGGTAATGGTTGGGTTAGACTGACTATTCGACCTCCATGACCCGTGGCTCAGTCTGACACCGTTCGACCCACCATTTCAATAAAAACAATCTGAAATATATAAATGGGATAGGTAACAGGTTGGTCAGTGGGTCAATGATTTTGACTCAAACATAACCCGTGCTTTCCCGGGTCATCCATGGGTCGTGTCAAAATGACTCATGAGTCAAAAAATCTGCCCCAAATACGATCTGAGTCAAAAAGTCTGCCCCAAATACGACCCGTAGGCGGATCCGGTGAGATTTTACACCCCTAACTGAAACAATATTAATTGTAAGCTATTCACTAAACTTCATATGAACGTTGTAAGTTAGCCATTATGTTTTATTTTCATCACGTAGAACCAAACTCAATTCCTAAACAACCCCAAATAAAAATGTCTGTATATTACTCACGAACCAAACACACTACTGTAACTTTTTTTGTTCAGAGTGTTCGAAACACACAGATTATACGTTCCTCACCAACACTCCCAAATGACACTGAATTACCATTTAATCAATTCAGCTATGGCAAGACAGTTGCTTCCGAGGTGGCTCAGCTCCGTATCAGTTTCTACAAATGGGGACACCGCCTCAGGATCTTCCGCAAAAGTGTCATCACAGGTTCCGGCATCGGTGATGACGGCACTGAGCTCACTGTTGAGGGTGCCAACGTCGTGACTGTTCATGGCAGACTTGGCGATGTTGAGGCTGTCGATGGCCGAGTCGTACTGGGATTTGCAGATATCGTAGGCTGAAAGGGTGTGCTTTGGAATCGACGGCTTGGACGACAGGCTTTTGAGATTTTCGATGGCCTTCTTGATTTTGAGGGTTGTGGCCTCGATCTCGGCCGTGAGTAGGTGGATGGGGTCTACTGGGCCGTGCAGGACCGGAGTAACGGACTGAACACACAAGGTGGAGTAGTCTGTCTTTTGGCAGACCGTCGTCACCGGCTGTGGCTCTGTTAATATAATCAATTCAGATCAAATATTTACGTACAAAAGCTATATAGATCGTCATGCAGAGATATGCAGTGCGTGTAATGATGAAATGGCTTACCATGGATACCAAAAATGGCAGTTTTCTTGCTGACGTGGATGGGGCCGTAGGTCTTCTTCCCTCCGACGAGCTTCCGGTGCGCGCAGGTTGCTTCCTTGAAGAACAAGGCAGAGATGAAAAGGACGAGGAAGAAGAAGTTGTTGTTCTTGACCTCCATTTTTATTTTATTTTTGTATATGTTGTATTCTCCTGCCCAGCGCAGGTTATTTGAATTCTGATGAAAGTTGATGGAGAATGCAGTGTATATATATAGTTGGGATGTGTTTTAACCGTTTTTGTTCATTTTTAGACTCTTTGACTTGATTTTATAAATGTGTTCCACAAAAAATGTTCAGACAAACGCCATGTTTAGCAATTTGACGTCCGAGGTTGTTGGGGTGTCTGTAGAGTGGACATAAACCGGTCCACTTCGTACTAAAACAATTAGATATTATTGTATATCAGTTTTAAATCTAGATGGGTACTAGAATAGAAATTAAAAAATGCACTAAAAATGATATTAAAAACTGCTATATTTTTATTAAATTATACATATACTATACTATATTAAATTAAAATTATACTATATATATAAAACGTATATTTATAATTTTATGTAAATCAAATGTAAGTTTACAATTTTTTTATTAAATATCAATACATATAATCTTATCAATTATTTTATAAAATTACGTGCAATATATAAATAGTATTTTCTCTCCATTTATTTTTTGTAATTAGAAATTATTCCTACATAAATTCTAATAAATCTCTCTCTCTCTCTCTCTCTCTATATATATATATATATATATATATATATTTTACAAAACTAGTTTAATGAATTTTAATATGGTAAAGTTAAATATTATAACACAGGTAGGACAAAGGAGGATGAACTATTATTGACTGTTTGTAGCTAATCTCATTAATTTCTATTTTTTTCGAAAATATAAAATAATCGTCATTCCTCTTTATTAGTTTATTAAGGTCATAAATGAGTAAAATTGTTACCAATTCCACCAATCCACCGATTCCATGGAACCGTTTAACTAACTCCTCCCTCTTCCTGCCCGACCTTTTCCATATAAACCCTAACTAACGTACATCATTCTCTCAACCTCTAACTCTCTTTCCAATCTCCATGGGTAACCTTGCATCGCGAGACAGACTGAGAAATCCATCCTCACGTGGATCGAGAAAGGTCATACTCTGGGACGGCACGGTGGAGGAGTTTGAGGGGCCAATCACAGCGGCGGAGCTGATGCTCGACCACCCTCTGCAACTGGTGGTCGAGCTCCAGTCCAACTCCACCAACGGCAAAATCAGCTCGCTGCCTCTCCACGCAGACCAGAACCTCGACCCCAACAAACTCTACCTTATGCTCCCTAAGCATAAACGTGGCCCCAAGGCCACTCATTTATCAGGCCAAGATGCTCAACGCCTTCTTCAGATTGCTAGCTCCGCCGTTGGGCACCGCACTATCTCGACCTTGCCCTCTTCCAGATTTCTGCCGTTGTTTCTCAAGGTTTGTGCAGGGCCCGGGTTGGCAGCTGCGACCGTAAGAAACAGACACATGTCAGTGACGGAGAGCAGTGATGACGTGGCAAGCTCTGAAGGTGAAAGGAACAGGACCGATGCAGGGCGGTGGGTGTCCAAGTTTGACTTGCCGGATGAATCGGACGGGAGACTTCATTTTCTGACGCGACAGTTGTCCGGCAAGGTGACGTGGAAACCTAGTTTGGATACTGTAGCTGAGACCAAGAAGGTGGTGGGATCTTATTGGTCGTTCTGATAATATAAGATAAGATAGTGTTAAATCTGTTTGTAATTATAATTAATATGTATGGTTGATTAAGTTTTTTATTAAGAGCTTAATTGAAAACACTGATTTAAGTTTCTTTGTAATGTTTGTGTGAAGGAAGATGTTATTTGCTTTAAGTTTTCTATATTATAGCTATGGGCCCTACACAGTAGACATTCCTGCCCTACTCAGAAAAAAAATAAGTATACCGAAAAAATATTTAGAAATATGTATATAAGCGTTACCGGTGGAGCATTTTTTACAAAATGCGTTATTTCGGATAGCGTTTTTTACAAAATGTGTTACTCTGGTAGCGTTTTGTAGTCAACGCTACTAATGGGTAGCGTTAGTCTAATTTTGTTTTCTTCATTTTTCGACAACTCAATGTATAATTAAAAATTAAATTAAGTACCTATTAAAAGAAATATAGTAAGTAGATATTTTAATTGCGATTCAAATTATACAAAAAATATTAAATTTGGAAAAGCTAAATAAAACATTTTAGCTTACAAAAATTATGGCACATTTTAAATATTTATGGCAAAAATGGGCCCTAACCAGAAAAACTTGCAAAAAGAAACCGGGCTCACACAAAAAGGAAGGGCCTCACTTCAGCGAGGCGTTTTCGGTATGGACATACAAAATAGTCGTATGGATCCGATAAGATATTTGGAATTGAGGTAGAGTTTGGAAAATAAATATTGGAACTGGTTAAATCAATTTCTGTTACCTTTATTAGAAGTTTGGAATTGATTAAAAATATAAATAAATAAATATAAATATGTTATAAATATTATTTTATTAATTATATAATTTTCTATTTTTATTAATTATATGTTTCACTTTTATCATTATATAAAATACATAATTAAAAATAATTTTGTAAACAAGTTTAGCACTCATTTTAGAGCAAAATAGTTTTAATAGGGTTCAATGGTAGATTCCGATTCTATTACTAAGTCAGTAGGGTTCGGTATGAAAATCAGAACAAACAAGTTTATATCAGGTATATTCCTGAATTATATCAAAAATCGATTACTAGAATCAAACAGATGAACAAAACGAAGAGCATCGGTAAAAATAGAAGATTACTCCTACAGATTGTTTCTGTTATATTCATACTGGTTGCTTATATAAACAAAAGCAATAACTGTTATTGAATATGAGTATTATCCCGATCCGACTGTCTTTCTCTGCATCTTCAGAGAGAGCATCTCTTCATTTTTTGATCAAACTCATAAATGCATTCAAACTTCCAAATTGTTTCCAGTTGGGCCATTACATTCACTACTTAATAGTAAAAACAAAGGGAGTGGGGGTTGTGACACCCAATTTTGCAATCTCACTCCCGATCTAGATTGTTTGGCAATCCAATTAGCGCATTCATTTGCGGTGCGTCTAATGGTTGACCATTGTGTGTCTTCAAAAGTAGTCGCATATTCTCTTATCTTGTTGCAAACTACTTCATGGCGCCAATTCGTTGTTCTTCCTTGTATCTGATTCATGATCTTCTCCGAGTCCGATTCCATTATGATCTTTCTCCATCCTTGTTCCTTTGCAAGAGCCACCCCCATTAGTAGAGCCTCAGCTTCAAGTTCATCGATGTTCCAACCCCGCTTAACTCGGTTTGCTCCTCCAATGACTTTCCCATGTGTATCCCGTGCAATTATTCCTAGGCCACCATTTCTCGTGTTTGGACACCACGAAGCATCACAGTTTATTTTGACCCAACCCGGACCCGGTTTAATCCATGGACACACAGTCGGTAAGCTGCATCTAGCTGTCCTGGTTGGTTTTGCCCTCATCACTGCATCATGCTCGGTTCTGCACTTGTCCACTACTTCCTTTGGGTCCGGTTTCTGCAGCTCGAAGACAGCTCTGCACCGAGCTTGCCATACCTGCCAGCATGCCATCAGACAGTGAGCCCATCTCGTCTCCATCTGTTCCTTCGAGCCTCCACACTCTGTTTTCCTTGCTGTCAGCCAGACTATAACAGAGGCGCGGTTTCTTTCCTCTGCTTCCAAACCCAGACTTCCAAACTAGAATGCAGTAGTCCATTCACATTGATATAGCATATGCTCAACACTTTCAAACGAGCCACATAACACGCACAGAGGGCTTACCTCCATTCCACGTTTATTCAAATTTGCCACCACAGGTAAAGCATTCATCAGCAGTTTCCAAGCAAAGTTGCGTACCTTAGGCAGTGTTTTTGCCTTCCACACTGCAGACCAGATTGTTGATGATCGGCCACCATGTATATTGATGTTCGGAGGTCTCTGTTCTGCAGCTTCCCTCAGCCTATGATACACAGTTTTGACCGTGACACGTCCATCATCCGAGTATGGCCACACGAGCTTGTCTGGTTCTGTTGATCTCGGGATTGGTATGTTCGTTATGTGCTCCACATCTGTCTGAGTCGCCAGTGACCTTAACAGCTCCATGTTCCAGCTTCCCCTGTCTCTGTCAATGAGACTTGCCACTCTCAACTCACGGTTCAGCTCCCAGTTTTCAGTTTGGTCCGGTTTGAACCCCTCTTTATTATACAGCCACTTGTCCACACCTGCCCTTATCGTGTTTCCATTTCCAATTGTCCACACCCCTTCCCTTAGTAGAGTGTCCCTTCCCCGTATCAAACTCGCCCAAGCCCAAGAGGCTCGGCTCCCCTTTCTTGCCGATGTGATGTCCCCATTTGGGTAGTAAAGCCCCTTAAGGACTTTGACCCATAGTGCACCCGGTTCCTTGTAAGCTCTATCCGCCATCTTTGTTAAGAGTGCTATATTGAAGGTTTCTAATTCTCTGAATCCTAGGCCACCATCATCTTTGGTTTTTGCTAATGTTTCCCACCTCTTCCAGTGTATCTTTCGGTTCTCAGTCCCATTCCCCCACCAAAAACGTGCTATTAAGGCGTTTACTTCCCTACACCACGTTTTGGGAAGCCGGAATAAACTCATCACGTAAGTTGGTATCGCTGTAATGACCGCCTTGATGAGAACCTCTTTCCCCGCTTGGTTTAGGGTTTTTGATCGCCACCCTTGAATTTTGTCCTGGATTCGTGTTTTAATATAACCCAAAGCTTCCTTCTTTGATATACCCCATACCGCAGGTAGACCCAAGTATTTGCCTGGATCACTTCGACTTGATATACATAGAGTTTCCTCAATCGCCTTTCTCATATTTGCCTCCGCCCCGCTGTTGAAAGTAAGGGTTGACTTTGCTTCATTTATTCTCTGTCCCGAGCTCCTACAGTATCGCAAGATTATCTCCTTCAGGTGTTTGGCATTCTCCACGGTTCCCTGAATGAAGAAAAGGGAGTCGTCTGCAAAGAACAGATGGTGTAACTCCGGGCACCCACGTTAGCATCTCTTCATTCGTTACCTTTTTATGTATTTTAAATATTATATTCAATACTAATTATATCTATTTAAGACTTAAAAGTCCACAAGTCACTAAAATATAACACAGGTTGTTATACACAAAATATGCATCATATATACAACCAGTGTAACTACTCATATCACCAATTGGTTTTAGAATGGAATTCAAGTTGTATATTCTGGTAGTTATAAGGGTGTGGCTCGACCCCGATAATTAAATTTAATATGATATCAGACTCGGTTCCGTTTGACGGTATTGGGTTATTTCCTGTTGTGGGTACCCAATATGGGTTTGTTGTGTATCGTTTATTCCGCGTACCAGAATTTGGATCGGGCATGTACGTGAGAGATAATTTATTGAGTATCAACTCGTATGGATTAAATGTATCGGTATCGTGCCTTTAAAAATACGAATCGTCACATTGCGGGGAGTGCTGAAGTCCACTGTGACTAAAATACCACACCGGTTGGTATACACAAAATATACACTATATATACAACAAGACTAACTCATCCTATAACCAATTTGTTTTAGGATAAAAAACAAGTTGTATATTATGATTGTTATTTGGGTGTGACTCGACCCCGATAATTAAATTTAACAATTTCAAAGGATGGTCTCGATGGCAAATTCACATGCTGTCTTCTCTCATGTAGTCAAGTAAATGCACCATGGAGAAGATTTGTTCATATATATATATATATGCTACTGTGTAAGTAGTGTTTTGCTTGTATATATGTATTGGAAGGAATACGAGGACCAAATACAATCATTTAGAGTATACTAGATAGTAGTACTGTGGTAGGTACGTAGTGTCAAGAAACCCTAAACACAGACATCATATATATATATATATATATATATATATGTATACATGTTTGTGCTGAACAACTAGCTAATTAAGAACTATCCATTTACAAGCTTTTAGCTTCTTAAAATGGGTGTTTATTATGATGTCTCTGTTTAGAATTTAGGGTTTCATGGAGAAAGAAGAACGTAATACAGTTTGTACTATTGTACTGTTGTTGTATATATGAATGTATAAATTAGTTTGTATATGTTTTTCACAGAATGTGAATGTGTTTAGTACTCTTTCCCTTCTCATTCTCATTTATTCATATATATTTCATACTTTATATACATGTAATTTAACTCTAACAAAATATACATGTTTCTAACTTAATTATTTACTATTTGGATTTATTTGTTTTTATTTTAATCCTTAATTTAGCTGTTACATTTATAATTTAAATCCTAATCCCATCCCATAATTGATGTTGTGGTAATTTCGGACATATATATTTATTTGTATAAACTATAATACATATTGAGTGCAACTAAGTGCCTAGATTGATGAGCTGACAGTTCACGTACAGATACATATTATTATGTTAATATAGTATATAATTATGTTAATTATATTTAATATCCATTTGCTCTCCACTAGAGTTCTAAATTCTAATATATATTGATCATATCATTAATGATTATTTTAATTAAATTATTTTGAATATAGATTAATAATTCAATGTGGAAAGATATTGAACCTTATCCGAGTTCGTTGCCTCGGATGCCTGCAAACTAGCGAGAGATCTGTGCTTCCATTTGCTGGAGTCTTTAGTGCTCACCCACACACCTTTATCATGCAGATTCATTATTCTGCATCAATAATTAATAGTCTTGTGACATATTATTATTATTATTATTATTTTAGTAATTAAAATAAGCATTAAATTCATATTTAACTAAGAGAATATTGGAGGCTTTTTTAATTTCTCCATAATACTAAGTATTTGGCCAAAAATAATAATTTCTAAGGATTAATTAACTGTTTGATATTAAAAAAAAAATATATAATATTTTTTAATTGAGAAAACTACCAAACTAGTACCCGAACTTGTGGGTGATTAGCAAGTAGGTATCTTTTTTTTTTTTATAGCAAATAGGTTGCTAAACTTTATTAAATAAACAAATAGGTATCTATAATTAATTTCCGTTAAGAATAAACGGAAAATATAGCAAACATGTACTTGAATTTACACGAATGAGCAAGTAGGTACTTGAACCGGTTCAAAAACCGATTCATAATCTGTTCGGACGAACCACTTTATTAAAAAACAATTTATATACCAAACACATGTATGACTCAACTCGAAACGTTCATTGATGTACCGAGAACGTCTGGAGCTGAGTTATATATGTGTTTGATATATAAACTCTACTTTACAAAAAAAGTGGTTCGACCAAACCGGATTTTGAACCGGTTCACGTACTTACTCATTCGTGTAAGTTCATGTACATGTTTGTTCATTACGTGATATTTTCCGTTTATTTTGAACGTAAATTAACGATAGGTACCTATTTGATTATTTAATAAAGTTCAGCAACCTATTTAGTATTTACTACCAAAATAAATTTAAATAGCTATTTGTTATTCACACCCAAGTTTGGATACCAATTTGTTAGTTTTTTTATATTTTAAATAACTCATTTGGATGATGGGGTCGAAAGCTGCACGTCATTGTGGATTACCCACGTGAGATGTCATCCCGAGACACGTGCTCCCCTCCTCTGAAGACAGACCCCAAAGCGAAAACATCATCTCTGTGTCAGCAGTGGATTTTCACAACTTCAAGACGATGGATTTACCAAAACGACATGGTTGGTTATGAATCCTAAACACAGTGTTACATAAAACGACATCTCCGTGACGTCAAACGAGAGAGAATATTTAGGGGTTCACAATGACGTCACCCATTTGCATCCTTTGGGAGTTGAGGATTACAAATGTTTCTAATTTAATTTGTTTCTTATTATCATTTAAATAACAAGTTAAGTAGTAGTTTATTTATTATAATACCATATAAAAATAGCATAACAATAATGAAATGAAATATAGATGAATTTATTTTCGTTTGTAACAAATATATATATATTTTTTTTTTCAGAAAAGATAACTACTTAGGTAGCATCATAAGTTTGGCCAAAAAAAAAGGTAGCATCATAAGGAATTAATTGAAGATTCCAAGCTAGCAATTATATAGTAAATATAATTATTTCAAGGAATTATTAGGGTGGAGGTTGTGTAGGTCCATATAGACAAAACTAAAATGTGAATGAATTCATGATTATTTTGTGAGGGGTAATATAGTAAATTTAACTACAACAATATACGACATCCGTTAAGGATGCAAATTCCAGGGGTGCACGTTGCGTAATAGATCAAAGCTGGGGTGCGACACAGTAATTTTCTCTGATTCCCCCCCCCCCCCGGGTTTTTTTATAAAAAGGAAAATAAAAACACGAAGTGTGACTAAACTTTATTGTTATCGAGTAGCCAGATCCCACGACGTCATTTTTGTCCTTTTTGATAATGATTGTTGTTTATGCTTGTGAAATTTCATGAATGGCGTAGATTTGAGTTTGGTTAATCGTCATACCCGTCATTATGTCTCCAACCGCATTTGTTTTCGAAAAATATGTCGGAACTTCATTATATCAAACTGTAACATGTGTTTCCTACAATCCGTTGTAATTGAAATTAGTTTTAGATTTTAAATTTTGTCATCAGAGATAAGCTTATGGTTGTACAAGTCATCTGTTACTATGTGAATTGATTTGAACGCAAGTTGTTTTGTCATAAAAAATTTATCTCGGATGACCTAACATTCCGCTACGAAGTTGTTGGAGCAACTCAGCTTCATAGGAAAACCAGCTATTCAATGACGCATATTATCTATTATAACTCCTCCCGAACCGTTCCACTATCTGTGTTGATTTCAACTTACATTTTATGTTTTTTCGGGAATAGTCAACATTAATTATTAATCATAGTCTGTTTGTACTGTATATCTATTGATTAGATAGTTTAGTTAATACGAGTACGACTCAAATATTAAGTGCTGACTAATTCGAAAAAAAAATATTTAATATAATGTGATTTTCAACATTAATAGTAGTATATATATTGACCACAAAATTACTAAATAATATAGAAAAAAGTTATACCTCGGTAATGTTATTTTTTCAGGGTAAATACAATTGTATTCATTGAGTTAAAAAATATATTTTTTTCTTAAATTTTTTATATTTTCATATTAGGTATTCAATTGAGTTTGTCCATTTCGATTAATTTTTTATTCAAAATTAATAAAATATATTTTAAAAATTATAAAAATAGCATAATACTTTGATTTATGTTACAATTTAACTATTCAAAACTATTTTTTATATTACAATGGAGATTTAATCTAATTGAGTTTCGATATAGGGGAGTAAGAGTTTTACCCAGACTATTTGCCAATGTAGAGGATGATCTAAAACAAGACCTACTTCAAAAGCCCTCGATAGGGTCTTGATTTTTGGAAAATATTTTATTATTATTGAAATTTTTAAGACACTTTCTCTTAAGTTTAATTTAAAAATCTAAACTCGATACTCAAATATGAAAAAATAAAAGTTAAAAAAATAACACTTGAAAGTTTTAAAAAAACATTTTAAACTCAAATATTAGTCCACTGAATCTTATTAGTTTTTTTTTTTAATAATGGGTCTGATTTTATAAAAAAATATATAAAAACCGAAAAATTGAGCTGGAATTTGAGCGACTTAGAACTTAGAAGACATAACCATCTCGACCCAACTATACTATACATGTGGATCTATTAAATGTATACTCTTTTGGACCAATTATCCATTAATACTATACAGAATGCAACATGGACTCATATTCTTTTCCATATTATTGATTTTTAAAGAGGAAAAAAAAAGCATAACCCAAAAGAAAAGTATAACTCATGTGACTACTGATGGAGAAAGAACAACAAAAAGAGAATAAATTTATCCAAAAAAAAAAGAGAATAAATTTATAATATAATATTATTTTAAGAGATGATTGATTATTTTTTTCAACTATTAAAACTTGACTCTGTGAGAGACGAGAGTGTGAGGTCGTGACATTTTCTACCATTGTAGTTGTAGCATCCAGAGTTATTTTCATGCAGGAATATGACTGGCGATAAGGAATTTATTTATATAATAATTAATAAGTAAGAAATTTATATAAAAATATATATATTGTGATATAGTTATACCATATTTATATTATTAATTATATTTATTATTTAGTTTAGTTGCACTTTCGGAAACAAAATGTCCATCATATTAATTTTGTAATATATTATTTTTTATTAAAAAATATATAATATAAAATTAATTATATTTGAAAAAATGTTAAAATATTAGTAAATTATATTTTCTTTTTAATCTTAACTGCACTTGTTTTTGAATTATACAAATAATATATAAAATAAAGTTTATTTTCTTCATAAAAAATAATAAAAAGTACATTTATTGAAAAATTATTATAAAATGACAAATATTAATATAGCTTCTTTACTAAATTAAAAATAAAAAACTAAACTTGTAAAAAAAAAATTACATAAATAAATTAGTTTATGAGTAAAAATATATGATAAAACGTAACAATTTTCGAAATTGAATATGATGCTAGGAAGAATAATAATATGTCCAAATATACAAAATATAATCCTACATAATCAAATATAACATACCATTTGGTGAATTAATAAAATTTAGTAAAAAAATTATTTTGCTTATCTGTGACTCACCGTTCTATATATTCTAGCCAAATTATTTTCTATTTTAATAATGTATTAATTACTAATAATTAGGCCGAAGTCTATTCAAAAGAATTTAGGCCGAGGAAATAACCCATACCGATGATAGGTCGTAGGGGAGAATCTCTGGTGTGGTGACAGCTATGAAATTCAAGGATCAAACCTATCGATTCATTCAGAAATAAGCTGGCATTTTAGTTTAATTTTGTTTATTATGTATTATTCTTTTTTAATTTTTTTAAATATTAATATTTTCTTCCTGTCCACGCTGTTACTACCACCTTTTCTTCTCCTATCATATTTAAAACCATCTGCTTCTCAGAGGCGAAGAACAACACAGCAACGACGGACATGTCTGCTTCAATTTGTCTCACCAGCGGCGGCGAACGGAAACACTGGTGGCTCACCAACCGAAAGGTCGCCATTCTCATCATCTCACTCTAACTTCACTCTTTCATTCATTCTTGATTCATCGCTCGGATCTAACTGAATCGGTTTGGTTTCAGATGATAGGGCGGTACATTCGAGAAGTTAGGGCTCTGATGACGACGCAGGATCACCGTGACCTGGCATCGGCGCTCAGCCTCATCGAATCGGCCCTGGCGCTGTCGCCGCGCTTGGAAATCGCGCTGGAGCTCAAGGCGAGGTGCCTGCTCCAGCTACGGCGGTTCAAGGACGTCGCTGGGATGCTCCAAGACTACATTCCGAGTTTTAAGATGGCCGCCGGAGCCGGAAGCGACGACTCCGGATCCATTTCTTCTGATAATTCATCACAGCACATGTCCAGGGAGCGAGTCCAGCTTCTGTCCAACTCACCGGATAGGGATCCGAGCTTCAAGTGCTTCTCTGTCTCCGACCTGAAGAAGAAGGTCATGGCTGGCCTCTCCAAGAACTACGAAAAGGAAGGACAATGGAGGTACATTTATCTCTTTTTTTTAGTACTTAAATGAGTTAAATCAGAAAATTTACGGTAGTTAAAACGTAAAAGTAGGTAAAACTATGAAGAATAATCTTAAATTATTGTCCGAAGGAAAACTACGGACAAATTAACTCAGGTTCGGTAAATCGTTGACTCAGGTACAATGTTCTTGGTCAAGCATGTTTCCATCTCGGTCTAATGGAGGATGCCATGGTTCTGCTACAGACGGGGAAAAGACTCATCTCCGCCGCATTCCGCCGTGAAAGCATCTGTTGGTCTGACGATAGCTTCTCATTGTCCACAGATCTTTTCTCTGGCGAAGGCAGTGCCGTATCGAGCGCTGCCCCGGGCTCTCCTCCATCAAGATCCATTTCTGAATCAGAATCCATAAACCACCTCCTGGCTCAGATCAAACTTCTGATCCGCCGTCGCACGGCAGCCCAAGCCGCCCTTGACGCCGGGCTTTACTCCGAGGCCATCCGCATCTACAGTAAAATTCTGAACGGCCGCCGTGGAGCCCCACAGGGCTTCCTCGCCGAATGTTACATGGGCCGTGCATTGGCTTGCCGCGCTGCGGGTCGGGTGGCAGAGTCGATCGCTGATTGCAACCGGACTTTGGCCCTTGATCCGACCTGCATCCAGGCTTTGGAAACACGCGCCGCCCTGTTTGAGTCCATCCGGTGCCTCCCAGACTGCCTCCACGACCTCGAGCATTTAAAGCTCCTCTACAACTCAATACTCCGGGAACGGAAGCTACCCGGTCCGGCGTGGAAGCGCCACCGCGTCCACTACCGTGAAGTTCCGGGAAAGCAGTGCGCCCTCACCGTGAAAACGCAGGAACTAAAAAAACGAGTCGCCTCCGGCGAGATAGCAAACGTCGATTACTACGGTCTCATCGGGTTAAGAAGGGGTTGCTCGAGGTCAGAGCTGGATAGGGCCCACTTGCTCCTCAGCCTCCGACACAAGCCCGACAAAGCCGTCTCTTTCCTCGAGAGATGTGAGTTCTCCGACGAACAGGACCTTGACTCCATCCGAGACAGGGCCAAAATGTCGTCCCTTCTGCTGTACAGGCTGCTCCAGAAAGGCTACACTAGCGTGATGTCCAATATCATGGACGAAGCGGCGGCGGAGAAACATAGGAAGAAGGTTGCCGCCCTTCAGGCAGCGATCCAATCACAGCAGCAGATGCTGGACTCCGAATCAATTGTCACATGTCCGAGTCGGATCCTGCCGAGCGACATTAATGGTACAAACGCATCGGTGTTTCAGGGAGTGTTCTGTCGGGATCATTCCGTAGTCAGCGACCTGTTGTCTCAAGTAGGGTTCAGTCGGCCGCTGCCAGTGTAATACGAGCTCATTGTCCGGAACACAAACTCTGTAGAATTTTGCCGTAAAATTTTGCTACCACTTTTAATTTTCCCATTTGTACAGAATTTCCATTATAAAAGATTTCTACGTAGACAAAGTATGATTTTTCATACAATCTCAGATCAGTTTATGAAATTGCAAGAAATTATTACAAGAAAAACACTTTAATTTGTAGAAATTTTAAATAAGGTGGCGAGCTATAACATAAATGCGTATTTTTTTTTAATATTGGTTTTGTAATCAAATGCTACAATTCTCGACTGATATAGTAAGCTTTAATGAATGTTGAATGACATATTTTAACTGGCTAAGATAAAAAGTAATTTTCAGAAGCACGACTGTTCGATTTACAGTCGAACTGGCTAAGATCAAAAGTTTCCCCATTTATTGCGATTATAAGAGAGGTTGGATTGGGTGTTGCTGTTCCCCGTCGTTTAGTGTGTTGGTTTCCCTATGCACCTGACAATAGTTCTGACATTCCACTAGATTTTCACGAAACATCCTGCAATTGTTTCGCCTTTTCCAAGGTAATTGGTGAAATTAAGTTGCTCAGTTCTTCCCCTTTGTTCTTTTGTGCTTCTTCTATCCATCAGTAGGATTCGACAGACCTTTGAAATCTTATTATTTTATGGACAGGGTAAAATGTTTAACCAAAGAAAAGTTGGGTTACTTTAGTCGGTAAAAGTGAAAAATAAAAAAGAATCCGATATTAGATAATGACCATGTAAATAACTTATTTTTCGTTAAGAGGGAAAATTCAAATAATGACGATGGAAGTAAAATTTACAATTTTAAGGATATCTTAGTTTAATGTAATAATGACTGAAAATTTAAGTAGTTAGAAAATGTTCGTTGCACCAACATGTTTAAGAATTAAGATACAGTTTAGGGTTTAGAATATAAAAAATGGGTTCTAATGGGATTTATAGGGGTGCCTATGTAATAACCACTTGTCACTGACCTTTTAAATAAAATTACAAGATGTTATTCACCATATGCATAAGACGACAACTATAAGCTAAGAATGAGCATCACACTTAGTGTGCTCCAACACACGCATTAAATGGGGATTGACAATCTCTGAATATTTATAGAAAAGAATAGACTCTGTGTCATCCGAATGACATAAAGTAACTCTGATTAGTCATTAACCACGGTAAAATAATAACACTATTCACCTGGTTGAACCAGTGTTATAAACACAAACATTTATTAACAATTATTACATTCAGAATTTTTACCACACAAAAGCTCCCCAAAACCTGAACTAACTTAAGTTTCAGAATGGAGAAAAACGGATCAAACCAAGATTTTTTATCTGTGTAGGCCTGACGGTTTAAGGAGAGCGACGCCTAGTAGGGCGAAGATTCTGAAGATCCAACATGTTCGAATTGATAAAGATTTAATTTTGTGTTGAAAAAATATTTTGTGAAGATATGTTCAAATATTTTCAGATTTAATAAAATAACTTAAAAACAATATTTTCACTATAAATTTCAATTTTGTGTTATTAGGAATGGATGTATAGTTTACATATTTTCTTTAGATCAGTTACTAATGTATATCATGAGGAAGGAGGAGTCGAACCTACTGCATCAAAATTACAGGTGAGTGATTAATGATTATCATTCATCAAGATCCACGAAACGGCAATTAAGGAGGTTGTTGGTAATTAATGATGCCATCTACCATCTATAATTGATTTCACGGTCTGTCTGTTCTCTACGGAATAATTATAAGGAAAATTTATGTAATTGCTCGCTATTTTTATCTTTTGTAACAAGTAACGCATACGTATTTTTAATTAATTTCTAATTGCACCAATATCTTTCAATCTAGTTCCATCTCAACCCATTCTTAACTTGTTATTCAAAAGTCCCTTAATTTCACTAAAGACAATAAAGTTTATTACTCTTACAAGAGGGCCACCTTTTGGGGACATATTATTTATTCCTTAGTCAGAGTGTTTTCGAATATTTCACAAAAATATACCACATTTAATAAATATATACAAAAATGTACTCGGATGAAAAATAAATACTAAATATACTAACTCGCGATTCTTATTTGCATGTGTTATTTTTTTTTGATCCTGTCCCACCCGCGGGTAGGGCTAGTTTTTTTTTGCCATAAAAAATAAGTAAAAAAATTATTTGTTTTATTTTATTCAATCATTTTATCTTTTTGTATTATGATTATTTCAAATATATTTTTTCCCTCACATAATAATTTTTTAGAACAAAATAAATAATGTTAGAAAAATGAAAATAATTATGATTATTTCAAATATTATTTTTCACTCTTATGATAAATTTGTATTATGATTATTTTTCTCACATGATAATTTTTCACATTTTTCTAAAAAATTATCATGTGAAGGAAAAAAATATATTTGAAATAATCATAATACAAAAATTATAATTATTTTCATTTCTCTCACATTATTTATTTTGTTCTAAAAAATTATCAGGGAAAAAATATATTTAAAATAATCATAATACAAAAAATAAAATTATTGAATAAAATAAATATATTTTTTTTACTTTTTTTAATAGCAAAAAAAAAAATCAATCCCACCGCGAATGACATTCGCTAGTGATACTGGGTCAAACAAAAAATTACATCCGTGAATAAGAGTCACGGTTAGGTATAATTTCGTATTTATTTTCCAACGGATAACATGTTATATATTTATTAAATGAAGTATATTTTGGTGAAAAATTGAGTCTATTCGGCCGATGGAAATTCTTTGAGTCTAGGTTGACAATGAATCATCTCGTTGAATGACTTAAACACCCTTAGGCCTTGCCAATGAATACTTTACTTGTTGAAAGAGGGGTTGGTTAACAAAGGAGGGGCAAGCAAGTAATTATGTGTGATTCGTGAAGTTATAGGAATATTGGACGAAGAATAATGCGAAAGTAAAGCATGTAAAAGAAATCTGGAAAAAAGCACGTGATGCTTGAATGTTGGAGACATCGGAAAAAGGAGAAGTCGTGGAAATATATGATGATGTCCAGTCAGTGAGTGAGACCATGTGATGAATATTATTTTAATATATATATATAGGGTTAATTGTCAATTTGCCCCCTAATGTTTGGACCGAATTTAAGAATTTTCCTTAAAGTTTACAATTTTAAATATTAGTCCTAATATTTGGACGTCGTCAAAAATTGCCCCATTCCGTCTTCAGGCCGTCTGATTCAAACGGAAATCCCGTCACGTGCCTTACACATACGTTTTATGAAGATACAAAGACAATAATACCCTTATTGCAGTTCATCACCTCGTTTCCCTCCATATACCCGAGGACGCCAAGGCAGTTCCACAGACCGAAGAAACCTTAAACATCAGTTCCTCTTCTCCGCGACAGAATCACCGCGACAGACTTCAGAGACTCGACTCCGCGCCTCGCCCAGACTCCGCGCCTCACCCGCGACTCCGCGCCTCTTCGTTCTGTCCGTACACGACGGGACAGCTTCTCCTCTGTTTCAAGGTAAGGGCCGACTTCAATATTAGGGTTGTTGGTTGTTAGAAATCCCGTTTTTTGTCGATGTAGTGCTGATATTTAGGTTTTAGGCTTGGTTGTTGTACATACATTTCTAACAATCGACAATGTTCCAGCTTTTGCGTTGGATTGCACTGATTTGCCGATTTGAAGTTTTGCCTCCGAAAAATATGGAATTTTCGGACTTTGCTGATGATTTAGGTACGTTTTTTGGCCAAATTTGGAATATTGCTGATAGCGTAGGTTCTGTTATTTGGAATGTTGCTGATAGTTTGTGTTTTGCTGACAGGTGTGTCAAATAGGTTGTATGCCCCAAAAGGCCCGCCTAGTTACACACTACATACATATTACGGGGGTAGGTTGGACACAGTAGATGGGAAGAAGATCTACATTGGGCAGAAATACGTTCGACCTAGGTGGCCTATCCCCTTTCGGTTTGCAGACTTAGTTAACCATTTAACTTTGGTTCAACAGTATTCGACGGGCGATGAGGTATATTACTTGCCCCCATTTGCGGACATTAATAAGGATTTACTTAAGATTGCGACGGAAGAGGATGTGACCGATTTGAAGGGTTACCATGATGGAATGGAAACCATCATTCTGTTTATAGAGGACAGTGAGGTGGGTGTCCCTATTGGGATGATTTTTGATGATTGGGAAGGAGATCCAGTCAGGAAGAAAGAAATGGAGGATCCGGACGCAGAAGGTATGAAATTGTACCGTTTCAATAGGGACTACGAGGATCGCATGAAACAGCATGGTGGTCAAGGTGGTCAAGGTGGTCAACATGAGCCCATTGAAATAGTGGATGACGAGCCCAATGAAAATCAGCCCACAACCGAAACAACTGAAAAAGAGCCTGCAGCCGAAGCTGCTGAAAGTGAGCCTGCAACCGAAGCTGCTGAAAAAGAGTCTGCAATCGAACCAATTGACCTTAGTGAAGACGATGAATTCTGGGAGAAGGCTGCCGAGTTGGAGGAGTTGGCTGACCGAGCTCCACCACTAGATGATCCTCAAGAAAGTGAAGAGAGGAACTGGGAATCAGAAGTTGACACGGAGAGTACAAACAGTTCTGATACAAGTGTAGATGTCGAGCAACCACTTAGGGAGGATGACAATGTCGAACAACCACATGTCCAATAGGAAAGTGGTGATCTTAGAACCCCATGTGGATCTGAAAATGAAGAGGACAACATGTCTAGAATGCCGGAATATAATGCCGATGACTCTTCGGTCCAGGAACCGAGTCTTGGGTTAACATTCCCATCAATGGCTGCCTTACGGAATTGCATCCGGAATTGGATTGTCCAAAATGGGTTGAAAATCAAATGGGTGAAGAATGACCCCACTAGAGTATTGGTGGAGTGCAAGCAGGGGTGCGACTGAAAGTTGTATGGGTCGCAGGTCGGTGATGAGGAGACGTACAGAATTAAAAAGTTGGTTGGGAAGCACGTCTGTCCAAGGACCCACAAGTTACGGGAGTCGACCTGCAGCTGTGGTCAATGACAGCTGTCTGGAATACCTTGTCCGCATTCGTATGCGGCCATCTTGCACAATAGGTCCGATGTAATGGATTACGTATCTCCTTACTACAGTAAGGAGTCGTATTTGAAGACGTACGAGGATATCATACACCCCATTCCAGGTAAAACCGTGCTGTCCTGTTTGCTGCTTACTGCTATTTACAATATTGCTGAATTCCTGCTATTTGTCATATTGCTGCTTTTTGCTGAAACCGTGCTGTATGGTAGTGCTGTAGTGCTGTCTGATTTGCCATGTTGTTTGCCATATTGCTGTATATGTAGGTGCGGACGAGTGGGTGCCAAGTACGGCTTGACCCTTAAACCCACCAGAATTAACCCTTAAACCCACCAGAATTAAGGAATGCACCGGGACGACCGAAGAAAAAAAGGACAGCGTCCTCCTGGGAAGCCAATGCGGGAAAACTCAGAAAAATGGGGGACCTCCAACGTTGTGGCAAATGCAAGCAAATTGGCCATGATGTCAGATCATGCGGAAAGGGGACAAAAAGGAAGACTACACAAGGGACACAACCTGAAGAGCAAAGTCAAGGAACCGGAGGTCCTCCTTCAACACAAGATAGTGCCCCGAGTCAAGGAAACGTGTCTAGGAAAGGAAAAGAAAAGATGTAAACGTATGACATGTAACCGTTGGTGTCGTTTTGGTATTGTATGTGTTAGGCGAAAACAGGACATGTGTTAGCTTTTGATGTGTTTGCTTTTGAGACATGTTGAAACATGCAATTTCGGATGGTTTTGACGTATGTGCAGGCTTTTGGTGTTTGGCAATCCAATCTGTCCAAATGGTCATGGATAAAAACTGATTACTGTCACAAACTTTAGGGGGAATATTCAACTATTTCAATACATTAAGGGGGTAATATTAAACGATTTCAATACATTAATGGGGATAGTTGAACGACCTGGAATTTTTCAAGAACATCAAAACTGAGTTGCAGAACCACAAACCAGTTTCATACACCAACATTACATACTTCATAATCAGTTTGTTACATTCAGTACAAATACACTAAAAAAACAAGATTACATACTAAAGAACACAACTACCATGAACAATAAAGCCATCAATAGACAAAGTCGATACATTTGTTCTCTTCGACGATAGCCTTCGACCTCAATTGTTGTCTTCTCATACAAAGCCACTAAATTTGCAAGAGCACTGCCACAACATCTGCATTTATCAACGTCTTGTTCTTCAACGTCCAACCACTTGAAAAACCCACATCCCGGATTGTCACTACTCTATACGAAAAACAATATACATAACGAAACATACCGAATAAGGTTCGAAATTTCAACAACTTCACTCAATCGGGTTTCAACCATACCTTGAAGTGAGGACAACCCCAAAATTCATGTCCATAGTTCTTGGGAGTTCGGGACATTCTCAAACGAGGTGACAATCCGCAATTACATCGGTGAAGACTTGAAGAAGACTTGAATGATACGTTTGACGAAGATTGGGTCGACATTCCCTTGAGAATTTGGCCTATCCCGCGCCTTTCATCTCCCCTTCAAGAACCCTAGCTCGGTCACTTCTTCTCCAACTCACGCTTCAATTTCAAAATATGCAGTTACGTTCTTCTATAGAATGCAATAAGGGCATTTTTGTCTTTGTATCTTCATAAAACGCATGTGCATGGCACATGACAGGATTTCCGTTTGAATCAGACGGCCTGAAGACGGAATGGGGCAATTTTTAACGACGTCCAAACATTAGGACTAATATTTAAAATTTTAAACTTTAAGGGAGATTCTTACATTCGGTCCAAACATTAGGGGGCAAATTGACAATTAACCCTATATATATATAATGAGATTTGTCCTCAAACCTTTATTTGTCTCAATAAAGTCCTCACACTTTAGTAATTGAAATTACGTGCCCAAATATACGCACGATTAGATTTGCAAAGGGGGGGCGAATGAAGCTCACATAATTTTTTTTATGGAACTTTCTGATATTGAAGCCCAACTAAAAGGGAAAAGAAAAACCTTTCTCCGTGCCTACCGTTGTGGCACTTACCTAACAATTAGATGCCAGCGTGGATAAAAAAAAGAAGAACCGTAATAAATGTCACGCGTTCTAATATCTCTCCATAATTAAACACGTAGAGCTTCACGACGCTCTGCAATGGAAGGCATATCAGTAAAAGCTTTCCGAGGGATGAAGGGTTATTGGAAGAAGAGGGGATACGAGAGATTAGGCGATTCAGATCACCGGAGCAGCGACGCGGCGGAGCGGGTATCTACTTCTAGACGGAGACGAAGTCAGTTCTCGTGGCGGGTCAAGGTCAAGCCTCGCGTGAAGCTCCAGAAACTGATCCGAGCACCCAAGAGGTTCCTCATTTGGCTCCGTGACGCCTACGTGAAGATGATGATGGGGTTTGCAAACTCTAGGGTTTGCAGCTCCGCCAGTAACGGCGGTGCCGGAGCCTTCGGTAGCCGCCCGGTGAAGGAGTACAACCAGAAGGTGATCGTGGAGATGTACAAGTCGGTGTTGGTGGCTAAGGCGGGCCAAAGAAGCTGCAGAAAATAACCGAACATTATTGAGTCGCATCCAAGAATAGCTAGAATGCTTTTACGAGTAATTGTTAATGGTTAGGATCATATTCACCGTCCGGTGCCGGAACTTAACTGGAATCCGGTAACGGCGCTTGTTTCCATTGCTGATGGATCTTCATTCATGTTTAAACACGTTTAATGAATAATGTTGTTTTACCATTGATCAGTTTAATTACAAATCTTGTATTTTTATAGACCTAAGCAATGATCTGTTTTTTTTTTCCTTCAATAATTTTATGAAATTACAAATACACACACATGACAGTTGACTTTGTGTATATTGAATATCATGGACCACTAGACTATAGTGAGACCGACCCTATCTAGATCTCACGAAAAAGAACCAACAAAATTGAATGCAATCAAAGATAGATCGAGGACTTGATGAGTGAGTTTGAGGACCAATACAGAATTAACCAATTTTAGTCCGACGAGCGGCTTTCCCAGGCGTTCTTCGTTGCTACGTGTGGGTAGGGCTGACGATGGTTATGGTATAGTACGGGTATGATAAATATCATAACCATAACATATTTTTAAACCACATACCATAAACATAAACATAACCATTACGAGTACAATTTTCAATACCATAACCATTAAAATAACTGTGGTTATTAACCATGGTTTTACCCATATACTCATATTTATTCCACACATGTACTATAATAAAAGACCAAAAATTTTATTTAAAAAAATACATAAATCTATATTGCCAACAATAAAAATATATAAAAGTAACATCATGTTTATTTATTACATGTATGTCCAATAACTTCCATTATTTAGTATATATTAGTTTATTAATAATAAATAATTATTATATTTATATACTAACCATGGTTATAACCATGAGTATAACTCAAATACCATAACCATAACCATTATGGGTAGAAAATTCATCATCATAACAGTACTGTACCATAATGGTACAGTTAACCATATTAAACGGTAACGGTTATAACCATGGTTATGAGTTTTTCATCGCACCATTGTCGACCTTACGTGTGGGGTACGAAGGGTGGATAGAGAAGTGGATGGAGAACCAGAAGAGCAACCGCATGTACGAGCTCGGATTGTCGCCGTTCTTCGTTGGTCACGTGGTGCCCATTGACCATAGATGGAACCAACATAGATTAGGCAGGGTGCAGGGACTTGCACCCTAGTCCGGTGAGCTTCCTCCACTAGTCCGACAGGTGCAAGTCGTGGCTCAGACTAGACTCCAAAAGACCATGCACCCATTGGACTCACTCTGGGTCCCCTACGACTTGTATGAACCATCATCCTGATTGGATCAGACTAGAGCCTAAGACAAGAAATCAAATCTCTTCGACTCTTGATGGAACCTAGGCGTCACCTGGGTTGTTACAAGGCATCGCCTATAGAGTATAGATTCTATAAGGCGTTGTATATACTTTCCGTACCCTCTGACATCCTAATTAAAAAGATAGGGGACATTTAATGAAAAACATTGAATACACCTAGTAGTCATTGCGACTATGACACCAACCATTTAAAACTCTTTGATCCCAAAATTAACTTTGGTTGGATTCTCTGTCAGCAGACAAGATCAATCCACGTAAATCCTTATCATGATGAATAATGTAACGACTTTTAGGGTTTAGCTATAGATACTGTCAACCTACCTTTGTACTAGATAATTAATTTCTCTGATTTTACACCTTTACTCTTCAATAACCCCCTACTTAGTCGTTGGAGGAAAAAACTTTCCTTCTTGTATATTACCAAGGCAAAGACCTAGGGACGACTCCGTTGAACACGGACCTAACCCGTGGGTGACCCCGCCCACGGGTCGTGTTTGTGTCATACTTGATATACGAGTCATTTTGATACGACCTATAGATGACCCGTGAAAACACGGGTCATGTTTAAGTCAGTAGTCTTGACTCATGGGTCAACCCATGACCCATCGTGAGTTGTATATTATATTAAATATATATAATTTTGACTCACAAGTTAGTTGTTTCTGAGTTTTTATTTAATGGTGAGTCGAACAGGTTAGACCGATCCGCGAGTCATGGAGAGTGAACGAGTCAGTATGAACCACGTCTTACTATTCCTGACGGGTCATGTTTGTGTTTCAAAAATTGGGTCAAAAAGTATACAAGACATACTATTGACTCATTTTGACACAAACACTTACATGCAACAACTATCTTTCTTGAATTGTGTCGGACAGGGTCAAAGTTCCAAATAAAAGAGTCCGTGGACAGTGGACATATCTCATTATAGTATTTTTTAAATGGACCGACATAACTCTTTAGAATTCCAAAATTAACCTTAAAATAAAAAGTCTGTATATATTATATAAGACTAAAAAAGAAGGGTTAACATGGTCAATATAGACTACCCTGAAAGAAAGAGAGAATCTTGCAGAGGGAAAGTACACTAACAATTTCCTGGTAAACGTTTCTCCTTCGTCGCGAAGGCAACAAGTCCAATACACACCCACAGAGAAGAGCTATAAGCTTCTATCAAACTGCTACTACCTCCGACGTGAAATTCAATCTCTCTACACGCTTGTGGTGAAATTGAACAGAATCGGTGCTGGAACTGTTATTGAATCTGCATCCTACGATTCCTACTGGAGAAAGATTTCGCACAACAGGATGGATTTTGATTCATGGGATTACGAAGATACTCCCTCCACTTCTTCGATGAATCGCAAGTTCATCAGGTCCGATCGAGGTAAGAATCCTCACCTTCTTCTCTGATGAAATGTTGATTTTATTGGATAGTTAATTGAATATTGGATGTTCGTTCATTTGGATGATGTCAAGGGAAACCTGGTTTCCGGATGGAGATGGATGATTATGACGATGAAGAGGAGGCGATCTATCCCTGCCCTTACTGTTCAGAAGATTATGGTGATGCTGAATCTATGGAGTATCATATCGGAGAGGCTCATCCCGCAAAAACAGATTTTAATTCCGAGGTTTGATTCCTTTGAACTTCAGCAGCCTAGGTTTTGCTTTTTGATATATTATCATATGAGTAGCTGTTTCCCTCTTTTGAAGTTGCCATAGAGCTTTTAGAGAAGAGTTAGGTAACCTCAATGTAAAAATGGTAGCATTAGGAAATAACAATGGTCTAGTCTTGAAATTGCTGGAATTTGATTACTCTCCATCTGCAATACTGCTGACATCCTTCTGCTCATTCTTTTATCGAATATAGTTACGTGAAGTTGGAAAATTTCAAGCAAGTAAAAGTTTATATTTTTAGCTGAATCTTCTTTTAGAAAGGAGCTTAATTGCTCGACATACTAAGCCTTATTTGTTGATTCCATATCTTCTGTTCATTGATCGATTTTTATCTCTAGCAGGACCGTGTTTTAGCAGCTTAGCTTTAGTACTTTGTCTGTAATTTAATTTCTATAGGCTAACAAAGCTAAAGCATCGTAACTTATTTTGGAGGATCTTTATGATTGTTAGTCCGTCTGAATAGGATGCAGATCACCTTTATGGAGTTTAAGCTTTAGCTCCTTATGTTGGATGTGGATTTATCGACTTATTTCAAGTTGAAGATTCTAAGGTTGCTACTTCTGTTTGGAAGTTCCATGATAATTTGTTAATGGATAAGTCATGTCCAGTTTGTGCTTCGAGAGTAGTAAATGACATAGTTGATCACCTCATATCGAACCACAGTGGCAGTTTTAGTATATCCTTGGAAAACACCGTTCTTTTCATACATTTTTTTTTAAAATTTTCTCTGTTCCTATTTAATCCTTTCTTAGCTTCGATCACTTTTGAATTTGAATTTTGATACTAATAAATCCTAGTGTTTCATTATATGCCGTGTCATTGTTCCTTAACTTGGTCTTACATACAACAGCTGCTAAAACTCAAGAAGATTAATTCCTTTGGGAAGGAGTTCCAGTATGGATCTTCAAGAACCAATATTAGAGAATCAATTCTCGGAAGTGCTTCCTCCAATGGTGTAGTAGACGATTTGCTGGCGTTCGTATGTGAGGTGCCTATTCCAAAAAATACTCACAATGAACAACAGTTGTCTACTTCATCAGACCTTTGCATCGATGAGGAAGAATTGTCTGGTCATAAAAAGTCCGAAAGGTATTTATTCGATTCTAATATCTCGGTTGTTTCATGATCTTAATGATGTTCAACTTGAGCCACTGAATCCTTAGCTGTTAGTTGCATCCTAGGTTTTATTGTTATCCATTTGACTGCAGGGCTGTTGCGTCCTCTCCCATGTCAGAGGAGAGAGTAGCAGAAGACAAGGAGGTTAGATCAAGATGCCATTTTGCACAGGATTTGATGTACTCTGCCCTGTTTGACAATTTTGATTTATGAGTTGTGGTCGTGCAATTCTGGCTTCTGCTGTCAGTCCATAACCTAAGCCGCATCTTCCAAAAAAAGAATGGGTGAAGAAATTTGCTTCTCCTGAATCATTATTTGGACGTGGGTTCTTAGTGTTTATTGTACTCAATTATATAAAATGTATGTACTCAATAATGTACAATGTACGGGATTCATATTTACTTTAAACAAGTGTTTAATGTTAGTCTTTGTTGAATCCCAAGGAACTATGATTGTACAACTACATTAGGACGAAGCTTTCTAAGCAACCATTTCTTGCGCAACTTAACATCCAAAGCCATGAAAGTCTTGGCCTTTTTCTCATCCTCAAGTAAATCGCAGGCATCCAATATAAGCTCATCATCCATGTCAGGCAATGCTTGAACAGCCTCAATCACATCCTCGATCGAGCAGCCATCATCTATTGTTGCTGCATTGTCTGTTGTTTGGCCACATACCCTCTTGCTGTTTGGACCTCGCTCTTGATACGGCTTGGACTGGCGCTTCGGAACCATTTTTAATGTTAATTCCTTGGGGTTCTGAGAATGAGACTCGAAGCTCTTTGGCGATCTCTGATCGTTGTTTAGTTCACATTCCTCTTCATATAATATGCTCCGACTCAAAAGGAATTCTCTATCGTCAAAACCCGGGCTATGAAATATTATGCACAGATCTTTGTAGTACGAAACAGGCCGTGTCATAAACTGTCGTGCATCGTTATGTGTCTGTGTGTACCAAAATATATGTAAGCAAACATAGTAAAGTTACACATTGCTGTGAAATATACTAAGTGATTACAGATTACCTTAATATAATCCTGCCAGACGTGATCATCAGCAGTGACCATTTGGCGTGAATCGTCCCATCCGAAACCATCCAACTCAAGAAGGTTCCTTATCACATTGTGCTGCCTTCTTAGGGTTTTGTATCTGTTTTTCAAGATATCAGCCTCGTAACTGAATCCAAACTTGGCATTGAACGATGCCACCATTTCGAACCAGGCTTGCTTCGAGAAAACACCATCGACCTGATGCCCTCTATGAATGTGGTCCAACATTAGGTCAATGAAGTACCTGTCCATTGGGGGCTGCCAATACGTTCTTGATCGGCTTCCTCTGGTGAAACGAACTGCATTTTGCAGAGTCTCTGAAGGAGAATCACCATCCATCCCCTCTGGAATAGAGATTCTGAAGTCGTCAATTGTGATATCCTGGAGAGAATCATCCATTGCTTGCTCTGTGATCGTAACATGATCCGTTATCGAACCTATGTCGTCCATTGAAGGAGATAGCAAATCTAACGATCCATCGTCTGGTTTGAATGTCAATAAGAGATGGGTCAGTGCCATTACTGAATATTTTTCAATAAAAGGGAACAGACATAGTTAACCTTTATGCTCAGTGGATGAATTGGCGTAAATTTTACATAGATCTTTGTAGTAAGGGACACGTTTGATTCTGTATGAACGTGCATCTGGGTGTGCCTGAAATCACATATCCCAACAGTTTATAAAATGAAAATGCTTATAATGACTACTTCTATATTAAGAATAGATGTCTGTTCATATATATATACGAAAAATATGAAGTAACATTCGCAAGGAAGCATCACTAACAGTATAGATTGGAGATAGAGCATTGGACCTGAATATATGCCTCCCAGGCGTTATTGTCTGCAATCACCATTTGTCTGGTTTCATCCCAGTAAAACCCAGGCTGATCAAGGAGATTCTTGATCGCCCTGTATAGATTTCTCAGCGACTTATGTCGGTTCTTAAGAACGTCTTTTTCGTACTGGAACTTGAACTTTGCATTAAACAATAGGATCATGTGCTTCCATGCTCGCTTGCTGAACAAGTTATCGTCGAGCTTGTTCCCATTGCTGGCCTGCTCCAGCATGAGGTTGATGAAATATCGATCCATTTCAGGAGTCCAAACTGTCCTTAACCGATCATTGCTGGATCGCGCCTGGACACCCATTCTAGATAAACGCAAAGTAGTGTGTCAATTACCACAAACACAAATCAAATATGTGCAGCATATAATTAATCAAAAACCCTTGTTCTTGAATCATTGGAAGCCAACCATTACGATTATACTATCTGTAAAATTTAGGGTTTAAGCTACATATGAATGCAGACATTTTATGAAGACGAAGAATGTATCAGTATCAGTATCGCGATCAAACAGCGCTAACTTCACAATCACTTGCGGACTTCAAAGCGATTGAGAGAAGTGTAACTTTACTCAAGATGGGATGTTGAGGACAATCTGATCTCCGCTGCAACTGGAGGTGGAGGTCGGATTCTGCTCTCGGCACGGCGGCGGGGATCAGTTCCGATTCTGGATAGTGTAACCTGGATTGAGTAGAAGACCCTAACCCTAGCAAGGGAGCCATTTAGGTTTAAGGATATTCTTGTCCCCGATTGATTCTGTTCTTCGTAAAGGGCCCAATTAAGTTTTGCCCAATCTATTCATAGCCCATTACTTACCCAAGGGAAAACCGAGCAATTTGCCTAAGCAGACCTCAGCTTTACATCAAAATGCATTCCACCCTCAATCTTTTTATATTACAAAAATGAGTAATTATATGCAATCCCAAGTCCGAATGACTTGTCTCACGGGTCCAATTCAACCTATGTTCTCGCTAGGGGTGTATCAAAACGGGTCATGGGTCGACCCATGTGTCGTGTCGGTCTTGGATTGTGTCAGGGACCTTCTGACCCAAACCTGACTCGTGTAATAGTATGAGTCAGTTTTTGAAACTCAAACCTGACCCGTTAAGAATAGTAAGGTTTGGGTCAATCTGACTCGTTCAACCTCCATGACCCGCGAGTCAGTCTGACCCGTTCGACCTACCGGTACATAAAAAATCATAAATAAATTGACCCATGGGTCAAGACTACTGACTCATGGGTCGAAAGTACATATATTTAATATAATATACAATTCGGAACGGGTTTGACCCATGAGTCAAGACTACTGACCCAAACCTGACCCGTATTTTCACGGGTCATCCATGGGTCGTGTCAAAATAACTTGTGGGTCAAAAAATCTGACTCAAACACGACCCGTGGCGGGTCACTCACAGGTTGGGTCAATCTTTGACACCCATAGTTCTCACGTAGATTTAGAAAATGAGTTATTCGTGTTAAAACTAAGTGATATACTATTAAGCCTATCATACTTTTCAACCCACGATCATAAACATTAAATTGTGACCCAAAGCAGCGTCCACATTTCATTCTGTTCAATTGGAGTGAGTACAAGTTACATGAGTCCAATTTGCTAGGTTAGTTTTGCGTCGAGTGGGTTACAAGATTATCAACCTGACCACGGTTTGTGAAATTGAACGGGATGACATCCTTGACTTGAACGCATATTTATTTGTGTGACCCCGAACACGATCTGATGGGCTGGGCTATATGATTCATACACGACTCGAAAGGTCAAACACTATAACCTATATTTCAGGTAAAAATAGGGAACTTCACAAATCTAACCTATTTTTCACATGTTAGATGAACTTTAACAAAATTACGAGTATTGAAAGTAGTGGTGGACTTTGTAAAATAAATAAGATATTTTTTCCCTCATTATTTACTATATTTAATGAAATCTATGTTTATTTGTGAAAAAAATATATATTATAAAAGCCTTCTTATACGGTGTACAGCACGCTCTGCAACCTGCGAAGCCGAAATGCCTTGTCAAGCACACGTGGCGATCTCCTATTGGATGTCTGTCTTAATTAAATCTTGTTGGCCAAAAAATAGAATGGCGGAAATCATGGGTTTAGTTTAGCCGAACTCTCCGTGAAACCGGGTCCCACAAAGAGTTGCCTCGTATTTTTCTCTTTGGTTCGGAACCGGACCAGATGTTTGAAAAATTCGAACGTTGTCATCTTTTATTACAATTTCACCCTTCTACATTATTAAGCTCACGGGCGAAAGGTGTGTTGGTGCAGGGGCTTTATGAGAAATAAATAAATATATCTATAAAGTACAAACCATAACAGATGTCAGATACATAATATCTAAGTGAAGCAATGCGGGTGTATATTACCATTTAGGCATTTACAGTTTTAAATGGGTTAATTATAAAATAGGTAGTCAAACATGGTTTAACAAGTAGGTACCCAATGTTTTTTTTACCGCAAATAGGTAGCCGAACTTTTGAAAATTAGTAAATAGATTCCTTACGTTAATTTTTCCCCGTTAGTTTGTGACGAAAACCGATTTAGAATTGGTTCAATCGAACCATTTTTTTTAATGTAGAATTTATATACCAAATACATGTTTGACTCAACCATAAACCAAGTCATGCATGCGTTTGGTTTATAAATCCTACATTTTTTTAAAAAAAATTAATAAAGTGGTTCGATCGAACCGGTTTTAAACCGGATTTGAATCGATTTCTGTCACAAACCAACAGAAAAATAACATCAGAAACCTATTTGTGACAAAAAAAAAATTGAGTGACTACTTATCAAACCAGGTAAAGTTCGGATACAATAATTAACTCTTTTAAAATTATATAAAACGTTAAACCGCTGCTTAATATCTTCAAACTTTTTTCATTATAATTAAAATGTTTTGAAGGGCCCAAGTCGTGATGATGAAGCTCATTGGATTCTTAATTAATTATTATTTCATATCCATAACTAACACTAATGATTTCCTTTTCTAATTAGGATTAGCAAGCTTGATTCTTTCATAATTAGCGATACTGGGGAGAAATATAAGATTTGACATTTTTTTGCAAATAAAAATGACAAAACTATTAATAATTATTAGAGTTCGTTTTCCAATATTTGGAAGATAATAAATATTTATGATTTCATTATTATATATTTAAAGTCAAATATTGAGTATTTTCAATTTCAGTAGAGGCACTATTATTTTTTTTATTTTTTTTTACAGATAAGGTAAATTAAAATAACAAGCTGGGTGACGAGAAACTCGCACCCTAATTCTTACTATAACATAATAATTAACTAACTAAACTTTATGATTCTTGAGTAGATAAATAACAAAGCATCCTTTTGGATAGCGTTTTTAGTTTCCGTTGATGGATTTTCATTAATAACATAGATTTGACTCTAGTTAATCCTCGTAGCTGCCATAATGTCAACAACTTCATTTACTTATCGATAGATATGTCGAAACTTCACGAACTGCATCATGAATTTTCTACAATTCATAATTAAGAGGCACTAATATTTTCAAATTTCAATAGACAGCATATACTATCTACATACGTATAACTTTATTTTTGTAGTATATGACTTTAACATTCCCTTTGCTATAATTTTATTATCCAACAAACTTTTAATTTATTTGTTAATAAATGATAATGGGCCACCATCCTGCTATATAGATTAAAATTTGTCACTTTTGTTTCAACCACCCGAATCATCTACCTATTCAAAAATTCAAATTGACAGTAGAACCAACACCACTCACTACCTGTAAATACCCGTTGCGGGGCTTGTTTATTTTATTGTATATTAAAAGAATAATAATCAACTCAATTTAAAACATGAAAAACAAAAATTCTAATATATAATATGAGGAAAAACACACATGATGGTGGTGTATCTAAAATATAATGCCTCTAGCCTGACATTTATGATTTTCGACAACCATTAACACTTTTAGATATCTTATTGATCATACTACTTTGAAACAAAACAATGAGATTACGTTAAAATGATGATGAAATAAATAAAGGGCACCAAATGAATACCTTATAAATTTTAAGGGTTAATAATCAAATTGTTACAACAATTTTGAGCAATTTACAAATTGCTACCTAAACTTTGTTTTTCACATTTTACTACCTGTGCTTTAAGATTTTGGGCAAATTGTTACATTCGTTAAGTTTTCAGTTGAATATGAACGGAAAATGACACGACAACACATGATTGATTTATAATTAATAGAAAAATAAAAATTAAGAGTTTGTAATATTTTTTTATTAAAAAAATATGAAACAAAACTAAAAAAAAATCATCCTTTATTATTATTTTTATTTCATATTTTTATTAAAAATATTATCTATAAAAAACTCTTATTTTTCCTATTTGTTTTTTACATTTTTAGTATCTTTAAAAAATAATATAGTTTTTAAAATGATGGATCAATCTTGTGCTGTCACATCATTTTCCGTCCATATATAACGAAAAACTTAACAGATGTAGTAATTTATCATAAGTATCAAAGTTTATGTATCACTTTAAAAAAAATTAAAGTTCGGGTAGTGATTTATAAAGTATCCAAAGTTCGGGATATTTCTATGGCATCGCGATTAAATTAAATGCTTTCTATGAGATGGAGATGGTTGATTGAAGTTATGATGCTGTTGGAAGTCTTGGTGCTGGTGGAGTAACTAAGATAAAGGCTTTGTCATGGCGTAAAGAAATTGATTGTATTCATATACAAGATAACAACTTAGAGGACGTGATTATGTAGACTTGATGAATTAATTAACAATATATATATATTATTAATAATAATAAAAAAATTAAGAGACAAGAAAATGCTCAAACAATATGAGGAGATAGTTGTAAGTTGTAAGTTGTAACTGCTATTAAATATTTGGACACGGAAGTCTATTTCAAATGGTTTGATTAGTGGTCAGTTATTTTAGATACTCTATAAATTTTTAAAAATTATTTTATAAAAATTGATTTTAATTTTTTATAGTCGGAACCTACTTAATTAGTACTAAAATCGGAACATATTCGAAATATGTTGATACTAACATGTTCTTAATATTCACTTGCACCTTAATTGAAGTTTTTTTTTAAAAAAGGAATACTAATATTCTTTTTACAAAATTTATGTTGAATTATGTATTTTATATCAAAAATATAAATATATAATGAATAAATATAAAATTAACAATTTAAAAACTAAGAAGAAAATTAAGTAATAATAAAATATTATTTATAACATATTAATATTTATTTATTTAGACATGTATTCAGTTTCAGTTTCAATTTCAATAGGCTATTATGTTATTAGAAGCGAAATCAGAACCAATTTATTCAGTTTCTATTTTTTTCTTTCGAATAATGTACTAATTCCGAATATTTTATCCAAATTCATTGATTCTGAATAGGTTTCAAAATTAAATAAGTATTTTTTTTCTTCAAATAAATAAGTATTTTGTTTTTGTTTTTGCCAATAAATAAGTATTTTGCTCACCACCTCTAATTTGTAGAAGGAAGAAAGAAACCGTTTGCCCACGCGCCACAGCGTCGACCCCAATTCGGACTTAATTTTGTTATGCTGGTACAAGTTAAAAACAAAAAAAGAGCAGAAGGCACTGAAACCAAAGGTTTGGAACTAGGTCTGGAATCAGGTTCGGGAAAAGATAGAGAGATACGCAGTGGTGTGAGTGTATAAAGATGAGAGAGAAAGTTGATGGTCGAGGAAGCTGAAGAAGAATAAGCAGAAGAGAAAGAAAAAGCTATAGAGAGATTGTGACGCTGTCGGTAATGCGCTGAACTTCCATAGAAAGAAGCATCCAACTCTCTTCCCTCTTTACGACGCAAAATCAACTGCAGATAACTTGATCGTCAAGTTGGCAACAATGGATTCGTGAATAGTAACGAATTGAGTGCTCAACTACCTTCTAAGACTAGAATTTAGAGATTTTGGAAGGTGAATTGTGAGGTTGAGTTCGATTATGACGTCGGATGGGGAGGCCTTTTCGTGCTCAGTAGCATCAGTGGTGGAGAACGTTCTGCTTCAGCAGCAGGGGATGCGACGGTACGTCGATTTGGATTGCCGAAGAGCTGAAGAAGCTGGTACTTTCTTCTTTTGTCTCATCTAGTTTTGAGTACGCTTTGGTTTTCGTCGGCTTTGATTTCTATCATAATGCTTCGGTTATTCTGGATCTTTTCTAGGAAACATTCTGATCTACGCTTATATTGCAGAAGCTTCATTCCCTTTATGATTTTAGTGGAAGAAACCAGAGAGCGGTCATTGTGTTCCATAATTCTGCAATGAGGAACTATATCCTCTGTTTTTTTATAAAAGCTTTTGAACTAACTGAATCGCAGAAAAGAATTCCTTTAGTTAAGTAGATCCAGTAACTTAGGAAATTGGAAATGTCAACTACGAAAATCACGTTGCAATTGAAAAACTCAAGACCCTTAACCCCATCAATGTATTTTAGTGAGGTTTCCTTTTGTTCTTGTGCAGATTGAGCCAATTGTCTTGCTTCTTTTGTCTATGAAAACTTGCTTAAGTTTCTAATCCTCCTAGTATTTATCTTAACAATAGCATTGTTCTAGCAGATTTCTTTGTAGATAAGGATAATTTGAGTGCTTGCGGATTTCTTTCTTTTTGCATACGTCATCTTTGGTCAATTTTTCAGATTTAAATGCTGAAATTTTCAACGTCGTGTACACTATAAATATAATATTTATCTGACAGAATAATGGTACTGTCTTCCTATTCTCACTTTCACAAAAATTGCATATGATTTTTTTATGCAGCTCTACGAAGGAATGAAGCAGCTGGATGGCTAAGACACATGGTTGGAGTTGTTGCAGCGAGAGATTTGCTCAGAGAACCATCAGAGGAAGAATTCAGGCTTGGCCTAAGAAGTGGGATAATCCTTTGCAATGCTCTCAACAAGGTTCAACCTGGAGCGGTGCCAAAGGTGCGTCTTCATGATGAACTCAATGAGTCTCCTCTGTTGGTAAAGTTTTGATAATGATGCTGGAATTTTATTTATAGGTTGTTGAAGGACCAAGTGATTCAGCACTTATTCAAGATGGAGCTGCTCTGTCAGCGTACCAGTACTTTGAAAATGCAAGAAATTTCCTTGTAGCTATCAAAGAGATGAGTATTCCCACTTTTGAAGCATCTGATCTAGAACAGGTATCACCATTTCTATAAAATTCTTGCGACCTTTATATCTTTTACTAGACCTCTTATCGCTTCTAATGGTCCAGGGAGGGAACATATCACGAGTTGTTAACTGTGTTTTGGCGCTTAAATCATTTAATGAATGGAAACAAGCTGGTGGAACAGGAGTATGGAAGTTTGGTGGGAATGTAAAGCCTACATCATCTACAAAATCATTTGTGAGGAAAAATTTCAATCCTTTCATGAATTCAATGTCAAGAAATTTATCAATGAATGACAAGCCTCCAAGTCCATCAACCTCTGGCTTAGATTCCGCTAAAAGAGTGGGTAATCTTAACCATATAAGCTAAGCTCATGTTCATTTAGCCTAATACTCATCAGGGTATTCACTGATACCGCTCCCTGAATTTTCATTGACAGCCTGATTCCTTGAGTATGCTTGTTCGAACAATCCTATTGGATAAGAAGCCTGAAGAAGTTCCAGATGTAAATACTTTGCAGTTCCCATTTAGTTTATTTAATTTCAGTCACAGTTTGAATAAAGGCTACTGGTGAATGAATAATGATAAGGGTAGAGCCATTTGGTTGACTTATTATTGTCTTCTCTTATGGATACAGTTGGTTGAATCTCTTCTAAACAAGCTCATGGAGGAGTTTGAAAATCGGATGGTAAACCAACTTGAGCAGGTATATTTCTTGCTAATTTATGTTTATATCAGAATAAATCAAAGAATATACATCTATGGCACATTTTAGCTTCTCCACTGTGTTCTTTAAGTTATATTCCTGGTAGGTTATGTTATCTAACATTTTCTTTTAATTTAAAATTTTATAAGACGAAAAGCAGTACAAATGAGGTGTTATCTTATCCTGGAAACAGTGCTCTACGGAAACTTACTTCGATTGACAGAAAGGTTTTGAATGACCACAATCTGAAACGAGTGGATACAAATAGAATCTTGTTGTTAATCTTGTTTTACATTTTTGTTTGTTTTATAGAATGAAGAGAAAAATACTAAGCCACCATTGACGAAAGAGGCGAGTATTACCAAGAGCAAAATCTCAGATGAGGAATCAAAAGGTGTCATGTTGAAGCAACAGATGCTTTTTGCTGAGCAGCTGAGAGATATTGATGTATGAATACTTTTTAAATTCTATTTTTCGAATAATCTGATAAACCAAATCTTATAATGTTCTGTGAAATTATAGGAAATAAAGAGCACTCTCTACACTACAAAATCTGGGATGCAATTCATGCAAATGAAGTTTGATGAAGAGTTCAACAATATTGGTTAGAAAGTGTACTTTATTTTTCCTGCTTATTTTCACCAAAGAATAGAGAAGGTCGTGTTCTTATTGTATTCTTGCTTCTTGTAGGTATTCATATTCGAGGCCTATCAGTGGCTGCTTCTGCATATCATAAAGTTCTTGAGGAAAACCGCAAATTATACAACCAAGTGCAAGATCTTAAAGGTAAACACTTAGATTTACACTTCACTAGTTAATGCTTTAACAACACATGTTCTCAAACATGTTTTTAGTAAACAATATATCCATTTGAACTTACATTTTGCTAAAGAATTTATCTTTTTCAACTTAATCAGGAAGCATCCGGGTATATTGTCGAGTGAGACCCTTCTTGCCTGGGCAGATTAACGATACAACCACAGTTGAGAATATTGAGGAGGGAACTATTAGGATTAGCACCCCATCAAAATATGGAAAGGGGCATAGGTCATTTGTCTTCAACAAGGTTTTTGGTCCATCGTCATCTCAAGGTGCGATGTCCCTTATTTTCTTAATTTGTTTTCCTATGCTAAGCACACAGTTTTACTGATTCATCCTATCATTGCAGCGGAGGTTTTCTCCGACACACAGCCATTAATCCGATCTGTTCTTGACGGCTACAATGTCTGCATATTTGCATATGGCCAAACTGGATCAGGAAAAACCTACACAATGGTAAGAAATTCATCCAAATATGAAATAGTTACCTTAGCAAAAAAAGTGCCTACTACTGATATTTATTTTCTTCAGACTGGTCCTAAACAACTAACAGAGGACAGTCACGGTGTAAACTACCGAGCCTTGAGTGACTTGTTCATCTTGGTAGAGCAAAGAAAGGACATCCTGCGCTATGATATTGCTGTGCAGATGATCGAGATCTATAATGAGCAAGTGAGGGACCTTCTTGTGTCAGATGGGTCTAACAAAAGATATCCTTCACAATTTTTTGTTAGTTATGGTTCTATATTTGTTGAAAGAACTGGCTTTTAAATTTTCTTGTCTCGGCACCATTAAGAAGCACCAAACATATTAGACCTTATCTTCTTCCGATTTCTCTTGTGCTACCTTAATTTCTGAAAACATTAGAAATCCGAAGTAGTTCTCAGAGTGGACTCAATGTTCCCGGTGCAAGCCTTGTTCCTGTATCATCAACACCTGATGTACTGGACTTGATGAACCTTGGACAAAGGAATCGTGCGGTTGGTGCAACTGCACTGAACGACCGTAGTAGTCGTTCTCATAGGTGACATTTTTTTTCTTTCAGTTCTACATTTCTGTACATGTGTAAGGCTAGTTGCATTTGTAAAACATGTGCCTCTTTTTTTTACAGTTGTTTGACTGTGCATGTCCAAGGGAGAGATTTAACTTCTGGAGCTGTTCTTCGTGGATGTATGCATCTTGTTGATTTAGCTGGGAGTGAAAGGGTGGACAAATCAGAGGCGACCGGCGATCGATTAAAAGAGGCTCAACATATCAACAGATCTCTTTCAGCTCTTGGTGATGTGATTTTTGCACTTGCTCAGAGAAATCCACATGTCCCCTACCGAAACAGCAAACTCACACAGCTTCTTCAAGATTCACTCGGTAATCTTTAAGCAACAGACTACCTTTCTTGTTCTGATTTTCATGCACTTTTCAATATAAGTTAATCGATGATATTAATTATAGGCGGGCAAGCAAAAACGTTGATGTTTGTACATATTAGCCCCGAGCCGAGTGCTGTAGGAGAAACAATAAGTACTCTAAAGTTTGCTGAAAGAGTTGCCACGGTTGAGCTCGGAGCAGCGCAAGTGAATAAAGACGGTGCTGATGTAAAGGAGCTCAAGGAACAGGTCCATATGCTTTCACTATCATTCTTCAAAAGTTGAAATTGTTACTACATCTCAGCAACTGATTGCTTAATTGAACATATATATGCACCAGATAGTGAGCCTCAAAGCAGCATTGGCCATGAAGGAAGAACAGCCAAAACTGACTCCAAGTACAGTCCCAATCAATTCAGAACAGTGTAGAAGAAAAGTAAAGGATTTGCCTTTCAGTTCTATTCCGCTAAATTTTGATGCATTGAGTGATCAAGATAGTATTCGGCAGCCCATGGGTGATGTGGGCAACATAGAGGTAAATTAAAGCTTATACATATCATCTAACTTTATCATCAATCAGCTAAAATTGCAGATTGGACTGGATGGAATGTAGAATTGCTTGCAACTTTACAAATATTAAGTAAACTTGTTGCTCAAACCACCAAACCATTTGCCATTTGTTAAGAAGCAAGCTTCGACAGAAGTAGCATGCTTTCACTTTCTTTTCTATGAAATCTAATCTTTATAAGGTAAAAACTTAATTCTGTGTAACAAAAGTTTGATTTTTTTTCCTCTTCAGATTTCTTGTACTTTATTGCCTAAGCAAAAGAAACAAAGCATTGACATTGATGACCAATCGGGTAATTCTCCTCCCTGGCCTCCAACCCCTTGCCAAAATTACTGCGAAGAAGCCAAAGGTGTCGGAACTGGTGGAGACTGGGAAGACAAAGTTATGGTGAATAACAAGCAAGGCAATGCTTGGGAGCCTGAAAATGACAACTTGACAGATGTGTGTTACAGTAAGTATTTGAAGGACTCAGCCCTGTTTTTGGGAACAAACGTCAATGCCTCTTCAATCAGTGATTCTTCAGAACATAAGTTGCTTTATCAGTTAAATCATACTAAACTGAATGGCAGCTCGACTGGGGTCGGATTAGGGGTTAAAAAATCCGCATCGAGACCCGTTAAATCCACAATTTCTAGGTAATTAATTATATCGTAGATGTTTAATCTTTGACTGCATGTGTTTTATTTAGGCATAATGGTTTAATAATTTGTTGGTTATTTGGTTCAGGAATTTGAGCTCTGTTCAAGGCCCTTCCCCGTCGAGGAAGACATTGAATGGGGGTGGACTACCTGAGCCAAAACGGAAACATACTACCAATAGGAAATAGGACAAGTGGACAACATAATACGATCTTGCCACGTGTATTTTTTTTTGGACGACAGTGAGATTTTTTCCCCGTAATTATTATGTACATCATTCCACTGATTTTTTTGTAAAATAGTTAGACTTCTGTTTGGACACTATAAACGTGTCATTATTTGTAATGACGTAATGTGTTTAAATATCATTTTTCTCCTAATTTTAGTGGAAATGATTATGTTGTTATTGATCGAAGCTCTTTTTAATTACTATCATTTACTATAACAGCCTTTTGATCAAGTTATTTTACATATATATTATCAACCCAAACGACTTTTGGATTGAATTGAATTATATGACTTTATTTATTCCTTAGGCGTAGTATTTGTCGTGAAATTCAGTTTATGATATCCACCCATCTTCTAGTAGGTATTCTTCCATCATGATGAAATGCACTACACTTTTCCAAAATTAAATCATACAATATAATATATAATTTATATTTTTTTGGGTTTACGTGCATTGTTTTTTCTATTGAATTTTCAAAGTGGTCCGTCCATATATTTAAGGACACGACCCTTTTCTTATTAGCCGCCATTTGATGACTGAGTTAGAACCTTCTATTGACATTTTGCCAACCCTTGTTAATACAACATACACAATTGAAGTAGTATGTTTGGACCACGTGGTATTCTAGTGGATAAGAGCGCGGACTTACACGTAGTTTGATTCCGGGGTCAGGAGTTCGAATACCCACACGGAAAAAGTAAGGGAAATGATTACAAATTGGAATTAACAGACCGATCTCTTAACCCGCATGCTGCTGGTGGGGCTATGTTGACGTGTAAACTTGTTTATGAACCGGCTCGATCCCGAATCGGTTCAGAACTGAACTGGTTTGTAAAAAAACAATAATTTTTTATGCTTTAAAAAAAAATGGTTTGGTTTAGGTTGAAAAAAATTGGTCTGGTTCGAACAGATTCATAACCGGTTCGAACTAGTCTGTTTTTTTTAATAATCATTTTGGTTAATAAATAATCTGGTTCAAATCGAAACTGTAAATCATGTCCAACACATTGAACCGACTGAAAAAATACTGAACAAACTAAAAAATACACTGAACCGACTAAAACACACACTGAACCAACTGAAAATATGTTCCACAACCAACTGAAATCATGTCCAACATCAACATACGAGAGTCCAATACATCTCTAGGTTTGGTTTATTGAAGACATCTCTAGGTTTGGTTTAATTTCAGACTGGTTTAATTAATTTTGCTTCAAACCGGTTCTAAAATTATATAGGTTTAAAGTGGTTTGATTTAAATTTAAGTATAAATTAGTAACAAAAAACGAGTCGATTCGAATTGAATTTTTAGTACTATTTTGAACTGGTCTATTTGAAGTCTAAAAACACTGATCTGGTTTTGACATTAATTCGGTCGAACCAGTTCAAACCATACCAGATCAGTTCATCCGAATCGATTTAAATAAACAAGTCTATTGACGGGTCGGTGCAAAACGCTCGTTTACCTAGTCGGCGACTGTAGTTAGTACTAGTCCCTTTTTTTTTGCCAGGTTGACCTGACTTATAAATCTAAAACACTTATAAAACTTCACTATCCCAGTCTCCTACATCCCACTCTTTACAGAATTAGGTCTCTCTCTCGTCTGTGTGTCTGTAAGAGAGATATGGGTGTGGTTAGGTTCGGTCAAGAGTTCGAATCACCAATATCTCCCAAGAGACTGTTCAAAGCCCTAATGCTGGAATCCCACCTCCTTCTCCCTAAACTAATGCCTCATGCCATTGACACCATCGAGATTTGCCAAGGAGATGGCGGCATCGGAAGCATCAAGCTCACAAACTTCACTCCAGGTATGTATATATGTATATAGTTCACTCTCTCGCATACAACGCAGACAGCTTCTGTATTGTATACCTGCGCAGTATACTAGCTAGGTCGGATTACCCTAATTAGGGTTTCGTTTTGTTTTTGCAGGTGGTTATATCAAGTACGCGAAGCACCGAATCGACGAGCTTGACGTTGAAAAGTGTCGGTGCAAGTATACTCTGTTCGAATGCGACATCATCGGCGAGAGACTGAAATCCGTGGAGTACGAGGTGGAGTTCAACGACGACGGGAAAGGCGGTTGCATATGTAAGATGTGGAGTAATTACAACTCGGATCTTGATATTCAGTTCAAGGATGAAGATATAGAGTTGGGGAAGGAGAGAGCATTGGCTGTTTATCAGGTCATAGAAGATTACTTAATGGAAAATCCAACTGCTTATGCTTAAGAAATCATCAATACCTATCTTCTACCAAGCTAATTATATGTAACATCAAATATTGGAATTAATCAAATGATGTTGGATAATGGATCGGGAATCTTTTTACCGATTATCATTGTATATATCTATGATTACAGAAGCCCAGATTTAAATATCGTAATTCGATTTATTATTAATTATTTGTATGATCTTGCAAAATTCATGTGGGTAGGGTCATGAAAGCTACTTCTTTAAATTCCAGTTTTTGTTTGTCTTTTCTCTTTTGGATCATTGGGGCATGCATATCATTGCGGTGTCTATCTTTGACTTAAGATGGCATCGACAGAGATATATACTTGTAAATCCGGTGGATAAGTCTACTTTACTTATAGAACTAGGTATCTTGAGAAAGGTAAATATATTAAGAAATTATAATAATTTGTTAGGTTTGTTCATTTAAACCGTTTCGGTTGAACAAATTTGGTATGGTTTGAACCGATTTGACCGAACTAATATTAAAATAAGACCTGTGTTTTTAGACTTTAAGTAGACCAGTTCAAAATAGTACTAAAAATTCAGTTCGAATCGACTCGTTTTTTAATACCGGTTTATACTTAAATTTAAATCAAACCACTTTAAATATATATAATGTTAGAACCAGTTTAAAGCAAAATCAATTAAACCGATCTGAATTTAAATTAAACTTAGAGATGTCTTCAATAAACAAAACCTAGAGATGTGTTCAATAAACCTAGAGATGTATTGAACTATCGTATGTTGATGTTGGACAGAATTTCAGTTGGTTGTGGAACAGATTTTCAGTCGGTTCAGTGTGCTTTTCAGTCGGGTCAGTGTTTTTTCAGTCGGGTCAATGCGTTTTTAAGTTTGTTCAGTATTTTTTCAGTCGGTTCAGTGTGTTGGACATGATTTCCAATCAGTTCAGTTTCGGTTTGAACCAGATTATTTTCTAACCAAAATTATTATAAAAAAAAAACAGACCAGACCAGTTCGAACCGGTTCTAAATCGGTTCAAGCCAACCCAATTTTTTTTAATCTAAACTAGACCAGTTTTTTTAGAAATAGAAAAAAGTACTAATTTTTTAAAAACCAGACCAATTCAGTTCTGAATCAGTTTGGGTCGAACCGGTTCATGAACAAACCTATAATTTGTCATGTGGTATAATGAATAATAGTGAACTTTAAAAATAATTTATATTATTAAAAAAGTAAAATATTATTTTAATGTATATACATATATTTATTGTCGTTTTCATCACATTTCTAATTGGGTTTCATATAGATGGGCCAATGGGCCTTTAATACCCGTATCGGGTCGGTTTCGGTCGGTTTATTTAAGTTTTTTTTTTTTTGAAAACCTAGCCATTGCGTTACTTACTGTCTCCGTCAACGTCTCTCGTTCGCTCCACTTTCCGTCCACGGCGACTGAACTCAACAACGCAGCATTCCTCTCTGATTCGTCTTCTTCATTTGAGTTACAGGCAAGGTTCCCGAGCTGCGCTTTTAGCTTCCGTCTCTCCTTCTTCACTCGTATGATTTGAGGTATGTACAGAGCCATGTGACAAGCTATTTTGTGCATTTCAGGAACTCAGCAGAATCTCAGAAATGGCGATGTATATCATTGCCAAACGTCTCTCCGGTGGTTCAACCACATATCCGTCGCTTCTAGAGGCGACACGTTACGCTACTTTCATCAGTAGATCATACTCATCTTCTTTCAGGGAAGAGCGGGACACGTTTGGTCCTATTCTGGTGCCCTCGGACAAGTCCGTATGCTTATCTCTTTCGTTCTTTTTGTAATGAATTATGTGTATACCGTTAGCTTATGTTGAGTGATTGCATTGTTCAGATTGTGGGGAGCTCAGACGCAGAGATCACTGCAGAATTTCGATATTGGAGGCGACCGTGAGCGAATGCCTGAACCGATTATTAGGGCCTTTGGGATCCTCAAGAAATGTGCTGCTAAGGTTGTTTAATGTGTTCATTTGAGTGAATACGTATTAAGATTGCCTTGCCATTTTCGTAGTAGCTGCATCGTTCAAGATTTGTGCTCCATCGACCATGTTGATAATTGCATGTGGTTCATATGCATTACTTCAATTTCTTGAATTGTTCATCGAGAAATAATTGAATCATAGTACACAAGACAAACCATTTTCATTTTTGGTCGGTTTTACCATGCATTCATTCTCTGTTTCATTGATGAAAACAGTACCTCTCTCCAAAAAGGGAAGTTGAACGCAGCTTCATATCAAAATGGCAATTACATGAGTTTACCTGTTAGAGAAGGTTGATTTGGTAAGATCATCTTCTGCAGGTGAATGTGGAATATGGTCTTGACCCTAAGATAGGGAAAGCCATAATGCAAGCAGCCCAAGAAGTAGCTGAAGGCAAATTAAACGATCACTTCCCTCTTGTCATTTGGCAAACTGGCAGTGGCACTCAAAGCAACATGAATGCCAACGAGGTTAGTGCATTACACATGATTTTACTATAGTGTATTTTTTACTCTTATGCTGCTAACTATACGTATTTCTGTAATTGGGTATGTTAATTGTTATATGCTTAAACTTAGTTTTTTTTTTGTTTTTTTTTTTTAAATTACTGGCTTTTTAGTTTTTACACAGTGGTTATTATCCAGCATAAAAACCGTATACGTCATATCATTTTATGCTAGTAGGAAACTCGTAAGATGGTTTATGTGCATAACGTGTAGGGTAACATCTTCTTACCCCGTTTTAACCTTAAACCAGGGCAATGTTTGTCAATTTTTCAGATAGCTTGATATAATAATGCTTGATTATGATCCCTCATCTCCTATTCAACCATCTTAATTCTTCAGTTTTGGCCTTTTGTAGGTTATAGCAAATAGAGCTGCTGAAATCCTTGGATACAAGCGTGGAGAAAAATTTGTCCATCCAAACGACCACGTTAACAGATCCCAGTCTTCTAATGACACATTTCCCACTGTAATGAATTTTTCTTTTTAAATTCTTTGTTGCAGTTAACTTTTAGGTTGATTTGACAGCGTCATATGCATTATGCTGCCTCTACACTTTTCTTCAAGAGAATAAAGCTACTATCTAAGCATTCATGAATATCTATCTCCCTCTTACTTGGGTATATCACTGCTCCACCAGGTGATGCATATTGCAGCTGCATTGGAGATTAATTCGAGATTGCTACCAAAATTGAAGAATTTGCATTCTTCGTTGAATGCTAAGGTTTGATCGTGTTCATTTGCCTCAGCGAATTTTAGTAGTGCTACGACTTTATCACATAACATATTGCTTTTCCAAAAACATAAGCACCTTTCTTCCTCTTCATGATGGATAAGCCTTTAAGTTTTTAATCTTTGAAATTGCTGTAGTTGAAGTAATGAGTTTTATATGTAGCTCCCTAATAATATTGCAAGGATGGTAAGAACTGGTGCATGCTTCTCTATCAAAAAAATTGTACTTGGATACTATTATTGTTAGGTCATGTTTCATTAAATTTATGCACCGTGGCATCCTAATGCACATTTGTTTTACCAAATCAATGTACAATTGACTGTGATGCGTGGTGTCTGTTCAGTTGCTATATTTTTAGAATACACATACATGGTTTTGTGGAATACAGAAAATGTTTAATTATGACAATTGAGGTACCACATTTATTGTCTTACTTTTCACTTCCTGCTTTTGATTTCAATGGTTTCTAAGAAAGCCATCATCTGTTTCTGTTCATTTTTTTTTATCCACAGTCTGTTGAATTCAATGATATTGTCAAAATTGGACGAACCCATACTCAAGATGCTACTCCTTTGACTCTTGGACAAGAGTTCAGTGGCTATTCTACTCAAGTACGTTTTCTTCTATGCTATGCTTTCAGATGAGGTATGTAAGTTAAAAGAAATTTCTTTGCCAGGAAAATGTGTGACAGCAACTAAATCATTAATTCAAATTTGTTGAGACTATATTATCTTCGTGCAGGTTAAGTATGGAATTGCTCGTGTTGATGGTACACTTCCTAGAATGTATCAGGTTAGGAGTAAACTTCTTTTTTTAATATTACTCTGCTGTTGATCTTGTATTTTTCATAGTATTGATACATTGAGGTTCGAGCAGCTTGCACAAGGCGGTACTGCTGTGGGCACTGGCCTGAACACAAAAAAAGGGTATATCCCGCACAAACCATGACCCTTTTTAGCCTTTATTAAATTCTATTCCCATGTTTGCTTCCTCTAAATGAAAATTGAAAGCATCTTATTCCGTTTGAGGCATCTGTTTAATTTTTAGTAGTTCTATGAGTTGTTCGTGCTCTTCATGACTCAGACTTCCCAATTTGTCGGAACCAGATCATATTTTTGTTGATACTGCAATTACTAAGTTGTAACGCCGTACTCCAGGTTTGATGTGAAAATAGCTTCAGCAGTTGCCGAGGAAACAAATTTACCATTTGTCACTGCAGAAAACAAGTTTGAAGCTCTGGTTAGCTTCTAATTCTATTATATCAATATTGTTTCTGGACTGAGAAATGTCATGATTATCCTTTTGTGAACGCTGAGATGTTACGATTAATTAACATACCTAAAATACCTCCTAATATTTTCTTTGTAACTCTCCTACCAGGCCGCACATGATGCTTTTGTGGAAACCAGTGGCGCACTCAATACGGTTGCTGTTTCTCTGATGAAGATTGCTAATGATATACGCTTATTGGGAAGGTTATAACCTCATCAGATGAACCTTATTATGAATTATGATCCATTCCTCACGTTTCTTAAATTATGATAAGTTGTAACACACTGTCATGTTTATACAGTGGTCCCCGTTGCGGCCTTGGTGAACTTATTCTACCTGAAAATGAACCAGGCAGTAGTATTATGCCTGTAATGTTCTTGTCCCATTACTATCAACAATCTCATTTGTTGAATCAGTTGACAACTGTATCTGACTATTCTGACTCGACTAATGAACTTCAATCACGTGATGTACGTGATTTCAGGGCAAGGTCAATCCTACCCAATGTGAGGCTCTTACCATGGTGTGTGCACAGGTAAAGATTTAATGATGCTTCATCAGTAATGAATCTCTAAATAAGCCATTTTGAATGTGCATTGAACCACACTACAGTGCTACTTCCTTATGCTGTGGTATCCAATAGGCGGTGGATTGGTTCCCATCTATTTTCCCTCTTTTTCATTCAGGTCATGGGTAACCATGTTGCTGTTTCAGTGGGTGGAGCAAACGGTCATTTTGAGCTGAATGTCTACAAGCCAATGATTGCTAGCGGTCTTCTACAGGTACCTTTTCTTGATATAATATGCTGCACTGCAAATTCTAGCTTCGATCATGGTTCATTCTCACTCTTTTATGTACCTATATATATTGAGGATTGACCTTAAATCGACTCCACATCAGATTATTTATCTTAACCGTGGACAAAATTTAGTCTGCGCACATATTTGTTACCTTACACTTTTTGGAGAGTATATTAAGGATATATATATATATATATTTATACAAGTGTGTGTGTGTGTCTTGTAATCATCTTAGATTCTTGATAAACTGACAGTCACTTAGATTACTGGGAGATGCTTCTGCTTCCTTTGAGAAAAACTGTGTGAGAGGAATCCAAGCAAATCGGGATAGAATTTCAAAGTTACTGCATGAGGTCAGTTATTTTACTATACTGTATAATGAATACATCGTTAATGTTATATACTTGTGTTTTTGTTAAGAAACTCGAACTGAGTAAACTTTCTTTGATTCGATTGGTCTTTGCAGTCGCTGATGCTTGTCACTTCTTTAAACCCTGTAAGTGATTGATTTCTTTGCTTACTTTTTTCAAGGGTTACTTTATCAGTTTGGAGAGAATCGCTGATCAATCTAGTTGGTGCGTCTTTGTGCAGAAAATTGGATACGATAATGCTGCAGCAGTTGCCAAGAAAGCCCACAAGGAGGGAACTACTTTGAAGGTGTAGTTTTTGATTAAACACATGCTTCATTCATTGTGATACCATTACTTAACAATAATGTGTTTGAAACGGCGTTGTCAGGATGCTGCACTGAAATTGGGAGTGTTGACATCTGAAGAGTTTGACAATCTGGTTGTGCCGGAGAAGATGATCGGACCATCAGATTGATTAGAAGATTTGAAGCATCGGATCTGCAGTTTGAGTTCCATAGAGTCCCGGCCTGCTGGTGTCACCATGGTCGGTTCTTCTAACTTTATCATTCATCACACATTGTTTGGGTGTTTAGTCTCCAGCTGTGTGCATTTTATTTTTAGAAACTGTAATCTTTTCTTAAATAACAAAATAATTAAATCAGACAAATATTGAACCAAAAATAGGAAACAAGAAGTCATCTGTATTCTGTAGATATACTTGCGTAGAGCAAGCAAGGTCAGGTCTACTCCACAAGGAATTTTCACGATTTTAAAAGCATAAAGGTTTAGGATTTCAAGTCTTATAGATTTATAGTACTTTGTAGTCGTTGTAAGAGAGCCTGGATTTGTTGGATAGCATGGCATTTATGAAAGGGTTAATTATTAAAAAAACACGAATTTTAAGGAAAAATCAAACATCAAACCGAACTTTTTTTTGACAAACAACAAATCTACCTCAAATTTTCATTATGTTTGAATGTATTTTTTAATATTTAATAGAGTTATTAAGTTTAATATACTTTCCTTATAATACTTTAACTAATGTTGACTTAATAACTCTCTTAAATATTAAAAAATCTGTAATTTGAGGTAGGTATGGTGTTTGCTCAATTCCAAAAGTTTGGTTTGTTCTTTGTAGGTATGGTGTTTGCTTAATTCCAAAAGTTTGGTTTGTTTTTTATCAACAAAAAAAGTTCGGTTTGCCTCAAAGTTAGTTTTTTTTTTTGGTAACTAACCCTTTATGAAATCACCAACCGACCTTTGCTTCAAACATCCCTACGCCCTAACAAGCCTTGAAGGCGAGTTTCTGACATTTGAGGAAACCGACTGCACGTTCAACAATGGCTTTCAGAACTTGCCTAACACGGAAGCTATTCCCTTGTATCATCACTATCTTCTATAAATATATGGTTAGAAATTGTAAATCTATTTAATTAGGATGACGCCAGATGATTCACTTAGTAGGGTAAAGCGAGATATACTTAGAAGTGATGAACTAAATTTGAATCCCACAAAAGATTTTAACTAATTTTTCAAGAGGATTTTAACTAATTTTTTGTTTTATAAAAAAGATTTCACTTTCTCCATACGTGTTTTTTTTTGCCATCATACGACTTCCATACGAATTTATGTTGCCTAAATAACCATATCGCTCATTCGGAGGGAAATATAAAACAATAGCATATAACCAACCAAAACTGTAAAAATAGTTTGAACAAAAGTTTAGAGTACTCCTTTGAAAAAACAGAAAACATAGTAACTTAAACCATAAGATAGGATGATTCAGAAAAACAGATGTACCACAACTGCCTAAGATCAAGTACCTACTCATCTCCACTGATCTCATTTCTTGGATTTCTTTGGTACCCTGCAACCCAAATACAGAAAAGCTTGAACACTTATCCACATTGTAAAGCCAAACTGTCTATTATTATTAAGATTAAGGCTTACTCAGAAGTTGGTGCAGCTGCAGGCGGCGGGGCAACTACTTTCTCCATAGGTCCCTGTTAGTTTTGAGACAGGAGAGTGAGTATGATATCAAAAGAATCAGCATAAATCATCGGCAGATAAGAGTAAAGATCACAAATTTTCACCTGAGCAAGGCGTTCCTCCCTCCTGGCATGCTTCCTTTCCCTGCTAGCCTTGTTCTTTGCCCTCTTGGCCTCGAATTGGTCAGAGAGGGTCTTCTCTCTAGCCTTCTCAGCCTTGGACTTGTGGATGCTCTCCATGAGGACACGCTTGTTCTTGAAGACATTACCCTTTACCTTCATGTACATGTCATGGTACATGTGCTTGTCAATCTTCTTGGACTCCCGGTACTTTCGGAGCAAACGCCTAAGCACACGCAGCCTCCTCATCCACAGAACTTTTGTGGGCAACCTTGCCTCCCTGGTACCCTTACGTTTACCTGGAAGAGGTAAGCAGTTTTTGTCAAACTCACAGTAAGTAACCCAACTCTTTAACTACTGTATTATGTAGCTTAGAGAGCTTAAACAGGACAGAACAAAATTCAAGTCAAACAAAGTGATGCTAAAGTTTATGTTGCACGTGTATCTTTAAAAACTGAAATAATGAAAAATTCTATGTTGACTAAAGATGCATGCTCGACAGCCAAGTGTTAGTCATCAACCTGGAATATCCAGATTAGAAACTCTAGCCTACAACATAACAAATCATCCCTGCCCACATATCTCCTAAAGATAGAAATTAGCACATCAAGCAAGGAAAAATAAGGCTATTAAATTTAAAATTGAAAGCCAATCTAAACCTGATTTATTGCTACAGCCTACAAGAATAGGTTAACAAAAGGATATGTACAAAAAAAGAGTCAAATCTGTCGATTGCGTGAGGTTTCTTTTTACTAGTACTTACAATTTAAGTTACTGGATCAAAGTTACACTGTTCATGTATGACAACTTGCCTAGAGAAGTGTGCTCTGACAGCCAAGGGTTAATCTTCGACCTGGAACCCAGATCAGAAACTCAATTCCATAACCTAAGCATCACCACTACGCTCTTCTTGCCTTAAAAATAATTCAGCATGCTGAATTGAAGCAATATCTACTCATTCGATAGATATGTCAAACCTAATCTAAGTGCTAATACTAGATGCAAGTGCAAACATCTATACAAATTGCTTGTGCTTCCTAACCTAATCAATTACAAAAAAAAAGAATGACATACCATATCCAGAGTGCCGTCCCTTCCTCTTGGCCTCCTTCATGCGGCGCGCACGAGAACGGGAGTGAATCTTGGTTGGCTTTCTAATGACGAAACCATCTTTCACCAGCTTTCTAATGTTCTGGCCTGCATCAGTGTACAGTAATCATATAACACAAGTTAATCATATAGAATCTACCAGCAAATAATATGCTCGATTGATTGAACAACAAGCTCTCTCAAAGTCTCCAAATACCAAAATTTCAATCAAAACGATAAATGCTTAGTAAAACAGGTTCATCTACTTCATTTCCACATATTTTCATGTGCCAGATAGTAGATACCATTCAAGAGGGAATTGAATCTTCATACCAGGTTAAATCGAGAAAATATAGTTAGAAGAGGCAGGTTTCAGGGTTTAGAGTATGTACGAGAGTTGGCCATGGAGATTTCATTGACTTCATTGGGATCAAGCCACACCTTGCCCTTCCCGCACTTCAGGACGCTGGCGGCAAGCCGCTTCTGCAGTTTCAGCGAAACCATTTTCTCTCTCTCCTCACCCTCTCCCTCCTACCAGCCGCTGCTGTTGCGATTTGCGAAGAAGCAGAAAAGTTAGTAATGGAGGGTTATATACAGAGGACGAATTGCTTATCCTAGGGTTTGCAGTGTAGAGAAGGGTGGATGGGCTGGACGCTCTCTCTGGTCCAGTTTGATAGACATACGTGGGCTGGCCAATAAAGGACTACTCCCGAAGAAAGTCCATTATCCTGACCGATCTAAAGTAAATAAAAGCTTCTTTTTTTTCAAAAATTAAATAATCATTCGTGTGATTTTGCGTGATATAATAATTATTTTAATTTATAATGTAATATATTTTTTATATGAATATAAGTAAAATATAGATTATTATTAAATTATATGAATATGAATATATATATATATTAAGTTATTACTTACCGTTTATTGAAGTTCATTTAATTAATATTAATTCAACAATACAATATATAAATTAATTATATTATTGAGAAATTTTAAATTTATATATTTGTTTTAAAAAAATATTATACAATATAAGAATTATTTATATTTATTCATAAAAGTATATGAAAATAAATGATCATATAATAAAAATTAATGTCAATATGATATTAGTTAATGATTTTACATTCATTTTAATGAAATATGTATTTAAATAAATACAAACTATTAAAAATATATTTTTTAGTTATAGTAGTTGTCATTTATATTCAATTGTATATTGTATAACTTTTAATTTTTTTTTTTAAATTCCACATCATAAGTTGATTATAGCATAATATAACAATGATATTTTAAAAAAATATGAATAAACTATATTATTTTTTTTTTTTACATAATTATAATTATGTACAAGAAATTAACATGTGATTGTTATTTTCATAAAATGGATTATAATATACATTATCCTTAATTTGATGTTAAATTTATTTTTTAATAAAAAATTTAATAAATGCAATAAGTGAACCTAAGAAAAATCATAACTATACATGTGACATAAGAACAAATAAATGAAATTTATTGTGTAAATGAATAGAAGATATGCTATATATGAGTTAGAATAATTAAAAATTAGAAATAAAAATTTGTTTTAAAAATATTAATTTTCACAATTTAAAATAACCTAACTAAATTGATATATACTACAGATAAGTTACAAGTTTACAAAAATATAAATTTGGATAATTTCTTGAATGAGATGTCACCCTCTCCTGCAGTTCTGCTGCTGCACCGTCCCCTCATCGCTGCTCTCTTCTCGCCTTCGTCATCGTCGCGTTGTTGATTCACCTGGAGATGAAGAAAATGACATGAAGGATGAAGCAGATGACAGCTCTGTCACAAGATGAAGTAGATGATGACTAGAAGTTGAAGAAGAAGAGAAGAACTTCTGATAGATGATGACTGATCAACTGCGGTGGCTGCAGCGGAGGAAATACACGAAGAAGACTATTCAACTAATTAAGAACCATACCTAGTTAGTTAGTTACCATTGATTGTATATATAAGATTTGTTCTATAACCATTACTTTCAAAAGCAACACTTCCAAAGACTTTCATTTAAATTTTACATCACTACTATATCTATTCTTGCAGAACACTGGACAAGGGTTTTCTTCCACTTTCTGTTCCTTTCTTCTCTGAATTTTCTACACAGCATCGCCGCCCTGCGTTATTAACCCTCAAATCATTCCTTGTTCTTCTCAGATTTACCAAAAAAAAATACAATTTTCCTCATATATATGCTCTATACGATACAAATTTGCATAAATAATTCTTCAGATGACGTTTCCGTCCTCTTTTTTCTTCTGAAAAAAACGGGCCGGGTCATACCAAATCCTGTCTACTGCGCTTTGCAAGGTTCTGGGTTCTGTTTACCGGAGAACACAGTCTCGGCATTTACACACACAGATGACGCAGGCAGCGGTTTCGTTCCGTCATAAGTCAGTTCAACGTCGACCAATTCGATACCCTTGCATGGCACTATAGAACTACAGGTTAATGAGACAGGATTCACCGACACTGTTGTTCCCCTAATTTTCTTGTAGTGCACGTTACTAATTGCCACGTTGGATGCCTGTGAAGAAAAAAGAAAGAAAGAAAGAGAGGAGAACGTTAGATCTGACGTATATATGTATCTGTAATATGCATTTTCCATGATCTTGTGATCTTACTTTGCCATCATTCTTTTTGTTTCCGTAGTTCTGATCGATCAAGACAGGGTTTTTGACGCTATCCATGATAATGTCTTCGAAGATGATGTCGGATGCTTGGAGCTTAAGGTCCCCAGCGAAAGTCTTGATTCTCACGCCATTGGTGGTGTTCTTGAGTGTACAGTTCCAGACATGAATTCCTCTCACGTCCTTCTCGCCCTCATACTTCCCAAGACTACCGATACTGCTCCACAAACAAATAAAGGTTAGATGTGGCATTTTCTTGTGGTGTCACTAAAATGGAGATCTCACCGGAGAAACTAGCCTCTCTAGGCTTGTTCATTTAAAATGTTCCGCTGAACTGGTCTAGTTCTGGTTTGGTTTGAATCGGTTCGGCCGAACTACTATCAAAATTAGATTAGTATTTTTAGGTTTCAAATAGACCAATTCAAAATAATACCAAAAATTCAGTTCAAATCGACTCATTTTTTTATACTAGTTTATACTTAAATTTAAATCAAACCACTTTAAACCTATATAATTTTAGAACCGGTTTGAAGCAAAATCAACTAAACCAGACTGAAATTAAACCAAACCTAGAGATGTCTTCAATAAACCAAACCTAGAGATGTATTGGACTCTTGTATGTTAATGTTGGACAGGATTTAGTCGGTTGTGGAACAAATTTTCAATCGGTTCAGTGTGTGTTTCAGTCGGTTCAGTGTTTTTTAAGTCGGCTCAGTTTGTTTGTCATTTGGTTCAGTCGATTCAGTGTGTTGGACAGAATTTTAAGCCGGTTTAGTTTCGGTTTGAACCGTACTATTTTTCGAACCAAAATTGTTATTAAAAAAAACGATCAAACCATTTCGAACCGGTACTGAACCAGTTCGAAACAGACCAATTTTGTTTTACCTAAAACATACCAGTTTTTTTAGAAACATCAAAAAGTGTTGGTAACCAGTTCGGTTTCGAACCGGTTCATGAACAAGCCTAAGCCTCATGAACATACCGGTTCATGATCGTTCTTGAAAGCTAGCTTGAATTTTTACCTGATTCCATGGCCAGGGCCGCAGGCGACCTGGTGGACTGAGATGTTATTGGCACCTTGGATTATGCCGAGGCAGTCATCTCCGGTGCCGATAACGCTCTCGGAGACTTCAAGGTTATCGGTTGTGCTGACGTGGATACCATCCGTGTTGGGGCTTGTATCAGGAGCGGAGATGTTAAGTTTGTGCATATTGATGTGAGAACAGAATGTCGTGGACAAGTGAAAACCCATGCTGTTGATCGAAGTTATGCCTTCAATCTTCGCATTCGTTACGTGGTTGAAATGGATCGACTGCAAAACCCGACAAAAACACGAAAGCAGAAGATAAACATGAGTTAGGGTTTCAAATCACGTAGGGTTTGCATGAAGAAAATGAATTCTTGCCCTAGCACTTACGACAGGAAGATGCTGACAATCTTTGTTGTTCTTACAGTCGTTCATTTCCCAAAGTGTCTGTCCCTGACCGTCCCACACGCCGCCGTGAACTTCTAGACCGTTGACGTTCTCGAAGACGAACCAGTCACCATCAGGGTACAGACTTACATCGGTCAAGGCTTTCATGGTTCCTTTGGCTTCGACCACGAAGGGGTTGGAGCCATTGCATGGGCCTTGAAACACCACCTGACCTACCGTGTACGTTCCTTCCGGAATCAGCAGCTTTGCAGGGCAACCAGATTTGCATGCAGCGTTCCACGCTTGTATAAAAGCCTACCAATAAGAAAACATTTTTTCATTCTTTTAAAACCAGTATATTCCATGTTAAGATATGATATGTATGCATGTTAAAAGTATACATTTTTAAAAAAAAATAATAATAATTTAATTACTAGATTTAATCGGAATCTCTATTTACGTTACAAAAACCCAAAAGTTAGATCCAATGCAAGACCAAATATGAAATGAAAAGTCCTTAAGAGCTTAATTACCATTGCATTGTCAGTATTTTCATCATTTGGCTTCGCGCCATGTGCCATAACATCAAAAACTTTATATCCACCATCAGCAGTCGCCGGAGCAGCAACAGCACCGCCACCTGCACTCGGAGCAGCAACAGCACCGCCACCTGCACTCGGAGCAGCAGCAGCACCACCACCTGCACTCGGAACAGCGGTATTTGGTGCTGCAGCTCCATTGGCTGCAACAGGACTGGCAGCACCAACTGCTCCGGCAGCAGCACCAACTGCTCCGGCAGCATCAGAGACTACACCGGCAGCTGCATCAACAGTCCCGCCAAGGCGGATAACTTCACGGCTTCTAGCTTCAACCTCATACGAGATCAGAACTAAACCCAATAAAATTATTATTTGAATATAAGAAATAGAACCTTCAATGGAAAATCTCATTGACTCGGCCATTATTCTTTTTTTATTTAATTTTTTAAGCCTCGTTGCTCTGCAACTCTGCCTTCCTACGCTACACAAAGAAACAGAGACGAAAGAGACTCATAAAGAACTGGAATGACGAAGCTTATTGGGTAGACCGTTTGGTCATTTATGTTTTTATTTTTGTTATAGTGTAATATATAAGCAGATATCGGCTTTTAACACCCTTTATAGCTCAGACGATCTCTTGCTACTTTCGGCCCTTGAAAATCGGCACGTTTCGTGGCCGATAACTGGGTATCTCTATATTTAGTAAGGCAATGATCAAGGTCAACCACCCATATGAAACTGAATTGTTGCCTGAAAAGGAAAACAAAGACATGGATATAAATGTCGACTAGATTTCACACACACAAAAAAAAAACATTTACTAAATGAGACGTTATACAAGATCAGAAATCTTAGCCTGGGGCCAAAGTAAATCAGAAAAATGATTTTTTTTTTTGTCTAAAGAAAAAAAAAAAAGGAACGATACAGAGAAAAAGGATCAATAGAAGATGTCATGAACTGTGACTAATTTAATATTATAAAAGTTCAAAATATATCTCGCACGCACTACATGGCAAATATAGTGTATGAAGGACCGAGATTCTACTAAAAAAATGCACCGTGGCACCCTAACTCTTTTAAACTAAATATAATATTAATTTTATCTTAATATAAATTTTAGATTTTAATATGAAATATATATAAAGTTAATTAATACAGTATGACTTAATTTTATATCTATTGTATGTTAAATTCTAATATTATATTAAGATAAAATAAGTACTTTATTATTATAAAATTACATATAGAAACAACTCTAAAGGTGTAGGGTGACCATATGACCCGACCCGTCTCACTATGATAGTCACTGTCTACTACAAAACTCGCATCATAATTCATAGTCCGTGGAATGCACAATATTAATTAATGATCACTAAGATTAAACATTACAAAGTAAAATTTTAATAACATTCACTATTACTAATCGCAACCCACTAATTATTTTGTTCAACCAAGACTGAAAGATTATATTTCAGTTATGTCGGCATTGGATTTAATGCATACACTCCGTACACCTGGAGTAGATTAACTGTCTACACGTAAAAGACAATATCTACCAATCACATGGATCATCTCATCACCCTCCAACTTCTCCATCAGATTCACGGTGGTTTAGTTTCTCACGGAAAATCCGCTCTTCAATCCCATGCATGCAGCTCACTTGATTACTTCACGTAATATAAATGCACAAAAGGAACCCGCTTTCAGTTCATGCATGGTTCTCGGCCATCTCTCGATTATTACCTCAGAATACGTACGTACGCTGCTCGTGCTCCGATCGATCAATGGAGGTGGAAGTTGAACGGAGGTCGAACCGGCCATCCCAGACATTCCCATTAGACTCAAAATCCTACAAGATCCTTGACGAGATCGGGGTTGGTGTCAGCGGTGTAGTGTACAAGGCCATGTGCATTCAGGACTCATCGGTAGTGGCGATAAAATCGATCGACCTCGAAAGATCCCGTGCTGACCTGGACAGTGTTCGACGAGAAGCCAAAACCCTATCCCTTCTTTCTCACCCAAACATCTTAAATGCACACTGCTCCTTCACAGTCGACCACCGTCTTTGGGTCGTGATGCCTTTCATGGATTCTGGTTCTTTACAGTCCATTATTTCTTCCTCTTTCCCAGGGGGTCTCCCCGAGCCATGCATTGCCTATGTCTTGAAAGAAACACTACTTGCTCTATCGTATCTCCATAACCAAGGCCATCTCCACAGAGACATCAAGGCAGGGAATATCTTAATGGATTCAAAGGGTTCTGTCAAGTTAGCGGATTTCGGTGTATCGGCTTCTATTTACGACCACACTACCAGTTCATCGGCTTCAGCTTCATCTTCTTCGTTAATGCTAACTGATTTTGCTGGAACTCCGTACTGGATGGCGCCAGAGGTGATACACTCCCACACTGGATATAGCTTCAAGGCGGATATATGGTCTCTTGGGATCACCGCCCTCGAGCTCGCCCATGGACGGCCTCCATTGTCGCACCTCCCACCCTCCAAGACGTTGTTGATGAAGATTACGAAGCGGTTCCGATTCTCTGACTATGACAAGAACAGCAACGACCACCACCATAAGTACAAATTCTCCAAGGCTTTCAAGGACATGGTGGCGTCGTGCCTCGATCAAGATCCTGCCAAGAGGCCCTCAGCCGACAAGCTTTTGAAGCATTCCTTCTTTCGGAGCTGCAAAGGTGGTTCTGAATTTTTGCTAAAGAATGTCTTGCACGGGCTTCCAAGTGTCGAAGAACGGTTCAGACGGGCCATGATGGTGCAGTCACTGACCACCTCCACCACCAAAAAGAGTGGCAGCGAGGAAGAAGATGATGAAATCGAAGAAGGGGATCATGATTTGAGTGTTAGGAAAGAAAGAAGAATTAGTGGGTGGAATTTCAACCAGGACGTACTCGAGCTCGACCCGATCTTCCCTAGCGAGTCATCAAATACAGACCATGACGAATCCATGAAGACGTTAGCCAGGGAAAAAACGTCCGAGTCGTTGGAAACTGAATCTGAAAGGTCGAACTGGAGCTCACCAGTCAGGGTTGGGGAGGAGGGAATAATTCGAACGTATGATAAGGATGTACTGTTGGGGACATTAGTGATGTTGAAGAGGAGTTTGGAAGATGAAACTCATAAAGTAACACATCTGATTGGTCTTCTAGGGTTAGGGTTTGTAGGGAGGGAACCCAGAAGTGGAGAGCAAATGAGTAGAGAGGAACAGTTGGTTATGGTTGTAGAGAGGTTAAGGTCTGAACTGGAGATGGAGAAGAAGAGAAACTCTGAGATGGAGATTGAATTAGAGAGCTTAAGGCACAAAATTTCAACTTCTCATTAGGGAAGAAGATATTGTTCGAATTACTTTGTCTGGATTGTGACTTCTTTAGGAATATGTAGTTAACTTAATTATAATAACAAATTCAATTCCCCACAAAATGCATTCCACTGTTGAAACTTGAAACATACTTCAAAAAGAAGCCATGAAAACACACCTAATCCAATATTTTGTTATATGTAAAGAAAGACACAATACCATATACTACCTACACTTAAGAGTTAAGACTATTGTGCTTCTTTTTTCCTTCAAGTCATACGTTTGAACGCTTATATTTGACCAAACGAGTGAGCTAGATACGCTAGCGCCCCCACGAGTGGGGCATTGATGTAAGTGGAAGGCTCCGACTGTTCATAATCCGTTCGTTGATCAGGGAACCGGTCGTGCTGGTCAGGCCCACCAACCACGGCGCCAACAAGGATGTTAGGGTTGGGGGATTGAGAGTGCATGAAGTCGAACCCCTTGTGGCATTGAATCTTGGCGGGGTGGACCGCTATGGAAGGAAGGGAGGATGCTCTGTGATGGATCCGCAGCGGGTATCTTGGACCATACCCTACCATGTAGGACATCCTCAACGGGTTGTCTCCGAGCAGATAGTTCACTTGTCTCTTGGCAATGGCACGGAGGCGTCTCGGGGTTACAGTGGCGCCTCCACAGTTCACATACTTTTTAGCAGAACTCAGGTACTTGGCATAAGCCAATAGCAGGAACGATGTGGACGTTACGTATTGCATATTGGTATCGCTCATCTTATACAAAAGGCCTCCTATTCCACGAGACAAAACGTCAAGAAAACGGAAAAATTACTAAGAACATCGATGTTCGGCACGTACCAGGTGTGAATTTGGTTGAAGCGAAAGGAGCTCCTGGGATTACGGAGCAGATGAAGTTGTCAGCATGATCCTTGTAGTCATGCAATGACTGCAGTCCTTGCACTAGAAATGTCTGCAATGTACAAAAACAACAATGAAAAAGGACAGTTTTTTAATGATAGAGAGAGACATCCGTTGTCACATGTCATATTAGATTAGAGATTCCGAAAACCTTGGAGAGAAGAATCCTAGCACCGCCGTGCTTGTTGTCCCAACCGAATGTGTTGTCGAACTCCCCGGCACCGAGTGTTTGGCCATTTAGTTGAATGTATTTCAGATACATTGGGTTCCTTGTGGCCTTAAATAGCCAAGCAGCTCCCCATAGCAGTTCATCCTGCCATTTTATTAATGTTAACCAATCACAGTTGTTAAACTTTAATATGGGGTCGAGCTATTCTCAAATAGCAACCACAATATATAACTCGGGTTTTATCCTAAAATCAATTGGTGATAGAAGGAGGTAGCCTTGTATATATGGTGTCTAATTTAGGAAGAAACCACTGGTGTGGTATTCCCACATCACAGTGTCTTCAACACTCCCCGCACTGTGTGGCACAACACCGACACATTTTAATCCAGACAGGTTGGGACTCAACAAATCCTCTCTCACGTCCAGGCTCGACCAGAACTCTGATACGTGGAGTAAACGGGACACAACAAACCCACATCGGACACCCACAACGGGAAACAACCCAACACCGTCAAATGGAACTGGACTCTGATACCATGTTAAATTTTAATATCGGGGCCATAACATGATTTTGATTAGCTGAAACCATAACATCGTTTATTGTCTAAGACCCAATCAATAATCATTTACACGGCCTATTTAGAATCAAGAACACGTGGGTTTAGAATTGTAAGATTTTTCCCACCCAGTCAACTGCCCTATAAAAGAGCAAAGGTGAAGCAAAAAAGAGTCACTTTACTTTACCTGATAGCCAGAATAAGAGCAATAGAATGGGCACACAATGCGCTTCAATCCATTGCTGTAGGGTCCTCTGTACATATCAGCAAACTGGAAGACCTAAAACAAACAAACAAAAACATTTATTTGCAACTGTCCAATCTAATCTGAACAAGCTTCTAAATTGCACCCCAAAACAAAATTGTTCCAGAGTCTATGGAGTACTGTTCTTACCCTGATAGCTCTCCTGGTCAAGATCTTGGAGTAAACCGGGTTGCTTCTTCGAAAGACCAATGATGCAGCAGCAAGAGCAGCAGCTGTTTCAGCCGCTACATCGGAACCAGGGGTGTTCTTGTCAATCTTGTACACATTCCTGGGTGTGTCCATGTCCTCTGGTCTCTCCCAGCAAGAATGGTCCTTGTTGGCTTCTCCAACCTTCAGAACCAAGACCATACCTTTACAAATGTTCCAGACAGCTACCCATTTCGCGAATTGGTCGATTAAAACGATATGAGATCCTAGATTTCGGTTCCGCGTCATTCAAAGCCATGTCTGTCTATTGGGTTCTAATAAAAATCAAGCAACAGAGCAATCTGTGGCCACCAAACAGAGTAGTTGAAACCTAGAAATAAAGAAGCGGACCAGAACAGATTTTGTAGAATGTCCCAGACAGATAACTACTTCGCGAATCGGTTGATTAACACGGTGCCAGATCACATTTCGCCTTTACATCATCCTAAACATGACGTACGTTGGATTTTGACCCAAAACAAGAAACATGAATAATGTGGCCATTAAACAGAACACTAGTGATAAGAGGAACCAGACCTGAACATAGATGACGCCTGGATGAGCAGTGGCTTTGAGGAGATAGTCAGTGGCCCACTTAATGGCTCCTTTGGCGTTGAGGAGCTCTACTTTCATCAGCCTTCCGAACTCAATCACGCTCCACGACAGCATTGTGGTGGTGAACGCCATCGGAAACCCAAACTTCACATTGTCTCCGGCATCATAGTACCCTCCGACCAAATCCACCTGCGTTCGTCTCCGACCAAGAAATCAAAACCCCACCTCACCATTCACCTGAAAAATAAAAACTTTACACAAAATAGCCAAATAAATGGGTTACATTGGCGGCAGCGCCGTCGTTGAGACCGGAGTTTCTTCTCCAAGTAATCCTCTGGTTCGGCGGCAACTTCCCTGACCTCTGCCCCTCGTAGTAGAGTATGGACTTAGTCAATGCATCTCTGTAGTTGTGTCTGGCGACTCGAAGTCGGTGGCTTCGGCCTCTGTTGACGGTGTGGAAGTAGCCATTGCAGAGATTCAGATCACTGAAGAAACAAAGGAGAAGAAGAAAGAGAGCAGAGGAGCGAAAGGAAATTGCCATTTCTTGAGCTTCCTCAAAACAGAACCCTAGACCGGGTGGTACCTTCACCTTCTTCCAGTATTTATAAAGTACATATAACGTCCTGCTTAGTAGTTAATGACTGTAACTCCCAACAGCACTTTTGATACTGAGCAGTTGCCTTTGTGTGTTAAATAAACTAGAAGACATACACTTTGTATCTATTTATTTAATGATGCACATTTTCTTATTTTCCTCTCAATAATACGACAGACATTTTTCTTTTGTCTGGGTAATTAATTACAGGGACATTCCGAAGGAATTAATGGCAGACCATGAGAATTTATGTTGCGTTTTTGTGTATGTATATATATAGTAAGATTCATAATATACATATATGTCTGTTAAATTTTAATGTCGAGGTTGAGTCACACCCAAATAACAACCACATTATATAACTCGAGTTTCATCCTAAAATCAATTGGTGATAGAAATAGTTAGTTTTATTATATATATATATGATGCCCAAATTATTTGAATACCACTGATGTGGTATTTATATTTTCTGTCAGAGTGGCTTACTTCAACAATGACAATCTTAGCATCGGTCAATATCTCTTGTCCATGTGATTTTTTTCAAAAATATAATTATAGATCAAGTAAAACATTACATAAGTTAGCCATTGGTTTGTCTTTATGCTATCATGTTTATGTTGCTCAACATGATCAGGTCTAGTCGTGTATAATTATATCAGCAATTTGAGTAATGTATGATCTAGAGAGCGAAGATTATGATTTCAAATTTGTAAATTTAGGGTGTATAAATATGCAATTCATCCTCTTTATATGTCTTAAAAATTCTTATAAAATTAAGAACAAAAACCCTAACAAAGAATGTTAGAAGAAGACATTTATCCTAAACATGATTTATGGTACATGTTCTTGCAAGAATGTCCGTTTGAAATCCAAGCCCTCTTTTTATTTATCATTTTAATAAAACAAAAATAATAATTATATTCAACTCAAAAAAATAAAACTAAATTTAAAGTTTTATTTATTTATAATATACTAGGTTAACTCGTCAAATCTAATTGGAAATTGCACCTTCATATCACATTCTAACATATATCAGCTAACAGGCCTTGTAGACGTGGACTACTATTATTGAAGCCTTTGCTAACTCTTTTTGTGAAATTTCATCCTCCTACTCTGGCCAGTAATTGACTCGGCCCATCTAACTGTATCTTTTACTTCGTTTCCCCCTCAATTTTATCCAGATCGAACAAGTTCGTCCTTTCGTCACTTATCTATATACAGGGAAAACTACCAAATTGGTACCCGAACTTGTGGGTGATTAGGAAGTAGTACCTAAATTTTTTTTTTTGTAACAACTAAGTAGTCAAACTTATAAAAATTAGCAAATAGGTTCCTACCGTTAATTTTCGTTAAGAATAAACGGAAAATATCACGTGATGAGCGAACAAGTACCTGAACTTACACGAATGAGCACGTATGTACCTGAACCGGTTCAAAACTGGTTCAGAACCGAATTGGTCGAACCATATTTTTTAGGGTTAATTACTTAATTGGTTACACATGTTTCACCATTGTGCAGAATGGTTACACATGTTTCAAAATGTGATTAATTGGTTTTGAAATGTGACTAATTGGTTTTTTTACTGTTCACCGTTAGACATCATAGTTAAGTCACTATTTAGATACGTAAAATGACGTAATTAGCCTTTTCATCAATCAAATTGTGTTCTTCATCAACCAAGTTGTTCTTCATCACCGAATTGAATTGAAGAACCCATAATCGAATTTCTGGGTTCTTCAAGAACCCAGAAACCAGATTCTGGGTTATTCGATTCGATTCTTGTTCTTGAAGATGATTATGTGTTCTTCAATACCACTAGGGGCATAATAGTCATTTCACAATTCAATAATATGTTAAAAAAATAATTAACGGTTTACTAACGAAATAATCAATTAATCACATTGGGAAAACACATGTGTAACCAATTAGTCACATAGCAAAACCAATTAATCACATTTTGAAACATGTGTAACCATTTTGCACAATGGTGAAACATGTGTAACCATTTTGCACAATGGTGAAACATGTGTAACCAATTAGGTAATTAACCCTATTTTTTATATTTAAAGTAGAGTTTATATACCAAATACATGTATGACTCAACTTCAAACGTTCTCGGAGTGTTTCTTAATGCACCGAGAACGTCTGGAGTTGAGTCATGCATGTGTTTGATATATAAACCTTAATTTTTTATATAAAAAAATAATGTGTTTGACCGAACTGGTTTTTGAACCGATTAAGGTAACTACTTGTTCATTCGTGTAAGTTCAGATACTTGTTTGCTCTTCAAGTGATATTTTTCGTTTATTTTTAACAGAAATTAACGGTAATTACCAATTTGCTTACTTAAGAAAGTTCAACAACATATTTACTACAAATAAAAATTTAGATACCTACTTGCTAATCACCCAAACCCACAAGTTCGGGTACGAATTTGTTAGTTTTCCCTTACATATATGATGCTCATTAAGATCTTTCGTAAATCATTTTAAAATTAACTTACCAAATCATTATAAACCCCCCAACCCTAACTTAACAAAACATCACCTCCAAGACAGAGTTAGTGGTTTCTTATGACAGTCTGCTTACTTCCGGTAATGTTTAACTTGAGATGCTTCGTCAACGTCCCCAACCGTACTGTCCATTCCATATTGATTGTTCAATACAAAATAATAGCAAACCTTGTTCAAAGTCAACCGTGGATACAACTTAGTCGTGGTGTTTTGGACCCACGTACTGACTTTGACTTTGACTTTGTTAATTAAGCATATTATCATCAATTCATCATCAAGTCTTTTTTTTTTTTTAAGTTAGGTTTTTATTTTGGATTCAAGTTAATGGTTTATAATTTATTTATTTAAACTGCATTGAGAATACGATTTTATTAAAGTAGACACTAAAGTCAGCAGCAGCTTCTCATATCCATGTGCAAAAAAATCAGTATTTACAACATCACATGTTTCGTTGATGGAATAGAAATATATAAATAATTGTAAATGAGTTAATACTAATTTGGTGTGCTAAATGAAATAAAAAAAATATGAATAATAACAATGGTTATTTACCTATGTGTTAGCTAAATTTTGTGAGTATAAATAATTTGTTAATTGATTTCTTTAAAATGAAATACTATTTGATTTCATATTTTGTTAAATTTTTATAATTTATTATTAATTAAATATTGATAAAGATATACACGTATCTCTCACGTAAATTGCATTTTTTTCTAAAAAATCAGAATAAAAAACAAATAAACTTGAGTGTGATTTCATTACGTGGAAATGATTCACATTGAATGAATGGACAAATTGTATCTTATTGCACCGCTTCTCAAATGATCATATATAACGTAGTCTCTTCTAGAAATATGCGTAAACAAACGAGTTTTATATGACTTTGAGGGCTAGATGAGCATTTTCATTTAATATATATATGTATAAATATTTATCAACTTGACCCTATGGCATATACAATGTGGATAGAAATTACAGGAGAATCTTATTATGTGCAATATATATAATATTATATATAGATAAATGAATCAAAGCACAAAATTAAATAATAATGTTTATAAGCTTATAATTTTGTTGACTTGCATAAAATGAAAGTACAAAAATATCATTTTATGCAAAAGTATTTTCCTATCGTGTTATATTTAGGTATCAGAACACGACATCACGATAAAGTTAAGACTTTTTTTTATCAATTATAAAGTTGGATTGAAAGTTATTTTTTTGAATATTTTCTAAATAAGTCTCATTTTAATAGCTATTAAAAGTTTATTTGAATTTTTTATTTTTTAGAGTTTGTCAAATCTACATTAAAAACTCATGAAATCTAATATTTAAATTGATATTTTTTACTATAAATAATTTGTTATTTTGATAAAAAAAAATTATAAATATTGCATGTGAACGTATAACTAACTTAATACAGCATAATAACACAATATGAATACGCACGAAAAATTGTATATCGTGTTCGTGTTGAAAAATACGATACAATAAACTTATATTGCAAATTCGTATTTAATAAATGGCATCACTCGATATATGGATATACAAAATAAGACATGCACACATTGCCACCACCTTACGAATAAGTATAGAACATCAATGGACGCGCTTTTCGATCAGCGTACACAAAGCGGTGCTCCAATTCATATAAGATGTTGAATCGTTGACTTCAAACAAAGCTATTTTAAATACTCAAAATCCTCCAGCTAAAGAGCTCTTTCCTGCATTCCTCGGTGGCATCCGCCCCCAGTATTGTATGAGAAAAGGGAGCATGCCACGGGTGTAGGGAAGATTAAACATTCAAGTTGAAACCTTACGCTGTCTACTTGAGTTCATTCCCACCTTTCTATATATATCCGCATCTACGTGCATTGAACCTAATCCCATCAATCATATTCATCTTCCTCTTTCTTAATTAAGCAGACAATGACGTCTTCTTCTTCTTCTTTCATGGCGTCTCTCTCCATCTGCTTCATTCTCGTTATTCTTCTTCCTCTTTCCTACGCAGCTGATAATGCCACGTCCTCCGCCGGAAACATATGCAACACCGCACCGGACCCGTCGTACTGCAAATCCGTGTTGCCCACAGATAACAGCACCGCAGATGTATACTACTATGGCAAGTACTCCATCCGGAAATCAATGTCTCAGGCGAGGAAATTCGTTGCACTGGTCGACAAGTACTTGGAAAAGCGAGACACACTAACGATTACCGCCGTCCGGGCTCTCGAGGACTGCCGCTTCCTCGCCGCCACAAACCTGGACTTCTTGTCCACCTCATTCCTAACAGTCAACCGCACCTCCAAGATCCTCTCGGAAATGACCTCCGACGACATCCAATCCTTGCTCAGCGCCGTCCTGACAAACCTACAGACGTGCTTCGACGGCCTCGATGCCACCACCTCCGCGTGGAGCCTCAAGAACGGATTGTCTTCCCCGCTGAAGATCGACAGCAAACTGTACAGTGTCTCCTTGGCGCTTTTCAAGAAAGGATGGGTCCCGAAGAAGAACAGGCGCAATGGCGGGTGGAACCCTCGACAGTTCACGTTCAGCCGCGGCCACATGTCCCTCAGCATGTCGCAGCGAGCCCGACACGTGTACGAGAAGGCAAAGATGCGGACGCTGCTGCAGGAGGCCGAGGATTCTGTCATGGTCAACGACATTGCGGTGGTTAGTCAAGACGGCACCGGAAACTTCACCACCATTACCGACGCCATCTCTGCGGCCCCGAACAACAGTGTGAGCTCTGATGGGTACTTCATGATATACGTGACAGCTGGGGTGTACGAGGAGTACATCTCGATTGACAAAAAGAAGAAGTATGTGATGATTGTCGGAGATGGAATCAACCAGACCGTCATTACGGGCAACCGGAGCGTTGCCGATGGCTGGACTACGTTCAATTCAGCTACATTGGGTGAGTGCAAAAAATTACTCTTTGGGGAAATATGTATATATATACATGTAGGGCTAATCATGGGCGGTCCGGTCCTGAAGGCAAGACCGAGATCGAAAATTCGGTCTTGCCTTCTGGAGGACCGAAACCTATCCAGCCAAAAAATCTTGACCGAGACTGTCTTTCTTAACTCGGGCCGATCTCGGTCCTGGACCAAATCTGACCCCCAAAAAAATCATGAATTTGTTCAAATACAAAATTACAAACATCAATGGAATAAATAAAAAAAACGTTACAAACTATATATGTATTCTTTCCAAACTCAATTCTCCATGTATTCTTTCTTTCTTTTCAGCTGTGGTTGCACCCAACTTTGTCGCAGTCAATATAACGGTTCGAAACACTGCCGGCGCCGTGAAGCACCAGGCGGTTGCTGTCCGTAACGGAGCGGATCTGTCCACTTTTTACAGTTGTAGCTTCGAGGGCTACCAAGACACACTGTACACACATTCCCTACGACAATTTTATCGAGAATGCGACGTTTACGGCACAGTCGACTTCATCTTCGGAAACGCAGCTGTAGTCTTTCAAAATTGCAACCTATACCCGCGTCTTCCGATGACCGGTCAGTTCAATGCCATTACTGCACAGGGTAGAACCGACCCGAACCAGAACACGGGCACATCGATCCACAACTGTACCATCACGGCGGCTCCTGACCTTGCCTCGAGTAACGCCACCGTGAAGACGTATCTAGGGAGGCCGTGGAAGGAGTACTCCAGGACGGTGTACATGCAGTCCTTTATGGATAGCGTAATAGATCCTGTCGGGTGGCGAGAGTGGAACGCGACGTTCGCGTTAGACACATTGTACTATGCTGAGTTCAACAACACGGGACCCAGTTCGACCACCTCGGATCGAGTGACGTGGTCTGGGTATCATGTAATCAATGCCACGGATGCAGTCAGCTTCACGGTCTCGAACTTGCTGCTCGGCGACGATTGGCTGCCGCAGACGGGAATACCGTACACCGGGGGGTTAATATAGCAACACAATGCATATTGGGTTAACATTATCAAGATTGGTTAGCAAATGAAAAATCTTGAATTTAATTATTTATATTCATTCTTTTGAATTACTTTTTCTTTTAATTAAGTAAGTATTTTTTGTCTTTCTATTTAGTATAAGAAATACGGAATAGAGAATATGAGATAATAATATGATATTATTTGGTTGGTGGATTGAAATGAAATAAAAAATTCTAATGTTTGATTGGTGGGATGGTATATGAAATATGGTAAAATGACATATATGACTTTGTTTCATATATATGTATAGTATATAATACAAATAACTTAAATTAATCAATTATAAAAATTAAGAATAATAAAACTTATAATATATTTAATTAAAATTTTTTATTTTTTTTTATAAAATAATTAATTTAATTAATATTAAATGAAAAATTCTTTAAGATAAAATAGTTGAATTAACACTAGCAGCTTAGCATAATTGATCACACCTACATCATACGAAACAACAAATGTTCGGCCTAAACCAAAATTTAATTAGTGGAGAGTTGGTATATATTAGCACATAGAGAATAGTATTCTTCTACTCATAAACAAACAGATCACAGCATCAGGATTGACAAATTGAAGATGATGGAGATAACATAATAGCTACCTGCAGAGGAGAAAGGACCAAATGAGCGTGGCGTCTAGATTCATGATCAATCCCCAAGTCAGCCAAAGCCCGGTTAGACAAAGCACAAGCCTCCAAGTTCTGCAGAATAGCAGCTCTCTTCTTCACTCGCTTTCTGGACCCACTGGGCAAGGAAATTTTAGCGACAAATAATGAGCCCCTAGCTCTCCAAGGTGAAAGAAGCGTCTTTAACGACGAAAACGAAGAAGAAAGCAAACTCATCATCATGGTTCACTTCACGTGTTCGCCATTGCTTTGCTGCTGAGCTCTCTCTAGCTCGGAGGAGGTCCCGCTCTCTTCACTTTGCCGATTGGTTTCCTGACGAGGACCCTACTAAAATACTTTTACAAATATGCTACTCTCTGAAAATAATAACTAAGAATCAGAGGCAATCAACCAAGAACTCACAATCAAGCAAACCCTAGATGCAAACCAAAGAGGCAATGCATGGCAGAAATCAAAAAACGAGATTGAAACCATACCTGATGGTTCTTCAGTCGGAAAGGAATGAAACTGTGGGAACTTCAGTCGGAACTGGCAGCTGCTCGAACTGGATGCTGGGAAGGATAGTAGAAATGCTGAAAGAGCAGTGGGGTTAAATTAACCCTAATATAAAATACATTTATTGTTTAGCAGCTAGTAGTGCTGAGTGCAGGTGCTCCATTACTGATTTTGCCAGGGCTACTATTTTAGCCCTCTATTTAATTTTAAATGAAAAGTCAATATTAAAAATACAACTTCCCCTCTAAGATTTTAACTAAAATTTAATGTTTTAACTAAAATCAGTAGTATATTAATGTTTTAACTTTGCCACAAAATATATATTATTAAAGAATAATAATCAGTATTCAGTAGTATGGATTAAATTTTCCCATTTATTTACACACTACCTTTCAAATTACTATAAATATCCTTTGTCCAGTATGTCAAGTATCCGAAGTTGATGGAACAATTGACTCGGTTGAATTTCATGCGAATATAGTAAATGGGCAGTTTGATTACTATTAATAGCAAAATCCATCCCCAACCACAAAAAAACAGAGAAAACAAAACCAGATTATGACCGAACACGACAAAGACACATCCACACAACCAAAATGAACCACGAACATTCCTATAATTCCATTGCAATTTCAGTTTTACTTTGCCAATCCGAATAAGACAGTCAAGATGAGACCTACTCTCCTCTCCATCTTGTCTCTGGCTCTAGGTTTGGTTTGTTCGGTCCATGCCATCGCACCGTCTCCAGCCCCTGTCTCCATTTCTGGGTGGGCAAAGGGCCAAGACCTAATCACCGCGGTCTGTGAGAGATCCATTCATAAGGAGCTTTGCCTTTCGAGCCTTGCAGCGGACCCCAACACCAAGACAGCGGACCTGAGTGGTCTCACCTTGATCTCCATTCGTCTCGCCACGTCGAGTGGCACCAACACATCGGGCTATATCCAAGATATGTTGAGGAAAGAGGATCTTGATCCCGAAGTTGAGCAGTGCTTAAACGACTGCTCTGAGAACTACCTTGACGCTGTTGACCAGCTGGATGACTCACTGGCGGCGCTGACAGTGCGCAACTACGCTGACCTCGAGAAGTGGATTGGCGCAGCTGGGGATGATGCTGACTGGTGCGAGGGCTGCTTCAAGGACAATGCGCCACAGAAGGGGATTCTGTCCGAACGGAACAAGATGTTCAAACACCTCTGCGACAATGCTATGACAGTTGCAAAGTGTCTCGAGGCAGATAAGCAATGACGGCTGATCGATATCTTCAATGTAATCACTATTTTCAAGTAACATAACATGCAGGGAAGCTTTCTGTTCATCATCTCCTTTCACAATAAATCATGTAACGTCTATGAATGTTTGGCATCTTCCGCACTACAAGGTTTCGTACGTAATACTGAATCAGTTATATGCAAATCAGATGCAAGTTCAGGCCAAGATAAGAAGGAAATAAATAGCTATTTCTTCTCTGATCGGTGGCAGTGCTATTCTCTCTGGACGTAATGTGGTAATAGTCGATCGTTTGGAAATGCAACGCAAAGAGTCTCGGCGGTTGAATTGAACAAGCAAATGAGTTCATGATAATAATAATGCATTAAATCTTTGTATTCAAATTACAGAAGAATGAAAATGATACTAACAAAAGGATAAATAGCGGTACACTTATATATTTGCACATATTATTATATGCATTATTCATTTAGTTACACTCATATGTTTAAATATGTTTATTTGCATGACGGTACTATTTTATATATTTTTTCGTTAAATATGTCAAATGATAATTTCACCATTTTGTTCGTCTTCGATACTAAAACAAACTTCAGAATATAAATTTAGGTTCGAATTTGACTCAAATCTCCACTTTTAAATTGAATTCAAATCCAAAAATGAGAAATTTTGTTCGAATTCAACCCAAAATGTAGATTTTGTTGAATTCAAACACAAATTTATATTTTTGAATTGAAGATGGGATAAAGACGAAGAAGAGGGAAAATCGTCATTTTAGACAACAGTGATGTTTAATAAAAAAAATATGAAGGGACAATAAATGATTGGTGCATTTAATAATTTTTATAACTTAATAGTGCACAAAACAATACTTTCAAACACTTTTCTCGTATTTAATGATAACAATCAAACATCGGAGTATATCGGAATATTTACCCCTGATATAAAGTTAAACATATAATCATTATACAACAAACTTATAACATAATAAATTTAATTGTTCATAACAAGTAATTAATAACTAAATTATTTTCAAGATTAAGTTATATAAGTTTAAACTCAATTAATTTAAGAATAAAAATACATCATAATTATTTTTATTAAGTTGTGGCATTGAACTTAAGGTAGATAGGTTAGAGACTGTTGAATCGGAACATCCTTAAATTATCTGAGTTTTGCCTCTAAACAAAAATAAAAACGACCATAGAAGTTGAAATATAACTTGGGATGTTTTTGCTAAAAGGATTTCTTTTATTTTTCAGTTCTTAATAGTTTGTGGTAAGAGTATAAGCAATATTTAAAGCAAATATTTTGAGTTATCTAAATATTTAAACATATTATTATTTGCATGAATTTTATTATTTAATGTACAAACACGTGGTGTCAAGTGTCAACCATTCAGATGACCATTCAGTTACATCTGACAACATAAGTACAGTTTGAATAATTATTAACTAATTGATTAGTTGTAATTTTTCACATGTTGCGTCAAAAAGACCATTTTACCTCTATTGAGATGAAGATGGAAGTGAATGTGATAGGGATGATGAAATTCAAAATTAGAGTTTTGGATTTAAATTTACATTAGGTTCGTATTTGAATGTTAAATATATATATATGTGTGTGTCAAAACTTGTCATTAAACTATAAATTTAGACAAGACTAATAACAATGTGCACTTTAACCATATTAAAAAATACAAATTTATTAAACATAAGCATAAAATCATATTAGTATAAATAACGAAAATATTTATAGATGCATCTAGGGGTGTCAAAACGGGTCATGGGTCGACCCATGGGTCATGTCAGGGACCCCCTAGCCCAAACACGACCCGTGTAATAGTGTGGGTCAGTTTTTCAAACTCAAACCTGACCCGTCAGAATGGTAAGGGTTGGGTCAGACTGACCTGTTCGACCCGCATGACCCGCGGGTCAGTCTGACCCGTTCGACCCACCATTTCAATAAAAACCAGAATCAGACTGAGCCATAAAACACCATTTCTGTAAAATGCATACAAACCATAATATTTCCAAAATGCATACAACATATATAAAATGCTCAGAAGCATAAAATTATATGGCAAAGAGACAAAGGCAGGATGAAGCTGAGTGTTAAGTCTTCTGATGCAAAGAGACAATACCTTCTGATGCAAAGCTGGGACGATAACACGTCTTCGAACTCTCCAAATTTCTCCATCAGCAGCAGGTATAAGTCCCTTCCCTTACAAATTCTAAAATCTCTGCTAAAATTCCCTGATCATGAGTTAAAGATATTAAATCAGAGAAAAACATTCACCTAATTAGTTGCTCATATAATCATATCCATCAATGCAGATAAAACAAATACCTTAGAATAAGCTTTTGAATTGTCCTTCAATATATGTTTAGCCATGGAAGGGTCGGAAACTATCAAGAAAGACTGCAAAATAAAGCACGTATCACTAAAAAGTCTGTAGAGTCTAATTTGAAGAGTCAATAAACTAGGATACAAAATTAAATCAATTTTTCCATCTCTTCAGGTTTCTTTCCACGAGATAATCCATCAGAAATTGATTTAAGCACTGCACCTCAAAATCTACATGTATAAATCACTGCGTCCAGCCAGTTTAACTAGTAATCAACTCGAATCATACGATTGCACCTCAGGATGGTAATTGGTGCTGAGAAGTACCTCGAAGACGATCCATGGCGAACACCTCGAAATCTTCGAGCCTGACATCGAGAACCTCGAACAACCACAGTTGAAACCCTTTCTCCTAGCACAGCACAGAACCAAACACAAACCCAATTTCAGCACAACCGAACTTTCTCCTAGCACAACAAACGCAGACCGAAACACAGAATTTAATAGCAGAACATAACGAACCTTATCATTCATGCTGAAAGGAGAGGTTGAAGACAGAGCCGTTGAAGCTTCGATGGATGCAGAGAGGGAGAGCTGCAGTCCGGAGAGGGGCGAAATGAAGTCGACTGAAGACTGAAGTAGAGAAGAAGTGGGATGGGAGTAAAGGCTGCGCAATTGTAATCTGAGCTGGGAGAAGAAATGAAGTAGGGTAACACATGAGACACCACGGATGTTTGACACATGTAAGGCTGTGATTTAATTCCTTTTAAAAATGCCACGGGTCACGGGTTGACCCGTGGGTCACACCTTTCGACCCAAACCTGACCCGTGTTTTCACGGGTTGGGTCAAAATGACCCATGGGTCCAAAATCCTGACCCAAACCCAACCCGTGGGCGGGTCACCCACGGGTCACTCACGGGTTGGGTCAGTTTTTGACACCCCTAGATGCATCATGTCATTTTTTTGGCCAATTTTTTTTTGTAACTCATGTCATTTACCTCCAACATTTGTTACCTAACTCTCTAGACTACGCGATGTTACGAACTGACCCAATAAATAATTAAATGCTCAAATAACTCCCTAACTTGTCTTTTTTTCCAAATCAGGTCCCAAACTCAACGAGAGGATTTTTCAGCATATACACGCAGCCAATAAGCGCGTGGCGCGAAAAATCAACTTTCCCTCTTTTCCGAAACGTCTACGTCGTCAAGATCCAAGCCACCACGAGTCCGGTCCGACACGACACCGCCGTCCAAGATGCCCAATCAGCGAAGTCAAACAACTTTCCCCAATAGATGTACCAGGTAGATTACAATTATACCCCTCGAACGGTTAAGCGAAGCAATGGCAGCATTTTCTTTCTTGAACCAACCCAAGGGTCAATATAGTCAAACGACAGTTCAATCCTTCATCTCTGATCTAAATAACCAAAAAACTGCTCCTCTCTCCCTTCAACCGCTACCTTCGAGCAGCAGCCCTCGCCGAAGATGAACTCCAACAGTAAGATCCGGCGGAAAGTGGCTCCTGCGTTGGACGGTGGAGACTCGGCAGATAAGCAGGAGCAGCACGTCCTCTCTTCGGCGATATGCAACAACGAGGACCTGGGCCCATTTATCCGGAAAGCTTTTATCTCCGGCAAACCCGACTCGCTCCTCCAGCACCTCCGCCACTTTGCGCGATCCAAAGAGTCCGAGATCGAGGAGGTCTGCAAGGCTCACTACCAGGACTTCATTCTCGCCGTCGACGACCTCCGATCTCTTCTCTCCGACGTCGATTCCCTCAAGTCCTCCCTCCACCGCTCCAATTCTACTCTTCAGTCCGTTGCTGCACCTCTCCTGGACTCCCTAGACTCATTCATTGAAGCTCGGAACATCTCCGTCAACATCAATCTTGCCTTGGAGTCCGTCGGCGCCTGCATCAAGCTAATGGAGCTTTGCTCCAGGGCGAATCTGCATCTGTCGAGTAGCAATTTCTACATGGCCTTGAAGTGTCTAGATTCAATGGAAGGTGAATTCCTCGATACAACACCGTCGATTACGCTGAGAAAGATGCTCGAGAGCAAGATTCCAGAAATTCGATCTCATATCGAGAGAAAAGTGAGCAAGGAGTTTGGCAATTGGCTGGTGGAGATCCGTGTGGTGAGCAGAAACCTCGGGCAGCTAGCGATCGGGCAAGCTTCGGCCGCTAGAGGCAGAGAGGAAGAGCTGAGAATGAAGCAGAGACAAGCTGAGGAGCAAAGTAGACTGAGCTTGAGGGACTGCGTTTACGCTCTCCAAGAGGAAGACGATGAAGATGCCCTAAACGCCACCATGGAAACAGACGGCAAATCGGAGAACGGTGTGCTGGGTTTCGATCTGACTCCGCTTTACAAAGCCCACCACATCCACCAAACCTTAGGTCTCGAGGATCGGTTCCGACAGTACTATTTTGAGAATCGAAAGCTACAACTGACATCTGATTTCCAGGTATCTTCAATGACTCCATTTCTCGAATCCCACCAGAACTTCTTCGCACAAATCGCCGGGTTTTTCATAGTAGAAGATCGTATTATGCGAACAAGTGGTGGGTTGATTTCCAAATTAGAGGTAGAGAATCTGTGGGAGCTTGCTGTTAGCAAAATGTGTTCTGTATTGGAAGACCAGTTCTCTAGGATGCAGACAGCCAATCATCTCCTGCTCATTAAAGATTATGTCAGTTTGTTGGGTGTGACACTCCGTAGGTACGGGTACCCTGTCGATCCGCTGCTTGATGTGTTGAGCAAGCACAGAGACAAGTACCATGAACTGTTGTTGTCTGATTGCAAGAAGCAAATCTCAGAAGCACTTGCTGCTGATAAGTTTGAGCAGATGCTGATGAAGAAAGAGTATGAGTACTCCATGAATGTGCTCTCTTTTCAGCTGCAGACCTCGGACATTGTTCCAGCATTTCCTTATGTTGCTCCATTTTCATCAACTGTCCCTGATTGTTGTCGCATTGTCCGGTCCTTCATTGAGGATTCTGTCAGCTTCATGTCGTATGGAGGACAACTGGATTTCTACGATGTTGTTAAGAAGTATTTGGACCGACTCTTGAGCGAGGTTCTTGATGGGGCTCTGTTGAAAATCATAAGCACATCCATCCATGGAGTATCGCAAGCCATGCAAGTAGCAGCCAACATGGTTGTCTTGGAGCGAGCTTGTGATTTCTTCTTCCGCCATGCAGCACAACTTTCGGGTCTTCCTCCTAGAATGGTGGAAAGGAGCAGAAGACAGTTTCCTCTCAATAAGGCCCGGGATGCAGCTGAAGAGATGCTGTCTGGTTTGCTCAAGACAAAGGTCAATGGTTTCATGTCTTTGATCGAGAATGTGAACTGGATGTCTGATGAACCCACACAGAGTGGAAACGAATATGTCAATGAGGTGATTATCTATTTAGAAACCCTAGTCTCCACGGCTCAGCAAATATTGCCTGCTAGTGTCCTCAAGAGGGTACTACAAGATGTTCTCAGCTACATCTCGGAGATGATTGTTGGGACCCTATATGGCGATTCCGTGAAGAGATTTAATGTCAATGCAATAATGGGACTCGATGTTGATATAAGGTTGTTGGAATCCTTTGCTGATAATCAAGGTTCGCTTTTCACAGACGAGGAGGCAAACCAAATGAAATTAGGCCTTGCTGAGGTGAGACAGATGATGAATCTGCTTCTCAGTAACCACCCGGAGAATTTCTTGAATCCGGTTATCAGGGAGCGGAGTTACAACGCTCTTGATTACAGAAAAGTAGTGACGATTTCAGAGAAGTTGAAGGACACATCGGATAGGTTGTTTTCAACATTTGGGTCAAGAGGATCAAGACAGAATCCGAAGAAGAAATCTTTGGACACGCTCATTAGGCGGCTGAAGGATGTCAGTTGATTCCAATGGATTCATAGGTGTGCTGTCTCTTCCTCTCACTTTGTGATCTCTCTTCATTTAATTTAGAACAACGCAATTTCGATCTTGTCTTATGTTGTCTTCCATTCTGTCAACAACTTCTGTTTTGTATGTATCGTTTTTGAGCCTGTCTTTGTGTATTGATTTATTTTACTCATATATTTAATAATTGTTTTTTCCTTATGCTTTACTGAAACCAACTCATTGTCCCCATATGATTTGGTACAATGATTCAGCTAACATCATCTAATGCCACTTGTTTAATGCTTGCATTATCTGCTACCTTCATTATTGGTAGATAGATGGGGATTGACATGGTTTATTTGTTTTGGCTTTTGAGTAACGAAAAGGCAAATCCGTTTGTTTTTTACTAATGGAAGTGGGTTTAAAGTTTAAACATCCCCCCTTAAGCACAGTACTTGACATACACAATTCAGTGTCTAGTACTTGACATAGCATACAATGTACAATTTGTCATCATCTACAGTTCCTCAAATCCATCTTCATCCCCTTCGTCTTCGATTCTCTGAAACTCGGTCCTCCATCTTTCCATCTGTCATAGATGAAATAGCAAAGTGATAAATAAAAAGAAATAGCCATCAACTCAATAAATTAGACTAAGAAGCTACCAAAGAAGTATATTCAGAGTCTATGAACAGAAGCTACCAAACCTGAGCATCAGAAAACCTCAATTGCTCAGCAACAAACAGTATTTTCTCATACTTTTCTGATTCCAGTGTCTTGCCCATGTTTCTTGCTACTTCATCGTGATCAATTACCTCCACCCGAAGACCATAGCTCGAGAAAATCTTGACCATCCAATTCTGTATGTCTTTCTAAGAATCGATGATACATTATATTAATCTCTAGAAGCTGGAGAGAGCAAATATATATATACACAATGTACTGAAATGCAGCAATTAACCTCGTTTTCGGCTAACCATGTAGGCAATTCTCCAAAGAAATAGCTCCCTTTTATGGCCATACTACTAACAACAGACAGAATCTCCTCAAAGTTTGCCAAATTCATCAGAGGAAATCCCTGCGTGTCCACGTGTTTGTAAGGGACTAAATTTCCAGTTTCAGCATCTCATGAGCTTCAATACTTATTCGTTGTATTAAGAAAGACCGAACTCCAGAATAACTGTGACCCTCGCGTAGAGGAGTTAATTACCTGCATTGTCCATATACTTGGTCGGTTCTCATTGAAGCCACTTGCACGCAGATCCCGTTGTTTATCATTAGATTCCCATGGGATGTGAAAAAGAAGAGAACTTTTTGAAACCTTAGCCCCAACATCTATCAGCAATACCATGAGAGAATACAGTGTGCTCATTAGCAAAATGTCTAGGAAGAAACTATGCAGTTAGCGCATCTCAAATTACCCCTAGTTGCTCCAGTGTCGATATGTTTTTCATTCAAACAATCAAAGGCCTTTGACTAAGAGCATGCAGAAATCTTTTAGAGCTATGAAATCAAGATGCAGAATGAAAAAAAAAAATGTCATATAATGTGGGGAAACGATATTTAAACACGATAACCGTGAAGACCAACCCTTAAGTTTCTCCGTTGCATGTTGGAATACTGGGTCAGGAGATATGTCGAATATTATGGACCTCATTGGCCAAGAAAGACGATATGGGCGAGTGTCCATTCCATCTGATAACAAGACAACCTAAGAAATAGAGATAGAAAGGTATAGTCATGGCATCACTACTAAGTTGCTATTCAAACTCATGTTAGAAAGACAAGGCAAGGCAAGGCAACTCACTTGGGTGATTCCATCAATGAGGTTGACCATGCGAAGCAACTCATCATCTATATATCTAGTTGCAAGGCAATGATGAGGCAACTCTCCCTTCAATTCCGTCTGAAGTTCATGAGTAAGGAAGCAGCCCGCATATGGATCAAGCAAAAGTGGCTCTGCATGAAAAATATTGAAAATGCAAAATAAATGTTTGTATCAACTACAACATTCACCCACAGGTTTGAGTTTACGGGACAGTTGGTTAAGTAGTCTATCTAATTACACCAAAAGGTTCTTTGCAACTAATTGTTGGGTTCTGAAAATCTTTTTCTCTACAGGTGTCGCTCCTCTCGGTTCGGACCTGCACATAATTGACAACTTCGGGTTGACCCGAAGCTTAAGTCAATTCTAAGTCTTTGAAGAGCTTTTATGTGGATGTGGTGAAAATCAGAATGTAATAAATGATAATGAATGTTGGTATTTATAGGGTTTACTTAATTAACCTGATGAGCAGTGTTTCATTTTTACCTTGGTTAACCTTTTTATCTGAGGTCAAACTGACCTTCGGATAGGACAAGGGTCCTTATCTTCAAATATCATAGATGTCTGATCTCATTTAATGCTGTCTGATACTAATAAATGCGACCTTATCCTGACCATGGAGGCGACGCCTTTTATAGGCTGACGCCTCTCGCACATTCATAGGGCGACGCCTTACATTAATGGTTTATTGATTTTATTTAGGTTAGTGATATAATGATTTATTAAAATAAGACAGTCTCTTATAAACCTCATCATAATGAGACACTGTTTATCATCAATGAAGTATGTTATCGAAGTATCTTGAATGATGCCCAACGTTGAATACGAAACTTAGCATATTCACAGAGGAAATCTTGTTCTTCCACTAATTATTAGCAGATGATACCCAAGAGACCATCTATTAGATTGCACAAGTATCTCATACAATCGTCCAATCACTGCCCACAAACAAAATGATTCAATTTACGCACAAAGAACTGCCTAATTTAAACATATTGACCAAACTAAAAGTAGATAAAGAATAGCTTACCCGGCTGCTGAGTCTCTCGAAAGCGCAGCGACGCTGCACTGACAGCTGACTGGAGAAATGGGAACGTTTCTTCGTCGGTATACTTGGCTCTCAGCAGCGACCCGCCGAATCCTCTCCACTTAGGAGTGCAGAACAGTGATTGGCGAAACACGAAGGTGCCCAGCAAATTTGAGACACCGACGAGGGATGCCATAGCAAAAGAGATGGAGACAGGGTCCATAGGATCCATCCAGCTATCAGAATCGGACCGAACCGGACCATAGCAAAAGGATGGGATTCCCATCTGATGAAATGATTTCTACTTTCTTGTTAGAAATTAAAATAAAATGTAGGGAAACTACCAAACTTGTATCTGAATTTGTGCGTGATTAGAAAGTAGGTATCTAAACTTTTTTTTTGTAGCAACTAAGTAGCCTAAGTTATGAAAATTAGCAAATAAGTACATACTGTTAATTTTCGTTAAGAATAAACATAAAATATCACGTGAGGACTGAGGAGCAAACATGTACATAAACTTACACGAATGAACAAGTAGATACCTGAACCGGTTCTGCATCGGTTCGTTCGAACTACTTTATTTAAAAAAATTAGGTTTATATATCAAACACATGATGACTCAACTCTAGACGTTCCAGAGTGATTTTTGATGCACTGAGAACGTCAGGAGTTGAGTCATGCATGTGTTTGATATATAAACCCTATTTTTTTATAGGAAAAAATAAAGTGGTTTGACCGAATCGATTTTGAACCGATTTTTAAATCGGTTTTGGTAGCTACTTGCTCATTCGTGTAAGTTCAGGTACATGTTTACTACTCACGTGATATTTTTCATTTATTCTTAACGGAAATTAACGGTATGTATCTATTTGCTTATTTAAGAAAGTACATCAACATATTTGCTACAAAAAAAAAATTAGGTACCTACTTGTTAATCACCCACAAATTCGGGTACCAGTTTGGTATCTATTTGCTTATTTAAGAAAGTTCAGCAACATATTTACTAAAAAAAAAAAATTAGGTACCTACTTACTAACCACCCACCAGTTCGGGTACCAGTTTGGTAGTTTTCCCTAAAATAAAATGTAAAGCTCATTGGCATAGAATTTGGCCCTTCTTTGGCAAAAATAAATAAATAAATAAAATTGGCCCTTCTAGAATCCATGAAATGCTCCAGACATTGCCTTTAGAATCCATGATATTGACAGTTATCCTCAAAACAGATTTGAGGACCGATCACTGTACCATGAAATGCATGTTGTCTTAATTAGATGTTATGTTCTTCACATTGTCTGATAATTTCTCTCTTAATTTTACCTGAAGTATGAAATGTTGCTGAAACCTTATTTAAGGATATCTATCCTTGGATTGACTGAAATTTACAGCAAAAGCATTGGATGCCAACGGAAGTTGCATATTCAAAAGACTAGGGCATAAACTCCAACCTTAAATGTGTCTCTACTTGACTCGACAGTTACATCACAAAGAAACTCAAAAAGAACTTAGAAGCCAAATAAACCGAAAATAGGAAAGCTTAAAAACATCGTTAAGAAAAACAAAACATAAAGGACTTCTCTGTAGCTCTGCTAATGTACTCTTCTCTGGGACCTCGGATGTATTTATTGATCTAAGAAGATGAAGATTTGGTGGAGCTTCCTTCCTTCTGGTCGCCAAAGATGCGCTGTCTAAAGTCGGAAACCATTAGAGGCAGACCTTTCCGCAGAGACACCTTAGGTTCCCAACCAAGCAGATCCTTTGCCCTTGTGATATCGGGTTTCCTCTTGTGTGGATCGTCCTCTGTGTTTGGTCTGAACTCTATTTTTGCATTTGGGTCGATTGTGTCCTTGACCACCTGCATGGAAAATCACAAGTTAGAGACAACAGTTTTGTTCAGTTCAGTTCATCTTATACGTTTGAATTCAAGCAGAAAGCTCGAAAATTGCATACTTTTGCTAAGAGAAAATGGAATGACTAGATACAAGAAAAATAAAGTTGCGACTTTTTGTACCTCCGCAAGTTCAAGCATGGTGAATTCACCGGGGTTTCCAAGATTGAAAGGTCCGACATGTTCGCCTTCCATCAAACGCATCAAACCCTCAACCTATCAATCAAAAGGCATAAAAGTTTCAGCTTATTATCTAACAAGATCCTACCACGAGCATAACAATCGTTCAACTTTACTACAAGATTCCCGTATGGAGATAGCAGAAAACATTTCATGTGCCTCAATATGTACATGGCGAGGATGGGCCTAGAAGAATTTGTCAGTTTACAGTTAAAAAGACGTGAACTTTTGACTTGGTGAAGAAAATGATTTGAAATTCTGAAAGTTGAAAGGAATCGCAGGTCCCAGTGTACATTGTAGGACAGAGCACACATGCTGGAGATGCTTCTGATGTTTCTTAGGGATACATTGTGCTGTAATTACCTAACAAGAACATTTATGGAACCTGGTAATAACAATTCAGGAAACTTATGGGCACGATTCTGAAGAACAACATTGATTAGCAGAATAATGCTTCATTAGCACAGTAAATACCAAGAAATCTTAGTTTCGGGCTATTAACAAGGTCAAATCAAGAAATTAGAGTAGTGGTGAGAGAATTCATTAGATCAGATCACCCCTTTTAACTCAATACAAGATGAGTTAAGGAACTAAAGAATCTTACCAAATCGGAGACGAATTGGAAACTCCTAGTCTGCTTTCCATCCCCGTATACAGTCATAGGTTCCTTTCTCAGTGCCTACAACAATTCAATTCAGTACAGTTCATTATCAAACAGGTCCGATCGTGGAGTCACATAAATTAAAGATTATGGTGTTTTCATTAAACAGACAAGAACATATGCAAAAAAATATGCGTTTTTTATCACATCCAACGGCAGAATCAGCTTGAAATTTGCAAGTATACCTGAGCAACGAAGTTGCTAACGACACGACCGTCATCAATGCACATCCGAGGGCCGTACGTGTTGAAGATTCTTGCAATCCTAACCTGCACCGACACAGAAGATGGTGAGCAGGGCCATGTTATTTAATGATTTATTCCGACAATAATGAAGAAGATGACAGACCTCAACTCCGGCACCTCTGTGATAATCCATGGTCAATGTCTCAGCCGTACGCTTTCCCTCATCGTAGCAGCTCCTCACACCTGCCAGTCCAGATTCAATCAGATTGAGAACCTCCAAATTTAAAATTGAGTTCTTCAGACTGATTCAACAGAACCCAATACGATAATCAGATGAGTTTGTTTCGAAATTCGACACAGGAAATGCCAAAATAAATGATTGAGTAATATTTAGCCGCTCCACAGAAAGACACGTTTACCAATTGGATTGACATTGCCCCAGTAAGTCTCCACTTGTGGATGTTGCAGAGGATCTCCGTACACCTCGCTGGTGCTCGTCAGCAAGAAACGAGCTCCGACCCTCTTCGCCAATCCGAGCATGTTCAGGGTTCCAACCACATTGGTTTTGTATGAATCAAATTAAGGACTCTCAAAAAAATAATTGAAAGTTTACATTAAATCGAAACTAATGGAAGAATGAAGAAATAGAAGGATATGATCGTCTTGACGGGATTAAACTTGTAGTGGACCGGAGAAGCTGGGCACGCAAGGTGGTAGATCTGGTCAACCTCGAGCAACAGAGGCTCAACGACGTCGTGGCGGATCAGCTCGAACCTCGGATTGCCGAAATGGTGCATCACGTTCTCCTTCCTCCCGGTGAAGAAGTTATCAACAACGATGACGCTGTCTCCCCTTGCAATGAGGCGGTCCACCAGATGCGACCCGACAAATCCGGCGCCGCCTGTGACCACGATCCGGAGGCCCTTCCGCTTCAGCCCCAGGGGCACCTTCCCGCCGACGCTTACAGCCTCGAACCCAGACATATGCCGCTCCACGGAGAGCGGATCCTCCTCAATGCTACGCCGCGAGAACTCTTTACGGATCAGGTCAAGTCCATGCTCCCGCACGACGGTAGAGGTGGGGGCTGGGATGAGAGCGAACACGACAGTGGCGATCGCAATGCCGACGAGCATGAACACAAGACGCTTCTCCCTGAGCAAGTACTGGATCGGGGAAATCACCGACGGCCACGGCTTGTCGGATTTCGAGTACTTGGAATCCGTCACTGGCGGCGAATCGTGCCCTCTGAAAATGAGCTCCGACGTCATGATTCCAGGCTCTTCGAGAGGTAGTCCAGAAGAATCCGAAATCGAGGAAACGAACTTCGAATTGCAGGTGACGGAGAAAGCGGTAAATGGACGTGAACGACGTCTTCGCTGCGAGAAGACGGAGGAGGGAAGGCAGAATTGCGGGCTCTGAAATGCTAGTCGTTGCGGTATTTATTTATTCCTGGGAGGAGAGAATTGCTTAAAATGACCCCATTAGTTTTGTTATTTATGAATTGGATCCTAATCTTTTGGTCTTTGAAGAGTAAACGCTCGTCTCTATTTATATAAATTAAGGAAACCTTCTCCATCCCTTAATTGCGGAAACATTATAAGAAGTGAATTTTATTTGAAGCACTTATTACTTTTTAAATATTGTAAATTGAGAATTTAAACTATATGTCTTTTTAATTATATTAGTTCTTTATTCTAAAAAATAAAGAGTTACATTAATTACAAAATGGAAAATAAGACTACAAATATTTTATATAAAAATTAAGTTTAATTACTTAATTGGTTACACATGTTTCACCATTGTGCAGAATGGTTACTCATGTTTCAAAATGTGATTAATTAGTTTTGCTATGTGACTAATTGGTTACACATATTTTTTCCAATGTTATTAATTGATTATTTTGTTAGTAAACCGTTAATTAATTTTTTAAACATATTATTGAATTGTGAAATGACTATTATGCCCTTAGTGGTATTGAAGAACCCATAATCATCTTGAAGAACCAGAATCGAAGAACCCATAATCGAATTTCTGGGTTCTTGAAGAACCCAAAATCAAATTTCAGGATTCTTCAAGAACCCATAATCTGGTTTCTCATTCTGGGTTCTTCAAGAAACCAAATTTTGGGTTCTTGAAGAACCCAAACGCGTTTCTAGGTTCTTCAAGAAACCAGAAACGCATTTTTGGATTTTTCAATTCAATTCGGCGATGAAGAACACAGTTTGTTTGATGAAAATGGTAATTACGTCATTTTATGTATCTAAATAGTGACTTAACTGTGATTTCTAACGGTGAACAGTAGAAAAACAAAGTAGTCACATATCATAACCAATTAATCACATTTTGAAACATGTGTAACAATTCTGTACAATGGTGAAACATGTTTAACCAATTAAGTAATTAACCCTAAAAATTATAATATCTGCTTTAAAATTAAAATTAAGAAGATAAATCTCAAAAGCCTTGTTTGTTTGTTTTTTAATATATTTTTTCAGCTATTTAGTTTCATGTTTTAAGATTATTTTAATTATTTTTCTTTAGAATAAAACAAACTAATATAATTTAAGGTAATATATGAGGGGTTTACAAACAAAAAAAATATTGGGAAATATAATATGTTGTTTTAAAAAAAATGTCGCATTAGTGTCAACCGCACTATTCATGAAACAGTTTAAAAGATAAAAAATAAATTACTTTAATTAAGAATACCAAAATAAGCGAATAATTAATAGAAGATGACAAATCCCCTATTTATGTACTTCTTAACTTTAGGAATTATGATTGGCCCAAAAAAAAAACTTTAGGAATTATTTAATTTCCATTTTTTTAATCATTGTACAAACTGTCTTATAACAATTTTAATAAATATTATGAACTCCATTTAAATCTAGTATATTTCGTGGTTATTCTTTTCCATATATATACTCGTGTCTCGGGTAGCATTGAAGAATGAAGCAGGTAAATTTGGAAAAGTTGTGAAGGTAACTTCGGACTACAGTTAAGAATTTTATATAATATTTTATGAATATTTATGACTAATAAGATGTTTATATAATTTTGTTATTTTATTCTTACTGCCAGATAATATTTCGCATGGCCTTAGTTAAAATTTATATATATATATATTTATTGTAAAGTCTGAATTGATTTATCAGCTGTATTGTAATTTAAGATATAATTTATTTTGCCACAATAATTATACTTTATGGTAAAAAATAAATACATTTATTGCATATTGAATTATATATATATATATATATTAATTTGACTACAATTTCTATAATTATGACGCATAAGCGAACTTAGTTGTTAAAAACAAACATTTTCATTGGTTGATTAATATTATTTGTAACCGACGATGACATGAATTCGTCACGCATACATCTAATAAATCTATGATTTTTCCGAAGTTTCTCAATCTCATCTTCTCACGGTACGTTTCACATTTTATCTCAATTCTATGTTTATTGTCTTAATTTTTTTTATCAACAGTATATTAATAAATTATTTTATTATTTTTATTATCCATTAATATTATTGATATATATATATATATATATATATCATCAAACTCTCTTAAATAAACAAAAAAAAACATTCCCTTACATTTTCGGTTGTATTGTAGTATTTATTAATTTAGTTTTCAGTTTTAATCATTTTGACATTATTATTATACTCATAATTATGGTATAATGTAAATAATAATTTTTTTTTTCATAAAAAGTTATAATTATTTATCATATACAATTTAAGCTATATAATAATAAGTTGTTCTTAATTTTTTAATCTATAGTTAATTAATAAATAATTTAATAATATTTATTTAATTTAATATTAATAATAAAATAAAAAGTAATAATTTATAAATTAAATCTATTACTTACCACTTATTGCAAGAAAGACTCCTAATAGAAATATCATTACAATAAGTTATGACTAAGTCCAAGTTCAATCCCCCCATTATTGCTGTGGCTTATAATAATAAATATATGTATGTCGGTCAATATATATATATATAAATAAATATCAAAGAGATATTTTGTTATGATGTTCATTTTTGGATGCATCTATAAATAGTGCAATAGAAAGAAGTAACTGACTCTAATTTTATTTTAAATTTTGCCAATGACAAATTTAATTATAAAAATATATGATAAAATGGTATCCATACTTACAATTTCTGCAATTATTAGCAAAATACCAATCCCAATTAATGTGTGTATATATAAACTTATACATACACTATGTAAAAATCAACTATATTTGAACCTTTTTTTTTTATACCATTACTATTTAACCTCATTACTAACAATTTATTTTTGTTAATTGACCTTGCACCCTCATCTTATTTGGCATTGTTAAATATAGGGGTGAGCGGTTCCGGGTACCCTGTAAATTTAGAGATTTTTGAAACTTACTCAGTTTAAAACTGAGTATTAAATATTGAAACTGAAACCTACCCATTTAATTTTGGAACCGAAACCTATCTGAAACCTGTTTGTACAAAAATGGTACTTACGTGTACCCTAAAGTCCCTAACCTTTGAGTCGAACAGAGCATATAATGTAAAAATTGGGGTATATTTTATAATAATGTTTCAAAAAGGGTGAAGAATTAGGATTGAGAAGGAAGCGACGGTGACTGTGCTCCCTCTCTCTGCTCCACCTCACACGTTGCGCTTTACCATTTACCACGTTTCTGCACCACTTTGCCAGCTTTAGCAACATCCTTTAAAAATGTTTGTTGACTAGATCAAGTTAAATTAATTATTTAGTAAATATATATATTTTTTCTGCTATTCCACCTCCCTCCAACCTCCTCGACAGAGGTTGGACAATATTAGACCTTGTATCGTACTGCATTATGACATGCCAACAAACAATGTTTACTCTTTTAGAAATAATATTTATATTATTATAAATAAAATGTGCAACCTTATTAACGAGATTTAAATTTCAAGAGTGTGGTTATGTTCGTGAAGTCAGAAATTTTATTTAAAATGGGACAAGTATTAGAGTAAGTACAAATAATTAAACTAAAAAAAATTAATGGAGGTAAATATATAATATAAAAAATTTAAATTAAAAATTATTACATTTTTATGATTAACTTTACATAAAATTAAAAGTTGAGGTCTCGTCCATGAAAGATCCGTCCCTATTTATGTCCGTAAATGTTTTAAAAAAGCATTATTTCAAATTCTTAGACCCTTTTGTTGGGCCTAGCTATGAGTCTCGAGTAGAGCGGTCGTGGGCCATATGCTCTCTGGGCTTTCTATGCTTCCACATAACCAAACGCTAATAATATTTTTTTTCTTCTTAAGGCCCATGGAGTGTCATGAGACAATTTTTTTTTAAAAAAACAATGGGTTAAATACCAAGTAGCTACCTGAACTTTGGACGTTTTGCAACGAGCTACCCGAACTTTGAAAATTCAAAACAGGCTACCTCAACTTTGAAGAAGGTGCAAATAGCTACCTCCGCAATTTTCCGTCAACTGTCGTTGGAAATTCGTCAGAAATTGGACGAAGATAGTTATTTGCACCTTCTTCAAAGTTGAGTTAGCCCGTTTTGAATTTTCAAAGTTCGGCTAGCTCTTTGCAAAACGTCCAAACTTCAGGTAGCTACTTGGTATTTAACCCCGGAACAAAACATTGAATCGTTACGTTTCGCTAAATATAGTATTATTGTGGGATATTAACTCTCGTACCTAAGACTACAATTCACGTATGTTATTAACTGCGCAGTGTTATTAATTGTCGTGTGTTTATAAATGACCCACTTATTAATTGTATAGACCTACGTGTGTTGAGAAGTACAACTCAAAAATAGTTCAATTTTTATGCATGTTGAATGGATCGTGTTAAAAATTACCCATAGGTCTAAAATGTTCAATCCAAACACTATCCGTGAGCGATTACACGCAAATTGTCCGTAGATAGTGTCCAAAATTAATACTGTTACAGTTATTATTTTTGTACAATATTTACACATTTTATGAATTAGTTAACAATTCCAGCTATCATGGTCAATTTAAAGCCCTTTAAAAAATGCAACCCAACCCAACCCAACTTCACTTGATCGGTTTATCTAATCAATTTAGTGAACCGCTTGACATAAACGGCCGATTTGTCCGGTCTAAAAATTGTGATATGGACCAGAACCGAACATAACAGCATAATTGTCGCGAGCCTTCTAGATCAAGATCCAAATATGGAAAGTTCTCAGCCCAAATAAAGAATTCGTAAAGTTTAGCGACCACTGTTTCCGCCGAGCAGCCGAAATGGCGGAAACCGTCTTCTCGAGGCTCTCCGACGACGTAATCCTCACCATCTTCTCCAAACTCGAGGAGGACCCTCGCAACTGGGCTCGTCTCTGCTGTGTCTCCCCTAAGTTCTCCTCCCTGATCCGCACCCTCTGCTTCAAGACCAAGTGCACAGCCACCATCCCCTCCGTCGTCGCAGATCTCGTCGACCCATCTACCGGCGCACCTCCCGGCGGATGGGCCTCTCTCTTCAAGCTCTCCGTATGCTGCCCCGGAACCCTCCAGGCTGGCGTCCTTCTAGAGAACTCCTATTTCGGCCTCGAGCGCGAGCTCGGCCCCGACGGGAAGTTTATCTCTTCCGGATCCAAATCTTCCTCTTCCAACGACGCTTGCTCGAATAGTCAGGATGTCCGAATCGGGAATCCAGACAATACTGTCTCGGCTGCCTCCGACAGTTACTGGTCCCTCTACGACCTGTACCACGACACCGTCTACAACGCGGCGGAGCCCCAAGATGACGTCGCCGCTGAGACGCAGGCCGTCACGTCTGGTCATGGTTCCTCATCAATCTGTAAAAGGAGGAGACTTTATCGATCCACGAGGTCGCATTTGGCCTCGGGAGCTTGGAATCTGAGCCGCGAGCAAGGCAATAAGCTCCTCGCGAGTCGATTCAGAGGCGACTGCCTGTACCTCTGCGACTGGCCTGGGTGCGTCCACATCGAGGAGAGGAGGAACTACATGCTGTTCAGAGGAGTGTTCAAGAACTTCAAGAAATCGAACGTCTGGAGGACGATTACCGATATGAACCGAGCCAAGATTGACGTGAACTGCGCATTCTGTTCCTGCAAGGAGACGTGGGACTTGCACTCTTCGTTCTGCCTGAGAAGGGTTTTCGGATACCATGAAGATGGAGATCCGATTGTTCGAGCTACTGTGTGTGAGAATGGACATGTCTCTGGTGCGTGGACCAATCTGCCATTGTACATTTGATATCTGTTGTCTGCGAAATCTGCTTCATTTTGATTGAATTGCATTTCTGAGTTTGTTTGCAATTGATGTATGGTTGTAGTATTTGTGTTTGTATTGAATATTCCTTTCCACAATCTAGGAAACATTAACAATTGAGAAAACTATGAAAAATGCCCAAATTTGTAAGTGATGTAACTTATTTCGGGTGGTATTTGATATAATATGTTGGGTTTAGATGAAATGTGATTGATTCTGTCATATGTACGACTAAATTGAGTCACGTGAAAGACGGGATTGCTGACTTGAACATTATGAAAAAAAAAATATTTGGAATTTTGGAGTTGCGCTTACTTGTGTTTAGGGGTGTCAATTTGGATTGATCCATGTGTCGTGTCAGTATTGGTCTGATCCGAAACCCAAATACAACTCATTTATAAGTATGATTCAAAATTTGTAACCCAAACTTAACTCGCGGATAGGTGAGATAGTATTGACAAATACATGGGTCAAACTGACAAGTTTGACCTCCTTACCCGTTTCCTTGATTGGTCTCCTCCATCTCCATGTGTATGTGTATGTGTTTCCTTCGTCTCAATCTTATTCCATTTACATGCAAAAACAATTGCTGCTTGCAATCGCTGACCCACAAATATGAATCATGTAGATATTTCTAAATCTAGTGGAGCTAAGAACTACCGAGAATTCCTCTGCATGCTGTTAGAGGCTCTAACCCAGAGCAAAGAGCGATAGTACCTGTTCCAAACTCGCCTACTGATGTTGAAGTTGTGGAATCTGAAAAGGACGAGCTTTCTGCTCTTAAAGTTGGACTTAAGAAAGGAAAGATATTTACTGAGTATGTTTCTGCCAGAAGGGCGAAAAAGCCATGCCATGAGGAAGACTCTAGTGAGGGTGGTAAGTTTTGTGGTAAGAGTGAGGTTATACCTATCCATTTGACACAGACTCCATGGGTCACGGGTTGACCATGGATCAAGACTTCTGACCCAAATCTGACCCGTTTTTTCATGGGTCATCCATTGATCGTGTCAACATGACTCATGGGTCAAAATGTCTGACCCAAACACGATCCGTGGGCAGATTACCCACTGGTTGGGTCAATTTTTGACACCCCTACTTGTGTTTCCTCCAATGTCTTGTCCTTCCATCTTTTCTCCATGTGAGAAGCTCCCCTTCCCTCTTCTTCAACCACTCACATTTTCCTTGCTTGCTTCATTATTTAACATGTTACTCTTTCAGATCAATCTTGTTGGCGTGTGTGCTTCTGTCAGGTTTGAAATTCTTCAATTTCTTGAATTTTGTTGGTTTTCTTTTTTTAAGTGTTTAAGTGCAGGTTACTACCCTGGAGTATTGTCAGCTACATATATACAATCACCTAAAGGTCATAAAACTCTACCAAGTGAGTTTTGAAGACATGAAAGAAATTGTTGTTGTTGTGCAGCTGATTACTAGTTCTCCTAATCTCCAAGAACTTATGATATCCGTAAGTTAAGTTATATTTTGCATTAATTTGGTACTTTTGAGAAATAATGCATGTAAGTTATCTTTCTCTTATATATACAATATTAGGGTTCTTCGCATACTGCTTCTTCTTCTCATGCTACAGACTTGGATTTTTGGAAGAAAGAATGCTCTTTCAATTGCAGTTTGATGAAGTTGAAGGTGATAAAGTTGACGGATTTGGCTTATGTCCCGCAGGAAATGGAATTTATAAAGTTCATGCTGCGTAATTCACCTTATCTTGAGGAAATGCATTTGTCTACTTCTCTAAATGTCTATTTGATCACAACTGTTTGGAGAAATAAATGATATCGCCATATCGGGGGGGCTGCAGTGCCCCGTCCAGCAGTAGTGACATGTGATTCCCTGTGGTCCAGTAGCTTAGCAAGTTCAAAATCACCCACCACGGCCTTACCGTGTTGAATTTTTCATCAAAATATACTCAAATTAATAAGTAAATACCAAAATGTCATTTGTTTGCCAACAAATACGAATCTGTACCTACTCGCGACTCCCATTAGCGAGTCATTTTTTTTTACAGTCAGTTTCACCTGCGAATGGGAGTCGCGGGTGAAACTGATAAATAAAATGAAACCCTAATCCTTCATCAGTTCCACTCGTGACTTCCATTCGCGAGTGGAACTGACTGTAAAAAAAATAATTTTGACCTGCAATTGGGAGTCGCGGGTATGTATAAATTCATATTTGTTGACAAATCGATGACATTTTGGTATTTGCTTATTAATTGGAGTATATTTTGGTGAAATATTCCACAGTGTTCATCCAACAACACATTAACATGCCTCTTATAATATCAACGAAGAAGACAGGGGCATTTCAGGTATTTCACTCTTTTCACTTAACGTAGATCACGCTCCTTGCACATGAGCAATTAACGACGATTTTGGACGGATTTGTCTTATGTCCCGCATGAAATGGAATTTATTAAGTTCATGCCACGTAATTCACCTTATCTTGAGGAAATGTATTTGTCTAAAACCAACAACAACAAACATGTTTTATACAAAACAAACAATGTCTACACATTCACAACAATGGGCAAACATATTACATTTTTTTCTCCATATTTTTCCCTTAATAATTTGGTAAGTTGAAACCAAACTTTACAAGTAAAGACTTAACTCAATCACTAGTACTTATGTTCTTTCTGATTTGCATGGCAATCTAGCTATAAATTGACCTAGATAGATACAAGATGTAAGTTGTTTTCTCATATTTTCTGAGTTCGTTTTGATCTATTTTACTTTTGCGTTTGGATCAGTTCGGTTGTGAAACATCATGAGATTTGTCGTTGATTCTTCTCCAACAGAACATATGTTCGTAGCATGCTTCAATGGTGTCATCTGCTGATGGTTTTGCTGTTTCTTTTTTAGGAAACTGCTGCTGCATGCATGATGGGTTTGATCTTCGTCAGCTAAAACTTCCATATCCTACCCAAAGCCATGGCCCATGGGTGTGGTTGTGTTCAATACCCTGACCGACCGGTATTTGCGCGATAACTATTTTTTATATTAAATGATATGTGAAAATATATGTATAATTTACTTATTACTTATTAAATTTTTATTTTATAAAAGTATTTTTAATTAAGAATAAATTTAACTTAATATTATAATACAATAAGAAAATAAGGTATATTTATAAATAATATTAATCCTATTAATATTTGTGTATAATAGACATTATTTTATTTATTTTAATATTTTAATTATGTTAAATAAAATCAAGATTAAGTCTATTTATTTATAAAACTAATTAAAAAAAATACATGAATGATTATTGAAAAGTATTACTGTAATAGTAACAATGTTAGTTAATAATTTTAAGTTTTCGGGGTTTATTTTCACTTCTATTTATTTAATATGTGAATGGAAAATATAGTAAAAATATTTACAAATAAATTTTATTTATTTTCTATTTATAAAATATATTAAGTATATAAATATATATATATATAAATTAATATATTAGTTTTGATACAATACTTTTAACTTATCTATTATGATTTTATGAATTCTATTAGTTTTATATACTTATATAAAAATATAAAAAATTTATCTTCATATTATTATTATTATTATTCATTTATATTACAATTTTAATTATAATAAGTTAAACAATGTTGATATGCAATTTGATAAAATTATTATTTAATAATCTAAATTTATACTTAATTACTCTATTTAATTTTTAATTGCAAATATTTATATGTTCATACTTATTGTTATCCATCAAATATAATATTATGTATGTTAGTATTTTATAAAATCCACTATATTTAAGATAAAATCATAAATTATATGTAAAAATAAACAAAAAACGCTAAGATTTTGTAACTTATTTTGAGAATGAATGAAAAAGTTTTGAAAATTTTAAAGTTATTTACATGACATGTCATTCGGGAGTGAAATTTGTATTTTAACATTAACTAATTAAAATTAATTATTATGACATTAAGAGTGAGAAAATGTATAAAAAACTTATTTGTTAGAGTTATATACATATTCTAACCAAATTAAATTAATATATATATATATATATATTGTCATAAAAACGGGAAAAGGCCACAACCCCTGAACTACCTGACGTAAAAATCTCAGGAGGAAGCTGAAAATCAAACAACCCTACTTCATTTCGGGAATAGGATGGGATATGAGATCTTAGGGGATAGTTTGATTTGATCCGATTATTAAGTTGTGATGTGTTCTTTTTGGTGGAAAAAATAATTATAAATTAAAGTAATTTAATGGATATTCAATTCGAATAAGAAATAATTTAGAAAATAAACTTTTTTTAGCCTAAATAAGTTAAAAAATTTGAGTGATACGATCATGATGCGATCCGCATTATATACAGAATTTTACATGATGGTATTATCAATTATATATATACATATAGTTTTCGAAAAAACTTTTTCCACAAGAAACCCATCACCGAAACCGTCTATATATATACATACGTAGTTCATCTTCTTCCCCAGAAACAACCTGGAAAAAGCAATTTATCTAATCTAGTAAAGTTGAGCTTGTGGCTGAGCTCCCATGGAGACCTGGTTCATAATCATCATCTCCCTTTGCATCGCGGGCCTTATCAGGTCCGTCTTCAACGCTATCTACTCACCCAAAAACCTCCCACCGCAGCCCTTCACCCTCCCCTTCATCGGAAGCATCGTCTTGCTCCGAAAATCATTCTCAGAGCTAAAGCCCATCATCCGTGACCTCCACGCCAAACACGGACCGGTGGTGTCTCTCCAGTTTGGCAGACGCACCATGGTCTTCGTCTCTGGACGCTCTCTGGCCCACCAGGCTCTCATCCAGAACAGCGCCGTTTTCGCAGACCGTCCGCCGGCACTCACCACCGCGAAAATTACCAGCTGCGATCAACATAACATCAGCGCCGGATTCTACGGCCCCACATGGCGCGCCCTTCGCCGCAACCTGACGGCGGAGATCCTCCACCCTGCTCGGGTGAAGTCCTACACGCGCGCTCGGAGATGGGTGCTTGGGATCCTGCTAGACCGGCTGAGGTCTGAGCCAGGGACGGAGGTTCAGGTTGTGGACCACTTCCAGTACACGATGTTCTGCCTTCTGGTGTTGATGTGCTTTGGCGACCGTTTGGAGGAGAAGCAGATAAAGCAGATAGAGGAGGTTCACAGAGAGATGCTTCTGAGCACGAGGCGGTTCACTGTGCTAAATTTTTGGCCGGCGGTGGGGAAGGTTCTGTTTCGACGTCAGTGGGAGGAATTCCACCAGATTCGCCGTCAACAGTCGGATGTGTTGATTCCGTTGATCAGAGCTCGAGCCGAATCAAGGTACGAGGATAAAAAACTCGCCATTTTTCTCTCCCCTAAACTAATGGATCATCTTACATGTAATTCATACGATCCAACACAGATTCCTATTAAATGCTTACATGTAATTTAATATTATTAATTAAGTATCAAGCTATCCGAATTTTAAAAATTCAAAATAGATTAATTCAATTTGGACGAATGTGCGAAACTCTGTCCAATTTACCGTCAACTGTTGAACGGAGGTAGCTATTTGCACATTTGTCCAAGTTGAGGTAGTCCGTTTTGAATTTTTAAAGTTCGGATAGCTCGTTGCAAAATGTAAATTTCAGGTAGCTCATTTGTATTTAATCCATTAATTAAATATTTACAAATGTTTTCATAAGAATTTTACAAAAAAATTACAATTGTATAATTGCTTTTAATTTACTACTAAACGGTTTTATTTAAATAGTTAATTGAACTTTTGACATATTTGCAATTTGCCAACGAATTATGCAAAAAATTATACTTTTCAAATGAAATTCTTAAATTTTGACAATTTGTTAGTGGACATATACGTGTATATGCGTCACTATTTAACCTAATAAATTGTTCAACTCTCAAAATTTAAGTTGTAAATAGTTAATTAACCATAATAATTAACTATATATATAATATTTCATTTCACAAAATTGTTAATTTCTATAAGGAAAAAAACACTAAATTAAACCTCAAATTTTACATTCCGTAGACTTTTCATTACTATTTACTCTTATCATATTTCACTTTGAACACTTGTTTACCTTTGCATCCATCTAACTTCTCATAGGGGCAAGGCAAAGGAAGAAACTGAGTCGAACCAAGACCATGACAGTGTCGTCTGCTACGTGGATACATTGTTGAACTTCAAGCTACCGATCACGAACCGATCGCTGACCGAACCTGAGGTCGAGGGTCTATGTTTTGAGTTTCTAGCCGGTGGCATCGACACCACCGCCACCGCCTTGCAGTGGATCATGGCCAACCTCGTAAAAAAACCATCGATCCAGTCTCGAATCTTTGACGAACTCAAGGCTAATCTAGGCGCCAGACTAGGCTCTGTCATTGAAGAGGAGGATCTCCATAAACTGCCTTACTTGAAGGCCGTGGTGCTCGAAGGTCTGAGGAGGCACCCACCTGGACACTTCGTGCTCCCTCATGCAGTGACCGAAGATACGGAGCTAGGTGGTTTCTTGGTCCCCAAGAATGGGACGTCCGTTAACTTTCTGGTAGCTGATATGGGTTGGGACCCTACAGTATGGGAGGATCCCATGGCTTTCAAGCCTGATAGGTTTTTAAACAGTGATGGGAATGAAGGAGGGTTTGATTTAACGGGAAGCAGAGAGATCAAGATGATGCCGTTTGGGGTCGGTCGGAGGATGTGTCCCGGATATAACTTAGCCCTACTCCATTTGGAGTACTTCTTGGCTAATCTGGTTTGGGCCTTTGAATGGAGGGCAGGTGAGGGAGACGAGGTTGACTTGGCGGAGAAGCAAGAGTTTACCGTGGTTATGAAGAATCCCTTGAAGGCCATTATTAGACCAAGGATGGAAACTTAGTGCACAAGCAACTAAAGCATGGGCTATTGAGCAAGGATGAAGATTATATATATATATATATATATTCAGGGGGATGAATAAATTGTTATTACAAAATTAGGGATATTTTTATTGTTATAAATATTCTTATTATTAATTGTATTTTAGAGTTTTGTCGGTCCTCTTTAAAATTTAAATTAGGTACTTATGAGATGATATTAGCAAATGAAAAAAAACAATTTTGAAAAAATAAAAAATGACATGAGTAGTTAATTAATATGATGAATTACTTAAATCTCATTGTGCAAAATGGTTATACATGTTTCAAAATGTGACTAATTAGTTTTTTTACTATTCATAGTCATAAATCACCGTTAATCACTATTTTAACATATGAAATGACAATATTACCCTAAATCTCAATCTAATGAAGTCCTCCCCAAGCTCCCCACCAAACCTCCTAGTTGCCCCATCTCCTCTAAGCCCGCCTCCTCATTATAATTTGAGTGAGGTCTGCAATTCACCACAATCATGTGAGAGAGGAGACCGTCTTTAGTGTCTTCTGCTTGGCTCTGTCATCATGTAAATCCGATTTCACCACAAGTCTCTGCAACAGTGGACAAACACAATATGATTGAATCAAAGAAAAAAGAAACATAATTTCACTGTAAGAAGAGAAAATGAGGTAAGAATAAACCTTCATGGCTTCTGCTTCTGCAGATTTTGTGGGTAATCAGAGAAGATGATTTGGTAATGCTGAAATTGAATAATGTGGGTATTGAGAGATGATTTTGCTGGTAGAATTTTGCTGAGCAGATGGGTACAACAAGATAGAAGGAGAATGACACAATTTTGTTGAGTAAAAAGATGAAAAGGGCATAATAATTATTTAATAAATATAAAAATATATTAAAAAAATAATTAATTAAAAAGGGTAACTACTATTACATGTAATTATTCTGCATGGATAAATATGTGAAAACATATAATCATAAGTAATTAAACTTAATTAATATGAAGATTATTTAAATATCAAATTGTGATTCGCTTAAAATCAAAATATTTTTATTAGTTTGACTAGGTAATAGTTTTTGATAAAATATCAGATAATAAGCTTGACTAAGACTAATTTGGTGGCCTTAAGATCTCCCTCCCCCAAGACTTTTCTTCTTCTTCTTGATCTCATCTAATCTAGTGTCGTTGGTTATCATCAGCTCCAATGGAGACCTGGTTCTTCATCTTCATCTCCATCTGCATCGCCGCCCTAATCAAAATCATCCTCAGCCTAACCTTACCGTATCCAAATCTTCCTCCTGGCCCACTCTCTCTCCCCTTTACCGGCAACCTCTTCTTGCTCCGGAAATCCTTCGCAGAGCTCGGGCCCGTCCTACGCTACCTCCACTCCCACAACGGCCCCGTGGTAACCCTCCGCTTCGGCTCCCGTTCCATCATCTTCGTCTCCTCCCGATCTCTTGCTCACATGGCACTGATCCAGAAAGGTGCCGTCTTCGCCGACCGGCCGCCGCCAGGCCCGACCATCAAGATCTTGAGCAGCAACCAGCACAGCATCAATTCCGCCGCCTACGGCCCTACATGGCGTGTTGAAGTTACAAGCTGTTATCCTAAGTTTAGGGTGTATTTGTTATATTTAAATAGTTTAGAGTGTTTTATGCTTTTCTTTTCTTTATAGATCAGATTAGCTAGGGTTAGAAGTTGGAGGACTTACCTTGCAAATATTATTGTACTCAGCTGCTATATAAGCACTGATATCCGCTGCATTCTGTTTAAGTTCAATACAATACAAAGTTTTCATTTACTCTCCTAGGGTTTCTACGTTCCTGTGCGCCTCCCTTTCTTCTTCGATTCCAACTTTTACATGGTATCAGAGCGCCGTGCTCTGACGCACCTTCGTCGATCCTCTCTTCTTCATCACTGAAGACTTCGGTATCGCTTCTGCTATTGTTTGTTCTTTCGTTTATTCTTGCTTATCATAAAACTGTTGACTTCAATATTATGTTCTTATATTTGGATCCTTTTATTTTCTGTAATCTTTCGGTATCGTGTTCGGATATTGAATCTTTGTTATTTCTCGGTTATATCTGTTGTTCGTTTTCTGGTTTCTGGATCTGTCAGATATTGGATCTCTATTATTCCTCTATTGTATCTGTTGATTCGTTTTCTGGTTTATGAATTTGTTATTTCAGATATGTTCATTCATCTTGATTTAGATCTGTTGTTTTCTTAGCTATCGAGAAATAGATCTGTTATTTTTCGTTTCAGATCTGCTACTGATATTGGATCTTTGTTATCCTCAGTTATATATGCTGTTCGTTTTCTGGTTATGAATCTGTTATCTTAGATATGTCGATTCATTTTTTTGATCTGTTGTTCACTTAGCTTTCGCGAAATAGATCTGCTATTTTTTTTTGTTTCAGATCTGCTAATTTTTTTTTGTTTCAGATCTGCTACCGCTTAGTGGTTTATGAATCTGTTACTTTTCTTTTTATGATCGCTCCGTTTTTTTCTTATGAATCTGTTGTATGCTTAGAGCTACTGCTTCGTTTATGATCGTTTTTTCTTTCTGTCATTATGTTTTGATGTATTTTTTTTTTGTTCATATTCTGTTATCATACGTACTTATTAAAGGCATGTATCAATGTTTTTCTGATCTGTCTTTTTTTAGTACATGTATATGAATGATATTGAGGCACCTTTTTTAATCAGTGTCTGTTTTTTTTCTTGATTGCATTTCTTGTGCAGCTTTTTTACCTGTTTTTCTCTCTAATATCTGTCCCTATGGCATCAACCTCTGCACCTCTCTCATCTAGTTCTACCACTGTTATAGGAGTCACTGGTATTCCGACCATAGTGACTCCAACACCACCCATGATAGACCATAACCACCCTTTGTTTTTGCACCCCTCTGATACTCCTGGTTTATCTCTTATATCTGAAAAATTGACTGGTTCAGATACATATTCCTTTTGGAGTCGTGCAATGTATATTTCTCTCTTGGCAAAAAACAAGTTGGGTTTTATAGATGGGTCGTGTGTTAAGGAAAACTATGATGCCAGTCTGCATCATATTTGGGATAGATGTGATGCCTTGGTATTTTCTTGGATAATGAATTCTGTGTCGCGTGAGCTTATGTCTGGTGTTGTGTATTCGACTAGTGTTTTTCGTGTGTGGAGTGATCTTAAAGAACGTTTTAACAAGATCAATGGATCTAGAATCTTTCAGTTGCATCGTGATATTTCTTTAGTCCAGCAAGGTGTTGATTCTGTTTCTGAGTATTTTTCTAGATTGAGGTTGTTGTGGGATGAGTTTGAGTCTATCTGTTGTCTTCCTAATTGTGGTTGCGAGCAATTCCAGAGGCATCTTGAGCATGCGTCCAACCTAAAGTTTTTTCAGTTCCTTAATGGTTTGAACGAGTCATATTCAGCTATTAGGTCTAACCTGCTCATGAGAGAGAGACTTCCCTCTCTTAACCAAGCCTACTCTGTTCTTATCCAAGAAGAACATCAGAGAGGGATTTCGGAGAACAACATGGCCAATACTGTAAACCAATCCAGACCCCCGAGAAGGAATTTGTTCTGTGATTTCTGTAAAGGCAAAGGGCACGATGTGTCCCGATGCTTTAAGAAAAATGGTTTTCCTCCTGGTTGGAGGAGAAACAACCAGGATCAAGGAAAAAGACCTCAAGCCAACATTGCCAGTACCAATTCCTCTCTCTGTTCCACACCCGAGTCTGTTGATACAGGTTGTTCTACGCCTCTGGACATGCCACACAATGGATCTGCAATGATATCCACCGAGAGCTTGGAGCATTTGGCGCATTTGCTAAGTAAGATTCAGGAGCAGCAGGACACTCCCGAAATAAGCGCAAATGCAGCAGGTATGGATCAATTATGTAACTGTGTTCATAAATCAGATTACTGGATATTGGATTCTGGAGCTACAGATCACATGAGTAGTAGACTAGATTGGTTAACCGATTTAAAAAATATTAGCTCCAGTGTCCGATTACCAAATGGTTCATGTACAGGTGTTTCTAAAACTGGAAAATGCTTATTTGGTAATCTAAAAGGGTTGAATGATGTTCTATATCTGCCAGATTTTAAGCATAACCTGATGTCTATTGCGAGATTAACCAAAGATTTATCTTGTTCTGTTACTTTTTACCCTAAGATTGTGATAATGCAGGATCTTTACAGTGGAATGGTATTGGGGATTGGTAGAGAAGCTGGAGGGCTTTATCTCTTCAAGCCTCATATACCATCCACAACCCTTCAAGCTTCTTCTTCCTTGCATTCTCCTTCCATGTTATGGCATAAACGGCTAGGACACGCTTCTATTCAAACTTTGGAAAAAATTGACTCCCTTAGATCTGTTGTTTTTCAAAATAAATGTGTTGTTGGTTGTTCTGTTTGTCCGTTGGCAAAACAGCATAGATTACCTTTTCCTGTTAGTTCTTCCAAAACTTTATCTGCTTTTGAACTCATTCATATGGATGTTTGGGGGCCCTATCATAAGCCCACTTATGACAACAAGAGGTATTTTCTGACTATAGTTGATGATTTTAGTAGAAGTACCTGGACTTATTTGATTGCCCTGAAATCTGATGTTGTTGTTGTGATTCGGTATTTTCTTATCCTTGTGAAAAATCAGTTTAATAAATCTGTAAAAAGGATAAGAACTGACAATGGGAGAGAATTTTTTAATGAGCAATGCAACTTACTTTTCAAAACTGAAGGAATTTATCACGAGAGTAGTTGTCCTTACACTCCTCAGCAGAATGGAGTGGTTGAAAGAAAACACAAACATCTTTTGGAAATTGCTCGTGCAATTAAGTTAGAAGCTGATATTCCTTTAAGATTTTGGGGTGATTGCATTTTAACAGCATGTTATTTGATGAATTTGATGCCTACTCCTGTCCTTAACGGAATATCCCCGCATGAAAAATTGTTAGGAAGAAAACTGAATTTATCTCATCTTCGAATATTTGGCTGTCTTGGTTATGCGAAGGTTTTGCCCACTTCTGATAAATTCGCATCTCGTTCTGTTGTCTGTGTTATGATGGGATATTCATTGACCCAAAAAGGGTACAGGTTATTGAATTTACAGACCAACAGATTTTTTGTTAGTAGAGATGTTAGGTTCGTGGAGGATGTTTTTCCCTTCAAGAATTTGGAGAACACCAAGAAAAACTTGTTTACAGATGAACATGTTGGACCGACTGATGTTGATCTCAGTCTGCCCCATTTGGATGCACCATTGGATCGACTTCCTGATTCCGACCTTCCTGAACATCCAACCAATGAGGACAATTCAGACGACCATAGACATTCACAAATCCCTAATGAAGAGCCACGAAGGTCATCTCGACTAATTCGAGTCCCTGCTTGGCAGAAGGATTATGTGATGTCTGGTAGCAATATTGCCTATCCGATCCACAATCAGGTTTGCTATGATGGTATCAATTCCAATCATAGATGCTTTATCAGTTCATTAGATAAGAAGTTTGAACCTGACAACTATGCTGATGCCTATCTTGATCCAAATTGGATTGATGCTATGAAAAATGAGATTAAGGCCTTAGAAGATAACAAAACCTGGACTATTGTTTCTCTTCCACCAGGTAAAAATGCAATCGGTTGCAAATGGGTATATAAAATTAAATATAATTCGGATGGCACGATTGACAGGTATAAGGCTCGTTTAGTTGCAAAAGGATATAATCAGAAAGAAGGAATTGATTATGCTGATACTTTTTCCCCTGTGGCTAAAATGGTCACTGTCAGAACTCTCCTTTCCATTGCTGCAAAATGTAATTGGCCTCTTTATCAGATGGATGTATTTAACGCATTCTTGCAGGGAGACTTAAACGAAGAGATTTATATGCAAATTCCACAAGGTTTTCGCAAACAGGGGGAGAACAATCTTGTATGTCGTTTGCAAAAATCCTTGTATGGATTAAAGCAGGCTTCAAGGCAATGGAATATGAAACTCACCGAGGCCTTGGTAAAACATGGCTATCAGCAAAGTCGTTATGATTATTCCTTATTTACTAAGAAATGTGGTTCTGATATTGTTGCTTTGTTGGTTTATGTTGATGACTTAGTCATCACTGGAAATAGTCAGCAACTTATTACTGAGTTAAAAGCAACCTTACAAAACAACTTTAGGATGAAAGATTTGGGGGAATTAAAGTACTTTTTAGGTATAGAAATTGCTAGATCCGAAAAGGGTCTCTTTCTGTGCCAAAGGAAATATTCTCTTGAACTTCTTGCTGAGGTTGGATTGTTAGGAGGTAAACCCAGTAAAACTCCTATGGAGCAGAATCTCAAGCTGACTTCAAAGGGATATGATGAGACTTTTGGGCTGAATGATGATGATGCCTTGATATCTGATCCCACCTTGTATAGAAAATTAGTTGGAAAATTGCTTTACTTAACCATCACTAGACCCGATATTAGTTTTTGTGTGCAACATCTCAGTCAGTTTATGCAAAATCCAAAAAAATCTCATCTTGATTCTGTGTATAGGATTATCAGATATGTTAAAAATCAGCCTGGATTGGGAATTTTATTATCATCTGATTGTGATTATAATATTGTTGCTTATTGTGATTCTGACTGGGGTAGTTGTTTAGAAACTAGACGATCCATTTCAGGTTATTGTGTGAAGTTGGGTAATTCTCTTGTCTCCTGGAATGTAAAAAAGCAGGCTACTGTATCTAGATCTTCAGCGGAAGCTGAATATCGTAGTATGGGGTCTGTAGTTTCTGAAATTATTTGGTTAAAAGGTTTGATTAATGAATTAGGAATAGAAAATTCTATTCCAGCTAAATTATATTGTGATAATAAAGCTGCAATTCAAATTGCAGCAAATCCTATGTATCATGAACGTACTAAGCATATTGAAATTGACTGTCATTTTTTGAGAGAGCAGATAAATGCAGGGGTGGTCAAGACAGAATATGTACGTTCAGGAGAGCAAATTGCCGACATATTCACGAAGGCTTTGGGAAAGGCTCAACATTATTATCTTGTCAAGAAATTGGGAATGATTGATATTTATTTAGGACATCAGCTTGAGGGGGAGTGTTGAAGTTACAAGCTGTTATCCTAAGTTTAGGGTGTATTTGTTATATTTAAATAGTTTAGAGTGTTTTATGTTTTTCTTTTCTTTATAGATCAGATTAGCTAGGGTTAGAAGTTGGAGGACTTACCTTGCAAATATTATTGTACTCAGCTGCTATATAAGCACTGATATCCGCTGCATTCTGTTTAAGTTCAATACAATACAAAGTTTTCATTTACTCTCCTAGGGTTTCTACGTTCCTGTGCGCCTCCCTTTCTTCTTCGATTCCAACTTTTACATGGCGGACCCTCCGTCGAAATCTGAATTCAGAGATTCTCCACCCTTCCCGGGTCAGGTCCTACTCGCGCTCCCGGGAGTGGGTTCTAGAAGTCCTGTTGGACCGTCTTCGGTCAGATTCCGGTGAGGCGGTCCGTTTGATAGACCACTTCCAGTACGCAATGTTCTGCCTTTTGGCGCTCATGTGCTTTGGGGACCGTCTAGAGGAGAAGCAGATAAAGCAGATCCAGGACGTTCAACGGAAGGCGCTTCTAAGGGGGAATCGATTCAGGGTCCTCAACATGTTTCCGAGTTTGGGGAAGATTCTATTCCGCGGTCGGTGGAAGGAATTTGAACAGCTCAGGAAGAATCGGGCAGACGTGCTTCTGCCTCTGATCAGATCACGGTCAGAGGCAAGGTGAGTCTCGAGTGATGTTTATTTGTATTTGGTTAAGAAGGCATCAAGTCTGATGTCTTAAAGCTCATCCCTTCGTCCTTTCCTAGGGAGAAAGTTAGAGAGAGAAAAGAATCCGACAAGGACACCGTAGTCTGCTACGTCGATACACTGTTCGACGTGAAGCTGCCTGACAAGAATCGGTCCCTGACAGAAGACGAGGTGCTAACCTTGTGCTCCGAGTTCCTCGACGCCGGCACCGACACCACAGCCACCGCCTTGCAGTGGATTATGGCCAACCTTGTCAAAGAACCATCGATTCAAAATCGTATCTTCGAGGAAATTAAAGAAGTTGTCGTATCCAGCTCAGCGTCAGTGGTGAAGGAGAACGATCTCGAAAAACTGACATATCTGAAAGCAGTCGTGCTGGAGGGGCTCCGACGGCACCCGCCGGCCCATTTGCTATTATTTCATGCGGTGACGGAGGAGACGGAATTGGGAGGCTACGTGGTGCCCAAGAACTGGTTTGTGAACTTCATGGTGGCGGAGATAGGGTTAGATCCGGCGGTGTGGGAGAACCCCACCGCCTTCAAGCCGGAGAGATTTTTGAGTGAGAAAGGTGGCGGCGCCGCCGTTGAAGAATTCGACATAACGGGGAGCAGAGAGATAAAGATGATGCCGTTTGGAGTTGGTCGGAGAATGTGTCCAGGGTACAATCTTGCGTTGCTTCACTTGGAGTACTTCGTGGCCAATCTGGTCTGGGCCTTCGAGTGGAAGGCGGAAGGAGATGATGTGGACTTGTCGGAAAAACAAGAGTTTACGATGGTCATGAAGAATCCTCTCAAGTCCATTATTAGCCCCAGGATGAACAAATGATAAAAAGTGAATCTGTTTGGTGGTAAATAGTAAATACCACCAACTTTATAGTTTATAACCACTGTGTATTGTGTAAAGCCTCTTCGGCATGATTCAGTCGGACTGTTTCTCGTTTTCACCCAACTAAATAATTACCTTTATGATGATGGTAGACTGGTAGTAGTAAAGAAAAAAAAAAAAAAAAAAACTTTCCAATTGTGTTTTTCATTTACTTTTTTTGTCGCCTTTTTGAGCGAAATTCGTTGGGCCCACAAATTATCAGTTCAGACAGTAAAATCCTAAATGTTATGTTGGGCCCTTAAAGCCCAAACGTTATCAATTCCAAGGTCTAGCCCAATTGCTGACATTTCCTTTCTTAGCAATCGGTGCTCTCTTTTTATCTCTTCACACTCTATAGTCTATGCTCCTCTTTCGGTGGAACCCTAGATTGTGCTAAATTTCGAGTCAAAATCGTCTAATTGATCCATTGGTTTATCGCAAATTTCTCTGCAAATGTTCCACGTATGAAGCATTGATCGAATTGGATATTCCTGAGAAACAGGATATTTTTTTCCCTAATTTCTAGGGAGACCAATCGGAGAAGATTTGTAGCCATGGAAGAGGCGAAAAATTCGGCGGCGCAGCAGCAGCACCATCAACAGAATCTAATGATGCAGCAGAGGCAGAATCAACAGCAAATGCTTATGCTACAGCAGTTGCAAAAGCAGCAGCAGCAGGCAGCTGCCATGTCTCGCTTCCCGTCGAACATCGATGCCCATCTCCGGCCTCCTGGCCTGTCCCAGCGTCTGATTCAGCAAAACTCTAGTGGTGCCACAATGCCTAATTTACAACAACTTCAGTTGCAGCAGCAAATGCAACAACAGCTGAAGCAGCAACAACAACAGCAACCTCAGCAACAACAGTCGCAGCAAATGCAACAACAGCAGACTCAAACACAGCAACAGCAGAAGATGATCCGACCTGGTAACCAAGTGGAGCTCCAAATGGCCTACCAGGACGCCTGGCGCGTCTGTCACCCAGATTTCAAGCGCCCATTCTCGTCTCTTGAAGATGCCTGTGAGAGGTACTGTTTTCTTCTGGTAATAGTTCGTACATTTGCTATGTAACGTAACTATATGATTCTTTACCCTTGACCTTGTACAATGTATAAATCATTAAATGGATAGAAAAATTTGCTAATTAGTGTTGCAAAATATGTAGCACTGCGGTTAGTATTTCTAGAAGTCCATTGTTTTAACAGAAGTTCCAAACTTGCGTCTACAATATTTTTGAGGTTATAGAGCAGATTTCTTTTTGCAGGTCGGGGAAAGAATCTAACAACTCTCTCTGTTTTACCTGGTTAAGAGAAGTATTATATCTCAGAATGAGATGGAAACATTTCTACTTTATATGTATGATTTCTCGGGTATTGAACTTTGTTTTTCAACCTAGACTAGTTCTCTTTGTATTTGACCAAAAAAAATTTCATATATTTGTTAGTACTTAATATGCAACAGACTAAGTCTCTCCCTTTTTAAAAAAGCTATTGATGTATGTCGATCATTATCTCTTACGGTAGCATTCATACTTTCTTCTTTGAGGATGTGTTTCCTATATTGTTTCAAATATAATTTGAAGTATTTGCATAATGGACAGTAATGCATTTGGTTAAGCTGTATCTTGTGAATTCCTGTCAACAGATGGGTGAGATAATCTGGAATGAGAATGGATTTTCATGGGATTTTCATTTGAATGTTTCTCAAGATGTTGCAAAATTATTTATCATTTGAGCAACGATGACCCTGAAGATCAGCTTTCTATCTACAAGACTGGCTTATAGTTTTGCAGATCCATAGTTCTGTTGCAATATTACTATTGTACTTATTTTTTCACTCAAATAGAGATGTTTCTTTTTTGAAGCATAATTAGTCCTTGAGACGTATATATAGACTTTCTTAACCGACCCACATCTAAATAATTGCACAGGTTACTGCCATACCATGTGGTAGCAGACTATGAAGCGGAGGAGGATGACAGAATCCTTGACTCGGACACAACAGGGCAGTTGCCTTCCCGATCACAGCAGTGGGACCACAACATAGCTGCCAAAGTTGCAGAGTTCACCACCACCTTTGAGAAACAAGCCTTTGCCTTCAACTTAATCACCCGAAAGCGAGCCACAGGAGAGTTCCGGAACGAGGAAAGACTGATGATCGAGCAAGCCTTACTACAGGAGGAAAAACGTGCCCTTTTGGAACTTAGGCAAGAAATCGAATTGAGAGAGAAAGCAGGAAGAGAAGCTCACGAGTCTCGTCTCCGAATGGCTGCCATGGCTCAAGCAGAGCACAGCCGAGCCGAGTCTCAGAGCCACGCTGATATAATGTCCCGAGGCATAATTAGGGCAAATTCTCGTGGTGGGTCCCACCAGGGGGTCCGCGACATGCAGCAGATGAATCATGGGATGGAAGAACAGGAAAAGGGCATGAACCCAGATGAGATGATGAATGGTTGGGGAAGTAGTGGTCAGAGAGAAGACAAGGAACCGTCAGAGGACTTCTTAAATGATGATGAAGAGAACGATAATGGAGAAGACACTGTCGGGCAAGACGATTGGCGTGAAGTTGGTGAATTTGATCTCAATGCAAGGTAGGGTTGGATCCGAATGCTAGAAACATGGGATTCAATTGTAAGTAAAAAATGTGTAGAAGATTATTTGTTTAGCCGGTAAATTAAATCTATGCTGTCTTGTTTGTAGTTGTTATCATTCGGCCTAGTTGGTTTCATGTCTGCTATTGGAGAAAATCAATTTTGATTTGTAAATTTCAAGTCAATGACTGAGTCAACAGGTCTGACTCTTTGCCCGATGTATTGCAAAATGAAAATGAGCTTAGTTGGTTTCTTGGGTTATATCAATTGGTATAGAATTTAAAATAGCTTAGACCCAACTTCTTATATTAAATTGTGAGTTAAAACTTTGAATATATTTTTAATAAATCTCAAACTTCTCATAGTGCACTTTCGTGACTTAGTGGCTTTTTCCTCCACGAGTCCCACCATGTACGAACCTCTCGCCACTGAAAAAGTAAGAAGAATACGTCAAAAATAAAATAAAATGATTCACCCTCTTGAAACATGTGAATGGTCGAGGAAAATACAGGACAACTTGGATAAATCAGCCGACATACAAAAATCTGGTCAACAATAAGTATATGCGGATGATTTGAGAATTTGGAAAATGTCGACACTTTATATCCTACTTCCTTCACGTATTAAGAATAGGCTGGTTCATGAACCGGTTTGGAGTCGAACCGGTTCAGAACTGAACTGGTTCGTGATCTGGGCTGATTTTTTTAATAATAATTTTGGTTAGAAAATAATGCGGTTCAAAATGAAACTGAACTGACTGGAGATCCTGTCCAACACACTGAACCGACTGAAAATCTGTTCAACAATCAACTGAAATCTTGTCCAACACCAATATACGAGAGTTCAATACATCTCTAGGTTTGGTTTATTGAAGACATCTCTAGGTTTGGTTTAATTTTAAACTGGTTTGGTTTAATTTCAAACCAGATTGATTTATTTTGTTTCAAACCGGTTCTAAAATTATATAGGTTGATTTAAATTTAAATATAAACCAATATAAGAAAATGATTCGATTCGAACATATTCGAACTGAATTGAAACTACTATTTTGAACTAGTCTACTTGAAGCCTAAAAACTGGTCTGATTTTGAAACTAGTTCAGACGAACCAGTTCAAACTAGACCAGTTCATCCGAACCGGTTTAAATGAACAAACCTAATTAAGAATCAATAATAGTAGTTGTACTTCCATTAATTTTAGATGTTTTGTCATGAAGATCCACTAGTTAAAAATAATTCTGTGGGTGGTGGAGGTGGCATGATTATTTCATGTTCAATGGCTCTACTTGAGAAGAGAAAATGGAAAGAAAAAAAAATGAACCTTTGCCACCAACCCACCATAGCAGCTACAGATACACCCTTTTGACCATTTCATTTATATGTATCATTTATTACAACAATAAAAGGTCGTTTTATGAATACACCGTTGATATCGCGTTAGACATTAAAAAATGCATCAAATATTGGTAAATCTTGGTGCTACATACACTACGTCTACGTTAGATTAGAATATTTCAAAGGGTTTTATTATTATTGTAAATTTATAATGGCTTTAGAAACGGAGGATGGAGAAAGAATACGTGAATGGTGGGCCCACCGTATGTAATACGAGTCTACGACCCTCCTCCTACAAGATAAAGATGTCTTGTTGGCACTTGACAGCTTGGCGTTGTTTGTCGTGATCAATGAAGCAATGGAAATATAGAAAAGACCCTATGTTTGACCAAAATAACAATAGTACCACCACTCATTCATCGTTCCTTCAGTGTTTTTTTTGGTAATTATGAAATAAACAGCTACATGTTACAAATATTGCACTCAAGTTCAAACTACAAACAAAAATTAGCTAACTTTAAAAATTATCGAAAATGAAAAATCAACAATGTATTTACAGAGCGTGTTATTAATTTTCTTCGGAGAGGAAGTATGAAGTTTAAAAGCATGACGTTGACTGATCGTCATCCTCGTCATGATATGAGCGATCACATTTACTTCTCGAAAAATATCTCTGAACTTTATTATTTCGAACTGCATTAATAGTTATTTACAATCCGCAATAATTAACATTAATTTTAAATTTAACATATTTTCGTAAAAGATTACGGCCGATTGCCGAGTAGGCGTCCAGTCGTATAAGGTTAAGAAGGTAAAGGGTAAATCGGGAAACAATGACCATACGCCTCTGAATGCCACGTGTAATTTGTCTGAAAATTTGACATTTTCATTTCTTTAGAGCCGTGGCGTATAACGTGTTTGTCTTTATATGTGGGTATATATATATATATATATGTGTGTCATCCGTGAAAACCGGTGAATTTATTGCTAAAACAAGGAGAGTCCTCCCTCAGCAGCCTTACCCCAAAAAGACGATTTTGGCAGATCAAGTATCAGGATTCAGAACTGGAATCTTGTTCGGTAGAAACGCACTGGTCTGAACTAGAAAAAAGATGAAGTTCTGCAAGAAATACCAGGAGTACATGCAAGGGCAGGAAAATAAGCTGCCTCGCGTTGGTTTCAAGAAGTTCAAGAAGATCCTAAAGAGATGCCGGAGAGATGTCTATCCTCTGGCCAAGGCGGTCGAAGATGGAGCTGTTGTCGCCGGAAATGTCCATGCTTGCTCCCATCTCTGCACAGGTTCGATAAATTCTTCTTCTACGGCTTTGTGGATATGTTATTTTGCTCAATTGTTACTGCGTTTCAAGCTTGGGCTATCACCTTGCATGTGTTCGACGAAATTCCTGTCAGAGATCCTGTCAGAGATCCTGTCTGATTTTATTTCTGACTGAGACCGAGTCCTTCCTAAGATACGATGATGGAAATTCATAATCATAACTTATTTCAATTTTGTTTGCTTTCAGTTCACATATAGCTGACAGGAGAAGAGTCTCGCTTGGGTTTCCTAATCTGTCTTTTAGCTCAAAACAGAAACCAGAACTGAAAATTCGCTGATTTAGAAAGAAAAAAAAATACTTCTTAAAACATGTTTGTTGGGTGGTCTGCCGTCTATTTATATTTAAACCAGGTATGCCCCTCCTAGATCCAAAAAAGCAAACATATCTTATCTGGGATCCAATGGTAAGAATGATAATCCTGACTGAGATACTTTTCCTATAAGGGTATAATTAGATTCAACTTTTGTGGATTTTTGACTTTCATTTCGATCTTTACTAAATTTTCCTATAGGATAGATACTTTTTCTAGAGTTTTATCTTCTTATGAATGGAAGAATCGATGCTGCTTACTGTTGACTAATAACACAGCTAAACTATTAATTTGATGAGCAGTGTGTGAGGGAACCTTCTTCCCATCTCTTTTGGAGGAAATGTCTGCGGTGGTCGGTTGCTTCAACGAACGAGCTCAGAAATTGCTTGAGCTACACTTAGCATCAGGCTTCCAAAAGTATCTTATGTGGTTGAGAGGCAGGCCAAAAGGAAACCATGCTACTTTGATCCAAGAAGGAAAGGATCTCGTCACTTATGCGCTGATCAACGCAACAGCTATTCGTAAAATTCTAAAGAAATATGATAAGGTAAAGTAATGATCATGGTTCGACAATTTGTTCAAAAAATCCAGGCAGTGGTAGAATTAACTCTAATTATTTATTGCAGGTGCATTTATCTACTCAAGGGCAAGCATTCAAGTCTCATGCACAGAGTCTGCATATCGAGATTCTTCAGTCACCATGGTTGAGTGAGCTTATGGCTTTCCACATCAATGTGCGGGAAACAAAAGTAAACTCCAGAAAATCCCCAGCTGCTGCCTTATTTGATGGTTGCTCCCTCGTATTCAAAGACGGGAAACCTTCCTTGTTCTCTGAGGTCTCTGACTCGATCAAGCTTGAAGTTGACTTGACATGCTCTATATGCTTGGTAAGCTAATTCAACTCTTTTGTTTTTGTTCATTACAGCCATTCTCTCCATGACTGGTTGCAGATAAAGATTGAGGAACCTATAATGCATTGTTATGTTTGATGTGAATAAACAGGAGACAGTATTCGACCCAGTTTCTCTCACATGTGGGCATATATTTTGCTACATATGTGCTTGCAAAGCTGCATCCATTAGCATTATAGATGGCCTGAAAGCTAGTGATCGCAAGGAAAAATGCCCTTTATGTCGTGAGGTACGTACCAATTCCAGCTTTCCAGCACCTTTAGTTAGTCAGTCTCAAGTAGCAAAAGCATAGTTTGAATTATCCGAGACTATAATGTTCCAATGCGATTGGAAATATGTGCACAGGCAGGGGTATATGAAGGTGCCGTGCATTTGGAAGAGCTCAACATTCTGCTTTCTAGAAGGTCAGGAAATTTCATAAATCTACATCATCTCTTCATTTTTTATTTTTCATTTTGTTTGTTATAAATGGTTGATAATTTTGACTGGATTATTGACAGTTGCCCTAGCTATTGGGAGGAAAGGCTGAAGGCAGAGAGAGCCGAACGTGTGCAACAAGCAAAAGAACATTGGGAGAATCAGTGTAGAGTATTCGTTGGTGTCTAAGTAATAGTGTAGTGCCTTGGGTAGCAAATTACTGTTATTTTTGGGAGAGGGTTATTACTTAGACCCTTAACCATTTTTTTTCTTCCTGTCATTATCAGGAGATTAATAACCGTATATATCATGTCATTAACAAGTTCATATATTTTAAGTAATAATTCGAACAAGATAAGTTGTGTGGTTCAGTCTGTGGTAGTCTGAACTTAACTTCATCAAATGAAATATGCAGACAAACTTTACCTATCTCTCTATCTATATATTCAACTGAATAGTCCTGAATTCGTTAATTGGGAATGAACAGCTTCATCTCTATGACTTTTTTTAGAGATATTGTAGTACTGAGATCCCATTGGAACAAGCCCGCAATGCGGGCCCTCAATAGATGGAAAAACAGGGATGTGATGATTTTGATCTTATGGAAGAAGATAAATGAGGCAATCATCAGATAATAAGACGATCTTCATGTCCTTGAAACAACAAAGAACATTGATGTTCCCAATTTCATGATCAAATCTGGCACCAAGTGCTCCAGCAACTAGGATAGTTATCTGCCAGTATTTGATAATTGTAGTTTCAGATGAATCCCTGATGCTAAATCATCTCTAAAAATATTGTGCATAAACTAAGCTTACATTTGATTTTTCCAGGTCAGGTGTGCAACCACCAATGAACGAGATACATTTGTGTAAGTCAGTGGTGTCCTGACCAATGAATCCCTGTATGTTAGCAGATCAGATTATACATAAGATCTCATAATTTGCTAGCCTTACATACACAAATTACATATATCAAGTGAATTTTTGCATAAAGGAAAAGATACCTGTTTGATATAAAAACCCAGAACTTCTTTCCTTGTAGAATCCATGTCGCCTTTGATAACATCCAGTCGGAACCTTAATTCATTGATGTAGACCTATGTTTCTTATAATTATCACGTGTGAAAATATAATTGACTAACTTAAGACAACGTGATGTGAACACACACGAAAATTTGTGTCGTGTTCGTGTTGAGAAACATGACACGATAATCTTATCGTGCGTGTTCGTGTTTGGTAAGTGTCACGACAAACGTATTGATACGCACGATAACACACACGTCCGCACGATTTGTCACCTCTATACCTTTTTGAGGTTCTCCCAAATTTATGGTAAGTGGAAGTTTAACCCCCAAACCTTCTATGGTATGCATATCCATAGGTACGAAATGTAGTAAGTTCAACTGCCTATACTTGTTACTTGTCAACCAACAGAATGCGAGTGCAGACTCCTACTATTCCCAGAAATAGAATACGTTCATACGTACATACAAAGAATGGGCAAAATAATTTACTTCTTTTGAAATCAATGAATCGCTATGTACATGAATGAAGAATTCCTCCTCCAAGTCCAAGCTCTCTCTCTCTACCACCACTCACGACTATCAGAAATTCTCTCATTTCACAAAACAAACCGATAGATGGAAGTGAGGTAAATAAATGAAAGCATCTTCGACAACAGCTTCTTCTTTTCTGTTCCTCCAAGACAGACAGACAACTGGGTTCAGTGCTCGCTCGCTCTTTGTTGCTATGCCTGATATACATATATCAATGATCAATACCTCTTCTTCTCCTCTCCCTACAAGAAGTAACTGAGAGATGTCTTCTGTCTTGATCCGCCTTCACCGTACAAGTCATTCCACTGTAATAATTCGGTCATATTTGTGGAATCGGATGAAACACTTGCATACACCTGATCATAAGCGTTCTTGAAATCTTCCATTTTAAGAGGACGAGTATCGGCACTGCTGTACAATGAAGGCAAAGGCCTATTCTCTGCTAATGCTTTCATTCGCTCCTATGAATGAATCACAGACAGGAATCATCAGATTTGAATAAATAAAAAAGATATGGGTAAAAACAATCATACATCACACCAACCTTCTTTTCCTTCTCAAGAATTTCTCGAATAGGACAGTGGGCTGCACTCACACAAAGGTTCTGTTGCACAAAAAAGAGAATACTCAATGAGATGAGTGTATCCTGATTAGGAACAGCAGTTATTAAAAAAAACACAACAAGCTAGGGGAAGAAGAAACAAATAGATTAAGGAAACACCTTTAAGTCACTTCCAGAGTAGCCTTCCGACATATTTGCAACCGCTTCCAAATCCACATCAGGGCCCAGTTCTTCTTTAGACAGGATCACTTTGAGGATTTTTGCTCTGTTTGGTGAATCAGGCAAGCTCACCATTAATCTGCATACAACAAGAGATCCACCAGATATTAAAAACAACAACAATGAGTAATAATAAGCAAGTAAATGAAAGGAGAAAACAAACAAACTGATAGCTACCTTCTTGGGAACCTCCTAATAACTGCCTCATCGAGGTCATAAGGCCTGTTCGTGGCACCAAGCACTAAAACACGCTCCTTGTCCTTCGTGCGGAGTCCATCCCAGTTAACCATAAACTCATTCTTCATTTTTCGCATAGCTTCATGCTCCCCAGGATTTTCACGTCTCCCTAGCATGCTATCAACCTACAAAAATAAGATCATGTGGAAATGTCCTTAACAAGGCTTGAAGGAAATCGTCACACACTAAGGACAGATGTAACAAAACCCTACCTCATCAACAAAAATGACACTAGGAGCGATTTTACTTGCAAGAGAGAATACTGCCTTCACATACTTCTCTCCTTCTCCAAACCACTGCAAGAAGTAAACAGGTCAGTCAGTCTATTGGATCTGAAAGAGAATCAAACAGCGATAGAATTAAAATGAAAAGAAGAAGAAGAAGAAATAGAATACGTACCTTTGAGGTGATGCTTGACATAGATATATTGATAAAGTTGGCACCTGCCTCGGTGGCTACAGCCTTTGCAAGCATCGTTTTTCCTGTACCAGGAGGTCCAAATAGCAAGATGCCCTTGCAAGGCTGCACACGTAATAATAATATTAAAAAAAAACATGTTCAGCTCATACATCAAGATGAAAATTCTAGACCAAAAAGAAATAATACAAGAAGAAACCTTAGTGAGCTGTCCTTTGGCAAACAAATTGGGTCGTTGAAGAGGAAGCATCACCAGTTCCTTCAGAGTATCCTTCACATTTTCTAGAGCTCCAATGTCATCGAAGCTAACACCAATGTCACCAGGTGGGATAACTTCAGCAAGAAGTTTCTTCTCAAATTCATTTTCAGTAACAACATCCTGCCCATTCTTGAAGTTAGCTACCAGCAAACTTAAATTTCTTACACGATGCATAGCCGCTCCCCCCCCCCCCCCCCCCCCCTATACAGACATTTGCACGATTGTGAACACTAATAAACTAAAAACAAGACATCTCCTTCATACCTTTAATGAGTTCTTTGAACCCTTGCCTTCATTTTGGACACCTTGAAGGATGTTCAACCCATATTGGATGCTGTACAAGTAACAATCACAGTTATAGACTCTATAGAGGTGGTCAATGACTCACTCGTTTCTTCAGCATGAAGATCTCTTTATACCTTTCATTGGAGATACCAAGTTTGGCGTCTCCAACAACTGCTTCAAAAGACTGCATAAAATGGTGACTCAAGGCCCAGCCGATAACTTTCTCCACACCTAATAACAAAAAATAAAAATTATAATGGCATAACACTTTGCCTCGGAGATCATAAAATAACTAATGCCATGCAGTTGAGGCAAGGTACGAACTGTCAGTAGATAGGGTTTGATCTTTAATGCAAAGAGTCTCAATGTCAGGACAATCCAACCCCTTCCGATTCAGAACCTGAACCATTTAAAATATATAGCAGAAAGCATTAACAGTAAATAACTATACTGTAAGTAAAAACCTATAATAATACCACCTCCAAAATATAATTACCGAACGAATTGTAGCAATGTTTGATTGAGCTCTCAGCATCTCAACATCACGTTCCAACTGCTCCTTCCAGTCCACAAGAAGAGTTTCATCCTTCAGTGATGCTCACACATGTTAGATACAATCATAGGAATGTAATGACGACAATAGTTTCTACTTATTCTTCATACTTGAGGAACTTGAATAGTTATCTTGTTTGGGAAAAGACGAGTAAGTTGCTTTATCGCTTTGGAGGTCTCCTTTCCTTTATCATGCAGTCTACCCAAGCTTTCCTGAATCCAAACACCAATCAACAATGAGACAGCTTACCATATTCATTCAATCACATGGAGTCCAAAATAAAACTCCAGACAATTATTTCTATTCAGACAACAGGAATCTGTTCTCAAATGTCTAGTCGGAAGGAAACATGTCAATTCCAAGCTCAGGAGGATGTTCTTTAAATGCTACTGAAAGAGAGGATGTTATGGACTTTTTGACATACCGGAAATGCAAGATCCAGTAAAGCAGAGGGACTCCCTCCAAGTTTTGTAAGAAGAATACTTCCAGGGTGTGACTGAAAGTAGAGATTCAACCATCAATAAGTTAATAGCAAAATGAACCACCAAACAGTTCCAAGTCCCTAATTAAAATTAGGCTGATCACCTTTTCCTTACGACTATCTGGATGTATGTGGGAACCAATTACAACGACATTCTCTGGTAAATTTTCAAGCTTGCTCCTCAAAAATTGGCCCGCATCATAGTTCCCCCCAATAGCCTTCTCCACGTCTTTCACAAATAATATTAGTGGGCAGCTTTTACTTGCATCCAAGGCAACCTTCAAAGAGTAAAAACAAATATTTAGCAACTCAGGGCCCAACAAGGAAAATAATTGTACTTCCTTCATCTTGATCAATCCAGCATTCACCTCAAAAATCTCATCAACAGCAACATTATCTGTTTCTTCCCCTCCAGAATTCTCCAGCGACAATGAGTTGACTGTCCAATTCAAAAGGAAAACAATGACTATCAGGATTAGAGAAGGCGTTTAAACAATTGGAACGAAGGCACATGATCGAGACAATTACCAGGGCAGAAAAAACCATACTCCATTTCGCATTTTCCACCAAGATCATTACCTCCAGTGATTGGTGTATCAAATTGTACCCCAACTTTTGCCAAGCCATTTTCATTCTCCTCACAAGGAAGAACTACTTTACCTCGGTAACCATCTAAAGGTCCCCTATACAACAAAGATGAAAGACGATACATTAAAAAACTACCTGCTTTGCTTCTAAAATGAATTCATCAACAGCTCATACTACAATGAATTCTTTTTATGTATAACTCATTAACTATACAGAGTGGATGTGAAATTACCATTGGCTAAAACCACAAAAAATTCAAATTTCCATTGGTAAAGGCATGTCATAAATAGGACAACTATTCATATAACGCCTGGAATAGTAAATTTATTGAGCGGTATCAATAGCTGAAACTTTTTTCTTTTCTTCCACAGTCTGTGGCTCCTGACCATTACCAAGTCTGCCCATGGGCAACCTGGTTTGGTCCAAACCACCATGCTGGGGCCTAAATGAGCCCTAATAAAACTAGCACTCAACAGAAACAGTATAATAAACTCATTAAGGTCCAATCTTATATTTTACTTTAAAAGTTCAAATAAATGTACGTACATGTGTCGTATTTCAGTACTTCTTACCGAAATAGGGACCACTTCTTTTTTGAGGGGAAACATAAAGAAAATAAACCTTAGGGGTAACTCAAAAATGGCCCAAAATTTAATGAGGTTAATAAAAACCTATAAAAAATGTGGAGCTCTATTCTAGAGTCAGGGGAGACGGAAACTGAACAGTAACTTGGTTAAGTACCTTGAACTTGAAAGCTGGGAAACCATTGCACTAGAAGGCATACAAGTATATGTGACTCTATCCCCTGTAAAACAATTAGCTGTTAATGCAGTATTCGAGCATAATCATTAAAACAAAAACTGTACTAGCAAATTCCAGGTCTTTTGACAAAAAGAGAAATATACCTTTTTTAAACTTGTAGTTTTTGGATGTTGCAGTTGAGCTCTCCTGCTTTCGCTGCTGAGAACCAAGTCTAGATCCGCCAGTTATATCAGCCTCAACACTAGAGGCTGGTTTTTTATTGTAAGCTGCAGCAGACCGTGAAGGACGCTTCACATGAACATATGCTCTTCCAGGTTTAGCAGTTACTTTCACAGGATCGACATCTTTAGTCACTGGACTCTGAGATAATTGGAAACCCTCTTAGTTAAACATGTAGATACAAGAATGTTAATCCCTTTTAAGCATAAATTTCCAAAAACACAAACGAGTAGGTAGTAAATCCCAGAGCTTGATATATTATTGCAACATCATAAAAACGATCAGGAGGGTTTAGAAGAGCATACCGTGGGCAATAACAGGGAATCAATGACTAGCAAGCTGGCACCAAAATGTTTTGCAAGAGCCTTTGATAGTGTTTCCTGATATATTTCGGAGCCTACAGGTCAAAGGATATCACCAGACTTACAATAAAGGATAATAGTAATATATGAGAATAATAACGAAAGCCAAAACAATGTATCAGTACCAGCAGGGCCAGACAATAATATACGTGAGGAAACGGTTGGGAGGTCCTTGGCATATTTGACAAATTTATCACACTTTAATCTCACAAATGTCGAAGCAATCAGGACATTCTTCATAGAATCACTGCATTAGCAGAAACAATTAATAAGTAAACAAAAACAAAACTCATAAATCTTTTAAAGAACAAATTACCCCAAATATCAAAATATAAATAATGAGTAAGGCAGATACTTGGCAACTGAGTTTGAAAGCAAAATAGAGTCCGCAAAAGGTAAGTATAGGGCAATAAAGACAGTAAATGAATAGTTGAAGCACGAAATAAAATAGAAGCCGCACCTCAAGTAATAAGGAAAATTGCCAAAAGAGACTCCAATACTTTCAGCACTAACAATAGCTTTCTGAAGGCTATCCCTGAATGCTTTCCGCCAATCTGCTAGCGAGATGGATGACGGGTCTGCATTTCTAAGATGGGCTTTATTATCACAAGCCTCTCCAACTAATAATTTTTCAAACGCACCAAAAATTGGAGGGCTCTTCGCGAGTTTCTTCAGCAATTGCATCACTTCATAATTTGAACCACGGGCCTTCCCATTCCCAGCATCTACACTAGGATCCAATCCAAAACCATCATTTAGGTTTTCATCGTTGTATACAGCAGACGGTGTGACACCCTTTCCACTCGGAGAAGCCTCAGCTACATCATTTTTAGAATTATTATCCCTCATATCTACATCTGCAATTTGATCATCTTTTCTTCCATGCAAAGATGGAACTTCAGAATTCCCTCCACTGGCTTTAGTAGGAGAAGGGAGAAGGGGAAAATCTTTTTGGAAATCTGAAAATGAAGCTAATATCGCTGCTCCATTGATAGCTGAAGGATCTCCTGATCTTCCCTCAATATGGATCCCCTTCATTGAATCACTTTGATCCTCCATTATACTCACAGAACGCCGGCCAGGGTCAGCTATGTTTTCATCATTAAGCTGATGAAATACCTAAAATAACGTTAAGGAACCATACTCCTTGAATGGGCCGATTAATAAACTCACTAGACATGAAATAACAATGCATTAAGAATGTAAAAAGCAAGTTTCTTCCTTTCGTTACAGTCTTAGATGGATAGATGTAGCCATGTAGGGTCTTCATTTTAAATAATGATGATGGTGTAATTTTAAAAAAGGTTGAGCTTGTTGCTGGAGATAGCTCAGTTGATAATTTAGATCATAAGTTTATCTTAATGAAGGAACTAACATATGGCGTTTGAAGGATCCAATTCCTCTGTAACTCCATGAATAAAGCTTGATGGCAATAACAAAAAAACTCAGTATTGAACTGCAAGCTGGAGGAAGGATACATAAGCATGGCTGTCAGATTGACTAAAAAGCACCTCATCACCACCACAAAGAATTACAGTAGATTCCCGTTGGTAAATCTTCCCATTTACTTGCACAACCCCTTTGCTTCCAGTAATTTCAAGCAGGGCAACAGATGTGCCTGGACGCTGGAAAAGGATGTAAACATAACATAAAGATAAATAAGCCATCATAACAATCTTTCAGTAGAAGGTTTCTTTCCACAGTTCTAAGAATGATCTCGAGACAATAATCCACAAAAATGTAGCAACAAAACTCAATACCTCAACATGCTTCAGTTTGCACAATATTTTACTAACAGATGGATCTGCCAAAACCAAATTGCAGTGACGGCCATGCCCAACCGTGAAAAGTTGTGTCCGCAACAGTATATGAGGATTCTGAAAGAATGACATTGGATTAAGGAAATAGCATATAAGCACAAATGGAACTAATAGGACATGTAGTTGATCCTATATAGCATTGTGAGTACTGTCCATCCTCATGTGAGAGAAAAGACTCTTAGAAGAAAACACACCTGGCTGCATTGTGAAAGAAGCCTTCCCCATACAGCTTCTGTGGTCTCATTTGACAGCTTCGAGGGTTCTCTTTTTTTCTGCCAGATAGATTTTTCTGCATCTACAAAGAATTATAGCTCAAAGGGTCAGTCAATCAATTTTAAGGAACCATAACAACACGTTTTAAAAGAAACCCACCCCACCCCCAGCCATCATTTAAAGAAGCCCTTCTTACTATTAAGTGAATGCAGGAAGCAACAATGGCTAATATTTGTTGTCATTGTTCTAAGATGTCTAAGCTTATTAGACTATCATATATTTTAAGATATAACAACAAGAATGTATGTACAAAGAAAATATATAAGCAGATTTCACAGATTTAAGAAAATAAACCTGAAGGCTGAGAAAGTGGCAAGGCCTGATTTCCTGACTGACCATTTTCTAATTTCTCAACACCGCATGCATCATCAGCCTTGACCTCATCAGTACCGGCTGGATCAGCGGGTTTCAGTACAGAATCTCCCGCATCAGGCTCAGGTTCCTTCCCAAAGTCACGATTCTCCACCGGCAAATCAGCGTCAAGACCATCCCCAGTCTACCACAAATCATGCAATAACAAGATTCCATCATACGAAAACCAAATCTAAGCAATCGAAAGCGTAGAGACGGCCGGATTGATCAGGATAGAGGCAAGTTCTTACCTTGAAGCGCTTGGATTGAGGCGGCGGGGATGAGGCGGTGGACGGGGAAGATAGGGGTCGCTTACTTGCGGAAGCAGCGCTGCGTCTGGTTTCGACCATGGTGATGGTTGATGACGTTCGAGGTTCTCTGGCTGCTACAGCTTTGAGCTTTCGCTTCTGATCCAACGAAGTGGTTTGGTTTTCCTTGGTCTGTGGAGATAGAAATTCCAGAAAATCAGTTACCGGAGGTTCTCTCTTCTGTATATATATATAGAGAGAGAGAGACATATAATCTCGGTGTATTCAATCAACTTGTATCTTCCAGTTGGCAAATTGGTTATTTCTGATATATATTATATAATAAATCGGTGAATAAATCCACGTAATTACATAACGATACCATATATTTGATATGTATCATAATAATAATAACAATATAATGTTTCCCAAAACAAAGAGGCGCGGTGCATTAACAATATGCTTAAAAAAATTAGTGGTGATCAAATTTAAATTGGAAATTTTTAATTAAGAAATAAATTGCTACTTCATTTTAGTTATTCATGTATTTAATTTTTCATCTAACTAAGGAAAAATATTATAGATTTAAATATATATATTATATATTAAAAATAAGAAGAATGGTACTTCTCAAAATGAAACGGGGAATACGTGGTCCAACCATTTTAGTCGGCTAAATAAATCAATATGAGGTCGATAACCTTTTTTCCGCACAAAATGCCGGAGGGACTATAGTGCAACAGTGTTCAAAATTGAGGTTCGTTTTAGAAGAATTAGGAAGTTTATGAAACAACTGCTCCCTTCTAAAAGTTTTGGCGGGTACATGGTGATTAATTAATTATTATTAACTTTAAAACAAAGAAATCCTAGGTAAACCATCTACTCATCTAGGCGGCCAGAAAAAGAAAAAAAGTAAATGGCGGCGCCGACGCCCACTGCCGAGAAAAGAACAGACGACGGGGCGGCACTACTCCAACAAGTCTTCGGAGACTCCTCGGACGAAGAATCTGAATGTCGGCATGGATCTAAAGACTTTAGATTCAACCAAGACCTATCCTCGTTCAATCCGATGATCTGTGAAGAACCTAGCTGGGATCGAGTTGAGGAGATCGATGGACTGTGGCTTTGTCGGCGCTTCCTTTCTTCGCCGCAGCAGCAGTGCCTTCTCTCCTCCATCGAAAGCGGTGCGCCTCTTTCTATCATCTCGTTGGGAAAATAAAGAGAGATTCTTCATTTATCCACGGCATCACTTACTGCAACTTTTGTAGGATTTTGCAGAGGGATGGTTCGTGGATGCTTCACACAACCAGGTAATTGATTTGCCGATCGTCGTACTATCGTGTTAAAGTTCAATGCTTTAGTTTATTTACGCAACTGATTATTCAGAGCAATTTGGGGTTCAATTTGGGAATGACCTAGTTGTCTTGAAAAACAAAAACAAAAAACTGTGCTTTGCTCAATTTAGATTAAAAAAAAATTCAAGCTTGCTGTGATCAGCTTCGAGTTCATAAATTTCAACTCAGCTGTATATCTCCATCTTTTCCGGGTAATTTCATCCGAACCTTGTGCTTGATGATGGATGAGTTGATCACAGAAATCTAATTAGCTCCTGGACTGTAGCGCGGTTACTTTTGTTTAGCAATGACTTGAAAGATTGCTACTTGAGTGATACCCGTCAATGAGCATGTCCTTTGCTGATAAAGTACTGAAAGAGGCTTCGAGGCAATCTTTGAAGTAAACTGGAGGAAACACCCAAAAAATACCTGGTCAGATGTTTTTCCATATCAAATGAAGCAACCTAGGATGCATCTCACTTGCTTCAGCAGTGGTTTCTTCTTCTAGTAGTACAAGTCTGCAAGTTCATTAGTGATAGTGTAGAGAGTAAGTGTGGAACATGAGAATTCCATAGACTCGAGGTTTCACTTCGACCCTTTTCACTAGCAACAGTGGGCTGTTTACAAATGTGGTATTATGCGGGTTCTTTTTCATCTTCAGATGTATGGTTTGTCAATTTTGTGAACAAATTCAGCAGACTGTGTGGAGTAACAAGTAATTGCATGTTCTGTCTTTGCAGGCTATGAGGTTTGGGGATCTTCCTGAATGGGCAAATCAACTCTCTCGTTCTATTCGAGAGGCAATTTTTTCAGCAGATTGTTATTCAGAACTGCACACGATTCCTTCTGATGAACATAAACAGGGGTGTGCGTTTCCTATATTGCCTGTGGAGTTATTGGGACGGGAACCGCTCTTTGATCAGTTGATTGTAAATTTATACCATCCAGGTCAGGTGTGTTAAATGTTAAATCACTGTTTACTGCTTTCAAATCTATCAGATTTTCTCAGATATGCGTTCTTCTACATCAACATCATTACAGTACAGACAACCTTTGACAGAGTTCTCTGTCCTGTCTGATAGTTTGATACATTCTGCCAAAAAAGAAATTGATGTTTGTAATTTGTTGTTCTTCTGCAGGGAATTTGTGCACATGTTGATTTGATGCGCTTTGCAGATGGAATCGCCATCATCTCCCTCGAGTCACCATGCATTATGCACTTCAGTCCACTTGAAGATTACGTCTCCGCCATTGAAAAACCGTCAGAGAAACCCATGACAGCAGTCAGAAAAGTAGCTGTGTTTTTGACACCAGGCTCACTCGTTCTGATGTCTGGAGAAGCTCGGTATCTTTGGAAGCACGAAATCAATCGGAAACCTGGGTTTCAGATGTGGGAAGGGTGTGAGATTGAGCAGGAAAGGAGGATCTCCATTACACTGAGGAAACTCTGCAGAGAAGAAGAAGAAGAAGAAGAACAGTGATTGTATCTTACTCTTTTGTGTTGTTGCTCGGTCGTTTTTGTGCCATCGAGCTGAATTTTGTTGCAGTATGAGATCAAAGTTCGGATGTGGCATGATATGATGGTTCCGTAATGACAATAATACAAAAACAATCATCTTAACATTAATAAGTCGAAACTCAACGTCGTTTGTTTGGTTAGAATTTTTGTTTGTTGGTGTTCGATTCTCGGCACAATACTTTTTATATATCTCGCATTGTTTTTTAGTGTTAGGTGAGATTTTTATCTCTTGATGAGTCTGTGTTCGTTAATATTCACTAAATGTCTTTATGAGTCATGATCTCACTTTTAATTAGTGAATTATTTAGAGACTCGTTATTCTAAATGTAAAATTTGTGTACTCGAATGGTTAGGGCTTAATCTAGACGAGATTTTTTTGTTTTTTTGGCCTCCCGGAACATGCTGAGAATTAATCTCGTAACCATTTGCTCCGAAAGATGGGTGATACCTTAACCAAATTCTTTACCTTCTCATCTTCTCTCTCCCTGTTAAACAGGTAGATGAACTGTTGAATGTTGATACGTCAGCAATTCCACGTCTATATTACGTTACAATTATTTTAAAACACCCAAAACAGCAACGAAGCGCATCTGGTGTAGTGGTATCATAGTACCCTCCCACGGTACTGACCAGGGTTCGATTCCCTGGATGCGCATTTTTTCTGGTTTATATATTGATTGGTACACACTAATCTACAATTTCATACCCTAACACTCCTTTAGGTACGTCTACACTGCTACGAGGAACTATCCCGAGCCGCTGAAGAGGTTGTCTGACGATCTATTTCATCATATAACTATAGAAGAGTGCTCTACATTTGAGGTTGCAGAAACAACAACAATGGTGAGGAAGATGAAGAGAATGCTCAAAGTTGGGAATTAGCTAGAGACAATGGACATTATCTCTCATAATAGGGAATTAGAGTGTCTGGTCATAGAGACAAAATATAAGATCTTAAAACTAAAATCTTACAGAAGGTTGAGACCAACTGGTTTCGTCGTCTCTCACGGCTCAATCCACTCTAATACCTATCAACCACATTGAACTTCAACAGCCTTGGGGAAGGAGACGACTGACCAATATCACTTTCTCCAACTCCAACTCCAACTCCAACTCCATAGCTATTATCGGGAACAAAATGGCTGGAAGAAGAAGCCTTGTTGCTGCTAATACCGTTGTTAGCAGCAGCTCTCTCACCTTCAATCTCTCTATATCTATTGATCAAGAACAGTCAATTCCTTTCAACATACCCAGATAGATTTGAGCTAAGAATTTACGTTTGTCATCTCAATAATCTTACCTATTCAAGTATCCACGCAGAGGGTCAGCATAGTTGTCAAACCCTAGGGTATCAAGGGCCCAGCAGATGTCATCTCCATTGACGGTCTTCCTCTTCTCCTTGTGGCAGTGGTCGGAAGCCTCTCCAGTGACGAAGCTGATAAACTCCGACACGCACTCTTGCATGGTTTCCTTGCCTTCTTTGGAGATCTTTGCGTTGGGAGGGAGAATCTGCTTCATGATCCTTCCGACGTTGGCTATTGGGAGAAGACGGTCGTAGTGATGCTCCGTGATTGATGAGGAGGAATGGAGCTGCAGATCATCGGGGCTGAGGCCAGCTGCGGAGGAGGAGAAGAAGAAATTACTGTTGCTGAACTTGTCTGGGTTACAAGTGCCGAAGTTAATGTTGTCGACCATATTCACGAAGCTGAAGAGATTAGTGGTGGGGATCCTTTGAAGAGGGAAAGAAAGACACGTTTCCAACGGCCAGACAGACTTCTCCTATATAGCAGATGTTCATCTTTTTGGTTGACAGATAGTCTTAAGAAGCGCCGGCAACTCCGACAAGATAACACAATACGAACACACACGAAAAAAAGTTGTGTTCGTGTTTGCCTTTGATGGTACGATAACACGATTGTGTTTTTCGTGTCGTGTTAGTGTTTAGGTCTCAAAACACTATAACACGAAAACAATCTAATAATTTATATATTATATTCATATCATTTTAAGAAATAATGATCAAACGTGAAATAAAAAAAACTGAGGGGACGTGTTTATGTTATTTAGGTCATGTCACCGTGTTATTTTCGTGTTATCGTGTTATTTTCGTGAAATCGTGTTACCGTGTTATTTTTCTTGAAAACGTGAAATCATGTTATCGTGTTACGATTTTCCACGAATATTTTCGTGTTATCGTGTTCGTGTCGTGTTGATACAATAAATTTCGTGTCATGTGTCTGCGACACGATTACATTTTCGTGTGTGTCGTATTGGACTACTGAGCGTGTCGTGTCGTGTCCTGGTACACGATAGCACGCACGCATGAATTGTCAGCCCTAGTCTTAACCCATAGATTACACAGATAATATAATGGTTTTGAATTATAGATTTCTAATAGAAAAATATCATTTTTACTAATTTAATTGATTAGAGTGTCAATCCAATGAGTTAGGTTTGGATTTAATGAGTTAGGTTTGGATTAAAATCCAAACTCTGCTTAAATTAATTTCGATTGAATCATGACTCAATTGTAATCTATAAAAAATATTTAAAAGATAAATTGTGATATTTTTAAAAGTATTTTATTATTTTTATAATTCTTAAAATATATTTTCTTAAACTTTGATGAAAATCTCACCCGAAATGATAAAACTTGGCATATACCCAAATAAGTTTAATGAAAAAGACAAAAACAAATTATGAAGAAAGCTACAAAATTAGGCAGGGAAGTGACAATATAACTTTTTATACTTTGAGATTTGAATGAGACTTTGTCTTTAGTGTTTATAGATGTTCCATAGTAGTAAGAATAATTAGTGCTCCGTGTCTCCCACGTCCACAATTAGTATGAATTGAACTGGCTTGATTAGGTCAGCTTACATATATTATATCATAAACAGTTCAAATTGAAATGTGCGTGGACGAGATAATTGCACGTGTCGTAGGTGGAGACAGGGTGGACTGAATGAATTATAATCAAAATAGAAAATCATAAGTTGAACTACAACTATTAGAGATTAGATCATGAGACCACATATTTATGCATGTATTTGCATATATATACACATGGATTAATTAATTATATTAAATAATTTTGAGTATATAATTGATCTAGTCTTTTTTAACTATTTATTTAGGGCTAAATACCAAATAGTTATCCGAATTTTGGACGTTTTATAAATTGTTACCTAAACTTTGAATTTTAAAAAACGGCAACCTCAACTTTGACACATGGTGCAAATAGCTATCTTCGTTAAATATAGACGGAAAATGATATGGCAGCATATGATTGATCCATAATTTTAAGAACTATATTATTTGTTTAAAATACTGGAAAAAAATTGGAAAATTAATAAAGAAAATAATAGTTTTAAGTATAATATTTTTATTAAAAAAATGAAAAAAATGATTAATTTTTTAAAGTTGATGTCAAAGTTGTTATAGCTATTTGTCTGCCCCATGTGTCAAAGTTGATGTAGCTATTTGCACATTCGTCCAAAGTTTAGGTAACCGTTTTTTAAAATTCAAAGTTCGGGTAACTATTTATAAAAGTATCTAACTCATTTATTTATGATGATAATCATAAAATCAATAAAATTTAAATTTTCGAGATCACTAAATTATGATTATGGTGACCTACTTTGAGGAGTGATCAATAACATTAGATTATTGCTCCTCGAAGAGGAAACTTTAGACGCAGAATTTGGTAAGTCATCGGGACCTGCCTTAGACATTGAGACTGGCTGACTGTTGTTTGACTGTATGAATTAATTACTTCATTGATTTAGGGAACACACTATTATTTAGGATAAGATTCTTCTAGAGACATTACAAGTTATAACCTTCTAATTAATATATTTTTTTTTGGCCAATCCTTCTAATTAAGATTACTATATATCTAACATGCGTTTTACACGGTAAATAATAAATTGAATTTATTCTTCGTAATGCATATTACAAAATTTATTTACTTTAGTCTTTAAATAAATATAGATTAAAAAACAATTTTTTTACTTTTATAGAGTTTAAGTTATTTATAGTAAGTCAAAATTATAAATATACATGTGAAACAAATAGTAAAATTGTGTAACTTATCATTAGAATGAATGAGAATATTAAGAGAATTCTAAAGTGATTTATAAGACATGTCACTTACGAATGAAAATTGCATGATTGACATTGAACTATTAAAATAGATTAATTTAATATTAAAATTGAGAAAATACATTAAACAAAAATTACTTGTCACAATTGTAATTTAGCCAAATTAATTTATAAGATAGATAGATATAAATTACAACTTATATACTTAAAACAATATTAAACTATTAGTAATATCAAGTAACGTCACTCTCTGATGATTATTAATTATAATCTCGATTTAATATTATATTATATTACTATTTACCATTACATAAAATAAGAATGACATGAAATATATTTAATGGAAAAATAATTACAAATTTAATTGTTCAATAAAAATTAGGTATTTAGACTTAAAAAATAATAACAAAGTATTGGTTGGACAATTAATTTAATAGACAAATAACATAATAAAATTACATTTAATGAAATTATTTATATATTAATGTCAAAACTACACAAGCACACATGTATAAAAACAATAATATTGCTAAATATTTATTTTTATTATAATTATTATTATTAATTTATTATATAGCGATGCATTAATAATGTTTATATGCTAAATGTTATATTTTTTAGATTCTTTGATAAATATTTTAATAATGGACAAAAATGAATAAATAGTATACATGAAATTTTATTTCATTTTATTATATTGTGATAATTTTAAAAAGAATTTGAAACTTTTTATCAAATATATATTTATATTAAAATATATGTTTAATTTATAATAGTTTTTATTTTATTTTATTTTTAATAATATATGAGATAACTTATATAGAAAAAGTTTTTAAATAAATTTTAGATTTATTAATAGATATTTTTTAACAAATATAAAATGAAAAATTAGAGAACTAAATTTGTGGGAAAAAAACATGTTAATAAATATTTTTATGAAAGATAAATAAGTGATAAATTAAGATAAAATAAAATAATTTTAAGATTGAATGAAGAGCTTTTGAGCAATTTAAACTTGTCCACCTAAGCAAAAATATGATGTCGCACATCTATTTGTAACATATGACAGCGTTGAACCAATCAAATTGAATAAAACATATCACTTTGCTTACTTGTGAGCATATTATGTCTCTTAACTAAATTAATATATAGATAGATAGATACTTATACTAAATGAATTTATAATTTTTACAAAAGATTAAGGTTTCGACAAAAGATTATACTTATACTAACTGAATTTATAATTTTTTTTAAAAAATAGACAGTTATTTAGTAAATATTATGTGTGTTTATTTATAGATATGAAAAATTGAAAATAGTAAATGATGACGTGGCAGTAGCGATTCGGTGAAGACTAGAACTACCGAAGTCTTGAATGAGTACTTATATATATATATATATATATATAGTTTACGTTTATATTATATTACTATGTGCTAAAATTACAATTTTTTGTTAGTTTAAATTTTGAGTATAACGTTGTTTTATTCATTAATAACTTTGAAATGACATGAAAATCTCATTATATCATCTTGTCATATGATGGTTATTATTATTAAATGTATTTATTTTCATTTGTTACTACTTATATAATAATTTATTATAGATATTAATAATACGATAACAAAGTTAGGTGCCAATTTAGAAGGGTTTATACTTTATATTTTAAATTAGTATATAGTTATCATTTCTTACGAGAATAATAGAGCAAATAAATTAATAAATATATACTATAGACATGTTATGTTACCCTATTAATATTATTGTATGTTTTCGGAGATCTCGCCTCGTCCGTTGGATGAATCCACGTACCTGCCTAGACGTTTCGAGAGCTAAATTCGCTTTTACCGTTTATATTATCCAATATATGTGTATATAAATAAATAAAGGAATCCGTACATGCATGTGTGGATCATTAGTATTATTAATTATGTGGTCCTTAAGTTACAAGAAAGCCAATATATATATATAACAAAAACAAATCAATATATCCCATGATCTTACCAATATCCAAGAAAGTTTGTTCATCCGAACGTTTGTCTTGATTGTATTATTTATTTATTATTATTTCGTTATAATTTTGAATTCAAACATCATATTTATGGTTGAGATTGAGAAGAAAAATAAGTAAAATAACGAAAGAAGAATAAAATAAAGAGAATGATAGAATTATTATTTTAATGATTATTTAATAACATTTATCCAACATAAGTGACTATTTAATTACGTAAAAAAAATAGATAAATGACCAATAGTTAACCTTGCTCATACATAATTGACCAAAAACTTATTTACATTCTAAAAAATGTTACCACATGAATCACGTAACAACATGTAATACTAAATTTAGTTTAAAGAGAACAACTCATGTATGAAAATGCAACCTACAAGTACTAGGGACGGTAATGGTGCGGTGAAAAACTCATAATCATGGTTATAACTGTTACTGTTTAATATGGTTAACCGTACCATTATGGTGCGGTGCGGTTATGTTGATGAATTTTCTACCTATAATGGTTATGATTATGGTATTTGAGTTATACTCATGGTTATAATCATGCTTATTATATAAATATAATATTTATTTATTATTAATAAACTAATTTATTTAATATACTAAATATAAATTATATAATTGAAAATTTGAAATTTGAAATTGTTGAAGATTGAAGGCGCCAAAGACCCAAAGTCCAACGACGGTAATATAGATTGATGTATTTTTTAAAATAAAATTTTCGATCTTTTATTATATTATATGTGTGGAATGAATATGGGTATACGGATAATACCATGGTTAATAACCACAGTTATTTTAATGGTTATGGTATTGAAAATTATACACATAATGGTTATAGTTATGATATGTGGTTTAAAAATATGGTATGGGTATGATATTTGTCATACCCTGACCATATCCTAACCATCGACAACTCTAACAAGTACAAAGAGAATTAAGGTTACACGAAGATGTAATCTCGACTCTCAAGTATGAATTACAAGATCTTACGACCCTAAACCTTTTAAGTCATGCTAAAATATAAACGAAACCAGATATTTAATATAATATAGGGGGTATAGACTAATAGAAGTAAGGGCAAACATTTTTTTAAAAATCAGGGGTAAATTAAGACTTGATAAGTCCAGAAAGAAAGTAAATACATAATTTAGGACTATAATTGAAATCATCAAAAGTTCAGGGGTCATCATTTCTCATGGAGAGAAAAAATGACACGTTTTACATGTTTTCGTATATTCTTTTTGCAAGTGCACACAAGTTAGAAAAATGCTTCACGTTCTTAAGTTTGGGTGCATGGGAGGGCCCAAGTCCATGACAACTAGAGTGGGAATATGAATGCTGAATAGAAAATATGGGTCAAATTCCTAGGGTTGTAAAAAATTATTTGTTCAAAATATTACATTACATTAGATTACATTTTATATTATTTTTTTAAAATATTTTCCTAGTACAATTATTATATTTTAAAAATCAAGAGCCTTTATTATATGATTATATGATTTATTTCCTCAATCTGTCTATTATTTTTTATTTTTTTTGCCAAGAATCTGTCTATTATTTGTCTATATGAAATTTAAGGATTCCTATATTATATTAATATATATTTTTTATTTAAATTAAGATAATAATTGTGATTAAGAAAATTAATCACAATTTGAAAAAATAAACTTAATTAGTAATCAATATCTATCTTAATTATAAGTCTTCGTTGACTGGGACATGTTATGGACATTGCCTCTTGCCTGTTTTTTTAGGTAAAGAATCTCCTGACAGAGATAAAGCGATGCTTATTGCTTCATTGATTTCCAAATTGGCACTAATTCTTTTTTCTTTACAGCTTCAACCGATACGAAGAATCAAATTTCAGATAAATTTTTATTCTTTATTTAATTTATTATGAAAAAAAAATCACTTAATTTCAAGGAATAATATTTTATTGTGGAATTAACTTTACCTCTAGAAGTTTTTGTTAGGTATGTAAAATGTTTGTGTCAACAATAACAGTTGCTAAAAAAACTAGTAATTTTGAATACTATCACTTTTATTTTTGAAGTATATTATTACATTTTAGGGAAAAGAATCCTTTTTTTTGGTAAAGTTATTATATTATTTAGAGAAAATTAAAAAGAAAAATAATTTATAATATATTGAAAGCTATATATGTGAAAGGGGCTATGTAGCCTTCCCTGGTTATCACTCATCACCAGATCAAACGCAGGAATAATAAGTGAAAAAGAAGTTTGGAGAAATGGATAGAGGGAAGGAATTTCAGTGTCCTTTTCAGCTAATCATCGAACCCTAACTGCTAATGTTATATAGAATCTTAATGTGAGGTTAATTATTCATCATCAACTGATGATCATTCTACACATACACATTCATATAGTGGTCCGAAAATCCTATAAAAATTGAGCCGAACCGAAAAACCAATTTGAAAATGCATGGTTCGGTTTGTGGTCGATTTTTTTTTCTTGAAACGATTTTTTAGACCGTTCGGTCTATGTATTTAAAAGGTCGTGGAGTCTGGTCTGATTGTTAATACGTATATAATTTCATTATTTATATTAATTAGTATTAATATAATTAATCAATGAATACAAACAAATAACAATTTTGTTATTTTAGTTGTTTCATCGGTTTAGTAGAAAACTATGTAAACATTGTTGAATCGAGTTATTTTGTTGTTTAATTTAATTTTGAATACTTATTTTAGTTTTGAATGTGTATTTTTTTGTTTTTTCGGTTTCAACCAAAAACCCGATTCGAAAACTTGATATCCGGATGGACGGTTTATTTTTCCTTATGCGATTTTTTGGTCAGATTTTTTAAAAATAAAAATACGGTCCGAAAATATAAATACCCGTCTGAAATAGAAGGAAAAAAACGGTACGATCGGTCCGGTTTCACCCCTACTATATATATTAATAAAAACATTCCATCATTAATGAATATATATATATACTAAAAAGATGATCAATAAAAGTATGAAGAATCTAAATGAAGGCATATATTCAACATTGATATCTCTGTTCTAAATACAGTTTGATCGACTATAAAAGCTTCCTAATGTGGAGTTATCCTCCTCACAACATCAAAAAAAACAAATATTTCCTACTTTCCTAGCAACTTATATCTAGGGTTTCTGAAATGGATGCTATGAATCTGATAATGAGTCTGGTGAGAGACATGCCTGTGGTGATCTTCAGCAAAACCTCGTGCGGCATGTCCTACACTGTGAAATCTCTCATATCGAGCTACGGCGCTCGTGTGACGGTATACGAGCTCGATGAGATGCCTAATGGTAAGGCCATTGAGAAAGCTCTTACTCAGATCTATGGTCGGAAGGAGAATGTGCCCTCTGTCTTCATCGGACAACAGCTTGTCGGAGGGGCCAGTGAGATCATGGGACTTCAAGTCAGGGGGAAGCTTGTTCCACTACTCAGGGAGGCCAAGGCCATTTGGGTGTAACCTAAACTTAGAAGACTGCAGCAGGAGCTAGAAGAAGAAGAAGAAGAAGAAGCAATGGTGTTGACGTGGTATTAGGGTTTGTTTTAATACTTCAAACGTATGCTTAGAAAGCTAAATGATTTAAGTTAATGATCAGTACGTACTAGGAGATGGAGTCTATACTTGTCGGATGGTATAATAATAATAATAATGTAATAAGTTTGTGTAATGATGATATTTAAAGAGAAAATAATGCAGTACTTCAACCCTTTATCTTGTATCATGTATGTAATGTGTATTATATATATAGAGAGAGATATCTTTTGTAATGTGAGTATGTTATTATATCTAGGGGTAAGCAAACTACCCATTTAGACTTGGAACCTATCCAGAACCGACACTTTGGGTAGGTTTCGAGTATTAGTTTTAAAAATAGTCCGGTTAGGCTTCGGGGGAAAAAAAATTCAAGAACCTATTTATTCGGTTTCGGTTCTCTTATCTGGTTACCCTAAAATAACCGGAACTGGAACTAGTTATATATATATACATATTATTAAAAAAAATCATAAAGAAATCGAACAAGAGCACCCTAAAGAGTTTTCATGCGCATGTGTTAATGATTGTAATAAAAGTTGTGATCTCTTATGAGATTTGTGTAAATGTGAATGAAATAACAGTATTGAAAAATGTATCATTCTCAATAACAGGAACCGAACTAAATCTAACTGGAACCGAACCCAAACTGGTATTTTTTTGAAAAAATAAATAAATTCCAAACAGGGTACCCGGAACCGTTTGTGCAAACGATTTCGGGTAGATTCCGATTCCAAAATTAAACGTGTAGGTTCTGGGACCCCCTAAATTTACAGGTTCCCTCAATATATGAAAACAAAATCAAAGAACATTCGGCGCGACCACTCACTTAGACAAATTTTACTGCCTTGTCGTACGATATGCTGTTAGATAACACGTGAATATTATCTAGGAACTCGATCAACACAACATATCTGTCTATCTATATAAACTCATACTATAGTATATAGTAAAGGAAAAGAGACAATGAATGGGCAGCCCTTAGTAGAACCTTTGTTAAGATACATATCCACTACCTACATCTACGTGCTACTTGATAAATGAGGTATCTATCCAATCGAAGTGGATGTGCTGCATGCATGACAAATTGGTCAATATATTACACTTGTTTAATTAACACTAGGCGTTGATAAATAGAATGTGATCAATGAATATTTATATATAGTTATTTTTATAGGTATCTTGAATTTTTTTTATATTCGATGCACTTTAGTTCTGTCAATATTTTTTTTTGTTCTATCGGTTAATCTTTTATTATTTTTTCTAACTCACACATACACCAATAAATCAAAGTCAAATCAATTTTATGTTATTATCACATCAATATCAAATAAGTATATAACATAATATTTATTTTATATAATAAACATTTTTTTTAAAATGAATAAAAAATTAAATAATTTTAAAATCAATAATTAATTGGGAATTAAAAATATAAATATATAAAAACACGATATTATTATAAAAAAAATCAAAAATTAAAACATAAATTCTAATATATATATATATATATATATATATTTAAAATAATGAAAAAATAGCATGAAAAAAATAAATCAAGGACCCATGACTCATTGAATCAAGAGAGTGTTCAACCTAGGACATGAGTCAATTCAATCCCTTCAAGTCGAATTGACGTAGACACAGTCGAGTTATGATTGGACCCTAATTAGGTCCAATCAAATCAATAGTTCTTAGCTTAATTTTGTTCTTCCTGTTTGTTACTTTTTTAAAATAAATAAATTATATTATAGAATATAGGTTTAATATTTATTTAAATTGTTATGTTTTTCATATATATATATATATATTTAAATATTTTACTTATATTTTTATTCGTTATATCAATATTCTGACAATCAAACTTGATACTTGATGTAATAATAATTGTGGGGTTAGATAGCAATGCAGTATTGTGTTAGTCGAATTGGGTCTAGAGACCCCCAGTCCCTATAACTCGATTATTGTCTTTGGACATTTCTTTGTATTTTTGTGGAATGAAAAATGTTTTATTGACAAAAAAAAATGTAATAATAATTTGAATTTAATAATGACATTGAGAGTATATTAAATAACATATAGTAAAGTATCATCCAATCAAATCAAGTGACATTTAACGTATCAACCATTTTTTATATATTATTATCAAAGTGAAGTCACCTTAATGTATGGTGGGTCATGGGTGACATTTTTTTTGACTTATTATTTGGTAGATAATATAAATACCAGCTGTACTCTCTACTTGATACGATTAAATACTCATTAAAGTAAAGGCTGTAGAATCTAGATAGATTTTTTTAATTGATCTAAAATCGTGACAATTTTAAATTAAAACTATTTCGAGGTTCATTCAAAATAAAATTAGAATTTGAACCAGAACTGAGTATGAATGTTTGTTTGTTTCGTGTTCTTGAACCAGAAAATAATGACTAATAAATAGTCTCTCACCCCTTTCGTACCAAACTTGACACCAAATACTTGCCTCTTTTCTGATCAAAACCTGACATCAAAGTTACTTTGCACCTTCTCAGATCAAACTTGTCATCAAAGTTACCTTGCACCTATTCAGATCAAACTTGGTATCAAAGTTAACTATCTAAAGTCGAATTTTTGGGGTAAAAATTAAGTGATTAATTATAAAAATTCAAATTTATAAACAATTTTTAAAATAGTAATTTTGTTCAAAATAAAGACCCTGATTAGGGGCTCCCGCCCCTTGGAACCCCATCCCACGAGCGCTGCCCCCTTGGAAACCCCATTGCTTAGAAACATCCGATGAGTTTCTGATAACATGAATCATAATAAACTAAAATAAGGGTACTCTTCGTATTCTTCCGACTTGTTTGATAAAATATTATGATCATATTGTTAATTTAGTCATTCTAATTATACTAAAATATCTAATAAATGTCACCTTTTTTTTCCCCTTCCTGTAATTAACTTTTCTACTTTTCGATACATGAATTCACAGATGGCTGGGAATATTAAGAATTCAGTGATCTCTACATGTCGGAGATACATTCTCTGCACTTGTACTATTTCTATCAGACTGCATATCTACTGCTCGTAAATTATTTACTGGATTCCAAACATTTTGTTTCTACTCTGCTATAACTTTTTTATTTACTATTTGTACGTAGAGATCTTAAAATGAAATTACACTGTTAGGTGTTACAGGGAATTAAACTAAATTGTCATATTTTAAAAGTGTACATATTAATACAGAGCATAAACAATTTTTAAAAGGGTTAAATAGCAAGTAGCTACCTGAACTTTGGACGTTTTGCAACGAGCTACCCGAACTTTGAAAATTCAAAACGAGCTAGCTTAACTTTGAATAAGGTGCAAATAGTTACCTCCGTCCAATTTCTGACGAATTTCCGACGAATTTTCGACGACTTTCCAACGATTTTCCGACGACTTTCCGGCGGAAAATTGGACGGAGGTAGCTATTTACACCTTCTGCAAAGTTGAGATAGCCCGTTTTGAATTTTCAAAGTTTGGGTAGGTCGTTGCAAAACGTCCAAAGTTCAGGTAGCTACGTGCTATTTAACCCTTTTTAAAATGATCATGGATATTATTGAAATTAATTAAAAAGAGAGAGAGATTTGTGAGTTGCAAATACAATTTTGCTTCCATCACACACGTGTTCATATTTGAGGGTTTACGAGATGAGGATACAAGAGAGTCGTAAGATAAAAACTATCATGAAATGATAACAAAAAAATATAAGAGATTCTCAATTGACTCTTTTTCTTAAATTTTAAAATGAAGAAAGCTCTCTTATCTATAATATTAGAAACTTGATGAGTATATAAAATAAAATACTCAATATAGTACAATTTTTATATAATTGATCTAATTACAAAAATCACCTTAAAATTACAAAACTTTGCCAATTTAACTATTTTTTCCAACATAATAAAATCAGATTTTGTGGTAGTAACACAAATATGACAACAAGATAAATCAGTAGGAAATATGAAAAAAAAACTTCACTTTCTTTATTTTTGTTATTCTTTATCTTATTATTATATTTAAATATATATGCATAAATATAAACTAGTGTATAAAAGATGGAGTAGATATATATGGGCCAAGATCAAGCCCATTGAGTTAGAAATCTACAGAAACATAGTTGGGTTGGAACCCAACTACTCAAATTATTTTAATTTAGGCCCATTACTAGCCTGTAAAAACCCATATATGTAACTGATGCAGGTTCGGCCCGGCCCAATAACTGATGTTGACTGTCAATTGACCAAATCGTTTGCTTTTGCCCTGCATATATCCGTGGACCCTGGAACTCAGCTCATTTATATTCCATTCCCATGAATATATGCATGGACCATTCGTCAATGAAATATAACGATTCTCTGAAGATATTTTATTATTATTTAATACACAGATTCTTTAAAGGGAAAAGTTGAAAATTGCACCCGATGTTTGCACCGGTTGGTAATTGCACCCATAATGTTTGTTATCACAACCGGATGTTTGCGTTTGTTGGTCATTGGACCTTTCCGTCCATTCTTAAACGTTGTCCGTTAAATTACCCTCACGTGACTGTCATGTGCCTGACTCATATATGTATATACCTAAACTACCCTAGGCACTGTCTGTTGATAAAGTCTTTGCGTCTCTTCCATTTTTCACTTGTCTTCTCCCTTCGTTCGGCCTCTGGTTGCGTCTTCTCCGTTCGTAAGATGAGTTCTGGTAAGTATTGTGAATGTTCTTCTTTCAAATTAGTGTTTTCCTGATAGAAGCATCGTCAGATGTCGTATGAATATATTTTTATTATTTACAATTTGAGAAAAATTCACCCTAAATTTATATATGTACTTTAGTTTTTAATTTTATTACAGAAAAGTTTCTATAAATTACCCAGAATTGATATCCACCGCCGCCACCACCGCAAGTCTCACCTTGTATGATTCCTTCTTCTGTAAGGCGATATATATCATAATAATATATCCATGGTTAGTAAATATAACCATTATTTATCAGACCGGACCGTAGGTCCGACCGGGAATCGGACCACTATTCGGTTTGGTTCAGTGCATAGTAACAGTGTTTGAATCGTTGTAAACCGGTCAGTTTCCAGTTCGTTTTTTGGGATGATCTTTTTTTAACAGACCAGTCGATTTTTTTTCGGTTTAAACCAATTGGTTTTCAGTTATTAGGTTTCCGGTTGATTAGACCAATCACCGTTTTTTTAACAACGACCGATTTGAAACTTAGGTTAAGTTTGTGTGTGTTATATTGTGTTTTAGAGTAATGTGTATGTTTGAAAATATGTAGTTTGTGTGTGTATGAGACTATGTAGTTTGTAACTTTGTATTTACAGTTTTTTTTTTACTTATGAACATTGAAGCGCACATTGAACCGGATTCGACCGGACGAACTGGAAACCGGCCCCTCGCCGGTCCGGTCTGATAACACTGAATATAACTAACGTGATAGAGTCTCCTTAGATTCTCCACTACCATTGTTTTGCTTTTATCTCTGGTCCCTCCAATCTTTCAGGAAAAATGAAGAACCAGATCAAAACTTTTATCTTCCTTTCTGTAATATCATGTCACAATACATATATATACACTGCTGATACACACACATTATTGTATACAGTATTTTGAAAAATCATGAAATAATGAAACCCTAGCTAGCTAGGGTTCATCTGCAATCACATATATGGTCTTCCTCAAGTTTTGCAGTGGGTTATTACATGGAAGTTGGTGGGCACCGAAAGCTACGGCTGTCACTCAAGATCGATCCTAGAAGAATCTGAGAGATTTTCAAAATTTCGAATCAATTGACCATCCATATAACCAATATAATGTGCATTTCTTAATCACATTCGCATGTTGCAAAGAGATAGATTCCTAGATGTAATGTTTGAAATGAAGTCTAAGGATGATACTTGTTAAATTTTATTATCGGGGTCGAGCCACACTCAAATAGTAACCACAATATACAGCTTGGGTTCCACTAACTTGTGATAGGAGGATGTACTCTTGTTGTATAATGTGGTTGCTATTTGGGTGTGTCTCTACTCCGATAATAAAATTTAACAATATTCACCGCGAGTCAAACAAAGAATAAGATGATCAAACTAATACCTTAGAGCATCTAATTATGTCATGCATGGAGTCATTATCTGGGAAAGCTATTTTCATGAGTTTGCGCATCTTATATCAAAAGGAGCATCCTCCTTTTTCCAAATACTCAGCAGAAGACACCCATAGCTGTCCTTATAAATACCCTACCCATGCAGCCTTATTATTTCGTATACCAAACACTCAAGTTATCTCCCCCGGCCATAAGTTCAGGCACCGAAAACACTATCTATCTATCTAGGGTTTTCAGTTGCCAGCTATGGATAAGGTGATGAGATTTACATCAGAGCAGGGGGTGGTGATTTTCAGCAAGAGCTCTTGCTGCCTCTGCTACACTGTCAATGTCCTTTTTCAGGAGCTTGGGGTTCGCCCCATGGTGTATGAGATCGACCACGACCCTGAGTGTCGGGAAATTGAGCGAGCCCTTGTCAGGCTCGGTTGCGGTGCGCCCATCCCTGCAGTGTTCATTGGCGGAAGGCTCGTAGGGTCCACCAATGAGGTCATGTCTCTTCACCTCAGTGGGTCACTGCTTCCTATGCTGAAGCCCTATCAGCAGGCACAGACTTGAAGCATATGAGTTAATTATGTGGGAATTAAGAAGAAGGGTACGTAGGGTGGAAATTGAAATAATTAAAAGTGTTATTTCACTTTAAGTATTGTAAGAAAATAATGCTAGTAGAAAGTTGGTGAATCCTTCATAATGTAGCTAGCTAGCTAGCCTTTAGTCATGTGTATCGAATTGTGAACCTTCTCTGATCTAGGGTTCTTATTTATGTTCTTATCATTTTGGTTCTCTCTCTAACTGTTAAAATATTTTTAAAAGTATATTAAAAAACAATTGCGGTCAGGTTCAAATTTATGAGAAAGTGCTTAAAGATGAGTGAGTTAAATTATCAATGTTATCATGTCGCACAAGTTTGAAATCTGAATACTAGGGGTGGCAAAACCTGACCCAACCCGTGGGTGACTCGCCCACGGGTCATGTTTGAGTCAGAGTTTTTGACCCATGGGTCATTTTGACACAACCCGTAGATGACTCGTGATATCACGGGTCAGGTTTATCACGGGTCAGGTTTGGATATGAAGGTTTGACCAACGGATCAATCCGTGACTCATGACATTTTTATATTATATTAAAATAACAGTTCATTCTGAATTTTTTGGTATGCGCGGGTCGAACGGGTCAAACTGACCCGCGGGTCATATGGGTCCAACGAGTCAGTTTGACCCAACCGTTTCATTCCAGACGGGTCATTCTGACCTGCGGGTTGACCCACCAACCCGCGAGTCAGGTTTGAGTTTGAAAAATTGACTCATACTATTACACGGGTCATGTTTGAGTCAGTAAGTCTATGATACGACCTAAAACTGACATGACTCATGACCCGTTTTCCCACCCCTATTCAAAACCCCTCATTAAATATACAAATCGTAACCCTCTTGATGTGCCGAACGCATTTCCTCTCCTCTCAATATATACATTAAATACCAAAATGTTAGTTGACCTTTTATATGATTGTGCAATTTGTTAGTGTTTTTTTTGAGCAAATTGTTAGTTGAACATTTTGTATTGTATAAAAGCTAGCTCTGTTAGTTTTTTATGTTAAAATTGATGGAAAATATCTTTAACAATTACTAAAACACTCCAATATTTTACTATGAGTCTAAATAATCTCAATTTTTATATAAATTACTAAAAGTTCACAAATTGAGTTTAAGTTACAAATTTTACTAGTTTTTTATTGTGTTTTATATAACATGTAGTATTGTGAAAATTTCATTTATTTGTGAATTGAAAATTTTAGTAATTTTATATATATATAATTTGAGTTCATTTAACACTATATTAAATTTTAGAGCGTTTTTACAATTTATAAAAATATTTTCTGTCAAGTTAAAAAAAGAAAACTTGACGGAGCTATTTTTTTGTACAATACAAAAAATTCAACTAACAATTTATTCAATAAAAAATTAGTTAGTAAATGGTACTTATGTAAAGTTTAAATAACAATTTTGTATTTAATCCATATATATATACAGTACAGTCGCTTTAGCTTACTTTTTTTAGAACCGATCGAGCCTTATCAAGCAAATACTTATTTGCCAATATAATTTTTGATTATTTGATCGTGACCAATTAATTAAAGTACTGATCATATGGACCATATGGAGCTCATATTCCCATGAATGCATGGACCATCGACTTAATAATAGATACGTCAATGAAACTTCTCTTCAACATAACCAAAATTTAAAGATATTTTATTAACACATAAACATATTTTCATGATACAGACTACGTTAATTAAGATGATATAAATATTGATAATAAAGGAAATATTCATATATTTGAAATTTCATATACCCCTTACTTTCTGCACTCTAAATTCAATATATCACTTACATTCATATCTTTCTCCATAAGTATTTCTATAAATTGCTCACATCCACCACCACTGGTGCAAAGTCTCACATTGAATTTATTCCTTCCTTCCTTCCTGCATGGGAAAATGGCATAATAATATGCATGTTTAAAGATCGATATACCCAGAGAATGAAAGGACAGTCCGACAGTAATATGATAGAGGTTCCTTAGATTCTCCATTAGCTATATACCATGCTATGATGTCGTCTGGTCCCTCCAATCTTTCAGGAAAATAAAGAACCAAATCAAACTTTCCTCTTGCTTCTGTCACGTCCTGTCACAATGTTTTTATACGTAAATGCATACACATATTATAGTACTATAGTTGTATATATTAAAAAAAAAAACTATGAAACCCTAGCTTAACTAGCTTTAATATTCATATTGGAAAACTACCAAACTCGTACACAAACTTGACACTGATTAGCAAGTAGGGACTTTTTTTTTTTTTTGTACCAACGAAGTAACCGAACTTATTAAAATAAGCAAATAGGTACCTATCGTTAATTTCCGTTACGAATAAACGGAAAATATCATGTGAGGAGCAAACATGTACCTGAACTTACACGAATGAGCAAGTAGGTACCTGCAGCGATTCTTCAATCGGTTTAAAACTGGATCGGTCGAACCACTTTTTTTTAAGTAGGTTTTATACACCAAACACATGCATGCCTCAACTCCAGACGTTCTCAGAGTGTTCCTTGATGCACCGAGAACGTCTGAAGTTGAGTCATGCATGTGTTTGGTATATAAATCTCACTTTTGTTTTAAAAAAATAAAGGGGTTCGACTGAACCGGGATCGAACCGGTTTTTGAACGAGTTCATATACCTACTTGCTAATTAGTGTAAGTTCAGGTACATGTTTGCTCTCCACGTGATATTTTTCATTTATTCTTAACGGAAGATACCTATTTGCTTATTTAAGAAAGTTATGCAACCTATTTACTACAAAAAAAAACGTTCAGGTACCTACTAGCTAATCAGTGTCAAGTTCGGGTACATGTTTTGTTTGGTAGTTTTCTCTATTCATATGTATATATATATATGGTCAGTCTCCCTCCGGCGGTTTTGCACTGTAGTTAGTAAATGGAACACAACCAAGCGATGAAAACACAGATAATTACAGACCCGTTTCTCATCGACATATACATGGTATTTGATTCTTCTGTCATCGTTGTCTCAGGTTTGTGTAGTATCAGATGTTTCTTTTAAAGAAAACACAATATGCTTGTTTTACTAGTGTGCGTTGCTATCTATTACACATATATATGTTTGATTCTCAGTTAAGAATCATGAGCTAGCAACACTCCCCCACCCAAAACCTATGCTATATGTAGAAACGAATGGATGGTAAAGATTGAACCTGCAATTAATGCAGCAGTGCATGCAAGTTGGTGGGGGCCAAAGATGAAGAATTTGTGCTATGGCTGTCATTCATCACCTTTCTTTGCCATCTCATACAGAGTTGAAAGATGGTGGTTTGGAGAATCTCAAAGATTTTCGAATATATTGACCACCACACCGAAGATTTTGCATTTCCATTGTCTTCTATTAATATTCTAAATTTGTAAATCGCAATATCTCAGTATATATTATATATAGTTCTTCTATGCTGATGAAAACACTATACACAATTGAGACTTGAGATATATCAACAAAAACTTAAGTAATTGTGCATCTTCTGAATGCCAAAAGAGCATCATCTTTTTCCAATATTCTTCTTCAAACAAACAATATACACCATAGCTAGCCGTCTGTATAAATACCCTAACCAGACACTCTCTCATTCCATATACCAAACCTTCAAGTTATAAACCCATTGAAATACACCTCCAACCCTTCCTCATTAATCAACTGCTCCATCCGGTGTGTGGTTCGTTTGCCTGGTAAGTTCTATACAAAGAAAAACCCTAGCTAGGGTTTTCAGGTCCCTGATATGGATAAGGTGGTGAGATTTGCTTCCGAGAAAGGGGTGGTGATATTCAGCAAAAGCTCTTGTTGCCTCTCCTACACTGTCAATATCCTTTTCCAGGAGCTCGGGGTCCAACCCATGGTGTATGAGATTGACCAAGATCCAGAGGGACGGGAGATGGAGCGAGCCCTGGTTAGGCTTGGGTGCGCTGCACCCGTGCCTGCGGTGTTCATTGGAGGCAAGCTTGTGGGCTCCACCAACGAGGTCATGTCCCTTCACCTCAGTGGGTCTCTCCTCCCTATGTTGAGGCTCTACCAGCAGGCACATACTTGAAAGCATATAAATGGAACACATCAGTAATTATGTGGGAGTGATTTCAGTTAAACTATTGTAATAAAGTAATGCTAGTAGAAGTTGGTGAAAAACATCATAAGGGTAGTCTGTGTGAGTATATGTTAGTGTGTAAAATGTGTATTTAATGATTTTATAATGTAGTTTTAATTTTTTTAATGAGAAATATTTCAATTTCTTCTATATTACATCACGCTTGAGCATATGACTTATGTCGTTAAAAAGTGTATATAATATTTTTTTTTTCCTAAAAATGGCTAGTATAGTACCAAATACCAATACCATAATGGCAAAAAGTTAAAAGTTAAAATAAAATTCTAAGCTTTTGTTTACAATTTGGAGGCGGCGTATATATATATATATAAGAAAAGCAATGGCATTGCATTCCTTTTACCTTTTCACCTCTCCTTATATTGTTCATTCAACACCTACATGGATTCTCTTGTTTCTAATCAAAACGGATGCTGTTTTATACCTTTAAGTATTGAATTTTTATTATTTTTTATTATACAAACTATTTTATTTAAATATAGGACTGATAATGGTGCGGTAAAAAGTAAAAAATAGTGGTTATAACCGTTATTTTTTTATAGGGTTAACCTACCATTATGACACTGTGTGGTTATTGTGATAAATTTTCTATTTATAATTGTTATGGTTGTTATATAAATATAATAATGATTTAATATTAATATATATTAGTAAACACTAATAACAAAAATAGGGATTTTCACTTCATAATTTCATAGCGAAGTTTAATTGAATGATTTTAATATTAATTTTGAATGGTGATAATGCTGAATGATGTTAGTGTTGAATATTTTTGTTATTTGTGAAATAACTTTATATATTTATTAAGATAACATTCATGGTGTTCCATTACATTTCACATATGTTAATAAATATGTGTATACCGTATACGGTTAAAATCATAGTTAATAATCATTATAATATTAAAATTGTACCCATTATACTATTTGTGATACCCGCGTTATTCTCCATGATCCGGTTGACTTGATTTTTTGTATGGTTTATGATAATAATTAAATAAAATCATTCTGCCAAACAGCTTATTTTATATGCAAATGGGAGTGTCCACGTGCGTTTCAAATAATTCGCTCGTTACATCCGATTAGAATTTTCGACCAAAAAAAATACATCCGATTAGAAAGGCCGAAATAGCTAACCTAACTTACTGGCCCATTGGGCCTCAGTGAAGTTATTTCTTCGACTAACTCAAGTCTCAACACCCTCATCCTCATCGAGATCATCAGCACTAGTTACTGATTCTGCAATTTGCCCTAGCTTGCATCCTTGCGCTTCATCGATTAACCGACCAATTTTCTGAAAATTCCCGAGAAAATGAAGAATCGAAGGCCTAGAGTTGAAGAACACCAAGAAATGGGTGGCGAAAACTCCGCGGTTAATGGGAAGAGGAAGAATATGAAACGTTTAGGCGGCGGACGTGGCGCAGGCGGACTCTCTCTTGCAGCCTTTGCTAACATGAAGTCAAACAATAACTACAATCCAGGACTGATCAGTAAGTAATTTCTCTTCCTCACAATTTCGTTTCGTTGCTCCTTTTCTCCGTCTGCTTTGTATGTGTTGTTGGTCCGGAGCTTCTAATTGCAGTTTCTCTCAATTATTCTTTTTATTCGATATTGGTAGATATCTTTTCCACGAATAGTCTGCGTTACTTAATTGAATAATGGGCATCGAATTGGTTGTCACGTCGTCAGTCAAATCCTTAAGTTAATGCTTTTAGGATATATTTGAAGCAACGGAGAACAAGATGAGAAATATTATTGATAATTTTTCAGTATTTAAGGAAGTTCATCTCCAATGATTCCTGCAGCTCACTATAATGGTGTACAGGTTCAGATTAGTGCCACAAGTACCTGATTAGGTTATAGTTGAATCTTTAAGGAGATGGTTGATGATTTTCAGGTTTGATGATGCCAAGGTTCATAATTGTGCAATTGATGTATATATATAACTCAAATACTGAATTAGTCATTAGATTTAGCTTTTCATATAGAAGAACTGCATGATTTCTTTCCTGGGAAACAGAATTAGCTCCAATTACATACGAAGGTGATTAATTTATTGGTAAGAAGTTTGAAACCGAAAAGGTTTTCCCTTTCCATCGAACTTCTATTTGACTGATAATCGATATGTAGATTTACAGTGAATTCTGAAAAAGGCAGACTTCTAGTTGTTCTTTTCATTCTCTAGCGCTCTGTGTCTTGCCGTACTCCATTCATAATAAGATGGATTATTCTCCAAAGATGGTTATCACTTATCATGTGGACTGTTATTCAGCTTCTTGTTTCGTCCTCCTTCAATATCATAAGCTTCTCCTCGTTTTACAGAGAAGCAAAGGGAGTTCTATAAGAACGCAAAGTATGTTAACAAGTATAAAAAAACGCTGAAGAGGACAACTCCACAGATGCAAAATGACTCCTTTACAGCAGATCTCGAGGTATCACTTTGACAATTCTATGCAAAAACCGAAGTAGTAAACAATGCTGATGATTCTATTCTATTGGGGTTCAACAGGAAAAAAATGGTGAAGGCAGCAGTGGCAAGAGTTACAATAGGAACAACAAGAGAATCAATCCAACTAGTCTACAAATTTTGTACGAGAAGAAGCGGGAGGAGGAAGAGAGGGCAAAAGCAGAGAAGGAGGCGATCATCAAAGTCAAGAGAGAAGAGAAGGAGAAAGCCGAAGCTCGGAGGAAGACCGAGAGACAAAAGATGTTCAAGAAGACACGGTCGGGGCAGCCCGTGATGAAGTACAGAATTGAACACCTTTTACAATCTATCCAGGGTTCCAAATGAAGTGAAATGTGCTACGCAGATGGAACACTAATCGAATTGTGTCGTAATCTGCTGTAACATTAGACATGTATGGATCAAGAGTAGAGGAAAGGTTTGTATGCTTTGACCAAACCATCAGCTTTCACCTAATTAATTTTAGGATTAATTACTTAATTGGTTACACATGTTTCACCATTGTGCAGAATGGTTACACATGTTTCAAAATGTGATTAATTGGTTTTGCTATGTGACTAATTAGTTACACATGTTTTTTCTAATGTGATTAATTGATTATTCTGTTAGTAAACTGTTAATTAATTTTTTAACATATTATTGAATTGTGAAATGACTATTATGCCCATATTGGTATTGAAGAACACATAATCATCTTCAAGAACAAGAATCAAATCGAAGAACCCAGAAATTCGATTATAGATTCTTCAATTCAATTCGGTGATGAAGAACAGCTTGGTTGATGAAAAATACAGTTTGATTGATGAAAATGGTAATTACGTCATTTTACGTATCTAAATAGTGACTTAACTGTGATTTTTAACGGTTAACAGTAAAAAAACTAATTAGTCACATTTCAAAATCAATTAATCACATTTTGAAACATGTGTAACTATTCTCCACAATGGTGAAACATGTGTAACCAATCAAGTAATTAACTCTTAATTTTATATAGCGCCATCATTATATTTATGTATATATATAACCGAATATGAGACGTTATGCATTGATTATTATGTTCAGTTCGTGTTGGTGTTGGAGGGGGTCCAGGGGAGGGGTGGATCGGTTCGACTACGAAGCGCGTGTCGGCACGAATAACAGGAGAGCGTGGTTTGTGGAAAGGACTTGTCTAGGCTTGGCGGGACAGTCTGGCGCAGTAGTCTTTTAACCTCGGATCCAACGGTAAATAACGGTTGTACCCTTCCTTTCTCGAATATGAATTCCCTGTCCTACCCTTTCTGTCTGACTCTCAAGGCTCAACAAGATAACGGTGGCGCATCTCCGACCAGTTTTTTGTTAAATGGGCCCCATCAAATCCACCACGGTCTGACTATTTACTTTGGTCCACGGCTCCACGCTCGCAAGTATGAAGCCCTCTTTTTTCTCTTCAAAATATAGTGAAATAATAATAATTACAGTTCAATTATAACTACATGTCATCTATCATATGTAGGAGCATGATTGAAATTTCGACAGTAATCGAAAAACATGTTTATTAACTCTCTTAAAAATATATTAATGCTTTTGACATTTGATAAAATTATAATTATATTATTGTGAGAGAGTCGTCTATATTTAATACATTTATAACCAATCATGACACTAGGAAATAGTTGAAGACAGTCTTATTTTATCAATAAAAATATCTAAATTGTTGTACTCTATTGTCCAATAACTTATTTCCTTTACGAGGTGTATTTTTCATTGAACTAAAAAATATAATTATTATTCACTATTTGTAAATTCTTTTTTTTTTTTGGCCAAGTACAAAGTACTATATCATATCAATAACCGAGCGAGAGTTCGCGTACAAAATGTTATCCGAGAAAATACATCTAAGAAGAGGGGTTGGGGGTGCAAGCACCCAATCCTGAGGGCACAACCCCAGCAACGCATTTTTCGCAATCCAATCCGCGCAAGCATTAGCGGATCTGTGGACGTGCTCCCACGTGACCGCCTGAATCCGTGAGGATAAGACAGTCACGTTTGACAAAATTGGAGCAATCTTCCATGCGAAATCTACACCTAGTAAATGATTGATTACATGAGAAGAATCCGACTCAATAACAATATGCGACCACCTGTTTGAAATCGCCAAATTGACCGCGGCTAGGACAGCTTCGGCCTCGGCCTCATCCACGGTAGCGGAAGATTTAACCGAATGGCACCCCCCCACTACCGTACCCGAGCTATCTCTGGCAATGACCCCAAATGCTCCCATGCATGTCTCCGATCTCCACGTTGCATCACAGTTAAGCTTGATCGTTCCGTCCGGCGGTCTCGTCCACGCCTTGAAAGTCTCCACCGATGGGGTAAGGCTAGGTGGCGATGACATCTCCTGTTTAATCCGGGCAATCTCCTGTAACAAGGCAAAGATACACGGTTGCCTATTCTCATAAACCAATTGACATCGAGCTTTCCAAACCACCCAACAGACGATCATCGCTTGACACCAAGCATTGTCTCTAGCACTCCGGTTTGGGCCCGTACCGACCGAAACCCTCAATAGCCAATCATCGATCGAACAATTGCCGCACCAAATCAAGCTCTCCGGGATAAAGTTTCTCCAAATCTGAATAACCCAAGGGCACCCAAACAATAGATGTTCTCTTGTCTCCTCAAGCCCACACGTCAAGCAAAGGGGGGATATTTGCATCCCCCTCCTACTCAAATTGTCACTCGTCGGGAGGACATCCATAGCCAATTTCCACATGAAGGCCTTTATCTTAGGCCACACTCGAGCTGTCCACAGAAGTGACCATACCTTTGCAATGTCCGGTCGAGGTCGGCGGTTGAGATCAACTATGAGGTGTTGCCCATCGGCATGAATAGCATGGTAAGCCGATCTTACCGAAACCGAGCCGTGGGTCGTGAGAGGCCAACGCAACCTGTCGGGTGTTTCCTCAATCGGGATAGTGACCCCTAGAACAGCACCCACGTCTTCGTGGAATACCCTATGCTGAACAGTCGATTCGCTCCACACCCGAGGATCCCCTTCGAGCCATTCCGCCACCGTCTCCGACCCCAAGGGTGGACCTTCCTCCCTAGGCCGAATCCGGAAAGAGCGGCGCGAGGGGACCCATGGGTCCAGGAAAGGTCTAATGGTACGACCGTCCCCTAGAGCCCACAGTCCCTTTTCTCTAATGACCTCCCGACCTTCGAGTAGGCTCGACCATGCCCAAGAAGACCGACTCCCCTTCGAGGCCTGCATAAAGAGTGTGTTGGGAAAATAGATACCTTTGAGCACCCTTACCCATAGAGCCTGAGGTTCGTCTAGAATCCGAGCGGCCATTTTCGCAAGAATAGCGCGGTTAAAGGACTGCATTTCCCGGAATCCGTATCCTCCCTCCTTCTTAGGTGTAGTCATGGAGGCCCAATTTTTCCAGTGGATCTTCCTCGACCCCTCCCTAGACCCCCACCAGAAGCGAGCAATAAGAGCATTTATGTCGTTGCACCACGTGATAGGGAGCTTGAATATATGCATGACATAAGTGGGTATGGCGTTGAGGACGGCCTTGATGAGGATTTCTTTCCCCGCGTTGTTGAGCAATCTGTTTCTCCATCCCTGAATTTTGTCCCTGATCCGCTCCTTAAGATAAGAAAGAGCTTCCCTTTTAGACCTACCCCAGACGGTGGGTAACCCTAAGTAGAAGCCCGGGTTCACTGTTTGTTGAACTCCAAAGAGGGTGGAAATGTCTGACATGTACACTGCATTCGCCGCCGAGTTGAAATACAGTGTTGACTTCGCTAGGTTGACCTTTTGGCCTGAGTGGCGACAGTATTGGTCTATGGTGTCCTTCAGGTTGCGTGCCTCCTGAATCGAGCCTCTGAGGAAAAATAATGAATCATCCGCAAAGAAGAGGTGCTGGATTTCTGGGCATTCCCGTCTAGGCCGGATTCCCCTAATAAGTCCCTTCGTGACCTGATCCTCCAATAACCTTGAAAAGGCGCCAGCAACCAAAATAAAGAGATAGGGCGAGAGAGGGTCACCCTGTCTGAGACCGCGCGATGGGAGGATCACATTGGTTGCGCACCCATTAACCAAAACCCGATACGTGACCGTTGAAATACACGCCTCGATCATCTTGACCCATTTTCCCCCAAAGCCCCTCCTCCTGAGGCTCTCAAGCAGGAAATCCCATTCAATGCGATCGTAAGCCTTCTGCATGTCTATTTTGAGTGCGCACTCCGATCTACCATTAGGGCCCCTCGGGCGACCCCTCGTCTTGAGATAGTGGAACATCTCATGGGCTATGATGATGCTATCCTGTATTCTTCTCCCTGAAACGAATGCACTTTGACACGGGGTGACCAGTTCCGGCATATAGGTTTTGAGCCTATTTGCCAGAACCTTAGAGAAGACTTTGTAAACTAAATTACACAGACTAATCGGGCGGAAATCAGATGCACACAAGGGATTTGCAATTTTAGGAATCAAAGTAATGAGGGTTTGGTTAAGAAATGAGGGCATGATACCTGTGTTGAGGAATGCGTTGACAGATGTGATCAAGTCTGGTCCGATCGTACCCCAATTCTTTTGGAAGAAAGTTCCCGAGAACCCATCTGGTCCTGGCGCCTTAGACCCTCCCTTCAGATGGGAGGGTCTAAGGCGCCAGGACCAGATGGGTTCTCGGGAACTTTCTTCCAAAAGAATTGGGGTACGATCGGACCAGACTTGATCACATCTGTCAACGCATTCCTCAACACAGGTATCATGCCCTCATTTCTTAACCAAACCCTCATTACTTTGATTCCTAAAATTGCAAATCCCTTGTGTGCATCTGATTTCCGCCCGATTAGTCTGTGTAATTTCGTTTACAAAGTCTTCTCTAAGGTTCTGGCAAATAGGCTCAAAACCTATATGCCGGAACTGGTCACCCCAAACAATAGATGTTCTCTTGTCTCCTCAAGCCCACACGTCAAGCAAAGGGGGGATATTTGCATCCCCCTCCTACTCAAATTGTCACTCGTCGGGAGGACATCCATAGCCAATTTCCACATGAAGGCCTTTATCTTAGGCCACACTCGAGCTGTCCACAGAAGTGACCCTAATCATCCAGCTTTTGTAAGATACTGTTTTTCTTAATGTGACTTTGTCTATGGAAAGATTCCGATGAATCAAAATTTTACATGATACACAAACCGTTAACAATCATGATAATGAAATACTTTATCATCTCTTGGAAATATTTAGTGTAATATTTTAGGAGACAATAACAAGGGTTAAATACCAAATCGCTATCTGAACTTTGAATGTTTTACAACGAGCTACCCGAATTTTGAAAATTCAAAACGGGTTACCTCAACTTTGAAAAATGTGCAAATAGCTACCTCCGTTCAATTTCTGACGAATTTTTAACGAATTTTCATCAACAGTTGACGGAAAATTGGACGGAGATAACTATTTGCATATTTTTCAAAGTTGAGGTAGCTTGTTTTAAATTTGCAAAATTCAGATAGCTCGTTACAAAACGTGCAAAGTTCAAATAGCTCCACCAATCAATCAATTTACAAAAATAAGCTGAATTGATGCATGGGCAAAAACAACAACCAATTACATAATGACACGTAGAAGTCTACATGCTATAAAGACTAAAGAGCTGAATTGTCATTCCATCCATTGTCGTCACCGTGACCTACACGGTCCGTTTGAGCGTGGATCCATTTTCATGAATATGAGGGCAGAATTGTCCCTTTTTATGTTCCATCAAAGTGCAAAAAGACAAAAGAACTTCGGATTCTGGTTCCGCCCTTCCCTCACACTTGGGAAGAATACAGCTGTGCAAAGATTTACTCTATTTATGTAAAATACGAAATTATTATCATTTTTATAACAATCCTATGAAAGTCCCTCATAATTAATATGTTTGAAAAAAAATACAGCTTCAATTTTTATGTTTTCCAAATCTATTTTAATGCTACTTAGTAGGGGTGAGCGGTTCCAGGTACCTTGTAAATTTAGTGATTCCCGTAATCTATGCAGTATATAACATGGTATTTAAATTTTGAACCGAAACATACCCGTTTAATTTTGAAACTGTAATCTGTTTGTATAAACGTTTCGGGTATCCTGTTAGGAACCTTTTTTTTTTCAAAAAATTCTGATTCGGTTATGGGTTAAATGATACAACGCATTTTAACAAGAATTTGGTTAAATAACATACAAGCATGTCATGTCATGTTATGGTTTGCCATACTAAGAATGGAGAAGTGAGAGACTTTATTCTATTTCTTTAGTTTATATATATAGAGAGAGAAATCGATTCCGGTTAGTTTAGAGTACCCAAATAAGATAACTGGAACCAAATTCGAATAAATAGGTTTTGGGAATTTTTCCCTCGGAACTTACCCTATTTTTAAAACTACTATCAGGAGTCTACCAAAGTGTCGATTACGAATAAGTTTCAAATCCAAATGAGTAGTTTGCTCACTCCTATATGTGTAAAAAATTAAATTATATGTTATATATCTATTTAACTCCTATATGTGTAAAAAATTAAATTATATGTTATATATCTATTTAGTCTATGTCTGCAACATAAGACATAAGTATTTTTACCACCTCCCTACCACTAATTGATAATAGAGATTTATTTTATTCCATCTGTCTACTTGAATTTGTTTAGTATTATTAATAGTCTGAACTATAACCATACGAGTTAACATTTAAAAAATAGTTTAAATAATATATTTGACTTTGGCAAGTAGTCCTTTTAATATGCACATTTTACAATAATCTTTAATATATATTTTTCTTTGAAAATATATTTTCTTGCAAAATGATTTTTTTAGATAAGACTTTAATCATTTCTTATCCAACTGGGCAACTCCAGATCTGATAGGGACGCCCCCACAGCTGTAAAAGGGCAGAACCGTAATTAAAATGCAAATGATGTCCCCTCTTGGCAGCATCAACTGATCCCTCATGTTTAGTAATTAATAATAATAAAATCCATCGAAGATCCAACTTTGCCACCCACAGCGACGACTCCACGAAGAAGACGAAGAAAATCCAAATCAAACCCAACCCAACGCAGCAACACATTCTCTTCGCAGAGAGAGAGGAAGGGAGGGAGGACGCTGAATTGTGTTCAGAAAGGGTGGTTTGGTCCGGTGACGGGAGAGAGGGGAGAAGAAGAAGAAGACGAGTGAGTTGTAGTTTGCAGAGGGAGGCAGAGAGTCGGTAATGGCGGAGGGGAAGAAGGAGAATCCAGAGACGGAGGACAGCGTCAAGCTGTTCGTGGGTCAAGTCCCCAAGCAGATGGAGGAAGCTCAGCTCCTGGACCTCTTCCAGGAGTTCGCGCGCGTGGACGAGGTCAACGTCATCAGGGACAAGGCCACCCGCACCTCCCGCGGTAAGTTTATATCGCATTCTCTCTCCTCCCCCTCGTTTACCGATTCCGGCCTCGATGCGTGCGATTCTTCGTACCGGAGCTGAGACCTCATTGGTTTCCGGTGCCAATATCGCAGTTTTGAGCCCTAATTTATGGGTCCTCTTCATTCCAGGTTGCTGCTTCGTGATATGTCCGTCGAGAGAGGAGGCGGATAAGGCAATTACTGCGTACCACAACAAACTCACGCTTCCTGGGGTTAGTAAATGACGTCACTTTCCGATTTGATCTGTTTAATTTTATTTTATTTTTCTAAGTAAGATGGGACTATCTAGTCTCGAACCTGGGAAGTAGTTTAGCCTCGACATTTGATCTGTTTAGTTCGTTAGTTGATTTTGCGTCGACTTTCTGCATTAATGGTGTTTTTCATAGCACAATTGTTTTGTTTGACTTCAAACTCCGAGCTTATGAAGCTTGAGCGCACAGTGTTGACGTGACAGTGTTAAAAATCTCAGAGTAATCTGATACATTTGTTAAATAAGCTCTCGACCAACTTTGATCTTTTTCGCTCTTTCCCATTTCCATATGCTGTCAAGCTCTTGAAGTTTCTGCAAATAGCTTGCTATTTAGATGCAAAGTTATCGCTTTTAATAGCTGCAGAATATGAGAACATGCGTTATTCGACACAAAGTAAATGTCTGATCGGGAAGGGGGTAGCATTTAATCGTAGTGCGTGGAATAGTGATGAAGGTGGTGAATAACATTTACCCAGACAACATTAATTTCTGGGCAAAGCAACAGCAGATATTTGTTGGGATGCAGTCTCAGTTTTTCTGTTTCCCCTACTTTAATTCCTTAAAGAACAGTAAGCGGTTATAAACTTATGTTACTTTTTACAGATGTATGTGGATGTTATATAGACCCTATTTCATTTTTTACAGATGATCGTATAACCTACCAAACGAACTCTAATCGCTCAGAACATAGTACCTTTGAAGGAAGTTTCTTTCCCCAGTACAATATATTTTTTTGAAGACAGTGAGTTTGTGCACAAGCTTACAAAACCTATCACTTTTCGTTGTGAATTTGTTGTAATGCAGTCTCGATTTTATGCTTTTCCTTTCTTTCTTTCCTTTTCTTGTCGGTATCATTTTTTCATTGGCTCAAGTCATTTGCTTCACTTGGTAAACTAACAAAATACTTGATCATTTTCTTGGAAGTTGCGCCAATTCTTATGGAATATGAAGCTGCAGTTCTTGATAATTGCAAACCATTGCTTCTTTTTCCCGTTCTGTGGTTGGTTTCTTCAATGTAGCAGAAACTGTTATTCTATCAAAAGCAGCCCAAACAGTAAAATCATGGTTGGAACTCAATAGTCTGACTTTTGGCTTCTACTAGGGAAGCGTGATAATTTTTCTTGATTTGCTGGTGGATACATAATCCATCACAAAGTAGATTTGGTACAAAAGGCAAAAGTTCCAAAAGTTGCTTTTGCTTTCTTTCAATTACAAATACCGACTGTGATAGTATCCAACACAATCTACTGATGGCTGAAAGATAATAGCAGTTTCCTTGCCCTTTTCAAAGACGCCAACGTTAAAGCCAAAACTGTACTGCTGAAAGTATGTTGTATAGTACGAATAGTTAGAAGTGTTCATTAATGTTAACCGAAGGTAACCTGGATTCAACTATTGGATTATTCACTCAGTCCTCTGCATGTTCTCTTGTTATTGTTTAGCCATTTTAGAACTTTAAGCACATGAATAAGCTTGATGGGTTTTGCAGATTAAATCTATTTAATTTCTTGAATTGCTTTGAATCTCGTTACTCTAATACCATTGTCGTCATAGATTCTATAACCGAAGCCATTTATACCACACTGGGATTAACTATGTTCTGTGTATGCCTGTCCAACATAGGCATCTAGTCCTTTGCAAGTGAAATATGCAAACGGCGAGCTGGAACGGCTAGGTGAATATTTTCTTTTTGATCTCAAGACGCTAAAATGATTTCTCTTTTTTCTCTTATCAAATAAGTTCTAATCAGTTACACGGACAAACCAGAACACAAACTCTTTGTTGGGATGCTACCAAAGAATGTCTCCGAGGAAGAGGTTTCTGATCTATTTTCAACGTATGGGACTATAAAGGACATGCATATTCTAAGAGGTTCTCAACAAACAAGCAAAGGTACTTTTGATGTTGAACATTGATCCTCGGTACTACTTAAAACCTTGAGTCATTATATTCACTCTCCTTTACTAGTTTTTCTGTCTATATGGTTATAGCAGGCTGCGCTTTCGTGAAGTATGAGACCAAGGAACAGGCAGTTGAAGCTTTAAATGCTCTCAATGGGAAACATAAGATGGAGGTTTGCCCTTTCTTCACCATTTAGTGAAAAAACAAAATTCATGTTCTTCACTTTATTTATTAATGCTGCCTAAATCTAAGTGCTCACAAGCCTATAGGCTTTATCTCTTTGAGTAACGATTCACATCAATGATGATGGGTTCTCTTAGCTGTATTTGTTATAAGTGTAGCTTATGAAGAACAGTCCTCATATGATGTAATCTTTACTGTTCTTATAACCATTTTTGTTAGGGTTCAAGTGTACCTCTGGTTGTCAAATGGGCAGACACGGAGAAGGAAAGGCAAGCCCGAAGGGCTCAGAAAACACTCTCTCAGGTTGCTAATGTTCCAAATATTGATGCGCATAATCCATCTTTATTCGGGGCCTTACCAATGGGTTACATCCCTTCTTACAATGGATATGGTTATCAGGTTGGTTGGTATTAGACTATATTTTTCTTGATAGACTTGTAGCTTAGAATTCATTTGTTTAGTGATGGAGTGGTGGTAATGTGATTTGGGGTTCCTTTTTTAGGCACCGGGAGGCTACGGACTTATGCAATATCGAGTACCACCCATGCAAAACCACTTCCAGAACATGATTCCTCCTTTAAACGACCAAAGGAACACACTGCGAGGAACTTCTCCCGAGTTCAGACCAAGAAACTACGGCATGTCCCTAACAAGTTACCTACCCAATGTTCAGTATTCCCCCATGGGTGCATATCATGGAGGAATGTTGGGCCAGCGACCCTTCAGTGGTTCCACCGCTTCAACAGCTGGAGATAGCAACTCTGCATCGCCTTCAGTCGTCAGCCCCAGTTCTGGAGGGCAGATTGAAGGTTGTGTTCTGCTATTTCCTTCTCCTTCTCACTCTTTTTCTCTTTTCGTTTTATTGAATTCAATGATTTATGTTATTCTTCTACTGTTTAGGTCCCCCCGGTGCAAACCTGTTCATATATCATATACCTCAAGAGTACGGCGACCAAGATCTTGCTAATGCGTTTAGGCCTTTCGGCCAGGTTCTAAGCGCCAAAGTTTTCGTGGATAAAGCCACTGGTGCCAGTAAATGTTTTGGTAAGCATAGGTGTCGATATTTTCCTTGAAAAATGATATTTTTTTTTAACTTGCTGAGTATTGTGCAGGGTTTGTAAGTTACGACTTGCCGGACGCTGCTCAGTTGGCGATCAGTAAGATGCACGGCCACCCATTAGGCGGGAACAAATTGAAAGTTCAGCTTAAGAGAGACAACGGCAGCAAACAAAGTAAACCTTATTGATGGAAGGAAGAATCAGTCTCTGTAATATCAGTCAAGTACAGCATTTGTAGGGATGATTATGGATGGGGAATTTAAACCCTGAAAACTTGTAGTGCTTTGATTTGGCTCCATTTGTAGCATGTTGGACGACGATTAACGATTTATTGATTGATTTTTCCACTCAGTTGCCAAATTTTTCATATATTTTAATAGGGTAAATTGACCCAATACACTCGAATGTTTGGAGATGTTAAATGCACTCACCTGTTGTTTTGTACACCCGTATGTTTGAAATTGTTGTTAAATGCACTCATTTATTTTAAAGTGTTATTTTGTGCACTGTGATGTTTGAAGATGTTAAATGCACTCACTGTTAGTTTTCTGTCTCGGTTTTTCGTTAAAAGACATGTGATTGTCTCGTGTGATCATAAAGACATCTCATCGTTTTACAGACTTAATCCCCATGGTTCAAATCAATTGAATTTCAGAACTATGTAACTATCACGCGACGAGATAACGAACGAAAGTAATGGTGAAGGTGAATGTGGTGCAAATACCAATAATTCCAAACATACGGGTGCACAAAACAATATGTGATGTGCATTTAACATTTTCAAACATTACGGTACACAAAACAACACTGTAACTATCACGTAACGAGATAACGAACGAAAGTAATAGTGAATGTGGTGCAAATACCAATAATTTCAAACATACGTGTGCACAAAAGAACATGTGATGTGCATTTAACATTTTCAAACATTACGGTACACAAAACAACACTTTAAAACAAGAACACCCCGAAACATTGGTACGTGCTGTGGGGCAACATCACCCAAAATTTACTTGGAACTTAGAATTTTCATAATTATGTAAAAAAATATATGATTTTTAATGAAAGGCATTAGAGATACTCCTGTTCGATAAGATATGTCCAGAAAATTCAGCCTGACACGTTGATTGCTACATCATGTGGTCAAATGGTTAGAGCCTACCACGTATTCTTTTGTCGGCCCATCATTCTACAACGATTCCACGTTCTACAGCTGGAGCCTGGAGTTGGGTTCCCATAGAGTGAAGGCTATGCCACGTGGTTGCCGTCGTCGGCTTGAATTAGGTTTGACCGGGCCTTGTTTCTGAAACCAAAGGCTTGCCATTCATTTTGGTGGGCTTCTAGAAAACACGTGGCTAAAGTAGAGCAAAATGATTGATTGATTGCTCTGATTTTAGTCTTCTAGAAGACTTGGGTTGACACGACCACTCGTCTTTATCAAGTTGCTTTCTTCGGTTTTCATTAGCTTCTAGAAGGCTTGCTTTAATATAGCATATGGTTTATACGTACAAACTACACGAGAGAACATAACAATAATAATAATTTATATTCATTTATTAGTTATTACATTTAAATACTATTAAATATACCACACAAAATTACTGCCGTTTTCTTTTATATATATATATATATATAATACCCATGAGTTACCTGAATTTTGAATTTTGGACGTTTTTGAACGTTTTGTAACGAGGTATTCGAATTTTTAAAAAGTAAAACGGACTACCTCAACTTTGGTAATGGTGCAATGAGCTAACTCCGTTCAAATTACCATCAACTGTTGACAAAAATTTGTCAGAAATTGTACGGAGGTATCTCGTTGCACCTTCGTCCAAAATTGAGGTAGCCCGTTTTAATTTTTTAAAGTTCGAATAGTTCGTTGCAAAACGTCCAAAGTTCAAGTAGTTCATTCGTATTTAAACCTATATATATATATTAGCAAAAATACATAAAAGCAAAAATATAAATACATTGGAAACGGTGTCTTGGCAGCCCCCACCAAATTCGATATCTCTATCCATTATTTGATGATGATTTTGCTGTGTCAAAGATGGCTTAGTATACCTCAGTACACACGGAGGTATACATATATATATATATACACTTCTCTATCTCTTTCTATCCATATTGTGTGATTCACGACAGATTCCCGATCGAGAAACAAACAGAAAACAGAACAAAGAGCCTGTAATGGAGGAGATCCCCACCACAGGAGGCGACATGTCTTCCTTCATGATGTTCGAAGCAAGCGGTGATTCCGAGGCTGATTCCTCCGACAACTTTTACGATCCCGTGTCTTACAGAAGCTTGCATGGGAGTACCCTTTATGAAATGGTAGATGAAGATGATGCTGAATCTTGCGCCGGTTCATCGAACGGTGAAGTTTCCGACTGTTATGGAGATTCCGTTTGTGCGGAACACGAAGTAGAAGATGATGAGTACGAGGCTGATGATTGTCAGGTAATAACGACAGTGGAGGAAGAACATCAAGAGGAGTGGGATGATTCCGCAGATTCAGAGAATCACCGGCGGTTGATGTCTCCGGCAAGGGCACTGGAAAGTGATAAACTTTTCTGGGAGGCGTGCTTGGCTTCTTGATAATAATTACTTCATTCGTCATTAGTTCTTGTCTTGCTAGTAGATTAAGGTCTTGTCAATTTCATCCTTAAAGTCTCAACTAACTTTGTTACCTTTGATTTAACTCAAATGATCAAATTAATTCTTATCAATTTAATAAAGCTAAAGCAGGATCATTTACATTACAAATACACCAAACAAACCCAACTTGTTCCTCTTTCTCTCTATAAATTAATACTGTTTTATTTGCTCTGAAGATGTAATACAATACAACACAGACCTAAAAATCAATTACAGTAGCACTCAAACCACGCTTTGATAAGTTACAACATATAATCTACACACCAATCCCGATCGAAATCCTCACTTGGATTCCATGTCAGCGATGCTGATCTCAAGAGAAACATCAAATATAGGCAAGAGAGTTACGATCATGGTCGGGCTGTGGCCGGCCTCTAGTAGGAGTTGGAGGTCTCTGAACATTAAGCTCCTGCCGAACATACCATCACCAATGCAAAGACAATACATAAATACTTTTACCTTACAATGCAGGAATACAAAAATTAGACATATTGAAGTACCTGCATCCAGTTGCCTTCTATGTATCGTTCAGGGGATGTCTCAGGTGAATGAAGAGGAGGTGGTAAGGGATGGATCAACTTGGGCACCACCACCAAACCTCTTCCTACAACCAGTATGGCCCCGGCATTATTCGCCGTTCCTGTTCCAAAAAAAACACTTTTTTTTCATGCAATGCTTTTTAAAAAAGCATGTTTGTTTAAAGTTCACATTTTTCTCACCGCAGTAGTTGGTTGCAGAGAAGAGAGTGATGAGTTGCCCCTGAGCAAACCGCTCAAACCCATCCATCACACACTCATGAGCTCTTATAATTAGCTGCAATTTGTTCCTTTTGCAGAAATCAGTAACTCTGTCGGGCTGCAAGATGTTGGGGAGTTGATTCAACAATCATGATGATCAAATTTGTTGAAAAGTAGTTTTTTTTCTTAATTGAGGGATTTTAGAAGTGTACCCCAAAGGTGACAAGCCCTGGACCTCTAGCATTTGGCCTCAATCCCTCCACACTATCATTCTCTGTGGGATCCGACCTACACAAAAAAGTATGAACCGTTGTGAGTTATCAATGTATGATAGTTCATAACAAGTTTGGTGTATGAATAAAAAGATGTAGAGATCGATATGTACCACAAAAGGTCCATTAAAACTATGGACCCAGCGTCCATTGTTATAGGCCTTTCAAGCTTCTCTATCTGTTCTATCGAGTTTATGGACCGTCCGATGCCACCATGCATGCAAATTATTTTCTTCTCTATAAGGGCAGCAAGTGGAAGGCAATTGAAAAGTTGATTGAACCGTGTCCATGCCCATATTCCATCATTTTCTCCCTAAAATTAGACAACTCTACATTATCAAATCTTTTCTTCCATTTGTAAATAACAGAGGTCCTGGAAACAGAGCATGTCTTTACCATTCGTTCAATGCATTCGATGCGAAAACCAAACAGAGCATTTATGTCGGCTGCCTCATGGTTTCCTCGTATCAAGTGCACACTCTCCGGATATTTAATCTAATAATAGTAATAATCATGTGCAAGTCAAGAATTTATCAATTGAAGCAATAAAATTACTAGAAATTGTAAAAATAAAAAAACAAAGAATGTTAATTTTCAGAGACTTACCTTAAGAGCAAGAAGCAATGTTATGGTCTCTAAACTGTGTTGCCCTCGATCAACATAATCTCCCAAGAACAAGTAGTCAATATATCTGTCCAAAAAAACAATTAAATTAACATTCCAATGCATTGAAGAGCCTTATTAGTTAAGAACTCTATCAATGAAACTTGAAAAACAAAAATTTGTTCATTAATAAAGTATACGTTATATCTCCTGCAGTGGATGGAAATCCGTATTCATCAAACAGACGCATAAGGTCACCAAATTGTCCATGCAGATCACCGAAAACTTTAACAGGAGCTTTTAGCTGAAGAACCGTAGGCTCGTTCATAAATATCTGTTCAGCAGCATAACAGAGCTCTCCGACTTCATAAGTATCAAGGAAAAATCTCCGGTTTTCTGGGGCCTTCCAATTTCGAGGCCTAAGTAATGCAGATATAATCTGCGTGAAATTTTAAAAAAAAAATGTTTCATTCATGCATGCACACCAAATAATAATCATAATAACAATAACGTTACAAACTGCATTAGCTTGTAACCTTTTTATGCAATCCTTGAGGGGACCTTTGCCTCATGAACTTCTTCGTAGCTTGAGAAATGTCATTTGTTGGAATCATTCTTCTGCTTTCGTTTTCAAATTGGTCCAATGAGAGCTGTCTTACCATGCCTCCTAAGTTACCTACAGCTTCCTTAGCCACAACTACCTGTTGCAACAAATAGTAGAAGGGTTTATATGTTCAAAAAAAGTGAAAATAGTATGATTCATACATTATATTTGCCCCATGTTACGTTTTATACAAAAACTAACGTTAAATGATGGAAAAAGTGCCACAATTTTATTAACTAATCAGCCTGTTAACTTTCCATCCAGTTTTCATCTAATGTTATTATGATATTGCCATGTAAGTAAAAAAAAAATGCTAGGTGACCAAAAATCTTCAATTTTTTTTTGCAAAATTAATTGCAATCACCAATCAATCAATAAAAACAGGTCCTAGACCAGGGACCCCCTGGTTGTGGCTCGATTGAGTCTCAATTAGAACATCTACACAAGTTAAGATTTACAATGAAAAAAATTTAGGCATAATTTTGTAAATTCAACATATATATATGGGGTATTTTCGAACAACTTACTGCTCTTGGATGAAGGCGAACATCACCTTCATTCACACTGGCATCAGAAGCAGTGGCTGCCACTTGAGAATTATCATCCAATACGGATGTTTCATCTCCAGAGGATGGAGGCTGTATTGCTTTCCACAGAGCAGATGCAGCCTCGGCTTCGGCCTCTGAAGCCAACCGCAGTTTCTCCATAGAATTGGGGTCCATGCTGGTCAATCCAAACTTATATACTCAATTTCATAACAAAAATTTCAAAAATTAAAGGGGTAAATATCAATTAGCTACCAGAACTTTGAACGTTTTACAAATAGTTACCCGAACTTTGAATTTTCAATAACGACTACCTAAACTTTGGACAAAGGTGCAAATAGCTACCTCAATTTTGACACATGGGGCAAATCGCTCCCTCCGTTAAATTTTCCGTTAAATATGGACGGAAAATGACGTGTCAGCACATGATTGATCCATAATTTTAAAAACTCTATTATTTTTTTAAAATACTAAAAAAATCAGAAAAAATTCTTAAAAAAACTGAAAAATTAATAAAAAAAAATAAGAGTTTTAAATATAATATTTTTATTAAAATTATGAAATAAAAATAAAAATAAATAATTAGTTTTTTTTTAATTTTGTTTCATATTTTTCAATACAAAAATTATATTACAAACTCTTATTTTTCTTATTAATTTCCCAGATTTTTTAAGAAATTTTCTGATTTTTTAGTATTTTAAAAAAATAATATAGTTTTTAAAATTATGGATCAATCATGTGCTGCCACGTCATTTTCCGTCAGTCCATATTTAACGGAAAATTTAACGGAGGTAGCTATTTGCCCCATATGTCAAAGTTTAGGTAGCCATTTTGAAAATTCAAAATTCGGGTAGCTATTTGTAAAACGTCCAAAGTTCGGGTAGCTATTTAGTATTTAACCCAAAATTAAATCACTTGATGAAAATCGAGATAAGGTGACAAGAAATCAATCAATAGTACCTCACTCCACCCGATGAGGGTGGCTCGTCTTCCCCTAAATTTGACGTACTCACTCTTGTAAGCGTGGAATTGGGATCAGACTGGAATGGAGAATTTTCTGCAGCCAGTAAATCACCCAGCAGGACATCTGCAACAAATAATCCATCAAGAAATAACCTCAGCAAAATATGTCATAAATTTCCAATTTGGCGCCATTTAGAAGAAAAAGAAGGTTGAATTGTGGGACCCAGAGTTACCTCCTCGAAGACCGCCATGAATGTAAATACGAACCCCAACAGATGCGGCTGCATGGCGACAACGACGCATAAGCTCCAAAGATGGATCATGCTCGCTGTTGTTTCCTTTGATTTTGCTTGAGGAGGAGGTAACTAGTCCATGTCTATCCAACCAAACTCCAGCAGATGTGTCCAAAACTATATATATAAAAAGATAAAGTTAACTATATACATTGTTAGCATTGAAAAAAGTGTTAATTATCAAAAAACAAACCGAACTTTGAGGAAAAACCAAACAGCAAACCGAACTTTTTTTGTTAACAAACAACAAACCAAATTTTGAGAATTGAGCAATCAACAAAGCTACCTCAAATTTTTATTATGTTTGAATGAATTTTTCAATGTTTGAAGGAGTTATTAAGTCGTAATACCATTTTCTTAGAATACTTCAACTAATGTTGACTTAATAACTCTCTCAAACATTGAAAAATCCGTTCAACATAATGAAAATTTGAGGTAGGTTTGTTGATTGCTCAATTCCAAATGTTTGGTTTGTTGTTTGTCAACAAAAAAAGTTTGGTTTGTTGTTTGGTTTTTCCTCAAAGTTCGGCTTGTTGTTTGGTTAACCCTTGAAAAAAAATGCTGTTACAAACAATAAGGATTTCATTTTTATGACGGTTCTAAAAATGTTTTTATACTTTTTAATTATCAGAAATGGTGAAACAGAAGATGACCTGCAACAGCTGCTTCGGCTTCTACTGAACGCCCTCCCTTAAGGACTCCTCCAGTCACATGCAATCGAGCACCAACAAAGACCTAACATCATAAAATCTTACTCAATACAAAATTATAGCCCAAATTTAAGCACTCTTGAGCTGACAAAAAATAATCAAAAGGAAATCTGAATAAGAATGCAGAAGTTTACCGCAGCATGTTGGTACCTAGGTGAAGGAGATACTCCAGGAGCAAGAGTCCACTCCCATTGACCATTCCTGTGCATAAGAAGGCCATAAGCATCTCCTAATGGCTGCAATTACATCCAAAGAAGCGCCAATTCAAAGATATATCATTATCACGAAGAGAAATGTCAATGACTACTATGTTTCGTCAAAATATTTCCTTGTTGTTTGGACGAAAAACAGTGTCAATTGTTCAAAATCTTAGTTGCAACTTCAAATAAACAACATTTCATACCACGCCCGAAGTGTCCCTCCCACCACAAAGCAAAAACATCCCATCTGAGCGAGCACTGGCCGTCGCGTACCTGAAAGTTTTGTGCATAAATCTGTGTTTAGGACAGAGATTCTTGACAATAAATTATGTTAGTACACTTTCAACACATGAACTCACTTAAAAGGTAGTTTTCAAATTCCAAATAGAAAAAACAATTAGTGCCACCGGATTAGGAGGCAATTTTACTCATAATGGCCTTTCTGATAATACCAAAATTTATATATCGCGGTTTTCTACTGATACTCACATTCTTGCAGATGGTTTGTCACCTTCTGGATTAAGCTTAGCCCATACATATGGTTTCTGAGCAGTATCTAATGCCCAAGCATCAGATAGAACTCTTTTCCCTATAAAAAAAAAAATTTGACATAAGTAAATTTATTGCTACAGCATTTTCAGAGAAAGTGCAATACTAACCAATCAAAGAAACTGGACAAACACTTAATTAGGAATATCATATATACATATATATTCATTGTATTTGACTATCCAAGAGGCTGACTGACAACCATCTAGATTCTAGGCTGCATCACTAGATATGACCATGCCGGATCATCCTTAGTTACACGATTCAGAACGTATTCCAAATGGAATCAAGTTTTTCACAAACAAACTGAAGTATAAACAGACAATAAAAGGCTAAAACATTGGTTACTAGGCCAAAAAGCGAGCTTCTTAAGAGTCCATAGTATAAGATACTGAGAATTTCTCCAAAGAACAAGGCATGGTAGTTTTGGAATTAGAAGGGACCTTGAAGCCTTACCATCATTGCCACTGACTGTAACAATATATCTTTGCCCAACCAAGTCCATTGCATGACCATAGCGAGGCCCGGGACCCTGTCCTTGTACTACCACTCTGCACCCAAGTTGGAGAGGCAACCAATTAAGTGCTTGCAGTGAAACAAGACAGGTAACCTATTCAACTGAATTTGGCTAAAAAATTCTGCTGACCTGTGCCATTTGAACTTATCATTCGTCAGGTCGAGCACATAAAGATCATCAGTGGAATGCCCAGCAGGACCTATGCCTCCCTATGAGCATAAACAACTTGTCTGAATAAAGCATCTATTTAATCATACAACTATTATGCTGAAATTATTGAGTGCTCAAAAAAACCCAGAAGAAAATGCACATAAATATATGAGAGAACAATAACAAAATGCATCGAAATTTCACGATAAATTCAGTGTGAGTATAGACTTATATATGCTACATGTATTTGAAATCTCAATATTTTTTTACCATAATACTAAGCACTGGCTGAAGCAGCTATTAGCATAAAATTAGATGTTCAAATGAAATTGGTCTGTTTAGCAATAAGCAATAAGAAGAATTCCATCAGGAACTATGTGCAACAACGGTTGCAGTGTTCTCTTTCTCTAAGGTGGTGTTTATGCAATAGTTACCTGAAAAACAACCATAGTGCCAACAGCAGCTGCAGCATGTGCAGCTCTCGGGGAAGGAGGCTCACCCAGGGGCTTCATTCTGCATTAGAGGATAACATAAATATCAAAAACATTCAAGCAACATCATTTGAACATAAGATATTGTTAAAAAAACAGCAGATACCTTGTCCATTTCCTAGTTAGAACATCATAGGAATGCACCGAATTCGTAACTCCGGCAAGTCCTGATCGAAAAGAGCAAATATAACAAAACCTCCGCTAAGTCATTTCGAAAGTGTGAAAAAGTCACGTTTTTGAACTAGAATAGTTGACAGTTTCAACCACAGGCGAACTAAGCCAATACTCGTCAGTCTATTGTACAATATACGAAAGTATAAGCTAAATTGGTCAGAGGGCCAGAAACCAAAATCGAGTCGCAACATGAATCGATAATGAATCTCACACTGATACTCAAGAGAGAGGGAAAGAGAGAGATTACTAATGCCGGACGAAGGGCCGCCCTCAATGGCGGTAGCGCCACCGAAGAGAATCAATCGAGGGCCGTGGTCCTTAGTGGCGGCGACAGACGTGAGGGTGTGGCCGCAACGGGGGCCAGGGGCGTCCTCGTCGGAGTCCCAGTAGGTCTCCAATGGCCGGTAGGTGGGAGCAGGTTGCAGCCATGGCTTCGAACCCATCAGTCCACCCAACTCAGCTATATTCAGCAAGAATCAGAGAGAGGCACTACTGGAACAGAAAGAATATGAAACCCAGATGCAGAAGAGAGAATTAGATCGAGGACTGAGCCAGCGAGATGGTGGGACAAGGACCCGCAGTGGCCGGTGGGTTACTTGACTAATAATCGAGTGTCTGCACACCCAAAAAATCGAGTATCGAAAAAAATGGCACTTTTCGCCAGAGTGAAAAGTGCATGGAATGAATCATCAACGATGATGGATCGTCGTGTTTAATTTGATCAGATCAGAGATACAAAGCTGCCCATTTCTTTCTTCGCAAGTGGGGAGAGACAGAGAGTTGATCCAAATGGGTAAAGTCTTCAGTTTTTTTTTTCCTTTTTTCAATTCAGAGTCAAACCATAGGAACGCCGAGCAGAAACCTACTCATGCAATTCCTATTAGAAAATCAAGCTTTTCTTTTCTTTTTTTAATAGTCGTAATGTCGTAGTGATATAATGAGAAAAAATGTCGTAATTTATCATATATATAATATATAGTAACTGTGATTACATCGAAACAAGACATGCAACATGTTTCAGTTACATGTTTCTCTGCTTACAATACAAACTACATTGGACACGTCATAGCGAATGAATATATTATCTTAATTAACAAAGTTAATTTGTTATTTAAATTTTAGGGATTAAAAAGATTTGTAACTAAACTTAAATATAAATTATTAAGTGAAGTTATAATACTTTAATGGGTTAAATACTAAGTAGTTACCTGAACTTTGGACGTTTTGCAACGAGCTACCCAAACTTTAAAAATTAAAAATGGGCTAAAACTTTGAAGAATATGTAAATAGTTACCTCGTCAAATTTTCGACAACTTTCCGACGAAAGTTGACGGAAAATTGAACGGATGTAATTATTTGCATATTCTTCAAAATCGAGGTAACCCGTTTTGAATTTTCAAAGTTCGAGTAGCTCGTTGATTTAACCTTAGTTTAATCTCACTTAATTTCTTATTAAAAGTTGTGCATTAATCATCTTTTCCTTGGCATATAGCTCTTGCGGTTGACAGGCTTGAGACCCTTCACGTTGCCTCTCGTGCTGCCGTGCGCGACCAACGCCATGACCACCTTGACGTGGCCCGCCTCAATAGCATATTGCAGCGACGTGTACCCAGCGGCATCGACGCTGTCAAAGTCAGCTCCGTAGCTGAGCAACAGACGAACACACTCGATCCGGCCTTTGAACGCCGCCCTGTGGAGTGGGTCCACCCATTCTGGTCCTCAATGTTCACCTTCACCCCTGCGACAAGCAACTCTTCAGCGTGGTGACATCACCCACCCGCGCGGCTCTCTGAAGCTCATCTTCCAGATGCAATGCGCCATACAGGTGCTTGTGGACGTTCTCCACCGCAATGCCGTAGGCAGTCCTTCCGTCCTTGGTGATTACGGTTCTGGCGTCGAAATTAGGAATTTCTGATAAGAACTCGATAACGCCCAGATGGCCATTCTCGGCGGCACAGTGCAAAGGAGTCCAACCGTTGACGTCGACGGCGTTAGGGCTACCTCCGGCCGCCACGCAGAACTGGATCACCTTGACGGATCCGTTAGCAGCTGCCACGTGGATCGGAGTCCTCCCTTGCGGATCACCTCTATTGATGTCAATATCCTCGATTCCGCTGAGCAGAACCTCCATCAAATCCACCCTGTTAGTATCTGCAGCTTCCTGCAAGAATAGGTCAACGGAATCATCGCCGGCACGGTAACACCCCAAGACCGCCTTCAAAATTTCGACATTTCCACCTTGAATTGCTATCGAAACGAGACATTTTCCATCTGGATCTCGATAATTGAAATCTACGCCCGCACGAATCAATTCAAGAAAGATTTTTGCATCTCTACACAAGATTGCAGAGGTATGGAGTATGTTGAGCTGAGTTTCGTCACACCAAGGAATTGATTTTGTCAGCAGATGATCGATGCCTGCAAATTGCGTTGATTTCTGGATGATAAATTCAATCACTTGGAAGCCCACAAAGAAGATCAGAATCGTTGCATCCCCAAACACATGGTTTCCTGGCCAAGAAAACAGCTGTCGGAGTTCGTTTTCATGGGCTTTTCCCGTCGGAAGCATCGAAGATTGAACCGAGACATAATCAGGAGGGAAAGGGACGCTAGGATTATCAGAAGGAAAGGATATGAGATCATATGTTTCCGAAGATAAAGGTGGAATGATGGATAAGCACTTATTGAAGGTGAAGAGCGTCGAGTTGCTCGTCGAGAGAGACACCGCCACCGCCATGGTGTGCATAAGATTACTCAATCTGAAAGATTTGCAGCACTCCTCTCCCCTGTTGAATATCAACTCCATCTCTTTCACATCTGGATTTACTAACCTGTCCATGATGAAATCAAATTCCAATCGGTATCTCGTTTCTTAGAAAGGTACAAGATCTGAGAAAGAAACTCATAAATTTGCAATGTGGTGACTTTGACAATGTGAAGAAGATGAAGAAGGTAATGCTTGTTTTCCTTGACTGTGAATTTTTCCTACATAATTAAAGAATAGTTTATTCAAACATATCGATTACTTTAATTCGACTCAACCTTATTGGATTGTATGTCGGTTAAATAGCAAGTAGCTATCTGAACTTTAGACGTTTTGCAACGAACTACCTGAACTTTGAAAATTTAAAACGAGCTACCTCAACTTTGAAAAATGTGCAAATAGCTAGCTCTATCCATTTTCCAACGACTTTCCGACGGAAAATTGGACGGAGGTATCTATTTGCACTTTCTTCAAAGTTGAGCTAACCCATTTTGAATTTTCAAAGTTCAGGTAGCTCGTTGTAAAACGTCCAAAGTTCAGGTAGTTACTTGGTATTTAACCCGGTATGTTTCCCGTAGTCGCAGGGTTGTAGGACAGCATGATGTCATTGTTTATTCATACATATGTTGTTTATCCATTATAGCAAGAACAAACACTAACAGTCAGACAGAAAACATATGACTTTATAGGTGTTCCAAAAATGCTGCATTTTTTCATCTTCTTTCCGTGTCCCCTCCTCGTATTTACTTAGTGGGATCTTCAGTACACTGGCCTTTTTCCTCCTGTCCAACGAGCTAAGTGTGTCTTTGGTGGTATTATACTATTATATATACATCAACAACACAGCTTCTAATCTTTGATGGAGTTGTAACTCTGTTCGACAAAAGCTCTGAGGAAGAACGACGTCCGTATCTTTGTCATGGACTTGAAGCACCTCAGATCACCTTTCAGGATCTGCACTAACTATCATACAAGATTCAACATTGTATTATCGTACTGCAACTCAGATGGATGGACTCACCTGACTCATATCGGGTCTTCGGATTGAGGATTTGTGCACACAAAGCGAGGCAGCCAACAGCACGAGATTCATCTCCCGAGTGTTGTAGTTGTTTCCTAGACATGGATCAACAAGCTCCCTGACTTTGTTCTTTCGAAGCAAAGGCTTCGCCTGAGAAAATGGCAGGCAGAAAATCAGGCAAAGGAAGAAGTTTGAAGATGAGAGAATATATATATATATATATACTTACCCACAAAACAAGGGATTGCTGCGAGTAATCCAGTGCTCGACGACCCGTCACAAGCTCTAATAGCAATACCCCGAATGCAAATACATCCGTCTTTTCATCCACGATTCCGTGCAGTAAGTACTCAGGTGCAAGGTAACCAAATGTGCCCTCGAACTTGGACACGGTGTGATGGGTCCATTTCTCGGGTAACCATTTGGAAAGACCAAAATCGCATATCTAGTTTATAAGTTAAAAACAAAACCAGCGGTTACTATTAAGAGTACGGTTAATAATATAAAAAAAACGAACTTTGAGGAAAAGTCAAATAGCAAACCAAACTTTTTTTTGTTGACAAACAACAAACCAAACTTTGGGAATTGAGCAATCAACAAACCTATCTTAAATTTTTATTATGTTTGAATGAATTTTTCTATGTTTGAGGGAGTATTACGACTTAATAACTCCCTCAAACATTGAAAAATTCGTTCAAACATAATAAAAATTTGAGGTAGGTTTGTTGATTGCTCAATTCCAAAAGTTTGATTTACTGTTTGTCAACAAAAATAGTTTGGTTTGTTTTTTGATAACTAACCCTTAAGAGTATTATAGTGAAAAGTTTCATTTTGAGAGCACACAAGTTCAAATTCTGAGATATGTGGTTAAGGTGTTGAGACTGAAACTCATTGATAGTATGTAAGAACTCGAGTGAAGTGTCCAGTATAAACCGATATATTCACAATCATCAATTTAAGGAAACGTGTAAGAGCATACTGTAAATTTTCATTATTAAACACATGATATAATCAGTGTTATATGCATTGTGATTGACTATAATATGTATTTGAGTAAATGAGTTGTGTATTTCCGATCGAACCTGAGGCTCGAAATCTTCTGTGAGCAAGATATTTGCAGCCTTGATGTCTCTATGTATGATTCTCCTCTGACAACCTTGATGAAGGTAGAGCAATCCCTCAGCTGTCCCTAACCCAATCTTGTACCTTGTCCTCCACTCCAAGTTTCCCTTTAAACCACCTGTCCCTTACAGTTCTGATTAGCAACATCATCAATTCATAATAACTGTCATCACTGTTCTACCTAAGCTCACCATAAAGCACAGAAGCTAAGCTTCCATGGTGGGATAGCTCAAGAACAAGGTGCATTCCTCCTTCAACACCATACCCTACCAACTTGGCAGTGTTTTTGTGCTTGACATGGGCCATGATACCGAGCTCGGAGAGGAAATCACCAACCATTTCATCGGGCGTTCCTCGAGTCAGACGCTTAATGGCCACAACTTTGCCATCTCTCAAACACCCCTTGTATACCTCGGCATAGCCTCCTTTTCCAATAAGATTTTCTATCCAAAAGATATATAATTCAGCTTGATTAATTTAAACAATTTAACACATTATAATGCTTACCCAGATTGAAATTGTTGGTTGCGGATTGGAGGTCGGAGAGGGTGAAGTATTTCCACCGAGAATCAGAATCGAAAACGTTATCATCATCACCCTGTGTCTTGGCTATGAAACATGGTCCAATGGACATTATTTCTCTCATGCTGCTGCTTCTCCTCATTGATGGGGCTCTTAAAGTGTTGTTTGGATGCAGAGATGGAGGAGATTCTTTCTTCGATTTGTTCGTCAGTGACTGGACGAACCCTCGCCACCGCGATGCCAGTTTCGAACCTTGTCGAGTTTCCAGGTCCGATGTAGCTGAATCCGAGTCCGAGCTTCTCAGAAAATCCTCCAACACACAAACAGGGGAGAAGTTGCTCTGTTTCTGCTTCTCCATATCTGCAGAAACAGAGTTACCTCGAGAAGAAGAAGAAGAAGAAGAAACAGGAGTATCCTGTTTTGTCTGCAGATGAAACATGATCATTCGATTGAATTCATGAAGAAGCTAAGCTGCAAAACCATTATAAAGATGCTAAATCCTTAAAGCAAAACAAGACAGCCTAAGCAGAATCTGCAATTCGAATCCGACCGAGATCCAAATCAAATACTCAGTTCTTGAAATAAATCCAATAATACCGGGAATTGGGTCTTGCGCCTACCGTTGAGGAGTTTCCAAACTCCAAGAAGCACAATGAAGGATGATAGAGCTACAGAGAGATAGTTGATATGGAGTAAGACTTACTCGTATATATATATGTATATATATAATAGAAAGAGTTGATATGAAGTGTATAATACAATCGCATTGATTTCAGAAAATGATGTTCAGAGATGTAATGTCCAAGACAGAGGGTGCACAAAGAGACGTTAGCTTTATTCTTTATCATAAACAGGGGTTAATTATTTAAACAAAAAAAACTATGAGAAAAAAACAAAAAATCCAAAAAATCTTTTTGTTTTACAAAAAAAACAAATCAAACTTTTTAAATTGATCAATCAACCAACCTACCTCAATTTTTCATTATGTTTGAACGAATTTTTCAATATTTGAGATAGTTATTAAGTCGTAATATATACTTCAATTAATGTTGACTTAATAACCCCTCAAATATTGAAAAATCAACTCAAACCTAATAAAAATTCAAGATAGTTTTGTTAATAGGTCATTCAAAAAGTTTAGTTAGTTGTTTATAAAAAATAAAGTTTAATTTATCATTTAATTTTTACTCAAATTTCGGTTTATTTTTTTATAATTAACCCGAGGTAAAACTCAACCACAAAGGCTCTGGCTCTTTACCGCGCGTGTTTTAAGATGTCGCGCGTTGGGTTGGCACATCTGAACAGGCCCAACCCAACTGTGTTAATTAAGTTTCGGAGAGTCCCAGGTAAAAGCTCTGCAGCTGCTCGCCGTTGAAAATAATATATTTAAATCAACCTTTTCTCATGAATTATCTGTCTATTTACGTAAAACTAATTATTAATTTAACAAATAATTACACGTCATGATAATCTAGCAAGACAAGCCCATGATGTATAGTTTGCTTCGTAATAATTAGTAGAAGAACAAAAACATGGACTTTGTCTATGAAATGATAACCAGACATTCTTCACCTCCAAATCAAGGGAAGAAGAAGGGATACACCTCCCACTGTCCAACCAATCCACCTAAAAAAAGACACGTGCTTGGTGGTGCATTTGAGAATGGTATTGATATTGAACTTTGGGTGGGTTCACATAGAATACAAGGTCCACATTCGTCCAGCATAGACCAGGAAACAAGGTCCACAATTCGTATGTGTCGTGTCGTATGTGTATAAATAAATAAATTTTAAACGTGCATAAATGTGTGTCGTGTTTAAACAGATAATGTCTTAAACAGATCACACGTGGAACACATGTTAAGACACGATTAAATTTTTAAACAAATAAAAAGTTCATATATACACGAGACAAATCGTGTCACATGACAAAAAATGACATGAAATAAATAATACAATATGAAATTCACAAATTCTATAATTTAATTTCATAATCAAGTTTTAAAATCCAAATATACTTAGTCGTGTTTAATTGTGTATTTGCATGTTAGATGTGTTTAGACACAATTATTAATATTATCAAAATGGATAAGAATTGTTTAGACATGGTTATTAATCGTGTCGTGTCATTATCATATAAAATGTAGATCTTTTAATCGTGGCGTGTCAAAAATTGTCATTAACACACGGAAAGGACACTTAGGGTTGAGGCAATGGACAAAGCTATTAAGTATTAAAGGTAAGTGGAGCCTCTAACTTTTGGAAGAATTCAAAATCATTCTTAAATTTATTTATTACTTTATTATAACTCGTTTTACTAATTACAGTGTAATTATGTTTACGTCTAATAGAAAGCAAACCCTAAACGCAATTCAGTGTGATAGTACACGTGTTTGTTTGCATACAATTCTTTACAACAATTACGAAAATTTATATTAAAAATGATAATTATAGAAACAATTAATCCACCAAAACATATTACCGTATTCAATCCAACATTAACAAATTAATTATTTCATAAAATAAAAATGAAAAATGAAAATCGTTCTCTCTCGGTGCCGTGCGGTGTCGTTGTATCAAGTACCAACTTAAGAGGTTTTATATAAATACCAATACAACCTCCGATTATTGGTAGGATTAACAGAAGAGGCAGACGCACTTGAGCTGTGGAAATGAAGGAAGAGAGCCCGGAAAACCCTAAATCCTCTTCCAGGGTACGATTCGGAAACTTTTTGTTAATCCAATTGAATTTTGCAGTTCTGACTATTGATTGAGTTGTATTGAGGAAAATTTTCATATATCCTCCCCATATTTTATGTTTTCATCGCCCTTCTTTCTTTTTTCTTGATTGAGATGCGCTACAATTGCTGGAACTAGGGAAAATACTAGACTGTGATTCTTATCTGCTCATTGATCTCCAGAAGGTCTGCGTTTGGATGATTGATTAGGTTCATTGGTCTCTTTCGCCTTAATTTGATTGTAATCTTCTGTGGAGTTAGGGAAGCTTTAAAGTCTGAGGCTTAGCTCCATTTCAGCTTGCTTCCTCGCTTTCCTGATTAGGAAACTCTTGTTAAAGCTTGATTTGATTGCTCCGGTAATTGTCATTGTGACTGTGAAAGTGAAACTGCCGAATTTTGAGTGCGTTTTGCCAATAATTGCATCTAAATCCTTAAGAGTCTCAGACCCAAATAACTTCTTTATTGTCACTGATTCTGTATCCTATTGCAAAGATTTAATGATTAATAATGCAGCGGAAGCTGTTTGTTCTCCTGTGTTTTCTCTTCGGGTTTGTTTAGTTTGCCTCGTGATGCTGTTTTGTAAACTTGATCAAAATCCCCATAGTAATTCTGATATTCCCTGAATTTAACGGATAAATCAGTGTGATCAGTGGTTTCTTAGATAGGAAGAAGAATTGCTGAAACCATTTGGGACGTTGAAATTTGAGTTTGAGCACGCTTGAGGCTCAATGGACTAAAATTCAGGTTTGCTTGATGCTGTTTGGTTTCTTCACCAAACTTACACCTTACAATGCTCGTTGCCAAATCGATTCTATGTTGTTTCGGGAGTTCTGGAAATGATTGTTCCTGTGTTTTTGTTACTGAAAAAATTGATTTTATAGACATTGCTGGAAGAAAAAAACGGTTGGCATTGTTGATCTAGTTTTTATTTTTTTGAACAGAAATCAGTTTCAGTAGGCTCTATAGATTTATACACAGTGCAATGTGTAAAATGCTACAAATGGAGAGTGATTGATACACAAGAAGAGTATGAAGAAATCAGATGCAACTTCTCCGAGAATCCATACAAGTGCAGCAGAAAGCCTGGAGGTTCATGCGAGGACCCAGGTGATATTGAATATGATTCATCACGAACATGGGTCATAGACAAACCCAACTTGCCAAAGACTCCAAAAGGGTTCAAGCGGAGCTTGGTTCTACGAAAGGACTACTCCAAGTTGGACGCATACTACATTGCCTCTTCAGGGAAGAAAATGAGAACCCGTACAGAAGTCGCAGCATTCTTGGAATCGAATCCGGAACTCAAAGAAGTAGTTTCCATTGATCAATTCAGTTTCCATACACCCAAGGTGATGGAAGATACCGTTCCCGACTATGAGAAGAAGAGTGGAGGTGGAGGCAGTGCTTCTGAGAAGAAGGGTGGTGGTGGTGGTGGTGGTAGCACTAACAAGGTCAAAACTCTAAAAGATGTGTGATTGAGTTTTTCATTTAGTGTTGAGACCAACTTATTTTTGTTTTGGGTAATTTGTGTAGAGGTAGTGATCTCTGGGCATCAATTGAATTTGAACTTTGCCTTGGTTTTCTTTTGGGTGTGGAAAATGTAGTGAATCTTGCATGTTATTGCAGTCTCTAACTCTTGGTGATGCTAACTTTTGTAAGAGTTTGCAGTTTAATCAATTAATTAAAAAATGCTTTAATTTGAAATTACGTGATTATCATCACGGAATAATGTGATTATCTAAAGATACAAGAAAATGACTTAGGTTAATATATTCCATGGTTATACATATTTGTCAAATGTGATTATTTAGTTATACATCTTTTTTCACGTAACTAAATGGATATCTATCTTTGAACATGTGACTATTTAGTTACAACTTGTGTTTTTTAGTTACTCATGTTTGATAAATGTGATTAAATGGTCATTAAACTGACGATTTTGCCCATCCTTTTATTTTCATCATGCTTCATATTCATCTTTATGTTCTTCATGTACATTTTTAAGTTCTTCATATTTATCTTAGAGTTCATCTTATTCTTTATAAATCGAACCTAAAAATTCAGTATGAGTTTGTTTGAAAAAAAAAGTAAAAAATCTCATAAAAGATATTTGGATTTCGAAGAAGATTTTGAAGAAGAAGAAAAATTCGAGAAGAAGAAGATTTCAAAGAAAAAAAATCGAAGAAAACTATCATGAATAAACAAATGAAGAAAGAAGAAAAGTTAGAAATATATTTTTATCTTTTCATTTTATAAAAAATAATTTACTAAATAGTCACATATATAAAATGGTTAATAACTCCAATGGTACCTTATGTTTGGGTCATGTGATCGGATGGTACCGTATGTTTTTTGATGTGGTCAAATGATCCGTTATGTTTGGAGCATGTTGTCCTATGCTATTCTGTTAGTCAACCGTTAGATTTTTCTGTTAAATGGTCCATGTCAGCACCACGTTAGCGCCACATCAGCGCCACGTATATATATAATATAATATTTAATTTAAAAAATAAATAGGAAAAATAAAAAAAATGAAAAATTATACAAATGTTTTTAAAAAATAAAATTTTTTAATATAAAATTTTTTAAATATTTTTTCCGATTTTTCCCTATTTTCTCTCTATTTTTTCTATTTTTATTAATTTTTCTATTTATTTTTATTTTCCATATGCCACATCAGTGCCACGTAGCGTTACGTCAGCATTCTGTTAGTTAACATTGACGACAACAGTAATTTGGACCAAATAACAACATTGCGAAACATATAATACCATAAAACAACATAGGGGTACCATCCGATCACATGACAAAAACATATGGTACCATTGAACCTATTAACCCTATATAAAAATATGTAACTATTAATATATTGACACAAATAACTTATTTATTAAGTTCATACTTTAATATGAAATTACTAGAATGCCCCCATCACACGTCATTATTAAATGATAATTTTATATAAATACCTTTAAAAAAAATCACTCTAGTGTCAACGCTTTGTCTCGCATGCATGTGATGTCTTCTATCCTTTTCCCCTCTAAAATTACGATTCATTTATAATCTACTATTCAATGATTTACCATTCACAATAATAGTAAATAAACCATACACATTCAATTTTGTGATAAGAGAAATATCCATTATTTCATATATTAATTATTCTAAAGTATTAGACTAAAGTAGAATAAAAATAATTCATAATAATATATAATACAGTATCGTTTCGATTCATGCATGCTATGATGACGTGTTACGACGTCATTTGAGCACTAGAGTAATAACAGGTTAGGAGCTTAGGCCAGACCACTCTACGACGTCGGATTTGGTAAAAGTCATATTACACGCACCCCACGGCGTGCTATTATCAACTCATTTCAAACAAAGTGGCATGATGTTATCAAATTAGACTTTTTCAAATAATAGAAAACATACGCAGTCACTCACCCTTAATGTCTTCTTCTTTTTTTTGTAATATACTCACCCTTAATGTCTCTCTCATAAGTTAGCTTCAGAGGTGCGCAGGTTAGTAAATTGTAAGTAACAAAAATGACAAATCTAAAGAGAAATTAATGAGTGGTAATATTTATGAAAATGAGAGTTTAACGTTGAAAAAAATAAATTAAAATATTATAGATACTTGTAATTTCAACATAGGATATTTTTTATGGAAAAAATTGTCCCTTTTTTTCCGTATCTAACAAGAAAGTAAATTGAATGTAGCGGTGGGAAGAATTGAAAATATAAAGATTCAATCATCGCAATTTTTTTTTTTGGGTAGAAAGAGATTTTATATAATACGAAATAAAACAGAAAAAACAATAAGTACCTTTTCAAGGAAATATACTATCGTTTGAGTTCAAACTAGCTTTTAATTATAACGGATCGGGACTCGCATGAACTCATAGCATCTTTAAGTAAACTTAAACAAACTTAGAGTCGTAAATAATAAATTTGGTTCTTTGGTTGGTACTTATTCTTGCCAAAATATCTGCAACTGCATTTACTTCCCGATAGATGTGTCGTATCTTGAATGTCTTAAATTTGAGTAGAAAGTTTCTGCAATCCAAGATAATTGGTAAGAATTTCAAATTGTTGTTACAAGGATCTGAGATAAGGTTATTTGCAGTAAGTGCATTGTTTCCACATGTATAGAGTCAATCTCAATACTCAGCCCTAGTGATAGATCATCTCTGATGACCCATAGTTCAGCAGTTAAGTTGTTTGCAATTTCGATAGCTCTAGAGAAGTCGGTGATCCAATTGCCATTAACGTCTCTGATGACTAGTGGTGGGAAAACGGGTCATGGGTCGTGTCAGTGATCCTCTGACCCAAACACGCCTCGTGTAATATTATGAGTCAATTTTTCAAACTCAAACCTGACCTGCGTGTCAAAATGACCCGTCAGAAATGAAAGTGTTGGGTCAAATAGGCATGTTGAACCCTATAACACGCGGGTCATTTTGACCCATTTGACCCGCGCATACAAAAAAAAAAACTGTTATTTTAATATAATATAAAAATATCACGTGTTGACTCGTGGGTCAAATCTTCATACCCAAACCTGACCCGTGGTATCACAGGTGTTCTACGGGTTAGGTCAAAATGACTAATTGGTCAAAAAACCTAACCCAAACACGACCTGTGGCGGGTCACCCACGGGTTGGGTCAGGTGCAACTCCTACTGATGACGCCCCTCGCTCCTCCTTTCCCTGTTTTTCATTTGGAAGCTCTGTTTGTGTTGAGTTTTTTCCACATTGAGTTTGGTGGTTCCCATTTGATAATATGTTGTAGCAGTTTAACACCTTATCCATTAATTAAAGGTTTTAGATTTAAGTCCTGATAACAAAAAGATATTTATGATCAACATTTTATCCCTTACGGAATGACCAACAAACATGTTAAGGATGCTGCACTTCTGGCTAGGGGTGAGCAAACTACCTATTTGGACCCGGAACATATCCGGAACCGACACTTTGGGTAGGTTCCGAGTAGTAGTTTTAAAAATAGGGTAAGTTCCATAAAAAAAATCCAATAACCAATTTATTCGGTTTCAGTTATCTTATATGGATACTCTAAACTATCCGGAACCGGTTCTATATATCTATCTATATATTATTTTTTAAAAGAACTAAATAAATATAACGATACCACCATGAAGAGTCTTCATGCGCATGTGTTGATAATTGTAATAAAAGTTGTGATCTATGATGATATTTGTGTAAATGTAAATAAAATGACACTATTGAAGAATGTTATTAGTCACAACCGAACCAGAAACAGTTTTTTTTTTGAAAAAAAAAAAACAGGGTACCCGAAACTGTTTATACAAACAGGTTTCGGGTAGGGTCTAGTTTCAAAATTAAACGGGTAGGTTCCAATTCCAAATTTAAATACTCTGTTATATACTGGGTAGGTTCTGGGAACACCTAAATTTACAATGTACCCGTAATCGCTCACCCGACACTGCAATAAAAAAAAAAGATTCCATCCCCACCAGAAAAAGGAGCAAAACAAAACAGAACATCTTTTTGAATTGGGGTGTGTGTTATGAAGAAGATGAAACTTTAAGAAGTATCTTCTCAAAGTATATGCTTGTGCGTAGATATTTTTCCACCCAAAAACTGACGTTCTATAACTCATGATTTATATATATATATATATATATATATATACAACTAGTATGTTTAGGAAGTTAAATAATTTAATTTAAAATTTGGAAATCTTCAAATTAAATTATCAAGTCATTATCATGCCCTATAACTTTTATTTTTTATTTTTTAGAAAAAGAATAACAAAATTGTATGTCATTAACTACAGTTTTAATTTTAACTATATTTCATATAATTGGCCAAAAAAACGCCTATATTTCATATTCAAAATATCGTTTTTTATTATAGTATTTTTAAATTATATTTTTTTATCGTAAAAAATTATCTTAAATATTATAATATATTAATTTTAACCCAATCAAAATTAATTTAAATTTGATATACATATTAAAATTTATTTGTATGTTCACTTTAATATATATATATATATATGTATATTAATAAATAAATAATATTATATATATAATTATGGATCAAATATGATCATAATCATGAAGATAAAAAAATTTATTATTATAACCGCATTAAAAGATATTAATAAAAAAATAAAATTTTCATTTTTTTTACCACACTATGAAATTAACCCCTTGGCCTTGTGTATTACAATTAGTTTTGATTTTTAGTATCCGAACTTTTTTAAAAATAAAATAAAGGCATTGGACTCTTTTTGTCCACTTGCCCTCTAAGAATCCCTCTACCTCTACCCTACTATAAATTGGCCGCCTCATTGAAATCAAATTCTTCGTGTTCTCGATCTTCCTCTTCCTTTGTTTCTTCATTTTCTCTCTGGTCAAAATTCTGAAAACAAACACCAATTCGAAATTCCGCATAGCAAGGAACTACAGAAATTTAAGCCGACTGAAATGCCGATGGCAGTGGTAGCTCCTGCATCACCATCCGGCAGAGATCCGCCAATTCTGGTGACTGACTCGGTCGCTAAGGACGCCATCATCTCTTGGTTCCAGGGAGAGTTCGCCGCAGCCAACGCGATTATCGACGCTCTGTGCGGACACCTGGCTCTGCTACGAGGATCGGAGTACGAGGCTGTGTTCAAGGCTGTGCATCGGCGGAGGATCAACTGGATACGCGTACTGGAAATGCAGAAGTACCACTCCATTGATGACGTGGCGACGGAACTCAGACAGATGGAGTCGAGGAAACTTGCGGAGGAGAATACCATCGAGGTCGATCAGATCAAAAGGAAAGGGAATTTCGTTGCAGAGGAAGTCAAGGAGAAGGCCTGTTTGGACGACGAGAAAAAGGAGTTTCCCGTGAAAGTAACGGAAAGCAATGGTAGTGCTGCTGAGAGTGTCAATGACGAGGTCATCGACGAAGAGGATGATTCACCAAACAGCGACATCACCGATTCAGGTAAGTGCAGAGATTTACACACCTCAAGTCTGTTTCTTATAATTAAACATCGTATATAGTCAATCTATCATATCATTAAAAACTGTTCATCGTAATGAAGAACTCGACGAATTAGATGAAGATCAATGTCACAACCATAATCTCTGCAACTCCTACAATCGTACCTCTTCAGAAAAGGAAATTCGCATCGCTTACTTAATTTGTTTGAGATTTTTGAACAGAATTTCATTTGTCTGTAACTACAAACGTAATCGTTACAATTTCCAAAGAAGATAATGAAGAATTTGTCTCTAGAAGATTTTTCGTTTTCCAATATTTTCTGGATCGTCTTTCTTACTGCAACCAAAAGAAAAAATGTAGTGAAAAGGCCCGAAATAAAGAAGCCAGAACTTCAGGTGGAAGCTTCTACCGGAGTTTGTGGCTCTGCTCTTCTCTGATATTCGATTCGAATGAATGATAAATGATAATCAGCCTTTACTACATTATATCATGATGTGCACATGGCATTCCTCAGTTGGAGTCAGATTTCTTTCTTGAAATCATCTCCGTTTCTTAAGTTGGCAAAAGATGAGTATTTTTAATTTCTTTTTTGAGGAAAGGGAAAAAATTCCCTCAATTTTCTAATCTAAGCAACCAAAAAACGGGAAGGAGATGGAGGACACGTTCTCCTCTCCTGCTCAAACATCTGCATTTATTTCCTCAAACGAATTTTCAACTCTATGATGTCATTTTGGCGCTTTCTCTTGCCTTCAGATTTTCTCTTGTTGCACGGATCTATTTTTTTTAATCCTTTATTGAATGAATATTTATAAAATAATAATTATCAGATCTTATGCCAACTAGATCATATTTCGCTAAATTTCATTGATGTATCACGTCTTGTCTGCTACTATATCAGTAATTTAACTGAAATTTTAAGGGATAAATCCGAGGGTAGAACTTGACACTATTATGTTCTACTGTGTTCAGGATCTCAAGAATTAGTACACCCCGTGGTGGACAACATGGATTTGTGTACGAACCACGAGGACTGCGAGGCGCGCTCATCTCGGATCAAATTGACAAAAGGTTTCTCAGTCAAGGAGCCAGTGAAAGGGCACATGGCGAGTTTCTTGTCAAAAAAAAATTATTAAGAAATTTGAGTCTAGTTCAAGCAACGGATTCAAGAATTGAGATATAAAAAAACGTGTTGCATAATATTGCAGGTGAATGTTGTCAAAGGATTGAAACTATACGAGGATGTTTTCACTGATTCCGAGCTTTCCAAGTTGGCCAACTACATGACCGAGCTTCGATCCGCTGGACAGAAAGGGGAACTATCTCGTGAGTTTTTCTTCTGTTATTCCTTCATTTTTCGGTCGAATTTGCTTAGTTGGGTAGCAAAGAAGGACAGTCCAGTTAGTTGTTTATAGTATCCAATTTATGTGTCGGTCGGGTGTAATGTCATCTCAGTTGGACAGTGTTAATCTACAGGTGAAACCTACATTCACTTCAACAAGCAGATAAAGGAGAATAAACGTGAATTGCTGCAGTTCGGGGTTCCAATTTTTCGAGGAAACAATGAAATCGGTACTTGATGATTTTAGTCTGTCCAACTGTTTTTACTCGATTATTAATTATTCAAGAGTTAAAAGTTTGTGTGATTACAGATAGTAACCGTGTCCTTATGATTGCAGGTAATATTCAGCCGATTCCTGCACTTCTCCAAGATGTTATAGGCCACCTACTTCAATGGCAGCTCTTGCCTCCGTACAAAAAGCCAAATAGCTGCATTGTCAATTTCTTCGATGAGGTACTCTTTTCTTTGTTTGTGCTCCATTTTTTAGATTCTTAATGGGTTCGATGAATCGATAATAGATGAATAAACCTGAACTTTATATGCAGGGTGAGCAATCACAACCTTTTCTGAAACCGCCTCATTTAGATCAACCCGTTTCGACTCTTTTTCTCAACGAATCGACGGTGGTGCTTGGTCGATTTCTGGTGAGTGACAATGATGGTAACTACAAGGGACCCCTCATGCTTCAACTTCAACCAGGGTGAGGCCCTTAAACTTATGAAATAACTCCACTGTTCTAACACATGAAGAAGAGAACAGTAATTTGAAGAAAAAAATCATTTGCAGATCTCTCTTGGTAATGAGGGGGAAAAGTGCTGACTTGGCGAGGCATGTGATTAGCCCTTCTACGAGCAAGAGAGTCTCGATCACGTTCTTTAGGGTCCGTTCCAACTCTAACAACCCTTCGAGCCCACCATTGGGTTCAGTGCCCCTGTGTCAGCCTCCAGTCTCCACTCCATACAACATCCCAAATGGAGCTGCGGACGCTATCTATGAGGGACTCGACATTGTACCCCAATGGGGCATTAGTCCCGTGCCATTACTCATGCTAGCCCCGATTATCCCGACAGGTATACATTACCAAAATTTGCAGGGTGGAGGAACCGGAGTTTTCTTGCCTTGGAACAAGTCAGCCCGAAAACCCTCAAGGCGCCTTCCGCCACGTGCCCGGAGAGAGGACACGCTCCTCCTCCACAGCCAGCTGTTGAAACACAAGTGGTCAAGTCTTCAGAGTTTGAACCCTAAACCAACCCTGACTCGAACCATGAAGGCTGACTCCAAACAAGATTGTTAAAGGCTCAAGTGCTACTTGTACCAAGGGGTTCTACGTTTTCGATCATCTTGTTTTCTTTATTTGCTTTCCTGGGTGGGTTCTACAGTGCAGATCTGGGTTAAGTTGGATTGTTGGGTGTGGTTTAGATTTAGGAAGAGCTGCTGTAACTTAAAAAAATTCGGTTTTCTGTTGCTTTAAAATCTTAATTCCCTCAATTTGGATTTACATGTTTAAGTAGTTCTACTTGAATCATTGGAGTTTACTAATGGAACTATCCTAACTAAACTTTGCGAAAATGTAGAATTTACTAATCGAACTTTGACAAAAATTATAAGTTAATAGTTGATATATGACAAACACGTATATCTCCCCATCATAAGCATTTATCATAAATTACACGAAGTTAACAAATTGTATCTTTATATAAAATGAATTAACAATTTATTTAAAAATAAATTCAATTAACAAATACTTCAAACTCTCTCAAAGTTCAGTATCTATTTAGATAAGTATTTTTTTTTTCCAAGAAGAGATGGTTACTTCAAATTTAGAGAACTCACCAACACGAGAGAAATCACTTTTCTCGTGACACTACAGAAATTATATTTCCAATTTTTTTTTTTTTTTTTTAAAATTGTACTTTCGAGCGTAGATCGTCAAGACATACGCACATAATAACACAACTAATTTAATAATAAAAAAATACCACCCTATTTCTTATATCGCATGATTAAAATGATGTTATTCACAATTTTGAATGACTTTTCTGTTAAATCCATTTTACTCGAATCAACATGTCTCCTTAGAAAACCTCGTACTTATTCAACAAGAAACACCTCAAAATTAAGGTAAGCTTTCCATGTCAGCCTCTAAATAACAGAGACAATTTTGAGTTTCATCACCCTGTCGAATCTCGGAGAACACGTCATCTCTATTAATCGTATGAACACAAACCTCAGAAGTTAATTCAATGTCGGAATGTTTTCACTGCCTGCTCGATCCGTTTTCGACATAGTGGGCAATTTGTCAAATGGGAAGAGCAAGCCATGCAACAGCACATATGACCACACCTAACAACATAAATGAAATTGTAAGTGTTTGTTTTTGTTAGTTATGATTTTGTTTAGTCATACAATGGTGAACAAAAAGCAAAATTTTCTAAGTTGATGTTGAACTTACGGGACAAAAACGGCATTGTACTCTTGTTCCAGGCAAATCACACACAGATCTGGCATTGATCGATCCCTCTTTGCACATTCTGATCCATTTTCATCTACATATATATTTAAGAGAAGAAAAAAAAATGTATAAGAGAAAAAACTCAGTAAAATCAAGAGTTAAATTCCAAGGAGCTACCTGAACTTTGAACATTTTGCAATGAGCTAACCAAACTTTAAAATTCAAAACGGGCTACCTCAACTTTGAAGAATGTGCAAATAGCTACATCCGTCCAATTTTCTCAGCTGTTGAAGGAAATTCGTCGGAGGTAGCTATTTGCACCTTCTTCAAAGTTGAGATAGTCCGTTTTGAATTTTCAAAGTTCGGGTAGCTCGTTGCAAAACGTCAAAAGTTCATGTTGCTCATTGGTATTTAACCCTAAAATCAATAGATGTAAGACACAAGAATCTAGCATCACCTTCACCCGTTTTCCCTAATCGTTTTGCCGCCGCAGCTGCAAGAACCCTGCATATGAAAAAGATTTTAGGTCTAAGAAAATATTCAAAGCAGCAAAATGTAAGGCAGATAGTGGTAAAGGAAACTAGAAAAATGTAATTCTACCAGAAATATTATTATGAAGACTTTAAATCACCTTCGTTGTATTTCCCAACGGTGTTTTCTTTCTGAGATATACTGTACTACTCGTTTAACGATTATACAAAAGCCAATCACTGTAAATCCCATGGACGCATACTTGTACCACCTGACAAATAATACTAGGTTAATTCATTAATAAATGGGTTAAATACCAAGTAGCTACCTGAACTTTGGACGTTTTGCTACGAGCTACCCGAACTTTGAAAATTCAAAATGGGCTACCTCAACTTTGAAGAAAGTGCAAATAGCTACCTCCGTCCAATTTCTGACAACTTTCCAACGACAATTGACAGAAAATTGGACGTAGGTAGCTATTTGCACCTTCTTCAAAGTTGAGGTAGCCCGTTTTGAATTTTCAAAGTTCGGATAGCTCGTTGCAAAACGTCCAAAGTTCAGGTAGCTAGTTGGTATTTAACCCTTAATAAATTATACAACATGAAAGATATCCCTAACTTTGCACCTGAAAGGAAGAGAAGAATTACCTCGCCCACTTTGCCAGATTAGTAATGAGTTGGTCAATAGATTTACGAGAAACATAGAACGGGCCTTTGTGGGGACGTTGTACGCGCACAGTTCCAACATCATCTTTAACAGCCTGTTCAGAATAGGAAAACAGATTAAGACAGAAGAAACTTGCAGCATTCCAAGGACAGTGATTGCATAAAATATATCTGTATCTTTCTAGACAAATCATCAAATGCTGAACAGTCATTTATGATTCTAATCACCACAAATACAACTAAATAATTCAAGCACTGAAATTTGTAAAGAGATTCCAAAACAATATTCATTCAACACAGGTTTTGGCTCCATTCATAGGCTGATCCAGTTTTTTCGGTGTATATAGGTTGAGCCCTTAGCATTGTCATTTGTCACACACTTTTGATTCAGCTTACAGGGGATGGTAAGATTGCATTATTGTTATCCAAAAGTTCAAGTAACAACAGCAGTACTATGATACATACCTCACCAACAACGGTCAAGGAAGCACCAACAGGAAGAACCCTTTCAATCCTTTTGACACCAAGCATCTAAGGAGAGAAATAAAAAGAAAAAGAAAAACATAAGATACCATCAACAATCATTACAAGAATATGGAACTCACATTGACATTTAAGAGAGCACCACAAACCTTGAGGCCTTGAAAGACTTCACTTGCAAGGGATCGTCCAGACTCTTCAAACACTTCACTTGCAACAGTTAGTTCAAAACCAGAGGCACCTCTGGCCCCCATTATATGTACACGGCCAGTCCCATCATCCTAATGCGTATAATAAGTAAGTATTGAAATCTATAATGGATCAACCCCTTGAGATACATTAAAAAAACAAGTTCAGGCCTCTCTATGGAATTTTCACCAGATAGCATGAAAGAAAAAGACAATATTTATAGCTTACCAGATACCAAGGGACCTCTTTACTCATGGATAACATCAAGGCTGAATCTTGTATCCAAGAACCGGCATCATTGTGCTTCAAAAATTGTTGTTCTGCCTGTTGAAATGCAAACAAGAATGGTTATACAATCCATTATTTGAAAGAAAAGAAGAACTATAAGATAAAATAGTTTAACGGATGCACATTACTTTTCAAAAGAACATAATTACCGTTTCCTCCACTATTACACCTCGGATTCCACTATACTCGGAATTAATTGGAATGTCCGAACCCACCCTTCCAGAAAGTGTAACGATCAGAGGTAATACTTTATTTTCAGTATCCAGTAATTGGGCTAACATGTCAAAGATGCATAAAATTCACCAGTCAGCAGAATAAAAAAGATTATTTGCATACACCAAAGACCAATTGGTTGATAAAGATGTCTCTAGTGCACCCAGAAAAAAAAGACATAAATTTATATATATATAAGGAAATTGTGTTAGTTCCTAGTATGTATTCTGTTTGTGGTGATGATGGTGGTGGAGTTGGATAGTAAGAGATTCTCTCTTCGAGTAGGAGGAAGTAAGCATACCCAATTCCTTCAACTGGTTGACCCGAAAAACAGATTTCAAAACTTCTGCGTCCCTGCAACCAAGTAAAGCGCAAGAACACAATCAACAACAGTGCACAAGGACAGATTCAAAGGATTCGTGTGATCATGTTCTGATCATGTTTTCTTCTAATCAGTTTAAGTTGAAGTGCTATTAAACTCAGCAATTGGCATATCACCCCAAATACAGTCAAGACAATCAACAGCTGCTTCCAAGTACAGTAACTGAGAAAATACCTTCCGCTGCTTCTTCCAAGGAGGTAGAGCGCGGCAGCACCTAAGCAACAGCTCACACCACTCCAGGGAACCATTTTCACAGCGCTTCCTTATCATACGCTCCTTTCCGAAAACTTGTGCATAAAGAAGTCCCAAAATACCAAATTGATTAACGCGGCCAACCAGGCACAGAAGCGGGCAGCTTGGAGCTGGTAGGTGCTGATCGAAGTAGTAGATGGAGAGTCGAGGAAATCAACTGAAGGGAATCAAGAAAACTCATGAAGAAGAAACTTGAAGTAATCGAGACCTTTTGGCATCGGAACCAGCGAGAGAGAATCGGATGCGAGGAGTAGAGAAGAGGGTGAAGGAAAGAACTCTGCGATGATCGAGACGAGTGGCCGAGAGAGAGAGCTGTTTCCGATGTTTGATAAGATTGTTCTGGTCCTCTATTTTTCATTATTTACACTAAGATCCCTATAGTTTTAGTTTGGATAGACTTTTTTCCTTTTCTTTTCTGTGTTTTTTCTTCTTTCCTCATTATAGTCGATACTAACGAGTTCACAGAACGGACAGCCATGGCCTCTTCACTGTCATCGGATGCATCGCTCTTCCATAACAGCCTTCTTGCGATCTTCCTCATTGGGCCGCCGACCGCCTTCGCCCTCCAATTCCTCCAGGCCCCCTACGGAAAGCACAACCGTCCTGGATGGGGACCAACCATGCCCGCCTCCCTCGCCTGGTTCCTCATGGAAAGCCCCACTCTTTGGCTTACAGTCCTTCTCTTTCCGTTTGGCCGCCACTCGTCCGACTCCCGATCGCTCGTCCTCATCTCCCCATTTCTCATCCACTACCTTAACCGCACCATCATCTACCCTCTCCGTCTCAGACGCAAGGCCGGTGGCTCCAGATTCCCGGTGACCATCGCGCTCATGGCATTTGGCTTCAACCTCCTTAACGCGTACCTGCAGTCCCGATGGGTGTCTCATTACAATGATTACGAGGGTGACAGCTACTTCTGGTTGCGGTTGCTGGTCGGAATGGCGATCTTTGCCCTCGGAATGACGATCAATGTGAGCTCCGACGCGACGCTGGTGAGGCTAAAGGAGGAAGGTAAAGGGTATAAGATTCCGACAGGGGCGTTGTTCGAGCTTGTGAGCTGCCCGAACTATTTTGGAGAGATTGTGGAGTGGTTAGGTTGGACTGTGATGACTTGGTCCTGGGTTGGTTTAGGGTTCTTCCTCTACACCTGTGCCAACTTGGTGCCCCGCGCCAGGGCCAACCATAAGTGGTACTTGGAAAAATTTGGCGCGGAGTATCCCAATGGGAGAAAGACTGTGATTCCCTTCTTGTATTGACATTTTCAATGTTAAAATCCTCTCTTTTTATCTGATATTCTTGTCATATTTGTATGAACTATATGTATTTGGATCCTGTCTGCATCCTTAACATGCTGTGATTGTATTTGATCATTCTACCTGCTCCTTTCTGTTCCAATTATGGATTTTGCTAATTAGTTTAATCTAGATTATGGTGTGTGATGAGTTGGTATGTTGATTACCCCCCAAATAACTGTTTTTTTCAGTTAGATTTCTTGATCAACGCTTAGTTGCATATGTGTATCTGATAAATTGATGATCTTGATTTGCAGTTTGGGCGAGCAATGCAGATATATATATATATATATATATATAGGTTGATGATGAGTAATAATTCTGGTATATGATACTATGTGATGTTATTTCTAGTAGTTAAGAAGCATGTATGTTAACTGGACTCACTCTGAAGTATTATGATATTATCAGTTTTTATGAAGTAAGGAAAAAACATGACATTATTTGAGTTGGAATGGTATGCCACGGTTCCGGGCATGATTCAATCAAACTCATGATCATCAGAAGAAAGTATATGATCAAATTCTAGACACATCTCCATTGATGCATCCTATTTTGCTTCAGTGACATGCGATCTTGGAATCTGACTCTGAGTGCAGAGAATCATTGAAAGATGCTTATTTGATGGTGATGAAGACTGTTGTGTTCCTATGAAGAAGCCAATAGTTAAGGTCGGCGATAAGTGATTGATTTGGACGTTCTCTTGACACAGAAGCTGTCCGTCGTCACTGCTAAGCAAGGAAGCATCCAGATTTCTGGAGTAAAGATTACGACTCCAGACACTTTAGTGTAGCCTGCCTGGTCCTATTCTCTTCTGTGTTTCTACTCCATTGATGAATCTGCAGTAATTCTGCAGATGAAGTTGAGAATTCAGAAAGAAGCTCTTCACAAGAACATTTAAATCTTTCTTCATATGTTGGCTAATGTATTTATATTCTCAAAAATTTCATTTTTTTGTCTTCATGATTATTGGTGTAACTTGTGAAGTCTACCATTATGAAATGCAGTTAATACTGTTTCAGTTCATTTTTGTTAACGAGTTCATACTGACGACCCCATCGAATTAACAAGGTAGGTAGAAGTCAACCCGTCAATTGCATAACGTGGCTAAGCCGTGGACCCATCACCAAGTAGAAATTATTAATTGCATTATTCGTATTTTCTTCCTTCCCTGCTAAGAAATTTATCTCATTTAAATTTGTCGATCCATCAATAATCCCATATCCAACCTTCTTCATTGGCATCTCTTCCTCTGACCCGAAAATGGAGGAACCTCTGCTATCGGGTACGGCATACCCTTCAATCAATCCTTCTTCTTCGTAGAATTTATCAAGAAAGATCTAACATTCTATGTTTGTGGTACGGTGTGGAATTGCAGAGAAAAGGAGCGAGCTGGGAGACAAGGAGAGCGACAGGTGCAGTTCGTATCAGCACGTCGGTAGGAATAATTTGGTCATTCCCACCGCTTCTTTGGCCGGAACTGAAGTCAGCGTTGATGAAATTCGATCTGCTTCTGCTTTCTCCGATCGCTACCCACCATCGATCCATGCTGCCTTGGTCAGCTCCCCGGAGCCCGACCCCAACGGTAATTGACAATGCTCGATTCCTCCATTCCTCGTTGTTCATCCTTATTGGGCTATGTTCGTGCTTTGAACAATTTTAACTTGAAGAATGGTTTGCTTTTAATTTTAGTTTGAACCTTGCTACGCGAATCTTGCTGGATTGGGAACATAGTATTTGAATCTCTACTTCATATTTAAACCCTTGGGATATTTATAATCTAGTCTCTAACATACTGGTGTAGACCGTATAGATGATAATGAGTCATCAATGATTCGATGCTATAATTTTGAGCTGTGTCTGGAGGAAGATATTCATTTTGTTAGCTTGAAACAAATGAAATAGAGTTCCGAGATTAACGAACAAGGTCAATTAGAAGTGCATTCGGTTATGGCTGGAGAAGGCTGTAAAGAGAAGGGGGTTTCCCACATTAGGATCTAACTTTATTGTTCTTCTGCAGAGCAAGCAATTGTTTACCAGGCTGCTTATGGAGGAGAGCAAAGAGGCGAATTTCAGAGGTAAGATTCCATGAGATCAGATTTGTTTTACTAGACCTATCCAGAGGAGATGATATAGAGGAAATCATAGAGATATTACATATTTCCTTTTCGATTGAACCTACAACTTCAAGATGACCCTTAGGTTTTTGTACACTTTTTACCTGACAAAATCATCTGTCATGTAGGCAAGTTCTCGATGAGGTAGAGATACGTGAATTGCTCATCGATCATGTGGGCCACCGCTGCTGCTGGGGTAGTCGCCCTGCTCGTACATGGAAAATTCATGCTATTGAAGACTGCAATGTCTATGTGGGAACTTTAGACACTTTTATAGAAGAGAGGGAGACTGTGAAAGAAACCGAGCCCTTCCGTGGTGCCAACTTTGAAAAAAAGGACAAGGGTCCTGAGCTTGGGGTATGGGAATTGGATCTCCGTTCTGAGTTTCCTGTGCTATTCATACCTAACAAGGAAACAAGGACACCTATCCCAAACTCTGAGACTATTGAGAAATGCTCAGGTTTGGCTTCTGATAATCAACAGTGTCATTTAGATGGGTTCAGACAAAAGTGGACTGTTGAGTTACTTAAATATGTTTTTTTTTTAAATTATTTTCTGGAAGGTTGTGATGGACGAGGAGACCGTGTTTGTCAGACATGTAATGCTGATCAAGAACCTGGGTACTATAAGGAAAATAAGATGACTGAGTGCCCTGGTTGCCATGGGAGAGGTTTGATTGCTCATAGAGATGGATCTGACTCAAAGTAAACTCTTTTCCTACATCAGATAGATTATTATAGTCTGAAAACCCAAATTTATCAGTTTGTTTCATTTGAAATTCAAGCCTTAAGTTGCACGGTTCATCGAATGCCATGATTTCTTTGTCAAGTTTCTGAATTTAAAAGTGCATGCACACTTGCTATGTAATAACATATCGCATAACGGTGATATGCATTATTTCTGCAGATGCTTGAAGTGCAATGGTAAGGGGAAGATCCCATGTGCAACGTGTGGATCCCGTGGACTAATCAAATGTGAAGCATGTCACGGAAGTGGGTCTCTTCTTTCCCGCACCATTGCCGTTGTAAAGTGGTGAGTTTCTTATATCCCCTTATTCAATGGTTTTTGTTAAGAGTCCCACATTGATTATTAGAAGGGTTAATTAACAAGTTGAGCCTTGAGTTTAGACAATTTAGCTAAACTTTTTTTTGGACTATTTATTTTTTAAACTTATACAAAGTTACAATACTCTTAGTCCTGTCTAATTTGCTTTTAAACAATGACGGAAACTTGCACGTTGTTTGTTATCTTGCTCTGTTCTGTGTAAATTGTTAGCTGAACTTTGAAAAAAAATGCAATTTGCTAGCTGAACATTATAAAAATATACATTTTGTTAGCTGGATTTTGCAAAATTTCAATTTGCTAGTTGAATTATGATGACTCGTGATAGATATATGCATGCCATAATCACCATTTAACAACAAAATAGACTTAAGCTCTGGCATATTGCAATCTTGCGTAAATTACAACCAACAGTATGTCCAAAAAATAATAATTAATAAATTGTCCATCCCCAAAGTTTATGAAATAAGTTAAAGCGGTTGAAAATATCACTGTGACAAATAACAATACCACACCGGTGGTATAATACAAATTTGGGCACCATATATACAACAGGGCTATCAACTCCTATCACCAATTGGTTTTAGGATGAAAACCCGAGTTGTATAATGTGGTTGCTATTTGGGTGTGGCTCGGCACCGATATTGAAATTTAACATGGTATTAGAGTCCGGTTCCATTTGACGGTGTTAGGTTGTTTCCCGTTGTGGGTACCCGATGTGGGTTTGTTGTGTCCCGTTTACTCCACGTACCAGAATTCGGGTCGGACCTGGACGTGAGAGAGGATTTATTGAGTCTCAACCCGTTTGGATTAAAATGTGCCGGTGCCGTGTCTTTAAACAAAAAATACGAGTTGTCACAGTACGGCTGTGACAAATAACAATACCACACCGGTGATATAATACAAATTTGAGCACCATATATACAACAAGGCTACCTCCTCCTATCACCAATTGGTTTTAGGATGAAATCCGAGTTGTATAATGTGGTTGCTATTTGGGTGTGGCTCGGCCCCGATATTGAAATTTAACAAAAGCTGCATACTTTTGATCCTTTACAGGAGAACACTGTCGACTCGCAAGGTAAGTGCCACAAGTGGAGCCGCATCGGTTCCGGACGAGGTGTTCCACCAAGCTAAAGGTGTCCAACTGTGCAACACACAAGCATATCAGTGCACCCCGGCCTTCTTTGCCGATTCCTATTTCCTCAACAAGTTCTCGTCGGAAGTCATTGCAGACCGATCCCCTGTGGCTCCCACTGCTCGAGTCATATGCGAGCGTCACACAATCTCGGTGGTGCCAATGACCCGTGTCACGATGAGCCACAGGAGCCGCACCTTCAGCTTCTATATCATTGGATATAGCAGGGAGGTTTATCTTAAAGATTACTATCCTTCGAGGTTCTGTTGGGGTCTATGCCCTTGCTTGGAGTGGTTGAAGCTGTGAGGAGACTGAGTATTTGTTTGCTTTTCTATGTTGATTTTGAATTGAAACTCGGGTCGGTCGTTATTGATTGTGGAGATTTGTGCTCTTTGCTTATGTATAATAACGAATAAAATGGGAGATTTCTAACAAAATCATAGTTATCAGAATCGGACAGACATTCGAATCCGTGAGGGGGCGGTTTCCGGTTTGTCCGGTCAAATGGATGTCCTTGGCTGCAAATACCTTACCTCGAATAGTTGAGTTAGGAGCTTCCCTTGCCGAGGCGAACGAGTTGAACAGAGGCCGAGGTTGAGGCGAGGCTGTCACAGCAGGCCAAAGCCGAGGTGAACGAGCTGAGTGTTGAACGAGTTGAAGCCTAGACAGAATGAAGGAAGAAAGAAGTCACATTTAAAATCGGGAAAAAATCGGAAACCGTCCGATTTATAGCGATTGAACATGATTCACTATTCATTTTGATCTTTTGTACGAATCAGACCGTCCGTCCAGCCGGTTCACGGTCGGATTCAACCCAGTTCGATTCTGATAACTATGGATGAAATCACCAAAATCAGAAATAGTGGACTCTGTGTCGAAAGTCGATGGTGGGACCAAGGAAGGAATAGTTAGGGGCCCACGGGACAGATATAAATCTAAGGGTTAAATAACAATAAACTACTTGAACTTTGAACGTTTTGCAACGAGGTACCCAAACTTTAAAAACAAACAAAATGATCACCTAAACTTTGGACAAAGGTGCAATGAGCTACTTCCGTCCAATTTCTGACGAATTTCCGACGAATTTCTGTCAACAGTTGATGGTAATTTGGACGGAGGTAGCTCGTTGCACCTTCGCCAAAGTTGAGGTAGCCCGTTTTGATTTTTTAAAGTTTGTGTACCTCGTTGCAAAACGTCCAAAGTTAATGTATGTACTTAATATTTAATCATAAATTTAATGTGTCAGGTCTTTCCAATTTCCATAGTTGCTACGTTTTTTACGGAGGTTTAAAATATGTCTAAAAGGTATTTGAAAAACAGATATAATTTTAAAAAAAAAATGTATATATGATATAGTAATAATTGCATTTGAAATTCACTTAGTTTACGTTTGTCGCATGGAGCACCGATTGATTTTTTTTCTTCAATGTGATTTGAATATCGCTATTTACAGACGTGTTTATATTTTTTTTGAGTTGATCAGTCTACCTATCTACTTGTATTTAGTTGTGTTGCTCTAATCTACTCTAAAGTGACGAACCTTTTAGTTTGTGTGTCATTATACGGCAGAGTTACACATCTTTTGGGTGTTAGTTTTCAAGTCATTATTTAATATTTATTATCTTAACTTAATAAACAAACAAATATATAACATTATATAATGGGAAATTTCCCAATTGAAGAAGACATTGGAATTTATTGGACACTTTCGAAATTCAAAAAGAAGGACTACGAAAGGATGACAACGCGGCGTTTGGTGATCTGAGCCCACAACATCTCACATGATGGATGGACAATGCCGCACCCTATCATTGCCTTCTCTCTATTAAGCAGGGACTACCCACGTACACGCAATCAAGTCACAAGTAATTCAATAATAAGTATATGAATAAATTAAAATGTTATATTTAAATATTATTTATTTGTAAATAATAACTGTCAATTATTATTATATTTAAAAGTTTAAACATAAATCAATCATATACTCATAATAACTACAAATATAATTAGTGCGACTATCGAAATTAGGCGGCACTCAGAACGTAATCGGATTCTGACGATGTTAGCCGACGGCTTAGCTCTCGATGCTAGACGCGTGGCAGTTGCTGAACATGAAATTGTAGAATTGATTGGACAGATTTCTCAGGTACACGTGGCGAAGATCCATTCCGATCCACACACGACAGAATCTAGTTACAGAGAAGGTTGGTCTGACAACAGAGGTTGTCGTTCCAATCAACGTGCCATAAAAACTAATGCATGAATCATGAATGGAATTAACTTACACTTTCGAAAATTTAAAAAATGCATGAATAGAAACATTTTTTTGGGCCAACCATGAATAGAACTTAGATTTTCGAATATTTTAAATTAGTCGGGGAAAATTATGTTTCAATTTTTTTTTTTGGCCAAGTATTATGTTTCAAACTGAGTTAAATAATTGAAGAAATTCATGTATTGACGAAGGAAGCTCAACATAATTGAACTTACAAGCTGCCCTATGTTACCCATCGTACATAATGCAGAACTAAAAGAAAAGAAGAAGCAAAGAGTTCGAAAATATCAAACACACCCTAAAGTTTTAATGTAACTAACTTAGGACCTAATAGTTTTATACTTCAACATTCATCTTCACTTCTCTTATCTTTTATTCCTCCTTTTCGATCTCCCTTCTATGTAAATTCTTCATTCCAAACCCCTGAAGTAGTCGTTCCGTTTGTAGCTTTCCCAATGCCTTCGTCAATAGGTCCGCAAGTTGCTCGTGAGAAGCCACATACTCCGTGCGAACAATACCTTCTAAGATCTTGTCCCGAACAAAGTGACAATCGATCTCGATATGCTTCGTTCGTTCATGAAAGGTAGAATTTGCCGCAATTTGGATGGCGGCTTTGTTATCGCAATGTAAGACCGTTGATGTGTTCGAACCGAAATGAAGCTCATCCAATAATCCACGCAACCAAACGATTTCGGAGACCGCCATTCCCATGCTTCTATACTCGGCTTCCGCACTTGAACGAGAAATAGTTGATTGTTTCTTCGACTTCCAAGAAACCATAGCACCTCCCAATCGTATGCAATATCCCGTTACCGATTTTCTTGTCATTGGACAAGAAGCCCAATCACTATCACAATAAGCAACCATGGACCTAAAATCATTCTTCTTCGGAAAGAACAATCCCAATCCCAGATTTCCTTTTATGTACTGAATTATCCTCATCGCCGCACTCATATGAGATACCTTAGGATTGTGTATGAATTGACTCAAGAGATGTACCGGATAGGCAATGTCCGGTCTAGTCATCGTTAGGTAGAGAAGACGTCCCACGATCCTTCTATAGCGATCTCCATGCTCGAGTAATGAGTCTTCGACTTTTGTCTTGGAGGAGGTGTCATGCTCGTGAGAGGTCAACTTGACATTTTGCTCTAGAGGAGTGGTTACACACTTTGCATTGTTTAATCCCGCATCCGCAATTAGCTCGAGAGAGTATTTTCGTTGACTAAGCACGATTCCTTCTTTCAAGCGTGCCACTTCCAATCCAAGAAAGTATCGCAATTCACCCAAATCCTTAAGTTTAAAATTATGCTTAAGAATCCCTTTCAACTCATCTATCATCCCGATATCCGACCCCGTGATCATCAAGTCATCAACATAAACTAATATGTGCACTTGATTTCGACCCGAGAACTTGCTAAACAAGGAATAATCAAATCGACTTTGAGTGTATCCATTGCTCAAAAGACAATCGGTCAATTTTATGTTCCATTGTCGGGAGGCTTGCTTTAGGCCATATAGAGATTTCCGAAGTTTGCATACCTTCTCCCCTCGCATACTCCCATCACCGAATCCTTGAGGAATCTCCATGTATACATCCTCATCCAAGTCTCCTTGCAAGAAAGCATTGTTCACGTCCATTTGGGAGATGGACCAACCTTCGGCCGCGGCGATTGATAGAATGGTACGAACGGTAACCATCTTGACCACCGGTGAGAATGTTTCGGTGAAGTCGACACCTTCCTTTTGGGTATATCCCTTTGCCACGAGCCTAGCTTTGTATCTCTCAATGGTTCCATCCGAGCGATATTTCACCTTGTATACCCATTTACAACCAATGGGTCTCTTATCATGGGGTAAACTAACCAACTCCCAAGTATTATTTTCTTGAAGAGCGGTAATTTCTTGTTGCATTGCCTTGATCCATTTACCATCTTTAACGGCCTCACTAAAAGAACGAGGTTCAATTACCTTGTCCAAAGCGCTAAGAAAACACATATATTCTCTTAAAAATCGCTCGTAGTTCAACGTGTCAAATGATAGAGCATAATCTTTATGCCAAACGGGCGGTCCTACACGACGAGTTGAACGCCGAATACCCACATTCGTATTCTCCTCCTCCTGTTCTGTTTCTGCCTCATGAGTTGGAACATCCTCAGTTGTTCCATTGCCTGAAGACTGCTCTTCATCAATGGCGTGACCTATTGCATCATCATGTGTCTGCATAATGTACATAATTTGCATCTGGTGACCACTCCTACTCAGTTCGTTCCCCATTCGTCTAGAGTTATGGTTGCACCTGCTGCTTCCTTCAATAATCGGTCTTGTGATGTTATTTCGATTCCGGATGATTTGATTTTGTGGCATCGTCGACTTGGTCATGCTTCTATACAAAAATTGAAGCATTTGTTTGGATTTGACACTCGTTGTGCCTCTACTATAAGAGATTGTTTGGTTTGTCCTTTGGCTAAACAAACAAGGTTACCTTTTCCGTTGAGTAATAGTCGATCGAAGGCTATATTTGATCTCGTTCATTTGGATGTGTGGGGTCCGCACAGAATTACTACGGTTCATGGACATCGATATTTCCTCACGATTGTTGATGATTATAGTCGTTCAACTTGGGTCTATATGCTTCAACGAAAAGACCAAGTATTCTCAATCGTTCGTGATTTCATTACTCTTGTGCGGACTCAATTTGGTCTCCTCGTCAAGTGCTTTCGAAGTGACAATGGAACCGAATTTTGCAACACTTCAATGCAGGAGTTACTTAATAGTTTGGGTATTCTTCATCAAACAAGTTGTGTTAGAACTCCACAACAAAATGGAGTGGTGGAAAGGAAGCACCGTCATTTGTTGAACATTGCGCGAGCCCTAAAGTTCCAAGCCGCTATCCCGGATCGATTTTGGAACTATTGCGTCCTCACAGCTTGCTACTTGATTAATTTGACACCATCATCAGTTTTGAATGGGAAGACTCCCTATGAGATCCTACACCAAAATCCGGTTGACTATCGACATTTACGCACTTTTGGGTGCTTGTGTTTTGGAATGGATACTAATATCTCGGACAAGTTTCGACCTCGATCCATTGAAGCTGTGTTCCTTGGATATGCTGTTGGACAAAAGGGTTACATCCTATTGAACTTAGAAACGAGATCAATATTTGTTTCTCGTGATGTCACATTCAAAGAACATATCTTCCCATTCCGGAATCGTGAGCATTTGACGGAACTGCAGGGAGCTCAACCTCAGGTTGTCATTCCTACTCTCATTGGTGAAGACTTTGATCTACCACGCAATGACACATATCCGGTTCACATGCAGACACATGATGATGCAATAGGTCACGCCATTGATGAAGAGCAGTCTTCAGGCAATGGAACAACTGAGGATGTTCCAACTCATGAGGCAGAAACAGAACAGGAGGAGGAGAATACGAATGTGGGTATTCGGCGTTCAACTCGTCGTGTAGGACCGCCCGTTTGGCATAAAGATTATGCTCTATCATTTGACACGTTGAACTACGAGCGATTTTCAAGAGAATATATGTGTTTTCTTAGCGCTTTGGACAAGGTAATTGAACCTCGTTCTTTTAGTGAGGCCGTTAAAGATGGTAAATGGATCAAGGCAATGCAACAAGAAATTACCGAATTATCCTCATCGCCGAATCCTTGAGGAATCTCCATGTATACATCCTCATCCTTTTTTTTTTTTTTGATGAAGGAAGCTCAACACAAATGCACCGGTGGTCAAGATGGTTACCGTTCGTACCAATAGTTCTCGGATGCAAATTATGCACATTATGCATGCGAGAACTATCAAACCGACCAACCTTCAAAATGTATAATCCATTATGGAGTGCTCCAATTCCCATGAGTTTCCCACTTGAGAGGTCCTGTAATATGGCCATGTTGGGAAGAAAAACAACGGTGATCCCAAGCTCTTTCGTCAACTGGGACACCGAAAGCAAATTATAACGAAAATCAGGAGCAAATAACACTGTGGTGAGTTGCAAGCTACCTCCAAGCCTACATGAGCCACAATGTGTTATCGGGGAGGTCGCACCATTGGGCAAATGAACCTCCTTATTCAAGGAGTCATGCTCTCGTATATCAAACAGTCGGTCTCTTTGACAAGTCATATGGTGTGAAGCTCCACTATCAATGATCCAACTATCAGTAGGACTCGAAATAACTGAGCCACAGGATAATGTAATTATATCTGTTGTCGTTGCCATCATAAGAAACCCAGCAAAATAGAACACCTGGTTTTGGCAAAACCACAAACACCTTGTGGGCAATTGTTGGTGAGAACGAAATTGACAACAATTGGAAATGTAGCTCGGATTACTCCACACAAATGGCACACCGAACAGACTCCTAGTGCCAAAGAGATTGAACCCAAGCAAGATTTAATTGTAGATACTACAACTTCTCCTCTTCTTTTCGAGTAAAGAAGTGGTAGAAGAAGACGGCGTACTCATCAAAACAAGCAAGACGCAACAAATTTACCGTTGCTCTGATACCATGAAGAAATCCATGTATTGATGAAGGAAGCTCAACATAATTGAGCTTACAAGCTGCCCTATGTTACCCATCGTACATAATGCAAAACTAAAAGAAAAGAAGAAGCAAAGAGTTCGAAAATATCAAACACACCCTAAAGTTTTAATGTAACTAACTTAGGACCTAATAGTTTTATACTTCAACAATAATATAGTAACATGCATGATATATATATATATTTCACATAGATCACTAAGTTATAAGTTATGAATTTTGTTGAGTTCTTGATGACTTCAGTTTTAAATCCGTGCAATGCTCCTTACCTCTTCAATGACAAAAATCAACCTGTTTTCTAGGGAATAATAATGTGTATATGTAAAAAGTAAGTATTATTAATGATGTAACATTAAAATATTTATAGAAATACTTAACCTAGGTGCATGGTTAGCTCCATATCATGATTAGTTCTTTATGAGACTGACACATTAGACCACAATAATCTCTTATCAAATTATAGTAATTTCCTTCCCAACTTTCAGCGTCAAATTATTCGTAATTTTTCAATTTGAGGTATTTGACTGTTTGAGAACACGTCCCTCTTCTTAAAAGTGTGGACAGAGCACGAGCTAAGAAGTGCACTGACTTTGAGTTATCAACGTCGGATATCCATTAAATTTAATATTAGAAATAATAAATTATTTCAAAAAAACTTACTTATCATAATATTTTATAACTTAAACCAAATTAATATAGATTATTTTCTAGTTCATCTATTACTATTGTTATGATATTATATTCTTTTTGGCCCCTATAATTATCATAGTAGATCACATGTATTACACGAAAATCAGTCTTAGAGACAAATTTTTCTGCCTTAATTAGTTTCATCTTCATCATACCTTAAATATATCAAGAGTTGTGTCGTGTCATGATCCAAATTATTCCTACAATTCCTTAATCGTCAGCTTTGCGTAATGACAAAAATTTACCCTATCCAATATCCATTAACAATGTCTTTTCATTTTCTTTTACTTAAAATAAGTCTAGCTACTAGGAAACAATCCATTTCACGTTTAGGAAAAACGTGCACTAAGCTAATTACAATTAATTAAGGATTAATATTACTCTTACTTATTAATTAAAGATAGTGTCTGTTTCATAATTCCAAATCTTGGATAACCCTAATTAAGAAATTCGAGATAGAAGACTAAACACAGTAACCACCTCTTCTTTAAATTGTACCAACAAGAGGGACACATGACCCATCTATATTAATTCAACACAATAAACAAATCAAACGATTTCTATATACATTTCCTTACCATTAAAGAAATCATGAAAAGGGTAATTCATACTTTCTTAGAATACTTCTAAGAGACTTGTGAGTTTTGAATAGCAGTATTATCATAACTGGACCGGTGGTCTGACCGGAAACTGAACCTATATCCGGTTTAATTCATCTAAAAGATCGAAATGCATATGGACAGTGTTTGAACCGGGTTGGATCGATAGATTTTTGGAAAACCAATCGGATTTTTTAAAACCGACAAATTTCCGGTTCTAGTTTTTTTTTGGGTGGTTTAAATTTTTTGTGTGGGTGGTTCTCTTCGGTTCGACCGATCAACTTCTTCAGTTTAGAAGTTATGTTTAAATTTTAGACCTATTGTGTTTGATATTGAGACTATTGTACTATGTATATTCAAAGTTTGAGGTAATTATGTTGTGTTATATTGTGTTTGAAAGTAATGTGTATATTTGAGACTATATAGTTTGTGTATGTTTGAGACTATGTAGTTTGAGAAAATTATATATGTGTTTGAGCCTATAGTTTGTAATTGTATTTTTAGTTGTTTTTTGTGAAGAGTGAACCGCACGTCGAACCGAGTTCGATCAGATTGGATCGGTCAAATCGGAAACTGACCTCTCACCAGTTCGAGTGCCGATCCAGTTCTAATAACACCGTTGAATAGTTACCGAGATGTGAATGAGTTAATTTTTCACGTTCGTGCAATTATAATTTTAATAATTTTTTATTCCATCCTTGTTTTTACCTCCCTAAATTTAAATCCTTGTTTGTCATATACGATAAAAACCCGATTTCAACGCTACCATTATACCATGTAAATAGCAAATCGATAACAGACCAATTCATGTAATATATATATATTATAAATAGTAGAGAGATGTGATTTGTGTGCTACATGTGATTAATTTTAAGAGTAGGAAGAAACAAACTACGAGAAAATAGAGGTGGTGACTGAGGATGGAGTTCCTAAGAGATAGGAATAATGGGTTTTTTCTCAACTATATATTAATGCTATGAAATTTTAATTTTAAAAATTCATTTTAATTTTTTTTTGAAAAAATATATTTATATTTACTCTAATTTTTACTCCAAAATTTAAATATTGGTTTCGACCTTTATGAAGTATAGTAAACACCAAGAAGGTAAAATAAAGTTGTTCATATAAAAAGAAAACTAAAGATTTGGAAAGAATTTAAAATGATTGAAATGGAATTAACAAAACTTTGCAAAATTATAGTATACAGTTAGAGTAATCCCAATAAATTAGTATATATATATATATATATATATATATATACTTATTTATTATTAGTAGTAGTCAACCTGATAAAATATTATTCTTAAATTTTCCACACGGAACCCTAATTCATGCTAATTTTTTTATATTTATGAGACTAAAATCTACTTATAGAAAATTGAAAAGGGATAAAAATATATTCAACCATGACTCTCAACGAGGAGTTTTATTATGTAAACTGTAAAGAGATTTTTTAGCTAAAATTCTCTTAAAGGAATATCAAATTTGTGAGATAAAAGTTTAAATGATAATAATTTTGTTGTTAAATTTAATGAAATATTATCTTACATAATCTCTAGTCTATAAAAAAACAATTTCCCCGCTTGTAAAGACCTATTTTTTCGCCGTATTGTAGATTAAGAAAAGCATATTTAACTTTAAAAAGGATTTTTATTTTTAATAAATATATATATTACTTGTATAAAGGAAAAAGACCAAAAAAGAAACTTAACATAAAGAAGACTGAAGAGGGAAAGATTTCATCCAGGGCAAAACTGTCCATTCCTAACCCGATTATAACTTATAAAGTCTTCTTCTTCCCTCTTCCACTTCTCCTTCTCCTACAGAGAACCAACCACACAGAGAGGTGGCAGAGAGATTCATGAACCACCATTAACGTTGATTTGATACATCCCCTCCCTCAGCCGCTATAACTCCATTCTTCTTCTTTTTCATCATCTTCTAAATATAAATTCAACTGAGAGATTCCTCGGAAAACTTTCGCCTCACATTCTCCTTCCTCCTCTGTTTCTCCGACCATATTCTTTCTCTCTCCACATTTTCTCTCTCTACTGAATTTTACTTTCCGTTCCCTGACAAGGGAGAAAGCAGAAACAGAGGAGGAACATCAACGAACAAGGAAGAAAAAGAAAGGAACAGTTTTTATCCATTGTCGGACCGGGCCATGTTGTCATCTAGTGGCCCCACATCAGCCTCGTGCAACGGAAGCCCCAGGCATGGCCCTATTGCCACCAGGAGGCGTGTGGCAGACCCCGCTGATCCAGACAGGGTCGACGATGAGGAGTATATCGGCTGCAGCGCTAGCGTCAGTCAACCCAGCGGCACCGGCTCTTTATGTGGGTCTCACATCCTCCACCACGGCGGCCACCACAGCCACCATCACTACTTCGCCTCAATCAGATACGCGCCGCTGCGCCGGAAATTCATTCCCGCTATTCCGGAGGCGTGGCTTTTAAAAATCGAGGACACGATCCACTGGACGGAGGGGATGGCGGATTGGTGGCGCCGGAAACTCAGCCGCCGGATCCTAGGTCTGCTAATCACGATGGTGGTCGTGTCTTTATTCCTAAAAATTTCATTTTTAAGCAACTACGTGGCCGACATCCATCATCCGACCGTGCAGAAAAACGGTCTGCTGAGGATGCGGGCCTTCCCACACGGTCGGTCTATGGCCGCCCAGAGCGTCACCGAGGACGAAGACGCCGCCGGGCCCAAACGCAAACGCGTTCTTGAAAAGTTGCCGGTGAGTTCCTTAACCAACGGTTTCTTCTGACTCACCATTTTTCTCAATTATTCAATTCAATTGCTTTTTCAGCCCCCACCCAGAAACAGTAACAGAGTATGGACATGATCTTATTTTAATGGAAACGAAAATAGTTCACTGTTTCGTTTTCAGATTCTAAGAATGAAACCGTTGTACGACATTAGCTGTGTTCCAAAATTTTGATTTTTGATTCTCCTGTTCTTGTCTACCGTCTGTCTAGATTCCCAATCTAAATTCTTCAATTCTTGATTCATAACCGTGTTTATTCCCTCATTTCCTTGATTGCATCCTTATGGATCATCATCATCATCATCATGTCTTACGACCCTATCCAATGTCTGATCCGCAGGTTCCAGAGATATGGATGAAGCCGAACAGCGACAATTTCCAGCATTGCATTGCTGCTAGTTCCAAGAACAAAAGAAGTTAGTAAAAAACACTATTTTTAACTTCTTTCGATACGTAACTCGCAATTGTAACTAACGACTTCGATTTTCAGAATTGGGTTCGAAGACAAATGGTTATCTTTTAGTTCACGCCAATGGAGGATTAAATCAGATGAGGACTGGAGTAAGTTCCAATTAATCTCTTATTTTCTGATTAACAAATTGAAGTTTACATTTTGTAATTAACAAATTGAACTTTGCATTTGATCAGATCTGCGATATGGTTGCTGTCTCGAAGATTATGAACGCTACATTGGTTCTTCCTTCTCTCGATCACGAATCATTTTGGATGGATCCCAGGTTGATCTCTATATACTCTGCATATTTTATTATAAATTCAAATCTTAATACAATTTTGTTTCAATCTCCTATTCATGCAGTGGTTTCAAAGATATATTCGATTGGAGGCATTTCATCGAAGTGTTGAAAGGAGATATCGAGATAGTCGAGTACTTGCCACCCAAATACGCGAAGAAGCAACCTTTGATGAAGGCTCCTGTTTCATGGTCCAAGGTCTGTATTCCCTCTTCAGTTTCTTGTTCTTGGTTCTGATTTCAGAATTTGTGATTGTAAATTGAATCATGATTTTACAGGCTAGTTATTATCGAGGAGAAATGATTCCGCTCTTGAAGCGACACAAAGTCGTAAAGTTCACTCACACAGATTCCCGATTAGCAAACAACGACCTCCCTGGTCACATTCAGAAACTCCGATGCCGTGCCAACTACAAAGCTCTTAAATATTCCAAGGACATTGAGGATTTAGGGCAGCGATTGGTCGACAGACTAAGGAACAACAGCGAGCCCTACATTGCTCTGCATTTAAGGTAACATTCGACATTCTGGGGCCCTGCCCAAGAAAACGCTTCGCCAGGGTGATAATTTCTGACACGACACGATTAAACGATTTGCAAACGATCTGCAATTTACACGTTTAGACACGACACGATTACTAAGCGTGTCTAAACAACTCTTATACGTTTAGACACGATTAATAATCGTGTCTAAACACATCTAACCTGCAAATACACGACAAACACACGTTTAGAGACGACTATTAATCTATATCAAGTATGAACAAGTATTATATACTATATAGACTAAAATATATAATATTATATTTGATGGATAATAAGTATGAACATATAAATATTTGTAATTAAAAATTAAATATATTATTATGGGAGTGTATAAACATTTTTGGGAGTGTATCAACTTTGAAGACCGTACTTTGTATATATGTATTTGTGTATATATCTGCTTTAAAACATATATGAGTTTGGTTGTAACGGATTCTGTGTCTAAACAACTCTATACGTTTAGACACGATTAACGACTTATACGTTTAGATACGAGACATGTTTAGACACGTTTAAGATTTATCCGTTTAGACACGACACGATTAATGACACGACACGACACGATTGCCACATAAACACATTACTAATCATAGTTTCGGGTATTTTCTTGTGAATTTCATCGTAGATACGAGAAGGACATGTTGGCATTCACAGGGTGCATCCACAACCTAACCGCCCCAGAGGCGAAGGAGCTCGAAGCCATGCGCTACAGCGTCAAGCATTGGAAGGAAAAGGAAATTGACAGCAGTGAGAGGCGGCTACAAGGCGGCTGCCCTATGTCCCCTAGAGAAGCGGCTATGTTTCTTAAGGCTATGGGGTACCCTTCAACCACAACAATCTACATTGTCGCAGGAGAAATTTACGGCAGCAATAGCATGGATGCTTTTCGCGCTGAGTACCCGAATGTCTTTTCTCATTATACCCTTTCCACAGAGGAAGAGTTGGAGCCCTTCAAGTTATACCAAAACCGACTCGCTGCCTTGGACTATATCGTTGCACTTGAGAGCGATGTGTTTGTGTACACTTACGATGGGAACATGGCGAAGGCGGTGCAAGGGCATCGAATTTTCGAAGGATTTAGGAAAACCATAAATCCTGACAGGTAATTAAGGATGTTTTTGCAATTATGACGCTCTAAAACGTGTTAAAATTACTATTTTGATGTTAACAGATAGATTTATTTCAGGCAAAATTATGTCAAATTAATAGATCAGTTCGATGAAGGCAGCTTAACATGGGAGGATTTCTCCTTGGAGGTCAAGAAACTACATGAAAATAGGCTCGGGGCGCCGTACTTGAGAATAAAAGGCGAGACGCCGAGGTTAGAGGAGAATTTTTATGCAAATCCTTTTCCTGGGTGTGTCTGCAACAATACAAAGGAGCGGATTGTGAGGAACGATTCGGAGCAGATACTGAGAAGAGCAAAGTCACAAAGATAGATCAAAACTGTAAATGAATCTGCTGCTTTTGGGTTAAACTCAATGATGAAACGAAGCAAAGTTGGAAGCTTTTTAGGGTTTGAAATGTTGCAGATGCAGTTTTGTGGTGTGATGGTGAAAGGGTAGATCAGGGAATAGGGTAGACGGTAATGTATCCAGTTACACAGGAATTATAGTGTGATTCGTTTATTTGTTCATTTTTGGGGGATCACATCGGATTGTCGAAGATATTCCTCGGATTGCTATTTGTTTGAAGACAGAAGGATATGGTAACTTGGGACAGAAATTGGAGGCTTTGTGGTGGTCTGCCATTGTTGTTTGCAGGTGGTTGTGTTGTTCAAATGGCTGTTCTTTTCTTCATCAAGCTGCTGCTATTGTGAAACCATTGAATCTACTCCATCAATTATATTCTTTTATATATTTGTTTTGGTATCTAACCCAACCCGCAAAAACCCATTAACCAGAATTGACATCTCTTCAAGACAATGTCGTGTAAATCATCTTCATCTTAGAGAGTGTCAAGAACGAAAGGAAGGACTCCATCATCATCTCCACTGTCCTCTGGTAAATTTGCTTTAGCAGAGCATAATGGAGAAGAACACCTCCACGATGTAGACTTTCAAGTTCAACGCGTCCACGATGTTTGACTTTGCTGACTTGGAAAGTAAATTTGTTTTGTTCCGAACATTTGTGAAACACGGCAGCGACAACATGAAATCCATTGAATCTTCGCTGTAAATGCAATGTCTGCGCAGTGAAAATTCTCTGGTTAGTGCGTATGGAAAGTGTGGTCAAATGGGATTTGCACTGTTGTAGACTTGTAGGAAAGCTTGCTAGTCATGGAGCCAATTTCAGTCCATTAGAAGTGCAAGGGTCTACTTGCAAAATTCATCCAAATAAGCAACAGTCAAGACTCAAGAGATCACCTTTTTCCTAGATTCTTCTGACCTTCGTTCTTAAGTTTTCTAGCACTTGTCCTTGTTGACGAAGAAGGGAAACGAGAAACAGGTCCGACGTATTATCTGCATCACCAGATTCTTTCATGGGCAGTTGAGAATCTGCAAACAGATTCACCTTATAACTTTCTCAGTGCAGGACTTGTCGTTGCCGGAGAAGATCAATCGGAAATTTCCGTTGTACGACTTCCTAGTATTTGTTTGTCTGATTACCTCAATCGTCTGATCTGTTCGTGCTATATGATTGATTTTACTCTGTTTATATGATCAAAGTCTGACTTTTAGTTTGGTTGAATTGGTCAGCGTGCTGTTAATTATTAATTAATTCATGAGCTTGATTTCAGTACTTGAGCAAACTCAGTACAAAGTACGAAGCTTTTGCATTACTATATGATTCCTCTGCGATTTGTTTATAGGTAAGTGATTAATTTTTCTATGTTCGTGTGATCCAGACCGAGTATTAAGCTTCTTGGAACTGTTCCCGTGCTATGATTATCAGTTCAAACTTGAGCAAAAATTGGATTTTTTTTTTTGAAAAATCGCCCTGCTCTGTTTTTTTTTGCAGGAAAGATGAGATTTTGGACGATCGTGGAGGGTCTGCTTCTGTTTGCGAATGCCTTGGCGATACTGAACGAGGATCGATTCCTGGGTCCAAGAGGATGGACCCTAGCTCAGGTTCATGGACCTGCAAGGAATGCATTGAAAGGACGGTTCATAGGACTTATCTATGCATGCCAATACATGAGGCTGCCCCTCATGCTTGCAAACCTCATCACTATTGCTGTCAAGTTGGTCACTGGTTGATTCAATTTCAATGGATTACAGAGTTCTATACGTAAATGCACTTCTCATTTAGTCTGGTCGATTCTGACGAATCAAAGGGACTGTCAATCATGGTATCAATTGTTCTTGTGTGTACATAGTATGATCAAAGACAACAAATGGTTTTGTTTGGTTTTTCCTAATTTGTGGGTCAAAGAGGTCTTGTCTTTTTTAATTCATTGAATTGCTTTGAGACAAAGGGAAGAACTAACCACAAATTCAACTAAAGAAGAAAGGAATATTTCACCTAAAATACACACACACGTCAAGAATCCTTTCACACTCCTAGGCCTATAAATGCTACATAATATGCATACTTATTCCCCAACCAACCAGCCAAACTAGCAAATGCTATGTCTTTCTCTCGTTATATTTACTTACCCTTGACTCTCCTCCTCTCTTCTTCCCTCCTCATCCACGCCATTCGAGCTGAGTTCGTGTGCGAGGAGCTTCCCAACGATCTCTGTGCATTTTCCATTGCCTCGTCGGGGAAGCGCTGCCTGCTGGAGACATACCAACAGGGAGAGAGACAAGTGGAGTACCAATGCAGGACGTCCGAGGTGGTGGTTGAGAGGATGAAGGGGCATATTGAGAATGAAGACTGCGTGGGTGCTTGTGGGGTTGACCGGAGCTCGGTGGGGATCTCGTCAGATGCGCTTCTCGACTCTCAGTTCACCAAGAAGCTCTGTTCCCCCGAGTGCTACGGCAGTTGCCCCAACATCATCGACCTTTACTACAATTTAGCTGCAGGAGAAGGTAAAGATATATGGATTAGAATTTAGATTGATAGCTTTTGATTAGGATGCACAGTGACTAAGCATCTATTGCAGGCGTCTCTTTGTCGGAACTCTGCGAAGCACAACGGAGTACCCCTCACCGTGCAATGATCGAGCTGCTGAGCTCCGGCGCCGCCCTTAGCCCGCTTCCTTCCAAGTCATTATCCTCGCACTTGTTCTCTGCTTATTCTCCATCTCCATCTCCATCTCCATCTACTACCCTATAAACTACTGCACAGAACAGATCTCCATTCGAAGTGGAAGTGCTTGTTCGTTCCCCTTTGGAATATAGTTACTTTTTAGCTATACTAGATCAATAAGGGTACTTTTACTTCTTTGTGAGGTTCAAATTTGTAGAGAGTTACAGTTCCATTTCTACAATTACTTAAAAGTCTTCTTTCAATGCACAAATCATTAGTTGTATGGAGGTTGAATAATACACATTGTAGTAGGTAAAGAAGATGTTTCTCAATTTAGGTCATAGAGAATTAATTACAACAAAACTAAACAATATATTTTAAACAGATTTAAAATAATAATTAAGGTTAGTTAACTATATATATATTTTTTTAAATTCTGGTTCAACATATTATAATTTATGATTAATTATTAAAAAAAATGCACTTTGAGTAAAAACAATTTTTTTTATAAACAACATACTAAAGTTTTGAAATTAATTAATTAACAAATCTACCTGAACAAATTTTTTAATATTTAAGAGAGTTATTAAGTCAAAATTAGTTAAAATATTATAAAAAAAGTGTATTGTAAATTAATAACTCCCTAAAAAATACGACTTTCAAACAATACCTACAGATAAATTTCATCACAAAGATACAGGAGCAGCAGTATCAACAGATCACAATCCTACTCTTTTCCGACCAGTGCCCCGTGTTAGTGCCTTCAATGTTTACAACGCTGCAGATGGCCCTGAACCCGCTGTTCCATTCCCTGGACCATTCCCATTACCAGGGCAGTCTCTAAGATCCAATTCTGGGTTTTGTAATCTGCTTGAAGGAGTTTACGGAGAGAGATTGATACCTCACAATTTCGGTCATGGCTGTTGTCAGGCTAGAAAAGGGAATGATTCTTTGCTTGGACCAGAGTTTGTGGAGTATTCAGAATCTCAGTCTTTTCCTAGCTATGAACTGGCTGCTATTGCAACTGATATAAGTAACATTGCCTGGCTAAAGAGTGGACAGTGGACTGGAGAATGGGAGGGATAGCAGGAGATAGAAGTGGAAGAGTAAGCTCTGGTGTATTCCAAACTCAAGTTGGGTCTGCCTGAGGAGAACATACGTTTCGAGGAGGGAAACAGCAAATTAATGGGAATTATGGCCAATGTGCTTTCTACCTAAGGTGACATGCATTTTAATATAACTTACTGATTAATTGTTTCTTAGAAGTCCAGAAAGGTTAATTACTTAATTGTCTAATTTGGTAAACCGAGGTAAAGTGTTTTGGTCCTTTTGGAATGTTGATGATGGCATATATTATATATTGATCCCTCTCTTTTATGACCACAAATCTTTAATCTGATTAGTTAGTTTTATGCACAAACATTGGGTAATTAAACAAAGAGAAAGGTTAAAGGAAGAATATATGCACCCACCACTTTTGTCCGAGATATATTTATAAGACAAAATGAACTATTTTTTTATGCTAAAATAATAAATATTTTACAATATACGCTTGTTTTTTGAAATATACCATATATAGATTAAAATTTATTTAAGAAAGAGAAATATCCCGTGAACTTATTAACTAAATGTAGTAAGAGCACGTTTCCTGTTCCAATCCTGTCTTTATTTTCTATTTCCTTTGTTTCTTTCTGTTCAAACTTCAAAGACTGAAAGTCTCTTCCATTTTGAAGCACCGAATGGAGTCACAATGGATCTCTTCCTCTTCGAAGATCCCTAATAGCTGCACTGCATTCACTTGCTGAAAAAGAAGTTGGTAAATCTTCAAACTGTAAAAATCCGACAGCTTCAGTGTTCTTAACCATCTGCTCCAACAAAAATAAGAATCTTCACAATGGAGGTGAAGTTGGAGCTTCTCACCTAACCCAATTCACAATATCCTTTAAATCCTTTAGATTCTGCAAACGTTCGTTAAAGCTTCAAAATTTCGCTCAGAATGTCTCAAATCGACTTGGAGCAAGGCCGTCGGCATAGCTCCGATGAGGAAAGCAACGAAGAAGAAGACGGGAGCGTTTGCTACACCGACGTTGACGACAGCGCCTCTAGCTACTCCCATTTCTACTCTACCGCCGGCGGATCCTACGACGAACTCAGCTTCTCCTGCGTGCTATATCCGGAGATTTCCGGCGGGACTGGCTCCAGGCCGTCATCTGTTTCGGAGTGCTCTGTGGAGATGGAGCCACTCGAAGTGAAAGTACATTTGGCGAAGGTGGAAAAGGATTGCAGAATCTGTCACTTGGGGCTAGAGAGCAGTAGCTATGAAAGTGGGGTGGCGATTCAATTGGGGTGTTCTTGCAAGGACGATTTGGGAGCTACCCACAAGAACTGCGCTGAAACTTGGTTCAAAATCAAAGGCAACAAGTAAACCTCAAATCCTTGTTCAGTCTCTGTTATAAATCTCGTTACTTCTTACTATATTTTCTGCACGGTGGATGGTAATTTTAGAAGTTCTTGCTTGAATCAAACTGAAATTGGTCAACTATGCTACAAATTTCAAAATTTGATTTTCTTCATGGAATCCCATATTCCACAAGTACAATTTCACTTCGATTTTTTCAATACTTTTTACTGTTTAGTAATTTTAGAAGTTCTTGCTTGAATCAAACTGAAATTGGTCAACTATGCTACAAATTTCAAAATTTGATGTTCTTCATGGAATCCCATATTCCACAAGTACAATTTCACTTCGATTTTTTCAATACTTTTTACTGTTTAATAAACTTTCTGATTGGTCAGTTAGTGCTGCTAATTCCAAAATCTGGTGTTCTTCATGCAATCCATCATCCAAAATTTTGTTGAGGAGTTTGCTAAATGAAGATTGCTAAGAAAAGAAAAGTGGAGCATAAAGCAATATTCCCCATTACTTGTCTAACTACACCTTACTTGTTTCCAATCCCAATTTTTCAATGTTTAGGATTCTTTAATTCTCTTTTGCTTATCTGGGATTCTGGTTTCTTTAAGAAAGTGGAGATTTGACCCATGCTTTGCTGTTTCCAGTCGTTTTCGATACCTTACTGTATACCCCCTTCTAGAGTGAGTGTCTCTTCCCATTACAATGACAGCACAATGTTGAACTTTCCTTTTGAAAGATTCAGACTCGTATATTCTTGATAGGTTCGGCATAATGCTAACCAAAAATCAGTGATTCACAACTATTATAGACAGATGGTATTGAATATTGATAGGCTTTAAGATATAGATGCTGCATAAGATGTCTTCTACTAACAAATGGTGTTCATCAGAATATGCGAGATTTGCAATTCCATCGCGAAGAATGTATCGGGTGTGCCCGAGGCAGAGCAGCCAAACGAGACCGAAAATGCCACTGCTGTTTCTGCAGTCTCAGCTCTCGCAACCCAATCAGAGCCCAGGAACTTCTGGCAAGGCCATCGCTTCCTCAACTTTCTCCTTGCGTGCATGGTATTTGCTTTTGTCATATCATGGCTATTCCACTTCAATATGCCCTCGTCGTAGAATCATCGATTATTTGCAGCAGCAATGCTGAGTTTAAGCTTAGATCAAGATTTGATTGTGAAGGTTAGGATTAAGAGAGGATAGTTCTACAATGAAAATACCCTCCGGAATCGCGTTCTTCGCGATAATGATGTTGAATCGGAATGTCACGTTATCTGTCTCCTATGTGAGTTAATATAGACAGGCTTCTCTTCCACTTCAACTTTCTTATTGGCACCGGGATGAAACGGGTCTCGATCCGGTTCAAAACTATACTAAAAAGGGTTAAATACCAAGTAGCTGCCTGAACTTTTGACGTTTTGCAACGAGCAACCCGAACTTTGAAAATTCAAAACGGGCTATCTCAACTTTGAAGAAGATGCAAATAGCTATCTCCGTCAACTGTCGTCGAAAATTGGACGGAGGTAGCTATTTGCACCTTCTTTAAAGTTGAGTTAGTCCGTTTTGAATTTTCAAAGTTCGGGTAGCTCGTTGCCAAACGTCCAAAGCAAAAGCATATCAAAAGCAATCAACCATTTTTCTTCAATTACCACTCACAAGCAAGCAATTCAATTGGCGTTAAGTAAGAGGAGTCTCATAAATACAATACAGGGTAGCCAAATTGTAATAAAACAAGGACTGTATAAACTATACACTTTTAATTCTTCTTGTTCCGTTTAGCTTCTAAGCTGGTACCTTCCTTCAGTGATTCCTGAGCTTCGTTCTCCATCCCAAGACTGAGCAGGCAAGCTGCTTGAAGGTAGAATGCAGTTGGCCACTCGGGCGACACAGTCAGTGCTTGCATGGCATCTCCTAGAGCTTCTTGGGGCATATCGCTCATCAGGTACGATAGGCACCTTCGTGCATACACAGTAGGTGAGATCATCGTCCCACAATCGATGAACTGCACAGAAAAATTAATTATAAAATGAATTGCCCACAAATAGTTCATTGATCATATTGCAGAAAACTTACGAGCGTATAGCAGTCGATCGCAGTTGGAAAATCCTTTGCCTTAAATGCAGTATCTCCATGCTTCTTTGAGTTCAAGGTCTCTTGCATTTGATTGGTCCACATTTGGAAAGACAGCTACAACATTTAAGGGTTTTAATGAATGAATATATATATGTATGGTAGTAGCAAGAACACGGTAAAAAGATGTAGCATTTAACCTCGTTTGCAATTCCCTCATCGTCCTTGTAACCGATCTTGTCAAGTATCTCATGAATGGCAGTAAGATCCATCCTTGAGCAGGATTCTCCAAAAGGGGTCAGTTGTGGGATTGGTGATGCAGTTTCACGCTCGATACCCATTAACACGTACGATGCAACCTGCTCAAAAACATGTATTTGGAGAAATTACTTAACAGATTTACTCTAGATGCTCGGTTTTATACGTTTTATATAACCCATACATCTGTTTCTTTCTGAAGTGGCATTAGAGAGCTGACAAGGGTCTTTGCATTAGGTCTTTCACGAGCTTCGTACTGTAAACAGCGAGAAGCTAGCCGAACTAGCTCGGTTCCATCATCATTTGAAAAATGTCCATCCAAAGCAGAATCCATCAGCATCAGAAAGTTCTTGGCTCGAATCAGATCCAGTGCCTGCAATTACAATAAAATTAGTCCTCAGCAGCAAAGACATTATTGGAGTGCTTAATAATGTTTCTGTTCTAAGAACAGGCAACTTCAACAAAAACTATGAATGATCAATTGCATAACTTGCATTTATTTTTCCAGATTATTAAAAATGGGGCTTTTAAGTAATCGGAATGCAATATTCAAAAGTAATGTCAAATGAAAACATACATGACTAGGAGGAATATGTTTGCCACTTAAAAGATCAAGCAGCATGGTCCCAAAACTGTACACCACGCTCTCTGGTGTCACTCTTCCTGCCATATAGATAAAGATTCAGACATTAAGGATGATGTTTCCCATCTTCAGCAAACTTTTTTAGCATGCAGAAATTGAAAAGTAACTTTCTTTTTGCTTGAAACATCATTACAGTAACTATGCTCTTTTACTTTGGTGTTTAGTATTATCGAGCTACTTTGGTTACCCACGTGAAAACATTAACCTACCATCAATCTACAAGTTATACTAATCAAGTGATCCACTTGATGTTAGGATCAACATAATAAAGGAGAATCTACCAGTTCTTAAATACTCTGGAGGAGTAAAGGCTAAGTTAGTGCTGTAACTCTTTCCATCTCTACTGTTCTTCATTAATCCGAACGGAGACAGACGAGGGTTTCCATCCTGTAAACAATATGATCAAAGTGGGTAAAACTTTGATAATGGGAGTTAAGCAGAACAAAGAATTATGAAACCCAGAATTATATACCTGATCAAACAAAACCCTGTAAGGATTCAGATCATGATACAGCGACCGACCTCTGCCACTGCAGTAGTCCAGTGCTTGTGCCAAATAAAACGCCACCCTCAGCCGCATAGCCCATTTCATTGGCTGCTTCTCCCCTGTTGTTTTTTTAGCAAACATACAAATACTTATGAGATTCAAGATTACAATTGCTTATGAAATCTTTCCTCCAAGGATGATTTTTTGTTTAGTTAGAAAAAGTATAAATTTATAGGCAAATTCACAACTTCAACAACATTTCCGACCATTCAAGAGCAAAGGTAATTCAAATTTCTATATTGATGAAGGGTTGGACAGACGCGTTTTAGGAAAAACTTACAGTGGAAAAGATGCTTGGCCAATGTATCATTAGGCATGAACTCTGCAATCAACAACCTTTCATCTCCATCACAGCAGCAACCGATCAGATTCGCCAATCGCTCACTCCTCAAACTGCCAACTGATCTCGCTTCATCCTGCAATCAGAAAAAAAACGGTCTCAGATCAGTAAAAAAGAACCGATTTGACTGAACAACAGGGAAAAACAAGGCGGTACTGACGAGGAACTGGCGGGAATCAGGCCAGGCAAGGCGGTTGAAGCGCTTTATGGCGATCGAGCGGCCGTTATCGAGCTGGCCTTTGTAGACAACGTTGGGTGCCTTGAGGCCGTGCTCGGAGACGATGTTCTCCGGGGAGAAACCACAGGTGGCGGACGTGAGTTGCTCGAAGCTGAACTCAGTGAAGCTCGGCCACTGTTTGGAGTCGTTTTTCTCCCCGTTCTCTGCAGGATATTACGGAATTGCCATTGATCAGAATACGAAGAGAAAGAGAGAGGGGGGAAGGGGAAAGAGAGAGAGAGAGAGAGAGAGAGAGAGTACCTAGATCGGATGATTCGAGGACGGATGACTTCAGGTGGGAGTGGAACCAGCAAAATGAAAACTTGGAACAGCGACCTCCCATTTTGAGCAGCGACGGAAGGAAGTTGTCTCGGCGGCGATACAGAAATAGGAGTGGTGTGGAGTACGTAGTCAAACGATGATCATGCGGCTTGCATTGCTGTGCTGCTTTCTGTAACGGCCATGGTCAAAGTGTGCAGAGCTTCAGAGGTTACAATTGAATGATCAGAGCGACAATGGAAACTCTCTCGAACACGAAGCAGTGCAGGTGTGTAAAAGCACAGAGAATGCGAAAATGGTGGTGTTTCTTTACATATATAACAGAGTGATGGAGTTTGTTTATATTAATACAGAGAGAAAGATGGTGGTGGGGTTCGGCGGGGTCGGTGCCGGAGGCAGCATGTCTCGCCCAACATGTGTGTGTCTAAAAAGGCAATTTTCTTTTCTTCTTTTTTATTTTTACCCTCCTTTTCTTAGTTTATTTTGCTTTTTTATTCTTCAACAAATTACTTTTTTTTTTTTAAATAATCATTTCCTTTTTTCCATTTATTTATATACTAAATTATCTTAATTTTTTACATTTAAGATGGATTCACAACCTAGTAGCTGCACACAGGGACGAAGCCAGGATTTTTATTGAGTGGGGCCAAGATTTTTTTTTAAAGTAAAATATATTATTAAATTACATTTAAATATTTTTAATATTAATATATCATGAGAAATTAAGTATAAAATAATTGTTTTAAGTAAAAATAGCATATTAATACAATATTACTTGCTCTAATTATAATAAAGAATTAATTTAGCTACTTAGCCCAAACAATTCAATATTATTTGTATCAATCTTCAGTTTTTTTTTTCAGTGGGGGCAAAAACTAAAATTATTAAAAAAGTATAGGGTATAATTTACTTCCATTAAAAGTCGGGGGGGAGGGGGGGCAATTGCCCCCCCGGACCTTGAATAGCTCCGTCGTTGGCTGCACATACTTCATTGTAAATCATTAATTCTTGAATATTATATTATAATCTTTCTGGTTAAGTACAAATAATTGAGCAAAAGACAGACCGAAGTTCAATAATTGAGCAATCATGAAACCTAGCTCAAATATCTGTTAATTATGGACGGATTTCTGAAGAGTAAACATAGTTAGGGTTTAGATTACTGTTATACCCTTCACAGCTCAAGTCTCCGGCGAGCTCAAGTCTCTGACGGTAGAGTTTCTCAAGCAACAACCCTTCCTCGTTACAATATTATGCTCCTCGTTACCTCCATAAACCACCGCAGAAGCCCTCTGAAGGTTTTCATTTTCGATAGTTCCTCGATCTTAGCGGCCTCTTGGACGTTGACTATGGCGAGGATGGAGGTGGCCACTTCGACTTCTTCGATGGTTGGTCTTGGCGGGAGCGACCTATAGATGGCCATGATTTCGTCCACCACTTCCAGTATGTCCGGTGAAGGAGGGTCCTCTTGCCTCAGTCTTTCGGTCATGGAGGATAGAGGAGATGGATGGTCTATTAGAAGAAATTTAAAAGGGTATAATGGTAATCTACTTCATAACTCTGTTTACTGTTCAAGTTTCCGTTCATAATTAACAGAGATTTGAGCTAAGTTTTCCGATTGCTCAACAAATTGAACTTCAGTTTGTCTTTTGCTCCAAAAAAAAGTTTAGTTTGTTATTTGATTTTCGGACAAAGTTGAGTTTGTTTTTTGGATAATTAACCTCCAAGTATTATAAATAGTTCTGGTTAACCAGTTCATTTTTTTTTACCCTGTTTAGGTTAGTTATAGGAGAACTTAGATAGATGTTGACAATCCACACAAAGACAAAAAAGAGAAATCATGTTTCCGTGTTAGTTGAACGGTTCAAAATGTAGGTTTGGCTTTCAAAATTTGAGTTGAAAAGGAAAGTATTTGTGAGAAAGTGATAATATATATATATATACTTTTTGAAGTATTCTTAGTAAAATGTTTCTGTTTTTTGTATATATATATATATAGTTAATTTTCATATAGATTTGTTTGATGGTATGATGAAGATTGACTACCGCAAAGGGTGGTGCAATTATGATCCTCCCCAGCTGGGTGTCAAGAGAGGACCGGGTAAAGCGACTACATACGAAATACAATGCAAAAATGATACACAAATTTAATTCCACGTGCTTCAATGACTATCTCGGTTCTGTTCTTCATCATCACCATTCACCACTCATTCTCAACCTTTTTTCCATATTTATTAACCAACAACAATAATTCCATGATCAACATCAATTCCGATCATTCATATACAAAGCTTATCCATTCATTACATATATATAAATACGAATGATCGGAAGTGATGTTGATCATGGAATTATTGTTGTTGGTTAAGAAATATGGAAAAAAGGTTGAGAATGAGTGGTGAATGGTGATGATATATATATATATACACGCACAAATAGATTAAACGTAATTATATAGCTGGTATGTTGTATTGATTGGGAAAACCCATTATAGACATATATATAAGTGTCTGTATTACAAGTACAGCTCACTGCAAAATCAACCTTAATGATTCTTATCACTTTTGTTTTCCAAAAGAGAGCTTCGCTTCGTTAGCTACTATAGCTATGTAATATATACACACCACAAAAAGCTACATCTTATATAAATCAACAATAACGTGTATATATATAATATGTATGTCTAGAGAGAGGACCACAAACCAAAATCTGGAATATGAAGGCAAGCAAATCTATTTGGGATGGTCTTATTGCTTAGATATATATGGAAGACCAAAAGACAGCAGTTTCTTTAGGACAGGTCATAAAAAAGGACCCTACATGTATGTATGGGTTCTGTCGGGTAGATGATTGGATAACATTTAATTACCTTTACTGACTGTAATATTTATTCGTTATCAATCGAGTCAATATATTTTCTAGCACAACACGATGATGTTGCTGCATTATAATCTCTGTAATGGGAAGGATATATGTACTATATAGTAAAACATTTATATATATAGGGACAAAAACCCTAGCTAGTCAAAGTTCAGGACAAAAAATATAGTAGATGGCTGGCTAGTGGTTATGTCGGTATGAGCATGTGTTCTGTCTTGTGACTCCTTTTGGGTTATTATATTTTCATTCATAAAATTATGTCGTCACTTTTCTTGTACCCTAATATCCACTCACTAGCTACTCGTGAATTTGGTCAAAATTTAATCCACCTGCATGCATCAGTCGATGTCGACCCTCAATTATGTGTTATTCAAACAAACTACATACATATTCAATCGTTTTAACATGAACAAACACGACAATAATATCTGCCAATTCTTTGTCTGTCCAAGCAGAATGAACATATATATTGTGGTGTATGTATCTTGTCGTCTCTAGCAGCAGCAAAGGTCGACGTAGAAGAAATGCAATCAATTGGTCTTCTTTCTGGTCGAGGAAGAAGTACATTTCAAAGTCGGGAACAAAATAACAAGCAATGAATGTTACAGAAAGCTCCCCATCTCTTTGAAAGTAACATCCTCTATCAGGAACCAACACAATAAATGGAGAGAATGAATGTGTTTTGGAGTATATGATATGTCATTTAAGATATGTTGGTCTTTAGCATGTCGGATATTATTGTCTGGCTCTGGCCACACACATTTACATTTTGCAACCATAACAAAAAATGTGATCCAATTATGTCAGAATTAATTAAAACGTTAATACAATCACTGGCCTAATTTCTCAAGTCAAATGACATTGCAGAGGAGCTTCTTAGGGTTCCGGTACGGTAGCTGTCCAAGGTCAGAATTAGGATCATGACTCAATTATAACTATGATAGGCTGACCCCACTATTATTATTTATGGTGTATGACCATGTTCTAGTTTTCCTTTCCACATATGGACCTGCAGAGAACCAGATATGGACCAACCGGTCACGTCAATTCCTGGACCAACGAGACTTTCTCCGATGTCGGGATTTTCCTAATATCTTGTCGGCTAGGACTAGGGCTGATCATGGCCGGCCGGGACGATCTTGGAGGTAGGACCGAGATCGAGACTGAATTTTCGGTCTTGACATATGGAGGAACGAGATCGACTTTGACCAAAAAAACTCGCCGAAGTCGGTCTTCCTTGACTCGAACCGGACTCGGTCTTGGACCGAATTTTTTGGTAAAAAAAAATCAGATGGCTTGACAAAAAAAATCACTGAAGTTTTGGTATTGAACTCGTTCGCTTCTCGTCTTCCGTCATACTTCACTTATGGAACCGATTCAAGGGTTGTTGAATGCTTCAAGGTCATGAATTAATAGTATTTCAAGGGTTACACTATGAATTTCTAAGGTTTTCTTTAAGGTCGGACCGTTCCGGTCTTCCAAAAGTCTGAGACCGACCTTGAAGAAAAAAACACGTCCGCTTGGTCCTAGTCGAGCAGGTCTTATCGGGAATTCGGTCCATCCAGTCTTTTTTTATCACCCCTAGCTAGGACATGAGCCACACAATAATCCTGTTCTTTGTTAGTGAAGCCGCAGCCATGGATAGAGCTAGCCCATCCTAAACACGTTTAAGGATCTCGATATAGGACTTAATTTGACACGGGCTTAATTGTATAGTTCGATATTGAGAATTTGTTACGTTTCTAACTATGTTAGCTTTGGAAGTTATACCGTGATCAACGACAACTAGTGGAATTCTTATTGATGAGCACTACTGAAATTCCAACTTTTACCGACATAAACATTTCGTCGGCAGAAGTTCAATTTCATATTTATGTATAAACTTAAAGCAACATTGGACTCATTTATTATTATTATTGAAAAATAGATATGAGATAGATAAACTCATACAACATAAAGGACATTATTATTGCTGAATGATGATCAATCAGCCACTGATCTCAATGGCCTTGACCTCTGGCTTCTTCTCGGGAATCTTCGGAATAGTAACCGTCAGGATTCCGTTCTCCATGGAGGCCTTGACCTCGTCGACTTTAGCGTTCTCCGGCAGCCAGAACCGCCTCTGGAACTTCCCATTCCCCCTCTCAACGCGGTGCCACTTGTCATTCTTGTCTTCTTTCTCCACGCTGCGCTCTCCACTGATTTTCAGTACTCGGCCGTCCTCGATCTCCACCTTCACCTCCTCCTTGTTGATCCCGGGCAGGTCAGCCTTGAAGACGTGCGCCTCAGGCGTCTCCTTCCAGTCGATCTGCGTGTGGAAGGCGAAGATGGAGACTTCGTTGTTGAGTTTGAAGGGTGACCAAAGGTCAAGAGAGAAGGGGTCTCTGTTGTTGCCAAAGATGCTTGGAATAAGTGACATCTTGATGAATGTAAACTCGATGAAGAGATGATGAATGTGTATGCAGATAGGTTGGTGATGAGTTATCTGGTTCAGTGCGTGGTTTATAAGAAGAAGAAGAGAGAGTCTTGAAGATTCGGGATTCTTCTTCACTTTTTATGTCATTTTGGTTCGATGAATTCCAGCTCTGCAACCTTCGACAGTTCCACTGACTTCTATCATCTTCTTCTTCTTCATCTAGATGTCCAATTCTAGATGTTGTCGGAGCTTTCTAGTAGAAGATGGACATGGATGCCGCTGCTATGATTAACCTGGGATCGAGAATATGGCCTTTGAAGTTTGAAAGGCCCGATCATTAGATAACCCATGAAGTTTCTGGGCTTTACAAAATAAACTTCATACAAAGTTGGTAACATATATCATTAATTCCTACAAAGAATGTTTCTCTGTTTATCTTCTTCTAAAGATTTCAAGTAAGGGGGATAAAAAAAGGTTGTTGAACCGAATTTCCGACAAGATCAGTCCAACTAGGATCGAGATTGAGCGGTTGTTTTTTTCTTCTTCAAGGCCGGTTTCGGGATTTTTTTCGAAAATCCGATTAGGACTGACCCGAACCGGAATCACTATGCAAACCCTAAAAACCAACGATGTATATTTGAAACTATGGGAGAAAATGAACTTTGTATGTTTGTTACTTGGTTGAGTTGTACTTTGTATGTTTGTTACTTTAATTTCAGTTATGTTTGTATTTGGATAAATTTATTCTTTTTTTGTCAGATTCGGTACAGGACCGAAACCCGCCCGAATTAAGAAAAATTAACTAGGACGGACATTTTTGACCGAGGTCGGTCTTGCCTTCGGGACCGGACCGGCCCACCAGTATTCGCCTCGCCCTAATCTCAAGCACATTCTTTTCTCTCTCTTCCATCTTTGTCGGAATACCTTGCATTACCATACTTCTTTATGTCTGTTCAGAAAAAGAAAGAGTGAGCATTGCTTGAGAGCGACTCCTAGCACAGTCGACATTGTTGAGATTTCATCACCTTTTGTTTCAACGTACACACAATACTTCACCTATATATACAAATACATACATATTCATCCCATATACTAAACAACACAGACATGGCCAATGCTGCTTTTCCATCATCAACGCACAACTGGAACGAACTCATCAACAATACTAACATCCACCACACGACAATCCCCGTACACAATACCTTTTTCTGGAGCCACAACACAGAGGTCCTTTTCAAAGGATGGCCTGGGACCAACGCCGCCATGTACGCCCTAGCCATCATCTTCGTCTTCTCTCTGGCCCTGCTCATCGAATGCCTCATTCACACCAACTTCATCAGGTCAGGGGATTCAGAAGTTTCTGCAGGGATGTTTCGTACCGCGCTCTATGCGGTGCGTAAAGGGATCGGCTACATGGTCATGCTTGCTGTGATGTCGTTTAATGGGGGTGTTCTTCTGGCTGCCGTCGGCGGCCATGCAGTCGGGTTCTTGATTTTTGGAAGTGGGGTGTGTGGCGGATCGGACAAGAAACTGTACGATGATATGTGAAATGATGATCCGTTGTTCTTGCTGTTCCCTGCGCTGTATCCGGTGACGGATGGATCATAATAATTACTGTATTTATGTGTGAACAAATATTGACGACGAAAACTCTTCCAATTTTCAGTATATATATGTTGTCAACCTTAATAATTCAAGTTGGAGACATGTGCTCTTAGAAAATAAATAAATTAATATTGTATAGAAGAGTTAAGTCTTTGATTTTTGAGTTAACGCCTCTACTGATGAACTTTTGCCCAGAAAATAAACGAACTCGTTGCATCATTGAAAAATTGCCAACGCTTCCATTGCACTCCAAATTTACATAGTTGCTCATATATAGCAAAGTACAAGGTCTTTTCTAGACAAATTAGAGTCATAGATAATATCAAACTTGTAGCCAACTGGACATTGGTTGTAGCTCCTCTATTTATACTGCTTCAAAAACCTTGTAAACTACAAATTAACATCATCCTTCAACTCCTGTTTCTCTCTCTACACCGATGTCTACGCCAGATTATGCAGGAATGGACATGCCAGGTGACGGAATGAACAACATGACCATGCCCATGACGATGATGATGCAGATGAGCTTCTACTGGGGGAAAGAGACGACGATTCTCTTCTCAGGGTGGCCTGACGGCCACTTTGGCATGTACATTCTTGCCTTGTTCTTCGTGTTCTTGCTGGCGGCTGCAGTGGAGGTTCTGGCTGTATTTCCGGTGATAACGTCGAGAGCAAGTCCGATGGCAAGAGCGTTGACTCAGGCAGCTGTATACACTGTAAAGGTTGGTTTGGCTTACTTGGTGATGCTTTCTGTGATGTCCTTCAATGGCGGAGTGTTCATCGTGGCAGTTTTTGGTCATGGTGTTGGATACTTTCTTGTCAAGAGTCAGATTCTTGGGGCGGTGAGTGGAGGTGTAGGGGCCAGTTGCACAGCCGACACTGCAGATAAATTCTGATGATAGTTTGTTTGTTGGTGGTGTTTTTGTATGTTTCATAAAAAAAGTATTCTTACCATTCTACCTTGTTTACTGTCCAATTCTATACTCAATTTATATATAAAAAAATTGAAGAATAAAGTAAGCTGAGAACTGAATATAAAACGCTCTTTTGGTCATGCCATCTGCATTTTTACCAGAATAAGTAGTAAAGTAAATTCAAGACAACGTTGATTTCACTGAAGAAATCGCAGCATATCTTATTGTCTAACTTTCTTTTCTTCCATACATCGATCGACACACATGATCAGACATTAACAAGTACCGAAAATTAGAAGCACAAACGGTACAGATAAACTAGTAACATCTATAGCTGGAGTCCATCAGAGAAGGCTTGAGCATGATAGGCCATGTGTTGCATTTGATTAGATAGGCTGGGCAGTTATGAAGGTAAAAGAATTCCCGTATGGATCGTTTAGATGCATCCAGGATCAGAACCATCCAATCAAGATGGTGTAAATGATGGCAGAGATCAAGACACATGAAGGGATGTAGTATTTACGCTGCCAACTACCTGGGAAAGGGAACAAAATAAAAATGAAATCCAAGTACTGATTCAAAGAACAAGTTACAGAAATAAAAGTTCTGAAACCTACTGATGTAAACCTTGTAGCTATTAGACTTCAAAGTTCAACCACATTAACCAGAATAACACCGATTGGAGGGCTTTTTAATTACTTTAGAGACAATCCTCTCTATAATTTTAGTTCTAGAGGCAGTCGAGATGAGATGATGCTTCAAACAACACAACACAAGATATATGACCATTACTCATGTTTTAATCCTATGGAGAAATTTACCATGTCCTTTTAACTTTATTTTGTATGAGGCTGATGTCGCATAGGGTGATTAATTAATTTTTAAAATAATGCCTGAAAATTCCGTTTAAATATGAACGACAAAAAAACTAGTAGAAACTAGAAACAGAAATGTGGAAGTTTCTACCTGTAGGCCAGAAGAATGAGAACCAGCTCCTGCGAGGTGAAGCAACGGCACAATTGGGTGATTCCTTTGATTCGATATTTGAGCCTCTCTCTCTCAGCTCATCAACAGTTTCTGTATTTTCCGCAGAATCCTTCTGCTCTTTATCATCACTGCTGACTTCAGAAATTTCACCTGGCTTCTTATCAAATAGCCCTTTGAATTGCTTTCTGGCCTTCCTCTCCACTTCCTGCTTATCAAGATAAAATCATACTGACTGATTCTTCACCAAAGTCGAGAGATCTCATTTCTTTATAAATAAATGCAAACTCAGCTAACCTGCTCCTTCTGCTTAAGTTTTGAGAGTGCTGCTGTTGCGTCAGGTTCTGATGCCTTGTCAAACTTAATCATCTGAGACGATAAATTCAGAAGCAAATTAAGAGGAAATTCCAGAAATAGAGAGCAACAAACAACAGTTAAGTGCAGAACTCAAGAAGCATTACTGCTCTGAAATCATTTTTAGCTTCCTCAAAATCTCCAGCTGCCATATAGGCCATTCCACGACGGTACAATGCCTTGACATTAGCAGGGTTGGCATCTAACACCTGCATGGTCCAATCATCAAATTTCAATATGTTGGAAAACTGAGTCTGAAGTACGGGTGAGTCCAAAATTATTACAATATAGAAAGACAACTTCAAGGAAAATAAAAGCTAACTTAAAATTAAAGGTTCTCATAAAACTAGACTAGCTTTCATAAATGCAACCAATAATTAAATTAAGCCATCGCTGCCATTAGAAGTAGGCCGTGCCAGTAACATATACTTGGCATTCCTCAAGTAGAAACCACAATGCGTACCTTATTGCAAGCTTCTAAGGACTTTTTTGGCTCTCCCAATTTCAGATGGCAAGCAGCCATATTCAAGTGTAAAAGATTCTTCAAGATTCAAGAAGCAAAATGATCAGCATCAGCAGAATACAGGACAACTAAAATAACTTCATTGATAACTTTTTAATTATCATTTTGCCAGACATAAAGGAAGAGAGTATAACTGTGAAATAAAATGTTTCATCTCAACATGATAAAGCTTTGTTCGACTGGTAAAACTCAAAAGGAAAACAAAGGGTTAAATGACTAACCCTTGTGTCAGAAAACTCTTTCCCCTCCTCATCATCTTGTGGATTGACATGATTAAATTCACGTAGTACCTGAACATTAAATTGTGAAGACAGTAAATATACTAGAAACTAGAAAGCATGATTTTTTTTATTTTATTTTAGAGAGACAAAAGAGAAAATAATCATTAATCCTTCAAATTTACATATTGTAGACATTGTTGCAAAACAAAAATGGAATACCTAGAAAAGAAAGAAAATGTGAGATCCAGTGTGTAGATTAACATAAATTTTCTGGTTTAATAGGATTCACCTATCAAAGAAAGAAAAATGCAGGATCCAGTTTGCAGGAATCACACTAAAATCATTTATTCAAAATTGATGAGGTCCAAAGTATGAACAGCAGCATGGTACACCAGTATATGATAGTGGTCCTGAGGGATTCAAAATCAAACCAGAAGAAAATACTGGCATATTAAACCATATGCTGAAGGAATGTCAACCATTGCATGCCACAGTTGAAGCAATGTCATGGGATCACTATCTAGTGAGAAACAGCAGGAATATTACACTGGGATTTTTATCTTGTAGTTCAAAACTACTGCAAAAGATTCTTAAGATGTTTCTGGCTTAAAACTGCCAATTCAAAAAACAAGCATACACCGAAGCGATGGACAGTACCTTCTCATACTTTGCCTTAGCAAGTTCGTACTTCCCCTCTTTGAAAAGCCTGTTCCCCTGAAAACAAATAATATCTAAAGGATGTTAACAAATAGATATCGGTCTAGACACAGGTTTGAATATAATGTCATGACAATATGCCCAATGGAGCCAGATCATTCAAATAAATGATAACTAAGATCTGTGTTTGTTTATAAACTCTTCCAGCGGGTAAAATACATGGAGTAGCTATTTATGGTCTATGAACTTTGCAATTTGTACATCCTCATGTCATCCCTTTTTTTAAAAGATAGATTATGTATCGAAACTCATGAGCATGAAAGCCGAATTGATAATCATATTTTTCAATGGGATAGCATGTTTAAGAAACCTGAATCAAGTGCATTCAAGACTACATGCATCTATCTATGCACAAGCATATGCTTCATAGAAGCGAAGACTGTTAACTTATATTCTTCAGCGCCAAGCCTCTCTCTTAGCAACACTAAAGCAAAAAGGAAGTATCTAATTGTTGTCTTTCATGCATTATTAAAAAAATCAGAGTTAGTTGTCCTTGTGATCAACTTCCAATTTGGTTCAACTTTCATAACCTAAATATAGAGTTAGTTCCTACCCATTGTGCTCATATTTCCTCGTCAACTAGAGTCCCACACTAAACAGAGAAGATGGTCGACAAAAAACAGAAGCATACCGTGCTTCTAATTTTCTCAGCGTCCTCCATTATGCTTCTAAAGTTCATACCTGTCCAATCCTGCAGAGGAAACAGAGATAGACATTAGCAAGATCACTAAATGAGAATATATATTGGATAAATGCAGTTCCAAGAGGAAGTTCAATGTTTGATATGATGCTAAAGATTGGATAAACTCAGTTCCAAGAGGGTCTAATTAATGCCAGTTGCTTTCAACAAATGATACTTCAATGGTTGCTTTCACTTAATGTTACAAAGATGCACAGCAATGAAGAATTACTGAATGTTATAAAAATGAAAATGAGACGAAATAAGTACATTTTGTGTGAAAATAGATGAGATTTCAAGAACAGGAAACTAAAAATTAACTTTCACATTACCGAGGGCATTTCAAACCCAAGCAATTCGATCTCCCATTGAACATGTGCACCTTCAGGTACATTTGCAGGCCTAAGGACATGGAGAAGCACAACAATTGATTAACAGCCAATAAAGGGAAACTATTGGTCAGTAAAGAAAATAATACCGTCATGAACTGCAACTCCAATTAATTACATTGGCTAAATCTAACCTGGGAAACTTATCATAAGCATAGTCAGGAGGGCATGTGACTAGAGCAATCTCCCCAGGTAGCATTAGTCGAACACACATTTCAAAACCTTCTGGTACCTGGACAAGAATTAAAATTAAATCATAGATATTCTACTCTAAGTATCAAGATGTTGGATGAACGATAGACAGAATCCAGATCTGACTATAAAACTATAATAACAAACCAAATCCCCCTAAGAAAAAACTAAAACATAATATTGTTAATGAAAAAATAAACATCTCGGGAAGTTAAACTCACAAGTCCTTCTCCTGAACTGAACTCCAAAGGCTGACCATTGTTGTCAATTCTAGTATCACAAAATACTGTTTTCCCTTCGTCCAGAAGCATCCCCTTGTAATGGACTTTAAGTCGACTGTCATGGAGAGGGCAATCCATTGGAAAGTCACCTAGTATATTAAAGGCTGGATATCATTATCTCCAAGACATGTATTCAGTAGACTCAGGTTGATTAAAAAAAAAAGTGGAATTCATACGTGTGGTTTCCACCGACCTATAAGCTTAAATGTAACATAGTATCAGAACCTTGTTATAGGTATGTGTATACACCACATTATACCAGCAATGCTGTTGCAAGAGTCTACAACCCATGAAGAATGTTGGTGTTACTAGTCTACTGATATATATGTATGGACCAAGTCTCAGCCTCAAGAGTGTATATTAAGTCCCAATCAGCAGTTAAGGCCCGTGAATATGTTAAGAATATATGTACATGCTTGTTAAAAGTCAACTTCACTCAGAAAGATTGAAACCCTCAGGAAACTGTAGGCAATAGATCCTCTCACGCATCAACTAAACCTTATAGGCTGGTTATGGACTCAGCTCACCGAATTACTATTTTGTTAAATTTGAAAGTTGAAACAGAGCTCATAAACAATGGATAGTTCAGTAAGAAACCAACAAACAATAGGAAACAATCTCACAGTTTTATTTCTAATTTTCTATCAGAGGTAGGAGCTTGCCTTAAGCAAGTATACCTAATTTAAGGTCCAAGATAGGCAATGGGGTTTGAGTTTAGCTAGACTGACTACTGTTCATCAAGCAATCTAACATGGAGGCTAATTTTAACTTTTAAGTGTACAATAGGAAAGACTAACTTCCAGAAAATGACCAGGTAAGTTGATTTCAACCAATATATGAATAACTAATACAACTCAACTCCAAAACGGTAAAATATGAATGTCACCTTTTCCATCACGAACCCGACGTTTTATTAGGCGTCCATCTCCTAGCATGTCTCTCACCTGTCAATGATAATTATATTGCAAAACAGTGGAACTGCTAGAAAATCTGCCTTAAGCTACAGATTTGTGGGAAAAAAATTGGTCGGGCAGCACTTGACAATATTCCAAATATTTCTGAATAGATGATATAAAATAAAATATAAAATAACTGATACTCATATAATATCAATATAAGCGTGAAGCTTGAGAAGTAAGCCACAAAGGCTGATCAATCTACTTTAGTTACAAAATAGCTTCAACCTTCAAATTTAAACGGCTGATATTCTAAAATGTAAATCCTATAAGATTTTATCAAGCAAGGACATACCAGTGACTCATCCATATTCAACCCGTCTGTAAAGGAAGTGTGTGAAGGTAGAACTAAAATACCTGGATGAAATGCGCTAGTTCCACTTCGAAATGAACTTCTTCAAGGTTGTCATCTAAAGGCAACAATGGAGACTCGGACAGGTAGTTTCTGGTTACATAAATTATTGCCTTCTCTCCTCGTGTCATTGTCCCAATTCCCATCTCAAGTCCTTTAGGAACCTTGACAAAAACAGAAAAAGAGGAGTACAAGCAGAGTATATGAGCAATAAAAGTGGACAACAGCAGAAGGTGTAGAATAAATGCTAATGTCTAGTAAAAGAAATGTTTAATTTTAAATATCACGTCAAGTAAATGAGTAATGCAATCATGTCATTAACCATAGTCCAGAATAGAAAGAACTAAGGATTTCACATTCCTTTATGTGAAACAGTAGATGAGAAAGCATCTGAACCAACCTCAAATTTACCAAAAGTGAAGAAGTATGGTTCTGTTTTCGTAGGTGGAAAGATCAATTTACCATCACCAGTCCTTGCAGATATCCTGAAAGTTTAACAAATGTCTTCCAGGTAAGAAATTTCAATCTGTCTTACCTACAAGAACAAAAAAAACACTAAAAGTGCTACCATGCTTTAATTTCGTAAGGTGCCCTTGGCGATTCCCATCCCTCCCCTTCATTTATTACCTGCACCGAGATTAAGGTATTAAATTATTATGCCCTTACTCTGGGGAAATATACTAAAGAAACATCATCTGCCTAAAATCATTTTGATAGCATAGTGGATTCTAATCATTTTCGACAACCCCTTTGCTACTCGTACTCCACAAAATATTCCCAGTCATGAAAAAACGTAAGTTTCTTGTTTCTACACCCTACTTCTACAATTTTATCCGGTGCATGCCAATACAACAATACTGATATCTCGTAGTCATATCTAAAAGTTAGGCAGTTATCACTTTAGAATCCAAATAAAAGAGCAGCACTGTGTAAGAATCACAATAAAGCTTTATAATATCATTTTTTAAATTGACGAAGTGCAATCATGTACTTAAGTACAGAAATTTACAACAAATCAGAAACCTAAAAATCACATACCTTCTTCACAACTCCAAAATCGTCACTGATGACCTGAAATTTAGTAAAGATACATTTGAAGTCAATCGCAGCAGTTGTCAGTGGCATGTAAAGAACTATGCATGCTAAAAGAACCTCATTTTCTTCTAATCTTCTTAGACCATATCATAATCATACAGATTAGAAGATTTCTTAAATGCTCTAAACAGGGTATCACTCCAAAAATATTTTCCAGATGAAATGATTCCTGGAATTATTATCAAGGTTTGGAGATTAGAAGATTATTCCATGGATCTGCTAGACTGAATAGGGAAAAAATGCCTATCCTTGCCTTAGCTTTGGCGAAATCAAGCATTTCAATCTCAAAATGAAGCTCATCATCCTTAGGGAAGCTACTAGAAACTGGAACAGGACAATCCTCCTCACCATAGTGCAGTTGAGGCTTTATCTTGAACTACCAAAAGAAGATGCGATCATTAGATAAGAATTTCACAATGGCAAGTAGTTTGTGCTCTAGGTAATCAGATCATCTTAAAAAATGTGAGAAGATGTATATCGATAAGTTCTCCAGTAATTCACACCCTCATTGATTTTTGAACCGCCCAGTGTGCCACAAGGACTAAGATTTATAACTGAGTAACAATACAAAAAAAATAATATTGCAAATCATTTAATGAGCTTGAAATAAAGACATATACCATTGCCACTTCACCTTTCAACATTGTTGGAATTCCTTCCAGCAATCCCAGAAGTATCTTACTTTTGCCTAATATTTGCCTGGTTGGAACTCCTTTTCCTGTAATCAACTGAAATTTTGATGATGCGAGTGACTTATACATAACGCAAGAAAACAATCTGAACCTGCACCTATTCTCGATGAATCTCCTGGCTAAAACATAGTGTTTCACCTATGATATAATATCTATAGTTGAATAACTTGAAACATCATATTCAATTTATGATCTAAATTTTCCAAAATGAACACTAAAAAAAGAAATATTGAGAAAACTGAGCAGTTAAAGCAGCACGGGCAGTAATAAATAGATTTGAAGGTGCAAATAAAACTGACCTCCAAATTCTGATCTGGTAGACTCAACAACAAATCCATCCAACGTTCGAACAGTGCAATGATAGATGATCTGAGAAAGTGCAATAAAAAGTTAACCAACAATATATTCTTTGTTCTATCAAACCAGAACGCATGTTTTCCTAAATTAACAATCTAGTGTTGTGCAGAAAAGATTGCTCAGAGAAAGGAATATTTTAAGGCAAAATTTTCCACAAACCAAAGTTATAGGTGTGATGCATCTGATCCAGTAAAGATATAAACTATAAATTTATCTTTATAAATTTCTTTTAATTAATTGACGGCCGTTTTCACAAGTCTGTTCTAAAATAAGTTCAAATAAACTTTCGAGGAAGGAACAGTTCCCAAGTGTTACGATATGATTATGAACAAGACAGAAACAAATCCATTTCCGAAGCTCTAAGGAACCCAGCTTCTTGTTAATAATCCATGCAGCTAAACTGGAAAGCTGTACCGAAGTAACTTCAAGCCCACAGGAAATGCATTAAGTAAAGATAAGAAGCAACCTGATCACCCTCAGCAGGTGTTGCTTCACCACCTCCAGGTCTCGCCACTGCTTTCATCAAACCCCCGGGCACCATTTTCTTCCTCCTGATCACCAAATAGAATTCAGAACAAAATTTCATTACATTAAAGTATCCAGAATCAACCAACAAAAATCGCAATAAATCCAATAATTCACCTCTTATCATCTTCTGAGAGTGGCTTCTTCTTCTGCGACGCAGAATCCTGCGCCATTTCCTCATTTGCCATCATTGATGAAGACTGCCTTGAACTGTGCTCACTAGTCACTCACTATCTCTGCAATTGTACACTCGATCGCTAATCAGCCTCCAAAACGATCTAAAGAGGACGGAGATCTACGAGCGTTGGAATTGAGGATCAAAGCTACGTATCATAAGGAAGCTCAAAATTGGAACGCTGGAAATTATTTTCTCAGTAACCAAACGCACCTACTAAGCAGTAGTCTTAATTTCTACCGACTCCGGCAGCTACAAAAGAGGTAGTCCTTATACTTTTTTCTATTACCATAACACTCCTCAATCATCTAAATTTAGAGTGTTTCATACCTCATCTTTCTCCTTAACCAAAAGGCCCATTGGTTTCAGTTATAATCATAGATTGGGCTTCTTGACCCAACAACCCATCAATCAGTGGTGGATATATAATATTTTAACGTGACGTATACAAATATTTTTCGGTTATTTATATCATCCTTTTTTAATGGGCATAAAATAAGGAACAGATGTTCTATAAGTTAGTAGTATGCATGTTTTTTTTCATTATTTGTATGCATGTTTTTATTATTACTATTATTATCTTTATTTTAATATATAATTTATGATAAGATGATTTTTTCCAACCATTCGACGTCTTCCTATCCTATCTATAGTTATGAAGTATATATTGCAGCCACTGTATCAAATCATGCAAAGCAAGATATTGAAACATTCTTCGACGATTTTAATAATGTCTGTCAAAGTTACTTGACCGACATATTCATGACCACCAACTTCGAAGCAAAGATGATGAATCAGAAAAACGACATTAGATGATTAAATTGGAGAACTGCAGATATTCTTCTTAGCTAGCCTTGTTCATAAAATGGTTCGACCCGAACCGGTTCAGAACTGAACTGTTTTTAATAAAAATCGGTATTTTTTTTGTCATTAATAGAACTGGTCTGGTTTAGGGGGAAAACTGGTATGGTTCGAACAGATTTAGAACCGGTTCAAAACTTCAAACTGATCTGTTTTTTTAAATAACAATTTTGGTTAGAAAATAATCTAGTTCAAACTGAAACTAAACCGACTGAAAATCTTGTTCAATACACTGAACCGACTGAAAAATTGTTTCACAACCAACTAAAATTTTATCCAACATCAACATACGAGAGTCCAATACATCTCTAGGTTTGGTTTATTGAAGACATCTCTAAGTTTAGTTTAATTTTAGACCGGTTTGGTTTATTTTGCTTCAAAATGGTTCTAAAATTATATAGGTTTAAAGTGGTTTGATTTAAATTTAAGTATAAACCAGTATCAAAAAACGAGTTGATTCGAACTAAATTGAAACTACTATTTTGAACTGGTCTACTTGAAGCTTAAAAAACTTGTTTGATTTTGAAACTATTTCGGTCGAACCGATTCAAACCAGACTAATTCGGCCGAAGTGGTTTAAATGAACAAGCCTATTCTGAGCACGAACGGCAGTTTCCCGTCATATCAAAAGATGGACGAAATGAAAACCGTGAATGTTGAATTTTCAGTGTTTTTTTGTTTTGGTAGAAAATGTTGAATTTTCAGCTACAATCTAAACTTACGCATTCTCGTGTCAAACTATCTATTATTATTTGGTGTAAGAGTTATGACGTCAGATTCCTTTATTTATATTCATAACAGATAATAGATCAGATCAATAAAAATGTACTGAAATTTAAATTTAGTTCACGTTAATTAATTGTGCACGTTTTTTTATCAACTTGTCAGACGTTTTACTTTCATCAACCACGCAACGCAAGCAAAGAAACAAGGAAAATTCCCTTACAAGCATCAACAACTTCATGTATAAAAGGCCATGGCTTCTCCTTAACTTTTTCATCAATCGAGACGAATATAATAGCAATCTCCCAAATCCCAATCTATACTTTTCTCTCCTTCTCCAAAACATTCTTAATTTGTTCTTCTAACGTGTTCCACTGCAAAATGCCTGGGGGAAAGAACATTATTGGTGTCGCCTTGGACTTCTCCAAGAACAGCAAGCTCGCCCTTCAATGGGCTCTAGACAGACTCGCCAACACAGGCGATTCTGTGTTCATCATCCACGTTATGAAACCCAGAATCCTCGATGAATCTCACACCCAACTCTGGAGCAAAACTGGGTCTCGTACGTGCATATATGATCATGATAATATATATATGGTTTGAAACATACATTTTGATCCTGTCTCTCTAGTTACATCCTTGACTTTTGATGTTTCTTGCAGCTCTGATCCCGCTATCAGAGTTTAGAGAACCTGACATAATGAAGACATACGAGGTTGAAACTGACATGGAAGTGTTGGACATGCTGGACACAGCCTCGAGACAAAAGGAGGTTGGATTAATTAGGGTTTCAATGATCTTTTTTTAATTTGAGAGTTTGAACGTAGTTTCGCTTTTATATTGATGAAATTGGTGTTTACAGTTGAAAGTTGTGACGAAGCTGTACTGGGGAGATGCAAGGGAGAAGGTCCTTCAAGCTACTGAGGATCTGAAACTGGAATCTGTTGTCATAGGAAGCAGAGGACTTAGCACCATTCAAAGGTATATTCAACAAGAATGTATTAGGGTTTAAATTTATAGACAGTAATTAAACACATTATCAATGACAGTAATTAATATTCTGTATATTGTGTTATATACTGTAGGATCATACTTGGTAGCGTGACGGATTATGTACTGAGTCATGCTACATGCCCCGTTATAGTCATCAAGGATCCCAGCTTCATAAAGCATTGAATTCCTTCATTAAATGTTGTCAAAACGATGGGAAATTACAAGCTTATTTGGTAGTTTAAGGACTATTATGTGTATTTAGATTAATTTAGAGTGTATTATATAAAAGAAACCCTAGAACATTTTGACAGAAAGCCTCTCTCTTCGGTCTGGTTAGCGGTTCTTCACATGGTATCAGAGTTCGGTTACGTTTGACGGTGTTGGGTTGTTTTCCGTTATGGGTGCTCGATGTGAGTTTGTTGTGTCCCGTCTATTCCACGTACCAGAGTTCGGGTAGGGTCTGAACGTGAGATGAGATTTGTTGAGTATCAACCCGTCTGAATTAAATGTGTCGGTGTCGTGCCTTTAAAAATACGAGTTGTCAAAGTGTGGGGGAGTGTTGAAAAAAAGTCTACTGTTACAAATTGAAATATCACACCAGTGGATTTCAAAGAATTTGGTCACCATATATACAATAAAACTAACTCTTTCTATCACCAATTGATTTTAAGATAGAACCCAAGTTGTATATTGTGATTGCTATTTGAATGTGACTCGAGCCCGATATTAAAAATTTAACGGTACGTACTTATGCTGAAGATTTTTACTGTATGTATTTTCTACATTTCATAGAAAACAGTACATGAACTAGCTTTGCTTTGCTATGCTATGAATAATTAAATAAAGGGCACACTAATGAGTTTAAATGCAGTCTTTGTGATCTGGTGTACATTTTGAATACAATTATTAATTACTATTTTTTCAGTTTTTTATCAGGAATTTTCACTCTATGTCTCAGAAGTAAAGAATTTTGCATATAAAGATTAAATTTAGTGTTAATTATTGAAAGTTATAAGAACTTAAATTTTATAAATATTGCTATATGAACTTTCAGAAGTGGACAAAAAGCTACATTTATTTTTCGTTAAGTTTCATGAAAATTAACAGAACAACACATGATCTGATTGATCCACTTGGTAAAAAAATCTGAAAAATTAAGGAGGAAGATAAAGTTTTAAACAAAATATAAATATATTTTTTTAAATAATTATTTTTATTTCACATTTTAAATAAAAATAATATATTTAAAACACATTTTTTCTCAAATGCCCACATTTTTTTAAATAATATATTTTTTATACACTGAATTGTCGTCCATTTTATTTAATGAAAAAATAAATAATTGTAATTTTTTTTCCTAATCCAATCAAATTTTGAATAGACTTTTGTAAAACAAAGTTGAAGTAGTTTTTTGGTATTATCCCATAAATTTAACCAAGTTTTCCATTTTCACCAACTGTGAATCGCTAACCCGTGTTGTAATAAGAATTAGGTTGACCGTCATAATTATAGGCATAGTTATCATAACCGGATCGGCCCTTGAACCGGTCCCAATTTGGCTGATTGGACCCGATTGGTTCACAATGATTCAACTAGATCCATTATGCATTTCGGTATTTTGATTGAACCAAACCGTTTAAATTTAAACGTCAGACCAACGGTCCGGTCCAGTTCTGATAACTATGATTATAAGACGTAACCCTGTAGCCTTTTCGATTTAGTGTTTTCGAACCCTTGCGCACAAGGGTGGGTTGTCAGGTTAGTTAGGTAATTAGGTTTAGCTTGGGCACTAAGGAACCACGTATAGAGTTAGGTGGTTGGTGTGTCTGGACTCTGGACTGACCAGTCAGATTACATTCAATTTCTTTGTTTGGATAACTGAGGAATGGTGGTTCGGAATTTCCTTTACATTAATTACACTATTGATAACCATGCTTGAATTTGACTTGATTTCTGTCATCACATTATCTACCTTTTATAATCATAAAAAAATTATTAAAATATAAAATAAATCTTTGGACTACCATTTATATAGGATTTGTTGAAATATTTAGGAGGATAATTTTAAATAATAACTTTCTGGAATAAGGTGGTCGAATCAGTGATATTGCATGAGCCTTTCTAATATATGCTTATCAAAAAGGATAAATTTGTTCCAAGTTTAGAAGTCAAAGTTGTTAGTCAAAGTTTTTAGGTACTGAAATCTGATTAATATGTAATGTTAGATTATGTATTAATGTACGCAGTACCCGTAAGTTGTACTGTATTTCTCCATGTATACGTATTTTGTAATAGTAACCATCATTAATACAAATTGTCAAACCGCGTGGAGGTTATCCAATTGGGTATTACCGCGAAAAAACTTTCTCATTCTCTTCCTTTCCTCTCTGAAAAATTGTGTGTTCCTTTTCTTAATTTGATTAATTTCTTCATCCGATTTGAGAGTTTGTAGAGAATCGATCCTAACAAAAGTAAATGTAGATAAATTTCAAAATGTCTTGTTGAAGATTTCTTATAATAAGGAAGAGTTCATCTATCTCGATCGCTTCATTGGTTAATGTATGTGCAACTCCATTAACTTATCTGAATATTGATTTTTGAACTTATTGAATTCCAATACAAATTTCTTGCTATCAAGTGTTCAAGTCATTAGAAGTCTGTCCAAATTATTATCAAGTTAATTGTTTCTTGTGCATCAAATTCCACATAAAATGTTGCACTATTATGTTAATCGTCAGAATTAATCCATCCCTCATGTCTCACAGTTCAAACACAAGACCACTTGTGATACCAATCCTCCTTTGAGTCTATAACCACCCGTCCCATTCATTTCTCAAGATTCTCACATCCCTGTCGATCAATTTCATCTAGCCGACCCATTTATGTTGAATTTTCTCCCTCCATAAAGCAGAGATATCCAACTCAAACGAAGAATTGTCGATGAAGACGAAAATTCTTGGAAGAATCAATTTTGGATGCTAGTTATTGGTTCCTTTAATATTTGGTTAAATTTTTTTCATAATATTTAAAATTGAAATGTTCAAGTTCTTAATGTTTGAAAATCTATTGTTTTTTTCCATTACATTTTCCATCTAAATTTAATAAAAATTGTATAAAAACATAATACTTTTAAAAATACCACAATTTAACATTTCAAAACTTTTCTATATATTATAATCAAGTTCCGATTCAATTGAGATTTAATCAAGTTTCAATTGAAGTAATTAAGATCTTGACCTAGACTTATTTATCCATAAGTTAGATTGGTCTTAGTTAAGACTAACATTGCGTTTCTTTCATGGAATTCGGAATTCGGAATAAGAGATAAAAATATAAAGTTGTTTCTTTAGTACAATGAAATTGAATGGAATAAAAAATTCTATTTTTTCTTTGGTGGAATTATGTATGGAAAATGAATGGAAGTTGGTAAAATGACATATTTGTCCCTCCTTATATATGTATAGTATATAATACAATTAATTTGTATTGATTATTTTTAATAAATAAAAATAGTAAAATAATTAATACAAATAAATAATAATAAAAATAATAATTCATTCATTCATTTTAAAGGTCAATTCCTTAACTTTTTTTAATAAGTATTTTAATTAATGTAAATTATAATCTAAATTCATTTTTTTCACGATCCAACTGATTGCATATTTATCTGAAACATCGTTAATTACATTATTCGCAATAGAACATTTCATTAGTGATAATAATTACAAGCAACAGCAACCTATCGAAATTTATCATACTATCATTTATTTGTGTACACTGGCCATCTGAAAGCTGTCAAATGTAAAACATGGTCATGATTTATCATCTACAGATTATGTTTGAGATGTTAATATAAACATCTAAGACAAATAGTACAAAGGATAAGAATAGGCCAGTCTTTTGAAGTCCAACCTTCATCATCGACCACCCCCACATGACTTTCATTGTCAATTATGTGGAATGATACATTCCAAAGCCACAAAACCGCAACAAGTATGGCAAATAAGTAGAGGGGAGTGTACATGAATAGGGAATGTAAATCATTAGTAGAGCAACAAGTAGAGGGGAGTCATAGCAATACCAATGTGTTTTGTAGAATTACCACAAGAGTATTAACCATTTTAGCATCATCCACGCCATCTATTGTTAAGCAGCCACTGCGATTTAGATAGTTGTAATTACACGATGATTTTAAGTTCAATCTCTCTGCAGAATAGATTAACATAAGCTGTGTAAAGAAACCAATATCACATAAAGCGGGATAGGAAATTTCAGAGGGAGAAAATGGCAAACCTTTGAGAGATGAAGAAGCACGAGCACAAAGTTGATAAAGTACATGATATGTTCTTTCTTCTTTAGCCAGTTGAACTACTCTAGACTCCTCGAGAAACATATATTTCAGAATCCAATAGATACAATTATTCAATGGTTAATTACTTAATTGGTTACACATGTTTCACCATTGTGCAGAATGGTTACACATGTTTCAAAATGTGATTAATTAGTTTGAAATGTGACTAATTGGTTTTTTACTATTCACCGTTAGAAATAACAGTTAAGTCACTATTTAGATACGTAAAATGACGTAATTACCATTTTCATCAATTAAGCTGTGTTCTTCATCAATCAAGCTAATCTTCATCACCGAATTGAATTGAAGAACTCATAATCGAATTTCTGGGTTCTTGGAGAACCCATAATCTGATTCCTGGGTTCTTCGATTCTTGTTTTTGAAGATGATTATGTGTTCTTCAATACCACTAGGGGCATAATAGTCATTTCACAATTCAATAATATGTTTAAAAATGTAATTAACAATAAAATTAACGGTTTAGTAACGGAATGATCAATTAATCACATTTGGAAAAACATGTGTAACCAATTAGTCACATAGCAAAACCAATTAATCACATTTTGAAACATGTGTAACCATTCTGCACAATGGTGAAATATGTGTAACAAATTAAGTAATTAACCCATTATTCAATAACGTCTAACTATAAGTGGCGTGGTGGATACCTTATCCAGCAAAACAGATTCAGCAATTGATAGAGTTGACAAACATGAAATTGAAAGAAAGTATCAAGTTAGTTCAAGGTTTTCAAACAGACCTTGAAATGCAATTCCAAGTAGACCAAAGAATAGATGACAGGTTTGTAATTGAGCACCGCAAATCTTCCATGACATGCTAAAATGAATTGCAATGAACTCTCCCCGTAGCACAAATAAAATATAGCATGAGAAGTATTTCTCAAGAATGAATCAATCAAAATCAGCAAGGCATCTCTGCATCGACCAATGGTGACCGGAACAACATCGGTCAACTGATCAATTCCGACCAGCAAGGCATCTCTGCATTCTTTGACAAAAGAAATCCTCTTCCCAGCCGCCATAACCACAAAGCAACCGTATTTCCGTCCAATCATGGTTGATAATCAATTCTTCCATCTCCTATCCTGGATTTTCTGCAGCAGTGCGCAAAAGGAGTTGAAAGTTCACATTGAAGTAATCTGCGGAGGGAGAAGCTACGCTGGAGAGAAGGAGACGAGCATTCTCAAAGAGGTTAGAGTACGACAAGCTGAAGACGAAGGATACCTGAAGACGAATCCAAGGATCGAAGGAGAATCCAAGGACCAAAGACGAAGGATCGAAAGATACCTGAAGACGAATGAGAATAGAAGGATAGCTTCATGACTTCGAAGAGTAGGGGAGCAAGGAGGCTTCAGTCCAAATGAATTTGAGGATAAGAATGTCTTATGAAATATATGTAAGGGCAAACAAATCATTTTCTCTCCTATTCCGGATTCCTTGTTTTCTAGGCTTAGGTATTTCGAAATTTTCATACGAAATGTTTAAGTATACCCGCCCGGAATTCGTAAGTCAAAATTTTCCAATTCCGCGAAAGGAACAACTTTTTACGCCGAATTCCATACACATTCCGCGTAAAGCGCATGCAGTAAGATCTGAACTCCCTTGATTTGAGTTCCTCTGGATCAGTTTAGCTAATGTGGAAGTTCCCCATTCATATTTGGATTAACCTCCAAAGGTATCATATATATATATATATATATTTATGATGACGAATCTTGTTTTTTTTATACTTTGCACATAGACTGGAAGAACTTGCTTTGTCAAGTGGCATCGGACTTGTCTTCAGAGCATCAAGACATTGAGATTGCAAATAGAATTGAAGCTTCGATATATGTGTGGCGGAAGAGAAGCAATTCAAAGCCTGCAAATAATCATCAGTTCCAAGTCATCATCATGGGAGCTTGTGAAGGAACTGATGATGGATGGAGAAAAGAGAGACCTTTTTGCAGAAAGAGCAGAGAGACTCTTGCTTTGTTTGAAGCAGCCTTGGACATGAACAACATACAATCCAACAAGGTTTGCAAGCTCGACTTGATCCGGTTTCTCTTTTTACACAATCGTGGGTCGTTCCAAATTACGTTCTATGCTAGGATGTGTCGGGCACTTACATATTGTATGCTTACAGAAATCATTCTACATACATAGACATTCCAATATATAGGCGCAACTGCAAAAAAGGATTTATAATTTAGCTCAGTTTCCATGGCAGGCACTGCAGTTGAGGACATGAACTCGTCCACGAGGTCGTGCAGTTGCGGCCTTCACCGTCGCAGCACTTGCAGACAACTCCTAGCGTAGCTAAAACCTTGGAGTATCCTATTCATTTACAAAGTGAAAACGTAAATTTAGTTCATTATTAACAATAAAAAATACCTTAAACTGCACATCCAGTAAACATCTGAGAATTAGCGACGATGGTAAAAAAGAAAAAGGTTTAGTAACTAGCTCTTAGTCATTTACCGGTTGGCTGAGATGGGAAGAGGGATAGGGTTCTTGCTGCTTCAGCCATGGTTGCTCTGTTTTGAGGTGCAGAGCAACAAAGGAGGAGGCAGATCCAGAGGTAGAAGATAGACGCCTTGGAGATGGCCATTTAGAGTTTCTTTCTTTGCAGAATTTCATTCAGTCTTCTCCACTAGACTAAATCACTGGACTGGAGTCCTTTTATATATATTATACATATATGATTATATGTCAGTGGAGTTATGGATTATAATAAGGATCGATGTTTTTTATTTCGATTTTTTCACCAAAATATACTATATATATATAACAAATACTAAAAGGTCCCATTTTTAGCTATATATATATAACAAATACTAAAAGGTCCCATTTTTAGGTAAATAGACAAATTTGTATTCACTGGCAACGGGTGGAACTCTGTTGCTGGATGAGATTTTTTTTTTTTAAATACCATATCAATACATATATCAATACCATTTTAAAACACTATATCAATACATATATTCTTAATTTTAACACATAATCAGTTAGGGCATCTAAGTCTTGCATACACCACCCCTACTAGTATCTCTGTTACCACCCCATGCCGACCTCTCACATTCCTACTCGTATCCACTCTTTTAGGTTGTCTTTCCTCCCTCGAAGTTTGGATGTCTTGTTCATGCGGAACTTCTTCCCATGTAGTGTCTAGGACTTCTTCCTCACTAGATGTGTTCGGCTCGGCTGATCTAAATTTTTGTAAAATTGATCAGTCTCCCCAGACAGCTATGGAATCTTAAGCAATTAAACAAAACACAATAATTAATTTTAACACAATTATGCAATCTACAAAAAAAAAAATTATTCAAATAAAAAAAATTATGTTACCTTTTTCGACGAGGTCAGCGACGAGGCGGAAGGGTGGCGGCGACTTGGCTGGACGACTGCAAGTTAGAGGCGGCACGGCTGACGGCAGTGAGGTCGGGGAGCTCCTGCAAGAGGGTTCTGTGTGGGGCACCTAAGAAAACACAGCAGACCCTCCTGCAACCAGTCGCGGGTGAGTGAGAATTAAATTTCACCTACCAGTTGCAGATGAGATTAATTTCTCAATCACTCGCTACTCCCCGTCGCCGGTGAGTATAGATTTGTCATTAAACGTGAGATATTTTGGTATTTGGTATATATATATATATGATATATTTTGGTGAAATTTTTTTATTTTTCTTTACTATAAGTTATAATGCAAGTAGAGAGAAGATGAAGGTGGAATAAAACAAAACAAGTCTGGAATGATTGAGTGGACAAGACAATGGAGTCGGTCATCATTCATACCACACGTTTTCTTTTGTTTTCCTTCACGTCTTTGTCTTGACTAAGGTGTAACCGTGTAATATGGGTTGGTTGAAGCTTCCTAACTTGACTATTTTATTATTATTATTATTATTATTTATACGATTTTACTCTTTAAAAAACAACCCAAGTGTCCAAAACTTGACAAGTGGCTACAAAAAGAACACAACTACAACCTTAGTTCCACGAACTTGTGAAGCAATTTCTTTGTACTGACGTATTTATTTATAATATAGTGAGATTATGATGGATCCTCAAAATCTTCTCTCTACCCGGGCGTAGCTCCTCTCGGGTTTTACTTGCACAGATTGACAACTTCGGGTTGACCCGTTTATTCCACTCCGAAGTTTAAGTCAGTCTGAGACTTTGAAGAGCTTTTATGTGGATGTGGTAAAAAAATCAGAATGTAATAAATGATAATCAATGTTAGTATTTATAGGTTTTGTTTAACCTAATGAACAATGCTTCCTTTTTACCTTGGTTAGTCTTTTAACTAAGGTCAAACTGACCTTTGGATGGGACAGGGGTCTTTATCATCAAATATCAGAGATATTTGATCCCATTTCTGCTGGTAAATTTACTGTTTAAACAATGAATTTACTGTTCAAAACATTATTTGGAAGTTTTTGTATCGTATGTAGAGTTTTTTACGTATCATATTATACAGTCAGACTAAAAGTAAACAAATAACGCGTAGTTAGCGTCATTTAATTCGTAATTAAATTATCTACGCACCGTAATTTTTTTGATTTTTTTTAGTACGTACATAATTAAATTTATCACCTAATGCATTTAATTATTTCGGTCAAATTATAAAATGAACGATGTTAGGTTACAAAATCACTGTATTTCCAATCAAAAAACTTACCTTAAATAGATAATTGAATTACTACATAAATGACGTTAACCGTGTTGAGTTTGGACTTACATGGTCTGAGTTATAATTTTTGAAGTAAAATTTTCATATCTCAACTTACGGCATGCCGTACAGTCAATCCATAAATCCAAATTTAATATTTTTTGCATCATTTGAATCGCAATTAAAATATATACTTACTATAATTTTTTTTAATAGATGCATAATTTTATTTTTAATTAAACATCGAATCGTCATTATCCAAAAATAATTGTAAAAAAAAAAGAAAAGAATGTGGATGGGCGTCACTTTGAATGGCGCCTATTCCATAGGTGTCACCCAAAGGTGCGCTACCCGGTGTTGCGCGTATACCTATTTTTTGAAATATTTTTTTTGTATTCTTACTTTTCTAAAAAAAAAAAATACTTACTTTTAAAAAAATTTCAGTTTTTTTTTGTCATAAAATATCTTAAATATGTCGAGAATTGATCTCGGGACCTCTTACATCCAAGCAAGTTCGATACCGTTGAACATGACGTTGAGTTGGATGCTGATACATTCGACAACCGTAGATATATATAATTTAAACTCGACCTGTGATTTATGATGGATAATTCTTTAAGATTTAAATACGATAATTCTTTAAGATTTAAATACGATTCATGGGTTCATGGATCACCCGTATGACCCGTGTACCCAGTACCCGTATTATTTTCATTTAAATAATATAAAATTTGCAGGTTAACCGTCAATCTATATGACCCACTGATTTATGCAACCTACATGACTCGTGCAATCCATGTGACCTATATAACCCCACACAACCCATACAACTCATGAACTTTTATATAGTTTATTATAATATATATTCAGTTATACGGATCACGAGTTGACCCATGGGTTGAAACGTATGACCCAAACCCGACTTCATTTTTCAAACGGGTTGACAAGTTATATAAAAATGAACCGCAGATCCAAAATCTTCAACTCAAGCACAACTCATGGGCGAATCAACCATAGTTCGTGAAAATTGACACGAGTACACGACTATGCTGATATGATATGATTTATGCTCCTTTTTAAGTAAATATTTCTTACATCAGTTCACCAACTATGTAAATCTGTGAGGCTAATATTTATGATTTTAAATATACTGAAGTATGTATGCTTTGAAAGAGCTAATTCACTACACTAGCACTCTTATTCATTAAGATGTAAATTACAATACAAGGTAACGCGCACAAATCATCACTGCACCACGATAATTAGTGTGATTTATACCTAACTGATGATTAATCAAGTAAAATGTTCCAGTCGCCTGATCTGCAGACTCGGGATATAAATCGAGGGATCGTTATTGTTCCTACGTTCTCCTCTCCGAATCATCACGCATTGGAAGCTTCTTCCTGGATCTGAATAGATTTCGATAAAGTTTCTTCCAGTTCGTTCAATTCATCAATATCAAGTTCATCACCATCTTCATCATCTCTTCCTGATGTGCTGGCTCCGTCTCCAGGGGATTTCCCCGGAGATTCTCCATTGTTACGGTACTTGTCATATGCCTCATCATCATCAACAAACCAGCTAGAATCTGATAGAAATAGCTCTCGACCACTGTGATACAAAATCAAAACATTATCTGTTTATGAATTATGCGAGCTGGGTTGGTAAAGTGTGTAATAAATTACCTCATTCGGTCATTCTTAGCTCTCTCAGCCCTGAGTGCAGCCAATTCAGCATCTTTTTCTTCAATCTTTCTCTTCTTCCATTGCATGAACAGCTCAGGAGTCAAAGGTGTCGAAGTTGTTATTTTCGCACGCTACAGTCAGTACATGGATAGAAACTGAAATTAAAGCACTTTCTATGTGTACATCATTGAATCAAGCAAGGCAAAGATTTACCTGATTTTCTATTTCTTCCTCAATCGGTATCTTCTCCCTCTCTTCCTCAAGCAAAGCTTTCATTTGAGATTTCATGACATATCCTGGAGGAAGAGCATGCCTGTAGTGGCAGTCCTTGCTTCCATTTGGGCACACCCAGAACCATCCATACTGTTTCTTCTCCACGGCTTCCAGAAAATATTTGCATACCTAACACAAATAAACCAGTTACTTCTCACCCACATTATTTTCATACTCGGTTCCTTTAAGTAGATCTATCAGAAAGTGGCAGATTCAATGATTACCACTACAATTCCACACTACAGGTTTCTAATTGCCAGCCAGGTTGATTACAGTGTGTAAAGATTTGAAATTGTTCATGATCTAGCACGGTCTGACAACTGAACTCATACCTAAATAATTCAATTCTAGTCTTTAGTATTACAAATGAGAAGTCTGGAAACATACAATTTCAGTGGGTTTGTTTTGCTTGTATTCCTTGTTCTTTGACTCCACAACCTTCTCCAGAGTTGCCTGATCCCAGTCCTCCATGGTTTCTAATAATTAGCAAAGTGCAAAGATAGTTGAAGACAGTTAAAACATCAATCATATGTCTATTGTTAACATAGCAACACAAATTCAATACCGTGATCACGTTTGTCACTGTAAATATCAATCTTCTCTCCTTTTCTCTGGATATTCAAATCGTGCGAGAACTTGCACTTGAAGCCTTTCACACATTGTCCCGCCTTGAAAAACTCGCATAGTATAGACTTGGGATCAACACCTGGTCATCCACAAGTTCAACCAACGCTAGATTCAGCTTATAGTTCGCTTATTCGTTAAACTAGCAAAGGAAACAAGAAATAGATACAAAGCAATTACCAATAGGAACTTTCGGTTGGCTAACAGCAATCTTAAACAAGTCATTCAGCTCTTTCTCTTTAGCCTTCTCCTCTTCCTTCTTTTTCTGCATCATCATAAACAACTCTAAAAATCAATTTCAGAGATTGAATCGAAATGAACTACACTAAATTTCTACAACATTGGGCTTGAAGTCTTATTCAGTAATCAGACAAATTTTTTGGACCATTTCGGATAAAATTATGAAGGTTCCCCATCCACCATTGGGAGGCGATCTGAAATTGCTGGTTTGTGTCCTTCCTTCTTCTTGTCATATCACCAAATTTTCCGATTAAAAAAAATAAGAAACTGAGATCGATTATGACTAAATTAGGATTAAAAGCATGATCAATCCATGCAACAACCTTTTGGACCATTTTCGGATCAAAGTATGAAGTTATTCATCAGTAGAAGGAGTTGATCTCCGATTTTTTCTTTTAATTGTTCAATGCCAAAATTCACGATCAACAAACAACAGAACAGAGACAATAATGTATTATGAAGACATTATTAAGAATTCCATACCTTCGCGGCGATCTTAGTAGGATCAGTCTTGGGTTGTACGGATTGCTGGAGGCTCTGGACGTATTTCTGGACATTTTTGCTTTTGTTCTTGTTTTTTAGCCCGAAGGTCTTGTCCTCTGCAATCTTCTGCTTCTTCGCCAAATCGGCCTTCTTCGGCCCCTGCTTCGGCGGCATCTCTTGTCCGCATCAATTCTGATCACCTTCCTTCTACGACGCGGAGAGCGTCACGAATTATTGGCCTGCTGATCGGAGTTACGAGGAATGAAGTGAACAAAAACGCGAGCTAAAAATGTTGGCGTTCTCCTGGGTGCGCGTATACGTATACGTGGCGGAAAACGAGAATAAGACACGGGAAGCAGATTGTAGTAAAGGAAATGTCCGATGTACCCTCTAGTTTGGTTAACGTGGCGTCTTTTTAGGGGCTTTCTGGTCCATTCACGTGATTCAGTTTGAAACGTCAGTGGTCGTTTTCCACTAGGGCGGATCCTAGGCGGACCGGTCTTAGGCAGGATCCAAAGTTCCAAACCGATAATGAAATTCTGGTCTTGATATTTGGAGGATCGAGATCGACTTTGGTCAAAAAAATTCGTCTTAGTCGGTCTTACTTTATTCGGGCCGGTCTCGGTGTTTGACCGAAATTTTTGGTAAAAAAATTGAATTGGCCAAAACAATCACCGAAGTTTGGGTCTTGAACTCGCTCGTTTCTCGTCTTTCATCGCACTTCTCTTATTAAACCGACTCAATGGTTGTTAAATGTTTCAAGGTCATGAATTATTAGTGTTTAAAGGGTTACAGCATGAATTTCTAGAATTTTCTTTCAGATCAGGTCGGGCCAGTCCTAGTCGGACTTTATGAAGAAAAAAATAAGACTTAGACCGACCTTGAAGAAAAAAACTTATCTGCTCGGTCTTAATCAGACTGATCTTGTCGGAAATTTGATCTAACCAGTCTTTTTTTATCACATCTATTTTCCACATTATGCCGATCGCGGGAAAGTTGATGATGATGTAGGAGTCTAATGAAATATTCGGGTCGGGGTGCTTAAACTCTATTTTCAGCTATGACAAAAAAAACACTAAATTCAGCATTTTGTGTAATGAAATATTTAAGGGTTAATATATCGTTATTTGAACTTGATAATTTTATAAATTATTATTTGTATTTTTAGAGTTTGAGTAAAATGTTAACTTTTGTTTTTTTCATTAAATCTTAACGAAAAATAAAATATATGATTGATCTATAATTTAAAAAATTATATTATTTTTTAAAAGTTCCAACAAAATGAAAATTAATAAGGAAAAATAATATAATATTTTTATTGAAAAAATGAAATAAATAAAATAGAACTTTATTTATTTTTAATAAAAAATATTATATCAAAAATTGAGTATTTTCCTTTAAATTTTGCAAAATTTTCTTCTTTTATAGTTTATTTTAATAATATGAACTAATCATGTGTTGCCATGTTAATTTTCGTTCATCTATGACCATAAAATAGATGGAAGTAGCATTTTGTCCAAACTTTGAAAGTACCGATAAAAACTTTTAAAAAAATAGAGTTTAGATAATAATTTATAAAGTCACAAAACAATGAGTAATAATTTGTCTATTATCCAATATTCAATGTTCTATAAAAAAAAGTGGATCAATCATGGTCGTTGAGCTTATTTTGATTTTAGTCATTATTTATTTGTTCTTATTTTTTTTTTTTTGGCCAACTATTTGTTCTTATTTAATTACTAGTAAATCACATATATGAATAGTATACATGTATATTTTGCATATTGCCTATTATTAACTAGCAATTTACATATCAGGTTTTACTTAAGTGGATGATTTGAATAATTTGCTAACAATTTTTTTTTGAATAAATTGTTAAGATAACTTTTTTTAAAAAAATTTACTTTGTGTGGTAATGACTAATTAAATTTTTGATAGATTTATAATTTACTAACTAAATTTTACAAAAAAAATGAATTTCTTAATTGAACTTTAAAAGTTTTAGGATTTGTTAGGTGACATTTACAGAACACGCGTATGTCTTTATTACCTTTTAATAATAAATTAAACATAATTTATAAAATATAAGTAAAAAATATATACTAATGAATTGTTTAAATATTATTAATAAATATATAATTAATTTTGTACTATACATAATTAAAATTTAGTCATAATTTGTGAATATCTGTCTTCGACTCTTCATTTATGTTGAATCACGTTTTTCAGTAGGACTATCTCTGGTACGTTTCGGGTCGATTTCCCTGCTGCTCCGATAACTTGCACAAAATGGAAGTCCGGGAGTTCCTGTTATTTCCCCCCCCCCCCCCCCGATGATTAAGTCAGTCGAATGTTCGTTTATGGAGGAAGTATATGGAGTCAAGTGTGCAATGTTACATTAGTTTAAAATGGAGATGGGTGAGAGTATTTATAACTCTCACCCCTAACCTGTCGGAGTTAATCCTGACCATGGTCATCCCAGGTGTCGCCTAGTTAACTGACCATGGTCATGCCTTGAGTCTTGTGCTGTCTGGTATCTTGTGTATGGTGCCCTATGCATAATGCCCGTGTTTTCTGAACATTTATCTTATTTTTTAACTTTTTTTGCGTCCCCATTATCCTCTGTCTGTCCTAGAGTATTGCGTCGTTTGTGTTGAAGGCCAACAAATTCACACTCAAGAAGAACATCCTTGTGTCATTTGTTTGATCTCATTCATGAGCCGGAGAAAAAATTGCAACTTGACTGGAGCAATCCCAGTTTATTGCATAAATACTTGTAGCACTCAGTTTAATGATCAAACAAATTTTATTTTCCAATACACTTAGGCCTTGATTTTGCCGAGCACCATTTGAAGATTTCAATTTGAAACTTTAGTATGTAGGAAAGGATATAACATTTTTTTTTACTAATTAACAGTGAACCACACATTGAATCAGATCTAATCGTGTTGGACCGACTGAACCGAGAATCAGTCACCTTATCGGTTTGATAACCAATATGATTCTGATAACACTGCTCATGAGACCTACATTTTTATGCCTCATAATCTCTTTCTTCGTAAGCATGTTTCCCTTTATTTGGGTGAACCCTCGCGAATGAGATTTGCGGGTACGTTTTAAATACTCACTCACGGATCTCACTCAAGAATTGAATTCGATATTTTCATAATTTTAAAAAAAATTGAAGATATTTTCGTGTTTTTTTTTAGTATATTTGGGTAAAAAAAATCTCAAATATATTTTTTATGTAAGTCTTAACTATTTTTCAACTCAAAAGTCAAAACTTAAATAAATAATTGCGGAAAGGGGTTCAGTAGATACTAGATTGTGTCATCGTGGCCCACCGGGCTCCCATCGACGAATGCAATGTCGGCCATTTCTACTTACTAGGGTTTCCCAACACCTTCTCTCCAGAGCAGCCTTGCCCACAATCGTCTCTCGTCTCGCCTTCTCCGTAGCTCAGATCCGAGCTCCAATGGCGGCCTTAACCCGCCTCTCAAAGGCATCGTTCTCTTCGCGCCATACCATCTCTTACTTCCAGAGATGCCTTTCCTCGGTCTCCTCCGGCGCGTCCCACTCCACTCCTCATACATCTTCTTTCACGTTCTCCTCTGACCTGACCCGTAAAGATCCGAAGGACAGGAATGTACAGTGGGTGTTTCTCGGCTGTCCCGGTGTTGGGAAGGGTACCTATGCGAGCAGGCTCTGTAACCTCCTCGGCGTGCCTCACATCGCCACTGGCGATCTGGTCCGGGAAGAACTCTCCTCCACTGGTCCGCTCTCTGAGCAGGTTCGTTGTTCTCCTACCATATAAAAACTTGCCTTTTTAAGCTATAATCAATTGCCTGTCATTGGAATTTTTGGCGGACGTTTCAGATCTACAGTATAACGGTCTGTTCTTACGTCAGTTTGAACATTCTTATTATGGCAATCGTATGAACCCCTCATGTTCCATCTATAATAGTTCCATAGTTACTCTGTCGCTTCTCTAGTTTCGATATTTATCTTGGATCTCTTATATTGTTATAGCAATGATGCAAGTACCTGCACTTAGTTTATTGACTGGATATGTATTCTTCTCATTCAACTGATAACGTTCTCTTGCTTCTTTCTGTTAGATATTTCATCTGATAAAGTTTGTTTTCTTTCTCTTCTCTTCTCTGTTTTATTTTAGCTCAAGGAGATCGTCAATCAAGGTAAGTTGGTGTCTGATGAATTCATTTTAAAGTTACTTTCTAAGAGGCTCAGAGATGGAGAAGCGAAAGGAGAATCAGGGTTCATTCTAGATGGATTTCCCCGCACAATTAATCAGGCGGTAAGATGTTATATCAATTGAAGCTTCCATTTAGTATTTTTGAAGAAGCTGATGCTTCATGATTCTGCAGTGTTCCTCTATAGTCTTTATTTTTGCCTTTTTGTTCCCTGATTGAGATACTGCTTTCAGTGAGATGTCTTTGCTGTTGTAGAATTTTGACGAGTGAGCAATTATTTTTTTGAATATGAGAAGGTTAACTAGAAAAGAGTAACAAGTAATAAAGTATTGGATGCAGTGCGGTTAACTAGTCTTCTCTCATGTGTTGTGTTGGCACTTCTTCCCTTTGTTTCTCACAGCTCATCACATTGAACTAACAAATTTCTTTTGTGGTAGTGGCTTAATAATGTATACCTATTGAAATATGTCAGGGTTGTAATACATTCTATCACTCTTGTAATAATCTTTTTTGTATATTTAGAAGATAGTGGATGTTTAGGCAATGACTTGCAGTTATAGTACAATGTTTGTATATATTTTGTTCTTTTAAGCTATCAGCTTTAGTTTTAATACATCACAAATTGCTACTGGTATATTTTACTTCCTCGTTATCATTGTCTGTGTTTGAATATTCTAATTCTTTTGCAGGAAATATTGGAAAGCATGATAGATATTGATTTGGTGGTCAATTTGAAGCTTCGGGAGGACGTCCTGATAGAGAAATGCCTCGGTAGAAGAATCTGTAGTCAGTGCAGTAAAAATTTCAACATAGCCAACATCAATGTGAAGGCTGAGAATGGAAGTCCTGCAATCAGCATGGCTCCCCTCCTTCCCCCAGTACACTGTATGTCAAAGCTTATCACCAGAGCGGATGATATAGAGGAAGTAGTAAAGGAGAGGCTTCGCATATATGATGAGAAGGTAGTAATTTGATTATGCATCAACACTGCCATCCACTACCCCTATAAACCAGAGATTCTGTATGAATATTTTCTTAACATACAAATGTCTCCTTGCAGAGTCAGCCTGTGGAGGGCTTTTACCGCGGTAGAGGTAAACTACTGGAGTTTGACCTACCTGGGGGGATTCCGGAATCATGGCCTAAATTGCTGGAAGTTCTTGATCTAGATGATTATGAGGAGAAGCGGTCTGTTGCAGCTTGATATATACAATGTTGTACGTTATAAGGTAAAAAAGAACCATTCTTTGCACTGAATGTGCCTCAACAATTTTCCCTTGAAGAGTTTTTTTTTCTCTTTTCCTTTTCATTTCCTTCTTGTAGAAGATGACCCGAACTAGTCTTTTCAAAGTTTTTCATATTTATTATAGCAACAGAGTATCAATGGTGTCATTGACATTGCTTTGGGAATAAATGTGAGGGAAATAAGGAATCTGTAAGAGGCTTGGTTAGCCTTGTGAATTATTGATACACAGACTGCAACTTGATTTAAAAGTATACTGTTGAAGTTCCATTTTTGTGTTAGATTCAGTTTGGCATCTCATTTCTGTTGTAGTAATCTGTCTGTTTATTTCAACCCAGACATGATTCTTGTTTTATGTAATTTGTTTGACCTTCATTTGTAGATTTTTTGTATTAGATAGATTTAGATTTTGTTAGATAGCAGCTGGCCGAGCTGGTTGGCTATAGTAAATGTCAATCAGTAAGTTAAAACAGCGGCTTAAATTGATGTTGTGGGCGCTACAACCAGCTCTTGGCTGCTGTAGTTGAAGCAGTGCGAGATAGATTGCTGCCCAACATGCTTACTAGAACTGTAGTAACATACGTCAGTGGTACGTCAGAGATGGCCTTTTGTTTTTTAATATGATTTGTGTTTGATAAAAGCTTTACGATCTTCACAACATTTGAAACAAGACATTGTTTTGTAAATGTTTGGGTGTTGTCAGTGTTCTTGAGTTTATGGGAGTTGTTGTCCATAGCTTCTGTATAGTCTTTACAATGGAGAGTAAGGATACTGTCTTAAATTCAAATCTGCCCTTCTTTTGAAGGTCATTGAAAAAGAAGAAAAAATGTATTTTTTGTAACCTTAAGTCAGTTGGGGAATTGTTTTTGAATTTTTCTTCAAAATATACACCAATTAATAATTAAATACCAAAATGTCATTAGGAGAAAAATAAATACAAATCTATATCTATAAATACCAAAATGAACGGGCGATGCTTTTTTTGTTTTGTATTATTTTTAGCTCAACCTGCGACTCATTCGTGAGTGGATTTATTCCATCAGCTCTACCCGCGACATGGAGTCGTGGGTAGAGTTGGCAATTGGCATATATATATATAAAAATTACAGTATTTTTTTACTTCAAATATTTAATTTATTTTTTATTTTTGTCTATGACACGTCTAACTCTCATTTTTAAGTGAGGTGTTATGTAAATTCATTTAAAATTTTCGATTATTTTTATTATTCTCCACAAATGTTAAAACTCTAATTATATCTCTTTATTTCACGTGAATATTTTATCTTAAAAGTTTTTGTTTGTCATGAATTTTATACACTATTAAATATATAATATTATATTGTATGGATATTAAATATGGAAACGTTAATATTTTTATTATAATTTTATGTAATGTATTTGTATGGGTGGAGTTTTTGGACATATGGGTGGAGTTTTATTTTTATTTTTTTTGTCAGTTCTACCCGCGACTCCAAGTTACAGGTAGAGCTGACAGAATAACTTTACCCGCGAATAAGAATTGCAAATAAAGCTAAAAATAATAAAAAAAATAAACTTGCGAGTCTCATTTGGGTGTAAATATAGATTTGTATTTATTTTTTTCCTATACATTTTAGTATTTAATTATTAATTAGGGTATACTGTGGTGAAAAATTCATCGTTTTCTTCTGGGTGATAATTGTGGTTTCTTCTTGTGATAATTGTGTGTGTTGATTTTAAGCCCATAAATAATGGCCTTTCTTTTTTCTTTGTTTGTGGTTACTTTTGACCTTTAGATGGATTAGGTAAAGGTGTAATTATTATGGATCATAATTAGTGATTTTGAATACTTAGCTCTGGAGATTATTTTACATCTACTTTAACCAATATCCATTATTACGTTTGGATTAGAATATAGAGAAAAATACATATAAAATAGTCTTACTAACCTAAATAAAATTAAGATGAATACAACAACAAATATATCGGGTTTTGAAGCATCTACAAAAATGTTTTGAAAAGCTTTACGAGTTATGTCAAAATAAAAATACTAAACTTAAATACTCTGACACCCTAATTTTATATGATTTATTATGGACTTATAACTTAAAATTGTATATTAATAATTAGGTGCTATTACAATATGGTTATGTCTTTTATATTAAATATATATAATTGTGTCTCCAAAATACATGATGATATTTATAATATCAAATATCAATGGCAGTAAATGCACCTGTCGGTTGTGTCACCGAAAGAGTCGAGGAATAGTTGATTCGAAGGAGGAAGGCAGTAATTCCATTCTAGGGTAAAGAAGTTAGCATGATATATATATATATATATATATATATTTATATGTGAAAAACTACCAAAGTGGTACCCAAACTTGTGGGTAATTACCAAGTAGGTACTTAAACTTTTTTTTTGTAGCAACTAAAGCCAAATTTATGAAAATTAGCAAATAGTTATCTACCATTTATTTTCGTTAACAGTAAATGGAAAATATCATGTGAGGAGCAGACAGATACCTAAACTTACACGAATAAGCAAGTAGGTACCTGAATCGGTTCACAAAACTGATTCGGTCGAACCACTTTTTAATTTATTTAAAAAATATGGTTTATATACCAAACACATGCATGACTCAACTCCAGGCGTTCTCGGAATTTTCCTTGATGCACCGAGAACGAGTTGAGTCATGCATGTGTTTGAAGTATAAATCATTTTTTTAATTCAAAAAAATAAAATGATTTGTTCGAACCGGTTCAGGTACCTACTTACTCATTCGTATAAGTTCAGATACCTGCTTGCTCCTCACGTGATATTTTCCGTTTATTATTAACGGAAATTAATTGTAGGTACCTATTTACTACAAAAACAAGTTTAGGTATCTACTTGTTAATCACATGCAAGTTCGGGTACATGTTAGTTTTCTATATATATATATATATATACCAATTGGAATAAACTGTATTTTATTTATTTATTATTATGCCTTTTTTATATATTATTGTTTTTTAAAAAAAATGGTGGAGTTGCTGAGGCGAGGGCACGTGCAGGGGTAGCAACTAACAGTCAAAAGTCAATGCCGTAGAATATCAGTTTTTATGAAGTGAAGAACGAGGAAGCACGTGTTCCCAACTAACTTTCCATATCTCCGATCCCAACTCCCTCATTTTATTGTTTTTTTATTTAGGATATCTGTAATAATTATGGGAAAAAAAAACCGTTCCTGTATCATAAAATTGGCAGTAAAATACACTTCAAAATTATGTCAAATTATATTTTTCTGAGCAGATGAAAAGAGGAAACTTCTAGGGTAGATGAGCTTTATTTAAAGTAAGACCATCAAATTGTATTATTTCTTTAAGAGTTATATTTTGGAGAAAAAAAATACATGACATTTGCACTCTTTTACTTAATTAATTTAATTGAACACCTTAACTATCCAAGAATCCCCTTTAATCTGCATGCATACAGCTTGCTAGAAATAAAGGATGGAAACCACATCGAAGTCGAGTCGGACTTGACAATCGTCATAGGCCAACTAACCGGGACGTCTCACCACTGGCGTATCAACACAATATGCGACAATATCCGAGAACGAGCAAAGAGTTTACAACAAGTCGAATGGAAATCAATTTTACGCACGGAAAACGAATGTGCAAACTGGGTTGCGAGTCAAACTAGATCAGGAGTGTGCTCTTATTATTGGGTGTCTACACCCCCACTTCCTCTTAGACAGCTTATTTGTAGTGATTGTAACACCGATTTTGAGGATGCATCCTCTTATTATTAAGTAAAATCTTATTTGAGACAAAAAAAAAAAAAGGCTCTACTCACTTTCTTTAAATTTCTAAGGTTAACACTGTCTTATTATTTATTTTACAAATAAATGTTTATGGTTATACAGCTAAATAAAACAAAGATATTCGATTTAAGGGTAAGGATTAGAGTTAACAAATCAAAATGAAATATATAAATTTTAAAGAATTAATTAGAAGTCAAACACATATTTCAAAATTAAAATTGAACAACCCTAAAAGTTTTCCCTTCCCTATATAAACCTATCCAAGCGTTAAAGCATTAATTTTTTTTAATTATAATTATTTTCGGATATTTATTATTTTAAAAATTAGTGGATTAGTTGAGTTTGTGTTTGTTTGTTTGTTTTTGGCCGAAAAGTTTGTGTTTGTTAGTTAGAGGTGTTATGTAGTAAAGTTAATGTTATAATAATTTTAATCCATAATGTTATAATAATTAAATTTTATAAGTAGCTCATTTTTTATTTTTGTTATTTAAACATTCCTACCTCTCTAATAAAATATTATGAGTTTTCTAAACTATATATTTTGTCAAACTCTCTAGAATTATGGTATTCGTAAAGGCAAATACATTAATCAAAATGCAATTTGTTGCCCTTATATAATAATATGCCTACCTGAAAATCAACCGTATCATCCAACACAGACGTTATTACAATTTACAACCGACCATTTGTAATGAAAGTTGGGTGTCTCAACATAACAACATAAAAGTAAAGGTAAAATATGACATTGTACTCTAAAGTTTACGCCAATTTTAAATTTTTTTCTTAAAGTTTAAAGTTTTTCCCAATGTTTGAAAATGATGAAAATCTCCCCTTGTCAAATGCTCTTTCAGGGGAGATTTTTCACCATTTACAAACATTAGGGGGAAATTTAAATTTTAAGAAAGAATTTTAAAATTGGCGCAAGTTTAGGAAGCAATGTCGTATTTAACCCTAAAAGAAATTAGGGTTACAACATGCACAAAACTATGAAAGAATAAGGGGTGCAATTTAACCTCTTCTAACTTATGACATTGTGTAAATTATTTAAATTTTAAAAAAAAAATGATTTAATTCTTTAAAATATTACATTTGTCTCCTCTAACTTTTTTTTAATTCAATTGTTTGTTCCCTAACTCTAATTATTTTTCCAACTGAAGCAAATTCATGACATTGTCCTTTATTGCAGCCAATTTAGGAGTCATGGTCTTACAATATTTGATTTTTTTAACTAAAGAGGGGGCTTATATCAACTATTTGGGAAGTTCCAAACTGATTTAATCGTTTGTAAATAATATCTCATTTAAGATAAAACCAACTTAAAAACCTTTTGTAAGACAAATAAGAAATGTAAATTGGTAAAATTGTTCCCATAAATGTGAAAGAAACACAATAAATATTCCTACTAAATTTGGATAATCTTTGATGTATTAAGTTTATGATCACTCTTTAAATTATAAGGTAGGTGCAGCATCATGCAAGTAGGTTATTTCACGATCTACCCAACATACCAAACCCTAGTCGAGCTAGCGAAAGCAATAACCATTATATATCTATGAATGAAAATGAATACAATAACGTTAAATATTAAGGAGCTACCTGAATTTTGAATGTTTTGCAACGAGCTACGCGAACTTTAAATTTTCAAAACGGATTACCTCAACTTGTACGAAGTTGTAAATATCTACCTCCGTCCAATTTCTGACGAAATTATGTCAACAATTGACGGTAAATTAGACGGATGTAGCTATTTTCACTTTCGTCCAAATTGAGGTAGTCCATTTTGAATTTTTAAAGTTCAGATAATTCGTTACAAACGTACAAAGTTGATGCAGTTAATTGGTATTTAATCCTACAATATAATATATTATTAAGCACTTAATTGTATTAGTTAGAATAATTGTAATGTACTATAAACAAAATGTAAAATAATAATAATCTATTTAAAGTAATGATAAAAGAGAATCTAGTATTCATGGTAAAGATTGGTCTATGACTGTCGTCCAACGGCAACCAATGACTAGGATCGGGACCAGATCGTTATGTGAAGGGTGGGGACACGCGCCGCCGCGGTTGTCCTACTCGGTATGGACAATATCTAAGATGCTCCTCCGAGCTTTGTGCATGTGGGAAAGGAAGGAGCCGAAAAAAGGTATTTTTGGGTTTCAGAGAGTCAAAACTAAGACAGTTAGTTGGATGGGGAAGATGAGGCTGCTGCTCTCTTCACTGCATACTGTAATTTCCTCTCTTCTTTCTCTACCTTCCATCATTCACTCACCACTATAAAGAATGTAGGAAAAAATGATTTATGTAATATATATTAATTATTATACATAATATATATATAAATATTTTTATAATAGATTAGATTACGTATTCACTAAATTATAAAAATATGCATAAATTACGTACAGATATTAAAAGAATTCTGAACGACTGACAATGTGAGAGACTGAGAGCAATGAACTGTCAGATTATGGTTAAATAATAATGTAATAAATAAATAATGTCATGTCGGAAATTCTGTCTTTAATGTAGACAAAATATTTAGTTTTAATAATAATATTTTACAAGACTAAACTTTGAAGTGGTTGGAATTCAAACACTAACTACAGTTTTTCCTACCCAGCCATCACATTACAATCTAGTTGAAGTTAAAATTTAAACTTACAGTTACCACACACACAAAAAAAAAAATTACAAAAAGAATTTAAGTGAAAAATAATGTGAAAAAATATCGCTTAAAATCAGTTGCCGAGTTAATGCAGCAGAAAGCGCAAAACAAGACTATTTCTGTTAAAAATAAATCTTATATTTTTCCTTACCTATAAAAAAATGTGAACAGCATTCATCAGGAATGCACTTATTCAACTTTGTATCAACCTCGCTTCATAAATTCTGTCATTTTTCCTTCTAAACCTCCTCTCTTCTGTCTCTTTCTTCCCCAGCCTCCATTAACTATCCCTCTGGTCTGATCAGTCTCCCTTTTGCGCCATCGCTGTTCTTCTCCTCAGCTTGATCCCTCTATCTTCTCTCTTCTGAGTTATATGAAAGGGAAGATCTTGGAAGAAGCCGAAGCCTGAAAACCCCAGTCAATAGCCGACGGAGGTTGCTTTTCTAACTGATCTGACCTAAGCAGAATAGACACAGTATCCTAGTTGCTGTTCGGTCAGAGAAGAAAGCCTCTCTTTTTTATTTTTTTTCTTCCAGTTTGCACCCATCTTCCAGAAATATCCTCCCATCTCTCCCTGTGAATATCCCAGTCTCAAAAGGTCAATTATACTTAACTTTCTGGTTATACCCACTCCATATTTTATTTATTTTTGATTTTCCTAATTAAACTGTCTCATCACCGGGTACTTCTGTGTGTTTGCAGCTTTGTGTGTTGAAGAGAAAAGCAGTGGTTGAAGAAGAAGAAGTTCTTGGCGGCACAGATTCCAACTTTTGCCTGGTATTTAAGATTTCCCTTTTTTCTTCCAGTTAGTTTTTTGTGGTAATCGAATTCAGAAAATGAGACTAAGCCAACCTTGGATTCAGATTTTCGTTTTGAGATGCAAGTGAGTGTGTTTGGTTTCTTCATTTGAGATTCTCTTAAGAAATGAGTCAAGGCTGTATGTATCGAAGTATCTGCAAATCACATGAGGATGGTTGGGTTAGATAGGAGGCCACACAGTATCCTAAACACAGTCTGGGGTTTCAATTTGTCAAAAAGGGGTCATTTTGTTTTTTGTTTTTTTAGCTTGTCCAGTTGGGCAAGAGATTTTCTACTTGTGGTATCTTTTCTGCTTGCCTTTCCACATCCTCACAACAATAATAGAAGAGATACAGTAACACTCAATCATTAGATTCGTGATTTCAAAAAAATGTAAAATTTCTGCAGTGTTCATCATGCCTAATTATATCGCACTGAGTGAAAATCTCTCAAAGATTCAATATCTTGATCATTATTAGGAGTTTAATGACACTAAACAAATTTCCTTTCCATTTTTTTAGTTGCTAGATTTGCTGTAGATTGATAGTTATAGGTAGGGCCGGCAATGGTGCGGTGAAAAATTCATAACCATGGTTATAACCGTTACTGTTTAATATGGTTAACCGTATCATTATGGTGCGGTTATGGTGATGAATTTTCTACCCATAATGGTTATGGTATTTGAGTTATAGCATGAATATTCTATAAATATAATATTTATTTATTATTAATAAACTATTTATATAATATACTAAATATAAATTATATAATTGAAAATTTGAAATTGTTGAAGATTGAAGGCTCCAAAGTCTTACGATAACAATATAGATTGATGTATTTTTTAAAATAAAATTTTCGATCTTTTGTTATATTACATGTATGAAATGAATATGGTGAAATGAATATGGGTATACGGTTAAAACCATGGTTAATAACCACAGTTATTTTAATGGTTATGGTATTGAAAATTATACCCATAATGGTTATGGTTATGGTTATGGTATGTTGTTTAAAAATATGGTATGGTTATGACCATACCATAACCATCGACAACCCTAGTTATAGGTAGACAAGACGATTCGGAAGATCGGAGAAAGAATATTCGAATCACATGAAATTTCAACTACATTGTTTCTGTATGGGTGAAAGTTATGAAAGAACTCATACCCACAATCTATATACGTCCAGTGATAGGATGATTATGTTAGGTATTGTAGTCTGATTAATATGTAATGGTAGATTATGTATTAATGTACGCGTCTCGCGGTTCAACCCATAGGCTATACTGTACTGTATTTCTCCATGTATACATATTTTGTAACAGTAACCGTCATGAATAATATCTTCTAAACCGTGTGGAGGTTACTCACTTAGGTCTTACCACAAGAAATCTGATTTTGTTTCCCTTCTTTTCCTCTCTAGAAAAACTGAGTTTTTCCTTCTCAATCCTAAGTATTTTTTTATTCGTTAGATTGAGTTGTTTGATCCTAACAGATTAACCCACTAAGTTTATACTATTTTGGATGATTTTCTAACATGTGTATGGGCTTCAACAATTTCCTTAATTCCATGCAGAGATTCATTAGGGCTGAATTTTATAGCATCAAGAATGGATAGACTTCGAAACCGTTCTATTCTCGAACTTGTTCATCGTAGATTATTAAGACAAGGATGCAGTTAAAACCGCGATGAGTAATTCCGATACGGAGATGAAGGACTTAGAGAGAACTGTAATTGCAAAACCAGTAGCTTCAAGACCGTCTTCTTCCAACTTCAGGTCCTTCTCGGAGCTCCTTGCTGGTGCCATCGATCCTTCCCCTCCAAGCACTAGCACCGATGCCGCGATTGCTGCCATTAGACCAAAAACCGTAAGGTTCAAACCAACAGCAAATCGTTCTCCACCTTCTGCAGCAGTAACATCTCAGGTACTGTTGTTGCTTAGGAGCTAAGCCACCCTTGACTATTCGATGATTCATCTAATCAGCATGCATGCTTATTTGGAACTCCAGATCGAAACCTCGAGGAATCTGAGCGGAGATTCGAGAGACGACAATGTGTTGAAACCAGACAGCAGCAGCAAGACCACAGTTATTTATAAACCTCAGGCAAAGCTTGTGTCGAGGTCGACTGTCTCGCTCTTGGCAAACATGGTTAGTTCTCGGGCCCTTCTTACCTGTCATGGACAAGTGTTTCATCGAACAAGTATTAACACATGTCCGTCTCTCTCGTATGTTCTAAACCAGGGAAACTTCGAACCTGTTCCTCATCAACGAACAAACTCCACAGCCGAACCTCGTGGCGTCCAACGATCAACTGCAGAGAAGCCTCATCAATACTCTTCACCGATTCTTCATCAAACAAGTGAACCACCCAAGGTTGTTCTTGCTCCTCAACCTACCGAAGAAGAAGAACCGAAAACATTACCTTCCCTAGCAAATGTTGACCGCCCTTCGTACGACGGCTACAACTGGAGGAAGTACGGTCAGAAGCAGGTCAAGGGGAGCGAGTACCCTAGAAGTTACTATAAATGCACGCACCCCAATTGTCCGGTGAAGAAGAAAGTGGAGAGATCATTCGATGGACAGATAGCGGAGATTGTCTACAAGGGGGAACATAACCACGCGAAGCCTCAACCTCCTAAGAAAGCTTCGTCGGGGACTACTGCAGCGCCGGACCTGGTCAGCCCTTTGTTGGATAGTCGTGTTGCTGAAGGTAGGGTGGAGGGTTCGAGCCATCAGGGAGCCAGTTTGCAAGTTTATGAACCGGTGGTTGGGAACACTGCTGTCGTAGATCCTGAGAACTCTTGTGGGGTTAGTGGGGAGTATGAGGAAGGAAGCAAAGGGGTGGAGATGGAGGATGATCAGGAACCAAGAAGCAAGAGAAGGTAATGTAATGTAATGTAATGTAATGCTTACTGCAACTCACGTAATGCTTCACTGGTATTGGTATTGACGGTAGGGCTGATCATGGGCGGTCCGGCCGGTCCTGAAGGCGAGACCGAGACCGAAATTTCGGTCTTGCCTTCTGGAGGATCGACCTCGGCCAAAAAAGCCCGCCCGAGTCGGCCTTTCTTGACTCGGGCCGGTCTCGGTTCTGGACCGAATCTACACAAAAAAACAACTATGAATTCACGGTATTTTTTAGTAAAAGGCGAGGGAATAGTTCACCTCTCAAAGAAACACTATGAACTCTCTATATTTTTTAGTAAATTTATCAAGATGCACCTTTTATAGAGATAGAAAACCTCCAAAATCCACATTATTTTCGGTGTGGTATTATAAAAATCTCAAATACACATACATTCGGTCTGGGCCGGTCCTAAACGGGCTTTCGGGAAAAAAGCCCGAGACCGAGACCGACCTTGAAGAAAAAAAACCGTTCGTTCGGTCTCGATCCTAGTCGGGCCGGTTTTGTCGGGAATTCGGTCCTACTGTCTTTTTTGATCACCCCTAATTGACGGCACAATTTCTTCTTACCATTGAAGTTCAGTACGTATAATATACATGTTTCTTCTTTCAGGAAAGGCGAGAACAGTGCATCAGTCGAAGCCGGAGCTTCCGGGAAAGGACCGACTGAAGCTCGGGTTCTAGTGCAGAACTCAGCAGAACCCGAGACTGCAGGAGACGGGTTTCGATGGAGGAAATACGGACAGAAGGTTGTGAAGGGAAATCCATATCCAAGGTCAGATGCTAATTAAATCTACAACTCTCTCTAAGTTTTTTCGAAAATATGCATTGGTTGTGTTTTATTTAAACTAAGATAAATTTGCAGAAGCTACTATAGATGTACTAGTCTCAAATGCAACGTAAGGAAGCATGTAGAGAGAGTGTCGGACGATCCCAACGCCTTTGTGACGACATATGAAGGTCGACATAACCACGAAATGCCTGTGAGAAACACGAATGCTGCCGGTCCTGAATCCGACAACCTCCATGCTGCCGCCACCAGGAAAGATAATTAAGCGGTGGATCGGGATATAGGTGAGTCCTGTCACGGTTCGAATGGCTACCTGACTTCCTTGACATATACGTGATGGTGATGATCGTGGATCGTCCCTTTTGAATTCCTAATCTGACTTAATCTTCTCGTTTATAGTTTTCCCCTTGAATGTAATAAGATTTGTGAGGCCAATATTGGTTTATCTTGCAGTGCAAGGCTCATTCTGTTATGTTTAGGGTAATGTTTAGTGTGTTGGAACTTGGATATGTTCAAATTGAATACATAGAAAACTGAACCAACATTAGTACAGACCATATGCCTAAACAATCTGTGTTATGATTGAACGAACACTGATTGTGCTCTTGGTTAATGATTTCTTTCTTCGAAGGGCTTGATTCGGCTCCATCATTTGACCATGATTTATCCGATAAAGAAACTTAGATTACTCAATTGCTTGATATAACGATTCAAGATTAACGGATAAGTTGGTTTCTTTTGCGGAATTAGAAAATTTTGAAATACGGAATCCTATAGGGGTGGTGGTCAAGATTTCCTAAGCCAAGTGGGGTGATAATATTCTTTTGCGGAATTAGAAAATTTTGAAATACGGAATCCTATAGGGGTGGTGGTCAAGATTTCCTAAGCCAAGTGGGGTGAGAATATTCTTTTGCGGAATTAGAAAATTTTGAAATACGGAATCCTATAGGGGTGGTGGTCTAGATTTCCTAAGCCAAGTGGGGTGATAATATTCTTTTGCGGAATTAGAAAATTTCGAAATACGGAATTCTATAGGGGTGGTGGTCAAGATTTTCTAAGCCAAGTGGGGTGAGAATATGGAATTGGCAAAAGACCAAACTATTCTCACCTATTTTATTACTAAAATATTAATTATTTAAAGTTTTTTTTAATTATTAATTAAATATATTATAAGTTTTATTATTCTTATTTTTATAATTAATTAATTCAAATTATTTATATTATCTACCGTACATATGAAAGTAAGAATATATATGTCATTTTACCATATTTCATTTCATTTCCCTATACCATTCAACCAAAAAAACTATTTGAATTACTTATTTCATTTCAATTCACCGAATAAACAACTTCATATTATTATCTCATATTCCTGATTCTCTATTCCTATTCCTTATTTCGAATTCCATAAAAGAAACTCATCCAGTTAAGTTATAGTTATACAGTGATTTTGTTGCTTTCTTATTCTGTTTTTGAAAGCTTTATACTTGTCTAGCTTGCCCATACGCTGTACAACCTTGTTTACCTCAACAATAATGACATGTTCTTTTCATGGAAATGATATCTCCTATTCCTTATTCCTTATTCCCTATTCCCTATTCCTTATTCCGAATTCCGAATTCCGTGAACAAGTAATCTTTTTTTTTTTTTTTTTTTTTTAAAAGAGAGTTTTATTTCACAAAATTTCAAGATATGAAATCCGCTTCGCGAGGTCAAACTCTGACCTCGGAGCCTAAATTTACACGAACCCAATTCATAACAACATTACTCTAGCATCCTAAGAAAATAGCATCCACTAATCGGAGACAGCCTTACACTTGCTTGCGTCGCAAGTAAGCTTCAGATAGATCATAATAATGAAAACATTAGCTCGCACAAAAGAACACGAAATTGTACGATGTTGTCCTTTACAGCAACACCAAAGTCTATACAGGTCCCTTCACCGACAAAGGCGAGCACTTCATGGTGGAACAATGGTGGTCCAAGAACAGGACCACCACACTGATATCATCATGAAAGTGTCTCCGAACACCTCTATCGATCTCTTTCAGATCCGAGTATCTGATTTCCTTCTTCTTCGCCGCTTCCTTCAGTGCTGCCTTGATCAGCCTTCTCGCGATACCCTGCAAAAAAAAAGATGATCCATCGCTACAAATAACAGAAAAGTTTCTACTTTTAAACTTCTGCTGCTTCTAAATTTGGAGTCGTACTCGATAAGGGAAACTGGCGACGATGTCTACGGCTTCTTGATTGCTGAGGTGATCCCATAAACCGTCGGACGCGAATATGAGGAACCGATCTTGTGGCTGGAGATTGTGTACGGTAACAGTTGGTTCGGAGGTTAATATAGGCCGAGAGAATGGCCGTGGGAGCCTGAACTTAGGTTCGAGGGGTTCCGTATTGAATTCTGTCCTCTTAAGGTATGCATCTCCGATTGATCTAGACACCTAAGAATCCATTATAATCGATTTGATCATCGAGTTTGTATCGTAAATTTTATTTAAAGAATAATTCTGCACTGTCTGAAATATAGTAAGAAAGTGAAAAAAGTAATTTTTTTCTTTCAGAAAAACTAGTTGGACTAGATAATTAATAGTTTTCTGAAGAGAGAAATTTACCTGAATGATGCCCTTCACTCTCCAAACATTATGTTTGACCATTACTATGTCGGGATCAAGGGGATGCTGAGACCAAAGCTCGTTTCTCACGGATTCGAAATTCGCATTGTGCTCGGCAGATAGTTGAATGGCTTTCATCTTTCTGAGATTTCTACCATCTGCTCTTCCTAGCACCACTCTTGAATCTCCAGCATTTCCCACATGAAGGACACCATTGCTGATGATTCCCACCAAGCAACACGACCCAACCGACGCCATCTGAGGCATCTCTTGCCACTGTTTCTTCACCAGGCCGAGGAAACTGCTGTCTGTTTCCGAAAAAGCCTTCTTGATGACGCTCGTAGAGATCTTGTTGCTCTCCGACGCAAATTCTGCAGGTTAAAAATTGTGTAAAATGGAGTCTTCTGATTCTGATTACCATGTTCGATCGTCAATGGATTTCTTTGAGCCTCTAACACCATATTCATACAATTATAAGGTCAAAACTGTTAATTTTCATGGTATTATACTTAGATAGACTCCATTTTTTACAGGTGCTATTGTTTTATACAATCTTAACATACAAGAAAGTTGGATTTAGTCTGAAAAAGGAAATAAAAAAACAAAATCTGATGAGTTTTTTTTTCTTGTAGTGCAAGTTAACCACTCTAGTACTCAAAAAATCACATATGGCTGCAGACGCTTACTCTTGATATTAGAGAAGAGGTGGTTGTTAACGAATCGGGCAGTCTCAGGTCCGCCATGTCCATCGTAAACCCCGACAAACGTCCCAAGAGGACCCGACTCGATCTGTGTCTGATCCTCCAACGAGCTATTTGCTTGAATCACAGCCATGGAGAACTCCCCACATGAGTGCTGTCCCAAATCCTTGTACCACATCAGCCCATCAACCTTCCCTCTTACCCCGCTCTCTCCTTCAAACTTCGAGGGTTTCCACCATTGCTTTGCCATCTCTTCTTTGTAGAAAGAAGAAAGGTTCACAGACTCTATATCTGAGGAATACTTACGTATCTGTTTGTATATATAGCAGATAGGAGATAGCAAGCCATATTATAGAGCAGACTCAAGTGTACTCACTAACGAACCGATGAGAAGACCAGACGACAGACCAGACACCATTAAAATGTCAGAAAGAGATGAAGAGAGAGAGAGCATAAGAGCATGGGCACTGAAACGACTGGAAAAAGTGACTCCAATCTAGGACAAATCAGGAGACAGGAAGTGTTTTTTTCTTCCTCCCTCTAGGTAGGGTAAAATAAGTAGTTGAGTTCAGAGAATATAAAGAGAGGTAAGGACCGCAGCTGCTGTCTTTGCCTTTGTTGCTGGTCCTGTTTTTGTTTCTGTACCTTGAATCTGGTTATGGAGTGTGTATGGTGATATGTTTCTAGACAGAGTACTTAGATGCACAACATATGGAGAGTAGATCAGTGGATAAGAGGGAAGAAAGAAGGTGAGGATTTGAGGGGTCTGGTTTGGTTGTTTCTTGTGCAGGGAAATATTTTCAGATCAATGTCAGATGAGATCTAAATGATATATATATATATATACAATATAGTATATCACAGCATGCGTTGTATATATACATGCATGCATGCATGTATCATGTATGTATGTATGTATGTATGTATGTATGTATGTATGTATGCATAGGAACATCATTTTCTGTCAATTTTGTAGTTGGTAAATGAATCTTTCGTCTTCTTTCTGCAAAACTTGAACTATTCAAGTTTTTTACAGATATTTAAATTTCAGTATATTCTGTACATGCTTCGCTTTGGGTAGAAGAAAGATCCATGGATTTGGAGAATAAGCATCATAAATAAAGAATAAGAGCCGAACAAGGGCATAGAAGGTTTTCTTAGTTGAACTTTCTTTTTCTGTCAAGAGATTCTTTTGTTTTATCACAAATAATATTTATTACTTTTATGAAAAGTCAGCAAGGCCTTTTGTACTTTCTATGATTATAAAGTTGGTTGGACGAGACGAGGCTTCAAACTTTCCATAAAGAGAATCAGATTTAATATTTTCTCAAGACATTAATCAAAGCAGCAGTGTTACAATTTCAATCGGAAGATCAATAAAAAAACTTGTCTTGGAATTGTCAGAAGTTGGTCGGGATTGACTCAACTCAACCATAGAAGGAGCCTCTATTTTTTCCATTTTAAATATAATTGACATATTCAATGTTTCATTTTGTGCAAATAAACTCTTATTCTTAATCAAACACGAGGCCGTTAAAATTGAATTAGTGGAGATTTATAATTATCGAAGTAAAGTAAACTAACTTTGTTTGAAGAAAAAATAATGCAGTTGAATAAAGATATTCAAAGTTGATAATCAACTGTTCTATTTATAAGAAAAGTGGGTTCAATCATAGTTATCAGAACCGGACCGGATATCGAACCAGCAAGGGGCGGTTCACGGTTCAATTAATTCAAGTCGGTCCAAGTCGGTTCAGTATACGGTTCACTATTCATAAGGGGAAAAAATTTGAAAACTTAAAATACATACGTAGTCTTAAACACAAACATAATTACCTCAAACTACATAGTTTCAATATCAAACACATTACTCTCAATTCTCAAACACAATACACAATAGTAGTGAACCGGTTTAACCAATTGGGTTAAGCCGATTGGTTTATGCAGAATCCCCCCCAAAAAGCGAAAAAAAATCAGCTAAAAAGTGAATCGGAAACCGTCAGTTTTTAGAAAACCGTCCTGTTTTCCAAAAAACGTTCGGTTCAATCTGGTTCAAAAACTGTTTATTTGTGAAACGGCCTTTTAACTGAACCAAACCGGACAGGGATCTTATTTTCGATCGGACCACCGGTCCGGTTCTGATAACTATGGGTTCAACCACAATTTTTACAAAATTGACTGTACCATGCAAAGCGTTAGTATTGTATATTTTAGCGTACAATAACTGTCTGATAAATTTTTCATATTTTTTTAACTTATCTTTATTTCAAATTATTTTGTTTCTCTAAAATTTTGTCCTATATTAGAGTTATATGCATGATTTTAATAGCTAGGGATCCCCGTATAAACGTACGCTGTTGTATTTTATTATATTATTATTATTATTGATTTTAAGATAATGGGTCGCTCATGAGTGAAAGCTCATTCACATAAATTCAGTTGTGTGTCTGACTTTAAAATCTATTCATCTATATATCAATATATATAGGGGTACTCAGGGTTAAGGAAAAACCTGGTGATATATAGTCACCTTATAGTTTAGATGATGTCAGTAGTTGTTGTATTATAGGTCATTGCCCGTCAAACCGTGGCGTGTCCTCCCGTCTGGCAGACCGTGATCCCAACCTTAGGCAGATCCGCTTTTGCTTCCGCTAAGACAATCGTTAAATGAGGTAACTTAAATATGTGTTATGTTGTGCTCCAATTGATTGCATGTTTAGTACAAATTCCAACCATTATAATAATAATTAAATAAATTAGTAAATTCATAGTAATATTGCATTTATGATGATGAGTATTATTGTTCGTTAATTATAAAATAATAATTAAATAAATTTGGAAATTCATAGGTGGGGTGTGGTGTCTGCGTCTGTGTAAGACAAGTTATGGGCTGCATTAATGTCTAAATAACACCTTCTTTCACTTCACTCTTCGGCCCAGAGGCTTTGTCTCGAATCTTCCGAACCTTGTGTTTTCTTGTTTTTTCTCAAATTAATTATCTTTTAAAAATATATATATATATATATATATAAATTGTTATTATTACTGCAGAAATATCGTTATCTCGGACCGGCTCCTTATAATAACGGCCGAAAAATTACAATTTAAATTATACGTCCAAATTTAATACCGTTTGTGTAATTTAAATTACAATTTAAATATCTTTTTTTAAATATAATTTAATTTTTAATTTGAAAAAACAACAACCATATTACGTGATTTTTTTAGCACAATCAGCACCCCTCGAGTGCACCACCTATGCCTACTTTTTTTAAATATCTGTTTTTCGTACTCACTTTTCTAAATATCTTTTTTTTATACCTACTTTTCAAAAAAAAAAAAAACTTATTATATTTCAAGATTTGGAAGTTCGTTTATTTTCCTAGCGGAGATTGAGAGGGCCATTTAAGGTATAATAACTGAACAAGCTCAGGGCTGAGATATCGGCCTAGTAGCCTACCCAACCATGGATGGGTTCACAAACTCCAAACCCAAAGACAAGTCACGGTCAAGCTTGATGACCCAAGTGGCCCACTCAAGGGTTGAGCCCAACACAGTATATTAACATTCACATCCACATTATTCATTAGATTCAGATTGGACCACTTCCCATTGTGCACCTAACATATAATTATAATAATTATAAGCGTTAAATTTCAACTTTCAACGTTTTGCAACGAGCTACCCGAATTTTAAAAAATTAAAACGAACTAGCTCAACTTTGGTGAAAGTGCAACGAGCTACCTCCGTCCAAATTACCGTCAACTGTTGACAAAAATTCGTCATAAATTGGACGGAGTTAGCTCGTTGCACCTTCGTACAAAGCTGAGGTAGCCCGTTTTGATATTTTAAAATTCAGGTAGCGCATTGCAAAATGTCCAAAGTTCAGGCAGTTTCTTGATATTTAACCATAATTATAATATACTCAACAGATCTGAGCTTCGTGTGTCCTCAGTTTCATCCTATCGTTTTGCTTCATATTTCTTCGGATTCCTTCTCTAGCACGCCTTAGAGTCTCAAGAACTTCACCAACACTTTTGCTAATTACCTTAAGCTCTTTGGTCTGAGATTCTTCTGGCACGGTTATTGGAACTAATGCAAATGAGTTGTCTACATAATCTTCATCCTCTTCTTTCTTATCAATCACAGGAGCTGTTGCACTGAAATAACCAAGCAGTTGACAAATTAGGGTACAGTTTGTTCAAGGAAATATTCAATGAATTGTCAAGCTTTCTGTCATTTTTGGATACCCAGTGATGAAAAACAATGTATTTAAAAAAAAAGGCTTTAAAAAAGATTGTCACAACAAGCTTGGTTACCTGTTTTGTTCATCAGATTTGCACCCATCGAGATCTGAACAACATTTATCACTAGAGGTGCATGAAATGCTATCAAAGCCTGTCTTTGAAACAACTGATGTGTCAAGGTTCTGTTCTTGATCTTGCTCTGGGTTGGTTCTTGAAGTTACTGTTGTTGCCAGGGATGATTCGCGGGAAACAATGCTACTTTCCGACACACTTGATTCCTCGGATTCCTTCGACAGAGACGAGATTTTCATGGATTTCAGCTTTCTCTCTAGGAATTTAAGCTTCTTTGTAGCCTTATCCCTCAATCTCATCTCCTCCTTCAGCTTCTCATCTAGCTCTTTCAACTAGAGAGAATAGGAAAAATCAACACCAATTTAACAAACAGCAAATAATGAATCATACCAAATGCATGGATCAGACCTTGTTCGTAATGAGTTGTGCCTTCTGTTCTGCATCTCTAGAAGCTTGCCTCTCTGCATCCAGCCTTCCTCTGAGACACTCTATTGTCCTCAAGGTACCATCTTCAACGTTATCGACCCTTGAGCAATGGAACGAAACAGAAATTTTGAACCCGACTACTCCAGCACATTCAAATAACATATTTTCCAAATGTCTTTAATTCTTACCTCTTTCGGTACTCGAGGGTCATTGTTCCTCTATTCTTTACCTTTCAGTGAAGCAATTCTTTAAACACCTCATGGGCAGCTCCAGCAACTGCCGATTTGTCTGCTTCTGAGATCCTCACTGTCTGTCTGAATGGACTCCGGAAAGAACAATGCAGCTGGACTGATGAATGAAATGATCTTGCTTTTGCTATAGTTGTAGAGCTCTTGGATGGAGCAATGAGCATGGACCAGGGTGATGAAATATGAATAGACAGTTGAGAGAAATTAAACAGAGATAAAGTCTGGGGGAGAGGAGGAGACCCCATTCACATTCAGTCTCGTGACTCCGAAAATGATTTCCGGTTCGGAAAAGTATCGAATGTGCGAGTAAACAAATCAATTTTTGCCTTATTATTATTATTCCGAAGTCTATCGACACTGTTATGAGTCGTGACCCATCAATTTTCATAAGTCAATTTTTGTGATTCAAACATGACTCATGAGTCGAAGGGTTAATCCGTGCAACTCGCACAATCAAAAAATTACATTGCAAATTTATGGGTTAACTCACGACTCGTGTGACCTGCACGACCTTCTAAGTTAATGGTTATAATATTTTTATTTTATTTTTATATAATATTTATTAATATATTATAAATTATTCGACGGTCAATAGGCTGACCCATAGGTCGAATGTATATTATAGATTATTTAACGGATCGATGAATTAACCCGTGGGTCGAAGGTTACGACCTAAACACGACCTGTTTTTTGGATGGGTCAGACTAGACGGGCCATGTCAAAATGAACTGTTGATCAAAAACTTCAAAACCCAAACACAATCCGTGGACATGTCAATTGTGGGTCACCCACGGATAGTGTCCAAAATTAACACCTCTAATATTCAGTACTTGAATTTGGATCCCTCTCTTATCTGTGTATAATTCTAGACTATTTAGAGTTAAATAAATACAAATGAGCTAATTGAATTTGAACGTTTTGCAACGAGCTACCTGAACTTTAAAAATTCAAAACGGGCTACCTCAACTTGGACGAATGTGCAAATAACTATCTCCATCCAATTTATCGTCAATTGTTGACAGAAATTCGTCGAAAATTGAACGTAGATAGCTATTTGCACCTTCGTCTAAGTTTATGTAGCCCGTTTTGAATTTTTTAAATTCGGGTAACTCATTGCAAAACGTTCAAAATTCAAGTACCTTATTTACTCTTATAGTCTCATTTAGTTATAATGGATCGGGTCCCATATTGAAATTTAAATACATAGGATAGGACATAACAATATAACATAGGTTTTGTCGGTCATGGAAAAAATCAAAAAAGGATATAGTAGACCCTCAACTTAGTTTGGAAGTCTGTTTTACCTTGAAGATTTAATTTTGTTGTTAAGATCCTTTTGAATGGATCGGGTGATTATACTTAATTGCAGTAGAGTGCGTGTTTGTTTTATATCGGTGATGTAATGTATCAAAAAACGATGACCCTAATTCCTGTCTGTGTGTGTTTGGTCGCATGATGATGTCTTGTTCCTCACGTAGGAATGGATTATCTAGAAAATCGATAGAATAATGAAAGGGAGCGCGGGACAAAGGAAGACGGAATAAAATCATTATGCGCGTGGAGAATAGACTTGCACTTGACTCCTTCCTTAACTTAACATTTTTTTGTTGTAAAATGTAATTATAATAGTCTACTCTATCATTGACAATTTATTAAGCAACATAATAATACAATATACCATTAAAAAAAGGAAAAGTGTTCGTGTGAATATGTAACAAAGCGATAATACGAATGCGATAACTACAAAATAATTTCATGTCGTGAATGTATTTTGGTATTAGAACATAATATGCATGATAATACGAACGCAATAATAGAATATAATTTTCATGTTATGATTGTGTTTAGATATCAAAACACGATATGCATGATAAAGTTGAACTGGTAAATTTAATTTTTTAGTACTTTTTTAAACAAAATTCATTTAATAACTTTAGAAAACTCAATTTAATTGTTAACTTTTTACGGTTTATCAATTCACATTAAAAACTCGTAAAATCTGATAATTGTATTCATAATTCTTACTATGAACAATTTGATATTTTGATATTTTTTATCATAAAATTTGGATGTGAACGTACAACTGATTAACTTAACACAATACGATAACATGACATAAACATACATTAAAAATTGAGTATAGTGTTCGGATTGAGGATGGTATGATACGTTTATCGTCCGTATTTATGTGTGGTAGTTTAATAAATGTATTAATACACTCAGTTGGTAGTAAAAAGGCCAATTGAAAAAAGGCCCATTAGTTAAATGGGCCTATTACATATCTTAATTATTCATCATGGCCCACTTGAAGGTGCAATTATGCTTATGCATATTTGTCATCAATATTCTTCACACATAGTATGGATTTTTTTTTGGTCTAAACACACATAGTATAGAATTGTATACTCCTGGTGCTGGTAGGGGTGAAAGTAAAATCCGGTCCGAAAATGTATGGTTGGTTTTTTGTTTGAAACGGTTTTTTAGACCATTTGGACTATGAATCTAAAAAATCGTGGAGTTCGGTCTGACCGTTAATACATATATAATTTTATATATTATATTAATTAGTATTAATTAATATAGTTAAACAATGAATACAAACAAATAATAATTTTGTTATTCAATAGTTATTTTAGTTGTTTAATCAGTTTAGTAGAAAATTATGTAAACATTGTTAAATCGAGTTATTTTGTTGTTTAATTTGATTTTGAATACTTATTTTAATTTTGAACGTGTATTTTTTTATTTTTTCGGTTTAAACATAAAATTCGGTCCGAAAATTTGAATGAACAATTTATTTTTCCTTATATGGTCTTTTGTTTGTTTATTATTTTTAAGAAATTCCGATTCGAAAATAAAGTACCCGACTAAAATAGTAAAAAAAAAATGGTCTGACCAGTCCGATTTCGGAACCTTTTAGTAGGTATGGATAGCACGCCAGCACGTTCATATATCCACATATCCAAGACTTACTAGTTACTACTTCATTCTACACTAGTACACCATATAATCATTATTCCCCTAAATATCCATCCATTATCCGCTAACCTTGACCACACGTGTCGGCATCATTATCCGCTAACCTTGACCACACGTGTCGGCATCAATGTATTATCCAGTATCCCCACACTTACACAGGTTATGACCGTTATTTTTTTTTTTCGCGGCAAGGTTAACGACCGTCAGTGGGCCCCAGAGGCAATCAGAAGGTTCCACAGCCGTTGGATCTCTGAGATCACGTCGTCCGTGGGAAGCTGTAACCTGCAGCAAGGACACGTGTTCTTCTTCCTCAGCCACGGCACCACGCACAGCCAATGGTACTGATGCCGGCACGGCAGCTCGCACACGTCTCTACCCTCCAACATCTTCTCCGTGCATATCGTGCACTCCTCGCCGACGCCGCTCACCGACGGAAGCGACACCACTGCAGCTGTAGACGCCGCAACCTCCCTCGCCGCTTTACTGGTTCCGTCAACACAGAGTGTACCGTTCACGAACCTCCAACACCGCGAAACATTCTCCACGTATGGTGTCAGGACGCCTCCTATGCCGGATAGCGATAGTGCGTCGTTGGAGCATTGTAGACGGAGGATGTTCCGCCATTCGGAGGGACGGGCGTCGTGGAGGGAGTCAGGGTCGCGGTGGCGAAGGTCGCAGAGAAGGAGGAGGAGGAGCGCGGCGTCGAGGTCGCGGAGGCGGGTGGGAGGAGAGTGATAGGAAGCAACGTCGAGTCCGTGGGATGTGAGGAGACGGAGGGAGGAAAGGAGGTGGCGAGCAATGAGGAGGGACTTACCCGGAAGTGAGAGGGAGTGGAGGTGGCGGAGGATGAGGGAGAAGAGAGCGGGATAAGATAGAATGGCGGAGAGGCGGCGTCGATGGAGGTTTGTTACGGTGATGACGGCAAGTGTGAGGTCGTTGAGGTTAGCCGGAGAAAGTGAGGAGAGTGAGGAGATGATGAGTGTGGTTTCTTGGTCCATTATTGTCTCTTGGATCCTGTGTTTTCTCTTTCGTCCTACTAGATGATGAGGCTTTTTATGTAAAGATTGTTGAGAGGATTGAAGTGGGTTTGTTTAATGAGAGTTGCCAGCCTTGCATCTTATATTCAGACACGAGCCACTAGGGTTACCAAAGCCACCACACATTGTCCATGTGGTTTGGTCGGTCTTTGGTTCGTCTTGAAACATTCGTCCCACGTTAGGCACTTTCTCTATTCAGTGTCATCCACATTCATAAAGAGAAACCCGACACAAAGTACTAAACAAAGAAACAGTGGAAGAAGGAGAAATGGAGTGTTCGTCTCATGGATTCTTTCTCTTGTCATTTAATATATGTTTGCGTGGACTACTAAGCAATCCAATAAGGCAATAATGCAAAGGGTGTCGGTCGATATATGTATATATTATACCTAAAACACGTAAAACTACTACACCACGACTCACATATGTTGGAAACAATAAAAATGTTTATAGTAAGTGAAAAAATGTATTAGTTATATACAATATTTTTGAGGGTTTGATGCTTTTAATGGGTTAGACTTTAGAGTGTTAGATTAAAGCTACTAAATTATTAACGTTATGGAGGGTTTAGTGGGCACAGAATCATTATAAACCCTTTTTAAAAAAGGCAACATTTTTTTAATAATATGAGAGACCATCAATGGAGGAATTCGCAAATTCTACGTGATTTCAAATTTATTACAAGCATAGTAATCTCAAATTCATTTATTTGTTTTCAGTTGTTGCTGTTCATGCTGCTCTGCAGTAACAGTTTTATGCAAAACTTCAAAGCCTTGAAATCAGGTTGGATCGATCCAAATCATCTTTCAGCCAATGCCCATACAACACTTGGAGTGGCAAATACGGGAACTTTTTCGAGTTTGCAGCATGCACCGCAGTTCTCCGAGCATCGCCACACCTGCTCCACCTTCTACCTCCCGAACCCGACCACGGCTTAGCTGAAGCCCTTGCGGCTGCGCTGGCCGGTTGTTGATGCATTTGTCTTGGCCTTGGTGGGCTTTTCTCGAGACCGCCGAACTGCCATGCTGATTGTCGGGCCGCATAGGACTAAGCTAATAGTGAACATTTCCAACGGGCCGGGAGGCAACCTAAACTCTGTGACAGATTGCAGACGTAAGCTTCGGCCGTAGTTTCTTAGTAAGGCTCGAGTCACGTCTCTTTCCTATCATGGGCATATCTTCTCTCTCAAAATGGGTCTGTAAGTCTAACTCCTTTAGTAGCTCTGTCAAAAATTTAAGCACTCCGTGAGTGACGGGTCACGAGTCGTGTTTGGATCAAAAATTTTGACGTACAAATCATTTTGATTTATTAAAAAAATCAAAAATTAGGGTTTGACCATTGAGTTCAATTGACCCCGCCTAGGGTCGAATTCTGGGTTGGGTTGGACCCCACCAAGTCGCCTGACCTGGTTTTGACCCTGGCTGAGTCAATTGGACCCAAAGGGTCTTCATGTCAGGCGACGTGTCTTTTTTTTACCCTAGGTTGAGTCAATTGGACTCAATGGTCGAAACTTAGTTTTTTTTCTTTCTATTTTTGATTTTTTTTATCATTTAAATTAAATATTATATATCTACGTGGCGTTAATGTGGTGCACTGGTGCTGACATGGACCATTTAACAGAAAAATTTAACGGTTGACTAACAGTATACCGTATGACAATATACTCTAAACATAACATACTATTTGACCACATCAAAAACATATGATACCGTCCAATTACATAACACAAACATGCGGTAACATGAGACATATTAACCCTAAATTAAATTATGAGAGTGGTACATTTCTCATCTTATTATCTTTAATAATTATTATATATATCTTGGAACTTGATTTGAATTATTATCTTAATTAACTATGCATAAAATTGATGAAATAATAACCAATTATTAACGTCACGTAATACAACCAATATTTTAAAAAATAAAATACTGAACTGGCATAATTTATTTTCACCATTTTTTAACAAAAAATATTCCACTTAAATAATTATTACAATAAATATAATTTAAATACAAACCGTAGCCAAATTTCAACTAAGTTAGGGTACGAGTCGGTGATGGGTCTACCATCACGTGCTTGTATGAACACAAGTTGGTTGTGTTTAGTTGATAACTTCAGCCGCCACGGATAAGGGAGATGACATGGTCAGAGATGAAGGGTACTTTCGTCCTCTCACTTCTTGCCATTTATTCCCAACTACTTATTTATTTGTTTATTTTTACTTTCTTCTAGTCCTTTCTTCCCAAAAAAAAATAAAACATCATAGATTATCACGTACCTACATTACTTATAGAACATAATATTTTATTCCATTCTTTATATAAGTATACATGTCAAAATATTAACGTGGCATTTTCTCATAAATATATAATCATCAAATAACTCCATTTCAGATAAATATTTAATATATCGGAACTAAACTTGCTTGTAATTACAGTAGTACCCCTGACAATATTTTCCATATTCAATGGCGGTGTTTCCGTAATTAACTAAAAATGGAGGGTCATTTGATCCCGAGTTTCGTTCCTCTTCTCAGTAGTTACCCAAACAAGACCTTGGCGTCTCCGATCGCTCTTGACTTGAGGTAGTTTAAGGACCTTCTTGAGCCACGCGCAACCAGAACTTCTCACCTAACATTGAAAGAACTCCATGATCAAATTCTAATAGCAGAATAATCTCATTGCTCTTCAAATTGACTAATTTTGTTTAATTTCCAGTTCAGCTTCTAGGTCCTCCCTTTCCGTGAGATGATCAAGCGAGTGTTCTTCTTGAATCCTTGAAATTTCTTGTCCAGGTTAGTTGAACTTCTTTGATTTTCTATGTGCTGTTCTGTTGTACCGGAGAAGAAAATGTTTGCCTCTAGATTGATCGCTGCGCGCCATTTGTCGATCCTAGTTTTCATGTTTGATTGCGCGTTTCTATCCAAGTTCCTTAATTGTTCCATACTATGGGGATTGATGCATTTTCGTTGTTGTAATTGCATTTTTACTAATTTTGAGTTATTGGGGACTAATTATGGGTTTAGGAAAATTTTCATGATTGAGTCATTTTTCATTGAATTTAGTTGAATGGTTTGCGCAGAAAATTACTAGTTAGCTTCCGAGGGAGTTCCTGCATTATTCATCGAGGAAGCTGAATATATCAAGAATTAGCTTTATTATTTCAGTAGGAAACTGTGGGGGAGAGGATTAAATTCAAACTAAGTTTGTTACTGTAAAATTATCGAGGCTCTGTTCTGATCAGATGAATGTGGTGGGGAAAGTTGGGAGCCTTATTTCCCAAGGAGTATACTCTGTAGCCACCCCTTTTCATCCCTTTGGCGGTGCAGTTGATATCATTGTTGTGCAGCAGCAAGATGGTACCTTTAGAAGCACACCTTGGTATGTCCGATTTGGAAAATTTCAGGGTGTTCTTAAAGGGGCAGAGAAGATGGTCCGCATTAGTGTCAATGGCGCTGAGGTGAATTTCCACATGTATCTTGATAACTCGGGCGAGGCATATTTTGTAAGGGAGGCCGATTCAGGGAAAGAAGATAATGATGTAGGGACTTACAGATTAGAGCATAGTGTCTCAGACTCGGGGGTTAGACATTTGAAGGATGATTTTGAGTCTTCAGGTTCGAGCAAAATAGATAGATGTGAATCTGATTTAGATAGACGGTTTTATGATTTTCAAGATGATCAATCGTCGCAGGATGGCTCTGTTGATTTGTCTGATTACGGGCCTAATCAATATGAAAATTTGGACAATGAACAAGTTTCTGAATCAGATATGAATTCCGAGGTGGTGTTGTTCAGTGTGGATGGTCATGTAATAACAGCGCCGATCTCAGCTGAGGAGCAGGACACTAAGGATGTTGAGCTGAACACACCGCATTTGCATCTTGGCCCTGGTGAAGGAGCAGATTTTTGTGAAGGCAATGAGGGATTTGATTCTGGTGATGGTTTTATTGATGAGTTAAGTTTATCGTTAGATAGTGTGCAAAAGATGAATGGTACTGTGGATACAGAATGGCGGAATCAAGAAAGCAGTGCCCATGGTGAAAGAATAAATGATAATGAGGGTGAAGTATGCATTCAAAGTGATTCAGAAGCAGCAGCTACAAGGACAAAGAAAGAGGATGTTTTTCGAAGCTGTTTGGATATCCAAGAATTAGCAAGACAGGAAGCGTCTGAAGTTTCCGATGGGGCTGATACACCATTGTTGACCAAAATTGAAGTCAATGGGACATCTTTTGAGACTGATGATGTTGAAACAGTTCGAAAAGATACATCGAATTGTGAAAATCTTGGGTCTCCCACTATTTCTGAGAACGATCCCGAACAGACTGATGTTGAGGTGGAGGAGGGACAAGTAGGTGGTCCTGTTTTAGTCGAAACTGCAGATGAAGACCGAGAGGGAGGTGATTCTGTAGTTGAATGCAGTACTAGGGCAGTGATAGAAGCTGAGACAACAGCTTCAAGTGAAGAGAGAACACCACATTTGAGTTCAAGTAAGTTTATTAAACTGTGAAAATAACTACTCGATCATAATTTCCATTTTTAGGGACCGATATCTCCATGTTGTCCTTGTTATGACATGATTTGATTTGACGGTGCACAATGATATTGATGTGTAGTAATTTTATATATTCACGTAAGTATGGATTGACTATGAGCTCGTCACCCAGAGAACTATGGTGGTTTCTGTCTCTTGGTCTAATCACGTCTGTGGAATTGGATTGTATCAACAGACACATCACACATGTTTTTTTGCCCCAAAAGAAAACAAAAACGACATGTTCTAGTTTAGGAGATCTTTTTGGCCCAAAAAAAAAGTTTAGGAGATCGCATTAGTATGTAATACCTGAAAATTGACTCGACTTAAATCTATTATTGACTTTGATAGTTTATAGAATATTCATTTTCTTTTGCATGTTCCATGTGCAGAAGTTGAGATATCGCTCTGTGGGAATGAATTCCATACTGGAATGGGTAATGCTGCAGCTGCCCTAGCTTTTCGTGCACATCGTGTGTCTATGGAAGAGTTTCAGAATTCCATGGCATCTATTGTGAAGAATGAAAATCTAGTTATTAGGTATAGAGAAAAGTATCTGTCCTGGGAAAAAGCTGCACCTATTGTTCTTGGTCTTGTGGCCTTTGATTTGGACTTGCCTGTTGATTTTGAAGACACAATCCCCGTGGATCAAGAAGCAGCAAAACTCACTATTGACGTTGGCACTGCTCCTAATACGTCAGGACGCAGATGGAGGTTGTGGCCTAGTGCTTTTAGAAGAGTTAAGACACTGGAACATCAGAGCAGTACCATGTCAAATGAAGATGTTTTTCTTGATTCCGAATCATTCTCCCCAAGTTTTCAATCAGAAGCGGGCACAGAGCAGAGCCCTCGAATTCCAGATCAAAGTGTCAGATCTCCTCACAAGAACCTCATTAGGACAAATGTTCCGACTACTGATCAGATTGCCTCGCTAAATCTAAAAGAAGGCCAGAATGTGATTACTTTCAGCTTCTCCACCAGGGTACTGGGGAAGCAACAGGTATGCTTTTGAAATGCTTTTGGATCTTGGCAATGCGAATTGAGACAGCTGTCCTTTCTTGAACTTTTGATTAATAGTTATCTTTAAATGTATTTAATAGGTTGATGCCCATATTTACCTCTGGATGTGGAATGCCAGAATTGTTATCTCTGATGTAGACGGGACAATTACCAAGTATGTTCTCTTTCGTCTCTGCTGAATTTTTTAATTGGCTACTGACTTCTTAAAAATGATATTTCTTAAGCTGGTATATTTCTAGGCAGTCAAGTTTTATGTTCTTCCAAGTTAAATGACACATTACTTTAAACGTGTCCATTCCAGTACATTTCTATGTTCGAGAAGTAGTTCTCATGTTAGTTTTATGTTGTATGTTCTCCACTATAATGTACTTAACGGAGAGTCTAGTTTTGTTGCATTTGGAGACAATCCAATTTAGAAGTGAAAATCTTTCATATCTGTCTTCAGCAGTAGCCATTTCTAGATATCTCTTTATGCACAACTGCAATTTTTTCCCTCATCTTTCAAAGTTTAAACTTTTACCAATTTGGGTGTTGCTACTTCAGGTCTGATGTTCTTGGTCAATTCATGCCTCTAGTTGGGAAGGACTGGACACAATCTGGAGTAGCCAGGCTTTTCTGCGCAATAAAGGTATGTATTTTACGACTGAACTTGGCTACGTAGATGAACTTGGCTACGTAGATAATCTATTTTTCCAAGTTCTTCTATTAGATAATTGCCAAATCAGTCAGTAGACCGAAGAATATTTTCTTATTAGCAATTGCTCTTCTTATTTCAGGAGAATGGATATCAGTTGCTCTTCTTGAGCGCTCGTGCTATAGTTCAAGCTTACTTGACGAGAAGTTTTCTGCGTAACCTTACACAGGTGAGCCATCTAATTGCCTTTTGCTCCCATATTAAAGGGGATCACTACATGCATTTTGTGTGGCGTTAATAAGGTTATTGCCCTTTTCTTTGCCTTTTCCTACTTTCTATGTTGTAGGATGGAAAAGCCTTACCTAATGGACCCATTGTCATATCTCCTGATGGACTATTTCCATCCTTGTATCGAGAAAGTAAGTTTTCCTCAATTGTTGCTTCAATTTGGAGGTGCTTTCTATACGTATTTTTTCCCTCCTGATTCTTCTAGCAATGGTGTCAGTTATTAGAAGAGCACCTCATGAATTCAAGATTGCATGTCTCGAGGTAAATATCAAATTGCTGGTTGGTCTGATTGAATATGAAATCATCACGTTGCATTCTCAGCATCATCGGGTTTTCCTTTTTGCAGGATATAAAAGCACTATTTCCTGCTGATTACAATCCCTTCTATGCGGGTTTTGGGAACCGAGACACAGATGAATTGAGTTACCGGAAGATTGGAATCCCAAAGGGTAAAATATTCATCATCAACCCTAAGGTAATGTATGATATGTAATATTTAAGGGTGGTCTCGGGGGGTGGGGGTGGTATTGCTAGAATATTCCTTCAATCTCCATTTAATCTGTTTTGCTTGTCAGGGAGAGGTAGCTATTAGTCACCGCATTGATGCCAAATCATACACATCTTTGCACACCCTCGTGAACGACATGTTCCCACCAACATCCCTCGTAGAGCAGGTGAGATTTTTTACCCAAGTTGGTAATTTTATTGTATAATTTTTCTTTTTACCCGACTTGAGGCTTTTTTGCTATGATATTGCAGCTGCAGGAGGATTATAACTCATGGAATTACTGGAAGATGCCATTGACTGACATTGAGTGCTAACTCCTCTGCTGTACATTCCAACAGGGCTTTCCTTTCCAGCAAAAGATCTCCTAAACACAGGAACATGTCTTGTTTCGGGTTTTATTCATCAATCTTCTTGACTCGAATAGTTGTCACATCTCTTGTTGATTATCTCTTGTGTAGTTTATGCCTACTATGAAGGAAGATAGAAACTCCAGTGCATTGATGATTATTGCAGTTCCGAGTTGTGCTGATCTTGACTCAAAACTGTTGTCGGGTCCTGGAAAAGTCAGCACCAGAAGCAGATTCAGATGAACACGGACAATACTTGTAAATGTGTAATATAGTTAGTGCATTAAAAAGACAATTGTAGCGGATCTGTTCGTAAACGTAATAATAGATGTTAAATTTGTTGGTCTTTTCGATGCACTATGTGTTGTTTGTGTGGGTCATGAGACGTTTTGACACGTGAAGATAGCTGCTGTATTTTTCTTGATGTTTGGACTTTTTCATGTGTTTTGTTGGATAACGATTGCCGATAGTACTCTTTCCCGTGCGTTTCGGGACGGTTTCCTTACTGCTCCGTTAACCTGCACATAAGGAAAGCCCGTGAGTTTCCGTTGTTTCCCCTCCGATGATTAAGTCAGTATGAGATTCGTTTATGGAGTTAAGTGTGAAATGTTACATTAGTTTAGAATGGAGATAGGTGAGGATATTTATAACACTCACCTCTAACCTGACCAGAGTTAATCCTGATCATGGTCATTCCATGTGTCACCTAGTTAACTGACCATAGTTACGTCTTGAGTCTCGTGCTATTTGGTGTCCTGTGCATAGTAATATGCATAGTACCCTTATTTTTCTGGATCTCTGTCCCCATTACCCCCTGTCTGGCCTGGAGTCTTGAACTGTATTTGTGCTGTAGGAAGGAATCTTTAAGGGAAGATTGACTTCAAATTAGCGCCGCCTCTATGGCGCGCCTCTACGACGCACTACTATGGCGCGCTCCTATAGGGCAGTGTCTAGGGTATTGTCATGGAGTGTCGTTGACGTATTTATAGGATGGTGGCGATGATTACATCAAGTGGATACCGTTTTCTAGTGATCAAGGGGGGCGTCAAAATATTACGAGTTGGGTCGGTCTTTATTTGGGTTTATCCGAGTACATGGAGACTAGTTTGATCAAAGATTCATGCAAAATCATGGATTAGTTTTATCTGACCTAATTTAGTTGCTGTAGTTATATCATTTTTTTAATAAAAAAATTAGTTATAATATAATAGGTAAATATGCTATAGTATAACTGACAAAAAATAAAAATATGGTACAATAGTTGCAACCGTTTTGAAAATGCTGGTAAAAGTTGCTGCAGGAAAAATGACGAGGGTACGCTTCTCAAATGGGAATAGTTTAAGGCGCATCATGCAATTTCCCCTAATATATTTACGTCCGAAAGAGAAAGGGTATTTTGGTCATTTGGTGAATTGAAGTTTCAATGGCGCGAAACAAGAGGTGCAACGAAAGACTCGAAACTAAAACGATCTAAAAATGCCGTCCTCCCTTGTCATCGCAAATTCTCCACTTCTCTCATTCAAAGTTTCATCGGTTTCATTCTTCTTTGTCTGGAATTGCAGAAGAATTTGGACCAAATCGGTCGTTTTGTTCCATAATTCGACTTGCACAGTAATTTGTGGTTCAGTACTGGATTTCTCGTACATAATTGGTGTAGATTAGTGGAGGTGATGTCGTGGATAAAGTTAGCGGTGTACAAAGCTGTCGAAGTAGGAGGAAACAATACTCTGACCAGAACAGTATTCGATTACGCAGATACCGTCGTGCACCATGCCGGTAATGCGGTTGCCGAGGGGGCGAAGCTGCTTCAGGTTCGAATTGCCCATCTTCATCTTTCGTTTTTATGTCTCGGTACAAACATTGAAGTCTAGATGGGTTGGCGTATAATATGAGGAAAGTTATATAGAAATAGATAATCTCTTGTAGTTTTCCTCCTGAAGTTCTTGTATCGGCCGATCTAGTTGTACTGTTGAATTGGATTCCCGCCACTATTGGGTTAATATGAGAATAATTTTCTTAGTATGCTGCCTCGCTTAATTTTTTAGACTCATTGGCCATTGCCTCCTTAGATGGAACTTCAATGGAAGATGTGGCAATTGGCAATTGCAAAGAGGTTTTACAGCAATGTTATGCTTTCGGCTTTCTGTAGATTTCATTATGTTCGATATCTATGGTGACATGTGAAGTTCATAGTTTCCAGATTTTCAGTCCTGGTGCTATGTCCTATGTGCTATTGAGAGCTTGTCCTAAGCTGTTTCTACTTTCTACTTGAAAATTCCAAAATGTATTCGTATAACACCTTTTCTGGTTATGTAATTCTAATTTTGTTGATATCAGTATAGTCAATGAACATGCACTTTTGAACAGGGCAGCCGGAATTTCCAAAGCTTTAGACAAACAGTCAAAAGACTTGAAGAGGTCTCTCTCTCCTGTAGGGGACTAGAAAGGGTTCAACTTTTAAGGAGATGGTTGGTTGCACTTAAAGAAATTGAGAGAACTTTTGCGTATGAAAATGAAAATAATATTACAGGTGATGATGAAACCAGTGTCTTCAAGACAGCCACATTGGTGAGACTACTGTATTCATTATGCAATTAATATGTTCATTTTATTTCTCATAATTTCATATTGTATTTGTGGTCTTTTAAGGCTTTCAAATAAGTCTCTGGGACTAGTTTTAGACTTTTAGTGTAAAATCAATGTTACGTTCTATCTAATAAGAGTTTGATTCTGTTAATAAGATTGTATTTATGATAATTGAAACAAGTTAACTTGAAGAATAATCACATTTGGAAACCGAATAATTCCATGCATTTCTCCTGGTTTGCTTGGTTGATATAATTGTTCACTGGATTAATCCCATCTGATCCTTGTAGGTACACTATTATGATCCTGATCTAGGGGATGGACCTCGCAATTTTCGTGATGTCTTTCTCCACAGTCAAGCCCTTGAAGGCATCACTTTATCTATGGTGAATCATAAACTGTATATCAAAGTAGGAATACTCATTTCATTGTTATAATTGGTAGTACCACTTCTCGCAGGACCTCAACACCTTTGTACTAATGTCTAGCCAATATTTGATTATTTATCACCACGATAGAGTTAAGAGTCTAGTTAGCCCGTGGGAGTGAATGCTAAAAAAATATTAGTTCAAAAAACAATAAGATATAGATGTGCATACCAGTGGAAGGGGTTTAGACAGCTAAAAGCTTTCTGTTTTCGTATAGTTCTATCTTATTTGTAGCCCATGGTCAGTTTTCTACGTATGGTTGTATATGCTGATGCTCAGAGTTTAACCGCAGTTTAATTCTTTTGTTGATTCAGATTCTTGAAAGGCCAAATGAGGAAGAAGTTTCCTTACTCCTGGAACTATATAGGTGATTACTCACTCTTATAGATATGCAAGTACATTATTTGTCTTTTCAGCCTATAGGAATTACAAGCATTTTGCAAATTGCTTCTCATCTAATAAATTGAGTTACTTGTGTTTCTGTAGGCTCTGTCTTGATGGAGGATCAGAAGTTCACAATAGTGTCGTGAGCAGCATACAGGATTTAGCTAAAGCTTTTTCAAGATACCAAGAAGAAGTGCTGGTACGTCCGATGCACATGTGTGTGCTCTTTGGATATTATGGGACAGATTAGGTTGTGAAACTCGGAGTTTCAGTGGAATATTTTGCTTTTGTTGTTTGGATTTATTCACTCAATGGTAACAGTTTCCAAATTACAGTGTGCTGAAGCGGCACCATGCTGTCATAGAGTACATCAGAAAAAAAATGTTCGTTCCTTTCCTGTATAAAAAACATGGAGATAAAAATTATCAACTTCTTGTATGTGTTTTCCAGGTCAGGCGAGAAGAGTTACTCCAATTTGCCAAAGCTGCAGTTTCAGGGCTGAAGTTAAATGCTGATATCTTAAGGTAGTTATTCAATGAACAGGGGGAATGTGGCATCTTTTGGCTTTGATTACATTTTCACTTTCAGTTAGTTTCATTTTCAAGTGGACTGACCGCAGCAACCTATTCCAAAAAGCATTTTTAGTCAACTTATTGTTTATGCGTTTAAACATAAATCTTTTGGCTTTTATTTATTGATTGTAAGGTATGTTATTTTGAATTGCCTTTTTCCCTACTTCTCCGACTTTTTCATCTTCATTCAGGATAGATGCTGAAGCCTCGACTCTTAAAGAAAGACTTGATAAGCTGCCAGAGCATCTGCCCGATGTAGGTCAGGGACAAACAGCTGAAGAGACTTCTGTTGGAACAATAGAGGTTTGTCTAATTATTAGTTATGAAGGAACCTTATTCCACACTGAGAAAGTCTAACTAGAGTCTTGTCTTTTCTGTTTCCTCAAAGTATAAGAGATCCATTGCACTGTGATTAGGGCTGGCAATGGTTAGGGTATGGTCAGGGTATGTCAAATACCATAACCATATCATATTTTTAAATCACATACCATAACCATAACCATAACCATAACCATTATGGGTACAATTTTCAATACCATAACCATCAAAATAACCGTGGTTATTAACCATGGTTTTAACCGTATAACCATATTTATTCCACATGTAATATAATAAAAGACCGAAAATTTAATTTTAAAAAATACATCTATCTATATTACCAACAATAAAAATATATAGCACTAACATCATTCAACATTAACACTAACATCATTCAACATTCATATGATTCAACATTAACATTCACACCACTGAATTAACATTAAAATTCAACAAACACTCATAACGAGTAATGATTCAACACCCCTAACCATTTCACACTTGTCGTATTTGTTTCTATCAATCATCATCTTCCTCAATATTATCAATTGATTTCACTTTTATGCTGTAATTTATATTTAGTATAATATATATATATATTAGTTTATTAATAATAAATAATTATTATATTTATAAAATAACCATGGTTATAACCATGGGTATAACTCAAATACCATAACCATAACCATAATCATAACCATAACCATTATGGGTAGAGAATTCATCACCATAACCGCACCGCACCATAATGGTACGGTTAACCATATTAAACAGTAATGGTTATAACCGTGGTTATGAGTTTTTCACCGCACCATTGCCAACCCTAACTGTGATAATAAGTTATGGAAAAACATTAAGCATTAACTGATATATTAAATTAAGTCTGAAGAGACACTTGATTGCTTGAGACCATTGTTTTCTCAATCTTGTTTCCAAATTTCACATACTTTTGGTTTCATAAGTAGTTAAGCATGATTAATTGGATGTTGATAGAAGCTGCTTAGGATATCAAAGAAACATTTGGAAGATCGATTTTCTCCGTTTTGGATTTTTTTATCCAAACTCTATTCAGCGATTAAATAAAGAGAATGGAAATCAGACCGTTTGATTTAGGAACAATATCCATGCTGATGTGGTTACAGACTCTATCTGGTTTCACATTTAATATAGCCTGAAAATCTCAATTCAAAGATCATATTAACCATAAAAAATCATGTCAAGCATAGGATTAGCTGGTTTTAATGCTACAGATTAATCACTCCATTTTTAGTTACTTTAATGTTTTTGAACACATCTTCCAGTGCAGGCTTTAGAAGATGTCCGGACACAAGTTCAGCTATGTTCTACAATGGAGCTACTATTACTCAGAAAGAAATCCCTTAGAGGAGTAGATTTTCCAGAGGATCACACTGACAAGGTGACCTTTGTGGCTGAATCTGCCATTTCCTATGATAAATTCGTGAATTAATCGAGTTTACTGTGAATGCCTCATTCTGTTATTTCGGCGTTGGGTAGAAGGTACGCCTTGTGTAGACATATGATGATAATACGTTTTAACATTGGATATAATGGGTGGAATGAACTGCAAATGTAAGAGTTAGTGCTTAATCATGTACTCTTTGACATTGATAATGAGAAAAAAAAGTTGTATACAGATGATCTATATGAGGGTGCTGGATTTGATTTTCTGTGATCCATGGTTACCATAGGAGGCAGATCTGACCTGTCTCACCCCTCTGTTGATAGGTCATAGGTAGTTTTAACACTAGGAAGTGTTACTTCATTTGCATGTTTAGTTAAGAATTGGGTTCGTGCTTTTATGGTGAGTCATCATAGTATTTCAAATCATTTGCAGATTCAAAAGTTAAAGATCTTATCTGAATCTCTTGCTAATTCTTCATCAAAAGCTGAGAAGCGCATTGCCGAGAACAGGTTCCGATTATGCATATATATTTTTACTCGTATAGTATGTATACTTTCAGACCTTAAAAAGTATTGATCAACCGTATTAACATAGTTAAATATGTTCTCAAAGATGTTATTGTGATCCTTTTCTGAAGATATTTGCTTGTAGAATTGAACGAGCAGTGCATACACCACTGAGTGTTTCCTTTTGCTCATTTTCACTTTGTTCCTTCTTTGAGCAATGTCATTTGTATTTACGTAAATTCTGATTTTAGAATTATACTCATTTTTGTCCATAGATATCAAAAAGAGGAAGCACTAAGTTTTCGTATGGCTAAAACTGAAGAAATTAACCAGCTTGAGAAGGTGCTGCAGCCAGTGAAATTCTTATTCTTTGCAAATACGAAAATTATTTTGATAAATAGAGCATATATTTATGTTATCAAACTTGTTGTCACATCTATGTTCTTTACAGTTTTGCATCTGATGAATGTGCAACACGTGAAGTTTCATCGTCTCACTCATATTGACCTTTGACTTGCTTGACTTTTTCAGGAAATGTCTACCCAGATTAGAGAACTTGAGCATCAACAAGATGATCTTGAAGCTTCATTGAAAAAGGTCATTTTTTTTTATTTACTGCAGATTTTTCATAAGGGTATATGGGAGGAATATTAACTGTATATTGTAATATCAAGGTTTTTGCTTCATTTGATGTATCAAGAGACTTACAAATGACTATATCCTTCCTCTATATCTTCTCATTACTGGAGAATGGAGATCAACGTGTTGTCTATGCAAATGACAGTGATTCAATAGTTTCTGGTGTATGTTTTGTTATAGGTCAAGGCCTCAATTTCTGCTGCTCGTGCTCGGATTCAGAATGCCAAAGAAGAGAGGGAGCAATTCGATGAAGCAAATAATCAGTTTCTTGTTCACTTGAAGTCCAAGGTATGTATGCTTCGGCTTAACCTAACAACTACTGATCCTTGGAAAAGTACGAAGCATTTATAGGACATTATCTGCTGTAGGAAGATGAGCTTACAAGATCGCTTCTTGCATTCAGAGTCGAATCTGGTGTTGTTACCTCGTGGATCAACTTTTTGCAAGATACACAGTCTCTCGAGAACTCCTTCGTAGAGCATAATGAGAAAAAAGTCAGGTACTTAACTTTATAAAACGACAAAGGAACTTACACAACTCGTATATTTCTAGAAACATTTCTAAGCCATAACCTACTTAACGGTCTATCTTCTTAATGAGGACTATTCATTTACATATTGAAGTGGTGATTTGGAGAAATACAGCGAGTATTTTGTGAATTTGGTAGTTCAACTGCTCCCAACATACAAGGTTGAATCCTACAAGTTTCTCAATGTTGTTTACCTTCTACTGTTAAATTATCTTCTGTACTATTCATTATTATTGGTATGTTCTTATCTCTGACCAGGAAGGTCTAGGTTCACTTATGTCTTCTTTGAAAAAGCTGATCGAGGAATTTGACACAACTCCGAGGTATCGATTTCCACGTTTCGTGGATAGATTTACTTAGATAGCAAAACTATGTCTTAATTCCATTTCCAATCAGGGTAGAAAATCCAATTATAAAAGATGGGAAGATGATTAGACCAACCAAACGAATCGAAGAAGACTACATGTATATTGAAGCTAAGGTTAGTAATCAAATGGAGTGCATCGATATGAAGTGCTCAATCTAACAATGTTTTTTGTGTATTAGGTCTCAATCATCCTCAGCATTGTCGAGACGATGAAAAAGCAGTTATTTATTCAATCTGAAGTTATTTTCAGGAAAGATGAGCATAACGTGAAGGAGATGTTCGAGTCAATTGAAAATCTCAAACATGATATCGAATGTCTCAACAGACCGACATTCAAAGTAGACACTCCAGTAGTGACACCGTCAAGCACCATGAGCAATAGTTACTCAAAGCCATTTTCAATCTTCACAGAGGAATACGATTCGGTCAATAAACAAAGATTGAAATCAACCAAAGTATCTTCAATCGGAGCAAAGGGAAAATCGCCTCGGTTGGGGAGTGACCAGATAAATCTGGAGTTAGAACTCGGCGAGACTGATAGTGAGTTATCGGCTAAGGAAATTGGCGAGTGGGAGTACGATGATCTCGAAAAAAAAGTCTTCTGAGAAGATTCAACTGCATATAATTACAAAGGTGATGATTTTGCATTTCGTTACCGTATAGAAGGTGTTGTGTTAAAAACTGTATTTTTGTAGTGAGTATTAACAAGCATTGGCCATTGTACATCTGTTATCCATCTTAATTCTGTTATAATAATCCATGTATGACTGTATCAGTCTCTGTAAGTAATTAAATAATATGCAAAAAATTTGTATGGTGCTTAGGATAGGATTCAATGTGTATGCGATCTCTGTTGTTAAATATCCCGCTGCTAAACTAACTTATCGGCTTGAATTTACATAGTGGAAGAGTCAGAGTTTGGCTCAGCGAGCTGCTGATCAGAGCAGTATTAGAGATAGATGCCATTGCCATCTAACTGTCACGTGTGAGGCCAAAAAAAAATCTAACTGTCACGTGATCACGCTGTTTTTTTTTTTTTATATATAAGGAAAAAAAAAGGGGTGACGAGAAGCTTGCACCCTAATCCTTACTATAGTTAAACTTTATTGTCATCGAGTAGGCAAAACCTACGGCGTCCTTTCGGATAGCGTTTGTTGTTACCGTCGGTTGAACTTCATGAATAACGTAGATTTGACTTTGGTTAATCCACATCGCTGCCATGATGTCAGCAACCGCATTTGCTTCTCGAAAGATATGTCGGAACTCATTCTGTCGAACTGCAGCATGAGTAACCTCGACATTAGTTTAAAATTTGAAGAATTGTCATCAGAGATAAGCTTATGGGTTGACTGAGCATCTGTTTCCAATTGAATTGATTTGAAACCGAGTTGTTTTGCTAGCATTAGTCCATCTCGAATAGCCCAACATTCCGCTACGAGACTGTTAGAGCAACCTAGTTTCCTAGAGAAACCAGCTATCCATTAACTCATATTGTCTCTTATGACTCCTCCCGAACCTGCCTGATTCAAATTTCCATTAGATGCTACATCTGTGTCGATAACTCACTATTAGGGGTGAAACCGAACCGGTCAGACCGGGTTTTTTACTATTTCGATCGGGGACCTACATTTTCAGACCAGTTTTTCTTCAAAAAAAAACTAACAAAAAGACCGTATAAGGGAAAATAAACCGTCCATTCGGATTTCGGATTTTCGGTTTAAACCGGAAAAACAAAAAAATACACATTCAAAACCAAAATAAGTATTCAAAATCAAATTAAACATCAAAATAATTTGATTTAACAATGTTTACATATATTTCTACTAAACCGATTAAATAACTAAAATAATTATTAAATAATAAAAATTTTATTTATTTGTATTCGTTGATTAATTATATTAATTAATACTAACTAATACAATATATAAAATAATATACATATAAATGGTCGGACCTGACTCCACGGTCTTTTAGAGTTGTAGACCGAATGGGCAAAAAAACCGTTTCAAGCAAAAAAAATCCGACCATAAACCGAAACGTACATTTCCGGGCCGGATTTTTCGGTCCAGGCCGGTTCGATTTTCACCGGATTTTCGGACCAAACGGTTTTTCCTTTCACCCCTACAGTCACGTGATCACGCTGTTACTTGTTATGATTTCAGCATCCCGGGACTACTACCTCACGTGCACCCTGAGATATTTAGAGGTCCACGTCAGCTCACTAGATAAACTACCACGAGTTTAACAGTCGAGATATTTTGGTCGTTTTATGATCCGACTGTCCTTTACAAGATCAAGTTCCACGAGATTGACAGACGCCTTTTCTAGATATTTTTGTCGTTTAAGATCTCCAGTCCGATAAGTAAGGCAGGGTAGGTGGAGAAGATGTTATCTGTTTCAAAAATATTTTTTAAAAAAAATTAGGGAAGGGTGAATTTTTAATATTCAATATATATATATATATATATATATATGTATAACTAATTATTTATATGGTACATTAGGTTTGTTAACATTAGTTTTTGTGATAATTAGAAAATTATGTTTCAAAATATTATTATTTAGTTAGATTGATGGATAAAAAGTTAATGTATGGTATGTGTTTACGAATACTCATCTTCATCATTATGTTCAAAATTATTGTTCTTGTTAAAATTAAACTTTTAACCATTTTATTCTACGAAGTATAATACTTAGGCTGATCATGGGCGGACCAGGCCGGTCCTGAAGGCAAGACCGATACTGAAATTTCGGTCTTGCCTTTTGGAGGACCGAGATCGACCTCGACCAAAAAAGCCCGCCCGAGTTGGTATTTCTTGACTCGGGCCGGTTTCGGTCCTGGACCAAATCTGACCAAAAAAAAAACTAAATTTGTTTAAATACAAACATCATTAGAATCAAAGTAACAAACATACAAAGTACAAATCAAAGTAACAAACATACAAAGTTCTAAACAAAGTTCATTTTCTCTCATAGTTTCAAACATACATCATTGGTTTTTAGGATTTGCATAGTAAATTCGGTATGGTCGGTTCTAATCGGGCTTTCGGAAAAAAAAAACGAGACCGACATTGAAGAGAAAAAAAATTGTCCGCTCGGTCTCGGACCAGTCTCAGGTCGGTCTTGTCAGGAATTCAGTTCAACAGTCTTATTTTTTTTAAAGAATCCACGTCGGTCCTCAGAAAACAACTCAAAAAGGTTCATAAGTGAAAATCATGATAAAAAAATATTATGAATATACTTAAAAAATGTATATTTGTTACATGTCACTTTTGTTTTTGTTTAAGTTGTACATTAAAAATGAAATAAGGTTAATTAGTTATTTACCACACAAAAAAACATGCCTTTTCACAGACACCGATTTGTCTTTATTAAAGCTGTCAAACCGTATTTAAAATATTATCTACGGATACTGCAATATCTTTTTATTTAATTTATAAATTAAATAGGAGTGAATTTAAAAGGGAAAAGGTTACAACATTGTTAAAGTGTCAATAAGGTTAGTGTGTCTTGGCCAAAAAAATAAATAATAATAAGGTTAGTGTTCTCATCATCTTAAACTATTTGAAGCATAAATGCATCCGTAAATTAAATTTGACGTAAAATAAAAATGTTAAGATCTAAAACACCAACTTTTTGTACATAACCAACTATTTATTAGGTTACATAAATTAAATCAATAATATTATATTTTAATAATAATGTATATATAATTCTCATCGTCTGCAATTACGGTATACAAATGCACATGCAGATAAGTACTTCTAGTACGTGCATGTCTTTCACAAATAAAACAGAAAAATGAAAATCTCGAGTGAGATATCGACATGTGTTCATGGTGGATTCCCTTTGACTCGGACTAGTCCACGTGTTGGCATTACAGTGGGCTCAAAGCTCGAGACCGAGCAGGCCGGTGGCATTGGTGGTTCCTCGGCCTTGGTGTTAGTGATTTATTTATGTATGAGATTTTAATTTTTTTATAAATATGTAAAACTACCACTACAACATGATTACTATCAAATAAGTAATTAAACTTTTTTTTTTTTAACAATCAAGTAATTGAACTTATGAAAATTAGCCAAAAATATCAATGTGGGTAGTAAATATGTATCTGAATTTACACGAATGACCAAGTAGATACCTGAATTGGTTCGGTCAAACCGTTTTATTTTTTAAAAATAGAGTTTATATACCAAACACATGCATGCCTCAACTCAATTCCAGACGTTTTCGGAGTGTTTCTTGATGCACTGAGAACATCTAGAGTTGAGTCATGCATGTGTTTGGTATATAAACTCTAATTTTTTATAATAAAAAATAAAGTGATTTGACCGAATCGGTTCTGAACCGAGTTTTTGAACCGATTCAGGTACCTACTTGCTCATTCGTGTAAATTCAGGTACATGTTTGTTTCTCACGTGATATTTTCCGTTTACTCTTAACATAAATTAACGGTAGGTACCTTTTTACTTATTTAAGAAAGTTCAGCAACTTATTTGCTACAAAACAAAGTTTAGGTACCTACTTGCTAATCACCTACAAGTTCGGATACCAGTTTGGTAGTTTTCCCATATAAATAATTTGCAAGTCTATATGATAAATGAGTAATGAACATTTTCGAGGATAATAACTGAAATTTAAAGTTATTAATATCTAATTATTTATAAGAGGTAATAAAATTTGAATGTTAAATCACAAGTTTCATGCATATTTCCACATTTCTGTTCTCTTATGTTTATTGACAATATAAGCATGCATGGAGAGAATAAACAAGCTCATAATTCGTATATCCTTATATATAATTTGTTTGTATTGACAAAAAATATTGGAGTATTCGTTAAAAATGATATTATATGATAAATTCATATACCAAATTGTGACTATCACCTAACATATTTTAATATAGATCCTATATATATAATTCACATATTTTATGTATAAAATAAGGCCTTAAGGGAGTGACGTGGTGAATCCATGATGTAACGTTTTTGTCTCTTCTATAATGGAAAGAGGAAAACTGACAACGCATTGCAAAAAGCCATGCCTTATACATACATACATACATATGTATGTATGCATGTATGTCTACACACACATCTATATATATGGGAAGACATTGGTCCCAAGTTTTACCTTCATTTCCACCATTCTATTCAAACAAGGACTTCATCTCTTAAAACATTTTGCAGAGTGAGAACGATGGAGGTAGTGAGCTCAGAAGAATTCATAAACATGGAGTTGAGTTTGAGCCCTTCTTCTTCTTCTTCTTCCTCTTCCTCTTTGTCATCCTCATCATCAGCAAGATATAAAGACTTTGAGTTTCCACTTTCTTCTTCATCTTCATATTCTGCAGATTACTTCAACTCTCAATTAGACCACCAAAATTCAGCTGATGAGCTCTTCTATCAAGGAAAGCTCTTACCTCTTCTTCACCTTCCTCCTGCACTCCACCTCAATGTCCAAAAACTCCTCTCCACCCACCAAAACTTCATCATCCCCATCAACAACTACGACAACATTGGTCCGGCGTCCTCCACTGCACCCTGCACGAACCCTAGCATCCCACCCAAGTCCAGCCGAGTCAGCTGCGACCTCGACCTAGAAGATGACTGCTTCTTCGAGTGGTCCAAAGATGCAAGGGGGTTCACCCACCATAGGCAGTCACCACAGTTTACGAAAAAGCATCTGAGTAATTGGGCGCAGAGACTTTACCATAAGCTCAAGGCATCTAGGGCTTACCTCAAGTCTCTCTTCTTCACCAAGTCTGCAATTTGCAGCAGAATGGACAGAAGCAACCACGGAAGAAGACTGTCAATGGCGGGCAATAAGGAGAGGAAGTCTGTTCCACTATCATTTGAGAAGAAAGATGCAGCAGGGTGCAATAAGAAGAAGATTCCTTTGGAGGATTTGCTATTCGAGAGTCATCGGAAGTCTTTCTCGGGCGCCCTGCAACATCAATATTCTGTTCCTGCCCCTTTATCTTCCTATTCTTCTTCATCGTCGTCGACTCCTTCATTGTTTTTCAATTCCAATGGAGGTAGTAGTGACTTCCAGCTGTTAAAGAGGAGCAGAAGTGCAGATTCAGAGCTGGAGAGCTCCATTCAAGGTGCCATTGCTCACTGCAAACTGTCTCAGAGTATTACTGCTGTTGAATTGGGGGAAGCATGCAAGTGATCAAGTTGCCTTATTTTGCTCATTGTTAAGATGAATATGAGAAGGAATAAAATGCTAGTAACGTTTGTTTGTTCTTTATTTCGCATAGTCACCTGTCACTTCCATGCTTCCCTCGTACATAATGTTAAGATGACTTAAAAGTATACCGGTCGTCTTCACTCACAAGTTCGGACTTTTGAGACAGTTGGTTAAGGCGTATGTCTTAAGTCTCACATGGTATCAGAGCGCGCATGTTCAAATCCTGGCGACGTTGAAAATATTGATACACTCCCATTAAAGACCGAGGTCGGGCACAAAAGCTCATGGGTAAACCATGTTCATAAACATCAGTTTAAGGGAGGATGTTAAGATGACTTAAGAGTATACCGGTCGCCTTCACTCACAAGTTCGGACTTTTGAGACAGTTGGTTAAGGCGTACGTCTTAAGTCTCACACATAATATTAAAAAAAACAGACAATGTCTCATGAATATAGAACAAAGTATTGTCTCCTTGATTTTTATCAGCAAATCAGTATCAGAGATGAAATTATTAATTATTATACATAAAAAGATGGCATTTATTTGAGTATATGGGTCAAGGAGACAAGCAGATAAACCCCTTATATACCTCATAAATTTAACTGCTGAATTGATTCACATTTTCTATGAATGAATTATCTGCAGGATTACAAACTAGAGGAAAATTTGAATTCTTCATTCAGAGAAGCTGAAATATATCATAAGATTTATATGCAATAATTCACATTGACCAAGACATAACATATTCCGCAACACAGAAACTAATGTCTCACTGCATGCATGCATGCAGCTAACAAATAAGTCCAACCCTAACACTTGAATTTACAATTACACTATCAATGTGGAAAAAATGTATCTTAACTAATGCACCAGCAACCTCACACAAAATATAAATTTTAGGCTCCATTTCTGTGACCAGTATTATTTTAAGTCTGAGATAATAATGTCATGGTGATGCATCCGTGGTATGATATAATCCAAGCAAGATATGAGATTTTCAAGTTTCATGGTCAATGGAGATGATTATATATATAAGAGTTATAAGACAGTGAGGTACAAATATTACAAGAAAATTTCTCAACTTAAAATAATAATTAAATACAAAAAAGAAGGGAAAAGATAGATGCAAGCATTTGTTGGGACCAGCCACCTCAAGAGATCATGTGGGAAATGTCAGATTAATATGAGAGCACCAATAATATTTACCTCTGCAGAACTGCACAGTAAGAACTGAATTTGAGCAAGAAATATCATAATGATGAAGAAGATGGTAGGTAGTTTGTCACATTCATTAGCGTCAAATTTCTGATACCTCCACCGCCACTGCCTGCAGTTGTTACTTTACAAAAGAATCTCACAGAAAGCTGATAAAAAGTACATATAATATACATACAAATAATGAAAGAACCTTTCTTTCTCGGCTTCTCGCTGTATAAATATTAAATGTAACTTAATACAGAAAGAAAAGAACCTTTCCTTCTCTGTTCTCTCTATAAATGTAACTTAATACAGTAATACTTATACTTTCTAGGCATTATCTATTTATGGTTATACACAAGAAATCAATAGCCATTAGATTCTGTCGGAGTAAAAGATCTCTCTTTGGTATATTTACAATAACGCTGTATAAGATCAATCATTTTGCTGCATCATCAAGTTTCCGATCTTACTTATCTAATTAAAGTATTAAACTATATTTTTTTAACTTTGTTGCTACAAAAAATAAAAATAATTTTGATTTTGAGAAATATATTATGGCTTATAAAGGGGTTCGACATTTTTTTTTATTTTCCAAGTGGCAACTGAGTCTGACAAGTTATTAGTCAAATTCCATCGAGTACATATTTTCTTAAGAGGGTAAGAAGAAAAGCGTTCTACAACTCAAGCACGGTAAAAACAAAAACTTGCGCAGTGTTTGTGGTAAAAAAGACTAGTCTGCTTCTATTTTTATACATAACAAATAAGGGAAAACAATGGACCTATTCATTTTATTTTAATTCCGTCACGTCAGCATTTCGTTAGTTAAACTTAACGATAATAGTAATTTGAACTAAAAAACAACATTTCGAAAATATAAAGTATCAAGAAACAACATAAGGGTATTATCTGACCCAAAGATATAGAACTATTAACCCTAAATATAAACATTCAGACCGCATAGCGCAGTGGATTAGCGCGTTTGACTTCGGATCAAAAGGTCGTGGGTTCGACTCCCACTGTGGTCGTTATAAAGGTAGTACAAAACACATCGATAACAAGCTTTTAATTATTTTTATAAAATCTATGTCTCAGAAGAGGACAAAAATAATAAATAGAGGACTGAAGTGTATTCAATTGATAAATATTTACCAAAATAGGCTGAAGGAAAAAATTGAGGACAAAACTCACAAAAGTGTGTAAAATAATAATTCGACGGACAGCTCCGTCAGAGTTACGATCCTTGCAAATTAACTTCATCTTCTTCCTTTCGATCATCTCCATCATCACAATTAGCGAAGCGACTACCATCACAATTCACGCCATTTAACTCAAGAGGCAGCGCCTGCGCAGCTCAATACTCGATTCTCCACGCACAGACATGAAGCAGCTCCATAAGCAATCGAGCGTCAATCACCGCAACCACGATGACGAATCTCCCAGTACATACTCCCCGAAAACACTCAAACATCCCAGATCTCTTCCCCGATCTATCAACTACCTCTTCCGAGAGCAGCGCCTCCTCTTCGTCCTCGTCGGGATCCTCATCGGCTCCACATTCTTCATACTCCAGCCCACCCTTTCCCGCCTCGGCCCTTCCGAACCCAACATCCATCGATCCTTCTCCGTCTCTGATTTCTCATCCCATGATGTGCAGGGAGGCTTGCTACCAAGGACCACAATTCCAAAAGGCTTCGGCAGGGTTCCCGCTGGAATCGGGCGCCGGAGAATGAGGGTTGTTGTCACCGGCGGGGCAGGATTTGTCGGGAGCCATCTCGTCGATAAGCTCATTGCCAGAGGTGACGACGTGATTGTTATCGACAATTTCTTCACTGGGAGGAGGGATAATGTGGTTCATCATTTTGGGAATCCGAGGTTTGAGCTTATAAGACACGATGTGGTTGAGCCGATACTGTTGGAGGTGGATCAGATCTATCACTTGGCTTGCCCTGCTTCCCCTGTTCATTATAAGTATAACCCCATCAAGACGATCATATCCTTTTTGCTTGATTTTGTCTGCAATTGTGGCTTTATGCTTTAGTCAATTACCGTTTTCCATTGTCCGGTTCATACTTTCTTTAAATAATAGCATTAATTAGAATTGATATCTTCTAAAAAAAAGTGCAACCAGACCAAGAAGCAAAGTATGTGGAACGGTTCACGATCACGAGTATGTGTCATTGTCTTGGTCCATTAGTTTCAAACTGCAGCTCATGAGATCGGTTGAATTTTTCCCTAAAGTTGGTACTTTGATAAATTTTGCTTGTGGCATTTGAATTGGCGATTTATTTATATTGAGAGATCCTTGACTTGGATCATACAAGACTAATGTGATGGGCACACTGAACATGTTGGGATTGGCAAAGAGAATTGGAGCAAGGTTCTTGCTCACAAGTACCAGCGAGGTCTATGGAGACCCGCTTGAGCACCCTCAGAAGGAAACTTACTGGGGACATGTTAATCCTATTGGTACTGTTTTGTTTGAATACATTACTGCTGCTTATTCTTTGTAGCATTGTAATTGACAAGAGTTCGTTCATTCGATGTTCTAGGTGTTAGAAGTTGCTACGATGAAGGTAAAAGAACAGCTGAAACACTGGCAATGGATTATCATAGAGGAGCTGATGTCGAGGTAAGCCTGATTTTACATTCGCTTCAAATGTATAAACAAAAAGGTATCAGCTTTTGAGACTTTAGGGGATTGCGAATCTGTGATGTTTCTACTGACCTTCAATTTGTTGAAAGAACATTAACTGAGATGAAAGAATGTACATACATTCAATCTTTGTTGCCCAAACGCTTATGACAACTCTGGCCATCAAAACAAAAAAGAAGAGGAGGGGACCCTGTTGATTGAGCTTATAAATATCACAACTTCTAACATTGGTCTGCTGTTTTATCAGTATATACAGTTAAAAAATGATAAATAGTTGCAACATAGCGATTCACCACTTGTTACATTTTTTAATCATCCTATTTGGCTGATGGTTGCATATGTGAGCTAGACCACTCCATGATCCTACCCTGTCTCCTGCTAAGTGTAGAAAAACTTAATCCCCATTTAGCAGCTTCCTTACATCCTTTTGAAAATCTTGTTGTGTCATGAAGCTCTGCTTCTGGAAAATGTGAAGAAAGAATTGTTGACCACAGAGTTACTCTTCTGTTTCAGGTTCGCATTGCTCGCATCTTTAACACGTATGGGCCACGGATGTGCTTAGATGACGGACGTGTGGTCAGCAATTTTGTTGCTCAGGTCTATTAATCATCTTTTCTAATATATTCTGCATTTTCTAAATCGTCGAATCTAGTGAACAATAACAAAGTATCTTTGGTACTCATTTCTTTTGTCCACTGTAGGCAATCCGCAAACAGCCGCTTTCTGTTTACGGGGATGGAAAACAGACAAGAAGCTTTCAATATGTTTCTGACTTGGTATGACAAATCATCAGCATTTACAGTCATTCTGAATCGATGGGTTACTTATTTCTGCTCATCTCTTATTTCTGATACAAGTACACGATCTTTTGCACACTATTAACTGGAAAAGTCACCACTTTTAAACATTCAATGAGCAGTGAAGTGGGTAAAACATCAATTTATCTGGGTGGGTTGTAATGGCAGGTTGATGGACTTGTGGCTTTAATGGAAGGCGAACACGTGGGCCCATTCAATCTCGGTAATCCTGGAGAGTTCACAATGCTCGAGCTTGCCCAAGTCGTGAAAGAAACAATTGATCCCAGTGCAACAATAGAATTCAAACCAAACACAGCAGACGACCCCCACAAAAGAAAACCAGACATCAGCAAAGCAAAGGAGCTTCTCAACTGGGAGCCCAAGGTCTCTCTCAGGGAGGGACTGCCTCGTATGGTGTCCGATTTCCAGAACAGAATCTTAGATGAGGAAGAAGGGAAGGGCCTCTAAGGCTCTAAGACACTGCAAATGTATAGGCATTTATTATTATGTGTTACTACACAGCAGCTCTTTCAGCTCTCAGCTCAGCTTGTTGATGAGTCTTTTATAGTTCTTATTCCCCTCTCTCACGGTTGGATGAAGAAGCTGTTCATTGTCCAAATCTGATACGTCCGATTTTGTAGGACTGTGATTATTATTATTATTGTTTTTATTATTTCTTGAAGTTTATATCAAATAATATTGGCATCATAATTGGTTTCTGTGCAAATTTGACTATCATTTTAGTTTTTTGATACTGGGCGTTAGGCCTTCCAACTCAACTACATTTGATGAGCTCAGTATCTCCAGTTTGTGCCCAAATTTCTTTCAGCCTATTAGACTGAAGAGGAGTATATCTATGCAGCTGGGTTGGTGAGAAATGCAGATGACACTTGAGATTTAACTCGATCAAATTCACGACATATTATATGTTACCAGCGTAGTTAATTTTAGCTTGATACGGTAAATATTTGTACCTTTTCTTGAGTTTGTTACACCAAATGTTATCTTTGGAAAAAAGAAGTAAAAAAGGAGAAATAAAGGAAGAGAAAAGAATGAAGGGAAGAATAGAATCAGCACAAAAATAAAGGCAGTGATTTTGGAGGTGGAAAAGAAAGCAAATTCTCTGCAATCCATACATCTTATTATATATATATATATATATATATAGGGTTAAATACCAAGTATCTACCTGAACTTTGATCGTTTTGCTACGAGCTACCCGAACTTTGAAAATTCAAAACAGGTTACCTCAACTTTGAAGAATGTGCAAATAGCTACCTCCGTTCAATTTTCCGTCAACTTTCGTCAGAAAGTCGTCGGAAATTCGTCGGAAAGTCGTCAGAAATTGGACGGAGGTAGCTATTTGCACCTTTCTTCAAAGTTGAGGTAGCCCATTTTGAATTTTCAAAGTTCGGGTAGCTAGCTACTTGGTATTTAACCCATATATATATATATATATATATGGCGATGTGCTGTGATGATTATCATACAGTATGAATCTACCAAATGGATGTGATGAAAAAAAACAAATAAAATACTCAATATTTATCAAGTGGACTACTCTGAGAGTGAGAGTTTTCATACTTGTTTTTACTTTGGATTCTTGATTATAATTTTTATAACTATATCAAAAAAAAATAGAGAGAGAGTAATTGAGGAAGAAGTTACTCCATTCCATTAACCAATATCTTTTTAAATTTTAACTCCATGATTTTTATTTAAAAAAGGGAATACCAGATGCAGAAGCCCCTTTTGGAGGCATTCATGGTGGGTTTGCTTATAAGATGAAATGACTGGAGGAAGAACTAAAGTGCAGCATATATTCCATTGCATTTTTTATTATAAATTTATTTCCTTCTTTTTCATCATCACATCTTACAAATATGCCCCATATATTAAATGTCTCCATTAATTTATTACCCCATATGGTATGTGTGGTCCTTGCCATATGTGTAAGCTAACAATAGTTTTGATGAATTACTCGAATGACAATGTTAATTAATGTAACGTCTCAAACCCGAACGACTATCTAACTCATTTTCAGGTTATCACATTTACCGAAATCTCGACTTTTATCATTCAATGGGCATGGGGTGGATGCATGGTGAAAACTCTTATTAGGGGACCACCGCTTTAAAATTTCTTCAACAACCACACATTTATTCAACATTTTCTGGTGTATTATGGTATCACGGGTAAATAGTATGATGAGTTTATTTAAATACAATATTCTCTCATGAAGAGTATCCAAAAAAACATATTAATTATAAGGGTTAATTGGTTACACATGTTTGACCAATGTTCTGAATGGTTACACATGTTTCAAAATGTGATTAATTGGTTTTGTTATGTGACTAATTGGTTACACATGTTTTTCCAAATGTGATTAATTGATGATTTCGTTACTAAACCGTTAATTTTACCGTTAATTAATTTTTTAAACACATTATTGAATTGTGAAATGACTATTATGCCCCTAGAATCATCTTCAAGAACACAACATAATCTTCAAGAACAAGAAGAACCCAGAAATCTGATTTCTGGGTTCTTCGATTTTTGAAGATGATATGTTCTTGAAGATGATTCTAGGGGTAATTACGTCATTTTACGTATCTAAATAGTGACTTAACTATGATTTCTAACGGTGAACAGTAAAAAAACAACAAATAATCACATTTCAAAACCAATTAATCACATTTTGAAACATGTGTAATCATTTTGAACATTGGTCAAACATGTGTAACCAATTAAGTAATTAACCATAATTATAATGTAGGAAAAACTTTGAATGAATGTATTGGTGAATGAAATTTTACGATTCTGTCAATTTTACCGTTGGATTTGGATATGCTTTTGCTGAAGAAACTATTAAATTTTATGGCAGGAGGAGGAGGACAGCATCTGCTAAGAACTACATAATTTTTTCTGAGCCATCCCTTCTGTCCCAACATATACTTACTACAGTAGATACAATACTATACTTATACTATACTCAATAATTTTTTTTTTTAAAGAATGAATTAATAATAATAGTGGTAATGAATGATTGACCCTTGTGCAAATATTAATTAGAGATGCTTTCTGAATCTTGAAAATTGGAATCATGAGCACGCTCTCAACTACAATGGAGAAACTTAGAAAGATTTACAGGCACAGAAATGCTTCTTTGAATCTTGGATTCATAATTATCTGCTGCAGTTCTTGAATCTTGCAGTAGTAATGTCTGGACTGCACTGTTTTTCCCACTCATCAATGCAAAAAAGAAGAAGCTTCAAGTTGAAACTTCTGGCTCTTTCAAGTTTCAGCAGCAGCACATTGGGAATCATTGCTACTTTACATACATGGAAAAATGCCACAAGTGTTTTCTTATTTTTTATTTTTTAAAAAGAGTATTGTCCGTGGTTTGTGCTGTCATTACTATATAATACTGAAGTTAAAACAAAGTGTAATAAGTGAAAGACTTGGTAGCATAAACCTCAGTGTCGGTCAGAAATCAGATGTTTCTGTCATGAGCCATTTGTTTATTCTCAAATATACTTATTGAAGAGGAAAAAAACAAACTAAATATAATTATATGAATAAACTAGCTCATTTAAATTTGAGTGTTTTCTTGCTTGCTTTTCAAAGTACTAATTTTTTTTTTTATAATTATGAATTAAAATAACCGCTATAGATGACAATTAATCACCCAAATTCAAAATACACAACCAAAACTAGCTAACTTTAACAATTCGCGAAACAGAAAAGCCCACAGCGTCTTTCCGGAGCGCGATAATAGTTTCATTCGGGGGAGAGCTATGGATTTCAAACACATGTCGTTGTTTGAGCGCCATATCCGCCATGATATCCGCTACCGCATTCGCTTCTCGAAAAATATGTCTGAACTTCATTCTTTCGAACTGCATCAATAGCTTCCTGCAATCCGCAATGATCAATATTAGTTTTTGATTTGACATATTTTCATCAGAGATTACCTTATGGGCTAAGAGTGCGTACATAGCGATGAAAGTAACCGTTTCATTCATGGATCATGGATGCAATAAGAATGTGAACTAGGATACCGTAAAAGCAAAGCCATTGTTGTTTTTCTTTAATAGAACATGGAAATCATGTATCTACCTCAACTTCATCTCAAGTAATGTGCAGTTTTTCTTATAAAATGGTATGAAAAAAGAGGTTAATTTATCAGAATTGATCATTATACACCGTTGTTTATAAAAGAGTCCAGAAATTTTTTACACTTGATTTGTCAAAAGCGTCAAATATTACAGCCTTTTTTTGTCCAACTGCAGCTGTCTCTTTATAAACTTATTACTTAATTCCCTCCTTCAATTCTGTGGACCTTCTCTATCTGTAGAACACGGCAGTAAGAAGAACCCAAGCTTTTCCAAACAGTCGTCTCTTCGAATCAAAACTTTCTCTCTGCGTTTCTTGATTCCTTTTTCCACTACCCTATCTTCTTCAATTTAGACAAGACAACAGACCTCCAATGAAAGGAGGTAGCATCTTGTGCGTCTCTCAAGCCTCAACAGCCATCTGTATGAGCCATATGGATCACATCCACCCTTCCTCACCACCACCATCTTCATCACTCCCCTCTTCTTCCTCAGACTCATCAGCTTCCATTCAGTACGGCGGAAGAACCATCGACCGGCACAACCCCATCATCCGAGACACAAGACGGCCAACCCTCTCCACGCCATGCTCTTCTTCTCCACGCGACGCTCTCAACCCAACTCCGTATCACCAGCTTCAGAAAAAGAAGAAGAAGATTATTTCTGCTGACCAGAAACAGAAAAGCACTTTCTCCTCGGTTTCGGTTTCATCCTCCATTTTTACCAACAAGCTACTAACGGTCGACAGGAAGCAACCGGATCGTATAGTCACGGTGAACAACGAGAAGAACGATGCTAATACCAAAATAGCTGAGCTTGTCACTCCTCCTGGCTCATCAAGATATCTCTTGAGCGAAACGGACTATGTTGATGGGTTGTCGGATCTCCCCGGCCCGGTTGTCGAGTTGCAGGCTCCTATTCAAGATCAGAAACTAACTGTTGCTGTTCATCAAGACGATGATACCAAGCAACCCTCTCTACTTTCTCCTCAATCTTCCTCTTCTCGCTTCAAAACCGACCAGGTTCTCTCTCTCTCTCCATAGTTGGAGTTAGTGCAGTTTTTCTGATCTAGTCTATGTTAAAATGAAATTCAAAATGACAGCGGAAGCTTCAATTTTACGCTTTCTCGTTTTCTTTTGACATGATTTGTTTATCATTTCGTATCAGAAAGTACATCATCTTTATCTTCGTTACATGGTGATGGGTGGAGACTGAGTTGATATTCATGTGAGTTTACTATGCATGTTGTTTTGTAATGGCAGGTGGTTGTTTTAAGGGTGTCCCTACACTGTAAAGGCTGCGAAGGTAAAGTCAGGAAACATATATCGAGAATGGAAGGTACTTTTTTTTTTTTTTTTCCGTATATTGCACTATAAAAAATGGGGTCGGGGAGTACCCCAATACAACTCCGTATCGCTACTTAACAACTCTAAAAGGGAGTTTTGGAGGTTGAAATAACCATTCCGAGGATTCCATTCCCCGACTGTCTGATTCGCTATCCAGTCCGCACATTGATTCGCGGATCTTAGTATCCTATTCCAAACCGTATTACTTATACTACCCGCTAAGTGAATACTATTTGCCACTATAATATCAATTTGCCAAAAAATTTCCAACCCGACAATGTGGTTGATTACAATCTCCGAATCCGATTCTAATAAAATCGACTCCCAACCGTGATGAATAGCTAGTAAAATGCCTTCGAACACGGCCCGAGCCTCCAAAATCTCGATCGAAGCTGCTTGTTCCGACCGATGCATGCCCCCTACAATCCGTCCCTCGTGGTCTCTCGCCAGCACTCCAATGCCTCCAGCCCCGGTCCGCCCGTTCCACGCCGCGTCACAATTAATCTTTACAGTTCCAAAGGTGGGCAACGACCAGACCCGAAGGCTGGCATGTCTCTGGTGCTGTGGCTGATCTGTGGCCTGCATTCTGGTGCAGCTCGGCTGCAACAACTTGCATTCTTGGACCAGCTTGAGGACGGAATCGACGACGAACTTGTGGTCCGGTGCCCGACCTTCAAAGACTCTGGCGCACCTCGCCTTCCATATTGACCAGCAGGCGATGAGGACAGTCGCCCACCGAGTCGCATTGGCCTCCCTCGGTTCAGGCCGACCGAGGAGTCTCTTCCCGAGCCACTAATGGATTGTGGCACACCCCTCCCATGGATCGCGAAGACCCAACAGTTGTTCCCAAACCTTGGCCGCCCACGGGCACTCCCAAATCAGGTGTTCGACTGTCTCAACTTGGTAACACACGGGACAAACGATGTACACCTGCATTCCCCGACGGACCAATCTTTTGCTATCCTATCCCTTTTACTCTTAAATACGACCAATATGATGATGAATGTATATATAAATATATGTATATGAACACACTTTGCCCGCCTGTGGGGGTGTTAAATCGGTGTCTCTACATTCTTTTTTACAGGAGTTACATCTTTCAACATAGATTTCAAAGCCAAGAAGGTGACGGTTGTGGGTGACGTGACTCCATTGAGCGTTTTGGCGAGTGTTTCCAAGGTGAAGAGTGCCCAACTCTGGACATCTACTGCTCCCCTCGACGGCAACAAGAGATAGATCGATGACCTAGTCTCCGGTGACGTTTCTGTCGTCTACTAAGTTAAGTAGCTTGGATGAGTATTCTATTAGGTGCAAATTTGAGGATGTCTTTCCGACATATGTAAATGCCATGTCTGCAGTTCTTGAGGAAAGAACAACCTTCCTGTCCATGCTTCCTTCGAACGTTTTTAAAAAAATGCATGGGCTTCAACACTCGGTTTGACTGGTGCCGACCCAAACGACGACCGTTGCTTTACGTTATTGGCTAACTATGTATAAATAATTTGGAGGGTTTCAAATATGTCACACTTACTCATTGTCGGAACTTCGGCACATAACATAAGAAAGTGTTGTCATGTCTCGCATGTTATGAAGCAATAGTTCTGACACTTAAGAAGATAATATATAGGGTTAATTATAAAAAAAAAAAAAAAAAAGAACTTTAAGAAAAAATCAAACTGCAAACCGATTTTTTTTTTTGTTGGCAAACGTCAAACCAAACTTTTGGAATTGAGCAAACAACAAACCTACCTCAAATTTTCATTATGTTTGAACGTATTTTTCAATGTTTAAGAGAGTTATTAAGTCGTAATGCTCTTTCCTTAGAATACTTTAACTAATGTTGACTTAATAACTCTCTCAAATATTGAAAAAATCTGTTCAAACATGATAAAAATTTGAGGTAGGTTTGTTGTTTGATCAATTCCAAAAGTTTGTTTTGTTGTTTGTCAACAAAAAAAATTCAGTTTGCTATTTGGTTTTTCCTCAAGTTCAGTTTATTTTTTGGTAATTAACCCTAATATATAAGCAAAGTATGATAACTGATAAGTAAACATTTAATATTAATTAAAATATATAAAACTAAACTTAAATCAATCTAACATAATGAAATAAAAAATTCAAATACTTTTAAAAAAGTTGCTAAAAGAGTTTGTTTCCTATCTCAAGCAAAACTCCAGACTCAGTCAATAAACTTATAGCCATATAATTATAAAGTATGTCAAGGATAAATAACATGCCATAGATTTTGCTGCAAAATGAATCCAAGATTATATCACCAGACAATGATAACGTTAAAGTAAACATTTTGGATTACCTTAAAAAAAACGATTTTCTTCCTTTTGTCTATTCCAACAATATTCTGTTTTAGGTAACAAAATAATTAAACTACTCATTTATAGAAGCAATTTTATTAACCACAATGACACCTTATATAAAAAGCCAATTCATTATCTTCTTTCCCACAGTTGTAATTTTGCTGAACACAATGGCTATGTTCACCCTTCAGTGTGTATTGAAAAACTTGATCATCGTCCTCATCATTGCGGCAGCCATGGCCTTGAGCTTCGGGTCAATCTCTACCGACGCGAGCCGTCTTCACTTCAACATGAAAATGAGAGGCCCTGTTCCTCCTTCAGGAAGTAGTTGCGAAGTCGGGCCGTGCGACCCTCATTCACCGTATGCACAGCCTCTACCGTGATCCTGACCGTTCATTTATCTCCAGCAGAAACAAATAAAAAGGCTTCAAAATAAAGATTCGCCGTATAAAAGGCGTGGTATAATAATATAAATTATTATAATATATTTTTGTGTGCTTAGTTTTCTTGCATGTCTCCAATATGCATGCTATCTATGAAACCAGTAAGACATACTTATTGTTGAAATTTTGATCTGGTTTCTTGGATTGATCTGAAGTCGTGACAACACTTTCAGATTGAAACAATTTGGTGATTTATCCAAATTTTAATCGGATAAAATCAGAATTTGTCTGAACTAGAACTTGAGAAGGAATGTGAATGTTTGAGATGAATATTTCGGACCTCCCTCATGATCAATTTATAGTGTTTGTCACACACATTTTGTTAGACACGCCACACCATTCGAAAGAGACACCACACCCTTTGGAACTCATAGGAACCCTTCGATTTTGCCTATTCATTTCAAAATTTGGCTCCAAAGCAAAGGGACCCCTTGGGAAGATGACTTGGTGCCGAAGTCATTGCACCATTTCGGTCTAAACTTGGCTCCAAAGCAAGTGTCCAAAAATCAGGAATTTTGAGTTAAAATGTTAAGTCATTAATTCCCAAAATTCAAATGTATAATGAATTTTTAGAATAGTAACTTTATCAAAAATAAAACCTCAGTCAGGGGCTCTGCCCCTGGGACCCAGCCCTGGGGCGCTGCAAAGGGGGCGTTGCCCCTTTGACCCCCATTGCTCGTCCTTAAGCAATTGATAAATTTCCGAGATAGTGAATTATAATATACTTAAACAAGCGTGCACTCCGCCCTCTCCTGACTTGTTTAATGAAATACTATGATCATATTGGTCAACTAGTCAATCCAATTACACTAAAATATCTAACACTTACGATGTTAGATCTGCAGCAGCAGCACAACTTCTGTAATGTTTCTTACTGTTGTTGAACTACTAACACAAAATAATAAGTTTTCTTCTTTAATTTCAATTTAGGGTTTGCCGGCCCCAACCATATGAAAAAGGTTTATCATAATCATGTACTATATATTACAGAGGAATAATCAGATGTTTATAAAAATTAAAACACACTGTGGTTGGTCCAATGTAAAGTCATACAGACCTGACCAAATGATATATACATACCAAGCAAAGTTCCATCACCTTGATTCCACACCTTGATTTTTTGTCAACTATGTTTCCATTTGATTGCACGTAGTCCATGACGTTACCACTTCTTCTCTCACAAGTTATTAACACCTTCTACATTTCTTCAATGGTTAATTATTTGGGTACCAATATTCAACGTTTTATTAGTTAATGTACCTCAGGTCAATTACCACGTTCCCTTCAGGTCCAAGTTTATCCTCACCTACCTATACAGATCACAGACAAAACAATCCAAAGAAGGAAGTACGAGGAGGTTGATTTCACACCAGTTCGGCAACTCTGACTCTTTGCTTTTTATTCAATAATAGTAATAAGTTCCAAAATAAATAAATAAAGCATTAATTTATGTGTTTTTTGGGGTAGAAATAATTAATTTATGTTGAAGAAGATATCTTTCAACAAGGCGAAGTTTGGAATACCGAATACTGTTAGATATTTTAGTATAATTGAATTGACTAGTTGACCAATATGATCATAATATTTCATTAAACAAGTTAGGATGGTGCGAATTGCACACTTATTTGAGTTTATTATGATTCATGGTATTAAAACATAATTGGTTATTAGGGGCGTAGTCCCTAATCAATGGAGGCTTTAAGGGCAGCGCTTCGGGCGGGGTCCAAGGAGCAGAGCCCGTGGCGGGGAATTAATTGTTAACAAATATAGTGGAAATGTAGTATTGAAGCTTTGTATGCATTCAACTTGTATTTCATTGATGACAATGGTCACTACTTATAGTACATTGGAGACTAATACAACAAGAACTAGTAGGTAGCCTAACACTACAAGGAATAATAGTAGGTACAACAAGAACTAGTAGGTAGCCTAACACTACAAGGAATAATAGTAGGTAGCCTAACACTACAAGGAATAATAGTAGGTACAACAAGAACTAGTAGGTAGATGTGTCATTTCAACACTCCCCCTCAAGTTAAATAGTCGGATCTCCAATATTTAACTTGCATAACACATTTCTGAAATTTGCTCCATTGACAGCTTTGGTGAGTATATCTGCCAGTTGATCTTCAGAACGAACAAATGGAATCACAATAGTCTTGTTCTCTAACTTCTCCTTTATAAAGTGCCGATCAATTTCAACATGTTTGGTACGATCATGTTGAACTGGATTCTCAGAAATACTTATAGCTGCACGATTGTCACACATTATCTTACATGGTTCCTGAATAGGAAAACCAATCTCAGTTAATAACTTGTTTAGCCATAGTACTTCTGTGAGACCTCGAGCAATTCCTCTAAACTCTGCCTCAACGCTTGATAGTGCCACCACTTTCTGTTTTTTACTCTTCCAAGTTACCAAGTTTCCTCCCACCATGGCAAAGTAACCTGAAGTTGATCTTCTATCAATCGGATTTCCTGCCCAATCCGCATCTGTGTATGTCTCTATTCTGAGATGTCCATTCTTCTGGAACATCACTCCACTCCCTGGTGAACCCTTTAAATATCAAAGGATTCTAAGAGCAGCTTCCATGTGATCTGCTTGCGGCTTATGCATGAACTGACTTACCACACCCACCACATATGCAATATCTGGTCTAGTATGTGAGAGATAGATCAATTTCCCAACTAGATGTTGATATCTAGCTTGATCTGTTAATTCAGCTCCTTCTACTATCCTCAACCCATGATTCAGCATTATTGGTGTCTCAGCTGGTTTACAGTCCATCAATCCAGTCTCTACTAGCAGATCTAAAATGTATTTTCTTTGTGAAATGAAAATACATGTTTCAGACCGTAGTACCTCAATCCTCAAGAAGTATTTGAGTTCTCCCAAATCCTTCATCTCAAACTCCTGGAATAGATTTTTCCTGAGCTGAACAATCTCTTCTTTATCGTCTCCTGTAATGATCATATCATCTACATATACAATCAAACAAGTTACCTGACCTTCCCTTCTTTTTATGAACAAGGTATGATCAGAGTTACTTTGTCGATAGCCATATTTCTTCATGGCTAATGTGAATCTCCCAAACCATGCCCTTGGTGCTTGTTTGAGCCCATAGAGCGCCTTTTTTAATCTGCATACATCTGTTTGTCGAAACCCTGTATTGAAACCTGGTGGTGGCTCCATATACACTTCTTCTTCTAAGTCCCCATGTAGGAAGGCATTTTTGACATCAAACTGGTGTAGCGACCAATTTTTTTTTGCAGCTATAGAAAACAGGACTCGAATAGTGTCAATTCGAGCAACAGGAGAAAAAGTTTCAGAATAATCAATACCATAGGTTTGAGTATATCCTTTGGCCACCAATCTTGCTTTGTATCTTTCTATGGATCCATCAGCTCTGTGTTTTACAGTAAATACCCATCGGCAACCAACAACTCTTTTTCCATGAGGCAGTTCACACTTCTCCCACGTTTGACTTTTCTCCAGAGCCTCCATCTCGACTTGCATGGCCTGCCTCCACTCCTTACTTTGTAAAGCTGACTCAACATTTTTTGGTATGGATTGAGTGTATATTGCAGTAGCAAATGCTTGAGCAGTATGTGTCAGACTCCCCCTTGCCAAGTTTGCTACTGGATAGCGGCTTTTTCTCGGACTGTATTCTGGTTCATATCTGACTGGAGGAACTCCCCTATTTCTCCGAGCAGGTAGTACATATCGTTCATGTACAGGTGTTTCTTCCAAGCCAATATTTGGAGAAATAATAGAACCAGAATTAACCCAATTAGTGTTACTAACCTCCGGAATATTCGTCGGGGTTGACGGGGTTGAAGCATCTGGAACCTGTACGATGGGAGATAATGTCTCGGTGGTTCCACCAACTTGCCCTTTTGGAACTATCTGAGGAAACACTGGAGTAGTCACAGTAGTCTGTATCAACCAATCTAATGGAGCATGATCAAAAATCTCCCCCTGAACAGAAGATTGGGTGATATAGTAGAATTCGGTTTCTAGGAATGTACAATCCATGGTGGTGTACATACGATTATTTTTTGGATTAAAACACCGGTAGCCTTTTTGATTAATCCCATATCCCACATAGACACATTTGACAGAACATGGATCAAATTTAGAACGATCTGTTTTAGGAATATGAACAAAAACAGAACATCCAAAGACATATGGTTGTAGTGTCAAGGCTGTGGAGACACTCATATGACTTGATAATACCTCTATAGGTGTTTGAAATTGAATGACAGTTGTAGGAAGACGATTCATGAGATAGACAGATGTAACAACAGCTTCTGGCCAAAATGAGGTTGGGACTTTTGACTCTAGCATCAAAGCTCTAGTCATTTCTAAAATATGTCTATTTTTTCGTTCTGCAACTCCATTTTGTTGGGGTGTATGTGGACAAGAGGTTTGATGAATAATCCCATTATCCTTCAGAAATTGTTGGAGAGCGGAATTAACAAACTCTCCACCATTATCTGAACGGAGAACTTGAATTTTTGTATTATACTGGGTTTTAACTAAGTTGTGAAATTCTACAAACTTAGTAATAACTTCGGATTTGTTTTTTAGAAAGTATACCCAGGTCATACGAGAATAATCATCAATAAACAGCACAAAATATCTAAAGTCATTACACGAACTACTATTTGGAGCTGGCCCCCAAACATCAGAATGTATAAGGGAAAAAAGGGACTTGGCTCTAGATCCAGATATGTGGTACGAGTTTCTATGGCTTTTAGCACGAATACAGGTTTCACACAAATTTCTTGATTTGACGGAAATAAACTAGGAAGTAATTTATGAAGATACCCTCCAGACGGATGACCCAGCCTCCTATGCCACAACCATTGTTGCCTCGTGACTGTTCCGTGGGCAAGCATTGCAGTTCCGTTTTGAGTCACTTCCTCCACATAATACAGGCCTTGATGTTCAATTCCACGTCCGATGATTTCCCCCGACTGAATATCTTGTAGTACACACAAATTAGGGTATATTAGTACCACACAATTCAATTCCCTCGTGACATGGCTTATTGAGAGTAACTTGCATGCTAAGCTAGGTACATAAAGACAATTCTCCAGTTTAATATTTGAGGAAATATTAACAGTTCCCGCTCCATGAACCGGTACCAACTCTCCATTAGCCGTCTGTATCATTTCCCGTCTTGGTACTGAATGATTCACAAAGTCACTCATATCATAACTCATGCTATCCGTGACTCCACAATCGAGTAGCCATTTTCCACATTTTCCTGAAATATCCTTTTGAGCAAAAAATGTCCGAGCAATTTTTTTATCATACTCAGAATTATTAGACCCAAAAAACCCATGTATAGTCATTTGACCCGAATTTGAGCTTTGTTTTGGGCTCAAACCCGGACCACTATTTCGGCTCAGCTGTGCATTACCTTGGCTTGGCCCAGCTCCATACGGCCCAGCTCCATGCTCACTTGGCAGCCCACCATTTGAAGAGAAGGGGGTAATAATCGGTTTACCCCCCCAAACCCTACCATTCCATGCGGTTCCTGAGCAGCCGCCGCAGTCACTTGCTCCCCCCAAACCCTAGCTTCGTCTCCTTGGCTGTCGTGGCTGAGGCTGCCGCCGGCGAGGGCTCGCCTTTGTTCGTCCGTTGTGTTCCAAGCGCCATACGTAAAGGGGATGCCGGACCCCTCCATTGCGCCATGATTCTACCCGCTCCAGTTGGTCCCGTCAGTCGGAGCCCTCGCCACCGCAACGTGGCCTTGGCTCGGTTGGCCGAAGTAGGTATTGTCGAGACCTTGGTTTGACTGTCCCCACCTGTCACGGCCATTCTCCATCGTGGCAGGTAGGGTTCCGGCGCTGGCGCCTCCTCCTCTCGGTCCTCTCCATCCTTCGGGATAGCCTACAAGAAGGTAACATTCCGATTTATCGTGTTTTTGTTTACCGCAGTGAGTGCACCGGAGAAACCTCTGTTCGACCCCTCCGATCCGGCTCGGCTTGCCCTTTCCGGCGAGCTGTTGTGGTCGGAGGTTGTGGCCCGGGCTGAAACCTCCTGTGTTGATGTCTGGAAATGACCGTGTTGCTAGTCCCGTTCCGATCCCGTGACCTTCGACTGATTGTTGCGATCCCATAACGGCCCGCCTATCCCGTTCCGATCGGATCGTGGAATACGCCTTTTCGACTCCTGGTAACGGTACAATTCGAAGCAAATCACGTTTTTCGTTATCGAATTCATTACTTACTGCGTTTAGAAATTGATACAACTTCGATTCGGCCCGTTTTGTGTTACATGTTTGGATTGATTTCGGGTCTTCCATTGGATTAGGATCTCGTTGTTCAATTTCCCGCCATAATCCTTGCATTTTGGTATACAAGGATTCTAACGAATCCGTTCCTTGTTTTGTGTTGCTGGTTCGGCATATGAGATCAAATAGCTGGACTCCGTCTTGGGTTTACCGTACGTTTCAGCTAGTCTGTTCCATAGATCCTTTGCCGTGGGGAACTCGGCATATTGGTTGACCAATACGGGTTCCATGTTGTCGAGCATCCATGAGCACACTACGAGGTCGTCTTGCTCCCACTGTAAGTATGCTGGTTCAGTCATTTTGGGTGGTGCCGGAACACCCAAAAGATGGTGAAGTTTTCATTGGCCGCCTATCTTCATTCGTATTAAGCGTGCCCACAGGGAGTAGTTACCTTCATTTAGCTTAGTGTTTAAGCTAATATTGGATAAACTGACGGTTTTATGAACGGTGTTGGTTTGTGACAGGTTTGAGAACATTGTCGCCCACTGAGCTGCAAACGGGTCACCGCCCGTTGGGGTAGTCTCGGTGGTGTGGGTGTTGTCCCCTTCAGACTCTGCCATGATCCAGGTATGTCGGATACCTCCGGTAAATGATGATGCCGAGAAAGGTTCAATCGATCAGTCTGATCGAACAATCCGGCTCTGATACCATGTTAACAAATATAGCGGAAATGTAGTATTGAAGCTTTGTATGCATTCAACTTGTATTTCATTGATGACAATGGTCACTACTTATAGTACATTGGAGACTAATACAACAAGAACTAGTAGGTAGCCTAACACTACAAGGAATAATAGTAGGTACAACAAGAACTAGTAGGTAGCCTAACACTACAAGGAATAATAGTAGGTAGCCTAACACTACAAGGAATAATAGTAGGTACAACAAGAACTAGTAGGTAGATGTGTCATTTCAACATTAATCACTTATTTCTGACTCAAAATAAAATTCCGGTTTTGGACTCCTACTTTCTTTAGCGCCAAGATTTAATCTGAAGTGGTGCAAGTGTCTTTGACTCCAAGTTTGATCCGAAGTTATGCTGCATCTTTGGCGTCAAGTTTCGTTCAAAATGGGTGAGAATTGGTCATAAGTTTTTGTTCGAAGAAACACAACAAACAAAAACATACTCAAGTTCTTAATAAGATTTTGATTTTATCCTATTGAAATTTTGGGTGAAGAACCAAATAATTTGAATATGAAAGTATCGACTTCAAAGCAATCCACAATAAATACTCAGAAATTTCTACAAATACCTCGTCACATGTGAAGCTATCTATCTAAGCAGAGAAGTCTACTGGAAAAATCAGCTGCCGAGCTGTCACAAATGACCACCCATTGAGACACTTCTACAAGATTGTCCCGAGTTAACTTTTGCTGAATCAGCAGCTCTCCACGTGTGAAAATTAAACCACGAGAATCAACTGCCCCAACTTGACATTTCTTGTAATATAATATATATTGTTAGATATATATATATTTGTCCCTAGAGATAAATAAACGAAAATGATGTTTTTTAAATTAAAAAGAAAAAAAAACTTACTGTTCCGAAAATACCCTTTGTTGTTCGTTCACACGCATCCCTTCACGGTTCCATGAGAAAACCGCCAGGGTTAGTTTCGTCCAGATAGAATCTTTCTTCCGTTTTGACCAACCGACGGCTTATGGACTAACCCTAACCTAACCCACGAAAAGGAAACTCCCGTGAGTTCATACTCCAGTTGCAGGTCAATTCAATTGAGAGTCAAAGTCAAAATTCTCCGCCACCCCACCTATAAAAACTCTTACACCCTTCTTTTCATTATCGGCCACTTCTTCTCTAACGTGCTTCCCGCAAACACAACATTTCTCTACGAAACCTCCTTCAGTACAACCATATCTAGCACATCCTTAGTTAATTAACGAACCCTAAAAACCATGAAGAGAAGCATTGATGACGATGAGTTCAGAACCCTAGATCTAGCCAGATGTCTGGTTATGCTGTCCCAGGGATCGAAGGAAGCCTTCCAGTGCAAGACATGCAACCGTCAGTTCCCTTCGTTCCAGGCCCTGGGTGGGCACAGAGCAAGCCATAAGAGGCTAAGGTTGTCTGAGACAACCTTAGCCAAGGAGGTGAATGATGTCGGTTTAGCCCTGAGCCATACGGCCGTTAAACCGAAGATGCACGAATGTCAAATATGTAGTCAGAAGTTCTCGATGGGTCAGGCACTGGGTGGCCATATGAGACGCCACCGAGCAGAGATGATCAAACACAACAGAAATATGGTTTTCCCTGTCGCGTCTACGGTCCCTGTTTTGATGAGGTCCAACAGTATCAAGAGGGTCATGCCTCTAGACTTGAACTTGACTCCATTGGAGAATGATCTCAAGATGTTACTGAAGAATATGGCTTCTAAATAGATCAATTTGTTGGAATTCTCAGCATAGATTTCTTCCTTCTTCTTCTTCTTGCTTGTGATTAATTAGGGTTTCCTTTTACTATTTCGTTTATTCTTACTGTAAAGAGCATCCTGGAAAAATTCATTAAGTTTTTGTTGCCATAGCTTTCTTCCCTTTCGTAAAAGCTTCAAAGTATTTTAGCTAGCATATGATGAAGCATATTAAAGACCTAATAAATATTAAACACTATAACTATATTCATCCAACAACCTCAAATTTTACTAAGGTTTGGTCGGACAAACTACTAAATTCGATTTGGGATTTTTAAGAATAAATGATGTTCGAATTCTATTGAAGATAATTTTAGTATCTATGCTTTCACCCTAAAATATGGAAGGTATACAAAAAAAAAAGTTTAATATTTTAATACAAGTTAAATTTGACAGAGAATTTGATAGAGATCACTCAAATAATTAACTGTGCAGTATAGAATTTAGGCGGAGCTAGAAAGTTTGCTAAACCTAAAAAGTTGGATTCGATTTTTTCAAACAATCATCAACTGGACTGAGTCTGTTCAGATTTTGTCAACTCTAGTTATAATATAATATAAATGCATTAAATTTAGTTGTCATCTTTGATGACACATATTTAAATTACCATGATATAATCACATTGTAGGACTTCTGTATTATTGTAATTCAGTAGTTTAATTAACTAATTTGATCATGTCTATATTTGTTTTTTCTATCATATGCTTTATTGTAGGACTTCTATATTATTGTAATTCAGTAGTTTAATTAACTAATTTGATCATGTCTATATTTGTTTTTCTATCATATGCTTTATTTTAGTTTTAAAATTTATCATATGCCCTAATAATACACACACAAAATAAAGTCTAGACTAAACCCATCTTCAGTCAAACAAGTGCGCTTCAAGCTGTTATATATATATATATATATATATATATATATATAAACTCACTCTGAAGCTTGGTCTCGGTCCTAAAAATACTAAGCCCGAATTTTTGGGGTTAGTTTTTGTTTGGGTGGGGAAAACCCTGACTAAACCTACCCAACTCACTTCTCACCCCTAATACGATAAATAACCTAATCATTATTGAACTTTAGCTGTTTTACAAAAATTTAATCGAACTTTGCCTTTTCAAATCTAGTTGAACTTTACCCTCGTAAATTCTTAACATGACAACACATGATTGATCCATAATTTAACAAACTATAATATTTTTAAAAAAATAGGAAAATTTTATAAAAACAAAACTGAAAATTGATCAACAGAGTTTTAGTATAATATTTTTATTGCAAATATGAAATTAACAAAAATAATAATTAATTAGATTTTTTCTTCATATTTTCAATAACAATATTATATTAAAAATTCATATTTTTCTTCTAAAATTTTCCCATATCGCCCCTCCATTTTCTTGATAATTTTTTAAAATAATATCATTTTTTACAATATGTATCAATCATGTACTGCCATGTCAATTTATATTCAAAATTGACAGAAAAATAGATGGAGTTAGCATTTTGCTCAAACTCCAAAAAGTACATGTAGGATAAATTGTAAAGTTAAAATTCAAATAATGATTTATAAATACACCAAATTACGTGTAACAATTTAATTATTAACCCCTACTATAATCCCTATTTATTTATTATAAGGACAAAGAAAAAAAAAACTAGCACTTTTGAATTATATCGGAGCACTTATTCTGTGAAAATGGCTAGTGCCATTGGATGGTCCAAGCCCAATACCGGCCCATATCGTATTTGCTGAACCCATCAAATTAAAGAGGGGTATGATGAGGGTTAGAATTGTAATCCGAATTTTAAAATGCTATAACTTTTTTATTAACCCAAACAATTCAGATTCTTTGTAGGATCGTTTTATAATTGATTTTTTTAAAATCAAAATTCAAATAAAATAAGTTGCATCCCTTTTAATATATTTTATAACTATTTTCTGTTTTCGGTAACTTTGTAAGTTCGTATGAATTCATTTATCAATTATTTTAGGGTGTAATATTTTTTTGGTCGAATTTTAGGGTGTAATTTGGTCATACTGCTGATCATTGAAACGTGTAATTTAATATTTATATTTCCAATGTCGTTGCTGACCAATCGGAGATCCAGTTAGAGCTGCAATTTGATTGGTTTAGAAGAAGGAATGGATATTTTTCTATTGTTATTTTTATTAGGTTTCGTCTCCACCACATAGTAAGTCAACTTGTACACCTCACCTTGGTCCATAAGTCTCACACTGTCTGTGTCATTCATTATGATTCGCAATTTGATTGACGAGTTAAGATCTTGTTTTTAAAGAATAATGCAACATGCAATGGAGGTAGTGTTATTAACGTCGTAACACGATTCTCGTTATTATTAATTATATATTGCATGCATGTCGGATTCATTATATTCATCCATATAGAATAATGCAACTAGTATAGGTATGACGATGGTAAACAGTACGTACAGCTGTGGAGAAGATGGTGTTTTATGGGGTTCTCAAACAATCTAGAAAGTTATAGAAGAGATGGTTATTAATATTCCAAAATGTCTAACACCATGAGTGACAAATATGACTGGCGATTGTTAGGGTATGGTACGGGTATGACAAATATCATAACCATACCATATTTTTAAACCATATACCATAACCATAACTATTACGGGTACAATTTTCAATACCATAACTATTAAAATAATCGTGGTTATTAACCATAATTTTACATGTATACCCATATTTATTCAACACATGTAATATAATAAAAGATCGGAAATTTTATTTTAAAAAATACATAAATCTATATAGCCAACAATAAAAATATATAAAACTAACATCATTGTTATTTATTACACGTATGTCCAGTAACTTCCATTATTTAGTATATATTAGTTTATTAATAATAAATAATTATTATATTTATATAATAATCATGGTTATAACTCAAATACCATAACCATTATGGGTAGAAAAATCATCACCATAACCGTGTCGTACCATAATGGTACGGTTAACCATATTAAACAGTAACAGTTATAACCATGGTTATGAGTTTTTCACCGCACCATTGCTGGCCCTAGTGACAAATCGTGTGTACATGCATGTTATATGTGTATTAATACGTTTATCGTGTTAGACTTACTCTACACAAACACGCACAATAATCTTATCATATCATGTTTCTCAACATGAACATGACACACTGCGTGTTCATATCATATTATCAAGTTGTGATAAGTTAGTCGGTTATATGTTCACATGCGAAATTTATAAGAAAATACTGTAATAATGAATTGGTCATATAGTTAGAATAATGAATTTAAACATCATTTTTTCATGAATTCTTAATGTAAAATTGACGAATTTTAAAAATTAAACAATTAACTAGAGTTTTAAAATTTATTAAATAAGTTTTTATAAAAATACGAAAATTTTAAATTTTTCAGTTTAACTTAATCATGTTAAGACAACTAATCCAACCTGTTTTGTTATATACAAGAGACAAAATGTCGCGTTAATGGGAAAAATAACTTCTTATTATAACAACTAATCATAAATATGGTTTTGACTTGAAACAAATAAGCAACCCTATAGACCACAAAAATCGATAATATATTTTAGAAAATATATATATATAAAAGAGGGAATATATTAAAAAATGGTAAATGATTGGAGAATGAGAGCCCACCAATGTCCATTCTTCTTTGTATCCCATTTAATTTTCTTCCTCTCTGTTAGGTACCAAATTCCATCACCTTTGATTTTGAATCAACACTTAGAATATGTCCAATCACAAGGCGCGTTTTGTCCACTACCCTTCCTACTTGCTAAATATTTTTCTTCATAATGATTGGCCATAATATTTCTCATAAATACATTTTGCTAACCCTTCTCATTCTTTATGAGAAAGAGTAGATGAACGAATATCAATATTTTAATTATAAAGTCTAATTTAAAAGATGATTATGGAGTAATTAAACAATTAATGGTGCGTAAGAAAATTAGTTCATCCACTCTTACTGGAATTGGAAGATTCTAGAACTCATTTCGACTTGGTATAATAATATGTTTCCTTTGCTTTCTTTCCTGCTTGAGTCACTGATTACGTTAAGTGTGGGATCAAGAGGTAATTAACTATTGAGTTATGGTCATTTAGGGTTATTAATTAGCACTGATCAATCTCATTGATTTATTGGGTGGTTGACGTAATTAATTTAATTCCATAAGCCGTCCAGTAGTTGTAGCTCTCTAATGATACTATTAAACAATAAGAACCACTTTAATCACTCTCTCTCTCTCTTCCCCGACATTGATTTGGGGTTTATAAACATGAATCATGTGTCTCTCTCAAAAACAAGTTCTGAATACGTTTTCTTCTGCAGTGGACACGTGTTATAATTTCCTAGCTTGCCTCTTTTGACTGCTCAATTACTGTGAGCTAATATCGGGTTTAATGTTTTAGTTAGGGACGAAAGTTTAGGGTTTGTCACGGGGATAATATAAGTTTAGGGAGAACATTTGTAGAGAGATAAACATAAAGGACTAAAGTAAATATTAAACATAAAGTTGACTTTTTCCTAACATTTGGGAGTGCAATAAACTCACCGTCCTTAAGTTGGTTATAACTTTATATGTTTTAGCGGGGGTGTCTAGAAGGTCTCTATTAGAAGGGCAATACTATTTAGAAGATTATATGCATTTATAATAATTTTTATTTGCACCATAGTAAGTCTATAAGAGATAAGATTCTGATTATAAATATATTTTCATTCTGAGTGCTCACACTTGAAACATCTGATTAATGAATAAAGTGTTGAACCGCTACACCATATTACGATGGTTCAAGTTGGTTATAACTGATTTCTTGCAAGTAGAGTAATTTAATCCAAATTATACTAATTGGGTTATGTGTTTCACATTTTTATACATTATAAGAAATCGAGTTGATGAAGTAGAAGCCGATATTTCAAATAATACATACCATGAAACAGACTTCTAATAACTCTATGCATGATTCATTATGTAAGAAATAAACGACCTAGGAACGTGTTTGATCTAAAAAATTATCGATAGTACGCACACCCATTAGAATTTATCAATATTTTTACGAGGTACTATGTAATATAATTAATGTATTAATTAGAAGTTTACACATGGTGTTTAAGGATGAAAAAATAGAAAAGGTTCCATAACATAGTATGAATAATGTTTGTGCACAATTAAGTCATTTGGAATCTATATGTCGGTCAAGATTATAATGGAGGTCTTTCCCAATAACATGTGTACGTACGTAGTTGTTTTAAATTTTATTTTTTTTGGCCAATAGTTGTTTTAAATGAAGTGGGTGTCTTTCTAAAAGGTAATGTGTTGTTCATTAATCATTACAATTAATTATTACGAGCCATGCTTAAAGAAAGTGGTTTGCAGAAAGTTCATAGTGTGGCATCGTGATTCTGCAATTATTGGAACTTCCAAAAGAAATTGAAATTAATTAATGGGAAACGGAAAGGAAAGCTTGAATACTCATTTGTAATTACCAAATAAATATATGGATTAGAATATTGAGTTCAAATGAAGTGCGAGGCGTCTCAGTTATTCAACATGTTCATTTTAATTCATATAACGGACCGACAATTATTTACTATACACGTATATAGTAACGTGCCCTAGGCCCCTAATTACAACGTGATATAAATCGATTCCGTTTGAATTTAACCAGAACAAATACATGGGCAGAGATGAAAATTTGTCTTGTTTTTAACTGTTTCTAATGGGCCTTCTTCAATATAAATAATTACTTACTAATGTACCTAACATCACCACTCCTATATATCTATTTAAAATTTGGACCATCAGATCTCAAGTTTATATTCTGTTTAATCAAATATTCTGTTTGTATTATGTTCCATTTCCTATTCTTCAAAGTTCAAAGAGTATATGTATATAAATTACGTGATTTTTAGTGTACACAAGTAGGAATGACAATTTCTAACACGACACGATTAAACGATCTGCAATTTACACGTTTATACACGACATGATTACTAAGCGTGTCCAAACAACTCTTATACGATTAGACACAATTAATAATCATGTCTAAACACATCTAACATGCAAATACACGACAAACACACGTTTAGACACGATTAAATATTAATCTACTAGTTCTAATTAGAATTGATTATTAAAAAATACTCAAATTTTAGTCTACTTAGAACTTTTTAATTTATTATTATTTATAATTTCATGGTCAATATTCAATAAAATAACCAAAATTTGAGTATTACTTTTTTGTAATCAACAATTTTCCGAATAAAGTCATTTCTATAAATCCTCAATGTTGAAATATTGAAATATCTATTTACGTTGTAATATTGAATTTTGAAAACCTTACTTTGTATCTATGAATTTATGTATATATCCGCTTTAAAGCGTATATGAATTTAACTTTAACGGATCACGTGTCTAAACAACTCTGTACGTTTAGATACGATTAACGACTTATATGTTTAGACACGAGACATGTTTAGACACGTTTAAAATTTATCCGTTTAGACACGACACGACACGATTATCGATCACTCCTATTCACAAGTGGCAGCAGTAATTATAGCTATCGAGAAATTAATCATTATCATCAATTATTATATTATAAAAAAGAGAGTTAAAGATTAATCAAAAATTTGGTCAAAAAAAAAAGATTAATCAAATCTATAAAAAAATATATCGAGACTTTCTAAACCATGCATCTCTCAGTACTAGAGTGTATATATTTATCTGGATTCCAATCACTTATATATATACATAAATCATCTACACAATATATATAATATAATGATTATTATCTGAGAAGTATTGAGGTCGAGAAATCATTGCAACGTATGCATCTCATCGACGGCTGATGATTATATGAGGGAGAATCTCATCATTTCGTGATGCTTTATGTTATATTAAATTTAAATAATATATATATTTTAGTAAAGTATATTGTAAAAATATGACATTATGTCGTTGTAGAATTAGCTGTTGAGATTTATTTCCATAAATAATATCAATGCACTTTATGTTTACCTAATTAGGTAGCTTATATTTGATGGATCGATCGAAAAAAGGAAAAACATTACTGACTCATGCAAGCTAAAATATGTTCATTTGATTCACTTATATATATATATATATATATATATATAATGTACACTTGATTATAGTCAATATCCGGTCAAAAAAAAAAATTATAGTCAATGTGGGGACATGGGCGGGCCGAGCCGATATTGGAGGCAGAACCGATACCAAAATTTCGATCTTGACATTTGGAGGACCGGGACCAAATTTGGCCAAAAAAAGCCCGCTCGAGTCGATCTTGCTTGACTCGGGCCGACCTCGGTCTTAGACTGAAATTTTTGGTTTAAAAAAACACTCAAATTTGCCAAAAAAAATCACTGAAATTTTGATTTTGAACTCGCTCATCGTCTTCCATCGCATTTTTCTTATGGAACTGATCCAAGGGTTGTTGAATACTTCAATATTATGAATTACTAGTGTTTCAAGGGTTACACCATGAATTTTTTCAATTTTCTTCAAGGTCGGGCCAATCCGGTCCTACTCAGGCTTTTGGGGCAAAAGACCGAGATCGACCTTGAAGGGAAAAAAAAGTTCATTCGGTCCTTGTCGGTCCGGTCTTGTCGGGAATACGTTCATACAACCTTTTTTTTATCACCCCTACGCCAAAAAGCTCTCTAACACCTGCAAAGAGAAAAGTGGAGGTGACTTTTGTATTCCTATGTGAAACTTAAGTTAATTCGATTTTGGAGGAAATGGGTGAGTTAGAAGGAAACCGAGATTGAGAAGGTATGCATGTTAAGTAGTTGACTTTAGCTAAGTCATGGTGGAGGTGGTAACCTCGACTCATCTCCAATTTTCGACTCCAAATTAAAGAATTTGGGCAATCTTTTTTATTCCTTCACCTAACCCTACTAAAGAACTCAAACTATTTTCAGTAACGGAGCGTTTCTTTCACGGAATTCGGAATAAGGAATAGGAATTGGGAATAAGGAATAGGAGTTAAGAATATGAAGTTGTTTCTTTGGTTGAATAGAATGGATTGGAATAATGAATTCTGTTGTTTATTTGATGGAATTGTATACGGAAAAGAAATGGAATGTGGTAAAATGACATATTTGCCCCTCTTTGTATATGTATAGTATATAATAAAAATAATTTGTATTAATTAATTATAAAACTTAAAAATATTAAAAACGTTTATTTAAATAAAAAAAATAAATTAAAAACGAATTATTTATTTATTTATTTTTGAAAATACCATTTTTTTTTATTTTTTTTTAAAAAAAAATAAAGAATGTAAATTGTCATGCTAAATAATATTTCTTAAACAATCAATTGATTATATAACATTAACATGATTAAAAATATCGATAAATACAATATTCGCAATATAGCATTTCATGAACCTACGACAATAGTCGTTCCGAATAAGTGTTAAGTCATTTACTTGAAACCTAATAAAAATGACCACATACATAATACAAAATGTTGTTAGTCACCACATACATTATACAAAACGTGGGTTTGTCCTTAATCAAAATTATACATATATGCTGATCCGATAAAACTATCATACATCTACAGCTTCATTGCACGCAGCCACTCGAGCCGGTTGACAGGCTCCATCCAAAAAAAAAATTAGCACACTTTGTTGGCGGTTTAAGAACAAATGGTGAGCCTTCCACACATCATCCATGGTGACACATTCTAGACTACGAACCGCTGAATCCACAAGAGGTAGTTGTTGCTGAATTGGATCCGTTAGCGCCAATGTCTTCGCTAACGAATCAAATATCATGGTTCCAACATTGTTCATCTCAGAGCAAATATGTTGCACATCTTCGCTAATTCTCTTTCTTTTCCGATTTGATGTCGTGTTACCTTGTGACATACGATTAGCTGAGTCTCGGGTGTCTTCCTCCGGTTGGTTAACATAATCTGGCTCAACTGAGTCCTCGTCCGGGAAGTTTGATTGTTCATTCTCGGCTGAGGCAAGCACCTCTTGCACAGTTTGAGAATGCAACCCCGTTGCTCTATCCCTAGCATAGATGCGTGTCATTTCATCGAAGTACGGGAAGCTCTTGTTTTTAAACGGTGCAGCTTCCTTATGTGCCTAAAACATCATATAACATAAACACTTTAGGGTCAAATTAGACAAGTATTCTAAAACCAAAAATGTGTACACAACTTACTTGCACATAGACAGACCAGACTTCCTCTTCTGCAACCACACATTGTTTGATCTCATCCCATCCAAAGTCATATGTATTTTTTTCCATGAACCATATCATACACAATACTCCATTGGCCCTTCAAAGTCTTCAACCGAGATTCAGTGTGTGGTTTAGCCTTCAAACCAGAACCCGGGAGCCTAAGGTTCAGCAACTTCTCGAGTTCCGGTAAAAAAACCACCTTGAAACATGTTTTGGCATTACGATGCCCTTAGGCGTGCAACTCAGCCATTGATGCAACCAATGTTGCATCTTCAACTGTAGTCCATTTATGTCTTGAAATAGACATACTAAAACAATGAATAATTATAGCATCATATGTACGTACAATCACATCTGAAGCATATAAAACAACAAAGAAGAAGGTCATAATAAACCATAAAAATGTCTCCAATAAGCAAACATAACTAATTCGAAGCATCCACGAACCATTACATGAAAGGAATAAGATAAACTCACATTGTTTGTAAAATCATCCTCATGAAACACAAATACATAACTAAACATGATTGTTAACAACATTTCCTATCTAGTCATTATACATAGTTTCCGCCAACTAATCTCTCCAAAGGTTCCTCTCCGCTGAAACACGAACCTCACTAATAAAATCCACAGAATCAGGTTGAGTTGATTCATAATCAAGAGGTATATCATCCTCTAAGGGATCATCCATCTCACTTCTGATGAAATTTTGGAGCAGGCAACAAGCGTGGACAATTCTGTTGTGAACTTCCATTAGATAATAAGACGTGCTCCTTACTATGGACCATCTCATCTTAAGCAGACCAAAACAACGTTCTATCACATTTCGATCCCTCACATGTTTCTTATTGAAGTATTCTCTAGCATTTGCAGGTTTATGCCCAATGCACCATTCATTCAAATGATAACGCACTCCTCTATATGGGGCCAAAAAACCCTCAGTATTGGCATATCCATTATCAACTAAATAATAACAACCACGAGGTACCCTAAGACCGTTCTCTCTAGATAGAGCATCTCGCAAAACTCTACTATCAACAGTTGAACCTTCCCAATCCAGTTGTACATATATGATTTGCATATCTGGGGAACAAGCAGCTAGGACATTGGTGGTAACCTGCCCTTTTCTGTTTCTATACATAGGTCTGTCAGTCAGGGGGACTCTCAATTCAATGTGAACCCCATCGATGACACCCAGACAATTCTCAAAACAACTCCATCTTTCATATATTCCATCTGGTATGACCAGATCCGTTTTTTTTGGTTAGCACGTGGTGACACCGTAGGATACTCAAGATAACTTTGTTAAAATAACGACTAAGAGTAGATCATGATCTACCAAAGTCAAACTTGATCACCCTATTCTTCTTGTGATGAGCAAGTATGTATAATGTCATCGCTACTTGCTCATCTATGTTGACATGTCTCGTTGACCTAAGACCACCAACTTCGCCTAACATTTCACAGAGCTTGCTAAAGCAATGCCTATTCATTCTGAGTTGGTCTCTATAATCGGTGTCATCTGAATGTAGTAGGCCCTTAATATAGTTTCTTTTCGCCAACTCATACGTCGAAAAGGCTCGATTCGGTAGTCTTGGTCGTTTCATTTGCATCCACACACGCAAAACAGCTCTCATAATAAGATGGAGGAACGCAACAACACACCTTCTCCTCGGTGTTACATTTTGTTTAACACTCTCGGCACGCATAATTGAAAATAGACATAACTAGTTCAGTTTTTCACCTTTCGATTGATTCTGGGTTGAGGTAACCACAGAAAAATCTGGGTTATGTGCAACCCAGAATCATCTGATTCTGGTTTACCTAAACCCAGTATCATCTGATTCTGGGTTGAGGTAACCACAGATGATTCTGGGTTATGTGCAATCCAGAATCATCTGATTCTGGTTTATCTCAACCCAGTATCATTGCAATAAAAAACTCACCTCAACAATGCCATTAACAATCAATTCACTTTAACCTCAACAATGTCATTAACCGATTCAGAATATCTGAACATTATGTCATTAAACACTCAACAATCAATTCACTTTAACCTAACTAACAACAGAACGTAATTAAAAATCAGAACGTCATAAAAAATCATAAACAAAAAACTGGGACTAACCTGTTTTCGAATTACGAACGATGTGGAGCTAAAGGAGAGGAAGAAACGAACGATGTTGTTGGCTGGATGCAAGGAGTACGCGGTTTCAGAACGAGAAGGCCGATTACGAAGGATGTTGCTGCAGTTAAATGGACAGGGAGAGGACAGGCGGAAGCTGTGGAATTGAATGCAGGCAGATGGCGAATTGAAGACAGTTGTTCAATTCGCAGACACAAATCGCAGCAACTTCAGAGAAGAATTGAAGACGCAAATCGCAGCAACATCAATTCGTCGGTTGAAATCGCCAGAGAATTGATTCTGAGTTGTTGAAATCGCAGAGAATAAGTGAAGATGTCTCGCAGAGAATTGATTAGGGTTGCTCAGTGACTCAGTCCGAATTAGTTGCATAGGAATGAATGAGGTGCACGCTGGGAATTTCGTAAAATGGTTGAGGGCATAATCGTCAATCACACCTCAGTTCCGAATTCCAAGCCTTCTAGACTTAGGAATTCAGAGGTTTTCACCCGAAAACCCTAAGTCTACCCCACCCGGAATTCCTAAGCAAATGTGGAGCAATTCCGTGAAAAGAATAAGGGCTTACATAATTCGTAAGCCCAAACTATTTTCCATTCTATCAAAATAACGAGCCATAATAGATTGCGCTCAGAGGGAGTAATAGCGTACATCTAGAGATTGAAAGAATGCGTATTACCATTAGGAGTGGAAAGCTTAAGCAGATGATGATACTGATCTCAAGATGGAAGACTTGAAAATGCCTACTATTAGTTAGGCTAATTAGTAAAACGATTTAAAAATAATTTTAACTATTAAAAATGGAAATTACGGGTATAAAATGATCGGACCCACCTCAAATGCGCCAGGTGCTTTGCTACTGTACATTAGTCAAAGACTTTCCTAGGTCAAAAGAAGTGTATTTGAAATACGAATCTATTACTATTAGAGCCTATAATGACCTGCCAACTTTGTGCCTAATTCGACACTTAGGATATGATCATCGTCATGGATACCAAATTACGTACCAAGATTTTTTTAAAATAAAATATGTATGTATGTATGTTTGTACTTATGGTAAATAAATTGGACGAGTGATCATCTCTTTGAAGTCACGGGTCTCCATGTCGGGAGGTACTATGTATATATAGTGACGAATGCCTGGGCCAAAGGCATGTCTCTCTCAAACGGTGACCTTTCTCCCTGTAAAGCTACTACATTTATTTTATTGTCTATATATTAGTTAATAATTTTTAACCCAAATAAATAATGTTATCTTCTTCGAATTTTACCAGGTCATGCATATCTGCATTTGGGTCGGTTGAGATCTTCACAATCAAATACAAGGACACATTAGGATATAATATCATTACGTATACGCGTAAATAACGGTACCCTACTGCAACAATAAATTTATACATGAAGCACAAATATACTTTAAGTGAATACGGCCTTTCACTAATGGTAGAGACTCGTTTAGTGGTTCATGTGTAAAATAAATTTTTTATCTTATTATAGTCGACAAAGGTGCAGTAAAAATTCATAATCTTCCCGCCATGTTTATAATATGGTTAACCACATTATTATATTGTGGTGCAGTTATAATAATGTTTATCTACCCGTAATGATTATGGTATTTGATTCACATTCGTGGTTATAACTATAATCTTAAGTATGTGAAACTTGAACTAATCTTCACCATATTAGACTTATTGTCTTTACAAACTTTTTCTTGATCATCTTGTATTTACAAACACAATAACAAAATATGATAATTAATAACAACGAATATGAATACAATTATAGTATTAAAAATTGTATTCGTTATGATTAAGTTATGTAGTTAAAAATAGGATTAATAGGTCAAATGGTACTATATATTTGGGTAATGTGATCGGATAATACCATATGTTTTTTATGTGGTCAAATGATCCGTTATTTTTGGAGGATGTTGTCCTACTGTATTCTGTTAGTCAACCGTTAGATTTGTATGTTAAATGGTCCATGTCACATGTTAGTGTCACGTACATATATAATATAATATTTAATTTCAAAAATAAAAAAAATAGGAAAAAAAATATGGAAAATCTGAAAAAAAATTTAAAATATTTGTTAAAACTTTTTTTCTAATTTTTTCCATATTTTTTCCTATTTATTTTTATTTTCCATCCGTCACATCAGCACCACGTAAACTCCACATAAGCATTCCGTTAGTTAAACTTGACGAACAATAGTAATTTAGACTAAAAACGACATTATGAAGACATAAGGTGCCAAAAAACAACACAATGGTATCATTCGATTACATGACCCAAATATATGGTACCATTGGATTTATTAACCGTAAAATATATATTTGTATCTCACCTAAATTATTTCATATGTAGGTCGAATTATATATAATACTTCTGAAAACTTTAATGCCCATTACATTTTTTTTTAATTAAGTATGAATAAGATTGAAACCTATGATGTACTATATTTGGAACCCATATCCTCTAATATCATGTGAAGTCTTAATAAAACACTTATGACATTAATCAAAAACTTTATTCTATAAAGTAAATCTTATATTGTAAGTTACTGATTAATGTACATGTGTACGGCTATTTCATCACTCAAAAATGGATTAGCCGTGGTCGTTGAACGATCTTGGTAATCTCTTGACGATGGAGTTTGACAAAGTCTCGAAAAGCTTATCGTGCTTTTAAGTTTTGATAAATCAGGACAAGACACCTAGTCGAGCCACTAATATTCCATTACTAAATATTTAATTATTAAAAATTGATATGATATGATTTATAGCACATGGAAGAGGCACGTGTCCAAGAGCCATAATCAGTCGGACATAAATTAGCTTAATTAACAAGACATGACTTATGTTATTTTTGTAATAGGTTGTCTAATTTGTTCATGTTCATGCATGTGTTTTGTTACTTTTTATGTCACTTTTCTTTCAATTATGAAGAACACGTGCGTACGTAATAATAATAATATACTAAAATTGATCCAAGTGTGAGGCACATCTTCAATATATACCTTAACATAAGTCAATCGATATTAACTTATAATTCGTTAACATAGAGGGTAATTCGTGACTTAACTGCCAACATTATGCAATTACGTAAAATACCTAATGAATAATTTAATCTGTAGTGAATATATATATATATTATTTTAATGTAAAGTAATGACTAAGTGAAGTGCATAAGTGGTACCACGCGTGCGGCAACGAGGTGAGCTCCCCACAAAACAAAACATATCGTCGGAGCAGAAGGATTCTAGACATGAAGATAAACAGACCCAACCCAACCACTCCGTCTGTCCGGTTTTTAAAACGTTGGACTATGCTATATGCTATTTGCTCCCTACGCTAATCATATTTATTTATAATATTAAAAACTTTTGTTGCTATACGGTTATTACATTTAACTATCATTATAGAAGTTTTTAAAAAAGGAAACAAAGAAAAAAATATTTGAAAAAATAAGTTTACTGAAAAATATTTAGCAAAATGTATATAACTGCTATTGGGGGTAGCGTTTTTCACCAAACGTCACTAGGGGTAACATTTTTCATAAAATGCTACTTGAGGTAGCGTTTTTATGAAAAACGCTATCCCTAGTGGTGTTTTTTTTTAATATTCTTTTTTACGATTCGATGTTTAATTAAAAATAAAATTATGTATTTATTAAAAAAAATGTAAAAAATTATAGTAAGTAGATAATTTAATTTCAATTCAAATGATGCAAAAAAATATTAAATTTGGACTTACAGATTGACTATAGGCTCTGCCGTAAGTTAAGATATGAAAATTTGACTTAAACAAATATAACGCATACCATGTAAGTCCAAACTAACCACGGTGAACGTCATTTATGTCGTAATTCAATTATCTACCTAGGGCAATTTTTTTGATTAGATATACAGTGATTTTATAACATAACACCGCTTGTCTTATAATTTGACCGAAATAATTAAATGCATTAAGTGAGAAATTTAAATATGTACTTACTCAAAAAAATAAAAGTGCGTAGATAATTTAATTACGAATTAAATGACGCTAACTAGACGTTAATTTTTTACTTTTAGATTGACCGTATAATACAAAGTAATTATACGGTCAGTCTAAAAGTAAAATATTAACGTCTAGTTAGCGTCATTTAATTCGTAATTAAATTATCTACGCACTTTAATTTTTTTGATTTTTTTTTGATTAAGTACATAATTAAATTTCTCACCTAATACATTTAATTATTTCAGTCAAATTATAAGATAAGCGATGTTAGGTTACAAAATATTTTTTTTGATTTTTTTTTGAGTAAGTACATAATTAAATTTCTCATCTAATGCATTTAATTATTTCGATCAAATTATAAAAAAACGATATTATGTTACAAAATATTTTGAAATAATCATCATTATATCTAGCAATCTACTTTTAAAAAAAAACTCATCATTATATCACCAAATATTTTGATCTCGTTAGTCAAACCTATTACTAGCAATCTAGCCAATTATATCGTTGCGCATGTGCCACGTAAATCTCCTATTACTGTCAGACTTGATTAGACTTGCGTCAAAATGGATAAAGCCATCAGTAAAGTAAATAAATTTGAAGGGTAAAACTGTATAGTAAATAAATTTACTACCTTTAAGTATGATACAATTTGGTCCGGTTCAATACTAATCCGGTTTATGCTCCCAGTCACACTTACGGGTAATCATGGGTGGGTCGGGCTGATCTTTTGGGCAAGACCGATACTAAAAATTCGGTCATGTCTTCTGGACCGAGATCGAGACTGATTTCAACAACAACAAAAATATGAGTTGATCTTGCTTGACTCTGGCCGGTTTCGATCTTGGACTGGAATTTCACTTGCACGAAGCTCACGTCTAAGTCGACCGAAGAACGAAGAGAGGAAATTGAAGAATCATCACGTCCACTGTTGGAACAAATCCCTAGTGGATGATTCGTTTAGAATTGCAGCGGATCCAACGTTATATGATAACAAAATCTCGAATATAATAATAAACTCTATAATGTGTCTTGTATTCTAATGATTTTCTTGAACAATGGTTGAGTCTGTCGGAGAATGAATGAAGAGACCCGAGAAAAAAGAAGAATATTGAACATTGAAGAGAGTCTCAGACTTACTGAGGTGTAAGCAAATATGGAAGACGGAATGGCTAAAACTTGAATCGAGTCAAAAATAGCATTTTTGAATCTCACAAGTCATCTCCCTCTTTTTCTCTATTTTGACAAGCTTGGAGTGAAGCTTCGGGACTGGTCCATTTGGAATTTGGAGGGGAAAACGGCCCCGAATCCGAGTCTGTCCATGAAGTGAAAAACAAATCCACTCGATCTTAAGCTCAATCCGACCTTGTCGAACTTTCGGTTCAGCAAGTCTTTTCTTATCGATCCTATTACACTTACGACTTTTTTAATTGAATGATTACATGAATTCTGTAATGACCATAATGCCCATTTTCCGAAACGTGCGTCTTTGACTCTTTTATACAGGGACAGACAACTCTCTCTCTCTCCCTTCTCTTTCGTCTGTCTCTCTGTACTTATAAATTTAGAGAGCCAACCGCCCCTCTCCTTTTCCGAGGAAAAAGTTTCCTTCTTCTTCTTCTTCCTTTATTCCACTAATCACAGTCCACAGCAAATCTCTCCCTCTGCAGAGAAGATACATAAAAGGAAAGAAACACTCCATTGCTGACGGCTGCAGCTTTTGCTCGTCGGAAAATCCTCTCCCACTCATGTAAGCAATGCCCATTGACTTTACGACTCTGTTTTTCGTTCACTTTGACTTTAATCTCTACGTACCTTCATTTTACGTCTGTTCCATGACTTCAACATTCAGTTTTCCTTGAGAATAGATCCTTTTCCGACATGGGTTGATCGATTTCAGCCCCACCAATATCCAAGAATCTGAAAGGTTCAAATCTTTAAAGTGTCTCTGCACTGCGGCAGTATGCAGTTGGAAACATGTTCTTGGCTTTTGCTATTATTAGAAGCTGAACCCATTTACCCTGCAACTTGCTTCTTTTATATTCCTCTCCCGTTGGATCATTTAGTTGACGCTTCTCTATTCATTCAATAATTAACTCATTTATTCAGATTTTATTCTCTCGTAGATAAGAATTAAACCCGGTTCCCCATCTTTGTGAGAGCGATAAATATCTTGTCATCTTACGACAACTTGGATTATACTATGAAACTAATTGCACAACAATAATTAATCTTGCGGTTTGTTGGTCTGATCTGTAGTTACAGGAGGTGTCGTAAGATCAATGAAGATGGAGACGCAGAGGTTCTCCAAGGTTAGCGAAAACTCGAACCCTAATCCATATATATGTATATATGCTGTTTAAGATATTTTATGAACTTGGAATGTCTCTGCAGACTTCGTGGCCGAAAGTCGTGGTCCGGAAGTGGCTTAACATTCGAAACGGATTGGACGACTTCCACTCAGACTGCCCTATGCAAGGTTAGGAACCAATAATAATTATAAAAAGTTCAACCTTGTTCTTGAATTTATTAGTTTTTTTTATATAAGATATTGTTTATTCAGATATGAAAACAGAAAGAAGGAAGAGCTGCTCAGACCAGGACCGCTGCGTAGTTGTGCCTCAGGATTTCTCCGGTGAGAAATCATAAACTTTGTAACTTCTAATCGATTGATCAGTTAGAATATAAGGGTAAATCGAACTCGACAATTAGATTAGATTGGGTCCATCTTGTTTGGATGAAAATGATCATATCGCCGTGTGGGTTTGAAGATGGCGGTGGTTAATTGAAAAGAGTACTATTTTTGGGGCTACGCACCGCCGTTTCTTTCTGCTTACAGATATAATCTCCAGATTTGCATTAAAGTCTTGAGCTTTATTGTGACTGGACAGTATGGAAAGGAAGTTGATTTGATTCAGCTGTAAAATCAGTATTGAAAATGGTGTCTCATATCAGCCGGCCCTATTTGAATTTTACTCTTTTAATTACCTAGTTACCTTCCTAAGCTATCTCTGTCGGTGTTTTTACTGTTGAATTCGAAGAAATTAATGAACAAACTTTGGTGTTGGTTGATTTGGTTACAGAAGGATGGCTGGTGGAGGCAAGTCGTGGCCGTGGACTTTATCCTAAACCGTCTCCTGTTCCTGGCCGGGAGGCACCGCCTTCTGTCGCCTCTTCAAATCACCAAAATCTGAGGTAATTACTATCAAATAATTTCATCTAATAATATGTAACTTCAATGTATAAATTAATACTTCATGATTCAAATTTGATTTTGTATCAGTGAATATTACTCTACCACCCTATTATTTTTTCGAGGCTGAGAATATTTTGATTATTTAAATTCCTAATATAATTAATAATTTAATATGACATCGTCTTTTTCTATTAGTTATATCAAGATTATAATTTAAATGACTAAATAGATTAATTTTTAAATTAGTCAGGCGGCGCTTCTTGATTTTTAATTACAACTGATGTGTCCCCACCTAGGTTCTCAATAATCATTTCTTATATTTTATTTTATTTTTCAAATTCATATGATTTAGCCACACAAAACAAAACCCAGTTAGGAATATTCATGCAATTCGATGCTTAATAGTAGTAATAGTATAATTTTTTTAAAAATTTATTCAACAAAAAACTGATGACATGGACTAATGAAACATTGTTCATGAAATTTTGTATCATATGACAGAATGTTCGTGGGGACATGGAATGTTGGAGGAAAATCACCTGAGGATGGTCTGAACTTGAAGGATTGGCTAACCTCTCCTGCACCCGCCGATGTTTACGTTATCGGGTATGTATTAAACTGTTGGAAACTATCATAAGATAATGAAGTTTATTGATGAAGAACTTGCACTCTTGTTTTGGAAGTTGAAAACCATGTGTTGTAGATGCAACTTTGTAAGGAACCATGTTCTCTTTCAAGTCTCAATCATCATTATTACCTAGCTGGAATAAATTTTATACTATGAAGTTGTATATATATAGTATTTTTTTTAAATAATAATAATATTAAATTACTATTTATTATGTTGAAGACACTATAACGTGGGAATACCACACCAGCGGTTTCTCCAAAAATTAGGCACCATATATATAACAAAGCTGCTTTCTTCTATCACCTATTGGTTTTACGATGAAATCCGAGTTGTATAATGTGGTTGCTATTTGGGCGTGATCCGATAATTAAATTTAATATGGTATCAAAGTGATTCGGTTTCATTTGACGGTGTTGAGTTGTGCATGTGGGAATACCATATTGGTGGTTTCTCCAAAAATTAGGCGCCATATATACAACAATGCTACCTTCTACTATCACCAATTGATTTTAAGATGGAACCTGAGTTGTATAATGTGATTGCTATTTGGGTGTAGCTCGGTCCCGATAATTAAATTTAACATATTATATTATAGAGATAAAAGTGTCTATGTGAACCCTCCCATGGTTTATGAATAATTTAAAGAATAATGTATTGTTGATCAACACTTCAGTTTAATGTAACACTGATCAATGATCATTGCTCGGGATATATTCATAGTTTCATACACCGTAGTTTAATGTTTTCTATACATTAATAATAATAATTATTATTATTCTTGCATTTTTCGAGAATTATTATTTAAATATGATGATAATAATATTATTAGTTCTTGAATCAGATTCCAAGAGATTGTTCCTCTCAATGCTGGAAACGTGCTTGGAGCAGAAGACAGCGGACCAGCGTCCAAGTGGCTGTCCCTGATTCGTCGAGCCTTAAACAGACCTGACTCGGAGCCGCCATGTCAGCATGCCAGCGATGATAAGGAATCCACCCTGGCATCCAGGGTCAGCTTCTCTAACTTGCTCTCTTTGGAGGATGAGCTTCAGAAGAAAGACTTGGAGACAATGGTGAGTCGGAGAGTGAGCTCTCACGAAGAAAGCTGCTCCCCCAGCTCAATGTCGGTTCCGCCACCTCAGCAGCAGCGGTTCCGTCTAGCCGCCAGCAAGCAAATGGTGGGACTCTTCCTCTGCGTTTGGGTCAGGGAGGGGATTCAAAAGCACGTTACCAACTTGAAGGTGTCGTGTGTTGGCAGAGGCATTATGGGCTACCTCGGCAATAAGGTGAGGCGTTTTTTTTTTTGTTTTTTTTTTTATATTTTGTAATAAAACCATAGAAGAGTGTCCGTCTTGGAATCGATTCTCTATAAACACTCAAATCTGTTGAAGAAGTTGATAACAATTGAGAAAGAAACCCTCAGAGAGGAAATGAAGGGAAATCAACTCAGTTTTTTTGTGGTAACACCCAATAGGATAACCTCCACGTGCTTTGACATTTTATTAATGATGGACACTGTTACAAAATACGTATACATAGAGAAATACAGTATAGTACCGTACAATCTACGTATACATGAACCGCGAGACGCGTACATTAATATTAATCAGACTCTAATACCTAACAGTTCGGTCTATAGGAATATATATATGTTACTAGTAGATTGATATATGTGATATTTATATATGTAGGGTTCGATATCGATAAGCATGACTCTTCACCATACGACATTATGCTTCGTGTGCACGCACTTGACATCGGGAGAGAAGGAAGGAGACGAGTTCAGAAGAAATTCCGACGTTACCGAAATTCTAAAGAAGACGAAGTTCTCGAATAATTCGTCATCTAGGGTTTCTGGGCATTCCAATTACCAACCCGAGAGCATTTTGGATCATGAGTAAGTTTCACAATTTCTTAATTTGATCTTTAATGTAGTCTAAATGAAATCTACTTTGTTCAGTTTGCTCACTATTTCCTAATTACAATGCAGCAAGGTAATTTGGCTCGGTGATTTGAACTATCGGCTCGCGTCGATTTGCAGTGACACGCACGAGCTACTGCGAAAGAACGATTGGAAAAAACTTCTCGAGAAAGATCAGGTGAGGATTTAGTCTTAATCATCGACTCATTAATCTCTTATGCAATCTAGATTATCGTATGATATTCTCTAATGATTCTTTGCTTTGGCAGCTTAAAATAGAGCAAAGAGCGGGTCGTGTATTCAAAGGTTGGGAAGAAGGGAAAATATTATTTGCTCCGACGTATAAATACTTTATCAACTCGGATCGTTATGTTGTTCAGAATGAAAAGTCAAAGGAAAAACGTCGAACACCGGCATGGTAAGTAAAGTCATTTCAAGTTTGTCAAAATAAGTCTATGTTAGGATCAAACACTCAATCTAATGAAGAATACACTTAGGATTTGAGAAGGAAAAACCAGTTTTTCTAGAGAGGAAAGGAAGGGAGGCCAAAACAGATTTTTTGTGGTAACACACAAGTGGGTAACCTCCACACGGTTTAGAAGATATTATTCATGACGGTTACTGTTACAAAATATGTATACATGGAGAAATACAGTACAATACAGTATAGCATATGGGTACATTAATACATAATCTACCATTACATATTAATCAGACTACAATACCTAGCTAACAGATTCATCATTGGTGGTTGATATTTAACAAAAAAAAATGTTTAGGTTTGGATTAGATTGGATGAATTCCCTTTAAATATATGTAGCTCTTACAATAATTATACCATTAGCGCGTATCATAATATGCATGCATTGTGAAAATGTGGTTTTCGGCATATATCCATAAGTTGACTTTAGCATCATGTGTCCATAATTAAACATCTATACGTACCTTTGTTCATGTCTCATATTTAATGTTTGATGAAGACTTTTCTATACGCTTAACATTATAAATGGTCACACATGGTCCACTTGCTTCAATCTTATACTGTCCTTTGTATTTATTTTTTATTCGTGTCGTAACCATCAAGATATTGTTAAATGGAATCTAATTATATTCTAATTTTTTTTTGTCTTAATAATAATCATTAATCTGATAACGACATAGATAGTTTCTGTCCGAAATCGGCATGGTTTACATGGAGTCTTCATACTAGTTTATTTAATCTTAGTAGATTAGTATTGGTAAACAACAATAGTCAGATATTCTCTATGTATTATGCTATATATGTATAACGTTAGTCAAGAGATTAGTCAATGGGAACTTATTAGGGTTAAATATCAAGTAGCTACCTGAATTTTGGACGTTTTGCAATGAGTTACCCGAACTTTGAAAATTAAAAACGGGCTACTTCAACTATGAAAAATGTGCAAATAGCTACCTCCGTCCAATTTCCAACGACTTTCCGACGAATATTCGTCAACAGTTGACGGAAAATTGGACGGAGGTAGCTATTTGCACATTCTTCAAAGTTGAGGTAGCCCGTTTTGAATTTTCAAAGTTCGGATAGCTCGTTGCAAAACATCCAAAGTTCAGGTAGCTACTTGGTATTTAACCCAACTTATTATGGAATTGATAAAATAAGGTAGATTCGGACTATTTCGTACAAAAGCTTGCATTTTCATGTGTTTTGAGATCTGCGACATGTTCCTTGAAATGTTGTCCACGCAATGTGTCTCACATGAATGATTCGTTTAATTAATCATATAACCTTTTTTTTCTTTTTTAAAGTTTTAATTTAATTTCGTTGCAGGTGTGACAGAATATTGTGGAAAGGAGAGGGGTTGAAACAACTATGGTACGTACGAGGAGAATCAAGATTCTCCGACCATCGACCTGTGTCCTCACTCTTCTCGGTTGAAGTTGACTTTGCAAACAAGGACAGAAGTTTCAAGCCTAACCACCTTGTCTCCTCCCGAGCAGTGAAGACTCCCACGGCATCATTGTCGAGTTGTGTGGCAAAGGTCCAAGCAGAAGAGCTCTTGATAATCCGGGTTCAAAGCTGCATCAATTCCACCCCGCGGTTCTGAAAGTGGTTCAAACATATGCACCTTTTCCTTTTGTGTTTGGGGCTGAACATGCTTGGGTGGAGGTTCGGAAGGTCGGCTCAAGTCTTTGAAAAATGTACATATATAGCTTATGGAAGGGTATTTGGCAAAAAAAGGGTTCATTTTGGTCGAAATTTTGGACAGTTTTAGTTAAAGCGACTGAAACAGATAGTCTATGAAAGTGATATCAAGTGGCATTGAAGCTGCTGACTGGGGCTGTATGGTTCTTTTTTCATTCATTAGTCTCATCAGTTTGGTATTTCTGTTATATATATAGTTCAGATTCTGTGTTATGTGAAGATTGTGTTTCATAGTTCTATACTAATACTATACAGAGAGCTCTTATTGCCCTTCTCACGTTGAGTTCTTTGAGTGATATTATGACTTGGAACTTACTTTGTTGACTCTTTTTAGGCCACTTTTCTACTTTCCATAGTGGTCTGAATAGTGGAAAAGATAGGACATGGAAACAACGTGCCTTTGTAATTTGATGATTGGAGGGAAATACAAGAAAAAATGCTATAAGGGTAAACCGGTCATTTCACTAGACGTTTTCTTCCATGAAATATAGTAAAGTATTCACAAATCTGAATGTTCACCATAAAAATATTGTTTATTTCAGACTACTACATCTCGTTAACCCCTCCCTCCCAGAGGTCTCTACTGTCTCATTGTTAATGCAGCATCCCCATTGTTGGATGCCATATTGGTTCCCTTATTTAAACTCAGGACCTGCAACTTTTCCGGTTCACCATCTTCGTTGCTCGAAATGGAAGACAATGAAGAAGAAGAAGAAGAGATTTCATCCTTGCTCTTGCCCCAGAGAACAAGATATAGACCTCCAATAATGACAATAGCTCCAATCACTCTGTTGCAGAGCAGACTCATTATTTATACCGTCAAATCTTTGTTATATAGATATTAAGTAACTTCTAAAACCTCAAACTGTGGAAGAAAGAAGAATATATGTATATATATATCGAGATTGTACCTTCCTAATACCAATTGCTCGGATAAGACGAAGGAGGCGATAATCGCAACCATGACCGAGGTGAGTGGACTAAAAGCCGTCACAAAAACGGGTCCTTTTGTTTTCGTTATAGCCGCTTGGATGTAGTATCCCACTCCAACGCATACTATTCCCTGGAAACTATGTTAAGTTAGTCACGTTGTATTATCACTGCAGAAGTACAGTTGTTAGGTATTGTATTCCGATTAATATGTAATGGTAGATTATGTATTAATGTACGCGTCTCGCAGTTCAATATATTTTGCTATACTGTATTGTATTATTTTGTAACAGTAACCGTCATTAATATATTTTGCTAAACCGCGTGAAAATTACCCACTTGAGTGTTACCACGAAAAATCTGGGTTTCTCTTCTTCATTTCCTCTCTAGAAGAACTGTGTGTTCCTTCTCAATCAAGTAATTTATTCATCTGATTGAGTGTTAGCAGAGAATCGATCCTAACAACAGGAACTATAACAATTCTTTGGATCATCAATTATCTTCCTACTTTCAAGATTGTTCCCTTAAAACTTCATTTTACCATCCCTATTCAAATATAAATCACAGGATACAAACCATATTGTAGTTTGACTATTTTACCCCTTTCTAACTTGAAGAGACTGTTTCAAGTTGGATTCGAATTGAGTTTTGGTTTTCTCATTTTTTGTAAGAGATTCTTACATTGTATAGGGCAGCAAAGAAATCGATGTCCCAGTTGATTGACCATGCGGAACGGTCGTGCCTTTGCATTAGAATCGCAAACACAGCGCACTCCACAGTGCTCAACAGGCTGATCCAAGCTGTGAGAGAGAGCTCTGCTGGGTAATCTTTCAGGACTATGGCCTAATCAAGAAAGTACGTCGAAAGAAACCAATGGTCAATACTTAGATATATGGCCTAATCATTAGATAGTGTAAAAGAATAGGTAACGAATAAGGGAGGAATCGTTTTACTTGGAAATTGATATATGATGCCCAAAGGAAGTAAGCAGCTGATATCATTAGAGAACCTGAAATAATAATAATAATCCAATTCTAACCCACAAGAATACTCTGTATCCAAATGTACTATTTCAGAAGATTATTAACAATCGCAAAAGTTATTTTTTTATATTTAAAAAAGTGTTAATTACCAAAAAAAAAACTTAGCTTTGAGGAAAAAACAAACAACAAATCGATTTTTTTTTGTTGACAAACAACATACCAAACTTTTGGAATTGAACAAATAACATACATACCTCAAATTTTCATAATGTTTGAATATATTTTTCAATGTTTGAAAGAGTTATTAAATCAACATTAGTTAAAGTATTATAAGGAAAGTGTATTAGACTTAATAACTCTATTAAATATTGAAAAATACGTTCAAACATAATGTTCAAACATAATGAAAATTTGAGATAGGTTTGTTGTTTGCTTAATTCCAAAAATTTGGTTTGTTGTTTGTCAACAAAAAAAAGTTCGGTTTGCTTTTTATTTTTTCCTTAAAGTTCGTTTTTTTAAAATAATTAACCCTTTAAAAAAAGCTAAATAAAGACGTGTTTAAAGTCATACCTGCGATTGAATTCCGGTGTGTACTTACTATATCTCCATGATTGTTTTCTTCACTATGATTTTTGGACCCTATCCATGGTAAGGGAACGACAGGGCCTTTCATGAGAGTCATGATCGTAGCTCCCACCACGGTCGTCAAAGTTCCGACCACCTTAATTTGGCTCCAAACATTTTTGATATGTACCTCTTCAAGTCTGAATTTAGATTCAAAACAAGACAATGAAACGAAATTGACCCTAAATTATGTGTAGAAACCTTAACAAAAGGGCTGATTAGTAATTTTACTTGAACAGACAAGCCAGAAGGAATGATATCCCTGGTAGAGCATTGCCCATGGCGGCCGCAAAGGTGGCCGAGGTGTGCTTCATCCCCATGAAGTACAAGTTTCCATTTGCAGACCTTAGACCACCACCACCCACACAAAAAAGATTCTCATTCATCAACTAATATTCATTGATTCAGAATGTGAAACAGATCAGTATCTTCATTTGACATATGTACGTACTCTAGTATACTTAGTAGCAAGATTTTGTTGAACATAGAGAAAGTCATCCTCTTTTGCTTCACATTCCTGTTCCAAACCGTACAGATAGACATAGAACTACTTGACACCTTCAAATTTTACAGCAGTTAAGAGACAGAAAAGGGAAACCTGTCGAAAATTAAAGCGAAAGGAGTTATGAGGGTGGTGGCGATGAGATTTGCGTAGACAAGATACACGAAGCTGCTCATGCCGTGTTTGAGTGCCGCCATGGATATGACGTCCATCCCCGCGAAAGCTGCGTTCAGTAGAATCACTCCGACTAATGGCTTTGAGTTTTTGATCATTTTCATAATGTTTCTTCTTGGGTTCTTGTTTCTCTCGACAAAGAATGCACGTATCTTGTAATTTCAGCATTAATTCGACAAAGACTAGAAACGTCTGCAGAATTTGGAGCATAAAACATCGTAGGATATATGTAGGGAGAGTGACAGAGAGAGGAACCGAATTTCGGCTCTAAGAAAAAGGTTCCTACTTTCATCACCTTTGCACCACCTAACCATGCGGCACCTCACACAGTCATGCTTAGAACCCTATCCCTCTATTCTATAATTTATCGGAAGTTTTGTTAAGGATTTCTTTTCCAAAACAAGTTACATACTTTTTTTAAAAAAATCATTTTTAATAATAAAGTTCAGTAGTATTTCAATTGTTTACTTCTTTCCCACTAATTTTATTTTTATTTTTTAAATTTTGATAGTCGGATCCTTCACTCCACTTCCACTATCCAAAAGGAGAAATCATTTAACCTTTATTTCATCTATCTACCAGCCTTTTATAGCTATGCCTTTAAAGTTTGACAACTTTTCAATTTCTTTGCTTATATCTATTTAAATAATCCATATTATGAGGGAAATTGATGTATATTTTCGACTATGGAGCTCATGGAGTAGTCATATTGTATGTTATTGAACAGTTGCCACGTTAATTATAGCAAATTGGCAACTGTTTTGAGCATCGGATTGGGAATTCTGCAGTGATATTTATCTGATGAAAGCCATAGAATTAGGCAACAATGGCTAAACTTAGGTTTGTGTGGAAGAACCATTGCTTTCGGTAGTACCTAACACACCAGCACACGTTTTCTTTTAGTAGTGCAAGAATCCTTCATCTAAGAGCATGCAAAAAAGACTTTGATCTACTTCATTCCCCTTTTCTAGCAAAATTGGATTAGTCAGTATTGTTATGTGTGAATGTCATATACTATTTCTCACTTTTGGTATAAAAAAAAAGGTTGGGTTAATAAACGGAATAACACTTATAAAAATTTTAAATACCTAAAAAACATTTAAATATCTATTAATAAAAATGTGGTTTTTAAGTTACTTGAAAATATTTGAACTTTAGCAGTAATATAAGATTATGCTAAATAACAACAACAACAAAAAAAAATGGCATAATTATCTTGTAAAAGAGTGTTACTTTGTGTGTTGACCGCCTAGTATCCTAAGAAGCTTATCAAAATTATTATGTCATATTACGTTGGTTAAGAAAAGAATATTTAATTAGCAAGCAATAACCTTTTCTCGGGTGGTTACCCTAATAATTGTCTATACATCATGCACGTAATTAATTTACTATTGTGTTACAACGTAATATAAGTGCCGAGGTATATAAAAATTCAAGTATAATATATCCTTGTATTGTATTATTGGTTGATTGCTTTAGTAATTAGTATACATATATGATATAACTACTGTTTTATATGCTACCTAAAACAAGAAAACACAACGCGCAAGTTGGGGTAGCCTAGCACATTTTGATGAATATATTATGCCATTTATTTTTCATACATAAACTTTACATTCTTTAAGGCATACTAAAATAACCGTAAATGACCTACCAACCCTTAGGTATACTAAAATGAAGAACACAAACAAATTAAATTTGGTATTGAGAATAGAATTAAATTAAAATATTATAAATTTTAGAATATATAATTAAACTAAAAATATCATATACAAATGCTGTTAATATCCTCCACTTGGTTCCAAATTCCAATAGACAAATAAGGTGGTCTCCCTACTTACGTACTTACTGTAATTTGTCTACTCCCCATAATAAGTTTCGTCAGCTATGAAACATCCAACATTTCACGTGTCATGTCATTTTTATATGTAAATATATAGCGATCGAAACCACACAACATGTCAAGTCATGCATTTAGAGACATCTTGATATAGGAAGACCGTTAGGTGAAGAAAGAATGAAAAAAAAAGTATTTCATAAAATTTATTTATTTTTAATAAATAAATAAATCTTAAACCCATATAAAATGCGTACCTCACGAGTCTCCTATAATATTAACTAAAGAGATTAAAATGCTTGGAATAGTTATGCGTTTATTTAGGGTTAATTACTTAATTGGTTACACATGTTTGACCAATGTTCAGAATGGTTACACATGTTTCAAAATGTGATTAATTGGTTTTGAAATGTGACTATTTGATTTTTTTTACTGTTCACCGTTAGAAATCACAGTTAAGTCACTATTTAGGTACGTAAAATAACGTAATTACCCCTAGAATCATCTTCAAGAACACATCATCATTTTCAAGAACAAGAATCGAATTTGATTCGATTCTGGTTATTCAAAACGATTCTGTGTTCTTCAATACAACTAAGGGCATAATAGTCATTTCATAATTCAATAATATGTTAAAAAAAATTAATTAACGTTAAAATTAATGGTTTACTAACGAAATAATCAATTAATCACATTGGGAAAAACATGTGTAACCAATTAGTCACCTAGCAAAGTCAATTAATCACATTTTAAAACATGTATAACCATTCTGAACATTGGTCAAACATGGATAACCAATTAAGTAATTAACACTTTTATTTATCAATAACCATCTAGTTTTTAATTATAGGCAGTTGGGTCTGACTCTGACTAGACGAAACATCACCGCACGACCGTTAGGAAATCGGTCTCTGTCACGGCCTGTGGATCCCACAATCCTCATCAGTCTACAGCCAATCGTCTATCGACACGTACTCGATCTGTCTAGCTGGATACATCGCCCTCCATGTGTAATTCCCACCACAGAATATCCGCTACCCCTCCCATCTAAATTCTCCTTTCATCTTCGAACGGAACATACATAATTATTATTAATAAAAAGGAAAATGGAGAATTACGTTCGAAAAGTTTAGGTTTGGTTCTCAACTTTTAATTAACATAAATTTAGTCCTCAATCTATTGAACAAGAAGTAATCAGGTTTTAACTGACAATCATCAATATCATGTAGTTTTTATGTGACCTAAACTGCAAATCCTAATTGAGGGCATGAGATGGAGGGAAATTATCTCTTTAATTTAGTTGTTGTGTAAATTCAAACTTAAAAAATATATTTATTTTTAATTTAGTCATCTAAAATCTTACATAATTTTTTTTAATTTAATTATTTGTTTTTATTTTAATTCTTACCCAGCTAAAATAAATTCATAAATTTGCACTGCCAGAAAGACTCAAATCTGAGTTGAAACTAGACTAGGAAAGACCTTTAGCTCTATGGGGTGCATCAAGCAAACAGAACCCTGGGTCAAAAAGCCTTTCTGTTTAATAAGTTAAGGACTCGATAGCTGCTAATTTAAGTTTAAGGACCAAATATAGTATTAGGATTAGTTGGGACCAAATGGGCAATTTCTCAAAAGGAAAGCGGCAATTTACATTCTTTTTTTTTCTCCTCTTCAGTCCGGACCGTTAAAGGTCGCAAAGTGGAGGGTGACGAGAGAGAGCGGGAACACCGAGCCAAGCACATTTCTCTCTCTGCTTAATTGCCATTTACGCTTTGTTAGGGTTTGATTCTGATTCTCTCCTTTTCTCTCTTTACGCTACTCTATCTCTTTGTTCGTCTTCTTCCTTTTCAGTTTAAGCTCCACCGTTTGCGTCCTGATATCTCATCGTTTTCTCATTCAGAAGAGGTCATTTGCTCGAGACTTTAGCTTCGAAGGAATACGACTGCTGCTGGTATATCCTCAACTTTGATTTTCCTGTTATGTATCTTCATTTCGTGGAATTGTTGCTTTTTTTTACTGTTTTTTGTGATTTTGTTCATCTGGTTGCATGGGTACCGTTTGAAGAAGTTGTGACGTTGAAGTTGAGTGGAGTATAATTCATCAAAAGGATTAATTTTGGAGCAGTAGTTATCGCGTTTGTATTTGGTTATTACGAGTTTAATTGGTAGATCAAGTCTGTCATCTTTGATAAAGAAATATTATTTCCCTATTTTCTGTTATTTCTCTATGAATCCGTTTTATTCAATAACTTCCTTAGAAAGATACGTCTCTGTTTCCTTTAAGTGATTCTCAGATGATCATTTAGGCTTTGATATTTTCGTATGGTTGGTTATTTTCCGATAACTCCTTAGCTATTTCTTAACTCTATCTTCATTCTTTACGTCTTGAGGGTCCATATCATGCATTAAATATTTCGGCTTCAGATAATGATATATCTCTGCAGATACTGGGATCTAAATCTTTGTGGCAACTAATAACTTCAGATGTCTGCTTGCTTATACTTATCTGGTTATTGAAATCTGATTTATAGTTATCAATATCTCGAAAAGTTAGAAGTGTCATTATGTTTTACTACAATCCTTTCTTTTCTTGGACAAAATATTTGCTTCTCTGAGTTCTTCATCAAGTAAAAGTTGCTTCACTTTATGTTTGTGATTTCCCTGTTCCAATCATTGGGAAGAGGATGAAAATGCTAGTAAAATGGAATCGTTACGTTTCTTAGATTTTCAGAGTGTTACGATATTGTATTTTTGTGGATATTAAGTTTGCTGTTTATGAGAGAAGTTAATAATGTTCTTGCACCTGCATTATGTTAAGCTTTCATAATATTATAGATACTGCAGTGCACCTCATTAATGTCGATCATGTATTGAATTTGAGTAGGGACTACCTTTATAAAAATGCACTTCCTGACAAACTTATTATTCCTCATAATCTCTAATGATTTCCGTCTTGCAGTTATGGATCCACTAATTGAGGCTTCTCAGAAGACTGTTAATGCACACCATGCCTCCCATACGCCTTTGAATGAGCGGATCCTTTCATCCTTGACCAGACGATCTGCTGCTGCCCATCCTTGGCACGACCTTGAGATAGGTAAGCCACGTCAAAAAGTTCCATTCAGAAGTGCTTGTATGAATCATATTTTTGTTTTCTCCTTTTGTATTCCATTTCAATTGGAATTTTATGTTGTTGAATGATCTTTACAATTTCTACAGGTCCTGGAGCTCCAACCACTTTCAATTGTGTAAGTGCTACATGAAGAAAACGATATGATAAAATCTTTAGAGAATAAATGATAGAGTATCTCATTGATATAGATTTGATTGAGATTGAACTGCTGAACTGCTGTCCATATGACTGGTTTGGTCGGGGAGTTTCTTCGTGGTTGACTATTGGCACTTAAAAGTGTTTTTTCATGGTTTTAGAGATAGTTGCTTGCATCTTTTATATTGGGATTTTAGAGTGTGTGTAAAAGTTTAACGCTAAATGTACCCATTCAATACTGATTTGACTAGCATTTATGGAAGAAAATAAAATGTTTTAGTAAGTTACTCTGTCCATGCAGGTGGTTGAAATCGGTAAAGGGAGCAAGGTCAAGTATGAACTTGACAAAAAGACTGGAATGATCAAGGTGTGAAGAAGAGTCTAAACGGATTTGTCTTCGATCATAGACCTTTCAAATGTCAATCTTGCTAATTCTACATGAATTTGCAGGTTGACCGCATCCTGTACTCATCAGTTGTGTATCCCCACAACTATGGCTTCGTCCCTCGAACTCTCTGTGAGGATAACGACCCACTTGATGTCCTCATCATTATGCAGGTTTTGTCATCATGATAACCTCATTTCTATATCATGCATCTGTTACAAATCTTAAAATTCACATGGAGGCTAATGCATTTGCACGTGAATGTGATAAGTTTTATCATGAATTTAACCTGAAAATATCTTTTCAGATTACATCTGTAAGTTTGAACTAGCTAGTGAATTAACTGTAATCATTTTATACAATATAAATAATAATCTGCCAATAAAAATACGATTCCATGAAGCATACATCATATGTAAATCTAGCTATTCCTTGTTTCACATATCACCTTGCTCCCTGTTAACTTCACTTATGTTAGGTATTAATCTCATTTCGTATGTTCTTTTCTAGGTTGGGTAAGTTAAAAATTGTAAAGCTTTTTGCTATACAGTGAAAATTCAGTTGTGTGGTGATGAAATGAAAAATCTGATTAGCTTTGTTGCTGGAGCTCGTTCTTGGCACATGAGCTTCTTTAAGGTCCGACACAGATAGCTCATGTGTCGGACATGCGTGTGAACTATTTCATTGTCTCTTAGCCAAATCTATGTAAACATGTCACTATGATTTAGTCTGCATTTCTTGGAACCTAAATGCTTTTCTATTTCACTAATATGAAAGGTGTAAAGTAAAAATTTTCTTACTTTTATATTTGCCATGTTTTACCAAAAAAGAGGAAAATATAACCATGCACAAGTTTCTTCTAAAGATATATTTCTATCATGTCTCATATGCTACAGGAGCCTGTTCTCCCGGGATGTTTTCTCCGGGCTAAAGCCATTGGCCTCATGCCTATGATTGACCAAGTACAAATTCTCTCCTTGACAGAAAATTTTAGTTGCCAATAGTTATCCTGTGCAGCTTTGCTAATTTGTCGGAGCACACAGGGTGAGAAAGATGACAAGATAATTGCTGTTTGTGCTGATGATCCGGAGTACCGACACTACAATGACATCAAGGAGCTACCCCCACATCGATTGGCTGAAATCCGTCGCTTCTTTGAGGACTGTATCCTTTGTTTTGCTTCCTATAGTCAAATTATGGATTCTTTTAATGCTAATAGTTGTGCTTCATGGCGGGTAACAAACTGAATGTTCCTTAATCAAGTGATTATCAGATAAAAAGAATGAGAACAAGGAGGTGGCGGTTAATGATTTCCTTCCTGCTTCTGCTGCTTATGAAGCAGTACAGCATTCCATGTAAGTTACCTCCCTTGCTGCTCTGCTCATCTCGCCATGCCTTCAAATTATATTTGGTGTATCAAAATGGAATCAAATGTTATTTTATACAAATATTTTTGACGATTTTATCGTGCTATTCCGTTTCTACTCTATTATGGCATTACCTACCACCAAATATGGACTTACTACACTTTTTATTTGTATACCTGGGGAAAATATTACTTTTAGTGCTGGTATTTCCCATTCCTAATAGTATGACATGTTTCATTTTTCTTCTTGTGAAGGAACCTATATGCTGATTATATTGTGGAAAGCCTGAGGCGGTAGCCGTCTTCCACCACAACAGTATCTTCACATTGCCGGTATCGACAAGGTATGATAAATATATTATAGTCAATAATTTGCAACTAGAATATAATATAAAAAGAATGAACTCTGCATTCTGTTGCCTCTTCTACTACAAACATTTATTCGATGACACATCTATATTGGGTTTCCTCTACCCCATTTCCCAAACAAAACAAAAACCGATAGTTTGAGAACAACATTTTTCATTGTATTGCCACACTACAAATATATGTTTCCAATTTTAAGTTATAAACTTGTATCAATTACTCCAATCTTTCCAAGTAGATGATATAATTGGCGCTGTCAGTTACTTTCTGGTTCCACCCCCAACTTCTCTCAATATGTTCTTTTTTGAAGGAGAGTAGTGCTAAGTAAATCTGTCGTTGGTGAAAGTTGAAAATGCAGCTAATTTAGAATCATGAGATATATGCCTCTCAAGGAAGATGATGATCAGAAGGAGGGTAGCAAGTTGTGTATGTGTAAATATGAGCAAAAAAATTCTAATAATATATGTTTGGAGGGAAACCTCGGAGATAGTCATTGTCGTGACATTGAGCTGGTGGTTCGGTTTGGTAGATTTTACATTTCAATTAGGGTTAAATACCAATGAGTTACCTGAACTTTAGACGTTTTGCAACGAGCTACCCGAACTTTAAAAATTCAAAACGGGCTACCTCAACTTGGACGAAGGTGCAAATAGTTACCTCCGTTCAATTTCTGTCGAATTTCTGTCGAATTTCTGACGAAATTGACATTCTGTCAACAGTTGACGGTAAATTGGACGGAGGTAACTATTTGCACTTTTGTCCAAGTTAAGGTAACCCGTTTTGATTTTTTAAAGTTCAGGTAGCTCGTTGCAAAACGTCTAAAAGTTCAGGTAACTCTTTGGAATTATTTACGGGAAGAAGATGACTTTTTTAAGTTGGGTAGACAATTTTATGGTCTGTCAGCTACATTAGCTCTGATGGCCAAAAAAAAGAATACATTAGCTCTCTCTGTTTTATAGCCTTACATAGGTTTATCTGACGTAATAACACTGAATGCTGATAAGTAATAAGTCGACTCGATGGACAAAACACCGATAATTCCGTAATCAAATCCCCTTATAGATAAGGCTAGCAGAACAACCACAGTTCAGCACTGTGAATGTTTTGATAGGTTATGGTTCCTCCGTATAATATTTAAAGGGTTAATAATAATAATAAAAAAACGAATTTTGAGGCAAACAAAACTTTTTTTGTTGACAAACAACAAACTAAACTTTTGGAATTGAGCAATCAATAAACTTACTTCAAATTTTTATTATGTTTGAACGGATTTTTTAATGTCTTTTTAATGTCTGAGTGAGTTATTAAGTCAACATTAGTTGAAGTATTCTAAGGAAATATTATTACGACTTAATAACTCCCTCAAACATTGAAAAATCTGTTCAAACATAATGAAAATTTGAGGTAGATTTGTTGATTGTTCAATTAAAGTTTGGTTTGTTCGGTTTGTTTTATGATAATCAACCCATGTTTAAACCACCACAGTAGAGCCTAGCAACCCAATCCAATGGTGCAGAATTACCTCACCCGCACCATCCGCCGGTCTTGTTGACCCTGAACCCAGTATGAGACTGCTGCTGTTGCTCCAGCTGAGGTGGAGGTCTTTGCTCTCTTGGCTTTGCCGGATCCACAAAAACAACCCAGCCATCAATGAACGTTCCATTCAGACCTTCTTTTGCTTTCTCAGCATCTTCTATCGTCTCGTACGTAACAAAACCGTAACCTTCAAAAGAGATGTTCCCCAGAAAATCGAATTGAACAGCAAAAACAGAATCGTTATCATTATAAGACTTCTTACTGCTGGCGGAATTACATCGACTGTACCTCACTAAATTCCAAGGTTCCAACTTTAGGAATAACGACATATCACTACCAAACAAACAAAAGAAAATCACAGTGTGCAGAAAACCTAGCATCTCAGATTGAAACCTAACTTGTGTCAAATCTAAACCCATTTCTCTTGCATGCGTGCAAATTCGAATAACGACTCAGAAATAACTCTACTCAACACAAAATTCGAACCGTAGAAACCCAAAAATTCCATCTTTCTAACTAATTATCGGAGTAATGACTTAGAAAATAAAGCAGAGATAGATTATAAAACAAGTAAAGGTACATACCACTGACGAACAGCTTCACCTATTTTGAAGAAAAATGTCATCTTCACAGCGACCAGTAAAGACAGAGGAAGAACAGTTTATGAACGTTCCAGATTCACAGTAATTCTTCCCGAATCTCTTAATTTTGATTAATTCATTACTGATCCCTAACTTGATATTGTGCTTACATTAATACGAACGCGCAACAGACTATTAATGTGGATCAAGTGTTTCCTGTCATATTTATGGATGCATATTTAAAAGTTAGCATGCATACGTCAGTGACTTTCTTTTGCTTCTGCACTATAACAAGAACCCCACAAGAAGATATGGAGCATAACAATACTAACTGATTTTTACATTGACGAGGGAGAAATAACCAATAAATCAGCCGGCAAAAATGATTTTTAGGAAAAGAAAATTCTAATCTTTCGTGTGGTGGTGCACTTCTCTCTCGAGCATTGACGTTCCTTTGAACATGGTCACCGAAACTTGCCTCATACACATCCTAAGTCGCTCCTCACTCATCTTTCTGAAACCAAACCGTCGAGTCCAGATTGATTCTGCTTCCTCTGCTGCTGGAAGCACCATCTTTTCCACATTTAAGGAGCGAAGCAGACCCTCAATGCAACAGAACAGTGCTTGAAAGTAACCCTAATTGAATAACAACAAATACAATCCTTAGCATAATCGGGATTGATATGCCGTGGATGAATTAAGTATTTACTAAAAAAACGTATGTGACTTTTTATTACCTTTCCTTGATGCTCTCTTGCTGTAGCAACCAATGGAAGCTCAGCCACCTCCTTGCCAAAAATCCGAAGCAGACCAGCAGAGACAACCACAGACCTGTGCATGTACGCACGAGGGTATATTGGTAAATCCACAACACTCGGAATCAATTCGAGAGTCAATGGACAAAAAGATAAGCAACATACTTTACAGTAAGGACAATGCAGTACATTCCACCAAATTCTTGCCCAGAGATATTCCGCCTGAAATAGTTTTTTTTTTAATAAATTAAAAATTAAAGCTGGGGAGAAAATGCAACAGTTTCATGGTGGTGAACAAAGAAGAGCTCACTTACCCATAAACCATGACTGGTATCAAATCCCGACCCGATGTCGCAACAATTGGATCAAAGCACTCCTGCAACAGATGTGCAAAAGAATTGCTCATATCCAAATTTTCTTCTCACAAATTATTAGGGATGACCATTGAGACAATATCAGCTAGGATATTTCAAGAAAGAGCAGGTTGGTTAATAAGTTACCCGAAAGATTGCTGTGGCCCTTGAGAGCAAAGGTAGATGCTCTTGATAGCGACTTTTCCCACTCAATATCCGCCATTGGACATCACTAGACTCATCAGTTAGAATTCCTTTTCCCATGAGTTTCCGGCTTATAGCATCTAAATATAGAGCTGGAACTTTTTCCAGTCCACTTGAAACAGATCTTTGGAGAGCCATGTGGATCTTGTTGCAGTCGTCACAACAAAACCACTTGTCTTTTGGAAGTTCCTGTGATGAAATATTATCAGTTCATCAACTCCTTGCACTCAAATTATATACCACCTATACAGCTTCATACAAATATACCAAATATTCAGACTTACAGTTAAATCACAAAGTCCTGCATCCCGCAAACATCCAACATGGAACTCTTTTTCACACTGGACCAGAAAAGGAGAGTGAGAATACAGAAATTATATCAAACTGAAACAAGGCAAACACTTGGACATACAATACTCACTTGATCACACAGCATGACAGTTCTGTCGCCGAAGTTACTGATACTAAAATCATGAGCCCTGAACAAGAAATAAGAGTAGACATGTAAATCTGATTAAGCAATTCATGATCTTTTATAAATTATGAAAGAGAAATATGGAAGATTTCAAACCTGCAAACAGCACAACCGCCCATCTCAAATTCTGGAGCTTTAACAACACGTGTCAATCGCACTACAATTTGTCTTGCAGGAGCTAAATCACCAACAATTGCCTTCTTGCCAGGCACAAACTTATCACGGCAACTTGAACAGCACCAGTCACCTTCCGGAAGGGAATGCATGCCCAGACAAGCTAAAAATAAATAAATCAACTGTGAAAAGACTTGGAGGTACAAAAAGTATAGGAAAATTAGGTTAAGTGAGGATTTAATGTGACTCCAGGGCAAATTATTTTATATAGTATTCTTATGTTACTTGAGCAAATGATATACTCTGTGGCTAGTGAAGGGGCAAGCTGGACAGTATCAGATCTTACGTCGGACATTCAAAAGGTGCATCTAGTACAGCTCGACTTAGTGTCATTGACGAGAATTGGAACCCAACACTCTAAGGTGCATCTTTATTGGGTTACAAAGTCGAAAACAGGGAGAACCGTGCCTGAGAAGTGAGACCCTTCTATTATAAAATTTAACACTGCAATGGGTTTTCTTAAGCAACTACACAGTTGAATACTTACAGAACATCAACCCTGAAGAACTTTTGACACAGTATGCAATGCAAATGATAAAATCCATTAACCAAGAACCTTGACAAGATACCAAAGTGATTACAGTTTTTAACCTTTTTGTGCAACTTGACGAATGTATTAGGCAAACAGCCTCATGAGGCATAACACACATAGTGATGACTGAGAATCCAAACTAAATATCAGTCCTAAACTTCTTCAGTAAATGAAATCTATAAAATCATAGCATCATACCCCTCTATATTGCAATTTTTATTGGCAATTAATGCTTCTAAGTTTATTTTTCAAGATCGTACAACATGTCCATGTGATAAAGGATAAAATCAAGAAACAAACCCGTACGAACCTGCATGAAAAGCTCTTGGGCAGCCAGCACAAAGAACCAAATTTCCTCCCTCACCACAAACTGTACACATATCATCGCTACCACCAGTAGTAATAACTTGTCCATCCGCCAATGACATAGCTATGTCATGGAGTGTTAATCCCTGCGATGTATAGATGTGTCGATAACTGCGAAAGGGCAAGAAGTATCAGCTTCAATTAAAGGTGCGAACATTAGATGGATAATCATAATGAGAACAGGGATACTAACGGTTGACGTCTGGCAGCCATTCCAGCATGTGCTTCAAACTGAGATGGGCTAATCTGTTCATGAAGCAAGGCCTTGTGAGATTATGCAGCAAGAATAGGCTGTGATACATAATAAGGAAAAAGATCGTGCAATATATGGCAGTATACCTCTTTATTACAGCAACTACATACAATTCCACCTCCTTGCTTGTAGCCTTCAAGTAATCTCTGCATTTAATGGAGGTATCAATATAATTTCATTGTTGTCAATGCCAACTATTTAGATGGATCACAAATTTCTAAGAAAGTAAGCAGTACCTGCCCTTTGACAAAATAGACTAGTTCTGCCCCATCTGGGAGCCCATTAGGCATAAAGAGCAACTTGTGTAAATCATTATCCCTGCTTTCAAATTGCGTGTGTATTAATGATAACAAACTAACAAGAGAAGGCAAGCATAAAACTAGAAAGCAATTCCCAAAGGCTAAACAGGAACATAAGGAAAGCAAATTGAATTACCTTCTCTTACCACCTTCAGCAGATCTCTTCTGCTGCTTAACTGACTTGTGGACGGCAGCAGATTTCTGCTGCTTAACTGACTTATACATGGATGAGTTGGGCCTGTGAAATAACACAAATGACCAGTTATGCTTCTGTTGATATCAACATAATTCCCTAATTACGTAAGGATTTGAAAGAAAATGACCAGTATCAAACCCATGCAAGTAGATAAAGAAACATATAAAGTTATGTTGACTAGGATGGAAGGCATACTTCTTTAAAGGTTGTTTCCGTTTCTCTGACATCTCAGCATAGTAGGACCAGCTATTCTCAACAGGGGAATACGAAGTAGGGCTCATACTTTCTTCGAGATAACTGTCAAATTTATAGAATGGACATGTCATCAAATGTATAGGAAGCAGAAAGCAATTTTGCCGCATAAGATACACACATTGATTAGAACACATTGTGCATATCTCATTGGGTAACGATGTGCTTTTCTATCTAAAAATGTAGCAACTGGCTACATCTTTTATGCCATTAAAGTGTATGCCTGAAACTTATAGGGTGAAGCTATTGTAACAAGATCTGCCCAATCAGAACCCCAATTTTATTTCTTGAATTAATGTAAAATTACAAACATCCAGATCAAGAAAAATGAGATAGTACGAAAGCGTTAGAGCATAAAGTTTCTAACATTCATTTTGACTTAAGAAAAGTATCTCATATAGATTGTATTTACGGCAACAAAAGTTGGCATCGTCCCAGAAACAACTGCACCTTTAGAAACAAAGTTGTACCAACTAATCACGCAGAATATAAAACTAAACAGAAGCACAAGCACCATTGACTAACCTCATATGTGAGTTACGCATGTTCTTTAGCTGTTTTTTAGCCACTTGACACCTTCCACTGCTTTGCTGAAGATTTTCTGTTAAAAAAGTTGTTGACAATGAGAAAGTTACCTAGGACGCATGACAAAGCTTCTCCTTATAACAATTCGTATGTCATGGATAAAAAACTGCAGAGAAAGCTGACATTCAATCAAGAAGCCTAACTAATCCTGTAGAAATCTCCAAATCCAAAGTAATCAAAAGGTTGCAGAAATGGATAGTTACCTTTCCAAACTTGAAATAACTTTTCATTGATTGCCGGTCCAGCAATATCTCGGATCACTTGATCCAGTAAGCTGACGGGAGCAGTTTTTATTTCTTGAATAATTCTATATATTGGCTTTCCGTTTTCCAAATATATATGATTGTTTGGGTGTCTAGTTTTGAAACCAGCATGCTGCTCGAACTCGTAAGCACTGACAACCTAGCCACAGCAAACTCCTCATTAGAACAATAAACTAGCAATTCTGTGTTTACAGAACAAAAAGAAAAATAGCAGAATAACAGAAATAACTCACCTCTGTATAGTTGCAGGAAGAACACCCACAGATATATCCCCCGCCACTGATTATTCCATCTAGGGTATGCTGGTTACAATCACATCAGAATAAAACAGATATTCTCAGATAACATGCCTCTTCAAACAAACAGAGAATACGTGGGAACGAACTTTCAGATGGAGTCATGGAAGTGGCGTACCTGTGTTTCAGAGAACATATACTTCACCCGAGCTCCATTAAGGATACCTGAGGACAAGAGCATCTTAACGTTCGAAGGATAGCCATTGGGAACAACTTTTTTAGACATTTTCAGTTCCATGTTAGGTGCGCAAGAATAAGGCTCGTTAATTAATGGGTGTCCTTTATAAACATTTGCATCTGTCCCTGGACTGGTATCTTCTGAAACATCGATCTCTTGGTCCTCAGAAGTACCATATCCCGACACACTATCGACATCATTATCAACAGACTCGTTCCTTTTGCTAAAACTGAACTTGATTTTGCGAATTCCAGTAGTACATGCATGCTCAGGAATCTCTAATACAACACAGGACCTTGTCACTGAAGCTGGGGTGCCGTTTCCGCCACTTGACTCATCATTTCCACTATTTTTTTCACCACTTGACGACTCTTCTAGGAACAAATTACCAGACAGCTTGGACGTGTGTTCATCGCACCGTGGCCCATCAGTTGTTGTCGCCTCAGCTGGTTGGCTAGTGATGTCCTGGAAAGCCAGGGTAGTTTCTTTCAGAACCACGGTAGGATTTGAAACTTCGGAAAGCACTTCTTCATTAGAAGCTTCCTTGGCATGCTTCTTAATTGGAGGCGAATCAGGCTCAGCTTCATCTGCAATGCACTGATGGTCTCGCTTCAATTCATTTGCCGGAGAATTTTTGTCCTCCATGAACGAGACTGATGTGGCATCCGCACAAACTTCGCCTTCTCTGGGTTCCCCCATTAAGAACTACTCCCACGACGAATGAAACGAGTAGGAAAGAGTATCCAGACGACAGTCCTTGTTCCACCGCATTCAGCAGCACAAACCAATTCAATACTAAAAGAATTCCCTCCAGACAGTCAAATTCGCATCCGTGTCATGGATCCTGCCCCTGGGGACATTAAACGACAATCCAAAAAGGATATGACGATCATGAGATGGCAACAAGCAGTACGGTAATGGGCAAAGAAAAGGGAAGAATCGATAGGACGGAAAACGCAAAGGAAACTACCTTCAAATGGCTCCAACGATCCAAATCACGAAAATCCAATCCACACACTCAAATCTAGGCCAACCGACCACCCCCTCGGCGTCCAAGAAACGCCTGGAAGTCGAATCGACGATTCTGCGGATCTGATGTTCGTAATCGGTACCAGAGAATTAACAGGAAAATCAAATCTGGAAGCAGCGAGGATTAGGGTTTTGTAACGTGCAGAGGAAGTTGCAGCGGGAAGGTGGAGAGCGGCAAACAGCGCAAAACCAAAAGCTTTCCTCTGTGCGTTCCAGATTTGACTTACAATCGACAGATAGAGTAAAAGATGGATTTTTTAAATAAATAAAAATACCATTTCAAAGAGAACAGAATTGTTCCGATAATTTTTTTAAGAAAGATAAATTTGGATAACAGCGTGGGGCCTACTTAATCTGCCACTCAAAAGAAGCCACGTTGCAAGAGCCTGGTTATTTTGGTGACGTGTCTGTTATTTACTCTAGTAATTGTTGCCTGGCGTGGGAATCATCAACTTCCAATGTGACTCACTTTCACCATCAAAAAGAACATCGGAGACGTTAGTGGGAACAATATATATATATTAGTTATTAAATAAATTATTTTTATTATCTATACTTTTAATTATTTATTATTTTTACTTATATTCTACAATTAATTAATTATATACTGAATATTTATTATTACGTAATTTATTAAATATTAGGATTGATCATGGGCGGGCCGGACCGGTCCTGAAGGCAAGACCGAGACCAAAATTTCGGTCTTGCCTTCTGGAGGACCGAGACCGACCTCGGCCAAAAAAGCCCGCCCGAGTCGGGTTTTTTTGACTCGGGCCGGTCTCGGCCCTGGACCGAATCTACACCCAAAAACAAAATCTATGAGTTCACGGTATTCTTTAGTAAAAGGCGAAAGAATAGTTCACCTCTCAAAGAAACACTATGAACTCACTATACTCTTTAGTAAATTTATCAAGATGCACATTTTATAGAGATAGAAAACTTCCAAAATCCACATTCCTTTCGGTGTGGTATTATAAAAATCTCAAATCCACATACATTCGGTCCGGACCGGTATTAAACGGGCTTTCGAGAAGAAAAAAAAACGAGACCGACCTTGAAGGAAAAAAACCGCTTGTTCGGTCTCGGTCCTAGTCGGACCGGTCTTGGACCGGTCTTGTCGGAAATTCGGTCCTACAGTCTTTTTTTATCACCCTTATTAAATATTAAAAAATGTAACTAAAATAAGTTAGATATAATAAATATTTATATCTTTTAGCCAATACAATTAATATATATCTCTTTCTTTCTTTTATATAAATTTTACAAAAGATCAAGAGAATAAAATAAATTGATGATATTTCTCAATAAAATCCATAAAAAAACATGTCTATTTTTCCTAAAAATGATATTGAACAAGTTATCTATCACACTCTAAACAATTGATATTCACTTTTATTATAAACTCTTGCAAATTTTTAACTAAATTTGTTAGTAAATATGTAAACAAGTTGAATTATTTTTAATTTTACTATAAATATGTAATCAATAATATAATTATATATTTTCTCTATTTTAGGTTTATTGTTATATAACAATTTTATGTTTACATAATATTAATTTTAATGAATTTTTTATATTTGCTTCAACGGTGAACAGGGTAACCTAGTCTTTATTTAGACAAAGATAACAACACAGTACATCACATTTACACATTATTTGTTCTCCCCAATAACCATTAGCCAAAAAAGTCAAAGACTTCTACTGGCGCCAACTAATCCCATTAGTCCACGTGTCTAAGTGGTTGAACAGAACTCCTCCTCCATCCAAACCCCACTCGTCAGTGGAACGGAGCTCACCCACCGGAACGGCTAACCCCTCTATATCCATCGAAGTCGCTGAGATTAGGTTTAGCCGCTGCATGTATTTACGAATATCTAACCCTCCTCCATTAGCAGACACTTCAGCTTCAACCTCCGTCTCCAAAACCTTCAAGCAAGCCGCTTCCATGTCTCTCTGCCACGCGATGCTCCGGTGGATCACTCCTCGGTCGCCGCTCCTCCTCTATGCTACCGCGTGGACGACCCTTCTGACAGCATTCGTCGCCGTTGCATCATTTGCGCCGGAGTTGGCATTCGTTTCAGCGATCTCTCCATCCTCCTCTTTCTCCCAAAAGTGCGGAGACGCCACCGTCAGGGTACCATCGGACTTCACCGGAGCAGTCATCTGCTTGCCGGTGGATCTGGTCATTAGGTCCAAAATGGACCTTCTGGTTCCGCCGCTGTTCGCAGCCGTCGTCGTGGCGGGCTCCGCCGTCGTGGTCCGTGCCATAGGCTTGTGGGAAGAAGATAGTCAGACTCGATAGAGCCTTGGAGTTGGAGACGGTCCATTTACAGTGAGTGTAGTTTTATCGACATCCAAATTTGAAAATTGCACGATTTGATATCACTTTTATTGTGTTTTATACCTTATCAATTTTTCAGATGACTCATTAACTTAAAAGTAATCTTTTTGTATACTTAACATATTTCAATAATATTCCAACTCAAAACGAGGAACAGAAGGTGAGTCGACAACCAAACCATATAAAACGAGTAACAGAAGATGTTGGATAACCAAACCATATATAATAGTATATATATATGACAGGCAACACAACGTAATCCAACCCAACTGTGGGACATCATTCTAACAATTTTACATTCTTTACAACATTATTAAAATCTTCCTCTAGTAGTATCTCCAATTTTCATTATACTAATTATGCTATTTATACTTCTATAATTTTCAATCATCATAACTCTATTAATAGTCAATCATCACATTACAAACAACTTCATATAATTATATTCATTACACCTTTACAATTTTCGTTCATAACGACTCTACCGATGCTTACATCAATATCTTCTTATAAACTCTTTATATTGTTTTTGTACTGAGCACTTAAACATTCTCATTTTTTTAAACTTTCTCTCGAAAATTCATCTAAACAAAAAAATGTATTTTACTTAATTTGTTATTCAATTTTTTACAATTTATTTGTAAAGCTACCATATATTATTCTTAAATTTTCATATGTAATTCATTTATGAATTCATTATATAAATATTAGGTTTTGTAGATCTACCCAATATTTTATTTTAATGGAACAAATGAAAGACCATTGATTCTTGCTAAAAATCTTATACTACAATTTTAAGTTAACACGATAACTTTAAATTTATTGTCAAATTCACCAGTCTAAGTAAAATAAGCAACATCCCACAACTTTCACTTATCTTCAATCTTATCCCAACACCCATAAAGTACGAACGATCCTATAATTTAAACTTGATATAAATCGGTCAATACTTAGATGCTGAATTGATCAACTTATTGCTGAAATCCCACAATTTCTTGGCCAGAAGTTTATCTTTGGCATATGCGCTGATCTGATTAAGCTCGTTGCAGTCCGCATGGTATTTTCCGCTCACTCCTTTCAGATCAGGGTGAAGAGCTACGTAGCATGTTGTGGCTGCTCCCTATTATCAACCCAATATAAACCCTTAATTATATTGCCACCTTCATTGAACAATTTAGAGGCTCCATGGATAATGAAAACTGTTGAGCATACCTGAGGAACATTCTTCCATAAAATGCAAGACACCAGTTTAACAATCTCTGCAACAAAAAAGGAGTCAATACTGGTATGATCGGAGAAGTCGAGCTAGCTAGCTTCGAGATGGAGGACTTACTCATTGATAAGAACGAATGTCTAAACAGTGGCGTCATTATCAGTCCAGGGTGCACTGAATTCGCCGTGACGTTTGCACCTTCTTGCTGCAATCGACGAGTGAGCTCATGGGTATGCAGTATGTTTGCTAGCTTCGACTGACCATACGCCTTCTTATCGGAGTAACTAAACAAACCATATCACGGTAAGCAAAAAATGGAGACACAAACCCTAATCAAGTTCTAATTTTCATACCCAGATCGATCGTTAACGTCATCGAAGAGAATCCCGCCTTTGTAAGTGTAGTGATGAGCTATGGAGGACAAGTTGACAATCCGACCCTCGATCCCTGAAACTCTTGCCGTCTCTTTCATTTTGTCTAGAAGAAGGTTCGTCAGTAGAAAATGGCCTGCCAAATTATACCAACCGACAAGAGATGAATGAAACGCAGAAACAATTTGTAATTGTAACCATCTCATGTACTGTAATCATGTACCCACCAATGTGGTTTGTTGCAAATTGTGTTTCGATCCCGTCTTCTGAAAGCTGAAAGGGACAGAACATGATCCCTGCATTGTTTCTGAAACATATAGAGAGACGACAATCATAAGCTTAGTTAGCTTCGTTTTTGGATTAAGATTAAGATTGTGTTGTATATATAGTTGGTTGGATTTCACATCAAGATGTTGAGAGGTAGATTGAGCGCGATAAAGCTTTCTGCAAACGCTCGAATGGACTTCAACGAACAAAGATCCAATTTTAGAACATCGACTTTGGCGGCGGCAGCAGATTCGATGTCTTTAAGAATGAGTCGTTTGGCTTCGTTCGCAGCTTCGATGTTCCTCGCACCAACAATGACGTGAGCTCCACGTAGGGCAAGAACTCGCGCTGTCTCCAAACCGATTCCACTGGCTCCTCCTACACAACACACAAGTAGCTTAGCTAGCTACACTTGGGAAGTTGGGATGGGAATGGCTTCCTCTTCAAAGATAATTAAATATAGTGTTAAATGCACTGACCTATCTGAAATTTGGACGTTTTGCAACGAACTACCCGAACTTTGAAAATTCAAAACGGTATACTCAACTTTGAAGAAGGTGCAAATAGCTACCTCCGTCTAATTTCCGACGAATTTCCGTCAAGAGTTGACGGAAAATTGGACGGAGGTAGCTATTTGCGCATTCTTCAAAGTTGAGGTAGCCCGTTTTGAAGTTTCAAAATTCGAGTAGCTCGTTACCAAACGTCCAAAATTCAAGTACGTATTTGAACCTTAAATATATAAGAAATGTAGATATTATATTATTAGAATTTAAATATACCTTAAATGTTGATACGGTTTGGGGGCCACAAATAAATAAATAATAATAATAATTTACTTCGTATTTTTCCTGATGTGTATTGTACACGCTAAATTTTTTTTTCTACTTTAAGAAACTGATATAAAAACAACAGGTAATTTCTAAATCGGGTAAGGGACAGAATAAAATGAAACGAAGGGGACAAATGCAAGAAACTATCATTTCCAAGAATGGAAACAAATCTTGTCAGCCCACAACAACAGATCTAAAAAATAATAAGAAAAAAAAAACTCTAAGGGCCTCAAAATGTGTATTCTATATTTCTATGATATACATATATATATGTATTTCAAGTATATTAATCCAACAAAAAAAAAACTACTTTTATTTAACGGCCGAAACTACTTTCCTTTACAACAATCTAGAAATGCGACAGCTCTAATGGAACTCACCGGTGACAATGGCGGTGATCTTGCTTGCATCAATCCCTTCAGTGACTTGCTCTGCAGTAGAAGCAGATCCAAACCCGCTTGCTCCAGGCAACCCAGTCATCATCCTCAAAATGTTCATCGCCTTCGACATTGATAGGGTTTTTTTATCTTCAGAACAGTAGTAGAAAGATAACGTCTGTCCAAGAAGAAGAAGAAGCTTTGATTGGTGTCTGTGAGAGAGAGGGAGAAGATTGGGTGAAGAAAGGAAGCATATGCATGACAATTTATGGAGGAAAGAAGGAGGAGGAGGAGGAGTTATTGCTTGGACTGAGACCACCACATCGGCATGTAGACACAGCCAATGAAGTAAAGACACGTAAGAGATTTTGCCAACCGAGACAATGTCATGTCATTATTCGATCGTATTAGTTTTAGAATAATGAGTCGCACATAAGTAAAAACTCATTTACATAAGTTTAGTTGTGTATCTGACCTTAAAATCTATTTGCTCAGTTGTGTATCTGACCTTAAAACCTATCCCTTTATATATCAGTATATATAAGGGTGCTCAAGGTTAGAAAAAACGGATGATGGCGATGCTAAATAGTTAGCTGCCCTACAGTTTAGACAGAGGTCAGTAGCTGTGGTATTATAGGTCATTGTCTGTTAAACTGTGGCGTGTTCTCCCGTTCGGCAGACCGTGATCCAAACCTCATGCAGATCCGCTTCCGTTAAGGCAATCGCTTAATGAGGTAACTTAATTATGTATTATGTTGTGCCCTAATCGATTGCATGTTTCGTATATAAAATCGATCAGATCGAATAAGAGAGAGCATTTTGTAATTGCTTCTAAGAAGTTGTATTTTCCTTTTCTTCTTCTTCATCTCTTTCTTATTACGACCATTACCAGATATCTCCAGTTCCAGTTCCCAGTTCCATCAGTTCGGCAACCAAAATGATGATCAATCCATTACGCATAAAGATTGAAGAGCTACAACTATCTGTCCATATTATATTAATACAGTCTGAACTGAAGAGTCTAAAATTCATTATTTTTTTTCGAAAATATTTTATTTTATGAGAACAATTTTATTTGTGGGTCATGTTTTCATACAAAATTTATGACTGACCAGTTAATAATGTCACTTCATATATTTCTAATATAGTTAATACAATTAAGACCCATAAATAATAAAAATAGTTCTTTTCCAATTCACTAAAGTAAGACACTCAAAGGGTGTTAACTATCATAGGGGCTAAACTCACCTTTGAAAAAATAAAATATGGTTGATAATCTTTTTGCATGATCTATCTACCCAACCACCCTCTACAAGCAACTATAAGCTTACTACTTTAAGAAAGTTGGGTTGACTTTTCATCATCTATAGAGTCTTAGTTGGTGTGTTCTATATGTTGATTGAGTAAGGCAAGTTTGTAAATGTAAATAACCATAATATATAGATATGTATAGGAAAATGTCTCCGACACTTCATGGTTCAGTGCATCGCTAGTGGTACCATAATTTGCATGTCAAATTTATTTTGCATATTAATCATTAAACTCTCCTAATATTACAATTTCCTTCAAAATTTTACTTGTTATATATATATATATATATTGTATCACGTTCTTCAGTAGAACTCAGTCCGGTGCGTCCCGAGTCGGTTCTCTTGCTACTCTGATGACCTGCATGGAAGCAAAGTCTGGGTGTTCTCGTTATTTTCCCTCCGATTATTAAGTGAATCGAAGGTTCGTTGGTGGAGAGAGTAAATGTTAGGGAGAGTATTCAATGCTACATTAAGAAGTAAAAAAGTGGTATGTGAGAGTATTTATAAACCCTCACATCTAACCTAACTAGGGTTAGACCTTACCATTGTCGTCTCAGGTGTCATTTGACGATCTAACCATGGTTGAGTGCTCATTAATATGTTGAATGACATGTGCTTTTGCATACTGTCCTTTTTGTCAAGCTTGTCTTTGTCATCCATAAATGGTCGTAAATAGGTGAGGGGGTGTCGTATTGTAGGGTGAAAGTACTCAATTGTCCCCCTGATATGCATTGTACCTTGTGTCATCTTGTCCTCCATAAGGGGGGCCTATGCTGAGAGCTTCGGGGCGAGTAGGTTAGTGGCGCGCCTCTTCAGCAATAATCTAATATAGGTGCAAGACGTGGGTTGTCGGGGCGTCCTGCTGGCTGAGTACCTGAGCATTGCTCTACCTTAGGTTTGATAGGGCTTGGGAGCTAACGTGTGTGCACATGGCGTCGCCCAAATGTTACCCAAGGCGTCGCCATTATCCATGGTAGAGCGGCGCTAATAGATCCTCCGATTAATTTCTCAATCGTGTCACCCGAGAGATGAGGGTTAATGCTCAACATATATCATTACCCACTTATTACACAATCAGTAGATACCTATCTCTTAAATTTTATCAGAGACATAAGATTTGAAATCTACTTGGCCATGTTCAGTAGCTAGGTCCCCTCCTATGGAAGAGCATCACATTACTATCTACGATTATTAAGCTATCACGTTTAGACTTTTAGGGTTTAACTAATCTATAGAAGAAGATGAAGGGGGTATTAAATATATGAGGTGCTAGCAGAGAGGTTCGGTATTAGTGTTCGGTATTGTAGTCTGATTAATATGTAATAGTAAATTATGTATTAATGTACGCGTCTCGCGGTTCAACCTCTGCGGTGAGGTTGCCGGGGTGTGTGGGGGACGGGAGCCCCCCACCAGAAGGCGGGGTTCGGGGCAGCATACTGTACTGTATTTCTCAATGTATACGTATTTTGTAACAGTAACCATCATCAATACAAATGAGTCAAACCGCATGGATGTTACCCTAATTTGGGTGTTACCACGGAAATCAATTTCTCACTCTACCTCTCTTTACTCTCTCTAGAATTTGGTGATTCTCTTCATCATAATTCAGTGTGTTCATGGAATCGATCCTAACAATTAGGTGAATACGAGTTATAATTCTAATGAATGGATTTTGAAGAATTAACTTTAAAAGCATGATGCCACATTTTTGTGCATATTCATGCATGGGAAGTAATTACGTAGAATTCAATTCTAGATGGGATTTGGGAGTTGAGAGTTTTGATAGGTGAGAAAAATGGCATCAAGCCATCAACATGATGGCTAGCCATGCCTTATTCATGGCGAAAATGATTGATAGTCCATGTCATATGCATGCTATTATTACGCGTATCTAGTCGTGTACCAATTTATTTAGGTTGACATTGAAGTGAGTTCCTACAATCTAGTCAATAGCAATAACAATTTATTATTTCATCTCTTAATACGATGTCCTACGCTATGGCCTATGAGTAATAATGATTCTGAATGTAAGAAAATAATAATATGTTTAACTGTACGTTTTGACCGGGCTCCAAACAATGTAGTAATACCTTTTTCGTAGTGGTTGTAAATTCAAGGTAGACTCAATTATTTGGGGACATGATATCACAAAAACTATGGTAAACAAATTATTTATTTGGAACCGAAATTTATTTGAAACCGACACTTAGGATAGGTTCCGGGTAGCAATTTTAATAATAGAATAGAGTTCGAGAAATTTTTTAACATATATTTTCAGTTTTGGTCCCGATCCAGGTGATTTTTTTTTCCGGATACCCTATAATGTTAGTACCTCTTTTTGTAGTGTGTAATTTATATATATATATATATAATCGGTTTGGGTAGAAACATGAAACATGGTACCCCTACAACTGAAGTTGGTGCTGTCATTGATTGAGTGGGGAAATGGATTGGAAATTGCATTGTCAATTCACTATTTTGTTCAAAATGGTCTTTAATTACTGATGTGAAAGTGATCATTTATTGAAGCAATTGGTCTGTCTTGGTAGGCCGATGAATTGAATGGCAACTGGTTCATGTTGGAAAGAGAATGTTGTCACAATCAAATCCAATTCAGAGTAGCCTTATCTCCTACAGGTTCGATTTATTTTTTTTAAAGTAAGGATTTTACTTCTTTTTTTTTTAAATTTAGAAAGTAAGTATAAATTTTATTTTTTTAGAAAAATAGGTATACGCGCACTCCGGGTAACGTGTATTGGACATACGAGCACCCCTGGGTGGCGCTATTGAATAAGCGTCACTCAAAGTGCCGCTAGTGTCCATTTTTTTTTTTTTAAAAAAACATTTTTTTAATACTGATCACTCGATATTTAATTAAAAATAAAATTATATATCTATTAAAAAAAATTTAAAAATTATAGTAAGTAGATATTTTAATTGCGATTCAAATTATACCAAAAATATTAAATTTGGATTTACGGATTGACTGTAGTCACTGTACGGCATGCCGTAAGTTGAGATATAAAAATTTTACTTAAAAAATTATAAGTCAGACCATGTAAGTCCAAACTCAACACGGTTAACCTCATTTATGTTGTAATTCAATTATCTATCTAGGGTAATTTTTTTGATTGGAAATATAGTGATTTTGTAACCTAACATCGTTCGTTTTATAATTTGATCGAAATAATTTTATTATGTACTTACTCAAAAAAAATCAAAAATATTACGGTGCGTAGATAATTTAATTACAAATTAAATGACGCTAACTATGTGTTAATTTTTTTTACTTTTAGACTGACTATATAATACGTTACGTAAAAAACTCTACATATGATACAAAAACTTCCAAATAGTGTTTAAACAGTAACTTCACTGTTCAAAATACTATTTGAAAGTTTTTGTATCGTATATAGAGTTTTTTACGTATCGTATTATGAAGTCAGTCTAAAAATAAAAAATTAGAAATTCTAATAGGGTCAAACATATGTAGAGCAAACTTAGTTCTAATAGTCTCAAACAAAAGCATAGCAAAATTAGCAAAAAAGACAGAGCATTCCAGTGGTGAGCTGACAAAACAAAGACAGTCAACATAAGGATTTTCAACAATATCCTAAGTAAGTTAAAATTTAAGATCCCACTGTTTAATTTTCTGTTTAATTTGAGGAATTCTCAACGATCATGTATGTTCTCTAATAAATACAAGTCTCACTATACAAATTAGCACCAATATATTAGTACTTAGTAGTTAAAGTCCTTTAATGATCTAGAAGTTGGAAACTCTTCTCTCAAAATAATAACCACGATATTGGGTAAATAAAAAGTGATGATATTTTGTATTATATCTTCACAAGCATCTTGAGTGTGACGCCACCTAAAATTGAATGGCAACATCAATGCAGTAGATGGATCCGCATGGCTAGTCTAGGTAACCTAGGGAAAAGGATTTATCAATATTCTTGGGTGGTCCAATAATATTATAATAGGGTTAGGGGAAAATGTGGACCCATACCCAACTTCTCTCGATCGGACAAGAAAATAAGTGAATCATCGACCACCCAGTCAGTCAATTTAAGTGGGCCTCGCGCTCGAGATGGTTTCATGATATTGGGCTCTTTAGTTAGCCTAACTCATAATGCTTTTTTTTGGACAAGGTTAGTATCAACCACGTGTTTGGACAGATTCGGGATTGCCGCAAAACTTGAATAATTTCTTTTTGACTAATATGTATTTACGTGGTTGAATTACCATTTTAAGAATAATGATGACTAATGGAGATTTATTTTCACTTCAACCATATAGTTTATTTGAAAAAATATAAACTCTTTAGCCGTTTTAACATGAGATTGGATATGTTTATTCAAAAAATAAGGTCACCCAAGAAAGGATTTCCATCCAAGTGAGTTGGATTGATCCTAATCCAGAACATGAATAGATTAAACTCAATACGGATGACTCCAATTTAGGAAACACAAGACACACGATGTGCGAGATAATTGTTGGAACAAGTCAACAGAGCAAGATGCAGAATAAGTAAATAAAGTCATAAAATCAGGAAATATTGTCAAAAGTATACAGCATTATTGTCAAAAGTATACAGTATTCTAGTGTAATGATGATTATAACTTCTAGATAAGTAGATAAAAGTTGCATAAGAATACTAGTGCTGAAATGAAGTAATTGAGTTGTAATTTCCAAATATGAATGTCAGACTTACCTGTTTTAACAAGAATGAAACAAGAGAATCCAAAGAATCATTGATACAACAAATAGTCTAGTGACTCAACTTTCGAAAATACAACATTGGTTGATGGTGGAGTTGAAATAATACACTTTTAATATAACGCCCCAAAAGTATTAAACTTGAATGTCGGGAATGTTATAGTGGATACACCACTTAAATATTTAATTGTTGATTGAAGAACACTCATATTGAACTTCAACAAATTAAAGATTCAAATTTTAAATGGAGTGACAAACCTCTTGCAAATAATATTGATAGAATGAATGAACATTTTACCAATACGCTAAAACCGTCTTTTATTTATGAATCAGGAAAAACTCTCATGACCTGAAGTTTATTAAAGGTCAGCAGTTTGGTTTTGCTTAGAATCGATCGTTTTAAGGTCAAATGATGAGACTTTGCAATGGATGAATTACCCAAGAATGAAGAACAAATCCAGAATCGAATCATCAACAAGGAACATGTTATCGAATCTGAGAAATATACTAATCTCATTTTGAGAACAAACAAAACACTGTATTAACCTAACCTTCGATTGGAACAGTACATCAACAAAGAGTTAAGCCTAACCCTAATCACACCATCTAACTAGTCACAATCCATCAATATCATCAACAGAAGAAGTAACTAGCATAAACAGATTCCAATGAATATCATTTTAGGGTTTCCCCTACCAGCATCTGCTCGCACTGATCTTAACCTCCGAATCCGTACAGAGTCCTGCCCTGTCTCTTGAGAGCGTACACAACATCCATGGCGGTGACAGTCTTGCGGCGAGCGTGCTCAGTGTAGGTTACAGCGTCACGGATGACGTTCTCGAGAAAGATCTTCAGGACTCCACGGGTCTCCTCGTAGATGAGGCCGCTGATACGCTTCACGCCCCCTCTGCGTGCCAGACGGCGAATAGCGGGCTTAGTGATACCCTGGATGTTGTCGCGGAGAACTTTTCTATGCCTCTTAGCTCCTCCCTTTCCGAGCCCCTTGCCTCCCTTTCCACGGCCAGACATTTGCTTAGAGAATGATCGAAACGGAGGATTAGGAGTAAAACGAAATTAGGGTTTATGAGTTGCTATTGTCAAAACTGAATGATGAGAGGGGGAGAATATATAACGTCGTGGCTGTCTGGGGGTAAGGATTGAAGTGGAAGAGAAGCGATTCGTTGCCGTTGGATTGTGTTATTATCAACGGTCAACTAAGACGATCTGCGGGTTCAATTAGACTGGGTTTTGACCGTCGATGTTGTTTTATCAACGGATGAGAGATACTTTTGTTGCAAAGCATTTTGTTCAGATCGATGACGTGGACAATTCTTTGCTTAATTTAGTTTGTTTGTGTAAAAGAGACACATTGCTAAGGCTATTTTTTTTCCTATCACTAATTGTATCCTAACATAGTGACATGTTGTTTTTACGGAATGAAAAAGCAATTCGGCTTATGAATTCCGTAAGAAGTTGTTCTTTTCGCGGAATTGCAAAAATTTGGCTTACGAATTCCGGGCGGGGTAGGCTTAGACATTCCGTGTGAAAAGCTCGGAATTCCTAAGCCGAGCGCGCTAGGAATGAGGAATAGGAGGCGAAATGACCGAAATGCCCTTACTTTAAAATTTATATTAATTCAACAATTTTATCTTAATTAATAATTAATTAAATAATTTATTTATTTTATTATTAATTAATTATATTATAAGTTTTTATTATTCTTAATTTTAAAATTAATTAATACAAATTATATATATTATATACTATACATATACAAGGAGGGGCAAATATGTCATTTTACCACATTTCATTCCCTTTCCATACATAATTCCACCAAATAAACAACATAATTCCTTATTCCATTCCACCAAAGATCGAAGTATCCAAAAGTACGGGTAAAATAAAAAAATGGGTTCAAATTATGGTTGGATTTTTTTTTTTTATTGAAACTGTTTTTTGGACCGTTCGATCTATAAATATAAAGACCGTAGAGTCTGGTCTAACCGTTTATATGTATATAATTTTATATATTATATTAATTAGTATAATTAATAAGTGAATACAAACAAATAATAAAATTGTTATTTAATAGTTATTTTAGATGTTTAATCGATTCCGAAATTTATGTAAGCATTGTTAAATCGAGTTTTTTTGTTTAATTTGATTTTAAATACGTATTTTGGTTTTGAATATTTTATATTTATTTTTCGGTTTAAACCAACAAATCGGTCTGAAAATTTGAAATTCGAATGGACGGTTTATTTTTCCTTATACGGTATTTTGGTCAGCTTTTTTTTGAAGAAAATATAGGTACCCGACCGAAATAGTATAAAAATCAGTCCGGCCGGTCCGGTTTCACCCCTATCCAAAAGAAGAAAGCGAGATAAAGGGGTTGGGAGTAAAGATACTCAATCTGAATGACACAACTCATGCAGAGTCCGTTTTACAATCCAATCCGCGATTCTAGTTATATGCACCCACTCGATATGATCAATGGTTCTCGGCAACGTTATCGCGTTTGATAAAATGGAGTATATCCTCCATGCGAAGTTCTGTCCATGAAGATGGTTAATAATCATTGTTGCATCCGACTCGATGATGACGTTTTGCCACTTATTTGCTGTGGCAAGTCGGACACCCTCTAGTACCTAGTACTGCACTTGCTTCAATTTTCTCTGACGAGCCTCCCACGACCTTCTCATGCCGACCACCTCGAATGCAGCCAGATCGGTCTCGAGCTATTACTCCAACTCTGACCCTCTAGGCTATTTTGTAAATAGACATTTATTTGTTCTTCCACTATTAACAAAACTGCTATGTCTCCTCAAACCCGGCCCTTTTGTTTGCAGACATCTCCGAAATCGAATTGAAGTATCCATCTGCTCCATCTGTGCTTTCTTCAACACGATTTTCGATTGAAGTATGTTTAACTATCCATCTTCGTAATGCTATTTAGATTAATGACTCGTTTGAAACATTTTCTCATTGTATTTGATTTCTGCTATTTGGGATTGAATCTCGATTCAGTTAACCTCACCGGAATTGATTTATTCACTTGCTTCTATGAACTTTCTGCGTTGATACTTGGCTTGATTTGCTCGCTTGCTTGGCTCGCTTAAATGATTCGCTCGCTTAGAGTCAACATTTTTAATTCAATTTAGAGAATGTTGAGATAATGAATTCCTGCCTTGAATTCACTTATCAGTAGACATAATTTGCTTGAGATTAGTTTGGATTTGCCACCACTGGAGGCTGGAAGGTGGTTACTGTAAATAAGTGAATGATAATTTTTCGTTAGCTCTACCCAACATGTTGTGGCTGTAGTTTAGTGGTAAGAATTCCACGTTGTGGCCGTGGAGACCTGGGCTCGAATCCCAGCAGCCACAAATTTTAGTATTTTATCTCACCCGTTTTCTGAGAGACGACGTCGTGGTGCTCTCCGCTACCTCTCACACTCAAAACGTAAAAGACGGACGAATCAAATTGAAGTCAGCAAGCAAAAACTGAAAGAACGGCAGGAGCCTTCCTTCATTGCAGTCCCTATACTATCTTCTTCCGCAGCGAGAAGCCACAGTAAGATCGATCTAACTTTGATCTCTTTTCCCTTCAAATGTTGATCCAAGGAATTTCCTTTCTGCTATCTTTACAAAAGTCTGATTTGCTAGGACAAGCGCTTGGTCTAGATCGTTGATCCATTGATTTCCCTTCTTTCGAAGAACAAATGATCGATTTCTGTGTAATTGCTCTGTTTCATTGATCTCTAATCCATGAATCCAGAAATTTTAGTTACAGTAATGTTGGATCCTCCAATTTTCGTCCTCCTCAAGTTCTAGTCTTTTTCTTGGTTGCTAGCTATCGCTTAGGTAGGGTGATCTGATCTTTAAGGTTAGAGCTGGGTGCAACAGTACAGAGGTCATGCAATTGGTGCTATCCGCAATTCGATCCATATATGAGCAATGAGCTTGCTGCTGCCATCCCTTTTCGATTGGCGAATAGAGACAGTGTTTGTAGTGATTCATTAAAGGAGATCTCTTTTGAATAGTACTGAATCTCGAAGTAGACAACATATATATGTATATATATATTAGTTGCTACGTAGCTGCATTTTCTGATCTGGGGTTTGCTTATGGTTAGTGGACCATATGAACTGCGAAGTAGAACTTGTCCACACTTATTCAGCAAATCCAGATTTTTTACATTGCATTTTTCATCTCGATCCTCCATCGCCTATGAACAGAGAGTGATGAAAACTCATGCCTTGCCCTGCCATTGTTGATTATGCTCAACCAGGAGGTGTCTGTCTGCCCATACACTATACACAACATTACTGAATTCTGATAGTATATTGATGTCAAATCATAATGTGCATTATTGAGAGTGTTTTGAATCTGATTGAGGGTTTATACTTTTATAGTGAATTGAGGTAGATTTATTCTACCGATCTATATACTACCCAGTTTCTTTCGCTGTGAAATTCAGTTAGGCCTATTTAAAATGCATGGTTGATTTTCTGCATATTATTTCTTCAGCAGTTTCATTTCCTCATATCTTTGGTATAAGTATATATTCAATTCCATTACTCGCTAATGCTGATCTTTGTAAAATCATGCAGATGATGACCGATCAGGACTTGGGTTTCTTTGCCACATTTCTCGGCATCTTCATCTTTGCTTTGGTCATATCCTACCACTACGTAATGGTAGAGCCGAAGTATGACTGAGCATTCCATAATCGATTTTCCAGAAGCAATGCCGTTTCCTGAGTTAGAGAGATGTTAGTTCGTTTAGTAACAGAACAAACATTTTCTGTGTCGTTTGATACTATACAACCGAAATGAGATTGTTATGAGAATACAGTTTTTGTTATGCTCTATGCCATAAGCCATATGCATGTTTTATCGCATCAATAGCTTTGTTCAAAGTCGGTCTGAGCATGTCCGACCACGAATAAGTAATGGTGTTTATATGTGTTGGATTTAGGTTAATGGGTCGCCCATAAGTGAGAGCCCATTCAGGTAAGCCCGGTATGTGATACTGGCCATAAATCCTATCCCTATATATATATATATATATATATGGGTGCTCTCCTTAGAATAAAGAGAGATCAGAATCAGATAGCCGCCCACAGTTTAGACAGAGATCAGCAACTGTGGAAACCTAGGTCACTGCCCGTTAAACCGTGGCGTGTCCTCCCGTCCGGCAGACCGTGATCCCAACCTTATGCAGATCCGTTTCCGCTTAGGCAATCAATCAAGATAGCCGCCCACAGTTTAGACAGAGATCAGCAACTGTGGAAACCTAGGTCACTGCCCGTTAAACCGTGGCGTGTCCTCCCGTCCGGCAGACCGTGATCCCAACCTTATGCAGATCCGTAACTTAATTATATGTGATTATGTTTTACCATATAGATTGCATATATATTACATAATCCAACAATATGCAAAGATACTACCGATCAAGTGAGGAACAGCTATAAATGACCACTTATCTCACCTCCAGTGATTACAAATCGAAGCTCCAGATTTATGTGATATCGATCGAAGCTCCACTGAACTCAAAGTATGCTGATGGGAGGAGAATTAACTAATTTATTATTAAAATAAAATTTTAAGAGTTATTTTTTTTTTTTGGGTAGAAAAATTTTAAGAGGTTAATCACTACTATATATATAAGTGAATCAATGTCAGTTGTGTCAATGCCAATGGGCCCTCATTATTTTGTCACGTAATCATCCATCTTCCTCAATCATTGGCCCCCCATCGGTCTTTCTTTCCATACAGCCAAAGAACCACAAACCCCCACCACGACGGCCATGGCCAGACCCAGAATCAACCACTGAACCCTTCACTTCTCAAAAGCCATCAACTGATCAACACCGCCGCAACCGCTTACGTGTGTATTTACTTACAGTTACAGGTATGGATATGGAATACGCTCCGACACCCATCGCCGCCCTCTTTTTCCCGCCGCCGTTCCCAACCTCTCCCAAGGCCGTTGACCTATCGCCTCTCGAGTTCATCCTCGCTCTTCTAGCGATCATCACCATCCCCATCCTCATCTACGCCTTTTTCTTCACCATCAAGTTCCCCGGCTTCAGCCGACGGAGCTCCGGAAGATTCTCACACGACAGCGGGGCCCGCGGCGGAACCGGAGAAGAAGACACCCTATCGGGGCTGAAGTTCAGAAAGGACGCCGATGCTCACATCGGTGGCGAGTGTCCCGTGTGTCTGTCGACTTTCGTGGAGGGGGAGGAGATCAGGCAGCTGAGCGCGTGCACGCACACATTCCACACGTCGTGTATCGACCCGTGGCTGAGCTCCCATTCGAACTGTCCCATCTGTCGCGCTGTGGTTGTTGTGAAGCTTCAGAGCTCCACTACCTCCGCCGCCGCCGCGAGGACCAGGGGAGGAGGAGACACCGATCACCACCAAGGGCTACCGGATGCCGCCTTTCTTGTTTAGTCTCTACTTTTCTTCTTTCATGGGATTTATTTTCCATTGTTTGTCATCCATAGATAAAAAAAAAAATGAAAAAATAAATTCAGTTACCCTTATTTGATTCAAGTTGGAATCTGCAAGGGGACGTTTGGTTCGCATACTAAATTGCATACGTGTATCATGGTGTATATAGTGCCATATCTAAAGAATAAACCATGATATACAGTATTTTTTTTTAAAATCAATTAATTAGAGATTTGGGTGCAAAAATGATAGTTTATGGTATATTTAAAATTCATTTTTATTCATAAATTTGTTATATGTGAGTATTGAATTATTATTTTAATGGGCACACGAATGTTTACTTTTTTAATAAGTAAATACCAATTAACTACCTGAACTTTTAACGTTTTGCAACGAGCTATCCGAACTTTGAAAATTCAAAACGTGCTACCTCAACTTTTAAGAAGGTGCAAATAACTACCTAGCTCCGTCCAATTTTTCGTCAACTGTCATCAGAAATTGGACAGAGGTAGCTATTTGCACCTTCTTTAAAGTTCAAGTAGTCCGTTTTGAATTTTCAAAGTTCGGGTAGCTCGTTACAAAACGTCCAAAGTTCAGGTAGTTACTTGGTATTTAACCCTTTTAAATATGTAGCGTAATGTTTATGTGATTTAGATTTAGTTAATTTTATTAGTTTGTTGTGGAAATGCAACTATTGATGGTAAGTATGAAGATTTTTTAAAGCATAATAATTAATGTGTAGATTTTGAAATCTGATCCTATGATATAACTGTTGTCCAACAAAACATATGATATAACTTGTTGTCAACAAATTGATTGTGCGTTTCGTACGAGACACATTTTGATGTTTAACAACTCAGCAACTAGATGCGTCTACCTACCAAGATATAGAATATAAGGATGAAGTTGACACTTAGTTTAAGTTCGAGGACAGAATTAGATAAAACCTTTCTATGATATCCGAGTCTCCGGCAATTCAAATCGCACATGTCCAGTCCCCTCCCAGAAGCGACGGCGACTATTCGGTCTGATCCTCCGTCGAACTCCACCGGCAGGCACAAACATTCTCTCATCCTCAGAAGACTACCAGAACACAACCATGATCTCCATTACATCAAGTGGGACAACCCTAAAAAGAGACCAAGCAATAATAAGGATCCTTGTTTAGGGTGTCAATTCGTGTTATAGGTCGACTCATGGATCATGTCAGTAATTGTTTGACTCAAACACGATCAGTGTATTTGTATGAGTTAATTTTTGAAACTCAAACCTGACCCGTGGGTCGGTGGGTCAACCTGCGGGTCAGGCTAACTTGTCAGTAATAGTACTGACAAATGCATGGGTCAGACTAACCTGTTCGACCCACAATCGATTAAAAAACCAGAAACATCCGTAACTTGTCTCATGGGTCTTGGGTTGACCCAAACTAGAAACAACTATGATACATTATTTAATAATATATAATAATTTAATGGGTCACAAGTTGACCCATAAGTCAATACTATTGACCCTAACTTAACTCATGTTTTCACGGGTCATCTATAAATCGTGTCAAAATGACCCGTGAGTCAAAATATCAAACTCAAACACAACCCATGAGCGATAAAATATCTTACTCAAACATGACCCGTAAACGGATCACTCACGGGTTGGGTCAATTTTTGACACCCCTAATTAGGGCTGGCAATGGTGCGGTGAAAAAACCATAACCACAGTTATAACCGTTACTGTTTAATATGGTTAACCGTACCATTATGGTGCGGTGCGGTTATGGTGATGAATTCTCTACCCATAATGATTATGGTTATGGTATTTGAGTTATAACCATGGTTATTTTATAAATATAATAATTATTTATTATTAATAAGCTAATATATATATATTATACTAAATATAAATTACAGCATAAAAGTGAAATCAATTGATGATATTGAGGAAGATGATGATTGATAGAAACAAATACGACAAGTGTGAAATGGTTAGGGGTGTTGAATCATTACTCGTTATGGGTGTTTGTTGAATTTTAATGTTAATTCAGTGGTGTGAATGTTAATGTTGAATCATATGAATGTTGAATGATGTTAGTGCTACATATTTTTATTGTTGGTAATATAGATAGATGTATTTTTTAAAATTAAATTTTCGATCTTTTATTATATTACATGTGGAAAAAATATGGTTATATTGTTATAACCATGGTTAATAACCACGGTTATTTTGATGGTTATGGTATAACTCAAAACCATGATGGGTTCTGCATAGGGTTGTCAATAGTTAGGATATGGTACGAGTATGACAAATACCATAACCATACCATATTTTTAAACCGCATACCATAACCATAACCATTACGAATACAATTTTCAATACCATAACCATTAAAATAACTGTGGTTATTAACCATGGTTTTACCCGTATACTCATATTTATTTCACACGTGTAATATAATAAAAGACCGGAAATTTTATTTTAAAAAAACAAACATAAATCTATATTGTCAACAATATAAATATATAAAACTAACATCATTACATGTATGTATAGTAGTTTCCATTATTTAATATATATTAGTTTATTAATAATAAATAAGTATTATATTTATATAATAACCATGGTTATAACCATAAACCATGGGTATAACTCAAATACCATAAGCATAACCATTATGGGTAAAAAAAATCATCACAATAACCGTACCGCATCATAATAGTACAGTTAACCATATTAAACAGTAATAGTTATAATCATGGTTATGGTTTTTTCACCGCACCAGACGACCCTAATTCTGCATCCCAAAAGAGAGTTGGAATTATGTGATGGTCATAGATGAAATGAAATATAGTTTAGGGATTCATTCGCTACACACATACAACTTCGGCCCAGCCCGTCCCGGAAGAAGAAAATTGATCATCAAGTCCATAGAAGTTACCACTATGAAGTAATTGGTCAGTAATAGAATTAATTACCTTTATGTTAGGTGGTAGGTGGATATCTCATGTCGGTCACACCTCTATTATATTTATATAGCGGTATAAAAATCCGATAGTTTATCATAACAAAAAAAATACTGACAAATAATGGTATTATTATAATCAAGTCTAGTTTTATTTTTTTAATGTATATATCTATTTTAAATAAATTAAATTATATTAAATTAAATATAAAAGAATGTTGTGTTAAATTTAATTATTTTGACGTTTAAAATTAAATTTAGATTGCTGGGTTAAAAATTTAGATTTGTTTACTTTTATTTAGTCTATCATGTTATTTTGACTTTGAGTATTGTAATTAAGAGTAACCTTTTTCAGGTTTATCAACTATTTTTAACATATCATATTCCATATTACAGTTTGCGTATATTATTGTAATTAAAACAAAATTTTGGCCAAAATTATTGTAATAAATTAATTGAGAATAAATAGTATTTTTTAATATTATATTAATTTTCCACACAAAAATACAAATTAATAATTTATCAGAATATAAAATTTGATTTAAGCAAAATTAGCACAGTACGTGGATGAGTAAAATTGTTTAATATTTCCCCCACCAATAAGAGAAAATCATCCAATATGAGTGGCTCGAAGATAGAATTTGTAGGGCCCGAAGATTGCACTCACTCTCTCCCTTCTCACTGTATAATTTCCCCATGCAAAAATAAGATTAGAAACTACATAATATAATAAGCATTAAAATCCGGCTGGACCGACCGACAGATAGAAAAGCAACCGGTCGGGCCGGGCCCTCTTCCCACACTTCGACTATATATATATATATATATATATATATATTATAATATATGTAATTATATAATGAATAAATATATAATCAACATTATCATTCCGGATCGCATAAAATTATTGTTGCAGTTCGAAAGAATGAAGTTTAGATATATTTTTCGAGAAGTAAATACGGTAGCGGACATCATGGCGGGTATGCCACTCAACCAGCGACATGTATTTGAAATTCATAGTTCACCTCCGAAGGATACGATTAGCGCACTCCGAAAAGACGATGTTCGCTCTTCTGTTTCGAGAATTGTTAAAGTTAGCTAGTTTTTTTTTTGAGTTGTGTAATTTGAACTTGGGTGATTAGTTTGTCACTGCGGTTTTTTAATCCATAATTATAAGAAAAAAATTCTCATATCTATTTATATATTTTTTTTGGCCAACAAGATCTATTTATATTGAATGATGCCACCTGACCATGATGAATAATAAATTCATTCAACTATACAAAAAGCATAATCAAGAGTATTTTATCATTGTAAAGTCGTTCAATTTAGTCATTAATTACTACCTTAATCAATATTATTTTAGTAAAAAAATACAAATATTCCTAGTAGCTTTTATCATTCCTAATGACACTGTCTATTACATTCTAGGCTACCTTCTTTATGTCTATGGCTTACTTAAGTGGCTCATATGTAAATAATCAAACTCTCTCTCTCTCTCTCTCTTGCATGAAAAAAGCAGATAGATGGAATGTGCATTAATCTGTATTGTGTTCTTGAGAGAGAGAAAGAGAGATGGCTTTGCTTTTTCTCTCTCAACATCAAAGCATGAAATAAAGAAGCTTATAGGTTAAGGAAGCATATTTATTTCTATCCTTCTCTCTAAAAACCCTAAAAAGCATTATTGAAGAAGAAAATTGTCCTGCACTGCACCATATATATAGTTTTGCCTTAATGCTAACAATATAATTGTGGAGAAGAAAAAAATAATACTCTTGAATATATATATGCGGAAAATTCATGGGTAATTAAGCTAGATTTCTATATATATCAAATTTATAAAATTATGATATGTCTTTTATTTTGAATTAAAATCTCAAATACCCATTTAAATTTTTAATAAAAGAAACTCATTAATATATGTCACTATTTTACAAGTTTAATGTAACTATTAGAGAATAAAATCATAATTAAATCTTTACTTGATATTAAAATTTTAAGACAATTAATATTACATTTGGGTATTAGAGCTTTCATGATTGCAACGTTTCAGATTTAAACAAATGGTGTAAAAAATCGATGCATATTTTTAAAACTTCAAGGAGTATTCACCTGAGATGTATTAAAAAATAAAATCATTTACAATTGAGTGATATAAGGGTTTAGGACTACAGTTAGCATAGTAACTAAACTTATATACAGACAATAATCATCCATATATATATACACCCTTGTACTAAAAGTCCTCTTCTTTATTTTATCTAGGTCTGCTATTATTCTCCAAGATTCTCCCCTTCCTTCTTGATCTCCATCTCTATCTCTCTCTGGTTGATGTGATTCTCCACTATATCAAAAACCCATCAACCTTTCGAAAAGAGAGAATTAAAGACCTCTCTCCCACATAGCAGCCATGGTGTTTTCTTCCATTCCACCTTATCTTGATCCTTCCAACTGGCATCAGCAGGTGATGATGAGCTTCTTCTTCATCCTCTTCCATGGCTATCTTTCTCTTTTATCTCTAAAAGAGAATAACACAGCACTTGGAAAATATATTCTTCTCCTCTACTTTAACTTTGCGTTAATTCTTCTTTCTTGAATATACTTGAAATATTTGGTTTTTAATTCTTTCAACTCTTGTTTCTTTTACAGACACCACCACCACCCAATCATCATCATCTCAATCAGACGGGAGGCGGTACAAACCATCCTCACCACCTCCCGCCGCCGCCGCCACCTCCACCACCACCACCGCCTTCTCAGCCTCATGGTGGTGGCTCCATTAGACCAGGATCCATGGCTGACCGGGCTCGACAAGCCAACATCCCGATGCCCGAGGCACCGCTCAAATGTCCTCGATGCGAGTCCGCCAACACAAAATTCTGCTACTTCAACAACTACAGTCTCTCCCAGCCACGTCACTTCTGCAAGACCTGCCGGAGGTACTGGACTCGAGGAGGAGCACTTAGAAGCGTCCCTGTCGGAGGTGGCTGCCGGAGGAACAAGAGGAGCAAGGGGAGCAGCTCCAAGTCCCCGGCCACCAGCAGTGAAAGATCCGCCAGTGGAGGTGCCGCCGTCAATGGAGTCAGCTCCGGTGTAAGCAGCGGCGGACTTAGCAATGGGTCTGATATTCTAGGGCTTGGAGGAGTTCACCTCCCTTCTTTAAGGCTCATGCCTCCTCTACAATACTTGACTGACTACAGCTCAGGAGAAATGGGTATGAATTTATACTCCGGGATCATGACTCCGTCACTAGGAGGTGGCATCTCGAACTTCTCAGCCTCTGCAACTGCCTCAGTTGGTGGTAGTGGCGGTTCTCTCTTAGGAGGCAGCATGGAGCGGCTGAGGTTAGCTCAATCGTCTCAGTTTCCCTTTCTGAGTGGATCCGAGCCGTACCCTTTTGAAGGAAATTTCGAGCCGTCTGATTTTATGACCCAGATGAGGCCGAAACCGCCGTCTCCTTCACCTTTTACTCAGGTGGCTCCAGTGAAGATGGAAGATAATAACAACCCTAATAACAACAATCCAGAGCTCCACTTCTCTAGGCAGTTCTTGGGAATGATGAATCCACCTGGAAATGATCATCAGTTTCAATGGAACAACACAGCTACTGCATGGACCGATCTTTCTGGTTTCAGTTCTTCCTCGACGAGTAATAATCCACCGTAGAAGAAAATCGAAGATTATAAGTTCATCGTCGAGAATGGTGGTGACTGGTGAGGGCGTACCTTAGCTTCACTTTTGGTCTAATTTGCTTCACCTCAGAACTCAACTCATCATATGATATACACTAAAGTTTGACGATCCAATATATATAACTTAGTTATATTTGTGGGTTAATTAGCTTCAAGCAAATTAGTAACTATGTAAGGATTGACGCATGGATCAAACCCTAGAAATACTTTTATTTGTTTCTTACTTTGTTCGTTTTTTTCGGGTGTTTAAATCACGCGTAACGGGGTGTCTTAGGATTATTATTTAGATAGGAATGTATGGATAATGCTTATTACTTCATATTAGTTATCACCTATAATATACAGTCGTAGTTTTATTTATTTTTTTCTTCTTCGTATGGATACATTACATGGTGTATTTAATTTCTTTCCAAAAAGCTACGACACTGACAAAATGAATTACGAAAGAAAACTTCAGAACAAACACGATATCTTTGTCCATTTTTCAGTTGTTCAAATTAATGGTTCCTCTACATAGTGTCGGTTTTCTATACATATAGTTGTAGACTTGTAATTAATGGGTATATATCTTGGTCTTCAGCCGTGATATTGGTGCTTAAATGTGTACGTACGTGCTTATATAACATAATGTAGTATATTAAATTATTATATCTAGTAATGTACATGGTTGACCATTGAAACATCAAGAATATTCCCTTATGATGTTCATTGTATGGAATTATTATAACAAGAATCATACATATTGTGAGACTTAACATACGCCGTAACCAACTGTCTCAAAAGTACGAACTTGTGAGTGAAGACGATCGGTATACTCTTAAATCATCTTAAGATTCTCTCTTAAACTGATGTTTATGAACATCGGTTTAAACATGGGCATTGTGCTCGACCTCGGCCTTTAATGAGAGTGTATCAATATTTTCAACATCGCCAGGATTTGAACTTGCGCGCTCTGATACCATGTGAGATTTAAGACATACGCATTAACTAACTGTCTCTAAAGTCCGAACTTGTGAGTGAAGGCGATCGGTATATTCTTAAGTCATCTTAACACATATTACGACTTGAATCGATGTGCACCCAAAGGGATACATAACTTAGAATAGACTCTCCTCTCCTTTGGTAACCTTAATTTGGAATCCTTGCTCGTTGAAGAGACAACCCTAACATTTTAATTCTATTAATGGGTCATCTTGACTTACTAGATATGATTAATTTGTAGCATCAGAAGGTATTGGTAATGGTGAGGTATCATCTTTAATTTCATTGTTGGATTAATACCTCATTATAAGTACAAGAGCATGAATCCTATGTATATATGTGGGAGCCTTGCCTTCTCACCACAAAAAAAGATGAATATATTTCTTACATTCTACTGGATTAAAATTTAAAGTTGGATGGATTGTTCTGTATCTGCTTAACCTGACACACACCAACCTCTTTAACCCGACATAAGGTCTAACGTAGTTTCCCTACCAAACTTTAAAAAGATTAGTAGTATAATATATATGTATGTATGTGTGTATGTATGTATGAGGAAGAAAGAAGCTTTAAAAGGAGCGAAAGGAATGTACATATGAACATCGCGCAGAATTCGATACAGACTCTTCTTCAAATAATGACCAAATGTTAGCTTTACCTTGTGTTTCCATCATCCCCTTTAACATTCTTTACATATGGTGGTGGTGTTTAATGTTTGGTTGTCTTTTCTCCCTCCATTTTCCTAAATAAATTACAAAAAAAAGGGAGACAAATATGTAAAAATAAAATAGATTCACCTAGGGTTTAGTAGCTGAACATCCAATGTTTGTCTCAAAAGCATCACCCAATCAGATTTCCCTTGAATATTATCAAATGGGTTTACTCTCAATCATATTGTAAGAAAGTGGGTCATTAGTAAGTCGACTAACTGTCGGATCAGATCGGAAATAACGACCAAACGTATTCTAACTAACTACTAATAAAAATGTAATACTGGCTATTTGTTAAACATTTATTAAAATATAGTATTAATTAAATGTAAATTCATGATATATAGTTTGTTCATTATATGTTATGAAATCCGGGTTTATAAAAGTAAATAATAAATTAGATTAAATAAGTACATAATCAAGCAAACTATGATCTTATGATTGACATGGAGCATAGTCAAAATTGAGGGAGGGAGAGAGAGGAGAACCAAAATATGCTTCTTTTTTTTCTTTGTATTTTAATTGCAAAAAGATGAAGGCGTTGATTGAGTGATTTTGAATAAATTTGGGGGTTAAACTTTAAAACGAGGGAGGTGGAAAGACAAATGACAAAACAACCTCAAAAGACTCCAAAATCTGGTATGGACATTCTTCGGTTTGTCTGAAACACACAAAACCATATATATCAACTGTTTTCCTTTTGCCTTGTTTTATTTGCATAGAAGATAAATAATAATGAGACGTTGGTCTTTCTTTTTCTTTTTTGGTTTAGGGGTTTGTATTGTAGTGTAATAAATATAGTAAAAGAGAAGTGATTTAAATTTAGAAAGTGAACAGTTTGGAAAAAATAATCATATATAATATAGAGGAAAAAATAAAATAATTCCAATTTTAACAACATTTCTAGCAGTACTCATAATTGTTTAGGGTCTGAGTCTCTGAGATTTGTGAGGATAAGGTACATAATTTGATTTACTAAGGTTTGGTCAAAAAGGATGCTCTAGTTTTACTATGATCAGAATTTTCCTTATAGAGCTAAGGATCTTTGACTCCTTTTCTTTCTCTCTTTGGCTTTGGTTTTGGTTCATGCACATATACTATTTTAATTAGGTGTGATAAAAAAAGATTGGTTGGACCAAATTCTCAACAAGTTCGGTCTGAATAGGACTGAGATCGAATAGGATTGAGATTGAGAGGATGGTTTTTTGTTCTTCAATGTCGGATTCGGTCTCGGTCTCAGACTTTTTTTCCAAAAGTCCGACTAGGGCGGGAACGGCCCGACCTTGAAGAAAACCCAAGAAATTCATGGCGTAACCCTTGAAACACTAGTAATTCATGACATTGAAGCATCCAACAACCCTTGGATCGATTCCATAAGGGAAGTGCAACAGAATACGAGAAGCAATACCCAAACTTCGGTGATTTTGTTTTTGTCAAATCCAACTGATTTTTTTTACCAAAATTTTCAGCACAAAACAGAGACCGGACCGAGTCTAGCAAGACCGACTCAGTCAGACTTTTTTGGTCAAAGTCGGTCTCGGTCCTCCAAATATCAAGACATAATTTCGGGCTCGGTCCTGCCTTCAATACTGGCCTGCCCCGCCCATGATCAACCCTAATTTTAGTCGCATAATGGGAATTATATTGAACCGTTATGTTCTTATTATAAGGTCCTAAGATTGAAAATCGAAATTCTACACTATCAGGATAAATATATTAATTAGTATGTTAAACCCTAAAACCTACATATGTATAGTAGTACGTAGAAAGATAGATACATTTATTAAATTTAACTCACTTAGTTAGAGACGAATCCAAAGAGGGATCAATGGGCAATTGTCCCTCTAAATTTTCGATAGTGTACAATTTTATCTTTATAAAATATAATATAATTAATCTTTTGAAACTTTATATTTTCTTTCCTAAATTATTTACTTTACTCTAATTCTTACACCACTGAAAATAATTTTTTAATTTCGTCTCTTTAGCTACTTTCATTAGAGGAAAAAATATATACCAACATACAAAGTGTAAATTTAGATTAAAAATAATAATTAGGTGTACTTTATATTTATTATAAATCAATATCAAGTGACATTATACTAATTAATTTTTTTAAAAAAATATCTATTTACGGCTGTGACTGAAAAATACTTAGCAGCATAAGGAATCTTTGTGAATATATAATATTAATTTCCGTCTTGACTGATCAAATCAAAGTGGAGATTTGGAGAAGGGTACCGTTGAAGGAAGGAATCTTCATGCAATTCTTTAACTTAATTCTTTTATTTTATTTTCCCAACCAAAAAATCTGCGAACCAAACAAACCCTTAACTAAAGTAAGCTCTGCAATTTGCATAGAATTATAATTAGGCATCAAATACACATGATTTTTTCATGCACCGGAAATTAATACCCGGTAAAGTTGTACACGGTAATCATAATTAATGAGTTTATTTTAAGTGTTCAAAAAAATAAATATATTCTGCTTTTATTCGATTTGGTTTGTTTATATTTGATCATACTTTAATTAATAAATAGTTGCAACATGTTTGCATTTATTTATTAGGGTTTTTAGAACATTCATGAAGTTTTAATTTTTATAAAAATATCACTAATTAAAGTTGGTTTCCTACTCAAGTTGCTAGATTTAGGGGTGACTTTCTCACACAATACGATTAACACATTATCATTATGTATCTAAATCACTTTTAAATGCTTAATTACAATTAATAAATATATTAAACACTTCTGATATGTAAATATAGAAGTATACATATTTATTTATTAAAACAAAACATCTCATATAAATGCTATATATATATATATATGTGTGTTATTCCACACTACCCCCGCCATATACAGTATATGTAAAATCAAGATTGATACGATCCAAACGTGAATTATACAAAAAGGTGTTTTGTGATATCAACTCATCCTTCTAAATGCACAACTTAATTGACCCGGAATCCTATTTTTATTGAACACGGCCTCCATGAACAAATCTGTAATGATAAAATCGACCGTGTCATAGGATATGCCTTAGCCTTTTTTGGTAGTCATGTCTTGTTTTTTAAAGTATAATAAAATCTTATTGTTTTGTAAGTAAAGAACACACGGTAGATCACGTCAGGTTCCATAAGGGATGGATGCCATTATCTATATATATAATATACAATCATATTTTGACTACAACTTTGTCTAGCTCGTAATTGATGGATACTTGGATACGCTGTCGTTTGGCCTTTTGTTGTTCACTGAAACATATTGACAGGGGGCTGTGAGTTCTCTATTTGTATAGTTAAAGTAGGGCTATTTGTATAGTTAAAGTAGGCATGACAATCGTGTCGTGTTTAAACATGTTTTGTGTCTAAATGGATAAGTCTTAAACGTGTCTCAAAACTTCAAACACAAACACGACACGATTATTAATTGTGTCTAAACGTATAAAAATTGTTTAGACACGGGATCCGTTAATGTCAAAATCATATAAGTTTTAAAGCAGATATATACATAAATACATATATACAAAGTAAGCTCTTCAAAGTTAAATATTAAAAAATAGATGAGTATTTCAATATTTTATTATTATTATTATTATACTTAAATGTGTTTAAACGTGTTACATGTATACATGACACAATTAGACACGATTAATTAATCGTGTATAATCGTGTTTATACAGATATCTGCAGATCTGATGTGTTTAGACATGATTATTAATCTTGTCTAAACGTATAAGAGTTGATTATACACGAGATTCGTTAACGTCAAACTTATATACGCTTTAAAGCAGATCGTGTCGTGTCATTTAATCATGTTGTGCTAGGGTTTCTATAGGTTATGGTTAATACGACCAAAATATATGTAAACTACATGAAACCATATAGAAGAATCAAGATTACTCTTTCTATATATATCTCCATACCAACTCATGTATGACAATTTTCTTGCAAATGAAGTTATATTTCATTCACATGAATGCATTGTTATCTAGGGTTTGCTTTTCTTCTCTATGATGCCCTCGACCATACAAAAGACAAATGAAAAAGTGAGCGTCGTCCATTCAATCATATAGGATGTATAGTGACGCACGTCTTAGCTTTTTGGAGGAAGAAAGACAATGTTTTTTTTTGTTAATTCATTGCTAAGCAATTTTATCTTTTCAAAAGTGGATTGATTGTGAAATATGAGAGCAATAATTAACCAAGTGCATGGATGTGCAGTGTCCATGCAGCACTTAGGCAACAAAGTTGAACGACCTACAAGGACAGAAAGAATCTCCTTCTTTTTCCAAAGATATAAATGAATCCACTACTCATCTTTTTACCTCTAGGGTTTGGATAATGTATATACAGCTCCCTAATTATATGCATATGCATTTTTGTGTTAACATTTTAAGATAAATATGTTAGGATCGATTTCGCAACACACGCGGAAACTGATGAAGAAAAACATGAATTGAGAAAGATTTCTGGGAAAGCTAGAGAGAACACGTGAGAGAGTTTTACATGGTAACACCTCTTTGAGGTAACCTTCACGACGGTTTCAGTATATATATCGATGATTGTTCTTTCTCTCTTGTCACAGAATATATGAATGGAGAAATGTATATATAGACAAAACTATGACTAAGTGCAAAACTCCAACTTGAACACGTTTTCTTGCACAACACGTTTTTCAGCTTGCACCGTCCAGCCGCCCGTGTTGACCACCGTTCAACCACCCATGTGCACCGTCCAATCTCATAGAAACACATCTACAGAAGGCAAATTGAAGTTTTGCACAACCCCATTTTCCCAACATCAACACATTTTCTCAACATATCTGTTGTATTCTTCGCACCCTCTATCTTCTCTAAGCACAAGTCGCATTCTTCCACTGAGGTTGAACTACGAGACACATGAAAATTAATATATAAAAGAACATGATCAGACTCCACAACCTAACAATATATAAGTTAATTACACTTGTACGTGCTTGATTTATAGGATTCTTCCACAGGAGAAAAGTGTGTGGTGTGATGTTTCATGAATAGTCAAGCAAAGGCTACACTGAAGTGATGTTGATAAAGGCTAAGGTATTTGTCGTGGACACGTTTTATCATATGCATGTATGACCTACCACATCAGGACGGGGTGATCTCAATCTCTAATGGGCGGAGCCAAGATTAGAGAAAAAGGGAAGTCACCATCGATAATGGATAATAAGTAAATAAATAATCAAGTTATGGAGGGGAAAGGGAAAAATGCATGGCAGTTTATGAGCTATTAATGGCCTAAAGGCCCAATGATATGCATATATATTTATGAACCATGAACAAACACAAACATGGCTATTTAAGTTACCTTCATCCATATGATTAGGTGTTATAAAATAAGACTCGCTGAACTAAATTTCCGACAAGACCGTCCTGAATGAGACCGAAGCCGACTAGATCCGAGACTGAGCAAACGATTTTTTTCTTTAAGATCGGGCTCAGTCTCAGACTTTTTTTCCCAAAAGCCCGACTAGGACCGGACTGACCCAAACCTTAAAGAAAATCTTAGAAATTCATGGTATAACCCTTGAAACACTAGTAATTCATGACATTGAAGCATTCAACAACCCTTGAATCAGTTACATAAAGGACTTGCGATGGAAGACCAAAACTTCGGTGATATTATTTGGCTAATCCAATTGTGTTTTTTTTACCAAAAATTTTGGTCAAAGACCGAGATCGGCCCGAGTCAAGCAATACCGACTTGGACGGGCTTTTCTGGCCAAAGTAGGTCTCGATCCTCCAAATAACAAGACCGAAATTTTGATCTCAATCTTGCCTCCAAGACCGGACAAACCCGCCCATGATTAGCCCTACATATAATATAATGGGGAACCAACCCCAAATAGTAAAGAAGAATCTACATTAAAATATCATCCATAAATATATATTTTAAAAAAAAACAATTCAATAAAATTGCCTTGCTTGCCTGCACCACTTTTCAAACAAGAAACAGAACATTATGGGATGAATGTTAGCATTTCGAGTAATATTACGAGCTGATGAGCTGTCTCCTCAAACAGGAAAGCAGTAACGAGACTCCGTAACTATTCTCATCTTGTCCTTTTTGATGTTTTCTTGCATCGTAAGCAACCAGAGAAAGAGTGCGAGGCTGAGGAAGACACATTTGGTTCCTTCGGTAACTAGTGGCTGACCTTCTTTCTGCTTCAAGAAAGTAACCCAGGGAAGGAGCAGCAGTATCAATGGCTACAGCGTCTGTTGTTAGCTTGGAGCAAAGGGAGAAGAACCATGACTTGGAGTTGGAAGATGATCTAGAGTTCTTTTTGCCTATGGAAGGATCCATTGTCCGGATTCTTGATCTGGAAAGCTCTAGGATGTTCCGGACACCGAGTAGGCTCCCAAGTGTGATGCTCTTGTCATGGAAGAATGATCCAGTGGACTACAACAATAAACGGCTAAATCATAAGCATTTTGATCTGAAGTGTAACAGAAACATTTTGTCTAACATACATAAAACTAGGCTTATGCCATTCGTTCCACAATGCAATAAGAACTTCTCCTCAAGGTATGCCTTTTGAGTGAGTTTCATCAATTGTGAAAGATCTAGAATTTAAGAGATCTGACAGACACCAGAACCAGATGCAGTACTAACGTAGAGTTACATGCTGTGAATGATCTTGCAGGATTAGACAGTGGATTAAGCCCAAGAAGAGGTAATGTAAGTTAAATCTGGTCAAATGTGGTCCATATAATATTTGAACAAAACAGATACAGCATAATGGCTTCAGAGCCATGTAGCACTACATACATAAGCAGAGACAAGTGATAAGATCTTAAAAATGGAAACTTTTTCACCTATATCTGCATAATCTGTTGATAAAAGGGTGTTTAAAATCTGCTTCTTCATTCTAGACATGACCTTCATGTCCTTGAATAAATCCATTACATCATGAACTTGAAAGGCAAGACCTTTAGCAGACATGAGGTATACACCATCACCCAACGGTTTATTGCACAGCAATGCGTAGACTTGAACAGCAATATGATGAAAAAGAGAAATGGACGGAAGTGCAGACCTCAGTGTCAAGATCGGTAGAAGAAACAGTGGAAGAACTTGGAGAAGCAGTGAGCATACTAGTGCCGAAGGAGATTGACTCAGAAAGCTCTCGATTCCTCACGAGCCCTCCAACTCTAGCATTGAGCGGCTGCAGCCCCAGAGGCCACCCACCTTCTTCCTGACATTTCATCGAACAATCGTAGCTCAAAACTTTCGAATCACAAAGAAAGATAAAAACTTGACGGACGGACGACGTACCCTTTGAGCCATATGTGCTCTGCTTCCGCTTCTTCCACAACTACGGAGTCAGAGTCCGATTAGTGGACTGATTGATACACAAAGAGAGGTCAAATAAGAGATTGAAGAATATATTCCCCATTGTCGTCCATAGGGGGATCAGAGATGTCTTTCTCTTTCTCTTCTTTTGGAGACAAAGTGGAAACAAACAGCGACCGCGCTGCTATTAGTAGAACAGACGGACCAAAGCAAGCAAGAGTATGGTCAAATCAAAAGCAACGTATAGACGAGAGAGCCGAGAATAGAGCTTACCGTTCTGTGTTTCTTTTTGGTGTTCGGTCCAGGTGACAGAATGAGATGGTGACATAAAGAATGGCAATGGCATAATATACAAAGAAAGACCGGAGAATGCTCAGCTCAGGAAGCCGAAAAAGGAGATGATGAGCACTGGCACTGCCACGTGTCTCTGCCACAGGAACAGGGGACCAGAGAGAGAGAAAGAGAGAGACATGATGGTGTGGGTTGGGCATTCTTTGAAGTTTGTTTGTTTGACCACCATGGGACCTGGTTCTTTTCTTCTCCGCCAAATCCGTTCCATATCATTTCACTCTGTGCATGCTTGCATCAAATCTGTTCTAAAATGGCTATAGATAATCAACCACCAATATGACTTGATTAAATGAATTCAGCACTTCCCCGACACAAAACTATGTACTTTTGTATAAGAATAGTTGAATCCATTCAGGTTATAGTTGGGTCCATATATTGAGCTTTGACATTAATGCCTTATTGATTATGCAATAGCATTAGTGCTAGTTCATTTTAGAAGGGAAAAGTAAGTAAATACACCCGGATGTTTGCAGCCGTTTGTAATTGCACCCATATTGTTTGTTATGACACCCTTATGTTTACGTTTGTTTGTCATTGAGCCTTTCCGTCTAGTCTTAACATTTTCTGTTAAAATGTTGGTCACATGCTTGTCATGTGCCTTGCTATTTATGTTTATACCTAAACTACCCTTAGCTATTTCTTTTGAATAAGTCTTGTTGCTGGACTGTTTATTCATTCTTGACTGAAATTAGAGAGTGTTCTGGGCGTCTTCTTTACTGCGTTTCTCCAATGAAGATGGGCCAAGGTAAGTACTGTGACTCTTCTTCCATTTCTTCTTCCCATTGTGCATCTCATATGGACAACGACGAACCACTGTGCTATTGCGGTCTCCAAACCCGTGCAAGAACAGCTTGGACCACGAAAAATTTCGGCCGGCTGTTCTTTTCATGTCCGAGATACTAGGTAATGCTGTCAATTCGTTGAGTTAATTTCGAAGATATAGTCGATTACTGTCTTTTGAACCAATTTAATTTTTTGGAAACCCTAATTTCGGTTTACCACTTTGCAGACATTGAAAAGGGGGTGTGATTTCTTTGCTTGGAAAGATCCACCGATGTGTGTGTATGGAAGGAGAGCCATGGCCAAATTTGTGTCAAAGGAATCCGAACTCAACAATCAAATTGCTGTTATGCGTAGCAGAAATCAGCAACAGCTGTGTGTTTTAGTGTTCTTAGTTTGCATTGTTGCTGGACTTATGTTGAAGATGTAGCTGTGTTTAAAACTTTTGTTTTATAGTGTGTACGTTATGTACTTTGTCATTCAGTTGTACTTTATGTGTGTTTAATGAAAACATTCTGGACCCACAAGTTGTGTATGTTGTTATTCAGTTGTACCTTATGTTTATTGTAGTATTGGATTTTCCACCCTTATGTTTGGCAAAAAATTGGTAAACGCACCCATATGTATTGACATACAGCACACGAACCAACCTGTTATCCAACAGAACACAAACCAACAGAACAGACAAACCAACAGAACACAAACCAACCTGTTTTAACCTAATATCCAACAAAACACAAACCAACCGAAGGTTCCACACAATACATTCCAACACAATACACCCACGAACAGAACACAGACAAACCTGTTGTAACACAAACAAAGGTTCCACACAATACATTCCGACAAGATAGTATCCAACACAAATGTTCAACCAACCAAATATAATCCAACAAAATGAAGTCACCCAACCTAACAAACAAACGGTTTAACAAACAAAACATCCATATCTTTCACTAATGGTGCTGACTTCGCTGTCACTGAGTTGATCTTCGCACAAAACGGGGTGAGCTGCGGGAAGCACGTACCGTCGTCTTCTTTTTTGGTTTTCCCACTTTTAAGTGGTTGAGGAGATAACACTAATGCACGGCAACTGGACAACTCTGGCGACCCTCTGTCTCTCCAAGGCGACTTCTTCTCCTTTGCATGGCCTTAATTTAAGAAGAAAAACAATAAGGATATTGCTCAAACGTATAAAATTAGATGCATACAGAGTTTGATCAGAAATGCGCAAGAAATCCAAAAGATGATGCATAAGAAAGGATTTATTTGGCAACGAATGAGAAAACAATGTAGGGCTAAAAGACAGCCATGAACAATGGCATTCTGCAAACGATAGATTGAGTTAAGATTACCATAACTAAGTATGACAAAGGAGTTTTACCAGAAATTTTCAACAGCAAGGCCACTAGATGAAGTACTAATTGGAACAGATATGATTACACGTAGAGAGTACAATAGGATCTACTTCATTACATTACAAAAATGTAGTCTTGAGTTTCAGCTCAAAATCTAGAATTCAACCATTCAACATAAAAGACTAGAAAATATATACATAATATTTGTGTGGGTATCGAGTGTATTGGAAAGCCCCAATATCTCCCATTTGCTATGTTTTCTATCCGAACCAAATCATCTATATCGAAATGATGCAGGGCTGAAAAGTCAAGTCTCAAAGACTCAAACATGCCAACTATGTGAAGTTTGTCAATCATTTCAAATGAAAGGCTAACTAAATCAAGCACAACATTGAATAGACGCGATTCGACAAGCCCCATACACTGGTCTCTACACAAGCAAATCACGAAAATCCATCAGTGAGTGGCACCTCAACCATAAGCAATACAAGATTAGTTATCTAGTTATCTCAGAGAAGAGTAACGGTGGATATACCATTGAAATACGGGTGATGTCTCGAAGGGGGGTTCTTGGATACCAAGATGGTAACAAGCTATTCGTGTGACGTCCTCTCCCCCGTCCTCTTGCCGCAACAGTTCCAAAAATTGGGGTGTTCTCTCTCCCTGCCATGGTGCTCGCATGGAGGTTCCTTCCTCGCCTACGAACAGTGATCGGAGTCCAACCAACTCTGCCCCATCCCCTACCTACTGGAGGCGTAAATTGAGTCTCCTCTTCACCTGCTACTAGAGCCCCAAGAACAGAAGTCCTGCCACGAGGCCCACGACTATTACCTCTACCGATCCTAGCTCTGTCCCATCCAATACCGAATGCAGGTATCAATTGAGTTCCTGGTTCTTCTATTAACGTCGAGGTCGCGGTCGCTAGCTCGGTCGCAGGGCAAGGAGTGGTTTTTAGGTTTTGGAGGGAGCAAAGGAAATGAAACCGTATGAAATGAAGAAGAAGAAGGATCGGTCGAGGGTGATGAATGAGTGAGGGGCAAAGTAGTCTTTTTACATTTATTTTTTTCAAAATAAACGTTGCACATGCTAATCACGTGAGAGTTAACGGGTAGATTTAACGATTGGTCCAATTACCAACAAATTGAAACATACGGGTGTCATAACATACGACAAAAAACATAAGGGTCCAGTTACAAAAAAAAATAAACATCCGGGTGTATTTACTGACTTTTCCCATTTTAGAACATACGGATTTTCACTTGACCTAAAATTAATACAACAATATTAACTAAATCTCGACAGATTATGTTAGAATGAAGATAACAACCTGGAAGTCGGTGATCTTCTTCTTCAATCTCTTGTTCTTTTTCTGAAGATCCAATTGGTTCGTTTGATCCAATTTGCGATTTGCAAACGCATCAAGATTCAATTTTGAGACCCTCGTTGTGAAATATGATGTTCACAGTGTCCAGAATCGCATACCTTCTGCATTGAAGACTGGAATTCCTCCTTTGTGTGTTCTGATAATCACTCCATTCACCAATAACATCATCATACAATTAGCAGGTAAAGTAAATAAATTGCAAAAAATTTCATTGAAAATGAACTCTTCAGAGCAGTCACCTGGTCGTCAGGGGTGTAGCAAATAACAGTGATCATTTCTCGAAGATCGCTCCAATCTACGAGTTGGCGATTTGGGATGCTCCAAATCCGAACCTTGGCATCGAGGGACCCGCTAATGAAGTAGTTTTCATCTACTGGGTTGAACTGTATGCAAGTCACTGGCATCATCATAGTAGAAGCAATCATGAAATCGTGAGTTTGGTAGCAGAGCTTGCATTAGGGGAAATCGCAGTTACCATAGTCACTGTGAGCAAACGATTTTAAGTAGCTTCCGCTTTCCAAATCCCATAGCCTAACGGTTTTTTCCATTGAAGATGACAGTAATAGCTATATCAAAGATCAGATTAGGTTAAGTTTACTGTTTGTACAAAAAATGTAACTCTAGTCTACAAACATTATGGTTTGGAAACGAACCTGAGATTTGGACCAGGACAGGTCCAAAACAGCGTCCAGGTGGGCCCTGAAAAGAGCACACCGGTCTTTCCGAGAGGCCGAAAACTGTCTCAGGACATCAACATATTCAGGCATTCCTTTCTTCTTCGGCTCGAAAGGAGAACCAGACAAAGCGTGTTAGAAAAACCTTTACAACTCACAACATATGGTGGAACAACTCATCAACATGTGATACATACTTTCACAACTATTATTCTACTACACATGTTTACTTATGTTTTTTAGTTGTCATTGTTTCTCCTATAAAATTTTTTTTGCCAAAATCTTCTATAAATAGAGTAGCTATGGTAATCTTAAGACATTCAATCCAATACAATATTTTTCTCTTATCAAATTATTATCTTCTCAATTTAGTCAACACTTATAATTTCAACATGTATCATAGCAGTGCTGTTGATTATAGGAAATCAAAAACCAGAAATCAAAATATCGGAGATTAGGGTTACCATCCTTCAGACATCGTTAGTCAACGCCGACCCGAGCACCAGTTCAGCCGAAGTACAGGCTCTAATTTTACAAACAAATTAACTTTTATGAGACTCAAAATTATAGGGGCCTTACCTTGTTGTCACACTCGTTGACCACGAACTACTTCCCGGTATCGAGGTTCTTTACCAAGAAGAACGCCCCGACCTGATCACCTGATGGGTCGGTTTCGTTTCGATGATCCTTTACTCGAATCACTATACCTTCCCCACGGGGCAGCACATGGCCCCGTCAAGATCGTTGAAGTCCTCGCAACCCGATGCTTCAATACAGGACCGAAGAAGTCCTCCTTCCGTTTGTCAAGCACGATGTGGGTCGGGTCGGAAAGAGAGCGGGTAATGGAACGATGACCTCGTGCTTTTCTTCGAGACGACCTGTTTATACTCGATGCTGGACCGTTGAAATAAGTCTTTACTGTCAGAATAAACAGAATGGAAAATGAGTCATAAAGGCTAGAGCATTAAACAGCAAATGCAAATCTGAGTCAAAAGCAGGATCTGAAATATTGAAAAGCAGAAAAGTAAAGTGGACATACCTGGACTGCACTTATTATTAGCTGAATTGTCAACAAAGTGATTAGCAACAAGTGTATAAGTAATAGAACAACGTTGTACTAAACCCCATCCTGTGGAACAACCGCTTCCTCCGCTCATTGATAGGCCCCGGCTCCGCTCTCCACACATTGTAATCGGGGATGAAATTAAGGGAGGTGGACGCTCGGCCGCCGGAGAGACACCGGAAATCGCCGGAAGATACGGCGGAGGTGAAGGACATCCGTTTTTCGTCGAAATCGTCGCCATGGGGCGAACAAGACGGGACAGACAAGTTGAGAGCGATGACGGAGGATATCCGTTCGCGGGAATCGAATAAATCGTCATCGTCATCAGCAAGGTCGAACCAGTTGATGGTCATTTTACGGTGGAGTCGTGTCTTGTTTGCGTTGCCGTGGCGGTTCATTTCCTCGGACAGATGTAATTCATGGAAATTGTGTTGAAGAAGGTCAATGTTTGCGGAACGGTGAGAGGAGTAATGGAAGAGAGGAAATCATGGAAGCAGTTCACGTGAGATCGGTAACGGTCAGTTTTTTTCATAACTCCTCATGCCTGGACATCATTAAAATAAATTAATAGTGATCAATGAAGATTAACAATCAAATTATTAATTCACCGATTTAATTAGGGTAATTAAGGATGAATGTATATTAGGGTTAATACCCAACCAGCTACCCAAAGTTAAGATTTTACTCTATTAGTATAGAAAAAATATATTATACAACTCAGTAAACATGTAGAAAACATAGGGTTTTAACGTGAATATTTGATGTAAATAGTGAATTTTCTCTTAAATTGAGAATAATACTTAAAAAGTATACGTGAATGAGACATGCTGAGTGAGTGTTTATAATAACCTTTTAAATAGTCATGCTGACATAGAAACTGTGAAAGCAAATCTTATACACAATAAAAAAAAATAAGGTTAAGTACTTATTAGACACTTATATTTATTAAATATTATATTTAGTCATTTATATTTTTAAATGAGATGTAATTATTAACATTTGTTATTTAATTCATTATATTTGATAATGTTACTTTATGATTTAAATTTCGAATATCCGTTACATGCTAATATTAAGACCATATGTCGTATAAAAAATATTTGTATTCCCCCTTCTCCGTTTTCTCAAAATTGCATCAATCATTTTGTTTGAAAAAAAAAGAAGATGGAGAAGAAACGTAAAGAAGAATATATGAATAATATAATTGATATATCATATTTTAATAATAACATATGAGACACTATGTAAAAAGAAAATTAATAAATTAAATAAAAAATAATATTATTAAATAACAAAATTTTAAACCAATAAATAATATATTAAATATAAATAACTAAATAACGAACATCGCAACTTTCAATCCAATATCACAACTTACCAACAGTTAAACACACCAGGATATATAGTCCCGAACTTCAAAGAATCCTGGAACCCGCAACACTTGTAAGCTACGTTTATATGCACCGGGTGTATTCAAAAGTAGTATAGTGACAGAGGGTACTTGCTCTTCTGCGTGGAAGAAATAACGGACACAAGTTTCGGCATCAAACTTGAGTGGAAAACAAGGTGCCACGCGTACGGTGATCTTCCACTCTTCGCCGCTATAAATACAGGTCTCCCTTCTTAAGAGCAGTAGACTGATCACTGTTAAAAGCAAGCAGAAACCTTCGACATTCAAATCTCTTCTCTCTGGAACCATGTCTTGCTGCGGAGGAAAGTGCGGGTGCGGCAGCAGCTGCAGCTGCGGCAGTGGTTGCTCAGGGTACGGATTTTCAGTTTCCTCTCTAGTTTCAGTTATTGATTCTGATTCTTTAAATACTGGTTCCGTGTGCTGAGTCTGTTCCTCTGACGATGATCTCTATTCGTTCGATTGTGTGATGCAGATGTGGGATGTACCCTGATCTGAGCTACGCAGAGAATACCACCGCCGAGACCCTCGTTATCGGCGTCGGTCCCGAGAAGAAGTACGGATTTTGTTTCTCCAATTTGATAATACATCCTAGCTTTATAATTTCTGTCGAAACTGAATCTGTTTTCGCTGAAATTTACAGGTACTTCGAGGGATCTGAGATGGAATTTGGAGCAGAGAGCGGCTGCAAGTGCGGCTCGAACTGCACCTGCGATCCATGCACCTGCAAGTGAAACCGTTCCACCACCGTGGAGCAGAGAGAAAGGGCATGTAAGTAAGTTTCGTGGTGTAGTGGTGGTTTTACTATGTGGATGAATAAAAGTAGACTTGTCTGGATCACTGTGTCGATGAATGTTTGTTGGCCGATTACCATAGCGATGGATCGTGTTTCAGGGTTCGATTCTGTCGTTGTATTGTATGCCTTGTTCTCTCCGCTGTGTTAATTGAAACCGTTTTTTGTTGTTCATCTCGTCGAAGGAAATTGATGATCCGAAATTGAGTTATCCGAAATTGATGGACACGCGGGAATTGTTGACAAGTGGAAGGAGAGATCACTTATTTGTTTGGTTGTTTGTGATGATAACTGATAAGAATGAATCGAAGGTATGGGTGATAAAAAACAAGTTGAAGTGAATTTCCAACAAGACTGCCCGATTAGGACCGAGATCGAATTGACATTTTTTTTTTTCAAGATCGGGCTCAACCGCTCAGTCTTGGTTTCAATTTTTTTCCCAAAAAATCGTCTCGGACCGATCCAACCTTGAAGAAATTCCTAAAAATTCATGATGTAACCCTTGAAACACTAATAATTCATGACCTTGAACCATTCAACATCCCTTGGATTGGTTCCGTAAGAGAAGTGCGATGGAAGATGAGAAGCGAGCGGGTTTAAGACCAAAATTTCGGTAATTTTTTTGGTCAATTCAGTTGATTTTTTTTACCAAAAATTTCAGTTCAAGACTGAAACCGACCTGAATCAAGCAAGACCGACTCCAGCAAACTTTTTTGGCAAATGTTGGTCTCAGTCTCGATTTCGGTCTTCAAGACCAGACCAGCTAGCCCTAATCGAAGGGATGTTTGATAATACGAGATTTATGAGAAATTCGACTATAATTCAATAAATGCTCACATAAATTAAATTTAACTCTTTTTGGGTAGATATTTTGTCCTCTATGTCCGACCATTGTCATGATGTCCTTTTCATGAACTTCAAGATAAAGTGCGACATCACTTTGACACTGAACATTGAAATATACGGCGTTCTTTTTACAACTTTAACATCATACAACTAGCACAACTTATATCATACAACTTATACATACACGGTCCCAAGTTTTGGTAGAACATTGAAATAGCATCATACAACTAGCACAACATATTAATCCACGCAACACCATAAACTACCACGCACCTCCAGGACAACAACAGACTGTTGTTTTCATTCACTGCGTGCAGCTCAAGCAACTGCACTTCTCGTGGCCTTCCAGAACAAGTCTTGAATCTGCTTCGACGAGAGACCGATCTTCTCCAAGTCATTCAACTGAAAGATTGATTTTAAATGTAGCAACCATGAATTGTCAGTGAATCAATCCTAATCAGAAGCAACGCAAGAAACTAAGTTATGCTTTGCTCGAAGGACTACCGATTTCAGTGGGCTGTTCTCTCTTTCCACAATGATATAATCAGCTCGCTTTGGACCAATGCCCTATATTGAAGATTATTAATTTCATCATCACTTTGTAAAATGTTTTGGAACATGTTTCTGTAGATAATGAAAGATTGGATATTGACGGGACGTGATTTTACCTTTAATTCAAGCAGCTCCTCCCTGAAATGAACCCAAGAAACAAACTAGATTGAGTTTTATGTTTCTTCTATTCCAAGTTAACGGAAAGATAGTAGCTTTTCTAATAGTTACCTGCTGGCCATGTTTAAGAAGTCCATGTACTCCTTAACTAGACACGCCTGTTCATTGTGTCTCATTTTGTTAAGTTAAAAAAACCATACATTTTCGGTTTTCACAAAATTAACATAATCTCAACCAAGGGGCTTAAAAATACCTTCAGATTAGAGCTGCATTCACTGAACTTGTTTAGCGGGGTGCTATAATTCAAAGACTCTTGATCGAGTACGTCAGTGATAGGGGATAGAGCCTTTCTTATAGGAGTCAGTGGCTGTGTTTTGCAATTGGTCTCTTGTTTCTCCAATACTATATCTGCAGTGGCAAACAGGTGAGGCATTTCTATCAGTGAAATGATATAAAAGAAGCATTTATACTCGAGATTAAAGGTGTGTATCATGCATACGTGAATCAAGATTCTCCTTTTGCTCGTCAGATATCAAATGCAGATTCTGCCAATGAATACTAATCAGTAAACAATTTGCACAAACAAATTTAACTATAACAAAATTAATTCTGCGGACACATCCAGGCCAAAACCAACCAACCTCACCAACCAAAAAACACTTCATCAATATATTTCCATGGCTTACCTGTGAGTAGGCCTCCCCCAGGCATTCATTATCGAATAAGTTCCTACAAGGTAAATACTGAGGCATTAGAGAAAGAAGCAAGGAGGAATATACAACGTAACCATCGACTTCTTACCTTTTCGTGATAGAGGCACCAATATTGGTACAAGAAGATGTTTTTGCTTTCACAGAAGATTGACCGTTTACAGCAATTCTCTTCACAGTCCTCATAGTATTTGGAAATTTGCTTGGAATTGGGGAGCCAAATGCAAGGAATTTATTAGAACTCTTTGTCTTTCCTCTTGATTCAAGCCAAGCACATAGCTTGGCTTCCATATCAACCTTCAACTTGGGTGTCCTTTGCTTTTGATCTGATGGAACAAAGTTGGAGACATGGCGTGACCGAGCCGCCAAGCTCACTGTATGAACAGATTCTTGGTAGTCTCCGGGGTTCTATCATGATATATCAGTTAAAGAATAACATAAATATCCTGTTCATGACAAAACCACCAACATAGAGAAGAAAAATTACTAACTAATGTACTTACAAGACAAGCAACCATGAGAGAACTGCTTGTTCCACCTAGAGAATCTTGCAGTATTCTAGTCAACTTGCTCTCACGATATGGTATTCGAGCCATGTTATTGTTCAAGGCATGTATCACATTTGATAAAGCAAACAAAGACTGATTGATTTTACCGCTCTCTTGGATACGGATCCCTTCATTGCAAGTCCTTTTATTGTCTTCGTTGCCTAATCAATAATCCAACACCAGTTCATATAAATACCACAACACAATCGAATCCAATTCAAGCACAAATATATGTAAACACAAGCAGTAGATTCTTAGAGGCAGGCAAGGCAGTACACACCAGCTAAATCTATCAGGTTGAGCTTCCCAATGACAGTGGATCTAGAGCTGTCACTAGATGGGGTGGTGACAGATATCACTAGCGCACCATGGCTTCTACTGGATACATCATTTAACCCTGTATGTGCAACCTTCCGCTTCTGAACACCGAGGGCAAATGTTTCAGTAAAATCAGACATCGAACTGACTGAGACACGAGACAGTCCCTTGAGGTGAATTTTCCCATCTCTATCGTCCATGATTGTGATTTCTTTCGGAACTTCATTCAACAAATCGTAACACCTATCCATGTAGACCTCATAATATGAAATCTCAGCAGTGCTTCCTGTACTCTCGCACACTGATAATATGGCAGACATGGCAGATGACATAAGGCCTGGAAGCCCATCAGTTCCCTACAGCAACACCGCATCCTCGATTATTCTTTGAAACAGGCACAAAAAATATTAGTTTTATAACCCTTCCAGGGAATCGGAATTCTATCTCAGTGTGACGTTCTACAGATAAAGCTGTTTAGCACACTAATTCAGACAAGGAAAGATCCATTATGCATAATTTTATATAAGAAAAATTGAATCCTCAATGTCAGCGGGGCATATTAAGCTACTTCACGTTTGTAAGATGAGATATAAAGTATGAACAGTAACCTGCATAGTGTAAGTTTTTCCACTTCCAGTAGCTCCATACGCAAAGACTGTGGCGTTACAGCCCTTGAAAATTCCTGGAATCATGGGTTTCACTTCCCGATCAAAGATCTGCTTCACGTTGTTGTCTTCTTCCCCATAGAAGGAGTCCAATTTGTAAAATTCCTTCCTACTGAACCTCATCAAGCAATAATAGAAAAGAAATCATCACAACAATCATAACGCGACCTAAATTTTGGACACGGACTACGGTTCATGATTGTAAACCAGCACTGACCTCGTGAACTGATCCTTGAGACAAACCGTGACTTCATCCTCTGCCCGATATCCTTCGTCTAAAACTGAAACGCACGACACCAATCTTCCATTTTTGGCCGAAATTTCTTGAGGGAGAAACGGGCGAACCCTAACCACGACTCTGACCTTGGAGACAAAAAATTGTCGAGCCTTGGGTGAATCCAAAGTGCTGGGTTGTTCCATTAACAGTGAGAAGCTGAATTCCGAAAGAACAGGAGGAGATGGAGGATTGAAGAGCAGAAATCAGTTGATAGAGAAGACGAGAAGATAAATCAGTAGAGGTCCTAGAGGAACTGATGATATGCAAAATTAAACCCCTTTGAAAGGATAGGAATCGACCGTTAAAAGAGAGAGGGGGTCTTTTTTCGAGTTCGGTTTGAAATTAAATTCGAGTGGGAAAATTTCAGTCAGCTTCGGGCTTTGGGCCGTTGTCGGGTCTGCGTGTCTTTCTTTTGTTTTTGAATTGTGGCGTGATTCTTTTTTGGGTTGGCCAATTTAGACCCCCTAAGTTTGATAGTTGTTCAACAACATACCTTATTTTTTTTCTCTCTGTTGGAGGAAGTGGCAGGACTCAGGAGCATAGAAAATGGCTAGCATATCAAATAATCCATTCTAACACTTAATTTTTAACCGTTTACTGACACAATGTAACTAATAAAATAAAATATTTCAAAGCTACAATCCACATAATATACTACCTATTAATATCCATTATTGAATTGAAAAAATATATTTTTTTTATTAATAGTTTGACACAATTTAAAATTTTAACGGATATGATATGTGTATCGATAATGATAACTCAATACGACACTAAACCCACAAAACATTCTCGGCCCAATAACAATCTCAAATAGGGTTACACTCAAACATTTTAAGTCGGGTCATATCCACACTCCTGGAAAACTAGAACTCATGAAGCGATCCAAAATCGACCTAGATTTCAAGTGGTCACCAAAGTCTCCAATGGTCGCTTAGACCTCAGTCAATGTTTCTCATGCGATCGCCCTAAAAGTGCTCGCCAATGACTTAACCTCCTACCTCTAGTCCCTTAAACTGATTCCAAATATATGTCAATATCTCCACGCATATGTCAGACACATGTTCCGCAAAGATCATGCATGGTAACTGCAATATTACGCAATAACCGTAATATACACTATTCTCAAAGCCACAACGAAAAATATATACAAAAATTTGGTTGTCTATAACGATTTGATATTCTACATCTATAAATACTCATTATTTACATAAATATTTTACATACATCAATGACACAATTGAGAGTTCATACAACATAGTATACTAATTTAAGTATCAGAGTGAGACCCATATGAACCTCTTTTGTTGTGCTCCACTTCTTGCAAACCCATTGGAGCTCCGTTGAAATGCTCAACCACCATCCAGTCAGCACACTGAGAATTCTTGTCCTAATAATATCTAAAATACTATGGGTACGATATTACATTAAATTTCAATTAGGTAGATATGAATTAATTGTTTACTTGATAGTTGAAATTTGAACTTCTAAATAATTTTCTATTTACTTTGTTTTTAAATTATTTTTTTAATTGATTTTACTTCAAATTTAAGCTTATTAACTATGGTTAATTTGTTATTAAATAATGACAAATATATGCATGATGTTAAGATAGAAATTTACAAAATTTTCAAACTTCAACTATTAAAATGTACATTTTTGTACATTTTAACTACTAAATTACATTTAAAAAAAAATTAAGACAGTCAATTTTTCATAACCATTTAAAAGAAAATTAGATGAAATAATAATAATAATAATTTTATATTAAGTTAGTTAAAAAAATTGTTTTAAAATATAATTAGCAAATTATTCCGTCCCTACTTAACCTCTTAGATATAATAATATCTATCCTACTTTAAAAGCCTATCTGGTTCTCATCATTTCCTCGAATGCTACAAATGGTGTCACACTATAGAACATCTTATTAATGTCATTAACTTTCACTTAGCAATTTTTATAGTTGATTTATTTATTGATTGGGAATTAACTTGATTTGTTTTTTTTGCTGAAAGTTGACTCGAAGAGTTGAAGTTGAGTCAACTACAGTTGATTTATGTTAATAATTTTTATTTAAGGGTAAATAATTATTTGGAATTACCTTCACCATCGAGATGCAATCTGGAGTCGCATTGTAATTTGTAAATCAATCTAACCGTTGATTTCTCATGATCTGACGTCCCAGCTTCCATGAATCCTCCAGTCCAAACCTTCATGGATTAGTTTAAAGTTTAAACGCTTCTTTCCAAACACGGCTCAATCAAAATTCGTTTTTTTTTTTCGCTCAACATCGGACGGTCAAAACTAACCCGCGATCCATAACCCCCACGATGATCGTCCAGATTTACTCGACTTCTAACAAGCTAGTGTGCCGTTTGAGGTTCAAAGTTGAAGCCGTTAGTCGCCGTTACCGCTAGGGTTCCTGCAGGCCTCACAAAACGTCACTTCTGGATCAACGGCGGCAAACGGTGACCTCGGTGCGTTTATATATTCGTTACGATATTAAACGTTTCGGTTCCCCGTTTGATAGTTTTTAACTTTTAATATTGTTTTCTCTGGTTCTTGCTTTTTTACCTCTCTCTCTCTTCGATTCAACGGGCGACGATTGTTCGAAACTTCCCCGAGGATCTCAGAGGAGCCGTAGTTGTAATCTGTAGCAGTTGAATTCATATATTTTTGATGAATTCGAGCTGGATTGGAGCCGCGTCTTGAGGAAGCTGAGGTAAGAGTCTGCGTTCAGAAATCAATCGGTATTGCTTGGGTACAGGATTGCTTCGGTTATTGCTGCTGTCATCATTAGACGTCAACAAATTATGATCTGCTCATCAAAGTTTGGATTTTCAGTTTTTCTTGGTCATAAACCCTAGAATTATCAGTGATTTTGATTGTTGGATGCTGATCCACCTGCTCGTATCAAGATCTAAGCTTTGTTTAGATTGGCGTTTTGGATTTGGATCAGCTTGTTCATCGTCCATGGTTCTTCGCACTGTGTTTGAGCCTTGAATTTGTCTGAAGTGGATATTCGACCGTTGTGCAGGATTTTGGAGATATGATATGCATAAAAAGAGATGGCTGAATTTTCAGTAGATGAATGCTGTCTTGAGAACAAGCAATCTATTGCTACGTCGAGCACTTCCTTATCAGAAGGAAATCTGTCTGGTATCCCTAACTCTCCAGCGGTATCTAGCCCAGTCACAACTTCACCTTGTCACAGGTATTGTAAAAATGAATTTTTTATTATCCGAAACTTCAGTTTCAGCCTTTGCATAACCATGATTGTGCTTGGAATGCTCTAGGATCTAACTGATGACTCCCTGCACTGATGGGATGAATTGTTCTGATTGATTATTATCAAAACTTTTTGTGTTCTGTTTGGTAATTGCTCTTTGGAATTTTAAATTCTATAGAAGGACGACTGGACCCATCAGACGAGCAAAAGGTGGTTGGACTCCTCAGGAGGTAAACTATTATTTGTTGATCTTTAATCTTTTGTTAACAACTAATTTACTACGCTCTACTTGTGTTGGACGATTTAAAGTTTATTGATGTGGTGAATTACGAACTCTGTGGTCTGTTCCAGGATGAAACACTATGCTCTGCTGTTGCAACTTACAGGGGAAAGAATTGGAAGAAAATAGGTATGCTATTTAGCATACTGGACATACGTCATGTATCAATATTCATACAAAAGTATCCTTCTGGTGGAGCTTCTGGTATTTTTTAATGACGATTTCCTTGATAACTGATTCCCACACCTCTTAAGAAATTATTAACCCATGTAGAGCTCAAGGGACTAGATGGTGGCTAGCATCAATTGAAGAGGATAAAATGATAATTTCTGAGTTCAAAGTGGCATTCTGATTTAAACGTCGATTTTATTGGAAGATCTAGAGAAAATGAGTAGCTGCTAAGTGATTTTGTTGCTATCAAAAGTAATCACGTTGAACACAAAATAAAAACAGGGTTTCAGGGAAAAAAGTATAATGTTCAGAAATGGATAATGCAATAAAATAATTCGCTAGAATAGACACTCAGTAGGTAGTAGTCTTTAGATATTTCTAAAGTGGATATTAAATCTCTAAGCTCTTTTTTCTTCTTTGTCTAGCTCGTTGACAGGATATGTAGTTTAATTTTTCCATTGGTTAACAGGACATATATTGTCAGCAGTTACTGTTAATTTTCCATGGAGATGCATGATTTTTTCATAAATATACAAGTGCTGGATTACATGCCTGACATGCTCAAATAGATGTTGATCTTGCGCTTATGGTTGCTTACGTTCAAATCTATTTTTCAGCTGAGTTTTTCCCTGATAGATCTGAAGTCCAGTGTCTGCATCGGTGGCAGAAAGTTCTAAATCCTGATCTTGTTAAAGGACCTTGGACTCAAGAGGTTGATTCCTAGCCTTATTCTCTTTATATGCGTAGATATTCTAAACTTCTCTATCCTACTTACCCTCTTCTTTTGCTTACAGGAGGATGATAAAATCGTTGAGCTCGTGAAAAAATTTGGCCCAACAAAATGGTCTCAAATAGCAAAGTCTTTGCCTGGTCGAATAGGGAAACAGTGCAGGGAAAGGTATGCCTCCAACTTTTTTTATACTGATTCATTCACATACGAATATTTCTGTTATTAATCAAGGCATCATAATAATTATTTCAGGTGGCACAATCATTTAAATCCTGACATAAAGAAGGATGCTTGGACATTGGAGGAGGAAATGTCCCTCATGAATGCTCATCGAACTCATGGGAACAGATGGGCTGAGATAGCTAAGATGCTTCCTGGCAGGTAAAAATCTTTTCTGGTGAAATACCAAATCGAATGATCTGGATCATGAATATCTGTTAACATCAAATTGAAATTTTTATATTGTCCATTTTTCCGGCCTTCCATCTAATGATGCATCCCACAATTGGTGATGAGTTTTTTTTTTTTTGTTAAACATTGTTTAAAATTTAAAATACAGGACAGACAATGCAATTAAGAATCACTGGAATAGTTCCTTGAAGAAAAAACTAGACTTCTATTTGGCAACTGGGATGCTCCCTCCTGCTCCAAAACCTGTACCCCAAAACGTCTGCAAAGATTTGAGCAAGCCCTCTTTTGCTAAAAGACTGGTTGCTTATCCAAAAGAAGGAAACGATATATCTCCTCAGTGTCTGTCTAGAATAGAAGAGCTTAGTGTTGTAGAAGACAAGGCCGCAATAGAATCATCAGCTCATCGCCAAGATGGATATGCAGCTTCACCATGTTCTGATGCAACTGAAGGAGGAGAATTGAAGCTAGAGACACCATCTAGTGTTGGTCTCTCAAACCATTTGAGGAAGTATGATGATTCTAGATTCAGCAGCGAAAATGGTGATAGTGCTGCTGTTGTTGGGACTCCATTGCGGAACCCAGCAATTTCGTATGGTTTTCTCTGTTATGAACCGTTACCTCCTGTTGAGATCTGTATCTCAGTAGATTCAGATCTCAGAAAAAGAGAATTTGTTAATCAAGCTAGTCTCAATAGTCCAGTGGAGTCCCCTTTCACTCCTCCATGCGTCAAGAGGATCATGCGGACCCCAGAATCTATACTTCGGCTTGCTGCGCAGAGTTTCCCAAATACTCCATCTATTTTCCGTAAAAGGAAGGTTCAAACCCAACCCAATGTTCTTCCTCATAGTGTGAAGAAACCCCATGGGTCTAATGATGGAGAAATAAAGGAGAACAGTACAGAGAGGTCAGAGTCTCCAGATGAAGAAGGAAATCCATGTCAGAATGGAAATGGCGCGGTTTTGGCAAATAGAGGAGGTGTGTTCAATGCTTCTCCTCCGTATAGGTTAAGACCGAAACGAACTGCTATATTCAAGACGGTAGAGAAGCAGCTTCAGTTCACAAATGATGATGAAGAGAAGAAGCTCGATCGTAATACAACAAAGTTGGGTGTTATTACCTAGCAACAGTAAGTGACCCTCTATCTGGATATTGCTACATTCTCTATAACATATTAACATGGTGCTTGAACCTGCAGTAACTGCGGCATTATGTTTCGGTATTTGACTGTGCTATCTTTTGAACAGATCATTAACAGTGAAGTGGAAATCAGATGCCAATATTCCGAAGCAGGTCTTACCTCTGCTGCTAATTTGTTACTTCTTAAATGATGATGATTATGAGGTATTTCTGGGCTCATTTTTAGTCCAGTTAGACGGTATCATTGTAGACTAGTAACAATAATCAGTTGGGTCCATTTCAATCTTATGCTTACCTGGAAAAAGATACAAGTCAACCAAAGCTGTACAGATATACGTTTTTCCTCCATTGATGAACATTTTGCAGACTTGTACAATGTGTTGATAGCACCGTCTCGAGTTGTTTTTCCATTTCAAATTCTATTTGTCGTGTCAGACACGTGATGAATCGTATCGTAGATAAGTGCATGTTTGTCCATTCATACATGAAATAGCTCTTCTAGCTGAATTCTTGGCAGGTTAATAAAGTGTGTCAATGGTCAAAACGATTCATCGATATACTTTAAACATACCGATTCTGATTCCAAAAAATGACGTAATTCATAATCCGAATATGAGAAGTTCAGAAATCGAGGAACGTTGGATGAGACTCGAGCGTTATGTGCCCAATACGCACGCACATATCAGCTCAAATCTAGAGGCTCATATCAGAACCAAACTATAGGCCCATATCAGCTTCAAATTACAGGCCCATGTCGACTCCAAACTATAGGCCCATATCAGTTCCAAACTATCGGCCCAAGTGAGGCCCAAAGGGCTCATACAAGTGAGGCCCAAACGGCTCATACAAGTGAGGCCCAAACTACTGACCCAAATGAGGCCCAGACTACTTACGCAAGTGAGGCTCAGACTACTTACCCAAGTGAGGCCCAGGAATGCTGACGCAAGTGAGACCCAGAATGAAGACCCATGTGAGGCCCAGAATAAATTGAAGAAAGTGAGGCCCAGAATGCTGCTCCAAGTGAGGCCCAGACTAAAATAAGGCCCAGAATACTGACCCAAGTGAGGCCCAGAATAAAATAAGGAAAGTGAGATCCAGAATAAAGTAAGGCCCAGAATGAAGATCCATGTGAGGCCCAGAATACAGTGAAAAAGGTGAGGCCCGGAATATAGATCCATGTAAGGCCCATAATAAAGAGTCCCAGAGTGCTGATCCAAGTGAGGCTCAGAATGAAGACCCATGTGAGGCCCAGAATAAAATATGGAAAGTGAGGCCTAGAATGCTAATCCAAATGTGGCCCAGAATAAAATGAGGCCCAGAAAGAAGACCCATGTGAGTCCCAGAATAAAATAAGGGAAGAGGCCTAGAATGCTAATCCAAGCGTGGCCCAGAATAAAGTGAGGCCCAGAATGAAGTCCCATGTGAGGCCCAGAATAAAGTGACGAAAGTGACGCCCAGAATGCAGACCCAAAGTGAGGCCTATAACAAAGTGAGGCCCAGAATGCAGATCCAAGCGAAGCCCATACTAAATTGAGGCTCAACATGTAGACACAAATAAGGCCCAGAATTAAGAGACGGAAGTGAGGCCCAGAATGCATACATAAAGTGAGGCCCAGAATAAAGTGACCCAAGTAAGGCCCATGATAAATTGAGATCCAGCATGCAGACCCAAGTAAGGCCAAGACTACTTACGCAAGTAAGGCCCAGATAATTGACCCAAGTGAGGCCCAGCCTACTTAGGCAAGCGAGGCCCAGATGAGGCCACATTGCTGACAAACAAAACTTAGACTGCTGACCCACGTGAGGCCAAGACTACTACGCGAGTGTGGCTCAGATAATTGACCCAAGTGAGGCCCAGACTTCTGAGGTAAGCGAGGACCAGACAACTGACCCAAGTGTGGCCCAGATTGCTGACAATTGAGGCCCAGACTGCTTATCCAATTGAGGCCCAGACTTCTGACGCAAGTGAGGCCCAGACAACTGACCCAAGTGGGACCCACTCAAGTGAGGTCCAACTATATTCTCGTAAAGGGCCAACCCGCATGTCTCTTAAGGCCCAAGTTGTTTGCCCGAATGAGGCCCAAATTATAGGTTCGTATATGGCCCACAATATAAGCACGTATAAGCCACAAACTATATGCCCGTATGAGGCCCATATACGCTGCATTGAGCGCAACGTTTTTATTTGCTTAAGTAATTGAAATTTTACTATGTCGTGCGTAATAATCCGAACAAAACTAAATTTCTTCTTGGCCGAAGCACTATATATATATGGTGATATTGAACTTTGACTAACCAGTCTATTTTATATATAATTCGCATTTTCCATTTATCAGCAAATCACATTATATATGCATTTCTTGTGTAACCATTACAATACATATTTTCCAACATTTATTTAGATTAAAAAAGGACAAATCCATATATACGACTTCGGTCTTTAGGATGTCCAAACAATGAAATTACAGAATTATCTGCTGCTTCGACGACAATTCAAGTCCTTATATACGACTCCGGTCTTTAAAATGCCCAACTATTGAGTCCTTACCGTCACCATTGATCGTGCGAACCGATATGAGCAGTCTCCGACAAAGAATCGATGTCCATGTCCATATCGAATAGAATAGCAGAGATAGAGGAAGGCGTAATTGGCTCAATGCGATAGGTGCCTCAACTTCGAACTTTTAAATATTTTAGTATAATTGAATTGACTAGTTGACCAATATGATCATAATATTTTATCAAACAAGTCAGGAGTGTGTGTAAGTGCACATTTGTTTGAGTTTAAAATGATTCATGGTATCAGAACCTCATCCGTTATTAGTGGTGAAACCTCTAAGCAATGTGGGCTCCAAGGGGGTAACGGCTGGGGTGGTGCAAGTAACTTAGGCGCTAAAATTTGATCTGAAGTGGTGCAAGTGTCTTTGACGCCAAATTTGATCTGAAGGGGTGCATCATCTTTGGTTTAAAGACACTCTATAAATTGGTCATAAGTTCTGGTTCAAAGACACACAACAAACAAACACATACTCAAGTTCTTGTTCAGATTCAGATTTGATCCGATTGAAATTTTAGGTGAACCATCAAATAGTTTCAATTTGAAAGTGTCGTCACGACTTCAGATGGATCCAAAAAATTCTTTCAAAATTCTACATGAACTCCCATTCCACGGAATTCACGCAATTGTATTAGTAGTTATTAGTATGCGATCAGATAATTCTGTAACATACAAGCTCCGAAGCTCACATGGAAGAAGAAGAAGTATCTAACAATCGACACATGTCCGTTTCTTCTCCTGAAAATTATAGTATGATTTCTGAATGTTAGACACGTAACTTTGTAAATTGCTGCACTTAACCTAGATGTGGTAATTTCTGACACACGATTAAACGATCTGCAAAAGATTTGGAATTTATACCGTTAGACACTAAACAACTCTTATATGTTTAGACACTATTAATAATTGTGTCTAAACACATCTAACATGCAAATACACGACAAACACACGTTTAGACACAATTAATTAATCGTGTCGTGTAAGGTAATTTTTATAAATATTCAATGTTGAAATATTGAAATATTGAAATACTCACTTACTTTTTAATATTGAACTTTGAAAATCTTACTTTGTATATATGAATTTGTGTAAATATATGTTTTAAAGTGTATATGAGTTTGACTTTAACGGATCCCGTGTCTAAACAACTCTATACGTTTAGACACGATTAACGACTTATACGTTTAAACACGAGACATGTTTAGACACGTTTAAAATTTATTCATTTAGACACGAGATATGTTTAAACACAGCACGATTAAGGACACGACACAATTAGACACGACACGATTGTGTTACCCTGAAATAACCTTTGCCGTGTTAATTTTGATTTCATCCTCAAACGGTTTCCAATTGTTTATTTTGTCCTCAAATTTCACTTTGATTGATTTCCTCTGACTTGTTTATACTTTATTTAAACGAAAAAGTGTGAAAAAAATATATATAATATGTTGTGTATAATCTATAATAGCATAGGCCTCTTGTTTAAGAGGTGATTTGTTTTGTTGATTTTAAAAGTAATGATTACTTATGTGATGGATTAAATAATAACGTAATAAATAAAATATTTATTTTGGATTTTTTTAAATATATATATATAAAACAAATCAAAGCAGCTGAAATATGAGTCAACTACCAAAAATCCTTAGTCCAAAAAGGCCACTACAATTAGCAAAGACTACTCTCCCACACTTTTCTGGTCACTTTCTTTCTTCCAATCGCCAAAACTCTGATCACCACGACCCTGAAACCAGAAGCCACCGCACACGAAACAACTCAAACCGAAAAACTTCTTTCTTCTTCCTCTCCAATACTTCCATCTCACCAAAACTGTAAAAATCCCTCCTTTTTATGCTTCGGGGACGCCGTGCTCGACCTGAAGATTGAGTTCTTCCTTCCACCGATTGATATATCCTTGTTGGAGAGGAGATCTGTGTTCTTTTGACGTTTTCAGCTTTTCTGCAGCTTAGGAGCTTCAAATTCGCTGTTTTAAGGCTGTTTTCTGCGGATTCTGAATCTTCAGCTCTGGAAATTTCTGATGGGTGTTTGTTGGAGCAACAAAATCAAGGCTGAAACTTCTTCTCATACAGGCAGGTGCTATTGTCTTGATCTCTCTAGCTGCAGCTAACTGCTGGAGATCTCACTTTTTGAGCCTTTAGTTAATTAGGTTGTAGGGTTTATAGTTTAGAGTAGCCTTTTAGTTTTTCAAATCTCGCTTCTGATTGATTTTGCTGTCAACAAGGCTGAGTTGCTTCTATTTCTCTTTTTGGAAGTAAAAAAATGAGCAGGTTATATAATTTTGTTGGCTTGGACCGGGAGCTTTTAGGTTAAATTGACATATCCGTATTAGTTTAAACATGTCAAGGCAATCATTGCTTTTATCATCTTAAAATCAAGATCATTTTTTTCTTCCTTAAAATAGGGTGACATTCCACGTTCAGCTTGACGTTTAAAATTTATACGTTTATATGGAAAGAGATTGTCATTTATAACCTAAAATTAGTTATTGGCATGTAAGTTAATTTTTCCAGAAAACCCCTGTGCTAAAGAGGTTCCAACTTTACTTTAGTATAGAGCCAATCCAATAGCTCAGATTTGAGGAGAAATGCTTTCTCAATCTGTGTATCAAATCTTAGGCCCAAGTTCCCTGCCCTTTAAAATCTGAATTGTTTATCTGATTGTTATTTGAGCCACACTGGGTTGAGATTCCGTGAAGGCTTATCTGTTGATTAGATGGGTTATAATTAATAATCTAAGTATGTGCTTCCTTTGCAGAAATCTAGAGTTTTGATGATTAAGTATTTAATGCAGGTGCAAGCTCAAGAAATGTGAGTCGTGATGGGAATGATTTGAGTGGTTCAAGTAGCAAAACATCATCATCTTCAGTGCCACAGACTCCTCGAAGCGAAGGCGAGATTTTGCAGTCCTCTAATCTAAAAAACTTCACCTTTGCGGAACTTAAGAATGCCACAAGAAACTTTCGCCCAGACAGTGTATTAGGAGAAGGTGGCTTTGGTTCGGTGTTTAAAGGTTGGATTGATGAACAAACCCTTGCAGCTACCAAGCCTGGCTGCGGAATCATGATTGCTGTCAAGAAGCTTAACCCTGATGGATACCAGGGGCACAAGGAATGGCTGGTCAGTATAATTTTGTCCAAACTTAAACATTCAAAAACATGATTTTGATTAGTTGGAAATCGAGTTTTTAGTTATCAGCTTGCTCTTATAATTTGGCATGATATGAATGTCACAAATAGCAACTAAAGCATGGGAAAATATGATTTCTTATGGAAAACCTTGAATTTTTGGTCCACCCTGCGGATTTAGTGTCCTGTGTGGACGAATCTGGTGTTGCTATGTGTCCTGCACTGATTTTCGAGAAGAGAAGATAGCTGCAGGAGACATGGCATCAGGGACGGATGCACATTGATAAATGGGGCAAAATGTCTCCATTTTCTACAATATATAGTTATCTTATATATATTTTCTTCGTAAGTATAATAATGTCTGAACCACTTATTAGAAGAAAAATGTATTTTTTTTACCATTCATTTAGTTTTCATGCATCATATTTTTTTTATAGCAAAACCTCATTTAAAAATCATGGATCCGCCACTGCATAACAGTAAGGTATGTTGCCATGTCAGCACCATCTATTCATATGTTGAACTCTTTGTAATTGTGGGTTGAATTTTGGAATGTACAGGCTGAAATAAACTACCTCGGTCAGTTGAGCCATCTGAATCTTGTGAAGCTGATAGGGTTTTGTGTAGAGGATGAGCACCACCTTTTGGTGTATGAGTTCATGTCTCGGGGCAGCATGGAAAACCATCTCTTTAGGAGTAAATTTCTAAACCAAACATCCATAATCGTTGCATTTTTTTACTTTAAGGTAAATTTTGATTCACTTTGAGCAGGAGGAACTTACTTCCAACCACTCTCATGGAAGCTGCGAATGAAAATTGCCCTTGATGCTGCTAAGGGGCTTGCCTTTCTACACAGTGCCGAGCCCAAAGTTATTTACCGAGACTTCAAGACTTCCAATATACTGCTTGACTCGGTAAGAAAATATAAGAGTTTTCACTTTTCATATCTAACTTAACCTCCAAATTTTTAGTGAAACTCTTCTGTCTTAATACCTTCCTAATAATATAATTTTTCGTTGTCAGGGCTTCAATGCAAAACTTTCTGATTTTGGGTTAGCTAGAGATGGACCTACTGGTGACAAGAGTCATGTGTCTACTCGGGTTATGGGAACATATGGGTATGCCGCTCCCGAGTATCTTGCAACAGGTAAATTTAAACCTTGCCAATGAATTACTTATTGATTTGAAATAATACTTTTTCCGTTGATGAATTGATAGATTTAAAGCATACTATGCTAATAAGGGTGTTGGATCCTCTCAAATTGATTCTGAGTTTAAACTGGTCCATTTATTTCAGGATCAAGATTTATTTCTGAGCACGATCGGTAAATAAGATTTTAACACTTCATCAATTATGTTTATAACAGTTTTGAATAAGATGACAAAAATATAACAGTCTCTGCATCAAACCCTTCATCGATTTGATTCGTTTTAAGATTTCTGTCTGATCAATCCTTTTTTTTCTTTCAAAAAAGGACATTTGACGACCAAAAGCGATGTATACAGCTTTGGAGTGGTTCTGCTTGAAATGTTATCAGGGAGGCGTGCAATAGACAAGAACAAGCCAGCAGGACAACAGAACCTTGTTGAATGGGCAAAACCTTACTTGATCAACAAGAGAAGAATTTTTCGGGTCATGGATACCCGTCTGGAGGGTCAATACTCAATGGAGCAGGCTCAGAAGGCAGCCAAACTCACCCTGCAGTGTATCGGCTCTGAGTCCAGGGCCCGCCCTACAATGGAGGAGATAGTGACAACTCTAGAGCAACTTCAAAGGTTAAAGAAAATAAGAGGCAACCCTAAAGACCACCGCCCCAGTCCTAACTATACTTTGAAGGACCCAACGAAAACCACTGTCCCTTATCCAAGACCTTCTGTACTGTAGAATCATGGTCATGGAATCATGGACAGAAGTCAGAAACTAAATTCAGTGGAGCAAACTTGTTGTCATGACATCAGTAAGCAAACTATGAATTTGATGATATTAATTCGAAATTTTAGGGGGGGAATTAAATGTACTCATAAATTTAAGGGTACTTTTTAACATTGAACCCTTAATAGCTCCATCCGAGTTGGAATGAATGCCCTCACTAGTGGTGGGTGGGTGGGTGGGGACTAGCTTTTGTAGCTTGTAGTATTGTACAGCTTTTGAGTTTAGGGTAACCATTGCAGTGGCATGAAGTAGACTTGCTGAATGGTGAAGTTTGTCTCTGTAATTTTACCGTTCAAGTAAAAGATGTAATTTTTATTTTAGTTCTCTACTTCCATGTCTTTTTGAGTTTGTGCCTGCAGAGCATGTGTTCATTGATCCAGGAGATTAACCCAAAACCCCAAGAATGTAGGTATATCAAGATGGCACAAAAAATCATTCAAAGTGCCGACTGTGAGGGGCAGTATAAAATGCGTTCATGTCTCGTTAAGATCATTACATTTGTCCATCTTTCACTCTTACAGCAAAGTGATCAAGAAGTCAGAAAAAATTAAATGATTCCATTACGAACCCTAGATTTTCTGGTATGATAGATAACACATACACATGACAGTATGACACCAACCCAGGAGGGTAAAAAGAGAAGAAAAAATGGTCCCAAAGGATATTGTTTTTTCTTACCGAAAGTGATTTTAGCTTTCTTTCTACATCGCATTGATGCGATCATCGGTTTAAGATAAGATATGCCACTGCTAGTATTCCTTTTAGAAGAAGCCGCTAGGGTTTCTTCATTGCAAGAGAAGAAAAGGAAAAGAAGCGCATCCATGAGATCAGTTCGTTGTCCATCGTTGCTGCCCAATTACTGCGTGTGGAATTCGCCATGGATGTCGTGGTCTTTGGATGCCATAGAGATGATGCAACTGAGATTCGAGGGGATGAGACCGTTAAATGTGCTTTGGGTAGATGCCCTTGCCCTTCCTCCTTTATTTTTCTTCTCCCAAGGTAGGTTCGTTCTTACGTATATTATAATAAACTCGTCTACTCTGTGAGATTTGTAGTGTTGCCCACTTGCCCTTGGTTGGATGTCAATTCTAGGATATATGGCCACTTTGAATGTGACACTATCGGAAATTTGAATTGCCACGATTACAAAGTGTTAGCAAGTTCCACACCAACCACTAAATTATTAAATCAGATATATGATATATTAATGATTTTGGAGAATTATTATAGTATAAACTAGGAAAACGACTAAACGGGGCATAATTATGTGTAAATTTAACCCTCAACCAACTTTCAATTATGTGTAAATTTAACTATAAAAATGCAATAATTTTCAATTTAGCCCATTTAAATCATATATTTGCCCCAATTGAATTTTTTTTTTATTTTAACTATTTACCCTTACTCTAATCTTTGCCTTCACTCGATAATTTTTATGACTTCGTCCCTGTTTGTGAGTGATTAGCAAGTAGGTACCTAAAATTTATTTTGTAGCAAATAGGTTGCTGAACTTTTTTAAATAAGCAAATAGGTATCTACCGTTAATTTCCGTTAAGAATAAACAGAAAATATCACGTGAGGAGCAACCAGATACCTGAACTTACACAAATGAGCAAGTAGGTACCTAAACCGGTTCAAAAACCGATTCAGAACCGGTTCAGTCAAACCACTTTATTTTTTAAAATAAAAAGTAGAATTTATATACCAAATACATGCATGACTCAACTCTATATGTTTTCGGTGCATCAAGAAACACTCCGAGAACGTCTGGAGTTGAGTCATGTATATGTTTGGTATATAAACCCTATTTTTTCTAAAAAATAAAGTGGTTCGACCGAACCGATTCTGAACCATTTTTGAATCAGTTCAGGTACCTACTTGCTTATTCGTGTAAGTTCAGGTACTTGTTTACTCCTCACGTTATATTTTCCGTTTATTCTTAACGGAAATTAACGGTAGGTACCTATTTGCTAATTTTCATAAATTCGGTTACTTAGTTGCTACAAAAAAAAATTAAGTACCTACTTACTAATTACCCACAAGTTCGGTACCAGTTTAGTAGTTTCACTGTAAACTAACTTTTTTGAGTTAAAGAACTTTCATTAAGAATGTTAAGCATTCATTCTATTCTACAAAGGGAGTAATTACGAGATAGCATGTTTTGACATATATATATATATACGTTTTGTCATAGTTAAGTGCTACGTGTTTTCAACCCATCGAAGGAGTGCAGTTTTACTTTTACCTTGTTCTATAATGATTAACAAATGTATGACTGTGCTGGCCGTAGTGAGTAAACTTATGTACTCTATCACGAAGAAGCCAGAGACTCAGAGAGCATTGATTGGGTAAAGGATAGCACAGTGGGCAAAAGCTAGCTGTTATAGGAGACAAGACAAGACAAGACAGGTCATGAGTTGTCTGAAGAAACGCGGTGGTAGAGAGATGGAGGGGGAAGAGCTGCACATGCATGCCAAAGGTGCGTCATTTCTACTCTCTGAAAGTGATGCTGATGGAATTCAACCCAACACAGCACGCACAACCTGACACTATAAACACTATTAAACGCCGACAACATCAGAAACAGAACAGCAAATGTGTTAAAGGGGAAGAGAGGGTGTTGTGGTTAGGCTTCTTATATCATTAATACGAGATTTAAGAGATGGACCGACAACGGTGAAAAACTCATAACTATGGTTATAACCGTTTAAGTTTAAGATGGTTAACTGTACTATTATGGTGCGGTACGGTTATGCCATGAATTTTCTAGTATAATGCTTATTATTATAATATTTGAGTTATAATGATGGTTATTATATAAATATAATAATTATTTATTATTAATAAATTAATATATACTAAAAAAAATGAAAGTGACTACATACAACTAATAAGTAACTATGATTTATTTTGGTGATTTACTATATTATATGTGTGAAATAAATATGGATATACAGATAAAACCGTGGTTAATAACCCTGATTATTTTAATAATTATGGTATTAAAAGTTATAGTATGTAGTTTAAAAATATAGTATGATATTTGTCATACTCCCATGTCGTGACAGCCCTATTCAAAGGTGATTATGCCCTCATATACATAATATATAGCTTTAGGGTAATCTTATCAGTTATGATAAAATTATATGATTAGGGTTTTGCTAAGTAGGTATATTATATGGTATGTGCAAGAATAACGTTAGCTATTTTGTGGTACGCGTTCATTAAAAGAAAAACTCGGACATGGCATAAAAACAAGCAACCCAAATGGTCAATCCATATGTAATAATAAAAACTATAAAGCCAAGCTGCGGGCTACAACTTGTTCCTTTCGATGCAGCCACGCGCTTCAGCCACCCCTACTCACTTTCACCAGCCTTACTTAGGCCTTTTACTGACTGGTCAAACGACCAAATTCCACACCAAACTTGAACTAAACAAAATAATGTCTTGAAAAGCACAAAACTTTAACCGCACACTCACTCCACTTACTACTCTACTTTTCTTTTATCCTTTACCCCGAAACCCCTCCTCACAGCTTCAAATATTTCCAGAAAAACAATGGAAAAATCCAAGGCGGAGGAGGTTCACTGCAAAATTACTGACATTATTTTTATATAATAACTGAGCTGTTAAGATCATAGACTGTTCCCGAGTTAGATGCGAAAATTCTTTCCGGTGAAAGTTTGACCGAATTGCCAGTTGGCGGAGGCGATATTCCACGAGGTGGAGGTGCGGCGGTCACTGCTGGTGACCCTGAAAGAGAGAGACTGGCCAACCAAAACAGCATTGGACTGCCAGTTTTGCCCCCAGTTGCGGCTCATGCTCATCCACCCTGTGTTGGAGCCCTTGATACTGACTCGGACAATGTCCCCTGCACCTGCCACGTTGGTGACCAGGACAAGGTTGAAGTAACGGAAGCCATTGATGGTGAATCGGATGCCTCCTTGTTTTCTGCATGGGACCCTGAAAAAAGATATACAGTAATAGTAAACAAATATTAGTTAAGGCCTTAAGGGACAGAGGGTTTGACCAGCAATATCCGGTATTTGGGGTGGAATGGGTCCGGGTTCCGATAAAATATGGGCAATTTCACAACGAGTTTGACCATTATTCCAGGAAATTTTCGAAACAAAGATTTCAAGAAAAAAGTATTTGAAAATTACAGTTTCACTCTGTTTATTTCGTTTAGTAGTTAAGTGGAATGCAGAATCAGTTGATTTATCTGTTTCAGTTACTAACTATCAACTGAAAGATTCTCAACTGCTACTACCTCCTGTGGGTGAGATTCGGTTTGCTTTCCAGAAAAAAGAAGACTTTAATACATAACAATATTTCGAAAGATAAAAATAAAAATATTGTAATTTATTCCAAATTTGTTGGGCTAAAAATATTGTAATTTATAATTTACTTTCTGTATATATTATTATAATCACTTAAAATGTCGAGTTTTTCAGTGAAGAGCGCGTTATTTTGAAGCCATATCTGTTCTGTTATTCCCATTTTCTGTACTAGAAGACCAAAAGGTCTTACAATGCTTTCCATTCTCTTAAAACCGTTCAAAAGTACCGAGTTAACTCACCGGCGGTAGGAGACTGGGACGATTCCGGCACGGTACTCGGCAATCTTGAGGAACATAGGCATGGCGAGGTCGAAATGGGGGCGAGGAGGGTTGCACCATCCGCCATTATCGCTGGGCTGGGCGAAGTTGGGAGGGCAGAAGTTGGTGGCGGTGATGAAGATGGAGGGGCTACCAGGATGGCACCACTTCGGATCCTCCTCGGCGGCGCACTTCATCTCGAAGCATGCACCACAGCTCAGCCCGTTGTTGAACAGCGCTGTGCTCAGCGCCGCCGTGTTCACGCCGTACCCTTGACTGTACAGGTTGCCGTAGCCGCAAGCTCCACCTTAAAAAATGCGTGGGAAAAACATGAACGACGTCGTACAGAACGGGAATGTGCTAAAGATATGAGCTTTATGCTTACCCATGGTTCCAGAAGCGTCACTACCGCCGTAGAAGGTGGCGTGAGCGCCTTGCCAGGAGCCGCCGGTGAAAACCCCGGGAATGCGTGCATTCGCCGCTGTGGAGAGAAGCAGCAGTAAAGACACGCCGTAGAGGACACTGCTCCCAAAGCTAGCCATTGTCGGAGAAGAGAGAGAGTGTGAAGAACGGCTGAGAGTGAGTGGTGAGGCGAATAGAAAGCGGAAGGAAGGTGGGGTATTTATTAAAGCCCAAAAAGAGAGGATGGGGAGTTGAACCAAGAAGAAAAATACATTTTCTAAAATTTTCATATTTTGTTATTTAAATTCACAAAATATTTTATTACGGATGAGCGGTTCCTGATACTCGATAAATTTAGGGGTTTCCGAAATCTATCCAGTATGTAACAGATTATTTAAATTTAGAATCGGAACCTACCCTTTTAATTCTGAAGTACAAACGGTTTCAAGTACTCTGTTAGGATTTTTTTTTTTAAAAGAATTGGTTCCGACTCGGTTCTGATTTGGTTATAACTTAAGCATATGTTAATGAAATCTGAACAGCAACAAGAACTGGAACATAAGACGTCAAGATTCACCAACATCATGTTGAGAAATTAAAAGAAATTGCAGGTTAAGTATGAGAAACCATATTTCTTTAGTTTAAAAGAAATTGGTGTGGTGAGAAACCCTAAATCATCCAGTTTTTTTTTTAAAATAATATATATAGAGAGAGAACCGGTTTCGGTTAGTTTATGGTATCCAAATAAGAAAGTCGGAATCAAATAAATAGGTTCTTGAATTTTTTTCTCGGAACCTACTCTATTTTTAAAATTTCTACCCGGAGTCTACCCAAAATATCGGTTCTGGATAGGTTCCGGGTCCAAATAGGTAGTTTGCTCACACGTATATTTTATTCTAGTCTACTAGTATTTAAAAATTAAAATCATTGGTTTTTTTTTTTTTTAAATATATTACATAGGATTATCGTTCTGTTGATAAATTAATTTTCTATCAAGTGAAAACTTTTATGTTAATTTTAGCTATTAGTAAATTTCATTCATCTTCTATATTATAGTATAACTAATTCAATATAAAGAATAAGAAATTCATTTTAGATGGTTTAAAATCTGAAACCCTGTCTCTATATACCTCAAAATTAAAGTAGGACACATCGAAGCTGCATACATGTATAAATTTCTGATAAATATTAGTAAAAAAACAGTAAAATAGTAACAATGTCGTTTGGAAAATAAAAGTGTTAATAGCTTCAATGATACATTATGTTTGGTCATGTGATCGGATGGTACCGTATGTTTTTTGATGTGGTCAAATGGTCTGTTATGTTTGGAGCATGTTGTCCTATGGTACTCTGTTAGTCAACCGTTAGATTTTTCTGTTAAATGGTCCATGTCAGCACCACGTCACGCGCCACATCAGCGCCACGTAGATATATAATATAATATTTAATTTTAAAAATAAAAAAATAGGGAAAATATGGGGAAAAAATCGAAAAATTATAAAAATGTTTTAAAAAATATTTAAAACTTTATATATTAATTAAAAAATCGAAAATTGAAAAAAGGGTTGGACCCTTGGGTCCAATTGACCCAGCCAAGGGTCGAACCTAGGCTGGGTTGGACCCCCACCAGGTCGCCTGACCTGGGCGACCAGGTCTGGGTCTGACCCAGCCAAGGGTCGAACCTAGGCTGGGTTGGACCCCCACCAGGTCGCCTGACCTGGGCGACCAGGTCTGGGTCTGACCCAGCCCAGGGTTCGACCCTTGGCTGGGTCAATTGGACCCAAGGGTCCAACCCTAGTTTTTTTTTTAATTTTTTTTTATTAATATATAAAGTTTTAAATATTTTTTTATATTTTTTTCCGTTTTCCTCTAGTTTTTCTATTTATTTTTATTTTCCATACGCCACATCAGTGTCACGTCAGCATTTCGTTAGTTAACCTTGACGGTAACAGTAATTTGGATCAAATAACAATATTGCGAAATACATGGTACCATAAAACAACAAAGGGGTACCATCCGATCACATGACCCAAACATATGAAAACATGTTTTCCGAATCTCTATTTTTTTGAATAATTGAAGAGCATCGATGAATGAGCATGTGTATATTGTGTACATTAGATGTAACTTGAATATTATTATATATGGGTCTAATTTCAATTTTTCTCGTGCTTATTTATTAAAATACTTTATTTGAATAATTGAAAATGAAAGATGAACCAAACGTAATCATCCAAAAGATACATAAGAGTTCTCAATCTTGTCGATACTTTCATATATGTCACGTGTATTTATGTCGTACATCAAAATATCATATATATATATATATATATAATTTACTTCAAAAAATAAATTAGTAAGTTATTGTAATATATATTTAAACAAAATATTACCGACATAATAATATAATATAAGTTAAGCATGAAAAATTACATAGAGTGGCGGAGGACCAAAGAAAAGAAAGAAGAATCAAGAGAGAAATGTGAACATGCCATCAAATTTCATCCCTCCTGCCGTGTCATGTGATATGCTTTTATATTCACATATATCACAATATATATATATATAAATATATATATATTGTGTATCTAACAAGTGCAACCATATAATAACTTTGTTCAGCTTGCTTGTGTGAACGAATTTAGTTTCACGGGAACACAATTTTGACCATAATAAAGAGCATATGGATTTGCATTAATTGATTCCAAAACATTTCATGTGCCTTCATAAGGTTCTTCTAATTATAAAATTTGAAATATTACGATTTCAAATGAGTCTATATTATAATCCGTGTCACTAATAAAAATAGTGACAAGATATTTTTACTATATTATATATTTTCACACCCGTTTATTTTATACTATCGCGAGTTAGTTGTTTAGTTATCATTAACGTTAATATTCAACATTAAAATGATATAAGTCATAACTATTTAACAAGAGATTAAAGTAGTGTACATATATAATTATTGATATATAGGCAATCTCTTAATGAAATTGTTGCTAATATTAACCTTCCATTTTTATCAAAGTGTAGATTTTGTGGCCAATTATATCGTAATCTATTTCCTATATAATCCCATCAAAATTCATCTACCTTAATTATATCAACCATTATTAATCCTTGTTTTTTATTTCCTTCTTCTCCACAATCTCCATCGTCCCATCATGACGAAGAAAACCCGAGGCCGGCAAAAGATACCGATCGCCAAAATCAGCCACCGGAGCAACCTCCAAGTGACATTTTCAAAGCGCCGAGCAGGTCTATTCAAAAAAGCAAGTGAAATCTCTACCTTATGTGGCGCTGAGGTGGCAATGATTGTTTTTTCACCTGCTGACAAGGCCTTCTCCTTTGGCAACCCATCTGTTGAATCGGTATTAGACCGCTTTCTCAACGGAAACGAAGCACCACCAGAGATGATGATGATGCAGCTCATGCAGGAAGAGCACAGCAATGCTGTTGTTCGCGACCAAAACCTGCATCTCGACCATATCTTGAGTCTGCTGGAAGTGGAAAAAAGGAGATCCGGTGAGCTCAATCGAGCAATAATGGAGGGCACCCAAGAATGGTGGAGGGGTCCAACTGAAGAGCTCACTTTAGACCAACTTCATCATCTCAAGGTCCTGCTTTTGGGTCTCAAGAGGAACATTGAGAGCCAAGCAGAGAGGGTTGTGGTTCAGATGTCGACCCAACCGCCGCAACCTCCATTGGTTCAGTGTTTTGGCACTCCGAGCTTGAGTCAATATGGAGTGGATAGATCGAGAGGGTTCGATAATTTTGCTGATCCAGAGTCTAATGGTCAAATCATTCCTCACCCATATAATCTGGGATATGATCAGCATCAAGGGTTTTACTGAAAACCCTAGCTAGCTTTCTAGGGTTTGTGTTTTAGCTTAACGACTAGAATATGAATACACTATTTCATTTTACAGTTAAAATGATTCTATTAAGCTTATTGTTTGTCAAAGTGTGTGTAGTTTTTGTTATAGGTTCGTTCTCGTTTGTGGAATTTATATAATTTATTATCCGTTTCAATTATGAATAAGTTCGATCGGTGTAATTGTTATTGTCAAAGAGATGTTTTCTCCTACGACACATTTTCTTTTAATAACTAGAAAGTTCTCATGTTACACTTTTATTTTATATTTTTGATAAAAAAAAATGCTTTAATATATACCAGATAAACTAAATAAATAAAGGAGTAATTTATTTCAACTGAAAATATTGATTGTGTGAACCGACAATGGTAAGCCTGAAATGGATCGACCCGGTAGGCCATCCTTAGTAGATCTGGAATATATGTGGAAACTTTATGAAATCAAAATTTAAAAGACTGATAAGGGAAGTTTGGCATCTACTTATTTGGTCAGATCTATGCACATGGCTTTCTTCATACATACATCTCGTATTTCCATCTTATCGATTGAGATTTCTCCTACATCACTTCAGTGTGGCTCCCAACCACCCTACGCATGTCAGAAACGTCCAAATAGTATCTTAACCTATACGCTGGCGCTCCTAGAGACCTAGTTCGGTCATTTATGACAAGATATTGACATGGCCGATAGAAATGACAGTCTACCATAGAGTAGTTGTCTTACATATAATCATCACACCTGGTAACTGTGGTTCGCTCTCCTCAGTCATAACTCGGATTACTATGGTATGATATGACCTTACCATGGTTCAGGTAAAGAGGGTTCTAAATACATTTTCACCAACCTCATTTGAATTGAATTGTTCATTTACTCTCCTACCTACCTTTGTTGCTCTGCATTTACTTCGATCGCCCAAAAACGAATCTCCGACTGACTTTATCATCAGAGCGGAAACAACGAAAAATCTCCAAATTTTCATTCCGTGCAGGTCACCTGAGCGGAGCATTCGAACCGAAGGAACTTCAGTTTTCGTGATCCAACAATACTCTTTAATCACTATCAACCCTACCCGAGAGAGTCCACTTTAGGTTGAAGTGTGGATGGTGGAGGTGTGAAGGTCTACTCGCGTATGTAGAAAGTGGTGGGTACGTTGGCTATACTGAGGAGAATGGCGAAAGAACATGTTCCAACGCTGTACTCAACGTATGCGCGTGTTATCAAAGCGATGCATTAGTTGGGCTATCATGTGCGCAAGCGGTGGAGTTTGTGAGGAACTGTGGCGATGGAGATCGGGATTTACAGACGGAGAGCTCTGATTAAGTAAAAGAGGTTCGAGGTAGCGAAGTTGGTAAGCAACTTTTATAATCATCAAATTAGAAGTGCGTCCCTACCAAAAATGTACTAAAGGCTGGTAATTAGGGTTCAAATATAGTCATATGGATCTCGAGTATATTTTAACGATTTGAATTTAAATCTACAATGATGATTTGAGATGCATTGATGTTGGCAACTAAAATATCATGAATTGAAAATGTTACATTCACGGTATAAAGCGTCACTATAATTTCTACCCAAAATTGATAGACCCGTCAAAAGATAGTAACAGAATCATAACTTTACCTCTAAATTTACGAGAAGCTGCTGCAAATTTCTGTACTTCGGATTGGAGGCCCACCCTTCGACAAGGCTTGCAAACAAATGCGCCATCATTTAGCAAGCATGGTAAGTTCGTAGAAGCTGTGTTTGTGTACAATGCTGTCGGGTCGATCCATGTCAGGAGCAAATAGAACACCAAACGAAGTACAAGGTTATTTGCCTCAAAGATTCTCAAATGACTTCCTTGAGAGAGATGAAATCATCTCGAGGATGGGCTTCTTCCACTCGAACTAACACTTCATCTCCCACCTGGACACCTAAAGACACCCATGCAGAAGATTGGAGTCCAACCTGAATAACACAAGACAGACAATGTTAATAGTTATCCAAATCAAGGGATTCAATGCAGGCAAGTGGCCTCAAAAGAGGAAGGCAAAAAGCTCACATCCATCAAGAGCAAAGCGGCTACTCTGTCTTTGATGAATTTTAGGACTAAAGCTCGGTATTTCTTTTCCTTGGGTTGCCGCCTCATGTACTCAATCATCCAATATTTAAGACTGCTGCCTGAGAGCCTCTTTGCTGTTTTAAAGCTTACATTTACACTAGAAGCAATCCCTTCTAGTTGGCCAGCATTAAAAGGCAGGGGTTCTCCCCGAAGGAATGCCTTGATCTGCAAGCAACCATGTGTACATTATGAGAGCACTGCAAATCTAATATGTCCTCAACAGATAGTACAGATTCCTCCTTGAGCTAAATAGCATTTAAAAAAATAATCAGATGATCAAGTTGTTACTCACCCAAATGCAGCAAAAATATCACTCTGATTCATGTTCTAAGGCAAGGTATCGATCAAGTATGTTTACATTACCATCTATAGTTTTACTAATTTTAGCTAACAACATGCAAAACTTCCAAAATGCGGATGAAGTTTATGCTTCTAATCCTTTTTCCACCTAAGATAAATCATTTTTTCAAACTGACCTGATAATGTGCGAGAAGATCCATATATCTACGTATGGGAGACGTAAATTGGACATAACCAGGAAGCCCAAGAACACCATGCCGTACAGGCTGCCTGAAATCAATTTCAGCAGCTCGCATAAACCTGACCATTGCTGAACTTCTAACAGGCCCTTCAGGAAGATGTGCAAATGCCGAAACATCAATATTAGATTGTGGTTGGCCCCTATAAGGCAAGGGAATTTTGTTGAGACAACCAAAGGAAGCTATGGCTTCTCCACAGAGTATCATCATCTCAGAGACAAGTCTCATTGCAGGGTTCGCCTGGTCTTCCACATAGAGATTAATTACTGGATCAGGATCATCAGGATTTATCACCTTAATACGTGTTTCAATATTTGCTGCATCTACTGCACCCTGAGGAGAGCCACAACAAGAATTTTAATCCAACAGAAGTTCCCTAAAGGAAGTAGATTTTAATGAGACACGGATACATTGATCCTTTCATATAAATATTACTCTTGAACTCAACTAACCTGGTCGCGTCGCCATTGCAACCGTGTAGTTGCAGCTTCTGACAATAGCCTCAGCTCAACTTCCTCTTCCAGATTCAAATGAATCAGCTCGGATGCACTTTCGTACGTCAGCATATAGGTTGGTTTGATCAAAGAATTATTCACGGAGAATTCTGCAATGCTGATGTGTCCATTCATACGTCAATTGTACATCTTTATTTCATATCTACCAGAATTCTTGAAAGTTCAAGCATAAGTTTGTTTAAACAAAACTCAGTTGAGTGATCAAAAGTTTACTATGAAGAAATGGGATAGAGGGAGATGGAGGTGGAGTGCAGAGACAGCACAAGATGATATGTACGAAAATATTTAATCTAGGTTAGCTAATGGAGTTTTGAGTCATCATTTACATTACTAATCTTAATCGATCCAATTGTTATCATATGCTGTCAATTCTGCAAGGAAGTATCAATCTTAACAGCGATAGACAGACCCTTACGTGGTTATAATCTCAATACCTTGTTAAGCAACAGGTCTAAGACATTCATTTCTATCTCACATTGGAAGATACAACATTCAGAAATTCAGGCACATGTAGATTACTCGAATTACCTGCCATCAGAATGCAGAATAACAGAAACACTAACAGCATGGCAGACCTCTCCTTGTCTTAAACTCATTCCTTTCATAGCAAGTTTCTCTGGAAACATTGGATAAGTGGCAGTAGGCAAGAAAATAGAAGTTCCTCTCTTCCTTGCATCCCTGGAAGTTTTAAATAACAACATAAGCAGAGAGTTTTCCCAGGAAAAAAAAATCTGAAACAACTCCTAGAAGAAAGGTAGCCTAGATGGTATCAACTTCCCTAGGTACCTAGAGGACGTTCCAGGTTTGAAACTTGCTCCTTAACGAAACAAAGAAAAAACTAATCCGTAGAACCTTGGATTACCTATCAACAAGACTCCCTGGTTCAACAAATCTAGTCGCGTCTGCTACATGTATCCAGACTCTAATTCGTCCATCCGACAACCTTTCTGCACTCAGGGCATCATCAAGCTGCATGTCATTTCAACAGAAATTTGAGATTCAATGCAGTAACAACATAAATGTCTCTTCCAACTGCTAGTGGTACTCTTGGAAGATGTCAAAATGATGATGGATTTAATTTGAAAACCCTTTAATAACCCATATCAAAGGATTTTGAAGCTCACGGTAAGACAAAAGTTGTTATTACCTCATCTGCCTCATCAACATCGATGGCATAAACCTTGAGCTGAGTCAAATCTTTCCTGTCAATCTAACAAAAAGAAATTGTTAACTGAAGCATGGCAAGCCTGTAAGCATGCATTCATATGAATGATATCCAATATAGTCATTGTCATCCCTCAATTCACTGTTTATCTTTATGTACTTGTAGATGGGTAAGCATGCACACATTTAAGGAAGTATCAAAGGACCAAAAGGACTTCTGCCGGATAAGGTTTTGTGTGTACAGTTTTGCGTTGCCGAGTTTTCTCTATCTGCCTGCCCTATTTATATGTTGTTTTTCTCAGTGCCAACTTGCTCACCAATATATATATATATTCTTTTTCATTGATGAAATCAGTATGGCGTATTTCATGCTCTAAAATACGTGTAGGGCATACCTCATCTGGATCAGCAGACTCTACTAGAAGACTTTCACCAGCAGATATGATCTCATCTGAATGAACAGTATGAAGATTTAGCTTCAACAGCTCCAGATTGACGTGCACAGGAAAATATCCAATATCTATGAGAAGATTCATGGCTGAGGATGCTGTTTTAGTCAGTCCCATTGCTTTAAGGATCTGATGGACAACAAATTCAACAAAGTATGAGAAGGAAAGCATGCAATTAGATACACCTATAAGCTGCAAGACACTAATTAAAGAAAGGAATAACTGCACACATAGTGTTAAAATGATGTGTTACTAAAACTTTTGTTAACTATGATCAACCTTATGGTTTGTACTTGAGAACGCTATACAGCTAAGCACACAAAGAAAAAGATAAACTTATAAAAGCTGCAATCTGAGGAACTACGCAATTTACCGATCCAGCCAATTTTCTCAGGTCATCACTCCTACAATCATCAATAGCATAACATTCCAAGGATTCAATTTTGACACGAATATTTTCATCATCAAGCCAAGAAGATTTCTGAGGTTTGGCCTGCAAAGGCGCTTTCTTAGCAGATGTGAGTAGTTCCACAAATTCCTGAAGTTCCTTGTCAGCTGCCTCTTGCGCAAGCTTTCTCTGTATCAGTTCTTCCATCTGTTATAGGAAAACAGATATTATGTCATCATTGAGTTCTACTTAAAGAAGCACCATAATTAAACAATGCCACCAGTTGCCATCAATACTGACTGAACTGAAAATTGTGTCCAAACAGTGGAATAAATGTGAAACATATGCTGCCACTGGAAACTCCATTACGAGAGAAGTGTTTGATAGACTGAATTGCAGCCACTTTCAGCTTATCAAGACTCTATAAAGGACTAGATCATCAATATATATATATTTTTTTTTAAAATACACATTGCAAGAGCAACACAGGATGGTTGTTACTATCATTATGCAATAAATTTTCTATTGATCGCTCAAGCTACAGTGATATAAAAGGCCAGCGATTTTGACTAAGTATGCCTCAATTTATCTGTTTAATGTACCTGTTCAGTAGGCCGAGGCCCATATATTAACCGAGAACCTTTTTTCTCAAGTACGGTGAAGTAAATATCATCCTTTGAAAGCAAAAGATGAGCACAGTAGCTTTCCATTGGTTCTGAACTACCAAAAATCATCTGTAAAATACACTAAGGTCATATATAAAGTGACATAATAATAAACGTTTATTGATTCTGAAAATATAGTACCTCAGCAAATTCTTCCGTTGTAACTGATTTATTGTTTTCAAGCAGTTCAACCCATGCAAACTCAAGCAACGTTGGATCCTGCGACAGCTTTATTGATTAGTTACTTCATCAACATCACCTAACATGTTTAACAAACAAATATCTGGAAGAACCAACCAAGTTTTTCTCAGCTCTTTCAGCAAAGTCAGAAATCTTCATTGGGTCAAAATTTTCAATACCAGGGACAACGAAAGTAATCTGCTGAGGCTTAATCGATGATGTGACACCATTCTGTCATGGAAATCATGAAAGAGTTCAGTAACTAAACTTGTGTTGGTGAAATGACTATGGAAAGAGAATAATGACTACAAACACCTAGTTGCAGGTAGTTGTTTCTAGTAAAACCTGATCAGACACCATCCAATTTTTTTTGCCATCAGGCTTCTGAGCAACAGCGAGCAACACTTTTTCAGCATCCTTTCGAAATTCCAATAAGCTCCCTTTTACCAGAGCTCGACTTTGAAGCTTGCCTTCTAGAACCTCCCCGTCGACTGTGATTACGACCCTGTGGATCCATTTATCAGTTCCTAAGAAGTACTAAATAATTGAAACTGTATGAGCAATTAGCACGAGAAATAAATGGAGTGCATTCTGGACTTAGAATATAAGCCAAATAATTTTCACAGCATTGGATTAGGAGGATAAATTCAAAGGTCTAAAGTTCCAAACGAGCTCAAAAGCAGCAAATGAAACATCATATGTTGGATTTTCATAGATTGATTCAACCAACTGATGGACGCAAACAAATAATTAAATGAGGCACCAGATTGCTTCTGCAATAATAGAGTCATTTTAAACAACACATCCTAATAATTGTCAGCCTCCCATTCCTAGTAACATTTCATGCTATCGTCTATTGATTGTCTTCATCTCCAAACTTCAATTATTCAGAACATGATAATTAGTGGAAAATGAGTGTTTAAATTATATTAACTGCTTGAATTGAAGTAATTCGCGTACTTGGAGGCAGAACAAGCAGTTTTGCGTCGGCGAGCAGCTCTGAGCTCTTCCAAGACGGTGTCGAGGAGACTATCAACAGAGCAGCCACGAACGCCTTCATAATTAGAAAGACTGAGCTGGCGACGGTATACCGGAATCTGCAGACTGGACCTGGACAGGCAAAGGTCCAAGGCTCTGAGGCGATGGATACGGCCGCCGAGCAGATAGAGAGGCGGCGAGGAAGCGGAACAGACGACGGAGTAGCCATTGACGGCCCGAAACGCCATCATAGTGTGTCAGTAGGAGGAGGATAAATCATGCAGTGTATAGGGGAGGATGATTGAAGGCAGAGTACAAAATTTGAAGCGTGGAGTTGTAATTGTGAGGTGAGGGATGAGAATGAGATACATCACAACAAGGGCCTAAAGTTTTAGTTTAGAGAAATATCGAAACCGTGCCATATATATAAAATCTAAATTCCTTTTATAGTCATCAATTCTTTTCAACTTTATAAGATAAAAAAAAAAATTAAAACGAATCATATAAAATTATATTCCATGGCAAAACCTGACTCAAACACATGAGCAGAGTTTTTTGACATGAGTCATTTTGACTCAACCCCGTAAATGACTCGTGATACCAAGAGTCAGATTTGGATATGAAGGTTGACCCACGGGTTAACCCGTGACTCGTGACATTTATATATTATATTAAAATAATATATATTTTTTTGTATGCATTATCGAACTAGTCAAACTGACCCGCGGGTCATAGGAGTTCAATGGGTCAATCTGACTCAACCCTTTCATTTATGACGGGTTATTCTGACTCGCGGGTCAGGTTTGAGTTTGAAAAATTGACTTATACTATTACACGAGTCAGTTTTGTATCAGGGTCCCTGATACGACCCATGAATCGACCCGTTTTCCCACCCCTAATATTCCCTCATAGAGTTCATCCAGTCTTTTAATTTAATTTTATAAGATAAATATAAAACTGATCATTAGTTCCAAGATGAATAAATTAAACTATCAAATGTGCATAACGATATACACAACTGACCAGACTACATATAATATACTCACTCACCAAGAAGAAGAAAAATAGTCCTCTGTAATATAACTGAGATACAATGGCCTTAGTCCATATGAATTACATTCAGTCATCACTCGTACTTCAATCAACATAACTGAGAGCAGAGGCTCTGAATCTGCGAGTTTGTTGGGTTGGTCAAATCATACAATGCAGATTTCCCATTGTTCGAACAAGTAACGTTCCACTGACTCCCAAATTGCATAGCCTGCATGTAACAGCATCAATCCAGAAGTTAAATGGTTGTTTAAAGAACGCAAATTATTTCTCTACCAGAAGAAAAAGCAACAGTTTTTTTCAAATCTGATTTCATCTTAGTGATCATTGAGAGAGGCTACCCAAAATTTAGACTAGCATCAAATATTGCTCATGATCAATGTAAACTAGCATAAAGCCATAAGATAGTATCGGATTCCTTACAGTGCATGAAGAAGGTTCAGTGTTACAGCTCCATCTAGAAGTCGGGACACAAGACAAGTAATGACACCATGAACAATGATCATTTGCATCAACACCACGCATCAGCATCACCATTCCAACTGTAAATCTATTAAAAAAAAAGATAGATTTCCAATTAAGAACAATCTATCCAACCAAAATTATGTAATCTAAGACATCAACACATTAAATGGTCCCAGATAAAATGTTTTTTGTGTTATATATGAAATACCCCATGTAGTAACTGGATTTGCAGGGATTGGTGTTTATCTTACCCAGCAATTAGGATTATCAAAGACATAACCCACATCACATATTGATACATCTTGTATTTGGAGTGAACAGTAGGTGCAGTGTATCCATGAGAACTGTATCTTTCACTAATCCATCCAAACTGAGGGCGGATCAAAAACACAAACCCGAGGAACAATCCTGAAAGGAATCCTCCTATATGAGCAAAGTTATCGACATGTGGAAGCAGACCAACTGCCAAGTTAATGGCAATGATCACAACAAGGGTAATGAATGCTGCAACCTGAAAAGGATAAGAACTTTATTAACTTTGGTCAAATAATAATCATAATCATAATAATGAAGTTTCAACGTTATGTAATGCAAAACCTTGCTAGCATAAATGGTCCAATTTGTAATGAGTTCAGATAGCATTCCTCCAAGTAATCCAAAAACAGCACCAGAAGCTCCAACAGAGATGTTTGATTGGATGAAAAGAGCAGACATCAAACTTCCGCCCAGTCCCGAAATTAAATATAGCAAGCCAATTTTCACTGAATAGTAAATATATTGAAATGGTTAAAGCAAATAAAAGAAGATATACAAATTTGTGTGTGTACTGATGGGTGGTGTGTAAGTACCGAAACCAAATTCTTGCTCAAGGCGGATTCCAATTACCAAAAGACTCAACATATTTGCCAATAGATGGAAGACTCCTCCATGAAGCCAAATGCATGTGATTAGGAGCCACACCTGGTGCCGATCAACCACTCTGTTCACATCTAAAGCCCCCATCTTCTGAAGACTGTAATCAAATAAATTTGGTTTTAAATAAAGCGGATATGAAAATTACTGAAGTCAGCAACATATGAAAATGGATATTATCAAAGATAGAGCATGGGAAAGAGATGGTTGAGCTAATGAATTGCAGGCGATTTCATTGCAAGGATAGTACACAATGAGAACTAATGAGAATATACACCTGGAGGATGGACTTGTTATCCTCATTAAGCAGCTATTACAATAAATGGCATTAAAGAGAGGACCTAAATGCAATCATTTCTTTTGCAACATTAAAATTATGGTTAATTACTTAATTGGTTACACACGTTTGACCAATGTTCAGAATGGTTACACATGTTTCAAAATGTGATTAATTGGTTTTGAAATGTGACTATTTGTTTTTTTACTGTTCACCGTTAGAAATCACATTTAAGTCACTATTTAGATACGTAAAATGACATAATTACCTCTAGAATCATCTTCAAGAACACATCATCATCTTCAAGAACAAGAATCGAAGAACCAGAAATCTGATTTATGGGTTCTGGAGAACCCATAAATGCTGGAGAAACAGCATTTCTAGGTTCTTGAAGTTCTGTATTGCAGTATATGTTATCACCAAATGTGATTAAATAGTCATACATGTTTCTCTATAATGTGATTAAAAGGTCATACATGTTTCTCTATAATGTGATTAAAATGTCATACATGTTTCTCTATAATGTGATTAAATGGATACTGTTGTTTGAAATGATGTGATTAAAAGGTTCGACATGTTACCCACAATGTGAAGAACACAGAAATGTTGTTTCTGGGTTCTTGAGAACCCAGAAATGTTGTTTCTGGGTTCTTAAGAACCCATAGAGAACCTAGAAATTGAAATTCTGGGTTCTCAAGAACATCAAATCGAATTTGATTCGATTCTGGTTTTTCAATCCTTCCATGTGTTCTTCAATACAACTAAGGGCATAATAGTCATTTCACAATTCAATAATAAGTTAAAAAAATTAATTAACGTTAAAATTAACGGTTTACTAACGGAATAATCAATAAATCACATTGAGAAAAACATGTGTAACCAATTAGTCACATAGCAAAACCAATTAATCACATTTTGAAACATGTCCATTCTGAACATTGGTCAAACATGTATAATTAACCCTTAAAATTAAGCAGCTATAACTATCTCCCTCAACAAGCACTAGCTATTTTGAGAAATCGGAAATACCCCTGATAGGAATTGGGGTTTCTACTGATTGTAGTAGAATTGTTCTCACCAATTTTCACATTTTGGTGGGGGGAAAAGCCAAGCTCTTGATTCCAAATGGACAAGTAATTTGATTGAACATATGAAATAAAAGAAGCTGGGAGGTTGCAAGCAATTGAGGAGATAGAGATTCACACTCCAGATGGCATCATTAAAAGAAGAGGAAACAAAAAAACTCACGTTAAGGAGGAAGGACCGAGAAGAGGATTTTCTTTCATCGGCTGAAACGAGAATCGACCCAAGAATCTGGCCACGCAGGAGACAGAGTTCTTGGGGCAGTTGTTGACGAACATGGTGATGATGAGCATCACGGTGTTGGCGACAACGAAGGCCGGGATCAACCAAGGCCTCCATTTCTTGAAATGCTTGACATCACGGAAGACGACTGGGCTCGGAGTATTCGTCGCCGACTGCGGCAGCGAGTCTACCTGCAAGGGATGGACGATGTTACTGTTACTGTTACCTCGGCGGGAGCGGGAATTGATTCGGATTTTGACTTCGGAAGAAGGATCCGTCGCCATTGTGAGGATACTGGACCGATTGAAGTTGGAATGAAGTCAGAGGGACATGAATGATGATTGTAGAAGAAAAAAGTCAGAGAGAAGAAGTTGGTGGGCAGTTGGTGGGTGGTTGGTCAACTACTGATCTGAATCATCCACGACGCTGTTTGGCGGGATGACGGCTGGCTTCCGCTTACCGACAACCCCTTCTTCTCACGATTACGAAACAGCGACGGCGCTATGTCGCGTGTCGTGTCGTCTCCTTTAAACTCTGCATGATTTACCAAAAATAAAATATCTGCATGCATTATTCTTTGCGTGCCACTGTTCTAAAAAGTAAATTAAGTATGAAGCACACGAATATAGCATAGTGCAAGGTTGCTGGATCTCCACTCAGCTGAAAAGGGAAGACATTCTGCTGGGCTGGGTTAGACTGGGCTGGGTTGGGCTGCCTTTCATATATGTTAGAGATTTCCTTTCCCCAAGATATGCTTGAAACTCTCAGGAGATATTTGGGAGGGAGGCTTTGAATGTGATTGCCTGTGAGGGATGGGAGAGAGTCGAAAGGCCCGAGACTTATAAGCAATGGCAGGTTCGTGATTTGAGGGGTGGATTTTCCAGGTTCCCTTTGATTGGGAATTTGGGGAGAGGGCAACTGCTAGGTGATAGGATTGATTTCACAACATACACAGCTTATGTAGAATAACAATAATTGAAAAAGATTTTTGAGAAAACTAGAGAGGACACGTGTGAGAGAGTTTTACGTGGTAACACACCTTCAGAGACTCCACGGCAGTTTCAATATTTATTGATGATTGTTAAACTCTCTACGATGTATAGAATACATAGATGGAGAAGTATATATTGACAAAACTATGACCAAATACAAAACTCCAACTTGAACGCACAACACGTTTCCCAGTCAGCCGCCCGTGTTGACCACCGTCCAGCCGCCCGTGTTGACCATCGTTCAGCTGAGTATGTGCACCGTCCAGTTCATTGTCTTATTAGATACCGTCCACAACTACAGTGCAACCTAAACAATAATTGAAAAAGATTTTTGAGAAAACTAGAGAGGACACGTGTGAGAGAGTTTTACGTGGTAACACACCTTCAGAGACTCCACGGCAGTTTCAATATTTATTGATGATTGTTAAACTCTCTACGATGTATAGAATACATAGATGGAGAAGTATATATTGACAAAACTATGACCAAATACAAAACTCCAACTTGAACGCACATCACGTTCCCTAGTCAGCCGCCCGTGTTGACCACCGTCCAGCCGCCCGTGTTGACCATCGTTCAGCTGAGTATGTGCACCGTCCAGTTCATTGTCTTATTAGATACCGTCCACAACTACAGTGCAACCTAAACAATGCAATCTTATTAGGTTGAACTGCGAAACACGTGAACATTAATACATAAATTAACATTACATATTAATCGGGCTCCACACCCAAACACTAGGGTGAGATTGAGTTATTATAGGGATTTTCTGGTTGATGAAGATAGTTGGTGGTTCAGGGTTCGAAAGGCCAAATTGTGTATGCCTTGTCTTGTTGGAAGCCTGCATAAGAAGTAGAAAAGCACGGATTTCTTGGATGGCAAGAAAAGATGTGTTTGTTGTTCTATTTAGATGACAACCTTTTGATTACTTACTCTCTGCAGTTTCTTTACTTCTGATTATGTTCTGTTTTAATGAGAATCTTGCAGGAATCAGTTAAAAAAAATACTCTTTTGTTGAGACTTGAGAGTGGGATTTGAACCTTATGTTCTGTTTTAATGAGTCTTAAAGGAAACAGTAAAAAAAACTCTTGTTGAGAGTGGGATTTGAACCCACGCCCTTTCGGACCAGAACCTTAATCTGGCGCCTTAGACCAACTCGGCCATCTCAACCTTTGTGTTCTCTTAGATCAAGTAAATAAATATATCTAACACAGTTAGTTCTCAACCTGCTTGAGATTTTGTTTATGTAAAAAGGTAATTACAAAAAAAATTGTGAACCTCCAACGAATCTATAATGATTTAAATTATTAAATATTGATAACATATAAACGAATCCTCGAATAACGATTCTGAGTTTTCTATCCCCCATTAGAATACATGAAGTATGAGTTTAGCTTGAAGAGCGCTTCAAGAATCCTTTTGACTCGTCAGATATAGTACTATCAATGTATTTCCCCAACAACAAATTTAAAACATTTGTAATAATGAGAGTTTATTATATATGTTCATAATAGATAAAAATTAATATCTTATGTGAGACTTAAGATGTACACCTTAACCAACTGTCTCAAAAGTCCGAACTTATGAGTGAAGGCGACCGGTATACTCTTAAGTCATCTTAACATCCTCCCTTAAACTGATGTTTATGAACATCGCTTTAAACATGAGTTTAGTGCCCGACCTTGGGTTTTAATGGGAGTGTATCAATATTTTCAACGTCGCCAGGATTTGCCGGTATACTCTTAAGTCATCTTAACATCTTAAACTTAATGAATGCTTTTAAAACAACAACAACTAAAAATTCAGAGTGTATTTTTTAAAAATTGTTTAAAATCTTATTCGAAATAAATGATGAAAATCTCATTTTTATTAATATATATATATATATATATATAATTATATGTCGTCATCGTCAACTGTGAGAACCCATTCCCATAGCTATCTGTCTACACGGGTTCACACATGTTTGGCATGGTGGGTACTTTAAATTACCGGTTCCCAGCTGAGACTTTCCTTTTGCTTGCCACCTAATTATGCCAGTTGGTTGATTAATGTTGGATAGCCATTAGCCATTAGCCAAGCTGTATGTAATATGTATATATATATATATATATAATATTATATATTAATTTAGTGTAGTTCCATTCTATTCCAATGGATGATGGCATGGCAGAACATTACAGAAGTAAACTTCCTTAAAAAAAGGCATCGAAAAGGATGTGTATGACTTATGTTTCTTCATTCTCCATCCAGGTTTCCATAACATCCAATAATTATAATCAAAACAAAAAGGAACATCTACATTTTCACAAACAATAAAATGGTGGTCGGTCGTCGGTGGATCGGGTCGGTATCTTATTGCTGTTGCCATGTTGGACGAGTTTAGGCCGTGACAGAAGTCTCCACCACCATCTTGCCACCAGGCACACCCTTAACCTCCGATGAAGTCGTGGCTTCCCAGAGTTGAGGGATCGCCTCTCTCAGGTTATGAATGCTCTCCAGTGCATAATCCGAACCTTTCATCCTCTGAGATGTCCCAACCTGCATCACAAATAACTCGACTCAGATAAATGATATATATATTTGGCTATACTTATATCTATCTCTTTATATTATACTTACCAGAACAGTGTCGAGACCAACACGTTTCCCTGCCTGTATGTTACGTACACTATCTTCAAAGAACAACTGTCAAGATCATGTCAATTTAGTTAATTAATATATAACAAGTTCTATCAAAAGATCTTAACCATGGAGGACTAGCTCAAACCCTAGATGGGTTGTCTCACCGTTCTCTGAGGGATGATATTAGCGATCTTAAGAGCCTGTTCGATGGAGGATTCCGATGGCTTGCAGACTATCGGTGTCTTAGGCAGTTCGGAGGCAGAATTCAGCTTTGAAAAATGGCCAAGAATGTCAAAAATTTCGCAACTTTGATTGTTGTTGTGTTCGTCGTCTTGGGGTGTGGCTTTACCGACAAACTGAACATCATCGTCTTCATCATCGGATGTTGTGTTCTTGTGGATCGGGTTCAGTGTCTCGAAGCAAATAACACCCTCGAAGCAATCTTCTAAACCTAGCTTGTTCAGAGCTTTTGCAGCATGGATCTTGTCCGCATTTGTGAAAATCTGAAATTATAGACAAAAATATGAACAGTTCAAATACTATGTCTGTCGTGAAACAGACTGCCTTAAACTTGATCAGTTCAAATACTGTGTCTATATATGCATAAATCCTTACAATTTTGCGATATGGGAGGCTCATTAGGAGGCTGCGTAACACCGGATCGGGTTTCAGATTCTCATACGGCAATCTCCCATGAACAAAGCTGAAACACATGAATTTCCAATCAAGAAACCAATCAACATATATATGAACGAACAAGACTTAAGGTTATGTGTTTGTTCCGAACCTGTGGTACTCGTCATAATCGAAGTCGTATCCGATTGCCTGAAAAACACTCGATATATTCGCAAGTTAAGTCCACAATTTCTAATCCAGAAACAGTTAAAAATGGAAATTTGATTCATCAATCCGAATAATATAATTACCCTGAGGCCAGCCATTGTTGTTCCATAGTTCTTGTAGAGAAGGTTGCACAAAGGATCGATTTTTCCAGGTTCAATTCCGAGCTTCTCAACCATATAATCTTCAAAATAGAAACCCTTTTCAGGTTGAAGTTCAATATTGAATAATACAGTATACTAAGTAAAGATGGTGGTACCTCCAATATTGTTTCTGCATGATGCAGCGATTCCAGTGCTCAATGGATAAAGGGTATCATCAAGATCTGCATACAGAATCAAAGTTAATTCATTGATCATGTTTAGATTGTTCTTATTGATGAACAAGGTTAATTTACCGAACAGAAGACAGTCGTATTTTGTTCTCTGAGTCTGCCTGTACATGTTTTCAAACTCCATGTCTGGAGAGGCTGCTGCTACACAAGAATGGAGCAATGCAGGTGTTGAAGGTGTAGAGAGAGAAATATGGGGTAGTTCTGAGAGAGGAACTGATATTCAAAATGCAGAGAAATAGAAGAGAACAGAGGAAGGAAGGAGGAAGGAGGAGGAGAAGAAGAAGATGAAGAGAGGTATATATATAGGATCACAACACGTTGTTGGGTTACTTTGATCATCTCTTTCGTTGTTTTATTATTATTGTAATGGTTCGTTCAATAATTATTTCAATCTTATTATTTTACTTGAGCACGTTTTACTTACCGTAATGATTTCATTCTGTATGATAGAATTTAGGGGTGCAAAAAAATTGACTTAACAGTGGGTAATCCGTCCACGGGTCGGGTTTGGGTAAAAAAAATTAATTCACGGGTCATTTTGACACGACTCATAGATGAATCGTGAAACCCGAATCAAGTTTGGGTCAGTAGTCTTGACTCATGGGTCAACATGTGACGGTCCTGAATTATATATTATATTAAATATATATAATTTTGACCCATAAATCGGTAGTCTTGAGTCTCTTGACCCATGAGTCAGTTTGTTTTTTATTTTTTATGTGCTGGTGGATCGACCGAGTCAGACTGATTAAGCCTTAATATTTTTAATGGGTCATTCTGACCCGCGGGTTGACCCACCAATCTACGGATCATGTTTGGGTTTAAAAAATTGACTCATACGAGTGCATGAGTCGTGTTTGGGTCAGACGGTCTCTGACACGATCCAAGACTAACACGATCCATGACTCGTTTTGACACCCTAATAGAATTATATTTAATTGCAAAATTAACCCAAAAGTGAATATATTTTTTACCTGAAAAATTACATAATATTAATCAATTAAGATCTATGAGCTGTCCATTCCTCTTCCTAAATGTATTAATTATAAAGTAGTGATGCTTTCTATTGTCCTCTAACTACGAGATTCGATTTGAAGGACAGACTTGCTTACGGTCTTTTTTTTTGGCCAAATCTAGCTTACGGTCTTGAAGGGAGGTAGTAGATACCGATTTGGCTTGTTGCTTTGATATTTTCTCTCCTGGTGGGAGTCAGGTTTGGATGGCTCATTGTAACCGTTGAGGGGTTCATATATTACAAATAATAATAATAATAAAAATGATATAATTCTATCATACTATTTAATATTTCAATAAACTAACGCGAAATTAATATAGTTGCGATTGAATATAATACTTCCTGATTAAAAATTACGGAACTAGTTTTGTATAGTAAATGATTGTTTGAACGTGTTCTTGTCTCTGCTGGACCATTCTAACATTTAGTATTTTTAAAATGCCAATCATTCAATTGCATTATTATAAAAAATCTCTCTCCCACTATGAAAAGAGTTTAATTCAAAAATGATGAGCAATAATGTATCTAGATGGGAAGGATAATCCTCTACGGAACATTTTACGCAGCTATTGTTTTATGTAGAATTATAGAGTGGTTTTTCTCTCTTTAATTATCTATTTCTTACTAAATTATATATTATAGAGTAGAGTAAATTGCTCCACTGCAGCCGGATGTTTGAGTGAGGTTGTTAAATGTACTAATTTGTTTTAAGGTGTTGTTTTGTGCACCGTGGTGTTTGAAGATATTGTTAAATGCACTTCACATGTTGTTTTGTGCACCTGTATGTTTGAAATTGTTGTTATTTGCACCACATTCACCTTCACCGTTACTTTCGACTGTTATCTTGTCACGTGGTAGTCACATGATTCTGAAATTTAATTGATTTGAACTATGATGAAGTCTATAAAACGAAGAGATGTCTATGTGGTCACAAGAGACAACCACATACATTTTAACAGAAAATCGAGACGTAAATATAATAGTAGATGCATTTAACAACATCTTCAAACATCACTAAGCACAAAACAACATGTGAAGTTCATTTAACAACATCCCTAAACATCCGGGTACATTGAGTCAATTTAACCTATAGTATATATAATGATGTACACTATTTAATATCCGTTATATATGCTAAATTCCCATACATATTAATTAAAATATACAAAACCATTTAGCTTATTGATTGATGTAATCATTACTCAGCTAATTTGTTTAAAAAATATATATTGAGATTTCCCCCCAATAATTGTGGAACCTATCATCAATGATAACATAGTATATATCAAAATACTGGGATAAGTATGGTTGTGGAAATGCGTCCATCGGATGCCACTTCAACACTCAATAGACGGAGGATATTAGTTATTTGTAAGTTTCATTTATTTATTAGATTCAATAAAATAGGGTGATACTATTATTATTTAATAATTCAAAAATCCAATATACATTCTTGGCCTTTTGCAATCAACGAATTACAGATGTGAATTCTTTTACCTCCCCACACGACGAAAATCAGCATTTATTCATATTTCATAATTATGGTTTAATCACAAAATATTCATTAATAAATAAACAAAATAAAAGAGTGAGGATACAACAACGTAGTTAATTGAGTGCATTCACTTTTTTTAGCTTAGATAAAAGTCATTTAGGTACATCATAAGTCACATTTTTACAAATATGTACCTTATAAAAAATTTATTACTTTCAAGTACCTCATAAATTATAAATATATCTACTTTAATATTTCGATCATGTGTCCGTTACGTATGTAGTATTTTGTTCCATTAAGATAATTTTACTTTATTTTACTGTTGTTTTCATGTATCTCTAAGTTGTTTTATTTTAACAATCAATTATATTTACTTTGTCTTTATTAAACTGTTATTTATTTATTTTTACCTTCGATATATGATTTTTGAGGTACTTGACAATAACAAAAAAAATTTAAGGTATTTGTATAAATATGACTTCGGATGTACCTAAATGACTTTTATCTTTGTATATTTATTTCTGTTTTTTTTTTTGGGTAAATGCTGAAACAAAATCATACAAACTAGTCTACTCTAGAGTTACAAGTCTAGTCCTAGTCACACCCATGGTATCCAGTCTAAAAATCTCTACAACACTCCTCGGTGGTTGATCCAACTCAACAAAGGTTGATTCTATGTTGACCGCTTCCTTAGCCAACATGTCTGCTGCTCTGTTTCCTTCTCTGAACACGTGTCTTAGCTTCACTCTGTTTTAATCCTTTGCATTATTGACTTCTACACAGTATACATTGCACCTGTCTAGCAGATTCAATTGCTCAGTGGAGTTCAGCTAATGAGTAGGTTTAAAGGAGAATTGAGACCCTTTTTACTATATATATATATTGTATCATTCCTTCTTCCTTGTGTAAGGTCTGACTCAAATGAGTCATGACTTAAATGCTATATATAGATTGCTCTTTCTGGCTTCAACTAATGCTCAACCTTTCTAGGCAAATGAACCCTTTTAACATACTTTTTAGGGTTTATCATTTTCTCCTTCATTGGTAAGAAATGGATTGATGGGGATCTATCACTATCCATACAAAACAAAGCTTTAATTTCTTGAAAAACAAGAATTTCGTATAATTTGAATCCAAGCAATAGAATATAAGATGGTTAATGTTGCTTAAATTACCATATGATAGCAATGGAAAATAGTTTCGATCAATGAGAAATTTAATATTAATAGTAGTTTGATTTTTTACGGGGTGTGTTAGGGGGTCCTCATCTAAAAGACAATATTATTGTCATGCTTATTTCACACCTAGAATAATCATCACTTGCACTGGAGTCAACCCTTAAGAACTACTGTTGTTGGTTATATAACCTGAAATTTCTAGTTAAGGGACAAATTGTCAAACAATTACGTTTTTTTTGGCCAATAATCACGACTATATCATTTCAACAATCGAAAAAGAGTTCGAGTACAATATGTTATCCGCAAAAATAAGCCTAAGAAGAGGGGTTGGTGGTGAAGACACCCAATCCTGAGGACACAACCCTAACAAAGCATGTCTAGCTATCCAGTCCGCACAAGCATTTGCGGATCTAGGGATACACTCCCACACGATCTGGGGAACAATTACGTTATATTAACAGTAATTAATGCAATTAAAAAGTTTGACAAGTGTCATTACATTATAACTCAAGTTACTGTTTAAAAACTTAAAAAAGAAAAGAGTCCTCCCAAAGTAGTAAAGAAAGTTGTTATCAATTGCCAAACTCCAGCTAGCATCTCTCTACAACAGTAAAATACAAAAAATAAAAAAATGCATACCATTGCCAACTCTCTTTTATTATCATTACCAACAAGAGAATATTTGGGAACGAAGTCATATTGGTTTTGTTCCCTGCAGAACCGGAGTTGCTTGTATTAATTATATTATTATGATATGATGTTAATTTTTTAAATTTGTAATAGTTATGATTACAATTGTGTGTGGGATTAGGAAATATATATATATATATATATATATGTTAAATTACAATTATGATTATGATGTATAAGTTAAGTGTATAATATATTTTAGACACATATTAAATGTGCATAATTTTGATCCCTAGTAGAAATTATTGTACTCTATAATATATAAGCTTTTAAAACGTTTTGTAGAAATAATATTGTTGTGTCACCTTCCCGGTTCAGATGTCCATTAAAAAAAGGTGTTGGGTAGACGAGAGTTACGTCAATGACAAAACCAATTGAGTGGGTGTAGAGGAGTACGACTTCCCTCATGAAAGTGCCATCTATGGACCCTTTCTTCCCAACAATAATTTCAGGCTAGATGGACAAATAAAGGTATAATGAAACAAAATAATAGTTTATAGATCAATGTGGATTGTGGAGTCATATATATAATATTAATATAAATATATATACATAGTTCATTTTTAATATACCAAGTGGGGCTACAATTATTTATGATAAGACACGACACAATCTGCTTTAAAACATATATTTAAAACGTATATGTGTTTGACATTAACGGATTTCGTGTCTAAACAATTCTTATCATGTCTAAACACGATTAACTAATCGTGTTGTGTATACATGTGACACGTTTAGACACATTTAACATAATAATAATAATAAAATATTAAAATACTCACTTACTTTTTAATATTGAACAATAGATTCTTACTTTATATATATCTCCTTTAAAGTGTATATGAGTTTAATCTTAACGGATCATGTGTCTAAACAACTCTTATACGTTTAGACACGATTAATAATCGTGTCGTGTTTGTGTTTGAAGTTTTGAGACACGTTTAAGACTTATCCGTTTATACACAACACGATTAGATACTATTGTCACCCCTAATACCAAACATTATTATGTTTGTGTGTAGATACATACTTAATAATTATATATTTTTTTATTTATAATAAATCTGATTTGAAAGGATAAACTATTCTGTTCCATTTTTTTGGTTATTAATTAATTGAGAAGCGCAATTTTGATAATATAATTCATTAATTTATACAAAACTTATAACTAAACGATATATGTATATATAATATATTATGTAGTACGACCAATCATTTGTCCTTGAAACGAATAAAGACAAAACCGATGAGATGTGAAGTGTCCATAATATTCTAAGGTAGAGGATAGAAATGAATTGGAGGTGGTATTGATCCACCCATAATGGTGCAAAATAGTCAAAATAAATAAATAATTTATTTCACACAATAATGCGGTTTCTAAAAATAATTTTATTTTCCACCAACCTATCGTATTATGTATTTTTGGCATTACATTATTTCTGTTGTGGTCATGAAAACGAAGTTTCCTTTGTCCGCTGTCCATTCATAGCTAGGCATCATAAATTGTGGTTATGCAACAAAATAATATATTATTATTATATTTATAATAAATATCAATAAGGGATGAAGATGGCAGGTGTTTCTCGAAGTGCCGTCTCCATTAAACGTGATGGGGTTAAATTATATGTTGGTTTAAACTCATTTAACGACCACAATTTGTGGTGAATATTTGAATGAGTACTATAGTCTTATTCTATATATATTGGTTATCGATATGGATTGCATAGAATCCGTAAGATGTCATTATTAAATGATTAGGCTCAAATACCAAACCCTAAGACATGGATGAATAAGCACCATTAAATGCAAATGGAGGGGTTAACTATTATTTATGGGGAGAAAAAATCTGACCTTATCTTCAAGGAAGAGATCCACGATACACATATATAACGCTAAAGAGATTCCTAGTCCCACAAACCTAACCTGTCATAATCTACATTATTAAGAATTATATTATATTATATTATATTATATTATATATATACACTAGTAGTCTAGTACCCATAATTATATATTTGGAAAGGACGGGATCTGTTTGCCATGCTCATCATTTTATTTAAATTAATAATGTTTGGGCCCATTTTGGCATATATATTTTAGAAAAATAAGTATATAAAAAAAAATATTTCGAAAAATAGGTATGTGCGCACCCCGGGTAGCGCGTACTTGACATACGCGCACCCCGGGTAACGCGTACTGGACATACGCGCACTCCCAAGTGGCGCCTGATCCATAATTTTTTTTCCCGATAATGACGACTCGATGTTTAATTAAAAATAAAATTATGTATCTATTAAAAAATTTAAAAAAAAATTATAGTAAGTAGATATTTTAATTGCGATTCAAATTATGCAAAAATATTAAATTTGGATTTACGGATTGACTGTACGACATGCCGTAAGTTGAGATATGAAAATTTTACTTAAAAAATTATAACTCAGACCATGTAAGTCAAAACTCAACACGGTTAACGTAATTTATGTGGTAATTCAATTATCTATCTAAGGTAAGTTTTTTGATTGGAAATACAGTGATTTTGTAACCTAACATCGTTCGTTTTATAATTTGACCGAAATAATTAAATGCATTAGGTGATAAATTTAATTATGTACTTACTCAAAAGAAATACAAAAAATACGGTGCGTAGATAATTTAATTACGAAATAAATGACGCTAACTATGCGTTAATTATTTACTTTTAGACTGACTGTATAATACGGTCCGTAAAAAACTCTACATACGATACAAAAACTTCTAAATAGTGTTTTGAACAGTAAATTTACTGTTCAAAACACAGTGAATCGTGTTTATACATATATCTGCAGATCTGAGGTGTTTAAACACGATTATTAATTGTGTCTAAACGTATAAGAGTTGTTTAATTTAGACACGATTAATATAAGAGTTGTTTAGACACGAGATTCGTTAAAGTCAAATTCATATACACTTTAAAGCAGATTGTGTCGTTATGTGGGGCAGATGGTAAATAACTCACTAAAATGAAGAAAATTTAGCATTATGGTAAATAACACAGTCTCTCCACCTTATTGTATGTACCGAACACTGCAGTTTAATATTATTAGAGAAGAGTGGCCAAAAAATATATATATATATATTATTAGAGAAGATACTCAAAAAATAATATTTTTATGCCAAAACCAGGCATTACACCTTCAACGTACATTAGTTTATTACCTATGTTCTTCATCAACTCAGTCAGATTACTTCAAATTCCTTCTCGTGAAGAAATTTTAAAAAAAAATAGCTAAGAACATTACACAGAAGAAAACTGAAATTTAGATGCTCCATATCCAACTAACCCTAATAGGCAATAGCTCTGTTGGGTATAGGGAAGATAAACTTGTTGAAGCATAGGGCATGCATCCATGATACTTGCATGCATACTTATTATATAAGTTCTAGTGTACTTATAAGTTATAAGTATATGGCATGACCTGATTTTATCATTAACATTCTAATTATCACGTGATTACTTTTGAAGATCGAGTACCACAATGTTACAAGAGTGTTCCATCTTCCAGAGGAAAGAACATAGCTTTTCTGGCTACCACCAACAAAGTAATTATCAACTTCAAGAAGCTGTTCTTCAAGGATTTGTCGTATATTTATCGGGCCTTCAGGAGGGAGATCAATATTCTCCCCCACTTTACCATCTGAAGAATCCATTTGATTTTCCAGACAACCAGAAGTTTAACCACAACTGTGTGACTTGTCATTACCTGATTGGTGTGGATATGGGCCATATAGCGCTGACGGCTGACATGGCCGAGTCAGTATCCTCGGTCATGAAGCTATTGCTGTCATTTACCGATTCAAGATTAGACCCATATATCATTGCTTCCACCATTCTCTGATTCACAGTTATGTAGATATTTGATATTTCTGTGGATTGCTTCATTGATGCTGAAGCTATAAGTCTGAATCGATAAATTGCAGAAAGAATCACAAACATATTCAGTTTGCTTTGGATTACTTTAGAAGTATCCGAAGCCAAGTCTAGATTATTGGGTCGGGCGTATGTAAAGATGCGCCAAAGATAAGAAATAATCAGATTAAGTGCGTGATACCGCATTCATTGACCACCTCAGTTGGTGCGCCTGCACACCTATGAATTAGACAAGTTGTTTTTAGCACGCCTAGGATTAAACAAACTAAAATGATAGTCTACAGTGGAATAGCCAATACAGACGAATATTCTTAAAAGTAACCACGGTTGACTCGCCTTCAGAGACAGCTCAAATAACTATGGTAGGATTTGACTCTACCATAACTAATTCTAAAACCTAAATAGTTTGTAGGATTCTATAAAAAAGTTTAGAAAGTTCTTAATCTAGATATGTCTTTGAGTTTTAGAGATTTTTTAGGGTCTAGTTGAGAGTCATTCATAAACAAACACAACAACACACTAAAACGTATCACACAAATTGTGAGTTGTGTAATAATCTCAGAGATAGCATATTTAAAGTAATACAGTGTTGTATATGCGAGTTCTTTTTTTATCGGTAAAATATGGTCTTATGCAAGTGCAATCAGCACTTCGTGATATTACCCACATATCGAGCATGGCATCACGGAATGCAATTAAAATTCCTCAACTAATCCAAGTCTCACCTTATCATGTTCTATTCTGTGAGACTTAAGACGTACGCCTTAACCAACTGTCTCAAAAATCCGAACTTGTGAGTGAAGGCGACCGGTATACTCTTATGTCATCTTAACATATTCAATTCAGTGTACAATAATTCCTTTGAATTTCTCATGATCGATGTCGTCCTAGGTCTAGAACAAAATTTTCTATTTCACGTATACCAAATTCTCATCTCTTAGTAGAAATCTTTTGTCCATCACCATACAACATGAATTTAACTGATTAGCCTTATTCTTTCTCAATTCTAATCTTACTCGAATCAAAATCCTTAAGAATTCATGAAACCGAAACCCCTAACTTGGCCAGTACCAAATCCAGTTCAGAAGAGTAAATAAACACCTCAACATTACACCTCAATGGCGGCGATTAAAGCGATCGATGAACAATCAACCAGAAAATAGAGTACGGATCTATTATTGATTTTGAGTACGGCAGAAGACTACGTACCGTGGATCGAACCAGTTGGTGTTTACTGGAGACTCAGCATCTTCACCCATTCGGAAGAACCGAGAGAACTGATCCCACAAAGATGAAGCTGAAGAAGAAGAGACCCACTGCACTGCATTCCACTCCACTGTACTGCGCTTTCGGGGATATGATTATGGTATATGGAGATAAATATCCGAGTGTAGTTCTTTCATATATGAATATGAGTTGGCCAAAAAAAAAAAAAAAATGAATATGAGGAATACGCGCTGGTGGCGCGTGTACTTGTATAAGACCCTTGTTCTTTACTGCCCGCCCATGCAACGAGAAGCTCTATAGTCTATACACAACCATAGAAAGTTATGTAAAGATTAATTCAGCGTTTTGTATATTATTAATTTTGGAGTAAATATGCTACCCTTGAACATTATTCAACCAAAAATAATATACATCACTATGAAGAATGACGAATTTATTATTTTTATTTTGTATAAACACAAATAAATTGAATAAAATATTACATTAAACACGTGATAATTTTAGAATGAAGAACTTTTTTTAATTAAATATCGAGGTAACCAGTGCGAAACCAATTTATATAGGAAGGAGAAGGCCTCCTTTCACTTGCCCAACGGTGGTCTTTCTTCCTCTTTCTCCAACCTCCTCCTGCTAGTCTTCTGGAAACTTGCAGATCTTTCTGGAATTTTCTGAGATCAACAAAGCTGGAATATATAATAGCAAGGAGAACGAAGATTTTCATTTGATTTTCATTGAAGGTCATCTGCTTCCATTTTTCTAGATTTGACTGTTAAAATGTCGAAAGAAGAAGGTCCAGCACTGCTCATGGAAGCTAAGCAATCCCACACGGTGGATATGATTAAGAGGATCAAGGAGATAACGCTTGTTATGCTGACGCACGAGAAAGTGCTGGAGTCTCAAGGCGTCACTCCAGATGATATGGAAGGTAAGTTTTCTTGGCCGTGTGATTGATAGTCGATCGATGATCTTTTGATAGATTTCGTTGCTTAATTGTGTTCCCTAACCTTGCTTTTTGGGGCAGATATGCTGGAGGAGCTGAAGGGGTATGTAGAGGCAACCGACAATATTACTAATGGTATGTTTACGCGATTCGTTACCTTCGAATATAATCTGATCAGCTTTGGCGCTAGTATGATCCTATCTTGTTGATATGCATAACTGTTCATGTCTGTTCTGTTTACCGCTGCCTGAACCTCTTTTGAACTCCTAAATTTGTTGTGGCAAGTTGGGATAATGTTATGGTACTGATTCTTGAGGGTTATATCCATGACTTGACAGATCTCAACTCAATAGGCGGGTTATATCCTCTTGTTGGTTTCTTGAAAAACAGACATGCCAATCTCCGAGCAAAGGCTGCCGATGTCCTAAACACCATCGTCCAGAACAATCCCAAGAGCCAACAATTGGTAATGTATGCAAATGGCTTGGAGCATCTTCTCTCCAACTTCACCACAGACCTCGACACCAAAGTCCGCACCAAATCTCTCGTTGCAATATCCTGTAAGTATTACTACTCTTATCCAAGAAAATATAGTACCGGATCACGGAAATTCGGTTGTTATGCGGATAATATTGAAAACTTTGCTCAACTGTGTAGCTCTAATCAGACATAACAATCTGTGTGCTGCTGCTTTCCGTCTGGCCAATGGTTATGCATCTCTAAGGGATGCCCTAAGTTCTGATAGTGAGAAATTTCAAAGGAAAGCACTGAACTTGATCCAGTACCTTCTGCACGAGAGCAGCTCGGACTCTGCCGTGGTAACTGAACTAGGGTTTCCTCGCCTGATAATACACCTAGCATCCAATGAAGTCACAGCTGTTAGAGAAGCTGCTCTCGGGTGTCTGCTTGAACTTGCTCGAGACAAACCGGATGGGAGCAGTCTTATATTGAGTGTAGGTGAGAGAAAACTGAAGGAGCTGCTCGAGGAACGAATAAGGGGTATCGGTGCAATGACTCCAGATGAATTAAGTGCAGCGAGAGAGGAGAGGCAGCTTGTGGATTCTTTATGGATTGCTTGCTATAAGGAGCCTTCCTCACTGTGGGAGCAGGGTCTGCTTGTTCTTCCTGGTGAGGGCGCATCGCCTCCAGATGTGGCGAGCAAGCACTTTGAGCCTCCAATGAGCGCTTTGTCTGCAGGTGCCGAGGATGTTAAGAGAAGGTCTGAAGAAGATGGCAAGTAGAAGCCAACTCCGTTGCTGTTGGTGTCCTTGATCTGATTTGTAGCCCAGATGGCTGTTTGATTTGACTGTCCACAATGAACATATTCTAGCATCTCGTCTTATCCATCTTCATCAATCCACCACACTTGGTCTGAACTCCATCCATTCGATTTCTGAAAAATGCCTTCAACCCATTAATACTCGTAAGTTAATTAATTAAATTAAACCCCACTTTATATCACTGTAATTACCAAGCATTGTAAGGAGAAGGAGCTCTGAGATGAGATGTAGATAATGACTTGGTCCCCTAACTCGATATGCCCTTGCATGTCTACACTTGTGGCATATTCTTTTCACGGAATGAAAAAGGAATTCGGCTTACGGATTCCGTAAGAATTTATTCTTTTTGCGGAATTGCAAAAATTTGGCTTACGGATTCCGGGCGGGGTAGGCTTAGACATTCCGTGTGAAAAACTCGGAATTCCTAAGCCGGGCGCGCTAGGAATGAGGAATAGGAGGCGAAATGACCGAAATGCCCTTACTTTAAAATTTATATTAATTCAATAATTTTATCTTAATTAATAATTAATTAAATAAGTTATTTTATTTTTTTAATTATTAATTAATTATATTATAAGTTTTTATTATTCTTAATTTTAAAATTAATTAATACAAATTATATATATTATATACTATACATATACAAGGAGGGGCAAATATGTCATTTTACCATATTCCATTCCCTTTCCATATACAATTTCACCAAAGAAACAACAGAATTCCTTATTTCATTCCTTATTCCCTATTCCTATTCCCTATTCCGTATTCTCTATTCCGTATTCCGAATTCCATGAAAGAAACGCCCCGTTGGACTGAAACACAGGCAAGGGAATCTATATCAAATATTTTTTATTTTGAAAGTGAAAAATCCTGTTAAAAGGTTTGAGTGACTAGACTTGAAGTATGAGGAATATAATGTAAATTGATATTACCAAACATGAATTTAATGGAGAGCGTTGAAAAAAATATTAAAGAATATGTTGAGGTCTTCATTTACAAGTTGAAAAATGGTTAAAATCATGTTGACTTTTAACAGTGTTATATAAAATAATACGAATACATGATCGGTTGATTTTTAAAATAATAAATAAAAACAAATAATTAATTAAAAATATTTATTAAAATATAAATATAAGGGTTAAAACCAATGAGCTACATGAACTTTGAACGATTTGTAACGAGCTACCCGAACTTTGAAAATACCAAACGGGCTGGCTACCTCAACTTTGAAAAAGATGCAAATAGCTACCTCCGTCCAATTTCTAACGAATTTCCGACGACTTTCCAACGACATTTGACGAAAAATTGGACGGAGGTAGTTATTTGCATCTTCTTCAAAATTGAGGTGACCCGTTTTGAATTTTCAAAATTCAGGTATCTCGTTACAAAACGTCCAAAATTCAAGTAGCTACTTGGTATTTAACCCTTAATATAAATACTTTAGATAATAAAATATATTTTAGAAAACGTGTACACATTGAACAATCGTGCATTGGGAAAGATTATTGCTGCCCGCTGCCAACACAGATTGCGGTTGGGCCCCATACTGGATTGCTAGACATAGGTCATAGGTGGGACCTCTTCTATTTTGTGGGGACCACCGAGCATCCGGGCTCACTGAACCGGCCTGTGGTGAGAACCCGATCCATCCGATTATGGAACCACAGCAACGGATTCAAATTGGTACTACAATTTCTCAAGTACAAACCTTCATACACTTATAATAGGACAGTCCATGCCCTTCATGTCTCTGCCTTATTCTGATTTAATGCTTCAGATTACACACATTCCTACCCACATTACACAAACACCCAAGGAAGACCATACCATATTGATCCACAAACGACTTATTGCAACTCGTAAGATGAAAAGCTGAAACCCGATCTTCCTTCATGGGTAGATTTTAGTTCAAGCTTCTGAAACGGACTGCATACACGTCGGGTCAACAGCATCCAATTAGTCAATTGTTACTGAAAATGAAGAATATCGGGTGATTGGCAATAAGAATACACACCTGCTGTTGGGATCATAATAAAACCCGTTAATAGAACCGTCGTTGCATGAGAAGCAGACATAGTAAAACCCAGCTATCGTTAACCCACAGTCAGATCCCACGTTCACAAAGTACTGCTCTTTCCATCTCTGTCCACCAATCGACAAACAAAATTGATTTGATTTTCATAATCGCCATTCAGAAATTTGATATTAGAGGGAAAAAAAAAATATTAAACAGAGTAGTTGGTTACCATGAATATGTTGGGGTAGTTACTGAGATCCAATGATTTGCCACCATCAACAACCACTTGGCTCTGGACCCGAATATTACAAGTGTGTGTCAATAAAATGAAACCCGGTTTCTAATTAATGGTTCCAGATATTGTAACAAATACACGAGCTCTTACCTGCAGGGGTGAAAAAGATGGAAACTTGCTCCAGTGCCTTATGTCATCATCATGCCTATGGATAGTACACGAAATTAACTTACCTTTAGCAGTAAGAAAACTGAAGCAATAAAGGGATAATAGCAGAGGAAGAAGATGGAACATACGTTGCTTCCCATTTTCCAGTGAAGAATGTATAGTTTTTTGTATCAACGATCTCCCCTTCCCAAAATGTCACTACCTGATCAACAAGTATCATATTTTGTTTGAATCCAAAGACTTACTGTACTAGCTATGCAGTACCATACAATTCGTTTCATTTTTTTGTAGTGAGAGCATAAGGAGATGATAGCTTGCTTAGAGCATAAGGAGATAAGGAGATGAAAGCTTGCTTACTGGAGTATCTGCCATTGGAACATTTAGAGCTTCCATAGTGCCACAGAGGTATCCATGATCCATGTCACATCCTTGAATTCTAACATTGACTCTCCATGCTTCATCTTTCTGCAGACTGGATACATTTTGAGTGCCGGAAAATGCCTGTGTTGATGGTTTATTTTCTTATTATTGTACAGTGAATAAATGCTAAAACTCAGAAAAACATGCACAACAGTTTTAATTTATATAGCAATATATGATAGTAGTAGTGATTTCATGAATAATCTAGTTTATGGTCGTGTCATTAAATTTCTTGGATGAAGAACTTGCCTATCATAGCTAACCATAATAAGCTTTCAAAAAATGTAGAATTATGAGTCATCTAGTTTTGTTTTTTCTCTTATCAGAGTAACAAGCAGACTCTCCGTTTGGTGCGTAAATCTGCATAATCTGACATAGGTTTGATGTTACCATTAACTGCTGAACTTTATTCACAGGTTACTCTTGATTAGCATAGACAATAAAATTGAAATAAATTCTAAGGCTCAGTGCGGCAATACTTCAAAATTAACATAAGAAAAAGATCGAGACAAAAGTACCTGACCAGCACTCAAAAGTGAACAAGGTTGGGGGCATCTATTTCCAGAATTCGCACCTTCAAAGTTATGCATACTGTTAATGTCTGATACGAGCTATACAGAGTTATGCATATAGTGTTTAACGACCAGGGAATGGTATGGATGGAGGCATGGAGCAGTTACAAACTTAAGCTCTTCTTGTTCACTTAGATGCCAAATGCTTCAAACTTTGGTCGAAACCAGAATGCCACCAACGCTAAAATCTCAAACAGATAATCATCAAAGTGAATGTAATCAAACACAATTGTCCAATCCTTAAAAAGGTATTAACAGCTATTCATGCGTCCATTAAGGTCAATCCTTTGCATAACAACAGCATAGGTTACCCAGATTTTACAAAGTTTTGATCTTTTGAGAATCAAAACAGCATCAGCCCGCGAATCAATTGCCGCGATAAGAAACTGTAGGAAAACTAATTGCAGAATAATCCAACCAACAACATGAATCATCAGGTAATAAAAAGGTAAGATGGGAATAGGGAGGAACTGAACAGCGTGATGGAGGAGAGAAGAACCTGAAACTTGAGCCGGAGCGGAGCTTTCCACCACCCTCACCGGCATTTTCCCAGCGATTATTAGCTTAACACTAAGCTTCTGATGAATCAACCAACGGGAGACAAGAGATACAGACGACCATTTTTATGTACGGAAAAATTGAAAATCACCCACTAAACTGTGCAATTTAGGAGTTAGGACTATTCTGATATTATTTTTTTAAGTTTTTTTTTCCTTGTATACAAAATAGAAAACAACTTACAAAAATATTTTAAAGAAAAATATAAATATTTTTTTAAACTAATTCTTTTTCCTCTTAAATTTAATAGAATCTCTAACTCTGTGATGTTTAGTTAATAATAATTAGTAGTTTTCATATAAATTTCTTTTTATATTTTCCTTTTTGCCCTCAAATCATCTTCTCAACCAATTTTTAAAAATATTTTATAATTAACTAAAGGTTTCGAAGTTAAAGTGAAAAAATTTAGAAACTTGAATCGATTATCTTCTCTAATATTAAGAAATGTTGCAAGGGTATACACAACATTTTACTTACAAAGTACCTTGATTATAATAAGCACTCATCTTTTAATTTATAATATACGTGTATATTTTCCACAGCTTGATAAAAATAAAAAAAGTCTAGAAATGTTTTTTTTACATTATGTTTTACTAAAAAATATATTATTTAAAGTATGCAATTTTTTTAAAAATTAATTATAACGAGCAGTGAGATGTAAATTTTAAATAAGAAACTTCTACAATCCGATTTTACATGTCAAGTTAATAATACTTATAAAATTCGATTTTATCGCCCACCAATATAAAATGCATCATAAGATTATGAACCAGGGTATGATTCTTTTACCAAATAAATAATCACTCCTTCCTTAGTAAATTTAATTTAACTGAAAAAAAAATGGAAGAATATTAAAGAAATCACAAAGATTCATCCTTCATGAAACTCAAAATGAACCAGCACTAATAGCCTTGTTCTCATACTTACATATACAACTCAACCCGACCAACATCTCGACAATGGCTGTCTCCGTCTTCTCTAAGTCCGAGAAATGCAACGTTTGAACTAACAAAACCGTCGGATTCATGTCGAACTTCTGCTTCTCAAAGCTCCTCTCGGACTGCCACCTCAGCGTGTCATTTGCCACCGGAAAAAGCCACACCAGTATCCCATTGACCGCCTCCCTCCACCCTCGGGCCGTCTCCGGCCACCCCTTCTCATTTCTCACGTCCCATCCCTTCAGTTTCGACCGTATCTTCTTCCTTAGACCCAAAGGCAACATCTCATACATCTGCTTCCTAGCATCTTCCTCGATCAAGGTGGTTCTGTTTAGTAACTTATCGGCTAATACAACCACCTGAGCGTACCGCATGGCGAGGCCGGACCCGCCAACAGTTGATGGTGTGGCCGACTGAAAAACTGTCGACCGTCTCTCTTTCTCTGGTTTCTTCGTTTTTTCTTCGTACAATGTTGAGTTGGGAACAAAGCTATCGTCACGGAGGAATAAGTTCAAGTTCAATTCGCGGCTATAGAATTTCAACAAATGGTTGCCTCTCAATGGATTCGTCGCCTTCGAAATGGGTCCTGGCCTCGTGATGGGTCGTTTCAGCTCCAACATGTCGCACAAAGAAATCTCCGGATAAACCCTAATACCGTCATTCAGGTTATGCAACTTGGGCAACCGCAACGGATGGTTCGTAGAGCAAGGAAGACCTGATAAGTATGGTGCAAATACGGTACAAATACGTGAAAACACAACGCATACGGTCTTCGCCATGAGTCCGACAGACTTATCGTATTCTCGGGACCATAACGACGTATTCTTATAATGTCGGACCTTTTTCCTCTGTTGCGCGATCTTCTTGTCGAAGTAGCTGAAGTCAGTGCTCTGTAATTGGAAAGGTGTAGCGTTCTTCCGCCATCTTTGGAGCTTCTTCTCTGAAATCTCCATTTCCCGCAAAGATTCCATCAAAGAATACAACAACGCCGTGGCAGAAACAAGCTTGTCCATCTTCTCAACAACTTTATCTGCGTTTTTCGACCCGAATGATTCGAACACTCCGACGTCGATCCACCCTTGTTTCAAATCCGCGTAGACAAGATTGAACTGCCGTAACCCTAGATCGGAGCAGTTCTTCCCGAGGTCAGCGATACTAGAGACAGTTTTATCCAGCGCCTCGAGACGCTCTGATCCCGCCAGGCTGAGCAGGTGGTGGTGGGTTCGTCCTTCGTCGTCGATGTTCAAATAGGTCACGCCCTCTGACGTTAGGGTTTCCCATCGGAACCTGGAAAGCTCCTTATCTGTTAAGGATCTGTAGAGAGAGATGAGGCGGGACATCGCTTTAGCAGTGTCAAAGGCGATGATATTCAAACTTGTGGACGAAGTTTCATCGCGGCAGAAGAAACGGCGGCGAGGGATGGTTGAAGTGCCGTCCGATAACCGAACCATGGTGGTTTCAGCCACAACCCTAGAATGAAAACCCGTTTTTTCTTCTTTGTGGTGAGAAAGTTAGGGCTAGGGTTTAGTTGCAGCGAGAGACAGACATATAGCTCGGGAGTTTGTGGGTTAATGAAGGGAGAATACGTAGTTCTGGGGCGTTTGGGACAGTTGGTGTTGGTTCACTCGTCGTCTCTATCGAGAGACACTGAGAGAGACAACGTACTTAGAGAATAAGAAACCATATAAATAGATTCTTCAAATGGTCGGGAATTACTGACGGGTATGGATTTATTTTTTACTCCCGGTTTTTTCTCTAGGTAATTTTGTAAACTGGGACCATAATTTATTTACTTAATTTAGGACTATAAAGTTACTGCCTTAGGATTCGATTCCAACAAATAAACACTAATCTTGGTTTGTTGCTTCATATAGTGGGGTTACTAAATTTCGTTCAATTCCCATATCCATAGGAGAGGGGCGGTTAGTTATTTTTTATTTAGTTTTATAAATTAATTAATATATTTAAGTGTTGTTTATCATTGGAACTTTGTCGTCAAACTTGGTCACGTGTTGAGTTTCATTAGTTTCACACGTCAAATCAAATATTCCATTTACGCATGGTAAGGTAACTAAGTTCGGGAGGGGCAATGGTCTCCCAATTTTTCTTTAAGAATTTAGATTTAAAAAATATAATTTTTTAAAAATCTTATACTTATATTAAAAAAAAATTGTTTAATTATTTATCACTAATTAAATTTCTGATTTGATTTTCTAATTGATTATATATATGAGGTAAACATAAAATGATAGATGCTAAGTGCTAACGGACGGCATTGACTTACGTAGTAGTATATCCGCCAATTAGCTTAACAATTTATTTGTTTATTTTAATTTACAAAGGATAAAAAAAAAATTACGAATTTAATGTCATAAAATGTATTAAGTTTGAAATTTTGTAGTAATTATACATTTCAATCAAAATTACAATTCAAAAATTTAACCTAAAACTTTTGGATTTCAACTTTGACGACGTGTATAGCGAGTTAAAATTCAATACAATTTGTAACCATAAACTCTTAACTGGATTTTTTTATTAGTGTAATTATTTTATTTTATTTTTTAGAAAAAGGCAAAAAAAAATTGTAGCGATATGAAGGGTGACAAGCAACCCCTAACAATATATGTAACTTTTGTGTAATGCGTTTACTTATTTTTCTTAAAAAATATTATATATATATAAATCTAGGCATTTTTTGGAAGAAAAAAAAACACAAATAATAAGGATAGAAATATCTCTTAAATGGGCCGGCCAAGAAAACAGAACCCATCGACGGCTCAGAGTTCAGAGTAATCAATAATAGGAGGAAGGGAACGAAATGACTATAATAGGAATTTAAACCGATGAGTTCAGAGTTCAGTAATCAATTTTAATGTTCTTAAATAGTCCATAATAATATATCATGAGTTTTGTAAGACTTAATTCTTTATAATTATATTTTACAAACACATTATCATACAACTTAAATTTTACAAAATATGTAGTTTTTTTATAAATTTTTATCGACAACATTCAGTTACGTTTTCCATTTTATATAACACGAAGATGCACAAAACCTGGAAAAATATAAAAATCCTGGAAAATGAAAATAATAATAAAAAGGGTTTAGAAAATTTACAAGGAACCATAATTACTGCAAATAATATCTAGAGTAGATAAATGATTATTTTTTCTTTTGTACAAATTCTTCAATTCAGATACTATTTTTTACCTTCTACTTAAATTAAGATGATTGAATCCCATTTTTAAATTATCAAATACTTATTGTAAATATTCTCTATGTACGAAAGCATATATATATATATATATATATATTAATTTGGTTAGTACGTATATAATGTTGACAAATAAGCAAAATGAAGTTTTCTAATTAATTCTATTGGTCCAGCTAGATCGTATGTTACAATTGCTTATGTGACATCATTTTTTTTGTACATATTGATACTTTAAAATTACTCAAAAATACTCAATTGAACCTTAAAAACGGTTTCATTTTATCACATTTATTACAAACAAAAAATTAGTCAATATTTTATATTTTTTTCAAGCTTAGTTTTCCTCATTTTTATTTTATAATATAACATGAATATTATAATTCTTGTCCTTTATATTATTAGTGTTTGTGACAAACACTAAAAAGGGCAGCCAAGTTGTTAGAATTCTTCCTCCTTTGAATCTGCAGAACCATGGAATTACGCCACCCGCTTTTAACGGAGAAGGCACGCAAATCATTTGATACAAATAATTCCTTATTCATTAATAAATTATATCCTTAAAACGACACAAAGACCATGTGCCCTTTTTGCCACTGTTGTAAGATCAGAGGAACATACGTACACATGCCAACTCACGAACCCTGTTATCATACAAATTAAGAACTGTGTATTGTTGAGTGAACTTTCTGTCTTTCTTTGCCAAAAACACTGTCACGATTAATTCCGCCATTGATAAACTTGCGGCGAGGATTATGCAGGTGCCTAGATAGCTAGCTAGGGTTAGGGTTTTCAGAGAATTCCCTCACGGAGTTTAAGTATATGGGAACTCCGCAAAGGAACAAAAAAACGGGTACAATTATGCCACTGAGCCGTGATGCGATAATATTCCCTCTCCCTCATTAAATAAGCCAAGCAGCTCAGAAAAACATTACACTGTGCAATACTTAAATCGGTTGGTTCCAAGAGTTGGCAGGATTTGGAGGGATTTAACTTTTAAGTGTAGAGATAGATGAAAAAGTAAGATAAGAGAACTCACGCATATGGACGTATGTGCACAGTGAAGTGTAACAGTATATTATTCTGTGATGAATAAGTAAGTCACTGTATGTAATAATTATTCTCTGATCTGATGAAATGAGCAGTCTAATAGTTGTTATAAAAAGTACAAGGGAAAAGGGAATCCATGTTCTGGTGCATATGACCTCTAGCTATCTGCATGTGTTTGAAAACCCTTAATCTCAGTTGGACTCTTCTTCTAGAGAGCTAAAGTTTGTTGTTGGCTAGCTACAAGAGTGTCAGAGAGGTTCTCAATGGGAAATAGTGCCATACTCTCATCCATTAGTTGGATGGATATTAAAACATATGGCCAACTGACATGATCCTATCAAGGTTATTTCTCGGAGTAGTATATATAAATCTCCATTGGCTCGACCGTAGTATAGCTCAAACAAACCCACACATAAAACACTTTTGATTATCTATATATGGTGATCATAGATAAATCATAATTTTCCATAAGCATGATGAGTTTTAGTTATTTTAGCTACCCTTTACAGCTGCAAGAAAATCAAGTATTGTAGTGTCGGTACTTGTTCTCGAGATCAGTTGAAATTGGGTTATAGTTAGTTCTGTTAGGTATTGTAGTCTGATTGATATGTAATGGTCGATTATGTATTAATGTACGCGTCTCGCGGTTCAAAATGTATACTATACTGTACTGTACTGTATAGTACAGAACAGTATTTCTCCATAGACTATACTATACAGGTAGCGCCTCGAACCCATAGACTATACTGTACTGTACTGTATTTCTCCATGTATACGTATTTTGTAACAGTAACAGTCATGAATAATATCTTCTAAACCGTGTGAAGGTTGCTTACTTGAGTATTACCACAAGAAATCTGATTTTGCTTCCCTTTCCTTTCCTCTCAAGAAAAACATAGTTTTTCTTTCTCAATCATTAGAATTGAAGTGTTTGATCCTAACAAGTTCATCAGGTAGATGATAGCTTAATATGTGGAACCTGTCATCACTTTCTTATGATTGAAACAACACACAAATAATGGAGTTACTAAAGATGTTTAAATCGAAGACTAACTATGTGTGGTCATCCATGCATATATACACATCATGTATATTGTATATCTTCTTCTTATATGAGAATATCCTCTGATTTTCTGCTATTCTTGAACTCTTGCAAATTCACACTATTTTATATTAGTCAAGGGATCAGACACCATGTAAAGAAGGAGCTATGACCGTTTTGGGAAAGATGAAATTCGAAGAAGAGGTGGAAAACAGAAGCACCAAGCAAATTAAGGATACACAATTCAAGAAAAACACTTCAACCTTACACCTTTACCTTCTTAGGCTGACCACCGAGTCGAAGTTCAAGATCTAGATCTTCTTCTCTGATGGAAGGAAATTCATCGATCATTTTCTCGGGTTGAATCTCATTGAAGAAGAGTGGTCGAAGTGACGAATCATCTACTCTTCTTCTCTTACAGCTATGAACTTCCTCCTTGTTGATACAGGCATCTGGGCAAGCTCGAATAACCATATTCAAACTCAATGGAATCTTGTCTTTGATTAAATCATGCTCTTCTTCACCATCTTCCACAACTTTGAAATTCCGATTTTCCCCAGTTATGGGCCGACTGATAACGTTCCAATGCCGGTTGGTGGCTGAATTTGACCATGATTCATGAGGTGACGGAATGGTTGGATTAGTCTGGTTTTCTTTCACTTCAGGTGAAAAGTAAAAAGGATTCAAGGTCAGGTTATTACCATGATCACTTAGTGAGGTTGAAACCCTAGGATTAGGGGAAGGTTGGGATACAAAAGGAAGAAGATCACAGTTAGGGTTAGGGTTGTAACCAAGAGTACTACAATCCAGAGACGGTAGGTAGGGCAAACCCAACGAAACATGACCAGAATTATTCTGAAACTGATTACTTGCTTGATCTTGTCCATGCTCAGAATCAAAGACTTCGTTGCTTGCAACCGGGGATTGCTTCAATCGAGCTCGATCTCTTCTATGGACGTTCATGTGTCCGCCCAGAGCTTGAGCCGATCGGAACTCTCTTCTGCAGAAGCTGCACGAATACGATCTCGGTGGCCATACACAGCCTCCAAGTGTTCCCAAAGCATCCTCCGCAAAAGCTTGTTCTTCCCAAGAATCATCATATCTAGGGTTTCGATTTGCCAACTTCAAGTGAGAGCTGCCGCCTTGATAATTCCTTTTGCTCCACATCACGAACGGAGCTTGCTCCATCGTTGTATAGAAATTACAGAGATGAGGGAACCATATAAAAATGAAGCTCAGAAGTCAGGAAGACATTATTTTGTTTATAACAACATGAGTTGCTTGGGAGATGAACATACATCTTGGTTGGTACCTCTACTTTTCTGGCTCGTATCGGCTCTTGACATTATAATATACCTTATAATCGATGAAGAAGACACCTAGTTTGCAAAATCAACGTCAGTATCATGTTTTCCATGTCCCTAGAGTAGCAACATAAGCACGTACGTAATTGACTGCTTTGGTCAGAAAATGGACTTATTCTTCAAGGTATAGTAAATACTGTTTCGAAACAGTGAATTAGTTTGTATAAATTTATATATAAGAGGACTGTTAAATCATATGGAGACTAGGCAAACAAACAAACTATAATCTGACTGAAACACTTTCAATCAAAAGAGGAAGCAGCTCAATAAATGTACAAAAAGACACCGTGTTCACATGTCGATTCTTGGAGGCATACATATACTTATGCTCTTGTCCAGTTCACTGAGCATTTTTGGCTCAGTTTTCAGGGTTTATATATATATATATATATATATATATATATATCAATAATGAGGAAGCAAAGACATAATTAATGTTAGATATTTTAGTGTTATTGGATTGACTAGTTGACCAATATAATCATAGTATTTCATTAAACAAGTCAGGAGTGTGCAGATTGCATGCTTGTTTAAATATATTATGATTGATCACTGTATCGAAAATTCATCATTTGCTTAAGAATGAGCAATGAGAGTCAAAGGGGGCAACGACCCCTTTGCAGAGGTCCGGGGGCAGCGTCCCTGGGCTGGGTCCCAGGGGCGGGAGACCCTGGCTGGGGTCGAAATGGTGCAATGACTTCGGCACAAAGTCATCTTTCCAAGGGGTCACTTTGCCTTGGAGCCAAATTTTGAAATGAATAGGCAAAAGTTTAGGCTGAAGGGTTCCTATGGGTTCCAAAGAGTGTGGTGTCTCTCTCAAATGGTGTAGTGTCTCTTCCAAAGGGTGTGACAAACACTATAAATTGGTCATAGGGGAGGTCCGAAATTTTCATATAAAATATTCACATTCCTTCAAGTTCTAGTTCAGACAGATTCTGATTTTATCTGATTGAAAGCTTGGGTGCCACCAAATTGTTTCGATCTAAAAGTGTCGTTACGACTTCAGATCAATCTAAGAAACTCCCTCGAAAGTTCAACAATTAAACCAGGATTTAGTTTGAGATTAATCACTATTAGTTCAAAATGCATGTCTAACCATTTTTTTTATAAAACCGAACTTGTGAGTGAAATTTTTCAACATATTTTTCAACATATCTCATCAACACAAAAAGTTAATTATAAGTATATCCTAAACAATTTTAAGTAGTCTGGACTTCTTCCGGTGTGTTAAAGTTGCTAGGGTTTCAATTCTTTTGTATATATAAGTAAACTATTTCATGTCCTAATTAATCAGGTCCGAATGATTAGCTAGCTACAAGAAAACAAGTCATCAGACTCATCACCAACGACGGATCCGTTATAAAATCTGTTAGTGAAGTATTTTTCCAACTTAGTCTTTCAGACTACATGTTATATATACTCTGTTGAAATTGTTTATTTTTTCTAAAATGAATACTAAAATTTTATACAAAATTATTTTTAATTATGTATTTCACAATAATAAAAGTGAAACATATAAGTATAATGATAACAAATAAAATTAACAAAAAATCAAGTATCTAATAAGATATTATTTATGACTTAATATGATTTATTTATTTAATGATATATTCAGTTCTACATCCAATATTGATATCATGTTACTAGAATCGAAACCAATTTTAATCGTAATTATATTTTTTTCATAACTCTAAAGGCTAAATACACACACACAAAAAAACTTGAACTATACCTAGGGGTGAGCTTGGGCGGGCTGGGCCGGTCTTTTTGGCAAGACAGAGCCCGAGCCTGAAATTTTGGTCCTCACTTATGGAGAAACGAGACCGACTTGGGTCTAAAAATCCCGCCCGAGTCGGTCTTGCTTGGCTCGGACCGGTCTCGGTCTTGGATCGAAATTTTCATAAAAAAAACAAAATTTGCTGTAAAAAAAATGTATGAATCACTACAGTCATCAATTCATGTCCAAACATCACTACATCAGTACAAACCGAATATTAAACAGTCAAATATTCAAAGTGAAAGTCACTGAATATTTAACAAGTACTGTTAATTAGGTTTTAATACAATTCGGTCTGGACTGGTCCTAATCGGGCTTTTCGGGAAAAATCCCAAGATTGAGCCCGACCTTAGAGGAAAAAACTTGTTCGCTCGGTCTCGGTTTTAGGCCGGTCTCAGACCGGTTTTGTCGGGATTTAGGTTCAGCCAGTCTTTTTTTATCACCTCTAACTATACCCTATAAACCACCGGTTCCCATTGTGTGCTTGAAATATGTTATTTCCTTTCAACAAAAAAAAATGTAAGAAAAAGATTGATAGATGATGGAATAGGATAATATATCCCTAGATTAATTATATCAATTTTCTAATATCATCAATCCATAAGAGTGAGTTTTAATGTTTTATACACCCTGTGTTGTCTTGACTGTTGTCATAACATATCATTCACAGTACTTGACAACAAACAATAATATTAACTGTAAATAAAATTTGAAGTTGAAAATAAATGCAAAATATATATATAATTTAGCTATGATGAATTGCTGACAGAGCTGTCAATGGTTAGGGTATGATACAAGTATGACAAATACCATAACCATATCATATTTTTAAACCACATACCGTAACCATAACTATTACGGGTACAATTTTCAATACCATAACCATTAAAATAACTGTGGTTATTAACCATGGTTTTATCCGTATACCCATATTTATTCCACACATGTAATATAATAAAAGATCGAAAATTTTATTTTAAAAAAATACATAAATCTATATTGTCAACAATAAAAATATATAAAACTAACATCATAGTTATTTATTACATGTATGTATAGTAGTTTCCATTATTTAATATATATTAGTTTATTAATAATAAATAATTATTATTTTTATATAATAATCATGGAAATACAATAACCATAACCATTATGGGTAGAAAATTCATCACCATAACCGTACCGCACCATAATGGTACGGTTAACCATATTAAACAGTAACGGTTATAACCATGGTTATGAGTTTTTCACCGCATCATTGCCGACCTTAATTGCTGATGGCCCAATTATGATATTAATAATTGCAAATTTTATGCATTTTCAGAACTAACAATTATTTTTTCATACAAAATTAATCTAGATATATCCAATATAGTCCACAAATTTATCTCTTCCATCCAATTCAGTCCTTCAACTTTTTTACCCAGCTACTTGTCAATTTTGGGAGTCCATGGAAACATGCAATGGAAACCTTTGTAGTGTAATTGTCGTAGTGTTTGTCAATTATTCCTTCAACCTTTTGGACTTCTAATTTAAAACTTAAAAGTATTGCCATAGTAGTATGCCACAAAGGCAATGGTGGCAATGCATCCTTTATTAATTAATTAATTAATTATTATTTGTCAAATAATATATGTAAAAAGAAAATAATAATATAGCTTTATAATATGTGACACGATAGGGTTGTTTTCGGATTTTTGCACTAACTAATTGACATAGACCATTAGACGATAGAGGAATTAACAACTATTTAATAGGTTGGACTCACTTAGAAGTATTTAATATATGTGGAATAGGAAGAAAAAAAAACAAATAAAAAAATCGGACATTATGGAGTCATTAGGCTGGGCAGAGACAACGACATACATAAGTATAATTAAGGTGGTTGCTTCTTTCTTGTAATGACTGATTAAGTCAGCAGAGATACAAATTAAACTTTATTTTGTGTTACTCTGTGGAAGGAGCGGATGTCGTGAAGAATCTTCAACTATTTATTTGGATTGTCAATTCACATTTATTTTTTTTTTGGCCAAATCAATTCACAATTCACATCATAAACTTTAGTGGTCAATGAAAGTGAAAATTAATTAACTATTTTTAAATAATTAAATCCGGCTTATGTTAAAGGTTTTTTTTTTTTAATAAATATGTGGGAGGAGGTGTGCCCCCTGTTGTAAATATAAAATGACTAGCATGTTAGATTGGTCTATAAAATATTTTAATTAAAATAAAGTTTATTAACTTAACTAATTTAATATAGCCACTTTTATGTTCATAATTTTTGTAACACGATATGAAGCCCAAACAACTTAACAATCATTAAAATTCTAAATTCATTATAAAAAACGGTTAAATACCAAGAAGTTACATGAACTTTGAACGTTTTGTAACGAGATACCCGAACTTTAAAAAATTAAAACGAGTTATCTCAACTTTGGCGAAGGTTCAACAAACTACCTCCGTCCAATTTCCGACAAATTTTTGTTAACGGTTGACGGTAATTTGGACGAAGGTAGCTCGTTGCACCTTCATCAAAGTTGAGGTAATCCGTTTTGATTTTTTAAAGTTTGAATAGCTCCTTACAAAGCGTGATTCCTTGATATTTAACATTTAAAAAAATCTAATATGTATCCCGAAAAAAGAGGGTTTTGAGATTAAAAAAGTGTCTTGACATTTCTACCGCTATGGCAAAAAAAAAAGACATTTCTACCGCGGCCCTTATACTATATATAAATGAATTAAATTAAAAGGCATATTTTATGGGACTATAATTTATACAATAATAATATAACATTATGTAGATATTATATATTTAACAGTAAGTCATTAGATATTACGCTATCCGACAACATGTGTTTGATTAGGTTGTCTTATCCTCTGTTAGTATTCCAAGTGTATCTCTACAAAGAGTCGTTCTCTTCATTTTCGTCGAAGCATGGTTTCTTCCCAAGCAAGATCATATAAAATACTAAAATAGAGCTTAAGTTTCCAAATTATGTATTTGTAAATAAACCAGACCAATGGATTGAATGGTGAGAGATGAACTGTTATGGTGATTTTAACGATCATATACAGTATACTTTGCATTTGAAAATCAACATAAAAGACGAAAAATTTAGGTGCAACTAGACATTGTTATGAATATCTTATATTTATATATATAAGTATATAAACAATATAATAGATGTGGTTTTGGATTGTAAACTCCTGATTGCTGATCTGACAGTGAATTGAATGTCATGTGACGGTTGAACAGCGCTTTCGCTTAGCTCCGGTGAACCTGCAAGTAGGGGATCGCAACAGAGGGGGTGTCTCTGGGTCCCTCTCTGATGCTTAAATGAGTATATGTGTGTGTATATAGCTCAAAACGTAATGAATATATGTAAAACAAAGGTATTTATAGAGTAGGAGAGACCAAACCGTATAAGGTAATCGTATATCTTAGTGAATATTGTGTTGTTGAAGATTTGGATAGTAGATATTGCAGTTACAGCAAGATATTGCAGTTACCATATTTAATCCTTAGTGAATATGTGTCCGAGATACGCGGGATATCGTGACCACTTCCTTATTAACGGTTTGTGGAACCAGATGAGAGAGGCAAGACTCTCTTCGGGGCGAGCACTCCCATGGCGAGCAGTAGAAGGTTGTGACTTGGCGAAGAATGATGACCAGCTATGAACCTTTTGGCGTCCATATCAACCTGGCTCGATCTTGGGTCACTCTATGATGGGTCAGATTGACTTTGACATAGGCCGGTCCAGTTCGAATAACTTGGGTTTACCCCCTCCGGGGTTATTGGGTCTTCGATGCATTTTCCTTATTGGACTGTCACTATCAATACCCCAACGTATGGCAAGTTTAATAGTCTGGTAAATATAATCATCATTCCTTTAATGTGAATATCTGTCACAACATTCTTTAAGAAAATAGCTAATTTTAGGCATAACAATTCCACCACCATGTTAGTAATAAAATACTTATCTGCATTTAGTATTTTTACCAGCTCTATTACTGGGAAACAAACACGTACATCTATCTACTTAAAACTTTGATAAATACTCGTAAAACCTTAACGCCTCAAACACACCAACTTCAGCTAGATAACAAACTTTAGACTCTTGCATTATCCTAAAAAATAATAATACATATAGTAATTGTCTACAATACACATCAAACACCGGTACTACAAATCGGGTTCCCTTGACGCTGCAAAATTTGCATCAATGGCCAAAAAATATCGGTTTTCTGGAAACCCGGAGATGCCTGCAGTAAGAAATTAATGCCAAAAATGGTTTTACTGCGTTAGATAAAGAATCTTTCATAAACGGATAATGAAACAGAAACTGGGTTTCCTCAGTATCAATTCTACCTCTACAATGAAGTGTGCCCAGTTATTATCTGCTCGGGTCTCAATGCTACCCTTCAGGATGGTCAGATCTAACCGCACAATCACTTGAGCAATCTCAAAAAATTGTCCTTGTTCATCGCATAGCATCTGGACTCGGAATAGTACAAATTTAGAAACTTAATGATGGTGCAGTGGGAGGAAGAAAAAACAAATATTTGCATGGAGAAAGAGAGGACACACCTCTATGAGCAAGTGTCCTGAGCATTCAGCAAGATCTTCCACAACGATAGGGTATACCTGGAACTCAGTTCCAAAATCGAAGCTGCGACTCTTTTCTCTCTGGTGATCATCTTCAATGCCAAGGGTTCTCCAAATCTTCGATGTATTTTCCTACAATAACATCAATTGAACCAGATTTAGACTTCAAAGATCAACGACTTAGCACAGCTTCTTGGATGAACCGAATTAATGTAAGTTGACTGTCATGAGTTCTAAAGCTCTTTGATTAGATCATTATTATTTATTTGTCAATCTCCATATTCAATAAGGATTTATTTCCTACTAGCATCTTTGATCATAATGATACAGATATTTTATGAACTATATATTTCAACCCAAAACGAATATTTGCAAGATACAAATGTTCCTTTTTGGATAGTTATGTTGTAGCTTGTAGGTAGGGATCATCAAAAGATGTATTAGGATTGGATACCTGCTTTGGAGGCAAACAATTTCTCAATCGTTCCGCCTGATCTGTTACACCTCTCAGGAAACCCATGTGCTTTATTGTTTGATTAAGAAGAGCATCAATGCTACACTGAAATCATCATAGCAGAGAACATATCCGTTTTATTCAATAACCTGGAAGTCACAAGTTAATAATAACCATATGTCAACAAAGGCATAATGTTTGTGACTGACCTTGGAACTATTAGGGACAAGTTCTCGAAGTTCCTTCACTCTGTCTTGAATCAGCTGTCTGTCCCTTGGTCTTGGCTTCTGGTAATCACCTGTTTTGCCCTTTCTTTTTCTACCATTTAACTTTTTCTCATCCTTCGCCTGTTCGGTAGAGCAACCATCTTGCTTCACCTTATCACTCAAAGTAGTGAGCACGCTCTTTAAAGAAGCTGTTGATGTTTTGGTAGAAAAAGTTCCACCCATACTGCTGAGTGACTTTCCAGTATTGCACTGTGGAAAGGAATGGTCACATTCTACAGCAGCTTCAGATTTAGTTGGCACCTCTGCAGAAGCAACAAATTCACAATCTACTGTGGTTATGGTGGGTTTGAGATCCTCAGAACTAGTGGGTGAACAATCATCTACACAGCCATACATGTTACAAATGACAGCTTCTAGCAGGCCTTCAGCTCCACTTCTGACCTGGAAACCCCCAACTCCAAGGTCCACAGTAGATTGCTCCATGCTATCATTAAAATCTTGACTGTCAATCAAATGAAAATCTTGACTGTCAATCAAATGAAAATCTTGATTGCTAGTAAAGCAGGAGTTACTGGGAAGATCTCCAATAGAGAGATACCCATCTTCCATGTATCCATGAATTTGAGTATTTAAAGTTGGTCCAAGGGTTGCAAGGCTAAATAACCTGCCTATCTTTCCAAAACCCATCTCCATCTCCACCTCACCCCCTTCCTCGTTTTTACATGTACCTGCAGTAACGTTCCTGATGTCATGGAACTGCCCTATCCTAGGGTAAAACTTATCAGTGAGTCCGAAGTTATTGTACTTGGAAAAGCTTGACAAGTCTTCGCTTAGACCAAATGCTGAGAACTGGTTATTCTGCGGGACCTCCAACCGGGTTGATGCTGAAGGTTGATTCGTGTGAATGAACTCTACAGGAAGGCCTAAAAATGAAACTGAATCTTTATTTGACCCTGCATCTACCAAAACGTTAGGTAGAGGCAAAGGTGGGCCAAATGCTAACATATCACATGAAGTTGTATTTGTACTATACTCAGACTCTTCTGATAGAAGTTCATCCAAAGGGTTGCAAATTACAGTTGATGGGTCATCCAGTTCTTCCATGAAGGACTCTAGCCAATTCAATGATTCATCTGATGGACCATTATTCTTTGATGCGGGAAATGATGAAGCGTCAGAAACAATTCGATATGAATAGTATCTCTCCTTTATACGATCAGAAATTGTTGTATCTTCATCAACCTAAGGTTTTCAAGGTCAAGACATTAGACAAAGAGATGAATATAGATGAATCTTAGCACTTAGAGAGAGGCTATAGTTCATCAAGACATACCACTTTCACTGAACCAAGTTGCAGGATCCCATGTGGAAGAACAGGCACCAGCAAAACAGTCTGCAACGTAGATTCATAGATAATTAGGCTAAACAGCAAAACAGCAAAACAGGTTGCAATTTTTTTTAACCATACAAAGATTAGGCTGCTATCGAACTATGCTAAAGGGGAAAGGGGAGATTTGATACCTTGATTCCTGCCCAGAACTGAGATATCCATTCATCTGGAAACTGCAGGGAATAAAATGATATCAGAAACAGATCTCTACTTTTTGCAAACCAAATATTTTTTCTTACTGAATAACTATTGAAAAGCTCAAATTTCTATGCTCACCTCAGAGATTTTGGACTGATAAGTAGCTGGAATATAATGAGGAGACATCCAATAGTCATTGCCTGTGCATGCCGCTGTCCCGACAAGCCTAATGAATGAAAATATTCAGTCAGCATCTAACAAGTGCCTTTACTCAAGGGAAATTCTTTTTGCTTTGAGGCAAGCCGAGAGTTGAGGTACCAGTTTTAATAATGTTTGAACTGATAAAAAAATATTAGTTACTTAGAAATCTCCGTGTTACAATTAAATGTAGGTTAGGTTGGTTGACTAGTATTAAGAAACGGTCACACAATGAAAAAGAAAGGAGTGGTTTAGACAAAACTGGGATTTAAAAATTAAGTTTTAGCAAGCTAACTAATAGAATCTCAAAACAAGTTGAACAGTATCTAGATAAAAGAAAGGCCTTCCCAGCAGTGCTACTCCTCTATCATAAACTAGAATGGGTTAATTTGCTTAAAACTACCACTGCAGACTTGTAGTGAGGTATGCATACCCTTCTCCAAATGCATATTGTAGGCATGACATATCAGCTACAAGACGTCCAATATCATATTGATTTGCACATTCATAGAGTAAGTTGGATTCATCACAAAGGGTTGTGTAGCTTGACCCATCAAAGTACAGCATGTCTGACAAATTCTCTGTTCCCGTTCTACGCTTTGTTTGGTCAAAGTAACCATCTTCCCAAGACAAGAACCTGAAACAATTGACAGCCCATGGTTAAGAGATATACTTCTTACGGCAAATTTCACCTTTGGCGATGCCATGATGACAGTTTAGACACTTGGGGTTGGAGATTCCATTTTTGTCATGCATTAACAGCAGCAAACTGAACATCATTCAAATTCCTTTTCTTTTTTTTTGCAGGATCTCAACATAATAGAGTTTCCAAGCAGTGATAAACATGTTTGGGTTACTACTATGACTGATTTCTTAAGATGGCAATCGTCTAGCTAAGGCTAAGCAACCAAGATCTTTTCAACATAAGTGTCAGCAATCTCAAGAGGAACCAGAAAGATTGAGCTAACACATCATTTTGGCACCTACTAATGAATGAAGCTTTGCAATATACCGTTATGACATGACCACCAAACCAGACTTAGTTAATTAAAAGATGTTTGATATGAAACAAGGTAAAAAACTTACTTAGGATAATGATGTCTAAGCTTCCAAAACACCGCATAATTCCAATCAGAATTGGTGCAGAGACTCTTAAGCAACTGTCTTAAAGGAGTACTTCCCATGCGTTGACTTTCGCTAAAACTAGTAATACTATGTAAAAAGCAACACAATTATCTGCTAACAAACGACACAAACCTCCCCTAGCTTCCGAAGTAGGAACTTCGCCCAGCTTGCTTGATGCGGAGCCCTTGTCTTTGCTTCATCAGCAGCACTGAAATCCTTAACAGCCAGTACGCCATCGATCGCTTTCTAAACTCAACCGCTCAGTTGACAGATACAATCGACAAATTCAAAGAGGAAAAGGTGATCTAGTGTCGTTAAATAGAGGAACAGTTGTCCCCGGCTTCAACAGAAATGGAATTTCGAATCCCTTAGAGACACCGAACGACTGATTAATGAAGAAGACTGAATCCGACCGAAATTTTGACAGATTATATAATTTATAAAAGAGAAAGAAGACGAAATCAGAATGGTAATGTGTCTGGCAAAGTCAAAGAGTGTTTTAACGTTCAGATTCGTTGGCCTCCATTTTCAGCAGACAACGGTGTTTTGCTTTACAGAATTTGGAAAGCAATCTCTCTCACTTCATGATCTCTTCCCCCTTCTCTTTGATTCTCTCTGTAACGCGGAATCATGGAAAGCAAGTCTCTGCTGATTCCTTCATTTTATAAAACTCCCGACCGCCACCGGTTACTGGTTAAGGCGGTTAACCAGCAGGGTCAAGAGTAGGCCCAGTTCCCCCCGAATTTAAGCTGTTATCAATATTTTAGTTTGAGTTAAATACATTATATACCAAGTAATTATGTGAACTTTGGACGATTTGTAACAAGCTATCTGAACTTTAAAAATTTAAAATAAGTTATCTCAACTTTGAAGAAAATACAAATAGCTACATCAGTCCAATTTTCCGTCAACTGTAGTCGGAAAGTCATCGAAAAGTAGTTAAAAAGTCGTCGAAAATTCGTCAGAAATTGGACGGAGTTAGCTATTTGCACATTTTTCAAAGTTGAGAAAGACCATTTTGAATTTTCAAAGTTCGGATAACTAAACGTCAAAAGTTAAGCTAGCTACTTAGTATTTAACCCTTTTTGTTTTACATAATTTGATTATTTTTCTAATTTCATTTTTTTTTTGTTCTATAATAATTTGAATGTATTAATTTTTTGCGTTTTGGTTTACTTAAATGTTTCGACTTGTTTTTTTAATATTCTCAATATTTTTTATTTTATAAAAAAACATTGTCACGCTTTACTCTTTAATTTCTATTTTTTCATTTTTAGAAATGCATTTACAATATGACACTTTTAGTATAATCCAAATAGTATATAAATTTTTTTATTTTTTTTTGGAAGTCTTTAAACTTGATTACACCATCTTTTTGTGACACTTATTTAATAAATTATAAATTTGCACGAGATGTTGAAAATTGAAATAAATTTGGTAATTTCACCATATATACACGCTACGTCGCTACTACTTTTTATATCACGCAATTTATTTTGACCAAAAACTATTGGATGGTTAACCCTTTGAGAAAAAACACTTCAATAATGAAGTAAGAATTAACGTGTAAGCAAATATGTGGTGCTAATGAAAATAAAACATCAACCAATAAAATGCTGCCGACAGCACTGGAAGCTGAATCAACTCAAAACGAGAATCTTAGTCACAAAATATTGTTGGTTGATGCAAAAAAGGGAAGAAAAAAATTTAGAAAGGTATTTAATTTATATATTAAAAAAAAACTTTTCCTAACGTACTAATAGATTAGAAATAATCAACCCATATTTTTATTTACTGAACCCATCATAATACAAGTGAGATCAGAGATGTAGGTATCAAAATGGACGAAATGCTCTCATTTTTTAATTATTTTTTTTTATTTTTTTGTAAGAAAGTATATACAATTCACCCTTTTTGTTTTAAAATAATTTTATTTAGTTTAAAACGTCCACCTATTTTTTATAAATTTATTATATATATATTTTTACCGATAGGTAAATTGTGCATATTGATTCAAATACTTAATAAATATTAATAGCAAAGTGTTTTTTTTAATAATTATAGATTAAAAAGTTGTTATAGGTGACAACTACTCATTCAAATTCAATTATATAATTAAAATAAAATAATAATTAACTTTAACAATTTGCGACTGAAGAGTTATAATAGCAGAGTGTTGGTTCGTGGGTCTGGCCTTTAGCTATCTAATCTAATAGATTAGTCATTAATTTAACAATTAAATACTAAGACACGTCAGCTAAGAGCCAAGTTGGATTAAATTAGCACTTCAAAAGATTCACTCTCATGCGGCAACAAGCAGGCGTCGTGTTTTTTAATATTCCATTGCTCTCAATGAATAATATATAATTTCAAACTCACTGACGCATACGCTTACGATTTTCGTGCACCAAGTGGAATTTATTCGTTGTTTACTCGGTTACACGAATATATTTTTAGTTGATTAAGTTAGATAGTGATATAAGAAATTATATTAATGATTCTGAATCTGAAAGACTGAATATTCAACTTGAAATAATTAGGTAGGCTTATACGATTCGATTTATGACTTGTTTAAGGGTAATAAAGATGTAGTTATCGTCTGAAAGTAGAATAGCTAATAATTCAGTTTTTGAGCCGTTAATTTTAGACGGCTTAATAAAAATGAGTCATCATATTAAGTGTCGTTCTATTTATAACGGCTCAACTAGAACAGAGCTGCAAAAGTAACGACTCAAAATAATGAGCCGTCAAAAGGATGTCTCAACAAGAAAGAGTCATGTATTTTTTTTTCTTATTTTTGAAGACTCATTAAACTTGAACCGCAAAAAATATGCATATATTAAAATATATATATATATATATATATATATATATATACATATTTTTCAGCTTCTTGGAGGTTCTCCGACCGCCATAGGTTCTCCAACCACCGTCCCATTGAGTCTTCTTCAGCCCAACCAGCCATGCCACAGGTGAATCTTATTCACACCAAAGATGGGAAAGTGTCGGTCAAGTCGGCATAAATAAAATAACGACTAAGCCGTCTCGTTAAGCCGTTATTTCACCATTCTCCCGTAGTGACTTTAACTAACAACGATGTGAGTAAGAATTATTTTAAATGTTCAACAATTTATTTACAAACAAAAAAATGCTCACGTAGCCCTAACATGCCGTGCACTCTTGATTCCGTTGACCTGAGGTTTTCCCCTCTAGAATCTGTTCTCTAGTTCTCTTCACCATGCTAATTAATGAATGGTTATTTCAATGAGTTAATGTAAATATAAATTAATAATATAATTAAAAAAAAAAAAGTATTTACTATGTTATTATTTAAGTTTAGTATGAATCTTTATTAGATTTACGCAGTAGTAACTTCTTAAGACAAGTGGGATCGATGATATGTTATTATTATATGGTTAAGAATAAACAATCAAGAAATAAGGTGTGTATATATATATAATCGAGGCGTTGATGATACATAGATACATACACAATCGTATCGTCGCATACCCACTAAAATAAGCATACATAAGCAATATTAAATTTAGAATAGATTGTATATTGGTTGGGTTAGGAAATGGATGGTGACTGATTACCATTTAAATAAATATAATTAAATTAAATAATAATATATAGTCTTGAATGACTATATATTAATTTATTTACTATATTATTATCTAATTTTCTGCGGAATGTTGAGTCATCCGAGACAGACTGCTTTTGGCAAAAACACTCGGATTAAAATCTATTCACCTTGAGACGGACACTCTCTTAACCCATAAGGTAATCTCTGATGAAATTATGTCAAATAAAAAACTAATGCCGATCATTGCGGATTGCAGGAAGCTAGTGATGCAGTTTGAAAGAATGAAGTTCAGACATATTTTTCAAGAAGCGAATGCGGTAGCAGATATCATGGCGGGTATGGCGCTCAATCAGCGACATGTGTTTGAAATTCATAGCTCTCCTCCGAAGGAAACTATTATCGCGCTAAGGAAAGACGCTGCGAGCTTTTCTGTTTCGCGAGTTGTTAAAGTTAGATAGTTTTTGTTGTGTATTTTGAACTTGGGTGATTTATTGTCACCTATTGCGGTTATTTAATCCATAATTATCAAAAAAAATCTCATAATAAAAAAACATAAATTTTTATATAGTACACTGATTTACATTTTTGTTTTTGTTTTTAATGTGGAGAGTTTAGACATGAAATATTTCTAACTGACATCATTTTTATTAGAAATTAATCTAGAATTAAATATATATTATTTTTAGTCTATTAATTTAAATAACATTTCTGCATAGAATTATGTATTAATAACTCTCTATATCTAGTAAATAATATCACTACCGAGACTGAAAAATAGTTTTTTTAACAGCTGAAAAATTCAGTTTTAAAATTATCACGGCTGGAAAATTCAAATGTTATATATAGAGAGAGTTAAGAATCTAGGATAACTATATTTTTGTTGGGGTGCTACGAAAGCAGTTGTTTTTTTGTCACAAACACAGCCTATACGATTACGAATTTGTTAAACTATATTGAATCCCTAATTATATGGATTTAATGATTACAAACTCATTTACAATTATAGAGCAATTTGGCGTCGTTAAACATTAATATAAAGTTTCATTTTTGCAGTTGCGTTAGAAACTGGATGTAATAATCTAAATATAACCTTAGAGTACTAATCTCATGTTACACCAAATTAAAATAACTTATTCAGGAAAGTCAAGCAGATTTACAATTATTTGATTAATTTACAACATTATTCAAAAGATTTAGTCAAATATACACATAGAGAGATTTTATATATATACCGATAGTAAGCATTTTGTTAATGTATATACAACTATGCTGATTTGATCAAGTATTATTATTTTGTATAGAGAGATTATTGCAATAATAATATATATATGTAGTATATATATATATATATGTGTGTGTGTGTGTGTTTCGCCATATTGTCTATGTGTTTCATAATATCAAACTAGACTTAAGCCATCTTAATCTAAAATATTGATTAATTTAATTTAAAACGAACAAATTTATTACTATATCTGCATATCTATATATATCATAGTGTTAATTACAGCCAAAAAGCCAAAACACACACAAAAAAAAAACGTTTTACAAAAGTCACCCAAACTTTATTTTTTTAAATTTTTTTTACTATATGTATTTTTAAAGTTGAAAAAAAAACTACCGTTTTTCTATTCAATCTCAGTAGAAAAACAATTTAAGAAGATGTGATAATTAATTCAAATAGAAAATAACTATAGTATTTAAAAAAAAATACATCAAATGAAAGTCCGGTTATTTTTCAACTCGAGATTATCAAACTTGGATAGTTGCATTCACTTTTGTGGCACATGGATCAAAGAAATAGAAAAATGGAAGATTCAATAGATCGGAAAGTAAATAAAAGAGTTAATAAAATTATAGGATAATTTTTTTTAATATATATATTAAATATACGAAAGAAAACAATAAATACTTTTATTTAAATATTATTATATAATAAATTCAAATTTTCTCACACTTTTTCAAATTTTCCTCTATTTTTATGTAACTTTTTTATTTATTAAAAAATAAAATATTTGTTTACATGGTGGCCACCTTATTTTCTGTTCAAATTTAACCAAAAAAATAAATCGAATTAGTTTTATATCCAACTTTAAATGTAGTAAAATTTGAATAAATATGTATATATAATATATTACTGTAAAAATTCTAAGTAGATTTTGTTGGGTATCGATAGTGACGGCCCAGTAAGAAAAGGCCTCGAAGGCCCAATAACTATAGAGGGGGTAAACCCATGACATCCGAACCGGATCGGCCCAAGTACAAGCCAAACTTGGCCCACCATCGAGTAATCCAGAATCGAGCCCAAAGCCTATAGAGACGCCAAAGGCTCTCAGACTGCTCGCCATTCTCTACCAAGTCGCGACCTTCCACTGCTCGACATGGGAGTGCTCGCCCCGAAGAGAGCCTTGCCTCTCTCCTCTGGTCCCACTAAACCGTTAATAACAGAGTGGCCAAGATATCCCGCATATCCCGGTCACATATTCACTAAAGATTAGATTTGGTAACTGCAATATCTCGCAGTAACTGCCATATCCCACGATCCGAATCTTCAGCAACTCAATATACATTAAGATATTCAGTTGCCTTTATACGGTTCTATCTCTCTTACCCTATAAATATCCTTGCTTTACATACGTACTTTACGTTTTTGAGTTTTATACACACATATACTCATTTAAGCATCGGAGAGGGACCCAGAGGCACCCCCTCTGTTGCGCTCCCCTACTTGCAGGTTCACCGGAGTTGGAGCTGAAGCGTCATCCCAACCTTGTCTGGTATTCAATTCACTGCCAGATCAGCATTCAGGATTTCACGATCCAACATTTGGCGCCGTCTGTGGGAAACGAGCAATTAAGCCATGAGAACTCGATCCCAAAGCAACCGTCGGAATCAGACTAGGGAGCGATCCTCAGATAGCTCTGATTCCGCCGCCGCTTCACCGCTTCAACAGGAACCTGCCAGCCGAGCAGGAGTTAATGCTGTTCCTCTGCGGACAGCCCGAGAACATGTCGGTGATTCAAGACCGACCCCAGCTGCTGATCAAAACGGAGCCCCTGCACCGCAGACAGTCCACATTGCGGGGCAGAATATTAATTTAACCCCCGAGATGGTCTCCTTGCTGGAAGCCATCCTAGGACAGGCGCGCCGCCAGGCCCCTGCTCCGCAGGAAAACAATCCCTCTGCTCCTAAGGAAAATCACCGCCCTGCTGCCACAGGGCCTTCACCTTCAGAAGCGGCCAATCCTAGTCCTGCTGCGCATCAGGAGGATCAGGAGATGACGTCAGGTCAGCAGTCCCTACCTCCAGCGCACACCAAGGAGCCAGCAGCCGCATATACTGCCAATCCTTCCGGTCCGCCTCCACCCGGAGCCTCTCCCATGTACTGCACTGTGGAGCAGATGGATGACCTCCTCAACAAAAGGCTCCAGGAAAGACAGTTGACAGTCATAGCTCCCTTCAAGGAGCAGTCCTCTCATCCATTCACCGACGCGCTCGTCGCTATCAAAATCCCGAAGGATGTGGTTGCTCGGGCCATACCTGAGTATAGCGGTGGAGGAGATCCCACCGTACATGTCAACAAGCATGAGGCCTCCCTTCTGGGTAAGTCAAACGATCCCAATCATTTGGCTTTGCTATTTCCATCTACTCTTTCGGGTTCGGCTTCGTCCTGGTTCTTCGGCCTCCCTGCAGGATCAATCGGAACTTGGGCAGAGTTAAGAAGCAAGTTCCTGGAGAGATACATGGGCGAGCGCCAGTTGCTGAAGAGCGTGGTCGCCCTTGACTCGGTCAAACAGCAGCCTGGAGAGTCGCTGTCCAACTTCTACGGGCGTTTTCATCAAAACGTCACAGAATTAGATCGCCGAATCTCGGATGGGGAGATCATTCGAGCATTCTACAGAGGTCTGGATGTGGCCAACAAGGCCTCGAGAAAGCTGCGAAACAGCTATCACGTAAAGGAGATAGAGACATTGGAGGAGTTGGCATCCAGAGCGAAAGGTTTCATAGACCTTGAGCGCGCAAACATCGAGGCTAACCTCCTGACGACCTCGCTAAGGGTAACCCCTGAACCCCGACGCGATGGTAAGAAGGAGGTCAAGAAGGAGAAAAAGGGAAAAGAAGGTAAGCCGCGAGTCGAGTCTCTTCCAGCGCCTCGCCATCCAGAGGTCCCTGAGTACTTCACGCCTTTAAATAGGCAGATCTCAGCGGTACTAGTCGAGATGGAGAGGAGATCCTTGGCGAGGCCACCGATGCCTCGCCGAGGTGGGTTACCCATGGGCAAGGATGTCGAGAGCTATTGCAGATACCACAAGTGCAAGGGCCATAAGACAGACGATTGCAAGATTCTGAAACGAGATATAGAGAGGCTGATTCAGGGGGGAATGTTGAAGGAATTTGTGGCAGGGCGAGACCGAAGTCGAACGCCCCCCAGGAGACATCGTTCACCAGCCCCTGCGGATCAAGCTGAGCCTTCTGGAAGCAAGAGGAGAGTGAATCTGATTGCGGGAGGATTCGGCGCAGGCGGCGAGAGGTCAAACTCCAGAGAGGTCTACGCCACTCAGATCTCTACGGCAGTTCAGTTGGGGAAGCGACCCCGACCTGAAGAAAACATTGTCATCTCATTCTCTGAAGATGAGTTGGCACATGTCACTACGCCCCACAACGATGCTCTGGTCATTACGGCAGATATAGACGGCTGTGATGTTGCAAGGATTCTGGTCGACGGAGGCAGCTCGACAGACATCCTGTTTCTGGACGCCTTCGAAAAGATGGGCAAATCAAAACGCGACCTGAAGAGGGTCGACTTTCCGCTGATCGGATTTGCGGGAAGGACAACTTATCCACTGGGGGCTATAACCATGCCAGTGATTTTTGGCGAGGGGTGGAAAAGCATCAAGGTGTCGGTCACTTTCCTGGTGGTCGATTCACCTACATCCTACAACGCCATTATAGGGAGAACCACGATCAACCCAAATAAGATTGTGGCCTCCACTGTCCACCAGAAGATGAAGTTCCCTACTCCGAACGGGATTGGAGAAGTGCTCGGAGATCAGCCTTCCTCGCGGCAATGTTATGTGAACTGTTTACGCAGGAAGAACCAAAGGGAGGCGCTCGCCATCGAGACAGAGGCCGATCCCCGCGAGGACTTGGCTCGACCAGCACCCATGGAGGAATTGGAGGAGGTCGAGATCGATGGTCCGGACAAAAAGGTGCGCATTGGGACCACCTTGAAAGAGGATCAGAAGGAGACCATGACCGCTCTCCTCAGGGAATTCAAAGAGCTCTTTGCCTGGCAGCCGAGCGACATGCCAGGAATCAGCACAGATATTATCTCGCATGAGCTCAGGATAGACCCCTCCATCAAGCCGATCGCCCAAAAGAGAAGATCGTTCGGGACTGATAAACGTTTGGCGATCAGGCAGGAAGTCGGCAGGTTGATTGAAGCTGACTTCGTCAGAGAGGTAAGATTCCAGAGCTGGGTAGCCAACCCAGTTTTGGTCAGGAAATCTAATGGCAAGTGGAGGATGTGCGTCGACTTCCGCGACTTAAACAAGGCTTGCCCCAAAGATTCATATCCCCTTCCAAGAATTGATCAGCTAGTCGATGCTACCTCGGGTCATGAGATGCTGAGCTTCATGGACGCCTATTCAGGCTACAACCAGATCAGAATGCATCCAGACGACGAGGCCCACACTGCTTTCTATGCTGACGGGGACATTCTATGCTACAAGGTGATGCCCTTTGGTCTCATCAATGCCGGGGCAACTTATCAGCGGATGGTGAACCGACTGTTCCAGGACATGCTGGGAAGGAACATGGAGGCCTACGTGGATGATATGCTCGTTAAATCCATCAAAGGCAATCCTCATACCACCGACCTCCGTGAAGCTTTTGAATGCATGAGGAGACACAGCGTTCGCCTGAACCCAGCAAAGTGCGCCTTTGGAGTCAAGTCCGGGAAGTTCCTGGGTTTTATGGTCAGCGAAAGGGGCATTGAAGCAAACCCGGAAAAGCTAAAGGCCATAGAAGAAATGAAGTCACCAACCTGCCATAAGGAAGTCCAATGCCTGAACGGCCGACTAGCTGCTCTTAACCGCTTCCTCTCCAAAGCAAGCGACAAGTCCCTCCCGTTCTTCAAAACCTTGAGGGCCAACCGTAAGTTCGAATGGACGCCAGACTGCGAGGAAGCATTCCAGTCCTTGAAAAGGCATATTCAAACACTCCCAGCTCTGGCAAAACCCGTTCCAGGCGAGCAGCTTTTCCTCTATTTAGGCATTAGCGATGTGGCAGCCAGTGCTGTTTTAATAAGGGAGGAGAATAATGTTCAGAGTCCAGTGTATTTCATTAGCAAAATGTTCAACTCAGCAGAAATAAAATATGTCCAGATTGAGAAGTATCTCTATGCCTTAGTTATTGCTGCTCGGAAGCTGAGACCTTACTTTCATGCGCACGACATCACGGTCCTCACCAATCAACCTCTCAAAAACTTCCTGATGAAGCCAGATTCTTCAGGAAGAATGGTCAAGTGGGCGATCGAGCTCAGCGAGTTCAGGATCAAATTTGCGCCAAAAACGGCCATCAAAGGTCAAGCACTCGCTGATTTCATAGTGGAAAGCACGAGTAACGGTCAAGCGGAGGCAGAAAACAGGCCAAGTCAGTCAGCAAACGACAATCAAATCTGGGAACTCTATACGGATGGGTCTTCATCAAAAGCAGGCTCGGGGGCAGGTTTAATTCTTATTCCTCCTGAGGGCGAGCCTCTGAAATACGCGATCGCCTTGACATTCCTGGCAACCAATAACGAAGCAGAATATGAGGCTCTTATCACTGGACTCAGACTGGCAAAAGGAATGGGTATAACAGCGCTTAAAGTAAAAAGTGATTCAGAACTTATTGTCAATCAGGTTAATGGCGCCTACGAGGCAAAGGGAGAAAAGATGAAGAAATATCTCGGCATCGCCAAAAAACTAGTTGTGGAAATCCCAAATTTCGCGATTGAGTTTATTCCTCGCCAAGAAAACCAGATGGCAGATTCTTTGAGTAAGCTAGCCTTCGGAGGGGCGACAATCCAGGATGTGCAATTTCTGGAAAAGGCCCTATGTTCAGTCCTTGAAAACAGAGCGGAGGTCTTCAACATTCAAGAACAGGTCACCTGGATGACCCCGTTCCAGAATTATTTGAAAGAAGGCATCCTCCCAGAGGACGAAGGCGAATCCACTAGGATTAGAAGACTCGCAGCCAGTTATCTAATCATCGATGGAGAACTCTATAGAAGAGGTTATTCGACGCCTTACTTGAGATGTGTTGCTCTACCCGAAACAGAAAAAGTTCTTCGAGAAGCTCATGAAGGGGCAGCGGCATGTCATGAAGGTGCTCGTTCACTAAGCAGGAAAATATTCAGACTGGGATATTACTGGCCGACCTTGGGAAAAGACGCAGCCGAATTAACACAGAAGTGTGAAATTTGCCAGCAGTTTGCACCACGATCGGGTCGACCATCGACATTATTATCCCCAATGGCGGGTGCCTGGCCCTTCGCTCAATGGGGAATCGATATATTGGGTCCTTTTCCCATTAGCACTGGTCAGCGTACTCACATTATAGTGGCGATCGACTACTTCACTAAGTGGGTAGAGGCGAAAGCTCTAGCTTCGACAACGGAATTCCAAGTTATCAAGTTCATGCAGGTCAACATATTCTCCAGGTTTGGTATTCCCAAAATACTCATCAGCGATAATGGTCCGCAATTCGTTGGAAAGGAATTGAAATGGCTCTGTGAAGAGTATCACATCGACCATCGCTTCAGTTCAGTACATCACCCTCAAACGAATGGGCAAGCTGAAGCAGCCAACAAGGTTGTCTTAGCAGGACTCAAGAAAAGGGTTCGAGCATTCAAAGGGAACTGGGCAGACGAACTGGAAAACGTATTATGGGCCATCAGAACAACGCCTAAGGCGGCCACAGGAGAAACGCCTTTCAGTTTAGTGTACGGATCAGAAGCAGTAGCACCAACTGAATTAGCAGTGCCTACCCACAGAGTCCTACACTTTAACGCGGAGGCAAATGAGATCGAGCGCAGAACTGACCTCGACTTGGCAGAGGAAAAGAGATGGCTCTCGGAAAAAACACAGGCAAAAATGCGCTTGGCGACCGCTCGGTATTTCAATAGAAAAGTTAGCGCTCGCCAATTTTTCGTGGGGGAGATGGTTATGAGAAGAAATGAATTTACAAGGCTGGACAGTAAAAACAAACTTTCAGCCAAATGGGAAGGACCATACAAAGTAGTAGAGATCGCCGCACCAGGATCCTACTATTTGGAAACCACCGAAGGCGAGAGGTTACCTCGTCCATTTAATTCAGAGCATTTAAGAAGATTTTATGCATAGCTTGTAATCAAACGGATTATGTCAATAAAAGAAAGCCGTTCCTTCACAAAGCGTGTCCACTCGAAGCAAGCTGAAGCCAAAAAGCCCTGACGCCAAAGTCAGGCCTCAAAAAGCCCTAGCAACAAAGCTAGGCCAAAAGCCCTAGCACCAAAGCTAGGCCAAAAGCCCTGACGCCAAAGTCAGGCCTCAAAAGCCCTAGCAACAAAGCTAGGCCAAAAGCCCTAGCAACCAAGCTAGGCCAAAAGCCCTGACGCCAAAGTCAGGCCTCAAAAGCCCTAGCAACAAAGCTAGGCCAAAAGCCCTAGCAACCAAGCTGGGCCAAAAGCCCTGACGCCAAAGTCAGGCCTCAAAAGCCCTAGCAACAAAGCTAGGCCAAAAGCCCTAGCAACCAAGCTAGGCCAAAAGCCCTGACGCCAAAGTCAGGCCTCAAAAGCCCTAGCAACAAAGCTAGGCCAAAAAGCCCTAACAACAAAGTTAGGCCAAAAGCCCTAACAACAAAGTTAGGCCAAAAGCCCTAGCAACAAAGCTAGGCCAAAAGCCCTAGCAACCAAGCTAGGCCAAAAGCCCTGACGCCAAAGTCAGGCCTCAAAAGCCCTAGCAACAAAGCTAGGCCAAAAAGCCCTAACAACAAAGTTAGGCCAAAAGCCCTAACAACAAAGTTAGGCCAAAAGCCCTAGCAACAAAGCTAGGCCAAAAAGCCCTGTCGCCAAAGACAGGCCAAAAGCCCTAACAACAAAGTTAGGCCAAAAGCCCTAGCAACAAAGCTAGGCCAAAAAGCCCTGTCGCCAAAGACAGGCCAAAAGCCCTAACAACAAAGTTAGGCCAAAAAAGCCTTAGTAACAAAACTAGGCCACAAAAGCCCTAACAACAAAGTTAGGCCTCAAAAAACCTGACGCCAAGAGTCAGGCAAAGCCCTGACGCCAAAGTCAGGCCAAAAGACCTAGCAAAATGTTAGGCAAAATGAAAGCCCTGACGCCAAAGTCAGGCCAAAGAAAGTTTAGGCGATCACTATCGATGATAAAGCCTGACAAATTACAAATCCCTTGTTATTAGGCCAACACCTCAAAGGTTTAAACTTCAAAGAAGGTAATATCTCTTTGAACTTAGAAGTTTACGCTTTTAAGTGTCAAAAGTATTATCCTTAGAAAGTTTAGCTTATGATGGGTCTACGGCTTTAAGGGTCGACGACATTACAAAGCAAGAAAAAAGTGGAAAGTAATTATGAGTAAGATATTGGATAGCTAAATATGTTCGAAGTCGATTAAAGGCTCAAGAATATAAAAGCATTCAATAGAAAAATCCAAGTCTTCGACAGATAATTACAAACCAAAAACAGAAAATACAAAAATGGCTATCTAAAAAAGAAAAATACGGTCGCCAAGGAGTTAGGTACTTCAAGCTTTGGGGTTCTCGGGGGCAAAGACGCTCTGCTCGCCTTCGGGGGCAGAAGTATCGGGCTCGCCTTCAGGAGCAGCCTCCCCAGCAACAGAGGGCTGCGAAGGCTGACTCCGCAGGAAGGTCTTCAAGGAGGCAACTTCCCCAAGAGGAAAGTGGGGATCGACCGCCTGGACCTCCTCCACCAGGCCTTGAAGAAATTCGGCAATCGCCGACTTCATCACCTTCAAGGCCTGGTCCTCAAAGTCTTCGGAGGCCTTGAACTCCTCAATCACGGCATGGGGTGAAGGAACCGCTTTCAGCTGATCAGCCAGTCGGTTCTTTTCCTCCTCTAGGGCGACCCCCCTAGCTTCGGCAGCATTCCTCTGGGCCTCCGCGGCGACCCTAAGAGCGTCTGACTCGACCAACTGGGCACGAGCTTCCTTCAACTCGGCCTCCAGGCGAGCACGGACCGCCTCCCCTTCATCAAGGCACTGATGAAGGGCCTCAGCTTCATGAAGGAAGGCTGCAGCATCAGCCTCCCTCTTCTTGACATCAGCAAGGAGGCGCTGCTCCTTCCTGAAATACTCCTCCCGGGCGCCGTCCACCAAGGTGATTGCCATGTCAGCAGTCTTCTTGATGGCCTCCAACTGCCCGGGGGTGACCCCTGTGCTTCGGTATTGCTCCAGCTCGACAAGCAGTTCAGAGTGCTTGTCGGCGAGCTCGCCGAAAACGCGGCCGAGGATCACCTCTTCCCGAACGAGCTGACAACAAAAGCACAAGGAAAATGTCAAGTCATCAAAATGAAAAGGAATGACAAGGAATAATTAATGGAAAGAGGGCGAAATCATACCAGGGCAACTCGTTCGAAGTGGATCCGTAAGAACCCCTCGATCTGAGGAAGCTCCGTAGGGACAATCGAACGGTCCTTGGGAGGAATTATCCCATCAAGGAGCCGCATGCACATATCCGGGCTACCCCGTAGGCTCTTCTGGGCGGGGTACCCCTTCTTGGCAAGGTCCCCACAAGGGACCCAAGGCCTCCGAGAGTCCCCAACCTTAAAAGGCTGGAACAAGCTCGCCATGGAGCAGTACTCCTCGGCGGGAGCCCTCGAGGAGCTGGAAGCAGCAGGCCCCTTCTTTTGGGCCCCAGACTCCTTAGTAGGAGCCGTGGGCACTGAAGAGGCGGGAGGCGCCAAAGACAAGGCCTTCTCCTTAGCGGCGGAAGGGCCCTGAAGAGAGGGAGAAGGAGACGCCGTGTCCAAACCCTTCCCTTTGCTGGCAGAAAGGCCCTTAGGAGGGGAAGGAGAAGGATGTTGGTCGACATCAGGGTGCTCTTCACTCCTGACCTTCTTAGAAGGAGGAGGAGGAGGGTCCCGGGCCACGTCCGCCAAGGACTCCACTGCAAAGCAACAAGACAATAAGTCAGGAGTCAGAGAACCGCAGAATGTAAAAACATTAAATCAACAAAAGGCGAGGTAGTACCTGGTTGGCGAGGGCCAGTAGTGGCCGAAGGAAGCGTCTCCTCGGGCTTCCTCTTGGTCGAACGCCTAGAAGGAGGAGGGGGAGAGCTTAGCAGCACCTGGTCGGAGGACAATCCCGCCGATCCCTGGTCATCAAAGAGACCTATCAGTTTTTTGCTCTTGCTTACAACCTTCCCTACAAGTAATAAAACAAGGGAAGGGTTAGAAAATTACCCAATCATCAAAGATTGGTGTAGCTTGATGAATGCCCGCCATCTCAAGGGCATTCTCGGTAGTCTCCGCCACTGAGCGGATGGACTTGAACTGAGATGACCGATGCAGCCGATATAAATCGTCGATGGCATTCCGATCACTTCCGGACAATTCTTCGAAGGAGGGAGGAAAATCCTTGTCCGGAGCAAACAATTTCCAAGGTACGCCCCCCTTATACAAGAAGTAAAACTTCTTGTAATTGGAGTTAGTGGCCCGGAAATCATCGATCAGGCGGACATGGACGTTCCAAGCCCATCCTTGAGGGCCTCCCCACTCCGAAAACTTCGGCCAGCGGGATTGGAAGTGGTGAAAGTGGTTAGCCCCTGCTGCCAGCCGGAAGAAGCACCGGAACAGGGCCAGTGAATATACCCATTCCTGGCGTAAGCATAGGAACTTGAAGCCGACCCACATTCTGAGGGCATTCGGGACAAGCTGTGTGGGGTGAATCCCGTAAAACTGACACAAGGTCTGTAAATCCTCACAGAGAGGAAAACGCAACCCAGCATCGATCTGGGCCGCATAAATGTAAACCTCTCCATCGTGAGGAAAATGCAGACCTAGGCCAGGATACCTAGGAGCATCCTCCGCACTGAAGCCACCAAGCGCCACCATGGTCTTAAAGTAAGCCGGCTTCAGTTCGTTAGGCTTGATATCTACTCAGAATGATTCAAGTATGGCACAGCAAGTATAAAAACAAAGGAAAACAGAGGATATTGCCAAAATAGAGCAATAAAAGGGCGAAAGTTTACCTTTTGGGGAAAAAATAGGCGTGTTCAGCTCAGGGCCATCTACCACCACTGGGGTGGCCGCAGACCTTCCCACGTCAGGCTGTTTCCCCGCTGAGGAGGGCACAACTTCATCCCTAATGGTCAAGGGAACACCGACATTCTGAGGGGCGCTGGCTTTGTTAGCACCCTTGATGGCCATGTGTTTTATTCGCTGACTTCTGGGGGCCATGGAAATGGTCGAAATGAGAACTGAAGAGGATTGAAAGAGAAAGGGAAGGTTTGCAGCGAAGTTCTGAAAATCTGAAGGAGTGGATAAGCGTAAAAAACAAAATGCAGAAACTGACGTTTCCTATATAGACCAAAAGGGGAGTAACCGCCACGAGCAAATCGAAGCGACGCAGAGGAATAATTGCACCCTTTTGGAAAAAACCGAAGCAATGTCAGAATTCCAAGAGACAACGGTTGGCTGGCACAAACAGCTGTCAAGCTACCCTGGGTTTACGGAAAAGTAAATGTCAGGCGTGCCTCAAGTGACCGTTCGATTTCTGGACAACCGTGCAGTTATTAAATGCTAAAATTCCACTAAGGAGACAAGGTGGTCGCCAACGCACTAATAAAGCTTTAGCAGAAATACCTCGGGTAGATAATGATCGCCTAACTAAGAAAGATAGACTTCCATAAGCCTGAGTCACCTCGAGTGATCGCCAAAAGGGAATAAAAGGAAGGATATTCTTTCGGCTTTGAACAGAGAAGGAATCGCTCGCCAAATGAGCTCGAAGTGTCTCAAAGGCACTGAACCATTACCAAAGACGTCACTATCTAAAACCCTACCAGGAAATCAAGCTCGACTGAAGGAACTTCAATCAAGCTTCGGGGGCAAATGTTGGGTATCGATAGTGACGGCCCAGTAAGAAAAGGCCTCGAAGGCCCAATAACTATAGAGGGGGTAAACCCATGACATCCGAACCGGATCGGCCCAAGTACAAGCCAAACTTGGCCCACCATCGAGTAATCCAGAATCGAGCCCAAAGCCTATAGAGACGCCAAAGGCTCTCAGACTGCTCGCCATTCTCTACCAAGTCGCGACCTTCCACTGCTCGACATGGGAGTGCTCGCCCCGAAGAGAGCCTTGCCTCTCTCCTCTGGTCCCACTAAACCGTTAATAACAGAGTGGCCAAGATATCCCGCATATCCCGGTCACATATTCACTAAAGATTAGATTTGGTAACTGCAATATCTCGCAGTAACTGCCATATCCCACGATCCGAATCTTCAGCAACTCAATATACATTAAGATATTCAGTTGCCTTTATACGGTTCTATCTCTCTTACCCTATAAATATCCTTGCTTTACATACGTACTTTACGTTTTTGAGTTTTATACACACATATACTCATTTAAGCATCGGAGAGGGACCCAGAGGCACCCCCTCTGTTGCGCTCCCCTACTTGCAGGTTCACCGGAGTTGGAGCTGAAGCGTCATCCCAACCTTGTCTGGTATTCAATTCACTGCCAGATCAGCATTCAGGATTTCACGATCCAACAGATTTCTACATAGTAAGTAAAGTTTTTAGGGTTTAGGGTTTGAGACGCCCTCTTAGCCCATAAGGTAATCTCTGATGAAAATATGTCAAATCATAAACTAATGCCGATCATTGCGGATTGCAGGAGGCTTTTGATGCAGTTCGATAGAATGAAGTTCAGACACATTTTTCGAGAAGCGAATGCGGTAGCGGATACATTGGCGGGAATGGCTCTCAGACAGCAACACGTGCTTGAAATCCATAGCTCTCCTTCGAATGAAACTATTATTGCGCTCCGGAAAGACGCTGTGGGCTTTTCGGTTTCGCGGGTTGTTAAAGTTAGCTAGTTTTGGTTGTGTATTTTGAACTTGGGTGATTTATTGTCACCTATTGTGGTTAATTTAATCCATAATTATCAAAAAAAAAAAAGTAAAGTTTTTAATGCCCAAAAAAAACATAGTAACTAACCTTATTATATAGAACATTATTATTTTCTAGATGACAGTCGACATCGGGAGCTACGACACAACGTGTTACACCTGGACCAATCAGAAAAATTGTGACGAATATACATGGCCGACATTTTTTTTTCCGAATCATGTCGGATTCCAAGTAAATCAATGTCAAATGACATCAACATAGAAAATTTAACTTATTTGGGTGGTCAAATTGAATGAAATAAAAATTAATACAGATTTGGTATAAAGTTAATTATTTCACAAAATTGAAAATTTGCGAAATTCGTATTCCTAAAATGGTATTAATATGTTTTGTCCAAAAAATTCAGAATTTGTATTCCTAGCTATCCCGGAATACGAAATAAGGTGTAAAATGTCAAAAAATACCCTCCACAATTATTCGTATTGACAAAACTACCCTTGTAAGTAGGGTTACTTCTTCTTTACTAAATAATTTTATTTTAATTAATATAATTTTTAGTTAATTAAATTATTACAAAGTTTTTAATAAAATATATCATTTGATTAATTAATGATATTTTTATTTTTATCAATTTATTATATTTTTTAATTAATTTTAAAGTTATTTTAAATTTTAAAGTCGGGCCAAACACACCGAAACTCAATAAGCTTATCATAAAAAAATATTTTTCTATGGTGATATGCGTGTACATACAAGTGCTATCAGAACCGGATCGGACCGGCGGTCCGACCGGGATTCGAACACCTGTCCGGTTTGATTCAGATAAAAGACCGTTTTACAAATGAACAGTGTTTGAACCGAGTGAACCAGACGTTTTTTTTTGCAAAAACGACTGGATTTTAAAAAAAAGATCGGTTTTCTAGGCTAATTTTTTTTAGACCAATCAATTTTTTTCCAGACCAATCGGTTTTTAGACTATATATGTATTGTCAGTATTTTACTTATGCATAGTGAACCGCACGTCGAACCGAATTCGACCAGGTTGGATAGTCCGAACCGGAAACCGACCCCCTCGCCGGTTCAAGGCCCGGTCTGGTTCTGATAACACACTGGCACATACAGAATACTGACACGTGTTGTTAATTTCAATTTTTCAAGGGTTAAATATCAAATAGCTATCCGAACTTTAGACGTTTTACAAATAGATACTCGAACTTTGAATTTTTAAAAATGGCTACCTAAACTTTGACATATGGGCAAATAGCTACCTCCGTTAATTTTTTCGTTAAATATGGACAGAAAATGACGTGTCAACACATGATTGGTCCATAATTTTAAAAACTATTTTTTTAATTACTAAAAACATCATAAAAAACTTTAAAAAACTGAAAAATTAAGAGTTTTAAATATAATATTTTTTATTAAAATTATGAAATAAAAATACAAATAAATGATTTTTTTTAAAAATTTTTTAAATCTTTTTCAATACAAAAAATATGTTACAAACTCTTATTTTTCATATTAATTTTCCAGTTTTTTCTGATTTTTTTAGTATTTTTTAACGGAAAATTTAACGGAGGTAGCGATTTGCCTCATGTGTCAAAGTTGAGGTAGCTATTTGCACATTCGTCCAAAGTTTAGGTAGTCGTTATTGAAAATTCAAAGTTCGGATAGCTAGTTGTAAAACATCTAAAGTTCGGGTAGCTATTTGATATTTAACCCATTTTTCAATGAAGAACGAATTCATTGCATAATTATTAAAAATCATTAAAAATAACAATGACACTATTTATTTAGAAATATAAAAGTAGTGTGACTCGTAATAATTTTTAATTTTATTTTATTCGTACACTCAAGGTATTGAGATATTTTACGAATTATATAAATTAGTTAATTAGTCATAGGTTTCATTATGCTCTAAATATAAAATATAATATAATTTATGCTTATATATCTTTGGGAGTTTTGAGTTTTTAATGTAAATCTTTTCATAATAAAGTCAGTTTGTATTAATTATAAGATAAGCTAAAATGTATATGGTTGAATTTTTATATTACTACTTTGTTCTCCATCGATAGGTCCAACAATATCTTTGTTCTCCATCATAATTAATTGAGTATGTTTATTGTCCAAGTTTGACTTTCATTAAATTGATCATTATCAATTTAAAAAAAAAGTCCAACCTTATGCTTTGAAAAATGGCGTTAATATAAGATTGGTTGTGTTTAATGTTTTAACAAAATTTCCAACCTTTTTAACATACGGTGAGTTTAGTATTCTATTGGTTAAAGTTTTAATTAAATGGCAATTTAAATTGAAATAGCATGACAGAGATTCGAATTTGCGTACTTGATATCGTCTATAGTAGGTTGATCATAAGCGGATCGGGTCGGTCTTGGAGATAAAATTGGGATCAGAATTTCGGTTTTGACATATGGAGGATCGAGACCGACTTTGGTCAAAAAATTCCGTCTGAGTCGGTATTACTTGACTCGGGCAGATCTCGATCTTCGACCAAAATATTTGGTAAAAGAAAATCAGTTGCATTGACAAAAAAAACCACTGAAATTTTGGTTTTGAACTCTCTCGCTTCCGTCGCACTTCCTTGATGGAACTGATTCAAAAGTCGTTGAATGCTTCAACGTCATGAATTACTAGTGTTTCAAGGGTTAAACTATAAAATTTTAGGAGAGTTTTCTCCAATGTTGGGTCGGGTCAGTCCTAGTCGGGCTTTTGTAAAAAAACACGTGACCGACCTTAAAGAAAAAAACGTCTGATAGTCTATAGTGTTAAGATGACTTAAGAGTATACCGGTCGCATTCACTCACAAGTTCGGACTTTTGAGACAGTTGGTTAAGGCGTACGTCTTATGTCTCACATGGTATCAGAGCGCGCAGGTTCAAATCCTGGCGACGTTGAAAATATTGATACACTCCCATTAAAGGCCGAGGTCGGGCACTGAGCCCATGGGTAAACCGATGTTCATAAACATCAGTTTAAGGGAGGATCTTAAGATGACTTAAGAGTATACCGGTCGGCTTCACTCACAAGTTCGGAATTTTGAGACAGTTGGTTAACGCGTACATCTTAAGTCTCACATATAGTACTTACACGAACAATTTAATCGACTATAGGGTTGGGAAGGTGTTCCATCCCCATGAAATCTCGTATTTAAGTTTACCATGGAAAGTTATTTAATTACAAGAAAAAAAAAAAGGCATGTAAATATAATAATGTAGTGATTAATTCTTAAAGGATACTTCAAAATTCAAAGTTTTATCTCAATTTATTTCACATGACATTATTTACGAAAAATGTAATATTATATAAAATAATTTGATATAGATAAGGTTAAAAGCTAACAATTTTGAATTTATCACGACCTAAATACGCACAAAAAATCATGTGTGTGAAAACATATAATAAAACGATAACACAAACATAGTAACACAATGTAATTTTTGTGTCATGATTGTGTGTGCGTATCAAAACACAATACACACTAATACGATAAAGTTAGATTGACAAGTCTAATATTTTAGATTAAACAAATTTTGTTTAATAATTTTAAACTTTATTTAATTGTTTAATTTTTAGAGTTTATTACTTCTACATTAATAACTCGTAAATTTGAAATTTAAATTCATAATTTTAACTATGAGCAATTCATTATTTTGTGTTAAATCTCGCATATGTATGTACAATTTGTTAACTTAATACAACACGATATAAACACGCATGAAAAGTTGTGTGTTATGTTATGTTCGTGTTGAGAAAAATGTAATATTATATAAAATAATTTGATATAGATAAGGTTAAAAGCTAACAATTTTGAATTTAACACGACCTAAATACGCACAAAAAATCATGTGTGTGAAAACATATAATAAAACGATAACACGAACATAGTAACACAATGTAATTTTTGTGTCATGATTGTGTGTGCGTATCAAAACACAATACACACTAATACGATAAAGTTAGATTGACAAGTCTAATATTTTAGATTAAACAAATTTTGTTTAATAATTTTAAACTTTATTTAATTGTTTAATTTTTAGAGTTTATTACTTCTACATTAATAACTCGTAAAATTTGAAATTTAAATTCATAATTTTAACTATGAGCAATTCATTATTTTGTGTTAAATCTCGCATATGTATGTACAATTTGTTAACTTAATACAACACGATATAAACACGCATGAAAAGTTGTGTGTTATGTTCGTGTTGAGAAACATGACACGAGCTTATTTTGTGTGTTATAGTTTAGTAAGTCTAACATAATAAACATGTTGATATGTACGATAATGTGTACATACACACGATTCACCGCCTTATACGGACGCTGATAATCTCTAGAGTTGCCAAATTGGGAGCCTTGCATATCCTGATTAAGTTAAAGTTTTACATTATTCATAGAAATCCTAATTATGGCAAACTTCATCGATAAGCAACATTAAGGCCGCTACCAGGGGTGGTATAACGACGACGTTTCATAACAAAATATTTATATATTTTAAATTCGGCATCCTTGACATGTAAGCTTTTACTTTAAGGAAGATAAGCCCTTAAACTTTGTCAGCCCAAGAGTGCTTTCTGGGCCTTCGGGAAGGGACCCTTATTTGTTTTTTCAATGCCATTATTTATCTTTTATGAATAAAAAAGAATGGGCTACTAGTGGTCACACTTGTCTCATCCCGTTACGTAATGTTAAGAGTTTTTGTATTTCGATTTTTGGACTTCCCAAAACCTGCGCTTTGTACTGACCCAGTCAACGTAGCCTCACCAGCAGTATGTGATTGAGAGACCGACCTGTTAGGTCCAAGTCGTAATCATTTTCCCAAGCAAGAATACGTGGGAGTAAGCGCTCTCAACCACTATACCGTCACTGCATGTGGTAGACTGCGTGTGGTTTTTCTTCTTCTTGCACTAGACATTATTTATTCAAAATCAAAAGGGAAATGTGAAAGATATATCTATAGACTATAGTTGTGACATTTTATGGTGTCCATTACTAAATCAATAACTCTGAGTGAGCTAGTTCAACTCCAAATCAATTAGAGTTTGAATTGCACCATAATCAATAATTAAATTATCCAACACTGGAATATAATATTGGCCATTTCCTTAACTTTCAAATTCACCTAACCCATATGTAAAATGCCAAGGCACGCAGATTCATCAGTAGAAGGCTTCAAAATGGAGATCAAGACATACTTTGAAACCAAACACGCCTTATTGGAACAAGAAAATGATACATTGCTTGAGGAGAAACCATTGGTGACCGTTGGATGTGGAGACTTGAATATTCAACCATGACTTTACTTCATCGAATGATGATCGAGACGGTTGGACTTGGAATTGATATGGATGAGGGAGGCAAGCAATAATCGCTTATATTCTTCCTATATTCATTTTTTTTTTTTACCAAATCGTTTACTGTTTATGTTTGAGTCAAGTATTATATTTCTCTATGTTACACTAAGAAGTTTTACAAAAAATAAACACCTTTGTTATTTAATGATTTAAATATTAAAGAGATTTTCAACTTTTATTGAATGTAATCATATTGCGCATATTTACAAGCCTTTGGGGTTTGACCTGCAATTTTTCTAATTATATTTATCAATTTTATTTTTTATTTTTTTGTAAAAAATGAATTTTGCTAATCAAGTCTTCAGTTTTATCACCCTAGCTAGTTATATGTATGTTTATTAAATGTCTTTGTTGGTTTTAGGATAATGGGTCGCTCTAAGTGGGAGCCCATTCACATAAGCTCAGTTATGTATCTGACTTTAAAACATATTCCTCTATATATCAGTATATATAGTGGTGCTCAGGGTTTGGAGAAACTTAAGAAAGTTGACTGATAAGATAGCCACCCTACAGTATAAACAGAGGTTAGTAGCTGTGGTGTTATAGGTCATAGCCCGTCAAACCGTGGCGTGTCCTTCCGTCCGGCAGACCGTGATCCCAACCTCAGGCAGATCCGCTTCCGCAAAGTGCAATCGTTCTAAAGAGGTAACCTAAATATGTGTATTTAGTCGATTGCATGATGTTGTTAATATGTCAATTTCCAACTGTCTTTTTGTGGGTTGAAAAACTAATTAGATATATATAATCATATCACATAGAAAAAGCATATACTGCACCAAATCTTCAATATTCCTAATCCTTACTCTAAAACAACTTTTCATCCAACTGCAAGTTGGATATATATATAAAAGAAACAAAGCTTGCCCCATTAAAAACCCTAAAAATTAAGCATAGGGCCGGCCAGACATTGTATATATATATATATACATACTTATACGGAACAACCACCGCACATATATCCTCCAACATGAACAGCATTACTGTGAAAATAAATAAGGGTATTACGTAAACAAACATTATATATATAAGGTTGACTTATCTGTTTATTAAATAAGTTTATGTCGAAAATTTGAATCCCGACATCCTGTTATGGATAAGGATTGTGTCTATGATTCTAGGAACGAAATGTAAGCCAAAGCTGCAGTTCAGATAGAGCTTTCATTCATTTACATAAGTTTTGTATGGAAAATAATGAAATAGCTGGACTGCATAACGTGAGCGATGACAACGATCAAAATTTGATATTTATTTTGAAAATTATTTCTTTAAGATAATTAAAGATTCATAACTGAACGAAATGACACGCTAACGCACACCAATCGATATACCTTCCTGCGAGTTTGCGTTTGACTTGTATTGCTTTGTCTTTTGCTTAAAGAACTGGAAAACCTAACCCAGCTCATGCCACGTCACCAACCAAACCATCTCTATTTAGACCAATGCCTTCTTTGCACTACTCACTCTCTCTCTCTCTCTCTCTCTCTCTCTCTCTCGATCTCGACAAGACAAAGACAGAAATGGAAGGTCTCATTCCTTTCGTGTACAGAGCAATTGTGCAATACAAGAATGGAAATCAAACTTGGTTCCCGCAGTCACCTTCGTCTTCATACATAAGGCTTCCTGGAGATTCAGGTCGGTTCGAGACATCAGATAATCAGCTGTTTCGACGACCCGACTATGGCTTCTCCATTTCTTCTTCTTCTTCTTCATCACCATCAAGAGGCAAACCTTCGGCTGGCCAAGTGATGCTTTCATCGGGTGTTCAATCTCCTCTCACTCATCTGACCACTCGCCGAGCAGTTGCTTGATGGGCAAACCGTAAACACGGGGCCGGGGATATCGACCGATAGCAAATGTGGTAAACCGATGTGAACAAGCTGTGAATAGTATGTGGTAATTGTGGAACGATATGTTTTTGTATTTTGCTATAGTAATAGCGGTATTAAGCATGGAAAAGACCATAAAGGTGTGTGCTAGCTAAGACAATTCAGGCTTATGTGGATATGAATTCGATCAATAATAACAGTTGGAGCAAGTATTTTGCCAAAGGGCAATCCTCCACGATGCTCCATTACATATACATGTGAATTCTAATCATATACAGTTGGAAATTGATGTACGAAACATGCAATCGATTAAGGTACAACATAACACATAATTAAGTTACCTCCCTGAACGATTGCCTTAGCGGAAGCGGATCTGCCTGATGTTGGGATCACGGTCTGTCGGACGTGAGGACACGCCACAGTTTGACAGACAATGACCTATAATACCACAGCTACTGACCTCTGTCTAAACTGTAGGACGACTAGGTCTCACTGTCATTATCAGGTTTTCCAAACCCTGAGCACCCCTATATATACTGATATATAGATAAATATATTTTAAGGCCAGATACACAACTGAGCTTATATAAATGGACTCCCACTTATGGGCGACCCATTATCCTAAAACCAACATATACAATACAACGTATAGTTGTGGCTTTATATGTGAATACTGAATGAGTAATACAAGGTGGTTAGGGTATTAAACTATTCTACCAACCCAGATTTAGAAAATGGCCGAGTTGATGAAAGTGGTTGAAAGCTTGGCCTGGAAAAAGTCATCTACACAATACGTTTGAATGATTGATAGTTCTCTTTAGAGTATGTAGGTTGATAATTTATCGAAGTATGTGCGTTTTACAGTGTTTTATAAGAGACCATATAAAGGACTAATTGACAGTTTGGTTTTGTACTTTGAAAATTTTACTTGTAGTAAATTAATTACATCCTTGATTAGAAGGATTGCTTGCTTCTATTTCTATACATAGTGTACAAGTATGGCTCGGCTTCTTGAAAGTTCGAGCCACACAAGACACGCGAGGGTATGATACGGGTATGACAAATATCATAACTACACTATATTTTTAAATCGCATACCATAATCATTACGAGTATAATTTTTCAATACCATGACCATATCCATAACCGTAGTTATTAACCACGGTTTTAACCGTATACCCATAATTATTATCACATATAAAATGTAATAAAATATCATGAATGTCATCTTAATTAATACATAAAGTTGTATCATATACACTAAAAATATTCAACACTAAATACTAATATCATTCAACATAAACATCATTCAAAATTAATTGACACAATTCAAAATTAACACTATTATCATTTAACATTAACATAATTCAATTATATTTTACCATGAAATTATGGATTCGTGAAATTAAAAAGTAAAATCATAATTATGTTATTAGTATTTACTAATAACTTACTATTGAATCATTAATATATTTATAAATAACCAGTTGTATGACTAAAATATCATAATCATTACGGGTAGAAAAATTCATCACCATAACCACAATACAACGTAATAGTATAGTTAACCCTATAAAAATGAAGGTTATACCATGATTTTTGGGTTTAGCGTTTAGCGCACCCAATTGGATATTCATAACATAATGGCTTCCTTCCGCTGTTAATGTCATGAAATTGGCGTAGGAGTCATGCACATTGTTCATTTCAAGGGGACTTGTTTTCGGGAGACACACATGCATGCTGCTTTTATTCATATGAATTCCATCAATGGGTGGGAAGCGAAACACAAATTGCTAACTTCAATAGATTTGGATCTTAAAAACTCCATCATATGTCTTGGTTTGGGCAGCTTTTGGTATTACCAGAGCTAATTAATGATCTCTAAGAAACAACTACGTAAAGATAAGAGAACTTTAAAAACATCTTTAAAGTAAAAAGTCTGAAATGCCCCCAAAACTATAAGAAGCCATTTTTTTTCACCGATAGCCTAGAGTTGAGAGACCGGCCCATCGGATACAAGTTGAACTTTTTCCAAAGCACTTGGGGGATTCAAACTCGTGTCCTTGGAGCCAAACCACTTGGGAGTCAGCGCTCTCAAGCACTAGACCACGAGTGACGGTGGTTATAAGAAGCCATTAAGGTTCGGGAAGTGGGCAAGTTGTATAATTCCCTCAAAGAATCTCAAGAAATCTCTGTGTCTTGATTCGAACTAACATCCAAATGGATCCTAACTCTTAGGTGTCGTAGCTTGTCTACTATATATCCTCCAAAACTGTCGCAGTTTTTAAGGTTTCCAGCTAGATCAACAGTCATAGTTTCAAACCAGACCGCTTTATACCTCCAAAAATCTCTCTTTCACAATGTTTCGTCATCTTGTTGCGATCGTTTCGGCGGTACTGCTGTCGATCGCCACCACTGCCGGAGCCACGATAAGGTGTCCAAACTGCGGGACAATGAACGTACCCTTTCCACTTTCCACGAGCCCTACCTGTGGCGACCAGTCATATAAGGTCCGCTGCGTGGGCCCGACACTCTGGTTCGACACCCTCAACGGCTCATCCCACGAGGTCTCCTCCATCAACCCGGCCACCCAAAGACTAGTCCTCAGACCCAACGGATGGGTCAACGGTGGTGCGTGCATGTCAAAGGAGTTCTGGGCCCAGGGCTTCACTCTCGACCCCAACCTCCCCTTCAACATCACAAGCAGTAACACCCTTGTCCTCATGAACTGCTCCACCGAGATTCTACAGCTTGCCCTAGACTGCACCGCCACCAGCTTCTGCCACCGTTACCTTAAGGAAAACGCTGCCACCGCCGCCTCATGCAAGGCATTTCCTCTCTGCTGCTCCATCAAAACTGGTGGGTCGCCCAATGTGTACCAGATTAGGGTTCGTGAAGATCGCTGCGCGGCGTTCCAGAGCTTCGTGAACTTGAACCCAGCGCTGCCGGTGAATAACTGGCCGGAGCCCGGGTTGGAGATCGAGTGGCAGCTGCCTCGAGAACCCGTTTGCAAGTCTCAAGTTGACTGCAGAGAGCTGGTTTTCTCAGTGTGTCGGTCAGATGCGGCCAATCCTGGTCAGAGTAGGTGTTTCTGTAAGCCACGATTCCGGTGGGATCCTATCCATGGAAGTTGCAACAGTGAGTAGAATCGTTATCTCACAAAGGTGTTAAGTAAGTTACAGAAAGTAAGAGTAGTAGATGATGATGTTCATTGTCTTGCAGATAGTAAGTGCCCTAAGAAGTGCAAAAAAAAGACCCCTCTATTTGCTGCAGGTGCGTGAAAGAAAATCAAAGAAAATGATCGTCGAGTTATACTTTAATTCCTTATTTTTCATTGTGCACTTCATTACAAACATTCTTATCCGTCGGTTCGATCCTGTTTTTACATTTGGCTTCAATACAATTACAGGTGCAGCCTGTGCCGGAATCATCTTGATCTGCACAGCCATAACCTTACTGCTACGTAGGCGCCGAAAGAAGGCTGAAGAAGCGGCGAAGACGTCTCTATGCAAAATGCGAGAAGATATCCTGAACGCGAACAGCACCGGCAAATCAGCCAAGATTTTCACCGGAAAAGAGCTAATAAAAGCAACCAACAACTTCTCAATCGAAAACCTCCTCGGCACGGGTGGCTTTGGTGAGGTTTTCAAAGGCATTCTCGAAGACGGAACTATTACCGCAATAAAGCGCGCCAAGAACGGCAATACCAAGGGAATGGAGCAGATCCTCAACGAGGTTCGGATCCTATGTCAGGTGAATCACCGAAGCTTGGTCATGCTTCTGGGTTGTTGTGTCGATCTCGAACAACCTGTCCTTGTCTACGAATATGTCTCAAACGGCACTCTTTATGATCGTCTTCACGGCAACAAGAAACAAAAGTTTTCTCCTTTGCCGTGGTCTCGACGGCTCATGGTGGCTCACCAGATGGCCGAGGGACTTGCCTACCTCCACAACGCAGCCTCACCGCCGATTTTCCACCGAGACATAAAGTCGAGCAATATTCTCTTAGACGAGAAACTCGATGTCAAAGTTTCCGACTTTGGGTTATCAAGACTGGCCGTGACTGATGCGACGCATATTACGACTTGTGCTCAAGGAACACTAGGGTATCTAGACCCTGAATACTACCTCAATTTTCAACTGACTGATAAGAGTGATGTGTACAGTTTCGGAGTCGTGCTGCTTGAGCTGTTGACTGCTAAAAAGGCGATCGATTTTAATCGGCATGATGACGACGTGAACTTGGCGGTCCATGTACGGAGGATTATGAAGGAGGATAAGTTGATGGAAGCTATGGATCCGGTTCTCAAAGAAGGTGTGACCAAGATCGAGCTGGAAACTATAGAAGCGCTAGCGTATCTAGCATCTGCGTGTTTGGATGAGCGGCGTCAGAACCGGCCAACGATGAAGGAAGTAGCCAATGAAATTGAGTATATTATTGGTACTCTTAAGGGTACAGACTCACAAAGTTGAGACCTTTGTAATGGCAAAATATAGCAGTAATAAAGGGTTATAGGAAGTAATTATCTATCGTAGTGCTGGTCATGGGCGGTCCGGTCAGGTCTGAAGGCAAGACCGAGATCGAAATTTCGGTCTTGCTTTCTGGAGGACCGAGACCGACCTCGGCCAAAAAAAACCACCCGAGTCGGTCTTTCTTGACTCGGGCCGGTCTCGGTCATGAACCGAATTTTACACCAAAAAAACAACTGAATTTGTCCAAATACAAACATCATTGGAATCAAAATTACAAAGTACAAATCAAATCAACCGGGTAACTAACACACAAAATTCTAAACAAAGTTCATTTTGTTCCATAGTTCTAAACATACATCATTGATTTTTAGGTGTTGTATAGGAGCTTCGGGCCGGACCGGTCCTAAACGGGTTTTCGGGAAAAAGCCCGAGACCGAGTCCGATTTTGAAGAAAAAAAACTCACCCACTCGGTCTCGATCCTAGTCAGGCCGGTCTCAATCTGGTCTTGTCGAGAGTTCGGTCCTATAGTCTTTTTTGATCACCCCTAATCTATTGTTCTCTCCAATTGGTTGTAGTTTATCTCTACATATCAAGACACTGTTTCACTTGGCAGAAAGAGCAATAAGTTCAAGGGAAACAATTATATTTACAAAAGGACAAAGTACAATGGAACATAACATCTTCAACAGAATCTTCTGGTCCGATGAACATACAACTTACGTGGCGCCAAATAAAAGAGCACCAAAACTAGAACACTAACAACAAGCTCAGGTGAAACAGAACAAAACCCTGAAAAGTGTACACGATCAATCGATATACAAGGAGATAAATGAGTCTTTCGGTGTGGCATGATTTGAACTATATTGAAGCTAGAATCCAGAACATAACATGGGATGAGATGGCGATGAGAAACCAGGTGATGAAAGACAATCCTACTGAGATTTCGAATCCTCTGCATGAGGCACCCATCGGTCCCTTGCAGTAGCCGACATCTTTGGCGTACAGTACCGTAACACCCGCAGAGGAACATGCAGCAGCAAGTGTTAATGTAGCTGTCACCTGCAAATTTGGCGCAGAATGCACAAAGTTGTGTAAATATTAGGACTGATCATGGGCGGGCCGGGCTGGTCCTGAAGGCAAGACCGAGACCGAAATTTCGGTCTTGCCTTCTGGAGGACCGAGACCGACCTCGGCCAAAAAAGCCCGCCCGAGTCGGTCTTTCTTGACTCGGGTCGGTCTCGGTCCTGGACCGGATCTACATCAAAAAATATATATATATATGAGTTCACGGTATTGTTTAGTAAAAGGCGAAGGAATAGTTCACCTCTCAAAAAAATACTATGAACTCTCTCTATTCTTTAGTAAATTTATCAAGATGCACCTTTTATAGAGATAGAAAACCTCCAAAATCCACATTCTTTTCGGTGTGGTATTATGAAAATCTCAAATACACATACATTCGGTCCGGGCCGGTCCTAAACGGATTTTCGGGAAAAAACCCGAGATCGAGACCGACCTTGAAGGAAAAAAACTGCCCGTTCGGTCTCGGTCCTAGTCGGGCCGGTCTCGGGTCGGTCTTGCCGAGAATTCAGCCCTACGGTCTTTTTTGATCACCCCTAGTAAATACCGCCCCTTCTAATCTCGCAATTCTAAGAGGCAGATTATGTCTAGATTATTGCAGTTGCCCATTGATTATTTTTTTAAGATCAAAATGAAGACATGAAATTTCAAGATGAACTGAAGCTTGTGCTCCACACTAATAGAAAGCAGTAAGGTTTTCGTGATATCCGTCCAGTAAACTCATCCTTCTTCCAGAATTAGCACGGTGTACTTGATTCTTTATCGAGTATATGCGCATATAAAGCTATAAGGCTGCAAAGACATACCCAATCGCCAACCACAAAGAGGCTGACAAGAACCGGGTTTTGAAGGTCCCTCTTTCTCTTCAAAGCATAGACATCAAGGCATGCAAGTCCAATGCTCCACAGCACTTGAAGACCCATAGATGCTATTAAGTAGCTGCAAACACATATTATTTTGTTAATAAGGGTTAATTATAAAAAAAAAACAGATTGAACTTTGAGGAAAAACCAAACAGCAAACCAAACTATTTTTTTGACAAACAACAAACCAAACTTTTGGAATTGAGCAATTAACAAATTTACCCCAAATTTTCATTATGTTTGAACAGATTTTTCAATGTTTGAGAGAGTTATTAAGTCGTAATTGTTGGGTATCGATAGTGACGGCCCAGTAAGAAAAGGCCTCGAAGGCCCAATAACTATAGAGGGGGTAAACCCATGACATCCGAACCGGATCGGCCCAAGTACAAGCCAAACTTGGCCCACCATCGAGTAATCCAGAATCGAGCCCAAAGTCTATAGAGACGCCAAAGGCTCTCAGACTGCTCGCCATTCTCTACCAAGTCGCGACCTTCCACTGCTCGACATGGGAGTGCTCGCCCCGAAGAGAGCCTTGCCTCTCTCCTCTGGTCCCACTAAACCGTTAATAACAGAGTGGCCAAGATATCCCGCATATTCCGGTCACATATTCACTAAAGATTAGATTTGGTAACTGCAATATCTCGCAGTAACTGCCATATCCCACGATCCGAATCTTCAGCAACTCAATATACATTAAGATATTCAGTTGCCTTTATACGGTTCTATCTCTCTTACCCTATAAATATCCTTGCTTTACATACGTACTTTACGTTTTGAGTTTTATACACACATATACTCATTTAAGCATCGGAGAGGGACCCAGAGGCACCCCCTCTGTTGCGCTCCCCTACTTGCAGGTTCACCGGAGTTGGAGCTGAAGCGTCATCCCAACCTTGTCTGGTATTCAATTCACTGCCAGATCAGCATTCAGGATTTCACGATCCAACATTTGGCGCCGTCTGTGGGAAACGAGCAATTAAGCCATGAGAACTCGATCCCAAAGCAACCGTCGGAATCAGACTAGGGAGCGATCCTCAGATAGCTCTGATTCCGCCGCCGCTTCACCACTTCAACAGGAACCTGCCAGCCGAGCAGGAGTTAATGCTGTTCCTCTGCGGACAGCCCGAGAACATGTCGGTGATTCAAGACCGACCCCAGCTGCTGATCAAAACGGAGCCCCTGCGCCGCAGACAGTCCACATTGCGGGGCAGAATATTAATTTAACCCCCGAGATGGTCTCCTTGCTGGAAGCCATCCTAGGACAGGCGCGCCGCCAGGCCCCTGCTCCTCAGGAAAACAATCCCTCTGCTCCTAAGGAAAATCACCGCCCTGCTGCCACAGGGCCTTCACCTTCAGAAGCGGCCAATCCTAGTCCTGCTGCGCATCAGGAGGATCAGGAGATGACGTCAGGTCAGCAGTCCCTACCTCCAGCGCACACCAAGGAGCCAGCAGCCGCATATACTGCCAATCCTTCCGGTCCGCCTCCACCCGGAGCCTCTCCCATGTACTGCACTGTGGAGCAGATGGATGACCTCCTCAACAAAAGGCTCCAGGAAAGACAGTTGACAGTCATAGCTCCCTTCAAGGAGCAGTCCTCTCATCCATTCACCGACGCGCTCGTCGCTATCAAAATCCCGAAGGATGTGGTTGCTCGGGCCATACCTGAGTATAGCGGTGGAGGAGATCCCACCGTACATGTCAACAAGCATGAGGCCTCCCTTCTGGGTAAGTCAAACGATCCCAATCATTTGGCTTTGCTATTTCCATCTACTCTTTCGGGTTCGGCTTCGTCCTGGTTCTTCGGCCTCCCTGCAGGATCAATCGGAACTTGGGCAGAGTTAAGAAGCAAGTTCCTGGAGAGATACATGGGCGAGCGCCAGTTGCTGAAGAGCGTGGTCGCCCTTGACTCGGTCAAACAGCAGCCTGGAGAGTCGCTGTCCAACTTCTACGGGCGTTTTCATCAAAACGTCACAGAATTAGATCGCCGAATCTCGGATGGGGAGATCATTCGAGCATTCTACAGAGGTCTGGATGTGGCCAACAAGGCCTCGAGAAAGCTGCGAAACAGCTATCACGTAAAGGAGATAGAGACATTGGAGGAGTTGGCATCCAGAGCGAAAGGTTTCATAGACCTTGAGCGCGCAAACATCGAGGCTAACCTCCTGACGACCTCGCTAAGGGTAACCCCTGAACCCCGACGCGATGGTAAGAAGGAGGTCAAGAAGGAGAAAAAGGGAAAAGAAAGTAAGCCGCGAGTCGAGTCTCTTCCAGCGCCTCGCCATCCAGAGGTCCCTGAGTACTTCACGCCTTTAAATAGGCAGATCTCAGCGGTACTAGTCGAGATGGAGAGGAGATCCTTGGCGAGGCCACCGATGCCTCGCCGAGGTGGGTTACCCATGGGCAAGGATGTCGAGAGCTATTGCAGATACCACAAGTGCAAGGGCCATAAGACAGACGATTGCAAGATTCTGAAACGAGATATAGAGAGGCTGATTCAGGGGGGAATGTTGAAGGAATTTGTGGCAGGGCGAGACCGAAGTCGAACGCCCCCCAGGAGACATCGTTCACCAGCCCCTGCAGATCAAGCTGAGCCTTCTGGAAGCAAGAGGAGAGTGAATCTGATTGCAGGAGGATTCGGCGCAGGCGGCGAGAGGTCAAACTCCAGAGAGGTCTACGCCACTCAGATCTCTACGGCAGTTCAGTTGGGGAAGCGACCCCGACCTGAAGAAAACATTGTCATCTCATTCTCTGAAGATGATTTGACACATGTCACCACGCCCCACAACGATGCTCTGGTCATTACGGCAGATATTGACGGCTGTGATGTTGCAAGGATTCTGGTCGACGGAGGCAGCTCGACAGACATCCTGTTTCTGGACGCCTTCGAAAAGATGGGCAAATCAAAACGCGACCTGAAGAGGGTCGACTTTCCGCTGATCGGATTTGCGGGAAGGACAACTTATCCACTGGGGGCTATAACCATGCCAGTGATTTTTGGCGAGGGGTGGAAAAGCATCAAGGTGTCGGTCACTTTCCTGGTGGTCGATTCACCTACATCCTACAACGCCATTATAGGGAGAACCACGATCAACCCAAATAAGATTGTGGCCTCCACTGTCCACCAGAAGATGAAGTTCCCTACTCCGAACGGGATTGGAGAAGTGCTCGGAGATCAGCCTTCCTCGCGGCAATGTTATGTGAACTGTTTACGCAGGAAGAACCAAAGGGAGGCGCTCGCCATCGAGACAGAGGCCGATCCCCGCGAGGACTTGGCTCGACCAGCACCCATGGAGGAATTGGAGGAGGTCGAGATCGATGGTCCGGACAAAAAGGTGCGCATTGGGACCACCTTGAAAGAGGATCAGAAGGAGGCCATGACCGCTCTCCTCAAGGAATTCAAAGAGCTCTTTGCCTGGCAGCCGAGCGACATGCCAGGAATCAGCACAGATATTATCTCGCATGAGCTCAGGATAGACCCCTCCATCAAGCCGATCGCCCAAAAGAGAAGATCGTTCGGGACTGATAAACGTTTGGCGATCAGGCAGGAAGTCGGCAGGTTGATTGAAGCTGACTTCGTCAGAGAGGTAAGATTCCAGAGCTGGGTAGCCAACCCAGTTTTGGTCAGGAAATCTAATGGCAAGTGGAGGATGTGCGTCGACTTCCGCGACTTAAACAAGGCTTGCCCCAAAGATTCATATCCCCTTCCAAGAATTGATCAGCTAGTCGATGCTACCTCGGGTCATGAGATGCTGAGCTTCATGGACGCCTATTCAGGCTACAACCAGATCAGAATGCATCCAGACGACGAGGCCCACACTGCTTTCTATGCTGACGGGGACATTCTATGCTACAAGGTGATGCCCTTTGGTCTCATCAATGCCGGGGCAACTTATCAGCGGATGGTGAACCGACTGTTCCAGGACATGCTGGGAAGGAACATGGAGGCCTACGTGGATGATATGCTCGTTAAATCCATCAAAGGCAATCCTCATACCACCGACCTCCGTGAAGCTTTTGAATGCATGAGGAGACACAGCGTTCGCCTGAACCCAGCAAAGTGCGCCTTTGGAGTCAAGTCCGGGAAGTTCCTGGGTTTTATGGTCAGCGAAAGGGGCATTGAAGCAAACCCGGAAAAGCTAAAGGCCATAGAAGAAATGAAGTCACCAACCTGCCATAAGGAAGTCCAATGCCTGAACGGCCGACTAGCTGCTCTTAACCGCTTCCTCTCCAAAGCAAGCGACAAGTCCCTCCCGTTCTTCAAAACCTTGAGGGCCAACCGTAAGTTCGAATGGACGCCAGACTGCGAGGAAGCATTCCAGTCCTTGAAAAGGCATATTCAAACACTCCCAGCTCTGGCAAAACCCGTTCCAGGCGAGCAGCTTTTCCTCTATTTAGGCATTAGCGATGTGGCAGCCAGTGCTGTTTTAATAAGGGAGGAGAATAATGTTCAGAGTCCAGTGTATTTCATTAGCAAAATGTTCAACTCAGCAGAAATAAAATATGTCCAGATTGAGAAGTATCTCTATGCCTTAGTTATTGCTGCTCGGAAGCTGAGACCATACTTTCATGCGCACGACATCACGGTCCTCACCAATCAACCTCTCAAAAACTTCCTGATGAAGCCAGATTCTTCAGGAAGAATGGTCAAGTGGGCGATCGAGCTCAGCGAGTTCAGGATCAAATTTGCGCCAAAAACGGCCATCAAAGGTCAAGCACTAGCTGATTTCATAGTGGAAAGCACGAGTAACGGTCAAGCGGAGGCAGAAAACAGGCCAAGTCAGTCAGCAAACGACAATCAAATCTGGGAACTCTATACGGATGGGTCTTCATCAAAAGAAGGCTCGGGGGCAGGTTTAATTCTTATTCCTCCTGAGGGCGAGCCTCTGAAATACGCGATCGCCTTGACATTCCCGGCGACCAATAACGAAGCAGAATATGAGGCTCTTATCACTGGACTCAGACTGGCAAAAGGAATGGGTATAACAGCGCTTAAAGTAAAAAGTGATTCAGAACTTATTGTCAATCAGGTTAATGGCGCCTACGAGGCAAAGGGAGAAAAGATGAAGAAATATCTCGGCATCGCCAAAAAACTAGTTGTGGAAATCCCAAATTTCGCGATTGAGTTTATTCCTCGCCAAGAAAACCAGATGGCAGATTCTTTGAGTAAGCTAGCCTTCGGAGGGGCGACAATCCAGGATGTGCAATTTCTGGAAAAGGCCCTATGTTCAGTCCTTGAAAACAGAGCGGAGGTCTTCAACATTCAAGAACAGGTCACCTGGATGACCCCGTTCCAGAATTATTTGAAAGAAGGCATCCTCCCAGAGGACGAAGGCGAATCCACTAGGATTAGAAGACTCGCAGCCAGTTATCTAATCATCGATGGAGAACTCTATAGAAGAGGTTATTCGACGCCTTACTTGAGATGTGTTGCTCTACCCGAAACAGAAAAAGTTCTTCGAGAAGCTCATGAAGGGGCAGCGGCATGTCATGAAGGTGCTCGTTCACTAAGCAGGAAAATATTCAGACTGGGATATTACTGGCCGACCTTGGGAAAAGACGCAGCCGAATTAACACAGAAGTGTGAAATTTGCCAGCAGTTTGCACCACGATCGGGTCGACCATCGACATTATTATCCCCAATGGCGGGTGCCTGGCCCTTCGCTCAATGGGGAATCGATATATTGGGTCCTTTTCCCATTAGCACTGGTCAGCGTACTCACATTATAGTGGCGATCGACTACTTCACTAAGTGGGTAGAGGCGAAAGCTCTAGCTTCGACAACGGAATTCCAAGTTATCAAGTTCATGCAGGTCAACATATTCTCCAGGTTTGGTATTCCCAAAATACTCATCAGCGATAATGGTCCGCAATTCGTTGGAAAGGAATTGAAATGGCTCTGTGAAGAGTATCACATCGACCATCGCTTCAGTTCAGTACATCACCCTCAAACGAATGGGCAAGCTGAAGCAGCCAACAAGGTTGTCTTAGCAGGACTCAAGAAAAGGGTTCGAGCATTCAAAGGGAACTGGGCAGACGAACTGGAAAACGTATTATGGGCCATCAGAACAACGCCTAAGGCGGCCACAGGAGAAACGCCTTTCAGTTTAGTGTACGGATCAGAAGCAGTAGCACCAACTGAATTAGCAGTGCCTACCCACAGAGTCCTACACTTTAACGCGGAGGCAAATGAGATCGAGCGCAGAACTGACCTCGACTTGGCAGAGGAAAAGAGATGGCTCTCGGAAAAAACACAGGCAAAAATGCGCTTGGCGACCGCTCGGTATTTCAATAGAAAAGTTAGCGCTCGCCAATTTTTCGTGGGGGAGATGGTTATGAGAAGGAATGAATTTACAAGGCTGGACAGTAAAAACAAACTTTCAGCCAAATGGGAAGGACCATACAAAGTAGTAGAGATCGCCGCACCAGGATCCTACTATTTGGAAACCACCGAAGGCGAGAGGTTACCTCGTCCATTTAATTCAGAGCATTTAAGAAGATTTTATGCATAGCTTGTAATCAAACGGATTATGTCAATAAAAGAAAGCCATTCCTTCACAAAGCGTGTCCACTCGAAGCAAGCTGAAGCCAAAAAGCCCTGACGCCAAAGTCAGGCCTCAAAAAGCCCTAGCAACAAAGCTAGGCCAAAAGCCCTAGCACCAAAGCTAGGCCAAAAGCCCTGACGCCAAAGTCAGGCCTCAAAAGCCCTAGCAACAAAGCTAGGCCAAAAGCCCTAGCAACCAAGCTAGGCCAAAAGCCCTGACGCCAAAGTCAGGCCTCAAAAGCCCTAGCAACAAAGCTAGGCCAAAAAGCCCTAACAACAAAGTTAGGCCAAAAGCCCTAACAACAAAGTTAGGCCAAAAGCCCTAGCAACAAAGCTAGGCCAAAAAGCCCTGTCGCCAAAGACAGGCCAAAAGCCCTAACAACAAAGTTAGGCCAAAAGCCCTAGCAACAAAGCTAGGCCAAAAAGCCCTGTCGCCAAAGACAGGCCAAAAGCCCTAACAACAAAGTTAGGCCAAAAAAGCCTTAGTAACAAAACTAGGCCACAAAAGCCCTAACAACAAAGTTAGGCCTCAAAAAACCTGACGCCAAGAGTCAGGCAAAGCCCTGACGCCAAAGTCAGGCCAAAAGACCTAGCAAAATGTTAGGCAAAATGAAAGCCCTGACGCCAAAGTCAGGCCAAAGAAAGTTTAGGCGATCACTATCGATGATAAAGCCTGACAAATTACAAATCCCTTGTTATTAGGCCAACACCTCAAAGGTTTAAACTTCAAAGAAGGTAATATCTCTTTGAACTTAGAAGTTTACGCTTTTAAGTGTCAAAAGTATTATCCTTAGAAAGTTTAGCTTATGATGGGTCTACGGCTTTAAGGGTCGACGACATTACAAAGCAAGAAAAAAGTGGAAAGTAATTATGAGTAAGATATTGGATAGCTAAATATGTTCGAAGTCGATTAAAGGCTCAAGAATATAAAAGCATTCAATAGAAAAATCCAAGTCTTCGACAGATAATTACAAACCAAAAACAGAAAATACAAAAATGGCTATCTAAAAAAGAAAAATACGGTCGCCAAGGAGTTAGGTACTTCAAGCTTTGGGGTTCTCGGGGGCAAAGACGCTCTGCTCGCCTTCGGGGGCAGAAGTATCGGGCTCGCCTTCAGGAGCAGCCTCCCCAGCAACAGAGGGCTGCGAAGGCTGACTCCGCAGGAAGGTCTTCAAGGAGGCAACTTCCCCAAGAGGAAAGTGGGGATCGACCGCCTGGACCTCCTCCACCAGGCCTTGAAGAAATTCGGCAATCGCCGACTTCATCACCTTCAAGGCCTGGTCCTCAAAGTCTTCGGAGGCCTTGAACTCCTCAATCACGGCATGGGGTGAAGGAACCGCTTTCAGCTGATCAGCCAGTCGGTTCTTTTCCTCCTCTAGGGCGACCCCCCTAGCTTCGGCAGCATTCCTCTGGGCCTCCGCGGCGACCCTAAGAGCGTCTGACTCGACCAACTGGGCACGAGCTTCCTTCAACTCGGCCTCCAGGCGAGCACGGACCGCCTCCCCTTCATCAAGGCACTGATGAAGGGCCTCAGCTTCATGAAGGAAGGCTGCAGCATCAGCCTCCCTCTTCTTGACATCAGCAAGGAGGCGCTGCTCCTTCCTGAAATACTCCTCCCGGGCGCCGTCCACCAAGGTGATTGCCATGTCAGCAGTCTTCTTGATGGCCTCCAACTGCCCGGGGGTGACCCCTGTGCTTCGGTATTGCTCCAGCTCGACAAGCAGTTCAGAGTGCTTGTCGGCGAGCTCGCCGAAAACGCGGCCGAGGATCACCTCTTCCCGAACGAGCTGACAACAAAAGCACAAGGAAAATGTCAAGTCATCAAAATGAAAAGGAATGACAAGGAATAAATAATGGAAAGAGGGCGAAATCATACCAGGGCAACTCGTTCGAAGTGGGTCCGTAAGAACCCCTCGATCTGAGGAAGCTCCGTAGGGACAATCGAACGGTCCTTGGGAGGAATTATCCCATCAAGGAGCCGCATGCACATATCCGGGCTACCCCGTAGGCTCTTCTGGGCGGGGTACCCCTTCTTGGCAAGGTCCCCACAAGGGACCCAAGGCCTCCGAGAGTCCCCAACCTTAAAAGGCTGGAACAAGCTCGCCATGGAGCAGTACTCCTCGGCGGGAGCCCTCGAGGAGCTGGAAGCAGCAGGCCCCTTCTTTTGGGCCCCAGACTCCTTAGTAGGAGCCGTGGGCACTGAAGAGGCGGGAGGCGCCAAAGACAAGGCCTTCTCCTTAGCGGCGGAAGGGCCCTGAAGAGAGGGAGAAGGAGACGCCGTGTCCAAACCCTTCCCTTTGCTGGCAGAAAGGCCCTTAGGAGGGGAAGGAGAAGGATGTTGGTCGACATCAGGGTGCTCTTCACTCCTGACCTTCTTAGAAGGAGGAGGAGGAGGGTCCCGGGCCACGTCCGCCAAGGACTCCACTGCAAAGCAACAAGACAATAAGTCAGGAGTCAGAGAACCGCAGAATGTAAAAACATTAAATCAACAAAAGGCGAGGTAGTACCTGGTTGGCGAGGGCCAGTAGTGGCCGAAGGAAGCGTCTCCTCGGGCTTCCTCTTGGTCGAACGCCTAGAAGGAGGAGGGGGAGAGCTTAGCAGCACCTGGTCGGAGGACAATCCCGCCGATCCCTGGTCATCAAAGAGACCTATCAGTTTTTTGCTCTTGCTTACAACCTTCCCTACAAGTAATAAAACAAGGGAAGGGTTAGAAAATTACCCAATCATCAAAGATTGGTGTAGCTTGATGAATGCCCGCCATCTCAAGGGCATTCTCGGTAGTCTCCGCCACTGAGCGGATGGACTTGAACTGAGATGACCGATGCAGCCGATATAAATCGTCGATGGCATTCCGATCACTTCCGGACAATTCTTCGAAGGAGGGAGGAAAATCCTTGTCCGGAGCAAACAATTTCCAAGGTACGCCCCCCTTATACAAGAAGTAAAACTTCTTGTAATTGGAGTTAGTGGCCCGGAAATCATCGATCAGGCGGACATGGACGTTCCAAGCCCATCCTTGAGGGCCTCCCCACTCCGAAAACTTCGGCCAGCGGGATTGGAAGTGGTGAAAGTGGTTAGCCCCTGCTGCCAGCCGGAAGAAGCACCGGAACAGGGCCAGTGAATATACCCATTCCTGGCGTAAGCATAGGAACTTGAAGCCGACCCACATTCTGAGGGCATTCGGGACAAGCTGTGTGGGGTGAATCCCGTAAAACTGACACAAGGTCTGTAAATCCTCACAGAGAGGAAAACGCAACCCAGCATCGATCTGGGCCGCATAAATGTAAACCTCTCCATCGTGAGGAAAATGCAGACCTAGGCCAGGATACCTAGGAGCATCCTCCGCACTGAAGCCACCAAGCGCCACCATGGTCTTAAAGTAAGCCGGCTTCAGTTCGTTAGGCTTGATATCTACTCAGAATGATTCAAGTATGGCACAGCAAGTATAAAAACAAAGGAAAACAGAGGATATTGCCAAAATAGAGCAATAAAAGGGCGAAAGTTTACCTTTTGGGGAAAAAATAGGCGTGTTCAGCTCAGGGCCATCTACCACCACTGGGGTGGCCGCAGACCTTCCCACGTCAGGCTGTTTCCCCGCTGAGGAGGGCACAACTTCATCCCTAATGGTCAAGGGAACACCGACATTCTGAGGGGCGCTGGCTTTGTTAGCACCCTTGATGGCCATGTGTTTTATTCGCTGACTTCTGGGGGCCATGGAAATGGTCGAAATGAGAACTGAAGAGGATTGAAAGAGAAAGGGAAGGTTTGCAGCGAAGTTCTGAAAATCTGAAGGAGTGGATAAGCGTAAAAAACAAAATGCAGAAACTGACGTTTCCTATATAGACCAAAAGGGGAGTAACCGCCACGAGCAAATCGAAGCGACGCAGAGGAATAATTGCACCCTTTTGGAAAAAACCGAAGCAATGTCAGAATTCCAAGAGACAACGGTTGGCTGGTACAGACAGCTGTCAAGCTACCCTGGGTTTACGGAAAAGTAAATGTCAGGCGTGCCTCAAGTGACCGTTCGATTTCTGGACAACCGTGCAGTTATTAAATGCTAAAATTCCACTAAGGAGACAAGGTGGTCGCCAACGCACTAATAAAGCTTTAGCAGGAATACCTCGGGTAGATAATGATCGCCTAACTAAGAAAGATAGACTTCCATAAGCCTGAGTCACCTCGAGTGATCGCCAAAAGGGGATAAAAGGAAGGATATTCTTTCGGCTTTGAACAGAGAAGGAATTGCTCGCCAAATGAGCTCGAAGTATCTCAAAGGCACTGAACCATTACCAAAGACGTCACTATCTAAAACCCTACCAGGAAATCAAGCTCGACTGAAGGAACTTCAATCAAGCTTCGGGGGCAAATGTTGGGTATCGATAGTGACGGCCCAGTAAGAAAAGGCCTCGAAGGCCCAATAACTATAGAGGGGGTAAACCCATGACATCCGAACCGGATCGGCCCAAGTACAAGCCAAACTTGGCCCACCATCGAGTAATCCAGAATCGAGCCCAAAGTCTATAGAGACGCCAAAGGCTCTCAGACTGCTCGCCATTCTCTACCAAGTCGCGACCTTCCACTGCTCGACATGGGAGTGCTCGCCCCGAAGAGAGCCTTGCCTCTCTCCTCTGGTCCCACTAAACCGTTAATAACAGAGTGGCCAAGATATCCCGCATATTCCGGTCACATATTCACTAAAGATTAGATTTGGTAACTGCAATATCTCGCAGTAACTGCCATATCCCACGATCCGAATCTTCAGCAACTCAATATACATTAAGATATTCAGTTGCCTTTATACGGTTCTATCTCTCTTACCCTATAAATATCCTTGCTTTACATACGTACTTTACGTTTTGAGTTTTATACACACATATACTCATTTAAGCATCGGAGAGGGACCCAGAGGCACCCCCTCTGTTGCGCTCCCCTACTTGCAGGTTCACCGGAGTTGGAGCTGAAGCGTCATCCCAACCTTGTCTGGTATTCAATTCACTGCCAGATCAGCATTCAGGATTTCACGATCCAACAGTAATACCCTTTACTTAGAATACAACAACTAATTTTGACTTAATAACTCCCTCAAACATTGAAAAATACGTTCAAACATAATAAAAATTCGAGGTAAATTTGTTAATTGCTCAATTCCAAAAGTTTGGTTTGTTGTTTGTAAAAAAAAAAAAAAGTTTGGTTTGCTGTTTGTTTTTTCCTCAAAGTTCGGTTTGTTTTTTTGGTAATTAACCCTTGTTAATAAAGTATAAAACCAACTTGGTATATCCAATATACTGAAAGTTACTAAAAAAATCATGCATCAAAAAAATCTACTAAAAAGACGGGCAATTACCAACAAACCGGTATAATCAGTAGTAAATAATAAAAATAAGCATGCTCATTATCAAAACAGCTAAACATTGGGGTTCGATAAAGATAAGACACTGTTGATGCAGGTTTCTAAATACCCTCCATCATATCACTACATAAACCACCACGTTACGAATCAAAACAAGCTTCTTCAGTGGGAAAGGAAATATTTTTCCAAACATTAAACAACAGTACAGTCACAGGACCCATATACTAAAGTAGGTCTTTTGCCCCTAAACTGCTTTCTAATACATGTTAATATCTGTCTAATGTCGATCAAGTATGAACTTTATTGACTAAAACTAACTTCTTTAGTTCAGCACTGTTTGTTTCAGCAACGTTCGAGTCTCTGAATATAAAGAATTTGCTTTCCTTAAAGTAGTAAGCTTCCGAAAACACCCAATAGACAACATTTACCCTTTTAGCCTCTAAATTCTATAAAAGTATCAGCAGCAAAACTTAGTCTTAAGACCCTAAATTGATAAGTGTAGTGTCTGAGACCATTTTCATCAGTCAATGACCGAGTCGTGCCGGTCTCTATCTGCTAAACCTTTTTCCCTTGACCTTATTGAAATTAGACTAAACTTTCAGCTAGTTTCCTTAATAGCTGAAGATAAGCAATTAAAGAGAGTATAACAAATATAGCAAAAATTCCTGATATAGCGAAGCAAAATCCGTTCGACCAGGGTTTTAACAGCTGAATACAAAATCCCCAAATTAATCACAAAGCAACCAACTTGAGGGCTTCTGCCATACCAAAATGCAGTGTAGCTGGAAAAACCTCGAGCGGAGACCATGACTGCAATTGAAGCAGACGCGAAGCCGCATTGCCCAATCCTCAGAATCAGCCCACTGAACGTGCCTGGGCTTCCAATCAACTCCTTCATCTCCTCCGTCTGTCAAGAAACCAAAACCCTATCTGGCAAAATCACAATACCACCACTCCGATTTCTTCCCAGCACAAACTGCGATTCATATTTTTGTTAAGCTAGAGTGGATCTCTCCGCCGCCAGCATGAGAAATTCAATACAGTGGGATGGAACTGGAGAAGCTGAAGCTGAAGATTAAAGAACCAAGATTTGGCAGTGCTGATCTGATTTACCTTCCCAAATTGAATCACCAATTCTTTAGCTTGAAGGAATAAACTTTATATTTTATGAAAAGTTGCATATAATGATGTACGTTACAAGATTATTTAGTCGGATATAATATATGCACAATATAATAAAATTACCCGACAATACTTAAATACTGAGTAGATGTAACTGAATGGTTTAACTTCGTAACTCGTTAAATATGTCTATTAAAATGAGATATGTACTCTACACATAATGTTCTTCCTACTTGAAAAACTTAATATCCATTTACTTACAGTGTATTTCAAAGTGTATAAAGAACTAAAATGAGGGCAGAGAAGAACTGTGTTCCATACATATAGACCTATATCCAAAAGGTAAAAGTCTGAAAATGTTCGGTCATATTTGTACAAAATAATTTTTTGGTGCAACTTGTTTTTTTAGTGATTGTTAATGGTTTAATACGTTTGAAAATGAAGGTAATTGGTATATCTGTTACTTTTCTGTTAAAAAATTTCGTTAAATATTTTTCATAATTGCAAAATTAACCAAATATTTTTATAAATGTTACAATTACACCCTACAAACTTACACTAATGTTTCAAACAAGTCCCGACTCGATTCAAGGCACACTGGAGATCCCCTAGCAAGGGTCCGAACCCCGACCAGGTCACCCAACCCTGGGGACCTGGTCTGGGTCTGAACCCATACCAGGTCGCCCAACCATGGGTACATGGTCTGGATTCGGAACCAGGCCAACCCCCGATTGTGGCTCAATTGGAGCCCTAATCGGTTTGGACCGAACCTGGCTGGGTTCGGTTCAAACGATTGGGGCTCCAATTGAGCCACAATCGAGGATTCTATGATCTCGGTCTGAACCCAGACCAGGTCCTCAGGGTTGGGTGACCTAGTCTGGGTTCAGACCCTGGCTAGGGGACCCCTGGTGTGGCTCGAATCGAGTCAGGACTTGTTTAAAACATTAGTGTAAGTTTGTAGGGTGTAATTGTAACATTTATAAAAATATTTGGTTAATTTTGCAAATATGAAAAATATTTAACGGAAGTTTTTAACAGTGTAGTAACGGAGGTACCAATTACCATCATTTTCAAACATGTTGGATCAAAAACAATCGTTTGGGTTGAAAAACCATTTTCGTCAAACATGTTGTACCATTTTCAGACTTTTCCCTATCCAAAACTGAAACATGATAATCTAACATATATCAAGTAACACAAAACAAGTTATGTTAAAACAAACTTATATCTCATACTGGGTAGTAACACAAAACATGTTCCTTACCTCAACCTATCTCATCCCTCTTAGCTACATATTTTGGTAAATATGTCACATACAATACTTATAATGAGAACCATGTATAATTTTATGTACAACTTGTCTCAATCCCTCTGCAGGTCAAAGAAATGACAAATTAATCACATATCATGAAAATATAAAGGGCCATTAATCACAAAACATAAGTTAAGTTACGTCACATTTAACATACACTTAGTTACTGAGTAATCACAAACTGCATAAACCTAATTAACCATTTAATCAGATATGTTAAATAATGAATTACCCTTGAGACTACTTGTAGTTTATACCTAAAAATAACAATCATAAACCCCAAACTAAACTTTAACAACAAAAAAACTAAACTTTAACATCAAAACAACAAGGTCTACCTAATACAAAATTTTATTAATGATATATTTCTAAGCATTGTTATTCTCATATTTGTTAACATTATTCATCTTCGGTTATTTTTGTATTGAATTGCTTATTAAGATATATTTAGATGATATATGGAAAACTTATGAAGTGTGATGCATGTAAAACAATATGCCCAATTTTACAAATTTCATTTGAAGAATTATTTGTTTTTACCTAATAATATTATTGAGATAAAATTACTTATTTCTAATATAATATTTCCAACTTTCTTTTAACCGTATGTTCCTTCACGTACCAAATTATTTTCTACTTAATTCTAAACATCCAAATGAGGAAATAAAATTGAAGGGTATCTGGTCTGGTCTCCTTTTTTTTCTTTAATTCTTTTCTTTAAAAGAGGAAATAAAATTGCATCAGTGACCCTTTAACTTTCCTCTTAGGAGCAACTTTCATTCTATAATTATTTTTTTTACCAAAGTTGTTTAATGACAAATTGATAAAACGAATTACAATTTATTGATAGTTTTTTTTATAAAATACGTGACATCATATCATTTTTCAGAGTAACATTTATCTACTCAATTTAATTCCTTAAAAAACGTTGGCAAGAAAAAAAACATATGTATCTTCTATTTGTAGCATTAATTTCATCTCATTTTTCACTAATTAAAGCTAATTACGTGATGACATCACATGATGACGTGTAGTATGATACTATGATATGATTTTTTTTTAAGAAAAATCTAGTTAGGATATGATTTGTGTAATGCTAGACTTCCTAGAGGCCACAAACTTGTCTATCCTAACTATATCATGAGTCACGTACTCTAAATCTAGACATGTCAATCATGAATCAAGTCACTTGAACTTTTGTTGAGATAAAACAAAATGTGAAAAGATGATTGAGATGAGTCGAGCTGGTCTTTCTCGTACATTGTCTCAATAATTTTCACTTCTATTGATATAAACAATTATTATATCATCTATTACGTAGAGTCTATAACCGTTACTGTTTAATATGGTTAACTGTACTATTATGATGCGGTGCGGTTATGATGATAAATTTGTTACCCATAATGATTATGATTATGGTATTTGAGTTATACTCATGATTATAATCATGGTTATTATACGGCAAGTGTGGAATCGTATGGAATGGTTAAGGATGTATATATTTTTATTGTTGATAATGTAAATTTATGTATTTTAAAATAACATTTTCAGTCTTTTATTATATTATATGTGTGGAATGAATATGGGTATACGGTAGGGGTGATAAAAAAAGATTGAACCGAATTCCTGACAGGACCGGCCCGACTAGGACTTAGACCGAACGAGCAATTTTTTTATTCTGACTAAGATTGAGACCGAACATGCATTTTTTTTTCTTCAAGGTCGGTCTCGATCTCATACTTTTTTTCCCAATGCCCGACTAGGACCGGACTGGCCTGACCTTGAAGAAAACCATAGAAATTCATGGTGTAACCCTTGAAACACTAGTAATTCATGACCTTGAAGTATTCAACAACCCTTGGATCGGTTTCATAAGGAAAATGCGACGGAAGACTAGGAGCGAGCGAGTTCAAGACCAAAACTTCGGTAATTGTTTTTGGCCAATCCAAGTGATTTTGTTTTTCCAAAAATTTTGGTCTAAGATCGAGACCGGCCCAAGTCAAGCAAGACTGACTCAGACGGACTTTTTTGCCCAAAGTCGGTCTCGGTCCTCCAAATGTCAATACCTAAATTTCGGTATCGGTATCGGTCCTGCCTTCAAGACCGGCCCGACCCACCCATGATCAGCCCTAGTATACGGGTAAAACCATGGTTAATAACCATAGTTATTTTAATGGTTATTGTATTGAAAATTGTATCTGTAATAGTTATGGTATGTTGTTTAAAAATATGGTATGGACTATGGTTATGGTATTTGTCATACCCGTACCATACCCTAACCATCGTCATCGCAACTAACACATAAGTAAAATGAATAGTCTCTTTAGCTGCAGTCCACTTCATGGAGGACCACCAGCAATTTTCACCTCAAAACATCGATGATGGAGGTCCCCAACTCTGTTTGTTTCTGTCTTGAGCTCGAATCATTAAAACAAGAGACCAGAAAAATGAGAGATTTTGAAACCTTCTTACATTTATATATTGCCTGCAACTGCTATATACATACAGTCTCCAAAACAATCTGTTTTTTCTTCTTCTAAATCCCTATAGAATGGCGAATTCAATAAGTTTCTTCGAGCTGAACACCGGAGCCAAGATTCCTTCCGTTGGTTTAGGGACTTGGCAATCTGATCCTGGGCTTGTTGGCAATGCTGTTGCTGCTGCTGTCAAGGTTTCGAATACTTAAGCTTCAGCCTTTTCTGGGTAATGACTTCCTTCATATTTACTTATCTGCAGTTTAAACTATTGGCAACCTCTGTTGATGCAGATTGGATACCGTCACATTGATTGCGCGCAAGTGTACAACAATGAAGCCGAGGTACAATTATATGTTGAGATCCTTACTCGGTTCTCGTCATTCTTTCTTGTGGCACAAGGGAATGAAATTTGTAACTTTTATCATGCTGATTGAACTAGATCTATAACCTTCAAGACATACTTTATGATGTAGATCGGATCGAATTTTAAGAAATTGTTTGAAGATGGTGTGGTAAAGCGTGAGGATTTGTTCATCACATCAAAGCTCTGGCAAGTATCTAAATATATTTGTTGGTTTTTTGATTCGATATAGACCAAAATTCACATTAATCAAGAGGTTTTGCAGGTGTACCGACCATGCACCCGAAGATGTGCCAAAAGCCTTAGACAGAACTCTCCATGACTTGCAGCTCGACTACCTCGACCTATACCTTGTAAGTGGTAACCTTAACCTAGGATAGAACAATCCTAGCCAATACATATATCTAGGGTTGATCATGAGTGAGCCGGTCCGATCATGAAGGCAAGACCGAGACCGAAATTTCGGTCTTGTCTTCTGGAGGACCGAGACCGACCTCGGCCAAAAAAGTCCGCCCGAGTCTGTCTTTCTTGACACGGGCCGGTCTCGGTCCTGGACCGAATTTGACCCCCCCAACTTTTTTTTTGAATTTGTCTAAATACAAACATGATTGGAATCAAAGGAACAAAATTACAAAGTACAAATCAACCAAGTAACAAACACACAAAATTCTAAACAAAGTTCATTTTCTCCCCTAGTTCCAAACATACATCATTGATTTTTAGCCTTTTAGGGTTTGTATAGTAACTTTGGGCCGGGCCGGGCCTAAACGGGCTTTCGGGAAAAAAGACCGAGCCCGACCTTGAAGAAAAAAACTGCCTGCTCAGTTTCAATCCTAATCGGTCTCGGGCCGGTATTGTCGGGAATTCGGTCCTACGGTCTTTGTCAGTTTCTGAATTATATATGATATATCAGTTTCTGAATTATATAGTATTTGTCTTATTTTGTGTTTCCTTTGTAGATTCATTGGCCATTTGCAATGAAAAAAGGATCTGTTGGTTTTCAGCCTGAATTTGTAATAAAAGGAGACATACCGAGCACATGGAAGGCCATGGAAGCACTCTATGATTCAGGTAAGACACGGGCTATCGGAGTCAGTAACTTCTCCACCAAGAAACTGGAGGCGTTGCTGGAGGTGGCCCGTGTTCCTCCTTCAGTCGTTCAAGTGGAGTGTCATCCTTCTTGGCAGCAAAGGAACCTTCATGAGTTCTGCAAATCGAAGGGAATCCATCTCACTGTGAGAAATCTAATCAATGTTATTGACAATTATGGTGTTAACGAAACTAAAAATGTTGTGTAAATGATTGATAGGGTTACTCTCCACTTGGTTCACCGGGTTCTGCATGGCTCAAGAGCGAAGTTCTGAAGCACCCTATAATAGAAATGGTTGCAGAGAAGTTAGGGAAGAGTCCTGCACAAGTGGCAATAAGGTGGGGGATTCAGATGGGTCACAGTCTGCTTCCCAAGAGCACCAACCAGACAAGGATCAAGCAGAACTTTGATGTGTTTGACTGGTCCATTCCTGAGGATCTTTTCCAAAAATTCACCCAAATCGAGCAGGTAACTAACTAACTGTTAGATATTTTAGTGTAATTGGATTGACTAGTTGACCAATAGGATTATAGTATCTCATTAAACAAGTTAGGAGGGTGCGGAGTGCATACTTATTTAAGTATATTATGATTCACTGTATCGGAGATTCATCAGTTGCTTAGAGACGGGGTAATGGAGGTCAAAGGGGGCAACGTCCCCTTCTGCGGGGTCCAGGGGCGCTGCCCCTGGGCTGGGGTCATTGTAAAAGCCCATTGAAAAATTTTATTTTTGGTAAAGTCAATATTCTTAAAGTTCATTGTAAATTTGAATTTTGGAACTAATGACTTAACATTTTAACCTCAAAATTCCTGGTTTTTGGACACTTGCTTTAGAGTCAAGTATTAGGTTGAACCATTGCAATTACTTCGGCTACAAGTCATCATCTTAAGGTGTCCCTTTGTTTTTGGAGCAAAATTTTGAATCCAATGGACATGTTGTGGCTGAAATGATACATGGCTTGGCCAAAGAGTGTAGTGTCTCTTCCAAATGGCATAGTGTCTCTTCCAAAGGGTGTGGTGTCTCTTCCAAAGAGTGTAACAAACACTATAAATTGGTCATAGGGGAGGTCCAAAAATCTCATCTCAAACATTCACAATCCTTCTTAAGTTCTATTTCAGTATTCTGATTTTATCTGATTGAAAGTTTGGGTGTCTCCATTCGAAAGTTCAACAAGATTGTGTATCCCATTCGAAGATTCAACAACACCAACTGTAACTGTAACTGTCGTAAATTGTTCATTACACTCTGACTCATGAGCTTCTTCATGTTATTTGATGAAAAAAATGCAGGCTAGACTGCTTAGGGGAGAAGTATTTACCCATGAAACTCTCAGTGCAATCAAAAGCGTCGAGGAGCTTTGGGATGATGAGATCTAAGTGACAATCAATCCTTGGAAGTAGTAATTCTTATTTATTATGTATAATAATATTTGGCATTCATGTAAGACAAGCTTCTGTTGCTTAGAAAACTTGTTGGAACTGTCTGTCAATGAGAAAAGCTTAATAAAAGGAATTTGAATGGAGAGAGAGGTGATTAGGATCCCTAATGTTTTAGTTTAAGGGGCAAAGGGTAAATTTCATCATCTTTAAAATTAAGGGGGATGATTGAGAAAGCAGAAATTCAGGGGGATACTGAAACTGTTCAAAACTTAAGGAGAAACAGGTAATTCGTAATTTTGAATGGGAAGGAGTCGGTCGTTAAACGACGGGATCTCCCATATTTTGTGCTGACGACGGTTCTTTTATTGCTTATCTTCTTCTCCGTCCCCCTTTTCTACTACATATATAAAAGCCCGACTGCTTCCACTCGCGGCGTTCTTAGCTCTGCGTCACTCGTGCTTCTTGGCGCTGCATTAGTTCTAGGCTTCGTACTCTCTCTCTCTCTCTTTCCGTGTGCAGAGGTCTCAGAAATGGCGAACGCGATCAAGTTTTTTGAGCTGAACACCGGAGCAAAGATTCCTTCCGTTGGTTTAGGCACTTGGCAGTCAGAGCCCTCCGTCGTCGGCAAGGCCGTTGCTGCCGCTATCAAGGTTCTCTCTCAATGAGAGACTGATAATGTTGCATTGTTTGGGCTTCTATCTGTCAAATTTTTGTTAGATTTCTAGAATGATTACCTCCAATGGATTAGTCGCTTTTCATGCATCGATCTATGAGAGAAGCTCCATTTTGATTTGTTCTGGTTCATATTTCATATCCTAATCTAAATGTATGTCTTAATTCTTATAACATTATCGAATGCTTCTGCATGTGCAATTTGTAGCGCTATTCATTTTCTGAATGAACATGTAATTAGATGTTCATCCACAGGACATTTTCTCTCGGTTACGGGTGTTGGAATTGTGCGACTAATTTGATGACATCATAATAGGATGCACCTCCTGTAGAATCTAAAAGTCATTGCTAGCTCTTGTCATTATCTTCAGTTAATAGTCTAGTACTGTAAACTTAGAAGTACATATTGTCGATTCATAGATTTCCATGCGTTGTATTATGATCAAAATATTTGGTTGACCAGCTGTTGTAATTGTGCTGATACAGATCGGATACCGCCATATTGACTGTGCTCAAGTTTACGAAAACGAAGCAGAGGTACTAGACTTGTGTTTAGTATTTCACGATTTAGTGTGTTTCTATAAATTTTGTGTGTTTCTATAAATTTTCCGAATTTGCATTGCTTGTAATAGCTTAAATGAACTGCTGTTGCTCTTGATTTCTCAATCAAGCACGAACTCCTTGAAATTTTAAATGCTTGTAGTGTTCTTTTGTGCGTGTGTGCTCATCAAGATAGCTGTTATTTGTCTTTATTCTCTAATGATATCTAGTACTTACCTTTCAATTCAAAGGGAAACCATACAAGGGTATAGGCGCATTGATTTTGAAGGGGTCTTGGATTTTGCATGACAGTTCTTTCCACGGTCATCAATGCTCTTGGATGTTTTGCATGGAATCAATCATCTTTGGTGTCAATCTCAGTTGCAATCTATAGTTTAACTAAAATACTGAGGAGATTATTTTTCTATTTCCAATAGTAACTAGTTCCATTTGGCTATCAATTTTATATATCTGCTTAGCAATTCTACACCTTTTACCTTGTAGATCGGCTCGGTCTTTAAAAAATTATTCAATGATGGTGTTGTCAAGCGTGAGGAATTGTTCATCACCTCCAAGCTCTGGTAAATCCGTAACTTTTGCAATTTCGTTTGACTGTTCCAAATTAATTTGCTGTTCACTCAACTGCATCATGGCTGCTGTTTTCAGTATTTGTAGTTTAGCATCCAATACTTTACTTTTTTAGGTGCACTGACCATGCACCAGAAGATGTGTCAAAGGCTCTGGAGAAAACTTTGCAAGATCTGCAACTTGACTACGTGGATCTGTACCTTGTACGTATATATATATAAAATCTCTGTATCTATTTCGTTTTTGCCAAGAACTAGTTACATCTACTACTTTTGCCAGTAATGAAGAAAAGATCAGTTGGCTATAGAACTGAATAACAGAGCTCCGTTGCACCTTATTATTGATCTAAACCACTCAAATTTATTTCTTCAAGCTGATTGTGGATCTTATCTTTTGAAGGTGCATTGGCCCGTACAGATGAAGAAGGGATCAGTTGGATTCAGTCCCGAAAACCTTCTCAAGACTGATATTCCAAGCACATGGAAAGCCATGGAGACACTCTATGATTCTGGCAAAGCAAAAGCTATTGGGGTCAGTAACTTTTCCACCAAGAAATTAGGAGACCTACTGGAGGTTGCACGGGTCCCACCCGCTGTCAATCAAGTCGAATGTCACCCTTCATGGCAGCAGCCCAAGCTGCGTGATTTCTGTAAATCTAAGGGAGTCCACCTTAGCGTAAGAACCAAGTCTTAAACTTTTAAATTACTGTCTCTTTTAAATGGATAGAGTTTAAGTTGTGAAGAATGAACCTTTTCTAGGGCTATTCACCACTTGGGTCCCCAGGCTCAACATGGCTTAACAGTGAAGTCCTCAAGAACCCGGTCCTGAAGATGGTTGGTGACAAATTGGGGAAAACCCCTGCACAAGTTGCCCTAAGATGGGGACTTCAAATGGGTCACAGTGTCCTTCCAAAGAGCACTAACGAGAACCGTATCAAGGAGAACTTCGATGTCCTCGATTGGTCCATCCCTGATGACTTGCTTGCCAAGTTTTCTGGAATTCAGCAGGTAAGATTCATTCAATCTTAGAAAAACTCTACCCTGATTCATTCTTGGACATTCTGATAAAATTCCAGATTTTACGCATTTTTTCCCATCGTGATGCAGGCTAGACTACTCAGAGGAGCTTCGTTTGTGCATGAAAGTTTTGGTCAGTACAAGACGGTTGGGGAGCTATGGGACGGGGAGATCTAAGTCGTGCCAGAACCCGTGTCGTGCATGAGCAATAATAATGTATTTGTCTGTCACTTTAGCCAGACGTATCGCCTTGATCCAACTGAAATTTTATGGGTGAGGGTGGATGCCTTAGCTGGGAAGGCATCTGTTGCTACTCTATATTTTCATCTCTAGTTAACTGGGGAAGTCCCGAATGTACCAACGAGGGCAACAAGGCCCAAGAGAGTTCTCTCTGGATTTGATATTTTATCAAATAATTTTTACTCCCTACAACATTACTCTTATATTTTGGGCGAGCATAGAACATTCTTAATTTCAATAAAAGGCATAACTTGAAGAGTTAAAATATCTTTATGGTCATTTATGTTTGGTTATGTGACTATTTAGTTCAAATTTATGTTATTTAAACTTGTACTATTTAATCACTTGTACTATAAAGTAAAGCAAATCCCATGTTCGGATCTTCTACATTACGTGCCTGACATGCGTGGCTGTAGGACACATGATGGTATTTTTTACATTACAGATTTACAGAGACGAACACAAATTTTCAATGTCTGATACAAATGTATAATTTTTAAACATAGTGCAAGTCACAATATAAGGTTTGAATTTGACAACATGAGGTATGATCCTTTACACTGATTGATTGTACTAACATAATGATGAACAATGCGCTTCACATCCCACAGTCAATCTATGCAGTAGCACATTGACAGACACATCCAAGAGCTTCCCAGGGAGATTCATGAAACCGGATGAAAAGTTTTTCATTCAATTCCATAAAGCAGACATCGCTCTTGTCCTCTAGAAGAAATTATCACCCCAGCCACAAGCAAGCTTCCTTAAATTTCAGCATCAGCAATAACAGATAACCTATACATAGGAAATACACATAATATGACATATTAATCAACTAAACAAGAGGAGAGGACAACCTGCTTCTGTTAAATGCAGCAATGTAAAAGGTTTTCAATCAAATGTGAAAAGTTGGAATAACAAACCTAATACACTGCTCTGCCAACAGTTGTCTGTCAATAAATGGAATCCCATACTAGAGATCACTGTAATTGCGCCAAACTGCACGGAACTCCTCACGGAATGTATTCAAACGTGCTTTCAGGTTTGGGGTTCTAAAGCTTGCATGTAGAATAGTGGCTGATACAGAAAACAGATTCTTTAATTCATTAAACCTATAGTTATATGTGATGACAGCTTATATAAACAAAAGACGACCAAGTTAAAATGAGGCACATACCAAGTAACCCAATAGCAAGAGCCCAAAGGACACTTAAGAGACCACATGAGACATACCATAGTATGCTACTTGCTGCAGCAGAGGGGACATGGAAAGGAATATCAGCCACCACATAGATGATTTTCTCTTTTCGTCTTGAATATAAAGAAAGCTATAAAGTACTGATTCCGTGATGTTAACGCATTACCAAAGGAGAATATGAAGACAAACACCCAACGAGGCCGACCACATATGTGGATTGCTCTTTTGGCTGATGGACGCCCTCGTATAACAGGCCTGCAAACGGTAAAATGTCAACAACAGTGTAAAGCTAATCTAGTTCGAATTGAAACATAAGAAAGGGCAACTTACGTGTGGGGAGGCCTCATCTTATGAGCTAGATGAGGTGAGATTTGCCTCACGGTTCTTGTCACCTTCTCACTAAAAGTAGCTGAAAAGCTGTAGCCCAAACCAAAATACCAAACAATAGATGCATCGTTATTTCTCATAACTAAGGAGAAGCAATATTATCATCCAAGAACAGGCTATTCTACCAATAATAAATATATATTTCCTCATGAAATAATATCCACACTGATTGTGTAATATGCATGCATATTGGTGAGCAACAGAAAGATGCATGGTGAATGGTGATGGAATCATAAAGAGATACCGACAGTGCACTGCATAGAATTAGCTTGGCATAAAAGGATATTTTACAAGTGACGTAACGAAGTACAAGGCCAAGTAAAAGGATGCTCAAGGAACAAATTTTATATTGTTGCTAAGGAAGAAAGCTAAAAGAACAGACACTGGCATGCCTGTTCTCTAGTCATTGGTCAAAACGTACAGCCGCACATAAAAAATAACCACCACTGGGCATGATTAAGTCACATGAACAACTTTGTGAAAACTGAAAAAATTATATTATTTAAAGAGCTTCAGTAAAATGACAAAATTATAAATGATATAGCAAATACTACACTTAGGTTAGATTAATTATCTAGCTATATGAAATGAAACAGTACGTTAGTCTTATCAGCACGTGGTATAATTAAAACTAGCAAAAGCTGGTAAGAATATATTAGCTGCAAGGATCTAGAGGCGTAATAGTTTCATGCCTAACTGATAATCACAATTAGGATATACCGGATAATCACAAATAGGAAATATTTTAGAAAGATTCAAGACTGAGTAGGATTACTCGAGATATATCTACCTGTCATTGAGGAATGCGATGCTGATAGCGGTCAACAAAGCAGCAATTACGGAAACGGGCCTTCTAAGAAATCCAATCCCTGTAGTTGCAATTTTAAAAACCGCGAAGGAAATTGTGTTAGTAACAGATTAAAGTATGAAAGAGAAGCTGTGACTTTAGTTTAGAATGATAGTTACATACCAAGAATGAAAACGACCATGATAAAGTAGTTAGTCCTGTAGCTGCAAGTAAATATTAACACATATTAAGAGATAAAGTCAGCACTTCAGAAAGATTCATTAGCTCATAGACGAAATGAGATTATGAAACAACATATCACACCTGCATTCTACGATGAAACTGAATTTGAAAAGAAATAATGATGAAGTTTCAGATGATTGGATCCTAGTTGTCAACAATGAAAGCATGGTCAATAATACCATTTAAGACTCTATTAGTCCAAATATATTTTGTTTCCAATGAAAAGTGACCCCGTGTACAGTGCGTGCATTAATCTCCTCTAATTCCCTAATCAGACTAAATTTCCTTCCACCACAAGGTCACCTAAAACAACTCAAATGATTCCAGTGGCCTGAAGCACCTCTACATCTATTGATTTTCTACGAATAAGCGACTGATGATCAACCTCTTCAAACTAGCTCTTTAAAAAAAAGGTCATTGGAGAAGTAACTAATCAGTTCAACATACGACTACTACTACTACATAGCAAGAACATAATCTACTTCAATCAATGAATTGAGTTTTCTACAGCGACTATTTAAGAGGACCTACACAGGGAAGATTCGTAAATGCAATAAAACTTGCAAAATCTGCTCATCAATTAAGCTAAGCACAAGCGAATTGCTACATTTCTTCTAACCCACTCTAAGAAGAAGCAGTCCAACTTCATAGAAGCAAGAACTAGTAGCTGAAAAAACCAAGATGAGAAGTAGATTAAGGAAATTACTAGTAGAGATTGCACTTGAGGCGACTGTTCCACTTGGCATAAGATCTAGGGACAGTGAATCTGGAGAAGAATTCAGAGAAAGGACGAGGCGGCGACGACCACTCCACCTCACGGAGCGCATCCATCAGATCTTCCGCCGTTACATTTCCCCAATCCATCTAATTTCGCACTCTTCAATCCCTTTCCCGATTCTAGCTAGTCTATGACACCGATGATCGATCAGATCTTCCTTCGAGGTGGAGGCGGAGGGAAGTTCTAGAAGGCTCCACCGGGACGTGGATATTGGAAACAAGGCAATCGATGATGAAAAGGTGTTGCTCTGTGAGAAGACTTGGCTTGACGCGATTTTCCTTCTCCACGAAGAAGTTAAGAAGAGGACAACCAAACGACAAGTCAGCATGTCGTTCGGGTCCTTTAATCGGATCCTACAGTGGGTCAGTCCTATAAATCGGGTTCATCTTCCCTAGACAGTGGACACGTGTCACCACTCCAGCTCCCTCTCCTTCCGATAAAAATACTAACCAACGGCTATATCACCTCACCTCCCGCCTTTTCTATACCCTCCATTCCTCCAGTCTCCACGAAATTATTTTAATCACCGTCGGCAAAATCCGCCGCCGCCAGATCTTCAAGAAACACCGCCGCCTGTGTAAGTTTAACTAGACGTTCTCGCCTTCTCGCACCCGATCTCATGCTAACGAAGAAGAATCTGCAGTAGCCAATGACGTCCAAATCCGCCTCCTCCTCCCTTGTATGGCTGTATCTGTTACGGGTTATTCTGGTTTGGGCTAAGCTAGTCATAGTTAGTAGTAGTGGGCCTTTATTATCAGACTATAGTTAGTGGGCTCTTATTTGTAGTTAACCAGTCTAGAAGGTTCCCGGTCCAGGTTGTTCTCCTTATATGGGATGTCTGTGGACGTCTGAGTATTATGCAGAAAATTATTAATACTTCTCTCTTATATCTCTCTCTCTCCCTTCGTTTTCTCTCGTAACCGTATTGTCGGGACAAGGTAAGGTTAGCACCGTACCAGTATTTAACCATCATCCACCGAATTCGCTCCCACCACCGTCTCCCCGCCCAGCAAGAAACGCCTCAGTGCCTCTCTATGAAGGTGGTCGCAGCCCGCATCAAGCTCACTAGGTACGTCTATACTTCGAGCCGCACAATCTCTGACACTCGCACGGCAGTCTAACACGATGGTCATTGGCACCATCTTCGGGCCCGTCTAGGCCCAATTGTGGCTCTATATCCAAAGGGACCGCGTTGTCTTCTTCCTCATCGAGCTGTCGATTGCGAATCAGCAGCTGATTAGGGAGATTGTGCTCCATCGAGCTCATACTGTTGTGATATTAGTCGCTGCTAATTTCCGCATTGTAGGACCTTGGGACTTGATGGATTAAGAGAAATGCACACGATACAAGAATTTACGTGGTTCACCAATTTGGTTACGTTCACGGCTCACACTCACACTTTCACTATAGACAAATAGTGTTACAGATTGTGTATCACACCAAACAATGTATCGCTCACACTCTAAAATATTCACTCCGTATTTTTGATTCACAATACACCACTATTTTCTCCCACACACTCAAAACACCAACAATCGATTCTTACTCTTCTCAATTTGTCTCTTGTGGTTATCTTTCCCTCATACATTGTTGACTTTTTATAGTTGTGACAACCTTGAGTAGTTTGGCTGACCACTTTGCTGAGTGTCTTGCCCACTCTGCTTAGTGTCTTGTCCGCTCTGATGAGTGGCTTCTCCACTTGTTGAGTGGTTTGTCAACTCTGATGAGTGGTGGTGGTGACCCGAAAGTCTTCATTCTCAACACATCCGCCACTCCCTCGAGTGCTCCGCCTCCACCAAATTCATATATTTTCCTCTCCGATCAATCCCGGTATGGACCCTCTTCCGCAACGGAAGGAAACTAGGGAATTTGCTGTCAAGAAGAAGGTGACGAAGCAGACCAAGCTAATGCTGAAGACCTTGCAGTCGATCACGACTAGGAGTCATTCCGTCCACACAGCCACAGGAGGAGGAGATAATGTATATGAGAGCCGACTATGATCATGTGGTGGGGGAGCACCGAGTCGGAGTCCTTTCATTTGGTACCCTGAACAAACTGACCCGGTCAAGAACTCAGCGTCTTCTTGTCGCAGTAGTTTTCCAGAGGTGAGTACATAGCAACCCTTAGATCAGGGGACTTCACTGCTTAGATCAGAGGGAGACATACGTGAGTTAGCGAACGAAGAACAGGTAAGTTTTCCGAAATTGCTGGAGGGAAAGGCAGTGATGAGGGAGATGACATGTCAGAAGCAATGAAAGGAGACATCATGAAGTTAGCGAACGAGGGACGGGTTGCAAAATCATCGCGTAACATATCAAACAGGTTTCTACTCGTAAGATCTTGTTTTGAAAGCCATATTATTATTTTACATCAAATTGAGGATAAATAGCTCAAATACACATAAATATTTGACAGTTATTGTTAAATGCACTAAAAAGTATTATTATGTACACCTTAAGTTATAAAAAAGTTGTTAAATACATCAATTGTTAATTATCTAAAAAGACATTTTGAGATTGAATTTAAATATAAATTTGCATTTTTCGAGTTCGAATTCAACTCCAAATACATATTTGAACCCCAAAATGTATATTTGAATTCAAATTCAATCCAAATTTACATTATTGGATTGAATTCAAACTCAAATATGTATTTTGTAGATGGATTAAATGTTGAAAATGACATGAAGATGAACAAGAGAGTAAAATTGTCATTTTGACATATTTAATAGCAAAAATGGATAGATAGTTAACTAGTGGCACATTTAACAAAACATTTAAACATATAAGTGTCAATAATTACATGAGTAGTGCAAATAATAACATGAATAAACATATGATTACCTTCAAATTGAAGAATGTGCGACCTGCAAAAGAACGGACAGACAAGTTAGAAACATCATTCTATAAATTCATGTTTTCATGATTGTCATTTCTTGCAAGACAAACATCCTAACATGACCAAATCTCCTCACGATTGTGAACACCAACGCAGTATACACAAAGATTGACCTACTAACCATGGCAGGCAGCAACCGCAAAATTTGCTACCACCATTCGATTCTGCAACAAATAACAAGAACATAATGTTGTGTGGTTTATACCTAACCCTAACCAAAGCAACTACCTATGATGAAGAAGAAGCATAATCAGCTGCTGCTATCAGTCAGAAGCGATTCCCGACAAGAAAATCTTGAGTGACTCGTAAGTCATGAAGACAATGCCCACACTTGGGACAACCTTGTAATATTCGGGCAGTATCCCTCTGTACAACCCTCGAAGGCCTTCGGACTGGACTATGTGCTTGAATGTCCCAAACAGACCTGTGTTGTATACCCGAGCTCGCCCACCTGCCCCTTCTAACTGCATCCTTCGCCTAACCAGGTCTAGCGGAAATGTCGCTATAATGACCACAAAATCAAGGCAACAGAGTGTACATAAATGGCCATGACCAAACATCATCATTGTTGATCGAGAGATGATAATGAAGTTTCTATTATGAAAACAAGACCTGAAGATATAGCAAGAATAGTAATAATTAGAAATAACTAACCGGTTGATGATGCAATGCCGGAGAGACTTCCACAAGCTAGACTTACCATGACTGTTGAATCGTTGAGCCTGATTATTTTATTGAAAAAAATATATATTTAGTAGATAAAGGAATAGGTTTTGGTTCAACCAAAGGAAACAGAATAAAATAGAATGAGGGGGAAAGGAAGAGAAATATTGAATTCCACCTTTGAGACTGCCAAAGAGATCTCAAGCTTTCATAAACCGAAAAGCTTATTGCTATGCTTGGACCAACACCCTATATAATATGAAATCTATGATATCAACATCAATAAACTTATCAACAGACGAGGAAAGACAAAGCAAAAGGACCTACCAATAATGTTGCTCCCAGTCCTTTGTACATGCCAATAAAACCTTCTTCTTTAATAATCGTACTAAATGCATGTCCGATGCCTCTATAATACATAACATTTGTCTATAAAAGTAAAACCACAAGAAATTTGCTCAAATCAAGTGGAATAAGAAAACCCACACTACCAAGTCAGTAACAACAAAGTGCCAAAGGCAAGTTAAGAGCAATCTTTTATGAGTAATAGCTTAAGCTACTGTGGCATGCTTCGTAATGAAGGATATAAATTTAATAAGGTGGATACCTGCGCTGCGAGGCGGGTCCTAACAAGATCGAGAGGATATGTGGCAGTGGCAGCTGTAACTCCAGCCAACCCTCCACCAACAAAATGCACGAAAACATTTGCAGAAGCACTTCCTTTATGATCAACTCCAATGACAGATCGCAGAAACTACAAAAGTAACACTCGGAATAAGTAAAGGATTGATCGGTAGAAGAAAGAGATACACCAAACTGTGTCGATTGAGTGAGATGTATTAGACTGATTAAGCTAACTGATACTTACACTTTTATAGTGCTCATAAGCATAGAAGCTGACAGATGAATAAGGAAGCCGATGGGCAATGGTGACCAGATTCCCTTTCCAAAATGCTCTAAAACCTTCCTCATTGATGATTCTTGAAGCCTCGTGTAATATGCTTGCCTTTCTCAAAGCAGAAACATCTGTGTGCATTCCCTGCACCTTGAGATAGCAAAAAAAATGTCAAAAAACATTCATGCATAATGATTCCCATATCCCACTAACCATAGATACCTGTCTAAGCTGGCCTATTCAGTCTCAGAGCTTACAATGTCATGAAAGTATACATGTGTGTATGTGATACACAAACTAAACCTAAGGAGTTGTGTAACTCTAACATGATATTTAAAGTTCATAGGGAAACAATCAACAAGGTAGAATCATTTAAAGCTTGAAATGGCCATCCTAAATACATCAAAAGGCCTAGCCTAGTAAGATGAACAAAAATCTAGACAAAATGATGCAGTAGCAGAGAGAAATAAGGCTGTGTCGGGAGAGTGCAGAATGTGATTCTAAATTAAGAACTGGTCTTACCCTAAACCATTTAGCAACAGCTTGTTAGCACACACAGAAGGGCACAACTAACAACGGTACGTTTGAAAGAACTTTTACAAAGCATAAGCGAGTCAATAAAAGCGAATTAACGAGCAAGGCCATCAGAAATCTTCAATCAATCGAATTATTTCATCAACAGTTTATCCTAATTAGAAACCAAAAGTTTGACATTGAAACGAATACTTACCAAATATACTTTTTAAAAAAAAAAAAAATCATAGTATAAAGTTTTCGAACAAACCGCAGAGAAACTATGGAGAAAATCAATGAACCTGAAGAAGAATGGTGAGCCGAGCAAGAGGAGCGGTACAGGTCTTGCTAAAAGCGCCAGCAATTCCACCAGCCAGAAGCTGTGGTACCGTCCCAATCTGAGACTGCTGGAGAGCTGGTTGCTGCTGCTGCTGCACAGGCGGCGGCTGCTGTTGCACGAACTTCCTGGACCCACCATCCGCAATCCGTCCTTGAGCAGCAGAGTTGACGATCCCAACTCTGGCCTCCATGTTCGTGGCAACTTCTCTCCGTCAAACGGCAGCTGGGTGCCCCTGGAATTCAAAATCCACGACATGGGTTAGCTTGACAGGTGGCAACTCAGAAAAATAACAAAGAATTGGTAAGGGGGTCGTATACTTGAAGAGCTGGCACTAATGAAAGGTTTCAAATTTCCCAGTTTGCAATAGCGAGACAGAGGCTGGTGACGGAGAAAAACCCTAGAGAGGCAGAGAAGGCCCTAACTGCCAACTGGTAACCGAAGCTGAAGCAGAGCGCCGAAGCAGCAATTTTTATTTTTTATTTTCCTCTTTATGGGTCCGACATGAGTTCGCAACTATGCGAGACAAAACAGAACATATGAAAATGAAACGCTTTCTATAATTCTATTGTCATCTTCATCGAATATTCTGGGTATATAATTCGAAAAAATATAATTTGAATATCATTTAGTCCAAAATACTATTTTATTCTCCATAAATTTATCCATAATAAATTGAATATTTCACCAAAATATACACTATTTAATAAATATATACCCAAATATCTTCGGTTTGAAAATAAATACGAAAGTATACCTACCCTTCTGTGATTCCCATTAGCGATTATATTTTTTTTTAACATTCGCGGGTGAGATTGAATTTTTTTTTGCATTAAAAAAAAATTAAAAAAATATATATTTATTTTATTCAATTATTTTATTTTTTTGTATTATGATTATTTTAAATATTTTTTTTTTTCTCACATGATAATTTTTTAGAAAAAAATAAATATAATGTTACAAACAGGTCCTGACTCGATTCGAGTCACAACAAGGGTCCCCTAACCAATGTCCGAACCCAGACCAAGTCACCCAACCCTAGGAACCTGGTCTAGGTTCGGGCCCAAACCATAGGACCTCGAAGCGGGGCTCAATTGGAGCCCCAATCGGGTTGGACTGAAGTCAACCAGGTTCGATTCAGACGATTGGGGATCCAATTGAGTCATGAATCGAGTCTGGATTTGTTTGTAACATTATATTTTTTTTTTTTCTAAAACATTATCATGTGAGGGGAAAAATATATTTGAAATAATCATAATACAAAAAAATAAAATAATTGAATAAAATAAAATAAATATATTTTTTTTACTTCTTTTTATGGCAAAAAAAAACAATTCATTCGTGGGTGGGACTAGGTCAAACAAAAAAATATACCCGCGACTCCGCGTCGCGGGTAGGTATATAATTTTGTATTTATTTTCAAACCGATGACATTTTGGTATATATTTATTAAATGTGGTATATTTTGATGAAAAATTCTAATAAATTTTCTAAATCGCGTTAATGGACTAAATGACTTTCAACTAAGCTTCATATAACGAATGTTTTAAACCTGTTTTACTATAAGTATGGGGAAAGATATATAGACTTGTTAAACTTATGATGAATTAAGTTAATTATTATTACAACAGATTAACAAATGTCTAGACAATGATCTCCAGAATGAAGGGCACCGCCACCTTCAAATTCAACCCTTTCATTAGCTGGCGAGGCACAGAATCTCCAGCAAAACCCTATTTTATTACACTAGAAGAAGCTTAATCTATATATATTTAATTAGCTTAAGACAGTCCTTCACAGACATAGACTTACTAATCAGTAATAAGGCGTGTTGACAGTCCATTGCTGTTTCCTGCATGAGAGGCATTTATGGGACACTTACATTATTTAATATTTGGTAATTTACTTATTTATAGAAGAAGAAAAAACCCAGAAGAAACTCTCCAACCGTGGAATATCTCTGGGTGGCTACGTTGTCATTTTAATTAGTTTTTTTTTTTCTAACATCTTCAATAGGAAGGCTACAGCTTCCAAAGTGTATCAATTACTGCCAAAGTCAAAGAATCTGTAAAAATGTTACATGCAGGGTAGGGGGGTCAAAATCTGACCCAACCCCATGAGTCATTTTGACACGACCTATGGATGATCCGTGAAAATATGGGTCAGATTTTGGTCAGAAGTCTTGACCCACAGATCAACCTACATGACTCGTCTCATTTATATATTTCAGTTTATTTTTTGTTTTGATTAAAATTGTGGGTCAAATGGGTCAGACTGACTCGCGGGGCATGGAGGTCAAACGAGTCAGTCTGATATAACTCGTATCATTCTTGACGAGTCAGGTTTGAGTTTCAAAAAATGACTCATAGTATTACACGGGTCGTGTTTGAGTTAGAGAGTCACTGACACGACCCAAGATTAGGGGTGATCAAAAAAGACTGTAGGACCGAATTCCCGACAAGACCGGCCCGATTAGGACCGAGACCGAACGGGCGGATTTTTTCCCTCAAGGTCGGTCTCGGTCTCGATCTCGGGCTTTTTTCCCGAAAGCCCGTTTAGGACCGGCCCGGACCGAATGTATGGGCCAAGATCAACACGAACCATGACCTGTTTTGACACCCCTAATGCAGCGTCATATACAGTTGTAGAGAAATTGGTTGTCCTCTATTTTTTTACTAGTTTTAATAGAAATTTAGTTTTATTCATGAAAAATATACTTCAAGATCTTAAATTTGTTTTATTTTATTCATCTTAAAAAGTTGTTTCATCATAAGTGTTGTAAATCCGTCACTAGTTGATAGATGATTCAAAATTGTCGTGTCTAACATATTTGAATGTGAGAGTACATACGACAACATGTGTAAATGTTATTAACTTTTGAGATATTTCTGATATATCTCACAACATCTGAGTAAAATAAATTAAATATTATGTTTAATAATAATGAAGTTTGGAAGAGTAACTCGATACAACTCATAACATAATCTCTATACATAATTACATTGTCTTGTCACCTACGGCAAGATCTTAGTAATGTAGGGTGTCGGACTATGAATTAGGGTTTGATGCTTGTTATATACATATACATATATATATATATAAATGTTAACTCTTCCAACCGACAGAAATGGTCCGCTGACATGTTCCTGGAAGAACTAAACAGACATAAATATTTTATATACAATGAGAATCCCAAAGTATAACGTACTAATGACTCAACGATTTATTGATTAGTTCCGCAAATTTGGATTAATTTCACAATTAATTTCGGATAGTTAAAACGGAAGCATCTTTATTTTGTGTTTTTAGTGAGAAAAATCGTTCATGAATAATCGTAACTTCCTTTTTATTAGATTTAGAATGGAACCTATATTAGTAAGAAATTTCAACTTTGACGCTTTCATAATTAATTAGTTTCTAATAGTAATATGGTAAATTACGTCAACACTCACTTATATTGACATGTATGACCGAACAGCTGAAATTTTTATATTTTAAATTGTGATTGAACGGACAAATAAATTTTATGCGAAAAAACAATTAAAATACACTTTTTTATCTTCTTGATCTTCATGGTCATCTTAAAACTTTTCTTTATCGATTTGAACCCAAAATCTAATTTCGAACCTAAATTTACCGATATTTGATAAGTTCGAACACAAATTTGAATTCGAAATCATATTTCAGACATTGTGATGAATAATAAATGAATAAGATCAGGTAAAATAATCATTTTAGTTATCATTTAATTATATTTATTAAAATGAATGTACATGATAAAGTTTGATTAAAAATTTACATTTTTGAAATGTAAGTAATCATTTTTTTCTTTCCAAAACGTAAGTAATCCTTCAATAATACAAAAATATATAAATAATTATTTAATCCACAATGACATGTCAAAATAAGTGATTATATTTATAATTTTTGATAATACTATTATAACCCTAAATAAATATGAAACATATCATAGGATCTTGTTCCCTCTCGGCTGTATTTCCAGTATTTTAATGGTTCCACGTGTAGATCCCTTAATTTCTCTCGTACAACCAGACAACCTCCATTAAGACAAGACCTTGATTTTTTTAAAGTGACAAAAAAGAATCCTTGGACCAGGAAACTTCCATTAATTCCACCCCCCACCCCCAACTCCACGGACAGAATCATATATGTTGAATGGGATATATATATATATATATATATGTCTCTATATATGTATATACATTCATTATTTTCATCAACAAGAACATCGATCCATTCATCCAGAATGCCCGCACTATCATCTCTGATTCTCTTATTGGCCTTGTCTGATGCTTTTGTGGTTCTAGCAATGGCCACGAACCAAGAAACGACAGCTTCTCCATCGCCAATGAATCAGAAGGTCAGACTCCATGGATCCGAGGCAGACATTGTTACTACTGCTTCTTCTTCAGATGATTCAGGTTCATCCCCGTCTTTGTCTCCAGAAGGTTCGACGAACAGTGAGGCATCCAATGAGCAAGAAGAGGAGTTTTACTTGAAAAAGCACCACAATAGAAGTCTGGACAAGTCCGTGGCAGGTGGCGGCGTCATCCTTGGAGGTCTAGCAACTGTCTTCATGGTGGCGGTTTTCTGTTACGTTCGAGCGACTCGGCGGTCAAAGCGAGACCCGGAATCAATCATATCTCCGGTCTGAATCAAGTAATCGTATTTGCATGCAAGAATTTACTGCATGCTGTTATGCATCACCAACACTAGATCGCGTATTACAGGAACGAAGCCAGAAAACTTGTTCAACATTAGAGTAAGAACATATAGTTGAACTAAAAAATATTTCATGGACAAATGTATAATTTAAAAAAGACACCAAGTTAAAAATTGAGGGGATAATTGCCCCTTATTCCTTCTTGTCTTCGTCCCTGACGGAATATACGTATATATATACAACAAGCACGACTCACATATCGTGCATTATATTAGTCACTCTGCATGTCTTTCCATGATATATAGAGACGTGCGATATGCAAGATGTCTTATCATCTGTGATGTTATAAAAATTGATAGAATCTTGGGTGGTACGAGTTAAGTTCGATTTTTGTTTAAAGTAAGTATTTTTTTTTTAGAAAAGTAAGTATACAAAAAAATATTTTGAAAAATAGGTATACGCGCAACACCGGTTAGCGCGTATTGGACATACGCCATAGGCGCCACCCCAAGTGGCGCCCATCCACATTCTTTTTTTGTTTTTACAATTTTTTTTTGGATAATGACGACTCGATGTTTAATTAAAAATAAAATTATGTATCTATTAAAAAAATTATAGTAAGTAGATATTTTAATTGCGATTCAAATGATGCAAAAAATATTAAATTTGGATTTACGGATTGACTAAACGGCATGCCGTAAGTTGAGATATGAAAATTTTACTTCAGAAATTATAACTCAGACCATGTAAGTCCAAACTCAACACGGTTAACGTCATTTATGTGATAATTCAATTATCTATCTAAAGTAAGTTTTTTAATTGGAAATACAGTGATTTCGTAAACAGTGAAATTACTGTTCAAAACACTATTTGAAATTTTTTGTATCGTATGTAAGTTTTTTACGTACCGTATTTTACAGTCAGACTAAAAGTAAACAATTAACGCATAGTTAGCGTCATTTAATTTGTAATTAAATTATGTACGCACCGTATTTTTTTATATTTTTTTTGAGTAAGTACATAACTAAATTTATCACCTAATGCATTTAATTATTTCGCTCAAATTATAAAACAAACGATGTTAGATTACAAAATCACTGTATTTCCAATCAAAAAACTTACCTTAGATAAATAATTGAATTACCACATAAATGACGTTAAGCGTGTTGAGTTTGGACTTACATGGTATGAGTTATAATTTTTGAAGTAAATTTTTCATAGCTCAACTTACGGCATGCCATACAGTCAATCCGTAAATCCAAATTTAATAGTTTTTGCATCATTTGAATCGCAATTAAAATATCTACTTACTATAATTTTTTTAAATTTTATAATAGATACATAATTTTATTTTTAATTAAACATCAAATCGTCATTATCCAAAAACAAATTGTAAAAAAAAAAAAAAATGTGGATGAGCGCCACCTGGGGGGGTGTATGTCCAATACGCGCTACCCGGTATTTCTCGTATACCTATTTTTTGAATTTTTTTTGTTTTGTATACTTACTTTTCTAAAAAAAAAAAATACTTACTTTAAAAAAAAACTCAAACTCGTCCTTCCACTACTTTATTTATTTATTTTCTATTTTCTTATATTTTTTTTATTGATATTAACAATATAAACAACCACTAGTCTACTAAGGTCCATTAGGAATCAATTCGGCCCATTTATGTCATTAAAGAAAGAAAAGAAACCAGCCTTGCTCTTCATCGACGACATCTTGAACCACCGGAGGAAGAAGGCAGAAAAGCTGAAGGGCACTGCAATGCCGCCTCTTCATGAATTACAATCTACCAAGGTATGCGCTGCTATTACCTTCTCTGCGGATGAGACTAGCTTTCCAATTGATACGATTAAGGAATTTTACGTTTAAACCACAAAATTGAGTTGCCACTGTACGACTCTGTACCACGAAATTTTTCTACGTTTATCTTCTACGGTCTACCATCTCTGTCAATGAATCGAAACTGTCGATTCGAATTATTAAGTCTAATGCTTGTATTAGTTGAGTCTCAAACGTGAAAATTGATTTATGATTCCTTTATTAGTGCGCCTTTTCGATCCCTAAACTGCTCATTTTGTTATTTTCCACGCGCCGGATCTGCTCATCTATTTCTTCGGCAAACTCTTACTCTACAGTTTATGTTAACTAGAGGAGCTGGGGTCCTGGGGATTGTAGTTTTGCAGAGCTTAATTTCTATTATCTTTTCTTCTGATTATGAGTTCATTACTTATTTCATAGAATGAAGTAAATTTCATGCTTCAATTGGAGTGTTCCTTAGTTTGATGAGCCAAGCTAGTGAAACTCAGCAAACTACTCGATTACTCATAGATCTGCAACCCCCACTCCTTGTTCTTTTGGTATATTGACTGACACGGTTCCTTTACCCTAGAGAATTGTTATTTGAAGTGTGAAAATTGTAGCTTTGGGATGTTCTTGCTCTTCTGGCTTCTCCCAATGACCCAAGAAGAAAATCTCTGACGAAGATGTGACTTCTATGGAGACTGTTAATGTAGTTTTACAATTGCATTACGTAGTTATTTATTTACTCTTTTTCATAATTACTTATCTGCAATTTCTGAACTTTACTTTGCCAACTTGAGATCAATGTGGTGTGAGAATTGACCATGAATTAGAGTTTCTTGGGATATATATGTTGATAGCTTTGTGAATTTATTTTATGTATAATTATTTTTCTTCTTATTGTTATGATCATTATATAAGTTTACTGATCTGTTGTTTCAGGTCATTCTGTTGAGTTGAATTCAACAGTAGTTAGAGTCTCAATTCATTTACAACAACATGCTGCAACATCAGATTGCACAATCTCCAGCAAGGCTCGGCCTTATGAGCCCTAATTCTCCTGCCCTACAGAGCCCTCCACCTCCTCCATCTAAGTTCTCCTCCCCACCTCACCAACCGCAGCCCCACCAGCACCAAAATGTCTCCTCATCATCAACCACCTCTGCCACCCTTCTTTCCCTTCTACCACCGCTCCCCAGGGCCCAATCCCTTCTCCTCCAAATGGCTGCCCTCGCATCCAAGCTCTTCGAGGTCTCACCAAATCGCGCTCTCTGGCTCACTTCCTTCCGTGGCACACTCCCCTCTTTCACACCTTCCCAGACCCCATCTGTCACTTCTCAAACCCCACTTGACGCTACACCTTCCTCTACAAAGGAAATCATCTCCCTCTTCACCTCCCTCCAGACTCAGCTATTTGAGGCCGTGGCAGAGCTGCAAGAGATCCTCGACCTTCAGGACGCAAAGCAGAAGCTTGCCAGAGAAATCCGATCAAAGGATGCTGCTTTGCTCTCCTTTGCCCGCAAGCTCAGAGAAGCAGAGCAGGTTCTTGATGTCCTAGTCGATGATTACGATGACTACCGCCGCCCTAATCGGTCAAAATCAGGCGATGAACAGCAAGATGGTTCTTCATTCACAACTGTTGCATCTCAATTGAACCTCTCGGATATCATATCATATGCTCACAGAATCAGCTACACCACGTTTGCTCCACCTGAGTTTGGTGCTGGAACGGCTCCTCTGCGTGGTGCCCTGCCTCCAGCCCCACAAGATGAGCAAATGCGTGCTTCACAATTATACACATTTGCTGACCTTGATGTTGGGTTGCCTAAGACAGTGGAGAACAAGGAGAAGACGATTGAGGCCATCATTGAGCCACCACCTCCACAAATTGCTGACCCTCTTGCGAATTTGTCAGGCCTTCTTCCTCCCAATATTACGATTCCTTCAGGGTGGAAACCAGGGATGCCAGTGGAGCTCCCCATGGATATACCTCAGCCACCACCAGGGTGGAAACCAGGGGATCCTATTCCTTTACCTCCTTTTGGATCTCTTCCTGTTCCTCCTAGAGCTGAGGAGCCCCAGCCGAGACCTGTTGCTCCTCAAGGAATGCACAAAGGGACTATACAGGTTCGGCATGTGGATTTGGAGCTGCCTGATAATTTTGATGACAGCAGTGATTCCAGCAGCGATGAAGGAAGCTCCGAGGATGATGATTGAGGTCTGCCTCTGTGAAAATCATGATAAGCATTTGCATTTTATTCAAAATTATTGTTGCTTGTGAATCAAATATCTTATCTAAGGCTTGATAGTGTCCACTGGGTTTGGTTCGATAAATTATGATGTTGCAATGCAATTCGTTGAGCATATATGAATATAAAAGGCTGTTGTTTCTGGAATTTGAGCCCCTGAGTTGGGACTGCATCCTTCTATGATAAGCATCTGTAGGGAAAACTCTGCAGTGCTCTATAGCTTTTAAGTAGAGGGACACATGTTGACTGATTAGTTTATGTGAAACTGTTAATGTTTCAAACTTAAAGTGCTAGTGAAACCACCAAAACTTTAAGTGCTAATTGTCAATGTATGTTTTGCAGGCTGAATTGGTCTTGAAATTTCCAACACTACTTACATGGTCCAGAAATGTTGTGCCAGAAATGTATCTTTTTCTCATGCTGATCTTGAAGAATTCACTGTAGGAAGCTCTGCTGTCCATATACAAAACCGTGAACCAATTCACTGGATCAGCATCTCTAATGTAACACAATTAGAGACATTTACATAATTTTATGTAATCTCTATCTGCAATTACTTTATAGTCCGGCACTGAGTAATAAATATTATATATATATTATTTTTTGGGATGTGGTCAACTAACAAAACTACTGTATCACTACTACACCTTCAAGCGAGCCGTGGTTCTTCTTCTCCCGTTTCCAGAAAGAACAAAGAGAATCCACAAAGCGTGGCAGCGTGGCAGCGTGGCAGGACAGGATTGGCTCCATCCTCCAGTGTGTGGATCCCAGGTTTCCCGCCACCCGCGAAACTCTAGAAAATACCGCACTTCGTCCCCAGACTTGAAAGCTTAAGAACCTTCTGATCTCTTCTAGAAAGGATTCTTCTCAACATTTCTATTTCTTCAGTGAACCACCACGGCTTTATAGATTATAGATACATACGCTTGTTCAGAATATACCGGATAGAGCAGTCGATCGATCGTTGCGAATGGGGAAGTGCTACCCAGTTGTGAGCGCAGAGTACAGAAAAGCTGTAGAGAAGTGTAAGAGGAAGCTGAGGGGACTGATTGCAGAGAAGCACTGTGCTCCGATAGTGCTCCGTTTGGCGTAAGTCCCATCTCTCTATTTCGTGCTCTGATAATCTTTATCGATTCCACAACAAGTGTTACGCGTCTGTAGTCTTAGATTTGGTGCTCAATTTGTATCAGTTGGCACTCTGCGGGTACATTTGATGTGAAGACAAAGACGGGAGGTCCGTTTGGAACAATCCGGCACCCGAAAGAGCTCGCTCATGAAGCAAACAGTGGCCTAGATATCGCGGTGAGGCTCTTGGAGCCGATCAAGGACCAGTTTCAAATCCTATCTTATGCTGATTTCGACCAGGTATAACTTCATTTTGATACATATACCGGTAGCTTAGCTGGTATGAGTTCGAGCTTGATTTTGCTCATTCATGGAATTAGTTGGCTGGTATTGTTGCTGTGGAAGTCACTGGAGGTCCCGAAATTCCTTTCCACCCTGGTCGCCCGGTCAGTGGTCAAACTCAACCTAAAGAAATAAGGATCAAACTTGATCTTGTTAATGTATCTCTGAAGGTGTATTCGCTTTGCAGGACAAGAACGAATCGCCTCCTGAAGGACGACTACCTGATGCTACAAAAGGTAGGTAGACAGACAACCAATGTTAGAACAACCAACACCATTTGTGTTGGATCTTGTTCTCCAAACTCTTCTTTATGGTCGCTCCGACGACCTGCAAGAAGTAAATCCCGGTTTCCCCTTCGATACTTAAGTTAGCCGGAGTTTGTTATAATTGTATGTAAGGTATAAAATGTTGTTGAATTAGTTTGAAGTGAAGGGGGTGAAGATACTTATAGTATTCACCCTTCACCTGATTTGAGTTGGATATTGACCATAGTTATCATCGGTGGCGTCCGGTTGGGTGAGTGGGCTAATCTCGAGTAGAGTGCTACCTGGTGTCTCGTGCCTAGTGAGATTGTGTCTTGTGCCGAAGCTCCATTTCAGGCGTACTAGTAGTCCATTCCTCTTTGTTGGACCTCGAGTCCAGAACCTATCAAAGGGCTGGAATATTCCTAGATGGCGCGCCATTGACGATCTTGGCGCGCCCTTAATAGCACGCTCCTAGCTGACGGGCTCATCTCTTGGGCCTGGAGTCCACTTGCCGATGCCCCAAAAGACAGTATCCATCAATTTGAACTTGCTAACTTAGTATCTAACTCAGGAACGGACCATCTCCGAGACGTATTTGGCCACATGGGTCTGAGCGACAAAGATATTGTTGCCCTATCGGGAGGTCACACCCTGGTCTGTGACTGTAATCAATCTTTCATAGATTTCATATTTCATAACCTCCGAAGGAAGAAATTATTCTAAATGGCGATCCTTTTCGATTATTTCAACAGGGTCGATGCCACAAGGAACGGTCAGGGTTCGAGGGTCCCTGGACTAGAAACCCTCTCATTTTCGACAATTCCTACTTCAAGTAATTAAGAACCTGAAACTCTCCAAACTCCAACGTTATAATCTTCTATTCCATATTGGCACGACTTAACCAAATCTTGGATCAGGGAGCTTCTCTCTGGGGAGAAAGAAGGGCTTATACAGCTGCCCTCTGACAAAGCGCTTGTCGAGGATCCGATCTTCCGTCCCCTTGTCGAACAGTATGCTGCGGATGAGGACACTTTCTTTGCTGATTATGCAGAAGCACATCTTAAACTCTCAGAGCTTGGGTAAGTTGCTAGTAGTCTCTATACTTGTTATACTACATGTTGTTTTTAATCTTTGATGATGATATCGTATGATTTTCAATTCAATTATGGTTTGTGTCTCAGATTTGCCGATGTGGAGTAAAGGTACGGTGGCGATGCCAATATCTTGCATCTCCTTTCTTTGGTCGTGTTTTCGAACAATGTACGAGATAGTTAGTGTCTCCTATATATGAATAAACTCTTTGTTTGACTTTGTATCCATCTTGTTAAAGAGTCCAAATCTTGTAGATGCATGGCTGCATGAATGTAATGATCGGTGCTTTTTTTATTTGGGTAGTTAAAAGAAAGTTGTACTTTCAAAATAATAATGTTCATTTTTGCTTAATTTTAACATAGGTTACACACCAAACTATAGTTATCAGAACCGGACCGGCCATCGAACCAGTGAGGGGTCCGATTCATGGTTTGACCGGTCTAATCCGATCCAATTCGGTTCAGTGTGCGGTTCACTGTTCACAATGGGGGAAATTTGAAAACTTAAAATACATACAGTCTCAAACACAAACATAATTACCTCAAATTACATAGTCTCACACACACAAACTACGTAGTTTCAATATCAAACACACATTACTCTCAATTCTCAAACACAATAGTAGTGAACTGGTTTAACTAATTGGTTTGTGCAGAACCCAAAATCGGAAAACCTAAAAAAAAACGGCCGAAAAAACCGAAAACAAAAACCAGCTGGCCGATTTTCTAAAAACTTACTGGTTCAACCCGATTCATTTGTAAAACGGTCTTTTAATTGAATCAAATCAGACAGAGGTCCGGTTCCCAATCGGATCACCGGTCCGGTCCAGTTCTGATAACTATGCACCAAACCAAACGGAGATAGATAAAAAAAAATTCTCATAATAGATATGTTTAATTCTTAATGCATCTTTAGTGTATCCTTAATTCCTTATTTTCACACTATAGAAAGTGTAATCGACGTGCCTCCTTACTTTCTTTTTTTTTTTGTCACTATGTGCCTCCTTACTATAAAGTGTTATTTTCTCATACCAAAACAATTATTGATTTTTATTAAAAAGAATATTTTTAATGGACTTATTATTTTTAGTATAATGTTATAAATGGGCCAAAGATTGGGCTAACGAATGAAATGTGCACTATCGTATGGACCATCGTAATTCGTACACATACACCAGGTGTAGAGAAATAGTAATACCTTTAGAGGTCAGTGGAACAAAAAAAAAGAAGAAAAAAAACACACCTCGTGGACGAACATGATTAGAGCAGCAAGGCAAGGAACGATAAAATTCGGAGCTCCGAATGCAGAAAACGGGTCGAGCCAATCGTAAGGAAGGAGAGAGTAACGGACGGTGTCGATTGATATTGATAAGATCGCAGACTCTCATCTCCATCGTCACCTTCGTCCCTTCTTCTCCAGCGTTCGATCTCCTCTCTCTCCTCCCCTCCTCTCCTCCCATCAAATCTCCATCTCCAGACCTTCGCCCTTTTTTTAAACTACTCCTTTCTATCTACGTCTCTCCCGCGCCAATTACAAACCAGAGGTAACTCTTATTTCTTCTTCCCTCTCATTCTTTCTCTGCGCCTGAGCTAGGTTTTAATTTTCATGGCCGACGTTCGGATTTTGAGGATTTGTTCAGGCGGACGCGATGGCGGATACTCCGGGGAGTCCGGGAGCGAGCCACGACAGCGGCGACCACAGCCCCGGACGCTCCAACGTCCGAGAGCAAGACAGGTACCTCCCTATCGCCAACATCAGCCGCATCATGAAGAAGGCCCTACCTGCCAACGGCAAGATCGCAAAGGATGCCAAGGAGACCGTTCAGGAATGTGTTTCTGAGTTTATTAGCTTCGTCACCAGCGAGTGAGTGCTTCGATTCGATTTCGGTTTTGGACGGCAGTCAAAATATCTTCTTTTTGCTTGATCCGGCTGTTGTTTTACTTTCTAGGGCGAGCGATAAGTGCCAGAAGGAGAAGAGGAAGACCGTTAATGGGGATGACCTGCTCTGGGCTATGGCTACTTTAGGGTTCGAGGAGTACATCGATCCGCTGAAGATTTACCTCGCCAGATACAGAGAGGTAAGAGGACTACTACCTACTGGTTGTAAATTTTTCAACTTTATTGGAATTGGCTAACGAGATTTGACCATTATGGTTAATGGAATATTGACGTGTTCATATTTGGATTTGGGGGATTTGTTCTAAATTGATTCTAGAAAATTGACTGATCTGTGTCTTCTTCTTTGTACTGGAACTCTTCTCATGTCTTGAACTGGTTACTGCAGATGGAGGTTAGTACTTTTCCTTGTCTTGCGTCATGGTTATACTTGTGTATCCATCTATTTGATCTGTATTGGTCTGCCTTTCTATAGGGAGACACCAAGGGTTCAGCTAAAGGCGATTCATCGGGTAGAAAAGATGCTGCTGCAACTCAGCACATTCAAAATGCTCAGGTAGCGTGCTCTCACAACTTCTTGCGTGTTCAGTATTATTTCTAGATTTGATTGGCTTTGAACCTGAGTCACCTTACCTTCGCTTCTTCATTGATTGGGTAAATGTGTCAGCTTGCTCATCAAGGTTCATTCTCTCAAGGCATGATTTATCCAAACTCTCAAGTAATAATCCTTCCCTTTTCTTCTCCCAGAAATATTCTAACTACAGACGATTTTAAAGCAACATGAGCTGTATAATATCTCTCTGATACGTGGTATTTCTATCATACATTACACTTCTATGCAGCTAAAATTATGTGGAAGTCATGACTTCACCTTGCTGTCACACAAGGGTTAAATCTAGTGCATTTGTAGTTTCATGTTGATTTTAGTCTCTGGGCCTTTTCCTTTTTGTTATGTGGATGAGAATCTGTCTTCCTAAACATGTAATGGCTTAACAAATAAAAGGTCACAGCACTGTATCTATTGGAAGATCTGCTAACACTAAAGAAAAAGAAAAACGTCCTTTAAACTTCATGTACAAAGAGCTCCCCCACAGAGTTTGAAAGAGAAGTGTTTGGTCTGGATCCAACTGTTAACTGTTGCAAACGGAGGTTTAGTTAATAGTAAAAGATCAACTCATATAAACGAGCAAAATTTTCTTTAGCAACAAGCTTTTAGAAAGCAAACTGCACTACTTCTGTGACCTAGTAGATCCAACTTCCAAGGAGCTGAGTTGATTTGGTAAAGGGGAAATTTCTGCAGTAGATTAGATTCACAGAAACTTTTGTCTTGTTCATGAATCATGGCCGAACTTCTGTGAAGATGATGAGTATAGATACAGGTTGTGCAATAATCGTTCTGTAACTTTATGTATTGATGGTGACTCATTATTCCTTAGTAGTAAGAGGTGTATAATAGCACATGTTGGGGACCCAGTAAAGACTTTATGCTGTTAATGATTTGCCTGCTCTCCATCTATAATTTAGTTATTCTGTCAATTCTGTTATTTCTACAAAATTTTGGTTGTCGGTTTCCTCAGTTATTTTACTAGATTTCAATTTGCAATTGCTTCCATTGGTGTGTGCTTGTTCATGTAGATGTCTGCCTTCTACTGAAACTAAGATACACGTTTTTCATTGTCAATTGGTGTTGCAGAATCAGCATATGATGCTTCAGATGCCAGGAACAGAATAGAAGGCCTTCTCATCGGATCCATGTAGTACGTACTATAAGAAGTCAGTGTTTCCTCTATCTATCTATCTATGATTCCATTCAACTATCTTAGCTTGAGACATGGTGGTGGGTAAGGGTGTTTTTTTCTTTCCTTTTTTTAATGCGTAGTGTCCTACTCCTGACAGAGACAATAAATATTGAGAGTTGATTATATTTCAGTAGATATAGATTGTGATTGTGTATTTGATGATGTGTCTATTGATGTCGGTGAGTAATGTATGACTTGGTTTCAGCCTACGTCGATGACCCAACCTGAGTCCTGCCTGACATTATGTCTCTGAAATCACGACAAAGTGAAATAAAAGAAACATGACGCTACTTGTGAGTTATATAATATATACCAAGTTGACAGCAAACTATACATAGGCTGGCCGGTTGACAAAATCATTTCTCATATGTTTATTTAGGGATAAAATCTCGCTATCTGAGATTTTTTAAAACAAATACACAGTTTAAGATTTTATTTTCATTATTTAATATTTTTTAGATGTTTATAAATTATAACAGATCTCATTTTTTTCTTTTCAATTTTGTGACTCATTTTTAGTATATTAACAGATAAAATAAGTCAGTTATTATATTATAATTATAATTATAAATAAAAGTAAAAGTGAAATGTCTAATACAAATATTTAAAATATAGGGTTAAATATCAAGTAGTTACCTGAACTTTGGACGTTTTGCAATGACCTACTCGAACTTTGAAAATTCAAAACGGGTTGCCTCAACTTTGAAGAATGTGCAAATAACTATCTCCGTCCAATTTCCAACGACTTTCCAATTGGACGGAAAATGTCCGATGACAGTTAACGGAAAATTGGACGGATATAGCTATTTGCACCTTCTTCAAAGTTGAGGTAGCTCGTTTTGAATTTTCAAAGTCCGGGTAACTTGTTGCAAAACGTTCAAAGTTCATGTAGCTACTTGGTATTTAATCCTAAAATATATTGCAACAAAAGCAAATATTTGGCATCGGAATGACGTCTGAAAGTAAAAGATCATTTCAAATACCCATTTGCAAAAATGTGTAATCTCAATTAAATTTTTATCTCTTAGCTTAATAGCCAATTGTTTTGGGGATTTTAGGAAGAGTAATATTAAAATATAAAAAAGGTTGTGTTATATCATATATGTACACAATATTATTAATATTAGATGGATCGATATCTTCAGCTTAATGAATTACCAGAAATTTACTTTATAAAGAGAGGGTAAGGTAAACTGCTCTACCTTTACCAAACACATGAAACTGCATACACCAAATCAAGCCTCTAATTAGACGACTGCTTAGACAACTTCTTTCTAAACTTCCCTGGGGATTTCGTTTTGTTTCTCATTCTCCATGCAATTTCATGCTGCTGGAGCATCCGAATCTCCGGCAACCCTCCGACCGGTAAACAGAAACACCTCTTATTACAGGCTATGTCGAGCCCATCACGACAAGTGTTCGGACCTTACAAACACTCTCCAGGATCAGTAATCTTAGTAATTTTGTTTGTCGTGTTATTCATTTCCGGCATGTCCTCTTTGTTGTTATTCAAATGTTACATGCGGCGACGGCAGCGACAACGTCAGACCGACACCTCAATAAGACCACCCTCCGATTCATTCAGTGCGAAACACCGGACCGGCCTGGACCCCTCAACGCTCGCGGCTTTCCCTACACTGGTCTACGGAAACGTGAAACACCTTCGACGAGAAAACCTCGACCTAGAGTGCGCGATTTGTCTGTCGGAATTTGTGGACGAAAGTGTTCTCCGCCTCATGACGATCTGCTACCACGTGTTCCACCAAGAGTGTATCGATATCTGGCTGGAGGACCACACGTCGTGTCCTGTCTGTCGAGCGAATCTCGATTTTCCGCCGGAGAAGGTTCGGGAGAGGTTTCCGGAGGCACTGGTTCCGGGCGACGTCTCTGCAGACACGCAAGAGGAAAGCGCGGCGGCGATAATGTCGGAGGATGCGGTCAGAGTCGAGATTGGTGACGACGATGTGAAAGAGAAAGTGAAGATGTGGAGTGGAGAACAACCGGTGACGATGGCGGATCATAGAGATGAGGAGAGGTATCCTAGGTGGCACTCGACTGGACATTCGTTTGTCGTCGGTCAGAACCGGATAGGGAGCGAGTGCAGGTTCACGTTGAGATTGCCGGAGAAAATGGAGGATACGAGTCACGGTGGAGGAAACGTAGATTCTGGAGGTAGTGGAGATTGCCGGACGGAACAGAGTGTACGTCGGAGTCTGCTAGGTTCTGCCGGTGACTCCAAATGAAGTGATGCTTAGATTAGTTTTTATTTTCTTATTATTCAGTTGCTCATAAAATTGAATCTTTCTATCATTCAGTAGAATTATTTTATTGAAATGAAAAGAAGCCCACAACCTTAACTTATTTGTTAGATAATAAAATTATAAATTGAGTATTTACATAAAAAACTACTAAACTGGTATCCGAACTTGTGGGTAATTAGCAAGTAGGTACTTAATTTTTTTTTACAGCAAATAAGTTATTGAACTTTCTTAAATAAGCAAATAGGTACCTACCGTTAATTTCCGTTAAGAATAAACAGAAAATATCACGTGAAGAGCAAATAGATACATGAACTTACACGAATGAGCAAGTAGGTACCTGAACCGGTTCAGAATCTATTCGGTCAAACCACTTTATTTATTTATAAAAAAATATGGTTTATACTTTATATACCAAACACATGCATGACTCAACTCCAGACGTTTTCGGTGCATCAATGAACACTCCGAGAATGTCTAGAGTTGAGTCATGCATCTGTTTGATATATAACCCTATATTTTTTTTTAAAATAAAATGGTTCGACCGAACCGATTCAGGCACCTACTTGCTCATTCGTGTAAAGTCCAGGTACATGTTTGCTCTTCACGTGATATTTTTTGTTTATTCTTAACGGAAATTAACGGTAGGTACTTATTTGCTAATTTTCATAAGTTCATCTACTTAGTTGCTACAAAAAAAAACTTAAGTACATACTTGCTAATTACATACAAGTTTGGGTACCAGTTTGATAGTTTTTCTGACATAATATGGTTTTAAAAATTGGTCGGGAGATCAAGAGCAAGACCAACTTCTAAAGAGTGTCTTGATCTCCCAAACAATTTTTAAAAAATATTTACAAGTTTTTTAAAATATATTTTATCATCTATCTAATTTAAGTTTACATTTACATTTTAATAAATATTTTTAACTCTAAATTCTTTTTTCAAGTAAATAAATGTTGCCACATTGCACAAATCAATAACCAATTAAAATACAAAACAATAATAAATAAGTAGTTTAAATAAAGAAAAAAATGTTCAAATGTAGAAAATAATTTATTATGTGTTTCATATTTGTAACTCAAATAAATTTTATATGGTTTCGTTGATTTGATTTGATTTGATTTTTTTTATTATATTCTAATATTATTTTTTTATATTGTCATGTGTATTTCTAAATGGATAGCAAGTTTATTTTCTTGTGAAAAATATGTTTATACAGAAAGTAGAATCAGTTACTTGAGTCTTGAGGGAGGAAAATTAGAAGGGAGGTTAATGATTTTATTTTTATTTTACTGATTAAAATTATCTCATTCATAAGTAAGATGAGGATTCAGTACATGCGTATCAATTCTAAAACCCTGTGGACCGTATATATCTCAACATGTTTAAATAATCTCATCCGTCCATAAGAAATCAGAGGCACAGATCCATCAGATTAGATGAGTCTTGCCGCACTCTATCTTTAAATACTAGCAGCTATATCTTCTTCTCCGTTTCCGTCAGCCACCGCCTCCCAAGTATTTATTTATTCTCTCTTTCCACTTCCATCCCCTCTAAATTTCTCCAGCAGAAAGAAAATCGATGATCCTAGGAAGAAAGTTCTGAAAGAGTATTCGATTGAATTTCCATAAGAATTGAGGTCTTCGATTCCTCGAAGACCGATCAAGGCAGAGAATTCAGGTACTGCAACTCAGATGATCCATTCTAGAAGTTATATATGGAGAACTACTTGTGTTGAATTATTATTATATATTAAAAAGTTTATGCTTATTTGATAACTTCTGGCGCCGAATGCCAAATTTTTATCTCTGGTTCATGAGTTTCTTCACTTTACTATAAACATAATTGCTTTTTTCGTTACATCATCGAGTTCTCGATGCTCTGTTTCCTTGGAGAGATTTCACCATGTAGTGGAGCATGCGTGCGATGATACTTTTTTCTTTTTTCGAACTTTGTTGCATCTTTTGATTCAATGATGTTTAAAGGTTGGATTTTTTAGAGGTGACAGCAGTATTAATTGTCTCCTTTCTTGACAGTAAGTGTTCCACCAGATCATACATATTTTCAATAACAAATTTCCACATTCATTCGTTTGTTTGTAGATAACGTAACAGTATTGCCTATGGAAAATCGTGGACAGAAGCGAACCGAAGTGGTAGACGAACTGCCTGCTGATAAACGTGCTTGCAATTCGTTAGATTTTAGGCCGAGCTCATCAAATTCCTCTGTACAGACTGAGGGTAAATCATCCGACTCAACAGTACAATCCCATGAAGCAGACATGGAGACTTCATCAACTGCCTCGGCATCAATCCGATCAGAAGGTGAAGGAGAGAGGGAATACCTATCATGTGATTCTGATGATGCAGAGCTGAGGTATAGTGGTCTCCGTGAGTACCACAGGAATCAATATCAGGGGGACCATTTTAAGTTAAAAACTATTCTCTCATGCTTGTCTGAAGAAACCGAAGCTGATGGGCAATTAGCAGCACTTACAGAGCTCTGTGAAGTATTATCCTTTTTCACAGAAGAATCATTTTCAAGCACATATTCAAATACACTTGCCCCGATCCTTGTAAAGCTCACCAAGCATGAGAGCAATCCTGAGATAGTGCTCCTTGCTCTAAGGGCAATAACTTATCTTTGTGATTTGTTGCCAAGTTCTTCAGGTTTCCTTTTTCGATATGGTGTTATTCCTGCTCTATGCGGGCGGTTGATGGAAGTTGAGTACTCGGATGTAGCTGAACAGGTACCTCATTGTCATTTGTTCTAGTATTTTAAATGGAACAGTGATTCTACCGCAGAAACTTAATTTTTCTCTTACATACTTGATATAGTGTTTGCAAGCTCTTGAGAAAATATCGCGTGAACAACCACTGGCTTGCTTACATTCTGGTGCAATAATGGCTGTGCTCAGCTACATTGACTTCTTCTCAACAAGTGTACAGGTTGCATTGATTGCCTTTGCTTATGCTAAATGATATATTATTTTGCTTTTGCTGATGTTTATGTAAATGATAATTTTTCTCCTCCATGTTGTTTTGCTGTTTTGTTTTAGCGGGTAGCACTGTCCACTGTGGTGAATATCTGTCAGAATCTCCCTCCTAAATGTCCAATACTTTTCATCATGGATGCAGTTCCACTGCTTTGCAATCTCCTACAATGCGAGGATAGACAGGTAGGCGTGGTAAACTTTTCTTTCAGTCTTCAGAATTTTTTATATAATTATAATTGACTTGTGATTTAATTGATTTTCAGCTCGTTGAAAGTGTGGCTATTTGCTTGATTAAGATAGTTGATCAAGTATGGAAGTCTCCAGAGATGCTGAATGAACTTTATAAGCATGGGCTGATCAATCAAGTTATAAATAGGATCAAATTGAACAGACACACCATGTTATCGCAGCCAGTTTACTTTGTAAGTGATTAGAGTAGCTCCTGTTGGAAATAGAGAGTGACTAATAAGGAAATGCTGAGATTTTTATACGTTTGGCAGGAACTTTTTGGAGTGCTCATGAAACTAGCTGCAGGTTCTACATCTGCTTTCAAGACTCTACATGAGCTTAATATTTTCAACCTTTTGAAAGATGTGTTATCTGCCAATGAGATCTCTCTTGCCATGTCCTCCCCTCACCTAGCAAGTGGACATTATGCACAGGTTGGATATTATCCTCATTTATTGATTTGCTTTCTTTAATGGCCCCTCCTGAGTATCGGTGCTTCCTTAGTATCTGTACTGCATGCTCTAGTTTGCCACTTAAGAGATATTTGTACTGCAGGCGCAATCTTACCACTAGCTACCTTTAAGATTATTAGAGATATTTAATAAGCTGATAATTGGGTAGCACTTTTGGATATGATGTTTTGGCCAAAGCTCACTTTTGCAAAAAGTTTCTACCTCGATATTGCAATAGTCTGTTACTGAATTTACATTTAGGATCACTAGAGATATTTTACATGCTGAGAGTTGTGTGTCACTATTAGATATATTTACATGTGCTGTTGAAATAATGGTGTCTGGTCAAAGCTCAATTTTGCAATAAAAATTCTACATTGACAATGCAATAGCTTGTAGAAAGCTGTTGTGCAATTCTCTAGAAGGAAATCTTTTTATCAGCAAATCTAAATTGAGTTCAACTTGGTGCGACAAGCCCTTTTCAGTTTGTGCAAAGAGTAGAGGAACCTGATTTTTGTTGTTGCATTAATCAATTGCAAGTTGTTTTTCTTGATTGACCAAGGGAGTGAAACTCTGTTTTGTTTTAGAATTACTGTTTAACTTAATCCTTCACCTACAATATCAGGATCTAATAATAGAAATACTGAGTTTCCTTTGTGTGATCTGGTTATAACCACAGGTACAGGATGTTCTGCTCTTGTTGAAAGAGCTTCTTCCTTACTCGGCCAATAGAGGGGATATTGAGCAGGTTTCAGAAAAGGAGGCTTTTTTAGCAAATAATCCCGAATGCTTGTGGAACTTTGGGACCAATATACTTCCTTTGCTGATTCAGGTTAGTAATTTTTAACCTCCGAAAAAGTATAATTCCAATCCCTTTACAGTGTCTAATTATTATCCTGTTTTCACAGATGGTTAACTCCGGTGCGAACGTAGCTGTAGCATACAGCTGCTTATCTGTCATCAGAAATTTGTTTTCTTTGAGCACAAGTAACGTTCTTGTTCAAGTGCTTAGTAACTGCAATACTTCGAGGTGCATTTGGCCATTCATTTAATGCAAATAATCCTGTTCTTTGGTAGTCCAATTAGAACGAAATTCTTGGCTAGAATTTAATTCCTTTTTAATCTTGCAGTTTTCTAGCTGGAGTATTCATTCGAAAAGATAAGCATGTTCTGATGATGGCGTTGCAAATTGCCGAAACATGTTTAAAGAAGCTTCCTGATGTGTTCTTGAATTCCTTCATGAAGGAGGGTGTCTTTTTTGCAATTGATTCACTCTTGCAACCTGAAGAGACCTCCAGTAAGTTATTTCAGTCATTTTCTGGAAGCAGCCAGTTTTTTCTTGCCTTTAGTCCAAGGGTCCCTACAAGGGCCAAGCTTAGATGCTTGTGCTTCGCTTTTGATACTGCTCAGCCCACTTCATCCTCTGAAGCACCACCTTGCAGTCTGGAGAAGGATGCAGTTCTTAATCTTGCAAAGCACATACGAACGAGTTTCTTCCCTCCAGAAATTTGCAGCTCTGGTGGAGCATTAACTGATGTTCTGCAGATGCTCCGATCATTTTCAACTGATTTGATGAATGTGTCCAAGAATGAAGATTCTATGCTGACTGAAGACAAGATTTACCCTCTTTTAAGTCAAATTGTGGAGAAGATCACTAGCAAAGAACCCATTTCCACATTTGAACTAATTGAGAGTGGAATCCTGAATTCACTGGTGAATTATTTATCTTTCTGTGAAAAAACTGGAGTTGATGGTCAATTTTGCAGCATGGACGTTGTAGAGAAAAGATTTGAGAGACTTGTTAATCTGTTATTGCCATTGTCGGACAACCACTCTGAAGATATTCCTCTGCTGGTTCTAGTAAGGAAATTACAGAATGCACTATCTTCTCTTGAGACATTCCCCATAGTTTTGACTCATGGGTCCAAGATAAGAAATTATTATGCTACTGTACCATATAAACGGGCCATACCATATCCTAGCTTTAGAGTCCGCTTTGTAAAGGAAGAAGGGGAGGCATGCCTATCTGATTACTCTCAGGATGTTCTAGTTGATCCTTTCACATCTTTGGATGCTGTTGAAAGATTTCTGTTCTCTAAGGTCATGCAAAAAGGAAGTGAGAGTATCGAAGATGATACATCTGAAGAGCAACCTGAAGAAGATGAAAATCAGGATTTTGACTATAAAGATATGCAGGTTAGCATGCTAATAGTTATTGATTGATTTTTACTGTGAAAGAATACTGTGCACACAAGACTAAATACAAGCATTAAACATTTAGCTTATTTCACACCTATTATGTTGCTCTGTAGGAGGGCGATGCTTCTCTATCACAAGCACAACCTGAACAAGCAGATGGTCATTTATCAGAAACTCAACCTGGAGTAGGAGTTGCAGAAAAACAATCTAATTCCACAGAACCTTCTTCGGTTGAAGTTGCTGGAGTAAGTCTTAAGTCATTTGATTTGATTTCTTTTGAACTATGTTGAAGGTGATAGTTGTCCCTCAACCACTTTGCTTTGGAATTATCTGATTGAATTAGTGACAATGAGATATTTTTTCTTTAAATCATCTCTCCACCCCCTGTTTCCATTCCCTGTCCTTTTTTTTGGCCTTCTAGTTCTATGTACTTCACATCAATTATTTGGGACAACTCGGCCTTGGGCTCTGAAGTCTTATTTGCTCCGCATAGTATATTCCTGTCTTATAAGGTTCATTAAGTTACTCAGATTGTTGTTACTTCAATTATTTCAGGTCTCTCAAGTGATGGCCGCTGAGGTGGATATCAAAATGACAGACTGTCCTGTATCCTCCGACAACTTTGATTCTATCTCAAAGTTGATACTTTACTTAAATGGACAGCAGCTGGATGAAACACTTACCCTCTATCAAGCCATTCTAGAACAACAAATGAAAAGGGAAGGTGGCATGGTTGCTGGTTCAAAATTCTGGACACAAGTTTACACTTTAACATATGGGATGGCTGTTAAGCATCAAAATTGTAATGGGTTTGTGGATTTGGCTGAAAACCCATCTCCTTCAAAGAGAAGTGAAGGCATACCTCAATTATCCTGCCTATCAATTGCTTCTGACCTGGAAGAGTATAGCTCTGTTTTTGATATCTTGATATTGCTGAAGAGCATGAACTTATTGAATAAGCTGGCATATCAACTGGCTTCACGACAGAGCATGTCATCTTTTGCAGAAGAAAGAATCGACAACCTTAACTACTTGAAGGCAGTGTTTCCTTCTCTGACAGAAAATGAGTTTGTGAACAAAAAATTAACAGAGAAACTGGAACAGCAGCTGCGCGATCCTTTGGTTGTATCCACTGGTGCTATGCCCTTGTGGTGCGCAAAGCTGTTGTCTTCCTGCCCTTTCTTGTTCAGTTTTGAGTGTAGATCCAAGTTCTTCAGGTTAGCTGCTTTTGGCCAGTCCCAAGCTGCACACTCTCTAGGAAACGGTAGCAGCACAACAGTTGGTTCAAGTGAGAGAAGGCGCATTGTTGGGAGTCCTTCTAGGAAGTTTATAGTTCATCGGGACCGTATTATGGACTCTGCTGAACAGTTGATGCAAAGCCCTGCTAGTAAGGGAGGGGCCCCACTAGAAGTACAATTCAACGATGAAGTAGGTACTGGCCTGGGACCCACATTAGAGTTCTTCACTTCAATTAGCCACGAATTTCAGAAACTTGGCCTTTACATGTGGAGAGGGGATCATCAACATTTTGCTTCCACGGCAGGAGGAAGATCCAAGGCCTTGGATTCTGATTTAGTGTCATGTCATCTTGGACTCTTTCCTCGCCCCATTTCTCCTGACTTATTTGCAGATGATAATAAGCAATCTGCTGAAGTGATAAGCAGATTTTTCCTTTTGGGAAAGCTTGTGGCAAAGGCTCTTCAAGATAGGAGATTTTTGGATTTTCACTTCTCTAAATCCTTCTACAAACTCATCATCGGGCAGGTAAGTTTTCACAATATTTGAAAATTTTCTTTTGATTTTATAAAATTGGTACTTAATTTTGTTCTCTTCTCTTATGTTATGAAGGAGCTTTGCTTGTTCGATATCCTCTCCTTTGATCCCGAGCTTGGTAGGACAATGCTGGAGTTTCAAGCCCTAGTTAATAGGAGGAAATCAACAGAGTCTGTCCAGAACTGTGTTTTGTGCTTCAAGAATATGAGTATTGAGGATCTTTGCCTTGATTTTACTCTCCCTGGATATCCTGATTATGTTCTTTCCTCGAATCCTGATCATACACTGGTACGTACAGCTATCCACTCGAGTGTGTATATGTTCTTCCCAACTTGCAGATCTCGAAACCCATTTTCTCTTTTTGTGTCTATTTTAGGTAAATATAACCAACTTGGAGCAGTACGTTTCACTTGTTCTAGATGCAACCATCAGAACCGGAATATCTAGACAAGTTGAAGCTTTCAAATCAGGATTTAATCAGGTAATATCCATATCTACATTATTAATATCCTGCCGGAGTTAGAAATTTGCCATCTTAACCGAAAGTGGTGTTCTTGTTCAGCTGCCTTTGTCACTTTAGCATTTCCTTGTAAACTTTTAGGTGTTCCCGATTCAAAATCTTGAAATATTCAGTGAGGAGGAGGTAGAGCGCTTGTTATGTGGAGAACAAGAGTCTTGGACTGTAAGCATTTGCCCTTGATGATGACTGTAGTTTCTTTCTGCAGTATTATTACTTATTTGATCCGCTTTGTATGTGTACAGCTCAGCGAACTTCTGGATCATATCAAATTTGATCATGGATATACAGCAAGTAGTCCACCCGTTTTATACGTTAGTTCCTCCCCCTCCCTTTAACAAACCTGCTTCCTTAAATTATGTCAATCATACCTCTGTCAACTAACATATTTGTGGGATGCTCAGTTGCTGGAGATCATGCTAGAGTTTGATGAAGAACAGAGACGGGCATTTGTGCAGTTTGTGACCGGGGCACCTCGGCTACCTCCAGGAGGTTTAGCATCCCTCCACCCGAAGTTCACAATCGTTAGAAAGGTATATTCAAGATCATATTCTTCTACAATAAGAATGATTCATTTATTCTAGAGATATAAATTTAGGCTTCCTATCTACTAAAACTGTTTTTTCCCCCTTTGTTTTGGTTTTCTCAGCACTGCAGCAATGCGGCTGATGCTGAGCTACCGAGCGTGATGACATGTGCCAATTATTTGAAGCTGCCTCCTTACTCTTCTAAAGTAAGTGAAATTGCTCTCTTGTGCTCTTTCCCAAGTTTTCTCAATCTTCTATGCTGCGGAATTGTTTTGGTTTTGCAGGAGAAAGTGAGGGAGAGGATGTTATATGCAATAAAAGAAGGGCAAGGCTCTTTCCACCTCTCCTAAGAGTCTCTGAGGGTGTGGGAAAAGAAAAGGGTAAGACTCTGTACATCTGTGATTATTATTAAGGTCTCAACATAGGTAGTAGAAGAAGATGGCTGATGGATGATGAATGGTGTTTTTCGTTCAAGGAATCGTGTTGACCGAAGCAGAGCCTTGCTAACAAGGTTCTCATAGGTAGGTGAAGGCAGGTTTAGAAGTTTTTTTTTCAGTTGAAGGGTTCTGCTTTAGTTTGGCCTGCACAAGGTTCCATGTACAGTAAGTAATAAGTCGGACATTACCTTTGTTTCTTTTCTTTCTAGTAATAATAATTATCTGCATCCAATGCATCATTTAACCAATCAGAATCTTTAGTCAAGTGTTAAGACAAACTTGAACCCCAAGTAAGCTCAGCTCAGCCTTTCGACCTAGACGATTGGATCCGTGACTGTGAGTAAGAAGAAGATAGCACCTGCAACTCGAGACAGCAAAAACCCATCACATAAAACACTGCATATTCTCTCCCATACATGATTTGGAAGTAACTAAGATTACCTCCATTGCAATCTAATCTAAACAAAGATAATTCTATTGGATTAAATTAGATAATGATATGTGTCGGAAATCCGACAATTCAAAGGTTGAAAATTAATTCTAGAGCTTGAGTTTAAAAATAATTTTTATTTAAGTAAAATTTCGTAACGTGCTAGTTAACAAATAGGGTGCAGTATCACTTTGCCCCTTCATATTCGAGCTCAAATTGTGTTTCCTTTCTAATGTTTATAATCGTTTCGGTCATTAATGTTTGACAATCTATCGTTTCATTTCGTCCTTAATAAAATACATATGTTTTGAAAATTGTAAAAATATATAAAAAAATCTTTTAAAAATATTATAAGTTAATCCTTTCAAAAAATTTCAAATGTTGTAGTCTGAGTCCTGATCAAATCGATATTTAATTGAGCCTCAATTGAAGGGTATCAGGTCTTGATCTTGACCTAAATTTGTTCGTTCACCCATGGGGTTAGTTTGGGTTATGGGTTAGTTTGGGTTAAGAGCTAGACCTGGTCACCCACCCATAAGGGGTTTGACCACCTAAACCCAAACCCTTTTAATTGGGTATGAATCGAATCTCGATCAAATCGGGGTTTAATTGCAATATTTAAAAAAGTTTAAAAGGGTTACATTGTACTATTTTTAAAAGTATTATGTTATTTCTGCAATTTTAAAAACATATTATGTTAAAAAATCTGAATGGAAAATTTGACGGAAGATATGGTAAAATCTTAAGGACCAAAACTTTCAAAATCAAATATTAGGGGGGAAACTCGATTTTGGTTTAAACATTAGAGTGCAAAGTGGTATTTTATACTTTAACAAACACAAACTGAGGAGACCATATACCTGATATGTCTTTGGACCCTTCTTTAGGAGGTAACCAACCGAATTAAGGTTTTCAACAAAGGTGTCAATATCTGGAACTCTCAGGCTGATCCTATCTGCTAAACTGTATATCTCCTGCAGATGAACACGTAAAGCATTCCAACCATGTATATTTATACACCTTAAACTTGTAACACAAGACAGGAAGATCATATTTTTTTAGATCTTTTTGAGGAAACTTACCGATATCGTGAAGCAATCCTTCTGAAGCAATTCCGACTGCTTATTGAGTTCACCCAGAAACCGCTTTGCCTCTTTCTGTTGGCTCATCCCCCCACTTCTACCAAAATCCACGAAACCATGTTCGTCCACATACTTGTCATACAAGGATTCTTTCATTATTTCCACAACATCCTGTAAATGCAATCAAATTCATAATGCTTCATAGTCCATGATAAAAGATTCATACACTCACTCTACTTCAACTTAGTTGAGGTGAGAAAGCACCATTAGCAGAAAGTGAAAGTGAACCTCCACAAAGAGAATGTAAAATTTTACCAGAGCATCCTGGGCAGTAATTTCTTCTCTTAGTTCAAGCCGAGCTCGAGCCTGTGCTAGCCTCACTAGACTTTCCAGTTGCCTGGCTGTGATTGGTGTGCTATCTGCTGAAGTGCCGTGATCTCTTAGTTTCAGGTAAAACTTCTTTAGAATTTCTGCTGCAGCTCCCGACATTCTTTAAAAAAGAAAACAAAAAAAGAGTTCATTCTTTCTTGCAGAGGAAGAAATTCCGTTGCTTGCATTGGGAACTTTCATTAGATCAAAGTACCTGGGGAAGACGTATGATCTTGCATAGGCAATATACTTGCGAAGAAGTTGTGCAGGCAATGGAACAAAATCATTGCTCTCTTTAGGATCAAGTCTTAATCTTGAAACTAATGAGCCACTTTTCACACTATGATCCATTGCCCCGGTGTTTTCCAATGCTGCACTTGATGATGATGCATGAGTCCAATCTTCAGAAGAATTAACTTAGTCAGTGTGCCTAGTACAGATTAATCAACAGTGATACTATGCACAAGATCTTCAATGAGAGAGAGAGGAACCTGTACGCATCTTTTTAGCAACTGGTAAGTGCTCTCCGTACCCAGTATGAAGCTGTGATTATGATACCAAAGTTACGATATTCCTTGCTAAAGATTATTCAATGGAAACAGAAGTAAGCACATCATTTACCCTACTGATCCAATTAAGATATATCAAATCACAGTTTTTAGAGTAAATTCTAAAAGATGCCAGTGTAATGACACTTTATACAACAGTGCAAAAATAAATAGTCAATGCCAATTTTCACCTTCATTAGGAATAATTTCAAGCAATTCTATGAGAAATCAATGGCGATAGCAGCTCTATTTACTGCTAGATAAAATTTCCGTCTCTAGAGTAGAGCATATTAAGGATATAACTAGTGAGGAGAACTTACTGACATGATGTGCTCCGACAGTCGCTTATCTAGAAGTTCATCAGGTTTATCAAGTAAAATGAAAACTAAATCAAACCGAGAAAGCAGAGCGGCACTCATTTTCAGATTCTCATTTACAGTCTTTGCACGGCTGCGGTTCAAACATGAAAACATGTTAATCTAAAATAAAGGACAGTGACAAAGAATGTAGCATCAAAGGTAAGAGAGTTCAGAGTAAAAGATTTTGGAAGAAAGGTTTCATGTAAATGCCAAGAAATCAAAAATCTAACACCACATTCTCGGAAATTAGAAGATATATACTTATAATGCCCGCCAACTGGGTTTGCTGCTGCTAAGACTGTAGTTCGGGCTGATAAACTTGCTACCAGTCCAGCTTTTGCAATGGAAACACACTGTTGTTCCATGGCTTCCAGTAAGGCCTGGCATACCAAAAATTAGCAATTCCTAATAACCTTACAAACTAGACAGGTGAACATTAAGGAAAGGCTAAGAAATTAAGAAAACCTGATGTTCTGCTGACATCTTGTCAAACTCATCAATGCAACATAATCCACGATCCGCAAGTACCATTGCACCTATTTGGAGGTGAGGTGAAACAGCAAGGATTTCATCCATGTAAGATCTGGAAGCTACGTATATCATTTGGCAAAACTCAAAAGTACCAGTATCAAGTAAATTCTTTGTTGGTAATTGTTTCCTCATCTAATATAGACTTTTGAAGTGACAAATACAAATTATAAACCATTCAAATATTTCCACACACGTACATTTGCAGTTATTTTAACCATCAATAACCATGAGATTAGTCAGCTAAGTCAAAGGGGTCAAATGTCCATCATTGTTCAGGAAAATGGCACAATAGAGAAATAGTAGTACCTGCCTCAAAGGCATAGTCACTTGTCATGGAGTCTTTCACAACAGCAACAGTAAGGCCGGCATTGGTTGTTCCATTACCACACACATATATCCCCCTTGGAGAAACAGCAGCTGCTGCTTGAAGTAGTTGACTCTTACCTAGACCAGGATCACCTAGCAAGACAATAACATGGTTTGATAATATATATCATGAGCTTGACTGTAACCAACAATTTTTATAGCTCTGTATTTGTTATAACTTTATTGGGCAGGTACGTCTATTGTTCACTTGCTCATAAAGAAATCCAGTGACCTTGTTCAAAGTTCATACACAACAAAATGGCAAGAGAGTGAACTTCAGCATACCAACAATTATGACGTGAATATCTCCTCTAACAGGGACCTTGTTCTTATCAAGTGAATGCTTCCTTACGCCACCAAAGAGCGATAGAGTTATTCCAGCTGCAATTAATCACATAAACAGTATATCCAATATTGTCAAGATGCAATCTAAGGGAATAACTTCTATCATCTCCATTCATGAATCATGTGCCAAGTGACAGTGAAACTTCTGGAACAGAAGCGCACAGGAGTATATATCAGGTCGTGAAGGGTAATCCTGAAGTATCCTCTTTGGTGTCTTGCTTTTAAGAAACCTCAAAGAACAGGATCATATGATTCATAATTACCTTTAACCAGCTCATGTCCATAGATGGACGGACAAATAGAATGGAGGATTTGACGAAATATATCAGATCCATATTCTTGAGAGAATTTGACAATAAACTCCAGATCCCTTGGAGAAAATGAGAATAAATCAAATGATTCTGTAGACCTGCTATCAGATAAGTCAGGTGGGTCCTCAGTTGCAGCCTGTGACTTGGAATTTGTAATGGAAACTGCTTCAAGATACAGATAATAGAATCCTTGATTTTTCGTTTTTGATTTACCTGAAAAATCAAATTCACTCATCTACTCATTCATAGTTAATTCTCACACCTCCAAATTTTTGAAAGACATCTGCATAATAATCTTTAACATGCTTCTACATAGGCTAGAGAATATTCCCCAGCTATTTACCATCAATGGGAGGAAATATCAGATGCTTATTAGAGACATAAAATTGCAAAAAATAACTCAATCCCTGAGACAGGTGCAAAGTAGACACTCTACATAGGATCCTAACCCTTTGAAAAAGATCAAAGCAACTAATTTGATAGGAAGGATTAGTAATTTACATGATTCTCAAAGTCATGATCTATTTGAAGGAAAGAGGGTACCTGGATGTTGGGTAAAGAGGTGTTTAAGTTAAGATCAAGAATAGTACATTCTAGTACAACAATAACTAGTTTCTTTTTTCGAAAACAATATGATGCCCAGTATCTGTGCTGTGTAAACGTGCTTTTAAATGAACGACTTTCACACAAATGAAGAATGTAACAGTGCATATTACCTCCTCCTATATCCATGTAATTGTTTATTACTTTCACAAAACCAGTAACTGTCACCACATCTCCAGGGATGCAGCCATCTACTAAATCTTCAGTCAGTTCACACTCCACTGTTCGAGGAACCCGGCCTTCTTCATGATTTTCATACTTCAAAAGTTCCTGAAGCCTTTTAGAGATACAAAAACTAATCTCAGGAGGTAAGCTTTACACATTATCTTATACAAAGCTGGGAATAAAGGAACCAGTAGAGGAAGAGGCAAATGAAAAGTGTGAACCTTATCTTTTGAAGATCTATTGTTTGAGCAGTCGAGCGAACTGGAGTAAAAGTTCTACTCTTGCATCCATACAATTCACAAGTAGGCGGGGGAGAAAATTTCCCATCATGAAATATGCGTGTAATTGAGGTCTTGCACTTTGCACAGTCAAAACTCATCCGCACCACTAAAGGCCTCACAGTGCTGACTTTAACAACAGTTCCACGAACTGATATGAGCTTGTCTGTCACAGTATACAACTAAATTCATAATATGCTTTTGAATATACAAAGTCATGTGGTCCATCAAGATACTGATTAAACAAAATCCAGAACAATAATTACCAATGTAAGCTGCTTTAAGATTCTTTAGAGCAATTAGAGACTCGGGATAGTTGTAGACGCGAACATGAATCTTCATGTCATCATCGAATTTGTTATCACATTTGGACATCAGGATCTGCTTCCAATTCACAGAATCAGCAATTTGGTCGACTGAGGTACTTAAGGAGTAAGCAACAAGTACTGGCTTTAATCATTTACCTTGTGAACTGCAGAACTCATGCATTGCAGAGCTTCTTTTGGCTTTTTCCTCTCCTCTAGGAACTCAGAAAATAGCTCTACATTGCATACTTTCCTGAACTTCTGAAAATCAAGCGGCAGGATAAAGAAGCCATCTTCATCCTTTACCTGACGCAATCGTCAATGTCAATCAGGAATTGTGCGCGAAACATAATTCAATAACTGAAAAACAACTTGGATCTAGACCGTGAAAGATGGAGATCAACCACGCAGTGAAAAGTTTCAAATTTGAGGATTCTGGAAGGAGAAGGGACCTGAGAAGCAAGATCGTCGCCAGGAGGACTACAGAAAAATCGAATGAGCTCGATTGTGAGCTTGACCTCATCGTCCTTGGACGTAAACTCCGTCTCTGGGAAGTAAATAGCCAATATTCTGCCAATGTCACTAACGTCGATGGACTGATTCACATTCATCATCTTGGCCTCGTTGGGCGGAGGGAGGAATTTCAGAAAATTGGCGGGAGAAAAGAGAGAATTATTGACGAAAACTCAAAATCATTATATACCTTTATATCTTGGCCGAACAAAGAAAAATTATATATATACCTTTATAAATGAATGAGGGAGGTTCAGAGTGTGTCTGCAGTTCAATGGGAATGGAATGGCCTGGGCTCGAATCCCAGCAGAGACATTTTTAACAGAATGAGCGAATCATTTACATTTTACACACTACTTGAACCTTCTAATTCATCATCCCTTCATATATAAAGTACATAAAAACAATATATATATATATATATATATATATGAAAAATATAAAAATTTAACCAAAGATATAAATAAAAACTAAATTATATAAACTAATTTATAAATTTATTAAAAAAAAATGAAAACTAAACAAAAAAAACATCATTGGTTCATTTTCTAAAATAAATTGAATAAATAATATGTTTAAACTTTAATTTGGGTAAAATATGTCATTAACTAATTCATTCATATTTAGCCAAAATTTGAGTTTGTCATTTTCGTCAATTTTTTCATCCAAATGTAACATAATAAATTTTGAAATCGTTAAAATTTGTGATATTTTTTTGAAGTTTTCTGTTAATTTTTAAAATTTATTATGTTAAATTTGGATATAAATATAAATAGAAAGGGCAAACTCATCGAGACGGGAGCACCAGGAAAATGACGCTTAAAAATGCGAGAGAGTGATATCCAAGAATAGGGTTGTCGATGGTTAGGGTATGGTACGAATATAATAAATACCATAAGCATACCATATATTTAAATTACATAACATAATCATAATCATAACTATTACGGGTACAATTTTCAATACCATAACCATTAAAATAGCTGTAATTATTAATCATGGTTTTACGGTATACCCATATTTATTCCACAAATGTAATATAATAATAAAAGACTGAAAATTTTATTTTAAAAAATACATAAATCTATATTGTCAACAATAAAAATATATAAAACTAACATCATGGTTATTTATTACCTATACAGTAAATTCCATTATTTAGTATATATTAGTTTATTAATAATAAATAATTATTATATTTATATAATAACCATGGGTATAACTCAAATACCATAACCATTATGAGTAGAAAATTCATCACCATAACCGTACCGCACCATAATGGTACGGTTAATTATATTAAACAGTAACGGTTATAACTATGATTATGAATTTTGTACAGTACCTTTACCATTACCGTTCCTATCCAAGAATAGTAGTCCTTGAAGGTGGAGCCAGCAAGGCCCAAATCCTTTCTGAATATCGTATAGGACAAGTAGTTGGATTTCGAGTATCTAGACCCGGTCCAATACAAGATTGTTGCAATCTAGACATGGTTGTAGGATAATTTCTTAAGACCCTTCTATTCATGAAAAAATTATATAAACCATATTTAGTTTCGATCTTCAAATTCATTAAATATCGTACAATTTATTTAATTTTGAAATCTAAACTTTTGAAAGACAATAAATATCCAGTTATAACTGCAATTATATACCTACTACAAATTTAAATATCGATTTCCGGATTAATATTTCCCCAAAACGTATATATATATATAAAGATTAAATTATTAGAGATTATATTATGTTAAATACGACATTGACTCCTAAAATTTACACCAATTTTAAAATTATCCCTAATTTTTAGAAATGATGAAAAATTTCCCTGAAACAACATCTGACAATGGAATTTTTTTTATTATTTCAAAACATTAGGAGATACTTTAAACTTTAAAAGATAATTTTAAAATCGGTGTAAATTTTAGAGAGCAATATCATATTTTACCGTATCTATTATACTACTAGTGGGCCATAGACCAATGTCAAATCGGCACATTTGATGCTAAAATCATTTGCTCGTCATTGTGTTTTAGTGTTAAATGGACGACAAAATCAACTTATTTATATATGTTCTACCCAAACCGGTTCAGTTTTTGACTGGCTAAAATGGAAACAAATTAACTTCACAACTGGAAACTATAGAGGACTAAAGTATGAATTTCGAAAACCTAGGGACCGTTATTCCGAATAGCGAAAGTAAAACAAGTTCCGCCGTGCTTCCCTCCACATCTATCCGAACTAAAATTCCCTCCTTCCCTCGTTTTCTGCTCACTTTCCCCTGCACACCAAAACCCTTCCCTCTCTTTCTCTCTCTAAAGCACTATTTCTATTCCTAAACCTCACTTCTCTCTCCTCCGCCCTCACGCCGCTTCCGTCCTCTTCTTCCGCCGTGCATTGCCTCTCCAGATCGTTCGAATTCGTGAATCTGGCGTTTGGAGATGTCCGGTGCTGCACGTGGTCCAAACCATTCGGCTCCTCCGCCGGTGGCTGCCGCCTCCGGGCAGATCCTCCAACCATTGAAGCGGCATCTTGCCTTTAACTCAATCAATCCCTCGTTTGCCCCTCCAGATGACTATCACTGTTTTTCATCTCCTCTCAGTGATGCACGCCAGAAGGGAACTACGGCTGTTGATCATGAACCTGATGCTGTAATTTTTAGATCTCCTGTAGGTCTTCGTTTAAATCAATTATGTTAATTGCGTGAGTCAGAACGGCTAGAATCCGTGGGTAGGCGATTGATTAATTGGTTGGCAGATTAAGCGGCCTTTGGAGTCTAATTGGTTGTTTGACTTCGAACTCAAGTTTGTATCGAATTCAAAATGGACCTACTGCTAGTTTAGAGAACATATAGTATAATTAATCTTCCTATGGAAGCTGTTAACAAATTGGATATGACTTGCTTGAGTGACTCTAAAGGAAGGACTTCAATTTTGCTGTACTGTTTGATCGAGCTTGAGGTGCGCTTCAAGCACATCTTCTACTGCTTTTAGTTAACGTTTTGCTAAGTGCAATACGAGCATTAAGAGAATGCAAAGTTGGGGAGATTCTAACTAATGTTTGGAAAAGAATGTTCCCAAACTTAATACATTCTTGAATCATGTATCTTGACATGCATGACCCTCTGACAAGGGACATAAGTTTTATGTTTGCTTAGCTTCGGATGTCACAAAATGGATGCTAAAAATGCCCTAATTCTGTTTTATATCAGCAACTAAAACGCAAGAATGGGGTTGAGGATGTTGATATTGCAACCAGTATGTGGATGAATAGTCCCGGACCTGCTAACATTGCCAACAGTCCTTTTCAAACACCTGTGTCAGCAAAAGGCGGACGGGGGTACAACAGGTCAAAGGGTGGTGGTAGGGGCGGTAAGTCGGGTCCTCAAACACCCATCTCAAATGCTGGTGAGTATGTTTTGAGTCCTGGCATTAGCTTTTGTCCATGTTTTGTTCTTAGTTTTTGAGAACCAAGATTCTATTTTCATGCTTGTCATATGCGCAATTGCAACCAAACTAAGTCTAGTTATTATGTTTTCTTTGCAGGATCACCTCTTAATCTTACTCCAGCAGGCAATTGCCGGTATGACAGTTCCTTAGGTATGTCCTAAAACTGAAGACGTTTTATCATGGTTCTGTTTTCAATCGTCTCTACGTAGATTTGGGTAATATATTATGTCTACGTTTCAGGTCTTTTGACAAAGAAGTTCATCAATCTGATAAAACAAGCAGAAGATGGTATTCTTGACTTGAACAAAGCAGCTGAAACTTTGGAGGTAAGGGTATATGCCATAAATGACATGTCATGGGATTTTTCCAATGATGCACTCATTATTGAAGCTTTTCTACTAATGTAGGTGCAAAAGAGGAGAATATACGATATAACAAATGTATTGGAAGGGATTGGGCTCATTGAGAAGAAGATAAAGAACAGAATTCGTTGGAAGTATGCCCTTGCAACTCCTTCAGCATCTCCTAGAATGAATATTGTTCAGTTGACCAAACTCTATCATAGGTTTAATTATATAACTAATGTGGGTGAAATTATTGCTGATTTCAGGGGGCTTGATTCTTCAAGGCCAGATGAAGAGACAGCTGGTCTTTCCGTGTTGCAGGTAAGTGAAATGGATTCTCTCGAATCATTTGACCTACCATTCTACCAATAGTTATTTCTGCTCAAGTATCTGTAGCCTTTTAATGTCTCCTTGACGTGAGCTTATTCAAAACTAACTTAATTATTCTCAAGAGATTTGTCATTTGATGGGAATAAAGGAAAAAAAGAATCATCTTTCATTTGACTAGAGTAAGCTTGTGTTTCAGGCCGAAATGGAAAAGTACTCTTTGGAAGAACAAAGATTAGATGATCGAATAAGGTTGCTCAGCAAGTTACACTGCTTTACTGCTACTTCCCTTGAAATTGTAAAATTTGCTCAACTTTGAATTCTCTTACAGGGAAATGCAGGGAAAGTTAAGAGATCTGAGCGAAGATGAAAATAATCAAAAGTAGGATATGCTTCTTTGGGGGCTGTTATTTGCAATCTGGGATGATGCTCATTGAAAAATTATTTGTTTATTTGTACAGATGGCTTTTTGTGACTGAAGAAGACATTAAGGCTCTACCATGCTTTCAGGTGAAAGAATTAACATTGCAATTCACTTTTGTTAAATCTACATTTCCTGTTTGTGGAACCAACATGAATTGTTGCATTTTTTCTTCAAGCAGAATGAAACCTTAATAGCAATCAAAGCACCTCATGGCACTACTCTTGAAGTCCCTGATCCAGATGAAGTAAGTTGATAACTAGTGGTGTTTGAGTAATCACTTTTGTTATTAAGGTACAATCCTAATACCCGCCTCACTGCCAGGCTGTCGACTACCCACAGAGGAGATACAGGATAATCCTTAGAAGCAGCATGGGTCCAATTGATGTGTATCTAGTCAGGTATGGCAAATCTAATTGAGGATTTTGATATGTTCCCATAAAGCAAAAGAATTGCATTTTTTTTTCTTAGATGCCCTTTCCGGTCTATGTAGTCAATTCGAGGAGAAGTTTGAGGAGGCGAATGCATCCGAGCCACCCAATAGCTTGCCAATTTCTACTAGCACTGGATCCAATGAGAATGTCATAACTGAGGCGTTCAACACCCAGAGCACTAACGAGGACAGTGAACCTCAGCCATCATCTCTTTACCATTCAATGGCATTGGATGCAAATGTTTCGCAGGATTACGTTGGAGGAATTATGAAAATTGTTCCTTCAGATGTTGATGTAAGTTTCTGTTGCTCTATTTTTTTCTTCTTCCTGTATATCCCATCTGAACATGATCTCCCTTGCAATTAATGCAGAATGATGCAGATTATTGGCTCCTCTCCGATGCTGCTGATGTTAGTATTACAGACATGTGGAGAACAGATTGTATCCTTTTGAAATAGTTCCAACTTTTGCATAAATTTGCGATAATTCTCTCATTCTGTCTTGTCTTCACCTGAAATTCTTAACTTGACTTATAGCCGGTATTGGGTGGAATGGCATGGATATGCTTAATCAGGATTTCACAATAGATGATGCCACCATTCCCAGGCCTCAAACTCCACCATCAAATACTTCTGAAGTGCCATTGCCTACCATTATCAACCCTTCCAAGAGGTGACATGAACCCCAATATATACTCCTTCGCATTTGGTACCTCCATTTCCCATATACAGCCCATGGTTGAGGAACTAGTAAGAGCATCATCTGCTTGGTGGTTTGAATCAGTATTGAACCCTGTAGAAGTAGCTAATGTTGAATGTACAAAGCCTCTACAAGAGTTTACCTATGCAGTCACCGAGAATGGAGATGAGATGCAGAGGCTTGAAGTCGAAGAGCATGTTGGATGATTTCCTTGAACCCGCGCTGCTCCGGTCTGCAGATGTTGTTATACTTTGTCATTGAGAGTGAACATTATCTTCAACAGGTTAGTTTTATTTTATTGTCATTTTCTTTCTAATAATTTGCTAGAGGATACAGAAAACAGAAACAGTGAGTCTGTTCAAAAGCCTTAAGACATAGGATGAACTAGTGGACTGTGTAAAAGTTTGTATGTTTCGTAAATGCGCCTTTTCAAGGCCTTGAGTTATACATCAAATTTGGTAGAATCAGTGAAGTATCATTTAGGAATATAAATTTCTGGTAGAATTTATTTTTCTACAATAAAAGCGTCTGCTATTGTGGTGTATTTCCTTTTCTTCCAAGTTGTTGAATTCTTGTAGTTGACTACTCTGACTATTTCCTTCGTTCATCTTCTTCATGGGTCGTTCCAAAAGGACCCATCTGGCATCTATTATTTATGTATCGTCTTGATTATGTATTATTCAAGTTTTTATACTCAATCGGATACGTATCAGTCGAAAAATCGACAATAACGTTTTTCGATAGCCCACCAAAGATCCAGGATATGGATCTCAAAGTGGAGTATCAGGATAAAAAACTGAAACGCACATTTTTAGTAACATTCATTTACTATTATACAAATGAATAATTAAACTTCAATAACAAAAATTTAATCAGGTTGGTTGGCTAAGTTGATTGCAATATCAGGGTAATCAATGTTGGAAATTCATTATGAATATCGAAAAAATTTCAGACAAAATTGTGTCATTATTCTTGTGTGAGTAAAATTAGACTGAATTTAAAGCCATTAATCGTTGTCTAATGTGGTTAGGTTAGGAGTTCCCTTTAACCACTCACTACATATAAAATACAAATACGTCCATTATTAATTTATTATAATGGCCCCAAAATGCGCATCAAATAAGTGAAGTGGCCACGCTCTCATTCCCTGACAAAATCGCGCCGCCGGAGAGAGAACAGAGACCATATGGGTGACGCCGGAGAAAGGCGGCACTCCGCCACATCAAGAAATCCAGAGCTTCTGCCGTCATTATTAGGCCGTCGCAGCTCTATGGTAATCCCGGCCAAGCTCTCTCTTCCCACGGACTCGACGTCGAAGCCGCTACATCCCTTCATCTTCCCCAACGGATCATCCGTCGCTGCCATCCCCCGGCAGCCGCGGCACCTCGATCAAAGTACTAGTGGCTCCGTCAAAGTATTCTCCCCACCCTACACCTCCCTCAAAGACCTCCTCCCCGCCGCCGCCGCAATCAACTCGCCCACCGCCGTCAGCTCCTGCTACGAGATTTCAATCCGCAACCGCCTTGTCAAGCAGGCAGCCTGGGCCTACCTCCAGCCCATGTCCTCCTCACCGGGAACCTCCGGTCGTGGCCCTCTCCACCGCCTCTGGCTCCGGTTCTGCACCCCAGTCAACGCCTGCCTCTGCTTCGTCAACAGACACGCCATCGCCTCGATCGCTGCAGCCATTAAACGAATGGTCTGCACCGCGCTGGTCCGCTCCACCAGATAGCACGTCCAGGGTTCTCGTATTACATGAAGTATTGATATGAATGAAATATGAAGTATTGATAAATTCTGGATTTTAGTTTGAGAAACACAGAAAAGAGTGATGATTATGATTTCCTGGAATTTAGTTCGAGATGATACAAAAAGAATCAATGGGAAAAGTTTATTTATTTTTTTTAAATATCTACAGTTGTGTTCTTGTCAGGATTATACAACATTGTAGTGGTGTTATAGTTTTTGTCTTGTCGTAATACGTATTTGATGACTAATTAAGAACCGCGCCTAAGCCTCAGACGAACAGCGGTCACGCCTGCAGCAAACGCCATTGCAGAGTCCTCTCCTCCGTCATGTTGAGGCCGGTTTTGCGGTGGTGGTCGGAGCTCCATCCTTGTTGTTGCCGCCTGAGAATCTCCCGGACGACTGAGAAGCCGCTTGAAGAAGTTGGAAGAAGGCGGCCTGGCCAAACTGTGCAAAGTTCTTGAAATAGAAAGAGAACAACTGTCGAGCCCGACCCTTCACCTCCATTAACTTCATGTCGATCTCTGTCTCATGCCTCGCCACCACTGGACGCAGCAGAGCCTGGTATACAAAGCTGGAGCCCTGCAAAATAATCAGTAGCTTGTACATCAAGTAAAACAGAAACAACTTTGTCTGTGTTGTTCAAACAGTGACATATGATGTTTGTTTCTTGGTCTACCTTAGTAGTTGGAGACCACAAGTAGATTATAAACGCCAATTTCATTTCACTGTAGAAAGGAAACCTGCAGAAGAAGCAAGGTGATGCATTTAGATCATATTTATTGTAAAATTAAAATATTTTTCATTTGGGATAATTTCTTTTTGGGTTAATTACTTAATTGGTTACACATGTTTCAAAATGTGATTAATTGGTTTTGAAATGTGACTAATTGATTTTTTACTGTTCACCATTAGAAATCACTGTTAAGTCACTATTTAGATACGTAAAATGACGTAATTACCCCTAGAATCATCTTCAAGAACACATCATAGAATCGAAGAACCCAGAAATCTGATTTCTGGATTCTTCGATTATTGTTCTTGAAGATGATTCTAGGGGCATAATAGTCATTTCACAATTCAATAATATGTTTAAAAAATTAATTAACGGTTTAGTAACGGAATGATCAATTAATCACATTTGAAAAAACATGTGTAACCAATTAGTCACATACCAAAACCAATTAATCACATTTTGAAACATGTGTAACCATTCTGCACAATGGTGAAACATGTGTAACCAATTAAGTAATTAAACCTTTCTTTTTTGAAAAAGTTCACATTTTTCACAAATAAATCACGATTTTGCAAAAATATTCAAATAAGATAGAATGGCTTTAATTCTACCATGAGAAGATCACATCAGTGATTCTCTCGAACACTGCCACCATTGCCATAATGATCCTGCATAAGAGCTCGATAAACATCATCAGTGATCATGTTTTATTCAATCGATCGAACTAAATGTTTTTTTTTGGTAAAGCAGAACTACAACAACCAAAACTAAATACTAATTGTTTTTAACTATTCTAGTATTGGATTTCCCTTCACTATCAAACATCAGGAGCTTCAATCTAAATGTTTGATTTGATCTTTACCAGTATCGGCACCAAAACCGTAGTTCTTCGATCTCAACCTTGTTCTTCTCGACAGACTTGAAACACTGGAATGCCGGGTATGCATACCCGACTATCATTCTGATCAAACAAATCCATGCTATGAATTACGTTGCCAAATATTTAATTTCTAAAAAAATTCGTATCAATTCGAGAATTCCTGATGACGTACAAGAAAAATCTCATGATGAAATCTGGAAGCAACATCTTGACGAAATCTCTCCCACAAAATTCCTGCAGCAAGGATTAGTTATTCTGTCATTAGAGAAGAATCAGATGTCTTGATCCGCAAGAAAAGTCGAAATGTGCAGAGAAATGAAGGGAAGGATCACCTCGAAGTCGGGATTTTGGTTTGTTGATACGAACAACTACCACGATCGTGCTAATGCTTCAATCAATAAGAGGCAAAGGATGAGAGTTTCAGAGCAATTTTTGCAGAAAGTTGTTTGAAGGAGAAGAAGAAAGACTAGAGGAATTGTTGTCTTTGACTTATTAACAGAAGAAGGAGATTAGAAGACTCAAAATAGTAAAAAGATGGAAGTGGAATGGAGCAAACATCTCAATAAGAATTCCATTATTAGGGTAAATTAAAATTCATAGTCTCATATTTGATAATTAAAAAAGGTTTTACTATTGAGACTAGATTAGTCATCCATATAAATTTTGGATTGGAAAAGTAGATATAAACGCAATAATTTAATACGAAATTCAAAGATTTATTTGATAGATATAATGACTACAAATTTAAAGAAAGATTTTACTCTTCTTTAAATGTATTTACTTCACAAACATTTGTCCAGAATACTTCAAAATGAATTGAATCCATCATTCAGTAGATTGATTATCTATATACTTTACAAAAAGATTATCCAAAGTAATATTTTTGTTTTGTTTTTCCCGCAATCTATTTAAGCATGTATTTGATATATATACTCGAAAGTTTAATATACGTAGAAACGAATCTAGAATTTAAGTTTAGAGAACACGAATAATAGTTTGGACAAATTTTTGGAATATTTTCCGAATTCTCTGTTATTATTACAAAATTTCTAAATAACATATGAATTTGGATTCAGGTATCACATTACATTGATGTTGGAGAAGAAGTACAATAATACTCGAACACCGTTAAGTATTGGAGTCTGATTAATATTAATGTACGCGTCTCGCGGTTCATGTACTATTCATTAACAGTGTCCATGTATACCAGTAGACTGTACTGTACTATACTGTATTTCTCCATGTATACGTATTTTGTAACAGTGTCCATCATTAATAAAATGTCAAACCGCGTGGAGGTTAGCCAATTGGGTGTTATCACGAAAAATCTGTCTTCCTCTACTATTCATTCTCTCTCTGAACTGGGGGTTTTCTTCTCAATCCTTAGTGTTTTCTTCATCCGATTGAGTATTTGTAGAGAATCGATCCTAATAAACACTTTGAGCACCCTTTTTGACATTTTTGGGATGGTATGGAATAAATATTTTCATTATATATATATTTTACAAAATAAGCTAAATTAAAATCATCAAAAAAATATGATCAAACTTTAGTTCCAACCTCAGTTACCTATACATTTCTGTGGAACTAATATTTATTTCTTATTATCATTTCCTAACATTGTCACCCACAAACCCTACCCACATCAAAATGTACTATTTCAATGATCTTGTAACTTTGAAGCCTCGGTCCAATCTCGATCCAATTTCATCCCTCTTTTTTCTCCTTCTGGACCTAATCAATCAAACAAAGCATGAACAATGATCAAAGTGTCTATTTGAAGTACTCTAAATATTGGTTTCTTGATGAACAAGTAAATACCAAAATCTCTAAAAACTAACAAGTTTTGGTCTTTCTAAGGAGAAAGGCGTATACCTTATTGTTGCCTGAAAACTTTCCAGATTGAGAAGCCATGGTCTGCATAACTTGGAAAAATGCAGTCTGACCGAACGCAGCTAAGTATTGCCAGTAATATAAGAACAAATCCCAAAACCTCGCCTTCAGTTCCATCAACTTTCTGTCGATTTCAGTCTCGTGTTTTGCCACAACTGGACGCAGAAAACCCTCGTATACATAGCCTGTTCCCTGCAATATTGATTACTTCAAGGTCAAGTAAAAGCACATCAATTTACATGTTTGGTGGATCTTCAATCTATGAAAGGATACCAACATTACTCGGATGAAAGGATACTGGTAACTCGTGAAGGGCAGCAGTTGAATATGAGATTTATTAATCAACAATCCTATAATCAATTGCGACAGGCAAACATGGAGCATATACACTTGGAACTTATCATGATAAGAGTGTATGCATTACATCGACGAGGGGCTGACACAAATGTCCTGGTGGTATTACGAGACACCAGATGGCTCGATGAGGTAAATGAAAGGTTAACCAAGAAAGTTGAAGAACACTTAGCTGCATTACTAAAGCAAGACTTGGAGGATCTTGGGAAAGGAAAGACAAAAGAAAGTGTAGAAGACACTTATCATTGGGAGAAGAGCAGAAGAAAGGAAAACAGGTAACCAGCAGATTGTACAACATGACAGTCACCATGGTTATCCCTGGGTGAAACCATTCACAGTCAGAGCAATACTGGGTGCGGGAGCAACAACATGTTGTATTGATCAAAAGGTGGTCCCTGAAGGAGTATTAGAGTTAAGCCCGAATCCAATTGTATTCTCGGGTATTAACTCTAGACAAATAGCAAGACATAAATTGAAGCAAGGAGAAAAGGAAATAGGTGAAAACTGTTTCGTTATTACCTTAGTACTTGGATACCACAAGTAGACAACAAATGCTAGTTTCATTTCACTGTAAAAAGGAAACCTGCATGCCGAGACTATAAGTTGACAATATCATCAGGCTTGCTTGGATGAAAAGGGAATTTCATTACAAAGTTACCATGAGAAGAATACGTCTGTAATTCTCTCTAGAACAGCCACCATTGCCATGATGATCCTGCAGAAAATTGATATAAATATTAAAAAAATATACGTATGTAAGCATGAGTTGATCATCTATCTCCGCATCATCGATCTTTCCAATTTTGACATGTTTGAAGAACGTTCCTCACCAGTATTGGCACCAAAATCTAACTTCTACAATTTCAACTTGATTCTTTTCGACTGATTTGAAGCACTGATAAGCCGGATATGCATACCCGAAAATCATCCTGTCCATACATATATAATATGCAGCACATTATGAATTTCTCATCCATTTCTGCAAAGAATATTTCGATATATGAACTGGAGAAACATACAAGAAAAACCGAATGATGAAGTCCGTGAAAAACATGTTTCTGTTGGACGTTGAGGACAAGTTCCTTAGACAAGAATGCAGTAACAAAACATCAGGAGATAACAATGTCTGCTTGCAGAGACTTGATATGGTGGTTGGAAATGGAGATTTTGGAGGGGAAGAGAGGTTGAGAGAAAATACTCAAAAATAGAAAGGTCAAAACTTGAAAGGTAGGGCAGGGAAGGAGTTTACCAACTGATATAGTAGAGAGAGACTGTGGAGGCTTGCCAATGGATGTTTTAACGGTTAGAGAGAAGAGGACATTTCGGTTAAGAGCGTGGGGATGTCATTTGGCAGTTACTAGATTCTATTTCTATGGATGCAGATGAACAGACAAAAGATAAAAGGAAAAATGATTGATTGAAATATTAAAATGTTTTCTAGAAAAAATATTGAAATTCACGTAATAACTTAAGTCGATTGTGTTTTATTAGAATATATGTTTTAGAAAGTCGACATAATAGTTTTTTTTCTATAATTTATTTTAGAAATTACCATATCCTCCAACTCATTCCTCTGGATAATCATTCTTTTTACCCTACTTGTATTTTGTGTAATAATAATAAGAAAAATATATCAGAGATTTACATAATATAATAGAGTAAATATTAAATAATAGATAGGCAAAAATAAATGTTAGTTGGTATTATTAAGGGAGGGATCGATTCATATGTATGCATATTATTTGACCTTATTGTTTAGGGGTTAATTTAGAATGACAGCTCTGAGATCTTACGATCCACGTGCATTTATGTTGAATATATTTTTTTATTATTTATTAATTGTATATTTTTTTCTCCTATAAATGTTGTGACCACGTAAGTTTCCGATGTCATGACAAATACCGATTCAACTGCCATAAATCTAGTGTGTCACCCTAAACTCATGAGTCGGTATTGAGTCGTATCAGCCATAAGGGATCCTCTAACCCGTGTAATAATATGAGTAAATTTTTGAAACTCAAACCTGACCTTTGAGTGGATGGGTCAAACTGCGGATCAGAATAACCCGTTAGAAATAGTAAAACTTGAGTCAGACTGACTCGTTCAACCACCATTACCCGTAGGTCAGTCTGAGCAGTTCGATCCACCAATACAAAAAAAAACAGATACAAACTGACTCATGAGTCAGAATTATATATATTTAATATAATATATAATTCGTGATGAGTTATTTGTCAATACTAATTACTCAAACCTGATCCATGAAAACACGAATAATTTATGTGTCATGACTCATGAGACAAAAAGTATGACTCAAACACGAGTTATACAAATTTTAACACCCCACATAAATCTCACCATATTCGACCAAGCTGGATGCTAACTCAACTCCGTTATTATATGTTTCATGAAGTGGACCCACTCGATGTCTCACATGCAGAATTTATATCTTCCATAAGTCAATTGTGCCATTCATATATATATATATATACATAGTTACATACATATAAGCTTCCTTCCCACTTCCCAACCTCATCTCTCTCTGGAACGGCCTTCACAGTAGCGAAGTAACTCACCATGTCCATTCACAGCAAGAAGAAGCTCCATCTCAACTCAACTTCAGTGGACTTAGGATGCAGCTGCAGAAGAACCACCAACAAGCTCTTCCGCTTCTTCAATCTAAAGTCATCCACCAACAGCAGGGCCGCCGCCGACTCCTCCTCCTCCTTTCGCAAGCAAATCACCAATTCCTCCTCCGATGAGCCCTCATCCTACTACTCCTCCCTTCAGTACCTCCTTGACGCCGAGTCCGCCTTCAAGGCTTCCAAACCAGTCAAGGGCTTCGGCCGCATCGACGACGAGGGCGTCGCGGTCGAGAAGGACTCCGACGACCCGTATTTGGACTTCCGACACTCCATGCTCCAGATGATCCTCGAGAACGGCATCTACTCCAAGGAAGACATGCGGGAGCTCCTCAACTGCTTCCTCCAGCTTAACTCGCCGTACTACCATGGCATCATCGTCCGGGCCTTCACAGAGATCTGGAACGGTGTCTTCTCCGTTAAGTCTCCGGCGACTTCCAACAATAGTAGTTACTACTCCTCTCCCGGTGGTTTCCGCTTCGGCTACTACAACTCCTCGTGGGAGTGCTAACTAGCTTTCTGTATTCGTGTTTGCCTATAACATCTTTTGTCACATTTGGTACTTTTGAATGGAAAACAACAACATTATCTAATTTCTTTTATCTTCATTAACTACATTAAGAAACTACGTTTCCATTCTAGCGTACCAAACTTGACATTAGAGGAACTAATTTGCATGTTATGTTTCCAATGTATGGTGTTCCATGTCGATGTTTACAACGTTAATCTGTGTTTTGTGTAGTGTCGTGAAAGCTGTATTTGGTAAGGAATCATTGAATGGGAATGATGATATTTGAACTTTAGCACCTCCCTTATTTGTGTTTTGGTTTTTCCTTTGTCCCCTCGTGACCTAAACCGTGTCTTCTTCATAATCTTACACATTACAGACACTGAGGAGGTACACTGACAAGGAAAGAACAATCTGGAGTGATTCTATTATACAATAATAATAATGAACTAACTTCAAATTACTGTAAAAAGAATGATTTTTTACATGTCCCACCACACTCAAAAACTAGTATAGAAAGTAAGATATTTCACAAGCAGTTACTTTTATTTATTTAGGTGTTATAATATAGTTCATATATAATGTGGGTAATCTCAATTTTTTGTGTTTATACTATTTTAAGTTAAAAAAATAATATTTTTTTAAACTTTTAACTCTTTCAAATCATATATTTATCCAACAAACAAAAATATTTTTTTTAGGGTTAAATATCAAGTAGCTATCTGAACTTTAGACGTTTTGCAACGAGCTACCCGAATTTTGGAAATTCAAAACGGGCAACCTCAACTTTGAAGAAGGTGCAAATAGCTACCTCCGTCCAATTTATGAAGAATTTTCAATGACTTTCCGATGACTTTCCGATGACTTTCCGATGACTTTCCGACGATAGTTGACAGAAAATTGAGCGGAGATAGCTATTTGCATCTTCTTCAAAGTTGAGATAGACGGTTTTGATTTTTCAAAGTTCGGGTAGCTCGTTACAAAACGTCCAAAGTTCGAGCAGATAGTTGGTATTTAATCCTTATTTTTATTTGCACCAATTACTATAATTTTTGCAATATTTACCGGCCACTAAACTTAAGTTTTGTTTTCGTCCATGGATATACATGTTATAATATTCATTTCGATGGACCTTTATTCGGTTTCTTCGAAAGAGTATATCCATCTTTATTTATTTCGTCCCATATACTTTTTTTTCAAAGACATGCAAGCAAAACTATATTTTCTTTTATATAAAAATAAAAGCAAGAGATTTGGCAAATACTTGGAGGGAGCGTAGTGCAGTTCTCGTATCACTATCAACACTGACAGTGACGGTAACTGGCAAATAGACTGAACCCAAACGGTCCCAATCTCTAGCTCACAAAGAGTCAAGTTGCATTTCAGTCAAAATCCTGGTCACTGTTTTTGCCTCTCTTTTTAAAAGAAAACTGAACAGACCCACCCATCCCCAACCCAGCTGGGTGAGAAAAGATAGACATTGGGATTTGGATTTGGATTTGGATTCGAATTTAATCATAATAAGATAAAATATTAGGGACAGTTGGATCGTTTAATGCAACGTTTAATGTTTGTGTATAGAGCCTGCTGTCAAACCTATGTTTGTGTCTCTCTGCTCCATTTTCAAGGCTGCTGTAATAACAATATAGGTAATGTGTAAGACTTATAGTTAAGTATTCTAGTCTGATTAATATGTAATGGTAGATTATGTATTAATGTATACATCTCATACTGTAATTTACTGTATTTCTCCATATATACGTATTTTGTAACAGTAACAATCAGGAATAATATCTTCTAAACTGTGTGGAGGTTACCCACTTGGGTGTTACCACAAGAAATCTGAGTTTGCAATTCTTCATTTCCTCTCTAGAAAAATTGAGTTTTTCCTTCTCATTCCTAAGTGTTTTCTTCGTTAGATTGAGTGTTTGATCCTAACACTTATATGCAATATGTAACCGTAACACATGTATAAATAAAAAAAGAATATTGATCTTTAAAAGTTTTTACATGATTATTAAAATTTAACTTAATACAAACTCAAACTGTAAATCCAAAGTAAGAGATGACCTCAATGTCTTAAATCTGATATACTACTAGTATTTATAGTAGAGAATACAGTGAATTAAACTAGAAAATGATGCCCTTTTCTATAAAGTATAAACCCTGATTGTGTTTATAAGATATGATAGCAAATGATGCCATTTTCTCTCTACGAAGTCTGCAAATTTCATTTATAATGGAGTTATGATGGACAGGTTTGTTTCATCATAAGAGTTCTGAGAAGGAGGGAGACTGTTCAAGCTATGTTTCAGGGTGTATATAATTGAACTGCAGAACCTATAGATTCATAGGTTCTATCTATGTAACTGTAGCTGTATTTTGTTTCAGACAAATGTATATGTATTATATTGCAATTTCATTGAAACGGCACTGCAAAATAGAAAGATTTTTACAGTGGAATCAATCATCACTACTGATATCCTTCTTCTACTGCATAAAAAGGGTGCATAGCCTAAAGCAAATCTTTTCCTTTTCAGCTAAACTGATAGGGTTTTGCGATTTCTTGAGAAAAATGTACCCTCAGCTTTCAGTTTCAAGCAACTTGCACTCTGAACTTATCAGTTACACTCACTCTATCGCCACTTGATCACAACTTCATCCAAAATTTGTTAGTTGCAGCTAGATAACAATTCTAAGTAAAGGGTGATTTGGTAGGTCTCCTCAACAATTTTTAGGGCTCATAATGACATGTAGGAATAATGTAGTTGAGGTTGAGGGTATAACTAGAATTTTCCCTAAATTGAAGATGTTTTAGTAAATGGTATCTCTTTCTGTGTAAAAAGTTAGACCAACCATTGTGTGTTTGGCCGTTCCTCAAATACGCAAAGTTATTCCTTTTCTCGCTTTATTTTGTTTGACCAATTCTACAAAAGTTCTTAAAAATATGTTTTGCATTAAGAAAAATGGTTAATTATATTAAAAAAATTGAACTTTAAGGAAAAATCATACAGCAAACCGAACTTATTTGGTTGACAAACAACAAACCAAACTTTTGAAATTGAACAAACAACAAACATACCTCAAATTTTAAACCCTAAACGTATTTTTCAATGTTTGAAAGAGTTATTAAGTCGTAATATCATTTCCTTAGAATACTTTAACTAATGTTGACTTAATAAATCTCTCAAACATTGAAAAATCTGTTCAAACATGATGAAAATTTGAGGTAGCTTTGTTGTTTGCTCAATCCCAAAGTTTGATTTGTTATTTTTCAAAAAAAAAAAATATAATTTTTTGATTTTTCCTAAAAATTCAATTTTATTTTTCTTTAATAATTAACTCTTAAAAAAATGATTGAATTGAATAATTTAACCTAAATTTCCCATGGTGGAGTGGAGTCTTTCCTTCCATTAATTTTAATAATTTAAATTTAAATCATCAAACTTCCCGAGGAGAAGTCCTTCCATCAAATCCCAATGAATGTCAGAATGAGAAGCTTCTAATTAATGGGAAGGATCTTTAGCCTGCTACCTCACGTTACAGTCATTGTCCTACTTACTTGATGACCAAATACACCGTCACCTTAGGCATCTGCATTCGATATATATACATATATGTACATCAAGAAGTAAAGGATTTACAGTCAGACTCTTTTGTTTAGGGTTTAGGGTTAATAAATTAATAATGTGGAAAGTAATTTATCTTTTACGGCACCTCCACATTTCATTAAAACCTTGTTGGATATAAGACACAAGTAAGGTAAGGGTATGTTCGATCTAAACTTCACATAAGATTTTTTCAATAACTTAATATGATAAAAGTTGATAATATAATCATTAAGAAATATGGGGTTTAAGTACGTACTTAATAAATCATTTTGTGGATATGTATAGGTTTTTATGCTCAACAATAGTAGGATAGGTGGGGAATATTATGGAGGATAAAAATTGTTTAGGTTTAGGGTTTAAGGATGAAATTTTGCAGTTTATTTATTATTTTTGTGAAAATAGTTTGTTTAACTTTTAAAAATTTATAATCTATTAGCTGAATTTTGAGAAAATTTATATTTTATCAACTATACTTTGAAAATATTTGCACTTAGTCAGTTGACATACTTGAGTGATAAGTGCATATCTATTACGTACTATTCAACAGTCAATTTAATACACTCTTGAAATTGTATGTTAACGTTAACAAATAAATAAATAATTTAATGACTTAAATATCTTTAGTATTTTTGGTTAATGATAATATCACACACACACACACACATATATATATACATGCATGCATCCTTTTTTTCCTTTATTTGTCTTCTCTTAATAATGAGAAACTCTAAGATGAATCTGAGTTGTGCTCTCTCTATAAAATCTGAAATTTCATTATCTTCCAAAGTCTGGTTGGTGCTGCTACCAAACACATGAAGACAAGCAATGGATCTTCTCTGAGAAATGAAATCGGTGAGTTGATGAGGATGACACATCGACGATAGCAAGGAAGAAACAGATGAAGTTGTACCAACAAAAGTTACAGAGATTACAATCAATCCAAATAAGGAATTGACGCACACAACACACAACATTTGCTGCAATGGAAAAATATAAAAACAAGAAGCACATGCATGGATACTTGTAGGGCTGGCGATAGGGCTGGCAATTTCACTCACGACACGATAACACGATACGAACACGCACGAAAAAGTCGTGTTCGTGTTTGCCGTTGATGGTACGATAACACGATAACACAAACACGATAACACGATTGTTTTTTCGTGTCGTGTTAGTGTTTAGGTCTCAAAACACGATAACACGATTGTTTGCCTTTGAGGGGGACGTGTTTATGTTATTTAGGTTGTGTTATCGTGCGAACGTGAACCGTGTTAACGTGTTATTTTCGTGAAAACGTGAAATCGTGTTATTGTGTTACCGTGTTATTTTCGTGTTACCGTGTTATTTTCATGAAAACGTGAAATCGTGTTATTGTGTTACTGTGTTATTTTCGTAAAAACATGAAATCGTGTTACCGTGTTATTTTCGTGTTACCGTATTATTTTCGTGAAAACGTGAAATCGTGTTATCGTGTTACGACTTTCCACGAATATTTTCGTGTTATCGTGTTCGTGTCGTGTTGAGACAATAAATTTCGTGTCGTGTTCATATCGTGTGTCCGTGACACGATTACATTTTCGTGTGTTTCATGTTGAACTTTCGTGCGTTTCGTGTCGTGTCCTGGTGCACGATAGCACGCACGCACGCACGAATTGACAGCCCTAGCTGGCGATGGTTAGAGTATGGTACGGGTATGACAAATAGCATAACCATACCATATTTTTAAACCAAATATCATAACCATTACGGGTACAATTTTCAATACAATAACCATTAAAATAACTGTGGTTATTAACCATGGTTTTACTCGTATACCCATATTTATTCCACACATGTAATATAATAAAAGACCGAAAATTTTATTTTAAAAAATACATAAATCTATATTGCCAACAATAAAAATATATAAAACTAATTTCATGGTTATTTATTACATGTATGTCCAGTAACTTTCATTATTTAGTATATATTAGTTTATTAATAATAAATAATTATTATATTTATATAATAACCATGGGTATGACTCAAATACCATAACCATTATGGGTAGAAAATTCATCACCATAACCGTACCGTACCATAATGGTACGGTTAACCATATTAAACAGTAACGGTTATAACCATGATTATGGGGTTTTCATCGCACCATTGCCGACCCTAGATACTTGGGAAGCATGTCCTACTTGCTTTCCACTGAGTAATCCTTTTCTGAGTACAGTTTAATACATAAAATTAGGAAACAAGTGTATGTAATTCATAATGGTTTGAAAACTTGGTAGCTAAACTTTTATTTTATTTGAAGTAAATAGATAGACAAAGTTTTTTCAATCGAGTACGATGCACAATATGTTATCAAAATTCTTCATGAAAAGCAGCCAACTATGGACGGGTAATTGAAGAATGTGGTAGCTAGGAAATCGAGACAATGGATGTGTCCATCCAGTTGGACTATAATACATCCACCTCCATTATTTTCGTTATGTTTATATCATGAACTCTACTTATGAATAATAACAAGCGATTTTCATTGGCAAAAAAAAACTATAAACGACTGTTTAACTTTTTTTTTTTAAAATAACAAATAGAATATGATAATTTCAAACCATTCGACTATATATCTATCTCATAACTTATATATTTTTAGTTTAAAAAAATATGGTTAAATTTGTTTATCATGTGATAAACATGTGACTGCTTTTATTTATTCTTAACTAAAGTATGCATATTCTCATTTAAAAGAGTTTAACTACCTATTTACTTTTATTTTATTTTTTAATTACTAAATTTTCGAACCATATAAAATTTAGCTACCTTATTTTATAATTAACTCGTAAAACAATTTAAATATAAAAACAAACACGACTTCTATACCAACCCTAAAAATTTTACTATTTCAATTGGGCTTATCTTTAGGCTAGGAGAGGGCCCAATAATAAAAAGGCTCAAATATCTCCAAGTACTACTAAATGAGTAAATGTCTAAATTTAAATATTTATTTAAAATTGGTTGGATGATGTAGTAAACCAATGGCCATATTAGGATGAGGGGGTAACAAACTACCACCCTAAACATTTAATAAAATTATTTTTTACTTAACAAATTAAAGTGCTTTATTTGCTCTCTGATATTATTATTATTATTTCTCTATATATATATTATATGGTTTTGTCGTCCTTTGATCAATACATTTGCATGCAATACCTTTGAAAATCTCAACCAACTTGTCTAGAGAGTAACGTTTAAGTTATAAGGAAGTAATTACTCCACTGTCAGGGTCTTGTTCATCAAGAACAGCAAATCATTAATATTTTTTAAAAAAATAAATAAATTTCGCAGGCATTAACAATGGTGGGTGAGGTTTAAGTAGAGAAACATTATAATATTCAATTTAAATAATAATTGAGATATTTTTTTTTTTTGGCCAAAATAATTGAGATATACACAGCTGCTAGTTTGGATGCTAATTTTTATGTCACGACCAAGCACTTTGATATGCGTGAGTAAATAAATGTTGGACGAATTAGAAGTAAGTGGGATTTTTAATTAATTTATAGCTACATTGCGAAGCTCAATAGTAAGTTTTCACTGAATAGAGACAAATACATAAGGGTAGATAAATGCTATTTTGTAGGGCTAATCATAGTTGAACTTGGAGGCATAACTGAGATCGAAATATTGGTCTTGACATCTGGAGGATCGACACTAATTTTGGCCCCAAAAAACACATGGATCTGTCTTGCTTGACTCGGGTCGGTCTCGGCTTTCGACCAGATTTTTTGGTAAAAAACAAAATCAATTGGATTGGCAATAATAAAACACCGAAGCTTTGGTCTTGAATCCGCTCGCTTCTCGTCTTCCGTCGCACTTCCCTTATGAAACCGATCCAAGAATTGTTAAATGCTTCAAGGTCATGAATTACTAGTATTTCAAGGGTTACACCATGAATTTCTAGGGTTTTCTTCAAGGTCGGGCTGGTCCGGTCCTAGTCGGGCTTTTGGAAAAAAAATACTTTTTTGGTCTTGAACCCGCTCGCTTCTCGTCTTCCGTCGCACTTCCCTTATGGAACCGATCCAAGAGTTGTTAAATGCTTCAAGGTCATGAATTACTAGTATTTCAAGGGTTACACAATGAATTTCTAGGATTTTCTTCAAGGTCGGGGTGGTCCGGTCCTAGTCGGGCTTTTGAAAAAAATACTGAGATTTAGACCGGCCTTGAAGGGAAAAAACCGTCTGCTCGGTCTTGGTCTTAGTCGGCCTCGGTCCTAGTAGGGCCAGTCTCGGATCAGTCTTGTCGGGAATTCGTTCCAGCCAGTCTTTTTTTATCACCCTACTATTTTGTGAAGTTTTATTTTTCCAAATAATCATTATATTATATATATACCTTAAACAACAAAACATGTCTAGTTGTCACGGATCAAAAGAACAATTCAACAATTTTTTGTGCCCTTAACATAGCTAGCTAGAGATAAAGAACACACAGAGCTGGTTAAAGAAGAAAGAAAAAAAAATGATGAAGGAACACAAAAAGAAGAAACCTACTCTACAAGAAATAACAGACACAGATCATCAAAACATGGGTTGGGTTGGGATTCTACTGATGAATCTCACGTATCATCTTCTTGTCTTTTATTCAATACTACACACGGCCTAATCCCACTAACTAAATATAGACTTATTATTTTAATATAGAAACTTTAAAACTTTTAACAAAATGTTACCTTTTTTTTGGTTAGAAAATAGTATATATATATATATATATAATAATAATTGTAATTTTACTAATAATGATATAAGATAAAATGTCCCCTAATTTTTTTTGGTTAAAATTGAGTTTTTCATTTGAGTTTATTTTTTAAAATTTCATTAGTTTACGTTTGGTTGTTTATGAAAATTTAGTTCTTTTATGTATGATTTATTAATCGACTTACCCTTTTCGTCAGATTTTCAATCCAAATTTAATATAATATATATTTTTTTCAAATGAATAAATAGCAATTAAGTCTCAATTCTATCGGGACTAGTTTGAGTCTCGATCGAAGGGACTAGAGTTTAAGTCTTGATCCAGACCAACTCACTCATAGGTTGGGGTTGGAAGGAATCAAGACACTAAGTCAGAACTTTCTCCCCTTCGATTGAGACTTAACTGTAACATATAATAAAATTTTAAAAGGTTAAATTATAACATTCTTACAACTATTTTCTTATTTTTATATTTTTTAAAATGTATTCTATTAAATTTAGATTAAAAAAATAACAAAAATAATAGAAAGAGTAAATTCGACTAATAATCAAATAAAAAACAAAAGAAATAAAAATTTAAGAGGAAATAAAATTTCATTTTAAAACAAACATTAGTAGGAGAGTCCTATTTTATCTTAGCTGTATATAGGTTATTTAGACAAAGAGCAGACAAGGTTTAGAAGCTTCTCACCATTTTGATCAGCAACAAGGAAGAAGATCCAAGCAGAAGAAAAATTAATTGCTCGGTAATAATTTACCGACAGACTCCGAAGAAATAAATTAATCAATTGCTCGATTGAAACACAGTTTGGTCACGGAATAATATATGATTATATTGAAAACGGGAACCGTTACTATAATTATATTTACTCTACATTTTGTTTATGCTACTCAGTTCGACATAATTTTTCGATCCTTTTGTCTTCTCTTTCGAGTTTCGGCTACATTACTCAGTTGATGAAGATTAAATTAAATTTAAAAATAGAAGGATTAACCATATATATATATATATAAATTTCTTTGTATATATTTTAATTCCTTAAAATATATAATGTTATAAATCAATCATTTAAATTTTATAAAATATATATTTTAATACGAAAAAAAAAAACTTAAACTCTTCAATCGGTACCTTATCCGTGTATATGCATGTGCTCCACCATTAGTGTATTTCATCTAACTTAGTCGTCTTATTCAGATATGTAATAATGGTTAATAATTTATAGTTTCCACAAAAAGAATAAAATCAATTCATGAACGTGAGCGGAGTTTGGAGTTTTATATCCATTTACACCATTATTATATTAATGTTCTGATTAAATAAAATGATCTATTATTGAAATTGATATTATCATATCTAATTAAGTTTATAAATAAAGAAATTATAAATATATTATATATAAGTTGAGTCTATACCAGTGTTATCAGTATCGATCCGGACCGACGGTCCGATTGAGAATCAAATTCATATTCGGTTTGATTTAGCTAAAAGACTTATTTGCATAGTAACCGTGTTTGAACCGGTGTGAACCAGCCAATTTTGCAAAAGTGATTGATTTTTGAGTTTCTTTTTTTTCGGTTGCCTTTTGGTTTAAAATCGATCGATTTCATGTTTTTTCTATTGTTTTTCAGTGATTTTCGAGACGAAAGGCGGCTGGAGGAGAGGGTGCTAGAATGGGTTGGGGAGAGGGGTGGGTGGGAGGGAGGGATGGATGGAGGCGAGAGGGCGGCGAAGTGGGATGGAGGATAGAGTACATGCTGGGGAGAGCAAGTTGGAGGGGGCGACCGGAGGAGGCAGGGGAGGGATGGGGGAGAGGGGGCGGTACATGGGGAGGGGTGTAAACCAACTGTCCGACTGAATTTGATCGGGTCTGACCGGACGAACCGAGAATCTATCATTTTACCGGTCTGTATGTTGATCCGGTTCTAATAACACTTGTCTATATTATTTCAATTTATAATGACAAATTTAAATTGTTTAAAACTGATTGCAGTCTAAATAAATACTACATCATGATGAGGTAGGGATTTTTTTTTCGAAATTTAAAAAACTAAATTTGTGATACTTTTTTGCGGGTAGAAACGAAATAAATGTTGCAGACTTTGCAGAGAAAGAGAAGCCAAAAATTTTCTGATGAGAAAGAATCTATTATCTTGCCTGAAAATGACTACTTATTAATATTATTTAAAGTGATATACATTTCAAATTCAATGGCTCTGATCTCCTGGGTACATGTTCTTCCAACATCCAACGGTTGTAATTAACTCACTCTATTCCCTGAAGAGCACTGTCTGCCGAGTCAAGTCTATTTGTTAATGCTTCTAACGGCGGTCTTTACTCTTTACATAGTTAATTTCTTATGCCATTATTAGAAAGGAAATTTTCTAAATTATTTTTAGAAATTATTAATACGTATTTTTTATTATAAATTAATAAAAGAAAATATACAATTATATAGTTTAGTAGTTCATATTGTAACTTGTCTAGTTATTTGAGGTGCACTATCAAGATTTCACTACGAAAGTTGTATATATCATATTAAGCTGTTAAAAATTAATTCAAATAAAATATAACGATAATTGAGTTAATATATTTTTTTTACGGTTCAAATAACTGAGTCTTGACGTATCCGTTAATTTTTAATTATTTTATATAATTTTCGCGGTTAATTATATAATGTTTAATCTACCGAAGAAACTATCGAGAGAGCGCAATGATTTTCGAGATTCATAAATAGTAAAAAAGCAATTTCTGAAACTACGTACTGCAGATAAAACAAAAATCCTATTACATACATTTCCCGCCGAATGTTCGTTCAATCATCAGAAACATCTAATGACGACGACGACGAACTATCATCGCCGATCGGTTCTGCAACATTTAACGGCAACAATGGCGGCGCCGCCACCGCTACAGTACTCTCGCTACTGCTACCACTACTCTCCTCCGTACTTTCCCTTGCTGACACGTTGCATGGCGTAGACGACGACGTGGAAGAAGAGCAACACGAATTAGACGTCGTGGAGGTGTACAATGAAAGCGGTGAGCTCGGAGACTGTGTTAGGACGTTATTGCACGGAGGAGAGACGTCGGAGGCGGAGGAGCAGTCCTCACTGGAAGCTTGAACGGTGACCAGAAGGTCCACGAACGCCGCGAAAACGAAACCGTGGTTGGCCTTATCGTTGGCCTTGAGGTACCAGCAGAGGAGCTCCTCGAGACGGTCTGACTTTCCCTTCAGGGAATGCGCGGCCACCATCTCCCCCATCGACCGCAGGAAGTCCATGTAAGGGTCCCGCGAGTCCATTGACACGGCGATACTCTCCTCGATGAAAGGCGCGTGGCACCCACTCTCCGCACGCTCCAGTATCGAGCTGGTCTCCTCGGGCTCGAAGAATAGCCGCCGCTCCGACCGCGCCTCTGTTATCGCTGTCTCAATGGCCACGTCGTCGTCCAGTGAGAACCCAGAGTCGTCCTCCTCCGTTCCCATCGACAGAAGGAGCTGTCGCCTCCGGGGTGACTCGGATGGCTGGAATGCCGAGTTGACGGTACGAAATACGCTGTCTCCGTCTCGGAAAGATAGTGTCCTGGGCTGCTGACAGTACGGCGGCCACGGCCAAGAATGTGATGAAGGCTCAGCGGGTTTGTCCTTAAAGGAACCTAGAGAGAGAAGCTTCATTCTTTCGTCTTCTTTTCTTCCAATGGCTTCTTCAAACGGCTTCTGTGGATTGAGACCTGATGATATTCTGATTTAGCTAGAGAAGATGGTCGATCGTAGCAAGCGGCATCAATGGCGGTTTTGTCAGAGAGATGGCATTTTAAATGGTAGAGCAGCAGAGGAGAGGAGATGGAGGTTTAAATGATACATGTGGGGGAAGGTTGGAAATAAAAGAGAAGTCACTCCTCTGGCCTCTAGGGTGGTCTTGCATTTAATTTTCAATCCATACGTTCAAATCTAATTCTCACCAACAAAATAAATTTTCCGCTTTTGAAGATTACTATATTAGGGTTTTATATTGAAAGATTTAAAGTATTTTTTTAAAAGGAGACTAAAAAATATCGTATCTCCTAATGAAAATATTGAAATAAGACAATGATTTTTCTTTACCTGTAAAATTTATAAATCTGTTGAAGTTTTTACAAACTATGGAGCTAATTCACTTAAAGATTTTAGGGTTAAATATCAACTAGCTACGTAAACTTTGGATGTTTTGCAACGAGCTACCCGAACTTTAAAAAATTAAAATGGTCTACCTCAACTTTGGATGAAGGTGCAACGAGCTACCTCTGTCCAATTTTCGACGAATTTTTGTCAACAGTTGACGGTAATTTGGACGGAGGTAGCTCGTTGCACATTCGCCAAAGGTGAGGTAGTTCGTTTTGATTTTTTAAAGTTCGGATAGCTCGTTGTAAAATGTACAAAATTCAGGTAGCTCCTTGGTATTTAACCCAAAATTTGAACATTTACAATTATTACTATTTTTACATATTTATGTATATAGATAATTCTCTTATAATATGCACATAGTTAGTTTATAAGAAATAAAATGTCACTTATAATTATCTTTTTAATTTTAAATTTAAAACTTTTAATTAATGGACGAAATATTAAACTCCACGGTCTTTCTTGTTATGTCTGCCCATCTCTTTCCTCACTACCTACCCGTGATTGTGGATGTTCTAACGTTATGAGGAATTGATATTTTTTTTTTACCAAGATACTCGTTTCATTTGATGAAATAAAACGGCGTGACACGTAAACCGTGTCACGGATGTTCGGTGTTACAATCATTAGCTAATAAACAGATAAAGGGAAGTGGGGGTCTAGTGACCCAATCGTTAAGACGCACTCTCATACGTGCTTGCCTTGCTATCTAATTGACGCACTCATTCGCCTCCCTCGGAATAGCTCTCCATCGCACCCGCTCAATGTTGCCTTGATATCTGACGGGACATGGTTTAATACAAAATTCTCGTTTAATAAATGTTCTTCATTTAGAAGGGAAAAAATGTACATGTTCGCCCTAAATTCAATAATGTAAGCCCTTGCATGCCTAAACTATTGACTTCTTCTTCCCTTGCATGCCTAAACTATTGACTTCTTCTTCTTCTTCTTCTTCTTCTTCTTCTTCTTCTTCTTCTTCTTCTTCTTCTTCTTCTTCTTCTTCTTCTTCTTCTTCTTCTTCTTCTTCTTCTTCTTCTTCTTCTTCTTCTTAAGGTAAATAAAAAGAGAATATCAAGACATGCAATGGAAATTGCATGAGACGACATATTTGATTGAACACAATAACACAAGATAATTTTTATATTTGTAGTTAGATATATATTAATTAGTATGCGTCATATACACTAACATAATAAGTCGTACTGTTAAAACTGTTTTTTCAGTATTTTCTGAATAAATTTGATCTAATAACCTCTTAAAACTTTATTTGTTTAATGATCATGCATTCTGATGTTAAAAATTATAATTTTTACCATAATTAGTTTTTTATTATTTTGATATTTTTTTATGAATCTCATATCTAAACAAGAAACTGATTAATTTAACACAATAAAATAATATAAAATGAACACACATAAAAAAATATATATCATACTCGTATTTAATAAATTTATTAATACTACTAATAATACGCACGAACACATTTACTACCAGCTGTAACCGTACATATAGCATAGTGAATTTACCTTGCAAATTTGGCCAAAAAAAATAAAAAATAAAATTTACCTTGCAAATCATTAATTAATTGGCAGAGGAAGTGTTTACAAGAACTATGATCCTAGACTGAAAATTGGAGAGGAAGTGTTTTCAATTGTGGGTCGAGATCCTCTAATCGAGGAAACATTATTTCTTTCTTACATACTATTTCTTTTCCTTAATTAGTATCATTTATTTTATGGATTACTCCTTGATTAATAGCTTCTTTGGCCCCAGATCATAGTAATTACTAATTGTGTGACAGGTGGATGTTGCTATGGAGAAAGCGGCACTCTCGGATAAGGATTGCTGGCTTAAATTGCAGCATTTGTGGAAATGTGTCATTCAGTTTGAATTTGGATGTATTTGGTACTTTGTAGTTTCTACGGATGAGTTTCAGTCATTTTACTTATGGGTACTGATATACATGTATTTGGTGCATTTAGTTTGAATTTGGATTTGTATGGATGAATTTCAATTTTTTTTTGAATTTGTACATTTTTTTTTACTGAAAATTTCGGTCCAAGACCAGTCTGAATCAAGCAAGACCGACTCGGACGGATTTTTTAGACCGAAATCGATTCTACAAAGGTGATGACCGAAATTTCGGGTCGGACTCGGTCTGACCAAAAAGGCCGACCCGGCCCACCTAACTCACCCCTAATTAATTTGACTGACAAGCAACAGCGACCTTCTTCAGCTATGATTAACTATGAAGGTCAAATTCAGTGTTGACTGTGGGCCACCCCCCACCCGATGACGAAGCATTATGTTACTGCAGTGCAAATTACTACGGTGAGATTTAAAAAAAAAAAATAAGTAACTAAATAACTACGATTTTTTAAACATCACAATCCTCGATGACTCTAATCGTTGTTCGTCCAGTTCCATAAAATAAAATAAATTTTAAAACAACTAGGGACGGATTCAAAAGAACTTGGAAATGATATTCCAAGTTGACTTTTCTTTCGCCATAACTTCTCCTACTTTATTAATTTTCCGAAATACATGCCGTATTTTGAACTTCTTGAAGTCCAAAATAAATTTTATGCAGTCGATAATTAGAGACATAAGTGGTCTATCAATGTTTTTATTCTTCACTATAAGATTAATTGTTTTATGGACGTTAAATTCCACAGTAAAGTCTGCACCCCATATTAATTGTTATTGTTAGCCCATTCCATATTGCCCGTAGCTCGACCATCAGACTGTTTGTGATACCGATCCACATGTGGAATCATTTAATCCAGTCGCCTCATTCATTTCTCAAAATCTTTGCACCCCAACTGTCCTAGATTACCTTGTGCAGATCCATCTATGTTAAATTTTATCCTAACCTTGGTTGGAGGAGTCCAACCAAGGTGGCACATACCTGGAGTCATAATTATTAGTTAGCAATGCATTTTGAAGATAACGTTTCCCTTCTTACATAAGTCTTTATATATATATATACACAATATTACTTTTACATCTTAAGGATATATAACAACTTGATTTTTTTTTTTCTTCTTGTTGTTGTCTGAATATGTTATATCAATATCTTCCATGATGTCAATATCATGGCGGTGTAGCATAGAACCAAGGGGTCCCTCATCTTATCGTAAGGTTATGTTTTTGGACCAGACATGATATTGAGTTGTTATGGTCGTGGTTGTCGCTCTGTCACATTCATGGGATGCAGCTGCTTAATACACGACAGGGAGAGGAGGACAGAAAAATCGGACGACCACACACTGGTCGGTCGAAACGATATTAGCTAGAGGGCTGATTGTGGGTGGGCCGGGCCGATTTTGGAGGCAGAACCGAGACCGAAAATTCGGTCTTGACATCTGGAGGACCGAGACCGACTTTGGCCAAAAAAGCTCGCCCGAGTCAGTCTTGCTTGACTCGGGCCGGTCTAGGTCTTGGACCAAAATATTTGGTAAAAAAAAATTAGCTGGATTGACAAAAAAAAAATCATTGAAGTTTTGGTCTTGAACTCGTTCACTTCTCGTCTTCCGTCGCACTTCCCTTATGAAACCGATTCAAGGGTTGTTGAATGCTTCAAGGTCATGAATTATTAGTGTTTAAAGGGTTATACCATGAATTTTTAGGATTTTCTTCAAGGTCTGGTCAGTCTGGTCCTAGTCAGGCTTTTGGGAAGAAAAAAACGAGACTGAGCTCGACCTTGAAGAAATAAACTCGCGCGCTTGATCTTGATCCTAATCGGTCTCGGTCCTAGTCAGGCCGATCTCGAACCAGTCTTGTCAGGAATTCGGTTCAACTAGTTTTTTTTTTTTTATCACCCCTAATATTAGCTATAAAATTAACCACATTTCTTTGATTCATGTGCTGATTCTTGTAATGGGCCGTGCATATGGTGAATAAAGGCTCATTTTTTAAAATGGGCCATGACGTGCTACGTGGCCTATAAACATGTGATCCAAACACAGACCATCACTGCAGGCGAAACCGAATAAAATGTGAAATCGATATAGATAGCTTAAAAATTAAATGATGAATCGCTTAAATGTTCGTTAATTTAAGTTAGAAAATATTAATTTTGTATTTATTTTAAAATCGCTTTCTTCTAGTAGTTGCTGGTACGAGTGAATGAATGAGATTGAATTTTGTATTTATCATCTTATCTGACGTAATACCCCTCATTATTCTCAACTGTCTCAATTACTATGGCATTGAATTCCATTTTAATGGTCATTCAATCTAATAGAGTATGCTGCTGCTTCCCTTTATTTTCAATGCTCTTGAACTACCACGAGGCCCCCCTAATCTACATTTTACCATATCAACCCTTCAGTTTACATTATTTTCACTTTTGACACATATATCGTCCATTTTCTTGTACCTGAATCTTTGACTACCGTAAGATCATGCAAGTGAGGTAACAATTCTATCTCACAAAGTTTTACTACGTAATGTTGGACTTTTTATATTCAAATACGAATATATCAAACGAAAACGAATGCTTCGTCCCACAAACAATCTAATATAGTTCACAAAAATTGACCCTAACCCTAGTTTAAGTACTATAGTTAGGTTATTAAATAAAAATTTACTTTGAAGAATCAACACGTTTTTATATATGTTCTTCTAGAGAAATATCATATGATATAACTTGGCATGTGTTAGTATTTCTAGATTATTAATGAGTATATAACTAAGAAAATTTATATCCAACCCCAAAACTTAAGTTCGTGGGTTGTAAGACATTCTTAATTATATACAACACAAACTCCTCAATCTTAACCAATGTAAGACAAAGCCACACTCTAACATTCACCCGACTTTTCTGATTTTGTGTTCCGACGTTTAACCGAGTCAACAAAGGTCTCTTCTTTGGGCTTGTGCTCGTCGAACCAAGTTACTGGTCGAGTATTTTTTTCCCATGTGGGTCCCAGAATTGTGTTGTCTGTTAAACTATTTTTGAGATTTGATACCATGTTAGTATTTCTAGAGTATTAATGAGCGTATAACTAAAAAAATCCATATCCAACCCAAAAGCTTAAGCTTATGAATTCTAAGACATTTCTAATTATATACAACACAAACTTTTCACTACTTGACACTAAACCACACATCATGCTCTAACTTAGTTGGTTGTGGGGGGGACAAGTAGCATCTCCTTTAGTGGGCCATTTTTAACTTGATTTCTGCTGCGGATCAGATTTCCTCAATTTGTACTGATAAATATACTTTCTTCAGTTCTTGTCACTGACTCCCTTATTTTTCTCAGTTAAAAAACATTTTTTAAAAAAATTTTACATGGATAAAGATAGAAAGAGAGGTGATCCCCACAATTGATCTCACTGAAAAAACAATCTAAGGCAAGATCTCGATTAAGAAAATCTGGGTCGTTGATTAGATGAGCTAAAGATGGAAGGAGGAAAAGCAACAAAAAGTGAAGTAGAAATCCATAAACTGAAGATACTTTACATTCAAACCATTGTTGCAATGTCCTGTTATGATTAGAAACAAAACAATATAAAGAAACTGTGTGCTTCACTTTTTTGGTCTCACCCCTCTTATGATTCTGTCTTTTAGGGTTTATTTCTTCTTCTGAGAGCGCATGGGAGGGATTTAGGGCTAAAAATGGAACCATATAGCACTGCCGTTAGAGAAATTAAAGAAACAGAGAGCAGGAGCAAGAAAACCCTACCACAAAAGGCTAAAATTTAAATAAACCCTAGCTAGTAGCTAGCTAGCTAGGTGACCTTCATCATCAACGAGATATATAACTCGGCTTAGCTCAACTCTTCCTTCTATTTGATCGCTTGCTGTTGTTGTTGGTGTCATGGAGGAAATCGAGCAGCACGGTGCTCTTGCACTTAGGGCACTTGGGTTCTTCCTCCGAGAGCATCACGTACATGAGGCAGCGAGGACAGCCCACCAGAAGCATCGACGTGGCCTCCGGAGAGTCCTGCCCGTTGACCTCGGAGGAGACGCACGAACTTGGGTGAGAGTTGGTGGGTGAACCCGATTGAGTTCGGCCCGGTGAGAACTCAGCTGGCATATTGACCCTCGGAGGTGATAGGTTCAACTTGAGGTCCAGTTTCGGTCCGCTCCTTCGGCTCATGTTAGGGAGATACGTCACCTGTCGGAAAACGAGGTTGGAATGAATTCGACGATCACAATAAAAGAAAAACTTTTGCATATCTCTTGTACGTAAATTTACCTTAAAATGATGACGGAAAGTTTTCCCACCGTCGAAAGGAAGGAACTTTCTCAAGATCGTTGGCGCGCGATGACTGCAGATCGTAGAGCTATGTCAGAATTATTGGACCCTGAAGAAGAAGAAGAAGAAGGTTGAAGGTGATGAATTTGACTTTCAAAGGCATGATATATAAAGGTGGAGGCGAGGTTGGTTATCTTTAAAGCTTAATTTAATTATGGTGGGAGTTGTAGAGAGAGAGAGAAGGTAAGGTAGAGAGATTGAATTGAATAGAATTGAATTGGAGGTAGAAGATGAGCATCAATTGAGTCCAGGAAATGTATTTATGGATTGAAATAAAAATCCAAGCAAGAGTTGCAGAAGCCATAAATTCTAGTAAATATTACACAAGAAAGAAGAGTTGGGGAAGGAACAAACATCATCACCACCTCTCTCTCTGCCTCAACACTCGCTAGAGACGCTGCATCTTAGGCCCAATCATTTGCGGATCAGACCGGTCCTGAAGGCAAGACTGAGACCGACATCGGCAAAAAAAACACGTCTGAATCGGTCTTTCTTGACTTGGGCAGGTCTCGGTCCTGGACCGAATCTTACACAAAAAAAAAAAAAAAAATTTGTCCAAATACAAACATCATTGTAATCAAAGTAACAAAATTACAAAGTACAAATCAAAGTAACAAATCAACCAAGTAACAAACGCACAAAATTCTAAACAAAGTTCATTTTCTTCCGTAGTTCCAAACATACATCATTGATTTTTAGGGGTTGTATAGGAACTTTGGGTCGGGCCGGTTCTAAACGGGTTTTCGGGAAAAAGACCGAGACCGACATTGAATATAAAAAAATACTCGCTCGGTCTCGGTTCTAGTTGGACCGATCTCGGTCGGTCTTATCGGGAATTCGGTCCTACAGCCTTTTTTTATGAATGAAAGGGCAATTTAATAAAGTTTTTAATTTTAATTTAAAGTGAAAGTGGAGTAAATTATAAGAGCTCAACTCACCGACGAGATATGGGTTGGGTTTAATGAAAATCACCAAATATATTTATTAGCAATCAAAAGAAAGCAACTTAGCCTCACACTCTACTCTTTCATTCATTGCGACACTTTACCCTAATACTAATTAATAAACATTGAATACAATTTAAGTAGTAATAATTAATTTACAACATCTAATATTAATAGGACGTGTTTTTTTTCCCTCCAGCATAGTATTGAATGACATCGGCCTCTCGGTCCCGATCGAACTTGGCTAATCATTAGATCGTCTTGGTGTTAGTCAAGTGAGTCGGGTTCGTCGTTTAATTCATGCAGCTCAAATCTGCAGGTGATCAGCAGACTAACATTTTTTGGTATTGCGTATTAGTGTTATTTAAGGCACAAAAACTGATTTTAGCTTATAATTTGCATGGTTAATTACTTAATTGGTTACACATGTTTCACCATTGTGCAAAATGGTTACACATGTTTCAAAATGTGATTAATTGGTTTTGTTATGTGACTAATTGGTTACACATGTTTTTTCCAATATGATTAATTGATTATTCTGTTAGTAAGCCGTTAATTAATTTTTTTAACATATTATTGAATTGTGAAATGACTATTATGCTCTTAATGCTATTGAAGAACCAAAATCATCTTGAAGAACAAGAATCGAATCGAAGAACCATAATCATCTTGAAAAACAAGAATCGAATCAAAGAACCCAGAATCTGGTTTCTTAAAGAACCCAGAATCTGGTTTCTGGAAGAACCCAGAAATTCGATTATGGGTTCTTCAATTCAATTCGGTGATGATGAACACAACTTGATTAATGAAAAGGGTAATTACGTCATTTTATGTATCTAAATAGTGACTTAACTGTTATTTCTAACGGTGAACAGTAAAAAAATTAATTAATCATATTTTGAAACATGTGTAACCATTCTGCACAATGGTGAAACATATGTAACCAATTAAGTAATTAACCCTTAATTTATTTACCTAGTAAATAAATGAGTTTATATCTCTCACTAAGTAGAAACTAAGTAAAAAGACTTTGAAGTATAGGGTGTCAAAAATATGTATTTTTTAAACTTCGATATGTGTGTCCTTTTTTTTTAATTAGTAGCAAGGAATTTCCTATTTTTGAATAGGGAAAATGTCAACTTGGTTAGGTTAAGACTTTTGCAAAAAAACAGTGCGTAGATAAAACTTAAATAGTGTGCTCTTTAACCTTAACTTCAGTTTGTGTCATGCCATTTTTTTATTTAGAAAATATAATATAATCAATAAAATAGGGCTAAGAAATTCCTAAGTTTAGAGTGAAAGGTGCGGGTAGCAAAAGTTCAGTTTTCTGTGAAATAATTTTTTTCTATCAAACATTACAAATTGTGTATATGAGAGACGAGTTTTTTTAATGTGTATTATATATATGGTATGTATATTCTTGTGATACTATTAAATGTGATTTTAAGAGGAATTAATGGAGTATATCAAGTAGCCGATCTTGCCATTGATCTCGAGTAATAATGAAGAGATTGGACGGATCATCGTCTCTGGTGAAATAATAAAAACATACAATAAATAATAAACTACTTTGAATTAATGTGTATTAATTAATAATAGGACGGGACATTAGTGCTTGGCTTCTTAAAAAAAATTATACATTTATTCATCTTATTTAATTAATCAACTAATCATAGTAATATTTGCACAACCTCTTCCATGCATGCGTGTACTTTCGTTCGTAAGGTTTACATTAGATTAAGATCAAGTTCTCTTAATTAGGTTTAACATAGTGCAAATACTTCAATATAAACATATAGAATTTGAATTATGTTTATTTTAATTACATGACATATACATTTAGGATTTAGGGTTTAGTGCAGATAATACATATACACATGCCCCTCAACTTTTGAATTTGTATCAATTTAGCCCTAAAAAATATATTTATTTTCAATTTAGCCATTTAAATTCTTACATTTTTTGCTTTAACTATTTACCCTTAGACTAATTATTGCCCCCACTAACCTATATTCCTGACTTCATCCCTGCATATATATATATATATATATTGTATGAGTTTTCTTGACATTTGACTTTTGTGGTATAATAATGGTAGTTATTACGTCTCAGACTCTTGCTTCATTCAATTAAATTAGGAAAAAAATTATCTCAGCGAAATAAATGGTACTTTGAAAAGTCATATTACACGTAAATATTCATTACATATAGACATATATCTATTTCTATAGTATAAAAAAAATCATAAATGCATGCACGTATATATTTGCAACGACTCATGAGCACGTCCATGTCTTTATTATATCGTTCACATGACTAACCTCATTCAATAAATTCAAACCTTTGCAATAATTTTTTATTTTAAGCCCATTCAGTTTCAGTTTACGTTGGATAGTATTATTAGTTCGGGCTAATTTTATCAGAAACAAATTATATGTGAATAAATTATAAATTATTTTCATATTTTACGTCTAAATATAAAATATTCAAGTAAAAATTTACGTCTAAATGACTAATATTCGATAGAGCCCATGGGCCATGACTAAATATGTCGGAGGCAGCCCATTAAACGCCCATTAAACGTTCTTAAATAACGCATCAAAACAATTTTTTTATATATAATTATGAAATAAAAAGGTATATGCGACAAACTTTTCACCCAACTTCAAAGTTCAAACTACACAAACAAATTAGCTAGCTTTTACAATTCTCAAAAAAGAAAAACTAACAGCGTTATTAGAAATTTTCTTCGGAGCTGATATATGAAGTTAAAAAATATGACGCTAGTTAATCGTCATGTCATGCCCACCATGATATCGCTACAAATTAGCTAGCTTTAACAATTCTCAAAAAAGAAAAACTAACGGCGTTGTTAGTAGTTTTCTTCGAAGCTGATGTATGAAGTTAAAAAACATGACGCTAGTTAATCATCATGTCATGCCCACCATGATATCAGCGACCACATTTGCTTCTCGAAAGATACGTATGAATTTCATTATTTTAAACTCCATCAAGAGTTCCTTGCAAAATCCGCAGACATTAATTTTAGATTTGACATATTATTGAAAAAAAGATTGTTGAACGTGTTGGAAAAAAAAACGTGTTGGAAAGTGTCATTAATAAATTAACGCGAATTAATGACAGGAAGTAACATATTAGCGGCCATGACATGACATCTATAATATTTAGCTATCAATATATTAATATAGCTAGAATATATTATGACAAATAATTTTTGTTACTGCACTTTCTCACTTCCAAATCAAAATAATCTATTTTAATTAATTCATGTCAATTATATATATATATCGTAGATCATTTTATTCCTCCAACATAGGTAGTCGTTCAACGTCAGATAGAATGTTAGTCAAATGGGTAATACTGCCATTGACTTCATTTTCATCCCTGCATTGGACCAACTGTTGCTGAAGAGTTCGAACAAGCTCGTTAAGTTTCTGGATGTTCTTTTCTTGGGAGAGAATAACCTGCAGCAAAGTTGGTGTCCAGTGGTTAATGAAGCCAACTAAAACTAGCAAAGACAGTTTCATAATTAACATAAATCATAGAGGTTGAAAATGCAATCTAATTACATATTAATTGGATTTCTAGAAGAATATAATGCTGAAACAGAAAGTAATCCAAAGAGAAGGAAAAAATGGTATACATTTGTTTGAGTGTTGTTTTATAGTCACCATGAAGGCTTCCCTATCTGTGTTTCCACCAAAATTATGAGGGGGAAAAGAGCCATAAACATTTGCACAATACCTATCAACATATTAATTCAAACTCCTTCAAATATAAAAAAAGTTTCCATTACAAAAACTATAGTCTTTATATCCCTCACAGAAGAATCAAGGATTCGGTTCCAATATGTTACGAAATAAATTTCATTACTTATTTGTTAACAGAGCTTTTTCGATTCAAAATTGCACAAATCTTATAGCCTGCTGATGTCTCCCACGAAAAGAAAATCTATGATTCAACTACACACTGTTGTGCCAGAAAGAAAATTTTGCTCAAGCTCGACGGTATATAACAAAGTCGAGTGGGGAACTCTCAGTTGCCTCCACATTTCTGAATACTTATAAATTGCCCCATTTTTATTGTTTCCTTGCCCTATTTGCATTTTGTGGATACACCTAGTCAAATTGTAGGAAAGTAAAAATATTAAGCATGTTATTCAACAGGTTCTAGTCAAGATTAACTGATACGGAAAGGTTCCTGAGTAAAGCAGCCAAACAGTAATCAGTGACGCACAACTTTAGAGATTGAGGCATATATGAAATATTGCAAATAAGAGTAATCCACAGCCTAACAAAAAGAGAAACATTTGAGGCTGAAAAATTTCATAAAAATTTTTGGTTAACAAAGAGAACATATGGAAATGAAGAGCCAAATGTCCAGTGAAATTAGAATTACACATACGACTATACGAGAGACGCACCTTTTCTTTCACAGTATCTTCTCTTTTTGAGATAAGCAGTTCTTTCCGAGGGGTATTTTGGCCTTGTTCAACCTCATTCCCAAACTGTTGCTTCCATTCAAAGTGCGACATTAATACAATCAACAAGAGTAGAAAAACAAGCACCCACGGTCTTGACATTGTTCAAAAGTGAAACCCCTTCTTATATCCTATCAACAGATAAATTCAACACAATTAGACATATAGTTAAAGAGATTATGACAATTTGCTTCACAATTCAGCTCTAAGATTAGCCAAGGCCTTTAATATCAATTCAACCACTTTATAAACATCTTTTTGCTAAACCCTTACTGAAGAACTGAAAACACACACGATAGTTTCGTTGTAAAGGTTTAGAAACGAAGGTCTTCAAATAACTTTTATATCAATTAGCTCAAGATTAGGTGATTAAAGATTTTAAGCAATAATTCTGGATACAAAATTCCACAATTACTAGTTCAGCAAGCTTATGAACATAATCAGCAGCAGAAAGTAGAATCAGACACGCTTGAAGTTGAAGCGAATACGCAGCGACTATTCCAATAGCTACCAACAAATTTAGGGATTCAGAAGCTGATCAATTGTGAACCTACAAAACTCACCGATCTGCGTGTACTGCAACTTTTGGCTTATCTCTCCATTCTGCCGTTTTTCTTCTGGTTAGACAAAGGATTGGAGTCTGTAAGGAGTTCCGTCGAATTCAGAAGGAGAGTCTCAACTTCCAACTATCTTGGTAATTACGCGGGTTTTCTCCAATTTTCTTATATTTGTATTAATTAAAGTTACTCCTCAGCTTCTTAATTATTTCTATTTACAACCCTTACTGTTTTGGACTTACATTACACTCCTTCATTTATGCCTAAGCTCTAACCGGCCCATTAAAAGGTTTTGCAATGGTATTGGCTCGAGCTTAGACCCTGACCATGGTGGCATGGTTGACCTTACCAGAACTGCCTAGTAGGGCTGATCATGGGCGGTCTGGTCTGGTCTTGGAGTAGAACCGAAACCGAAAGCGAAATTTTGGTCTTGACATTTGGAGGGACGAGACCGACTTCGGCAAAAAAACGTCTGAGTCGGTCTTGCTTGACTCAGACCGAACTTAGTCTTGGACCGAATTTTGTGGTAAAAAAGCAAAATAAACTGAATTGACCAAAAAAATCATTGAAATTTAAATCCTGAACCCGCTCGCTTCTCGTCTTCCATCGCACTTCCCTTATTGAACCGATCCAAGTGTTGTTGAATGCTTCAAGATCATGAATTATTAATGTTTCTAGGGTTAAATCATAAATTTCTAGGATTTTCTTCAAGTTCAGATCAGTCCGGTCATAATCGGGCTTTTGAGAAAGGAAAACCGAGTCCGAGACCGACCTTGAAGAAAAAATCCACCCGCTCAATCTCAGTCCTAGTCGGGCCAATCTTGAATCGGTCTTATCAGAAATTCGGTTCAACTAGTCATTTTTTATAGCTCCTATTTCCTAGTGCTACTTCCTTAGCTCATTCAAACCAAGGCCCTTCTCCTCCATACCATGGTTGGCTACTTGTATTTGTGTTTTAATTTTTTAATTTTCTAGAAATATAATTGTATTTTTTGTTTTAATTTCTAAATATTTTTAGGAATATAATTGTTGATGTGATATTATGAAATGAAAGTTGAACTCATAAAAATGTTAATGAGAAAATGTAATTTATTGGACATTTTTTAAATCATGGCTTGTAAAATAATCTAGTTAATTTATGATCAAATGAAAAGAAAAAAAAAATTGCACTAGGGCTCAGATAACTGGCCAGCCCATCAAAGGGTACTATAAATATGTTCATGCTCAATTTCCCTTGCGAAACCCTAGCACCTTCCAGTCGTTCTCCCGAGCAGTCGGCACCCACCAGCAGCAAGAGAGACCAGATCGGAGCAGAGACAGAGCAGATCCATGGGTCGCGTCCGCACCAAGACCGTGAAAAAGTCGTCGAGGCAGGTTATAGAACGTTACTACTCGAAGATGACCCTTGATTTCCACACCAACAAGAAGATCCTGGAGGAGGTGGCCATCATCCCGTCGAAGCGCCTCCGTAACAAGATCGCTGGATTCTCCACACACCTGATGAAGCGCATCCAGAAGGGACCCGTGCGCGGCATCTCCCTCAAACTGCAGGAGGAGGAGCGTGAGCGCCGATTGGACTTCATCCCCGATGAGTCTGCCATCAAGACCGATTTCATTGGCGTCGACAAGGACACTATTGACATGCTCAAGGCCCTCGGCATGGCTGAGCTCCCTGGTGTTACCGCTGTGGAGCAGGCTGCTGCTCCTCCTGCTGTTGGTGGTTACCGTGGCGCCGGCGCTGGTCGTAGGTACTGAAGATGATGTTGCCTTAGTTTCATGCCCTATTTTTGTTGTCTTCCTGAAACTTTTGAAAAATCTAGATTTTGCTAAGATGATGATATGGATTATCTACCTATGCTTGGTTTAATTCGAATGAAAGGAATTTTTAGTATATGGGTCGTCATTTCATCGGCTTTAATTTCTAGATTTAATCAATTCAGCCTTAAGCTTGGATAGGTTTGAGTTACTATTTCATATTTGCATTCAATTAGACACACATATTTAGTAGAGTTAAATGTAGTCTCCACATAAATACGGCGATTAACCCGACGAACTAAGGTTTCCGTGCCCAGACTATGCACACTAGGCTGGTATTGAGAATGATTTAGTGCCTTCTTTAGTGTGAGATGAATGTGTAGATTAGAATAAGTAGTCGTAGGAACACATTGAATATGGGTATAATCTTTATCCTTACCGAACAAAAAGACAACATTTTGCCCAAGTATTTTCAATGTCTAGCAATCACTCTCTGGAATTGCGAAGGTCAACAGTTTTTGAGCATATGCTTGTCCTCTTTATAGCATTTCCACACCCCTGTTATTATGCTAACCCATCTCCCAGCACTCTATATCTCCTCAGGCTGAATCCTTGTGCTCTGAAAAATGTTGTGCATTCTTGAGACTGTCCCTGGTCGAAGTTATAGCTCAGATGAAGAGACCAAAGTGGTCCGCTTTTCCTCCTAAAAGGCTAAATTTATTCCATTGGGGGATGTTTTGCAAAAAGCAAAAGTAAGGGTTAAATACCAAGTAGCTACTTGAATTTTGGCCGTTTTGTAACGAACTACGCGAACTTTGAAAATTCAAAACGGACTACTAAAACTTGGAAGAAAGTGCAAATAGTTATCTCCATCCAATTTTCTTTCGGAAAGTCGTCGGAAATTGGACGGAGGTAGCTATTTGCACATTTTTCAAAGTTAAGGTAGTTCGTTTTGAGCTATTTGCACACGTTTCGGGTAGCTCATTACAAAACATTCAAAGTTCAGGTAGATAATTGGTATTGTAATAAACCGAAATGGATTTTATTAGTTTTGATGCTGTCTACGCTGTCGGGATTCAGTTCTTACTACTCCATCACAATGAATGAGTCGGCCCTACCTAACCCATCTGCTTGTTGGTTAGTTTCAAGAAATTAGATGCTAAGCGTTTCCCACATGCTAAATCATCCTTCCATGTATAACTTCGATACAGCAAAAATGGACCGACCGTAGGATAAGCTAATGATATCGATCGCTATGAACAGCAAATGTTTCATCTCCCTTTCCTGTACACTTGAATTTTGAACAGTCTCCTTTCCTCAGTACATGTGAGGACCATTTCTCAATAAATGCATATTACAGCAGTTGCAAATAGTCCATGCATATATGGCTGGCAACTCATATACATAATTTCATTTCCATTCGCATTAAAGAACTTTGGTTGATTGAATCCCAGCCTTATCTATATCCACTGATCACGGATCTTACCATACATGAGTCGCTATCGCGACAAAACCAACCCCTCTTATATTAAGAAAATGGTTAAATACTAAGGAACTGCCTGAACTTTGGACGTTTTGCAACGAGCTATCCGGATTTTGAAAATTCAAAACCCTAAACCCTTTTTCAAACTTTGAAAAAGGTACAAATAGCTACCTTCGTCTAATTTCTGACAAGTTTCCGACGTTTTTCCAACAACTTTCCGACGAATTTTCGTCAACAGTTGACGGAAAATTGAACGGAGGTAGCTATTTGCACATTTTTCAAAGTTGATGTATCCCGTTTTAAATTTTTAAAGTTCGGGTAGCTTGTTGCAAAACATCCAAAGTTCAGGTAGTTCATTGGTATTTAACCTTTAAGAAAACGCGGTGCCGGAATGCCTTCATCGTCGTGGATGAAGCCAGAAATAGAGGGCAAAATAATGGTTTTCTATGTTATGAATGGAAAAGAAAAACCAAGAAAATTTAATCGAACTAATCTGAAAATTCAAAGTTGATTTGTCTAAAATTTTGAAGTGTCTTTTCATCTGTTTCTAAAAGTTGAGGGCCAGACCCTTTATAGAGGTGATAATACTTTTATTAGCTGATCAAGATTTCACAAATCTAGCATATTCGCGTGACACTCGATCACTTGATACTCCTTACAACGTATCCCGATCCGAAATTAGAGATTCTGAGTCGAAAGCATGCTCTTGAGTGTCATGCTGAAGGACAGGTTGGTGGTGCTGTAGCCGCAATCCACCATGAGATTCAACCCCGACACGCACTTCGCCTCGTCACTGGCCAGGTACAGAGCCGCCGCCGCCACGTCCTCAGCCTCGGCAACCACTCCCTTCAGCACAGCCGCCGCACACACCAACCCCTCCACCTGCGGTTTCTCCAGCCCCATCACACCAGTGAGCAGCGGCGTGGCGATTGCGCATGGCGATATGCAGTTAACCCTAATCCCATGCTGCCCTAACTCAACACACAGGTTCTTCATGAGCCCGACAACTGCATGCTTCGACATGGTGTATGAAAGAGGGGACTCTCCAGACGACACCGACGCCACACTCGAGGTGAAGAGGATCACCCCTTGCTTGACCGGAACCATAACCCTAGCAGCATGCTTGGCGCCCAAAAACCCACCGTAGACGTTAACTTCAAATACTCGTTTGAAGTTTTCGTTATCAGCTTCGGCGATCGAGTCGAGCTTCCCCAGTATCCCCGCATTGTTGTACATGATATCGAGCTTTCCATGCCGGGAAACTACGGAGTCAACCGCATTCCTTACGTCAGAGTCGCTTGTGACATCACAATGCACGTATGTGACGTCATCATGCCCTAGCTCCTCACAGAGCGAAAGTCCGAGGCTGTCCTGGACATCAGCCACAACCACCTTAGCGCCGTGCTGGACAAACAAACGGACCGTACTCTCGCCAATGCCACTCGCTCCGCCCGTGATTAGGGCAACTTTTCCTTCTAACCTGCAAAGATTATAGGAGGAGTTTTAGAAAGATGGGTGGTCCTTAATTGCAAAATATTATGTATCTATAGGTGTACTAGCCTCTTAGAAGTTGGGGAAGAAGATACTTCATTCATTTTTTCAAAGCTCTGCAGTAATAATAATTTTTCTTTCTAGCTACCTAGCTCGATCCCCCTATCACAGACTCACAGTACGAGCTTTCCACAGAAGCTGGGCATGTCTTAATTTATAGGCCAAGGTGGCACTGTGAAGGTGGTGAATCATAAACTTTATAGAAATTATTACTGTTTTTTTGTAATATATATACTGCATTTAACTTGAAATGTATAGGCTGAAAAGGTTCTGTAAAAAATTGTTTGGTTAATTACTCTAAATGGAAGGCCAAAAAAAAATACTCTAAATAGGTGACCATTCTCTAGGTTCTGTTGAACGAGTCTGTTGCTTATTTTGGGTGTAATTTTATTAATTAAATTTCGAAATGAAATTCCTAAGCATTGAAATTAAAGACAATGGGGTCAGTCCAACTGCTACCAAGATAAAGATGATATGGCTCCACGAATTATAAATGCTCCTTTTGATAATTTTGAAAAAAGTTGGCCATGTGATATGTATTTGTGACCAACTGGCTCCCAGTAGGTAATGAATTAAATCTATTTTTCACAAAAATATATATGATGATATGAAAGATTCCACCCAAAACCTGAAAAAAATGTATTCTTTAATAGATGAAAGTTAACGCTCTATTCTCTAACATGAGTAACATATATAAATATATATAAAATATTATATAAGTAAATGAATTATTCCTATTATAAGGAATTTGGTTAAACTTATATATATTAGTAGTGTGAATTGTTTCACATCGATAAAAAAAAAAAATCGCGCATTGTATAATTAAAAAAACACTTAACCCATAATCTAAAAATTTAAGTTAAATGTGTTTTTTCAGTGCTATGTTATAAGTATACTTTAAATATCTAAATAGGAAATTCTGTGAAGATTAATTAATAAAAATTATGGGACCGCCACTTTCTTATACTTATCTGTGGAGTCAAGAACATTAGGTGGATGCCAAGTAAGAATCTTAAATTATTCGTTAAGTCCTTTCAAGTGTAGAACATCTTTACTACATGTCTTGTCTCCACGCAGGCAGAGATGTCTGCAGATTATGTTATTATTCTGTGATCACATGCTAATGCTTGTTAATAAGGCAGCATTATCTGAATTATGAAGATTATTAATGAGATTATGCTGGAAAGATTTGGGGTTTTAGTACAGTGATTTGACCCTAATTGTGTCTTTGTCGTTGGAACACAGCGACGACACAACACACAATGGATTCCTTGGTAGAAATGAGACAAAGGCAAAAGTTGAGTGACTAAAGGAATTAATAAACAAAAATCATCAAGAGATTGGCCAGTATACACTTTTACAGGCGAGCTTAATAACTTCGATGGTAATTGTTTTTTATGAAAAAAATAAAAAGAAAACAATTACCGGTGAAGTTATTAACCTCGCCGGTAATAGCGGCTAATTATCAAATGTGACCGCTAAATAACTTTTAGCGATGACATTTTGTAAGTCGCTGGTAAAAGATTATTACCGGCGAATATATTTTTCTTACCTGTAAAAGTCTTACTTTTATTAGTGTTCTAAATGTTTTTTACAGATTTTCTTCCTGCCTATGAAAATTAAATTAAGGGTTAATAGGTCCAGTGGTACCATAAGTTTGGGCCATGTGATCGGATGGTACCCCTATGTTGTTTTATGGTACCATAAGTTTCGCAATGTTGTTATTTGGTCCAAATTACTGTTGCCGTCAATGTTAACTAACAGAATGATGACGTGACACTGACGTGGCAATTGGAAAATACAAATAAATAGGAAATATAATAAAAATAGAAAAAAATCGAAAATTGACCCAGCCAGGGTCGAACCCAGGGCTGGGTCAAACCCAGACCTGGTCGCCCAGGTCAGGCGACCTGGTGGGGGTCCAACCTAGCCCACGGTTCGACCCTTGGCTGGGTCAATTGGACCCCAAGGGTCCAACCTAATTTTGTTTTTCAATTTTTTTTTTTTTTTTAAAAATAATTTTATAAAAAATACATTTTATTAATATATAAAGTTTTAAAATATTTTTTATATTTTTCCCTATTTTTTAAAATTTTCTTATTTATTTTTATTTTTTAAATTAAATATTATATTATATATCTATGTGGCGCTGACGTGGTGCTGATGTGGCGCTGACGTGGTGTAGACATTGACCATTTAACAGACAAATCTAACGGTTGACTAATAGAGTACCATATGACAACATGCTCCAAACATAACAGACCATTTAACCACATCAAAAAACATATGGTACCATCCGATCACATGACCCAAACTTATGGTGCTATTGGACATATTAGAATGAGTTCTATTCGAAAACCCTATTCTATTTAAATGAATAAAACTACGAACCCTAGTATCCGACTGCTATTTAAGCTACTAACCCTAGCTAATGTACTTTTACTTCTACTCTATAATAATAATAACTATACATATTAATACTGCTTAATTAACTAAACCATATAAATTATTCCACCTCTTAATAATACAACTAGCTCTTTATAACACGGTGGGTCACAATTGATTTGTTCCTTGGTATCGGATGGATCGAGGCACAACACAATGAGAAGCGAAACGGTTGATGGTTAGGGTATGGTACGAGTACGACAAACACCATAATCATATTATATTTTTAAAACATATACCATAATCATAATCATTATGGCTACAATTTTCAATACCATAACCATTAAAATAACTGTGTTTATTAACAACGGTTTTACCCGTAAACGCATATCCATTCCACACATGTAATATAATAAAAGATCGAAAAATCTTATTTTAAAAAATACATAAATCTATATTATCAACAATAAAAATATATAACACTAACGGTGTATATAGAGCAACAACTTCAATTATATTTAGTATATATTAGTTTATTAATAATAAGTAATTATTTTATTTGTATAATAACCATGTTTATAACTCAAATACCATAATCATTATGGGTAGGGAATTCATCACCATAAATGCAGCGCAATATAATGGTAGAGTTAACCATATTAAACAGTAACAGTTATAACCATGGTTATAAAGTTTTCAGCACACCGTTGTCGCCATTCGCTCAATCACTTCATTCATTAGTTTCTGAACGCTCAATCACTTCATTCATTAGTTTCTGAACCAGTGTTCTTAAACCCAACAAAAACATAGTACGAAGACTACTGCAGCAGCTGCAAGAACAGAGAGGGAAAAACAAGACAAGAAAAAATATGTGTTGTGTTACGGCTATTAGTTGATGTCGACACACAACGAGATAATCAAGGGAAAAGAGAAGGGGGTTATATATATATACATATATATACCACTGGGATACCTTCACTTTATACAGAGTATTCATGCATGACAGCATTGGACAAATGTCCCTAGCTTCAACGCAGTGTGTGTCTCTAGTCTCTACTGTCTTAGACTCGACCGGACCCCATCTGGGTCCCAGACTACTATTTTTAGGGTTTCTTTTTTAAAATCGAGCAGCATTCACAAAAATAGGGGTGATAAAAAAATGCTGTTTGAATCGAATTTCCGACAAGATCGGCCTGAGACCGGTCCGACTAGAACCGAGACCGAACGAACGTTTTTTTTTCTACAAGGTCAGACTCAGCCTCGGTCTCAAACTCTTTCCCCAAAATCCCGACTAAGATCGGACCGACCCAACACTGAAGAAAACCCTACAAATTCACGGTGTACCTTGAAACACTAATAATTAATGAACTTGAAGCATTCAACAATCATTTGACCGCCCCGCCCATGATCACCCTACATAAAATCGTCAGACTTCCCTCTGACGAGTTGGATCATAACTGTGTCAATAGTGGTGGTAGTGACAATGAAAACAAAATTCAATTGAAATATACTACAAGGTGTTGCAACTACATTAACATTATAAATATATATAACTAGCTACACCAATAATATATATATTTATGAACCCTAACTATATAGACTATAATTAACTAAGTCCGTGATCAATTGCGTGAACAATAGTTTTCATCTGTCGTGCATGGTGGTCCCGTCTCGTCAACTTGTAATTGGCACTCCAAGATCACCTCAAAGAACCTCAGCATCCTTGAGTTCCATACCATCACGGATTGGTTATGGGCGCGGCTGAAATATGATTACAACAAGGATATAATAAAGATAAAGATATGGTTATTGTGTTTGATATAGAATAAGAGAGTTTGATTTAGTAGATAAGATTATATAATGAGACCAAATAAATGTATTTTAATGAATTTATTATACTGGAAATTATTTTGATTAGGTTTATGCTAGTGGTCTATCTACTTATTCAAGCAAGAAGAAATTAAGTTAGAAAAATATAAATGTGAAAAGTGAATAAAAATAATAATGGGAATGTAGAAACTTTAATTAATTAGTAAAATTCAGTTTTTTTAACCTTCATAACTTCTATTTTAATACGTACCTATTTAAGAGATACCTTTTACTCTCACTTTTGAAAAGAATAATAATAATTATTATTATTAGATAATAAAATTATCAGTTTTTATGTAACAACATAATTAAGAAACATATTTGAATATGACTGAATCCTAAAGATTAACTTGAGATATAAGAATTATGTAATTCATTGCGGCGAGCATGATAATCATATGACTAACTGAGTATTAATTTAATAAAAATGTATAATTTGAATTTCCATCTTAAAAATATTAACCTGCATGAATTACAGAATCAGTAAGTTGATGTGTTGTCATAGGGACGGTTCATCTCCTTGGTGCCCTGCAGGATAAGGATGCGCAGTGGTCCAACTCCCATCGCCACCTTGGGCACCCCTCCTCCACCCAATAAACAGCCTCCATGAATCTACCCTGTGGCGGTTGAACACCACCACGTCGACGGCCCCGAGTCGGTTCTCTTCCATGTAGTGCTCCACCCTTTCGTCAGAACGTAGCTTTGTCTACTGCCCCAGTACGAGTACCGGAACTTCCAGCACCGTCCCGACTCGTCCTCGAAGTTCAGAAGCGTCACCGGAAGCGGAGGTGGAGTCTGAGGCGCGGAGCGATGGTACAGCTGAGGGAAGCGCTTCTCTGCCTGCTGTTTGGGGATGACGAGGCGGTTGAGATTGCCCACGTCGCTTGGCGTCAGAGGTTTCTCGAACAGCGGCACCTTTTCAATCTCCGGCGACTGCGAATCTTCGAGAACGTCTGAAGGGATGGCATTGATGGACATCTTTTGTTTGAGAGGAGAAGAGAGAGTTCTGTGGAAGGAATGGAGAGTTGGAAGAGTTTGAACTTTGAAGAGATGAAGAGAGATTCCGTAGCGTCACACTTTTAGATGTTCGTTCCTTCAGGAGTTTAGGAACCCTAATAATATCATATGCTGTACCTGAAAACTGAAAGTGTCTTTGTATTGATTTTATGTTTTATTTAGAATAATAATAGTTAATAACCATGCTTATCTACGAATACAACATATATAAACTCAACTGATGAACCACGTTTGATGATGCATGTAATTAATTAATTATATGAGAGGAGGCAAATGATATCGTGTATCCTATAAATTGATGATCTATCTATAAAATGTGTGAGAATATATAATTGACTCGATCTATGCGAGTTGGTGATAGTATGTGGAGATCCACCGTGAGATGATTTGGATCTCTCTCTTTCGAACATCTTGAAGCCAATCTGGATCTTCTATCGTCGAGTAACGCAGGTCCACATGGTGGGCACCTATAAAAATAAAATAAAATATAATCAATTCAGTTCAATCGTTATAAACTCATAAGCCGCCGTATACTTTACACACTACATACACATATGCTCAATGTTATCAACTTTCATATTCGTATGAATAAAACGACTTTATTATATGTTATTATGTGAATCGATTATTACAAACTCACAAATTGGAAAAGTACTGCACTAACCTTCCTTTGCCACTATTGCAATGATGGTCTTGGATATATTCTTCAACACACTGTAGCCAAATAAATGTAACTCAATAATTAAATGTTAGGTCAAAAGAATGTAGATATAGATTATTATACGTACCCTCCACCACTCCAAGGGTCTCGGAGACCATTAAAGAAGATGATGTTACTGCCAAATCTTTTCAGAACCCTTTCGATGTTCTGCAACAAACAATGAACAACATAGGAATTGGGTATGTTTGTCTCCACTGAAATTTATTTAGGAAATGAAAAGAAAGAAAACCCCCGACATGTCCGCCAAATTCGGTCGTGATCCAATGAGACCTGGGCACGATATCGAAGTAAGCTCTGCAATAGGCGAGACGGTCTTCATAGCTGTACGTCGAGGCCGGGAAGATACTGTCTGCGGTGTTCCCGCTCGTCGGCATTACCATCTCCGTGCATGCCTTCATTTATGTCAACAAGACGTACGTACGATGGTGTAAGAATCATTATACGAAGCTTATTCTCCCTAGCTAGAGAATGTGAAGGAATGAATAGTTGCGATGGGCAAGGTGAAGTAGAGTTACTTACCTGCCAAGTCCAGCCACCGAGGTCGTGAGGGTCAGAATCGTCGTTGAGGTCAAAGCAAGACACGGTGCCGGAGGTGTTGTAATAAACATTGGCCGCGCCGTACAATTTTACGAAGATGTCTTTCCCTGCGGCTGCAGCATCATCGATTGCTTTGCACATCTGCATGCCAACACATTACACAATTTAATACACAAAACTATAATTAAGTAGTAAATTTAATAAGCATTTTTACATGTTGAAGTAGGTTTATAGACATTTTGGTAATAAATAATGGTTCATTAAAATACAAACCAAAATAATGAATGAATTAACTAAAATTGCAGTAACATATCTACCTTTTTTCAACCCACACCCAATCTCATAACTTGTCTATCTATTATCTCTACCACCTTCAAAGTGAAGTTACCTAAAAACATGGTATGGTCTTCACGAAAAGCCATATAATGCTTTCCATATATAATTTTGATACTTCCATGCAACCAACTCCCACCCAACCCCATTCATTATTTCCGTCTCAACGTTTCATTACACAAAAGAGCTAGTTAAAGAATTCATTACCTCTCTCACGGGGTAAGCAGGCAACGGGTTTAAAAAATTGGAAGGAGTCGGGTAATCCGTCATGGCCGTGTACAAAAATGCAGTTTGTAGCCAATTCTGAAGAGCATCGCCATCTATGTAGTTTCTATCAATAAAGAGATCGTCACGTACAGTATATATATATATATATATATATATATATATATAATGTGTACGTATAGATATAGTGTAGGAGTCGTATAGTGTGTATGTATTTACTTGCATATTCTGAATGATTTTCGGAGATATTCTAGGCCGTGCTTGTGTTTTGCGGTCTCGTCGATCATCTGCCACGACTCCTTTATCACCTTGTAACAGTTCTTGCTCTCACTCTAATTTCACGTGTTGAAATCATGATTTTTACAGGGTATTCTTTTTTGTATTGTAATAAATGAAATACAATAAGACGACGTACTTACGTATACGTACCCGGAAATCTTGTGTGACGATGTTACTGAAGCTATAAGGTGAGGTGATGTTGTCAAAGTTGAGGATTGGAGACGAAGAAGCCAAGGCTCCAATGGCAATGTGGGGATACTTTAATCGAAACCAGGCTGCCAACACTGCATAATGCGTAGACACATAATATATGACATTATTCCAATAGTAATAGTAATATAAGGTACGGAAATAGTTCAGTATGAGTAATAAAATTGATACAGAAATGGGCACACACTTCCTCCATATGAACCTCCAAACACCACCACCGGAGAGTCCACCGCCGAGAGGTTCTTCTTCAAATCGATTATCAACGTAGCGTAATCCGCCAACGCCTGGGTGGAGGTCAGGTAACCGAGAGTGCTAGAGTTTTCGTACGCAACCTTTTTGTTACCTCCGAACGGGATCGATTTACCGTAGAATCTATGCTGACAATGGTATGTAGGCAAGAAAGAATACATTTCAAAAAAAAGTATGTCTGATTATTATATATATATACGAACAACATGTATATATAGTAACCTCAATGAATATTAGGAGAGCTTTGAATCGAGGAGCAATCTCGAACATGAACCCGGTGTTTTGGGTGAACCACTCGATGTCGCCTTCATTGCCGGTGTAGACGAAAATGGGGGCGTTGAGGCGGTGGCCGCCCCAATGGGTGCGGTTGATGAGGTACCTCTGTTGGAAAGTGTTGTAGCTCTGAGGATTGAAGGTGAAGTGGTCGAGTGTCTGAGTGAAGAAGCGAGTTTCGTAGAGTTGGTTCGAACTGCCATCCTGGGACCGGAGTATCTGCTCCGGCTGGATCAGGGAAGAAGGGAAGGCGGGAAAGATGGTTTTGGCTTGTGAGGTGGAGAAGAAGAACAACCATATGTAGAAGAACAGACAGGAGCTGAGGAATACTGATAGAGTTGCCGTTTCCATGGTAATTGTTGGACTCTGTTCCTGCCTTTCCCAAGTCAAAGAGAGAGAAGTTCACAACGACTGGGAAAGAAATAACGAAAGAAGAAGACAGAAAGGAGAGGAGGTAGAGGTCAGGTCTATGTGCTGAAAACTTTGGTTGGGGTGGCTTGTTTGTTGGACTAGTGGCTGTCCTTGTAGCTGGCTGTATTGGAAACAAAAAAAAATGGATAGTTTAATGCAACTTGGAAAATAACATGCTAAATAACATAAATTTATAAATTCTGCCATCACATGACATAACTTATAATTATAACTTTATATCCATTTCACATAAATATTAATTTGTAAACAAGATAAGATATCTTTTTTAGAAAATAAATTCTCCATACAATACAAAGCGTATTATTATTTTCTATTATAACATAGATTTGTATTTAATAATTAAATATTTGCTAGTTATTTACTAACTTTTTTAACAATTAATTTCTGCTCACTAACTACAATCTATCTTTCTCCGGTCATTCTTTTCCAGTCCTGTATATTTCCTAGAAGCTCCACATGAAAAACTAACTCTTATAAATGTGGTAGCTCTTCCATCCAAAGATTTTTCATCAAAGTCTAAAAGGATAAACAATGACTTAAGAGACCATAATTGTGTTCCAAAGTAAATCACACCTCCATATCGCGATTGATGCCGGGACCCACGTGCTGCCGTTTCTGAAAGCAAGATTTGCCCGTCCAGAGATGACCTGCCTTTAAAGTTGAGCATTATATAGTGGAAGGAATCTTAGGATATTTTCAGTCCAGTCAGTTCAGTATTTCCTTCTCTTTGTCTCTGCTTGACATAATTCCATCCATGATCCACAGTCCATATCATAATGATCTAGTCTAACACTACTACATGTGTTTACAGTCTCAAGTCTATGCTTACCAATATAAATTTTAATAATCAATTCATTTAAAGGGATTCAAAACTCACCCGTATATAATCTACAACAGGAACCCTATCACGGCCAATATTTCTGCATTTCATTCCAAATAATATTAATTTTTTCAAATAAATATGCACAAGAATGAAATCAAAGAGAAGATCAAACGGGAAGGCATGGTAATTTGTATCCTTGATGAATAAGGTTGCTTTCTTTCGGGGCCTCACCCAACAAATTAAAGGGATGGATCGGGGATACTCATTCATTTTATCTGTATCTTGGAACCGTCTATTAACAAGTGAAACAAATTTACCGCAACCGGAGAGGTCTTCAAACCAATTCCTCTGCAGGATCTTTTGAATTCACTTCATCGCCCTCCATTTTCTGCACTGTTTCAAGCTGTCTCAGCAGACCCAGTCGTTCGGCCCCATATGTGGAAGGAATCTGCCGGAGAGAGAGAGAGAAAAGAAGAAGAAGAAAAGGAGCAGGATTTTACTGGTGAAGTACCAACTCACAACAACTTGAAAGTAGAAGTTACAGTTTGATACGAACCAGTGACGGAACATATCTCTGAATGACAGCTAAAATTGCTGCATGACCAACTGCAGTCACCTGTCATACAAACATTTTTTTACACTGTACTTCAGCAGAATAATACTACCTTTGTGTCTGGACAAAACAAATAAAACATGACTAACCGGAAGGAGCATCAGTATACCAATGGGAACCACTGATGCTAAGTCGGTCATAGTTCTTTTGAGAGCATTCTTTTCTTTCTCTGTCAATTCATCTCCGATAAGTGCCCTCCGAATCAGCTCACTAGCAGCAGCTGTATCAATTGCCAGAAGTTGAGTACCTTGCCAAACATCCTGATCAAATCCCATACAAATGAGAGGTCATTAATGCCAAAAAAGAAGCAAGATAGTCAGTATGCAAAACCTACAATAGAATTGTTTCAAGAATCCAAAAATTGAAATGCATACCCTGAAAGTGCTTTTCAACTTTTCAATGGATTTCTCAATGATGTTCTCTTTCTTCAAGAATCCAATATTATCATTTCTTTCGCTGACATTTGCAAGTTGGATATCCTGAAATGTTCATTACCAATATAGTTAGGCTAGCGAGCTATAAGAAACTTCTATGTCTAGAACTAGTTCAACATTGCAAGTGTGATGATTAAAATATAGTATATAAACTAGATCGAGATACTGCCCATGCAGTTACCTTATCTTTTTCAGACTGGCTAGCACTTCTCTGAACTCGGTTTTCAAGCTCCATTAGTTCATTTCTCAAAACTTCAAAGCGGTGGATCCCATCTGCTTTGGGGTCTTCACATCCACCAAAGTTTGAATTGACTTGCTTGATGTACTCATCGTCCTGGATATCAAAACCATTTAATTTAGATTCATGGTTCTATACAATTTCGGTTCACCCAAAATTGATGTCACCTCAAATGTAAGTTGAGAAAATAATAAACACATGCGACACTCATCACTTGGTTGGGGAAATGGAATGAATCCAGTTTCTAAAAAACGACATTTCACAAGCCATTTTTTGCAAGCATGTGCACGAGACAAAGATCTGATTCTAGGAGCAGCTAAATAAAAGTTAAACAAACAACAAATGCCAGGAAATAAATCAAAGTACACCTACACTAGAAAATTTGGAATCAGTCTTTGCAGCCGGTGCACACGGAAAGAGACTCCATATACTGCGAGAATTACTGCAAATTCAAAAATATGATTTTTAAGAGAATGATAGAACAGAAGTCGATAAGATATGGAATTGGTGTCTAGATTTTTTTCCGTAGAGATACTGTAACAGGAAACAGAGGCAGGAGACGTGAGACGTGCCTTTTGCTGCTCTCTGCCGTTCCAGAATCTTTGTTTCTAAATTTTCCTACTAATTGTTTCATCTCATTGACAGAAGGCTGGGAGACAACATCTCCCTGTATCAGCATGCGCGACAGTTAAGGGCAAAACTCAAGTTGCAGAGACTGAAATATCAATAGTCCCTACATGACAACTAGCTTTTGCTTGTCAACCCTAAGCTGATTTTTGTTGGGCCAGCCCTAAACTGACTAGGACATAGTTGACAAGTACAACAATTTGTGATGAACAGAACTGAGAAAGCATGACTTCGGTTCACTTGTAAGACATACGCCACATGCCCATGATTTGGGATCTTCTGCGGTCTGCCTCAACAGTGGAATAATTCTATAAAAATAGATTCCAATGAGACATGAGTAAGCTAGGAGAAGCCACTAATGACAGTAAACCTTTCGCAGACTCCCCATTTTCGTGTGGTTCCATGCAGAATAGATCAAGCAACTTTTTATTCTTTGCAAATGACTAGTGGCAGCTTAACCGCTTAAGGATTGTAACGAGGTAACTCTGAAACTTTAACAAAATTTTGAGACATCAAAGGGTCATCTTGCTACCAAACGTCCTAGATGGCCAATTTGGACACGAGCAGCATAATGGTTGCTTCCAGTACTATACAGAGTCATACATTTGTATTGACAGTATTGTGAATTTCTGTTTTTCAACCGCACAAGTGAGTAGTCAAGTTAATTTACATTTCAAGTAAGGGATCCTAAAATTTAAGTCCCCTGAGGTCAGTCAATTAGTGGCTGAGTAAAGAGTCAAATACATCGGACAAAAAACACAACATTTTAGGCTGTTGTGCTTGCTGTTTCAACAATACTTCATTCACTAGATGTTAGCTACAAGTTAGACTTACTTAACATAAAAGTTAAAACAATGAAAAAGTTGTTCAAGTTCAACAGACATTCCAATTTTATTGTACCTATCAGCATGGATCTACATATCTTAATTATAAACAAATAATAAATTTCAGAAAGAGTATTCAGAAATTGAAAAATGAGAACCAAAAAGAATCTGAACATGGGTTTGAGTGGATTTTTTGGTTGTGCATATTAGTGGGAGGGACCAATGTGTCTTTTGGTTAGATATGGCATATGGGTCCATATTGCTTATAGCCCCAAAAAAATATTTATTTAACACAAGCTATAGCTTACATTAGTCCACATAGTGGCTGAAACTAACAGATTACAACTCTAGGAATGTTTTGCTAGACACAGTACATCTTTACCAGGAAATGGAAAGTACCTGCTGAAGTGATGCCGTTTTTGCTCTAAAAGATGCTTCCAAAAATTCAGCCTCTTTCTTTAGTTTCCTGATTTTCTCAAGGTCTGAACAAGCAGCTTTCAGATGCTCCTTTCCTGAACTAGAATTTGATACATGCAATTCTTCGAGTAACTTTTCTAGCCTTAACAAGGCTTCATCAACATTACCCAATGCCTGGGAACAAGAAAATGTTATTGCTTCAAGTATCATTTTATGGTGTACTAAAGGTCCAAAATATACACATGTGTTATCCATTAGAAAGTATACATTGAAGAAACTTAGTAGTGGTTGAGGGTGATACTTCTGTTCTAGAGGCCTCATGTTCATTCTTGACTTCACTTTCCATTGCATTTAAAATTTGCAGAGGATGTATTTTGTAGTTAACAAGTGAAACCACTAATGTCCCCTAGAAGCTTTAACAACAGTAAAGAAGTATACATAGAATGGAAAAATCTCCATTTTGTTGCATCAGTTCAACAGCAATTCAAGTATAAAATGAGTTATTTACTAACAGCGTGCAGACATTTACTATAGAACTAGTAGCCAACCACTAACAAAGGAAAAAGTGTACAAAACGCTCATTCTTCTGAGTCACAACCACTCTACAAGCAAACATGATAATTGTTGGAAACGGAGGAACCTAACCTTGTCAAAAGAATCAGATTCATTCTGAGATACTGTTTGTGCAGTGGTAGAAATCTTTGAATTGTCTGCAGCTCTGCGCAATCATGGTAAAATTTTGATCAACTTAAACAAGTATTCAAGTTCATTAAATACCTCTAATGCAATCTGCAGACAATTGTTTGCTACTGTACAATACGTATGAAACTCAATAAGCAATAATAGTATTCACTTATTTGAAACTCTTAATATCCCTAGCATGCCATACAACTAGAAAGAACTACATAGAACACCATCTCACAGTAAAACATGTTGGACAAACTCCCATAAATATTTGGATTACATAAAATTCAACAAGCAGCTTTATGACCCACGAACAAGCTACCCAATTTAAGAGACAAGGATTTCTTTTTTATTATTGCTAACAGTAAAGGACATCCAACAAAGAGAAGAAAGAACACTTTGTGTAAACAAATTAAATTTGAGATATGCTAAATAACCAAAGCCCGCTTCAGGTTGTTCTATTCGAGAAAGCATCATCTTTTGGAGGAAAAGAGATACACTTTTAGGTCATTGCCATCATATGTACTCATGCACACACACGGACATATATACACTTTTGTTTTATACCAGAGAATGAATAGAGAAAAGAGTTGTTGCAAGAAATTATGATTTGCAGTTTTATACTTCAAGATCACATGACATTTACTACTGTTTGAAGAGCTATGAAAAGTAAATAGCTTAACGTGAAGTGTACAGTCATACACTCAACCTCATGAAAGAGGGAATGTGAGGGATCTATCTAGATTTGCAGAAGTATCTACTTGTATCTTAGGGTACATGACACAGCGATGACTTATCCTAAAAATATTGTGTAAATGACACCTTACATGAAGATTCTCACAGCCAAGATGTATTTGGCTGGGTAAAATCCATCTTCGATAAACATCTATTTTTAAGTATAGCAATTAGTTATCACTCAGACTTCCATGTAAACAGCAATGGATCAGAGCAACTTGTTCACTTACTTTGATATTCCGATCACCTCGATGCAGTTCACTAACTTGTTGTGCCTGAAAAACAAGGCTTGTTAGAATCAGGTTCATTTACTCGGTTGGTGCAAAAAAAATGTCTACCCACCCTCTAGATAGAAATCTTGCTGCCTTTACATTTGAGGAATTCTCCAACCATTTACTATATTTTATAAAGCTCTGCATCCAATGCGAGCATGTGTCCAATGCCAGGGGAATAGCTTCATCACTAGGTGGACCTTCTCGTTTAGTTTTGTGACCATGGACCGGTTTCGGATTGCTAGTCTGACCTAGGAATAACGGTAGCCAATCTAGTTCTTCACAGACCACCTAAAGAGTAGAGACAAACTTAGCTGGCAAGCCTTATCAAATACTCAGACAAGTTTGAGCACTATGAAACTTTGTCTTCTGACCTCTACATACAACTGATAAGAACTAATCGATGAAAGTTGGGGATAATAAAGAACTCCACCTCCAATAAGATACCTGCCAAATACGGCCGCATCAAATCAATCAAAAGAACACAACAGAAGGATAAGCAACGACTAACTCGAGAGTCATATACCTAATAAGACCTTCAACCGGATCTTCTAAAACACCAAAACCCTTGTCACAGAAAGCCTGCGTCCTTCTACCAAGAGCTATGAAAAATCCAAAGATAGCCAAGTCCCTTTCCAGTACCTGTGGCAATTTAGTGATTGATCAGAGGCAAAAACACAAGGGATAAAAGTTGCAAGTACGACAATTCAGATATGCACAGAAAGAGACACGCTGTCAGCTGATTGAGTAGGATATCTCATATACTGAGGGAAAAAAATGAACCAGCAACTATTAGTGCTGGAACACTACCTCCAACTTCCATTTCAAACAAGAATCATTTAGCGTGCTGATGGTTAGGACTTAGGAGATGCAACTGACCCAACATGATTATGTCAATCCAGAGTCCAGAACTCAATATGTTTAGCATAATCAGACAATTTGGACATGATATAAGTTATTGCAGGCTCTGAAAGATGAATAGATCCCTAGATACTAACCTCAATGCTCTCTGCTGTAGTTACTTTTGACCATATTCTCTCCCTAGCAATAGCTTGTTGCAGCTGCTTCTGTATGAGGTTTACCCAAAAAGCAACCTCCTCAGCATCTCGTTCTGTTCTCACTCTACATGATGCAGCTCGAGGACCAAAATACACAAGAAACTCTCTTCGTAGACCAATTTTCTTTACTGACTTGTATGCTTGCTGTATCGAGATAAACTCAACTAGCATACCCATCAATCTACCGGTAATATCAGGAATCATGGAAAAAAACTGTGAGCATGACACTTTGGCTGGACCTAGCTTTGTAACTGCTGCGACACAAGTTAATGCTAGCATGAGGAGAGCAATATCACTTGCACTTCCAGGCCGAACGGACATCCATTTCCCACTTCTGGAAGGAATTGAAAAAAAAATACATTACTGCATTAAAATTTGATTGCAGTAACAATATACCAGATCATGGATTAATATACTAGAGAACTGACATAGAAGTTGAAGCCGTAAAGCGTGAGTCACTTTCAAAGTTATTAACAAAGGACGTCACTACAGCTGGGACCTGTTCCGACCAAAACCACTCATAGATATCAGGCTGCTTATTTGATAGATTATCCCGAATTATACTCTCCAATGGAGCATATTGTCTCGATAAGCTGCATCATTAATCCACAAACAGAGCAAAAAGGTCATGTTAAATGGTAGGGTACTAAATACTTTTTGGTTAATGTTGTGTACGAAATTCAAAAGGACAAATTGACATCCATCGAAGAAAGGAAGGATAAGGACGTATATATGAGTTGCTCTTTTTAGATATTTGATCCGCTACTAGGAAAAGAAAAGGTATCAGCCGCACTAGACCCCTGAAAATATTATAACATAAACTGCAGATAAATCATATGAGTTTCTTCTGAGTAAGACTGATCGACAGGTGCACGTACAAGCCTATGACTACAAGCACTTGGAAGTTGGACCTTGATACACTACATTCCAAAGTAACAATCTACATAAGCCTACATACTTTTTTCTTGAAAGTGTTTAGAATGTTCCAACTAGAATTAACTGAAGCTGCAATAGTGACTGGAGTGATGATAAATTTAGTACCTCCTTTGCACAGAAACATTTACATCTCTGTCTCTTTGATCCCCACGTGATGAAATCTCTGTTGCAGCTTGAAATATAGAATAGACTGCAGCCTAAATATATAAGGAAGCTTAGATAATCTAATGGACAAGGAATTAGATATATTGAAAAAGAATAATAAAAGAATCACATACAGATTTTCATGGCAATAGAGTGATCCTTAATTGCATAAAACCCTGATCATGCAAGACATGCTCATCACAAATTACATCATACTAAAGATTAGAGTGGGCTACCATAAAAAGAGTACACTTTTAAGTAAACAAAATAGCATGCGTGTTTCCATTTTTTCATTGATCAATAAATAATAATTCATGAAGGTTAATCAACTTTTGAGCAGTCACTTTGGGGAGAAAAAAAAAAAGTGGCCACCTTACAGTGTATAGAACATGCAAGCTGATAAGACAACCAAGGTGTTTCTGCTTACTATAGCCACTATCTAGTATTAGTATGAGTATTGAAATCTACCGAGCAAAGTGACGATTAGAACTAACACAACAAGCCTTTTTGTCAGGAGATTGGCAGCTATTTATACAAAGCTTGCAATATGATTGTCACTTTGCTGAAACTATAGGCTCAATAGGAATCTAGGATCATTAAACACTGAGAAAATAATATTTGGGGAGGAGAAATATCTAAAGAGGCAATTGAAGCAATTTTGATTCAGTACAGCTGATTTGAACACATCTATCAAGGTCAACCTGGTAAGACAGTGTTTTAATCCATGCATTTCTGTCAACCCCAAGCCAAGCACTGGAGAACCAAGATGCTTTTGAGAAAGAACTATGCTCCTTGATTGCCAACTCAAAAACTCGTGCAGCATCATGCAGGGATTGGACAAGCCTGTCGTTAGAATTTTCATTTTGCAATGCACGATCAAGTTTAACCCTTATATCCTCAGCATCGCCAGTACTACTACTACTACCTGCTTGGGGACTACCATTGACACTCACGCCATCATCAGCAGATGCAAGAGGATGGAGGTTCCCTGCACTTCTAGACTTACGTAAGCTTATAAAATCCTTTTTGATCCCCATTTGCAGATGAGTGCAGCGATGACTTGAGCTATGTACAACAGAAAGACTTCTTGATAACCTTTTTCTTGAGTTTTTCCAATTAATAAGCAAGTAATCCGAATAAGACACATTTTTACAAGAATAACACGACCTCTTTGACTTCCTTGGGATCCATGGATTGGCAGAACTGCAAATGAAGGAAAAACAATGAGTTGAGATTTCAACGCTCAGCCAATTGAACATATCTCATCCGCTAAGTCTTTCTTCTTCCATGTTCACCTGAGCCTATCAAGACAGATAAGTAAACCACTAAACTTAACAGATTCCTTTCAACCAATTCATAGATGAAAGTCCTTGTCTGCCAATCATTCTCAAGATTTATTACAGCAGCAGTAGCATACTGAAACTGGATTGAGTTGAAAAGATAGACCAACCACCATCATCTCTAACCAGTACCCAGCCACCGAGCAACTTTAGCAGCTCCGACTTGAGATATCATAAGGCAAAAGACGGAACTAACGCTAAACTAAGATCGAGAAGCTCCATCGATTCACCATAACTAGAAATCAGTGAACATTTCATAACCAAAGCATGAACTATTGAACTTAGTAGGATTCACGTTGAATCCTCGTCAATTCCACATCTCTGTCGTAACCGATAACACTCTGATTAAATGAAAAAAACAAAAAAAGTAGAAAGCGGAATTCACCAAGGCAGCTTAGAAATGGACCTTGAAGAAGACAGTTGGATGCCATCGTGAAGCTTCATCGCCATGGAGTAGGAGAGTCGGTAGTCGCTACTGAGGATAAACGTAGAAGGAGGAAGTGTTGTTTGTAACCAAGCGAAGGAAGGGAATCGGCTTTCTGGTTCTGGTGGGTTGTCTAACTGAGAAGAGAAGGCTGGCGCGGCAACAGAGGTCTATCCGGAGACGTGGAGAAGAGTGCGTTCACAGAAGAAGGAAGGGAGTAAATTGCCGTCCCTCCTCCTACAAGTTAAGCTTGATATTGTTAAGTTAGATAAGATTCTTGGCCAAAAAAACAAAGGTTAGATAAGATTGTTCAACTGAACACATTTAAATAACAATAACAGAATAACTGGAATCGGAGTATGGCTTTACTTTGTTGAACAATGCTTTTCTTTTAATTCAAGATAAATAAATCAATTAAATTGGAAATGTATGTTTGTTCATTTACATAACGGTTAATTACTTAATTGGTTTTACATGTTCGACCAATGTTCAGAATGGTTACATATGTTTCAAAATGTGATTAATTGGTTTTGAAATATGACTAAATGTAGGAAATAACAACACCAATATGGCAATTACAGATCACCAACAGCACCCTCCTTCAAAACCAACTTTATTATTTTTTGGCCAAATACCAGTTTTATTCTCACATGCAGTCAATGTTCCCTTATCTCCCTCAGCAAATTCTGAAGTGCCTTCCCAGTTTCATCATCCATGAATCAGATAAACCAAACCAACTCTTCTGATCCAATTGGTAGCAATATTTTGATGGCTAACCTTGTGAAGCCCTCTCTCTTCACAGCAACCCAATCTTCTTCATCTCCTTTGATGATGCCACCAATCTCTTCAGCTGCTTCTCGTCCTTCTGTTGCTGCTCTTCACCCTTCTTCCCTGAACTTGCAGCAGCGTCCTTATGGCACCGCATTGCTTCATCATCTCCCAACACACAACCCCTCTTCATCTCTGGTTCATAATCCATCTGCTCCATCCCCTACACCTATCATTACTTGGGATCAAATCCATGAGGCGCTTCTTAAACTAGTTCAGGTAATTTTTTCATATCTTTATATCCCCATCATATTATTGTCGCACAATCCATTGATTTTTATGTACTGTAGGAGGACCAATTCATTGACATGATCTGCCAAGCATTGCATAGAGTACACAACAACTGAGATCATTACTGTCGGATAAGAGTTTGTACATGAGTTTGTAGTTTGTACATGGTCGGTCATGTTCTTAATTTTATTTTCTTTGCTGAAAAGAATGCAGATAACATTTACATATTTCACTGAATCTTGTCTTTTGATTGTAGTCGATCGATGTTGTTTGTGTTTTATGTACCTAATGGCATGCAGGTTCTCTCCCAAATCAGGTGTAACAGTTGCACGACATAGTGTGTTACTACTTACCAATGTAAATAAAACACAAACAACATCGATCGACTACAATCAAAAGACAAGATTCAGTGAAATATGTAAATGTTATCTGCATTCTTTTCAGCAAAGAAAAGAAAAATTAAGAACATTACCGACCATGTACAAACTACAAACTCATGTACAAACTCTTATCCGACAGTAATGATCTCAGTTGTTGTGTACTCTATGCAATGCTTGGCAGATCATGTCAATGAATTGGTCCTCCTACAGTACATAAAAAACAATGGATTGTGCGACAATAATATGATGGGGATATAAAGATATGAAAAAATTACCTGAACTAGTTTAAGAAGCGCCTCACGGATTTGATCGCGAGTAATGATAGGTGTAGGGGATGGAGCAGATGGAATATGAACTAGAGATGAAGAGAAGCTGTGTGTTGGGAGATGATGAAGCAATGCGGTGCCATAAGGACGCTGCTGCAAGTTCAGGGAAGGAGTGTGAAGAGCAGCAGCAGAAGGACGAGGAGCAGCTAAAGAGATTGGTGGCCTCATCAAAGGAGATGAGGAAGATTGGGTTGCTGTGAAGAGAGAGGGCTTCACAAGGTTAGTCATCAAAATATTGCTACCAATTGGATCAGAAGAGTTGGTTTGGTTTATCTGATTCATGGATGATGAAACTGGGAAGGAAGACACTTCAGAATTTGCTGAGGGAGATAAGGGAACATTACCTGCATTTGAGAATAAAACTGGTATTTGGCCAAAAAATAATAAAGTTGGTTTTGAAGGAGGGTGCTGCTGGTGATCTGTAATTGGCAGATTGGTGTTGTCTTCTTCTGCAATGTCACTGGCAGGGGTGGATAACGATGGCTCTAGTGTCGCTTCCCTGATTGGCATGCTTGGAGCAGTTTCCAGCTGCTCAAAATCCCTAAATCACCAAGCAAGACACAAATATAAGAAACTGTCTCCTCAATGTATTAAAAGGAAGATGTCAAAATTCAACTTTTGATACTAAACTACAGATTGATAAGCCCATGTGAATCACATAATAGAACATTCATTTTCTTATATGTTATGTTTTTGTCGATTCTTTAGCTTCCATTACCTCTTGCTAGAGGATACTTCTGGTTCAGGAGGCACCTTTGAGTAGGAACTAAGTATCCTGTAAAAATAACAAAAAACACATAAAAGGTTGCCAGAACCAACAGCCTTCTGCAGATAATAGGTAATCCAAGGCTAGAAAGATCATAATATAGATGATGGACGTTCTAATAGTCAAAATGGGCAAGAAATATCCCAGGAAGAAACATAAACTTCCTAGAACAAAATAAATTGCACATCCAGTCAATATCATTACGGTGACAAGAAAACAAAGGGGGAAAAGGAAATTGTTTTAATGGCAGATTAATTTCAAACATTACAGATATCAAAACAACTGGTTCACCACCCCTACCAGGATACTTCATTTAAAAATAAAAATAAAAAATTGTGCCACGTTCCACAGAGAAAATCCTCCAAACTTCAGTTATGCAGACATAAAAAGGAACGTCATGATATGTACCTGCTAAAAAGCTTTGTAACTTCCTCGCGTTCATGTGAATTGTAGAACCAAATGCCATTTACTTCTAGTGAATCATTCTGATACAGCAGATAAGGACTTTGAACCTCATGCTTGAAATCACCAATGAGATTTTCCACTAAATTATCTGATTAAGAATAAGAAGAAAAAAAAACAATAGCCATCATTGCATAGCAGAATCTCTTTTTCTTTAAATATAAACACAAAATATCACATCAAGTAGTTACAATGTAATAGTCTAAGATCATCTCTCAAAATTACCCACTTTCTTAAAACCGTTTCCTTACCCTTTAAATTAGCATGTCAGCAAAAGAAGATGAGAGGACAGGCACAAACGATTCTATGGCCACAGAGAATAGATATGAAATCGCAAAGTTAACATAAGACACTAAAAACTGGCTCTAGTAGGTCTGGTAAAAATAGTTTTTACGAAACACTGACTTTTTCTCAAGACCGAGTGACCCATTCTGACTTCTTGCAAAAATGATTTAAAATGGTGAACATATCTAGAATTAGGATGGACAATCGCATCGCTGTGAAATCTCATAACTGCCTTCCAGTGCTTAGGAAAAATACCTCAACTGGTCAAGATCTTAAACTCAAAGATTCCAAAGTATCTCCTCAAAGTGGCTAAAGTAGAGAATTTCACCCTCTTTTTTTTGCCATTCTCTCACCGGAAAATTGATGATCTAGATAATGATGCAGTTACATATCCTTAGCGTGATTTGAAGAGATCAAAGTGGGTCAATCAGAGAGACCATTACTGCATTTAGTACATACACGATATCAAATCTTATATTACAGTCAAAACCAAGTGATTCATATAATTTCTTTTGGAAAGACCATTAGCTCCTCATATAAAGAGGAGGATTTCCATTTTGTACAATTACAACTTAACGCATAATTAAGTTGATATTCAGATGAAGAATTCTAACCTGTACTTAGACGATTCAAAACAATGAACTGGTAGAGCGGCTGAGCACTCCTACGACCAACAGAAAGGTTCAATTTAGCAGACGGAGAGAGCAGCCTTCCAGCAGCACACATAAACTGTACAAGATTCTACCTCTTAACGATGAAGAGTGATCCTTCAACATTCTTGCGACTCTGTGATCGCAAAACGGCATCAAGAATATGCAAATAAAAAAGAAACGGTTACCGAAAACAAGAATCATGGCAAACTGGTAAAATCACCAAAAAATCCTTTGCTCATTACAATAAGTGACAATGCTCTCAAAGAAATTGAAAAACTAACTAACCCATTGTATACTGTCGATGTCGAACGCATAGAAAGTGACATGAGAGGCGGTGAACAGAATTTCCTCGATGTTAGGGTCTATCCTCTGAAGAACGGTGAGGTTGAGTATCTTGGTAGTGTTCGGGTCCAGATTCGGCGTTAATTGACATGACTTAGACATCTCTACTTCTTATTGATATTCCTAGATTCTAGCGAAGCGAAGCTTTATACGTGGATTCCTGCCGGGAAATAGTAGTAAAGTAGTGCAGTGATACGAACCGACCTGGGTAAATCGTAGTTCCGACCGTAGTTAAATAAATCAGGGTCGAGGTTAGCCAAATTAGGTCCTTATTTAGAGAGGTGTAGGGTGCTGTTATTCTCCATGAAGAATTATACAACAAACTCTATATTCTCCCTTATTTCTCTCTCTCTTACTTTCTGTTATTCATAAATCGTGAGTTGTGGTACGGCTTAAGGATTTGGATCGTATCATTCTGGTATCAGAGCAGAAGCTTCCGTTGTCTATCGCCGCTACCAGTCCAGAAGGTATCATGGCAACAGAGACGAGAGCCCAACGCGAGAATCGAGTGGACGCCACTTTGGAAGAACAGGGCCGTGCATTGTCCGAACAGAGCAAGACCTTATCGGAACTTCTCATGGCGAATGAAAAGTTGTTCGCCACTGCCGACCGCCACACAGCTTGCCTCGACGAGATCAGGTCACTACTGAAGTTGGTTTCCTCGCGCCAAACCGAGAAGTTGATGGACACGGGCATCCTTGGTGCGGGATCTGAATCTACCTTATCCACAGCAGGGGAGAAGGTTGCAACAGAGCCACAGAACATAGCAACACCACTACCAGTAGGAACGCAACATCAGCCAACCGAGCTTCAACGCGACCGCGACCGTCAACACTACCATATCGGTAAGGTTGATTTCCCTAGATTTGATGGATCGGATTTGCCTGGTTGGATTTTCCGTTGTGAACACTATTTTGAAGTTGATGATACTCCTGAGGATGCTAAACTGAAAATTGATATTATACACCTGAAGGGTGACGCCTTACAGTGGCACCAGGGAATCACGAGAGTGTGGAATCATCAAGGTCGGAAAATCACGTGGTCAGATTATATTCAAGCTCTGCAAGGCTGATTTGGTGAGGGATTGTACGGGGATCCGGTTTTGGAGCTGAAGAACGTAAAGCAAGAAGGTTCACTCACAGATTATTTTCGGAGGTTTGATATACTGCTAAACAAGGTGCAAATGACATAATCCATATCTGAGAAGGCAGTCCTTAGTTTCTTTATGGGAGGGTTGGATCCGACATTGCAAGGACAGGTGAGGTTATTCAGCCTTCCAGCTTGCATGAAGCTTACTCACTAGCCAAGATGCATAGTGATATACTCTCCTCACAGTCCAAACAGAGGAAGAACGGATACAATAAAACACAATACAGTGCACCACCAAAAGGAGGAATAACACAGACTTCTCAGCATAGCTTCAGACAAACCGCAAGCAGCCCCACAACCAAGACCATGTCTAACCGTGAGCTGAAGGATAGAAGAGCCAAAGGGCTCTGCTACTAGTGCCCAGAAAAATATGTTGCGGGCCACCGGTGCAATAAAGGGAGGAGGTTATTCACGATTGAGGTCGAAGAGGATGAGCCCAATCTTCCAGACAATGAAGCAATCGAGGTAGCAACAGAGGAGGAGCTTCCGCAGATATCCATCCATGCTCTTCGAGGTACACTGCATTGCTCCACCATGAAGATTGAGGGAAGCATCAAGGGGAAGAGGCTACAAGTTCTAGTGGACTCGGGGAGTACCCACAATTTCATCGACACTGCTTTTGCGGAAAGATTGGGATGCTGCTCGGAGGAGATCAACCCGATGAGAGTTGTAGTGGCCAATGGAATGGTTTGCAATCAAGTGTGTGGGCAATTTAAGTGGAATATGCAAGGAGAAACCTTCTCGACAGATGTTTTCCTGATTCCATTGGAAAACTATCATATGGTTCTCGGAGTACAGTGGCTGCTAACCTTGGGAAACATCACTTGGAACTTCAGCAAACTCACCATGGAATTCTCGCTTGAGGGGAGGACATGTAGGCTTAAAGGAGGAGAAGGAAACACAATTCAGCTCACTTCCTCAGAGAAAATGTCGAAGTTGTTGTCCAAGACATAGGAGCTCCATTCGGTCCAGTTATGCAGTTTGACATTGCAAAGAGAAGCAGTAGAAAATGCAGTAGTGTTCTCAGCTGCGGTTACTGGAGGTCAGAACAATAAGAATGAATTGGAGGAGTTATTGGTGAAATATGAAGAGGTCTTTCACGATCCGAAGGGATTACCACCAAGGCGAAGTGTGGATCATAGGATTCCACTCAAGGATGAAAGGGTTACGGTCAATCAAAAATCGTACAGATATCCCGCGCCACAGAAGGATGTTATTGAGAAGATGATCAAGGAGATGCTGGAGGTCGGGATCATTAGACCGAGTTCGAGCCCGTTCTCGTCACCGGTTGTATTAGTAAAGAAGAAGGATCATTCGTGGCGTATGTGCGTCGATTACAGAAGACTTAATGACTTAACCATCAAGGACCGATTTCCTATTCCATTGGTGGATGAACTTCTCGACGAACTACATGGGGCTTCGATTTTCTCAAAGGTCGATCTTCGCTCCGGGTATCACCAAGTGAGGATGGCTGAGGGGGACATACACAAGACGACATTTAGGACTCACGAGGGTCACTATGAGTTCCGAGTGATGCCTTTCGGGCTGACAAACGCGCCAGCTACATTTCAGAGGTTGATGAACTCCATTTTTAAGAGGTACTTGAGGAAGTTCGTATTAGTATTCTTCGATGACATATCATGTAACACACTTGCAGTTGGTATTAGCCACGATGAAGGAACACTCCCTGTTTGCCAAGCGGTCTAAATGTTCGTTTGGGGGTTCACAAATTGAATATCTTGGACATGTGATTTCAAAGGATGGGGTCTCGACCGAACCCTCCAAGGTTGCTGCAGTTCGTGAATGGCCTATACCCACATCGGCCAAACAGCTCCGAGGTTTCTTGGGCCTCACAGGATATTACAGGAAGTTTATCAAGAATTACGGGTCTATTAGTAAACCACTCACCTTGTTGCTGAAAAAGGATGGGTTCAAATGGTCACCCGAGGCTGAAGAGGCTTTCTCAACACTTAAGGAGTCTATGATTTCAGCTCCAGTTATAGCACTCCCTGATATGAACGACACATTTGTGATTGAGACGGATGCGTCCGGGTTCGGAATAGGTGCGGTGTTAATGCAGAGAGGACACCCACTAGCGTTTATCAGCAAGGCTTTAGCACCCAAGCAACAAGCACTATCGGTCTATGAGAAGGAACTATTAGATGTTCTACTAGCTATAAAGAAGTGGCATTTTTACCTCATCGATCGTCGTTTTGTTATTAAGACGGACCACCGCAGTTTGAAATACTTGTTGGAGCAAAATATCTCAACTCCCCTACAGCATACCTGGCTCGCCAAACTGCTAGGTTACGACTACGAGATTTGCTACAAAAGAGGGAGTGAGAACAAAGCAGCTGATGCTCTGTCAAGGGTCACAAGCACGGAATTGCTGAGCCTCGCAATGACAACTATCTCCTCCGACATGATGGAGAGGGTCAAGGGAAGTTATATCTCCGATCCGGATTGCATGAATATGATAACTCAGCTGCAGCAAGGTAAAGGACCGAACAGATTCGGGTTCAGTGAAGGCTTACTAAGGAGGAAGGGAAAGGTTGTAGTGGGCAATGACACGGTACTTCTCCACGACATCATGACTGTATTCCATGCATCCGCGTTGAGAGGGCATTCCGGAATCACAGCTACCGTACATAGAATGGCAGGTCTGGTTTACTGGAGGGGGCTTAAAAAGTCCGTTAAGGAATTCATCCGTCATTGTGAAATCTTTCAGCGCAACAAAACAGATAACTCTGCTTCACCCGGATTAATGCAGCCGTTACAAGTTCCTCAAGGAGTATTTACGAACATTTCTATGGACTTCATCACAGGGCTGCCGAAATCAAACGGAAAGGAAGTAATATTCGTGGTAGTTGATCGTTTAACCAAGTACAGTCACTTCATGGCATTGGGGCATCCTTATAGTGCTGCAACGGTAGCCGAAGTCTTCATGGACAACATATATAAGCTACACGGTATGCCTGAGCGAATTGTTAGCGACAGAGACTCGGTTTTTATGAGTAACTTCTGGAGAGAGATTTTTAGACAGTGTGGTACTTCTCTCTGCATGTCTTCGGCCTATCATCCACAATCGGATGGCCAAACCGAGGTAGTGAATAGGTTCTTAGAATCGTATCTGAGGTGAATGGTGGGCGAGAGACCGTCATCATGGTCCAAGTGGTTGACGCTCGCGGAATGGTGGTACAACACGTCGTGGCATTCTTCTATCAACACAACCCCATTCGAGGCTCTCTACGGATACCCGCCTCCCTTCCATATTCCCTATTTTCCTCAGGAATCAAAGGAGGTGGCCATGGATACTTTACTGTGTGACCGTGAAGAGACGATCAAGATGCTTAAGTTTTATCTGACAGGAGCACAGAACAGGATGAAACAGTTGGCAGATAGGAAGAGGACGGATCGAAATTTTGAAGTGGGAGACTGAGTATATATGAAGCTCCATGCATATGCTCAGCATTCTATGAAGAACAAGGGAGTACAGAAATTGCAGCCGAAGTATTTTGGGCTGTTTCAAGTGCTAGAGAAGGTTGAACCCGTAGCCTATAAGTTGGAGCTTCCAGCCGATGCACTCATCCACCATACAGTCCACGTGTCGCAGTTAAAGTTAGCTTATGGAGTTACTAGGCAGGTCACACCATTGCTTGGTCAATACTTGAAGAAGACAGACAGAATTCGGTGATCGAGAGGAAGATGGTGAAGAGGGGTAATAGGGCGGCTACCAAGTTTCTTGTTCGATGGAAGGGTTCGACTAATGAAGATGCTACTTGGGAGTTTTCAGATGATTTCTGCAAGAAATATCCCGACTTTGACCTTGTGGTCAAGGTCTCTTCTTAGGCGGGGAGTGTTGATACGAACCGACCTGAGTAAATCGTAGTTCCGACTGTAGTTAAATAAATCAGGGTCGAGGTTAGCCAAGTTAGTTAGTCTGTCGTTCTTATTTAGAGAGGTGTAGGGTGTTGTTATTCTCCATGCAGAATTTTACAACAAACTCTATATTCTCCCTTATTTCTCTCTCTCTCTCTCTCTTACTTTCTGTTATTCATAAATCGTGAGATGTGGTACGGTTCAAGGATTTGGATCGTATCATGCAGTGTCATGCCGAGCAAAATTCGGCAACGGGGATTGCGTGCAGAAAAAGCACTCAAATCTTCCCTGGCCTCTTCTCTCTTTAGAGATTATTCAGTGCAGTGAACTGGTAAACTGATGAACTCTTCTGGCCCGTCAAAACTAAGTCCAAAAAGTGGGTTGGGTTTTGTCCAATCTCAACTACTACAATTACACTTTGATAAGGATCAGCGTGAAAACTCAAAAATTATAATAGTTCTATTTTAATACGTATGGTTTGGTTATGATTTTTTAATAATATGGTTATGATATTTTAGTTATATCAATGAATATAATAATAATTTAATATATATATATATATATGTAAATACTAAAATAACAATAAGATTTTTACTTTTACATTTTACAAATTCATAATTTTAGAGTGGTATGTAATTGAATCATGTCAATGTTAATTTTAAATAGTGATAATATTATGATATCAGTGTTGAATATTTGTGTTGTTTGTGACATAACTTTATGTATTTATTAAAATAGCATTCATGATATTTTATTATATTTTATATGTGATAATAAATACGGGTATACAGTTAAAACCGTAGTTAATAGCCACGATTATGGATATGATTATGGCATTAAAAATTATGTTCATAATGGTGATGATGATGATATGCAATTTAAAAATATGATATGATTACAGTATTTATCATACATGCACTATACCCTAACCATTATCGTACCTTCTTGGGATCTCAAATCCCAATTCAATCAAATTATTGCATTTTTTAATGTCAAATTTACACAAAGCAAAAAATTGAGGTGGGACAATTGCTCTCCCTCGTCCCTTCATAGCTCTGTCCCGGTTATGTGAGATGTTTTTGTTGTAGCACTTTTGGTATACTAGCCTGTTAAAATTAACACAAAGACACGTTCATATTCTCGTGTATATTGGTGGAAACATCCATATTGGACTAATTTTCCACACTCAAGACTGGATTTTAACCAATCTATGGAATCGGTAGCATATTTACACGATGGTACACCCTCAACCCAAATATCTTCGATCGATATCATTGATATTTGGTAAAGAAACAACTAGCTTGGACACACAAACACACAACACACTTATAAGACATGTCATCGTGTCTCCATATATATATATATATAAGATCGATCGGTCAGACCCGTCGAAGAGATGCACCTGAGAGCACGACCATCATCATCATCATCATGACTGTGAGTAACGACGCCACCACCGCTCCGCTCACCTTCTTGCAGAAATCACCAAACTGCTGACAGATGGCGAACCAGTTCGTGCTTGCATTTCCATTATGCGCCAAATACACGATAGCAGTAGCCGCTGCTCCTGCTGCCGTGGCTAGTGTCAACATGATCTGAAATCAACACGACCCATTAGATCATATGAAGTTAGGCGACCTAAGAGAGGATATGGAATTAATTTACGTACGGTGTCTAGAATGACAAGGAGGATCCTAGGGCCTGTTGCACGAGGACGAACGATGCACACGATAGCGAGAGGGAGTGAAAGTAATAAGTAACCTGCCACCGTTGACATTGCAATCAGGAAAAACCTGCGTTTATATATAGATCAGATATAGTTATTATGCAGGAGTTATTATGCATGCAATGAAACCCCAATAAACCCACGTACTCAAACGTTTGGATATCGTCGTAATTGGCCTGAAACTGGAAGAATCGCGTAAAGAAAGGCAGGGTCTCATCACTTGTCCCCATGGCGGCAGCAGCTGCGAGAGCAGACACCATAGCTGAGATTCTCAGAACAAAGTCGAATACAGCTAGCCCTTTATTCGCCACTCCGGGACTAGGCAAAGGTGGTTGCACCACCATTGGTCCCTTCCCCTTGTAGGAAGAAGAACGGGGGGCTGCCTCGGGGTCGATGGTTGAGTCGCCATTCTTCATGGCTGGATTTGGGATGAATTTAGCACGTAGGAGAAGATTTGATTGAGCTCTCTCAGCGTGTGATAATGATATGAGATCAGAATGGATTGAACAGTTATATATATATCGATGAGAGGAGTAGGTTTTAGAGGAGCAGGTGTTAACCTCTCCGACATGTTAAGGTTTACAAGAGTTTAATGATAGTTTAGTTTCTGTAAAGGGAAGGGGGAAGATAACATTAGGATCATGGAGTAGTTTGTGCCCAACCCAACAAAAGAATCCTAGTACGTACTTCAACACACATTCCCATAATATAGATAGGAATCAAAAGTCAATCAACTTGTTCATATTGGTGTACTCAAATAAATTAAAGTATTTACTATAATTATCAAAATAAAAACAACTCTCATTTAAGTGTATAGCTTCCCCCCGTACCCAAGTCGTAATCTTTTCCCAAAGCCTCTGGGGTTTAAACTCATGAACCCGAAGTCAAACCACGTGAAATTCAGCGCTCTCAACCACTAGACAACCACGTCATGCTGTGAATATTTAGTTGAATTATAAAAAAATCACAAATTCTTTTAATTGTAGACTTCATATTAATAAAAGTGAATTACATAGATATAAAGTGACAACAAATAAAATAAATAAATAAAAGTACTTAAGTAATCAATATAATATTATTTATGATATAATACTAATTATTTATTTACTATATATTCGATTTTGATTATACTACCAAAGTACCAACCAATACTTTGTTACTGAAATCATAACTGATTTTAACTATATCTATACTTGTTTACCTGACCCTACCCTACTCTAAGTCAGATTCGAACAGCTCCAGAACCAGACCATATAAGTATTTTCTCACCCACCCCTAATAATGATAGTGAGTTGCAAATCAATTAGGCACCATGCATGCTAATTGCTATTACATCCCACTGTTATGGTATATTATAGAACTACCTCTAAATTTTTTAAATCTCCCATAAAGTTTGTTAACTTTAGGGTAAATGGTCAAAGTGCCCCCTAAACTTTAGGGTAAATGGTCAAAGTGCCCACTAACTTTGAAAATGATGAAAAATCTCTCTTGTCAGATGCTCTTTTAGGGGGAATTTTTCATCATTTCTTAACATTATGGGAGATTTTAAACTTTAAGAAAGATTCTTAAATTTCGGTCAAACTTTAGGGAACACTTTGACAGTTAACCCTTAACTTTATTAAAATAGACAAGCATAAAAACTCTGGCCTGACCGTATGAGTTAGGACCAATGAAGTATATGTCCAATAAAATAATACATATATTGACAAGTAGAGTATGCAGGACAGCACGACAGACGTAAGAAAAGATCCATAAAAAACGTGACACTTAGGCCAACCAATACCCCAAGTACTGGTGGAAGCATGCGGATGTTTGACCGTCAGCTCCACCTTCCCCCTTCAATATTGCTCTTCCCTCAAATGAATATCCTAACTCACAGGTAACATGCACTCTCAAGAGCTGCTATACTATATTATAAGTGGTATAGCAGCTGTTGTGGTTAGTGTAGTATGGTCCCGATTCCTCCATTTCGTGTCGAACTCTCTAGTTTAGAACAACTCCACTTCCCTCAATGAGTAGTAGCGCTCAACTTTCCACCAATGACATTAAACCAACCCCTGGAGTATACACTTACATTGCTCAATGGCCCATATATTCATTGGCATGGTCGTTCCGTCAAACCAGACTCGCGATCGGGAGTGTCCTCGAGAACCACCAAAACAAGGTCGAGATTGTGGACTTTAACCCTACCACCTCAGACTTCAAGTCCGACCACCGTCTTGTTTTCGACCACCCTTACGCACCTACCAACATCATGTTCCTCCCCTCAGAGGACACGTCCAACCCGGATCTGGTTGCCACATCAGGGGACTTCCTCAGGGTTTGGGACATCAAGGCCGACCAGGTTGAGCTCAGGGCTCTACTTAAGGGCGGTAACAGTGTTGGGGGCAAGGGGGTTGTGTCCTTCGACTGGGCCGAGTTTGAGTTAGGTCGGGTAGCCACTTGCAGTGTGGATACCACATGCACGATTTGGGACGTGGAGAATGGTGTCGTGGATAGTCAGTTGGTGGCGCATGAGAAGGAGGTGTATGATATCTCCTGGGGCGTACCGAACGTATTCGCGTCTGTGTCTGGGGATGGGTCCGTTAGGGTTTTCGACCTTCGGGACAAAGAGCGGTCGACTATCATTTATGAGAATACGGACCATGGTTCGGAGACCAAGCCATTGTTGCGGTTGGAGTGGAACAAGATTGACCCGAAGTTCATGGCCACCGTGGGCCTGGACAGCAGTAGGGTCGTCATTTTGGATATCAGGTACCAATTAATTAAAGGGTAAAGCACCAGGATATTTATTTGAGATTTTTTTTTTTTTGATAATTATGGATTAAAACCGTGTTGAGTTTGGACTTACATGGTCTAAGTTATAATTTTTTAAGTCAAATTTTCATATCTCAACTTACGGCATGCCGTACAGGCAATCCGTAAATCTAAATTTAATATTTTTTGCATCATTTGAAGCGCAATTAAAATATTTACTTACTATAATTTTTTTAAATTTTTTTAATAGATACATAATTTTATTTTTAATTAAACATCGAGCCGTCATTATGGAATAAATTTTTTTTAAAAAAAAGTGAAAGTGTGCGCCCATTTGAATAGGCGCCACACATGTGGTGCGCGTATTGTCAATACGCGTCCAGGGGTACGCGTATTGTCAATACGCGTCCAGGGGTACGCGTATTGTCAATACGCGTTACCAGGGGTGCGCGTATACCTATTTTTCAAAATATTTTTTTTTTCTATACTTACTTTTCTAAAAAAACTAAAATGCTTAGTTTTTGAAAAAATTCTAATAGGCGCCACCATGTGGTGCGCGTATTGTCAATACGCGCTACCCCTGATAGCGCGTATAACTATTTTTTGAAATATGTTTTTTATATACTTATTTTTCTATAAAAAAAACACTAAATGCTTAGTTTTTATAAAAATTCTAAAAAGACACATAATTAGGATTGTTTTTAAATTATTATAATGTTGTCAATTGTTACGTAAGCAACCAATATAATATAAATATGAGTTTCTAAAATATGTGAGAAGTAATAAAAAAAACATATTTTTTTAGAATAATATTTAGTGTTTATTTATTTATAGGGTTTTGTTGTAATATTTATAAAAGTATTTAATTAGTTTTGAATTTTTTTTAACAGAAATTTAGATGGATTATTACTGAAATTACCATTATTTTTAAACATATTGAATTATTTACAATATTTTGAATTAAAAAACCATTTTATGCAACTATTTTTTAATCTTTTCCCCTTAAAAAATTAAACATAAGCTCACTTGATCTGTAACTAATTATAACTAACGACAGTACAGGAACTACTAATTTTAGGGTAACAATCATTTACCCTAACATATAATTACTTACAATTCCAATTTATTCATCACTCTCTACTTCATTCTTCCCTCACCCCATGTCCACCATCGCCAGGTCTCCGATGACCCCTCTCACAGAGCTCGACCGGCACCAGGGAAGTGTTACCGCATTATCATGGTCTCCGCGCGGAAAACATCTGTGCTCTGTCGGAGATGATTCGAGGGCTTTAATCTGGAACATTGACCAAAGTGTCGAGCCGGAGAGGTTCTATGGATCGATGTCAGAAATCAACAACGTTAGGTGGTCTTCCGTCCAGTCGGATTGGATTGGAATAACCCTCTTGAATAAGCTGCAGGTCCTTCGAGTTTAAGGACGTTGAGAAGCTTTCATGTATATGTCAAAATTTGTTCAGGTATTAAAGATGTATATCAAAACATCGTCTACTGATGTTACTTGTCGTAGTTTTACTGGACCCTGGGGTATCTGATTTTGATTTGAAACAAATCAAAGTTTAAGGATACATTTGATTCGTGTGAAACTCGAGGATTGTCCTAGTCTCCTAGCATTTACGCCATATTATTAGAATTATTAGTTCTTCAGTGAGTTCACTTTAAATTGATAAAAAATGTAAAAAGTAACACATGCAACATACCTGTTAGGGGCCGTCAATGCTGCACCGAAAAATTCAAAATCACTGTTATAACCGTTTTTTTTAATAAGGTTGATCGTACCAAGTACTATTATGGTGAAGTGCGCTTATGGTGATGAATTTTCTACTCGTAATGGTTATGGTATTTTAATCATACCCATATTTATAACCATAATTATTATATAAATAAAATAATAACTTAATATTAATATAAAAATAAATAATAATAATAAAAATATGATTTTCACTTTTAAATTTTACGAATTTATAATTTCAGAGTGAACTGTAATTGAATTATTTAAATGTTAAATGATATTAGTGTTAATTTTGAATGGTGTTAATGTTAAATATTTTTGTTAGCCTTGTTCATTTAAACTGGTTCGACTGAACTGGTCTGGTTCGAACCGGTTCACCGAGCTAGTATAAAAAACAAACCAGTTTTTTTATGCTACAAGTAGATTAGTTCAAAATAGTACCAAAAATTCAGTTCGAATCGACTTTTTTTTATACTGATTTATACTTAAAAATTTAAATCAAACCACTTTAAACCTATATAATTTTAGAATCGGTTTGAAGCAAAATCAACTAAACCGGTCTGAAATTAAACCAAACTTAGAGATGTCTTCAATAAACCAAACCTAGAGATGTACTTAACTCTCGTATGTTGATGTTGGACAGAATTTCAGTTGGTTGTGGAACAGATTTTCAATTGGTTCAATATGTTTTTCAATCTGTTTAGTGTATTTTTCAGTCGGTTCAGTGTGTTTTTAAGTTGGTTCAGTATTTTGTCAGTCGGTTCAGTGTGCTGGACAAGATTTTCAACCGGTTCAGTTTCGGTTTGAACCAAATTATTTCCTAACCAAAATTGTTATTAAAAAAACAGACCAAACCAGTTCGAACTGGTTCTGAATTGGTTCAAACCAAACCAGTTTTTTTACCTAAACCAGATCAATTTTTTTATAAACATAAAAAAATATTGTTTTTTACAAATCCCAGCTCAGTTCTGAATCGGTACGGGGTTGAACCGGTTCATGAACAAGTCTATTGTTTGTGACATAATTTTATGTATTTATTAAAATAATATTTATAATGTTTCATTACATTTCACACACGTGGTAAATTAAAATTTGAGGTCTCTAAGTTAAATGCAGAAGAGAAAAATGTGTCGCAGTCTTCAGTAAATAGTGAAAAACATGAAAGTGAATACTTATGCTACCAAGCAAATCCTCTTTTTATCTTCATTTCTATATTTTTTAATTATGAAATTAAATTAAAAACATGATCAAAGATTTGGGTATTATATTGCTACAAAACGAAATTAAAGATGCAAGATCCAAAGGGTACAAGTTTAGGGTGCATTGGCCATTTTCGGATTTTCGTCTATAATTAGTTGAGAAAATTAGTTGATTATTACTAACGAATTTTCTTCAGCAGGACACGGAAGACTACTGCAGCACAAAACTGCCAGCAGGTGTCTTCTTCTTCATCATCGAGTGAATGTTCCGCAAACCCGAGATCCAGTTCGAAGCTTTTGATCCAATCAGGTAGCTCACTTACGATTCGATCGAACCGATACGAAGTTCAATTCTTGGATTCCGTCGCCGTCGCTCAAATGGAGCACCAGCGAAACATGGGATCCTCGCTCAGCCCTAGATCTCCTTCTTCGCAACCGTATCTCTCTGTATCTGTCATCGATCCTGTGAAGCTCGGCAATGGCGTGCAGGCCTATATCTCCTATCGCGTCATCACCAAGGTGCTTGTCAATTGCTTTCACATTCCTCTTTATCCATGGATAATTTGATCTATCTACAATCAGAGGAGGAGTTCTAGTTAGGCTTGAGCTTGTTCATCAATAAAAAAAAAACAGTGGGATCATCAGTGATAGGAGCTACTTTTTTGTGATTCTTGATAGAAGCTCTCATTAAAGCTGTAGAAGTACTTAGTGGTTCAATCGAAATGTATCCTCTGATGATAAAAATGAGTATGCATTATTGCTTGGGCACAGTGACCTTGTTGGATGTCCTTTAGGTCTGTATAGCATTGTATCGATTCTGAATGTGGTGTGGACTGCGCTTGTTTGGTTTACTTATCAGTGAAAGGTAAGGTTGCATTTCGAGACACCAAATTGTGAAAAAATAGGGAAAAGGAGAAATGTCCTCTACCTATGCAAATCTTTCAGATATTTCAAATATCCAACTACAATAGCATTTTTGGTCCAAAAAAGTACAATAGCATTATATCAATTCTAAAGGCAAACAATAGCAAAAAAGAAGATTATCTTGTTTGTTGCCTAGCAGTAAGCTGTTTTTGTCCTCCTACTCTTGTTTCTTCGTTTGTGTGCTCTTCACAATATTTTTTAGAGAAGATTTTTTATTCACTATGATGAGTTTCACCATCATCCTAGATACTAGTACTAGTACATTTGTATGATTTGGGGAACTTATCGTATGCTTTATTTGGCACTTGTCGCAGACAAACTTACCAGAGTACCAAGGCCCAGAAAAGATTGTTATCCGACGGTACAGTGATTTTATATGGTTGCACGATCGTCTCTTTGAGAAATTTAAAGGAATCTTCATTCCTCCTCTTCCCGAGAAGAATGCTGTTGGTAAGGAATTGAAAAGCTGTTCGCTAATCTTTGCCAAGAAACTGCTATATTGATTTGAGGTTAAGGATTTACAACTCTTTAACCAGAATATTGATGTATTTACATAGTAAATAATTAAGTCTGGATGGTCCATAAAATTTAAATAGACTTCCTAAATCAAGGAACATTTGGTGCTGTATCTGTATCAAACACACCCAGAAAGTAATGGTGGATATCATGATTGTTTTGTAAACATTAATGTTTTTTAGACTGATATAGTTTAACTATTTCAGAAAAGTTCAGGTTCAGTGCTGAATTTATCGAAATGAGGCGTCAAGCATTGGATATATTTCTAAACAGAATAGCTTCACACCATGAGCTTCGGCAAAGTCAGGATCTCAGGACCTTCTTACAGGTTGATGAGGAGGTATCTACAGAAAACCTTAAAAGATAAAATTTGGTTTTATGAAACGTGACGAATCATAAATTTTGGTAGTGTTAAGTTGTGTTTGCATTTCCAGTATTTGAGTGTGTTTTGGAATCATGACTTGTACAGATTTCCTTTATCTTGATGTCCATATTTATGATCACTTGATCTGGGTACATGCTTAAAATATAAAAGCCGAATTACGATGCTTAAAGTTAGATATCTTGATGGTAAGTCTTTAGCATTTTGTGACTGCAAGTGTTATTCCTTTCCCCTTACAAGGCAAGTACTGAGTAACTCTTCAGTTAATCCACTTTGCAGGGTTACCTACCTACTATTTTCATAATTGAAAAACTGAGGGATTTGGGTTATACCATTATATCATCAACTGATTTATATATGATCTTTCATTTCAGGTGATGGAAAGATTAAGGTCCCATGAGACTGGCATATTTAAGAAACCTGCTGATTTTATGCAAATGTTCAAGGTAATTGCTTTTTTTAGAGGGAGTCTTGGAAATAGTCGACTAATTTTAAAGATATGACTTTTTTCAGTAAAGCACCTTCAGGATCATTTTTCATTGGCTATGTATTATAGCATGATGATCAATCTCTCTAATATTGTTTCCACCTCTGTGTACACTAGGATGTACAATCCAAAGTGAGTGATGTTGTACTGGGAAAGGAAAAGCCTGTTGAAGAATCAAATGCTGATTATGAAAAGCTGAAGCATTACATATTTGAGCTTGAAAACCACCTTGCTGAAGCACAAAAACATGCTTACCGTCTAGTAAAAAGGCACAGGGGTAATGCCCATGGATGACTTCTTACTTTTATCTGACTTATCTTATGTCCATAATTACCATCCATGTCTTCTAACTGTAATTTGCTTGTCTTACTTTTTCTGGCATACATGTTTTCACTCTAAAAAGTAGTTTGTAATAACTAATAAGCTTCTTTAATGTTTGCAGAGTTGGGAAAATCTCTTTCTGATTTTGGGAAGGCCATCAAGCTTCTTGGTGCCTGTGAAGGCGATTCTCTTGGGAAGGTTTTCTCTGATATTGGAGCCAAATCAGAAACAGTGTCACTTAGGCTGCAGAAGGAGGTAAGCTTATTCTTGGTAGATCTCTATTTGTCATTCTTTGATTGCCTTGATGTGTACATAACTAGTGACACTGTTCTTTGTTTTCATTGATTGTATTTGCCTAATGTCCAGTCCAATCAACTGTTGATGAATTTTGAAGAACCTCTGAAAGATTACGCTCGAGCTGTGCAATCTATAAAGGTTAGTCTAATTCCATAGCGATTTATCTGCGAAGCTGGGAACAGAATCATTAAATGTTCGTTCTGACTTGAATTGTATACTCTGAATATGAATGTCACAGCGGAAAACACGTTGATGTTTCTTGATTTCTTCTTTGCCATTTTGTTTTCTGTTGACTTAAATTCTCTCTTTTGCTGGTTTTTGCAACAGGCTACGATTTTGGAACGTGCCACTGCATTCAGGCAGCAGTGTGAGCTTGCTGAAACAGTCAAGTTAAAAGAAATAAACCTGTAAGAGTTCTTTCTCTCAGTGCATCACTATCCACGCTTCTAAATTTTCGTGCTTCCATTAGGCAATATGCTTGGAGTGTATCATCAATCTCCTCTCTAAATTGAGTGTAGATAATGTCCTTGAGTTGCAATATGATGGACAATCAAGATATTGCTAGATTTAACATTTAAGGAACAAAGAGCCCTAATGCTTCATTTTTTACTTGGAGTTGGGGCCTGGGAAATGGTTTTGACAATTTTTTTAGTCGTGGAGCAAATTTTTCATGGTGGTCTACTTATTCTTTTTTCGATAACGACAAATCTGCAGACAATCTGACTTGTAGAATTCTTTTAATGTGTTTATGGCTTCAGTGACAAGCTGATGTTAACGCGGTCAGACAAAGTGAGAGAAGCAGAGTATGAATATAAGGAGGCAAGTAACGACACTAACTCTCTTCAATGCTAATCGAGCAAAATCTTTAAAAAAGGTTCCTTTATTCTGATGTGATTGTTGTTTTATGATACAGCTGAAGGAGGAGAGTGAAGAAGCAACAAGAAGGTTTGAAACGATGGTGAAACGAATGAACGAAGAGATTGTGCGGTTCCAAGAACAGAAGACGTTAGATATGGGTGTTGCTTTCCATGAATTTGCCCTAGGTCAGTCTCGCCTTGCCACTAGCATCTCCGATGCCTGGAGAAGTCTCCTTCCCAAACTTGAAGCTTGCTCTGTCTAATGGAAATCGGGAGGCACCCAATTTTTTTTTTTCATTACAGTTTCTTCATGATGTGTATTCTCTTTATACAAATCGGAGGCATGTTTCTAAACAAATTGAGTTTCTGCGCCTTGTCACGAGCATCATGCCTGGAGAAGTCTGTCTCCTTACCAAACTTGAGGCTTGTCTGCCTAAAGGTTCTTTTAATTGAACGATGTTATTATGATTGTGTATTTTTCATTCGTACTTGATAGATCAAGAGTTGAATGTGGCGAAAACATGACCATATAAATGTTAAATCCAACTGCACAACCATACTTACGAATAAGGGTGTCAAAATGGTCATGGGTCGTATTAGAGACTCTTTGACCCAAACACGACCCGTGTAAAAGTATGAGTCAGTTTTTGAAACTCAAACCTGACCCGTCAGAAATGGTAAGGGTTGAGTCAGATTAATTCGTTCAACCTCCATGACTGCGGGTCAGTCTGACCCGTTCGACCAGATTTTGATACCCCTAATTACGAAGCCAAATCAACAGTTTGATTCCTACACAAGCTCGGTTTATGAGAACTTAAGCCTTTTTTTCTCAATTGGAACCTCTGGTACTCTTCACTTCCCAAGTTCATTGTGTCATCTCGAGGTCTGGTCTCTGATCATCAACCACTTCCCCTTTTTGATCATCCTGGAACGCATCTGGATAGATAGCACGAAGCTTTGATTTTATGCTCCTGCAAGAACAGAAAGTACAATGGCAAACATGACACTTCTTCCAATAAGTTCTATTCTATAATGTGACATCGAAGAACCAAGATCCATCACATGTAAGCAATAAAGCCTGAAAGGATTGCTAAGTCCGGTGAAACAGGGAAACAAAAATCGAAGTACCCCAGCTTTTGAAAAATGCAGTCGAGATCCGACTTCATAGACTTACAGACCTGCGTGTTCTTGGAGAAATCACCAGATACCTCCGCAAAGCAGTGCTCTGAGTAATCGTTGAAATGTGAGAGGACTGCATTGCCATCCTGCAACCTACCCAAACTGCCGTTCCACATCCAAATTGGAGAGCATGACTTTTCCAAAGGGAGTACGGAACTGTTAATCATATAACACTGAGAATAAATAAGAAGACAGTTTGGCCGAGTGGTCTAAGGCGCCAGATTTAGGCTCTGGTCCGAAAGGGCGTGGGTTCAAATCCCACAGCTGTCATTATTTTTGTTAGCAATATTAAAACGACGTCGTTACGTATGAGGTTGTTAACGTAATTTGGACAAAAACTCAAAACCCTAACGATATGTATAGCGGGAATGTCTCTCTCGGTAGCCTCTTCAAGCACCAAGCAGCAGAGGCCGACCGGAGCAGACTTCTACCTTTCCGAATCCGAAGTAGTGTTCTTACTCATCGCCTTCAGTTTCCACCATGGTGAGTGCTTTTTATCCAGCTTTGGATCTACTTGCCTTGCTCCTGTTCTGTATTCGTAATTTCGTATTGTCTAGCTTCTCCTCTTAGTATCCTTCTGGAAGGTTCTTCGCGTTCAGTTCATCAGCAGTACTACTCTTCCATTATCAATTCGTCTGGTCTCCGAGAAAGTGTGTGGAAAATGGTTGCAAATTTGGCGTTTCTTATTTTAATCTTGCTGTCAGTTGCAAAACTGAATCGTTGCATCGAATGATGCTTTATTTTATTGTGTTACGAAAAATGATTACATTGTTCGGTGAACATCAATGACAATCTGGTAATTGCGAATACAAGCGAGATGCATTATGTGATGCTTATGTGTTGGTTCATTTTTTCAGTCTAAGAAGAAGGTTAGAGAGGTGAAGGTGGACACTATCACACTTGGACCAGCTGTGCGAGAGGGAGAGCAAGTCTTCGGAGTGGCACACATTTTTGCCTCATTCAATGATACCTTTATTGTGAGTGCTGTTGTAGGCGTAGGCATCGTGGAATTGCCCTTGTTCAAGTTGTGTTTTTAAAATTTGCTATTTTAGTTTTGGTTGGCTTAGTTTCCACCTTGATGATTGCAGCATGTGACTGACTTGTCTGGATGGGAAACACTTGTCCGCATTACTGGTAATGATATATCTCGCTGACTGTTAATTACGTCAATCTGATTTATAATTGGTTATGTATATCGTTGAAATTATTCTGCTTTTGACGGCACTAAAAATTCAGTTAGGGGTAGTCTGAAAAAATCTGATAGTGTTTTAAATGAATGAGATGGGGAGGAGAGTGAATACCAAAAGCCACGAGTTCTCAAATGATGCAATGAATTGATGTATTAAGAAGTCTGCCTAGTTTTTATCAAAAAATTTATTTAGATTTTTCTCAATTTCTATTTTAAACCTTGGAAAGTCATGCAGTTTCTACTTGGGTACTCTATATCTTTCTACGATTGTCACCCTTAATGGCAAATTTAGAACACCATTTGAAACATATATTATCAAGTTCTGGGATTGTTATACAATGGTTGAAGCAAAAGTATATTTGAATTATACCTTTTTCCATTTATGTTAATTGCATCAAACATTTTTTCCAGGTGGAATGAAGGTGAAAGCTGATAGGGATGAATCATCTCCATATGCAGCCATGCTTGCAGCTCAGGATGTCTCACAGCGGTGCAAGGTGCGGAAGACTTGTTTGATATCTATTTGATTTCGACAGTGTTGAACCACTAATGTGATTTCCTTTGTGTGCTCAGTTATGTAATGCATTTTACATTTCAGGAACTTGGAATTACAGCTCTTCACATTAAGCTTCGGGCTACTGGAGGAAACAAGACTAAGACTCCTGGTCCTGGTGCTCAGTCTGCTCTGAGGGCACTTGCTCGTTCAGGCATGAAGATTGGTCGTATAGGTACATACCATCTAATCTCCCTTTTGAAACTTATTTTTCTTTTAGTTCATAACCATTTTACATGCCTAAGAAGAGTCCAATGTAAGTCTTCGCATGGTCTTATGAATGAGGATATGCCTGGGTTCATAACCTGCATGATGGTCCACCATTTTAAGCGTATACCAGTCACCAGAATGCAAGCTAGTTAAACAGAAGTTTAGGAGGCTGAAAATGGATGTTCAGTTGATGATCAAAGAAGTTATGAAACAACTCAATGGTGGATTTCTCACTATATCATTTCTCACTAACTTGGATTCAAATCAAATTTCAAATGGAGGAATTCCCTGAATATTTCGAACTAGATAGATCTCGAAAACACGACTTCGTATACCACTGATTTTGTGGCAGTATATTTATGCACTTGTTCATGATCATGGTTTCAATATAAATAGATCTACTTTGTTCGAAAATAAAATTTATGACAAAATCTAGTTTAATAATTGTGAAACGCTTAATTACTCGAATGTATCAGTGGAATCATTTGATTCTTTGGGCTAATGAATTTTGCTTTAAAATGTTTTATCGCACCAAGTCAATTTGTGGTTCTTAAGTTTCCAAATAAGTGATAACATGGTGAAATTGATGAGGGGTTGCAGAGGATGTTACACCAATCCCCACTGACAGCACTCGCCGAAAGGGTGGTAGAAGAGGAAGGAGGCTGTGATTGTTATGCATGTCACCGTGTGCAAGTCCGGTTGGTCGTTTTGCCTGGATGGATTTTATATTACCAGCTTCTTTGTTTGAACTGCTTAATTGTTAGGCGTTGATTTTGTTAACAGTATATTACATTACATTAATGAAGTCTATTTGGTAATTGTGATGATTAGGAATGTTCTTCTTATTCCAGCAGCCTAGCCTTCTATGGCATGGGACCTAACTTAGCCTCCATGCTGTTATTATGGTGCATGTGGGGTTATAATCGTTCCCTATATTGATTTCATGATTTGATTTTCGAATTTTCATTCCCAAACATTGTTGGCTGCAGCTTTTCATCCGCAGCTGACTTCCATGGATGAGAACATTGCAAGCTAGATTTCCTTTTTTCATACACAGAACCTGTGTCCGTCAAGTGGCCATCTTCTTGCTGTGAGCAAACATCCCACCCTTAACCTCCTCATCTACATCATGAAGCACAGAGTTCATGGCCTGGCCATATCTATGCAACCTCTCTTGCTTTAGATCTATCCCTTGAACTAAACCAATCGACTCCATAGCCGATGAGGTGGTTCAAGGTGCTAACCTCATCAAGCCTTGGTGCCAACTATCTGTGCTTCAAGGTTCGTATATTGCACTTCGAGTCATAAGGTCAAATCTTCCATCTGCCAACAAGTGTCGAGGAAGCCGACATCCTCCAACTACCAACTGCCAATAATTTACTAACCAGTTAATGCCGGAGCTAATGTTCGATGCTGTGGAAAGCATTTCAAGAAAAAATTGTCAATTTTATGATTCGAGATAAACTTAAACTTGCACGGCACGTGGCCTTCTTCCGCCATCAATGCGATGCTTTATTTAGTGCTTCCTAAGGTAAAGTGGCATGCTTGTAGCCTTGTACTTGTGTGATAGAAAAAGATATAATAAAATCGTAAACATGGAATACATCCCTCCTAATGGAATTAGGGAAATGTATCGGTTATGACGATTGAGAAAATATTTACGAATTGACAATTATCACTTTATTACATTTAAATAATATATATATAACTACTAATATAATTTTGCTACTTATATATTACTAGGACTCAGGTAGGACAATTCATCCGTAGTTAATAGAAACTAATGAAAAGAAAAAAGGAAAATTTTAAATTTTAATTGATTAAGCATTGTTTATTAATTTCTTTTTTAGTGCGTATATAATAAGTAATTCTTATCTACAAAATTTTACTTATTTGTTATAAATAAATGTCATTAAAAATAGATGATTAATAATATATATATATGGTTGACAAATTTTTTTTGGGGGGTAAAACATAAACTACAATAAATCAAAACTAAATACTAATTGTTTTTAACTATTCTAGTAGTGGATTTTCCTTCACTATCAAACATCAAGAGTTTCAAAATGTGAGGATTCGTTAGAGTATGAAAGTCTTCATCCAGATTAACAGCTTCCTTAGCCAAAGCATCCGTCAACCTATTTGCTTCGCGGAACACGTGCCTAATTTTGAATTTGTTAAAATCCAAAACAAGTTTCCTGCAATCCAATATGAGAGACATTAATGGTTGATCTACATCTGGATTCTCAATTATCAAGTTAATTGCTTCATGTGCGTCTGCTTCGACGTGAAAATTCTGCACTCTCAAATTCGATGTCATGGTTAGACCGTCTCTTATAGTCTAGAGTTCCACCACGAGACTATTGGTGATTCCAATATGCCTTTGGAAGCATTTTATCCAAAATCCCCATTCATTTCGCATTATCCCGATTAATTCGTAGTTATACACCTTCCAAATATGATGATGTCCGTGGTAATTCTTAACTAGTAAATGTTATTTCATGGCAATTTATTTACCCTTCGCTACCCCATCCCCATTACAATTTTTTATTTATTTTTTATTTTTTTTGGTCATCCAAGAATTAATCTTGGTACATCGATCTCGTGACCTGTTGCTTCTAAGCAAGAGTGATACCGTTGGACCAAGTGTCCGTTGGTTCTATTACAATATTTGGATATATAAAATTGTGATAAATGGTTTATAACCTTTATACGAGTGAATGAAACTCAAATTAACTATAATCTCCGCTTTAAGAATGGAGATCAAAAAGACCAACTAACTAACTAACTAAAGACACTCCTAGAAACATTACAGTAATAATTTAATCATGTACAGTTAGACAATAAATATTTCGTCTACTCTATCTACCTAATCCATTTAAAGCACGAGTTAGAATATCCTGACCCAATGGCCAAAAAAAACGACCCTATAAATTTTGGCTGCAACGCCCATCTCCAAACCATTTTTCTCAGAGCTGCGACTGCATTAACTCTCTCAACAAACTCATCTACCATGCCTGGGCCTAACCTAGGAACCCATTCAACACCGACCAGTTTCCGACCTGTCGGCGGCACCGAAAATGGATGGTGCAAGGCTGTTCAGAGCGGCACCGGGACTGTAGTCCTCGCTGTGCTTTTGAACAAGACCGTAGATTCCTCCCTTCTCCATTCCGCAATCCACGCACTCCTGAGCTCTCATCCGATGATCCGATCTAAGCTCCATTACGACACCAAGTCCAACTCCTTCTCCATTGTCACGCCCTGTGCAGCTTCACTCCCCGACGTAGCTGTCTTCGATGTCCACTCCACGTCGGAGATTCTTCAGAGGTCAACCCACTCTGGTACTGGTGGGTCCCTCCTCTCCGGCTTCCATGTTGTTCTCCAGCACGAGCTGAACCGAAACCCGTGGAAGTATCCGGACCGGTTACGAGACAGTGAGGTGGACGTTTTCCATGCAACCCTATATGCCCTGAGTGAGAAGCAATGTGCCCTAGCGCTGCGGTTACATGTAGCGGCGTTTGATCGGGTGGGAGCAGCCAGTCTGTTTCGAACGCTGGTGCAGACTCTAGCGGGAGGAGAGGCGGTGGCGGTTGGAGTCGAAAGTGTGAGTCCTGCCATAGAGGATCTGCTTCCGAGACGGAAAGGGAAGAAAGCGTTATGGGCTCGTGGGGTGAACTTACTCGGTTACTCATTGAGTTCACTGAGGATGGAGAATCTGGACTTTGTCGATGCGAGGTCTGATAGGTCGTCGGAGGTGGTAAGGTTCCAGATGAACTTGGCCGACACTCACAGACTTATCACGGTAAGTGGCCGGCCGTTATATATTATCGGATTTCACGCTCATTAGAAATACAAAAGTTTCAATCTTGGCTTTGGCTTTCGATGGTTAGGGTATGGTCAGGTTATTACAAATATCATAATCATACCATATTTTTAAACCATAACCATAATCATTATGAGTATAATTTTCAATACCATAACCATTAAAATAACCGTGATTATTAACCATAATTTTACTCGTATACCCATATTCATTTCACACAAGTAATATAATAAAATATCGAAAATTTTATTTTAAAATATACATCAATCTATATTACCATCCATCGTTGGACTTTGGCACCTTCAATCTTCAACAATTTTAAATTATATAATTTATATTTAGTATATTATATAAATTAGTTTATTAATAATAAATAAATATTATATTTATATAATAACAATGGTTATAACCATGGGTATAACTTAAATACCATAACCATTATGGGTAGAAAATTCATCACCATAACTGCACTGCACCATAATAGTACAGTTAACCATATTAAATAGTAACGATTATAACCATGATTATGAGTTTTTCACCGCACCATTGTCAAATCTACTTTCTATGCTTCTATTCCGAATAACAAATCTTACATAAAACATTTAAAATGAACGTAAATTCAAGAAAACTACTGAAGCTCTAATGGCGTTGAAATATGCATTGTTTGAGTTTGTTTTATTACTCAGGTGTGTAAGTGTAGAGGGATCAAGCTATTTGGAGTTTTGTCAGCGGCGGCGCTAATGGCGGCACGTTCGACCAAGAATCTGTCAAATAACAAGAAGGAGAAGTACGGAGTTGTCACGCTCATGGATTGCCGCTCCGATCTGGATCCTCCCCTTTCATCGAATTCTCTAGGTGACATTTAATATTTATCACACATTTTTGAACTTTTTTAAAAGGTATTTATTTTAGAATTTTTTTTTGAAAAAGTATATATATAAAAAAAAATATTTAGAAAAATGTGCATCTGCGCAGTTGGAGGTAACGATTTTTGAAAATCGCTACTAGTAGAAGCGTTTTTAAGAAAATCGCTGCTACCAGTAGCGATTTTTTGAAAAACGCTACTCGTAGTAGCGATTTTTGAAAATCGCTACTGGTAGTGGCGTTTTTTGTTTTTTTTTTTGAAATTTTTTTTAAAAAAATTACAGTAAGTAGATATTTGAATTTCAATTCAAATTATGCAAAAAATATTAAATTTGGACTTACGGATTGACGGTAGGCTCTGCCGTAAGTTGAGATATGAAAATTTGACTTAAAAAAATATAACTCATACCCTGTAAGTTCAAACTGACCACGTTGAACGTCATTGATGTCGTAATTAAAATATCTACTCACTTTAATTTTTTTGATTTTTTTTGAGTAAGTACATAATTAAATTTCTCACCTAATGCATTTGATTATTTCGGTCAAATGTTAAGACAAGCGATGTTAGGTTACAAAATCATTGTATTTCTAATCAAAAAAATTACTCTAGGTAGATAATTGAATTACGACATAAATGACGTTCACCGTGGTCAGTTTGGACTTACAGGGTATGAGTTATATTTTTTTAAGTCAAATTTTCATATCTCAACTTACGGCACAGCCTACAGTCAATCCGTAAGTCCAAATTTAATATTTTTTGCATCATTTGAATCGAAATTCAAATATCTACTTACTGTAATTTTTTTAAAAAAATTAAGATTTTTTTGATTTTTTTTTCAAAAATAAAAACGAAAAAAAAAATGAAAAACGATATTACTCTACCTGCGCAGATGCCCATTTTGCTAAATATTTTTTTTATATATATACTTTTTCAAACAAAATTCAGAAGTAGATACTTTTTTGAAAAAATACACTTTTTTTCAGTGTTTTTTTTGTTATTATTACGGGAAGTACAACTGCAAATTAAATAAATAATCTGACATCTGTACCATTTAGAATTACGAGTATAGAAACCGCATATAGATGCTGCAGATACAGTGCTGATATGATTAGAAGGTGAAAACTAATATTCTTTTCTCATGTAAATAGATAATTAAAATGCAACATGTTATTTTTTAACTTTGAGTGTTTCAGTTGATTTTTGAACTTTTTGTAAATTGAAATCCAATAATGTTTGTAACACCGTGTCGCAATTCTAATATATCCTCACTTTATTTATTTATTAATAAATACATATTTACTTTTGAATAGTCAACACCCTACCTAGTAGAGATGATCATGGGCGTGTCAAACCGGTATTGGAGGTAAAATTGAGATCTAAATTTCGTCATTGAATTCTGGAGGATCGAGATTGAGACTGAGATCGACTTTGACCAAAAAAATTCGTCTGAGTCGGTGTTGCTTGACTCGGACTAGTTTCGATCTTGGACTGAATGTTTTGGTTAAAAAAAATGGTACGCCTTGAAGTACGGCATAGCTTCCCCGAAGTCGTATAGCAGAGTTTGGTGAAGTACAATAGAGAAGAGCAATTACCTTGGTGATGGATGAACAGGAAAGACTAAAGTAGAGATTGGAGAAGGACTGGCAGTGGAGACGAGATTGGAGCCGGACGGAATGCTACGCTTGCCGCTTGGAAGACCCGCTTGGAAGACGGGAAGGACTAGGAGTGGAGACAAGAGAAGAGACTTCAAGAAGGAAGAGACGAGAGTGGAGGAGTGTCGGCTTTCGACTACTAAAGTATTATTTCTAGGATTTGATAAAAATCGGCCGGTCTGATCCTAATCGGGCTTTGGGGGAAAAAGTCAGAGACCGAGCCTGCCCTTTAAGAAAAAAATATGTCCGCTCGGTCTCTGTTCTATTCAGACCGGTTTTGCTGAGAATTCGATCCAGACAGTCTTTTTTTATCACCCTACTACCGAGTTCACATGGTGATTGATTTTCAACCAATAGGTTGATCAGGGTAAAGAGTTGCAGAGCAATTCAACTATATTTTCCTAAAATAAAATATTTTGTTTTTTAAATATATATTTTCTTATCCGTATACATATTTTTGTAAAGCTCCATACTAATTACTAACTAAAGTATAACCCCTTTTGTTAATTTGAAATGGATATCATTTGTTAATAAGCTTGAGATACAGTAACTATCCCTAACCCTAAAAAATTCTTCTTCCTGAGCTCATTGTATATTTCTATGCATGCTTCAATCAGACTGATGATGCCACATTTCAGGATCCTATCATTCTGCCATTTTGAACTCCGTTGATGTCACCGGAAAGGAATCTCTTTGGGATCTAGCGATCCGCATATACTCATCTTACACAACCGCCAAGAACAACAACAAACATCTCTCCGACATGGCGGACCTCAATTTCTTGATGTGCAAGGCTATTGACAACCCGTCCCTGACACCATCGTCGTCTCTGAGAACAGCACTCCTGACAGTGTTCGAGGACCCTGTAGAAGTAGAATTCCTCCATGACTCATCAGACCACACAAATCTGCAGTATGAAACTGGGATTGAAGACTACGTGATCTGCTCCTCCGCCCATGGTATCGGTCCATCCATGGCCCTCTTCCACTCCATCAGGGATGGGGAGTTGGACTGTGTTTGTGTGTATCCGTCACCCTTACACAGCAAGGAGCAGATGAAGACATTGATTGGTGATATGAGAAGAGTTTTAGTGGATAATACTTCATATATAGGATAGTTATATATAGATGATATATGAAGTTTTATAACTTTTCGATAGAGTTGGAACCTTGAAGTTAATGATGATTAAGGCTTTCATTGCACTTACCGGTCGAATTCAAAGTAACTACACGTGATATTACAAAAGTTTGGGGTCTAATTGAAATTTTGATTTCAAAAAGGTATTTTGGGGAGATTCTATTTGCAGACCATCGACTATTTTATACAGACCACTTTTGTTGAAAGACTAAAATGCCCTAATAGCATTTTACATATTTGTCCTTACCAATTTTAAGGAAATTAATTATTAAATCGACCTCATATTTTCGTAGTTACTAAATCGACCCTATATTATCAAAATTGTGAAAAATTATGATTCTGGCAAGTTTTGAACCCTAGACCTCTTACATATTAGCTAAAAGTTTTACCACTATACTGATAATTCTAATTGCTTTCTTATATACTTCAAGTATAGTTATTGAAGCAACTCTCATATTATTGTATCAAACATCTCATGTTTATTTATTGATTCTCTTTAGTAATTAACATTTGTTCAACGTTGTTTGTTTAATTATAGTTTTAATTCAATTATGTATCTACTAATTTTATTTTATTTTAAATGATTGAAAAATAAGTAATTTTCTAAATTTAATATTTATAGACTACAACAAGAATACTCATTTTGAAAATATTATTTCAACCATCTCTAAAAAAATCAGAAGGACTATAATATGTAGATAATTAAATTAGAACTCTAACACATAAGAAGCTAAGTTTCAATTTTCCCATCAACCATAAAATTTGGTCAAATTTATAAAAATTGTCAAAAATTACCAACACTACTTTGACCAAATTTTATAATCGATAAGAAAATTGAAACTTAACATCATATATGTCGTTAGAGTTCTAATTTAATTATCTAAATACTATAATCTTTCTGATTTTTTTAGAGATTGTTGTAAAAAAATATTTTCAAAATGCATATTCCGGTAGCGTATAAATACTAAATTTAGAAAATTACTTATTTTTCAACCATTTTAAAAAATTAATCAATAGATACATAATTAAATTAAAACTAAAATTAAACAAACAACGATGAACAAGTGTTAATTACTAAAGAGCATCAATAAATAAACAAGATATGTTTAATACAATAATATGAGAGTTGCTTCAATAACTATATTTGAAGTATACAAGAAGGCAATTGGAATTACTAGTATAGTGGTAAAACTTTTAACTAGTATGTAAGAGGTTTAGGGTTCAAAACTTGCTAGAATCATAAATTTTCACCATTTTGATAATATGGGGTCGATTTAGTAACTACAAAAATATGAGGTCGATTTAATAATTAATTTTCTTAAAATTGGTAAGGACAAATATGTAAAATGTTATTAGGGCATTTTATTTTTTCAACAAAAGTGGTCTTTAGTTGATGGTCTGCAAATAGAATCTCCCGGTATTTTGATTAATTATTAGTGTATTAACTTCATCCTCCAAATTGAGCCACGCCATACTTTACATGGTTGGTTTGCCACATTATCATATGAAATCCCAAATAAATAATTTAGATAACTATAAAAATGTAATTTTTTAAATAAGACTAATATATTTTTAACTGAATTCATATATTTACATTGAAAAAAGATTTTTTTATTATAGTTAAATCGTCTTTTTTATTAACGATGAACAAGTGTTAATTACTAAATAGCATCAATAAATAAACAAGATATGTTTAATACAATAATATGAGAGTTGCTTCAATAACTATATTTGAAGTATACAAGAAGACAATTGGAATTACTAGTATAGTGGTAAAACTTTTAGCTAGTATGTAAGAGATTTAGGGTTCAAAACTTGCTAGAATCATAAATTTTCACCATTTTAATAATATGAGGTCGATTTAGTAACTACGAAAATATGAGGTCGATTTAATAATTAATTTTCTTAAAATTGGTAAGGATAAATATGTAAAATGTTATTAGGGCATTTTAGTTTTTCAACAAAAGTGGTCTTTATAAAGTAGTTGATGGTTTGCAAATAGAATCTCCCGGTATTTTGATTAATTATTAGTGTATTAACTTCATCCTCCAAATTGAGCCACGCCATACTTTACATGGTTGGTTTGCGACATTATCATATGAAATCCCAAATAAATAATTTAGATAACTATAAAAAATGAAATTTTTTAAATAAGACTAATATATTTTTAACTGAACTCATATATTTACATTGATTTTTTTTTTTATTATAGTTAAATCGTCTTTTTTAGAAATAAGTTAATGGTATATAGTTGATATTATTATACAATACTTAGAGCATAAATATTCTTATATTTTTTCCATGTAGAAATGGGTAAGTCTATACTTTGTTTTAAGGACAAATATGTAAAATGTTATTAGGGCATTTTAGTTTTTCAACAAAAGTGGTCTTTATAAAGTAGTTGATGGTTTACAAATAGAATCTCCCGGTATTTTGATTAATTATTAGTGTATTAACTTCATCCTCCAAATTGAGCCACGCCATACTTTACATGGTTGGTTTGCCACATTATCATATGAAATCCCAAATAAATAATTTAGATAACTATAAAAAATGTAATTTTTTAAATAAGACTAATATATTTTTAACTGAACTCATATATTTACATTGAAAAAAGATTTTTTTATTATAGTTAAATCGTCTTTTTTAGAAATAAGTTAATGGTATATAGTTGATATTATTATACAATACTTAGAGCATAAATATTCTTATATTTTTTCCATGTAGAAATATGGGTAAGTCTATATTTTGTTTTCTGTTTTACCTTTGAATTGGCTAAGTCAATAATTTGTTATAACATCATGGACGGTAGACTTAGCATATCTTTCTAAAAATAGATAACTGAATCTAGATCTAGTAGAGTAGAGTAGATATATGATTTTATTTTTAATTTTTTTACCCTCGAATCCATCCTTATAAATAGTCAACTGATTCATTCACTTATCCATCAACATCTCATCTAAGTAAATCATACCACACTTCTGTAGTCAACCATGCAGTTCAGTTCGACAACATTTGCTGTAATCTGTGTTCTGTTGCTTACGACATTCGACAGAAATGACATTACAGTAGTGAATGCATCACACCATGTGTTTAGAAATCTCCAGTCTAAACCCGCTGAGACAGTGCAGCAAGTCCACCGTACCGGCTATCATTTTCAGCCAGAGAAACACTGGATCAATGGTAGTATCATTGCATCTAATCACCATTCATTATTCTCTTATTTTGGTGACTCTTGCTAACTTTATTCTTCTTTCTCTCTTTAAAATATGTACAACGAAATATGAACAACAGATCCTAATGGTAAGTTCATCGTTCTTAGTGTTTAGTAGTTATTTTGTGCAATATGGTTTGGTTTGTTGTTTCTAATAAAATCACAATTTTGACAATAGGGCCAATGTACTTCAATGGACAATACCACCTTTTCTATCAATACAATCCTAATGGAACAGCGTGGGGAAATATTGTTTGGGCACACTCAGTGTCAACGGATCTGATGAATTGGGTTAAGTTACCACCTGCTATCTATCCTAGCAAGCGGTTTGATATCCAAGGCTGTTGGTCTGGATCTGCCACCATACTCCCAGGTGGCCACCCAGTCATACTTTATACTGGCATTAATAGTGAAGGTTTCCAAGTCCAAAACTATGCAATCCCAGCGAATGAGTCTGACCCATACCTCATGGAATGGCACAAACCTGATGACAACCCAGTTGTCTATCCTACTAGCGTTAATGAAAGTGCATTTCGTGATCCAACCACAGCTTGGTTTGAAGGAGGCCATTGGAAAATACTTATTGGTAGCAGAAGGAGACATAGAGGAATGGTGTATCTCTATCGCAGCAAAGATTTTGTGTACTGGGTTAAAGCCAAGCATCCATTCTACGATCTTCCCATGGAAGGTAATTAATTGACTCAAACTCTTATAAAAAGAACCATCTTTATAATATATATGTTGTTAAGATCGATTCTCTACAAACACTCAATCGGATGAAGAAAACACTAAAGATTGAGAAAAAAACCATCAGTTTTCAGAAAGGAAATGAATAGTAGAGGAAGACAGATTTTTCGTGGTAATACCCAATTGGGTAACCTCCACGCGGTTTGACATTTTATTAATGATGGACACTGTTACAAAATACGTATACATAAAAAAAATACAGTATAGTACAGTACAGTCTACTGGTTCGGGGCGCTGCCCCGAACGTTGAACCGCGAGACCCGTACATTAATATTAATCGGACTCCAATACCTAACATATGTTTCATTGCAGATATGTTAGAGTGTCCCGACTTTTTCCCAGTATCAAAATCGAGTAAAAATGGTTTGGATACTTCAACTATAGGAGACAGCGTTAAGCATATCATGAAGATCAGTCTCGACAATGGAAAGTTTGATTACTATACAGTTGGCACTTATTACCCAAATAAAGACAAGTATGTGATTGATAATCCTGCATTGAATGGATGGAATGCATTGAGATTTGATTACGGGAAGTTTTATGCTTCAAAGACATTTTATGACTCTAAGAAGAATCGAAGAGTTCTTTGGGGTTGGGCTAATGAATCTGCTCCAGCATATATCGATGAGAAAAAGGGTTGGTCGGGAATTCAGGTAATCGGTTTCATTGCTTTATTTTAACACAATATAATGAATCAAATATCCTTGTTCATATAGTATATATTTAGTTGTTACTATATAACAATCTCCTATTTTGTTACATCCATTTTTTCAAGGCAATTCCTAGGACAATATGGCTCGACAATAGTGGCAAACAACTGTTACAATGGCCCATTGAGGAAGTACAGGAGCTTCATAGTGGAAACGTTGAGATTAACAATGTGGTACTTAGACATGGCGAACGTATTGAAGTGAAAGGAATAACTGCAGTTCAAGTAATTCCTTTATCATTAAATATTCAAATGATAACATTTTTTTTATGGGTCAATGAAAATTTAAGACAAGCTAGCTCAACTTTGAAAAAGATGCAAATAGCTATCTTCGTCCAATTTTCCGTTAAATGTTGACGAAAATTTGTTGGAAATTCGTCAAAAATTGGACGGAGGTAGCTGGTTGCACTTTTTTCAAAGTTGAGATAGCCCGTTTTGAATTTTCAAAACTCGGATAGTTCGTTACAAAACGTCCAAAATTCAGGTAGCTCATTGCTATTTAACCCTTATATATTATTAAATTTTGACAGGCTGATGTAGAAGTTGTTTTCTCATTTTCAAATTTGAATATTGTGGAACAACTTAATCCTAATTGGGGTACTACGGCACAAGACATTTGCTCCCAAAGAGGTGCAATTCATCCTGGTGGAATCGGTCCATTCGGGTTGCTCACCCTTGCATCACAAAACCTAGAGGAATATACTGCAATTTTCTTCCAAATTTTCAAGACCAACAATAATACGCACAAAATTGTATTTTGTGCCGATACGAGAAGGTGAATACGTTTCACATTGGATAGTTAGTGGATTGCTAAAAAGAAATTATAGTAAATCTTAACATATTTCTCATTCATTTCGATTTTTGACAGCTCCTCTCTGGGAGATGAATTTGATAAGCGAGCATATGCGGGTTTTGTAGATATTGATTTATCTACAACAAAACTTTCATTGAGAGCATTGGTATGTCTTCTGGTTAACAATCATATTACATATTGTAATAAAAAGTAGTCTTTTTCATAAAATTACACACTTTTTTATATCGATTTGCAGATTGACCATTCAGTGGTAGAAAGCTTTGCAGCAGGAGGGAGGACTTGCATTTTAACAAGAGTGTATCCAACTCTTGCAGTAGATAAGAATGCCCACTTATTTGCATTCAACAACGGGACAGAAACTGTTTCAATTGAGGTGTTAAATGCATGGAGTATGAAAACCCCAAAAATGAACATTAAACTCCAAGATGCATAGATCGTAGTGATTTAAAATTTAGGTTAAACGCATATTTTCTAGTGCCATGTACATTAGTTATCTCATTCCCTTGTTCGTAATAATAGATTGTCCTATCTCTTCTCATTTCAATTTTCATTATATTGTACACTTGATCATTCGAGAAATAATAGAAGCTCTTTTGAAATAGCAATTTCATCTCTCATTTTGCAGTATGAAATATTTCACTTTCTGTATATATATATTTAAAACTAGCACAAACCTTTTGGTTCCCACCAAAGACCAAACTTCTGTACAAAGTTGCAGTTCCCAACTCTTCTAAAGGAACTCCTCAACAAGATTTCCAAAATCAAACCCTCCATTGCAGACCTGTACAGCGTTCAAGATCTCCTGAAAGGTAGACACACTGCACGGCACCACCAACCCATTCTTCTGCTCGAAACCGAACTCCTCCGACGCTTTCTCGAGCAGCATCTTGAAAAGAGGATGAGATAGGTAACTTGTTGGAACCACAAACCGCCTCCTGTTCTCACCCACATAAACTGCAAAGAACCCTGTCGGGGTGTTGTTACTGCATTTTGGAGATGCTTCGTCTTGACAGTGATCGGATTGTGGAAGCAAGAACTCGTGGGATGACGAGGGATCTTGACATGGATTCTCAGGTTTGCCCTTCTGCGAAAGCTTTCGGATCGAAGGCATCCTCCTTCCCAACATTTTGGTGAGGGAACGGATCACTGAGGTTGAAGAAGGGTTGCTGATGGTGTTGTTGTTGATTTGCTTTGATTTAAAGTTGAGTGGGTGCAAAGGAGGTTATAAACAAATGGGTTTGAGAGGGTGGTGAGTCTTCTGGTGGGTGGGTCGACCCCTTTGACTATTCAATGAGAAGGAATCTATATATAATATTTATAATATACATATACCTATACAATATACATACTTGAAACTAGGAGTGAAATTAAAATTCGGGTGGTCTGAAAAACCGATAAGAACCGGACTAAAAAAACGATCTGAAAACACATGGTTCGATTTATGGACGTTTTTTTATTTATTTCGGATTTTCGGTCTGGTTCGGTCTTTGAGTTTAAAAAACCATGGAATCCGGCTCGATCGAATTAATTATATATAATATATTTATTATTAATTAATACGAAACATTATGCACATATACCAACTATTTCATTGGTTCAAGAGTCAAAACTTGTTTTTTTTAACTTTCAAGAGTAAATACGTTTTCCAAAGTCTCAACTTTTCATCTTTCCCATGTCACCCATCAATTTTTATTTTCTTCTCCCTAAGCTAACCCTCCCTAGTATTTATGAAACACCTATTATTTATTTTTTCATTTTAAACCGAAAATCCGAATGGACGATTTATTTTTTCTTATACGACCTTTTGGTCGGATTTTTTTTGAAGAAAATCCAGTCCAAAAATATAGGACTCCGACCGAAATTGTATAAAAACCGGTTTGACCGGTCCGGTTTCATCCCTACTTGCAACTGAGAATAATCTGTCTTTATAAAATTGATATTATCTTAATAAATTATAAACCATTTGTGTACTCTTAAGAAATCTTGAGATTTTAATGTATAACCTCCATAAATAAAACTCAAGTATCGAAATAAACTGTAATCTGACTCAAATATTAATAATTAACAATTTTTCACACATTAATTAAAGGAATATATAAATTAAGTAATTAAATGAATATTATATACATGGTCCACTTCTTTTGTTTATGGTATTTAACTTCCAAAACGAGTGATTTTCTCTTTGAAAAAACAAGATAATTATTGGGGTAGCAATCACTAAGGGCGTTGAATCATTGGCTACCACTTATTAAATCTTTAGAGTGCAATATTGACTTTCTAACAAACCATACATACTTGGCCACAATGAAAAACATACATATTGTGCAACCATTCTTATCTTATAATCTTCTAATTTTAGAGAAAACTAGATAAGGGTAATATTATATTTTGATTATTATTGTCGGATTTATCAACTTCTTAGCGAATGTAGCTGTAGTTAACCGAAGACTAATACAAGCATGATTCTCGTCTTTGACTGACCTAAGTTTATAAAAAGGCTGTTTCAGCCACGCACGACTAGATCTTGTATGTATATATATATATATATTATTTATACCTCGAAATAATTCATTATATACACTGCACGCATATATAATATAATAATTATAAAGTTGTAAACTAATACCGATGATAAGTTATCATTGATAACAACTAATAAACTGAAAACCTAATGCAGACTGAGGAGACTATTTAACATAAAGAAATGGCAGGAGAATATTGGAGGACAAATAAAGGACGTGCTATGGATCAACAAGAAAGCAGGCAAGAAATCCTTATAGCTTGTCTTGTAGCTAGGACATATATATATATATATTCAGACATATACATTGTATAATAAAGACTATTATAACATATAAATATATATATATATATATGTATCGATCAGAGAGAGAGAGAGTTGAAATGGTTGAACATAGAGGGTTGACGAAGGAAGTGGAAGACCATGAAATGTTGAGAGTCGTTACTAAAACTACAAGTGGTGTTTGACAAATTAGGGTTTAGGGGGGGACGACCAATACCAATACCATGTATGAATAGTAATAAGGGTTTTGGTTGACTTACAATAACATATACTAATATATATATATATATATATATAATCTGAAAATATAAACATCGACTAGGTAGTAGGTAGCAAGCTAACACTGGCACTGCCATGGGAAAAAATATTAGGGAAGCCTCGTATAGTAGAGATGCTCAATTATGTTAAGATGACTTAAGAGTATACCGGTCGCATTCACTCACAAGTTCGGACTTTTGAGACAGTTGGTTAATGCGTACGTCTTAAGTCTCACATGGTATCAGAGCGCGCATGTTCAAATCCTGGCGACGTTGAAAATATTGATACACTCCCATTAAAGGCCGAGGTCGGGCACAAAGCCCATGAGTTTAAGGGAGGATGTTCATAAACATCAGTTTAAGGGAGGATCTTAAGATGACTTAAAAGTATACCGGTCGTCTTAAGATGACAGTTGGTTAAGGCGCACGTCTTAAGTCTCATAAATTATACACTATCGTCTACGAAATCCGCTGGATTGGATTAGAAACTTTGATTGGGCTAGCTTTTTTAATTGGGCATTGAAAACATTTAGCCCAATAAGCTGCAGCAATCGGCCCAGCGTATTAACTTATGGGCCCGGAATTATTTTGTTGGGCCACTCTCTTACTGAAATTTGAAACCCTAATCTTCGTTGTCGTCGTCTCCTCACCGATCCCTCCTTACTGAGTTTCTGCTGCTTCTTGTTAGTTGTTAGTTCCCGTCCGCTCTTGAAAGGCCAAAAAAAAAAAAAAAGTTCCCGTCCGCTCTTTCGTATTCTTCTCTCAGCTGCCCAGTGGTTGTCCGCTAGCTTCTCCCGTCCAGTTTATCGGAGCTATGAGCAGATCCGGCCAGCCGCCAGATTTGAAGAAGTAAGTTTCATTTCCTCCCTCCTTTTCCGTCGATTATTGCTTTCAGTATCGTGTTTCATTTCTGCTTTGGCTTACTGTTTATTTGCTATTCTCCGCAGATACATGGACAAGAAGCTTCAGAGTAAGTCACCTGTACATACGAAGTTTCTCCTTTATTTGCATGCCTAGTATAATTTAGAGATGGCTTTCTGTACTAAATTTAGATCTCTCAGAGTGTAGTAAAAGTGAATTTGATGTAGGTAGTAATGTATCTGATAAGGCATCTTCTCGGTGTTTAACCCTGAATTCAGAGGTTTCTATCTCTAATATCAAACTTGATATATTTTACTCGATCAAGTTTAGATATATGGTTTCGTTCGTTTTCGTTGATAAAAGTTCTCTCAGCTTATTGTTGGGTTGTCGTGGTTAAGTTTGGTCACGTTTGCTAATAATAAAGCTGAAGCTTATGCTTCATTGCTACACTATGAGGCATGGATTAATACTAGTAGTTTTCATTAGTAAACTATGGCTTAGGCTTTCGAAAAAAATACTTGTGTTTCAATTCTCTGTATTTAAATGACAAAAGATCATTTTACGGGCTTTGGATTGTTTTAGGACTAATAAACCTCCAGAACAAGAGTATGTTATATTGTTATGTTTGGGCATCGATTGTAGGCATTCTCCAATTAAAATTTGATTGCAAATGGTTTACTGATTAATTCATTGTTGATTAATTATTTATTCAGTATCATTTGTAGTTTAGCTTATTTTTACTGACTCATAAGTTTGCCTCATTTTTTTAAATCTAATTCGAAAAATATTCAATGAGTCATTGCATAGTTCTCGAAAATGGGTAATGTGTATTCTCTACAATGCTAAAAAAACACTGCAGCATATTCTATTTGAATTGGGAAGTATATGCAATGCTTGTTCACGTCCTGCAGTATTATTATTTTTTTTCAAAATGGGATTTTTGGTTTGTTTCGGATGGTTCCTTGAGCTGTAAGTGCAGTGAAGAAAATTTTATGAAGTTCACATACTGTTTTTTTTTTTGCGTATTTACTGGGGATGAGTCTTGGGTTTTCGTTATTTTCAGTGAACAGTGATTGAATGTACAAGGTGGTATAGTAAGACTTCTTTACGTATACATTCTCATCCTTTTGTGTGGTTATATTGAACCCAACCATCTTCTGTTTCTGTACTGCAGTTAAGCTTAATGCAAATAGGGTGGTTGTGGGAACTCTTCGGGGGTTTGACCAATTCATGAACATGGTGGTTGACAACACTGTAGAAGTGAATGGAAACGAGAGAAATGACATCGGAATGGTGGTAAGTTAAACATATTTGGCGGTTTCTATGTAAGGGTGAAGATGTTCTTCATTGATTTCCTAATTGTCATTTTGCTTTTAACATGCAGGTTCTTAGGGGAAACAGTATTGTAACCGTGGAAGCTCTTGAACCCGTGAACAAGAATTAATGATTGTAATCTACTACTAGATAGATCATTGAATATTGTATCAGTAACCCGTTTCTGATTGGTATCAGAATGATTTAATAATATGTGATCCAGATTTCTTTACTCTTGCGCATTAGCAAATTGCTATCTTTCTCAATCTCACATTACACTCGGAATGGATTGATTAGGATGATCAGTCTTGCCATGTCCTTTTTTTGCAGTTCTGCAGGACTATGTACGTATGAGGTACAAAAGCAAGTGAAAAAGCAGCAACTGCACTGCACAGAGATGGCTGCAAAGGGAGATAACACTGTATCAGCTCTTTGAGCACGAAGAGACAAAAGTGTCCAATGGCAACTTTAATTTGAATTTTAGGTGGCTTAGTTAATTCTTGAGGCTCCAAGTTGTTTTTTGGTTACTAACAGCTTTAAGGTGCTTTTTGCAGCCTGTGTTCGGCTGCTTACTCGGCCCCGACCGACTGTAACGCACACAATAAACCACGTGGTCTATTTGCTCTAGTGTGTATGTATTTGTTTATGTTCTTTGGGGATGATTAGGTAGGTATACAATGTCATATGTACGGCGACAATACCGGCCCGACTAAGACCGAGACCGAGCGGACGGTTTTTTTATTCAATGTCGGGCTCAGCCTTTTTTCTCGAAAGCCGGTTTAGAACCGGCCCGAAATTACTATATAACCCCTAAAAATCAATGATGTATGTTTGGAACTATGGGAGAAAATGAACTTTGTTTATAATTTTTTGTGTTTGTTACTTTGATTTGTACTTTGTAATTTTGTTACTTTAATTTTAATGATACTTGTATTTGGACAAAATCAATTTTTTGGGGGGTCAGATTTGGTCCAGGACCGAGACTGGTCCGAGTCAAGAAATACCGACTCGGACTGACTTTTTTGACCGAGGTCGGTCTCGGTTCTTCAGAAGGCAATACCGAAATTTCGGTCTTGGGCTTGCCTTCAGGACCGGACCGGCTCGCCCATGATCGACCTAGTCATATGACAGTTGAAATATGAAATAGAATCCATGCATTCTTCTGTGTACTTTTCCTCATATTCTATGAAATAGAATCCATGACAGTTTGTCTAATCAGATTGATTTCAGCCTAATCTCTACTATACTCACCCCTAGATCAATTCAAGCTATCATTTTATCTAGCTTGTTTGGTCTTAACTTGTTTTAATTAATTAATACTCTATTTTTAACTCTTAATTAAACTTAACCTGCCATTTCTTGCTAATTTAGTTAATACAACTCCTAATTCAGTTTTCCTTTCTTTTAAATAAGATAATATATTTCCTTAAACAAGGATAAAATCATCAATAGTGTCCATGGAATGATGGAATTGAACTGCACTTATGGAAATTAGGGTTAAGTAACGAGCATACTATATTACATTGCGAAAAGTTAAATCAATATTGGAAAAATAACCATGACACTTTATTATCCTCTCTAAATGACCATCAGACTTGACTTATCTAGAGTTGACGGGAAACGTGTTTATGGAAAGTACGTGCCAAGTGGGCGGATTATTATAATTATAATAACTCTGTCTCTGTAATTTTACTTTAGAATTAAGATTTGTTAAAACAGAAATTTACTGTTTAAACCGCGACTCTTTAAATCACTATTTATAAATTTTTGTACGGTAGGTAGAGTTTTTTTATTTATCGTACTATACAGTCAGTCTAAAAGTAAAAAATTAACGTATTGTTAGCGTAATTTAATTCGTAACTAAATTATCTATGCACCGTATTTTTTTTTATTATTTTTGAGTAAGTATATAATTAAATTTGTCACTTAATGCATTTAATTATTTCGGTTAAATTATAAAATAAATAATGTTATGTTACAAAATCACTGTATTTCTAATCAAAAAATTTATCATAGGTAGATAATTGAATTACGACATAAATGACGTTAACTGTGGTGAGGTTGGACTTGCATGGTCTGAGTTATAATTTTTTAAGTCAAATTTTCATATCTTAACTTACGGCAGACCGTACAGTCAATCTGTAAATCCAAATTTAATATTTTTGCATCATATGAATCGCAATTAAAATATCTACTTACTATAATTTTTTAATAGATACATAATTTTAATTAAAAAATCGAGTCATCGTTATCTAACAAAATATTTTAAAAAAAATACTTGTTGTGAATAGCCGCCATCCTGGGGCACTTATTGTTAATACGCGCTAACCGGGATGCGTATATACCTATTTTTTAAAATATGTTTTTGTATACTTATTTATTTAAAAAAAATACCTAATTTTTCAAAAATCTCTAAATAAATAAGTATTAAAAAAAACGTATTATGATATTAGAAATAATTTCCCATAATATTTCCCGAAAAAATCACATCAGAAATGGAAACGTGGCTTATGATTTCTGTCTGATCTGTATCCTGACAATTTCATCCTAGAAAATGATAAACTGAAATGAAATACGAAAAAATCGCTCTGTATAATTTATTAATGAAGAAATTAAGAAACAGCTCGCTCCTCTTGAGAAGTCTTTTCTTCTTCCTGGCTTCCTCTTCCACCAAACCCACTTCATCTCTCTCCTTCTCTGTAAAAAAGACATCGAAAAATCTATGCTTTCTCTCTCTGTCTGTCTGCCTCTTCAAATCTCCATGACAGAAGCAGCGAAAAAATTAAGGGGAAAATGAATACTCAAGTAAAGTGATGATTGTCACGTCTTACCTGCCAAAGACATTCCTTCAATCCAACTCTTACTCCTCCCCCAATTCTTTTTGTTTGTCTAGACTGTTTCTTGGTCTGGTAAAATAAAGCTGCAATTTTCCCCCAAAAAATGACAGAAGTGGTGTTTATGCAAACTCCATCTCCATTCCCTTCATCCACAAGCTCTTCCACAATCTCATCACCGTGTGGTGCCCCCAATACCAATAATGACTCTGTCTCTCTCCACCAGCAACATTCATCTTCTTCCCTTATACAAGAGGTAGTGAATACTACTGAGGAGGAGGTGGAAGAGAAGAGGAACAGTAGTATTAGTAGGGAGAGAGATCAGCAACTGTCCCTATTGGCCCTTCTGGTAGCTGCTTTTAGGAAGTCTTTGATTGGGTGTAGTCTGGTTAGTAATCGTGTTGGTGGTGGTGAAGAGCTTTGCGGTGCTTCTTCAATGGAGATTGGGGTTCCTACTGAGGTCAGGCATGTTGCTCATGTGACATTTGATCGATTCGATGGCTTCCTTGGTCTCCCAGTTGAATTCGAGCCAGATGTCCCCAGAAGAGCTCCTAGTGCCAGGTTTTTTTGTTAGCCTTATTCTTCTTTGAACCATTATTCTATGTCTTCTTCTTTGAATCATTTTGCTGTTGTTTTGGATCTGAATCTACAATCCAACATGCCATTATTTTATGCAACTGAGATTTCTTGAGAATTAAAGAGGTCTTCTTGGTCTGTTATTGCGAAAAAATTGTGAATCTTCATAATGTAATATTGTACATGCAGCACCACTGTATTTGGCGTCTCCACAGAGTCGATGCAGCTTTCCTTTGATTCTAGAGGGAACAGTGTCCCAACCATTCTCTTACTAATGCAGAGACACTTATATGCTCAAGGAGGTTTGAAGGTCTGGATTAGTTTACATAATAATAGTGCAAATGGGTTTCCTTAGAATTTCCTTTAAACAAACTGCTGCTGCTGCTTCTGCACTTTGATGGTTCTTTAGGCAGAAGGAATATTCAGAATTACTGCTGAAAATGGCCAAGAAGAGCGTGTCAGGGACAAGTTAAACCACGGGGTTGTACCAGAAGGCGTTGATGTGCACTGTTTAGCAGGTCTTATAAAGGTAAGATTTGCCTTTTAAAACTGCAACTAATTAGAGTGGAAAATTTGGGCTTAACCTCTGTTACAAGCCAAATGGAAGAGTCCAGACCAATAAACTAGTCTATTAGGTGAGAGAACCCATTTAGCCTATAAACACCACAATGGTTGCCCATACAACCAATGTGGTACAAGCACAATGGTTGCCCATACAACCAATGTGGTACAAGTCCCATACCTTGCAATGGGTATAGACCATAACATTCGTCCCCCCTTAAGGAGACCAACGTCCTCGTTGGTCACGATCACGTTGGTCACGGCTAGCTTTTCTAGGCCACCACTCCGTGAGCCACCACTCCGAGCCCTTGTTGGTCACGGCCACGTTGGTCACGGCTGGCTTATTTCCAGGCCACCACTCCAAGGTCTGGCTTTGATACCAATTGTTACACTTACAAGCCAAATGGAAGAGCCCAGCCCAATAAACTGGTCTATTAGGTGGGAGAACCCATTTAGCTTATAAACACCACAATGGTTGCCCATACAACCAATGTGGTACAAGTCTCATACATTGTAATGGGTATAGACCATAACAACCTCGCTTAGGTATTGTTTTCTGGGTACTATGTAGAGGTCTCAAAGTCGAGTCTTGAGTTCAGTTTTAGGGTTAATTAGCGAATTGCTAGCTAAACTTTGGAGGTTTGAACAAGAAGACAATAAATTGAAGTTCAACATGACAACAAGCGTGTAAGTTTCTGTCTCATTTAATATTAAAATAGACAAATCCATAGTGTTGCCACTTCATATAAGTTTAGCTAGCAATTTAATCGATAAAAATGTCTAGCTAGCAATTGTCCAAACCTCCAAAATTTGGCTAGTAAGTTGCTAATGAATCCCAAATGCAAAGTTGCTATAGATAGGTATCATAATAGCATAGATATGAACATCATTATGCAGCAAAACAAACTTATATTAGTCAACTTAGAATGAGTTTGGATTGGCAGGCTTGGTTCAGGGAGCTTCCCACGGGTGTGTTGGACTCTCTCTCGCCCGAACAGGTAATGCAATCACAATCAGAAGAGGAAATTACCGAGCTTGTGAGGCTTCTTCCACCAATGGAATCCGCCTTGCTTGATTGGGCTGTAAATTTGATGGCAGATGTTGCTCAAATGGAGCACATGAACAAGATGAACGCGCGGAATGTTGCTGTTGTGTTTGCTCCAAACATGACCAAAGTAATGTCTCAACGCTTTGGTATCTACCCATGCAAAACTCACTACTTGGTCTCTCACTGTTTCCATTTGATCACAGATGGCAGATCCATTAACAGCTCTGATGTATGCAGTCCAAGTGATGAACTTTCTCAGGACCCTTATAGAGAAAAGGCTGAGGGAAAGAGAAGAGACCATGGTTGAACCATTGCCTCCTCCTGTAGTGAACCCTTCTTCTGATGATGAAAATGGAGACAATGGCTCCTCTCTACCATTGAAGGAGGACAAAGTTGAGAGCCATCAAGAAGATGAAACGTTGCTTGACATATCTCCTTCTCATTCCACTGGAAGTGAAGTCATTACTGAGACAGAGTCCCAGAATCTTCTGGTTTCTATAGAGAACATAATACCAGGAGGGAATCACTGTCTGGTCGATAGATGTCTTTGGGAGCCTGCCTCTCAGGTTAACTCATTCAGAAGTGAAAGCCATGAGTCCAGCTCTGCTGGCCCAAGCGAAATTTTACCTATATCAAAAGTGAAATCGAACCAGCTCAATGATTCAACTTTCAAGAAAGAAGCAGCAAGAAAGGTCAGAGAGAAGAAAAACGCATTAACAGAGAAGGGATTGCAGACCAACATTGTAGGAATCAACCGCATGAAATCAAGAGCTGAGTGGACAGATGCTTGGCGCTGAAGTAGGTAGGAGATTTGGTTACTTGGGTTCGGGTCTGGAATCGATGATGTTGTCAGGTTGGTTGGCAAGTCTTTGCCTGTGTTATAGTTGGTTGGAAAATTCTTGATGGTTTCTTGTCTGTCTGTTCATAGAATCTTTTCTTTATCTGTCAAACTCAATTGTGTTCGTTCTTCACTGTTAACTTATGTATCCTAACTTTTTCCCCAAACCTCGAAAAACAGAGCAGCTGCCATTTAGGGCTGTCAATGGTTATGTATTGTACGGTTATGGCAAATACCATAACTATACTATATTTTTAAACCGCATACCATAACCATTACGGGTACAATTTTCAATACATTAACCATTAAAATAACCGTGGTTTTACCTGTATATCCATATTTATTTCACACATGTAATATAATAAAATATCGAAAATTTTATTTTAAAAAAATACATAAATCTATATTGTCAACAATAAAAATATATAAAATTAATATCATAGTTATTTATTACATGTATTTATAGTAACTTCCATTATTTAATATGTATTAGTTTATTAATAATAAATAATTATTATATTTATATAATAACCATGGTTATAACCATGGGTATAACTCAAATACCATAACATTATGGGTAGAAAAATCATCACCATAACTGTACCACACCATAATGGTACAGTTAACCATGTTAAACAGTAACAGTTATAACCATGGTAATGGGTTTTTCACCGCACCATTGACGGCCCTAGTGCCATTGCTGAAATGGTTGAAACCTTATTGCGTTTCGGACAATAAAACGCCGATCTTGCTGACCAATTTGATAAACAACTGACAATCCCCACAAATTCTCAGATTCTTGATCACAACAATCTATTCATTTGGTTATAGAGCAAATACAACTGCCGGTTAGACTTGTTAGACAATGGAGACTTTCGGATCACCACCACCACTCATCTGAAGTGGAGAAGCCACTCTTCTGGTGGGCAAGTCACTCACCAAGGTGGACAAGTCTCTCACGAAAGTGGGCAAGACACTCAGCAAAGTTGTCAAACCATTGAAGATTGACATATTTTCTAGTCTATAAGAAGCCAACAATGTTAAAGGAAAACATAATCAGGAGAAAGAGAGAAGAGTAAAAATCGGTTGTTGGTGTCTTGGGGGTGAGAAAATAGTGTTGTATTGTGAGCCAAAAATACGGAGTGAGTATTTTAGAGTGTGAGCGATACATATTGTGTGATACAATTTGTAACACTATTTGTCTATAGTGAAAGTGTGGGGATGAGCCGTGTACGTAGCCAAATTGGTGAACCACGTAAATTCTTATGTCGTTTGCATTTCTCTTAATTCATCGAGTCTCGAGGTCATGCAAGGTAGAAATTAGGAGATGCTAATATCCCAACAAGACTAGCACTATGATAACAATTAGCAGTGATTGAGATCCATTTAAATATGAAATGTCAGATGAACCAGCAATTAGAACAAGACAGATAATTGCATGTTCTAGCATATGAGAGTTTCGATTATGTATGCTCACGACAAACATATATTTATATATATATATGTTCAATTAACCTCTTCTTTTGATTCAAGTGGGTAATTTTTTTTAGTTTTAAATGAATAAAATTTAGAATATAAGCATTTAAAGGGTTAAATAGAAAATAAGCATATATTTTTTTTAACAAAAATGTATAAGATCAATATACTAATATAGGATATTAACATATGTAAATTAATATATCTATATATATTTGGATGGTATATCACATGGAAGTGGAACATCATATATTGTATTAATATTACACATATTGCTAATTAATCATATATATAAATATGTTAGCCTGTATTTCTTCAAAGAGTACCTTGATTGTCGTGGACGAAATTACCCATAGATGATAATATACTCTAAATGTTTTATATTATGTAATTTTAATTCTACAAAATGTATATATTATTTATTTAATTATTTCAAATCTTATATTATTCCATTTTTAAGTTATCTCCCTCCCAAAAAATATAATCAACCATCACCATAACATTTATTTATTTATTAAATCAGTCCAAACAACACACTTTCCTTCAACGACTACAAATCATTTGTATTCCTCCTAAAAAAATCTTCATTTCTCCATTTCTCTCTTTTAAGATTCAGATTTGTTTTTCACAACGTATAGATGCCGCAAGTGGATCTCGAAACCCTGGTCTCAGCCTGCACCGGCGGCGCATCCGACGGCAAAATTGCCTGCGAGAACCTCTCCAGCTCCGATGAGGCCGAGTTACCTGACAAGCCGCCTGAAGTGCCCTCTGACCTACCTCCCGATTCCTTCTGGCTCTCCAAAGATGCTGAGTTCGACTGGTTCGACCGTCACGCTTTCTTTGACCGTAAGGATTCCGGAAAGGGAGGAAGCGTCGGCGGCGCTGTCTCTGCTAACCCCACGACCGCTGCTAATTCCATCAGCTCCCAGCGATTCTCCGCCAATTTGAAAACCAAATCATCGATATTCGGGCTACCCAAGCTCCATAAGAATCGCGGAGCGACGGATTCAAAGCATAGGAAGGCCTCAGCGGCGACCCTGTTTCCGAAACGGACGGCGTCGCTAGCCGAACCGTCGTCCCCGAAGGTCTCGTGTATGGGGAGAGTGAGGTCGAAGAAGGACAAGAGTGGCAGCAGATCGTCAGGAGACCAGCGGAGAAGGTCCAACGAGCCGAGAGGAAGAGTCGGGTTCCTTGCATGCATCAGAGCACTGTTCTTCCCCAGATGCAGGAGTGAGCAGCAGGAGGTGGCAGTTGAATCACCGGCTGCGGCGGTGAAAACCCCAGCGAGGAAAAGCTCAGCCTCGAGGACTGCATCACACGACATCATGGACCGGCTACCCAATGCTGCTATCGATAGTCACGCTCGGTTCTCGCTGGACGGCGAACCACCGGGATTGGGTGTCATGAAGCGATTCGCATCCGGCAGGAGATCCGATTTTTCGGGACAGTGACTCCATCGCCGGCGAGTGATGAGGAATCGCGGCAGATTCGGCGAGAGAATATGCGGGACCCACTTGTAGAGATATTTTTAATTCTTTATTTATCTATTTCGTGTTGGTGATGGGCTGTCCACATGGGACCCGTGAGACTACACCTGAACCGCTGCAGTGACGTGGCATATCCAAATGTTGGTATTTCCACGATTTGTGGGGGGTAAAAGTGTAAAAGCAACTCTGTCTGGGGTCCATGCTCATGCTGAGCGTAAATTTGTTTCTGTTCTTTTATTTTGGTACTGTCCAAATTATTTTGTTAATTTCGTTTTTTCCCCTTTTCTTTTCTATTGTTTCATTTTCATGATGAGTATTGACTATTGAATAGGGTCGGATACATTTAAAGAAAAAGGAAAGGGGAGAAACTAGGGCAGGCAATCGTGTCATGTCTAAACATGTCTCGTGTCTATATGTATAAGCCGTTTAATCGTGTCTAAACGTATAGAGTTGTTTAGACACGGGATCCGTTAATGTCAAACTCATATACGGTTTAAAGTAGATATATACACAAATACATATGTACACAAATTCAAATATACAAAGTAAGGTTTTCATAGTTCAATATTAAAAAGTAAGTGAGTATTTTATTATTATTATTATACTTAAATGTGTTTAAAGTATCACATGTATACACAACAATTATACACGAATAGTTAATCGTGTTTATACAGATATCCGCAGATTTGAGTTGTTTAGACACGATTAATAATCGTGTCTAAACGTATAAGAGTTGTTTAGACACGGGATCCATTAAGGTCAAACTCATACACTTTAAAGCAGATCGTGTCGTGTCAGAAATTGTCAGCCTCAGGTGAAACGAACGGGTATAAAGAGTGGAAAATTTTTGAAAAAATATTTGAACCCGACGTGAATCGAACACGCAACCTTCTGATCTGGAGTCAGACGCGCTACCATTGCGCCACGGATCCATATTTGAATAATATGAATACGAAGTATAATAATACGAAGTATGATAATACAGACTATATACTATAATATAGCACAATAAATTTTTCCTTAGGGTTATCCGATAAAATTGTAAAGATATATAGGCCCGATGACACGCATAAATGGAAGAACGCAAATTATCAATCTAGACTAGATGAGAAGAGCAAATAAAATACGCATCTGGTGCAATTATTGAAAAATTCAACTATTTCCCTCAAACATATTTTCTCTATTTTCTTGAACTTAAGTAAAATGCACACACTGAAGATCCACAAGTGTAACAGAGACATTTCCTTACCTTAACGTTGTTATATATTCCCAAAGCTTATGAACTCCATAATCATAAGCCTGCACCGACCATCAACGGACTTATAAATGCATCGTCTTGGACCAACTAATGCACTATATGTGAAATGACACAGAACAGATTCACAAAAGAAATTTCGCATATCCTGTACATCATGGAAAACATCTAAAAAGGGACAAATTTTGGCAAACATTCATCCTAATTGAGCATTTAGATGGATCAACTGAAACAGATCTAGCGATCAATATAAGTCGAGAACGAATCCTCACCCTTCCACCGAGAAAAACGCTGACGATGATGAATGTGACAAAGACGGAATCGGGCGCATGATCACTCTGTAGATACCTTCAAAGAGGCCCCTGATGAGGTTTATAAGGGACACCTTATTTTAATAAACCGTCATTCACTGACCTAAATAAAATCAATAATATTTATATAGACCATTTATGTAAGGCGTCGCCCCTATGAATGTACGAGAGGCGTCAGCCTATAGAAGGCGTCACCTCCACGTGTCAGGATAAGACCGCATTAAATGAGGATCAGACATCATTAAATGAGATCAGACATCTCTGCTATTTGAGGATAATGATCCATGTCTCATCTCAAAGTCAGTTTGACCTAAGTTAAAAGGTTAACTATTGTAAAAAAGGTAACACTATTCATCAGGTTAATCAAAACCTATAAATATCAGCATTCATTATTATTTATTATTTTTCTGATTTTTATCACATCCACATAAAAGCTCTTCAAAAACTCAGACTTACTTAAGTTTCGGACTGGAATAAGCGGGTCAACCCAAAATTTTCAATTATGTGCAGCTTCGAACCGAGAGAAGCGACGCCTGTGTAGAAGGAAGATTTTCATAATCCAACAGCCCCCACCACGTCGCTGAGCTACTCCGGTATCCATGGCGATTGTTCCTCGCTGTCGTCGACGTTGCACTAGAGTCAGGTGTTGGGATATTAGTTGCTGCTAATTTCCACCTTGCAGGATCTTGGGGCTCGATGGATTAAGAGAAATGCAAAACGACACAAAGATTTACGTGGTTCACCAATTTGGCTACGTCCACGGCTCACACTCACACTTCACTATAGACAAATAGTGTTACAATGTATCGCACTATAAAACACTCACTCGTATTTCTGGCTCACAACAACACTATTTTCTCTCACACTCAAGAAACCAACAACCAACTCTTCTCTCAAATTCGTAATTCAAGTCTGTTATATTTTCCTTCACACATTGTTGGTTCTTATAGGCCATAGAAGTTGACTTGTTCACCTTCATAAGTGCTCCACCAGAAGTGCTCCACTTCAGCACCAGCAAGTGCTCCACTTCAGTGAGTGGTGCACTTCAGCAAGTGGTGGTGGCCCGAATGTCTCCATCATCAACCGTGGTGTCCCGAAAGTCTCCATCATCAACAATCTCCCACTTGGAGACTTTGACTCCCCTGTAACTATTAGTGAAATATGGGTGTCACTTCATCCACTCACGCCCGTCATTCCCCCCATTTTTATGCTGCCATCTTTAAAAAAAATCAGCAGCATGTGAGAAAAAGGATGAGCCTGCTGAACTTTTACCCACAAATATAGCCTACGAATTGGGTTTCAACTCTCAAGTCCACTATGTCACCATGTAAGTTACCACCAATAGACAGTTGGCAATTCGCTATCCACTTTTCCCTTTTTTGTTTGACAAAGAAAAAGAAATAGCAGAGCAGAGCACCAAGTCGTCGTCATCTATCTTTGGAGTTTGGAGGAGAAAAAAAAAACGTCTTCTTCAAGGCGAAAACCCTAGATCCAATCCCGATTTCCCGATCATCTTCATTGGCTACCCGAAGTTTGATTGGGTTCTGTTTGGCGAAAAAAGGGCTACATTTCCTTCGATTGGTGCTGCTGCTGGTGCACGCGACATATGATTTTGATCTCTTCTCAATTCAGTATTCTCTCTATGCTGGAATAGTTCTCGGTTGAAGGAAGTGGCACAGAGAAACCCATACCGTGTCTTTTCTGTGAGCTCCTTTTCTGCATAGAATTGCAAAAATGTTGTGGTATATAGAGAAATGTGAATTGCGTTGGATAGAATCTGATTGCTTTATTTGAGGGAATATGTGTCTCTGGTTCGAAAAATTGAATTAGAGAATCATGAAAATAGGATCTGATTTCATCTTCTTTCTCGTGTCGGATAATTGTTAGCAGATATCGATTTGGATTGCTCATATTCTGAAGCTATCCACTGTTTGAGCTTGTTTCACTATCCATATGCTTAGATTTGGTTCTTTCTTTGTACAGTTGCTTATTGATCTCAGGAAAGGAAATCTAAGTCGATATGGAGAACCTCCCTGTTGAAGTCATCGGAAACATACTGTCGCGCCTCAAGGCAGCAAGAGACGTAGTGATTGCCTCAACCACCTGCAAGAAATGGCAAGAGGCTTGGACGAAGCACCTGCACGCCCTCTCTTTCGACTCCAACGATTGGCCCGAGTACCACGATCTCACAACAAGCCGACTAGAAATCCTCATCACTCAAACCATATTTCAAACCAGAGGCCTCCAATCCCTCTCCATCTCCATGGATGATGTTGATGAGTTCTCTGCTGCTCCCGTAATCGCATGGCTTATGTACACAAGGCAAACTCTCTGCCGGTTGTGCTACAATGTAAGAACGAGGCCAAGCATTAACATTCTTGAGAAATGTGGCAGGCAGAAGTTGGAAGTTCTTGTTTTGGCTCACACTTCAATATCTGGTGTCGAGCCAAGTTACCAGAGGTTTCCATGCTTGAAATCTCTGTCACTGACCCATGTCAGTATCTCGGCTTTGGATTTGGGTCTTCTCTTGATGGTTTGTCCCAAAATCGAAACTTTGAAACTGATAAGCCCAGATGTGGCTATGGTGAATTCTCAGGCAAACATGGAGCTCAGCAGTTCTTCCTTGAAACACATCCACATTGAAGCTGTCAGTTTGGACAAGTGCATTCTCGAGGCAGACAACCTCGAGACGTTAAACTTGAGAGACTGTACCCTTGAGGTTTTCGAGCTAATTGGCAAAGGGAAGTTGAGGGTTCTCAAGATTGATGATGTCAGTGTGCTCCACCTCGACATTGGTGACAACACGGAAAACCTCGAGATTGTGGATGTGAGCAACTTCACCATTGTATGGCCGAAGTTCTACCAGATGATCTCAAAATCCTTGAATTTGAGGAAATTAAGGATGTGGGGTGTTGTGTTTGATGATGAAGCAGAAGTGATAGATCTACAGACAATTGCTGTGTGTTTCCCTCATCTGAGCCATTTATCATTGAGCTATGAGCTCGGGGACTTGGTTTTCGTCCATGGATTGCAGGGCTCCTCGCCTCTGGAGAACGTGTCTGTTCTTGAGCTCGGTTGGACTGTGATCAGTGGTCTCTTTTCAGAATGGGTTGCAGAGTTCGTTGAAAGGTGCCCTAAATTGAAGAAGCTTGTCATCTATGGTGTCATCTCAGAGGCGAAGAGTGAAGAAGAGTATCGCTCACTTGCGGATTTTACGACTTCGATTGTTCAGCTTATGCGAAGGTACACCAATGTAGATATCCAGTTTGAATATGAATGAAAGACGAGAAGGTACAGACTGCATGATTTTATAGTTTAATGCAAGACTAAAGAACAGTAGAAACTCTGTAATATCTCCTTAACCATGAGATGATCTCGAGAAAGTGCAAGAAATTCGAACAAAGCAGATGATTCTAAGATATTCATTTCTTCTATTTCTAACTTTGTAAAGTTATTATTTTAAAATTAAAAAAAAATGGTTTAGACACAATATGGTTGGATGAAAATTATAAATACTACTTTTTATATTTTGGAATATATAGTATATAATCCAAAATATAAAAAGTAGTATTTAATATAGTATTTTAGATTTTTTCTAATAATTTTATATACCCTCTTATATTTTCAATATTATATTGCTATCTTGATTAAATTTTCAATTAAATATGAATAAACATGACAACAATTTTTATTTTTTTTTAAATTATTAGAAAAATTCTAAAAATAATTAAAAAATATGATTTTTTATAATATAATAATTTTATTAAAAGTATGAAATAAAAATAATGATAGATTTTTTTTTTGCCAACAAAAGGAATGAGCTAGTAGTGGTGCTAAGCTGGGACGATACTCAAGCTTCCACTAGAAATCAGCGCATGCACTAGCCCCGTCAACATAGCCCCACCAGCAGCCTAGGATTGAGAGGCCAACCCGTTAGGGCCAAGTCGTAATCCTTTTCTTTTTTCCAGGAAGATTAGAGAACTCGTGACCCAGAGCCAAATCACTTGGGAGTCAACGCACTCAACCATTAGACCACCCTGCCGATGCCGATTGTAATAATAAGGGTTAATAGCTCCAATGGTACCATATGTTTGAGCCATGTGATCGGATGGTACCGTATGTTTTTTGATGTGGTCAAATGGTTCGTTATGTTTGGAGGATGTTGTCCTATGGTATTCCGTTAGTCACTCGTTAGATTTTTCTGTTAAATGGTACATATCAGCAACATGTCAGCACCACGTATATATATAATATAATATGTAATTTAAAAAATAAAAATAAATAAAAAAATAATAAAAATATGAAAAAAAATCGGAAAAGTTATAAAAAAAATTTACAAAATTTGTTTAAACGTTATATATTAAAACAAATTATTTTTATAAATTTATTGACCTAGCCAGGGTCGAACCCAGGGCTGGGTCCGACCCAGACCTGGTGGGGGTCCAACCCAGCCCAGGGTTCAACCCTTGGCTGGGTCAATTGGACCCAAGGGTCGAACCCTAGTTTTTTTTTTGTAGTTTTCGATTTGTTTTTTTAAATAAATTTATGAAAAATATTTTTTTTTAATATATAAAGTTTTAAAATATTTTTTTTGCATAATTTTATAATTTTTCCAATTTTTTCTCTATTTTTTTATTTATTTTAATTTTCCAATTTAATTTTATTTTCCATCTGCCACATCAGCGCAACGTCAGTAGTTAGATAAACTTGACGGTAACAGTAACTTGAACTAAATAACAACATTATAAAAATATAAGGTACCAAAAAACAACGTAGGAGTACCATCCGACTACATGACCCATACACATGATAAAGATTGGACCTATTAACTCTATCATAATAACAGATGATTAGTTAACAAATAATCTCCTCCCAAAAAAGGAGACGTTGCTATTTAAATCCTCTACCGCACTCCCGTTTCATTTCTTTACACCGACCTCACTGTGGAGGAAATCGAGCGTCATAGTCTTCATTATCTCTCTCGGAGTCCCGCGCTTGCCCTATCTCTGCGCCCGAAATGTTTTACGATGAAGGTAAGACACTACAGAGGTGTTCACTGCCGTCAATCGGCGACAGAAACCTTCGTATTTTCTTCGTGGTTCGAACCCTACCGATACAGATGGTTTGATCTCAATTTTAAGTCACAGATTAGGTGCGAATCTTTGCAGGTGTTGGAAAATTTTGCCCGTCGTTGTTGCAATTCATTGACTGGAGATTCCAGCCAGCGCATGATCTCACCATTGGGGTAGAATTCGGTGCTCGCATGGTCGCCATTGTTAGACGCCTTATCAAGCTTTAGATTTGGGACACGGTAACTTAATCTCTCTTTCTCCTGCTTAGTTATTTCACATCTCAGTTTTTGTTTTTTGTTACTCTCGATTGTGTAGAATATATCTTATTTTAGACAATTTCTGCTACGCAATGTATCCAATTCGTAATATTAATTCACTTTACAATTGAATCTGTCCGTACGCAAGACAATTACCAATTTAAAATTGCTTGAATGGAGTTATACGCTTAGCTCTTCACTCTTCACCGTCGTCATCTCCCTGATTTATCCTCTCGTCATCACGTCGGTCTCATTCGCACCTAATAAGTTTGTATTGATGTTTGACTTGGGAATTTAGCAAAGATAGTTCTGTACTGCACCAGTTGCAACCAGATTCCCACTCTCGAGGCTTCTCTACCATAGCCTCTCAATGTAGTGCTCGTATTCTGTCGTTTCAGCGCCTTCGACTCGGCCAAGGTATAGTTCTCCAATTGGTTCTTCCTATACAGTTATGCAATGATATGTCGTAGTTTGGTGGTTGCATTTTACAGATTCACTCTATATCAGTTATGGTGGTTACTACATCCTGGTTTGACAATAGTCGGTGAATGAATTTGAGACTTATTAATTTATATTCGAAACTTGTGTATGAGGCTCACATAGCCATATTTCTTAAATTTATTCGAAACTTATTTATTTTGCAGCTACTTTTTTTAGCACACTACTTACTTATTTTGCATCTTGCTGATTATGCAGATGGATTGAATTTGCCAACAATAATGTCGCAAAGATGGTTGCCAAGATGTTAAATGGTGAAGCCATAGGTAATGCTCTCTCTGTACTTAATAACCGATGGTTATGTTTGCTGAAATGAAATGGATGTGATCCTTAACTAATATTTCCATGATGCACTCCTTTAATATAAGGAATGCACTAATAGCCATGTCATCAAAAAGAGTATCCCTCTCCTCATCTTCCCTTGTATTATTCTATTAGACCAAAATATTATTTACCCTTTGATGTTACTTACATTGTGCATGAATGAGACTCACAATCCTGTGGCATGTGAAACTACTGTCAATGAAATATATCAATCTCAATCTTTTGCCAAATTCATCTCATCCCCTAAACCAATTATTTGTCCAAGACTAACCAAAAAATATTGATGTGCCTATGAGCTTATCAACCCTCGGTGAAATCAACCCTTTTCAGTTGTTTTTTTTGGCAATGACGTGATGATTATAACACCGTCATTTTTATGTTGCAATGTGCTCGATTTTTACTTTGGTATTATGATATGCTAGGATAATTCATTTGCTTCTTCCTTTACCTTGCTGGTTCTGCATCTTATGATGTTTTGCTGCTTTCTGTACCAATCAGATACATGCTGTTGCAAAGGAGCTTATGAAGAATCACTCTCAAACGCTTGGTCTAATTATTGGCGGTGCGGCCAGAAAATCTGAGGCAGATCGAATAGTGAAAGGTGTAAACTTGTTGGTGGTGACCCCTGGACGACTTATTGATCATCTCCAAAATACCAAGGGTTTCATGTACAAAAATTTAAAGGTAATGATTTTAAACTTATAGTAGTATTATCTTCTAAACAGTGAGGTAATATAATTCCCCTTTGTATGTTATATAGTGTCTAAGCATAGATGAAGTTGACCGCATATTGGAACAAAACTTTGAGGAGGTGCTGAAGCAGATTGTCAGAATTTGCCTAAGGTAATAAATTCTCGTGGAAGACATTAATCCTAACAGTTATTTGAGGATACTAAACCATTTTTGGAAGATACACCATCCACGATGCACAGAGTTTTTTCAGCACTTTCATCCACTTTGGTTTTCATTATGATTCATTTGAAATATCGGAAGGCTTTATCTGTATCAATTTCTGGCAACAATTTATTTGCAAAATACAAGTATATGGCTTTACTGCATGTGCAGGAGAGACGGACAACTTTATTTTCAGCAACACAAACTAAAAAGGTTTGTGATTTATAAACAATCTTCAGAGTTTACAGTACTCTGATTAAATTGTTGTATTGGACAATTGTTCCCTTGTAATCTTCAAATTTTACCAGAAGTTGTGAGGAAGTTTTTTCTTATTTCTTTTGGTAGCTGCAATAGGTTGAAAGTTTTGCTTGCACGGTGGGCATTTCAAACAACTCCGGTGTATGTAGATGTGGATGAGGAGAGGAATAAGGTGAATAACTAGTCTAATTTGTGAAACAGCATGAATTTATTTGAGTGATTATTTGCTTATGGTACTTTCTTAGCCATTTGTATATAACTAGTTTAGCTGTAATGGTTGTAGGTTACAAATGATGGATTGCAACAAGGATATTGTGTGATACCAAGTGCTAAAAGAGATACCTTCTTGAAGTGAAATCTGACAAAAAGATTATGGTCTTCTTCTCATTTTGCAACTTAGTGAAATTTCATTCAGAACTCTTTAGGTACAAATCAACATTGATTGCTTTGACAGTCATCCATGGAAAGCAAAAGCAGCAGAAACGAACCACTACCGTCTTTGATTTTGGCAAAGAAGAAAAGCGGATTCTGCTGTGCACTATTGTTGTTGCACGTGGACTTTATATTCCATCAGTCGTACGAAATTGCATTCTTTAGTAGTCCAGTATCTACTGAGAATACTTTTTCCTTACCACTTGATGAAAGTGAAATTGAAGTGGTAATCTTCACCAAGTCAAAATATTGGTACACTTTCTGCATGTTGCGTCCTTTCGTCTCTATTTTTGCATGTATTTAGACCTCCTTAATCCAAATGTTGTAAGTAACGCGGAATGTTTGTAAATTTTGAACACTTAGAGATCGCGGATAAAGCGTGAATTCCCATGCCAAAATTAATTGGGCCTTAATTTGTGCCAAATCTGGGCTTCAATATTAGGCTTCTAGATGGGTCCGTTTCATTTATTGGGCTTAGTAAAATCTGAATTGGGCCAATACCCTATCTAACTGCGCATAATTAGCCAATCGTACTGGGCCTAATTGGCCAATCGTTTAGAGACTTTTAGCCCAAATGTACTAGGCCTGTTAGCACAATCGTACTTGTTTGGTGGCCCAATATAATCCTTATTGGGCTTGAATTATCTGTTCCATCAGGCCTTGATGGGCCCATTAGAATCCTTATCGGGCTTGAATTTTTTTTATTGAGCCACTTGTGCATTGACATAGGCCCAGTAAAAATTATTAATGGGCCAGAAGACCCACTTGTATTAGGCCTCACGCATTGGGCCTAGAATAAATTTCATGGGCCTGATGAACATTTTGAACAGGTCCGAATCGTTTTCCTATTGGGCTACTGAACATTGTTGGGCCTTGCCTATTTAGATGGGTCTAATGATCCATGAAAGTTAATTGGGCTTGAATTTGTATCACTTGAGCCATCCTATAGGGCCAGTTTCATTTAGTAGGCCTAATAAGATTTGTATTGGGCCAATTTACCTATTCTATATGGGCCTTTGGCCCTGTCGCGCAGAGGCTGCTCGCCCAATCGTAATGTTACTTTTAGCGGATGAAATCAGCATGACACGTCCACATTTTCTTAACTTGCTCTACTTTACAAACTTTGTACGTTTTGTAATGCCTATTTTCACAATTAATTTAATTCTACTGTGACCATATCTCACCCAACTTTTTAATGGGCCCACTCACAGTTTTTTTAAAACAAAATAGTAATTATTTTTAACTATTGTTGTAGTGAATTTCACTTCACTATCAAACATAAGGAGCTTCAAAATGTCCGATAGATGACCCGTTAAAGTGTGAAAGGGCTCATCCAGATTAACAGTTTCCTTAGCCAAATAGCCGAAGCTTCCGGATTAACCGCTTCCTTAATGGGCCCACTCACAAAGTTAAAACACAAACAAAGGAAGTAGGGGAACATTAAGAATCTCTTAAACACACATCGTACAAGTAGATGAGGATGCCTTGAGCATAACCAGAGAGATACTACCTAAGAAGAGAGCTCAATCAGTGTAAGGATGCACTTCCGTGAACAACTGTTAAGAAGAGATAATAAATGCACAGACAACACCAAACTTAGATGTTTAAAATCCATAGATATAATGTAAATGCTTAACAATAGCAAAAATAAGAGATGCTGATGTGATGTTAGTGTTCAAAATGGGATACCTCATTAGACAAATCAAACCCACCCTTGAATATCCTCAAGGATCTTGGCAGCAGTCTTACAAAAGCTTGCATAGGACAACAAACTAGATTAAAAATGCATTTTTAAGAGAGAAAAAAAAAAAGAATCATACTTTCATTTCATTGTCATTACACCTGCACGACGCTCTTGCTTTGATACCACCCGACGAACATGGCTATCCCCACAACTCTGAAGCCAAACTCAAGAGTGTGCCAGAATATCATGACTGGAAGAATAAACAAAAGAGGAGAGTTCAAAAAAGATATTCTAGTCATAAGCAAGAACTATCTGTTCTTTTATGGCCCCTTCCGGTCAAGGGGTAGTAAGTAGTGAATTATAACATAAGGATAATAACCAAATTGCATATAGAACTCTGGAGTCTGAATGGTTTGCAACATACTGGACCTTTTATTTTTGACATATAGCAAACTGAACTAATTTCACAAACACAATGTTTTGTCACTTTTTCCGGAGTCGAAAAAGAACAGAAATACCAATACATCATACTTGATGGAAAAGGTGATATAGCATGCTGCTTGGATAATTAGGTTCAGTTCAGTTTGCTAGTTGTCAAAGAAATAAGTTCACTATGCTCTTTGCAATTAGGCTAAAATTTTGTATGCAATCTGTTAATTAACCTTATAATATATGGTATCTTAATTATTTATCCTTCTTAATTTACATACTATAATACAGCTTACATATGCAAATTCTGGTCTATTAAACTTCAACATTTTGCAGTCAGGCATGCTTTATTGTCAAGAAAAAATAAGAAGCAAGTCTCAGATAAGTTGTTGACTCAGAATTTAGTACGAACCTCAGACTTGGATCTATTTGATGCTTCCTGATCCATTTAAAACTGATAGATCTAGGTAATCTGAATATAAGCTCGTGCGCAGATTAATTAGCAGAATTGAATTATTATTTCTCCCCCAAAAGAACCTGAACCCGACTTTGTGGCGGTGGTCTAAATTGTACTACCTTAAAAAAATTATTGTGATATCCAACTCTTCAAAATATATAAGGCTTTATTTATAGTCACTATTATGATATACACTATTAGCACAATTGTGATCACATAGTATCATGTATTTGCTAGTTCAATATTAAATGAGGGATTTTCATTACATGACAAGAATCCAATTGTGTCAACATGAATAGCACAAACCTTGAAATCTTGAGATACTCTTGTTCCTGTACCAAAGGATGCTTGCAGTGCATCCGAAACTGCTTGAATATCTATTTCTTCAGGAATAAATCATTCCAAAATTGAAATAAGCAAGGGAAGGGAACCATCATCTGTTGCCACAAGATTCCCAGGATGTGGATCAGAATAAAAAAATCCAATTTCATGTAGCTGTCTCAATGAGCTATATACTCCCTATAAAAAAAAAGAGTTCATTATGCTACCTCAGCAGAAAATTATATTCTGCAAAGTTTTACCAATTACCTGATCAATGAGATTCCTCCTACCTAAACAAGCTAGACTGTAGCCAGCTTCATCCGTAAGCTTAATCTAATCTATGATCCATTCCATGGTGATTCTTGAAGGTTCTTTTTCTTAGCTTCACTCCCGGATGCTGCTTCATGTTTTATGTTAATCGTCACAAACTGTAAAAATGACCAGTATAAAGAGTCTTATTTTATTTTTTTTGGTAAAAAGTATAAAGAGTTATCATGTGCAGAATACATTCTAACACATATCTGAACCAAGTACCATATAGGCAGATACTATGGTTACCAGCTTAAAAAATATTAACCTTTTTAACAGACACGACGTACTAGAATTTTGAGAGAAAGCATGAAGAAGTTAAACAAAACTTTTTAACATTTTTTTTCAACCAATGATAAATCTGTTGCTCTCACTCATTATGCCAAAATTTAGATAACTGACATGAGTTAGAGCCATATAGAGAACCAAAGTGTTATGCATCCCCCCTCCCCCGTTTTTATGTAACGATTTAAACAAACATGTGCCTCAACTGTCCAAATTCTATGATGATAAGCAGTCTATGATGCAAAAGTAGTTACCTTACATGGTGTAGGCACCTCTTCATAAAATTTTAAGTTCTTTCGTTCATTTATGTTTCCATTTTTCACTCAATTTCATTGCAAATAAGATTTTACAAATACTATAAACTAGACCAATCATGCATCTAATAAGAGAGTCGAACAACATCCTGAATCTTGGTTGACCGGCTATTAGCTAATAACATATAAATTAAAGGTTACTATTTGATAACAACATGATGCAACACCCGAGGTATACTCAGAAAAGAATCTGACGTTGCTTTTTGTCTAAGCCAGACATGCCAATCGAAACACAAAACTTGTAGAAGATCTAGCCTTGTGAAGGTTCAGGCCAGTTTTGAAGGTTCAAGAACCTTCAAGAATCACCATGTTTTAACCCAGAAAAAAATAATTGCTAAGATAACTTGGCGATGATTAGATATGGGAAATTTATCTCATCTATGAGATAAGTACTAATGTAATCAGTGTACTCGCACAATCTAACCTCCACTTCAACCATGCCACTCAACAAGCAAAATTTATGACATTCCATTGTTCTTCCTAAATTAAATGTTCACCTGAAATAAGAATGATTTTTTTTAATAGTGAAATAAGAATGACAACTGTGAATATATGGACTCCATTGGTACAAAAGTTTTTAAAAGTTTGACCAAGCATCACCTCAATTTCGAAACTCAATTTTGAGCACGCAAAAGGTGCTAGCCCCATTGAATGAGGCACACTTTATATATAATCTACAAAGAGGGTATAGAAATGGCAGCAGGTCATATTCCACAAGGTGTAAAGCATGGTTCACAACCCAAGGGCAGACTGATCATGGCATTCCATAATAAGAAATAGTATTGGTAAAGAATTGAATTCTTTATACTAGCCATTCATCCAATTTTAAATTGCCAATTGTCTTGCGTACTGGCATATTCAATCGAATAATATTACTAACTAGATACAAATGTCTAAAATAACATATATTCTACACAATCAAGACTCGAGAGTAATTAAACAACTAAGCAGGAGACAGAGAGAGAGATTAGATTACCGTATCCCAAATCTAAAGTTTGATAGGGCAGCCAAAGATGGTGACCGTGCGAGCACCGAATTCTACACCAATGTTGAGATCATGCGTTGGCTGGAATTTATTGTCAGTGAATTGCAACAACAAGCAAGATTTTCCAACACCTGACAAAATTCGCACCTAATCAGTGCCTTAAAATTAAGGTTAGATCATCTGATCGTTAGGGTTTGAACCACGGAGAAAGTAAGAAGACCTGTGTCGCCAATTGCCGACGGAGAACGCTTCCGTAATGTCTTACCTTCATCGTAAAACATTTCTCCGCCTTCAATTGGGCGCCACCGTAATGCCTCCGACGGAGAACGCTTCCGCAATGTCTTACCTTCATCGTAAAACATTTCGCCACCGTAACCGGACGAGACTGTCGAAGGTGGTATGCCCTTCATTTCGTAAGCCCATTAAGCCCTACATCGAGCAGAAAAGGATACAATATTAAGCCCGTTCAAAAGCCGTATTTTGCTGAGACAATTTCTTATTTATAAAAATATAAATATTATTTTAAATGATTGTATATATTAAAAGAACGTATATGTTTTATTCTTCATTACTTTTGTTATAGTAATATATGTAAACCAAAAGTATATGATATCATATATTATTAAAAGTTTTCCATATTTATCATATAAAAATAATTGTTTATAAATCAGAGCAATGTATAGAAAATTTTTGTTCTTTGATCGATTAAGATGTTTAAATTAAAAAATGTTATAGTAACTGTGCTATTATATATGCATTAAAATGTATAATAATATATATATGTATCTATATACTTCATTTATATACATTGGAAAATATAATATTATTACTGACATCAACTTCTTTATACATCTTAAAAATCTAAAATTGTCAACTGTGGCCAGCATGTGGAATTTTTTAACAACGAAATCAACTCTCTTCTTTTCATTTGCCTAAATAAAATCAACGAAGCTTTGTATATATATTTCAATATCATCTTCCATGATATACGATGCCGTTTTGTAATCTTATTGAAAAGGGTTGTTAAGGAAGTTCTTTCAAGGTCCCATATGTTGGGATCGATTCTTAACAAGCACTCTAATCGGATCATGAAGTTTATCGCAATTGAAAAGAAACACAGCTTCTTGCATAGATGAAAGGAAGAGATGAAACTCAATTTTTAGTGGTAACTTCCAAATTAAGGTAACATCTACGCGGCTTGGTTAATATGTATTGATGACAGGTTACTGTTACAGAATATGTATATATGGAGAAATACAGTACAATACAACTTACGAGTTATACTGTTACAGAATACATATACATTAACCGCGAGACGCGTACATTAATACATAAACTAACATCACATATTAATCAGGTTTCACTACCTAACACCATATTGATGGATAATCTCATCCTCCATGACTGTACATACGGTAACCATTTCTTACTGCAAGGATCTTACTTTACTTGACCCATTACTTATTAGGGTTTTTACCCTATTATGCCATCAAATTAGGGTTTGGTAAAACAAAACTGTGAAATATACCAAGTAAAGTACTTGTTGCTGCGGCGTATTGTTGTACCACTGAAAGTGTGACACGCACTTGTACAGAGCCGACCCCATGCAGGTCTGATCTGTTGTTTCTTTTTGTTTCGTATGATGTTTCGGTACAGAGATTCCTTCGGGAACCCAATTAAACACACACCTTTATGTACGGAACGAGTCTAGTGATCCGATCAGAGTCCGACACGATAGCTTGCTCCCTGCTGTTAAATTTGGTCAGTCGTCGAAGAAAGTAAGTCTTAAAAACTGGTGCCCAATTGGCGGGTGGGTGGGGGGCGAATGATAAGAAGAAAAAGAATTCCCTACTTCATCAAAGTTGGTGAATTTCAATGGATGGTGGAGCACAAGAGTTCAAACCTTCATGCCCCCAGACGTGATCCAGAGACGAATATCTAATAATGAATGAAATTTTAAAAGTAGTTGAAGATAGGGTTGACAATTCACTAATGAAACGATAACATGATACGAACACGCACGAAAAAAGTCGTGTTCGTGTTTGCCTTTGATGGTACGATAACACGATTGTTTTTTTCGTATCGTGTTAGTGTTTAGGTCTCAAAACACGATAACACGATTGTTTGCCTTTGAGGGGACGTGTTTATGTTATTTAGGTTGTGTTATCGTGCGAACGTGAACCGTGTTACCGTGTTATTTTCGTGAAAACGTGAAATCGTGTTATCGTGTTACCGTGTTATTTTCGTGAAAACGTGAAATCGTGTTACTGTGTTATTTTCGTGTTACCGTGTTATTTTCGTGAAAACGTGAAATCGTGTTATCGTGTGTTACGACTTTCCACAAATATTTTCGTGTTATCGTGTTCGTGTCGTGTTGATACAATAAATTTTGTGTCGTGTTCGTGTCGTGTGTCTGTGACACGATTACATTTTCGTGTGTTTCGTGTTGGACTATCGTGTCGTGTCCTGGTGCACGATAGCACGCACGAATTGCCAGTCCTATTTGAAGGCATAAAATGGTGTGAAATTAGATGCTTCTAATTTTCACCTTGCATAACCTTGAGATTTAGTAACTTAAGATAAATGCACACGAGACAATAATTTACGTGGTTCAGCAATTTGGTTGGCTCACACCCAGACTTTCACTATAGACAAATATTGTATCACTCAAACACACAATATGTATCGCTCGCACTCTAAAATACTCACTCCGTATTTTTTGGCTCACAACACTATTTTTCTCCCACAACCTCAAAACTCCAACAACTGTTTCTTACTCTTCTCTCTTTCTTGTTCTTACTCTTCGGCATTCTAGACTTCTTATAGACCAAAAAAGATGACAATCTTAAGTGAATTGACCACTTTGCTGAGTGTCTTACCCACTTTGGTCATTGACTTGCCTACTTTCGTGAGTGACTTGTCAACTTTAGTGAGTGACTTGCCCACTTCAGTTGAGTGGTGGTGGTTACCCGAAAGTCTCCATTCTCAACATAAAAAATCCTACAAAATGTATATCAAATGAAGAAATTGGTTAACTATATATATGGTTCAGATGTGAGATCTTGCTTGGAAATAACTACATTTTATGAAAATAATGAATGAAAAAATTGATGAAACACGTAAACATGAACTCTTTTAGAGTTTTTCGGCTCGTAAAATCAAGAATGATATAAATAAGAAACAAGGTATAATTAAGTGCTAGGTTTAATGGAGGAACATTAGAAGCTTGGCCTTCAAGAAAGAATAGTTAAACAATAGATGCAAGAAAAGAAGTATCACTTGAGTTTTCTATTTGCCAAAGTAATGGTGATATAATAATTGATATAATTGAGTCCATAAATGGAAATAGGAAGATGATATATAATCCGATTCGCACCATTAAAAGAAATTTGTATTAAATAATGGTTGCAATAATTAGGACATGGTATATTTGATTTCTTTACTTAATTATACACATTCATAGTGAATAAGCTAGGAAAGTGTCACTCATATATAGGGTATTATATTTTGAAACATTAACTATGGGGCAGGTGGAAAAAGTTGGAGAAAGGAACAAAAAATCACATAACGCAGAATAAAGGGGTCGTGAGATATAATTAGATACATGCTATAATATACTTACTTTTTTTTTTAAAAATAAATAAATATAAAGAGGGTACATTTTATAGTATGTGTTTAATCATTACATGTCACGCTAATCGAACTTGAGAGATTGGGGTTACAAAGACATTAATATTAATCGTATTATACTAGCTAGGGATCTATAAAGTGTATAAATTCCATCAGATAAGTAATTAAATAACGAAGAGGTGCAAGGAAGTTCACATAATTTTTATAATTCTATAGTTTTGTTTTGTGCTTTTCTTATCCTTGATTCTTCCTCCAATACTAGTCATTTAGTATATATATATTAAATTGTTATTTGAACTTTCAGTGCTTAAACGCTACATTTGTTTAATTTACTGTTTCTTTTTTTTTACCAAAAAAACTTACATTTTATTTAATATTTAATATCTTACCTTTTTGTGCAACTATATATACATACTCATTTTCTCTAAGACCTCTTTTACATACATACCATGATACCAAATTCATTACTTTGCAGCTTCCACCTTATAAAGTTACGTATAGAAGATTCATTTTAGTCTCCTTGTTGAACTTCATTAGCTTATTAATATGGAAAGAGACGCATGTCTCGTGTCTAATCCATAGCTCGACTCAGTCAAGGGGTCTAGCTTAAGGAACTTGCTGGATATATTTGACTTACAAACAGTCCCAAACTAGGGTTTTAACGTGTAGCCCAATGTAATTATTTAAATACTTATCATTATATGTATATGTCTAGAAGCTTCCTTCTTTAGCTGAAAGTAGATAAAAATTGGCAAAGCAGATTAGGGGTGTTAAAACGGGTCATGGGTTAACTCATGAGTCGTGTCGGCCTTGGGTCGTATCAGAGACCCTCTGATCCAAACATGACTCGTGTAATAATATGAGTCAGTTTTTGAAACTCAAACCTAACCCGTCAGGAATAGTAAGACTTGGGTTAGACTGACTCGTTCGACTTCCATGACCCATGAGTCAGTCTGTCCTATTCGACCCACCAGTACATAAAAACTCAGAAATAAACTGACCCATGAGTCAAGACTACTAACTCATGGGTCAAGACTACTAACCCTTGTGTTAATACTATTAACTCATGTGTCAGAATTATATATATTTAATATAATATACAATTCGGGACGGATTATGAGTTGACCATGAATCAAAACTATTCACTCAAACTTGATCCGTGTTTTCACGAGTCATCCATCGGCCGTGTCAAAATGACTCGTAGATCAAGAAGTCTGACACAAACACGACCTGTGGCGCGAATCACTCACGGGTTGGGTTAATTTTTGACATTCTTAGCTAGCTGGGATGATGTTGTGCTTGCTCTTCAAACCCCATTGATTAATACTCACGAGGTGTGTTGACGCGCCTTCTTCCTCTCTCAAAATTATAAGATTCTTTTTTATGTGAAGATGGTAAATACTAAATATTGTTAAAGATCTATGACATATATTTGATTCCCTTCTTTAAATTACCTCAAATGCTAAAGAAACTGGTTTCTTTTGCCTACCAGGTAATCCTTTGTCTGTGAGGAAAAATAGAATCACCTTTAATTTATTTTAATTTATAGTTTTTTTCAAAGAAATAATACATTATTACAGTATATATATGTATATGCTTATACAGTGTTATTCTCTTACTTTTAAGAGAGAGAAACAAAATTCGGACTGGTGTAGTTGTAGACACAATGTTCAATAAACAACTATATTTTTACTAGACATATGATACTAAATTCATATTATTATTATTTGTATATATTGTTCCATATTACATTATAAATTAATTAGCCTTACATATAATACAACAAATTTCTTTTTGCCTAACTTTTAATAAATCAACCCTAACATGACTTGACGATTTATTTAAATGAATTATATATAATACTTATTGCTTGTATATTATATATATACATGCGCACAATAAGTATATATATATATATTAATATATAGCTTGAGTTTCTACTACTAATTAACATGGTTTCTTAAGTTTGAATTTGTAGGGGAAAAAAATACACGACCAAAGTTCAACCAAAATGGGCAATAAAATTGAGTGAAGAAAATGCAACACAAATGCTTCATTTTTTTTTTCAGTGGGTTAGCTTATTTTATATAATGCAAATACGATTATGCTTAATTAAGTCAGTTATTACCACTGCCAGTTGTGGTCTAGTGGTTGAGAGCGCTGACTCCCAAGTGATTTAGCTCTAGGGTTGGGAAATGGTCAATTGGTGTCCGAAAGACCGACCTCTCAACTCTAGGCTGTCGGTGGGGCTACGTTGACGAGGTCAGTACAAGCGCTGGTTGCTAGGGTCGTCACTACTAGCCCATTTCTTAGTTCTTGGCCAAAAATAAATAAAAATTAAGTCAGTTATTAATAATGAAACATAATTACATTTTATAATAATATATATACTGTGTGAGCTCAATAGACTCTTCACAATTTTCATGGTTAGAGGACAAGCTGGTTACCCTAAACCACCCTTAACGCCTGGACAAATTGTGTGATTTCACAAGCCGTCAAAATCAGTCAAAAGCAAAGCTTCTTCTTCTTCCTTTTGATGAATTTCTTTATAATAAAACCCTATAAATACTCGAGTATCCTATTTCCTCAACCAACCTGATCAGCGCAAGATAGAAACCCAAACCCTACTGTTCCTCAACTCCGTCTCTCTCTAGGTTAGCTAGTTCAATCATGGCAAGGATGTTAGAGCCACTGATTGTAGGAGGAGTGATAGGAGATGTTATTGATAGTTTCACCCCATCCATAAAAATGAGTGTCACCTACACCGGCAAGAAAGTCTGTAACGGCCATGAACTCTTCCCTTCTGCAGTCTCCAACAAACCTAGGGTTCAAGTTCTTGAGGGTGATTTGAGATCCTTCTTTACTCTGGTACATACTCCTTTGTCTTTTCAAGTGTTTCTTACTCTAACTACTTAGTCCATCATGCAAGTGTTTCTTTGTATTTATAAACCCTAAGTTAAGGGTAAAGGCAGAACCTGAGTTATTAGGAAACTAAAATAATGTCGTGATTTCAAGGTTGGTAATTGTCATTTTTGCAGGTAATGGTAGATCCAGATGTTCCTGGTCCAAGTGATCCTTACCTAAGGGAGCATGTGCAATGGTATACTTGTTAAAATCATATAGAATGATTTGAACAATTCTCACCGATCGGTTTGGTATATACTTTAACAACACTGACTCTAACTTAACTCTTTTTAACTAACAACCACTTAACTCTTTCACAGTACACAACTAGTAGTAAAACAGTAGTATGTGAAGCTTTTTTTACTGCATGAAGTTTAATATCCCAAAGGGTTCCACCATTAGTGGTTATTGATTTGCATATCTTCATCATAAACCAGTTTTATGACTCTTCTGTAATTTTTATGCAGGATTGTGTCGAATATTCCCGGCACAACGGATGCTTCATTCGGTATGTATATCGGGAAGGGAATGTGATGATCTATAATATAATGGTTAATTATTGGAAGCATAGAGCTTGTCTATATATTAACTATGTGTGAGCCTGTTGCTGTTGTTTATCAGGACGAGAGATTGTCGGTTACGAGATCCCAAGACCCAACATTGGAATCCACAGGTTTGTGTTCATTCTGTTCAGGCAGAAGCGGAGGCAGATCATCAACCCACCTCCATCAAGGGACCGATTCGACACCCGAGCCTTTGCGGCTGAAAACGATCTTGCCCTCCCCGTGGCGGCGGTCTACTTCAATGCTCAGAGAGAGACAGCTGCTAGAAGGCGATGACCATCAAGAAAAACTGTGTTGAGTTTGATGTGTTTTTGCAATGGGTGATGTAAAAAATGAAACTAAAAATAAGTGAGGGCCGTTTTTTTTTTTTATTCAACTCAGTATTTTATTCCTACTGGAAATAAAAAAACAAACCGTGATAAACTACCGGGAGTTCAAACATTACAATCTTTTGCTAATAATAATAAAAGATAGAGCAGGTCGGGTGATCCAATCATTTAGATTCACGCTCTTTCTTGTTTGTTTGGTTATCCAGTCTGCACTTATTTTCCATTCTATTCGGTCGATCTGATTTACAAGTGTAGTAATGTCCGTAAAAAGTGCACTAAGTCTTCAAAATGATGCACCTTAATTAAATTAAGCAAGTTTATATATGAAATATATCATGTATTTATCTTGAAAAGTAATAATTTTGTTGTGGTTCCACTGATCAGATATCATCATATCAATCAGCTAATTATTATTATTTTTTTCAACGAGAGAATCAAAACTACAGGACACGTGCCAAGTTATTACTCGAGGAGAGAGCAACCAATTTGATCATATATTCTGTCTACAGCTATATTTAATTTCAAATAGGATGAGATCATATTATATATACTGTTAATCATAATTTGAGATTTTAGTAAGAGTATATTGTTGGGATGCATTTCATTGCAAATATAACGTGACAAAATTTGTTAAACCTAAATTTCTTAGTATGTTAATGTAGTGATGAATAGACAATAGAATACGTTCTCTTTAATACAGGTAGTTTCATTTTTTAAATAAATGGAGATGTTGTATAAAAGGTTTTCAAACATTTATTGGAATAATCAATAATCTAACAGAAAATACAGTTTAACCATGACAGTGAATTTGGGATTGCATGATCTCCATGTCGAAATAGATGCACATGAAGTAATACACTTGATAATTGAGAATCCAAATGCAGACAGATCACTAATATCTCTCATATTGGATTGCATGAAATTTATTTTGTATTTTAACAAATTCAAAATTAGACACGTGTTCCGGTAAGCAAATGGGGTGACAGATGTTTTGACTAAGAAAACTGTTAATCTGGATGAGCATTTTCATACTCTAACAAATCATCCCTAAGACATTTTGAAGTTCCTCATGTTTGATGATACTGAATGAAAATTCACTAGTTAAAAACAATTAGAATTCATTGTCATTAACCCATAGAGTAATGGTGCTACCAGTGTAGATAGAGTTCAGGAATGGTGAGGCAACTTGGTAAGTTGAACAGGGGGTTGTTTCACTGTCGGTTTTTTTGAAGAAACCATTTTTTTTATACATTTTTTAAGGATATAATGAAATCTAGATTTCTATACAAAATATTAAATAAACGTTTACATTTGTATATAGATACGAAAATAATGGAACATACTATATTCGATTGATGGAACTAGCGAAGAATAACGGTTAGTGATGTATATAATACAAGACTAATACGCAATATAACTAATAACCTACTTTTTATTTACTTCGGCCGAACCAAACAAACATTCTTAAGAAAATCCGACACGATAAAATGAAGAGACAAAGGAGTTACTCTGAAGACAAAGACAACCAAAGTGGAGGCAACTGCCACTAACAGAACCCATGGACTTGTCCAGGACAGCAGCCACACAAAAATCACAACAGCAAACCAACCATCTCCTAGGATTTCCTTGAATAAATTAAAGTTCAAATTTAGCAATAACATAATGACTTCCTGATGCGGTAGTTTCGTCGCACCCATCGCGTCATCAATGGAGAGGGAAGGTTGCAGTTGGATCGTAGAGGAAGACCAGACAGACAAGACTAGAGTACCGGATGAGTAGATGGAGCTTATGTGTTTTGTCTGCGATAGTAGCTTACTTTGTCCCGGAAGAAAGACAGAGAGACACACATTAACACGCATAAACATTAAACACCAACATTCATTTGCGGATGTGTTTCAATCACGTACTTTGGTGGTACTCGGTGGTACTCGGTTTGGAGCGTTTCCTTGCTGCTCCAATGACATGCACGGAAGGAAAGTCCGGGGAGTTCCTGTTGTTCCCCCTCCGCCGATCAAGTAAGTCGAAAGTTCGTTTGAATGGAGTAAACGCAAGAAAGTAGAGAGATTGAGAGTAATAAATGGAGCATTAAACTCATAAAAGAGGTGGGTTAGGGTATTTATAACCCTCACCCCTAACTTGATTCGGGTAAGTCCTGACCATAGTCATACCAAATGTCACCTGGTTAAGTGACCATGGTCGAGTGCTCATTAATGTGTTGAGTGTACATATGCTTTTGACAGATTATCCTTTCTGTCATTTTGGTCAGACCTATCTGTATCATTCTTAAATTATCGTAAGTAGGTCAGGAGGCGCCGTGTCAGCGGCTGTAGGCACTCGATTGTCCCTCTGACATGCCTCGTACCTTGTATCATCTTGTCCCCTGTGCGAAGGGAGTCAAGGATGGAAGAGATTGTGTTGATTCGTGGCGTGCCCATGAAGAGAGACGCGCCCCACTGGCTCGGACTATCTTGTCTTCATAGACTGTGGTCATGGCGGGCGCAGACCCTACTTCTAACTAGTACCGACGTTATTGACTCCTTCAGGTCGGGTCGCCCATGAGATGAGGGTTAATACACAACATTTCCTTTGCAAATTAGGAAGAAGCCAAGAGAGCCATTGAATGCATGTTCCCTTGCAGATTATGAACTCAAGAAATTCATTTGAGAGATGGAGAAGTGGGAGCGAAAGAGGAATTCAGATGGAGACTGAGTATCCAATCGAAGCTCATCATACTGATAAAAAGTTGAAAGAAACCTTGATCTAGACTCAGTAAGCAGACTCTAGTAATGCAGATGAAGATATTGATGACTCTAGCAATGCAGATGCAGATATTAAAGGCTACTGCAAGAAACTAGCACAAACATTTGACGATCTATTCAAGCTTCATGTGTATCTCTGCCTACCCCAAATGAAGCAAATTGACAAAACCCATCAACACAACTACTCTTTGCATTTTCCATGGAATTACAACAACAAAACACAGTAGAAGAAGCATAATATAATCCACCAGCACCACTAAAATATGACAAGCAGAGAGAACAGAGTGTAAATCAAGAAGCAAGCGTACGCTACAAGGCTGCGGTGTTCTTCTTCACCCTCGGCAATCGCCACCATGAGGCCCGTGCAAGCCCTAGTTGACCACAGAACAAACCCCCCAGCAATGAGGAACCGCGGGGTGCTGCCTTGCGGCAGAAACAGGGAAGCTGCTGACAGTATTACAACCGGAAGCAGACAGTAACCCACCACGCTGGTGCAAGTGTGTAGATCAAGCTTCCCGTTGCGACCTGCGAGCATATTGAAAACCACGTACAGGAACATCGAGGAGACTACGATCCACCCGAGGATGATGCCGAACTGAATCTTTCCGGCCAGCAATTGGAAGACGCAGAGCAAGAGGTAGAGCATGATGGGTCCTGATAGATCGGCGTCCTGGTGGACCGCCGGATTAACGCGGAAAGGGTTGAGGATTACTTTGGTCTTCCTCCAGATTTGATCGGGGTGGATGCCCAGCTCGTCAAGGAGCGGTTCCTCGTCCTCGAAGCTTGATGAGCCGGACAGTCCACCCCCGACACCGATCGGCCCACCATAGATGGTGGATGAAGTAGTGGAGCCGATGTCAAAAGACATGAATGGGATGCCGGAACCCGAGGGACGCGGCGGCTGGAATGGCGCGGTGGGGACGCGCCGCTGGGGGACACTGCCGCTGGAAGGGATTCCGCCGGATGGGAAGACCACCGGCGGCACGGTGAACTGCTTCGACATGGCGATACGTAAGGAGGATTGATCGAATACACAATAAGAGAACAAATTATGTTCGGGGAGTAGCCACGGAGGGATCAGAAAATACAAAATAGGTAGCGATATGCCGATATCCGATCAGCAAAAATGAAGCTTCCGATTTCCGATCTGCAAGTGCCATTCTTGACTTAACGAGGGTATTTTATTTTAGGCAATTGGGTCATCCGCAAGATCATGGTAGTGTACCAGTATTTGGGCCGGACCTGGGCCGAACGGAAGCAACGGCTTGAATCGATCCTTGTTCGTTGTTCCGGCGGCATTTGTAGCGCGTGAGAGAAACCACGCCGTTGATGAAAACAAATAGGAGACTCGATAGAGATTTTCTTCATAGAAGAAGCCATCTGAGCATTTGCGGAGGAAGAAGAGATAGCTGAACATTGGCAAAAGCACAAACCTTTTCAGTTTTTCGTCTATGAGCTCCACGTTGCACAGCCATTACGACACATTCCTTATCAGTTCATTGCTCGTCTTTCTGTTATCTCGGAGCGAAGGTATGTCCCTTAATCATTTGACAAGTCTATTTTCCATCTTGCAGTAAGTAGACGAAGGTAAAAAAAATGATTTCTTGGAGAGAAACCCGAGGAGGTGATGAACCCACTAGAGGGAGAAATTTTAACTGAAAACTGATTAATGGCCTCTTGTGCCATTCATTCTTTTTTTCTGAACTAATCCTGCAGTACATGCTTCAACCCAGTTCAAAAATTAATTTGATTATGCAGTAAATGATGACAGGAAAAAGAAGGAAGTTGAAATTATGAACTTTATATTAATAATATCAGCGATAGTGATATCCTGATTAACATCAGAAGACTCCCAAAATTCAAGTCTAATTCTAATTAACCAACCCAGCAAAGGAAACCATAGAGAAGGAATGGAAACCAAAAGTACAAAGTCCTCCAGTCAATTACTATCCTCCCTTTCATTTGCCCCCACTATCCGTACCACCTACCATTTCTATTGTAAATTCATTCCATCGATATCTGAAACTATTTCCTGACTAATAATCTTTCTGACCCAAAATCCAAAAAACAAGAGATAGTCGTTAAAGATTGGTCATGTAGTTGTGGTTCTGGCCCTCAAGGCTTCATTCATTACCCTGGTGGGAAGTGGAGGTGAGGTTGATATCATTGAAGGAGGAGCTGTTGGTTTTTTTGGAGAGTCTCTGCTTGAGCTCTGAGAGGAGTGCTTGGTTCTCTTGGTTCAGCAGCTGCGCCTTCTTCCTCAGCTTCTCGTTCTCCTTCATTATGTAGCAGTTCTGCAGGTACAGGTTTGAGTTCAGTCTCTCCATACCTACCTAGCTTCCTCTTCCTGTTTTGCAACAAAATTACAAATCAGCTTTACCTTCAAGGAACAGAACCAAGTTTTTATCTTTCGTGAATGACAATTGAATGCCATTCAAGCCAGATATATAGGTTAGGAAAAAGGAGTAAGAAATGTAAAGGTAGGAGGTGCAGGAAACAGCCATTATGGCCTCAACATTGTACTCTTCTTTCGGTTGTCTGTGCTTCAAAGAAAGGGATCAAACTAAAGACAAGTTTAGTTCTCTCAGAAACATTCTTGTCCTTCAAAAAAAACATATTTCATCTATCAAAAACTATTTTTTCCTCAAAAACATGATCTTTTGCTTGACCCACTTAGTGGTGATACGCTTCTACAGGTTCGCAAAAACATTTACTTGTTGCTACTTAGAAGAATCGCCTTTCCATTGGAAAAAGTAGTCTAAAGAACAGAGAAGAGATGCTGTTCCAAACACATTGGCCCTTCTTGGCCCATTTTACTTTAGAAAAAGAAATCTGCATCCACTTAAAACAGAGTGAACACACACACATATATATGTGAAAGCAAAGAAAGGAGGTTATCTGCGGAAGAGAAAGATAACAGAACTCGGAGAGAGATTGTGTTTTCAAAAAAGATCACCTTTCCAAGGTTGTTAGAGAGTGTTGGTTCGTCTGTGAAGGTTTGAGCAAGAAAGAAGGAATTGTGTGAATGGACAAGACAGAGAGAGCTTGGTAGTATTTGTAGAAGTGATGCAGGGACAAAGAGAACAATCGAAACTGCAACTGAATATATAGAATCCAAACTCCAAAGGGAAGAAAAAGCTGCTGCGTTTTTCTCTCTGTCTTGGTTTCTGACAAGAACAATCATGCAAAGGAACAAAGAACAGCATGGAAGGCGGCTGGTTGAGGGGTGAGTGTAAGGATGGATTTAATGGTCCGTCCGACGGGCGAATCATGATGATCATTTCTCTTTCTCTCTCTCTAGAATGGAAGAGAGCTAGAAATAGAGCATCCATCATGTGAATGATAGTGAATGATGAAGGTGAGGGAGGAGTTACAGTTCATGTGATTCATTTTTCGGTTAATTACTTAATGTGATTAATTGGTTACACATGTTTCAAAATGTGATTAATTGGTTATACATGTTTTTTTCAAATGTGATTAATTAATCATTCTGTTATTAAACCGTTAATTTTACCGTTAATTAATTTTTTAAACATATTATTGAATTGTGAAATGACTATTATGCCCCTAGAATCATCTTCAAGAATACGGCATCATCTTCAAGAATCGAAGAACTCAGAAATGCGATTTTGGGTTCTTGAAGAACCCAGAATCGCGTTTCTGAGTTCTTCGATTATTGTTCTTGAAGATGATGATGTGTTCTTGAAGATGATTCTAGGGGTAATTACGTCATTTTATATATCTAAATAGTGACTTAACTGTGATTTCTGACGGTGAAGAGTAAAAAAAACAATTAGTCACATTTCAAAATCAATTAATCATATTTTGAAACATGTGTAATTATTCTGCACAATGGTTAAACATGTGTAACCAATTAAGTAATTAATTCTTTATTTTTTCTCATCTCTATTTATGACGTCATTATTATTATTATGTCTAACAGAGAAAATAAATGCATCCGAGTCGAGAAGATGATGATGGTGGTTTGAGATTCGCAATGATGGTCGGGATTGGTTCGAACCCATCCATCATCATCAATTACACATATCTTTTATTATTATTTTTTTTTTTCCCAAGATGATGATTATTACTATGCACAAGTCATGTATGTAAGTAAGCTACTCAAGTGTCTAAATAAATATTTGACACTACATTTACGTGTCTCAATAGCTTAACTAATATTCCCAAAGGCAGATGATTCGTATTAATGACCATTTTGACCTTATCAAATTAAGTGAATTTATTGTATTTTATTAAATTTAATGATGACCCATTATTATTAGCACGATTATTGTGGTCTGGTTGTGTGAAGAAGTTGAGATAATGAGTGGATGAGATATATAATCGTATGAGAGTTTCTGAATGTCTTCTGCAATGTAAATGATGACAATGGAGAGACTGATCTACTCTCCTCTTCTATATTTATGTGATAATGATAATGGTAGTAGTCTCTTCCTGATAATGATAATGGTTAGGGAAGATCGACCGGTTGGATTGAATTCCCGACAAGACCGATCTGAGACCGGCCCGACTAGGGCTGATACCGAGTGGGTGTTTTTTTTTCTCTTCAAAGCCCGATTAAGCTCAGACCGACCCGATTTTGAAAAAAATCTAAAAATTCATGGTGTAACCCTTGAAACACTAATAATTCATGGTTTTGAAGCATTCAACAACTCTTAGATCGGTTCCATAAGGGAAGTGTGATGGAAGATGAGAAACAAGCAGGTTCAAGACCAAAACTTCTGTGATATTTTTGGTCAATTCACTTGATTTTTTGTTACAAAAAATTTTGGTATAAGAGCGAGACCGACCCGAGTCAAGCAAACCCGACTCGGACAGACTTTTTGACCAAATTCGATATCGGTCTTCCAAATGTCAAGATCAGAATTTCGATATCGGTCTCGATCTTGCCTCCAAAATCGGATCGGCCCGCCCATCATTAGACCTAATAATGGTAGTAGTCTGTTCCTATGCTACTTAACCTTCCAATAAATATATATATATATTAAAATAATAAATCTGGAGATATGTCTGTCTGGGTGAGTTTGTAGATACTATCATCATATTACATGCTTATTGCTTAGATAGAATAGAGAGAGATGCCATCATGGCGGAAGGAAGAAGCAAAAGAGAGAGATGATGAATTGCGATTCTCACTTACACACTTTAGAATGGTAAGAATAGATGGCAGCAGATTCAATGGAATATTTGATGTTTAATTTTTTTTTTTCAATCACATATCTGTTAATATCACAATGTTTTCTTTCTTTGTTAAAATATTTGTTGGGTAATTTGAGTTAGTATTTCAAAAAATACTACATTTTTATATTAAATATAATATTTTCTCCTTCTGTTTTCAAAAAAATCAAAGTCATCATTATTATTAGGGTTAATAGCTTAATTGGTTACACATGTTTCCCCATTGTGCAGAATGGTTACACATGTTTCAAAATGTGATTAATTGGTTTTGAAATGTGACTATTTGGTTTTTTTACTGTTCACAGTTAAGTCACTATTTAGATACGTAAAATGACGTAATTACCCCTAGAATCATCTTCAAGAACACATCATCTTCAAGAACAAGAATTGAAGAAACCAGAAATCAGATTTCTGGTTTCTTGAGAACCCAGAAATTGCGATTCTGGGTTCTCAAGAAACCAGAAATCTGATTTCTGGTTTCTTGAAGAACCCAGAATCGCGTTTCTGGGTTCTTCAAGAAACAAGAAATCTGATTTCTGGGTTCTTGAAGAACCCAGAATCGCGTTTCTGGGTTCTTCAAGAAACCAGAAATCTGATTTCTGGTTTCTTGAGAACCCAGAAATCTGATTTCTGGTTTATTGAGAACCCAGAAATTGCGATTCTGGGTTCTCAAGAACCCAGAAATCTGATTTCTTGGTTTTTCAAGAACCCAGAAATGCTGTTTCTAGGTTTTTCAAGAACCCAGAAATGCTGTTTCTGGGTTCTTGAAGTTCTGTATTGCAGTATATGTTATCACCAAATGTGATTAAATGGTCATACATGTTTCTCTATAATGTGATTAAAAGGTCATACATGTTTCTCTATAATGTGATTAAATGGATACTGTTGTTTGAAATGATGTGATTAAAAGGTTGTACATGTTACCCACATTGTGAAGAACCCATTCGAAATGTTTGAAATTGCTGTTCTGGGTTCTTGAAGAACTCAGAACAGCATTTTCTGGGTTCTTCAAGAACCCAGAATTGCAATTTCTGGGTTCGCAAGAACCCAGAACAGCATTTTCTGGGTTCTCAAGAACCCAGAACAGCATTTTCTGGGTTCTTGAGAACCCAGAATTGCAATTTCTGGGTTCGCAAGAACCCAGAACAGCATTTAATGGGTTTTTGAGAACCCAGAATTACAATTTCTGGGTTCGCAAGAACCCAGAACAGCATTTAATGGTTCGATTTTAACATCAAATCGAATTTGATTCGATTTTGGTTTTTCAATCCTTCCAATCTGTTCTTCAAGACAACTAAGGGCATAATAGTCATTCACAATTCAATAATATGTTAAAAAAATGAATTAACATTAAAGTTAACGGTTTACTAACAGAATAACCAATTAATCACATTTGGAAAAACATGTGTAACCAATTAGTCACATAGCAAAACCAATTAATCACATTTTGAAACATGTGTAACCATTCTGCACAATGGTGAAACATGTGTAACCAATTAAGCTATTAACCCTTATTATTATTAGAGGTGATAAAAAAAGACTGTAGGACCGAATTTCCGACAAGATCGGCTCGAGACCGGCCCGACTAGGATCGGGATCGAGCGGACGGTTTTTTTTCCTTCAAGGTCGGTCTCGGTTTTATTCCCCCGAAAGCCCGTTTAGGACCGGCCCAGACCGAATGTATGTGAATTTGGAATTTTCATAATACCACACCAAAAGGAATGTGGATGTTGGAGGTTTTCTATCTCTATAAAAGCTGCATCCTGATAAATTTACTAAAGAATATAGTGAGTTCATAGTGTTTTTTTAAGAGGTGAACTATTCATTCGCCTTTTACTAAAAAATACCGTGAACTTATTTTTTTTTTTGTGTAGATTCGGTCCAGGACCGAGACCGGCCTGAGTCAAGAAAGACCGACTCGGGTAGGCTTTTTTGACCGAGGTCGGTCTCGGTCCTCCAGAAGGCAAGAGCGAAATTTCAGTCTCGGTCTTGCCTTCAGGACCGGACCGGCCCGCCCATGATCAACCCTAATTATTATAAGCAGATCATTTGTATCACATAAAATAATTAAAATATGTTTTTTTTCGCCAAATTTAATTTGGTTAAGAAATATAGTCATTTCCACAATACTACCTTCAATAATAGATGGATGGACATGGATTGGACCAAAATTGATTTTGGGGCAGCCCCCATATATATATATATATACATATAAAGGATTAGGTATTAGAAAGAAAAGAGATAAAAATATTATTGTTATTATATGTTAGGTCAAATGCCATTTTCTAATATTTAAGTACCTTACAAAAGTTTACTTCAATGCTTGTTTTTGAAAAATTCATTCCTAAATATATACTTAATTACAACATACAAAAAAAAGTTCTAAAGGGTTTAATTGTAATCATTTTTAAAGTATTTTATGATTTTAAAAATATAAATTTTTGTAAGTTTGGATAATAAAAAAATAAGAAAAGATAGAAAAAATGAAAGTATAATCAATTATCAATTATTAAGATTAAGAATTTTTCAAAAAAATCTTAAATACTAAGTTATTAAATCTTATTTTACAAAATAGTGATTATTATTGTTGTGGGTTGTGGCAGCCCCTCTCATGATGGTAAAGATCCAAATCCGTCGGTTTGGGTCTGCCTTTCTGATATCATTCAATCATTTCCCATTATTACTCATCTCTATCTTTATCTTCTTCTATCAATACATCTACACATACTATTTCCATGGATTGTATATATAAACTTAATTTAATAAAAAATAGTCGCATTAAACTTGTTCCGAAAGAAAAAAATAAAAACACTCAAAACTCCAATATATATATATATAATGTAAATAATGAGAATATATTCAAACAATCAGGGAAAATAAAAACACTCAAACTCCAATATATACAGGGTTAATGATCAAAGTGCCCCCTAAAATTTGGTCGAAATTTAAGAATCCTTCTTAAAGTTTAAAATTCTCCCTAATGTTAAGAAATAATGAAAAATTCCCCATAAAATAGCATCTGACAATGGGGGATTTTTCATCATTTTTAAACATTAAATGACACTTTAAGCTTTAAGGGGGATTCTTAATTTTCGGTCAAACTTTAGGGGTCACTTTGACCATTTACCTATATATATAGAGAGTTAATAGTCAAAGTGCCCCCTAATGTTTGGGCGAAATTTAGGATTGCCCCTTAAAGTCTAAAATTTTAAATATTAGTCCTAAAGTTTGGACGATTTTAAAAATTGCCCCTTTCCGTCCTCTGACTGTTAATTTTGGACGGAAAACACAACATGTGCCCTGCACGTGACTTCACTTAAGATTGAAAGACCAAATTGCCCTACCCTCTTCTTCTTCATCGTTCTCACCTTCTTCTTGGTCTTCTCCTGCAACTTCTCCTCGAAGCTTTCAGAGTCACACCGGAACTGCAAAGGAAGACCGGAACTGCAGCAGAACAGAACCTCCAGATTGGTGGTTGACTGCAAAGGAAGACCGGAGAGGTGGTTGACTCTCAGGAACAGTTTCTCCAGATTGATGAGTTGCTGTAACGATGTGGGCAGGTAGCCTGTGAGATTATTAATGTGGAGCAGCAGCTGCTGTAATTGGGATAGGTTTCCGATACCGGAGGGAATCGGTCCGGTGAAGTTGTTGAAGTAGAGGGCGAGTATCTTGAGATTGGTCAAATTCTTGATTCCGTCGCCGATGGGTCCACTCAACTGATTGATGAACAAAGACAGCTCCTGAAGCGACGTGGCTCCATAAATCCCGTCGGGGAGCTCGCCAAAGAGCGAATTGGACCCAGCCCTAAAAATCTTCAACTTCGAGCAGCTTCCGATTCCACAAGAAACTCTGGATTGAGCATTCGGATAGTATATCGTGCTTGGCCGTTTGAATCTCGAACGGATTGATTTACTCCGGTTCATGGGATAAGACCCTCAAGGTGTGGCGAATCTCCGATGTGAAGTGCCTCGAATCGTTCTGTGAACGCTGTGGTGGTTTCCGATGACGGGAAATGGGTCTACGGAGGCGATTCGGATGGGTTCGTGATGGGTTGGGAGGGAAACAGAGAGCTAGTCAGTTGGAAGTTGGTTAGTGAGAGGAAAGCACACGACATGGCAGTCCTATGTCTTTCCATTGTTGGAGAGTTCCTCTGCAGTGGCTCTGCTGATAAGAGTATTGGGATTTGGAAGAGGGAGGCGTTTGGCAGGGTTTCGAAGGTAAGAAAACCCGAAAGTGAATTCTATTCACCATATTATGATTGATGAACATTGTTTTTACAGTTTGTCTGGTAATCCTCTCTGATACTGTTTATGTTGATGAAGAAACGTGGAAGACAAGGATGCATGAAGTGCAGCACCATAAGGAAGTGAATCTTCATTAATCTCAAAATACGATGAATGAGGCGATTCCAGCTTTCCTCGGTTGTCATCCGCCATACCCAATAAGAAGAAGTATCCTGGTATCACCTCCTGATAGAATGCAAAATCTTCAGAACCCATCAATGGTTGCATTGTCTTGACCTTGTCGGTGCCGAGGATGTCTCCGGCAACTTTCTCAAAGTGTTTGTGTAGATTTTCGTGGTTTATCGTGGGTGGAAACAATGGTTGGGTTCCATCAGAGGCCATGAAGGTCCGGTGAAGTGTCTGCAAGCAGTGTCTGCAAGCTTCCTTTCCGTGAAGTCACGTTAATTATTTACTATGTATTTTAATTGAATAAAATGAGGGCATTTTGGTCTTTAATATTTACGTGAAGTCACGTGCTAGGCACATGACCGTTTTCCGTTCCAAATTAACGGACAGAGGACGGAAAGGGAGAATTTTTGAAATCGTCCAAACTTTAGGACTAATATTTAAAATTTTAGACTTTAAGGGGCAATCCTAAATTTCGCCCAAACATTAGGGGACACTTTGACTATTAACCCTATATATATATAATGTAAATAATGATAATATATTTTTAAAAAAATCAAGTAGATATACTTTGGTGGATATATCAAGTGCATCGAGCCCTCCACGTGAACCACCCGCAGTGCTTATCATTCCTCCTCTTTGAAGAGTTCGTGATTTCGTGGGGACACCGGACACGACACAAACTCCATGATGGGCCCACAATACCTTTTTATTTTCGGGATGGGGCCCAACAATAAAATATTGATTGCTTTCAAAAACAATTTAGAACAAACTCTCTTTTTGAATACAGAAATTGGATATAGATATATTACTCAATAAGTATATGGTTAGATATCAATATATTCTTTAGTTTAATGACCAATATTACTCTATTTAAAAAGTTTGGTGGTAATAAAACGATAAAGTAATAAACTTTCATTTTTTCAATTGCAATTAATTGCATGCATGGGGATGAATAATTGGTCTAGAGGGGGATGATGGTGGTGGAAAGAAGCGAGTGCACGAATGGTCTCACCTCACACCAATGAAATCATAGTAACAAAGTTGCACGCGTGTCTCAAATTATGTGTTTCTTTTTTTTGCCAATGATCTCAAATTATGTCTTAAACTCATATTCTTTTTGGCTTTGCTCATCAAAAGTAAAAAAACACTAGCTATTACTACTGTTGATCATGAGCGGACCGGTTCTGAAGGTAAAACAGAGACTGATACCGAAATTCCGGTCTTGTCTTATGGAGAAAAATTCACCTGAATCGGTATTTCTTTACTCGGATCGGTCTCAGTTTTAGACCGAATTTGGATTAAAAAAATAATTTGTCAAAACACAAACATAATTGGAGTTAAAATAACAAACATACAAAGCACAAATCAACCAAGTAACAAACTATAAAGTTCTAAACAAAGTTCATTTTCTCTCATAGTTCAAACATACATCATTGGGTTTTAGGGTTTGCATAATAAATTCGGTCCGGTCCGGTCCTAATCGGGCTTTCGGGAAAAAAAATATGAGCCCGACCTTGAAGAAAAAAAACGCTCGCTCGGTCTCGATCCTAGACGGGTCGGTCTTGTCGGGAATTCAGCTCAATAGTCATTTTTTATCACTCCTAGCTATTACCTAATAGACAAATGAGTCATCTTTTGTCGGGAATTCAGCTCAATAATCGTTTTTTATCACTCGTGGCTATTACCTAATAGACAAATGAGTCATCTTTTTTTTCATGGAAAAATTGAAAATAATTTTTTTAAAATAATTAAAGTTTGAGTCTACTTTTTCTTCGTATTTATACTACAACGTAGGGGTGAAAGCAAAAACCGGTTAGTCCGAAAATCCGGTGGAAACCGAACCGGTCCGAACCGAAAAAACCGGTCCGAAAATGTACGGTTCGGTTTATGGTCGGATTTTTTTTGTTTGAAACGGTTTTTTAGACCGTTCGGTCTACAACTCAAAAAGACCGTGGAGTCCGGTCCGACCGTTTATATGTATATTATTTTATATATTGTATTAGTTAGTATTAATTAATATAATTAATCAACGAATACAAACAAATAATAATTTTATTATTTAATAATTATTTTAGTTGTTTAATCGGTTTAGTAAAAATCTATGTAAACATTGTTAAATCAAATTATTTTGTTGTTTAATTTGATTTTGAATACTTATTTTGGTTTTGAATGTGTATTTTTTGTTTTTTTTTTCGGTTTAAACCGAAAATCCGGTCCGAAAATCCGAAATCCGAATGGACGGTTTATTTTTCCTTATACGGTCTTTTGGTCGGACTTTTTTTTGAAGAAAATCCGGTCCGAAAATATAGGTCCCCGACCGAAATAGCAAAAATCCGGTCCGACCGGTCCGGTTTCACCCCTACTACAACGGTCACTTAAACAATTTTTTTTCGAGACATTTAATATCAATTCAGAAGAAGTTTTGTGTATTTTATAAGTTTCATTAAGAATTTATTATTACAAAAATTACCGTTAAAAGATCATATTAATTATTATTAAATGAAGCGAAAAAAAAGGGAGGATATTGCCTACGATGAAAGAAAATCGCCGCGCGACGTGTTCTTTACTAATCAAGTGTATTGGGCCGCAAATCCTGATCCAAAGTAATTGTAGTAGCCCAACCCAATATGAGCAATGGAGATTGTCTGGACCTTGTGGTTTTGTTGGTTCACCATCCAGAGAGGGGGTGTCAAAAATTGACCCAACCAGTGGGTCACCCGCCCACGGATTGTATTTGAGTTCGACTTTTTGATTCATGGGTCATTTTGACACAATACATGGATGATCCGTGAAAATACGGGTTAGGTTTGGGTCAGCAGTTTTGATCCATGAGTCAACCAGTGATCCGTCCTGAATTATATATTATATTAAATACATATAATTTTGACTTGGGTCAGTAGTCTTGACCCATGTGTCACTATATTTTCTGTTTTTTTATGTACTGCTAGATCGAACGGGTCAGATTGACCCGCGGGTCATGGATGTCGAATGAGTCAGTCTGACCCAAGCCTTATTATTCATGACGAGTCATTCTGACCTGCAAGTAGATCCACCAACCCGCGAGTCAAGTTTGAGTTTTAAAAACTGACTCATACAAGTATACAGATCGTTTTTGGATCAGACGGTTCCTGACACGACCCATAACCCGTTTTCCCACCCCTTTTACTCGATGAGATGGAGAAACACGACACTCCATTGATACATATGCAAATGGTATGCCATGAAGAGTAGAGTAGATTCTATGGATATTCCAACGTCGTTCTGTACACGTTCCAATTGCCATTCGTTATGGTTGAAACCCTAGGACCTTATTGATAAACAAATCATGGGATACATCATGTGTACTAATAGTAGGAATCATATATATATGATATTGTATTTTAGCTACAGTGCATGTTGGGATGACAAGGAGCAATGCCGTGTCTTGCTTGAGAAGGGAATTACTTGTCCGTCTCATTTTATCAGCATATAATATTCTATTATGTTCTGATCCAATTTTTTCATTTTTTAAAATCTTAATTTTGATGGGTAAAATATGATTATGTCATCAATATTTGGGTACAATTTAAAAACCCTTTTAATGTTTATTTTAAAAAAATATATTTCTTAATGATTAGTTTGATATTTAGTTTTCCACTCTCATCAAATTTTCTATTCAAAGGTAATAGAATATTTTTTTAAAAATTGTAAAAATAACAAAATATTTTTAGAATTGTTATAGTTAAATCATTTTAAAAAAATTATATATGTTACAGCTCTTGACCCATAATCGAAGAGGCTATTATCCAAGTCTTGATCCAGATCAACTCGTCCATGGAGATTGAGGCTCATTTGAATCCAGATCGAATCGGAACTCAATAGAAATATATATAAACATTTTAAGGATTTAATTATAATATTTTATTTTTGTAAAGCTTGAATGAATGAAAAATCAAACGATATCTAAATATTAAAGAATGACATTTTTAAAACAAATATTAAGTAAAGGCAAAGTCATATTTTAGCATAACTTTAATTCCAGGCAAAGTTAGGTGTAGTGATTAAGAAACTATAATTACGTCATTATAATAAACGATAATATATATATCGACTGTTGTCCACCTTGTAATTAAGTAGCTAATTAGTAATTACAGTCGAAGTTAATACATAATAATTTGAACAAATATCGTCTTATAAACTATTTGATAAAATTTAAGTATACTTAAGTATGCAGCAGTGTCGAGTCACATTAATCGATATCCAAGTTCTCATTTATTCATTTTTGACAAAATCAGGATTTTGGAAGGAAAACCCTAGCAGATGAAGAGGTTCGAGAGGAGAAGAAAAGACACATAGACTTGGGGGATAGAGTTGTCGATAGTTAGGGTTTATGGTATTGTACGTGTAGGACAAATAGTATAATCATACCATATTTTTAAATCACGTAATTATCATAACCATAATCATTAAAGATACAATTTTCAATATCATAACCATTAAAATAACGGTGGTTATTAACCATGGTTTTACGCGTATACCTATATTTATTCCACACATGTAATATAATAAAATATCGAATATTTTATTTAAAAAATACACAAATCTATAATGCCAACAATAAAAATATATAAAACTAATATCATGGTTATTTATTACATGTATGTACAATAATTTCCGTTATTTAGTATATATTAGTTTATTACTAATAAATAATTAATATATTTATATAATAACTATGGTTATAACAATGATTATAACTCAAATATCATAACCATAATCATTATGGACAAAAAATGTATCACTATAACCGTACCGTATCATAATGGTACAGTTAACCATAATAAACAGTAACAGTTATAACTATGGTTATGAGTTTTTCACCGCACCATTGTCGGTCCTACTTTGCAAACTATTCCTTCATTTAGAGTTTTTCACCCTTAAAAAGAAAACCCTAAACCAACTAATTGTCATTTACACCCCAAAGACCAAACAGAAACGAATATTACACCCGAATGAATACAACAAATGAAATATAGTCCCTAACAATTACAAATCCGAATAATTAGGGGTGAGCAAAAACCGGTCTGGTTCGGTCTTAGAACCGAGACTGAAAATTTCGGTCCATTGATTTCGGTCTTGAGACCGAAACCGAGACCGTTTGGACCGTTTATATGGTCTTGGTTTTTTCGGTTTTGGTTTGGTCTAGACCATTTTGACTGTTTGGACCATTAGACATAATTTTTATATACTTTTATATTTTACCAAAAATATTAATCAAATAAAAAAAAATTAAATTAATCAACAAAATATATGTACAAGTAAGACTTCTTGACTTTTGCACTTTTTCCTAAAAATAATATTCTAAATATTTTGTTTAAATGTAAATGTCGCTCATGATATTAAAAAATATATATAGGTTCTTTTTAAAACTGAAATTATTTATAAAAAAAACTCCTACGGGTAAACCTTTTTATTTTGAAAATAATGTTTTCTGTATAAACAATATTTTTTTGTTATTTTTTAGAGTAAAATAAAATAAATATTGTTATGCATTGTGATTTAAAAACATAGTAAGTTTTTTTTTCTCATATTGCAAAAATCGTGACCGTGCATATATGTAATCATCGTTTCAATAGTATATCTCTATTATGTATGTATATCGCTATACAAAAACACAATATAAAAAACTAATTTTATTACTTCTTTATAAAATATGTAATATATCAAAATAATATTTTATTCAATTGACATAAAATTGACATAATTTCGTTCTAAATTTAAATCAACCGATTAGACCGACTTTTTAAAAATCATTTCAAAATCAAAATAACTGTACTATCCAATATAATTTAATACCATAATATAGAATTATATAAATTACTATAACATGATAGTATATAATATAATTTATTAATTTTATAATTATTTATTATTGATTTAAACTTTTTTCATTCAAATTATATTATATTTTTACTCGAGCGTTCTTTTATAGTTAATTCTATCGAAATAAGATATTCCTAATAAATTCACTAAAAAATAGGTAATGGTCTCCAATGGTTCCCATGGTCTTAACGGTCTAGGACCGAAATAAGACCAATACCGAAAAAGACCAATACCGAAAAAGACCATAAGTCAAGACCATTAGTCTCGGTCCATAAATGATTCGGTCTTTTTGGTTTGGTATCGGTCGGTCTCGGTTTGGTCTCGGTCTTCGTGGTCTTCTCGCTCACCCCTACGAATAATGACAATATCAACACATCAACCTCCGAGATTGCATCCTCATTTCAACAATTTTGACCTATCATTAGCCCTAAACGTGATTGTTACCTCTCGTGACGGCAACTAATGTGTTCGTGGAGAGATTCTTGAAGACTTGAATAAAGAAAATAAACAAGAATATCCGCATATTTTCATGAATATTCTTTTTTATATTATTCTTAGTCTTCAGCTAATTAATAATTTGATTTTGTTAGTACTATATTCTTATTTACAGCGCTAAACAACGTTAACACATTAGATAATAAAATAACATATATTTTATTTAATGTATTAGTGAAAAATATGAGTTATAATTGAATATATATATTTGTTAAAAATGAATTTTATATAGCTAATGTAATTTTTCTCTAATAGGTTTTATTTGTTGGTTATTAATTATTAATAAACTTTTTTAAATTAAAAAAATCATATTATCAAACACTTGTGCTTTGTGTAGTGTTGCAAGAAATAAATGGGTAACAAAAAATAATTATTAAATATGTTAGGATCAAATTGATAATTAGATTATGATTTTAAGTATATATAACGTTGGATCAATTGGCAAAATGAATTAGATTCGAATAAAGTTCAGAATTTATATTCGATATATATCTTCTCATTAACGAATTTAGCATATGCTCCTAGGACCGGGACTTATACGAACCTAATCTTAGTTGTTATTTTTGTCCGATAAAAAGGATGAGACTATTAGTAACGACCGTCACTCCACCCGTTACGTAATGTTGAGAACTAACGTTTTGTACTGGTCCATCAACGTAGCCCCACCAGCAGCCTAAGGTTGAGAGACCGACCTGTTAAGTTAAGTCATAATCATTTCCCCACTTTTCTGTGGAGAGATTCGAACTCGTGACTCATAAGTCAAACCACGTGGGAGTCAACGCATGTGGGAATCAGCGTTATCAGCCATACAAATCTTAGTTCAATATTAGTATTCAGTGAAAGCAACCTCAAGAGTAGTGCCCCACAGAAGCATATCTGGCTTATAAACACTCTTCTTTTGTGTCCATTGATGCAAGCATATCCAAACTTCCCATTACGTGACGCCATTTCCTTTCTCTCTGTAGCTTCTTTCTTTAAATTACTAATTTAACGAAATTCATCCCTTCATCTCCACTCTATAAAAAATTATGCACTCTCCTTCCCTTTGAAGACAATCATCAAGAAACTGTTAAGAAGCTTAAGTCATCCACTCAATCTACAAAAAAAACACCATGGATTTGCATCGAGCTTGCACACTTCCAATCTCATCTCTTTACCTCATAACTCTTCTTCTCCTCATCTTCTTCCCACTAACCATTGCCTCTAAGAACACTGAATACACCCGACCGACGGCTCAGCCTGTCATCTTCACTCCTCATCACCGATCAGTCTCTGAACCTCAACAGGTCTCTATTGTTGTTTTGGCCATTTAGATCATGTTGATTATGTGTTCAGTGACGTGATTTATTTTGTAGGTGCATGTTTCTTTGGCGGGGGTCAATCATGCAAGAGTGTCATGGATTACAGATGACAAAAAGGTGCCGTCCGTGGTGGAGTACGGGGTGGCTCCGGGGAAGTACAATGCGGTGGCGATAGGAGAGGCCACGTCTTACAGGTACTTCTTTTACAGCTCCGGCAAGATCCACCACGTGAAAATCGGGCCACTGGAACCCGCCACCACTTACTATTATAGGTGCAGCAGCTCCGGCCCAGAGCTTTCCTTCAAGACTCCGCCTTCTACCTTTCCGATCGAATTCGCAGTGGTTGGTCAGTACTCCTTGTATTACCTAATTATCGCTAAAAATATCCTTAATATTTAAATTTAATTATAACAATAAGATACATACGAATGGCAGGAGATTTAGGGCAGACTGGCTGGACAAACTCAACGTTAGTCCACGTGGACAAAAAGGACTATGATGTCTTCCTATTACCGGGGGATCTGTCGTACGCCGACAGCCAACAGCCGCTGTGGGACTCCTTTGGCCGTCTAGTAGAACCGTACGCGAGCCGCCGACCCTGGATGGTCACAGAAGGCAACCACGAGATAGAGACCATTCCCATAATCCACCCAGACGGCTTCAAGGCCTACAACTCAAGGTGGCGCATGCCGTACGAGGAGAGTGAGTCAGACTCCAATCTATATTACTCCTTTGACGTCACCGGTGTCCACGTGGTGATGTTGGGTTCCTATGCTGAGTTTGACACCGAATCGGCTCAGTACAGGTGGTTGAATACTGACCTAGCCAAGGTGAACCGGAAGGTGACGCCATGGGTGGTTGTGTTATTGCATGCTCCCTGGTATAATACGAATACTGCTCACCAAGGGGAAGGAGAGACCATGAGACAAGCCATGGAAGAGATGTTGTACAAGGCTCGAGTCGATCTGGTCTTCTCCGGGCACGTCCACGCATACGAACGATTTGTAAGTTTTTTTTTTGTCAAGTGTTGGAATATGTACGAAACATGCAATCGTTTATGGCACAATATTAAACATATATTTAAGTTACCTCATTGAACGATCGACTTAGCGGAAGTGAATCTGCCTGAGGTTGGGATCACGGTCTGTCGGACGGGAGGTCACGTCATAGGTTAACGAGCAGTGACTTAGGTTTCCACAGCCACTTATCTCAGTCTAAACTGTTGAGCGGCAGGGCATCATTGACATCATTATTCATTAGGTTTTTCAACCCTGATTATCCCTATACATAAAAAAAAAATGGTCAATATCTAATACTGGGCTTATTAGAATGAATTTCCACTAATGGACTAACCAATATCCCAAAACCAACGTCAAGAGAATTTAGATTATCAAAAAAAAGTTGACTTTAAGAATATTTACGTTTTACTGAACTAAACAAGCTTCCGATTTGATTTTTTCAGACTCGGGTTTACGACAATAAGGCTGATGAATGTGGCCCAGTGTATATAACCATTGGTGATGGAGGCAACAGGGAAGGTCTTGCACTATCGTAAGTATATATATACAATAATACCATACATACATTCAAATAATTTGAATTCGAGCATATATATATATATAGGTAAATAATAATGCTGTATATTGTATAACACAACAGGTTCAAGAACCCTGCATCGTCTCTATCGCTGTTTAGAGAGCCAAGCTTTGGCCACGGGCGGCTGACGATACTTGATGAGACACGTGGACATTGGTCATGGCACCGAAACGATGATTCGGACTCTGTGGTGGCTGACGAGGTGTGGCTGAAAAGCTTGAGCTCGTCGAGAGTCTGTATGGGTGGAGGATCTTCTTCTTCACCAAGCAACGATGAGCTGTGACTTTATACACAGAATATTAGTAATCAGTAGATGCTTATATACATATACATATATATATATAGCGCGTCACGGCGTTAACTTGCATTGGGGTTTCATTTCTGGAGTTTCTTGAGAAAGAATATATATACTGTTTTTCTTTTGCTACTCTGTTTCGTTTTGCTACCCAAATAGAAACGGAAAATCGAGGGCGTGAAGTCTAATTCCGGTGCATAAGTTGTTAGATATTTTAGTGTAATTGGATTGATTAGTTGATCATAGTATTTCATTAAACAAGTCAGGAGGGTGCGGAGTGCACACTTGTTTAAGTATATTATGATTCACTGTATCGAAACTTCATCGGTTGCTTAGGGACGAGCAATGGGGAGTCAGAGGGGTCCGGTGATTTTGAATTTTTGGAATTAATTATTTCACATTTTAAATCAAAATTCTCGGCTTTTGGACACTTGCTTTGGAGACAAGTTTTCAACTGAAGTGGTGCAATGATTTTGGCACCAATATATCTTCTGAAGAGGTTCTTCTGCTTTAGCGTCAAGATAATACTGAAGGGGTGTAGTTTCTTTGAAGCCAAATCTCTTCCAAAATGGGTGACAAACACTATAAATTGGTCAAGGATCAAGTTCGAAATACAATCACAAAAAAAAAAAAAATCATTCTTAAGTTTTTTTTCAAACAGATTCTGATTTTATCCAATTGAAATTTTGGATGAACCACCAAATAGTTTCAATCTGAAAGTGTTGTAGTTCAATAGAAGTTTTACAGAAGTTGTGACCGATGGCCTGAATAGTCGCGGTTCTTTCAGTTGTTCAGCAAAACTCATTATCGATACTGACCCCGGAATCGGTGAGTGGAATAATTGCGGTCGTATCTCGGAGGCTAAGTATACGGTCTGTTCGAACCCTGAGGGTTCGTTTTTCTGGGACGGGTCGCACCTGACTCAGAAGGGTTGGCATCACGACATCACCGTTACATGACCCGACCTACTTTAGAGCCAAATGGCCCAAAACGGAAGCTCAAAGGAAAAGAAAAAAAAAAAGAAGCGTTAATAGGACTTAATAACTCGTTTCAAAAGGAAAAGGAAAAGGAAAAGCCCAAACACAGACCACTGACGGTGGATTCAGCCAGCAACTGGGAAGTTTTTTTGTTTATACAAAATTATTTTTATAATTTTAAACTGAAAGCGTAGATATTAAAAATATTTTAAATTCATATTCATAACATTTTATATATAACTTATTATTTTACTTTTAGATGGATGTAAGACTTTTCTGTTTATATTCTTTAAAATTTTAATAGTAACCAAATTTTTTCCATCCCAGTGGGTTCAAGACTTTGATTATGCACAAGAGAATCATGATTAACAAAAATAAATTCATCCTGATATATATCCTGCATTATGTTCCGACCAAATTATTGCAGTTATTTTTTAGGATTTATGTTCCACTCGTTGTGCTATAAAAATATATATTAGTATTTAATTAATCTACTTGACCAAATATATAAATACACAGAAGTGAGAAGGCAAAGAAAAACAAGAACACTTCATTTTTGTCAAAGAAAACTGGAACTACAAACTAGGGTTGATTATGGACGAGTCGGACCAATCTGGGAGACAGGACCGAAATCGAAATTTCGGTCTTGACATATGGAATACCGAGACCGACTTTGACCAAAAAAACTCTCCCGAATTGGTCTTGCTTGACTCAAGCCGGTTTCGGTATTGGACCGAAATTTTTGGTAAAAAAAACAATTGGATTGGCCAAAAACATCACTAAAGTTTTGGTCTTTAACACACTAGTTTATCGTCTTCCGTCACACTTCTCTTATGAAACTTATCAAATGGTTGTTGAATGCTTCAAGATCATGAATTACTAGTGTTTCAAGGGTTACACCATTCATGAATGCTTCTAGAGTTTTCTTACAGATCGGATATGTCCGATTCTATTCGGGCTTTTGGGGGAGGGGAAAACGAGACTGAGCGTCTGAGCCCGACCTTGAATAAAAAAAAACCACACACTAGATCTCGGTTCTAATCAAATCGTTCTTATCAATAATTCAGTTCAACTAGTCTTTTTTATCATTCGTACTCCAAACAGAGGAGCATGGCATACAAGACAAATGCGATTAACTAACCTATAATCTAAGTTAGCTAGTTTTTTGGTTGTGTAATTAAACTTGGGTGATTAGTTGTCAACTATAGTAGTTTTTTAATCCATAATTATCAAAACAAAAAAACTTATAATAAAATAAACCGCAATTATTAATTAGTAAGTTCTAGATTGATTAATTAATTTTATAAGTTGTTGATTGACAATCAAGTAATCAACAACTTATTGGCCAAAAAAAGAAGTAATCAACAACTTATAAAAACGAATTAATAAATAATTAAATACTGAAAAAAACAACCAAACAACTATCCAACCAACCAATCAATCTGAAACTAACTAATAAAAGGAGAAGGTTCTCTTACAACATGTGTTGTCTGTAGTTATGTTATTTCTTAATCTAATTGATATGTATATCTTAGTGGAGAATACTTACATTTTGTCTATATATATATGCATATAATCTACAAAAGTAGTTGAGTGGAAAAGACCAATACACGCCATGAAATCTATTACATTTGTCAATGTAATTTTTCTCTAAAGCGACAAGGAATCTTGTAATTTGTTATTGGCCTTAATTGTCCACTGTCTCCTGTCCCCCTGCTTCTTTATTTTAAACTAATGAAATATTAAAGCACGTGTTAATTATACGAAACACATATTAAAAATTATAGAAAAACATCATGACCAGCGGCACTGTTTGTCGATGCGATTCAACTGTACAGTTTAGAATCTTTAGATCGTTGGACTAGGAGATGTAATATATATATATATATATTGGGGAAAATTCTAAATAAATAAATTTATATATTTATTGAGTAAATAATCATAACTGACGAAATTAATTATTTTGATGATTAAACTTAATTATAAAATTTCAGAAACTAAACTATTTTATTTTATCTGATACAATCGATAATTCTAAGTTGTAAAATATGACAGAAAATTTCACATTATTAAATAGTATTAACTTTTATAGATGTTATTTACTTTTTATTTAGTATAATATTATCTACTTTCAATATCGTAATTAAAAAGACATAACTTTTTTTAAAACTGCTTTGATGTACCAATTATTTCTTTCATGTAAAAATATAGATAGCTTTATCCAATTAGGTATGTTAACATATATTTATAAAATAGATACAATTAAGTTAATCAACAATAAAACGTATATATTTTTTAGACTATTAATTTAAATAAAAGAAAATTCGCATAGAATTACAAATAGATGACTTATTACCATGATATAAATTTTAGGGTTAAATACCAAATAACTACCCGAACTTTGAATTTTCAATAATGACTACCACTACGGGAGAGGTGCAAAATAACGGCTAAACATCACGGCTCAATGCTTATTGAGCCGTGATAAATGAAATTAAATTCAATATCACGGCTCAAATGATATTGAGTCGTTATTACATTATTTTAACGGCTCAATACACTGAGCCGTTACCTTTATCACGACTCAAATTGAGATTGAGCCGTGATAAAACGTGTTTATTTTTTTATTCGGCCCATTTATCACGGCTCAAATTGGGGTTGAGCCGTGATAAAACAATATTGCCACAACGATTTTTTAAAAGAAAAAAATATATAATTATCACGGCTCATTTAGTTTGAGCCGTGATAAATTGCGGAAGTTTTTTAAAAAACCATTAACATTTATCATGGCTCATTTCATTTGAGCCGTGATAAATGGGTAATTTTTAAAAAACAAATTAACATTTATCACGGCTCAAATTGAATAGAGTCGTGACTGTCTTCTCTTAAACCTACCAGAGACTTCGACGATTTCATTTCTGCAACTAGGTATTCTGTTCTTCGGTTCTCCTCTGCAGCTCCTCGCTGTCCCGCACGAAATCTAGGTAAGTTCTTCATTTTATTCAGTTAATCGAGTGTAATCATCTTCCCAAGTCTGATTTCGGTATTATTTGCGCAGAACCTTCGTTCTCGTGTCGTCCCCCCTCCGCTCCAATCCGATTTGTCGTCGTCCCGCACGAATTCCAGGTAAGTTCTTCATGTTTTTTCGATTAATCGAATGTAATCATCTTCCCAAGTATGATTTTGGTATTATTTGCGCAAATCATTCGTTCCCGTGTTTGAAATTTTTCGACAGTAGGTATATTAGTCTGATTTCGGTATCAAAATTTATAAGTACGAACTTTACAACAGTAGGTATATACGTATACCTACTGTTGAATTTTTTTGAATTTTTTTGAATTTTTTTGGATTTTTTTGAATTTTTTTGAATTTTTTCGAATGCAAATGACGTTAACGACAGTAGGTATAATGAATTATTTTTTTAAAAAAATTCATTTGTTCACGGCTCAAATGCAAATGAGTCGTGAATAATATGGCTTTTAAAAAAACGAAAATAATTATCGCGGCTCAACTCAAACGAGCCACGATAATTATTTCCGCGGCTCGTTTTAACTTGAGCCGCCAATTGTCACGGCTCAACTGCGCTTAATGTTACGGCTCAAATACATTTGAGTCGTGACATTATTACGGCTGGATATTCCATCCGTTAGAAAATGCATTTTAGGCCGGTAATGGCCATCTCCCCCGTAGTGTACCTAAACTTTGGACGAATGTGCAAATAGCTACCTCAACTTTGACACATGGGGCAAATCACTACCTCCGTTAAATTTTCCGTTAAATATGGACGGAAAATGACGTGGTAGCACATGATTGATCTATAATTTTAAAAACTATATTGTTTTTTTTAAATACTAAAAAATCATAAAAATTCTTTAAAAAACTGGAAAATTAATAGGAAAAATAAGAGTTTGTAATATAATTTTTGTATTGAAAAAAATTAAAAAAACCTAATCATTTATTTTTATTTTATAATTTTAATAAAAACATTATATTTAAAACTCTTATTTTGTCTATTAATTATCCAGTTTTTAAAGAATGTTTCTGATTTTTTTAGTATTTAAAAAATATATATAGTTTTTAAAATTATGGATCAATCATGTGTTGCCACGTCATTTTCCGTCCATATTTAACGGAGGTAGCTATTTGCCCCATATGTCAAAGTTTAGGTAGCCATTTTTTAAAATTCAAAGTTCGGGTAGCTATTTGTACAACGTTCAAAGTTCGGGTAGCTATTTGGTATTTAACCCTAAATTTTATCTTTTTAAAAATATAATATACATTTGTTATATAAATACGAAACTGTTAAAACCACTCCCTGCCCGTGTCTAACGGGGACAAGTGGAACACGCAGAGTCCACCCAACTAGTGAAAAATCTCATTCCACCTATGTATATTTTCTAAGAAACTAAACTATAATGAGCTAGCTAGATATAAGAATTTGGCCAAAAAAAGATATAAGAATTTATTTATTTATATTGTACTATACTAAGATTTTAAATAAACATGTGTATCCGATAATTTGATATGAACGTAAGCCATGACGTCCTTGTGCTTAATAGTATATATAATTGCATACTCACATTTAGGGCTAGCAATGGTGCGGTGAAAAACCCATAACCATGGTTATAACCGTTACTGTTTAATATGGTTAACTGTACCATTATGGTGGGGTGGGGTTATGGTGATAAATTTTCTACCCATAATGGTTATGTTTATGGTTATTGTATTTGAGTTATACCCATGGTTATACCCATGACTATTATATAAATATAATATTTATTTATTATTAATAAACTAATTTATATAATATAGTAAATATAAATTATATAATTGAAAATTTGAAATTGTTGAAGATTGAAGGCGTCAAAGTCCAACGATGGTAATATAGATTGATGTATTTTTTAAAATAAAATTTTCGATATTTTATTATATTACATGTGTGGAATGAATATGAGTATATGTGTAAAACTATGGTTAATAACCACGGTTATTTTAATGATTATGTTATTTAAAAATATGGTATGGTTATAGTATTTGTCATACTATGATCATACCCTAACCATCGACCGCCCTAACATTTTTATAGGATACCTATTTATGTTTCTTTATATTGGCCAAAAAAAATAATTTATGTTTCTTTATCCTAACCTTACTTTATTTAGAATCTTTAGTTACGTTTATAGCACCTGGCCGGTGAATGTGCTCCAAATCTTGGACCACAATACCTTTTTTTTTTTGGCCAAAAGACCACAATACCTTGTCCATGCAAACTGAAGCCAACCAAATAAATAATTATAATTATCACGTGGACGAACTAGGGACGACAACAAAGTCCATCCACATACCTTTCTATATAAGTTTACGTATTGATTTCGACTCATTATTTGTTTGGAAACTCTTTCTTTATAGTATATATATATAAAGAGGAAACTTTGGTTACGGCTTAATTAGGGATAAAACCATCACTTTAATCTTTATATCGTTATTGATTTTGACTGATTACGGTGATGATAATTTGGTATGAACATAGTACGATAAACAATCTCGTACGTTGCTCATTTTGTAATTTTCCTAAGTAATTAAGGTCAGTGTTTTGTTGTTTCCTTCCTGCAGCGTATCTCAAAGGATGTGAAGAATATAATAATGGTCCATCTAATCTAGTCTCTATAGGTAGAGCCTAAGCCTAAAAGGTTTACTCTGCCCTACTACTTAATGGGTGCATGCAGGATGAGTTTCTCTTCTCTTCTACAAAGGTCTACTTTCTAATCTTAGAAGGGAGAGAGACGAGTGGTTTGCAATTCAATTATAATAGGAACATGGAAATGAAGAAATAGAGAGAGATTTATTATTTATACAATTATAAAATAAACAACAAAAATATACATTATTGAAACACTAACACTAATCACCTTATGAAACACTATATATACTCACCTTCTATATATATATATATATAATATATAAGAATAAATCACTTCAACTGTAACTTATGTTGTTACTATGTGATTAAATGATCACTTATATTTTTTTGTATAGCTAAACGATCATGTATGTTTTAAAAATGTGACTTTTGGTTAAACGTGTTATATCCAATTACATATGTTTAACAAATGTGATTAAATAGTCATAAAAATGACAATTTTATTCATCCATTTTATCTTGGTCTTCATATTCTTCATGTCCGAAATTTGATTTCGAATAAAGATTTGTGTAATTATGGGTTCGATTTAACTCAGATTTACACAAAATTGAGTTCGAAATCAAATTTCAGGTTTAAACCGAGAAAGAAGATATTGAAGATGAAGCACAAGAACAAGTAATTGTTCAATCTACGTTGGTTTACACACTTGTTCAGTCTCACGTGTGAACATAATTAACTTTTTAAATCTAAAAAGGTAATGCTAGACCACTAATAATTAATTAATCTTTTAAACTGATTAACCCTTAGCCGTACAAAAAATAATAAATAACTATAAAAGCATTAAAACAATGATATATTTGTTTTTGTTTTCTTCATAAAATGATATATTTGTTGAACCCTATAAACACTACAAAATTAATAGACCCTAAAAAAGTAAAAAGTAATAAACTATTACAAATGATTAACCCTAATAGATGCTGGACATGCTGATATGATGGTAATTAATTAACTATGACTAAATATTTCATCGTAATATTGAGATTAACAAAACAAATAAATTAAAAAGAAATTATTTAATTTTACATAGAACTTCTTGCTTAATTCTTCATTTACGTCCATATTAATCACGATCTATAAGAGAGGAATGTGTAAGACGTGAAAACCACCTAATTAATACTTCAACAATAATCATATAATGGTATTTTTTGTGATATTTCTTTTAATATCATAAAAATATTACGTGACTTTATATCAAATAATAACTTCTGAGTGAGCTCTCTAGATCGGTCATGAAGTCAAGGGCTCCATGTCTTGTTTTATTGTTTGAAATTAAAGGTTAATTATTTGTGAAATAAAGTTTCGGTCACAAATAAATATAAAATTTCATACAACATGATGTGGAAATTCATATCCACATATATAAAAAAATGTTGCAAATTATTATTTAATATAATTAATCTACACAAATATTATTAGATTCGGTTCAGATTGACGATCCAACCGATAACTAGACTCTTGTCCGGTTTGTTTAAGCTAAAAGACTATTTTTTACAAAGTAACAGTGTTTGAATCAGTGTGAACCGATCGATTTACGATCCACTTTTTTGGGAAAGTTTTTTGTTAACACAAAAAATTGACCAATCGGTTCAGTAAGAATAGAAGAAGAAGAAAAAGAAGAAGAAGGGGTGGTGAGGATGGCGGGGAGGAGGAGAAGGGGAGAAAGGGAGATGGGGTGGCCGGGAGTGGGTTGGGTAGATGAGGGGGGCTGAAGTGGGGTGGTGCCTGGTGAGAAGGAGTGGACGGGAGAAAGGGAGGGGAGATGACATGATGAGGAGAGAGGGGGTCGGCGGGAGGAAGGGATAGCGATGGTGAAAGGCTATAGGTGCTCAGGTGAAGGGGCGGAGGTGGAGGTGGAGATGGAGGGGAAGTTTTATTTTTTATCTCATAAATAGTGAATTGTACATTGAACCGAATTCGATTGAATCGAACGAATCGGGAATCGACACTTTCACCGGTTCAAGAATTTCTCCAATTCTGATAATACTGATATACACAATAAAATAGTCACTAAAAAAATACATCACTTGTAATTCAAATACAGGTTAAGTTTTGTTTATATTGATTACTGCCTTATTTTTTTTTTGGCCAACTATTACTATTTACTGCCTTATTGATTGATGATGGTAAAATAATGGCGGATAGGACAGGAATCTAATTACGCACGTGTAGCGTCAGCAAGAAGACGCGACTCCTCTTAGAGACAAGACAGTAGACACGGTCTCCAATTTTGAACACGAGTTATCTGTTTTATTTTCTATTCAATGAAAGTATTTTGTTTTACTCCCCAGGCTTGTAAGGATGGTCAACTTGATCCCCATTGATTGAAATGTGAAATGTTCTAGAGGTATTTCTCCTCAACTTGTAAAGGTGGCACCAAAAAATTGTCCTCTCGGGCTCTCCCCCACCCCTCGTTAACTTTTAGTCAAACGTTCCGAATAAGATATGGAAATCAAAATTTTCAAATCATTCCACTCGTCATCATGTCTAAATTTAATTAATTTTGATAATAATTCAAATGTTCAAAAAAAGATGCTAGCAAAAAAACTAGTATGGTTTGGTTAAAAAAATAGTGTGATTCGATCGGATTTTTATAATGAGTTTAATTTTTATTATTAAACTAACCAGACTACAGTATATATAGAGAGACAATTTTTTTTTTTTATCACTTCAAATACTTCATTCATTGATAACACTTAACCTCTCAGAACATTGTCTTCTGAAACATGTTACAATCACTACGAATAAGATTACTAAGTGGGAGTAGGGGTTGTTTCACCCAATCATCAAGACACATTCTCAATCTAGATTGAACTGCAATCCAGTTTGCACATTCGTTCGCCGTGCGTGGTATTGCTTTCCAGTCGACTTGTTGAATATCTGTCGATTGTTGTCTAATGTTATCACATGTTGTGCTCAGTCGCTAGTAATTGGTCTTCCCCTGTAATTGGTCTATCACTTGTATTGAGTCCGATTCCACAATGAGCCTCTGCCATCCTCTGTCTCGCAAGCTGCATCCCTAGGCCGATTGCTTGAGCTTCGAGTTCATGTATATCATCTCCGGAAGTTCTTCTGTTCGCTCCACCGATTACAGCACCATTCAAATTTCTCGCGATTACTCCAAGTCCGCCCTTCTTCGTTCGGTGAGACCATGCTGCATCCGCGTTTAACTTGACCACTCCTAGTTTCGGATGCTGCCACATTGTTCTTGGCCTTGGTTGCATCGTCTCGCCGTTTCTTATTGGAATTCTGTTATACTCCTCGCACATATTCATCACTTCTGTTACAGTTTCTGCTTAGCTCGGTTCTGCTTGTTCGAAGGTGGCTTTGCATCGTTTCTTCCAGATCATCCAGCACGTCCAGAGGCACAGCTTACACCTGCGTTCCCTCGTAGCCTGGTATGTTCCTGCGTCGGCTCTTCTGTCCGTCAGCCAGGTCTGAACCGTGTCGTTGTTCCTGTGATTTCCCTTCGGGCCGATAGCATATGTTCTATATTTTCGTTCAACCCGAAATTAGGGTTTACTTTTATGTGGAAGAAAAACTAATATGGAAAATAAAGCAATTAAAGTGAAATATAGTATTTAAAATGACTAAATTAAAAATAATTATATTTTTAGAGTTAAAATAACAATAGTTTAAATGATAAATTGATTCATGGCCTTAAATGGGTTCGTCCCGGATGTTTAAATTTTAATATTCATCAATTTCTATAATTTTTAAACACAAATTATTTCATATCTATTATGCTTATTTAAGAATTAGCTGGTCAAATGACACGAAAATCCAACGTTTTTTTTTCTTTCTAAAATGATATAATGGAAATATAATAATAATAAAAATATCCACGTCAGTAACTCTTATCTAATGAAAATTGAAGGGAGAGGAGGTAATGTTGGACTACGTCTAGAAGTTAAAGGACATAACCACGCCATTTTGATATTGAAAGGGAAAAAGGGTACACTTCTTACAAGTGTGGGACACAAGCACCTCAAACACCATAATTTAAAAGTATTCCAATTTGACCTAACTCATATTATTCATTTAAAAAATCACAAATGAAAATATATTTTAATAAATAAAAATGAAAAAATAATTTTTTAAATGAAAAAACGTATCCTTGTTCTGTTAAAAATAATACTCTATTTTACTTTTTTAATATATATATATTAGTATAAAATTGTAATTTGAATTATATTTGTTCAATTTTGGCCAAAAAATATTTTTTTTTCAAGTTGTTTAGTTAGTTTATCTACTTATTTTTAGTTTTTAAACAAATTAAATACAATATACGTATATAATTAAAAATATAAATTTGTGACTTCTAAATAATTATACGTCGTTTCCGTAAATACTTATTTTTTCATTATTGCAGTAGTGGATTTGTGAATCACACTGAACTATCAATCATAAAACTATTCTCAACCGTAATCAAAGACGACGCCGAATAAATAAAATACACATTTCCAAGGACATTATTCCCTTTCACCTCATTGATAATTGGCCCCTCCACATTCTATATATCTAGGGCCAATCGACGTGTCTTTCTGCTAGGTTTTTATCTCACCAATCCATCTATGGAGTTCGAAGCTACTTCTTCTTCTCTGCTTCTTATCTTGATCCCTATCGCTCTCTTCATACTGTACCTTCTGTTCAAACCTAATACTCCATGGTGTAACTGTGAGACCTGCCAATCTTATCTCACTCTCAATTGGACCAAGCACCATGTCAATCTCTGCGATTGGTACGCTCATCTTCTACGCAACTCCCCCACTAACACTATCCACATCCATGTTCTTCGCAACACCATCACCGCAAACCCCAACAACGTCGAGTACATGCTCAAGACAAGATTCGAAAATTTCCCAAAAGGGAAACCCTTCTCAGCTATACTTGGCGATTTTCTCGGCCGCGGTATATTCAACGTGGACGGTGATTCCTGGAGGTTTCAGAGAAAGATGGCGAGTCTCGAGCTAGATGGAGTCTCCGTCCGTTCCTTTGCCTTTGAGATCGTGAATTCCGAGATTGAAAACCGTCTGATTCCGCTGTTCCGATCGGTTTCTTGCTCTCGAAATCGGGTCCACGACACGGTTCTTGACTTGCAAGATGTTTTCAAGAGATTCTCATTCGACTGCATATGTCGGTTCTCGTTTGGTCTCGACCCTATGTGCTTGGAGCTGTCCCTCCCGATGTCAGAGTTCGCTCGATGCTTCGATCTCGCCTCTAAGATATCGGCCGAGAGAGCCATGACAGCATCTCCTTTCGTTTGGAAGGCGAAGAGGCTGTTGAATTTTGGAAGCGAGAAGCGGCTAAAGAATGCTATTCGAACCATCGATGTCTTAGCTCGAGATATGATCAATCAGAAACGCAAGGTTGGGTTTCAAAACCAGAAGGACTTACTGTCTCGGTTTATGCGAACTGTAGACGACGACACATACCTTAGAGACATCATAGTGAGCTTCTTACTGGCAGGCCGTGACACCGTCGCCTCCGCCCTAACCAGCTTCTTCTGGCTTCTGGCGAGCCATCCACAGGTTAGGGATTACTTTTGTGCTAACAAACATAAGCCATAACCACCCACATGAAAAACATAAATCAAACGTAATCTTGAACACGTGAAGATTTGCATGTGATATGAGTAACGAAAACTTAATGTTGATGTTGACAATACCAGGTAGAATCAAACATCCGTGAAGAGGCCAATCGAGTCATAACCGATCGACAACTCACTAGCTTCGAACAGATAAAAGACCTGCATTATTTGAACGCAGCAGTTTATGAGAGCATGAGGCTTTACCCACCTATCCAGTTTGACTCCAAGTTCTGCCTGAAAGACGATGTTTTACCCGATGGAACCTTCGTTAAGAGTGGAACGAGAGTGACATATCATCCTTACGCGATGGGACGGATGGAGGAGATATGGGGGTCCGACTGCATGGAGTTCAAACCCGAACGATGGCTAAAGGATGGAGTTTTCTTGTCCGTTAATCTATTTAAGTACCCAGTTTTCCAGGCTGGACTTAGGGTTTGCTTGGGGAAGGAGATGGCTCTCTTAGAGATGAAGATCGTGGCTCTCGCAATTATCCAACACTTCCATATCGAGTTAGCTCCGCCAACCGATCCCGTTCCACGGTTCTCTCCAGGTCTCACTGCCACGATCCGTGGTGGACTCCCCGTTGTAGTTCAAGAAGTTAATTAATAGAAGATGAACATTATAGGGGTTGTTGAATTAGGGCATATTACGCTGCAAGTCGTACGTGCCTTTGTTTTTTGCTTCCCTTCCTTTCCTTGTATATGCATGTATGGTAAATGGGTATTGATTTTCTCAATATGAATGGAAGTTATATGGTGTATATTTAGCTGAAGTGACAAGTTCCATTAATGTTTCGCAGCATAGTCAGCTGATGTTGTCGGGAGTTACAGTCATTCCATTTCCATCCAATGATATTTGGCAGATAGATAGATAGATAGATGCATATGGAATTTGTCAGCCATTAAAATGAAAAGTTGGAGTCCATTGATTGTTGACGTGCACCAAAGGGTCCAACCTAACTAGGTTGGCGCCAAAAAACAAATCTAGGTTCTGGAAAGATAATACCATGGGACGTAGGGATTATAAAAAAGGACGGGTTGCGGCTTCTCACCCCTACGTGGCTTCGTCCCTGCCGAGACCGAACGGACGGGTTGTTTTCTTCAAGGTCGGTCTCGGTCATAGGCTTTACCCCTAAAGTCGACTAAGACTGGACCAGCCCAACATTGAAGAAAACAGTAGAAATTCATGGTGTAACCCTTGAAACACTACTAATTTATGACCTTGAAATATTCAACAACCATTGGATCGGTTCCGTAAGGAAAATGCGACGGAAGACGAGGAGCGAGCAGATTCAAAACCTAAACTTCGGTGATTTTTTTGGTCAATTCAAATGATTTTTTTTTACCAAAACTTTCGGTCCAAGACCGAGACCGACATTAGTCAAGCAAGACCGATCCAGGCGAACTTTTTTGCCAAAGTCAGTATCGGTATCGATCCTCCAAATGTCAATACCGAAATTTTGATCTTGACACTGCCTTCAAATCCGACCGACCCGCACATGATATAGGTCAACGGTCAAACTCTTTATCCATAATCATTATTGAAGTAAAATGTTGTTATAGTTTGATGTTGAAAGTGAATGTTCAATTATATATAAAAGAAAAAAGTGCATGTTCAATTAATGTTTTTATTTTAGGATTTTTTTTTACACCTATTTTTTATAATTTGAAGTGTATATAATTAAGAGTTTTTCATAGGATGTTTTGAATAAACTTAAGATTGCGGGAGGTTTACAATTTAATAATAGGGTTTAGAGTTTTTTTATATATAATAATCTTTTTTACTAATATAAAATTATAAACAAATGAATGATTTCCCTCAGAAACTTTATAGGTATGGATGAAACCAGACTGGTTAAATATATTGTTTTTCCTGAATATCTATATTTTTGGTTGTTTTTTTTAATAGAAAAATACCTGACCAAAAAAAGCGCACAAAAAATTAATTGATTGTTCAATTATGATTTTTCGATTTCAACAGAAAAATATGCATTCAAAGATTAAATAAATATTAAAAATTAAATTGAACAACAAAACAATGCATTGAGCAATATTTACATAATTCTATCTAAAAATACTGTTTGAATAATTAAACTAATATTAATTTTATTAATTAATACTAATTAATATATTATCATTAACCAAAATGAAAATTTAAAATAAAATAGAAAATGAAGCCATATATTTTCGGTTCAATTATAATATTACTGTTGTGTTTGATTGAGGTATTAACTATGTATTACTATTAATTAATACATGTATTAATGAATACAATGTTTGATTAGAAATAATAGTATGTATTAACTAATACATAATCTAACCATGGTATTACTTAATAGTTTCTTACATAGTAAAAATTTACTTAACTAACCTAAGTCTATTAATCCTACCTAAGAATAGTTTATCATGTTAGTTTTTATTTTCTTTTATCAAACTATGTGAATTTTAATATAAAATATTTTAAAATTATTATTTACTCAAATTATATAATAATAATTAATGGAAAAAATTAATATATTAAATGAAAAATAAAATGATATAATACTATTTGTAAATTTTCATCATTAATTTTTTCATATATTTTTTATTTAAAAAAAAAATGAAACACTAAGTCAAACAACATTTGTTGAGTACCATTCGAATTCAAAAATAATTTATGAGTTCACTTTAACGATAATATATGACATATAGTTAATATTTTAAAAACTAGTTAAAAAATTAATGAAATATTTACTAAATAATATTTTAATAGTTGCTCGCCTCTTTAATATTTTTTTAAAAAACATATATTAAAAATAACATTAATCAAACATATATCATTTACTCTATTTTTTAATACTGTTTATGTGCATATATGTGTCATGAGAAAAAACTTAAAAGTGGTTATTTAAATGTTTCGTTTATATATTTTGCTAAGTATGTTTTCACATGTCATGCTGTTCCCAAAATCGATTAGTAAAATCATGATTTTTTAATATAAATCATGTTATTTCTAAAATCGTGTAGTTCCACATGTTTGTAAATCTAAGGCAATGCTCTAATTTTTTCTCTTCAACTGAAATCAACCACACATAGTCACTTGGGAACCTGAAAATTTTGAAGCTTTATACATGCGAGTAACATTTTAGAAGAGAAGAGTCGAAGTGGATTGAATCGGTCATGACTCAAATAGGATACTATCTCATTTTATTTTTGTGTTCGTAATTTATTTTCCAAATTTGTTGAATATGAATATATTTTATTTAAAAAAATAAATCAATTCATATGTATAACTTGTTTACATTGCAAAATAAATTTAAGAGTGTTTATGTCTTTTTGTCATTTTACGTATAATTTTATACTGAATCAAACACTATCTTAAGTTATACATGTATAAGTATATCTTAATACATGTCTCATCCAAACATAGTATTAACTAATACGTGTATTACCTAATACACGTATTAATTAATACGTGTATTAAATAATACATCCAATCAAACGCCACCTACTAGCTGTTTTCACCCTATTTTTAAGAAGAGTAAAATACAAGATTGCCCCCTAAAGTTTATGTTGATTTTAAGATTCCCCTTAAAGTTTAAAATTTAAATTTTAGTCTCAATATTTGGACTCGGTGAAAAATCCCCCCTTACCGTCAAATTTCGAACGGAAATGACGTCATGTGCGGCTCACGTGCGTTTTTTAAGGACTGGATTGACGAAATTACCCTCCAGTCCACCATCCCACTCGCTCTACTAATTAATATATTATCATTAACCAAATTGAAATCTTACTAATTATAATCTTACTATTATCATTATAATCTTACTATTATCATTATAATCTTACTATAGTATCAAAATAAAATAGAAAATCAAGCCATATATTTTCGGTCCAATTATAATCTTACTAATTTTACGGACCTTACAGTTTCCCCCCTATTTCTAAGAACATAGTACTTGTATACAGTGTACTTCGTTATAAATTCTACAAACCTGTAATTGCGTTAAAATATTGTGTGAATTTCATTCACAAATATTTGTTATGAGTGTTTCTTTAGGGAATATAGTTCTTTCCCAACTTCTGCTGATGGTGTTATATAAACTGATGAAGTTAATTAATATCTTTTGTATGTAATTAGTTAACTTCTGCTGATGGTGTTATAATATAATTAGTTCATTTAACTACAAATATCCCCTGTGTACGGTACAAGTATAATATGTGGTAAAATAAGCCCATTGGGTTGTAATTAAGAAACAGAGAATAATTTAGCATTTTACATTATATATATAAGCAGTCATTAACTACTTTTCATCATACCTCTTGTCTGCGATATTAAGGAATCGTGTATAGTAAAATATTATGAAGTACAAAATATTCAATACCAAGTAGCTACATGAACTTTGAACGTTTTGCAACCAGCTAACCGAATTTTGAAAATTCAAAACGGATTATCTCAACTTTGAAGAATGTGCAAATAGCTATCTCCGTCCAATTTATGACGAATTTCCGCCGACTTTCCAACAATTTTCCGACGACAGTTGACGAAAAGAGTTAGTTATTTGTACGTACTTCAAAGTTGAGTTAACCGTTTTGAATTTTCAAAGTTTAGGTAGCTCGTTTTAAAACATTTAAAGTTCAGGTATCTACTTGTTATTTAACCATTTAACCTAATATATATATATATATATAAAAACAATATGATCTTACTGCATTATTTATTCCAAAATACAATGAAACACTTCCTTTTTTATCCAATGTGTATTTTTAAACGTAAACGCACGTGGGAACTTAAAATATCTTATCACTAAAGAAACTCGACTTGCATTCTTCGTAAGAAAAGGAAAACTTACTATAAATGTAGTAATTCTACAAATGGAGATCTTTGTGTGGTTTACCTAAAGTTGGTTGACTAGTACTGCCGTATAGATACACGCATGCATATACACCTACATGTATATATATATATATGTATATATGTATATAAATACACTTCTTGAGATCCTGAAATCACGTTTTAAAGCACCAAGCTTTGGAGACTTCTCTTCCTTACCTTAAACCATACCATTTCGGGAAGAAAGCATCATGCAAACAAGAATGGCATTTCCCGTTGCTCTTCTGTTGCCCTTCGTCTTCCTCACTCGTAAGAAAAGTTATTTTACTCTTTTTTACCCTTTATATTAATAATGCCAAATCTATTATACGAGCTATTATTGAGATGCTTCGTGTTTGTTAGTTTCTGGTATTGCAGCGATCCAGGCAGTAGTACTCACCGTGCGAAACAACTGCTCCAATACGATCTGGCCTGCAACCCTAACAGGAGCCGGACAGAAGCAGCTGGACGACACTGGGTTTGAGCTCCACCCCGGTTCCTCAAAAACCCTAAATGTCTCTAGCCAATGGTCGGGCCGTGTGTGGGCACGAACCCACTGCACCACTGACGCCACCGGAAGGTTCCAGTGCGAGACCGGAGACTGTGCTTCCGGGAACCTCCAATGTAACGGCGCAGGTGGAATCCCACCTGCTTCCCTCGCCGAGATGACTCTGACAGGTTACCAGGGACAGGATTTCTACGACATCAGCCTTGTCGACGGCTTCAACCTTCCCGTGTCGATGGGTCCATATGGTGGTTCCGGTAACTGCACTGTGGTCAACTGCCAAGGCAACGTGAACAGCATCTGCCCGCCCGAGCTGTCCCTGACGGGTCCAGACGGCATCGTTGTGGGGTGCAGGAGCGCTTGTGACGCGCTCGGAAGTCCGGAATATTGCTGTAGCGGAGCGTACGCATCGCCTTCCACATGTCCACCGACGGCGTACTCACTGATGTTCAAGCAGCAGTGTAGCCAAGCCTATAGTTACGCGTATGACGACAGCACCAGCACTTTCACTTGCAGGGGCAGTAGCCATTACCTCATCACCTTCTGTCCCTAAACGCAGTGTATTTCACTCACTTAGATTCAACAGCTCTGAAGCTGTGAGTTGATTGGATATTGTGTTAGGGTTTATTAAATATAAATGTTAGAGAATTGAGATTTAGATTAGGATTTATAATGGTTCAGTTCAGGGTTTAGGGGATTATATTTATATACTCTTGTCATTGATATATTAGATTTATTAACTTTTCTAATTTTCAAACAAAAAATCTTCAATTTGATTATTGTTATTTTCTTAACAAACTTCTGTCGTATTTTTATTCTTATGAAGGCTGTAGATCCCTCGCGTGGGCCTCATTTGATCAGTCCCAACCAACATTCTTACCAACATCCTTACGGTGACATTGCAGCCACCAGGATATCTCAGTCAAGGTGTTGCACCGCACCTTGATCCATATGGGTCGGGTCAAATCGGTCTATACTGTCAAAGTGACATCTCTGATGGTATTAATTCGCATACCTCCAGTTAAACTGACCCGACCCAAGTAAAGGGCGCGCGCCATAAGAGTATAGGGGCGCGCCACATAGGTATTCCTAAAAGGTGCGCCATAGAGGCGCACCTTGACCAGACTTTCTTTTACCTCCGTGGCCAACATAAAACTCTATGCCGGATAAAAGGTAGTGGGGAACAATAATGCGGGACAATGATCCGAGAAACATGGACCCTATGTTTAGGGCACCACACACAGTGCGCCCGGCACCATAGGACTCGGGGTATAACCAGGGCCAGAGATAAACCAGTCAGGTTAGAGGTGATGGCTATAAATACTCTCACCCAGTCCCGTGTAACATTACATACTTAAGCTACGTTTTTATTTTACAAACGAACTCTCGACTGACTTGATTGTCGGAGAGGAAACAACGAGAACACACGAACTTTCCTTCTGTGCAGGTTAACGGAGGCGACACATAACCAAGTCGGAAAGTACCATAGAAGATTCAACCGGTAAACATGATTCAACAATCTCCACACGGTCTCACCATCTCGGTTACCCCGACCGACTACGTTAAGAGAAGCTCCTTCAAGGTTGACTCAGTCAATCGCACGTTGTTAATTAACAGTCCAATTTTTCATGGGATAGTTAGCATCTTTCAGCGTCAAGAATGCCAACCGTACCTTTTTGGGAAAAGGTATATAAAAAGCAGAAGCATCTCTCGCGAATGTCGTGATGCTTTTTGGCTGTCCCGGTGACGGTGACTGGCACTCTCCTTTGGTACCCTTTTATTTTCTGGCTTTGTCTATATATAATTTCAAGCAAACTGTGCCACACTCATTGTGCGGAGGGGTATTATTACTGACAAGCTGTCTCTTCAGTCACATCACTGATTAATCATCAATTGCAATCACACATTCTGGTTTCTCTCAAAATGATGCGACCGCAATACATAATGTCCTGGGGAAATACACTAATGGGGTAGACTGAACTAAAAACCAGAAGACGACCGAGGTGAAAGGTGGACAAACTCCAGGGCCTGTTGCCGAAGCTCAGCAGGGTAGTCTGCCACACAACCGATTCTGGGACCCGCACCAGTGGACCATTTGAGAGTCAGTTGGTGCCCTAGTTGGTAAGACCTGGCTGCCTTCTTGGAGTTGATTCTATGAAGAATAGACTTCTTTGGGATATCTGCTCTAGGGCTCTGTAACCCTCCGGAGAGTGTCCTATGATAAGTGCCCTTTGGCTCGGGGTGAGTAGCTTCTGGCTGGTCAGGAGAAGTCATGTCTTCCTTCTCCTCCTCCTCTTTGGTTGAAAGTTCTGTTGTAGCTGGAGTATGGTCTTCGTATGTATCCGTGTCATCTGATGCTCTGTGAACCTGGAATCGACGTGCATTTTTCGGTCACACAAAAGGATGATCATGTAAAAATGAATACTCTCCAAGTTTAAGACAATTACCTCAACTTCATTAAGGTTTACCCCATTTTGGGTCAGGATGGACAGGAAGCTATCAAGTCTCTCGTCGGTTGGTCGGTAGTGGCCACTGTATGCTGAAATCGACTGGAGATAAAAACATGAGATAATGCAATCGACAGAGGCACTAATTATTACAGGAACTATCTGGAAATATATGTAACTGAGCAAGATCCTATGTTAATCTACAAATAGATATATGATCGATTCGGTATTAGTTGAAATATTAAGTGCAGATTAAGCTATAGATAAAATGGCCGTGTTAGTATGTTTATTTTCAAGCTTATCCATTAGGATTATACTACACATAACGTGACCAAAGCAAAATTAAGATCAAAGCTAACCATGCCAAGAAAATGATAAATTAGTCATTATCATATATGAACACTTCCAGAAAACAATGATATGACATTTGTGAAATCGTTTAGTCACTGATGTACCTTAAGTACGCCATGATTTGCCACTAGCCTTCCAGCAGCTACTGTTGCTCCTCCTGCTAGGAAACTCGAATGGTGAAATTGTCCTTTCTTCTTCTGTCAAGATGAATAGCATAATACACTTTTTAGCTTATTTTTTAACAAAAATATTAGTAAGTTTATGTAATTATTTACCTGACCGGCATATAGCTTTTTCAATGTGCTCATCACGAATATCCATTTCACAACCTCAGTTCCCTTCATTGTATCAAGAAAATCTCCAGATTTCTTATGTAAGATCTTTCCTTCAACCACTACGTACTCATAATCCTCTCTTTCTTGCTGTTCCCATGAATGCAAATAAAACAACAGAGAGAAAAAAGAACAGTTGGAAATGGAATAAATATCATGCATGGGAAAAATGTCCCAGCACCCACAATTGACCAAAACACTGCATGCTAAGACTGTGAAATGGAAAAGAATATACAGGTCCAAGATACTTGATGCACTGCTGACGAAGTTTTGACCTGGGACACTCCTTCAGATCAAGATCCTTGCCATCTCCTATATCCAACCTGTAGAACCACATACAATACCGAACTTCAGGCGCTGAAGATGAATCATCAATCTTGAGATACAAACATTAAAGGGATAGAAAACAATGATTTTGAAATGTTTAGATACAGAGGACTCAATTCAACTTTTCGATTGCAAAAATTGACCGACAGTTTTAATTTTCCCATCATTTGGTTGTTTTTGGTTGACAAAAAAGTCCCAACAGTTTTCAAGCTGCAGGTAATCTTTAATCAACATTCACATGCATTTCACCATCGTTGGCCTCATCAATCAACTCTTAATTACATTTTTCAACACAAAATTTGCGTATTTTGGCAGAAACTTGACCACAATAGTAAGAAATAACATTTTTTGGTGGTATATTTGTCTATAATTGAGGACATCAATTTCTTGATGACTGAAATTAACTCACTTACCAGTAGAAAAACGGCTGACCTGCATGCGCCTTGCACCACTCCTCATAGTAGATATGCAAGCTATGTCCGTACCGGTGTCGTGGATCAATCTATTAAATTAATATTCATTGCAGTATAAAAAGATAGTAATTAGTGAGGGCACGTCTGGAATAATCATCTATAATTTCTCTAACAAAATATCAGAGATTGGGAAGTAAAAATAAATCATTACAGCTTCAATCCAGTGCTGAAATGCCAACTTCTGTGCCTTCGCATCCTTAGACAGACCTTTCCCCACCTGTTCACAGAGAGTCCAAAATTCGTCGGTCATTTTCCTAAAACTAGTCTTTCACATGAAACAGCACCGATTTCATACCAATAATAGTCTGCATGAAATCCTTAACACCAAATTGGAAGAACATTTAAGAATTCCTCCAGAAACATTAATCAAAGACATCATTACCTTGGAAGCATTCAAGCCAACGCGATTCCACTTCGAAGCAGCAGTTTCCGGCTTGGAGAAGTTGAAAAATGAAACCGTGCTGTGGTTCAATCTTGCATAATCTATCGCTTGCCACCTTAACAAAGAAACAACAAATTAGATAATCGAATGTCACGAAAATCACTGATCCACCGGTGCCAGTAATCAGATCAGATGAACAGTAACTCGGCACCAACCAGAACTCCTCGGCCACGACAGCGGAGTCCGCTAGCCTGCGCCGTGTCTGATGACCCCGGTACACCTTCTGCAACTTCACGGCAGCCCATTCGTTCTCTGACTGGTCAGAATCGACTTCTCTCAAACCAGGATCAGCATGTAACGGCATTTCCAGGTCTGCGCCGGTTTTGTGGTTGAAGACAGCAGCATCCGCCGAATCAGGGCTATCAGTTCCGTCGATTTCAGAGTTCCGGCAGTCCCTAACTTCCGAGGAGCAGGTCAAGTCCATGGGAAGTTGGAGAGGGAAGTTGGAGATAGTCTGCGTTTCAATCTCCATTTCAGAGCAGATTCCAAGTATTTGAGAGCAATGAAGACTCTGAGCTGGAACGCCGAGAGAGGAGAGAGAAAGTACGGAGGGCTTCACCGGAATTGGCAAGAGCCAAGATATTTGGTCTATCCCAATTCCCAGAGCATCTATTTATGGTGAAGGCTTATTAAGTATGTCTGGTTGCCTTCTATTATAGTATTATGGGTTAATTACAAAATTTCAGTAAACTATGAAACAATTCTTGTTTACCCCCCTTGAAAATATGTTTTGTTCAATAGAGAGTAGAACAATAGAAACACTGATATTTGATAAAATTCTTTCACTTATCATTCTCATTCAAATCCATACATTAGATAGATTACAATCTCGTTTTTACTTCTACTGTAACTACTGATACTTTGTTGACAATTGCTTGTGGCTGACATCTTTTAGTGGAGCACTTTGTTTAATGGAGTACTTGGACAGTGGAGCACTTTGATAATGGAGCACTCCTATCAACACTCCCCCTCAAATTAGGTAGTAGGATCTACAATACTTAACTTGCAAAGAACTGTCTGTAACACTTTCTCCGTAACTGCTTTAGTCAGAATATCAGTTAATTGATTTTCTGACTTAATCCATGGAAGCTCAATTAATCATTCATCTAACTTTTCTTTGATGAAGTGACGATCCACTTCAATGTGTTTCGTCCTGTCATGTTGCACAGAATTTTCAGATATACTGATCGCAGCTTTATTATCACACATTAACTTGCTCGCATGTTTAATTGAAAATCTCAATTCTTCCAAGAGTCTTCTCAACCACAAAACTTCAGTTAGACCTTTTGCAATCCCTCGAAACTCAGTTTCAGCACTTGAAAGAGCTACCACCTTCTGTGGTTCTGGATTTGCCTGTTTCTGGTGTAGACATGGCGAATCTAGTTCCTGATGAAACACTTTAGTCAGGATAGACCTGCTCTGATACCATGTTGAATAGAGAGTAGAACAATAGAAACACTGATATTTGATCAAATTCTTTCACTTATCATTCTCATTCAAATCCATACATTATATAGATTACAATTTTTATTTTATTTTTTTGATAAAATTCTTTCACTTATCATTCTCATTCAAATCCATACATTATATAGATTACAATCTCGTTTTTACTTCTACTGTAACTACTGATACTTTGTTGACAATTGCTTGTGGCTGACATCTTTTAGTGGAGCACTTTGTTTAGTGGAGCACTCCTGTCAACATGTTTTATTTATTCTACCCTTTTAAAACTAATTCATGATTTTCATTTTACCTCCAAATAATTTTTTTTCCATATATATTACTTTTTACTCGAATTTATACATTTAGGCTTTTAATAAAAGTTATTTTTTCACTTTAATAGTAACTTTGTTATAAATTTAAACTTGTATATACTTAAAAATATCTCAACATATATAAACCTAGGCACGAAGCCATGTTGACTGTTGAGGCAAAGGGACCCTTAAATTTTCGTGCTGTGTAATTTTAAAACAAAAAAAAAATGTATTTAGTTTTGATTTGGACATGTAAAGTTTTATATTTGACTCATTCTGATTTTTTAATATTAATTATTTGCTTCTGATGTAATTTTTGCTCTCATTGAAATAAATTTATAGTTTTATCATTGTACAAGTCTATTCTTGAGTTTATAATTAAACTATAGGACTATATATGTTGGATATAACAATTTAGGGGCTATTTTTAACGTTAAAACAAAATTAAAGTTGTTTTACTAGAAAGATAGAATTGACTCAACTTCATTTAGTCAGAACACGTGGGATGAGAAAATCCAGACATTATATGATTATGATATATGCAATGTGGACCATATATAATGCTATTTTATTGCACTATGTTCGCTATCATCCTGTCTAGTCTCTGCTGGATAAATCTATCAGGCTCCCACAAATTGCTCCAAGTAAACTGAGGCCCCCTATAGCCAAGGTCAATCAAGTTACAATCACTGATCATATCATTAAAGAGAGTTACTCTATTCATGCAAACTCTATTACCCCCTAATTTTTCGGCACTATTAGTGACATCATTAAAATCCTCAACTACTAGCCAATGACTAGAAATAGTAGCTGCGACAGACTTAAGATTATCCCACAACAGTAATCTTTCATTTAAAATGGGGCTAGCGTAAATTGCAGACATGAACCAAGACATGTTAGAAGGGATAACCTGGATCTTGAAGTGTAATTCCTGCTTTGTAGCCGCTATCTTTGAAATATTAATCTCGTAATCATTCCAGAGCACAAGAATACCTCCCTTAAAGCCTCTAGCTTCCACCCCAAGAAACTTGTTGAACGGGAGTTTCCCTGCTTGGTCTTCCATCTTTTGACCACTGAGTCTAGTGTCAATTAAAATCAACACTGTAGGCTTGTGAATATGAATGAGATGCTTAACCGCCTTGACAGTTGTTGGATTACCAAAACCTCTAACATTCCACATAATAGATCTCATGTGAACTTTTTCAGGGACCAAATTATTAGAAGGATGTACTTGATTCATAAAAAAATATAAGCTAAAGAACCACCCAACAAAATATAAAGAACTAACACATGTTAGAAACCTCACCTTGTCCCTTACCTCCCTGAGTATGAGCATTCTTACTCCCTTGCACAGTAGGTGTCTTTGTAGAGTATATTGGCCATTTCTCCACCGTATCCAATTGGGATCGCGACTTCGCATTTTTCTTGTGTCCTTGGGTTTTTAATGGAACTTCTTTCCGGCTTCCTGCTTTACCTGTGTCCCTGGGCTTAGAAAAATTCACATAAGTAGTTAAATTGTTTCTTTCATTCTGATCATAATCATGGCTAATAAAAGAAAATTTCGGAGTGTTATCTGTTGTGTTTAGCTCTTCCTTGATAGTTTTAAGCTTTATAGCCCAATTCCCCGCATCAGCATTCTGGTCCAGCCTTCCAAACTGATTGAGCCCTTCTACCCGAGGCAGCCCATCACTTTGGCCAAATTGCCTAGGAGTTGAAATCAGCCCACCATTTAGCCCATCCCTATTCATTCGGTTCAAGCTATCTAGCCCACCAGATGGGCCATTCGGCTCATTTGTTGTAGTCCGGCCCACTTCGGCCCCTCCATCACCTGACCCAGTGCTGTGGTCCACTCCTTCGGTCTTCTTGGCATGCTCCCCGACATCATGCAGCATCTCAGCTTTATTCCCCTTGCTTTCGGCCAATTCTCCTTGTTCCTCCCCTTGATTATTTAATACTTGATTGTTTAGAGAGTTTGCACGATCAGCATGGTCCACCACCATCTTAGTTGAAGCATCTTGTCCACCATCTACATTATTTAATCTTTCCACCTCAGCATCTTGTCCACCATCTACATTATTTAATCTTTCCACCTCAGCAGCATCTCCTTTAAATACTACAATCTGCAGCTCCTTCATCCCGCATGGCCGACCGCTCGCCTCTGCATGTCCACCATCTTCATAGTTTATTATTTCCACCTCAGCAGCATCTCCACCAAGGCCTTCAATCTGCAGGTCCTCCGACACGCATGGCCGACAGACGGCATCCTGGTTTTGTGCCAACTCCGCACTACTGACTGTCTCCCCTCCACCGTGAGTAAACAAAGGGTTATCCTCCCGAGCTGATGACTTTTTGCTCCGTGAATGTATTCCCGATGTTGTCTTCGGCCGAGTCTCAACTGCGACCATATGAAATGGGTTTCCTTCCTTAGCCACTTTGTATATTGTATTTTGCTTTTTCCTTTCCCTTGCCACTCCGCTCCCTCGAGCCATGCTCCTCGATAGATCACCACTTCGAGCCACGCCACTCGACTGCTCTCCACTCACTTCGGTCGGTCCGACACCGTGGCCTACATTTGCAATATTCCCGTTGTATCTCCACCCATCGCCTGCCTCGACCCTTTCCTCTTCCCGATCAGTCTCCGACGAGCTCTTCTTTCCTGTAGGTCTTTCTGATGATGCCTTGTCGGAAGCATGACTCCCGTCAGTTGATGAAGGTAGGTTTCCGACGAGTTCATCAGTCTTCTTGTGGTTGCCCGTGCGATCATGAGGTAGAAGGATTTCAATTTTTTTTGTGTGCGTGCGCCTCAGATATAGACTTTGACTGATTCTCCCGCCATATTCTAGACGTTTCCGATGCCACAAGTTTTTTCCGGCGAGTAACCAACATCCAAGGTCCCCGTTCTTCATTAAGATTCTCTGTGCTAGAAACTGGAGGTTTAGCCATGGCCGAGGTGTTATCAATAGAGACTTGCTCATTCAAGCTTGGGATTACTGGAGTGACCTGATTGCATAGATCTTTTGTATGCCACACCATGCCACACAGGAAAGCAGATTGATTGAATTCCCTCATAGGATATTTTTTGGGAATATCCATCAATGTCAATAGACGACGGAAGAGGTTTGCTCAAATCAAGCTGGATACAAAGTCGTGCAAATTTCCCTCTTTCAGCCTTTATTGTAAAACTATCAATTCTCAACAGAGGTCCTATTGTATTTCCAATACCATGTAAGATTATAGGGTCAAAATATTCCATTGGTAAGCTAGGCAATCTAATCCAAACTGCCACCTTAGAAACATTGGTTCTTTCAGGGTTAAACTTGAGTTCCCAAATACGAATTGATAAGAATTGTCCATTGATGAACCAGGGTCCATCTCTGAATACCCTATCCATGTCTCCCAAGCAAGTAAATTTGATTAGATAAAAGCCTTCCCCGAATAATATGCATGACATTTCCCCTTCCGGTTTCCAGAGATTTCGAATTTTCAGCACCATAAGGTGATACAGTATGCTCCTTCCTATTATTTTAACGATAATAGATTGCTCGTACCTTTTTTGTATTCTTGCTTTCTCATCTCTGGATATGGTATATGATAGTTTCTCATTCGGGTGCTCTTCATCTTGGCCTGTTGTGGGAAAAGATTCTGACGAATTCGAATATTCACGATAGAATGCATTTTTGTATGCCCCCGGAACAATCCCAGTGAGTTTTTCCTTGTAGGAGATGGAACTTGTAGCTGTTTTTGGTGCAATTTCTTCCATGACTTGCAGCTTCTGAATCTAATTTTCCTTGAGTTTTGTATTGCTGTTCAAAAGTTCTGCAGTCTCAACTGCAGTAAGGGAATGTGTGGGATTTGAGAGCATTTCAGAGTTGCTAACATGAAATGATAAACTCTGATGTAATTTTTGCTCTCATTGAAATAAATTTATAGTTTTATCATTGTACAAGTCTATTCTTGAGTTTATAATTAAACTATAGGACTATATATGTTGGATATAACAATTTAGGGGTTATTTTTAACGTTAAAACAAAATTAAAGTTGTTTTACTAGAAAGATAGAATTGACTCAACTTCATTTAGTCAGAACACGTGGGATGAGAAAATCCCAGACATTATATGATTATGATATATGCAATGTGGACCATATATAATGCTATTTTATTGCACTGTGGTCCTACACACGTTTAAAATATATACATGGATGGGTCTAAGAGTTTGCTATTTTATTGCAATGTGGTCCTACACTCATTTAATATAGGATAAAATAAGATATTGTCTAATAAATTTTAATACGTTTTAATATTTTTCTCTTAATGTTTAAATTTTAAAATTTATCATTATATTTGGAAAAAATAAAATTTTGTCATTTTCATCCAAATTTAATAGAATTAGTTTTGAAGATTGCAAAAATATTAGAAAATTTTTAAAAATATCACAATTTAACACTTTTAATATTTTTTAAATGTTACAATTGAATATCGATTCGATCGATACTCGATTGAAGAGGTTCGGGTCTATGTTTTGACCCAGGTGAACACCCTATTGGCTCTAAAAGTTTGATTCATCATGAATTATGTAACCACATTTTATTAATAATTTCTCTCTCTGTATATATATAAAGAATAACACCCAAAGAGAATGGCTAAGCTTTTTCAACTTCAAGCCGGTAGAAGATGAGATGAAATTTGTAAGTTCTAAGGGAAATATAAGACGTGTTTAATTAGGATGAATTTTGTATAACTTATTTGGATATTAAGCATTTATATATTTGTTTTGGTCTATCTCTTGAACTATCATCAATAGTTTGTATAGTCATACATCCTATTTTATATCATCCAATAATGCACCTTTCAAATTAAGAAAGTGAAATTGTTTAACATTATATATTTGGTCGCATTAAATGTTGATTTGGATATGCGACTAAAATGTTGATTGGAAAACTCAAAACAAAACAAAAATATTGCCTTTTTTGATATAATACACATATCTATTAAATATTGTAAAGATTTGTTTTTTTGGCCATCCACAAGCTTAATTTCATAACATGAAACAAGTCCACTTACAACGATAAATCAAGTTCGATAAAACTACAAAGCTCGGGTGAGGGTCTAACGACCCAATCCGAAGGACACACCCTAAGTTGTGTTAACTTAGCCACACAATCCGCACTTCGATTAGCGGTTCTCAGAATAGCTACCCACCTCACAGTTGATAACGAAGAAGTCATAAGACGAGCATTCGATAGGATCGCTTCTATTCTCCATGAAAACGACACGCCCAAGAGATGGTTGATGATCGACTCCGAATCTGATTCGATCCGAACACACTGCCACCCCATTTCCACCGCCAGGGAGATGCCTTCGACTGCAGCACATGCCTCCAGCTCCTCGGCCGATTCTCCCAACAGGTGGCTGTGCCTTCCTCCGCGTAACGCCCCTGAATGATCCCTTGCAACGACACCAACTCCTCCGAGCTTCGTCGTTGCACTCCATGCAACATCCACGTTGATAGTGATCTCTCCTGGTCTCGGTTTCTGCCAATTCACCTGAGTAGGAGGCAGCCTGCTCTGTTCTCCATTCGTTGCCTCTGGTGTCCTGGGTTGGGTTCCCAAAACATACATTTCCCGCAGAGCCTTGGTCACCTCCATCACATGCCTACAACCTCCACTTTTGTCCTGCCACTACCAACGCAACAACCACTTTCTCAGTCTGTGTCACCCTGTATGAGACCATTTTCGAAGAATCCCCTCCCGTGTGAGGCATCTTGCCTTAGAGAGAAGGAGTCCAGCCCCATGGTCGTGAGGCAGATGGAATCCATGGAACCGTCAACCAATAGGGGACAGCTGCAGAGCATTGGTCACCTCCAGAACAGACATCTCCCGCATAACCATGGTTTCATGACTAAAATACCATAATTATAACCATTACGGATAAAAAATTAATTAGTATAACCGCAAAACACTATAATAATACAGATATAACTATATTTTTTGAGTTTTCAACCCATGATTCAAATACGAGAAATTAACTCTACCACTATAGTGCAGTTGTTGCCGAGCATTATTTAAATTTTAAAAACAGCTGTTTTCCACTTTTCCTACACAACGACCCTTATTTATTATCGTTATCGTTATGGTGACAACATATATACAATAGTCACATATACCTACCAATCAAAACCTAGCTACTTTTATTCTCCTTCTTCTTTAATATTCATGTTTTATAGTAGAATCATTAGTTGTTATATAGGATTAGTTATACTGTAAAAATGAAATTAACTTTTTTTTGTCGGTAAAGAATTACCTTTATTATTTAAAACCAGGTGATTAATTTATATTTTGCAGCATCTTTAATCATATATAGCAATAACAATAGGAAAATGACATGTATATGCACACCAAAGAACTAAGTAACTAACTAGTAGAGAAGACAGAAAAAAAACATATGAAGAAAAATCTGGTAAATGTTTTGTTGGCTGGTCTGAATCTGATGAAGCATGCTTAATAAAAACAACAATTGTAAGTTTGTCTACATCCGTACAAAGCTATTAAGTCAGCCGAGATGATTGAGAATGACATTCACTTATAATATTAATTATTATTACTAACAATATTGTTCTTTTTACATTAATATGTCATAATTATGAAGTTCACACTCTAGTTTTACCTTAACCTTTTATTCCTTCCATGTCATATGATGGATGAATTTGACCCAAAAAAAATATGATGGATGAAACCAGAATTTTGTTTCGGAGAAAAAATAATAATTATAGTAAGATAGAAATTTAAAGAATACATTTTTTTAAAGAGAGAAAATACAAATCTTCAAAGAATTAAATTGGGAAATATAATTTGATGTCTAAATTTAGAAGAAATTATTAACTAATCTAATTAAGTGGCATGGTCATGTCCATATATATATAAATAATAATAATATAGTACCAATAAAAACAAAAGCCAATATCATTTCTCTAGACATCCAAATTCATTTTTGACGTCTTCCCCATATCATATCGCCAAATGTAGGATGACCAACCGTTGACTAATAATGGCGTGCTAGCTCTTTCTAGTTTCTTGTCCATATATGTAAACCAAATGGACGGCGCCCACTGCACCGATCCACCATCTACGAATTCGGGTCATTCTCAAAACTGACCCGACATATCCACAACTTGGCTAAGGGTGTTCATTAGGGGTGTCAAAACGAATTATGAGTCGTATCAGGAATTTTCTGACCCAAATCTGACCCCGTGTAATAGTATGAGTCAATTTTTGAAATACAACCTGACTCGTGGGTTGATGGGTCAAACCGCGAGTCAAAATGACCCGTGGGTTGATGGGTCAACCCGAGAGTCAAAATGATCCGTCATGAATAGTAAGACTTGGGTCAGACTGACCCGTTCGACCTCCATGACCCGCGAGTCAGTCTAACCAGTTCGACCCACCAGTACATAAAAATCAAAAAACAAACTGATTCATGGTCAAAACTACTGACCATGAGTCATAATTATATATACGTCATATAATATACAATTCAGGACGGGTCATGGGTTGACCCATGGATCAAGACTACTTACCCAAACATGACCTGTATTTTTACGGGTCATCCATGAGTCGTGTCAAAATGAGTCATTGGTCAAAAAATCGGACTCAAACACGACCCGTGGGCGGGTCACCCACGGGTTGGGTCAATTTTTGACACCCCTAGTGTAAATTCGTGGTAACGGATCAACCGTGGATCGTATCAAAATATGCTCAATTCAAACACGATCCATGATTCTAGTTGACCCGCGAACAAGCGTGTTGTATTTGGATTTGTAAATTGTCTTTCGTGGTAACGGGTCAACTGTGGATCGTATCAAAATATGCTCAATCTAAACACGATCCATGACTCGTGACCAAGCGAGCTGTATTTGGATTTGTAAATTGTCTCGTCACATAACATCTTTGAGTTAGAACATATTTTTTCCACGATATATTTTCAACACAATGTGTGATTAACATGTGGATATGCACACTATATCAACTTTAACAACTTTTTTTTTACCAATATTTTTTTTGTCATGTATCTTTTTTCTTCTTTTTTTGGCCAATATTTTCTTCTTTTTTGGCCAATAATTATTTTTATTGTTTTGGCCAATATTATTTTCTCTTCGTATTTCAATATTTTAAGATTCCCTCCAACCTTCTGCTTTGGAAAGTAAAAATCATATAAAGAGCGCGGCCCAGATGAGAAATTGGGTTGGCCTATTTCTCTCCCCTCTGTTTTCCGTTTTAGCTTCCTCTCCAGAGAAATCGAAGGGCTTCAAATTGAATTTCCATCTCTCAGCAAGATTCCTTCTTCAGACCTCCTCTACCTCTCCGTCCTTCTCCGTCGCCGACGTCTCTGTCTGAAGGTATATTATCTTAATCTCCTCCCTTGGCTTGGTGCTACTCTTTGATTTCTTGTTCTACTGTTCTCGATTTGATTGTCTCGATGTTTTTCTGCTGGGTTGAGCTTCTATTTTATCTCCGTCAGTTATATTGGGTGTACCGTACGTTGGAGCTTTTTGATCCTTTGGATGCTTATAAGTTATGAGTGGTTTTTTTCACGCTAATTAGTTTCAATTTAGAGAATCCTGTTGTTGGTTAGTTAGGGTTTTAGGTGTAGATTTCCATTTGAATTCACCATTGATGGAGCGGAGTGCTTGTAGTTGTTTCGTCGCCCGAAGAATTGAACATTATTGTTTCCAACAGTATTTATATCTGTATTAACTCTCTGAATCTGATATATTTTCTACTGTTTCGGAATATACTATTGCTAGAAAAAAGGCTTTAATATAGAAACCCTGCTAGTTGCTTTTTGTGTTGATTACCATCAACGCACGCTCTAATTGCAGGTGAAAGAATGCCTAAGGTTAAGACAAACCGTGTGCAGTACCCTGAAGGATGGGAACTCATAGAGCCTACCCTTCGGGAATTACAAGCTAAGATGCGAGAAGGTTCTTTTCTAACTCAATTTGTTTTACAATATTGAAATCTAGGTTCCTGTTCTGCTGTTTCACAGAAAGTGCTGTACTGAACTTTTGAGAAAATTCTTAATCTTGAACAGCGGAAAATGATCCTCATGATGGCAAAAGAAAGTGTGAGGCGCTGTGGCCTATTTTCAAGATATCACATCAGAAAAGCCGTTACATATTTGACCTTTATCATAGAAGGAAGGAAATATCCAAGGAGTTGTATGAATTCTGCTTGGATCAGAAATATGCTGACGTAAATTTAATTGCAAAGTGGAAGAAGGTTTGTCTTACTTTTCTTGATCTGAGTTGAATGTTCTGCTAGGAACCGTTCAGCTATCACACCCTTTATCAAACATAGTTGCTTTGCTTGGAATCTGATATTTGCCACGAGAACATTGTAATAGGTGTTCAAGTCGTTGTTACTTCCTGTTTGTTAATTCAGAAGAGTTTCTTTACGCTCTTCCCCTTATAGAAAAATGTTAAGCACGAATAGCTGTTGCTTCAACCACTGATACACTAGTCTTCTTCTGCAGCCGGGTTATGAACGGCTTTGCTGCTTGAGGTGCATCCAACCTAGGGACCACAACTTTGCCACCACCTGTGTGTGTAGAGTACCAAAGCACTTGAGGGAGGAGAAGGTCATCGAGTGTGTTCACTGCGGTTGCAGGGGTTGTGCCAGTGGAGATTGATTTCTATGCTTCAGTTCTCTCCATTTACTAGACTTCCTTCCAATTTGTAATTGTATGCATCCAGAATTGACTGATGTTACATCTAACTGGGTTAGGTTGTAGTTTGGAGGTTCAGTAACTGAACTGCTGCTTATTTCTTATATGTTTGAATAGTGGAGCTTCTTATTACTACCGGTTTTCATAGATGTGGTCAAATGTCGCAATCTAAGCTACTCAGGCATGTTTGTTTAACTGCCCAAGCTGTACTGAAAGTCTGATAGATTACTATATCAGTTCTTATAAAGATTAGGATGCTACTGATTCCCTTTGTAATGTAATTGCATAGACGTCTGTAACCTGATGGGTCAGATAGAAAGAAAAGAGAAAAAGGAGCGGCTTTTGTGGTTGAAAATGCAACTTGGAGTCAGGTTTGAACATTTCCACTTCAAGGAGAGAGTGATGAGAAAGTGAGAAGCCAACCTCCTTGTGAGTGCTGAGAAGCCAAGTTACTAGTCCTTTAATAATAAATATCATTAATTAACAATTTAGCATTACTATTTACTAAGCATTCTAAAATCTAAATCCAGAGAGTAAACTGACGATGGAGATTCGTAGACACACCACCCATTCCCCATGCAGCTCATTGCTTCACACGTATCTGACCACCACCGGATCGGGAGTTTCTCCTCCCTTTGGCAGTTAGCCATGTTCCTCTTCTCCTCTCTCTCTCTCTCTCCGGTTCTTCCCCTTCTTCCTCCATATCCGCTCCGTCTAGATCTGTTCCTCGTCCTTCGCTCGGTCCGTAACTAATATTTTACTCTTTTCTTCCTTCTCTGCAACCCCACTGCCGTCTCTCTTTGCTCATCAGCTACCCAAGAATCCTACTCTCCCATATTCACTGATTAACGAAATATCCCTTACACTGCTTGGAGTCGTCCAGAGACACAGAGTGAGTTTAGCTCAGAGAGGAAGAACATGGTGTATACCGTCTCGGGGATCCAGGTCCCCTGCATGCCGTCTGCCTACCGTTCATCTCCTTCTAACTTCCATGCCGATCATAGGACCACCACTTTGTCTCTCTTCCTGAAGGACTCTCTGTCACGTAACTCCTCTCTCTCTCTCTCTCTCTCTCTCTCTCTGCAGCTTCTGCTTTATCTTTATCAGTTCGCTGACTGTTCCAGTGACAGATGTAGAAATGGTAGGCTGATCAATCAGTGACGATCTCGGTATCTCGGTAGTGGATTTTGATCTTCCGAAGAATTTTCCGCCATTGTGTGGGAATTAGGGGATTAAGTGTCGATCAATTGCCGCAGGATGTGTAATCAAGATACTAGGGGCGTTTCGTAAGAAAAAAGTATCCTAAAAGAAAGTGGAATTAATAATTCATTGTGCCCGAGTTTTTTTACTTGGTAATTAGTTCATTTTCAATGAAAGATGGCTTTTCTGGACTTTTTTTCCTGTTTGTTTATTTTTTCAAAGGAGAGATGATTAGCTAGCGCTTTCTGCTGTTTAGAGAGAACTGGTATTGTTTTACTGTTGGGCGGAAAGTTTGTAACTCTGTTATTCGCCACTTTGACAGATCCATTGGGTATTTCAAACGTATCGTAGCGATCCGATCCATCTATGAATATTTCTGATAATTGTTAGTACATTTAAGAAATAGGTGAATAGGCAGCAAGTTCCTGCCTATAAAATACTGTTTAAATGGCCTGATTCTTCAGTTAATTCGTTTGTTTTTTCTGCCTATGAGATTCTCTCATTATCAGCTTCTATCGGGTCATGCTGAGACATCTTACTGGCCATGTATAGTGTGTATAGATTGAGAAAACAGGATCAGTATACTGTATGCTGCAAACTGAGACATTTAAATCTATTGACTCAGACAGGTAGGAACGACTTTTTTAGGCAAATTAAGATAGCCAGGACCAAAATTAGAAGAACCCTGACAGTGGTTCAGCTTCTGTCAAAATCAGTGAGGTATTCAGAAGATGGAGTGATGTTCCTATATTAAGAAAAAGACTTGCACAGCTCAAATGAGAAAATTTCTAGCAGTTCGTGTTTTCCCATCCTACCCGCTATGTATCTAAAAATATACTGCTAACTCATGTTTGTAGGGAAGATATTTTCTGGGAGGTCTTCTCGTGATTCTGACCGCTCTTACCTGTCAGTTTCTGCATCTGGGAGAGTCCTTGTTCCTGGGAGCCAAAGCAAAGATTCTTCTTCTGCAACAGATCTACTAGAATCATCAACGAATGTTACAGAAGAGGCTCAGGTTAGTGGTTGCCGCATGAAGTACATCAAATTACATAGAATAGTAGCTAATGTGATCTATTGTATACGCTATGACCAATAATAAAGGCGGCCTTCTTACAGTGAGACATTTTCAGATTAGATTCTCTTGACAATTTTAGCTACAATACAAGCAAAAGTTGAAGTTGCGTCAGCTTTATTCTTCAGATGATGTGAGATATAAGCATAAAAAATAAATATATGAGGATTCTATGTATCAGCGCAGCCACTAGAAAATATATAAGTTTAACTTTGATATCCATCTTTTAGCTAGCTACCAATTCAACACGTTTTCTAAAGTTTTGGGACGTTTTCTTGTAAGATTTTTGTTTTGCCGAGGTGGCTGGCTTGCTGCTTCCTAACCTTTTTTTTATTGTTATCATGTTCCTGAAGGACCTGAACTGTCAAATTTCAGCTAATTGCCCTACTAATTTTTTCCGATTAGTGTGGTACTTTTTTATTGGTTGACCTTTCAGTCATATTAGTCATTCTCCGGTCCTGATAGTCTTTCTTTATTCCTATTATCCTATCAGTCATTCTTATTGAGTTTGGATAGATCCGCATGGAAAAAAAAAACTGGTTTCGATGCACTATTAACTGTGTCTTACCATAATAGGTACAGTTCATGATTCTGACAGACTAACAATGGATGATGAAGATAATGCTGAGGTTGCTGCTTCTTTATTACAGTTAGAAGGTGAGGATGCAACTGAAGTTCCAGAGGAATCTACTTCAATGATTAACTTTACAAGTATGGAAAAAGAGGAAGTAGGAGGGAGGATCATACCTCAGCCTGGTTCAGGGCAGAGAATTTATGAAATAGATCCAATGCTGAAGGGCTTCCGTGACCATCTTGATTATCGGTGAGATTTGAATGTCTTAGTTCTTATCACGTGCGCTACGATTGATGTGTTAACTATAACTATAAGTGACTTTTCTCGGTTGAAGGTTGAAGCTAGCAGCCTAGCACAAAAATAGAAATGCATGAAGAGTTAAAACAGTATTGCTTTCTTGTTGGATCAGGATGTCAGTTATATTTGCCAGTAATTAGAATGTTGATCCATTTAATATATTTTTTCTTAGCACCTGTCAAACTTACAGATTTGTTAGGTTCTAATTTGGTAAAGCGTCAAACGGATATTAAGTTTTACATATGTATGATGAATTTGTTTAAGGTTTTTAAAATTTACTGGTACGCATAAAAAGGAATACAAGGTAGAAATCTATTATTGATACATATAAGAAACATCTCAACTTCGTTCGATCTCCACATGTCAGTTGATTCCATGATAATCCATATAGATTTTTCTAGTGTCTCTAAGTTAAAATGCATGAAGTCTTTTCGTTTTACCACAGCTTGCCCAGCCAGTGTAGTGACCAATGGTTTACATACTCTTCTATGTAATGACCGGAAAGCAAATGTTATCACCAATTGGATAACCACCATGCAGCTTCCAGCAGTTACTGGATTTAACAATGAATTTTTGTTTCAAAAATTACAGTACAATGAAAAACTGTAAGGCTGCATGTTCTATCAGAGACACAAGGAGAGTTTCAAGCTTTATCTTTAGTTCTTAATCCTTACTTCTAAATCACATATGTTCCCCTTGTTCAACATCCAAAAATAGATATTGCAAAAGTATGGTAAGTCCTGTCTGTTTCCGGTCTCCGTCTCTTGTTGTTTGTTTGTGTTGAGCACAACTGCAGGAAGTTGAATCTTATTCTAAATCCTGACTTTGCCTTTTCTAACTGCAGCTATTCACAGTACAGAAGAATGCGTGATGCAATTGACAGAAATGAGGGTGGGCTGGAGGCATTTTCTCGTGGATATGAAAAGTTTGGGTTTACTCGCAGGTATCAATGCTATCCCCCACTCTTCTTGTTTTAGCTTGCTTTCAGCAAGCTCTGTTTGTCACGTTAAGAACTTACATTTTTTGTATTGTTAATTCAAGATTTGAATACTTTATCATCTTTAGTTTTTTTTTTCCCTTTTGGTCTATTACCAAATTAACTAGTATTTCCTATTGTTATCTTATCGTCTGCTTACAAAATAATACCAGATGAATGTGGAGTCTACCAACATCTGGAAAATTAGCTGTTAAGCACTAGTGTATATTCTAATTAGCTTATAATGCCGAACATCTCTGCGATGAATATATATTTTTGTTGCCGACTGCTATTTACATATTTTCAGCGATGAAGGTATAAATTACAGAGAGTGGGCACCTGCAGCAAAGGTTTGTTTCCCTTTTCATTGCAAAGGATATTCCAACTTCTCACTATCAGACAATTTTTCCTGCTTTTTTCCTGCTTTTTTCCTCAACAGTAAGGTCTGGTATTTCAGAACAAAATGGTTGTTCGAATATGTGCAAATTTCTTACCCTTTGTTTCGTAATACAGTTCGACTTCTCACGTATTGCAGTTATGTTTCAAGTCTCCATATGTAACTAAACTCTTTGTTTTGTGAAATCTCAAACATGTTTTAGGTGATTTTCATCAGATATGAGTTCAAATTGATTTTTTTTTTCAGTCCTTGATATGGTGCGACACTTGTAGCAGTATGCTTACATCCTTTTCCTTGCTAAATTGATTTGTTTGTCTTTCGTTTTGCTGTACAACTTCAGTCAGCAGCATTGATTGGAGACTTCAACAATTGGAATCATAATACGGATATTATGACCCGGGTACATATCGTTACCTATTTATGTTTTCTTAGTTGCTGGATAGAATTTTAATATCCAAGTAGGATTTAATGCAATTACGCTGACTCTCCCCCACCCCCACCCCACCAACCTGCACTGATTCCAGCCTTTTCTTGTTACTGCTTATATTTATATCTTATCGTTTATATTTATATGGTTTGTATAGTAAATCTACATGGAGTCATGGACCTTTTTGACCAAATCATTATTTTCTTAAACCGTGTTATTATCTTTGGCTGATTTTATTAAAATATACAACCATAGAAAGAAATACAGCAATAAATGTAAGTGGAGCTTATTTTGAAGTTGTACAGAGGCTCTTGTAGTTGCACAAAATAGAATGTTGTTAGACATCTAAGAACATACGAGATGATCCTCCTGTTTTAGATTTCATGATGGTTAGGAAGTGTAGCTTGATATTTGCTGCAGTGTGTAACAAAGGAATGCATCGCTCTCTCACTGTTTACGCACAACCATAAGCAAGTTAGCTCGTACTATTTTTATTGAAAGAAAGTTGATTTAGTTGGCCTAAAAGTGAATTTCGTGATTCTTAATTGTATAGAATATCTGGAACCATTCATAATAGATGAATAGATACAAGTTCTGAAATAGAATGATGATGTAAACGGCAGGACAGATTAGATCTTAGTATGCTGGTATTAGTACAAAACACCAGTTAAATTATGAGTTACAGACATGAAAAGTATGGCTATAAATATAAATCCTGCTGAGTTTTAGTTAAGAGATCCTGAACATGCAGAATTTTTGCGAGATCAAAGTGCTGACTAATGAATGACGGTTTGTGAACAGAATGAATTTGGTGTCTGGGAGATCTTTTTGCCAAACAATGCCGATGGTTCTCCAGCAATTCCTCATGGTTCTAGAGTTAAGGTAACGTCATTTCTACTAAGTGTAGTCAGTTAGTTTTATCGTAATAGAAGTCAGATAAAATTCAAAATTTCAGTTGTTTGCTCTCCGTGCTTTCTGATTTTTGCATCAATAACTTGTGTTGATCCATTTCCAGATTCGAATGGATACACCCTCAGGAATTAAAGATTCAATTCCTGCTTGGATCAAGTTCTCTGTACAAGCTCCTGGTGAAATCCCCTACAATGGCATATACTATGATCCACCAGAGGAGGTATGTTCTGTTTCCTGTCTGTTGCTCAATATTTGTTACTGGTTAATATTCTGAAGGCATTAATTTGCTTATAAATCAGTGTGTTAGTGGCCAGATTTTTGTTCTAACTAGATGGTTGTTATTTGGGACTCCTAAAGAGATGATGTACGCTGAGGCTGGGAAGTAAAAATGTTGGTTGAGCATGAATGCTTATCTCGGTGAAGTTAAGTCTTAGACCTATCTGAACATGCTTTGGAGTCAACTTATTTTCACCTTTGTGCGTTGATCTCCAAAATCAAGCAGACATTAAATACCAGAGGTCCAGAAGTGCCATGAGATAGTGTTAATACACATTCAGGAGCCAATATGTCGGTCAAGTTAATTCAATGTACCATCAAAGTTGTTGGGTTCTTTCAACTAAGTTTGGACCTATTTGGTCTATATAAGGTGGTTTCGATTGCCACATTTCCAAGATTGCTCTAAGGGATTGAATGAACTATATACAGGCTTCTTATTTACCCAGTATATAAATTATTTAGTTATAACAGTCAACAGAGAGTGGAATGTGGATGAGTCAGAGTTCTGTTAAAGAAACATGTTACATTTTGTGTCTGATTTAATCATCTTCTAGTGGTTAGTAAACATTTTGTACTTATGGATGGATAACAAATACTTTTGGTTGTATTTACAGGAGAAGTATGTTTTTAGGCATCCTCGTCCAAAGAGACCAAAATCACTGAGGATTTATGAAGCACATGTTGGCATGAGCAGCCCGGTATTGATCAATCTTTAATCTGTGCATGAAGTTAAATTTAGAGAAAGAGTGTTTCTAGGCTTAGGGGGGCCATCTTAAGAATGTGCCGATAAGGACAGTAAGTAGAAAGTGCCTGCAATTTTATAACAACCACAGATAAAATGCTACCTCTTCATTAGTTTCTTCTATATGCTATTTTTGTTGAATTATCAGTTCAATTGCAGGAGCCAAAGATTAACACTTACGCAAGCTTTAGAGATGATGTTCTTCCTCGTATTAAAGAGCTTGGCTACAATGCTGTTCAGATCATGGCAATTCAAGAACATTCATACTATGCAAGCTTTGGGTATTTTACCGGCCTATTTTTTTATCTGTCAAATTCTGGGATTAGTACAACTTATCTTCACCGATTTAGTTTTGCTAATCAACATATCAAACTTGAAAATCATTTAGTATTATACTTATTACAGTTAATAATGAGTCTATGCATGAATATTTTATCGATTGCTTGGAAATGGATTGTCATCAGTCACGTCTTTGCAATTCTGATTATAAAAAAAAAACTTTTTCTCAGGTACCACGTGACAAACTTCTTCGCTCCTAGCAGTCGTTTTGGAACCCCTGATGATCTGAAGTCTATGATCGATAGAGCGCATGAGCTGGGTCTGGTTGTTCTAATGGACATTGTGCATAGGTATCTACTCAATTTTCCTCCTTTTCTCAACATGGGAAGCTTATATAGTGTTTCAGTGTTGACAGTTCCTGTGAGAAGTGAGAGCATCCATCAGTTGCTGACAGCCTTAGGGTTATAGGCACTAGTTTCTTTAAACTGTTATCAGCTTAGATTCTCTAACTCTGCTATGCAACTATTCGAAAATTAAATTTTGATTCCTTTTTCTCTGTTTTTCCTATTTGCAATAAAAAATCTTCTGCATTTTCTTCAATATTAGTTACCTGTAATATCTTGAATTCAAAAGTCTGAACAATTAATCTTTAAGTATAGCTGCCTTGTTCAGTTGATATGGGCTAAGAGTGTCTGGTAGCGGTTTGAACCGATACAAATGCACACTGGATTTGATAATCTTTTGTCTTTCCTCCAAATCTACTGTACATAGCTCATAGTTTACGTGGAAGTTTCAAACACTTGTGGTATACGTATATCTGGAGTTTCTGCAAAGACTATTTGGTTATTTTGAACACCTCTAAAGAAGAGTGCAATTTCCATGGTTATCAAAGATTTGAGCTAGGGACGTGGTTCTTTAAGCTGCTGATATTAGTTGATCCGGATCTTGAAATATTTGTTTGTTGGTGCATTTAAATGGTGTGTTACTGAGATAATAAGTGATTTACAGTGTTGCGCAATTTTAGTGGTATCTCTTACTAAAACATCTTCTGTCACGCAACTACTCCTACACTTTTTAGTATGTTTTAGTTAATTTTGTTACACAATTTTCACTGTACTTAACTTCTTGACTTATTTTCAAGCTTTCTTATTCTAATTTATACAGCCATGCATCGAACAATACATTAGATGGTCTCAACATGTTTGATGGTACCGATAGCCAATACTTCCACTCCGGAACACGAGGATATCACTGGATGTGGGATTCTCGCCTTTTCAATTATGGAAGTTGGGAAGTATGTCTCGGTTAAATTTTTTGCACCTTTTTAGTATCACTGATTCAGATAATAAAATCCGCGCAAAGAGTATGCGAGACTAACTCTACTACTTTCTTTTCATCCAGGTTTTAAGATATCTTCTTTCTAATGCAAGATGGTGGTTAGAAGAGTACAAGTTTGATGGTTTCAGATTTGATGGTGTGACTTCAATGATGTACACTCACCATGGGTTACAGGTACGTTCAATTCTGGCTCTTGAATGTTTCTTTTCTAGTTCTTGAGTTGGTATAGTTGAAATGGAATTCTTTACAAGATTACACAATTAATTTCATCTTATCACGAAAAACTGGACGATGATAACTAGGTCAGGATAATAAACTATTAATTTGGGGTCAAGACAGTCATATCAACTTAAAACTAAGATGATTCCTTGGTCAACTAAGCCTTGAAGAAATTGCTACAGGGTAGTCGTAGAAAGTAAAAGGAGATTATGGCACTAATTAGTTTTTACGGTGTGTTCTCAACAAAAAAAAAGGGGGGTGGAGGAACAGAAGAAAAAAATAAAATAAAATTGCATAGATATTAGGTCTTGCATATTTTGTAATTGGATGGTTTTACAAGAATATTTGTACCTATAGGTATCATTCACTGGAAATTACAGTGAGTACTTCGGATTTGCAACTGATGTGGATGCTCTGGTCTATCTAATGCTGGTCAATGATCTTATTCACGGCCTCTTCCCAGAAGCAATTACAGTCGGTGAAGATGTACGTTATTTCTATCATATATTCTACTTTTGTTGATTGGGTTGTTTATTTTAACTTGCCGTGAAATGAGTCTTTTTCAGTACTTGAAAACTTATTGCCATTAAGAGATGGTAATTCTAAAATATCAAATCTCTGAATAGTTGTACTTAAAAGACAATTATGGTCCTTTTATGATGATTCTATGAGTAACATCATCATTTTGAAAAATTAAATCTTCAAAAAATAAAATGTCAACAATCTTCGAGACTAGTATGCTGTATGATAATTTTCTTAGGAACCGTGATCCAGCGATTAGGAGTCATTCAAAGAGACATTCTATTGTTTCTGAAAATCATTTTATTGGATTTTCTGATAGTCATATCTTAACAGGTTAGTGGGATGCCAACATTTTGCGTTCCCCTACAAGATGGTGGTGTGGGATTTGATTATAGGCTACACATGGCAGTAGCTGACAAGTGGATTGAAATTCTCCAGTACGATTAATTTGCTTCACAAACACATCGCTCTTTATACAGAAATTTGATATTTGAAACATTTGTTAACGCCATTACTTATTTCGTGTTTTTTTATTTGTGCCTTTTGTAGGCAGAGGGATGAGGATTGGAGAATGGGTGATATAGTTTATTCCCTGACCAACAGAAGGTGGTTGGAGAAATGTGTTTGCTATGCTGAAAGTCACGATCAAGCCTTAGTAGGTGATAAAACCATCGCGTTCTGGTTGATGGACAAGGTAAGTAAGACAAACTTTATTTTCAAATTACGAAAATACTCTGTTTACCCTGAAGTTTTTTTTTTCCTTTCTTTCTTGGTTACGGTGTGTTTACTTGTTCAGGATATGTATGATTTCATGGCAGTGGACAGACCTGCAACTCCAGTTGTAGATCGTGGAATAGCACTGCACAAAATGGTAAGGCTAATTACAATGGGACTAGGTGGAGAGGGATACTTAAACTTCATGGGAAATGAATTTGGCCATCCTGGTACGCAACAGATCCATTAATGTTCTTCATTGTCTTTCTCCATACATTATTTAACTTTGGTTTGACACTTGCTCTTTTCCCTATTTGTATGTATTAGAATGGATTGACTTCCCAAGAGGCGATCAACATCTTCGAGACGGCAGAATTATTCGTGGGAACAATAATAGCTTTGACAAGTGTCGCCGTAGATTCGATCTCGTAAGCTCCCTCCATCTCTACTAATCTAGAGGTCAGAACATAATAACACGGATCATCCATTAGTGATGAAAACGTTGTCTATTGTTGGGTTTGTGGAAAAATTACAGGGAGATGCTGAGTATTTAAGATATCATGGACTGCAAGAGTTTGATCGAGCAATGCAACACGTCGAAGAAACCTATGGTGTAAGTGCCCCATTTTACGCTAAAAAATACTAAACTACAATCAAACACACTTTGATTCAACTGTTTGTTTGTCACGTTTGGTTACAGTTTATGACCTCGGAGCACCAATATATATCGAGGAAGGACGAAGGAGACAGGGTCATCGTGTTTGAGAGGGGAAACCTCGTGTTTGTGTTTAACTTCCACTGGAACAACAGCTACACAGACTACCGCATTGGATGCTTGAAGTCCGGAAAGTATAAGGTAAATAAATTTATGGGTTAAATATTATGTAGATACCTGAACTTTAGACGTTTTGCAACGAGCTACCCGAACTTTGAAAATTCAGAACGGACTACTTCAACTTTGAAAAAGGTGCAAATATCTACCTCCGTCCAATTTTCCGTCAACTGTCGTCGGAAAGTCGTCAGAAATTGGATGGAGGTAGCTATTTGCACCTTCTTCAAAGTTGAGGTAGTCCGTTTTGATTTTTCAAAGTTCGGGTAGCTCGTTGCAAAATATCCAAATTTCAGGTAACTATTTGGTATTTAACCCTAAATTTATTATTGTTATGTATACAGTAAAGTATAAGGTGGTATGCCGTATGCATACCTGTTATTCATACTAAATCATCATCGAATATTATGGATGCCCGTTTCATTAGGTTGTCCTGGACTCGGATGCCCCCTTATTTGGTGGTCATGATAGGATCAGTCACGACGCAGAATACTTCACCGTCGTAAGTCCCCTTCCCCCTCTCCCTTCTTATATTGTGATTTACCCAGTATTATCTGCTTAATTTTATCATCTTGTTTGTGTGTATTTCCAGGATGGATGGTATGACGAAAGACCTCACTCGTTCTTAGTGTACGCACCAAGTAGGACTGCGGTCGTGTATGCATTAGTCAAGGGTGAAGAGACACACGAGATGGTCGAGCAAGAGCCGACAATGGTGGTCAATGAGATCTCCGACGAGGAGGAACCTGCCGAATCAGAATAAGACTCGTTCTCACATCCCAAAATCCAAATATCTGATGAGATGGATAGATTAAAGCCCTAGAGTTTGGCAAGGCGACCCAACATTTTGTTTACGATTGAGTCCGAGACATTTATAATATCATCCCCTTTTTACCTAAACCTTCCTCCTCGATCTGAATCAGCCTCCAGCTGAGGAGGATCTTCAAGAGGGAGGGGAGGATATGCTGAACGTGGAGCTTTTCCTTGCGATGCCGAGCTCGTCTCAGAAACGCAGCGAGGGGTCTACCACCATTCGGGCCCCCGACCCCTGTCCTGATGAAGTGGGTGCTCCCTTGCAGTCCAAGGCAGCATCAAGACCTGTGAGAGTGACTACACCTCTGTCCGCAGCTCAGACCGATCCTACATCTCTTGACATTGGTGTTAGTCTTTCTAAGGAGAAGGCTCCCTGCACCCATTCCGGTGGGGAGGCTGGAGCATCCAAAACAGACCCGAGAAGAGGAGAAAACAAAAAGAGAGGTAGAGGAGTGTTTGAGGACAGGTCGACAAAGAAGACAAGTAAGAGGGAAACCAACGAGTCTCAAACAAAAGGACCAGGGGCTCTTCCAAGGGAACCTGGGCCTGCAAGGGGGGCTCAAAGAGGAGGCATGAAGAGGTACCGAAGCAAGGGTTCTGGTGGCTGTCCCAACACAGCCACACGGACCCAATGAGCGTCCTATGCTGGAACTGTCAGGGGTTGGGGTCTCCCCTGACGGTTCGACATTTAAAAGACCTGCTGAAAGGGTTCCAACCTTCGGTGGTTTTCCTTATGGAAACCAAACAATTGGAACCCTACTGTGAGGGTATTCGTAGACAAGTGGGGATGGATGGTGCGGAATACGTTGATCCGGTTGGAGCGAGTGGAGGACTTGCTCTTTGGTGGAGAGGGGACATAGGGGTTCAGATCTTGAGGAAAGACCGAAATATGATCGACTCGGTTATCACGGGACCCGAGTTCAATGGCGATTTCAAGGCAACCTGGGTTTATGGAGACCCGATTTTTGCTAGGCGTGTGGAAAACTGGGCAATGCTGAAACATATAGGAGCACAGAGACGGGACCCTTGGTTGTGCGCAGGGGATTTCAACGATATTACGCATAACAGGGAGAAACTTGGGGGTCGGCCAAAGGACCAACACAAAATGGACTGCTTCAACGATCTTATATGCTCAATCGGTATGGAAGATGTTGGATGCAAAGGCCAAAGGTTCACATGGTCCAACAATCGTAGGGGGGTGGACCGAATCCAGGAGAGGCTCGACCGTGCCTTAGCGAACCAAGGATGGTGGTCCAGATTCCCTCGGACTCAATGCTACAGCGAGCCGGCTATAGGCTCGGACCACTCGCCTATTATTGTGCAGACTCAACCAAGAGAGGAGAAGGGGATTCGCAGATTCAGATTCGAGGAAATGTGGCTGGAGGAGGAGGGATGCTTTGAAATGGTTAGACGCGGCTGGTACGAAACGAGACCGAGCCTTCATCTCGGTCACCTAAAACCGAAACTTGAAAGCTGCAGGAGGTACCTCACTGAATGGAGCTTCCATACCTTTAGGAACAACATATCCGAGATAAACAAAGCTAAGAACCGACTTAGGGTCCTTGGGGAGAGGACCATGAGCCCGATTGACGAAGGGGAGGAGAGAGCTCTAAAGTCTAGAATTGATGGCCTTTGGAAGCGGGAGGAAATCTATTGGAGGAGTAGGTCGAGATTGCAATGGTTGAGGCACGGCGACAGGAATACGAAATTTTTCCATCATACCGCTCTAGCGAGACGTCGTCGAAACAAAATTCTGAGGTTACGTGATTCAGGAGGGGGCTGGATTGAAGGGGACAGGGGGATCATGGATGAGCTGCACATGTTCTTCTCGAATCTATTCCGTTCAGATAGGGTGGACAGAGGGGCTGTGTTTGGGGAGATGCTCTCGGGCACTCCTAGCCAGGTTACGGGTGACATGAATCGGTGGCTGACTAGGAGAGCTTCTCCGGAGGAGGTCCGATTGGCGGTTTTCCAAATGGGGGCATCAAAGGCACCGGGACCGGACGGCTTTTCTGGGGCGTTCTATCAAAGGAATTGGATCGATATCGGCCCCGACATTGTCACTTCCGTCAACGCCTTCCTCGAATCAGGTTTCATTCCACCCTTCTTAAATCAAACCGACATTACTCTTATACCTAAGATTGCTATACCTTGCTCTCCATCGGACTTTAGGCCGATTAGCCTTTGTAATTTTATATATAAGATTTTGTCTAAGGTTTTGGCGAATAGACTAAAAATCTATTTGCCAAAGCTGATTACCCCGTTCCAGAGCGCGTTTGTGTCTGGCAGGCGGATTCAGGACAGCATTCTGGTAGCCCACGAGATGTTCCACTTCCTCAAGTCGAATAGAGGACCGGTCCGACATCCTGATAGCACGGACTGCGCCTTGAAGTTGGACATGCAAAAGGCCTACGACAGGGTGGAATGGGACTTCTTGCTTCAGGTCCTTAGGAAGAGAGGCTTCGGTGATAAGTGGGTCGGCCTCATCGAAGCATGCGTTTCATCGGTCTCCTATCACATTGTTGCAAATGGAAAACGTTCAAGAGTCATTCGGCCATCTCGGGGTTTAAGGCAAGGTGATCCGTTGTCACCTTATCTCTTTATTTTGGTCGCTGACGTCTTGTCTAGGAAAATGGTCGAGCAGGTTGATTCGGGGAGGATCACGGGGATCAGACCCAATAGACGGTGCCCAGAGATTCACCATCTGTTGTTCGCAGACGACGCTCTTTTCTTCCTCCGAGGATCGGTGTCAAATGCAAGGAACGTCAAACAGGTTTTGGATGGTTTTTGTAGAGACTCGGGCCAAAGGATCAATCTCACAAAGTCTAGCATCTTCTTCAAAGCATCGGCTGGAGCTGCTGTTAAGACAAACATTGCGAACGTCTTCGGGGTGGCTAGCGTGGAGAACCCGGGCTTCTACCTGGGCCTACCGTCCGTCTGGGGTAGGTCGAGGCGTGAAGCTATGGCATACATCATGGAGCGGGTCCGAGATAAGATCAGTTCTTGGAGAAACCGGCTCCTAAACTGTGCAGGGAAAGAGGTGCTTATTAAGTCGGTTGTGTCAGCCATCCCGACTTACGTTATGAACATCCTTAAGCTCCCCATCACCTTGTGCTCGGAGATCGACTCTATGATCGCCAGATTCTGGTGGGGGGCTCCGAACGGGGACAAGAAGGTTCATTGGAAGAAGTGGTCGGTTATGACCAAGGCAAAATCCGATGGTGGCTACGGATTCAGGGATGTCCAGGCTTTCAACGCGGCGATGCTCTCTAGCACGGCCAACCGACTTATGGCTGATCCTGAGGCCCTTTGGGCAAGACTCTTAAAAGGTCTTTATTTCCCTAATCGTAATCTTATGCAGGCGACCAAGGGAGGACGGGCCTCGTGGGGGTGGTCGAGTATCTTGATCGGGAGAGACGTGCTAAAACAGAACGGAGTCTGGACCGTTGGCGACGGAAGGACTATTCGTCCCTTTCAGGATGTTTGGATCGCTGATTTGCAGGGGCAGGTGTTAAGGGTCAATCCAGTGGCTCAGCCGATCCAGAACCTTCGTGTTGCGGATTGGATCGACCCGTCTACGTCCTCGTGGAGGGAAGATCTGGTGCGCGACGCTGTCCACCATGATGATGTAGAAGGAGTGCTGCGCCTTGACATTCCCCTGGCAAACCGACCGGACTCCTTTAGGTGGCCCTTCACTCGGTCGGGTCAGCTGTCAGTGAAGACTGCTTACCATGTTATCCTTAATGGGGGAGGGGTGCAGCCAGCAGGGGGATCGCCCACATCGGTCTGGCACGAGATTTGGAAAGCACGGGTGCTGCCTAAAATCAAAGCATTCACTTGGAGCCTCGCGTCAAACGCTCTTGCTGTCGGGGCGAGCCTTATTAGGCGCGGGATCCAGGTATCACCTCTTTGTTGCTCTTGTCAGGTGGTGGAATCAAGGGAACACCTGATTATGGGATGCCCGTGGACCAAGCATCTCTGGCAGCGGGTCTTCGGATCAGACGTTGACACATCCGACATTGCCGACCTGGACCTTTGGTTTGCTGGTTGGCTTCCTGCAGCCAATGGTGCCCGTGGTTCAGCTGATGGTAAGCTTAGATGGTCCTTGTGTTTGACGGTCTGTTGGGTCATTTGGCGAGCAAGGTGCCAACTCATTTTTCAGAGTCGGGCGCCAGTGGTCGAGCTGTTGGCAAGGGAAGTCCATCGCATTGCTGCTGAAGGAGTAGGAAGTTTGACAGCCTTACCTCAAGCTGCTTCCTGCAGGGTCTCGCAGCCATGGACCGCACCGAGCTTGGGATCGATCAAAATCAATGTCGACGGGGCATGGAACGCGGGATCGAATGTGGGAGGGGCGGGAGTCATCGCCAGGGACCACAACGGGATGGTCTTGGACGGATGGCTCGGGAAGATAGCGGGGGCGTCGGTGGAGGAAACCGAGGCCCGTGCAATTTTGGAGGCCATCAAGCTTGCCCGGAGAAATGGTTGGTCTAGCATTGTCATTGAATCAGATGCATCCGTGGTAGTCGACCAGCTTCATCGGGGAGGATTTTTTTGGCGAATCGACACAATTTTGTCTAATATTTTAGAGTTGGCGAAAGCCATTTTGAGTGTTGATATTATAGCTATACCTAGATCCGCAAATTGTTGTGCGGATTGGTTAGCAAAGCAGGCAGTCTTGGGGTTGAGTCTTGTAGATTGGGTCATTCGACCTCCAATCCCGTTATTACAGCTTATTCTAGCGGATAGTCGTTGCAACAGCAACTTTTTGAATACCGAATGAAATTCTGTTTTTGAGGCCAAAAAAAAAAAGTCAGTAAATATGCATGGTGTGCTTGACCAGAAGAGAATAATATAAGACAGGAAGAAGGAGAATCCTATGTAAATGTTAGAGAAGAGAAAAACCTCCCACACCTATATTATATTATATCATATTGATTATTGCTACGGTCCAACACCGGCTATGATCGGACAAAACAATCCCCGACCGCATCTGACACGCCTCTCCCTAACACGTGCGAAATTTGGATCAATGCATGGGACTCCTTTTGTGAATCCACCCAAGGCGGTGCAACCATTATATTTACGACACATGCATACAAAGAAAAAAAAAACAATGTTATATCGGGTAGGTACATCATATGTCTCACTCTGCAGGTACATGTGTATTTGTTATATAGAGATCATGATGAACATCGATAACTATTTTTAGGAGTGGTTCAGTTACATATTACAACGCAAGATAATAAAGAATGTTTTAATTACCACAAAAGTTAACGACATGTTTATTACATGGAATAAGAATGAGTAATTAAAAAAATGTTTTTGTTTGAAATGAAATAGGAATGTATAATCAAATATTTGATTGATTAAATAATATATTGAAATTAGGTCAAATGATATTATAAATACTAAAAATATAATATATTACATATTTTAGAAAAAATGAAATAAAATAATATTAATTGAATTAATTACGGAAATATATTTATATTTAGGCATTTTCATAATTAACTAATGGTTGAAGGTAGCTTTGTTATTTTGGATTTTACTTATTATTTTGAAAAATTCTGAAACAATTATTTTATCCAGAAACAAAAGAATGACTATTTTTAGAGCTTTTCAGAAATTTAATTCATTTTTCTGTAAATTTGTTCAACAAAACAACAGAATATAAAATAATACGAATTTTATATTTTAATACCTTCTCTATTTAATCAACCAGACACCTCCTGATAGTTTACGGTGTTTATAGAGGATTGGTAAGATATTTGAGATGCATTCTTGATGACTAAAGTAATCATTATCCCAACTACGGGGGTCTACTAATATAATTTACCAAACATCATAATCTATGTAGCGTAATGTGAGCAAATTCTACAACCACACCGTACCAATTTACGATTCAGTTGAATTATCAGACTTTTCATCGACCGTATAAGTTGGCACAATAACCTTTTTTCATGAAATAAAACCCTATAAAATACAAAAAAAAAATCACGTCAAAACCGTCCAACGAAGTAAAGAACAAGAGACATGTATCTGCGTTAATGACGTGTCGGTTCTGCATTCCATGGACATTGTTCGGTTGTTGTTCATTGAGTCTATAAATAATGTGGTCCGCCCTTCAATTTTCTTCTGTATTTTTCTACCATTATTATTATTATCGTTTTTCTTATGGTTATTCTAATCACTAAACAACGCGTGTGCTGCTACGATGCGACAGGTTTTGTCTCTTATTTGATTGAAGAAACGATACATATACATAGAGACACTTCTAGATCACATGCTAGCTCAGTGTATGCAACGTAACTCGAATATATATAGTATGAATTGCATGCATAAGCATCAATAAAGTATGACTGTCTTTTTTTTTTTATAGCTATTGAGTTCCATGAAAGACGATTATATATATGATATGCAAAGTAGACGGGTCGGACTGGTCTTGGAGACAGAACTGAGATCGAGACAAAATTTCGATCTTGATATCTGGAGGAGTAAGACCGACTTTGGCTAAAAAATTCCGTCCGAGTCGGTCTTGCTTGACTCGGACCGGTCTCGGTCTTGGATCGAAATTTTTGGTAAAAATAAAATCACCAGGATCAACCAAAAAAAATCACTAAAGTTTTGGTTTTGAACCCTCTCGCTTCTCGTATTCTGTCGCACTTCCCTTATGAAACCGATCCAAGGGTTGTTGAATGCTTCAATGTCATGAATTACTAGTGTTTCAAGGGTTATGCCACGAATTTCTAGGATTTTCTTCAAGGTCCGGCCGGTCCGGTCCTAGTCATGCTTTTGGAAGAAAACCCCCCGAAACTGAGCCCGACCTTGAAGGGAAAAAAACTCGCTCGGTCTTTGTCCTAGTCGGGTTCGGTCCTAGTCGGGCCAACCTCATATCGGTTTTGTCGGAATTTCGGTTCAGCCAGTCTTTTTTTATCACAACTAACGCAAAGATTTCAATACATTCCATAATTAGAAACAAATATTATATTACTTTGAATGATAAGCTAGGATAATGTAGCAAATATTACTAGTAAAATAACTAGGTGTGCTGCATAATATTTGGATATTAGCTAAATAAGTCATATATGCACATAATATTACCAATTATAATATATACGTTTACTGGACAAACTGCTATCATGGTACACCATATTTCACCCACACCCCTTTTTTGTGGGTGGACGTGCATTGCATTGATTCCTGAAATCAGGAAAATACAGTACGTACATACATATACGTATATATAGCATATAAAAGTATGTACAAATTTTTGCATGGTATATTACATCGTGATTCGTAGTTATGTATAGTTATCCAATAAAGCTATAATATTTATGTTTTTCTTCATACAAGTGCGCCCTAACCACCCCAGATATTTTTATGTATTAATGGTATACACAAAGCTACCTACCTAACATTTTGTAGATGACAAAAAAGAAAAAAAAATCTCTTCTTGTCGGAACACATAATTGATATCTAAAAACCTATTAGGGTTTTTCAAATTACTAGGGATCATCAGCTCCTACTATATATATACATATATACATATATATATATATATATATATATAATGGGGCATTCAACTTCAAATTTGAAGGCATTGTATTATGTGATCCACGGTGAAAAATACTGGCGTGGGTCAGTTTGAGCACTTACGAAAGAACACGCACTTTCTAAATAATAAATTCACATAAATTTGAATTAAAGCTGACCTGAAAAAATATGTACAGTACGTCCTGTATAAGAGATTGTACCAGTTCAATCTCGCTTTATTATTGGGTATCGGAATTAATATTGTTTTTCTACATTTTGAGTTTATCAGTTATGGAGGGTGTAATCGCAAAACAAATGTAGAATTAATACCAAAATATGTAATATATATATATAAGATGAAGAAAGAATAAAATTATATAAGGTGAATATATATTTTTATAAACAAATAAATATATTTTGAATGTAAAAGAATGATGTGTTAATGTGTGGTAGATATGAGTGTCAAAACGGGTCATGGATCGACTCATGGGTCGTGTCAGGGATTCCCTGATTCAAACACGACCCGTGTAATATTATGTGTCAGTTTTTGAAACTCAAACATGACTCACGAGTTGATAGATTAACCCACCGGTCAGAATGACCCTTCAGAAATGGAAATGATTGGATCAGACTGACATGTTTGACCCATTTGACCACCATTTCAATAAAAACCAGAAACAAATTGACTAAGAAAACACTATTTTTGCAAAATGCATACAATTCAGTATTATGATTTAATATAATATATAAATAAGACGGATGACCGATTCACTTGTGAATCAAGACTTCTTATCCAAACACGATCCGTGGCGGTCACACAAACTAAGGGCTAAGATGCGCAAGACCGTCGGTCATGCTGCTAGTGGCCAAATATAGGTGGCTTGTCCGTATCGGATTCCGATCCGCGTAGTGCCCACGCCCATCTCTCTTTCTTGCAGTTGGCCTTTCTTTTGGGTCTCCCTCAAGGCCTCAATATATGTAGTGACACGTAGCTTCACGCGCCAGAGTCAGACACTACGGTCACTACTCAATAGCCAGTAGCCTCTATCTTGGCCTGTGCGAGTCGGCTGGCTTTAAAACGTTGTCGTTTTGCTATTTGACAAACAGAGTTACGTGATCTAGTATTCAGTTGTAAACGTAAACCCTCTATTCCTAATGTAAAGTATTTTGACTATCAATCATTTTGTATATAGATGGTAAAAAAAAAAAATCATTTTGTATATAATATATAATAATAAAAGATAAGTCACCAAATTTTAATTAACGACCTTACGTTTTCAGCATAGTCATGGGCACCCCAAACTTTTGATAAATTGCAAATTTAAAACTGAAAAAATGTAATTACTTTCATTTTAACCCTTTCAAATATTACATTTATCTTTTATTTTTTTTTCTAGTTTTGTCCATACTTTTAATTATGTATGTTTCGTCCATGCATATGTTCACCTATGATTTAGGTAATGATGTAATTAATGCATACCAACGTAATTAAATTTGTCGCTCTTTATCAGGATCGTAAATTTCATCCAATTATTTCCAAATTAGAATTTTCTAAGATATTAAAAAGGGTTAAATACCAAGTAGCTAACTCTATGAACATTTTGCAACGCGCTTCTCGAACTTTGAAAAATCAAAACGGACTATCTCAACTTTGATGAAGGTGCAAATAGCTACCTCCGTCAAATTTCTTACTATTTTCCAACGACTTTCTGACAACAGTTGACGGAAAATTGGACGGAGGTAGCTATTTGCACCTTCTTCAAAGTTGAGACATCCCGTTTTAAATTTTCAAAGTTCGTGTAAATCGTGACAAAACGTTCAAAGTTTAGGTAATTATTTGGTATTTAACTTTATAAAAAAAAAAAAGAGAGTAAGAGTATATTAATAAGGCAAATTTAATTACGTCTAACCAACGCCGGTCCCATGCCGGAACTACACAGTGAGATGCATACATAGTTAAAGCTGCCATTAGTACTGTGTTTTCTTTCTTGTTCAAATTTTAGTTTTTTCTATTTATTTAACAATAATAATAATAACAATTTATTCTACAAGTACCAAAAAAATTCAAACTACTATAAATATATATATTTCTTATGAACGAGCTTTATATACACGGTCATTAATGCACCATGCAGGGTTGAAAATTATGGTCACGTTTACAAAATACTCCTCACATCCATAAACACAAAATATAAATCAGTAAAAGCTTATCGTAAGTTATTATTGGAGAAGAAATACTAAAGTGTACACTAAAAAAGAAGTGAAAAAGGTTTTAAAAAAATAGATATAAGATACTAAAAAATAAAAACAAACACTAATGTACTACTAATTATTTATTATTTCCTTTTAATAAAAATCATTTTTTTCCTTTTAAATAATAATTATTTATTTATTATTACTGCTATGGATTATGAATAGGTGCTTGTAGTCTGCAATCCTACAGGTCGAACAAAAGTAGTTTTTTTTAAAGTATGTATTTTATTAAAAAAAGTAAGTATACAAACTAAATATTTTGAAAAATAGATATACGCGCACCCTGGATAGCGCGTATTGGACATACGTGCACCCCTGGGTGACAACTATGAATAGACGTCACTTTGAAGTAATGTATGATGCAATTGTTTTTTTTTTAATTAGTTTTTTTTTTCGATAATAACGACTCGATATTTAATTAAAAATAAAATTATGTATCTGTTAAAATTTTAAAAAACATCATAGTAAGTAGATATTTTAATTGCGATTCAAATGATGCAAAAAATATTACATTTGGATTTACGGATTGACTGAACGGTCTGCCGTAAGTTGAAATATGAAAAAATTTACTTAAAAAATTAGAACTCAGAACATGTAAGTCCAAACTCAACACGGTTAATGTCATTTATGTCGTAATTCAATTATCTATCTAGGGTAATTTTTTTGATTGGAAATACAGTGATTTTGTAACCTAATATCGTTCGGTTTATAATTTGACCAATATAATTAAATGCATTAGGTGATAAATTTAATTATGTACTTACTAAAAAAAAAAAAATTACGGTGCGTAGATAATTTAATTACGAATTAAATGACACTAACTATGCGTTATTTTTTTACTTTTAGACTGACTGCATAATACGATACGTAAAAAACTCTACAAATGATACAAAAACTTCCAAATAGTATTTTAAATAGTAAATTTCACTGTTTAAACAGTACATTTACTGTTTTATTCAAGGTCGGTCCAGTCCGGTCCTAGTCGAGCTTTTGAGAAAAAAGTCAGAGACCGACCTTGAAGAAAAAAAAACGTTCGATCAGTTTCGATCCTAATCGGGCCGATCTTGTTAGAAATTCGATCCAACAATTCTTTTTTATCAACCTTGATTATTATATAAATTAATAATACAATAACACCAACAATAATATATAATAACACTCTTCTTCAACCTAGATCCCAAAATCACACAGATTTTAAACCAGTGAGGAAACGAACTCTCCTCCTTCCTTCCTTTCTTCTTCCCTCTCGTATCTTTCAACGTACACATATCCTTTTCAACCCCTTCCTCTCCAGGAGTCTTTCTTTATAAGCTCTTCAACTCCTTTTCTCCTTCAACGGTGCTGAAATCCACACACAACATAATCATCGTCCTCTGTTTCTTGATCATTCAACTTTGACTCTGTTATCTGTTTGTCTGTGTTTCCAATGATGCGTCAAAAGCTACTGCACGAGCTCCTCGATGAAGACCAAGAGCCTTTCTTCATCGGCACCATTATTAAGAAGAACCAGAACCAGTTACAGATCAAGAAGCCCAAACCCATCTCGCAGCCGACAAGGCTCGCCGGAAACTTGTGTAAAAATTCTTGTTTTTTCACACTCCCCGAATCGCCGGACCCAAGGAAGTCTCCGATCTGCTTTAGCGTTCACCGGTCTCCTAAAAGCCCTAACAACATCTTCCTCCACGTTCCGGCAAAGACAGCGTCTCTGCTTCTGGAGGCCGCGATGAAGATACAGAAGAATTCCGCGGCCGCGAAGAGGACGACAAAGCAGCGGCGGTTCGGCCTCTTCGGCTCTCTGCTTAAGAGACTCACCCACATTAGCCCCCGCAGCGGCAGCAGTAAAACCAAGAAGAGAAGCGTTGAGTCAATAGCTGCTAGCTCTTGCCGTAAAACCAGTGGCGGCGACGTGTCCATCCGAGGCATCTATGGAAATCACGACAGCTCCGATTGGAATGTCGAGATATTGTCAGACGGAGACGATCTTGTCGGAGTTGACGAGATTGACCTTATGATTCGTGATGCAGAATTTGATTTTTGTCATGAGAGTCCTTTCCGATTTGTTCTTCAAAGAAGCCCTCCTCGCTCTTGCCCCCAAACGCCAAACTTGCCGTCTTCTCCGGCCACATCTCCGATCCGCCACCAGTTCGAGGTATGTACATCCTCGCCGGAAAGTGCTAAACCACCATAATATATATATATATATATTCTTTAATAATTGGTTGATCATTAATTAGCTTTGCTTCACTGTAAAGTACTTTAATAAACCTCACCAACATGACACCACAATCCCTCAAATCAACCTACTATAATAAGAGGAATTGTCCGGTAACTGGGTAAGAAGAACTTAGCTTTGGTATTCCATAAAGTTGTGCTTTTAAAAAAAATAAAAGGAGATTGGAAGGTTTTTGTACTTTCTTTGCATGCAACAAAATTATGAATTAGTTAATATTATTTTCCCTTAAATAACGACAAGATTTGTCCTTGTTTTGTCTGGTCTTCTCTTCCCATTAATAAAAATCCGACAAAGAACCCCATTCTAGGTGAAATTTCTCCATTATGGTCCAATTTTTAATCCGATTAAATTAGTCAATGTCGTCCTCTCATCTGCAAGTAGAAGAAAAAGAATCTAATTAATCAATTTGTGAACTATCAATATTCAGCAGCAGCTTGGAAGGAATAATATCTCCACCGATACAGAGAGCTTGAAGAAGCTGACGTCGGATGAGGATGAAGAACAGTTCAGTCCAGTTTGCGTACTTGATCCTCCTTTCGAGGACGACGAAGACGACGAGGCACATCAACATGAACATCATGGGGCCAACAAGGACGAAGCTTTCGATTATGAATGCAGCTACGCTATCGTACAGAGTAAGTTCAAAATCATTCCTTTTCTTCTTCTTCTTTTCAAAATCAATATTTCATTTTTACACCTTCTCTAACTCTAGCTGTGTGTAATGCTCAATGATTCTCTTTTATTTTAACATGCATTTTTGTTGTATGGTCCTTATCAATGAACCAACTGGGGTATGCTATTAAAAATCTCTTCTTTTTGTTCCATTAAGCCTGAAATGATTGAGCTGATCTTTGGACCTGTACTCCCAGAATCTGTGGTGGGAGCCATTTATAGATTGCTTTTCCTATGGACCCATCTACATCTACGTCTCGTTATTGCAGCCACCTTTCATTTCTTACTTGACCCATGAAATATATTATTATTATTTACTAATGCTAATATATAAGATCAAGTTGTAGTGGTATTCAAATTTTATTCAATCAAATTGGAGAAGTCTAGTTATGGCTCTAGTCTGTAAAAGCTGTCCCATGTCCTTTTCTTGAATGTCTGTCCTATCTTGTGCTGCTGTCCGTGAGCTCCTTCAGCCTTTAAAGTTTAAACCAAACCCACCCGGCTCATCGGCTATCCTCCTTTTGCTGTAAATTTGGTTACTTTTTAAATAATATAGAGCAGGAAATTACATGTAAGGTGCCTTTTTTTAATCTCCATTAGTAAAATTCCAAAATTATTTGAAGTATTTAGTAATGCTACTGCTTGATATACTGTTTTTTAGCTTCATATTGTAATACTGTATTTCTAAATTAATGGTTCATTGTTCTCTTTCCAGGAGCAAAGCAGCAGCTCCTTAAGAAGCTCTACAGGTTTGAGAAGCTCGCAGAGCTTGACCCGATCGAGCTAGAAAAAAGAATGCTAGAAGAACAAGACAGTAGTGATGAAGACAGTGCTAGTGCTAACGAAACAGATCGTTATTACAAGGAACCCAACAATGGCGTTTCTTCAGTCACGCAAGTGTTAGAATCGAGCTTCCACCACCCGAACAGCGTCCCGGATGGCATGAAGAAATTGGTGACGGATCTCGTTGCAGAAGAAGAACGAATGCAAAGAGATTTGAAGAACAGGGACATGGTGGCAAGAGGGGTCTGCAGCAGGCTGGAGACATGGAAGGAGGTGGATTTAGACACGATCGACATGATGGTAGACCATGATATGAGGAGAAATGAAGAGGGTTGGGTTAGGAGGCCAGATCAAGAACAGGTCACTGAGGCTGCTGCAGAGATTGAAGTTGCCATATTTGGGGTGATGGTGGAGGAACTTGTTGCTTCGATCTAGGGTTTCTCAACTGAATTCATCGTGACTTAGTAGGGAATTAATGTAAAGATGGATCTGATCGAGTACGTAGTACAGTTTGACAATCTTAACTTGGTAATTATGAAGATGATCATCATGAATCACTATCGGAGAGACAAATAACGGCTAAAAAATGTGTTTTTATCAGCTGAAAAATTCAGTTGTTAAATTATCACGGCTCAATTGAAGTGTCGAGGCAATTATCACGGCTCAATATAAAATGAGTCGTGATAATTTCCGGCCCAAAATTAAAAGTGCCGCTAAAATAATTATGACGACACTTTTGGTTGAGCCGCCATAAATAAATATATTTTTTAAAATTCATATTTTTTTGCGGCTCATATAAGTGATTTTTTTATTATAGACAAATAATTAAATGTTAACTGCATTTGTTATTGAGTCGTTAAAAGTAAAATAAAGGTAACGACGGGGTTATTTGAGCCGTAAAATTGAGTCGTGAAGTTTAGCCGGTAAATGCCCCTTCTCGCATAGTGAATGATGGGGATAAGTGATTGTTAATCAAGCTGGTCATGTGTATAAGCATGACCTTGTAATTGTAAGGACATAAAATTAGGCATTATATCATTCTAATACACCCTATAAAAATTAAAAATGTCAAAGTCATTTGTATTGTTAGGATTGATTATCTATTCAGATAAAGAAATCACTTAGGATTTAGAAGGAACCTCAGTTTTTCTAGAGAGAAAATGAAGAAGAGAAACTCAGATTTTCGTGGTAACACCAATAGGGTAACCTACACGCGGTTTGACTTTTGTATTAATGATGGTTACTGTTACAAAATACGTATACATTGAGAAATACAGTACAGTACAGTCTATTGGTTCGGGGCACTGCACTGAACCCCGCCTTCGTGTGGAGGGCGGGAGCCCCCCACACACCCCGGCAAACACGTACATTCAGACTCCAATACCTAACATGTATTTGGCCAAAAAAAATATACCTAACATGTATTTCCTTGTTCATAAAATATCAGGAAATTCAAATGAAAGAAATAATTGAAAATGAAAAATGGGTGTCGGCGTTGCACTTATTTATTTCCATTTTTGTTATCTTGAAGCTGCTTGACAGGGACCGATCCTCCGATGTCCACGATTCGGACCTTGAACCGCTCGTTCTTAAGATGATCACCGTCCACATCAAGTCCCCTCGTATTATTCATGATTTCATCCACTGCATCATCGTCATCATCAGACTTATGATATCCTCTTTTTAGGTGGAGATAATCTGTTACTTTGGTGTGTCTTTTGGAAAATTCCCTTACTTTGGCGGGGAGCTTCTCGATCAACTCTTCAATGGCGTCCATTATCACCTCCTGCACAGCAGCAGCTATTCCATTTTCTGTCTTCTCGGAATCATCATCTTCTCTGTCGTAGCTGTTAATGGGTGCCGTGGGCTCCAGGAATTCGATTCGAGGAGATAAATTGGTTTCATCGACAATCGTGCTAGCAGAACGTGAATACGAACTCATCTTCTTGCTCTTTAATACGGATATTTTGAAGCATTTGATCGCACGCTATTTATATAGGGAAGCAATAACAATAACAGAAACCCCTAGACCAGACAAAGTCAACAGGAAATAGTCTTGCGGCTTTTGGACTGAGTCGTTAATTCGCACGCGTGTAATTGGGTTGACTTGACGGTGCTTCGTAGAAGAGTGTTTTTTTCATGGAAAGTTAAGTTCAGCACAGCTTGATTCTCCACGTAAAAAGTCTAAATGTTTGATTAATCTATTTGTAAAAATAAAAATCTGTAAGACTATAATTTCTTATTAGTTGTCTTAAGGTTTCCATATGTTTGAGTTATGTGATCGGATTGTACCCGTATATTATTTCTTGGTACTTTATGTTTTCATAATGTTGTTATTTAGTCCAAATTACTGTTGCCGTCAAATTTAACTAACAGAATGTTGATTTGACACTAGTGTAGCGCTGATGCAGCGGATGGAAAATAAAAATAAATATGAAAAAAAAAATCAATAAAAAACTTTATATATTAATAATTTATTTATTTTTAAAAAAATGAAAATGAAAAAAATAAATCTAGGGTTCGACCCTTAGGGTTCAATTGACCCAACCAAGGGTCGAACCCTAAGCTGGGTTGGACACCACCAGGTCGCCTGACCTGGGCGATCAGGTCCGGGTCAAACCCAGCCCTGGGTTCAATCCTGTCTGGGTCAATTGTGGATCCCAAGGGTAGTCCTATTTTTTTTATAATTTTCTTTTAATTAAATATTATATTATATATTTACGTGGCACTGACGTGGTATTGGCATGGATCATTTAATAGAATACTGTAGGACAACATCCTCCAAACATAACAGACTATTTTACCACAAAAAAAAATATATGGCACCATCCGATAAAATGACTCAAACATATGGTATCGTTTGAGCTATTAACCCTTTTCTTAATTATCAAATAAATTACAATGTTTTTTTTTGTCATAAAAAAAGGAATGTGCTATTAGTTGTGATAAACTCCACTCCGCTACGGAATGTCCGGGCTTTTGTCCCACGGTACTCAAGCTTCCACTAGGAAACCAATTGGCCCGTCAACGTAGCACCACGAGTCCGTTAGACCCAAGTTGTAATTCTTTCCCCTTTTTTTCGAGGGAATTTTAACTCGTGACCCCGAACCAAACCACTTGGGAGTTAGCGTTTTTAACCATTAGACAAGCACCGCCTATTGTTACCGCGCTAGATTACTTCGCTTGTATAGAAGATGCAAAACTATCATGCTCCCAAGCGTCGCCTCCACCGCCGTCCAATCGTGGAGGGCTCAGAAGCATCCCTTCAGCCATGTTCATCAGAACGTTCGGCATGTTAAATATCATGTCTTCGTCCAGGAACTCGTCCACGTATGGAGCCGCCTCCACCGGTGCCGCCACTCTAGGCTGCTGAGAATGATAGGATGAAAGGGCATCGTCGGCAGCCCCCAGAGCGGCAGCAGCGCTCGCTGCCGCTGCCTGAATATCTTTCGCCGAGGTAGAGGCGGGGACAGGCAGTGAAGGTCCCCAGCTGGGGAAGTTGAGCTCCGCGTCCTGGCCTTTCAAGGACCGGGCCGCCACGTCGTAGGCCACTGCCGCCATCTCTACAGTCGGAAACGTCCCCAACCATATCCTCTTTGGCGACCTCGGCTCCCGAATCTCCGACACCCATTTTCCATTGCTCCGGCGCCGAACTCCCTTGTACACAGTGTGACGCCCCCCGCCTCCCCCACTTCCGGTGCCCCCATTGTCATTGCTACGCTCACCGTTTGACCTGTGGGAGTTGGAGTAATACATTTTGCAGAAGAGAGGTGGTGAGTTTGAAGCAGATAGTCTTTGGAGAAGCCATTTTATGGGGTAGGCTTTGGGAGGGATAAGGTCGGAGATGGTAGTGCAGACCAGTTGGGGATGAACGGAGAGCAGGGATGTATTAGGGTTTCGGCTGTGTAAGACAGCTCTGGTTGTGTCGAGAAATGGGTTGGAATGGGATTTCGAAGAGCAGATATAACTTCAAACTTGCATAAGCGAGCGAGAGAGAGAGGTTGGTGGTGATGTCTTTTCATATGTAAGTGTTTGTGTCTGTTGGGATGAACAAACGGTGAAAAGGTACAAGGTGGTGTCGGGAATCAACTGTCTTTCTATCTCAGAATAGTAACTTGTAGTGTGGTGTGGGTGTAGCAATATCGAAGAACAATAATATAGTGAGAAATTTCGCTAGAAAATAACAAACTTTATTGTCAATTACTAAATTTTGGTATCGATTTTGTTGAGTCATGCAGTGTCGATTTGCAAACATCCATGTCTCGATCCTTCACCTACCCTGTCCACCCCGCGTATATGCATATAATTTTCAAGGAAAACTATCCAACTTATACCCGAACTTGTATGTGATTAGCAAGTAACTAATTTTTTTTTGTAGCAAATAGTTGCTTAACTTTCTTAATTAATAAGCAAATAGGTACCTACCGTTAATTTTCGTTAAGAATAAACGAAAAATATCACGTGAGGAGCAAACAGATACCTAAATTTACACAAATGATCAAGTAGGTACCTGAAATGGTTCAAACACCGGTTCGGTCGAATCACTTTATTTTTTTAAAAAAATGGTTTATATACCAAACACATGCATATGACTCAACTCTAGACGTTCTCGATGCATCAAGAAACACTCCGAGAACGTCTGGAGTTGAGTCATGCATGTGTTTGGTATATAAACCCTATTTTTTAAAAAATAAATAAATAAAGTGATTCGACCGAACCGATTCTAAACCGGTTTAGGTACCTAATTGCTCATTCGTGTAAGGTCATGTACATGTTTGCTCCTTACGTGATATTTTCTATATATTTTTAACGAAAATTAACGGTAGGTACCTATTTGTTAATTTTCATAAGTTCAGCTACTTAGCTACTACAAAAAAAGTTTAGGTACCTACTTGATAATAACGCACAAATTCGGGTACCAGTTTGGTAGTTTTCCCAATTTTCAAAAGACCTAACATTCAAAATTTTATGAAAGTGGGAAATTACTATTTTTAAATATATTTTTAACTCAAGTTTTTTAAAAATAATTCATGTTTTTTAATATAAATGTTACGATAGAATTTTACTTCAAATTAACAGACCACACTTCAAAGTACAAACAAAGTCATAATTAGAAGGAGTCAATCATTAAAGGCGCAAATCAACAACGAGAACTCAACCTTTTCAATCTCTTTCTTCTCCTCCAACCACAACCGGCTGTCCAGCCCGCTCCTCCGCCGCAGCATGAACACGGCACAGCCAACCCTCGGCCAGGAGAACCAATCATGAACGTCCCACATCATGTCTACCAATAGCCCGTCCACGAATATAGTCTGGTTCCCTCGAAAATTCCACCTCAGACGACGCACTTCACACATTCTTTTCTGGTCAACAAACACAGAAAGACACGATCCGATGTCGATTCCCTCGTCGGAGCGACGGCACCTGATCGCAATATCATGAGTCTTTCCCGATTCGCTGAACTGGACCTTCGAGGCGTACGAGGTTCCTCCTACAAAATGTTCGGTTCGAGAGATTATCGCGAATTTCGGACGTGGCGGCTGGAGACAGAGATCTTGCTCGGTCTCTTTGTCTCCAAGGATCAGAACCACCTTGGACTCTGCCATGACGATCACGTAAAACCCTGAAGATGGTTCCGGACCGTTATCGAACCGAGCAGCAGTCAGGTCCCAAAAGACTTCGATCTTGAGGTTGCAGGAGTTGAACTGTTTGGTTCCTTTGATCTTCTGAAACTTCCTAGGGTTCGTCACGGCACCGGAGGCGACAACTCCGATGATTAGGCCTTGTCCGAGGAAGCTGTTCCGCCATATTAAGGTAACGTGGACGTGGTTTTGTGGCTGCGAGTGCTCGGCTCTGTAAATGGTGGTGATTTCGATGGGGGGTGAGGGAGACAAGATAGGGTTTGGAAAAGAGCCGCCGTGGCCGGTTGATTGCCCCGAGCAGTACGAGTCAGAGACTCTTATGGCGTGATCGTTGTAGCACGTGGCAATACTCCTCATCTTTGTCGTCTTTATGAACAAGAAATCTCCGATCAATATGGAAATACAAACGAAGCATAAGATGGAGAATAATATAGCAACTGTGCTTTACCTATGGAAGAAGAAAACGGACGACGATAGCACTTCTCTCTCTTGTTCTTGTTTCTCTCTCTCTACTCTCTAGGGTTCATGCCATTGGTCTGGTTAGGAAGATGAAGAAGAAGAAGAAGCATCCATGGTATATATGTTATATAGAACAGCCATGGGGACAATAAATTAATGTTTTGTTTCCTTTAAAACTTCAAAGAAACTTCTTTAATTGTCTTGTCCAATTCCTCAAAGCTTGCTTATCTTATTAGTACTGCCAGTTCATAGGTAATGAGTAGAGGTATCAACAAAAATTGATGGGTGTTGAGTGTTGACCCTCATGATCACCTGCCTTTCTCCTTTATTAAGTTTCGCTTTCACCCTAATTATAATGAGTTATTACATATACTAGACCCCGGCACACGCTACGCGCGTGCACATTGTCGTCGTTGGTCGTGCGTGAAGTCTTACGAGAACATGATCAACCCGACTCCTAGATAATACAAGAGTTTATTTTCTATCAAAATTATAAACTCTAATAAAACAAGAGAGACAAAACCTTCTATTTAAATCTTTTCATGCGATTAATTGACCAAGAGAGTCAAACCATCTCCTGCAATATTTATTTTTTTATTTTAAGAAAAAAACTCTTAATGAATGCCTACATTAGTGAATGTTACAGTCCATTGAACCAATGGATGAAAGACACGTATTAGATGCTGACATATAGGTGGACCATGAGATTAAAAATGGTATTGCTTAGATTCACCTACTACTACCCAACTAAATCACTGTCCATTGTCCATACATCTGACCAAGTAGGGTGGGGAATGTAGGAAAAAGGACTACATTATAATAATTAATAAAAATTATGAATATGAAACATTAAAGAGAAAGAAAAAAAAAGCATTGAAAAGACGTAGAATGGAAGATATATATATATAATGGGTTAATTGTCAAAGTACCCCTAAAGTTTGGTCGAAATTTAAGAATTCTCCTTAAAATTTAAAATCTCCCATAATATTAAGAAATGATGAAAAATTCCTCCTAAAAGAGCATCTGACAATGGAGGATTTTGCATCATTTTCAAACATTAAGGGACATTTTAAACTTTAAGGGGGATTCTTAAATTTCGGTCAAACTTTAGGGGGCACTTTGACCATTTACCCATATATATATTCGAACATGAACTGATAAATACATTAATAATCAATAAGTAACGGATAACAAAAAAAATAATACATAAATATAAATGTATGAAAAGAAATAAAGTTGTTCAAAATGGGGTTCAGACCTCACATTTTATAGCATAATCTATTATATTTATGTGTAAATACATATAATATACATGTATGTAATATATAGAAAACGGGGACATTGAGTCCCCATTGTATACTATCTGCACTTTGTGTGAATAGCACAATAGGAAAAATACATAAATTAGGTTATATAGAACATTTGCAATAATTCTATGTATTACTTCATAATATTGGATATATAATTAATATATTTTTTCATTAGTAATAAGATTTATCTAAATCAAGTAAAATTTATGCAGCCTTTTCATACATATTAATTAGGTATAATTATTATTAGGTTAAGTATAAACTAATATTATTGTAATATATTACTATAATTTGTATAAGTGGGTTCTAAATTAATCCTATAACGTTCAGGATTGTAAATTAAATTATGTGAACACACATAAGAATAAAAGTTCATCAACTTTAATCTGGACTAATTAACAAAAGCATATTTTAACAGTAAATATACTAAATAAAAACAATACATACGAAAATTATTTCTTATCCTAACCAAACTATTATAGATATAAATAGTTAAAAGAGTATATTGAGAAGATTGGGACTGTCTGGTCCTCTCCTCCTCGACAAGGCTATGGCAGAAGCAGAACATGATTGGTTTCTAACTTTCCATGCATGCAGTGAGAGAATAGGATTGAGTAGAATATAAGAAAAATTGAGTCACTCATATGATACAGAATTTTTTAAAATAAAAATAATATCATGATGCTTATGAAGTACTTAATAAACTCAGAAAAAGGTGTAAAAATAATTATTTAAAAAAAAAAATAGATAGGTAATTCGGTTTGTTGGTTATATATTAGATCACATCAGACTGGAAGTTAGTTGTCTGCAGACTAAGTACGACGTTGTCTTCTTTTTAAGTTGTTCTTCATTATGAGTCAGACTAAAGCACAAGTTTGAAAAATTGTCTCACTTGTGTCTCTAAAGAAAAAGAAAAAAAGTTACCTCAGGACCATATATGGTAATTCTTGTAGTTACCTCAGGACCATATATGGTAATTCTTGTTTCTCCTTTTTTTTTTTCTGCTAAAGGCTAAAGTATTTCTTGAATCTCAAATTTCAGATTTCATTTCTCACAATCTATCTATTTAAATAGTGGTAAGAAAAAAAAGACTAACTGAACCGAAATTCTGACAAAACTGTCATGAGGCCGGTCCGACTAAAACTGAAACCGATCAGACGGACTCGATCTCGGGCTTTTTATCGAAAAACTCGATTAGAATCGATCCAGACCGAATTTTATTAAAACCGAACATTTAATCACGATTGTTCCGATTAGGTCACGGAAATTTGTCTTCATGAACTCACGATTGCTCCGATTAGTTGAGTTCTATCACAAATCACCATTAGTTGAGGTTAGTTCCGATTGATTATCGCGATTAGTTCACACAATTTTTTTTTTTTTGCAAATTTCAATCAATTTTTTTTTACTGAAAATTTAGGTTCAAGACCGAGACCAGCCCGAGTCAAGCAAAACCGACTCGGGCGGACATTTTAGACCAAAATCGGTATCGGTCCTCCACATGTGAGGGCCGAAAATTCGGGCTCAATCTTGCCAAAAAGACCGCTCCGCCCCGCCCAATCCACCCTTTATATAAGTATGTTAAATTTAATCAAACAAAGATGTATAAACATCACTGGTTAGTAACAAAGTTTTGTATAATTTTAGAGCTTAAAGATTCAAATGAACGCAGAGTCGCAGATTAGTGAGTCCGAACTATTAGGGTTGATCATGGGTGGGTCGGGCCGGTTCTGAAGGCAACACCGAGATCGAGATTTCGGTATTGCCTTCTGGAGGACCGAGACCGACCTCGGCCAAAAAAGCCCGCCCGAGTCGGTCTTTCTTGACACGGGCCGATCTCGGTCCTGGACCGAATCTACACCCAAAAAAACAAAAAAAAACTATGAGTTCACGGTATTCTTTAGTAAAATGCGAAGGAGTAGTTCACCTGAAACAAAACACTATGAACTCACTACTATATTTTTTAGTAAATTTATCAAGATGCAGCTTTTATAGAGATAGAAAACCTCCATAATCCACATTCCTTTTGGTGTGGTATTATGAAAATCACAAATCCACATACAGTCGGTCTGGGCCGGTCCTAAACGGGCTTTCAGGAAAAAAGCCCGAGCTCGAGACCGACCTTGAAGGGAAAAAACCAGCCCGTTCAGTCTCGGTCCTAGTCGGTCTCGGTCTTGGTCCTAGTCGAGCCGGTCTCGGGCCGGTCTTGTCGGAAATTCGGTCCTACAGTCTTTTTTTATCACCCCTACGAACTATCATGCATGGAACTGAATTATCTCTTAAGTAATGAAATACCATATATAATCATCAAACCACCACACCGTAGCCATCGCCGGTTTCTCTATGCACCGACACGTTGGACTGCAATCATTACAACATGGTCATGTTTTGCCAACAGGAAACCAAAAAGAAAATAACTGTTCAGGCTTCAGACAATAATACTTAAGTTTCACTCCAAACAACAAAGGTTACCACAAAACATGCAGCAAATAGAGTTGATTACAAGAAGAAACAAACGAACTCCCTGAGACATGAGAGAGGCCTCTGCTTCAAAGGGGGCCTCTGCCTCTGCAATTCCATCATCTTCAAGTTTGCAGTTAGTTGATACCTCCATGAGAGAGCACCATTAAGATTACATGAAACAAAAATCTGACTGAGATACAAGGAATCCATAAACATACATATAATAAAACCAAACGTAACGAAAAAATTACCCTATAAACTTTCAGGGATCCTAATACAGTGTCTTTTCGTTCTATTACTGTTTTTATAAAATGTCCCAGGGTATGAAGGAATGAGCCTCGCCCTTCCTTTTTTTACATTGGTACCAACTGCAAACCACTACCAATATCCAGAAAAACGTACGGTGAACAAGGATTGAACATAGACAACAAACTAACCAGATTGGAAAAGGAAACTTAGGTAGAAAATTGTATGAAACCTCTTCCATTTATAGCATATATTAAAAACTACGAATATAAATTACTCCCTAGAGAGAAAGGAAAAAGGCAGAGGGAGCACACTCTCTTGCTCCATTTTGAGATAGATATAGCAACAATAGGCGTATTAGGAGCATTGCATCATTATATCAATCGGCCAATACCACAATAAAAACCTGACACTACTCTTGAGATTCTTCTTGCTTTTTCAGTTTCCAGCTTGCAAGTTCATGAATACAGCTGTTGTCATCTCCAACATTTATTCATCCACCTCCTAAAAATATAAATAATTCACCACGTCAGATACCAGATCCAGAAACCACACATCCTTATAAGCTCACCAATAGCTCTTCTATCCTTTCTGAAAGGAGCGGTATTTAATTAAAACACTTAAAAATATGGTTGATAGCAAAGTAATATGAAGCAAAGTACCTAGACTTTCTTGAGATATACAATTGAAAGATAGATAAAGTACCATACCGTCTTTACAACAGTGCCCGGAAACGGATCCTGAACAGAATTTTCTGATAAACACTCTGCATGTACAATTGGACCCCGACTTTGGCTCTCGTTTTCACTGCCAAGCTTGGCCTTCTCAGACGGTAAAGTCATGTACACAGCTCCCCTGAACATCCATTCATCCTGATCTATGCTGTATGTATCATCAAATAATTCACCACACAGAAGACAAGCACATTGATTTTCATCAGCCGGAACCATAGGTTCATCATCTACCAAAGTTGTCTCCTCACTGATATCCTCTAACTTAACAGCATGGTCATCTTTAATGGGAAGTGCAGTTCTTCCAGCAATCCAGTCAGCTGATTTTGGATACCATCTGCCAAGCTGCCGTTTTTGTAATGGATCCTGTGAAGCATGCCATTCCAGGTGTCTGTCAAGTCGCTCTTTAAATTTAAGCCTCAGGCTGCAAATGCAGCAACGATGAGGGAGCTCTTCAAGAAGCTCATCAACCACACTGGAATGATATCTCCTAATAATATCAGGCTTGAACTTAAAGCCTATGAAGTTATTTATTTCAACAGCGGGTGTTTGGGTCAGTTCAAAGTTCTGCCCAGCAGGTTCTGGCTTAGACACCTCATCTGTAATCGAAGCTTGCACAGATGTGGGGACAGAAACAGAAGAAACTGGACTACCAGTAGAGGCATCTTTTCTTTCACTAGGTGACTCCATCTTTGGTGCAGATATAAACCCTTTGGCAAGTAATGAACTCAAGACATCTTGGCCCTCACTGGTCAATCGCTTTTCTGTTGGGGTAAGGACATGTGGTGATGACTCAGTCTTGGGTGCAGATATCACTCCTTTGCCAAGTAATGAGCTCAGAACATCTTGGCTCTCATTGGGTAATTGCTTATGTGTTTGGGAAAGAACAATTGGTGGTGAAGATTCCTTCTTTGCTGCAGATATTAAACCTCTTGAAACTAATGTGCTAAGAAGATTAGATAAAGGATTAGAGGAATCCACACTGGGCCTTGGTTCAGATGCATTACTGGTAGCCAAAGTTGAAGGTAGTGAAGAAGCAATTGGTGCTGCTGCGCTCAACCCAGCCAAGGGCTTGGTACCTGCCTGGGTCACCATCAACCCCTTTTCCTGAGAGACTAGATTTTCTGTGCTAGTTACCGGAGCAGCAGAGATCTTTCCGCTCTTTGCAATGGCAGCCAACAAACTATTAGCACTCATTTGCCCACCAGGGTTTTTTGATGAAGAATTTGCCTCGCGCCCCTTTAGTTGGGATGGGAGTGTTGTAGGAGTAGTTTTTTTCGCATCAAGAGGCTTAATCTTAAAAGCGTCACCACTGTTTCGCTTATTTGTGCCCACATTTGACTTCCCTGGAACATTGGATGCTTTAAAATCTGCCAGACGAGGACCCTGAAGAGGATAAGATGTCACATCGGAAGGTGAAGGAGAATGCTGATGCACTGGCGAGTGTCCAGAAGGTGATACAGACCCTACTGGTGAGATGTGTTGCTTCCTAACAGCCCGTGGGGAAACTGTGGCTCCAGAAAATCCAATGCTTGCATCCCTAACATGAGATGGTTTTAGTTGTGAGCCATTACTAACTCTCGTAAGGGAGCTTCCAATTGTCGTCATTGCATTTAGTGTAGCAGGGTAGCCATCTGAGTGACCTGATTTATCCAGGGCTCTCTTCCGTAAGTTATTACCAAATGCCTACATTAATCGTTGCAGACAAAAATAAATAACACAGAGAAATCTGTAAACTCAGAACATCAATGTGAACATTTGACACTTGAACGTTCAACTTTCCCATTCAGATTAACTGAATTCTTCCACCCACGGCCAATGAACATTCTTATATGCAAGGATGTTGGTGCATTAGACTGTGTGAGATCATTAAATGTCTAGAACATTATGTTTCGTGATTTTAAAAGTTTACATGAAAGATATAATAGGGTTTATAAAAATCTCTTTCTATAATATTGGATTCATAAAACTAGTACAATGACCTAATGTCTATTTATTACACCTAGATTAGGAGAAGAACAATAACAATAATTGTTAACTTCTTTATATCCCTTGGTACTACCTCATAATCGGTGAAAAATCTGTCCATCCATGGATGCAAGGTAATTTTCTTCCTGTCTAGTAATTTCACTCCACCAGAAAAACAAAATCTAGTGCATAGGCAAGTCAGGAAGCTTACCAGTTTTTCTGAACCATCCGAAGTCCAAGTATCTCTCCTTGAAATGGTTGAGATATTGGATGTGCCATGATCTGAGGATCTAGGGTCGATAGAATCCCACATGAACTCCTCCTCTTCAGAATTTTTCCAGCTAGTGCTGCCTGTCCTACTTACAACTCCACGTGCTTCGATGTTGGAAACTTTAGTCTGTGGATAAGTAGGAACACGTTGCTTCATAGGAAAAACGTTTCTTTGATTAGGAACTGTCTCAGTAACATCCTGTGCTCCATACCAAGGCTTGCCTTGACCCTGCTCTATAACCTTACTACCACCCTTTCCAGTTCCTACTGAGTTTCTCGACATTTCCAAACCATATTCAGGATCTCCGTAAATCACACCAGTGTTTTTCTCTCGAATTGGATCATGAAGTATCCCTCTTTGTGGACGCTGAATACTCTGGATTTGTTTAAAATGTACAAATAAATCAAAGAGAACTTCATAAATATTTTAAAAATATACACTGTAGGATACTTACTGGTGCTTTAGCTGGAGTATCCATCCATAAGCGCCCAGTGCTAACAGCAGATGTTCTCTCCAGCCTCTCAGCACCTTCAGATAGGGCCCCACTCATATCACTAGGTATACCCTTAGTTGACTACATCAAAATATAAGATCTTAGACTCTATTTCAAGTGTCTCAACATATAATAAGAAATCAAACACCTGAGCTTTTACAAAGTAAAGGTTAGATTCAATCCTTAGTCCATAGTTAACTGCCTAATCTATGACCACGGTAGCATTCATCCGTGTGCCTAGGAAGTGAAATCATAATATCCCACTAATATAGTGAACATAAATGTAAATGATTCCACTTCCAGTGAAAGTTATCAAGATTTAAATACTTAAGAATATAAATCAAATAATCAATACTTTTACTGGTTGTTGAAGACGCTGTCTTTCTAGATACTTGGGATTAACATGAATGCTGTGGGCGGGACGTTGAGACTGTGATTCAGGCCTGGATGCTGTAGGACCTGAAGAACCATTTGCAGCAGAACCGAATCCAAGTTCTTTTTCAATATTCTGAAGCATCTGAGGATGAAAGAAGCCTTTCCACGTTCCAAAAAGATGCTTCATGCTTGTGCGGACAGGAGGATCAACCTGTCTGTATGTTCTGCAGAAAACCTAAGACAAATAGAACACTATTAGCCAGAAAGTGAGAAACTAAATCTTAATCATCAATTGCCATTAAAAAAAAACAGATCAATTACTATACAAGTATACTCTCCATGTTGAGACAGACAGGACAGCAACAGAAAAAATAAATGCAGTCTCACAATTTATATCATACAGACGTAAACCCCCGCTAAGTTATAGTGTAAAGACATCAAGCAGACAATTTTTTTTATCATGATCAGGGAGTAACCAAATTCTATCTGCAAAGCAGTTACTTTAGTTAAGAAACTAACCTCAGGCAATCTTGCTGCAAAATATTTAATGTAATCCCTCCCAATATTCTTCACAATACTGTCTAACAGGTAAAGAGATGGCAGTTTTTGTTCAATGGAAACCTGCAAGTTAATGTTCTTATCAAATACAACTCGAAATGGCCTAGTCATTAAATGCTCTACAAAAATTACTCTTCCGAGTAACTGAAACAGTGAATTTCAAAATTTCAATACATAGGAAAGCTTAAAATACAAGTAGATCAATATTCAACAGACACAAAGGGCAAAAAAGTCACACAGAGAGCAAAATCTGTTTAAGTAGTTATTATTTCAAAGATTTTGCTTACTCCTGGATATCCATAGCACTGATTAATATACAGATACATGTACAAAGGATACATAAGTGCAAGCGAAGGAAATGCAAATTTCTGTATCCCCAGCTCTGTAGATGTGCCCAACATAGCAGATGATGAACATTTTCCAGCAAATTACGGACTCCCTGTGTGTTGATTGATCATGTCAAAATGCTCTGCCTACTGTATTTTTCTACAGATATTCCCTGAATCCTATGAACACCGACATTTCGGGAGACGCTTTGGCTCAGCAATACTATAGAATGAGACTACATTGACTTGAACTATAAGGGCAACCGTAAATCCTGGAAAATAAAATTGGTACACTCCACAAGGTAATATAGAATATCATATGATTGACATTTTTTCTTAACTAGAGTATCATATCATATAATAATTCAACTTTCAAGAATAATAGAAAGCAGTACTGCTCAATAATTAGCACTTGTCGCATTAATAATGCTATAGCTCTACCATCCAGTAGAGAATTATCATAATGCAAAATAAGAATGGAATCTTGAGGTGAATGGTACGTTATTGTGAGGGTTTAAGAAAATGTTTCTCTTCTTCACAGCCAAAATGCCTTCATAAAACTGAATATGGTGTTGTAGATCAGTTAGTTAGCATTCGGCAAGTTCTAATACTAAATTTAAATACCATACAGCTCCTTATGAAGCCAACCTTTTTATAAACTCTCATCTCAAGCTCGCATACAGCATTCTTGTCAAATCAAAGAGCCATCGCCAGCATATACTACCCAACAGTTAGAAGCTCTGATTAGCTTAAATACAACATCGAGAATCCAAGAGAAATGTAGCTCCAATACACAAACGAGGTACTAAAAACTCCACATTTTACTAGTCAATGGTTGTTACAGCACTAGATCTCTGATTCAACCATAGGTATTTTGTTAATACTTACTTTACCAAGTTAAGAAGAAGATAAAAAAAAAAAGGAACAGTTTTTCTCATGTCATACAATTGAGACTATAGAAAGCTAGCAATCCACATTGCAACGTAAAGCTTGGATATTTTATTCACCTCAAGAATATGATTGGAAATAGTAGCCGCGATAGCTTTGGCAGCATGCTGATTTTCGCCTGCAATTATAGTCAAGTTGGTAATGATCGGCTTAGAGTTGAAGGTGAGCTCCGCAAGCGCGGTTCTGTACTGTTCTACGAGCTCCTGGTGCTGCTGATGCTGTGGCAGGGGCTGTGGTTGGTACCCTCCGTCGTCGCTTGAATCAATGCTAACCATGTCTCTCTCCGTCATTCCGTACCGAGACTGGATCAGATTTGAACCAGATATGGTCGGCCTATGCTGGAACTGCCGAACATCTGGCTCTTCCATAACCAATCTGGCCTTCTTCAAGCCGGGCTCTCTTGATCTATCGAATGATCTACGCGAGCTATCCATCTCCATTGACAGAATCTTACAAGCCTATACCCTAATTCCGCTTATCTTTACTAGCGGAACATACAGTTTCAATCTCCTAAAGGGCCAGCTTGTTCGTTCTTGATTTGATCGCAAGTAGTCTTCTTGTTTGGTTGCTTTCGGGGATGGGAATCAACCACCAGAAATCAAAGTTCGTCATTACACGATTACAAACAGAACAAACGACATCCAGACTTCACAATTGCGAAAATTACAGGGAACTCAAGCAAATCAACCAGAAGAATTGATATTACGCTAAGATGTTACAGACAATTCAATCTAAGAAAAAATAATCAAAGAAGACACAAGCAAGGGAGAGTGAACGAAGACCAGAGGCTCGTAATGGAGAGAGAGAGAGAGCGTTACTTCATCAAAATTAGGGTTCTTGTATTTATAAACATAGAAATGGTTAAAATTTATTTTTTCTGCAGATCAGAAGTTGGATTCGACGCGATGATGATGATGATGATGGTGACTCGGACAAGACCTATTGGGCTGAGCTTCAGTGTGGGCCTGAGGAAAAACATTGGGCCCACCGTACGATGCCGTATAATACGAACGAAAACCCTATTCTTCTTTCTTCTCTGTCATTTCTCTTCCCCTCTGTGCCATAAAACCCCGGAAACCCCTCACTTCCTCCGTATAGCGGCCGACGTTGCCGCTTCGATCGTCGACGTTCTTCGTCAGTAATCTTACACGTTAGTTTTCATTCTACGTGCTTTCCTTTCCCTAGTTAATATTCTGTAAGGGATTCTGGAAGATGAAATTTCGACCTTCTGTATTCTCTCATTTGAACTGTAACTGATAGTGGCGCTGCATCTCATCGGCAGCTCACAATGTTGAAAATAAAGACTCCTCAGAAGAAAAGGGTCTTGAGGGAGCTCGAAAAACGCGCGCCCAAGATTGTAGGTTCTTCGTTTCCGTTGCTTGTTCTTATGCGAAAAAGAGAGATTTTTAACCGTGTGAGATGTTTGTGGCTTTATAGATTGAGACAGGTAAGAAGACACTGTTGCTGCAAGGCACGAAAACTAGCAGTGTCCTGAACTCTGTGTTGACAGAAATTTACCACTTGAAGAAAGGAAGTGCAGTGAGATATACTCGTAAAAATGATAACATTAGACCTTTTGAAAGCGGGGGCGAGACATCGTTGGAATTCTTTTCTCAAAAGACTGATTGTAGTCTCTTTGTGGTGAGTTTCATTCCTTGCCATGTTTAAAAAAAATTATTTACCATAGCTCTCCATGTTTCATGTTTTAGGGGTCTAAGAGAATTAGGTTAATAAAACTAGTTCATGCTAGGAAAAGTGACTCGAATGGTACTTTATCTTTGATAAGTATCTCTTGTGTAAACTCTAATCTTTTGAGATCACTTAGAAGATCATTAGTTTTCGTTCACTGCTTTTATGGGAGCTATGCTTGAAACTATCTTTCCCACTTATTGATCAAGTGCTCATTTTAGACTAATGGATTGGTTACTTGTTTAAATCCGTAGATTTATTTAATTTATCACTCCTTATATTGAATGAAGATGAAGTTCCTTAACTTTGTTGCTTTTTTCAGTTTGGCTCTCACACAAAAAAGCGGCCCAACAATCTTGTTCTAGGACGAACTTATGATCATCAAATATATGACCTTGTGGAGGTTGGAGTTGAAAACTTTAAATCCCTGGAATCATTCAGCTATGACAAGAAAATAGCACCACATGCCGGTTCAAAACCGTTCATTACTTTTGCTGGAGAAGAATTCGAGAGCTCAGATGAGCTGAAGCATTTGAAAGAAGTCCTACTTGATTTACTCCGGGGAGAGGTGCCTCTTCAAATTAAGCAACTAGTCATTTTATCGGGGTTTTTTTCATAAACATTAATACCGATACCTTTATTTATTTATGATTCAGGTTGTGGAGAATTTAAACATTGCTGGAATAGATCGGGTATATGTTTGCACTGCTCTATCTTCTAACCGGGTCTTATTAACACAATGTGCTTTGAGGCTCAAGAAATCTGGCACGATTGTTCCTAGGATGGAACTTGTGGAAGTTGGCCCTTCAATGGATTTGGTAGTCCGCAGACATCGTCTTCCGAATGAAAGCCTTAAAAAGGAAGCCATGACCACAGCTAAGGACAAACCGAAGAAGAAGGTTCGATTAAAAATTAGTCTACCGTTTTATGATATAATTGATTGTCCTTTCTAATCAAAGCTCGTATTTTTATTGCTTGGTGATTTGCTTTCAGGAGAAAAATGTTAGCAATGATCCATTGGAAGGGAAGATTGGAAAGATATATATTCCTGATCAGAAGGTAATTTGATTTAGCTTATGCAATATCTAGCTTGGTAGGCTGTAATTGCCTTGTACTTTCTATATCTAATGCCTTTCTCTCATGAAACAGATTGGAGATATGAAAATTATTAACAAATCGAAAGGAGTTAAGAGAGAGCGTCGTGAGGCTAGAGCGAACAAAGATGGGAAAGAGCGCCCTCCGAAGAAGCAGAAAGAAGTTTCTCTGTAATCTATCAAAATGTTGTTCTACTTGCAGAGCTCGGGGCGGTCTTGTGGAGACAGCATCAATTGTGCTTGCTATGGTTGAACGTTTTAATTAATCTGATGTCTTTTGATTGCTCAAAATCTTGATTATTCACTTGCATTCTTATGCTTACAAAATAGATGTTGAAAACTTCATTCAAAAAACAGCACCAACTCAATTGGACAGTACAGTCAGGTACCACATCTTGTCCTCTCCACAAGCTGAACTAAGGCCAGAAGATACTACTCACCATGGTTGCCTGCTCAGTGGATCGGCAATGCATCATCAGAGTCATGCACCCACAAAATCGAAGCTTGTTGGTCTATCAACCATTCTTCACCTGCATGCTCACGACTGAAACAAACTTAATCAGTTCAAGAATCCTATCCAGATTCCAGAGGCATTAAAAAAAACTCAGAATTGATCCCAGAAGCTAGTTTGAACAGTTGGAATCAAAAGAACAAGAGATTATTAGTTAATATATTCAAGGAAGAATGTGAAATATCAAGTCCACATCAATCATAACCATACTACTATGACATGCTACTATGTATCTATCTATCCTCCTACTATACTTATTTCTCTTCTCGCTTATCACCTTTACTTTCCCTTTCACTGAAACCCGGCCACTGCACAATATCCAAATCTCCAGACCATTGCAAGGGCCCTAAATCCCATATGTTATCAGGAAATCCACCTGTCACCCCCATCACATCAGCATCACCACCACCCAATAGCTCACTGGTGGAGAAGAACTCATCAAAGTTCCTATCTTCTGGAAAAGATACGAAAGAATCAGGCAAAGTAAGTTCTTGATTTGAGCTGCTAGTGCCAATGGCAACACCCTTGCCCTTGAAAAGGACATCTTCAGGCTCAGGCAACCCTTCATTCATAGGACTAATACCCTCAAACTGAAACGGAACACCTTCTTCTGCACCAAAACCAATGTCTATCCACTCAAGTTTATTGTACCTCACCATCTGGCCTTCCATGAAGGATTGAGTGGGCTCAGGCTCAGGCTCAGGCTCGGTTCCTTCTAGTTGAAGATGGTGATGCTTCACAAACTTCTTTTTCATCCTAGGGGAAGAAGACGATCCTGCGAGTTTCCTCTGTTCTTTCCTTTCTCTTAGTTGGGTCAGGAAATCTAGCTTCTTCAGCAGTTTTGCGAAGAATGAGACCATCTGCTCCTGCCTCTTCTCAGCAGCTTGGAGCCTCTGGTTCACTACTTTCACATGGTGGGCTGTTCCAGTGTAATGCTGCCTCAGTTCCACCACCTGCTCCATCAGCACTGCCTTCTCCTTCCTCAGCCTCTCCACCTCGATCTCCATCCCTGTCTTTGCTGACTCGGCCGAGGATCCAGAGGAGCTTCCAGCGTGCTGTGACTGATGTGACTTACGTCTTTGGATATTTTTCAGGAGATGTCTTTTCCCTCTGAGGAACGCTTCGTTTGCAAACTGCCACCTGTCAGTGTCAACCTTGCGGAATCCCTGAACACCCACCCAGCAAATCAATTTAGAATGAATGAATTTTCAAGATAATGAATATACAAACTACTGGAATTAGAGGAGTGATAATCTAGCACAACGAAAGGAGGCAAAGGAACTTCACTGCCTTACACGGAAGAGCTGCTTACAATTTACCAAATTGCTGCTCAAGGGTAATATTACAATGATCAAATTATATCTGCGGAGGATCTAACTCCCGAATCCAGAGAATAGATACAAATCGATGGTTAAGTACTTTCTTTGAGTTGGAAAGTACAAGAGCAGCCACAGACATATACAAAATGATGGATCGCAACATCAACGCAATTTGGGGGCCATAAATATATATAAATGAGTGAATCAATTGATTAAATGCCATCTTGTACAAATTTAGGTATCAGAGAAATACCGAAAGTGTACAAATCGGAGCTAATACAGAAGTCGAGCCACCCATTGCTAGCTACTACATCAAGACCAGCAGCTTTTGCAAAAACAAATTACAAAAGAGAGCATTTGGAATTGTCAAAAAAAAAACATCAAAATGTAAAACAGAAAAGATGGAACACAAAATACAGATACCAGCAGGCACCAAAGACCATGTTTCAGCAAATACCCACATAAGTATTTAGCTGCCGCACAAAACTGGAGAAGTTGTTGTGCTTGAAGTTCCTGGGAAGTACTATCCTCGAGAACTCAACTGGATCCCAGACGACGAAGCTGTCACCGTTCGACCCCCACGATATGATTGGGTCCAGAGATGGGTCATCCACCAAATCGAATGTCTTTGCAAGAAAGGGAGGAACCGGGGTTCCATGCAAAGACTCAAAAGGCTGAGGCACTACGGTATCTGCAGGAGGGATCTCGCTGATTGGCTCAGGCTTAACGTCGAACACGTCGTGGGCATATGGATACGAAGGGTTTATGGGTGAGAAGGCCTGGTAGTCGGGGAATCCGATATTTTCCATAAACAAAGACGAAGAAGGCATCGATTCGGAGCCGATCGTGAACATCTCCATCCCAGGTTGAATAGTGGAGAACATGTCGGAATGAGATGAAGTAGATGAACTGGTATCTTGCGTTCGTTTCAGAGGTTGTATGTCATCTGAGTCCATGAACAAGGGTGAACTCTTGCGAATGCAGGGTGGGAAATCCATGAGATATTGAAAAATGGTCGGGAGTGCATATAAATGGAGAGGAGTAACCGACATGGTTCCCGGAAAAATATCTCAGGGGAGAAGAACAGTAAGGCGGTGAAAGGTCGATGCCATGGAATCGACGGCTGTGATTTTGAAGATACAGAGCCATGGAGCCAAAAAAATGGTCAGAGAGAAGAGCACCGACCTTGCAGTGGTGATGGTGATTGCGTTACCTTCCAGGCGGTTGCCCTCTCGGCCCTTTTTTGTTTTTGGCCAATTCTCTCGGCCCTTTGACGAGGGAAGAAAACTGTGTAACCCTGTTTGATCCTTATCCTTTTTATTACCTGGTCCTGAGGCATGTGCCAGCTTTATAATTTAGGATTGTTATTGGTTTGGGCTTTTGTGCTCCGGGAGTATGGTATATATTTCCCAGGAACTAAACCGTAGATATTTTTGCGTTGCGAACAGTAGCAGGTGTTTTTTTAAGTATTTATTGCTGGGTTAGTTTGAAAACGACAGATCTTGGTCCAGCAGTACCGAGCCCTGTGTTTTGCTTAATGAAGAAGGCAGAACGGAGTTAGCCAATCAAAGAAGAGAAAACGAATAGTCACATATAGTCATATAGAGGAGGTGGGACATAACCTTTGTTTATGCCGGGACGGGCCCAGTCCAGTTGTCCCCATAACATCAACATATACGAACACATGACGTCACCTTTCAAATCTACACAAACTTTTGTTCTGTCGCAAATCTTGTTCCAAATTGTAGTCTTCTTTTTAAGATGTTTTTTAAAAAGTATTTATTTTAGAATTTTTTTTTTGAAAAAGTATATATGTAAGAAAAGTATTTAGAAAAATGTGCATTTGCGCATATGGAGGTAGCGTTTTTCAAAAACGCTACTGTGAGTAGCGTTTGTTTGTGTTTTTTTTAAATCAAAAAAATCATTAAAAATTTAAAAAAATTACAGTAAGTAGATATTTGAATTTCGATTCAAATTATGCAAAAAATGTTAAATTTGGACTTATGGATTGACTGTAGGCTCTGCCGTAAGTTGAGATATGAAAATTTGACTTAAAAAAATATAACTCATACCCTGTAAGTCCAAACTGACCACGGTGAACGTAATTTATGTCGTAATTAAAATATCTACCTAGATTAATTTTTTTGATTTTTTTTGAGTAAGTACATAATTAAATTTCTCACCTAATGCATTTGATTATTTCGGTCAAATTTTAAGACAAGCGATGTTAGGTTACAAAATCATTGTATTTCTAATAAAAAATATTACTCTAGGTAGATAATTGAATTACGACATAAATGATGTTCACCGTGGTCAGTTTGGACTTACAGGGTATGAGTTATATTTTTTTAAGTCAAATTTTCATATCTCAACTTACGGCAGAGCCTACAGTCAATCCGTAAGTCCAAATTTAATATTTTTTGCATCATTTGAATCGAAATTCAAATATCTACTTACTGTAATTTTTTTATGATTTTTTTTCAAAAAAAAAAAAAAACGCTACTGTGAGTAACGTTTTTCGTAAAAACGCTACTACCCTACCTGCGCAGATGCACATTTTGCTAAATATTTTTTTTGTATATATACTTTTTTATAAAAAAAATCTGACATAGTTATTTTTTAAATTTTATCTCTTTTTAATCATGACAGACAATTCATTTAAGGGAAAACTATCAAACGATCTCCTTACGGGGTGATTAGCAAATAGGTACCTAAATTTTTTTGTAAAACTTTTAAATAATTTTTCCACTTTTTTCATATTTTTATTTATTAAATTACATATTATATTATATATATATACGTGGCGATGATGTGGCGCTAACGTGGTGCTGACATGTACCATTTAACAGAAAAATCTAACGGTTGACTAATGGACAACATCCTCCAAACATAATGAACCATTTGACCACATCAAAAAACATACGGTACCATCTGATCACATGACCCAAACATATGGTACCATTGGAACTATTAACCCTTCATTTTTAGAAATAATGAGAAATTTAGAAAATTCTAAAGTGAATCACTATTTTTTACTCCAAAATTTGTTAGCTATTCCGATTTTTAACTCAAAAATCGGTTAGCCCTTCCTGGATTTTAAGGTATAAATCGACAAGGGCAGACCAATTATTATATGAGAAATCAACAATGTCGTGTCGATTTCATTAAATTTTTTGTCGTGTTTTTAAGGATTCATACATCAAATTAAATTATTTAAATCAATCATTTCATGAAAATTAATAGAATTAGAATAATTATAGAAAAACAAATTATCATAATTAAAGGATTTCAAATGGTTTGAGAAAAATGTTTTCAAGAGTAAAAATAGTTGTCCGTTAGACAATAATAGTGACGTTACAAGGATGGCAACTGTGGAACGAAGATGAAGGTGACAAATTGGTGAACAATAATTGGAGAATGACAATTGATGAGTCACAACGTATGGTGACAAAAATGATAACAGTAAATGTGTAGCTTGTGGTGAAAGATAATTAACATGGATAACTGGTCTATAGAAAACAATTTATAATTTATCAATTTAGTATTAAGGGCAAATATGTAAAATATTAGGAAATGTTTTGTGTTTTAACAAAATTAGTATTTATAAAGTAATCGTTGACCTATAATTTTTTTTTTATCAAAATGCAAGTTTTCGTTACAATTTCATAATAAATTAAACGGAGCTAGCAAATTACAACTTTATGTAAAATTAGTTAACAATTTATTCAAAAAGAAAAAATAATCTAACTCTTGAAACACTTAAAATACAGGGAAAAGTAAGTAAATGCACCCGGATGTTTGCACTCGTTTGTAATTGCACCCATGATGTTTGTTATTACACCCGGATGTTTACGTTTGTTGGTCATTGAGCCTTTCCGTCCATTCTGAACGTTTTCTGTTAAATTGATGCTCACGTGGTTGTCATGTGCCTTACTCCTAAATGATAATACCTAAACTACCCTTAGGCCATTTACGCCGAGGAGAGAATATACCACCAAACGGATTCGAATCAATCTATATATAAAATTTAAATGAAGAAATGGAACGAATTAAAAAAAGAAACAAAATATGAACTGTACAGGGGAAAATGTTATGCAGCAACACTTCCAGCAGGAAGCCGCTGATTCGTATCCTTGGCTTCTACTACATTACGATCGCGATGGCCAGTAAGTTTTTCAACTTTCCATCTTCTATGAGCAGCTCGACCAGTAAATTTTTCAACTTTCCATCTTCTAGGAACAGCTGTGCAAATTGAATTGAATTGTGTACACGGTGTATTTGTAGTTGATCCATGTGAATGGGATGATGGTTTGTAGTGGAAAGTGCATGATATGTACGATTGAGCCCTTTCTTCAGATGTGTATTGGGGTGCTACTTATGAACAGCAAGGAAAAAGCAACTTCATCCTCTAATGAGGAGTAATGATCGATGGTTTAAGAGGAGGGATTGAAGCAAAGCACTACTCTAGTAGATCCATTTATTTACAACATGCAGCAGCTAATACATTACAAAACAATGACTAATATATACACACAACAGTATAGTTTTCTGCTGCCTTAGCTTGCTATTTATCAAATCAAAGAAGTTGCAAGTTTCTCAGATTTGTCAGGAAGGTCTCTCCAACTGCAGATTCAGCCTTCACAAATATAGCTGGATAGCCAATACGAGCTTCTACACAGCTTTCAGAACCGTGATTACTGTATAGTTTTCCTGTCCAAATATGTTGCCAAGAACAACTTTCTCCTTTTGGAAAATAAGCCTTGACGTTGTTCCTGCCTTTGTCAAGGACGGGTACTACTAAGATTTCTGTACCCAACAGGAACTGTTGATAACTCAGCCTCTGCACATTCTCATCATTCGGGTAATGGAGGAACAAGTGGCGTCAGACAGGTAGTCCTTTTTGAGATGCTTCCTGATTCATTGATGCAAAAACTTTAAGTAGAAATCCGTTTATTGGAGTTGGACCGTCGAATGTCTCAATAAAAATATTATTCTTAGCATTATGGATAATTTATTCATGCATACCTTGACAAGTTGGATCCTGTAGAATTTCCAAGCACTGTACACTTTTGAAAATCGTGCAAAATGTGACAAAGTTGTTTGATTTGAGTAGAACTGAACGTCGGAGGATGGTTTGTTTCCCTAAAAGGACAAGGCAAATAGCAATGAGACCCATATCCATGGTTTTGTCTGCCCTCTTAGACAAGAAGTAGTTATCTTACCTCATGGGTCCTGAAAACAGTAGTAAAAGAGTTCAACTCCATCCATCGGAGTAGTAACTCTTCACTTCTTTGATATTTTATCAGAGGGAAGCTTACTGCACAATACCCTCCAAAATCACTGTGATTAAAAGCATATCCAGAGAGACCGCTGCTTAGGAGCCCAACAACCGAACTCTTGATCCCATCATTGGCCGCGCCAACTTACCATTTGGTCTCCTTCCCAGAATAGCATTCCCCATTTAGGGCTATTCCTGAAACCAGACCTCATGAAGAACACTAATCCATCTCCTTGGTCTTCTTCCTCTCTGCTGTTATTTTTCTTCCATTCATCAACAAATTCCCTATTTATTTGAGCCCACAGTTCTGGGTATCTGTTATGAGCTGTTATTGGATCTTCACCTGATATTTGATCATATATACACACCAACATTAGCACGAAGCAGGGATCATTTCATATGTCAATAGTGCAAGATTTCATATGCCCGTCAGCTAAAAGAACCTCATCTGTTTGCACAGTTCGTTATTTATATATAATATAAGATTTACAGTGAAAGATTATTATTTTTTTGCAGATTTGTGGGGGGTAAATATTAAGTGAAAATGATGGAATAGCAGGTTTGGTTCGTCTGAGGTAAATATATTGTTATGTATGTTTCGTTGCTGAAATTGAATTTCAGGCTAGCCATATAGTTAGTATTGAGATGTGTAAAGGGCAAACTTGTCTTTTTCATTAATTTTTTTCAAAATAAACGTCGCACATGGTAGGCACGTGACATTTAACGGGTATAATTAACGATTGGTCCAATTACCAACAAATTGAAACATACGGGTGTAATAACATACGACAAAAAACATATGGGTCCAATTACAAAAAAATGCAAACATCCGGGTGCATTTAGTTACTTTTGTAATTTAATATCCGGGTTAGTAATTTAATATTTAACCTAAAATGGCAAAAATATATTATTAGCGCCCCCTTGTATATTAAGTGCGAAAAGAAAAGATCGAACTGGCGGCAAAAACTCCAAATTTCCAAATGCTGTTGGAGCTGTTTTTTCCCATGGGAGAAGCAGCTACCGTCTTCCATCATCGTTTCTTCGATTGCTCAACCTTGTCGTCCAATGGTCCCTTTGTGATCTGAAAGCGTCTCCTTATCGTCGTCTGATGGTCTCTTCATGAATTGAGACGACGCCGATTGATGCAATTAAGCAACGTGTAGTTCATTGTTGTAGTGTCGCAGCCTCTGTTGCTCTTATTTATTCTTCTTCAATCTGTTCATATGGTTTTATGAGGAGTTTTGATTATGCATCCCTGGAAGAATTGTCGATTCACGTCTTCCACCAGGTTAGATGATTGTTTCTGATCATGATTAAATTCTGATTTCCTCGATTATAAAGTGCGCACTCTCTGAATCTTTTATTTTTTCTGCCAATTTTGTTATCTCTGCACATGGTAGTACTGCGTTCTGGACCTCGTCTATGATGAAGCTGAAATGACATGGCATATAGTTTTGACAGTCTTTTCTGGAGCTTAAACCCTAATTTTTAGAATATATATATAATGAAAGTGTGTATGAAATCATTGAAATGGAATGGCGAAGGGTATGCGTTCTTACGAGTTTTCTAAATATTCATCCCTTCGAATTTCAGAGATTGTACAGATAAATCTGTTCCTACATTTTCCAGTTTCCACATACCATTACAAGTATCTAGCACATATTACAGATTTTTACTACTAAACTGTCATGAGAGAAATGTCTCAAACTTCTAACGGAAAAAGTTACAACCGTCTTGTTAATCATCTACAGTCATTTTGCACAGCAGGTCAAACTCCTTTGTAGTAACTACTGAATCTGAAAACTCTTCCTCTGTCCTTGACCACAAGCAAAGGCGTGATTTTCAAGACTAATTATCATCCTTCATCCACCTTTCCCCTCCCCTTCGATAACTTACTTGCTGGAAAATGTAGCCTCGCCATCAGTGGACGTGGTGCCCGAGATTTCCTATCAAATCCCCGCACGCAGACGTACCCTGCAAGCACAAATGTCAGCAAAGCCTTGTAAGGTAACTGCACTGATCTTCTGTTTAATATATGTGACATGTGGAGGATGCTATTTTAAAGAGCTCCAGAACATTTATTTTTCCTCTATGGATTGGAAAATCTTTTTGCATAGATTTTGTCTCCTTCAATTTAAACGTGAAGTTAAATCTGCAATGAATTGCCTCATTCAGTATCTGCATCACTTTCATCAAAACCATCTTGACTATAAGTTATAAACCCTAGGACATGATTTATAGTTTAGATGTCTTCACTTTCCTTTTATGTTGGCACAGATCTTCATGCTTAGATTTTACCATTTGATAATTGATAGTGACTTTTCGTGTGTGTTTTAAAAATTCATCATTTGCTAGGCTGTTGCTTAGTCTCTAATAACCTTTCAGCTAGCCACCAAATTTTCTAATGATTGAGTAAGCTGGTCACTTATTAATCCAAAAAAGTAAAAATTGAACGCATTCATGTTTGACGTTCCCCTTTATATGCAAAATGAGGATATAGATCTCTAGCTTGTAACTTGGAGAAGGTTCATACCTCTCCAGAAACAGTGTTGAATGCCTTCGGTTGTTAAACCTAAAGATGATTTAAGAGGTCAGATTTATGTATGTATATCTTCAGTAAATTAATCTTTGATTTACTACCTTTAAAGATCGTTGGGATAGAGGTGCCAAAGTAGACAGTTCGCCTCTGAAGTTTCCACAACCAGTCCCTTGGAACATCAATGGGATGGAGACTGGATTCATGGTCAGCAAAAACCTGCAATGTTGGTATTACTATTAATCTTAGAATATGTTATGTGGTCATACTTGGATTTTGGAATCCATCAAACAAACAAGTACCTCGTTTACTTGAAAATATGTTCCATTAAGTGGGAAGCTCCCTCTCATTGCTGTTCGGCACGGTATCTATGAACGGGTAAATTTTCATGGATTAATTAATGTTTGTAGAGGAACGATAAACTGTTAGGAGGAATTGTAACGACAGCCTCACCAAGATTGTGCCACGCACTGTTTGGGAATTTGCCTCTCGGATGCTGTGGCACGAGAAACATGCTGAATCATTGCATAGTGTGCCGAGTTCTTGTGAATTGCACTTCTTTTGCGGTGGTTGAACTGAAATCGCCGTTTCACCTGCTCATACACCGATTTAAACTTTTACCCCTTAAGATATTTGAACAATGAAATATTTTTTTTTTCATATGACTGTCAGTCATTCTAACTGGTGCCATTAACTCACCTGGTGTCCAAATGGCAAAGAGGTATCTACCTGGATCATCGGGCTCTCGTTTATCAAGCTGCATGTAGAGTAAAAGGAACTTTCATAATGCTTGTTATTATAGTCTTAATAAAGGGGAAGATGCACAAGTAACCGAAGAAGCAGCTGACCCCATCCAAAAGTGGGTGCTCGTCTGGTATGTCATACCTGCATGATATGGATGAATTTTAGGTCTATCATGATTTGACAGGATAAACCTTTAGCATGTGAAAAATTTAATACTTCTAACTAATCCAGGGATTAAAGTAATTTTAGACTTACACTAAATGTTCTGTCCTGAGTCGGCTCACATTTTTTAGCCTTGGTACTGGAATAGATGCAGCTTCGGGAGTCAAAGCAACCAGGGCCTTTGACATGTCACCTTCTTGAAGTTCCATATTCTGCTGCATGTAATTCTGTAAATTGTGTGTGAATTCTTCCATATTTAATCTGATGGTGGGGATTTCACCAAAATCTTCAATGTCCGTCTCACTTTCTGCCATCTGTGTGCATTCATGTTCTGGGCTTGCTGGTTCTTCAATGATAGGTTGACAGTTACTTGGTCCTGGTTTTGCTTCTTCCAGACGCTGCTGCAGACATAAGAACTCAGTGTCATCCTGACTAGTACTTGCATTTTGCTCGGTCGGAGGTAAATACAAATGCACAATTTCTGGGTTGTTCTGATCTGGAGTTGTGCTCCCTTGTGGCAAGTGTAAGAGGTGTGATGGTTCAGGGTTCTGATTCGGCATTGTGCTTCCTGATGATGTCCCAACTATACTCCTCACCTCGGGCTCTGGTAAGGCTAACCGTGCACTGCATTCAGAATCATCATCAGTCAAACTTTTGAAGACTCCTTCCAATTTAAGGTACGCTAGAAGTAGTAAGTTTTTTGACCGGCTTTGAAGGTCTTAAAATTTGCGCAAGTTATAGATTTTTTGCTGGAACCATAATGCTAATATGAATACCTTGCAAATGCACTAGCAAAGTGTCTGCATTCTCCTCTCATAGGACATGCGTTGCAATTAGGTTTGCTTTTGGTACAAAAGACCTGCACAAAGTTTGTATAGTTTAGCTTAAGGTCTCAGTAATCATCTTTTAAAAACTATTCAATATACCTTTCCAAATGTTATCATCTGATAATGCAGCTCGTACCTGTTGGCAAATATTTTAAAAGAAAGTTAGACCTTGCCTTAGTGCCTAATTCGGCCAAATTTTTCGATGTGTAATGCTATTACATTATACAAGACATACAAAGTTCTTTGGTCAAGTTTGCATAGTCGTGGCCAGAGAAACTTTTGAATAGATTCCAATACTGGATACCTACATGCCCCAGAAAAAATTAGCTTGCATTCACTCTTTGTGAACCACGGGCTAGAATTTTATGAAACTCACAGTTCTAGAAGATGCAACTGAAGAGACTCGGGTAGTGGCTGTAGAGGGACCCAACCTAGTCTCACAGCTATGCGCCCAACATTTGTGTCCACCTATTTTACATATTTATGCAGTATAAACTGCCGTAAGTAGTGTTCCGTTCAAAGTAAATCTGGATATCATTAAATTTACCGGGAAAGCAAGATGGTGAAGTGTTAAAAGCCGCACACACTCCACACTCTTCAGCCCTAAGCCTCTTACGCTTAGCAGAAACTCCCTACAATCACGATTTGATATTTAGGACCTTGATATTACATAATTGGATATTGAATTTCATACATATGAAGACACTATCCTGCAAAGGTTCATTTTGCTTAAAACCCATGCCGTATTGGTGCTAGAATGACACGGTAGGGAATAATGCTTGTTCTATTCATAGCATATAATTTAAACAAGAAAAGAAACACAGTATCTTTGTTCGTACTTTGCTTTGTCAGGAGGGACATCTCTGAGCCATTCAAGATCGATGCTTCCATGCTCTTCAATGAGTCGGTTGAGGAAATCCTGCAAGATGCATTTACAATACGATCTTATTTAAAAGGACAATTGGATATCTATAAAAGTTTGATACTTGATAGCACAATGGATGTTAACACTTTTACCTGGATTCTCCCTGCAAGTACGTTGTTCATTCCTCGATCTCTGATTGCGTCAGCAATCTCCTCTACCTTTGCAGATCTTATTCTTTCCCAGTCTACTGAATCCGTTGTGTTTGGTGTTCTTCCTTTTTTTCCACATCTGGATTCTGCCTCTTTCCTTAAACTGTCCCAGTCAAACTTCACTCTCTCCTTGCCATTATTTTTACCTTTTGGTTTTGAATTTCCAGTTTTTACTATATCGGCTTCCCTAGCTAGTGGATGCTGATTCATAATTCGTTCTCCTTCCTGATTATTGCCCACAGACGCAACATGATCCATCCTCTGTTGCATTCTTTCATCCTCCCCAGAACAATTGTTGTTGCCACAGTCAATTTTGGAGCTACTTGAAGCATTTGCTTCTTCTCTTGAATGTTGAGAGCATTCATCTTCTAGCATGGAATTTGCTGTATTGGGGACGACATTTTGCCTCGCTTTGCAAGGCTTTGAACTTTCAGGGCCAATCTTCGAGATCTCATTTGATGACACATATCCGTTCTCATGGATGTGGAATTCACCTGGAATTCTCGAGCCAGCCATTTGTAGGAGCTGCATGAATGATGTCGAGCTAGTAAAAGGGATACTAGTCTTTGAAAAATCACATCTCTCTGTTGGATCCTCTATTTCCGAGTTTTCTGAGCTGGATCCTCTCCGTTCAGCAGCTAGAGCTTTCATGGAATCCGAGGAATTCTGAGATGATATAACAGAACCTTGAAACGATGTGGTGTCTGTTTCAGATCCTACGACATCCGAGGTTGCGCTCACTCGATTGGTCGTGCTTCTAGAGAACTCTTCAATGGTGATCATCTTCACTTCTTCACTGTTCTCAGTTTCATCTACTGATATAGAACCCGTTGGACTAGGCATCTTTTCCCTCCATTTGCTGGTGTATTCCAAGTCCAAGATGCTCGCATCTGAGTCATTGATTAACGAGCTTGTTCCCTCATCTGAACACTGCATTTGCTTGGACTTGGGTGGGTATCTAGCGACAAGTGACATGAATGCAGAGCTGCAAAAAATTGATTTGGTTTGAAATGACTGGTTTGGCAGATTTGCAGAGGCCTATTTGAGATCCAAAAAGATAATATGTTACCTTGAGAGATGATCCGACACATTCTGAGTAAGGAAAACTCCCACAACAGAATCAAGAACTGAACCTTTCCAAGGTGAGAAACGCCTGTCACCTGCCAAGTCAAATATATAGTCAAGAAAATGCAAAAGAAACATAGAGTTTTACAATTTCACCATAGCCATTTCTGGTTCCATCTATCCTTATCTCTAAGATTTTTCATGCATTTGCAGATTCTATGAAATAAATGTCAACGGCAAAAGAGGTCATTGTCATTCTCATGTACAGTAGTACCTTGGACAAGATGCATGCGAGCAATGAACGAGTCTGCACGGCCTTTGAAAACTGTGCGCTCCTCCTCCCACCATTTCGTTTTCTCCTCATTAGTTCCATCAATTCCTTGATTGTTTATGTCCTCTAACAGAAGGTTCCACACTCTAGTTGTTTCATCATCAAGATCAACTTTTGGCCGTGGTTTTCGTTTCTTTACAGGATCAGAAGGCACAATGGTCCCATCCCACTGAAAGAGAACCATCATATTGTTGCCGCCTTCGTTTCCATGGCTGCTATATCTGTAAGGCACGATTGCATTCATCTCACTGTTTTCATTTCTAAAGCTTTCTCTGTTGATATCAAGATTCTCTAATTGTTCGGTAATGGCCTCAACAGGAAGCAGCTTCCTCCATAATCTCCTTGGCTTACTACCTGCATCATTGCATCAACATTGTACTAGCTATTAAACAAAGCTATGGGCATCAACTTTCAAAAGATTATTGTGAATAAAGACAGACCTCTGGATCGGAGCAAGTCTTGGTGTTGTTTATGATGCATGAGAAGAATCTCCTTAGCCCTCTTTCTCAGCTTCTTTCTTGATGGGGTTTGCATCTCAGCAAGCAACATCTCCATACAAGTATGGTGGTTATTTGCGTTGTCTACTTGCTTAGGAGGCTGATAATTTGGCATCATATGGTACTCTTCATTTTTTTCCAAATCCCTGACACAGGTGTGTGCCCGACACCTCTTCTTTGTTGATCTCTCATTCATACATCCTGTGCCTTGTCTTTTGTCCTGAACCTCTGTCACAGAGCTGGGTCTGTCTTTGGAAGCAAACCCTAAACCTAGTCTTGAATCGCTCCTTGATTGTGCACTTGTAGAAGATGAGGAGACGGACTGCACCTTATCGCTTTTCTTTCTCTTGTGAACAGTTTGCATCCATGGAAGTGATTCATATGCCTGCAGACTGTTGTATCTGATCCCAGACATGTTCATGGTCTGGTGCTGAATCTGTCCACCATGAACATAACGATTGTTCTCTTCTGTTGCTTGGCCACCTCCAATCATCACCGTCAAAGAGAAGTTTGTTTTCTCTTTCAGGTGAGCAATTTCAGTCTGTTTCAGGTACTCTTCAAACTCTTGACTGAAATGATGGGTGGAATTCATTTGAACTGGTGGCTCCGTCTGAGCATCAAGTGCTGCTGGCTTGTTTATTGGTGGTTGTGCTTCACTATCAAAATTCAAGGCTCTCTTACAAGACTTCTTTGGAGGGTTATCGAATTTTGTACTGATTGAATCTCCAATGACCTCTTCTGGAGATCCCTCCACTGATATCTGGGTCCCCTTTTGTCGGACATCGTTCCTTCTGACTCTCTTCTCGCCTTCAGCAGCAACACTTTTAGGTGTTTTGGGCTGGGGTGTCTGTTTTGGCTTACCTTCCCTGACCACCTTTGGTCTATGCTTCTTCCTCCTTGGTTTCTGCTGAGGCGTTTTGATTGCATCTTCATCAACCTTCTGAATGTTGAAATTCTCCATGTTTTCAGAAGCTGCAGATGGTGAGTCGGTGGCAGCATTGTCTACTACAATCTGTTTCCCTTGTTTTACCTCTTCAAGCATTATCCTATTGAGTTCATCCCCTTCCTTCAGCAGTTGGTCCAAAGTTGTTGGTTGGTAATCCATGACAAGGGACTTATTTGGGGTGATGGTTGCAAACTGAGGTATAGTTGTCTCTGAAACTGCATCTTCCATGGTATATGGCGGCAAATTAAGATCATAGGTATGTGTTGGAAGATCTGCGAGTCCATCTGTTGAATCACCATTAATATATCAGACTTCATTCAGCAACATATACACACATTGGAAATTGCATCCCAACATTATCGCTTTACAACGATTCTGGTAAAGTTTTTGACCTCATCTCCTAGAGATCAAATTCATCTATTGCTTACTCTATATATAGTGAAATGGTCTAGATATCAGCACACTTAAATTACGACCGTTTTATATTTATGCCATACCTGAAGACTTTTGGTAAGCCACACGATGTAATCTTGAGTTTAGTAATTTTTAAATTGAATTATTGATCCTCTATTAATTCATTTAATCTGGAGATGACTAGGATTTCAAGTTTATGCTTGAGAAATTACAATGAAATATTTCACAAAAGCTTCTACATTAGTCTAGATAAATAGTGGAGAGAAATTTAAATATGTCAACTGTCCTTGATAAATATTTTAAAAAAAATATATAATTTGAGTGAATTAAGTATTTTTTTTTAATAAAGTATTTAGGAAATATATTTTTTAGAAGTGGGCAATTGCCCTATTTCTCTATAAGAGGGGTCAATTTAACCCTTTCTTAATTGATAGGTTATGGTCCTTGGGCCCTGGTATTCTTGTGCCCAGCCCAGGTTCAGTCGGATCTTGACCTACATGACTTGAGAGTGGCGCCTTCTAGGGATGTATGGGTGTCGCCTTGCTAAGGGATGCGTCAAACGCCTTTGTCACCTTTTAAACAGGAGACGAAAAGACGAGGTTTAAATGGATGTCAGAACACCATATGAGTACTCCCGCCTATACGCCGGCGCTCCTATAGTCTAGTTCGGCTATTTATGGTATGACAAGAAAATGGTTGACAAAAAGGACACTCTACCATAGAGGAGTTGTCCTACTGCTCATCATCACCCCTCCAACCATAGTTCCCTTACCCAGGATTGCATGAGTCATATAAGTTGCATGAATTAATGAGTTATATGGGTCACAAGTCACGTAGTTGACAGGTTGACCCGTGGACTCGTGAATCGTGTTTGAATCTTGAAAATTGACCTATCATGAATCATGGTCCGATTTTAAATTGAATATATTTTGACACGACTCATACTTAACACAATCCATAATTGACTTGTCGACACAAATTAACACCCCTAAATACAAGGGCAACCCCAGACGTTGCTCTCTTCTGGAGGCGACATGAATGGGGCAATTTTGCATTTTTTTCGCTCCTATGAGTAGCGAGTTATCCAACTCGCTCTTTGAGTAGAGTATGGCTAAATCACCACGTGGGAGGACCTCGTATATGTATTTTTCTATATATTTACTTTTTTAATATTTTTTCTTTCCTACCAACTTAAAAAAAACGTGAATTAAGTTTGAAAATTTGACTGAATATAGTCAAAAGTGAGAGAAGATATAAATGTGACAAGATGGCCCCATGCACTACACTTTTTAAAATATGTGACCTTTTTAAAATTTATAAGTAGTGTTAGATACTTCGATCAATTGATAAAACGAGTTTGGCTCTGCATCGGTTCATTTCAATTCCAGAAAAAAAAAAAAACTCCAACTTACATGTACTCGGTGCCGTGTAATTACCACCGGTCCATGGACCACCGCCAGTCGGAGCCCTCCATAAGTACGGATCAGACAAACCGAGGAAGTAACTATTTGGCACAACGGCTGCATCCGCCAGTGCCAAGAGACTCGTGAAAGTCCCCGTGGCCGTACCTGGGATCGCCCATATGGCATCAGCTTCACCCGATAAGTAGCATCCCTGATTGTGGATCTCCCGTCCTGTCTCTGTTCCTCCCCTGTCGGCCAAAACTTGAATCGTTGTCGGTCCTGCTTGAGCTCCAGGGACGAAACCAGATCGGAATTCCTCCGTTTGTTGCCCGTGTCCACAGATCGGTGACGGTTTTGACAGAATCGGCTTCACAGGTGTGAGGGGAGCCCAACAGTGCTCTGCTTCATCTCCCTTCTCCATGTCCGAGGCAACTGGGTTCACTGTAATTGATCAGTTCTCACCCGCATGTCCCTCGCCGGAGGTCGGATCCGCTGCCAATGAGATGAAGAATGGATATGTAACCTGAAATGAATCGTGTTATCCACAGATCGGAAATCAGATGCAGAAAGAAGAGGAGCTGTGGATAGAGAATGAAGAAGAAAAGAGGGAACGGAAAATCCCATTATTCTCTCAGTAATTCCTCAGAAAATGCCACTTTATTCTCTAGACTTCAGCCTTAAAACCTGCTGTGGAAATCAAGGCAGAAAATCATGGAGTAGCATCACAACCAAACCCTACCTTTGAGAAAACCAGTCAATGCTGGAGATGAATTGGTCGAACCCCAATTAAAACGAACACACACACCCAAAAAAAAAAAAACTTTTTTTCTGAGATAGAGATGAAAACGAACGCAAGGGAGAAGATCAGTTTGTTGTGGAAAATATTAAAGCTTCTTTTAAGTTGATAGCTCCTTTTCCCGGTAAAATTCAACATTATATTAATTACATCTTCCCTTCTTCTTCGTATGTATATGAATATACGAGAGATTATTGGATGCGTTTACCGAACGTATATTCGTAGCCAATCACAACACTGTAATATATCACAATCTAGTAAAATGCGACTTTATTCTTTAATATTTTAGCAGATTTTGAGAATATTTTTGTTTAATGTTGGGTTTTGTAAATTTCATTTTTTAAATTTGGATAGATTTTGAATTCTTTTTCTAGCGTTAATGTTTTTTATTCAAATTTTTAAAAAAATGTTAAGATAATAAATTACGTTTAAAAATGTTATAATTAAACTTTGCATGTTTTAATGAGTTCTAATTCAATCAAAACTCCATTAAACCTTAATCGAAAGGATTGAAATTTGAGTCTTGATTCAAACCATCTCACCACTTGTGGATGAGCTGGCCTGAGTCATAACTCTAAACTCTCAGTTGAATAACAATTAAAATTTGATTTAATTATAACATACAAAAAATTGAAGAAACTAAAAGTTTATTCAAACATGTACAATATATAAATACCATCCGAACCTATTAGTCCAACTCAATAGTGTGTTAAACTTATTAAGACAAATAAAAATTAAGGTTTGTTTTATTGGATGTACAAAGTTTCTACGTTCTCTCATTACGTTGGGGTTGTAATCTAATCACATTTTTTGTGTATAATTTGACAAGAACAATTCTTCCTGAAGATTTGGTGAGTGTACATATATGTAACACTTCAAAAGTTTAAGATGTAGTTTGATCAATATTCATAATCTCTGATGCAATTAGTGTCTAGCCCAATACGTTGGGGATGGAGATTTAGAGTTACGCAATTAATGAAGTGCAGAGAATCAGGTCTTTTCTGCAGTAGTCAGCGCTCAAAGCGCAGTTCCTGGGGGCATTTTCGTCCATCCATATATGTTTGTCCAATCAACAAAACGACACGGTTCCACAGGTGGCACAGTCTTCCTGACAATTGCTACGTGGGCTTTGTTTGAGCTCACTGAATGCTGTCGCCGTTCGGTTAACAAATACAATTTCGCCATTTCGGTATGTTGTCATCCGTTGAGAATGCCATACATACATACAATGTTCTTATATTATGAAAATTCGAATGGTTCTTTGAATTTGTATGTGTGAATCAATGTTATGGATTATAGGTATGAAACTTGTGTTGTTTATAAGTTAAATGAGATATCTCACCTAATAAACTTGGTGGCGTGGAAAAAGTCAACCGTGACCAATAAGAGTTCGGAGTGGTTCAGTATGTTGGCATCCATTGAGAATGCCATACATACATACATACAATGTTCTTATATTATGAAAATTCGAATGGTTCTTTGAATTTGTATGTGTGAATCAATGTTATGGTGAATGATACGGTTTAGTGGCCAAAAAAAACAAATGATACGGTCTATACTCATTGCAAGGTATGAAACTTATGTTGTTTATAAGTTAAATGAGTTCTTCCACCTAATAAACAAGTTTATTGGGATGAACTCTTCCATTGGGATTGTAATAATTAGTATCAGAGTCAAACCTTGGAGTGGTGACCTAGAAAATGTCAGCCGTGACCAATAAGGGTTCGAAGTGGTGACTCACGGAGTGGTTGCCAAGAAAAGCTATCTGTGACCAACGTGACCGTGACCAACAAGGACGTTGGTCTCCTTAACGGGGAACGAATGTTATAATTTACACCAATTGCAAAGTATGAACTTGTACCACATTAGTTATATGGACAACCATTGTGCTGTTTATAAGCTAAATGAGTTCACCAAATTAGACTAGTTTATTGGGTTGAACTCTTCCATTTGGCTTGTAACAATCAATATAGAAAGTGCATGGGACATTCTAGTCGCCAAACCGAACTGAAAAAAGAGAGCATTTTACATTATCCTCATGATCATCAAGATTTGTTCATTTGGGTTTGGTCTGAGAATTATTTCCCACAGAGAAAACATGGAAAGCGTTTCAACAATTGCAACAACCTAAGCAATCTTGTCCAATTGATAACAGAAGACAGACTTTTGACTCTTTGCATTACATGACTTTTTCCTTTTGAGGGAAAATACCATTCATCATCACTTGTCGGCGTTCTCAGGGTTTTGCTGCTCGTAACGGCGTTTAAATTTGGCTAGCTGACCCTCATTTTGAGCCATTTGACGCCTTGCCCTGAAATGATAGACTTTTCCAACATGATGTATTTTAGTCATCATCACATGCATCAATCTTCCACTCTGCGTCACGTATGAGATCCACTGCATCTGGGGATGTAATCCTTTCCTCATCTTAAACGTTTCTGCAATTCAATGCATTAACTTCAGCACAATGTAGTAAGGTGAAGTGAACGGCAGAAATCATCCCCCCACAAAACTAAGCAGAAGCAGCAGCAATTCCTACATATATTTCACAACCAGAAGATACAAGGTACTTCCTACAAGTATACACCTAACTAAATAAACCCGTCTTCATTCAGTTCAAACATAATGATTTTCCCATATAAAAATGGTATCATCATCATTTGATTAGACCATAGGCAAGTTAAGATTAGTCTTAGTCCATATAGAACTCTTTCGAGGAAATGCAGCATTAAAGAACGCTTCTCTTTGTTTTTGTATAGTCCTTAATAAAAAAACGAATTGTTTCACTTACATATGATCTATTTAACACCCTTTTACTCAAAGCACACACAGACACAGTGTTGAGAAATCTGAATAGCAGCACTTCCATACCTATATAGATGTTTCCACTGTAATTAAGCAGTGAAACACCAACTAATCGCAAGCATTTAGTAGCAAAAACAGTTCCTTTTTCGAAAAAATTAACCATATTCAGCTAAGTTAAGATACATAGGTCTCGATAGTCAATGACTCAATTAGCAAGAGGTTTGCTCGAAATCTAAAGAGTGAAGGGATCAAATCCATCTCATTGGGAGCCTGTAACTGACTTTAAGCATTTGTAATTATTGTTCATAAAAGCGTTTCTTGCAGCAAGGATAATGAAGAACGAGATTGGGGGCTATTATACCACAAAGAAGGGGATTCCTGATGGGTGTGGACGTTGCAGCAGCTGCAGCAGATCAAAATGTAGACAGACCGCATTATGTCTATCTTTAACGAGAAAAAAACATAATCACACCAATGAGGCATCTCTCCCTCCCTCCTACTAAACCCTAACACATCAAAATCGACACTTCCTCGGCAATCATAAAAGCGCAGAAGAAGCAGAAATTGCAGAATGAAAAGTAGATTCACTAAGAGTAAAGAGTTCTTCAAACTAGATTCATGGATTTAAGGCACTGGGGCTCATACCTTGCTTAGACAACCGGAGTCCGGAGCTCTCTTCTCTTTCGTTGAGATGTGAAGAGTAGGCGGACTTCTTTCTTCGAATTGTGAAGAAGTGATGATTCCCCTATATTTTAATAGGGGCTAAATTGACAATACTCTAAAGTATAAGGCCCATTTGTAGATCCACTTAAATAATTTTTCGTAGTTCATTTTTTACCCATTAAGATGGCCCTGAACTCAAAACCAAGAAGAGAAGCAAGGCCCGCTTATTCCTTCTTCTTCATCTTCCCTCTATAGAGTCTAGGGTTTCATCATACCTGTTCACAAATCCGTTCACAAATTGTGTTTGAGTTTGAAATTTTTGACTCACGAGTCATTTCAAAATGACTCGTTTGACCCGTCCAAAAAATGAATTATGTTTGGGTCATAACCTTCTATCTACATGTTAACCCATTGATCTGTGTAATAATTTATAATATACATTCGATCTACGGATCAACTCATCGACCCGTTGAATCATTTATAATATATTATTAAATAATATATAAAAATATTATAACCTTAAATCGTACCGGTCACACGATCATGGATTAATCCAACAAATTTATAATATAATTTTTTAATCACGCAGGTTATTGACCCGTCGACCCGTTAGATCGATTTGGATGATGAGAATTAACCCATAAAAATTAAATGGTCATGATTAAATTTAGTAAATGTTGACCCGACCCGAAAAACATCCTTGAAGTTAGCTTTCTTCCATCGTCATCTCCGCCGCTCTCTGCTCTGCAACATACTCCATTAGTCCATTTTCTCTAAGACTCTCATCTCACCATCTTCCTTTCAACTCCACTTTCTGCATTGATACAGATGTCTCTCTCTCTGTACAACTCCAGAGTCATGGCCTCCGTCGCTCTCCTTCCCGCTAAATCCCTCTCCTCCAAGCTGTCCTTCTCCTCCACCTTTCCCCTCAAGTTCCGCAGTCGCATCGCGTCAAGAACTCTCTCTGCCTCGGCATCTAGCACAATCTCTGCGACTATTGCGGTCGGCGACAAGCTCCCTGACGCCACACTCTCCTACTTCGACTCTGAAGGTGAGCTCCAGACCACCACCGTCTCGGACCTGACCAAGGGAAAGAAGTCCATCTTATTTGCCGTCCCCGGCGCGTTCACCCCCACTTGCTCGCAGAAGCACCTCCCAGGATTCGTGGAGAAGTCCGCCGAGCTCAAGGCCAAGGGCGTCGACACCATTGCCTGCATTTCCGTCAACGACGCCTTCGTCATGCGCGCGTGGAAGGAGAACCTCAAAATTAACGACGAGGTATTCAATCATCTCTAGCAATTCTAATGAAAAAATGAAGTCAGGACTCTTTGCAAGTACTTGACCTAAAATCTTAAGCCTCTTGTGTCATAGCATGAAATCAATTAATTGCCTTAGTTTTATTATCTATAAGATAAAATTATCAAACATCTTAACTTATCAGTGACCGTTAATCCATTTGTCTGGTATTGAATTTTGATCAGTCAATTCTTACTGTGATAAATTCATTTGAATGGTGTTCAAAAATGTCTGAAGCTGTACTTTTTCATTGATCAGGTGCTTCTGTTGTCTGATGGAAATGGGGATTTCACGAGGGAGATTGGAACCGAGCTTGATCTGAGCGACAAGCCAGTGGGTCTTGGAGTCAGGTCAAGAAGGTATGCTCTTCTTGCCGAAGATGGGGTTGTTAAAGTTCTCAACTTGGAGGAAGGTGGAGCGTTTACTAACAGCAGTGCTGAGGATATGCTCAGTGTTCTTTCTGGAGAGGAATGAACTGCTGTCCTAGACCTTTTCTTTCCTGTGAGTAATAAATACACTACCTAGCCTGTAAAGTGTAAACCTTTTGTTTCTTAATAAGTGATACCAATACACTCACGATTATATTCAGTGCCTAATCGAAGAGAACTATGCTGCTTTTGCTTTCCGACAGTGATTTTGGTTGAATTTTTCATGCAATTCATGTCTTTTGCCAAGTTCATTATGGAATATTGTCGTCGTAACTAAACACATGCTCAGGACGAATTCAGGTATGTTTTCTTTTCTTCACTGTGTTCATTTTGAAAGATCTTACAAAATAAAAGAAAAATACACACATGCAGTTCCTTCATTCGACAACTTACTTCATAACCATAATTATAACAATGTTGCGGTTAAAAATTCATAACCATAGTTATAACTGTCACTGTTTAATATGGTTAACCGTACCATTACGGTATGATACAGTTATGATGATTAATTTTTTACCTATTATAGTTGTGGTATTTGAGTCATTATTATATAAATATAATAATTATTTATTATTAATAAATTAATATATATTAAATAATAAGTTGATGTATGTAATAAATAATAATAATGTTAATTTTGTATATTTTTATTATTATCAATATAAATTTATGTATTTTTTAAAATAAAATTTTCAATCTTTTATATTACATGTGGAATAAATAGTAATATACTGATAAAATCATAGTTAATAATTATTATGATATTAAAAATTATACTACAATTTTATTATGTAATTTAAAAATATGGTATAATTATATGGTATAATTATAATATCTATTAGACCCGCACATCCCTATCCATCAACCCCAACCTCCTCCGTTTTAGCAACCTCTCCTTCACTCACTACATACTCACCCACCTCCTCGTCCTCTCCCCTTACGATCTTTTCCTCCACCGCCTCGTTCACGTAGTTCGGGTCCTTCTCATCCAGTGCGGGAGGGGTTGGCGCCAACTCACTCTCCACCACATCACCAGGACCCTCCCACGTGTACTTCCCTCCATGGCCAGATTTCGGCGGCGGCTTCCCTATCCCTCCGACACCGTCAGAAGGGTGTCGGTCCATTCGGAGTACGCCTTTCTCGGCAAGCTTCTTCTCCACATATCTGACTGTGTGAGGGTGTCGGAGGTTGAAGTTTGTCTTCTCCAGAACCTTCTTGCTCTCCTCTGCAACATCCTTGTTCAGCTTGGTGTCGACGACAGGCTCCATTGTATTCGAATTTGGTTGACGGAGACAGTTACATGTTGGGTTTCTTCTTATAGGGTCGAGAAATGGACAAGAGAAGCTGCTAGAAATTAGTAGAGAGGAACTGTCCCTTCCGTTATGTTGGTGCTAGAGAATTCTGCCACGTAGGTGATCACATGCTGCTGACAAATTCTAGTAACATCACTATTTAATAATAAATCATTTTAGGGTTAATTATCAAATAGGTACCCCAACTTTACATGGTTTGACAAGCAGATACCTAAACTTTTTTTTTGGCTCAAATAGGTTACCCAACCTTGTGAAATTAGCAAATAGGTACCTACCGTTAATTTTCCGTTTAAGAATAAACGGAAAATATCACGTGAGGAGCAAACAGATACCTGGACTTGACATGATTTGACAAACAGGTACCTGAACTTACACGAATTAGTAAGTAGATACCTGAATCGGTTCATGATCGGTTCGGTCAAAACACTTTTTTTAAGTAGAGTTTATATACCAAACACATGCATGACTCAACTCTAGATGTTCTCGGTGCATCTAAGTATGGTTTATGGGGTCGTGCGAGTTAACTAGTTGATATGTAAAATTTATATCATCGAATTAAAATGAGAACGGATCGTACAGATTAACCTGTAAACCTACATATCGTGATCGTGTTATGGAGTCTTTAAAATTTATAGTATATACATGATAAAACGATAAATATATTCAATATAAATTATCAGTCCAAATATTCTTTGCAAAAAAATCTCCTTCTACATACAAATTCATTCTTCAAAGACTTAGATTATAAGTCGGGTTTGTCTACGATGCCTATCTCTTTCTACATAATGCACTGAGAACGTCTGGAGTTGAGTCATGCATGTGTTTGGAATATAAACCCTATTTAAAAATAAAATAAAAATAAAGTGGTTCAATTGAACCGGTTTTTGAACTGATTCATATATCTACTTGCTAATTCGTGTAAGTTCAGATACATGTTTGCTTCTCATGTTATTTTCCGTTTATTCTTAACAGAAAATTAACGATAGATACCTATTTGCTAATTTTACAAAGTTAGACAACCTATTTGCGTCAAACCATGTAAAGTTAGATTACATATTTGATAATTAACCCATTATTTTAATATGTAAAGTTCTCTACTAAATTTGGGCGTTGCATCCATTCCTCAGCCTGAAAGCAACTGGGTCAGATCCCAGCCCAGCCCGAAACCTTCAAACTGTAATTGGGCAAGACAAAACATTGGACGTGGACAAGCAGATTAAAGAAAAGGCCCAATATAGTATTGAAAAATTACATGGTATGAAGGTGTCGGTTAATAAATAATTAGATGTGGATCAACTTTAGATCGGGTTTAACTAAACTCTTTATAGATTATCGAATAAACTCAATTTTTGAAACAATTCAATTACACGAGTTAATTGTTCAAATATAGTGATAAAGCAAGGATATTGAATCCAACTTTATCCCGACAAGTGTATCATTTTCTACTTTTTCGAAATGTGTATCAATTTTCAAAATGCCAAAAGCCTTATGCTGCTTCAATCCAAAACGACACCGTCCTTCTACTTTCCCTCTGCTTCACCCAAAAAAATTCCTCGAAATTATATAAATCCTGGTTGCCTCCTACCGCCCGAAACAGACCACACACGACCGTCTCTTCCGCAACAGAACCCAAAAAAGTTCCGACATTCCGTCTTGTCCTGCATTGTTTCCGACCATCAATTACAGCGGCGGCCTTTCGGCTCCGGCGATTCGGCTTCTCAGTGCTGCTCGAGTTAGATCCGGATTTCGCGGCCGTATAGGTCAACGGTGAGTCTTTGACCTGTTCTCTTCCTGTTCTTCCTCTGCGGCTTCGTTTCACCTCCCAGTTTCATAGCTTCCATTTTCGATTCAAGGCTTCTGTACATGAATCTAGCTTGAGCAGTAAATGGTTTTGTTTGGTGGAGATGCCAGAAAATGCTTAAGTAGGAGACCATGAAACTTCCACAGCAAGCTAAAGTTGGTAATTTGTGGTAGAACAATCATCCTATTTCAAACATCTTTCAATTTTCCATTTTGAAGAAAAGTATCCAGTTGTTTCGAATTTTGCTTTCGAGTAATGGGGCAAACCGGAATCGAATCAGAGCGAGGTGGCTTTGGTCTAGTCACGGTCACTTGATAGGTACTCGAACCCAACTTTTTATCTCTTTGTTGCTGCGTTGCTTGATGTCTTAATCATGTGGAAACGACCGAGTCTTCGTGTTACAAGTCAAAGTTTAGGTAGCAAATTTCAAAAGAAAAGGATTAGGTGACAAATGTAACATTTTGATCTTTCCTTGCCTCAGTTATATTCAGTGGAAGTTGCTACCAAGTACCAACAAAGCTAACTTTTTTAACAGTTGCCTGGTTTCTGCTTTGGTCTTGCATTTCAGTGCAGAAAGGATAGAGAGATGTAAAATAGCAATTGGGTAAAGATTCGATTGTCCCGTTTAGCGCGGTTTAATGGGTCGAGAGAGGGCGAAGGAGTCTTGGTTTAGTAACTTCTGGTGGAAATCACGGAACAAGACAGTAGAACCCGACAAGGCAACAGTCGGGATTCTGTCTTTCGAAGTTGTCCGCTTAATGTCGAGGGTGGTTAAGTTATGGCACGGGCTGAGCGATTTCGAGGTTGCTCGACTCAAAGACGAGGTTCTGAAATCTGTCGGGATCAAGAAACTCGTCTCCGAGGATGAAAATTACCTTATGGACCTTGTATTGAATGAGATGATCGACGAGTTGGTCTATGTCGGAGCTGCCACGGTTCGTCTCAGCACCCGCTGCTCCAACCCGACTTTTCACCGGCTCGAACTGTTCTTCGTCGATCCAGTTGAGCACGGTTTTGAGTGGCTCGGTTCAGAGTTTAAGTCGAAAAAGATGGAAAAGGCGGTGAAGAAGATGGATTTGTTCATATCGGCCATGATTCAGTTTTCGCAAGAGCAAGAAGTTTTGGTCGAGCTCGAACAGACGTTAAGGAGAATGCTAGCGAATTCTGATACGGATCGGGCAAAATTAATCGAGTTTCAGCAGAAAGTCACGATTCATCACCAGGAAGTTAAGTATCTTCAAGATTCATCGCCGTGGAACCGTACATTCGATTATGTAGTTCATCTTCTGGCGAGCTCGATTTTCACCATAATCGAGCGATTCAAGTTCGTATTCGGTCCGAATCAGATATTTTCATCTGCAGAATCAAATGGTTATTTGATGGGGTCGGCTTCTTCGATCTCCCGGAGCCAATCGTTTTCTGCGCTCCTCCGTTCTTCAGTTCACGAGACCAATCTCTGTAGATTCTACATCCCATCTTTATCTGATAAAAGAAGAAAAGAGCAACAATCGGAGTCAAAATCAAAGAAATCGGCTGGTCTTGGACCGTTCAACGGATGCAAAGAAGTCGGAGGTTCGATGAGGATAACGAGTACCGTTACGAGAAACACCGACAAGACACAGAAGAACAGGATTTATTATAAACTTAGTAAATGTTATGCAAGACATGGAATCTCGGTTGCTCCTCCGCAGTCGCTTGGATACGCGGCGTTGGCTTTCCAGTACGCGAAAGTGATAATACTGATCGAGAAATTGGTCCAGTCGCCTTATCCCATCGGGGTTGAGGATCGGGAAGAACTGTACAGTATGTTGCCTTCTTCGATTAAGGCATCCGTGAGGTCTAGGGTTCGGTCTCTCACAAAAGCTTCGTCTGGTTATGATTCGTCCATTGTTGAGCAATGGAGTGTGGTAGTGGATCAGATGACGGACTGGTTGTCTCCTCTTGCCCATAACACTGTGAAGTGGCAGTCGGAGCGGAATTTTGAGAAGCAGGTGGAGATTTCGGTGGCGAACGTGCTTCTGGTGCAGACGCTGTATTTTGCAAACCAATTGAAGACCGAAGCTGCCGTGACGGATATTTTGGTTGGGATCTGTTTGCAGAATCCAGATAGATCTCGAGTAGATGTTAATTGCTGACGAAAATGGAAATTGGAGGATGAAACAGAGATTGTTTGCTTGTGGATAGGTTTTGATTGGGTGATGTTTTTAGGTGGTGAAGTAGGGTTTGTCGATAATATAACTACAGAAAATTTGAAAGAATACCGTGTCTGCTCTTTTATATATATATATATATATTATCCACAATAAAATCAAATTGAGATTCTGATTAGATTTTAATTCTGAAATATAGAAAAATTGAAAATAGTTTAATTGGGATATTTGTAATTTATTATGTTATTTTTATATTTTTCCAAACTTATTTTGTCCAACTAATTGAGATAAAACTTAAAAAAAAAAATTTAATGGGTTAATTATCAAATAGGTAGCCCAACTTTACATGGTTTGGCAAGTAGGTACCTAATTTTTTTGTCGTAAATAGGTTGCCTAACTTTGTGAAATTAGCAAATAGGTACCTATCGTTAATTTTCCGTTAAGAATAAACGGAAAATAACGTGAGCAAATAAGTACCTGAACTTGACATCCTTTGGCAAACAAGTACCTGAACTTACACGAATTAGTAAGTAGATACCTGAACCGATTCAAAATCCGTTTCGGTCAAACCACTTTTTTTTTTTTAAAGGATTAATTGTCAATTTCCCCCCTAAAGTTTGGACCGAATTTAAGAATCTCTTTAATGTTTAAAATTTTAAATTTTAGTTCTAATGTTTGAACAAAATGAAAATTTGTCCCATTATGTCATTTGTCCGTTTATTTCAAACGGTTAAGTAAACATGTGTGTTTTGTGAACGTGCTGTGACTAAATTTAAAAAGACAAAACTCCCGTTTGGAGGTCAAGTCACGGAACAACTCCATGTCTCCTCTCTCTTTGCAGGCAACCTTTGAAGGTATGCATATGTATATTCATTAGGAACCAGACCCTTGTGGATCAAACTATCAAGAAGGTCGAAGCTCTCGGATAGGGTTCCATGGATGCAAATGCCTCTAACAAGGAAAAGGTGAGCTGAGGAGTGGATGATGTTGCTGCATAGGATCTTCTTCTCCTTCTGCGTTTCAAACTGACATTCACAGGATCCATAGGATCTTTTTCTCCCTTTGAGAATCGGTAGAGGCAGAGGAAATTCACAATGGGTTCTTGATCCAGCTTCGAAGCTCAAATCCAGCTTCAATTCCGCAGCCTTCGTTTGTGGGTGATTCAGAGAAAGACAGTGGAGAAGCAAGGAAAGTAGATTCTAAGCATGACCTCGTGTTTGCTTTGAAGGCGCATTATGAGATCTCTGGTTCCCCTGATGAGACTCGGTCAGGGAAGGCTCAGACGAGCGTTCCAGTTTGTCATGATTTGTCGATTATGCAGAACAACCGATTGAAATCGTCTGTGGATGGTATGAGGGAGGCTGATAGACATGCAGAAGTATCATGGCTTGATGACACAAAATCCACTGAAGCAGAAAATGAGGTGCTTGTGGCATCTGAGTGACATTAGTGTTTAATTGTTTTTTAAGGGACGTTCTAAACGCTAACGGGTTATCGTTTAATCCTATTTTAGAAAATTCGAAAATGAGAGACTAAGTTTGGTAATTAATTATTAAATTATGGTTAAAGTTTTAAAAAAATAAATTAAACTATAAAGGTAAATCGAATTTTTAGGTTTAATAAAAAACAAAAGCATATTCTGAATATCTGAGTTTAAAAAATTCGTACGCCACAATTTGATTTGTTAAAATAATAGACGCCTAGATTCTAGTGCTACACCGAGCAAATAGTTCCATCTTTCTAAATATCTCGGTTCTCTGAGTCATACTCCTCAGTCTCAATCCAGATTCTAGTTTCATCAGCAACAAGATGCATTCTAGCCCCTTGCTTCTCGAGGAGCCAATCAGAATGGCGTCGATTCTGGAGCCATCAAAGCCGGTAAATCTTCGTCTGCCTTATCTTTCGTTTTCCTATGGTGATTTCTGATTTCGGATACTAATTTACATCCATAATTCACGTTGAAGCTGAGAATCGTTGATTGATGTTGTTTTGACTGTGTTTTTGAATGAGCAGAGCTTCTTTCCCGCAATGAAGATCGTGGGGACCTTGGGACCCAAGTCTCGCACCGTTGATGTCATTTCCGGTTGCTTGAATGCTGGAATGTCCGGTAAGTTAACCTTGACCCACTTGAATAGTCGGAATTTGGCCAGTTTGTCCGTAATTGAGATTATGGAATCACGGAATGAGCTTACTATTGCTATTGCTGTTGTAGTGGCTCGATTTGATTTTTCCTGGGGGAACGCTAAGTATCACCAGGAGACCTTGGATAATCTAAAGTTGGCTGTCAAGAGCACTAAGACGCTCTGTGCTGTAAGTAACTCGACTGGAAAATCTGGATTTTTTTCCTTCCTTTCTTGAATTTGAGATGGGATTGGAAAAACGTGTCTAGTAGATTCATGAATGTTTCATTGTATCCTGTGCAAGCTAATTGTATTGCTTCGGTTGTGCTTTGCATAGTGGCGTTCGTTTTTGCCAAGTTATTAACACAATTTGATTACTTTGTACTGAATTTCTATCAACACTTAAACAGCTTCAGTTTTTGTCATACAGGTTATGCTGGACACAGTGGGTCCTGAATTGCAGGTTGTTAATAAAAGTGAGAAGACCATTTCGCTTGAAGCTGATGGAATTGTTGTTCTGACACCTGATCAAAGTCAAGAAGCCACATCGGAGCTGTTGCCCATCAATTTTAAAGGACTTTGCAAGGTTTGAATATATTTAAGTTGATTGCATATCTGATCATACTAAGAGACTGGTAATTTAGATTTGAAGAGAAAAAGATGATTATTTCAGATCAAGGCCTGTAGTATAACTGAGTTTTGTAAATTTTAAATTGAATACATTGTTCCTACACATATGGAAGAGCTGTACTTCTTCCATACTCGTTGATCATTTAGTTAATAAACAATCAGGTTATAGCAAGGACTTACGCTAGTAACTAGTTACCCAGGTAATTATTTATTCTCAGTGATTTGATAACATCCATAAATTTGGAAATTATATGTGATTGCTGCAGACAGTGAAGAAGGGTGACACTATTTTCATTGGCCAATACTTATTCACTGGGAGTGAAACTACATCAGTTTGGTTGGAGGTGAGAAAGAATAAACTTAATGTCTTGGTTTTTACTGCGTGCTCACGACTACTTTTTATCATCCTTTGGTGAAACTTGAATTTTACAGCACTACTGGATTGTTCAAGCTCGTTAAGTTGTACTATTAAGTATTAGATGAATTAATTAGTCTATTTGGTGCGCTTCGAAATTATTTGTGTAGCCATTGCCATAAATTTGGCCTTTAAGAGATTGACTCAAATCTTCAGACAGCTTTTTACTAGTGTTAGCTGGTCTGAAGGTGTGAAATGAAACACCTTCTCCCTTTGGGAGACCCTATTCAGAATTTAATTTTATTGGCTGATTGTATGACATTGTTACGGCTTTGAGACCTGTAAGTAGACTTTTTTATTTCTAAATATTTTTTTTTTGGCCAAATCTTTCTATATGGAATGTCTAAGATGTTTAGAATATAAAACTATATCGCTTCTCCATAGCTTCAAAATTTTCATAGATAATTGAAGATTTAATTATTGAGCAGGTTTCTGAGGTGAAGGGAGATGACGTTGTATGTGTTATAAAGAACAGTGCAACCTTGACTGGGTCTTTGTTTACATTGCATGGATCACAAATCCGCATAGATCTTCCAACCCTATCTGATAAGGACAAGAAGGTTGTTCACAAATCACAAGGCCTCAATATGTTACTGCATATCTTTTATGTCTAGGGTTTCTTATTCTATATCTTGATATTCTTCTAATGATGATTTTTCTTCCTTGGTGCTCATTGCAGGCCATAAGTTCTTGGGGATTTCAAAATAAAATCGACTTCCTTTCACTTTCATACACTCGGCATGCAGAAGACGTTCGCCATGTATAGATATTCTATGTCCTCTCCTCCATCTACCTTTCTGAACTCAGGATATTCATAGCTAAACAATTCTATTATTCTATGCAGGCTCGGGAGTTTCTTTCTAAATTAGGTGACCTCAGCCAGACTCTTATTTTTGCAAAAATTGAGAACATTGAGGTGAGACATGGACTGTGTCAACACGATTGGATTTGAAGATATCAATTTCAGTGTACCTGTATTGATACCTCCCTCATTCTTAGGGCTTGAATCATTTCGATGAGATTCTGCAAGAAGCAGATGGTATTATCCTTTCACGTGGTAATTTGGGCATAGATCTTCCTCCTGAGAAGGTAACTATTATCTTTTACATGATAAAGCAACATTCTAGTTCTATGTTTGACAATTCAAAGTATATATATGTACACGTGTATCGGACTCTGCATTGTGAAAAAATTGATGCGTTTCATCCTTCAAACATAGTATTTTTACAGCTTCTCTATTTTTCTTTGTGTATTTGCTACTGGAATGTTTCTCTATGATGTACAGGTGTTTTTATTCCAAAAAGCTGCAGTCTACAAGTGTAACATGGCTGGAAAGCCTGCTGTTGTCACCCGTGTCGTGGACAGTATGACTGACAACCTAAGGCCAACTCGTGCAGAAGCCACAGATGTTGCTAATGCTGTATTGGATGGTGAATCCTATTTCTCTGAAATCAGTTTGACAGCATATAACAGGAGACTAAACCCTGAATTCATGAATGTAATTGACATAGATTGGATATTACACGACGCTTGACTGTAGGGGTTTATGTGATATATTTTGTTTTTGCATGATTAATTTTGTATTAACTGTCTGATATTGCAGGGAGTGATGCAATTCTTCTTGGTGCTGAAACCCTGCGTGGACTATACCCAGTAGAAACAATATCCATTGTTGGGAAAATCTGTTATGAGGTACGACATTCTTCCTTTATCTAGCTGTATAGCCTGTATGTCTATTTCATGAAGAAAAAAAATGAGCCATTTGTCTGCTTTTGTTGTATGAGCACAATTAATTGCATTCATTTGACCAACCATTGTTCTTGAATGCAACAGGCAGAGAAGGTTTATAATCAAGATTTGTATTTCAAGAAGGCAGTTAGTTAAATACGTCGGCGAGCCAATGACCCATTTGGAAGCTATTGCGTCTTCAGCAGTTCGTGCAGCCATTAAAGTGAAGGCATCCGTTATTATTTGTTTCACTTCGTCCGGAAGGGCTGCAAGGTAATGTTATAGCTCATTCTTATTTACCACTGGTAGTACTTTCTGTTCTCTATCCAATTTCTTCTATTACTTTCATAACACTTCCTCCAGATTGATAGCCAAGTATAGACCAACAATGCCAGTTCTATCCGTAGTCATTCCACGGCTTAAGACAAACCAATTGAGGTGGAGCTTCACTGGAGCCTTTGAGGTATTCCACTCATTTTTCTACTCATTGTTTTATCATTACTTTGGGGTTAGCAACATATATTGGAAGCCTTTTTGGTCAATACTTATGCCAAACTGCATACCTAAGTTTATTCTAAATCTTTTGGTTAATGTTCAGGCAAGGCAATCACTTATTGTAAGAGGCCTCTACCCCATGCTTGCTGATCCTCGGCACGCGGTGAGTCTCTATCCTTCCTATTCAATAATCATGGTTTAGGCTATTACTATCAATCCACAAGATCTTCTCTGAAATTTGCAGGCTGAATCCACTGGTGCCACGAATGAATCTATCCTGAAAGTCGCACTTGATTATGGAAAGGCTTGTGGGCTCATCAAATCACATGATCGGGTAGTTATCTGTCAGAAAGTTGGTGATGCTTCGGTGGTTAAGATCATCGAACTGGAGGACTAAACAGGGTTGTCACCTTTTACCCCTTCTTCCCGAGACTTAGGACCATCACCCTAAATTGTCTCTCTTTTCAAAGTTAAGACCTTTCGAATCGCAGTTTACATGTTCAGTGTACAACCAAACAAAATAATAGAGATTCTGAAGCACTACCAAGTACTAAGATCATGCAAAGAACAAACCTCTCCTTCCTTTTTTTTCTTTCCTTTTTTTATAAATCTATCTGACATCTACGTCTGCTTTCTTTCATCACCTTTACAGGTAATCTATCAACTCCTCTTGTGGTGGTGAATGTCCATCAACTCGAGCTCTTTCTGCCTCATAAGAAGCACCATTCTCTCATTCTCAAGCTGGCGTCTCTCGTTCTCCAGGTTGGCCTTCTCCATCTCTCTCTCCTTCTTGCTGCTGAACTTGACCCACTTGAACCTCTGCCTCTCCAATTCATAAGCCTGCCTCTGATAACTCACTTGCTGCTGCTCCAAACTCAGCATCTTCATCTTCATCCACTGCTTCTTCTCACACAGGTTCTTCCCAGAGTCATGAACCACACCCGCCATTTCCCTAGTCAGCTCCTGTAAAACTGCAGACGACAAAGAGTAGAACTCCCTCTGCCTTTTCTTAGTTTGATCGTGTCCATGGGAGGGGGGAACTCCTCCCAACACTTCTTCTCTTCCGTCGTCTTCATCATCGTCTTCATCCTCCTCATTGCTGCCTCCATTGGCCATAGTCTTTGCCCCGGCTTCCACCTCGTCTGTGTCTTCAGCCACGGAGTGGTAACACCTCTGCTGCTGATGTGGCGACTCGGTGGATGCAGCAGACATGTCTAGGGAATTATGAGCTCCACCATGGCCGCAGCTAGTATGGTAAGCACCCATCTCTCTGAAGAACAAATGCTTGGAATTTAGCAGTTTCTTAGCTTCTTCCTTCAATTTGGGTGCCAAATCCATTGTTTCAAGCAATTCTTGGTTCTCAACAACCCGACAAGCCATGCCCTTTCCAAGAATATCGTTAACCCTCTTGTACCTCTTGTTTAGATCATTGAATTTATCCTCGCACTGTTGTGGAGTAACGTAAAATCTTTTCTCCATCATCGCCCGGGACACCGACTTCCACTTTCCCTTCTTCTGCAACAACGCACCCGATTTCTTCTTCGGGTCACTCGTCTCGGACCCGCTCTCATCACCGATGTAGAGCACTGCCCTTATGAGGAGCCTGACCATAGTGTCTGTCCACTTCATCCTCTGCCATGGAGACCCATTCCGCTTGGAATCCCCATCCACTGCAAGAACAGACTCATCCTCATCGCTGTTGAGGCTCAATTGCTGATTAGATTTTGATGAATTGGAATTATTGTGAGGAAAAGAAGTTGATTTCCCGTTTGGGTGAGGATAGGCCGCCATCTGAGGTTGGTGGTGGGAGTTGGGGTTTGTTTTTTTGAGGGGATTTTGATGAACCTTCCACAATTCAATTCTATACTGCAATGAATCCATAGATAAGAACCCTAATCTAACAACTCGGTTCCACTCAATCAACCCAACCCAATCGCGTAACTAACAACTGAAACATACCCAGTACAGTACCCCAATCAACCAAATCCGGTCAATATACTACGGGAATCATCGACTGGATTTTTCTTCACCCGTCGGAGGAAGGAAGAAAAGGAACCGGAGAGGGATGGAGAAGAGATGAAGTGGAATATATGAAGTGAAGCGGAAGTGGAGGGAAACGGAGTATATAAGGAAGAAGGAGTAGATGGTTTAGAGAGGAGAAGTATTCCGGTGGCTGTCAGAAAACTGCCCATGGTTTTGCGCCGTGTTGGAAAGGCAGGGCCGCAGGGAGGCTGGAACGCAGATTGTTGAGCAGACACTGGTTTTGTAAAGGCGGGAGAAGACGTGAAGAATCCACCGGTTTTCAAAATGAGGAAACTACCTTATCTGATCCTCAGATTTACCAACTGATGAAGATGATGCTTAAATTCTTACTTATTAAACTCATTCTTTCTCCTCAAATAAATAAACGCTCGTTTTTAAGTAATTAAGGACCTACTTGCATAATTAAATATAAGGATTAATTACCAATGTACTAGCTGATATTTTTTAACAATATATAAATTTGCAAATTATTAGTTTTATCTAATTTACTATTAAATATTAATAGAGATTTGAACAAGTTAACTAGAGAATTGCAAATATTTTAAGTTCAATTAGTAAATTATTTTTAAAAAAAAAAATAAACTAACAAGTTGCACAAAAAACAAAATAAGATAATGAATATTATTAAATTATAAATTTTATATAAAATTAATTAACAATTTATTTTTTAAAAAATAACTAACAAATTGTTTAATTACTAAAAAGTTTAGATAACAATTTGATATTAACTCTAAATACAAATTATGAACTTTTCTTTCAGGTAGCATTGTTTGTTTTTTCACTTTCTTCATCCTATATATATATATATATATAATTATAAATCGAAACTCCGTGGAATTGTTGAACAAAAAAATAAATTCCGTGGAATATCTGCAACATAATCATTATACTATGGAGCATGATCCCAGATCTATGATGGTTTTGCTCTCTCTCGTCTCATCTCGTGTCTGTGTCTGACAATGACAAAATCGGCTGATGAAGAATGTCCAGTGTCCTGATTCGTTCTACAACCCCATCAAAATTCCACCTTTCGCTTTCTTACATCGCCTTTCCCACCAAAGTTTTCACTCTGCGTAGGATTTCCCTGAAAAATTCTGAAAACCCTAACCCCTTTTCTGCAACCATGTCGATTTCTCGCTTACCCTCAATCTGAGCAGCTTAATCAGAGGCATAGCGCACCATATGGGGGCGTCGCTCTCGAACCTGACTGACGGAGTCAATGGGTCGGGCTCGAACCCCGGTCTGGGCGACATACCGGAGAGCTGCGTCGCCTGCGTGTTCCTCTACTTGACGCCACCTGAGATTTGTAACCTGGCTCGGCTCAACAGGGCGTTCCGTGGTGCTGCGTCCTCCGATGCTGTGTGGGAGACGAAGCTGCCCTCCAATTACCAAGATCTGCTCAATTTTTTGCCGCCAGAAAGGCACCGAAACTTGTCGAAGAAGAACATCTTTGCCCTGCTCTCTCGTCCTGTCCCTTTCGATGATGGAACCAAGGTGGGTAATTTCGATCCTCCACTAAACCTACTTTGATCTGATACAAGAATTTCGATTTCTTCTCATCAATGTGAGCTTGACTAGACTAAAAATGTGGATTTGATTGGACCAAAGAACAGCACTTTGTTGAATCATTGGCCATGTGGTTTTCTCTTAAGCTGCAGGAAGTGTGGTTGGATAGAGTGACTGGAAGAATGTGTATGTCTATATCGGCCAAGGCTATGGCAATAACTGGGATTGAGGACAGGAGATACTGGAATTGGATTCCTACTGAAGAATCGAGGTTGGGTTCTTAATCCAACCGTAGCTCTTATTTCTGCTGAATAACTCGAACAACTGTGTTAATTCTAGTTAAATCTTTGAGGTTCATTATTTATAATTCCGCTCTTATAGATTCATAACTCGACTTAAATTAGACCAATTCAAGAAGTAGGCGAAGTCACTTCTGTATGTGTTTATGGAATTTAAACTTTAAAGGTTTTCCCAGAACTAAATGAGGCCTGGACCCTATATAGTCTTAGGCTTTTTAAAGCCTACTGTTGTTACGTGTTGTCAAACAAAGATTGGCGGGGATGCTCAAAGTTAGGAACGGGGTCACTGGTTTACTTGTGCCCTAAAAAACGTACCTTTAGTTTGTGTTCCTCGTCTGTTAAGTATCTAATTCTACCACATACGACTGCAAATTTTCCCTTTGTGGCAGAATTGAGTATATGTAAAAGACCAGTCTATGGAAGAGTATATGATTACTCCACCTAGAGACCCTTCCCCTTGTACATTAAAGACGAAATAGTTTTATCAATTGGACCAGCGAACTTTGTAAGATGTACAAATGGACTGCCATGCCTCGAAAGGTGTTAATTAGCTGTATTTGACAGCAAGTCTAAGGGCTATTTACAACTGCCTTATTAACTCAACAAACAAACAAGTTTCTAAATACATGTGCAGTATCCCATAATATTAGGTTCTCTCTACTCTATAACCCTCTTCTTGATCAAGAAAGTACATCTTCCAATTGCTTGAATATTGATCCAGCCATTGCTTATATGAAGGAACCATGCTTTTTTATAGCACAGTTTGTTTGTTTTTTTGAGAAACCTTGTGGATTTGTTGGGTATTGTGACTAACTACTTGGGCCTTTGTTGATTAGTCTTTGCATTTTTAAGTGAGCTCTCATTTATTATCCATGATATATGATTAAAATTGTATTGATACCATACGTTTTGGCCTTCTTATTGTAGAGTTTACTGAACCCGTTATTTGGCCAACAAAAGGGATATTAAGCACGTTACACCAAATTCTGGATTCTCTAGAGTAGATACAATCATAGTGATAACTCCATTTGGAAATTTAGTGATGGATCGGGCTTGTTTTATTGTTAATCTTTCTTAATTATTTTCCTTATTTTTTTCATTCATCATGATATCTTTATGGTTCCTGGCGAAAAATCATTTTAAGTGTGAAAATTCCTGTCATCTGATCCTACTGAGATCTGAATTTGGTGCAGTAAATCAGATTATATTTAACAAAAACTTCTAATAAGGATTAAGGAATATTATGGTATATCCTATATCATCTATCAATCTTTGATGGGGCAGTTTGCCAATATATCTAGGATTGTGTTTTGCATATTAAAGAAGTATCAGATGAACATCTTTATTTTAAAAGTGTGTTACTTAAGCAATTAAATGCATCTATTAATTTTTGGATTTTCTGGTGCTGTTTCTTGCTGTTAAAAGAGCATCCTTTTTGTTGCAGGTTTCGTGAAGTGGCATATCTCCAGCAGGTATGGTGGTTTGAGGTAGACGGGGCAGTAAAATTCCCATTCCCTGCAGATATTTACACGGTTTCTTACAGACTTCATCTTGGTAAATTTGCAAAGAGGTTGGGCAGAAGGGTCTGCAGCTTTGAGCACACACATGGTTGGGACATAAAGCCTGTGCGGTTTCAGTTAACAACTGCTGATGGACAATGCGCATCGTCTGAATGCTGTCTAGATGAAACTCAACCCGATGAGGTCAATGGAGACCATAAGCGCGGATGTTGGATAGAGTATAAAGTAGGTGAATTCACGGTCAGACACACTGAACCTTCGACTGAGGTCAGATTTTCCATGAAACAGATAGACTGTACACACTCAAAGGGTGGACTCTGTGTAGATTCTGTATCTATTATCCCAAGTGATTTGAGAGACCGCAGAAAAAAGGGGTTGTGAAGTAGCCTGCTACCCTCCTTGTGATTATTTGAGAAGGGAAGTTTCTTGCACTTCATTTTATAAAAGGAGATTCTTTGGTAGAGTGTTATCATACAGACTGAGACAGGTTGCTTATACATTTGGAGTGGACATGCGTTGGAGCATGTTATCAACCTTCTTTTTTTCTTCATTTTTTGCGGTTTATGTGTGTATTTCTACCACTGTGTTTTGGCTGTTTTTCTGGCTTATTTGGAGATCAGATCAGAGATTTACAGGTTAAATAGCGTGTCATCAATCATTTAGAGAAGTGGATCACAACTCTTGCCGACAGCAGTTACCTTGAGAGGTTTTGGTTATTGATTTACATTGCTTTTGTAATTCTTTTATTAGCAGGTAATGAATGACTAGTTATTTCATGAGATGTTTATACACTTTTGATGCGTTAACAATCATAATAATTTGTGGGATTATCAATTTAATTATTAGAAAGTTAAAAAGAAAAGCAAATCTCAACTGACTGTTATAGCTATGAAAGCTTGTTCCTTCTTCTTTTCCAGACCCACAGTTATAGCTATGACTGTAGTGTGTCTGTCTGTAGCCATAAGTTATATGTATAGGACGGCTTTCCATCTTTAGATAGACTTGTGCTGCTGCTACCATTGGTCTGTTAGGATGACTGCAGTGCAGCTTAGCACTAACTAAGACTCCTCTCCCTGATCTAACTAAGACAGTGATATGGAATGGCATATCCATATCTGTGTTTCACATTGTCGCATATTTGTACATAAAACTCTTCCATGCATGATATACAAGCTCTATATACAAACACGAATATAGACTAGGGAGGTTACTAGGATTGAGAGGAGGCGTGAGAAAGAGAAGGGAATGAGTGTCAGTACGTTTTTGGGACCAGATTGTGACCTCTGAACATCCCTTCTCCTTCTTCCGACAATCACTCTTCCCTATATGACTACTCAAACAAGACACACGCATTTATAATCCTTGTCAATCAAAAGTTATGTGGACATCGACTCCCTTCTCAACCCACGTACTCTGCTTTGCTCAACTGCATTGCACTCAGAAGACTAAGACGACAACACTCGCAGCCAATTAAAAAAACATAGCTAGCCTTTCTAAACTACTTGTGCCACGCCTACTCTCTCCTTCTCTCTTGGTTTTTCTTCATATAATCAAGCATCTGCACTAAGTAGAACAGCTTAAAGAGGGACGTATTTACACACACATATATATATGTATATGTATATGTATGAATGTATATATCTTGTATGTAACGTCTCATTTGGCAGGGAGTACGGAGGTGAAGCATCATCATCCATTCGGATCAGTGCCGGAGTCCTCACAGATATCGGGTTTGAGAGCGGAAAAGTACAGTAGTAGTGGCTACGTTTGTTCTCATCTGGACAGGAAGAAGAAGCTGACAAGTGAGCAACTGGACTCACTGGAGAAGAGTTTCCAGGAGGAGATAAAGCTGGACCCTAACAGGAAGATGAAGCTGTCGAGGGAGTTAGGGCTTCAACCACGTCAGATCGCTGTCTGGTTTCAGAATAGACGTGCTCGTTGGAAGGCCAAGCAGCTCGAGCGTCTCTGCGATGCTCTTAAGCAGGAGTTGGATGCCATCTACAGGTAGAAGATTAGGCTCCAGGAAGAGGTAGAATGAAAGTCATTCCAATTAGCGGACCAATAAAAGTCGGGGTGCACATGACCATCTTGACAAAGGTGAGGGTTCATTCTGCAAACTAACGTTTTTTGTTCCCATTCCTGCCTGATGCCTCCTTGAAGGTCTTGCAGCTGAAAAGCATGATCAGAGATCAAGCAACACAAAACACGGTCGGCTACACCGAACTGTCTGGTGAAGAAACAGTGGAGAGCACTTCCATCAACATTCACACCAGCAGACCACGAATTGTGGCCACCCCCAACCCCCCACTAACTTGGGGCTACTCTGGACGAATATAGCAATACCATATCAGTAACTGCAACATACTGGGGCAGCATTGTACCTTCTATTTACAATATTAACACCAACAATCCATAGGAGGAGCGATCTCTACTATTACTATGCCTTGCAGTAGGTACTATCAGAACTATTGTTGGCAAGCTTCATGTTTGCCACTTACATAGTAATGCGTACCTTTCTTTAGATGTTTCTACTCCGTATCTCATTTCTATTCCTTTTTAATATTGCACGACAAGAAATGATCTGAGATCCAAAGAGAAACACGGCTTGGTTGAAATAGTAACAAAAGTGTGGCAGTAGAACAAACATCCATAAAATAATGCAGAGTTCCTCACTTTCTGGTTCTCATAGCTAGTAGGAAATATAAAAATTACCCAAAGAGTTGCAAAACTAAGTGTGATCAGCGCTTTCCACCGCCACCTCCAATCTTAGGACCCTTTGGTGCGGCGCCCTTTGGAATGCTACCCTTTGATTTCTGAGTCTTGGCCATTACTTCTGCCTTCTTGGCCTTCTTTTCATCCTTTGTCTTCTTCACCCTCTCCTTGATCTCACTAGGAAATTATCAGATTTATTTAATAAGTCAGCAAAAGATGCCAACCTTATACATGTTGTGATTGAAGGAGATTAAAAGCTATTTAGTGATTTACCGGAGAGCAGCTTCACGGGCAGCATCACGGACCTCTGGTTTCTCAGCTCTTCGCTTCTGAATAACTTCCAAGGTTGCACCGACAATGGACCTAGAGTAGGGCTTCTTGGTAGCACGGCGCCTCTTTTTCACAGCTTCTTGGGCAATATCCTAAAATAAGGAAAATTTGGAAATTCTTAGTTAAATCGAGTACCATAAGAAATTACGTATCACAAGGAATTGAAAGAAAAAAAACTAGATATAGCAAAACTAAGTTGATGTGACACCATGAGAGACAGGTTTACTATTTGTGCTTTGTAAATACATATAATTCAATTTGTCACACACAATAAACTGAACATTAATCTGCAAAGCCAGAGCATCAAGTGGAAAACGTATCACTGATTAAGTTGCTAATTGTTAACCAAGTTTGATACATAGAACTTGATAGCTAGAATGCATAAAATCATTACAAGGGGAGAAATTTTGTTGTTGAACAAGTTAAGGTAATAAGGTCTAAATCTTCTAGGAATAATAGCATCTATCGATTTTCACAGAAGCTGGTCCATTTGGCAAAGTGTGCAGCGAATGAAATAAGAATATCATGAACAAGTTGTATCATCAAAGTTACCTTCTTGTGCTGCTTCCTATACATGGCTGTCCATGTAAGCTTTGATGGCTTCAGTCTGTTGTGAAAGTACCTTTTGCATTTTGAATTAGCAAACAGGAACACCTACCAGGAAATAGATCAAAAAACCCAGCGTGAGAGAGACAGTAATTGACGAGTAATCAGCAAATTATAGAACTGATAGATAACGCGCTGATCCTGACCTGGGAATCTGACCGAATGAATCTGATTCCTTTTCCTGGGTAGATCTTTTGACCACTGAACCGGCAAAGTTCTGTCCTGATTTTTCCAAGGACAGAAAACAATTACATAAAATTCAAGTAAAGACGAATCTTAACAAACCTTCATATAGAATGTCCACTGCATCTTTACTAGACGAAGCAGGAAATTTCTATTAGCTTAAGACATAAGTCTCAGAAACACAAATCATCAGCATTCAACTATATGCACTAGTGATTGCCGCCTGGCGTCTAAATCTATAGATCAGATAGGAAGAGTCAAATTTTTAATTCGCATCCTACGGGCATATCCTAGGTAAAATTTGACTCATGTGCAAAACCTAGCAGTTTATCTATGTTATCAATCCAACGGGACGTTTCTACAATTCAAACAAAACCGGTCGACCATTATCTATCATCTAATCATGAACAGATAGACCTAGCTCAGACATTCATCGGCTGCAGAATTCACAACCTGACAAGCCAAGATGATGTATTCACTGCTATTCAGATTCAAGAAGATGGCCTAGCAGCACAAGCGTGTAACAAGAAACACAAACGTATGACTGATCGAACATAAAAAGAGCAAGTAGTAGAAACATAGAGGTAAACGCACTTGAGAACCATGGTTACTGCTCTTCTTCGTCTCCCTCCAGCTGCAGCTCTGCTTCTCTCTTCGGAGTTCTGAAATGCCTTGAGAAACCCTACAACAGTATGGCCCCCAATGTATATACAGTTAGTTGGTGAAGGCCTCTCTGAACAACGCTGATATAATGGGCCTCGGCCTCGGCCCAAGTTTTAGAAATTTCATATGCACCGACGATGTAAGATTTGGGGGTCAAGTACTTTTGGTATTCTATAATTTTTTAGGTATTTCTTTATTCTATAACGTGCACTGTATTTATGATGCACACCAGTAGGGTATCAGAACGGGTCATGGGTCGTGTCGACCTTGGATCGTGATGTGACTCTCTGACCCCAAACACGACTAGTGTAATAGTATGAGTCAGTTTTTGAACATCAAACCTAATCTGTCATGAATGGTAAGAGTTGGGTCAGACTGATTTGTTCAACTTCCATGACCCGCGGGTAGTCTGACTTGTTCAACCCACCATTTCAATAAAAACCAAAAACATACTTAAATATATAAAAGAGGCGGGTCGCGGGTTGATCCGTGGATCAAGACTTCTGACTCAAATTTAACCCGTGTTTTCACGGGTCATCCTGGATCGTGTCAAAATGACTCATGAGTAAAAAATTATGACTCAAACACGGTTCATAGACGAGTCCCACGGGTTGGTCAGATTTTGACATCGCTATAACACATCTCCCTATGAAAAAAGGTGAAGCTGAAAAAGAGAGTTCGTGAAGGAGAGTTGTGGCCCAAACAAATTATGCAAAAGAAGCGGCCCATTTTTCCACCGAAGATCAGACGGTGGGGGCTACGGCCGACTCCACTACGTCTATCTCCGTCGATGTCTAATAATGAAGTTCACCCCACCACACCTTGATCACCCGACCCGATCCATCTCGGCACATTCCCAATATTTATATCAGAGACATTGATGAGAGCGCGCATGGAGCAGAAAAAGAGACCTTAGTTCGTTCCAGATTCCAAGAGAAACTGGAAAGTTCAAAGTAAAAGCCAAAGGAGAGGGGTGGAACGAAGGAGACTTGACTGCGCAGCAACTTCACTGCCAAAGACAACATTTAAGTACTGTTACGAAGGCTGAATCGGTCGATTATTGGAATCCATGACGGAGGAAGAGAAGCACGACGACGGTATGAGCAGCGATTACACCTCCGAGGACGAAGGGACACAAGATTATCGCCGAGGCGGATACCACGCTGTACGGATCGGGGACGCCTTCAAGAACGGTCGGTACGTGGTGCAGAGCAAGCTCGGATGGGGTCATTTCTCTACTGTCTGGCTCGCCTGGGACACTCACCGCTCTGTAATGCTCTATTCAAACATTCCTATAATTTTCTTTTTGCTAATTTGTAGTTCTACTATAATCTACAGCAGCTTGAACTACCATGGCTGTTGGAGCTTAATCAGTGTTTATATAGTTAAAATGGTCAATCTGACAATTTGTGTTGTTCGGATAAAGTTAATTAAACGAGCTCTCTTTAATGGTTCAACTTCTACGACGCTGTCTGTTTGCGACTTCTCTGATGTTTTGTTGTTGTTTTCGAACTAAAACAATGGAAAATGCTGCCTCTAGGGGTGAAACATTGCTCGATAAGGGGGAAGTGCTGAAAATGTGCTTCCTTATCAATATGTGAAAGAAATTTGACACTTTACTTAAGATTAAGATGATGCAAGATGAACTAAATGTCCTCTCTTCGTCTTTATGTAATTTCGTAATGGGGCCATGAGGGTAAGAGTTCTAATCTCACTTTCCATTTTGCAATTTGATTTCTGTCTTGTTAGATATATGTAGCTATGAAAGTACAAAAGAGTGCACAACATTACACAGAAGCAGCAATGGATGAGGTAACTATCTTGCAGCAGATTGCTGAGGCGGATCCTGAGAATAAAAACTGTGTTGTAAAGCTTTTGGATCACTTTAAGCATTCAGGTCCAAATGGTCAGCATGTGTGCATGGTTTTTGAATACTTGGGTGATAATCTCTTGACTCTCATCAAGTATTCTGATTATCGCGGACTTCCGATACACATGGTGAAGCAAATCTGTTTCCATGTGCTGGTGGGTTTGGGTTACTTGCATGACAAGCTCTCTATTATACATACTGATCTAAAGCCAGAAAATATTTTGTTGTTATCAACAATAGACCCGTCCAAGGATGCAAGAAAGGCTGGTGATCCTCCAATTCTTCGTAGTAATGATAAAGCTCTGTCTGAATCTGTGTGGGAAAGAGATGGGGAACAAATAAATGGAAGTTGGGCCAAGAACCAGAAGAAGGTTATCCAAGAAACCAAGCAAACTGCTCAGGTGTGTGTTGAGAAAGAAGTTTATGTTGAAAATCAAAGGGTTCCCAGAAATTCTGGAGTAGTTTCTTGTTTAGAAAGAAAATCAAATATCAATGCAGTGGAATATCAGTCAACAAGTTCTGACAGTGCTGCTAGAACATTGGATGCTGATGAAACAAAGGAAATTCAACAGAGTGGCCAAGGTAAGAGGGGTAATCGTTCAAAAAGACAGAAATTGCTTGCATCAGTGGACGTGAAGTGCAAGCTGGTTGATTTTGGAAATGCATGTTGGACATACAAACAATTTACAAATGATATTCAGACAAGGCAATATCGATGTCCGGAAGTCATCCTCGGATCTAAATACTCCACTTCAGCGGATCTTTGGTCTTTTGCTTGCATATGTTTTGAGCTTGCAACTGGGGATGTACTATTTGATCCTCACAGCGGAGAAAACTATGATAGAGATGAGGTAAGAACATGGTACCTTCTGAGATACTTGGTGTTTGAATTTGATATAGTTGTTATGTTTTTATCATCTCCTTCTTTGAGGGACAACTACAGATAACTGCAAGCATGCTAATTCCTGGAATCTTTGAGTTAAACCTTCAGCCTAAACTAGTAGATAAAAGATACAATACATTGTGAAAAAGTAGGTTAGGCGGCTTAGTCCCTTACGGTAATTATCTGCAATGAGCTCACACCATTGAAGGTTAGCCACCATATAAACCTTTTAAACTCAATACTATAGCCCCAAATACTCATTTATACTCAAGGCCTGTTTCTCCTTCCAGTGAAAACGTGGAAATGATGACTTTAGTGATACCATTGTAGTTGTAGTTTTAAGCATGCAAACATTGAAACTGAAAAATACCCTGTTCTCACTTAATCTCGTAAGAACATCCAGGTAGGTGTTCTTCGCCTTCTAGTACTGAACTTTGAGTTCGCTGTTAGTGAGTTAAGAATCGAAAACATATGTTATCTCTCTCATGCTTTATTTTTGTAATTTGCAGATTTTAAGCTGTTAAAAAAGTGTCTTGTAATAAGGATGTCAAACAGTTCCTCTCTAGAGCAAAAATGACATGAAAGATATATATTTTTGGTGCCTTTAAGGTCTTTTTTTTTTTTAAATGTTTGTGAGATGCAAGATTAAACTGGAACCTGATTGTTTTCGCCCTTGTACCATTTTATCTAGATATATCCTTTTACTGTTACAGAGGAATCCACTAGTCATACTGACTCCGTTAGTGCAATCTTGATTACTGAAAACTTAATTAAATTTTATGTCCACCAAAACGTGATCTAAAATCTGATTATGGGCTACCTGAATTGCTGCAACCGACCTTCAAATGATAACCTTCTGTTGAAACTTTTCATGCTAGCCATTGAATATAATTTTACTCATCTCAGGACCACTTGGCGTTGATGATGGAGCTTCTAGGAATGATGCCTCGAAAGGTTTGCTTTGATGCATAATTTTTCTTTTGTTTATGGGATTTGTATTCTTACTTAAACCCAAACCCGGATCAAGAACCTTGTCCCACATCAACTGTTGGTGTCTTTTAAGGTTGCATTTTGTGGACGCTATTCTCGGGACTTCTTCAACAGATACGGTGACCTTAGACACATCCGAAGATTGAGGTTCTGGCCACTGAACAAAGTCCTTATGGAGAAATACGAGTTCAGCGAACAAGATGCAAAAGACATGGCGGATTTCCTAGTCCCTATCCTTGACTTTGATCCTGAAAAACGACCCACAGCTGCTCAGTGCCTTCTGCATCCATGGGTGAACTCAGGTCCTCGTTTGCTGCAGCCTTCAGTGTCTGTGAATGAAAGTGAAGGTGGTGGTGAGAAATCTAAGAGAGAGAGGGACGACAGAGAGGCAGTTGAGGTTGGTGTTGGAAATATTGCCTTAACTGCTAACAAGTCTACTAAAATGGAAGATTTATCATCTGGGTCAAAATTAAAACATGTTGAGGCAGCTGCTGTAACTGACAGCAGATCTGGATCTCCCTCACTGAATTTGTAGGGCTTGCGTTGATTCCCGAGAAGTGCCAAGCAGTTCTAAGATTGCCTCTATGCTTTGTTGCAAAAGAAAACAGACTTTTGTTACAATTAAATTCATCATTTTTAATATATATTGAGGTTGCAAAGCAAAGGTATGAAGATCTTCTCTGTTCTTTCTAGTGGTTGGACAGTGTGGCCACATTTACACTTCCAATTTATAGAATTAATAATGGATAGGGTTTTGAGTGTCTGAACAATTTGCTAGTTGAACGTTTTTTTTAACAATTTGCTAGTTAATGTTTTTTTTAAGTTCAAATTTGTTAGTTTGATCCAATTTAGTGTCAAATAGCAAATTAAATTGTCTAGACTTTCAAAATTTAATTAGAGTAGTAGATGCAACTATACTATTGACTTGGCCATGATCTTCAAATTCAATAACTGCTGGTTAACTAGATATTATCCATACAAGCAAAAATCCACTTTCCACTACCACTAATTTTACTACTCCCAACCTCAAATCACTGACTGGTGCAGAGGTTCAAGAACCCCATGAACTCGTAATTCTCAATCATCTTGACGCTCTTCATGGTGCCTACAACCCCTGTAATTACAACAACAATGAAAATCATTTATTTAATTACGATTACTGAGAAGATTCAAATGTATCAAAGCGAGATTAACTAGTGGAAGTACCCATTGTTATAGCACTGGCAAAGATGACACTGGAGAGGATGAACACAATCAGCGAAGCTCGTTTCAAGATTGCTACGAGCTTTCTCACAAAGTACTGTCCCCAGAATCCAGCCAAGATCGAAACAGTCATAAGGTAAAGAGCTGCAAATTCAATATGTTGAGTTATAATTTCTGTCATTACAAAATGGTGCAGATTATCCTGTGAAAGGTTGAGAGGAAAATACCGGAAGTAATGGGGAACCTCTTGAGAAGGTAAAATTCAACCACGGACAAGGAGGAAGAGTACATCATCACGAATGTGGCCGTTGCACTAGCTACCTGCAGCATTTCAACACATCAATAGTCGATACCGTGTGATCGATATGCTTGGACTTTGTTAATCAATATACAGTGATGATGGGCATGTGCCAATACAGAAATTTTGAAGTTAGTCTATCCTAACTCACTGTTAGATATTTTAGTGGAATTGGATTGACTAGTTGACCAATATGATCATAGTATTTCATTAAACAAGTCAGAAGGGTGCGGAGTGCACGCTTGTTTAGAAAATTCATCAGTTGCTTAGGGACGACCAATGGGGGTCAAAGGGCGCCCCCTTTGCAGGGGTCCAGGGACGGGAGCCCCTGCCGGGTTCAAGTTTAGGCTGGTTTTTGGACACTTGCTTTGGAGTCAAGTTTAGGTTGAAATAGTGCAATGACTTCGGCACCAAGTCATCTTCTCAAGGGGTCCCGTTGCTTTGGAGCCAACATTTCAAATGAATAGGCAAAAGTTTAGCCTGAACGGTTCCTATGGGTTCCAAAGGGTGTGATATCTCTTACAAGGGTGTGGTGTCTCTTTCAAAGGGGGTGGCAAACGCTATAAATTGGTCATAGGGGAGGTCCAAAAAATTTTCATCTCAAACAATCAAATTTCTTCTCAAGATCTAGTTCAGAGAGATTCTGATTTTATTCGATTAAAAATTTGGGTGCCACCAAATTGTTTCAATATAAAATTGTTGTCACGGCTTTAGATCAATCCAAAAAACTTCACCGAAAGTTCTACACTCACTCCACCTCAAAGTCTTAAATAATTATGTGTGTTTGGAGCAGGAAAGCCCTGTGTAGTCAAGTTTATCATACCTGAGGTATGACTCCGATCTCGAGTAGAAGGGGTCCGAGAATGAAGCCACCACCCGAACCTAAAAGGCCACCAACACATCCACCAAGGATCCCACAGAACGCACAGAAGGCAATGTGCGGTGCAGTCCACTGGATCGTGGCCCCGCAAATGGCCTCCATGTTTCCCTCCAACATCCTCTTCCTATGCTCTTTGTACAGTTTCACAGCCTCGTACACGAAAACCACTAATGCAACTGGAAACTGAGTGATAGATAATGTCCAGACAAAATGTACAGTAAGATTGTGAGTCCTAAAAAATGAAGTAATAAATGTTAGGTATTGTAAGGTATTGTAGTCTGATTAATATGTAATGGTAGATTATGTATTAATGTACACGTCTCGCGGTTCTGTACTGTACTATATTTCTCTATGTATACGTATTTTGTAACAGTATCCGTCATTAATATATTTTACTAAACCGCGTGGAGGTTATCCACTTGGGTGTTACCACGAAAGATCAAAGTTATTCTCTTCCTTTCCTCTCTGAAAACTGAGTGTTTTCTTCTCTAATACTTGGTGTTTTCTTCATCCGATTGAGTGTTTGATCCCAACAATAAACTATTCACTTTATGACCAGACAAAGTGTGTTTTGTCTTCCTATATGCCTGCCTTTGCAGTGAAAGTCTTATTGAGTCAGTTACCTGTAAAGAGAAGACTATCCAGTACCAGCCACTGCATGCTGCTACACCATTCTGCCAATTAAAAACCAAAGGAGAATTATAAGTAGAAGATGATACAAATTTCATTTACAAAACTTGGTTTGTGAGGTAATTAATTAATTACCTTGATGATTTGGAGGAGGAGGAAGGCGATCCAGACTAGTCCAAGCACTGTAAAACCTTTCCAGCTAATGTTTGAGCATATTATTTGCTGCATAGTATATATGATGATCAGCTAGTTTAATTTCATTTCTGTTTCGATTTTTAACCCGACAGATAAAATCGAATAACTTTGCAAAACCTCACCAATTCGGACTTCTGTTCTTTAGGTAGAAGCAGATCATACGGAGAATCGATTGAAACTGCAGAAGTAAAGAAAAAAAATGCAGTATAGCCAATGTTAGAATGCCAAATTTAGATAGTAGTTCAAGTGTCATTTAAAAGTGTATCCTACTTTCGCCATGAGAATTACACGTCTGTTGTTTCTTTGCCAACTCCATCTGCACCCACCAAGAAAAATTATTAGTTGGTCTTTAATCGTAAATACACAGTTATTAGTATTTTTAGTCTTGTCTCCATAATGGACTGTACAGCGTTATAATTGATTCAGTTTATTAGTCTATAGATCATTCAAAAAAGACACAACCCACGACAATGGTGGGGACTGGTCCCAAGGTGAAGTGCTAAATGTTAGGATCAAACAGTCAATCTAATTAAGAAAACACTTAGGATTGAGAAGGAAAAACACAGTTTTTCTAGAGAGGAAAGGAAGGGCAGCAAACTCAGATTTCTTGTGGTAACACCCAAGTGGGTAACCTCCACATGGTTTAGCAATATATATTAATGACGGTTACTGTTACAAAATATGTATACATGAAAAATACAGTACAGTACAGTCTATGGGTAAGCTCCACACAGTTGAACCGCGAGATGCGTACATTAATACATAATCTACCATTACATGTTAATTAGACTAGAGTTAGAGACAAACATTAGGGCACCCTTAAAAGTACGTACCTTTTTAGGGTGCAGAAAGCTAATAATAATAACATTCATCATAAAAAAGACGTACCTTCACCAGGGTCTCTTCAGTCCACATCTCTATTCCCTTGAAGAAAGAACGTGACGAAGTCCCTACAACCGACCATAGTTAAGGGCCAATTCAGGTAACCAAAAGCTGTAATTTTTACAGGTTCACATGCATGTATCACGATAAATGATAGGATGAATGACAGATCTTAGTCAAAATCGATGTCACATGCCAATCAAACAGTGCTGCAGGAGCAGTAATGTGATTGAATTATGACAAAGTTGAAACAAATTAGGTATAAAAAAATGCACAAAGAAGCTAATTTTGATCGTCCAAACTATTATATGTTATGAGTTTAATTTACACAATCGAACAATATTGTAAATCAAAATCCAACTCTGAAACCATGTAAAAAAACAGACTTTTTGACATAGACATTATGTATTGGCATGTATAATCAATGTATGTACCTATGAAGAGGATAATGATGAGGATGGTGATGAGCCAGTAAGGGAAGACGACGCTGAGGGCCACACCCACGGTGATGCCAAGCATGAGCATGGGCTGGAACAGAAGGGCCAGATCATAGTCTATGATGGGCACTTCCTTAGTCGGATGAGGAACTCTTAGATTGTACCAAAATGATGACGCGGACGCTCCCATTATCATACCTGCACAATTTCAGCCATAATCAATCTGAATTTGTTCAGAACGATGAACAATCGATGGATCGTGTTCTGCATGGACAATGCCAGACAAGTTCTCCGACAATGGATTGTGGGCGGCGGTTGATAGTGGTACTTACACTTGGAAAGAGCAGCAGCGGACTTGGTGTCGAATCCTACAATTAGAGTTAGCATTGGAACAAAGATGCCCCCGCCGCCAACGCCACCGACGGTTCCGCAGGCCGATCCAAGGAAGCCAATGACGGTCGCCACCGCAATTCTCCACCCGAATTCCAGTTCCTGCACCACCACAGAACCTCTGATTCGACTCTCAACAAATCGACCGAAAACAAAAAACGATTTTTTCTACATTGGAGAGGAGAGTCACGTACAGGCCAGACTCTATCGGGTGGGGAGCGTAGTTGGTTCAACGTCGACGTCTCACTGTGATTCTGTTCAGGTAGGAAAAACACTGAGAGAACGGCGGCGGAGAATCCCGTGAGCAGATAAAGAACCAACCACCTCGTACCCATGATTTTTGCTGTTCCTTGGATTTGACGAGGAGATGTGTCTGCTGCTCATGCAAATATAAGCAATGGCTGCAATGCAGAGAAAGAGAGAGTTATATATAGAAGGAAGAGAAGAGTGAGCAGCACTGTGATGTTAGGTTCGGCTCGAAATCTTAAATCATTATTTGAAACTTGAGAGTAAGACAGGGATGAATTTGCGCACCTTATATTCTCCATGTATAAAATTTACAATATATGGTAATTTCCAAAAAATAATAATAATAAAAACACGTGATTTACCGTTTACCCATATAATTTATTTCGTTTCCTTTTATATATCATTGTATAGAAATATTAGTTAATACAAGTTAATATATGTATTAGTTAATACACGTATTAGTTAATACTATGTTTGAATGGAACATGTATTAAGATATACTTATACGTGTATAATTTAATACAGTGTTTGATTCAATATAAAATTATTCGTAAAATGACAAAAATATATTAATACCCTTAAATTTATTTTTTTAATATTAAAATTGTGTACACATAAATTAATTTAATATGTGCAAATGAACACCAGAATCACTCAAGTGGAGTCATACAAGACCATGAAAGATTATAAGTGACATTCGATAAGATTCATATGACAACAATAAACACGTGGATCATTGACCATAACAGTTCCCCTGGAAAGGGGCGTCGTAGAGGGTGAGAGCCCCATCGTGTCCGGACCCTGTCGCACCACGAGGCGTTATCGACGAGTCGGGTTGTTTGAGAATGACAGCCCCAATCGGGCGGTAAATTTCGTCCAAGGCTAAATATGGGCGAGAGACAGATAGCAAACAAGTACCGCGAGGGAAAGATGAAAACGGACTTTGAAAAGAGAGTCAAAGAGTGCTTGAAATTGTCGGGAGGGAAGCGGATGGGGGTTGTGGAACAGTGATGAGTCGTGCCACCGATCGATTTAGGCGTGGATCGATACGGATTGCGGCAGCGGCCCAAGCCCGAGCCTTTGGTACGCTCGCGGAAACGTCGTCGCTGCAATCGTGATAGGCAGCCTTTGATCGTTGTGATCTTTTGTGAAGGGTTCGAGTGTGAGCATGCCTGTCGGGACCCGAAAATGCGGTATGCGGTTACCGGTGGGGTCCCGATCAAAATCGAGTAGCTTAATGGCGTGTGAGGACCAAGAGTAACAGTGCCATGACAGAAATTGAGACAAATTGTTAAAAAAAAGTGATGAACAAGGGTGAGAAATGTTTAAAGAGATGGAAGTTGATAGAAAAATCGGGGAATTAAGATGTAAAACGGTGTTTTTAGAAGAAATTAGCGGGACAAATCGCCTTACGGCAATGGATTGCATAGAATTCGAAAAGTTGTGCAGTTTCAAAAAAAATCGTAAAAAACGATCAAGTAATTTAGTTATAGATAGGAATTGCGTGGGTTAATTGATGGTAATTATGTAATTTTTTATTATGTATTAAATAATACAATGGTTATAGAATGTATTAGTTAATACACAATTAACACTAGAAATGTGTATTAGCTAATACATAGTATTAATTAGTACCACCTATTATTTCTAATCAAAAATTGTATTAGTTAATACATGTATTAACTAATACTAATACATAGTTAATACTTTAATCAAACACAACCTCATTATTATAAAATTAATATATTAATAGAATTAATAGGAATAAATTGATGAAGCTTGAATAAGATCTTTCAACAATATTATTATAAATAATTATTAATTAGTTTTATTTTAACTTAAAACATTGATTTTATATTAATTTAATTGGAGAACTATATTTTGATAAATCATAAAAAATGGAGTAACTTTATAGGTACATGAGTGATTTTGATAGTACTTTGATTTATATAACATTTTTTTTATAATTTAAAAGTTGTCTACTAATTTTAGAAATCAAATATTATAGAAAAAATAACATTTTTTTTCACAGTACTTATCTGGTATGATATTGTTCATACAACATCCCCTATAAACTTGCACTGCCACAAAAGAATCTCTATCGTTATCTGATCTGATTTAGTTGATCAAAACTATATAATTTAAGGATATTTATTGGTTAGACGGATCTTTATTCATCACGTTCTTATTGTCGAGATATATACTATAATATATAAGTAAAATACATAAACATAAAATACGGTCGTAAATTTGTTTATCCTAAAAAAAAAAATTCTTCATAGATTTACGTCCTAATTCTTGTATCCCTCCCCATGATGGCCACATCATCCGAACATCCTATTCTATTGAAGAAGTTTACTTTTGGCAATCAAGTTTACTTAGTGTGTGGATCTGTAAGATAACCCACCATTGATTGCTTATACAAATTTGGTGTTTCTGGATGCCAAAATCACATAGGGAGGAGATATGCAAAAAATAGCATACGGTCGATAATGATGTTGTAAAAAATAAAATAAAATATTACAATTTTATTTTTTATGTAGTAAACCGTATCATTATAGTGCAGTTATTGTAATACATTTTTTATTCATAATAGTTATGATTACGATAATGTATCATAGTGCACTATGATGATGATGCATTTTTTATTCGTAATAATTATAATACGGTTATGATATTTGATTCATAACCATGATAATTATAACAATACTTATTATATATAATTGTTATATTGAACTTCGAGAGAATTTTTTGGATCGATATGAAGACGTGACGTCGCTTTGAGATTGAAACTATTTGGTGGTTCACCCAAAATTTCAATCGGCTAAAATCAGAATATGTCTGAACAAAAACTTGAGAACGAATGTATTATTTTTCTGATGATGTCTTCGAACCTGAACCTTGCCCAATTTATATAGTTCGTCACCCCCTTTGGATGAGACTTGGCGCCTAAAGAACCACACATATTCAGTCGAAACTTGGCACCAAAGTAGAAGAACTCCTTCGGATCAAATCTTGGCGCCACATCTCGGTCGAAACTTGGAGCAAAGAAAGTGTCCAAAAGTCTAGAATTTTGAGTTAAAAAGTAATTAAGTTATTAATTCAAAAAATTCAAATTTATAGTGAATTTTTAGAATAGTAACTTTACCAATCCAATTATTGTATTTTAATAATTTATTTAATCTTTTTAAATTAAAATGTACAAAAATTAATGTCTAAAATTTTAAATATAATTGGGTAATTTTAAACATAAGTATATACCTAAATTCATATACCTAATATCATAGTTAATAACCACTTTTAGTGGTTAGTCACTAGATAACTGCACTTATAGATACAATTGTAATGAATATAATTACAATTGTGATACATAATTTTATAATTTAAAATTATAATATTTATTATACTCACTCTACCCTATTCACTGTATCCTAATTATTAACAATATTTCATTAATAAAAACACAGCAATTATTCCATTAATAAAAACACAGAAGTTGGTTAAACCAAAAACAGCAACAAATAGTCAAATACACATAATGCAGTCCAGTTTGGAACAACAGAAACAAAGAGAACAACACTTCCTCCTCGCTTCACAATTTACCATGTCGGTCCACTTTAGGAACTCCACCCTCATCGAGAAGGACGACATAGTTGAATGCTGACCGGACATTTAGTCGGTACCAGGCCGAGTCTCCTCGACATGCACCGCCGCTTCAGTCGGGTAGGGCGTTAGCTTCTCCTTGATTGCACCGAAGATGCCTCCTCCACCTCTCGTCTCACTTCTTGCACTAAAAAATAGACAGACATTTTTACCAACTTCCTAAAACTTAACAGTATGTATGAATGAATCTCATACAATAGCAAAAGAACAATACCTTTCGGCCTTATCCTCATGTTCAGCACCAGCTATCTTCATCTCCTCCATTTTCCTCCGAGCTTCTTCTCCAGTCTCACTGAGGCTCTCCTGCAAATGTGTACAAGCAATGAGTCAGAAAACTATGTCAGCATAACGTATAAACCAGAGAGAAATGCAACTAGGATTTCACCTTAGCAGATTCAGCAGTCTCTGATGCCTTCTCTTTAGTCTCCTCTTTCTTGCCAGATAAGTAACCCACGGCTCTCATTGCTGTATCTGTTACAGAGTCCTTCAACTCAGTTAGCTTCACAGCTGCAGTATCCTTCCCTTCCACAGACTTCTCCACACTATGGTCCTTGTACTCTACCGCTTTATCCATTGATGTATCCTTCGTCTGAGTCGTGTAGTCTTTGTACTCTCCTGCCTTATTCTTAGTCGCTTCAGCCATCTCCATCGCCTTGTCCTTGGCATCCTTTGCCTTCTGCGCAGTGCAATCCTTGGTCTCTTGGACAGTCTGGGCAGTGTAATCCTTAGTCTCCTGGGCCTTATGGGAAGCAAAGTCCGTGTATTCTCTTGCCGTTTGCTTGGTCACATCCACAGCTTCCTGAGTCTTCTGAACCGTGTAATCCTTGGCCTCCACTCCCTTCTGCATAGCCGCGTCCTTGGTCTCTACAGCCTTTTGGGAAGTGTAATCCATGTACTCACCTACCTTACCCTTAGTGGCCTCCGTGGTCTCACCCACCCTCTTTGCAGCTGCATCGGATGTGTCCTTAGCCTTCTCTTTGTACTCTTCCGTTTTCCCTGCAGCCGAGCGGTCACCCGCCATACCAACGTGGTCCTTCGTGGTGTCTGCCCCATCATAGCTTTTCCCGACAACAGCCTCTTTCGCATTCTCATAGGTCCCTTGGACCGCGCGTAACACAGACCCGATCATTCCGGGGCTCTGCTGGTCGGTGGTGGTGTCTCCGACCACCCCATCTCTCTCTTCCTTATCGTGCTTCGATGCCATTCGCTACGATGATATTTCTCTCCTTTTTCGTCTATGGAATAATGGAACACAGATCTGTTATCCAGCTTTGTCTATGTTGCATTTATAACCATATTTTTTCTTCCTGAGTTGTAAAGATTTGTAAGGTGTGATTCACTGAACAGCTGCCACGTTTTGCTTTGGTATGAGAGATGATGCCCTTGCCGACATAGTATTGTGGACATGAGATACTTGAGAAGTCTCTCTTTTGGAGAAGTCTCTCTTTTGGAGAACCCATCCATTCCTTAGCCACATACTGACGTCGGCACCGACATCTAAGTCTGTAATTTGACTAATTTCTTATCGGTGGCTCCCACCCACCAGATTGGGCAATAAAAACTGGCTGTTATGGAGATTTTTCTGTAAAAATATCTAGAGAATAAATATAAAATAAGTATTTAGAAAAATAAGTTTATAAATACAAAATTTACTAGACTAGAGTAGCGGGTGAACCAAAATAGCATAACTAAAGGGTGATTGTTATATATAGTAATTTTATTTATTTCTTTCGATGAATTATATTATGTATATAATTATAAAAAATAAAGAAAAATTAGATTGATTAAATATTTTCATTTTAATAATGTAAATTGTACTGAATTTATATTTATGATTTTTTTTGGTCAACTCTATATTTATGAATTGATCATATATTATATTATATCCTAAGTTGAGTTGATCAAATAATTTAACAAATACTGTTAAAAATATTGAGTTTTGACTTAAAAATTAGTTTGAATTTAGTTTTTTAAGTTAATCTTTAGATCTTAATTTAAATTAGAGAGTATGATTAATCCGTAAGTCTAAATTCAATACGTTTTACGTCGTTTGGATCACAATTTAAATATCTACTAACTATATTTTTTTAATAGATATAAATTTAATTTTTAACCAAACATCATTCACACGTGGAAAGAAAAAAAAACGTTGCCCTTGGATGGTCTGTGGCTCTTGGCTCTCCCTTCACATTCGCCAGTACACTGGAACAAGAGTATAAGAGTGATATGTTTGGAGAACGAGGTTAGTCCACATTTGTCATTTGCAAATTAAACTTTCTAATTTGTTGTGTTTTCAAAATTTTGATGTCTCAACCATTGCTTTTGTTGCTTTCAAGGAATTTTACTTGGTGCGGATCATGGGATTGTGGAGTCCCTCTTCAGAAAATACACTCAAAATGGAATGAGTGAAGATCTTGCCTACAAGAACACCGTTGAGTGCATCACTGGCAACATAACCAAGACCATCACTGACTTATTCTTAGGTTCATTTTGTTTAGTGTTTTTCCCATACTAAATTTATGTGGTTTCAAGCATGGTCCTGGAAATGTTTTGAAGCAACTTCTTTTTAACATGAACTTGTTGAACTCTTTTCACTGTAGTGCTGCTGGTTTGGAATCTCTCTGCAGTGCGACGTAATTCGTATGTCTATTATTATATTTGTTATTATGAGAGAATAATTACAATTCATGTCATGCACTCAATCAGTTGTGCCATTTGTTGCATATATTTATGTTCATAATGGAGTGACAATCGTAGTTGGTGAATTATGATGTTCTATGATGACTGAGTCTTGGTGGATGGTGTGCGACTATTCCAATTACCATAACAAATCATACATATGGAGAGAGATGGATACTGAATCTCTCCTTGATGCTTTCAATGTCATCTACTGTTTAATGCTTACTGCAAGGTAATCCTTTTTGCAGAATTTATGTGATTTTATGATTAAAGGGTTTTTAATCAAATACTGAATCTCTCCTTGATGCTTTCAATGTCATCTATTGTTTAATGCTTACTGCAAGGTAATCTATTTTGCAGAATTGATGTGATTTTATGATTAAAGGATTTTTAATCAAATAAATTAATAAATTAAAAAACTAATAAATAATTCACCCATGTTGAAAAGCATTAAGTGATTACAGTACTTACAATATTTAGATTTGTCAAAACATTGATTGATTCTGTTTTCCAGGCTTGTGATGATGGTAGGGGGACAGATGCATCATCTTAGGCAGACCATCATTTTCTTGGTGCTCAGTGGTGTGTTCTTCCAGATCCACCTTCCAGAAGTAAACGTTTTACATCAAATACCCGCGGCCCAAAACAAATTTCATCGATTACCATTTTGGGCAAACATGTTACATCTTTTTCATACTTTTCCCTTATCATAATGGTGTGTTGAATAAGCAAAAATATCCTCGGGGAAACTTTTACAGTTTTACTGAACTAAAAGGATAGTCAATTGAATATAAATTCAAGTTAAGGACCAACTTAACCAGTTATAAAGTTAAGACAATCTGGAACCGCGTCGGCAAAGCGAACCGCGTGTCTTCTACGCTGTAGTGCATCCTATATATATCTTGCCAACGACAATAATCCAATCCAAAGCTTCAGTCCCGCCCAAATCTCAAGTTCAGAGGTTCCTATCGCTGTGATGCCGAGTTACGTTAACTGAACTCCTCTCTACTCAGATCGGATAGGAATAGAACATTAAATGCAAGCTTCGATTCTGATTCTTCTTCTTATCTGATTCAATTCATTTTTGTAAACTCTGCAAATCCAATCTTTCTTCTCCGCCTGTCAATTTTAACGCCTTCGTCCCTTCCAAGTCCCTTCTCCTTGATTTAATCTCTTCAAGCTCGATTCTTCATATGTCATTTTGCTGGAGAGACAGACGTAGCCATGGCAACATGTGATATTGAACGGACGGGGAAGCTCAGGATAGCGTCCGCCGGAAACGGTTACACACACAGCGGAGAGTACTACGACGAAGCCGCAGAGAAGAAGTGGACCTCATGGTTAGTCCCATTTATCGTGGCGTCCAATGTTGCAGTTTTCGTAATCACCATGTTGGTCAACAATTTCCCAAGGAACAACCTGGGCTTCGAGGGCGGTTGCGTCGCCAGGTTTCTAGGAAGGCTCTCGTTCGAGCCTCTGAAGGAGAATCCCCTCTTCGGGCCTTCGTCTACTAGGTAAGCACATTCAGTTCAATGTATTTATTGCGATCTTAATTGCTTGAATTAGTCGAGCTAGACTAGTTTCATTATTGGGGAATTCATTGAATTGACTTATAGGTATGAACTAGTGCCTCCTCTTCACCCTTTTTGGCTTTCCAATTTGGGTCGGATATGCCCTCGGAGTCGGAAGACATCTCTTCCGAAGCACTACTCTCGACCATGGGTGTCTTCCCTTTCGCTTTCTCGCTCAAACGTTGTTTCCTCAGTTCGGCTATTCTTGCGGATGCCATCCTTCTTCGGTTTGCAATTTGCTTCAACAATGTGTTGTTGCGGAGTTCTTCCAACCACGGATCTTTAAGACATGCTTCCTCATCAAATGGTGGAAGCACATACAAATTGACATGCCGCACACCTTGTTGTTTCTCCTTGATTAGTGCAATATCGTCATCGCTACATAACACTTCAATGTCCTTTTTCGAATCTCCATTCGGTGGCACGTACGTTATCACACCATCACTCTTCAAACCGTAATACTCAAGTAGAACGGCCACATTTAAGTACCAAAAGCAATGGTCCATCAAGCATACCTTGCCCTTGTAAACACCGTCAACTCAGTTACAATCGTAGTGGATTTGAAGAAACCACTTACCCTCACTTGAAGTAGACATTCTACAAACAAACCTCAACATTCGGTCATTACTCAAACCAAACACAACAACATTCGGTAATGTCACAAACAACACACACATAAACAGCGACCTAATTAAACATATCAGATTTATAAACAATGCTAACGTAACTAATTAACCTTTCAACATCAATCGTTTAATCGTTTTCCTTCGGTTCGTCAACTTTGCCAATGTTAGAAATTTTCATGCAGGACACGAATTGGAGGGTGACTTTCGGCTTTTGTACACTTGAAACTGAACATGGGGTAGTTACCTCTGAAGAGTAGCTTCGATTCGCGACGGGATCAACACAAACAGAGCAGTCGCGCCGATTCTTCAAGGACAGACGATTCTTCAAATAGAAGAAATTGCAGCACCTCACGCAGCAACGCATTCACTTGCTGTCTTCAGGCGAGCATGAACGCAGCAGCAACAGCTCCGATTACAACGATTGAACGCAGCAGCTCCGATTTTAGGGTTTGGGGATTTCTCTCTTCGGTTCTTGAAACTGATGGGATGGGCAGTTCTTCGATTTTTGAAACTGAAGAGTTGCTAGAGAGGTGATATGTTTTGGGGGAGAGGGACCGGTTCGGTCTTATGAAGGGAAACGGTTCGGTTCGCAGAGTTTAAAGGAGGGAATGTCATCAAGGTAGTTCGGGTATTATCGTTTTTGTTTATTTCAACGTTAAATTTATTTGTCACGTGACAACCACGTGATAACTTGTAACGGATATATTAACAGAAAACCTAACGTTTCTTCAAAAACCTACAGAAGTAAACGTTTTACATCAAATACCCGCGGCCCAAAACAAATTTCATCGATTACCATTTTGGGCAAACATGTTACATCTTTTTCATACTTTTCCCTTATCATAATGGTGTGTTGAATAAGCAAAAATATCCTCGGGGAAACTTTTACAGTTTTACTGAACTAAAAGGATAGTCAATTGAATATAAATTCAAGTTAAGGACCAACTTAACCAGTTATAAAGTTAAGACAATCTGGAACCGCGTCGGCAAAGCGAACCGCGTGTCTTCTACGCTGTAGTGCATCCTATATATATCTTGCCAACGACAATAATCCAATCCAAAGCTTCAGTCCCGCCCAAATCTCAAGTTCAGAGGTTCCTATCGCTGTGATGCCGAGTTACGTTAACTGAACTCCTCTCTACTCAGATCGGATAGGAATAGAACATTAAATGCAAGCTTCGATTCTGATTCTTCTTCTTATCTGATTCAATTCATTTTTGTAAACTCTGCAAATCCAATCTTTCTTCTCCGCCTGTCAATTTTAACGCCTTCGTCCCTTCCAAGTCCCTTCTCCTTGATTTAATCTCTTCAAGCTCGATTCTTCATATGTCATTTTGCTGGAGAGACAGACGTAGCCATGGCAACATGTGATATTGAACGGACGGGGAAGCTCAGGATAGCGTCCGCCGGAAACGGTTACACACACAGCGGAGAGTACTACGACGAAGCCGCAGAGAAGAAGTGGACCTCATGGTTAGTCCCATTTATCGTGGCGTCCAATGTTGCAGTTTTCGTAATCACCATGTTGGTCAACAATTTCCCAAGGAACAACCTGGGCTTCGAGGGCGGTTGCGTCGCCAGGTTTCTAGGAAGGCTCTCGTTCGAGCCTCTGAAGGAGAATCCCCTCTTCGGGCCTTCGTCTACTAGGTAAGCACATTCAGTTCAATGTATTTATTGCGATCTTAATTGCTTGAATTAGTCGAGCTAGACTAGTTTCATTATTGGGGAATTCATTGAATTGACTTATAGGTATGAACTAGTGCCTCCTCTTCACCCTTTTTGGCTTTCCAATTTGGGTCGGATATGCCCTCGGAGTCGGAAGACATCTCTTCCGAAGCACTACTCTCGACCATGGGTGTCTTCCCTTTCGCTTTCTCGCTCAAACGTTGCTTCCTCAGTTCGGCTATTCTTGCGGATGCCATCCTTCTTCGGTTTGCAATTTGCTTCAACAATGTGTTGTTGCGGAGTTCTTCCAACCACGGATCTTTAAGACATGCTTCCTCATCAAATGGTGGAAGCACATACAAATTGACATGCCGCACACCTTGTTGTTTCTCCTTGATTAGTGCAATATCGTCATCGCTACATAACACTTCAATGTCCTTTTTCGAATCTCCATTCGGTGGCACGTACGTTATCACACCATCACTCTTCAAACCGTAATACTCAAGTAGAACGGCCACATTTAAGTACCAAAAGCAATGGTCCATCAAGCATACCTTGCCCTTGTAAACACCGTCAACTCAGTTACAATCGTAGTGGATTTGAAGAAACCACTTACCCTCACTTGAAGTAGACATTCTACAAACAAACCTCAACATTCGGTCATTACTCAAACCAAACACAACAACATTCGGTAATGTCACAAACAACACACACATAAACAGCGACCTAATTAAACATATCAGATTTATAAACAATGCTAACGTAACTAATTAACCTTTCAACATCAATCGTTTAATCGTTTTCCTTCGGTTCGTCAACTTTGCCAATGTTAGAAATTTTCATGCAGGACACGAATTGGAGGGTGACTTTCGGCTTTTGTACACTTGAAACTGAACATGGGGTAGTTACCTCTGAAGAGTAGCTTCGATTCGCGACGGGATCAACACAAACAGAGCAGTCGCGCCGATTCTTCAAGGACAGACGATTCTTCAAATAGAAGAAATTGCAGCACCTCACGCAGCAACGCATTCACTTGCTGTCTTCAGGCGAGCATGAACGCAGCAGCAGCAGCTCCGATTACAACGATTGAACGCAGCAGCTCCGATTTTAGGGTTTGGGGATTTCTCTCTTCGGTTCTTGAAACTGATGGGATGGGCAGTTCTTCGATTTTTGAAACTGAAGAGTTGCTAGAGAGGTGATATGTTTTGGGGGAGAGGGACCGGTTCGGTCTTATGAAGGGAAACGGTTCGGTTCGCAGAGTTTAAAGGAGGGAATGTCATCAAGGTAGTTCGGGTATTATTGTTTTTGTTTATTTCAACGTTAAATTTATTTGTCACGTGACAACCACGTGATAACTTGTAACGGATATATTAACAGAAAACCTAACGTTTCTTCAAAAACCTACAGAAGTAAACGTTTTACATCAAATACCCGCGGCCCAAAACAAATTTCATCGATTACCATTTTGGGCAAACATGTTACATCTTTTTCATACTTTTCCCTTATCATAATGGTGTGTTGAATAAGCAAAAATATCCTCGGGGAAACTTTTACAGTTTTACTGAACTAAAAGGATAGTCAATTGAATATAAATTCAAGTTAAGGACCAACTTAACCAGTTATAAAGTTAAGACAATCTGGAACCGCGTCGGCAAAGCGAACCGCGTGTGTTCTACGCTGTAGTGCATCCTATATATATCTTGCCAACGACAATAATCCAATCCAAAGCTTCAGTCCCGCCCAAATCTCAAGTTCAGAGGTTCCTATCGCTGTGATGCCGAGTTACGTTAACTGAACTCCTCTCTACTCAGATCGGATAGGAATAGAACATTAAATGCAAGCTTCGATTCTGATTCTTCTTCTTATCTGATTCAATTCATTTTTGTAAACTCTGCAAATCCAATCTTTCTTCTCCGCCTGTCAATTTTAACGCCTTCGTCCCTTCCAAGTCCCTTCTCCTTGATTTAATCTCTTCAAGCTCGATTCTTCATATGTCATTTTGCTGGAGAGACAGACGTAGCCATGGCAACATGTGATATTGAACGGACGGGGAAGCTCAGGATAGCGTCCGCCGGAAACGGTTACACACACAGCGGAGAGTACTACGACGAAGCCGCAGAGAAGAAGTGGACCTCATGGTTAGTCCCATTTATCGTGGCGTCCAATGTTGCAGTTTTCGTAATCACCATGTTGGTCAACAATTTCCCAAGGAACAACCTGGGCTTCGAGGGCGGTTGCGTCGCCAGGTTTCTAGGAAGGCTCTCGTTCGAGCCTCTGAAGGAGAATCCCCTCTTCGGGCCTTCGTCTACTAGGTAAGCACATTCAGTTCAATGTATTTATTGCGATCTTAATTGCTTGAATTAGTCGAGCTAGACTAGTTTCATTATTGGGGAATTCATTGAATTGACTTATAGGTATGAACTAGTGCCTCCTCTTCACCCTTTTTGGCTTTCCAATTTGGGTCGGATATGCCCTCGGAGTCGGAAGACATCTCTTCCGAAGCACTACTCTCGACCATGGGTGTCTTCCCTTTCGCTTTCTCGCTCAAACGTTGCTTCCTCAGTTCGGCTATTCTTGCGGATGCCATCCTTCTTCGGTTTGCAATTTGCTTCAACAATGTGTTGTTGCGGAGTTCTTCCAACCACGGATCTTTAAGACATGCTTCCTCATCAAATGGTGGAAGCACATACAAATTGACATGCCGCACACCTTGTTGTTTCTCCTTGATTAGTGCAATATCGTCATCGCTACATAACACTTCAATGTCCTTTTTCGAATCTCCATTCGGTGGCACGTACGTTATCACACCATCACTCTTCAAACCGTAATACTCAAGTAGAACGGCCACATTTAAGTACCAAAAGCAATGGTCCATCAAGCATACCTTGCCCTTGTAAACACCGTCAACTCAGTTACAATCGTAGTGGATTTGAAGAAACCACTTACCCTCACTTGAAGTAGACATTCTACAAACAAACCTCAACATTCAGTCATTACTCAAACCAAACACAACAACATTCGGTAATGTCACAAACAACACACACATAAACAGCGACCTAATTAAACATATCAGATTTATAAACAATGCTAACGTAACTAATTAACCTTTCAACATCAATCGTTTAATCGTTTTCCTTCGGTTCGTCAACTTTGCCAATGTTAGAAATTTTCATGCAGGACACGAATTGGAGGGTGACTTTCGGCTTTTGTACACTTGAAACTGAACATGGGGTAGTTACCTCTGAAGAGTAGCTTCGATTCGCGACGGGATCAACACAAACAGAGCAGTCGCGCCGATTCTTCAAGGACAGACGATTCTTCAAATAGAAGAAATTGCAGCACCTCACGCAGCAACGCATTCACTTGCTGTCTTCAGGCGAGCATGAACGCAGCAGCAGCAGCTCCGATTACAACGATTGAACGCAGCAGCTCCGATTTTAGGGTTTGGGGATTTCTCTCTTCGGTTCTTGAAACTGATGGGATGGGCAGTTCTTCGATTTTTGAAACTGAAGAGTTGCTAGAGAGGTGATATGTTTTGGGGGAGAGGGACCGGTTCGGTCTTATGAAGGGAAACGGTTCGGTTCGCAGAGTTTAAAGGAGGGAATGTCATCAAGGTAGTTCGGGTATTATCGTTTTTGTTTATTTCAACGTTAAATTTATTTGTCACGTGACAACCACGTGATAACTTGTAACGGATATATTAACAGAAAACCTAACCTTTCTTCAAAAACCTACAGAAGTAAACGTTTTACATCAAATACCCGCGGCCCAAAACAAATTTCATCGATTACCATTTTGGGCAAACATGTTACATCTTTTTCATACTTTTCCCTTATCATAATGGTGTGTTGAATAAGCAAAAATATCCTCGGGGAAACTTTTACAGTTTTACTGAACTAAAAGGATAGTCAATTGAATATAAATTCAAGTTAAGGACCAACTTAACCAGTTATAAAGTTAAGACAATCTGGAACCGCGTCGGCAAAGCGAACCGCGTGTCTTCTACGCTGTAGTGCATCCTATATATATCTTGCCAACGACAATAATCCAATCCAAAGCTTCAGTCCCGCCCAAATCTCAAGTTCAGAGGTTCCTATCGCTGTGATGCCGAGTTACGTTAACTGAACTCCTCTCTACTCAGATCGGATAGGAATAGAACATTAAATGCAAGCTTCGATTCTGATTCTTCTTCTTATCTGATTCAATTCATTTTTGTAAACTCTGCAAATCCAATCTTTCTTCTCCGCCTGTCAATTTTAACGCCTTCGTCCCTTCCAAGTCCCTTCTCCTTGATTTAATCTCTTCAAGCTCGATTCTTCATATGTCATTTTGCTGGAGAGACAGACGTAGCCATGGCAACATGTGATATTGAACGGACGGGGAAGCTCAGGATAGCGTCCGCCGGAAACGGTTACACACACAGCGGAGAGTACTACGACGAAGCCGCAGAGAAGAAGTGGACCTCATGGTTAGTCCCATTTATCGTGGCGTCCAATGTTGCAGTTTTCGTAATCACCATGTTGGTCAACAATTTCCCAAGGAACAACCTGGGCTTCGAGGGCGGTTGCGTCGCCAGGTTTCTAGGAAGGCTCTCGTTCGAGCCTCTGAAGGAGAATCCCCTCTTCGGGCCTTCGTCTACTAGGTAAGCACATTCAGTTCAATGTATTTATTGCGATCTTAATTGCTTGAATTAGTCGAGCTAGACTAGTTTCATTATTGGGGAATTCATTGAATTGACTTATAGGTATGAACTAGTGCCTCCTCTTCACCCTTTTTGGCTTTCCAATTTGGGTCGGATATGCCCTCGGAGTCGGAAGACATCTCTTCCGAAGCACTACTCTCGACCATGGGTGTCTTCCCTTTCGCTTTCTCGCTCAAACGTTGCTTCCTCAGTTCGGCTATTCTTGCGGATGCCATCCTTCTTCGGTTTGCAATTTGCTTCAACAATGTGTTGTTGCGGAGTTCTTCCAACCACGGATCTTTAAGACATGCTTCCTCATCAAATGGTGGAAGCACATACAAATTGACATGCCGCACACCTTGTTGTTTCTCCTTGATTAGTGCAATATCGTCATCGCTACATAACACTTCAATGTCCTTTTTCGAATCTCCATTCGGTGGCACGTACGTTATCACACCATCACTCTTCAAACCGTAATACTCAAGTAGAACGGCCACATTTAAGTACCAAAAGCAATGGTCCATCAAGCATACCTTGCCCTTGTAAACACCGTCAACTCAGTTACAATCGTAGTGGATTTGAAGAAACCACTTACCCTCACTTGAAGTAGACATTCTACAAACAAACCTCAACATTCAGTCATTACTCAAACCAAACACAACAACATTCGGTAATGTCACAAACAACACACACATAAACAGCGACCTAATTAAACATATCAGATTTATAAACAATGCTAACGTAACTAATTAACCTTTCAACATCAATCGTTTAATCGTTTTCCTTCGGTTCGTCAACTTTGCCAATGTTAGAAATTTTCATGCAGGACACGAATTGGAGGGTGACTTTCGGCTTTTGTACACTTGAAACTGAACATGGGGTAGTTACCTCTGAAGAGTAGCTTCGATTCGCGACGGGATCAACACAAACAGAGCAGTCGCGCCGATTCTTCAAGGACAGACGATTCTTCAAATAGAAGAAATTGCAGCACCTCACGCAGCAACGCATTCACTTGCTGTCTTCAGGCGAGCATGAACGCAGCAGCAGCAGCTCCGATTACAACGATTGAACGCAGCAGCTCCGATTTTAGGGTTTGGGGATTTCTCTCTTCGGTTCTTGAAACTGATGGGATGGGCAGTTCTTCGATTTTTGAAACTGAAGAGTTGCTAGAGAGGTGATATGTTTTGGGGGAGAGGGACCGGTTCGGTCTTATGAAGGGAAACGGTTCGGTTCGCAGAGTTTAAAGGAGGGAATGTCATCAAGGTAGTTCGGGTATTATCGTTTTTGTTTATTTCAACGTTAAATTTATTTGTCACGTGACAACCACGTGATAACTTGTAACGGATATATTAACAGAAAACCTAACGTTTCTTCAAAAACCTACAGAAGTAAACGTTTTACATCAAATACCCGCGGCCCAAAACAAATTTCATCGATTACCATTTTGGGCAAACATGTTACATCTTTTTCATACTTTTCCCTTATCATAATGGTGTGTTGAATAAGCAAAAATATCCTCGGGGAAACTTTTACAGTTTTACTGAACTAAAAGGATAGTCAATTGAATATAAATTCAAGTTAAGGACCAACTTAACCAGTTATAAAGTTAAGACAATCTGGAACCGCGTCGGCAAAGCGAACCGCGTGTCTTCTACGCTGTAGTGCATCCTATATATATCTTGCCAACGACAATAATCCAATCCAAAGCTTCAGTCCCGCCCAAATCTCAAGTTCAGAGGTTCCTATCGCTGTGATGCCGAGTTACGTTAACTGAACTCCTCTCTACTCAGATCGGATAGGAATAGAACATTAAATGCAAGCTTCGATTCTGATTCTTCTTCTTATCTGATTCAATTCATTTTTGTAAACTCTGCAAATCCAATCTTTCTTCTCCGCCTGTCAATTTTAACGCCTTCGTCCCTTCCAAGTCCCTTCTCCTTGATTTAATCTCTTCAAGCTCGATTCTTCATATGTCATTTTGCTGGAGAGACAGACGTAGCCATGGCAACATGTGATATTGAACGGACGGGGAAGCTCAGGATAGCGTCCGCCGGAAACGGTTACACACACAGCGGAGAGTACTACGACGAAGCCGCAGAGAAGAAGTGGACCTCATGGTTAGTCCCATTTATCGTGGCGTCCAATGTTGCAGTTTTCGTAATCACCATGTTGGTCAACAATTTCCCAAGGAACAACCTGGGCTTCGAGGGCGGTTGCGTCGCCAGGTTTCTAGGAAGGCTCTCGTTCGAGCCTCTGAAGGAGAATCCCCTCTTCGGGCCTTCGTCTACTAGGTAAGCACATTCAGTTCAATGTATTTATTGCGATCTTAATTGCTTGAATTAGTCGAGCTAGACTAGTTTCATTATTGGGGAATTCATTGAATTGACTTATAGGTATGAACTAGTGCCTCCTCTTCACCCTTTTTGGCTTTCCAATTTGGGTCGGATATGCCCTCGGAGTCGGAAGACATCTCTTCCGAAGCACTACTCTCGACCATGGGTGTCTTCCCTTTCGCTTTCTCGCTCAAACGTTGCTTCCTCAGTTCGGCTATTCTTGCGGATGCCATCCTTCTTCGGTTTGCAATTTGCTTCAACAATGTGTTGTTGCGGAGTTCTTCCAACCACGGATCTTTAAGACATGCTTCCTCATCAAATGGTGGAAGCACATACAAATTGACATGCCGCACACCTTGTTGTTTCTCCTTGATTAGTGCAATATCGTCATCGCTACATAACACTTCAATGTCCTTTTTCGAATCTCCATTCGGTGGCACGTACGTTATCACACCATCACTCTTCAAACCGTAATACTCAAGTAGAACGGCCACATTTAAGTACCAAAAGCAATGGTCCATCAAGCATACCTTGCCCTTGTAAACACCGTCAACTCAGTTACAATCGTAGTGGATTTGAAGAAACCACTTACCCTCACTTGAAGTAGACATTCTACAAACAAACCTCAACATTCAGTCATTACTCAAACCAAACACAACAACATTCGGTAATGTCACAAACAACACACACATAAACAGCGACCTAATTAAACATATCAGATTTATAAACAATGCTAACGTAACTAATTAACCTTTCAACATCAATCGTTTAATCGTTTTCCTTCGGTTCGTCAACTTTGCCAATGTTAGAAATTTTCATGCAGGACACGAATTGGAGGGTGACTTTCGGCTTTTGTACACTTGAAACTGAACATGGGGTAGTTACCTCTGAAGAGTAGCTTCGATTCGCGACGGGATCAACACAAACAGAGCAGTCGCGCCGATTCTTCAAGGACAGACGATTCTTCAAATAGAAGAAATTGCAGCACCTCACGCAGCAACGCATTCACTTGCTGTCTTCAGGCGAGCATGAACGCAGCAGCAGCAGCTCCGATTACAACGATTGAACGCAGCAGCTCCGATTTTAGGGTTTGGGGATTTCTCTCTTCGGTTCTTGAAACTGATGGGATGGGCAGTTCTTCGATTTTTGAAACTGAAGAGTTGCTAGAGAGGTGATATGTTTTGGGGGAGAGGGACCGGTTCGGTCTTATGAAGGGAAACGGTTCGGTTCGCAGAGTTTAAAGGAGGGAATGTCATCAAGGTAGTTCGGGTATTATCGTTTTTGTTTATTTCAACGTTAAATTTATTTGTCACGTGACAACCACGTGATAACTTGTAACGGATATATTAACAGAAAACCTAACGTTTCTTCAAAAACCTACAGAAGTAAACGTTTTACATCAAATACCCGCGGCCCAAAACAAATTTCATCGATTACCATTTTGGGCAAACATGTTACATCTTTTTCATACTTTTCCCTTATCATAATGGTGTGTTGAATAAGCAAAAATATCCTCGGGGAAACTTTTACAGTTTTACTGAACTAAAAGGATAGTCAATTGAATATAAATTCAAGTTAAGGACCAACTTAACCAGTTATAAAGTTAAGACAATCTGGAACCGCGTCGGCAAAGCGAACCGCGTGTCTTCTACGCTGTAGTGCATCCTATATATATCTTGCCAACGACAATAATCCAATCCAAAGCTTCAGTCCCGCCCAAATCTCAAGTTCAGAGGTTCCTATCGCTGTGATGCCGAGTTACGTTAACTGAACTCCTCTCTACTCAGATCGGATAGGAATAGAACATTAAATGCAAGCTTCGATTCTGATTCTTCTTCTTATCTGATTCAATTCATTTTTGTAAACTCTGCAAATCCAATCTTTCTTCTCCGCCTGTCAATTTTAACGCCTTCGTCCCTTCCAAGTCCCTTCTCCTTGATTTAATCTCTTCAAGCTCGATTCTTCATATGTCATTTTGCTGGAGAGACAGACGTAGCCATGGCAACATGTGATATTGAACGGACGGGGAAGCTCAGGATAGCGTCCGCCGGAAACGGTTACACACACAGCGGAGAGTACTACGACGAAGCCGCAGAGAAGAAGTGGACCTCATGGTTAGTCCCATTTATCGTGGCGTCCAATGTTGCAGTTTTCGTAATCACCATGTTGGTCAACAATTTCCCAAGGAACAACCTGGGCTTCGAGGGCGGTTGCGTCGCCAGGTTTCTAGGAAGGCTCTCGTTCGAGCCTCTGAAGGAGAATCCCCTCTTCGGGCCTTCGTCTACTAGGTAAGCACATTCAGTTCAATGTATTTATTGCGATCTTAATTGCTTGAATTAGTCGAGCTAGACTAGTTTCATTATTGGGGAATTCATTGAATTGACTTATAGGTATGAACTAGTGCCTCCTCTTCACCCTTTTTGGCTTTCCAATTTGGGTCGGATATGCCCTCGGAGTCGGAAGACATCTCTTCCGAAGCACTACTCTCGACCATGGGTGTCTTCCCTTTCGCTTTCTCGCTCAAACGTTGCTTCCTCAGTTCGGCTATTCTTGCGGATGCCATCCTTCTTCGGTTTGCAATTTGCTTCAACAATGTGTTGTTGCGGAGTTCTTCCAACCACGGATCTTTAAGACATGCTTCCTCATCAAATGGTGGAAGCACATACAAATTGACATGCCGCACACCTTGTTGTTTCTCCTTGATTAGTGCAATATCGTCATCGCTACATAACACTTCAATGTCCTTTTTCGAATCTCCATTCGGTGGCACGTACGTTATCACACCATCACTCTTCAAACCGTAATACTCAAGTAGAACGGCCACATTTAAGTACCAAAAGCAATGGTCCATCAAGCATACCTTGCCCTTGTAAACACCGTCAACTCAGTTACAATCGTAGTGGATTTGAAGAAACCACTTACCCTCACTTGAAGTAGACATTCTACAAACAAACCTCAACATTCAGTCATTACTCAAACCAAACACAACAACATTCGGTAATGTCACAAACAACACACACATAAACAGCGACCTAATTAAACATATCAGATTTATAAACAATGCTAACGTAACTAATTAACCTTTCAACATCAATCGTTTAATCGTTTTCCTTCGGTTCGTCAACTTTGCCAATGTTAGAAATTTTCATGCAGGACACGAATTGGAGGGTGACTTTCGGCTTTTGTACACTTGAAACTGAACATGGGGTAGTTACCTCTGAAGAGTAGCTTCGATTCGCGACGGGATCAACACAAACAGAGCAGTCGCGCCGATTCTTCAAGGACAGACGATTCTTCAAATAGAAGAAATTGCAGCACCTCACGCAGCAACGCATTCACTTGCTGTCTTCAGGCGAGCATGAACGCAGCAGCAGCAGCTCCGATTACAACGATTGAACGCAGCAGCTCCGATTTTAGGGTTTGGGGATTTCTCTCTTCGGTTCTTGAAACTGATGGGATGGGCAGTTCTTCGATTTTTGAAACTGAAGAGTTGCTAGAGAGGTGATATGTTTTGGGGGAGAGGGACCGGTTCGGTCTTATGAAGGGAAACGGTTCGGTTCGCAGAGTTTAAAGGAGGGAATGTCATCAAGGTAGTTCGGGTATTATCGTTTTTGTTTATTTCAACGTTAAATTTATTTGTCACGTGACAACCACGTGATAACTTGTAACGGATATATTAACAGAAAACCTAACGTTTCTTCAAAAACCTACAGAAGTAAACGTTTTACATCAAATACCCGCGGCCCAAAACAAATTTCATCGATTACCATTTTGGGCAAACATGTTACATCTTTTTCATACTTTTCCCTTATCATAATGGTGTGTTGAATAAGCAAAAATATCCTCGGGGAAACTTTTACAGTTTTACTGAACTAAAAGGATAGTCAATTGAATATAAATTCAAGTTAAGGACCAACTTAACCAGTTATAAAGTTAAGACAATCTGGAACCGCGTCGGCAAAGCGAACCGCGTGTCTTCTACGCTGTAGTGCATCCTATATATATCTTGCCAACGACAATAATCCAATCCAAAGCTTCAGTCCCGCCCAAATCTCAAGTTCAGAGGTTCCTATCGCTGTGATGCCGAGTTACGTTAACTGAACTCCTCTCTACTCAGATCGGATAGGAATAGAACATTAAATGCAAGCTTCGATTCTGATTCTTCTTCTTATCTGATTCAATTCATTTTTGTAAACTCTGCAAATCCAATCTTTCTTCTCCGCCTGTCAATTTTAACGCCTTCGTCCCTTCCAAGTCCCTTCTCCTTGATTTAATCTCTTCAAGCTCGATTCTTCATATGTCATTTTGCTGGAGAGACAGACGTAGCCATGGCAACATGTGATATTGAACGGACGGGGAAGCTCAGGATAGCGTCCGCCGGAAACGGTTACACACACAGCGGAGAGTACTACGACGAAGCCGCAGAGAAGAAGTGGACCTCATGGTTAGTCCCATTTATCGTGGCGTCCAATGTTGCAGTTTTCGTAATCACCATGTTGGTCAACAATTTCCCAAGGAACAACCTGGGCTTCGAGGGCGGTTGCGTCGCCAGGTTTCTAGGAAGGCTCTCGTTCGAGCCTCTGAAGGAGAATCCCCTCTTCGGGCCTTCGTCTACTAGGTAAGCACATTCAGTTCAATGTATTTATTGCGATCTTAATTGCTTGAATTAGTCGAGCTAGACTAGTTTCATTATTGGGGAATTCATTGAATTGACTTATAGGTATGAACTAGTGCCTCCTCTTCACCCTTTTTGGCTTTCCAATTTGGGTCGGATATGCCCTCGGAGTCGGAAGACATCTCTTCCGAAGCACTACTCTCGACCATAGGTGTCTTCCCTTTCGCTTTCTCGCTCAAACGTTGCTTCCTCAGTTCGGCTATTCTTGCGGATGCCATCCTTCTTCGGTTTGCAATTTGCTTCAACAATGTGTTGTTGCGGAGTTCTTCCAACCACGGATCTTTAAGACATGCTTCCTCATCAAATGGTGGAAGCACATACAAATTGACATGCCGCACACCTTGTTGTTTCTCCTTGATTAGTGCAATATCGTCATCGCTACATAACACTTCAATGTCCTTTTTCGAATCTCCATTCGGTGGCACGTACGTTATCACACCATCACTCTTCAAACCGTAATACTCAAGTAGAACGGCCACATTTAAGTACCAAAAGCAATGGTCCATCAAGCATACCTTGCCCTTGTAAACACCGTCAACTCAGTTACAATCGTAGTGGATTTGAAGAAACCACTTACCCTCACTTGAAGTAGACATTCTACAAACAAACCTCAACATTCGGTCATTACTCAAACCAAACACAACAACATTCGGTAATGTCACAAACAACACACACATAAACAGCGACCTAATTAAACATATCAGATTTATAAACAATGCTAACGTAACTAATTAACCTTTCAACATCAATCGTTTAATCGTTTTCCTTCGGTTCGTCAACTTTGCCAATGTTAGAAATTTTCATGCAGGACACGAATTGGAGGGTGACTTTCGGCTTTTGTACACTTGAAACTGAACATGGGGTAGTTACCTCTGAAGAGTAGCTTCGATTCGCGACGGGATCAACACAAACAGAGCAGTCGCGCCGATTCTTCAAGGACAGACGATTCTTCAAATAGAAGAAATTGCAGCACCTCACGCAGCAACGCATTCACTTGCTGTCTTCAGGCGAGCATGAACGCAGCAGCAGCAGCTCCGATTACAACGATTGAACGCAGCAGCTCCGATTTTAGGGTTTGGGGATTTCTCTCTTCGGTTCTTGAAACTGATGGGATGGGCAGTTCTTCGATTTTTGAAACTGAAGAGTTGCTAGAGAGGTGATATGTTTTGGGGGAGAGGGACCGGTTCGGTCTTATGAAGGGAAACGGTTCGGTTCGCAGAGTTTAAAGGAGGGAATGTCATCAAGGTAGTTCGGGTATTATCGTTTTTGTTTATTTCAACGTTAAATTTATTTGTCACGTGACAACCACGTGATAACTTGTAACGGATATATTAACAGAAAACCTAACGTTTCTTCAAAAACCTACAGAAGTAAACGTTTTACATCAAATACCCGCGGCCCAAAACAAATTTCATCGATTACCATTTTGGGCAAACATGTTACATCTTTTTCATACTTTTCCCTTATCATAATGGTGTGTTGAATAAGCAAAAATATCCTCGGGGAAACTTTTACAGTTTTACTGAACTAAAAGGATAGTCAATTGAATATAAATTCAAGTTAAGGACCAACTTAACCAGTTATAAAGTTAAGACAATCTGGAACCGCGTCGGCAAAGCGAACCGCGTGTCTTCTACGCTGTAGTGCATCCTATATATATCTTGCCAACGACAATAATCCAATCCAAAGCTTCAGTCCCGCCCAAATCTCAAGTTCAGAGGTTCCTATCGCTGTGATGCCGAGTTACGTTAACTGAACTCCTCTCTACTCAGATCGGATAGGAATAGAACATTAAATGCAAGCTTCGATTCTGATTCTTCTTCTTATCTGATTCAATTCATTTTTGTAAACTCTGCAAATCCAATCTTTCTTCTCCGCCTGTCAATTTTAACGCCTTCGTCCCTTCCAAGTCCCTTCTCCTTGATTTAATCTCTTCAAGCTCGATTCTTCATATGTCATTTTGCTGGAGAGACAGACGTAGCCATGGCAACATGTGATATTGAACGGACGGGGAAGCTCAGGATAGCGTCCGCCGGAAACGGTTACACACACAGCGGAGAGTACTACGACGAAGCCGCAGAGAAGAAGTGGACCTCATGGTTAGTCCCATTTATCGTGGCGTCCAATGTTGCAGTTTTCGTAATCACCATGTTGGTCAACAATTTCCCAAGGAACAACCTGGGCTTCGAGGGCGGTTGCGTCGCCAGGTTTCTAGGAAGGCTCTCGTTCGAGCCTCTGAAGGAGAATCCCCTCTTCGGGCCTTCGTCTACTAGGTAAGCACATTCAGTTCAATGTATTTATTGCGATCTTAATTGCTTGAATTAGTCGAGCTAGACTAGTTTCATTATTGGGGAATTCATTGAATTGACTTATAGGTATGAACTAGTGCCTCCTCTTCACCCTTTTTGGCTTTCCAATTTGGGTCGGATATGCCCTCGGAGTCGGAAGACATCTCTTCCGAAGCACTACTCTCGACCATGGGTGTCTTCCCTTTCGCTTTCTCGCTCAAACGTTGCTTCCTCAGTTCGGCTATTCTTGCGGATGCCATCCTTCTTCGGTTTGCAATTTGCTTCAACAATGTGTTGTTGCGGAGTTCTTCCAACCACGGATCTTTAAGACATGCTTCCTCATCAAATGGTGGAAGCACATACAAATTGACATGCCGCACACCTTGTTGTTTCTCCTTGATTAGTGCAATATCGTCATCGCTACATAACACTTCAATGTCCTTTTTCGAATCTCCATTCGGTGGCACGTACGTTATCACACCATCACTCTTCAAACCGTAATACTCAAGTAGAACGGCCACATTTAAGTACCAAAAGCAATGGTCCATCAAGCATACCTTGCCCTTGTAAACACCGTCAACTCAGTTACAATCGTAGTGGATTTGAAGAAACCACTTACCCTCACTTGAAGTAGACATTCTACAAACAAACCTCAACATTCGGTCATTACTCAAACCAAACACAACAACATTCGGTAATGTCACAAACAACACACACATAAACAGCGACCTAATTAAACATATCAGATTTATAAACAATGCTAACGTAACTAATTAACCTTTCAACATCAATCGTTTAATCGTTTTCCTTCGGTTCGTCAACTTTGCCAATGTTAGAAATTTTCATGCAGGACACGAATTGGAGGGTGACTTTCGGCTTTTGTACACTTGAAACTGAACATGGGGTAGTTACCTCTGAAGAGTAGCTTCGATTCGCGACGGGATCAACACAAACAGAGCAGTCGCGCCGATTCTTCAAGGACAGACGATTCTTCAAATAGAAGAAATTGCAGCACCTCACGCAGCAACGCATTCACTTGCTGTCTTCAGGCGAGCATGAACGCAGCAGCAGCAGCTCCGATTACAACGATTGAACGCAGCAGCTCCGATTTTAGGGTTTGGGGATTTCTCTCTTCGGTTCTTGAAACTGATGGGATGGGCAGTTCTTCGATTTTTGAAACTGAAGAGTTGCTAGAGAGGTGATATGTTTTGGGGGAGAGGGACCGGTTCGGTCTTATGAAGGGAAACGGTTCGGTTCGCAGAGTTTAAAGGAGGGAATGTCATCAAGGTAGTTCGGGTATTATCGTTTTTGTTTATTTCAACGTTAAATTTATTTGTCACGTGACAACCACGTGATAACTTGTAACGGATATATTAACAGAAAACCTAACGTTTCTTCAAAAACCTACAGAAGTAAACGTTTTACATCAAATACCCGCGGCCCAAAACAAATTTCATCGATTACCATTTTGGGCAAACATGTTACATCTTTTTCATACTTTTCCCTTATCATAATGGTGTGTTGAATAAGCAAAAATATCCTCGGGGAAACTTTTACAGTTTTACTGAACTAAAAGGATAGTCAATTGAATATAAATTCAAGTTAAGGACCAACTTAACCAGTTATAAAGTTAAGACAATCTGGAACCGCGTCGGCAAAGCGAACCGCGTGTGTTCTACGCTGTAGTGCATCCTATATATATCTTGCCAACGACAATAATCCAATCCAAAGCTTCAGTCCCGCCCAAATCTCAAGTTCAGAGGTTCCTATCGCTGTGATGCCGAGTTACGTTAACTGAACTCCTCTCTACTCAGATCGGATAGGAATAGAACATTAAATGCAAGCTTCGATTCTGATTCTTCTTCTTATCTGATTCAATTCATTTTTGTAAACTCTGCAAATCCAATCTTTCTTCTCCGCCTGTCAATTTTAACGCCTTCGTCCCTTCCAAGTCCCTTCTCCTTGATTTAATCTCTTCAAGCTCGATTCTTCATATGTCATTTTGCTGGAGAGACAGACGTAGCCATGGCAACATGTGATATTGAACGGACGGGGAAGCTCAGGATAGCGTCCGCCGGAAACGGTTACACACACAGCGGAGAGTACTACGACGAAGCCGCAGAGAAGAAGTGGACCTCATGGTTAGTCCCATTTATCGTGGCGTCCAATGTTGCAGTTTTCGTAATCACCATGTTGGTCAACAATTTCCCAAGGAACAACCTGGGCTTCGAGGGCGGTTGCGTCGCCAGGTTTCTAGGAAGGCTCTCGTTCGAGCCTCTGAAGGAGAATCCCCTCTTCGGGCCTTCGTCTACTAGGTAAGCACATTCAGTTCAATGTATTTATTGCGATCTTAATTGCTTGAATTAGTCGAGCTAGACTAGTTTCATTATTGGGGAATTCATTGAATTGACTTATAGGTATGAACTAGTGCCTCCTCTTCACCCTTTTTGGCTTTCCAATTTGGGTCGGATATGCCCTCGGAGTCGGAAGACATCTCTTCCGAAGCACTACTCTCGACCATGGGTGTCTTCCCTTTCGCTTTCTCGCTCAAACGTTGCTTCCTCAGTTCGGCTATTCTTGCGGATGCCATCCTTCTTCGGTTTGCAATTTGCTTCAACAATGTGTTGTTGCGGAGTTCTTCCAACCACGGATCTTTAAGACATGCTTCCTCATCAAATGGTGGAAGCACATACAAATTGACATGCCGCACACCTTGTTTTTTCTCCTTGATTAGTGCAATATCGTCATCGCTACATAACACTTCAATGTCCTTTTTCGAATCTCCATTCGGTGGCACGTACGTTATCACACCATCACTCTTCAAACCGTAATACTCAAGTAGAACGGCCACATTTAAGTACCAAAAGCAATGGTCCATCAAGCATACCTTGCCCTTGTAAACACCGTCAACTCAGTTACAATCGTAGTGGATTTGAAGAAACCACTTACCCTCACTTGAAGTAGACATTCTACAAACAAACCTCAACATTCAGTCATTACTCAAACCAAACACAACAACATTCGGTAATGTCACAAACAACACACACATAAACAGCGACCTAATTAAACATATCAGATTTATAAACAATGCTAACGTAACTAATTAACCTTTCAACATCAATCGTTTAATCGTTTTCCTTCGGTTCGTCAACTTTGCCAATGTTAGAAATTTTCATGCAGGACACGAATTGGAGGGTGACTTTCGGCTTTTGTACACTTGAAACTGAACATGGGGTAGTTACCTCTGAAGAGTAGCTTCGATTCGCGACGGGATCAACACAAACAGAGCAGTCGCGCCGATTCTTCAAGGACAGACGATTCTTCAAATAGAAGAAATTGCAGCACCTCACGCAGCAACGCATTCACTTGCTGTCTTCATGCGAGCATGAACGCAGCAGCAGCAGCTCCGATTACAACGATTGAACGCAGCAGCTCCGATTTTAGGGTTTGGGGATTTCTCTCTTCGGTTCTTGAAACTGATGGGATGGGCAGTTCTTCGATTTTTGAAACTGAAGAGTTGCTAGAGAGGTGATATGTTTTGGGGGAGAGGGACCGGTTCGGTCTTATGAAGGGAAACGGTTCGGTTCGCAGAGTTTAAAGGAGGGAATGTCATCAAGGTAGTTCGGGTATTATCGTTTTTGTTTATTTCAACGTTAAATTTATTTGTCACGTGACAACCACGTGATAACTTGTAACGGATATATTAACAGAAAACCTAACGTTTCTTCAAAAACCTACAGAAGTAAACGTTTTACATCAAATACCCGCGGCCCAAAACAAATTTCATCGATTACCATTTTGGGCAAACATGTTACATCTTTTTCATACTTTTCCCTTATCATAATGGTGTGTTGAATAAGCAAAAATATCCTCGGGGAAACTTTTACAGTTTTACTGAACTAAAAGGATAGTCAATTGAATATAAATTCAAGTTAAGGACCAACTTAACCAGTTATAAAGTTAAGACAATCTGGAACCGCGTCGGCAAAGCGAACCGCGTGTGTTCTACGCTGTAGTGCATCCTATATATATCTTGCCAACGACAATAATCCAATCCAAAGCTTCAGTCCCGCCCAAATCTCAAGTTCAGAGGTTCCTATCGCTGTGATGCCGAGTTACGTTAACTGAACTCCTCTCTACTCAGATCGGATAGGAATAGAACATTAAATGCAAGCTTCGATTCTGATTCTTCTTCTTATCTGATTCAATTCATTTTTGTAAACTCTGCAAATCCAATCTTTCTTCTCCGCCTGTCAATTTTAACGCCTTCGTCCCTTCCAAGTCCCTTCTCCTTGATTTAATCTCTTCAAGCTCGATTCTTCATATGTCATTTTGCTGGAGAGACAGACGTAGCCATGGCAACATGTGATATTGAACGGACGGGGAAGCTCAGGATATGGCACGTACGTTATCACACCATCACTCTTCAAACCGTAATACTCAAGTAGAACGGCCACATTTAAGTACCAAAAGCAATGGTCCATCAAGTCCGTCAAGTATACCTTGCCCTTATAAACACCGTCAACCCAGTTACCATCGTTGCGGATTTGAAGAAACCACTTCATTTTTTTTGCTTTTAATGCATGTTGGTCGCATATTGATTGACCATCGGCTTGAATTCAATCTTCTGCTGGTTAACTTATCTTACATGTTTAACTACTTTACAAACTCTTTACTGCATTTGAGAAATTCTCATTATTTCTTTACTGCATAGGTATATAATTTTGACGTATATGTGCGCTCTACTAGTCTTCTGATCTGATGGACTGAGATTTTAATACATATTCTATCCTCTTAAATTTTTGAGAGCTTAAAAGCAGTTTAGGTTATTCAGGTTGTTGAATTCAATCCTTTTCTACCTGTAGAATCTGTTTCTCCATTTTCTTTAGTGTTGTTCCTATACTAAATTTATGTAGTTTTAAGCATGGTCCTGTAAATGTTTTGAAGCAGCTTCTTTTTAACATGAACTTGTTGATCTCTTCTCACTGTAGTGTTGTTGGTTTGCAATCTCTCTGCTGTGCGAGGTAATTCGTCTGTCTATTATTATATTTGTTATTATGAGAGAATAACTACAATTCATGCCATGCACTCAATTAGTGGTGCCATTTGTTGCATATATATATGTTCCTAATGGAGTGACAATCATAGTTGTTCAATTATGATGTTCTATGATGACTGCTAACTGAGGCTTGGTAGATGTGCGACAATTCCAGTTACCATATCAAAACATACATATGGAGAGATATGGATATTGAATCTCTTCTTGATGCTTTTAATGTCCTCTACTGTTTAATGTTTACTGCAAGGTAATCCTTTTTGCAGAATTTTTGTGGCTTCAGTATTGTGTTGTTGCTTCGGTGTTTGCTACCATGTATTAATTTTTCATGAAATTTTCAAAAGGAAAATCACTTCGGCTGCAACTTCAAGCTTTTGGACTATCAAAGATATTCTTGATTGGAAGATCTTTGACAGAGGTGAGATCTTATGGATGCTGCCTCCTCATGATGATCTCCAAGGTTACACTTAGAAACTCTTATTTCTTAAAAGAGTATCTATAATAGGGAATGCAATTTCTAATACGATAACGGTATATAAATATTTTTGGTCCGTAAGTATATACATAAGGACAACTAAGAGTATATTATCTCCAAGTATATGTAATATCTTATGTGAATCATTAATTGAACAATAAGTAATAGCTATTCTTATCGAAATAAATATATTTGACTTATATTTAGAAATATGGATATAAGCGTTACTGTCGGTAGCGCATGATTTTTTTTTTTTAAACGCTACCTTTCACTGGTGTTCTTTTTTTTTTTCCTTTTTTCACAATTTGTCTTACGACTCGATTTTAATTAAAAATTTAATTAAGTATCTATTGAAAAAAAAATAAAAAATTGTAATAAGTAGATATTTTAATTACGATTCAAAATATGCAAAAAAATGTTAGATTTGGACATACGGATTGACTATACGCTCTGTCGTAAGTTGAGATATGAAAATTTGACTTAAAAATATATAACTCACACCCTGTAAGTCCAAACTCACCATGTTGAACGTCATTTATGTCGGAATTAAATTATCTACCTAGAGTAATTTTTTTGATTAGAATTACAATGATTTTTTAACTTAACATCGCTTGTCTTATAATTTGACCGAAATAATTAAATGAATTAGGTGAGAAATTTAATTATGTACTTACTAAAAAAAATAAAAAAATTACAGTGGGTAGATAATTTAATTACAAATTAAATGACACTAACTCGACGTTAATTTTTTACTTTTAGACTGATCGTATAATACGACAAAAACCCCCTCTAAATACGATACAAACAAATTTAAATAGTGATTAAATAGTGTTTTCACTGTTTAAACAGTACAATCACTATTTAAATAACTATTTAGATTGTTTTGTATCGCATGTAGAGTTTTTTACGTATCGTATTATACGACCAATCTAAAAGTAAAAAATTAACGCAAAGTTAGTGTCATTTACTTAGTATTTAAATTATCTACGCACTGTAATTATTTTGATATTTTTTGAGTAAATATATAATTAAATTTCTCACCTAATTCATTTAATCATTTCGGTCAAATTATAAAACAAACGATGTTAGGTTAAAAAATCACTCTAATTCTAATAAAAACATTAACCTAGGTAGATAATTGAATTACGACATAAATAACGTTCACTGTGGAGAGTTTAGACTTATAGGGTCTGAGTTATATTTTTTTAAGTCAAATGTTCATATTTCAACTTACGGCAGACCGTATAGTTAATTCGTAAGTCTAAATTTAATATATTTTTTTCATAATTTGAAACGCAATTAAAATATCTACGTACTATAAGTTTTTTTTTCAATAGATACATCATTTTATTTTTAATTAAACATCGAGTCGTGAAAAAATGAAAAAAAAAAATAAAAAATTAACGCTCTTATTGGGTAGCATTTTTCACAGTTTGTGAAAATCGCTACTTTACGTAGCGTTTTAATTAAAATCGCTACTTTACGTAGCGTTTCTAAATATATTTTTTCAAATGTTTACTTTCACTTTTTGAAAAAATCATGTTTTTGCTTGAATATGATTTCAATCTTCCGCTTTGCTAACTTTTCGGTCTATTTAATTTAAAGGCAGATTGGTTGCTTGATACCGTCGTCTTGTACCAAATGTTCTGCTAAACTAACCTTTATGTTTTTTTTTAAAAAAATTCTTAACTTAATATGTTTTCGTTTGACTATGAATTCAATCTTCTACTGATGTAACTTTTCGGTCTCTTTGATTCTTAAGTTTTTTTTAACTTTAAAGGCATATTTGTTGTGTGATACCCTCGACTTGTATTCAATCTTATGCTATGTTAACCTTTCTGATTTTTTTAAATTCTAAACTTAATATATTTTCGTTTGACAATGAATTCAATCTTTTGCTTAGCTAACTTTTCGGTCTCTTTGATTCTTCAATTTTTGATTTTTATTCAAGGCAAATGGTTGTTTGATATCTTAGCTCGTATTTAATTTTGTTCTATGCTAACCTTTTTGTTATATATTTATTTATTCTAAACTTAATATATTTTTGCTTGACTATGATTTCAATCCTCTACTTTGCTAACTTTTCGGTCTATTTAATTTTTAAAGGCAGATTGGTTGCTTAATACCCTCGACTTGTATTAAATATTCGATTAAGCTAACCTTTCTTTAATTATAAAATTCTAAACTTATTATGTTTTCGCTTGACTATGAATTTAATTTTTTACTTATCCAATTTTTCGGTTTCTTTGATTCTTCAGTTTTTGAAATTTAAAAGCATATCGGTTGCTTGATACCCTCGACTTGTATTCAATCTTCTGCTAGGCTGACCTTTCTGTTTTTTTTTTTAAAATTCTAAACTTAATATGTTTTTGCGTGCCGTTGATTTCAATCTTCTGTTTTGCCAATTTTCGGTCTATTTGATTCTTCAATTTTTAAATTTTAAAGGCAGATTGGTTGCTGAATACCCTCTGCGTTTATTCAATCTTATGTTAAGCTAACCTTTTCGTTTTTAAAAAAAATAATAATAATAATTTCAATCCTAATCTTTATATGTAATATATTATGTGAATCATTAATTGAACAATAAGTAATAGCTATTCTTATCGAAATAAATATATTTGACTTATATTTAGAAATATGGATATAAGCGTTACGGTAGATATTTAAGGATACCTTGTAGAATTTATAGGTGCACTGTAGATGTGTTTTTTTTATGGTATATATGTTAATTATTATAATTTTAGTAAAAAAAAGTTTTTATTTTACAGAAAAATCTCGTTTAACAGAATGGTGTGTTGAATAAGCAAAAATATCCTCGGGGAAACTTTTACAGTTTTACTGAACTAAAAGGATAGACAATTGAATATAAATTAAAGTTAAGGACCAACTTAACCAGTTATAAAGTTAAGACAATCTGGAACCGCGTCGGCAAAGCGAACCGCGTGTCTTCTACGCTGTAGTGCATACTATTACTATATATATCTTGCCAACGGCAATAATCCAATCCAAAGCTTTAGTCCCGCCCAAATCTCAAGTTCAGAGGTTCCTATCGCCTAATCTCAACCCGTCTTGTGGCAATGGCGTATCACTAGTAGAAGTACCACTTTTACCGGCGAAGCTTACTCGCCGGTAAAACCCAATTTCCGCCGGTAAAAGTCATCTTGGCGATACCGTTCACCGGTAAAAGCCGTCGGTGTACATTGGCCGGGAAAACATTTTACCGGCGAAACTAATCTTCGCCGGTAATACATTACCTTTTACCATAGCTGTGATGCCGAGTTACGATTTCTCTGCGGGATCGAGGTAGGTACATTGCCAATTTCCCTAGCTGTACGGCCATTCTTCGATTTCTCTCCGGTGCCGAGGTAATTTATCATCTCTTATATTTATTCAGAAAATAGACGTTTATTTCTCATTCTATTTGTACATGTTTACTATTCATGATAACGTTATTTCTCTCTCTCGATTAGTCCTACCTTCTGTTCCGATGATTCTGTGATGTGTTGTTGCATGTGTTCCTAATGGAGTGGTAGTCAGTTCATCGATGAAAATGTTATTACGATGACTGGAAATTGAGTATTGGAGATGGTCTGACAATATGCCACTTATTATAGCATAGATCTGTTATCTTGTTAACATGTCACTTGGTATGATTCAGAAACCAAGTGGCTTGTTTACTCGCACTTCACGAAAGTTGAATTCATATCAAATTCGAATAGATCTAGGGAAATTGTTGTATTCATTTGCAATCTTTAGGTCTAGACTTCCCCACAAACATCAGTGTCATTGCCGTCTGTCCCAAAAGAATGGGTCCATCTGTTAGGAGACTCTACGTTCAAGGCAAAGAGATTAATGGCGCAGGAATCAACTCCAGTTTGAGTGTTCATCAGGTTGAACTATCAATTTCTAAGATCTCCAAATTTGAAAAAAAAAAAAAAATATTTACTAAATCTGTTTTTATCCCATGTAATAATACTAGGATGTTGATGGAAGAGCAACTGACGTTGCCCTTGGATGGTCTGTGGCTCTTGGCTCTCCCTTCACATTCGCCACTACACTGGAACAAGAGTATAAGAGTGATATCTTTGGAGAACGAGGTTAGTCCACATTTGTCATTTGCAAATTAAACTGTCTAATTTGTTGTGTCGATAGCTGTTATTCCGAGTTACGATTTCTCTGCGGGGTCGAGGTAGCTAGGATGTTGATGGAAGAGCAACTGACGTTGCCCTTGGATGGTCTGTGGCCCTTGGCTCTCCCTTCACATTCGCCACTACACTGGAACAAGAGTATAAGAGTGATATCTTTGGAGAACGAGGTTAGTCCACATTTGTCATTTGCAAATTAAACTGTCTAATTTGTTGTGTCGATAGCTGTTATTCCGAGTTACGATTTCTCTGCGGGGTCGAGGTAGGTACATTGCCAATTTCCCTAGCTGTACGGTCGATATTCGACTTCTTTCCGGTGCCGAGGTAATTCATCGCCTCTTAGATATATTCAGAAAATAGACGTTTATTTCTCATTCTCTCTGTACATGTTTACTATTCATGATTGCTTTATTTCTCTCCCTCGATTGGTCCTACCTTCTGTTCCTATGATTCTGTGATGTGTTGATGCATGTGTTCCTAATGGAGTGGTAGTCATAGTTCATCAATGAAAATGTTATTACGATGACTGGAAATTGAGTATTGGAGATGTACTGACAATATGCCACTTATCATAGCATAGATCCCTTTACTTCTTTACCTGGTTTCCCTTTTCTTAGGTATGAAATTTCTGTATAGATATTTATTTTAGCTGGTTCTTATGCTTTTGGAAGCTGTATGGTGGAAAGATACATGGCTTTTCAATGCATTAACTTCTACTATTAACAGTTCTCTAAAGGTTTAAAATTGATTTGTCTTAGATTATTTGAATTCCAAGTAGCTTAATAAGCAATTTGATTGATTGACCCTCTATTTTGAACTTCAAATTGCTGCTTCTTATCCGTCCTCGTCGCTGATAGGTGTAATTGCCACACCGAGTTCTGTTTAATATATATGTTTAATATTTTTAATTTATGGACTCAAAGAATTTGAGCTTCATTGTAGATGTTTTTTTAGGGTTTACTTGTTAATAATTACATTTTTGTTATTTATTATTAGTAGTAAATGTTTTTTATTTTACAGAAAAATCTCTCCCTAATTCTCTGTTAACCGAATGTTGATTAATAATCATAGTAGAGTAATGTCCCCGAGGGCTTCTTCAAATTGATATTAACGGTAATAATCCAATCATGATCTCCTCTTTTGCACAAATTTAACATTCATCTAACCGCCTCATCTAATGTCCCCTTCTTGTAGCCATGGTGTCTCACGACAGATGACCACGGAGATCATAGTTGTATTGCTATAGCCAACCTCCCAGTGTTTATTAACGCAGTTGAAATATTCCAAGTCCTTGACCTTCCAAATTCAATGACGAACTTAGATGATGTTATGATGATTCTAATTCAGCTGGTTTCACTTACCTAGCTTTTTTTTTTTGTAAAAACTTACCTAGCTAATACTCATTTTCAGTTCAGCTGATATATGACGTGTTTCGGGGTGTACCACAGTGAACGGTGTCTTCCAGTAAACTACACTTTGTCCGGATTGAAGTGTAGCCTTGTCGATCCTCCAAGGATAGTTTCTCTGTAAGCAACTACCTTCAACTTAAACCCTAAAATGTTGAGTCATCATAACGTGCACAATAAGAAAAAAAAATATTTGCGACCGTCGGTAAAAGTGTTGTGTTTTATTCTGGCAGGAACTTGAGCTCCTGTGGATTGAGCTGCCTTCTTTACTGATACTTAGGTTCATGTATTCTTTACTGATACTTAGGTTCATGTATTTTTTGGATAACACTAAGTCCAACTATATGTCGAACTTTCTTTTTCTTAAACTTTTAGAAACAGTAGATAACTTGTGCTTCTCTTTTTACTATGTTTTCGTTAGGCTATGAATTCAGTTTTCTGCTTAGCTAACTTTTCGGACTATTTGATTCTCCATGTTTTGAACTTTAAAGGCAGACTAATTTTTTTTTTTAAACAGAAACTACGACAATACTGGTCTTGTAGGTAATCTTATGCTAATTTAACCTTTATGATTTTTTTTTAATTCTATCATTCTAAAGAAAAACCAAGAAAGGACAGGAAAAAATATATTCTTTAATATATATTATTATTAAATTTATTAATTCAAGTGGGTAGAAAAGTTCAGGCATCTTTCCAGACTACGTGTATTTCCAGACTACGTGTAGTGGAGTACGACGTGTTTTTGAGCTTTCGAGGTCCCGATACTCGCCAGGGCTTCACCGACGTCCTCTACGATCATCTCAAAGAAAGTGGAATCCAAGTGTTTAGGGATGATGACGAACTTGCCATCGGCGACACCATTGAGTTGATCTTGGAAGCCATTAACAACACCAAGATCTGCGTTCCTATCTTCTCGAAATCATTCGCTTGGTGTCTTCGCGAAGTTGCAAAAATGGTGGAGCTCAACAAAGATATTGTGCCCATCTTCTATGACGTCACACCTGACGACGTCAAGCTGAAAACCCCATTATATGTTGATCAAATGAAGAAATACGGGAGAGAGCAAGTGAAGGAATGGGAGAAGACTCTTGTGGAGGTAGGGAGAATCAAGGGTCGGGAATTGAAGAAAACAAGGTAAGAAATACTCATTAATATAATATTATATATATAGATCCATCATTGTGGTTGTGGAACTCTTTTACAGTGAACTCATAAAGTTCAATTTCTCTATGATTATTCTGAGTAGTATAAGCTAAGAGTTCATATGTTTAATGGGGTGCAGATTTGTTGAGTTCAGCAACAAGTTCAGGGTAGAGATTGCGCTTAAGTTGAGGGTAAAACAAAAATATGCTATCAAGCATTTCGTTGAAATGCCAGATGAAGTTGAAGAGCTACTCAAATTGCTAGAAATTGGATCGGTTGATGTGCGTTTTGTTGGGATGTATGGGATGGGTGGAGTTGGTAAAACAACTCTGGCAATGATCATTTTCAACCGAATCTCGAGTAGTTTCGACTCATGTTCTTTCCTTGCAAATATTCGAGAAGAACGTAGTTGCAAAGGTCTTGAATCTTTGCGAACAAAACTATTGCAGGATCTTAATCCTAAGACAGGCGAAGGAAACATTAATATATCCAATAATTGGAATGACAGGATGGAAAGATGTGTTCGGATGAAAAGCGTTCTGATTGTGTTGGACGATGTTGGTGAAAGAAGTCACATCGAGGAGCTTGTTGGAGGTTCTATCTCATTTGGTTCAAGGAGTCGAATTATAATTACAACAAGAGATAAGAGAGCACTCCTAATGAATGTAGCAGAAGCATCATCGAGCAGTAAAGGTAGCACAAAGATGTCTAGTACGTGTATTTCAAAGATGGAGGTGAAAGGAATGAATCTAGAACAAGCGATGCAATTATTCAGCATACATGCTTTTGGAAGAGATCATCCTCCAGAAGACTACAAAAGTCTTTCAAAGGATGTCAGACGATACCTGCAGAAGATGTTCAAAAAAAATTAATGATAAGCTACAATACTTTGGAAGATAATGTCAAGGAAATATATCTTGATATTGCTTGTTTCTTCATACATGAAGATAAATCAAACCCAATTTACATGTGGGAAGCTTGTGGCTTCGGCCCAAACTGGGCAGTTCAGATTCTTCTCTCCATGTCCCTGATAAAAGTTACAGATGATGGCAAGTTCTGGATGCATGATCAACTCAGAGATCTTGGAAGAGAAATAGTTCGTATAAAAGGGAATAATAATCCAACTTCTAAAGAGGGTAGTAGGATCCAAACATACGAAGATGCTATGTCTGTACAGAAGAGAAATAAGGTACAGAAATGACTTGCAAAACAAACATTATATACGTATTTGTAACTTCTTCTTTTTTCATTCCTCTTCCATCCGTAATATTTTTTCCCTTTAATGAGCAGGAAAAGGATGTGGTGGGACTTCGTGTGCGTGGAGGTGATGACAGCTTCACAGATTTTGCTAATTTTGAATGTTTAAGATTTCTTAAGGTGTTTGGAGATGCGACATTTCATCATAGGAAATTTTGGCAACTTTCTACAAATTTAACATGGCTCTCTCTAATGTTGAACAAGCCAAAATTAATTGCACCCGTTGGAAGAATATTTTACCCAGTTTATCGGAATCGAGATAGTTCATATCTGATGAAGCTAGCTGTTCTTGACCTCTCAAGAAGCGATATTACTGACAGTTGGGATGGATGGATCCTAATTCAGGTAAAGTTTTAGTTACTCTTATACTATTTGTTGGATAAAAGTAGTTAATTTTCATTATCTCATTGCTACTCTTTTTATGGATAGGAATTACGGAGGTTAAAAGTTCTAGACCTTACATCATGTAAGAATTTAACTAGAACACCGAATTTCTCCAAAATGGAAACTCTAGAGAAGTTAATTCTTGATGCGTGCATAAGATTAACTAAAATTGACAACTCCATTAGGAAGCTACGAAAGTTGAAGTACTTAAATCTTCAGAATTGTGATAATCTCGAGAAGTTGCCTGAAGAAGTCGGAAACTTGGAAGATTTAGAGCAACTTAACATTTCAGCCACACGTGTTTCTAAACTGCCTTACTCAATAGGAAAGTTGAAAAATCTCTGGAGTTTAGATCTATCAGAATGTTATATGATAAAGGAGTTGCCCAGTTCAATCACAAGATTGGAGAAGCTTGAAAGACTGAATCTCCGTCATTGCTTGACGTTAAAGAAACTGTCTGATGACTTGGGAAACTTAGACATGTTAGTCGAATTGGATTTATCAAGTACGTGTGTAACTGTTCTACCTGAATCCATTGGAGATCTAAGAAGATTACAAGTGATTAACCTGAGTTGGACTCAAGTGAGTGTTTTACCTGCAACAATTGCTCAACTTTCTCTTCTGCAAAAACTAGATCTTTCTGCATGTTATCGCATTGAACGAGTCTCAGAGTTGCCAACAAGTTTGACCGATCTAAAAATTAGTGTGTGTTCACTGAGACAAGATCCGGATCTCTCAATGCTCAGTCAATTAAGAGAGTTAAGACGTGATGATCAAGAGCGAACTACTCCACCTCTTCCAAACAAGCTTCCTTTCAAGTTTGATGCAATGAAGATGTTGTTGAATCTGGAAATATTGGATGGCCCAAAAAATAATTGGGAGATATTGGATTCAGATCTTACGAGCAACTTCTTTCTTCCTGTTGAGTTCAGTGAATTAACAATACTCAAATCCCTTAAACTAAGTTGCACAAAGTTGGTGTGCATTCTACCATTTCCATCATGTTTACAGAGTCTAACTTTGAGACAGATAGGAAGAGAAACGAAATTGCCGTGTCTTTCCAACTTGAACAACTTATCAAAACTCGAGTTGAAATTTTGTTGGATAGAAGGACTCGACAACCTGGGAATCGATAAGTTGGAATCTCTAATAAGATTGAGTATATCCATGTGTGACACCATCAAGTTCCCCAATTTATCACGACTGAAACATCTTGAAGAACTGGTATTGGGGGGCTGTAGAGATCTAGTTGAGAACTGTGATTCTTTAGAAAGGTTAGAGAGTATGAAGAATCTGACGAGTTTGAGATATGTCGAGATAAAAGGGTGCAAGAACTTCAGAGGAATACAAGGTCTTGAGGAATTGAGTGTGTCCGAAGAACTTCAATGGATGCAAATGCAAAAACATTAACTGATGGTAACTATTATTATATGAATTTTAGTGTTACTTTGTTGATATAATTTGTGTTAATTTTGTTACCATTAATTTCATCCTCTCTTTCAGGTAAGAGGTGCTTGATCTTGAAGACATATCTCCCACTGTAAAATACTGATGGAAAAACTAGTAAGAATTAGCACAGTTGTCTCTGGTTTGAACCTTTGGAATGAAGTGACTACACTGACTATTATCAACTGAGGAGAGCTTGTATGATTGCATTTACACCATTGTTTATTTATGGGGAAGGGAGGGATGATCAGCTAGAGGGTAACATAAATTTAGAGTAAAGCATGCTCATTTATTGGTTATTACTTACTTATGACCCAAAATCTCCGAATCTATTCAAAACAATGGATTTGGATCCTTGCAAGGGGGCATAAAGTCCAAAATATTCTTCATAATGCAAACACAGAGGTTCATAACAATAACCCAAATTACTATTACATCAAAGCAAGTTCTGAACTAAAAATAAGAAACAAAAATCCTGCAGACCAAAAGTTGGCGTTTTTCTTCGAGCTCGTCGTCTACATTATTCCTCCTTGCCAGAATCTTCTTCTTATTACTCTTCTTTTAAAGAATGAATCAATCGCCCTCCTTCTCTTTATCATCTAATTGACAGCAACCTCTGCAGATAAAAAGTTGGGTTGCAGAGCACCTTGGTTGGAAGCTTTGCTCTTGGACACCTTAAGAACCTCCACTGCTTCCTCAACTTTGGAGGCCAATGACTCGGGTGACTCTAGTAGTAGCAGCAGCTCCGAGTTGTCCATCTCCAGCAGCATCCCTGTTATCTTGGACACTAGATCTGGCTGCACCATTATTATGCAATAATTAAGTACTGCATTTGACCGTCAGATTATATTCTAATCGTGTTAGGTAATGTACCTTGAGCTTTTGAACAAGAGGATACAGATGCTCCCCGAGTATTTGCTTCTGTCGATCAGGGGAGGCAGCAGATAGCAGGCTGCTTAGCATCCCACTTCCCTGGGGAGTAGCAGCATCAGAAGCAGATGAAGGCATTAGGACACCAGTTCCCTTGTTGCTCATATCAGTACGTCCACGCCCATTAGGCACATAGCGGCCCTAACCAATCCGTTGAAATATTTACAAGTGGCTAAAGGAGTTAGAATCTCTGCTGCTAAGGTAAGTGTGCAATAATAATAATAATAATGTAAAAGTGACAAAACCTGCGGATGTGTCTCTTTCAGAGGAGATACTGCTGCCTGAGCTGGCTGCTGCAAATATGGAATATATGTAGCAGCCGGAGCAGCACCTTGTGGAATCATAGGCCCGCTAATTCGGACTCTGTTGTGCCTCATATCTTGTGGAGACCGAGGCATCTGCGGATGAAATAGTCAAACCACAAGCAAGCATCAACAACTTAGTTTAACATTTTAAAACAAAAAACAAATATAGGTCTAATCATCCATCATGGTAAGTACCGGAAGCGATGAGAAGGCAGGAACAAGACCATTATTGCCCCTCCAACCTGGCCTCAACCCTAGCGGTGGTGGTGGCTGATACATCAACCCTGGACGACCCGGTGCTTGAGATATAAGATTGGAAGGGGCGCCTGCAGGGAAGTAGTAAGGATTAAAAAAACCACCGGCAGGAATTACACAAGATGAAGCTCCTGCTCCTACTACTCCTGCAAGTCCCGACATCCTGTGTGCATACTGAAGCTGCAATTGTGCTTGCCTATCCTCCTTCCTTTGAGCAATCGCCACATATAATGGTTTTTTGTGAATCATGAATCCTGTGATCATACGTTGTTAATCAGATAGGATTGATTGACTAATATACTACTGCCGTTGACTCTTAACTAACGTTATTAGCTCAATTATTTCACAGCTTTGTTCACATTAGTATAAGATTGTCAATATACCATGGAAGGTGTTTACAGCTTTACAGGCCTCCTCAGGGTTTGAGAAGCAAACAAATCCAAAGCCCTTGCTGATTCCTTTGTCATCGCGCATAATTTTCGCAGAAGTAATTGTTCCGCATTGGCTGAAGTGTTGTTTCAGCTCCTCATCACTCACATCATCATCAATGTTCTTGATGTAGATATTTGAATCCTGGACAATTGTATATATACTTAGGTAAATGTAAAACAAAGCTCCGACATACAGCTAAAGGACTTGGCTAAGCAGTACCTTGAACTTGAGAATGGACTCCTTGCGTCTCTCCTCAAAATGACGACGTAGTATCTCATCTCGCTCAGCCCGTTTTTGTGCTCTGGCAACGTAGAGAACTTTTGAACCTGTAATTTGCAGTGAACTGGAGTTAACTAACCCATAATTTTGTTATTTTGTATTGCCACATCCAAAGAAATTTCATAATGGAACAAAACATTGCATACCCAGTTGAGATCCGTTCATAGTTTCAGTAGCTCGCTTTGCATCATCCGGGTTTTCAAAGTTTATGAAGCCAAAACCTCTTGAGGTCCCAGACTCATCCTTTGAAATTACTAGACTAGTGATGTCCCCAAATTCAGAAAATTTCTCTCTCACAAGCTCCTCTGTAACATCCAGATCTAGATTCTTCACGTACAAATTCGTGTATTTAGCGTCCAAACGAGACAAAATTCTATCACTCTTCTTGACAAACTTTGCCACGTATCTGAAAAACAAAACTATGTTTAGACATTCCAGATAATTTAAAGCCAATAGGATATATTCATGAGCTTCAAGAAACAAGGAAAGGGACATACAGTTGCTTATCCCCAGCAACAGAACCATTTAGCTTTTCTATTGCAGCATTAGCAGACTCATCCGACTCAAACTGGACAAAACCATAGCCTTTGCTCTTCCCATCTTCGGACATCACAACTTTGCAAGATACAATGTTTCCAAATTGCTTAAAAGTATCTTGAAGCCCCACATTATCAACTGAGTCACTCAAATTCTGAACAAAAAATTGAATCATCAGTACAAAAACTAACAAAAAAAGACTTGCTAGTCTACCGAAAACTCACTCTCTATGAAACTACTTCGAGTTTTAGGAATCATCATACCTTCACAAATATGTTCCCTTTTCCACTAATCCTTGCATCCGGATTACGACATGACCAGGTCACTCTTATTGCTTTCCCATTCAATAAAGTGTTGTTCTTGGTCTCAATGGCTCGTGATGCTAAGGAATGCAGAATAGAGACACGTAAGAGGGGAAAATAGTATACTCACAGCAGCACTTAAATAAAATTGCTTGGCCAGTTTACATGAAGGAACCAAATACAGCACATAATCCCATCATCTTCTAGATTTTCTTTGAAAAGCTCATACTTAAACACTTTTAAGTATAACTATATTCGTTTTACTCATCTCTGTTTCCCCAGCCAAGCAATGAACAACCATTTAAAAAATAAAGAAGAAGAAGAAGAATAGGAAGACAACTTCAACTCAGCAGAAATCACCGGGCATTATTATATGCTGACTGACCTACTCTCACGAACATGAAAATGGTGTTTCTGTACAAACTTCTACCTTTTAGCGTTATATATCATATTTCCATCAGATATAAACTCCCCATCCGATCCTCAAAGACTGCGTGAATTCTTTCTATTCTGGTAATTACATAGTGATCGGCTAAGAGGAAGAGAACGAATCGGTGCATCCAGCAATGCTAATCAAAATAATATAGTATAGAAACCAAATAGAGAGTAATTCTACTTCCTGAAGCAATGCAATTGAGCCAGTGACCAAAATCAAACGCTTCCAGTGATACACTCATAATCCATGATAAAGCAAATAGTACTGTGATTAACGATCAGACATATTATTTACCAAAAAAAAACACGATCAGACATATTAAAATAGAGTATATAGATACCATCTGCTGGAGAGAGGAAGTTAACGTATCCGTAACAGAGAGAGCGGCCAGAAGCGATATCCCTGCAGACACGAACGGACGTCAGGCTCTTAAACTCCGTGAAGAACTCGAAGAGGACGGCGTCGGTGATGTCCGAGTGGAGATCTCCGACGTAGAGAGAAGACGCCTCGGTGGCGGCGACGTTCACTGAAACTGCCATTGTTGTATCTTGGTGATGACGGCCGAAAAAGGCGGCTGAAAAGAACGCACTGTAAGTTCAGAGCGGCGGCAATTCAGATTGCGTTTAGCGTCAGAGATAGAGAGTGAGGGTGACGTTTTGCTGAGTAAATGCAGAGAAAGGGATTATTGGAGAGGTGAATGTTTCCTTCTGCGTAGGGAGAGAGACTTGAATAAATTGAGAGAGAAAGGGTTGCAGTGGTTGAATTGGTTATATTTGGAAGAGAGAGTGAAGGAGGAAGAGGAGTTCTGTTTGCATGGAGGAGGGGTGCAAGATTTAGTTGAAACGGCACGCGCCGAGGACTCGATTGCATTCCACTCCCTTTTTTCTGAAGAGAAAAACAACATATTATTTATTGATACTAATTAGGTTAATAAAAAAAACGAACTTTGAGGAAAAATCAAACCGCAAATCAATCTTTTTTTGTTGACAAACAACAAACCAAACTTTTGGAATTGAGCAATCAACAAACATACCTCGAATTTTTATTACGTTTGAACGAATTTTTCAATGTTTGAGGGAGATATTAAGTCAACATTAGTTGAAGTATTATAAGGAAAAATCATTACAACTTAATAACTCTCTCAAATATTAAAAAATTCGTTTAAATATAATAAAAATTTAAGATAGGTTTGTTGATTGCTCAATTCCAAAAATTTTGTTGGTTGTTTGTCAACAAAAAACAAATTAGTTTGCTGTTTGATTTTTCCTCAAAGTTCAGTTTGTTTTTTTGATAATTAATCCTTAAATTAAATTATTTTCATTTTATTCCAAAGTAAATGTATATACGTATATGTCAATACACAATATCGTTTTGTTCTATGCTTCGTGATAGAATGTTTTTGGACAACGATAGATTTTTTTATTCAAATTATCGTTACACAAATCAGCTTCATAAAATTAATTAATATTATTTTCCGATGTTATTGGAAAGTCACGCAAATGTACGGTGTAGAGTGATTAATATTTTAATCAGTCAATTAATTAATTGACCAAATAAATTGGTACACGTGCCTTTTGACATGTGACAAGTGACAAAAAATAATCATTTGAATTGACAAAAAAAAAATTCCCTAAGTTTTGGGCTTGAACCAACTGCTTCTTCTCTTCCATCGTACTTCCCTTATGAAACTGATTCAAGGGTTGGTCATGAATTACTAGTATTTTAAGGATTACGCAACGAATTTCTAGAGTTTTCTTCAAGGTCGGACCAGTACAGTCCTAGTCGGGCTTTTAGAAATAAAAAAAGTCTGAGACCGACCTTGAAGGAGAAAAAAAACACTCTGTCTTGGTCCTAGTCGAGCCAGTCTCAGACCAGTCTTGTCGGGAATTCGGTCCAGCCAGAATTTTTTTATCACCCGTTCGTTCCATTTGGCGTTTGACTGGTTTTTAAGCTTTCTTGCGTCTTACGAAATGTATGGGTGCAGCCAACACAAAACTGCAGCTACTTACAGCTATGTATTACGGCACACCATTTACATTTACAGCATCTAAAATGAACATTCAGAATAATAATAATCACAAAATTAGGAGGTGCATGAATAATGAGATGTGCAGTGAAAGTAGTAACAAACTTGTGTCTTTCGATGAGCTGCTCTTCATTTGGTCTTCATTGATGAACTCGTCCTTACCGGAAGTTAAAGAGACATTGACAGACATGGAACCTGACAAAGTGAAAAACATTATTGGATTTAGGTTAAGGTTGTTGCTTTAAAGGAAGAAGGAAAATGGTTGAGCTTACAATCGTATGGAGCCCATCCAATGCGCTGATGAGCAAGATCATATACAAAGATTTTGTCTTTCAGAACAAGATCTGCAGATGTAAAATCAAGAAATAAAACCCTAATTTGAATATCATCAAGAAATGTGCGGTAGCAGCAGAGGACAAACACTCACCTCCTAGAATCGTCACTCCATCTCCGGCTTTATCGAACCCGATGCACCACAAAGACAATCCTTCCTGCAAAATACAATATAAGTAAAAAAAAAAACTCATTCTTGAATGAGTATTTTGTGAAATCAAAGAATGAATGAGAGAGTTTTAATGAAGAGGACTTACAGTGAAACCTACATGGATGAGATACTCCTCTGGTTTTAGCAACATAGAGGCGCCCCCAGCAAAGTTTAAACTTACTGGAGGGAAAATCTCTGAAGGACTGTACAGAGGAAAATAGATATCTTAGATGTGTGATTCCAATATGAAGAAAAAGAGTTCTTTTTGCCAAAGCATTAAACAAAAGTTGGACAGAAAGAAATTGGCAGGTTGGAAGATGGAGAAAACCAACCTTGTAGGAGCTAAATAACACTGTCTTCCTCTAGAAATGACAGGAGTTACAGATTGGGATACTGTGGCAGTTATCTGCATTAGGAAGTTAGAATCATTAACCTCAACGAGTAGTAATTTACTTTTACTGATTTACCCAATAAGGAATATATATTCTTCTTCAAGCATAAAGAGATCCACAAACAGAACTCATTCACAACAAGCTGATGATTTTGCTTCAGTTATGCTTACAGCAGAGACAAAAGGATTCAGAGCATCTTCCACAAAGTATGCCAAAGTTGTGCCAGAATCAATAATCGTCCCACGGTTGTTTGAAGTAGCAAATACTGAAGGGTCAATTGGCAGAAGTTGTCCATTAACTGCAATGCTCTGTAGATCTAAATTGTAGTGTGGCCTGAAAATATTTCAATTCAAAGAACAATAACACACATTATGCAAAATAATATCATGGCAAACCAACAATATTTCAATAAATGTGTATAAAAACTAATTAAAAGGTCATGTGAATCCATAATTCCAAAATTTGAATCTAATCAAATCCGTAATGAATCTTAAATATAAGCACTTAATGAATCTTCTCAAATAAAGTGTACTTACTGTGAAGGGATGAGCGAACTATACACAATGCCCGGCTCCAATATCTCCCCAAGAACCATTATGCCTCCTCCATTTCCATCTCCCTTCAAGCAATGAGAGAACACTTTTGGTGCTATACCTCGTGAAGATAGCTGAGATATAACAGATAAATCTCCTTGCCCGAATCCAAAAATGCCATCAATTGCTTTATCCGACTTAGTCAAATCTCCAGACTGGTAGTTACTACACCTGGAAGAACATTAAATTGATAATTATCATCGTATATTAATAAAAACTAGGGTTAATTACTTAATTGGTTACACATGTTTCACCGTTGTGCAGAATTCTACATGTTTCAAAATGTGATTAATTGGTTTTGAAATGTGACTATTTGGTTTTTTTACTGTTCACCGTTAGAAATCACGGTTAAGTCACTATTTAGATACGTAAAATGACATAATTACCCCTAGAATCATCTTCAAGAACATATCATCATCTTCAAGAACAAGAATCGAAGAACCCAGAATTGCCCAGAAACAGCATTTCTGGTTTGATTCTGGTTCTTCAAAACGATTTTGTGTTCTTCAATACAACTAAGGGCATAATAGTCATTTCACAATTCAATAATATGTTAAAAAAATTAATTAACGTTAAAATTAACGGTTTACTAACGGAATAACCAATTAATCACATTGGAAAAAACATGTGTAACTAATTAGTCACGTAGCAAAACCAATTATAAACATTTTGAAACATGTGTAACCATTCTACACAATAAACATGTGTAACCAATTAAGTAATTAACCCTAAATACTATGTTGAAGTTGTGTTTCCCACCATGAGTCCCATATCATTTAGGATGGAAACCTATTATATAAGTGGTTGCTTTTTGTTTGTCCAGTGGGTTTCGAATTGAACAAACTCCTAAAAATTCAAGCAGAGAAAACACAAATTTCTATGCATGTAATGACAGCTCACCCAAAAACAACAGCTGCTGAAGAGTTGGAAATCAAAGACTCCCCAAGAATCATGTCAAAATACAACGTGTCAGCTACATAGAAACCTGATGTACCGCTTCCATCACCGTATTGGAAGGAGTAGCTGCACAGGTTGCTCTGTGAAGAACACTCAGCTGCTGTTGTTTGAACTTGAGAAGTGCACATAGGGTCTGAACAAGGGACAGCATATGACGTTGAAGAGCTGGAAGAATCGAAGAAATTGAGCAGCATCTGAAATTTTAAAGACAAGTACAGGATCATCAAGAATTAGATTTATCAGAATTCTTGAAGGTATAAGTGTTAGGACTCAAACATTACACCGAGTCCACTGGTTTGGGGGCAATCACTGCAGGTACTGCATGTAACCCATAATATATCACTTCCTGTATCAATCTGCACATTGAACTCCTTGGGTGGAGAACCCAATTTCACCTTTGTAAAATACAACCTAGGCAAGAAATTCGCAGAATTAAATACCATAATCGATTCCTTGTATATTGAACGAAAAAGAACTTATTTCATCCTCTTGTGAATTGACGAGTGGAACACCGCCAAACCTAATGAATTCCATCATCTAACAATAGGATGGTGAAATCAATGCATCAAAGAACAGTATCAGATTAGCTTCCAGTTTCCAAAACAAACGCAGAACAGAAGATCTCAATAATCTTGCGAAGTAACTAACAGATAGGATATTTCTTCGGAACTCAATCACCAAGCTTAATTTTAAGTCCAATGAAATCAAAAACTTTTTCTTTTTTTGGTAGGAAAAATCAAGAACTTGAACAGCTCCGAACAAAGACTACAAATTTGAACGTTCTAAGAATCCAAACTGAAAATAAATTAGAAAGAATTAGACCCAGCTGGAGGAATTACCCGACGAGGATGGGATCAGGGGAGCCTTCGACAGAGAAGTCGACTACACCCCCGACAACAGTCTGCAAGATTCTAGAGTGCCGAACTCGGTCCCTAGTTCTAGCTGAGTCGAGGTCAAGTTGGGTGCTGAGCGGGAAGGCTCTCTCTAGAGTGAGAATCCTCGGAGAAAGAACTGCGCATAAGGCCATCGACGCCGACAGTACGGCGGCGGCGGCTAGAGCCTCCACAATCAAATTCACGTGCATTTCTATTGGATTGGAAGAGATTGTGGAGTTTAAGTTGATGGGGAGGGGATCTCGGCGACAAAGATCGAAGTGGTGGCAGATGGGGATGGTTCGCGCATTGAAAGAGAGAAGGAGAACGGAGGGTGGCAAAGAGGAGGAAATGGAGAATACCGCGGCGGAGATGTTCACTTCCAAAATATTAATTAAGAAACACTGAAAGCAGTGAAGTAAATGGATAGAATAAAAAAGAGCTGCTGACAATGGCAGGTTCTTTGAGCAAAGCTATAAACAGAAGACAACTCAGTGTTAATCAATTTAACCATCAATATCATGCAAAAGCAAGTATACATAATTCATAGGAGAAGAGTCCTCCAGACAATTTCTGTTCATTCTTTTTCTTTCAACCGTATGTTGTCGTGTCGGTTTGACTCAACTTCTATAGTCCATTCTAGATTAGTATAATCAATAATGTCATGTTATTATATTGGGCCACATTCCAAGAGTCATTATCAATGCATGCGTGTAAAGTATATAAAATAGGGAAAATTATCAATTTATGAAGCTCATACATTAAAATTGTAAGCAAGGAGATGTTTTGGTCCTTAAACTTGTTTAAAGTAGGGGTGAGTTGGGTGAGTCGGTCTTTTTGGCAGCCCCGAAATTTCAGTCCTCATAAGTGGAAGATTGATACCGATTTGGGTCTAAAAAAAATGCCCAAGTCCTCATGCTTAACTCGAATCGGTCTTAGTTTTAGACCGAAATTTCCATTTTTTTAAAAAAAATGTCTGAAATTTGCTGTAAAAAAATTGTTTGAATCACTACGTCACTACAGTCATCGATTCACGTTCAAACATCATTATAAATCCAAACATCACTACATCAGTACAACCGAATATTAAACAGTCAAATATTCAAAGTGAAAATTACTTCTCAAAACCAAAGACACTGAATATTTAATAAGTAATGTTAAATTTTAATACAACTCGATCCAGACCGGTCCTAATTGACCTTCTCGGGAAAAATTCTGAGTCCGACCTTAGAGGAAAAAAACCGTCCACTCGATCTCGATTTTAGTTGAACCGTTCTCGGACCGATTTTGTCAAATTTAAGTTCAATCGGTCTTTTTTTGTTCATCCCTATTTAGAAGGTTTCCAAATTAGCATGATTAAGGAATCTCAACATCTGCCGTATGGTAATGCTAATAATATTGGAGTTAATTATAAAGTTGATAAATTCACTCACTTAAGGATTTTTTTTTTTTTTGGCCAAACTCACTTAAGGATTAAACATATCTTAGATTACAACTTTTCAGGATCATTTAAAAAAAACATATATTTTTTAAGCAAAAAGGATACTTGCGAAATTCTTTCAAAAAATTCGAAAAGGATACAATATTTTCCATTAATAAAATAACAACTAAATCTTTTTTTTTTCTCAAGAACAGTAGAATCTCTCGTTTTAAATAATTACTACTTGTTGTGTTGGTGGGACTACACGTCTACACGTCTGTAATGAAGCTCATCCATGGCAAAACGTTGTGCGTTTAAAGCACGCCTTCCTTAACCAATAACCATTCAACTTCTTTTTTTCCAAACTATCTCAATATATTACTCACAAAATTGGAGAACGAACGAGTTCCCGATACAACCGGAATCAAAATTCAACAACTGTAAGAGAGGGGTTTGGAGTTGGGAAATCCAATCACTCGAACACATTCCCATATTGCATGTTTAGCAACTCAATCCGCAAATTGATTTGCGGATATAGATATTCTAATCCATGACAGGTTCACAACCGACTCTACCAAGTATAAACTATTTTGTATAATAGTTTCTATCTCCCAAAAATGGACTAACCCAAGGATGTGGTTAATCACCACTTCCGAATCCGACTCGATTACAACCGAATCCCAACAAAACTCTATCGCTAGTTTGACACCTACCAAAATTGCCCGAGCTTCCAAGATGTCGATTGAATGTGACATCTCCGAGACTTGGGCACCAGCGACAAACCGACCCGAGTGATCCCGGGCAATGACACATATACCTCCTTTACATTCAACTCGGGACCAAGCCGCGTCAACGTTGATCTTGATCGTCCCGACCCTCGGCAACGACGATCCAGTCGCGAGCCCCGCACCGATCACCTGGTTCTGGTGCTGCTGAGCATTCTGCAGCACCGAACTTTGCAACATTCGGTGCTGCAGAGTGCTCTGCTGCACTTGTTGCTGCGCAAGGAGGGCCTGCTCCCGAACTAAAGTACGTACCTGATTAACCACCTGATACGGGTTAGGTCGCAAGCCTTCAAACGCCATGGCACACCGACCCTTCCATATTGACTGGCATGCTGTCAAAATGGTCTGTCATCGCCAGTCGAACCCAGCCGTCGAACCAGACTGGTCCGACATTCTCCTGATGAGCCACTTGTTGACCGAGCTACATCCGTCCCTCACATCCACCAATCCAAGCAGGTCAACCCACACAGCCTTTGCCCAATCACAATCCAATATCAAATGTTCAATTGTTTCAGGTGCAGAGCATAAAGGACAGCATACCTGGACATGCATTCCTCTCCTCGAGAGGCAATCCCTTACCGCGAGTGCTTTGGACGCAAGCTTCCATGAAAACGTCTTGATTTTGGGCACTACACTCGACTTACAGATAGCCGACCACAGAGGCAAGACTGAGTCCACATTCGGTATCATGGTGTCATGGGAAGATAGCATTCTGCTGTCCTGGCTTCGTAGGAAGTGGTAGGCCGAACGAGCAGTGACCCTACCCTTTTTATCAAAAGGCCATCGCAATTCATCATACCTGGGTTGAATCGGAATCGGGACTGTCAAGACCCACTGAGCTTCAGATTCATCCAGAGCAGCTCAGACCACATCCTCCTTCCATTCCCTCGTATCATGATCGATCCAATCAGCTAGAACCGTACAAGCTTGCTCCTGATGTACTGGTCTCGGTCCCAACCGATGTTCGTATCTTCTAGGTATCCAAGCATCCATGAAGGGCCAAATGGACATACCGTCCCCGAGAGACCACACGGCCCCATCACTAATGACTCTTCTCCCCTCAACTAGGCTCGACCAAGCCAACGAGGATCAACTCCCCTTCCCCGCTTGTAGGAATACGGAGTTGGGGAAATAGATCCCCTTAAGCACCCGAACCCAAATGACATTTGGCTCGAGCAATAATCTGTACGCAGACTTCCCCAAGAGAGCTAGGTTAAAGGATTCCAATTCCCTGAATCCCAACCCGCCCTCACGCTTGGACCTCGTCATTTGATCCCACCTTACCCAATGAATCTTTCGATCTCCATTTTGTGCCCCCCACCAGAACCGAGCTATCAAGCTATTGATTTTGTTGCACCACGATTTGGAAGTTTGAACACGCTCATCGCGTATGTTGGAATAGCCGAGATGACACTTTTAATTAACACTTCCTTACCCGCATTGTTGAGAAGTTTGGATCGCCACCCTTGAATTTTCCCGATGATCCTCTCCTTCAAGAACGCGAGTGCCTCACACTTGGATTTCCCCCACAGGGACGGGAGACCCAAATATTTCCCAGGGTTCTGAACCAGATTCATACCGAAAAGGGCAGCAACAGACGAGATCAAGGAGCTGCTCACGGCTCCACCACCCAAAAGAGATGATTTTGCAAAGTTCACCCTATGCCCCGAGACTGAACAGTATTCATCCAAGATTGATTTCAGCACCCGAGCATTCTCCAAAGTCCCCTTGATGAAGAACAAGGAGTTGTCCGCGAAAAGCAAGTGGTGTATCTCTGGAGCTACTCTCGCTGGTTTAACCTCAATCAATTCCCTTGAGACTACCTTTTGGTCCACCCTCCTCGATAGCACAACTGCTCAACTCGATATCGATTATTTATGCGCTATTCTAGAATTTCAAAAGTGAGTTGCTGTGGAGGAACAACATAAAAATAAAACGTGACAATGTTTTAATAACTTGTTCTTTTAAGATTAGGAGTAGCATAGAACAGAATCAACATTATTATGTTTTAGTTTCGACGTTCCGAATTGATGGGTTATGAATATTGAACTGGACATTTTTTAACATTTGGCCAAGTAAACCTTCAGACTTCATTTTTGGGCGTCGCCTTTGACGTATGACGCGTCAAGAAAAGGCGACCTCTGATTTAGTGTCTGACACCGCACTCACTGACCACCTCAGTTGGTGCGCCTGCATACCTAAGAATTAGGTTGGTTGCTTTTAGCACGCCTAGTAATAAATAAGTCAAAATGATAGTCTAAAGTAGAGTAGCCACTACAGAAGAATATTCTTTAAAGTAATTACAGTCAACTCGCCTTAGGGACAACTCAGATAACTAGGGTATGACTTGACTCGACCATGGTTACAGGTATGAAATGTTATAAATAGTGCAATAACATCTTCATTAAGGGGTGAGTATTCTCTGAGATCAGAGCATTTTATACTATCTACATATTACATACAAACGAACCTCCGACTCACTTTGTCATCGGATGAGAAACAACGGGAACACCCCGGGCTTACCTTGTGCAAGTCAACGAAGCAAACGCCTGGAAGGAGAATACGGTTTATGTGATCCAAAACAAATGTGGTATGTTGTTTGAAGTTAGGTGGAACCTAAAATATGTTTTTGTTCTGTCTTATTAATGCAGTGTGGCGTAGACATGTTGAAATTTTCCGCCCAAAACTGACCCGACTAGGATCGAGACCTAGCAGACGTTTTTTTTTCTTCAAGGTCGGTCTCGATCTCGGTTTAGTTTTTTTTTAAGTCCGATTAGGACCGGCCCGAACCGAATTTACTATTCAAACCCTAAAAACCAACGATGTATGTTTGGAACTATGGAATAAAATGAACTTTGTTTAGAACTTTGTATGTTTAAATTACTTTGTTGATTTGTTACTTTGATTTGTACTGTGTATGTCTGTTACTTTGATTCCAATGATGTTTGTATTTGGACGATTTTTTTTAGGGGGGGCACAGATTTGGTCAGGATCGAGACAGGTCCGAGTCAAGAAAGAGCGATTCGGGTGGTTTTTTTTGGTTGAGGTCAATCTCGACCCTCTAGAAGGCAAGACCGAAATTTCGGTCTCGATCTTGACTTCAGGACTGGTTTCCCGCCCGCCCATCATCATCCCTAATATTACTTACCAAACATCATATTCTAACATTTTTATTTATTTTTTAATTTGAAGATCACTATTCACTACTGCCAAGCCCGAATGCCTCCTTAGTATCACTTCATATCCTTTCCTTGGCCTCTTTGGCACAAGGACTTGGAGTTGGTGTGTATCTAAAGACAAGTAATGAAAAGGCTAAAGAGACGAAACAAGAAACAAGTAGGGAGGAGAAAACAATGTTGAACAGAACACAAACCCTAAATAATTAAACTCTTCGATATTCACTAAGTACACAAAAACCGTAATCAGACAGATGACCGATGGATGTACGTATTATTATTGGCGATAAACATGATTAATCAGTTGTTCACCTCTCACTCTCTGTCTAGCAGATGAAACAATCAAGAATTAGTTGGTAACTTGGCACAGTAGAAACCAAACCACCTCTTCTACAACGACCATCGAGCTAACTGTCGCTGCTCACAGCTGCTTTGTTACTTTCACAACCATTAATCATTTCTTCAGTCCTTCATCTCTATGGTGGTGTAACTTATTATTGTAGTTAGTTCTCTGATCATCAGCGAAAGGAGAAGAAGATGTTTAAGCTGAACCGAAACAAGGCAGCTAGATCGGGGGAGAATATCGACTTTAGATTTTATCAGATCAAAGCTATCCAGGTTCACTTTCCATATTCATGTTCTTGCATGTGTTTCGGTTTTGTTCTTCAACTCTGGCATTTAAGAAAAAAGATAGTTTTTTTTTTCTTGTTTTAGGTTCCGAAAGGATGGGATAGGCTGTTTGTGTCAATTCTCTCTTGTCAGACGGGGAAAACAATCGCTAAATCAAGCAAAGCATTGGCGAGAAACGGTACGTGTCAATGGACGGAGGATATAACGGAATCTATATGGGTGTCTCAAGATGATTCCTCCAAGGAGTTCGAAGATTGTCTCTACAAACTTGTTCTAGCCACAGTATGTAGTTTGTTTGTTTTGCAGTGATAATCTTAACTTGGTTAACCATAATTACAGTTATTAAGCTTTCTTTTGGTATATATAAAGGGATCGTCTAGGTCAGGCATTCTTGGAGAGGCGACCATCAATGTCACGAGTTACGTGATGTCGGGTACTACAGTTTCTGTTTCGGTTCCGTTGAAAAAATGTAGTTTTGGGACGACTTTGCAGGCAAGTTATGGAGTCATAATTATTGTCGTGTTTCTTATGATAATGCATATGACTTGGTAGGTCCAATCTTTTACCCTGTTTGTTTGTCTGTCTGTCTGATTTACAGCTCAAGGTTCAATGCTTAACTCCAAGAACAGACCTCAGGTTAGCTTCTTCTTATTATTTTCTTCTTCTTCTCTCTCCGGTGGTAGAAGAGTGAGAGAACGGCTCAACGGGACGGCTCAAATACTATTGAGTCGTGAATAATTTATTTATAAAAAAATATTTTTCGCGGCTCAACGGGAAATAATTTATTTTTTTTCGGCTATTTTTTTTGAGCCGTCCTTTTTTTAAAGAAATTAAATCAGAGTCAGAGAAATACTTCTTCTTCTTCTTCCCATTCCCATTGCTTAGGCAATTGTTGTTGTTGAACTCTCGAATGGATGGTGGTTGAACTTTCGAATGGTTGCTTGGATTATTCTGAAGTCGTGACGACACTTTCAGATTGAAACAATTTGAAGGCAACCAAACTTTCAATCGGATAAAATCAGAATACTTAACTAGAACTTGAGAAGGATTGTGAATGTTTGAGATGGAATTTTAGGACCTTCCCTATGACCAATTTATAGTGTTTGCCACACCCTTTGGAAAAGACACCACATATTTGGGAAGAGACACTATGCCCTTTAGAAGAGACACTACACCCTTTGCCCAAGACTTGTGACATTTCGGCCACAACATGTCCTTTGGATTCAAATTTTGGCTCCAAAACCAAAGGGACACCTTAGGATGATGACTTGGAGCTGAATTAATTGCAATGGTTCGGCCTAATACTTGGTTCTAAAGCAAGTGTCCAAAAGCTGGGAATTTTGAGATTAAAATGTTAAGTCATTAGTTCCAAAAATTCAAATTTACAATAAATTTTTAGAATAGTGATTTTATGAATTTTTAGAATAGCGCTGCCCCTGGACCCCGGCAAAGGGGGTGTTGCCCCCTTTAACCATCATTGCCTCGTCTCTAATCAACTGATGAATCTCCGATACAGTGAATCATAATATACTTAAACAAGCATGCACTCCGCACCCTCCTAACTTGTTTAATGAGATATTATGATCCTATTAGTCAACTAGTCAATCCAATTACACTAAAATATCTAACAATTGTGTGCAGTTCTATACGTTGCACTAACTTTATATATGTATGTATGTTATGTGTACTACAGAGATGATGAATGTATAGACACAGATGCATCTTTGGAGGACCCGAACAACAATAGCCCAGAATCGGAGGACCGATCAGACCTCTCGGATCCAGTGACACGTCAAGAACAACTTCATGCTCGGGTGAGCAAACGACACTTCAAGGTATTTTCATCGTAGGAAGGACGGGAACTACTGCACCTCAAATTCTACAATACCTCATTTAGGCCTATAGAGTATAAATATTTTCATTTTAATCTTTGTAAGTTTTATGATTGCCATACTGTAAATTGATAGGTTGCCTTGCATTTGTGCATATTGTTTGGTATGAGATGTTCATGGATTCTTTTACGTGTAGACCAAGCAAGCAATTAAGTTCTTCTAAAATGATGGCATGGGATTTCTACTTCTTTTGCAGGAGATAAGTATCTCCTCTTCGGGTTCGCATCATAGCTTTGATGAGAACATTTCAACCACTCTAAGCAACGCAGGTGGAAACTCTTACGGCAAAGAGCAGTGTGATCTTCCATCTGTGAGAAATGCCGGTTCTTCCAAAGATCTCATCGAAGCGGCAGAAGACACCATAGAAGAGCTCCGCAAGGAATCCAAAATGTGGGAGAGGAACGCGCAGAAGCTAATGCTCGATTTAGAGATATTGAGGGAGGAATTTGCCGGCCAATCGATGAAGCAAACTAGCTTGGAGGTAGAGCTTTCAGCAGCGAAAGCTGAATGTGATGGATTAAGAAATGAAGTCGAGAGGATGAACTTGGTGTTGGAGAAGGCAATAATGGAGGACGAAGAACAAGAACACCAAAAACAAAGCCGGGCGCCGATTCAGAATGAGTTGGAGGAAGAGATGAGATTCCATAAGGAAAGGAATGATCACCTGGCCCTGCAGTTGAGTAGGAGCCAAGAATCAAACATCGAGCTGGTTTCGGTTCTTCAGGAGCTTGAAGAGATTGTCGAGAAGCAGAAGGTTGAGATAGAAAATCTCATGAAGGTATAGAACATCATAATCAAGAATCATAATAGAATATAAAACTTTTATTTTCAGAATTTTGTTTAGTGAAATATGATACGAAGGTAATGGATGACTGGACTAGTAAAGTTTTCTAAACATATTGTTTCCCCACAGAAGGATCAGTCCAGGTTCGATGATTTGGAACGGTCACTTACGCTCCAGTTAGAGGAGAACAAGATCAAAGTGAAGGAGTTGGAAGAATCAAAGAAGGATTTGCAAGCTAAATATGAAAGTGAATTATCTGCTAAGGAAGAGGAAATGGTTAACTTGCGAGCCAAGTTATTTGAATATACTGAACAAGGACATTCGTTGGAGGCCGACACGGTGAAGGAAATGGACTTCTTGAAAGAGAAGCTTCAAGAGCTTGAAAGGGACTGCAATGAACTTACAGATGAAAATCTTGATCTTCTATTCAAGCTCAAGGAGATTATGAGTGGGTCGAACCAGGGAGCCTCGACCACATACGAACTTACATCGCTTGATTATTCAGTAAAATCGGTGAGTAGCAGCTCAGATCATGACGGGGGAGAATACTGCCATGATGATAAGTCGAAGAAGAAGACGATCAAAGAAATGGATAACAAATTTGACCTAATCTCTATTAAAGGTGAGAAACCGAAGCTCGAGGAGGCGTTGCTGTTGAAGGAAGCGGAGATCGAAGATCTTCGTCGAGAAAATGCCGAGCTTCAGGAGAACTTGCAGGTTATGCAGAGAGAAAGCAAGTCGACCCTTAAATGCTTAAGCGATTTGCAGAATGATTTGAGTGTTCTTAGCAGCAGCTTCGATGCCCATGTCTCGGTGAATAAGATTCTTGAGAGGAAATCTTTAGATTTGGAGAGCAGAAATTTCGAATCAGAGTTTCATCTGTCGGAGTTGGATCGAGAGAACGCTCAGTTATCGGATTGGGTTTCTGGGTTGGAAGCTGAAATTATGATTCTGAAAGATGAAATAGATTTGAACCGAGTGGAAATTCAACAGAAGGAGCAAACCCTAAAAAACCTAGAAACCGCTAATGGAGATCTGAGGGAGAAGAACTTGGATCTTGATTCTAAAGTGAAGGAGTTCGAAGTCTGTTTCGAGAAATGCAGACTTAAGGTTGAAACTGTAGAAGAAAGTTTATCGTTATTGATGGAAGACTTTGCCATGACGGACAAGAAACTGTCTATGGAGCTCCATAAACTTCTGAACGAGAACAAGGATCAAGAGGAGAAGATCTCGGAGCTGCATTCCTTAGTAGAACTCAAGGAGAATGAATTTGATACAACATTACGAGAATCAATGTCTGCAAATGAGAAACTCAGGACGAGTTTGAAAGATCTCGAGCTAAGGCTCACAGTATCAGAATCTGAGCGGCAGAAACTTGCGGAACAAGAAATTAGCATGAAGATTCATCTGCAGAAGATGGAGAAGTTCAAATTCGAAAAGGAGAAAGCTGAAGCTTCACTGGAGTTGGTTTTGAGGGAATACAGGGATCTGAAAGATGAAAATACCGCGTTTCTTGAAAAGATTTCGGTCTTGCTTAACGTGGTGAATGAGTTAGAAGATTGCAGAGAGAATCAAACCGCGTTGCAGGAGAAAGTTGTTTCGCTGGAGAAGGATTTAATGGAGAGCAAGGCGCTCTGTGCCGAGTCTACTGACACAGATGGATTCTATAAACCGACTCATAATAGGTAAATTACCAACTTCTTCTCATCCTCTCGTTACATATGGGTTTGTTTTCCTTGTCTGACAAAACATGTTTCCGACAGTTTATTATCGGAGTTGATGGAACTGCGGGAACGGTATTCTTACCTGAGCCTCAAATATGCAGAGGTGGAAGCTGAACGCCAGGAGCTTGTCATGAAGATGAAGGCGTCTCGAAGTGTAAAAGGATGGTTTTCATGATCTTAATCTTATGGTTGAGTGGTTCTTCTGTTTCACTCTCCAAAACAATTTTCCATGGCGTGATCGTGAGTTACCTTGCATACGGAATAGATTTGCAGGACATGAAGAGAAAGTGTAGGAAAATAATGGAAGAAAGTAACGACTTCCATTGACAGATAGATGAATAAGAATGGAGTTCTGCATATATACAATATAAACGACAAGGACTTGTTCTTTTATGCTCAGTAGTAAGGACCGAAGATATATACTGTAAAGGTGCGTTGTAACAAAGACAAGATTTATAATGGAATGATTGTGTTGCTTCTTATATCTTGCGACTTTGTAAAAGTATATACTAGCCTGCAAAACGGGGTTATGGGTCGACTCATGGGTCGTGTCAGGTACTCTCTGACTCAAACATGATCCGTGTAATAGTATGAGTCTGTTTTTTAACTCAAATCTGTCCCGCGGGTTGATGGGTCAACCCGCAGGCCAGAATGACCCGTCAGGAATAGTAAAATTTGTGTATGACTGACCTGTTCGACCTCTATGACCATCGGGTCAGTCTGACCGTTTGACCCACCAGTACATAAAAATATAGAAACAAACTGACCAGTGGGTCAAAACTACTAACCCATGAGTCTGAATTATATATATTTAATATAATATACAATTCGGGACGAGTCATGGGTTGACCCATATGTCAAGACTATTGACCAATCCGTGTTTTCACGGGTTATAATGACTCGTGGGTCAAAAAGATTGACTCAAACACGACCCGTGAGCGGTTAGCGAGTTAATTTTTGTCACCCCTATTATATAGTAGTAATTATTTATTTTTTGGACTCGCACTTAATAATATTATTTATATGTATATATATTTTTGAATGATTATGACAGAATTATTCGTGCACCATCTAGTGTTATAAAGAGCAGCTAATGTATATAGCTTCATAGTTCATATAAATATATATGACGTAATGCGTTATATTTCCTTGTTTATTTACGGATCCTGCCACCTGCCTTGTCCCTGATTATTACCGTAATCTCTCTCTCTCTCTCCACGGCAGACCTGCTTCTCTTCACTCCGAAACACCTCAACATTGTTCCCTAAATTCTCTCCGCTTCCTTCGACCGATTAAATCGTAACTCAAAATCCGTCCGGAACCCTGAATTTGTTCCACCCATCTCTGATCGCATCTGTTTCGCCAGCAATCTCTCAAGACAGGACGGAAGCTCGAAGTTTCAAGCTGAGCACTCAAATCCCATCTGTGCATGGCGCTTCGCGACAATCTGATGCACTATTGCAGCTGTAGATGATTTCTTAGCTTTATGACTCACTGGAGCATCTGCTTGCAGAGATCGTGTGTTCCTATTTGAGGAGGCATGAAGCAAGAGCTTTCTTTTGGGTTGGAGATCCAGTCTCAGCTCTGCACTCCACTCGGTGGAAGTTGGGCGCAGACTCAGAATGGTGTCGCTCACTGCAAAGGTGGTTCCGACAGTGATGACGTCAGCATGGGCAAGAGACTGAATCTTTCCTCTTTGAAAGTTTATTCTCGTAGGGTTAAGCTGAATAATGGCGTCGCTAAGGAGCCAAAGAGTGAGGAGAAACCTTGTTCTGTTCATGAGCAGGAGATTTTTGTTGCCAATGGTGTAAATAAGGAGCAACCTAATATCATTTCTAGTAAGTCTTCGTATGAAGAGGAGCTGCAGGTTGATCAGGATGCATTGGTAGACGTTGTTGTTGAGTTTGATTTCAGTGGAATTCACAAAAGACCTCGACTTAGTGCTGCCACGAGCATTGGTTTAGATAAGGAATTGGTGGATGTAGAGATTCGCGATGATAATGGGAGTCTAATTGACTCGTTTATCAGAAAAGAGGTGAGGGTGAATCTGGAGAACGCTACAGGAAGTGGAATTTTTCGTGGTCAGGTTAATGGTGTCAATAATGGTTCACTACCAGATGTTAAGCGAAGAAGGTTCCCCAAATCTCTATTTAAGCCAGATAATCAGGTAGAGGAGAGAGATGGGGAGACCGTAAGTGCCGTTAGCGAGTTAGATGATGTAGCCAGTCAAGCAACCTTTGACGTGGACTTGATGGCAGCAACAGGAGCAAATGAACTTTCTACACCGAATAACATGAAACTGAAAATGTCAAAGAAGATTTCCTTTAACAAGAAGCTTATGACAGTCAAGGATCTCTTCGAGACTGGCCTGCTAGATGGCGTGACAGTAGTGTACATGGGTGGTTTAACCAAGGTAGATATTGTGTCATACAACTAATGTTTATTTGTTATTCTGAGGTTTTATAAGGGCAAGGTATGATTCGGAAGGCAGATTTGTTAATTGTTCCGTTATTCTCTTGAACGGATGAGTTAGCAATTGGTAATTTAAGTCAAGATTTTTCATTAGAAAAGAGCACTTATATAGGACGGTCATTGGTCTTTATGGAACGTTTCCTACTGATAGAGAACATAGGATCAGTCAGTTTCTTTTCAGTTTATGCGATATGCTGGCAATTTTGTGCAGACATCTGGGCTTACAGGTACTATTATGGAAGGTGGTATATTATGCTCATGCTCCCTCTGTAATGGACTTCGAGTGAGTATTGGATTTCACTGACTAGGGTGTTTAGGGTTCCTCCACTGTCATGAATATGTCTTCAATATTAATTTCAGGTTATATGTGTAGGTTCTTCCGCCTTCTCAGTTTGAAATTCATGCATGTAAAGTATATCGACGTGCAGCACAATATATCTGTCTTGAAAATGGAACAAGCCTGCTTGAGGTACTAAAGGCCTGCCGAAATGCTCCGGCAAATATGCTGGAAGCCACAATTCAGAGAATCATTAATGCTCAGTCTGTTGAGAAAACTTTCACCTGTAGAGGGTGCAAAAGTAAGTTATGCTCTTGCTTAACTTCAATCTGTAGCTCAACTTGCATTGCTGCTCATTCAAGAACCGGTTCCAAGTTCGTTTGATTTCCATCTGATTGTCTATTTGTTTTTACTTGTTAGATGCCTTCCCATCATCTTTTGTTGCCAGAATAGGGCCTCTGTGCAATACTTGTGTAGAACTAAAGAAATCTCAAAGCACTTCAATCGGTTCAACTGGTCAAATAACTAGGTAAGAATCTATCTTCATATCACTTTGCGGCTAGTACTTGTTATTTTCTCTTTTCTCATTTGCTTTTTTCTTCTTTCTTGGTGGTGTGTGTGGATTTTAGGACAAGTGACTAGGTTAGTACCAGCTTTTTAAGGCTTGCTAGGGTCTCTCTCTTCATATTGTTGTTTTTGATTGCTTTTTATCTCAATTTTATATTGCATAGAGACCCAATAATATTGAGACTTTATTCTGTAGATTATTGCTTCACATCCATGGTGCAAGAAAAAAATAGTTTTTTTTTTGCTGCAGGTTAGAAAAAGCAGGCATAAATTTAGAGACGGATGCAGGCTCGGAAATCTCTTTGGATGGATCCAGTCAACCCAAAGTTAAGTTGCGGTAAGAGAATTTCGTTCATTCTCTGATGATGAATATTTTCTTACTACGATAAGCCTTCAAACCTTTTTTGTTAATTGAGACTCCAGAAATATTAAGTGAGCACCTTTAGATGAGAAAGGAGGACAACTCTTGTCTTTCTGGCTATGCTACAGGGAAGTGTCTTTTTGATATGCTTGTATGTATTTATGCAGGTCTGTAAATAAGAACATGATATCCATGTCCCCGGAAATGTATTCTGCATATTCAAAGAGGAAATGTTCAAAGTCAATAAAGTTGGTATTCATCCTATTCTGGTTCATTAGCTTGAAGAAATTAGTGCACTGGCTTTTGTAGGTTCCTGCATTTATATTTTTATATTGTTGTTTATTCTTCATCAGGCTATCAGAATCAATTCTCACTTCAAAATCCCCTGCAAGTACATCAGCTTGTACCCCAAAGCAAAAGAAGGGTCGATTGAAGACTATAACAAAGTTAGTTTCAATTTCTAACTTGAAGAGTCTGTTAGTTTTATTTTCTGACTTGAAGTGTGTTATTTTTATTTTCGGACTTGAAGTGGCTCAATTCTACCTTTAATGGAGAAAAATTATACTTAAAAGGAGTTCAGGGAGTGAAATTGTGTTTAACTATCATGTTCATTCCATTTCTCTTGCAGAATTTTGTTCCTGATGAATTTTTCTTGTTTCAAATGCTTCTCTTATTGTTAGGTCCTCAAAATCAGTTTCGAATATCAATTTCCTGAGAGTTGCTTCTGCATCAGTTCCTTTGCGGAAGAAGCAGTTTCAGTTAACTGTAAAGTTAGTATGACAAAATTCTATTGACCTTTAAGAGAATTTTGTTCTATTGTGCTTTACCTTCACTCAGTGCATGGCACTGCATGCCACATGATTAGTTGATATTCACAATTTCATTATTGTTTGATGTTTCTTTCTGAAGAGATCAGCGCCTGCACAGACTTGTGTTTGAAGAAGATGGGTTGCCTGATGGAACTGAAGTGGCTTATTATTCTCGTGGACAGGTATTTGACAGACTACGGTCAATGTGGAATACGATATTACAACTTCTATTTGTCTTTTATCTGAAAGTGTTCCCTTTTCTGAATAGAAAATACTGGAAGGATATAAGAAGGGGTTTGGAATATTCTGTAGATGCTGCAATTGTGAGGTATTTTCTTTCTTTGCTTGAACTACTGTATCCCGATCAAATCATCCTATGGTGTGTTATGTGCCTCAAAATTGCAGGTAAGTCCCTCACAGTTTGAAGCACATGCTGGTTGGTCATCTCGCAAGAAGCCGTAAGTTGTACCTTGGGTTACTGAATTTTCTTCTTTAAATTTCTGCAAAGAAGGTATACCTTATGTGGGTGCATGACCATTTTTCCACAGCTATTCAAATATTTACATATCCAATGGTGTGTCTCTTCATGAATTGGCAATATCTCTCGCTCGAGCCCGTAGGTTTTCTGCCAAGGATAATGACACTTTGTGCACCATTTGCGCTGATGGTGGGAACCTTTTGCTTTGTGATGGCTGTCCAAGGGCTTTCCATAGAGGTAAATTGTTCTTTGCCTTCAAATTATTCCACTTTACTTCCTATTATTTGTTCATCTCAAATGGATCATTTGCTTTGTGTAAGATTGCACTTATGCAGCATTAAAAGGTTGGGTAAAAGCTAGAAACAAGGGAGGATGAAAATGGACAACTCTAATTAATAGTGTGATGTATCTCAAGATCAGTCTAAGATAAAAACAGATAATCATTGACAAGAAACAAGTCCATTAGACACCTGAATATTTTTTTACAGCGAAAGTTGGATGTGCCCATTTGTTTGAAATAGAACTGGTAAATGCATTAGACTAGTCACATGGAGTACTTCAGTAATTAGCAGTAATGCAAATTTCTTACGACCAACTGAGAGTTGTATTGTGTTCTATTCTTTTTGCTGCTCTATACAAATTGTATTATCTTTTCATAGTTCAATCAGGTGAAAGTGGTTTAAAATAAATAGTCTAAAGCAGTTACCTAGAAGACCTGTAAAAGCAAACCTAATACTTGGCTCCTGATGAGAGCTCAATCGTTTCTCAATTACTTTTTTTTTTTGGCCAAATTTCTCAATTACTTCATGCGCTGAAATAATTTAAAGCATAGAATTTCCCCAACTAGCATAAGAAATATAAAAACCACGTCTAGAAGAAAATTAGTAATTCCTTCTCACTCTTATTGAACTTTATACAGCTCATCCACTAGAAAGAAATATGGAATGATCAAATATCCTTTTGCTGGTCCCGTTCCCTAGTAATATCATAGTTGATAAAAGATGTTGGAATTTGTATTATCGCCTCCCTTATTTTGTTTGTTTAGATTATGAACACTTGAGATGTTTGCAATCTGCTTTAAATGTTAAGTGCTTAATCTTTTGGGTTGTTAATTTTCCTTTCACCTAATTGGCCTTTACTGTCGTTTTGCTTTCTTCTCTTTCGGGAGTGCAGAATGCGCATCTATTACCAATGTTCCTCATGGGAGCTGGTACTGCCATTACTGTCAGAACCTATTGCAAGAAAATAACTTTGTGAATGAAAATGCTCTTGCTGCTGGAAGAGTCTCAGGAGTTGATCCAATTGAGCAGATAACCAGCAGATGCATTCGCATAGTTAAAGAAATAGGGGTTGAAGTTAGTGGATGCGTCTTATGTGGGTATGTTCTATTTCAAGATAAACTTTGAAGACCGTAGCGTATTCCCATATCTTTTTTTAGTTATTACAAGACACATACATTAGATTTATATTATATTATTATTATTATTATATCTGATTTGCTTTCTATAATTTATTTTTATTCTTTTTGTAACTTTTATATCAATATATATAGTCTGACATCTCGTGTATTCTCCCTTTAGTTGTCATGATTTTAGCAAGTCTGGTTTTGGCCCTCGGACCATAATTCTTTGTGATCAGGTATTTTTTGTTTAATCTATCCAATTTATGGATACCTCTGTTTTGTTGTAAATTGATGCCTAAGATTGACCCTTCTCTTCTATTTTCTTTTGAGTCAGTGTGAGCAAGAGTTTCATATTGGCTGTTTGAGAGAACATAAAATGGCTAATCTCAAGGTAGGTTTCTTACTCAGCTAATCTCATAGTTCGACCTCCACACTGAAAAGTAAGAAATGGCTTGTGGATATATGTTTCTGTGACATAATCTGACAAATTAGTGGTGTCCTGCAGGAACTGCCAAAGGAAAAGTGGTTCTGTTGTGAAGGGTGCAACCAAATCCACTCCACTCTTCAGAACTTGCTACTTCACGGCCCAGAGAAGCTCACTGATTCTCTTCTAGGCAGTATAAAGGAAAAATGCGAGGAAGGTGCAGATACAAGTGGCTGCGATGTAAGTTGGAGACTGCTTAGTGGCAGTTTTGCCACCCCTGAATCTAGAAAACTACTCTCAGAGGCTGTTTCGATATTTCATGTAAGTACAGGCTATATTTTGCCTCTTTACTTCGTTGAAAACTACTGCTAGTCAACCAATTTACTATTTGACCAAAAAAAAAAACAATTTACTGCATACAACTGAAGTTTGTTTTGTAAGTTATAGAATTTGATTCTTCAGCTATCTGTAAGTTCAATAAGAAAGAAAAGGATGCTCACTCAGTGAATTCAGTATTTATCCTCCTGAGAATAGGGCGATTTGATAAATTTGTGCTGAGGAACTCATATGAGATACTCTTTCAGGAATGTTTTGATCCAATAGTTGACTGGATGACTGGACGGGACCTGATTCCTTCAATGGTTTATGGGTATCCTCTTTTCTGTTCTCATTTTTATTTCTCTTGCTGCTTTGTATGTACCATCGAACCTGCAAATGATGAAGATCCATTTGAACCAAGTTTCGTCAATTATTAAAAATAAAATAAATCTGAACATAGTATTTTGTGTTGATTCTCTGAAGGAGGAGCGCCAGAGGCCAAGAGTATGGAGGGATGTACTGTGCTGTACTAATCATCAGGTATGAAACTTCCTGTCATCTCTAAACAGATATTCAAATCTAAGTTGCAACAAATTTGTTATTTTGGGGGGTTAATGTTATGCTTAATGATGCAGCTCTGTCGTTGTATCAGCTGGAATCTTTAGAGTGTTTGGAAAAGAAATTGCTGAGCTACCCTTGGTTGCAACAAGAAAGGGTAGCCATGACAAGGTAGATTTACAATCACCCCTCTCCGAATTTGAAAATTCACTTTTGATTTAAGCTTCCAGTTGTTAAAGATGGTTACTGCGTTTTCTATTAGGGTTACTTCCAGTCACTGTTCTCTTGCATCGAGAGGTTATTGGCATCCATGAACGTGAAGAGCCTTGTGCTTCCAGCTGCTGCTGAAGCAGAGTCTATTTGGACCGATAAATTCGGTTTTACTAGATTAATCCCCGAAGAGGTAATTAGTTAATAACCTTATCACCTTCACTTCTTAATCCACCACATTGGTTATAATTTATAACATAAACGCCTTTTAATGCTCAAAATCATTGACAGCTTAGTAGATACAGAAAGATGGGCTGCCAAATGCTCACATTCCAAGGGACATCAATGCTGAAAAAACCAGTTTCACAATTTACTAATCTCATCATGAAATCTGAGAAATTGATGCCAAGGAAACCTATTTCAGAGCTTATCAACATGGAAGCGGAGAGGTTGATGGTGGAAGAACCAGATTCAGAATTTAGCAGTATCAACATGGAACCACAGTCATTGATGCTGAAGAATCCCGTTTCAGAGTTCAGCACTGTCAACTTGGAATCAGAGACGTCGATGCTGAAGAAACGTGTTCCTGAGTGTAGCACTATCGAAGCAGAATCATGACAGTGTAAGAAACTGCATTTTTTCCGCTACCTTTATTAGGTATCTGTACTGTGTAAACATGTTCTATTTCAATTTCTGTAGTGTCCGACATTCGAAGCGGCCTAAAACACCAGAGTGTAGAACAGTCGTGAGTTGTTCAAATTGCTGTAATATTTCATACCAAAAAGAAGAAAATAATATGTTGTAATTTGTATTTTGCGAAATGGTCCTTGATGATAGTGGTTTTAGTTGGTTATAATGGGAAATAATAATTTCACATCGGAAAACAATAAGATTTCAACTATTATAATAAGAAGGGTTAAATACTAATGAGCTACTTCAAATTTGGACGTTTTGGAACAATTTATCCGAACTTTGAAAATTCAAAATATGCTACTTCAACTTTGAAGAAATTGTAAATAGCTACATTCGCCCAATTTTCGACGAATTTCAGTCAACAGTTGACGAAAAATTGGACGGAGATAGCTATTTGCACTTTCTTCAAAGTTGAGGTAGTCTGTTTTGGATTTTCAAAGTCCGGGTAGCTCGTTGCAAAACGTCCAAAGTTCAGGTAGCTCATTAATATTTAAACCTAATAAGAATTATGATTAATTATCAAATAGATAACCGAACTTGACATAGTTTGGCAAGTAGATACACAATTTTTTTTTGCCACAAATAGGTTGCTGAACTTTTGGAAATTAGCAAATAGGTTCCTGACGTTAATTTTTTCGTTAGTTTGTAATGGAAACCAGTTCAAAAATTGATTCAGAACCGGTTCGATCAAACCAATTTATTTATTTTAAAAAATGTAGGATTTATATACCAAACACATGCATGATTCAACCCTAATTTCCTAATTTCAAAAAGTTTGGCAACCTATATTTCGCAAAAAAAATAATTGTGTACCTACTTACCAAATCATGTCAAGTACGGCTACCTATTTAATAATTAACGTAACAATTAAGCCCGAGTAAAGATAAAAGTTGCTCTGATTGATCTCTGATACAGTTTCCGTGATATCATATTACACAGTTAAAGTAGAAAATCAATGAAATATTTTCCACATTCATTGATTTTTAATACCATGACGTACGTACTGAATCAAGTGGGACAAATCGGAGTACGATGATCCTCCCTCTCCGACAGCCTCTCTTGCCTTGTCCCCAACTTCTCTAGCTCTCTTCCTTCTCATCTCCCCCGCCTCACCACACGACATTGTTGCCTCCACAGCATTCAAAACATCCTTCTCCTTCACCAAAACCCCAGCACTGTCTTCCTCCCCGAAACGCACCGCCCTATCGACCCCGACACGGACACCGATCCTCAAAACATCCACCACCAACGCCTCATTGAGAAACTGCTCAGCGAATAAAGGCCAAGTGATGAGTGGAAGTTTGGAGCAAATCCCTTCTAAGGCCGAGTTCCAACCACAGTGCGTCAGAAACGCTCCTACCGACACGTGAGACAAAATGGCGGCTTGCGGGGCCCACCCCCGGATAACAAACCCCCTCCCTTGAATCCTCTCCTCAAACTTGTCATCCTCCAACCACTTCTCCAGCTCCAACACTCTATCGTCACCCGTCTTGACCACCCAGATGAACGGTCTCCCAGATGCCTCCAAACCATTGCCGAGCTCTATGAGCTGCTTAGGCACGAGCCGACATAGACTCCCCAAACACGCATAAACCACCGACTTATTCTCCATTGTGTCGAGCCACTGCATGCACCGTTTCAGCTCGTCTGAAGCCTTCTTCCCTCGATCAACCCTATCCAGCAAAACCCTATTGCATAGCGACACCGGGCCTATGCACCATATCTTTTGGTTAATTGCCTTGTTGTATAATCCAACACATCCATGCTCCAACTCCTCGAAACTGTTGACGATAAGTCCATCAGCCTCGGACTCGGCCTTATCGACCTTCGTTCGAAAATCGTCTAAGTTCGGGTGCTTCTTAAATGTTGCGGGCATCATGAGTTTGTTAACCCTAAAGCTTTTAGGCATGTCTGGTACTTCGAACGCTTCATTATCGAGCAAAATCGAACCGTCGGTGAAGTACCGCTCGACGTTGTAGATCGCGAGTCTCGAGAAACAACCCATTCTGTTGAACAAAAACCTCGGAATACCGAACCGCTTAGATAGTTCAAATGTCCAAAAGAAGGCTCGATCCGCGATAATGCAGCTAGGAAGCATTGTTTGCTCTTCCATGTGCCTTTCGATCGGTTCCTTCATTTTCTCAAGGGCGCAGTGGAATTTTCTGAGTAAGGCGGGGGAAGATAGGGCGTCAAGGTTTTCACACCCTTCTGGCAACCCGACTTCTTTCCACAGGAACGGTATTTCGACGAGATGAACGGGGAGGCCAAGCTCTTTGCTTCTTTCCACCGTCGGACTGAACCGAGCTACGTTCATCGGAGTGGTGTAGATGGTTGTCTTCACTCCGCGCTCACCGAGAAGTCGCGCGATATCGAACATCGGGATCATGTGGCCTTGTGCCATGAGAGGGATCATAACAAAGTGTAGAGATGATATGGGTGTAGTAGACTCAGACATAATTTGATTCTAATTATGGTAAGAGATGGAATGATAATGTGTTATCCTGTATAAAGAGAGATGTCTAATGCAATATGGTTCGTGGAATAGACTTGGAAGATTTTGTAAGAATGTTGTTTATTTTGTGGAATTAAAAATTCACGGAATTCGTATTTCTAGAAAAGTGGAAATACGTGTTCGATTACATAGAAAAGTGGGAATACGTGTTCGATTACATATGATAATAATTAGTTAAACTAATGATATATATATATATGATGAGTTGAACATTCAATAATTTCTTAGACTAATGATATATATATATATGATGAGTTGAACATTCAATAAATAATGGGTGCCCACTGACCATTGCTGGGCGATAATATCAAAGCTTATAAGTATTAATAAATACATCATTAATTCTTGTTGGGAACAACCGAACACGTAGGTGGCCAACAAGAAAAGGAAACAAGACGGAAAGTATGTTTGTAGGGTTTGGAATTTGGATGAAGATTTAGGTATTGTAGTCTTATTAATATGTAATGGTAGATTATGTATTAATGTACGCGTACGTATTTTGTAACAGTAATCATCATCAATACAAATAAGTCAAACCGCGTGGAAGTTATCCTATTGGGTGTTGCTATAGAAATCATCTCTCTCTCTACATCTCTCTCTAATTTCTCTAGAATTGCTTATTCTACTTTATCAATTACGTTAATCGATCCTAACAGAAGGTGAATCGACTGAGAAGTATATGGTTTTAAGTCATATACAATTGAAAAAAATAGGGAGATTAAGCTTAATTTCACAAAAAAATAAGACAAACAAAAAATGATTCACTATATATTAAATTATAAAAAACTGCGGGAATATGAATTTCAACTATTCCATATATATACAAAACTTGACCTAGTTTTTTTTTTTTTTGGCCAAATCTTGACCTAGTTCATGTCGCAAGTTGCATAAAAAGTTTGAACAGTTGATATTTAACCCTTTTTAGTATACCATAAAAAAATAGTAAAATACATAAAAAGGATAGACTTTGTGTTGTGCTGTTAAATAATAGAATTTTCAACGTTTTTTTTTAATAATACATTTTGACGTTTGAAATTTCATATTTTAAAGTTTAAACAAATTAAACTTAACCATCAAATCTTATTTTGTTTGATTATTTATTGTATGATAAAATCTTGATTTTAAACTATAGTTTTTTTTTTTGTGTTTTTTAGTATTTACAAAAAAAAACTAGTTTTTAGAATTGGGCTTTGCAAAGAGGATTGGACTGGACTACCAGCCCAACTACCAAACCTTCACATTTATTTATTGTATATAAAATTATCAAAAGGATGTTTTAATAAAATCAAAATAATAGTAAAAAATAATAATAGTCAAAATAATGAGTTGTAATATACAGTCCATTTCTTCATTTTTTATTAACGAATATTATGAAGATGAGGAAAACACACATAAATATCATTAAAACAATATATTGTGTACCCACAATTATTTTGTTTTATTATTATTGTATATGCTGTTTTGATAAAAGAAAATGCACGAAAAGTTAATAGAATAATCTATTAATAATATCTTAATATACTATTAAATAATGTAAGAAAATATTATATAAAAATATAATATAAAAAATATAAATAACCAAACATATAAATAATAAATCAAAAGTTTAAATGCTTAAAGTTTATGAGCACATTGTCTTACATTTATATAGTTATATATTTTTTTATAACAAAATTAACAACTAGAATTTGAGTGTTGAAATCAGAAGCGTACATAATTTTGTTTAAAAAAATTAGAGTGAACTGATGCACAAGTTCTTGGCCGAGACGGAAGCACTGCAAGGCCAACTCGAACTCCAACAAGAAAACAACGTCATTCTAGTCAATTTTGGACACGACTCGTTCAACTCGTATGAAAAATAGTGTTGAGTTTGGATCGTACTAATTGATCTGTGGATCAACCCGTGTATCCGTATAACTAAATATATATTATAATAAATTATATAAAAGTTCATGGGTCACGTGGGTCGAATGGATTACTTAAATTGCATGAGTCATGTGAGTTGCATGAATCAGTGAGTCATATGAATCGACAGGTCACGTGGATCGACGGGTTGCCCCACAATTTTCATAATATACAAATTAAAATTACACGAGTCAAAGAGTCATACAAATTGACCCGCGTACCCACGAGTCATGTTCGTGTCCTGAAAATTGACTCATCATAAATCATGAATCGTGTTTAAGTTCAACATATTTTGACACGACTCGTACTTGACACGACACACGATTGACAACACGAACTAACACTCCTAATTTCGAGACACCTGTACTTTTATTTATCTCATTTATGGAAGAAAAAAAAAAGAAAAGAAGAAGACATTATTATTGTGTCAGACGACAGTCAACCACTAACGATCTCGTTAATCGGCACTATCCATGGAAACCCTAATTCAGACCTTATTTACTTCCTTAATATAATGACTACGAGGAAGCCATAGTGAAATATAGAACCTGGACAGTTTGTATGGACAGATTTTTTTTTTTGGTCAAATTTTTGTATGGACAGATGAATTGGAAAGTTTACAGCCAATAATATCAGTATTTTATAATGTAATTTTTTGTGGGGAAAAATTTACTTTGATACTGTTTCCTGATAATTGATATGAGGAAATGTCAAAAAAATTCCATAAAAATAAAAATATATTGACTATCAGTTCCCAGATGATGACAACGACGGTCCACCGTCAGGGAAGAAAAACGGACTTTCTGCGGTGGTGAGGTCACCCTATAAAAATAAGATCTTTATTTTCGACCAACTGTTACTTCTGATCAGCAGAAAGAGACCAAACAGAGAGAAAAAAAGAACGGAAAAATATGGGCTTTGAGGAGCTGAGAGCGGCAGTGGACGAGGTGGAGCTCGTAGATGCTCACGCGCACAACATCGTGGCCATTGATTCCACCTTTCCTTTCATCAACTCCCTATCTGAAGCCACCGGCGATGCCTTATCCTTTGCACCCTACTCCCTCTCTTTTAAGGTATCTATCTATTTATCTATGATTGTCGGCCATGGATTCTTAGCTGCCGGCCTATGTTGAACAGTAACTTTTCACAACTCCAAAGGTTGAGATTGTGCCACATTTTCAGTTTTTCTGTTTAGAATATTGCTGTGAAAGGATGAAGTAGTTGAAATTGAATAGATGCTTGCTTGCTTGCTTTCTGAGCCTGACAAAGGAGTTGGTATATCTAGCACTGGAGGTGCCACCGAGCTTTGGTTCCAAAAATTCTAGCAGTAAAAACATGCAGTTTCTTTGGTAGGAGGTTTTACATTTTTACCTGACAAAGATATAAATTTCCCTATGCTCTGACGACATTAATGTATTAGTATGGTTCCACAATAATAGTGTACAAATTTCTGCATGTGAGGGGCTGATGTTGCTTTGGACGCCATTGAAGGATAGAGTTGATCAGTGGCCATTACTCCATTCTGACTAGCAGGAATTATGTGGTCGTTGTGTGCTAGAGAATGGTCACACTATTAAATAAGGAATAGCCATGGTGGGAACTTCTCTGGTTTCTCAGATGTCATATCATACAAAAGGAACTAAGAGTCTCATTGATACCTTTCCGGATTCAGAACTTTTGTTTGGACTGGGGAAACAATGATGACGCGTTAGTGGTAGTAGGGTATACTTATTCCGTGTCTAATAAATTGAAGATTCAAGATTGTATAATGAAAATGAAAACTCTACAAATGGTAGTGACCCAAGAAAATCAGTGAGTGAAAGAGAAGAAGGGGGACATCTTAACAGTCAACGGAGCCGAGTTAGCTAGATCATTAACTTTCCAGATTGTCTTGAGTTTGTGCAACAGGATATTAAAGTGTGAAACATTCAAATATTTCCTCATCTTTATACCTTTGATTATATAGTTTGTACTGCAAAAAAGACTTAAATGACTTATTTGCTAGCTATAGTGAATCGTTTCTTACAAATCTAATTTGGCCATAACAGAGAAACTTGAGAGATATTGCCAAACTGTATGGTATAGAATCATCTTTGGACAGTATTGAAGAATACCGAAAAACATCTGGACTGCAGTCTATCACTTCTCAATGCTTTAAAGCTGCAAGGATTTCTGCACTGCTAATTGATGATGGAATACAACTAGACAAAAAACATGATCTTGAGTGGCACAAACCATTAGTTAAAGTGGTTGGCAGAATTTTGAGGATTGAACGCTTGGCTGAGAGTATTCTAGATGAAGTGGGTAATCTTTCTTTTTTAAAAGAAAGTCAGTTGAAGTCCATATTATACTGTTATACTTCACTAAGTTATGCTTACTGTTTAACTGAATGTTCTTGCTCTTTTCAGGATTCGCTAGATTCATCTCTGTGGACATTGAATTCTTTCACAAAGTCCTTTGAAGATAAGCTGAAGTCATATCCTTTTAGTTACATATGTGTATAGATATTTTGTTGATTTTGGCTAGTTTCAGAAGAACATTTTCCTCCATTGATATCCTTAACATGATAATCACAGTTGCTGGTGAGATATATGGCTTGAAATCTGTTGCTGCATACCGTAGTGGCCTCAATATCAACACAAATATCAGTGAAATAGAAGCTGAAGAGGGGCTTAGACATACAATCGATGGTAAGCATTGCAGTTGAATGGTCTCTTCTGTTTATTATAGACTAAGATGCTAATGAAGCTATCTTTGCAGCTGGAAAACCAATCCGCATAACAAATAAAAGCTTTATTGACTATATCTTCACACGCAGTTTGGAGATAGCTGTCTCTTTTGATCTACCTCTGCAAATACATACAGGGTAACCATATCTTTTGAACTGAATTAGTGCATTTAAAATTACCTCTGATAATATTGCGTGCAGATTAAAGCATTTCTTCATGAGTAGGTTTGGAGACAAGGATTTAGATTTACGTTTGTCAAATCCTCTTCACCTCCGAACAGTGCTTGAGGACAAGAGGTTTAAGAAATCCCGTATAGTTCTATTACATGCGTCGTATCCATATTCCAAGGAGGCATCTTACCTTGCATCTGTTTATTCACAGGTTTCAACTCTATCCTACTGACAACTTCAAATTCTCTTGCTTTTCAACTTATTTGTAATATCTTTGGTTCAACTTTCAGGTGTTTCTTGATTTTGGGCTTGCCATTCCGAAACTTAGTGTACATGGGATGGTATCCTCTGTTAAAGAACTCCTGGAGTTGGCTCCGTTGAAGAAGGTAATATTATTTATTAATATGGATACACGTTTATTAATATATGTCAAAGAAGCCAAATGGCATGACGAAATGTTATGCTCAACAGTTTATGGAAAACTGAACCTTTTGAGCCTATTCTTAATCCAGGTGATGTTCAGCACTGATGGCTATGCTTCACCCGAAAACTTTTACTTAGGTATGTTAATCTTGATGGACAGAAAGTGATAAAACATTAGCGTTTAGAAGTTTGAACATGTTGTAGAGTCTCACTTAGTGCCTAAACCAAAAATTCCCAGGATCTGTCAAATTACAACTTACAATCAATTTTGATATGCCCAGCTATCATTTCACCTGATTCTGTTGGCGTTAGCATAATTTTCTAAAACTTTATAGATTTTATGAGATAACCTCCTTCCCTGATTATATCTCTGTCCACAGGCGCAAAAAAGGCACGGGAAGTCATTTATTCTGTTCTACATGATGCATGCAGTGATGGTGATCTCTCAGTGCCAGAAGCTATTGAAGCAGTCCACGACATTTTTGCAAGGAATGCAGTAAACTTCTACAAGATCAATTCTGATCTAAAAAATCCTGCTAAGCCTAGCCTTAACTTGGAAACTAGTACCTCACTGACTGATGTTTCTCTTATTCGCATAATCTGGTCTGATACCTCTGGACAGCATAGATGCCGAGTGGGTCCCACTCTTAAACCCTCCTGAGATATGCATTTTCCACCAATATTACCTCATGAACTTGAAATTTGACTCGTCACATCAAAAATCATAACTTTGTGACTATTACAGGTGGTTCCTGCTAAACGCTTCAATGAGGTTACTGTCAAAAATGGGGTTGGTTTAACTTATGCAAGTATGGGAATGAGTTCGCATCTTGATGGTCCTGCTGCTGAGAGCAATCTAACAGGCACGGGTGAGATCAGACTAATTCCCGACTTGTCAACTAAATGGCAAATTCCATGGTACTATTATTCTAAAAGCACACTAAATAAATTTTATCATGCTGCTTATAGCTAGCTGAGTAATTATTGTTAATGTTAGTTTCCTTCTGAATGGGTTTTTTCGTTTATTTTTCTGGATTGTTTTTTTTTTTTCAATAGGGAAAAACGAGAAGAAATGGTCCTGGCCGATATGCATATTACACCTGGAGAAGCTTGGGAGTACTGTCCCAGAGAGGCCCTAAGGAGGGTCTCCAAAATCCTGAAAGATGAATTCAATCTGGTAAGATTATCTTCTTATTTCTTCTGATGGTTCAGTGATCAACTATAATGTTTATGATTTCTCACATAGGTAATGAATGCGGGATTCGAGAATGAGTTCTATCTCTTGAAGAGTAGTATTAGGTATTGTAGAACCGCTCTTTTCGTGCCTCTCAACCCTCTCCTATTAGATATAGATATTGTAACCCATTTGCATTCCATGTGTAGTAGTGAAGGAAAAGAAGAGTGGGTACCATTTGATTCAACACCCTATTGCTCTACAGCATCATACGATGCAGCCAGACCACTTTTTCATGAAATAGTTGCTTCTCTTGATTCGTTGAATATACCAGTGGAACAAGTAAGAACGGAACACCATTATTTGTGCTGCTAATTCATTCATTTTACTGTATATGACTTTATATATTTGACTCTTGCAAATGTTATAGTTGCATGCCGAAGCTGGGAAAGGCCAGTTTGAAATGGCTCTTGGGCACAAACCCTGCGGTCTTGCTGCTGATAACTTGATCTTCACTCGTGAAACTATAAGGTCTATTTCAAGGAAGCATGGTCTCTTGGCTACCTTCGTCCCCAAGTAAGTGTATTTTGTTGTGTAAATAGGGTTGATCATGGGCGGGCCGGTTCGGTCCTGAAGGCAAGACCGAGACCGGAATTTCGGTCTTGCCTTCTGGAGGACCGAGACTGACCTCGGCCAAAAAAGCCCGCCCGAGTCAGTCTTTCTTGATTCGGGCCGGTTTCGGTCCTGGACCGAATCTACACAAAAAAAACCCTATGAGTTCACTGTATTCTTTAGTAAAAGGCGAAGGAATAGTTCACCTCTCAAAGAAACACTATGAACTCACTGTATTCTTTAATAAATTTATCAAGATGCACCTTTTATAGAGATAGAAAATCTCTAAAATTCACATTCCTTTCGGTGTGGTATTATGAAAATCTCAAATCCACATACATTCGGTCCGAGCCGGTCCTAAACGGGCTTTCGGGAAAAAAGCCCGAGACCGAGACCGACCTTGAAGAAAAAAAACCACCCGTTCGGTCTCGGTCCTAGTCGGGCCGGTCTCGGGCCGATCTTGTCGGGAATTCGGTCCTACCGTCATTTTTTATCACCCCTATGTAAAACTATGTCATATTAGCTCGAGATCATGAAATCTGACTTGCTCCTAAAAGAAGCAAATGTGGCATACTCATGGTGCCATGTCACAAACACCCAACTAGCAAATACATTAGCAGTTCATACAAAAGTTTACATTATTTTCATTTAGTGAAACAACAATCAGTTGAAGATTGCAACCAAGTAGTTTTCATTGATCAGGTATGCATTGGATGATATTGGGTCGGGTTCTCATGTCCACGTCAGCATATGGCGGGATGGACAAAATGCCTTCATGGCATCCGATGGATCATCTCAGCATGGAATGTCCGAAATCGGGGAAGAGTTCATGGCAGGAGTTCTGCACCATCTTCCTTCAATTTTAGCATTCACCGCTCCTGTTCCTAATAGGTAAATCATTTCATTAAAATTGATTCCCTTATCTAGTTATTGCTGAAGGTTAATTACCAAAAAACAAACTGAACTTTGAAGAAAAACCAAACAGCAAACCGAACTTTTGGAATTGAGCAAACAACAAAACTACCTCAAATTTTCATCATGTTTGAACATATTTTTCAATGTTTGAGAGAGTTATTAAGTCAACATTAGTTAAAATATTCTAAGGAAAGTGTATTACGACTTAATAACTCTCTCAAACATTGAAAAATCCGTTCAAACATAATGAAAATTTGAGGTAGGTTTGTTGTTTGTTCAATTCCAAAAGTTTGGTTTGTTGTTTGTCAACAAAAAAAGTTCGGTTTGCTGTTTGATTTTTCCTCAAAGTTCGGTTTGTTTTTTGGCAATTAACCCTATTGTTGATGATATGTTTGGTTATTTTATGTAGTTACGATCGCATACAACCGAACACATGGAGTGGTGCATACCTCTGCTGGGGTAAGGAAAATAGGGAAGCACCAATACGAACAGCTTGTCCACCTGGAATAGGGAATGGCCTCGTCAGCAATTTTGAGATTAAATCTTTTGACGGGTGTGCAAACCCGCATCTCGGATTGGCAGCTATTGTTGCTGCTGGAATCGACGGTCTCAGAAGGCATCTTAAATTGCCTGAACCCATTGGTCAACTTTCCTTCATCAATTTTTAGCTAGATTGAGACATTCTCTAAATCAAGATTAATCTTGTTTTTCTATGTTGTTCGTTTATTTAAACAGATGCAAACCCATCTAGCCTTGAAGGGACGCTTCGAAGATTACCAACAGCACTATCTGAATCTTTGGAGGCTCTTCAGAATGATCAAGTCATCAAAGACTTTATTGGTGAGAAGCTTCTTGTTGCCATTACTGGGGTGCGCAAGGTAAATTTTTTTTACGGCTCATCGATATTGTTGCGTCTGCTTTTACCTACTTGCATTTCGACTTATGGTAAAAACTGAAGTGTAACATCAAACTGAAATGCGGTAAAACATTTCAACCGATTGACATAGGTTTGTAACTTTGCTTTTGCAGGCCGAGATTGAGTATTACTCAGCGAACAAGGACGCGTACAAGCAACTCATACACCGCTATTGATTAACATATATAGCCCCCCTGCAACCATCTTCAGTGTATGGAATAACGGTGCAGTTATCAAATAGATGTACTTTTCATTCACAGATGTAGAAGCTCGTGTGATCGATGTTTAATAATGTGGCTTTTCATCGCCGAGATCAGCTTCTGGCGTTGCCAAATTCTATAGTACATTTTCCATGTTATTATCAAAAGTAGGGGTGTCAAAACGGGTCATGTGTTGTCAGGGACCCTCTGATCCAAACCTGACACGTGTAATAGTATGGGTCAGTTTTTAAAACTCAAATCTGACCCGCAGAACAGAATAACCCGTCAGGAACAGTAAAGCTTGGGTTAGACTGACCCGTTCGACCTTCATGACTCGTGGGTTAGTCTGACTTGTTCGACCTACCAGTACATAGAAACCCATAAACAAACGGACCCATGAGTCAAGACTACTGACCCATGCGTCAGAATTATATATATTTAATATAATATACAATTCAGGATGAGTCATAGGTCAAGACTACTGACCCATATTTTCACGGGTCATCCATAGGTTGTGTCAAAATGACTCGTGAGTTAAAAAGTTAGGCTTGTCCAAATGAACCGGTTTGGACGAACTGGTTTGGTTCGAATCGGTTCAGCCGAACTAGTTCCAAAACCAGACCAGTATTTTTAGCCTTCAAATAGAATAGTTCAAAATAATACCAAAAATCCAGTTCGAATTGGTTCGACACGACTCGTTTTTTTATACTGGTTTATACTTAAATTTAAATCAAACCACTTTAAACCTATATAATTTTAGAACCGGTTTGAAGCAAAATCAACTAAACCGGTCTAAAATTAAACTAAACCTAGAGATGTCTTCAATAAACCAAACCTAGAGATATATTGGACTCTCGTATGTTGATGTTGGACAGGATTTTAGTCGGTTGTGGAACAGATTTTCAATCGGTTCAGTGTGTTTTTCAGTCGGTTCAGTGTTTTTTCATCCGGTTCAGTATTTTTCAGTTGGTTCAGTATTTTTTTTCAGACGGTTCAGTGTGTTGGACATGATTTTCAGCCGGTTTAGGTTCGGTTTGAACCAGATTATTTTCGAACCAAATTTGTTATTTAAAAAAACATACCAGAACAGTTCGAACCGGTTCTGAACCGGTTCGAACAAGTCCAGTTCTTTTTTCCTTAAACCAGACCAGTTTTTTTAAAAACAGAAAAATGTATTAATTTTTTTCAAACCAGACCAATTCAGTTCAGAACCGGTTCGATTCCGAACCGATTCATGAACAAGCCTATAAAAAGTCTGATCCAAACACGACCTGTGGTTGGTCACCCACGGATTTGGTCAATTTTTGATACCCTAATCAAAAATGATGAACTGTGCGTAAGGTTCCAAGTTAAACCTCTTTAGAGAAGTGAACTTTTTGGGTATTGAGGTAATAATTTATTATTGTCAGTGATATCATTACGTTTATAATTAATGAAATTTAAATCGTAGCATGTATACTTAATACATCGTTGAGCCTGTCCTAATCACTTGCAGACGACTTAAAAGTATTATACTAATCACCAATGATCACATACAGAAATTTCTCTTCATTGGATACCGAACTTGTGCGTTCATTTGGTTGACACGTCGGCTATATAGTTTACACGGCAGTCATGGTATTTTTTTTTACCGTTATGGAAGTTAACTTTTTATATGGGAGTTGTTTGCTGTTGATAAAATAAAATAGCTTTCTGAATGAGAAGGTAATTCGTGATGTAATCAAGATTATGAAATTACAAAAAGGAAAAATTAGGTAAAAAAAAGATATGTCATGCATGGTAATGGTAGCAAATGGGAGTCTATTTCTTGCGTAAATTATATTTTACTTGAAGTAATTTGTTTCTGGAAGTTATATTATTTATTACTAATTAGAGTTGTTATCAATCAACAACACATTTGGTGGGAAATATCCACTTTGGTTAACAGTAATACAACGATTCATCAACAGCATTCCTGGCAATTTAAGGGTCAAACCTGTGATGAGTTTATTGTTTTTTTAGAAAAAAAAATATTTTTCATTATTTTTTTTAGAAAAATTGAAGGCATAGAAATTTCCATATATATTTTCAAAAAATTTGGGGATGATAAAAATAAACTTTATTGTAAATAAATAAAACTCTATGAAGATATAAATCTTTAGTTCATCATATAATTACTAATTAGTGTTGGATAATCCCTTTTTATGTCTTAAAATATTTCCTAAGCTCAATTATATTTACAACATGACAATGGTCAATGCTCCCCATCCAATCACCCTTTATCTTAATTATATTCTTTAGCCAAAAATATAACACCTTTACATTAAAATCTTATTTTTATGCCTCAATTTCGAATCATAACCCCTTTACGTGTTGTGATTGTGATTGCATGGCGTGTCTTTTTTTATTTATTATTCCGTTCAAAGATAATAAAAATTAAATTAAGAATGTATTCTCTTAATATATTATAATATATTTATTTAGGGTTTGAAACTTGAAAGGTGCACCATCCTTTAATTTTCATTATCTTTAAACATAAAAATGAATTAATCAAAAGACACACGATGCCATCACAATCACAAAACATAAAGGCATGTCGAATCAAAATCAACACAACCTAGTACGACAATATACTTGTATGAGTATGTATTTGGAATAGCATGGCATAGAACCTTTTGGTTTTCTTTAATGAATGACTTGGTCGAACAACTAACTATTCCATGCCCGGCACCAAAGATAATATATATATATATATAAACTATATGTCGCTATCTATTACATATATCAGATTAGGTATTTTATTAAAGGGTTAATAACCAAAAAAACAAACAGAGAAAAAATCAAATAGCAAACTGAACTTTTTTTTGTTGACAAACAACAAATCAAACTTTAGGAATTGAGCAATCAACAAACCTACTTCAAATTTTCATTATGTTTGAATGAATTTTTCAATGTTTGAGGGAGTTATTTAGTCAACATTAATTAAAGTATTTTAAGAAAAAATTATTACGACTTCATAACTCCATCAAACATTGAAAAATTAGTTCAAACATAATGAAAATTTAAGGTAAGTTTGTTGTTTGCTAAATTTATAAAGTTTGGTTTGTTGTTTGTCAAAATAAAAAGTTCAGTTTGCTGTTTGATTTTTTTCTCAAATTTCGGTTTATTAAAAAAGAATGAAGGGGGAAAATAGAAGTAAAACCGTAAAAGAGGGAGAAATGAGAAAGAAATTGCCTATTTTTTAATGTAAATTTTAAAAATAATAAAATGGAGAAATTTGAAACTCATTATCTTGTTTACATAATACCTCATGTATAGTGAAAAAATAAAAATTTAAAAATAAAGTCCTATATCTTCCTTCCAAAGCAAAACTATAATTTTTATAATTTAGAGGAGAAGTGTAATATTTCAATTTAACATCTTTCTTTAAATTCATACCAAGGATTGTAAATTCTCATTTCAATTTAAAACGTGTAAATAATATTAAGCTGAAATCTTATTCTAAGTAAGGATTTTTACAATTTCGGAATACGATTCTTGATTTAAAAAAAAAAAAAAAGAATCATAAATATAAAGTTTAAAAAGCCTTTCCAATCCGACCAAAATTCATACAAGGAACCTTTTCAATCAAGTCTAGTTGAATTCGAGGTCTGCTATCATCGTCTTCCAAACCCGAACAAAACAACGACGCACCTCTCTTGTAGTCGCCACTACGTACCTCACAATTATCATATTGCTCCTTCGACTCAGCACTGCAATGACTCGATTGATCTCTCCAGCCTCCAGGTACTTACTCTACTTCCGTTTTCAGTTCTTCTTGTGGATGCATCTGCACTGAATCTGCGAAGGAATGGTGGACGCAAGTAGAGTAGTGTGCTCGCCGTCTGTCGTCTAAGCGTTGACTTTTCTCATGTTTCCGAATTCAATTGAATGTGTCTTTCATATGAAATTATGGTTCTTGAGGATTGGAGCATTTCGACTTCTTGTTCTTGATGCTTAGGAACTGTCGCCTTGCTTAGCTGAAAAAAAAAAAGGAATTTTCATACTTCTCATATGTGGGATTCTCAAGGTGAATCAGAAGTATTAAATTGACTTTCTATGTTGAACCTTTCAAGCAAACAGATTGAGAAAAGAAGAAGATTTTTTGCTAGAAAAGGTAGAAATCTTTGGTCGACTTTGCTTGGGAGCGGGAAAAATGGCAAGTTCTGTTACGTTTTCCAACATCAACACCTCTTTTTTACTTTCTGTATACAGATTCAACCTAAATCGTCAACCATTTTCGCATGTTTTGAAACCCAAACTACCAAACTATGTCCTTAGCTTTCAATTCCTCCTCTCTCGTTTCATAAATGCTACTTGAACATAGGAACTGTTGATCTCCAGAACCGCCTGCTGGTGCATGCATTTTTCCTTATGTCTGATTTTCGGCTACTTAGTTAACTTCAATGTGCTCTCACCTTGTTAGATGCTATTGCAACCAATTTAATAGTCATGATATTGTGTTTCTCAGCTAGATGATGGAACGAATAGCAACAAGGATGAGCCCAACTAATCCAAGGTGCAACCTCTTACAGCTTCTCTCTTAGCAAGCTTATGAGGTTATTTGAGCTGCCAAGGATCTCGTCAGAAATCAATAAACTTGGACATTTGCATGTCAGATCCGGTGGCAACCAGTGATGTTGGAGGAACCCTTTCTCATGCAGACAGAACTCGATCTCTCGATATCACTCTGTTTGATGACAATAATACCTTGTCAAACGATGCTACAATTTCAGAAACTGGTGGTTTCAGAGTTGGAAACATTAGCCTATCCAATGGCGAATCTTTTTCCGGGTCACTCCTCAGGAACTTGCCGGAGAGTTTTGGAAAGTATGTCTGGTCAGACGGTTGTGTATATGAAGGAGAATGGAGATTGGGGATGAAGCATGGAAATGGGAAAATCAGTTGGGCCTCTGGAGCTACTTATGAAGGAGAATTGTCTGGTGGTTATATGCATGGTACAGGGACGTACATTGGGTGTGACAAATTATCATACCGAGGTCGATGGAGACTAAATTTAAAACATGGATTAGGGTACCAAGTTTATGGGAATGGAGACATTTTTGACGGTTCTTGGATACAAGGAAAACCCGAAGGACCTGGAAAGTATACTTGGGGTAATGGTAATGTCTATACTGGTAACATGAAAGGAGGCAAAATGTCAGGCAAAGGAACTCTTGTTTGGACCAATGGTGATTCTTTTGAAGGGAACTTTTTAAATGGAATGATGCACGGATTTGGAATTTATACATGGAGTGATGGGGGTTGCTATGTTGGAACTTGGACACGTGGTTTGAAGGATGGAAAAGGGTCTTTCTATCCAAAAGGTAGTCGACTTCCGCCTGGGCAAGAACTGTATCTAAGTGCTCTTAGAAAAAGAGGGCTCTTGCCTGATGCGAAAAGGAAAAATCATGCACATATTCATCATGCTTCGTCAGTAGATATGGGGAATGTAAAGATAGTAGAGAATCATGGGTCACGTTGTAATTCTTCATCCAAGAGTAACCTTTTGAATTTGGAGGAGTCACGCAATAAAAATGTTTCCTTGGAGAGACGTTGGAGCCTTGAGGTATCTATTGAAAAAGTGATTGGAGATAATTCATTGACGGGCTTATCTGAATTTGAATTAGATGGTGGAGCAAGCATGAGTAGTGAAATGAACATTCCGATACTAGAAAGAGAGTATACGCAAGGTGTGTTGATTAGTGAGCTTGTTCTTTGTAATGGGTTTTCACCTACATCTAGAAGAGCAAAACGGCAGCAAAAGAAACTTGCTAAAGAAGTTAAGAGGATCGGTGAAGCAATTCTTAAGGGGCACAAAAGCTATGATCTGATGTTGTGTTTGCAGCTAGGGATTAGGTATATTTAACTCTTTTACAGATCAACTTTGCCCCGTATCTGCATTCATTAAACCTTACCATGCTTCCTTCAAGATGTCATAAAAAATGGTTACAGCTTGATCATATGTAGCATTATAAATTCGTTGTGTTGAGTATTTGGTTTTTATCTAATAACAGGATATTTTCAGGTATACTGTTGGGAAAATTACGCCGATACAGAAAAGAGAAGTTAGAACATCTGATTTTGGTCCTCAGGCTAGCTTCTGGATGAACTTCCCTAAAGATGGATCACAGTTGACACCTCCTCATCAATCAGAAGATTTCAAATGGAAAGACTACTGCCCTATGGTTTTCAGGTAGTAGTTTGCTGCTCTAAAGTATGTGCAAATGCATACTTTATCTCCTCAGCTTTTTAATTAGCCAAGCAGATTTGTCAGTGAGGAATTGCTACTTTGCACTTCATGCAGGAACTTGAGGGAGATGTTCAAAATCGATGCGGCTGATTACATGATCTCCATTTGTGGAAACGATGCCTTGAGGGAACTTTCTTCTCCTGGGAAAAGTGGCAGTGTCTTTTTCTTATCTCAAGATGATCGTTTCATGATTAAAACTCTCCGAAAGTCTGAAGTAAATGTATGCCATCTTTTTCTTTTTGTTCTTTGCTGATTGTTAACTCTTATGTTCTGGTGTCTTATTATCTTCTGCTGCTAGGTTCTTCTGCGAATGCTTCCCAAGTATTATAATCATGTGCGGTCATATGATAATACACTGATCACCAAGTTCTTTGGTCTTCATAGGATAATACCATCCAGTGGACAAAGGGTAAGTTTATTAATACCTCCATAATCTTTGGTGTTCTTATTATAACGTGTCACAATTTTCTAGAGAATCTGAAAGAATTGTTTTTTATTCTTCCTGAATTCAGTTCTGTTTTGTGGTGATGGGAAACATGTTCTGCACAGAACTGAGGATCCATAGAAGATTCGATTTGAAGGGTTCTTCTCTTGGTCGCTCAGCAGATAAGGTGGAAATCGATGAGAATACAATACTCAAAGATTTAGATCTAAATTATGCCTTCTACTTGGAACCTTCATGGCGAGATGCTTTAATGCAGTAAGCCCTCACCTCCTTAACAGTTGCTTGATTCATATTTAGTCAAACTGATAAATTATAATGAACATATTCAGCTACTGCAAAATGGTCAGTTTAAATTGTATTGATTATGTTGTTTGTATACTCTTACAGGCAAATTGAAATTGATTCTAAGTTTCTAGAAGAAGAACACATAATGGATTACAGCCTTTTACTGGGTGTCCATTATCGAGCTCCTCAGCACTTGAGATCTCTCATGTCAAACAGACATAGCATGAGATCTGATGGATTGGGAGTTCTTACTGAGGAAGGTGAGCTCGATAATTAAACAACACCCACCTCCAGTTTTTGATTGAAAAAACACTATAGAGATAATCTTAAAAGAGTTCTCAATTGAAGAAAGAAATGACCTTCATTTCCATGATTGGATGATGAACCAATATACAGATACTATAGAAGATGAAAACTATCCTCAGGGTCTAGTTTTGGTTCCTCGAGGAGGCGATGATGGAGTTGTTGCTGTGGGCCCCCACATTAGAGGCAGACGACTTAGAGCTTATGGCAATGAAGAGGTCGATCTCCTCCTCCCCGGGACAGCACGGTATCAATTCCTTTCCTTAGCATCTCAAACTTTGCAAAATGCGGTGACACGGAATGCTGCCTGATTTTGAAAATGAGAAGTGTTTAGTTGTAAATAAATTTTGATTTTTTTTCACCTCAGTTTCATAAATTTGATGCAGACTCCAAATCCAGCTCGGAGTGAATATGCCAGCAAGGGCCGAGCAAATCCCAGGAAAGGAAGAGAAGCAGATGTTCCATCCATCGTACGATGTTGTGCTTTACTTAGGCATCATCGACATCTTGCAAGACTACAACATGTTCAAGAAAATCGAACACGCCTGCAAGTCCTTCCAATTCGACTCCCTGTCCATATCTGCAGTGGACCCCACATTCTACTCCAACCGATTCCTCAAGTTCATTCAGAAGGTATTTCCCCCAAATACTTGAGTCCCCCCACTAGGAACCCTCCCCATTTGTACATACACATTCAAAAAGTTGTAGTTGGGTCTGACTGATGAAGCTTCTGAGTTTGAACTTACTCTCTTCTTTCAATTTAGGAACTTACATCTATCTGTACCGATTAAAATATACTTTTTGGGGTTGCTTCTCTTTTGTGAAGCTTGTGAATGGTGTGTGTGTGTGTATGTATATGTATATATGTATATGTTGAAATGGAGAAGTCTCCGGAATCAGTTGAACGATTTGGTGGTTATTGCTTGTGCCATGTACCTGTCTGTGTAGTCTGCTCTCTTATTCAGTTACATTCTCAGACTGTACGATGAGCGAAATGGAAAACTGATGTGAAGCTTGAGGCAAAAAGAAGCATTGATTTTATTCAAACAAAATGATAGTTTACGGTGGGATAAAGTTCCGATTTAAAACAAACAATAATAAAATGGGATAATTATAAAAAAAAAAACGAACTTTAAGAAAAAAACTAAATAACAATTTATTTTTTTTGACAAACAACAAACCAAACTTTTGGAATTGAGCAAACAACAAACCTACCTCAAATTTTCATTACGTTTGACTTAATAACTCTCTCAAACATTGAAAAATCTGCTAAAATATGATGAAAATTTGAAGTAGGTTTGCTGTTTGCTTAATTCCAAAAGTTTGGTTTGTTGTTTGTCAACAAAAAAAATTCGGTTTGCTGATTGATTTTTCATGAAAGTTCAGTGTTTTTTTGGTAATTAACCCTAATAATACACTTTCCTCATAATACTTTAACTAATGTTGACTTAATAACTCTCTCAAACATTGAAAAATCTGTTCAAACATGATGAAAATTTGAAGTAGTTTTGTTGTTTACTCAATTCCAAAAGTTTAGTTTGTTGTTTGTCAACAAAAAAAGTTCGGTTTGCTGATTGGTTTTTCCTGAAAGTTCAGTTATTTTTTGGTAATTAACCCTAATAATACAATTTCCTCATAATACTTTAACTAATGTTGACTTAATAACTCTCTCAAATATTAAAAAATCTGTTCAAACATGATGAAAATTTGAAGTAGGTTTGTTGTTTGGTCAATTTCAAAAGTTTGGTTTGTTGTTTGTCAATAAAAAAAATTCGATTTGCTGTTTGGTTTTTGCTGAAAGTTCAATTTGTTTTTTTTATAATTAACCCTAATAAAAAATAATATAAGTTTGAGTTTGCAGAAATTAAGAACCACTTGACTGAGGCAACATCAAGCAAACTTAATAGAGTTTGCCAACTGTATTAGGCTATTAATTAATGTTCAACAATCTTGCTTGATTTTTAAATTTTATTATTCCAAAATGTATTTAATTACAACTTTAAAATATATATATATATATATGTCGGTCGATTTACAGAGGGGACCTCGTGTGACTCTTTGTGCACAAAAGTTGACCCAAATTACCGAGCCTTCAAAATATCACTGATCTTACTACAAGATTTGGACATCCTCTGTGTCCTGTTCAAGTCATCCAAATTCTTCGCTCCTTCCAAGAAAAGAAAGAACAAGTAACAGAGGCAGGTGGATGGATCCGAAAGGGACACAATGAAAAGGTTGATAGAAAACGGCGTCGAAGGAGTCTGTAACGCAAGGAATATAACACGTATCATTATCACTTGGTCTCTCTCCGTAGCTGATTTCTTTAGCTTCTCTCTCTTAACATCATTTGATTCCTCACTGCCTTTTCCTCTTCCTCTTCCCTTTCCCTTTCCCTTCTCCCCCTTCCATTGTTTTGCTTTACAAGGAGGACAAGAAGAAGAATTACAAGGATCCCTTCATTATATAATGCAGAGACCCCTCATTATATATAAATCCCTTTAAAGTTTCAAACTTTAGCATTGGCTGAATCAAGAACCCAGAAATTGGAAATGGGTTCATCTTCAGGGCAAGGAAGTAGCAATTATGATCTGTCTTTCAAGATCCTACTCATCGGAGATTCTGGGGTTGGTAAAAGCAGCCTCCTTGTCAGCTTTATCTCTTCTTCCGTCCAAGATCTTGCACCTACCATTGGTACTTTCTTCTTTATTTTACTGTAATTTCACCTATTTTTCAAAATTGAAGCTGACAAGGTATTAAATCTATGAAAAGAAAATTCCAAATTATTTATCTTGATTAAATGATTAGTTGCTTCATAGTTGTGGTTGTTCTTTGTCTAATTCAGCTTAATGTTTTCCGACTTATAGAGTTGATCTTAGAATATATTTTTTTTATCGAGGATGGTTTAGATTTTCGTCATGCTTCATGCTTGTTATTGATCTGATAATTATTAATAGCATGTAATAAGATTATTCAGTGCATGTCCTGGTTTTGGATCCGTACAGGAGTGGATTTCAAGATCAAACACCTCACAGTTGGTGGGAAGAAGCTGAAGCTTACTATTTGGGACACTGGTAACTGAAGCAACCTTATTTCTGTCTGGTAGTTGTTTGTTCAAGAATCCATGATTCTTTTTCTTTGGGACAAGTTTCAAGAATGCTGACTGACCTGGAAAAGTGAATTTCTTGTCTTCAGTTTATTGATCTTGTTCCCTACAATGTGAACATGCATTAACAAGGTTACAATAAAGCTTTGGTGGTAGAAATCAGTTGCAATTTGGTTTGAAAATATTTTATCAAAACATATCCATAGCAACTACTTGGTATAGTGAGGTTAGCTCTTTCATACATCATCTACTCTACCAACTTCTTGTTGGTACGTCTCTTTTTTTTACCTAACTTGCCATTTCTGCTACATTTTGCCACTTTCTACTGCCAGAAGAGTAATGCCAGTGACCTTCTTTGTTTAACTTTTGAGTAAGATTTCATATTAATGCATCGTTTTTTATATCCGAGTGCAGCTGGTCAAGAGAGGTTCCGAACCTTGACGAGCTCATACTACAGAAATGCTCAAGGAATCATGCTTGGTATGCTGTAAAGATTTCAGTTTGATAATTATGAGCATATATAAACTTATAAAAACTTGAATTCATATGAAATTACTAAGTCAATGGTTGTTTGTATATGTTTTAGTGTACGATGTGACACGGAGAGAGACATTCACAAACTTATCGGATGTATGGGCTAAAGAAGTGGAGCTCTATTCTACTAACCAAGACTGTGTAAAGATGCTTGTTGGAAACAAAGTTGACCGTGTACGTACTTTCATCACTTTCTGTTTAATTTTCAAGCAATTGTAATGTTTCTAGGATGGTATCTTGAAGCACAAGGTATTGAAGACTGAACACGAAAAAACTTAATTTTTTTTGTTATCTCATTTTGTAGGATTCTGAAAAGGCCGTGAGCACAGAAGAGGGAGTCGCTCTAGCAAAAGAGCTTGGAAGTCTGTTTCTTGAATGTAGTGCAAAAACTAGAGCAAATGTAGAGCAGTGCTTTGAAGAGCTTGCATTGAAGGTATTCATCATTTTTTTGAGGGATAATTATAAAAAAAAAAAAGAACTTTGAGGAAAAAATAAACAGCAAACCAAACTTTTGGAATTGAGCCATCAACAAACGTACCTTAAATTTTCATTATGTCTGAACGGATTTTTCAATATTTGAGTGAGTTATTAAGTCGTAATACTCTTTCCTTAGAATACTTCAACTAATGTTGACTTAATAACTTCCTCAAATATTGAAAAATCAGTTCAAACATAATAAAAATTTGAGATAGGGTTGTTGATTGTTCAATTCCAAAAGTTTGGTTTGTTGTTTGTCAACAAAAAAAAGTTTGGTTTGCTGTTTGGTTTTTCATCAAAGTTCGGTTTGTTTTTTGATTATTAACCCTTTTTTTTATCGTTTTTTCGGGTTAATATAATTATTATTAAAGTGCATAACCTATCTTTGGACCCAGATCATGGAGATTCCTAGTCTCCTACAGGAAGGATCTAATGTTAATAAGCGCAACATTATGAAGCAAAAACAAGAAGCACAACAACCTGCCATGGGCGGCTGCTGCTCTTAATGATAGGCTGCAATATAGAATTATCCAAGCTTCATCACGTAACCAGACGGATTGATTGTATATCATAATTCTTCTCTTCTTCTTCTTTACTGTTATCCAATTCTCTATATTTTTTCAGTAAGTGTCTTCTCTATGCACCATTATTTTAATAATATTGCTGGGCCCTGAATTTATCTTATCATATATTAAGCAAGTTTAGTTCGGCTAAATTGATATCATGATTGTTTTTTCTTGTCAACCCACATTGAAATCAAAATCCAAAATTTAAGAACACTCTGCATATAGTTCAACTCAATGTATACTCATTTTTGGGTTTCAATAACTAACAAATCAATATAAAAGAACACTCTGCATAGATTTGATAAACCTGGCTATGACCCAAAATTATGATATGCCATATGACTATCGAGCTTGAAGGTGAGTTTACAACCCGGAATTTCTATTGGCATGCCATTGCACTAGTAGCAGCATCAAGAAGTCGTTTTGCTTCAGAGTCTTGATCAGAGAGCTCCCCTGGTGTCTGACAAGAATGATAGCTAAGTTCAATAGCCGACTGTAAAAATGGTGTGCTAAGGAGAAGTCGTTGTAAAAAATAAACCTTTCCATAAGTATTTCTCTTAGTAGGATCAGCTCCAGAGGCTAGCAGTACCCTTACAACGTCTACATGGTGCCCTCGGGCTGCATGGTGAAGTGGTTGAAGAACAAAACACATTTACCATAGAGATTAATTTCAGAAGTAAAACATTTCAACACGAGATATTTTTTCTTCTACTTACTGTATCTTCTTCCTCATCAACAGTTTGTAACATCCTCCCACATTCTGAGTTGGTGGCTCTGTTTAAGAGCAACTGTACAGTATCGACGTATCCTGTACAAGAGAGGCTCCCATTAACATACAATATAACCTTTCAAAGTTTGAGTAAAATGCCAAAACTTTCATAATAAGATGATGATGGTTTACAACTACAAGAGCCCTACCACCAGCACATGCATCATGCAGAACGACTGCACCATCTTCATCCTTGGCCTCTATATTAGCTCCTCTCTCCAGTAGTAACTACACCATTATAACAGCTCGAATCACATATAATTGGATGGATGATTAAGAAAAGGAATTAGGGTTAGTGTCGATCCAGCAAACCTGCACACAAGATAAATGACCATAAAGGCAGGCTAGATGGAGAGCTGTATCACCATCTTCAACAGGTTCATCAATATTACCATTCAAGTTATCTACACAAAAGTAGCAGAGCAAATTTAGCTTAAGAGAGCGCAAACAGCAGAAGGTTCTTCAGGTAGGTCAACCTAAACTATATCATGTATCTATCAGGTGTGGACACTGCAGAACTTCAACATATATTCATTTTACTTGCTCTCAAGCAAAGAAAGGATAAACTCTATTATATAGAATCATAGATTGTATCTAGGAAAGCGCTTCTCTAAACCCCATAGTCGTTTTCCCCGTGTTTTGATTTCCACGTCTGAGGCCTTTATCAATCTTATAATGCTCACATAAAATAAAGTTGCTTACTCTACTCAGCTTCCTGAATCATGACGACACAACTATGTTCAAGATTACTATTTATAACACATCGTCTTGATCAAGAAACTATTGCTGAGATTCTGAATTTCAACGTTCCGAAAAGTGGATTCTCCAAAGCTTCAACCTTATCCCTATATCAAGTTACAGTGTTCTTGCTCAAATGATCAAATAAAAAATTAGCTGATTCTTCATCAAATTGTCCTCCATCAACAAGTAACTGATCTGATCATGCACTAGATATTAATGCGAACCTCATTTTCCAAGAAAGACAGATATATGTTGATCGACAAACGCCATACCAAGTCAAATAGGTAATTTCTGCTCAAATCAACCATGGAATTAAACCACCAAGTAGGGGTGAACAGACCTAGAGCAACGCGGAGAGCCTCGAAGTCACCACCGTGGACGGCGGCAGATAGTTCGCGTAGGTGGGGAGGAGTGTCTGAGTCGATATCAGCTAGGTCTTCTTCCAAAAGAGCATAGTTTTGCTGGCCTTCTTCTTCTTCGTCGTCTTCATTCAGCCCGCTGCGTCTCCTCGGAACCGCCATCTTCAGCTTCAATCTCGCTGAACCTGCTGCGCTGCCACCGCAGTAGGACTACAGAGAAACTTCGGAAATACAGTGCTGAAGAAGAGTCATTGACATTCATTACCTTCCCTATGGGCTTCATAAGCCCAAACCTCGTTTCAAAATTTGGAGGGCCTGGCCCATAACGGAGTAAATCTGGGTTTCACAAATATTAGGTACTATGTAATTTAATCGATTATATTTTTTTATCACTAATTAATTTTAGTATAAGATTATTATTTGTATAAACTGTTGCTCTTTATTTGTATATCCAATGATAAATTAATCACAGCAATTAGGAAAGTAAGAGTTAATTAAATTGCTACTTAGCTAATTAAGCTAGTAATAGCAATCGATCAATGGCGAAGCAGAGAAGACAATGACTTTCTGCTTCGGGGCCGATAAACTCTGTACAGACGATTCTCTATCTTCAGGGGCAGGAAGATTTAGATCCAAATGAAGACCATTCTTTGGTTTCTTCGCTTCGTACCGTTCGAAATTGATGCTCATAGTGCTCCCTGAACCTACAATTGTAACAGGTGCTGCAGATATGACTGTTCTATGCCGCCGCATATGGCCACCTAGGGCTTGACCCGACGTGAACCCAGCGCCACAGATGGCGCATTCATGAAGCCTGGATTTACCACCACCATGCAAAACCCTAGTTGGCATTTGCAGAGATAGGGTTGTGTTAGGGTTGACTATTTGGTTAACGCGATCACCTTCCCCTAAGGCTACCACTTTCTTATCGTCCACGTTAATGGCCTTGGGTTTCCGGTGGCTTGCACGGTGACCGCCCAAAGCTTGGAACGTTGGGAAGCTTCGGTTACACGTTTTGCACTGGTAAGACTCCATGATCCCTCCGACAACTTTGCCCCGTGGAGCGGTGGTGGGATCTGAAGAAGAAGAGATTGACTGCTTTGTTCTATGGCCTTGTGCTAGGAGCATCAGACAGTTGGCCATGTCTTCTTCTTCGTCTTCGGAGCTTCGCGCGTGTAGTTCATTGGAGGATGGAGGAGATACTGTTCCAAGGTTGCCGAAGGTGGTATGGTCTTGGAGAACGGTGCTTGAGGAACTGCAAGCCATGGACAAGGTGAGGAGTGATGGGGTCCGTTGCCGCTTGGTGCGCTTGCCCTTGACGATGGACTGTGTTTGATTCTCCATGCAGAGAAAGACTTGGTCGCTGGACTCAACCATGTCGAGAGAGACGAAAATAAATGTGTGTATGTAGATGTGGTGTATATATAGATAGAGTATAAGTGATATTAAAGTTGCAGAGAGAAAAGGAAGAAGGTAAGTTGTCAGTTGAGTCTAAAAAAGGGTTTGTTAAGAGTGACGCGCTTGCCAACCTCGCATTTCCAACCTTGGAAGTTACATATATGCATATATATATATATATATACATAATAGTATAATACATATATAGTGAATATTTAATCGAAAATGTGTGACAATGCAGAAAAGGATGTGCAAGTTTGAGGAGAACATGAATAATGTGTAGAGAGAGAGAGAGATTCGTTTGTCTTTGAAGCGAAGCCAATGATTGACGGTTGGATTGGACAGCAAGGCTAGAATGTAATGCTTGCAACGGGTCGGTTTTGGAGGCATATCCGAGACCGAGATCAAAATTTCGGTATTGACATCTGGAAGACCGACTCTTGTAAAAAAAATATTTGAGTCTGTATTGCTTGACTCAGGCCGGTATCAGTCTTGTACCGAATTTTTTTTGTCAAATAAATCAATTGGATTGGCAAAAAAAAAATCATCAAAGTTTTGGTCTTGATCCTGCTAGCTTCTCATCTTCTATCACACTTCCCTTATGGAACCGATTCAAGAGTTGTTGAATGCTTCAAGGTCATGAATTACTAGTGTTCCAAGGGTTACGCCATGAATTTCTAAGGTTTCCTTCAAGCTCGTTCCGGTCCTAGTCGGATTTTTTGGGGGAAACATGAGACCAAGCTCAGTCTTGAAGGAAAAAAAAAACGTCCGCTAAGTCTCGATTCTAGTCAGGCTGGTTTTGTCGGGAATTCGATTCAGACAATTGTTTTTTATTACCCCCTACTTCAACCGCACTCTTGCCTCCATTTCCAGTCATTTGCCTCTAACTATCCACCTTCTGGTGCATGATCTACCTACAAAAAACTTTCCTTTTCATCCGAATAGTAATTTTTGGGGGTTGGCGTAGTAATAATCAGTAATCGAGTGTAACATCTTTTGGATGAAACATTCATGTAGCTGTATATATCATGGTGGATGATTGTAAACCCTAAATGACGTCGACTGTAAATAGAACTAATAAATCATGATAGGCGTTGCCACCTGGATGAGTTGACTTTGACACTTTTTAGTTTTATGATCACTAGCATGACTTTTTAGTCCATCTCAAGTATAATTAAATTTATGTTTGGTAATTAATAATTATGATGAGTGTAGATTATAGTTGAATTTAACGAAAGACTTGTATTTTATATAATACATTTTCTCTGTATACATAAAATCTATACAACTTGAGATGTTTTCTATATCTATCTACACAAATTGTATTGACTGGACAAGTTAAATCAAGAGGGATGATGACTTGATTCTTTGCGTCCGGAGACGGGGTTTGTGAGAGGCACGTCATTGGAATTCTCCGACCGGGGATTGTTCGACAACTTAGAATACATGTCCCAAACGCAACGCACCAACACAACACCTCTCTCTCTCTCTCTCTCTCTCTCTCTATATATATATATATATATATATCTTCATGAATTAGTCAATCTTCATATGAAATCTATACCACTAAGTCTCCATTCCTCTCTAAACTCAACTATAACCACATAATATATTTATATAGTAAACAACAAAGTAATTCTAATGATGATTTGTGAAGAAGACAATGAATAGTCATCATATTTGATATATATATAAAAAATAGGTTTTGTATTTGATATATGTATAAGCAGGACGAAGCTACTTGAGGCCTAGGGGCAACCTCTTAACTTTTAATTATGTGTAAATTTGACCATAAAAAATGCAATAATTTTCAATTTAGCTCATTTGAAGTATATATTGTCCCCACTGAAATTTTTTTAGTTCAACTATTTATTTTTTCTCTAATATTTTTTCCGACTCGATAATTTTTCTGGATTCGTCTATGTATAATACCTAATATTTGTCGGTCAATTCGTAGTACTATACAAAAGTTTCTGGGCTTTGTTTCATAGGCTATAAACTGGAAGATACGTGGTGGAACAACTAAGCGGCGCATCCAGATGCGTGTACAGAGACGAAGATATTAAGGCATGTTTCCAAGTTCACTCAGCCATTTTTTTATAAGTTTGATTTTAATTAAAAAAAAAAAAGGTTGGTATATTTTTAAATATATCTTAATACACTTTTATAAATTAATATTAGGTAAAATAAGATATGGCACCCTAAATTATGATTTTAATTTTTTCCCTTAATGTTTGGTTGAATTAATCCTAATTTTGATTGGAGCTCGATTGACCTCATAATTGAGGGAGATTGGGTTTAGGTAGTAATTAGACAGAGTCGTCCACCTATGAAGAGTAAGTTTAGATTAAGACTTAGATTTGACCCCCTTAATTGTGGCTCAATTTTTTTTTTGACCAAGATAATTGTGGCTCAATTAGGTTACACTTGAATCGGTATTCTATTATTTTTATAATTTTCAAAATTTATTATATTAAATTTGAATAAAAATTTGACAAAAGGGACAAAATAATTTTTTTAATTAAATCATGAAATATTAAGTTATTAAACAACTCAAACTTTAGACAAATATTAAGTTATTAATATTTGTGAAATATCACTAAAATATCAACTCGAGTACGTGTACGTCATGCTGTTAATGTACCATCATAAGTCTCATCATCCCACGTCGTATGGTATTTATTATTTAACTGTCGACAAGACTTCTATATGGCCACGGAGTACTTCATTATAAGAAAGCAATTAATTTTAATCCTAATAATCATAAAATAAAAATAAAATAAAAACTTTCTAAAAATTCTCTGCAATTAGTTTTAAAAGTATGACTAAATTTGAAACATACCTCAAAACTACATCCTTTTATCTATGATTTACCCTATTAATTATCATAATGTATTACAATTATACCCATACCATAATGTGGGAAAATTAAATTTCAAATTTTGGCAAGTACTTATTTATTGATGAAGGCTGACAATGATTCTAGGGTTTTTATTTTATGCCACCTGATAGCAACTTTTTTGGGGTTGGTTCATTATTATGATTGGATTGGTAACGGTCCACATCAAAAGCTCATTTTTCTTTCGGCCAATATTAGGAATTTAAAGAGAGATAGGAATCCAAATAAGCGTCTATTCAGTAATGGGTTATCGTAAATAAATGTGTTCCACTAATATTGCATTGGTGGATGACTGAAATATCTAAAGATTACCCAACTGTGGTTGTTATTAGGGGTGTCAAAAATTGACTTATCTCGTGGGTGATCCGTCCACGGGTCGTGTTTGGGTCAAACTTTTTGAATCACGGGTAATTTTGATACGATCCATGAATGACCTGTGAAAACACGGAGTAGTTTGAGTCAGTAGTCTTGACTCATGGGTCAACCCATGACCCGTGAAAACACGGAGTAGTTCCAAATTGTATGTTATATTAAATATATATAATTCTAACTCATAGCCCAGTAGTTTTGACTCATGGGTTAGTAATATTGATTCATGAGTCAGTTTGTTTCTGAATTTTTATGTACTGGTGGGTCGAACTAGTCAGAATGACCCACGAGTTATGGAGGTCAGACGGGTCATTCTGACCCGGGTTGACCCACCAACCCGCGCATATCAAGTTTGAGTTTCAAAAATTGACTTGTACTATTACACGAGTTAGGTTTGGGTCAGAGAATCACTAACACGACTCATGGGTCGACCTATGATCCGTTTTGACACCCATATTTGTTACCTAATACCCACTATACTGAAGCTCCCACTAGGGAATCACAGCTTAGGATTGAGAGGTCGGTCTTAAATCCCATGACAGTGTTTTGAATATTCGAAACATTTCTCCAGTATATCACACTCAAGTTGTGGTGAGATGAAGGAAATAAATGCAGTACTGTACATATGTACTAAAATCTTCATCGAATCGAAGGATGACGAACTGATCTATGATCCCCATAATCCGGTCCAGATAGAGGTGGCGGTGGGACCAAACCAGATGTGTTACAGCTGTCACTTGGGTCATTTATCTGACCTCTCCAGCCTGGCTAACATGGACGGACACACACCTCTACTCTTTCCTCCAATCACGGTCACGGGATCATGATTTTCATTTTTGGGATCATGAAATCAAAATTTAATGAAAAAACAAATAATGAGAGAAATATAAGGAACACTACCCATTCGTTTTACTAGATTAATTTCAGTAAAAATATTATAATGAAATATTAAACCTTATACAATTGGTCTGTACTAGTGCAGATACATTTTGTTTTGCCAAGTATTTTGTCCTAACTCCTAAAGAGCTCATTAGAAGAGTAACACTTTAAATTAATAACATTTATTCGCATGTAATTAACCATAAGAGTTCTTAATGTTGGCCATAAAAATAATTATATTCTGAGAAACGTGGAGTAGTTACTTATTAGAGGATAAGAATGGAAGAATCCAGAAAACTTGTTCAGTGGGGGCAAGCATTATAGTAAAACATGTAGTTGAATTAAAAAAAATTCAGCGGGGATAAATGTATAATTTAAAAAAACTAAATTGAAAATTATTGTATTTTTTAGGTCAAAATTACACCAAGTTAAAAGTTGAGGGGCAATTGCCCTAGCTCCTTATTGCCTTCGTCCCTAGTAAAAAGAGTGTTCCTGTGCTAATAGTAGGTATGGGGTGATATATACAGAAAATTGAAATGGTCCCTGTGTTTTCCTTTTGGGTAGTTGATCACGATAAGGATAGGGATGGAGAAATTAGATCATAGTAAGGAGTTTTTTTTTTTTTTTTTTAAGTATGGACATTTATAATTTATTTAATTTTTATGTACAACTTTTCCAATAATGAATCCTCATTTTTTAAAATTCTGTATTTGTGACTGCATGGAGTGTTTTGATCACTGCATGTCTTGTGGTTCAATATTCCTGAGACCAACCCGCCCCTGTCAAAAAATTTAATATTGAACTATAGGAAGACCTTACTTTGTATATTTGGATTTGTGTATATATTTGCTTTAAAGCGTATATAAGTTTGACATTAACGGATCCCGTTTCTAAATAAATTTATACTTTTAGACACGATTAACGACTTATACTATACGTTTAGACACGGGACATGTTTAGACACGACACTTAAGATTTATCCGTTTAGACACGAGACATGTTTAGACACGACACGATTAATGACACGACACGATTGCCACCCCACAGTCAAATGGTTGTGATTAGATCTGTCAAAAGAATATAGAGTCTTTGCCTTTTAAGCTTCGTTGGATTCCATTAATGGATGATTTGAATGCAGTTTCGTTTGGTCGATTCTAGAAATGAAAGTTGATCGACAACGTGACAAATCTTGTCCTCGATCGGAATACCAATATTTATCCCATTTCGTGGATAGACATTAGACACATAACATGCACGTATTTAAAAAATGATGTAAAATCAGGAATTTGTTTAGGAGATTATATACCTGTTGAACTAACATTCATCGTCTAAAGTAAATCTATCATCTTCCTCACCATGTGACTGACCTGCAGATCTCCATGTTCAAACTTTTGAACTAGCTGGGTTGGGCTTGAGTATGGCATCAAGACCAAAACCTAGCTAAAGAACTAATAAACTATAGTTTCTAAGGTTAAATAGCAAGTAGCTAACTGAACTTTGGACGTTTTGCAACGAACTACCCGAACTTTGAAAATTAGAGTAATACACTAAAAAGAAAATATGTACGTAACTTATTTTAGAAATAGTACATTTGATGTTTTGTTAAAAAAAATGTGATTTTTAGATCAAATATATTACATTACCATATATGTATATATTATATTATTTTCACATGTAGCCACCATACTAAAAGCCTAAATCAGGCAAAATGATCGAAATACAGAAGAGTCAACATAATAATGTTTTTCATTTTGTTATTTTCTCAATAACACTTGCAATTTTATTTTTCAGACATTTTATCCCAATCTCCCATTTTCCAAATATATATAATATTAGTTTAAGTGCCTACTTTATTCAGTGCCGAATATTACTTAGTAATAAAGCTCTGGAAATCAACGAATATTACTATAATTTTCAGACATTTGAGAGGTAACAAAACTTTTTGGGACTTTTTTTATTAACTTAATATTTTAATAAATCAATAATTGCATAAATTATTTATTTGTTTGGTCAGAGTAAATATTATTCGTTAATTAACATGTAATTTATATAATGTTTTATCGGGAGGAATTCACTGTAATGCGCGCAAGACAAAATATTTACTACAGAAAAAAAAATTCCGTCTAGCTTATCCGAAACGGACACGTGTCATCTCTACGACCCCTCCGACCCCATCGGGAAGTCGGATAGTGATGACTGGTAGCTAGCCTTAGCCAGTCACTAAAAAAGGAGAAACCCCAACAATAATTGATTTTTGTATTCGATTACACGCTGTCCACGAATTATGTTCCTATAAATTATTTTCTATTTCCCAGATGCTCACCGGCAACGGGTATCAGCCGGTCATCTTCACCTCCATTTAACCCGTGTCTGCGATAGCTGCGAAGTGGACAACAAAAACTCTTAGCCTTCAGTTCACTGCTTCACTCTCCCACTCCGACAAGAGAAGAGAACCCACAGCACGCCATGCCGATCAGAAACATAGCCATCGGCCGCCCGGAGGAGGCTTACCACCCTGACGCCCTCAAGGCGGCACTGGCCGAGTTCTTCTCGACCCTTATCTTCGTCTTTGCCGGCGAGGGTTCTGGCATGGCCTTCAACAAGCTCACCGACAATGGCTCCACCACCCCGGCTGGCCTAGTCGCCGCTGCCCTCGCCCACGGATTCGCTCTCTTCGTTGCCGTCTCCGTCGGCGCCAACATCTCCGGCGGCCACGTGAACCCCGCCGTCACCTTCGGTGCATTTGTTGGAGGTAACATCACCCTCCTCCGTGGCATCCTGTACTGGATCGCCCAGCTCCTCGGATCCACCGTCGCTTGCTTGTTACTTAAGTTCGCCACCGGTGGCTTGGTACGTAACATTTATTGCAAATGTTTATGGGTATTTTTTTGGGTGGTACGTCGAAAAAGACCAAAGCCCTAGTAATCTTAATATATTATTTATCTTCATTTTTTTAGACAACCTCGGCATTTGCTCTATCCTCTGGAGTCGGTGTCTGGAACGCGTTCGTGTTCGAGATCGTGATGACCTTTGGTCTAGTCTACACAGTCTACGCCACCGCCGTTGACCCGAAGAAGGGCAACATCGGAATTATCGCCCCCCTGGCCATCGGTTTCATTGTCGGAGCCAACATCTTAGCGGGTGGAGCCTTCGACGGAGCGTCCATGAACCCAGCTGTTTCCTTCGGACCTGCCCTCGTGAGCTGGACCTGGACCAACCACTGGGTGTACTGGGCTGGCCCCTTGGTCGGTGGTGGCCTCGCCGGTCTCATCTACGAGGTCGTCTTCATTAGCCACCACACCCACGAGCCATTGCCCAGTGCTGTTGACTTCTAAGCTCCCTCAACCAAGATTCAGTCACCTTATTGCTTGGATTTTGGAACGGCCGGCATTTTATTTTCTGTGCGTGTACTTTGTGTTTCGAGGTTTTTCAAGATGTTTTATTTAGTTTGATGTTGTGGTGGTGAGAATGACGAGAAAACTATTGGTGGGAAGAATTAATGGTCGTGTAGTAAGTTCCAATCCTCCACCAGTGTATTAGTTCCACGAGTCATGTTTATCAATAATAGTTAATATTTTTCTCTCTTTTCCAGAAACCAGTTAATAATAAACAATTTAATATTCCTGTTCATCAACTAAATATCGAGTTAATTACTAACGGTAACCCAAGTTACTCAACACCCATCACAATTAGTGTCGGCAATCGTACTTTTTAATATACGGTCAAAAAAAAAATCGTACTTTTTAATATGATTATAGTAATAAATTTTCTATCCATTATTGTTATGGTATTTTGAGTTATATTTATTGTTATAACTATTGTTATTATATAAATATAATATTTATTTATTATTAATAAACTAATTTATATAATATACTAAATATAAATTATATAATTGAAAATTTGAAATTATTGAAAATTGAAGGCGGCGTAAGGATGGTAATATAGATTGATATATTTTTTTAAATAAAATTTTTGATCTTTTATTATATTACATGTGTGGAATGAATATGGGTATATAGGTAAAATCATGGTTAATAACCACGGTTATTTTAATGGTTATGGTATTGGAAATTATACGTGGTATGTAATTTAAAAATATAATATGATTATGGTATACCCTAATCACAGTGCAAAAAGTAAATATTTAAACCCGGTAGAGAAATAGCTACGTTGACCAGAATAAATATACAGGATTTTTTTTTCATAGTAATTTGTTTTCTTAATATTAGGGTTTAAGCCATCGACATAATCACATGAGATAACGTATTTAAACTGCTCACCATTCCAGTCACTTGCAGTATGATAAACAGAAATGGTCGCCAGTCTGTTCGCTGTAGCATCCGAATTTGGAGAGAAGAACGTGAAGGCCATGACTGGCCATCAAAGTACCTAGCTAAGCTAGACGTGTATGTATATATCAATAATGGAAAAGACGAGAGAGAGAGAGAGAGAGAGAGAGAGAGAGAGAGAGAGAGAGAGAGAGAGAGGTGGTAGAAAGATCGGGCGGTGCGTTCACCGACCATAGAGGGTGGTAGGTGTGGTGGTCGGGGGCTCCACTTAGCCGCGCCCATGATAATGATTGATTGGTTGAGTCCAAAAATATTTACACTTTCTCAACTATCGTTTACATAGAGATTCCTGTTCTTCTTACTACTGATGACTGGAAGAAGTCATTACTGTTACAGAATTTACGTATCTCATCTGATAGCTGTATAATGACAAAAAAAATTAACCAATGACATTCTATCAATCATGTCGGTTGGAAAAAATAAAAATCTAGTTTTTTTTTTCACGTTTTTCCTGGAAAGAAAAAGAAGTGATGACATGTGGTAGAAAATGGACATCTCTGTCCAAATACAGAAGTTGGCCATACCAAATATACTGTTGGTATCTGGTCTTGATTTTCTTTGCCTTTTTCTTTCAAATGGTTACTTTCAACCAGTGGCTTCTCTTGTCAACATTCGTGATTATGGACGAGATGCTCAAAAACAGACTCGAGTCGAGACGATACATCGAGGTTGAGTGTTGACTATAGGGGTGTCAAAATCTGATCCTACGCGTGGGTGACCTATTTTGACTCCTTAGTTATTTTGACACAACTCATGAATGACCCGTGAAAACACAGGTCATTTTTGGGTCAGAAATCTTTACCCACGTATCAATCCGTGACCCGTCTCATTTATATATTTCATTATATTTTTGTTTTTCAGATAAATAGTGGGTCGAACGAGTCAGACTGACCCGCGGGTTATGGAGGTAGAACGAGTCAGTATGGCTCAACCCTTACAATTCCTAACGGGTCATTTTGACCCGCGGGTTGACCCACCAACCCGCGAGTCAGGTTTGAGTTTCAAAAACGGACTCATACAATTACACGGGTTGTGTTTGAGTTAGAGAGTCTCTGGTACGACTCAAGGTTGACACGATCCATGTGTCAACCCATGACCCGTTTTGACACCTCTAGTAAATAGTAAAGATATGTTTAAAATTCATTATAAGATTGAATTTATGAGAGAATTACTTCTTAAGTATGTGCGTATTAAACTAATAATAATATCAAATTGTATAGTTTATAATTTTGTGAATGATAAAAGGTAAATAAAAAACCTATTGTTAAGGAAGTTTGGAATAAACCGATATTATATGATCAGATTGCAAGAACAACAATACTATCATTTACTGTACACCATATATCATTTACTGTACACCATATCCGGAGGATGGGGAAGTTCCCTTTCTTGTTTTAAAGAAGAAGAAAAAGTTACTATCTAATTTTTAATTCTGCGGATATGATAATTTGCTACATAAAACTATTTTTTTTTTACATAAATTACTACTTAACTTTATAAAAAAATATTTACTTAATAAATTGATAATTTGTTAGGACATACTAATTGATTGTGAAGGGACCAAAAATAGTCTTTCACGTGTCAATTTTCTCAGCTTTTAAAAAATAAACTTTATTACATTTTTTATTAGATAGCAAAATGTAATTTTACGCAAAATTCATATAGTAAATTATAACTTTATATAAAGTCAATTAACCTTTTATAATAAATAAAAAAAAACTTGGATTAGTTGGATGTAGTCCCCTAATTAATGCGTACTCGAGAGGTGAATGTCTCGTCTGTTTAACGGTTGCAAACTTTAGAGCTTATAATGGTTAGGATAAATTAAAGTATGATTATGATAAATATTATAATTATATTATATTTTTAAACTATATATCATAACTATAATTATTACATATACAATTTTTAATACTATAATCATATCCATAATCATGGTTATTAACCAAAGTTTCGTGTATCTCAATACTCATTACAACACGTGAAACAATGAAAATAATGCAACATATGAATGTTATCTTAATAAATATAAAAAATTATGTTGCAAATAATATAAATAGTCAACACAAACACCATTCAATATTAATTACAATATTATTCAATATTAAATTAATATTAACAGTATTCAATTAAAAGTCGTCATAGAATCTGGAATTCGTAAAATTTGAAAAGTCTACTTCTATTATTAATATATTAATTTTAAACAAATATTATATTTATATAATAATTATGCTACCAACTATGGTATGATTAATATCATAATCGCGTGTCTATAACTATAATAATTACGTGTACAAAATTCATCACCATAATTACACCGGAATGCTGCAGCTAACTAAGAAAATAACAATTATAATCATAATATTCGAAGTTGCACCTCACCGTACCATTGTCCAACGGTTACTGCAGAGGCCTCGCGTTTTCCTCAGCAAACTACATCATCAACCAACCAAATATATAGTCATGAATTAAACCCATCAAGGCTTCTAATTCAGAAGGAAAGACAGACCACTCACATCATGAACCGCCTCTCGAAGTAACTTGACTTGCGCCTTGGAAACACTCATTATCTGGTGGATAGTAATGCAGTTGGGGGCGTTATAATTACAAACACACATATATACATATAGATTCATTAAGGTTGTTCATGTTTGGTTGGATGAATTTAAGTCCGTCAATTGTGAGGAGAAAATTACATAAACATGTTATAACTGATATTGTTTAATATGCTTAAGCGTATCATTATGGTGCGATACGGTTATGCTGATACATTTTCTACCCATAATGGTTATAATTATGGTATTTGAGTTATACACATGGTTATAACTTATAACCATGGTTATTATATAAATATAATAATGATTTATTCTTAATAAACTAATATATATTAAATCATGGAAGTTATTATACATACATGTAATAAATAACCATGATGTTAGTTTTATATATTTTTATTGTTGACAATATAGATTTATGTATTTTTAAAATAAAATTTTCTATATTTTATTATATTACATGTATGGAATAAATATGGATATACGGGTAAAACTATGGTTAATAACCACGATTATTTTAATCATTATTGTATTGAAAATTGTACCCGTAATGGTTATTGTATGCGGTTTAAAAATATGGTATGATTATCATATTTGTCATAACCGTAACATATCCTAACGATCGGTAACCCTAGATAGAGTGAATTGTACCTTGGTGTTGATGCTCCAAATCACACCTTCCGTGCACGGTGGCACCGTAAGGGAGCCCATGTATCTGTAGTATTTCTTCCCTTTCATCTGTATTCCTCGAGGATCGATCACTCCGATTTGTTTCGATTCTTTGGTGTCCTTCATGGATGCTACATATTTCATCAACTGCATAACCATACGATGAACCGTGTTTTACGTTGGATGAGTGATCGTACATATATATCGTGGGTTATTCATCTTATAACTTGTTCATTAACGAACTAGAGAGAGAGATATGCACGTACCTTCGAGAGGAACTGGTCGGGTCGGCCGGTCTTGTATAGCAGTCCTACTACAGCTATCTTGTTCTTGACGTTGGGGTCCGTGTTTAGGTGAACCATGTGCAGCTCTAGGTCATACCTAGAGACGCAGAATGAGAAGCTTAGTATATCATGTTGTAGAACACTTTAATGGACGGTGGTTGAACTATCGAATTGTATACTTGGATTATTCTGAAGTCGTGACGACACTTTCAGATTGAAACTATTTGGAGACACCCAAACTTTCAATCGGATAAAATCAGAATACTGAACTAGAACTTGAGAAGGATTGTGAATGTTTGAGATGGAGATTTAGGACCTCCTCTATGACCAATTTATAGTGTTAGTCACACCCTTAGGAGAAGACACCACATCATTTAGAAGAGACACAATGCCCATTGCCCAAGCCTTGTGACATTTCGGCCACAACATGTCTTTTGGTTTCAAATTTTGGCTCCAAAACCAAAGGGACACCTTAGGAAGAAGACTAACAATGGTTCGGCCTAACTAGCAATGGTTTGGCATAATACTTGGCTCTAAAACAAGTGTCCAAAAATCGGGAATTTTGAGGTTAAAATGTTAAGTCATTAGTTCCAAAAATTCAAATTTACAATAAATTTTTAGAATAGTGACTTTATGAATAGCTCGACCCTAGCCAGGGGCGCTGCCCCTTGGACCCCGCCAGGGGCGCTGCCCTGGACCCGGCAAAGGGGCGTTGCCCCCTTTGACCCTCATTGCCTCGTCTCTAATCAACTGATGAATCTCTGATACAGTGAATCATAATATACTTAAACAAACTTGCATTCCGCACCCTCTTAAATACTATGATCCTATTGATCAACTAGTCAATCCAATTAAACTAAAATATATAACATATCAGCCCTGTAGAGGGAGATAGATAGACAGACAGACATGATCACTAGACTACTAGACTGACCTCCTGCCATTGATGGAATGCTCGGAGGGGGAATGCCAGTGACACTGTTGCAGAAAATATTCAGTACCGTTAATCTTGATCGACCCCGCTAACCCTAGTTCCCATTTCAGCTGCATGAAGAAAAAAAACAGTGTCATATGTTGAATCAATGGTGTTGTGTTCGCTAGGGTGGTGCGGCTTACTTACAGAAATATCATGACCTCTGTTAATGAGTGTGGCATTGGCAGGGTTGTAGCTCCTCTTCACCTCCCTCATCTTGGGAATGACCTTCACCCTCGCACTCGACATATCGATAGGTGACTGCAGATTCCCTTTCTTGCAAGCTCCCCACTCCTTGCGCAGCTCTCCCCATCGAGACGGACCCTTGTTGCTGCCTTCCAAGTAATCGAACTCTCTCTCATCCTCTGCAACCAACACTCTCATACGTATAGTTTAACTGCAAAACAAAACCCTAATCTGATGTTCGATAACTCATGAGGAGACTGTTACTTACCGACTTCCTGGGCTGATGCGGTTTGCGAGCTCGAGAAGAACAGCAGGACCAGGATTAAGAGGCAAGAGGAAGAGAAGATGAGTTTGGTCTGGTTCTTCATGTTTAGAAAGGGTGATGGCAGGGTGATGGTGGTTCTATCTCTATAGAGCTTCTGGTATATATGGAGAAGGTGAATGATTATATAAACTTATAAAGAGATTGAACAAAAACGTGTGAACGTAGGGATTTGGGAAGTTAGAAAGAAGGAAGGATCCGAGCAACAAGAGTCAGATGGTGGAGTGCAACTACTTGGACGATAGATTAATCAACAAGATTTCGAAATATGTTACATTAATACTATATCTAAAGATTAGGTAAATAATAGTAGTCAGGGCTGGCCGGCTATGTCTCTGTAATGAGGGTTGACTGTTTTATTAGTTTTAAAAAAAAACATATTTTTTAAATACCCTCTTGCTACGACATTCATTGGTGAACCTCGACCTGCAGGCTGCAGCTCAGAATATGAGAATAAAAGATTAGAAATAGAGTACTATGAAATGCAGCAGACTGTGACATATATGGTGACACATCAAGCTATCAAACCATATTATTATTTTTACCACACCATTCACACATCACTTTCACACAATATAAAATTAGTGGTTACCAATAATTTCATCAGCACGTATTGCACTAAGTTATATGTTTTCATGGCACTTAAGACATGAGGGTGGCAATGTTGACTTCGGTCTTTCCTTTCTTGGGGAGGATGGCATGAAAAAGATACGGGCTTCTATTTCCAGTTGTGAAATGAAGATTAGAGGAATAAGAGTCGTAGTTGAACTGAATGCACGCGGTTGAAATTTCATAGTCAGGAAAAATGTAAGTTGATAGTAACTAAGGAGAAAGTAAGGTAGGTAGATACTAAAATTAGTGTTTCAGTTTCACCTTATAAGTTACAAGTTACATAATGATGTATGTATTTATTGTAGTCTGATTGATATGTAATGGTCGATTATGTATTAATGTACGTGTCTCGCGGTTTGGTGCAGCGCCCCGAACCCATAGACTATACTGTTACTGTATTTCTCTATGTATACGTATTTTGTAACAGTAACCGTCATGAATATATCTTCTAAATCGTGTAGAGGTTGTCCACTTTGAATATATCTTCTAAATCGTGTGAAGGTTGCCCACTTGGGGGTTACCACAAAAAATCAAAGTTCTTCTTCTCTTCCTTTCCTCTCTGAAAACTGAAGTGTTTTCTTATCAATTCTTAGTGTTTTCTTCATCAGATTGAGTGTTTGATCCTAACATGTACGTGGTCAGTAATATAAGGGTAAAATTCAATTTTTATTTTTTTTCAATAAGTTGTCTCTGTTCAAATCCACCTTGCAATCTCTGTTCAAATGCAACCAAAATTGAATCTACTGATCTGAGAAGCAACTTTGATGAAAAATGTAAAATTGAAGTTTAAACAGCTCATTTCTTTGAGTGCAGAGTACTAATAACACATCACGTTTACTTATTCGTTTAATAAACAAGCGTGCCACACATTCCCAAGCTGCGCAGCTACAAAAATACACCGGGTGCAGAATCAAATGCTTAGAGATCAGATTTGATGCAAATCTTCTGTATATAACAAAGGAGGGATATGGACCACATTTATTCTGTTTCTGTTGGATCAGCAAGAATAAGAGTTAGCTTTATTGCAGAACTAACTATGATGAATGCAGAATAATACAGTCTTAAGGCACTTACCATCGATGAATGACTTGTTCATGAGGACAACAGCTGAATCCATGCACTGGACCAAAGAAGAAACCAATATCAGAAGAACCAATCACATTTCGAGTATCTTTCAGTTCAGGTATGATGTGAATATAGAAATGGCATCGTTCTCTAATTCTCTTTGCAACCACATAAAGTGAATTGAATTACCTTTGCCAGATTTTTAAGTTCTTTTTCAATCGGTTCAAGGAACTTCAGATCCACATCAATAGGCCATAACTGTAAACAAGCAAGAAATATGGAGTACATATACATCAGCAAAATCTCCAAACAAACTCAAAGTTAATTACAACAAATCCTACAGTTATGAGCATCAGCATGTAGTCAAAGGGTCAATCAAATATGAGGATGCAACAACTATCATAAGAAAACAGCTAATTGTTATGAACTCAGTCAAGTCATTATGTCCCCAAACTCCAAACTACATCAGTTAATTCCATGTTTTCACCTTCCAATATCTACCTCCTCCAAATTAAAACGTAATTATGACCAGGGAATGGGTATCTATGTCAACACAAAGAAACAAACCTAGATACAGCTTGCACGTCTCAATTGCAGCTAAGATGCTTTCACAGTTTCACTACTAAGTATAATTTGGCTCAAGATAACATTTCCAGACAGACATCTTAAGAAACGAAGCAAAAGTATCCTTAGGTATGGCCAGTAAAATACTTAGGTGCAATAAGCACTTATTAACTTCCTAACACAATCATAAGTGCAGTCTAATACTTATTCAGTGCCAATCCAAGAAGGTGAACTATATTAGCATTAATGTTAGTCAAACTGCTAATCTTGATCACATGTTTATTCGAATCATTCACGACTTAATCGAAACAAATATTTGCTCAGGCAGCTATAGCACCAGCAAGTAACTGCGAAAGAGAATATGTCTAAAAACAATGACTTTAGGTTCCATGAATAGAAACAACAGTACCTTAAGACCAAGCAATTTGACAGGAGGAGTCTGGCCAGGCACAATGCAATCAGGCCCTGCAGGTTCCACCACGGCTCCCGCCGCCAATCCACTGCCAATGGGGTCAGGATGCTGCGATAGTTCGACAAAGTCGGAATCAAATATCCATAGAAGAAACCAGAAGATGCTTTGTCAGAATCAGACACAAACAGACCTTCATTACAGAAAGAGCGTAACTGGAGTAGGGAGTATCAGCAACGCGAAGGACGCGAGTATGGTGAATTTTCGGCACGGGCTTGATGGAAGGCGCGGCCCTCCACGGTACGTCCTTCGGGAGCGCCACACCTTTCTTCGACATGTGCAGAGGCGGTGAAAACAGTGGAGGCGATGTCGGTGAGCAGAATAAAGCGGAGAAGAAGAGGAAGGCTCAAGATTAACGCAGGTGAAGAAAGAAAAGTGAAAGATCTGACTGACGGCACAATTGAATAAATTTTGGATTAGGATTGGATTGGATTGGTGGGAGATTAGCGAGGTCCGAATTGTGGTTGAGGAAAGAGGCGGTGGAATTCTTCTGGTTCTGGATAGGGAGTTCTTCTGGATTGTGGCTTGTGGGGAGAAGATCATTCCTCTAATTTAATCTTAAATCTTCCTGTGTTTACCAATCGATCCTGCTCCAACTACTTTTCAATATGGAAGTTAGGTCCTCCTACTTTCATGAATAGTTCAAATTTCCCTTGAGAAGGTGCTTGATTAGGGATGGCAAAACCTGATCCAACCTGTGGGTGACCCGTCTACGGGTCGTGTTTGGGTCAGAGTTTTTGACCCAATCCGTAGATGACCTGTGATACCACGAGTCATGTTTGGGTATGAACGTTTGACCCACGGGTCAACCCGTGACCCGTGACATTTTTATATTATATTAAAATAATAGGTGGAATTATTTTTATTTTTTATTTTTTTGGTATGCGCGGGTCGAACGGGTCAGACTGACCCGCGGATCATAGGGGTCCAATGGGTAAGTCTGACCCAACCCTTTCATTCATGACAGGTCAGGTTTGGGTTTGAAAAATTGACTCATGTTATTACACTGATCATGTTTGGGTCAGACGTCTCTGACACGACCCAAGACCGATACGACACATAAGTCGACCCATAACCCGTTTTCCCACCCCTATCCTCGATAGATCCCCAATCCTATCGAGGTCCTGATTGCAAGACTTCTATGTTACTTTTTACAAAACGTTAAGAGTAATTCACTTTTACCCAAAAAAGAGTTAAGCAATTCGCCCCCAGTGAACAGCAAGGAGATCATATTGCTAGAAAATCTAAAATGAAATGAATAAGTGACAGTAAATACATACTGATATGATACCAACCAACATTTTCTGTTGCAAGTAAATAATAAAGTTACAGAGGAGAGGAGGCCTTTTAACCGCCACCACATAACCAATCTGAATACATTTTTAACCTGCGAGCATCTCAAATTACATGGCATGAGGCTCACTCTATTGGCACCTGATGTCTTCTTCACTCAAATTACAGAAAGAAGAAAAAAAAGTTACCAAAGGAGAAAAAAAATCGGCACCAAAATTTGAGAGTATTGTCAATCAGTCAACCTAAAACCATGTGATCTCCGTTCTGTGCAGTTGCTGCATCTGCAAGTCTCTTCCACACCAATTCCCGCTGCTCTTCTACTTCCCTAGCTTTACCCTCTTTCTCTAAGTACTGCCTCTCGCACTCCTCAAACAGCTCCACGTCCATCTCCACAAACATCCTCTTCAGGTTGTTGGTTAGTCCGTGAACAGTTTGATTCCAGTGAGTCTTGGTGTTCTTCTCCAGTGCATCAAATATTATTGGCAGTATCACAGATCTGTTTTGCCCAATCAAACTCACTATATGCTCGTTGTTCCACAAGAAGAGGGCCCGTTCTGCCACCTGTTCATTCGCAACTTCTATGAGAAAATATTCATTCCCAGAAAGAGCAAGTAGCACCTTCATCATTCTATTCACGTAAACCGCCCAAAAAGGAATTTGATTCTAACAATTTGTAGGAGATTAGTGAAGGCAAATGGGTTGTCAAAAATCTAATATTTCTGAAAAATAGGATAACTTTGTACCAAAGAAAGGTGGTGCTTTAACCCACGCAAAGAATATAAAGCGTTTAGTTTTAAAAGTTTACTTCTGCCTAAATCAATATCCCACTATTTCATCTGAAGGAGCCTATAGCTAGACAACAGTATGATCTACTTGTAGTAACCAAAGTGCAAATAGGAAGCCCTAAGCCACACAAGCATGAGCTTATCTTCTTATCCTAAGACTAGGCAATCGTATGTTAACGCAAGGGAATAAAATAACAGGATACTTATGCTGTTTAAGAAAATAAATCATCAAAGACAATTTAAACTACTATGATGCTTACTAAAAAGTTAAAACTCTGAGCCCCAAACAAAATAAGATTACCAAGTACCACATCTGTAATCATTATTATCGAAATAAAAGTGGAGAATGTCAGTTTTTTGTCCAAACCTGAAAATGAGAGCTATTTAGGCACCGAGCAATCTGTCTGAATAGAGGCACCATGCAGCGTTGAAATTCAGTACTCTGTGTTGCCTCAAGGACTTCTTCCAGTTCTCCCAGGAAGAGAACCTCTTTCTGGCAGTTCGTCACAGGCCAGTACTTCAATAATCCCCTAATGACTGTATCCGCCAGTTTATAATCTTTTTCAACATACTGAATGACGCAATACGATAGCTGCTGATGATAAATTGCAATAGGTTTAGGCTTATGCAGTGGTATAAGAGCGCGAATAAGGAACAACTTATGCTCCTCTTTCATCGGAAGAGCAAACCCATTAATTATACTGCCCAGAATCTCAAGAAGCTCTGCGATACCACTATGCCTCTCTGTCTCGTAAATGAAGCCGTAGAAGATGTGATTAATTACCTTCCTAATGAAAGGACGGTGCACCATAAACTTCCCATATATCCTGTGGAGAATGGTCTTTAAATATTCTCGCTCGCGTGGATCTTCAGAATCAAATAAATCAAGCAACTTTAGCACAAATGAATGATCCATATACCGCTTGGCAACTTTGGTGTCTGTATCTGACGAGACAACATACCTAAGCAGCAACTCATAGACAAGCTGAAGATGAGGCCAGGAAGGATCCAAATACGGCTCATCTTCTTCAGGGTCAGTCACCTCCTGACCCGTGTTTTCAAAGGATAGAGGCGGCAAGGACCGGAATATGTTCACCGAAATCATTCTTATCATTTCCTCTTGACACTGCTCCGAAATCCTCCCTGACCCAGACTGTACAAAATCAACAAGCTCAAGCAAAGCTTGCCGCTTGATTTCCTTCTCACGGGCAGAATTCATAGCGTCAGAGAAATCGAACTGAAAGCAGCATATCTGCAACTTCCTTAGAAACAGGAGCTGACGATCCGCAACTGGAACATCCCGGAATGAAGGTAGTGTGTCTATAGTGCCTGAGGATGGCGGCAGTGTCATCACTGATCCACCACCCGCTAAAGGGGCCGACGTCACAGTCCTCGAGGCATGGTTCACAATCACACAGTTTGCCGCTGATGCTGAGTTACGGCTCCCTGTGCTGACTCCATAGAGTGAAGATTCACTCAACTCGGATTTGGAGGACTTCTTGTGTCCTCCCTTAATGATCTTCCTAAACATCCCTCAGAACTAGACAAGGGAAACCCTAACAACCAGCAAACTAACTTGAAATGAAGTTGTATCTGACGGCGACTCCGATCTCTGTCAGATCATGATGGTGGGGATTAAAACCCTAGGCTGAAATCAAGCTCTACTAGTTTCCGTTCACGAATTTTAAAACTTCCGCTATGAAGAATCAAAAGGGAAGAAGAGAATTAGAGCGTGTACCGTTGATTGATTCGGAACTGGAAGAAGCTGGACCCTGAACCAATCGAGGCGCCAAGTCATCAGAGATATATCGCCGGAATTGGCCGGAAGTGAGTGTTCCGATGAAACAATTGGAACATAGAGACTGAGAGGTCGACAACAACAACAGCAGTGTTGGTGACCAAAGTGGAAGAACAGGATATGATAATTATGAGGAAATAAATAGAATGATTGCCTAAAATCATATATAATATATATATATATAGCTTGATGATGATGAGGCCAGAAAAATTATTATTTATTATTAATTATTATTTATCACTCAAAAATTATATAATAAAAAAAGGCCAAGAAAAAAGCTTACCCCAAAAAATAAAATTGAAAAACATTGTGATAAAAGTTATAAATTCTCATTAAATATTAACTAAATATGTATTATGGTAAACTACCAATGTTTTCTAAATTAATAAACATTTTGTAATTTTCCAATTAGAATAGAGTTTTGAATATTCATTATATATTATATTTTTTCTGTGTAAAAAGTTGTTTCTATTATAGTAGGTAATATTCCTTTTCATTGTACATTCAACTTGATATCTAATTCTCCGGGTTGAATGTGTTTTGGATTGAAGTTTGAACACTTCAACACGAGATTGACTTGGACCCGACCCGACACGTCGTGACAAAGTCAAACTTGATTTATTTTTCAATCCCCAAATTATTGGATTATTTGTAATTTGTACTCCAAGTACGATTTATGTACTCTACAAAGTTTGTGCTTCAAATTTCGGATTCTTAATAGAAAGTATTTATAAGATGTCACATCATTCTAGATAACTTCGAAGGGTCAATAATACTAAGGGTGTCAATATGTAGTCTACCCATGGAGCGTGTCAGGGACCCTCTGATTCCAATACGACTCGTGTAATAGTATGAGTCAGCTTTTAAAACTCAAATTTGATTCGCGAGTTTGTGGATCAGAATGACTCGTCAGAAATGGTAAGGATTAAGTCAGACTGATTCGTTCGACCTCCATGACCCACATGTCAGACTGATCCGTTCGACCCATCATTTCAATAAAAACAAATTGAAATATATAAATGAGACAGGTCACAGGTTGATTCGTAGGTCGAGGCTTCTGACTCAAATTTAACTATTCATAAATCGTGTAAAAATGACTCATAGATCAAAAAAATTGGCCTAAACATGATCCGTTATCGGATCAACAACGTGTTGTGTCAGATTTTGATACCCCTAATAATCGCTCTAGTTGACGTAAGATCGTGTTTACACTGCATCAACTCAACTATGCTATAAGCCTATAATATTTTAAAACTTGTAGGCTTTGTTTAACAAGAGCTTCCACGAGTGACGAGACCATTGAGTTTGGGCATTCATTGGGCCCAAAAGTTCAAAATTTTAGGCCCATAAAAAAATAGACTCCAAGTCGATGGCGACACCACCACCATAGTGCAACAAGTTAATTAGGCCGATTACTCAAATTACGTACGAACGATACATATGTTATTACAGGTTAATTACCAAAAAAACGAATTTTGAGAAAAAAAAAATCAAAAATTAAATTTATTTTTTTATAAATAACCAACCAAACTTTTGGAATTAGACCTCAAGTTTTTATTATGTTTGAACGTATTTTTCAATGTTTGAGAAAGTTATTAAGTCAACATTAGTTGAAATATTATAAGAAAAAAGTATTACGACTTAATAACCCCTCAAACATTGAAAAATCTGTTATAACATAATAAAAAATTTAGTTAATTGTTCAATTCCCAAAATTTTGGTTTATTGTTGTAAAAAAAAAAAATCGTTTGGTTTACTTTTTCTAAAACTTCTTTGTTTTATTTAATAATTAACCCATTATTATATATATATACTATTTATTCTCCTCTTATTTTTTCTAAAGGAAAGCACATACTAAATAATCGAACTTTATTTGATCACTATTGCGTATGAAAATCATATAAGAGTCATAATCAAGTTCGATCAAATTTTACGTTGGCCAACTTTTCGGTATTTAGAAATGCTTTATCCATTTGCTTCACTTTTTTTGCCTACTCGTGTGGTTTTATCATCCACATAGACTTCCATTCCATAATGGATTTGCTATCGTCGAGATAATAAGGAACGAATTTAATAATAATTATCAATGAATATTGGGATTAATACATATATTATTTGTTTGATAATAATAAGGTAATTAACCATTCTACGCCTAGTTTTTTTTAATGCCCCGTACAATAAATACTACACGTACACATTATATGTACAGATTGACTACTACATAATGCTTTCTTTCCATGCAGAAGGTATATACATCTATCTAGACATGACAAAGATGCTGCAGAAAAGAATCTCAGTTCAAGATTCACCCGACAGAAAAAGAAAAGCCTAGCTAGCTAGTGTTTCTAATGGTTAACAAGTATCGGATTCCGGTCGAAGTATGAAACTTAAGACGTACGCCTTAACCAACTGTCTCAAAAGTCCGAACTTGTGAGTGAAGGCGACCGGTATACTCTTAAGTCATCTTAACACGAAGAACCGTGAGACACAAATTCAGCTCCAACCCATCAATATCTTCCACACTACCTCCTCAATTTTGTCACGTGAAACAACCGACAAACCTTCACCTTCGTCTAAAAGGACACGGTATACCTCCCATTCCCGATCACCGATCATGTGTCTCCCGATTTCAGCCTTCAAACAAAATTAGATCGATCAAAATTGATCCTTTAATCAAAGATCAGGCAACCCAGATAGAATGGCAGAAGTACCGAAAATATGCAGGTGTCTAGCATCTTAAGAGCAAGGGTGATGTCGTAAAAAACAAGGGGTCGGCCCTTTCCTGACAATTCAACAGGGTTGGCAACTAGAAGCTCCATGTCGGGGCCACGATTTACAGCAGCGACTCGAAGAGGTTGAAGCAGCACCTTCTCCAAACGTGACGATAATGCTCTCTGCTTGCTCAGGTCGACTATCTTCTTTCCATCTGCCAACATGATGAAGAGATCGATCTCGCAATTTCTTTCTTCTCTCGTGGATAATCGCCCATACGATATCTACAACAATATAGACATTTAGTATAACAAATAACTGCATTAAGCGGAATGAATGGGGAGGTTAAACTTAACACGGATGATTCAGCAATGGCGAACTCAGGCCCGACAGGAGGAGCGGGCTAATGCAAAATGAATGGGGAAGTTGGATAAAATGCTTCCAAATGCGTATTGAAATCACCAATAGTGTCGTGGCGGAACTGGGCAATAAGAGACAGTCTAACCATGACAATAAATTTGGGAGTGCATGATCTCCACATCGAAGCAGACACATAGGAAGCAATTAACTTGATAATTGAGGATCCAAGACCACTAATGTCTCTCATATTGGATTGTAGAAAACTTATCTTGGATTTTAACAAATTCAAAATCAGATACGTATTCCGGGAAGCAAATGGGTTGGCGGATGCTTTGGATAAGGAAGCTGTTAATCTGGATGAACAATTTCATATTGTAACGAATCATCCCTAATTAGTATTTAATTTTGATTTGTTGTAGTTTATGTTTTAGCAGAATTTCATTCATTAATCACTACCTGAATAACTTGGGGAGTAATCTACTCTACCTGAGCATTGAAGTCTTTGAGTGTCCTCATGATGTCAAAGAGAAGCCCTTTGTGATCTATGCAGCTGATTTGCACAAGTGTGTGAGAAGGGCTCAGTTGGTTATCCATTTTAATGGAGATACTTTCACGTGTGAATGATCCATCGATCCTTCTGGTAGCAGACACTTCCCTTCCAAACACATCCTCCATTGAAGACGATGGAAGAACCAAAGAAGATGACTGTGAGCACCCTGCGATTTCGGGTCCGACTATTTCTATTTCACAGCTTATCATGGCCTCCCCTATCACACTTCTTAGGTGGTCCTTCGTGTCTTCCTTCCTCTTCTTTGTGTGCAGTAACTCCCTATTGTCTGTTATGAAGAACAGATCCATCACTTTCCCGTCTGGAGTGGTCGACACTTTCACTTTCTTGATTATAAGCTCCAATTCACTAAGAACCAGAGTTACATCTGAACACAAAACAAAACTATTTTCTAAGCTTCATAACATCATAGATTCAAAGGTTAATTAACAATTCACTACCTGAGTAAAAAAACAAACTTTTTCTTTCTGTGATTAACAAAAAGAATGTTTTAAGAAATTACCATGTAAGAGGCCTCTCCTGTCATAGCTGCAGAACTTCAAGAGGAAAACATCCGGAGGCCTCTGTGGATGGAGTTCGGGGACATACAGAGCAACGGCAGAAGCTAAAGAATTAGAAGGGCAAGCTTCCATTAGCCTCTTCTTCAATAAACCCCACCTCGTATCGGCCTTTCCGACCACCCAGAACACGATGAAACACCATTTTCCGTCCGTTGAGACATCTTCACAACATAATCAACGGGTTAACATTAGCTTCTCCGAATCGCAATTGTTGGAAACTGATTAAACGTCTGGATTCCTAGCTACATACATACATACACACCACTTCTTCAATTTCCAAGAAATTGAAAGATGAAAATTTTATATTGAAGTTAAAGAAAGCCGTATGGAAATTAATTAGAGTTTCTCAACAACAACAAAAAACTTTTGTAAGAACATGCAGCAAGAATCTATCTTGATTCTGGATTCTGTGTTTTAGAATCTCGAATCAAGTACTTAAGAAAGACCAAACCCACTTGCAATAGCTCAACTTTCGATCCTCTGTTCGTTCGCATATTCGATCTACAAGATTAACTTTCATAATAATCTAGAAAATGAGTGAGTATATATAAGTAATACCTCCACGTTCAATGCTAAGCCCAAAGAAGAGGATGATGCGGCACAAATCACAGCCTAACCCAGTCTTATCCGGACAGTTAATAGTGATAACACTTGGGTCACCTTCCTTCTCCGACTGCCTGAGGATCACGACGTCGTCGTGGAGAATCCCCATCGGAATTCTCTTGAAGTTGCCTTGCTGCTGCGATGAGTTGAGAGGCAGAAAAAGGAAGAGACTTTAAGGATGATGATTGTCTGGTGTGTATATTCTTAGCTCTTTCAAGTTTCACGGAGAGGGAAAATGAAAGAAGAACCAGAACTAAGGAAGGGAGCTGTATCTACCTATCTATCTCTCGCTGTCTGATACAGCTTGCTTGCTTATGCTTGTAATTTACTGCTTCCTGCTGCTGCTGTTGTTGTTGTTGGGGTTGTATTCTTGTCTCTGTTTTCTACTGCACTGTGCTGCTGATTTTTTTGAGTATGGAGTTCAACTCGGTTGATGAGATTTTGATACACGATAAATATAGAGGACCCAAGAAATTCGCATAGTTACTATTAAAATTATAGTGAAATGATCTATAGAGATGACGATTATATTTCATACTATTAACACTTATAAAATGATGACGTAGTCTGACATAATTGAGACATGCTTTTGAGTAGGGTTGGAAAAAAATACTGACTGAATTGAATCGAAACCGAGTGAGCGGATTTTTTACTTAAAGACGGGTCCGACTAAGGCCAAAACCGAGCATACAATTTTTTTTCCTGCAAGGTTGGTATCGAATTCGGTTTTTTCCCCGATTTCGTACCGAATTTTATCCAACACTAAGTATACTCCATCAGACCAGCACTCTCCCAAACAGAATTGAAACTCCCTAGCACGGCTCATTGGCGCCTCCAGAACAGAGCAAAACTGAGTCTCTTCTCTCCTCTTCTTCCCGTCTCCAGCACGCTCCTTGACACTCCTTCTCGTCTCTCTTACAGTCTTCACGACTCCAGCACTCCTCCACGAACGATCGCTTTCGTCCGGCATGAATGAACGACTTTAGCACTCCTCTACGATGAACGATTTCGTTCGTCTCAGACATGTACTTGCTCTTCCATTTGTTACGATTTACAACAATTGATTTTTTTTTTTTATCAAATACAACAATTGATTCATTTGTTATGATTCATTTGTTCCATTTTTTTTATTTTTTTTTGGCCCGATTCAATTTTTTTTTACCAAAAAATTCGATCCAAAATCGAGACCATCCTGAGTCATGCAATACCGACTCGAGAGGTTGTTTTGTCAAAGTCGATCTCAGTCTTGCTTCTTCAGAAGATAATACCAAAATTTCGATCTCGGTCTTGCCTTCATGACCGGTCCAACCCGGCCCTAATCAGTCTTACTATCGAGGTGTATCCGTTTCAGGGGAATATTCCATTGTTTTCAAACTCGTTTACGGATAATTTGGAACAATATCGTATTATACCGCGATAAATTCATTTCCCCGAGAATAACGTGTCAGGTCGAGAATCATATACTGACAAGTCACAGGTTGTGAGTCATAACTCCTCGGTCAGCCGCCATCACGTGCTCATCATCGCGCGGAGACTTCGAGGTAAGTTAGTATCTAATTTCCATGATTTTTTTTAAAATATTTACCCATTATACCCTTCTTACTTTCTTTTCCGTTGCATCTAGATCCACATCACATCCCTCTCGTGGACCCACCCAACCCAACTACTATGTATATAACTAATATATTCCTTGTTGCTACATTTTGACGGTGGCGCAAATATTATTATTTTATTAGGAGTAGACAGATTCAACATTTAGTATTCAAAAGGGATAGAGTTTATTGGTGCAACACTTTTATTATAATTCGGATGCCAAGCTAATTTTGGGATGGACGAATGGATGAAGTCTTTAATGGAAGTGACCAACATGTTGGAGAAAAAGATACCTTTTTTTTTTGGTCGAAGGAGAAAAAGATACAGGGTATATAAAAATAAAATAATCTGTTAAATATAATTAAGAATATATACAAAAGTTCTTACTTGCTAATTTTGATTTATGTCAAAGTTGATTAATATGTGTGACTTATTTTTAAAACAAATGATATAATATGAGTAGGGTCGATAATAATTTTTGACACGAGAGTCGAGACATGATATGTAACTATTTATATTTGAATTTTTTTTTTAAGTAAGTTTTTTTTTTTAGAAAAGTAAGTATACAAAAAAAATCGAAAAATAGGTATACGCGCAACCCGGAATAGCGCGTATTGGGCACACTTACACTTCAAGTGACGCCTATTCACAGGCGCGCCCATTCACATTTTGTTTTTTGTTTTTTACAAATTATTTTTTTGAATAATGACGACCCGATATTTAATTAAAACAAAAATTATGTATCTACTAAAAAAATTTAAAAAAATTATAGTAAGTAGATATTTTAATTGCGCTTCAAATAATGCAAAAAATATTAAATTTGGATTTACGGATTGCCTGTACAGCATGCCGTAAGTTGAGATATGAAAATTGTACTTAAAAAATTATAACTCGGACCATGTAAGTCCAAACTCAACACGGTTAACGTCATTTATGTGGTAATTCAATTATCTATCTAGGGTAATTTTTTTGATTGGAAATACAGTGATTTTGTAACCTAACATCGTTTACACCATAATTAGACCGAAATAATTAAATGCATTATGTGATAAATTTAATTATGTACTTACTCAAAAAAAATCAAAAAAATTACGGTACGTACATAATGTAATTACGAATTAAATGACGCTAACTATGCGTTAATTTTTACTTTTAGACTGACTGTATAATACGGTACGTAAAAAACTTTACATACGATACAAAAACTTCCAAATAGTGTTTTGAATAGTAGATTTTACTGTTTAAACGGTGTTCATTATCCAAAAAAATATTTTGTAAAAGAAAAAATGTGAATGGGCGCCACCCAGGGTGCGCGTGTGCCCAATATGCGCTACCTGGGGTTGCGCGTATACCCATTTTTTGAAATATTTTTTTTGTATACTTACTTTTCTAAAATAAAAATACTTACTTTTAAAAAAAAAAAAATCTTTATATTTATATGTGTACTAGTGTGACATTGATATATGTAGTGTCTAAACAACTTTTATATATTTATATAAAATTAATAATTGTATCTAAAAATGTTTGATCTACAAATATAAATACGATTAAGTACATGTAGTTAATTGTACAATATTTTGAATCAATTGTGAATATTAAAATGTATCGTTAGATTAAATTAATAATTTTATATCGTAATTCGTATGACAGTTAACACGACTTGTATCATGTTTATATATATATATATATAAATTGTTCAGTAAGTTAATATTGCATATCACGTGTTAATTTTGAGTTTAAATACGTGTTTAACACCTATTCATTTATACACACAATTAATGATACAAAATAATTAATATCATGATGCTATTATACATAAAATTACCATTTACCACTCCTATATATGACTAAATGAGGTGTAAATCGAAAACATCAATTTAAAAAAGGATTGATATATATTGAAAAAAAATTCACTTATACGTTAGTCTTTATTACAAAATTGATGAATATGTAAGTTTTATTTACAAACATAGACAAATCCTGATTTATGTTAATTCATCATAGATGTGATAAGGAAGACCAATGGACACTTGGTCCAACGGTATCACCTCTTGCTTAAAAGCAAGAGATATCGAGATCGATTCTCGATGTAACCAAGATTAATTCTTGGATGGCCAAAAAAAAAAAAAAAAAAAAGAGATAAGGAAGGGAGAATATGAGGATGAATATGGAAGAATATGGAACTGCAGGGGTCTCAGAGATATTTTAATATGTACATGTCCACTAAATAGAAAGAACTAAAATGAGCGTACGTCGTGCTGACGTAATCAAATGACGATGTGCTCCCGCATTATATAAATTTATAATGGACCGTCCATTGAAAATGACCTATAAAATACATAATAATAAGTAAATATAAATATATCATTTTTTTTTCTCTCTCAATAAATATACTGACTCTAATTTCAGTTAATATTTTTCGGAATTGTATAGATGATCGACTTATAATATATATTATTTTAATTATTTATCTGGACAATATCTTATAAATTCCTTTTCCTTTAAATGGTAATCTAAATATTTATGACATCGTTTTCCCTTTCCTTTGTAATTTATTTATGACGCGTCTTTGCATTTATATTTTGTTACGTGTCTTTCACCCATACCATAGTCGGTGCGCATGACCTTACAAGTTGGCGTAGTGGATGGTGAACGGCAAACCACTCAGTGAAGAAAAATTACTAAAGATTACTAATGTGTGTGACTTGTGACTATATATATATATATTAAATTATATATTTACAAGTTAAATTTTTAGTTTTATATATAAATAAAGTCCACAAAGAATTAAATAATATGCAAAATTTCATTACTTTAATTATAAATTAGACAAACTTAATATACGTTTAGGTATAATTTATTTTAAACCAAATTATAAGCTAGATAATTTTTGACATGACACGATCTGCTTTAAAGCGTATATGAGTTTGAACTTAACGGATCCGTGTCTAAACAACTCTTATACGTCTAAACACCTCAGATCTGTAGATATCTGTATAAACACGATTAACTAATCGTGTCGTGTATACATGTCACATGTGTCACGTTTAGACACATTTAAGTATAATAATAATAATAAAATATTAAAAATTTAATTTACTTTTTAATATTGAACTTTAAAAAACTTACTTTATATATATGTATTTGCGTATATATCTGCTTTAAAATATATATGTGTTTGACATCAACGAATCCTGTGTCTAAACAACTCTTATACGATTAGACACAATTAATACTCGTGTCGTGTTTGAAATTTTGAAACACATTTAAAACTTATCCGTTTAGACACGACACGATACAATTGACACCCCTACCAAATTCAATTAACTATATATCAAAATCTATAAAATTCAACTTATAAATATCTAATTAAGACTTTTTTGTCTTTTCCTAAAATTAAGTAATCAATTGATATAATTGACCAAGACTCTATTTTGCATAACCTTTAAGTTTGACCACCAAAGTGTAATTACTCACTATTTTCTTGTCTTTGTTTGCCTTAGAAGGCAAGTTCCATAGAAACCCAAAGCTCTAGCTAAGTTTCAATTCTACAATCAATACTAATATGAAATTTCCAATTCTACCCTTATTAGTTAGTATTGCTATGCGTTTCATAGTGTCGTCTTGCCCCTCTTTTTTTTTGGCCTGTTCGTCTTGTCCCTCTCAATACGATATTTCTTTCTCAAATATACATGTAGAGAAAGACACTTGCTTACCCTTCACGGTACATTACAGTATCTTCGTGGAAAATTATAAAAAAAAAAGTAGTAAGTCACATCATAACCTCCATGATGGGACAGTTACGAATTAATCGACCGTCGAGATCCTTTCTACGACCCCTTTCTTTTACATAGTATTTTAGGGTCGTTCGTACTAGGTATTGGCATTTGGCACGTCATGGTTATCGAAGTGGGTCCTACAAAAAAAATCATATTAAAAAAATATAATTGCCCCTTATATTAGACTCTAATAATTAGAGTTATAAAAAAGATTGGTTGAATCGAATTTTCGACAAGACCGATTTTATTAGAACCGAGCGAATAGTTTTTTTTCTTCAAGATCGATCTCGGGCTCGTTTTTTTTTCTTTTCAAAAGTCTGACTAGAACCGACCTGACCTGTCTTTGAAGAAAACTCTCATAGAAATTTATGGTTTAACCCTTGAAACACTAGTAAGTCATGGCGTTGAAACATTCAACAAACCTTGGATCAGTTCCATAAGGGAAGTGTGATGGAAGACGAGAAGCGAGAACGTTCAAAACCAAAACTTCAGTGAATTTGTTTGGCCAATACAATTGTTTTTTTGTACCAAAATTTCCGGTCCAAGTCCGACCCGAATCAAGCAAGACCATTTTTTTTTTTTTTGGGCCAAAGTCGGTCTAAATTTCTGTCCTCTAGATATCAAGACCAAAAATTCGGTCTAAGTCTCGGTCCTACCTCCAAGACCGAATCGGCCCACAGCTGATCAACCCTAATATTAGGTGCAGACTGCAGACCATATATTAATGGAGTCTTTTTCAATTCTGTAAAAAAATATGTATATTATTGAAGAAAATTAGTCACTAGATTTAATTGTGGTTCTCTGTAGACACCAGCTTCGTGTGGAGTCTGTGGACACAAGGAAAGGAGACAGCTTTGCCAAAGGAGCCCCCACACAATCGTTGCCTGAGATTTCTCATGAAAGGCATCCATCCACTATTTTATTGGATAAGTATGAGAAATTCTTCCATGCAACAATGAATTCGGACCATAAATAAACACAGATTTATCGAACCATAAAGACACTGTCCAGACTCCAGATCTTGGGGGTGGAAAAACACTATTGTTTCCAGTGTCATGGTAATTAATTCAAGTTACAGATCCTTGTGGGAGTACATGTTTTGATCATACGAAAAAGCAAGCAGATAAGGACTTTAGCAACTTTCAACACCACTAAACAAACGCACATTAACATGCCATTTATGCAATCATTTGTCACATTTATACCTCTGTCTCTTGTTGAATTCGTCGGGAGTCACTCGTTCTTGTTATGTTCTTGTTCTTCCCCAACTTGTTGTTTCGGGACAGACTCCGGAAGAAGTGGATCTCCTTCTGTTGTTCCAACCTGGTAACATGATAGCAGCAGTGTTATTTGCACCTACAAATGATTCATGATGAAGCAATTCTGAAGATGCTAATGCAACAGAGAAAATCGACTTATTGAAGATGATGTTAGTCGAATGGATAAGACTGCAGAAAAACTAAAGTATTATTATTTATTATTCATGACGTTTGCCTTTTTTCTAAGTACCTATGGAAATACCACCTGCAAACAGTAGTTTCTCATTTAGTGACTACAAAAGAACAAGTAATTTGACTGTTTTTTTGATCAAGATATATTGATCAACCCGAACCTGGAAAGGATAAAACTTGTCATCAAGCGTAATTAGCTTGCTAACCGATAAGCAAACAGTAATAAAAAGCATTGTTTGTGGTCGCATAAAACTAGGAGTCAATATTAAAAATATAAAGCTCTTAAGACACAACGAAGAGATGAACTCTTAACAAATATAACTCTTCATTGCAGGTCATGTATATTGTCTTAAGTAGGATCAACTGAACATAATTAACATCATCCTAGTATCCAACATGATTATGGAACCTTTAACCAAAATTCACACTGAACCCTTCAGTAAAATATGGTGGTTAGTTCACCAGAAAATTAATCAGATTTCAGCCTTTGGCTTTATTTTCTGAGTCGTCATCTTAAATGAATATTCTCAAAGAACCATCGATTGAAGAGTCTGATTTTTTGTTACAAAATTCAGTGATGACCGAATAGAATTGTTCTACATTGAAGTGAACTTAGTAGAGACAAACTTTTGCATAGTTGGACTATATCAAGTATATCACATTGAATTGTAGCCCAGCTTTCTCTAAAAAAAATTTCCTTCAAAACCAAAAGCAACAGTGACTAACTTAAGTGAACAATAGCTAAGTTGTTTTCTTTTGTAATTGGATATTTAAAATGAAGAAACACTAGTAATCATTCTGAACAGGAATTCAGCATATGTCAAGTTTCTAGTAAGGTTTTCCAACAATAATCTATCACTGGGCTCATTATCTTTGGAGATTGACTGGTTATATTTTGAAGCGCTGCAACTCATCTCCGACTGTTTCCTATTCAAAAGAGAATGGTCAAACCAATTACTGAACTTACCATGCATATCTAACAAGTTAAACATACCAAAAGGTCGAGAACACCACGCCCCGTACCAATTCTTCTCATTCCATCAACAATGAGAAACATCAAAAGCTGAGTTTCATATATAAAGTAACAGTCCAACCCCATCATCACAAGATAAAAAGACAAACAATGGGAAAAAAATATCGTGAAAAAGGCAATAGTTGAGGTTAATTACTCACTTTATCATCTTTTTTCGCTGCTGAGGGCTTAATTGGACATGCTGGAGGAACCCTCTCAGGCTTCCTGTACTCCCATCCGAAAAGTGCATAAACCTTCATCTGTAAGTAACATGAGGAAGTATTCAACAACTTAATTACTCCACAGTCAGCTGCGTAAAGCATTCTCATTATTCCAGCAAAAATCCAAGTTCCAGATACAGAGAAACAACCAAATTGCTTTTTAATTAAATAAAGCAATCACGGTTAAAGCACAGGCCTTTTTAAAAAAATAAAAAATTGATCAATTAACAGCACTAGAAAAATTCACTTATTCAGATGTCTGAAGCGCAATAAATATCCTGGGTATGTTCTTACCATGATATAATCGAAGAGAATCGGTAAGAAACTGACGATCGGGACCATGAAGAGAGGCAACAAACAAGCCACGCAAACCTAACATAGAATTCAATTGCACAAAGATGTTAACATTCATTCTATGAGATAACAATACATATGATATGATCAAGCAGTCAATTGCCAGAGAATCAAAAAATTGAAATTGCGATCGGTAATCACCATGTTGGATTGTCCCCTTAGGATGAACTAGGAAAGAATCGACGATGAATCTTCTGTGGGTGACAGTCGGTTGAGTTGAGCTTCGATCTCCGTCGGGTGCCTAGACTAGACCTCTCAAAATCAAACGGCCGGTCAATTCGAACTTGAAGTTGAAGCTCATAAGTCGCGGTCCATCGGAGAGTGGACTCTGGAATGACGGTTCCGCCATCGACAAGAATGATAAGCAAATGGGCCCGTCTTCTTTTCTCTAAGATGAAGCCCATTACGGAATGGGTGGCATAGTTATCAAGTTTTCCTAGTGCTGGCAATTTAACTCACGACACAATAACACGATACGAATACGTATGAAAAAATCGTGTTCGTATTTCCCTTTGATGGTACGATAACATGAACACGATAACACGATTGTTTTTTCGTGTCGTGTTAGTGTTTAAGTCTCAAAACACGATAACATAATTGTTTGCCTTTGAGGGGCGTGTTTATGTTATTTAGGCTGTGTTATCATGCGAACGTGAACTGTGTTACCGTATTATTTTCGTAAATATTATCGTGTTTACGTGTTATTTTCGTGAAAATGCGAAATCGTATATAACGATCCTTCGCGCTACCACTCCACTCCACTCCCGCTTCGTCACTTTCGTTTGCCATAGCCTTTTATCCTCGGCGTCATGACCGTCGATGGCGGATCCTGACCTCGAACTGGTGTTGGAGTTCTCGCGGCGAAGTGGACATCCTCTTCCTGATTTTGGATTTTTGGTTGAGCCAGACGTAGTTTGGGAAGACGAAGAGGAAACTGAAGATGAGACGGAGAGCGAGGACGAAGATGGCGAACCTGAGTACATTACGGTGGAAGATTCCCCTAATGATGCTCTGGACGAAGATACAACTAATAATGGTTCCTCTCCTTCTAATGTAAGACCTGAAGAAGAGAGGAATAAGCGGAGGAGGGAAGGGGAAGGAGAGGCTTGTTCTTCGAGTGGAGGAGTTGGAATGGCTGGACTTTCTCAGCAAAGTGACGGCAATCCCGGCGACAATGACGGACCGTCTTGCCCCATATGTTTTCAGGCTTGGACTACTGACGGAGAACACCGGATCTGGTCATTCCATTTTCTAATTACTCATTTTGTCAAGTTATTACTCGTTTTTCAAGATATGATGGCAGCTATAATCGCCTTTAAGATTCTAGGTAGTGAGTCGTGCCAGTACAGTAATTGATTCTTCTTATGGAGGAGAACCTATAATCCTAATGCTGAATGTAACTGCACTCTAGCCTAGTGAAGCAATCGAATAACATGAGTAATGATTAGCAACACAGGTAATATGAAGTTTTATCGCTCTGTCAAAAATGCCGTAATTGACCACTTACAGCATTTTGCCATTGCAGTTGTCTGCCTTGTGGTCACTTATATGGAGTGTCTTGCATCAAGAAATGGTTGCAACAGAAGAAACCGGGAAAGGTTTTGCGTTCACTGTTGTTTTATCTTAACTGCTGTGCTTGCTCGTATCATAATGTTCTATTAACACAAACATTTTTCTCTTGATTATCCATCTTTAGTGCCCTCAATGCAACCGTAAGTGCACTGTAAATGGTATAAGGATGCTTTTTGCACCACGGGTTGTAGCTGTTGATGAGGAATCAAATAAGGTAAATATTTATTATCCTGCAGATCATTTTCATTTCAACGAAAAATTGATTCAGCTCGACTATTTTTTTTTTTTTTTTTTGCAGAGAATACAGTATCTTGAGGATAAATGTGTTGCTCTGGAGTTAAAGGTAATGAAGGTTCAGCATTGGCTTGAACATTTGAGAACTGCACTGTCCTTGCCTTTCCAGTTATTTGAGCTTTGAGTCTGTGTCTTTATATTAGTCGAACTAGCTAAACTTTAGTTTAGTCTTTAAATTAAGAAATGAAGAATAACAAACTCTTAAGTTCCTTGGCTATTTATGAGGTTGCCGTTACAAAATTTCAACTAACCACAACTTGGTGTTGGATGTGTAGAATGCTGACTGGCAGAAAAAGGAGGTTGGATGGCAAAAGAAAGAAATGAACTTGCAGAGTACAGTAGAAGAGTTGCATCTGAAAATGTGTCATCTCAAGGAGGTACTTTTTATTTTCTCATCATAGAATTCGTTGGAGTGTGTAATTTCTGTAATTTGCCCTGGATGGTTTTCTTACCGTCCGCATTTAAGTTTGGAATCATAAGTTCATTTGCAGTTAATTCTGATCTTGGAATTCCTTTCCTTTTCCCAATTCATTGAATCCTTCTTCAGAGCCAGGCTACTTCTTTTCACAATTGCGTGGTTTGAAATTTAAAAGGCCAGTAGCATTACCTGTAACTTGTTAAGACAGAAATGTGCTGGATCGTTAAAATAGGAACGCGCAAAATGGGCTTAACATATTTACACCGCTTCCGTAATTGTAATTGGCATAAATCTAGTAGTCATAGGAGTCGTTGGGCATATATTGCTCAAAAGTTTGATCTATTAGAGGTGATCGGCGTTACTCATATCACCTAAATGAGTTTTTTCTTTATCGCGATACATTTGAAAGTAGATAGATAGTTTTAGGTGGTTACATTATCTTTTGTGTCTTAACTTCTGCAGAGAACAACTCGTTTGGAGGGTTTGTTAGGCGGTGTACATACCACTGCAGCTGGTAGGGGCATCAAAATTTATATCTCGTATGACCAAGAATATATTTCATCTGATATTTTGAAGCTAACATTTCTATAATTCATTTTTCTATAGGTCACCATGTCGGGTTCAATAAGATTTTCTCAAGTGGATCATCCCACAACTTTACCCTGCAGGTTTGCAAGCATATGAAATGACGCTCAATTATTTAGTTTCTTAATTCTAGTTCCATTATGTTCTTCACAACTCACCATTATATAAATTGTTGACCATTGACAATGCATGTCATCTAAAGGATGGTTATAGAGTTTAGAACTAGCATCATAACATTCAGATGCATCTTTTCTGTTTATAATGAGGCAGATAACTGCTCTGTTAGTCATGACATCAGAATCTTACTATGTATCCTCCACAGACCGAGTTGCGACTGGATGGTGCACGTTTATTTGATATAAGTACCTACAATCAACTGTTGCTTATTTCACGTCGACTGCCCAGGATGGGTGCAAGAGATGCTCTCACTAAGGTGCCATATTTAGATTACTCACATAGACATCTATTCTCAAGCATAATCACTTCCTTAATTCTCACTATTATCGATGAATTTGATTCTTATCCTTTGCTTGCATTCCAGATGAGCTTGATATATCCAAATGAAACTGAAGATATTCAACTCCCTCCAAATACAAAAGCTGTGAAGGACCTACGCATTTCCCCTCTTAATGGGGACCTTGCACTTTATACTTCATTAGGAAAGCGACTGGCAGTTCTCAGGTGAGTTGGCACTTGGCAGGCAGTACTACATTTTGGATTTTAGTCTCACTGTACTATCTTAATAGGTTTATGTTAATTGTTACGTGCTTTGTAGTCTGGGAAGCAACAATACTGTCCTGGCTTTTGATCTGCCGGTAAGGGGATGCCTTTTTGTCAATCTTTTCTTTGGCTAATGACTTCTATATCTTATTATGATCCTCGGATATGTACCTATGGATGATTGATTTTGATCTTAAATCTATAACCATTATTCACCAATACTTTTCATTGTTAGGTTGCTGCATGGTCTTGTTCGTGGGGCTTCCAATCTGCTTATTATATATATGCAGGACTACAGGTCCAGCCCCTTCCTCTCTTTGACCCACCTATGATGCTAGTAGTTTCAAGAGGACTGGTCATTTAACTTAGCTTTATCTTCTTCTCTTGATATAGAATGGCAATCTCATGGTGTTTGATATGCGCCAAACTGCAAGACCTTTGGAATCCATGAATGGTCTCACCTGCAATCCTATCCATTCAGTACACTCTATTTCACATAAAGTGTCCAGCAGTTCCATGTCAGTCCTAACAGCTTCCTCAGTTGGCTTATGTCAATGGAACATTGATGGTGCTGATAAAAGGTTGGTCATGATGAACGTTAACTTTGCTTCCAAGTTTGTTCATCACTGCCCTTTTGGTTGTAGATTCATTGGAACTCTTTTTTTAATGAATGTTTTTATGGTTTAATTTCTTTTGATTTTATAATCTAGTATTCTAGTAAACAGCAATTGCAATGTATGACCATTTTTCTGATATAATAATCTCTTTATTTTGAAGGATGACCCTGATTCCTGAAAGTGTAAGTGAAGGAGCATGCATATCATTAGCTTGCTGCCCACATAATGATGACATTGTCGCCACATACCGTCCCAAGATCGAGATACCTACTGATATGCCTCTCACACAAACTTCCTTTACCCAATCCAACGTTATGATGGGGCAGGCAGTACAAGGCTCTAATGTCCATTTTAAGAGAGCTGGGGACTCTTTCCAGAAACTGGGATCGGTGCCTGCAAATGTAAGTGATATTCGGCTTCCAAGATCAGCAATTATTGGTTCAGAGGATGATAAGAAAGAAAGGGTGTTTGTTTCTGGCGATGAAGCATCAGGTGAGTTAAACTTGCAAGAGTTGCCATCTTTTGCAAGTTTTCAGAGATTTAAAGTATCAAAGCACCCGTTACGTGATATCAAATACAGGGTTGACATGAATCGAGGTTTACTCGCTTGTTTGAGTGACGATACCTTTCAAATATTCAGTAGCCCTATTTCATGATATATGTACCAATTTAGTACTGAGAATTTTGTATAATTATTATTGTCGTGTATAATTAACCTGGAAAACAAACATATCTAATTTAAAATAGTCTTATTAGTGAGTGTACACTTGATTTTCTCCCTATTTTTCCTGAAGAATTAAGCTAATAAGAGAGTAATCTGCCCAAACGAATGAAAGTGTAAAGTGTTTGGTGCAATATACTAAAAACAAATAAATCAATCAACATTCCGACCTGCCGGATTCGAACCAGCGACCTAAGGATTTCAGCTACAACTACAGTCCTCCGCTCTACCAACTGAGCTAAGGTCGGTTTTTATAACAATTCCTAGCATTGTTAAAGAGATCCAGTTTAGGACAGCAAACTCCATAGCGGAACGCGATCGATCTCAAAAACACTTTGCCTTCAAGATCTAGTATTGACATTGCAGGGCCAGGATGGTGCAGTGCAATGGAGATAGCTCATATTATTAAGCAGAAGCCTTTGAGTTTGAGAAGTATTTTTGTGGGATAGATTGTGTTCCAACACTCTGTCGACGATGACGGTTTGAGCTGGAAGTTGAAGTAGAGGCCTATGAAGTTGTCGCCGAGCCGCATGGTGTAGAGGCCGTTGGGAGGAGACAAGAGACATGTTTGTTGAATATGAGAATAAACGAAAGAGAAACGATAACAGAAGAAAGTTCTCTTCTATTCTTCTTACTGTTTAATGACATAATAGACTATTTAAAGCAGATGAATAACAATCAGAACTAACTAAAATAAAGGATTGCACCTCTAACTTTAATAAACTAACTATAATAGTCCTTCATACTTCAACAATGTTGGACGTGAAGTTTTGGCTGGTTATCCACGATGGTTTCCTTCGGAAAATCAAAGAAGCTCTGCCAGGGAACGGCAGCGGAGGCGAGATTTTGATCTTTATGTATCTGGAGATTGGAGCTATTGAGCAAGACGACTCAGTCGCCCTCCGTGCGCACGTTAACCACGACAGACCCGGGTTAGGGTCCGACAACAAGAGTCTTCCGTCGAATTGGAGCTAGGTTTGTCCAGCCAGACTGGCTCTGACGAGGGAACATGGACCAACGCGAATGCTAACTTTGCACGTTTTGTAACGAGTTACCTGAACTTTGTAAATTCAAAACAGGCTAACTCAACTTGGACGAATGTGCAAATAGCTAACTCCGTCCAATTTACCGTCAACTGTTGACAGAATTTCATCGAAAATTCATCAGAAAATGAACAGAGGTAGTTATTTGCACCTTCGTCCAAGTTGAGGTAGTCTGTTTTGAATTTTTAAAAATTCGGGTAGCTCGTTGCAAAACGCCTAAATTTCGTGTAATTCTCTTGTTTGAAAAGCATATTTTTCGATTGTTAAAAGTGAATCATTTGGATTTGTGGGGCGATTGTTAAAAGTGAATCATTTGGATTTGTGGGGTAATTTTAATGAAGTGTCTTTGGGTTTTCCTTAGATTTCATTTTCACACACTGTGTGTCTGTCAGCTTTATGAGTTAATGTCTAGGAAATAGTTGTGATTAATGTACACCAAGAAAACACTCCAATTTTAATAATAAAGAAAAGAGACATCCCCATACAAATTTTACAACTTTCAATTTGGTCCCTCACTTTGGGCCTTGAGGAGCTACCCTTGGATGCTTAAGTCTAAATACCCTCTTTGCACATTGCAATTTGGGTCACATCTCAAGAACTTAACACCCTCATCTCCACTCTTATAAGCCAAACATGATATACAAAATGAAGAATTTTGATACATTTTTTGGTAGGTAGTAGGGTCGATTAATTCCCGCATTCAGGTGTCAAGGAATGATCACGCCTTGAGTCCCTGCAATAGTTGTAAGCCATGTACCGAGACTGCACATAGTACATTGCCTGGTACTGTTGGCGTGTCAATCCGCCTGAACGGAAGGGGGAGGCTGAGACAGGGCGGCACCGTGGCGGAGAGTAGGCTGAGCAGCCACTGGCTTTGAAGCCGGTGTAATAAGCAGTGAACGGTTGGTAGCGGTAGTCCGCTTTGTACTTTCCGTCCTCGGTGGCCCATGAAGATGCATCCCATATGGAGCCGTAGAGCCACATTGGCCTCAATGGAAACGTGGCGGCGCTCTTCCTCGCATACCTCCTAATGGGTATGTCGTCGACCAAAAATCTGAAACATTTAGGGAGATTCGATTGATAAAGATTAGGATAGAATGAATCAAACAAATTAATTTCTAACATTATATCATTGGGGCTCCAAAGAATGGCGTAATGATGGAAGGCCTGTGTTGGATCGAACCACAAATGGAACTTCATCTCCCTTCCGATGATTCTCCCGTCTCCACTTCCTCGTATGTATACGTTTGTCTGTAACGTGTATGGTTTCCCAAATGTCGTCCCCAAGAACTCGATATCGACTTCGTCGTGGAAACCAGGGTGCGCTTCTGCATTCGATAGCTAATACCAGACACAGTCAAAATTAAGCTCCATCAACAAAAAAAGAATACTGAAAGCGTAATGAAGAAAAAACTTATATCCCCACGTAAAAAGCGGTTATCACGCCCGCCGTGTACCCAGTTTGAAGCTTGATGGATGCACCAAAGTAGCCCGACCGGAACGGCTTGACTGACTTAAACCCGCTTCCTGTCGATATATTGAGTGAGTGATGATGCATATATATGTATATATATATAGTTGAAGTTGATATACCTGAGGTTCTATCTAGCCATATTTTTAAGTAATTCTGATCGATACTCTGGTGCTGAGGACCCCATAGATTTTTGAAACCTTGATAGAAGCTCATTGACCGGAACTTTGTGCTCGGCCAGTAGCCTGGTGATGGCGGTGATGCATGGGTTGAAGAAGGAAACGACATCATCACGACGGTGATCATCATCACAAGAAGTGGAAGCAACAGACCCATATCTTCAGCTCCTGATGATGATGAGTGAACTGGAAAATAAGGAGGAAGAAGAAGAAAAAGAAAAAGCCTTAGCAGAGAGTATGGCAGGTATCTCGATAATAAATAAGAGAAAAATAGAGGGCCCTCCACTATATATATATGTATTGTAAGTAAGTAATGTTAAAGATTACCCCAATAAGGAAGCTGTGTATACGGTGTGTTTCGCCGCAGCCGACGGTCTTATTTGAAAGTATCATCAAATTGTTGATCATCGATGACACTTTGATTCCCCCGTGTGTGTGTGTATGAAGACTACTGTTCTTGGCTTCAATCTATTCTGCAGAGTTGGAAAGCAGTGTGAAATGTTGCAGACACGGGAGGTAGATAGATGAAGGTCAATTAATTTATTGTATATAACATTTTTAAGGGTTAATTACCAAAAAAAAAAAACTGAATTTTGAGTAAAAATCAAAAAGTAAACTGAACATTTTTTGTTGACAAACAACAAACCAAACTTTTGGAATTGAGTAAACAACAAACTTATTTCAAATTTACATCATGTCTGAACATATTTTTCAATGTTTGAGAGAGTTATTAAGTCAAAATTAGTTAAAGTATTCTAAATAAAGTGTATTACGGCTTAATAACTCTCTCAAACATTGAAAAATATGTTCAAACATTGAAAAATATGTTCAAACATGATAAAAATTTAAGGTAGGTTTGTTGTTTGCTCAATTCCAAAAGTTTAGTTTGTTGTTTGTCAACAAAAAAAAGTTCAGTTTGCTGTTTGATTTTTCCTCAAAGTTCGGTTTGTTTGTTTGTTTGTTAATTAATTCCATTTTTTATATTCTTTGTGCATATAGTACACGATTTTTTTATTGGATTTCCACTACTTTTAACTATATATCGTATCTAAAACGCTGTATATATATATATATATATATATTTAAAAAAAGTTTTATGAACCACTTTTTAATGTGAAAATAGATGTAATTTTTTAGTGTATTTATTTATAATAAAACTCCAATGATTATTATAGTATACTCTTAAGAGTGAAATTTCTGTTCTTTTTCTTTACCCATCATTAATGAGTCCATGCATCCATGTCTGAGACTTTAAAGCAATTATAACATTGCTGAATTTAACACCCCCAATATTAATTATGAAGTTCTCTCTACTCTTTTCACTTTCCACATTCTTAGATTCCTCAGCCACACAAAGAAGACCACTTATATAAAAATAAAATATACATTTAAATATGATATATATATAGATTTATGAATTATAAATACGATTAAGTATATATAGATAATATTTATATTTATTTGTAAATCACTTGTAAATTATTAAAATTATGAATTTAGTAGAGTTAGTCTCTTGGGTTAAGAGAAAGATGGTTCAAAAAAATATTCAATTGCGTTAGGGGAGTTGATATATCAGGTTAAGTGTTTTAAAATGAACTATAATTGTTAGAGATAAATGGAGTTTGAATCTCACTTAAGAGTTAAGACACATACAAAAAGAGAGATTATTTTAATTCGATCCTTTAAAGTTTTACTTTTGTAAAAAATAGATTTAACTATTTATCATTATTATAACGTTTTTTTAATTTCTAACATAAAATTCTACCTTTCTTTCTTGTCATGATGAATTTTATGCTGAATAATGAAGTGGAGATGACATGGAGGAGAGAAATAGCATTTATTTGTGGGCCCGTCGGCGATATCTAATTAGTTTAATTTATAAGGAAAAATGGGTTACAAAATGTACGGATAATAATGATTTGTGGTTTAATGCGAAATCATTATATTATTTGTGATTTTTTTTTTAAACTAAGCATTTTGCTTTTTTTTTTTTTTAGAAAAGTAAGAATGTAATTTTTTTTTAAAAAAATATAGGTATACGCGCATCCGGGGTAGCGCGTATTGGACATACTGTTTAAATAGTAATTTTTACTATTTAAACAGTAACTTTACTGTTCAAAACACTATTTGTAAGATTTTGTATCGTATGTAGAGTTTTTTACGTACCGTATTATACAGTAAGTCTAAAATTAAAAATTAACGTATAGTTAGCGTCATTTAATTCGTAATTAAATTATGTTCGCACCGTAATTTTATTTTATTTTGAGTAAGTATATAATTAAATTTATCACCTAATGCATTTAATTATTTCAGTCAAATTATAAAACGAACGATGTTAGGTTACAAAATCATTGTATTTCCAATCAAAAACATTACCCTAGATAGATAATTGAATTACCACATAAATGACGTTAACCGTGTTGAGTTTGGACTTACGTGGTCTGAGTTATAATTTTTTAAGTACAATTTTCATATCTCAACTTACGGCATGCCGTACAGTCAATCCGTAAATCCAAATTTAATATTGTTTGCATCATTTGAATCGCAATTAAAATATCTACTTACTATAATTTTTTTAAATATTTTTTAATAGATACATAATTTTATTTTTAATTAAACATCGAGTCATCATTATCGAAAAAAATGATTTAAAAAAAAAGAATTGTGCACCCTTCACAGGCGCCACCCAGGGGTGCGCGTATGTCTAATACGCGCTACCCCGGAGTGTGCGTATACCTATTTTTCTAAAAAAAAAATTGTATACTTACTTTTCTAAATTAAAAAAAAAAAGAAACAAAATGCTTAGTTTTTTAAAAAAATCATTATTTGTTTTGATAAATCAGAATTCATTACATTATTAATTAAACTTTTTCAAAATGGTTTAATTATCAAATAGGTACCCAACTTTACATGATTTTGGTAAGTATGTACTCTTTTTATTGCTGCAAATAGGTTGATCAACTTTGTGAAATTAGTAAATAAATACCTAACGTTAATTTTTCGTTAAGAATAAACGGATTTTGAACCGATTCAGATATCTATTTACTAATTCGTGTAAATTCAGGTATTTGTTTGTCAAACCATCTCAATTTCAGGTACCTGTTTATTCCTCACGTGATATTTTTCGTTTATTCTTAACGAAAAATTAACGTTAGACACATATTTGCTAATTTCACAAAGTTTGACAACCTATTTGCGGTAAAAAGGAAAAAAAAATATGTACCTACTTGTCAAACCATATAAAGTTGGGGTACATATTTGATAATTAACTGTTTCTAAATTGATATAATACTTATATAAATTAAAATATTAATGTTTGAATCGATTAAGTAAGTAACAACCTTCGTTTTATATGGACTACTCTTGGAAAATGCCCACAAATCGAATTTGTGATTACAACCACTCGTGAAATGGTCCAAATCATATATATAGTGTTTGTACGAAGAGGAAGTTGGTTGCCTAATCCACGACCTCCTTAGAGAAGCATTAATTCCTAGACCTACCATACCATATATTGCGCAAATTAGAATAATAAATAAAATGTCGAAAGCGATTCGAGGAAATTGAGAACAAAACATATCAATCGGTCACAATTGAGACACACAATTCATGGAAAATATGTACGATTAAATGTCAGATGATGGAAGTGGATCCTACTCACTCTCTCATCATCAGTGTCCGGTTCAAGTCAATGGTCCACACCTCATTCATTCATTCATATCTGGGTTATTGCCACGTGGGCTCAGTTCTCTCTTTTTCTTCTTTTATATTATTATTATTAGTTAATTAAAACAATTGTCAAATGATTTTTTTTTTTCAAATAACAAATCAAACATTTAGAATTAAGGAATCATTATATTTGAACAAATATTGAACTCAATATTTGAAAAAGTTATTAAGTCAACATTAGTTAAAGTATTATAATGATATGATATTAGGACTTAATAACTCTCTCAAACATTAAAAATTATGTTTAAATATAATGAAAATTTGAGGTAGACTTGTTGATTGTTCAATTCTAAAAGATTAGTTTGTTATTTGTAAAAAAAAAGTTTAGTTTGATGTTTGATTTTTTTATAGGGTAAATGGTCAAAGTACCCCCTAAACTTTGGCCGAAATTTAAGAATTCTCCTTAAAGTTAAAAGTGCCCCTTAATGTTTGAAAATGATGAAAAATTCCCCATTGTCAGATGCTCTTTTAGGGGGGATTTTTCATCATTTCTTAACATTAGGGAGGATTTTAAACTTTAAGGAGAATTCTTAAATTTCGGTCAAATTTTAGGGGGCATTTTGACCATTAACCTTTTTTTTCTAGTTTATATATATATATATAATTAACCCTTGTTATTATTATTTTAGATAAAACTGTAGTAGTGTATATATATTTGCCTGTCTCGGTGGCACCATAAACCCCAAAACGCGTGGGCCCAACTCTTTTGTAATTGGCAATTGGCATGGGTTATTTGTACCACCGATGCATCTACTAGCCGTCTCGTCGATCAAAATCGAACTGTTGTGTCGGCTACAGACACAAAGCCCGAACAAAACAAAATGGGCTCGGCGGGGCCCACACATCCTGGCCGACAAATTAGAACGATCACAACAAACGTAGATAAGCCGTGGTTTTCTTGGCCACATCAGCTAAATTGATTTCGATTAATGAAATTAATTTTTAAATAGGTAGGGTTTACAAATAATAGAAACATAATTTTGGCTCTGTTTGGGTAGTAGATTAGACGTATAACGCAACACTCACGTCATTCTGATTTTTTGAAGATATTACTATTATTATTTGACAAAAGAAAGTCTTTGATCGATACGATACCACGACGAATATTTTTGGATAATTAATTCGCAATAGTTTTTTTAATACTAAACGGGTTATTATATCTAGGGTGGCAAAACCTTACACAAACCGCATGTGATCTGTCCACGGGTCGTGTTTGTGTCATAATTTTTGACACATTAGTCATTTTGACTCAACTCGCAGATGCCATGTAATACCATGAGTCATGTTTGAGTACGAAGGTTTGACTCACGGATCAACCCGTGACATTTTATATTATATTAAAATAACATGTGTCATTCTTATTTTTTGGTATGCGTGGGTCGAACAGGTTCAGACTGGCCCACGGGTCATTGGGGTCCAACGGGTCAGTTTGACCCAATACTGTCGTTCATGACGGGTCATTCTGACCTGCAGGTCAGGTTTGTGTTTGAAAAATTGACTCATACTATTACACGAATCGTGTTTAAATGTGTTTGGATCAGGAGATTCCTGACACGACTCATGGTCGACCCATGAGTCGTTTTCCCACCCTAATTATATCCTAGTATGCAAAAAATATATGAAAAGAAGAAGTTACAAGAAAAATGAATTAATAATAAACATTTTGTTTATGATAGAAGAACTAAAATAGTAGTTAAATTCAAAAATTGTCCCTTTTCTTTTTGTTTTGTTATTTATTTAACTTAATTAAAGTTGTTAATAGTAATATAATACTACTTAAGTTCAGCAGTTGCCGTCCTACGTTACTACGGATAGGTGGTTAATTAGATGCCATGTGGGGTACGTCATATTCGGTAGGTCGGGGGGCCTTACGTAAAGGATAGTCGGATAGGACAGCATTTGCAGCCAAAATCAGGACAATACAATAGAGATGCCCAAGACCAACGTTTCTTCACCTTATATTTCTTTATTATATATATATAAATGATCATTTTCTTACATAGAAGGGATGTGGCAAATTAAGAGATGTAAAATTTTAATTTTTCTATTAAAATATATAAGAATTTAGTATTTATATTTTTAATGTATTTTTTAAAAAAATAAACTTAATTTATATATTAAAAAATAAAATTCACCACTTCGACCAAGCAGTGAATAGAAGACTAATACCTACACATGCTAAACTAATAATATAAGTAAATTTTGATAAAACTTTGGGCGTCACCTTTATATACCAACATGCGTCCTCACGCTGGTCACACCAGCGACGCATATGTTCTTATAAGGCGTCGCCTAGACCCTCATAGGATAATAACGACAGAACTTACAGAAGTGACAGGTAACAAGCATAAAACACTTATGGACATTGGGGGCACTAAGTGTAAAGAACACGCTTTGGTAAAGTGTATCTAGTACAATTCGAAATATATTTTCCACCCTCTAATCATGATTAAGTCTTCGATTAGTGAAAGGCAGTTGACCGTGGTTAAAACTTAACCCAATGAACGATAACAAATATCTTGCTATAAATATTGATCCATAAACTCAGGTGCAAAGTAAGAAAAATTTTGAACATGTATACATACTACCTTAAATACAACTCCGTATTCGACTTAGTCATCGTAGAGAGAACAACGGGCAATGCCTGAGTTTTTATTATTGCAGGTTGTAGAAGATCAAGAAGCCCTTAACTTTCCTGAGGATTCGAGTAGAAGTCGAGTCCTCATAGCATAGGGGCATGACCAGTGACAAAGGAAGTTCACCTGAACCAACATAAATTTTTATTACAAATCTTTTTATCCTATCCCATCCGTTCTTTTATGTCCATTCTTCTTTACCTATCTCTTATGTTCTACTTCTACTACTTCGAAATTACTATGGAACTATGATTCTTGACGTTAAAAACATTTTAGAAAATGAAAAGTATTGAAATACCATTGTTATTGATTCGTGACCCACGAAGGAGAAGACATTACCCAAGCCATCTATTTTATTGATGAGTGATAGTTATATAATTTCTAAATTATAAAAATACATTTCTGAAAAAAAATAAAAATTATTGTGGCTTTTTAGATGGACAAACAAGCATAGGTCACGTCCATTTTTGTTAGGTCCAACTCATTTATCGTTTGAAGTGCACATATCTAGCGTCTTCGTACATGACATAATTGAGACATAATATATGTTGACTGGTACCGGGATAATTAGGACCTTTTTATGTATTCAAACACTATCGAATTATTACTATTATTATTATTATTACTGTAAATAAATAAATGGATAATTAGCCAAAATGGAATTCATAAAACTCGCAATCATTAGAGTTTGCAGAATGCTTCTTTGGATGCCGAAATAGTATTGTCAAATGATGAACAGAAAAAGTGTCTTGTTCCAAAAAACATTTTCTGTAAGGAATAATGGATTCACTTTTCATGTAATAATTCTACATGATTTAATTAATATTATTAATTAAGAGTTAATTACCAAAAAAAACGAACCTTGAGAAAAAATTAATCAGCAAACCAAATTTTTTTTATAATGACAAACAACAAACTAAACTTTTGGATTGAAGCAATCAACAAACATACCTCATATTTTCATTATGTTTGAACAAATTTTTCAATATTTGAGTGAGTTATTAAGTCGTAATATCATTTCCTTAAAATATTTAAACTAATGTTGACTTAATAACTCTCTCAAATATTGAAAAATGCGTTCAAACATAATGAAAATTTGAGGTAGGTTTGTTGATGGCTCAATTCCAAAAGTTTGGTTTGTTGTTTGTCAAAAAACAGTTCAGTTTGCTGTTTGATATTTCCTCAAAGTTCGTTTTTTTTTTTATCATTAACTCTATTGCTTGTTAGGTTTAGATTTCGCGTGGAGAATTGCTCCAATTTTGTCAAACGTTACCGCCTTATCAATCATGATCCATGCGGTCACATGTGAGCACATTCCCCGATCCGCAAATGCTTGTGCGGATTGGATTGCGAAAATGCTTTGCTCGGGTTGTGCCCTCAGGATTGGGTGCTTGCACCCCCAACCCCACTTCTTAGATGTATTTTTACAGATAACATTTTGTATGCGAACTCTCGCCCGGTTATTGCAATGATATAGTACTAGTACTTGACCCAAAAAAAAAATTAATGATACTTTGGATAGTTTTGAGATTTTGTTAGAGATATCTATAATGGAATCCCAACTCCATTAAAGACCCTTCATTTGTTCAATTCCATGATCACTGTACTAACTCAGCCTGGGATGAAATTAATTAAGTTTACTCCACTCCATTGCTATCTTCTTGTAGCCACAGTGGGCTGGTCGAAGAAAAGGAAGAAAATTGTTTAATGCTTTGATATGGAAATCTGGCCTGCAAGATTCATATATACGTTGTTAGTGGAACCTAAAAAAATGACAGCTGTGGGATTTGAACCCACGCCCTTTCGGACCAGAGCCTAAATATGGCGCCTTAGACCACTCGGCCAAACTGTCTTATTGATCAAGTAACCAATGTATTAAAATGATTATTCTATTTTTTCATTCAATTGTGTAGACTGTAGAGGTAAGTGTTAGAATTTGATACATCTGAAGGCATTAAAAGAAAACAAATATCCATCTAACTTTCAGTACTTAATAATTGTCTTAGAAAACTAAGCAAATGCATATGAATATCTGAGATATCTCTATGAAGTATGAACCCACATTATAGCACTGATGTTTCTATTCTATGAATGTCTTGAAAAACTTACACTTTATTTTTTAACTTGAAGCATTCCATGAGGATTTGGATTTTTTTGAAAGGAACCAATTTTACAGGAAAGAACAAATCAAACAAAAATACCCAAAAAGAAGAAGAGGAAATATGTTTTTTTTTTATAAAAGCTAGTTTTGTTTTTGGTGCCTTAGATAGATAGGAATAGATAAACAATCTGTGGCAGTAAGAGTCTAATCTTTATCAAAACCCAAACCAAAATATGTATTCTTCTTCTTCTATGCTCTGCTTTCTCGTCTTGATGTGCTAAACATTTAGCGCCTTTTTGATTCACGACAGCAAGAGCAGGATTTTCAGCAATCGTTATATTGGATTGGGAAGGGAGCTTTTCCAAGGTAATATTTTCTTCCATCCGACAGAATTGGATGAGTATTTTTCTCTTGGTGTGATTGTGACATGCTCTGTTAGCTGAAATTGGAATCTGGATTTGCTTGATTTCAGGGGGGTTAGTTATGGAAGTTGATAGGGCAATTCGTGAATGTGATGACAGGAGATTGAAGACCAAGTACAATAATGCTGTTTATGTTATTGGAAGAGCGTTAGCTCTCTACTCGTATGTTCTTCTTCACCCTCTCTTCGCTGTTTATTTTTTGCTGAGCTTTTTTATGTACTGAGCTGCATTGATTCTGGCTTTTAAGCGTACTGTGCTTGAATTATGATTAATAATATGGCTTGTCAGAAAAGAATTATGGTTTTCGATTATTTAGAGGTGCTACAGGTAGATTCAGTGTATGAAATACCGCCGAGCATTTGATTTAATTGCATGCTATCATCCAATATGGAAAACCATTGCTGTATTTATCCTTTGAACATTTTTAAAGGGCAAAAATAGTTATAAACCCAAAGGATGAATTTTATCCATATTTTTTTGGTTATTCTCCACATTTATTCTCTTATATCAATAGTTTGACTGTATTTTATTGAACAGCATTGAAGAGCTTGCGTTCAGTTTCAATGGAGGAAAGGATTCCACTGTAAGCATTTCATTTCATTTACATTGAACTTGGTATTTGTTTGAGCTCTGTTAGTAAGTTTTTTTTTAAATTTGATCTGATTAATAGGTTTTGCTGCATCTACTAAGGGCTGGATATTATTTATATAATTCAATGCAAAGCTGCTCCAATGGGGATTTGAATGAGTTTCCCATTCGGACCATATATTTTGAGAGCCCCTCTGTTTTTCCTGAGACCAACTCCTTCACATATGATCAAGCCAAAATGTAAGAGAAGAATCTCATTTGACTATCTAATTGTTGCTACCATGCTGTGAGAGGAATCTTAAAACCTTTTTCTTTATCTCTAAATGACAGCTACGGCTTACAATTGGATAACATCCATACGGATTTTAAGTCAGGTTTGGAAGCTTTAATGAAAACTAGACCAATAAGAGCTATATTTCTCGGTGTCCGAATTGGTGATCCTACTGCGGTATCTTTCATCCTTATCGTTAATTGTAGTCTGTATTATTGATTTATTTAGTGCTCATTGTTGTGAATATGCTCTGACATTTTTATCACTAATTTGTCAACCGTCTCACAGGTGGGCCAAGAGCAGTTCTCCCCAAGTTCACCAGGTTGGCCACCTTTTATGAGGGTGAATCCAATCTTGGACTGGTCATACAGGTTTGTTCGTGCTGTATTTGTCTCCAAGCGTTTACTGTCTGAACTTCTTTCTGTGGCTTTGCTAGCTGATAATGAAGTCGTCTATTGTAGTCTTTTACTGCTGACGGATGATTCAATTCATTTTAACCACAGCTGAGACTAAGAAGTTATGTGTTATAATATTCACTATTGATGGATACCTGTATTTGTTTTTGCCTTTATCTGACACTCCTTGGTTTCCTCTCATGTGGTTGACATATTGACTTGTGGCCTTCTACAGAGATGTTTGGGCATTTCTATTGACATGCAAAGTCCCTTACTGCACTTTGTACGATCAAGGGTAAGAGCTATTCAAAGGCTGAATGTGTTCCCTTACGAAATTACATTTTCCTTTGGATCACAAATACATTGCCATTTGCCTCTGCCTGTGCTTTCTGAGCATATTAGTTTCGCCAATAGTGATTCCTCAAGTATATATTAATAGGCATTACAGCATAGTTGCTATTATTTCGGAACTAACCAACCTTATAGTCTTTCCTAGTTTCAAACAACCATGTATAAATTGTCAAAAGAGCAATGCCACCTAAATAGTGAGTTGAGGTTTTTCCAGATTCTTTGAGTGTCTCTCAGTTTACTGCGCTCATTTGTTTATTTAGCTCATACGTTCTGTCAATGTAGAGTTACCGTTTATTAATGATGTTGGTTTCTTCTTCACAGTTACACATCTATTGGGAGCATACACGATACTGTGCCAAACACACTTCTGTCAGTTGGCAGTTCTGACAGTGGAGAAAAGTTCCGACCTGCGTATTTGCTGTCAGATGGAAGACTAGAAAGAGCAGGGAGATTGAAGAAACAACACACTTCACCTGAAAAGTTTCCTGTCATCCGTAATGGAAATGGCATTCTCTCTGTCCAAGAGGCCAGTACACTGACAGCCTCAGTAATCACCATTGGGGATGAGATTTTGTATGTATCTCGTAGAGATAAGCTCTTTCCACCACTTCCTTTTTGATCATATGCATGTTTTCCCAGTACCCTAATTTCCCAAGCCAAGTCTAGGTTAGATGCCTCTAGATCAACTCTCATTTTTTATTTTCTTCCTGGCATTTGTTTGACTAAAGTTTGCAGTTTTTCTTCTGTGTGTTCCATAGCTCAGATCCGGTAATGTTGAGGATCAATTGGGACATAAATTATGCAGAAAGCTCAATACTATTGGATGGACAGTGCTGGAGAGTTTGGTCCTACGCAATGAGGTACGATAGATAACTTTTTTTTCCTTTTCCAAGCCATTTTTAGATGTGCTAATTGGCATGCATATTCTGTCTACCAAGAACTTCCTATAGGTTCTCAAGAATAGATGTACTCAGTAACAAATTCTTATTTGTAATTATGATCTTCCTGAACCAGATAGATTCTGTGTCTGAAGAAGTTGAACGTCAGAAATCCTCCAATGATATGGTAAATCTGCAGAATTTTAACTTTGTTTTCATTCTCCTTTTGAAGTTCTGAGTTGGAAGATATGAAGTTCGGGTCTTTATATTTTGCATCCTTAGATTTTTCTACAAGGAGGGATTGGACCTATGCATTCGGATGTCACCCTAGCTGGTGTTGCAAAGGCTTTTGGTGTTCGTCTTGTAAGTTATTCCATCCTAAGCTCATTTGTAATTTCAAATTGGGGAGGACACTAACCCCTTCTTTTGTGTATGAGTAGGTGTTTTTTTGATGACTTTTTAACAAGAAAATTTTCAATAAGAAACATTGATTCCTTGGAGTTCAACTTGATGGACGTTTACTGATAATGTCTCCTCTGTATTTGTCTTTTTCTTTTAGGCACCTGATGAAGAATTTGAAGAGCATCTCAGACATCTAATTGGGGATAAGTGTACTGGTGACCGCAATGAGGTACTGAGCCTTTCAACATGATCCATTACTCTGGATATTACAGATACCAATTGCTTTTGATTTCATGACTTGATTGCTCACATGTTTTGGGGAGACAATCTAAGTCAAAATCCTTTTTCAATTTGTAATATCTCATTTAAGTTTAATTAATTCACCTTGAAAAGCTGTATAACGCAGGAGTTATATGTCTTAGGTGAGGGTATTCCAATTTCCAACTAAAGATGATTGAACAAATTCTGTCTGTATAAACTTAGCCTTAATTAGGTATACCCTGGCAGGTCACCTATGCTTTATTTTATTTTATTTGATAATTATGGATTAAAACTCGCTATAGGTGACAAAGTTTCAACCAAGTTCAAAACTACACAAACCAAAACTAGCTAGCTTGACATTTCTCGAAAAAGAAAAGCCCACAGCGTCTTTTCGGAGTGTGTTAGTAGTTTCTTTCGGAAGTGAGGTATGGAGTTCAAAAACATGCCGCTGGTTGATCGCCATACCCGCCATGATATCCGCTACTGCATTTGCTTCTCGAAATATATGTATGAACTTCACTGTTTCGAACTGAATCATTAGTTTCCTTATGCTTTAAATTCTAATAGCTTATGCTTTAGCACGATGTGATAACTCCATCTTTTTTGTGGCCATTGTAGATGGCTTTGTTGCCAGAAGGGATCACCGAACTGCTGCATCATGAAAAACTTCCTGTTCCTTTGGTACGTCTTTTGAATCGTTTTATTAGCCTTTTCGTTACTGTTGACAGATTGCCCATCTAGAACCTGAAACTCATAGTAAAATGTTCCACACTTGAAAGTGAAACTCAGCCTATTATGTTCTGCAGATCAAATGCAAAAATGTGATCATCCTTACAGCAAAAAATGTGTCCGAGCTAGACGAACAGTGGGAATGCTTGATCGAATTGACAAGATCCACTGGCATTCTGCAGGTCATGGAACCATTTCTAGTGAAGCAGATTGGGATAACCCTCTCAGATGTATGCGTTTCTTCCAGTTTCTTCAATATATGCATGGATTAGAAACTGGTCAGGAATTATCGAAAGTGAATCTCCTCTTCATCTGTTCATATTCCATCACTGCGCTCATCTCTCTGAAAGACCCTACCCTTCCACATCCTCTGCTTCTCATATATATAATAAATAATATCTGTGATTCGGCATCACTGGGCCACGTTGTTTTGGAAATCCATGTTTTTCGTAAGGAAAACTGATGGAGAATTGAAGTGAATAAGCCAACTAAACATTATGGACTTATCTCTGCATATTAAGTCCTTGCGCTCATATTTTCACTACATTAGTTCCGTTCTCTACAGGTTGAAGCTGCTCAGCCACTGTCAAAGCTCTGTCTTGAATTCCCAGACATCCTTATCAGTAAACTTTCTTCTTCTTCTTCTTCTTCTACATATTTTTAATGGTCTTAACTTTTTTGAGTGTTGTAATATTAAGGCTGTCATCGCAAATCCAGATATGGTCCTCTCATTATTAACTTCAAAGGCAAGGTATGCATGTACTACCATGATTCACATTACACAGTTCTTTACATAAAAACACTTCAGCAAACACCAATCTTCGTTGCTTCTTAACTATCATCAAATTTGGTTTCAGGACGAGGCACGAATTGAATTGGCAATAGAGGCATTGCAGAAGAAATTCCCATCAGGAACAATCTCTGTGTCATCCATCGAGTAACAAAGGTCGCTACTTATTTGGTGGCCTGTGGAAGCAAGGAAGAAGACTGGGGGTACATCTAAGTTTGATTAAGGCGGTTGTATTGTCATCTTCCTTCTTTACTTCCATTTTAAAATGCCCACTTGACCAATTCTAACTGCTATAAAACAATGTTCTCATCATTGCATATACTGCTGCATCCTTATAGTAAGATTATTATTAACTTATAGTAGCCTAGTAGGTAAGAATGTTGGCCAAAAACAATATGGTTGGGTAAGGATGAATTATAATAAGCAATAAATAATCAAATACACATTGTTTCAACGGTATGGTTTGATTTTGTTACACAACGAAGAAATGCACCCAGCTTTATTAACCAAAATATCTACAACCTTTCTATCCTTGCACATTATTAAAACCTACATACCTTCAACCAATGACGAATTACTAGTTCTAAATTTTCTCACCTAAAAAAGTGACAGATCGAATATATATATGGACTCACCTCAACTCAATTCTTGAACATGATCCGTCACTCAATGCTCAAGCCCCCAGTGTCCCAGCAGGCAGCTAGCTCCCACACACAAGGGATTGCTACTGTTGGTGAACTATTAGGATGTTATTTGTTATTACACCTTTGTTCATTGTCTCCTTTTGCAGATCAATCTTCCATTGACCATCAACGACAAACTTAATCTGTACAACCATAAATTGCATAAAGGAATTGACATTGACAATGGATGCACCTTGTTATAATTATAACGTAAATACGACAAACGTTACACACCTCATATGTCCCAGGATACAGACACAGGGTGGTCGACCAGTGTTTAGATTTCCTGGAGGAAGGAAGAGTCAATCAGTATCATGAATATGTCACTAATGTTCTACTGCTAATCAAATTAGGGGCGAGACAACCCAAGTGTATATGGAGTGGTGAGATTTGTGAAGTGGCAACAATGATCTTATTAGAGGAGGCAAAGGATTTCAAGATCTTAGAGTTGGATGCTGATTGTAAAACTAGATGCAAGACCTTGAAGGTGGTCTGTCTGTGGAATTAGGTAAGTCATCAGGGTCCATTTTGATCCGGTGTTCCCAGCCGTTAAAGCTCCCAGTCACCTCCACAATTTCTCCTTCCCCAATATACTGGATTTCAACCTAATTAATATTATACAAGATGATTATCATCATCTATCAGGAAAACATTATCTAAAGTATACTGCTTATCAGCTAGCAAGAAGTAATTAATTAGTCCCAATACAACAATAGTTTCTAGAAAATGTCAATTTTCTAGAATTGTTGCACAGTAGCATGTCCAGCATCTAGTAAATTCAATTGGTGGCCTCCTAGTTAACTTAAATAATTCTATCAATGCAAGCAAAGCGTTAAGAGATGGACGAATCGTACCTCTACTAATCCAGAAAGGCTCTCTTCCGCGACTTGTAATTCAACATCTTTTTCTGAAACTAGCTTTTGGGCTTTACTGATCTCACTTTCTGCTTTGTCTTGCAGGGCTGATAGAGCAAGCTGACATATATATAAAAAAAAAAGTTGGAATATTTAAGCAGCATACTTCTTATAGTAAATTGGCGTACTGTGATGGAGTAATGTTCCAAAAATATCTGACAGTCAATCCATATACCCCTCCATTGGCAGTTTTCCATTACTCGTTTATTTACTTATTAGGAAGTGAAGGACAACACAGACTAAAAAAGCACTGTGGAAGTGTGGAACCTCAGGGAAAAAACTGGAAAATGGCTTAATTTTTACAAAAATTCCAACCTTAATGAACTTGTGTTAGTCATCGTGTATATCGATCCATAGCTCATGCATAGAAAAACACTACGCTCCATCACAGTAACAATGAACTTCAATGTTGATGAGGAACCTCAACAATGACAAAATTCCACTTGTCTTCTTATTAAGCGTTCCATTTCCATTAAAAATGATCAACGTTCTATAAAGGTAAAGTACCTTTTCTTGCTCAATCAGTTCCTTCAGACGAGATAATTCAGATTTCTTTTGATTCTGCAAGCACCAGAAAACCCAGCACATACACATTTCTCAGATCATATGAACAGGACTGAGCTATCATCAACTGGAAACTTCACGTGAGATGGACCTCAGTGATCCAACAGGAGGAATGTATTGTGTTATCAGGAGATGGAGAGTACCAGTACCAGCATCTGCTTGAGGTGACTAATCTCGGCCAGGCTCTCCTGTTTGTGTAACTGTATTTCAGAAATCACATCAATAAATTTTACACTACTTTGTAGGAACTCAAAATTAACATAATAATAATACAGGAATAATAAGTGCAGCAGTAAACCTTTGCATCCAACGCCATAACCAAATCAGCATCCACCAGTTGTCCATCATTAGTGTTGTTTGCCCCCGCATTTCCTTCAAACAAACTTGGCGTGTAGGAACCTATAACAATTCAACCCATCTTTAATAAACTGTACTATGAACAGATGAGAACTACTAACCCAATTGTGCTTTGTAATTTTGTAGCAGCGATCTGATTCAATATTAAAGAACTCTCACACTCATCAAGATTTTCTAGTTGCATCTCGACAAAGGCATCTAGCGGTATTTCTATCTTATTTTCATTCTTAGTGAACTTAGCATTAATGAGTCCTTGCTCTTCATCACCATTATGATCGATTATCCCTGAGTATTTTGGTAGAAAATGAGCATAAAGATGACACTGCATAACATGATCACCTGGTATATGGTAAGTGCTTTAATCTGAAGAATATTGAATGCGGATAACTAAAATTAGAATGAAAATAGCTTGCACCATAAACATAAATACGTAAAATCTGTCACATTTGTGAATGACCATCTAAAATGCCATTGTGTGTGCAATGCAAAGAATAAGGGTTATAGTGAACTCTGCTCAAAAGATAATCAACAAACTTACCTTCAATGGGTTCAAGGTAGCCATTGTCCATAAATTTTATTACTTTTTCTTCTAAAGATAATCTTGAGTATTCAACGGACGCGTCATTGCCATCAGAACTGACAATAGAATCAGCCCTGGAGGGCATGAATGTACTACTTGAACTGAAGTTATCAACCATATTAAGACTAGATGCTTCCTCAACTTCTACTACAATGTTTTCATTACTAGAGCATTTTTCTTCGAAAGAAGTATCATCACTTGAGGGAATGTCTCCATTACTTGATCCCGAATTATCAACAAGACCAAGACTAGAGTCTTCTTCAACTAACAAGTTTTCAGACGTTTCTGCAGGAGCAGATGTACTGACGTGGGAAATAAATTCCATTGTTTTCAGATAATCACCAAAATCGTCTTCCCTAATTGATCCTTCAGTTACTGACTGTATGTCTCTTAAAATACTATCCTCAGACTCAGATCTTTCTTCTAAGGTGAAAATAGCTGACAGATCCTCATTTGATAAACCATTGCCATCAAAGGGAGGAGCAGAATTAGCTGAGAGGTTTTCCTTTGGAGAGATAACATTAGACAAGCACAGTTGTTCAGCCACACTGTCCATCTTCTCCTCCTGACCTTTTAGATCATACAACACAAAGCTATCAGCAAAAGCTGGAATTGTACTAATATGCACCACCAAACTGTAAAGATTACAAAAGTTGACCTTCCAATGCTTCTTTAGTGCCAGAAGCAGCCAGCTGCATCTCCATTTGGATTTTGTGATCGTTCAATCCATCAGCTTGCAAATCCTTGGATTCAGCAAGAAGTTCACCTATAAGTTTATACCCTCTCCGCCTTACTATATTTGCAAGGTCAGACCTGTAGATTCAAATAACTATTTTTACCCAATAATCCACACAAAAACTTCACCAACGGCCAAGAAAAACATAAGACTACAACTACAAGCATACATAGCTGTTCCAGGTTTTCAGAGTACGAATGAATTTTGTACTTTGTTCACTCAAAAAACTATGCCAACTGTTACTAATTTGGCAACAACTGGATCGACCAGGAAATATTTTAGTGTAGGATTGTCGTCTCAATTATGTGCCCACCAGTTAGATATGTCTTTAGATCTCCCGAGTTATCATGTAATTTTCAACTAAACTCAGACATAAGCAGCTACTGTGAGCATTGAACAGAAAGCGCGCGAGAAACTGACGTACCTCCCATGCAGCGAAAGCTCCTTGATGGACGGAACATGGTCTTCTTGAAGTCCTACTGAGTATAAAAACTGTTTTATCTCATCTAGCAGCTCCACATTGCTTATCGCCTTCCTACCACTCCTATTTAGAGAAACAACTCAACACCGCTGCACATGAAACAAAACAGCAAACAAGATCTTGAAACGAAGAGATGTTGAAAGAACCTAGATTTTCGGGTGGTGGCGGCATGGACGGCGAAGCGCTCGGTCGTGAAGAGGATCTTGAGGCGGTACTGATGGTGGAAGCTGAGAAAGGGTTTATAGATAGAGAGAGGCAGCTTGGAAAACTGGGAGCGGTGGCCATGGAGCAGCGGAGGGTGAGTTGAAAGCATCTAGAGGCCGCGGATTCAGCGGTGAAGGAAGCAATTAGGAAATTGACATTCGGCAAAATTGCAGGGAGTGTGGTCAAATGACTGGTAATGCAGCAGAGAGGAGCGTGCTCCTTGGTAACATATAAAGTTTAGGTCCTTTTTTGAGTGATTGTTTAGCTGGGGCATCAATATTCGGAGAAAGATAAGTAAAGGAAGATAAAAGTGCAATTTTTGATCAAAATATGCCTGAAAAATAAAATTGCGAAAATATCCTCAGTTTTTCAAAAAAAAAATACGAAAGTATACCTACTCGTGAATGAGATTCGCATATAAAAAATTATTTTTATACCACCCGTGAATGAGATTCGCGAGTGAACATATAGTTTGTATCCGTGAATCTCATTCGTGGGTGGAAAATGTATGCAGCGTGAAAAGAAAAATTAATTAGAGAGAGAGGGACACACCCCATTCACGGGTGGAATTTACACTCGCGAATGGCATTCGTGAGTAATGTTTTTTATATACTTTCGTATTTTAAAAAAAAAAAATTGAATATTTTCGTAATTTATTTTCAGATATATGTTTGTCAAAAATTGTAGAAAATGTTCCCATTGTAATTGGTTGAAATCAATGGAGAAATTGGTTCGATTTAAGCTTAAATAAAGACCTACTGAATGGCCCAAGGACTGAAAGCCCATGTACATATCACGTGCTGGGGAGGAGGCTAGAGAAATGGGTAGTAGTGGAGATCAAAAGGACAGCGCAGTGGCCCATGACTAAGTCTAAACTGAATTTTATGTTGTTTTTTAAAAAAAAAAAAAAATATATATATATATATATATATATTCAAAATGTCAGTTAATGCATTTTTTTATGCATAGATTGAAAATCTATGTATTCATTTATTTTGAATACAAAAACTAGTAAACTACATAATATTCAAATCGTATCAAATGATAGAGATGTTAAAATATAAATGGACGATTATTTTTCTCAACCTTTTCTGTTGTCCAATTTTGATTCTAAAAATATTTTTAAGTCTTATATTTACTTTTAAATCTGTATTTATTCTAATTTTTACCTCTAAACTTAATTTCTGATTTATTCGTTGACGGGAAGTATTGAGTATTAACTTCAAAGTAGGGTCGATCATGGGCGGGCCGGACTAGCCTTGGAGGCAGAATCGAGACCGAGATTGAAATTTTGGTTTTGAAATTGGATAGAGATAGCTATTTGCACATTCGTCCAAGTTAAGTTAGTCTGTTTTGAATTTTAAAGTTCGGGTAACTCGTTGCAAAACGTCCATAGTTCATGTAGTTCCTTGGTATTTAACTATTTCTTATAATATTTTAAAAATTCACAAGTACAATTCTAAAGCTAAATAGTTTTTTTGTTTTAGTTTCATGTAAAAATGGTCCAAGTTCCTAACTGTGTCTCGCTATATTTTCCAAATCATTTTTAACCTTCAGAAAACACATTTATTTTAAAAAGGAATTAGATAAAGCAATCATAATAAATAAAACATCTGGTTGTGTGTCACGTAATTATACCCTAATGACTTTGTGATCCCATCCGTCAGTGTATGAGATGAGATCGTTATCCATATCACGGTTTTGACACTCTCCGACAAAGACACCATGTTTGCACACAAAAGTATCTTGGTAATGTCAACTCTTCCTTGACAATCATAGTAAAGACATAACAAAAGTCATATATATATTAAATTTAACTATAGTTCTAGGTTATCTTTTAAATCTTACACAATTTCAATTGTTACCAAAGAAACAACCGTATATATAGGACGACAAGTGGTGCTTTCCATTCATGAATATTCCCAAAGAACATCACTTGTTCAACGATGAATAACTCTATCGATATGAAATTATGATATATATATATATTTCCAGAAGATGAGGTAAATAATCAATTATTAACGTGATAAACTCATTTTATCAGTATGCCCAATCACCTTATTATATTTTTAATAATATGTGTTAATTTGTCTTATCAACCAGTTCCTTAATTAGAGATAACTTAGTTTTAGCAAAAATATGAGAATAAACGACATTCATGTGGAATCAGATGCTAAAAAAACAATAAGTATGATAGTAGAAGAAGTGAACAATGATAAACATTTAATGCCGCTAATTTTCGATTGCAATAAACTTTTATTGGAGTTTCGAAAATTCAAACTTATACACATTTATTAGGAAGCGAACGGTGCAATGAACCACATTGACAAGACAGCGGTCAGTCTTGAAGAATATTTTGTGATCTTAACTGATTATCCACCCAGAGTTTTGTCGATTATTAAATCAGACATATTTGACTTGGTCAAACCCAGATTTATATCTCATAACTAAGTATGTTTTGTTTTGTAATATACTAATGTTAATCACGTTTCTAAAAAAAAATAAATCAGGTCCTTAATTTATCACACAACATGATTTCATTTTAGACATGATGGGTGAATGAAGTTATGTCGTGTTCCCATATTATTATTTTTTTAATAATTTTAATGAGATTTTAAAGTCTCAACCATTAATCGACTCTACAGATACACCTTGGTCGAAACGAGATAAGTCTATCTAAAGTCAAACAAAACTATTCTAATTACTATTTAATTCAGAATAAATATAACCAATGGCCCATCATGTGTTGACATAGTTTACTTTATGACTATAATTAGCGTTCATAATTTCTTGTGTCTGAGCATGAATTTTCTCTTATTTAATTGACAAAAAAAATACATTTTAATTTCAATTTCTTTGAACATTTGGAAATAATAATGAGATAAATATGTAAAGTATAGAGAAGACGTGAGAAAGAAAATCTTGATGGAACTCCAAGAGACAGAGGTCAACAGAAGGTGCATGAATTGGTGGAAGAAGGTGAGTCGACAGCTAATTTATATATATGAACCAATCACCCACATCGTCAACACTTTTATTTTATTTTATTAATTAACATTTTTTTTTCAATGAATCATTTATTGATTTCAAAAGCAGATGGTGTGTCCCAATCATTATTTGACTCGAATAGTTTTGTTTTCATTTGACTTTTCTTTCCTCCTAAAGTTCTCATTAGCTGGTTAATTAAGTAATTTACAGTTTACACACATGATTATTAGTTTTTTTACCCACTTATTAAGTTAAACGTATAAAATAGAATTATTGGTCCAAATTTTCACCATAGTGTTAAATTAAGTTTGATTAGCCGTGTTCGTAGAGGTGTCAAAAATTGACTCAACCCGTGGGTGACCTGCACACGAGTCGTGTTTGAGTCAGACTTTTTGACTCACAAATCATTTTGACACGACTCATGGATGACTCGTGAAAACACGGATCAGGTTTGGGTCAGTAGTCTTGACCCAAGGATAAACCCGTGATCCGTCCCGAATTATATATTATATTAAATATATATAATTCTGACTCATGGGTCAGTAGTCTTGACTCATGCGTTAGTCCGTTTCTTATTTTTTATGTACTGGTGGTTCAAATGTGTCGTATAATAGTTTATGATTAATTATAAAGTGGTCCCCTATAAATGGTCATGATTTTTATGTACGAGTGGATCAAACGAATCGTATATTAGTTTATGACTAATTATAAAGTCTTGATCTATTGATCAACCTGTGACTTGTCCCGAATTATATATTATATTAAATATATATAATTCTGACACATGAGTGAGTAGTCTTGACACATGAATCAATCCGTTTATGGTTTTTTATGTACTGGTGGATCAAACAAGTCGTATATTAGTTTATGACTAATTATAAAGTGGTCCCCTATAAATGGTCATTGTTTCATTGTTTGTTTAACAATGATCTAACATTTGTCGGGCAATCTCTTGTCTTGTCTTTTGGATCGGATCTCGTTCAATACCAAAGATTCTCATCTGTATGGGCAAATAAAAGGAGATGAAATGGTAGCACACATCTATGTGTATACCATGATATAGGTTATTCTATGGGTTCATATATAGGATGATGATTAACTAACTCTTTTTAACAAATGTAGTGTTAGATTATGGGGACTCGAGTCTTGAATCTGTACGATAATTTTAGCATGTACAATTATTTTTCTAGCAGTCTAACCAACCTCAATAGAGTGTTAGGAAAAAAAAAACTATTCTCAATTTTCAAACCGAAGAAGGAACCACTATGCAACAATAGACTTTTTGTCAGTCATTATCTGTGTAGGAATATGTACTAAAAATGCAATCGTTTAGGGCACAACATTAAACATATATTTAAGTTACCTCCTTGAACGATCGACTTAGCGGAAGCGGATCTGCCTGAGATTGGGATCACGATCTGCCGGACGGGAGGTCACGCCACGGGTTAACGGGCAGTGACCTAGGTTTCCACAACTATTTGTCTCAGTCTAAATTGTAGGACGCGCGGCAGCGCATCACTGTTATTATTAGGTTTTCCAACCCTGAGCATCCCTATACATATAGAGGGAATGGTTTGGGCAGTATTCAATACTAAACTTATTAGAATGGGCTCCCAATAATGGACGACTTAATCCCCCCAAATCAACAATCTTTTAAGATTTAAGAATATAACCTACGACCACGACTAACGAGGCCTCGTTAGGTATTTCTATTAGTGATAGGAAATACATATATACATACATACATATTAATAATATGTTGTAACCTTTCCTTCCTTGCATAGATATCGTTCAGGACATAACACAAAATATATGTGTTTGTCCAAAAACTGTTTTTAAAGGTAAAGGGTTTAGAATTACTGAATATAGTTATTCTTTAGAATTATCTATGATCAAATGAAGTAGTTTACTATTATCATTTAAATTTTAGGGTTTTCTTTATTATTCAATCAATTTTATGTTATTGACGTACTATAGGGTCTGCTCGTATTTATTTAGGTTATATTTTTCTATATATAGGTTGTGAAAATAATGTAGCAGAAAAATGACTGTTTTTTTAAATTATTCACATTAGATGGTGCCCATGTATTTTGTGCATGTTACCATTTTATATAATTGCCTTTTGGGGAAAGTAAAAAATTGTGCGTGTTACATTTGCTTCATTTATTTAAAAGGAGCTTGTCTGTCGAAAATTAAATAATGTGACTTGAATTTTAAACAATAATAAGGTACAATATATTTTATTTAACAGTTAAAGTTCTTTACTTAGTGACTGCATTTAAATTGAATCGGACTAGAAACATTATAAATAGTATAACAAACACCGTTATCGATCTTATATAATTTAAAAGTTCTGTATCACCTATGAAGAATAAAAAATAAAATATAAGTATACATAACGAAATATCCCTACTTGGTGATTTAACTAATAATATACAGCAACTAAACAAAATTTATACAACAAATTAAAAATGATAATTTTAAGAGACCTTTTGGACACATAAAATATTTAAATTAATTAATTTATTAAAAGGAAGCTAATCCGACTTCAGTTGCCTTCTCCAGTTAGTATATATCAGTAAAAGCGTAGCTAGCTAGTGTCCACCAAACCCCTTGCCAAGTCTTCTCTCTTCTCTACAGAAAAAGAGACACCTCCTCCCTCCCTCCCTTCGTTCCTTCCCTCCTTTCTCAAATCAAAGCAACAATATACTGTTAGAGAGGAGGATGGGAAGAGCTCCATGCTGTGACAAAGCAAATGTGAAGAAAGGGCCTTGGTCTCCTGAAGAAGATGCACAGCTCAAGGAGTATATGGACAAGCACGGCACTGGAGGCAACTGGATTGCTCTCCCTCAGAAAGCTGGTAATTCACAATAAAAATCCATCATTTCAGCTTCTTATGTCAATGTTTGAGAATTTTATGAAGCAAATACATTGATGTTAAGTTTTTTTTAGAACTCGTGCATGATCAGTTTTGTGGATCTATGTGAAGGTCTTAGGAGATGTGGAAAAAGCTGCCGACTAAGATGGCTCAACTACCTCAGACCCAACATCAAACACGGGGAATTCTCTGACGAGGAGGACCGAATCATCTGCACTCTCTATGCTAATATCGGAAGCAGGTAACTCTTCAAAGCCCTTGTCTTGTTAGAGAATAAAACCAGATGAAGTCTGTTGTATTGTATAACTATGTCAACTGCAGACACAACGACTTTTGTAGGTGTTTTTTGTTTGTACTTTGCTGTAGCCATGGACTGTATCTTTGTTCTAAAGTGCTTCCATTTCGTTCTTTCTGTGAAACCAAAATCTCACTCATCATTGCTTGTGGAATTCTGTGCAGATGGTCAATAATAGCAGCTCAGCTTCCTGGTCGGACCGACAACGACATCAAGAACTACTGGAACACGAAGCTAAAGAAGAAGATCGTGGTCAGCTGCCATGCCACTCCTCCTCCGCATAGATCGTCGAAATTACCTCATCAGCATAGCTTCACTGCTTCCTTCTACTCTACACCGCCGCCACCACCACCTTCGGCCGTATCTCCGTACAGCTACTTCACCAACTCAACTACTGACTTTACTGAAGCAAATACGCTCTCTTTCATGGCTGCTGCAAGTTGCAGCTCTTCTGAAGAAGAAACCCTAGTCCAAACCCAGATGGCGAATTTGCAGAGCTTTGCTTCCATCTATGGAGTTGAAGAAACCCATGTCCAGAACCAGATGTGGGGTGGGGGAGAGATGATTAACAGCGACAATAGTAACCCATTAGAAAATTACTACGGTCAAATTGAGGAGATCAAGAACCTTATTAGCAGTTGTTCTAGCAATTATGTGTCGTCGTCTTCGTCTAACAGCAGACTAAGCAGCTTTTTGTTTGCGGAAAACAAGGGCAGTAGTTTGTCAGATGATGGAAGAAGTAGTGCATGCACTGCTACCATTAATGCTGACTGCTTGTACAATCAGAAGATTTGAGTTGGTAGTAGAAGAAGTATCAGAGATTTCAGATTTGGACTCAGTCTTCTCTGTGAGGAGCAGAAAATGAAAAATGACGCCCATTGATCTTCCTTTCTGTTTCACTCCTTTGGCCAATATTTTCTTTTTGGGAAATGGTGATGAAGATGTAACGTATATATATATATATACATATATTAAGTCTGGTACAGTAGTATCTGACTGCAGCAATCAGAAGTAAATGTCATGGAAATCACAAACCATCGGTTTAAAATTTAAAAGGATTGAAAAACAAGTTATGCAGGTCTACTATATATTAATCTTTTATTAATCACAAAAATCTCTACTTTGATTTCGACCGTTAAAAATGTGTTATGTTAGTGAAAAAAAAATTAGTGTATAATAACAAGTTAACCACTTATTCCATTTTTATATTCAACCTAGTTTTAAAATTTCAACTCAAACTTATAAAAGTTAATGATTCTTCTGCGCTCCATACACACAACTAATAAGTGTTGTAACGTACATAAATACATGTGACTTTATATCTTCGTCGTATTAGCTAAAAGATGACTTAATTAGCATCATAAGAAAGCTTCTCTTAATCTCATATTTTATGAAATAATAATTATGCAATTTTAATTTTTTTACATATAAAAATCCAGAAAATCAGCGTTGAAAAATTTACAACTTTAATATATTCGGTCGGCTAATACACATTTTTTAAAAATATTATCAAATAAATGGTTGAGCTTAGATGTTGATGTTCTTGGATTATAATGTAGATTTTTAATGCTGACTTCAAAGACCTTAATTAATTAATATGTCTTTCTTAAGTACTGCTAATGCTGCTTTAGTTTGAATTAAATGAGTTTTCTTTTCTTTTTATAGATCTCTTAATCCAAAATTATATTTAAAAGTTCATAGAATATATATACATAATTAAGCATATATTTTAAGAAATGACCTCCGCAGAAAAGAACACATAATATAAATGGACAATACTGGGTAGACCATGCACACGATGTCACTGTGCAAGATATATTCAAAACCCCAACATTTTTTTTGGTAACTAAAAATTATAAAGAACAAGTTAAAATACAACGAGTTTTTTTTTTTTGGTCAACTAAATTTGTAAGCGTTTGTTATTGAATAACCTAATTAAATATGTCAAAAGTAATAATGATATTACGTCCCACAGTGGTTTAGGGCTTGTTTTTTCAATAAGAACATTAGTTACTCCATTTCCTTCTCAAAATACATCTCATTTTATATTTTTTAAAGTTTAAAAAGTATTTTTTTTTTCTTCTGCAAGGCAAGATACTAAATACATACGAACTTGGTTAATTTAATTTTTGAGAAGCTCCTTTTAGCGTGATTAATAAATGGGTTAATTACCAAAAAACAAACTCAACTTTGACCGAAAAATAAAAACAAACTAAACTTTGTTTTGGAGCAAAAGACAAACTGAACTTCAGTAAGTGAGCAATCATGAAATCCAGTTCAAATATCCATTAATTATTGACGGAATTTTGAATAGTAAACAGAATTATGAAGTAGATTATCGTTATACCCTTCATATCTCATGCGGGATTCGGCTTCCGCAGCGGGATTTGGCTTCTAGGATGGAGGTGTCCGCTTCAATTCTTCGATGGAGGAGATGGATGATCTGTTAGAAGGAAGTTGAAAGAGTATAACGGATTAACGGTAATCTACTTCATAATTCTGTTTACTATTCAAAATTCTGTCAATAATTAACGGATATTTGAACTGAATTTCCTGATTGTTCAATTACTGAATTTCAGTTTGCATTTTGCTCCAAAACAAAGTTTAGTTTGTTTTTCAATTTTCGGTCAAAGTTGAGTTTATTTTTTTGGTAATTAACCCTTAATAAATATATGACCAAAATGATGGCAAAGATTGATTGGATGTGCACTATAATATATAATAATAATAGTAATAATAATAAAAAAGACGTACAAATTGGCGAAACAGAGATATTATGTAGAAAAAATATTAGTTTTTTTGAAAAAAAATCATTTTATAATGTCAAGGTGATAAGATCGTCATCGGGACTCCTTACATTAAGATAATGGTACCTTGAGAAGAATACTAATCAATCATTATTGCTTAGTTACTTCCTTCTTCCTTTATTTAATTTTTAATTTAATATAGAGAAAATGTAACTTTGGCAAACAAAATCTTAATCATTAATTCCATAATTTGTTATGTTAGTTAAGTTTGGAATCTTATTAAAAAATAAAACTGTTTAGATAATCAAGATAATTGTTTAGATTATTTTAAAAAAATAACAATCGTGAAAAAACCTTCTCCGCCCGATTGAGAGTTCGTCCGACAGACATTGAAATAAGGAAGCATATTGTATTGACCTCTTACATCAAGTTTGTCGTGTTCGGCTCAGAGATTTAGTTTGATTAGGAGGTAATTAAGTAATTAAGTGATGAATTACTGTTAGGTGTTGCCAGCTAAACAATTATCTGACCGAAAATTAAAGTCTCTTTCCGGGAATGTCTTTTCTAGAGGAGGGTGTGTTGAAAAGGTCAAAAGGTTGGATACCTAATGACCCTAAACGTTAAGCAACTTTATTTATGTCACAATTTCTATCAAAGAATCAAATTAATTAAGTGTAATTAATAAAAAGATGAGTTTCTCTTTCAGACTTTTCTATAGAATTTAGAAGGACAGACAGACATATAGTAGCTGGTATGGTCAGTTATTATTATTATTTTGAATGATTATTCTTTTAAAAAATTATTATTTTTTAAATTCTTCTTAATTGTTTTTCTTTTTAAATATAAATACCCAAATAATTGAGATTTAAATTGGCTCTTATTATAACCGATTCTACTAGCAAACAACTAAAGATGTTGATTTTCGGCTCAAACGGTTTAATAACAAGGATTCAACTCTTTGTAGTAACAATTAAAGCTCACTCTGCTACAAGGCTCTCCATACTCCCTCTCTTCCTCCCCTTTCCCTTTCTTATTTTCCCTTCCTCTCCTCACAAATGAGATTAATTCACTCATTTTGTTAGGTTTTCTAATTAAACTGCTGAATTGAAAATCGACAAATTCTTTAAAAATTAATAAGTTTTTATTCCTTGAGTTGAATTTATTATGCAATTCAGTCTTTTATAAAAATTAAACTGTCAGGTATGATCAGTTCACAATTTGCATGAATCTAACCGTCAATCCAATTCTGATAACAATGCTACCAAAGTAGTATTCCCTAATCTCCGGACACATATGTTATAATGTTCATGGTCTACCTCCACACTAACAACAAACTTTTTTTCACTATATGTAGATACTGATTTTATGACAATAATTTTGTATAACCAATAATTTATATTAATTTAGCTTTGACTTTGGCATCCTTTAAATAATGGCACTCCTTTGACATCCTTTACACACCCTATAAATTACATATTTTATTATTTATACTGCCTTATATTAAGTTTTGGTATATTATTTTGTAATAAGTTCAATAATGACCACTAATTAACACTAAAATATTAATTATTGGTTACGCTTTAAGTTTTCATTCAGTGTTCTGTTTATTTTTTGTTAATCAACACTAAAAATAAATGCAACGGCAACTTCTATATGAACGTCATTTTCCATACAATTTTATTTATAAATGTGATTAAATAATATAGTTTTTGAAATATACATAATTAAATATTGCAATTTTTTAAATTAAATACTACTATTATATTAATAAATACAAGTGTCCAAAAATAAGCAATGTATATAATTTTAATCATGCATATTGTGTAGAAAAACTTTCCACTGTATGCCCTTCCATCACTTCAAATTTACTTACATTGCTAATATAAGTAGGGTCAACAATGGTGCGGTGAAAAACTCATAACCATGGTTATAACTGTTACTGTTTAATATGGTTAACCGTACCATTATGGTGCAGTGCGATTATGGTGATAAATTTTTTATCCATAATGGTTATGGTTATGGTTATGGTATTTGAGTTATACCTATGCATATTGTGTAGAAACACTTTCCACTGTATGCCCTTCCCTCACTTCAAATTTACTTACATTGCTAATATAAGTAGGGTCGGCAATGGTGCGGTGAAAAACTCATAACCATGGTTATAACTGTTACTGTTTAATATGGTTAACCGTACCGTTATGATGATAAATTTTCTACTCATAATGGTTATGGTTATGGTATTTGAGTTATACCCATGATTATTATATAAATATAATATTGATTTATTATTAATAAACTAATTTATATAATATACTAAATATAAATTATATAATTGAAATTTTGAATTTGTTGAAGATTGAAGGCGCCAAAGTCCAACGATGGTAATATAGATTGATGTATTTTTTAAAATAAAATTTTGGATCTTTTATTATATTACATGTGTGGAATGAATATGAGTATACACGTAAAACTATGGTTAATAACCACAGTTATTTTAATGGTTATGGTATTGAAAAATATATCCATGATGGTTATGGTTATGGTATGTGGTTTAAAAATATGGTATGGTTATGTTATTTGTCATACCCTGACCATACCCTAACCATCGACAACTCTAAATATAAGTAACTGTGTGATTATTATCTCGAGTTTATATCAAGAGCAAATGTTATAAGACCACAAATTTAGGGATTTTGAGATTACAAGATTGGTTGACCAAATTCGAATCGGGGACGTTCTTAATGTGATTCAAACTCGATTCACCCATTGATCACAAATGTGAGTAGTAAAGAAAAGATTATGCTACACAAATGGAAGATTCTAGTTCGCAGATGTAACAATATTAAACATGCTTATTCCAATTTTGTATTCTCATCCCATCTAATAGTGAAACACAATAGAACTAATAAAGAATATTTCAGTTGATTAATCAGTAAATAACTAAATATGTTTAAAATTGAGAAAATAATTTAGTAGACTGAAAACACTCATCAATATTTTTTTTTAGAAAAGAGTAGACAATTACATGTATGTAACAAGTGTTAGAAGATTATATTACTACCCCTTTACTTCCTGTAAAAGGCTTTTAACATTTACAAGTTGTAATCAGAGTTCTTCAGTATGCTTCAACGCTTCTGTTTCCACAAGCGTTGGTTGTTGTGAAATTTCTTCCACTAGCCGTAGCACTTCCTTCTTGGTCAAGGGTTTATGGTCTCCTTGCTCTTTTGAAATCTGTTTATGCCCTTGTTGCAATATCCTTACTTCATTTGTCAGGTGCTCAAGTTTTTGCTCCTGATTGCGTAACTTTGGTGCAAAAGATGGAAGTATCTTAAGGCAGACTTACTGAACAAGCCTAATCTATCGTAGTTATAATTTTGGTTATTATGAATTCTCTAAATACAATCACACAATAGATTTAGCTGAGGGTTTCCCGAGTGAGTTATGTGCTTAGCTTGAAGTGGGTGAAAACAATTAATTGTAAAATCGACTTTTACTAGGTTGTGGAATTTCAAGGTTATGTTTTAAGAGTTAAGATTTTACATAGTAGACCTTATATTTTAATATCTTGCTACTTAGTCCTTAATTTCTCTTATATAAAATGAGCCCCTTGTATTTCTAGTTATTCAAATACGCCACCACAATGTTCTCAATTTTTTCACTTTCTCTCATTCCAGTGTAAATCTTATGAAGAATCTTTATCGAAAGACCATCTGTCCATCCGTTTCTTTACACTTTTTTTTTATAAATCAACTAACTTAACAATGTTGATAAAAAAAAACTAACTTAACAACCTCAATGACATGTTGTTGTTGTAGTTCTTGTTGAACATCCAGATGAATATAATCCATTTTCAGCTTCAAGTTCAGAGTAGCCTTCCTCACAGTGCTCTGTTGCTGCCGTCTATATATATACAACCCTAAAGTTCTAAAGTGAAAGCATTCATGAATTTAGTTTCCCAATAAATTAGATACCTGTGAACTGAGATGAATCGAAATGATCAATATACTGATATTTGCCTCATATTCGATAGATCAAGAGGGATGCAAAGGTGGCATTTGTCTGCAGATGGATCTGCACCTTCTTCCAGCTCTCGAGTTCTCCACGAGATGTGTGAGCTAGAGAGACAGAGCTAGGTGCAGGTGCAAATGCAGATAAATGGCAAAACTCCTTTTGCTTACTGCTTCGAGCTGCCATGAACAAAATAAATGCTAAACTCTGGAGCTATAGCAGACTTATTGTATAGAAGAGAGGAGGGATATATATAGAGAGAGAATCTGTTAACTTCAGATATTTGTTCTAAAATAATAGGTGATATGATAGTGACATAGATAAATTGGCTAAAATAACAAACAAGATGTTCATAATATATAATAATAATAAGGGTTAATTATCAAGTAGGTACATGAACTTTGGACGTTTTGCAACGAGCTACCCGAACTTTGAAAATTCAAAATGGGATACCTCAACTTTGAAAAATGTGCAAATAGTTACCTCCGTCCAATTTCTGACGAATTTCCGACGACTTTCCAATGACTTTCCGACGGCTTTCCGACGACAGTTAACGGAAAATTGGACGGAAATAGCTATTTGCACCTTCTTCAAAGTTGAGGTAACCCGTTTAGAATTTTCAAAGTTCGGGTAGCTCGTTGCAAAACGTCCAAAGTTCATATAGCTACTTGGTATTTAATCCTAATAATAAATAATAAAGTAAAAAATAATTGTGTCACGTGATCATATATGGCTTAAACATTGCATGTCAAATTATCAATGGAGTAATGATTAAAAATGATAACTTTTGTACTTGAATGATATATAGTAAAAGTATAGAGGATTAGATTATCCCAACACATTATCTCCTTTTTTAAACTACATAATCAAACCAACTGTAAAGAAAAGAGTAACTCTATACATAAAAGTGTACTTTTCCCTTACCCTAATCATCATCATCATCGTCAAGATGAACTGCTTGATCGGTGTGTTTTACTCCACAAATGTCTTATTGATGTTGGAAATATCACGTGACAAATACAAAATACTACACGGTGGTATACGTAAAAAATAGGCACCATATATACAATAAGTATATAACAAATTGATTTTAAGATAGAACTCGAGTTGTATAAAGTGATTGTTATTTGGGTGTGGATGTACCCCGATATTAAAATTTAACAATTGACAACAGTAGATACGGTGGAGACAGATGGCGACGAGTCGAGTCGACCCTATATGTGGTGTGACGAGGAAAGTGGGGTCGGGTATTGGGAGAGAACGAGCACCTCCACGTGACAAAGTGAAGTACACATGTGGCACTTCACATACTCAACTAATGGGGAAAAGACACGTGTAAGTGGTCCACTCATCAACCTCATGAACGTCACCACCACACCTCGTGACCCAAGTGTCCGTCTGAAGTCTCATTACTACTTGATGGTCCTTGTGAATATTTATATCCAGATATGTCCTTTCTGATGTGTTTTTTTTCGGCCAACGTGTCCTTTCTGATGATTCTTGTAGTTATCTTGCAATTTATTTGGGTCTAATGAGGCTCATTTACATCCCAATAGTACGGCCCATAAAAGAATGGGTCGGATGGAAGTATGGTGGGATCATAAGTTGAGTCAAAATATAGTTTAGGGTGCAAGTTAATCCTTCATAAACGTTGAGGGTAGACGGCCACACTTAATCCTCCATATTACACGCGCCACGAATTTATCGCCAACTTCAGTGCCGTTTATGGCTCGTGCGTGCGTGTTAAGAGATATAATAGTATACGATAATTTAACACGACACACACAAAAATGTAATTGTGTCACAGACACACGACACAAAATTTATTGTATCAACACGACACGAACACGATAACATGAAAATATTTGTGGAAAGTTGTAGTATAATAGCACGGTAACACAATAAATATTTCGTAGTAACACAATGACATGTTTGCACGATAACTTGTTTTTACGTTCGCGCGATAACACAACCTAAATAACATAAACACGCCCCCTCCATTTTTTATATTTCACGTTTGATCCTTATTTCTTAAAATGATATAAATATAATATATAAATTATTATATTATTTCCGTGTTATCGTGTTTTGAGACCTAAACACTAACACGACACGAAAAAACAATTGTGTTATCGTGTTTGTTTTATCGTACCATCAAAAGACAAACACGAACACAACTTTTTTTGTGCGTGTTCGTATTGTTTATCGTGTTAAAATTACCCGCCCTAGCGCCTCCTTAGCGCTGCCACCGCAAAATCGCCTGAAAATTCTGTCTTTTCTCAGTCTTTGCCGCGTCCAAGTCCCTGCGACTATCCATCCACCTCACCTGATGATGTAAACTATTTTCCTAAATTGAACTTTCTGTAAATTCCAGGTTCTTTCTGGTTTGTTTTCCCACCTCCATTTTCCTTTTACTGTGGACGATGCTGCAAAGTTGTAGCTGCAATTGCTTTGCATATCAACCGTGTGTGTCTCTCTGTGATGAACTCCCTATTAATGGTTACTTCACCGTAGTGCACTGTTCCACCTAAATTTTAACAACTAGTACTCTAAGACATAGAGTCATTCTATATATAGCCAAATTGCACTCTCTGAGCCAGAGATACATTGCTCTAGCAGCTTTGCTTTACTGTGCATTTCCATCATGAAGTAGACCCTTTGGTCTCTTCGCTACCTCAGTCATCACCTATCTAAGGCTCTAAGGTTGTGTTGTCTCAAATCCGGAACCATGAAGAAGTTAACTTTCGTAGAGCCGGTAATTGATGGCATCAGCCTCATCTGTGCCTTGAAATCTCTAAGAGGTTCAGTGCCAAATCTATGAAAAACAAATGGGTGGTTGTATATTTATTTAACCGTTTGTTTAGTTGATATATATATAGAAAATATAATTACATAAAATTATACACATTTATCGGCAAATAAGCTCGCCGGCACATGTATACATTTTCCGGCAAGAATTTTCGCCGGCAAGGGTATACATGTGCCGGCGAGTAGGTTCGACGGCACATGTATACATTTGCCGGCGAAAACTCTCGCCGGCAAATGTATACATTTACTGGCGAGTAGGTTCGACGACAAATGTATACATGTGCCGGCGAACCTACTCGCCGGTAAAAGTATACATTTGGCGAATTGTTTCGACGGCAAATGTATACATTGGCGGCGAGTTGGTTCGCCGACGAGATGTTTCGTCGGCAAATGTAAACATTGGCGGCCTGAAATGGATACATTTGCCGGCGATGTTTAGTCACCGGTAAATTGAAAATTTTGCCGGCGATAAAATTGCGCTGACAAATGTAAACACCTTTACCGACGATTAATTGCGTCGGTAAAATGGTAATTTATTACCGGCGAAGATTAATTTCGTCGGTAAAATGGTTTCCCAGCCAATGTATGCTGGCGACTTTTACCGGCGAACGGTATCGCCGGAAGATTTTTATCAGCGGAAATTGGGTTTTACCGGCGAGTAAGCTTCGCCGATAAAAGCGACACCTCTACTATCTAAGGGTAGTGCTTGTTTTATGCACGGCGATGCCCCTCATGCTTTTCGTTGAAAGGGTCTGCATGGCGATCGTGATCCTCTACGTAAAATTGTTTAGAAAGAAAAGATACACTAAGTACATGTTCGCAAACATCTAAGGGTGTGAAGTACGAGACCCGTAACAACCGGAACGGTTACAAGGCCGGTGCACTTCGAAAAGGCTTGCAGAAGCAATGTGTGACGGATTGCGAGTTTGTGGTGATATTCGATGCGGATTTTCAACCGGATGCGAATTTTCTAATGAGGGCAATGCCGTTAAATCCACAGCTTGGTTTGGTTCAGGCCAGATGGAAATTTGGTAATACTTGTTGTCTTCGTTATGGAATGTAATGATAGACTGAGCTTTAATCACTTTCATATGGTGTTTCAACAGTGAATGCAGATGAATGTTTGATGACTCGACTTCAGGAGATGTCACTTGATTATCACTTCCGTGTCGAGCAAGAGGTGGGCTATTCAATGTATTCATTTTTCGGGTTCAATGGTAAGTGTGGACATGACCTTATTACAAAGTTTGTCAAATGTTCTAACTTCTAATCACTTCTTTCAGATGGGGACCTTATCCTTCTTATTATTATTGAATTAGATATTTTTTTTACTTTATTTGCCATAAAAAAAAGTAATGGGCTAATAGTGGCGATAAAATGTTCGAGTTTTCGTCCCACGATACTCAAGTATCCACTAGGAAACCAGCATTTTGCACTAACCACACCACGTCAGCATAGCTCCATCAACAGTCTAGGATTGAGAGACTGGTTCGTTAGACTCAAGTCGTAATCTTTTGAGATTTGAACTCATGACTCCGGATCTAAACCACTTGGAAATTAATGCTTTCAACCACTATACCAAATTGTCGGTGGTTAGAGAGAATCAATTAGCTTAAGTAATGTGCTTAGGTGTACAGCTTACAAGTGTTAATAAATAAATAAATAAATTAATTAAATTCATCATTTTTATAGAAAATAAAAAATATTTATAATCAGTAATTTTTAGAGCAGATTAAGGGTGCTAAGAAAACAAAACAATTATAATGTAAATTAGGCAGCCAAGCCCATTTCGTGACATTAGTGGGCTGTGATTCCGTAACAAAGGAGAAATAATAATTTAAAATTCTGTCTATTTTCGCCACGTGGAAAGTGTTGCCAATAATGTTTTAATGGAAAAGTTTGAAACCGAGTCATCATCTTCATCATTTATTTACAATCCGTCTATTTTCTATTCTATTATTATGGCAATTTGGAATTCTTCTCCTTCATTGATGAGCCACGTAAAAGCCATTATAAAGAAATTATGATAAACTCTCATGAAAAGTATCTTTAGGGGAATTAACGAAAATGGTATGAGTTAATAGTGAAATTATAGTATTTTATTGAAATAAAAAATAATATTTGCATCATTTGGATGAAAAATATATAAAGATATTAATTAGTGATTTACAATGAGAAAGTATAAAAGTTACGTATACCATTACTTCAAATAAAACTACAAGTTTGAAAATTCAAAATACAAAAGCACTTTAAAAATGTAATTTGGGGATATTATTATAGATTCAAAAGTTTAAAACAATAACAATTTAGAGGATTATGAATAGATAATCTTTAGAATAGTATATATTATTTACTATTAAATTTACAAGCGATTTACTTGAAACTATTGTAAATCCTGGCCACAAAAAGAGAATCAATGCAATAATAGAGATTCATTTTTCTTCAAAGATATCGAGTATATAGAGAGAAAAGATATGTATGATTTGGATTTCCATCATGTTTATTTAGTTCTATAATTAATGATGAATGTATATATTATCTTGATAAATATTTAGAGGAAATAAACATTTGTATATGGTTACGACAACTATAGAGTAGTGGAAGCATATATTTGAGAGTCAAAACTTGGTCATTCTCCAATGGCTAGAAATTAGAATACAACCGTATTTATATATTTTATAATTTCGTTCTTATCCATCGAAATCATTCCAAAGTTGAAAACTTACTTTTTTTTTTCTTTCAAAAACGTCAAAATTAAAATTCCAAATTTGAGTGACTATTTGCTAGCCCAACTCAGCCTATTTAATCCTGTTATCCTCAGTCTAGAAAATAAGAAATTTCGGGACCTAAAGCGCCTTGCATCAAACTTGCATATCCTATACTTTTGAGGGACTATCATACTAGCCCAACTCAACCTATTTAAATGCATTTTGCTAAATATTTTTTCAGTATATTTAATTTTTAAAAAAAAATTGGCACAGTGCCTACTTTTTAAAAAACGTCTATTATTAAATGGAACATTTCACCAAAATATACTCTCAATTAATAAATAAATACTAAAATGTCATTGGTTTGTCAACAAATACGAATCTATACCTACCGCGACTCCCATTCGTGGGTGAATTTTCCACCCACGACTCCCAATCACGGGTCAAATTTTGTTTTTTACCGTCCGTTCCACCCGCGACTCCCATTCGCGGGTGAAACTGATGAAAGTTTAGGGTTTCATTTTATTCATATGTTCCACCCGCGACTTCCATTCACGGGTGGAACTGACGATTAAAAAAAATGCACCCGCAAATGAAAGTTACGAGTAGGTATAAATTCATATTTGTTTATAAAATGAATACATTTTGGTATTACTTATTAATTGAGGTATATTTTGGTGAAAAACTACATTAAATGCAACGAGTAAGTAATATACCATCTTTAATATAATTAAGGGGGTTAAATTCGCGGGTGGAACGGACGATTAAAAAAAATGCACCCGCGAATGGAAGTCACGAATAAGTATAAATTCATATTTGTTTATAAAATGAATACAGTTTGGTATTACTTATTAATTGGGGTATATTTTGGTGAAAAATTCAATTAAATGCAACGAGTAAGTAATATACCATCTTTAATATAATTAAGGGGGTTAAGGTGTTAAAAATGATAATTAAGAGCGTTTTAATATAATTAATGATTTTTGGCAGGTTGATGCGGTTTCACTAATGTTGGGACGCACTATTACTTCGTCAACTTCCAAAACATGGACTGTGTAATGTTCCATTTTCTCGTCACATGCTCCAGTACAGTGATGCGAAACTATGCATCGCATTTTTTTTAGGGAAATAAATGAGATAATATAATTTATTTATTTTTATATTTGAAATGAACTGTTAGTGGATATATAGATTCACTTATATAAAGAAAAAAATTATTGAAAACTTTTTGTAAGAATGTATACTGTATAGGCACTTCCTTTATATATATATATATTATTAAGTAAATTCACTATTAAGTGTTTTTTTATATTTTATAGAATTTTATTAAAATGAGCATATTATTACTAACAAAACTAATCTTAAGTCATTTTGCTAACTTTTTTTGTTTGTTAAATATAAGATGAAATTCATTACTTATACGCAAATTAGATACAATTTTATGTATAGGTTGGGATGAAACTAAATGAGGCCTAGCAACCTCCCTCAACTTTTAATTATGTGTAAATTTGACTTAAAAAAATGTAATAATTTTCAATTTACTTCATTTAAATAATATATTTATCCCACTTAAATTTTTTAGTTCAACTATTTATCCCCACTCGATAATTTTTCTGGCTTTGTCCCTATATATGTCCCTATATATATATGTGTGTCAAATTTACCAAAGCACCAAGTGGCACATCTACATCTATAATACGAAAAATGATTTTTTATTAAATAAATAAATTATGATGAAGTGATGACTACTTTATTTCGTCATATAACTTTTTAACCCAGCAAATACAAAAAGTATAAGCCAAGTAGCCAACATCTACCACCCCAACAACCGAACCGGCCTAGTAGCCGCCGGTGGGTTGGGGTCGTGGGCCGTCCATATCCTATATTTTCTTAATTATAATAATAATATTTACCAACTCTTCTTGCCTATACTTTATCTTATCTCTATAATGTTTTTTTTCCAGAATAATTATTTACATTTTTGCGACACTTGAAAGACAGCTGAACCCGATCGAATATATCAGTCACTTGGTAATCCATGGTTGAGATTCATCTCGTTTATGGACTTTTCTTCGGTCTCACATGACAGAGCAGGCATTCGGGTTTTCATCACTGAATATTTGGGGAGCATCCAAGCGAGGATCAGGATGATAGCCGTAATTAGGGATTGGGTAACCGGGGCCGGGAGGGGGGGCATTCACGTAGCCTGCATGGTAATTGTAGGGCTCCAATGCATAGCTGTGACTGGAGTAACTTTGCACAGGATTGTGCATATACGCGGATGACTGTTGGAAATATAATGGCCGATGCTCCAATTTACTGATCTCCAGCTTTGGTGGTGCAGGTGCACCATCTTCTTCACCCTTGACAACAACCTCTTTGCTTACCTCTTCCTTCTTACCGACATCGCCACCCTCCTCCTTCCTCTCATCGCCACCTTCCTTCTTCTCAGGTGTAAGTGCAGAGGCAGGGGCAGGGGCTGGTGCAGGAGCTTCTTTGGCCTTATCATTCTTCTTCTCACCACCCACAGAAGCGGGATCTGCGTCCTTGTTGCCATCACCACCCGGACCTTCATCCTTCTTTGGCGGTGGAACCACCTCGACACTCCTCTTAAGCTTCTCCTTGAGGTACGGGGCGAGATCCTTCACGTCCATTTTCCCGGTCACCAACACTTGGTCCTTAGGCCTATCTATGTCTAGAGACTCCACTCCTGTTGAATGAATCAAATGGCTATCTTATAAATCCAGAAACCATATATCCGAATCTATCATCAATACGCAGTTATCTGTTCATGTTAGAACATGAGATTATTTGACGTTACGGACTAGATTCAGTTCGAGACTCTTATGAATCCATGTTTTTTTTTCCTGGTATGAATCACAGTAGGCCAGGCATGTTTAAGGAACTGAGATTGGTTGAAACATAACTCTAGAGAACGATTTTTTTTATTAATCTCTAATTTTTTTACAAGCTTTGTGTTCTTACCTTTGATCTTGAGAACGATTCTCTTGATCTTCGTGATGCAACCATCACAGTGTAGTCGCATTCTCAGAACCACCGTAGCCTGAAACCGCCATGAAAAGGACCCAGAGTTAGCTCCAACCACCCAGGACTAATACCCCAGAACATTAAATAAACGCATTCAATGATGAACTAAAATTAGATATCTTTCCTTTTTCAAAACATTATCACACAGCGTGTAATTCTCTCCGGAAAATTAATCGAGAACTGGTGACTAAAGCATATTCATCTGTTAATACATTATGAATCTTGTGTAGCAAGTAATTAAGAAAATTACGGATTTGGGTTTCGTCTCCTCTTCCACTTTCTTCTCTTCGGGCTTCTTCTCCTCCTCTGGTTTCTTATCGCCATCGGAATTTTTCTTCGGCTGTGGAGAGATGATCTCGACCTTCTTCTTCGTCTTCTCCTCCAACTTGTCTTTGATTTTGGCCGCGTGTACTTTTCCTGTCACCGTCAATTTATTTGTGGCGCTGTCTGTAGTTACTCCTTCAACACCTACACCAAACCCAAAGCTCAGTTAAAAATTAGCAAATCAAAGACGAGGTTAAGTCCTCCACAATTGCCAATGAATCGCACTCAAAAAATGAATCAAGTCTGGCATAATTACGTAATTAACTCTCCAAACTTAATTAAGCCAAAAAAAATCAGATGAATCTGAGATTCGATTATTTCATGGATTAAGAAGAAAACCGTTCTAATTAGGATCGATTGCGTACCATCAAACTGACGAACAACTCGGCGGACCTTTTTCGCGCAACCTTCGCAGTGCATGTCCATCTTGAGCACGACGGTAGCACAGCCAGAGTCCTTCTTAGCGACAGGGCCAGCATCGACGGCCTTGCTCTCAGCCTCAACCTTCTGCAGAAACCATATAGAATCAGAAAGCCCAATTAGATGGCCGTTTTAGGTTATCAGATCAATCAAAACTGAATATTGAACAAATCAGTGGAGCAGAGACTTGAGGAAGAGATCAGATGTGGAGGGAATTGGAATTACCTCGCCCATTTGGAAACTACTGCCTCCGTGCCTAGCAGAGAGAGAGAGAGAGAGAGAGAGAGCACTGTGGGTATCTTAAGTGCTTGAATGGTTTGAACTTAGAAGAGTGAAAAATGGAGGCAAAGCGTAGGCATATATAGTAGAAGAAGTTCGATGATGTCGATGGATGTTGGGGGTATTATTGTAATTTTGGGGGATATAATGGATGATGTCAATAGGCACGCACTTAGAGAGACAAATAGTTATTCAAAATGTAATTATAACATATAAAAAAAATTAAACAGTTAAATTATAATATTTATAAAAAATATTATATTATTTATATAAGAATTAATTACCAAAAAAACAAACCGAATTTTGATTAAAAATTTGCTCAATTTTAAAAATTTGTTTCGTTGTTTGTAAAAAAAAGGGTTTGATTTGCTGTTTGATTTTTTCTCAAAGTTCAGTTTTTTTTTTAAATAATCAACCATTTATTTTATATATTTTTTAAGGAAAAACTAAATTGCTAAATATTAAGTATTGAATCTTTTAAAATCAACCATTATGCTAAATGTCGTTGAGTCACGAGAGCATATGATGTTTGAATGCCCTTGGGCTAATCAGGTTTGGTGTCAACATGTGAATAGGTCGGGTCTGGAAAGGGGCATACGTTCCATGGATGAATGGCTTGTCCATGAAACGACAACGAGGGGACTGACAAGGAGGGATAGATCGGAGGTTTGGAGACGACGCCTAATGGTGGTTTGCTGGGTCGTATGGAAAACAAGGTGCAAGCCCGTCTACGAGAACATACAACCCTCTTATACGGCTGTCCAAATGGAGATCAATCGGACGCTCTATGAGATGACGCCTTCGCAGCCCGCGGGACGTGACAATCGGCTTGTTCGGGCGTGGATTGGACCAAACCAAGGTACGGTAAAGATTAACTGTGATGGCTCTTGGTGTGGTGCGACTCTTATGGGCGGCCTCGGTGTATTGGCGCGGGACTATAGAGGAAACGTCCTAGGAGGCAGAGCGGAGATTGTTTGGGCGGGATCGGTAGACGAGATCGAAGCTCAAGCGGTCTTCCACGCGGTTAAACTGGCGGTGGAGATGAGTTGGCCGAAGGTGGTCATTGAGACTGATGCTATGAGTGTGATCAACCACATTCATGGACGAGACTTTGCTTGGAGAATTGCGACCATTTTGTCTAATGCGGTTTCCCTAGCTTCATCGGTTAGGGAGGTCTCATGGGAGCATGTCCCACGATCCGCGAATGCTTGCGCGGATTGGATAGCGAAGAATGTTTTGACGGGGTCGTATCCTTCGGATTGGGTGTCCTCACCCCCGACCCCTTTACTTAGTTGCATTGTAACGGATAATATTTTCTTCTCGGGTGAAAACCCGGTTATCGTTTGAATGAATGAAGTTTATTGGCCAAAAAAAAAAAAAAATTTGCCTTACATTTTTATTATCTTATATATCTGCAACCTAGATTAAACCGAAGCATATGTACTAATTGTATAATATTACGTCCTTATCGTACATACGTGGCGACATGCATGTTTTTTGCACTAAATTAAATATTACCCTTTCAATCATCTCAATCAATAGAAAAGCCTACCATTTTAATTCCATAAGGGCATTTTTGGGTAAAAGGTTGTACATAGAAAGGCCGCCTTTCCTTTCCTGGCAAGCTTACCTCATGGTTCTAACCAAAAGTTGCATGCAAAGCAATTTTAGTAAGGTTTAAATATTAATAAGTTACTTAAACTTTTAACGTTTTACGTAGTGTTATTCAGATTTGAAAATATTAAAACGGGCTATCTAAACTTTGACGAAGGTGTAATGCCTCCGTTCAATTTCTGACGAATTTCCAATGAACTTTCGACGAATTTCTGTCAACAGTTGACGGTAATTTGTACGAATGTAGCTCGTTGCACCTTCGCCAAAGTTGAAGTAGCCCGTTTTAATTTTTTAAAGTTCGGATAGCTTCGTTACAAAACATCCAAATAAAGTTTAGGTAAATTTTTAGTATTTAACCATTTTATTAATCATAGCTATTACGTTTATGGATAAGCAGGTTTTGATTAAATGTATTGAATTAAATATAACACGAAAAATAAAAATAAAACCTTAAATGGTTTATACCGAATTCACCACCGAAATTGATCATAAATTCTTTTATTAGGTAAGTTGGTTTCAAACTTATAAACTTAAATACGAACTAGATTGAGTCTAACTCGATTTTAATAACTCAATATCTACTATACTTGAGTGTACTAACCATACATGAGCCGACTAAGTATACATGTATCTATGTAATGATGCTAATTAAAAATTTAATATGTTAGTTGGTTTCGTAGTTTTATAAAATTGAAATATGTTTGAATTCTAGTTGAATTCTTTTTTCTTCAATTTTTGTATATTTTGACCTAATAATATTAAAAATAAACGAGTTATTTCAGCATGAGTCCTATAAACTCACTTCAAACGAGTATTTTTTTCTTCTTCTAGTGAACTCGATCTCGATATTTTAGACAACTAAGTTTTAAATTTTGTGTTTGTGAAATATCACATGAATTCAAGATATAAGTCATTAGAATCTAACACGAATTAGCTATCTCAACCGATTAAGTGATAGCGACTGCAAAGCACGTATTGAAAGGATAATCGATTAACCAAAGAGTGTGTTTAGTTCACTTACAACTTACAAGTATGTTGAATCTTACAAGCAATGTTATTTAATACTTATTAGTACTTGAGTTGTTTTAATGAATATATTTCAATCTTATTGGAACGAGATTACCTCATGGCTCTCACCAAAAGTTGTATGTAATAAGTTAATATATTATATTAAATAGTTTGACCTTTCCCTAATAACTTTAGCATACACACATGCACAATGATAATTTTAATGGTACGTGTTGGATCCTGATTTTTGTGTCTTACGTTTTGAGTGCGGCTCCGGTGACCTGTAAGAAAAAAAAGTCAGGGTGTCGCCCATGGTTTCCCCTCCGATAATAAAGTCAGTCGAAAATTCATTTTGGAGAGCACATCAGTATTTGAGACGTCAGCCTCTTTTGGGGTGTCAACCTCTTTTGTTGTGTGAAATTGACAAGTCAATAAAACTATTGGAAATGATCCACCAAAGTAATTTCATGTCAAAATTTGAAATTCATAAATGATTCAAGAATAAGTATAAAAATAAATTCAAATATTATATAAATACATATGTTTAATCGTGTTTATATGTATATTTACATAATAGGAACTTAATTAGAGTCATCAATCCATGATTAAGGTGCATGATTTTGGGATCATTATAGCCCATGTGCATCCATCCATTTCCATTGATAGTTTATTTAAAAAGGATAATGATCATGTTTGAATTGATCTCTCCATTTTACTTTACATCAATAGCTTTTAAAAGTTTTACACTTTAAGTTGCGAAATCTCCCTATTTCATAATTTAAGTTACTTTTTTTTGTTTGATGTAAAAATAGAAAGTAATCAAATGGAGTACTCTACTCTTTCACACATTATTATTAATTTATTAGTATTAATAATTTAGTATAGATAGAGAGATTAACTAACCCACCTTTGTTTTTGGATTATATCCTTGTGATTGAATAGTTATAAAAAATATATATTAATTTCTACTTAATAATATCTAGGCACTCAAGATTTAATTTAAATGCTTGAATAATATGCAATCATATAAGGTACATAGAAAAGACAAATCAAATTAAAATAGATACTTCAATAAACAACAGAGGATTTGTTAGGTTTAGGTCGTTCCCGTTTCTTCCATTTAATGAATGAAGAACATGGAAACAGCTGATGCAATGAAGGACCCAACACACCTTTTTTTTTTTAAACTATACAAAATTAAAACTAAATACTTATTATTTTTAATTATTCTAGTAGTGAATTTTTCTCAATATCAACTATGAGGAACTTCAAAATGTATGATGTATGATTTGTTAGAGTATGAAATCGCTCAAATTAATAGTTTTCATAGTCAAATCATCCGCAACCCGATTCTAGTCCATAAATAAGGATATTTTTTTTTTTTTAAATGAGATATGAAATAAATAATAATAAAAAATATGAAACATAATGTGTACTTCTTTATATAAAATATTATCCGGACAATTCATTATTGAGAATGAGGAAGAATGCACTTGAATGCATTTTTAAATATTATCGGTAGGATATATGAATTATTATTATTTTGCGTAAATACAATAAATTTGAGAAAATTTATAAAAGGAAGAGAGGTTGTCCCACGCCTATATTCTGAGTCATCTCTAACTATAGCATACTCACGTGTCTATATCATAAACATTATAACAATGCATATAACCATTGAACATCATGTGGTACGGACCCATATCGGGTGTCAATGATCATTATTAAATACGTTTCAATAAATTTCATTAAAACATATACGTATTTAGTTTTCTTAAAAACAAAATTTAAAAATTCATCATATCATAAACCTATCGGATATCCACATTTATTTTGTTGTAATGAAAAAAATATATATATATTTAAGTTTGGACGTTTTTATTGAAGAGAGTATCTCCATCAAATTTTGACGAAATTTTAAAAAATAAAAACACGACAAGACAAAGTACACCTTGTGGGCCCTAATCCACATCACCAACACATGGCACCTTGTAGACACATGGCCCTATTTATTATTATTTTTCATTGTCAAATAGTTATTTATATTTCATAGAACTTTAAAAAAAAGTAGATACTTTATAAAAAATATTTGAAAAAGTGTATATCGAAAAAATATATTTAGGAAAGTATGTATACGCGCGTCGCGCTTATTCAATAGGCGCACCCTAGGGATGCGCCTATTTCAATAAGCGCACCCCTGGGATGGGATGCGCCTATACCACATAAATTATTTTTTTAAATTTTTTTTTTTCTTTAGTATGAAGCCGTTAGTATCTCCACCCCGCTCCCTCGAGCCATGTATTTCCCTCGAGCCATGGAAATTGTTTATTCTTTTGAATTCTTATTATTATAATAGGGTAGGTTATAACTTTGTTTATTCTTTTGAATTCTCTGTCCCCCATCATCATTAAACAAATCCCTTGTATTATTCCCTTTTATTTTAGCAGAGAAAAAAAATATGAAAAATGGACTCTAGTTTTAGCTTTGGTTTAATTCTAAAATAAAGATGCCCAAAAAAAAAAAAATTTAAATAAAAGTTATAATAATAAATTTAAGATTTGAACTCATGACGACATCTATATTCATCACAAGTTAATTTTGTTAATAAAATGAATATACATTTAGGGTAATTACAATGAAATTATGAGTCTAGATTAATAATTATTTTTTAATTGAAATGATGAAGAACACAAACTCTTATTAATTATTACTTTTATTTCATATTTTATCATTAAGTCATATTATTATTGTTTTATTTTAAAAATCATAAATTTATAAAAATCTGAAGAAACAAAATTTTGAAATAATTTTAATACATAAAAAAAATTGAAATAACTTTAATACATAAAAAAAAATTGAAATAATTTTAATACATAATTCTTTTGTGAAAAAAAACCATTTTTATATAAAAACCAAATTTTAGTATATAAAAATCAACTCTTATATAATTATTAATCTAGACTCATAATTTCATTGTAATTACCATAAATGTATATTCATTTTATTAACAAAATTAACTTGTGATGAATATAGATGTCGTTATGAGTTCAAATCTTAAATTTATTATTATAACTTTTATTAAAAAAAAATTTGGGCATCTTTATTTTAAAATTAAACCAAAGCTAAAACTAGAGTCCATTTTTCATATTTTTTTTCTCTGCTAAAATAAAAGAGAATAATACAAGGGATTTGTTTAATGATGGTGGGAGACAGAGAATTCAAAAGAATAAACAAAGTTATAACATACCCTATTATAATAATAAGAATTCAAAAGAATAAACAATTTCCATGGCTCGAGGGAAATACATGGCTCGAGGGAGCGGGGTGGAGATACTAACGGCTTCAGACTAAAGAAAAAAAAAATTAAAAAAAAAATTATGTGGTATAGGTAGGTGCGCCTATTGAAATAGGCGCATCCCTAGGGTGCGCCTATTTAATAGGCGCGACGCGCGTATACATACTTTCCTAAATATTTTTTTTCGATATACACTTTTTCAAATATTTTTTCTAAAGTATCTACTTTTTGAAAAAGTTCTATTTCATAACATGACTAATTGGTTATCCATTTTGTTTGTTGTTTTTTCTTCATTGCCTAAACTTAAAATACAAGTGATTTAATTTTAGAAAATATCATTTTCATACTTCAGCTCATATAATAATTATAATTATATATATATATAAAATATTGAACTTAGTGTAGTAAAAGTGTAAAACTAACCATAGATTATTATTTGAAAAAAAAATAATGTTATTAAATTAACATATATTTTTTTATCAAATTAACATATGTATCTAAATAATATAAATTTAAATCAAAAGATAATATTGCTCAATATTACGTTTATTGCTCAATAGGTTTGTCTAGACTCTAGACAGCACAGCCCACAGACAGAGAAAAACTGTCGACTTTGAATTGAAGCTTCCACTGCATGTTCATACTTTTGAGTTACGTCCAATTTGAAGGCAAAAGGCCCATCCGTGAGTATCAATGTGCATGGAGTTTAACGATATGCGTTGACTCTTAAACCACTATAAAATCATCAAATAACTTGGCAGCAAAGGAACGATGTTTGGTCATAAATAAATGGATCTGAAAAGAACACATTACCTAATAATCAGAGTATAGAAAGTGTTTGCTGTCGACATATATAGAGATATGGTCTTTCTATAGTAAACGTCTGTTTAATAAACTTTCAATGATACGTATTTATCAGCAAACCTTGTTTAATCTAAGAACGAAAGTTCAGGGCATCTGGGAAACTTCCATGGCTAATCACAGCTCCTGTTTGAACTTTTATAACGATTAATGCAAAAACTCATTGAAGTTTACAGAAACTCTGATAAGATACAGCATTAGATTCTAGCTGGCCTGGTCACTTACTGCAACTACTTGAATCTCGAATACCAGAAAGCTGCATCCAGCATTGATATATTACTTGCATAGGTAGCCATCTCTCTTTTCTTAGCACACATGGTTTTTAACTGCTAGGGCTTCTTTGCGGATGATGACATCGAAGCACAAGTGCTGATTATTGAACTTAATACACATGTTTGTAGATATAACTCTCATATTCTCATATCAACATTTGAAGATTACAACACATTATATATAGATATCTAGAATACATAGAATTTAAAAACATGCTTAAAACATTATCCTTAGTATAAGAAAAATGTGTCTTCTCTATGTTTTATGCTCCATGTTTTATTAGGCCTTGTTTTGTGCTGCTGGTTTCCTACACTCCCCCTCAAGCTGAATTGTGGGATCACACACATTTAGCTTGAACCATATTTTTTCAAATGATTTCCTATTATTGACCGCTTTTGTTAGTACATCAGCGAGTTGATCTTCTGACCGTACATATGGGAGAGCTAACCCACCTTCTTCTAAAAGCATATAAGGTATCTAAAAGGTATCTATTCCAAAATAAAAGCATCTTGAAAGGTTTAACTATAACTTTTTGCTCCTTCCTTTGTTATGACTCATGTACTAGAACTGTAATATACAATCACATATATATTCTTATACAGTTGATTTCGTTTTCACTTTCCTCACTTCTCTGCGACTCCATCTTCTTCTTCTTCTTGATCTCAGTTTCACCCCTAATCTCTCAGCAGACTAATGCCTCAAGGATTTGAGTAATTGTTTTTTTCTACAATATGATATGTCAAGTGTTCATATCTCATGCATTGAAAGGGTTGTAAATTATTAACGCTTCAAGGTGCAATAAACATTCGGTATCTATAATCATTAATTGTGTCTCTATAAACATTTTAGTTTTACTAATGTTTCAGGAGTCAATGCAGTGAGTTCTGACAGTTTCAAGGATCTAGTTACAGTGACTGGCGATATTGACATGAAAAAACTCATACCACATCTACAGACAAAGTACAAACGCAAAGTGGAGTAATTGGTTCCAGCAATGGAGAACAACGAAAGAACGACTTTTACTATCACTAAAGACTACAAGGACATCAACATGAAGGACTCTAATCGGCCTGCAGGAGTTGTAGGAGGGCATGATGCAGTAAAAAATGAATGGAATTCAACAGAGGCCACTGCTGATAGAGTCCCCCTAAATAGTAGAGGAAACAAGCTAAGGATCAGACATCCTTCTCTACTTGGGGATCACGAGAATGGGGCAGATTATTGGAACTCACCATCACCATATTGGCAAGATGCAATCCCTACTCGTGGCGAACAACATTACGGATCGGAGTAACAAATCCGAGTTGGGATTTCCAGCGACTCAATCAATCTCCTACAACAGAATTATTTAGTGACGAGTGTTAAACTTTGAAGATAGATATTGTAGTATAACTCATATATTCACATTGTATTCATTTGAAAGATTACAACTCATTAACGAGCTATCTAGAATACATGCTTAAAACATTATTCTTAGCGTAAGAAAGAATATATGGAAAATGTGTCTTCTTCATGTTTTGTGCTCCATGATTCCATGATTGACTTTACCTTGTTTAGGATTCTTGTTTCCTACAATGAGAACCCAAATGCTTGCTCCATCGTGGTTGATTCAGGATCCAACTGCCATCAAGTTAAGGTTTTTGATTTTAAGGATATACAGTAAAAATTGTTACGATGTTGCATGGTGTACGTGTGTATAGAAGGCATATTGGAATGTTTTTAAGAACATGTTTGGGAGGTGTGTCTGTATATGTATCACGTTTGTATAGCGGGGTACATAGACCAAGAGATGACATTTGGACAGATGATATGTTAATGAGGGACCTTAGCGAAGCTAAATAAATCTAGGCTTATCGTAATGACCTGAACTCGAGCGATTGTTCGAAACCTAGTCCAACCCAACCTGATCGAATTGTTGTCTTGAAAATGAGATTTTTTTCATTAAACTTGAACAATATGTCTCTTACTTACAATGACAAACTAGTGTCACAATTTACCATTGATACGAGTTTTCTACCTTATGAGCTCGATCATGGTCTCGAGTCAACTTTGATAATCATTTGTAACACACCAAATTTGAGCGACTCGATCATGGTCTCAGAGTCAACTTTGATAATCATTTGTAACCCACCAAATTTGAGCGAATTATAGCCTAACTCATCGTAACTAAGTTCTGTCCTCTTTTGATCCAAAATATAAATTTTATATTGAAATTGAGTAATATTTCTTTTATTTATATATGTCCAAATCATTTATTTCTATTCCATAATTTTTTCAGACTTTTACACTTATGAAGTTTCCATTTTAAAGGAAAATGGGAGAGAAATTGGATTCAAAAGCAAAAGTCATAACGAGGGAAAACATATTATATGTCTGAAGAAGTAAACAAGAGATCAGACGTTCCACTCAAAATTCAAAAACAGTCTTTGCACAAAAAATAATACAACTCCTACTGTAGGAGATGAGCCAAACTGACCCAACGAGGACGCCATCATGGCAATGAAACTACTTGCAGGTGACATCGAGAGGAGCACCGCAGAGGCAGCTATTATGGAAGAAAGAAGAGTAATCGAAATTTGTCTGCAACTTCCCTCCTTGAGGAATCGGTCCACACAACCTATTGTAGCTCACATTCAGAGACAACCATTCCAAACTGATCATCTCCTTGGGAAGACCCCCGTAGATCTTATTGTGGCTGATATCCAACTGGGATAACAGCGGGTGAAGCTTCAGTTTCGACATGTTGAATTTGAGCTTGTTCCTCGTAAAACCCATATAACCAGTAGTCTTGTTGGGTCCAAACAGCATGGATACGTCTCCATGGAGATTGTTGTAAGACAGGTCGATATACATGAAATCAATATCACGGAATGAGGGTGGAACCTCACCGGAGAGCTTGTTGCGGGAGAGATCGAGGTAAAGGTTATTGTCTTTGAGCTTCACAAACGATTCGGGGATGGTTCCGGTGAGGCGGTTATTGGAGAGATTTATGAAGAGGAGTTTCGAGCTTTCTGAAAGAGAGCTCGGGATCGATCCTGTGAGTCTGTTGAAAGATAAGTCGAGGTATGCCAAGTTTTTGAGCTTTGATAGAAACCCGGGTATGGTTCCGGTGAGTTTGGACCTAACGATTTCGATTGTTTCGAGCTTTTGGAGCTTGGTGATGGAGAAGGGAATGGAACCGGTTAGTGTGGAGATATTGATAAAGTGTATTGCGACGAGGTAAGGGAGGTCACCGATAGCGTCGGGTATGGGGCCAGAGAAGACGTCACCCTGCATGAGTGTAAGACTATAGACATGGTTGTCGGAATCATTGCAGATAACGCCGTACCATCCACAGCAGTCGGTGTTGGGTAACCATGAACGGTTGAAGATGGTGGAGTTTTTTACTGCGTTTTTGAATCTAAGAAGAACCTTCTTTTCTTTGGGGTGGCACAGCTCTGTGGCTGATAGAGACGGTATGATGAAGAGGGAAAGGAAGAAGAAAGTGCACGTATAGAAACGGATATTTGAAGACGAAGACGACATTTAAATATCTGGAATGAGAAGCGGTGGAAGGAAGGAAGACTGTGATTGTATTTGTATGGCATTGGTCGCCACTATTTGTAGAAAGAAGAAGAAGAAGAGCTACACCACATTATTATTATTTAATTATTCATTGTCAGGGAGAGTTGATAATCTTGGAGGCCTACAGTGGATTCCATTTCCACGTTCTCTATCGAATATATTATTATGAACACTGCATTTACAGTGATGATATGACTATACTATTGATGATGAGGGCATTTATTATTATTATTATTAATAATACCATATTTACTTATTGTCAGTGGTTGATAATATTCAATCTTAGAGGCGCGCGCGCGCATGTGAATTCTCTTTTCTTTATGTTACATAATTTGTAACAACGTGCATATACAGTTTATATTCAAATAACATCATAGAATTTTTTTTGGTCAAATAATAACATCATAGATAGAGGACTAAAGTACATCCAATGCTTCGATACACCGTTTATTTATAGTATTATTTCCTTAGAAGTAGGGTTGTTAATTTTTTAGAAGACACGATTAAACGACACGATATAATATACTTTAAAGCGTATGTAAATTTGATCTTAACGAATTGTATGTCTAAACAACTTTTATATTCTTATACATTTGGTCTTATGCGTTTGGAAGGTGTAGTGTGCTGAAATATATATTAGTGATGAACGGTGGGAAACATGATTACATTTTAAAGCACTTACTAAAATATTTAAATATAATAAATGAATTGAAAAAAAAATAATTCCATCATACCGACAATTAAGGAGACCGATGGCCCATAGGACGGAGTAGATACTTAACTAAACTTTAAATGGTTTCCGTTTGTGTTTTATTTTAGTGTCGGTTTATTTTTTTATTGGTAGAATTATTGGTTATTTAAAACTCTTTCAATTTGCTCGTGCGTTTATTTGGATTGTCGGTGGCTAGAAGCTCGTAATTGCCGTTTTCACGTTGTTTTATTTTTCCAAGAGAAACAAAAACCATTCCACGGTAGCAAAATAGGAAGAAAAATAGCAAAATTTAATTAACAAAGAGATAGCTTAGTTACTTATATTCATTTGTGATGAGTTCAAGATTAGCATGCTCAAACAACTAAGTATGAGTGCTATTAAGTAAATAACTAATGGGATACATGATTTGACCTTAAAGAAAATTATACTGTAGTTTTTTTTTGTTCATCCAAATAATAATCTTGAGACATGCTGAGAATTAATCTCGTAACATCTTGCTTCGAAGCAAGAGCGACACTTTTATTGTCCGTTGGTGCCTACCGTCGTTCAACTGGATAATTTTCGATTCCGTAGGGTATCGATTAAGTTTAAAGTTGATAGAAAAGATAAAGTCAAAAATAAGTGGAATCGATAAACTATTAGCTTTCCCACACTTTTCTTTTTTCTCTTTTTTTGGGCTAATTCACGTATAAAACCAACATCAATGAAAGCATAAAGGAAAGATAAGACAGCAGACAAACAAATCTTGTTCATGGCATTTGATATTTGATAGGGACTGATGATCGAAATCTGTATCTCCATTTACAGAGGAAGTTTCACTATGAGAAACATTCACTTGCAGACAAGCGCAGATGATGACGGGCAAATCCAGACGAAGTGTTGTCCTCTATAAGTCTCCTTAAGTATGTAATTGTAGGACACTCTATCTGGGCCAACGACCTTAATTATACCACATATGAAAATATGTATTTTTGCTGTGATAACTGTATTAGTGAAACGATGATAATATTCTCCTCGAGTTATAGAGGCTTATAGCTAGAGCATACACAGAAAATACACAATACTCAAGTATCTAAGGGAAAAATAAATCTAGGAGCTATCACCTTAAATGGAATTATTTTCCTTAATTAACCCTGCATGAAGTGGAAAACCCAGATGAGTGTAGAAAAATGAATTCAACTGCAACGGATTAGCTAGTGGTTTCTACTTTAAGTTCAATAATGGCCCGTTCTTCTGCAGGAATGACCACGGATTTGGGCTTACGGATTCCGTAAGCCCATGTTCGTTTCATGGAATTGACCATTCCTTGCATCTGGATTCCTTGCGGTGACAGACTTCCTTTCATTCTCTGCAATGTTGCTGCCATCGTCTTCAATTCCAATCGGCCAGGATTCAATTTTTCACCAACTGAATCGAGATCAACTGAACTCACTTCAATTCCACCGACCCCTTTGTCGGATCCTGAAGTCCATTTAAGCGAATTTGATTCCATTGTCCGGGTGTTCTTCATTCTTCAGCTCGGCGTCAGTGGATTTCAGCTGCATCCGCTCGTGTTCGTGGTTCTTCGATTGTTCTTCGACAACAGGTTAGTAGCTGGTTAGTTATGCTGTTAGTAGATTGTTCGTTTTTGGTTTCTGTTTGTATTTCTGATTTCCAATTACGTTTTTAGCTCTAGCTGTTTAGTTTTCGATGAAATATGCTGTTAGTTGTTTATAGAATTAGTTAATTGTTGATATTGAACCCAGAATCGATGATGCTGGGTTCATTTCAACCCCGATTCTGGGTTTAACTCAACCCAGAATCATCGATTCTGGGTTTAACTCAACCCATAATTAGTTGATTCTGGGTTCAGTGCATGTCATAATGTTCGATGGTGTGCTGTTAGGAGACCCACAGATGAAACCTCATCTAAATGGTTATGTACATTTTCAGTTATGCCTTCCGAGAGTATAAAACAACATATAACACTGCGGAGAAGGTGTGCTGTTAGGTTCCTCCAACTTATTATGACAGTTGTTTTGCGTATGTGGGCGCACATGAAACTGCAAAGACTACCCAATCGAGCCTTGTCGATGTTTGAGGTGGCCAAAAGAAACTACATTAAGGGCCTTCTACATTCAGATGATACCGATTATAGAGACCAACTCCGAATGAATAGGCATTGCTTTAGCAAGCTCTGTCAAATGTTAGGCGAGGTTGGTGGTCTTAGGTCTACGAGATATGTCAACGTAGATGAGCAAGTAGCGATGACATTATACATACTTGCTTATCACAAGAAAAATAGGGTGATCAAGTTTGACTTTGGTATATCAGGTTCAACTGTCAGTCGATATTTTAACAAAGTTATCTTGAGTATCCTACGGTGTGCTAACCAAAAAACCGGAACCGATCACACCGGCTGGGAACGATGAAAGATGGAGTTGTTTTGAGAACTGTCTGGCTCCCATCGATGGGGTTCACATTGAGCTGAGAGTCCCCCTGATTGACAGACCTAGGTATAGAAACAGGAAAGGACAGGTTACCACCAATGTTCTAGCTGCTTGTTCCCCAGATATGCAAATCATTTATGTACAACCGGGTTGGGAAAGATCAACTGCTGATAGTCGAGTTTTGCGAGATGCACTGTCTAGACAGAACGGTCTTAGGGTCCCTCGTGGTTGTTATTATTTAGTTGATGCTGGATATGCCAATGCTGAGGGTTTTTTGGCCCCATATAGAGGAGTGCGTTATCATTTGAATGAATGGCGCATTGGGCATCAACCAACAAATGCTAGAGAGTACTTCAATATGAAACATGCGAGAGCTCGAAATGTGATAGAGTGTTGTTTTGGTCTACTGAAGATGAGATGGTCCATACTAAGGAGCACGTCTTATTATCCAATGGAAGTTCACAACAGAATTGTCCACGCTTGTTGCCTGCTCCAAAATTTCATCAGAAGGGAGATGGATGATCCCTTAGAGGATGATATACCTCTTGATTTTGAATCAGATCAACCTGATTCTGTGGATTTTATTAGCGAGGTTCGCGCTTCAGCGGAGAGGAACACTTGGAGAGATCAGTTGGCGGAAACTATGTATAATGACTGGATTGGAAATGTAGTTAACGGGTAATGCTTAGTTATGTATTTGTGTTTCTAGATGATGCTTTCACAAACAAGTTTTTTTTATTTTCTTCATGTCATGTAATTTTCCTTGAATTATTCGAATTATCTATGTTTGTTTATTGGAGACATTTGTATGGTTTATTAATACATTCATACGTTGTTTGTTTATATGCTTCAGATGGCGTAATACGTACATATGATGCTAAAGTCTTCATTGTTTTAGTATGTCTACATCCCGGCATAAATGGACTCCAGTTGAAGATGCAGCATTGGTTGCATCAATGGGTGAGTTGCACGCCCAAGGCCACCGGAATGCCGAAACAGGATTCAAGGTGTTTTTTTTACCGGAACTGGAGAAGTTGTTGCACCTAAGGCTCCCGATGTGTGGTTTGAAGGCGAAACCACACATCGAATCTCGGTTGAAGACTTTGAAGGCACAATGGAGTATTGTGTATGACATGGTTCATGGGAAAAATACATCTGAGTTTGGTTGGGATGAGGTCAAGCAATGTGTTGTTGCAGAAGATGAAGTCTAAGCAGTCTACGTGCAAGTAAGTTGGAAAGACATTTATGGGTTTACAATACTTGTCTAATTTGACCAAAATGTATTTATGTTATATGATGTTTTAGGCACATAAGGAAGCTGCGCCTTTTAAAAACAAGAGTTTCCCGTACTTTGAGGATCTGACACGAATCTATGCCAGAGATAGAGCAACGGGGTTGCAATCTCAAACGGTGCATGAGGTGCTTGCTTCAGCAGAGATTGAACAGTCGAACAACCCAGACGATAACGCAGAACTGCCAGAATATGTTAACCAACCGGAGCAAGAAACCCGAGACTCTGCAGCACGTCAGTCACAAGGTAACACGACATCAAGTCGGAAAAGGAAGAGAGTTAGCGAGGACGTGCAACATCTGTGTGCAGAGATGAACAATGTTGGAACAATGATATCAGATTCGTTAAGGGAGACGGTTTCGTTAACGGATGCAATTGACAAACACCTACCGCTGGTGGATGAAGCGGTTCGTAGTCTTCCCGGTGTCACGAGGGAGGATGTGTGGAAGGCTCACAATCTGTTCTTCACTAAGGAGAAAAATGTCCTGATATTTTTTGGGATGGCGCCTGCCAACCGTCTCGAGTGGTTGCGGGCAATTAAGATGTAGATTTATCATAGTTTTATCGGATCGACATGTATGTATAATTTTGATTAAGGACAAACCCACGTTTTGTATAATGTATGTGGTGACTAACAACATTTTGTATTATGTATGTGGTCATGTTTGCTAGGTTTCAAGCAAATGACTTAACACTTATTCGGAACGACTATTGTCGTACGTTCATGAAACGTTATATTGCGAATATTATATTTATCGATATTTATAATCATGTTAATGTTATGTAATCAATTGATTGATTCAGAAATTTTATTTGGCATGACAATTTACATTCTTTATTTTTTTAAAATAAAATTAATAAATTGGTCTTTTTAAAAAAATTAAATAAATAAAAATTTCGTTTTTTTTAAAAATTTAAATAAACGTTTTTAATATTTTTAAGTTTTATAATTAATTAATACAAATTATTTTTATTATATACTATACATATACAAAGAGGGACAAATATGTCATTTTACCACATTCAATTCATTTTCCGTATACAATTCCATCAAATAAACAACAGAATTCCTTATTCAATTCTATTCCATTCCACCAAAAAAACTTCATATTCTTAACTCCTATTCCTTATTCCCAATTCCTATTCTGTATTCCGTATTTCGAATTCCGTCAAAAAAACGCCCCGTAAGTGTTCATATTTGAAATTCATATAATCAAAAATATACTATTTAAATTCAATAGAATTATTTTACTTCTTCTTAGTCTATGTTTAGCCTATGCGAACAACGAATACATTTAAAGTGAGTTGGGTTAGTGAGAACGGTCATTGGGGACGAAACATTATAAATGGTATCAGAACTAACCCGAGAGTGTGATAAAAATTGTAACTTGTAAGGTTAAAAACTCGTGCCAACTAGAAAAATAGTTGGTCAGACCCACTAAAGTATCCAAAAATTATAAACTTTCAAATATGAACCCGGAGCAAAGTTCTGGATTGAGTCAAAATAAAAATGTTGCACACTTTAATTACCTACTTTAATTAGGGTAGATTGTCCCATCCTACAAAAAATCTCAAATATAATAAGAATAAATGATTTGAACTCCTATAAAACAAGAGACTTTTAATACTCAAATTTGCTCTCTTTTTCATAATCAAATTCAATATGAATTCCTTTTTTATATCTGGGCCGTAATCAATCAACCATGAAGGGCTCTATCATAATGCGAGTTTCTATACATGACAAAGACAAACCGGTAACTCATTCCTTCGTCATACAAAGGCCCAAAAGAAAAAGTTAGACAACTCCATCTTCATCTTCACGTACATTAACTGACTGTACATTAAAGCTTTCTTTAATATAACTTGAATTTTCTTATCAAAATAAATATATAATTAAAAAAACACGGGTACAGCAAAAATATCACTTCACAGATTGGATCTAATTTTGTTCAGTATAATTGATTGGGCAACAATCATAATATATGAGTGAGAAACAGTTGGACGCGACTTTCTATAGTGTTCTGCCCGAAATATGAGTTTATGTTGGACAAGATGCCTTACTAATATTCTACATACCAACTCCCTATTGATGACAAAACGGCTAAGAGCCTTGTCAACATTTTATTTCTCTATTTTATTTAGGGCCGGCCATGCTGAATGCTGCTGTGGCTGTGAAAACATCATAACCATGGTTATAACCGTTACTGTTTAAAATAGTTAACCGTACCATTATGGTGTCGTACGGTTATGGTGATGAATTTTCTACTCATAATGGTTATATTATTTGAGTTATACCCAATGTTATAACCATAATTATTATATAAATATAATAATTAATTATTATTAATAAACTAATATATACTAAATAATGGAAATTAATGTACATCCATGTAATAAATAACTATTATGTTAGTTTTATATATTTTTATCGTTGACAATATAGATTTATGTATTTTTTTAAATAAAATTTTCGGTATTTTATTATATTACATGTGTGGAATAAATATGTGTATACGGGTAAAACCATAGTTAATAACCACAGTTATTTTAATGGTTATGGTATTAAAAATTATATCCGTAATGGTTATGGTTATGATTATGTTATGTGGTTTAAAAATATGGTATGGTTATGGTATTTGTCATACCCGTACCATAACCTAACCATTGTCGGCTCTAATCTTATGTAACGTTTTAGCTCTAAAATCCATCACTGAAGTTAGAAATCGACTGACTTATTGTTTGGGATCTAGAAAGAAAAAGAAAACCATGGATAGTCCACGTACTTTATAAAATTGATCCAATTCTTTATTCAACATACGTTGATTAAGTTTTTTTTTTTTTGATAATTATGGATTAAAAACCGCTATAGGTGACAACTAATCACCCAAGTTCAATTACACAACCAAAACTAGCTAATTTTAACAATTCGCGAAACAAAAGAGCCAACTGCGTTTTTTCGAAGTGCATTAATAGTTTCCTTCGGAAGTGAGCTATGGATTTCGAACACTTGCCGCTGATTGAGTGTCATACCCGCCATGATATCCGCTACCGCATTCCCTTCTCGAAAAATATGTCTGAACTTCATTATTTCAAACTGCATCAATAGGTTCCTGCAATCCGCAATGATCGGCATTAGTTTATGATTTAACATATTTTCATCAGAGATTACCTTATAGGCTGAGAGGGCGTCTGTCTCAAGATGAATGGATTTACGTTGATTACGCTGAGAGGACTGAGATGGCGTCTGTCTCAAGATTACCTTACCGGCATTACGTTGATTACGTTACAACAGCTATGAACTTCTTCTATATATGTGTCTGTGGTGCCCTTCCTTTATGGATATAGAATCATCACCTTCAATTCCCTTGCTAAAAAATTGAATTTCGTCAGTGTTAATCTCTGCTTGCAGATAACAACAACAATGGGAAATGAAGGCAAGTGGAGTTCCATGGAGGTCCAGATCACATGCAGGAAGTTGCTTAAACCTTCTACCCCAACACCACCTCACCTTCAAACCTTTCAGATTTCATCCATCGATCAACTTCAGCCTCCTTTATATATCACCTTAATCTTTCACTTCGACGTCCAGAATAATCATGAACAGGCAAGAACATCAACTACCATAGAAAAACTTGCACATCTTGAGGAATCGCTTGCGGACGTGCTGTCACTCTACTACCCGTTTGCTGGCAGGTTTGTCGATGGTGAATCCACGGTCAGCTGTCAAGACCAAGGGGTCGAATTCGTTATGGCGACTGTCGATGGCAAGCTCTGTGAACTACTTGATGGGGATTATGATTCAGAAATTCTCCTGAGCGGTCTATCGACTTCGGGAATTCCTGAGAATCCCTTGACTTTGATTCAGGTGAGCATATTCCTTTGCACTTCATTTGAATCATACTCAGTTAGTATTACCAGAGGGGTTAATTACCAAAAAACAAACCAAACTTTTTTTTTTGACAAACAACAAACCAAACTTTGGAATTGAGCAAACAGCAAACGTACTTTCAAATTTTCATAATGTTTGAACATATTTTTCAATGTTTGAGAGAGTTATTAAGTCAACATTAGTTAAAATATTCTAAAGAAAGTGTATTACGACTTAATAACTCTCTAAAACATTGAAAAATCTGTTCAAACATAATGAAAATTTGAGGTGGGTTTGTTGTTTGCTCAATTTCAAAAGTTTGGTTTGTTGTTTGCCATAAAAAATATAGTTCGGTTTGCTGTTTGGTTTTTCCTTAAAGTTCGGTTTGTTTTTTGATAATTCCAAAAGTTTGGTTTGTTGTTTGGCACAAAAAATATAGTTCGGTTTGCTGTTTGGTTTTTCCTTAAAGTTCGGTTTGTTTTTCGATAATTATTCCTTACCCCTTACCAGAGATTGAAATTGAACTGTTCTTATAATTGTGTAGGTAAATGCATTCAACTGCGGCGGATTATCTATTGGATTTTCCTGCCACCACAAGATGGCTGATATGTTCACGGTATCCACATTCATGAACGCATGGGCTACTACGTGCCGGCTCGGAACCTTAGTAAAGTCAATTCACCCAAGTTTCGACCTTTCACATTTACTGCCACCAAAATATGACGTCCTCGTCAGGACACCGCCGTTAATGGTGAACGACGGGATGCCGCCACCCAAATTTGTGACGAAAAGGTTCACATTTAAAGGGGATGCAATATCGAAACTGAAACTAGCGACGGTTGATAGAGAAAGTGGTGCTACTTATACACGAGTGGAATTAGTGACGGCACTCATATCCAAGGCCATAATCAACCTCGACGGGTTCAAGTATGGACGTTTAAGGCCTTATGTAATAGCCCATATGATCAACATGCGCAAGAGGATTACACTTCCAGTAAAAGAGAACTCTTGTGGTAACTTCTACATGGTTGTGTTGACCACTCAACAAAAGGAGAATGAACAGTTGGAGCTCCAGGGAGTAGCTAGCCTCGTTCGTAACTTGATAAGAACCTTTACCTCTGAAATTGCGACGCTAAAAGAAGGTGTTGCGATAAGCCTAAAGGCTGAGAATGTTGTGAAGGAATTAGACAAAGAAATAGGGAAAGGGGAAGATGTTAATTTGATGATGTTTAGTAGTTGGTGCAGATTTCCCCTGTATTGGGTTGATTTCGGATGGGGGAAACCAGACTTTAGTTAACCCTTTACCGACGCCATTTATTTCTGTCGGCTTTATGGACAGCAAGACCTACACGGATGGAATTGAGGCATGGGTTTGCTTGAAAGAAGGTGATATGATTCGTTTTCAGCATGATTCAGATATTTCAGCGCATACACTCTAAAGTAATTTCCCTTGTAACTTTCTCGTGTTTTTGTTTGTTATAAATGTTCCAACTCTAGTTGTGATGTTATATATATGTAGCTGAATAAGCTGTTACAAGCAATTCTGGGTCACATCACACCAGTTCCTCAAACTAAGAGATAAGTAATAGTTCTCAGGATTAGTTCGAAGCTCATGAACCAAGCATAAAAATGGCTGGAAGGACATTCACCAAGCATCGAATCACCGGGCTTATAGCTTCAGATCTGATGGAGCTGGGAATACTCGGCTGCGATGGTTGAAAACCATGAAATCTAGATTGTCTGGAAGAGACACAATCCTGCAAAATAGAAAGACATGTTTAGCTAAAGCTTAGTTAAATAAGTATTGAACATTGATTTTTTCACTATTTTTTTGAAAATGCAGAACTATGTCAAGGCAAAGATTATAAATAAGAATTGTAAGATCAAAGTGCAAAAATCGAAAAGAAACATAAATATATGACCACACTAAAATCTTATTGCCTTGGCCAATCTGTGGAGGATTTTGTGAATTTACACCAGTCAGATATTGCAATATTCAGAAATATAATCAGACACATGAAGGATTGTCTTTAAAAGCACAACATATATATTTTCTAGGAAAATGGCATGGCCATGAGTTTATCCTAAGGTGGTTCTGAAGTTGAGGTGTGAATAAACAGGTTCAAATACAAGCATGAATCCTCCAACACGTTTCTGATTCTCAATTCTGTGCCTCTATGACAATATGATTCTTTTACAGCTACACACATATTCCTTTATAAAGCAGCACCAAGGTCCATGGTGTAACATAATTTAGAAGACACAGATAGCAAATTCTTAAAGTTTACCTATGAAAGAATTGTGATATCTTTACTTGAGAATTTCTGAAAACCAATCTATTCCCAACTGTCAAATGGCTTTGTTTTTAGCACTCTGTGTATTGAATCCAAAGCAATTAAACTTTCTTGATTCAATACCTCTACCAATTGTGGAAGCTTAATCAGAGAAAATTTGGTAAGGTGGGAACTGCAAAATGGGACTTGGGTACTTCAGATATTTTGGCACGTCCATGAATTTCTATTGTGCATGTTTAATTTATACATTTCCCTATCTTTTGTAAATGACCTGCACCTCTCAGTGCATTACCGATGATACATCTAGTACGACATGAATGATTTAAAGCATCTACTATTACATGAATGATTATACAAAATTTATAATGATAAACTTCACTGTTATACTGCATCTGAATACTTCACATGACCGACAACAATAGCTTGGATTTCACAGCTCAAGCCGATCGTTAATACTCAATAAATAGGAACCTAAAACTAATGACTTATTGAAAACACCATACCTATTCTCTTCAGAATCAGGGTGTATTGAGTGAAATTTGCCAGGCACGGTGAGGCCAGCCCACAAGCACAGCACAAGCCCCACAAGCACTTCAGCCACCACCTGCAGTATTTTGGGGATAAGCGAATGTGCAAAGTTGAACAGTTATCTGCTACAAGAGAGGAGATGAGATATGATCTGTACAGTAATCGAGCCCCCAGAGAATTCCTCCTCCATGATCTTCAACAATCCCCTATCTGAAACCCCAAATCAGAATCACTATCTGCTCTCTTGTCCAGTACTGGAAAATAAATTCAAAACCCTAGAGCTTACATTGGATAGTGGAATAAGCGGCGTGAAAGAGGATCACGACACCGACAACGCCGACTGTGAAACCGAGACCCATTGTTTGAATCGAAGTCTCTGCAATCAATACTGGGGAAGCATGAAGAGAGGATTTTTGCGAAATTACTGGACATTAATCAATATCGTACCTTGTTCGAAGGGGACTGAAGAGCCAGAGACGAAATCTTGCTTGGATCGGTGACGAGAGAAGAAGCTTAGCTCACAGGCTGCTACCAAAAAAAGAGAGACAGGAACGGTTAAAACAGGAAGACTGTAGTAAATATTGGAGATATTCTAAATATTAGGGATGTCACTGCAATTAACGAAAACATATAATCAGAGACATTTTCGCCGGCGGCAAAATAAGAATTTCAATTAGAAACAAGAAGGAAGATAAAAGAGCGCGCTTTCTCCACACGACTTCGCTCGAGTCGACGCAGAGGCCGATCTTTCCTCCATTTGAGCTTAGATATGGTCTTCTTCGTTGAAACAGTTCAGGATTGGTAATTTTGAGGGAAAAAATGTTACTTTATCCGTTTCCTTGGGCATTGTTTGGTGACTGCTAGAACAGCAAGAGTTGCGCGAGGGCAAAGGGAAGGAAGATGAGTCGGTTTCTACTTTCACCCGAAGAGATTGTACTGTTTAATCATCTTGAATATCCTGGTAAAAATTTAAGGTTCTTCCCAGAAATCTTGCTCTCAACTGAGGAAAATCTCTCATCGCCGATCCCTAAATTGCTTTGGCTGTGTTCAGGCATCGCTGCGAGGTTATAATTTTCATTTTTGTGACATTTCACCATTTTCTTTATTGCTTTACATTTAGTTTACTCTTGGACTTAGTCTGTAGATACCTTTGGGGTGGAAGCTTCTTGCAGGACTTCTGTTAAAAGCAAGGTACTCTAAATAGGTCTCGAAGTTGATTGCTTTCTAATATTTCGGGTTGCTACTTGCTAATCAATAGTGTGCAGTGATGATATGCTTTATAGGAAGGATACGATGGATGTTTATTTTAACGTTTGTTAGATATCTCATGCAATATCAAGCAAGTTAATGTTGACAGAGCTCACTTTGCCGACTATCTGCAACTCGTGCATTGACTCAAGGCCAAAACATTAGCTTATAATTTTCGTAACTAGTACCCTCAAGGCCTTGCATTAACCTTACAGGATCTAGTTTGGGGTAGGCATGAATCGAAGTCCTGAACACACTTACAAAATTTTCAAGGATTATCCAAGGAGGAGCTTGTTGACAATGTTGCCATGGTTAGATTTGATTCCACTGTACTACTTCGAGAATATCATGGCCACAGAAGTCATTCGTTTTCAGTGCACTTAATATGGCAAAATATTTACCTCAAGCACGAGCTAGAGTAATTCTAGTGAGTGATTGGAACAAGAAGATTGATCAAACATTTCATGCTCTAGAAGTATACTGTAGGTATATAGTTCAGGACGTTGATAGATATGCTTCTTTATATAGTCATACTTTGTGATCTCTGGCTTACAAGCCTAGGTTTGACTAGGTATATTATTCAAGAAGCCTCATTTTGAAATATCATGGGTGTAAATCAAACATATTAAAGTGGATTCATACTAATGGTTGATGGCAAAACAGATAATGTCGCGCTTTTAAGACTAAAAAAAATGGATGGAACATATACATAAACCTCAATTTTGCAGGCATAGCCATTCAAACTCGATTGGACTTCTATCTACACGAAATCAGCTCAACCTTGGTAGTTGATATTTGAAGTGGTATTGCAATGGAAACTCCTTTTATTTATCTACTTCTTCTTATTGAACTTTGAAGCATTACTGAGATTTGAAGTACTTCTAGTGTAGATCACTTGTTCATCTGTTCTAATTCTTTGGTTACTTTTGCCTCAACCAAGAATTAATTTAGGTCATTGCCTTGCTCCTCAAAGAAAATGAGTTTTTTTTTTGTAATATAAAAAACATAATTTGGGTTCCTATGATGTAATTTACCCTAGAAAAAGCCTTGTATTTCCTCTTTATCTTGCATGATACCGAAGGTTGTGGTAAGTGAGTACTACCTAAGGATAAATTTTAGGCTGCATTACAGATTCCTGCTTATAAAAGGATATCTTTTTCAGTCTTATAATTGGAATATCATTGGCAAGTAATGGATTGTTTTACTTAAAAAGGCAGAAATATCTTAATTTTCTTGGCCTAGAAACCAACGAGAAAGTAGTTCGTCACCAGACTCACCACATGTTTTGCTGCTTGCTTTTGTCATGTTAAATCCATCTAACTTCTATATAAACTCCCACAACTTGCTAAACAATATTTACTGTCAGCCAATCTGGTTTGACAAATGGATAAGATCATCTGATTTTAGTATTTGGCTAAATTTCTAAATACATCCATGGAAAAGTAATTTCTCTTGATTCTGTAGTCACATTTACTGATCTATAATGTATCAATAGTCACCACTGATCCTGGAAAAACCATCCTTCTCTCAATTCAGGTTCCATTTCAATGCCTCGCCAGATCTGTAGTTTCCATTGTAAATGTTTTTTCCTGAATGACTTCTGTGCACTGCAATTAGTGTCCAAATCCTGATTTCAACAAACCAGAACATAGATGGAGGATGCTCTAATAATCACTAGTTGAAGCAATATCTGATCTTCTTATACCTGATGGAAAGGTACCTGCCAATGGTTGCTATGAATTCGTTGGAATTCTGTACCCTTTCGTTCAAATAAATAAAAGTTATGGATGATATTGCCATGAATGGATCTTGATCTGTGAATAACTTGCTACATTTTAGTAATCTTTGCTGATAATTGGACTTTTGACATGTCTTTCTACAATAGTACAATCCAATGTGGAGGTTTCGAACAGTTCTTGAAATATGGAAAAGGTAAGCTTTCACTAGAAGAAGCTACTATACATGGAAGATGTTGGCTTCCTGAGAACCCGTTTGGAGTTAGATTAGATTGGGAGGAACATCTATTGGATCGTGGAGCCCCGATGTACAGATTGATGCCATCAAAATTAAGCAGTGGTACAGAAGAAGTTGAGGTAAGAGAAGGCTGAAGTTCATATGCAGAGAGCTGCTCATATTTATCGTTTGTTCATATGTAATGTAAAAATTCGATTTTTTGTCCTCTTATCTATCTAATGAATGGTTTAGTTGATATTAGCATAGGAGTTTCATTTGACTGTAATTAGAGCTCTTGATTGATACTTTTCTATAATTGATTACAGATTCAACTAAGATCAAGAGAAGACATTTTGCAGCAATAAATTTGTTCTTGTCTATTCCCTGAAGATGCTGAGATTTGCAGCACATAATTTTGAATTTCCAGTTTTGCCCCTCAAGATTTAACTAAATCACTTTAATGACCACCATCTCTGCTTTTAATTTTATATATATACTTTATAATTATATAGTAATTATGATAATCATTGGGGTGGGGAAGAAGTATGAGGATCCTTTTAATTATATTCTTGCCCTAAAAAAGAAGAAAATTTCAAATTAGCCTTCCTTATTGTTTTCTTTCTTTTTTCTTTTTCCCCCAAAAAAGTAAAAATTCCTTCTTTCTCCATCTCCAGTAATCGTCATCATCTTCACTGTAGCGTTCGTCGGAAGATTCTTCCTGGTTCATCGCCGCTTGCCGACGCTCGTGCATCTTCTTCTGGGACTACTGCCTAGGTTTTAGGAATCCCCGATTACTTTAGATCTCTATTTTCTGGTACGGTGCTGAAATTTTTTGAGCTGTTATTTTTTTTTTTTTAATGTCGATCTGAGTTGGAATTCATGATCCTGATTAACTTGTGCTGAATGGAAACCCTAGCTTCTATCTGTTGACTATTTTTTTTCTCAGGATTTTGGTAAAACTAATGGAATTAAATTGGTCGAATCTGCTTTACCGATAACTTGTTAGAATTCATATTTCTGCAGATTGAGTCAAGATTATTGAACATATTTGAGCTATTAATTATCTGAATTTTGTATGTTCAATTCTGAGAGTCAACATTGCGGGGATGATAAAGGAGACATCCCTATGCTATGAACCGACAAGAAATTTCTTTTCTGGATTTCAAATTCTAATGAAGCGTGTTACTATTGCATTGCCTGCAGTTCAATTCTTTGAAGCTAAAAGGAAGGGAAAATTAGTTCTGTTTCAGCAACATAAAAATGCAGGCAGAAGAAAAGAGTTCCTCTGACTTCGAGTCAAACTCTGAGGCTGAAAAGATTTTTTCATCAGATGAAAACTCTTGTGTGGTGGCTTCCATCTCAGGCCCTGTCATGCTGCAGAAACCTGGTATGGTGTACTGATATTATATACAGCTGCAAAATTTTGTAAGTTGAATGGTTTGCCTTCCATGGGAAAGTTGGGAGACTGAAAGATTTGCTTTTGCATCTGTTTGCTTACAGTAAAAAGACCAACCCGTCAATGGGCTGCATGGACTCGTGAAGAGGAAGAAAGTTTTTTCACTGCACTACGGCAAGTTGGAAAGGCAAGTTGTAGTCATCACGGATAGTCACAAATTAAAACTGTATTCTGGATGTTGCTCTAAACTACTACTTTTAATTGTAGAATTTTCAGAAGATCACTTCCCGTGTTAAAAGTAAAAACAAGGATCAGGTTAGTTGGTCAAAAGCATAATCCTTGCTATTATCAAGTAGTGGTTCATAAGTTTACCAATTTGATAAATTGTCATATCCTGTTTTACCCTTTTCAGGTCCGGCATTATTATTATCGGCTTGTCAGGAGGATGAACAAATTGCTTGGCCCTACACTGTGTCTTGATGCAAAAAACTCCAAGGATACTAATGCTGCAATGCTGAGATGGTATGTGAACTGCTTATTGCTGATTCCCTTTCTAATGGTAGAGAGAGCACATCCTGGTGGATACAGCTTCCATCATTTGCCAATGGTTAAATAATATTCAAGATGATAGGACTATCTTAATCTCAGCATATATTCTAGATGGTTTTCTTAAGCATGCTATTATCATTACTTATTTTCATGTGCCAGTGCTGTGAATCATAATCATCCAGTATAATATATACGTTCTTGTCATTTGTATATTTTCATGTGCCTTTCTTATATAATAAGAAAAATTAGGTTATATTCTTAATTTCTTATTAATTGAAAAATAAATATGTCTTGTTCCCTAGGTGGTCCCTGCTGGAGAAGTATAGCTGCAAAGCCTCAAAACTTCACTTGAAGCCTCGAAGGTTTAAGATATTTGTGGAAACCCTGGTTAGTACCAAGCCTGCATTTGCTAGTCTACCCTGTATTTCTGTTGAACTTTAATTACCTATGATAGGGTGCAGTATACATATACCACAATGATATGTATCGTTCGATCGCATTAACTTTCTTCTCTTTGAAGGAACATCAACTCTTGAAAGATCGAAAGAAGACTGTAAGGAAACGTACTCAAGGGGAGAATACCTCACCATCTTCAACAGCTGCTCCAAATCAGAATAAACCAACTGCTTCTGATAGCCAACCTGTAAAATTTGTTCTTGTTGACAGTCAAAATATTCAAAAATTAGGGCCTGGGAAGCCATCATTTAAGCGAAATGTAAGCTTTGGGACTAATCGTTCAAATACCAAAGGAGAGTCGATTTCCATGAAGCAAGCAAAACGAAGAAAACCAGGTAGGTCTCGTTATCTATTTTAGGTAGTTTACATACTTTTAGACTTCATGTTGTTTTTCTTACCTTTGTTTGTTGTGGAGAAATAGTTATTAATTTTCTTTGTATTTTTTTTCAATGGGAGTAACTGAAATGCGATCTTCTGCCTGATGTCTGTGCAAATTTGAAGATCTATCTAGTTACTAGTTACACATCCATGCTGTCTAACTTTAAATTCGTACACTCGTTCATGATTTATTTTGTTGTTTCTCTTGCCACTATAGCCTGTTTCATATTTCTAATTTACCATAAGAAAAAAAATGCACACACACACATATTGCCAAAAAGGAGTTCCCTATTGGGGGAAATGAGGAGAATGATGTGAACCTAGAACACTAAGTTATTCGAGGATTGCGCCATTGGCTGCTTTTCTCATGTAAGATAGATGTGCTATGTAGAATTTAGATAATTACTTACATTGGTAGGATGATACGAAGATACAAAATAAGTGCTTGGGGGTGATTCTGTGTTGTCATATAACGGTATTCAATACCTTGAGATTCTGCTTGCAATTCTTTTCCATTTAAATCTATGTCATTCACTCTTTTGATTACTAGAAGTAAATGAAAATCAGGTGCTACGTCATCCATTGCATATAAAAAGTGGGAAAAGGCTGCAATTGCTGGTGTTTCTTTGGTTGCTGATGCCGCAGAACATGTTGAACGCGAAGCTGCAGATAAAGATGTTGGAATAGGTGCTGACCAAGGTAACCATTTGTAACCCCTGATCTTCATGTGAGTCATTTTTTTAAAACTCAGATATTTTAAATACTTTACTTTTACCAGGTCAGAAGTGTCCAGATACTTTAGCTGGAGGTCTACCTCCTCTTCCTCCACTTTCACGAAATCATGTCACTGGTAGTGATTTGCAAACCTCCATGAAACTTAAGCTTCAGTTGTTCCCAATAGATTACAGTACCAGAAAAGCTTTGGAAATGGTTAGTTTAATTTTGATTCACCAAATGTTTAATAACTGAAACCAATAAAATGATCTATTTTCTTTTCTTTTGGTGGTAGGATAAACATAACCCACATCTGGAGCTTACCCTTAGCACCCGGAAGAAGATATCTTCGGTTCTAGAACATATTAATCGTAAGTGGGGCAGTTCAAGTGTAGCATCTGGAGAGCTTATGCTTTTTCCAGACAGTGTTCAGAGAGAGAATCTGATGTGTTCTAGAAGGTGGAACCAGGACTCCACTGCCAGTGCAGCGGATGTATATACTGTGATTGGAAGTCCTCCAGTTTTCAGATTGAGGTCCTCTCTTTTTTTCTTGTCTATGTATGTCATTTGACGTTATTTGATTTTCTTTTAGCCTAGGCATTTTATGGCTAACATATGGAGCTTTGGTGAAGGTATGGTTGGTTTCCCAGTATTGAAGCTGCATCTGCTCCTGGCTTTGGTCCATTTGCTCAGCATCCATCTGAGATGATTGTGAAAGAGCATGCTGATCCACTTTCATCAGTGAACAAAAATCAAGTTCCAATACCATCTCCTGCTAATGTAACGGGACACAATGACTCATTCACTGTTAATCCAACCCATAGATTTGAAGGACCATTTGATACTGATGCAAGTATGTCCTGCTATGCAAAACTACCTGGAGATGGAAATATTAGGCAAAATGAAAGGGTAGGGCGCACAGATTCATGCTTTTTACCATGCTCGTGCTTTCATATTAACATTTTATTTGGCATTCTGGCGATCTGTTTATACCAAATCCCTAATTTCTTGCTTTGAAACAAGGAACATCCTCTCTCTATCCATGGTTAACTTAACATATGTAGGTTTGAAGTTAATCAAGATTTTAAATTCCATTGTTATAGGATGGAAGCAGTATTGGTGAATGGGCAGATAGTCTTACAAACATAAGTGTTGGAGATTTGCTTACAGAAGCAGCTGATAACGAGGAAATTGACTGTGTATACTCTCCTGTCATCGGAACTCCTCCACGGTTGCAACACTTCTCTGTAGTATGCGACTCATTTGATGCTGCAGTTGCTGCTCATATCTCCAAATATCAAAACAATTTTTCATTTCAATCGAACTCGTCTCCTCATCACATCTCTTCCATCTGGGATGGTGAAGAAACCTGTGATGCTTTTTCATTCCAAAAAACTGCTGCTAGTGCTGCTTCATTCGGTAGTATCCCCTCAGAAGCTAAGGAGCAGATGGAAAGAACGAGCCCTGAAGATGGACCTGCAGAGGTATTTGTTCTAGACACTGCTTTTGAATTGTAGGTCAGTAAATATTACTGCAAAATAGACCACCAATTCTGCTTCTGCAGGGTTATGAAGTAGAAACTAGTGTGGAGAGTCCTCCTGCTCACACAGATCCTGCTATTGACTGTCTGTCTGATGATCAGGATATCCTCAAGAACCCGGTGAAGGATTTCTCTGGACTAACTGATACATATTGGGTACGCTTTCTGTCATAATCTATCTTCAAGAAACACTAAAGACACTATTTTTCACCAAGTTTCACATGTTGTAGCATTGTTATTTTAGTTTGTGGTCGATGATACTTGTTTTGAAATTATTATTATCTGTGAAAATGGCAGCCTGATTCGTTGGGACCGCTGGATTTGGATCTAAGATCTTCGAACTATCATACCGAAGATGTGATACTAAGTGATAGTCTAAGCTCCTTGAACCGCCTAATAGCTAGCAGCCTCGATGCGTTTCAAAGTTGTTCGTTCTTCGGGGCAGACAAAAACGAGTCAGAACCGAAAGGAGAAAATGCATCGCATAGAATCAGCACTGGAGTTTGAACTCATGACCCTATTTAAGTTGTTAACTTAACACCAAGTTGTACGAAGCTGATGAACAAGTGTGGCTGCAGAAGAAAGCATTGATGGCTGTACAAAAATTATATGTTTGTGTCTGAAAAAGCTGTAGTCGATCTCTGTAATCTAACATGTTCTTGTAAATTGTCTTGTTACGGACCAAATCCGAGCATCTTATTCAACAACAGGTTATTGAAAATAAAAATGGAATTACCCAAACTTTATAATAGAGTTGATCTTTTACCAGGTCATTTTTAGGTAATTAATATTGATTAGAGTAGGAAAATGGAAGGGGGAGATACGAGGAGTTCACTGGGGTATGTGTTGTCAGCCGGGAAAAAGTAGGCTTGTTCATTTAAACCGGTTCGGATGAACTAGTCTAGTTCGGTCGAACTAGTATCAAAATCAGACCAGTATATTTAGGTTTCAAGTAAACCAGTTCAAAATAGTCCAATAAATTCTGTTTGAATCAACTTGTTTTTTTTTATTGGTTTATACTTAAATTTAAATCAAACCACTTTAAAACATATATAATTTTAGAACCGGTTTGAAGCAAAATCAAGTAAACCGGCCTGAAATTAAACCATACCTAGAGATGTCTTCAATAAACCAAACTTAAAGATGTATTGGACTCTCGTATGTTGATGTTGGACAGGATTTCAGTTGGTTGTGGCACAGATTTTCAATCGGTTCAGTGTGTTTTTCAGTTGGTTCAATATATTTTTTAGTCGATTCAGTGTTTTTTTCAGTCGGTTCAGGATGTTTTTCAGTTGGTTCAGTATTTTTTTCAATCGGTTCAGTGTGTTGGACAGGATTTTCAGCCGTTTCGGTTTGAACCGGATTATTTCCGAACCAAAATTGTTATTAAAAAAAACATACCAAACCAGTTTGAATCAGACAAGTTTTTTTTACCTAAACCAGATCAATTTTTTTAAAAAAAAAATACTGATTTTTTACAAACCAGAACAGTTCAGTTCTGAACCGTTTCAGGACCGAACCGGTTCATAACAAGCCTAGGGAAAAGAGAGGGAGCTGCAATTATTTACACATCCAATCACATCATTTCATTCTGCGCATTGCATTTACTTCATGAATTCCTAATTTCCTTGTCGCTGCTGGGTCCACTATCTACATTTATCGGCATATATATATACACACATACATGTATGTATGTTTATTTATGTTAATTATATCGAATATGTATCGTCATAAAATATGGTGCTTTCCATTTACTGTTGCATGCTCCTTCCTAAATTAACTAAATTAACATGTAATGCAGGTTTTTAGAAGAAAACACTAGGGATTGAAAAGAAAATCCTCAGTTTTTAGAGAGGAAATGAATAGTAGAGGAAGACAGATTTTTCGTGGTAACACCCAATTGGACGGTAACCTCCACGCGGTTTGACATTTTATTAATGATGAATACTGTTACAAAATACGTATACATGAACAAATACAGTATAGTACAGTACAGTCTACTGGTTCGAGGAGAACCAATACCTAACACCCTCTTCTCCCTCTTAGGTTCGTACCGTTAGTTGTCTCTAATGTAATTACTAATTGTAGTTGTTTCTCAGTCTATGCATGCATTGGTTGAATATATTCAAATATTGGAAAGACAGCATGGAATTTAATCGACTGAAATAAATAAGTAAATATTTGTGCTTACTGACAGATTGGCGGAGAGAAAGATGATCCCATAAGATAAGACAGAAGCAGCTTGGAGTGGCAGTCTTGGATTCATGTCGTATGGTCGAGATCTTTATGCACATTACTAAATTATATATACGACTGTATTTCTACACCACATATATTTATACTGACCCACACGTGTGTAGCGTATCAGTATTCAGTCCATTGCAGCAAAAAAGTTGCAGTAGATTATGAGTTGCAGAAATAAAAGGAAGGCAGGGGAGAACCAGACCGTATATCAGTATACAATGGATTTTCTTACTTTCCTCTGCAAGTGTCAGAATTTACACGTGCATGTCCCTCTCTTTTATTGGCCACTGTGCGGCCAGACTGCGGCGGTTTTATAATTTTTTTCTCTTTACAGGCCGATATCATCATCATGCTCACTTCTTTGGTCAAATTCAATCTCAAGTAAATGTTTGAAGCTCCAGCTGAAAGTTTCTCCACATTCACAGTGCAGCATTACACAGAGAAAATCAAATTACAAAAACACAGACTTGGAAAACGTCGAGGGTAAGTTTTCTGAGGTCGGTCGGTGATGAATTACGGTTCAGTGTGTTATATATTTTAGTGTAATTGGATTGACTAGTTGACCAATAGGAATAGTATCTCATTAAACAAGTTAGGAGGGTGCGTAGTGCACGCTTATTTAAGAGTATATTATGATTCACTGTATCGGAGATTCATCAGTTGATTAGAGACGAGGCAATGGGAGTCAACTAATGAAGTCATTATTCTAAAAATTTATTGTAAATTTGAATTTTTGGAACTAATGACTTAACATTTTAACCTCAAAAATCCCGGTTTTTGGACACTTGCTTTAGAGCCAAGTATTAGGACAAATCATTGCTAGTTAGGCCGAACCATTGCTAGTCTTCTTCCCAAGGTGTCCCTTTGGGTTTGGAGCCAAAATTTGAAACCAAAAGACATGTAGTGGCCGAAATGTTGCATGCATTGGCCAATGGATGTTGTGTATCTTCCAAGGGGCAAAGTGTCTCTTTCAAAGGGTGTGGTGTCTCTTCCAAAGGGTGTGACAAACACTATAAATTGGTCATAGGTGAGGTCCAAAAATTCATCTCAAACATTCACAATCCTTCTCAAGTTCTAGTTCAGTATTATGATTTTATCCGATTGAAAGTTTGAATGCCTCCAAATTGTTTCAATCTGAAAGTGTCGTCACGACTTCAGAATAATCCAAGCATACAATTCAATAGTTCAACCACCATCCATTCGAGAGTTCTACAACACAGTGTAGTCTCTCTTTTTCTTCATGGGGAGGAGGAGGGGGTAACAAAATCATGCTCAGTTTAGTCAATTGCAAAAAAGAAGGCTTTGGACAAAAAAGAACTAGAAAATTTTCTAAATAACAATAAATAAATATTTGTAATAAGGTAAATTAATATGATACACATCACTAATGAAATTGACTACTGTATAAATGAATATCAATCACATTGCGCCAGCATATACTGCACTCATTTTATGATTTATCAATATATCTATATATCTTGAGTGCTCTTTGTCAAGCACCTTTTCTCTTTTAAATGTCACTTCCTTCCTTGAGGATTCTTGCTGTCGGTTAGATACATGCACAGTGTTTAATACTGCATCAAGAAAGTATGTAGGTTAACCTCTCTTTTTCCCTTTTCGATCGGTTGAATCATAGTTAACCTTTTTCCTTAGCTTTTTACATGTCATTATTTAATAATATGTATGTATATATATATATGCAACTTTCTATATGGTTAACTTTTTTATATAGTTAAGAAAACGAAGGACCTCCTAAAAGAAGTTTTTTGAAGAGGGGGCTGAGTGCTATGTAACAAAAACTAGAAAGTATACAAAAAAAAAATATTTAAAAATTTGGACATACACGCTATTATGGGTAGCGCGTTATTTTTTTTAAATGCGTTACCCCGGGTGGTGTTTTGGGTAGCATTTTTCCTAAAACGCTACCTTTGGGTAGCATTGGGTAGATTTGTCTTTCGACAATTCGATGTTTAATTAAAAATTAAATTATGTTTCTATTATTTTTTTAAAAAAATTATAGTAAGTAGATATTTTAATTGTGATTCAAATTATGCAAAAAAAATATTAAATTTGGACTTACAGAACGACTGTATGCTCTGCTCTACTGTAAGTTGAGATATGAAAATTTAACTTTAAAAATATATAACACAGACTCTGTAAGTCCAAACTTAACACGCTTAAAGACATTTATGACAAAATTCAGTTATCTAGCTATTCTATTTTTTTAGATTATTTTTATTAGATATATATTTAATTTTTTAACCGAACATCGTTTGTTCTATAATTTGACTGGAATGATTAAATGCATTAGGTGGGAAATTTAATTATATACTTACTCAAAAAAAATTACAGTGCATCGATAACTTAATTACGACAATAATGACACTAACTTTACTGTGATTTTACGGTAAAGTAACTGTGTATATATACGTATATATTATTTTTTATGCATCATATTATACGGTAAATCCGAAATGTAATCATGGTTTTTGAAAAAACGTTACCCCGGATATAACATTTTTGGTAAAAATAAAATAATATGTGCTAACACAGGTAGTGCATATGCCTAAATTTCTAAATATTTTTTTTAATATATACTTTGTTAAATTTTATTTTTTCATGTATATTTTTCGAAAAAAAAACTCAGTGTAATCATTGCCGTGTGTTGTTGTCATTGAAAAGAAATTTTTGTGAATCATAAGTTGATAGATAGGTGTAGTGTAAAGATCAATCAGATTATTAGAGAAGGCAATCATTTAAGGGTTGATAGATGTCTAGAACAGTGATTAGGAAGAGAAGAGTTGCCCTTTGAAATGGATGTATATTACTAAACATGCTGCTCAACATCCAACCACCGTGTTTTTGTTCCAATTAAAGAAACATGGAAACAAGGGATCCTCGGATTTGACGTTTCAAGTTCCAATTTTTGGTTGAAATTTTGACTGATTTATATGCAACCGCTATTACTATGAAACACTCAATCTAATAAAAAAAATTACTTAGTCTTTGAGAAAGAAAAACTCAGTTTTTCTAGAGAGGAAAAAAATGGAAGTAAAATCAAATTTCTTGTGCTAACACCCAAGTGGTAACCTCCACACGGTTTAGAAGATATTATTCATAACGGTTAATGTTACAAAATATGTATACATGGAGAAGTACAGTACAGTATAGTCTATGGTTATGAGAGACGCGAGAGACACAGGATGAACTACGAGACGCGTACATTAATACATAATCTACTATTACATATTAATCAGACTACAATACCTAACACTTAGTTCATGAAAGACGATTTTCAGTTGTATCTCAGCGCTAGTCGTGAAGTGGCACATTATTGTTCAAATACATTTGGATACTCCAACAAGATAGATCTACTTAATTCCAGTGAAAAGTAAAGTTATATTATGAGGAAGTGTATTGAAAGACTATATGGCAGGTCCTGCTGTTACGATCTGCAAAAACCTTCTTACGAGATGCAGGTCTTATAGAAAACCTAAACCCAACCACAGATGGATATAAACAAATGTATGCAGTTGTGAAGAAGAAGAAGAAGAAGAAGACGGCTAAAAAATGGAATTTACTTAATCGTACGTCGTGCTGCAGTAATAACTGGAATGACAGTAGAAGCACTAAAACAATGTGCAGCAAATTTATGCATACATGATGATGATGATGCAGACACAGTGCGTAGAATTCTAAATATATATAAATAAAAGAAGGTTTTGAATTTACACACTAATTAAGATTGTCGCGACGTTGCTGAGGTAGAAGAAGGTAGCTAGGTGTCTGTTCAGCATCAAGGCTCCTTGTTCTCTTCGTGCCAACACAGGAGCATGGCGATGCAGCGACGGAAGATATAAAATTTAGCTCGCTTTTTCTTCACCAATCGGCTGCATTTGTGCCCAAAAGATTTGCAGGGATCACACGTGCTCTGATCTGCACCTTCTGCCATTATTTTTGGAGAAACTGCAGGTCTATCTCTTTCACTGTAGTAGATGCTCCAGTTAAACAGAGAGAGACAGTGAGAAAAGGAGAAGTCTGAGGATGAAAAAAGAAGCCTGACTAGCTTGTTTCAGTTCAGAGTTGTTGTTCTAGGCTTCTAGCTAGGTCTTAATAAATATTTTTCTTCTGTCTTTCTCTCTCTAAACGAATGCATCTAACCCTAGAAAGAGAGAAACACGAGCTCGGCCCACTAGCTGTCATGGAGGACATAAGTGGGAGGCAGCAGACGCTACGATCTCTGTACTATTGTGGTTATATATATTGTCATTTCATTTCACTTCACGTCTTTCTTTACACCAAGCTCTCTTCTATATATAGAGATACATATTACAGCAGTGCATATATACTATGTGTACGTAGTATTTTCTGTTCATGTATGGACGTATTGGAACAATATATACGTCAAATTATGGACCTAAGATCAAGAATTTTTAGGGTTTTATAATATAAAAAACTGGGATAATAAGCAAAATATGGTAGCTAAGAAAAACAATATTGAGAGAAAGATGCAATGCCACTAGAAAGAGCCATGCTTTGAAGTTCAACGAGCTGCAAAACCAGTGCAGGTCTTAACTGATAACGACATCATATATGTCAAAGCTTCTTAATGAATGAATGAATATCTAAGTACTTTGATCCAATTTAGATTCTAAAAGGAAGTAAGTTTCAGGGATTTTGTAAACCCTTGAATGGATGAAGCATAGATATGGTAGACGCCAAAGCCTCAAACGAAAGTGGGTATACGAGGAGAAACATGGGCGTCAGAGATGAATGAATTCTGCTGCGCAACGGGACCTCCCCATGTGAAATAATCAGCCCCCCACCCCAGGTGTTTCAGTTCGTTTATATCTATGTAACTTTCTGCTTCTCTGCGTCTCATCCAATCATCTGCTCTCGTTAGTGGGTTTCGTCATTCTTCTGTTCGCAGATGTGATGGCCTTTTACCCCATCCAATAATTATATCATCGTATTATGAATTATATTGAACACCACTGACAACAACTAACCTTCATCCTGAACTTGCCTTCTATACGTATATACATTCATACATATATATATATAGAGAGAGAGAGAGAGAATCAACATTGCATTTTCTCATTATCAGCTTTTAAAACCTTTGATGTACTACATTTTAGTGCCATTAATTCAAAGTATATCTATAGTTTGTTAGATATTTTAGTGTAATTGGATGGACTAATTGATCAATATGATCATAGTATTTTATTAAACAAGTTAGGAGGGTGCGGAGTGCACGCTTGTTTAAGTATATTATGATTCACTGTATCGGAAATTAATCAGCTGCTTAGGGACGAGTAATGAGGATCAAAGAGGCTGCGCCCATGACTGGGGTCGAGTTATTCTAAAAGTTACTATTCTAAAAATTCATTATAAATTTAAATTTTTGGAATCAATGACTTAACATTTTAACTCAAAATTCCCCATTTTTTGGACACTTGCTTTGGAGCCAAGTTTAGACCGAAATGGTGCAATGACTTCGGCACCAAGTCATCTTCTCAAGGGGGCGTTGCCCCTTTTACCCCCATTGTTCGTTCCTAAGCAACTGATGAATTTCCGATACAGTGAATCATAATATACTTAAACAAGTCCGCACCCTCCTGACTTGTTTAATAAAATACTATGATCATATTGGTCAACTAGTCAATCCAATTATACTAAAATATCTAACAACGTCCATATAGGGACAAGAAAGAAAGAATGTGATTTGCTGAGCGAGGACAAACTTTGTCAATTTGTTGTTTCGAAAGGATTAGGTGTATATAAGAGAAGAGACAGAGACTAGATAGGGTAGAGTTTGGAAGAAAAAAAAGGTATATTCTCAAGGTAAACTTTATTTACTTCACCGAAGTCTCTTCCACAATTGCAGTAACGAGTGTTTTTACCTCTCTCTATGTATAAATGCCATATAGAACTGGCAACAAATAATATTTATACCCCTTCAATAACAGCAGGAGTGGATCCATTCCTCTCCCAGATGTGTATAATTAAAAAAAGAAAGAAAGAAAAATTCACTATGCAGCACCTTCCAACCTTGGTTGGCAACTGGAATCATTTACGTAACGTAAACTGAAAGAATGCATGCGTAAACATATCAATCTTCTTCTTCATCTTTCCAACTGAGGCAATTGTGCTGGCTTGCTGGGTTTGTTTGTTTATTCCTTACCCCAGAAAGACCACCATCTTTTCTTCTTCCCAGAATATGAGGACGGAATAATATCGGACTCTACATCGGAATATCAGAGAATTGGAAGGAAGGGTAAATGAACGTAAGAGGGGATTTGGTGATCTAGTGTGAAACATCAAAAAGAATAAAGAAATCCATACCTCCTTGTGGGTGAATCGAGTTGTAGTGCACTTCTGCCCAGAAGCTTAGAAGCAGAACTGCAAGGAAAAACAGAGTTTCTTTGCTTAGAGAAAAGCAAATTAATCGTTGGAATAAGTAGTAATAGTAATGAATATGCAATCTCCACCTTGCTTCGTCCTTTGAACGCTTGGAAGAATCTCGATGTAACATGTATCCTTGAACGAAGTTATCACCAGGATCTTTGCCCCGTACTGCACCAAACCAGAACCAGTCAGTCAGTGCAGCGTTCGGAATCATAAGCATAATCGTCTCTGGATTATATATTTATACATACCACATCTGCTGCTGCCTGCAAAGTAACATGATCACCCCATTCACCATTCCTGTCAAAGTATTACAGTATAACAGAAATCAGATTCATATTCGATTGAATCAGAATAACAGATATGATGATATGAAAATTACCGGGACATCTTGCTCAAGTATTCATCATATTCCATTGGAACATATCCCTTGTAAGATTCGGAGTGAACTCTGAGCTGAGAAAATGAGAATATGTATTGGGAACAAACTATGTAGGCTACTAATTCATACTTAAATGATGACTTAAGACCTCCGGGAAAATAAGATGGAATTATTGTAAATAAATATGAGAGACCTGATTCACAATTTCCTGTCGCACAGTTTCATGGCGGTCAGCTGTCTGAAATAGCTGATCCGATAGGGCTCGGAACTGCAAAAATGTCTGAAACAGTTAGGATGGGATAGATGGATGTTACTTATCTTAAAATCATGAACTCCATGGACATGGACACACACAAAAATGAATATTTACGCAGAAATAGATCAAGAAACTTGGTCCAAAAGCTAATAACCTGGCAATTTCCATCTCCCTGCACTTTACGTTCGACCAGGTCATACACTTGTAATCTGACAAATAGGATACAAACAATCAGATTGTGTTATGAGTTATGAGAAACCTTAAGCAAATTGAACCAAAGTCTTTTCTACTGTCAGCACTTCCTGATAAGACTATACTATTTTATTCGATGTGGTGAAATGGCATCTTTTCATCAAAATCTCGATATGAAGGATGCAATAATTTATTTTTACCGAAGATGCAATGTTTACAATTAGTAGTCTATATAAGATGATAAAACATTTATCTTCCATTTTTCTATATTTGGCTTAATTATACAACTTCATCTGAAGTAAACTCATTTCACCATTTGGAGGGAAATAATCAAATTGAAACTACCTCTGAGACAGCCTTTCATAGTCTGAAGATGCTTCATCTGAAGAAGGTATTTCTCCATTAATTCTGGGGACATGCTACAATCATAAAAAAGATTTTAGTTTGAAGATGCCAAGCACTAGATGCATAAATGATCTACATATTAACCAATACTTGTGACTTAACATTCTCCCCATCTTTACGTAATAAATAAATTTTAAAAAAATACTGATATACATATTTTTCATCAATAAGAATCTAACACTACTCTATCTGGTCATTATGGTTTTCTAAACTCTAGGAGTTTATAGAGGATAAGGAAAATAAAGATTGTTAATAGAAGTTCAGCTTACAGGAATAGGGACCAATTGTTCCAGCGGATTTCCGGATTCACTGTACTCATATTCATCATTTGGATGTTGCGAATATGTATAATCTTCTCCTTCTACATAAGTTGAACTTGAAGAAGAGCCACAAGGCCACATATTAGCTGCTGCTTCATGGTCATAATCATTTCCTGATTCAATAAGAAGAGTATCAGCGAAATATAAGATAGTAATAAGAGAGAAAGAAATAATTAGAGGACGAAACATCTAATAAGGTACCTTACCAGAGTAGTATGATCTCATTGATGAGTTGGGCCAATCTTGTTCTTGAGCTGGTACAGTTGAGTCTTCCTCTTCTGCATTAGAATAGTCGGGTGTTTCGCTCATAGCTAATTGGGAAAACTCTTCCTGTAAGGCATGTGCAATAACTGCATCATTTTCAACGCTGCCGTGATGAATAACATAATGGTTCACTGGATACTGTTCAGTATAAAGGTTGCTCTGATCATAATGGACAGCATCGGTCAAGTATGCAGGAGGAGGAAATATCGAGTTGGTGTCAAAAAGGCGTTGACCCCATTGAAAAACCTCCGAGTCTTGATCAAGCATAGTCCTATGTTCCGATAACTATAAAAATAAAAATTAAAAAAGATCTGCTTGATTTGGGGAGATGGAATGCTCCGGTCAAAATGCAAGAACACCACGGCCTGCTCATCCAAAAAGAAGATAAAAAGGGGTATAATCAGTCCAAGGATATCTGACTCGCGACAGGAATATTCTCTGCAATAAGAACTCAATATGACAAGGCACAGAACTGCAAATTATTCTGAAATTAGAAAACCGAGAAATATAATATATATTCCAACCAACGGTGGGAAATGATAGTCTTGTGTCTATCCTTCCTAAGAACTTCAATGCAACCAAATGAATAAACAATTACAGATCATAATCTAGTAAATATATTTCCAAGTGCAGAATAAGACAGTAATTTTAAATGAAAATAGAACTTTGATGCCTGCTAATGCTTTACCAAATTAGTAACTAAAGCAAATTATTATTATTATTTAACTTTCAGCCACAGCAGACAGCAGTTACTTCGTTTCACCCAGCAAAGTATGTAGATATAAAATACAAAATCTTTCTGACACAGAAAACAACACAAGCAAGCAGCCCTTAAAAGAGGGGCTTACCATATGGCCACAAAAGGCCAATGGAAAGCCTGAAAAAGCTATTGCTCGACACCTGTTCATTGTCATACTGAAGGGAAAATATTTTATTTCTAAGTAAAACGGGAATATCACGTGTCGAAACTGAGACCTGAAGAGGCGAGAATGCTTATCACAGAGTTAACACCTCCTCGACAATACTGAAGTAGATGAAGTAAAAGCCAAAAACAAAGCATGCCATTCCCAAAATCTCTAATTTGCCAACTGAACGCACAAAAAGAAATACCACGGCAATAAAAAAACAACTTTTCAATCTCTAAAGCATTCTTCTACGAGTTTGCCTCTCCGTCACGGACCCAAATCGACTTTTGCTTCTGAATTCACTGTACTTGAAAATTCAAATTGAGTCCAGAATTCACCACCAATCACATGGTGCGACAGAATGATCCATCGTTCGCATCCGATGAACCAGAAACCAATTAGGACAACAAATCAGAAAGCAAAACCAGACGAATATACACCATACCTGCTGATCAAGCGCAATTCCGAATCAATACCGAACAGAACTGGTGAAGAAGATACAGCTTACACGTTTGAACAGGATTGCTGGCGTGTGTATAGATGTATGAATCAGTGATTGCCCCGAATTCGAGGATGATTCAGATTTTAGTGGAAGAAGGAATTCGGAGGTCGGAATCGACGCGTTTATATACAGTTGCTATTGATCGGAGACAGGGAAGAGATTGCCTCGACTCAACCTCCTACGGAGGTTTCTTAGCCGTTGGATTATGTTAGTGTGTGTGTGTCTCTGTGGATTTTGCGTGGAATTAAGGGCCAATTTGATTTCTTGGGTACTCAGAAAGCGCGGATGGACATGATTGGGCCGTGAGATCCACTCGCTCTGGAGGCCATCTTTCTTAGTACGGCTATTTTCGATTTAACCATTATGACCATTCCTACATTGAAAAGTTTTGACATAGAATAGTATTAAATGATCTTATGTATTAATTAATTAATTAAATAATTAATTACTTGTACCCAATTACTGAAAATAAATACGAATTTTGAATTTTTTTTATTAGGTCTGATCCATTCAGAATCGAATAAATTTCAATTCTTACTAATAAATAATAATGTTACAATGAAAAAGAATTTAACCTGTATGAAATGAAAATCAAATGGTTTATATATTTATGTTGGGTTGACGTGTAAATGAAAATCATACATCTATATGTATATTAATTTAGTTATGATGTATAAAATCTTCATAAGTAAGCAAAATGAACTTTTTACTAAATTCTATTGGTCCACCTAATTGTACATTAGATTTGCTTATGTGGCATTATATTTTTGTATACGTGGACACATTAAAATTCTTCATAACCATCATATTCAATTTTGAAAATCGTTACGTTTTATCATATATTTTTACTCACAAACTAATTTATATATGTGATTTTATTTTTTTCCATAAGCTTAATTTTCTATTTAGTAAATAATCTATATTAATATTTATCATTTTATAATATATTTTTCAATAAATATACTTTTTTATATGTACTTTTAATTATTTTTATGAAAAAATAAACTGTATTTTTTATTTTATATATTATTTGTATAGTTAAAAAAATAAGTGTAGTTACAATTAAAAAAAAAAAAAACATAATTTACTAATATTTGAACATTTTTCAAATATAACAATTTTTTATATTATATAATTTACCCAATTTGGTCAAAAAACAAGTCATTAACCAAACGAATAAAGACCCTCCACGTAATCCACTTGTGGGTCCTCTCCTCGATTCAAAATCAAAATACGAGCGATAATTGAACCGACTGTTCCTTATATATATATATATATATTTAGAAATCAATCTTCATATAGTCATGAAAATTGGGTATTCTATTACGAAAGGATGGTCCATGTTTGTGCCAAAAATGACTTGCGTGCATAAATTAAAAATAGACCCTCCCATTGGATGTCATGTGATGGGGGATGGCATGAGTCACATAAGACAAACTAATCCTAATTTAAACGGAAAAGTCTGAAAGTGCACTTGTATGTGAATAATTGTACACATAATGTTTGTTGATACACGCCCAAATAATCTCATATGTTTGTAATTACATTTTTCTGTCAGTTATCGTTTTAGTTCCGTCAAACACATCTCATGTGTCTCTCATATGACCTGATACTAAACAAATAAAACACAAATACCCATTGTCCTATCTTTTCTTTTCTCTGATTTGAACGTCTCTTTTTCCCAAATGAAATAAATCCATAACCTGCAATGAGATTAGAAGGAATATTAGTCACCCAACTGGCATGTTTAGGAACTTTTATTGCCTATTTATAACGAAACGATGTAGAATGTTTTCTTTCAGTTTTGCAGATACATATATTAAGAGGGGTCTGCTCTGGAGGAACTAAAATGCTAGAGTAACCTAGCGCTATTTGAGTGACACACGCTTTGCATCTAAGACATTGTTGGAGCCACCGTTGCACTGAGAGAGGTATGAGTCTCAACTACGTTCCACTAGACCGATACGAGAATGGAGGATGGAAAGGTAAGTAGAGTGGGAGTGGGAACATGTAGAGAGAAGGAAGAAGTTGGAATGGTGAACGAGGTTAGGGTTAGGGATCGTGGGGGGAATTGAAGTAAAGAAAATGTAAGTAACACCGATCGGGTTTGTGATGTTATAAGGGGTATAATCGTCTTTTTTCAATATTAAAAAGTGCATCTGCCCTACACGTGATACTTAACGGATAAATTTAAATGAAGGTGTAACGATATACAAATTGAAACATACAGTTGTACTTATTGGCGACGAAAAATGTTCGAGTGCAGGGCAGAAAAATGCAAATATTCAAATGCAAATTCAGAATTGGGTATTCTATTACGTAATGATGATCCATGTTTGTGCCAAAAATGACTTGCGTGCATAAATTAAAAATAGACTCTTCCATTGGATGTGACGGGGATGACACGAGCCACGTATAAGACAAGCTAATCCTAATTTAAATGCAATGTACATTATGAAGTCACATTATTTATATATGCTAATTTAAGATTTAATATTCAACTTCTTTTTTTTGGCCAATCATTTAATATCCAACTTGACCTATACAGATCATTTTCGGAGGCTTAATTACACGACTTTTTTGTTATATCCGTAAAGAAGTTATTATTGATCTTATAAACTTACTTTGTCGAAGAATAGCAAAATGAACACGAAACACGTTTTAACTTTCCATTAATCTTGGGTAAATTTTTTGTGGAAGTCGATTAATAGTGATAAATCTAAGAAAAAGAACATTAACATTGATAGTTGTAAGCTTCATTTCATAAATATGAAAGTATATGGTATTTTTAGCCTAAGTATTTGGTAGGGTTTGATAATTATTTTACACAACATGATAATACGACACGAATGAAAAAATTGTGTTTGTAAAAGCGTACACGATAAACGATAATACATACATAATAACGATTACACGATACTACGAATATGATAACATGAATATATTTTCGTGTAATATTTGTGTTAAGTATCAGAATACGATAACCTTGCTATAAAGTTTACTAGTTTGTATTTAAGTATCGCAACACGATAAACTTGCTATAAAGTTTATTTTTTGAATATTTTTCTAAATAATTTTCACTTAATAACTTTTACAACTTTATTTAATTATTTAATTTTTAAAGTTTGATAATTTTATATTATAAACTCGTAAAATTTAATATTTGTATTGATAATTTTTATTATAAAAAAAGATGTTTTTTTAATATTTTTCTTATCAATTTCGCATGTAAATATATAACTAGCTAATTTAACATAACACGATAAAATAAACATAAATACGTATAAAAATTACGTATTATGTTTGCTTTGAATAAGTATTTAATAAATATAATCATATCATAAACGTATGAATATATACAATTGAATGGACATGCCCATCAGTGTTATCAGAATCAGATCGTCTCTCGAACCGGTGAGAGGGCTGGTTCTGAGTTCATCCAGTCCAATCTGGTTGGACTCGGTCGGACCTGCAGGTTCACCATGCATAAATTAAAAAAATCTTAATGTAGACACAATTTTTCGTTACCTGGTGTCTTAAATCCATTATTGTTGATTCTTCTTAAATTCAGAAACCCTCAAAACAGTTGTATGGTGTTTAATATACGCAATTTTTCTTCACTTCCTCCCTCCCTTGGTCCTGTAAATGCAATCCCACGTTTGCTTCACCAAACCCTAAAATTCCTGATCTTTGCACTCATGTCATTAGATTCCTCCTCCTCTGGCTCTGGCGACCGATCCCCTCCCGGAGACCCTGCCCAAGCGGAACCCACCGCTCCTGATAAGGATGTTGCCGATAAAAACGAAAGAACTGTTCAGAACGACGATATATGCTCCCCAAACGGCGTGGTTGTTCAGTCTTGTAGCGCCCGACCTACCCGAGTGTGCACAGTTCATGTTGTTGCTCGGTATCAGCAGTAGATGACACCGGTGGAGAGGAAACCGAAAGCTACCCCGGAGAAGGAACAACATGTGGAGGAGCCACCTTCTCCAATCGGCTGAAGTTGATGTGTCGGTCAGAGTCGCCCTCTCTGATCGGTCGTAAGTGTCGTTTGTAGATATTGCAGCAGCACAAGACATTGTCCATTTCTTTTGCTTCCATGAAACCACTTTCCGGTATATGTTCTTGTTTTGTATTTTTGTTTGGAGTTAATGCTGAAAATCGAATATCTTCAAGATTTTATTTCCACCTCGATTTGATTTCAAGCACCATGACCTTGAACTTGAAACAACTAATTGAATATTGGTTGGTTTAAACCGAAGCAAACGATTGGTCGGTTTAAACGAAGCAATGAACAAAAGCAAAAAAAATCGATTTAAACTGAAAAAATCGTTTGGTCGGTTTAAACAAAAAAAAACACCTCCCACAAAAAGCTAACCGGAAATCAACTGTTTTTTGTAAAACCGGCCGGTTCAACCTAGTCCACAATGCAAGTCAGTTTTTTAATTGAACCAAACCGAATATAGATCCGGTTATGATAATTATGTTGCCCATTATTGATCGTGATAAGACAAACGATACGATTATTCATTATACACATTTAACTGTTTAAGTGTATAACTTACTGGAGCCATGGGCCCATGTGGCAAAGGTTAATGGAAAATGACCCGACCCGTCAAACATCCAGGCGGGTGCTGATCACCGAATGAAATCAGTGATTCACTCTCCAACCACCCCCTTCTTCGTTGTCTCGACATCCGCCTTACACAGTCACAGACCCATCTCTCATTTTGCTCCTGCTCAATGGACGACGGCGAGCCCCGCGCACCATCGCTGGAGAAGCAGTTCAAATCCTTCCGTGTCCAATTGCAGGACTTTGAAACCTTGCGCGACCGCATTAGGGCGGTGGCTATGGAGGTGGACTCTGTCACCAGGTTCATGTATTCCAGTCTTCTTCTTATCCACCAGTCTCGCCCGATTCCTGGTACTGCCGCAATTTTGGTACCGGAAACTCAGGGGAATTCAATACCGCTTTACTGATTCATTTGATTATTGGAACAGAGGTTTTGCAGAAGGTCAAGGTTCAAATTGGTGTGCTGAAGGATTTGTACATTCGGTTAGCATTGATACTACAGGAGTGTCCTGGTCAGTATTACAGGTCAGTATAAATTTTTGGAGTCTATTGTTAGAATTTCTGTTTGATTATAGTTGATGCCAACGAATGGGTTTTTGTCTTTTGGAATAGGTTTCATGGTGACTGGAGAAGCGAGACGCAAACTGTGGTCTCGTATCTTGCTTTCATGCACTGGTTGGAGACAGAAAATCTTCTGATGCATGAGGAGGCATCTGAAATGCTTGGCTGTATGTATTACCTATCTTCCTTGCTGCCTCTTTTGTTCTGTAGATGGCTATCTGCTTGCCTGATCAAATTTATGGTTGAAACGTGCATGATTGACATTATTAACTGTCGAGGGTTAGACATTATACCTGCAGAAAGATAATTCTCTTTAGTGGCCTTAACATAGGAATGTTGTAGCGTCTTGTCTTGTTAATGTCCTTGCATTTTTTCTACGTACCATACTGTATCTGGTTTTCTTTTCTTTTGACCTGACATCTGGTTGTTTATACAATATAAAGGGTTCCTTTCTTATGCTTTGAACATTGGACTATGCAGTGAATACTTCTGAATTTGGCTTGGATGTCGAAGACTATCTTGTTGGTAAGTTGAATGATTCCAGTCTCCAGGAAGTATTTTCGAAAGTTTGGTGCCTAAAATTCTCATCATGTATGTACTTGAATCATCTCCAGATGCTAATTAAAATGATTAAGATGCACATCCAATGTAATGTATTGGTAGTCTGGATAATGGGATGCAGCTTTTGCTGAGGGTCTCTCCTAGCATCTAAGCTTTGTGCCAAACATTCATGTTCATTGTTAATGGGACCTTCTCATTCTGGCCAATGTCCAAATCTGGCTGATTTTCTTGGTTCTCATAGATGTTGAGTGAGTACGAACCAATGAAATGGAGCATATAAGGGGTGAATAAAGATTTAGTCAAATGAACTGGACGTGGGGTTCTTTATGGTGGAGTGGTGAGGGGTCGGTTGCAAATTTTAAATACTTAATCCCAGGTAAGTTTTTTTTTTATAAAATTCAGAGACAAAGTAGGTGACTGTCTGTCTTTAGTTTCATCATTGTTTTGATGCATCTTCATTATATATGCACTTTATATGTAGAGTTCTACTGTATTTTATTCTACTACTTACACTTCTTTCAGCGTGTGTTTAATTCAATTTCTTGTGGAATAACATTCCTCCTTGTCCATAAATAAGCTTTCAACTCTTTCTTATTTTGTGCAGGTCTCTGTTTCATGTCGAATGAGCTGGTAAGAACTTAGCTGATGTTTAAACAGTAAAAATATCATATGTTATAGAACATACATCAACAATTTCATTCTACCTTTCATGATGAATCTTGAACTCTCTTTTTGCAGCCAAGGTATGTGGTGAACCAAGTTATTGCCGGACACTATGATTGTCCGAGAAAGGTTCTGAAGTTTCTGACAGACCTCAATGCTGCCTTTCGCATGCTTAACTTGCGGAATGACTTGGTGCGCAAGAAATTCGACAGTATGTACAAATCTCTCTCGCAAATTTTACAAATATCCAATTTCATCCCGATTTAGAATCTGTTTTAAACTCACAAAACTCCTTTCCCTCTTCTTTTTTTCACCTAATAATTGTTAGGCTTGAAGTACGATCTTCGGAAAGTTGAAGAAGTCTACTATGATGTAAAGATCAGAGGATTAGCATCAGAAGGGAACCCTTCTGCAGATCAAGGATTGCAAGAGTAGTAGCAGTAGCAAGGTACAAGAGAGTGTTCCTCCTGGAGAGTCTGTCTGTCAGAAGATACTAGTAGAAGTTGATATCAGAAGATACTAATTGTAGTTTGGTACTCTGATGAGTTACTATTTGGTCGATGTAGATATGACATGGTAAGCCTGTGTAGAGCTGACGTGGCACACACAGATAGCGGATCGGTTCTAGTTCAGCCTTTGATTATCCGGGTTAAATGTACTATTCTCCATGTTCTTTTGTGCGGTCCCTTATCTTTTCTCCCATAATAATTGGTAAATTCAAAACTTATGCCCTACAGATATCTTGGTCCCGTACCTAGAATCTAGGGTGTCCAAAGTTTTAAAATGGAACATATGTAGATCCATATATCAAAAAAAAAACCATTCCATATGATCAAATTTAGGTGGAAGAACAATAGAGGTTAGGGGTGGCAATCGTGTCGTGTCAATAAACGTGTCGTGTCTAAACGGATAAATTTTAAACAAATCTCTAAATGTCAGACACGTACACGACACGTTTATTAAACGCGTCACACGACACGATAAAACACGATAAGAGACGTTTAAATCAACACATAATCAACACTCAACATTCAACACATATTCAACTGAATCAACACGATTAGACACAATTAGACACGACACGATTAGACACGGTTAGACACGACACGATCAGACACGATTAATTAATCGTGTTTAAACGTGTATTTGTCGTGTTTTAGCAGGTTAGATGTGTTTAGACGCGATTATTAATCGTGTCTAAACGTATAAGAGTTGTTTAGACACGTTTAGTAATAGTGTTGTGTTATTATCGTGTAAATTGCAAGACGTTACGTGTCGTTTAATCGTTTCGTGTCTGAAATTGACACCCCTGATAGAGAGGTACGCCACTTCATCTACAAAGAGAATACTGCATATTGCAGAGAACATAACACTGGAAAGAAGACACATACATTTAGCGAATTACCTGTTATAAAATGTATACTACTAAACTATTAAACAGACCAAGTGGGAAAAAAAAAACATAGTCTCCATTGACATTCCCTATGGATTTCCCATCGTTTGTATGTTTCCATATATATATATATATATATATATATATATAGCATCTGTATTCAACATGACTTTGATTTACTTTAGAATGAAATCATAAGCAATAACTATATGTCATACATCCAATGAAGTACCACCATTGGATATTTATTTTTAGGATATCTGCATCTTCAAGGCAGCATGCATATATAGCAAAGATTACACTACTTAAGCATTTACATAACATCATACAAGTCTATATATATGTTATCCCATGCATCTACATATATATATATATACTAGTTGAAGTACATACTTACGTACACTCACAAGACTATATAATATTTAATCATTACATATATACGACGTACTTCAAAATGGAACCCTAAATTATTTCATCTCTACCGGCCAGTACCGTTATTGAAACCATTCTTACTGTCGCTTCCGCCGCTTGCATCACCCCCCGGCCAGTTGCTGTAGCTTTCTCTCGGAATCCCATGGTGGTTGTCAATCGTACCGCTACTTTCTTTATACCCAATATCACGTGCCTTCATGCTAGGACTCACCATCTTCCTCGACTCTACCCTCCCCATGGAAGTACAGGCTGTGATCACCATGATCATCAGTGCCACAGCCACCACTCGACCCTTCTTCATTCTCTGTAACACGATTCAATAAACCAGAGCTTACAAGTATAGGATTTAGAGGTGTTGTTTTGATGGGGATGAAGGAGGAAGAAGGCTCCAAAGATGTATATATAGAGAGGGGAAGAAGTAAGATAATCTAGGGTTTCACAGAGCCCACAGCTTCTGTTTCTTAATAACGATCGCCATGGATGGAAATTACGGGAACGCCTCTTCTGTTGAACTTTATTGGTTACGGTCAAAAATAAATGATTAGGGTGGTGCATAAAGTAAGTGACATTGTAATGTACACGTGAAAGTGATACCTTCCCTTAGGGATGGAACGATATTTTGGTGGCGTTAATATTATAATATCATAATCTACATTGGAGAGCCATTCAGCAATCGACAAGTCGGGTATTAATATTATGACAGTTTTTTTTTTGATAATTAATATTATGACAGTTAATATCATATATAAAATTAGAAATTAATTCGTGGACAGTGAAGACCTAATTGCATTCTAGGGTTTTTATTGCAAAATGAATGATTTTTTTTAACTAAAATTCTCTAATTATGGATTAGATAAATTCCCGTGCTTCAAGGAAAAAGTTATACACTTGTTTATAGATAGTGGGCATTAACTTAGTGGATTCTAAAAGTCAATCTTGCATTATTAATTTTATTTTCGTGTTTCAATTGCTTTTTAATGTCAAATTGCACACAAAAAATCATAAGGAATAGGTGTAGAAACTAGAAATAGTTAGTTCCGAAATAAATATTAAATTCTAGATATTATATTTTGAACTAAGTTTCTTTTAAAATGAATTATGATCACTTTTATATTGGTTTGCTACCGTAATTTTGTATCAAACAATACCAAAATAATTTCGGCATAACATTTTTTTTTATCTCATGCGAATTCTATTTTGTTTTAGCTACCTATTCTAAATTAGACTATTTTATATGATCTTTATATTCATATTCAATGGATTTACTATTTTAGGCACTAGAGAGATTAAGCATTACACATTGTTGTTTTGCTTTAAACATCATGCACTATATATATAGTTTATACATAAATATATTGTCATTGGGGCAACGTGTTGGGTGGGAAATTGACCTCCAAGTGAGTGGTGACGAGTAGTTGTTGAGATTCAATTTGTTCTTGAGATATGTATGTATGTATGTATGTATGTATGTATGTATGTATGTATGTATGTATGTATGTATGTATGTATGTATGTATGGAAGATGATGGAATTCATCTAGATCTATATGTGAATCTTAGGCATAAAAAATTATATTTATGTGAAAGATTGGTACTAGAGAGAGTAGCCTAGATATAGTTAGTACTTAGTAGTGAGGGGTTTTCAGTGCTCCACCAATTAGGTGTGAGGTTGGGACGGATTTCTCTAAAAAAAAAAATTACTTCCAAAATTTCGGGATTCATGCCGGAGGATCAAGAACGAGACCGAGTTCATCTTAAAAAAATCGTCCGAGACGTTTTTTCTTGATTCGGGACGGTTTCGGTCCTAAATCGACTTTTTCTCTATAAAAAATATCCAAAACTTTTAAATACAAAACACAATGCAAATATTATACCAAGTATTTAATACAAAACACAATGCAAATATTATATCAAATATTCAATACAAAACACAATGCAAATATTATACCAAGTATAATACAAAACAAAATACAAATATCATACCAAATATCCAATATAAAAAAGTTCAAATTTTAAACACAACCCTAAACACGCAATAAACCAATTAAAAATATACTATAAATATTGATTCCAATCTATACTCGTATTTTGAGTAAAAACAATTCTGACTCCGAGCCCAAACTCGGGTTTGAGATTAAAAAAAGGCTCGTTTTGACTCGAACTTAAATTCGGGACGAGATATTCGGATCTGTCTCGAGGCGATTTTTCGGTCTAATAATATATTTTTTCTCACCTAACACGAAAGGTTTCATTAGCATGTCAAGGTGATCAAATTAGGATGTAATATAAATGCATATAGAAATAGGATCGATAATTTATTAATTTTATGGTGAATGCACAATAAGAATAATATATATATAATGATAATATAGTTCCAGTTTTAGTGTTTTTTTTTTTGCAATAACAGAAATGGGCAAGTAGTAGCGACCAAGACCCACTCTAATGTTCCAGTTTTAGTTCACCAGTAAAAGTGAAAAATGATCACGCCAAATTTGATGAAAAGTAAATAAAATTTGAACTCAATTCCTAAAGTGATGAAATTCTTGAGGAGTTGAGAGGTTCATGAATAAAAAGGAAGAAAAAAAATACAAACGTGTAACTTAGTTTGATGAGTTCAAATTTAAACAAAAAAATAGATCTCTAAATGAAATGCAAACTTAAAAAAGTTAAGTGAATATTAGAGAATATATAAATAGCATATATTTCTCACATGAATTAAAATAAAAAGTTAATATAGTAATTAGAAATAACTTATAACCCATTACTTTAAATTTTTAGGTTGAATATTAGTTTTATAAACTCTATTTTTTAAAAAAGCAAATAGAAGTAAATATAAACCAAATCCTACCAAAGTGAAACAAATATGAAGACAGCTTAATGCAAGCATAAGCCTGGGTTTGAAGGATCAATTGGAAACCTTGGGAGGGCTTGAAAATTTTGTTTTAGTAGCGGTCCAAAAGCGATCAGTATACTTCTTTTTTTGGCCCAAAGTCTCTTTGTTTAGTCTCCTTCCATTTTTATATTGAATACTAATTGATTACATAATGAAAAGTAAAAGCTGAGGTAAGGTAGGGGTGTCTTGGTGACCCGACCACGGGCCATGTTTGAATCAGACTGTTTGACCCATGTGTCATTTTGACACGACCCATGGATGACCCGTGTGTTTGGGTCTGTAGTCTTGACACATGAGTCAACCCATGACCCGTCTCGAATTGTATATTATATTAAATATATATAATTCTGACCATGAGTAAATAATCTTGACTCATTGGTCAGTTTGTTTATGGGTTGTTATGTACAAGTGGGTCGAACGGGTCAAACTGACCCACGGATCATGGAGGTCGAACGGGTCAGACTGACCCAAGTCTTACTATTCCTGACGGGTCAGGTTTGAGTTTCAAAAACTGACTCATACTATTACACGAGTAAGATTTGAGTCAGATGGTGTCTGACACGACCCATGACCCACACTCCTAACTAAAGAGTCTTTAATTGGAATTCAAACAAGTCTCAATCAAATCAAGATTGCATTATAATATATAGAAAATTTTTGAAACGTTTTAATGATATTTTTATAAGTTTTCTGTTATTTTTATAATTTTCAAAATATATTATGGAAAGTGAACCTCTAACCAAATATTATTAAAGACCAAACCTTTCATTTTTAAATATTAAGAGAAAACTCGAATTTAGTCCAAACGGGGCAAATAATATTTAACCCAAAGTTAAATGTATGCATAATGGAGAAGAAAAAAAAATCAGAAAGAACCAACGATCCCCGGACCATGGATTTTTCCACAGGTTTGACCACAGCACGGCCAAGCTAGCGTGGATCAAACCCTACCCAGGGGCCAACCTAGGTCAGGAACCGTAGCGCAGGTTCAAGCCAACCATCTCCCAAACCCTAAAGTAGACCACTTGCCAAGGGCTGAACTGAAGGAATTCCTTTGCTCAACCCAACGACCCAAGTCTTGGTCCACGTTCCTAGCCTAGCCTAGACCATTAACAAAGTGGACTGAAAGGCCTCCAACTCATTGCCATCAATCAACTAATGCCAAAAGACTACTCAAACCATAAGTCAAATCAGGGTAACAAGGTTATGTTATCTGCTTTCTTATCCATATTCCATAGAATGTTGTCATTCCAATTTGATCTCTAAGCTTATTCAAAAGATGTAAAAAAAGCAACCCAGATACTGATACTATCCAGTGAAGTAATAGAGCATTAATGTTACTTCTTCATCCTCAAGTATATCGTTTTAACGATCAAAAGAAGATAACAGAGATACGAAAACCCAGCTGCTGGTGTATGAGAAATGAGGAATCAACTAATTGATCATTATCTCAATCTGAGGTACAAATTTGCAGCACGTATGACATCAAAACTAATATACAAATCAAGTGTTCTTGCTGAAATATACAAGAAGAGACTTCTCATAACCCCACAAACAACATGCATGCAAATATAGGAAACTCACCAGGGCATGTTTACCAATTCCAGCAAGAACTTTGGCCAAAAGAAAAGTGTTGTTGAGCACACTGAGTTTACTGCTCTTCTTCTATCCTGTTCCTGTCTGCCTTTTTCTGAACCAAATCCACTACTGGTTAAACTTCCCCTGCAATTATCTTGTACCCAGAATAGCTGCTTCTAATTCTCTGAGCTCAAAACTCGTCCCCTGATCATTAGCATCTCTGCATCTTGCCCCTAAGTAGAACAACAGCCACGCTACCATGAAAAACACCTCTATTGTGGATTGAAGAAATGCAGCAAAGACTTTCCCAAAAGCCCGTGTCAACAACCACCTGATAAATGTCCCACATGTTATTGCTTCCAGACACTTCAACTGAACAGCTTGATTCATCATTGTCAAAATCAAGTAACAACCTTCCTTCACAATCTCCCTACCACTCTTCCTGGAATCCACAATAGCAATCCAAGCATCTATTGCAAATACAAAGGACACCACTGTGTCGATTAAGAACCACATGAACAAGAACCCAGAGATTTCTTTATCAAAGTCGCGGACCCATGGCAACATAACTGAGAATGGCATTAGTTTCAATCTGACAAACAGCTTAAAGAATGAGTATTGATCTTCAATTTCCCCAAAAAACCACAGACCCAGGAGCTGGGTCATTGCATCTCGAACCGCCCACATCATTAAGATGAAACCAGATAGCCTTCTGAGGCCGAGCCTCGATCCGTCCCACAGAATGCCGAAAAGTGAATTGAATCTACCCAACACATCATTAACAGTAGCAACAAAGACAGCTCCAAGAACCCAGGAATATGTAACAAGAAACCCTAAAACCACCCATCCATATGCTACGGACAGGAAACTCACAAGGAAGAGGAAAGCAGCTGCATCGCGATGACCCAACTCTAAACCCTTCATCAAGAATTGAAAGTTGACAACTTTATCGAATTCTTCATCACCTGATTTCTCTTCTTGATCACCTAGATTCTCTTCTTGATCAGAAGTCCCTCTATCCTCTGCATCTTCAGTATCTGAAATGAGCAAACTATCGTGGGCCTTCAATCTGATTCCAGTCCGCACAATCTCTTGAAAACGGATCCCGTTATCAACTATGTTCGGTGAGAATCCAGCGTCGGGATTAAAATTGGAGAGCATTACGAGGGTGCCATTGGGAGGGTTCTTGGGGTGGAGAGAGAAGGGAGAGCGGTCTTCGGCGGTGGAATCGGAGAAAAAATCATCATCGAGGGTGCCGACACGGGTGAGGTGCAGGAAAGGCCGCTGGCGGAGGAGGCGTTGCTGTCGGCGGTGGTGGAGGTCGGAGCCTCCGGAGAGGTCGATGCGGGAGAGAAGGGATTTGAGGGAGGGGTCCTGGTCGATGTAAGAGGCAACGAGGTAGGAGCCGTTCTCGACGACGGAGCGGAAGGAGAAGAGGAGGAAGGAGAGAAAGAGGAGGGAAATGGGGTTTGAGCTGAAAATTGAAGCAGCGGCCTTTATTACGGCGGAGGTGGATCGAAGGTTGGTTAGCTGAGGATGGCTACTCATAGCGGTGGCGGATCGGAGGGTTTAGGGTGGATCCTGATCTGGGAAAGGGATGCGCAGGTGAGCTTCCCAGTTCAAGGAAACGAGGAAGTGTGGGTGATGTGACGCGCCATTGACCGGTGTTGGATGATTGATTAGCTATAGCCTATATAGGTCGATGATGGTGGCAGTTGGGTTATTTATTTGGAGGCATCGCCATAGCCATTAACGGGGTTGAAGTTGTGGAGTTTTAACTTTTAACTGATGATTCAAGGAAACGGAAAATTGATGAAAAATGGAATAACCAGAGATGCAAAAGAGATGAAAGAATGAATTCTTCTTCTTGTTCAGAATTTGTTTGCTGTTTTTTTTTTCAGAATAAGTAAATGAGTAAATATAAATAAATGTTCTCTTTCGGGCAAAATTGTGAAAATATGGTCGGAGCCTCGGAAGACTAAAATCATAATATTTTAAATTATTAAATACCAAATAGCTATATAAACTTTGAACGTTTTGCAACGAGTTAATCGAATTTTAAAAATTCAAAGTGGGCTACCTCAACTTTGAAGTAGGTGCAAATAGCTACCTCCGTTCAATTTTTCGTCAAATGTCGTTGGAAATTTGTCAGAAATTGGACGGAGGTAGATATTTACACATTCTTCAAAATTGAGCTAGCCCGTTTTGAATTTTCAAAGTTCGGGTAGCTCGTTTCAAAACGTCCAAAATTCAAGTAGCTACTTGATATTTAACCCTATTTTAAAAATTAATTACATTAATCATTTATATTTATTTAATGTGTTTTATTTAGGATTAATAACTAAATAACTATTAACTTTTTTATTGTTTTTTAAAGTATTACATATACTTTAATATTTTTGACAGATTGTTACCTCAATTAAATTTTTCGTTAAATATGAATGAAAAAAGACATGTCACCATATTATTGCTACATAATTTTAAAAATTATGTTAATTTTTAAAAAGATTACAAAATTCAGATTTAAACAAGATGGAAATATATAGAGACTTTTTAAATATAGTAATACTTATATAAAGGGATAAGGGAAGATTTAAGGTATGAGTAAATGTTATTGTTAATTTTTGCGTTCATAAACTACCTCTAAAGTTACCAAAATCGAAAAATGCCATTTAATAATCTATCAAAAAATGTAAAATAATGAGCTATATATTTAGTATTTCACAGTGTATATATTTTTTTCTAATAGTATTATATTCTTTCACATTCATCCATCTTCTATCAAATATTAAGTTTCCCAAACCTAGTCTCCTAATTTATATAGCATGAAATAATTTATTTACATCTAAAATAAGTCTTTCGAAATACTCTATAAATTACTTCATTTTCAACATTTTTTTTTGCCACAAAACAAAGAAGTTATACGATTTTTCAGATGTCATCCTCAAAGAAGGTACATACGATTTTTCACTTCAAAATGCAAATCGTTTTGTAAAATGTAAATTTTTTATTTTTTGTTCTTCAGTTTGCTCTCTACAATTTTCCTGATTGTGAAGACAAACACATAAGGAAGATACAATCAGCACTTAAAAAATATGGTAATTATTCTTGTTCAAACTTTTAATATTGTGTAATTTTAAATCTAATTTATTTAGTTTTTTTGGGGGGTAAATGGTCAAAGTGTCCCCTAAAGTTTGGTCGAAATTTAAGAATCCCCTTAAAGTTTAAAATGCCCTTTAATGTTTGAAAATGATGAAAAATTTCTCATTGTCAGATGCTCTTTTAGAGTGAATTTTTCATCATTTCTTAACATTAGACGGTTTTAAACTTTAAGCAGTATTCTTAAATTTCGGCCAAAATTTAGGGGCATTAACCTTTTTTTTTAAATAATAATTCGTGATTTCTTCCTATTTTTCACTTTTGATTGCGTTTTAAGGGGTTGATGTGGACATATGCGTGCATTCCAATAAAGTAAAGGTGATAGGGCAATTCGATGAGAATAAGGTTCTGTCGAAACTGCAGAAGATGAAGAAATCAACCAAACTGACCAATGTCGGAAAAGAAGATGCACCGGGATCATCATCCACCGGGAACCCAGCATATGACAGTTCGCCTGCTCCAGCTTTTGATTATCCAGAACCAGACCATATCTCTTATATGACAAGTCATCAACAGACACAGTACTATAATCCATCTGAACAACGGATGATCATGCCGCGCCCACAAGACCACAAGTCGGAATGTTCCATGATGTGATTCAGAAGGTGTGACCAGAGAAACATTAACTAGGCATCCAATAATTAGCCAGAGGCTTTGTTATGCTTAGTAGTTATTAGCTAGGATGAATGATCATCATCAAATAAAACGTAGTTATATTCTATTTTCCATTTACCAGTTTTATATTTTGGTTTCAAAGAGGTTAGTTGTTGAGAAAATATAATTTATTGAATGGAAAGGGAAGGGAATATGTTTTTATTTACTTGTTTGAATGACCGGTTAAAGAAAATGGGGGGAAAATATGTTATATATTCTGAAAATAAACCATATTATCCTTATTTATTTCAAAGAATAGTAAATAAGCATGAAATGAGTGTTGAAAAACAGTCACCCAAGGACAAGAAGAGCAACTCACGTTTTTTCATTGTCAAGCCACCCATTTCTCCAAAGTAGCAGCCCACTTTCATGCAAGGAGCAGCCCACGTTTTGCATGATGTTGAAGAGAACTCCTCCTATAAAATGAGAGTTCTGATCTACATATGGAAGGTGTGCAAGGTGGAGAGTAGAAGAGTGAGAGATTGAGTGAATTTGTAAAATTTTGCAACAAATTCTATCAAAGAAGCTCCAGTGGACGTAGGCAATTTGCCGAACCACTTTAAAATCGTTTTGTGTGATTTCCGGTGAGGTGAGTGAAGTATAACAACGGGAGGGTTAAAAATTGTTATTTTCGTACAATAAACAAAATAAAAGATGAAGAACAATCTGTAGAAGAAGGTATCATGCCTTCATGTCATGTCCAATCTGTACAATAAACTATGTCATAAGTTTTATGCATAATATTGTCTTTTTGGATTGTAGATACGTACCCGTTCTCTCTTTTCCATGGATCTTGGCATAGTGAAAAGCATATTTTGAGGCTTTCCACAGCACCTCTGACAACCTAACACAAGCAAACAAGAAATTTCTAAAAGGCATTCACTAGGTGTTCAGGTTCACTGGACTCCATCCCCTTCTGTGTTTTCACGTATAGTAAGAACATTCACATCATCATGCCCAGATTTATAGCTAGGAAGGCTGTTGCAAGGTCTAATATTTATTTGCATATAAGTTCAATTCTTTCCTCAGGTTTAAGGTTCAAAGATCAGTGGCCTTTTCCAATTGGAGTAGCCCTTCAGTCCTACTCCATTTCGACGGACCGACTCAACCTTTCCCATGTCTGGAAAAATACCAGAAATATTGGTCTCCATACTGACGGAATATGTCGCGGCCCGGTCCAGAATCTTAGATGACTCGATTTTGTAAATTTTATACTTTTCAAATATCCTCCATTTCTCCGGGGTTTGACCAACTATTTTCTACTGTTGGCAGAAGTCTTCAAACTTGCAAGTCCAATCACAATCCCGGGTCAGCTTTAATACTGTTTTTAACGATCCAAGCCCAAACAACTGTCCTTACTAGGACAACTCAGCCTGAATGAGTCTGTTGTTCTCACTTAAGTTCAGAAAATGAGAAATTCATTTTAATCTTGAATAGTACATCTCTGTTTATATGGTTCTAAATCACTTCTATTTATCTTATGCGAATCAGGATATTATGGAATAGAAGAGTCAATGTGTTGTTTTTTTATTATGCATTGACGAACGAGACCAACTGAAAATTCAATGTTTTGACCCATCCGTGTCTTATCATTGACGCAGATCAAAGTAGAAACAAACATGGTTTTGAAAAAAGAGTATTAGCAGACTTATATACTTGCAACCGGTGAAGGTATATCCAGCTGCAGTATGCCATTAGAGACATGCACCCCATTGAAAAATTGCAGGGAATGAAGGTTTCCACTGACCAACTAACAAACACGATTAAACCTATTCACTTAGTGATTTGTAAAAATATTCAGTGGGAACAAAGTTCGAATTATATTGGTTTCGTCCCTAGCTTTAAAGATAGTTTTAACTGTAACGTTCCCGGTATGAAATATGCAGATCTCTCGCAATTGATTCCATGATCCAAATATATAAAGGAGGCAAAGGTAGACAAAAAGTGTGAGGTAAGGTGAAATAAGGTTTGAATATATCTAAAGACAAAGGTGGTGTGGTTGTGCTCCATGATGAAAACCCATATATATAAACACATACCCTTTGACTTGAAGTTGAAGAGAAGTTGCACCATTGCAATAAACAGGAATTGAACCCAAAAGAGTTCCCTAAATTTTTTATTATCTCCAGTTTTACATTTAAGAATGTAATAAATTACTTTATATAATTTAGTTATTTTAATTATTTACTTAATTCTTATCCGGTTTCGTCATCAACTCCCAAAAGAAATCATTCTATTTGTGTCCTTATGTTTGACCAATCATGTCGACAACCACCAAGCTTCATCATATATTATCCAATATTAATGACATAACATAATATAATTTAGTATTATAGTATATACCTTCGTTAAATTGATATAATTGGGGTATATACTTTAACGAATATCCATTGTTGAGAGATTCTTGGTCCATGGTGGAAAAGGAAGCAAACTAGTTGGGAGGAAACATGATCATGGACATGGTACGAGGTGTTTATGTGTTTTCGATAATGACATATTTCATTATTAAATATTTTATGTTTAATATATAGTTGTTTTAAAAGCTACCTTAATTTATAAGCCAGTTTGTGTTCTTTGATTGAGAACTAAATATTTTCAATCTTAATAGTTGCAAAATGAGTCATCGCCGACATTTTGAAAGGGGACCACAACAACGTTTGTGGGCACGACTAGGTAGGTAGTGGTCGCATGCTTCAGCTTACCCCATGAGAATAGATTTACAATAATTACTTGAAATTGAGAGGGCTTGGGAGGGAAGCAGTCATATCATAACCGGACCAGTCATTGAACCGATAACAGAAACGGTTCTCAATTTCATCGGTGGGATCGGCTTTTTGGGTAGAGAAATTAGCCCTTCGATTCTAAGGACAACTTCCACATCTCCCTCTGGTTTGTTCCTCCCATCAAGAACTACTAGATTTCAAGAGGAGAAGAGCGTGAGAGACAAACTCAGATAAGGGAGAAGGTAACCAGAACGGCAGGCTCATGCCAAGAAAAAATGACACGGAAGAGCTCATGCAAAACGAGACCGAAGCAGAGCTGATGCGAACCAGAGCCGAGGCAGAGTTAGTTGATGCAAAGCTGCTACCAGGTCGAGACGAACGTGAGCCGCAACAGGGGTCTGATTTTCGGTCGGACCACCAGCCCGATTCGGTACTGATAACTATGGATAACTGTGGAGGGAAGTGAGTTCGAATTTTTTGATCCGCGAGTGATCTGTCCACGAGTTGTGATTGAGTTCCAATTTTTTTATTCAGTCATTTTGACACGATCCGTTTGACCCATCCAAAAAAGGGTCATGTTTGGGTCATAACCTTCTACCCACTGTTCAACTCATCGACCCGTGGAATAATTTATAATATACGTTCGATCCACGGGTCAACTCATCGACATGTTGAATAATTTATAATATATATTCTATCCGTTTTAAATTATAAGTCATTTGTATATAAGATATATTAGTAATAGTCTATTCATCCCTAGTATTTGTGATGTATGTTCTACGTTTACAAATTCCTCATTATTTGTCTACATTAATAAATCTGTCTTTTTTAATGGCGGGTAATTTTTATTTTTTTTGGCCAATAACAATACTTCACATTCAAACCATAGGAAGCGAAACAGTCGAATACAGAATATTATCCGAAGTAATAAGTCTAGCTAGTGGGGTTGGGGGTGAGGACACCCAATCCAAATGATACAACCCCGACAAAGAGTTATTGGCTAGTCAATCTGCACAAGCATTGGCCGACCGGTTAATATGAGCCCACGTAACCACCTGTAAAGAAGACGCTAATGTAGTGACGTTCGCTAAGATCGGCTCAATCCTCCAAGAGAAGTCTTCTCCACGAATATGTTGAATGACCCCAAGAGCATCCGACTCAATGGTGATGTTCGTCCATCTCTTCTCGACCGCTAGGTGTACCGCTGCCAGGACCGCATGTACTTCAAGTTCTTCTGGCGACCCTCCTAGACGAACCTCGGTTCGGCCACCACAAACACGTCCCGAGCTATCACGCGCAATAATTAATAATAGAAACTTGCCTTATCTAATCTCCTAATCAGATAGCGTCTCTTTTTATACATATGTAACCACAAAGTTCGAGAAACGGTTCTCACTAGTCCAGCTCAGTATGACCGACCCTTGTCAACCCTTGTCCATAAAAGGAAAAATTACTGTTAGATTTTATTAATACATCTATCTAATAATGTTCTACATAAATAAATTACTTCACTTGTTTTCAGTAACTGTCAGTTTGCTCTTCGGTTTGGGGGGCCACTTTCTTTTCGGGCACATGGTAGTTGTATTTTGTGTGATGGGTCGGTCAATGGCATGTTGTGGACGTATTACTTTAATTTATTAATTTTTATATTTTAATTTTGTCGAAAAAATATATTTTTTAATTTATTCTTAGTAGTAAATATTATTACATTATTTATTAATTGGATTTAGATTTTTAAAAAAACTTTACTATTATAAAACTTAAAATATCTATCATAAATAATTATGAGTTTTTATGATAAAAAAATATTTATAGTATATCATAATTATGACTTAAATAATATCAAAATGCTTAAAAATAAAGTAAATTAATAAATATTGCAACACTAAATGTAATAGAGTGTTTTTTATTATTATAAAGTTTGAAGATGTATATATACATATTAACAGAGTTAGTGAATAATAATATGAGTTGGTGATAAAAATAATATAAACATTTACTGATAATATATTACTGTATACTTTTTAACTTAGCTTTTATGTTATTTTTTATCTTATATTTATCATAAATATTATATTGAATATTACATATTTTTGTAATTGTAACTATTTTGACAGTAGTTACTACCTATTTCTAAACTTATTAAAAGAATTGTATATAATATTTACAAATATGTATTATTATAATTGAACACGTTAATATGCAAAATTAAATATACATTCATTTTTTCATAAAATAAAACAGTATATTTTTAGTATTATAATATTAATTGTAAATAATTTAAAAAATATAAATTTTCATGATAAAAAACTATAATTATTACAAAAAAATATAACAAAAATATTTTAAAGTTTTCTTATAAAAATAAATGAAAAAAATAAGATTATAAATGTGGTAGGTGAAATCAAATGTGAAACGTCTCGTTAGAAACTATGAGAAGTTTCAGACAAATTCTAGAATTTCTAGAATTACGTGTAACGAGTCCATGTTATCGTCTGTTATAATTTTTTTAATCAATCAATAAAAATATATTTTTTAATAACTAAGTAGCTCAAAAATTTATGTGTCCTAATTATAAAAGAAAAATAAAAATAGTAAAATTAATAGATAGATATGTTCAACCAAAACGCCTCAACAACTTACCCGCAGGTTTACGTGTGAAACCTTATTGGAGACAGACAACTTAAAAGAATTATTATTTATTATATATATATATATATGATATATTTTGAGTCAGAGAGAATGGTTCTCTTCTCTACTTTGAATCCCCAAACAAGAACAAGTAAAAAGACATGTATAAATCAATAGAATGATATGTTTGGTAATGTGGTGGCCAAAAGTCATCGAGGGAAGTCACTTTTAAGAGATTATTATTAGCATGCAAGAGGCAAGCTTCTTTTTCGGATTTTCCCCCACCGAAAGGAAGATAATTACAAAGATACATACATATATATAAATATATATAACATTTCAAAAAAAGGGTCAAACTCACTTTGATCTTCATATATATATATTGTATAAAATAGTCATATAATTTAGGGTTAAATACCAAGTAGCTACTTGAACTTTGGACGTTTTGCAACGAGCTACTCGAACTTTGAAAATTCAAAACAGGCTACCTCAACTTTGAAAAATGTGCAAATAGCTACCTCCGTCCAATTTCTGACGAGTTTCCAACGACTTTCCGACGATAGTTGACGGAAAATTGGACGGAGGTAGCTATTTGCACCTTCTTCAAAGTTGAGGTAGCCCATTTTGAATTTTCAAAGTTAGGGTAGCTCGTTGCAAAACGTCCAAAGTTCAGGTAGCTATTTGGTATTTAACCCTATAATTTATTACATGATATACTAGTTAGTTTATAATGCTATAATTTATTGAAAATATATATGTACAATGTGAAAACTAGCTAGGCTTCTAAGGGAAGAAGCAACTTTTTTTTTTTTTTTTGTAATCAAATTAATAATATTAGAACATGTCGAGAATCGATTTCAATACTTTTTGCATCCAAGCAAGGGTGATACTGATTTACCAAACAATTTAAATAGATAAGCACTTGAAGAGCATTATATATATATAATGTCATGCAAAAAGTTGTTGCTTCCTTCACAGATTTGAATATTTTAAAAAAAATGGTCAAAATAAATCCCTTCAGATTAGGCTTTCCCAATTTCCTAATTGATCCATCAGTTGTAATAATGTGGGACATTGTATGTTTTTAAATTTCTACCCTTTTAATTTATATATATATTATATGCTTATTCTTCCACTAAGGAAGTAGTCTTTCCTCCTTCCATGGGGTCTTTATAGACATATAATTATTATATATTGAAAAGAGAAGAAAGGAATAAAGAAGCATCAAGACCAGAATAGAAGTTGCCAAACAAGTTCTAGCCAAAAGATGGAGTCAGACAAAAAAAGAAATAACAGACAGCAGACAAGTATAAAAGATAGCAAAGGGACTTTCTCTTTACAAACCCTTTCATAATATTCAGATATGAATAATCTCTGGAGTGAATTTGGGGGTGAAAATAACAACTAGGATGAGTGGGAGGACTAAAGTTAGACCGAAACACTGCCCATTGATCTATATGAAGGGATTTCAATTTTAGAGAAGACCCGCGGTTGACCCGTCCACGGGTCGTGTTTGGGTTAATAAAAAATTGACTCATTTTGACACGACTCGTCTATCCCGTCTAAAAAACGGGTCAACCCATCGGTCTTTTGAATAATTTATAATATACTTTTCGACTCTAAGTGTCAACTCACCGACCCGTTAAATAATTTATTAAATATTATATAAAAATAAAATAAAAATATTATAACCCTAAACAAATTTAATGCAGGTCGCACGGGTTATGGGTTCACCCATACAATTAGAATGTAATTTTGTGATCGCGCATGTTGACCCCACCTGATGTGTCACAAGAATTGACAGTAAAAATTGATGAATCGTATGTGAATCTAGCAATTTTTGACTAAATCACAAGAATTGACAGTAAAAATTGATGAATCGTATGTGAATCTAGCAATTTTTGACTAAATTCTTCACCTACTACCGTGTCCTAGTCAAGGAGACAATGTCACATGGAATCCATGTGACATCCTTTTTAGGGTTTAGTAACATGAAATGAAGTTTCCAAATTTTATTTCTGACGAGCGAGGATGGCAACAATCTGAACAAATTTTTTTCTATACTTATCTCAACAAAATATCAAATATGCTACTATTTAAAAGAAAGATTATAACATTTTTAAACCTGTGTATTTCACTTATCCGGTGAAATACTAAGTGGGTCGTCATCTAAATAAAATATGTGTCTAAGCAGTTGATATAATATGTTTTTAGAATTAAAAGAATAGATATATCCACGTGTAATTATATTCCACGTGTGCCTATAAGAATATACATATATACTGAAATTGGAACCAATAAACGACAATAGATATTATATACGTTGGACATGGATGGGTGGGACGAGAGCACACGGGTTCTAATTGCCAGAGACAACCCATAACCTTACACTGCAGACTTTGACCTCTCTATTAATAAGCGTCACATTATACGTACACACAATTGCAATTGTGTGTATGTATAATGTGACGTTTATTAATAGGGTTTAGGGTTTTTGTGGATAATAGATATCATAGTACAAAATACTAAGGTTATTGGATCCCCAATTGATAGTATTAGTTGAGTGTCAATTTCTAGAACCGTTAATCTTTGTGCGGATTGGTTAGTTAAAAAAGCTAAGCATGAGACATGTCCTTTGGATTGGGTCGTGAGACCTCCTTCCCCTCTTGTATCTTTACTTTCATCGGATTTAAACTTGTACTCAAACTTAGTTATAATTAACCCCGACTGATTCGGGTTTTGGGGCCAAAAAAATACATACACACAATAATAATAATAAATATAAATATAAATATACAAATTATAAGAAGAAAAATACACGCGCATGCTCCAAATGAATATGTCAAGCGCGCATGCAGAATTTCACTTAGCAATAAATTAATTTATTATTGCGATCATACATTATATAATCAACCAACGAACCTTGGTTCTCTCTAGAACCTACAAAGTATATATATATATACAGAGAGGGTCACTATCTAGGCATATACGTATATATATATATATATATATACACACATATATTTATGCGGAAAAGACAAGTATTCGATGAGTATTACGTCTTGGATCAAAATCATGATGATTCCTATATGTTTACTCTGGAATCTCAATGGATGAATATAATAAGGAGTAAAAGGAAAATAACTTTTATAAAATCAGGGACTGGTCTAGCACAATCATCAAAGTAAAATGATGGAGTGGTTAATCTGACACAATTTAGAAAATAAAAAAGGTAGGCAGGGTCACGGTCCCACATTCACCCTATCTATATATGTATATTCATTCGTGATAGAGTAATTTTCATGGAGAATAAACGCTTTGAATATCATAAAAAATGTCATATTGAAAACAGTTTTCAAAGACCGGATGACGACCGAGATTGGACAACGCAGCACATCTTGACCGATATTCTGGAGCTAGCCCGTGGGATACCAAATATAACATGGAGATTTGTAAGAAGGAATGCGAACAGGTATGCGAACTGAGTCGCTAGGAAAACAAAACAGGGGATGTGTCCGGATAATTGGACTTTAATACGTCCACCTCCGTTATTTTCTTTATGTATGTTGGACATTGCAGAATCAGGGATTGAGATGGAATGAAATGAATTTTAAAGTAAAAAAAAAAACAGTTTTAAATTTAAAGAAGTAAATCAATGCAAAACACGAAAATACTGAATAGAAACGATCGAGAAGAAGTAGACACATAGAGTAGAGTCTCGTGTATCAATTTTTTACTGTCTTGTGGTTGACTCATAAGTCATATTTGATTTGAGCATTTTTTATATAAACTCGTTTAATCCACACAAAAAATGGATCCTAATTATCTTTTGTAGATTATCTTTTCCTTTTGTAGATAAAGAGTTTATTAATGCATTTTTCTAACATTATATTTTCATTTTCTATTGTTAAATCCCTATAACTTTATGTCTGATGGGTTATTAAGAAGATAATGGGAGGTTACAAATATAAATATATATATTTATTTAAGGATATTGAATGAAATGATGTTTTTTTTTCCCATCCAGTAGATTTAATTCCAAATTATGAAACTTTGCCTAGTTACATTGGGTCATCCAAAATAATAATCCAATAAAGAGTGTGTGGGGTTGATAGAGCTCATCCGAATGACACACCATCTGCTTAATCTGTTTAGCAATTCAATCTTCATTAAGTTTATCGGTCCTCGGAATAGCCTTCCAGGTGACATCACATATCGATCTATCCAATCCGCACTAAGGTTAGGTTTGAAATGAAACGATGAATTGAGGTTAAGTGAATACATCTTATAAACATATACATTATTTTACATGACAGATTATAAGTCTGACGGTTGAGATTCATTTAGGATCTTAATACATGTATAATAATTTTTATTATTATATTAAAAAGTAAATGTTCCCTATGAATACAGGCAAAGCAAGGAATAAACAAACAGATACTCAATGCAATGGTGAGATGCGGTCATGGTGATGAGTTTTCTACCCATAATGATTATGGTTATGATATTTGATCTATACCATTGTTATAACCATGGTTATTATATAAATATAATCATTAATTATTATTAATATATACTAAATAATGAAACTTAATGTACATATATGTAATAAATAACTATGATGTTAGTTTTATATATTTTTATTGTTGACAATATAGATTTATGTATTTTTTAAATAAAATAATCAGTATTTTATTATATTACATGTGTATAATAAATATTGGTATACAAGTAAAACCATGGTTAATAACCACAGTTATTTTAATGGTTATGGTATTGAAAATTGTAACCGTAATGGTTATGATTATGGTATGTGGTTTAAAAATATAGTATGATTATGATATTTATCATAACTATACCATACCTTAACCATTGTAGGCCCACAGGAGTCATTTCACACTTATGTTGTATTCAGTATAATTCCTCCCATTCATAATGCTCAATATATAAATAATATATATATATATATTATGATATTATATGAGTAATACTTATATATCCAATAACCCCCACCCCATTATCTCAGATTCTCAGTGTAGCTTATGCACTAACCCATGCTTTGATCAGAAACCATTTACGCGTACATATAATACTGATGATTAAACTAATTAATTGCATATTTATTTTATTTAATAATCGTTAATAGGGACATCTTCGCAAAAGCCAAGGAAGCTCCCATCTCCCATTGTCCATATTTAGCAATTCCCTAGTGTTCAGCCAAATGTTGTCTTTTTATTACTTGCATTTCTTTGTTCTAAACAAATAAGATCACGTGTGTGCAAAGCTAGATAATATAATCCATAACATAATTAAAAAAATATATAGAATTGGCTTAATTATTCCGTACATAATGGAATACGCGCTGAAACACGTATTTTATAGTTGAGAACAATAATTTGATAATTAGCAACAAATATAAATATTTTAAATTCACTCAATTGAATTATTATTAATATAATAAGAGTGTGAAATATTGTAAAATATGGATAAAACTTTGTATGCTCAAAAAGGTGGTATTTGAAGTTTGAATTCTCAATGCATATACGATTTATTTTTTTTACTAGAGGATTTTTGTTTTTGCCCAAAAAACCCGATTCACTCTGGATTAATTATAACTGAGTTCGAGTACAAGTGTAAATCTGAGAAAAGTAAAGATACAAGAAGGGAGGGGGGTCTCGCGACCCAATCCAAAGGACACGTCCCCTGCTTAGCTTTTTTAGCTAACCAATCCGCACAAAGATTTGCGGTTCTAGGAATGGACACCCAACTAATGCCATCAATTGAGGATCCAATAACCTTAGTATTTATATATTAACGAATATAAATCTAATACTAAATGAATTCACATATTGTTAAATCTCATAACCCTAATCATTTTTATAAACAATGTTAAACACCATAAGAGTTTATGATAATATTACATATTTTGCTACACAATTAAATACTTAGTATGTTTTTCTTTAAATGCCTAAATTTAAATTGTTTTTCTTACGTAATTAACCCTCTTATTTGTCATACTTCTCATCACTCGACACAAAGGCACGAACCAAACTACCATATAAAAAGGTAAAGCCTTATAAGAAAATCAAACATAAATGCAAAGAAGTGGTCCACGCATGCCACTGTAATCTGTGTCAATTATAAGAAGAGGTGGCAAAACAGATGGAGAAGGATGATGAAACCCTAACGCTAAGACACTCCCTCGATAAATAAAATAATTAGTCATATATTTGACTATAAACATCTCTACGAAAATAGATTCTAATGGGTTATAAATATTGGACTGAGCTATGGTTAACATTTGTCCCAATAAGCACTTTGGACTTCATTTGTTTAAAGCCTGATTATGTAGAGGCGTCGCCCATGTCAAGAATATGTAGGCGTCGCCCTTGACATGAACCCCATAAAGACGTCGCCCGTAATGATGCGCCAAAAGGGAAAATGATCCAGTTTTAGTGCGTGACACCGCATCCATTGGCCACCTCAGATGGTGCGCCTGCACTCCTATAAATTAGACCGGTTGATTTTAGCACGCCTAGGATTAAACAAATACAAAGGATAATAGTCTACAGTGGAGTAGCCACTACAAGAGAATATTTGGTAAAGCAACTAGGGTCAGCTCGCATGAGGACAACTAGGATGATCTTGGTAAGTTTTGACTGAACTATGGTTACAAGTATGAAATGTTATAAATAGTTCAATATCACTTTCATTAGAAGGTAAGTATTCTCTAATAATATCAGAATATTCCATACAAATATTACAAACGAACCTCCGACTTAATTTGTCATCGGATGGCAAACAACGGGATATCCCAGACTTTTCTTTGTGCAGGTCAACAGAGCAAACACCTGGAAGGATAATACGGTTTATGTGATCCAACATATTCCTAGATTATATAAATAAATAAATAAACTAATAACGTAAGCAATAATTTTCACGTCCTCATTTAAAATAATTATCTTATTATTAATAATATGCATTAATTATCAATGCAAAATTTGAGTTCAACTGTAATTTTTTTGACCAAGAAACAATCGCTATGGATGGATGTAGTTATTTCAAAAATATTACGATGGTAAAAAGATAAAATAAACTCTTGAAATTAGTCGTCACACGGTGAATTGTATATAAATATTACGATTGTTTAGATAACTTAATTACTCTGTTATTCAATTTCTCAGTGACTTTTTTATTTTCATTTTCACTTCAATTCTTTGGGATATCTAATTCGGATTTTGTAGTATTTTGGGATAAGTATAAATAATTCGTAATTTTGGTTTAATATTTCTGGATAAAAATAAGAAGAAGAAAAAATCATGTATAGTCACGTGCAGAAGAGGGTGCGTTTATATATAAAGCCTTTATATGGAGCAAGGGAAAGAGCGAGAGAAGCACTCGCGTTAGAGAAGAGAGAGTAGTGGTCACGCAAAGCTCTCCCTCTCCTGTCTGGCTACTACTTGATACTTGTATTCTTCCTCTCTTCTGTCTGTGACCCCTTCCCTCACCTTCTGTACATTAAAGCAAGAATCTTTCGTTTCATACCACAAGGGTCTGGTCTCGATTCTCTTGCATAGTCCATTAGAAGCAGAGAAAATGGAGTCGGCGGAGATTGCTGCGAACAAGCTTTCGAGGTTCCGGAGAATCTGCGTATTCTGCGGCAGCAGCCAAGGCAAGAAGAGCAGTTACCAGGATTCAGCTATTGAGCTTGGAAGAGAACTGGTACACTTTCACTCTTTGTTGAATTCTTCTATAAGCTTTTCATTTTTAATCGAATTATTCTCCTCCATTTGAGTGCATGCTATGTGTTCAGCGCAGTATGCATGAGAAAAAGGATTAAAAAAATATTTTTTATATAAAAAAGTGTCTCTTCCATGCTGCATTCTCAACGTTTTTCAACACCCATACGGCTTTTTGGCACAAAATTTAGGCCTTTGAGGCTTTCTCATTGTTCCTGAGTCTTGTTCTTGGTAAATTCGAAGGTTTCGAGGAACATCGATCTGGTCTACGGAGGGGGAAGCATAGGACTGATGGGTTTGATTTCACAAGCAGTTCATGATGGCGGTCGGCATGTCATTGGGTAAGCAACTTTCAACTATGCACCATATTCTAAAAAGACACATTGATTACCAGGAACCAAAATCAATGAATTGTATGATTTGGCTTTTTTTAAGAAAGAATTAAGGTGAGCTAATTCTTTTGTCATAATATTGTCTCTCCACTTTCCAGAGTTATTCCCAAGACGCTCATGCCTCGAGAGGTATGTCTGCTACATCCAGGAGAAATAAAAAGTCTTCTACCTTTTCTTTAATCACTTGACTATCTAATTGTTCTGTCTCCGTTGCTTTTCTATTCCCTTTTCCTGGGAAGATTGTTAATTACTTTAGTAAACCTGTTTAAACTTTTGTCTTAATTACAATATTGATTCCGAAATTTGAATATTTTGTGCGAACAATTGTTGATTATTCATAATTTCCACTTGCTGCTGTATCTTGTTACTCCAATGAATGCTGTTTTTGTTGTTTAGTTTTGTAACCTTATCCACATTATGTTGTGGTAGTGCTTGTCTAGAGTGCGCACCACATTGAACATGTGTGAACTGCTGATGTCTTGTGTTGTGCTGGTGCCCAGTCGCCTCTGCTTTCTCTCCCTCCTTATCCACCTCATATGATATGATTACTAAAGCTGCAATTTTTACCCCAGAATCTCTGCCCTTTTCTGGATCCCCGATCCTTTTTTAGGCTAAAATGGAACTATAAAAGTTTATGGGCCCCTCGGGGATGTAAGTGAACTAGTTACGCTCGGACATGCACTCTAATCCAAAAGAAAAAACCTGATGAAGAGCTTATGACCATAGGATCTTATTACGGCTCGGTTTGAAGCTATATTCTCGAGCTGAAACATGGTTTCTTGGCCACGACAATATTATTAAATACAATGAAGTTAACGCGGTTCGGTTCTCTGTTTGTACAGCTAACTGGTGAAACAGTAGGGGAGGTGAAAGCCGTAGCAGATATGCATCAAAGGAAGGCAGAGATGTCTAAGCATTCAGATGCTTTTATTGCCTTACCGGGTGAGTATATGAACTCTATGTTCAAGAAAACATTCAGTTTTTTCAGACACAAAAAAGAAAAAGAAAATCCCAGGTGGTTTTGTTTTTTCTGTTGACCATATATCCACAACAATGATTCGGTTCTTGTTCTTGCTTGTTGCTGATGCAAATATATTATGCAAGAAGTTTTGGAGAAAGGTACTGAGTACCGACTGTCCTATTATACCTCATGCTCTGATCAGCTTGATCATCTCTAGCCAGTTTCAATACAAATTCTCTTTGCTTTATACAATTACACTTTACCTTTTTTTGCTTTTTGTTTCTTACTAGACAAGAACACAAAAAATGGAACTTTTGGTTGCCCGATGTGGACTTCATAATAATAATAATGCTCGGAAGCAACTGAGAAAAATGAAAATACTTGAAATGATCACAGCAGGCCTCTCAGAGCCCCCAAGATCCTTCATTAACAAGCAGGAAACATTCAAGACATGTTTTTTTGGTCATTTTTTTAATTGATTAATCATCGGAGACATGTTTGTCTCTTTCAAGATGCTAACCATGTTTTTCGGTCTTGTTACAGTAAATTAATTAGTAAAGAAATGGTTGTTCATTGATTTAATGCAGGTGGGTATGGGACCCTAGAAGAATTACTTGAAGTGATAACTTGGGCACAACTTGGAATTCATGACAAGCCGGTACTTCCATGAACTTCTATTTCAGCTTCTAATTTTCTTAAATTCTTTGGGCAATTCATGAGCTGCCTCTTGTTTGATCCAAAGATCAGATCTTTATGATGTTCCAATCATTTCTGCAGGTGGGGTTGCTGAATGTGGATGGCTACTACAATTCTTTGCTGTCATTCATCGACAAAGCTGTGGAAGAGGGCTTCATCAGCCCCAGTGCTCGCCAAATCATCGTCTCCGCCCCAACTCCTAAGGAATTAGTTAAAAAATTGGAGGTAATAAATCCCAAAAGCTTTCAATTTCATACAATAATCTCGTGGTCTTAAATTTGTCAATGGATTTCTCATGATAGGAGTATGTGCCGTGCTATGAACAAGACGCACCCAGATTGAATTGGGAGACGGAACAGCTAACTTACACTGAAGATTACGTTATCTCTAGGTAAACCGGGGAATATCGTGTATTTTCGAAGTAGAAAATCGCTAATTCTGAATGTTTTTCATCAAAGTTTTTCAAATTTAGGAGGAAATTCTTCTCTTCTGTGTAAATTACTGCATTTGACAATGATATAATAGTATGTCGGTCGTATACTCTGCAATTACAATACCTGCGAACTTCGGTTACTCATAGCTTCCATTAGATCGGGCCACCGCCCGACAGTGCTGTATCACCACTGCCTCTTCAATCGATTGAAATGACATTGAGGTCTGGCTAAGGAAACACCATCAACTCTGATGTCGATGTGGAAGAGACAGAACCAACGATCCTATAAAATTATAAACCAGGACACGTGTCTCTGCTGAAGACAGGGGCCTGCAAGCCCATGAACCCACCATCCATGTCCTGAGTCTCAACCCAAACACCTACCACTGACGGATTGCGACCGGTTCGAAAAATGGAATATATTTGAGTAGTAGATGAAGTAAGGACACTGTCAATGGACAAATTGTGTGGGGAACATGTTTGGTCCCATTTTACTTTTTGCAGTGGTTGGAAGTATACTATACTTAGTGGGTTTGGCCTAAAACTTTCAATTTATGTACATGTATATATTTTTCATATTATTATTATTAAAAAAATTTATCTGGGTATCAAAATATTTTATTTTGTAATTCAATAAATAATCTTGACATTCCAAGAATCGATATCGGGACCTTTTGTATCCAATAAATGGCGACATGGTTAGTTAATTGGGTATCCAATATGCTTGTTCATGAACCGGTTCGGGATCGAACCGGTTCTGAACTGGTCTGGTTTGAAAAAAATCAATACATTTTTCTTTTTTAAAAAAAAATTGGTCTGGTTTAAGGAAAAAAGAACTGGTCTGGTTCGAACCGATTCAGAACCGGTTTGAACTATTCAGTTTTTTTTTTAATAACAATTTTGGTTCGAAAATAATCCGATTCAAACTGAACCGTCTGAAAAAATACTGAACCAACTGAAAAACACTGAACCAGCAGAAAAAACACTGAACCGACTGAAAAATACACTGAAGCAACATCAACATTCGAGAGTCCAATATATCTCTAGGTTTTGTTTAATTTCATACCGATTTAGTTGATTTTGCTTCAAACCGGTTCTAAAATTATATAGGTTTAAAGTGGTTTGATTTAAATTTAAGTATAAACCAGTATAAAAAAATGAGTTGAGTCGAACCGATTCGAACTGGATTTTTGATACTATTTTGAACTGTTCTATTTGAAGGCTAAAAATACTGGTCTGATTTTGAAACTAGTTCGATCGAACCGGTTCGATCCAAACCAGTTCCAGACCAGACCAATCCATCCGAATCGGCTCATTTGGACAAGCCTAGTATCTAAACATTTAATCGGAATATTCTAGCTCTTAGAATCTGTCATGACACCTCCATGCAGATTAGGTAAGGCACGTGCTCATGGTTGACAAACACAAACTCTTTAGTTAGGTTTTGCACAACTATTTATAACTTTAATATATATATATTGCATAATTTATTTGTGTAATTAATTGAATATATTATTATGAACTCTGGTTAATTTTTGTGTTCTCAATAATTCATTAAAACTTGGTATTTCATTATATGTTCAATCCTTCAAACTTACTTGGTTAGGAATTAGGATTTACTCCTACCAGAATTGTAGAACCCCACTATCCCATCACTTAAAAAGATGTTGACATATTACTATTAAAGTGTTCTATCATTCATTAAAGTGCAAATATTTTCTATGTTATATATATTAATTTGTTAAAATGTATGCAATTGTGACAAGTAAATTTTTTTAATTTATTTTATCACTCCTAATGTCAAAATAATCAGTTTTAATTAGTTCATGTCAAGCATACAATTCTCATTTTAATGTTATTGGAACTGGTCCAACCCTCGAACCGACGAAGAGACTGGTTCTCGATTCGGTTGATCCAACTCAGTCGGACCCAGTTTGACGTTCGGTTCAATGTTCACAAGCAAAAAAAATAATTTAAAATACAATTACAAACTATATAATCTCAAACACACATAATTACCTCAAACTACATAGTCTCAAACACACACAAACTACATAGTCTCAAATATACACATTACTCTCAAAATCAAACATAATAGGTCTAAACTTTAAACATAACTTCAAAACCGAAAAAGTTGCTCGGTCGAACCGAATAAGTCAGTTTAAACTGTAGAGAACCACCTAAAAAATTTAAACCATCCCCAAAAAATTTAGAATTAGAAACTCCAGTTTAAAAAAAACGGTTGGTCCACCACGATTCAAAGACTGTTCATATTCATTTTGGGTTTTTAGCTAAACCAAACCGGACAGGGATCCGGTTCCCGACCGGATCGCTGGTCCGGTCCAGTTTTGATAACACTACTTATAAGTGTCATACAATGTAAATTACTTTAAAATGTTCCAAACATTCTCTCTCACTCTCGAAATAAGTTACAAAATCTTAACATTTTTTATTTATTTTTATAACTTGTATATTTATGATTTTATCTTAAATATATTGTATATAGTGACTTTTATAAAAAAAATATATTATATTTGATGGATAACAAATATGAACATATACAAATTTATAATTATAAATTAGATGGACTAATGAAGTATAATTTTACATTATTAAATACTATTTTTATCAAATTGCATGTCAACATTATCTACCTTATTATAATTAAAATTTTAATATAAATTTAACATGTGAATGAATAATAATAATATGAAGATAAATTTTTGACGTTTTTATATAAGTATATAAAACTAATATAAGTTATAAAACAATAATAGTTAAGTTAAAAGTGTTATATTAATATTAATATATTTAACAAAATATGATTTTTGTTAATATATTTATAGACTCAACATATTTTATAAATATAAAATAAATAAAGTATTGTTTGTGGATATTTTTAAGATTATTATAATTAGTAAAATATTATTTAGTTTTATGAATAAATAGACTTAATCTTGATTTTCTTTAACATAATTATAATATTAAAATAAATAAAAATAATTTATATTATACACAAATACTAATAGAGTTAATATTATTTATAAATATACCTAAGTTTTTTTTATTGTATATTATTAAATTAACTTTATTCTTAAATTAAAATACTTTTATAAATTAAAATTTTAATAAATAATAAGTAAACTATATCTAAATTTTTACTTAATATAAAAATAGTTATAAGCTTTCTACTTAATCATATTTTTGTTACAAGTATGGAATTATTATTTGAAATTTATTAAATTGAAGTAAATTAATAACTGAAGTTATTATATTTTAACTAAACCATCAAAATTTCTTTCTCTTTTCATGTTACTGCAGAGACTAATCCTCGAAGCCGACCTTCTCCCAGACAGCATTCCTCATCTGCCGGAGATCTCTTCCCTTCAACGTCCTGCCGACGCCCTCGTGGACGGAGAACGACGCGCCTCTCCTCATCGCCAAGTACTCGTGAGGAGGAATTCTGTTATCCTCGTCCGCGTAGCTGCCCTCCTCTTCATTCTCCTCCTCGCCACCGCTCATGACGTCACTCCTCTTCCACCTTCCGTTCTCTGGTCCGACCTTTATGAGCTTCGACCATTCCGGTATGTTCACCGGCAAAGACGATGACACCGGAGCTCGGTTTCCGCCTCTGCCGCTTGCGTTGAACTCCCTGACAGACGACGACGGCAACTTCTTGTTGGGAACGACCACTGCCACTAGCTGGTAGCTCGAACTCCAGACCTCTGAATCGTCCATCTCGAAGATGTCATCGGCCGGAGAAGTGATTATCGTACGGTGGTTGATGGGGTTGGCGCGTGAGATCATTCCGGAGGTCGCCATTGATGAAGGACTTTGCTGCTTCTCTCTCTCTGTCTAATCAGTCGTGTATAGATAAATGGATTGGGTTTTAACTGTTCTATATGAATGGTGCGTGGTCAATTTTATAGTGTTGGGGAAAATATAATGGATAATCTCTACCGTGGTTATACAATTCAATAAGTTACCAAAATCTAATTTATTTATTTAACAATAAAAATAAAAGAAAGAAAGACGCTACGAAATGGTTAATGGTCATCTCCATTGGAGTACACGATTCTTTTGCTGGTACGACATCGAGTTCTAAAATGAAACATTAATTATAATCGTCTTACTGAATCTGAATTAGAAAACGGATAGTAAATAGTATAAGTAAATAAAGGGAAAACTGACTTATACCCGATCAAGTAGGTACCTAAATTTTTTTATTTAGCAACTAAATAGCTAAACTTATTAAAATTAACAAATAGGTATCTACCGTTAATTTTCGTTAATAATAAACGGAAAATATCACGTGAGAAGCAAACAAGTACTTGCATTTATACGAATGAGCAAGTACGTATTTGAACCGGTTTCAGAACCGGTTTGGTTGAACCATTTTTTTTAAAATAGGACTTATATTTCAAATACATGCATGACTCAACTCCAGACTTTTTGGAGTGTTTCTTGATGCACTGAGAACGTCTGGAGTTGAGTCATGCATGTGTTAGGTATATAAACCGACTTTTTTTTGTTTAAAAAAATAGAGTGGATTGACCGAACCGATTCTGAATCGGTTCAGATACATGCTCATTCATGTAAGTTCAGGTATTTGTTTGTTTCTCATGTGATATTTTCCGTTTATTCTTAACGAAAATTAATGGTAGGTATCTATTTGTTTATTTAAGAAAGTCCAGCAACCTATTTGCTACCCAAAAAAAAGTTTAGGTACCTACTTACTAATTACCCACAAGTTCGGGTACCATTTGATAGATTTCCGGTAAATAAATATACACGTGTAACATTTCATATATAATCGCAAATTATATGAATACATAAGTTGCGTCACATGTAAAATATTTATAAACCCAAACTTAGTGTAAATAGTTAAATTTAAAACCATACAAATTAATGTTATCCTTAAAAATTATTATGTATTCGTTACAATTTTAAGTCATATAGCTAGCTAGCTTCACAATTCACATATATGCCAATCAACCCGTCGTTTTGTAGAGTTGTGTTCGTAACTTGTACGGTTCAACTTCAACCAACAAACCCCATTAATGGCAAACACAAAGTCTTTTTTCCCAAGCAATACAACCGTCTCATCCAATGATAACGCTTACTAAATAATAAAATACGAAGAACCTAATTTCTATATGATGACTGAATGTCAAATTTTTAATAAAAAATAGCACGGCACACGAGAGTTAGGTGGGGATTCGTACCTATGACATCATGCTAATCTGGAGTTTTATGTCCACGAGGCGACACGTCATCTGCAAATTCATTAATAATATAAGGAAAAAAAAAATGACTTTCAAGTTTCAACTTTTATTAATCATCATAGATGAAAAGTCTTCCGTTTTATTCACGCAACTGGAATATCAAAAAATATATAAAATTTATTATTGTTATATAGCAAAGAATTATGGACGTCGCACCATTATTTGTACACAGTGTTTTTGTCTACTATTTAGGGCTCACTATGTGCGGGCCGGTCCGGTTTCGAAAGTAGGACCGATACAGATATCTCGGTCTTGATATTTGAAGGTCCGAGATCGAAGTCGACTTTGACAAAAAAAAGTCCACCCGAGTTGATCTTTCTTGACTCAGATCGGTCTCAGTCTTGAACTGAATTTGTTGGTAAAAAACAGTTGGACTGACAAAAAACATCATTGAAATTTTGGTATTGAATCCGCTTGCTTCTCGTCTTCCGTCGCATTTCCCTTATGAAACTGATTCAAGGATCGTTGAATGCTTCAATATCATGTATTAATAGTGTTTCAAGAATTACACCATGAATTTTTAGTTTTTTCTTGAAGGTCAGTCTGGTTCGGTCCTAGTCGGGTTTTTTGAAAGAAAAAATGAGTCCGGCCTTGAAGAAAAAATCACATCCGCTCAGTGCTAATCGGGCCGGTCTTGTCGAGAATTCGGTCCAAACATTCTTTTTTTATAACTCCTAATACCATTCACACTAAATAGTAAATACCCAATTTTCTAGCGAAACTGCTAGATGCACAATTACAAATTATATTTGCTAAAGTAGCCCATTAATATTATCTAACAAAAAGTTAGCCCATTGTTCTAGACAAGGATCAATTAATTAGTAAGCCCAAAATTATTTGATCTAACTGGAAGCGTTCTCGCTGGAAAATTAGCTTTTATAAAATCGGGGAAGGAACCAAACGCTCTCAGCTAGCTTTATCCGATCTTTCGTCTTGTGCCTTGGCCACCTCTTGGGGCGGTGGCCTCCGGGGCATGGAGGCGAGGGGGGAGGATCTGATCACCAGAAATCAGCTAAAGCCGCAGGGAGACACGGGGGATCCAATGGACACTGAAATGGAACCTGAAACAGATAGGGATCAGCAGAGAAGTTCATATAAAACAAAGCTCACGGGTGAAATACCAGGTGCGTTTGAGAGAGCCTTCTACCTTGATCATAACTTTCAGAACGAAATCGAGGAGGAAGTGGATGAGCATCCAGACATGAATTGCATAAAAATCTTCTTCTCACGGGAAGAGAGGAGGGAAATGAGGAAGAAGCATGCTTTGGACATCATCATAAAGCTGTTTGGGAAATCGGTTGATTACAACTTCTTAGCCAGAAGACTTAAGAGCTTATGGTTGACGTCGGCAAACTTCGAGATAATGGATATAGGGAATGGCTTCTACAAGGTGGCATTCCAGAACAGACTCGACCTAGACAAGGTGCTCAAGGGAGGGCCATGGTTCGTCAATAACAGTTTTCTTACTATGAGGCTATGGGAGCCAAAATTCCAACCGGAAAAGGCCTCATTCTCGGCGGCAGCTATTTGGATCAGGATTCCGATGCTGCCATCGGAGTACTACGAACCCATGGCTCTGGCCAAGATAGGAAATGGGTTGGGCAACCTCCTAAAAATCGATGTGGCCACTGCAAACGGGGTTAGGGGCAAATTTGCTAGAATCTGTGTCCAAATGAACCTTACTAAGCCTCTGCCCCTATTCCTGAAGGTGGATAACCTGCACCTTGAACTGGCCTACGAGGGGCTTTCCTCCCTATGTTTCTCATGCGGAATGATTGGACACAAAGAGACCGGTTGTGAAAGAAACAATGGGAAATCTGACCCAAACTCGATTGGGAAGGATCAGGGATCGGAAACTACGGGCGATGGCGAGGGGAGGGGGAACAAATCCAAACCAGATTCGGGAAACGAGAGACACGGAGAAGAGGAACGAACCTGTGACCAGGGGGAGGGCACTAGCCGTGGATACGGGCCATGGATGCTGGTCCAACCAAGGCGAAAGTCGATGGCCAAGGCAAAGGGGGGCCTCGCCGGAAGTGGGACGACAACAATCTCGGGGGAGCGGGCCAGACACAGACCGGAACAGGGGAGCATGGGAAGGAAGGCTAGGGAGCAGAGCATGTGGATGATATCGGGTAAGGGAAGATGCGAAGGGAAAGCTGACACCCCTGACAGTTATACTGTCACTGAACGTGGCTTAGTGGATGGGGAGGGAGAACGGGCCGGATCGGCTGTTGGAGTGGGCCCAGCTGAGGCGAAAACTGTTGCCAAGAGCGGCCCGAGTTCTGTTGCAGGCCATAATGCCTTGGCTGGGCCGGCCCAAGTCAAGGGAAATTTCCCTTACTTGGCCAAGTTGGGACAAAGGAAACTGAAGACAGGGGTAGGGGCACGGAAGGGAGAACCTACGGAGGGATCAGGGGAGATGGAGGATACGCTAACGATCACCGTAGGGGAGCCCCGAGTGGAGGTGAATGCGAACGGTGATCGGTGGGAGCGTGCCAAAGCTTTACTTGGCGAGGGACAGAGTGGCGAGGGAACCAGCGCCCCTAGGAACCGTGTGCAACAGCAGGTGGTGATCTTCAATCAGGAGCATTCGAATGCAAGTCAGGAGAATGAGCAAAGAAGGGGAACTAGGGACAGGAAGGGAAGGGGAGTAGACCGGAAAAGGAGCAGATCTCCCATGAGGCAAAACGGGGGGGATAGCAGGGAACCAAGGAGGGGTTCGGATCGGGATGGGGATGCATCCGAATGAGGGAGTATCTCCTTCTCTGCTTTGTCATTTATTACCTGTTTTCGTGTTAATGATTAGTACAAATAATAGAATTGAGGGGATCACTTGTAGGGGGGATCGTTGTTTTGATCCAAATTGTTTGAAATTAAACATTATTGCTTGGAATTGCAGGGGATTAGGTAGTAAGGCAGCTATTAATTCTGTTAGGGATCTTATCTGCAGGTACAGGCCGGACATGATGATTTTGACTGAAACGATGCTTAGTGGGGAGAAACTTATTGCCCAAGCTAAGAAACTGCAGTTCGATAAATTCGAGTGTGTGGATGCTAGAGGGCTTAGTGGTGGGATCCTTGTCCTGTGGAACTCAACGGTGATGAACATTACCGTGTTGGGGGCTACGGAACAGGAAATTCACGCCGCGGTTAAGGTACATATCTCGAATCAAACTTGGATGATAACTGCCATTTATGCTAGTGTTGAGTTGGATGAGAGAATGCAGCTTTGGGAGAACCTGAAAGTCGTAGCCGATGCCACTAATGGGGCGTGGGTTGTCATTGGGGACTTTAATGAGGTGGGTAGCCAAGAGGAGAAAAAAGGGGGTAGGCCGGTGGATATGAATAGGGTGAATAAGTTCAGGGGGATGCTTGATGATTGCGGGCTCATTGACCTGGGGTTCACGGGACCCCGGTTCACTTGGGCTAAGACGTGTAGGAACAACTGCTTTGTCCAGCAGCGTTTGGACAGAATTGTTGCTAACTCGGAGTGGATCCTCAGATTCCCTCATGCGAAGGTTCAACATCTCCCCAGATTGAGATCGGACCATTGCCCGTTGCTGTTCCAGTTGACTGAAGATGAGAATCTTAAGTCGGCCAGACCTTTTAGATGCGAGCCTATGTGGCTGGATCATCCTGAGTTTAAGAACTTAGTCCTTAGCACGTGGAGTGGGGTAGCTTTTAACCATCAGGACGCTACTAGGGTGTTCCCGGATAGGGCTAGAATCTGGAATAGAAGGGTTTTTGGGAACGTGTTTGCTAGGAAGGCCCGGATCCTGGATCAGCTGAATAAGACCCAAAAGAGCATTTCGATCTGCCCTAGGGATTTTGATCTGGATAGAGAAAAGTCGCTGAGGGCGGAGTATGCTACGGTCTTGGATCAAGAGGAGATGCTCTGGGCAGCTAAGTCTAGATCTAAGTGGATCGAGGATGGGGATAGAAACACTAAGTATTACCACGTGACGACCCTTATTAGAAGGAATCGGTCTAAAACCCTTGCTATTAGAGATGAGTGGGAACAATGGGTCTATGACCCGATCTTGGTGAAAAGCACTTTCCAAAGCTTCTTCACGAAGCTGTTCACCACGGATAAGCTTGAGACCAGTATCGATCCGGACCTTGTGTTTAATCCCCCGGGGAGCCTTACCACTCGGATGGCCGCGAACATGAGCCGTGCGGTCAATGAGAGGGACATATTGGAGGCCCTAAGGTCGTTGGGGCCTTTAAAAGCCCCGGGACCGGATGGGCTTCACCCCATATTCTATCAAAAGAATTGGGACATTGTGGGTAGCTCGGTGTGTTGTCTCATCAAAAGCGTGTTTGAGGGCGGCCCTCTTCCGCCCGAAATGAACGACACACTGTTATGCCTTATCCCTAAGGTGGAGAACCCTGAGATGGTCAAGCAATTCAGACCCATTAGTCTCTGTAACACCTCGTATAAGCTGTTGTCTAAAGTCATCGTTAACAGAATCCGTCCCTATATGCAGCATCTTATCTCCCCGTTCCAGGCCAGCTTTATCCCTGGCCGTCGGGCTAGTGACAATGTTGTTATCCTTAGGGAGGTTCTACGTGCGGTGGCCAATAAGAAAGGTAGATCGGGGCTTATGGTGCTGAAATTGGACCTTGAAAAAGCTTACGATAGGTTGGAATGGGACTTCATCCGTCAGTCCTTGCATCATTTCAACTTCCCCCATAAGATAATTGCTTTGATTATGAACTGTATTAGCTCTACATCGATCTCCATCCTCCTGAACGGGGGTAAGCTCGACAAGTTCTATCCATCTAGGGGGCTTAGGCAGGGAGATCCTCTGTCCCCGTACCTCTTTATATTATGCATGGACTTCCTTAGCTTCCTCATCGAGGAGGAAGTTAAGAAAGGCCATTGGACCCCGTTGAGCCTGGGAAGACAGTCTATTAAGCTGTCGCACCTCCTGTTTGCGGATGATCTGATCCTTATGGGGGATGCTTCAGCGAAAAACTGTCGTTCGATCAAGAAAACTCTGGAGACGTTCTGTTCGGTCTCGGGGCAGAAAATAAATTTTGACAAATCCCAGGTCACTTTCTCAAAAAACCTGTCAAATGAGACCTCGTCTCTACTGGCGTGTTGCCTGGGCCTCAAACGGGTGGATAAGCTGTCGGATTACCTGGGATTTCCTATGAATCTGTCGGGCAAAGATGTGAGATCGTTTAGATTTATTATGGATAAAGTGCGTAAGAAACTTGTGGGGTGGCGGGGTAAGCTACTATCCATGTCTGGGCGTGAGATTTTGATAAAATCGGTGATGTCTTCGATTCCTGCTTATTATATGCAATGTACTTACCTGCCTTCATATACGTGCAAAGAATTAGATAAACTGAACAGGAACTTCCTCTGGGGATCCTCAGAGGAGAAGAGAAGAATGCACCATCTTAGCTGAGAGATTGTCACGAGACCAAGGGACAAGGGGGGCCTTGGCATGCACCAAACAAGGGATAGGAACAAGGCAATGGTTACAAATCTGGTCTGGAGAATGGAGAAGTCTGAGGCTCCGTGGGCGACCATCCTCAAACACAGGTATTTCAACCCGAACAGGAGAACTAGCTACGGGGGGTCTGTTATGTGGAAAGCTTTGAGTCAGGGAAAGAAATGTATGGAGGACGGCGAGGGGTGGATCGTGGGTGATGGTAAAGGCATAAATTTGTGGCATGATAAGTGGATCGGGCAGAGGACGATGAGGAGTCTGATACAGGGGTCGTTGGCTCTTGGGGATCAGGAACTGAAACTTGAAGGGATATGTGCGGATAACGGGGAGTGGGATACCTCGAATCTATCATTCCAAATCCCGGGTAGCATCTACGACAGGATCAGAGCGATTCCTCGGAGCACGAGACAGGGGACGAGTGACAGGAAAATCTGGGTGGGCTCCCCGACTGGGATCCCCTCGGTGGCCTCCGTCCACCGCACCATTGGCCAGGTAAGGCATGACCACATCGAGCAGGCGCCGGACTCGTGGAACTGGATATGGGAGTGTGAAAACATCCCCAGAATCAAACAGTTCCTGTGGTTATGCAACCACGATAGGATTCCTACCGCGGGCAGTCTTAGGAAAAGAGGTATGGATGTTAACGCTACTTGTAAAATATGTGGTTTAGATAATGAGGATATTCTGCATGTATTGCGGGATTGTGGTTTTGCTAAACAGGTTTGGATAGACTTGGGGATCCCCAACGCTATGGAGGCTCAGGGAGCCGATCTGAACAGGTGGTTAAAATCGAACTGCCAATCAAAAAAGGTGGTTAGAGAGGGGATGCAATGGGGGCTGATTTTCTCCTCAACAGTGTGGTATATTTGGAAAAATAGAAACTCGGTGGTGTTTAGTAACAAATTCCTTTGTAGGGATATCGTGAGTTTGGTTATCTTGCAGGTAAAAGATGTGGCTAACTTATTAGCTAAGAGACGCACCGTCGCGGAAAGAAGGGACATAGCTGTCAGATGGAACCCACCAGAGTTCGGATGGAACAAGCTCAACACAGACGGGTCAGCGATTGGCAATCCGGGGTTGGCGGGGTGTGCGGCGATCCTTAGAAACCACCTAGGTGGTTGGGTGAAAGGAGTCCAAAGAAAGCTGGGAGTCACGAACAGTTTGGTCGCCGAGCTGTGGGGAATTAGGGATGGGCTCTCATTGGCGAGAAAGATGGGGATAATGGATCTACACGTGGAGTCAGATGCGAAGGAAGCGATAGGTATGTTAATAGAAGATGGTATGGAGGAGAGACCTCTAACACCCCTCATTCGGGATTGCAGGTGGTTGATGGCGGGATTCAGAAGAGTAAAGCTCAGACACATTTTCAGGGAGGGAAACGGGGTAGCGGATATCCTTGCTAAGGAAGCTGTTCACTTGGATGACAATTTTGTAGAACTGGATCGACCACCGATGTCGGTGGTTTCGAATATTAGATCGGATATTAGGGGTCTTGCAAAGACTCGTAGCATTGTAATTCAGACACTGGAGTAGTCTTTTGGGATTATGGAAATTATTATTAGTTATCAAAAAAAAAAAAAACTGGAAGCGTAGCGATAAAAGTGACATTTCACACCCTAGTTCAGTATATATAATATAATACTCATAAAACCCAACACCCGTCTCTCTTCCTTTCATTTCCGTCTTGTTCCTCCAGAAATCGCCGCCGTCGCTGCATCTAGGATAAGATGCCGCCCAAGTTCGACCCTTCCCAAGTTGTCGACGTCTACGTGCGTGTCACCGGAGGTGAAGTCGGAGCTGCTAGCTCTCTGGCACCTAAGATCGGTCCCCTCGGCCTGTCCCCGAAAAAGATCGGAGAAGACATCGCCAAGGAGACTGCCAAGGACTGGAAGGGTCTCCGTGTGACCGTCAAGCTCACGGTGCAAAATCGTCAGGCGAAAGTGTCCGTCGTTCCCTCTGCTGCGGCGCTCGTTATCAAGGCCCTCAAGGAGCCCGAGCGCGATCGCAAGAAGACCAAGAACATCAAGCACAATGGCAATATCTCCTTGGATGACGTCATCGAGATCGCGCGCGTGATGAAACCTAGGTCCATGGCCAAGGAACTCAGCGGGACTGTGAAGGAGATTCTCGGCACCTGCGTGTCCGTCGGCTGCACGGTCGACGGGAAGGATCCCAAGGATCTGCAGCAGGAGATTAATGACGGTGATGTCGAGGTCCCTCAAGATTGAGTTCACTCCGTATCACTATTTTTTCCTATTTTTACTTGAATCAATCAATTGCTTCGGTGGTAGATGCTTTTGGTCTTCTTCTTCCCAATTATAGTTTATCTAAGTACAGAGATGGATTTCATCAATCTTTGATGGGCAATGCATTATCTTTACGCTATATATTATCTTTACACATATATTGGCAATTTGAATCTGCAGTTTTTATAATCGATGAATAATATAATCTGAAGGCCTGTAATTTCTACCAACCCATTGTAATCACAGTGATAATCTTAAGACCATTTTCCTTAATCTTGCATTACTATCAGGCATGTTCAGGGCCAGGAGTGGAATGCAATCCACTATTGGTTGGAAGGAACTAGGCCGACAATGGTGCGGTGAAAAACACGTAACTATAGTTATAACCGTACCATTATGGTGCGCTGCGGTTATGGTTATGTTATTTGTGTTATAACCATGGTTATTATATATATATAATATTTATTTATTATTAATAAACTAATTTATATAATATACTAAATATAAATTATATAATTGAAATTGTTGAAGATTAAAGGCGCTAAAGTTCAACAATGGTAATATAGATTGATGTATTTTTTAAAATAAAATTTTAGATATTTAATTATATTACATGTGTGAAATGAATATGGATATACGGGTAAAACCATGGTTAATAACCACGATTATTTTAATGGTTATGATATTGAAAATTATACCCATAATGATTATGGTTATTGTATATGGGTTAAAAATATGGTATGATTATGTTATTTGTCATACCCTAACCATCGACAGCCCTAGAAGGAACCCTCTTCACTTCACTACTCCACACACAACACTCAATGGAGACCAGTTAGATAGTGGCTTAGCTAGCTAATATGAATGCAGTGGATGCTCTGGGTTGGACTCTTCATTGGAGCACTCATTGCAGCTCTGACTTCTCTGTACGTTGATAGTCAGTGTATTTGGTAATTGGCACGTGTGTTTTGTATGTGCTACCGGCAGTAAGTACTATGTGTTATATGTAGCATCAAGCCATCAATAAGAAACTCTATGAGAACCTCGTATGGATTTTTCTTTAAATAAAGTGTTCGACCGAATCGTTTTGAATTGATTTTTAAACTGGTAGGTACTTAATTGCTCATTCGTCTAAGTTCAGTTATCTGTTTGCTGCTCATATAATATTTTTCGTTTATTCTTAACGAAAATTAACGGTAGGTATTTATTTGTTTATTTAAGAAAGTTCAGCAACTTATTTGTTACAAAAAAAATTAGGTATCTACTTGCTAATTATCCACAAGTTCGGGTACTTGTTTGGTAATTTTTCCAATAACAAACATATTACAGAAATAAATAAAACAATTTTTGGTTATATATTGTATTATGGTGTTATTGGTTATATCACGTTATTCTAACACACAAAGAGTCCCGATTCTTTTTTTGGGCCATCCAAAAAAGTCCCGATTCAAGGCATTAAATGAGTCAAATACGCTTTTAATTGTTCACATTCTATGAGGTAATGTGAACAATTAAAAGCGTATTTCACATAGTATGAAGTAAATCTCCATATTTCACATGCTTTTAGTCAATTCAAGGCAGCTCTCCTCTGTCAACTCCAACCAAACATGGGGCTGACATGACAACCTTTGTTCATTATTGGATTATTTAGTACAGTCGTTGACCACATCCAGTTGCCTCTAGACAACGAAAAATTCAGAATAGATTCCATATTATAAAATAGTATATTATACTGATATTACACTTTAAATGTATTCATGGTCCAGCACCTGGATTGATAAAAATCCTTGTTACGATATTCAAATTTAGATACAAATTTATTTACATCATAACTCGTATCAGATCGATAAATCCATTTTTACATGAATAAACAAAAAAATGATTGAATTCTCTTGTATTTACACTGACCTCCAAGATTCTTTCCTTCCTAGGACTGAACTAACTGTTGGGAGAGCTGGATTCCTTGGAGAAGAAGCTATTGTTGGATTTGTGTCCCTCCACGTGAATATCCATAAGGTCGATAATGAGGCCGGGGTGCAATATTTCGACGTCTCCGATATCAACCTCCTTGGATAGCATCTTAACTGCTACGGACATCCTCGGACGCGGTTTAGTAGCTTCTTGCACGCACAGAAGACCGATCTTCAGAAACCGAACCCCCTCTTCTAAGGGGAAGGAAGAATCGAGGAGGGCCGGATCGATGATCTCAACAGCTTTGTCTTCCTTATAGGATTCCCAGATCTGCAGTTGCACATTGCTTCCAACGTTAAATTAGGACAGAACTCCATGAATATATATTACCAGTGATGATTGATGAAGATATGTTAAATTTAAATATCGGGGCCGACTCACACCCAAATAACAACCACATTATACAACTCGTGTTCCATCCTAAAACCAATTGGAGATAAGAGAAGGTAGCCTTGTTGTATATATAGTGCCCAAATTTGTATTATACCACTTGTGTGGTATTGTTATTTGTCACAGTGATATTTTCAACACTCCCCGCACTGTGACAACTCGTATTTTTTGTTTAAAGGCACGACACCGACACATTTTAATCCAGACAGATTGAGATTCAACAAATCTCATCACGTCCAGGCCCGACCCGAACTCTGGTACGTGGAGTAAACGGGACACAACAAACTCACATCGGAAAACAACCCAACACCGTCAAATGAAACCGGAATCTGATACCATGTTAAATTTTAATATCGGGCCGAGTCACCCCCAAATAGCAACCACATTATACAACTCAGGTTCCATCCTAAAATCAATTGGTAATAGGAGGAAGTAGTCTTGTTGTATATATGGTGCCTATTTTTTTGTGTATACCACCAATGTGGTATTTTGTATTTGTCATAGTGTGATGTTTTAGGATTAAACCCGAGTTGTATAATGTGGTTGCTATTTGAGTGTTGGTCGACCCCATATTAAAATTTAATAAGATACGAAAGAATCATCACTGCACTCCTAACTGACCTTCTGAACGAGGTGATGTTCTCCAAGTTGGCAATCGAATGAAATAACCGGCCGGCCAGTCATGATTTCGAGCAGCAACACTCCGAAACTGTAAATATCTGATTTCCGAGTCAACCGCCCACTGATTGCGTATTCAGGAGCAATATAACCTCTGTAGATTCATCCACAATTTCATCAGCAAGACATTGGAGAGAGAGAACAGATTCACGACTGTGAGATTCTCAACTTACAATGTTCCGGCAACTCGGGTACTGATGTGGCTAATGTTGTCTCCCAGCAACTTCGACAGGCCGAAATCCGAGACCTTCGGGTTTAAGTCTCGGTCGAGAAGAATGTTGCTCGATTTGATATCTCTGTGCACGATATACGGTCTGACTTCCTCGTGCAGATAGGCTAAACCTCGAGCTACTCCGAGTATAATGTTCTTCCTAGTTTCCCAGTTAAATTGCTTCCTGTTCTCATCATCACCTGTAAAATCCAACACCAATCTTCTATGTTATAATCATAAAACCGAGGAACATGACATGTCTGCACAATCATCAATGGTGGAATAACTTCGCACCTAGTAAAGCTTGCAGAAGGTTATTGTTTTCCATGTAATCGTACACGAGGAACCGTTCGGTTCCCTCAACACAACATCCTTTGAGTGTTACTAGGTTTTGGTGCTTGATATTGGAGAGGGCTGCAAGTTCTGCAATGAATTCTCTCTCGCCACGCATGGATTCGAGCTCGATCGTTAGTACTTTAATGGCTGCAATGGTTCCATCTCGAAGCCGACCCTGAACAAATCATTCAATTCAGTTCATCAGACCAGTGCGAGCATATATGTAGCAGATCGTCTAAATTAATCAATTCATTGCTGCAAGGTAGAAGATTGATCGATTGGTACCTTGTAGACAACGCCGAAAGCACCTGCGCCGACTTTGTTCGAAGAGTGGAAGCTATTGGTGGCGGCTTTAAGCTCCTTGTAGGGGAAAACCCTAAATCCTTTCTGCGTCAGGGATGACCCTTCTGCATCATTCAATTGAAATCAGTACAAGAACCCAATTACAACCAAACCAAGAACTGATTCGTATAAAACGATGAAAACCCAGATGGAATTTGAAGAAAAGTTACCATTTTTGGAATCATCTAGATCATTCACCGCCGCATCAGACGCAGAGAAGCATCCAAACAGAGACCACATGGTGGAATTCAGAGATCAACTGTAGTTACTTCAAATCAGTTTCTTCGAGAATGGAGATAAAATTGAGAAATGGTATGGATCAACCTATGTATATATGTAAGAAAAGGGAGGGGGAGCTAGATAATGGCCATTGATTTGACCAGGTAAATTGTCCTGTTCTGTTGTTCCAGATTCAGACAAAATCTAAGAGAGAGTGCACTGGTTAAGTAATCAATCTATTTGTATATGTATCTATCCATTCATGCATCTAATGTGTTTTTTATTACAGAGATGAAGCTTGACGGCGAAAAGCAATGACTGCTCAGGTTTGAGAGAAAGAGAGAGCGATGGACTTTCTAGGAAATGTCTGAATTTATTAAAAAAAAACTTTTAATAAATAGCTATAGAAAACGTGTAAAATGAGAATTGAGATGAGACTCGGAGTAAACCAAGAGCTGCCAGAGGAAGTTTCATGGAAGATAGCTTGGGAGTTAAGAAAAATTACATCAACTTTGTAACAAGAATTTCAGAAATGAAAATTAAATTAATTAATGAATATCTTTGCTCAAATGTCACAAATGTTCTAAAAAGTGCATCTTTTGGCAAAAAAAATATCTAAAAAGTGCATCACATTACACCCCATTAATTATGGAATTCTAACATTTTTATTTAAAAACTAACTTTTTATAATGTGCAGCAAAAATGTCAATTTTTGTACATATTTAATGATAAGATAATAGTTGATGGTGCTATACCTGTAAAAATATCAATAATACATATAATAATTTTTTTTTTAAGGTTTGAATAATTTAGAGTTAATTATCAAAAAACAAATTGAACTTTGAGGAAAAACCAAACAGCAAACCAAACTTTTTTTGTTGACAAACAACAAACTAAACTTTGGGAATTGAGCAAACAACAAATCTACCTCAAATTTTCATCATGTTTGAACAGATTTTTCAATGTTTGAGAGAGTTATTATGTCAACATTAGTTAAAGTATTCTAAAAAAATGGTATTACGACTTAATAACTCTCTCAAACATTGAAAAATTTGTTCAAACATAATGAAAATTTAAGGCAGGGTTGTTGTTTGCTCAGTTCCAAGAATTTGGTTTGTTGTTTGTCAACAAAAAAAATTCAATTTGCTGTTTGGTTTTTTCTTAAAGTTCGGTTTCTTTTTTGGTAATTAACCCAATAATTTATAATAAACGTTTAATAGATATAATTATATATAATCAATTTTTTCCCTAATCGATTTTTCAATAACTGAATCCGCGGTCCATTCCATTTATTCGACAGACCTGTGTGAACGACAATCCAGACTGACCAAATAATAATTATTGTCTCCTTGTTGTATTAAATTCGATGTGGAAATCATTAAAATAGACAACTTGGACGACAAATTGTTTCAATTAACGGAATGCAATACCACGTCAGACTCCAGTTACCGTCCTTTTCATTGACTTGGTTCATCTGAGTAAAAGGACAAACATGATGATCGCTTTGATGAGGTGGCAACGAAGACCATACAAAGTCTACTTTCGTATTCAACGGATTTGTAGGAACTCATTCTAAATTTTGACTTCCATCTCCTGCGGTATTACTTTATTGGGCTAATTACGATTTTACAATAGTATACCTTTATTGAAGAATGGCGACAATCGATGGCGATACTGTTGGCAGTATAAACAGTGACACGTCCTAAGCAACGGTAGAAGCTTCATTCTGCTTTCACTGAGTTCCGATCGCGCTAATGCTACTGTAAATATCGTCTCAACTTAGTTTTATTCTGCTCCTTGGTGCTGATTTTGATTTCAGTTCATAATAGTTCAAATGGTGAAACAAACATTTGTTCGTTCAAATTCTTTGGCTGAAGTTGAGTGCTTTCATTAATTTATTCAAGGTGATTTAGGTTTGGTTCAGTGCTCTAATAATGCAGTTTTGCTTCTGCCCGCTAAGTGTTTGTTAAAATGCTCCTCTGACTTTCTTTATCGTAGCTTCAACTATTTAATATAACTATGCTTTGCCCTTCATGCCTGCTGCTCTTGCTCGACATGGGAAGGAATATTTATTAGCTCTTATTAGTTATCTTCCCACCTACCTCAAAAAAAACTTTGGTAAGAAGAATTTCATTCACCATTTTTTCTAATGAATACTGCATAATCAATGATTCTCTTTTTCGCTGAAATTGTCGAAATTATATATTTTTTTAATGCATTGGTTAGAAAAACTGATTAATAATCTCCTCAGGGTTTAAATCGTATTGGTTGAAGACTTGGAGATCAATGCAACGTCTCAAACCTTATTTCTGCTTCTCTACCTCTACTTTAACATACACTTACAGAACCCTCTACCATAACCACCACGGCCTTGATTGCCTCAGTTCTTTGGCCTCCCAGCTGAGGTCGCGGTCTGTGGTCCGGTTCAGCGGTTCGGATACAGTGAAGTTTCTGCATGGTCTGTTGACTAATGATGTCAGAAGATTTGCAGCTGCACATGAGGTGTCTACATTATACGCAGCTCTACTAACGCCGCAGGGGAGGTTTATGTATGATTTGTTCCTGTACAAGCCTCCAAGTATAGAGGAGAAGTTTAATGAGACAGGGTCTGGGCCTGACTTGAACGGGGTTGGGGAGTTTCAGCTGTTTGCTGATGTTGATTCCAAATTCTTGGATGAACTCATCCAGACATTTAAACGGTCCACATTTTAATACCGATTGATATGATACTTTCTTGTTCCTTATCTGCTGTAAGAAAAATGCTACTATGCATGAAACTGGAAAAAAAGTTACATATTGAAAAAAAATGATCGAGACTGGTTCCAAAAATGGAAAAGATTTCATTTTTATTTTGGAGTTTCATGTGTTGTTGCATTGCTCTTGCTGTAATGACTTTGTCCTTTGTTTCTTCTTCTGTTAAGCATTTACGTTTAAATTGGGAGCATCTTCCTAAACATATTCCAGTTTGCAGATACCGCTTACGGTCAGAAGTGGACATTGATAGTGTGGCTGAAGAATTCTCTTGTTGGCAGCTCTATGGCGGAAACCTCTCTAAGTCATCCTCACCCGAAGATGGTTGTGGGTGGCGATGGTTCAAAGATCCTAGGTTAGATTCTCTTGGATATCGCGGGATTTTTCCTTCTAATTCTAAACGTAAGTGTTGAATCCAACCATTTGTAGTTTCCTACTAATGTGATGTCTTCATATTCTATGTTGATGTCTACAGCTCCTCTGGTTGAATCTGAGAAAGAAACCGAAGAAGCAAGTTACCTGCTGTGGAGGTTAGAGAATGGTGTAGCTGAAGGTTCAACTGAGATTCCGAAAGGTGCATCTTTTTGTATGCTCTTATATTTGGATTATCACTACTTCTTCAGGTAATGGATAAAGGTGTTTATATGATATCTGTAAGTATAGGTGAGGCAATGCCACTAGAATATAACCTAGAAGGCCTTAATGCAATTAGCTTCGATAAAGGCTGCTATGTAGGTCAAGAGTTGATTGCACGTACCCACCATCGAGGAGTCATCAGGAAGCGCATAAAACCTTTGAAGTTTCTGGACAATGGTGGGAAAGTGGATCAGAAAGTTGTTCCTGGTTCTGAAGTTATTTATGCTGAAAATGGCAAGAAAGTCGGGACAGTTATGTCTGCCCTTGCTTGTCGGGGTCTAGGGCTTCTGCGACTGGAGGATGCCTTCAAATGCTCTGATAGACTTACCATCAAAGGGCAAGATGGTGTGAAGGTTGAGGCCATTAAACCAAATTGGTGGCCTCCAGAATGGTTTCAGGAGCATTATCAAGTAACCTAAAATAAGTGACTGATGGTGATATTCAGAGATGTTGCACTCCTTTCATAGCAACTATTCTACCGTATTTTTGTCTCTTATATTTATGCTTTTTCGTTAGGTAAAATCGATTATGGACGTGTGTTTTTATAGTGTTATTCAGCATAGTAATTCGTTAAGTGATTTACTTAATTTCCTATTGTATTTGTAATCTCTTAATTAGTTAATATCTAGACTAGAGTTTTTTTTTTGGCCAATGTAACTTTGTATATTAATCCGCAAACTGGGTTGTTGAAAACTCCGATACATATCAAAGTCTTTCCTCAAAATTTCCATAAGCGGGGTGGTGGTTGGTTAAACTAGTCATCATGACCTAACCCCGCACTATCTTGTTTCGCTATCCAATCAGCACAATAGTTCGCAGCTCCTGGTATCCTAATCCATGTCAGGTTTCTAATGGAACCTGACAGGGGAGACTATTTTGAATAATAGTCTCTATTTGCCAAAATTTTGTGATTCTGTTGATGTGGTTTATAATCACCTCCGAGTCAGACTGTATCTCCACCGAATCTCAACCGTTTACTAAGGCGAGTTTTACTCCTTCGTATATAGCCAGGGTCTCGAGACGATCGTTAGAATCCGACTTTATCGATCCTTGTTGTCCTCCTACCACCTATCCTTCGTTGTTTCAAGCTATGACTCCCACACCACCCGCTCCTGTGCTTCGGGTCGAAGCAGCGTCGCAATTCACCGATATGGTACCTGATATCGGACTCTTCCACATCTGAGGTGCCCCCGCTCGCCTTGCCATTCAATTCGATAGTGGTTGGTTTGTCTTCACTATCATTAGCTCTGGAAGAGGCTGCTACTAGACTAGAGTTCAACGCATATACGTTCTATGATTACAAAAATAAATTAATGGAATTTAATTTAGGGTTAATTACTTAATTGGTTACACATGTTTCACCATTGTGCAGAATGGTTACATATGTTTCAAAATGTGATTAATTGGTTTTGCTATGTGACTAATTGGTTACACATGTTTTTCCAAATGTGATTAATTGATCATTCCGTTACTAAACCGTTAATTTTACCGTTAATTATTTTTTAAAACATATTATTGAATTGTGAAATGACTATTATGCCCCTAGTAGTATTGAAGAACACATAATCATCTTCAAGAACAATAATCGAAAAAGAACCCAGAACCCAGAAATCAGATTCTGTGTTCTTCAAGAACCCAGAAATTCGATTATGTGTTTTTCAATTCAATTCAGTGATGAAGATTAACTTGATTGATGAAGAACACAACTTGATTGATGAAAAGGGTAATTAAGTCATTTTACGTATCTAAATAGTGACTTAACTGTGATTTTTAACGGTGAACAGTAAAAAATCCAATTAGTCACATTTTGAAACCTGCGTAACCAATTAACCCTTTAATTTAACTAATAATCTTATCAACTAACGATAGTCCTCCATTAGCAATTGTCCCCACTAGCAATTTAACGATAGTCTCCACTAGCAATTTACGGCATCTTTGTTTTGGTCAAAAAAGAAATTGTCATCTCCCATCTCCCTCTTATCTCTTGCTTCTAGCTCCATTCTGCCTCTTTGTGCTTCCACTTTTGATCTTCACGATTTCAAGTTGATTCTCTGCAAATACTGAAGCATGGGAACGGTGTCAGACGATGCTTGGTTCACGATAAGAATCGAAGCTTTCTTCTAGACTTGGTGAGATCCTAGAGTGAAATTGCGATGCATTGTCAACAACCTATGGTTAGTGATACAGTCCCGCTAGTGCTACTGATTAATGTCTTATCCACTTCCTTTTTTGTTTCCTATCTCTATGTACTGTGTTAGTCGGTGGAACTATCATCTTCTTCATTCCATGTCTCTTGCTGAAAAAAGTTAGTGTTTCGTTTCCTCCATAACATGAAAGATGGTTCAGTCTGCACACTAAATGTTTGTTAAAATGCGTTTGTGACCCTACTTTCGATAATCTAGCTCAGTACATGGCTTGTAGTTACTGTAGTGCACTGAACAAACAGTTTCGTCATATATATGCAGGGTTGATGTTGGAGGATTGATCAAACTTATAGCAATGTATTGTCTAGTGGCCTAAAGATTCTGACTTTTATATTTATATATATAGACATACAGCCATTTAGATTCGAGCTTCTGAACTCTTATTCTCTTCCTACTTGTAACTGGTTCTCCATCTATTTTGGAAACCCCCACAGAAATGGAAATCAATTGCTCCCTATCTTCCCTTAACTTCCCCGCTCAGTTTGAGTCAAGGACCCATCATCTTCTCTACAGCTTTGCCTCTCCAATGGAGCTCAAACAGCTCCATGCAGGCCTCATCAAAAACAATATCTCACTCTCCACCCTTCCTCTACCTCGTGTTGCTGCTGTCTGCTCTGGGGAGTTCCAGCATCTCGCTTATGCACACCAGATTTTTGACTCTGTACAGAAACCTAGGGTTGTAGTCTGGAATTCTTGCTTGAAGGATTTGGCAGAAGGGGATTGCCCTTTGGAAGCTTTGCTGCTCTTCTACAGATTGAGGGAATGTAATGTCTTGCCTGACACTTTCACTTGCTCTTTCGTGTTGAAGGCGTGCACCAAACTTCTCGACATTGCCAACGGCAGGATCGTTCATGGGTAGTCTTTCATTGTTTTTTCTCTTAATCTTAAATTTGGTAGAATCCTTTGAAATTATAGATGGGATTGATGCTTGATATGAACCATTGCAAATAGGTACATCGAGAAACTTGGATTCAGATGGAACCTTATTCTAGACAACATGATTCTCAATTTGTATTCTCTGTGTGGGGAGACGGGGGATGCCCAGAAACTGTTCGACAGTATGCCTCAACGAGATGTCATCACATGGAATACAATGATTTCCCAATTGGTTAAGAGAGGAGACATTGAAGGAGCGCATAAATATTTTCTTAAGATGCCAGAAAGAAGTGTAAGGTCATGGACCGTGATGATCTCAGGCTTTGTACAGTATAAAAAACCGGAGGAAGCGATCAGGTTATTCAGAGAAATGGAAGAAGAAGAAGAGATAAAGCCGAATGAAGTAACTACAGTTGCGGTTCTCGGGGCTTGCGCTGATTTAGGTGCCCTAGATTTGGGAAGACAAATTCACAAGAATTCCGATTTAAGTGGATTTCGCAAAAACATCCACATCTCAAACACACTAATTGAAATGTACGTTAAATGTGGCTACTTGGATGGTGCTCTGAAAGTTTTCAAAAACATGGAAGAAAGAACAGTGGTTTCATATTCAGCCATGATTTCAGGGTTTGCCCTACATGGGAAGGCGGAAGAAGCTCTACGTCTTTTCAACAGGATGATCCGATCAGGCATGAAACCAAACAAGGTCACTTTTGTCGGGGTACTGCACGCATGTAGCCACATGGGGTTGGTCACTGAGGGTCGTGAACTCTTTGCCCGGATGATTGGAGATTACGGAATCGCACCTGAGATCGAACATTATGGCTGCATGGTTGACCTCTATAGTCGAGCAGGGCATCTTCAGGAAGCTCATGAATTCATTACAAACATGCCCACCAAGGCCAATGGGATTATCTGGGGAACCCTCCTCGGTGGTTGCAGGGTTCACAAGAATATCAAATTGGCCGAAGAAGCAATTCGACATCTTTCCTACTTGGACCCACAAAACGATGGCTACTACATCCTTATGTCAAATATCTATGCAGATTCTCACCGTTGGGAGGAGGCTGCCATTGTGAGAAAATCGATGAAATATCATGGAGTGAGGAAAACGCCAGGGTGGAGCTTGATAACCGTGAATGGAGAGACTCATAAATTTCTAGCCGGAGATGAGTCGCATGTTCAATGTGAGGATATAAGGCAGAGGTGGGATATTTTGCTTGGTGAAATGAAACTGATGGGTTACGTTCCGAACACCTCGGTTGTGTTATTAGATATGGAGGAGAGTGAAAAGGTGAAAACTTTATATAGCCACAGTGAGAAACTAGCGTTGGTTTTCGGGTTGATCAACACGAAACCTGGAAAGACGATTCGGATCATGAAGAATTTACGAGTGTGTGAAGATTGTCATGCGGCTTTTAAGATTCTGTCTGGAGTTGTTAAGCGGGAAATTGTTGTGAGGGACAGGAACCGGTTCCATTCCTTCAAAGACGGTTCTTGTTCTTGTAAGGATTATTGGTAGTCTTCATCCTATCCAGAGCTGCCGACATATTTATTGATGAAGCATGGTGGAGCTGAACTCTTAATCAGTATTGGGGAAGACGGAAGTGCATTTTTCTACAGATCTGATACCTCTGTAATCATTTGTTCGGTATCAATCGAGATTTTTGGATTCAGAATCATGAATTCAGATGCAGAAAGTTCGGTATCAATCGTGATCTGTCGATTAAGGATCATGAACTCTGATGCAGAAAGATTATCAGGTACGTTGTTATCTGTCTTGTATTCTTTCTGGTAATGATTCAACCTTTTGGATTGAAGATGCCGTAGATTTACTATGTATATGTATTAGGGGTCGTATCTGGGCTATTTTGATTTTTAAGAATTGGGTTACGATTATTTGTTCTTTTTTAAATCTTTCAAAATTTGAATTAATCAATTCAATATGGGAGATAAACTAATTTCGTCCACGCGGTTAGGAATTAGGATTGCATGTGCATTTTAATGAGATTTAGAATCTTCCTGTTTTTTAAATTGAATTTAGTCTTTCGATAACATGAATTAAAAGTAGCTTTGACAATAAATTTATGTACGGCCTATATAATGTTTTTAGCTCGATATGTAATTATTCGTTCAATGAGGTGTGAAATAGTAAGTGAACAATTTTTTTTGTTAGAGGATGTGTGGTTTAGTTCACACATATTTTAGAATTGAGGAGTTTGCGTTGTATATAATTAGGAATATTTTACAACCCATTAACTTAGTCTTTTGGGTTGAATATAAGTTTTCTTAGTTATATATGCTCATTAATACTATAAATATACTAACATGGTATCAAAACTCAAAAATGGTTTAAAAGTCAGCACAATCTTGGGATCTACACGAAAAAAAAAAAAAAAGAAACTTGACCGTTATCTTGGTTCGACGAGTCGAAGCCCAAAGAAGAGGCCTATGAGAACTCGGTTAAACAGAACACAAGATCGGAAAAGTCGGGTGAATGTTAGAGTGTGTGATTTAGTCTCATATTGGTTAGAATTGAGTAGTTTATGTTAATTTGGAATGTTTTACAACCCATTAGCTTAGGTTTTTGGGTTGGATATGAGCTTTCTTAGTTATATGCTCATTAATACTCTAAAAATACTAACATTTTTAGTTGATTTTTTTTCAAACATTAAATTGTTTTAAAATTACTAGAGTTAAACTGAGCTACCAACGTCTTACTTTGTATTAATCAACTTAACAAATCAAATCAAAACGTAAAAGCTTAGCTAACAATCTCCATCACTTCAGCTAACATTAAATCTATTTTTATTAATTTCAAACGTAGTCAAGGTTATCTATCCTAAGGACTAATAAGTCAAATTCAGCCAAGCTCAATTTCGTTCAATAAATGACGAAGCAATTAACGATAAATAAGTCATAGATAAGTCCTTAATTTTTTATAAATTACATAAAATCATCAAGATACGTTGGAAGCATGTGGTTGTTTATTTAGTACTAATAGTAGTGCCCAACCACAAAAGCAACATCCATTGAAGGAGACAGAGACGTCTAGTCTACTGCCCGAACCAGCGATGCACAAACACACCGATGCTCCTCAGACCTCCGATCATACCACTACAACCATCCCAACTGATCGGACGGTCACCATCCTTAGTCTCCGAGCAGTGAAGGAACAGCTCGTCCACGAAGCATATAGCTCCACTATCAATCAAACCAACAAGCAACTTCACCTCTTCTTCTTCGCCAATGTTCATCTTCAGAACCACGAAATCTGCATTCTGCACAGTTTCTTTGAACCAACCCACAAAATCAAACTCATCAATTCTAGGCGGGTATATATCGAAACCGTGATCATCACGATCCAGATCAATGCTTTTCATGGCTTTATTCCGATTAAGACCGGGATGATAAACAAATGTAACTCCAGGCTTCTTCACATAATTCATTAAAACCGAAGTGTTATGATCCACAAAGTAGACTCTGAAAAGATTAAAATCGATGGGATACGATGGCAGGAACCAATCTGAGGTCGAATTGAAGTTCAAGTGCTTGCCTGCTCCGATATCGATATAAATAAATCGTTTCATTGAAGAAACATCAGCAAAGTTTGGCAGATACGTGAATCTCTGCTCTTTCTCTAAAGGTTCCATGAAATCGATAAAAGCTCTGTGCTTGGTGATCGATGGGCAGTTGTCGGGAAGTTTGATCTGGTCAAGGTAACCGAGATTGTCAAATCTTTTCTTGAACACGACCAGAGTGAAGTTACTAATCAACCCAACGTGGACAACATCCGAAGTCTTCAACAATGAGGAAACAGGGGTTGCCGATCGAACCAGGCTATCTGGGATGGAGCTCACAAGCATAGCCCCGATCGCTCCGGGCTTCAACACACGCTCGATCTCGAGCACCATCAATGCAGGTACCGAGACCTTGTCAATGTCTCGGGACATCACGAAATCGAAGGACCCGTCCTTGAAATCGAGCTCATATACGAAATTCTTCTGCGTGAGGGAGAAGAATCGGTGCTGATCAGCACCGATAGGGCCTGGAAACCCTAATTCGTGCAATGTACGGGCGCAGATTGCGGATCCTTCCCCTGCACAGAGAGATTTTGCAGTATAATCCAGCAAGTTGTTGTCCATCAACTCAGAAACCACCGCATTTGTAAAATTCACATAATCGTCGCAGCGGATTTGCTCAATTGAGACCCAGAGCGGTGGTAGAACCCCATTTCGGATCACTGAAACACCGACGCAGTGATTGGGGGAGAAAACGACGGAGTTGCTTTGCAGCAGCACTTGCAGCAAGGGGAAGATAGAGATAGCAGAGGCTATGGCGAACGAACGCACCATCAGGCGTCTCGCTATAGATCCGTAAAGGATCTGGTATTTCAAGGCCTTAAGATCCATGATTGAACACGAATTTCGCTTTTACGCAGCAAATTTGCAAGGTTTTGATGAAATTTGAGAGAGATTGAAATCAGCAAAGCAGGAGGAGATGGAGATTAGCGGGTACAAAACCTGGAGGAGGTATGGTTTCCACCCACGAGGAGACCCATAGTTATTTGGAAGCCTAGCCACACCCTCGTCGGAATCCTTCTCGCCGTCATCGTGCGCGGACCAGTTACTCCACCATCAGTATTACTGCGTATCTTCCAGATTTACATTCTACAAATTGCAGAGTGAAACCCTAATTCTGAGAAATGGGGGAGATGAAGTTTATTTTAAGTTGAATACGGAGTGAAGTGGGAGTAAGGGCGATAGTAAAGAGGAGATCTGGAATGGAAGTGATGCAGATTGCAGACCTGCAGGTATGGAGAAGATAATAGGAGGGAGCGGAGATAATTGTTACTTCTTTAATTAAACTTTAAACAAATAACATTTTCTACCGGAGCTGTCCGTCCGAAATCCGAATCATAAGATAATAATTAGGGTTAAATACGACAATGTTCTACCCTAAAATTTATGCTAATTTTAAAAAAAAAATCTTAAAATCTTAAAAATTTTCTTAAAAAATAATGAAAAATCCCTCATTACATAAGTTTTTTTAGGAGAAAGTTTTCATCATTTTATGGAGAACTTTAAATTTTAATAAAAAAAATTAAAATCGACGTAAATTTTAGGGGGTAACGTCGTATTTTACCATAATAACTATTCAACATTTTCCTATTTAATTAGCATAAAATATGATATTAATATTTAATAGAAACATATATATATATATATACTCTATTTCGAATCCTAACTGTTTTGAGAAATTTTACTATCATGTTCATATTTTTAACGACTCGGGAAGTAAATAGAGTGACAGATGTTTTGACTAAGAAAACTGTTAATCTGGATGAACTTTTTCATTTTCTAATGAATCTTCTCGGGTATTTTGAAACTCCTGATGTTTGATAGTGAAAGGAAATCCACTACTAGAATAGTTCAAGACAATTAGAATTTAGTTTTTGGTTGTTGTGATTTCTGAATTTTTTTATTTTTAAAAAAGTGTTCATATTTTTAAAGGGTTAATTACCAAATAGGTACCCCAACTTTACATGGTTTGGCAAGTAGGTACCTAAACTTGTTTTTGCCGCAAATAGGTTGCCCAACTTTGTGAAATTAGCAAATAAGTATCTACAGTTAGTTTACCGTTAAGAATAAACGGAAAATAACGTGAAGAGCAAACAAGTACCTGAACTTGACATGCTTTGACAAAAAGGTACTTGAACTTACACGAATTAGTAAGTAGATACCTGAACCGATTCAAAAATTGATTCGGTCGAACCACTTTTTTTAAAAAAATATATATAGTTTATATACTAAACACATGCATGACTCAACTCCAGATGTTCTCGGTGCATTAAGAAAGCATCATGAACTCATCGCTCGGGTCCATCACCATCCCGACCTCATTGATCCCTATTATCCTCGGTCGGGAAAATACCGCTCTCGACTTCGTTTACGTGGTTGTCGATTTCGTTCGGGTATTTCCTTAGTTTAGTCCCCATAAACCCTACTTAGATACACCGAGAACATCTGGAGTTGAGTCATGCATGTGTTTAATATATAAACCTTACATTTTTTAAATACAAAAAGTGGTTCGGTCGACCCAGTTTTTGAACTGGTTTATGTATATACTTGCTAATTAGTGTAAGTTCAGGTACTTATTTATCAAAACATGTCAAGTTCAAGTACCTGTTTGCTGCTCACGTGATATTTTCCGTTTATTCTTAACGGTAGATACCTATTTGCTAATTTCACAAAGTTGGGCAACCTATTTGCGATAAAAAAAAAGGTTTAGGTACCTAGTTGTCAAATCATGTAAAATTGAGGTACTATTTGATAATTAACCCATTTTTAAATCTTCTAAAACTCATCGATCTGTCCAGCAGAAGACAGAAGCTTCTTCATCGATCCAGGCTGGATGGGACCTGCTTAAATTGGGTCCGTTGGTTAAGAATTAAATCCTGTGACACTTTTTTTTGGACCAATAATCCTGTGACACTTAGTGATGTGAACTCGACATTTTTCAGTAAAGGACGGGTACCCGATTCCTAGTGTTGATTCAAAGGAGGGGTTATTTAATTCTTGAATCAATTATTACAAGGAAACCCCTGAACGATTATCATATTAATACACCCCTAAAGTATAATTTGTTTACGATTCCCCCTAAACTATCATATAAATTTGGCTTCTCCGATGCGTGGATCAAATGTTTGTACCAAATGAACATTTTGTGGTTCCATCAAGGGTTGTATCACTAGAACCTAATAATGTGAAGTAACTATGGCCAGTAAGGTAAATTTCAGGAGCTATTTTGACAAAAAATGGAAGTATTGGGTGCTCTTTGCAAAATAATGCAAATAATAATTGTGACATGTTCGGCTGTTAAGATAACACCATCACACTGCATGAATTAAAAGTTGTCGGTCTTATTTTATATATTAGACTCTATTTTATTGTAAAGAATAAAATACAATGCATTTAGACCATAAATATACTGTTTTTTTTCAAAGCCATAAGAATGTTACGTTTGTTGATGATATTATTTGTATTATTTATGTAGTTATTTACACACATATATTTAAAAAATGGTTGGAAAATTAACGATGATGTATTTAACAACTTGCTATAATTTAATGATGTGTGGAATAACATTTTTAAATATTTAGGTGTAATTAACAACCATAACAAATATTTAGATACATTAAGGTTATTTACCCTTATATTATTTATTTTTATATTGTTAAATGTGATCTCACTGAATAATTAATATTCTTAATGATATGGTGATGATAACTTTTTGTAAACGTAACAATCATATATATTCTTATTAGTAAAACAAACAAAACAAACGAATAGTATGAGAAAGACTTTCCGCTATTATTTAATGGTTCTGCCTAAAGATGTGTAGACCAGGTGCACAATCATGTCTTCTTGAAAAATCCATTTCGCTTTGTTGTTTTTTCCCATTTGAATGGATCTGTACGAACACCCGGTGCACTTGAAATTGATTTCTTTCCTCTTAAATTGTCGGGTATTTTCGCTGGTAGAACTATACTTCGGGACTTTAATGGGCTTTTGCAGCATTTATTCTTAGATTTTAGTTTTTAATAGCCCAATTTTGACAGACTAGATTATCTATTGGTCAAGCCATTGAGTTACATAATGGGCCTTTAATGGGTTTTGTAACATTTATGTTTCTTGCATATAGGCCATTAATGGGCTTCTTCATCATTTATGTTTGTACCGGATTATTTATGACCCAATCTTGAAGGAATTAATTATTAGTTGGGCCTTAGTATAGTTGACAGTCCTGGCAGTGATTAATAGAGGAAGCATATTATAGGCTTTCTAATTTTTGTTAGTTTGAAAAAATATATTCAAAATGAGTATTATGATAGTCTATAATTATTAAATTTAGAAAAATATTATTTTTCAATCATTTAAAAAAAAAAAATTAGTAGATATATAATTAAATTAAAATTATAATTAAACAAACAACGTTTGAACAAAAATTAATTATTAAAGAACATCAATAAATAAACATGAGAATTTTAATACAATAATATGAGATTATATTTGAAATATATAAGAAAACAATTGAAATTAGTAGTGTTAGTAGTGTAGTTGTAAAACTTACTAGAAACATGAATTTTTCACAATATGATATTATAGGGCCAATTTAGTAACTACGAAAATATGAAATCGATTTGATAATTAATTTGCTTAAAATTAGTAAGGACAACTATTAGGACATTTTAGTATTACAATTCATTAATTTCTTAAGGTATAGATGGGTCAAAAATTCTTTTCTACAACTACAAGAATCTATTTCTTAGTATCCACTTTCATCCTCGAACTTATTGAATGATACGATTTTGTCCTAGAACTCCCAAGTTTTACCCCAATTTAATTCTTAAGTTTCATTTCGTTTACACAGTCCCAGTAGCTGCTGTAAAAGAATCATTTACAGAGAACAATGGCCAACCATTTCACAAACTACTACGAGATAGAACAAGTCACAACAATTATTCACAATCAAGGGTTGAAAGCAATATAATGTAATACCATTGATTAATCAACAATTAAAGGGAGAAAATTGCAGGACCAAGATCACTTTTGTTTCATTGGGAAGGAAGGAAGGAAGGTGTTTTTAACAAGAAACTGGAATGATATCTTATATTAGTACAAATCAAAGAGAAACTTCCAACTTTATTAGCTCAATTGGTAAAGGAAAAACTAAACTTTGGAGAAATTGGAATCAGTAATACTTTCATAATTGTTCATACTTCATTAATTGAAAACCAAAAGCAATAATTTTGAGGAAAAATTACCTGAATGGATTCAATTTGTGATCGATCAATCAACTGCTCTTGGATTGCACAGTCTTCCTCGCAGCCCTCGCATTGTCGTACTCGAATTTCAAGACATTCGGTATATGAGAAGTGTCCTTGAAATACAACTTTCTCCCCAAAACACTCTCTTCAATGGTTGGGAAGTAACCAGACAAAAAACGCTGCACAATCCAAAACCAAACGGCGCCCAGAAAAATCCCCAACACAGCTCCTCCAAAAACCTGGGACATCGTATGATAGCCCAGATAAACCCTAGATTGTATCGTCAGGGCGGCGAGCAACCAAGACACGGAAACCGCAACGAATCTGGTCCGCCACGTCAGAAGGGTGAAGTAAACGGCGAGGAAGAACATGTACTGAGCGTGGCTGGAGGGCCATCCGTGGGAATCGCACATCTCAAGGAGCGCGCAGGTCTCGGGTCGGGCCTGCTGTACGGAGGTCTTGATAAGCTCGTTGATGTATTGGGAGATCACCAGGCCTAGGAAGAAGAAGATGCTCTGGAGTTCGCGGCGGAAGATGAAGTGCGAGATGAAGCCGCCGAGGCTGATGAAAACGGGGGCCAGGGACACCCAGGCTAGGAAGTGGCCAAGTCGGTCGCCTCTCTGGAAGCGGACGTGCGTCAGTGTTACCGCCTTTAGTGTCATGATCTGTGTCGATCAGTCAGAGGTTTGTCAAGGAAAACCTTTTTTCTGGAGATTCTGTGCGGTTTTGAGACACCGAGAATATACAGTGCAGCGAAGGAAGAAGATCGAGAGAAGTGGCAAAGAAGTCAACAGTCAATAGCTTCCGGCATGATGACCAAAAAGAAAAATAGCTTCCGGCCAAAAAGAAAAAACAGTCGATAGCTGTCGGTCCAAGCCTATTTATTTTCTTATTAAACCCACAAGTTTATAGCAACATTGGATTGCCCCAGTTTATGTTTTCTTGTCAAATATAGTCTAAATGAAAAGGTGTAATTGTGTAACATTCTGAAAGATTAAGGTGCAAATCATCTCATCCAGATTTCCAGTCATCCTATTACATACCACCAGTATACAAAATCTTCACCACCTCCTACTGATGGAACAATTCATTTTGACCTCATTCTTTCCTTTTACAAAGCAACCGGACCCCATTATGTGCATAATATGTGAAGTCATCTGTGCATATTCTTTACTTCTTTTTAAGAAGGACCCTGTAATCACAAAAAATATATTTATGTTTAAATAAAGGATTAATAACAAAAAAATAAACCGAACTTTGAGTAAAAAATAAATAACAAACCGAACATGTTTTTTTGACAAACAACAAACTGAACTTTTGGAATTAAGCAATCAACAAACCTATCTCAAATTTTCATTATCTTTAAACGAATTTTTCAATGTTTTACGAAGTTATTAAGTTAACATTAGTTGAACTATTCTAAGGAAATGGTATTACAACTTAATAACTCCCTAATACATTAAAAAATCCGTTCAAATATAATAAAAATTTGAAGTAGGTTTGTTGATTGCTTAAGAGTTCGGTTTGTTTTTTGTTTTTTTTCTTAAAGTTCGTTTTTTTTTTTTTATAATTAACCATTAAATAAATCTTTAAGTAATCTTCAGAAGCAAGTCAATTATGATGACAGTAAACTACCAACGAAAGGAAGAACAGCAGAGAAAGACGAAGACCAGCCTATTTTTCGAGGTGTGTGCCTCTCGTTTCTCATAGTCCTTCTCCGAATCTCCTTCTTCCGTTTCTCTTTCTTCTATGATTAGTGCCTTACCTCATCCAACCTCATTACAGAAAAATTGAGTTTTTGTCTTCTTCCTCATCAAGCAGACTTTCCTTACCCACACCCCTCCGTCTGTTCAATCATTTCCCCCCTGGCCTTTGGAACGAAAAAGAACCAGCTTTATCAACAGGAGGGCCAGCTAGGTATTACCACACTCTACCTCAATCTTTCCCATTTCTTGAAAAAGAACACAATGGATGTCTTGATTTCTTGTTTCTAGTCTTACCCTCTTCCAAATTAGTTTTTTTTCCTTCTCCAAATTCTCTGACCCAATCGCAAACCCATATAATTTTCTTGGTTGAAGCCATGGGTCAATTTGTATGGTGGATGTTTTCTTTATTGTTCTTCTTCATCTTCATGAAATGTTCCTTTTGCTACTCCTCCCTCTTAGAAGGACAACAGAGGGACAGGATTAAGCAGTTGCCTGGGCAGCCAGAAAATGTGGACTTCGCTCAGTACTCTGGCTATGTAACAGTGGATGATCAAGCTGGGAGGGCTCTGTTCTATTGGTTGGTAGAGGCGTCACCGAGCATTGGACACGAGACACTACCACTAGTCCTGTGGCTCAATGGTGGCCCGGGTTGCTCCTCTGTCGCCTATGGAGCAGCTGAAGAGATCGGTCCATTCCGTATCAAATCAGATGGGAAAACTTTGTTCCTCAATCCTCATGCTTGGAATAATTGTATGTGATCTTCTGTTTCTCTTGTGTTTGCAGTGATTCTTTTTTGTTAATGATTTCACTTTCTGTAGACATATCCGTTAATGCTTTGTTAGTGGTATTTGACGAAGTAACAACCTATTCTTTGTCTGCTGCTTGAATTTTGAGCAGTAGCAAATATACTGTTTCTCGAGTCTCCGGCTGGTGTTGGTTTTTCTTATTCAAATACATCATCGGACTTGTATTCAGGAGGCGATCAGAAAACAGGTAAATGATTCTTGATTGTGATTGCAATCCTTCTAGCTGTAATCAAAGCTCAATAAAACATTATTTGGGATATTTGTGTAGCTGAAGATGCATATGAATTTTTAATAAAATGGATCGAAAGATTTCCACAGTACAAGCACAGAGACTTCTACATTGCTGGAGAGAGTTATGCAGGTATCGGGAATGTCCATAGCTCTAAATTAATCATGAACTTCTAATGATATCTCTGAAATCTTGCAGGTCATTATGTTCCCCAATTGTCTCAAATAGTATATGAAAGGAATAAAGGGATCAAAAACCCATCGATCAATCTTATAGGTTTCTTGGTAAGCAAGCATTGTAAACCATTTTCGTAAGAAATGTGATGGGAAATGCATAACCAACTGGATTGGATTCATTTCTTAGGTTGGTAATGCAGTAACTGATGATTACCATGACTATATCGGGACTTTCCAGTATTGGTGGACTCACGGTTTGATCTCTGACTCTACCTATGAAGCCTTGCAATCTACTTGTGATTTTGGATCCTCCATGCACCCTTCAGAAGAATGTGTAAATGCTTTTGATGTTGCGGATCTTGAACTGGGAAACATCGATCCATACAGCATTTTTACACCAGTTTGCACTGCTACTACTTCTAGGAAGCGCCTTATGAGAGGTCGCTACGTAAGTACTCATGAGCTATATAAATTAGTGTTGCTAAATGAAAACCGATCTATTTATGATCCATAATTGCTCTAAAATAATTTGTGATGCTAAAAAAACTTCTTTTTTTTTGCCAGCCATGGATTTCGAGAGCATATGACCCTTGCACTGAGCGGTACTCAAAGATATACTTCAATATCCCAGAAGTCCAGAAGGCACTTCACGCAAATGTCACTGGGATTCCATACCAGTGGGATACATGCAGGCATGTTTCCCCCCCATGATATAAATTGATGGATCATGCAGTTTCTTCTACTGTTGGTGCATTAAGTAAAATTTAATGGGTTTTAATTTGATTCCAACCAGTGACATTGTTGGAGACAACTGGAAAGATTCTCCACTCTCCATGCTTCCTATTTATAGAGAACTTATTGCAGCTGACCTTAGAATCTGGGTATTCAGGTAATTTACCGACTTCCACTAAAACCGCTTCAGGTTATTTATCTTTTGAATTTCGACTGATGTTCTTTGATAGAAGGGAGATTTTCGTATCCAAGTTCGGAGTTTGAAAAATGAGCTTGCTTATTGAGCTTAAAAAACCATCCTGAGTTACAATATTATAGGATACTATTGAGTGTCATTATTTGGTATCATGATATTCTCAATTGTTGTTGATTCTTGAATTATGCAATTTACTTCTTTGCTGGTACAAGAATCTGAAATTACCATTAAAAAAAATTGCTTTTGCAGTGGAGACACTGATGCAGTAGTTCCCGTGACAGCAACTCGGTACTCTATTGATGCACTGAATCTCTCTACTGTTACAAATTGGCATCCCTGGTATTATGACAGTGGAAAGGTTAGCATACTGAAGAAATTTCTAGTTTTTGCCCAAACTACACCTGCAGATGATGCTAAACTTATACATCATGATATCTTAAGGCCTAAGCTTTATTCCTGTTAGAAAGAACTATCCTACATTGAAAAACATGGCTTGAGTAGGGTCGGCAATGGTGCGGTGAAAAACCCATAACCATGGTTATAATCGTTACTGTTTAATATGGTTAACCGTACCATTATGGTGCGGTTATGGTGATGAATTTTCTACCCATAATGGTTTATGGTTATGGTATTTGAGTTATACTCATGTTATAACCATGGTTATTCTATAAATATAATATTTATTTATTATTAATAAACTATTTATATAATATACTAAATATAATTAATATAATTGAAAATTTAAAATTGTTGAAGATTGAAGGCGCCAAAGTCCAACGATAACAATATAGATTGATGTATTTTTTAAAATAAAATTTTCGATATTTTATTATATTACATGTGGAATGAATATGGGTATACGGTTAAAACCATGGTTAATAACCACGGTTATTTTAATGGTTATGGTATTGAAAATTATACCCATAATGATTATGGTTATGGTATGTGGTTTAAAAATATGGTATGGTTATAGTATTTGACATACCCTGACCATACCCTAACCATCGACAGCCCTAGGCTTGAGAATAGATAAAGAGGAGATTATGAGTTTATAAATAAACGGAGATCCATCATCTGTCAGTTTAAGCTTTTCGATATTGACAATGAAGGATACGAGACTATCTCTGAAATCTGACATACAATGCAATGCAGGTTGGTGGATGGAGTCAAGTATATGATGGGTTAACCTTCGTGACTATCAGAGGAGCAGGGCACGAGGTTCCACTTCATCGCCCTCAACAAGCCTATGCTCTGTTCAGGTCTTTCTTGGACAACAAGCCAATGCCAACAAGAAGCACATCATTTTTTTCTTAGGCATAGCAAACTATGCAAATAGGTCTTTCGATGGTTAGGGTATGGTCATTGGTCAGGGTATGACAAATACCATAATCATACAATATTTTTAAACCACATACCATAATCATTATGAGTATAATTTTCAATACCATAACCATTAAAATAACCGTGGTTATTAACCATGATTTTACCCGTATATCCATAATCATTCCACACCTTTAATATAATAAAAGATTGAAAATTTTATTTTAAAAAATACATCAATCTATACTACCATCGTTGGACTTTGGCGTCTTAAATCTTCAACAGTTTCAAATTTTCAATTATATAATTTATATTTAGTATATTATATAAATTAGTTTATTAATAATAAATAAATATTATATTTACATAGTAACCATGTGTATAACTCAAATAACATAACCATAACCATTATGAGTAGAAAATTCATCACCATAACCGCACCGCACCATAATGGTACGATTAACCATATTAAACAGTAACAGTTATAACCATGGGTATGAGTTTTTCACTGCACCATTGTCGACCTTATATGCAAATGATTTGGGAAAAAAAATCTATAATGCCTGCCTGATTGAGCCTTCTATTATTTCAATTTCAAATAAAAAGGTATTGTTTGGATCTAACTATCGAGCCCTAGTTAGTGACTCTACCCCGGTTGCCACACTTGAGAGATCTAGCATGGATCATGATCAAACCGAATTGATAGATGGGGTTAGACTAAGTTCCAACCAGAGGCATAAACCGTGGGAGAATGACTCCATCAAAGACACCTCATCTTCCACGAAAAACACCATCAACATTGCCGGAGGAAATAACAGTCTCAGCCACTGCAGCTAAGAAGTTCAAGACAAAAGAGAGACCTAAACCGAGCATAAGGGGCAGAGAAGATGACTTGAAGATATACGACGACATTAAGACACGAACACGACCTTCATGTGTTTAGATATGGCATAATAATATGAATTGCCAGCCTATAAGAACAAATGCACAACTTTCTGAGCAAGTGGAAAGGAGGGGTTCAAAATGCAACAAATGGTAAAGATATGGTGATAAAATTGAATTTATTATAATTTTGGGATGCAATAAACTATTACTGAAAGCGGACACCGAATATAAAACCCTACCCCTCCCGTTGAGAATTTTAACGTACAACACAAGCTTCGAATAGCCTCGAACGTCGGTGGTCTTCGTAAAGCATAAACCCTAGAACTCATCGGTCTCCAATGGTAAGTCTCCTTCCTTATTTTTCGAGCTAACGCCCCTCGTTCAGTCGCTCTGCTTGAAGCTTCAATTGGTTTTATTAATTGTAGTTTCTCTTGCATCGATTCTCTCGATGTTCTTACTGTTGATCTTAATTTCCCGGTGGTTGGTCGATTGATTTCAGTTTGGTGGAATTTCATTCCGTTGATTAGAGTCAGTAAAATCAATTTCTCTCATAAAAAGTCGAACAATGACAAAAATTTCTCGAATGGTTGGTTGAGATTAGGGTTCATGTAGCGAAAAAGCCAGTGCAAAAGCAATCGACAGGGTTGCAGTATTGAACCTTATATAACGAGAAAACTGTATTCATTCCAGTGAACAAATTTGGCTTTTGCTGTCAATTGGTTTAGATTACGGTTTATTTAATCACACCTGGAACTCGCTCCTCTTCAAATGCATTACTGTTCTGTTGCTGTTGGTGTTTAGATTATATTGATAATTATGATTCTTATGAACAGTTGGTGATGTTTATCGATTGAAAAGCTGATCTTCTTGAACTTGAATTTGCTTTGGTGTTCAGTCAACTCCATTAATAGCGGGTATTACAATAGCAGCTGCTGCATACGCTGGTAGATATGGCATCCAGGCGTGGCAGGCATTCAAGGCAAGACCTCCGAGAATGCGCAAATTCTATGAAGGCGGGTTTCAGCAGACCATGACGAGGAGGGAAGCAGCTCAAATTCTTGGTGTCAGGTAACACATGATATCCCATCGGTACTTACTGTAGCTTTTAGGGTGTGGCATATGTCTTGATTGATTATTCGGTATTATTTTTCGATTAGATTCATCTTTGAGGCAGTTCAAGTGTTTGTTTGGCATGCTGGATTTTTACTTGTGGAGCTTGTTGAAGTTGCTTGTAAACGAAGATTGAAATCCAAACAATCCTTATTATTGTGTATAGACAGAACAATGCATCAATGGAATCACGTAGGTTGTAATGGTGATGGTTGATTTGATTCGACAGGGAAAGTACTGCGGCAGACAAGGTAAGAGAAGCACATAGGAGAGTGATGGTGGCAAATCACCCAGATGCGGGCGGGAGCCACTACCTTGCATCTAAAATCAATGAAGCTAAAGACGTCATGCTCGGTAAAACCAAAGGTGGTGCATCCATTTTCTGATGTACTCTTCAACATTCTTCAGCTTTCTACAAAGAGATGCAGTGTTATTGTTTCACTGTCAAATTTGTATGAAAGATGGCTCATTGAAACTGTTAGTCTTGTTACAGCTCCATGTCTATTTTTTTGACTGGAAATTCTCGACTATATTGATCGGTGGTTACTTGGTTGTAATTTAAGTGGTTGGTTAACAAAATTATGGTACACAGTTAGAGCGAGAACTGTCTTAATAGGGTCCATTTTTGTGTAAATTTCAACATGGTGTCATCAACATTCAAAACATAAATGTAAAGGCAGATTAACTTATCATCAAAATATCGATCGTGGTCCCTCCATCTAAACAATTAAGAAACTCTGCTCTCTTGTCACCTTGTCAACAAAGGGTCACGCCATGTTATTATATACACGTAACCAACCATAAGAAAAGCTGCTTTGTTTTGTATCTTCCAAGTATCTGTGTCTCATTCCTGTTGGGTTGAACTTGACGTTTCTGTTGGGGAAGGCCGTTCAGTTGAATCCTCCTCTTCAACTGTCTTATCTATCGGACCTTGAGGAGCTCCAAAAAGCGTGGAGAAAATCCGTCTGTGGCATCCATCACAGAAGAAGAGATACGAGAAATGGCCTTCGTTAGGAAGTCTATGGATCGTGGCCTGTGGGAGGACTCGGGCTATGTAGTCCGTCATTGCGGGCGGAACTGCCTTGTCTTCCATTCCCTGTCATTCAAAATTAAAGATATGTGAAATAAGGAGGGGAGAATGTTGAATGGAGGCGTATCAGACTTTGGCTTCTGACCTGCCACACATGGATTGAGCCAAGAAATCCAGTTAATTCGCACTGATCTTGACTGTACACGGATTTGAGCCACGAAAGAAGGCCTCTAGTTTGGCAGATTCTCTGCAGCTGAAAATCTGACAGTTTGAAGCCCCAATTGGATACTAAAAGGGTGGATTCTTCTACAAATGGGATACTGCTGCCCTGTCGGATTGACTCCTCCACATTTCTGTGGCAATATTCTCCGAATGATGGTTCTTGAGCCAAAACTTCATCCTGAGAACCAATGCCAAATAGAGAAATAAGGAGAGACACTGCAAGCAACTGTTGCTTCATGAAGGACATATTCTTTGGTTACTATGATTGGTATTTTAAATTTTAGAACTTTACTTTTGAAATAACAATTTGAGTTAGGAGCTACCTTTCCTTGCAGCGTTAAAGACAGCCAGTCGTCAATTTGACCATGCTGTCCCGAGAAGAATTTGCGACGGTATAGAACTGAAAGTAGACTTGGGAACCTCCGAGACAGAAAGTAGAGCAGCTTTCTTCTTCCTCCCCAGTTTGCCCACGCTCCACTTCTCTCTTCCTTCGACAAGGTAGGTTCGTAAGGATTAACCATTGGAGCAACAAGGGCCACTCCTGAATCCATAAAACCAATCACAGTTCAGTACGTCAAATTAAGATGGCACCGAAAAATTCTGCAGATTCATGCAGACATAAAGCAAACAATAGATGAAGCTTAATCATGTTGAGAAAAAGCATCACCGTCAAGGGCTTAAATCATGATACAGAAAAGCGCCCCTCTCAACAATTCTTACTTTCCTCAACAAAAGGCAGAAACTGGAAGATGAGGATTGATTGAAGGATGAAATACCTGCAACTCTGTCGGGAATGTACTTGAGAGCTGCCCAAGTGTGCATTGAAGCACTTGAAAAACCGAAAACCCAGAACTTATCAGTAACCCCAACAGCATTAGCTAAGTAAAGCATATCAAAAGCTGATGAGTTAAGGTTTCTGCTAGGATGAGGATCACTCTCTCCAAACCCAGGAAGGTCATATGTTATCAAACGGAGGCCATACTCTTTGAGTAGTGGTGCCTTCACTCCAGGAATACCTTTGAACACAAATGACATATATATATATATAAGATTCAACGAGCAAACTTCTGCCAAGAGATTTGTCTGACAGAAAACAAATTAGAATTCTGTAATCCTTTACCAGCAAGCCTGGAGAAGAGAAATGAATGTGGAATCATGATGGTAAGTCTAGCTCTGTCAGCAGGTACTCCCTGTTGATTATATGCAATGTGTCTGCCATCAGGAAGTTGTATGCGGGTAGCACTAGGAGGATGTATCTGCACTTTCTTCACATTCCTAATCGGACTACACTGTCCAGAGTTAATACTTATAACTGCAAGCAAGTTTACAAATCTAGGTTACAAAGGTGAGTTACTTGAAGAAGAAAACACGAAGCAAGTGAATAGAACAAGACAAATGCAGTTGAACCCGCTTGCCCTAACTCTAAGCCTCAACAAATAAAAATGGGGATCGGGAAATAGTAATATTCTGACACTCGACTCATCATTCTGTAAGAAAGAGGCTTGCATCTTGACTAAAGAGCATCTGCGAAGCTGAAGGGCATATGAATTTTAAAAAAAACTTCTACCTATTCATTTCTCACAATTTTTGAGTTGTTTCTGTGGTTCGACAAACAAACCAACACTGGCAGTAAATGCAGAATACCACAAACCAGATCAGGATAATCCATAAGGAAACAAATATCAAAAACAGAATCGACAACAATGGAAACCAGCAAATTCAGTAGACCATGATGATTTCAATTTCCATAATAAAAACACAACTTAGATTTCAATGTTTGTGATGTAATTTCGGTACAAAAGAAAACTTGAATCGTAGCATGCAGATGTCAAAAGCAAATGCTTCACGATCAACAACAATCAAATCGAACACAAGAACATCAATCATCCATGATTTACAAGTAGTACCTGCAAGGGCGAGAATGAAGACGGAGAGAATCACAGGCCACGCATGGACTGGATCTCTGTCCTCAGGCAAGTACTCATTCAGGAACCTCAGTCTCCCCGATACCTTAGCACACGGTTTCCCTAGCTTTTGCACCACAAACGAATCCTCCGTCATCAAATTTTGTTCCACTATGTCCTTGAAACCTTTCCCCAGTTCAAGCATCATTTGCCCCCATGCCATGGTAAATTCCTTCACCTGGTCCTTGAAGCTCTCCGGTTCCACGTCCCCCGAGTCCTGGCCCGCTGAGACGAATGCCGACTTCCTAACGTCGAACGGATCTGCTACAAACGGAATCGTAGCGTCATCAAGCAGATTTACCAGGTCGTCCTGCCACGGGTCCGTCGTCATCCTCACTTCAGTCATTTTCACTGGAACAGAGACCGAGTCGACCGTTAACAGACGCACATCAAATCCGACGAATATGACTTTCAGACTGCTGCTTATTCAATCAGACAGAACGAAGTCCGATTCAATGCACACATCGAAAATCGAGAGAGAGCTGAGAGATAATACTAAATTATTACTCTCTCAACAACATGGATCAATAATGTGGAAGTATAAGCATCATCACCATAACCATGGAAGCTTAGAGGAGTGATCAATAGAAGCTTTAAAGGCGTGAAGTTCAAGCCAAGCTGCGCCTTTAACTTTGTTTATTCCGCAAAAGGGAAAAAAACTCTAACCGACCAGCTTTCGTAACGAATCACAAAGCTAAGTCCGAAGATAAAATAATCTCACTATCACTATCACTGAGAATCCAGAAAGCGGCCCCTCTCTCTTGGCCTGAAGCTTCTACCTACCAGACAGACACATGCCATTGACGCAGGTGACGATGGAGCTGACGGTGATCTGAGCTGTAAGTTTATCAACTTTCTAGGACAGAAATTTGAATATTGACCGGAGAGCCAAAGCCATTGATGTCATTTTTGGAGGCTTTTGATCATGAGGATGGAAATGCGGGAAAATGGACCGTCGGATATGCTCACTTTATGCGGGGGGTGGGTACAAGAAGAATGTACGGCCACGATGGATGTGGGATGGAGAGTGATGTGACGTAAGGTTAAACGGTGGTGACCGGTTTGGGCGGATGCTTGGACTGTTTGGCAATCGGGAACCTGCTGTTGCCGGTTGCAGAGTCCAGGCGGGGCGGGCGGGGCGCGATCGGTTCTGAGGGCAAGAGCGAGACCGAAATTTTGGTCTTGCATTCTGGAGGACCGAGATTGACCTCGGCAAAAATGTACGTCCGAGTCGGTCTTTCTTGATTCGGACCGGTCTCGGTCCTGGACCGAATCTTACACATAAAAAAAAAATTGAATTTGTTTAAATATAAACATCATTGGAATCAAAGTAACAAAATTACAAAGTACAAATCAACCAAGTAACAAACACACAAAATTCTAAACAAAGTTCATTTTCTTCCATAGTTCCAATTTCCAAACATACATCATTGATTTTCAGGGGTTGTATAATAACTTCGGTCCGGGCCAGTCCTAAACGGTCTTTCGGAAAAAAGCCTGAGACCGAGACCGACCTTGAAGAGAAAAAAAAACGCCCGCTCGGTCTCGCTCATAGTCGGATCGGTCTCGGACCGATCTTGTCAGGATTTCGATCCTACCGTTTATTTTTTTATCACCCCTACTATGTTGTGCCCTTTGGAAGAGGTGTCGGGTCTAATTAGGCCGCAATTGAAAAGGTTTAAGCTTCGAATTATTGGGTGGCTGGCCTAAACAAGGCCCAATTCAGACGCATATATGCGCGCAAGGCAAACCCTAGCAGCTAGGGTTTTGATAAGCGTCTGTCATCTCCGTCCACCAATCAATTTCCGTCGAAAGACACCCATTCAGGCACCATGGGGTACGTTGATCCTATCTGAATCTAGGATTTATGCAGTCTGGGGCACAGTTTTAGTTATTGTACTGAAATCAACGTGTTAAGTTGATGCATATCTGAAATTAGTTGATTCAAGATCGGAATGAACGGCAAAGTGGTAGATTTTAAGTCGGTTAGATGGCTTGAGTGTACCACTACCAGTAGCAGAATTTGGGATGGTAAGTAGGCTAGTAGCGTATCGACGCCTTTGGTGACTAGTATAGCAAAAATGAGTCAAATGGGAGCTGGATTGTGAATTTGCTCTTACTTGAAGATATCTTGTTACAAATTCCTAGAGTGGTCCTGTAGTAACTGGGTTGAATCTGTTAATCTATTACTTGAATGTGCATTGCCTTTTATGTAGGAAGACTCGTGGAATGGGAGCTGGGCGTAAGTTGAAGTCCCACAGAAGGAGGCAAAGGTGGGCTGACAAGTCGTACAAAAAGTCCCATCTTGGCAATGAATGGAAGAAGCCATTCGCTGGATCTTCCCATGCCAAGGGTATTGTCCTTGAAAAGATGTAAGATTCCTCTCTTAGCACTGTTCATTCTCTGGTGTATGTAACTATGTATGACATGATGCGTAGCTAGCAGCAATGTTGATGATGATTTGTTATGTCGTGCGCTGCAGAGGTATTGAAGCTAAGCAGCCTAACTCTGCCATCAGAAAGTGTGCTAGGGTTCAGCTTATCAAGAACGGAAAGAAGATTGCTGCATTTGTTCCCAACGATGGTTGCTTGAACTACATTGAAGAAAATGTAAGTTTCTTGAATCCATTTAGTGAGAGATCGATTCATACCCCCTGCTTGTTAGCCCATCCTAATTAATTTTGTGTGGAATGGCAGGATGAGGTTTTGATTGCTGGATTCGGGCGTAAGGGTCACGCCGTGGGAGATATTCCCGGAGTCAGGTTCAAGGTGGTGAAGGTTTCCGGTGTCTCGCTTCTTGCTCTATTTAAAGAAAAGAAGGAGAAGCCAAGATCTTAAATTGTAGACTTTGTCATTCTTAATTTAAAGATTTATTATCTCTGTTGTTGAGGCAGACTTGTGAGCGCAGCTATTTATTTGAGATAATAAGATACACATTGATTATTGTTTGTCAAATCTTACCATCTAAATATTGAGTGATGGCGTAGTTGATTTGAATCATCTTGAGCTCTCTACATGATCCAACACATCCTCGTGAGAGGAGTACATGATCGTGATTCTATTATCAACCTGTGTCAATCCTGTTGAACCATCCGAAGATTCATCCTTATTGCAGTGAATTGCAGCAAAAGGTCTCCTTCCTCCACTAGTTGATTGATTCGATTTGGTCGATAGTGTGGATGATGAAAGCACCATCGCCTGAAAAGATGAAATTTTAGAAACCTGTGGATGTGCAGATGAATCTACGGTCTTCACCAATTCATTTGGAGCTAGATCTAGTTTTGCAGAAAGCTCTTCACCACCAATTTTAACTCCATTGCTGGTGTTCTTTACAGTCTGCAGTTCTGATGGACCCTCTTTATTCCTCGATCTGATTGTGTTTTCATCTTCCTTATTTGCATTGCATTTTGCAGATTTAGAATCTTGGATCTTTGGTTGATTCGAAGTATTGGAAACCCTCTCAGCAGAACTTGAAGGTTCTTGATGAGATCTTGATTGCTTTTTGTTTTCAACTTTTTTGGTGCCAGTCGTCATTATGCTTCTTGGGGACTGGATTGACCCAACCTTTAACTTGTTAATGCTTTCACTTGTATCTACAGTTTTTGCTCCAAATTTAGGCAAGCCACCAGGCACAAGATTTGAGGACTGCTTGCTTCCTTTAGGTGTCCGCCCTGAATTAACCTGCATCAAATAAAAAACTGATTTAACCTGCATCAAATTAAAAAAAAAATAGCCACGAAGGGATCAAGTTTCTTCACTTAACGAACACCATCAAATCAAAGAAAGAAGAAAAACATTACCTCATCAAAGAAGCCGATCTTTGGTGATGGCATTCGCAGCGCGGAGGGTTTCACTACTAGTTTTCCTGTTGAAGCGCTTCTTCCATGCAGAGCTAGCCGAGCAGACATCTTAGTTTTTTGTCCATCTAGTTGTTGATCATTTGAAGGTTTTGGAGATTTCAATGGGCCAGGGGCAGCTGCTTTTGGGTAGTTGTTACCCATTCTAGGAGTTGCGCTATTAGACCTTGGTTTTGTTGTAGAAATAGAGGATGATGATCTGAAGGACCAGTCAGTGCTTGAAGTAGCAGGTGATATGGTAGAGGAGATCTTGGCAGAAGACGATCGATGCATTTGGGGATGAAACTGCAAACCACTGGATGTTTTCACTGAATTGGTTCCTCTCCCCATTGAAGCACTTCTTCCATTTGGAGTTGATGGAGAAGCAAGCCGAGTTTTCTGTGCATATAACATTTTCTCATCATTTGACTGCTTAGAAGTTACTGAAGGGCGATGAGGGGCATTTGGGGAGATAATGGAAGTACTTGCTCTTGTGCTTTTAGACCTTTGCATTGTTGTTGGAATGGAAGAAGTTGATTTGGAGGACCAGTCACCGATTGAACTAGCAGGGGGTGGTTTCTTTAGAACAGAAGCATAAGTTAATCTTTTAGGTTCACTGATGACAGCAGCAGATTTTATCGTGCTTGAAGAAGAAGAAGAAGCACTGACGAAACTACCAATTGAAGAATTCATAGCCTTCTTCGCTGCAGTAGAAGATGAACCAGATCTGGAAGATGAAGAACCTGGTAAAATCATGCTGTGGGAAACACCAGATGGATGAATCTTGGATGATGAAACTCGTCTACCTGAAAAGATCAGTTTACACACATTAAAATTGGAACTTCTTTCCAATAAGATAACATAGAATGGTATGAAAGGAATTAATGATTTACCAGTTGCACCTTCTGCGTTCTTATTTTCTACTTTGGAATCTCTTTTTGTGGATAATACTACAGGACTATGCATTTCGGATTTTGTCATCTTTGACGGAGATGAACTAGACTGTCCACCCGAATAATTATTCCTCAGCTTTAACAAACAAGAAAAGAGTCCATCAATAAACGGTAAATTCAGTCTCTACTAAGGAACACCTGCAACCTCGGGTTTGATTTGTACAACTTTAATTAAATCGAAAATATCATGTTCTATACGCATACCTGCAAGACACGCGGATGAATGGTCAGTGGATTGGCTGCTTTCCGTGACTTTGTCGTGCCTACACTCAACTTCATGGAAGAAGGCTTGGGTTTGAGCTACACAAAATCAAGTGAGGTGTCAGAAATGAATACAGGCGGGATAGATTTAGATGGAATGGCTTTTGAATCTCTAGCTACCCTGAACTTACCTTGTCATGTGAAGATAACTCTTTCTTCTTCGGAGCTGTAATAAACCACTCTTAGATATATAAAATTTACCAAAAAATGTCAATGCATCCTAATCTCTAATTGCAGACAATCTATTTCACAGGCATAGCTGCACATATACTAATGAAATAAGCTTTGAGTTTCAGTCAAACCGAAAGTCTAAAGTATCTTACATTGATTAGTATGCGAGTCTGATGCAGCTGACCGGGCTTTACCACTTGAATTCTCAACCCTGGATGCTTTCCCAGATCTTTGCGTCTGAATCGAAGCTCTTTTATCTTCAAAACGCCCATCTTGAAGACTTGCTATTGTAAAACTTCCACTTACTAGTGTCGAATTTGAATTGGTTGATTTTTGTCTATCCTCCTGAATTTTGGGCAGGGCAGAGTTTTCTGAATTTTCAGCACTTTTAATCATGCTAGTCAGCTCATCAGGCTCTAGGACACCTTAAATTAGAGAGAAAAATCACATTGAGACAAATATTATATATATTTATTTATTTTTTAAAATATTTTTTCTTTACTCGTTTTTTTGTTATAAAACAAATCCATTTTTCTTGAACTTTTTTACCTTCTCTTGTGTGCCACATTGCACTTTCTTACTTAGAAATGACTTACCTGGACTATTGAAGAATTCACTATCCCAAGCCAGACTTTTACGCAAGTTATATTTCTGGACATTCTGCTCTGCAGATTTTGGAGATTCATCTGCAAAAGAGACAGATTTTAATTTAAAAAACAATAATGAAATCAAGAGACCACAAGACCGGAAACCTCATCTATGCTCGACTTTCTGAGAATTATACATGAATAAGTTCAAGATACCAAATAGGAAAAACAGAAAAAATCAAGCACGTCTAGAAACAAAATCCATTAGACAATAGTATTTTCCCATCACAAATAACTAGATTCATCACCGTAACTTTAACTGAAGAACAGAAATGTAAAATACAAATCAAAATTAGCAATCATTCAATTATCACCTGAAAGTATTTCATAACCGAGTTCGCCTAGGTGAAAACACGAAGAAATCCATCAAAGACGCGAATAAGGAGAAAGATTTGCAATTCTACGTGTAGAACCGCACAACAAAAATTAAATGCAAGACGAACCTTGATGATTGGAGTTCCCGGGGCTGGGGCTGGGGCTGAGATGAGCGAGAAGAGAACAAGAGAAAGAGGAATCCATGAGGAAATCCTCCTCTAAGGAGACGTTCGCGCCACTGATCCTTTTTGCGTCGATACTACAATCCTCCATAGCTCTCAAAATTATGGAAGATTCACGTCCGGACGGTTAGAATAGATCCTGCAGCGTGCGCGAAATGGTAAGGATGACGAGGAGAAGGAGGTTTTGCTGATTTGAATTTCTCCTTCGTCTTTGAGAAGGTAACTTTCGGAGGGAGGAGTTGGATGGCGGAGACGGAGCGGAAGGAGGAAAAAAGCTAACACAAGAATGTCAGAAACCGTTTTAAACTGAATTGAATTTAAATAATAATAATAATAAGGTTACTTATTTATTTAAGAGGAAAAGGAAAATCTGGAAATGGAATTAAAAATTCGGGTAACGCTTACTCTGGAGAAACCGTGTGTTCATTGGTTGTAAACTACACCCTGAATATTTGAGTTATTGCAAATCATGCCCCCTATTTTTAAGTCTTAACTAACTATAAGATGCATTATTATGTTGTCATTATTGCAAATTATGTCCTCTTTAATAGTTTTCATTGTTTTGTTCATCCAAATGAAAATTGAGTACGATTTTTATTCAGTGGAACATTGTTTTGTTAACGCTTTTTGATTGGAAAAGATAAGAGGGACCAATAAGGTCATTACTAAAAGCAAGAGGGGCCATCTAAAAAGAAAAGACGAGGGAGAGAGATCAAAGCATTATCAAGTTAACTTAGTATTGATTTAGCAGAGGCAGTGATCTGACAATAGCAACAGCAAAATCTCATCATCTGTTTCAGCAGAATAGCAGATGAAATACCAAAAGCATAGCTATATACCTCCAACACTGATTATATCTTTATCTACCATTCTACCCCCTGCAGTAAAACCCTGAGCAACTACTTATTCATCCTCCGGCAGCAGCTCAACTAAACTAAGACTAGACAGTAATTAGATGACTATGGCTAAATATTCATAGTTGACCTACCACAGCTCCTATTTATATGGTCCTCTTTTTGGCTAGACTTGGCTCGGATGATGCAGCATAGTTGAGACGATAACTGACGAGTGATGGTCCAAACACACTGTACTTACCAGCACTGCTAAAAGCAGCTTCTGCATCGCTCTGTTTTTTGAAGACCACTTTAGCTTTGTTACTCTTCTTCAAAACCTGTGTTTCTGATTCCTTCAATGACACAAACCGACCAAAAATCTTGTTCAGTGTTTCTTCTGCAGGAATCGAGTCAGTATTGGTGAACTTCAAAATCAGCACAGTGGAATCACTATCTGTGGCATTGCTGTTCACTGTCTCATGAACATCCTCAGGATCTCTCGGCGAGTCCAGCAACTGCTCCAAGGAAATACCCTGCTGCTTCTCTAAGCAAACTGAGTCTCTGAACTTTGAGAAGAATATTATGATAGAACACATGTCATGTGAAATTCCAGAATATTGAGCCATCAGTCTGAGCACTGGAAGCAACTTATCGGGAGATGATTGTCGTATCATAAGCTCCACATTTCTATGCGAAAGATCAGTTTTTTCCCTGGGCTTAGATTTACCAATCTTACTGAGAACCTTCATTATTTTATCCCCCACACCATAACCTTGCTTAGTTTGTAAGTTTGTTTGAGGTTTGCTGCTTCTGGTTGAGTCATCAGATGCTATATCGCGATCCTTGCGTTTCATTCCTAAGAGTGATGACAGAGGTGTATGCATATCTTCAGCTTCAGATTCATTAGACAAGCTTTTCTTAGTTTTCTTGGAATCCAAGGGACATCCACTTTTTCCTTTTCGTTTACCCTTCTTCACAGTGTTTGACATCTCAGGATCAATTCCGGTATGAACAAGAACCTCAATCAATTCACAAGGATGTTCTTTTACATTTGGAAATGAAACATTTTCATACAGGCCCTCAATCATGTTGAAAGGTAGGCTATTGTAACCTTTCCAGCGATAGAAGGCACACAAACAGGCTTTTTTAGTCACAGATTTCAATCTGTCAAATTGAACAAGTGGGGACACAGCGATGTTCTTCAAATCTGCAACAAATTTTCTAGGATCAAACAAAGTTGCCTTCCAAGAACAGTCCCCACCTTCTCTTTCACTTGATTCTTTCTTAATACCACCATTCACTATTTTCTGAGTCCTCAGCTTTTTGTAAACCTCTTCGGACACACAAGAACAAGCCAACTCATATTCAACTCTTCTCGATATCTCATCTAAAGCACAGTCAACGGCGAATAAAAAGTCCTCTGAATTGCTCTGCTTCTCCATCCGTGAGAAATTTTCATTGAATGGCTTAACGGTTCCCACCTTATTCCAAGCAAATGTCTGGTCTCCAAAATAAGCAATCAAAACCCCATCCTTCTTATAATGTCTCTTGGCCTCATCTGATGCAGCAGAAGCATCAAATACCTGTCCAGGCCACCATGGATGGCTCCTCACTTTACCCCAGACAAGATCAGAGACACCAAACACCCGTGCCTTAGATTTTGGTTTTATTGCATCTTGATGAAATTTATGTTCCGTCCTATCAGTGCATTTACTGGTATTCTCTTCTTTTCCAAAGGGATGCAACTCTATTGTGAGACTAATACCCCTAAATTCATCCTTCACATTAACTCTGACTCCATTTCCACTGATTTCTGATTCTTCATCAGCTTTAACACGAGCATCATCAATAGTAGATCTCTTAACAATAGAATCAGATACTCCTTCCTTCGATTTTTGCAGCAAGTCATTCAAATCATCCCGTTCCACTATACTAACCTTCCCTTCCCTCATACCACCCAAATTTCCACCCTCCAAAACCTCGATTCCTGATTCACCAGCCACTGCTTCACAGACCACACCATCATTAACCACGCGTAATGCCTGGTTGGGGTCTTGTGCACCTCCCAAACCCCTCACCTCATTGTCACAGACTCCACCTTCAAAACCCCGACTCTCCATGTCGATTCGACCAATAACCACAGACATTACTGGCAAACTTCTTCAGGCGAAACAGATACCAAAATCAAGCCCTAACCTAAGAAAAACTGTAAGAGCGCAGAATGCTCGAAATGGATAACGATAATACAAGGAGACAGAGATGTGGCGTACCTGGTAAGATGGTGAAATGCGAATGCGTGAAAACCCTAGTCCCTCGAATGAGAGAGAGAGAGAGGGTTTTGGAGAAGAAACTTCTGCTAAGCAATTCAACGTGAAGAGGGAAGGAGGAGGACAGGACAGGTGGTGTTTCCATAAACAGACAAATATGGTTTTCTTTGGAATTACATGCACTAGTAGTCTAGTACGCTTTGTAAGAAATCTACAATCTAGATATATAATATACTTTGACCAAAAATGAAAATTCTAGATATATAATAATATTTAATTTGATATAAATATCTAAAATTTTAAAAAATTATTAATTCTAAACTAAGAAAAATATATAAACAACTGGGATTTTTTTTAAAAAAATCAGAGAATTAAACGGGTAAAATATTAAAATTTGAGTATTCTCTTAATATTTAGTTAAATTTTGAGTTTTCCAAATCGTATTTTTTTTTTTCATTTTGATCAAAATTTGAGTTTGTCTCTCCAGTATTTTTTTTATAGCTAAATTTAACAAAATAAGTTTTGAAAAATGTAAAAATAAAAAATGTCACAATTTAACATTTTACAATTGTGCATAAAGAAAAGCTCTAGTTTTCTCTTTTGATAATTTAGTAAGTCTAAGCCTTTTAGAAGAGGTAAAGAAGGAGAGTAAAAATGTGTATCCATGTAATATAGAGCAATAAAGACTGAATATTTATAGGAGAATTTAATTTGTTGACGGTTTAAACTTTTTTTACAGGGTTTAGGTAGTATTTGACCGTGGTAATTTTTTATCGTATAAGATGTTAAATCATTATAAACGAGGGGATCGTTGTCTTATCACATGACAGAGGCAACACCCATTTTATATGAAAGAAATTTATCGTATTCGTTATGTGGCAAAGCCTTCACATGTTCCTTTCTTTCGTAAAAGATGATCTTGATTATGTATTGGAACTATCTTGAATTTTTTTAAAAAGTAAGCACTGTGCCAAAAAAATTTGAAAGAGTAAGTATACTGAAAAAATATTTAGCAAAATGTATATAAGCGCTAATTGGGGTAACGTTTTTTACAACGTGCGCTACTTTGAGTAGCGTTTTTATGAATTTCGCTACCCTTAGTGGATTTTTTTTATGATTCGATGTTTAATTAAAAATAAAATTAGGTATTTATTAAATTTTTTTTATAGTAAGTACATATTTTAATTGCGATTCAAATGATGCAAAAAATATTAAATTTGGACTTACAGATTGACTGTAGGCTCTGCCGTAAGTTGATATATGAAAATTTGACTTATAAAAATATAATTCATACCCTGTAAGTCCAAACTGACCACGGTGAACGTCATTTATGTCGTAATTCAATTATCTACCTAGGGTATTTTTTTTATTAGAAATACAGTGATTTTGTAACATAATATCGCTTGTCTTATAATTTGATCGAAATAATTAAATGAATTATGTGAGAAATTTAATTATGTACTTACTAAAAAGAATATAAAAAAAATAAAGTGCGTAGATAATTTAATTACGAATTAAATGACGCTAACTATACGTTAATATTTTACTTTTAGACTGTCCGTATAATACGATACGTAATTTACGCTATGGTTAATATTATTTTCATTTATTTATTATTCAAGAGGAAAGTTCCTAATATTCGCCGCCATTCTTAGAACTTGACTTATGGGCTAAGCCCAACAGCCAAACACAGACCATTATTGTATAATAATGGACCTGTTCCGGACTATATTTTGTGGTGAATTTGGTCCCTAAAAAAATAAGTAATTTCGGTTTAGTTTGTTAAGATAAAGTCTGACCGAACACACTGATGCTCACTCAAAGAAAACCGAAGGGCTATCCGAAGAGAAAGGTCGGCACAAGTCTTTAAAATCTGAACCGGGAAATAGCCGGTTATCTAGCCGGCATCTTTCCGTTAGTGTGCCGTGAAAGCGTGACTTGCCACTTCCGCAACGGTGCGTCTGACATCTCAGTGACGGAGCCGACAAGGCGTTGAACGTTCGTTATCACAGGTTCAACTCTTCTAGTCCACCAACTGGCCAACCCAAACCGATTCTCGCGGCCATTTCTGCACTTTTCCATCCTCGAAGCTTCCACGACACGCTTCTCCCCTGCACCGGTCTCCGGCTCGGCGGTTCCCGTGGGATCGCCCTTGATTGAAGCATGTGGCGCTCACTCTGGCGATCCATCGATCGCTTCTCTCTTCAGTACTTCAAGTTAGTTCTAAGCTTTTCCGTGTACAAATTTATATTCTGTATCCATGCCTGTCATTTGTACTTGGAGAATGCGTATCTCTCTCTAAGCTCAATGTTCAGTGGGTTTCAGAAATTGACATGGTCTTACGATGGATGAAATGCAGTACGAAACTAGCAGTCATGGTCTTAATATAAGTCAATTGATTGCTGCATCCGTATGCAATTAACCGCTTGCCAATTGATAGACCTAATGATTTGCTTCATTGTATGCAATTGCTTATTGCTTCGTGTCGGTGTTCATGTCAATGTTTTGATGACAAGCTCTGGTTATGGCAAATGTAGGCATGTACTTGATGAATTGAGGCGAATCAAAGTTGTCGACAGGAATAATAGGGTAATTTGATATTGCTTGATTTTCTCTTTCGATTCAAATAATAGTCCGTCCTCATATTGTTTCTTTGATCTTTCTTCGTCTCTCTATTCAACAGGAAGGGGTCATAGACATGTTACAGTCTGTGGTAGAAATAGTCACTTACGGGGACAGACATGACCCCATGATTTTCGAGTATGAACTGCTGCTGAAGTATCTCATTTCCTCTGTCAACAATTCTTTTCAAATAAATATAAGGTTATTTTGAATTTGAATTTATGCAGATGTTTTATGGAGTACCAGGTTATGGCGGAATTTTTTCGCATCCTTACGATTAGCAGAAATTCAAGGATTGAGGCACCTTTACTTCAGTATCTGAGCATAATGATTCAAAATATTGAAAGTGATCATGCTATATGTAAGAATTCCAGTTTTCTAACCAATATGTTCTACTGCATTTCAAAATATGTATTTAGTTTAATTACACCACCCAGTCCTTCGTTGATGAATTGTGGCCATTTCATTTGAAATTGTTCCTGTTAAATGGCTTGCTCAACAGTCTCTGAGAATTAATTTTTTATTACATTAAGCCTTATATTGTTTAGGTTTAGGTTTAGCATTTATTTATATAATGGCAATGCTAGACTTTATAGAAACTTTTACCAGGTAAATTAATCATTAAAACATCTCACTATCTCAGTAATAAAGCACTTTGAGAAACTTCTTTCTACTAAGCGATGTCTTCATGATGACATCTAGCTGTTGATAATGGAATTTTATAATCCATGCAATGCAAGTGGGATGACAATGTCTTATTCTTGTTTTGTTTTCTCTTCTTAAAGTTGGCAATTGTTGAATATAGATTGATATGGAATTTTTGTATGATATAGATTATTGCTTCAGTAATGGTTTCATCAATAGTATTATAGCACACTCGTACAAATTCGAAGGAGGAGACTTAGCTCCATACTATGTGTCCTTCTTAAGGTCTCTCTCTCTCTCTCTCTCTTCTCATGCTAGGAACTTTTGTGTCTGCTTTATCCTGCTATGCTTTCCTAATGATTTTTTTTTCCATTCCTTCCTTATACCAGAGCAGTGAGCAGCAAGCTAACCAGCGACACTCTGTGCCTTCTCGTAAAGATTGATGGGGTTAGTTGATCTGAACTTTCGGATCTGCATATACAGGGGCTTATAAGACATTATGTATGCATTTTTAATAGATTTGTGTTTAAGTAGTGCCAATAAAAATAAATAGTGTATGTTGGTTACTAGATATTTTGACCTGATCTTATTACTGCCCCTTATATGAAGAGGTCAGCTTTTTTCTCTCTCTTACAAAGATACATATATTATCAGGATAATGAGGTCTCCTTCCCATTGTATAGTGAGGCTCTCAAATTTGCTAATCATGGGGAGAAAATGATTCACACGGCAGTACGGGCAATAACCCTCAACATTTACAATGGTATATATTTTGAAATTTGTTTCCTTTAATCAGTTGCTCATATATATGTATTTGTGCATACAGTTTGATATATATTTTTTTTTAATGCAGTATGTGATGACTTGGTCTATCAGTTCGTAACCACTCCTCCAATTTCAAGATACTTCTCAGATTTGGCTCAGAGCATACGAGAGCAGTATGTGCATTTAGATTCTATTGTGCATGCCAAAGAGTAGGTCTTTACAAATGCTATCAAGGATTGTTGTTAGTTAGTCATCCCCTTTTTATCCAAATAATGCTTGATTTGATGCAGGGAACCAGGATCATCTGACATAATTAAACGTCTTCGATTAGAGACTGAACAAGTGGTAGATGATCTCTACTATTTCAAGGATCTTTTGTCTGTCGGTGAATATCGGTTGAAAAAATCAGTTTTGCAGAATCTTCTCAACTGGCTTGTGTTTCCCGCACTGCTTCCTGTGTCTAAGTTAAGGAAACAGAATGTAAGCTACGCCTCTTTCTACGATCTTTGCTTATTAGTATTTATTATGGTTCTTCATGATTTATTCCTATTAACTGTTGAGTCATATGTCATTCTAGTTAATACTCTATATGCATATACATATTTTCTTGAAGCAGTGGTTGAAATAACTCTCTTTTTGTGGCGTCAGGGTCCATCAGTCATCACTTCTCTTTATATGGTAACTGGTCTTCTTCAAGTAGTTGGAGGAGAAGCTCTGGTTAATTTTGTAGCTATCATTGTATTATATCCCTTCTTAGTAGCCGAGATTACAGATGCCTCAAGAAAAAACAAAACTAGCATAAGCAGTGATGCTAAATCTTTGTTAAGCTATATGTCTGAATTGGAAGGGTTGGTCTGTTCTGATTTAGAAGGAGGAGAAAATATCAACGGAGACAGTTCTCTTAGACAACTAATAGGGTGTGGCACGTCCAATAATCTTTCTATTAGCTTATCTGAAGCTGCCACTTCCACAGGAAGGTACTCATACAGATTTGTTTTAATGTTTTCTTTATAATGAGTAGTTTCGTGTTGCTGAAATTTTGGCACTATGCACACTAGGGCTTAACTAGAGAAGGGTTGTAAAATGAACTTGAGATATCTACTGGAAAGTAAAATCCACGTGGAACTGCTTCTGCCATGTTCTTCTTTTAGACTTTGTTGTTTACATTTCTTCCAGTATTTTTATATCTACTTAGTTACGTCTTCTTTGCTTCATCGTTATTTCATGAATTGCTGGTGGGTTGCAACTTTTTTGAATCAAGCTCCTCTTTTCCTGTCTGGCAACAGTATTTTGTTCTTATTTTTGGAAAAGAGACGCCTTGATGCTTCACGGGAGGGATTTTGATTAAGCTTTGTGTCATTGTATTTCTTGCCACCTTCATGGTTCTTCCTTTAAGGGAATCTGAAGTGTCATAAAATGTATATGAGATACGTTTTGGAAACCTATGATTGTGATCTATCTTATTGATCTAACATTTTTTGCACAGGATTGGAATGTTCTCCAATATTGTATCTGAAAATACGACGGTAATGCTTGGATCCCTGTACTTGCTGCTGCTCTTAGCAGAGAATAAAGGTACTCCTGTTGTCCTATATTCCCAAACATAGCTCTCCATATTACTTTTGCTTCTTATGTCCCTTTTCTCTTTTCTTAATGTATGAGCAGATCTTGACTATATGTTTACAAAGATGATCGACTCTACTGTACTTCAAGAAGCAAAGGTAAGTCTAGTTCAGACTCACTTCACATGGCTAAGCTAACATGACTGTTGGGGCATATTACAGCAGCAATATGATCAATCAATTCCTGGGATCATAGTATTTGTTTCTGCTGAATTCTTAGGATCATAGTATTTCTTTGTAATAATCCTAAGGAGATAGTTGTCTCAGGATGAGGAATACAGTAGCCCTTTTCCCCTTGAATGATTAAACCTGTGATGAAGTTGACATTGAGTAATTGTATATATGACGCATGTTCCATAGGCATGATGAGCTTCCTCTTCTTACCCTCAGATTATCGATGCATTACTTATGGTTCTACTGAATCAAAAAGTACCTGTGCTAGTTTATTGGCACACTGGGTGGCTCCTCCAGAAGTTGTTGACATTTCAAGGAAGGCAGATCGGAGATGATAGTATACTTGTATTTAATGTAAGAATCTCTCTGTCTAAATACTACATATTTGTATAGGGATTATTCTAGTTGACTGTTCGTTTGACCAATGAATCCGATCTGAGAACTAGAGGTGTCTGTTTTCATTCTTATTTTGTTTATTTTTTCTTTGACATGGCTAATTCTTTGTCTTCGGGAGTAAATACCATTCCATATCACTAAATTTACGCTTCATTAGTAGATCATACTAAGATTCTTTCTTTTTCCTTCTTTTCTATGTAGAATGATACATGTACTGTAATTTGCAAACTACCCACAGCTATGGCGAGACACGAGTTAATTTTCTTATCCAGGGAGATTACCGATTGAAAGTATAAGTGTCACAGTAATTTGTTGATCAGAGTAATAAACATTTAATGAATTTCAATTGTAAGAGTTCAAAACTAGTAGTATTAGTAGCAATGACTCATCTCTTAGAAGATAATATCTTTTGAAAAATTATGTTTTTTCTGCAATTTCTTGAACTGAAGTTTGTGCTTACAGAACCCATGGAACATCTTATCCATAACTATTAATAGGTGCATCCTAATTTTCTTTCGTACTTTCTAAAGTTTTATATTTTTTAGTTCCCATTGACAGAAATCATATGTACAAACTGGTGAACGCCTTCAAAAGGAACTTGAAGGATGCTGGTTTGATTACATTCCAGACACATTGACCAAGGAGTGGGATAGGTGCAAGGCAGGTATGTATATATATATACTTAAAACATGACTTGGTAATTAGAACTAGTGATGAACCTTTTTAGAAAGTAAGACGGAGAAACTATAATTGCTCAAGCTGGTAAATGCTGCCTGTTGCTTAACAAATATAACGTACTGCATTAGTATTAATACCAACTTTGAATGCAGTTCTGGGAGAACCATGTGAACGCAAGGATCCAATGTTTCTTCTAGAACTTATGATCCACCAGCAGGACAATGGTATTACATCTCTCTGTTTAATTGCTATTCTTTATTAGCTTACTGATGGACTCTTTAGCACTAGTTCTTTGGCGTAGGGAATGATTTATTAAACATTATTGCAGACAACCCAACTTCTTCATCTTCTCCCATTTTGTGGCAAAGGATGGTTGATACAGTGAAGGTTCGTCAAACATGATTCCTTTATCATGTATATTGTAACAATGTTTCTTACTTAAGACATTGTAAACATCTCTTTTATTTTCTAACCTTCTTACTGGTTTGATTCTGCAGGCCTTTGTTTTGCATCTTCAACTCAGAGCATTTCTATTGAAAGAAGATGTGCCTGAAAAACCTCTTGTGGATTTAGGAAGCAATCTGACCACCACCGAATCTAAAATACATGCTTCAGATCATCATTCATCTGCAAGCTTTGGTTCGGAGGTGCCTTTAGGTCTGCACCTACCTATCGATATCTCAAAGCCATCACTAAACTACTCTCATACTATAACGATATATATATTATATACACTTCCACATTTTTCCTCAATGCATATAATTGTTTCCTAGGGTCTGCATTCCATTGCCGTATTGCATTTTCTAATGCGGGTGTCAGAGATATCTATGTGGTACCAGTAGCGAGAGGGAAATCAGGGAAACTGCTCCTTATGGAGAAGCATCCATTTCGAAGCCAAAGAGGAGTTGTGATTGCTATTGCCCCACTGCCTGGGTTAAGTGTAAGCATTGTAGTAAAGTGAAGGATGAAATTTGGACTGACTATTTCAATTTTTTGCAAGTCATTATATATCTGCATTTAATAAGTTACTAATCACAAGGTTATATTTTTTTTTTTATAACAGCCAAAGATAGATGAGGATCATCCAACCTGGTTACATCTTCAGATACGAGAATTTGACCCAAAGTTTGATGCAAGCAAGAGTAAAAGTACTAGTAGAAGTCATTCTTACACCAACAACAGAGGCAACAAGAGTGCAGTAGAAGGTCGATGGACACTTGGGTTTTCAAATGCGGAGGCCTGCATTTCTGCTCGCGTTATGGTTATGGAAGAAATGAGTAAGCAGAGATCCTTTATTGAAATGCAGCTTGCCCCATTACTTCAGACTGAAACTATTGCACCTCAGCAGCAACAAGAACACGAATGATCAAGTGGACTGAAATTGAAGAAGGGTGTTTTTAGGGCATACTCTGGAGGTTCGTATATTGCCTTTCTAGTTAATTTTCCGTTGCCTGTTGCCTGTTGCATATAATGATATATGTTTCGTGCGAACCCTATATCATGAATCTCGCAGTTTCAGTTTTGTAGAATTGTATGTATGCATGATGAGGGAGGCATAATGCACCACGGATCGAGTCGGTGAGCCGTAATCATGTAAATTTACTTCTGTTACTGTGTATGCTTTGTTCTTTCCATTGGGACCAAAGCTTGAGGTATGTCAAATTAATAGAGGAGCCTACGTTTGGTATGGACACCACATCATCAGAACGTGCGAAGGATTATGATTGGAACTTTAAAATTAGTATTAGCTGGAGAAGATGGCGTGTACATTGCACAATCACATGAAATAAAAATGAAATTGTTAATAATTTTTAGTATACTGTATAAGGGTAGGTAAACAGCGCGGGTGGTATGATCATATAAGCTGGGTCCAGCATGCCGCATGGGAGACTATATGTGTGTGTAGACCTGCTGTATTCCAAACTCTAATATCGTCCGAGCAATCATTGATGGATATTAGTGGGTATATGGAGGCGATTAGGCTATTGGAAAGTATTCCCACCATAACCCAATCAACAGTCAACACAGCGGCTCACTGGCTCATAATACTTTTTGCTATATTAAAAGAACTTTCTCCAAGTCATTTAATTAATTATTTTTTAATCATGATTAGTTCATTAATGAATAAATATACTGTTACTCCAGTGACTTTTACGGAGCAATTTCAGATAATGATCTTCAAAAGAAAATCTTCACATAATAATATCGCTAGCATAGCACGTAGTATGTAGAGAGTATTATTGTTTCCTTTCGTGAGTCGATTCAAGTATCATTGGCATTGCTAGCCTAAATTATGCATGTGCACTACATTTGGTAAATCGTAACCCTCTTATTTTCTTTTTTGAAACTCTAAACGCATAAATCCCAAGTAGAAGATGGATAAACTAACGTGTAGTAGAATGGATTGAATATATATATATAACATAAATAATACACGTCAAGAAAATGACACCCAACTCTTTGGTCGAGACTTAGACTGTTGCCGTCTATCTCTATTGTTTTATTTATAAATAAATAAATAAAATAAACATTTAGGATACGATTTCATAAATGACATAATGTAATGTTTCGACACACATGAACAACTACGTTGATATATAGTTTCTACTAATACATTTCCTTGTACAACTAGTCAACTGAATTGGGAATTGGGATTTGTCCTATTTTGTTCACTTTCGCTTCCTCCACTTATTTATAATAACAACAGTAATAATAATAATAATAATCGTGCTAGAATATACAGTTCGAGGACGTATATTCAGTATTCACGTATCACTATCCACCGACAGATCCCCCCCAAACACCAAAATACTTTAAGCAGTGAACTGAACTGGCGTCTGTCTTCTCATACGCTCACACTGCAACGCTGCACCATCTGGTACTTGACGGCGTTGTTGCCCACGACGATGCCGTTGCTCCGGCTCCCCCAGTTGATGAACGCCGCACACTTGATGTACAGATGGTACCGACCGCTGATGAAGGAAGAGACCTTCCACCGTACGCGTCCATCGATCTTGATGAGGATGCTGACAGATCCAGCGGCCTCGTCTTGGCTGAGGGCGAGGGAGTTGTACGGCGCGACGGGGACGTTACCGCCGTATATGACCGGCGACCAGACGTTGGAATCCTTGTGGCCCTGGTAGTACGGCGGGATCCTCGTACGAAGGGTGATTTGTTGGTTCCGGTAGATGGCGTAGACGTCGAGGCGGTCGTAGTAGATGCCGAGGTGTTCGTTGGGGTTGTGTGCAGCGATAGTGACCTGGAAGTTGGAGGAGAGGAAGTTAGGGACGGAGGCGTTGAAGTCGTAGACAGTGACGTCTTGAAGGACGAACTTCGGCTTCTCAGGGCGGAGAATTGCCCACACGAGGAGGATGGTGATAAGGAGGATGAAGTTGAAGATGAGGAGGCCGGCGCATAGTTTCTTGAAGAGCCTTCGCCGCCCATGGCCATGCTTGTCGCAGCCGTCTCCCATTTTCGTCGGTGACGGAGATATGTTGAAAAAGAGAGAGAGAGATGGGTCGCAGTGGTTGTTTTCTGTGAAAGGAGAAGAGATAAAGTTGGGTGGGAGTTTGTCAATTATAAGGGGTACGTCCCTACATAGTTATGGCCATACTATGAGATGTACCGGACGCGTCATTATTTATATAATAATAATAATGATTTTTTGCTATAGTCCTGTGCAAAGAAAATTACACCTAGTGGTGTAGAAGTAGGTTTCACCTAATTAAAGTAAGGTATTACTTAAATAATATTAAGTTGTTAGAAAATGAGTCACGATTTATATATATTTAAAAATATACTTAAAACATTGACCCATAAATTTAAATTTACAAGAAAGTTGATTAAATGTGTGTTTTATTCACTTTAAAAGTAAAAAAAAAAACTTTCATTACAAAGACTAAGGTGACTAGGTTAAAACTCATAAAATGGACTGAAGGGAAAAGTATTCGTACAAATGATCTTTTGCAAACAAATATTATTGAAAATGTTCACTCAATAGGGAAAAAAATGCTTAAAATATATTTATACCATTGATTATGTTGTAGTTTTTATTTTTTTTTTAAAGTGAGTACTTTCATGACCCGATCAAATGAATTTATCGTTTTTGTCACCTTTGGTGAAAATAAAACACTTAAAGTGATGCTTTGAGTTGTTTGAAGCTATCTAATGAAAAAGGAGTTTTGTGAGTGCCTCTTCACACTTGTGAATATGATTTTTTATTAATGGAAGTGGACAATATGTGGCAGACAACTTTGGTAGAAAGGAGGTAGGAAAGATTATTATTGACGTCCCAATAATAATCATAACATACAACTTTATGTTTAGCTAATAATACGCTCTAGCTCTACTAATGCTAACATGTTATATACAATATGCATATAGATATAATTATAAGAAGAAGAATGTTGGATGATTGTTATCTTACAGTTCCATAGTATAGTATAGATGCAAGGTTATTGTTGGTATAAAGTTACCTAGTGAATATTTCACCAAAATATACCACAATTAATAAACAAATAACAAAATGTCATATATTTGCGAATAAATATGAATTTATACCTATTCGCGCTCCCATTCGCGGGTCAAAAAAAATTGCTGTCATTTCCACCCGCTAATGGTAGTCGCGTGTGGAACTGTTGGAGATTTAGAGTTTCATTTTATTTATCAGTTTCATCCGCGACTCTCATTCGCGAGTAGAACTAACACTACAGTTTCACCCCGCGAATAGGAGTTGCGGGTGAAACTGACAATAAAAAAAAATCACACGGACGAGAGTCGCGGTTAGATTATTTGTTGGAATGTTCGCGTTTATCTAAATAGTAAATACTCAATTGTTTTTCTCTCGGAATATTTACTCCCTAGTATTTAATATTTATTTTCATTCAAGATAATGGATTGATCATCCACCGTGCAAATGAAGATAGGTCGGCCGATAAATAAGTCCACATTCTATTTATTACCACTTGAACAAAAACCATGTGCTTCCTTCTTCATCTGCCCCACCCTTTTTGGTTTTATTTGAAGGGATGAATCACGGGTTTCAATTAAAACCCATTTATCTTAATATTTATATGTTAGAAATTTATTTAAAAAATTTAACTTATTATGACAATTTTACACAACACACTATCATACTCCAACTCCTTAACTAAATTACAATTTGATAAAAAAAAACACTAAATTACAACAAATGAAATTTTCAAAAATAAATTCAAATGAATACACGCTATCCTGGTGTGCGTATATCAATACACGCATCCTGGTGGACGCGTATACACAAATTTTAAAATATTTTTTTGGGTTAATAGCTTAATTGGTTACACATGTTTCACCATTGTGCAGAATGGTTACACATGTTTCAAAATGTGATTAATTGGTTTTGCTATGTGACTAATTGGTTACACATGTTTTTCCAAATGTGATTAATTGGTTATTCCGTTAGTAAACCGTTAACTTTAACGTTAATTCATTTTTTTAACATATTATTGAATTGTGAAATGACTATTATGCCCTTAGTTGTCTTGAAGAACAGATTGGAAGGATTGAAAAACCAAAATCGAATCAAATTCGATTTGATGTTAAAATCGAACCATTAAATGCTGTTCTGGGTTCTTGCGAACTCAGAAATTGCAATTCTGGGTTCTCAAGAACCCAGAAATTGTAATTCTGGGTTCTCAAGAACCCAGAAAATGCTGTTCTGGGTTCTTGCGAACCCAGAAATTGCAATTCTGGGTTCTCAAGAACCCAGAAATTGTAATTCTGGGTTCTCAAGAACCCAGAAAATGCTGTTCTGGGTTCTCATGCTGTTCTGGGTTCTTGCGAACCCAGAAATTGCAATTCTGGGTTCTCAAGAACCCAGAAAATGCTGTTCTGGGTTCTTGAGAACCCATAAATTGCTGTTCTGGGTTCTTGAGAACCCAGAAAATGCTGTTCTGGGTTCTTGAGAACCCAGAAAATGCTGTTCTGGGTTCTTGAGAACCCAGAAAATGCTGTTCTGGGTTCTTGAGAACCCAGAAAATGCTGTTCTGGGTTCTTGAGAACCCAGAAAATGCTGTTCTGGGTTCTTGAGAACCCAGAAAATGCTGTTCTGGGTTCTTGAGAACCCAGAAAATGCTGTTCTGGGTTCTTGAGAACCCAGAAAATGCTGTTCTGGGTTCTTGAGAACCCAGAAAATGCTGTTCTGAGTTCTTGAGAACCCAGAAAATGCTGTTCTGGGTTCTTTAGAACCCAGAAATTGCAATTCTGGGTTCTTGAAGAACCCAGAAAATGTTGTTCTGGGTTCTTGAAGAACCCAGAAAATGCTGTTCTGAGTTCTTCAAGAACCCAGAACAGCAATTTCAAACATTTCGAATGGGTTCTTCACAATGTGGGTAACATGTACAACCTTTTAATCACATCATTTCAAACAACAGTATCCATTTAATCACATTATAGAGAAACATGTATGACCTTTTAATCACATTATAGAGAAACATGTATGACCATTTAATCACATTTGGTGATAACATATACTGCAATACAGAACTTCAAGAACCCAGAAACAGCATTTCTGGTTTCTTGAAAAACCTAGAAACAGCATTTCTGGGTTCTTGAAAAACCCAGAAATCAGATTTCTGGGTTCTTGAGAACCCAGAATCGCAATTTCTGGGTTCTCAATAAACCAGAAATCAGATTTCTGGTTTCTTGAAGAACCCAGAAACGCGATTCTGGGTTCTTCAAGAACCCAGAAATCAGATTTCTGGTTTCTTGAAGAACCCAGAAACGCGATTCTGGGTTCTTCAAGAAACCAGAAATCAGATTTCTGGTTTCTTCAATTCTTGTTCTTGAAGATGATGTGTTCTTGAAGATGATTCTAGGGGTAATTACGTCATTTTACGTATCTAAATAGTGACTTAACTGTGATTTTAACGGTGAACAGTAAAAAAACCAAATAGTCACATTTCAAAACCAATTAATCACATTTTAAAACATGTGTAACCATTCTGCACAATGGGGAAACATGTGTAACCAATTAAGCTATTAACCCTATTTTTTTTACATAGTTAATTTTCTAACAAGTCTTTCCTCTAATTTTTCAAAAAACTCCAATTTTACACAAACACTATCATACTCCAACTACTTAACTAAATTACAACAAATGAAAAACGACATCATGTCTGACGACAGATTCTTGTTGTGTTCTCTTATCTGGAAATCTCAAGAACCGAATATTAAAAAAAAAATAAAAGGACATAATCTTCTTATCTTCAGTTATGCATGAGAAACACCAGAATCTTCTGCCTTCTAAATTCTAATACAAAGAAGAAGAAGAAATATAACATTATAATTAATTATAATACAGTTAAAAGTCATAATTATCCCATAATGCAATTATTTTATTTTTATGGTATTGTAATATATAGTTCATATATAATAGCATTTAATAAAATAGAATAGTTCAATGGATTAGTCATAAAATGGAGGCATGTTTAATGGTTGGCGAATGACAAAAACTCAACATATAAGTCCATCATACTCATAAGCTCAACATCTTCTAAAATTACTTTTATCAGGAATTATTTGCATTAATATGATTTTTTTTTTAATATGTTAGTTCACTTGTATAATTGTTTAATGATGTAATTTGCACAGTTATTAATGTATGTTCATTTTTTTCGTTAAACATTTTTGTTTTAGGAGTTAATAACCAAATCGTTATCCCAACTTTAGTCACTTTATAAATCACTATCTGACACATTTTTTTAAATGATACTTAAACTTTGACACTTATGGCAAATTGCTACCCATTTTTCTATTAAATATAAATGGAAAATGTCATAACAGCACATGACTAGTCCATAATTTAAAAAATATATTACTTTTTAATAACACAAACAAAAATAGAGAAGTTTCAAAAATAAATGGAAAATTAATAGGGAAAATATGATTTTTTTTTTAATTTATATTTTTTATTGAAATATAAAATAAACCAAAAATAATAGTTAATTATTTATATATATTCAATAAAAAATATATTAAAATTCATATTCTCTCTATTAATTTTCCTATTTTTTTTAAAAAAATTCTAGTAGTTTTAATTTTTTTTGAATTATAGATTAATCATGTGTGACCATGTCATTTTCCATTGGAATTTAACGGAAAAATTAAACGAGGTAGCATTTTCCCCCCGAAAGTACATGTAGTAATTTTTTAATAAGCAAAATTCGGGTAGCAATTTGCAAAGTGACCAAAATTCGAATTTTTTCAAAAACTGTTTAGTTTAGAAAAAATATTTGAAAAAGTGTATATCGAAATTTTTTTTTTAGAAAAGTATGCATACGCGCGACGCGCCTATTCAATAGGCGCATCCCAGGGGTGCGCCTACTGCCTAAATTTTTTTTTTTTTCGCAAAAACACCGGTCTATCAGAAACCACGTTGATTTTAAGTCTGCTTATGGTTTTCCTCCTAAATAGAAATTGAGAGATAGTCTCACGCGTATTCATAGGTCCAAACTACAAATTTTCCAACTTGTTCTGAACAACAATGAAACAAAGTTGTTTATTCACAAGTTTCTGAATGAGACTTTTCTTCAGATACACTAGGTAGTTTGACATTATCAGGCATTACTCCTGCAAAAGAGCTCTTTGGGGTTACTTTAGGTTCCTGTCCTAAATTTTCCAACTTGTTCTGAACAACAATGAAACAAAGTTGTTTATTCACGAGATTCTGAATCTTCCGAATATCTTCTGTCGTACGGTGAGGACAGAAGAAAACTGATCCCCTTCCAATGGTTAGGAAGGGTCTTGGATCAAGAGGACAGAAGATCAATTTGTTAACAAAAGGGTCTTGGATCAAGAGGACAGAAAATCAATTTGTTAACAAACCACCGAGATGATTGTCTCACGCGTTGCTTTATCCCAGTATTCACAAGTCCAAATTCCTCTACGCGCACCAAATTCCTCCATGTATGCTTTTTTTCCTACTATATGCTTACTTTTTGAAAAACATCTGATTTTGAGCCTGTTTATACGGTTTTCCTCCTACATAGAAATTGAGAGATAGTCTCTCCAATTAAGAAGAAAGGAAGTTCTCAGAAGTTAAATACTTTAGGTTCCTGCCCTAGATTTTCCAACTTGTTCTGAACAACATCCGCGAGGTAAAACATTGAAACAAAGTTGTTCATTCACAAGTTTCTGAATGAGACTTTTCTTCAAATACACTAGCCAGTTTGACATTTTCAGGAGGAAAACCATTTCTTCTTAGAACTTCCTTTCTTCTTTACTGGAGAGAGTATCTCTCAATTTCTATTTAGGATGAAAACCATAAGCAGGCTTGAACTCAGATAAAAAGCTATAGTCATTGGAGAAGCTTTACAAGATATTCGGAAGATTCAGAATCTTGTGAATAAACAACTTTGTTTCATTGTTGTTCAGAACAAGTTGGAAAATTTAGGACAGGAACCTAAAGTAACCCCAAAGAGCTCTTTTGCAATTATCTTCGTGACAGTTCAATGTGACGGAATTTAACCTCATTCACAACCAAAAAGGAAGTACCAATCAAGAAAAATGGAATTTGTTAGATGGGGATCGAGTAATCTCATCGAGTTTCTCAAATCGGTTGGTGTAGAGACGCATGATTAGATCTCTCAGCAAGATGTTGGAGCAATTATAGCGCGGTATATCAATGACAACAAACTGAATCACCCTACGAAGAAGAGAGTAGTTTGTGATGAAAGACTTCAATTTCTATTTAGGAGGAAAACCATAAGCAGACTTAAAATCAACGAGTACACTATGCAGAAAATCAAGAGTCTTCAGATGCCGAAGAAAAAGGCAGTGGAAACCCCAAAGAGCTCTTTTGCAGGAGTAATTCCTGAAAATGTCAAACTAGCTAGTGTATCTGAAGAAAAGTCTAATTCAGAAACTTGTGAATAAACAACTTTGTTTCATTGTTGTTCAGAACAAGTTGGAAAATTTGGAGGAAACCCTGTGAATACTGAGATAAAGCAACGCGTGAGCATCTGAAGAAAAGTCTCATTCAGAAACTTGTGAATAAACAACTTTGTTTCATTGTTGTTCAGAACAAGTTGGAAAATTTGTAGTTTGGACCTATGAATACGCGTGAGACTATCTCTCAATTTCTATTTAGGAGGAAAACCATAAGCAGACTTAAAATCAACGTGGTTTCTGATAGACCGGTGTTTTTGCGAAAAAAAAAAAAATTTACGCAGTAGGCGCACCCCTGGCGTGCGCCTATTGCAGTAGGCGCATCCCTAGGACGCGCCTACTGAATAGGCGCGTCCTAGGGATGCGCCTACTCAATAGGCGCGTCGCGCGTATGCATACTTTTCTAAAAAAAAAATTTCGATATACACTTTTTCAAATATTTTTTGAAAAGTGAATAGTTTATGAAAAAGTTCCCAAAATTCAGATAACAATTTGGTTATTAATCACTTTTTTGTCAAAATAACAATTTTACCGCCCTTATGATTATGCCCATCTCTTTTTTAACACAAAACACATGAATCAATCCCTTAAAATGGAATCAAATATGAATTCAGACTCATAAATGCAATTCTGTGTTTAAATTCAAATGGAGAGCTGCATTTCTAGGTTCGATTTTAATAATAATAAAAAAATGGTTTGAATTCAAAACTTCTACTTCAATTCCAACTGAGAACTACATTTTTGTATTGAATTTGAATTTACAAATGGAGATTTGAGTTCGAATTCAACTCATAATGCCTTTTAGGGTTGAAATCAAACTCAAAACTACACTTCTAGATTGAATTCGAACTCAAATATGCATTGTGGGGATTTTATTTAGTGTTAAAGATGAATTTGTTTTATTTTTTGTCATTTTGACATATTTAATGAAAAAAATACACATAATAATAATAAGGGTTCAAATAACCATATGAGTTGGATAAATAATAATATAAACAAACATGTAGGTTCATTTGAGCTATTTACCCATGAAAAAATAACCATACATATACATGCCCATGCCCTAGTTAGATATGTAACCAAATAAAAACAATTGAAACGGAAATTCTATACAATATTGGTCAAATTTAAATTATGGTCCCTCCCTAATTTGATATTTTCTCTCATTCTTTATTGTTCGTTACTATGTAATGATAATGCATTTCCTAGGCAGATCACTCGAAAGAACGCTCCCCGACCCTGCCCTCACATTCGGGAACTTCACCGTCAACTCGTCGCAATACACCATCAACGAAAGGTGGGTCGTCCACCCCATCTCTGACTTGAAAGTGGCCAGCATCGTCAATGCCATCTCAAACTTAACAGACCCACCCTCCCTCTCTTCACCGATCGCTGTCACAATCCACTCCGGTGGCTGAAGCTGATTGGCCATCGTGTTCTTCACCTGGATCGTTGACGTGGCATTCGTGCCTAGAGACATGGGTTGGACCATGCTGGATGACAAGTAGTTAACCATGTTGCCGTGGTACATGTAAGCCTTGATCCTATCAAAGTTGGCCTTCTGGTTAGGGTTAGGGTTGTGCACCGACATGCTGGCGTCCCAGTTTCCTGCTAAGACGCCGTTGGTGATGTTGAAGTTGGTGACGGAGAAGGAAGTGAGGTGGTACTCCGTGAGCATGGGTCTGAAGAGGATGAAGGTGACGATGCTGAGGAGGCACGACACGATGATGACTATCAAGATAACCGTGACAACGCCTCGGATGAACCCTTCGAAAGAGGACTGGCGAGGGACTGAGCCTTGAGGATGGTGCATGTAAGGCTGAGGAGGAGGATGCTGATATGGGTTGGGGCTAGGGTAGTATCCCGTGGCGGGAGGGTATGGGTACGGGTTGTAATTGGGCGGGTACGGTCCTGCAGGAGGTTGGCTGCCTGGGACGGGCGGTGGGTAGCCCATCACGGGCGGGTAACCCATCGCGGGTTGTGGAGGAGCTGAGTGGTAGTTTTGTTCAAGCCCTCTATTATTAGGGTTAGATTCGGGTTCAGGGTGTTGTGCAGAGGAGTTCCCTGCCGGACCACTTTCATCATGTCGGTCGCCATGGTTGGAAGTAGACATCGTGTCTCCTCTCCGATCTCCTTTGCTCTGCTTCGCTTCCACCCCTCTCCTTCCTTCCCCACCTTGAAATGGGAGGGTGAGGAAGGAAGGGAGGATAGAGAAAGACAAGGTAGGAGATGTAAAGAGAGAGAATTTCAACCAACTAAAACAGAAGGAAGATGATGGGTGGTAAACGGCTCATTCGTAGGTAAACTTTTGTTTTTCTTCCAATAATTCGTAGGTAAATTCGGTGTTAACAGAATGTACTCTTTTAATGATAGATTTTTAGACAAGACAAAGTACTAAATTAAGAAAAATATTATAGGAATTTTAATAAATAAATGATGAGAACGATGATGAGCCAAACGAGACTATTCTAGGGTTTAATTGGGAAGCAAGAAACTACGATTATCGTATAGTGTTGGTCATAATTTGCAACTGACTTAAGTCCGAACGATTATTGTTTCAGAGCTGATTAATGGCATCCATGCACGCTTCGAAATCCTCATATATATAGCCTCTGCACAATATCACAGTGAGCTTTTGATCATACAATACATGAAATTTGCAGAAATCAGACCGATAGATTAGTGATAATGATGGCTAATCAGCTTAAATTGATTCCACTATCGATTATTGCGCTCAAATGATCCACTTTTCACTTTTCGTGGAAGGCAAGCAATTCAAACTATTGATACATAGTTAGCAGTATATATCTGTTTCTCCACTACTATACAAAAAGCTAAACTGCAGAACAGTCGAAAATTCTCTTTAGTGGTGTGATCTGTAAATAACATGAACTTTATGGCCATTTCTGATCAACTGCGTTCGATCTACCCAAAACCCTAAACCAAAGGAATTAAGTAATCAAAATGGCCGCCTTTTTCTCAGATAAGGAGCGAGGAGTGACCATGGCAGTCTCGAGGGCTGAGAGTCGGTAGTCAAAGGAGAAGATAATAGATGTTGGATCACGTTTTTCGGTAAGACTTTTTCTGGTGCATTCCAGGTCGGTTTCCTTAATGCTTCCTTAACCTGTACAGAAAAAAAGTTCGAGAGTTCCCGTTGTTTTCCATCCGACGATCAAGTGTATGGAGTCAAGTGTGTAATCTTACATTGGTTTAGAATGAAGATGGGTGAGAGTATTTATAATCCTCACCCTTAACCTAACTTGAGTTAAACCTGACCATGGTCATCCCAGGTGTCACTTAGTTAACTAAGCATGGTCATGTCTTGAGCCCTGTGATGTCTGTTGTCCTGTGCATAGTACCCTTATTTTTCGGACCTTTGTCCCGGCATGCTTGTATGACCTAGAGTCTTGTGCTGCTTGTGTTGTAAGAGGAATAAGGTGAGATCAACTTCCAATTGGGTGGGCCTCTAAGGCGCGCTCCTATACTGCAGTATCCAGGGTCTTGGCTTAAAGCTGTTGCTGGACTGAAGTGAATATTGTATCCTAACTTCGTGGTGGGCGCGCCCTTACTGTATCAAGGGCAGCGCCATCAACTATTCTGAATCGGGTCAGTCTTTATCCAGGATATTCGATAATATGCCGACTACTACCCAACAGTCTCCTCTTTCTTTTACGTTCTCCATTGTCTATGGCAGTCCCATGATCTCTCCAGGACAGCATTTCGAAATTCATTCTGTGAAGCAATTTTGCTGTCCGAAGCAATTTTGCTGTCTGGAGCTGATGAGATTCCGACAGAGGTGTGGTTTTGGATTTCCGACAGTGATGCATGTGGCATGGAACAGCAGTTATTTCTTCAGGTGGAAACAGATCCGAAGATAGCGTAGCCGTACGTAAGACAGACTTGTTCCTTCACGTTTCTCACGCTATTAGGTGTACCATTGCATGGCCACACCCAAACTTTAACTGCTTTAATATATCGTCCCTTAGCTTTGAGTAAGAATAACTTACACCTCAAACCTTGAATTGGTTATCAATAGTCAGGCAGCTATTTGATTGTTGGTCAACCACAAAATATTTACCATTTTTACATAACCATCTTCGTCCCAAACAGTATGTTACAGTCTTCTTCCTCAAGGTGATATTAAAAAATTGCAAACTATTTACTATTTTGACATAACCATGTTTGAGTAGCCCAGATAAATGAAAGTTAAAAAGTAGAAATAAAAAACCAAAACAACATACCAAGAAGCATCCATTGCTCCAACTTATAGCAACAATCTCCTTAAAATGGACAATTTGCTATCAATTATTCACCCAAAATCAAACACTACGCAACCAATAGCAAAAACACCATGTTACCAATAATATTACACCACAAACGCTACGTAGCACTAGCAGGGGTGGCGGCCACTGCCGGGAGCATAAGCGGCTCGGTCTCCATCACCTGGAGCAAACCACTCGCAAGCCGCCTCGTCAAATCCTCTACAGAAACCTTGACCACATCCCTCCTCATCCCACTCCCAATATCCGCTGCATACCTGCTCGCGCAGTATACCCCGACAGCCGTCACCGCCATGCCGTACACATTGGTGGTGACTAGGCGAAGTGGACTGGACAAGACAGCGGCAAGGGGACCACCGACGATCGACACCGCCTGCCCACCCTGCCCAATCCCCCTCTGGTCAAGCACAAGGAGACCCGTCTTGCAATAGATGGCAAAATCCTCGCAGTTGTTCTTGAACACGTTGTAGCACCCGAACCCATTTTCAAGAAGGTATTTTGCACGGTGAACCACGAGCTCCTCAGAGTCTGCAACTGCCAGTGTGCAGGTGCCGCCACGGGCCCGGGCAAGGAAGTGGGCTGGAGCGACGGAGTATTGGAAGCGGTAGAGGGTCCCACCTGAGAGGAAGCAGTCCAGGCAAGAGAAGATGACGCCGTGGTCGAGCTCTGAGGGAGTGCATGTCGAGCAGGGGAGTCTGGATCGGGAGGGACCTGAGCTGACCAGAAGGATGTCGAGGAAGGTCCCTGTCCCGACTTCTTGTCCCCGCCTTGTGAAGTGGATCACTTTCCCATCTCCGACATAGATACCTAAGAAAGATTGCAAGATACAACAATCAAATTGGATTGAGCAGATCGAAGGCTGGATTCTCAATGACAAGTTTAGATTTTCGGCATTAGAATTTGATTAGCATCGACTATTATGAACATAAATAGCCAAAACATTGCGACGATAATAGGTCAAGTTATAATTTTGCTTCAGTAATTGGTCAGGGGTAGGACAAGACAGATCTTGCACTATCAATTTATGAACAGAAAGTAAGTCATTGAGTTATTTCGACAGGAAGCTTGCGAATCAAGCGACTGGTAACAGCGGATGATTGATTTTGCACAAAGGCGACTGCTTAACTTAGGATCTTGCTGGCTTGTCAACTTTAATCTGATCTATAGTAATTTCATCAGACATTCACAATCAATTCAAATGAAAGAATCGCTTAAACATGAAAATCAAAACTTAGGCTAGAGTTTGATTCCAGCAGAGAGAGAAGAAGAAAAACGAACCATGGTGAGCATAGATATAAGCAGTCCTCCACGAATAGATGTGATCCCCAGGGTTGAGGCTCTTCCGATCAACCCTGCCATCGATTCATATCCAAATCAAAACACTAAAATCGAAACACATCGAAATTCGACGCTAAAAAAGGCATCTTTTGAAGAAAAACTATGAGATGGAGATGAACCTGTTGGAGAGGAGTCCCATCAGTCGCCCTCTCTTCGTATCTCCGTCCGCCCCTCCTTTCGCTTTTCTTCGGGATAGGAATTCGATGCGTCTGAGAATAGAGAGGCAGGAGGAAGAAGAAGAACCTGGGAATCCGACTCGCCGCGTTAAATTTGAGTTGGGAATCTAGTTCCCGAAACGAACCAGGTTAATGACGGTTATGCCCTCTCTCTACCTTTCCCCTTCTTCCGTGCTGCTGATTTCTCGATCTCCTTCGTGGTTAAGAAAAACCGACAGACATCTGGCAACATACAAATGCACGTGGCGTGTTGGCGTACGGTGGCGGGCCACCCCAAGGTGGCGGCTGAGGAATGAGTTCATATGAATTTGGCTCTCGTCGGTTCCTCTCTTCCTCTAATCATCACGTTAACTAGAGAAGAAGCCAACAAGAGACCAACAATGTTGTCGGGTCCTTGTGTTAGTTCAGGGTCCTATTGGGCCTCATTGACATAGGTTGGTATGTTGGACCGAACATTTTTCTTTTAATTAATAGACCAATCATTTCGAGTGTTGATACTCATATATATATAAGCAAAAAGACTAGTAAGTAAATTATTTTCATGGGAAGCTGAAAGACATGCATGGATGTATGTATTTTTGGATTCATGGTGGTGGTGATGATGATGATTGATGGTCAAGGGAATTTAAGTTTAAGATATGGCCCATCTTTCTGAGACACCAGCATGCGACATCGATATAATGCATCCATCAACGCCCCTATCTTATGTTTCACATCTACCCTACTTCTAGTGTGAGCAAATAACACTAGTTGGACTAAAATTCCGACAAAACTGGCTCGAGATCGGTTAGGATCGAGACCGAGCAGTCAGGTTTTTTCCTCCAAAGTTGGGTTCGGTCTCGGGCTCGGGCTTTATCCCGATTATGACTGGCCCGGATCGAGTTTTATTAAAACTTAACATTTAATCATTTATATTGACATTTTTCCATATCCATGTTTGTGGTCAAGATCAACTTTCATGATGCTGCAACGAAGATTTGAATTATACAAGAAGAATGAGCACACTTAATATGGTATATTTGAGTTCATATTGTTATAAAAATGAAGTTTTTACTGAAAATTTCGGTCTAATGCCGAGACCGGCCCGAGTCAAGCAAGACCGACTCGGACGGATTTTTTATATTGAAATCAGTCTCAGTCCTCCACAGGTGATGACCAAAATTTCAGGTCGGACTCGGTCTTGCCAAAAAGACTAGGCCGGCCCGCCCAAGTTCACCCCTACTACATAACTCCATATTTTATTATTATTATTATTATTATATTTAGAATAATAGTAATGTATAAATGGACAAGAAAAATACCCACATGATGAATCTTGGGTACTAAATTAAATCAAACCGTTGTCACTCTTCCCTCCTTTTTCTTTATTTTATGGTTCGTTTAATCCATTATTAGCAATAGTATTGGAAATTTGGAATCATAATAAATAAACCGTCAAAACCAAATACCTATCTTCTTCAGAAAGGCAATAGCATAGAGTGGTGTTTTCTTTTTCCTCATTAACTTTAGCTTGGCAGAGTGAGTGGATCTTCAAAAGAAAAAGTTTCCACATTCATTCAATGTTCTTATTATCTCTCTAACAAATAAATGGATTTGTATAATACTATAATACATATGTGTACATTGCCAAATATAGTTAGAAACTATATATATATATATATTATCCAATCTTATATTTCCTCCCTTGAGATAGTGCAAACGAAGAAGATAGTGAGGGAGTCGTACTAAAAAAGTTCAAAAGTCACAATCCCACACTTTCTTTCTCCTTAGCAATTAATATTGCTGAAATGGACAGTGACACGTTAATGCTGTACATTAACACGTTATTAGTTACCTTCCGAAACCCAGCTACGTAAGTACGAACGATGCATGCATCGTGAATTGCCGAACATATATATAATAATCCTAACGTAAAGTGTGTACTTGTAGAGACATGAATTAAATATCTTAGATTATGTTTTGGAATAATATCTGTCTGTCTGTCTCTTATATTTTGAAGATAAAATACTTATTCGTGGGATTTAAGTTGATGAGTGTAACACTTTCCAATCCAACGAAAAGTTGATGGGTAGTCTGCTGTTTCCTCATGCAGAAACTCCTAAACACAAAATGTTATCATTTTCCCCGGAAAATACCAAGTCAAAGATAGATTGTCGGTGACGACTTTGTATTGATGGACAGATGATCATTATTATTAATCAAATAGATATATGGATATATTATCTTATGGGTTAAATACCAATGAGCTACCTGAACTTTGAACATTTTGTAACGAGCTACCCGAATTTTGAAAATTCAAAATGAGTTACCTCAACTTTAAAAAAGGTTCAAATGGCTACCTCCGTTTAATTTTTGACAATTTTATGACTACTTTCCGAGGAATTTCCGTCAACAATTGACGGAAAATTGGACGGATGTAGCTATTTGCATCTTCTTCAAAGTTGAGGTAGCCCGTTTTGAATTTTCAAAATTCGGGTAGCTCTTTGCAAAACGTCCAAAGTTTATGTAGCTTCCGGTTATTTAACTCTTGTTTTACATGTATAATAATTATTATTTTATTAATTAGGTTTTGAATGTAGACAGAAGAGACACGTCTGTCTCTAAGTTTAAGCCATCATTTTCTTTGCTTTTCCGTTATCCTCTTCCAATTATTTATCAAGTGGATTAATTATTCAAATCTTCTATTCTTAACTATAATCACGCAACTAATTATAACAAGGGTATTTGTTTAAGGACAATAATCACAAGATAGACAGAACCCTAGGTCCCGAGTAGATGTAATGAATCTAGAAAAGGAGAAAACGGGTCATTTTCCGATAAAGACAGTCCCGACCCAGCTGGCTATCTACTAGCGTCTACTACAGACTACAGTTTTTCGATCAGAAAAAGAAGGGTGGGTTTGGCATGTGACTTCTGCATGTGCCACGTCTCTGCTGACGTGTCCAATCATGTCTCTGACGAGTGATGACAGTGACAATTTTGGAGCTTAAAATCTAAGTTTAACAACTAACCCGTTACCCAACTTTCACTGCTTTATAAATTGCTATTAAAGATCAGCTAACAATTTGTAAAGTATTTAAAATTGAATAATAATTTGGTTATTAACCCTAAAATTTATCTAATTAGCTAATTGATTTACTTTACCAAAAAAAACGTTACTTGATCTAACTACTAGTGTGTAGGGGAATCAACTACATTTGACTAAGCCTAATTATCTCTCTTAACTTTTTGTTTTATGTACATTTAATTCTAAAAATATATTTATTTTTATTTTAACACTTTAAATTCTTGTATTTATCTCTTCTGAAAAATAAATTATTTAACTGTTTACTTTTATACTAATTTTTATACCCACTAAACTATAAATTGCTATTAAAGATCAGCTAACAATTTGTAAAGTATTCAAAATTGAATAATAATTTGGTTATTAACCCTAAAATTTATCTAATTAGCTATTTGATCTACTTTACCAAAAAAAAAAAACGTTACTTGATCTAACTACTAGTGTGTAGGGGAATCAACTACATTTGACTAAGCCTAATTATCTCTCTTAACTTTTTGTTTTATGTACATTTGATTCTAAAAATATATTTAATTTTATTTTAACCGTTTAAATTCTTGTATTTATCTCTTCTGAAAAATAAATTATTTAACTGTTTACTTTTATGCTAATTTTTATTCCCACTAAACTATAAATTGCTATTAAAAATCGGCTAACAATTTGTAAAGTATTCAAAATTGAATAATAATTTGGTTATTAACCCTAAAATTTATCTAATTAGCTATTTGATCTACTTTACCAAAAAAAAACGTTACTTGATCTAACTACTAGTGTGTAGGGGAATAAACTACATTTGACTAAGCCTAATTATCTCTCTTAACTTTTTTGTTTTATGTACATTTAATTCTAAAAATATTTTTATTTTAATCCTTATTTATCTCTTCTGAAAAATAAATTATTTAACTGTTTACTTTTATACTAATTTTTATACCCACTAAACTAAACTTTTGGCTTTGTTCCTGCTAGGTGGTTGGGTGGTTCGCACCCATGACCCAAGTGTACCAAAGGTATGAAGCAAAAAAAAGTGCGGGCTAAAATTAAAATATAAGCAAATAATTAAATTATGATTCAAAAAATTCATAACAAATATATTATATTTTTTAAAATTAATTTTACAACGTTCAAAGTTGATCCTCATTCTTTCATGCCTCCATCTTTGGGTGTACCCGAGCGGCGACTCACGGGTCATGGTTGTAACCCCACTTGATGGGAACCATATCACAATTCTAGGCTTCTCTCCCAAACAAGGACATGAACCATCTGAGTGGGGATGTTTGGTCCTAGCTTAGTGATCTAGATTTTGAAACACTTAGGGTAGTTAATTTGTATGCATATTTTTAAACATTATTTCATGCATTAAAAAGGTGAAATATAGATTTTATAACTTAAATATTTACTTGGATCTTTCCTTTACTTTTTAGTATTTATGACAGGTTTGATTCGCAGAATAGATAAAAAAATATAGAATACAAATTATGCATTTCACTAATTATTTCGCGAATTATAATTCTATGGAATCAGAATTCTTAGAGATATAGGAATATGTATTCCAATGGAAAACTTCTAAATTGTTATTCATATAGAGTTATATATATTCAATTGACCAAAATAACATTCACTCTTAATTATTTATTTATATTTTATTTTAATTTAATTATTTATTTATATTTTAATTAATCACCATGTTATTTTATTTAATTATTTTGTAATTTAATTAATTAAAGTTTTTAATAAAATTAATCTTAATTTTAAGCTTTTTAAATTAATTAATATTTTTTTGTTATAAAATGATTGTATTATATATTATACACATTGAAACAAATAGTATACATGTTATTTTTATTTTATTTTTATATATCATAATACAAATTAAACATTGGAATTATATATTAATTTTCATTTCAATCAATCAACCAAACAACTATCATATTATTATTTCATTTTTCTTATTCTTATTTCGTATTCTAATAATCAAACGCACAGTTAAGATTTAAGTGAAGTGTATTACCAAATGTGCATGGCATGATGACGTAAGATTTTAGTGAAGTGTATTACCAAATGTGCATGGCATGATGACGTAGACAATATCCCATGTCTTTTCTTTATTGGAAAAGTCCAAAAACTATACAAAGAGTAAATTAAAGTAGAACATAAAACAAAATTATATTCGTATTCGAGATTTTCTATACAAGTAAACTATATAGTACGTAGATAACATAAGCTATTTATTGTCATATATGGATTAAATATTTATGATTAATAGAATAAAACATAATAAAAAGGAAGAGTTCTTCAAAAAGGGACTCTACTCTTATTGGTAGCTTTCTTGACTTGATGGACACGTGGGACCCGTGGATTCGTAGAGTTACACGCCTCCATGAAAACAAAAATCATAAAGTGTGGTGGGTTTTGATTGGACGACAGGGTCCCACCAGAAAAGAAGAAGGCAACAGCGAATCCTAGTTAAAGAAGTAAAAGGGAGGGGGGCGGATAAGGTAGGGGTCTGTTTGGTTGACGCGTACACAGTAGGGAGTTTGCGGTGGGGACCATATATTTTTAGTGAACAAAGGTCCAAACGAGACTTAAGAGAATTTATTTTCCAGAAAAATAAAGACCATTTAATAATTATGCTATGAAATTTTAATTTATGAGAAGTTAAATTCTGCATCATTTCTCACTTTACTAAATTTAGTTGATGATTGGCATCTATGTGGCGTCCACATCATCAGTAATATAACAAAGTACTAATATACATTAAAATAAAAGAACATTATAAAAAATGTACATAATATAAATAAATCACAAATGGTCAAGTTCTGATTTTTAATTTTATTTATGTTGTGTTTATTTAATTTACCTATATTTTTAGTTATCTAGTTTAATGCCACTTAATGTTTTACTATGTAATTAATGATGTATCTCCTAAGTACTAACACACTTAATTTTGATGGTCTCCACTAGTTGTTAGTTTAATTTATTTTAACAATGTTATCCAAATTTTACAGAAAATTACAATTTGTAATTTTCATATAATTTATTGATAAATGATAATAAAGACATGCACACGGGTATTACGTATCCAATTTAAGAAGTAAATTGGATTAAACTAATAAATTGTAAATTCATCTAATCTATTATAAATTTCTTAAAAAATTAATTTGCAAAATAAAAAATAGTGAAACTAATAAAATAAAATGTTAGCTTTTGTTCCCATTTAAGAAGTACATTGGATTAAACTAATAAATTGTAATTTTATATAAAGTAACTTAACAGATTGTTTAAAATGTATACTATAAAAAGTAACAAAAGATCCACAATTTAACTTAATAGAAAGTGGGTACAATTTTTGTTGTTATGGTGTGCAATTTAAATTGATGAACTTGTAGCTATACAAAACTAATCATCATTATGAAGTTAATTGCAATATAGTTTATAATTAAATAATCATGGAAAAGCTAATGATAAGTAAAATCTCCTTTTCTTATTTTAACTTTTTTTTTTGGCCAATTTTCTTATTTTAACTAAATAGTTTTCTTACTTTGCAATTTTAAGATAGTACAAGGGCTAAATAACTGACACAAAAGTCAAGGATAAAATTTACTTTTTCACATGGATTTCGGTGGAGCTGACACGTGGAGACTCTGATGTGGGGCTAGTCCTCAGGCGTGCAATGGGCGTACGAGTTACGACGTGGGTGTTTTTGGACCCTTCTCTATTCGGTGTGAACCGATATCGTTTTCTCTTTTTATTCTTCAATGTTTTATTATCGAAAATATGAAAAAGAAAAAATTCAAATGATTATTATAGTATTGTAAAAATAATCGTAAAATAACGTTACATGTGTCAAAACGTGTCACGAGTCAATTCATGGGTCAGGTCGACATTGAGTCGTTTCATATATTCTCTGACTCAAACACGACTCGTGTAATAGTATGAATCAACTTTTGAAACACAAACCTGACCCGTAATAAATGGTAAGGATTGAGTCAGACTGATTCGTTCGACTTCCATGACCCGCAGGCCAGTCTGATCCGTTCGACCCATCATTTCAATAAAAACTAAAGAAATACTGAAATATATAAATGAGACGGGTTATGAGTTGACACGTGGGTCAAGTATTCAGACTCAAACTTGACCCGTGTTTTCACAGGTTATTCATGGATCGTGTCAAAATGACTCATGGGTCAAAAACTCTTACCTAAACACGATCTGTGTTGGCGTATCACCAACGAGTTGAATCAGATTTTGACACCCCAATATGATGTATCAAGTCTTCTAAAAAAATAACTCTGGTAATTAATTTTATTTTTCAAGATGATATTATATAGTCTAATTTATTACGAACTATGTGTAAAGGAAAAACATTTTTGAAAATATATAGTAAAGTAATGCGTATTTAATTGCAGAACTGAGAGTGATAATAAGAGAGCGATAAATCTCGTTGTCACAGAATGATAGTTCTCTAATGCTACTTACCTCAAATTGCAAAAAAATCTTATAAAAAGTAAAAAGATAAGTTTCAAACAAGTGAAAAATATAAATTAAAAGCAAACAAGTTTGGCGGAAATAAAGATCGGCTTTTTTTAACCAAATAAAAGGAATGGGCTAGTAGTAGCGACCCTACCCTATTTCCATCCCGCTATGTAATGTCCGAGATTTCAGGGGTATCGTAGTTTTCTCTCTGAGCAACCAGCACTTGCACTGACCTCGTCAACGTAGCCCCACTGACAGCCTAGAGTTGAGAGGTCAGCCCTTCAGAGTTCAGACACCAGTTGACCATTTCCCATGAGCACTAGAGGAGAATCGAACTCGTGACCCTGGAGTCTAACCACTTGGGAGTCAGTGCTCTCAACCTCTAGATCACAACTGCTGATAGTAAGATCGGGTTAATTATTTTTTTTTGACCAAATAAACTCGTTTCATTGATTCGAAATTAAACGGGGTGACATAACGTCACAATGTTCATGGTTACAATCCGTAACTAAAATAAAGATAAGTGGGAGTGGGAGATCGGGTTAATAATTTGTATTAGTTAGTTTTTTTTTTAAAGTAATGCGTATTTGACTAACACGTATTATATAACTAACTGTTGTCAGTGCGTTGACGAGCCCACAAAGAAAGAATAATAAAATGACGGATGGGCATATACTCTTGTTTACGGTTTTACCCCTCGAAATCATGATGACGACTAATCTATCTATCTATCCAATCAAGTCGTGCCAAAAGTTCTACCTAACGTTTTCTCTTTTCACAAAGAGATAATGTGAGATACCATAAAGTACATATATATATATATATAAACATAAATAAACATTACCATTTCGTTTATTTTGTCAAAAAAAAAAATATTAAAATTGTAGCTATTTGATAACCCATGGGATATTATACTTCAACTGTGAAAAAAAGAGAATAAATGCAAAAGAATATAGGAATGTATGAATGGAATATATACTTCTTCATTTAAAAATAGATAAACAGCCTTAATGCACATATATATTTACTTATATTTTATTTGCTCTACCTATTATGTTGTTATTTGTACTACCTATATTGTTATTTACACTCATATATTTTAATATGTTATTGTTGGTTTTAGGATAATGGGTCGCCCATAAGTGGGAGCCCATTTACATAAGCCCAGTTGTGTATCTGGCCTTAAAACCTATCCCTCTATATATCAGTATATATAGGGGTGCTCAGGGTTTGGAAAACCTAATGATGATGATGACAGTGATGCCCTGCCGCCCTACAGTTTAGACAGAGGTGAGTAGCTGTGGTATTATAGGTCATTGCCCGTCAAACCGTGGCGTGTCCTCCCGTCCGACAGACCGTGATCCCAACCTCAGGCAGATCCGCTTCCGCTTCCGTTAAGGCAATCGTTCAGGGAGGTAACTTAATTATGTGTTATGTTGTACCTTAATCGATTGCATGTTTTGTACATCAATTTCCAACATTGGTATCAGAGCCATAGTAGGTTGGTTTCCGAATTGTCGGATTTAAAGAGGAAAATCCCCACGGCGTCATCGTGACCGCGACGGGATTGAAATCGGGAAAAGCAGCCCCATCGAGGCCGAAATAGGGGCGGCCGCGGCCTTCGTGGCCGCAGCTCGGCCCCTACTGGCCACGCTCAGGTCGGCCGCAGCCACCGTGGCTGCGGCCGCGTTCGGCCCAGGCCGCAGCCACCGTGGCTGCGGGCGAGTCCAGGTCGGCCGCAGCCTCAGTGGCTGCGGCTCGGCCTATGCGGCCGCAGCCTCAGTGGCTGCGGCTCGGCCTATGCTGGCCGCAGCCACTGGGCTGCGGCATGGCCTCTGCTGGCCGCAGCTCAGTGGCTGCGGCCAAGCACAGGCGGGGCCCAGCCACGAGGCTGTGGCCTGCGACTGGCCGCAGCCATTGTGGCTGCGGCCAGTCGCCAGCGACCCTAGGGAGGGTCGGCCAGTGGTGGCCGACCCAACCCTGTGGCCAGCCTTCGAGGCTGGCCACCACCATTAATGGCTGCGGGGCTGCTAGGGTTCAAAACCCTAGCAGCTTGCCATCTCCTTCGTAAGGAGATGGCACTGTTTGGACCGGTCTGGTCGGATAAGTTGGACCAGACCGTTTTAAGCCGATCCGGTTGGCTGAAGCTGGCCGGACCGGTTCGGACCGGACTGGTTGGTTGAGTCCGACCGGACCGGTTCAGACCGGTTTGGATGGCTGAGAGCTGTTCAACCCGGTCTGAACTAATTTGGAGGCCTCGGGCCGCCTGAATTGGTCCGAAACAAATTTGGTGCCGATCCTGGATCCTCTGTGGGTCCTAGTGGTTTATTTTTGTCCGGTAAATGTGCCTGGACCCTTTCATAAATAATTTTTGGCTAATTTAATTAATTGTTAGACCAATTTAAATTGTTGGGAGAGCCTTATATTGTTTTATATTGCATGACTGGATAGGTAGAACGCTGTGTGGGTTCCTTGAGTTCCCTGGTTTACTTTGTGTTTTCTGCAGGGTAGATAGTTTTGCCTTACTTTATTTGATTGGCTCTTGACTCCATGACTGGTAGAATTGACTAGGTTGTGATTGTTGAGATCCCAGCATAGTGTGTGAAATTGGTCTAACATGTTAATTACTTTTATTTGTTGAGACTTTAGTCCCTGAATTTTTATTTGTTGATTTTGGTCTCCAAATTTTTATTCATGGTGATTTTGATCCCCAAACTTTGGTTAGGGTGACTTTAGTCCTCAAAGTTTTGAAAAATTACAAATTAGCCCCAAATTAATTTATTTTTGAAAGGTATCAATATATATGTGTGTGTATTGACATGTATGGTTTGTTTCCTTGCTTGCATGTATTAGATTACCTAGATAGGTAGATCTAGTTTTCGCTTAGCATAGATAGCAAACTTTTAGGATTGTCCTTAGTATCCTTTCGGAAGTTTGGATGAGTACGAACTACACCTAGGAAAATGTTCCTGAGTGTGAACCGGTCGGTTAGTCTGCGAGGTTCTCCGAATTTCCTTGAATAATTCTACGACAATTGTTTTATGTAAGAGTCGAACACTTTGGTTTAGTGCGATATGTTCGATTCCGGTCCTTTGTGGACTGTTGGTATAGACTGTGTTTCGATTGATAGTAGTGACTTTAGGGCATGCTTAGAGATGGGGAGTGCTTCTCGGCATAGCTAGGGTTGTCCCCCGGGTTTAAGTATGTTCTCAAGTTTGTCCTATCGGTCTGAGACTTGTCTTTTATATGCAATAGAACATTGTTCCTTGTGTCTCCATGATCCTATTAGAATTTCCTTTAGTTAGAGAAATTAGTCTGCCATGTAGAATATCATCGCTTAGTTGGACAAAGGTCTTAGACTTAATGGTGAGCACTATAAAATCCGGATAAAGCATATAAAAATGGTCCTAAGTAGAAATCCATTAACCCCATCAAGAAGATTATGAAAAGACCCGATTCTGGAATAACGAATCAGCAGAAGACTTTCCGTTTGGGTGGGAGGTTAATGATGTTGAGACGTGCGCCATGATGCTGAGTACGGTGGATGAGTTTGAGCTTATCACACAACTAAAGGGTTATGGGATACTTTGCAGGCTAGAAATGGTTCTATACGACTGCTTAGTTGTGCTCACTCAACATTAAGTTTGATTCATACATGATGAATCCTCAGCACTCCGCGAGATAGTATCTGAGGCATATGGCCAACATGATTGTGAAACTCAAGGAGAACGGTCAGTCAGTGACCGATGAGCAGCAAATCCAGGTCGTAATCCGCTCTTTGCCTAACTCTTAGAAACAGATGGAAATCTAAATAACTCATTCTAAGGCCCTCAATACCTTTGAACACGTTCGAATGCACATTGAGTTGAAGAGGACAAACCCAAGGTCACTGGACCTAAGGTTGAGGTGTGTGTGGCGCCATCCTCTAGACCTAAGAAGAGTCGCTGAAGGCGAAGGAGTAATGCACAACGCGGTGGCGCAAATGCATTGAAGGCAAAGTAGACAAAGACTGAGGTGAACCCAAGGACTCCTCCGAAAACAACACCGCGAAAATGTTTGCGTAAGGCTGAGAAGCCTAAATACAGGAAATGCTCCAACTGTGTCCAGTGGGTACACTTTGTGAATGCATGCGCTGAATCGATCTGACATGAATGTCTTAATGGCTAATCTAGTGAGTTTTGTATTCCTAGTACAGATATGTTGACTGAGTCATGTCCTTTGTGGATTTTGGATTCAGGATCGACAAATCACATAGCCAGGGATCGTGACGTTTTCGTAGAGTACCATAGAGTCCCGCGTGAAATTAGGTGGATTTACATCGACAACAACTTTTGTGTTGAAGTCGAAGGGATTAGAACTTGCGAGCTGCGCTTGCGCGGCGGTAGAGTTTTAGTCTGAAGTCATATCCTCTATGCTCCGCAGATTCGCCGATATGTTATTTCAGTCTTAGGATTAATGAAACTCGGTTTTATATTATCTTTTCATGAATCTTCCGTCCAATTGTTTTTAGGTTCAACTTCGTTTGACTTTAGTATTATTTCTGGTGGATTTATTGTTTCGGATTTGGATTCAGGCAACAATAATAATTTCATGTTTTTCTTCTACTCGCGGATATGTTTGCGATATGAATGAAAGACAAACTAGACTTGACTACAGAGGTCAACATAGAATGCAGCGGCTAGCCCATTGGGGTTTGCTGTCCTACATTCCACAAGTGGAGTCGTCTACTTGTGTAAGTTGTCTATCAGAAAATTCCATCGGAATGCCTTTTTGGTTAGGCACCTAGAGCCGAATTTCCCTTGCAATTCATCCATTCTGATGTTTGTGACCCTCTTAGTGCTAGGGTTCGGCACGGAGCGCAAATTTTCATTACATTTACAGATGATTACACTTGTTAGATAGGAGGGTAAAGGCCCTCCGCCCTGATTGTGGAAGAAGAGTACCTTTCAGCGGAATTTAACGGTTTATGTAATGAAAAGGGATCATTCATCAGTTGGCGATCCCCTACACCCCTCAGCAAAATAGTTTTGCAGAGAGGCGCAACAAAACGCTCCTTAAAATGTTTTGGTTGATATGGTGCAGACTCAATTGCTGATTTCCTTATGGGGAAACGCTTTGGAGACCGATGCCTACATCCTGAACCATGTGCCGACGAAGACGGTTAACTCCACTTCATATGAGTTTTGGACTGGAATAAGTTCTGGACCTTCACCATATGCGCCCATAGGGGTATGCCGCTTACACCCCATGATTTCTCAAATAAGTTTGGGAAAGATTGGACCTAGAGGAAAGAAGAGTATTTTTGGTTACTCTGATACCTCCAAAGGTTATGTGTTTATAGCCGAGCAGGACAGTGGGAGTGTTACCGAGATCGAATCACAAGACGTAACATTTGTAGAGAACGAATTTCCTAAGAAGGGGGAGATTGATTTGGATCGATCTCTATATGAGATTCAAGATCAAGTTGAGCAGACACCTGTTAATTCGAGTGGGAGAGTTGAAACCGCAGATGATGAATCAGTTCGTCGTCTGCCGGATTCATCGCCTGCTGAAGCGAATGAAACAGATTCTTCTCCTGATGATCTTGTTGACAGTGGGAGCATTAGGGATCTCATTCTCAGTGGGAGTGATCATGGTCATACCCTGGTAGTAGTGAGTTGTTAGGCCGTGGGCTAGAACTAAACACCCTAATATCTGACGATATGGTTATTGTGCCGTAAAACGTTAGAGAAACTCTCAATGGAACCTTCTAAGAAGAATGGATGAAAGTAATGGAAGATGAGATGAACACTTTGGACTAGATGGAATCTATAAGGAAGAACGGTGTTTGGACACTGGTCGACCTTCGAGAGGACATAGAGAAATAGAGCTAAATGGGTTCTTAAGATTATGGCTATTGGAGTGAGTCTAGACTTGTAACTGCACTAGATAGATGTTAAGACCATCTTCCTCAATAGTGAGTTAGAAGAAGAGATCTATATGGAGCAGTCTGAATGCTTTGTGCAGAAAGACCATGAGCACTTAGTGTGCAAACTTCACAAATTGATCTATGGTCTGAAACAGTTCGCTATGCAGCGATACCGCAGAGTTCATGATTTGTTCGTGGAAAATTGATTTCTCTTGAAGGATGAGAATCATTGCGTGTACACCAAAATGGTCTGGACCGAACTTTGTGTTTATGATTCTATATGTAGATGACATACTCATAGCTGTAAATAGCTTGGAGTTTCTCACACAGATAAAGGTCTGATTGTCTTCTCTGTTTGGGATGAAGGACATGGGTGAGGCGGCGCACATCTTTGGGATTTAGATCTCGAGAGAACGCTGTAGGATGCAGTTGTGGCTTTCACAGGAAAGCTACATAAACAAAGTGTTGAAAATGTTCAACATGAGTAACTGCGAACCAATTGAAACTCCAGTTTACGTTGATCAACCTCTCAAAATGGATATATGGACCAGATAAATAAATTCTGTAGCTAAGTGCAGTCGGAAGCCTGATGTGCGCAATAGTGTGTACTCGGCCTAATATTTGACATGCAGTCGGCATGGTATATAGGTACCAAGCTGAACCCGGATTGAAGAAATGGTAGGCAGTAAATAGGATCATGTGATATCTTAAGGGCATCGTCATGCTCTCTGCTAGAGACTTGCTAGAGATGCGAGAATCTGTGGATGACTGGGTATAACGATGCGGGCTATGGTGGTGACTTTGATGAGAGAAAATCCACCATGCATTGTGTTAATCGCCATTGAAGCCAAATTTGTAGGTCTTGTATGGACCACTTAGTTGGTTGTATGGCTGAAGAGACTTCCGGATTGATTGCTGAGTCATTGGAGTCGCAATCTCCGTGATATAGAAACCCAAGTATCATAACAAGTCATAGCAAGTAGATATCAAGCGAAAACTATGTTAGAGACGTGGTTAGACACAAGGTGATGAGTTTGAAGTACTTGTCTACGGATGAGATGGTTGTGGACCGTCTCTCCGACCTTGAAGAGGTAGTCTTTAGTGAGGCATGTGTAGTCTCTAGGACTGTGTAGACTTAGTTGATGTACTTCATTGCTTTTATTTCCCATACAATGTTCTTTAACTTGAATTATATTTGAGTATGCATGTTTTCACAGTTTGAGTGTTTTGTGTGTTTTTACTGTGATTGTTTATTGACATATGTCAAAGTGGATTAGATCGCCCTCTCACACGGGTGATAGCTTCTATGCCTTTGTGGCTAGGTGAGGCTGGTGATAGTTTTTAGTTCTGGAAGTCTGTTGGGATGACCGGAAAAGACTTTGTGTCTGGAACTATCTGATTTCGCACTACGACAGATTATGGTCTGTCAATCCACTCAGGGGTTGGATGGGAGTCTTTGTGACTTTTGGTTCGGGTACTTTGTGTGCCTGATGGACATCTGTACAGCATATGGACATATGCTCCATGGGAGAGGAGATATGCTGTAGCGCGCGTTCCATACCGCGGCGCACCCAAATACGACCATGGGTATGACCCGAGATGTGATCTTAACTCGGAGTCGTGTGAGACCCAGAGCTCTTTGTGTAAGAGCCGCGTACGTACCCTCAGTACTCTGAACAGAGACTTGAGGTTCAGTTCAGTGTTTGCTATCTTAGTCCGTGCTCGATGGGCCTTCGACGTATTCCGCCCGGGTCCCGGTTCTAGAAAAGCGAGTTGAATTGTGCCGATGGTTTTGTGGGAAGAGGATGGTCATTATGGGATCTTCTCGATATTGTGTCCACTAGGTGGCCACCAACCGCGGCACCGGCTGCGGTTGTGGGCGCAATACATATATAGGTCTGAAAGATCCTTGTGCGGTCAGACCTGGAGAAAGATTACATGACCAAGGGTGCAGGGCACATTTCCACTGCTGGTGTGGGATCCGCGGGTCGCTACGTATTCTTAACCGGTGCGTAGCACTTTGCTCGTTGTGTCTGTCGGTCGCACGGCTGCCTCCTCGTATGTGACTTTACTGTATAATGAGATTCGTTCTCTTGGTGCTGGCTTGATGAATGAGCGCCCCCCACTTTGTGCGAGTGGGAGATGTTGGTTTTAGGATAATGGGTCGCCCATAAGTGGGAGCCCATTTACATAAGCCCAGTTGTGTATCTGGCCTTAAAACCTATCCCTCTATATATCAGTATATATAGGGGTGCTCAGGGTTTGGAAAACCTAATGATGATGATGACAGTGATGCCCTGCCGCCCTACAGTTTAGACAGAGGTGAGTAGCTGTGGTATTATAGGTCATTGCCCGTCAAACCGTGGCGTGTCCTCCCGTCCGACAGACCGTGATCCCAACCTCAGGCAGATCCGCTTCCGCTTCCGTTAAGGCAATCGTTCAGGGAGGTAACTTAATTATGTGTTATGTTGTACCTTAATCGATTGCATGTTTTGTACATCAATTTCCAACAGTTATTAAATGTATCAATCGTTAATTATTCATCTATTTTTGTCGTTAAATATATTAAAATAATAATTTTATCATATTTTTCATCTTCATATCATTTTTAACACTAAATCTAATTGTAAAATGCATATTTGGGTTGAATTCTAACCCAAAAATGCAGATTTTGGTTGAAGCTGAATCCAAATTTGCATTTGAAGTTGGATATAGTGTTTAAAATGATATGAAAAATAACAAGAAAACAAAATTGTTATTTTGACATGTTTACGATAAAAAATTATGAATATTTAACGGTTGAGACATTTAACAACTTTTAATAGCTAAAACATGCTTATAATAACACTTTCAAAGCGTATGGGTATATTTAATAACTAACACTAAAACATATATGTGTATTGGAATTATTTATTCTTTAAAAATTAATGCCTTTGAAAAGTCAAATGTAAGTCCATTTTGACATCAAATGTTCATAATTCATATATATGAATGTAGATAAGATTGTGGTAACTATTTGAGTCATTTAATTACAATCATTTGGTCACTGATAGAGATGGGTAAAAGTAAAACATTTTTTTTCTTTCTGTTGTATCGTCCTTTTGTCCTTCTAAAAGAAAAGAGTAGATGAGTGAAAAATAGATTTTTTTTTACCATCGTATAGAGGAGTTATGATTAGTGTGGAGGTTAGTGGTGTCAAAAGAGAACTAAAATATGAATGGACGTCATGGATGATTTCCTTAGAAACTTATAGGTTAATATTCACTGTCGTATAATATCCATCACTATGTGCAATACTCATTTTCATCCCACCATCATTTATTAATTATTTATTGCATAAATTATATTTAAAATATGTCCTTCAATTTGTTAGATTTTTAACACTAAATCAATCTTCAAAATATAAATATGAGTTCGAATTTAACTAAAAACTGCATTTTTAGATTAAATTCGAACCTAGAAACGTAATATTGGATTCTATTTCAATAAAAAATTGCATGTATCTGTTTAAATTCAATTCAGAAATGCGATTTTAAGGTCAATTTCAACTTCAACCCAGAACTGCATTTCTAGATTAAATTCGAACAAAAACAAATACACACTTACGTGTTCAATATACAATTTTGTATTGAGATTGAATCCATAACTGCATTTTTCGATTCGAAATTATACCCAAATTTATTATTTAGGTTTGAATTGTGTTTTTGTTTTGAAGAAGATATTAATATAAATAAAAGAACAAAATCGTCATTTTAATAAATAGAAAACGGTAATATTTACATTGAAAAAATGGATAGAAACTAACAATCAATAATACAAATAATAACATTTGACAAATACATAAGTGCACTAAATTATATTAAAAAAATTACAAATAACCACATTAGATAAATATGTGGATACATCCAAACTAATTATCCAATTAATACATGAAGTTAGGAAGCCAACCATGTAATAAATTAGTAGGGACATAAATCAGAAAATTTATTCAGTAGGAGCAATCGAATATTCGAGTAAATGTAAATAGTTGAATAAAAATAAATTAGTGGAAACAAATGTATAATTTATAAGGACTGAATTGAAAATTATTTTTTAAAGTCAAGTTTACCCTAAGTCAAGTTCAAATTATGATATGACATTAGAAAAGTCCCAAATAATAATAATAATTGTCACAAAATCATGCTTCTTTTAGGAGAATGCTATGGATTTGCTTTTGGGTGTTTGTGCAGTGAATACTAATGCAGATGCCGACTTCCTTATGGTGGTTGGGTCCTCTATTTCTTAACTTCATTGCTTTACCTTCAAATTCATATCATTATAGGTCTACCACATAAAATCAAACTTTAATTAATTAAATAAATAGATGCTTGAAAAAAATGAGAAAAAAGCTTGAAAAAGGACAAACAGATATTTAATGATTTAATCGAACTTGAATAATTGGCCCTCTCCCCCACCTCATCTCCTCAACACTCCAGACTAGAGAACAGAATAGGGGGGCCGGCCATACCAGTTACCACACCCTTCTTCACTCATCTTCATCGTCTTCTTCTTCCTCTTCCCCTCACTGCTTTTCTTTAAATAAATAATCTTTGAATTGGGTGGAAGAAGACGTTTCCTCGTTTTTCAGTTGGTTGTATCTTTCGACGCTTCCATCACCCATACGATAAGAAATTTCTTCTTTTTTTAATGAAAGAAATCCACACTGCTCTTTTTGCTGGACTCTGCTGCATCAAATGATTTGAAGAGGGTCAAATCAAGATCATCAACTCACTGGTTCATCTGTTCGCAGGTACCCTAATTGATGTTTCAATGTTGAAGAAGCTTTTGTTCAGAAAAAGAAAATCGTATTGTGTTATAAGGACTTGAGAATCGATCCATTAAATTAATAAATTTAAAGATATATTGGACTTCGGCTTTGCTTTTTTACTTTCTCTCTTCCTCTATCAGATTCAGTTCATCTTCTTCCCTCGCTTTCTCTCAAACTTCACTTTCTTGCTGATTGTCAGGGTAAGGAAAGGATTTGCAGAGCATGGTTAGTTTTTGTGTCTGACGAAAGAAACAGAGCTTTCTCCGTGCTACAGAATTGGACAGGACAGGTGGGTTAGAGCTTTGATGATTATATGACGTTCCACAACTCTCTCTCTCTACATACAACCCAGAACTCAACATAGTGTTCTTCTCATGGAAGTGAAAAATTGCGCTTTTTAATCGCAGATAGATTGATGTTGATGATGATGATGATGAGGGCAAAGCACGTGCAGAGTCGGATCTCCGTCATATCAAGGGTACCTCACCTTCTTCCCATAATAATATTATATTATATATAATCAACTCAATTCCTACTCTGTCTCTCTCACTCGTCTCTCTGCTTCTCTCTCTCCATATCTCTACCCCTTCCTTTTGCAGACATATCTCCATATTTTAATCTTCCCCCCCAAAATACTTGATTTTGACTCTTGGTGTTGATCTAATTTAATTTCTTTTATCAGGGTTAGTCATAGTTCGATCGTAATCGAAACAATATCCAATTGGGTGGATAGAGGATTCATCAAAATCGAATCTTGAAAAAGGTATTGGATCTGTGAATGGAACCACCTCGGTGGAGTTCGTTAGTTATAATCTGATGGAGTTCGTTAGTTATAATCTCTGCTGAACTCTGCTGTCTGTCCTTTTAGTTTGATCGTAAATCCAGAGGGTACTTTTGTCATTTTCTAAGAGGATTCAGTTGCAGCAGCAGCGATGGCGACTTACTATCACCACCAGGGCTCGGAAATTCAAGCGCCAGATGGCCTACAGACACTCGTTCTCATGAACCCTAGCTATGTTCAGTATTCTACTTCCGACGCGCCGCCGCAGACTCCTGCTGCCACAAGCAGCCTCGTCTTCCTCAACTCTGCCGGGGGCGGAACTCTCTCCCACCATCACGCCCAGCAAGCGCCGCCGTCACAGACACAGCAGTTCGTCGGAATTCCGATGTCGGCAGCCTCTCAGGACCCAGGCTCCCATCCCATCCACGTGGCGCACGAGATCTCCCCCTTCCATGGTTTCTTCCCGCGCGTGCAGTACAACCTGTGGAACCAACCCGCCGCTATGGACCCGTCTGGCCGCGAAACTCCACTCTCGTCCCAGCAAGGCCTATCCCTTAGTCTCTCCTCCCAGAATCCCGGAGGCTTCCGGTCGTTCAACAGAACCGATCCACAGCCTCCTCAGGGTTCCGCCAGCGGCGCGGGGTCTCCGTCCTCCGCTTCCGGCGTCAGCAACGGTGTCTCCGGAATTCAGAGTGTGTTGCTCAGCTCCAAGTACTTGAAGGCAGCACAGGAGCTTCTTGAGGAGGTCGTGAATGTTGGAAACGGAATGAAACTTGATTTACCGACAATTAAATCCGATAACCGCATCAGTCCGAACAAGGCCGCCGCCGGCGAGTCATCTTCATCGGCCACTCCACAGCCCAAGGAAGAGGGCTCCTCAAAGAGCGGTGCAGAACTCAGCACCGCCGAGAGACAAGAAATTCAGATGAAGAAGGCTAAGCTCATTAACATGCTCGACGAGGTAAATAACATATCTTGAATATAATTCCGACGTCAAATTTGCATTAAAAAAACTTAATTTCTTTACATTTTTTGTTTTAAGGTGGAACAAAGGTACAGACAGTACCACCACCAGATGCAGATAGTGATCTCCTCCTTCGAGCAAGCCGCTGGTATAGGCTCTGCGAAAACGTATACAGCTCTCGCGCTCCAAACAATCTCGAAGCAGTTTCGATGCTTGAAGGACGCGATAGCGGGACAGATTCGGTCGGCGAACAAGAGTTTAGGAGAGGAAGAAAGCCCAGCTGGAAAGATCGAAGGTTCGAGGCTTAAGTTCGTGGATCATCATCTTCGGCAGCAGAGAGCTCTTCAGCAGCTCGGCGTGATGCCACACAATGCTTGGAGACCCCAGAGAGGTCTCCCCGAGCGCTCCGTCTCGATCCTTCGCGCTTGGCTCTTCGAGCACTTCCTTCACCCGTAAGCCTACTCTCGCTGCTATGGAACAGACAGCGGCTATTAACTGGTCGGAAGATTCTAGGTTTGATAAGTTACTTGGTGTTGCAGGTACCCGAAGGATTCAGACAAGCAGATTCTCGCAAAACAGACTGGTCTATCAAGGAGTCAGGTACATATATATTACTACAACATTGCATCATTGATTTAATTAACTTGTTAAATGTTGAGGATGTCGAAATAAGCCACTATGACATAAAATAATTAAATACCACAAATGTGGTATAATACACATTTGAACACCATATATACAATAAAACTATCATTCTCCTATCACCAATTGGTTTTAGGATGGAACCTGAGTTGTATAATGTGGTTGCTATTTGGGTGTGGCTCGGCCCCGATATTAAAATTTAACATGGTATCTGAGCTCGGTTTCGATTAACGGTGTTGGGTGTTTCCTGTTGTGAGTACCCGATTGTGGGTTTGTTGTGTCCAGTTTACTCCACGTACTATAGTTCGGGTCGGGCCTGGACGTGTGAGGAGATTTGTTGAGTCCCAACCCGTCTGAATTAAAAAATGTGTCGGTGCCGTGCATTTAAAAATACAAGTTGTCACAGTGCGGGAGAGTATTGAAATAAGCCACTGTGACATAAAATAAATATCACTAGTCGTATAATACACATTTGAGCACCATATATACAATAAGGCTATCTCCTTCTATCACCAATTGGTACGGTCACCGGTGGTATAATACACATTTGAGCACCATATATACAACAAGGCTACCTCATATCACAAGTTGATTTTAGGATGAAACCAAAGTGGTAAAGATGAATGAATTAAAAGAGAAGTTCGGCCTTATTGCGCATTCATTGATATAAATTTCTGACTGATGATAGGTGTCTAACTGGTTCATCAACGCCCGAGTCCGGCTTTGGAAGCCGATGGTGGAGGAGATGTACACTGAGGAGATGAAGGAGCATGAGAAGAACATCGGCACCAACGAAAAAACGAACAAGTCGACCGAAAACGTCGAGGATTCGGCATCCAGGTCGTCTCCTCCTCCACCACCTGAATCCAACACAAACATGAGCTTCAAGTTGGCTAAAGAAACCAATTCCATAAACTACGACACACCTGCGATTTCAACAAACTCGGGGTCATCAGTGGGTGGAAATGTGCGACACCCACCTCCTGGGTTCTCCCTCATCGGGACATCGGAACTCGACGGGATCACACGGGTTAGTCCGAAGAAACCTCGGAATGGTGAGATGATGACTAGTAATGTTCCATCAATGGATCATGATCATCAGAATAGAGAAGGGTACTCGATCATGGGTGGCCCTGCGAACTTCATTGGCGGATTTGGGCAGTACCCAATTGGTGAGATCGGGAGGTTCGGGGCTGAGCAGTTCAACCCTTTTGGAGTTAATAACGGCGTGTCTCTCACTCTGGGGTTACCACATACTGAGAACCTTTCCCTGTCTATCGACCACCACCACCATCACGGGTTCCTCCCTAACCAAAACATGCATTTAGGGCGTCGTGTGGAGGCTGGTGAACAAGGTAATGAGTTTGGCGTCATTCATTCCCCGATTCCACCTCATTCTTCCAGCACATACGAAAACATCAACAACATGCACAATAGAAAGAGGTTACTATTGCCTGACTTTGTGGCCTGATGATGTTAATGATGATGATGATGGAGAAGCATTCATGCATGCATGCATGCAGCTTTTTATAATGTTTCCCCTCCCATGCATTTTGTTGGGGGAATTCGTATAGTAGGGATATATGGTGTAGTGTAAAGAAAGCAAAAAAAATAACAAAAACACAATTGCTTTATAATTATATACTATAGGAAATATACACTTTGCATAGAACGTCTATATTTATCAATTAGCTAGACAGTTACCCTTAGGGTTCCATAGTCTAGTTGGTTGGGGTTTGTATATTATTTTTGTAAATCCTTGGATGAATAGATATAAGTATTGATATCATCAGATACTATAATTTACTCTGATTTTTGTTATATATTCTGAGCACCTTCTTCTACTCAAGAAACGAACCATACACTATCGAATTTAAATTGAACCATTAATTATTCAAAGGGTTAATAGGTCTAATGGTACTATAAGTTTGGGACATGTGATCGGATGGTACTCCTATGTTGTTTTATGGTACCATAAGTTTAACAATGTTGTTATTGGGTCCAAATTACTGTTGTCGTCAATGTTAACTAACGAAATGTTGACGTGACACTGGCGTGGCACTGATGTGGCGCTGACGTGTCACTTATGTGACAATTGGAAAATACAAATAAATAGGAAATATAATAAAAATTCAAAAAATAAAAAACAATTATAGAAAAATTCAAAAAATATTTTAAAACTTTATATATTAATAAAATGTATTTTTTATAAATTTATTTTTAAAAAAGCTAGGGTTGGACCCTTGGGTCCAATTGACCCAGCCAAGGGTCGACCCCAAGTTAGTTACCCTTTTATTGATATATAAAGTTTTAAAATATTTTTGAATTTTTCCGATTTTTTTCCATATTTTTCCCTATTTTTTTTTTAAATTTTCCTATTTTTTTTTATTTTTTAAATTAAATATTATATTATATATCTACGTGGCGCTGATGTGACGCTGACGTAGTGTGACATTGACCATTTAACAGAAAAATCTAACGGTTGACTAAAAGAGTACCATAGGACAACATGCTCCAAACATAACAGATCATTTAACCACATCAAAAAACATATGATACTATTCGATCACATGGCCCAAACTTATGGTACTATTGAACCTATTAACCACAAATTTTAGGGTTAAATAACAACTAGCTACTTGAACTTTGGACGTTTTGCAACGAGCTACCCGAACTTTGAAAATTCAAAACGAGTTACCTCAATTTTGAATAAGGTGGAAATAGCTACCTCCGTCCAATTTTCCGTCAATTGTCGTCGGAGGTAGCTCTTTGAAAATTCAAAACAAACTACCTCAACTTTAAAGAATGTGAAAATAGTTACCTCCGTCCAATTTTTCGAAAAGTCGTCGAATGTAGCTATTTGCACATTTTTCAAAGTTGAGTCAGCCCGTTTTGAATTTTTAAAGTTAAGGTAGCTCGTAACAAAATGTCCAAAGTACATATAGCTACTTGGTATTCCAAATTTTATATTGAATGCCACGTCGTCAGGCAAAAGAGGACTGTTTCCTTTTTGACTTGTATTTCATAATTTAACTTGATTTCATAATAAACTGATTTCATAATTTAACTTGAAGAGTAATTAACAAACATAAAATTACATTATTTAGCATCTTCGTTGTCATTTGAACCGTCAGATGCAGTACTAGCACACTCTTCCATATCATTCAAAGGCATCGAAACGTCAGAACCTTCTTCCATGTCATTTGAAGACGTAGAACAATCAGATTGGGTAGCAGAACCTTCTTCCTTGTCATTCCAAGATATCCAACAGTCAGATTGAGTAGAATCACCTTCTTCCTTGTCATTCAAATGCATCAACCTCTGCTTCGAAACCTTAGTCCTGTTACACCAAGTATCGAACGCCTGGGTCAGGTCAGGGTACTCAACAGGTTTCCCATGGAGCAGCCAATCGGTCAAAATCTGGGTTTGGTCTGCTGAAGGCATAGAGAGTGTCAACGTGACAAAGGTGGACTCTAACGACACCCACAACTGACTATTGAGGTTCAGCTCCAATTCAGCTTCAGGGCCCACTGCATCGATCAACGGTTTTGCCCATCTGATAAACGGAAGCCATACCTTCAATGCATGAACCCTCAGAGAGGTTGGCAGAATTACCATCCCTTTCACTATCGCCTCCAAAACTTTGGCCGCCACTTCGATAAGCCGAAGGTTTGTCTCCTCAGACTGCTTCTCAGCCCGAAAAAACTTCACCACTTTATCAGATACATCCAGCCAAGAAACAATGAAGTAACTCAGAGTCATGATGCCCAATTTTCTGACAATCTTGAAGAACCACAAAAGATCCGACACGTAGGATTGGACAAGCGAAATCTTTGCTGCCTTATCAGGGTCGGAACACGAATCTAGTAAATCATGGAATCTAGAAAACAGTCCCTTGGTGCATTCGCTGACTTCGGATTTGACCTGATCACTAGCGATTAGTAGTGGCGCATCCTCATGATCTTTGCTCAGCATGTACCCGGTCTGCTGTTTAGCACAAGACTTAAGATGAACCATCATCAACGGAGATGGTGATGTGGCGAACCGGAGTGCAGATATGAAAACAGTTTTAACACCTGCATGATGAACAGGTTCGACTCGGGCCAGAATTGGGAATGCTTCGGGACCAAGTTTTGGTACGGTCCTCAGAATCTCATCTTCCTCGCTATCATCCCAAGGTACAGCTTCCAAGTAGTTTACACAAGCAGTGATGAGATGTTGGCATCCTAGCTTGACAGATATACGGAGAATCCCAAGGGCGTTTCGCACAGTTTGCTGCAAAACTTCATCTGATGATTTAGCAGCATCAGCGTAGCATAATCGGAGGACCTTGACATAGTGGTCAACGTCAGGTTCTTGGCAGTATATTTCAAAGCAACTGTGGGGTTTGAGGTTGCAGATGAGTAACTCTTCAAAGTAGGTGCTTTTGGCTTCAAGAATTTGAGAGTGGCAGTAGAGCAGATCATCACGTCCTTCTGTGGTTATTATCCTTACATTAAGGTCACTATTTGATCGATCGCCAAAACGAAGTATTGTTTCACTGACCTGAGGAGATATAGTTTTGAAGATTAATGGATATGAAGGGATATTTCATTAGCAAAGAGTAATTTAAAAAGTGGTACACCAACAAACAAAAGCTTCTTTGTAATAATCCAACAGGGTTTGTGGGAGATTACACATACAGATTTTGTGTCCTGCTGCATCGATTCTTTTGGTAATATGTTATCCTGCCAAAACATTGGTATCTCACAATTAAAGGGGTTCATATTGAGCATTATAGTTCAGATAGACTAAAAGATAGAACAAGATCATACTAATTGAACTGATATGCAAAACATCGATCTTGTTGAAGAAACTACTCAATTTAGCAGAAGTTATCTTCCAGCCATCAGCAGTTCATTCAGCGATCCGATCAACCCAAAAAATGACACAACCCATACTATAAATGAGACATGATCCCAAGTTGCTGACCAAACAAAGTCATCTAGCCGTTTTTTTAGCACAATTAATTTTCTAAAGAAGAAATGTCATACGATCGGAAGAGTGCTAGCAATTCACCAATTGATGAAGGGGACTCCATGTTTCAATTATGACCACACCACACACACTTATGCAGCACACTACCCTTAGAAAATCAAATGCACAAGAACTAGACTTAAGATATGTAACCTCAAACAAATAGAACGAACAAATTCAAGCATAATTTCGAAACCGCCAATTCTGAACTTTGTTGAAAAGTCTTCCACATCTACAATCCACAATCTGAGCACAAAATCTTAGCAAAAGGGAACTCCTTCCAACTGAAATGAAAGTTAGAATATAAAAAAGTAAAGCAGAGAACAAGCTCCTACTCCTGAAACAAAAAGCACTGGAAATCAACACAACCAAGAACGAGCGCAGCAACAGCGATTAGAAAGACAGACGCAACATGAACATAGCACGGAATTCATCAAAACCGTACCTCCTCGGCCCTTTCGCGTCTCAGAATCTCCGTGGCGTGCAGTAGAAACCTCCTCCTCTACAGAGAGAGGGCCTCTTTTTCATTATGCCAACACAGAGAGCGGACATCGTTACTTCCTCGGCCTCCCTTGATTCTTCTCTTACTCCTCAACCGAAGAGACATACATGTTGGGCCTTATTGCTTTCTCTAGGGAGCCCAATATTTAGTGGGCCTCATGTCAAAGGCTTAACGGGCTTAACAAACAAAATACATTTTGCAGTTTGCGCCCCTAAAGATGATAGTTTTCACTACTGTCCTTAGATTATGCTTTGTTTAGTTTTCTACACCCACTTAACCACAATTACCCACTGGAATGTGCTTTGCACCACCTAATCAACAAAATCCTTTTTATTTTTAATAAAGGGAACTAATTTAGCATGTACTAAAGTAAAGAGACCATTAATTCCACCAAAGTTAGTCTTCTAATTAAGTGTATTAATAATATATAGTCTTCTATTGTTTAGTGACAGACGTCAACTAGTTAGTAGCTTTAACAAAACCAGCCACGTCAGCCATGTTACCATGCATGTATTTACAATAAACAAGCTAATATGGCTGGAGATGATCGAGCTGCTGACCTAATGCATTGTTATATTGATGAGAGAGTTGACAAAGAGCAACGAAGTAGGATGGTGACAGCTGAGATGAGCTGAGCCACGTCTGTTAACGTGGTGGACATGCGCGGTGGCGGTGGTGCCTTCTTTGCTTTGACTTATCTAATACATACGTGGACGTAAGGGTATCAAAATCTGATCAAATCCGTGAATAACCCGTCAACGGGTCGTGTTTGGTTTTGGTTTTGGTTTTAAATATGTGTCAACTTACGTGTCATATGGTCGTGAATAACCCGTCAACTTGACATATGTCATTTAAATATTTCAATTTGGTTTTGGTTTTTATTGAAATGGTGGGTCGAACGGGTCAGACTGACCCGCGAGTTATGGAGGTCGAACGAGTCAGTCTGACCCAACCCTTACTATTCCTAACGGGTCAGATTTGAGTTTGAAAAACTGACTCATACTTGTTAGGTATTGTAGTCTGATTAATATGTAATAGTAGATTATGTATTAATGTACGCGTCTCGCTATACTGTACTGTACTGTATTTCTCCATGTATACGTATTTTGTAACAGTAACCGTCATTAATATATCTTGCTAAACCGTGTGGAGGTTAACCACTTGGGTGTTACCACAAGAAATGTGAGTTTCCTTCCCTTCCTTTCCTCTCTAAAAAAGCTATGTTTTTCCTTCTCAATCCTAAGTGTTTTCTTCATTAGATTGTTTGTTTGATCCTAACAATACTGTTACACGGATCGTGTTTGGGTCAGAGGGTCCTTAACACGATCGATAATCGACCCATGACCCGTTTTGACACCTATAGGTAGAATGCATGCCATGCCACTTACTCCAAGTGTATAGTTAGGATAGGATTAGAACACCATTATAGTTTGTTTTTTTGACCAAATCACCATTATAGTTTGAAGACTTTAATTAGTTATATTTCATTTGTTTATTATGAAAGTTAATATAAATACTACAAATAATAATAAATAAATATGGTCTATAGCACGTGATGATATTCATCACCGACGTTTACCTTTCGATTGTGCAAGTCATCGTCCAACTTTTCGTTCAGACACCATCGGCCTCATCCTCATTCGTTTTGTCTTTTTGCTGTAATGCGAACTCCACTGTCAAAATTCATACAAAAGGCGTTCTATTTAATGTATTAGCTTTTAATTTAAATTTCGTAGATGAAACTTAATTTTGATAATATAGATAAATAATTATAATAAGAGTACGTAATAGTTATATATATACTTCTATTATAAGTTTGTATTCTCACTGCAAAATATAATAGAAAGGGTAAATTTATTGTAAGCGGATGATCCTGACACAGAAGGTTGATTAACAACTTAAATTAAATATTAACCGCCAATTTTTTTGTTGATTATCATTTTATTCGGCAGAGTGAAGGTGTAGTGTTATATATATATAGGGTTAAATACAATGAACTAACTGAACTTTGGACGTTTTATAACGAGCTACCTGAACTTTAAAAGTTCAAAACATGCTATCTCAACTTGAACGAAAATGTAAATAACTACCTCCGTCTAATTTCTGACGAAATTCTGTTAACAGTTGATGGTAAATTAGACGAATGTATTTATTTGTACATTCATCCAAGTTGAAATAGTATGTTTTAAATTTTGAAAGTTCGGAAAACTCGTGGAAAAACATTTAAAGTTTAGGTAGCTAGTTGGTATTTAACTGAAGTTTAGTTTTTTTTTTTTGCCATCCAAGAATTAATCTTGGTTACATCGATAATCGATCTCGTGACCTCTTGCTTCAGCAAGAGGTGATACCGTTGGACAAAGTGTCCGTTAGTTGTATTTAATTGAAGTTATATATATATATATTAAACTAAAGAAAGAAAGAACCCTAAGTCTACGCTTTCTCCACTTGCTTTTGTCGGCAATTAAATTTCCATTCAAAGCATCAACCAGATTTTGAATATTCCACACCACAGAGAGAATCAAAGTGTCGATGATAACCTTCACGACCAGCAGGTAATACAGTTCTCTCTCTCTCTTTCTCTCTAGAATATTTCGGTGTTTGACTTTCCTGATAAAGCAGCTACGAACACGCACAACACAAACTGAGTTTACTAACTTCCACTATATATATCATCCTCTCAAACCCTTATCCAGCAAACGTACGTCAACTAAGTTCATACCTAACCAACTCAACTACCTTCAAGCTATTCTCAAATATGGAAGAAATCGATGTTCCTTCTTACTTCCTTTGCCCGATTTCCCTCCAGATGATGAAGGACCCAGTGACGGTCTCAACGGGGATAACCTACGACCGAGACAGCATCGAGAAATGGATGTCTTCTTCGAAAAAACCGACATGCCCAATCACGAAGCAGACCATATCCTCCGACTGCGATCTCATGATAACACCCAACCACACCCTTCGAAGGCTGATCCAATCGTGGTGCACCCTCAACGCATCCAGTGGGATAGAGAGGATCCCGACCCCGAAGCCACCTGTCACCAAGGTACAAGTGGAGAAGCTCATCAGTGGCGCTAGGTCAGAACCCGAGGCTCGAGTCAACTGTCTGAAGAGACTGAAATCGATCGCTTCTCACAGCGACACCAATAAGAGGATTATGGAAGCAGCGGGTGTGGTAGACTTTTTGTCATCCATCATCATGGAGTCTGAGTCAAATGAAGCCCTAACCCTAATGTATAGCCTTCAGGTCTCTGAAGCCAAGCTCAAAACCCTAATCACTGCCAAGTTCGTTAACTCTTTGTTGAGGATCATGCAAGGTGAGAACTACGAGTCGAGAGCGTATGCCCTAATGATGCTGAACTCAGTCCTCGAGGTAGCTGAGTCAGCACAGATCGCCAGCCTGGCGACCACTGAGAGACAGCTCTTTGTCGAAGTCGTAGATGCATTACGAGATCAGATCTCCCGCAAGGCCACCAAAGCTGCATTGAACCTCCTGATCCGATTATGCCCTGTGGGTCGGAACAGGGTTAAGGCCGTTGAGGCTGGAGCAGTTCGGGTCCTGATCGAGCTGCTTTTAGAACACGATTCCTCAGACAAGAAACGGTTGTCTGAGGTTGCACTCTCTGTACTAAACTTGCTGTGTCAGTGTGCGGAGGGGAGGGCGGAGCTGTTGAGTCATGCAGCGGGGCTGGCGGTTGTGTCGAAGAAGATACTTAGGGTTTCTCAGGTGGCAAGTGAGAGAGCAGTGAGGATATTGCTGTCAGTTTCCAAGTTCTCGGGGACGGCTAGGGTTTTGGAGGAGATGTTGCAGCTTGGAGTGGCGGCGAAGCTGTGTCTGGTTCTGCAAGTGGATTGCGGAGGAAGGACAAAGGAGACGGCTGTAGAGATACTGAAGATGAATGCTCGGACATGGAAAAACTCGCCTTGCATACCTTCAACATTGGTATCCTCGTACCCACGTTGAAAGAGGAAAAGACACAGACACAGTTTTTGCAGGAAAGTTAGGATATTGTTTCACGTTTCGTAAAATTTATTAAGATCAACAAAGTTTCATTTTGATTTTATATTCACAATTAAGAATTTTACTATTTATTATTTACACGTCAGGATTTTGAATTTGTACCACGCTCTGATAAGTGAGATTTAAGACTACGTGAAACTTAAAACTTGGGGAACGGGTCATGGATCGTGTCGGACTTGGGTCGTGTCAGGAATCTCTTGATTCAAGCACGACTCGTGTAATAGTATGAGTCAATTTTTCAAATTCAATTATGACCCGCGGGTTGGTGGGTCAACCCGCATGTCAGAATGACCAATAAAAGGGTTGGGTCAGACTGACTCGTTGGACTTCTATGACCCGCGGGTTAGTCTGACATGTTCAACCCGCGCATACAAAAAAAAACATAATGAACTTTTATTTTAATATAATATAAAAATGTCACGGGTTGACACGTGGGTCAACCCTTCAAACTCAAACCTGATCCGTGGTATCACGGGTCATCTACGGGTTTGGTCAAAATGACTCATGGATCAGACCCAAAAACGACTCGTGGGCGGGTCACCCACGGGTTGGGTCAGATTTTGTCACCCCTACTTAAAACATATATCTTAACAATCTGTCTCATAAGTCCAAACTTAAAAGTAAAGACTCTATATATACTCTTAAATTGTCTTTTAACACATTCAACTTTTTATTCCAAAGTCCAAAATGATTTCTGGTTTCATTTTAAATTTATTTACTAGACTGTTTTTTGCACAAGTGTAAATTTGCTTATTATCTCAATTGCTTATTAAAGTAGGAGGCTCCATCCAAACTGCAAGATTGAGTCCTTAACATTGGTGAGACAATTACTTGAATTAGCAAGGTCCCAACCACCTCAAATTTGGTCAAAATTAGCTACCTTATTTTGACCTCATCCTAGTCAAACATCAGCCTGCCATTTATATATTGCATGAATGACTTCGATTCAAATGCCTAGCAAATCAATATAAGTCTAATATTAGTAAATAAATGGTCATGGCTTAAGAAGGAAAATGACTTCTCCGGCTTATCTGCTTCGTCATCTTTGATCTTTCACTGCAACTTGAATTGTCAGAACAGAACAAATATACAGTCAAGGTGGGATGGGGAAGATTGAAAATATCCTTCTCAATGTATCTACTAATAAACAAACAAGTACAACACAGAGAAGCTTCATCAAGATTAAGACATGCAACTGGAAACGCAAATACGGCGTAGCAGCAGCGTCAAATGATATCTTTAGTCTTTACTGCTACAGCTGACCTAATTTTTCCTGTTCAACCATCAAAAACATGATATCAGAACAGTAATAAGCTTAATTAATGATGGTTTCGATATGTGAGAAGGTGATTTAGGTGGCTATGGTTTGAAAAAGTATTTCTCCAGCAGATGATAGTAGTAGAGAATGTTGGGTATTAATCCGCGTACCCCGGTTGACCCGAGGAAGACCAACCCGACTCGAAATAAGGGATGGCGCCGCCTGTACATACAATAAAGGCGCGCCCGACCAGAAGTCCCTCTTCCCTTTACGCCTACGGCATGAACAACACAATACTCCAGGCCGGACAAAGGACATAGTGTAATGAGGAACAGTCATGCGGGACAAGGATTCATAAAACAATACCACTATGCACAGGGCACAATGATACTATACACAAGACACCAGTCAACACAGGACTCGAGACATAACCATGAGCAGTCAACTAGATGACACATGGAATGACCATGGTCAGAATTAAGTTTCAGTTAGGTTAGAGGTGAGAGTTATAAATACCCTCACTCATCTTTCTTACCACATTACATACTTGAACTGCATACTTATTTAATTCCTCTGTAAACGAATTTTCGACTGACTTGATTGTCGGGGGTAAACAACTGGAACACCCGAACTTTCCTTCTGTGTAGGTTAACCGAGTGGCACGAGAGTGAATTCGAAAAGTACCAGAGAAAACTCGGCCGGTAAACGTGATTCTACATAGAGACCTGAAGCATCTGCATGAGCTTTGGATGATGCTGCAGAAGTTGGCAAAGCTTTTCCCGATCGCTCAACAAGGCCTGCCACAGAATTCAACATCAGTAGTATCTTTCAACTGCAGCATCGTAAGTTGAACCAACAGAGTTATGTTGGATCTGCTTCTCACAAAAAGCTGTGGGTCCTATTGTTCTATTCTGATGCCCATAATTTTCACATTTGTTTGTACGGGATCCACAAACTCATGTGGGTGGGCTAATCCCAAGATATAATATTTCAGTTGGATGGGCTAACATTTTACAGCCGTGTTCTTCTGGAGACTTAAAATAATCAGTTAAGGAAATACCGCATGCGAGATTTATAAGAAAATATCAAAATAACAAATTGTTCATAGTAAAAATTATCAATTCAAACATCATATTTCACAAGTATTTAATGTATAATTGACAAACTCTATAAATAAAAGGTTAATTACTTAATTGGTTACACATATTTCACCATTATGCATAATGGTTACACATGTTTCAAAATGTGATTAATTGGTTTTGAAATGTGACTAATTGTTTTTTTTACTGTTCACCGTTAGAAATCAAAGTCGTTATTTGGACGGAATTGGAGTATTTTTCATTTAGTCTAAACATTAAGACTAAAATTTAAAATTTTAAACTTGGGAAACTCACTAAATTCATAATTTACCCCATAATATATTAATAATTATTTGTTTAATAAAAAACAAGTTTACTTTCCCATTCTATAATTGGTCTCTACCAACGTTGACGATCTCGTATATTCAAGTGCTTATCGATGCATCCTACCAGAGAATGAAAGAATATCCATTCTCTGATGCTGCTATCCTTTTGCACATCCATTACTTAATAGAATTTTGCTGATCTAGTTTATTCATACTGATCTAAAAATAATACACACACAACTTCCATTGGTTACATAGTTATATACCTTTCAATCAAAGCTGACATGTTCGCCTAGAATTGATCTCATATATGTTAGTCATTATTTAATTTATATAATTATATTATGTAAATATATGAAAAACATCTATCAAACTGTTGCAGTATTGGTCAGACAAGATAATTAACCCGGGATATTAGTACTTAATCGTATTACATAAAGTTAATAACGTGACTATTAGGATTGTATTCGAACAAGAACAGTTAGGGGTATGCATGGAGCAGTTAAGAATTACAGCTAACAGTAGTTATGATGAATGCTTCGCATTGTAGGGTTATCATGGGCGGGCCAGACCAGTATTGGAGGCAGACCGAAAATTTTGATATTGAGTCTATTGACATTTGGAGGACCGGAACTGAGACCGACTTTGGCAAAAAAAAAAAAAAACTGAGTCGGTCTTGCTTGACTCGGTCTTGAACCGAATTTGTTGGTAAAAAAAATATGAATTGACCAAAAAAATCTCCGAAGTTTTGGTCTTGAACCCGCTCGCTTCTCGTCTTCCATCGCACTTCCGTTATGGAATCGATCCAAGAGTTGTTGAATACTTTAAAGTCATGAATTATCAGTGTTTTAAGGGTTACACCATGAATTTCTAGGATTTTCTTCAAGGTCGGTCCGGTCCGATCTTAGTCGGGCTTTTGAGAAAAAAGACAGAGACCGACACGATCTTGAAAAAAAATACCGTCCGCTCGGTCTTGGTCCTAATCGGCTTCGGTCCTAGTCGAGCCGATCTTATCGGGAATTCGGTCCAACTAGTTTAAAAATATGAATTGACCAAAAAAATCTCCGAAGTTTTGGTCTTGAACCCGCTCGCTTCTCGTCTTCCATCGCACTTCCGTTATGGAATCGATCCAAGGGTTGTTGAATACTTTAAAGTCATGAATTATCAGTGTTTTAAGGGTTACACCATGAATTTCTAGGATTTTCTTCAAGGTCGGTCCGGTCCGATCTTAGTCGGGCTTTTGAGAAAAAAGACAGAGACCGACACGATCTTGAAAAAAAATACCGTCCGCTCGGTCTTGGTCCTAATCGGCTTCGGTCCTAGTCGAGCCGATCTTATCGGGAATTCGGTCCAACTAGTTTTTTTTTATCACCCATGTTCGCTTGGTAGATTTATATTTGGTTATTATTATTGCTATAGAGATGATTACGACGTTAATTATTATCAACTAAAAAATATACAGAGATGTCATGGTGGACTTTATCAAAGTCAACTCTCCAAGCTTGTTGCAGAAACCCTAATATTTGAAGCCAAACCCCCTTGTCAATATACTACGTACAAGAAGCCGCAAACACGTACACACCACCAATTTCTTCTAGAGAATGTTAACAAACAAACAATGGCTATTGCCAAAACTCCCCACCTCATCTCGACCATTTCTCTCTTTCTGCTACCTCTGGTCGGGTCGATATCGTTCAGCATAACCCAGTTCAGTCCCGGTTCGAGTGATATCGCATACCAAGGCGATGCCACGTTGGCTACCGCAGATGTAGACCTCAATATGGTGACCTACCAATACCGTGTCGGACACGTCACGTATGTGAAACCTGTTCGGCTATGGGATTCCGCCACCGGGAAAACCACGGATTTCTCAACCCGGTTCACCATGACGATCGAAACCATCAATTCAACCACGTCGTCTGGTGGTGGGTTAGCTTTCTTTCTTGCACCGATGGGGTTCTCAATCCCTTCGAACTCTGCCGGTGGCTTCTTGGGTCTGTTTAATACGACCACGATGGCTACTGGCTCGGTTACGAACCTGAAACACGATGACCGGATCGTAATGGTCGAGTTCGATACTTTCCCGAACAAGGAGTGGGATCCAGATGTCCAACATGTCGGCATAAATGGAAACTCCATTGCCTCCTCCGTCTACGCGCCGTGGGACGCCGTGTCTAACAGCGGCAAGGTCGCCACGGTCTGGATCCAGTACAACTCGACATCGCTCAACCTTACTGTCTACTGGACGTACGAGGAAAACCCTAGTTACAATGGTCAAGTATCGCTTTTCTACACCATCCATCTGAAGGAGATCCTACCTGAATGGGTTACGATCGGGTTTTCGGCTGCCACTGGAGCGCTCCCCGAACGTCACAGAGTTAGTTCTTGGGACTTCTCGTCTACTTTGGAGGCCAAGAAAAGCGTGGGACTTCGTTGGTTTGGGAGGAAAGTGATAATTGCAACTGTGATTAGCTTCGTATGTTTAGTGATATCTGGAGTTGGTTTACATTGGTGGGTTAAGAAGAGAAGACTTCAAATTTGGCTTCGAGGTGGTAAATCGAGAGTCACACACGCTAGTCTGACGATCGAGAAAGGTGCCTTGCCGAGGAAGTTTTCGTACCATGAATTGAGGGCTGCCACGAACCGGTTCGCGCTTGATCGTAAGCTAGGGCAAGGTGGATCCGGGAATGTCTATAAAGGAACAATCCAAGGGCGTCAGGTAAGCTGTTCAAGAATGCAACGAACAATATGTAAACTGTTGTAAAGTATAGATATTTTTGATTGAATAATCTGTGTATTGATTCCACTTACATATGTCCTAATTATACACATATAGCTAACAGCTATATTACTATTATAACAGCTTTAATTAACACTTTATCACTATTCCTAACAGCTATTACAGACATAATGATGGGTGTTCTCCTTTTACAGCTGCATTCCTACACTCCCCCTCAAGCTAAATTGTGGGATCACACACATTTAGCTTGCACCATATTTCTTCAAATGATGTTCCATTAATGGCTTTTGTCAATACATCTGCAAGTTGATCTTCTGATCGTATGTATGGAAGTGTTACCACGCCAGCTTCCAATTTCTCCTTTATGAAATGCCTATCAATCTCAACATGTTTAGTTCTATCATGTTGGACTGGGTTCTCGGCTATACTGATAGCAGCCTTGTTGTCACACAGTAAATTGCACACTTCTTTCATTGGAAATCCAACTTCATTCAACAACTTTTGTATCCATAGTATCTCAGTCAGACCTCGAGCTATTCCCCTAAACTCGGCTTCTGCACTAGAAAGAGCGACAACCTTTTGCTTCTTGCTCTTCCAGGTCACTAGATTTCCTCCCACAAGTGTGAAATACCCAGAAGTTGATCTTCTATCCATCTTGTTTCCTGCCCAGTCTGCGTCTGTATACGCTTCGACCTCGAGATGTCCATTATTTTGAAATAGGATTCCTCTTCCCGATGTACCTTTTAAATATCTTATAACTCGAATGGCGGCTTCCATATGTTCCTCTTGAGGTTGATGCATGAACTGACTGAGAACTCCTACTGAATATGCCACATCAGGACGAGTATGTGACAGATAAATTAGCTTTCCTACTAGATGTTGATATCGCATTTGGTCAGCTGGTTCTCCTCCTTCGATGATTCTCAACCCATGATTTACTACAATTGGAGTAACAGCTGGTTTGCAGTCTGTCATTCCTGTTTCTACCAGCAAATCTAGAATATACTTTCTTTGAGAGAGAAAAATACCCCTTTTTGATCGGAGTACCTCAATGCCCAGAAAGTACTTGAGATTGCCCAAGTCTTTCATTTCAAACTCCTGGAACAAGTTTTCTCTCAACTTCTTCATTTCTTCTGAATCATCACCTGTAATAATCATATCATCAACATAAATGATCAAACAGGTGATCTTCTCGCCTTTCCTTTTTAGGAACAGTGTATGGTCTGCATTACTCTGCTTGTAGCCGTATTTCTTCATAGCTGTAGTAAATCGTCCAAACCAGGTTCTAGGAGACTGTTTTAATCCATATAGTGCCTTTTTCAATCGACACACTTCTCCTTCTTCAAATTTTCCTGATACACCCGGCGGATTTTCCATGTATACTTCTTCATCAAGATCACCATGCAGGAAGGCATTCTTCACATCAAATTGGTGTAACGGCCAGTCCCTATTGGCTGCTATAGAGAACAGTACCCTAATAGTATCGATCTTTGCTACTGGCGAAAAAGTCTCTGAGTAGTCAACTCCATAAGTCTGAGTATACCCTTTTGCTACTAATCTCGCCTTATATCTTTCTATCGATCCATCCGCCTTGTGTTTTATTGTGAATACCCACCTGCATCCAACTGGCTTCTTCCCAGGTGGAAGAATGCATTTCTCCCATGTTTTGCTCTTCTCCAGTGCTTCCATTTCTACGTTCATTGCTTGACGCCATTCTTCCTTGGTTTGAGCCTCATGAACATTTCTTGGTATATTATCTGAATAAATTGCCGTGGAATAAACATGCGCACCTTGTGACATATTCCTTTTTGCGAGATTTGTAACTGGGTATCTGGACCTCTTTGACACATACTCCGGTTCAAATCTACTTGGTGGTATTCCCCGGGTGGATCTAGGTGGTAGTACATATCTGACCGGCTCATTTGTATCATCCTGCTCCCTTCCTCCTATACCATCAGAATAACCACCAGCAGAATCATAATTATCTGAGATTTGTATACTTACCTCAGGATTATCAGTCGGGATGGATGTAGCACTAGTGTCTGTTTGGAGAGATTGTACTATGTTTTGAACTGGCTTGATTGTTCTTCCTTCTGACTCTATTGAAACTGTATCAGACCACACTGGACCTGACACCCAACTTAGTAGATCGATTTGAGTTTGAGTCTCCCCCTGACTGCTAAGTTGGGTGGAATAAAAGAACTCTGTTTCTAAAAAATCACAGTTCATTGTTGTATAGATCCGATGTGAAGGAGGATGATAACACCGATAACCTTTTTGATGGATGCCATATCCGACAAAGACGCATTTGACTGCACACGGATCTAGTTTGGTACGTTCAGTTTTAGGGACATGAACATAGACGGAACATCCAAAGATACGAGGTTGAAGGGTGAACACTGATGGAACACTTACATGATGAGAGAGTTCTTGAAGGGGATTTTTAAGACCTATGGCTTTAGTCGGAAGCCGATTGAGAAGGTAAACAGAAGTGGCTACAGCTTCTGGCCAAAAAAATGTAGGAACCCGTGACTCAATCATAACAGAACGGGTCATTTCAAGAATTATTCTATTCTTTCTTTCCGCAACTCCATTTTGTTGAGGAGTATGTGGACATGATGTTTGATGAATCATTCCTCGTTCTTTGAAGAAGTTTTGCAGAGTAGAGTTGACGAACTCGCCTCCATTATCAGATCGCAAGATTTTTATTTTAGTATGAAACTGGGTTTGAATCATGTCATAAAAGACAAAGAATTTGCTGGCAACATCCGATTTATTTTTTAGGAAATATACCCATGTCATTCTAGAGAAATCATCTATGAATAACACGAAATATTTAAAGCCAGTATTATTCATGCATGACCCAGAAGTCGGAGCAGGTCCCCACACATCAGAATGAACTAGAGAAAAAACAGACTCTGCTCTAGTTTTCGAGGGCTGATATGACTTTCTATGACTTTTGGATAACACACACGTTTCACACGAAAACTTATGCGATGACTCAAATAACGAAGGAAATAGCATATGGAGATACCCTGGCGACGGATGTCCCAACCGTCGGTGCCACAACCATTGTTGTCTGTTGACTGTCCCATGAGCTAGTGCTGCAGTCCCGTGTTGAGCCACCTCGTCGACATAGTACAATCCCCCACGCTCAGTGCCACGCCCAATCGTCTTCCCCGACTGAATATCCTGTAATATACAAAAATCTGGATACATTAGCACCATGCAGTTTAATTCCTTAGTCACATGACTTATAGACATCAACTTGCATGACAATCTTGGCACATATAGACAATTTTTGAGTTTGAGTGTTGGCGAGATTTCTATGGACCCCGCTCCACAAACCGTTGACAATTCTCCATTGGCGCTTTGAATAGACGCCCGAGTAGAATTTGACCACTCACCCAGGTCATTTTTATCAAATGTCATTGTGTCTGTAGCACCTGAATCCAAGAGCCATTGCGTATTCTTTTCTTCCGGTCCATTGGCCATGCATCCCTCGGACTCATTTGCTCGGTTTTCATACATGTTGGTTCGGTTTGAATACCTAGCAAAAGAATGAGGACCACTTGTGCAATTATTAGGTTTTTTACTTAAACCTAATATACCTAATCGGGAGAGGGCAGCCGCAGCATTTCCAGTCTTCATCTCTTCACTCCTTGGATGAGGGCAGCCGCACGGATCCTCCCGATTTTGGAGCTCCTCCCTCGGTCCCTTCGGTCCCGTCCATTGAACAGGCTGTCGGAGCTCCTCCCTCGGTCCCGTCTGTCCCGTCTGTCCCGTCGGTCCCGTCCATCTAACAGGTTGGAGTCCCGTCGGTCCCGTCAGTCGAACAAGCTGGAGCGGCTGGAGCTCCGACCTCGGTTCCTTCTTCTGGTATGAATCTCTGTCCCATCCTTCGATTTGGCTTTCTGTTCGGAGAACTTGTGCTCCAAAACCTACGGTTCCAGATCGGAGCTCCTCTCTCGGTCCCGTCGGTCCCGTCTTTGGGTATGAATCTTGGTTCCATATGTCGATTTGATTTTCAGTGAGGAGAGCCTGTGCTCCAAAACCTACGGTTCCGGCCACCGCTGGTATTTGGACCGACTCCCTTGGTCCCGACCGTCGATTTGTCTTCCATCCGTCGGGATATCCGACGAGTTGGTAGCATTCCTCCCTTGAATGACGATTTTTGCCGCAGTGTGTACACCTTAGCTGGTTTCTGTCACCGCCGCCGCCTCGCGAGGATGAAGCCGGCCACCTTCCGGCGTCTGAGCGAGGCTTGGTGGCGTAGGCTGTCCCGTCTCCGTTCAGGGGGTTCTTGGAAGTGTCGACAGCCACCAGCGATTTGCTTGGCGGCTTCACACTCAATCCGGCCCCGATTCCTGAGGCAATTGCCGATGATGGTCCACCGGACTGATGCTCCGAGCCCATTACGATCCTTCGATCTCGTTCTGTGCGAATCACAGCGTAAGCTTCTTCCGGCTTTGGTTTCGGATCTCCTTTTAGTAAGTCTTTTTTTTCTGCATCAAATTCGTCCCCTATTCCGGCTAGAAACTGATATAGTTTTGACTCTGACCGAATTTGATTGTAGGTTTCGATATCTTCACTGCACTTCATCGGATTTGGTTGGCGTGTTTCAATTTCTCTCCAAATTCGTTGGAGATTGGAGAAAAATTGCTCCACGCTGTCTGATCCTTGCTTCATGTTGTTCGCCTTGACAGTAAGATCGAATATTTGAAAACCATCTCGTTTCTTACTGTATGTGCTTGAAAGTCCATGCCACATATCTCTTGCTGTTGGATATTCACAATAGTTTGCCACCAAATCCCGCTCCATGTTATCTAGCATCCATGAACAAACAATTAAATCTGTTTGCTCCCATTGTGTGTGCTCCTCAGTTTCCTTTGCAGGTGCAGCCGGTATCCCAGTGATGTGGCTCAGCTTTCCTCTACCTCCGATCGCCATTCTCATCAGGCGAGCCCAAAGGGAGTAGTTGCTCTGTCCCAATTTTTCACTGAGGGTGATCGGCTGCTGTGGTTGGTTTTGGAACATGGACGCCATTTGAGCTTGGGTGAACATAGTTGTTGAGGTCGGTTCCTGGCTGGAATGAACACTTCCTTCTGACATCCTCCAGGTAAGTAACTGGTAGATGATGAAGCTGACCCGAAATCGATCTTAATTGATCGAAAAATTGAATTCTAAACTCAGCTCTGATACCATGTTGTAAAGTATAGATATTTTTGATTGAATAATCTGTGTATTGATTCCACTTACATATGTCCTAATTATACACATATAGCTAACAGCTATATTACTATTATAACAGCTTTAATTAACACTTTATCACTATTCCTAACAGCTATTACAGACATAATGATGGGTGTTCTCCTTTTACAGCTGCATTCCTACATAAACTCTCTTAACTAATATAGATTCGCTCATGCATCAGGTTGCTGTTAAAAGTATCTTCGCTCAGTACGAGAACTCTGAGAAGAATTTCATCAACGAGGTGAAGATAATCAGCCGCTTGGTCCACCGGAACCTGGTGAGGTTCATCGGATGGTGCCACGAGCGTGGCGAGTTCCTACTCGTATACGACTACATGCCCAACGGCAGCCTCGACATGCACTTATTCGGTAACAAGGGAACCTTACCGTGGGACGTCCGGTACAAGATAGCCCTAGGTCTAACCTCGGCACTGCATTACCTCCACGAGGACGCAGGCCAGTGCGTCCTACACCGAGACATAAAGGCCGCCAACATTCTCCTAGACACGGACTTCAGCACCAAGGTTGGAGACTTTGGGGTCGCCAAGCTAGTGGACCCACTTCTCAGGACACAGAAAACAGGGGTGGTCGGAACCCTAGGATACCTAGCTCCAGAATATTTGAACGAGGGTCGGGCTAGTAAAGAGTCGGACATGTACAGCTTCGGAGTGGTGGCTTTGGAGATCGTGTGTGGACGGAGGACGTACGATGATGGGGAGTTCCATATCCCGCTTATTCGGTGGGTGTGGCAGCTGTACCTCGCCGGAGTTGTCCTCACTTCCGCCGACCAGAAGTTGGAGGGGAAGTTTGATGAGAAAGAGATGGAGTGTTTGTTGATAGTGGGGTTGTGGTGTACGAATCCGAATAAAGGAGAGAGGCCAAAGGCGGGGGAGGTGATGAAGATTCTACGATTTGAGGCGCCATTGCCGGAGCTCAGGCACAACGTTCATGATCAGGATTTCGCATTGTCACCTTTGCCACAGACCCTTACTTGATTTCACATTTTCTATCCATTTTACATCTTATTTTTTGGTTGTTGTTGATGATTTCGTAATTATAATTATAATAAAAGAAGTTAGATGTGTACACATAGTTAACCTCAGTATAATATCTTAAATTAACGCAACATAATAATATAGCGGTTCACTGGTTTGTAATTAATTGAGAAGTTTTGTATTTGAATCTTTAAAAGTGAAAATTTTAAGTATATTATCTTGAAAATGAGAATTTACATCTTTCATCCACCAGCCGGCACCTAATATCTTTTTATTTATTTTTTTATTTCCTAATGTCTCGGTTCCATTTTTTAGAATCACAATTTACCTTTAGGTAAGATAATCTACGTGTTTTTTTTCTAATGAAGATATACTCAATTGAATTTCAGTTATATATATATATATATATATTTTAACTTATGGAGCATTGTGAAAATATTGAGTTTAATTTTGCTAATTTTAGAATAAAAAAATGGTTGATTCGGTCCTCAAAATCAACCGTAATAAATCGTAAAAAGAGTAATAAATCGTAAAAAGAGGTATTTGGAGAAAATATAGAGGGGAGCATTCCTATAAAATGTCACATAGTGGGCATGATAGTATTTTACCTTGTATATTTTATTTTTTCAAATTGAGTATTTATATTTTTTTTAATAAAAAAACAAGAAAAATAAAATGATAATTATATGTTTTTTTTTAATATAATTAAGGAAAATTATTATTATATGCTCATTGCTCACTATCGAACCTTCGGTTTTAATCGTTCTTCTGTATTATTTGCTTTAGTAGTCAATTCCAGGCCCTATATCAACAACTGGAATTGAATTGGGTTCCTCCGGCCCCTTTACCTTTAGAATGAAGAGACGAGCAACCGTCGAGCCCGTTCAGCACCTGAGGCCCGATCAGTGATCGTTCAGCATACGCGCTCGACCATCGCCAAATTCGATCCATCCTCCATTGACGCCGGAGATCTTCGCACAGAGATCAGCAGAAGAGCTGACTTGGTGATTCCATCAGCTCATCTATATCAAATTTGTATTCCGCGGAGTTGATCTCTTCCCTGTCGTCGGTGGCCATGGATCCAGCACGCACGCCACTTGGTAAAATGCTTCTGGATGAGATCACTCCTGTGGTCATGGTTCTCAGCACGCCTCTGGTGGAAGAATCCTGCCAAAAGAACGGCCTCTCTTTGGCTGAGATGCTCAGCCCTTACTGCACATTCAACAACATCGACGGTAATCTACTTCGTAATTCTACATCTTTGAGATTTAAGGTTGACTACCGTTGCGTGTTCAATCATGTTGGAGTATTTTGCAGTGCCTGTTAGGACAGTTAGTGATCAACCATATCGGCTCCAGAAGTTCAAGATGCGACTGTTCGGTGCCTCGGATATCCGTCAGCCGGATATACAGGTAGGTTCCAGCGAAAGGAATATATTTGATGAAGTAATTAGTAATGTCACTTTTCAAATCAATACTTCTACATGGCACTGCTAAATTCAGTAGAAAACCGAAAAGGTTTGCAAGAGGCAGACCTTGGCTTAACTTAGCTGCATAAGGTTACAATAACTGAAATATCGAGGAGGAAAAAATTCTGAACAGCCAAAATGGAATATCTATCTTGACGTCGTTTCATTTTGTTTTGTTATTATCATGTATCTTTTGAAACTGAAGTAAATCAACAGTAAGTTGACACACTCAAAAAGTCTCTTACAACAATGAATGAGTTTACCTTGTTGGAACTTTAGGTCGCAAAAGAGAGGCTAAAGGAGGTCATTACACAAGCTGGGGAGAAAGAAAGTATCATTCTGCATCCAGATTCACCTCAAATTGATGACTTACTCTCGAGTAAGTAATTTTTTGTTTATATTTACGTCCTACTTTTTTTGGGAAGCCTTTATAACCGCTATTTAAGATTTTAAACCAAATGAAACTTCTAATTGGCATTTTAGATACAGCCTTCACATTTTTTACCATGTTTTACATAAGAGAGAAACTTGAATTTCACAAGGTTAATATCTAAAATTGCTATTTCGTTAATGAGTTATAAAAATACAATGATGTGAATGCATGTTAACATAGATATACAAATAGGAATACACAAGCAAGTAGTTCAAGAAAGAAAAAAAACTAGTAGCGGTATGCTCTTATTTTAATCATTATATTTTGGTAGGTAGGCTAGATACTCATTATTGATACGAAGGACGCTATACACCTCCCACACGACTCCACAAATTGAATCAAAACTGAAAATTACACAACAAAGAAAACCAGGCTTGCCTACCTTAGATCACTCTTTAGAGCATGCAACAAGGATATATCAACCACTGCAAGTCTTTTCTGATTAGTTTTGCGTGAAAAGATTAGTCTGCAAGATTGATTTTCCCTCTCTTATCTGAAAGTTCGCTTACTCATACGAACATGGTACTGGAAATTGCAAATATCCCAGATAGTAATGTTATTTTAACCGAGGGGCATTTCTTTTGCAGCCCGTGACAATATTCAGCCTACGTGGTTCAATTTTTTCAATAAAGAGCTTATAAGGACAGTGTCCTTTTCAGCCCATGAAGCTTTTGACCATCCTGTTGCCTGTAAGCTTCTAAACTGGTTATGATTGTTATATTCTCTTCTAGTCCCTTAGAGGTGACTCAGCCAAGTTTCCCATGTTCTTCGTATGCTACTGCTGACTGTCCTCTTGCAGGTCTTTTGGCTGTTTCTTCGAAGGATCAGCAACCTGTCAACCGCTTTGTCGACCTTTTTAATACCAATCAATTACCCTCTCTTTTCAATGATGGTGCAATGGACCCGAAAATTCCAAAGCTTTATCTTTTAGTGCATGATAATCAAGATGCTGGCCCAGACAAGTAAGCTTATATAATCTTCAATTTGAAAAGTTTTTTTTTAATACAGTCATTGTTTGCGTCATTAGGTCTTGCAATTGCTATGGAGTAAAAATACCATACCAATTAGATATCTTATCACTCTGACCCCTATGCAACATTGAGGAGTTGTTTTTTTGTGTGAATATTATTATGTTATTTCCTTTACTGGGCTATAGCTGGACTGTACAGATGACCCTAAACCCCAATATTTGGGCAAAAGTTTTGTCATGAAGGAAAAAAAAAAGTTTATTTTCGTTTCTTTTTTTATATTTTAAAAATGAGATGTTAACTTATAACCTCTTTCTCTGTAGGGCTACAAAGTTTCTTGTTGAAATGAGGAGTACTTTCGGGGCAAATGCTTCTTATTTGCTGTGCATTAACTCTTCTCGGGAAGGTCTTGTTGAACATATGGAGAACCCATGGTCTTCTTTTGTATGTGCTTTAGGCCTTTGATATTTCCTTGTAATGACTCAGTATAATGGGCTCTCTGTGACTGAATGGTCTGGCGAATGTCTCTAAAGTCTAAATATTATCTTTTTTTATATATATAATTTTTTTCGTAGAAAACAGATGCTTCACCTGCTCAAAGGCTAGGTCGCTGCCTTAACATCGACGATATTAACGAGGCAAGTTGTACTGTATTTTCCTGTCTCATGGCAAATTACATTGTAGTTTTATTATTTGGCTATAGCCCTATGATCAGCTATGATGAAGTTGCAATGTTTCAATTTTTTCTAACAAACTTGTTTTGGTCAGATAAAAGATATAATGCAAGAAGTTGCATCAAAAAATATCATTCCTCACATGGAAGAAAAAGTGCGAATTTTGAATCAGCAGGTATTGTTGCCGTTTTCTTTCAATTAGCTTATTTGAGGTTCTTGAAATTTTCTCAAGATCTTCATTGTGTTATATGTTCAAACAATTATGCTAGGTTTCTGCCACTAGGAAAGGATTTCGAAATCAAATAAAAAATCTATGGTGGAGAAAAGGGAAAGATGACACTCCAGATTCTTCAACAGGTCCTATGTATGTGCCAAAAGACTTGATGTTCGTGTTAGTTGTTTTTTCTATCGTGTTATGACATCTCTACTTCTTTCTTTGTTAAGGTACACCTTTAGCTCTACTGAATCCCAGATCAGAGTTTTGTCTGACTACGCCTTCATGTTACGAGATTATGAACTTGCACTGTCAAATTACCGCTTGATTTCAACGGATTATAAGATCGACAAAGCCTGGAAGCAATATGCTGGCGTTCAGGTCTGAGCTCTGTGATAAATGCAAGTTACCACTCACTATAGTACTAAGAATTTTGTTTTTGTTATGGAATATAAAATGTGGATTATAAATTAACATTAGCATAGGTACATTAACATTCAATTCATGAGGACGTTGTATAATGCCCAGTTGCAAATTGTCAGGGTTTTCGTTATAATAACAAAATGACGTGAGGATGGTTAAATCGTGTAAATGACTTGGACCCTTACTTTTGTATACAGGAAATGATGGGGCTTACATACTTCATGCTCGACCAGTCCAGGAAAGAGGCTGAATATTGCATGGAAAATGCTTTTAATACTTACTTAGTATGTCAAGCATATTTTGATCTCAACATTTCTTTCAGTTTTCACCTGGATGTTGTCAAACATTTCTGTTCAAATAAATTGAGATAGTTATCAATCAGTATTCAAAGTTGGCACATTTGTCATTTATGTAGAAAAATGTACCATCTGGACTTCACAATGCTACAAGGTGTGGCCTCTGGTGGATTGAGATGTTGAAAACAAGAGAGCAATTCAAAGAGGCTGCAAGTGTTTATTTTCGTATATCTGGTGAGGTAAAGGATGTTTCTTTAACAAGATTAGTATATCATTTCTTAAACATCTTCTAATATGTATATATATATATATTGTTTTCCCCACCTGTAGGAATCTCTTCATTCTGCTGTGATGCTCGAGCAGGCATCTTATTGCTACTTGTTTTCTCAACCACCTATGTTGCGAAAGTACGGATTTCATCTTGTCCTTTCTGGCAACCAATATAAAAAAAGTGACCAGGTAAGCTTTGTCATTGTTATAAATTCTAAATTCTTCATTTCTTCTTTTCAATCACACTACTGTGTTTTGCTTTCTAGATTAAACATGCAATTCGCACCTATAAAAGGGCAATTTCTGTCTTCAAGGGAACGACTTGGAGCCATATCAATGATCATGTCCATTTTCATGTTGGGCAGTGAGTTACTTTGATCTCTTTAATTAATCTAGAAAAGATCCTTTCTAAAGTGATCTAATCTGCATATCTAATCTAACTGATATTTAGGTGGTATGCTTTCCTTGGGCTCTATGAGGCTGCTGTTGCGCATATGCTTGAAATTCTGATGTGTTCTCATCAATCCAAGACAACACAAGAGTTATTTTTAAAGAACTTTCTTCAGTTTGTTCAGGTAACTTGAGGTATTTTATTTTTTTGCCAATTGCATGTTGTTGCTACTGCTATTTTAGCTTTCCTGATGGTTGTATTACTCAAATCAAGCAGACCAGTTGAAGTGCTCTTTCTCATCAGACTTTTACTCCAAGATCTGATGACAAATTATAGCAGAACTGCAAATAGTGACCTTGATCTTGTTTTGAGTGTCAGTGTAAGCAGGAGGAAGTTACACTTCCACCTGGTCGTAGATTTGTTGGTTTATCTATTTTTTTTTTTTTGGCATAGGGATTCATATTAGAAAATGTTATACTTTAAAACACTAGTCTATCGTCCTTGTCAGTCCATGTTTTATTTGTGCATCATTCTTATAATTCGTCCTTTGACTTGTTCCATGTAGAAAACAGGAAAAGCGTATGAAGTGTTGAGACTGCCACTGCCTATCATTAATACCTCATCCCTGAAGGTGGTTTTTGAAGATCATAGAACCTACGCAACAATAACAGCTGTAAGTTTCTTTCAAGCTTGGCTCATAATCCTAATGTAGTCATTCTATTCTTCAGATACAGTAAAAAATTCATAATCGTTGTTTTGGCACATTGCGCTAAGTCTGCCTTGCTCCCGGTTGTGGAATACCAGTGCTATGTTGCATACCGCTTATGTTTATACTATTTTCTTTTCTAGATTGGTGTGAAAGAAAGTCTATGGCGGTCCTTTGAGGAAGAAGTAATCCCCTCATTACCTACTTCTAGAACCAATTGGTTGGAGTTGCAATCAAAGTTTATTCCAAGAAAACTCAGGGAATCAAATATTTGTGTTGTAGGAGGTATGGACTAGATGATAGTTTATAAAGTGTGCATGCATAATCAGATAACTTAATGTTCTCGAAACTCTATTTTGCCTGGCCTATTTGCAGAAGCCATAACGGTTGATGTTGAATTTAAGAATCCTCTCCAAATCTCGGTTCCACTTTCTAGCGTCACTTTGATATGTGAGCTTTCTGCAAACTCTGATGAGGCGAATTCTGGTAGGTCAATTGAGTTTGGGTTCTTCAAATTTGTTGGGGCTGAAATATTTGTAGTTGATTACATTTGTATGTACTGCTGTCAGGTGCAAACACATCCAGTGAGCTTCAGCATCGTGAGGAGACGACATTAACTGCTGATAGGTACTAGAGTTATACCTGTTGATGATTTGTCCCGTGACATGTATCCTGTCTCCTGCTTCTCTAGTTTGCATGTATGATTTTTTCTTAAATATTTTTTTACTCTGCAGGCTTATGAATTCTGAAAGTGCTTCATTTACTCTGTCAGATGTCAATTTTACATTGGAAGGAGGTAAAACAACAACGGTAAGTTGTCCTTGTATTTAACCTCTAGAACAGTTACATGGACGGTGACCTTGTCTGGCACTGTTACTGTTTAATATTTGATTATTTACTTCTTTGTCTATCTTTTCTTATTAGCAGTTAACTTTGACCTATCTTCTTACAGGTGCAACTGTCAGTTACTCCCAGAGAAGAAGGGATTCTAAAGATTATTGGTGTTAAATGGAAATTGTCAGGTTCAGTAATTGGTTTCTACAACTTGACTACAAGCCCAACTAAGAAGATTGCGTCTAGGAAAAGGAATAACAAGCCTTCTATTGACAACTTAAAGTTTGTGGTGATCAAGGTGTGCCTTACCTCTCTGGTTATCCACAGATCTTATAGGCCACATAACGGGTCCCCGATGCATGTTTCTTGCATGTTAATTTTTGTTCTTTAAAAACTCAACTGAATTATTACGTTAGCTCTATAATCTATATGCACAATTCCTCTTTATATTGTTGTATGAATTTTTGCAGAGCCTTCCCAAGCTCGAGGGCATCATTCGATCGCTTCCTGAAAAAATGTATGCTGGAGAGCTACAAAATGTCACTTTAGAACTTAGTAATAAGTCAGAAGTGGTAGTGAAGGTATACAGTCTTTCTTCTTGCAAATTTAACTTCACAACTACTTTAACTGTCAAACTGAGTGCTAAGTACAGAGATCAGCAAATAAAAAAACTGAACATCAAAATTCAAAACATAATAAGTGAAGTCTACAAGAAACAAGATCTAAATGCTTTCCTGTTAGTGTCAATGAAGCTTTGGAAATCTCATTGTTCGGAGGCACTTTTTTGTGGCCAGAGTTTATTGGTTCAAGTTAAGCATGATTTCCTTTTGATACCATAAACTGTCAGATACCTAACATTTTCATGTTCACGTATTACGTATTGTCTGTGTCCTTTACTTGGTTCTTGATCATCGCATTTGACATAATCATTCATTTATGGGCAGAATCTGAAAATGAAGATCAGTAATCCGAGATTTCTTAATGTTGGAAATCGGGATCATCTGAATATAGAGTACCCTGTCTGCCTAGAAAAGAGAATACATGGAGAGCAAACTGGTCTAGAGACTCCCCCTAGAGAAGGTTTTCAAAGCGTTTTTGTCTTTCCGAAGGTGGGTTCAGCAAGCCATATTTGGTGCAGAAAATTTGAAATTATAGCTAACTATTATCTGATCTGGTTTTGTACTCTTCTTTCAGGATACCGTGGTACAGAGGGATGCTCCCCTGGTTTGGCCTCTTTGGCTTCATCCCACGGCCCCTGGAAACGTATCTTTGTACATAATCTTATATTATGAGATAGAAAATGCAGAAAGTTTCATTAAGTACCGCACTTTACGCATGTTCTATAACTTGGAGGTTTGTGCCTCAACATCAGAACGTATGCTTTCGTATACACTGTTATTTCTCTTTTAGATTTTCCATGGCTCTAATTATTTCTTCTGTTGTGAATAGGTGTTGCCATCAATAGACGTTTCATTCAAAATCACTCCCCAGCCATCTACTCTACAGCAATTTCTCGTGCAGATGGATGTAGCAAACAAGACCTCTTCAGAGCATTTTCAGGTTCATCAGTTATCGGCTCTTGGCCGTCAGTGGGAAATCTCATTCCTTCATCCAGTGAACACCATCACTCATCTACCATCTATATCGCCCACTCAATCATTCACTTGCTTCCTGAAGCTTAAGGTATACAATTCAGCATAACTTAGGTCTCTTCTCTTCAAGTCCTCACTTTCCATGGAGGACTTGATATGATTTTGATTTTCTTCATACTTTATGCTTTTGAACTGCATTTTTGCTTCAGAGACATGATAATAAAAAGAACCCCGAGAAGATCTCTTCTCCCCCTCAAGATGTAAGTGACATAATATTGAGTAAAGATGATGGTGGACCGCTCTATGACATATCTCTGTCACCACTAAAGGATTTCCACAACTCCGAGAGACTTCACCAGGAGAACTCATCTCAGGTTACTTGGTCTATTTTTGTTCTTGCCCTTTTCCCCATTCATGCTACCTTTTGTTCTTCCTCGTGCTCAGGTTAAAAATCAGATCCCACTTTTCTGTATGTAATATCATACAACCCGTTCCAATATTGGCATGACTCACTTAATTATCTATTCTTGTCACTATAAATCTGATTCACTGAAAGAAATTACTTTTCTTTAATCTTTTCCTGTGTTATTTAAATATAAATTCTGCTAACACTTTCTTCATTGATCAGGGAATATCTGGCACAGTAGATTTTGTTCTAATTTCTCGTCAACTTCAAGACAACATCCCAGAATCTTCTCACCCCTGCCTCTTCTCTCACCACATATGTCACTGCAGGTAAAGATTATTTCCAGATCAAAAAGTTTTGCTCCATGTATTCTTCAACTTTTTTTCTTTTGTGATAGCCCTATTTGCTCTCTTGACAGCACTTCTAGTTCAAGCCCGATATCATGGATACTAGACGGCCCTCAAGAGATCACCCACAACTTCTCTGCTTCATTCTGTGAAATATCATTAAAGATGACTCTATACAACTCATCCAGTTCCACTGCCACTGTATGCACCAACACTTTCGACTCAACCCATCACAATGTTGTTTCATCATCATCGAGCGAACCCAGCATGTCTGGATGGTACAGTTTGTCTCTCGAGAATGAAATCAAAGCCCCGTCAGATATTATCACTGCACAAGAAAGTGTTGGAGCAATGATATGGTCAGGATCGAGCTCGACTAAAGTCCATATCCAACCCAAATCTTCAACAGAGATCCCACTCGAGGTTTGTGTATTTTATCCCGGGACATATGATTTATCGAATTATGCAGTGCAGTGGAGTCTTGAGTGTTTGGAGGAAAGCTCTTCTTCGGAGGAGAAGAAGAAATTGACTTCGGGGACAAGTCAAGGGTACCCGTATCACATCACAGTTCTTCCATCCCCATGAGGATGAGCCGATAAGGTTTGGGTTGAAGGAGTTATTTGTAACAACATTCAAACATGTTGGGTCTTTTTGTAATTTTGTCAAATGTTTTGTTTTGGTGGTACTTTGTCTCGCTGCATTTTAATTATTTAATTTTAAAAGGCAAATTTGTAACGTAGGACATACGAAGTAAACATTGTTTGTTGAAAAATACAGTGAAGTTTTGTAATTGGTCGTCCCATGAGATTATAGTTAAAATTTCATTTGTTCATTCAAACAAATATAGTGACTAATTTATTCATTCACTAACTTGATTAAACGTAATCTGTTTATTTTATATATTATTTATTAAAAAAAAACTAACATGTATGTAATTTACTAATTCTAATTTGTATTTTATAATTACTTAATTAATGTGTAGAGACCATTTCTAAGACTTATACCGTACAAGTTGTTGGCACGAACGGAACAAATTTCGTTTTTTTAGATGAGTAAATTTTTCATTTAATAATTCTTTCTAACCAACTATTACAATTATATAACCCCACTAAGGCTGACTTAGATTCTACCTTAATTACAATTAATAATAATTAAATTGACTTTTGTTAAAACCTTCTTAAATTAACTTCACCCTCCTTTTTACCTGAAGCACATGATCCGTTTTATAGGCTTTAACTGACTCTCTCAACTGTAAACATGTAACTACCAACCTCAGAGAATCTCCATATTTAGCTTCAGTTGACTGACTCCTTCGTCTACTCTGTAGTCTGTACGTACTACCACCATAGACAAGGCAGCAGCCATGGGAGAAGTGGCCAAACCACACAATAATTTACTTCAAACACAAGAGTTGTATAGAACGGCAACCTCGGGAACTCCCATATATACCAAATGCTGAATCATTATCTTTCATATATTCAAGAACTTACACCTCTCATCAACTCTTACAGCTCTAGTAATGTGTAACTCCACTGCAGCTCAAACTCACTTCTTTCATCAGCACCAAAAACAGGAGTGGAAGAACACAGAAAAATCAATAAGCTAAGTCATCATCAGACTCTATCAAAAATCGTAACAGAACTTGAGAAACACTTCAGCTGTTGATGGTAGACACCAACTCTTCATTGTGTGCACTGCTCTCCGCATTTCTCTCCAAATAAGAAGAAGGGGAGGAAGCAGCTGCAATATTCAACCGTAAAGGCCGCCCATCCACCTCCTACCCAAAGGAGAAGAAAAAAAAATGTATATCAGTAATGAAGTGAGAGGATTGAAATTCTAGATCAAGTTGTTGAAGAAGAGTTGACAGAATGATTCAATGTTACAACTCCATTCATGGCATTAAGAGCAGATTGTGCAGACTCAGCAGAGTCAAAGGAGATGAAGCCGAATCCTCGAGACCTTCCAGAGTTCTTCTGGTAGATGACCTTGGCGCTCAACACACCTGGTTGGCCGGAGAATGCATCTTTGAGTCCCTGGGAAGACAAACCCCATCCCAGGTTTCCAGCATAGATCTTGTGGGGGCTGTCCACAAAGGCACGGTTGCTGTTTCTGATCGTGGGCCCCATCACCTCCCTTTCTCCTCCTCTTGGTACTTCTGGGAAATTCACCTTCACTGTTCTGCCTCCTACTTGCTGATAACATGAACACAACATCATGAGTAATACATGACGTGTTTCTAGTAGAATCCAAATTCATTATTTTTATGAGAGAACAAGGCCACAAATTTCTGCAACTCATTCATCTCCTAAACAAATTTGAGAGATTATTCGTTACATTTAAGTCTTTAGATCATTTGGTGCTCTATAGATCAATCACAGTCTGAAATTTATATGGGACCAATACTTTTTCAGTAGGAAACACAGTAGAACTTACACATTTGGATCCAATTGTGATTGTATAATGAGTATTCATCAATGCATAATATTGAATGAATCCCTCTATTTCAGCACTTGATGATGATACTGACAAGAATACAACTTACAGATCCATCAAACATCCGAATAGCCTCATTAGCTTCATCAACACTCCCCATTGTAACAAAGGCAAATCCTCTGCTCCTATCAGTTACTCTATCATAAACCACCTGTAAGATTCCCCCCACCAAAAATATCAGCTCATTAACCAAGCATATCTACACTATCATCATATAATTAAACAAATCATAAGAAAAAATGGCCAAACAGTGTTTTTCTTTTCCTTCAGAAAACTGACCTCTACATTTACGACGCGGCCAGCCTCACCGAATACCTCAGCTAACTTAGTAGAAGTCATCGTGTAAAGCAAATTGCCAACATAGAGCCTCCCGTACTCTCCAGACCCCAAATTTGTACCTTCTCCTTCTAGGCCTCCGAACTCTTCAGGTTCAGGGCCTGATTCGAAGGAGTCGCCTTGCTCCGACATATCGCTATCACTTTGAGATTCGAATTCATCTGATGAAGCTGAAAGGAGTCGGTGAGTTTTTGGGTCGGTGGGAAGGCTTAAAGAGGTGAGGGTGGTGGGTTGGGAGTTGAGCGGAAGAAGCTGGAATCTGGGTTTCGAGTTGGGAGTCGAGAGGACTGAAAGTGAGAAATGGGGAAGGAGAGTGGAAAATCTGGAACAGAGTGAGGGAGCAGAGGGCACCGAAGCCACGAACATCATCATTGAGGACGACATTCTAAGACATTAACGGAATGAAGATGAAGAATGGGAAGGACAAAGAATGAGGGTAGGGATAGAGTTGGTTATTTATTATTAGTAGGGGTAATTATTAAAAAAAAAACTTTCAGAAAAAACAAAGATCAAACCGAACTCTTTTTGTTGACAAATAACAAATCAATCTTTTGGAATTGAGTAATCAGCAAGTACATCTAACTTTTATTATGTTTGAACGAATTTTTAAATGTCAACTAATACTGTCTCAAAAATTGAAAAATTCGTTCAAATATAATGAAAATTTGAGATAGGTTTGTTGATTGCTTAATTCCAAAAGTTTGATTTATTATTTGTCAAAAAAACAAGTTCGGGGTTTGCTATTTGATTTTTTCTCAAAGTTCAGTTTTCTTTTTTGTTATTAACCCTTATTATTATAACAAATGAAATGACGCGAAAAAACAAAGGGTTAATTACTTAATTGGTTACACATGTTTCACAATTGTGCAGAATGGTTACACATGTTTCAAAATGTGATTAATTGGTTTTGCTATGTGACTAATTGGTTACACATGTTTTTTCAAATGTGATTAATTGGTTATTTCGTTAGTAAACCGTTAATTTTAAAGTTAATTCATTTTTTTAACATATTATTGAATTGTGAAATGACTATTATGCCCTTAGTTGTATTGAAGAACAGATTGGAAGGATTGAAGAACCAAAATCGAATCAAATTCGATTTGATGTTCTTGAGAACCCAGAAATCAGATTTTTGGGTTCTTGAAGAACCAGAAATCAGTCTGTGTTCTTGAAGACCCAGAAACAGCAATCTGATTTCTGGTTCTTCAAGAACACAGAAATCTGATTTCGGTTCTTCAAGAACCTAGAAATCTTTCTGTGTTCTTGAAGACCCAGAAACAGCATTTATGTGTTCTTGTGGAACCCAGAAATCAAATTTCTGGGTTCTTGAAGAACCAGAAATCAGATTTACGACCATTTAATATCCTACGTAGATAATTGATTTACGACCTAAATTGCGTTAACCGTGTTGAGTTTGGAGTTACATGGTCCGAGTTATAATTTTTTAAGTACAATTTTCATATCTCAACTTACGGCATGCCGTACAGGCAATCCGTAAATCCAAATTTAATATTTTTTGCATCATTTGAATCGCAATTAAAATATCTACTTACTATAATTTTTTTAAATATTTTTGAATAGATATATAATTTTATATTTAATTAAACATTGAGTCGTCATTATTGAAAAATTTGTTTAAAAAAAAAAAAAGTATTTGGTATAGGCGCACCCAGGGGTGCGCCTATGTCCAGTAGGCGCGACCCCGGGATGCGTGTATACATAGTTTGCTAAATTTTTTTTCTCGAGGTATACTTTTTCAAATACTTTTCCTAATATAGCTATTTTTTGAAAAAGATCTGATTTTAACGGTGAATAGTGAAAAAACCAAATAGTCACATTTCAAAATCAATTAATCACATTTTGAAACATGTGTAACCATTCTAAACATTGGTCAAACATGTGTAACCAATTAAGTAATTAACCCAAAAACAAATGCAAACATACAGAGTTACCATCACAAAACATCATCAAGAGTCCATCATCTCAAAACCATACAGAACAAACAAACTGCAATCAAAATCCAAACCTAGCAACATGCCTAGGGATAGATAGCAAACCCACAACCATTCAACCAACTATTTCATGTTGTTTAATGGGTTCGGATTGGACACAACCCGGCGCCATCTTATTCTACACCGTACTTCTTACTTTTACACAGAAGGGTTTGCATTAAGGTTTCATCGCCTCCTCACACTCCAACGACAGACAGACAGACATAGAGAGAGTGAGGGAGAGAAACCGTAACACATATGAGCCAAGAATGAGTTGCCTTTCAGAAGCAACTAAATGGCGGTTTGGACAATCCTTTAACCAAAACCCTAGTGAAAACACCCACCCATCCCCATAGAAATGGATACAGTGTGTCACAAGAGCTCCATTTAGTTGCTCGAAGGACAGGATTCGGTGAGGTTGACCCACCAAACCCCTAAGTGTCCTTCACTTATCAAACCTTGAGGTTGCAGCAGCTACTATCAGGTGCTGCTGCAACCCACTTGCTGGGTATGACCATGGTGTGCATGGACGGTCGCTCCATCATGTGAGGCAGGAACTGAATGGACGGTAGGAGATGATGGGTCATGGAGAACCTGTCCAGATCTTCCCTTGCGTACATGCTGGTGACTTCTGCAGCTGACAGGTTTGTGAGTCCCCCTCCGTTCGTCTCTTTGGATGAGCTGCCTGAACCGCTATCTGACTGGAGAACTTCAGAGCTCTGAGAGCCAGCTGGTTGGTGAGGACGGGTGGCACCATGGTCTTTGTTCAAGTTCGCTCCTTTGGAATTAGACATAGTTTTTGTATTGAGGAAACGACCCCCACTTCCTCTCGGGCGGCGCATGGCATGGAGATGGCGAGATTCGTGCATATACGCCTGCTGAAGATAACAAACAAGGAAACTGGTAAGGGAACAGTTTACTCGAAACTCTAGAGTGTTGGCTATGGACCCGGATAATGGTTTCGAAGCTTGAAGCTTGGACACGAGCTTCAAGATTGGCAAAGACTAAAGGCTACAGCCAAAGTAAGATTGGCAAGAAAAATTCCATTTCATATCCATACCTTGCGAGCCCGAGTAGCTCTATTCAGCATCTCAGCCTTAGCACGACACTTACGACGCCTGATGATCCCATGGTACTGTTTTGGATTCACGAATATAGGTCCATCATCAGCTGCTAGATCTAACGGGAGCATGATTCGGCCCTGAAAGCATTCAAAATAGATGTCACTTGATCAATATATCATCTCAGTTTACACTACTTCAACAATAAGGCATCAGGAAGATGTACTTACTGCCAACTGAGATCCGTGAGGGGAGAACACTCCATAGCATGGATCTGCATGAGGATACTTCGCACACACCTGCATTAACACAGGCATAAACTTTGATGATGAATGAGAAAACTGGATCGACAGTTAAATTTGGCACGAGTAGTTAGTTACCATTGGCTGACCAAATCCTAGCTCAAAATGACTGGAGTAGTCCGCAGGCTGAGTTGTGATTGCTGCTGCCTGTGATTTTTGTCCTTCCCCAGAATCTTTGTCAACTGAAAATTTTGTTTATCAATGAACTAATCATGAAAGAGATCGAAGGGAAGATATACCGATCGATCATGCCAACTCGGTATGTTTTGTAGATTGAAGGTCATACTTTTAAAATCAAATGTTTCATTTTTTTCACAATAATACAGTCTATGTCAGATGATAAATAATACCCAGATTCTTGAACATTACTGGATAAATAATACCCAGATTCTTCAATTAGAAGAACAAACAGTTGACTACAACTAGAGGAACTTTTTCAAGAGTATCGTAGCTCTAAACTTGATTGCTGCACTAAATCGCTAAAAGTAGCGCGATCCTCATCTCCCATTACTCCACGTGGTAAGTCCATTTCGATAAAGTAAACATTTATCTTTCCTACTTTCTTCAAAGTAATCCATGGCTAACATTTTCATATCTCCACTGAAGAGACAACAATCAATATGGTTCCCACTTTGGTAAAGTAATTGTCAGTAACATGGAACATCCTTTACTCTACATACAGGCAGCACAAAACTTCCTGAAAAGCCCAATTCTGATTAATCCGATGAACGAACCACAATTGTGATTTGTTGAATCGAATATGCTGAAAAATGTTTGCCCAATTGATCAAATAAGTCAAGATTCAATTACCAGGAGAGATGATGAACTGAGTGATGTTTCCTTTATCTGCAGCTTGTTTGGATGCAGTGAAGTGTTCGTCGGAATTGGATCGGTTTCCAAACGAGGCATTCGATTGGCGCAACGAATCACCAAGAAACGGCTGGGTTCCATAAGTAATCCACCAAGGAGCTGCTGTAACCGAATTGTGGAGGATTCCTTCATGCTCCTTGAAGTACACAGCTTCCATAGCCATAATTCACAATCCCTAGCTGATCTACTAGACTGAAATCAAGAGTTTGAGCAGGCAGTTCAAATATCAGTAAAGTAAAACTCAAAAAATTTCCAATTTTTGTGAAAAATAAATAGAACCCAGATTGGATAGCGCTTATTGTTTGGGGTGCAAGGATAATGCTTCGAAAACATTAAAAGGGTTGAGCTTGCTCCACCAACCGTTTGGGAATCGTGGAGGGGGACAACATTTAGAGTGTCGAAAATTCTTTCCTTTCCAGGCAAAGAAACCGTGATCCGTACAGAAAATAGGGAAAACCCAGTTAAAATTCTGTCCTTTTTTCAGAAAAGCACCAAAAGAACAAAAACCCAGATCGTGGGTGTGCGGATTCGGAACAGATACTGATCCAGCAACCCGTCTGTACATCAACTGGATGATTAAGAGAGTGGGGAATAGATACTTAGATAGTCAGAAAACAGAAACACGTCTGGAGAAGGAGAAGGAGAAGGAGAAGGAGAGAGCTCACTATGATTAAAATAGAAATCGCACGGTTGTTGTTGTTGCAGCTAAAGGAGGAAGCAGCCGCCGCAGCTTCAATCAGAGAATCCCATTTGATAGGAGCCGTGTCGGTAAATCTCAAGCACGAGAGAGAGAGGTGAAGAGACGGACGCCAAATGCGTACAAGTGTAATACGAACTCATAGCCGTCTCCCAATGGACTCTCTTTCATGCGGGTCACTTTATTTAATTTTTGTGCATTAACAAAACAATCAATTTTTTTTTTAATAAAAAAATACTCCTTCTATAATATATGCTTTTCGTATATTAATTAACGAAAAAACTCTTAAATATGCATAACATAAAGAGTTAATTAGAAACTTCACTCAGCTGGAGAAAAAAAATATTAATTTTTTACCAAATTACAACTCATCAGCTTCATTTAATTTTTTTTTTTTTCTTTTAGTGATAACATTTTCTTTATTATATTTTTATGTAAATTTCTAACTGGTTTTTTAAGAAAATTGTAATTTTGTAAGTGAATTTTACAAAAATGCAATTTATTATTTAAATTTTGATAAAATATGAAAGATATTTACATATTTTTATTTCCATTTAATAAAAAATTAGACAATTTTAAAAAATTATAACTTTATAAAAAATAAATAACAATTTATCTAAAAAACTTTTAACCAATAAATTAATAAATAATCGTATAGTTTAACTAACAAGTAGATAAAACAAAATATATATTGGAGCATTTGTATAACCAAATTTATCATTTGTTTTGTAATTGATTTTTCTTTTTTCTTTTTGAAATATATATATATATATATATAGTCTCTTTTTATGTCTCAATATAAATGCAATGATATGTGTCTATTTATCTATTGCTTAAAGCATTTCTAATTCTATTAGACTATTAGTGTCTTGTTCGTATCTATTTATCTATCTATATATATATATGGTCTCAATAATTAAAACGTGTAATTTACTTAATGGGTAAAGTGAAAGTAAATTAGTACGTTAAAAGGTTTTACTTTGTGGTGAAAACAGTTGGGAAAAAATGGATTATTGACATGTCATAAATATATTATCAAGTATTTATAAAATAAAATAAAAATACAAACCCATCATAGAGGGTTGATGACGGATGACCTATGACTTGGACTCCTTTATGTCTTTATAATATGCATAATAATGGATAATTTGGGGGATTTTTTAAATCATCATTATATGTTTTTTTACATTAAAATATATCCAAGCTAGTGTGTTATCATTTAATGGACCTAAAAATGTTTTTTCTTAATAGACTTACCAAAAAAATATATTCATATTCATATGCATATATATATATATATATATATATATAAATTATGAATTTAAATATATTTTAAGAATAAATGTTAAATATATAAAAAATATAATTTGATTTAGATAAATAAATAAATAAATAAATAAATAATACACACACAAGAAATCCAACAATTCTTTTTAAACAAATATATATATATATATATATTATAAAGAGTTTGTGGGCTCAAATATATAATATTTGGACACGTAACCTAACAAATAATTATGAATGCTAGAACGCATTACAAAAGCACTATCATACTGTCATACACATATCTTTTCTTTAAATTACCACACAAAAAAAAAACTTTTCTGTTCTTCAGTATAATATGATTTAATTTTAAATATAGTAATAAAACAAAAATAAACGGGGCTCTAATTTACTATATATTTTTATATAAGAATACATGTAAACAAGTCCCCTCAACTTTTAATTATATGTAAATTTTACTATAAAAAATGTAATAATTTTTAATTTAACTCATTTGAATCATATTTTATCCTTACTCTAATATTTGTCCCCACTTGAAAATTTTTCTGGATTCGTCCCTGCATGTAAAGAACTATATAATTATATATATATTTTATTTAGGTACACCACTATTATAAATTAATCAATAATAAAATTATGTGTTCATTTAATTAATATTTTTTAAAAAAATTGTTCAAAACTACATATTAATAACTTATTTTAGCATAAAATCTTATTTATCCAATTTCATACAGCTTGCATGTAGTAAAATGGATGACTTGTAGATGAAGATACTAAGGTAGTTAACAAGAACAATCAAAGGTCAAAGGTCAAAGGTCAAATGACTACAGTTGAAACAGAATGTCGGTTGGAAAGCAGGCAACGAAACTCAAACTCTCCCTCTACCAAGGAAAGACTATTGTGAAAAGAAAAATAAATAAATTAGTAAAACTTATATAAGTGAAAATGAATAGAACAATAAAAAAAGGGTTTAAATATTTTAAAAATAAATAAACACAATCAATATCCATGTTCAAAAACTATATATAATTTCATATGTCGGAGAATGACAATAGTTAGAGTATAGTAAATATTATAATTGTACTATTTTTTAAAATTATATATCATAATCGTAAAGATAATCATTATGAGTATAATTTTAAATATTATAATTGTAGTTAATAGCCACAACTTTACACGTATACTTACTCATATTTAAAATTATCACATTTTATCAAGTTCGTATAAATTAATTTTTGGACATGTTAATCAAAAAATATTAACTGTTAAAACACTTTAATTTCAATATTATTGAGGTGTGAAATTAAAATAATGAAGGTATGAACACCCTTTTTAGGATCATGGTGGGTGGTGGCAAATGGTAGGAACATTAAATTCTGGCATGATAATTAAGTGGGTAATCAACCTCTGCGAGCTGCTATTTATGGTCCACTGAATTTTGAAGAAGACAAATTGATGGTAGGAGATGTCTTCCACAATGACGAGTAGAACCTATATAGAACTTCTTTTGATTTCCCCAAAAAGTTTTGGGACGTGTTTCGAGATACTCCAGGGGACAAGACCAATGTCTCCTCAAACACTCAAATATGGAATGTGACACACTCGGGGAATTACACCACATCATCAGCATACTCTCCGTTAGCAGGTCATGACACAAATAGTCAGGTACTTAATCAATGAGACTGGGCTTGGAAGATTCAGACTATCCCAAAAATTCAATATTTTATCTGGTTGTGCCTTAAAGATAGACTAGCCACCTGCAAACTATTGAATCATATGAGATGTAATTTGAGCCATCTCTGCCAAATTTGTTATTATGGGGTGGATGACATATATCATATATTGCGTGGGTGTGAGCATGCTAAAGAGATGTGGAATTCAGACATTGGCCTGCCAAATCTAGGGCAATCTTTCAACTACCCCTTGAATGAGTGAATCAAATATGGATGTCAGGAATCAGGAGTCAATATTCAAGGAGTTGAGTGTGAGTACTTTTTTCCTTATGTTCTATGGAACATTTGGAAAAATAGGAACTCTCTTATTTTTAATGATAAACCTGTTTTTTCTTCTGTTTATAATTTATCCTTATCTCAGGTAAAGTTTCACCAAAATGTTTATCTTGAGATTGACATTGCTAATGAGTTCATTTTCATTGATATTAGTTGGGTTCCTCCAAAAAAAGGATTGGTTTAAAATTAACACAGATGGAACTGCTAAGGGAAATCAAGGATTTGCAGGAGTCGGTGGGGTCATCCGAGACTACAGGGGTCAATGAGTTGCAGGATTCTCAATGAATTTGGGTTGCTCAAACAGTCTCACTGCGGAATGTTGGGTCATCCGAGACGGACTGCTTTTGGCAAAGACAATCGGATTAAAATCTATTCACCTTGAGACCGACGCCCTCTCAGCTCATAAGGTAATCTCTGATGAAAATATGTCAAATCAAAAACTAATGTCGATCATTGCGGATTGCATGAAGCTATTGATGCAGTTCGAAAGAATGAAGTTCAGACATATTTTTCGAGAAGCGAATGCAGTAGCGGATATCATGGCGGGTATGACGCTCAACCAGCGACAAGTGTTTGAATTTCATAGCTCACCTCCGAAGGAAACTATTAATGCACTCCGAAAATACGTTGTTGACTATTCTGTTTCGCGAATTGTTAAAATGAGCTAGTTTTTGGTTGTGTAATTGAACTTGAGTGAGTTTTTTAATCCATAATTCTAAAAAAAAAAATGTGTTATCTGTATTTTATTTTAATTTTACATGTTCGGTTGAAAACTAATATATTAACAGACTGAACAACATTTTGAGAATTTCGGTTACCTCAAAGTAAAAATAAATATTTAGATACTTGTTTATAAAAATCTATTTTTTTAAGTACTTAAAAATATTTATCTGTTTGGATAATTCAGTACTATGTACACAATAATATTGTATTTACTATAATGTTCTTTTCAGTACACATCTAATATCTACAATTAAAATTTATCATCAAAATTATCTAATAAATAAGCTACATAAACTAGTTAAGAAAATAATATTGTTTTGAATTTATACATTTCAATTATTATAAATATTATTTTTCTCTTAGGAGTTTTGTATATGTACGCTGAATACCACAGCTGTCCACTATTACGATTACGAATACAAAATTAATGCTTAATTATTATTATTAAATATTATTTGTTGGATAATTATTTTGGTTAAAAGCTAGGTAAATGGAATGGCCACTAAGAATAAGTGGATCAGCCTCGCTTCAACGAATTAAGTATAATTATTAATAATATATTGAAAATAATCTTTTCAGCTTTTCTATTTAAAACTAATGAGATTCTTGTAGTTGTAATTAATTTATTGGACAGATCGTGAAAAGTAGATGTAAGTTCGGGGGGTTATTACTCGTATTAATATATTAAGGATTGATTAAGATATACGAAAAAGCTAAAGTTAGGTATGTATGTCAATTAATTAGAATTGAGGGATCAATTCAAATTATAAATTGTGTTGAGTTCCAGTGTGTGAAAATATATTCAAGACCATGACAATAAGTTCTATTCGGTCAATTTATTTAATTTAAACCCGAAATGAAGTTGCACAAAATGACTCAAGTGACATATTTATTGAGATATATTTAAGAATGTATTAAATATATTTTTTTTACAAATTTAAATTTATTCAAAAAATTAATTAAAACGGATATCTTATAAAATATAAATTAGTATATCACGAATTAACAAATTATGTTACGTGTTGAAAATAAGATCAAAATATAACTTAAATTTTACTCAGGTCAGGCCGGTTATATTAAAATGGATTATTTAAAATATAAAATATATTAATTACAGTTTTGTCCAAAATTAATACCTAATTATTATATGGTAGGTCAGGCACTCCAGAGCAGCTGACACGCTACACGCTCGATTACTATTTATTAGATTTAGATATTAATCCCATTTCTTTTTATTTGGTTCAAATATGACGTCCAAGTTTACATATATGTACAAATTATTAGGATAGCTAGTATTTTTAATTACAAGGCACGTTGCCGTACCCAAATAAGGATGATTAAACATTTATTATTTCATTATTAAGATTATGTAATAGTTAAAATAAAGTGAATATTGCAAACATGTGTTTCAATACTTTGACAATTCTTATAACAAAAAATCAAATTTAAAATAATGGTATAGATCATAATAGTAGCCTAAGCAATTTTGAAAGTAAGAGAATCTTAATGTACTAAACTAGATTTATTAAGTACAAAATTTTGAATTACATATGAAAATTAAAGTATGGATAGGAGAAAAGTAGGTTTAATGCTTAACTTAAATTTCAATGTAATTAACAAAATGATGTTTTGAGATACTCAAATGCATACAATAAAATCGACACAAATATACAAATACATACTAAATTATAAAAGTATGTAAAAATATTTAAGAACTAATTTAGATTACTTTTTGTGTAGTTCAATGAAATGTATATATTCATAGTTTTTACTTTTTAGGATGTGTATATATTATTATATATAACTAAAAAATAATGTGATATGTGTGTATACTGTATAGGGTTAGGTGAAAAGTGAAGTTGTATATGTATATATTGTTTAAGTGGAGTATATATTGTGGAATTTGACCCAAAAAAAAAAAAGAGTATATATTGTGGGTTAGGGTTAGGTCACACTTATTTTTCCATTTATTAATTTTATTGGAATGTAGATGACTAGATGTAAGTAATTGATTAAAAAAATCATTGCAAAGTTTAATTACTTTAATTAAATAATGAATCATGCTCTTTGGTTGAGAAAACAAACAAAAAATGCTCTACTAATTGTTATTTTGTAATTTATTTACGAGGATTAAACTAGACATGGGTGTGGAGTCCTTGTCCTTTTGTCCATCCATGAAAGACAAAACACTGCCCCCCCCCCCCCCCCCCCCCCCCCCCCCCCCCTCCTTACGTTGTCATGTCAACTGTTGCCACATTTAATTTGTAAGAATGAAGAATTAATATAGTTAAAAATAGATACTTTGGGGGAGATAATGACATGGATCGATCTAGGGTTGAACATGTAATATGAGTTATATGAATTTTGGATGTTTTGAAATTTTAAAATGAGTTGAAATTTTAAAATGGGTTACCTAAAATTTGAAAAATGTGCAAATATTAACCTTTGTTGATGGATTTTTGACGAATTTCCGTCAACAGTTGACGGAAAATTGGACGGAGATAGCTATTTGCACATTCTTCAAAGTTGAGTTAGTTCGTTTAGAATTTTCAAAGTTTGGGTAGCTCGTTGCAAAACGGCCAAAGTTCAGGTAGCTCATTGATATTTAACCCTAAAATCTTTATTGACTCAGATTTAAGAATTATAAAGCAAAACTACTTTATATAAATATAATCTATTTAAATGATAATAATAAATTTAATTTACTCTAATTTAATATATATATATATATATATATATATATAATAAATTATTATATATAATTATAATTATTTCTAACTCTTTCCATGGATATAAGCATATAGTACATCAAAATTATTATTATTTTACATTATAATTTTTGAATTTTTATTATAGACATTCCCTTTATCTGCATGACCCAGTTTAAAAACATAGATTATTATCTTCACGAGAATTCCCATATAAAGTTTTGAATCTCTTTTTTTTTTACTCTGTTTCGAAGTTAAAAAAAAATCACAAACTATTTTCTTGTGTAGGTGATTTGATAGATATGATGGCTTACAATTAAACTAAGAATTTCAGACTCTTACTCTCATATCATGTAATAATTAATATACTAGAAAATAGTATGAGAAGATATATGGAAGGGTTACTATGTAGCCTAATTATATACTATGATATTTGCCAAATTTATGTATATATATATATATATATATATATTATGATAATTATTATTGAGTAGATTTATAGAATGCAAACCAAGATTTATGATATTTATATAGTCTAGTAGATGATGATAAAAACAATATAATAAATAATAATATCAAGTATGTAACATAATGTAATATATATATATATATATAAACTGTAAACAATGTATTAATAATAACGATTCGATTAACTAAGTAAAAAGAAAAATGTCAACGCTAGAAAAAAACAACTAATTATTGATGCGTGCAGTATGGTTCAAATATTATTTGAATTCACATGCGTATACTTAACCCTAAGTACAACCGCCCTCACATCAATCTTTTTTTCACTCCTCTCTCACGTTCCAACCCGTTGACTTTTTTAACCCCTATCTCCTTCTCATAACCTTCATCAATGGCTGCCCACAGCTCTCCGATCTCTCGTGGTCTCTTCTTCTGTCGAAGATGAACAATTCTGCCGACTCCAACGGCCTTCTCGGTGGCGGAGGAGACAGCCTTGGGAGCTTCGGCTACGGGATCGGTGTCTCTGTCGGGATCCTACTCCTCATCACCACCCTCACCCTCACCTCATATTACTGCACCGGCGGTGACCGGACACCATCTGAGACACCCCCTGCACGGCGGCAGAGACTTCCAGAGCCGCCGGAGCAGTGTCTGGTGCTGGACGTGGGTCTGGACGAGGCGACCATCAGTAGCTGCCCGAAGCTGCTTTACTCGGAGATGAAGCTCAAGAGGTCGGACTGCTCTACGACCGCCACCTGTTGCTCGATCTGTCTGGCGGACTACAAGGGCAGACACACGCTCCGTGAGCTGCCAGAGTGCGGCCACCTTTTCCATAGCAGATGCGTCGATCCGTGGCTGAGGCTGCACCCCACGTGCCCTGTCTGCCGGACATCCCCAATGCCGACCCCCCTGTCGACGCCGCTCGCCGAGGTGGTCCCACTTGCCAGCCGCCGTGACTGAATCTGAAAATTAAACCGTACATTCTTCGCCATTGATTCAAACTTGTTACATAGCCACATTCATAGACTTTTAAAGTAGCTGTCAAAAACTTACCAATTAATCACGCCGTCGGATATATTAAATACTTTTCTATGTTTTGTACGTAACATGTGTAAAAATAGAAATTATAGTTTAAAATTATATCAAAAAATAGATTAATAATTAATTGTATATAAATCTTATAATTTTTTATAGATGGTTAAGAACTATATATGTACGTAGTTAATGCATGAATCTAAGAATATTTTGTGGAAATTAAATTATTCACTTTTATTTTGTGATGTTAAATAATTATATATCAACGCATCTCGTACCTTGTCTCTGATTCCTCTACGTTGTCGTGACGACTCAAAAGAGAAGATACGAAAAAAGGTACTAGAACAGGGAGGTAGTAGATGCAATTAGTTTAGAAAGTCTTTTAAGGAATAAATATTTTAATATTTAATATGGAGAAATTAAAAAATAATTCTTTCCAAATACAAATTCTAACAGAATTCCCTTCAGCTAATCGAACCCCACATGAGCTTAGGTGTCAAATATTAATTGGTTTGGTCCATTAAGGTGGTGGACTAATAATTTCTCCATATATATTGCAAACTAATGTAGCATCCGAAACGTTTCAAAACTTCAAACTTCACAAGTATAGAGCACCTTTGTGGAAGTGGTCTAGACCGTGACCCAACCCACAAATGCAACAATTCTCTCCTTTTCCAACTCTAATTTTGTATTTTCAGAAGTTTTAAACCCAAATTTTGGCATAGTATAGTGAAAAACTCATCTGAAAAGGGCTTGTATGACTTGAGTTGGGCTCGGGTTAGTTAGTTTTTTTTATTATATATTATTGAGTTAATAAATTAAAACATACAAAAATTTGAAGAAAATAATAAAATAAAATTGCACATATCCATCAAATGACATTAAAGCTTGTACTTCATCACATATGACACTATCACAATACCATTCATAATAGCACTAATTATTAAATAGGTAGTCGAACTTAACCTAGTTTGACAAGTAGGTACCCAAACTTTTTTTGATTCAAATAAGTTGCCGAACTTTTGAAAATTAGCAAATAGGTTCCTAACGTTAATTTTTCGTCGAGTTTTGACGGTAAACTGCACGTGAGGAGCAACCAGGTACCTGAACTTACACAAATTAACAAGTAGATACCTGAACCAGATCAGAAACGGTTCGGTCGAAACACTTTATATTTTTTTTAAAAAAGTAAGGTTTATAGACCAAACACATGCATGACTTATGGTTTAGTTATGTAGGTGTTTGATATATAAATCATACTTTTTTGTTTGTTTTAAATAAAGTGGTTTGATCGAACCGAATTAGAACCGATTCATGTCTCTACCTGCTAATTCGTGTAAGTTCAGGTGTTTGGTTGCTCCTCACGTGCAGTTTTCCGTCAAAACTCAACATGAAATTAACGTCAGGAACCTATTTGCTAATTTCCAAAAGTTCGGCAACCTATTTGCGGCAAAAATAAATTTGGGTACCTACTTGCCAAACCATGTCAAGTTCGACTATATATTTGATAATTAACCCTTGATAATGTCATAATACTTAAAGCTACAATGCTTAGGTGGTGGGTTGTGATAAGGGACGAAGCCATGTGAGGTCTAGGAGGGGCAATTACCCCAATCAACTTTTAATTATGTGTTGCGAAATGAATTGAATGGAAATTTATCTTCCCATCGACCATTTGGTTCCTATGGAAGAACATAAATTCTTATGTTTTCAATAACCCTCCTATTTCAGTTGATGTCCCTACTTTAAGTTTGATTCAGGCTAAGAGCATTTCAGACAACTTCAAGAGGGGAAATATTCATCAGAGAAGAAAGACCATCCAGGTGGGTTGGACGTCTCCGGAACATGGATGGTTTAAACTTAACACGGATGACTCAGTAATGGGGAACCCAAGCCCGGCAGGAGGAGCGGAGCTAATGCGAAATGAATGGGAAAGTTGAATAAAGGGCTTCCAAAGACATATTGGAATCACCAATAGTCTCGTGGCGGAACTGTTGACTATAAGAGACGGCCTAACCATGACATCGAATTTGGGAGTGCAGGATCTCCACCTTGAACCAGACTCACAAGAAGCAATTAACTTGATAACCGAGGATCCATATGCAGATAGACCATTAATGTCTCTCATATTGGATTGCAGGAAACTTATTTTGAATTTTAACAAATTCAAAATTAGACACGTGTTCCGGGAAGCAAATGAGATGGCGGATGCTTTGGCTAAGGAAACTGTTAATCTGGATGAGCACTTACAGAATCTAACGAATCCTCCCTCGAAAATTTTGAAGCACTTGATGTTTGATAGTGAAGGAAAAACCACTACTAGAATAGTTAAAAACAATTAGTATTTAGTTTTGGTGTGTTGTAATTTCTGTTTTATCAAAAAAAAACTTTTAATTATGTGTAAATGTAATCCTAAAAAATGTGATAATTTTTAATTTAGCCCTTTTGAATCATACATTTGCCCCCATTAATTTTTTTTTAGTTCACCTATTTGTACTTACTCTAATATTTACCCCTACTCGATAATTTTTCTGACTTCGTCACTACTGTAATGGGTGCACCCATCCTGACATGTGGGGTCACCCAACTCAACTAATGGCAGACGGCTAAATGTGAGCACCCAACCCCCCGACCCGCTTAGAGAAGGAATCTCATATATCCTCCATGGAAAGAGAAAGAGCACAAAAGAATCTCTTCATTGGAATGACACATCACACATGTCTCCTCTTTACAGCCTAGCCTAGCCTAGTCTAAAGGTTCTTCTTTTAGGAAAGGTATATATGCTTTGGCAAGAACTAGTTGGTCAGAGAACCAACCAAACAGACTCTACAATGACTCGTAAGAAACACAATTTCTTGTATACGATGATATCACAAGAGACATTTACAGAATCAAATCTTTAAAAAAAGTGAGTAATATGAGACAAACAGACACTGCTGACACCACAAACCAGTAAGCAATTAGTAACCCGTTTCCTCTTTGACAGATAGACACACTCTAACAATGTACGAAAATAAAAATGGAATAACGTGTCAGTAGGACCTGGGGAAATTTTTTAGTTACGCTTCTTCTTCAGGTTCTGCTTTAGCATCCACTGTCTGAGACGCTTTATTTGGTGTCAATAGAGGCGGAGCTAGGGTTTGTGTGTAGTGGAACTCAATCTGCAGGCGGTGATGAAGTGGGGTTGAAGAAATCAAACCTTTCTTCATATCGACCAGCAGTTCCCTTATTGGGATTGATGCCAAGAAACTCTTTATGTACTCCTTGCAAGAATCCTTTCCTCTGCACACAATAACCACCTCCTCTTCTTCTTCCTTCTTGGTTTCACTCGGATCCTCGGATTTGACCAAAAAAACATTTGCAGAACTCTCAGCTTGTTCACTGTTTAGTTCTGAGGTTTTCTTGTCATCAGATGATTGGTCAGTAGCAGCATTGGGGACCTTGGAGATTGTCGTGCTGCTGTCAAATTTCAGAATATAGGCTTGTCCACAGCCTTCATAGAGCCTCTCCCCTAAAGAGTCGATTATGTAGTAAGCATCGGACTCAACCTTGAGGATGAAAAAGTGGTCGTTCCAACTCACTATATAAACATGGGGTCCTTTATTCACAGAACAATCCGACACGGCATGGCTAATCTCTTCCCATATTTCATCAAAGGACATTGCACCCCGTAAAAAATCGAATCTTTCCTCTCCCAGGCCATCGGGATGGAAAAACCCAATGAAGGACTTTCCAGGAAGGACAGAAAGGGGGCGAATTTTGGCTTGAAGGACTGTTTCGAGGTCAAAGTGCTTGTCAGAAAACTGTTCTCTATGGGTTTCATTATCACAGAGCTTTCTCCATTCAAGGGATCCGTCCCTAATGAGGCTATCGAATTGGGACTTTATAGGCATTATGTCGGGGTTGGTTTGGAACCAGTCAGCAATTACAGCAACAAGAGCAGTGCAAGCACTTTCTCCAGCTGCCCTCTCACTTCGCTGATCAATAGAAGCATGGAAGACCTGGGTTTGAAGCTTCATTGCCCCGTCTCGGCTCACAACCTCTTTTTGCTCCCAGCTACCAATTGCAAAGTTATCGTCTCCAAATTCAGATACTGACACTCGGTTTGCAGATGAGTCTTCCTCCGTCTTGCTTGTCTGTCAAGAAATTTGTGTTTGTTCAAGGGAAAGAGCATGAAGAAGAATGTCACCCATGAAATTCATCTAGCTAACAGCAAAGACATTTCACTAGCACTTTAGGGCAATATATGATCTACTGTAGCATCTGAAGCTCCTTATACATGCTCTAGAGTCTAGACTAATGTCACAACGTATACAAATCTTAAACCTAATCCATCAAAGTAGCATGCTTAAATATCACCCAACAACACAAATAGTAGACTCACATGGAAGCAAGGAGAAATGGGAAGTAAAAGAAGGCCTTAAGAAGCGTATTATTACCATGAAAGTGGACTCATCCGAGCTAAGCTGGCGACGGTCATAATCAATATCATCCCCACCTTCTTCTGCATAAGCCTTTTTCAGCAAGGGCTCTCCCCGGGCCTTAGGGGACCTAAAGCTTAACTTCCGCTTCCTCCAAGACAGTATTCCCCGCTTCGAGCCACTCATTTGTGACTGTTCAGATACTGGCACCAAGGGGTCTACATTACTTGAGCAGCCAACATCTGATTTGCGGCTGTTGCTATAGTAAACTAAATCCTCATCTTCCCCGTTTATGCTTGTAGTGGAGTAAAAGGAGCCTCTAACATAATTTGCATAGGGCAGTGTACCGTAACTAAATGATTTCCTTGCATTAGAGTTCTCTTCCCTCACTTCCTCCGGTTCTCCTTCCTCAGAATCATCAAGGGAGTCTGTATCAAACGGATAGGTATACTCTCCATCCTCACTCTTACCAGAACACTTACCACCCTCACTAGAGTCTTCCTCGTTGCAAGGCTTTTTCATCCTCTTGACAGACACGTACTCAGTAAATATCTTTACTTTCTTAAGTCCAGCCTTAAGAGCAGAAAGCTCGTCCTTTTCAGACTCTGCAGCTTCAACATCACTAGGCGGGTCTGGAACAGGTACTATCGCCCTTTGCCCTGGGTTAGAGGAATCCTGGGTAGTTCTTAGCTCCACTAGGTTGAGCAATATCTGCAGAATTCATATGTTTGTTGGTGATTTGGAGCAGTAATTGTTTTTGCATGTAAGTGGAATGAGATTGAGCCAAGAGAAAACACATACACATAGCGATGGAGGAGAATCTGAGCAAACGCCAGAACTGGTAAGGGGAAGAGACAATTCAAATTCTTTCTTCTCTTCTGAAGAAACATAATCTGCAAGATTCAATGATGCAGTACCGATAACAGGAACCTTACTCTTCACGGCTTGATTCAGACCCTGTAAAAGAAACCATAACTGCTAAGATTCCTCACCAATGTTCTTAATGATATATGTTCAGAACATTGCTTTTGAAACATCAATGGTAACAGCACTGTAAGCAATACCAGTTCAATCCACACATTAACTGAAGTAAGTTTTTTCATCAAAACCAGAGCAGCCAATTTGATGTACTTGACTCTAATGGAACAGAACTATCCGTGTAAGAAATTTAGCAGAAAATGCACTTGTCATCCTCTAACCGAGGAAAATCTACTTTTGGTCATGTCACATCTAAAATTGAGGAATTTGATTCTGGTTCTAAAATCCTTACAGATAGAGAAAATTGATTAACGAGACACGATATCGCATAAATATAGGACAAAATCAATCAAATTCACCAAAAGACACCTAAATTATCCCAACATAGATCAAGCTAGTGAGCGTAAAATCGGCCTGATTGCATCTGTACGCTGACAAATTGACTGACAAACAACATTTGACCATCAAACCAATAATTGGCCGAGAATATTTCTGAAGATTAATGAAAATTTTAGAGCTAAAAAAATTAAAAATTAAGGGGCGTGATGGAGAGCGAACAGGACTCACATTGAGAACAGTGAAATCGATTACCCAAGGGTGAACCAGATTCTCCCTGTACGCCACTAGGGTGCAGTGACTGTCAAACTCCTCATCCCAGGAAACGACGCCGTCTGGCCCAAGCCCTTCCTCCCTCGTGAAATTCCTCTTCACTGCGATGCGCCTCAGCAGCGCTCCACTGGGTCCCTTCCACTTGACCTCCACCGTCATTCTGCCTTCCTCGGGTGCTGGATTGCATCCGTCCATCCGTCGGACGACCAATTTGACGCCGTACTTTCTATAAACCGGAGGTGGCGGCCAGGGACGCCACTTCATCATCTTAACCACCATTCCTCGTCGGAGATTACAACGAAACCAGAGACAGGATGGAGAGTGAAAGCTACGGTTACAGCGTTAGCTTGGACGTTGGATGGATGGAGAGAGAGATGTGTAAATGAGTTATTAGGATCGCGCAGGAAATCCCGAAAGGAAGTAAACAGCTGTTGATTGAACCAAATTGTAATTGGCCAAAAGAAAGATTCTTGTCAATGAGAAGGAGCAACAGAGAGGGGGACAGAAATGGAATCCGACAGAAATGCCGTTGTTTGTTATTTCAGAGAGGGGGAAGAAGAAGACCGAGTCTCTATCGACTATCGAGTGAGGGCTTTGGTGGAAGGAGGAAAGTGAGTTGGATCATTCTTTTTTTTTTTTAATCAGAAATTACAATTGATCATATATAATTAATTGTGTTTAACTATTTTAATAGTAGATTTTATTTGACTATCAAACATGAGCTTCAAAGCATCCGTAGGATAATTCGTTAGGTTATAAAAAATAGTGGACCAAAAAAGATTGTAGGATCGAATTTTCGACAAGACAGATCCGAGACCGGTCTGATTAGGATCGAGACCGGTCTGATTAGGATCGAGACCGGTCTGATTAGGATCGAGACCGATCTGATTAGGATCAAGACCGAGCAGGTGGATTTTTTTCTGCAAGGTCGGTCTCGGTCTCGAGCTTTTTTCCGAAAGCCCGTTTAGGACCAGTCTGGACCGAATGAATGTGGATTTGAGATTTTCATAATACCACACCGAAAGGAATGTGGATTTTGGAGGTTTTCTATCTCTATAAAAGCTGTATTCTGATAAATTTACTAAAGAATATAGTGAGTTCATAGTGTTTTTTTAGAGGTGAACTATTCTTTCGCCTTTTACTAAAGAATACTATGAACTTATAGTTTTTTTTTTGTTTTGGTGCAGATTCGGTCCAGGACCGAGACCGGTTCGAGTCAAGAAAGACCGACTCAGGTGGACTTTTTTGTCTGAGGTCGGTCTCGGTCCTCCAGAAAGCAAGACCGAAATTTTGGTCTCGCCTTCAGGATCGGTCTGGCCCGCCAATGATCAGCCCTAATAAAAATGTTTATCATCCAGAGCTTCCGTCGTCTAATTTGCTTTCCGGAACACGTGTTGAGTTGGGTATTATATATTTCTAATTTATATATCTTATAAACAAATTAAGAATAATATCTATATATTTTTCAAACATAATATTTTAAATATTTTTTCCTCATGAAAATAAAACTAAAAAAATTATTATAACATAACTTTTATTTAAATAAATTTTCGTGAGTGAATGAATAGTGATTATATAGTAATTTCAAAGTATTTTCTCTCATAGAGTTCTCCTGTTCTGACATTCAATATATGTTTTATTTAACTGGTCAAACGGAAGCGGCGTGGTAACGCGGGTGTTGACTTCCGTTTATCCAATTGGAAGGGGTTGCGGCTTATTTCGGTCATAAGACTTACGGTGCGTTTGTTTGTCGGAATTCGGAATAGGAATTGAGAATAAGGAATAGGAGTTAAGAATATGAAGTTGTTTTTTTGGTGGAATTGAATAGAACGGAATAAGGAATTCTGTTGTTTCTTTGGTGGAATTGTGTACGGAAAAGGAATGGAATGTGGTAAAATGACATATTTGCCCCTCTTTGTATATGTATAGTATATAATAAAAATAATTTGTATTAATTAATTATAAAACTTTAAAATATTAAAAACGTTTATTAAAAAAAAAAAATTAAAAACGAAATTTTTTTTTTAAATTTTTTTAAAAAGACCAATTTATTAATTCTATTTAAAAAAATAAAGAATGTAAACATGACCACATACATAATACATCTTACATACATAATACAAAATGTTGTTAGTCACCACATACATTATACAGAATGTGGGTTTGTCCTTAATCAGTTTAGTAAATCATTATATAAACATTGTTAAATTGAATTGTTTTATTATTTTAATTTAATTTTAAATACTAATTTTGATTTTGGTATTTTTTTTGAATTTTCAGTTTAAATAAAAAAAAACACTCATAAATCTATAGTACAAAGTAGGGGTGTTAACAAACACAGTTGTTGATATGTCCGAGTGGTTAAGGAGACAGACTTGAAATCTGTTGGGCTATGATCGCGCAGGTTCGAACCCTGCTGTCAACGTTTGCAGAAGCTGTTTATTAGAATCAGTTGATGGCACGCTTGTAAATTCTGCAAAATGGCGAGGGCAATTTGGTCTTTTTGCAGCTGATTCCGGATTCCGACCCGTGTGGGCTTAGGAAATCCGAGGTTTTTACCCGGATTCCCTAAGCCCGGACCGCCCGGAATCCATTTTCAAGGAATGGCCAATTCCACCAAACGAACATGGGCTTACGGAATCCGTAAGCCCAAATCCGTGGCCATTCCTTAAAACGAACGGGCCATTAAATTGGGAATGTAGGAATGGGCTTCGGCCCAAATAAAGTGGCGCTGCCACAGTCTGAAAGCCCAACTCTCACCCTCCCTTACTTGAGTGATTAAAATAGTGATTATTATGGCTATTAAAATAGATGGTGTAATAAGTCAAAGCTTGTGCTATGGTGTAGCAACTAATCCAATCCTTGTACCGTGTCGAATAATGTAAATATGTTTGGGATAAAATGTCTCCCCATGAGGTCAAAGAGAAGGGGCGTTTCTGCAATTTTCACTTCTAGAAGAAGATACGTCTTGACTGGAAAAGGGTGACGACTGACGACTCAACTGACAACAACCGCGTCTAAGCAAAGTAGGTAGCTTCCTGCTTCCTCCTTCCTCCTTCCGTTCTTTTCTTAGCCAAGCAATGGACGAATCTAACTACCCATTACCCAACACATCTTCCTGAAATTCTGTGCTATAACTCCATCTCCTCGTAGCTGCTATTTCTGTCTCTCTGTCCCCTGTTTAGTGTTCTTGGTCCTGGTCTTGTCTGGGTTTCTCTCAAAGGTGTCAACTTGTTCATTCCATCGCCTTCACTGAATTTCATTTATTTCCCGATCTGGGTATCCTTCAATATTAGTAATTTATGGGAAAAGATCATATTTTTAGCTATTTCTCCATTTTGGGTACGATGATCGGTCTGAGTTTCCAGCTTGTGCTGATCATGTTGATTTATTTTGCTGTATCTGCTTTCAAATGACTTACCTTTGATCAATTCAACACCCTTTGCCTCAATTTTCGGACTGCTTGAATCTGATTTTAGGATTTTCAAATGTTTGACATGAGATTTTTCGATGCAGAGAGATTAAAAGTGTCCAAAGATTCAATCATTGCTGCTAAACAATTGTGAATTGCTGTCGTTAATTCTTCATCTTGGATTGCAAAGATGGAAACAAGTGGAAAAAATTTGAAATGTCGAGATAGACTCGATAAGACCTTGGCGTCACCTGACCTAACTAATGCAGATAAATTGAAAACCCTGATCAAGAATCAACTCCTCAGCAATTCTCTCAATGGTGATGAAGGTCTGTTCAATATGTTGACACTCATATAGTTGCCACTTAACATGCTATCTAATGAAACTCAACTTCAATTTTCTAACCTGGGAACCCTTTTTTGTGATGAAGAATGTAGTGAAGAGTTTCTTCACAGAAGGACAAAAAAAGTTGCTCATTTTCTTGAAATGCTGAGGAGTGCTTCTATACCTGGCAAAGGCACCAGCAAAGCTTCTGAAAAGTTATATGGGGAATGGAAGGTAAGCAGCAAAAATCCCTTCAATGTTTTCATAATCTAAATTGTCAGATAAAATATTATCTTCAACAGATAATTAACTCCATCAGTCTTCTCCTTTTCGGTTTTGGCAGTTGAAACAGGATAATGAAGAGTACCGGGTTATGTATCGCGAAGGACCTCCAGGAACCCCATTTCATACATTACTTGTTGAAGGCTTCATCGATGGCCCCATCGATGCTTGTAAGTCTAATCTGCACTATCTCAACACACATTGTTGCCAAGTTTATATTCATACCTAAGTAGTTAAGTCAAGTGCTAAATTTTCCAGGTTTATGCGTTGCTTGGGAATCAACCCTATATAAGAAGTGGTAAGTCATCTTTCATGTTATTAGGGCTGACAATGGTTAGGGTATGGTACGGGTATGACAAATACCATAACCATACCATATTTTTAAACCACATACCATAACCATTATGGATACAATTTTCAATACCGTAACCATTCAAATAACCGTGGTTATTAACCATGGTTTTACCCGTATACCCATATTTATTCCACACATGTAATATAATAAAATATTGAAAATTTTATTTACAAAAATACATAAATCTATATTGTCAACAATAAAAATATATAAAACTAACATCATAGTTATTTATTGCATGTATGTACATTAACTTCCATTATTTAGTATATATTAGTTTATTAATAATAATTAATTATTATATTTATATAATAACCATGATTATAACCATGCGTATAACTCAAATACCATAACCATAACCATTATGGGTAGAAAATTCATCACCATAACCGTACCACACCATAATAGTACGGTTAACCATTTTAAACAGTAACGAATATAACCATGGTTATGGGTTTTTCACCGCACCATTGCCGGCCCTACATGTTATCTATGGTAAACTCAGTCATTATACATATACTGTGTGTATAGGTGCCCACAACACAACATTCCAACTTTCAAAATCGTATCTTCCAAATGCCTGCGTAAGATACGTTTTGGAGAGCAGATTTCACTAGTGAGGTGTGTGTTTTCACTAATCATTTGATTCATGAGGAGGTCTCTTCTCCACCAAAATAGTCTCATTTACATCTTTTGAATGTTGTGGAAGAAAGGGTGAAGGTTTCATGGCCACTATTACCTCGGGAGGCAATTGCAAGTTTCTTTCTGTTGGAGTACTTCCAAGATGATCTAGTGATTGTCGTCTTGAACACGGTATACTCATCAATCACAAAACCGTAATTTCCAAATTTCTTTCTTTCCACCATCATTGAGACCAACATATTTGTTTTTGGTCAAAGATTGATGAATCTGAGATCATTGATAGAAAAGATACGATACACGAAGAAGCCAAAGGAGCTGTGAGGGTTGCTGCAGTTGGGGGATTTGCATTACAAAAGGTTTCTTCAACAACAAGTTATTTTAGGTACACTTATTTGTATAATCGATGCATTAGGATCATAAATCAACTACCTTTTAAATTGTTAATCTCATAATATATATATATATTTTTTACAATTGTCTGAAGAGCAATAGCAAACATGGATTTGAAGCTGGGATTTGTTCCTCCATCCCTAATTAACTTCATCTCAAGGCAGCTTGTTGGCAGTGGTTTAAAGCGCTATCAGAAGGTTTGAAACTTATATATGTTTCTGTATTCATTTCATTCAATGTGATTACATAAATTCTTCAACATTTCTGCAATTTTCAGACCATTGGATCAGTGTTTAATTCGGATGAAGAGTTCAAGAAAGCAATTTTGGATCCAATGTACAGACGGATCCGGGAAACCTTATACATTTCTTCCGATGAACAGAAGAACAGTGTACTGGAAAATAAGGAAATAAAGATTGATCCAACCAATATTGTTCCAGTCACTGAAAACAATATAATTCGTGATAATAGCAAAGAAGAACAAGTAAGTGTAGATGGAACAAGATTTTGTTTTTTTTACATAGTTTTCGAGACTATAGATATTTCTGATCTTGATGGATCTTCTTTTTCTTTAAAGGTCTGGAATAACAGAATCAAGTTCGGGACTACCGGACAAAGGAACCACAGCAAGATCATCTGATGAAACCCAGAATATCTCTATAAATCCGGGTTTGAGGTAATAATCTGATGATTTATTTAAGTAGACTACAGACAGAATATGTGAAGGAATTGCATACAGTGTATTTGTGTCTATTTTATTTGACATTGTAAGTTCTGCAAATAGTATTGTTTTGTTCATCTGTGCATTTTCTGGGGTTGGATGTTGAATTAAACAGACTTTGTCTCAAATTTGTTTTGAGTAGAGTTGTATATGGATTATGTTTGATTCCAATCTGTGAATGATGTACAGTTGTGTATGATATTATGATATAAATACTTATATATAACCATCGAATAATAAAAAATATTCATAACCGATATTTTTTACTCAGATATGTAAAAAACAAAAACTTATATATATATATAATAAATATAATACGGCCCAGTTCTGAAGTAAAAATAGCTTCCTATAGCTCTGATATATTAAATTACAACTTCTTTTATGGAAAGCCCAAATAGATCTGTCGATGGTTAGGGTATGGTACGGGTATGACAAATATCATAATCATACTATATTTTTAAATCACATAGCATAACCATAACCATTACTGGTACAATTTTCAATACCATAACGCTTAAAATAACTGTGGTTATAAACCATGGTTTTACATGTATATCCATATTTATTCTACACATGTAATATAATAAAATACCGAAAATTTTATTTTAAAAAATTTATAAAGCTATATTGGCAACAATAAAAATATATAATACTAACATCGTAGTTTATTATTACATGTACAACAACTTCCATTATTTAGTATATATTAGTTTATTAATAATAAATAATTATTATATTTATATAATAGTCATGGTTATAGCCATAGTTATAACTCAAATACCATAACTATTATGAGTAAAAAATTATTCACACCATAATAATACGGTTATAACATGGTTATAACATGGTTATGAATTTTGGAGTGCACCATTATTTTTAAGCCCAATCCACTTTTCTAAATCCAGAAACGTTTCTATACAAACTCAACGTATAAAATCCTGTAACCCTAATACTACGCCCCATCCACCACTGTGTTGCCCCTTTAGCCGCGAGACTCCCTCCTCCAGAGTCCACAGTACGTACTCGTTGGGCATTACAGTAGGTGAAGGAAGACAACATGGCGACGACGACCAACGCACAAGCTGCTCCTAGGCATCTTTCCCAGAAGGAGGCCGACATTCAGATGATGTTGGCGGCTGAGGTTCATCTTGGCACAAAAAATTGCGACTTCCAGATGGAACGTTACACCTTCAGGCGACGGGATGACGGTTAGCTCAATATGACATCTCTTCTTTTCTCTATTTTGTACTATATGTAAGTTTCTAATTTGTTTTAATTAGAAGTCATAATCTCTCCATACTATAGCTCCAAATGTGTAGCATGGATTCAGCATAGCACTTTTGGTTAAAAGGATCAATGATCTGATTTGGAAATGTTTATTGGGTATGTCTTGTTTTTCAGATAGGGACCTAGATTTCTCAGTTAATTGTAAGGCTACTAGTGTAGATTTCTAATTTATATTGTATAAATCCTATCAATTTCCGTAATTTGGAACAGCTGATGTTATGTTATTGTTAATGCTATGTCTTTAATTGTGTTAATAACTGAATGTTATGCATCATTTCCAGTTCCACGTTAAGGTCTGGGAAATTGTTCTTAGAGTTAGAGCTGATTTGTTTTATTAATTTATAAAGTCCTACTTGTAACAAACATAATAAGGCCACTGTTTTATGTGAACACTGGGCATAAACATGTTGGGAACCTCCAGTTTTGCCTATATTGTCTAAGTATTGTTGGTCTATATGTAGGTATCTACATCATTAATCTTGGAAAGACATGGGAGAAGCTCCAGTTGGCTGCTAGGGTTATTGTTGCCATTGAGAACCCTCAGGATATTATTGTTCAGTCTGCTAGGCCCTATGGTCAAAGAGCTGTTCTTAAGTTTGCACATTACACTGGTGCTCAAGCAATTGCAGGAAGGCACACTCCTGGTACATTTACCAATCAGATGCAGACATCATTCAGTGAGCCCCGCCTCCTCATCCTAACTGACCCCAGAACCGACCATCAGGTTCAATTGTTAAATCAATTTTTTTGTTATTAGTCTAATGTTGTTCTGCTATTAATCTTGTTTACCGAGTATCTTTATTCTATGTGGTCTGACCACTGATCATTCATTCATTCACTGTGCAGCCAATTAAGGAAGCTGCCCTTGGAAACATACCTACCATTGCTTTCTGCGACACTGATTCGCCAATGAGCTTTGTTGATATTGGTATCCCTGCCAACAACAAGGGAAAGCACAGCATTGGATGCCTCTTCTGGCTTTTGGCAAGGATGGTGCTGCAGATGCGCGGGACCATCTCACCAGGGCTCAAGTGGGATGTTATGGTAATGATGGAAACATCTGTCAGCAACACTTGTTATCTATATCGATATCATCTGCTGCATAATCTTTCAACCTTTTTGTTAAGAGACTAGTGTAAGACTATACATGAAATGGTTTTCTTCCACATCTCAAAGGGTCTGATGAATTTGCCTGTGCAGGTTGACTTGTTTTTCTACAGGGAACCTGAAGAGGCCAAGCCAGAAGAAGAGGAGGACACTCCTGTTATTGATTACAGTGATCCATACAGCACTGCAGGAATTGCTGATGCTCAGTGGGGTGGAGAAGCTGTTGCTGCACCTGCTGGAGCTGCCATTGCAAGCAGTGGCTGGACAGAAGTACCACCACCAGGTACGAGTTTAAACAGAATTAGTCTACTATATGCTAAGGAAAGGAGGCCTAAGTTATTGTTTTTATGGATTGATCATTGATGGTAGATTTCATGGCTATTTCTGGTTGATGCCATAAATGATATTAATACTTAGGCAGGTATCTCATTAATTGAGTTACATTTCTGATTGTGTTTTGTTTGTCTTATGAAGCTGCAGTACCCGCTGTTGATGGGTGGGAGGCCACTGAAGCTCCGGTAGGTGCTGTCATTCCACCTGCCGAAGCTGGATGGCAGTAGTAGATAGAGATGAGTTAAAGAAGTCTGCTTCTACGAGCAAAAATGTGCATTTGATATTTCTGGTCTCTTGTCTTGAATTTGGTCTTTTCTGTTTAAAGTAGATTATCCAAAGATTTGTTAATTAAGATGAGTTAGTGTTATTAGATGGTGAATATCAATTATGTTTTGATTTTGATATCTACACTTGTTTTTTGAACTATGGAAAAGCGACATCACGTTGGTTACGCTACTCACTCTACAAATTGATACTTGCTTCTGCCGTTATATAGTGTGCACCAATTGCAAATATTCTGATTGTTGACTTGGTAAAATTTTAAAGTTCAGCAACTTAGAGGAGTAATATTATAATATAATAATAAGGGTTAAATATCAAGTAGCTACCTGAACTTTGGACGTTTTGAACTTTGAAAATTCAAAATAGGTTATCTCAGATTTGAAGAACGTGCAAATAGGTAGCTCCGTTCAATTTTTTGTCAACTGTCGTCGTTCAAAGTTGAGGTAACCCGTTTTGAATTTTCAAAGTTCGGGTAACTCGTTGCAAAACGTTCAAAGTTTAGGTAGCTACTTGGTATTTAACCCTAATGATAATGATAATGATATAATATAAACGCAGTTTCACGAGTCAATGTGTAAGACAAGTTTATATATTGCACGGTTTACGGGTTTATGGATTGATTGTAGGGGTGTCAATCGTGTAGGGGTGACAATCGTGTTATGTCATTAATCGTGTTGTGTGTTGTGTCTAAACGGATAAGTCTTAAACGTGTCTCAAAACTTCAAACACAAATACGACACGATTATTAATCGTGTCTAATCGTATAAGAGTATGTTTAGACACATGATCTGTTAAGTTCAAAACCATATATGCTTTAAAATATATATATATACACAAATCTATGTATACAAAGTAAAATTTTCAAAGTTCAATATTAAAAAGTGAGTATTTTATTATTATTATTATATTTAAATGTGTCTAAACGTGTCACATATATACACGACACGATTAGTTAATCGTGTTTATACAGATATCTGCAGATCTAATGTGTTTAGACACGATTATTAATCTTGTCTAAACGTATAAAAATTATTTAGAACCGGAATCCGTTAATGTCAAACTCATATACGCTTTAAAGTATGTCGTGTCGTGTCAGAAATTGTCAGTCTAAATTGATCGGCAAACTGGGAAAATTTGGATCTATGGATCACGCGGGTTGACCCGTTTACCTCAATCGAGCTACTGTACTGCATTCAATTTACACCACGAGCTGACTAACAAACGGGTCGACCTACCGAGATCCAACCCGGGTTGCGAACCTATGTATTGTCATTTGTCACTCTCTCCGTCCCAATCTCCCTCTTCCAAGTTCTTCTTAAGTGTTTGCAACAATGTGGAAGAAGCTGCGGTTTCCTGCGTCCACTTTCCTTCGCAGATCGATTCCTACAACTTCTCAAGTACCGATGAGGATTGTGTCTCTTCCTCACAGCGTTTCTCTGACCTTTCAAGGAGAAACCTCCGTAGACTCTCTTAGCGGTGGATACGATTCAGTCTGGAATCTTCTATATGCCGCTAGGAGGTACTGCTGCTCTCAACCTGCCGAGAAGGTGGAATCAGTAGCCAAGTGCTGGAATTGTGGTGCGGCGGCGCCGAGAACGCCGTTTCTAGCATGTTACTCTTGCCAGAGCGTTCAACCGGTTGATGCGTCGGTGGACTACTTCCAAATATTTGGTCTGTAAGTAGACATAGTCGGGTACTCTGTAATATCCCCGTTTTTTAGGCTGATTGCTGTATTCAAGCGATTTTTAAATACTATTTCCTGATATCTGAAATAGCAATTCCTGACTTGAATTTTCAGCTAGGGAAGTATTGTTTTAGTGTTAATCGTTGTAAAAGCAGTTAGCAATCCAACGGACCGCCAGTATTGATATGTTCTTCTGCATTAGGAAGAAGAACTATGAAATTGATGGCAGCAGCTTGGAGAGAAAGTACAAGGAATGGCAGAAGAAGCTGCATCCTGATCTAGTCCATATGAAATCTGAGGTATATACTAGAACTGGGTCTTGACTAAGAAGTGGTATCATTTATTTGTGGGGTGATGTCTAAGCTGTTTATTGTTTGTGAACTTTAGCAAGAGAAAGAATATGCTGCTGAACAGTCATCTCGGGTGATTGATGCATATCGAACACTTAGCAAGCCATTGCCAAGGGCAATATATGTTGTAAGTTCACTTGATCTCTCTCTTTCTTGCTTTTGAATTGCTGGAATTTGGACAGGCGGTATTTGTATAGTTCGACATGATCTGGTTCAATACTGAAACATGTTCAATCTGTGCATCACTGCATCTTCCTGATACCTATATATTCATAGTGATGTTAAATTTCTGGACAGATAACCCTTTTACTAAAAGCTTGCTCTTTGTCTGGAATATCTTGTGGTGCTTGCTACACTTATTTAATTTGAGTTCACCGTACTCTTCAGTTAAAGCTTGAAGGTGTTGATGTTGATGAAGAGGAGACTGTTTCAGAGCCTGAACTGCTGATGGAGGTACTCCAACATAGATTGTCAAAGATAAATGTAGGCAATGAAAACTGTGTTTTTGCAAATCTGATCTTTTGATTCAATTTCCAAACTGCAGATACTTGAAATTCGAGAAGCCGTTGAAGAAGCATCAACTTCTCAGGCTTTAAACCAGATTTATTCTCAGGTATTCTCAGGTCTACATTATAAATGATGAATTATGTGGAATAAATTATCTTATTGTCCGTTATTCATGTAGATGGAGGACAAATTGAAACACTGGTCTGATGCTTTTGCAAAGGCAATTCACAACCAGAAACTTGAAGATGCAGTCACATGTATTAGGAGAATGAAGTACTACACTAAAGTAAATGAAGAAATTACAAAGAAGCTCTGAGGCAGGTTCATCAGTCTTACCACTTATCCTCACGGTAAATTCAACAATGGTTATTGTTTCTGAATATAAATCTTGCTTGCTGTTCGTTTTGCAGAAAAATATTGTTCTTCATTCTCAATAAGTCCTGAAGTTGGGTGACATATAACATTTCCACAGTTCGTGGTTTGGTAACCAGGTTAATTCATGCTGCTATAACTATGTAATATGTTCACACTTCACAGAGGGAAATAATTATCTGCTTTCTTTATGCTGTGTTCGTGTGGAGAATAAAACATTTTGTATGGGTTCAGAGATGAATAGTTTCGAGTTCCTTGTATTGTTCTTGGATATCGAACATACTCTGTCTATGGATAATGTTCTTTCTACGGATAATGAGGAATTTTTCACTAATATATACCTCAAATAAAAATTATTTACGAAAATAACCTCGATTTTTTAATAAATATGAAAGTATACCTACCCGTGACGGGGAGTCGCGGGTATACAATTTAACTGGTCGTTACATCAACCCGTCACTCCTAGTTGCGGGTGAGTTAGTTTAGTTTTTTTCTCTGTTTGGTCAAATAAAAGTCAATTATGATGAAAATACACTCTCTGTAGAGTTAAGGACTGATTTAAGTTACTTAGAAATCAAAAATACTGCTTGAAGATCAAGTTTTCTGGCTTCTTGGTAGATAAGAGTGTTTTAATTATGATGAACATACACTCTTTGTAGAGGTAGGGATTGGTTCAAAGATAAGAGTTTTAATTATGATGAACATACACTCTTTGTAGAGGTAGGGATTGGTTCAAGTTACTGACAAGTTAAGTACTCACCAAAATTTAACCTAGGCAATCTACCTAAATAACATCACGTATAAATTTCTAGCTAAACACTAAGCAATTAAACAAACAGAAGAAAAAAAATAAACTACCCCACCCGCTAATGGGAGTCGTCGGTGGATGTAACACATATAATGATGCAGTTAAATTGTCTACACGGTATACTTTCATATTTGTTAAAAAATTGAGGTTAATTTCGTAATTGATTTTTATTTGAGTTATATATTAGTGAAAATTTTGATAATGGGTGGAGCTATTAATCTAACATATGATTAGCTTTATAAGTTAAGGTTCTAATGGCATGTTCTATTCTTATTTCGTAACAAACACGCCGTAATTCTATAGCCGTACCTAACCGGTTTTATATTTGAATTCTATTATATAAGTCGGTTTTAGAACTTACCGAATATTTTTGCACATCTCTAATCGAACAGCACACGGAATCTTGTTTGTCCAAGCTATTTGAATTTGTGTTCTTGACAATGTAGATTAACCAACGGTAAATCAACCCAGAAGAACAATTATGCTCCAAAATGTCGTACTTTCCTTAATTCTTTCTTCTTCTGCTGAACAGCACGAGCCAACTCTGGTTTCCCCTCCCGGTTCAACCCAAACTGAACCGTTCTAAACAAGACAGAGCTCGGCGGGACCCCACCACAGAACATCTCCGACAGAAGCTTCAAACCTTCTTCAGACCTACCAATCCCACACAAACCTCTGATGAACATCTCATAGGTCTTAAAATCCGGTGCGGGTCCCATCTCCTTCATCTGATCAAACACCTTCCACGCCTCATCGACCTTCCCAGAGGTCACGTACCCGTTGATGATGACAGAGTAAGTCACAACCGTCGGATCACACCCGTCAACCTTCATCTTCTCAAGCATCTCCATTGCTTGATCTACCTTCTTCTCCTTGAAGAAGCCACCGATCAAAGACGTATAAACATGGACACTCGGATTCGTTCCTGCTTCCTTCATCTCTTCGACTTTCTTCAATGCCGCATCCAACATCCCCTTCCGGAGTAATCCATGGACGATACTTCCGTACACATAAGTTTTCAACTTCTCCGTCTCTTCACCCATCTCGCTCATCAGTTTGATCGCCTCTTCGACTCGCCAAGATCTACAGAGAGCTCGGATGTACAAAGAATACCTCAGCTCTGTCGTAAAACCGACTCCAGCTAAGTACTCTAAACACTTTCCAGCGTCCTTGAGTCGGTTTGCTTCGCATAGACAGACAAGATACGTCTCGATCAAATCCTTGTCTGGGACATGTTCAGCACAAGTCATCTCTTGAAACAGACGCACGGCTTCATCAACTTTCCTACCTTTTTTACCACACAGAGACGTGATCAAGAACTTGTACGTACTTCCGACGGGCTTTGTACCACTCTTTTTCATCTCCTCGAAAATCTCAAGAGCTATATTCGTCAGACCCTTTCTACCGTACTGCATTATCAAGATCGTCCATGTGTGCGGTGTGATTTCGTGCTTATTTCGTTTCATATCGTAGAAGAGGCTTCTCATGTGGGAAAAGCTTTTGCCACCCCCTGCTATCTTAATCGCCATGCTGTACGTCTCCGTGCTGTGGCAGTATCCATCTTGCTTTGCCACCCAGTGAAAGAAGCTCAGCGCCGCCTGACCATGAAGTTGGCATTTGCACAATATCTCCAGGACCGACTCTGGGGTGAACTTGGTACCACGTTTCTCCAGAAATTGTTGAACTAAGCTCCAATTAGAAGATGATGTCAAAATCTGAGTAATTTCTACAATCTCGTCTCCACTACAAACACTTGAAGGTTGCTCAGTCAGACTAAGATCTAGCTCGTTTATAAGGGGAGAGGTATTGTAATGTAGCGAATCAACTTGGGTTGACTCCGAAGCGTCCAACATAGTCCCGAGCTCTGCTCCACGAGACAGAGTAGTAGTGTGGTTTTTGCTAGTACTCTGCAATAGTTGTTTCACCTTCTCCAGTGTTTCAAACTCTCTTTTTTTCTCTAAATAAGATACAACTCTTTCGAATACCTCACCATCAGAGACTCGCATTTCACTCAGAACCTTGATGATATCATCTGTTCTTCCCGCCTTGCAGAGCTTGTTTATGAATACTGAAAAGACCCTGCGATTGGGTCGTCCACTGCCCTTCTCCTCCATACTTGTCAGTATTTTACATGCTTCCGATATTTCATTTTGGGAGACATAACCTGAAACCATTGCCATGATCATACCATCGTCCGGTCCAATCCCCTTCTCCCCCATCTCATTGAATAATTCTTTCCCTCTCTGAAATTGCTTTGATTTGAAGAGTTTCTGAATTAAATCTCTGTAAATAGACCTTCTAGGAACATGGCCATTTTCTTTCATGCTGCTGAATAGATCAAGAGCCTTTGAAACGTCGTTATTTTTCAAATACCCATTGATAACCATACTGTAAATGTTCACATTCACAGGGCAGGTTTTCTCCATTATACCTATAATCTCCCGAGCATCCTCAACCCTTCCCGTCCTGCACAACCCTTTGACCAAAGTCTCATAATATAAAGGCAGAATTGGCAAGTTCTGATCTTTGATGCTTCGTATGGTTTCCAGAGCATCCGTTATTCTCCCGGCAATACAGAAACCCTTAAGCACGTGACCGTACACAACGCCTTTGTCGATTCTCACCAACCGAGCCATGTCATCGGCAATGTTTCGAACAGCAGCAGCATCTCCTGACCGTGCCATGCAATTCAAAAGCACTGTGTAATTCTTCTCAGTCAAGACCATTTCCTTCTGGACTGTCTCCTTGTAGAATTCCATGGCGATGTCTGGTTTTTCAGCATTGCAAAGAGCATCAATGAGACTTGAATATACCTCCACACCAGGTTCAAAACCGCGCTTTTTCATTTTCTCAAAAGCCTCCAAGGCTTTACCAATCAATTTTGCCTTCCCGCAATGGGAGATAACAATTACCCAACTCTGGACATCTTCTCCGCACTCTACTTCCTCCATTAGCTCCTCCATTATTGCATGCTCCTTGGTTTCACCTGCGAGTTGCAGCATGGCTCGGTAAGTCTCAGTTGTATGTATGAAGCCATCTTTCAACTTCACCCACTTAAAGAATCTCCATGCCGAATTTGGCTTTTTGGAACACCTCTTGAGGACTTTCTCAACAATGAAGGAGTTGAATCTCAAGCCCGAGCTGTCCAACCTCTCCTCCATCAGCATACCGTCGTCTTTTCCCAAGATAATTGCTGCAGTGTCATTAATTATAGGCCCTGTCTCTTGAATGCTGTTCTCCCTGACATTTTCACAAACACCTGACGTACAGAATGACAACTTTGGACTCGCACCTTCCACGATGCTGTCTGAGTTTACCTCTTCATCAGGAGCAGAAGCCACAGGTGGTATCTCACGTTCAGGATTGGGTTTTATACTTGCTACGATCAGAGAGATTTCATCGAAGAGGCGACTGAAGGTACTGCCTTGAGCTGCATTTGTCTTCAGAGTTCTGTTGGGTTCTGAAACAGCAACTGCCTTCGATTGTCTGGCACATCGAGAAGTCTGAAGAATTGAAGAACAGATCTTTGTCGACTGGGATCTAGGAAGGTGGAGCCTCGTCACGGATCTCATTGTGCTCTGAAACGCAGACGTTGAAGAACAAATGCATGGAAAGAGGAACTGGGAACGCTACATCATTGTTGGAGGGAAAACTGGGAGAAATTGTAATATTATATAGTCTACCCTAAGCTTTCTACTGTTTCAATTTCATCCTAAATTTTACTTTTTATTTCGAATAGCATCCTAGCCTTTCCAATACTACTGTAGAAATGTTGAGAAGTATAACCGACAATTTTCTAATAAACACGATAACACGGTACGGATACGCACGAAAAAAATTATGTTCGTGAAAGTATATGACAGAACGATAGCATGATAGCACAATAACACGAAAGTATTTTCGTGTCGTATTCGTGTTTAGGTATGAGAACATGACCTGGTCTGATTTGTAAAAAATCAGTATTTTTTCTGTTTTTAAAAAAATTGGTATGATTTATATAAAGAAACTGGTCTAGTTCGAATCAATTTAGAATAAGCTTGAACTGACCTAGTCTGATTGTTTAAATCATCACTTCAATTATACAAAAATCAACAAACCAGCCGAACTGGTCTAGTACTGGTTTCAATTTTCAGACCATCAGTCATCAGACCGATTTAGTTTATTAAAAATGGTTTAATTATATAAGTTTAAAAATGGTTTCCATAAATCAGTATAAAAAACGAATCGATTCGAACCGAATTGAAACTACTATTTTGAACTGATCTACTTGAACCTTAAAAAACTGATATGATTTTAGTACTTGTTCGGTCAAACCAGTACCATACCAGAAACAGATAAATTCAGTCAAACTGGTTTAAATGAACAAGCATAATATTTGCGTATTGTTGTAATAATTTTAAAATAATTGTAATAAATATTTTATTTTTATTCATTAATATATATTTTTAGCTTTAGTAACAAAAAATTAAACGTGAATGGTTAGGACTTTATGGACTTCAACCCTCTAATTGGTACGAGTATTTTTTGTATTTTTAAAAATTTGTATTTGGTTTGGTATTTATTTTTAAATAGTGCATAAATTTTAAAAAGAAAATCTGTATATAGGTAAGATATATTGTTTTTTTCTCAAGTAGGTAATATAATTAGTTTGGCCAAAGAAAAGAAAGAGACGGCAGAAAGACTGACCGGCCATCGATCCCATCATCCGTTTACACAGGGTAACGCGGGAAATCCAACGTAATCTTAGCGACCACTAAGCACTAACATTGGTTGTGGGTCCCGCAAACTATGACCTCACGCTCTGCTAGTCTGTAATTTTTTTTCAAATTTAAATTTTAATAATTAATTATCAAACTAACACTCGTACTTTAAAATATACAAAAATAGAATAAAATGTTGACCAGTATTTTTTCCCTTAAACGCTGACGAGATCAACGTTCAATTAAAATTGAACACTGACCGCGTCAACATTAAAGGGAGAATAACATAGAGTTCATCTCTTTTTCTAACTGTCTCACCCTATGTCCCTATCTCTCTCCAATTGCCACCCCCACCCACACACCATCTCCCCCGGTCCCCTACCCAGCATTTAAGGGTTTTTTTCTTAAACGTTGATGGGATTATTATTTTTTACTTTTCAAAATAGAAAACTTTGATCTCGTCGGCATTTTATTCATTTTTGTATATTTCAAAATGCGAGACTTATATTGGTAATTAATTATTAAAATATGGTTAAATTTTAAAAAGTCATTAGTCTGCTTGTGGCAATTCCACTTCGAAAGGTAGTCAAAGTCAAACCAGTGAGTTTTGATTTTAGTGAGTCAACTCACCATTTGTACTCGGGTTTGCTACACTATGACTCAGCAATAACAAATTTGATTATGGAAATAATTTAGTGTTTTTCTTACTTTTAAAATTAAATTTTAAAGATGTAACCAAGTTATAGTGTGAGACACTCACCTTACGTATTAGATATTTTAATTTCGATCTTTTAAATATTATATGTAATACGTAGTTATGAAATAAAAACTCAATCTAGAGGTGATCCTAAAAATAAATATAATAAAACTTTGTTATTTTTAGTTATTTAATTAATTTTAACTATTAGGAGCTAAGTAGCAATAAATGATTAAGTATATATTTGCTAGCTTACTATCACAATTTGTTAAGGTGCTTTATTTAAATAATAATAATTATTAAATTTATATAAAATTGTAATTTATTAACTTTGTGTTGAGTATTTATTCTAATGAGAATGACCTAATTACTAGTACTAACTTTAGTTATTTCCAAATCTAGCACCTATTTTTCTAATTCGACAGTTCAATCTATAATTTCTTATTTATGAATGTTGATACGATCATAAATGAGATAATAACTTTTTTTTAATTGTTATAAATAAATATATATTTTTTTACAAATTATTATTTAACTTTCTACAAATTGCTATCATGGTAATTTGTTAGTTAAAATTTGATAACACGTAATGAATTTGTGCAGATTTATGTTATTATTTAATAAAAAAAATCAAACGAATTTAACAAATTGCAGCATTACATAGTTTTAGCTAGCAATTTGTTTAAAACACACACTACCAATTATACACATTGTTAAAAGTTGGTTAAAGTTTAGTTTGTAAGAGTTAATTAAGCATAAATAATAAATAAATAAAAGGCTTTTGAAACTTTTTAACAGAAATACCTGTTTTTATCTCTTTCCTTCCCTAACATCTCCACTTTCCGTTGTCCTTCCACTTTCAATTTCTCCATCCTCGCCCCTCGTGTGGCGTGTGCCAAGGAGAAATCGTCAGAGGTCAGACAACGCGGGAAAAATCAAAGCCCTAACCCTATAAATTCCGCTCCAGACCCAGTCAACCAAAGCTCACATCATCTTCTATTCTCTTCTCCGCCCTACATTCTTCGTCATCATCGCCTTCCTCCGTTGACAGTAATTTCTTCAATTCTGTTCTTTTATAGGGTTCCCCAGCTGGAATTGGATATTCCGATTGCTGTACAGTAAGTCTCTTTATCCAATTTCCGTTCAAAGGAATTCGCTTGATTTATGGTTCCTGTTCTTTCCGTATCTGCAATTATTGTGATTATATCGCTTTGAGAAGTAGTAGCTTTAGACTGATGATACATAGTTTATGTTTGTAGACGTTTAAAATAGTTTTTGAGAGATGGGGAATTGCGTGGCTTCGAGAGCTTACACGGACTGTCTATCACGGACATTCGCGGGTTCTGGGTTCTGTGCACGAGAGAATGGCTGTAGAAAAAAAAGTAACAGGACAGTTCCTGTGAATGAAAACGTGGAGTATCATTTGGCTGTGGCTGATAAACCCCCTTCTCCAATGAAGATGGGTGAATCCAAGGTAAAGAAAGCTGAAAAGGAAGGAAATCAAGAGATGGCAGTGAAGAAAGAGGAAGAAGAAGAGAAAGGAGCTGCAGAGGAGGATAAAGACCCTCAGTCCCAACAACCGAAGAAGTCCCTTAAAGTGAAGAGGGTATCGAGTGCTGGGCTTATGACAGATTCGGTTTTAAAAAGAAAAACTGGTAACTTGAGGGACTCATACTTCTTAGGGCGTAAGCTTGGGCACGGGCAATATGGAACAACTTTCCTATGCATTGAAAAATCAACTGCAAAGGAATTCGCATGTAAGTCGATTTCAAAGAGGAAGTTGCTGACAATGGAGGATGTGGAAGATGTGAGGAGGGAGATAGAGATAATGCACCATCTGTCGGGAAGCCCTAATGTTATTTCCATTAAGGAGGCTTTTGAGGATGCTGTGGCTGTTCATGTGGTAATGGAGCTCTGTACTGGGGGTGAGCTTTTCGATAGGATAGTGGATAAGGGCCATTACAGTGAGAAGGATGCTGCTCAGCTTACTAGGACTATTGTTGGTGTGGTGGAAGCTTGTCATTCTTTAGGGGTCATGCATCGCGACCTCAAACCCGAGAATTTCTTGTTCATTGATGAGAAAGAGGATTCGGCTCTCAAGAGTATTGACTTTGGATTATCTACTTTCTTCAAGCCAGGTATATTTCATCACTAGGCTCGATTCCAAGTGATTGGTTATTTTTTGAGGAAATATTTGCAACAAAATATGTTAATTACATCAAAACTGAAACTGATTTCTACCAATTGTAGGAGATGTATTTACTGATGTGGTTGGGAGCCCATATTATGTTGCACCTGAAGTTCTGAGGAAGTCTTATGGTATAGAAGCTGATGTTTGGAGTGCAGGAGTTATAGCTTACATTCTTATATGTGGAGTTCCTCCATTCTGGGGAGGTAAATATTTTGCCTCACATTGTTGTTGAACTTCTTCATCATCCTATACTATTTTAGCTCGATCTATAGGAAATCAACACCAAATTTACTAACTGTTCTTCGTTTATGTGGTGTAGAAAGTGAAAATGAGATATTCAAGGAGATTTTGTATGGTGACCTTGACTTCTCATCAGATCCATGGCCTAATATATCTGAAAGTGCAAAGGACCTAGTCAGAAAGATGCTTGTTAAAGACCCTAAGAAGCGGCTTACGGCTCATGAAGTTTTATGTGAGCACTAATACCTTAATTTGAATAATTTTTGGAACATAAATGCCGTGTTTTCTTGGTCGAGAAAAAAATGCGTCTGACTTATGAAATAATTATCCTTTCATTTCAGGCCATCCTTGGGTTCAAGTCGACGGGGTGGCCCCAGACCGACCTCTTGACTCTGCAGTTTTGACACGCCTGAAGCAGTTTTCTGCTATGGATAAACTTAAAAAGATGGCCCTTAGGGTAATAATTCATTCCCAGATGAAGTATTTAGTTTCTGTAAACACAGTAAATTTCAGCCATCAAACTATCAATGTATGTACATATTGTGTAGGTTATAGCAGATAGTCTGTCTGAAGAAGAAATTGCAGGCTTAAAGATGATATTTAAGATGATAGACACCGACAATAGCGGCCAAATCACGTTTGAAGAACTGAAAGACGGACTAAGAAGGCTCGGTGCAAATCTTGAAGAGTCTGAGATGTTTAAACTGATGACAGCAGTAAGTATATAGATACGTAACAGATCCAATGATTGCAACTCTAAAGCTTGAAGAGTCTGAGATTCTAATCTCCAATGATTTTTCTAATTTTCAGGCAGATATCGACAATAGTGGTACGATTGACTATGGTGAATTTGTTGCTGCCACTTTGCATCTGAACAAGGTTCAAAGAGAAGATCATCTGTTGGCAGCTTTCTCATACTTTGATCGAGATGGCAGCGGTTATATAACTCCTGACGAGCTTCAAAAAGCTTGTGAGGAATTCGGTATGGTTGATTTTCCATTGGAGGAAATCATGGAAGAAATCGATCAGGACAACGTAAGCATCCATTATGTAATATAAGTTTTAATATTTGATTGAATCGTGTCTGTATCTGATAGAATCTGTGTTCTTTCTCTGTGTTTTGCAGGATGGGCGTATAGACTACAATGAGTTTGTGGCGATGATGCAGACTGGAAACGCAGAATTTAGAACAAAAGATTCCCTCAGTAGGGTTGGGTTTAGGGATTCTGTACAAATTTGCTAACATATTCTTACATGTTATACTTAATTTATTTTTATAATCAATTACAAATCTTATATCATTTTGAAAGTTGATGCACGTAATATTTTGTTAACTCATAATATTTCACGCAACAGTAATAATGTGTACACATATAATGTCTTGGATCACTTACTTTGGTAGTACCCGGTTTGGAGTGCTCCGGGTCAATCTCCTTGCCGCTCCAGTGACCTGCACAGAAGGAAAGTCTGTGTGTTCTCGTTGTTTCCTCTCTGACGATTAAGTAAATCGAAGGTTCGTTTTAAAGGAGTAAATGCAAGAGAGTAGGCAGGTTGAGAGTAATCAATAAGACATTAAATTCATAAATGGGGTGGGTGAGAGTATTTGTAACCCTTCACCTCTAACCTGGTTCGGGTCAACCTTAACCATGAATATTCTAGGTGTCACCTGGTTAAGTGAGTATGGTTGAGTGCTTATTGATGTGCTGAGTGGACAAGTGTTTTTGGCATACTGTTATTTCTGTCCTTGTGGTCAGACCTGTCTGTATCATCCTTAAATGATCATTCATAAATCAGAGAGCGTCGTATCGGGGGTTGTCGGCACTCGATTATCTCTAACATGCATTGTACTTTGTGTCATCTTGTCCCCTATACGAAGGGAGTCAATGATGGAAGATGTTTTCGATTTGTGGCACGCCCCTGAAGAGGGGTGCACCTATCTGGCTAGATCTAGGCGCGCCAACTGAGCCTAAGGTGTCACCCTAGGATGTCTTCATCAAGCCTAGTGCCTTCGGGACTCGGGAGTTTGTATGTATGACACGCCACTGTGGTTCTTCGATTGTCCAAGGCGTCGCCATGGATGTATCTTCGTGGGACATGACTCATACTAACCTTGCATTCAGACTATGTTCATCGATGGCGCTCCCCTTCGTCTAGCTAATAGCGTCGTTACTGTCTCCTTCGGGTCGAGTCGGATCTTGATCGGGTTCGCTCGAGAGATGTCAGGTTAGGACCCACCATAATGCTTGTCAAGCTTTGTTAATATATTGAAATTGGTGCGTTAATTAACATAAATGATTTTTACTCAAAATATTTCATATGTAAATTGCTGAAAGTAATACAATAAACCTTAGGTAAGCAGCATGCATGTACGTGAATAACACGTCAGCGACGTGAGAGAAGCAATTCGGCTGCTCTTCTTGACCGTTGGATTTTCTGCCCGAAACGGGTGAAGGCCCACCCCGAGAACGTTATGACAGCTCACGCGCGGTTGGTCGCGAGAGGGGTGGGGTACACGCCATGTGGCCCCGGCTAGACTAACGTGAGACCAATCACGTTTATCGGTCTTGCCAAGTCAGACGATAAGGACAGAAACCACCTACCTCCCCCCTCTCCCTTCGCACACCTCCCACGTTCTATAATAGTATCCTCAATCATTGGGGACAACTAATTTACCATTTTACCCCTCCGTTAAAACTTGATACTTCAAATTCCCTGTTTGAAAAATGACGATCTTGCCCCTGCAACCACCACAACTAACAACTGCCAGCAAAGTTGTAGTTGTGACAAGAAAACTGATGTGAAGTTCGAAAAAGATATTATAACCTGTTGATATATATATATGCATGATCGAAGATATTTATTGAGAGGGTTAATAAACAAATAACAAATTCAATTTTAAGGAAAAATTAAACACTAAACTTTTTTTGTTGACAAACAACAAATTAAAATTTAGAAATTTAGCAAACAACAAACTTATCTTAAATTTTCATTATGTTTGAACGAATTTTTCAATGTTTGAGGGAGTTATTAAGTCGTAATAATATTTTCTTAAAACACTTCAATTAATGTTGACTTAATTACTCTCTCTTGAAAAATTCATTCAAACATAATAAAAATTTGAGGTATTTTTGTTGATGGTTCGATTTCAAAAATTTGGTCGGTTGTTTGTCAACAAAAAAAAAAGTTGTAACTTTTTTCTTTTTGTTTTTTATTAAGTGTAGTTTTGTAAATTGAATTATTTGTAAAATTGCACAATATATCTTAACTCTCTCTAATCTATATATAATAATAATAATATTTTACGGGAAAGAGGGCGAGAGAAAGAGTTAGCGGGGTAATTTGGTAATTGGATATACTCCGCCATAAAATCCCGTCCATTTCAAGAGAATGCTTCGTCTAAAAAATACAACTTTCTTTGTCCAATTAGTGAGTCTCTCTCTCTATCTCTGCCTCATCATCCTCACCATCACACTAAGCACACACCATTGTCACTGCTACTTCCCAACCGGACCATCTCCTTGAATTCGACTCTCCATTCAAACTGATCTCCATTTGTTTATGACTACCTAAAGGCCCACCGGCATTCTCCGTTCCGTCTCTGTTCTATAATCATTGGTTTCCTGGATTGTTTGCCGATCAAAGTTATTCGCCATCATCTTAACAATCTCAAACCACTGCACAGAACAGATCCTGCTGTCAGTTTCTAGACCTCGGGTAAGGTGAGCACTGTAATCGCCAACTTTCACGTTTCTCTTATTCATGGCTAGTTTGGTGTTTGAAATGCGGAATTTCCGTATGCTGAGCTTGTTCTCGTTCAAGTTCTTGTTCCGGTAAAAGAGTTCTGTTCTTAGTTAGATGTTCGATGGATCGATAGAATTCCGAGATGGAAAGTTGTTCCTTGTTGAAAAGTTGATTGTTTCACTTTATTCCATAGTGTTTGCTTCACGGTGGTCTCTATCTTGTTTTTTCTTCTCACATAGTGTTACTGCGATCAATGTGCTCGGATGTGGCTATTTCTGCATTGATTCGGTTGAATTTTGTTTAGTTGCAGATTTCGTATAGAGTATCTTACCTCGGTCTTGATTTTCTTGCTCTCCTGGTGTTTGTTAGAACTAGTATTTGAATGTTTTATATTGCAACTTAGTTCGTGAAGTTGAGAAGTAGTGAAACGCTTGGATTTCTTTTATTGGGTCGGTATTGTGTTTGTTTGCTATAATCCTCATGGAATGATTTAAAAGGTCTAACTTGGTGTTTATCGATTCAAGTAAAATCTTCTCTTCTGGCAATTAATCGAAGTTCATTATTGTGACGCTAAAATAAGAATCTGCAGAAATTGGACGATAGAGTACCAACCATTAATGCTGTCTAGTACGACCTTTCTCAAACAGGAATTATTGTACAAGCTCGTATATGTACTTATTTCCACGGAAGTAGGAACCAAATCGAACTGCCATCTATCGGTTGCTGAAATGAATATTTTCCTGTCCTTTTAAGAGATTTAATAATTGCATATTACAAGTTCAGTTTTCACATGGTCCAGAGTCTGTAGTTTGTGGTGTGTTTGCAGATAAACACATAATTGTAATCTCTAAACAGTGTAAGTATTTTGACTCAAAACTGTTTCATTATCCTCAAGTCAATTGTTTCATCACCGTATGGTAAGTTAGGAAGAGTCAAATTCGGTACTGATGTTACTAAATTGTAGTTCAGGGCATTGTTAAAGGATGAGCTCTCAAAATGGTAACGGTGTCCCAGAGGGACCTGTTGTGGAAGTAGCAGCAGATCCCAAACTTGTGGAAATGAATGCTGATAGTAATGGGGAAGCAGTTAACATGACTGGAGTTCAAAGTCCTACAGATGATGTCTTCAAACAACATGTAAATAGATGTTCCAATGTGATTTCGTTTGGGAGTTGCTTGAGCATATTATATAGAATATACATGACTAATGGAAAAGGCCTTTCTTCAGGAGGTTGGTCGTGCTGGGAATGGAAAACCTTCAAAGACCAAGAAACCCGCAAAGGATAATGCTAATTCGAAGGGGATAACTCCAGCAGCTCCCGCTCGGAGAGCCATTTTATCTCAGAGCATTTCCTTTCCGGCAAGAGGAAGCCGAGCTAATGGCATTAAGAAGACCTTCGAAGGAGCCCAAGTGAAGGCAAATTCCAAACCTGTTACAGTGAAGGCCTCCAAAGGTTCTGCTACTTCTGGGACTTATAAGCAAGCATCTATAAAAATGGACTTGAAAGAAACTAAGTTGAATGGAAATGCAGCCTCGCTCACCCGAACTATGACTGGCTCTAGACACAGTCTGGTGAGGCTTATTTGTAATGATTATTTTCCTGTTCTCCTTTACTAGTTACAGGCTTCTCCTTTTTGCTTAACTGTTTTCTTGTAGCAGCCTGAAAAAACGCCTGGTTCTGGTAATGCAGAAACCGAGTCTCCTCCTAGTGAGCTTTCACCGTAAGCCAGCAGCAACTATTCTCTTTGTTTATAACTTTAATTACTTACCTTAGCCATGAAAATAGGCTTCCTTTCTGCCATTAAAAGTGGAGCATTCAAAGAGAAAAATACTATTGAGTCATCCCTTATAAACCAATAACCAGACTGATTTGGAAAGCCTCTCTCACAAGGTTAATCATTTAAGAGAGCTTGAACACTTATAATAGGAACAGAGCAGGAGAAAGCTTAGACCTAATCAATAACTAGTTAGTTGTCTATGAAGTATGAAACTTATGAAGTTGGTGCAATTAGCCAAAGCATTGGAGATTCTGATTTTGTATTGGATGCATTTGCAGCTTGCATGATCTAAGCTTGAAAATGGCAAGAGCAGCACTTGCAACTGATGAAGTTGAAGTTGAAGATACACGGTCCACCACTTCGTATTCTTCTTTACCTATAATATTCCTCTGTTAATCCCACTTACGAATGGAATCACCTTTCTCTGACTTTAATGTTTTACATCTTATGTTTTGTTCTTAGAAACACAAGTCCTCGCAGTAGGAAAAGCAGCTCCGGGTCTGGGTTTGCCTTCAGGTTGGACGAACGTGCTGAAAAAAGGAGGGAGGTCAGTGACACATTCTGATCAGCGTTCTTCTCTCAACTTCTTTCTTCTGTTTGATCGTATCTCAATGTATTCCTCCCTGTTCAACCAGTTCTTCTCTAAGCTTGAGGAGAAGATTCAGGCAAAAGAGGCAGAAAAGACCAATTTACAAGCAAAATCAAAGGTATCAGTCGGAGTATCATTCTCTTTTTTCGTTCACAATCCTGAACACTCAATAGATTCTTTGCTGTCTTCCATTGAATACTGGTCCTTGTTGCTAATGTAGGAATCTCAGGAAGCAGAGATCAAAAAGTTGAGGAAGACCTTGACATTTAAGGCTACACCAATGCCAAATTTCTACAAGGAACCTCTACCAAAAGCTGAGCTGAAGAAGGTATTGATCAATTACTCAAGACAAGATTTTGAATGCCATGAAACATTTAAAGATTGATGATCCACATCAATATGTTGTGTCATTGATGAGTATTTTCGTAACAGATACCAACCACACGCCCAGTGTCTCCAAAGCTTGGGAGGAACAAGAGCTCTTCTGGAGGAGTTTCTAGCCCGCGCCTTAACCGAGAAGAAGTCAAATCACCAAGGACATCTCAAGCAAAACATGACAAGGAGACAGCCCCCACAAAGAATCCAGTGAGGAAGACTCATTCAAAGCAGGAATCATCCAACAGACAACATGTTAAGACAGCAGCAGCTGTTGTGACTGAAAGCTCAGAAAAATCTCACAAGGACGAATTTGAAGCAGAGACTCCTACGTTCACTTCTGCTGCAATGCCTCATGAAGTTGCTGTTGGAGGTTAGCCGTGACATCTCTGCATCTCTCGGATATACATAGTTATAGGCACAATAGGAGTGTCATCATGAGGTTCAGATTCCGTGGTTGTTAATAGTTTGTTTTGCTGAATCACTATTTTATGCATTTGATTTCGTATATCTTACACATACATATGCATCAACAAGTTGTCGGTACATTCTGTGTTCTTTCGTCTGCTGTGTATTCATGATCTTTGAGTAGTTTGGAAGAGATATTACATGGATGCTTCATCTTCTTGTTTTATTCCGTCACAGTGTGACTCTACTTGTTGAACAATCAATGAGCAATAATATTGTTGTGAAATGCAAGGAAAAGGTTTGGTTTGCTTGAGGAGTAAGTGGAGTAGAAAGCAAGTAAGGTTAGATCCTGACAACTAATAAAATCCCACCTCACCTCACCTACAACTCTGGCATGAGATTGGCCATGACCAAGTTACGCACTTGGAACCAAGTCTAAGTTAGTCCTAGACCATGACATGACCATAGTTCTAGTGTTAGACCTTGTATTTGCACAGCAGGTGACTTAGGTTGGTCCCAGATGAGGAGTTGGCCTCTGGTGGTCCTGGTGCACCTATGAGCCATAGTATGGGTCCATCAAACCTTCATTTAGCCCGTTAACATAGATATATAGGTAACTTGATAAGGGTTTAGAAGACCAAATAGGCAAATACAAATAGAGCCATAAAAGTCTTACTACTCGTGATGATTATTAGCGGTCCCATGAATAGATGGGAGGAACAATTTAGCACACACAATATGATTAAAGAATAATTGTTCTCTCAATTTATGTATAACTTATATATATATATATATTTGATTTAACTCCTTTAAATTTTATATTTCTTTTAGTAAAAACAGTCTGTCCCAATTTTTTTTACTAACAAAAGGAATAGGCTAGTAGTGACGACTTTCGCTCCCGTACAGATCCCGTAAAGTAATCCCATCAGCAGTCTAGGAGGCTAGGATTGAGAGACCGACTCCATTCTGCAAGTCATCTTTCGACAACGAATCATTTTCCTAATGATTTGCACTTGAGGAATTCGAACTTGTAAACTTATAGCCTAAACTATGTTGGAGTAAGTTCTCTCAACCACAACCACGGCTGCATGTGTTCGTCTCATCTACTAGCCTGCGCCATGGCCCTTAAACTCCTGGAAATTACCGAATTAGCATCGGATGCTCTTCATCCTCAATAATTCAATTCAACATACAGAGATGTTCTCATTGGATGGGTTAACTAAGTACACATTTTTCCAGCTTGGACTCAATTATTATTATTATTTTATATATGCATACATATTCATGAATCGAATTTCGGTGGAAAATGGAAAACACTAACATATATTATTTATAACATAAACGTACCAGGTCAATCACCAAATACTATTATTTTTAGTAGAGTTTAGATTTTATACAATAATGTATTATATTTATCTCTAATATATACATACAAAATACATTAAATTATAAATAAATAAAGGATTTTATTCCCATGATCATATATACATACCCGTTACTGCGTATAATAATAATACTATTTAGTGTGTAAGAATGTGTTTGATCGTTTGTATTAATTAGTTCATGTGGAATGTCAAACTAAGCATGTTCGACCCACAAACTTCGGTGATGTTATTATGCAAGAAACTCCCTAATCAACCGGCACAGACTCTATAAAAGTGTTGCGTTTATTTTTTTTATATAAAAAATATTATTTTCTCACGAAATTAATGTGTATTTTACCATGTATAATAAATTAATAACTGAACAAATCTTCCTTAGTATACAATTTTATATTTACCCTAACCTTGCTTTATTTTGTACTCCAATTGTTATTGAGAAAAGTGTCTATTATAATAGTGTCCAAATAATTTAAGGGTGAAGACAAATCAAAGGACAATTAATGAGAGGTGAAGTGAGTGGATTCCTTTTTACAAATCAATGTAATAATGTCTTCTTTTTTTGGCCATCATGTAATAATGTCTTCAAGATAAAGATATCAACAAAGAGCAAAACCACCACCACAGATTGTAAAATTACACAATCAAATCTGAAATAATTAAAAAATGACTTGTTTTTCTTCTAAGAATTTACATTGCAGTATTTATATATAACCCCTCCACAAAAAAGGGATGAAATTCATCATCTATATATCCTCCCACACTTTCCTTCTTCTGAATCTCAATTCTCCATTTGCATAATATCATATATAAATAAAGATTTATCCTGCAATAGGGTAAAAAAAATGATTAAAAAAATCAATTTTTACTGTACCCCATAAATAAAATTAAGGATTAATTATAAAAAACATACTGAATTTGAGAAAAAACCAAACAACAAACCAAACTTTTTTTTTGTTAACAAACAACAAACCAAATTTTGGTAATTGAGCAATCAACAAACCAACCTACCTCAAATTTTTATTATGTTTGAACGAATTTTTCAATGGTTGAGAGAGTTATTAAGTCGTAATACCATTTTCTTAGAATATTTCAACTAATGTTGACTTAATAATTCTCTCAAATATTGAAAAATTCGTTCAAACGTAATGAAAATTTGAGGTACGTTTGTTGATTACTCAATTCCAAAAGTTTGGTTTGTTGTTTGTCAACAAAAAAAATATTTTGATTTGCTATTTGATTTTTCATCGAAGTTCAGTTTGTTTTTTTAGTTATTAACCCTAAAATTAAACTTAAGTTTTTGTGTGAATAAGGAAAATACCTTTCTCTAATTTACATGCTTCGTTTCCCCCTTTTAAGGGTTTACTGTAAACCAATGGTTCTTATAATACTCGGCACTTTGAGATTCGAGATTCTTGACCGATAGCCTCAAGCATTTGACATGCTACTTCCATTAATTTCCCTGCCCAGACAAGACCATCCATTGTTAGCCACAATCATCATCTGATATACAGCATATTGCATAAGAAATACAGCTGCTTTATTGTATGAATTGATTCAGGGGAAAGAGATTGTTTCTCTACAACTAAGCAAAATTGGCAGATAGTTAGTTATGTGAGAAGTCAAACAAATGAAAAATTATTATAAAGAAGGAAGCAAGTTGGCAAAGGCCAGGCTGGTGATTGCAATGAAGAAGTTCATGGTGGGGTCTAGAAGGGAGGAAGAAAGAAGTTGGCAATTAAGTATACAAAAGTGAACCCACAAAGGCCAATTATTACCTCTCCTTTTGGGTAATGGGATTCTAAGTAAACTTGGTAATGAAGAACTTTAGGGTGAAATAAACTAGTTCAATGATTTCATAATGGAAGAACAGAATCAAAGGTTGTCGTGTTTTCTAGTTAGTTCAAGATGAACATCACGAATTCATCTAGACATAACCCAACAACTGTCGAATCATGAGACAAGGCACAAGACTATGTTGGTGTCACATTATGCAATCCAATATTAGCTAATTTCATATATCGTAGGTTCCAAACTTCTTCACGACAATGAGCACAAGCACAAGAAAGGAACCAAGAACCTCACTAGTTATTGTAAAAAAGCAATCTTTAGTGGTTTGATTCCGATCATCCATCCGGCCGAGCATCTAAACTCAATATGAAGTTGGACCCAATTGGAATTACTCGATTCCCGAATTCGAAATTGAAAGTTTAACCTAATCTATCATCTAAGTAATGTAATTCCAGCGAATTCTATGATATATGCAATGAATTGATGAAATGAGCAGTAAATCAGTATATTAATTTGACTTTTTTAAGTAATTATCGTACCTCGTCTGGTTTTAGTGACAACCTTAACAGATGTCTTCTTCTCCGTCTTGGTTTCCACCGACGGGAATAAAACTCCGTCAATTCCCTGCACCGAAATCCTCCCGTCGGTGTAGATGTCGGGGTCGAACAAGTACGCTGAACCATCGCCATGTCCAAATTTAACTGAGCCATCAGCCTCCTGAGCCGACACCTGGTGGGGTAGCCTCAAGGTGTCGTATTTCACCTTCCCGAACCTCCTCACGGCGTTGTACATGCTCTCCTCCGTTTGGTACTCCGGTATGATGTGGTAATATATGATCTGCTCCGGCGCTCCGGGCTCACTGAGCTGGTCGGTAGTTAGCTTAGCCATGGCCTCGTCGTTAGGGGCAAGAACGGTGAGGACGTAACCTTCGGAGACAAGACGCCCCATCTCGGTGGCAAGCGAAGTGAGGTTTACCAAAATGTCGGCCATTTCGTTGTACCCGCCGTAATGCAGCAGAGTGTGGATGAAATCCTTGACCTGGCTCTCACCGTCGAAGTGGTGGCGAGGCCCTCCAGGCCCTGGCGCCGGAGCAGGAGCTAGAGACGGGCCAGGAGCCATGGCGTCATAGACTGGGAGCGCAGGCGGAGATCCGGCCGGAGACGGAGACGCAGGCTTCTTCAGGCGGTTTGTCCTTGGATCAATCTCCGGCGCGCCCTCGGGGAGGACAGCGGAGATCGCGCGGAGGCTCCGGCGGCGGTTAAAGTCTTCTTGCACTGACCGTGGAATGAGGAGTCGCTCAATGCCATGGATGACGCCGTCACGGCGTACGACGTCACTGGGGCGGACAATAGCGGCGGAATCGACCATTCGCTTCTTGTCCTTGATGGTCAAATGCAGGGCGTCGTTCCAAAGCGTGTGATGCTCCGAGCAGCGGGACTCTTCCTCCGGCCAGTGCTCAGCGCCGATCCGCTTGGGGACGATGTGGAACATAAGGAGATTCTGGAGGGACTTGAGATTGCGGGGCTCGAGAAGGAAGCGTTTGAACTCCGGGTCCAGCTGTTGCTCGATAGCCTCGTTCCGGGGGGCGAAGATGGTGATGTTGTGGCTGCCGACAGCCTCCTCGAGTGCCTGGAGAAGGAGAGCCTTCTCCACTAACTCGGCGAGCTCGGTATAATGGGAGTCAAGGAGGGCGACGAGGACGGAATTAGAGTTGATCTGACCAGAAGCCGGCGAAGAGGACTTGGTTAATGTTTTGTGGGGAAACGTTGATTGGGCAATGGAGGAAGATAATAGGATAAAGGTGACGAGAAGGGCCATGAGCCAAGAGACACCATAGATGTGAGAATCCATGGCGCTCGGAGATGTTTAAGGTAGACAGGAAACGGAGGTCTGTATCTGTTCGTGAAAATCTTTGTTTCACCTTGTCGGACTCGGACAGCTACTGTGTTCTGTTGTGTGGTTCGGTCTGTCTGTTCAGAAAGAGGAGGAAGAGGCGACTGTGGAGGTGGAGTTAAAGACGGAGAGGAGAGGGAGAGAGAAAGAAAGAAAGGACACGTGGAGGAAGAGTAGAGTGGAGAGTAGAAGAAGCCTAAAAAAGTAAATGCACAACGAAGGAAGGGAGGGAGGAGAACTTTGGAGTTTGGACAGCCTGGGAGTGGGCTCTACACGGAATTGGTACTGTCAAGCCGCTGCCTTCCCTTGGCTTGGCTTCTTCACCTTCTATATCGGCTCGGCTTAGCTATATAATAATTACTTATATGGAAATATTTAATTATTATTTCCACGTTCATTAAATCCATGGGTAGCAATAAACAACTAATGAAACTACTTAAACGAAGTTAGGTACGTAAGTATGCATCCTAGATAAAAAAAAAACTAATTGAACCGAATTTCCGATAAGACTAATTAGGATCGAGACTGAGTAGACAATATTTTTCTTCAATTTCGGTCTCGTTTTTTTTCTTCAAAAACCCGACTAAAACCGGACCGGACTAACCTTGAAGAAAATCTTAGAAATTCATGATGTAACACTTGAAACACTAATAATTCATGATCTTGAAGCATTTAACAACCCTTATATCGGTTCCATAAAGGAAGTGCGATGGAAGACGAAAAGTGAGCGAGTTCAATACCCAAACTTCAGTGATTTTTTTGGCCAATTTAGTTGATTTTTTTTTTTACAAAAAAATTGGTCCAAGACCGAGACCGGACCGAGTCAAGCAAGACCGTCTCGGGACGGACTTTTTTTGCCAAAGTCGATCTCGGTCCTCCAAATGTCAAGACCGAAATTTTGGTCTTGGTCCTGCCTCCAAGACCGGCCCCGCCCGTCCATGATCAACCCTAAAAGTATGTAACCTTCAAATTATAATTATGTATTAGTTCACGTTTTGTTTATTAATTAAAGTTTCAGGTTCAAGTACATATGGTCAATACTTGTATCCTTTAAGGTTAACTTTGGTGCAAAAGAGAATTATTTTAGGTGTGAATCAAACATATTTAAGAGTATTGTTCTTGAAATGGACCATCTACGATAAAAAAAAAATATCTAACGTGATAAATGTATGAATGAAACTATGTTAAGGTGTAATAGAGCTAATTTTCATTTAAACTTTTAACGTTATGCAAATTTAACTCTAAAACATGTATTTAGTTTCAACATCAATTTTAAATTACATATTTTCCCTATTTTAATTATTTATTGAATTTCTAACTTCATTATTATAAGTGTATCTTCAATTAAATTTATAACTTGGTTGTTCCTAGTGTAACATAAACTATCCTATGAGTGTAACATAAACTACATATAGATGTCAAACCTTGGAGTTTTGGACCTTTAACCCACTAAACCTGCATCCAAATATTATATAAAAAAACGATTATATTTTAAAGTGTTGTAGTATGATGTAAAATGCACTAGGGATTAAAGTATTTTATATATAAGGTAAAATACGATAGTGTCCCCTAAAGTTTACGTTGATTTTAAAATTCTCCATAATATTTGAAAATGATGAAAAATTCTCCATTACCCGATGCTTTTTCAGATGAGATTTTTCATCATTTCTAAATATTATGGGACTTTAAACTTTAAACTAATTGAAGTGATTAGTTGGTGCTTATAATATATTATTTAAATTTAATAGAATATTAATTAGTTGAATCGAGTATTTAATTATCTCTACCTCAAACTTTTATATAGTCAATTATAGGCCAATGTAGTTATATATATATATATATAGTTGCAATGTACAAAAACCAGCGTTATCAGAATCGGAACGGATCTCGAACAGACGAGGAGCGGTTCTCGGATCGATCAGTTCAACCCGATCGAATCCGGTTTAATATGCAATTCACTGTTTATAAATTTTTTTAAAAACATGTCCCTCTCTCCCATTCCTCCCGCCCACTCCAGACCCCCTCTCCCAGCCTGTCCTCTTCACTCCCTCACGAAAAAGGAACTAAAAAAAAGTGAACCGGATATCGATCGATTAAAAAAACATATTGTTTTTTTGCAAAATCGGTTGTTTCACACCGGTCCAAAACACTGTTGCTATCATGCTATGCAAGTCGATCTTTTAACTAAATCAAACCAGACAGGAAGCTGGTTCATTATTTTTATTTTTAGTTCATTAATATTTGATCATTTGTCGGAATTTATTTTAAAGATAGTTTTTCATAAATCTTAACATAATATGTTTTGAAAATTACAAAAAAAAAATTAAGACTTTCACCATTAAGCAATTTGAAACTTTATTACTAGTTACAATTGAGTCATGATTCTACTGAGCTCCAAATGATCCTCAATCAAACTGAGGCTAAATTGACTTTAATTTAAAGAATTTAACTGTAACATTCTTAAAAATATTTTACTATTTTTTGATTTTTCAAATTTAGCCGAAAGAAAAAGCTAAAAAACTGATCAAACATTTGTACACGAAATTTCTTTAAAAAAATCAAAAAGTGTATAGAATTAGGATACAAAGTCTTAATTTACACATTAATTTTTTTTAATGAAAAGATACAAAAATATTTGAATTTGAGTTTGCCAGATAATTTAATCTCCAGTGTTGCTTTATTCTTTTTCTTTTGCCAAAGACAATTTCCAGTTGTAGTCTTGTAGACATATATTTTCCGAATAAACAGTTATTCATTTCGTAAAAGTGAGGATGAATTTATTTATTTTCCTTATTATGATATGATAATAAAATCCTTTTAGAATTTAGATTGAGTTGCGTCTGTTAACTGAGCTCAGCTCGGCTCGGCTCGGCTCGGCTCGGCTCGGCTAAGCTGAGTTGTTCTGCGTGAGCGATGAATTGTTGTGCCTCGTGTCGGTGTGTCTGACAATTCACCATCCTAATAAATTAGAAGTCCAATTTGTACTCCAAGCAAAATTGTATCGTATCGTATCGTTCTCTTGCCAGTAACGCGCGTGTAAAAAGACGTAATGAAACGGTGACGTTCTGCTTGCCAGTAGTTCCTTCGTCGCATTCAGTTGATAGGGTTCTGCCGAGCTTGCTAGAAAAGAGAGTTGCCTTCCTTGTCTATTTATTGAGCTTTTATAATAAAAAAATATATACTTCAGAGGGGTCCCACTTAAAAAAATGATAGGCAATTTATATTAATCATGAATTAGTTTTAAATCTATCTTTAAATTCAAAAAATTATACGATCAACACTAGAAACTATATAAATGAGGTAAGTCCTAACTTGGTGTAGAAGATATAATGTTCATTATATATGTAAATCCTGTATCAATGCCAAACTAAATTAAGTTTGATATATGTTGTGTAAATGATTTCATTGAAGAACAATGTCATGAGAATGAGACTGAACAAGAACATTCTGCAGTATGGTTCCAACAATGTTATCCAAGTTATTGCATATGTGGTCCAAAATGTCTAGAAAGTGAAGCAACTACTGAGAATTCTATGTTTGCTGATGTTTGAAGTTTTTTTTTTTGGCCAGATTCGTTCTTTTGCAATGATTCGGTTGTTTGTATTTGCCTTGTGATGATGATGATACAAGTATTATTTTTTTTGGAGCAAATTCGGTCCATGACCGAAACCGATCTGAGTCAAGAAAGACCGACTCGGTCGGACTTTTTTGGCCGATGTCGGTCTCGGTCCTCCAGAAGGCAAGACATTTTCGATCTCGGTCCTCCAGAAGGCAAGACATTTTTTGTCTCGGTTCTCCATAAGGTAAGACATTTTCGGTCTCGGTCTTGCCTTCAGGACCGGCCCGCCCAAGATCGGCCCTACTTAAAATTTAATTAAACGTTTAGGTAGAACTAGTTTTTACTATTATAATCTATTAATTTGTTTCTATTGAACACCAAGGGTCCATAGCTCAGTGGTAGAGCATTTGACTGCAGATCAAGAGGTCACCGGTTCGAACCCGGTTGGGCCCTTTACTTTTTTACTTCACTATTTTTTTTATGGCAAAGGAGAATATGGTTGATGAATGATGATAGTTCCAGTGAGCCAATGGTTTTCTTGCTCTTTTTATGAGCAGCAGGGTTTTCTTGCTCTTTTTATGAGCAGCAGAGTTTTCTCTCCAACAACCAACCATCGTTACTTCTAAAGATGAAATTTGAGATATTTTTCATTAAATGTACAAAAAGAATGAAACTTGAGAACAATCACTACCTGATATCTACTTCCTTCCTAAAACGTTATATCAAAAAATTGGTCACTTAGGGTCTCCCTTCTTACTCAAACCATTCTCTTGCATCACAGCCACAAACTCACTATAGTCTATCCGTCCATCCTGCAAAAATGAATGAAAAACAATTCCTCAGGGAAGATCAAACCTCAAGTAGTCGATTTGTTAAGAAAAGTTTACACACATGATCCTTGTCGACTTCATCAATGAGCTCTTCCAACTGTATTTCTTCAAGACCAAGCTTCTTACAAGCCTGTTGAAGCTCGTCCTTAGTGATGTACCCGCTTCCATCCTTGTCAAAGAAGGAGAAAACAGCATGCATATGGTCTTCTGTCTGGACCTTACTTAAATGCAGCATTGCTGCTACAAACTCACCGTAATCTATGGTTCCACTGTTGTCCATATCCGCCTGTAAAAATCCACTCTCCATTAGGCCTAAACTACTCTGGTTGGGGATTAATAAGTGTTATGGTAATTTAGGATTGCTATCTTAGATATAGACTTAAAGTAACTTACTGCCTGCATCAAATCATTGATTTCCTTATCCTTTACAGTTGCACCGACTTTCTGCATACCATCCTTCAGCTCCTCATATGTTATGTGTCCACTATTGTCTGTGTCGATCATCTTGAACATTTGTTTGAGACCGGCAATTTCTTCTTCTGTCAGGATATCAGCCATCACCTGATTCATGAATAAACATGACATATACCAATTACATACGATCATCCATAGATTCTGATTCTATTCCATAGTTACTAATCCAAATTCTAACACTAAATGGTTCACGTTACTGATAAGGCAGGCTACTCTTGTAAGTCTCAATCTGACAATACTTACTCTGATGGCTATTTTCTTAAACTTGGTCATGGCAGAGAACTGTTTTAATCGAGACAGAACTGCAGAATCAAGAGGCCTATCTGGGGCCATACCACCAACCTGAACCCAAGGATGACCTGCATCAGCCACAAGTAATTAGCATTTTAAAGGAAGATAGCATCAAATCAAGAGCAGTATGATGAAGTCCAAATCACTTACGAAGAACCTCGTGTGCTGTAAGCCGCTTCTTGGGGTCCCGAACAAGCATTCTCCGAACGAGATCTTTTGCACTTGCTGATACAGTAGGCCAAGGCTCTGAATCAAAGTCGAGTTCTCCTTTCAGAACTTGCTCAAATATTCCTTGCTCAGTTTCTAATCAAGAACACAACAATCAAATACAACAAGGAAAGATCAATCGCTACGCTGATAAAACTGAGACCGATCAAACAAATAGTACATTACATCCATCTCTTACCATCCCAGAAAGGCGGAACACCGCTTAACAGGATGTAAATGATCACACCGGAACTCCACACATCACATTCTTGACCATAGTACTTCTTCAACACTTCTGGAGCCACATAGTACGGGCTTCCAACCACCTCAGTGAACATTTGACCTGAGAGACAACACTCGTCAATAATCAGAAAAATTAAACATCATGGGAAAAAAAAAATCTCAAATTTCATAGATAGCAGGTAATGGACCTGGTTTGAAGAACATTGAGAGGCCAAAATCTATAGTTTTAAGGAGGGCATCCTCTTCTTGGCTCAAAAATAGGAAATTCTCAGGCTTGAGGTCTCTATGCATCACCCCTAAAGAATGGCAAGCTTCAACCACACTCACAATGACCCTCGTGAGCTCGGCTGCTTTTCTCTCTGAGTAATGCCCTCTCTGAATGATTCTATCAAAAAGCTCGCCTCCTGCGCAGAGCTCCATCACCACATGAACCGCCACAGCATCCTCGTATGCATCCACGATCGAGATCACATTCGGATGCCCAGCCATGTGGTGCATAATCTGAATTTCTCTCCTTACATCTTCTACATCCTCAGCCATCGTCAGTTTTCGCTTAGCAATCGTTTTACAGGCGAATTCCTTCCCCGTGGCCTTCTCCGTGCACAGAAACGTCGTTCCGAACTGCCCTTGCCCTAGCTTGCGGCCCAATGAGTAAATCTCCTTGAAATTTTGCGTCTTTCTTCCAAGAACGGACTCCACCTTAAGCCCTACGCTTGCTATTCGCTTAATATTTGAAGGTTTTTGCGGTTTCACGGCCTCCCTGACCATCGATTTCTCCGACTGAGGGGCTGGTTTGGGCTCCGGATGGGGTACCATTTTGACGGGTGTAGGCGGGGTGTTAGGCAGTGGGTCGGAGGCGATTGCCTTCATAGAGGTCGGTTTGGCAGCGGTATCTCCATCGCTACCTGAAGTGAGGCGGTGCTTCGGCGCCTTGGAAGGCCAAATCGCGGCCGTCACAGTTTCCAAAAATCCCTTGTTCGGCCCGGGGCATGAATTCCCCATGTACCAATTTCAGGTCCTCATAAACATCACGTTCACCGTCAGAGCTTCCGAATCGATCATTGTCGATCCGAGTAGTGCAATGTGGTGGCCGGAGATCGGGCGTAGCTAATGAATTTGGAACGTTTATTATCTGTTGCGCGGATGATAGAAATCCAAAACAGACCTTCGGCAACCCGCCGCAATGGAGAAAATTTGCGGTTAGATCGAATCAACTTCTGCATGGAAGGGTATCAGATTGGGTGATTGATCGGAGACGTGAGATGGGAAGGGAGGGATTCGCGTCGATGGTAAGAGGGAAAGGCAGAGAAAGCGCGGGAAAATTGGCAAAACTGAAGGACGTCAAACATGCATAGGAGCTTGGATTTGGAAGGAAGGATGGAGATAATGGTTTTTACCAACTTTGCCTATGCAATTAATTGCAGGTAGAGTTTGCTTAATATAGCTCTTAGTATATCAGAAATTTATTTCAGCTCAGTAAAATTTAAAAGAAAGTGTAAATAAATACAAATATAATATAATATTTTAAATAATTAAACTATAAATAAATTTTGAAGTCATATTTAATGAACTCATTTATTATGAATAGAGCAAAATCTGCATCATTTTGTATTTAGTTAGAATTTAATAATTGCAATATTAAATGGTATAGTTTTTTTTAAAAAAATTATTTATGAGGAGAAAATAAAAAGTAATTACTAATTAGCTTCATCTCAGTTAAATGTCGTTAATAATTGTTAAGGATGGCGTCTAACGCCGTCAGTCGTAATAGAGAGGGAACAAAATTTGTTCAAATGACGCCTCCTCGATTCCAATCACAAATTAAACTCTTTCCCTCCCCACTCCGCGCCTGCAAGTGGAGCTTCCTCTCTCTCTGCTGGTGCTTGGGAGTTGGATTTCGTCACGGCACAGTTGGGAGGTTTCGCCGGGAAAGTGCTTTGCTCTGGGCACAGCGCTGTTGCATTCTGATTTGAATTGATCGTGCGGAAAAGGTAGTATCTATTGGGCAATTGGACTACACATCTTTTTGTATTCTACTAGTCTATGGTCTATGATTGAACTGTTTATTGGTTGCAGGAGTTGTTCTTGAAAGGGATTGCTATGGCGACTGTTGCTGGTCCTGGTCCATTACCACCGGATGCGCTTCAACCTGGAGGAGGGGGTGGCGCTTTTAAAGTTGGCGCCAAAGTTCGACGGAAAACGCCTTCTGAACTGAGAGTAAGCTTTCTCTTTTTAGATTCTTTCGGCGGATTACGAAGTATTAGGGGATTGAATGATATGTCAATTCGAGCATCTGATCTTTAAATTACTGGAAGAGTGGTAATAAAAAGAATTGGCAAATGTGTTCTCTCTGTTATACTATACAGCAAGTTTAGTACATCTCACTTCTCAGTCCTTGTTAATTTCTTAATTCAGCTGGAGTAGTGTGGCTTCTAATACCCCTTCTAGTTATAAGATTTCATTGCTGAAGCTCCTCTGAGACATTGAAACATACATGAACACACTGCTGCTTTTCATATTGCTATATTTATTATAGTCGAGTTCTATTTAGAGATTTGAAAACTGGGAGTAGTGCTTACATATTGGAGGCATATACATGTGAGTAGTGTAGAATTGGTGGAGGTTGGAGTGAATTGCTTATTTTAGCATCCTCTGATTGAGTAAACTTCTTTGAACACTTTTTTTTTGTCCTATGAGTGTTGGCCTAGTGGTGCGTAACCTCTTTAGTATTTGGAGATCCCAAATTGGACAATACTTCGCTCTACTCTTAAATGAAAGAGAAGGAAGAAGTTCCTGGTCTTGTTGGCAGTTTAATCTCCTTTTCAAATTAAAGTGGAAGAGTTTAGAGCAGCAGCTCATTACTAATACTCAGTAACTAATACACTGCCTTATGTTTTTGTGTGACAGGGAGAGCAACTGCAGCGGGTAAATATTGTTGAGTTTGTAGATGAATCATCGGCACCATTGCTTGGTCCATCAAAGTAAGATTTGTCCTGGATGCATTTGTATATTTTATATGGAAATACATTTACTAAGTATGATATCCCAATACCAGCAGCCTAGCTGATAATGTTAAGAAATTAGGAGTTCTGAAGCCCTCAAGATACATTGACACACGTGTAAATGACATATATCCTGCTAAAAAATCAAGATTTAAGAGGATTTCTTTGAACGACAGCATCAAGGTATAGTTCTTGTCAGTTTTAGTGTTGTTATCTTATCCCTCTTGTACTCTTTGTTAGTATCATGTGTACTCATTTGGCTGAGGATTTTTTTCTTGCAAACAACTAGGAAAATTGTTCAATAGATCAATACTTGAGGAGCGTCCCTGTGTTTTCCAGTTTTGCTTCTCAAAGAAAGCAACTTCAGGGGTACTGAGTTCACTTTATCATTCTTATACTTTAGGCTTCGAGTCTTATCCTCATAGCAGCCTTTTCTTTTCGAGCAGGTTAGACAGCTCTACTGCTTCCCCTGAAGTGTCAGAAAATATTGAACCATTAAAACATCCAACAATGGAACCCTGCAGCTTCCGTAATGTTGCTCAAATTTCATCTGGAGGTGGAAATTCAGCGACATTGGCACCTGTAAATATGGTAACTATTTTCTTGGTGCTTTTATCTCGAACCATCATTTATTCACCTCACTAAAACAGCCATATCTTGAATAGGATAAAGCCTTAAAAGGATTGACTGCTCAGCGTTCTTCCGAGTTACTTGTTGAGTCCTGTGAAAGATATACAACTCCTTCAGTAATTTATCTGGAAGACTATTGTTCTCAAGGCATCATATCTGGTCAGAAGGCTCCTCTAGATTTCACCTTAAAAACAATCATCCGGATAGTTTCACAATCTCCACTGAATCAGTAAGTAGGCTACTTCATTGTATAGAATAATTCTGCTCAGGCTTGATATTTTATTTACTTTCATACATGGAACCTTTCCCATTTTACTCTTGTTTTCACTGTCATTCTTTTAATTTCTTATTGAAGTAGATGAAAGTGCAATTATACACGCATCTATTGGTTCCGTAGTCTTCACTCTTTATGTTAAGTGCAAGAACATGCAATTGAAAATTGTTGTTACTACTGATGTACAGCCTTATCCATGTTGTTATTCTGTTCATGTAGCATTTCCTCGATAGAACTTGTTGGAAGGTTGTTTATTAACTTGGTTGTCCGGCTATTGTTCTAGAATTTCTAGGGAAATTACCTCCGGCAGCTACGATTCACTTTGCACGCTCCAAAGAAGTTTCTCGGAGGATCAACGAAGTAGTAGCAGCTGGGAAACTGCAACTGCTTCCTCAGGGTTCCATAGTAAAGCCTTGCATTCATGGGTCTATCCTCAATCCACTCTTCCTTCTTATTTAATATCTGTATTAACCGCTTCAGCAGCTGAGAAAGGTTTGCCTAATTGATTACGCTATGATAGAGGTTTAGGGGTATTTAGTTTTGCTGCTAACATATCTCCTTTTGTATGCATAGCGGAGATGGATTTCCTAAAGAAACGACAATCAGCATGGGAAGAATCATTTCGAGGTCTTTATTACATGCTCCGGAAGAATGCTTGTAACATTTTTTATGGTAATTTCCTTTACGAAAGCTAGTTTAATAAAAGTTTCTGATCAGTATACATATACATGTCATAAGAGGTAAAAATTGAAATTTTGTGTACTGTTCTTTTGACCATCTGGAGATTGGTTTACCTTGATTATAAACAGGCATTCTGTTGCATGTTCTATCTTTAACTTTGACTGCATCTTATGTGATCATTGCCTGTATTCATGTTTTTAATTCTTGTTTATTTTGCAAATTTGTTATTTCATCTGTTTAGTGACACATTTTTTCTTCTTCTACCGAATTAGTCTGTGCTTCCCAGTTTGTGATGATGTTTACTGGCCATAACTCTGAGAACAAAACTTCATGCAATGCGTACATATCCCAGTCAACTAGAGGCTTGAGGTCATTGTTGAGAGAGCATGTAAGTTGCACTTCCCCTAAATTGGAGCACAGTTTTGTTCTTGCATTCAACCTTGTTGATTGGTGTTTCTTTTGACAATTTATGATTGTGTCTGCTTTGAAATCTTAACTGTACTTGCTGCAATCATGACTAGGATGTTTGCTTCACCATGCCTCTTTGCCTATCCAAAGTAGAGCAAATCACCACCGAAGATTTATTTGAATTATCAGAAATAGAGAAGCATAACTTGGGCCAGGTAGTGTTTCTGCAGAATCTGTTTTTGCAGTTCAAATTTTTTCTGCATTTCCTTGGACCATCTCCATCTGTTTTGGTGAGAAATATGATATTTCAGTATTTGATTTACTTAAGAAGCCATACATGTTTCCTGCATTTCTTTTGCTTGTTCAGTTGTTCTCCAAGTTGTATCTGCTTCGCCATCTAAATGATGTTTCAAAAATGCAGACTCAAAGGTCCAGTTCTTTATCTGACATAGACAATACTCCACAATCTCTGGTAGCGGTCACTGGCAATAAGGATGTTCATGGTCTTTATGATATCATACTGAATTATAGGTACACTATTAGTTACTACTACAATATGTTGGACCAGTTTCAAGAAAGCATTCCATTTAAAATACCATTTATTGTTGACTCATACCTCATGATTATTCTATGCAGGTCTTACTTGACATCTTTGGCCGGACTAGACGTTCCCTTATTATATTCACCCATCCCATTTCCAAATGCATCTATATCTACTCCAGAGGTGTGTATCTACTGCATACTCTATAAATTGAGCTGCACACTGCAAAATCATATTTTAGGTCTGATTTGATTCTAATCTTCTTCTGCTGCTGCTGCAGGTGAGATGCGTTGACATGAAGAGAGCTAATCTTGTATCTGGTTCTACTCAGGGACCCATTACTGGTTCTGCTTCACTTGGAAATACCCTTGAAATAAAGGATTCATATCTACCACCATGGATTATTTCTAACATAGTTGCAGCTTTGAGCACTCTTGGCAATTTTGAAGCAAGGTATATCGACTTTTTGCAGCTTTGAGCACTCTTGAAAAATTATCTGTTGATGTCACATTGCAGCATGCAATTTCTCAACTACTAGCTACATTTTGTGTATGCTTTTCAGCTTCGTGACAGACAGAACCTCGGTTGGGTTGAATGCTGCTCTGGGGACTTCGAATAAGAGACCCCATGAAGAAGAGTCAAAAGAGAACCTTCAAGAAACTATGGTCAGCCCTCTCCTGTGTTCAGGTTCATTGAAAAGCTTGAAATACTGCAGTGGCTCTTATACAGCGTTTATCTGTCCTGCATAATGTATAATTGCCGCCATATCAGCAATGCTCGATATTCATTGCAAATCTGATCTTGTCGTTTCATGGAAATTGACTAACTTGCTTAATTTGTCAAATTCGAACCGTGCTTTGAATTTGAAAAGGAGCTTGTTTAGGGAAATGGTATTTCTCACCCATATGTTTGTGCCAATGTAGGATTGCGTCTTACAAGTTTCTGAACACTTTTTGAAGACACCACTATTACATCTTTGATCAAATTCCGCTAAAAAGTTTCACAAAATAACACGAAGGTATATCTGTTATTTTTAGAAAAATCTGTCAAATAGAGGATAATCTTTGCAATATTTCCTTATGCATCTATCTTATGATTTTGCTAGTAATTCACCAGAAATCCTTGCAAGAACAAGTTCCATCTCTAAAGTGATGGAACCGGTTCCGATCCCTCACAATCAACTCGCGCCTGAATGCCTTAGAGATCAGCTTCGTCGCACTATGGCAATCTTCGCAAACCCGAAGATTCTTCACAATCCGTATCGTGGTCCCAGGTTCTGTCTTCATGATACCAAATGCAATGGCAAGCTTTTCGCTATGCCGATGAAGGCTGCTCTCCTTCTCTTCCTCATCAATGTCAAACAATGCCTCATCAAAATTCCCAGAATATCCTTCCAACTTTATCTTCTTGAGTATATCGTCCCATGTTTGTTCGATCTTAACCATTTCCGGGTGTGACTGATCACCACTGGTAAAGTTGTGTAGGCAACCATTAATCTCGATGAGACTGTATCCTGGTTCCTTCCGCACACCCTTCTCCTTCATCATCTGCCTCATTGTGTCTGCTTCGTCCCACTTTCTCGCTCGAGAGTAGATGTTCGAGAGCAAAACGTAGTACCCGCTATGTTCGGGGACTAAATTGATCAAAATCTTTGAAACCCTATCTGCAATTTCTGGATTCTTGTGGGTCCGGCATGCTCCAAGTAGAGCCCCCCAAATCGGGGCATTTGGCTCTACCGGCATGTCTAGGACGAACTTCTCTGCTTCTTCCAGCTTTCCAGCTCGACCCAGGAGGTCGACCATGCATCCATAATGCTCGTGCCTGGGCTCGATCCCGAAATTGACTTTCATGCCATGGAAGATATCCAGACCCTTGTCAACTAACCCGCCATGGCTACAAGCCGATAGAACCGCCGTGAGCGTGATGTCTCTTGGTTTGAGCCCTGAGCGGACCATTAACTCGAAGTAGTGGAGCCCACGGGCTGCGTGTCCATGCATGGCAAGCCCAGCTATGAGAGCCGTCCAGCTCAAGGCGTCTCTCTCAGGTATTCTGTCGAACACCTCCACGGCTTTCTCGATGTTCCCACATCGAGAATACATGTCCACCAAAGCCGTGCCGAGGATCAAATTTAAGGATAAGTTGTTCTTCACCACATAGTCATGCGCTCTTTCACCAATTTCGAGCGCACCCAAATGAGCACAAGACGATATCACACCAACCATTATTGTCTCATTCGCTATGATGCCTTGCGTTTGAAGCAACTGGAACAACTCAATTGCCTTGTCGAACCGATTGTTCTTCGAATACCCACTTATCATCGTACTCCACGTCACTAAATTTCTGTTGGGCATTTTGTCGAACACTTTGCGTGCAGTCTCCACATCCCCGCACCTGCAGTAGCCTGCCACCATCGAAGTCCAAGAAACGACGTCCAAGTATTGCAGCTGCCGGAATACTCGCGTCGCACTCTTTAGATCCTTGTATGAAGAATACATATGAACTAGAGAATTCCCCAGATATACATCACTTCCAAATCCATATACTATGATCTGAGAATGAGCTTGTGCGCCCATGGAGACATTACCATATTGGACACATGATTTGATCAGAAAAGGGAATGTCAGGTTATCTGGAAGGAGCCCTCGGCCCAAAAAATCGATGTAGAGTTGAAACGACTTCTGCGGCTCATCGCTCCCCGAAAATCCACGGATGAGAGCATTGTATGAGAAGAGATTGGGATCTTGCATCTGAGAGAAAACCCGGAAAGCGTAATCGAGAAGATTTGATTTTGGGACGTTGTTGTGGATGCAGGAAGCGATCAAGCGGCTCGTGGAGAAGGTATCGAAGATGAGATGGGTTCTGATCATGTAACCATGGATGACCTTCAAGTTGCAGAGAGTGGAACAGGACTCTAACAGCAGTAGCTTAGGATCTTTGAGCCTCAGAGTATTCAGTATGGAGCTGCAAGTAATGCTGCTGCCGCACATTGTCTGAATCGGACATTTCCATGGAGGTATGAGACGTGAAAGAAAGAAAGAAGCTCCAGGAAGCAGAATCTGCTCCGATTTAGTTTAATTTCGGATAATTGCAATTTTACCCCTTGTGTTTGGGTATCTTTTAAGAAACCCCTAAAGTATATTTTTAAAAGTATCAATATTTTTAGGGTAACGATTTTTTGATATTTTTTTTTCTTCATTTTATCCATCCCATCCCTTTTTCCATCCAATACAGTTCCATAAGATCTAAATCTTATCATATTGATCCAATCATTTTCTAATAAAAATTCAAATGATAAAATATTTTTACAAGACTCAGACCCTTATTATTTTGCATCACATCATTGATTTTCCTGGTTATAGACTATAATTAAAATCGATTGATTATCAAGTTTGGATTGACGGTCCAATTTGATACGTGAGATTAGATTTTCATCGTAAATGTATATCATGTCACTTCTTTGCGACGTATGAACAATCATGCCCGATAAAAAGGCTAATTAAAGGCCAATATCAATTAAAAGACTAATATCAATTCGGCCCAATTAAAGGCTAACTATCAACTCAGCCCAATAAAAAGGCTTAAATCAGGTCGGCCCAATTAACGCATAAGTATCAACTCGGCCCAATTAAATACTAATTATCAACTATTTTTGTATGCACCCGGTGGTTACAGAAGCCCCTCAAAATGGTTCTAAAACAATTAAAATTTACTTTTTAAGGGGGCCTGGTTGTGCGCCGGGATTAGCCAATTCTAGAATAAAACTGTAAAGCAATAGCGGAAATTGACAAATTGTGAAGATAGTAGGCTGTTTTTGTGTGCACCGGGTTCAGACGTAACCCACTCAAAATGACGTTAATATTAGACTGTGAATTTGTGAGCCCGGAGTACCCATCTTTAGAAATAAAGCTGAGAACAACAAAGTAGATTGCAATGAGAATACTCTTTTCTGCGTGCACCTGGTGCATACTCAGCCTTAACAAAATAGCTCCAAAATCATTAAAATCATTTTTTTCGGGGGGGTTTGTTTGTTGACCTGGAGTATGCAACTATGTGGAAATCATCAACGAAGCTTTTTACAGTATATATTTTTTGAGTATTTATTAAAAAACATCTCATTTTTCTATATTAATATTATTTTACAAATATAATTGTTGTAACTTGATCCTTTTAAGTAGCCCTTGGGTCGAGCAATTCAAAGATGATTGAATCAAACAATTTTTTTAATATAAAACTGCCTCTGTATTGCAATTGTTTGAGCGTAAATGTTTAAATTAATTTCCAATTGTGTTTTTAGTGAAATCAGATTTGTTTCGCTTTATAATCGAACTTCATTTAACCGTCAATCCAAACTTGATTTAATTATAGTCCATAACCAGGAAAATCAATGAAGTGATGCAAAATAATACGGGTATGAGTCTTGTAAGAACAATTTATTTTATGATTTTTTCTTCTTTAAATGATTGAATTGATATTATAAGATATAGATCTTACGGGTCTGTTACTGTATATTACTAGAATACAAAATAAGTCAATTGATCATCCGAAAGAACAAAAACTATGAAAACAAATATATTTGGGTGCACCCGGTCTCCACATGGTAGCATCAAAATCCATCCAAAACAGTCAGAAATAATTATTTTTACATCCTCGGTAGTGGACCAGGTGAAGACATCTCCAGCAATATACTGAACACAATGATGGAAACTATGAAGAGAGAAAGTTATTTCTGTATACACCGGGCGTATAGTCACTCATATAAAAGTAGCATCGAAAACAATCGAAAACATTATTTTGGGGGGACTCGCTCATCTACCCGGTGCATGCAAGTTTACGGTCCAACCGAAAGGCTAATATAAATCCGGCCCAATTAAAGGCTACGTATCAACTCGGCCCAAATAAAGATTAAATATCAACTCGGCCCAAATAAAGATTAAATATCAACACGGCCCAATTAAATAATTATTATGTCGGTCCAAAATAAAAAGTATATTATCAAATAGGCCGAGTGAAGAGTAATTAATCAGCAGCGCAAATAGAAACAGCTAATTATTCGCTCATAACTAACTAATTATTGGCTCGACCAGATAAATGAGTTTCCCAAGATGATAATTAGTCTTTTATATATGCCGAGCTAATAACTAGTCTCTACTAGGGCTGAGTTGATAATAAACGTCTACTGGGCCGAATTGATCATTAGCCGTTACTTGGGCCAAATTGAATCATATTTTATTTGGGCCCTCAAATAATTTACTTAGGCCCATCAGATAATCAGTCTTTTATATTATGGGTCAAACGAATAATTATTACCTGTGCCTAGTTAATGATTACTCTCATCTGGGCCGAGTTAATAATTAATCTTTAATCCACTTTATAAATATTATTTTCTCGGCAAATTTGATATTAATGCTCTACATGGGCCAATTAAATAAGTCTTTATTTCGCCCAGTTAATATCTAGTTAGTGTTTTACGTGTCAAGCGACTAATTATTCGTTTCTAAGGCCTATTTGATAATTAGACTTTAATCTGGACTGGCTGAGTTATCAAAAAATATATTTCAGATTATATATATATAAATAAATCGATGATTAAAATATGAACATTTTTTTTCCATAAATAAATCTTATTTTTTAATAGATAACAAAAAATCATTAACGTGGAGAAAAACAAAACTGTACAAAGCTTCGTTGATGATGTCCACAAAGTTGCATACTCCAGGTCAACAAACAAACCCCCCCGAAAAAATTGATTTTAATGGTTTTGGAGCTATTTGGTTAAGGCTGAGTATGCACCAGGTGCACGCAGAAAGGAGTGTTCTCATCGCAATCTCCTTTGTTGTTTTCAGCTTTGTTGCTAAAGATGGGTACACCGGGCTCACAAACTCACAGTATAATAATAACGTTTTTTATTGTTTTAGAGTCATTTTGAGGGGGTTACGTCTGGACCCGGTGCACACAAAATAGATATGCCTTTCATTCGAGTTAATTGAAGTTTTCAATGTCGCATTTTTGTTGGGACAAAAAAAAAATGTAGCATTTTTGTAGTTGTTTGATGGGTCTGGGACTTGGCCCAGTTGTCTCTTTATTGGGCCTGAATACAGCCTTTTTACCCATCCTTTTTCTGGTTAAACAATAAAATTGAAAGAAAATAAATTAGGTATTATTTCGAGATTATTAAAATAATTAACAGAAATTTAGATGGACATTACGCTGCTACTATTTGAATTTGATGTCCTACAAAATTAGCATTCATCGTACTGTTTTTTGGACATTACTTGGCTTCTTCGCCTTATTAAAAAAAAAAAAATTCAGATTATATATATATATATATATAATCGATGATTAAAATATGAACATTTTTTTTTCAAAAATAAATCTTATTTTTAAATAGGAAAACAAAGTGGCACAAACAAATGATAATAGCAGATTCAGCCCTAATAAGTACCTAATTTTCGCTCGGCCCAGATAGACAACTAATTATTGGTTCGGCCCAAATATTGCTAGGCCCAGATAAACAACGAAATAATCGCTCGGCCCAGATAAACAGCTAATTATTCGTCCGGCCCAGATGTTGGCCGAGGAATTATTCCAAGGAATCAACTACATTGAAGATGTTGGCCGAAAAAAAAAACTACATTGAAGATTGCCCAAAATCATCATTCCAATCTCAAACTTAACAACTGGACGTTGATAAAATCAAGGGAAGTGTGAAGAGAAGACTCGACTGAGTCAACTCAGGGGTGCCTTGACTCACATCATACAATAAAGAATGAAAGAATATGCAAAGAGGACAGCAGTCGTAAAGACTAACTCTGGCCTCCTCTTCAGTGCCAAACATCTTTACAGACCCTTTTGAATTTGGTTTGACACACGTTGAAGAAGAAGGCACTGTATGTAGAAAGGAACCTAATCCCAAGAATGAGTGAATACCAAATTTTGCACCGCAAAAGAAAAGTGATGCAAACCTTCAGGAAGACGGAGAGGAACTGTCGTCAATTAATTGTCAGTTTTGGTTACGCATAATGGCTTTTTGAAGGGGTTCTTGTCCAAAACCATCAACAATCCCGCATTGTTCTCTGATAGCCCGAACAAGTGCCTATGAATTTCATCATGTACGCAATAAGCAGAAGCCTAAGCTTCTCAACAAAGCACTATCTATCTATTTCCAGGGAAGGAAATAACTGCAACTCTAAGACTAGGAAAAATAACACAGGCATGTTTATGCTAAGTAAATACTTTACAGGTAAGTAAGGAGTTGTTGATCATCAAGAACTTAAGAATAAAGTGTTTTCAAAGTTTTCTTTGATTAGGTAAGGAAGAAAATCTACTAACCCGTATTAAAGATTTACCAACATCTTATTAGAGGACTATACTGCACCTAAGTCCTAAGGACATGATGAAGATGAAATGAGAATCGCAAGTAAAGGAAGTATATACTTACTTGGCCTTACGAGCTCTATTCCTCCACAAGATACAGGATGCTACCATCTATAAATACAATTGGAAACAGAATCAAGCTTAGAATCATTGCTTTGATAGTAGAATGACATCCAAAAGGTACTACAGTTAGTGCATGCAAATTGCAGACTGATAAATGATATTATTACCTTGAGAACTGACGGCGAGGAAGAAATGGGTCTAGAAACTGGTGGCTTTTTCGGGGGTGTCTTATTGCATGGTGCCTTATCGTTGCACAAACGTTGAGCTATTTCTCTCAGTAATATCAATTGTGCATTATCAGTGCGCATGGAGATAATTGCCTGCCTCATTGATTCTCTATCAGCCTCAAGAGCTTGAAGCCTCATGTAAAGTTTCTGAATATCTGGATCATCACTCTCAATATGATCTCTTGGTGTTGACAAGAAATCTTCACATACTTTAACTCCTTTTGGCTCCACCATACCATTATGAATAGAGTCGATCGTACAAACTCTCTCCACCCCCTCATCTTCAAATTCTGATGCATTCTTCAGGATTGGACAGTCGGTGTCTTCTTCATTCTCAGAGAAGTGATACATCCTCTTAATATTAATTGTTGGCCTCGGAGAATCCTTTGGCCACTCAGGACCCATTTCCCCACCTAATCCTCCCATGAAGGAGCTTGAACTATCAAGAGAAAATTTCCCAGAGATTCTTGTTTGTCGAGGTGGAGAATGACCAACAACAACTTTCTCTAAGATGTTTTTGTTGCCACCATTAATATCCCCATCGAAGTTATTGTTGCTGGGAATTATCTCAATTTGGTTCAACCTCTGTTCCAAGTTCTTCAACTGTTGATCCCTACTACTATGTGGAGTGTCATCAAATGCATACTTCTCTACATCAGCAGCCTCAGATTCAACATCAAAGGTGCCTGGAATCTCATTTATGCTGCATTTCAAAGGAGGATAATCGTGTCTTGGGGATTCAAATTGTTCATCAACAACTTCAACCATGCTTTGGCTACGACTCAGACCCAGATTCTTCTCACCATCTGCTTCTGCCTCAGTGAGTCCGTAACTCATCATCCGATGCTTATACGCTTGAACTTCACAAGTCAATGATTGAATCGTTTGCTCTCTCTTGTACAACAAATCCTCCATTACAGAGAATTCTTGCTGGTCATGGATCATTTTCTCTTCTGCAAATCGCTTGAACTGCTTTGCTTCCATCTGGATCTCTGCCTTCTCCTTCTGCAACCTCAAAATCATCGACATCGCCTCACTTGCAGCTGAAGAAGATGCATTTCTCTCCTCCTCAAGCTCAATAGTCAAGTCTTGAATCACCAATTGTTGGTTCATGACCATTTCGCGTAGCACATCAATTTCGTTCTCAGCTTGAACCCTGACAACAGATGCTGAATCTAGCTCCATTCCATGTACAAGAGGCCTTGTGGTGCCTCCTAGTTCATCATATTTACGCTTCATAGTACGATTCCAATTCCCCGAGGAAAGGTAGCCATTGGAACAGCTACAACCGCAGCTATGACATTCAATCAAACTTCCTGCCACAGGCAATGCTGCTGCTTCCAACTCCATTACAGGAGAGCATGAAATCAACCAAGCCGAACTTTCTTATAACCCAAGACAACCTTGCTCAAAAGAAAGATCAACAATTCAAAGAGGCGAAGCCCTAAAATCTCACCCTTTTAGTCTAGATTATTGATTGCAGCTCCTCTCAGATCTAAGTGATTTCACAAAACAAGACCAAATAAAACAATATGCACGCTCAATAATTTCGCGTAAAGCTGATAGATGATTCGACTAAGACAAAATAACAGATGGTAGATCGCACAGAACGAACTATCCTATATAATTTCAGCAAAACTTCGGCTACAGAATCAATGCTTCAAACAAACTTGGGGGGGAATTCTCTAAAAGAAATCCAAGCGTTCAAAGGAGAAACACGTCCAATCCACATTTTGGTGGAAACCACGTTAGAACAGGACCAATGCCAAAGAGAAACAAACCACTAGATAGCTTACCTACTTCCGAAAGAGCTGCTTGAGGTAAGCAAACACGGAAATGCCCCAGCCTGCTGAATGGACCAAAACCGCCGTCAATTTTCCTCCCTCCAAAAAGGTGATATGTTGCGTCAGGGAACCCCAGGCGGAAACTGCAGATTTGGAGGGAAGGAAAACTACAAGCGAGAAAGAGGGAGAGGGAGGGGTGCAGAGGGATTCAGGATAAAAAATTTGCTATAATTTGCTGGTTATTTCTCCGTGGCGATGACGACGATAGCTCGGAAGAGGGAGAGGAAGAGGTTGTTTGAAATTTACAGAGGGTACGACGAATGTACGGTACGGCTGAAAGATGGTTAAAAATTAAAATTGTGATTAATTAGCTGTGATTTGTGAATGGTGGATTTATTTCCTCGTTCATTTCGTACGGATAATCGCGATTAATTATTTTCCTCTTAAATTACCTCCCTGCAGATTTACATCATTATTTGTATAATATTTTAGTACACTCCGTCTTTAAATAATAACGACACAAGCTTGAAAAATAAAATACTATTTTTAAACAAAGTATTATTTTACTTTATAATATTTAATAAAAAAGCAAAACAATATTTTTTAAACTTTATATTTGAAGTTTTTTCTCATTTCATCTAATTTTATATTTAAATTTAATCAAATATATTTAAAAAAAATGCAAAACTAATAGTTTTTTTCTTTCAAATGTCACATTTAAATTTTTATTATATATATATATTACAATTAAATACCTGATTTCTCAAAAAAAAATATGTAATTTTTAAAAAAATAATTTATTCATATTAAATGAGAAAATGGATTGCTTACCAAAGGTGAATCGAAAAAGCACTCACATTTACGCAGTGTTATCAGAATCGAGCCGATCCTCAAACCGGAGAGAGTTTTGATTGTTCTCTCCTTAGTCCTCCCGCCCACTCTAGCCTCCCCTATTCTCAGTCTATCCTTTACCCTCTCTTTCTTCCGCCCGCACCCCTCCCCAACCTACTCCAGCCCCCTCCTCCTCCGTCTCCTCCCGTCGCCCCTCCTCCTATCCTCTCTTCCCCGCCCCCTCTCGCCGCCATCCCTTCCTCCTCTCCCCTCCCCTCCCACCCACCCCTCTCCCATCCCACTCCCGCCCCCTTCGGCCCCCTTATGTCCCTTTTAGTTCACCTGTCCTCTCTCCCTGCTATCCTGCCCCCTCCCCTCTCCAGCCCCCCTCTCTTCGCCATCCCACCTCTCCTTCTCCCTGCTCTCCTGCCCCCTCCCCTCTCCAGCCCCCCTCTCTTCGCCATCCCACCCATCCTTCTCCCCTTCAGTCTGTGTCACTCCCCTCCTGTAGACAAACCTTAAACTGGTCGAACCAGGTGAAGAAAACTGATCAGACCAGATGTAGTGAACAAAATAAATCGGTTTAAATTGAAAAGTTGTCGAAAAAACAAACAAACCCTAAACCAATTGGTTCACATCGGTTCAACACACTTTTGCTATGCAATTCAGTTTTTTAGCTGAATAAAATCGAATAGGGACCGATTTTCGGCCGGACCACCGGTTCTGATAGTATTGCATTTACAGATAGCTTTATTAGACAACCCTCAAATATTATAATGTAAAATTGCAATTTAGCCCTCGAACTTTCATTTTTAACCAGAATATGATTCCTTTTTTTCTATGAATGTTTTTGAATTGATTATTGATGGACGGGCCACGAAAACATATATTCCGGGCCCTACAATGAAGTGCTTAACGGATCAGAAGTTCTTATTTTCTTGCCAACCAGGAAGGTTGAACAGACCCAACAACAAGGCCCATGAGTCAACCTTCTGGGTTAGTTAGTTGGCTAGCTCATTAGGGTTGATGTTGAGCCCGTGAAATGGATAGGACACACGACTATTTGGAAGGTTCCGTCAGAATACTTGAAGAATGCTTTTTTATTGATTTCAAAATAATTGGACTAGTTTTTCTAAAAATGAACTAATTCTAGTAGACGATGGAGTTAGGGTAGGGTTAACGATGGTTAGGGTATGGTACATGTATTATAAATACTATAATGATACCATATTTTAAAAATGCATATCATAACTATTACAAGTACAATTTTCAATACTATAACCATATCCATAATCGTGGTTATTAACCATGATTTTAACCATATAATCATATTTACTACCACATGTGAAGTGTAATAGAATATCATGAATGTTATCTAAATAAATACATAAAATTATATCACAAATAACAAAAATATTCAACACTATCACCTTTGAAAGTTAACACTACTATCATTTAACATTAACATAATTCAATTACATTTCTTCACCATGAAATTATGGATTCGTGAAATCTAAAAGGGAAAATTTTACTTCTATTATTAGTATTTACTAATATATTAATATTAATTTATTATTATATTTATACAATAACCATATAACCATGAGTATGATTAAAATATCATAACCATATCCATAATCATTACGGATATAAAATTTATCATCATAGCTGTAACACCATAATAGTACAGTTGACCATATAAAAAATCATGATTTTTTATTTTGCACCGCACAATTGTAGACACAAAGTTAGACTTATGTTTTTTTTCTAACAAAAGAAGGGTCGTTTGAAAAAATAAAAAAAAATAAGGGGACAAAGTGACATATAAGTCAACCATACACAAAAATTTAAGACAACAAGTGGTCAAGGGAACCATGTGTTTTGTGTTGGAATAACGATGATTTTCGGACCCCATCAAATCTTATAAATAAATAAAAAATTGTTTGGATAAGACAAATCATCTATATTAAACTGGGACTGAGCCACGGTTTAAGTGGGAATTGTCCCTCTTAATTTCTATATTTATGTAAATTTAATCTTAAAAATATATTTATTTTCTTTTAAATCTTACATTTATGTTACCTAAAAAAAACATTATCAACTCTAATAGTTATTTCCACTAAACTAAATTTCTTTCTATTTATATGTATGAGTTAATACCAGTGCTCTATGAAATAAAAACCCTGAACAGTCAAAACATGACAGCTCAATAGCTGCAATTATTATTATTATTTATTTTAGTTAAAAGGTTAGTCTGCCACTAGATTGTAATAGGATAATATTGCATAAGATTTACGTCTTGGCCAAAAAAAAATCGCTAATTAATAAATAATGTAATATAATTAACAAGTCACCCATTATAAGAGAAAACGACAAAGTATTTAAAAATGTATGCAACCAAATCAATATGATCATCTGAATAGTGTCGACTATACGGACATCTATCCTCTCTCTATGCTATCTAGTGGTGTCAAAACGGATTATAGGTCGATCTATGGATCGTGTTAGAGACTCATTCAAGCCTGATCCGTGTAATAGTATGAGTAAGTTTTTGAAATTCAAACTGCGGATCAGAATAACCCGTCAGAAATAGTAAGGCTTGAGTCAGACTGACTCGTTCGACCTTCATAACCCGCGGGTCAGACTGACCCGTTCGACCCACCAATACATAAAAACTCATAAACAAACTGACTCATGGGTCAAGACTACTGACCATGAGTCGGATTTATATATATTTAATATAATATACAATTCAGGATGAGTCATAGGTTGACCCATGAGTCAAGACTACTAACGCAAACCTGACTCGTATTTTCACGGGTCGTGTCAACACGACCCGTTGGTCAAAAAGTCTGACCCAAACACAACCCGTGGCGGGTCACCCACGGGTAGAGTCAATTTTTGACACCCCTACTATCCAGTATAATATTGTATATCACTATTAAAAATAAAATCATTACGAGACTTATTAAACTATCTTTATTATAAAGACAAACACGTCTATACTTTGATTTTTCATAATCCACACAAATCTATCCGACCATGCAAATCAACGTTACAAACTCATCTCTCGACACATAACATAATCATCCAAAATAAATACGACAAAAAATGTCGTCATATATGCAATAAAATAAGACCACGTACATTGTTTATTCCGAGTTCTTCTGCATGAAATTTGCGATCCTATCAATTACTTTTCCCCCATATTCTGAGAATGGAGAGTCAGTGAAGAAGCCATGTTCTTTCCCCTCAAACTCAACGTACTCGATCTTCTTCCCAAATCCATTGAGCCTCTTCGCATAGTCTTTGGCTCGATCTTTCAGTAGTTCGTTCCCACCAACTATGACCAACATTGGTTCAAGAGGCACCGGTTCAAGATCAGGACTCGATGGTCCAAGTGGGTTCGAAAGTGGGTGGTCTCTGGTTCCACCGGATGGGATCGACAGTCTCCAAAACCTGCAACCACTCAACAATGTTTCTTAATATATCCACATCCAATGAGAATTCCATTGTAGAAAGGGTACCCTGTAAAGAGTATTGGACAGCTAAAGTAGCTTCGTAAAAAGGTTAAATAAAAAAAAAAAAAATATATATATATACAATAAAGTTTTTCAAAACTTTTGTATATTTTACGGTTGAGTTCTGATTCAATTGAGTCTCAATCAAATAGGTAGAGTTTGAGTTTTGTCCCGGACTACGTCGCACATGGGTGGAAGTCTAGGTCAAGACCCAAACCCTAAACCCTTCAATTAGGGCTTAATTAAGTGAGCTTCAATCGAAAGGGATAGAATTTGAGTATTGACCTACACCAGTCACCAACCCTCAACCCATGGGCGAATAGATTCAGGTCAAGACATAAACCCTAACTCGTTCAATTGGAGCTTTATCAAATTGAAACTCAATTGTAACTTATAAAAAAAGTTTTAAATAGTTAAATTGTAGCATTTTTAAAAGTATTATGTAATTTTTAAAATATATTCTATTAAATTTGAATGTAAAATTAAACAGAATGTTAAAATTCAACAAAAAAAATCAAATATTAGATATTTGAACCTTTTATTCTTAAACTTTAAACAACAAAAACAATTTTAGTCTAAATATTCAAGTAAAACTATATTTAACCCTATTTTCTATATATTATACCCCACGTTTCCACTTAATGACAGTTTGAAATTCCAATTATTCTAAATTTCTAAGCATCTTTTTTGTTAATCTTAAGTCATCAGCTGTCTTTTGAATTTCATGTCAAGTAGACTAGTAGAGTACGGAACGACGAACGAGAGAGAAGGATTAAACACTTTCTTGTTTCCTCACTGGAAATGATGTCACTGAAAAGGATGAAAGAGAGACAAAGACAGAGGAGAGAGAAAGATTCTCACGAACAAGATCCACTGTCAATCCAATAGAGGGTGGGCGCTAGGTTAGTTTGAACCGGTTCTTACAGAATTTTCGATTGAAATTAACTTACCTTGTTAGATTTTAATTTCAAAAAATATTGTGCGCCACCAATCGGAGTCTTTCCATCATTAGTTACCTTTGTACATGGGACAAGATGACACAAGGGAGTGTCTACCGCCGCTCATACGACGCCTCCTAACCTACGACCAAAATGATAGAAAAGAAAGTATGCCAAAAGCACTTGTCCACTCAACACATTAATGAAACATCAACCATGGTCACTTAACCAGATGATATCTAGGATGAACATGATCAGGTCTTACCCGAATCAGGTTAGATGTAGATGTGGGAGTTATAAATACCATTACCCACCTATTTTCTGAGTTTAATGCCACATTGAATACACTCTACAAAACTCTATTGCATTTACTCCATTTTCAACGAATTTCGACTTATTTGATCGTCAGAGGAAAACCAACTGGAACTCCCTGGACTTTTCTTCCGTGTAGATCACCGAAGCAACAAAAGGACTGACCCGAAACACACCGAACAGAGTCCTACCGAAGAACGTGATCCAACAAATATATATTTATTCTCTTAAAAAATATTTATTTTTAAGCTAATTATCCCATGAAGTTAAATGTTGATTTTTTCTATAGGCAACAAAATCTAATAGGAAGGAGGATGGATTTTTCATTCGTCGTGTCCACAGATACTCCCACTCTCATGCACAGTAATTTGTGCGAACTGTTCTCTTTACATGCTCATCACAAACATATCTTTATCGTTTTGTGCATATATTGACCAACTATATATTTTTACTAAATTTGCAAAAGAAAAACATTTTCAAAAAATACAGATTTTTTTTTAATGATATTTAAATATTTTTTAGTTTTTCTTTCTCTCAAAAAGTCAGCCATGTGATGAAAAACTATTTACCTGTCAAGGATTTCGAGATTTAGTATACGCTCAGGCGGGCCCTCCTCAGACTTGGTCCTAGTCAACCCGCCAAAGAACGGTGCCAACAGCACATAACCCCGAACCCGAACCGGACTCATCCCTGTCACTGAACCGTCACTGAGCCGAACCGCAAGGTGATGCGCGATGTTGCCACCGGAGGAGTCCCCGATGACGAACACACGGCGAAAGTCCACTACGTCATCACGTAGCCACTCAGACACGTCATCGTCAATATCTCCATTCGCCTTATTCTTCTTCTTTGAGATATCACTAGCTTTGGAGCAGAGCCACTCCACTGCAGCTTGGGCGTCGTCCATGGCGGCGGGAAGCCTGTGCTCAGGAGCCAGACGGTAATCAGGGGCGATGACGAGGGCATTGAGACCTGACGCGAGGCGGGTGCAGCAGTTGTGACAGTTTGGCCAGGCGCGGGACCCGACGCAGAAACCACCTCCGTGGAGGAAGAAGACAATTGGGAGTTTTTTGTGGGAGGAGGGTAATGGTGGTCGGTATAGACGGAGGTACAGGTCATGTTGGTTGTCGTAGAGACAGTCTTTGAAGAGGACGGAGGTCTGATCAGAGGGGAGGGGAGGGATGTATTTGAAGTCGATGTGGTTGGACCTGTAAATGCTTCCGTCGCTAAAGAGCTGCAGAACTCCCATGCAGTCTTCTACGATGCGCGGTACAGAACCCATCTCTCTCTCTCTCCTTTGTTCTTGCGAAGGTGATGAGGAAGAAGGGGGACTGAGTGGTGGCTATAAATAATGGCGACAGAGGCGGTAGAAGAAGAAGGAAGAAGCTTAATGACAAGGAAAAAAAAAAAAACTCTTGAATACACCGATCTTCCATCTGTGTTATCTCAATTTGTTGTGTTATTATATATTTATTTTCTACCAAAAATAAAAAAGACAGGGAGAAAACGGTCTGTGCTTAAGGGGTAAAGTCGTAATTTAGTGTAGCAATATCTGTAATCTGTTGGCAGGTTTGTTTTTGTTTCCTTTGAATTTATTGGAGATATGGTATCTTAATCAATTTTTCTTAACCTATAATGTTATTTACAGTTTGTTATTTTGTTTTGTTATTGTAGCTTATAATTGAGACTATTAATTAGGTCCATTTTTAGTTAAAAAGGAAATTGACATCATTTGAAAGTATATATATACTGGTTATGTCACATAACAAAATAATAAGAATTTAAAGTTAAAAATCTTACAAATTATAGTAAAACTCCGAATTTAACGATTGTGTCATATTATTTCATTCATCATAATCATATCTCTTAACTTCTCCGGTTTAATAAGATATATGAGTATTCAAATTATCAGTAAAGTGATTTGAATTCTCATAAAGAAATGATTTAGTATTTACGCTCTCATTTTAAATTATATATATATACATAAAAACATATCCATATTCCGAAATCCGCATGTAAAGATAAAATTATTATTCAAAATATCTGATAATCAACCAGTCTCACTAAAGATGAAGGGAGACCACAAAATGACCTGATTGATAATTAATGTTCATCATTAGTGGGCGCGTGTTATTGAATCTGATGAAGACTCCATTTTAATTGTTTTATGAAGGGTCATTCTAGCAATCCAGAAAGCTATTGATGTGTAAGGTTTACTAAAATTAGAGTAATCATCAAACCAAAGAAATTCATCTGCATTCAACACAAGATTTTGATGATGAGAAATAAAGGTTTATATCTTTTATTTGAAAGGAAGAGATAATGTATATATACATGTATATGTAATATAATGGACGATCCACTATCTTTTTTAAAACATGGGGAAAAGGTCTATCACACAAAATTTGGGGGATTATCCTTAAAAGTAGTACATTATCTCATATTTTCCTTCCAATGAATGATTCATTTTCATTGACTTGAGGCGTAAATTGCTGTATACTCAATGAAATTTCCATTTGGTACAATCATACGGTCATGTTTTGCAACAAGCTAACCGAACTTTGAAAATTCAAAACGAGCTACCTCAACTTTGAAGAAGATGCAAATAGCTACCTCCGTCCAATTTCTGACGACTTTTCGACAACAGTTGACGGAAAATTGAACGGAAGTAGCTATTTGCACCTTCTTCAAAGTTGAGGTAGCCCATTTTGATTTTTCAAAGTTCGGGTAGCTCGTTGCAAAACGTCCAAAGTTCAGATAGCTACTTGGTATTTAACCCTATAATAAATTTTGGTATAACCTATCAAGATTGAATTTTAATAAATAAAAAAAACAATTTTACCAAAACAAATAGGTCTTGATATATTATTACAAAATTAAAATTACGGACAAAGAAAGCATTGATCTTCCGGAGAACTTTGTTGGAGCAACAGAAAAAACTGCACAACTGTTGGAGCAATCAGCACCTCAACGGTTGGCCTTTGCAACTCTCTCGATCTCGTCCTTCTTCTTGATCGCATAGCTACACCACAATCAGATGCACTTCTTAATACAAGAACTTCGAGTTCACAAATTTTCCATGGTAAGATTATTAAGGAAAATCTAGAGCAAAAGAAACTACTAATACTGTACCTGTTGGATGATCCCTTTGCTGCATTGATAAGTTCATCAGCTAGGCATTCTGCAATTGTCTTGATGTTCCTGAAAGCTGCTTCCCTAGCACCAGTGGTGAGAAGATAGAGTGCCTGATTTACACGTCTGAGTGGAGAAATATCCACAGCCTGACGCCTAACAACACCTGCAGATCCAATACGTGTGGCATCTTCGCGTGGTCCACTGCATTTGCACATTCAAAATACCATTATTGCAAGTTTCGATTTCACTAGGGGAATGGAATGAAACAACAATTAAGTACTAAATATACCTGTTGATCACAGCATCAACAATTACTTGAATTGGGTTTTGGTCAGTGAGCAAATGGATGATGTCCATGGCGTGTCTCACAATCCTCACAGCCATTAGCTTCTTTCCGTTGTTTCTGCCGTGCATCATCAGTGAGTTCGTCAGTCGTTCAATGATTGGGCACTGAGCTTTCCTGAATCTCTTGACTGAATATCTTCCAGCAGTGTGAGGGACATAAGTCGCATGCTTAGATGGTTGTACAGCAATGTAATCACTCAATGAAAGGTCATTCATCTACATATCAAACATGATCTGAGATAAATACAGGACACTTACCAACCACAACTAGGCGAAATAACAAGTGGATGAAAAGAAAGATACTATATGAAAGAAATAACCATACAATTAGAACCCTTCAAAACTACAGGAACAACTAATAAGAAGACCCAGATCAAAGGCCGGCGAGTTTTAACCCTATCACTTTTTGCCAATCAAAGCTAAAGCTTGATGATTACATTAGATAATGGCCAACCTCACATTCCTATCAGCTCAAGTGAAGGTATAAGCAGCAGTTCAAAAGGAAAACATCTTTATATACATTTCACGGTTTTCAACAGACTACTAAGTTCATGCGAGGGACATAAATGGCCGATCTGTGCGTAAAAATGACCATTCTGACTGTGAGGGGATAACCCTAACAGCAAATGCTCAAACGAAGGAACACTAAAACCATATCGAGCACTACACGCAGCAAGACATTGAAAAACCTGAACATCTTCAAATGTCCATTGATTGAAGAGCTTCACATCGCCACTTTCCTTAGGCACCTCAACTTGAAGGGGAACCTGCTCCATACCTGAAAGCATGGGTCAGATGAGATAATGGTCAGGTGAAAGAGGCAGCGAGGTATAGAAAGATGGCGAACCTGGACTTGAGCTACCGCTTTTTGAGATTGGAAAAGAGAAGGAGGCGACTTTGCTCTACGGACGGTCAATTACGCTAAACCCCTAAAAGAGAAGATTGCACCCCCGAAGTTTGGACCATATTTCAGATTGAGCTCATACGATAACAATTGCACCCTGAAAGATTAGAATATTGTAAAATGTACCGTACTTTGATATATTGTCAATGCATTTTTGTCACGTTCTTTTATTAATCATCACATACTAATTTTTAAATGCCTGCAAGATATAATAACATTAGTTGTAATTAACTTAGTGTAAGCTTCACTCAACCCTAAAGCTAAGAGATCATGTTTTTGTTTAATTACCTTTAAGCCCATTGTTTTGGCTAATTTTAATAATTTCTAATTAAAAGTAATAAAATTTTAAATCACATGGGGGCACCCTATCATATTCAACATTTATAATGTATAAATTGTTAGATTGTGTAGTCTGATTAATATGTAATATTAATTTATGTATTATTGTTCACGTGTCTCGCATTGTAGGATGCATTATACATGGACGGTGCCTAACTGGACGATGCACATGGGAGGCTCGGCTGAAAGGTGGTCAAACACGGCAAGCTGGAAAACGTGTTGTACAAGCAAACATGTTCAAGTTGGAGTTTTGCACTTAGTCATAATTTTGTCTATATATACTTCTCATTCTATGTATTTTAAACATTGTAAGAGTTGAATATTTATCAATACACTGAAACTGTCATGGATGTTACTTCGAAGCTGGGTTACGTGTTATCAATACACTGAAACTGTCATGGATGTTACTTCGAAGCTGGGTTACCACGTAAAATCTCTCTCAATTCTTGATCGTTTTTTTTAGTTTTAGATCCTAACATAAACAAAATTGACAAAAATTCTGCCAAAAAATATAGATGAATCCATTCTAACGTAACAATAACACTAGTCTTCCTCTTGTGATGGTGGATCCATCTCGACGACTGGACTCATGGGCAGCAGCGTCAGAGGGCTCCCTCCAGTCCTGGCGTCTTTATACAGTGGGCTCTGTGGGTTCATGCTACTAAACCGGGATAGCACTCTCAGCGTTGACCCACGTGGCATGACCTCCCTTGGCGTCAAGTGCGTCTGCTCCAAAACCCTAAGTTGTAGCTCAAGAGGGTAATCTCTCATGCATCCGATCCTAGGCCCTGCTCCGGTGGTCCACCGGCTGGTCAACTGCCTTGCCAACTGGTATGACTTCAACCCTTTGTGTGAGTCTATCCTCTTCATGATCTTCTCTTTCGGTATGACATCTTCGTCATGCTCCTCTTCCTCCTCTTCATCGAACAAGTGCGATTTCGGAACCATGAACTCTTCCTCGGAAAATGTTTCCTCGGCTGTCTCGTACCCGTCTTCGGAAGGCGATTCGAGCACGAGCGGCCGTGTTGTGAAACCTGGACCCGGAATATTGGGTCGCCGAAACATATGCATGGCGTCAATCTTCTGGGGTATTTCGAGTTTAGTGATTTCTAACCCTAATCGTTTCGACAAGGTGGATGAGCGCGTGTTGGTGTCTTCTTCGGAGCCGGCACTCAGCTTCCTTGTGTGGGTTTTCGGTTGAGCAGACTCCACTGCGTATGCGGTGAAGTCCGATTCGGAGCAGCAGCGTGGGACCGGTTCACGTCGTTCGACGAGGTCCGACACTTCCTCCTCTGTCGGGCTCTTCTGTAACCATTGAAGATAACAGAACATCAAGGTGAGAAGACTGTATCTATGTCTCAGTTTTATCATGAATTACTACACAACTGTCTCAGGACATGCAAAAGGACATGGATGTTCTTGTAGTATTACTTCACCTTAACGTTAGTAAGATCCACGTTATGCTCCTCTAGAAAAGACATGAGTTCCTGGAAGTTTTCTTCTGTCGGGAGATAGTGTCCACTGTGCGCCCAAACGGCCTAAAATTTACAACACCTTAATTGTTAAAGAAATTTATATCATGTTGTAAAAGGAAAACTACCAAACTGTTACCCGAACTTGTGGTTGATTAGCAACTAAAGTACCTAAACTTTATTTGTAGCAACTAAGTAGCCGAACTTATGAAAATTAGCAAATAGGTACCTACCGGTAAGAATAAACGGAAAATATCACGTGAGGAGCAAATAAGTACCTGAACTTACACGAATGAATAAGTAGGTACATGAATCGATTCAGAACCGGTTCGGTTGAACTACTTTATTATTTATTTTTTTAAATAGGGTTTATATACCAAACACATGCATGACTCAACTTCAGATGTTCTCATAGTGTTTTTTGATAAACCGAGAACATCTAGAGTTGAGTCATGCATGTGTTTGGTATATAAACCATATATATATATATATATTTTTTTTTTTTAATAAAGTGGTTCGACTTATCAGGTTATGAACAGATTTAGGTACTTACTTGCTCATTCGTGTAAGTTCAGGTACCTGTTTGCTCCTCACGTGATATTTTTCGTTTATTCTTAATGGAAATTAACGGTATGTAACTATTTGTTTATTTAAGAAAGTTCAACAACTTATTTGCTACAAAAAAAAAGTTTAGGTACCTACTTGCTAATCAACCACAATTTTGGGTACCTTGGTAGTTTTCCCTATTGTAAATTGTAAGTAACGAAATATATTACGTTGGTAAAGATTGATCACCACTTTTGTCAACAAAAATTAAATTTTATTGGTTATAATTGGATCTTTTACCGACGAAAACTATTTATTGTCGGTAAACCTAACATTTGGCGACGGATTACTAGCACATTCCAAAAGTATTAATTATCTCTGTCCGTACCTTGAGTATCCCAGCTTCGGCAGCTAATCTTCCTGCAAACAACGTGACTCCTCCAGCCAAGAAACTCGAGTGCTGAAAGGTTCCCCTGTTCTTCTGTCCCACGTACAGTACCTTGGAGGTGCTTAGCACGAAGATCCATTTCGCATCCTCTGGTCCGTGGGTCGTATCGACAAGTTCACCGCTCTGTCGGAAGAGGAACTTACCATCTTCCACCGCAACTTCGTAGGACATCCTTTCGATCTGTAGAAATAACGATCAATTGTGTAATCAAAGTCTATGATGATAAGTAGAAGAGATAGCTGGGTACTTACAGGTCCAAGGTATTTAATACATTGCTGTTGAAGCTTCTGTCTAGGGCATCTTTCGAGATTCACCTCTTTTCCATCTCCAATGTCAAGCCAGTAAAAGAACGGTTGATTGCTATCGCAGTGAAGCCAACTTGCATAGTAGAACTGAAGATTGTGACCGTAACGATGCCGAGGATCTATCTGGTGGTAATTAGAGATATATTGTCTGTTATTTATGTAACTTACGCATCATATATTTGTTGAAAATATCACACTGCGACAAATACAAAAATATCACCGGTGGTATACACAAAAAATAGGCATCATATATACAACAATGCTACCTCTTCCTATCACCAATTGATTTTAGGATGGAACCCGAGTTGTATATTGTGGTTGCTATTTTGGTGTGGCTTGACCCCGATATTAAAATTTAACATGGTATCAGAGTCCGGTTCCATTTGAGGGTGTTGGGTTCCCGTTGTGGGTGTCAGATGCGGGTTTGTTGTGTCCCGTTTACTGGACGTGAGAGGGGATTTGTTGAGTCTCAACCCGTCTAGATTAAATGTGTCATTGTCGTGCCTTTAAAAATACGAGTCGTCACAGTGCGGGGAGTGTTGAAAATATCACACTATGACAAATACAAAAATACCACACCGGTGGTATACACAAAAAATAGGCACCATATATACAACAAGTCTACCTCCTCCTATCACCAATTGGTTTTAGGATAGAACCCGAGTTGTATAATGTGGTTGCTATTTGGGTGTGGCTCGACCCCGATATTAAAATTTTTATAAGATTGTCAATAATTAAAGATACTTACAGCTTCAAGCCAATGTTGTAATGCAAGCTTTCTAGCCCTCTCATCCTTAGACAATCCCTTGCCCACCTACACCATTCGAACAAGACAACATTGTGGAAGAATCAATGATGGTATTAGCTAGTTTGATGATGTTGATATGTACCTTAGCAGCACGAGTTGTCGCTCTCGTCCATCGTGAAACAGCGGTCTCCTGTTGCTCGATGTCGAAGAACGATATCGAGCTCCTTTTCAGTTCAGCAAAGTCCATCAACTTCCACCTTGCAACCATATCGTTTCGTATTATAGCACCCACTTGCAATTTGTTGAATCATCGTCATTTTAATTCACGAACTATAAAGCCGAACGGCACGGCACCACTCAACAGAGTGATGACTACCTCCACAGACAAGACGGAAGAAAGGTTCACTAGGACAGTTTAGATGACGATGAAGGGTACTTCAGTTTTATATAAAGACCATGCAACTCTAGACTCATATATAGACGTATATGTATAGATAATAAATATATATGTATATACACAGAGACATTATATGTCTGCATGCAACAGACGTGCAGATCTATCCTGTTGGGTATTAATTCGCATACCTTAAGTTGAACCGATCCGACTCAAATAAAGGGCGCGCCATAGGAGTACTTCAAAGTCCACTCGGGCCCAGGAGACTTAAAAGCCCCCGAACGGGCATAGGGGGGCGCCACATAGACATCCCCAAAAGGTGCGCCATAAAGGCGCACCTGACCAGAAAACTCTAGGCCGGATAAGGAAGAGCGGAGAACAGTAGTGTGGGACAAAGATTCAGAAAATAGGGGCGACACAGGACTCGAGGTATGACCAAAATCAAAACTAAACTACAGTCAAGTTAGAATTGAGGGTTATAATAAATACTCATACCCATATGCATAACATGTTAAGTGTAACATTACATACTTATTCTATAAACGAACTTTCGACTAGCTTGATCGTCGGAGGGAAAACAATGGGAACACCCCAGACTTTGGTTCTGTGCAGGTTAACGGAACGACACAGAACCAAGTCAGAAAGCACCGGAGAGGACCCGACCGGTAAACATGATTCAACATATCGTATATTTGATATTGTATATAAAGTTGCCAAATTTAAGTCACATTCAATCATGGGTTATTGTCTGATATATGTATATTATAATGTGTTGATCTATACATACCATCTTTGTTCCACAAGGACAGCACAATCTGCGAGTCGTCTTCTCGTACGGAAACTCTTATAGACTTTCTGCAACCTCGTAGCTGCTTGGTGGTGTTTCTCGGTGGTCGGGAGAAGCTCAGAAAAAGACAGGTTACTGGTTCTTGTGATGTCGGAGGATCCCATTCTCTTTTTGATCAGGCCGCCTGCCGGTGTCAAAGGCACCAAGTCGGGGGTGATCGTCGGAGAAGCGAGCGAAAATAGCTCAAACTCCCTCCTGTTAAAGCTAAGTGGCGCGTCATACGCCATTGTCGTTTCGAGTGACAGCAGCTATTCAATGCACGTAGGTTAACTGGCCAAAGATGACGTAATTCCTGCATGGAATTGAGAAAAACATGAAGTACGTAAGAGAATTAATTAGGGTTTCTTGACAAAAATGTTTTTTTTTTTTCCAGTAAATGAAAATGACGATGATTACTTATAAGCACGAAGACGCTCTGCTTGTTTTGAATCGATGATGGATCGGCCGACCGACCGCCGTATCAATATGTTTCGAGTTGGCCTGCAGTGTTGGGAATTCCAGTAATCTCCATGAATGAGCAAGCAAAGAGAGGAGGAAGAGAGAAGGAAGAAGAAGAAGAAGGAGATGGCATAGCTGCAAAGGGGAGGTGGGTGGCCTGCAACAACGTTAATTACCGGCGACTGAGGCTCCGATATTTGTGGAGTCAAATATAGGTGTCATCTAAATATAGTTGCTATATTTGGTTTTATTTATTTATTTTTGCTTATCTATTAGGGTTCATTAATAGGAAATATAAACCTAAACAATATCAACCCATAAAAGGAAATATTGCATATAAATGTCGGATATAACATTTATAAAATAAAATTTTAAAAAGTTATATTTTTATGATTCGGGCCGCAGACAAATATTCCGGCAACAAAGGGTTCGGCCCAGTGTTTGGCAGGGGCTTTCCTCATCCAGAACCCAGAAGCTTCTCGAACCACGGAGAAATGATTTATTACGTACGTTTCGCAATCTGTCACTCAATGTTCCGTTTGCGAGACAACGATCAGGCGTAAAGCGGTAAGCTCCTCCCCATCCCTCTCTTTACTGTTTCTCGATTATAATTATGATGGTTGTATTCTGAACGATTCGTAGATTACCCGGATTTGGTTCGTAATTCGTGCAGAGATTGGTAGTTTCATGATTTTATTTTTTTTAGCTTGGGAGATCCGCAAAATTTATCATCTGTCAGATTTCTTAGTTTAATCTTTCGTTCATTTTCTTGCGGGTGATCTTCTGCATATATGCTGTTTCTTTGATCTGCGGCTCCTGTCAATTACCGAGATGAGGATTCGGGAGGATTACATATGTATACTGGCATGTATAATTAATTAATCCATTCAAGATCGCAACTTCTCATAGTCGGATATGTGCCATGTTTTGGTTTTATTTTAGTTCCTGCGTAGTCGATCTCTCATATCTTTGGCAAATGAATCTGTCATATCAATGATTCAATACGAAATTTCAAATATTAAAAACTTCATGGTGAATGCACGCAATGGTAGGATTTGCGGTTCTTGATGAAGTTCGGCTACATGACGGCGAGAACATTGGATTGGCTAAGTACTTTAGGTGGTGTAAAAGGAGACAGCTTTATTAATTTTAAGAGACTGTGAGCTAATAATATAAGGATTTCTTTTAGGTTTGTCCTGGAATGCTGATGCAATATAGTCCCCTTTGAAGTTAGTAAGATTAAATTGGGCCAAAAAAAAAAGAAGTTAGTAAGATTAAGATATCAAGATGTTTGATAATTGCTGTTTTTTAATCTGATGAAAAAATAGTCATTGTTTCGGTATATCAGCAAGATAATCTTTCTAATCCATCTATCTAGAATCTGGAAGTGTTTTCCGCTTTGTAGGGAACTCAAATCTGCAAAATGAGTAACAAATAATAGAGGTGGTTTTGACAAACTGTTGGCATGGCTTTTGATTAGGGGTGTCAAAACGGGTCACGGGTCGACCCATGGGTCGTGTCAGTGACCCACTAACCCAAACATGACCCGTGTAATAGTATGTTTCAGTTTTTGAAACTCAAACCTGACCTGCGGGTTGGTTGGTTAACCGCGGGTCAGAATGACGTGTTAGAAATGGTAAGGGTTGGGTCAGATTGACTCGTTTGACCTCCATGACCCGCGGGCCAGTCTGTCCCGTTCGACCCATCATTTCAATAAAAAACAGAAAATACTGAAATATATAAATGGGACGGGTCACGGATTAACCCGTGGGTCAAGACTCCTGACCAGTGTTTTCACGGGTCATCCATGGGTCATGTCAAAATGATCCATGAGTCAAAAACCCTGACCCAAACATGACCCGTGGGCGGGTCACCCACGGGTCAGATTTTGACACCCTTACTTTTGATATGTTTTACCATGCTTGTCTGACGCCTAGTAGTGGGTTTATCTGTTGTAGGCGGTAATTGTGACAAGGGGTACTAATGAGGGGTAGAAGCTACAGCTATAGTCCATCTCCATCTAGGAGCTCCAGAAGGTATCGGAGCCCTAGCCCAAGGGATCGCTATAATGGTCGCGATAAAGACCTTCCTACAAGTCTTTTAGTCCGCAACCTTCGCCGGGACTGCAGGTTTGTATTTTCTCCATTTATTGCATCTGTGTAGAGGATCTCATGAACGTCCTTTTCCCTGTTCTGTAACTTCCAGTTTGTTCTTTATGCTAGAGACTTGTCCCTACTAGATGTAGTGTAGAAGCCTAGGTTCGTATGATTTTCTTTTGAATAGACGATTGATTTTGAGAGTATTTTATTGGCCACCGTGTACATCGTATTCTATAAAAACATAAATATTAGTCTATAGTCACTATAGGAATAGCCCAAATACTTGATCAAAGAGTAGGCATCACTCATGGTTTAATGAATACTTCTCCATAAGTAGACGTAGCTTCGAACTGCAATGAGACTTAAGAGTACTATAGTCCTTGCTCAGTTCTCACCTTCATATGTAATTTTGATGATTAGGACCTGTACTTCATCTGACACTTGAGAAAGTCCTATTTCTTTTGAGTCAATTTGCAGTTGTTAACTTTGGTCTGTTGCACTGCGAAACTTGTTTCTGCAGGCCTGAAGATCTTAGGCGCGCTTTTGGTGAATTCGGTCCTCTTAAGGATATATATCTGCCGCGTGATTATTATACTGGGTAGGTATTTCACTGTTCAGATTTGTCTTTTGGAAATCACACACAAATATATAAACAAATTTAACCTCATTCCATCCATATTCAAAATCATGAAACAAACAAGGCTCATACTTGATGTTGATAACTATGCTACATTTATATGGCTATATGTGGTTTATTGGACTTTGGTTTTCTATTGAAAGTTATGAAGACATCTGTGAAGTCATGAGAGTCTGATGAAGACAAAGATGAAGTAGTAAGTAATGTTGATGGCTAATGGTTAGAAGTCTGTTATGAAAACAAACATTGTGAAGAAGTTGAAGAACTTCACTCCAATAGACTACTGATTGGCTCTTACAAGGTGAGTAGGCTGCATGAATGGTAGTTGAACTGAAATGCATGGAGTATATAGGCAGGATCAAATCATGTGTGATCAATCTATGACCTTTAGGCCATGATTTCTCAGTTTATTGCACATTCGTTTAGGTCTCATAACCTTACTCTGCTGTCGATTGCAGGGAGCCTCGAGGATTTGGGTTTGTGCAGTATGTTCACCCTGTGGATGCTGCAGATGCCAAACGTTACTTGGATGGAGAAGTTATCCTCGGCCGTGAAATAAGAGTCATTTTTGCTGAGGAGAACAGAAAGAGGCCTGCTGAAATGAGAGAAAGAGATCGAGTCAGGTAAAAAGATCACCATTCTTCCCTAATGTGTTTATCTGTAGAAAACATGGTGGTTTTTTCAATTGCATGAAATTTGTCATAGAAGATCACATCAGGTCTTCACTAGACCTAACATGTGGTGCTTTCATTACAGGGGTCGTTCCTATGATGATCGAAGGTCTCCATCACGCTCTCCACATACCCGCCCTCGTAATCCAGAGTATTATTCTCCCTCTCCCTCTCCCTCTTCAAGGCGTGATTCCAGGTATTTATTATCCATGTCTAACAAGTATGTGTCTGCTTCAAAAGAAGGGAACGGGTTTATGTTGTTATGTTCTCATTCAGGTCGGTTTCGTCAAGAGACAGAAGGTACTGGGACCGTTCTTATTCTAGGTCACCATATCGGGGAAGATCGATGAGCAGGAGCCAAAGTGTGGAGTGCTATGATGATTAGTGAATTATAATTTAGTATGTGTAAGATTTCCTAGGTGAGTTATGAAAAGACAACGTAGTACTTACTATGCGAATGGAGATTGAATAGGACTCACCTTCCTATCTAATCCTATTCTTATTTCCTAGTAGAGTTATGGTGTGGATTGCATTTTGAGATCACAATTCTAATTATCTATACATACAATGCAAGCACATGACATCATGATCATAAGCAAATTCATGCATGCTTGACCAGTCCTTGTAGTTTCCGGTTGTGTAAGTGGAGAGTCCAACGGTCCACCAGAAATTCCATGATTCCATTTGTTTGTATGGAGAGAGAAAGAGAGAGAGTGAAGGATGTGGAAACCGTACCAGACTTGCCTGCCGTAAAAGACTCGCCCCACCAGAAGTTGTACACCAGTCAACGTAGTTCATTTTTGTTTTAAACTTAGTTATATTCAGATGGAGTGCTTTGATTCTAGTGGCGACCATGTATAATGATAAACTAGGGATAATGATGGGTGAGCCGGGCCAGTCTTGGAGGTAGGCCCGAGATCGAGATCGAAATTTCGGTCCTGACATATGGAGGACTGAGAACGTGACCGACTTTGGCCAAAAAAAATAATCTGATTCGGTCTTACTTGACTCGGGTCGGTCTCAGTCTTGTACCGAATTTTTTGGTAAAAAAAATTATATGGATTGACAAAAAAAAATACTAAAATTTTGGTATTGAACTCGCTCGTTTCTCGTCTTCCGTCGCACTTTCGTTATGGAACCGATCCAAGGTTGTTGAATGCTTCAAGGGCATGAATTATTAGTGTTTCAAGAATTACGGCATGAATTTCTAAGGTTTTTTTCAAGGCCGGTTGGGGGCTTTTGGGCAAAACCCATAAGCTTCTCGAACCACGGAGAAATGCTTTATTACGTACGTGACGCAATCTGTCACTCAATTCTCTGGAGTCTGGACGTTCCGTTTGCGAGACAACCATCAGGCGTAAAGCGGTAAGCTCCTCCCCATCCCTCTCTTTACTGTTTCTCGATTATAATTATGATGGTTGTAATCTGAACGATTCGTAGATTGCCCGGATTTGGTTCGTAATTCGTGCAGAGGTTGGTAGTTTCATGATTTTATTTTTTTTAGCTTGGGAGATCCGCAAAATTTATCATCTGTCAGATTTCTTAGTTTAATCTTTTGTTCATTTTCTTGCGCGTGGTCTTCTGCATATATGCTGTTTCTTTGATCTGCGGCTCCTGTCAATTACCGAGATGAGGATTCGGGAGGATTACATATGTAATTATGTATACTGGCATGTATAATTGATTAATCCATTCAAGATCGCAACTTCTCATAGTCGGATATGTGCCATGTTTTGGTTTTATTTTGGTTCCTGCGTAGTCGATCTCTCATATCTTTGGCAAATGAATCTGTCATATCAATGATTCAATACGAAATTCCAAATATTAAAAACTTCATGGTGAATGCACGCAATGGTAGGATTTGCGGTTCTTGATGAAGTTGTTCGGCTTCATGACGGCGAGAACATTGGATTGGCTAAGTACTTTAGGTGGTGTAAAAGGAGACAATTTTATTAATTTTAAGAGACTGAGCTAATAATATAAGGATTTCTTTTAGGTTTGTCCTGGAATGCTGATGCAATATAGTCCCCTTTGAAGTTAGTAAGATTAATTGGCCAAAAAAAGAAAAAAGTTAGTAAGATTAAGGTATCAAGATGTTTGATAATTGCTGTTTTTTAATCTGATGAAAAAATAGTCATTGTTTCGGTATATCAGCAAGATAATCTTTCTAATCCATCTATCTAGAATCTGGAAGTGTTTTCCGCTTTGTAGGGAACTCAAATCTGCAAAATGAGTAACAAATAATAGAGGTGGTTTTGACAAACTGTTGGCATGGCTTTGGAATAGGGTGTCAAAAACGGATCACGGGTCGACCCATGGGTCGTGTCAGAGACCCACTAACTCAAACATGACCCGTGTAATAGTATGGGTCAGTTTTTGAAACCCAAACCTGACCTGCGCGGGTTGGTTGGTCAACCCGCGGGTCAGAATGACATGTCAGGAATGGTAAGGGTTGGGTCAGATTGACTCGTTCGACCTCCATGACCTGCTGGTCAGTCTGACCCGTTCAACCCATCATTTCATTAAAAACCAGAAAATACTGAAATATATAAATGGGACGGGTCAATCCGTGGGTCAAAACTCCTGACCCGTGTTTTCACGGGTCATATCAAAATGAACCATGAGTCAAAAAACCTGACCCAAATATGACCCGTGGGTGGGTCACCCACGTGTTGGGTCAAATTTTGACACCCTTACTTTTGATATGTTTTACCATGCGTGTCTGACGCCTAGTAGTGGGTTTATCTGTTGTGACAAGGGGTACTAATGAGGGGTAGAAGCTACAACCATAGTTATCAGGACCGGACTGGCGGTTCGACCGAGTCCGACCGGGAAAAATCAATAAGAGAGGAAGAGAAAAATCAAAAACTTTCCATTTTTCAAGAGATAATTTGTGGAAAAATTTACACTTCATTCTGAAAATAGCTTCTTTTGATAATAGCTTGTGCTAAAGAATGCCTGAGGATTATCGTCTTTCAGGAAGTTGGATTCTAGTTCGTTCATATTTCAAAATGTTTTCTTCAAGGCAATGGTTGTTTTTAACTTTCGCGTATGGTTTTGTATTACTCATATGCTTGGTGTAGGTATATTATGTATTTATGTGTGGGTTCTTATAGATGATCAGCATGGTCATGAATTGACTCGTTGCATTTGAACATTGGATGAATAATTAGTTATCTTCAAGACAATAATTAATTTGTGTACCAGTTACTGGTGCTGTGGGAGATTATATGTTGTTTAGACCCAGTTATGTATTTTGACCTTCATACTTACTCAGATGAAGTTCCGTTTTTGAGTCAGAATCTGAAAGATTTGTTTAACTATGCAGCAGTGTAATTTCATCAACAGAGGACTAAGGGGAATATCTCGAACACTGGAAATGAATTCCGTAAAAAATAAGGTGTCTAATCTATTGAGCAGGGCCAGCAGCAATCCTCACTGTCACCAGCAAGTGCGAGGGATTCGGGTGAAGGTTTATGATGGGAAGGTTGAGCAAGCCCTCTCAGTCATGCAGCGAATCATGCAGTCAAGTGGGATCGAACGATTGATAAATGCTCAGCAGACTCGCCATCTCAAGAATTCTGAGAAGCGTGTTTTGGCAAAGAAGAACCTTGAGCGTAGGCTTCGTACTCAGGAATATTGTCGCAAGCTCCAAGCTGTCCTCATGAAGAAAGTCAGGTACATTTCTACTCCAAACTGTATATAGGCATAGACTGTATATAAGGCTTCTTAGGTACTCACTGGGTTCATACTCAACTTTTATGCAATGTTCTTGTAGGGGAGGGTAAGTGGAGGATTGGGGTAAGGCAGCTTCTTCATCAAAGCCGGCTTGATATGAGATGTACTTTTCGTGTAAGATGATTACTTGATGTATGAGTCATCATAGAGGACTCGCTTTTCATTTATCAACCGGAGCCAATCTTGTTTGAAGTTTGAGTGATATGCTAATTCAGGTGGACTATCTTCCTCTATTTGTTGCTTTCCTTTCCTTTCCTTCACTGTAATGAACACAGAATACTGCCCTAAAGAGTGGCATCATTTGGAAGAAAATTGTATCATCTAAACTTGAACATTATACATTTCCATTCTAAACATATAACCCTCATCATTTGGAAGAAAATTGCTATCTGATTGGTCACAATCAACATCATTCATACCCTCATCATGGAGGCCATCCAATGAGAAGGACCACGACGGCACGACCTCACCATATTCTTCCGATCACGAGATCGTCCATCGACTGAAGGTAGCATAACCCTAGTTGGAGGATTACTTCCTCTACGCTCTGCTAAAGACGGAACCATGCCTTTCCATGACAAAGGAGATGCTGCTAGCTCCGAAACAAACGACTCTTTTTCATCCAATAAACATGAACAATCATGTTTGCTCAAAACATTCTTAATAACTAGATGGGTTTGGTTTGGCTCTAAGCCTGAAGAGGGTGAAGGTTGCTAACTTGAGAAAGTCCAATTTCTTTTGAGTCAATTTGCAGTTGTTAACTGTGGTCTGTTGCACTGCGAAACTTGTTTCTGCAGGCCTGAAGATCTTAGGCGCGCTTTTGGTGAATTCGGTCCTCTTAAGGATATATATCTGCCGCGTGATTATTATACTGGGTAGGTATTTCACTGTTCAGATTTGTCTTTTGGAAATCACACACAAATATATAAACAAATTTAACCTCATTGCATCCATATTCAATCCCATGAAACACACAAGGCTCATACTTGATGTTGATAACTATGCTTATACTTGGTCGAGTCAGGTAAAAAGATCACCATTCTTCCCTAATGTGTTTATCTGTAGAAAACATGGTGGGTTTTTTCAATTGCATGAGATTTGTGATTGAAGATCACATCAGGTCTTCACTAGACCTTATGCTATGTTAAAATACATATTGGTATCGTGTCGGATCGACCAGTCCTTGTAGTTTCCGGTTGTGTAAGTGGAGAGTCCAACTGTCCACCAGAAATTCCATGATTCCATTTGTATGTATGGATAGAGAAAGAGAGAGAGTGAAGGATGTGGAAACCGTACCAGCCTTGCCTGCCGTAAAAGACTCGCCCCACCAGAAGTTGTACACCAGTCAACCTACTATCAATTTCAACCTAAATAAACATGCACTGCATACTTAAAACTAAGTCTTTATTTAGTTCATTTTTGTTTTAAACTTAGTTATATTCAGATTGAGTGCATTGATTCTAGTGGCGACCATGTTCAGTAGCTAGTAAAATGTATAATGATAAACTAGGGATGATAATGGGCAGACCGGGACGGTCTTGGAGGTAGGACTGAGATCGAGACCGAAATTTCGGTCTTGACATCTGGAGGACCGAGATCAAGATCGAATTTGGTCATAAAAGCCTGTCCGAGTCTGTCTTGCTTAACTCGGGTCGGTCTCGGTCTTGACCCGAAATTTTTTAGTAAAAAAAATCATCTGGATTGACCAAAAATTTGGTATTGAACTCACTCGCTTCTCGTTTTCCGTCGCAACTTTTCTTATGGAACCGATTCAAGGGTTGTTGAACGCTTTAAAGTCATGAATTATTAGTGTTTCAATAATTACGCCATGAATTTCTAGGGGTTTTTTCAAGGTCGGACCGATCTGGTTGGACTTTTGAGAAAAAAAATATGAGACTGAACCCGACTTTGAAGAAAAAACTAGTCGAATGTGATAAACTTATTAAAGGAGATGTTTAACGAAATTATATATATTATAATCAGTACTTTCCGATCGTCAGAAAGTTGCACGTGTACAAGAATGAACCCCATTCAGACTTCAGTTTCCATGAAAAGCAACGTGACGACCATAATATTCCCTTTCAACAAACAAATAGTTCTTTTTTTTTTTGTCAAAATACAAACAAATAGTTCACCAAGCTCAGACAGTAAAATTCATTTATTAAATTATGTATGATAGATTCCATATTCGTCGAGACCCTAACAAAAGAAAGTAAGAAAGTTAAAGGATAAGTAGTGCACTCTCAAAGATGGAGGATGTAAAGAAGAGAAAGGTCTAATAAGTTAAGGACCTTTTTATCCCTTTTTTTCGGTTATGTTTAGATGACCAAGTCAAACCAGGGGAGGTGATACGTACACCAATAACAGAAGCGGCGCTCTGCTTCCCAGTAGGCTTCCGTTTCTTCGAAGTTAATATTAGAAGAAACTGTAATGTAAATTGTAATGTGACATTTTTAATACATACAAAAAATAAAAAATGAATATTGAGATTTACGAGAAATGATTTAATATTCTAAAAAGTAGATCAAAGATAAATTATACAATTTAGATTTTAGACTTCTTTTTTTTTAATATTTTAATAATTACGGTAGGTTACTACTCTGTTTCTTGACCTTCCTTAGTAACGAAGCCAACTACTATTTCCTACATCTCTCTCTCCCTCTCTTTCTTTCCTGCAGAAAGCAGTGCTGGTCAGTACAGCAGAGGAAGAGGCAGATGAGTCGTCTAGCACCGTTGTCGGAGGAACCCATAAACGAAGAGGAAAGCATTAACAGCTCGAAGAAAGGGCAGCATTCATGGCGGAACTGGATCAAGACACGCTTCTCCTTCAACAGGAAATCAAACCTCAGAGTTCTTCTAAGTGTCTTGGGTTGCCCTCTCTTCCCTGTCTCCACCATCCACCACGCAAACACTTCCTCCATTAACCCAGAGGCAAGCGAAGAGACATCTCTCTCTTTCCCTCGATGTCTGCCTGTCTGCCTGTTTGTCTCTGTAACGTATCTTCTTCCTTCTTCCGTTAGGTTTCATCTTCTGCGCAGTACATAATACAGCATTACACGGCGGCGACGGGCTGCCGGAAGTTGGATGGACGGGTCAAGAATATTTTTGCCACTGGGAAGGTCGAGATGGCGGTGGTGGACGACCTTGGCTCAACTGCTGACGGCGGCGTTGCAGGCGCGGGAGTGTCTCAGCAGAAGGGGTGCTTCGTGATGTGGCAGATGTTTCCCGACAAGTGGCTGATAGAGCTGGTTGTTGGAGGACAGAAGGTCGTAGCTGGAAGCGACGGCCACGTCGCTTGGCGACACACTCCGTGGTTGGGTTCGCACGCCGCCAAAGGGGGCGTGCGGCCTCTCCGGCGAGCTCTCCAGGCAAGTTTTCATTTCTCTACGAAGCTATACATTTTTCACATGGCTCTAAATTAAGGAAGTTAATAATTTAAGGGTTAAAAGGATTAAATATGAATTAGTCGACGTTTTGCAACAAACTACTTTTAACTTTAAAAAATTAAAATGTGTTACCTCATCTGTTAAATCGAAAATCCAATTTTTGATGGATTTTCGATGAATATTCAATAAATTTCTAACGAATTTATGTAAATAGTTGACGTTAATTTGAACAATGTATTTTCGCTAAATTTGAGGTAGTCCTAATTCATTGCAAAACGTTCAAATTCAGGTAGCTCCTTAGTATTTAACCCATAATTTAATTACCTTTCAATTAAATTAACTAATAAATTATAAGTCTAAGCAACTAAAAAAAACAATTTTAATCGACAAAATTCAAATTTCGTTTATAATTTTTCCCAATAAATTATTTTCTGCCGGAATATTCCGTCATGTTTTTTCTCTTTTTCTTTTAGACTACTTTTTTTTCTCCTTCTTTTCTTTTTGGGAAAGTCACAGATCTGTCAACAGAAGGCTGCATAAAGTCAACACTGGTTGCAGTTTTTACACGAGGGCTATTTAAAGCATAGCTGGTAACTAGGAGATTACGCGTGTCTTACTGTTACATAATATTTCATTTATAATAATCAGTATATTAAATATATTATTTTACAGAATTCTAGTAAAAATAGAATAGAGTACTTTATCTTAACGAAATACTGATTTCAACTATATGATATAGTTATATAAATAATAATAATAATAACAGATGCAAATTTTCTTTTACGTACGAAATTATGGGTAGTAATAAGTAATAACACCACAAAATACGAATATGTATCGGTAACCATTGATTCCTTGTCCCCATAATGGTGTCACATTGATTCTTCCACTGAGACGATGATGATCCCATGCTATATATACCATTCATATTATATATTATAAAGTACAATCGGAAAAGCACATGCAAATACACCATATATATATATATATATATATATATATATATATATATATATATATATATGTATGAGTTAAATGTGGAGCATATTTTGCAACGAATTACTCGAACTTTAAAAATTCAAAACAGACTATCTTAATTTGAATAAATGTGCAAATAGCTAATCTCGTTCAATTTTTGACAATAGTTGACGGTAAATTGGACGGGATAGTTATTTGCACATTCGCGCCCAAATTGAGATAATCCGTTTTGATTTTTTGAAGTTCAAGTAGCTCATTACAAACTGTCGAAACGTTAATACAGTTTATTACACACATATCTATATATGTATATATAGACATTGCAATGACGTATCATGACATATTTCATAGCTAGTGTCGTATAATTGATTTGATACCCAACATTAATTATGGCTCGACGGTTCTCTGTACACAACCTGCATATAATTATGTCATATCTTTAATTATCCCAAGTATTAATTAGGTGCGGTAATATGTGATGTTTACTAATTTATAGCTTAGTAATCATTAACAAGAAAAAGGAAACACATTGATATAAACAATTAATGATATATGTATAAGCATCATAGTTGGTGGCATGATACTTTCGAGCATACGTAAGTTGTTAACATATATATATATATATGGATTTAGGGGTCACAATTGTGTCGTGTCTAAACATGTCTCGTATAAACGGATAATTAAAAATACGACACGATTATTAATCGTGTGTCTCATTGTGTAAGAGTTGTTTAGACACGAGATTCGTTAACGTTAAATTTATATACTTTAAAGCATATATATACACAAATCTATATATAAAAAGTAAAGTTTTTAAAGTATAATATTAAAAATTAAGTGAATTTTTAAATATTTTATTATTATTATTATTATACGTAAATGTGTCTAAACGTGTCGCATAAATGTGTCTAAACGTGTCACCTGTATACATGACATGATTAGACACAATTATTAATCGTGTCTAAATGTATAATAATTGTTTATACACCGAAATCTGTTAAGGTAAAACGCTTTAAAGCAAAATGTGTGTTTAATCAAATAGTTTGAAAGTAAACCCATTATTATTATATGTATTTATTTATTTTCTTATTCTTACATTAATAAATCAATAAATCTGAGATTGGTCCGTATGTCCATGTTCTACCTAACAATTCCAGCCAAGAAACCGGATCTTGTTCGACTTCCACATTTCCAACTGAGATGATTAAATAATTTGTCCAAGTTTAAAAAAAACAACTAGTCTAATTTAATAAAATATAAATTTATTAAGCAACTAAACTACTAAAGGTTTTGGACTTTTATTTATATTATTAAATATTTTTATATTAGTTTAATATGTATTGCTTTTATTATAATAGTAATTATTTTTAGTATTGGTAGATATATTAATTTACTTTTACTATTTAATATTATAATAATTGACAATACTTTAAATTATGAAATGTATTTATTCTTCATATGGGATTAGATATGAAGAACTTTGTTAATAACGTCATATATTCTTTTAATTTAATTTAAATTTATGATTATAAAAAAAATAATAGATATATGTATTTTAGTATATAATAATAAATATCGTCCTTCTCTTGTAATTGGGATCTTATTCCAGGGTCTCGATCCAGTGTCCATATCAGCCATATTCTCTGCGTCGCAGTACATGGGAGAAAAGAACATCACGGACATCGACTGCTTCGTCCTCAAACTCTCAGCCGACCAGACAGAGCTCACCGACCGGAGCGACGCCACAGCCGAGATGATCAAACACGCAGTGTTCGGCTACTTCAGTCAACGAAGCGGACTCCTTGTCTACCTGGAGGACTCCTACCTCACAAGGATACAATCGCCTGGTACGCAACCTGTGTACTGGGAGACCACCATGAGGTCGAAGATCGAAGATTACAGGGCCATTGACAGCGTGATGATCGCTCACTCTGGTCGATCGACGGCTGTGATCACACGGTTCGGGGATGATCTGAAGGCAGGACCCAGGATAACGCGGCTCGAAGAGACTTGGGTCATTGATGACTTGGCGTTTGATGTTCCTGGGTTGTCTGTGGACAGCTTTCTTCCTCCGAGCGATGTAGGGGATCATCGCCTTCCCGGCGACCGGGGGTTGTGGCCGATTCGGTGACGGTTATCGGAGTAAATATCGTTTTAACGAGAGAGATATATCGGTTTGATATTAACAAATTTTATGTATAAACAATTATAAATATGCGTATAAATACTATTAATTAGGCATGAATAATTATAATTAGTTTTAAACTAAAATTATTTGGATTTGTTCATACAATTGTTGATTTTGAATTAAAATTTTGTGAATTTTAAAAGTTAACCTTGTGGATTTTATGTATATATGAGGTGTTTTTTTGATTTATTTTAAAAATTAATTATATAATTACGTTTGTTTTATATATCATTGTTCATAAACTAAAGCATAAAATAACTTCGCAAAATGCTAATTAAATTGTTCGATTTTTTCTAAATTCCTTACTTGGGCTAGCCCGACTGAGCCCGAAACATGATAGCAGCTAGTTAGTCAGGTTTGGTATACCGTACCCAATTGGGCTTGGGCCTAAATCCTAAACTCTAAACCCAACTTAACGGCTCGATCGACCGGCCTGGGCGGTTGGGTCGAGATATATGGGCGGCAGTGGCCTTCGTGCGCCATCGATCTCTCTCCCGTCACCTCTTTCCCTCCAATTTCTGCAGCTTCTTCAGTGGTCGCTCTCCTTCCCACTGCCGCTGTGATCGACATTAATAATTTGATATTAACTGCAAGAACTCCGCATTTAGAAATGTTTGAATTTACTCGAAATGGCGTCTCCCGACTCCGACTCTAGATTGCACTCGCAGCTGCATCGATATACACTTCTCCAGTTATTTTCCTCCTCGTCTTCGATCAAGACCAATAATGTGTATCGACCCGGTCAGCCTCCCATTTGTGTTCCCCTTAGTGAGTCAGATGATCGCGGCGTCTTTGCTACCGGATAATCGGCGCGGTGACCTCATCGATACGGTTAAGCCCGTCGCTTCTTATCCTTCAATGTCTACCACCCACTGCTACTTCTGCATCGACACAGGAATATTAGGACTGCGGAGCGCAGCCCCGATGCTCAAAAGTCGCGTCGTTCTGTAATGTAGAGCGTGCAGAACAATGGAAGGTAACGCAGATCTTGTTTTAATTTGAATGCTGTTATATCTTACCGTGAATTGTTGTCGTGAGACTGAGAAACAGTGCCATGCACGACCCCTGTTTGATACTTTTTGTGCTACTGCATGTTTATCCCGTTTGTTGTTATTTCTACTGTTTGAGGCAAGAGCAGATTGGTCAGCCTTGGATAAATATTGTCGGTATAGAAGTTACTGTTGTGAAGATCTTTCTAATTTTCTAAAGTTTCTTTTTTTTTACAAGTTGTTATTCTTCCCATCTTTGTAAATTTCGCTTTCCGTTGAGCCTTATGGATAAGCATCGTGTACGATCAACAAAGTATCTGCAAAAGGAAACTACAGAGATATAATGTCAAAAAAGTGGATCCCTAGTTTTTCTCGCTACAAAGCGTGCAGGGTCTGAAATATCCTCTCGTGGTAAAATGGGTTGCTTGTATGGTCATAGCGGGGTCAGCCACTGCAGCCTGTCTTGAAGTACTTTAACCTGCCAGTTTATCCACTGAGATTATTTCAGAGGTCAGTCTCATATCCTAGGATGCAAAGATAGAAGGGCATGTAAAGTGTTTTCTTTGTCATATTCATTGAACTGTGAATGATGTGACAATGACAGATAGAGTAAGGGTTTAACTTGCTGAGGAGTGCCTTTGAGAAGGCCAATCTAGTTGATGAACACATAGGTTGTATCCTCAGTCTGCCTTTGACATTTCCAGTTCTAAACAAGCAATGGTACATTAGCCTGTTGGCATGAATCCGAATAAATGCATTTCGTATAGAATTGGTTGGAGGGTCATATGAACTTCGTTTGTTAGCGTCAGCACCAGTGGAATCTGAAGCCGTTGGAATTTTTGTTTACATTCTCCATTCATTCTACAATCACAACTGTGGTACAAGTCTTTCCTTAGATATTGCAGCAGTATTTTCTGTGTATTTATAACAATGCTATAAAATAGTATGCAATATAATATGTTTAGAAAATGCATTTTCAAGACTGAAGGCCATTTCTGATGTCGAGCCAGGTTTGTCTCTATGCATCTAAATCTTAAATTATTTTTGCTATCACCTATTGTGTCACCAGGTTGTTGTTGAATAGAGAGTAGAATAATAGAAACACTGCTATTTGAGAAAATTCTTTCACTTTTTATTCTCATTCAAATCCATACATTATATAGATTACAATCTCGTTTTTACTTCTACTGTAACTACTGATACTTTGTTGACAATTGCTTGTGGCTGACATCTTTTAGTGGAGCACTTTGTTCAGTGGAGCACTTGGACAGTGGAGCACTTGGACAGTGGAGCACTTGGACAGTGGAGCACTTCCTGTCAACACTCCCCCTCAAGTTCGGTAGTAGGATCTACAATACCTAACTTGCAAAGAACTGTCTGTAACACTTTCCCCGTAACTGCTTTGGTCAGAATATCAGCTAATTGATTTTCTGACTTAATCCATGGAAGCTCAATTAATCCTTCATCTAACTTTTCTTTGATGAAGTGACGATCCACTTCAATATGTTTCGTCCTGTCATGTTGCACAGGATTTTCAGATATACTGATCGCAGCTTTATTATCACACATTAACTTGCTCGCATGTTTAATTGGAAATCCCAACTCTTCCAAGAGTCTTCTCAACCACAAAACTTCAGTTAGACCTTTTGCAATCCCTCGAAACTCAGCTTCAGCACTTGAAAGAGCTACCACCTTCTGTTTCTTGCTTTTCCAGGTTACTAGGTTTCCACCCACCAAAGTGAAGTATCCTGAGGTGGATCTTCTGTCTATAGGATTTTCTGCCCAGTCTGCATCCGTGTATGCTTGAACATCGAGATGTCCATTTTTCTCAAACAAGATTCCTTTTCCAGGAGAGCCTTTAAGATACCTAACAATCCTCAACGCAGCTTCCATGTGATCTTCTTGTGGATTGTGCATGAATTGACTCACTACTCCCACAGCATATGAGATGTCTGGTCTCGTATGTGCCAAGTAAATGAGCCTACCAACTAACCGTTGATATCTCCCACGGTCTGCTGGTTTGACTTCATCTCCCATATTCAGGCCATGGTTTGGAACCAGAGGTGTATCCGCTGGTTTACAGTTTATTAGCCCTACTTCAGCTAGAAGGTCGAGTATATACTTCCTTTGGGAAATATAGATACCTCTTCTTGATCTCAGAACTTCAATCCCAAGAAAGTATCTGAGGTTTCCCAGATCCTTCATTTCAAATTCTGAGAACAAATTCTTTCTGAGTTGACTAATTTCTTCCTGGTCGTTTCCAGTAATTATCATGTCATCCACATAGATAATTAGACAAGTAGTCAACTCACCTTTGCGTTGATAAAACAACGTATGATCTGCATTACTTTGTTTGTATCCATATTTCTTCATGACAATGGAGAATCTTCCAAACCAAGCTCTCGGTGACTGTTTGAGACCATATAGAGCCTTTTTCAGCTTGCAGACTTCGTTTGGCTGAAAATTTAATTCAAAACCAGGTGGAGCTCTCATATACACTTCCTCTTCGAGATCCCCATGTAAAAATGCATTCTTCACGTCGAATTGGTGAAGCGGCCAATCTTGGTTTGCCGCTATTGAGAATAGTACTCGAATTGTGTTTATTTTTGCCACGGGTGAGAATGTTTCAGAGTAATCAATTCCATATGTCTGAGTATATCCTTTTGCCACCAATCGAGCCTTGTATCTCTCTATTTTTCCATCTGCGTTGTGTTTGATTGTAAATACCCATCTACAACCAACAGGTTTCTTCCCTGTGGGTAACTTGCATTTTTCCCACGTTTGATTCTCCATGAGAGCTTCCATCTCAACTTCCATTGCCTGGTTCCATTTTCTGTTTCCCTTGGCTTCTTCCATCGTTCTTGGGATATTTTCATTGTCGATTGCGACTCTGAAACTTTTTGCTGTTGCAGATAGGCTCCCCCTGTCGCCATCATCCAATGGATACCGCGATCTGCTTGGTTTATACTCTGGTGAGTACCTTTTTGGCGGTATTCCTCTGGTGGTTCGTGGAGGTAGTATGTATCTCCCAGAATTCTCCTCCTCGACTACTTCTGGATCATCAGTTTCAGTTTCAAATATAGAAAGAGAATGATCTATACTGGGAGTAGTACATACCTCAGGATTTCCAGATGTCAGAGATTCTTGATGCGTGTTACTAAGTTCGATGGACCGTCCTTCTGTTTCAGAGGTTACATCGTTTGGACTGATATCTGGTTCTTTTGGGTCAGTATTGGACATGTTCTGATTATGGTCGGACATCTTAACCCAACTTAAGCGATCATCCTCTTTTTCCCCCTGACCGCTAAGATGGGGTAAGTAATAGTACTCGGTTTCAACAAAGTTACAATCCAATGTAATGTATATGCGATGTGTAACTGGATTGTAACATCGATACCCTTTCTGATGTGGCCCATACCCAACAAAGACACATTTTATAGCGCATGACTCAAATTTAGTCCTTTCCGACTTTGGAATATGAACAAACACAGAACATCCAAAGACTCTGGGTATGAGATCCGAGACTTGAGACGTTTTGGTTTGGTGGGATAATAGACGGAATGGAGTATGAAAATTGAGAATTTTTGTGGGTAATCGATTGATAAGATAGACAGCTGTAGCTACAGCTTCTGGCCAGAAATATTGGGGTACATGGGACTCAAGCATGATGGCTCGGGTGATTTCTAAGATAATTCTGTTTTTGCGTTCCGCAACTCCATTTTGTTGCGGGGAATTAGGACAGGTGGTCTGATGGACGAGCCCATGTTGTTTAAAAAATTGGGTGAGAGTTTGATTAACATATTCTCCCCCATTGTCTGATCGAAGGACGCGGATTTGTTTTTGATACTGGGTTTTTATGAGGTTATAGAAGGACACGAATTTATCAGGAACTTCAGACTTATTTTTTAGGAAATATACCCAAGTCATTCTGGAATAGTCGTCAATAAATAGTAAAAAATACCGGAAACGACTATTTATAGAGTTTGGAGCTGGACCCCAGACATCTGAATGAACCAACTCAAACACTGAATTGACACGCGTATTATTTGCTGGAAAAGTAGTTCTATGACTCTTAGCATAAATGCAAGTTTCACATGGACTACAATCCCTATTCTTGAAACTAGGAAATAAAATACTAAGATATGAGAGTGATGGGTGCCCTAACCGACGGTGCCATAACCAGAACTGTCTTTCTACCGTCCCGTGAGCCAATAGCGCAGTCCCTTGTTGAGCCACCTCATCGACATAGTATAGTCCATCTCGCTCAGTTCCACGCCCAATTATCTCCTTCGTCTGAATATCCTGTAAAATACAGCAATTTGGATACATCAGTACTGTACAGTTTAATTCTCTAGTGACGTGACTAATTGACAATAATTTGCATGACAATGACGGCACGTAGAGACAATTTGACACTTTCAAATTTGGAGACATTTGAATAGTGCCAGCTCCCATTACTGGTGTAAGACTCCCATTAGCAGTCTGAATCTTTTCCTTTCGTGGAGTCGTCCATGAAATTATGTCCCGACTATCGTGAGTCATTGTATCTGTTGCTCCGCAGTCAAATATCCACTTGAAACATTTGTCGGGTTTAAAGTCCTGTATAGCACAAACTATAGGATCACTTTCGTAATTTCTCAAAAAAGTGTCACCTATGTGTAAGGAATCAGCCGACCCGCTTCGAGCAAACCGATCCGCTCCACTCGAACCCGGTCCACCCGACCCGATAGGCATTCCATTTCCACCCGCAGCAGCAGCATGCTGTCGTCCACCTCCTGATGCCACGCCAGCTCCAGGATTCACGCCTCTTGCATGAATCACGCCACTTGCAGCTGCAGGAGTCACGCCAGCCACTCCATGCTGTCGTCCACCTGAAGACACGCCAGCTGCTTCATGCTGTCGGCCACCTCCAGTTGAAGACACGCCAACATGCAAAGGCACGCCACCTGCAGCTCCAAGCGAAGGCAAGCCACCTGCAGCTCCAAGTGAAGGCACGCCAGCAGCTTCATGTCGGCCACCTCCTTGTGAAGTCACGCCAGCTGCAGCAGCTCCGTGTCGGCCACCTCCTCGTGAAGTCACGCCAGCTGCTTTGTCAACCACAATTCCATCTCCACTAGCTGAATTGTTTATTCCATTAGCTGCAAGATAGGTTTGTCGTGGAGCAAGGATTGGAGCTGCTTTTTGGCCATAATCGAAGGAAACATGTGGAATCTCCAAATACTTGTCGGCCAGTGGAGCTGGTCGGTCAGACTCGGCCCGACTTCCCATTCCGTTTCTTCTATCAAAGAGTACATGTGGAGCTGATTTAACAGCATATCCCCTTCCAACTCCGAGCTTTGACATCGGCACTTCCCATTGATCAGACCTCCTTCCCGGCGATTCATCCTCAAGGTAAGTCATGGTTTGGAAACCTGCTCCTTCGGCCATGTAAGATACGGCCATCTCGTCCCTGTCACTTTCGATGGTGACCCCAAGGTTGCTCGCACCGGTTGCTCCTCCGGCGAAGGCTTTTGGTTTTCCGGTTCGTTTTTTCTCATCCCACCACTCGGGATATCCGACTAATTTAAAGCATTCGTCTTTTGTGTGCCGATTCAGTCCGCAATGAGAACATCGAAGTTTATTTTTCGCCTCCGAAAGTTTTTCACGATCTGCTTTGCTTAGGTTTTTTCCGTGTCCAGGTCCGACCGTGGTTCTGGTCCTTGCCGTGAGCCCACTTCCTATGGTTGATTGATTCGGCTCGGTCGTTTGGTTGAGAATACCGGTTCGGGTTGCCTCCCGTCGGACCTCCGCGTATGCTCGTTCGACCGAAGGTAGTGGCTCCTCCTTGAGTATTTCTCGCCTTGTTGTTTCATACCTGATATTAAGTCCGGCTAGAAACTGGAATAGACGAGTTTCTTGACGTTCTTTGTTGTATATCATGATATCTTCTTCATGCCTCATTGGGTTCGGATGTTGTCGATCTATTGCTTGCCAAATTCCTTGCAGGATATTGAAATAGCGTTCTAAAGACAATTCGCCTTGCCTTAGTTCGCTCGCCTTGAGATGGAGATCGTATGTCTGTAGGGCATCTCTTCCTGCACCATAAGTTGTTTCCAGGGCACTCCAAAGTGCTCTTGCACTCGGGTATGCTGCAACATTTCCGATTAACTCTGGATCTATATTTTGTATAATCCAGGAGAAAACACATAAGTCTTGTTCTTCCCATTCCGAATATGTTGGCTCAGTTGGGGTTGGCGGTAATGGCACCCCGGTGATGTGGCTGAGTCGTCGCCGCCCTCCAATAGCTGCCTTCATTACAATTGCCCATAGCGGGTAATTGGACTCGTTTAGCTTAACCGCTGCGGTCAAGTTTTCTGAAGTATTTTGATGTTGCTGGCCACTTCTCAACATTTTGAGAAGTGTTGCTAAATCATCCGTACCTTCTGTGGTTCCGGATTTGCCTGTTTCTGGTGTAGACATGGCGAATCCGGTTCCTGATGAAACACTTTAGACAGGATAGACCTGCTCTGATACCATGTTGAATAGAGAGTAGAATAATAGAAACACTGCTATTTGAGAAAATTCTTTCACTTTTTATTCTCATTCAAATCCATACATTATATAGATTACAATCTCGTTTTTACTTCTACTGTAACTACTGATACTTTGTTGACAATTGCTTGTGGCTGACATCTTTTAGTGGAGCACTTTGTTCAGTGGAGCACTTGGACAGTGGAGCACTTGGACAGTGGAGCACTTGGACAGTGGAGCACTTCCTGTCAACAGTTGTAGCTTCACATTACATTATTTGGTCCATCAGTGATATGTCTCTAGCAGGTTGATAGTAGAGAGTCTCTACTATTAATTCTAGGATGCAACCTAATTTTGTGATGTTAAAGAGGCACTGACTTTGCTTCATTTAAAATTAGGTTGCATCCTAGAATTAATAGTAGAGACTCTCTACTATTAATTCTAGGATGCAACCTAATTTTGTGGTGTTAAAGAGGCACTGACTATGCTTCATTTAAATTTTTCCGTGCCAAAGGTGCTAATCATTTTGGTTACTGAATTAGATTATGTTGATTATTTGGGAAGGTTATTGTCGCTTACAGGTTCTACTTATATTGCAGGTGAAGAGCTGACTCTGGATCACAATGCTCAACCTGTTAGATCAAACACTCAACTAATGAAGAACACACTAAGGATTTACAAGAACACTTAGGATATTTTAGAGAGAAAAGGAAGGGAAGCAAAATCAGATTTCTTGTGGTAACACTCAAGTGAGCAACCTCCACACGGTTTAGAAGATATTATTCATGACGGTTACTGTTATAAAATACGTATACATGGAGAAATACAGTATAGTACAGTACAGGTTGAACCGCGAGACGCGTATATTAATACATAATCGACCATTACATATCAATCAGACTACAATACCTAACACAACCCTCTCTTCTATATCAACTATTCGGCTTCCATTGTAACTGTTCATGATGCCTGTCAGAAGACTAAACTGAAATTCTTCATCTAATTTCAAGTAGAAGCAAAGAGATTAGAGAGAAAGGTGTCTATGCCACACATGTTATGTGGAATGTGTTTATTTGGTTAAATTTTTCTTCAGTCATAAGATCGAATTCATACTGGCACGTTTCTCACCCAAGCAGTGTAGGCTTGTTGACAAGTGTCATTGCATCTACTTTAGTAGCTAAATGAAACCTACTTTTCTTGCATATGACACATGTTCTGAATGATGAATCCTTATAAAATGGCAGATTTCAATTCAAAAGGTAGAGCAAGGAGATGCTGTTCGGCCGAAGAGAAGAGGAGAAAAAGCAAGGTAATGATTCGTCTTGTTCTGAATCCCGCCATCTTATGGCAATTTCCAAGGGGTGGCAAAAAGAGAGCCCTAGCGGGCATCAATGCGAAGAAAGATCACCTAACTCTCCTCCCACCCTTTCTTTACATGCACCATAGTCTTTCTTCTAATCTATTATAAAATCCCAGGACAAACCCATCTCTTATCATAAGAAAACATTGTTGGTGTACTGGTCTCTCTTTCGGTGAAGTAACTGTCTTGTTAGCTTCAATCTAAGCTAACAAATCACCAACAAGAAAAATTAATTCTAAGCTCCTTTCTTCCCTTTTCCCCCATTCTTTGGGCTGAAAATGGAGTCTCTTTCCTTCAACTCCTTTGCAGTCTCCTCGAATAAACTCCGAGGAAGCTCATCATCATTATCTCTCAAGAAGAAGACTACCAGCTGCCTCAAGGTCTACTGTGAAGGTGTCGGCAACAAAGCAAAGCTGACTGCCACTTCTTCAGCATTGACTGAGAGATCACCTGTGATGGAAACTGGAAGCTTGGTGTTGCCTCCAAATGGGAAAAGTCAAGCAGAGGCAGTTCAAGAGTTGATTTCTTATGGTGGACAGAGCCATCCTTTGGTGCAGATGGATGAGGGTATTGGCATTGTTAGGTTCTTGAGAGGGAAGAGATTTCTTATCACTGGCGCTACCGGTTTTTTGGCTAAAGGTAACTGATTCAAGACGACTCACCATTATGCACTCTGTCTGTCTCCATAAATTCTTGTTTCTGCATCCTTTATACTGCCAAAAAGGTGCTCCTCCAGAAAGTTTTTTTCTTGTTCTTTTATTCTTTTTTGTGTGTGGATGCTACTAGATTCAAGAAGTTTGGTTGCCGGAGTATTTTTATATGTAGCATTTCTAAATTGCATGACCCTGATGAACAGTGCTAGTTGAGAAGATCTTGAGGACAGTGCCTGAGGTGGGCAAGATTTATCTCTTGATTAAAGCAAAAGACAAAGAAGCTGCGATGGCTAGATTAACCAGTGAAGTACGGTTTTCTCTTCTTGCTTCAATTTCCCGATTTTTTTCCCGCTCTACTATACAAGAAATATTCAAGGTGTATTGTGTTTGGTTCGGCATATATGTATTATATATGCAGATTACAAATACAGAGCTCTTCAAGTGCCTCAGACAGACATATGGAGAATCCTATGAGTCCTTCGTGCTGAGCAAACTGGTTCCCGTTGTTGGAGATGTCTGTAGCTCGAATCTTGGGCTAGGAGAGGATTTAGCTGATTTCATTGCCAAGGAAGTGGACATCATTGTAAATTCGGCTGCAAATACTACATTCGATGAAAGGTCTGTCATTTTTTGTCACCTCTAAAAAATACGCACTAGTTCCATTTAGATTTAATGCATAATCTGATCAAGTGTTCTTACACGACAAGGCAGGTACGATGTCGCTATTGAAATAAACACCAAAGGAGCGCAAAATCTTATGGATTTTGCCAATAGGTGCAAGAAATTGAAGCTCTTTCTGCAAGTTTCAACAGGTGAATTATGATAAACCGAATTAATTTACAAAAATTAGAACTTGGCTGTAATTATTAAAAATTTCCCCTTTTTTTGTAGCTTATGTGAATGGACAGAGGGAGGGAAAGGTAATGGAGAAGCCATTCTGCATTGGAGATAGCATAGCACATGAAAGTTTCACTGCTGAGAACTCTGGCACCACCTTCCCTAAACTGGATGTGCAAAACGAAATCAATTTGGCTTTAAATTCGAAAGAAGGTCTTGATGACTCTGTTGCAGCTCAGAGGATGAAAGAGTTGGGCTTAAAAAGGTAGTATTTGGTTCTCTCTCTCTCTCTTTTTTCTTTTGGTTTCTCTGCTCTAAACTCTGATTCCATGGCAAAATCATTAGGGCAAGGCAGTTTGGGTGGCAAGACACGTACGTTTTTACAAAGGCAATGGGAGAAATGGTGATTAATGACATGAGAGGCGATATACCCGTTGTCATAATAAGACCGAGTGTCATTGAGAGCACAGTGATGGACCCCTTCCCCGGGTGGATGGAAGGAAATAGGTATTTGAGCTCTCATCAAACACTCCATGATTGTACTTAATACGAGATCCATTGCATACATTTATTGATACACGCTTCACTGTCAGGATGATGGATCCAATTGTTCTGTACTACGGGAAAGGGCAGCTCACTGGATTCCTTGTTGATCCAAATGGCATACTCGATGTGGTAATGTCATCTTGTCATGCTGATATTGGGGTTAATTACCAAAAGTCATACTGAACTTTCAGCATTCTAAAAAAAAAAGCATATCGAACTCTTTTTTTGCTAGAAGCAAACTCTCAACTTTTCTGTTAAATTTGATAAAAAAAAATATATTCAGAAAAGGACATAAATATTCTTGTTAGTGTTAAAACAAATTAAGCTTTGCCCCCACCACCACCCCACAACTTTGTAAATGCCTTACTTATTCATTATGGCAAAAAAAACTACATTATATGCTTAATTGTTCTTATTGTGCTTAATTTTATCTTCGTTATCATATTTTCTTACAATCTTATTATTATCGTGTTAGAACCTATCAACCCACCTAACAAATTTACTTCTTTCCATCTTAGTCCTTTAAAGCTTTATGTACCACCCTATTAAATGTTAGGTTAGTGAGAGTTTGCCCCTATTCTAAATTTTTTCCTCTCTTAACTAATTTTCTTCTGTCTTCGTCCTTGTATCCACCACAGGTGCCAGCAGACATGGTCGTGAATGCAACATTAGCGGCCATTGCCAGACACGGCATGGCTGCAAGACCCGACATCAATGTGTACCAGATTGCTACATCGGTGGTGAACCCACTCATCTTCAAGAACCTCGCTGCATTGCTCTACAAGCACTACTCTACTTCACCCTGCGTGGACCCCAAGGGAAGACCCATCCACGTGTCATTCATGAAGATGTGCAGCTCCATGGAAGAATTCTCGGCTCACCTTTCCTGTGGAGATGCCACCAACAGACATGCACTACAGCAGTTGGATTCCTCCAATGAGAGGTTAACTCAGAGACTCGAAGTCATCTACAGGAAAGCGGTTGAGCAAGCCAAGCATCTCGCCAACATCTATGAACCCTATACCTTTTACCGTGGCAGGTAATATCATTAAACCTGTATCTTTATTTACTATTGATGGTAACTATGCAATTGCAGTTACTAACAAAAACAAACATAGGTGGTGGTGTAGGTGCCAATGAGGGTAAATATCGTAGTGATATACTTGTACACGTTTTCCTATAATTTATCTGTCTGTGCAGGTTTGATAACAGCAACACTCAGAGATTAATGGAAAGCATGTCTGGAGAAGAGAAAAGGATGTTCGGGTTCGATGTGGAGAGCATAGATTGGAAAGAATACATCACCAACGTCCATATTCCGGGGTTGAGGAGGCATGTAATGAAAGGGAGAAGACAATAGAAGAGATGATGTCTCCTCTGGTTGATGTTGAAGGATTTCTGTAATTACAAGAAAGTGTCATTTTGCTTTTTTACTATATATTATATATAACTGTAATAAAACTCAATGTTGGTTAATTAGATCTTTAATGTCACCAGAAAGCTGGTCAGTAAAGCTTCATGTGATTGGCATCTAAAGAAACACAAGCTCCTCCATTGTCTTTCCTTTTCTGCTTATATTGTAAAGCTCGAACTTAAGTTTGAGTAACTTTCTTTACTATTTCAATCAAGTTTTTTATTGAATGACAGCATGCAAATATTGAATTACAGCAGGTAAACATTGGCAACATGCAAATATAGAATTCTACAGCCTTTAGTAGAATGTCATTGTTAGACAACTAAGTAGACATCTCTGTTATAAATTGTAGTTTTCTTCTTCAATGTAAAACAACACAATTGAATACAATGTAATCTTTTAAGGAATTTTGGTTATGTAATTGTTCTTCTAATTAACTTATAGAGAAGTGTTTTTCTGGTTCTCTTCATTTCTACAATCTTTAACATTTTTTTATGTTTGTTAATCTAACAATTATATATCGATTTCCTACATAAATATGATTCTTAGACTTCCCCCCAAAGCGCAGGTTATCCCAACATGATTACCTCGTTTGATGCTGCATGTAGTTGTGTTGTGGGTCTATGTTCCTTAAATTCTACTGCTATTTCTGTGTGTTTTATTTAAAAGTGGTCCAATTTACACAGTACATATGTACTCTAGGTAGGTTCGTCGTCTTTGTATCATGGTTTCACATGCAGACAGACTGACTTAGATGCATTTACTTGCGGGTCCAGGGATCGTTGAGTGACGTTAACATATAATAGCAGTGGTAATGAAGGCGGTAATTTGCAGGAAGGGAGACAGTTAATTCTCCAGAAGAAGAAAAAACTTGACAAAAATAGAAAAGCTAGTTTAGTAGACTGGGTTCGTTAATATATCAGATCTACCAACTTGATTCATGATTGATTGATGATGATAATTGACATTGTAAAGAGAATAAATGGTTAACTAATTATGCCCGATTTTAAAAACTTTTAATAATGAAATGTTTCAACTTTAAATGATATCACCAACACAGTCGAATCTACACTTTAAAACTAATTTTAAACATATTTTAATTACTTAGCTATCTACTTCTCTAGTCTTGTTTTTAATAGTATATATGGGTTAATTACCCAAAAAACAAATCCAACTTTGACCAAAAAACTAAAAACAAACTAAATTTTTTTGGAGCAAAAGACAAATTGAAGTTAAGTAATTGAGCAATCAGGAAATCCAGTTCAAATATCCGTTAATTATGGACAAGATTTTGAATAGTAAACGGAATTAGGAAGTAGATTACGGTTATACCCTTTCAACTCTTTTCTAAGAGATCATACATCTCCTCCATCGAATAATTGAAGCGTCCACCTCCATCCTAGAAGCCGAATCCCGCCGCGGAAGCCGAATTCCGCAGTCGTGGAAGCCGAATCCCACCGTCGCGGAAGCCGAATCCCATCGTCAAAGCCTAGGAAGGGTTGTTGGTTGAGAAACTCTACTGCCTGAATTGTGAAGGGTATGACGATAATCTATTTCATAATTTCGTTTACTATTCAAAATTCCGTCCATAATTAACGGATATTTGAATTGGATTTCCTGATTGTTCAATTACTGAACTTCAGTTTATTTTTTCTCCAAAAAAAAAATAGTTTGTTTATTGGTTTTCAGTCTTTTTTTTTTTTTTTTTTGTAATTAACCCTATATATATTTATATATATATAGGTTGGTCCACTTCTCTGCAGACAATATAATGCCATCTATCTCCTTAGTATTGCCCTTTCCATATCATACTATTCAGTTCTCTCTGGAACTTCATTATCTCCATTCCAACAACTGCGACACTATCTTACAAGTAGCCACGGAGTCAGAAATTACACAACGATCGAAAGTTGAAAAAAATAATTACTTCTCCTTGCCCTCATCCTTGCTTTTTCAGATTTTCACATCCGAAGATAAATACTCAAAACATTACGTCTTTAGAGGAACCACCCGCAGTAGATAGTAGTCCCATACATCTGTAAGGTTACTCTCAAGAGCCAACTCACATGTGCATGAATGTGCCTGTTGCTGCTGCTGCTAAGGAGTCACATCTTAAAACCTCAAAGGTACAGAAACTAAGGAAAATTAAATGGGAGTGTAGCAAACATGTTGGGTCCAAAGCCGTATGTTACTTAAATACTCCCTCTCTCTCTCTCTCTCTTTCTTGCCATTTTAACAATACGAAAAGCTTTGGTTTTGATGCCACAAAATGGTGAAAGTCTTGTGTTCAGAAGGACAAGACATAGAAAGATTGATAGCTAGGGGTGAGGGAGAAATCATGCCTGATTTCTTCCTTCCCTTAAGTCTCCATCTAGTCGAGTTGGACCTTCATGGAAATGGCAACCACTCATGTCTCTTTAATTGTCTCTGTGAAAGACACAATCCTCAAACATTGTCATCTCTCTCATGCTGTCTTATAACAGTGTTCTCTACACTCAAATAGTGGAAAACACTAGAAAAAGAGAGCGAGATATATATAGAAACAGGAGCTTCATCACTCAAAACTACAACTTTCTTAGTTTTCATTCGTGTATGTGATCATGAGGAGGTTTAATTTAGGACTCGAAATTCAGGAAATAATGTTGTAGATAAAAAAGTGTAACACTTTCTTAGTCAATACTACACTTGATGTTGTAATTGGAAAAGAAGTGTTGAATATATTTTCCTTGCAAGTGTCCCCATGGCTGTTGGATTGGGGTTGCTGGAGGGAGCACAGATAAGATAACCCTAATTAGGTTTCTTTTAGGCTAGTGATGATCATAATCCGATTGAGCAGTTAAGTATCAAATCTACGGCGGAGTTCACCGGTTGTATATATGCCGAGGCGGCGGCATATTCAATAATCTGAGCACATACACTTAGGGCTTCATTAGAGGAAGCAACAAATGCAGTTCATTTACAAATCCAACTCAATTCATATAAAAAGCATCAAAATTATATCATATATATGATGGATGGGTTATATCTTAGAATTAGAATCATGACCTCATCTAGAATCTAGATCATTGAACATCAGATCAGTGGGCACTCATTACATTTTCGGAGTTACTTAATTAAATAAGGATCAACGACAGCTACAGATGAAGATCGAGGCTTACATGGTCCTGCATGCTCGGCAGAGGTTCAAACCCAAGCCTACTTTGTGTCGAACCACTGCCATGACCAACGACCTGCAGTGAAGGCTTCATCACTCCCTCTCCTGCAAACAACGGCAATGGCTGAAGCAACGAACGGTCCTGATGAGCGGTAGAGCCACTGCGGACAGTGGGGATTCGCCATAGGGCTAGAGGACTCCCATTGATTGGCTGATGAGTGAAGGAAGAGCCATGGCTGCTGAACAATCTAGTACTGCTGTTACTAATGCTGTTCCACGTTGGGTAAGACGACATGGGTTGGTTCCTGTAGAATCCAAAATGATCCACAAAGCTGCTGCTCCCATGACCCATGGATGACTGGAGATGAGCCCGTTTTGCGTTCTGACGCTCTCTCTTGTGAGCGTTCTGGTGACCGCCAAGGGCCTGCGAGGTGGGGAAGTTTCTGCAGCAGTAATGGCACTCAAACCTTCTGCTACTGCTGCTACTGCTCTCTCCATTGTTGTCCCTTTCTTTTCCTTCCTCGTTGTTGTTGCTCCCAAATAGAGGATACTTCTCCAGGTCTTCATCGACCTCGAACTCTACACCAAAAAGCTTGATGGCCTTCTCCTTTGCCGGAACGGGGCGGATAAAGGGTAGCTGAGAGAAGGAATCGACGTTCATGAAGTCTTGAGTTTCTTTCTCAGACTTATCCATGATGTAGTAGCTAGCTAACTAGGGTAAAATGGAGGCGAGGGAGACAATAGAGGAAACACAGTAGAGGAGTGAAGGATGTGGATTTATTCTATGTATGAAGGGAACGATCGAGCTTGAAGGGGAGAAGATGTAGTGGGACCCGCAGTATGAGAAGTGGCAAATAATCCATTATTCTACCAAATTATATATAATTAATTACTGAGACTAAATTAGTGTATCGATGTACGTACGTTGTTGATACGATGCATGCGAGATATATAATATTATTTTCAGTTGGGTTAATTGATCATTCATTCAGCAATAAGTGACGATAGAGCTATGTGTGGTCAACACGAGATCATCGAGAGCTAGGGTATTTACTTCCTACCCAACTTCAGTATAATTAAGCTGCAACTGCTTCTCATATTTCGACCTTCGTCTTAGGGTTCATTATCGACTTTCACCTACATTTGATTTAATTATATTGTCATTGTTGGATCACATAAACCGAATTCTTCTTCTTAGCGTTCACTCTTTTAACATGCACAAAGGAAAGCACAGGGTGTTCCCGTTGTTTCCCTTCCCATGACAATGTTTGCTGGAGGTTCGTTATATTTGAGTACTCAATTGTATAAGTGGTGGATATCAGAAAACCTTCTCCTTAACTGAAGATGATAATGATATATTTATAACATTCCATACTTGTACCATAGTAGAGTCAAATCCTACCATAGTTGTCTGAGCTATCTCTGAAGCGAGTCAACCGTGGTTACTTTAGGAATATTCGTTTGTAGTGGCTATCTCACTGTAGACTATTATTTTAGTTTGTTTAATCATAATCGTGCTAAAAGCAATCAGCCTAATTTGTAGGTGTGCAGGCGCATCAACTGAGGTAGTCAGTGGATGCGGTGGCACACACTTATTCCGAGTATTTTATGTCTTTGGCGCATCTTTATAGGGCGACGCGTTTCATATTATTGCGCATGCTTAGTCAAGGGCGACGACCAAATATAATTGAGCTTAATAAATCCAGTTTAAGATGTTATTGGGTTAAATGTTCATCATTTCTCACCACCTGACAGGCATCAATGGTATTAACTGTTGATCATCGGCCTGGTTTCTTGAAAAATTCATTGATTGTATCAGAGATGGTGTATTTATGTTTCTCTCTAGACTATGGCAATGTGAAAGGGAAGGAGAAACTCTTAGATTGTTCTAGCCAGCCAAAGACAAAAAGACTGTTCTCGAAACAATGATCGTCATCATTGAAGTGCAGACAGTTGTTGAATTTGGATTGTTCTATGTGTATTATTTTTTTGTGGCGAGAACAGACAAATGTCGTCTGACCTAGCTAGCCTTTTCATTTCCAGTTCTAGCACAATCTCCCGTCTGGTGTTTCCATCAGTAGGTAGAAGCTGCTATATAGATATATATATTCATGATCCTCCGTTCATTCATGAATGCCCTTGAACGACTCAAATTGCCCATAAACCCTTATCCATCCATCCATGAACACCAAGCAAGCAAGCATCTTAGCTCGATCTGGGTTGTTTCTCTCTGTCGAACCAATAAAATACAGCAACAAGGGTATAGCGTAGTAGTAGTTGAAGGTTGCAGAGAAAGAGAGAGACCTCTTCTCTTCTCTTCTCTTCTGCATCTGCAGTCATATTGCATGGAGAGCGTAGTGTGGTCCCTATAGCTAGCTAGTCCATATTATACGAATAGGAAGAAAAGCCAACAAGTTGAATATATATGGAGGCATCATCATCTCATCTCCAGTCATTCCTCTTCTAGTCTAACCCAGAAATGGCTACGCGCACCTATCCTTCATGACAGCAGCTTTTGTTCTGGTGCAAAATGGAAAACGATTTACCCCAAAGGAAAGGGGGAAAAAAAATACACTACTTGAGAATCATCATAGTCTATTATTCTTTTAAAAAAATTGAAATTTTTATTAAAAAACAGTAGGATGAATGTGTGTTGAAATAAATAAATACCAATATGTTATAAATAATATTTTTTTAATTTCAATTATTATTTTTTAATTCATTATTTACTTAAATATTTCACTTTTACTAGTATGAAATACATAATTTTTTTAAAACAAATAGTATTCATTTTAGAAGGAAAAGTGGAAAACAATGTATGTTGGGTTTCAATTCAATTTTAAAAAAAAAAATAGGTTCCGGTACCGGTTGCAGTACTTACATGTGAGAATTCGAGTATGAAAATAAAAATCAGGAACCAATTTACATTAGGTAAAATTTACAAGGTATTCATAATCTTTCCCTCCTAAAAATAAATGTGAAGAGTTTAATAATGGCATCATATATTTTTTATGTATATATATATATATATATAATAAATCAATTGATTAATTTAGAACAAAATATTTGCTCCAATCACGGGTAATGAGAAGTAGTCTAATATACTGAAATTAATTGATATATTCATTTTAAATTCAAAATTGAATAGCCTTGTTGGTCATAATACCTTGTAGTTTAGGTAGTGTCGCATTAAATGGTAACCCATTCAATAATGTTGGTCGAAGTACTCTTGAAGTCGGTCTCGTGGAGCCAAATTCAGACTGTATATATGATACAAAATTGATTCGCGTTATTACACAATATAATAATTATTTTAATTTATAAATTAATAAATTTTTTGAAATAAATATAAATATGTATTTATCACATAATTATTTACAGTTTGTTAAAATATATTTAATTAATATTAATTCAATTACACAACATATAATTTAATTATATTTATGAATAAATGTTAAACTTATTTTTATTTTTTATAATATTACACAATATAATAATTATTTGTATTTTATAAAAATATTTGAAAATAAATGAGTAGATAATAAAAAAACAATTATGAATATGATGTTAACTAATGATTTTAAAATCCATTTTATGACATCTATTATTTTCATATATTTTTAAATAAATACAAACTATTAATATATATATATATTAGTTATAGTAATTATAACTTATACATTTAAAAAAAAAAATGTAATATATGTTGATTCTAGTAGAATATAATAATGATAATTTATAAAAATAGTTCTAAAAAAAGTATGAATAAATTATATTAAAATTATTATTATTATTATTATTATTTCATACCCTAAATTTTATGTTGCATACATAATTATAAATATCTACATAAAATTAACATATGATTATTATTTTCATAAATTTGATATATAATATACATAATTATCTTTAATTAATTACATCTTAAATTATCTTGTAATAAAAAGATTTAATATATGCATCTACTTGCTTTTCATAAAATATAAAATTTATTAAATAAAATAGCTAGACTTAATAACAATTATAAATGCACATGAAAAATAAGAAGAAATTAATGAAATTTTATAACTTATTGGGAGAATGAACGAGATACTTTAGAATATTTAAAACTAAGTTACATGACTTGCCACATATTAGTGAAAATTATATGTTTGACATGAACCAATTAGAAATTATGAAATTGACATTAAAAATGAGAGAAAATGTCTTAAAAAACTTGTTACAATTTTACGTAACCTAACCTAACCAAATTAATATATATATAGATGACCATGTATTTACGTTGCACCACGTATTTATGTCGTAGTTAAAAGTTTTAATATAGTCACTGATCTTTTACTTTAACGAGTTATACACCCTGAATTTCTTATTTATATTTAGTTTCTCTCCATTTGTACGAGAAAGACATCATTTGGGTTGTCGATTCTCGAGCAGTGGCAGAACTCATTGAGAGGGACATGACACGAATGTACACATAAATCTAAACATAAGCACTTGTATAGAACCGTAACATGGTAGGAGCACATTTTGGTAACAAAATAGACAAGTTTTGGATGGATCTGCAATGAAAATGTAAGAGTGTGGTCATTTTAGCAATTATACGGAAACAAAAAAACAAGTGAAGTCACCATCTTATAAAGTGTGCAATGTTATATAAATTAATATAACAATTAAAAATAATTTGAATTAATGAAGAATGTTTACCGTGGTGTAGCTGGTTAATACACGTATTTTTAATGTATAAAGTTATAATATGTTCGAGTTTTCGTGGAAATATTTTTTTATAAGATTTTAAGAAAATATATAAGTGATCAAAGTAGTATTGTTAAATTAAATGTAATTAAAATTTTAAGTGTTGTTTCAGTAATTATATAGACTGCGATTACAAAACAGGTTTTCTATCTTAAATTTGAAAAAAAAAAAATAGTGTAGGATATAAGTATGAAAAATTTGCAACAAATTTGGTTTGAATACTCAATTATATACATTTTCCCATACAATATATAGTAAATGCATTAAAAAAAATATGTATGGACATGTACATTGTTGTCCTTAATTTATTTATTTTTTTGTATAACATTATTTTGATTACGTTTTTTGTTTTTTAATAATTTTATTATTATTATTAGAATAACATGAATTATTAAAGGATAAAATTAGAATAATTTTAAATAACATTTTTTTTACAACTAATTAATGATTTTCATATAGCATTCACTTACAAGTACGTACAAACAGATGGATAGATAGGATGGTCCTATCGGAAAGTAGTGGCCGAAATTGCAGCATTTGAAAGTCAAAGGTAAAAAATAATAATATTTACGGACTTACATTTTAGTATATTAAAATCTAAACTGAATATTTTAATATTTAGTTAAAAAGAAAAAAAGTATAATTTGAAAGAAAAAATATATATTTCATATCATGTATTAAATTTCGTCCTTGAATAATTGAATTAACCCTGATTCTCTCTGATTTTTTCATTAAGTTCATGTATTGAAAGTGAATCTGGTCCTTTTGTTCGTTTGACCTGTAACTCTTTGTATACGTGGATTTTGTAACATGGCATTACAGACAGCATTTTTCACCTTAACTTCTTTGTATACTCTTTTGTAAATAACGCTACTCGGGGTATAACATTTTATAAAAATATATATATAATGCCTTACTCATGGTAACACTTATATACAAATTATTTTTTTTGTATACTTATTTTTTTTCAATTTTTTGTATGCATGGTGACTACTTTTTGAAAATATTTGTGTAATTATGAATCCAACATGGCATGACAGGCACAACATTTCATACATGTCATTATTCAAGGCCAAACTATCCTTTCCACCTACCTTTACATATTATATTTAAGAACAATTTTTTATAATATTATTTTCAAATATATAAAATAGGAACTTTTATTAATAATTTAATACACTAATAATACAGCTAGCACTTTTCTTATTATATTTATCAGAATATACATAATAAACTTTTCTCTTAAGTTTAATTTTTTGTTTTTTCATGTTTGGTTAACTCAATATAGATTTACCCATTTCGTCAATTGTTTAATTCAAATAATTTTTTTTGTAAAAAATACATGTAAAAACATCACACTTTAACCTTTCAAAGTTTTCTATATGTTACAATTAAGTTATGTTTCGATCGAAACTCGATTGAGGGGACTAGAGTCTGGTTTTTTGACACAAACTCTAACCCAATCGAATTAGGTTTGATATAACTCCAATCGAAATAAGTTAAAGTCTAGGTCTTGACTTAGACTAGCTTGTTATTGAGTGAGGTTGGTTTGGGTCAAGATTAAAACTCAAATCTCTACGATTGGGTTCAATCAAAGATTTGACTCTATCGAGAATCAATCGAATCACGACTCAATTATAACATATATATAAAGTTTTGAAGTGTTAAATTGTGACATTCTTATAAATATTATAGTTTTGTTTTTCAATTTTAGAAACATATTCTGATAAGTTTAGATAGAAAATCTAGCGAAATTGATAAATTCAAATATGAAGAAAACATTTTCAAAAACATTTTTTTGGGGAAAAAAAAGTTTTTGTACAAACATTAAGAATATAATCACATTTTACCCTTAAAATAAATAAAGACATCTACCGAATTATTCTGCACTCATAAGACTTAATAACTTAATAGACAAACCTACTATAAATAGCTATGCATAAGTATCCGTCTACCTACAATCCAATCCATCATTTTCATCATTGTTAATTATGATTATGAACATGTATCCTTTAAACACATTAAAATAAGTACAGATAATTAGAATAAATAATAAAAACAGTTGTCATGACTTAATAATTAACAAGTTTGGCCAAAAAAAAAAAAATTAACAAGCAACTTTTATTTTAAAAGGTTACTTAATTTAATGCACTTTTTTATTTGGAAAATTATGAAAAAGTATTTAATATATTTAATAAAATTATTATTGAATGTAATTTGTCTTGAGTCTTTATATGTGATAATAAACTATGTTTTAATATGCAATTATGTTACAAGCTTCGGACATGTGGCAACAGATATGATTGAACTACGATAAAAATATTAATGTATTATTTAAAATATGAATAAATACAAAAAAAAACAGGGGAAAAACTTATTTTTATATGTAATATTTTATTAAAATATATATTTTTTTTCAAATAAGAAACAAAACAGCTATAAATTCGAAAAAATATTGTTTTTGTATATGATATATTATTAATGTGAATAAATAAAATTTATCTTAAACTTTGGGTAAATATATTTTTAAATTTTCTTAAAAATATGAAATAACATATAATTTTTTTATATATATATTTATTTCGAATTTTAAGTATACTTTAACTTATTTTATTTTTTTATAATACATTATATATAAATAAAAAAAACTGTTCAACTACACCAAACCAATATGTTCATATAATAACTGAAATGAATTTAAATTTGGTAAACGATATATCGAATAATAATTTGATACATAATAATATGTTAAAAAATACTAATACATTAAAAATTTGATTCAGATTTTTTTTCTTCTGGCCAATCAAATGTGCTGGTTCATTAAATTGTTTTCCTTATTCAAAATGGCTTTCCTATCGTAATATCAATTAAAATATATGGCCAAAAAAAAAAAAAAAAAAAATATCAATTAAAATAGTCCAGTAAGACTGTCTGACTCTGACATCATTAATAGTGTCAAGTGGCCCCATGCCCAAAGTTGGTCTGACATTTACTACCAAACAAAGATAAAGTAACACTTGATAAATAAAAAAAAGGCAGCAGCTGACTTCCACGCGATTCATGTGCCCGTGGGCTTTACTTCGTCTCTGAACCCTCCGATTTGGGAAAATCATAGATTCTATTTTTACATTTACTATAGTGAACACCCTGGACAGCAAGCCCACTATACCCCCAACCTTTACAACACTTGATACATTCACCCCTGTTGTCTTATAAGTGGCTAAATGCATCCGGAATTTTCACTAATTTTTAATACCATCAAGGGAATATGTATTATAATATTATGTGACATATCATATACATATACTTAGGTGTGAGCAGTTTCGGGTACCCTGTAAATTTTAGGTTTTCCAGAACTTACCCTAAACCTATTTGTACAAACGATTTCGGGTACCCTGTTAGGAACCTGTTTCTTTTGTTTTTTTCAAAAAAATTATGGTTCTGATCCGGTCCTGGTTGGATTATGAAGCAACAACCTTATTAATAGTTCCAAACACCAAGTCCATAACACCATCTTTTACGGTTCACACTCAGCAAAGGAAGTAACATACATATTTTCTATTGAAAATCAATAGAAAATTGATTCTTTCACATCAATTGCGTGATATCAGGTAATGCATTCACATCAATTTTCTAATGCCGTATCAATTTTCAATACAATGCATTATGACGCTCTCAAAGTTTTTTTTTAAAAATATATATATATATAACCGGTTTCGGTTCCGGATAGTTTATGGTACCCAGGAGAACCATAACATAATAAATAGGTTCTTAATTTTTTTTTCCCATAATCTACCATATTTTTAAAACTTCTATCCGGAACCTACCCAAAATATCAATTTCGAATCCAAATGGTTAATTTGCTCACCCTACATATACTGGTAGCCTCCTACGAGACATTCGATTCGAGGGGTCGAACGGTCAAATCCAAAAGTTGTATCCTCCAAACCTGAGTTGATGAGCCGCCTCTAAGTGAGTGGGCGAGTTGATCATACCATACTATTGATAAAATAAATATTTTAACAATAGTATAAGGAACAAAGAGATGAAATTGATCATACCATACTATTGATAAAATAAATATTTTAACAATAGTATAAGGAACAAAGAGATGGAAATTCGTGTGTGTCGTGTATAAACAGATGTTGTGTGTAAATAGATAAATCTTAAACGTGTGTCGTGTTTAAGTAGATAGAGTTTTAAACAAATCGCAAGTGTAACACATGTTAAGACACAATTAACTTTTTGAATAAATAAAAAATTCATATATACACGAGACAAACTGTGTCACGTGTAAAGAAATGATGCGAAAGAAATAATACAATATGAAATTCACAAATTTTATAATTTAATTTTATAATCAAGTTTTAAAATTCATAAGTGATTAAAAATAAATTAAAATATTAAATAAAATATTAAATAAATATACTTAATCGTGTATTTGTATGTTATATATATTTATACACGGTTATTAATCGTGTCAAAACAAATAAGAGTTGTTTAAAAATATTTATTAATCGTATTGTGTTATTATCGCGTAAAATATATATAGTTTAATAGTGTAATGTGATAAAAAAAAAGACACTCCACTTTTTCAGATTAAAAAAATACAATTATTTTCATAATTTTGAGTCAATAATATACTAATTAATATTAAGTGTAGTTTCACCAATAATAATTGCGACTTTTTCCCCCTCAGACTTCAGAAAGACAGAAACAGATAGATAGATAAAGTCAATAATAGAAAATAAAATATCTATACATAATACATATAGTATGATACTTAACTGTCTTCTTCTTTTCTACTTGATTCTCTCTGTCTCTGCAAAAGTGGTGGATTGAAAGCGCGATTTGCCTTTGATGAAGGTGTCGCTTACAAGGCAGCAAACCAGTAAAATCTGCAAAGAGACAGAGGAAGAAGCTTAACTTCGCACCCACCCTTGTATTTCCTCTCATTTGAAGATGCATATGTTGCTTTCTTCTTCTTCTTCTTCTTCACTCACTCTCTTCTAGATCTGCCATTTGAGCTGATGCATACACGGATTCTAATTATGGATACTACTACAATGTTCTTCTGAATCGTCTTAGGTGTTCCTTCCACCTCTGCCTCTGTTCATTTCGAACTTTTCTGTAAATTTTAATTTCATAAAAGTTGCCGACAAGTAATGCAGTTACTGTGCCGCTGCCTTGAGACTGGTCCTCGAGTTTGACGATGCTGAAGTAGTTTGTTATATTTCAATTGATTGGCTGGCGATGAAATTTTTGACGCGCGATTCTCTGATTCAGCTTTAATTGGCTTCTCAAGCAGCTGTAACTAAGGTTTCTCGTTTTGTAGGGTTGATTTGGTGACGCAATGGCCTCGAAACTGAGAATGAAATCGAATAAGGTAGGCCTCCGCAGCGGGAGAGCTACAAATTACCCTTCATCTTCCACCACATCTTCCTCAAAGCAGTGCCTGGATACATCCGTTGATGGTCAGAGCTCGCCTGCTTCTTCTTCAGCTCGGAGTAAACCCCAATCTGAAGCTTTACCTCTGGAGACGGGGAGATTGAAGGAGAATGTCACAGTGACTGTTCGGTTTCGGCCACTTAGGTTCGTTTACTTCTCTCCAGTTGGGATTTACTAATTACTGAACTGTTTATAGACAACCAACTAACTGCTTGTTTCTGCTTGTCTAGCCCGAGGGAAATTCGTCAAGGTGAGGAGATTGCATGGTACGCTGATGGAGAAACAATTGTGCGGAATGAGCATAATCCTTCTATAGCCTATGCATACGGTGAGTTTTATAGGAATGTTACTATATTGAAGTAATATTCATCGACTTGTCTATAAATGATTTAAGGAATATTCATCGACTTATAGAGAGGTCTTCTTAAGAGGAGGTACCAATTGAGAATGTTACGAAATCTCTCTATAGTTAAGTTATCATGATGATCAGAATATCTTGTCGTTTTAAATAACTATTATTGCACTTCATTTCTTAGGTTGAGCAAACAATACTTAAAATCTTTGATCACAGGGCCAATTGTGCAAATCATTTCCTAGTGATCGCTTTTCCGTTGTAGGTTTAGTAGAATATATTTTTGAATAGTACATAGTTTTAAGTTAGCCTCTCGATAAGCTAGAGAAAATTTCTGCTACAGGTTCTTGGTGAATGAAGCAATTTGCTATCAAAGTTCTAATGACACATGACTGTGTAGCCTAAGAGTGATGTTTGAAAAAAATTTGGTTGATTTGCTACTAGCTTATTGTTGCTTCAGAGAAACATGTTCTCAATTGATGCTTGCATATATTTTTTTAACTGGAACGATTTAATTGTATCCTTGTATGTACTTCCAGATCGAGTTTTTGGTCCCACAACTACAACTCGTCATGTCTACGATGTAGCTGCTCAGCATGTTGTTAGTGGTGCTATGGAAGGGGTCAACGGTATGCGCAAACATCCGTGAATTTAACATTTTGTTCGATCAGGTTTTACCCATTGAAATATACAATGCTCTTAAGTTACCGTTTTGCTGGTAGGTGTCATATTTAGCCAGGTTATTATATAAGATAGTATCGAAGCGAGAGATCTGCTGCTAGAATAGTCATTTTGATGAAGAATCATCGTAATAAAACTTCATAAGAAGCGTGAGTCATAAATAAAACTTGATAAAAAGGTTCAGGGTCCGGGGACTTTGTGATCTGTGCCATCCTGGCATTTGTGGTTATATTATAGTCTTTCTCACTATGTTCTTTTGCTTGACCAATGGCTTAGTAATATATCTTTTCTATTAGTTAGACTATATTATGTTTGTGAAGGTTGTCTTCATCCTTTTCTCTTCTTCGTCTTATTCTTTTTGTAGGAACTATTTTTGCTTATGGTGTTACAAGCAGTGGCAAGACTCACACTATGCATGTGAGATAATCATTCTTCATCCAAATTTATTTTTTAGTCTTTATCATCTCAATTTTTATATTGCCACTAGTAGGTCATAGTTGCCCAATTTGTGATTTGGTTGTTGTTGTTGTTGCTTTGGAAAATTGTTCTTGTTCTTAAAAATTGATCAAACAAATTCTCATATTAAAGGTTGGGATGATTCCTGGTTTGAACCCAGGGTGGATTACGCATTTTAAGAAAATTGAGTTAGACTTGTACATTTTTGGCATAGAGGGTATGGATTTGCACTTGGTCATACAACAATAGATGTCTTGGCATGTTGATGAATCTTTTCTGTACTATACTTGCTTATTTTGTCCCTGCTTTTGTAAATTAGTCAGCATTCTCTTGGTGAACTATTAATGATCTGTTCACCATTTCATTAAAAAATAACAATAAGGATTTCTTTGTCAGACTTTTCATAAATACAATGCTTTTATGAGGCTATGGCTATTGGCTATATTAGGATAGATTAACACGGGGATATAGGTCTAAATTTGATAGAACGGTAAATCCAACAGTAAAGAGTTCCCGTGGAATGATTTGTCCTAATCTTCCTTGTAGACTGTAGCGTCATATTTTTGTACTGGATGGTTCTTAACAATACTGAAGCATATAATTCATATCTCATTAAAGAAACCTTCATGTTAATAGGTTAGGAAGTTGGATTGTCTCCATCTAATAAATGGAGACATGGTTGGATGAAGTTAGCCTCATGAATGGCGAAGAGTTGTTAGGTCTTAAAGCTTCCTACACGAACTTGCTTATGACCAGAAATAGACGAGAATATCTTTAGATATGGTTGTATATTCCAGATGATAATGTTGTTATCTAAACTTTTTGTCTCTCCTTGGGAAGCTGTGCGTTATTCTTTAAGCTATATGATTTAAAGCTTATTAAGTGGCTAATAGATCTTGGTGTATATATATATACAGGGTGATCAAAGATCTCCTGGGATCATACCCCTTGCTGTGAAAGATGCTTTTAGTATAATACAGGAGGTACTTCATGTAGAATTCTTCACCTTTTACAACTTCACATCTCATCAGCATTTGGAATAATTCTCATTAAATTTTATTTTGTGTAGACTCCAAACCGGGAATTTCTTCTTCGTTTATCCTACTTAGAGATTTATAATGAGGTGAGGTTGTTTGATCCACTGAAAAGTTCTCAATGGTGATTCTTGTGACAAATTAGTTCTGTTGCAAAGCTTGAGTTACTTTCTATCGTACTGAAGGCAAACTGTAACAGTTTGAAATTTCATCCCTTGTAGGTTGTCAATGACTTGCTAAATCCAGCAGGGCAAAATTTGAGAATTAGAGAGGATGCTCAGGTAGTTCACTCACTTCTTCTGTCATATTAGAGAGTATACTTGTTTCCTTAGATATTTGACTACGATTACAATTCAAATCCATAGTTCTCTGATGTGAAGGAAGTTAAAATTATACAATTTTTTGCTTACTTAAAGGAGCCTCTGGTTTGTACTTTATATTTTTCACTGTTTCTTACTTACTCTTGTATGCTTAAAATATCGGCACATATTATGTCAGGGAACATATGTTGAAGGAGTAACAGAGGAGGTTGTGTTGTCACCTGCTCACGCCCTTTCTTTGATAGCAGCTGGAGAAGGTAAGAAGTCTAGTTACCCTCCATAAGAAGCAGTTGCTCATACTTATTTACGCAGAATGTTACTATAAATTCTCTTTTAGAACGTAGATCTCTTAAATTTAGCTAGAGCCAAGAACTTGAACATACCAAACATGAACTTGGAACTTAATTTTCTTGTTTAAAGAAGTTTATGTTCCTTGATGCAATATAATTTTTGGAAACAGAGCACAGGCATGTTGGTTCCACAAACTTCAACTTACAAAGCAGCCGAAGCCATACAATTTTTACACTTGTAAGTTTTCTTTGGCCGTGTAAACCACTAAACCTGCTTCAAGATAATAACTTAACGAAACTATTTATTGATCTTCTCTTATCCAATTTGAGGATGTATTTATGCAGAACATTCTTTTGTTAGGCAAGTTTTTGTGTATGCTGCTACTTTATATTAGAGATCAGCGTGTAAAATTTATTCTCATCCCCTTGTCTCCGCTGCAGATAGAACTGGAATGCCATTCTTTTGTTGTTTTCTGACATGCCTACAGTTACGTCTCTTTATATGTTAATGGACCCCATCAAATTCTGATGTCTGTTTATCTGGTCAAATTTTCTTGTCATATGATATGGTGGTCACTGTTCAAGTTACTTCTAAAAAGACCTGTAAGAGTAGTATCTCTGGCCGAACTGTTTATAGTCTGACTACCACCCATAGGAATACAATCCTACTGATGCTATGAATTTCTTTATCTATGTACTGTCATCGTGGCACCTCAATTCTCTTTTGCTATTATTAGATAGCTATTTGGATTATATATTTGTCTTGTAGGGCTTATTGCATGTTGACCCTGCAATAATTTTAGAACAAATTCTTCTTCTTATGTGTCCTGAATATTATTTGTTGTTACAGACAATTGAGAGTAGTCCGTGTGGTGAAAATTGTGAAGGGGAAGCAGTGACTTTGTCACAACTGGTAATCTCTTAGTTTTCATGTTGTTTTCAATGTGGACTATATATTTGAAGTCAGCAACTTTTATTATGTATCTTTAGGTTCAATCCATAACTTTTCACGTGTTTGACTTGTATATGCAGAACCTCATCGATCTGGCAGGTTCTGAAAGCTCCAAGGTGGAAACTACTGGCGCAAGGAGGAGGGAAGGTTCATACATTAATAAAAGCCTGCTAACTCTTGGAACAGTAAGGCTATATATAATCATAATTGATTCCAAAATTCTGTTTCTCAATCAATTTAGTACTTGATGATCGAAAATCAACTTTATGGTTAGCAACCTCCGTGGGTCTGTGAATTTCATGCAAGTCCCTCCTCCCTATTATCAAATGTCCTAACAAGAAGTACCTGATGGGTCTTTCTGTATCAGCTAAGTGATGTTATCTCCTTACGTTGTGGCAGGTTATATCAAAGTTAACTGATGGAAGGGCAGCTCACATACCATACAGGGACTCCAAACTGACAAGGCTTCTTCAGTCTTCTCTGAGCGGTCATGGGCGTGTATCGGTAACTATGTGATATTCAAAGTACGTTGCTGCTTCAAGGATAGAGTTTATGCTGTAACTCATGTATATCTTGTTTCCATGAAAATCCAGCTTATTTGCACTGTCACTCCTTCCTCCAGCAATACTGAGGAGACACATAATACGTTGAAGTTTGCTCATCGTTCCAAACATATTGAAATTCAGACAGCACAAAACAAGGTAGTTGAGGGTTTGTTCATAGTGGTAGCATTTTCAGGATCCTATTAACTCTTGTATTACTTTTGCAGATTATTGATGAGAAGTCACTGATAAAAAAGTACCAAAATGAGATACGTCGATTAAAAGAAGAGTTAGAACAGCTTAAACGTGCTGTTGTCCCAACTCCTCAGATTAAAGATTGTGGAGGAGATAATCTTGTGGTTATAAAACAAAAGGTACTCATCTAAATCCTGATTGCTTCTTTCTCATGATAGAATTTCCTGAGATTAGGAATGTTACACCTGGTTCCTTTATCAGTCCGTGATTATTCTAATCTTTATTATACAAATAGTCCTTATTATATGATCTACCAGTAAAATCTATCCTCTTTACAACAACCATAAAAAAAAAGACATTAATTACCATTATCAAAAGCTAAACTTAATTCATTTACATATTTAGAATTTTCTCCAGGGCAAAACTGTGTGTAACCTTAGTATCTTTTCTGTTGTTGGGCCGAGGTCAAACTTCCATGGTCCACGACTGATGGTCGTATGGTGTCATTCTCAACAGTTGTCTACCTTGGGTTTGACTCAACTTTGACAGATTTTACAAATCATGGACCTTGCCTAAAGACGTGACGCCTAAGAATTAAGCTCATAAATCCTTCCTTGCTCTTAATATTCGATCAGTTTACCATCCATACATTAGTTTAGATAGTATTGCTTACCTGAAAAGAGGAAGTTGGAATATTTGAAGTCCCATGACATTTCCTTTCTTGCTCTTCGATTTGATGCATGAAGCTAGAAGATGGTCAAAGTAAGCTACTACAGTCCAGATTGGAGCAAGAAGAGGAAGCTAAAGCTGCTTTACTGAGCAGAATACAACGGCTGACAAAATTGATCTTGGTTTCGACAAAGGATTCACCGTCAGCCAGATTTTCCCATCGTCCTGGTCTTAGGCGAAGACATTCTTTTGGGGAGGAAGAGGTGTGACTTAGTTCTTACCAATGCCATTCTCAAAATTCTGTATCTTATGGTGTTTCTAGCGTAGTAGCATGTGGGCTGTGGTTTTGGTTTTACCCAAATGTTCTGTTCTGCAACTTTTCATTTCCTTCTGTGCGGCTTATATTGTTACTCAATTCTACAGCTTGCGTATCTTCCTTATAAAAGGCGGGACTTGATATTAGATGATGAAAACATCGATGTGTTTGTTTCCCGCGAGGGGAATATTGAAACAATAGAACATGTCCATAAGGAGGAAAAGAAGAGCAAGAAACATGGTTTGCTGGACTGGTTAAAGCCAAAAGTACGTATTTTTCTACTTTTATTAAAATCTTTATATTTTGGTTACATAGCGTTTTAAAGATAATGCATAATCTGATCCTGGTCATTTACTCTGTGACCTGTTGAATCTCACTTCATTTTCTTTTTCACAGAAACGAGATGGCAGCTTGGGGACTGCGGTGACTAGCAGTGACAAATCTAGCGGAGTAAAATCTGTTAGCAGCACCCCTTCAACTCCGCAAGGAGAAAAGAGCAACATTCAGACAGAGTCAAGGCATACACATTCTCAAGTAACTGTAAGTTCTCCTTCTGCTGAATTTTTCACCGAGGCTCGAGAGGATTCAGATGTTCGTGAGGACAACTTCTTGGGACAAGAAACACCTCTGGTAAGCCATCTGCTTGCCTTCTTGCAGGAATGAATTGAGGAAAAATATTCAGCATTTAGAAAATGATGCTTCATTCAATTGGAATTTCCTTGGGAGAACTGATCCTTAATGGCAATTGGAAGTCGTATTTATAGCTTCTATGTTAAAATTGTAATAAAATGACGCGACTCTTAAGAGCCAAGTTGGTCTTACATTAGTTTCTTGAGAGTCATTGTTCAAGTGGAAAGGTCAACTACTGTAAGCTTATTCATATATTTTGGTTTTGGTTTTCCAGAGTAGTATAAAATCGATTGATCAAATTGAACTTTTGAGGGAGCAGCAGAAGATATTGTCAGGAGAATTAGCATTCCAGACAGGTGCTTTGAAGAGGTTAATGGACGAGGCTGCTAGAAACCCTCAAGAGGAGCAAATTCAAGTAAGTTATATATCTGTAATCAGGAAAGTTGATCCTCTTCGTGGCAGTCTATCAACCACTGAAAACTTCCATTTCATCAGACGGTCATTTTGTATCCTTTATTTTTATTCTTATTTCGATTGGATGTGACTAAGAAATATTCATGTTGATATTCCATGGGATTAAGGTGGACATGAGGAAGCTAAATGATGACATTAAAGTGAAGGGCGAACAAATAGCTTCACTGGAAAAGCAAATTACCATCTTTTCACAGAAGAAGATGGATCAAGATGAAACATCCCAGGCAGGTTTTTTGCTCATTCAAGATGAATCGAAGTTTTTGTTCAACATTCTGGTCTCATAATATGTTTATCTCTGGTACAGTCTATTGCTGATCTAATGGAACAATTGAATGAGAAGGCCTTTGAATTAGAGGTAAACAAAAAGTGATGATTTCAGATTCATATATCAAAAATAACTTTTCCATTAAAAATCTAACGAATAAATTGTCGGGATAGGTTAAAACTGCAGATCATCGTATAATCCAAGAGCAGTTGAACCAAAAGGTACTCCAAGTTTATATCTTATATCTACGCAGCTTTCGTGAACTCTCCCCTCTTGATATGTTTAAACTAACACTTAGGGTGTTGTCTCAGATCAATGAATGTGAAGAACTGCAAAAAACAGTTATTTCACTGAAGCAAGAGCTCTCGGATGCACTTGAATTGAATAACTTCAACCCAGAAAACAGTTTCTCGAACCTATTTTCTGCAACAAAATGTGAAGTGTTGTCATCAGCTGCTGCAAGCGAAGGATTGCTACAGGAACAGGTTAGTTCTTCTTCCAAATTTACTTAAAAGATTATTGGCTATCTTCATAAACTGAGCTAAAAGAAGCAAAATAATTTCTTTGTAGGCAACTGAGATCCAAGAACTGAAACAGAAATTAACGGATTTAACCGAGTCCAACCACCACCTAGAAGCACGGAACCATAAACTAGCAGAAGACAGCTCCTACGCTAAAGGGCTCGCCTCAGCAGCAGCAGTGGAGCTCAAGGCGCTGTCAGAAGAAGTTGCCAAGCTCATGAATCAGAACGAGAAATTAAATGCTGAGCTGGCAGCTTCCAAGACCTCACCCTCGTCCGTGCGTAGAATCAGTAGTAGCTTAAGGAATGGGAAGAGGGAGAATAACAGCCATACACATGCAAACAAGCGGCAAGACCCCCCACCCGTTGATCTGAAGAGAGAGCTCGCTGTGATTCGTGAAAGAGAGATGGCTTATGAGTCTGCCCTTGCGGAGAGAGACGAGAGGGAGTCTGAATTGCAGAAGACAGTGGAGGAGTCGAAGCAGCGAGAGGCTTACCTTGAGAACGAACTAGCCAACATGTGGGTTCAGGTGGCTAAGTTGAAGAAGTCTAATGCAGCAGAAGATACGGATGTTTCCGAAAGAGATGGATTCGATTGAGAATTTGAGAGTAGGGTGTGTATTGGATGGATTGTATTTCTCGTGTGTATATAGGAATGGATTTGTGAGAGTTTTTTTGTTTGCCATATTCATCTAATTTGATTTGTGTAGAGGCTTGATGAGTCGTGATGCTAATTAGTTTCCAATTTGGTGTCTTGTTTGTAATATCAAGAAGAGGTGTTTGAAGATAATTAACATGCTTGGTGTATTTCCAAATGGGATATGTCTAGTCTGAACTTTTTTAGGGTTTAATAAAATGAAACTTTAGGGAAATTTAAAAAACAAAACTGAAGATTTAAGGAGGAAAGTAATAGCTTTTCCTTATTTTTGCATTTTAAAGGGATCAGTAGTCTTATTATTATTCTTTTGGTAAGATGAGTACCCTTATTTTCAGGTTTGGCTGGTTATTCCAGAAATTAAATTACAGAGAAAAAAGTGAATGAACGTTTCCTAGTAAATATACGTTACTCACCACCCCCCTCTCTCAAATGACTGGACTTTTGTCTTTTTTTCTTGATGAAATTAATACAGACCTGAAATTAAAGAGAATACAAACCTTATTATTTTTTAAAAAAAAATCTTATATCCGGTGCGGTACAGTGGATTGTTAGCTCATTCCCAAAACTAAGACGAGAGATCTGATATCATTTTTTGAATGGATTATCATGTGATTCGTGAATGCGTGGTGCACCGGGTGCATGCTGTTTTTATCCATCTAAACCATGCAAACCCTTGACATTTGACAGGTTTCATGCATTCGCCTGAAATTCATTATCTCTCAACACCTCCTTTCTCATTAATCCCTTTATAAGACTTCCTTGTTATCCCTTCCATCTCAAACCCATCTTTCTCTCCTTCACTCTCCCAGGAATGGATGCTGGTGGTGCAAAGCAGAGAGGAGGCCCAAGCAGGAGGCCGATCCAGACATCCATCGGCGATCGCGAAGATCCCCGATCTTTTAGCTGCCCTTATTGCCCTAGAAAATTCTCTTCCTTGCAGGCAGTTGGAGGACACCAAAGCGCTCACAAAAGAGAACGCTACTTAGCTGCTAAGGGCATTTTCAGCAACCCCCAGCAGACGAAACAGCATGTTATTTCTGCAGCAAACCCTCCCATGGCCATGGCAGTAGCCCCAGCCCCGCCCCTCTTCACCCGCTTTCTCCTCCCTGAGATTTTTCACAGAGATGTGCTTCCACTGAGGCCTCCTGTGCCCAAAAAAAACAAGGAGAAGAAGGTGCCAGGAGAACCGAAGAAGAAGAAGAGGCAGTGCCTTTGCGGAATGTATCTTCCTGTCGGAAGCGACAGCTTCTCCGACCATGAAACAACTGAGGAGAAGGAAGATGATAGGGACGACGGGGACGATAGTGATTGTATCTCAACTGCGAATACTGCAGATCTATCGAATCTGGACTTAGAGTTGAGGATTTGAGACATATACACAACAGGTTGACCGAAAAGTGATAGTGAATATTTTATTTAGTGTCTTTAATGTTGAAAGGTAGGATCCTAAATCCTAATTGATTATCTCCTCTTTTTTTTTTTTTTTTTTTTTTTTTTCTATAGTAATAATTAAGGTTAGTTGGTTTAAGGAAGATGGTTACTGGTATTTGAAATTTATCTCAGTAGTTAGTTTAAGGATAAACATATATATTATAATAATAGTACTTAATATTGTAACATATATATAAGTAAGCCTATTTTCAGAATGTATGTGAAGGTATTTGTATTTACATTTTATAGATAATTGTCCATTTGGTCAATTATATTTATGAATATTAATGTTTGGTTAAAAGTTAAAAACATGTGTACACATGTTTTTAACTTTTAACCAAACATTAATATTCATGTGTTTAGATATTTATATATATATATATATATTTGAAAATATTATACTATTGGTCAAATCAACATAAACTATACATATATATAAAAGAGAAGGAAAATAAATGTATCAAGGTACAAAACTGAATCACATTTTTTTTCTTCTGTAAATCAGAAAACGGGAGAGATGCATGACACAATAGGGTGCCACTGCCACCTGCATGTTACGTATAAGAGGAGTAGACTGATACCACATGCATGGTCCGGGTGCATCAACATGCTTCAACCAAGAGAACATGAACATAGTCTCAGCCCTATAGGCCGGATTCACCTGGCCAAGGCCTTAGTCACCATGGCTCGTAGCTATATTATTATTAATATTATAATGCTTCTAAGTCCGAACAATTATATTAGATTCATAATTTAATTTGTTATATTTAGTTAGAAATAGTTTTTTTTTACTTATACGAATTTTAAATTATTTATTTTTATTTGATATTAATATTTTCATGATTATGTACTATATATATATATATATAGTTAAATACCAAATAGCTACATGAACTTTGGATGTTTTGCAACGAGCTACCTGAATTTTGAAAATTCAAAATTGGCTACTTTAACTTTGAAAAATGTGCAAATATCTATCTCCGTCCAATTTATGACGAATTTCCAACGAATTTCCGACGAATTTCTGTCAACAGTTGACGAAAATTTGAACGGAAATAGCTATTTGCACATTTTTCAAAGTTGAGGTATCCCGTTTTGAATTTTCAAAATTTAGGTAGCTCGTTGCAAAACGTTCAAAATTTAGGTAGCTCCTTGGTATTTAACCATTATATATATATATATATATATAATAGGACAAATATTGAGAACGTGAGGTTAGCAACTACTTCCTGAATAAGTTTTTGAGCGAAATTAGCTTATGTGATAAAGTTCAGGGTTCTATGTGCAATTTTACCCATCTTTTTTACCTTCCTACGTTTTGGGCCATGTTCTGGAGTTTTCCATTCTCCTCTCCTTTTTCTTCCATTTTCGTTCCTTCCACTCTTCAGCCGCCGTAACCCTAATCTCCCCCTCTTGCAAGTCCACCTCCATTGCAAACTTCACTTTTTGACATTCAATCAGAGAATCGCAGCGGTCTAGTTTTAGTAGTTCCGGTTCTGTGGATCCATGGCTAAGTACGGCGAAGGCGACAAGCGATGGATCGTGGAGGACCGCCCCGACGGTACCAACGTCCACAATTGGCACTGGTCGGAGACGGATTGTCTCGAGTGGTCGCGCAACTTACTGTCGAAGCAACTCTCGAATCTGACAGTCCTTGACGGAGAGGGCAACCTTCACGTCAGCATCAAGAAGGTTGAGAAGGTCGAGGGTGAGGCCTACGTTAATATCCGGAAGGGTAAGATTATCCCTGGATATGAACTCAATATGTCGCTCTCTTGGCAAGGAGAGGCTAAGGATTCCGATGGCAAGTCTCTGCTCAAGGTCGACGGTACGGTGGAGCTCCCGTACATCTCCGATGAGAACGCAGATGAGGACCCGGAGGTTAGGATCTACGTCAAGGATGAGGGTCCGGTTGGGCGTAGGTTGAAGGAGGCGATGGTGAGGCGAGGTAAGCCGCTTATTTTGGAGAAAGTTAGGGATTATGTCCAGATCATGGCCAGAGGTGGGCCTGCGCAGGATGATCTGGAGGCAAAGAAGGTCGCACCTAAGAGCCAGGCTGCTTCGAATTCGGCAGCGAAGAAGGAAGCTGCTCCTGCTCCGCCCATTGTGAAGAAGGAATCGAAGAAGGGGTGTAAAACTATAAGCATGACGGAGAAGTTCAGTTGTAGAGCTAGGGATATGTTTGAGATTCTGATGGACGAGAATCGATGGAAGGGGTTTACACAAAGCAATGCCAGAATAAGCAAGGAAGTTGGTGGAGAGTTCTTCATCTTCGATGGGTCTGTTACTGGAACCAATGTGGAGTTACAGGAAGCGAAATTGATTGTGCAGAAGTGGAGGTTCGGGAGCTGGCCCGATGGTGCTTACTCCACTGTAAGTTGAAAACTCAATCTTTTATGAGAATTATCACTATTATAGTTAAAAACTCAAACTTTACTGAGAAAGCAGCATAGATTGCACTGAAGTCTTGGAGCTAAGTAGCTTAATGGTGTTCATGACGAATGCTGGTGCAGGTGAGACTCGTTCTTGACGAGCCAGAGCCAGGTCTAACCATTGTAAAACTCACTCATACTGATGTTCCTGAAGAGGACAGGTTAGCTTTTGTTAGGTTGATTCCACAAGATTGGATTGGATGTGTTGCTGAATTGTTTGTTGATTTTTATGGTATTGCCCTAATGTAGATATGGAAATGCAACGGTCGTGGAGAACACGGAGAGAGGATGGCGCGATCTGATCTTCCACAAGATTCGTGCAGTTTTCGGTTTTGGAATATGATGCGGATAATAAAGTTGAATTATGAAAATGATGTACCCAAAAGTGTATTTTTTTACAATCTCTACGGATCATCACCATCATCAATAATTAATAACATTAAAAGCTGCATTCTGTTTGTCTGGATCATACAGTATTGTCATCCTTTCTGTGATATCCTTTGCTATTGTATTGTGGAATGAATTTGATGCTGCTAAATCAATGTATATTAAGATGATTTTGACTTGGCTTGACCATCGTCCTTTTACAGCACCCGGTCATGGTCGGTTGGATGCCCTCGCCATATTGATAAAAAAGACCGGCCCGAGAGGGCCGACTAGGACCAAGACCGAGCGGGTGTTTTTTTATTCAAGGTCGGACTCGGTCTCTGGTTTTCCCCCCAAAGCCCTACTAGAATCGGACCAGACCGACCTTGAAGAAAACCCTTGAAATTCATGGTGTAATCCTTAAAACACTAGTAATTCATGATCTTGAAGCATTCAACAACCGTTGGATCGGTTCCATAAAGGAAGTGCGACGGAATACAAAAAGCAAGCGAGTTCAAGATAAAAATTTTGGTATTTTTTTTACCAGAAATTTCGGTTCAAGATCGAAATCAGCCTGAATCAAGCAAAATCGACTTGGGTAGACTTTTTTGATCAAAGTCGGTCTCAGTCCTCCAGATGACAAGATCAAATTTTCGGTCTCGATACTACCTCCAAAATTAGTCCGCCCATGATCAGCCCTACCATTTAGGGTCTCGTACAATTAAGTTAACATTCAAGAATTTATAGATTTGTGAATAAGTATTCATGTATACTATTTTATAAGATTATTTGTTTTTAAGATATTATAAAATAGTCTTTACATAGATATTTAATACTTGGATTAAGTTTTAGTAAATAGCATCCCTATGTTGTCGGTCGGTCATATTCATTGTTATATATATATATATATATATATATATAAGTATGTATTCTAATCTAAATGCAGTTGGGTAGGCTTGTTTATGAACCGGTTCTGGGTCGAACCGGTTCTGGGTCGAACCGGTTCTGAACTGAACTGGTCTGGTTTGAAAAAAATCAGTACATTTCTCTGTTTCTAAAAAACTGGTCTGGTTTAAGGAAAAAAGAACTGGTCTGGTTCGAACCGATTCAGAACCGGTTCGAACTGTTCTGGTCTGTTTTTTTTAATAACAATTTTGGTTCGGAAATAATTCGGTTCAAACCGAACCTAAACCGGCTGAAAATCCTGTCCAACACACTGAACCGTCTAAAAAAATACTGAACCAAATGAAAAATACTGAACCGGCTGAAAAAACACTGAACCAACTGAAAAATACACTGAACCGACTGAAAAACACACTGAACCGATTGAAAATCTGTTCCACAACCGACTAAAATCCTGTCCAACATCAACATACGAGAGTCCAATATATCTCTAGGTTTGGTTTATTGAAGACATCTCTAGGTTTAGTTGATTTTGCTTCAAACCGGTTCTAAAATTATATAGGTTTAAAGTGGTTTGATTTAAATTTAAGTATAAACCAGTATCAAAAAACGAGTCGAGTCGAACCGATTCGAACTGCTTTTTTGGTACTATTTTGAACTGTTCTATTTGAAGGCAAAAAACACTGGTCTGGTTTTGGAACTAGTTCGGCCGAACCGGTTCGAACCAAACCAGTTCCAGACCAGACCAGACCAGTTCGCCCGAACCGGTTTATTTGGCCAAGCCTACAGTTGGGGTACTTGGATTATCTGTCGCAATAGATGAAGAAAGTGACACGTGTAAAGTCTACTGTGCTACAGGAAAGGGAGGAATCAACAAGGGCCCACGCGCTCCCTTATTTATTTCCATTTTGACAAAATCACGCGCTCCGTTATTTTCTCTGATTAATTTATTATTATTATAATAATAATGGAAAGAAAAAATGGAACCGGTGGGAAGTGGAAAAGCGAACAAGTGAATTAAATGCAGAATTCGACCAAAAAAAATTAAATGCAGAAGGGGCATTTAGGAAACTCATCAAATTGGGGTATTTTCAGCTATGCCACTACTCTCTCGACAAACTGATCAATTTCTATTTTCTCCTATATTTTAATCCTGAAATTAAACTTAATAAGGTTATGCTATTTTCTTAAATACAACCGGGCAGAACTTTATTTTCCTAAATAAAAATAAAAATCATTGTTTAGTTGACTTTATCTAACTATATATCTATGCATCTACAGCGTAGATAACTAGCTACATACTACATACTGCTCTACCTAGTGGCATTGTTGAAATTATGGAAAATAGTAAGGTCAAAGACAGAAGCATCTTCAATAATCTAATAAAAAATAACATTATTTTCCTTACCAACTCAACTCAAAGTGACCATCGTCATCGTCGTCCACTGTAAACTCAAACTCCACTCTTCTTAATCATCATTCCACTTCTCTCTCTATCAAACCATTACGCTCTTGTCTCTCCCTTGTCCTATCTGCCTACGACGGACAAGATATAGGGGACGGGACGACGCTCATCCATGGCGGATCAGGTGAAGACACTCCCCGTCGGTGGGTGCACTCTCTTTTCGGACCTCATGAGTCTCTTCTCCATCCTCCGCACGCGGCGGACAGTGGCCTTCGTGTACGGCTTCATGGTCGCCTTCGTTGTCCTCACTATTTTCCTAGCCTTCAACCCTTCTGCTGATGCGTCCTCTCCATGGTTCACCAACATATTTACGGCCTCCGCTACCACTGACTCCGACAGATCTCACTTCTCCTCCATTATCTCCTACTTCTTCCCTAGCAGTTCCACTTCTCATAATGGATCTGACAGCGGCGCGTTGAAGCAACTCCAAACCTACGCGCCACCTCATTTGCTGAATGCTCCGTCTAGATCGAACGACACGGCGGTTCATCTCCTCCCAGTGAAGAACGACACCCGGACTCCATTTGCTTATGATAAATCGACGAAGAAGGAGACGAACACTACCCAAATCCCACCAGAAGCGGCTACACCGACGAACATTACCCAGATTCTGCCGACACAAAACCAAAGCAGTTCCGCCGCCGTATACGCTCCTCTAGCGAAGAACAACACTTCGAAACAAGTGACTGTTCCCGACAAGGGAGTTCAGAATTACACGTCGTCTCTGTCGAAGCAGGGAAACAAGACCGTTGCTGCCGGTGCGGTTTCGCCGGAGCAGAAGATTAAAAAACTGATCGATTCTTTGGTGAACTGCGACTTCTTTGATGGACAGTGGGTGAAAGATGAATCATACCCTCTTTACAAACCAGGGTCCTGCTCTTTGATCGATGATCAGTTTAACTGCATACGAAACGGCAGACCCGATACCGATTTCCATAAATACAGATGGAAGCCGAATGGATGTGATCTTCCAAGGTACATGACATTCATGATCTGTATTTATGGTAGCTTAAATTGGATCTTTTTTTGAAGCAATCTTTCTATATTTATATGCCATGTAGCTGTTACTATCTCGATCTGCTATCATTGACAAACGTTCTTCAGGTTGAATGCAAGCCATATGCTTGATATGTTACGAGGAAAGCGCCTCGTATTTGTCGGCGACTCACTGAATCGGAACATGTGGGAGTCTCTGGTCTGCATGCTGAGGAACTCAGTGAAGGATCAACGCAAGGTGTACGAAGCCAATGGAAGGGATCATTTCAGGGGTGAAGCTTCCTATTCTTTCATATTTAAGGTAAGGTTTCGGTCTGTCTGCTCCTTAAAAATGTCTGCTTTTGGTTGGTGTTGGATTCTAGTGTCTGCGTGCTCCAAAACTCTTGTCTCGTGGCGAAGGAAATCTCGGGCAGTGCCTTTGTTTCCCATCGGCTTAAATGAGCTGGAGTTTGTTTATGAATAAGTGTAAGTTATGAAAATGCTGTGGCATTAGCCTGAAATAAAGAGGGGTGAAGGTATTATGCCTTCACCCTTAACTTAACTTGACTTGTGTTGTGATTTGACCCCATTTATACTAGGTGACATCTGGCTGAGTGGGGTGATCTTGAATAGTGTGCTGCCTAGTGTTTTGTGCTTAGTGAGATTGAACCTCGAGTCCTGAACTTGTCAGAATGGGGAGTATTCCTTGATGACCCCCCTAACGGCGCACCCTTAATAGCGCGCTCCTAGCCGATGGGCTTCGTTTTTGGGCCTGTGACCTCCTTTACCGAGGCCCAAAAGGCCAGGATCCATCTGTTGTTAGTGTTTGTTCTCATAGGATGTATTGATTGATTTATAGGATTATGATTGCACTGTTGAGTTCTTTGTGTCTCCCTTTTTGGTTCGGGAATGGGAGATGCACGACAAGAACGGGACTCACGAGACCCTTCGTCTTGATCTAGTGGGACAGTCATGCAGTCAATACAAAGATGCCGATATTCTTGTGTTCAACACTGGTCATTGGTGGACTCATGCTAAGACTTCAAAAGGGTAAGTTTTTACTATTCACTTCAGTTCAAAACGATCAATTTTATTGAATTATGGATCATTTTCTAAATCATTGCAGAAAGGATTACTATCAAGAAGGAAGCCATGTGTACAACGAGCTCAATGTGGTCGAAGCATTCAGGAAAGCTCTCACGACATGGGCTAGATGGGTCGACGCCAATGTCAATCCTAAGAAGTCACTTGTGTTCTTCAGAGGATACTCCGAGTCGCACTTTAGGTATATACATATATATATATGGGTTAAATAGCAAATAGCTATCCGAACTTTGGACGTTTTACAAATAGTTACCCGAACTTTGAATTTAAAAAATGACTACATAAACTTTGGACGAAAGTGCAAATAGCTACATTCGTTAAATTTTATGTTACATATGGACGGAAAATGACGTGAGAGTACATGATTGGTCCATAATTTTAAAAATTATATCATGATTGGTCCATAATTTTAAAAACTATATTATTTAAAAAAAAATGAGAAAAAACTAGAAAATTAATAGAAAAAATAAGAGTTTTTAATATAATATTTTATTAAAAAATATTAAAAAAAAACTAATCATTTATTTTTATTTCATATTTTGAATAAAAATATTAACTCTTATTTTCTATTATTTTTTAGTATTTTAAAACAATAATATAGTTTTTATAATTATGGATCAATCATGTGCTAGCACGTCATTTTTCGTCCATATTCGAAAGCTCACCCCTAAACCCTAATCAAATGCTTCATCAGTTTTTTATACCAAAATATTAGAAGAGCATTGAAACCATTAGTTGATATTGTTCCGACCTGATTTGTTTCTGCAGTGGAGGTCAGTGGAACTCAGGCGGCGCCTGTGACCACGAGGTCCAACCCATCAACAACGACACTTACCTTCGCAGTTACCCCCCGAAAATGAAGGTCCTGGAGAGGGTTTTGAAGGGTATGAAGACTCACGTCTCGTACCTCAACATCACGAGAATGACGGATTACAGAAAAGACGGCCATCCCTCCATTTACCGTAAGCAGCAGGTACCTGAAGCAGAGAGTAAGTCTCCCTTGAGGTTTCAGGACTGCAGCCATTGGTGTCTTCCTGGTGTCCCTGATGCATGGAACGAGATCCTATATGGTCAGCTCATTGTTAGACTGTATCAGCAGCAGCAGAAGCAGAAAAAGTCGTAAATTCGTAGCAGTTGGATCGATCTGCACATACATACAATACAATAGAGAAGAACTGATAGTAAAGAAAGTTTGCTTTTTTCTTTCTTCCTCAACCACCAAAATATATGGGTTTTGTGTTTTCCATGATTTTGAAATTAGTAGATGGAAAAATAAAAAAAGAACAAGATGCCTGCCATCTCTGTAAGTTATATAGAATCTTATTTTTCTCCAAAAATTAAAAATAAAAAGAAGTATATTATAATTTTCTCTGTATTATTTTGGTGCATATTAAGTTATTTCAAATTTTCAATAATAATATATAATTTTTTCCTGAATTAATTAATTTTAGCATGTGATCTCAAAGCATCATTTGCGATCGAAAGCCATTAAAATATGGATATAAATTGTAATATTTAATTTGATATAAGCATGACGTGTCGGAAACCAGAATATCCGGCAGGACTAGGAGTGGAATTGTTGCTGCCGACAGACAATTCTATATGAATGGTATATTTATTCTAAAAGAATTTCAATCTGTTAATTAACTGCTAAATATTCAATTATTATGTTAATTTTTTAAATTCTTGAATAGTTTTCTATAGCATTTCTTAAATTTAGAAAGCTTGTTATAACAACATTCCTTAAAGGAGATTCTATGTGCACTGTGTCACATCATCAAAAATAATATTTCATTAAAATTAAGCACATTTTTCTAAAATTATGAAGCCAAACCCAATGCCTCATGGTCTACCAAGTAGGGGTGACAATTGTGTTGTGTCTAAATATGTCGGGTGTCTAAACGAATAAGTCTTAAACCTGTCTCAACACTTCAAACACAAGCACGACACGATTATTAATCGTGTCTATTTATATAATAGTTGTTTAGACAGAACCCGTTAAGGTCAAACTCATATACAAAGTAATGTCTTCAAAATTCAATATTGAAAAATAAATGTATATTTCAATATTTTATTATTATTATTATATTTAATGTGTCTAAACATGTCATATGTATACACGACACGATTAGACACGATTAGTTAATCGTGTTTATATAGATATTTATAGATCTAAGGTATTTAAACACGATTATTAATCGTTTAGTCTAAACATATAAGAGTTGTTTAGACACAGAATTCGTTAAGGTCAAACTCATATACGCTTTAAAGTAGATTGTGTTGTGTCGTTTAATCGTGTTGTGTCGTTTAATCGTGTCGTGTCAGAAATTGTCCGCCCTACTACCCAGCATCACAACCCAACCCCCCAATGGTAGGGGAAGCATCATCCTCCATAGCCTCCCCTTTCCTTATGTAGGTGTAAACACCAATGTTTCAATCTGTGTTGATGTCACACTCTTTACGACTTACTGGATTCTTTGCATACCAAACATGAATTATCAAAGTGTTGATCCACGACTAGAGTACAAGAAGTTAGGGGGCATCAAAATGAAATCAAACTCAAAGGACACTTAGATCAGTTCTGACTAACAAACTAAACAAAGAAAATGAATTAAAAAGAGAAATAAATAGCTGAATTAGATAGACAGCAACAAAACGAAACGTAGACATGCAATAACTAGTCAAAGATTATACAATACAGTGCACCAAATAAACAGCTTACAGGACAGGAGGGGCTTCATTCTTGGAATCGGACAGACTTCTTAACCTTGGATTTCCAACTGAGGAATCATGGGAAGAAGAAAAAAAGATTACTTTGTCTTTAATGTTGACCTTGCAATGATTACAGAGTTCTAACAACACAGAAAACCATAAACACGGACATCACTTCTACTGTACTACTCAAAGCATTGCATTGTACGAGGAGTTAGATTCAGTTGAAGACAGGATACAGAAACAAATCACGGTTGGAAAAAGTGTAGCAGCTAAATGGATCAGAATCTTGTATACGAACCAAATAAATGCAAACATTGTGGAGAACTGCATCTAGAGCATATATGTGAGATCCATAAAGGGTATCCAAATTAGCATTACTTCAGATATTTGTGTGGTGAAACAGATGGTGGGGTGGGGATCCAACAATAGGCTTACGGTAATATGAATGTGGCAGAAAGAAGATTAGCTCCTCTTCTGCAGATTGTTGCTCTCAAGATAACATTGTTTTATTATTCCCCAAAGATACAGATTTGCAGCCAACTGGTAATTAAGTGGTTTTCAATTCTTCTGGATTGGTCTGTGTATTTGGTGCTCCTTAATGGAATTGGATGTGCATTTGTTTATGGTAAAAGAAAACATTATATATGTATTGATACAAAGAGATATTAGAATGAACACGATGGATGAGCGGAGAAATTTTACTGCAAGACTTCCTTTGCCAGCAACTCACACAAGCAAACATTGCCAAACTGAGGATACTACTACATGAACTGGTATCAACAAATTTCAGATGCCAGACACAAAAAAAAAATATACGAGCTGCATTGGTCTTCCATTGATTGGCAAGTACCGGGAGAGTGCCTAAAGGGTCAGTAATGGATTTTTGAATAATAATAGCTATTAATCACATCAATATTTCTACTGTATCTGGTTGAGGTATGCTATTATCATAGCATATATGGTCCAAAAGGCTGAGGGATCTTAATGAAATCACACCATCATCCACATCAAGTGTAGTTAGCTCCTCATTATTTTAAGTTGGACACAAAACGAGTTTCCATTAAGCTTTTTATTAACTTGCCATGAGACAAACTCACTTATATTGGAATAGCTTGTTTACTTAGTTTTAATGAAACCAAGAATGAAACAAATGTTTTGAGTTTTATTCAGCACAAGGAAATCTTCAAAACCACAAAATATTACTTAAATGACTAGCAAAGATAACTATTCCAAAAGATCAAGCAGAAAAAGAATTGAATAATTACCTGGCTCCGTGCCATAAACTCTCCATCATTCCAGGGTATAACCTAATTACTGGGCATTATTTAGTTTAACCGTCTCCTCCTAGGAGCACGAGAATCTCCGCTATCCAAATCTGAAACCCTTGAAGGGTCGGTTCGTCTCCTGGACGTTGAAGTTGAAAGTGACACCAAGGAATCAATCTCCATTGCTGTGTCCACCTGACTTTCTGAGTTTATAACAGCAGCAATGCTTGAGAAAGAATCTCTGTCATCAACTGGTGGAGGCTCCTGACTTCTCCCTAGTGTGTGATTACGGAAGTATGCCTCAACTAATCTCTCTGCAGTGAGAGCAGATGAAATAGCTGTGTGTCTGTGGGAATGTGATCTTCTAAGTAAATAAGAGTGCAGCCGTCGGTTTTCACCCTCCGAGCTAGCGGTTCCGTTTTGTGCCAAACCAACTGAATCATCTGGTGGCAGAACAGGGTTTTGCTCTCTGGTACGCATAGCTCGGGAGAGTAGAAATCTATCTAGCAAGGAACTAGTTCTTCCTGCTGCTTCACGTCCAGGATCAGAGTCTTGCTGTGGGAGTACATCTCCTGTTAAATCAAATCTACTTCCAAGCCGACGAATCATTTCTTCCATAGGAATGTTAAAAGCAGTTCTTTGTATTGTTTGCCTCAAACTTTCAACACGGCGTGCATGAGGCCTAACAGGTATCTCTAGACTTGGATCTTCCTCAGGTATACGGGCATTATTTCCACGCCCATATATTGGAGTCACATTTTTAGTTGTCACTTCACCCTTGCATACTGGGCATTCCTTCACATCTGCATGAACATGTAACCACTGATAAAGGCATGGCCAACAGAACAAGTGACCACAGCATGTCACAATAGGTTCTCTAGCCAAGTCTAAACAAATATTACAGTCAAAGAAGCTCCCCGCATTGCCAACTCCTTTTACTGTGTCATCCTTTTTGTCTCCCTCTCCCTCTAAAAAACACGTATTGCTCTCACATGTTTTAGTTACATCAGTCGTTCTCTCCTCAGCAGCTGCGCTCCCTTCACCTGCTTGCAGTGCGGTGCCATTACTTGAGTTAACCATTAACTCGTTCAACTCCATGGACATGTTCTGCTGTGCAGGGGGAGGGACTTGCCGCCATCTCCATCGCTGTCGAGCTCTCTGTCTAGCAGCATCTCTAATTCTTCGAATGGGCCCTTCAATCAAGTCATCCAAATTCACAGGCCCGCTCTGCACAACTGGTATCAATCCTGGCTCTGGACTAGGACCCAAATTCAAATCAAGGTTCATTGAATTCGATGTTTCCTCTGCCATTACAAACTGTGCTTCCTCACAAGCTGAACAAACTCCAGATCAAGCACACTTCCTCTATCAAGGAACAATAAAACTGTCAACACATCAGCTTGCCAAACAATTCAACACGCAAAAACTGAACTTGGGTAGAGATTAGATTAGAAAAACCCTAGATTTACAGGATTTCCTCAATTTAGGAGTTGTGTATACTCTGATTACATATTGCTACTTCATTAACTTAGATTAGACGAACAAGCGAACGATGAACCCCAAAGTCAATTCTTTTCGCAAAATCGAAGACGTTTCAAGAGATAGCGAACCCTAATCAAGCCAGAAACCTAGAAACTAGGTCGAGAATCGATTCACAGCGATTTAGACTCCAAAATCCATGGATTCAGAAAACGAATGCTTTATATTCTCCAATTAGACTCGGGAGATGAAAAAATCAAAGCAGAAGAAGACTGCTGAAAGACCTGAATTTAAAGGGGGAGTGTAGAAGATCAGCTCCAGACTCTTCGAGAACTCAGAGGTGGAGCTCATTGAGAAGGCAGTAGCGGTGGTCCTTGGTGAGCTGAGTTAAGTCCCGAGTTGACTCACTGCATCATATTTGATAGTAGATGAGGGAGAGAAACAGAGAAGGGTAATGAGAGAGAGATTTCCGACTTCCGACATACAATGGGCAGAAGGAGGGAGAAGAGGAGTTATCTCCTGTTTTAGCGCCATTGTGGAATATGCCACGTGGACTATCAGGACTGGATTGGAAAGCTGCCGATAGACGAAAGAACACCAATAGTCCATTATATTAGAATTTCTTCTTTTTCCAATCCGTTCCTGGTACCAACATAGATAGATCATCGATCTCCATATCACTTATTAAAAAAAATTACTATCTAAGTTTATTTAATGAGATTTTATTTAAATGTTAATAAATAATATATGTACCCACTCTTAAGAAATAATGTCCTACATTTTTTCTTAATTTTTTTAAATAATTACATTAATTATGTTTAATTTATGTATTGTTTATTTATGTATATTCTAAATATACTGAAATGATTTGAGTTAGAATATCAACATGATTGAATTCGGGACAAAATATAAAATTAAATGTATTTTTTTGTCCCAGGTTAGGTTCCTCATGAGAAAGAAGGCAATTCGATTTTCAACAGTGGATTCGTGGAGCTACAATTGAGTCTAAATCGAGAGTTTTATGTTTGAGTCTGAACCCAGATTAGGTCCCAAAGGTTAGGCGACCTAGTATGAGTTTGGATCAGATCATAAGACCCTGGATTGACGGATTGTGGCTCAATAGGAGCATCAATTTGTCTGAACCGAACCTGATTGGATTCGGTTCAAACCGATTGGGTCTCAATCATGGGTCTGAACCCAAACCAGGACCCAGGGTTGGATGACTTGGTTTGAGTTCGAACTTTGGCTAAAGAGCTTCCAATGTGTCTCAAATCAAGTTGAGACTTGTTTGTAACATTAATGTAAGATTATAGGATTTAGTTGTAACATTTAGAAAAATATTCGGTTAATTGCAATTATGAAAAATATTTAATGAAATTTTTTAATAGAAAATTAACGGAGATAAATATTACCATCATTTTCAAACATGTTGAACCATTAACCATCATAAAAAACATGTTGGATGAAAAATTATTTTATGCAAACATTTTGAACCATTTTCAGACATTTCTCTTTTTTCTATTGCTGCTAAATTTAGGAGCCATAGTGTATCTCTTTTTTTCCCTACAATGTATCATTTTTTTCTTTTTTATTTGAATAGATAAATCTCCATCTTGTCTCAAAAACGTTTTGACTGTTTTTTGTCTTAAAAAAAAACTATCTTTAAAGGTAATTGGATTGAACCAAAGCCCAACATAAAAGCAAACCAGGCCCACTGATATATCATAACGGACCTAAAGCCCAAGTATGACCAACAACATCCATTATGACAAGACAGCACAAAAGTACAGGTACATACTTATTTTCGTTATTATTATAATTATTATTAAATATTGATAACAAATTAGTTAATTCTAACTTATAAAACAGTTGGTTAAAAAACTTATAAAATAAAAATGTTTATTTTGACTAACCATTTTTTTTTTGGTAACGTACAAAAAAAATATATAAGACGGCGCTGTCAACTGATTCCAACTAAGTATGCCAAGACTAAGGTGCCTTTTGAGCTCAACTACATATATTATATCAAGAATTAATGTAAATACTAATAGTTTTTAAATATTTAAATGTACAAATAATAATATAAACATTGATTCACTAAATTCATTTATTTAAAAGAAATAGTCATTTATATTTACAAATTATAATACGATAAATTTATGTTTTTTTAGCCGTGAAATCCCAGTAATTAAGAGTTAATCTAATTATTTCCAATCAAAAAGAATATTATTACCTTAATTTTTCTCCATAAAGTGAAACGTTAAAACTACCCACTCCCATCATTTTTTGTACTCCTCTTCTCTTCTTCCACCCTGGCATCATCCACCCAATCCGTACCCTTGACAACCTGCTACCTCCACAGACGGTGGCAGCACGTGCCGACTTCCCTCTCCGCATGTGCACTCCTTCTTCTTCTTCCTCGGCTCCTCCTCCTTTGTGGTGCAACAAATAAAAGTTAGAGAGAGAAACTCAATGCGTTTGTATGTGTGTGTGTGAGAGAGAAAGAAAGAGTCTGAATATTTTCTATGGTCTTTGAGGTTTCCTTTCTTCTCTTTCTATTGATACCTTCAAGAGGCGGCGATTTCGAGTAAGCCTCTTGAAGGAAGAAATGAGTCTCTCCAGCTGAGGAAGGAAGATCACACAGAAGTTGTTGCGCTTGACTTTGAGAGCTGCAGAGATCGGCCAGGTCGGCCCAACGTCACAACCGCCGCCATCGATGAGGATCAGAAAGAGACAGGTTCCGCTTCCGCTCTCCTCTCTTTCCCCGATTCCCCTATCAGATCTCCAGGTGCAACTCCAGCCCTGTACTCCGCCTCCACCCGATAAAACACGCACCAGCCTGACCGGAGGTCCCAATCATCAAACTAAGCCCCCGATCGGCAATCAATTCACGAACGAGACGGCGGCGCAGGATCGTGCGGTTAGTAAACCAACCAACCACTACTGTGTTTTCTGAACTTCGTGGATTGGTGCAGTTTCTCTTCATTGGAATAATTGCACTAAGTGGTTGTTGTGGGTTCATTTTACGATCAATAATCTCCGTTCTTCTCGGTCAACAGAAGTTGGTGGCGGACGGCGATGGAGTGGGAAGCGAAGAGGAACAGCTAGGCGGTGATTCCAGGTAAGAGAGGAAAGGCGAAGAGGGGCAAATCGGGAAAAGTAAACCGTATTGTTATGGTTCTTCATGAAATATTTCTGTCTTTGTAGTAAAAAGGTTAAAAGTGACGAATTTTAATTAATTACTTTAACTAGATTAGATTAGACCGTAATTAATCGATTAAATTTACTAAACCCTGCATTATTACTTATAAATCAATCAATTACATAATTGGAAATGCACTGTTTTGGGGTAATTTAATTTTTATTGCATATATCTACTTTGGCTAGCCACCATACCTTCCTTCCTATCTAACATCTATCTATAAATCTCTTTTTCATCGACTCTATTTATTTTATTTATACTTTTCCACAAAATATACTTGGCGAGTTAACTAAAATGCTCATGCAGTGCACGTTAGCCTCAGATACTGGTCCCCCTCCCCAGCTTCCGCTAAAGAAACTCATGTGTTCCGTTACATATATACAAAACTTGCACCCTTAATTAAGATTTCCTCTTTTTTTGTGTGGTTCTCATTTTTTGAATGCATGAATATTCAGCGGCTCAGCTATGGGAGAGTCGATCATTATCGAGTCGGGACTGAGTTCAAGCTCCCATCAAGGTGCAGTTTTTCGTTACACCATTAACATATATATGATAACAAAGTAGAGTTATACGACTATTTCATATGTTCACGATGCAACTTGGAAATAATGGATTAAATTGCTTCCATCCATGCAAGATAACATGTATGTTGTGGCAGTTGGAGGATCATATTATGATGGAGAGAGAGCGTTTCCGCTCAAGGAAAGGAGTGTGATCTTCGAAATGGAGGAGAAGGATAAGAAGAAGAAGAAGATGAGGTCGTTGAAGGCCAAAGTGAACAAGAAGTGCAATGATGAGGAAGATGAAGACTATAGAGAGACGATGATGGAGGGGAATGCTAAAAGGAAGGGGAATAGAGGGAACGTGTTAATGGAAGGGTCGAGATGCAGCCGTGTGAACGGAAGGGGTTGGCGTTGTTGCCAACCCACATTGGTCGGGTACTCACTGTGCGAGCATCATTTAGGCAAGGGAAGACTGAGGAGTGTCATGACCGTCAAAACAAGGGTCGCCAAGTCCAACAAGAGACTATTACCGATTAATTCATCAAAAACAGCAAAGCTGGAGCGGATAGATGAAGCCGATGATGATGACGATGGAAGTGATGAACATAAGGTGGCGTTGATAATGAGCGGAGGAGCTAAGAAGATGATGAAGATCGGGCTGGTGAAGGCTCGGTCGATGAGCAGCTTGCTTAGTCAAGTTGATCCTAAGAATGGAGGTGCAGGGAGTGGAGTAAATGCAGAGGAAGCCAGTGATGGAAAAGAGAGCAGTGGATGAATGAAAGAAGTTATTGCACTCTTTGTTGTGCGGATAGAAGGAGCAAGAAATTTAAAGGTGTGTAGTATTATGTTTTTGCTGTCTTTAATTAATTTGTAGTGCTTTTGATAGCAAATTTGATCTTCGGTTTACTCTTATATATATCTTGGGATTAATCTTGTTGAAAATCATATATATATATGACATCAAACTAATCTTCCATTTTTTTTTCTTGTGTTAAATAAAAATGTTTTTTTTTTTTAAATGTAAAATTTGCTTCAATTAAAGGTAAGCTACAATATTATTTTTAGAGATTATCTTGTGTTTTTTGAGTTTATAAGGTTTAAATATTTCACCTAAGGATAGAATGTTGTAATTAATATTACTTGGTTAATGAGTATAATTTTGCTGATTTTATCCTGTTAAAACCTCAAGTATATATATTTTTTTTAAAAGAATATTAATATGAACAATAATAGTATAATACAAAAGAAGTGGTGGGTGGGGTTTGTTTTTGAGTTTTGATGTGATTAAGAATCTTAATGACACATATTAGAGAATACAAAGCTTTGAAAAATGTACAACCTTTAAATTTTATGGTGGGGACTTTGATTTATAACATTTACTATTTAACTTTTGACTAATTGTATACCACCATATATGTATTCTTCTTTGGATTCTGTTTTTTTCCGAGGATTAAATTCATTTTTTTTGGTCGAAACAAAAGGATTAAATAACAAGCTAGCTAGAAATGTAGGTAAAGAACATCTTTCAGTTAATTGTTCTCTCTGCTTATTTTTTATGGTGTTTAAATTACTGCCCTAAATAATAATATAATTCCCTTAATAGGAAGCTTAATTACCTATGTAGATATATTAATTATAATTAAAGTATATAGAAAAAAGGAAACAAATAAAAAAAAGCATAATATTTTGGAGTGCATGGTTGTATATTCATATGCATGCGTTTTGATGGTACATTGTTATAATAATAATAATAAATTGAAGTTTCGACTTGTTGCTTTGATAAATTCAAATACAAACTAAAAAAAGATGTTTTTAAGTACTTTGGATAGAAGGACTTACAAGTTTGGTATAAGTACGAAATTCAATATAAAGATTTAATCACTTATATAATCACAAAATACAGTGCTCTAAACTTCTGCAACACACTCCACCTCCATATAATCATCATCTTTCATCTGCATCCCGCCATGGTTAAGCACAGCAGAACAGTTTCTTCCAGGTTTCATCTGGTTTTGCCTGCATGCCATAGGTAAGTAAGATAGTTCATGCATGTATATCAATCGCCAATCGGTATATATATATATATATTGATCTTTCTGCTCCTGACGACGGACGTAAATGATGATACCTTGGTTGTATTTTTACTCCGGTGATCCATTTCGATCAAATTCTTCTTACTTTGCGGCTCTCCCCAATCCAAGAACACGCCTTCGTTTATGCCGACGAGCGTGGCGGCCTTATTCGATCCTGGTTTCTTGTTTTCTTGACCCTTCTCTTGTTTAGGAGTATCATTCGGTGTAAGGTTCTGATAAGACTTTGCCAGGTCGATCGAGAAGTAGGACTCGCTGAACTGAGAACTCTGAGTCGGGGTCAAGTCTATGGAGACCAGAGCGGATTGATCGACCATAGGGTCGGGTTTGGTGCTGTGTGATTCAGGAGGCATGCAAACCCTACCCTCCTCAATATGGTGGTTCTCTTCTGGAAAACTCGATCTTCGAACTGAAACCCTAGTTTCCATCTTCTCAGATATTAGCTGCATCATCTCTTCTCCAACACCTTGTCAAAATTGAGTTAATTACTAACTTGTTTGCTAAAAAATGAGAATTTAGTCAATTTGGTAATTGGTTTGAGTGCAATAACCTAAATGGTTCCAGTTAAACTATTGCGACCCCATGAAAATTCAACACACCTTCCGGTCCTGATTTTGAACTGCTACGAAGAAAGGCACAGTGAAGATGAGTGTCGAACTCGCAGAGTCTGCACCGGTAAAGCCACATGGTGTTGAGAGCGGGTTTCTGGCAGAGGTCGCAGCAGAAATCGTACGGAAGTGAAAACTCGAGTTTGAGAGGGTGAGGGTGGGAATCGACAGACAAAGATTGAGGGAGAAAAGAGCAAAGGACATGGTACGAGGTAGAACAGACACCACAGTGGTAGTGAAAACCATTGACTTGTTCTCCACAAGCCCTGCAGATGGAGTTCAATGGAGTTGAGACGAGGGACAAGGAGTGGTTTGGATCTGAAGGGTGCTGGATTTGTTGGGGAGATCGGAAACATGATCTGTGGAGCGAAAAATCGCATGTTTTGCAGGAGTAGACATCTAGGGTACTAGGTAGAACACTAAGCTTGCAGCATGAACATATGGTAGTTGGAGGATTCGTACGTGGTTTGACAATGTCGAGTGGATGGTCATGGCTGAAATGATGGTAGACTTTTTTCGTCGGCAGACCATCCATCACCTCTTCTCCCTGTAACACGGTCGATCAGTGTCTGCGATTCTGTGAAGTGTACCTTAAATTATGTCTTGAAATGGAAACTGACCGTGTGGGACGAGGACGATGATTCTGATGACAATAGCTAGCTAGGGTTAAATTTAGTATTTGGTTTTGAAGGAGCGTGGAAATGTTCCGGCCGGCCCGGAGTTTCCGTTGTCACAGATGATGCAATTTGGCATCAATATTCCTTCTTCAAGTGTAAAACAATGGAACGGCCTGCAATTGCATGCTGTCAATCCATTAAAATATGTAAAAAAACAATGACGACCTTGACCTTGACGCCAATCTGCGATCACCAGCTCCGAGTCCAAACTCGACATTCCATTGGTTCGTTCCTAAGAAACTTGAATGATTTGATGTTTTGGGTTGGGACCCTCATTTATCGGGCGACCCAATAGAGAACCAACCCGACTTGAAGGAGACAATAGCGCCACTACTAACTAGACGTATGGGCGCGTGCAATGACCATAGCCTATGAAGACAAGGTTAGTGTGAGCTATATCCCACAAAGATATGCTCATTGCGGCACCTTGAACAATTGAAGAACCACTATGGCGCCACACATACAAACTCTCAAAAACACCGTGCTTGATGAAGTCCACCTAGGTCGACACCCTAGGCTCAGTTGGTGCGCCTGGACCCAGGCAGGGAGGTGCGCGCCACCAATCGGGACACCTCTCTATCCCTGGTTCCCTTCGTACATGGGACATAATGACATAAAGTACGATGCTGTCAGGGAACCATCGAGTGCCTACAACCATCAATACGGCGCCCCGTGATCTATGAACACCTATTTAAAGATGATACAGACATGTCTGACCAAAATGACAGAAATGAAAACATGTCAAAAACACTTGTTAACTCAACACATTAATGAGCACCCAACCATGTTAGTTAACTAGATGTCACTTGAGATAACCATGATCAGAGCTAACCCGAATCAGGTGAGGGGTGAGAGTTATAAATACTCTCACCCACATCTTTTCCGAGTTTAATGTCATATTGAATACTCTCTACCAAACCCCTTGCATTTACATTTTTTTCAACGAACTTTCGACTTACTTGATCGTCAGAGAAGAAACAACGGGAATTCTTGAGTTTTCCTTCCGCACGGGTCATTGGAGCAAGGAAACCGACACAGAACGCTCCGAACCGAGCACTACCAAAGTACGTGATCCAACATTTTCCATTGATTACAGTATGGTAAAGGTTTACCTTTGGAAATTCAGATTCGTTCATCAAAGTACCAATCTGACTTCTTCTTGGCTTCTTAATGAATCCAAAATCTCGTACGAGCTCTATAAGATTGAACTATAACAGAGAAGCGAAGGTGAAGGAGTTCTAGGTTCTACGATCACACCAAAGAAGTTCAATGTTCATCGGGAAGACAGCTCCATGGCGAGGATGGAGAGCAGAAACGGCAAGTCAGGAGAGACCTGCGAGCTGGCGAAGAGCGCAAGACAGTGGAGCTTTCTTCCCAGGATTTGGTCACACAAATCTTATAATAATTTAATAACATCCCTAAACTTTTTTCCCACTACGATTAAAAGCCAAAGCCAAAGCCAAAGCCAAAGCCAGACCAAATATATTTATTTAATCTAGGTGACTTTGAAATCCATGAAAAGAACTTGTTATTTTAACAATAAAACATTCGGTTTTAAACTTAATTAATATATAAATCCCATTATTGTTCAAAACCTGATTAAATTATTTGACTTATGATTTGCTTAAAGAGTATTTTAAATTATATTACTAAATATTTGATAATTTTATATGAAATAATTTTCACACACAAAAAAGTAAAGGCACTTTTCTTTTTTACAAAAAATGTATGTATACGTGGAAATTAGTTTCCTTATTAAATTAAGATAGTGTTGCTATTCATTGAAATTTTTATGGTTTTATTCGATAGTTTATTTTAGGAGTGTCAATTTGCGGGTTAGGTGGGTCCTTCAGTCGTGTCAGCCACGAGTCTCTTGTCAAAAATCGTTTGACCAAAACACGACTCATGTATTTAACGTAACAATATATAATTTTTTATGGGTCACGGGTTGACCCATAGATCAAAACTTCTGACCCAAATCTGACTCGTATTTTCACGGGTCATCCATGAGTCGTGTCAAAATGACTTGTGAGTCAAAATTTTTAACCCAAACACGACCCGTGGGCAGGTTACCCACATGTTGGGTCAATTTTGGACAACCCTAGTTTATTTATGTCTTTACTTGGCTTAAATTACGTTTACCCAATCTTTTCCTTTGATTCTGTTTGAAACAAAACAAAAAAAGTATAACTTAGTTATTTCTCCATCTAAAAAAAGTTTTAAAAAAACAAACTTTTCCAATTCTTTTACCATATTCAGTCATTCATGGGGTGAAAAAACCAACATCCTACCAGATAGTTAATTATTATAAGTCTTGACAGTTCATTATTGGTGGTTTTGGTTAGAAGTGGTAGTTAGGTACACATATAAAACAACGTCTCATGCAACTCATATGATCCTCATCAGGGAGATAATTACTAGAATACATAGAAAGACAAGACATCGTCTCATCTTAGTACAATGTCGGAGAACATGCTTCACATAGCCATGTACCCATGGTTCGCCTATGGTCACCTCACCTCCTTCCTTCATATAGCCAACAAGCTAGCCCTTAGAGGCCATAAGATCTCCTTTTTCTTGCCAACCAAGACACAACCCGACCTTATGCCTTTCAACCACCACCCACAACTCATAACACTTGTCCCCATTGATGTCCCACATGTCGATGGCCTCCCCCACGGCTCTCAAACCACCAACGACGTATCGTTCCATCTGCAACCTCTTATCATGACCGCCATGGACTGCACCCGACCCGTGGTTGAGTCTTTCCTCACCAACCTCAAACCGGACTTTGTGTTCTTCGACTTTGCTCATTGGATCCCGGCTCTATCTCGCCAACTAGGCGTTAAGTCGGTCCATTACTGCACCGTCAGTGCTGCATTCATCGGCTACCTAATTAGCCCTGCAAGGGAAAGTATATGCCACGAGCGGTTAGTAGGGTCTGACCTATTAACCCCCCCGCTTGGCTTCCCACAATCATCGATCAAGCTCAGTGCTTATGAAGCTCGTCATTTGGCTCTCGCCACAACCAGAGTGTTTGGAAGTGACGTCACGTTCCTTAAAAGACAAGTGACGTCATTCATGGAGTGCGATGCCCTAGCTTTCAAAACCTGTAGAGAGACAGAGGGTCTGTTTTGTGATTACCTTGAGGTCCAATTCGGTAAGCCGGTTCTCCTGGCGGGTCCAGTCAGACCCGAACCCCCAACCTGCACCTTAGATGAGAAATGGATCCAGTGGCTCGATAAGTTTGAAGTCGGCAGCGTCGTGTTGTGTGCCCTAGGGAGCGAGTGCGTTCTTGAAAAGGGGGAACTGCAGGAGCTAGTTTCTGGGCTAGAGCTATCTGGCATGCCGTTCATCGCTGCTTTAAGACATGATCAAATGGGAGAAGAGACCTGCAGTTTGAAAGGTGGCATTGTGACTCCATGGGTGCCACAAAACCTGATCCTTCGCCATCCTTCGGTAGGTTGCTTTGTGACGCATTGTGGGTCTGGTTCTCTTTCGGAAGCTATGATGGGGAACTGTCAAATGGTGTTTTTGCCACGTGTGGGTGATCAGTTCTTCAATGCTAGGTTTATGGCTGGAGATTTGCAGGTTGGTGTTGAGATTGAGAGAGGGGAAGACGATGGGTCATTTACAAGAGACGATGTTTGCAAGGCTATTAGGTCTGTGATGGATGAGAAGAGTGAGTTAGGAAAAAGAGTGAAAGCTAATTACTTGAGATGGAAAGACTTCTTTACAAAAGAAGGCGTTGATGAATCCTACATCAAGGAATTGATTGGGAAGTTACGTATCATACTATCATAAATATTTGTAAATTTGAAAGCAATTTTCTTTTTTAATGTATTAATTAAATTGTACTATCACAAAATTAAAATTGAATACAGTTTTATTCTAGGTTGAGGCTGTACGGCTATTAACGGGTCAGTGCTTGCACTGGTTGTTCAAATGATAAAATCTTTATCGAGATCCGGACAGAAAACCCCGAACATTACGTAGCGGGATGAAACTAGGATAAGTGCTTGCACCTGATTGTTCAAGGGATAAAAGCTTCACCGAGACACGAACATAAAACCCTGGCGCGGGATGATGAGACCTGGTCGCGTTTTACTAGCCCATTCCTTTTTATTTTACAACAAAAAACAAAAGAATACAGTTTTATTCCATTCACTCAACAAAATGTCTGTTTCCAGCTGACGACAACAGCTCCAGCTGATAAAGCCGACAAGCATGGAGGATGCTATGCAGCTGCATCACTAGCCAAACGTTTATGTCGATTGTAGTGTTTCTCCAGCAAAACCCTCGACGCCTCTTCCAATGTCTTTCTCCATGTCTGCTCCATTTCATATAACATATTCATCACCCATTACGTAATTACCATGCAGATAAATAATATATTGAAGTAATTAATTACCTTCTCAATGGAAGCTAAGAAAGACTTGTTTCTGATCTCCCTAGACCTGAGTTGGGACCTCCCCAAGCTCCGGATCAACGCCGACCTTCTCTTATTAGTTGATGGTAGCAGCGTCCTCCTCTCCACCAAGCTGCTGCCACCACCTCTCGATGGGCTGTCACAGAAATCAGTACCTTCTCCAGGCGCCACCGCTCTGTTGCTCTTCCTCCGGCGCTTAGCCACCCGCAGCTGTGTCGGTTTCTCATCTGCCTCGTCGCTGGAGTTGGTAAATTTCCTCAGGAGGTCGTCGGAGCACTTCTTGTTCACATGCTGAACGCTGTTGGTTTCATACATTACTGAGCTTCTGCGTGGATCCTCCATTTGTGCAGAGAGAGAGATGATGGAGGTTGGAGTGGGGAATTTCGGTTAATATGTCACGGTTAAGCGCGGAGGGAGGGAGGGGGAGGGGAAAGAACCGTTGGAAGTGGTGAATTATTATTATTTATTATTGAATAATTGGAAATAGACAAAATAAAAATATAGCCGTTAGTTACGTGGCAGAGCATTGCATTGCATATTTGCATGTGATTCAGTGCAGTCAACAAACTGTTATTTTAAAGAAAACCTATATGTTTTGTATAACTCGAGTGTACAGAATAGGCATATGGGTTCAAAAGACAAAAATAATTAGAGTTCATATATGTATATAAAAATGGTTCAATATATTTATATAAAATAAAATGATTTTTCAACATGGTTTCTAATTCTCCATCCAAAATTTCATTTTTTATTTATAAATTAAATAAATACTTTGGTTAGTGTCATAACAAAACAATATAAACTTATAATAATATTACTACTAAGTCTTAACTTAATTTGGATTCAAGATGAGTCTTTTGACCTAAGTCTCGATAAGTCAGGTCGTGGACCTAAACCAGGTCAGGACCAAGGCATGTGGACTCCGATTGAGGCTAAATTATAGATTTAATCAGCCGGAGCAAATTCGGATCCAACCGATTGAGCTTCCATTTAAGCCCCAATTGAGTATCCTCTAGCATGGGTGTCTCAACCCAAGTCAGATCTCCGACCTTGAACGATCTAGTCTTGGTTGGGGTGCCCTTGGCTTGATTGGATCCTAATTGAGCCAAGACAATTGTAACATTAGCATACGTTAGTTTAATTCTAACATTCAGATAAGTATTCAATTAACTTTATAAATTAAAAAATTAGTTAACGAAGATTACCATTAGTTAACATTTAATGAAAGGTGCAATTACCATTATTTAGAAACATCGTGGTGCTTGATCATCATGAAGGAATATATTAGACCAACTAAATTTTTGTGCAAACATGTTAATTTTTTTTTTTTTTTTTTGTATGAATTAGTTATATCATTTTATAACTAATTGGTTTTAATGTCAAATCTAAGTCGTATAAGTGATTATTTTTATTTTGATCATTGAGTTTGGCTAGATCCATTATATGATATAATATGATATGATATCGGAATGCGACTCTAATTAACAGTATAAGTGTATAACCCTCAACTATATACAAATTGGAGTAATGTTAATATAATATATCTTTTTGGAACCATAATCCACTATTTTCCGTGATGGTACCCGTTTAGGTTTCAACCAAATTTGTTGTTTTTTGAATTTCTCCTAAATCAGAACTCTGTTTTCAATGAAATAAATTTTGTATGCTTCCGTACTAGATCAAATATCTTTTCTAACATTCTTACTCAAAATTCAGTATCAAATGAGCATTGTTATCCCATGTATATCAGATATTACATATGTTTTTCCGAGATGGTACTTTCTTAGGTTCGTCCGACTTCGTAATTTTGTCAATATCTCATCACTCGCAACTTTATTTTCAGTGAAATTAGTTTTATTGGGATTCTAACTCGATATATATTAGGGGAGTAATGTTAATATAATATATATTTTTGGAACCAAAATTCACAATTTTCCGTGATAACCCTTTGAGTTTCGATCAATTTTGTTATTTTTTGAATTTCTCCTAAATCAGAACTCTGTTTTCGATGAAATAAATTTTGTATGCTTCTGTACTAAATCAAATATCTTTCCTAAACATTCTTACTCAAATCACAGTATGAAATGAGTGTTGTTATCCCATGCATATCAGATATTACAAACGTTTTTATGAGATGGTACTTACTTAAGTTCGTCCGACTTCGTATTTTGTCAATATCTCACCACTCACAACTTTGTTTTCAGTGAAATTAGATTTATTGTGATTCTAACTATCTATATATTAGGGGAGTAAATTTAATATAATATATATTTTTGAAACAAAAAACCACTATTTTCCGTTTGGTTTTCGAACAATTTTGTTGTTTTTTGAATTTCTCCCAAATCGGAACTCTGTTTTCGATGAAATAAATTTTGTATGCTTCTGTACTAGATCAAAAAATTTTCCTAAACATTCTTACTCAAAATACACTATGAAATGAGCATTGTTATCCCATGCATATCAGATATTACAAACGTTTTTCTGAGATGGTACTTTCTTAAGTTCGTCCGATTTCGTAGTTTTGTGAATATCTCACCACTCACAACTTTGTTTTGAGTGAAATTAGTTTTATTGTGATTCTAACTCTCTATATATTAGGGGAGTACCCCTCACAACCAAAATCTCACCACTCACAACCAAAATCTACTATTTTCCGTGATGGTACCCCTTTAAGTTTCGACCAATTTTGTAGTTTATTGAATTTCTCCTAAATCGGAACTCTGTTTTCGATGAAATACCTTTTGTATGCTTCCGTACTAGATCAAATATATTTTCTAAACATTTTAAATCAAATTACAGTATCAAATGAGCATTGTTATCCCATGTATATTAGATATTACAAACATTTTGCCGAGATGGTAGTTTCTTAGGTTCGTCCGACTTCGTAGTTTGGTCAATATCTCACCACTCACCACTTTGTTTTTAGTGAAATTAGTTTTATTGTGACTCTAACTCGCTATATTTAAGGGGAGTAATGTTAATATAATATATATTTTTGGAATAAAAATCCACTATTTTCCGTGATGGTACCCCTATGGGTTTCAACCAATTTTGTTGTTTTTTGAATTTCTCCTAAATCGGAACTCTTTTCGATGAAATAAATTTTGTATGCTTCCGTACTAGATAAAATATATTTTCTAAACATTCTTACTCAAAATACAGTATCAAATGAGCGTTGTTATCTCATGTATATCAGATATTACAGGTGTTTTTTCGAGATGGTACTTTCTTAGGTTTGTCCGACTTCGTAGTTTTGTCAATATCCCATCACTCGCAACTTTGTTTTCAGTGAAATTAGTTTTATTGTGATTCTAAATTGATATATATTATGTGAGTAATTTTAATATAATATATATTTTTGGAACCAAAATCCACTATTTCCGTGATGGTACCCCTTTGGGTTTCAACCAATTTTGTTGTTTTTTGATTTTCTCCTAAATCGGAACTCTATTTTCGATGAAATAAATTTTGTATGCTTCCGTACTAGATCAAATATCTTTCCTAAAATTTCTTACTCAAAATACAGTATGAACTGAGCGTTGTTATCCCATGTATATCAGATACTACAGACGTTTTTCCGAGATGCTACTTTCTTAAGTTCGTCCGACTTCGTAGTTTTGTCAATATCTCATCACTCACCACTTTGTTTTGAGTGAAAATAGTTTTATTGTGATTCTAACTCTCTCTATATTAGGGGACTAAAGTTAATATAATATATATTTTTGGAACCAAAATCTACTATTTTCCGTGATGGTACCCCTTTAAGTTTCGACCAATTTTGTAGTTTATTGAATTTCTCCTAAATCGGAACTCTGTTTTCGATGAATTAACTTTAGTATGCTTCCGTACTAGATCAAATATCTTTTCTAAACATTTTAAATCAAATTACAGTATCAAATGAGCGTTCCTATCCCATGTATATCACATATTACAGACGTTTTGCCGAGATGGTAGTTTCTTACGTTCGTCTGACTTCGTAGTTTGGTCAATCTCTCATCACTCACAACTTTGTTTTTAGTGAAATTAGTTTTATTTTAATTCTAACTCGCTATATTTAAGGGGATTAATGTTAATATAATATATATTTTTGGAATAAAAATTCACTATTTTCCTTGATGGTACCCCTTTGGGTTTCAACCAATTTTGTTGTTTTTTGATTTTCTCCTAAATCGGAACTCTTTTTCGATGAAATAAATTTTGTATGCTTCCGTACTAGATCAAATATATTTTCTAAACGTTCTTACTCAAAATACAGTATGAAATGAGAGTTGTTAGCCCATGTATATCAGATAGTACAGGTGTTTTTCCGAGATGGTACTTTCTTAGGTTTGTCCGACTTCGTAGTTTTGTCAATATCTCATCACTCGCAACTTTGTTTTCAGTGAAATTAGTTTTATTGTGATTCTAACTCGATATATATTAGTAGACTAAAGTTAATATAATATATATTTTTAGAACCAAAATCTACTATTTCCGTGATGGTACCCCTTTGGGTTTCAACCAATTTTGTTGTTTTTTGAATTTCTCCTAAATCGGAACTCTATTTTCGATTAAATAAATTTTGTATGCTTCCGTACTAGATCAAAAATCTTTCCTAAAATTTCTTACTCAAAATACAGTATGAACTGAGCGTTGTTATCCCATGTATATCAGATACTACAGACGTTTTTCCGAGATGCTACTTTCTTAAGTTCGTCCGACTTCGTAGTTTTGTCAATATCTCATCACTCACCACTTTGTTTTGAGTGAAAATAGTTTTATTGTGATTCTAACTCTCTCTATATTAGGGGACTAAAGTTAATATAATATATATTTTTGGAACCAAAATCTACTATTTTCCGTGATGGTACCCCTTTAAGTTTCGACCAATTTTGTAGTTTATTGAATTTCTCCTAAATCGGAACTCTGTTTTCGATGAAATACCTTTTGTATGCTTCCGTACTAGATCAAATATATTTTCTAAACATTTTAAATCAAATTACAGTCTCAAATGAGCATTGTTATCCCATGTATATTAGATATTACAAACATTTTGCCGAGATGGTAGTTTCTTAGGTTCGTCCGACTTCGTAGTTTGGTCAATATCTCACCACTCACCACTTTGTTTTTAGTGAAATTAGTTTTATTGTGATTCTAACTCGCTATATTTAAGGGGAGTAATGTTAATATAATATATATTTTTGGAATAAAAATCCACTATTTTCCCTATGGGTTTCAACCAATTTTGTTGTTTTTTGAATTTCTCCTAAATCGGAACTCTTTTTCGATGAAATAAATTTTGTATGCTTCCGTACTAGATAAAATATATTTTCTAAACATTCTTACTCAAAATACAGTATCAAATGAGCGTTGTTACCTCATGTATATCAGATATTACAGGTGTTTTTTCGAGATGGTACTTTCTTAGGTTTGTCCGACTTCGTAGTTTTGTCAATATCCCATCACTCGCAACTTTGTTTTCAGTGAAATTAGTTTTATTGTGATTCTAAATTGATATATATTATGTGAGTAATTTTAATATAATATATATTTTTGGAACCAAAATCCACTATTTCCGTGATGGTACCCCTTTGGGTTTCAACCAATTTTGTTGTTTTTTGATTTTCTCCTAAATCGGAACTCTATTTTCGATGAAATAAATTTTGTATGCTTCCGTACTAGATCAAATATCTTTCCTAAAATTTCTTACTCAAAATACAGTATGAAATGAGCGTTGTTATCCCATGTATATCAGATACTACAGACGTTTTTCCGAGATGCTACTTTCTTAAGTTCGTCCGACTTCGTAGTTTTCTCAATATCTCATCACTCACCACTTTGTTTTGAGTGAAAATAGTTTTATTGTGATTCTAACTCTCTCTATATTAGGGGACTAAAGTTAATATAATATATATTTTTGGAACCAAAATCTACTATTTTCCGTGATGGTACCCCTTTAAGTTTCGACCAATTTTGTAGTTTATTGAATTTCTCCTAAATCGGAACTCTGTTTTCGATGAAATACCTTTTGTATGCTTCCGTACTAGATCAAATATATTTTCTAAACATTTTAAATCAAATTACAGTATTAAATGAGCGTTGTTATCCCATGTATATCAGATATTACAAACATTTTGCCGAGATGGTAGTTTCTTAGGTTCGTCCGACTTCGTAGTTTGGTCAATATCTCACCACTCACCACTTTGTTTTTAGTGAAATTAGTTTTATTGTGATTCTAACTCGCTATATTTAAGGGGAGTAATGTTAATATAATATATATTTTTGGAATAAAAATCCACTATTTTCCGTGATGGTACCCCTATGGGTTTCAACCAATTTTGTTGTTTTTTGATTTTCTCCTAAATCGGAACTCTATTTTCGATGAAATAAATTTTGTATGCTTCCGTACTAGATCAAATATCTTTCCTAAAATTTCTTACTCAAAATACAGTATGAACTGAGCGTTGTTATCCCATGTATATCAGATACTACAGACGTTTTTCCGAGATGCTACTTTCTTAAGTTCGTCCGACTTCGTAGTTATGTCAATATCTCATCTCTCACCACTTTGTTTTGAGTGAAAATAGTTTTATTGTGATTCTAACTCTCTCTATATTAGGGGACTAAAGTTAATATAATATATATTTTTGGAACCAAAATCTACTATTTTCCGTGATGGTACCCCTTTAAGTTTCGACCAATTTTGTAGTTTATTGAATTTCTCCTAAATCGGAACTCTGTTTTCCATGAAATACCTTTTGTATGCTTCCGTACTAGATCAAATATATTTTCTAAACATTTTAAATCAAATTACAGTATCAAATGAGCATTGTTATCCCATGTATATTAGATATTACAAACATTTTGCCGAGATGGTAGTTTCTTAGGTTCGTCCGACTTCGTAGTTTGGTCAATATCTCACCACTCACCACTTTGTTTTTAGTGAAATTAGTTTTATTGTGATTCTAACTCGCTATATTTAAGGGGAGTAATGTTAATATAATATATATTTTTGGAATAAAAATCCACTATTTTCCCTATGGGTTTCAACCAATTTTGTTGTTTTTTGAATTTCTCCTAAATCGGAACTCTTTTTCGATGAAATAAATTTTGTATGCTTCCGTACTAGATAAAATATATTTTCTAAACATTCTTACTCAAAATACAGTATCAAATGAGCGTTGTTACCTCATGTATATCAGATATTACAGGTGTTTTTTCGAGATGGTACTTTCTTAGGTTTGTCCGACTTCGTAGTTTTGTCAATATCCCATCACTCGCAACTTTGTTTTCAGTGAAATTAGTTTTATTGTGATTCTAAATTGATATATATTATGTGAGTAATTTTAATATAATATATATTTTTGGAACCAAAATCCACTATTTCCGTGATGGTACCCCTTTGGGTTTCAACCAATTTTGTTGTTTTTTGATTTTCTCCTAAATCGGAACTCTATTTTCGATGAAATAAATTTTGTATGCTTCCGTACTAGATCAAATATCTTTCCTAAAATTTCTTACTCAAAATACAGTATGAAATGAGCGTTGTTATCCCATGTATATCAGATACTACAGACGTTTTTCCGAGATGCTACTTTCTTAAGTTCGTCCGACTTCGTAGTTTTGTCAATATCTCATCACTCACCACTTTGTTTTGAGTGAAAATAGTTTTATTGTGATTCTAACTCTCTCTATATTAGGGGACTAAAGTTAATATAATATATATTTTTGGAACCAAAATCTACTATTTTCCGTGATGGTACCCCTTTAAGTTTCGACCAATTTTGTAGTTTATTGAATTTCTCCTAAATCGGAACTCTGTTTTCGATGAAATACCTTTTGTATGCTTCCGTACTAGATCAAATATATTTTCTAAACATTTTAAATCAAATTACAGTATTAAATGAGCGTTGTTATCCCATGTATATCAGATATTACAAACATTTTGCCGAGATGGTAGTTTCTTAGGTTCGTCCGACTTCGTAGTTTGGTCAATATCTCACCACTCACCACTTTGTTTTTAGTGAAATTAGTTTTATTGTGATTCTAACTCGCTATATTTAAGGGGAGTAATGTTAATATAATATATATTTTTGGAATAAAAATCCACTATTTTCCGTGATGGTACCCCTATGGGTTTCAACCAATTTTGTTGTTTTTTGAATTTCTCCTAAATCGGAACTCTTTTTCGATGAAATAAATTTTGTATGCTTCCGTACTAGATAAAATATATTTTCTAAACATTCTTACTCAAAATACAGTATCAAATGAGCGTTGTTATCTCATGTATATCAGATATTACAGGTGTTTTTTCGAGATGGTACTTTCTTAGGTTTGTCCGACTTCGTAGTTTTGTCAATATCCCATCACTCGCAACTTTGTTTTCAGTGAAATTAGTTTTATTGTGATTCTAAATTGATATATATTATGTGAGTAATTTTAATATAATATATATTTTTGGAACCAAAATCCACTATTTCCGTGATGGTACCCCTTTGGGTTTCAACCAATTTTGTTGTTTTTTGATTTTCTCCTAAATCGGAACTCTATTTTCGATGAAATAAATTTTGTATGCTTCCGTACTAGATCAAATATCTTTCCTAAAATTTCTTACTCAAAATACAGTATGAAATGAGCGTTGTTATCCCATGTATATCAGATACTACAGACGTTTTTCCGAGATGCTACTTTCTTAAGTTCGTCCGACTTCGTAGTTTTGTCAATATCTCATCACTCACCACTTTGTTTTGAGTGAAAATAGTTTTATTGTGATTCTAACTCTCTCTATATTAGGGGACTAAAGTTAATATAATATATATTTTTGGAACCAAAATCTACTATTTTCCGTGATGGTACCCCTTTAAGTTTCGACCAATTTTGTAGTTTATTGAATTTCTCCTAAATCGGAACTCTGTTTTCGATGAAATACCTTTTGTATGCTTCCGTACTAGATCAAATATATTTTCTAAACATTTTAAATCAAATTACAGTATTAAATGAGCGTTGTTATCCCATGTATATCAGATATTACAAACATTTTGCCGAGATGGTAGTTTCTTAGGTTCGTCCGACTTCGTAGTTTGGTCAATATCTCACCACTCACCACTTTGTTTTTAGTGAAATTAGTTTTATTGTGATTCTAACTCGCTATATTTAAGGGGAGTAATGTTAATATAATATATATTTTTGGAATAAAAATCCACTATTTTCCGTGATGGTACCCCTATGGGTTTCAACCAATTTTGTTGTTTTTTGAATTTCTCCTAAATCGGAACTCTTTTTCGATGAAATAAATTTTGTATGCTTCCGTACTAGATAAAATATATTTTCTAAACATTCTTACTCAAAATACAGTATCAAATGAGCGTTGTTACCTCATGTATATCAGATATTACAGGTGTTTTTTCGAGATGGTACTTTCTTAGGTTTGTCCGACTTCGTAGTTTTGTCAATATCCCATCACTCGCAACTTTGTTTTCAGTGAAATTAGTTTTATTGTGATTCTAAATTGATATATATTATGTGAGTAATTTTAATATAATATATATTTTTGGAACCAAAATCCACTATTTCCGTGATGGTACCCCTTTGGGTTTCAACCAATTTTGTTGTTTTTTGATTTTCTCCTAAATCGGAACTCTATTTTCGATGAAATAAATTTTGTATGCTTCCGTCCTAGATCAAATATCTTTCCTAAAATTTCTTACTCAAAATACAGTATGAAATGAGCGTTGTTATCCCATGTATATCAGATACTACAGACGTTTTTCCGAGATGCTACTTTCTTAAGTTCGTCCGACTTCGTAGTTTTGTCAATATCTCATCACTCACCACTTTGTTTTGAGTGAAAATAGTTTTATTGTGATTCTAACTCTCTCTATATTAGGGGACTAAAGTTAATATAATATATATTTTTGGAACCAAAATCTACTATTTTCCGTGATGGTACCCCTTTAGGTTTCGACCAATTTTGTAGTTTATTGAATTTCTCCTAAATCGGAACTCTGTTTTCGATGAAATACCTTTTGTATGCTTCCCTACTAGATCAAATATATTTTCTAAACATTTTAAATCAAATTACAGTATTAAATGAGCGTTGTTATCCCATGTATATCAGATATTACAAACATTTTGCCGAGATGGTAGTTTCTTAGGTTCGTCCGACTTCGTAGTTTGGTCAATATCTCACCACTCACCACTTTGTTTTTAGTGAAATTAGTTTTATTGTGATTCTAACTCGCTATATTTAAGGGGAGTAATGTTAATATAATATATATTTTTGAAATAAAAATCCACTATTTTCCGTGATGGTACCCCTATGGGTTTCAACCAATTTTGTTGTTTTTTGAATTTCTCCTAAATCGGAACTCTTTTTCGATGAAATAAATTTTGTATGCTTCCGTACTAGATAAAATATATTTTCTAAACATTCTTACTCAAAATACAGTATCAAATGAGCGTTGTTACCTCATGTATATCAGATATTACAGGTGTTTTTTCGAGATGGTACTTTCTTAGGTTTGTCCGACTTCGTAGTTTTGTCAATATCCCATCACTCGCAACTTTGTTTTCAGTGAAATTAGTTTTATTGTGATTCTAAATTGATATATATTATGTGAGTAATTTTAATATAATATATATTTTTGGAACCAAAATCCACTATTTCCGTGATGGTACCCCTTTGGGTTTCAACCAATTTTGTTGTTTTTTGATTTTCTCCTAAATCGGAACTCTATTTTCGATGAAATAAATTTTGTATGCTTCCGTACTAGATCAAATATCTTTCCTAAAATTTCTTACTCAAAATACAGTATGAACTGAGCGTTGTTATCCCATGTATATCAGATACTACAGACGTTTTTCCGAGATGCTACTTTCTTAAGTTCGTCTGACTTCGTAGTTTTGTCAATATCTCATCAGTCACCACTTTGTCGTGAGTGAAAATAGTTTTATTGTGATTCTAACTCTCTCTATATTAGGGGACTAAAGTTAATATAATATATATTTTTGGAACCAAAATCTACTATTTTCCGTGATGGTACCCCTTTAAGTTTCGACCAATTTTGTAGTTTATTGAATTTCTCCTAAATCGGAACTCTGTTTTCGATGAAATACCTTTTGTATGCTTCCCTACTAGATCAAATATATTTTCTATACATTTTAAATCAAATTACAGTATTAAATGAGCGTTGTTATCCCATGTATATCAGATATTACAAACATTTTGCCGAGATGGTAGTTTCTTAGGTTCGTCCGACTTCGTAGTTTGGTCAATATCTCACCACTCACCACTTTGTTTTTAGTGAAATTAGTTTTATTGTGATTCTAACTCGCTATATTTAAGGGGAGTAATGTTAATATAATATATATTTTTGGAATAAAAATCCACTATTTTCCGTGATGGTACCCCTATGGGTTTCAACCAATTTTGTTGTTTTTTGAATTTCTCCTAAATCAGAACTCTTTTTCGATGAAATAAATTTTGTATGCTTCCGTACTAGATAAAATATATTTTCTAAACATTCTTACTCAAAATACAGTATCAAATGAGCGTTGTTACCTCATGTATATCAGATATTACAGGTGTTTTTTCGAGATGGTACTTTCTTAGGTTTGTCCGACTTCGTAGTTTTGTCAATATCCCATCACTCGCAACTTTGTTTTCAGTGAAATTAGTTTTATTGTGATTCTAAATTGATATATATTATGTGAGTAATTTTAATATAATATATATTTTTGGAACCAAAATCCACTATTTCCGTGATGGTACCCCTTTGGGTTTCAACCAATTTTGTTGTTTTTTGATTTTCTCCTAAATCGGAACTCTATTTTCGATGAAATAAATTTTGTATGCTTCCGTACTAGATCAAATATCTTTCCTAAAATTTCTTACTCAAAATACAGTATGAACTGAGCGTTGTTATCCCATGTATATCAGATACTACAGACGTTTTTCCGAGATGCTACTTTCTTAAGTTCGTCCGACTTCGTAGTTTTGTCAATATCTCATCACTCACCACTTTGTTTTGAGTGAAAATAGTTTTATTGTGATTCTAACTCTCTCTATATTAGGGGACTAAAGTTAATATAATATATATTTTTGGAACCAAAATCTACTATTTTCCGTGATGGTACCCCTTTAAGTTTCGACCAATTTTGTAGTTTATTGAATTTCTCCTAAATCGGAACTCTGTTTTCGATGAAATACCTTTTGTATGCTTCCCTACTAGATCAAATATATTTTCTATACATTTTAAATCAAATTACAGTATTAAATGAGCGTTGTTATCCCATGTATATCAGATATTACAAACATTTTGCCGAGATGGTAGTTTCTTAGGTTCGTCCGACTTCGTAGTTTGGTCAATATCTCACCACTCACCACTTTGTTTTTAGTGAAATTAGTTTTATTGTGATTCTAACTCGCTATATTTAAGGGGAGTAATGTTAATATAATATATATTTTTGGAATAAAAATCCACTATTTTCCGTGATGGTACCCCTATGGGTTTCAACCAATTTTGTTGTTTTTTGAATTTCTCCTAAATCGGAACTCTTTTTCGATGAAATAAATTTTGTATGCTTCCGTACTAGATAAAATATATTTTCTAAACATTCTTACTCAAAATACAGTATCAAATGAGCGTTGTTACCTCATGTATATCAGATATTACAGGTGTTTTTTCGAGATGGTACTTTCTTAGGTTTGTCCGACTTCGTAGTTTTGTCAATATCCCATCACTCGCAACTTTGTTTTCAGTGAAATTAGTTTTATTGTGATTCTAAATTGATATATATTATGTGAGTAATTTTAATATAATATATATTTTTGGAACCAAAATCCACTATTTCCGTGATGGTACCCCTTTGGGTTTCAACCAATTTTGTTGTTTTTTGATTTTCTCCTAAATCGGAACTCTATTTTCGATGAAATAAATTTTGTATGCTTCCGTCCTAGATCAAATATCTTTCCTAAAATTTCTTACTCAAAATACAGTATGAAATGAGCGTTGTTATCCCATGTATATCAGATACTACAGACGTTTTTCCGAGATGCTACTTTCTTAAGTTCGTCCGACTTCGTAGTTTTGTCAATATCTCATCACTCACCACTTTGTTTTGAGTGAAAATAGTTTTATTGTGATTCTAACTCTCTCTATATTAGGGGACTAAAGTTAATATAATATATATTTTTGGAACCAAAATCTACTATTTTCCGTGATGGTACCCCTTTAGGTTTCGACCAATTTTGTAGTTTATTGAATTTCTCCTAAATCGGAACTCTGTTTTCGATGAAATACCTTTTGTATGCTTCCCTACTAGATCAAATATATTTTCTAAACATTTTAAATCAAATTACAGTATTAAATGAGCGTTGTTATCCCATGTATATCAGATATTACAAACATTTTGCCGAGATGGTAGTTTCTTAGGTTCGTCCGACTTCGTAGTTTGGTCAATATCTCACCACTCACCACTTTGTTTTTAGTGAAATTAGTTTTATTGTGATTCTAACTCGCTATATTTAAGGGGAGTAATGTTAATATAATATATATTTTTGAAATAAAAATCCACTATTTTCCGTGATGGTACCCCTATGGGTTTCAACCAATTTTGTTGTTTTTTGAATTTCTCCTAAATCGGAACTCTTTTTCGATGAAATAAATTTTGTATGCTTCCGTACTAGATAAAATATATTTTCTAAACATTCTTACTCAAAATACAGTATCAAATGAGCGTTGTTACCTCATGTATATCAGATATTACAGGTGTTTTTTCGAGATGGTACTTTCTTAGGTTTGTCCGACTTCGTAGTTTTGTCAATATCCCATCACTCGCAACTTTGTTTTCAGTGAAATTAGTTTTATTGTGATTCTAAATTGATATATATTATGTGAGTAATTTTAATATAATATATATTTTTGGAACCAAAATCCACTATTTCCGTGATGGTACCCCTTTGGGTTTCAACCAATTTTGTTGTTTTTTGATTTTCTCCTAAATCGGAACTCTATTTTCGATGAAATAAATTTTGTATGCTTCCGTACTAGATCAAATATCTTTCCTAAAATTTCTTACTCAAAATACAGTATGAACTGAGCGTTGTTATCCCATGTATATCAGATACTACAGACGTTTTTCCGAGATGCTACTTTCTTAAGTTCGTCCGACTTCGTAGTTTTGTCAATATCTCATCACTCACCACTTTGTTTTGAGTGAAAATAGTTTTATTGTGATTCTAACTCTCTCTATATTAGGGGACTAAAGTTAATATAATATATATTTTTGGAACCAAAATCTACTATTTTCCGTGATGGTACCCCTTTAAGTTTCGACCAATTTTGTAGTTTATTGAATTTCTCCTAAATCGGAACTCTGTTTTCGATGAAATACCTTTTGTATGCTTCCCTACTAGATCAAATATATTTTCTATACATTTTAAATCAAATTACAGTATTAAATGAGCGTTGTTATCCCATGTATATCAGATATTACAAACATTTTGCCGAGATGGTAGTTTCTTAGGTTCGTCCGACTTCGTAGTTTGGTCAATATCTCACCACTCACCACTTTGTTTTTAGTGAAATTAGTTTTATTGTGATTCTAACTCGCTATATTTAAGGGGAGTAATGTTAATATAATATATATTTTTGGAATAAAAATCCACTATTTTCCGTGATGGTACCCCTATGGGTTTCAACCAATTTTGTTGTTTTTTGAATTTCTCCTAAATCGGAACTCTTTTTCGATGAAATAAATTTTGTATGCTTCCGTACTAGATAAAATATATTTTCTAAACATTCTTACTCAAAATACAGTATCAAATGAGCGTTGTTACCTCATGTATATCAGATATTACAGGTGTTTTTTCGAGATGGTACTTTCTTAGGTTTGTCCGACTTCGTAGTTTTGTCAATATCCCATCACTCGCAACTTTGTTTTCAGTGAAATTAGTTTTATTGTGATTCTAAATTGATATATATTATGTGAGTAATTTTAATATAATATATATTTTTGGAACCAAAATCCACTATTTCCGTGATGGTACCCCTTTGGGTTTCAACCAATTTTGTTGTTTTTTGATTTTCTCCTAAATCGGAACTCTATTTTCGATGAAATAAATTTTGTATGCTTCCGTACTAGATCAAATATCTTTCCTAAAATTTCTTACTCAAAATACAGTATGAAATGAGCGTTGTTATCCCATGTATATCAGATACTACAGACGTTTTTCCGAGATGCTACTTTCTTAAGTTCGTCCGACTTCGTAGTTTTGTCAATATCTCATCACTCACCACTTTGTTTTGAGTGAAAATAGTTTTATTGTGATTCTAACTCTCTCTATATTAGGGGACTAAAGTTAATATAATATATATTTTTGGAACCAAAATCTACTATTTTCCGTGATGGTACCCCTTTAAGTTTCGACCAATTTTGTAGTTTATTGAATTTCTCCTAAATCGGAACTCTGTTTTCGATGAAATACCTTTTGTATGCTTCCCTACTAGATCAAATATATTTTCTATACATTTTAAATCAAATTACAGTATTAAATGAGCGTTGTTATCCCATGTATATCAGATATTACAAACATTTTGCCGAGATGGTAGTTTCTTAGGTTCGTCCGACTTCGTAGTTTGGTCAATATCTCACCACTCACCACTTTGTTTTTAGTGAAATTAGTTTTATTGTGATTCTAACTCGCTATATTTAAGGGGAGTAATGTTAATATAATATATATTTTTGGAATAAAAATCCACTATTTTCCGTGATGGTACCCCTATGGGTTTCAACCAATTTTGTTGTTTTTTGAATTTCTCCTAAATCGGAACTCTTTTTCGATGAAATAAATTTTGTATGCTTCCGTACTAGATAAAATATATTTTCTAAACATTCTTACTCAAAATACAGTATCAAATGAGCGTTGTTATCTCATGTATATCAGATATTACAGGTGTTTTTTCGAGATGGTACTTTCTTAGGTTTGTCCGACTTCGTAGTTTTGTCAATATCCCATCACTCGCAACTTTGTTTTCAGTGAAATTAGTTTTATTGTGATTCTAAATTGATATATATTATGTGAGTAATTTTAATATAATATATATTTTTGGAACCAAAATCCACTATTTCCGTGATGGTACCCCTTTGGGTTTCAACCAATTTTGTTGTTTTTTGATTTTCTCCTAAATCGGAACTCTATTTTCGATGAAATAAATTTTGTATGCTTCCGTACTAGATCAAATATCTTTCCTAAAATTTCTTACTCAAAATACAGTATGAAATGAGCGTTGTTATCCCATGTATATCAGATACTACAGACGTTTTTCCGAGTTGCTACTTTCTTAAGTTCGTCCGACTTCGTAGTTTTGTCAATATCTCATCACTCACCACTTTGTTTTGAGTGAAAATAGTTTTATTGTGATTCTAACTCTCTCTATATTAGGGGACTAAAGTTAATATAATATATATTTTTGGAACCAAAATCTACTATTTTCCGTGATGGTACCCCTTTAAGTTTCGACCAATTTTGTAGTTTATTGAATTTCTCCTAAATCGGAACTCTGTTTTCGATGAAATACCTTTTGTATGCTTCCCTACTAGATCAAATATATTTTCTATACATTTTAAATCAAATTACAGTATTAAATGAGCGTTGTTATCCCATGTATATCAGATATTACAAACATTTTGCCGAGATGGTAGTTTCTTAGGTTCGTCCGACTTCGTAGTTTGGTCAATATCTCACCACTCACCACTTTGTTTTTAGTGAAATTAGTTTTATTGTGATTCTAACTCGCTATATTTAAGGGGAGTAATGTTAATATAATATATATTTTTGGAATAAAAATCCACTATTTTCCGTGATGGTACCCCTATGGGTTTCAACCAATTTTGTTGTTTTTTGAATTTCTCCTAAATCAGAACTCTTTTTCGATGAAATAAATTTTGTATGCTTCCGTACTAGATAAAATATATTTTCTAAACATTCTTACTCAAAATACAGTATCAAATGAGCGTTGTTACCTCATGTATATCAGATATTACAGGTGTTTTTTCGAGATGGTACTTTCTTAGGTTTGTCCGACTTCGTAGTTTTGTCAATATCCCATCACTCGCAACTTTGTTTTCAGTGAAATTAGTTTTATTGTGATTCTAAATTGATATATATTATGTGAGTAATTTTAATATAATATATATTTTTGGAACCAAAATCCACTATTTCCGTGATGGTACCCCTTTGGGTTTCAACCAATTTTGTTGTTTTTTGATTTTCTCCTAAATCGGAACTCTATTTTCGATGAAATAAATTTTGTATGCTTCCGTACTAGATCAAATATCTTTCCTAAAATTTCTTACTCAAAATACAGTATGAACTGAGCGTTGTTATCCCATGTATATCAGATACTACAGACGTTTTTCCGAGATGCTACTTTCTTAAGTTCGTCCGACTTCGTAGTTTTGTCAATATCTCATCACTCACCACTTTGTTTTGAGTGAAAATAGTTTTATTGTGATTCTAACTCTCTCTATATTAGGGGACTAAAGTTAATATAATATATATTTTTGGAACCAAAATCTACTATTTTCCGTGATGGTACCCCTTTAAGTTTCGACCAATTTTGTAGTTTATTGAATTTCTCCTAAATCGGAACTCTGTTTTCGATGAAATACCTTTTGTATGCTTCCCTACTAGATCAAATATATTTTCTATACATTTTAAATCAAATTACAGTATTAAATGAGCGTTGTTATCCCATGTATATCAGATATTACAAACATTTTGCCGAGATGGTAGTTTCTTAGGTTCGTCCGACTTCGTAGTTTGGTCAATATCTCACCACTCACCACTTTGTTTTTAGTGAAATTAGTTTTATTGTGATTCTAACTCGCTATATTTAAGGGGAGTAATGTTAATATAATATATATTTTTGGAATAAAAATCCACTATTTTCCGTGATGGTACCCCTATGGGTTTCAACCAATTTTGTTGTTTTTTGAATTTCTCCTAAATCGGAACTCTTTTTCGATGAAATAAATTTTGTATGCTTCCGTACTAGATAAAATATATTTTCTAAACATTCTTACTCAAAATACAGTATCAAATGAGCGTTGTTACCTCATGTATATCAGATATTACAGGTGTTTTTTCGAGATGGTACTTTCTTAGGTTTGTCCGACTTCGTAGTTTTGTCAATATCCCATCACTCGCAACTTTGTTTTCAGTGAAATTAGTTTTATTGTGATTCTAAATTGATATATATTATGTGAGTAATTTTAATATAATATATATTTTTGGAACCAAAATCCACTATTTCCGTGATGGTACCCCTTTGGGTTTCAACCAATTTTGTTGTTTTTTGATTTTCTCCTAAATCGGAACTCTATTTTCGATGAAATAAATTTTGTATGCTTCCGTCCTAGATCAAATATCTTTCCTAAAATTTCTTACTCAAAATACAGTATGAAATGAGCGTTGTTATCCCATGTATATCAGATACTACAGACGTTTTTCCGAGATGCTACTTTCTTAAGTTCGTCCGACTTCGTAGTTTTGTCAATATCTCATCACTCACCACTTTGTTTTGAGTGAAAATAGTTTTATTGTGATTCTAACTCTCTCTATATTAGGGGACTAAAGTTAATATAATATATATTTTTGGAACCAAAATCTACTATTTTCCGTGATGGTACCCCTTTAGGTTTCGACCAATTTTGTAGTTTATTGAATTTCTCCTAAATCGGAACTCTGTTTTCGATGAAATACCTTTTGTATGCTTCCCTACTAGATCAAATATATTTTCTAAACATTTTAAATCAAATTACAGTATTAAATGAGCGTTGTTATCCCATGTATATCAGATATTACAAACATTTTGCCGAGATGGTAGTTTCTTAGGTTCGTCCGACTTCGTAGTTTGGTCAATATCTCACCACTCACCACTTTGTTTTTAGTGAAATTAGTTTTATTGTGATTCTAACTCGCTATATTTAAGGGGAGTAATGTTAATATAATATATATTTTTGAAATAAAAATCCACTATTTTCCGTGATGGTACCCCTATGGGTTTCAACCAATTTTGTTGTTTTTTGAATTTCTCCTAAATCGGAACTCTTTTTCGATGAAATAAATTTTGTATGCTTCCGTACTAGATAAAATATATTTTCTAAACATTCTTACTCAAAATACAGTATCAAATGAGCGTTGTTACCTCATGTATATCAGATATTACAGGTGTTTTTTCGAGATGGTACTTTCTTAGGTTTGTCCGACTTCGTAGTTTTGTCAATATCCCATCACTCGCAACTTTGTTTTCAGTGAAATTAGTTTTATTGTGATTCTAAATTGATATATATTATGTGAGTAATTTTAATATAATATATATTTTTGGAACCAAAATCCACTATTTCCGTGATGGTACCCCTTTGGGTTTCAACCAATTTTGTTGTTTTTTGATTTTCTCCTAAATCGGAACTCTATTTTCGATGAAATAAATTTTGTATGCTTCCGTACTAGATCAAATATCTTTCCTAAAATTTCTTACTCAAAATACAGTATGAACTGAGCGTTGTTATCCCATGTATATCAGATACTACAGACGTTTTTCCGAGATGCTACTTTCTTAAGTTCGTCCGACTTCGTAGTTTTGTCAATATCTCATCACTCACCACTTTGTTTTGAGTGAAAATAGTTTTATTGTGATTCTAACTCTCTCTATATTAGGGGACTAAAGTTAATATAATATATATTTTTGGAACCAAAATCTACTATTTTCCGTGATGGTACCCCTTTAAGTTTCGACCAATTTTGTAGTTTATTGAATTTCTCCTAAATCGGAACTCTGTTTTCGATGAAATACCTTTTGTATGCTTCCCTACTAGATCAAATATATTTTCTATACATTTTAAATCAAATTACAGTATTAAATGAGCGTTGTTATCCCATGTATATCAGATATTACAAACATTTTGCCGAGATGGTAGTTTCTTAGGTTCGTCCGACTTCGTAGTTTGGTCAATATCTCACCACTCACCACTTTGTTTTTAGTGAAATTAGTTTTATTGTGATTCTAACTCGCTATATTTAAGGGGAGTAATGTTAATATAATATATATTTTTGGAATAAAAATCCACTATTTTCCGTGATGGTACCCCTATGGGTTTCAACCAATTTTGTTGTTTTTTGAATTTCTCCTAAATCGGAACTCTTTTTCGATGAAATAAATTTTGTATGCTTCCGTACTAGATAAAATATATTTTCTAAACATTCTTACTCAAAATACAGTATCAAATGAGCGTTGTTACCTCATGTATATCAGATATTACAGGTGTTTTTTCGAGATGGTACTTTCTTAGGTTTGTCCGACTTCGTAGTTTTGTCAATATCCCATCACTCGCAACTTTGTTTTCAGTGAAATTAGTTTTATTGTGATTCTAAATTGATATATATTATGTGAGTAATTTTAATATAATATATATTTTTGGAACCAAAATCCACTATTTCCGTGATGGTACCCCTTTGGGTTTCAACCAATTTTGTTGTTTTTTGATTTTCTCCTAAATCGGAACTCTATTTTCGATGAAATAAATTTTGTATGCTTCCGTACTAGATCAAATATCTTTCCTAAAATTTCTTACTCAAAATACAGTATGAAATGAGCGTTGTTATCCCATGTATATCAGATACTACAGACGTTTTTCCGAGTTGCTACTTTCTTAAGTTCGTCCGACTTCGTAGTTTTGTCAATATCTCATCACTCACCACTTTGTTTTGAGTGAAAATAGTTTTATTGTGATTCTAACTCTCTCTATATTAGGGGACTAAAGTTAATATAATATATATTTTTGGAACCAAAATCTACTATTTTCCGTGATGGTACCCCTTTAAGTTTCGACCAATTTTGTAGTTTATTGAATTTCTCCTAAATCGGAACTCTGTTTTCGATGAAATACCTTTTGTATGCTTCCCTACTAGATCAAATATATTTTCTATACATTTTAAATCAAATTACAGTATTAAATGAGCGTTGTTATCCCATGTATATCAGATATTACAAACATTTTGCCGAGATGGTAGTTTCTTAGGTTCGTCCGACTTCGTAGTTTGGTCAATATCTCACCACTCACCACTTTGTTTTTAGTGAAATTAGTTTTATTGTGATTCTAACTCGCTATATTTAAGGGGAGTAATGTTAATATAATATATATTTTTGGAATAAAAATCCACTATTTTCCGTGATGGTACCCCTATGGGTTTCAACCAATTTTGTTGTTTTTTGAATTTCTCCTAAATCAGAACTCTTTTTCGATGAAATAAATTTTGTATGCTTCCGTACTAGATAAAATATATTTTCTAAACATTCTTACTCAAAATACAGTATCAAATGAGCGTTGTTACCTCATGTATATCAGATATTACAGGTGTTTTTTCGAGATGGTACTTTCTTAGGTTTGTCCGACTTCGTAGTTTTGTCAATATCCCATCACTCGCAACTTTGTTTTCAGTGAAATTAGTTTTATTGTGATTCTAAATTGATATATATTATGTGAGTAATTTTAATATAATATATATTTTTGGAACCAAAATCCACTATTTCCGTGATGGTACCCCTTTGGGTTTCAACCAATTTTGTTGTTTTTTGATTTTCTCCTAAATCGGAACTCTATTTTCGATGAAATAAATTTTGTATGCTTCCGTACTAGATCAAATATCTTTCCTAAAATTTCTTACTCAAAATACAGTATGAACTGAGCGTTGTTATCCCATGTATATCAGATACTACAGACGTTTTTCCGAGATGCTACTTTCTTAAGTTCGTCCGACTTCGTAGTTTTGTCAATATCTCATCACTCACCACTTTGTTTTGAGTGAAAATAGTTTTATTGTGATTCTAACTCTCTCTATATTAGGGGACTAAAGTTAATATAATATATATTTTTGGAACCAAAATCTACTATTTTCCGTGATGGTACCCCTTTAAGTTTCGACCAATTTTGTAGTTTATTGAATTTCTCCTAAATCGGAACTCTGTTTTCGATGAAATACCTTTTGTATGCTTCCCTACTAGATCAAATATATTTTCTATACATTTTAAATCAAATTACAGTATTAAATGAGCGTTGTTATCCCATGTATATCAGATATTACAAACATTTTGCCGAGATGGTAGTTTCTTAGGTTCGTCCGACTTCGTAGTTTGGTCAATATCTCACCACTCACCACTTTGTTTTTAGTGAAATTAGTTTTATTGTGATTCTAACTCGCTATATTTAAGGGGAGTAATGTTAATATAATATATATTTTTGGAATAAAAATCCACTATTTTCCGTGATGGTACCCCTATGGGTTTCAACCAATTTTGTTGTTTTTTGAATTTCTCCTAAATCGGAACTCTTTTTCGATGAAATAAATTTTGTATGCTTCCGTACTAGATAAAATATATTTTCTAAACATTCTTACTCAAAATACAGTATCAAATGAGCGTTGTTACCTCATGTATATCAGATATTACAGGTGTTTTTTCGAGATGGTACTTTCTTAGGTTTGTCCGACTTCGTAGTTTTGTCAATATCCCATCACTCGCAACTTTGTTTTCAGTGAAATTAGTTTTATTGTGATTCTAAATTGATATATATTATGTGAGTAATTTTAATATAATATATATTTTTGGAACCAAAATCCACTATTTCCGTGATGGTACCCCTTTGGGTTTCAACCAATTTTGTTGTTTTTTGATTTTCTCCTAAATCGGAACTCTATTTTCGATGAAATAAATTTTGTATGCTTCCGTCCTAGATCAAATATCTTTCCTAAAATTTCTTACTCAAAATACAGTATGAAATGAGCGTTGTTATCCCATGTATATCAGATACTACAGACGTTTTTCCGAGATGCTACTTTCTTAAGTTCGTCCGACTTCGTAGTTTTGTCAATATCTCATCACTCACCACTTTGTTTTGAGTGAAAATAGTTTTATTGTGATTCTAACTCTCTCTATATTAGGGGACTAAAGTTAATATAATATATATTTTTGGAACCAAAATCTACTATTTTCCGTGATGGTACCCCTATGGGTTTCAACCAATTTTGTTGTTTATTGAATTTCTCCTAAATCGGAACTCTGTTTTCGATGAAATACCTTTTGTATGCTTCCCTACTAGATCAAATATATTTTCTAAACATTTTAAATCAAATTACAGTATTAAATGAGCGTTGTTATCCCATGTATATCAGATATTACAAACATTTTGCCGAGATGGTAGTTTCTTAGGTTCGTCCGACTTCGTAGTTTGGTCAATATCTCACCACTCACCACTTTGTTTTTAGTGAAATTAGTTTTATTGTGATTCTAACTCGCTATATTTAAGGGGAGTAATGTTAATATAATATATATTTTTGAAATAAAAATCCACTATTTTCCGTGATGGTACCCCTATGGGTTTCAACCAATTTTGTTGTTTTTTGAATTTCTCCTAAATCGGAACTCTTTTTCGATGAAATAAATTTTGTATGCTTCCGTACTAGATAAAATATATTTTCTAAACATTCTTACTCAAAATACAGTATCAAATGAGCGTTGTTACCTCATGTATATCAGATATTACAGGTGTTTTTTCGAGATGGTACTTTCTTAGGTTTGTCCGACTTCGTAGTTTTGTCAATATCCCATCACTCGCAACTTTGTTTTCAGTGAAATTAGTTTTATTGTGATTCTAAATTGATATATATTATGTGAGTAATTTTAATATAATATATATTTTTGGAACCAAAATCCACTATTTCCGTGATGGTACCCCTTTGGGTTTCAACCAATTTTGTTGTTTTTTGATTTTCTCCTAAATCGGAACTCTATTTTCGATGAAATAAATTTTGTATGCTTCCGTACTAGATCAAATATCTTTCCTAAAATTTCTTACTCAAAATACAGTATGAACTGAGCGTTGTTATCCCATGTATATCAGATACTACAGACGTTTTTCCGAGATGCTACTTTCTTAAGTTCGTCCGACTTCGTAGTTTTGTCAATATCTCATCACTCACCACTTTGTTTTGAGTGAAAATAGTTTTATTGTGATTCTAACTCTCTCTATATTAGGGGACTAAAGTTAATATAATATATATTTTTGGAACCAAAATCTACTATTTTCCGTGATGGTACCCCTTTAAGTTTCGACCAATTTTGTAGTTTATTGAATTTCTCCTAAATCGGAACTCTGTTTTCGATGAAATACCTTTTGTATGCTTCCCTACTAGATCAAATATATTTTCTATACATTTTAAATCAAATTACAGTATTAAATGAGCGTTGTTATCCCATGTATATCAGATATTACAAACATTTTGCCGAGATGGTAGTTTCTTAGGTTCGTCCGACTTCGTAGTTTGGTCAATATCTCACCACTCACCACTTTGTTTTTAGTGAAATTAGTTTTATTGTGATTCTAACTCGCTATATTTAAGGGGAGTAATGTTAATATAATATATATTTTTGGAATAAAAATCCACTATTTTCCGTGATGGTACCCCTATGGGTTTCAACCAATTTTGTTGTTTTTTGAATTTCTCCTAAATCGGAACTCTTTTTCGATGAAATAAATTTTGTATGCTTCCGTACTAGATAAAATATATTTTCTAAACATTCTTACTCAAAATACAGTATCAAATGAGCGTTGTTACCTCATGTATATCAGATATTACAGGTGTTTTTTCGAGATGGTACTTTCTTAGGTTTGTCCGACTTCGTAGTTTTGTCAATATCCCATCACTCGCAACTTTGTTTTCAGTGAAATTAGTTTTATTGTGATTCTAAATTGATATATATTATGTGAGTAATTTTAATATAATATATATTTTTGGAACCAAAATCCACTATTTCCGTGATGGTACCCCTTTGGGTTTCAACCAATTTTGTTGTTTTTTGATTTTCTCCTAAATCGGAACTCTATTTTCGATGAAATAAATTTTGTATGCTTCCGTACTAGATCAAATATCTTTCCTAAAATTTCTTACTCAAAATACAGTATGAAATGAGCGTTGTTATCCCATGTATATCAGATACTACAGACGTTTTTCCGAGATGCTACTTTCTTAAGTTCGTCCGACTTCGTAGTTTTGTCAATATCTCATCACTCACCACTTTGTTTTGAGTGAAAATAGTTTTATTGTGATTCTAACTCTCTCTATATTAGGGGACTAAAGTTAATATAATATATATTTTTGGAACCAAAATCTACTATTTTCCGTGATGGTACCCCTTTAAGTTTCGACCAATTTTGTAGTTTATTGAATTTCTCCTAAATCGGAACTCTGTTTTCGATGAAATACCTTTTGTATGCTTCCCTACTAGATCAAATATATTTTCTATACATTTTAAATCAAATTACAGTATTAAATGAGCGTTGTTATCCCATGTATATCAGATATTACAAACATTTTGCCGAGATGGTAGTTTCTTAGGTTCGTCCGACTTCGTAGTTTGGTCAATATCTCACCACTCACCACTTTGTTTTTAGTGAAATTAGTTTTATTGTGATTCTAACTCGCTATATTTAAGGGGAGTAATGTTAATATAATATATATTTTTGGAATAAAAATCCACTATTTTCCGTGATGGTACCCCTATGGGTTTCAACCAATTTTGTTGTTTTTTGAATTTCTCCTAAATCGGAACTCTTTTTCGATGAAATAAATTTTGTATGCTTCCGTACTAGATAAAATATATTTTCTAAACATTCTTACTCAAAATACAGTATCAAATGAGCGTTGTTATCTCATGTATATCAGATATTACAGGTGTTTTTTCGAGATGGTACTTTCTTAGGTTTGTCCGACTTCGTAGTTTTGTCAATATCCCATCACTCGCAACTTTGTTTTCAGTGAAATTAGTTTTATTGTGATTCTAAATTGATATATATTATGTGAGTAATTTTAATATAATATATATTTTTGGAACCAAAATCCACTATTTCCGTGATGGTACCCCTTTGGGTTTCAACCAATTTTGTTGTTTTTTGATTTTCTCCTAAATCGGAACTCTATTTTCGATGAAATAAATTTTGTATGCTTCCGTACTAGATCAAATATCTTTCCTAAAATTTCTTACTCAAAATACAGTATGAAATGAGCGTTGTTATCCCATGTATATCAGATACTACAGACGTTTTTCCGAGTTGCTACTTTCTTAAGTTCGTCCGACTTCGTAGTTTTGTCAATATCTCATCACTCACCACTTTGTTTTGAGTGAAAATAGTTTTATTGTGATTCTAACTCTCTCTATATTAGGGGACTAAAGTTAATATAATATATATTTTTGGAACCAAAATCTACTATTTTCCGTGATGGTACCCCTTTAAGTTTCGACCAATTTTGTAGTTTATTGAATTTCTCCTAAATCGGAACTCTGTTTTCGATGAAATACCTTTTGTATGCTTCCCTACTAGATCAAATATATTTTCTATACATTTTAAATCAAATTACAGTATTAAATGAGCGTTGTTATCCCATGTATATCAGATATTACAAACATTTTGCCGAGATGGTAGTTTCTTAGGTTCGTCCGACTTCGTAGTTTGGTCAATATCTCACCACTCACCACTTTGTTTTTAGTGAAATTAGTTTTATTGTGATTCTAACTCGCTATATTTAAGGGGAGTAATGTTAATATAATATATATTTTTGGAATAAAAATCCACTATTTTCCGTGATGGTACCCCTATGGGTTTCAACCAATTTTGTTGTTTTTTGAATTTCTCCTAAATCGGAACTCTTTTTCGATGAAATAAATTTTGTATGCTTCCGTACTAGATAAAATATATTTTCTAAACATTCTTACTCAAAATACAGTATCAAATGAGCGTTGTTATCTCATGTATATCAGATATTACAGGTGTTTTTTCGAGATGGTACTTTCTTAGGTTTGTCCGACTTCGTAGTTTTGTCAATATCCCATCACTCGCAACTTTGTTTTCAGTGAAATTAGTTTTATTGTGATTCTAAATTGATATATATTATGTGAGTAATTTTAATATAATATATATTTTTGGAACCAAAATCCACTATTTCCGTGATGGTACCCCTTTGGGTTTCAACCAATTTTGTTGTTTTTTGATTTTCTCCTAAATCGGAACTCTATTTTCGATGAAATAAATTTTGTATGCTTCCGTACTAGATCAAATATCTTTCCTAAAATTTCTTACTCAAAATACAGTATGAAATGAGCGTTGTTATCCCATGTATATCAGATACTACAGACGTTTTTCCGAGATGCTACTTTCTTAAGTTCGTCCGACTTCGTAGTTTTGTCAATATCTCATCACTCACCACTTTGTTTTGAGTGAAAATAGTTTTATTGTGATTCTAACTCTCTCTATATTAGGGGACTAAAGTTAATATAATATATATTTTTGGAACCAAAATCTACTATTTTCCGTGATGGTACCCCTTTGGGTTTCGACCAATTTTGTAGTTTATTGAATTTCTCCTAAATCGGAACTCTGTTTTCGATGAAATACCTTTTGTATGCTTCCGTACTAGATCAAATATATTTTCTAAACATTTTAAATCAAATTACAGTATTAAATGAGCGTTGTTATCCCATGTATATCATATATTACAAACATTTTGCCGAGATGGTAGTTTCTTAAGTTCGTCCGACTTCGTAGTTTGGTCAATATCTCACCACTCACCACTTTGTTTTTAGTGAAATTAGTTTTATTGTGATTCTAACTCGCTATATTTAAGGGGAGTAATGTTAATATAATATATATTTTTGGAATAAAAATCCACTATTTTCCGTGATGGTACCCCTATGGGTTTCAACCAATTTTGTTGTTTTTTGAATTTCTCCTAAATCGGAACTCTTTTTCGATGAAATAAATTTTGTATGCTTCCGTACTAGATAAAATATATTTTCTAAACATTCTTACTCAAAATACAGTATCAAATGAGCGTTGTTACCTCATGTATATCAGATATTACAGGTGTTTTTTCGAGATGGTACTTTCTTAGGTTTGTCCGACTTCGTAGTTTTGTCAATATCCCATCACTCGCAACTTTGTTTTCAGTGAAATTAGTTTTATTGTGATTCTAAATTGATATATATTATGTGAGTAATTTTAATATAATATATATTTTTGGAACCAAAATCCACTATTTCCGTGATGGTACCCCTTTGGGTTTCAACCAATTTTGTTGTTTTTTGATTTTCTCCTAAATCGGAACTCTATTTTCGATGAAATAAATTTTGTATGCTTCCGTACTAGATCAAATATCTTTCCTAAAATTTCTTACTCAAAATACAGTATGAAATGAGCGTTGTTATCCCATGTATATCAGATACTACAGACGTTTTTCCGAGATGCTACTTTCTTAAGTTCGTCCGACTTCGTAGTTTTGTCAATATCTCATCACTCACCACTTTGTTTTGAGTGAAAATAGTTTTATTGTGATTCTAACTCTCTCTATATTAGGGGACTAAAGTTAATATAATATATATTTTTGGAACCAAAATCTACTATTTTCCGTGATGGTACCCCTTTAGGTTTCGACCAATTTTGTAGTTTATTGAATTTCTCCTAAATCGGAACTCTGTTTTCGATGAAATACCTTTTGTATGCTTCCGTACTAGATCAAATATATTTTCTAAACATTTTAAATCAAATTACAGTATTAAATGAGCGTTGTTATCCCATGTATATCATATATTACAAACATTTTGCCGAGATGGTAGTTTCTTAAGTTCGTCCGACTTCGTAGTTTGGTCAATATCTCACCACTCACCACTTTGTTTTTAGTGAAATTAGTTTTATTGTGATTCTAACTCGCTATATTTAAGGGGAGTAATGTTAATATAATATATATTTTTGGAATAAAAATCCACTATTTTCCGTGATGGTACCCCTATGGGTTTCAACCAATTTTGTTGTTTTTTGAATTTCTCCTAAATCGGAACTCTTTTTCGATGAAATAAATTTTGTATGCTTCCGTACTAGATAAAATATATTTTCTAAACATTCTTACTCAAAATACAGTATCAAATGAGCGTTGTTACCTCATGTATATCAGATATTACAGGTGTTTTTTCGAGATGGTACTTTCTTAGGTTTGTCCGACTTCGTAGTTTTGTCAATATCCCATCACTCGCAACTTTGTTTTCAGTGAAATTAGTTTTATTGTGATTCTAAATTGATATATATTATGTGAGTAATTTTAATATAATATATATTTTTGGAACCAAAATCCACTATTTCCGTGATGGTACCCCTTTGGGTTTCAACCAATTTTGTTGTTTTTTGATTTTCTCCTAAATCGGAACTCTATTTTCGATGAAATAAATTTTGTATGCTTCCGTACTAGATCAAATATCTTTCCTAAAATTTCTTACTCAAAATACAGTATGAACTGAGCGTTGTTATCCCATGTATATCAGATACTACAGACGTTTTTCCGAGATGCTACTTTCTTAAGTTCGTCCGACTTCGTAGTTTTGTCAATATCTCATCACTCACCACTTTGTTTTGAGTGAAAATAGTTTTATTGTGATTCTAACTCTCTCTATATTAGGGGACTAAAGTTAATATAATATATATTTTTGGAACCAAAATCTACTATTTTCCGTGATGGTACCCCTTTAGGTTTCGACCAATTTTGTAGTTTATTGAATTTCTCCTAAATCGGAACTCTGTTTTCGATGAAATACCTTTTGTATGCTTCCGTACTAGATCAAATATATTTTCTAAACATTTTAAATCAAATTACAGTATTAAATGAGCGTTGTTATCCCATGTATATCAGATATTACAAACATTTTGCCGAGATGGTAGTTTCTTAGGTTCGTCCGACTTCGTAGTTTGGTCAATATCTCACCACTCACCACTTTGTTTTTAGTGAAATTAGTTTTATTGTGATTCTAACTCGCTATATTTAAGGGGAGTAATGTTAATATAATATATATTTTTGGAATAAAAATCCACTATTTTCCGTGATGGTACCCCTATGGGTTTCAACCAATTTTGTTGTTTTTTGAATTTCTCCTAAATCGGAACTCTTTTTCGATGAAATAAATTTTGTATGCTTCCGTACTAGATGAAATATATTTTCTAAACATTCTTACTCAAAATACAGTATCAAATGAGCGTTGTTACCTCATGTATATCAGATATTACAGGTGTTTTTTCGAGATGGTACTTTCTTAGGTTTGTCCGACTTCGTAGTTTTGTCAATATCCCATCACTCGCAACTTTGTTTTCAGTGAAATTAGTTTTATTGTGATTCTAAATTGATATATATTATGTGAGTAATTTTAATATAATATATATTTTTGGAACCAAAATCCACTATTTCCGTGATGGTACCCCTTTGGGTTTCAACCAATTTTGTTGTTTTTTGATTTTCTCCTAAATCGGAACTCTATTTTCGATGAAATAAATTTTGTATGCTTCCGTACTAGATCAAATATCTTTCCTAAAATTTCTTACTCAAAATACAGTATGAAATGAGCGTTGTTATCCCATGTATATCAGATACTACAGACGTTTTTCCGAGATGCTACTTTCTTAAGTTCGTCCGACTTCGTAGTTTTGTCAATATCTCATCACCCACCACTTTGTTTTGAGTGAAAATAGTTTTATTGTGATTCTAACTCTCTCTATATTAGGGGACTAAAGTTAATATAATATATATTTTTGGAACCAAAATCTACTATTTTCCGTGATGGTACCCCTTTAAGTTTCGACCAATTTTGTAGTTTATTGAATTTCTCCTAAATCGAAACTCTGTTTTCGATGAAATACCTTTTGTATGCTTCCGTACTAGATCAAATATATTTTCTAAACATTTTAAATCAAATTACAGTATTAAATGAGCGTTGTTATCCCATGTATATCAGATATTACAAACATTTTGCCGAGATGGTAGTTTCTTAGGTTCGTCCGACTTCGTAGTTTGGTCAATATCTCACCACTCACCACTTTGTTTTTAGTGAAATTAGTTTTATTGTGATTCTAACTCGCTATATTTAAGGGGAGTAATGTTAATATAATATATATTTTTGGAATAAAAATCCACTATTTTCCGTGATGGTACCCCTATGGGTTTCAACCAATTTTGTTGTTTTTTGAATTTCTCCTAAATCGGAACTCTTTTTCGATGAAATAAATTTTGTATGCTTCCGTACTAGATAAAATATATTTTCTAAACATTCTTACTCAAAATACAGTATCAAATGAGCGTTGTTACCTCATGTATATCAGATATTACAGGTGTTTTTTCGAGATGGTACTTTCTTAGGTTTGTCCGACTTCGTAGTTTTGTCAATATCCCATCACTCGCAACTTTGTTTTCAGTGAAATTAGTTTTATTGTGATTCTAAATTGATATATATTATGTGAGTAATTTTAATATAATATATATTTTTGGAACCAAAATCCACTATTTCCGTGATGGTACCCCTTTGGGTTTCAACCAATTTTGTTGTTTTTTGATTTTCTCCTAAATCGGAACTCTATTTTCGATGAAATAAATTTTGTATGCTTCCGTACTAGATCAAATATCTTTCCTAAAATTTCTTACTCAAAATACAGTATGAAATGAGCGTTGTTATCCCATGTATATCAGATACTACAGACGTTTTTCCGAGATGCTACTTTCTTAAGTTCGTCCGACTTCGTAGTTTTGTCAATATCTCATCACTCACCACTTTGTTTTGAGTGAAAATAGTTTTATTGTGATTCTAACTCTCTCTATATTAGGGGACTAAAGTTAATATAATATATATTTTTGGAACCAAAATCTACTATTTTCCGTGATGGTACCCCTTTAGGTTTCGACCAATTTTGTAGTTTATTGAATTTCTCCTAAATCGGAACTCTGTTTTCGATGAAATACCTTTTGTATGCTTTCGTACTAGATCAAATATATTTTCTAAACATTTTAAATCAAATTACAGTATTAAATGAGCGTTGTTATCCCATGTATATCAGATATTACAAACATTTTGCCGAGATGGTAGTTTCTTAGGTTCGTCCGACTTCGTAGTTTGGTCAATATCTCACCACTCACCACTTTGTTTTTAGTGAAATTAGTTTTATTGTGATTCTAACTCGCTATATTTAAGGGGAGTAATGTTAATATAATATATATTTTTGGAATAAAAATCCACTATTTTCCGTGATGGTACCCCTATGGGTTTCAACCAATTTTGTTGTTTTTTGAATTTCTCCTAAATCGGAACTCTTTTTCGATGAAATAAATTTTGTATGCTTCCGTACTAGATAAAATATATTTTCTAAACATTCTTACTCAAAATACAGTATCAAATGAGCGTTGTTACCTCATGTATATCAGATATTACAGGTGTTTTTTCGAGATGGTACTTTCTTAGGTTTGTCCGACTTCGTAGTTTTGTCAATATCCCATCACTCGCAACTTTGTTTTCAGTGAAATTAGTTTTATTGTGATTCTAAATTGATATATATTATGTGAGTAATTTTAATATAATATATATTTTTGGAACCAAAATCCACTATTTCCGTGATGGTACCCCTTTGGGTTTCAACCAATTTTGTTGTTTTTTGATTTTCTCCTAAATCGGAACTCTATTTTCGATGAAATAAATTTTGTATGCTTCCGTACTAGATCAAATATCTTTCCTAAAATTTCTTACTCAAAATACAGTATGAAATGAGCGTTGTTATCCCATGTATATCAGATACTACAGACGTTTTTCCGAGATGCTACTTTCTTAAGTTCGTCCGACTTCGTAGTTTTGTCAATATCTCATCACTCACCACTTTGTTTTGAGTGAAAATAGTTTTATTGTGATTCTAACTCTCTCTATATTAGGGGACTAAAGTTAATATAATATATATTTTTGGAACCAAAATCTACTATTTTCCGTGATGGTACCCCTTTAAGTTTCGACCAATTTTGTAGTTTATTGAATTTCTCCTAAATCGAAACTCTGTTTTCGATGAAATACCTTTTGTATGCTTCCGTACTAGATCAAATATATTTTCTAAACATTTTAAATCAAATTACAGTATTAAATGAGCGTTGTTATCCCATGTATATCAGATATTACAAACATTTTGCCGAGATGGTAGTTTCTTAGGTTCGTCCGACTTCGTAGTTTGGTCAATATCTCACCACTCACCACTTTGTTTTTAGTGAAATTAGTTTTATTGTGATTCTAACTCGCTATATTTAAGGGGAGTAATGTTAATATAATATATATTTTTGGAATAAAAATCCACTATTTTCCGTGATGGTACCCCTATGGGTTTCAACCAATTTTGTTGTTTTTTGAATTTCTCCTAAATCGGAACTCTTTTTCGATGAAATAAATTTTGTATGCTTCCGTACTAGATAAAATATATTTTCTAAACATTCTTACTCAAAATACAGTATCAAATGAGCGTTGTTACCTCATGTATATCAGATATTACAGGTGTTTTTTCGAGATGGTACTTTCTTAGGTTTGTCCGACTTCGTAGTTTTGTCAATATCCCATCACTCGCAACTTTGTTTTCAGTGAAATTAGTTTTATTGTGATTCTAAATTGATATATATTATGTGAGTAATTTTAATATAATATATATTTTTGGAACCAAAATCCACTATTTCCGTGATGGTACCCCTTTGGGTTTCAACCAATTTTGTTGTTTTTTGATTTTCTCCTAAATCGGAACTCTATTTTCGATGAAATAAATTTTGTATGCTTCCGTACTAGATCAAATATCTTTCCTAAAATTTCTTACTCAAAATACAGTATGAAATGAGCGTTGTTATCCCATGTATATCAGATACTACAGACGTTTTTCCGAGATGCTACTTTCTTAAGTTCGTCCGACTTCGTAGTTTTGTCAATATCTCATCACTCACCACTTTGTTTTGAGTGAAAATAGTTTTATTGTGATTCTAACTCTCTCTATATTAGGGGACTAAAGTTAATATAATATATATTTTTGGAACCAAAATCTACTATTTTCCGTGATGGTACCCCTTTAAGTTTCGACCAATTTTGTAGTTTATTGAATTTCTCCTAAATCGGAACTCTGTTTTCGATGAAATACCTTTTGTACGCTTCCCTACTAGATCAAATATATTTTCTATACATTTTAAATCAAATTACAGTATTAAATGAGCGTTGTTATCCCATGTATATCAGATATTACAAACATTTTGCCGAGATGGTAGTTTCTTAGGTTCGTCCGACTTCGTAGTTTGGTCAATATCTCACCACTCACCACTTTGTTTTTAGTGAAATTAGTTTTATTGTGATTCTAACTCGCTATATTTAAGGGGAGTAATGTTAATATAATATATATTTTTGGAATAAAAATCCACTATTTTCCGTGATGGTACCCCTATGGGTTTCAACCAATTTTGTTGTTTTTTGAATTTCTCCTAAATCGGAACTCTTTTTCGATGAAATAAATTTTGTATGCTTCCGTACTAGATAAAATATATTTTCTAAACATTCTTACTCAAAATACAGTATCAAATGAGCGTTGTTACCTCATGTATATCAGATATTACAGGTGTTTTTTCGAGATGGTACTTTCTTAGGTTTGTCCGACTTCGTAGTTTTGTCAATATCCCATCACTCGCAACTTTGTTTTCAGTGAAATTAGTTTTATTGTGATTCTAAATTGATATATATTATGTGAGTAATTTTAATATAATATATATTTTTGGAACCAAAATCCACTATTTCCGTGATGGTACCCCTTTGGGTTTCAACCAATTTTGTTGTTTTTTGATTTTCTCCTAAATCGGAACTCTATTTTCCGTGATGGTACCCCTTTAAGTTTCGACCAATTTTGTAGTTTATTGAATTTCTCCTAAATCGGAACTCTGTTTTCGATGAAATACCTTTTGTATGCTTCCCTACTAGATCAAATATATTTTCTATACATTTTAAATCAAATTACAGTATTAAATGAGCGTTGTTATCCCATGTATATCAGATATTACAAACATTTTGCCGAGATGGTAGTTTCTTAGGTTCGTCCGACTTCGTAGTTTGGTCAATATCTCACCACTCACCACTTTGTTTTTAGTGAAATTAGTTTTATTGTGATTCTAACTCGCTATATTTAAGGGGAGTAATGTTAATATAATATATATTTTTGGAATAAAAATCCACTATTTTCCGTGATGGTACCCCTATGGGTTTCAACCAATTTTGTTGTTTTTTGAATTTCTCCTAAATCGGAACTCTTTTTCGATGAAATAAATTTTGTATGCTTCCGTACTAGATAAAATATATTTTCTAAACATTCTTACTCAAAATACAGTATCAAATGAGCGTTGTTACCTCATGTATATCAGATATTACAGGTGTTTTTTCGAGATGGTACTTTCTTAGGTTTGTCCGACTTCGTAGTTTTGTCAATATCCCATCACTCGCAACTTTGTTTTCAGTGAAATTAGTTTTATTGTGATTCTAAATTGATATATATTATGTGAGTAATTTTAATATAATATATATTTTTGGAACCAAAATCCACTATTTCCGTGATGGTACCCCTTTGGGTTTCAACCAATTTTGTTGTTTTTTGATTTTCTCCTAAATCGGAACTCTATTTTCGATGAAATAAATTTTGTATGCTTCCGTACTAGATCAAATATCTTTCCTAAAATTTCTTACTCAAAATACAGTATGAACTGAGCGTTGTTATCCCATGTATATCAGATACTACAGACGTTTTTCCGAGATGCTACTTTCTTAAGTTCGTCCGACTTCGTAGTTTTGTCAATATCTCATCACTCACCACTTTGTTTTGAGTGAAAATAGTTTTATTGTGATTCTAACTCTCTCTATATTAGGGGACTAAAGTTAATATAATATATATTTTTGGAACCAAAATCTACTATTTTCCGTGATGGTACCCCTTTAAGTTTCGACCAATTTTGTAGTTTATTGAATTTCTCCTAAATCGAAACTCTGTTTTCGATGAAATACCTTTTGTATGCTTCCGTACTAGATCAAATATATTTTCTAAACATTTTAAATCAAATTACAGTATTAAATGAGCGTTGTTATCCCATGTATATCAGATATTACAAACATTTTGCCGAGATGGTAGTTTCTTAGGTTCGTCCGACTTCGTAGTTTGGTCAATATCTCACCACTCACCACTTTGTTTTTAGTGAAATTAGTTTTATTGTGATTCTAACTCGCTATATTTAAGGGGAGTAATGTTAATATAATATATATTTTTGGAATAAAAATCCACTATTTTCCGTGATGGTACCCCTATGGGTTTCAACCAATTTTGTTGTTTTTTGAATTTCTCCTAAATCGGAACTCTTTTTCGATGAAATAAATTTTGTATGCTTCCGTACTAGATAAAATATATTTTCTAAACATTCTTACTCAAAATACAGTATCAAATGAGCGTTGTTACCTCATGTATATCAGATATTACAGGTGTTTTTTCGAGATGGTACTTTCTTAGGTTTGTCCGACTTCGTAGTTTTGTCAATATCCCATCACTCGCAACTTTGTTTTCAGTGAAATTAGTTTTATTGTGATTCTAAATTGATATATATTATGTGAGTAATTTTAATATAATATATATTTTTGGAACCAAAATCCACTATTTCCGTGATGGTACCCCTTTGGGTTTCAACCAATTTTGTTGTTTTTTGATTTTCTCCTAAATCGGAACTCTATTTTCGATGAAATAAATTTTGTATGCTTCCGTACTAGATCAAATATCTTTCCTAAAATTTCTTACTCAAAATACAGTATGAAATGAGCGTTGTTATCCCATGTATATCAGATACTACAGACGTTTTTCCGAGATGCTACTTTCTTAAGTTCGTCCGACTTCGTAGTTTTGTCAATATCTCATCACTCACCACTTTGTTTTGAGTGAAAATAGTTTTATTGTGATTCTAACTCTCTCTATATTAGGGGACTAAAGTTAATATAATATATATTTTTGGAACCAAAATCTACTATTTTCCGTGATGGTACCCCTTTAAGTTTCGACCAATTTTGTAGTTTATTGAATTTCTCCTAAATCGAAACTCTGTTTTCGATGAAATACCTTTTGTATGCTTCCGTACTAGATCAAATATATTTTCTAAACATTTTAAATCAAATTACAGTATTAAATGAGCGTTGTTATCCCATGTATATCAGATATTACAAACATTTTGCCGAGATGGTAGTTTCTTAGGTTCGTCCGACTTCGTAGTTTGGTCAATATCTCACCACTCACCACTTTGTTTTTAGTGAAATTAGTTTTATTGTGATTCTAACTCGCTATATTTAAGGGGAGTAATGTTAATATAATATATATTTTTGGAATAAAAATCCACTATTTTCCGTGATGGTACCCCTATGGGTTTCAACCAATTTTGTTGTTTTTTGAATTTCTCCTAAATCGGAACTCTTTTTCGATGAAATAAATTTTGTATGCTTCCGTACTAGATAAAATATATTTTCTAAACATTCTTACTCAAAATACAGTATCAAATGAGCGTTGTTACCTCATGTATATCAGATATTACAGGTGTTTTTTCGAGATGGTACTTTCTTAGGTTTGTCCGACTTCGTAGTTTTGTCAATATCCCATCACTCGCAACTTTGTTTTCAGTGAAATTAGTTTTATTGTGATTCTAAATTGATATATATTATGTGAGTAATTTTAATATAATATATATTTTTGGAACCAAAATCCACTATTTCCGTGATGGTATCCCTTTGGGTTTCAACCAATTTTGTTGTTTTTTGATTTTCTCCTAAATCGGAACTCTATTTTCGATGAAATAAATTTTGTATGCTTCCGTACTAGATCAAATATCTTTCCTAAAATTTCTTACTCAAAATACAGTATGAACTGAGCGTTGTTATCCCATGTATATCAGATACTACAGACGTTTTTCCGAGATGCTACTTTCTTAAGTTCGTCCGACTTCGTAGTTTTGTCAATATCTCATCACTCACCACTTTGTTTTGAGTGAAAATAGTTTTATTGTGATTCTAACTCTCTCTATATTAGGGGACTAAAGTTAATATAATATATATTTTTGGAACCAAAATCTACTATTTTCCGTGATGGTACCCCTTTAAGTTTCGACCAATTTTGTAGTTTATTGAATTTCTCCTAAATCGGAACTCTGTTTTCGATGAAATACCTTTTGTATGCTTCCCTACTAGATCAAATATATTTTCTATACATTTTAAATCAAATTACAGTATTAAATGAGCGTTGTTATCCCATGTATATCAGATATTACAAACATTTTGCCGAGATGGTAGTTTCTTAGGTTCGTCCGACTTCGTAGTTTGGTCAATATCTCACCACTCACCACTTTGTTTTTAGTGAAATTAGTTTTATTGTGATTCTAACTCGCTATATTTAAGGGGAGTAATGTTAATATAATATATATTTTTGGAATAAAAATCCACTATTTTCCGTGATGGTACCCCTATGGGTTTCAACCAATTTTGTTGTTTTTTGAATTTCTCCTAAATCGGAACTCTTTTTCGATGAAATAAATTTTGTATGCTTCCGTACTAGATAAAATATATTTTCTAAACATTCTTACTCAAAATACAGTATCAAATGAGCGTTGTTATCTCATGTATATCAGATATTACAGGTGTTTTTTCGAGATGGTACTTTCTTAGGTTTGTCCGACTTCGTAGTTTTGTCAATATCCCATCACTCGCAACTTTGTTTTCAGTGAAATTAGTTTTATTGTGATTCTAAATTGATATATATTATGTGAGTAATTTTAATATAATATATATTTTTGGAACCAAAATCCACTATTTCCGTGATGGTACCCCTTTGGGTTTCAACCAATTTTGTTGTTTTTTGATTTTCTCCTAAATCGGAACTCTATTTTCGATGAAATAAATTTTGTATGCTTCCGTACTAGATCAAATATCTTTCCTAAAATTTCTTACTCAAAATACAGTATGAACTGAGCGTTGTTATCCCATGTATATCAGATACTACAGACGTTTTTCCGAGATGCTACTTTCTTAAGTTCGTCCGACTTCGTAGTTTTGTCAATATCTCATCACTCACCACTTTGTTTTGAGTGAAAATAGTTTTATTGTGATTCTAACTCTCTCTATATTAGGGGACTAAAGTTAATATAATATATATTTTTGGAACCAAAATCTACTATTTTCCGTGATGGTACCCCTTTAAGTTTCGACCAATTTTGTAGTTTATTGAATTTCTCCTAAATCGGAACTCTGTTTTCGATGAAATACCTTTTGTATGCTTCCGTACTAGATCAAATATATTTTCTAAACATTTTAAATCAAATTACAGTATTAAATGAGCGTTGTTATCCCATGTATATCAGATATTACAAACATTTTGCCGAGATGGTAGTTTCTTAGGTTCGTCCGACTTCGTAGTTTGGTCAATATCTCACCACTCACCACTTTGTTTTTAGTGAAATTAGTTTTATTGTGATTCTAACTCGCTATATTTAAGGGGAGTAATGTTAATATAATATATATTTTTGGAATAAAAATCCACTATTTTCCGTGATGGTACCCCTATGGGTTTCAACCAATTTTGTTGTTTTTTGAATTTCTCCTAAATCGGAACTCTTTTTCGATGAAATAAATTTTGTATGCTTCCGTACTAGATAAAATATATTTTCTAAACATTCTTACTCAAAATACAGTATCAAATGAGCGTTGTTATCTCATGTATATCAGATATTACAGGTGTTTTTTCGAGATGGTACTTTCTTAGGTTTGTCCGACTTCGTAGTTTTGTCAATATCCCATCACTCGCAACTTTGTTTTCAGTGAAATTAGTTTTATTGTGATTCTAAATTGATATATATTATGTGAGTAATTTTAATATAATATATATTTTTGGAACCAAAATCCACTATTTCCGTGATGGTACCCCTTTGGGTTTCAACCAATTATTTTTTTTTTTTTTATTTTCTCCTAAATCGGAACTCTATTTTCGATGAAATAAATTTTGTATGCTTCCGTACTAGATCAAATATCTTTCCTAAAATTTCTTACTCAAAATACAGTATGAACTGAGCGTTGTTATCCCATGTATATCAGATACTACAGACGTTTTTCCGAGATGCTACTTTCTTAAGTTCGTCCGACTTCGTAGTTTTGTCAATATCTCATCACTCACCACTTTGTTTTGAGTGAAAATAGTTTTATTGTGATTCTAACTCTCTCTATATTAGGGGACTAAAGTTAATATAATATATATTTTTGGAACCAAAATCTACTATTTTCCGTGATGGTACCCCTTTAAGTTTCGACCAATTTTGTAGTTTATTGAATTTCTCCTAAATCGGAACTCTGTTTTCGATGAAATACCTTTTGTATGCTTCCCTACTAGATCAAATATATTTTCTATACATTTTAAATCAAATTACAGTATTAAATGAGCGTTGTTATCCCATGTATATCAGATATTACAAACATTTTGCCGAGATGGTAGTTTCTTAGGTTCGTCCGACTTCGTAGTTTGGTCAATATCTCACCACTCACCACTTTGTTTTTAGTGAAATTAGTTTTATTGTGATTCTAACTCGCTATATTTAAGGGGAGTAATGTTAATATAATATATATTTTTGGAATAAAAATCCACTATTTTCCGTGATGGTACCCCTATGGGTTTCAACCAATTTTGTTGTTTTTTGAATTTCTCCTAAATCGGAACTCTTTTTCGATGAAATAAATTTTGTATGCTTCCGTACTAGATAAAATATATTTTCTAAACATTCTTACTCAAAATACAGTATCAAATGAGCGTTGTTATCTCATGTATATCAGATATTACAGGTGTTTTTTCGAGATGGTACTTTCTTAGGTTTGTCCGACTTCGTAGTTTTGTCAATATCCCATCACTCGCAACTTTGTTTTCAGTGAAATTAGTTTTATTGTGATTCTAAATTGATATATATTATGTGAGTAATTTTAATATAATATATATTTTTGGAACCAAAATCCACTATTTCCGTGATGGTACCCCTTTGGGTTTCAACCAATTATTTTTTTTTTTTTTATTTTCTCCTAAATCGGAACTCTATTTTCGATGAAATAAATTTTGTATGCTTCCGTACTAGATCAAATATCTTTCCTAAAATTTCTTACTCAAAATACAGTATGAACTGAGCGTTGTTATCCCATGTATATCAGATACTACAGACGTTTTTCCGAGATGCTACTTTCTTAAGTTCGTCCGACTTCGTAGTTTTGTCAATATCTCATCACTCACCACTTTGTTTTGAGTGAAAATAGTTTTATTGTGATTCTAACTCTCTCTATATTAGGGGACTAAAGTTAATATAATATATATTTTTGGAACCAAAATCTACTATTTTCCGTGATGGTACCCCTTTAAGTTTCGACCAATTTTGTAGTTTATTGAATTTCTCCTAAATCGAAACTCTGTTTTCGATGAAATACCTTTTGTATGCTTCCGTACTAGATCAAATATATTTTCTAAACATTTTAAATCAAATTACAGTATTAAATGAGCGTTGTTATCCCATGTATATCAGATATTACAAACATTTTGCCGAGATGGTAGTTTCTTAGGTTCGTCCGACTTCGTAGTTTGGTCAATATCTCACCACTCACCACTTTGTTTTTAGTGAAATTAGTTTTATTGTGATTCTAACTCGCTATATTTAAGGGGAGTAATGTTAATATAATATATATTTTTGGAATAAAAATCCACTATTTTCCGTGATGGTACCCCTATGGGTTTCAACCAATTTTGTTGTTTTTTGAATTTCTCCTAAATCGGAACTCTTTTTCGATGAAATAAATTTTGTATGCTTCCGTACTAGATAAAATATATTTTCTAAACATTCTTACTCAAAATACAGTATCAAATGAGCGTTGTTATCTCATGTATATCAGATATTACAGGTGTTTTTTCGAGATGGTACTTTCTTAGGTTTGTCCGACTTCGTAGTTTTGTCAATATCCCATCACTCGCAACTTTGTTTTCAGTGAAATTAGTTTTATTGTGATTCTAAATTGATATATATTATGTGAGTAATTTTAATATAATATATATTTTTGGAACCAAAATCCACTATTTCCGTGATGGTACCCCTTTGGGTTTCAACCAATTATTTTTTTTTTTTTTATTTTCTCCTAAATCGGAACTCTATTTTCGATGAAATAAATTTTGTATGCTTCCGTACTAGATCAAATATCTTTCCTAAAATTTCTTACTCAAAATACAGTATGAACTGAGCGTTGTTATCCCATGTATATCAGATACTACAGACGTTTTTCCGAGATGCTACTTTCTTAAGTTCGTCCGACTTCGTAGTTTTGTCAATATCTCATCACTCACCACTTTGTTTTGAGTGAAAATAGTTTTATTGTGATTCTAACTCTCTCTATATTAGGGGACTAAAGTTAATATAATATATATTTTTGGAACCAAAATCTACTATTTTCCGTGATGGTACCCCTTTAAGTTTCGACCAATTTTGTAGTTTATTGAATTTCTCCTAAATCGAAACTCTGTTTTCGATGAAATACCTTTTGTATGCTTCCGTACTAGATCAAATATATTTTCTAAACATTTTAAATCAAATTACAGTATTAAATGAGCGTTGTTATCCCATGTATATCAGATATTACAAACATTTTGCCGAGATGGTAGTTTCTTAGGTTCGTCCGACTTCGTAGTTTGGTCAATATCTCACCACTCACCACTTTGTTTTTAGTGAAATTAGTTTTATTGTGATTCTAACTCGCTATATTTAAGGGGAGTAATGTTAATATAATATATATTTTTGGAATAAAAATCCACTATTTTCCGTGATGGTACCCCTATGGGTTTCAACCAATTTTGTTGTTTTTTGAATTTCTCCTAAATCGGAACTCTTTTTCGATGAAATAAATTTTGTATGCTTCCGTACTAGATAAAATATATTTTCTAAACATTCTTACTCAAAATACAGTATCAAATGAGCGTTGTTATCTCATGTATATCAGATATTACAGGTGTTTTTTCGAGATGGTACTTTCTTAGGTTTGTCCGACTTCGTAGTTTTGTCAATATCCCATCACTCGCAACTTTGTTTTCAGTGAAATTAGTTTTATTGTGATTCTAAATTGATATATATTATGTGAGTAATTTTAATATAATATATATTTTTGGAACCAAAATCCACTATTTCCGTGATGGTACCCCTTTGGGTTTCAACCAATTATTTTTTTTTTTTGATTTTCTCCTAAATCGGAACTCTATTTTCGATGAAATAAATTTTGTATGCTTCCGTACTAGATCAAATATCTTTCCTAAAATTTCTTACTCAAAATACAGTATGAACTGAGCGTTGTTATCCCATGTATATCAGATACTACAGACGTTTTTCCGAGATGCTACTTTCTTAAGTTCGTCCGACTTCGTAGTTTTGTCAATATCTCATCACTCACCACTTTGTTTTGAGTGAAAATAGTTTTATTGTGATTCTAACTCTCTCTATATTAGGGGACTAAAGTTAATATAATATATATTTTTGGAACCAAAATCTACTATTTTCCGTGATGGTACCCCTTTAAGTTTCGACCAATTTTGTAGTTTATTGAATTTCTCCTAAATCGAAACTCTGTTTTCGATGAAATACCTTTTGTATGCTTCCGTACTAGATCAAATATATTTTCTAAACATTTTAAATCAAATTACAGTATTAAATGAGCGTTGTTATCCCATGTATATCAGATATTACAAACATTTTGCCGAGATGGTAGTTTCTTAGGTTCGTCCGACTTCGTAGTTTGGTCAATATCTCACCACTCACCACTTTGTTTTTAGTGAAATTAGTTTTATTGTGATTCTAACTCGCTATATTTAAGGGGAGTAATGTTAATATAATATATATTTTTGGAATAAAAATCCACTATTTTCCGTGATGGTACCCCTATGGGTTTCAACCAATTTTGTTGTTTTTTGAATTTCTCCTAAATCGGAACTCTTTTTCGATGAAATAAATTTTGTATGCTTCCGTACTAGATAAAATATATTTTCTAAACATTCTTACTCAAAATACAGTATCAAATGAGCGTTGTTATCTCATGTATATCAGATATTACAGGTGTTTTTTCGAGATGGTACTTTCTTAGGTTTGTCCGACTTCGTAGTTTTGTCAATATCCCATCACTCGCAACTTTGTTTTCAGTGAAATTAGTTTTATTGTGATTCTAAATTGATATATATTATGTGAGTAATTTTAATATAATATATATTTTTGGAACCAAAATCCACTATTTCCGTGATGGTACCCCTTTGGGTTTCAACCAATTTTGTTGTTTTTTGATTTTCTCCTAAATCGGAACTCTATTTTCGATGAAATAAATTTTGTATGCTTCCGTACTAGATCAAATATCTTTCCTAAAATTTCTTACTCAAAATACAGTATGAACTGAGCGTTGTTATCCCATGTATATCAGATACTACAGACGTTTTTCCGAGATGCTACTTTCTTAAGTTCGTCCGACTTCGTAGTTTTGTCAATATCTCATCACTCACCACTTTGTTTTGAGTGAAAATAGTTTTATTGTGATTCTAACTCTCTCTATATTAGGGGACTAAAGTTAATATAATATATATTTTTGGAACCAAAATCTACTATTTTCCGTGATGGTACCCCTTTAAGTTTCGACCAATTTTGTAGTTTATTGAATTTCTCCTAAATCGAAACTCTGTTTTCGATGAAATACCTTTTGTATGCTTCCGTACTAGATCAAATATATTTTCTAAACATTTTAAATCAAATTACAGTATTAAATGAGCGTTGTTATCCCATGTATATCAGATATTACAAACATTTTGCCGAGATGGTAGTTTCTTAGGTTCGTCCGACTTCGTAGTTTGGTCAATATCTCACCACTCACCACTTTGTTTTTAGTGAAATTAGTTTTATTGTGATTCTAACTCGCTATATTTAAGGGGAGTAATGTTAATATAATATATATTTTTGGAATAAAAATCCACTATTTTCCGTGATGGTACCCCTATGGGTTTCAACCAATTTTGTTGTTTTTTGAATTTCTCCTAAATCGGAACTCTTTTTCGATGAAATAAATTTTGTATGCTTCCGTACTAGATAAAATATATTTTCTAAACATTCTTACTCAAAATACAGTATCAAATGAGCGTTGTTATCTCATGTATATCAGATATTACAGGTGTTTTTTCGAGATGGTACTTTCTTAGGTTTGTCCGACTTCGTAGTTTTGTCAATATCCCATCACTCGCAACTTTGTTTTCAGTGAAATTAGTTTTATTGTGATTCTAAATTGATATATATTATGTGAGTAATTTTAATATAATATATATTTTTGGAACCAAAATCCACTATTTCCGTGATGGTACCCCTTTGGGTTTCAACCAATTATTTTTTTTTTTTTGATTTTCTCCTAAATCGGAACTCTATTTTCGATGAAATAAATTTTGTATGCTTCCGTACTAGATCAAATATCTTTCCTAAAATTTCTTACTCAAAATACAGTATGAACTGAGCGTTGTTATCCCATGTATATCAGATACTACAGACGTTTTTCCGAGATGCTACTTTCTTAAGTTCGTCCGACTTCGTAGTTTTGTCAATATCTCATCACTCACCACTTTGTTTTGAGTGAAAATAGTTTTATTGTGATTCTAACTCTCTCTATATTAGGGGACTAAAGTTAATATAATATATATTTTTGGAACCAAAATCTACTATTTTCCGTGATGGTACCCCTTTAAGTTTCGACCAATTTTGTAGTTTATTGAATTTCTCCTAAATCGGAACTCTGTTTTCGATGAAATACCTTTTGTATGCTTCCGTACTAGATCAAATATATTTTCTAAACATTTTAAATCAAATTACAGTATTAAATGAGCGTTGTTATCCCATGTATATCAGATATTACAAACATTTTGCCGAGATGGTAGTTTCTTAGGTTCGTCCGACTTCGTAGTTTGGTCAATATCTCACCACTCACCACTTTGTTTTTAGTGAAATTAGTTTTATTGTGATTCTAACTCGCTATATTTAAGGGGAGTAATGTTAATATAATATATATTTTTGGAATAAAAATCCACTATTTTCCGTGATGGTACCCCTATGGGTTTCAACCAATTTTGTTGTTTTTTGAATTTCTCCTAAATCGGAACTCTTTTTCGATGAAATAAATTTTGTATGCTTCCGTACTAGATAAAATATATTTTCTAAACATTCTTACTCAAAATACAGTATCAAATGAGCGTTGTTATCTCATGTATATCAGATATTACAGGTGTTTTTTCGAGATGGTACTTTCTTAGGTTTGTCCGACTTCGTAGTTTTGTCAATATCCCATCACTCGCAACTTTGTTTTCAGTGAAATTAGTTTTATTGTGATTCTAAATTGATATATATTATGTGAGTAATTTTAATATAATATATATTTTTGGAACCAAAATCCACTATTTCCGTGATGGTACCCCTTTGGGTTTCAACCAATTTTGTTGTTTTTTGATTTTCTCCTAAATCGGAACTCTATTTTCGATGAAATAAATTTTGTATGCTTCCGTACTAGATCAAATATCTTTCCTAAAATTTCTTACTCAAAATACAGTATGAACTGAGCGTTGTTATCCCATGTATATCAGATACTACAGACGTTTTTCCGAGATGCTACTTTCTTAAGTTCGTCCGACTTCGTAGTTTTGTCAATATCTCATCACTCACCACTTTGTTTTGAGTGAAAATAGTTTTATTGTGATTCTAACTCTCTCTATATTAGGGGACTAAAGTTAATATAATATATATTTTTGGAACCAAAATCTACTATTTTCCGTGATGGTACCCCTTTAAGTTTCGACCAATTTTGTAGTTTATTGAATTTCTCCTAAATCGAAACTCTGTTTTCGATGAAATACCTTTTGTATGCTTCCGTACTAGATCAAATATATTTTCTAAACATTTTAAATCAAATTACAGTATTAAATGAGCGTTGTTATCCCATGTATATCAGATATTACAAACATTTTGCCGAGATGGTAGTTTCTTAGGTTCGTCCGACTTCGTAGTTTGGTCAATATCTCACCACTCACCACTTTGTTTTTAGTGAAATTAGTTTTATTGTGATTCTAACTCGCTATATTTAAGGGGAGTAATGTTAATATAATATATATTTTTGGAATAAAAATCCACTATTTTCCGTGATGGTACCCCTATGGGTTTCAACCAATTTTGTTGTTTTTTGAATTTCTCCTAAATCGGAACTCTTTTTCGATGAAATAAATTTTGTATGCTTCCGTACTAGATAAAATATATTTTCTAAACATTCTTACTCAAAATACAGTATCAAATGAGCGTTGTTATCTCATGTATATCAGATATTACAGGTGTTTTTTCGAGATGGTACTTTCTTAGGTTTGTCCGACTTCGTAGTTTTGTCAATATCCCATCACTCGCAACTTTGTTTTCAGTGAAATTAGTTTTATTGTGATTCTAAATTGATATATATTATGTGAGTAATTTTAATATAATATATATTTTTGGAACCCAAATCCACTATTTCCGTGATGGTACCCCTTTGGGTTTCAACCAATTTTGTTGTTTTTTGATTTTCTCCTAAATCGGAACTCTATTTTCGATGAAATAAATTTTGTATGCTTCCGTACTAGATCAAATATCTTTCCTAAAATTTCTTACTCAAAATACAGTATGAACTGAGCGTTGTTATCCCATGTATATCAGATACTACAGACGTTTTTCCGAGATGCTACTTTCTTAAGTTCGTCCGACTTCGTAGTTTTGTCAATATCTCATCACTCACCACTTTGTTTTGAGTGAAAATAGTTTTATTGTGATTCTAACTCTCTCTATATTAGGGGACTAAAGTTAATATAATATATATTTTTGGAACCAAAATCTACTATTTTCCGTGATGGTACCCCTTTAAGTTTCGACCAATTTTGTAGTTTATTGAATTTCTCCTAAATCGGAACTCTGTTTTCGATGAAATACCTTTTGTATGCTTCCGTACTAGATCAAATATATTTTCTAAACATTTTAAATCAAATTACAGTATTAAATGAGCGTTGTTATCCCATGTATATCAGATATTACAAACATTTTGCCGAGATGGTAGTTTCTTAGGTTCGTCCGACTTCGTAGTTTGGTCAATATCTCACCACTCACCACTTTGTTTTTAGTGAAATTAGTTTTATTGTGATTCTAACTCGCTATATTTAAGGGGAGTAATGTTAATATAATATATATTTTTGGAATAAAAATCCACTATTTTCCGTGATGGTACCCCTATGGGTTTCAACCAATTTTGTTGTTTTTTGAATTTCTCCTAAATCGGAACTCTTTTTCGATGAAATAAATTTTGTATGCTTCCGTACTAGATAAAATATATTTTCTAAACATTCTTACTCAAAATACAGTATCAAATGAGCGTTGTTATCTCATGTATATCAGATATTACAGGTGTTTTTTCGAGATGGTACTTTCTTAGGTTTGTCCGACTTCGTAGTTTTGTCAATATCCCATCACTCGCAACTTTGTTTTCAGTGAAATTAGTTTTATTGTGATTCTAAATTGATATATATTATGTGAGTAATTTTAATATAATATATATTTTTGGAACCAAAATCCACTATTTCCGTGATGGTACCCCTTTGGGTTTCAACCAATTATTTTTTTTTTTTTGATTTTCTCCTAAATCGGAACTCTATTTTCGATGAAATAAATTTTGTATGCTTCCGTACTAGATCAAATATCTTTCCTAAAATTTCTTACTCAAAATACAGTATGAACTGAGCGTTGTTATCCCATGTATATCAGATACTACAGACGTTTTTCCGAGATGCTACTTTCTTAAGTTCGTCCGACTTCGTAGTTTTGTCAATATCTCATCACTCACCACTTTGTTTTGAGTGAAAATAGTTTTATTGTGATTCTAACTCTCTCTATATTAGGGGACTAAAGTTAATATAATATATATTTTTGGAACCAAAATCTACTATTTTCCGTGATGGTACCCCTTTAAGTTTCGACCAATTTTGTAGTTTATTGAATTTCTCCTAAATCGGAACTCTGTTTTCGATGAAATACCTTTTGTATGCTTCCGTACTAGATCAAATATATTTTCTAAACATTTTAAATCAAATTACAGTATTAAATGAGCGTTGTTATCCCATGTATATCAGATATTACAAACATTTTGCCGAGATGGTAGTTTCTTAGGTTCGTCCGACTTCGTAGTTTGGTCAATATCTCACCACTCACCACTTTGTTTTTAGTGAAATTAGTTTTATTGTGATTCTAACTCGCTATATTTAAGGGGAGTAATGTTAATATAATATATATTTTTGGAATAAAAATCCACTATTTTCCGTGATGGTACCCCTAGGGGTTTCAACCAATTTTGTTGTTTTTTGAATTTCTCCTAAATCGGAACTCTTTTTCGATGAAATAAATTTTGTATGCTTCCGTACTAGATAAAGTATATTTTCTAAACATTCTTACTCAAAATACAGTATCAAATGAGCGTTGTTATCTCATGTATATCAGATATTACAGGTGTTTTTTCGAGATGGTACTTTCTTAGGTTTGTCCGACTTCGTAGTTTTGTCAATATCCCATCACTCGCAACTTTGTTTTCAGTGAAATTAGTTTTATTGTGATTCTAAATTGATATATATTATGTGAGTAATTTTAATATAATATATATTTTTGGAACCAAAATCCACTATTTCCGTGATGGTACCCCTTTGGGTTTCAACCAATTATTTTTTTTTTTTTTATTTTCTCCTAAATCGGAACTCTATTTTCGATGAAATAAATTTTGTATGCTTCCGTACTAGATCAAATATCTTTCCTAAAATTTCTTACTCAAAATACAGTATGAACTGAGCGTTGTTATCCCATGTATATCAGATACTACAGACGTTTTTCCGAGATGCTACTTTCTTAAGTTCGTCCGACTTCGTAGTTTTGTCAATATCTCATCACTCACCACTTTGTTTTGAGTGAAAATAGTTTTATTGTGATTCTAACTCTCTCTATATTAGGGGACTAAAGTTAATATAATATATATTTTTGGAACCAAAATCTACTATTTTCCGTGATGGTACCCCTTTAAGTTTCGACCAATTTTGTATTTTATTGAATTTCTCCTAAATCGAAACTCTGTTTTCGATGAAATACCTTTTGTATGCTTCCGTACTAGATCAAATATATTTTCTAAACATTTTAAATCAAATTACAGTATTAAATGAGCGTTGTTATCCCATGTATATCAGATATTACAAACATTTTGCCGAGATGGTAGTTTCTTAGGTTCGTCCGACTTCGTAGTTTGGTCAATATCTCACCACTCACCACTTTGTTTTTAGTGAAATTAGTTTTATTGTGATTCTAACTCGCTATATTTAAGGGGAGTAATGTTAATATAATATATATTTTTGGAATAAAAATCCACTATTTTCCGTGATGGTACCCCTATGGGTTTCAACCAATTTTGTTGTTTTTTGAATTTCTCCTAAATCGGAACTCTTTTTCGATGAAATAAATTTTGTATGCTTCCGTACTAGATAAAATATATTTTCTAAACATTCTTACTCAAAATACAGTATCAAATGAGCGTTGTTATCTCATGTATATCAGATATTACAGGTGTTTTTTCGAGATGGTACTTTCTTAGGTTTGTCCGACTTCGTAGTTTTGTCAATATCCCATCACTCGCAACTTTGTTTTCAGTGAAATTAGTTTTATTGTGATTCTAAATTGATATATATTATGTGAGTAATTTTAATATAATATATATTTTTGGAACCAAAATCCACTATTTCCGTGATGGTACCCCTTTGGGTTTCAACCAATTATTTTTTTTTTTTTGATTTTCTCCTAAATCGGAACTCTATTTTCGATGAAATAAATTTTGTATGCTTCCGTACTAGATCAAATATCTTTCCTAAAATTTCTTACTCAAAATACAGTATGAACTGAGCGTTGTTATCCCATGTATATCAGATACTACAGACGTTTTTCCGAGATGCTACTTTCTTAAGTTCGTCCGACTTCGTAGTTTTGTCAATATCTCATCACTCACCACTTTGTTTTGAGTGAAAATAGTTTTATTGTGATTCTAACTCTCTCTATATTAGGGGACTAAAGTTAATATAATATATATTTTTGGAACCAAAATTTACTATTTTCCGTGATGGTACCCCTTTAAGTTTCGACCAATTTTGTAGTTTATTGAATTTCTCCTAAATCGGAACTCTGTTTTCGATGAAATACCTTTTGTATGCTTCCGTACTAGATCAAATATATTTTCTAAACATTTTAAATCAAATTACAGTATTAAATGAGCGTTGTTATCCCATGTATATCAGATATTACAAACATTTTGCCGAGATGGTAGTTTCTTAGGTTCGTCCGACTTCGTAGTTTGGTCAATATCTCACCACTCACCACTTTGTTTTTAGTGAAATTAGTTTTATTGTGATTCTAACTCGCTATATTTAAGGGGAGTAATGTTAATATAATATATATTTTTGGAATAAAAATCCACTATTTTCCGTGATGGTACCCCTATGGGTTTCAACCAATTTTGTTGTTTTTTGAATTTCTCCTAAATCGGAACTCTTTTTCGATGAAATAAATTTTGTATGCTTCCGTACTAGATAAAATATATTTTCTAAACATTCTTACTCAAAATACAGTATCAAATGAGCGTTGTTATCTCATGTATATCAGATATTACAGGTGTTTTTTCGAGATGGTACTTTCTTAGGTTTGTCCGACTTCGTAGTTTTGTCAATATCCCATCACTCGCAACTTTGTTTTCAGTGAAATTAGTTTTATTGTGATTCTAAATTGATATATATTATGTGAGTAATTTTAATATAATATATATTTTTGGAACCAAAATCCACTATTTCCGTGATGGTACCCCTTTGGGTTTCAACCAATTATTTTTTTTTTTTTGATTTTCTCCTAAATCGGAACTCTATTTTCGATGAAATAAATTTTGTATGCTTCCGTACTAGATCAAATATCTTTCCTAAAATTTCTTACTCAAAATACAGTATGAACTGAGCGTTGTTATCCCATGTATATCAGATACTACAGACGTTTTTCCGAGATGCTACTTTCTTAAGTTCGTCCGACTTCGTAGTTTTGTCAATATCTCATCACTCACCACTTTGTTTTGAGTGAAAATAGTTTTATTGTGATTCTAACTCTCTCTATATTAGGGGACTAAAGTTAATATAATATATATTTTTGGAACCAAAATCTACTATTTTCCGTGATGGTACCCCTTTAAGTTTCGACCAATTTTGTAGTTTATTGAATTTCTCCTAAATCGGAACTCTGTTTTCGATGAAATACCTTTTGTATGCTTCCGTACTAGATCAAATATATTTTCTAAACATTTTAAATCAAATTACAGTATTAAATGAGCGTTGTTATCCCATGTATATCAGATATTACAAACATTTTGCCGAGATGGTAGTTTCTTAGGTTCGTCCGACTTCGTAGTTTGGTCAATATCTCACCACTCACCACTTTGTTTTTAGTGAAATTAGTTTTATTGTGATTCTAACTCGCTATATTTAAGGGGAGTAATGTTAATATAATATATATTTTTGGAATAAAAATCCACTATTTTCCGTGATGGTACCCCTATGGGTTTCAACCAATTTTGTTGTTTTTTGAATTTCTCCTAAATCGGAACTCTTTTTCGATGAAATAAATTTTGTATGCTTCCGTACTAGATAAAATATATTTTCTAAACATTCTTACTCAAAATACAGTATCAAATGAGCGTTGTTATCTCATGTATATCAGATATTACAGGTGTTTTTTCGAGATGGTACTTTCTTAGGTTTGTCCGACTTCGTAGTTTTGTCAATATCCCATCACTCGCAACTTTGTTTTCAGTGAAATTAGTTTTATTGTGATTCTAAATTGATATATATTATGTGAGTAATTTTAATATAATATATATTTTTGGAACCAAAATCCACTATTTCCGTGATGGTACCCCTTTGGGTTTCAACCAATTTTTTTTTTTTTTTTTATTTTCTCCTAAATCGGAACTCTATTTTCGATGAAATAAATTTTGTATGCTTCCGTACTAGATCAAATATCTTTCCTAAAATTTCTTACTCAAAATACAGTATGAACTGAGCGTTGTTATCCCATGTATATCAGATACTACAGACGTTTTTCCGAGATGCTACTTTCTTAAGTTCGTCCGACTTCGTAGTTTTGTCAATATCTCATCACTCACCACTTTGTTTTGAGTGAAAATAGTTTTATTGTGATTCTAACTCTCTCTATATTAGGGGACTAAAGTTAATATAATATATATTTTTGGAACCAAAATCTACTATTTTCCGTGATGGTACCCCTTTAAGTTTCGACCAATTTTGTAGTTTATTGAATTTCTCCTAAATCGGAACTCTGTTTTCGATGAAATACCTTTTGTATGCTTCCGTACTAGATCAAATATATTTTCTAAACATTTTAAATCAAATTACAGTATTAAATGAGCGTTGTTATCCCATGTATATCAGATATTACAAACATTTTGCCGAGATGGTAGTTTCTTAGGTTCGTCCGACTTCGTAGTTTGGTCAATATCTCACCACTCACCACTTTGTTTTTAGTGAAATTAGTTTTATTGTGATTCTAACTCGCTATATTTAAGGGGAGTAATGTTAATATAATATATATTTTTGGAATAAAAATCCACTATTTTCCGTGATGGTACCCCTAGGGGTTTCAACCAATTTTGTTGTTTTTTGAATTTCTCCTAAATCGGAACTCTTTTTCGATGAAATAAATTTTGTATGCTTCCGTACTAGATAAAGTATATTTTCTAAACATTCTTACTCAAAATACAGTATCAAATGAGCGTTGTTATCTCATGTATATCAGATATTACAGGTGTTTTTTCGAGATGGTACTTTCTTAGGTTTGTCCGACTTCGTAGTTTTGTCAATATCCCATCACTCGCAACTTTGTTTTCAGTGAAATTAGTTTTATTGTGATTCTAAATTGATATATATTATGTGAGTAATTTTAATATAATATATATTTTTGGAACCAAAATCCACTATTTCCGTGATGGTACCCCTTTGGGTTTCAACCAATTTTGTTGTTTTTTGATTTTCTCCTAAATCGGAACTCTATTTTCGATGAAATAAATTTTGTATGCTTCCGTACTAGATCAAATATCTTTCCTAAAATTTCTTACTCAAAATACAGTATGAACTGAGCGTTGTTATCCCATGTATATCAGATACTACAGACGTTTTTCCGAGATGCTACTTTCTTAAGTTCGTCCGACTTCGTAGTTTTGTCAATATCTCATCACTCACCACTTTGTTTTGAGTGAAAATAGTTTTATTGTGATTCTAACTCTCTCTATATTAGGGGACTAAAGTTAATATAATATATATTTTTGGAACCAAAATCTACTATTTTCCGTGATGGTACCCCTTTAAGTTTCGACCAATTTTGTAGTTTATTGAATTTCTCCTAAATCGGAACTCTGTTTTCGATGAAATACCTTTTGTATGCTTCCGTACTAGATCAAATATATTTTCTAAACATTTTAAATCAAATTACAGTATTAAATGAGCGTTGTTATCCCATGTATATCAGATATTACAAACATTTTGCCGAGATGGTAGTTTCTTAGGTTCGTCCGACTTCGTAGTTTGGTCAATATCTCACCACTCACCACTTTGTTTTTAGTGAAATTAGTTTTATTGTGATTCTAACTCGCTATATTTAAGGGGAGTAATGTTAATATAATATATATTTTTGGAATAAAAATCCACTATTTTCCGTGATGGTACCCCTATGGGTTTCAACCAATTTTGTTGTTTTTTGAATTTCTCCTAAATCGGAACTCTTTTTCGATGAAATAAATTTTGTATGCTTCCGTACTAGATAAAATATATTTTCTAAACATTCTTACTCAAAATACAGTATCAAATGAGCGTTGTTATCTCATGTATATCAGATATTACAGGTGTTTTTTCGAGATGGTACTTTCTTAGGTTTGTCCGACTTCGTAGTTTTGTCAATATCCCATCACTCGCAACTTTGTTTTCAGTGAAATTAGTTTTATTGTGATTCTAAATTGATATATATTATGTGAGTAATTTTAATATAATATATATTTTTGGAACCAAAATCCACTATTTCCGTGATGGTACCCCTTTGGGTTTCAACCAATTTTGTTGTTTTTTGATTTTCTCCTAAATCGGAACTCTATTTTCGATGAAATAAATTTTGTATGCTTCCGTACTAGATCAAATATCTTTCCTAAAATTTCTTACTCAAAATACAGTATGAACTGAGCGTTGTTATCCCATGTATATCAGATACTACAGACGTTTTTCCGAGATGCTACTTTCTTAAGTTCGTCCGACTTCGTAGTTTTGTCAATATCTCATCACTCACCACTTTGTTTTGAGTGAAAATAGTTTTATTGTGATTCTAACTCTCTCTATATTAGGGGACTAAAGTTAATATAATATATATTTTTGGAACCAAAATCTACTATTTTCCGTGATGGTACCCCTTTAAGTTTCGACCAATTTTGTAGTTTATTGAATTTCTCCTAAATCGGAACTCTGTTTTCGATGAAATACCTTTTGTATGCTTCCGTACTAGATCAAATATATTTTCTAAACATTTTAAATCAAATTACAGTATTAAATGAGCGTTGTTATCCCATGTATATCAGATATTACAAACATTTTGCCGAGATGGTAGTTTCTTAGGTTCGTCCGACTTCGTAGTTTGGTCAATATCTCACCACTCACCACTTTGTTTTTAGTGAAATTAGTTTTATTGTGATTCTAACTCGCTATATTTAAGGGGAGTAATGTTAATATAATATATATTTTTGGAATAAAAATCCACTATTTTCCGTGATGGTACCCCTATGGGTTTCAACCAATTTTGTTGTTTTTTGAATTTCTCCTAAATCGGAACTCTTTTTCGATGAAATAAATTTTGTATGCTTCCGTACTAGATAAAATATATTTTCTAAACATTCTTACTCAAAATACAGTATCAAATGAGCGTTGTTATCTCATGTATATCAGATATTACAGGTGTTTTTTCGAGATGGTACTTTCTTAGGTTTGTCCGACTTCGTAGTTTTGTCAATATCCCATCACTCGCAACTTTGTTTTCAGTGAAATTAGTTTTATTGTGATTCTAAATTGATATATATTATGTGAGTAATTTTAATATAATATATATTTTTGGAACCAAAATCCACTATTTCCGTGATGGTACCCCTTTGGGTTTCAACCAATTTTTTTTTTTTTTTTTATTTTCTCCTAAATCGGAACTCTATTTTCGATGAAATAAATTTTGTATGCTTCCGTACTAGATCAAATATCTTTCCTAAAATTTCTTACTCAAAATACAGTATGAACTGAGCGTTGTTATCCCATGTATATCAGATACTACAGACGTTTTTCCGAGATGCTACTTTCTTAAGTTCGTCCGACTTCGTAGTTTTGTCAATATCTCATCACTCACCACTTTGTTTTGAGTGAAAATAGTTTTATTGTGATTCTAACTCTCTCTATATTAGGGGACTAAAGTTAATATAATATATATTTTTGGAACCAAAATCTACTATTTTCCGTGATGGTACCCCTTTAAGTTTCGACCAATTTTGTAGTTTATTGAATTTCTCCTAAATCGGAACTCTGTTTTCGATGAAATACCTTTTGTATGCTTCCGTACTAGATCAAATATATTTTCTAAACATTTTAAATCAAATTACAGTATTAAATGAGCGTTGTTATCCCATGTATATCAGATATTACAAACATTTTGCCGAGATGGTAGTTTCTTAGGTTCGTCCGACTTCGTAGTTTGGTCAATATCTCACCACTCACCACTTTGTTTTTAGTGAAATTAGTTTTATTGTGATTCTAACTCGCTATATTTAAGGGGAGTAATGTTAATATAATATATATTTTTGGAATAAAAATCCACTATTTTCCGTGATGGTACCCCTATGGGTTTCAACCAATTTTGTTGTTTTTTGAATTTCTCCTAAATCGGAACTCTTTTTCGATGAAATAAATTTTGTATGCTTCCGTACTAGATAAAATATATTTTCTAAACATTCTTACTCAAAATACAGTATCAAATGAGCGTTGTTATCTCATGTATATCAGATATTACAGGTGTTTTTTCGAGATGGTACTTTCTTAGGTTTGTCCGACTTCGTAGTTTTGTCAATATCCCATCACTCGCAACTTTGTTTTCAGTGAAATTAGTTTTATTGTGATTCTAAATTGATATATATTATGTGAGTAATTTTAATATAATATATATTTTTGGAACCAAAATCCACTATTTCCGTGATGGTACCCCTTTGGGTTTCAACCAATTATTTTTTTTTTTTTATTTTCTCCTAAATCGGAACTCTATTTTCGATGAAATAAATTTTGTATGCTTCCGTACTAGATCAAATATCTTTCCTAAAATTTCTTACTCAAAATACAGTATGAACTGAGCGTTGTTATCCCATGTATATCAGATACTACAGACGTTTTTCCGAGATGCTACTTTCTTAAGTTCGTCCGACTTCGTAGTTTTGTCAATATCTCATCACTCACCACTTTGTTTTGAGTGAAAATAGTTTTATTGTGATTCTAACTCTCTCTATATTAGGGGACTAAAGTTAATATAATATATATTTTTGGAACCAAAATCTACTATTTTCCGTGATGGTACCCCTTTAAGTTTCGACCAATTTTGTAGTTTATTGAATTTCTCCTAAATCGGAACTCTGTTTTCGATGAAATACCTTTTGTATGCTTCCGTACTAGATCAAATATATTTTCTAAACATTTTAAATCAAATTACAGTATTAAATGAGCGTTGTTATCCCATGTATATCAGATATTACAAACATTTTGCCGAGATGGTAGTTTCTTAGGTTCGTCCGACTTCGTAGTTTGGTCAATATCTCACCACTCACCACTTTGTTTTTAGTGAAATTAGTTTTATTGTGATTCTAACTCGCTATATTTAAGGGGAGTAATGTTAATATAATATATATTTTTGGAATAAAAATCCACTATTTTCCGTGATGGTACCCCTATGGGTTTCAACCAATTTTGTTGTTTTTTGAATTTCTCCTAAATCGGAACTCTTTTTCGATGAAATAAATTTTGTATGCTTCCGTACTAGATAAAATATATTTTCTAAACATTCTTACTCAAAATACAGTATCAAATGAGCGTTGTTATCTCATGTATATCAGATATTACAGGTGTTTTTTCGAGATGGTACTTTCTTAGGTTTGTCCGACTTCGTAGTTTTGTCAATATCCCATCACTCGCAACTTTGTTTTCAGTGAAATTAGTTTTATTGTGATTCTAAATTGATATATATTATGTGAGTAATTTTAATATAATATATATTTTTGGAACCAAAATCCACTATTTCCGTGATGGTACCCCTTTGGGTTTCAACCAATTATTTTTTTTTTTTTTATTTTCTCCTAAATCGGAACTCTATTTTCGATGAAATAAATTTTGTATGCTTCCGTACTAGATCAAATATCTTTCCTAAAATTTCTTACTCAAAATACAGTATGAACTGAGCGTTGTTATCCCATGTATATCAGATACTACAGACGTTTTTCCGAGATGCTACTTTCTTAAGTTCGTCCGACTTCGTAGTTTTGTCAATATCTCATCACTCACCACTTTGTTTTGAGTGAAAATAGTTTTATTGTGATTCTAACTCTCTCTATATTAGGGGACTAAAGTTAATATAATATATATTTTTGGAACCAAAATCTACTATTTTCCGTGATGGTACCCCTTTAAGTTTCGACCAATTTTGTAGTTTATTGAATTTCTCCTAAATCGAAACTCTGTTTTCGATGAAATACCTTTTGTATGCTTCCGTACTAGATCAAATATATTTTCTAAACATTTTAAATCAAATTACAGTATTAAATGAGCGTTGTTATCCCATGTATATCAGATATTACAAACATTTTGCCGAGATGGTAGTTTCTTAGGTTCGTCCGACTTCGTAGTTTGGTCAATATCTCACCACTCACCACTTTGTTTTTAGTGAAATTAGTTTTATTGTGATTCTAACTCGCTATATTTAAGGGGAGTAATGTTAATATAATATATATTTTTGGAATAAAAATCCACTATTTTCCGTGATGGTACCCCTAGGGGTTTCAACCAATTTTGTTGTTTTTTGAATTTCTCCTAAATCGGAACTCTTTTTCGATGAAATAAATTTTGTATGCTTCCGTACTAGATAAAGTATATTTTCTAAACATTCTTACTCAAAATACAGTATCAAATGAGCGTTGTTATCTCATGTATATCAGATATTACAGGTGTTTTTTCGAGATGGTACTTTCTTAGGTTTGTCCGACTTCGTAGTTTTGTCAATATCCCATCACTCGCAACTTTGTTTTCAGTGAAATTAGTTTTATTGTGATTCTAAATTGATATATATTATGTGAGTAATTTTAATATAATATATATTTTTGGAACCAAAATCCACTATTTCCGTGATGGTACCCCTTTGGGTTTCAACCAATTTTGTTGTTTTTTGATTTTCTCCTAAATCGGAACTCTATTTTCGATGAAATAAATTTTGTATGCTTCCGTACTAGATCAAATATCTTTCCTAAAATTTCTTACTCAAAATACAGTATGAACTGAGCGTTGTTATCCCATGTATATCAGATACTACAGACGTTTTTCCGAGATGCTACTTTCTTAAGTTCGTCCGACTTCGTAGTTTTGTCAATATCTCATCACTCACCACTTTGTTTTGAGTGAAAATAGTTTTATTGTGATTCTAACTCTCTCTATATTAGGGGACTAAAGTTAATATAATATATATTTTTGGAACCAAAATCTACTATTTTCCGTGATGGTACCCCTTTAAGTTTCGACCAATTTTGTAGTTTATTGAATTTCTCCTAAATCGGAACTCTGTTTTCGATGAAATACCTTTTGTATGCTTCCGTACTAGATCAAATATATTTTCTAAACATTTTAAATCAAATTACAGTATTAAATGAGCGTTGTTATCCCATGTATATCAGATATTACAAACATTTTGCCGAGATGGTAGTTTCTTAGGTTCGTCCGACTTCGTAGTTTGGTCAATATCTCACCACTCACCACTTTGTTTTTAGTGAAATTAGTTTTATTGTGATTCTAACTCGCTATATTTAAGGGGAGTAATGTTAATATAATATATATTTTTGGAATAAAAATCCACTATTTTCCGTGATGGTACCCCTATGGGTTTCAACCAATTTTGTTGTTTTTTGAATTTCTCCTAAATCGGAACTCTTTTTCGATGAAATAAATTTTGTATGCTTCCGTACTAGATAAAATATATTTTCTAAACATTCTTACTCAAAATACAGTATCAAATGAGCGTTGTTATCTCATGTATATCAGATATTACAGGTGTTTTTTCGAGATGGTACTTTCTTAGGTTTGTCCGACTTCGTAGTTTTGTCAATATCCCATCACTCGCAACTTTGTTTTCAGTGAAATTAGTTTTATTGTGATTCTAAATTGATATATATTATGTGAGTAATTTTAATATAATATATATTTTTGGAACCAAAATCCACTATTTCCGTGATGGTACCCCTTTGGGTTTCAACCAATTTTGTTGTTTTTTGATTTTCTCCTAAATCGGAACTCTATTTTCGATGAAATAAATTTTGTATGCTTCCGTACTAGATCAAATATCTTTCCTAAAATTTCTTACTCAAAATACAGTATGAACTGAGCGTTGTTATCCCATGTATATCAGATACTACAGACGTTTTTCCGAGATGCTACTTTCTTAAGTTCGTCCGACTTCGTAGTTTTGTCAATATCTCATCACTCACCACTTTGTTTTGAGTGAAAATAGTTTTATTGTGATTCTAACTCTCTCTATATTAGGGGACTAAAGTTAATATAATATATATTTTTGGAACCAAAATCTACTATTTTCCGTGATGGTACCCCTTTAAGTTTCGACCAATTTTGTAGTTTATTGAATTTCTCCTAAATCGGAACTCTGTTTTCGATGAAATACCTTTTGTATGCTTCCGTACTAGATCAAATATATTTTCTAAACATTTTAAATCAAATTACAGTATTAAATGAGCGTTGTTATCCCATGTATATCAGATATTACAAACATTTTGCCGAGATGGTAGTTTCTTAGGTTCGTCCGACTTCGTAGTTTGGTCAATATCTCACCACTCACCACTTTGTTTTTAGTGAAATTAGTTTTATTGTGATTCTAACTCGCTATATTTAAGGGGAGTAATGTTAATATAATATATATTTTTGGAATAAAAATCCACTATTTTCCGTGATGGTACCCCTATGGGTTTCAACCAATTTTGTTGTTTTTTGAATTTCTCCTAAATCGGAACTCTTTTTCGATGAAATAAATTTTGTATGCTTCCGTACTAGATAAAATATATTTTCTAAACATTCTTACTCAAAATACAGTATTAAATGAGCGTTGTTATCTCATGTATATCAGATATTACAGGTGTTTTTTCGAGATGGTACTTTCTTAGGTTTGTCCGACTTCGTAGTTTTGTCAATATCCCATCACTCGCAACTTTGTTTTCAGTGAAATTAGTTTTATTGTGATTCTAAATTGATATATATTATGTGAGTAATTTTAATATAATATATATTTTTGGAACCAAAATCCACTATTTCCGTGATGGTACCCCTTTGGGTTTCAACCAATTATTTTTTTTTTTTTTATTTTCTCCTAAATCGGAACTCTATTTTCGATGAAATAAATTTTGTATGCTTCCGTACTAGATCAAATATCTTTCCTAAAATTTCTTACTCAAAATACAGTATGAACTGAGCGTTGTTATCCCATGTATATCAGATACTACAGACGTTTTTCCGAGATGCTACTTTCTTAAGTTCGTCCGACTTCGTAGTTTTGTCAATATCTCATCACTCACCACTTTGTTTTGAGTGAAAATAGTTTTATTGTGATTCTAACTCTCTCTATATTAGGGGACTAAAGTTAATATAATATATATTTTTGGAACCAAAATCTACTATTTTCCGTGATGGTACCCCTTTAAGTTTCGACCAATTTTGTAGTTTATTGAATTTCTCCTAAATCGAAACTCTGTTTTCGATGAAATACCTTTTGTATGCTTCCGTACTAGATCAAATATATTTTCTAAACATTTTAAATCAAATTACAGTATTAAATGAGCGTTGTTATCCCATGTATATCAGATATTACAAACATTTTGCCGAGATGGTAGTTTCTTAGGTTCGTCCGACTTCGTAGTTTGGTCAATATCTCACCACTTTGTTTTTAGTGAAATTAGTTTTATTGTGATTCTAACTCGCTATATTTAAGGGGAGTAATGTTAATATAATATATATTTTTGGAATAAAAATCCACTATTTCCGTGATGGTACCCCTTTGGGTTTCAACCAATTTTGTTGTTTTTTGATTTTCTCCTAAATCGGAACTCTATTTTCGATGAAATAAATTTTGTATGCTTCCGTACTAGATCAAATATCTTTCCTAAAATTTCTTACTCAAAATACAGTATGAACTGAGCGTTGTTATCCCATGTATATCAGATACTACAGACGTTTTTCCGAGATGCTACTTTCTTAAGTTCGTCCGACTTCGTAGTTTTGTCAATATCTCATCACTCACCACTTTGTTTTGAGTGAAAATAGTTTTATTGTGATTCTAACTCTCTCTATATTAGGGGACTAAAGTTAATATAATATATATTTTTGGAACCAAAATCTACTATTTTCCGTGATGGTACCCCTTTAAGTTTCGACCAATTTTGTAGTTTATTAAATTTCTCCTAAATCGGAACTCTGTTTTCGATGAAATACCTTTTGTATGCTTCCGTACTAGATCAAATATATTTTCTAAACATTTTAAATCAAATTACAGTATTAAATGAGCGTTGTTATCCCATGTATATCAGATATTACAAACATTTTGCCGAGATGGTAGTTTCTTAGGTTCGTCCGACTTCGTAGTTTGGTCAATATCTCACCACTCACCACTTTGTTTTTAGTGAAATTAGTTTTATTGTGATTCTAACTCGCTATATTTAAGGGGAGTAATGTTAATATAATATATATTTTTGGAATAAAAATCCACTATTTTCCGTGATGGTACCCCTATGGGTTTCAACCAATTTTGTTGTTTTTTGAATTTCTCCTAAATCGGAACTCTTTTTCGATGAAATAAATTTTGTATGCTTCCGTACTAGATAAAATATATTTTCTAAACATTCTTACTCAAAATACAGTATCAAATGAGCGTTGTTATCTCATGTATATCAGATATTACAGGTGTTTTTTCGAGATGGTACTTTCTTAGGTTTGTCCGACTTCGTAGTTTTGTCAATATCCCATCACTCGCAACTTTGTTTTCAGTGAAATTAGTTTTATTGTGATTCTAAATTGATATATATTATGTGAGTAATTTTAATATAATATATATTTTTGGAACCAAAATCCACTATTTCCGTGATGGTACCCCTTTGGGTTTCAACCAATTTTGTTGTTTTTTGATTTTCTCCTAAATCGGAACTCTATTTTCGATGAAATAAATTTTGTATGCTTCCGTACTAGATCAAATATCTTTCCTAAAATTTCTTACTCAAAATACAGTATGAACTGAGCGTTGTTATCCCATGTATATCAGATACTACAGACGTTTTTCCGAGATGCTACTTTCTTAAGTTCGTCCGACTTCGTAGTTTTGTCAATATCTCATCACTCACCACTTTGTTTTGAGTGAAAATAGTTTTATTGTGATTCTAACTCTCTCTATATTAGGGGACTAAAGTTAATATAATATATATTTTTGGAACCAAAATCTACTATTTTCCGTGATGGTACCCCTTTAAGTTTCGACCAATTTTGTAGTTTATTGAATTTCTCCTAAATCGGAACTCTGTTTTCGATGAAATACCTTTTGTATGCTTCCGTACTAGATCAAATATATTTTCTAAACATTTTAAATCAAATTACAGTATTAAATGAGCGTTGTTATCCCATGTATATCAGATATTACAAACATTTTGCCGAGATGGTAGTTTCTTAGGTTCGTCCGACTTCGTAGTTTGGTCAATATCTCACCACTCACCACTTTGTTTTTAGTGAAATTAGTTTTATTGTGATTCTAACTCGCTATATTTAAGGGGAGTAATGTTAATATAATATATATTTTTGGAATAAAAATCCACTATTTTCCGTGATGGTACCCCTATGGGTTTCAACCAATTTTGTTGTTTTTTGAATTTCTCCTAAATCGGAACTCTTTTTCGATGAAATAAATTTTGTATGCTTCCGTACTAGATAAAATATATTTTCTAAACATTCTTACTCAAAATACAGTATCAAATGAGCGTTGTTATCTCATGTATATCAGATATTACAGGTGTTTTTTCGAGATGGTACTTTCTTAGGTTTGTCCGACTTCGTAGTTTTGTCAATATCCCATCACTCGCAACTTTGTTTTCAGTGAAATTAGTTTTATTGTGATTCTAAATTGATATATATTATGTGAGTAATTTTAATATAATATATATTTTTGGAACCAAAATCCACTATTTCCGTGATGGTACCCCTTTGGGTTTCAACCAATTTTGTTGTTTTTTGATTTTCTCCTAAATCGGAACTCTATTTTCGATGAAATAAATTTTGTATGCTTCCGTACTAGATCAAATATCTTTCCTAAAATTTCTTACTCAAAATACAGTATGAACTGAGCGTTGTTATCCCATGTATATCAGATACTACAGACGTTTTTCCGAGATGCTACTTTCTTAAGTTCGTCCGACTTCGTAGTTTTGTCAATATCTCATCACTCACCACTTTGTTTTGAGTGAAAATAGTTTTATTGTGATTCTAACTCTCTCTATATTAGGGGACTAAAGTTAATATAATATATATTTTTGGAACCAAAATCTACTATTTTCCGTGATGGTACCCCTTTAAGTTTCGACCAATTTTGTAGTTTATTGAATTTCTCCTAAATCGGAACTCTGTTTTCGATGAAATACCTTTTGTATGCTTCCGTACTAGATCAAATATATTTTCTAAACATTTTAAATCAAATTACAGTATTAAATGAGCGTTGTTATCCCATGTATATCAGATATTACAAACATTTTGCCGAGATGGTAGTTTCTTAGGTTCGTCCGACTTCGTAGTTTGGTCAATATCTCACCACTCACCACTTTGTTTTTAGTGAAATTAGTTTTATTGTGATTCTAACTCGCTATATTTAAGGGGAGTAATGTTAATATAATATATATTTTTGGAATAAAAATCCACTATTTTCCGTGATGGTACCCCTATGGGTTTCAACCAATTTTGTTGTTTTTTGAATTTCTCCTAAATCGGAACTCTTTTTCGATGAAATAAATTTTGTATGCTTCCGTACTAGATAAAATATATTTTCTAAACATTCTTACTCAAAATACAGTATCAAATGAGCGTTGTTATCTCATGTATATCAGATATTACAGGTGTTTTTTCGAGATGGTACTTTCTTAGGTTTGTCCGACTTCGTAGTTTTGTCAATATCCCATCACTCGCAACTTTGTTTTCAGTGAAATTAGTTTTATTGTGATTCTAAATTGATATATATTATGTGAGTAATTTTAATATAATATATATTTTTGGAACCAAAATCCACTATTTCCGTGATGGTACCCCTTTGGGTTTCAACCAATTTTTTTTTTTTTTTTATTTTCTCCTAAATCGGAACTCTATTTTCGATGAAATAAATTTTGTATGCTTCCGTACTAGATCAAATATCTTTCCTAAAATTTCTTACTCAAAATACAGTATGAACTGAGCGTTGTTATCCCATGTATATCAGATACTACAGACGTTTTTCCGAGATGCTACTTTCTTAAGTTCGTCCGACTTCGTAGTTTTGTCAATATCTCATCACTCACCACTTTGTTTTGAGTGAAAATAGTTTTATTGTGATTCTAACTCTCTCTATATTAGGGGACTAAAGTTAATATAATATATATTTTTGGAACCAAAATCTACTATTTTCCGTGATGGTACCCCTTTAAGTTTCGACCAATTTTGTAGTTTATTGAATTTCTCCTAAATCGGAACTCTGTTTTCGATGAAATACCTTTTGTATGCTTCCGTACTAGATCAAATATATTTTCTAAACATTTTAAATCAAATTACAGTATTAAATGAGCGTTGTTATCCCATGTATATCAGATATTACAAACATTTTGCCGAGATGGTAGTTTCTTAGGTTCGTCCGACTTCGTAGTTTGGTCAATATCTCACCACTCACCACTTTGTTTTTAGTGAAATTAGTTTTATTGTGATTCTAACTCGCTATATTTAAGGGGAGTAATGTTAATATAATATATATTTTTGGAATAAAAATCCACTATTTTCCGTGATGGTACCCCTATGGGTTTCAACCAATTTTGTTGTTTTTTGAATTTCTCCTAAATCGGAACTCTTTTTCGATGAAATAAATTTTGTATGCTTCCGTACTAGATAAAATATATTTTCTAAACATTCTTACTCAAAATACAGTATCAAATGAGCGTTGTTATCTCATGTATATCAGATATTACAGGTGTTTTTTCGAGATGGTACTTTCTTAGGTTTGTCCGACTTCGTAGTTTTGTCAATATCCCATCACTCGCAACTTTGTTTTCAGTGAAATTAGTTTTATTGTGATTCTAAATTGATATATATTATGTGAGTAATTTTAATATAATATATATTTTTGGAACCAAAATCCACTATTTCCGTGATGGTACCCCTTTGGGTTTCAACCAATTTTTTTTTTTTTTTTTATTTTCTCCTAAATCGGAACTCTATTTTCGATGAAATAAATTTTGTATGCTTCCGTACTAGATCAAATATCTTTCCTAAAATTTCTTACTCAAAATACAGTATGAACTGAGCGTTGTTATCCCATGTATATCAGATACTACAGACGTTTTTCCGAGATGCTACTTTCTTAAGTTCGTCCGACTTCGTAGTTTTGTCAATATCTCATCACTCACCACTTTGTTTTGAGTGAAAATAGTTTTATTGTGATTCTAACTCTCTCTATATTAGGGGACTAAAGTTAATATAATATATATTTTTGGAACCAAAATCTACTATTTTCCGTGATGGTACCCCTTTAAGTTTCGACCAATTTTGTAGTTTATTGAATTTCTCCTAAATCGGAACTCTGTTTTCGATGAAATACCTTTTGTATGCTTCCGTACTAGATCAAATATATTTTCTAAACATTTTAAATCAAATTACAGTATTAAATGAGCGTTGTTATCCCATGTATATCAGATATTACAAACATTTTGCCGAGATGGTAGTTTCTTAGGTTCGTCCGACTTCGTAGTTTGGTCAATATCTCACCACTCACCACTTTGTTTTTAGTGAAATTAGTTTTATTGTGATTCTAACTCGCTATATTTAAGGGGAGTAATGTTAATATAATATATATTTTTGGAATAAAAATCCACTATTTTCCGTGATGGTACCCCTATGGGTTTCAACCAATTTTGTTGTTTTTTGAATTTCTCCTAAATCGGAACTCTTTTTCGATGAAATAAATTTTGTATGCTTCCGTACTAGATAAAATATATTTTCTAAACATTCTTACTCAAAATACAGTATCAAATGAGCGTTGTTATCTCATGTATATCAGATATTACAGGTGTTTTTTCGAGATGGTACTTTCTTAGGTTTGTCCGACTTCGTAGTTTTGTCAATATCCCATCACTCGCAACTTTGTTTTCAGTGAAATTAGTTTTATTGTGATTCTAAATTGATATATATTATGTGAGTAATTTTAATATAATATATATTTTTGGAACCAAAATCCACTATTTCCGTGATGGTACCCCTTTGGGTTTCAACCAATTTTTTTTTTTTTTTTATTTTCTCCTAAATCGGAACTCTATTTTCGATGAAATAAATTTTGTATGCTTCCGTACTAGATCAAATATCTTTCCTAAAATTTCTTACTCAAAATACAGTATGAACTGAGCGTTGTTATCCCATGTATATCAGATACTACAGACGTTTTTCCGAGATGCTACTTTCTTAAGTTCGTCCGACTTCGTAGTTTTGTCAATATCTCATCACTCACCACTTTGTTTTGAGTGAAAATAGTTTTATTGTGATTCTAACTCTCTCTATATTAGGGGACTAAAGTTAATATAATATATATTTTTGGAACCAAAATCTACTATTTTCCGTGATGGTACCCCTTTAAGTTTCGACCAATTTTGTAGTTTATTGAATTTCTCCTAAATCGGAACTCTGTTTTCGATGAAATACCTTTTGTATGCTTCCGTACTAGATCAAATATATTTTCTAAACATTTTAAATCAAATTACAGTATTAAATGAGCGTTGTTATCCCATGTATATCAGATATTACAAACATTTTGCCGAGATGGTAGTTTCTTAGGTTCGTCCGACTTCGTAGTTTGGTCAATATCTCACCACTCACCACTTTGTTTTTAGTGAAATTAGTTTTATTGTGATTCTAACTCGCTATATTTAAGGGGAGTAATGTTAATATAATATATATTTTTGGAATAAAAATCCACTATTTTCCGTGATGGTACCCCTATGGGTTTCAACCAATTTTGTTGTTTTTTGAATTTCTCCTAAATCGGAACTCTTTTTCGATGAAATAAATTTTGTATGCTTCCGTACTAGATAAAATATATTTTCTAAACATTCTTACTCAAAATACAGTATCAAATGAGCGTTGTTATCTCATGTATATCAGATATTACAGGTGTTTTTTCGAGATGGTACTTTCTTAGGTTTGTCCGACTTCGTAGTTTTGTCAATATCCCATCACTCGCAACTTTGTTTTCAGTGAAATTAGTTTTATTGTGATTCTAAATTGATATATATTATGTGAGTAATTTTAATATAATATATATTTTTGGAACCAAAATCCACTATTTCCGTGATGGTACCCCTTTGGGTTTCAACCAATTTTTTTTTTTTTTTTTATTTTCTCCTAAATCGGAACTCTATTTTCGATGAAATAAATTTTGTATGCTTCCGTACTAGATCAAATATCTTTCCTAAAATTTCTTACTCAAAATACAGTATGAACTGAGCGTTGTTATCCCATGTATATCAGATACTACAGACGTTTTTCCGAGATGCTACTTTCTTAAGTTCGTCCGACTTCGTAGTTTTGTCAATATCTCATCACTCACCACTTTGTTTTGAGTGAAAATAGTTTTATTGTGATTCTAACTCTCTCTATATTAGGGGACTAAAGTTAATATAATATATATTTTTGGAACCAAAATCTACTATTTTCCGTGATGGTACCCCTTTAAGTTTCGACCAATTTTGTAGTTTATTGAATTTCTCCTAAATCGGAACTCTGTTTTCGATGAAATACCTTTTGTATGCTTCCGTACTAGATCAAATATATTTTCTAAACATTTTAAATCAAATTACAGTATTAAATGAGCGTTGTTATCCCATGTATATCAGATATTACAAACATTTTGCCGAGATGGTAGTTTCTTAGGTTCGTCCGACTTCGTAGTTTGGTCAATATCTCACCACTCACCACTTTGTTTTTAGTGAAATTAGTTTTATTGTGATTCTAACTCGCTATATTTAAGGGGAGTAATGTTAATATAATATATATTTTTGGAATAAAAATCCACTATTTTCCGTGATGGTACCCCTATGGGTTTCAACCAATTTTGTTGTTTTTTGAATTTCTCCTAAATCGGAACTCTTTTTCGATGAAATAAATTTTGTATGCTTCCGTACTAGATAAAATATATTTTCTAAACATTCTTACTCAAAATACAGTATCAAATGAGCGTTGTTATCTCATGTATATCAGATATTACAGGTGTTTTTTCGAGATGGTACTTTCTTAGGTTTGTCCGACTTCGTAGTTTTGTCAATATCCCATCACTCGCAACTTTGTTTTCAGTGAAATTAGTTTTATTGTGATTCTAAATTGATATATATTATGTGAGTAATTTTAATATAATATATATTTTTGGAACCAAAATCCACTATTTCCGTGATGGTACCCCTTTGGGTTTCAACCAATTATTTTTTTTTTTTTGATTTTCTCCTAAATCGGAACTCTATTTTCGATGAAATAAATTTTGTATGCTTCCGTACTAGATCAAATATCTTTCCTAAAATTTCTTACTCAAAATACAGTATGAACTGAGCGTTGTTATCCCATGTATATCAGATACTACAGACGTTTTTCCGAGATGCTACTTTCTTAAGTTCGTCCGACTTCGTAGTTTTGTCAATATCTCATCACTCACCACTTTGTTTTGAGTGAAAATAGTTTTATTGTGATTCTAACTCTCTCTATATTAGGGGACTAAAGTTAATATAATATATATTTTTGGAACCAAAATCTACTATTTTCCGTGATGGTACCCCTTTAAGTTTCGACCAATTTTGTAGTTTATTGAATTTCTCCTAAATCGAAACTCTGTTTTCGATGAAATACCTTTTGTATGCTTCCGTACTAGATCAAATATATTTTCTAAACATTTTAAATCAAATTACAGTATTAAATGAGCGTTGTTATCCCATGTATATCAGATATTACAAACATTTTGCCGAGATGGTAGTTTCTTAGGTTCGTCCGACTTCGTAGTTTGGTCAATATCTCACCACTCACCACTTTGTTTTTAGTGAAATTAGTTTTATTGTGATTCTAACTCGCTATATTTAAGGGGAGTAATGTTAATATAATATATATTTTTGGAATAAAAATCCACTATTTTCCGTGATGGTACCCCTATGGGTTTCAACCAATTTTGTTGTTTTTTGAATTTCTCCTAAATCGGAACTCTTTTTCGATGAAATAAATTTTGTATGCTTCCGTACTAGATAAAATATATTTTCTAAACATTCTTACTCAAAATACAGTATCAAATGAGCGTTGTTACCTCATGTATATCAGATATTACAGGTGTTTTTTCGAGATGGTACTTTCTTAGGTTTGTCCGACTTCGTAGTTTTGTCAATATCCCATCACTCGCAACTTTGTTTTCAGTGAAATTAGTTTTATTGTGATTCTAAATTGATATATATTATGTGAGTAATTTTAATATAATATATATTTTTGGAACCAAAATCCACTATTTCCGTGATGGTACCCCTTTGGGTTTCAACCAATTTTGTTGTTTTTTGATTTTCTCCTAAATCGGAACTCTATTTTCGATGAAATAAATTTTGTATGCTTCCGTACTAGATCAAATATCTTTCCTAAAATTTCTTACTCAAAATACAGTATGAACTGAGCGTTGTTATCCCATGTATATCAGATACTACAGACGTTTTTCCGAGATGCTACTTTCTTAAGTTCGTCCGACTTCGTAGTTTTGTCAATATCTCATCACTCACCACTTTGTTTTGAGTGAAAATAGTTTTATTGTGATTCTAACTCTCTCTATATTAGGGGACTAAAGTTAATATAATATATATTTTTGGAACCAAAATCTACTATTTTCCGTGATGGTACCCCTTTAAGTTTCGACCAATTTTGTAGTTTATTGAATTTCTCCTAAATCGAAACTCTGTTTTCGATGAAATACCTTTTGTATGCTTCCGTACTAGATCAAATATATTTTCTAAACATTTTAAATCAAATTACAGTATTAAATGAGCGTTGTTATCCCATGTATATCAGATATTACAAACATTTTGCCGAGATGGTAGTTTCTTAGGTTCGTCCGACTTCGTAGTTTGGTCAATATCTCACCACTCACCACTTTGTTTTTAGTGAAATTAGTTTTATTGTGATTCTAACTCGCTATATTTAAGGGGAGTAATGTTAATATAATATATATTTTTGGAATAAAAATCCACTATTTTCCGTGATGGTACCCCTATGGGTTTCAACCAATTTTGTTGTTTTTTGAATTTCTCCTAAATCGGAACTCTTTTTCGATGAAATAAATTTTGTATGCTTCCGTACTAGATAAAATATATTTTCTAAACATTCTTACTCAAAATACAGTATCAAATGAGCGTTGTTATCTCATGTATATCAGATATTACAGGTGTTTTTTCGAGATGGTACTTTCTTAGGTTTGTCCGACTTCGTAGTTTTGTCAATATCCCATCACTCGCAACTTTGTTTTCAGTGAAATTAGTTTTATTGTGATTCTAAATTGATATATATTATGTGAGTAATTTTAATATAATATATATTTTTGGAACCAAAATCCACTATTTCCGTGATGGTACCCCTTTGGGTTTCAACCAATTATTTTTTTTTTTTTGATTTTCTCCTAAATCGGAACTCTATTTTCGATGAAATAAATTTTGTATGCTTCCGTACTAGATCAAATATCTTTCCTAAAATTTCTTACTCAAAATACAGTATGAACTGAGCGTTGTTATCCCATGTATATCAGATACTACAGACGTTTTTCCGAGATGCTACTTTCTTAAGTTCGTCCGACTTCGTAGTTTTGTCAATATCTCATCACTCACCACTTTGTTTTGAGTGAAAATAGTTTTATTGTGATTCTAACTCTCTCTATATTAGGGGACTAAAGTTAATATAATATATATTTTTGGAACCAAAATCTACTATTTTCCGTGATGGTACCCCTTTAAGTTTCGACCAATTTTGTAGTTTATTGAATTTCTCCTAAATCGAAACTCTGTTTTCGATGAAATACCTTTTGTATGCTTCCGTACTAGATCAAATATATTTTCTAAACATTTTAAATCAAATTACAGTATTAAATGAGCGTTGTTATCCCATGTATATCAGATATTACAAACATTTTGCCGAGATGGTAGTTTCTTAGGTTCGTCCGACTTCGTAGTTTGGTCAATATCTCACCACTCACCACTTTGTTTTTAGTGAAATTAGTTTTATTGTGATTCTAACTCGCTATATTTAAGGGGAGTAATGTTAATATAATATATATTTTTGGAATAAAAATCCACTATTTTCCGTGATGGTACCCCTATGGGTTTCAACCAATTTTGTTGTTTTTTGAATTTCTCCTAAATCGGAACTCTTTTTCGATGAAATAAATTTTGTATGCTTCCGTACTAGATAAAATATATTTTCTAAACATTCTTACTCAAAATACAGTATCAAATGAGCGTTGTTACCTCATGTATATCAGATATTACAGGTGTTTTTTCGAGATGGTACTTTCTTAGGTTTGTCCGACTTCGTAGTTTTGTCAATATCCCATCACTCGCAACTTTGTTTTCAGTGAAATTAGTTTTATTGTGATTCTAAATTGATATATATTATGTGAGTAATTTTAATATAATATATATTTTTGGAACCAAAATCCACTATTTCCGTGATGGTACCCCTTTGGGTTTCAACCAATTTTGTTGTTTTTTGATTTTCTCCTAAATCGGAACTCTATTTTCGATGAAATAAATTTTGTATGCTTCCGTACTAGATCAAATATCTTTCCTAAAATTTCTTACTCAAAATACAGTATGAACTGAGCGTTGTTATCCCATGTATATCAGATACTACAGACGTTTTTCCGAGATGCTACTTTCTTAAGTTCGTCCGACTTCGTAGTTTTGTCAATATCTCATCACTCACCACTTTGTTTTGAGTGAAAATAGTTTTATTGTGATTCTAACTCTCTCTATATTAGGGGACTAAAGTTAATATAATATATATTTTTGGAACCAAAATCTACTATTTTCCGTGATGGTACCCCTTTAAGTTTCGACCAATTTTGTAGTTTATTGAATTTCTCCTAAATCGAAACTCTGTTTTCGATGAAATACCTTTTGTATGCTTCCGTACTAGATCAAATATATTTTCTAAACATTTTAAATCAAATTACAGTATTAAATGAGCGTTGTTATCCCATGTATATCAGATATTACAAACATTTTGCCGAGATGGTAGTTTCTTAGGTTCGTCCGACTTCGTAGTTTGGTCAATATCTCACCACTCACCACTTTGTTTTTAGTGAAATTAGTTTTATTGTGATTCTAACTCGATATATTTAAGGGGAGTAATGTTAATATAATATATATTTTTGGAATAAAAATCCACTATTTTCCGTGATGGTACCCCTATGGGTTTCAACCAATTTTGTTGTTTTTTGAATTTCTCCTAAATCGGAACTCTTTTTCGATGAAATAAATTTTGTATGCTTCCGTACTAGATAAAATATATTTTCTAAACATTCTTACTCAAAATACAGTATCAAATGAGCGTTGTTATCTCATGTATATCAGATATTACAGGTGTTTTTTCGAGATGGTACTTTCTTAGGTTTGTCCGACTTCGTAGTTTTGTCAATATCCCATCACTCGCAACTTTGTTTTCAGTGAAATTAGTTTTATTGTGATTCTAAATTTATATATATTATGTGAGTAATTTTAATATAATATATATTTTTGGAACCAAAATCCACTATTTCCGTGATGGTACCCCTTTGGGTTTCAACCAATTTTGTTGTTTTTTGATTTTCTCCTAAATCGGAACTCTATTTTCGATGAAATAAATTTTGTATGCTTCCGTACTAGATCAAATATCTTTCCTAAAATTTCTTACTCAAAATACAGTATGAACTGAGCGTTGTTATCCCATGTATATCAGATACTACAGACGTTTTTCCGAGATGCTACTTTCTTAAGTTCGTCCGACTTCGTAGTTTTGTCAATATCTCATCACTCACCACTTTGTTTTGAGTGAAAATAGTTTTATTGTGATTCTAACTCTCTCTATATTAGGGGACTAAAGTTAATATAATATATATTTTTGGAACCAAAATCTACTATTTTCCGTGATGGTACCCCTTTAAGTTTCGACCAATTTTGTAGTTTATTGAATTTCTCCTAAATCGAAACTCTGTTTTCGATGAAATACCTTTTGTATGCTTCCGTACTAGATCAAATATATTTTCTAAACATTTTAAATCAAATTACAGTATTAAATGAGCGTTGTTATCCCATGTATATCAGATATTACAAACATTTTGCCGAGATGGTAGTTTCTTAGGTTCGTCCGACTTCGTAGTTTGGTCAATATCTCACCACTCACCACTTTGTTTTTAGTGAAATTAGTTTTATTGTGATTCTAACTCGCTATATTTAAGGGGAGTAATGTTAATATAATATATATTTTTGGAATAAAAATCCACTATTTTCCGTGATGGTACCCCTATGGGTTTCAACCAATTTTGTTGTTTTTTGAATTTCTCCTAAATCGGAACTCTTTTTCGATGAAATAAATTTTGTATGCTTCCGTACTAGATAAAATATATTTTCTAAACATTCTTACTCAAAATACAGTATCAAATGAGCGTTGTTATCTCATGTATATCAGATATTACAGGTGTTTTTTCGAGATGGTACTTTCTTAGGTTTGTCCGACTTCGTAGTTTTGTCAATATCCCATCACTCGCAACTTTGTTTTCAGTGAAATTAGTTTTATTGTGATTCTAAATTGATATATATTATGTGAGTAATTTTAATATAATATATATTTTTGGAACCAAAATCCACTATTTCCGTGATGGTACCCCTTTGGGTTTCAACCAATTTTTTTTTTTTTTTTTATTTTCTCCTAAATCGGAACTCTATTTTCGATGAAATAAATTTTGTATGCTTCCGTACTAGATCAAATATCTTTCCTAAAATTTCTTACTCAAAATACAGTATGAACTGAGCGTTGTTATCCCATGTATATCAGATACTACAGACGTTTTTCCGAGATGCTACTTTCTTAAGTTCGTCCGACTTCGTAGTTTTGTCAATATCTCATCACTCACCACTTTGTTTTGAGTGAAAATAGTTTTATTGTGATTCTAACTCTCTCTATATTAGGGGACTAAAGTTAATATAATATATATTTTTGGAACCAAAATCTACTATTTTCCGTGATGGTACCCCTTTAAGTTTCGACCAATTTTGTAGTTTATTGAATTTCTCCTAAATCGAAACTCTGTTTTCGATGAAATACCTTTTGTATGCTTCCGTACTAGATCAAATATATTTTCTAAACATTTTAAATCAAATTACAGTATTAAATGAGCGTTGTTATCCCATGTATATCAGATATTACAAACATTTTGCCGAGATGGTAGTTTCTTAGGTTCGTCCGACTTCGTAGTTTGGTCAATATCTCACCACTCACCACTTTGTTTTTAGTGAAATTAGTTTTATTGTGATTCTAACTCGCTATATTTAAGGGGAGTAATGTTAATATAATATATATTTTTGGAATAAAAATCCACTATTTTCCGTGATGGTACCCCTATGGGTTTCAACCAATTTTGTTGTTTTTTGAATTTCTCCTAAATCGGAACTCTTTTTCGATGAAATAAATTTTGTATGCTTCCGTACTAGATAAAATATATTTTCTAAACATTCTTACTCAAAATACAGTATCAAATGAGCGTTGTTATCTCATGTATATCAGATATTACAGGTGTTTTTTCGAGATGGTACTTTCTTAGGTTTGTCCGACTTCGTAGTTTTGTCAATATCCCATCACTCGCAACTTTGTTTTCAGTGAAATTAGTTTTATTGTGATTCTAAATTGATATATATTATGTGAGTAATTTTAATATAATATATATTTTTGGAACCAAAATCCACTATTTCCGTGATGGTACCCCTTTGGGTTTCAACCAATTATTTTTTTTTTTTTGATTTTCTCCTAAATCGGAACTCTATTTTCGATGAAATAAATTTTGTATGCTTCCGTACTAGATCAAATATCTTTCCTAAAATTTCTTACTCAAAATACAGTATGAACTGAGCGTTGTTATCCCATGTATATCAGATACTACAGACGTTTTTCCGAGATGCTACTTTCTTAAGTTCGTCCGACTTCGTAGTTTTGTCAATATCTCATCACTCACCACTTTGTTTTGAGTGAAAATAGTTTTATTGTGATTCTAACTCTCTCTATATTAGGGGACTAAAGTTAATATAATATATATTTTTGGAACCAAAATCTACTATTTTCCGTGATGGTACCCCTTTAAGTTTCGACCAATTTTGTAGTTTATTGAATTTCTCCTAAATCGAAACTCTGTTTTCGATGAAATACCTTTTGTATGCTTCCGTACTAGATCAAATATATTTTCTAAACATTTTAAATCAAATTACAGTATTAAATGAGCGTTGTTATCCCATGTATATCAGATATTACAAACATTTTGCCGAGATGGTAGTTTCTTAGGTTCGTCCGACTTCGTAGTTTGGTCAATATCTCACCACTCACCACTTTGTTTTTAGTGAAATTAGTTTTATTGTGATTCTAACTCGCTATATTTAAGGGGAGTAATGTTAATATAATATATATTTTTGGAATAAAAATCCACTATTTTCCGTGATGGTACCCCTATGGGTTTCAACCAATTTTGTTGTTTTTTGAATTTCTCCTAAATCGGAACTCTTTTTCGATGAAATAAATTTTGTATGCTTCCGTACTAGATAAAATATATTTTCTAAACATTCTTACTCAAAATACAGTATCAAATGAGCGTTGTTATCTCATGTATATCAGATATTACAGGTGTTTTTTCGAGATGGTACTTTCTTAGGTTTGTCCGACTTCGTAGTTTTGTCAATATCCCATCACTCGCAACTTTGTTTTCAGTGAAATTAGTTTTATTGTGATTCTAAATTGATATATATTATGTGAGTAATTTTAATATAATATATATTTTTGGAACCAAAATCCACTATTTCCGTGATGGTACCCCTTTGGGTTTCAACCAATTTTTTTTTTTTTTTTTATTTTCTCCTAAATCGGAACTCTATTTTCGATGAAATAAATTTTGTATGCTTCCGTACTAGATCAAATATCTTTCCTAAAATTTCTTACTCAAAATACAGTATGAACTGAGCGTTGTTATCCCATGTATATCAGATACTACAGACGTTTTTCCGAGATGCTACTTTCTTAAGTTCGTCCGACTTCGTAGTTTTGTCAATATCTCATCACTCACCACTTTGTTTTGAGTGAAAATAGTTTTATTGTGATTCTAACTCTCTCTATATTAGGGGACTAAAGTTAATATAATATATATTTTTGGAACCAAAATCTACTATTTTCCGTGATGGTACCCCTTTAAGTTTCGACCAATTTTGTAGTTTATTGAATTTCTCCTAAATCGAAACTCTGTTTTCGATGAAATACCTTTTGTATGCTTCCGTACTAGATCAAATATATTTTCTAAACATTTTAAATCAAATTACAGTATTAAATGAGCGTTGTTATCCCATGTATATCAGATATTACAAACATTTTGCCGAGATGGTAGTTTCTTAGGTTCGTCCGACTTCGTAGTTTGGTCAATATCTCACCACTCACCACTTTGTTTTTAGTGAAATTAGTTTTATTGTGATTCTAACTCGCTATATTTAAGGGGAGTAATGTTAATATAATATATATTTTTGGAATAAAAATCCACTATTTTCCGTGATGGTACCCCTATGGGTTTCAACCAATTTTGTTGTTTTTTGAATTTCTCCTAAATCGGAACTCTTTTTCGATGAAATAAATTTTGTATGCTTCCGTACTAGATAAAATATATTTTCTAAACATTCTTACTCAAAATACAGTATCAAATGAGCGTTGTTATCTCATGTATATCAGATATTACAGGTGTTTTTTCGAGATGGTACTTTCTTAGGTTTGTCCGACTTCGTAGTTTTGTCAATATCCCATCACTCGCAACTTTGTTTTCAGTGAAATTAGTTTTATTGTGATTCTAAATTGATATATATTATGTGAGTAATTTTAATATAATATATATTTTTGGAACCAAAATCCACTATTTCCGTGATGGTACCCCTTTGGGTTTCAACCAATTATTTTTTTTTTTTTGATTTTCTCCTAAATCGGAACTCTATTTTCGATGAAATAAATTTTGTATGCTTCCGTACTAGATCAAATATCTTTCCTAAAATTTCTTACTCAAAATACAGTATGAACTGAGCGTTGTTATCCCATGTATATCAGATACTACAGACGTTTTTCCGAGATGCTACTTTCTTAAGTTCGTCCGACTTCGTAGTTTTGTCAATATCTCATCACTCACCACTTTGTTTTGAGTGAAAATAGTTTTATTGTGATTCTAACTCTCTCTATATTAGGGGACTAAAGTTAATATAATATATATTTTTGGAACCAAAATCTACTATTTTCCGTGATGGTACCCCTTTAAGTTTCGACCAATTTTGTAGTTTATTGAATTTCTCCTAAATCGAAACTCTGTTTTCGATGAAATACCTTTTGTATGCTTCCGTACTAGATCAAATATATTTTCTAAACATTTTAAATCAAATTACAGTATTAAATGAGCGTTGTTATCCCATGTATATCAGATATTACAAACATTTTGCCGAGATGGTAGTTTCTTAGGTTCGTCCGACTTCGTAGTTTGGTCAATATCTCACCACTCACCACTTTGTTTTTAGTGAAATTAGTTTTATTGTGATTCTAACTCGCTATATTTAAGGGGAGTAATGTTAATATAATATATATTTTTGGAATAAAAATCCACTATTTTCCGTGATGGTACCCCTATGGGTTTCAACCAATTTTGTTGTTTTTTGAATTTCTCCTAAATCGGAACTCTTTTTCGATGAAATAAATTTTGTATGCTTCCGTACTAGATAAAATATATTTTCTAAACATTCTTACTCAAAATACAGTATCAAATGAGCGTTGTTATCTCATGTATATCAGATATTACAGGTGTTTTTTCGAGATGGTACTTTCTTAGGTTTGTCCGACTTCGTAGTTTTGTCAATATCCCATCACTCGCAACTTTGTTTTCAGTGAAATTAGTTTTATTGTGATTCTAAATTGATATATATTATGTGAGTAATTTTAATATAATATATATTTTTGGAACCAAAATCCACTATTTCCGTGATGGTACCCCTTTGGGTTTCAACCAATTTTTTTTTTTTTTTTATTTTCTCCTAAATCGGAACTCTATTTTCGATGAAATAAATTTTGTATGCTTCCGTACTAGATCAAATATCTTTCCTAAAATTTCTTACTCAAAATACAGTATGAACTGAGCGTTGTTATCCCATGTATATCAGATACTACAGACGTTTTTCCGAGATGCTACTTTCTTAAGTTCGTCCGACTTCGTAGTTTTGTCAATATCTCATCACTCACCACTTTGTTTTGAGTGAAAATAGTTTTATTGTGATTCTAACTCTCTCTATATTAGGGGACTAAAGTTAATATAATATATATTTTTGGAACCAAAATCTACTATTTTCCGTGATGGTACCCCTTTAAGTTTCGACCAATTTTGTAGTTTATTGAATTTCTCCTAAATCGAAACTCTGTTTTCGATGAAATACCTTTTGTATGCTTCCGTACTAGATCAAATATATTTTCTAAACATTTTAAATCAAATTACAGTATTAAATGAGCGTTGTTATCCCATGTATATCAGATATTACAAACATTTTGCCGAGATGGTAGTTTCTTAGGTTCGTCCGACTTCGTAGTTTGGTCAATATCTCACCACTCACCACTTTGTTTTTAGTGAAATTAGTTTTATTGTGATTCTAACTCGCTATATTTAAGGGGAGTAATGTTAATATAATATATATTTTTGGAATAAAAATCCACTATTTTCCGTGATGGTACCCCTATGGGTTTCAACCAATTTTGTTGTTTTTTGAATTTCTCCTAAATCGGAACTCTTTTTCGATGAAATAAATTTTGTATGCTTCCGTACTAGATAAAATATATTTTCTAAACATTCTTACTCAAAATACAGTATCAAATGAGCGTTGTTACCTCATGTATATCAGATATTACAGGTGTTTTTTCGAGATGGTACTTTCTTAGGTTTGTCCGACTTCGTAGTTTTGTCAATATCCCATCACTCGCAACTTTGTTTTCAGTGAAATTAGTTTTATTGTGATTCTAAATTGATATATATTATGTGAGTAATTTTAATATAATATATATTTTTGGAACCAAAATCCACTATTTCCGTGATGGTACCCCTTTGGGTTTCAACCAATTTTGTTGTTTTTTGATTTTCTCCTAAATCGGAACTCTATTTTCGATGAAATAAATTTTGTATGCTTCCGTACTAGATCAAATATCTTTCCTAAAATTTCTTACTCAAAATACAGTATGAACTGAGCGTTGTTATCCCATGTATATCAGATACTACAGACGTTTTTCCGAGATGCTACTTTCTTAAGTTCGTCCGACTTCGTAGTTTTGTCAATATCTCATCACTCACCACTTTGTTTTGAGTGAAAATAGTTTTATTGTGATTCTAACTCTCTCTATATTAGGGGACTAAAGTTAATATAATATATATTTTTGGAACCAAAATCTACTATTTTCCGTGATGGTACCCCTTTAAGTTTCGACCAATTTTGTAGTTTATTGAATTTCTCCTAAATCGAAACTCTGTTTTCGATGAAATACCTTTTGTATGCTTCCGTACTAGATCAAATATATTTTCTAAACATTTTAAATCAAATTACAGTATTAAATGAGCGTTGTTATCCCATGTATATCAGATATTACAAACATTTTGCCGAGATGGTAGTTTCTTAGGTTCGTCCGACTTCGTAGTTTGGTCAATATCTCACCACTCACCACTTTGTTTTTAGTGAAATTAGTTTTATTGTGATTCTAACTCGCTATATTTAAGGGGAGTAATGTTAATATAATATATATTTTTGGAATAAAAATCCACTATTTTCCGTGATGGTACCCCTATGGGTTTCAACCAATTTTGTTGTTTTTTGAATTTCTCCTAAATCGGAACTCTTTTTCGATGAAATAAATTTTGTATGCTTCCGTACTAGATAAAATATATTTTCTAAACATTCTTACTCAAAATACAGTATCAAATGAGCGTTGTTATCTCATGTATATCAGATATTACAAGTGTTTTTTCGAGATGGTACTTTCTTAGGTTTGTCCGACTTCGTAGTTTTGTCAATATCCCATCACTCGCAACTTTGTTTTCAGTGAAATTAGTTTTATTGTGATTCTAAATTGATATATATTATGTGAGTAATTTTAATATAATATATATTTTTGGAACCAAAATCCACTATTTCCGTGATGGTACCCCTTTGGGTTTCAACCAATTTTGTTGTTTTTTGATTTTCTCCTAAATCGGAACTCTATTTTCGATGAAATAAATTTTGTATGCTTCCGTACTAGATCAAATATCTTTCCTAAAATTTCTTACTCAAAATACAGTATGAACTGAGCGTTGTTATCCCATGTATATCAGATACTACAGACGTTTTTCCGAGATGCTACTTTCTTAAGTTCGTCCGACTTCGTAGTTTTGTCAATATCTCATCACTCTTAGGAGTTTAGAGAGAGTGAGGTGTAAATGAAGAGCTTAAAGCAACCTTTAGAGAGAATTTCATCTTGTATTGCTTTAAACTTAAGAAATACACTAGGGTAGACATCTATATATAGGTGAAGCTAGGGATATGAGAGCAAATGTCCTAAACATGTGGACTTGTATGCAATTGTCCTAAACATTTGGACAATATGAACACTTATCTAAACTATAATCCCTAACATTCCCCTATGAAGATCGACTTCCTAATGTAAAAACAAGACTCTAAACAAAAAAACATAATCTGACGATCAACATCGCATCTATCATCTTCACCCATCCTGATCAGACCTGGTCGCCAAATGAACTTGATCTTGTTATTGTGGTCGCCAAACATGTGGTCGCCAATCATGTGGTCGCCATACATGTGGTCGCCAATCATGTGGTCGCCAATCATGTGGTCGCCAATCATGTGGTCGCCAATCATGTGGTCGCCAATCATGTGGTCGCCAAACATTGATGAGCACAGGTCTGCTCGTTCTTCAATTTGCACCGAGCACAGGTCTGCTCATCTTTCATAAGACTGTGTGGGCACAGCCTGAGCACGCTGGAGGCACTGAGGATGCGCACTGGATGTTCTGAAGATGCACGGTGGAGGCACTGAAGATGCACAGGATCTGCACACTGGAAGCACTGAGGCTGCACGCTGGAGGCACTGGAGCTGCACAGGATGAGTACAGGTTGAGCACTGCGCCTGCACTGCAGAAGTACTGGAGTTGCACTGGTGTTTTATGCTGTGGTTTGGACGGTGGCTGAGCTATGGAGTGGGTGAATCGAACATGACACGAAGCACAGGTCTGCTCCTGAGTCTTGTGAGGCAATATATGACATGAAGCACAGGTCTGCTCCAGAGTCGTCTGAGGCAATATATCGAACACATTAGGTGCGTCTGATGTTGTGTGCTGCTATTCTTGATTAGAGTTGCTGCATTTGGATGAAACTTGAAAGGGAGACAAAGCCATCTCTTGGCAAGGAAGGAAGACACTCGAGATGCAGTAAACGTGTTGAATACACGCAGCAAAACATAGATAAAGCAGTAAACGTGTTGAATTCACGCAGCAAAACATAGAGACTCGAGGATGCTGAAAAATAGAGAAACAGAAAATAAAAGACAGAGCAGGAAAGATGAAGATTCAGGAATAGCAACAACATTGAAGCAGCCTGGAGTGAACGATAAACCACCGCAGCAAATAACAAACCACCACATGAGACCAGTCGAACCATAATGAACATAAACCAGAAGATAGATGGGCAGATTTTAGTGTATCAACAGAAACTCAAAGATGTTGAGCAGGATTAGAACGAAATAGGAGGCAACTAGTGCAGCAAAATATGACAGAATATGTAATATTAGACACAGATAAAGAGATTAGATGCAGCAAAGATGCAGCAGAAGCAATAGAAAACAGAGAACAAAACCAGCCGAAGAACAGGACCTGCTTGAAGAAGAAAGAAACTGCTGCAAACCAGAGCATGAAATCAACGATTCAGCAAAGACCAAATCTGCATAGAGAGCAGTGAGTCCCGCCTGCACGAAGCTCCGACAATAGAAGAGCAGAAGAGAAATCGAGAAGAACAATGAAATTGTAAAAACTGACGAACAGAATTTCACAGAAATAGACCGAATGAAATCAGCACAAGACAAGCTGCCAATCAGTCTATTGAAATTCAGAAGCAGCGGAAGAACGATTGAAGACAAGGAAACACCAAGGACTGGACCAAATCAGCATAGAAGAGCTGATGTCCAAACACACAGAAGCTGATTTGAAGAAAACATAGCTTAAAACAAACGAAAAAACCAGCAGTAGAATGGAATCCAGGAATAGTGTCTCTGATACCATCTTAGGAGTTTAGAGAGAGTGAGGTGTAAATGAAGAGCTTAAAGCAACCTTTAGAGAGAATTTCATCTTGTATTGCTTTAAACTTAAGAAATACACTAGGGTAGACATCTATATATAGGTGAAGCTAGGGATATGAGAGCAAATGTCCTAAACATGTGGACTTGTATGCAATTGTCCTAAACATTTGGACAATATGAACACTTATCTAAACTATAATCCCTAACAATCACTCACCACTTTGTTTTGAGTGAAAATAGTTTTATTGTGATTCTAACTCTCTCTATATTAGGGGACTAAAGTTAATATAATATATATTTTTGGAACCAAAATCTACTATTTTCCGTGATGGTACCCCTTTAAGTTTCGACCAATTTTGTAGTTTATTGAATTTCTCCTAAATCGAAACTCTGTTTTCGATGAAATACCTTTTGTATGCTTCCGTACTAGATCAAATATATTTTCTAAACATTTTAAATCAAATTACAGTATTAAATGAGCGTTGTTATCCCATGTATATCAGATATTACAAACATTTTGCCGAGATGGTAGTTTCTTAGGTTCGTCCGACTTCGTAGTTTGGTCAATATCTCACCACTCACCACTTTGTTTTTAGTGAAATTAGTTTTATTGTGATTCTAACTCGCTATATTTAAGGGGAGTAATGTTAATATAATATATATTTTTGGAATAAAAATCCACTATTTTCCGTGATGGTACCCCTAGGGGTTTCAACCAATTTTGTTGTTTTTTGAATTTCTCCTAAATCGGAACTCTTTTTCGATGAAATAAATTTTGTATGCTTCCGTACTAGATAAAGTATATTTTCTAAACATTCTTACTCAAAATACAGTATCAAATGAGCGTTGTTATCTCATGTATATCAGATATTACAGGTGTTTTTTCGAGATGGTACTTTCTTAGGTTTGTCCGACTTCGTAGTTTTGTCAATATCCCATCACTCGCAACTTTGTTTTCAGTGAAATTAGTTTTATTGTGATTCTAAATTGATATATATTATGTGAGTAATTTTAATATAATATATATTTTTGGAACCAAAATCCACTATTTCCGTGATGGTACCCCTTTGGGTTTCAACCAATTTTGTTGTTTTTTGATTTTCTCCTAAATCGGAACTCTATTTTCGATGAAATAAATTTTGTATGCTTCCGTACTAGATCAAATATCTTTCCTAAAATTTCTTACTCAAAATACAGTATGAACTGAGCGTTGTTATCCCATGTATATCAGATACTACAGACGTTTTTCTGAGATGCTACTTTCTTAAGTTCGTCCGACTTCGTAGTTTTGTCAATATCTCATCACTCACCACTTTGTTTTGAGTGAAAATAGTTTTATTGTGATTCTAACTCTCTCTATATTAGGGGACTAAAGTTAATATAATATATATTTTTGGAACCAAAATCTACTATTTTCCGTGATGGTACCCCTTTAAGTTTCGACCAATTTTGTAGTTTATTGAATTTCTCCTAAATCGGAACTCTGTTTTCGATGAAATACCTTTTGTATGCTTCCGTACTAGATCAAATATATTTTCTAAACATTTTAAATCAAATTACAGTATTAAATGAGCGTTGTTATCCCATGTATATCAGATATTACAAACATTTTGCCGAGATGGTAGTTTCTTAGGTTCGTCCGACTTCGTAGTTTGGTCAATATCTCACCACTCACCACTTTGTTTTTAGTGAAATTAGTTTTATTGTGATTCTAACTCGCTATATTTAAGGGGAGTAATGTTAATATAATATATATTTTTGGAATAAAAATCCACTATTTTCCGTGATGGTACCCCTAGGGGTTTCAACCAATTTTGTTGTTTTTTGAATTTCTCCTAAATCGGAACTCTTTTTCGATGAAATAAATTTTGTATGCTTCCGTACTAGATAAAGTATATTTTCTAAACATTCTTACTCAAAATACAGTATCAAATGAGCGTTGTTATCTCATGTATATCAGATATTACAGGTGTTTTTTCGAGATGGTACTTTCTTAGGTTTGTCCGACTTCGTAGTTTTGTCAATATCCCATCACTCGCAACTTTGTTTTCAGTGAAATTAGTTTTATTGTGATTCTAAATTGATATATATTATGTGAGTAATTTTAATATAATATATATTTTTGGAACCAAAATCCACTATTTCCGTGATGGTACCCCTTTGGGTTTCAACCAATTTTGTTGTTTTTTGATTTTCTCCTAAATCGGAACTCTATTTTCGATGAAATAAATTTTGTATGCTTCCGTACTAGATCAAATATCTTTCCTAAAATTTCTTACTCAAAATACAGTATGAACTGAGCGTTGTTATCCCATGTATATCAGATACTACAGACGTTTTTCTGAGATGCTACTTTCTTAAGTTCGTCCGACTTCGTAGTTTTGTCAATATCTCATCACTCACCACTTTGTTTTGAGTGAAAATAGTTTTATTGTGATTCTAACTCTCTCTATATTAGGGGACTAAAGTTAATATAATATATATTTTTGGAACCAAAATCTACTATTTTCCGTGATGGTACCCCTTTAAGTTTCGACCAATTTTGTAGTTTATTGAATTTCTCCTAAATCGGAACTCTGTTTTCGATGAAATACCTTTTGTATGCTTCCGTACTAGATCAAATATATTTTCTAAACATTTTAAATCAAATTACAGTATTAAATGAGCGTTGTTATCCCATGTATATCAGATATTACAAACATTTTGCCGAGATGGTAGTTTCTTAGGTTCGTCCGACTTCGTAGTTTGGTCAATATCTCACCACTCACCACTTTGTTTTTAGTGAAATTAGTTTTATTGTGATTCTAACTCGCTATATTTAAGGGGAGTAATGTTAATATAATATATATTTTTGGAATAAAAATCCACTATTTTCCGTGATGGTACCCCTAGGGGTTTCAACCAATTTTGTTGTTTTTTGAATTTCTCCTAAATCGGAACTCTTTTTCGATGAAATAAATTTTGTATGCTTCCGTACTAGATAAAGTATATTTTCTAAACATTCTTACTCAAAATACAGTATCAAATGAGCGTTGTTATCTCATGTATATCAGATATTACAGGTGTTTTTTCGAGATGGTACTTTCTTAGGTTTGTCCGACTTCGTAGTTTTGTCAATATCCCATCACTCGCAACTTTGTTTTCAGTGAAATTAGTTTTATTGTGATTCTAAATTGATATATATTATGTGAGTAATTTTAATATAATATATATTTTTGGAACCAAAATCCACTATTTCCGTGATGGTACCCCTTTGGGTTTCAACCAATTTTGTTGTTTTTTGATTTTCTCCTAAATCGGAACTCTATTTTCGATGAAATAAATTTTGTATGCTTCCGTACTAGATCAAATATCTTTCCTAAAATTTCTTACTCAAAATACAGTATGAACTGAGCGTTGTTATCCCATGTATATCAGATACTACAGACGTTTTTCCGAGATGCTACTTTCTTAAGTTCGTCCGACTTCGTAGTTTTGTCAATATCTCATCACTCACCACTTTGTTTTGAGTGAAAATAGTTTTATTGTGATTCTAACTCTCTCTATATTAGGGGACTAAAGTTAATATAATATATATTTTTGGAACCAAAATCTACTATTTTCCGTGATGGTACCCCTTTAAGTTTCGACCAATTTTGTAGTTTATTGAATTTCTCCTAAATCGAAACTCTGTTTTCGATGAAATACCTTTTGTATGCTTCCGTACTAGATCAAATATATTTTCTAAACATTTTAAATCAAATTACAGTATTAAATGAGCGTTGTTATCCCATGTATATCAGATATTACAAACATTTTGCCGAGATGGTAGTTTCTTAGGTTCGTCCGACTTCGTAGTTTGGTCAATATCTCACCACTCACCACTTTGTTTTTAGTGAAATTAGTTTTATTGTGATTCTAACTCGCTATATTTAAGGGGAGTAATGTTAATATAATATATATTTTTGGAATAAAAATCCACTATTTTCCGTGATGGTACCCCTATGGGTTTCAACCAATTTTGTTGTTTTTTGAATTTCTCCTAAATCGGAACTCTTTTTCGATGAAATAAATTTTGTATGCTTCCGTACTAGATAAAATATATTTTCTAAACATTCTTACTCAAAATACAGTATCAAATGAGCGTTGTTATCTCATGTATATCAGATATTACAGGTGTTTTTTCGAGATGGTACTTTCTTAGGTTTGTCCGACTTCGTAGTTTTGTCAATATCCCATCACTCGCAACTTTGTTTTCAGTGAAATTAGTTTTATTGTGATTCTAAATTGATATATATTATGTGAGTAATTTTAATATAATATATATTTTTGGAACCAAAATCCACTATTTCCGTGATGGTACCCCTTTGGGTTTCAACCAATTTTTTTTTTTTTTTATTTTCTCCTAAATCGGAACTCTATTTTCGATGAAATAAATTTTGTATGCTTCCGTACTAGATCAAATATCTTTCCTAAAATTTCTTACTCAAAATACAGTATGAACTGAGCGTTGTTATCCCATGTATATCAGATACTACAGACGTTTTTCCGAGATGCTACTTTCTTAAGTTCGTCCGACTTCGTAGTTTTGTCAATATCTCATCACTCACCACTTTGTTTTGAGTGAAAATAGTTTTATTGTGATTCTAACTCTCTCTATATTAGGGGACTAAAGTTAATATAATATATATTTTTGGAACCAAAATCTACTATTTTCCGTGATGGTACCCCTTTAAGTTTCGACCAATTTTGTAGTTTATTGAATTTCTCCTAAATCGGAACTCTGTTTTCGATGAAATACCTTTTGTATGCTTCCGTACTAGATCAAATATATTTTCTAAACATTTTAAATCAAATTACAGTATTAAATGAGCGTTGTTATCCCATGTATATCAGATATTACAAACATTTTGCCGAGATGGTAGTTTCTTAGGTTCGTCCGACTTCGTAGTTTGGTCAATATCTCACCACTCACCACTTTGTTTTTAGTGAAATTAGTTTTATTGTGATTCTAACTCGCTATATTTAAGGGGAGTAATGTTAATATAATATATATTTTTGGAATAAAAATCCACTATTTTCCGTGATGGTACCCCTATGGGTTTCAACCAATTTTGTTGTTTTTTGAATTTCTCCTAAATCGGAACTCTTTTTCGATGAAATAAATTTTGTATGCTTCCGTACTAGATAAAATATATTTTCTAAACATTCTTACTCAAAATAAAGTATCAAATGAGCGTTGTTATCTCATGTATATCAGATATTACAGGTGTTTTTTCGAGATGGTACTTTCTTAGGTTTGTCCGACTTCGTAGTTTTGTCAATATCCCATCACTCGCAACTTTGTTTTCAGTGAAATTAGTTTTATTGTGATTCTAAATTGATATATATTATGTGAGTAATTTTAATATAATATATATTTTTGGAACCAAAATCCACTATTTCCGTGATGGTACCCCTTTGGGTTTCAACCAATTATTTTTTTTTTTTTGATTTTCTCCTAAATCGGAACTCTATTTTCGATGAAATAAATTTTGTATGCTTCCGTACTAGATCAAATATCTTTCCTAAAATTTCTTACTCAAAATACAGTACGAACTGAGCGTTGTTATCCCATGTATATCAGATACTACAGACGTTTTTCCGAGATGCTACTTTCTTAAGTTCGTCCGACTTCGTAGTTTTGTCAATATCTCATCACTCACCACTTTGTTTTGAGTGAAAATAGTTTTATTGTGATTCTAACTCTCTCTATATTAGGGGACTAAAGTTAATATAATATATATTTTTGGAACCAAAATCTACTATTTTCCGTGATGGTACCCCTTTAAGTTTCGACCAATTTTGTAGTTTATTGAATTTCTCCTAAATCGAAACTCTGTTTTCGATGAAATACCTTTTGTATGCTTCCGTACTAGATCAAATATATTTTCTAAACATTTTAAATCAAATTACAGTATTAAATGAGCGTTGTTATCCCATGTATATCAGATATTACAAACATTTTGCCGAGATGGTAGTTTCTTAGGTTCGTCCGACTTCGTAGTTTGGTCAATATCTCACCACTCACCACTTTGTTTTTAGTGAAATTAGTTTTATTGTGATTCTAACTCGCTATATTTAAGGGGAGTAATGTTAATATAATATATATTTTTGGAATAAAAATCCACTATTTTCCGTGATGGTACCCCTATGGGTTTCAACCAATTTTGTTGTTTTTTGAATTTCTCCTAAATCGGAACTCTTTTTCGATGAAATAAATTTTGTATGCTTCCGTACTAGATAAAATATATTTTCTAAACATTCTTACTCAAAATACAGTATCAAATGAGCGTTGTTATCTCATGTATATCAGATATTACAGGTGTTTTTTCGAGATGGTACTTTCTTAGGTTTGTCCGACTTCGTAGTTTTGTCAATATCCCATCACTCGCAACTTTGTTTTCAGTGAAATTAGTTTTATTGTGATTCTAAATTGATATATATTATGTGAGTAATTTTAATATAATATATATTTTTGGAACCAAAATCCACTATTTCCGTGATGGTACCCCTTTGGGTTTCAACCAATTATTTTTTTTTTTTTGATTTTCTCCTAAATCGGAACTCTATTTTCGATGAAATAAATTTTGTATGCTTCCGTACTAGATCAAATATCTTTCCTAAAATTTCTTACTCAAAATACAGTATGAACTGAGCGTTGTTATCCCATGTATATCAGATACTACAGACGTTTTTCCGAGATGCTACTTTCTTAAGTTCGTCCGACTTCGTAGTTTTGTCAATATCTCATCACTCACCACTTTGTTTTGAGTGAAAATAGTTTTATTGTGATTCTAACTCTCTCTATATTAGGGGACTAAAGTTAATATAATATATATTTTTGGAACCAAAATCTACTATTTTCCGTGATGGTACCCCTTTAAGTTTCGACCAATTTTGTAGTTTATTGAATTTCTCCTAAATCGGAACTCTGTTTTCGATGAAATACCTTTTGTATGCTTCCGTACTAGATCAAATATATTTTCTAAACATTTTAAATCAAATTACAGTATTAAATGAGCGTTGTTATCCCATGTATATCAGATATTACAAACATTTTGCCGAGATGGTAGTTTCTTAGGTTCGTCCGACTTCGTAGTTTGGTCAATATCTCACCACTCACCACTTTGTTTTTAGTGAAATTAGTTTTATTGTGATTCTAACTCGCTATATTTAAGGGGAGTAATGTTAATATAATATATATTTTTGGAATAAAAATCCACTATTTTCCGTGATGGTACCCCTATGGGTTTCAACCAATTTTGTTGTTTTTTGAATTTCTCCTAAATCGGAACTCTTTTTCGATGAAATAAATTTTGTATGCTTCCGTACTAGATAAAATATATTTTCTAAACATTCTTACTCAAAATACAGTATCAAATGAGCGTTGTTATCTCATGTATATCAGATATTACAGGTGTTTTTTCGAGATGGTACTTTCTTAGGTTTGTCCGACTTCGTAGTTTTGTCAATATCCCATCACTCGCAACTTTGTTTTCAGTGAAATTAGTTTTATTGTGATTCTAAATTGATATATATTATGTGAGTAATTTTAATATAATATATATTTTTGGAACCAAAATCCACTATTTCCGTGATGGTACCCCTTTGGGTTTCAACCAATTTTGTTGTTTTTTGATTTTCTCCTAAATCGGAACTCTATTTTCGATGAAATAAATTTTGTATGCTTCCGTACTAGATCAAATATCTTTCCTAAAATTTCTTACTCAAAATACAGTATGAACTGAGCGTTGTTATCCCATGTATATCAGATACTACAGACGTTTTTCCGAGATGCTACTTTCTTAAGTTCGTCCGACTTCGTAGTTTTGTCAATATCTCATCACTCACCACTTTGTTTTGAGTGAAAATAGTTTTATTGTGATTCTAACTCTCTCTATATTAGGGGACTAAAGTTAATATAATATATATTTTTGGAACCAAAATCTACTATTTTCCGTGATGGTAGCCCTTTAAGTTTCGACCAATTTTGTAGTTTATTGAATTTCTCCTAAATCGGAACTCTGTTTTCGATGAAATACCTTTTGTATGCTTCCGTACTAGATCAAATATATTTTCTAAACATTTTAAATCAAATTACAGTATTAAATGAGCGTTGTTATCCCATGTATATCAGATATTACAAACATTTTGCCGAGATGGTAGTTTCTTAGGTTCGTCCGACTTCGTAGTTTGGTCAATATCTCACCACTCACCACTTTGTTTTTAGTGAAATTAGTTTTATTGTGATTCTAACTCGCTATATTTAAGGGGAGTAATGTTAATATAATATATATTTTTGGAATAAAAATCCACTATTTTCCGTGATGGTACCCCTAGGGGTTTCAACCAATTTTGTTGTTTTTTGAATTTCTCCTAAATCGGAACTCTTTTTCGATGAAATAAATTTTGTATGCTTCCGTACTAGATAAAGTATATTTTCTAAACATTCTTACTCAAAATACAGTATCAAATGAGCGTTGTTATCTCATGTATATCAGATATTACAGGTGTTTTTTCGAGATGGTACTTTCTTAGGTTTGTCCGACTTCGTAGTTTTGTCAATATCCCATCACTCGCAACTTTGTTTTCAGTGAAATTAGTTTTATTGTGATTCTAAATTGATATATATTATGTGAGTAATTTTAATATAATATATATTTTTGGAACCAAAATCCACTATTTCCGTGATGGTACCCCTTTGGGTTTCAACCAATTTTGTTGTTTTTTGATTTTCTCCTAAATCGGAACTCTATTTTCGATGAAATAAATTTTGTATGCTTCCGTACTAGATCAAATATCTTTCCTAAAATTTCTTACTCAAAATACAGTATGAACTGAGCGCTGTTATCCCATGTATATCAGATACTACAGACGTTTTTCCGAGATGCTACTTTCTTAAGTTCGTCCGACTTCGTAGTTTTGTCAATATCTCATCACTCACCACTTTGTTTTGAGTGAAAATAGTTTTATTGTGATTCTAACTCTCTCTATATTAGGGGACTAAAGTTAATATAATATATATTTTTGGAACCAAAATCTACTATTTTCCGTGATGGTACCCCTTTAAGTTTCGACCAATTTTGTAGTTTATTGAATTTCTCCTAAATCGGAACTCTGTTTTCGATGAAATACCTTTTGTATGCTTCCGTACTAGATCAAATATATTTTCTAAACATTTTAAATCAAATTACAGTATTAAATGAGCGTTGTTATCCCATGTATATCAGATATTACAAACATTTTGCCGAGATGGTAGTTTCTTAGGTTCGTCCGACTTCGTAGTTTGGTCAATATCTCACCACTCACCACTTTGTTTTTAGTGAAATTAGTTTTATTGTGATTCTAACTCGCTATATTTAAGGGGAGTAATGTTAATATAATATATATTTTTGGAATAAAAATCCACTATTTTCCGTGATGGTACCCCTAGGGGTTTCAACCAATTTTGTTGTTTTTTGAATTTCTCCTAAATCGGAACTCTTTTTCGATGAAATAAATTTTGTATGCTTCCGTACTAGATAAAGTATATTTTCTAAACATTCTTACTCAAAATACAGTATCAAATGAGCGTTGTTATCTCATGTATATCAGATATTACAGGTGTTTTTTCGAGATGGTACTTTCTTAGGTTTGTCCGACTTCGTAGTTTTGTCAATATCCCATCACTCGCAACTTTGTTTTCAGTGAAATTAGTTTTATTGTGATTCTAAATTGATATATATTATGTGAGTAATTTTAATATAATATATATTTTTGGAACCAAAATCCACTATTTCCGTGATGGTACCCCTTTGGGTTTCAACCAATTTTGTTGTTTTTTGATTTTCTCCTAAATCGGAACTCTATTTTCGATGAAATAAATTTTGTATGCTTCCGTACTAGATCAAATATCTTTCCTAAAATTTCTTACTCAAAATACAGTATGAACTGAGCGTTGTTATCCCATGTATATCAGATACTACAGACGTTTTTCCGAGATGCTACTTTCTTAAGTTCGTCCGACTTCGTAGTTTTGTCAATATCTCATCACTCACCACTTTGTTTTGAGTGAAAATAGTTTTATTGTGATTCTAACTCTCTCTATATTAGGGGACTAAAGTTAATATAATATATATTTTTGGAACCAAAATCTACTATTTTCCGTGATGGTACCCCTTTAAGTTTCGACCAATTTTGTAGTTTATTGAATTTCTCCTAAATCGAAACTCTGTTTTCGATGAAATACCTTTTGTATGCTTCCGTACTAGATCAAATATATTTTCTAAACATTTTAAATCAAATTACAGTATTAAATGAGCGTTGTTATCCCATGTATATCAGATATTACAAACATTTTGCCGAGATGGTAGTTTCTTAGGTTCGTCCGACTTCGTAGTTTGGTCAATATCTCACCACTCACCACTTTGTTTTTAGTGAAATTAGTTTTATTGTGATTCTAACTCGCTATATTTAAGGGGAGTAATGTTAATATAATATATATTTTTGGAATAAAAATCCACTATTTTCCGTGATGGTACCCCTATGGGTTTCAACCAATTTTGTTGTTTTTTGAATTTCTCCTAAATCGGAACTCTTTTTCGATGAAATAAATTTTGTATGCTTCCGTACTAGATAAAATATATTTTCTAAACATTCTTACTCAAAATACAGTATCAAATGAGCGTTGTTATCTCATGTATATCAGATATTACAGGTGTTTTTTCGAGATGGTACTTTCTTAGGTTTGTCCGACTTCGTAGTTTTGTCAATATCCCATCACTCGCAACTTTGTTTTCAGTGAAATTAGTTTTATTGTGATTCTAAATTGATATATATTATGTGAGTAATTTTAATATAATATATATTTTTGGAACCAAAATCCACTATTTCCGTGATGGTACCCCTTTGGGTTTCAACCAATTTTGTTGTTTTTTGATTTTCTCCTAAATCGGAACTCTATTTTCGATGAAATAAATTTTGTATGCTTCCGTACTAGATCAAATATCTTTCCTAAAATTTCTTACTCAAAATACAGTATGAACTGAGCGTTGTTATCCCATGTATATCAGATACTACAGACGTTTTTCCGAGATGCTACTTTCTTAAGTTCGTCCGACTTCGTAGTTTTGTCAATATCTCATCACTCACCACTTTGTTTTGAGTGAAAATAGTTTTATTGTGATTCTAACTCTCTCTATATTAGGGGACTAAAGTTAATATAATATATATTTTTGGAACCAAAATCTACTATTTTCCGTGATGGTACCCCTTTAAGTTTCGACCAATTTTGTAGTTTATTGAATTTCTCCTAAATCGAAACTCTATTTTCGATGAAATACCTTTTGTATGCTTCCGTACTAGATCAAATATATTTTCTAAACATTTTAAATCAAATTACAGTATTAAATGAGCGTTGTTATCCCATGTATATCAGATATTACAAACATTTTGCCGAGATGGTAGTTTCTTAGGTTCGTCCGACTTCGTAGTTTGGTCAATATCTCACCACTCACCACTTTGTTTTTAGTGAAATTAGTTTTATTGTGATTCTAACTCGCTATATTTAAGGGGAGTAATGTTAATATAATATATATTTTTGGAATAAAAATCCACTATTTTCCGTGATGGTACCCCTATGGGTTTCAACCAATTTTGTTGTTTTTTGAATTTCTCCTAAATCGGAACTCTTTTTCGATGAAATAAATTTTGTATGCTTCCGTACTAGATAAAATATATTTTCTAAACATTCTTACTCAAAATACAGTATCAAATGAGCGTTGTTATCTCATGTATATCAGATATTACAGGTGTTTTTTCGAGATGGTACTTTCTTAGGTTTGTCCGACTTCGTAGTTTTGTCAATATCCCATCACTCGCAACTTTGTTTTCAGTGAAATTAGTTTTATTGTGATTCTAAATTGATATATATTATGTGAGTAATTTTAATATAATATATATTTTTGGAACCCAAATCCACTATTTCCGTGATGGTACCCCTTTGGGTTTCAACCAATTTTGTTGTTTTTTGATTTTCTCCTAAATCGGAACTCTATTTTCGATGAAATAAATTTTGTATGCTTCCGTACTAGATCAAATATCTTTCCTAAAATTTCTTACTCAAAATACAGTATGAAATGAGCGCTGTTATCCCATGTATATCAGATACTACAGACGTTTTTCCGAGATGCTACTTTCTTAAGTTCGTCCGACTTCGTAGTTTTGTCAATATCTCATCACTCACCACTTTGTTTTGAGTGAAAATAGTTTTATTGTGATTCTAACTCTCTCTATATTAGGGGACTAAAGTTAATATAATATATATTTTTGGAACCAAAATCTACTATTTTCCGTGATGGTACCCCTTTAAGTTTCGACCAATTTTGTAGTTTATTGAATTTCTCCTAAATCGGAACTCTGTTTTCGATGAAATACCTTTTGTATGCTTCCGTACTAGATCAAATATATTTTCTAAACATTTTAAATCAAATTACAGTATTAAATGAGCGTTGTTATCCCATGTATATCAGATATTACAAACATTTTGCCGAGATGGTAGTTTCTTAGGTTCGTCCGACTTCGTAGTTTGGTCAATATCTCACCACTCACCACTTTGTTTTTAGTGAAATTAGTTTTATTGTGATTCTAACTCGCTATATTTAAGGGGAGTAATGTTAATATAATATATATTTTTGGAATAAAAATCCACTATTTTCCGTGATGGTACCCCTATGGGTTTCAACCAATTTTGTTGTTTTTTGAATTTCTCCTAAATCGGAACTCTTTTTCGATGAAATAAATTTTGTATGCTTCCGTACTAGATAAAATATATTTTCTAAACATTCTTACTCAAAATACAGTATCAAATGAGCGTTGTTATCTCATGTATATCAGATATTACAGGTGTTTTTTCGAGATGGTACTTTCTTAGGTTTGTCCGACTTCGTAGTTTTGTCAATATCCCATCACTCGCAACTTTGTTTTCAGTGAAATTAGTTTTATTGTGATTCTAAATTGATATATATTATGTGAGTAATTTTAATATAATATATATTTTTGGAACCAAAATCCACTATTTCCGTGATGGTACCCCTTTGGGTTTCAACCAATTTTGTTGTTTTTTGATTTTCTCCTAAATCGGAACTCTATTTTCGATGAAATAAATTTTGTATGCTTCCGTACTAGATCAAATATCTTTCCTAAAATTTCTTACTCAAAATACAGTATGAACTGAGCGTTGTTATCCCATGTATATCAGATACTACAGACGTTTTTCCGAGATGCTACTTTCTTAAGTTCGTCCGACTTCGTAGTTTTGTCAATATCTCATCACTCACCACTTTGTTTTGAGTGAAAATAGTTTTATTGTGATTCTAACTCTCTCTATATTAGGGGACTAAAGTTAATATAATATATATTTTTGGAACCAAAATCTACTATTTTCCGTGATGGTACCCCTTTAAGTTTCGACCAATTTTGTAGTTTATTGAATTTCTCCTAAATCGAAACTCTGTTTTCGATGAAATACCTTTTGTATGCTTCCGTACTAGATCAAATATATTTTCTAAACATTTTAAATCAAATTACAGTATTAAATGAGCGTTGTTATCCCATGTATATCAGATATTACAAACATTTTGCCGAGATGGTAGTTTCTTAGGTTCGTCCGACTTCGTAGTTTGGTCAATATCTCACCACTCACCACTTTGTTTTTAGTGAAATTAGTTTTATTGTGATTCTAACTCGCTATATTTAAGGGGAGTAATGTTAATATAATATATATTTTTGGAATAAAAATCCACTATTTTCCGTGATGGTACCCCTATGGGTTTCAACCAATTTTGTTGTTTTTTGAATTTCTCCTAAATCGGAACTCTTTTTCGATGAAATAAATTTTGTATGCTTCCGTACTAGATAAAATATATTTTCTAAACATTCTTACTCAAAATACAGTATCAAATGAGCGTTGTTATCTCATGTATATCAGATATTACAGGTGTTTTTTCGAGATGGTACTTTCTTAGGTTTGTCCGACTTCGTAGTTTTGTCAATATCCCATCACTCGCAACTTTGTTTTCAGTGAAATTAGTTTTATTGTGATTCTAAATTGATATATATTATGTGAGTAATTTTAATATAATATATATTTTTGGAACCAAAATCCACTATTTCCGTGATGGTACCCCTTTGGGTTTCAACCAATTTTGTTGTTTTTTGATTTTCTCCTAAATCGGAACTCTATTTTCGATGAAATAAATTTTGTATGCTTCCGTACTAGATCAAATATCTTTCCTAAAATTTCTTACTCAAAATACAGTATGAACTGAGCGTTGTTATCCCATGTATATCAGATACTACAGACGTTTTTTCGAGATGCTACTTTCTTAAGTTCGTCCGACTTCGTAGTTTTGTCAATATCTCATCACTCACCACTTTGTTTTGAGTGAAAATAGTTTTATTGTGATTCTAACTCTCTCTATATTAGGGGACTAAAGTTAATATAATATATATTTTTGGAACCAAAATCTACTATTTTCCGTGATGGTACCCCTTTAAGTTTCGACCAATTTTGTAGTTTATTGAATTTCTCCTAAATCGAAACTCTGTTTTCGATGAAATACCTTTTGTATGCTTCCGTACTAGATCAAATATATTTTCTAAACATTTTAAATCAAATTACAGTATTAAATGAGCGTTGTTATCCCATGTATATCAGATATTACAAACATTTTGCCGAGATGGTAGTTTCTTAGGTTCGTCCGACTTCGTAGTTTGGTCAATATCTCACCACTCACCACTTTGTTTTTAGTGAAATTAGTTTTATTGTGATTCTAACTCGCTATATTTAAGGGGAGTAATGTTAATATAATATATATTTTTGGAATAAAAATCCACTATTTTCCGTGATGGTACCCCTATGGGTTTCAACCAATTTTGTTGTTTTTTGAATTTCTCCTAAATCGGAACTCTTTTTCGATGAAATAAATTTTGTATGCTTCCGTACTAGATAAAATATATTTTCTAAACATTCTTACTCAAAATACAGTATCAAATGAGCGTTGTTATCTCATGTATATCAGATATTACAGGTGTTTTTTCGAGATGGTACTTTCTTAGGTTTGTCCGACTTCGTAGTTTTGTCAATATCCCATCACTCGCAACTTTGTTTTCAGTGAAATTAGTTTTATTGTGATTCTAAATTGATATATATTATGTGAGTAATTTTAATATAATATATATTTTTGGAACCAAAATCCACTATTTCCGTGATGGTACCCCTTTGGGTTTCAACCAATTATTTTTTTTTTTTTGATTTTCTCCTAAATCGGAACTCTATTTTCGATGAAATAAATTTTGTATGCTTCCGTACTAGATCAAATATCTTTCCTAAAATTTCTTACTCAAAATACAGTACGAACTGAGCGTTGTTATCCCATGTATATCAGATACTACAGACGTTTTTCCGAGATGCTACTTTCTTAAGTTCGTCCGACTTCGTAGTTTTGTCAATATCTCATCACTCACCACTTTGTTTTGAGTGAAAATAGTTTTATTGTGATTCTAACTCTCTCTATATTAGGGGACTAAAGTTAATATAATATATATTTTTGGAACCAAAATCTACTATTTTCCGTGATGGTACCCCTTTAAGTTTCGACCAATTTTGTAGTTTATTGAATTTCTCCTAAATCGAAACTCTGTTTTCGATGAAATACCTTTTGTATGCTTCCGTACTAGATCAAATATATTTTCTAAACATTTTAAATCAAATTACAGTATTAAATGAGCGTTGTTATCCCATGTATATCAGATATTACAAACATTTTGCCGAGATGGTAGTTTCTTAGGTTCGTCCGACTTCGTAGTTTGGTCAATATCTCACCACTCACCACTTTGTTTTTAGTGAAATTAGTTTTATTGTGATTCTAACTCGCTATATTTAAGGGGAGTAATGTTAATATAATATATATTTTTGGAATAAAAATCCACTATTTTCCGTGATGGTACCCCTATGGGTTTCAACCAATTTTGTTGTTTTTTGAATTTCTCCTAAATCGGAACTCTTTTTCGATGAAATAAATTTTGTATGCTTCCGTACTAGATAAAATATATTTTCTAAACATTCTTACTCAAAATACAGTATCAAATGAGCGTTGTTATCTCATGTATATCAGATATTACAGGTGTTTTTTCGAGATGGTACTTTCTTAGGTTTGTCCGACTTCGTAGTTTTGTCAATATCCCATCACTCGCAACTTTGTTTTCAGTGAAATTAGTTTTATTGTGATTCTAAATTGATATATATTATGTGAGTAATTTTAATATAATATATATTTTTGGAACCAAAATCCACTATTTCCGTGATGGTACCCCTTTGGGTTTCAACCAATTATTTTTTTTTTTTTGATTTTCTCCTAAATCGGAACTCTATTTTCGATGAAATAAATTTTGTATGCTTCCGTACTAGATCAAATATCTTTCCTAAAATTTCTTACTCAAAATACAGTATGAACTGAGCGTTGTTATCCCATGTATATCAGATACTACAGACGTTTTTCCGAGATGCTACTTTCTTAAGTTCGTCCGACTTCGTAGTTTTGTCAATATCTCATCACTCACCACTTTGTTTTGAGTGAAAATAGTTTTATTGTGATTCTAACTCTCTCTATATTAGGGGACTAAAGTTAATATAATATATATTTTTGGAACCAAAATCTACTATTTTCCGTGATGGTACCCCTTTAAGTTTCGACCAATTTTGTAGTTTATTGAATTTCTCCTAAATCGGAACTCTGTTTTCGATGAAATACCTTTTGTATGCTTCCGTACTAGATCAAATATATTTTCTAAACATTTTAAATCAAATTACAGTATTAAATGAGCGTTGTTATCCCATGTATATCAGATATTACAAACATTTTGCCGAGATGGTAGTTTCTTAGGTTCGTCCGACTTCGTAGTTTGGTCAATATCTCACCACTCACCACTTTGTTTTTAGTGAAATTAGTTTTATTGTGATTCTAACTCGCTATATTTAAGGGGAGTAATGTTAATATAATATATATTTTTGGAATAAAAATCCACTATTTTCCGTGATGGTACCCCTAGGGGTTTCAACCAATTTTGTTGTTTTTTGAATTTCTCCTAAATCGGAACTCTTTTTCGATGAAATAAATTTTGTATGCTTCCGTACTAGATAAAATATATTTTCTAAACATTCTTACTCAAAATACAGTATCAAATGAGCGTTGTTATCTCATGTATATCAGATATTACAGGTGTTTTTTCGAGATGGTACTTTCTTAGGTTTGTCCGACTTCGTAGTTTTGTCAATATCCCATCACTCGCAACTTTGTTTTCAGTGAAATTAGTTTTATTGTGATTCTAAATTGATATATATTATGTGAGTAATTTTAATATAATATATATTTTTGGAACCAAAATCCACTATTTCCGTGATGGTACCCCTTTGGGTTTCAACCAATTATTTTTTTTTTTTTGATTTTCTCCTAAATCGGAACTCTATTTTCGATGAAATAAATTTTGTATGCTTCCGTACTAGATCAAATATCTTTCCTAAAATTTCTTACTCAAAATACAGTACGAACTGAGCGTTGTTATCCCATGTATATCAGATACTACAGACGTTTTTCCGAGATGCTACTTTCTTAAGTTCGTCCGACTTCGTAGTTTTGTCAATATCTCATCACTCACCACTTTGTTTTGAGTGAAAATAGTTTTATTGTGATTCTAACTCTCTCTATATTAGGGGACTAAAGTTAATATAATATATATTTTTGGAACCAAAATCTACTATTTTCCGTGATGGTACCCCTTTAAGTTTCGACCAATTTTGTAGTTTATTGAATTTCTCCTAAATCGAAACTCTGTTTTCGATGAAATACCTTTTGTATGCTTCCGTACTAGATCAAATATATTTTCTAAACATTTTAAATCAAATTACAGTATTAAATGAGCGTTGTTATCCCATGTATATCAGATATTACAAACATTTTGCCGAGATGGTAGTTTCTTAGGTTCGTCCGACTTCGTAGTTTGGTCAATATCTCACCACTCACCACTTTGTTTTTAGTGAAATTAGTTTTATTGTGATTCTAACTCGCTATATTTAAGGGGAGTAATGTTAATATAATATATATTTTTGGAATAAAAATCCACTATTTTCCGTGATGGTACCCCTATGGGTTTCAACCAATTTTGTTGTTTTTTGAATTTCTCCTAAATCGGAACTCTTTTTCGATGAAATAAATTTTGTATGCTTCCGTACTAGATAAAATATATTTTCTAAACATTCTTACTCAAAATACAGTATCAAATGAGCGTTGTTATCTCATGTATATCAGATATTACAGGTGTTTTTTCGAGATGGTACTTTCTTAGGTTTGTCCGACTTCGTAGTTTTGTCAATATCCCATCACTCGCAACTTTGTTTTCAGTGAAATTAGTTTTATTGTGATTCTAAATTGATATATATTATGTGAGTAATTTTAATATAATATATATTTTTGGAACCAAAATCCACTATTTCCGTGATGGTACCCCTTTGGGTTTCAACCAATTATTTTTTTTTTTTTTGATTTTCTCCTAAATCGGAACTCTATTTTCGATGAAATAAATTTTGTATGCTTCCGTACTAGATCAAATATCTTTCCTAAAATTTCTTACTCAAAATACAGTATGAACTGAGCGTTGTTATCCCATGTATATCAGATACTACAGACGTTTTTCCGAGATGCTACTTTCTTAAGTTCGTCCGACTTCGTAGTTTTGTCAATATCTCATCACTCACCACTTTGTTTTGAGTGAAAATAGTTTTATTGTGATTCTAACTCTCTCTATATTAGGGGACTAAAGTTAATATAATATATATTTTTGGAACCAAAATCTACTATTTTCCGTGATGGTACCCCTTTAAGTTTCGACCAATTTTGTAGTTTATTGAATTTCTCCTAAATCGGAACTCTGTTTTCGATGAAATACCTTTTGTATGCTTCCGTACTAGATCAAATATATTTTCTAAACATTTTAAATCAAATTACAGTATTAAATGAGCGTTGTTATCCCATGTATATCAGATATTACAAACATTTTGCCGAGATGGTAGTTTCTTAGGTTCGTCCGACTTCGTAGTTTGGTCAATATCTCACCACTCACCACTTTGTTTTTAGTGAAATTAGTTTTATTGTGATTCTAACTCGCTATATTTAAGGGGAGTAATGTTAATATAATATATATTTTTGGAATAAAAATCCACTATTTTCCGTGATGGTACCCCTAGGGGTTTCAACCAATTTTGTTGTTTTTTGAATTTCTCCTAAATCGGAACTCTTTTTCGATGAAATAAATTTTGTATGCTTCCGTACTAGATAAAGTATATTTTCTAAACATTCTTACTCAAAATACAGTATCAAATGAGCGTTGTTATCTCATGTATATCAGATATTACAGGTGTTTTTTCGAGATGGTACTTTCTTAGGTTTGTCCGACTTCGTAGTTTTGTCAATATCCCATCACTCGCAACTTTGTTTTCAGTGAAATTAGTTTTATTGTGATTCTAAATTGATATATATTATGTGAGTAATTTTAATATAATATATATTTTTGGAACCAAAATCCACTATTTCCGTGATGGTACCCCTTTGGGTTTCAACCAATTTTGTTGTTTTTTGATTTTCTCCTAAATCGGAACTCTATTTTCGATGAAATAAATTTTGTATGCTTCCGTACTAGATCAAATATCTTTCCTAAAATTTCTTACTCAAAATACAGTATGAACTGAGCGTTGTTATCCCATGTATATCAGATACTACAGACGTTTTTCCGAGATGCTACTTTCTTAAGTTCGTCCGACTTCGTAGTTTTGTCAATATCTCATCACTCACCACTTTGTTTTGAGTGAAAATAGTTTTATTGTGATTCTAACTCTCTCTATATTAGGGGACTAAAGTTAATATAATATATATTTTTGGAACCAAAATCTACTATTTTCCGTGATGGTACCCCTTTAAGTTTCGACCAATTTTGTAGTTTATTGAATTTCTCCTAAATCGGAACTCTGTTTTCGATGAAATACCTTTTGTATGCTTCCGTACTAGATCAAATATATTTTCTAAACATTTTAAATCAAATTACAGTATTAAATGAGCGTTGTTATCCCATGTATATCAGATATTACAAACATTTTGCCGAGATGGTAGTTTCTTAGGTTCGTCCGACTTCGTAGTTTGGTCAATATCTCACCACTCACCACTTTGTTTTTAGTGAAATTAGTTTTATTGTGATTCTAACTCGCTATATTTAAGGGGAGTAATGTTAATATAATATATATTTTTGGAATAAAAATCCACTATTTTCCGTGATGGTACCCCTATGGGTTTCAACCAATTTTGTTGTTTTCTGAATTTCTCCTAAATCGGAACTCTTTTTCGATGAAATAAATTTTGTATGCTTCCGTACTAGATAAAATATATTTTCTAAACATTCTTACTCAAAATACAGTATCAAATGAGCGTTGTTATCTCATGTATATCAGATATTACAGGTGTTTTTTCGAGATGGTACTTTCTTAGGTTTGTCCGACTTCGTAGTTTTGTCAATATCCCATCACTCGCAACTTTGTTTTCAGTGAAATTAGTTTTATTGTGATTCTAAATTGATATATATTATGTGAGTAATTTTAATATAATATATATTTTTGGAACCAAAATCCACTATTTCCGTGATGGTACCCCTTTGGGTTTCAACCAATTATTTTTTTTTTTTTGATTTTCTCCTAAATCGGAACTCTATTTTCGATGAAATAAATTTTGTATGCTTCCGTACTAGATCAAATATCTTTCCTAAAATTTCTTACTCAAAATACAGTATGAACTGAGCGTTGTTATCCCATGTATATCAGATACTACAGACGTTTTTCCGAGATGCTACTTTCTTAAGTTCGTCCGACTTCGTAGTTTTGTCAATATCTCATCACTCACCACTTTGTTTTGAGTGAAAATAGTTTTATTGTGATTCTAACTCTCTCTATATTAGGGGACTAAAGTTAATATAATATATATTTTTGGAACCAAAATCTACTATTTTCCGTGATGGTACCCCTTTAAGTTTCGACCAATTTTGTAGTTTATTGAATTTCTCCTAAATCGGAACTCTGTTTTCGATGAAATACCTTTTGTATGCTTCCGTACTAGATCAAATATATTTTCTAAACATTTTAAATCAAATTACAGTATTAAATGAGCGTTGTTATCCCATGTATATCAGATATTACAAACATTTTGCCGAGATGGTAGTTTCTTAGGTTCGTCCGACTTCGTAGTTTGGTCAATATCTCACCACTCACCACTTTGTTTTTAGTGAAATTAGTTTTATTGTGATTCTAACTCGCTATATTTAAGGGGAGTAATGTTAATATAATATATATTTTTGGAATAAAAATCCACTATTTTCCGTGATGGTACCCCTAGGGGTTTCAACCAATTTTGTTGTTTTTTGAATTTCTCCTAAATCGGAACTCTTTTTCGATGAAATAAATTTTGTATGCTTCCGTACTAGATAAAATATATTTTCTAAACATTCTTACTCAAAATACAGTATCAAATGAGCGTTGTTATCTCATGTATATCAGATATTACAGGTGTTTTTTCGAGATGGTACTTTCTTAGGTTTGTCCGACTTCGTAGTTTTGTCAATATCCCATCACTCGCAACTTTGTTTTCAGTGAAATTAGTTTTATTGTGATTCTAAATTGATATATATTATGTGAGTAATTTTAATATAATATATATTTTTGGAACCAAAATCCACTATTTCCGTGATGGTACCCCTTTGGGTTTCAACCAATTATTTTTTTTTTTTTGATTTTCTCCTAAATCGGAACTCTATTTTCGATGAAATAAATTTTGTATGCTTCCGTACTAGATCAAATATCTTTCCTAAAATTTCTTACTCAAAATACAGTATGAACTGAGCGTTGTTATCCCATGTATATCAGATACTACAGACGTTTTTCCGAGATGCTACTTTCTTAAGTTCGTCCGACTTCGTAGTTTTGTCAATATCTCATCACTCACCACTTTGTTTTGAGTGAAAATAGTTTTATTGTGATTCTAACTCTCTCTATATTAGGGGACTAAAGTTAATATAATATATATTTTTGGAACCAAAATCTACTATTTTCCGTGATGGTACCCCTTTAAGTTTCGACCAATTTTGTAGTTTATTGAATTTCTCCTAAATCGAAACTCTGTTTTCGATGAAATACCTTTTGTATGCTTCCGTACTAGATCAAATATATTTTCTAAACATTTTAAATCAAATTACAGTATTAAATGAGCGTTGTTATCCCATGTATATCAGATATTACAAACATTTTGCCGAGATGGTAGTTTCTTAGGTTCGTCCGACTTCGTAGTTTGGTCAATATCTCACCACTCACCACTTTGTTTTTAGTGAAATTAGTTTTATTGTGATTCTAACTCGCTATATTTAAGGGGAGTAATGTTAATATAATATATATTTTTGGAATAAAAATCCACTATTTTCCGTGATGGTACCCCTATGGGTTTCAACCAATTTTGTTGTTTTTTGAATTTCTCCTAAATCGGAACTCTTTTTCGATGAAATAAATTTTGTATGCTTCCGTACTAGATAAAATATATTTTCTAAACATTCTTACTCAAAATACAGTATCAAATGAGCGTTGTTATCTCATGTATATCAGATATTACAGGTGTTTTTTCGAGATGGTACTTTCTTAGGTTTGTCCGACTTCGTAGTTTTGTCAATATCCCATCACTCGCAACTTTGTTTTCAGTGAAATTAGTTTTATTGTGATTCTAAATTGATATATATTATGTGAGTAATTTTAATATAATATATATTTTTGGAACCAAAATCCACTATTTCCGTGATGGTACCCCTTTGGGTTTCAACCAATTATTTTTTTTTTTTTTTGATTTTCTCCTAAATCGGAACTCTATTTTCGATGAAATAAATTTTGTATGCTTCCGTACTAGATCAAATATCTTTCCTAAAATTTCTTACTCAAAATACAGTATGAACTGAGCGTTGTTATCCCATGTATATCAGATACTACAGACGTTTTTCCGAGATGCTACTTTCTTAAGTTCGTCCGACTTCGTAGTTTTGTCAATATCTCATCACTCACCACTTTGTTTTGAGTGAAAATAGTTTTATTGTGATTCTAACTCTCTCTATATTAGGGGACTAAAGTTAATATAATATATATTTTTGGAACCAAAATCTACTATTTTCCGTGATGGTACCCCTTTAAGTTTCGACCAATTTTGTAGTTTATTGAATTTCTCCTAAATCGAAACTCTGTTTTCGATGAAATACCTTTTGTATGCTTCCGTACTAGATCAAATATATTTTCTAAACATTTTAAATCAAATTACAGTATTAAATGAGCGTTGTTATCCCATGTATATCAGATATTACAAACATTTTGCCGAGATGGTAGTTTCTTAGGTTCGTCCGACTTCGTAGTTTGGTCAATATCTCACCACTCACCACTTTGTTTTTAGTGAAATTAGTTTTATTGTGATTCTAACTCGCTATATTTAAGGGGAGTAATGTTAATATAATATATATTTTTGGAATAAAAATCCACTATTTTCCGTGATGGTACCCCTATGGGTTTCAACCAATTTTGTTGTTTTTTGAATTTCTCCTAAATCGGAACTCTTTTTCGATGAAATAAATTTTGTATGCTTCCGTACTAGATAAAATATATTTTCTAAACATTCTTACTCAAAATACAGTATCAAATGAGCGTTGTTATCTCATGTATATCAGATATTACAGGTGTTTTTTCGAGATGGTACTTTCTTAGGTTTGTCCGACTTCGTAGTTTTGTCAATATCCCATCACTCGCAACTTTGTTTTCAGTGAAATTAGTTTTATTGTGATTCTAAATTGATATATATTATGTGAGTAATTTTAATATAATATATATTTTTGGAACCAAAATCCACTATTTCCGTGATGGTACCCCTTTGGGTTTCAACCAATTATTTTTTTTTTTTTGATTTTCTCCTAAATCGGAACTCTATTTTCGATGAAATAAATTTTGTATGCTTCCGTACTAGATCAAATATCTTTCCTAAAATTTCTTACTCAAAATACAGTATGAACTGAGCGTTGTTATCCCATGTATATCAGATACTACAGACGTTTTTCCGAGATGCTACTTTCTTAAGTTCGTCCGACTTCGTAGTTTTGTCAATATCTCATCACTCACCACTTTGTTTTGAGTGAAAATAGTTTTATTGTGATTCTAACTCTCTCTATATTAGGGGACTAAAGTTAATATAATATATATTTTTGGAACCAAAATCTACTATTTTCCGTGATGGTACCCCTTTAAGTTTCGACCAATTTTGTAGTTTATTGAATTTCTCCTAAATCGAAACTCTGTTTTCGATGAAATACCTTTTGTATGCTTCCGTACTAGATCAAATATATTTTCTAAACATTTTAAATCAAATTACAGTATTAAATGAGCGTTGTTATCCCATGTATATCAGATATTACAAACATTTTGCCGAGATGGTAGTTTCTTAGGTTCGTCCGACTTCGTAGTTTGGTCAATATCTCACCACTCACCACTTTGTTTTTAGTGAAATTAGTTTTATTGTGATTCTAACTCGCTATATTTAAGGGGAGTAATGTTAATATAATATATATTTTTGGAATAAAAATCCACTATTTTCCGTGATGGTACCCCTATGGGTTTCAACCAATTTTGTTGTTTTTTGAATTTCTCCTAAATCGGAACTCTTTTTCGATGAAATAAATTTTGTATGCTTCCGTACTAGATAAAATATATTTTCTAAACATTCTTACTCAAAATACAGTATCAAATGAGCGTTGTTATCTCATGTATATCAGATATTACAGGTGTTTTTTCGAGATGGTACTTTCTTAGGTTTGTCCGACTTCGTAGTTTTGTCAATATCCCATCACTCGCAACTTTGTTTTCAGTGAAATTAGTTTTATTGTGATTCTAAATTGATATATATTATGTGAGTAATTTTAATATAATATATATTTTTGGAACCAAAATCCACTATTTCCGTGATGGTACCCCTTTGGGTTTCAACCAATTATTTTTTTTTTTTTTGATTTTCTCCTAAATCGGAACTCTATTTTCGATGAAATAAATTTTGTATGCTTCCGTACTAGATCAAATATCTTTCCTAAAATTTCTTACTCAAAATACAGTATGAACTGAGCGTTGTTATCCCATGTATATCAGATACTACAGACGTTTTTCCGAGATGCTACTTTCTTAAGTTCGTCCGACTTCGTAGTTTTGTCAATATCTCATCACTCACCACTTTGTTTTGAGTGAAAATAGTTTTATTGTGATTCTAACTCTCTCTATATTAGGGGACTAAAGTTAATATAATATATATTTTTGGAACCAAAATCTACTATTTTCCGTGATGGTACCCCTTTAAGTTTCGACCAATTTTGTAGTTTATTGAATTTCTCCTAAATCGAAACTCTGTTTTCGATGAAATACCTTTTGTATGCTTCCGTACTAGATCAAATATATTTTCTAAACATTTTAAATCAAATTACAGTATTAAATGAGCGTTGTTATCCCATGTATATCAGATATTACAAACATTTTGCCGAGATGGTAGTTTCTTAGGTTCGTCCGACTTCGTAGTTTGGTCAATATCTCACCACTCACCACTTTGTTTTTAGTGAAATTAGTTTTATTGTGATTCTAACTCGCTATATTTAAGGGGAGTAATGTTAATATAATATATATTTTTGGAATAAAAATCCACTATTTTCCGTGATGGTACCCCTATGGGTTTCAACCAATTTTGTTGTTTTTTGAATTTCTCCTAAATCGGAACTCTTTTTCGATGAAATAAATTTTGTATGCTTCCGTACTAGATAAAATATATTTTCTAAACATTCTTACTCAAAATACAGTATCAAATGAGCGTTGTTATCTCATGTATATCAGATATTACAGGTGTTTTTTCGAGATGGTACTTTCTTAGGTTTGTCCGACTTCGTAGTTTTGTCAATATCCCATCACTCGCAACTTTGTTTTCAGTGAAATTAGTTTTATTGTGATTCTAAATTGATATATATTATGTGAGTAATTTTAATATAATATATATTTTTGGAACCAAAATCCACTATTTCCGTGATGGTACCCCTTTGGGTTTCAACCAATTATTTTTTTTTTTTTGATTTTCTCCTAAATCGGAACTCTATTTTCGATGAAATAAATTTTGTATGCTTCCGTACTAGATCAAATATCTTTCCTAAAATTTCTTACTCAAAATACAGTATGAACTGAGCGTTGTTATCCCATGTATATCAGATACTACAGACGTTTTTCCGAGATGCTACTTTCTTAAGTTCGTCCGACTTCGTAGTTTTGTCAATATCTCATCACTCACCACTTTGTTTTGAGTGAAAATAGTTTTATTGTGATTCTAACTCTCTCTATATTAGGGGACTAAAGTTAATATAATATATATTTTTGGAACCAAAATCTACTATTTTCCGTGATGGTACCCCTTTAAGTTTCGACCAATTTTGTAGTTTATTGAATTTCTCCTAAATCGAAACTCTGTTTTCGATGAAATACCTTTTGTATGCTTCCGTACTAGATCAAATATATTTTCTAAACATTTTAAATCAAATTACAGTATTAAATGAGCGTTGTTATCCCATGTATATCAGATATTACAAACATTTTGCCGAGATGGTAGTTTCTTAGGTTCGTCCGACTTCGTAGTTTGGTCAATATCTCACCACTCACCACTTTGTTTTTAGTGAAATTAGTTTTATTGTGATTCTAACTCGCTATATTTAAGGGGAGTAATGTTAATATAATATATATTTTTGGAATAAAAATCCACTATTTTCCGTGATGGTACCCCTATGGGTTTCAACCAATTTTGTTGTTTTTTGAATTTCTCCTAAATCGGAACTCTTTTTCGATGAAATAAATTTTGTATGCTTCCGTACTAGATAAAATATATTTTCTAAACATTCTTACTCAAAATACAGTATCAAATGAGCGTTGTTATCTCATGTATATCAGATATTACAGGTGTTTTTTCGAGATGGTACTTTCTTAGGTTTGTCCGACTTCGTAGTTTTGTCAATATCCCATCACTCGCAACTTTGTTTTCAGTGAAATTAGTTTTATTGTGATTCTAAATTGATATATATTATGTGAGTAATTTTAATATAATATATATTTTTGGAACCAAAATCCACTATTTCCGTGATGGTACCCCTTTGGGTTTCAACCAATTTTGTTGTTTTTTGATTTTCCCCTAAATCGGAACTCTATTTTCGATGAAATAAATTTTGTATGCTTCCGTACTAGATCAAATATCTTTCCTAAAATTTCTTACTCAAAATACAGTATGAACTGAGCGCTGTTATCCCATGTATATCAGATACTACAGACGTTTTTCCGAGATGCTACTTTCTTAAGTTCGTCCGACTTCGTAGTTTTGTCAATATCTCATCACTCACCACTTTGTTTTGAGTGAAAATAGTTTTATTGTGATTCTAACTCTCTCTATATTAGGGGACTAAAGTTAATATAATATATATTTTTGGAACCAAAATCTACTATTTTCCGTGATGGTACCCCTTTAAGTTTCGACCAATTTTGTAGTTTATTGAATTTCTCCTAAATCGGAACTCTGTTTTCGATGAAATACCTTTTGTATGCTTCCGTACTAGATCAAATATATTTTCTAAACATTTTAAATCAAATTACAGTATTAAATGAGCGTTGTTATCCCATGTATATCAGATATTACAAACATTTTGCCGAGATGGTAGTTTCTTAGGTTCGTCCGACTTCGTAGTTTGGTCAATATCTCACCACTCACCACTTTGTTTTTAGTGAAATTAGTTTTATTGTGATTCTAACTCGCTATATTTAAGGGGAGTAATGTTAATATAATATATATTTTTGGAATAAAAATCCACTATTTTCCGTGATGGTACCCCTATGGGTTTCAACCAATTTTGTTGTTTTTTGAATTTCTCCTAAATCGGAACTCTTTTTCGATGAAATAAATTTTGTATGCTTCCGTACTAGATAAAATATATTTTCTAAACATTCTTACTCAAAATACAGTATCAAATGAGCGTTGTTATCTCATGTATATCAGATATTACAGGTGTTTTTTCGAGATGGTACTTTCTTAGGTTTGTCCGACTTCGTAGTTTTGTCAATATCCCATCACTCGCAACTTTGTTTTCAGTGAAATTAGTTTTATTGTGATTCTAAATTGATATATATTATGTGAGTAATTTTAATATAATATATATTTTTGGAACCAAAATCCACTATTTCCGTGATGGTACCCCTTTGGGTTTCAACCAATTTTGTTGTTTTTTTATTTTCTCCTAAATCGGAACTCTATTTTCGATGAAATAAATTTTGTATGCTTCCGTACTAGATCAAATATCTTTCCTAAAATTTCTTACTCAAAATACAGTATGAACTGAGCGTTGTTATCCCATGTATATCAGATACTACAGACGTTTTTCCGAGATGCTACTTTCTTAAGTTCGTCCGACTTCGTAGTTTTGTCAATATCTCATCACTCACCACTTTGTTTTGAGTGAAAATAGTTTTATTGTGATTCTAACTCTCTCTATATTAGGGGACTAAAGTTAATATAATATATATTTTTGGAACCAAAATCTACTATTTTCCGTGATGGTACCCCTTTAAGTTTCGACCAATTTTGTAGTTTATTGAATTTCTCCTAAATCGGAACTCTGTTTTCGATGAAATACCTTTTGTATGCTTCCGTACTAGATCAAATATATTTTCTAAACATTTTAAATCAAATTACAGTATTAAATGAGCGTTGTTATCCCATGTATATCAGATATTACAAACATTTTGCCGAGATGGTAGTTTCTTAGGTTCGTCCGACTTCGTAGTTTGGTCAATATCTCACCACTCACCACTTTGTTTTTAGTGAAATTAGTTTTATTGTGATTCTAACTCGCTATATTTAAGGGGAGTAATGTTAATATAATATATATTTTTGGAATAAAAATCCACTATTTTCCGTGATGGTACCCCTATGGGTTTCAACCAATTTTGTTGTTTTTTGAATTTCTCCTAAATCGGAACTCTTTTTCGATGAAATAAATTTTGTATGCTTCCGTACTAGATAAAATATATTTTCTAAACATTCTTACTCAAAATACAGTATCAAATGAGCGTTGTTATCTCATGTATATCAGATATTACAGGTGTTTTTTCGAGATGGTACTTTCTTAGGTTTGTCCGACTTCGTAGTTTTGTCAATATCCCATCACTCGCAACTTTGTTTTCAGTGAAATTAGTTTTATTGTGATTCTAAATTGATATATATTATGTGAGTAATTTTAATATAATATATATTTTTGGAACCAAAATCCACTATTTCCGTGATGGTACCCCTTTGGGTTTCAACCAATTTTTTTTTTTTTTTTTTTTCTCCTAAATCGGAACTCTATTTTCGATGAAATAAATTTTGTATGCTTCCGTACTAGATCAAATATCTTTCCTAAAATTTCTTACTCAAAATACAGTATGAACTGAGCGTTGTTATCCCATGTATATCAGATACTACAGACGTTTTTCCGAGATGCTACTTTCTTAAGTTCGTCCGACTTCGTAGTTTTGTCAATATCTCATCACTCACCACTTTGTTTTGAGTGAAAATAGTTTTATTGTGATTCTAACTCTCTCTATATTAGGGGACTAAAGTTAATATAATATATATTTTTGGAACCAAAATCTACTATTTTCCGTGATGGTACCCCTTTAAGTTTCGACCAATTTTGTAGTTTATTGAATTTCTCCTAAATCGGAACTCTGTTTTCGATGAAATACCTTTTGTATGCTTCCGTACTAGATCAAATATATTTTCTAAACATTTTAAATCAAATTACAGTATTAAATGAGCGTTGTTATCCCATGTATATCAGATATTACAAACATTTTGCCGAGATGGTAGTTTCTTAGGTTCGTCCGACTTCGTAGTTTGGTCAATATCTCACCACTCACCACTTTGTTTTTAGTGAAATTAGTTTTATTGTGATTCTAACTCGCTATATTTAAGGGGAGTAATGTTAATATAATATATATTTTTGGAATAAAAATCCACTATTTTCCGTGATGGTACCCCTATGGGTTTCAACCAATTTTGTTGTTTTTTGAATTTCTCCTAAATCGGAACTCTTTTTCGATGAAATAAATTTTGTATGCTTCCGTACTAGATAAAATATATTTTCTAAACATTCTTACTCAAAATACAGTATCAAATGAGCGTTGTTATCTCATGTATATCAGATATTACAGGTGTTTTTTCGAGATGGTACTTTCTTAGGTTTGTCCGACTTCGTAGTTTTGTCAATATCCCATCACTCGCAACTTTGTTTTCAGTGAAATTAGTTTTATTGTGATTCTAAATTGATATATATTATGTGAGTAATTTTAATATAATATATATTTTTGGAACCAAAATCCACTATTTCCGTGATGGTACCCCTTTGGGTTTCAACCAATTTTGTTGTTTTTTGATTTTCTCCTAAATCGGAACTCTATTTTCGATGAAATAAATTTTGTATGCTTCCGTACTAGATCAAATATCTTTCCTAAAATTTCTTACTCAAAATACAGTATGAACTGAGCGCTGTTATCCCATGTATATCAGATACTACAGACGTTTTTCCGAGATGCTACTTTCTTAAGTTCGTCCGACTTCGTAGTTTTGTCAATATCTCATCACTCACCACTTTGTTTTGAGTGAAAATAGTTTTATTGTGATTCTAACTCTCTCTATATTAGGGGACTAAAGTTAATATAATATATATTTTTGGAACCAAAATCTACTATTTTCCGTGATGGTACCCCTTTAAGTTTCGACCAATTTTGTAGTTTATTGAATTTCTCCTAAATCGGAACTCTGTTTTCGATGAAATACCTTTTGTATGCTTCCGTACTAGATCAAATATATTTTCTAAACATTTTAAATCAAATTACAGTATTAAATGAGCGTTGTTATCCCATGTATATCAGATATTACAAACATTTTGCCGAGATGGTAGTTTCTTAGGTTCGTCCGACTTCGTAGTTTGGTCAATATCTCACCACTCACCACTTTGTTTTTAGTGAAATTAGTTTTATTGTGATTCTAACTCGCTATATTTAAGGGGAGTAATGTTAATATAATATATATTTTTGGAATAAAAATCCACTATTTTCCGTGATGGTACCCCTATGGGTTTCAACCAATTTTGTTGTTTTTTGAATTTCTCCTAAATCGGAACTCTTTTTCGATGAAATAAATTTTGTATGCTTCCGTACTAGATAAAATATATTTTCTAAACATTCTTACTCAAAATACAGTATCAAATGAGCGTTGTTATCTCATGTATATCAGATATTACAGGTGTTTTTTCGAGATGGTACTTTCTTAGGTTTGTCCGACTTCGTAGTTTTGTCAATATCCCATCACTCGCAACTTTGTTTTCAGTGAAATTAGTTTTATTGTGATTCTAAATTGATATATATTATGTGAGTAATTTTAATATAATATATATTTTTGGAACCAAAATCCACTATTTCCGTGATGGTACCCCTTTGGGTTTCAACCAATTTTGTTGTTTTTTTATTTTCTCCTAAATCGGAACTCTATTTTCGATGAAATAAATTTTGTATGCTTCCGTACTAGATCAAATATCTTTCCTAAAATTTCTTACTCAAAATACAGTATGAACTGAGCGTTGTTATCCCATGTATATCAGATACTACAGACGTTTTTCCGAGATGCTACTTTCTTAAGTTCGTCCGACTTCGTAGTTTTGTCAATATCTCATCACTCACCACTTTGTTTTGAGTGAAAATAGTTTTATTGTGATTCTAACTCTCTCTATATTAGGGGACTAAAGTTAATATAATATATATTTTTGGAACCAAAATCTACTATTTTCCGTGATGGTACCCCTTTAAGTTTCGACCAATTTTGTAGTTTATTGAATTTCTCCTAAATCGGAACTCTGTTTTCGATGAAATACCTTTTGTATGCTTCCGTACTAGATCAAATATATTTTCTAAACATTTTAAATCAAATTACAGTATTAAATGAGCGTTGTTATCCCATGTATATCAGATATTACAAACATTTTGCCGAGATGGTAGTTTCTTAGGTTCGTCCGACTTCGTAGTTTGGTCAATATCTCACCACTCACCACTTTGTTTTTAGTGAAATTAGTTTTATTGTGATTCTAACTCGCTATATTTAAGGGGAGTAATGTTAATATAATATATATTTTTGGAATAAAAATCCACTATTTTCCGTGATGGTACCCCTATGGGTTTCAACCAATTTTGTTGTTTTTTGAATTTCTCCTAAATCGGAACTCTTTTTCGATGAAATAAATTTTGTATGCTTCCGTACTAGATAAAATATATTTTCTAAACATTCTTACTCAAAATACAGTATCAAATGAGCGTTGTTATCTCATGTATATCAGATATTACAGGTGTTTTTTCGAGATGGTACTTTCTTAGGTTTGTCCGACTTCGTAGTTTTGTCAATATCCCATCACTCGCAACTTTGTTTTCAGTGAAATTAGTTTTATTGTGATTCTAAATTGATATATATTATGTGAGTAATTTTAATATAATATATATTTTTGGAACCAAAATCCACTATTTCCGTGATGGTACCCCTTTGGGTTTCAACCAATTTTGTTGTTTTTTTATTTTCTCCTAAATCGGAACTCTATTTTCGATGAAATAAATTTTGTATGCTTCCGTACTAGATCAAATATCTTTCCTAAAATTTCTTACTCAAAATACAGTATGAACTGAGCGTTGTTATCCCATGTATATCAGATACTACAGACGTTTTTCCGAGATGCTACTTTCTTAAGTTCGTCCGACTTCGTAGTTTTGTCAATATCTCATCACTCACCACTTTGTTTTGAGTGAAAATAGTTTTATTGTGATTCTAACTCTCTCTATATTAGGGGACTAAAGTTAATATAATATATATTTTTGGAACCAAAATCTACTATTTTCCGTGATGGTACCCCTTTAAGTTTCGACCAATTTTGTAGTTTATTGAATTTCTCCTAAATCGGAACTCTGTTTTCGATGAAATACCTTTTGTATGCTTCCGTACTAGATCAAATATATTTTCTAAACATTTTAAATCAAATTACAGTATTAAATGAGCGTTGTTATCCCATGTATATCAGATATTACAAACATTTTGCCGAGATGGTAGTTTCTTAGGTTCGTCCGACTTCGTAGTTTGGTCAATATCTCACCACTCACCACTTTGTTTTTAGTGAAATTAGTTTTATTGTGATTCTAACTCGCTATATTTAAGGGGAGTAATGTTAATATAATATATATTTTTGGAATAAAAATCCACTATTTTCCGTGATGGTACCCCTATGGGTTTCAACCAATTTTGTTGTTTTTTGAATTTCTCCTAAATCGGAACTCTTTTTCGATGAAATAAATTTTGTATGCTTCCGTACTAGATAAAATATATTTTCTAAACATTCTTACTCAAAATACAGTATCAAATGAGCGTTGTTATCTCATGTATATCAGATATTACAGGTGTTTTTTCGAGATGGTACTTTCTTAGGTTTGTCCGACTTCGTAGTTTTGTCAATATCCCATCACTCGCAACTTTGTTTTCAGTGAAATTAGTTTTATTGTGATTCTAAATTGATATATATTATGTGAGTAATTTTAATATAATATATATTTTTGGAACCAAAATCCACTATTTCCGTGATGGTACCCCTTTGGGTTTCAACCAATTTTGTTGTTTTTTTATTTTCTCCTAAATCGGAACTCTATTTTCGATGAAATAAATTTTGTATGCTTCCGTACTAGATCAAATATCTTTCCTAAAATTTCTTACTCAAAATACAGTATGAACTGAGCGTTGTTATCCCATGTATATCAGATACTACAGACGTTTTTCCGAGATGCTACTTTCTTAAGTTCGTCCGACTTCGTAGTTTTGTCAATATCTCATCACTCACCACTTTGTTTTGAGTGAAAATAGTTTTATTGTGATTCTAACTCTCTCTATATTAGGGGACTAAAGTTAATATAATATATATTTTTGGAACCAAAATCTACTATTTTCCGTGATGGTACCCCTTTAAGTTTCGACCAATTTTGTAGTTTATTGAATTTCTCCTAAATCGGAACTCTGTTTTCGATGAAATACCTTTTGTATGCTTCCGTACTAGATCAAATATATTTTCTAAACATTTTAAATCAAATTACAGTATTAAATGAGCGTTGTTATCCCATGTATATCAGATATTACAAACATTTTGCCGAGATGGTAGTTTCTTAGGTTCGTCCGACTTCGTAGTTTGGTCAATATCTCACCACTCACCACTTTGTTTTTAGTGAAATTAGTTTTATTGTGATTCTAACTCGCTATATTTAAGGGGAGTAATGTTAATATAATATATATTTTTGGAATAAAAATCCACTATTTTCCGTGATGGTACCCCTATGGGTTTCAACCAATTTTGTTGTTTTTTGAATTTCTCCTAAATCGGAACTCTTTTTCGATGAAATAAATTTTGTATGCTTCCGTACTAGATAAAATATATTTTCTAAACATTCTTACTCAAAATACAGTATCAAATGAGCGTTGTTATCTCATGTATATCAGATATTACAGGTGTTTTTTCGAGATGGTACTTTCTTAGGTTTGTCCGACTTCGTAGTTTTGTCAATATCCCATCACTCGCAACTTTGTTTTCAGTGAAATTAGTTTTATTGTGATTCTAAATTGATATATATTATGTGAGTAATTTTAATATAATATATATTTTTGGAACCAAAATCCACTATTTCCGTGATGGTACCCCTTTGGGTTTCAACCAATTTTTTTTTTTTTTTTTTTTCTCCTAAATCGGAACTCTATTTTCGATGAAATAAATTTTGTATGCTTCCGTACTAGATCAAATATCTTTCCTAAAATTTCTTACTCAAAATACAGTATGAACTGAGCGTTGTTATCCCATGTATATCAGATACTACAGACGTTTTTCCGAGATGCTACTTTCTTAAGTTCGTCCGACTTCGTAGTTTTGTCAATATCTCATCACTCACCACTTTGTTTTGAGTGAAAATAGTTTTATTGTGATTCTAACTCTCTCTATATTAGGGGACTAAAGTTAATATAATATATATTTTTGGAACCAAAATCTACTATTTTCCGTGATGGTACCCCTTTAAGTTTCGACCAATTTTGTAGTTTATTGAATTTCTCCTAAATCGGAACTCTGTTTTCGATGAAATACCTTTTGTATGCTTCCGTACTAGATCAAATATATTTTCTAAACATTTTAAATCAAATTACAGTATTAAATGAGCGTTGTTATCCCATGTATATCAGATATTACAAACATTTTGCCGAGATGGTAGTTTCTTAGGTTCGTCCGACTTCGTAGTTTGGTCAATATCTCACCACTCACCACTTTGTTTTTAGTGAAATTAGTTTTATTGTGATTCTAACTCGCTATATTTAAGGGGAGTAATGTTAATATAATATATATTTTTGGAATAAAAATCCACTATTTTCCGTGATGGTACCCCTATGGGTTTCAACCAATTTTGTTGTTTTTTGAATTTCTCCTAAATCGGAACTCTTTTTCGATGAAATAAATTTTGTATGCTTCCGTACTAGATAAAATATATTTTCTAAACATTCTTACTCAAAATACAGTATCAAATGAGCGTTGTTATCTCATGTATATCAGATATTACAGGTGTTTTTTCGAGATGGTACTTTCTTAGGTTTGTCCGACTTCGTAGTTTTGTCAATATCCCATCACTCGCAACTTTGTTTTCAGTGAAATTAGTTTTATTGTGATTCTAAATTGATATATATTATGTGAGTAATTTTAATATAATATATATTTTTGGAACCAAAATCCACTATTTCCGTGATGGTACCCCTTTGGGTTTCAACCAATTTTGTTGTTTTTTGATTTTCTCCTAAATCGGAACTCTATTTTCGATGAAATAAATTTTGTATGCTTCCGTACTAGATCAAATATCTTTCCTAAAATTTCTTACTCAAAATACAGTATGAACTGAGCGCTGTTATCCCATGTATATCAGATACTACAGACGTTTTTCCGAGATGCTACTTTCTTAAGTTCGTCCGACTTCGTAGTTTTGTCAATATCTCATCACTCACCACTTTGTTTTGAGTGAAAATAGTTTTATTGTGATTCTAACTCTCTCTATATTAGGGGACTAAAGTTAATATAATATATATTTTTGGAACCAAAATCTACTATTTTCCGTGATGGTACCCCTTTAAGTTTCGACCAATTTTGTAGTTTATTGAATTTCTCCTAAATCGGAACTCTGTTTTCGATGAAATACCTTTTGTATGCTTCCGTACTAGATCAAATATATTTTCTAAACATTTTAAATCAAATTACAGTATTAAATGAGCGTTGTTATCCCATGTATATCAGATATTACAAACATTTTGCCGAGATGGTAGTTTCTTAGGTTCGTCCGACTTCGTAGTTTGGTCAATATCTCACCACTCACCACTTTGTTTTTAGTGAAATTAGTTTTATTGTGATTCTAACTCGCTATATTTAAGGGGAGTAATGTTAATATAATATATATTTTTGGAATAAAAATCCACTATTTTCCGTGATGGTACCCCTATGGGTTTCAACCAATTTTGTTGTTTTTTGAATTTCTCCTAAATCGGAACTCTTTTTCGATGAAATAAATTTTGTATGCTTCCGTACTAGATAAAATATATTTTCTAAACATTCTTACTCAAAATACAGTATCAAATGAGCGTTGTTATCTCATGTATATCAGATATTACAGGTGTTTTTTCGAGATGGTACTTTCTTAGGTTTGTCCGACTTCGTAGTTTTGTCAATATCCCATCACTCGCAACTTTGTTTTCAGTGAAATTAGTTTTATTGTGATTCTAAATTGATATATATTATGTGAGTAATTTTAATATAATATATATTTTTGGAACCCAAATCCACTATTTCCGTGATGGTACCCCTTTGGGTTTCAACCAATTTTGTTGTTTTTTGATTTTCTCCTAAATCGGAACTCTATTTTCGATGAAATAAATTTTGTATGCTTCCGTACTAGATCAAATATCTTTCCTAAAATTTCTTACTCAAAATACAGTATGAAATGAGCGCTGTTATCCCATGTATATCAGATACTACAGACGTTTTTCCGAGATGCTACTTTCTTAAGTTCGTCCGACTTCGTAGTTTTGTCAATATCTCATCACTCACCACTTTGTTTTGAGTGAAAATAGTTTTATTGTGATTCTAACTCTCTCTATATTAGGGGACTAAAGTTAATATAATATATATTTTTGGAACCAAAATCTACTATTTTCCGTGATGGTACCCCTTTAAGTTTCGACCAATTTTGTAGTTTATTGAATTTCTCCTAAATCGGAACTCTGTTTTCGATGAAATACCTTTTGTATGCTTCCGTACTAGATCAAATATATTTTCTAAACATTTTAAATCAAATTACAGTATTAAATGAGCGTTGTTATCCCATGTATATCAGATATTACAAACATTTTGCCGAGATGGTAGTTTCTTAGGTTCGTCCGACTTCGTAGTTTGGTCAATATCTCACCACTCACCACTTTGTTTTTAGTGAAATTAGTTTTATTGTGATTCTAACTCGCTATATTTAAGGGGAGTAATGTTAATATAATATATATTTTTGGAATAAAAATCCACTATTTTCCGTGATGGTACCCCTATGGGTTTCAACCAATTTTGTTGTTTTTTGAATTTCTCCTAAATCGGAACTCTTTTTCGATGAAATAAATTTTGTATGCTTCCGTACTAGATAAAATATATTTTCTAAACATTCTTACTCAAAATACAGTATCAAATGAGCGTTGTTATCTCATGTATATCAGATATTACAGGTGTTTTTTCGAGATGGTACTTTCTTAGGTTTGTCCGACTTCGTAGTTTTGTCAATATCCCATCACTCGCAACTTTGTTTTCAGTGAAATTAGTTTTATTGTGATTCTAAATTGATATATATTATGTGAGTAATTTTAATATAATATATATTTTTGGAACCCAAATCCACTATTTCCGTGATGGTACCCCTTTGGGTTTCAACCAATTTTGTTGTTTTTTGATTTTCTCCTAAATCGGAACTCTATTTTCGATGAAATAAATTTTGTATGCTTCCGTACTAGATCAAATATCTTTCCTAAAATTTCTTACTCAAAATACAGTATGAAATGAGCGCTGTTATCCCATGTATATCAGATACTACAGACGTTTTTCCGAGATGCTACTTTCTTAAGTTCGTCCGACTTCGTAGTTTTGTCAATATCTCATCACTCACCACTTTGTTTTGAGTGAAAATAGTTTTATTGTGATTCTAACTCTCTCTATATTAGGGGACTAAAGTTAATATAATATATATTTTTGGAACCAAAATCTACTATTTTCCGTGATGGTACCCCTTTAAGTTTCGACCAATTTTGTAGTTTATTGAATTTCTCCTAAATCGGAACTCTGTTTTCGATGAAATACCTTTTGTATGCTTCCGTACTAGATCAAATATATTTTCTAAACATTTTAAATCAAATTACAGTATTAAATGAGCGTTGTTATCCCATGTATATCAGATATTACAAACATTTTGCCGAGATGGTAGTTTCTTAGGTTCGTCCGACTTCGTAGTTTGGTCAATATCTCACCACTCACCACTTTGTTTTTAGTGAAATTAGTTTTATTGTGATTCTAACTCGCTATATTTAAGGGGAGTAATGTTAATATAATATATATTTTTGGAATAAAAATCCACTATTTTCCGTGATGGTACCCCTATGGGTTTCAACCAATTTTGTTGTTTTTTGAATTTCTCCTAAATCGGAACTCTTTTTCGATGAAATAAATTTTGTATGCTTCCGTACTAGATAAAATATATTTTCTAAACATTCTTACTCAAAATACAGTATCAAATGAGCGTTGTTATCTCATGTATATCAGATATTACAGGTGTTTTTTCGAGATGGTACTTTCTTAGGTTTGTCCGACTTCGTAGTTTTGTCAATATCCCATCACTCGCAACTTTGTTTTCAGTTAAATTAGTTTTATTGTGATTCTAAATTGATATATATTATGTGAGTAATTTTAATATAATATATATTTTTGGAACCAAAATCCACTATTTCCGTGATGGTACCCCTTTGGGTTTCAACCAATTTTGTTGTTTTTTGATTTTCTCCTAAATCGGAACTCTATTTTCGATGAAATAAATTTTGTATGCTTCCGTACTAGATCAAATATCTTTCCTAAAATTTCTTACTCAAAATACAGTATGAACTGAGCGTTGTTATCCCATGTATATCAGATACTACAGACGTTTTTCCGAGATGCTACTTTCTTAAGTTCGTCCGACTTCGTAGTTTTGTCAATATCTCATCACTCACCACTTTGTTTTGAGTGAAAATAGTTTTATTGTGATTCTAACTCTCTCTATATTAGGGGACTAAAGTTAATATAATATATATTTTTGGAACCAAAATCTACTATTTTCCGTGATGGTACCCCTTTAAGTTTCGACCAATTTTGTAGTTTATTGAATTTCTCCTAAATCGGAACTCTGTTTTCGATGAAATACCTTTTGTATGCTTCCGTACTAGATCAAATATATTTTCTAAACATTTTAAATCAAATTACAGTATTAAATGAGCGTTGTTATCCCATGTATATCAGATATTACAAACATTTTGCCGAGATGGTAGTTTCTTAGGTTCGTCCGACTTCGTAGTTTGGTCAATATCTCACCACTCACCACTTTGTTTTTAGTGAAATTAGTTTTATTGTGATTCTAACTCGCTATATTTAAGGGGAGTAATGTTAATATAATATATATTTTTGGAATAAAAATCCACTATTTTCCGTGATGGTACCCCTATGGGTTTCAACCAATTTTGTTGTTTTTTGAATTTCTCCTAAATCGGAACTCTTTTTCGATGAAATAAATTTTGTATGCTTCCGTACTAGATAAAATATATTTTCTAAACATTCTTACTCAAAATACAGTATCAAATGAGCGTTGTTATCTCATGTATATCAGATATTACAGGTGTTTTTTCGAGATGGTACTTTCTTAGGTTTGTCCGACTTCGTAGTTTTGTCAATATCCCATCACTCGCAACTTTGTTTTCAGTGAAATTAGTTTTATTGTGATTCTAAATTGATATATATTATGTGAGTAATTTTAATATAATATATATTTTTGGAACCAAAATCCACTATTTCCGTGATGGTACCCCTTTGGGTTTCAACCAATTTTGTTGTTTTTTGATTTTCTCCTAAATCGGAACTCTATTTTCGATGAAATAAATTTTGTATGCTTCCGTACTAGATCAAATATCTTTCCTAAAATTTCTTACTCAAAATACAGTATGAACTGAGCGCTGTTATCCCATGTATATCAGATACTACAGACGTTTTTCCGAGATGCTACTTTCTTAAGTTCGTCCGACTTCGTAGTTTTGTCAATATCTCATCACTCACCACTTTGTTTTGAGTGAAAATAGTTTTATTGTGATTCTAACTCTCTCTATATTAGGGGACTAAAGTTAATATAATATATATTTTTGGAACCAAAATCTACTATTTTCCGTGATGGTACCCCTTTAAGTTTCGACCAATTTTGTAGTTTATTGAATTTCTCCTAAATCGGAACTCTGTTTTCGATGAAATACCTTTTGTATGCTTCCGTACTAGATCAAATATATTTTCTAAACATTTTAAATCAAATTACAGTATTAAATGAGCGTTGTTATCCCATGTATATCAGATATTACAAACATTTTGCCGAGATGGTAGTTTCTTAGGTTCGTCCGACTTCGTAGTTTGGTCAATATCTCACCACTCACCACTTTGTTTTTAGTGAAATTAGTTTTATTGTGATTCTAACTCGCTATATTTAAGGGGAGTAATGTTAATATAATATATATTTTTGGAATAAAAATCCACTATTTTCCGTGATGGTACCCCTATGGGTTTCAACCAATTTTGTTGTTTTTTGAATTTCTCCTAAATCGGAACTCTTTTTCGATGAAATAAATTTTGTATGCTTCCGTACTAGATAAAATATATTTTCTAAACATTCTTACTCAAAATACAGTATCAAATGAGCGTTGTTATCTCATGTATATCAGATATTACAGGTGTTTTTTCGAGATGGTACTTTCTTAGGTTTGTCCGACTTCGTAGTTTTGTCAATATCCCATCACTCGCAACTTTGTTTTCAGTGAAATTAGTTTTATTGTGATTCTAAATTGATATATATTATGTGAGTAATTTTAATATAATATATATTTTTGGAACCCAAATCCACTATTTCCGTGATGGTACCCCTTTGGGTTTCAACCAATTTTGTTGTTTTTTGATTTTCTCCTAAATCGGAACTCTATTTTCGATGAAATAAATTTTGTATGCTTCCGTACTAGATCAAATATCTTTCCTAAAATTTCTTACTCAAAATACAGTATGAAATGAGCGCTGTTATCCCATGTATATCAGATACTACAGACGTTTTTCCGAGATGCTACTTTCTTAAGTTCGTCCGACTTCGTAGTTTTGTCAATATCTCATCACTCACCACTTTGTTTTGAGTGAAAATAGTTTTATTGTGATTCTAACTCTCTCTATATTAGGGGACTAAAGTTAATATAATATATATTTTTGGAACCAAAATCTACTATTTTCCGTGATGGTACCCCTTTAAGTTTCGACCAATTTTGTAGTTTATTGAATTTCTCCTAAATCGGAACTCTGTTTTCGATGAAATACCTTTTGTATGCTTCCGTACTAGATCAAATATATTTTCTAAACATTTTAAATCAAATTACAGTATTAAATGAGCGTTGTTATCCCATGTATATCAGATATTACAAACATTTTGCCGAGATGGTAGTTTCTTAGGTTCGTCCGACTTCGTAGTTTGGTCAATATCTCACCACTCACCACTTTGTTTTTAGTGAAATTAGTTTTATTGTGATTCTAACTCGCTATATTTAAGGGGAGTAATGTTAATATAATATATATTTTTGGAATAAAAATCCACTATTTTCCGTGATGGTACCCCTATGGGTTTCAACCAATTTTGTTGTTTTTTGAATTTCTCCTAAATCGGAACTCTTTTTCGATGAAATAAATTTTGTATGCTTCCGTACTAGATAAAATATATTTTCTAAACATTCTTACTCAAAATACAGTATCAAATGAGCGTTGTTATCTCATGTATATCAGATATTACAGGTGTTTTTTCGAGATGGTACTTTCTTAGGTTTGTCCGACTTCGTAGTTTTGTCAATATCCCATCACTCGCAACTTTGTTTTCAGTGAAATTAGTTTTATTGTGATTCTAAATTGATATATATTATGTGAGTAATTTTAATATAATATATATTTTTGGAACCCAAATCCACTATTTCCGTGATGGTACCCCTTTGGGTTTCAACCAATTTTGTTGTTTTTTGATTTTCTCCTAAATCGGAACTCTATTTTCGATGAAATAAATTTTGTATGCTTCCGTACTAGATCAAATATCTTTCCTAAAATTTCTTACTCAAAATACAGTATGAAATGAGCGCTGTTATCCCATGTATATCAGATACTACAGACGTTTTTCCGAGATGCTACTTTCTTAAGTTCGTCCGACTTCGTAGTTTTGTCAATATCTCATCACTCACCACTTTGTTTTGAGTGAAAATAGTTTTATTGTGATTCTAACTCTCTCTATATTAGGGGACTAAAGTTAATATAATATATATTTTTGGAACCAAAATCTACTATTTTCCGTGATGGTACCCCTTTAAGTTTCGACCAATTTTGTAGTTTATTGAATTTCTCCTAAATCGGAACTCTGTTTTCGATGAAATACCTTTTGTATGCTTCCGTACTAGATCAAATATATTTTCTAAACATTTTAAATCAAATTACAGTATTAAATGAGCGTTGTTATCCCATGTATATCAGATATTACAAACATTTTGCCGAGATGGTAGTTTCTTAGGTTCGTCCGACTTCGTAGTTTGGTCAATATCTCACCACTCACCACTTTGTTTTTAGTGAAATTAGTTTTATTGTGATTCTAACTCGCTATATTTAAGGGGAGTAATGTTAATATAATATATATTTTTGGAATAAAAATCCACTATTTTCCGTGATGGTACCCCTATGGGTTTCAACCAATTTTGTTGTTTTTTGAATTTCTCCTAAATCGGAACTCTTTTTCGATGAAATAAATTTTGTATGCTTCCGTACTAGATAAAATATATTTTCTAAACATTCTTACTCAAAATACAGTATCAAATGAGCGTTGTTATCTCATGTATATCAGATATTACAGGTGTTTTTTCGAGATGGTACTTTCTTAGGTTTGTCCGACTTCGTAGTTTTGTCAATATCCCATCACTCGCAACTTTGTTTTCAGTTAAATTAGTTTTATTGTGATTCTAAATTGATATATATTATGTGAGTAATTTTAATATAATATATATTTTTGGAACCAAAATCCACTATTTCCGTGATGGTACCCCTTTGGGTTTCAACCAATTTTGTTGTTTTTTGATTTTCTCCTAAATCGGAACTCTATTTTCGATGAAATAAATTTTGTATGCTTCCGTACTAGATCAAATATCTTTCCTAAAATTTCTTACTCAAAATACAGTATGAACTGAGCGTTGTTATCCCATGTATATCAGATACTACAGACGTTTTTCCGAGATGCTACTTTCTTAAGTTCGTCCGACTTCGTAGTTTTGTCAATATCTCATCACTCACCACTTTGTTTTGAGTGAAAATAGTTTTATTGTGATTCTAACTCTCTCTATATTAGGGGACTAAAGTTAATATAATATATATTTTTGGAACCAAAATCTACTATTTTCCGTGATGGTACCCCTTTAAGTTTCGACCAATTTTGTAGTTTATTGAATTTCTCCTAAATCGGAACTCTGTTTTCGATGAAATACCTTTTGTATGCTTCCGTACTAGATCAAATATATTTTCTAAACATTTTAAATCAAATTACAGTATTAAATGAGCGTTGTTATCCCATGTATATCAGATATTACAAACATTTTGCCGAGATGGTAGTTTCTTAGGTTCGTCCGACTTCGTAGTTTGGTCAATATCTCACCACTCACCACTTTGTTTTTAGTGAAATTAGTTTTATTGTGATTCTAACTCGCTATATTTAAGGGGAGTAATGTTAATATAATATATATTTTTGGAATAAAAATCCACTATTTTCCGTGATGGTACCCCTATGGGTTTCAACCAATTTTGTTGTTTTTTGAATTTCTCCTAAATCGGAACTCTTTTTCGATGAAATAAATTTTGTATGCTTCCGTACTAGATAAAATATATTTTCTAAACATTCTTACTCAAAATACAGTATCAAATGAGCGTTGTTATCTCATGTATATCAGATATTACAGGTGTTTTTTCGAGATGGTACTTTCTTAGGTTTGTCCGACTTCGTAGTTTTGTCAATATCCCATCACTCGCAACTTTGTTTTCAGTGAAATTAGTTTTATTGTGATTCTAAATTGATATATATTATGTGAGTAATTTTAATATAATATATATTTTTGGAACCCAAATCCACTATTTCCGTGATGGTACCCCTTTGGGTTTCAACCAATTTTGTTGTTTTTTGATTTTCTCCTAAATCAGAACTCTATTTTCGATGAAATAAATTTTGTATGCTTCCGTACTAGATCAAATATCTTTCCTAAAATTTCTTACTCAAAATACAGTATGAAATGAGCGCTGTTATCCCATGTATATCAGATACTACAGACGTTTTTCCGAGATGCTACTTTCTTAAGTTCGTCCGACTTCGTAGTTTTGTCAATATCTCATCACTCACCACTTTGTTTTGAGTGAAAATAGTTTTATTGTGATTCTAACTCTCTCTATATTAGGGGACTAAAGTTAATATAATATATATTTTTGGAACCAAAATCTACTATTTTCCGTGATGGTACCCCTTTAAGTTTCGACCAATTTTGTAGTTTATTGAATTTCTCCTAAATCGGAACTCTGTTTTCGATGAAATACCTTTTGTATGCTTCCGTACTAGATCAAATATATTTTCTAAACATTTTAAATCAAATTACAGTATTAAATGAGCGTTGTTATCCCATGTATATCAGATATTACAAACATTTTGCCGAGATGGTAGTTTCTTAGGTTCGTCCGACTTCGTAGTTTGGTCAATATCTCACCACTCACCACTTTGTTTTTAGTGAAATTAGTTTTATTGTGATTCTAACTCGCTATATTTAAGGGGAGTAATGTTAATATAATATATATTTTTGGAATAAAAATCCACTATTTTCCGTGATGGTACCCCTATGGGTTTCAACCAATTTTGTTGTTTTTTGAATTTCTCCTAAATCGGAACTCTTTTTCGATGAAATAAATTTTGTATGCTTCCGTACTAGATAAAATATATTTTCTAAACATTCTTACTCAAAATACAGTATCAAATGAGCGTTGTTATCTCATGTATATCAGATATTACAGGTGTTTTTTCGAGATGGTACTTTCTTAGGTTTGTCCGACTTCGTAGTTTTGTCAATATCCCATCACTCGCAACTTTGTTTTCAGTGAAATTAGTTTTATTGTGATTCTAAATTGATATATATTATGTGAGTAATTTTAATATAATATATATTTTTGGAACCAAAATCCACTATTTCCGTGATGGTACCCCTTTGGGTTTCAAACAATTTTGTTGTTTTTTGATTTTCTCCTAAATCGGAACTCTATTTTCGATGAAATAAATTTTGTATGCTTCCGTACTAGATCAAATATCTTTCCTAAAATTTCTTACTCAAAATACAGTATGAACTGAGCGTTGTTATCCCATGTATATCAGATACTACAGACGTTTTTCCGAGATGCTACTTTCTTAAGTTCGTCCGACTTCGTAGTTTTGTCAATATCTCATCACTCACCACTTTGTTTTGAGTGAAAATAGTTTTATTGTGATTCTAACTCTCTCTATATTAGGGGACTAAAGTTAATATAATATATATTTTTGGAACCAAAATCTACTATTTTCCGTGATGGTACCCCTTTAAGTTTCGACCAATTTTGTAGTTTATTGAATTTCTCCTAAATCGGAACTCTGTTTTCGATGAAATACCTTTTGTATGCTTCCGTACTAGATCAAATATATTTTCTAAACATTTTAAATCAAATTACAGTATTAAATGAGCGTTGTTATCCCATGTATATCAGATATTACAAACATTTTGCCGAGATGGTAGTTTCTTAGGTTCGTCCGACTTCGTAGTTTGGTCAATATCTCACCACTCACCACTTTGTTTTTAGTGAAATTAGTTTTATTGTGATTCTAACTCGCTATATTTAAGGGGAGTAATGTTAATATAATATATATTTTTGGAATAAAAATCCACTATTTTCCGTGATGGTACCCCTATGGGTTTCAACCAATTTTGTTGTTTTTTGAATTTCTCCTAAATCGGAACTCTTTTTCGATGAAATAAATTTTGTATGCTTCCGTACTAGATAAAATATATTTTCTAAACATTCTTACTCAAAATACAGTATCAAATGAGCGTTGTTATCTCATGTATATCAGATATTACAGGTGTTTTTTCGAGATGGTACTTTCTTAGGTTTGTCCGACTTCGTAGTTTTGTCAATATCCCATCACTCGCAACTTTGTTTTCAGTGAAATTAGTTTTATTGTGATTCTAAATTGATATATATTATGTGAGTAATTTTAATATAATATATATTTTTGGAACCCAAATCCACTATTTCCGTGATGGTACCCCTTTGGGTTTCAACCAATTTTGTTGTTTTTTGATTTTCTCCTAAATCGGAACTCTATTTTCGATGAAATAAATTTTGTATGCTTCCGTACTAGATCAAATATCTTTCCTAAAATTTCTTACTCAAAATACAGTATGAAATGAGCGCTGTTATCCCATGTATATCAGATACTACAGACGTTTTTCCGAGATGCTACTTTCTTAAGTTCGTCCGACTTCGTAGTTTTGTCAATATCTCATCACTCACCACTTTGTTTTGAGTGAAAATAGTTTTATTGTGATTCTAACTCTCTCTATATTAGGGGACTAAAGTTAATATAATATATATTTTTGGAACCAAAATCTACTATTTTCCGTGATGGTACCCCTTTAAGTTTCGACCAATTTTGTAGTTTATTGAATTTCTCCTAAATCGGAACTCTGTTTTCGATGAAATACCTTTTGTATGCTTCCGTACTAGATCAAATATATTTTCTAAACATTTTAAATCAAATTACAGTATTAAATGAGCGTTGTTATCCCATGTATATCAGATATTACAAACATTTTGCCGAGATGGTAGTTTCTTAGGTTCGTCCGACTTCGTAGTTTGGTCAATATCTCACCACTCACCACTTTGTTTTTAGTGAAATTAGTTTTATTGTGATTCTAACTCGCTATATTTAAGGGGAGTAATGTTAATATAATATATATTTTTGGAATAAAAATCCACTATTTTCCGTGATGGTACCCCTATGGGTTTCAACCAATTTTGTTGTTTTTTGAATTTCTCCTAAATCGGAACTCTTTTTCGATGAAATAAATTTTGTATGCTTCCGTACTAGATAAAATATATTTTCTAAACATTCTTACTCAAAATACAGTATCAAATGAGCGTTGTTATCTCATGTATATCAGATATTACAGGTGTTTTTTCGAGATGGTACTTTCTTAGGTTTGTCCGACTTCGTAGTTTTGTCAATATCCCATCACTCGCAACTTTGTTTTCAGTGAAATTAGTTTTATTGTGATTCTAAATTGATATATATTATGTGAGTAATTTTAATATAATATATATTTTTGGAACCAAAATCCACTATTTCCGTGATGGTACCCCTTTGGGTTTCAAACAATTTTGTTGTTTTTTGATTTTCTCCTAAATCGGAACTCTATTTTCGATGAAATAAATTTTGTATGCTTCCGTACTAGATCAAATATCTTTCCTAAAATTTCTTACTCAAAATACAGTATGAACTGAGCGTTGTTATCCCATGTATATCAGATACTACAGACGTTTTTCCGAGATGCTACTTTCTTAAGTTCGTCCGACTTCGTAGTTTTGTCAATATCTCATCACTCACCACTTTGTTTTGAGTGAAAATAGTTTTATTGTGATTCTAACTCTCTCTATATTAGGGGACTAAAGTTAATATAATATATATTTTTGGAACCAAAATCTACTATTTTCCGTGATGGTACCCCTTTAAGTTTCGACCAATTTTGTAGTTTATTGAATTTCTCCTAAATCGGAACTCTGTTTTCGATGAAATACCTTTTGTATGCTTCCGTACTAGATCAAATATATTTTCTAAACATTTTAAATCAAATTACAGTATTAAATGAGCGTTGTTATCCCATGTATATCAGATATTACAAACATTTTGCCGAGATGGTAGTTTCTTAGGTTCGTCCGACTTCGTAGTTTGGTCAATATCTCACCACTCACCACTTTGTTTTTAGTGAAATTAGTTTTATTGTGATTCTAACTCGCTATATTTAAGGGGAGTAATGTTAATATAATATATATTTTTGGAATAAAAATCCACTATTTTCCGTGATGGTACCCCTATGGGTTTCAACCAATTTTGTTGTTTTTTGAATTTCTCCTAAATCGGAACTCTTTTTCGATGAAATAAATTTTGTATGCTTCCGTACTAGATAAAATATATTTTCTAAACATTCTTACTCAAAATACAGTATCAAATGAGCGTTGTTATCTCATGTATATCAGATATTACAGGTGTTTTTTCGAGATGGTACTTTCTTAGGTTTGTCCGACTTCGTAGTTTTGTCAATATCCCATCACTCGCAACTTTGTTTTCAGTGAAATTAGTTTTATTGTGATTCTAAATTGATATATATTATGTGAGTAATTTTAATATAATATATATTTTTGGAACCAAAATCCACTATTTCCGTGATGGTACCCCTTTGGGTTTCAACCAATTTTGTTGTTTTTTGATTTTCTCCTAAATCGGAACTCTATTTTCGATGAAATAAATTTTGTATGCTTCCGTACTAGATCAAATATCTTTCCTAAAATTTCTTACTCAAAATACAGTATGAACTGAGCGTTGTTATCCCATGTATATCAGATACTACAGGCGTTTTTCCGAGATGCTACTTTCTTAAGTTCGTCCGACTTCGTAGTTTTGTCAATATCTCATCACTCACCACTTTGTTTTGAGTGAAAATAGTTTTATTGTGATTCTAACTCTCTCTATATTAGGGGACTAAAGTTAATATAATATATATTTTTGGAACCAAAATCTACTATTTTCCGTGATGGTACCCCTTTAAGTTTCGACCAATTTTGTAGTTTATTGAATTTCTCCTAAATCGGAACTCTGTTTTCGATGAAATACCTTTTGTATGCTTCCGTACTAGATCAAATATATTTTCTAAACATTTTAAATCAAATTACAGTATTAAATGAGCGTTGTTATCCCATGTATATCAGATATTACAAACATTTTGCCGAGATGGTAGTTTCTTAGGTTCGTCCGACTTCGTAGTTTGGTCAATATCTCACCACTCACCACTTTGTTTTTAGTGAAATTAGTTTTATTGTGATTCTAACTCGCTATATTTAAGGGGAGTAATGTTAATATAATATATATTTTTGGAATAAAAATCCACTATTTTCCGTGATGGTACCCCTATGGGTTTCAACCAATTTTGTTGTTTTTTGAATTTCTCCTAAATCGGAACTCTTTTTCGATGAAATAAATTTTGTATGCTTCCGTACTAGATAAAATATATTTTCTAAACATTCTTACTCAAAATACAGTATCAAATGAGCGTTGTTATCTCATGTATATCAGATATTACAGGTGTTTTTTCGAGATGGTACTTTCTTAGGTTTGTCCGACTTCGTAGTTTTGTCAATATCCCATCACTCGCAACTTTGTTTTCAGTGAAATTAGTTTTATTGTGATTCTAAATTGATATATATTATGTGAGTAATTTTAATATAATATATATTTTTGGAACCCAAATCCACTATTTCCGTGATGGTACCCCTTTGGGTTTCAACCAATTTTGTTGTTTTTTGATTTTCTCCTAAATCGGAACTCTATTTTCGATGAAATAAATTTTGTATGCTTCCGTACTAGATCAAATATCTTTCCTAAAATTTCTTACTCAAAATACAGTATGAAATGAGCGCTGTTATCCCATGTATATCAGATACTACAGACGTTTTTCCGAGATGCTACTTTCTTAAGTTCGTCCGACTTCGTAGTTTTGTCAATATCTCATCACTCACCACTTTGTTTTGAGTGAAAATAGTTTTATTGTGATTCTAACTCTCTCTATATTAGGGGACTAAAGTTAATATAATATATATTTTTGGAACCAAAATCTACTATTTTCCGTGATGGTACCCCTTTAAGTTTCGACCAATTTTGTAGTTTATTGAATTTCTCCTAAATCGGAACTCTGTTTTCGATGAAATACCTTTTGTATGCTTCCGTACTAGATCAAATATATTTTCTAAACATTTTAAATCAAATTACAGTATTAAATGAGCGTTGTTATCCCATGTATATCAGATATTACAAACATTTTGCCGAGATGGTAGTTTCTTAGGTTCGTCCGACTTCGTAGTTTGGTCAATATCTCACCACTCACCACTTTGTTTTTAGTGAAATTAGTTTTATTGTGATTCTAACTCGCTATATTTAAGGGGAGTAATGTTAATATAATATATATTTTTGGAATAAAAATCCACTATTTTCCGTGATGGTACCCCTATGGGTTTCAACCAATTTTGTTGTTTTTTGAATTTCTCCTAAATCGGAACTCTTTTTCGATGAAATAAATTTTGTATGCTTCCGTACTAGATAAAATATATTTTCTAAACATTCTTACTCAAAATACAGTATCAAATGAGCGTTGTTATCTCATGTATATCAGATATTACAGGTGTTTTTTCGAGATGGTACTTTCTTAGGTTTGTCCGACTTCGTAGTTTTGTCAATATCCCATCACTCGCAACTTTGTTTTCAGTTAAATTAGTTTTATTGTGATTCTAAATTGATATATATTATGTGAGTAATTTTAATATAATATATATTTTTGGAACCAAAATCCACTATTTCCGTGATGGTACCCCTTTGGGTTTCAACCAATTTTGTTGTTTTTTGATTTTCTCCTAAATCGGAACTCTATTTTCGATGAAATAAATTTTGTATGCTTCCGTACTAGATCAAATATCTTTCCTAAAATTTCTTACTCAAAATACAGTATGAACTGAGCGTTGTTATCCCATGTATATCAGATACTACAGACGTTTTTCCGAGATGCTACTTTCTTAAGTTCGTCCGACTTCGTAGTTTTGTCAATATCTCATCACTCACCACTTTGTTTTGAGTGAAAATAGTTTTATTGTGATTCTAACTCTCTCTATATTAGGGGACTAAAGTTAATATAATATATATTTTTGGAACCAAAATCTACTATTTTCCGTGATGGTACCCCTTTAAGTTTCGACCAATTTTGTAGTTTATTGAATTTCTCCTAAATCGGAACTCTGTTTTCGATGAAATACCTTTTGTATGCTTCCGTACTAGATCAAATATATTTTCTAAACATTTTAAATCAAATTACAGTATTAAATGAGCGTTGTTATCCCATGTATATCAGATATTACAAACATTTTGCCGAGATGGTAGTTTCTTAGGTTCGTCCGACTTCGTAGTTTGGTCAATATCTCACCACTCACCACTTTGTTTTTAGTGAAATTAGTTTTATTGTGATTCTAACTCGCTATATTTAAGGGGAGTAATGTTAATATAATATATATTTTTGGAATAAAAATCCACTATTTTCCGTGATGGTACCCCTATGGGTTTCAACCAATTTTGTTGTTTTTTGAATTTCTCCTAAATCGGAACTCTTTTTCGATGAAATAAATTTTGTATGCTTCCGTACTAGATAAAATATATTTTCTAAACATTCTTACTCAAAATACAGTATCAAATGAGCGTTGTTATCTCATGTATATCAGATATTACAGGTGTTTTTTCGAGATGGTACTTTCTTAGGTTTGTCCGACTTCGTAGTTTTGTCAATATCCCATCACTCGCAACTTTGTTTTCAGTGAAATTAGTTTTATTGTGATTCTAAATTGATATATATTATGTGAGTAATTTTAATATAATATATATTTTTGGAACCCAAATCCACTATTTCCGTGATGGTACCCCTTTGGGTTTCAACCAATTTTGTTGTTTTTTGATTTTCTCCTAAATCGGAACTCTATTTTCGATGAAATAAATTTTGTATGCTTCCGTACTAGATCAAATATCTTTCCTAAAATTTCTTACTCAAAATACAGTATGAAATGAGCGCTGTTATCCCATGTATATCAGATACTACAGACGTTTTTCCGAGATGCTACTTTCTTAAGTTCGTCCGACTTCGTAGTTTTGTCAATATCTCATCACTCACCACTTTGTTTTGAGTGAAAATAGTTTTATTGTGATTCTAACTCTCTCTATATTAGGGGACTAAAGTTAATATAATATATATTTTTGGAACCAAAATCTACTATTTTCCGTGATGGTACCCCTTTAAGTTTCGACCAATTTTGTAGTTTATTGAATTTCTCCTAAATCGGAACTCTGTTTTCGATGAAATACCTTTTGTATGCTTCCGTACTAGATCAAATATATTTTCTAAACATTTTAAATCAAATTACAGTATTAAATGAGCGTTGTTATCCCATGTATATCAGATATTACAAACATTTTGCCGAGATGGTAGTTTCTTAGGTTCGTCCGACTTCGTAGTTTGGTCAATATCTCACCACTCACCACTTTGTTTTTAGTGAAATTAGTTTTATTGTGATTCTAACTCGCTATATTTAAGGGGAGTAATGTTAATATAATATATATTTTTGGAATAAAAATCCACTATTTTCCGTGATGGTACCCCTATGGGTTTCAACCAATTTTGTTGTTTTTTGAATTTCTCCTAAATCGGAACTCTTTTTCGATGAAATAAATTTTGTATGCTTCCGTACTAGATAAAATATATTTTCTAAACATTCTTACTCAAAATACAGTATCAAATGAGCGTTGTTATCTCATGTATATCAGATATTACAGGTGTTTTTTCGAGATGGTACTTTCTTAGGTTTGTCCGACTTCGTAGTTTTGTCAATATCCCATCACTCGCAACTTTGTTTTCAGTGAAATTAGTTTTATTGTGATTCTAAATTGATATATATTATGTGAGTAATTTTAATATAATATATATTTTTGGAACCCAAATCCACTATTTCCGTGATGGTACCCCTTTGGGTTTCAACCAATTTTGTTGTTTTTTGATTTTCTCCTAAATCGGAACTCTATTTTCGATGAAATAAATTTTGTATGCTTCCGTACTAGATCAAATATCTTTCCTAAAATTTCTTACTCAAAATACAGTATGAAATGAGCGCTGTTATCCCATGTATATCAGATACTACAGACGTTTTTCCGAGATGCTACTTTCTTAAGTTCGTCCGACTTCGTAGTTTTGTCAATATCTCATCACTCACCACTTTGTTTTGAGTGAAAATAGTTTTATTGTGATTCTAACTCTCTCTATATTAGGGGACTAAAGTTAATATAATATATATTTTTGGAACCAAAATCTACTATTTTCCGTGATGGTACCCCTTTAAGTTTCGACCAATTTTGTAGTTTATTGAATTTCTCCTAAATCGGAACTCTGTTTTCGATGAAATACCTTTTGTATGCTTCCGTACTAGATCAAATATATTTTCTAAACATTTTAAATCAAATTACAGTATTAAATGAGCGTTGTTATCCCATGTATATCAGATATTACAAACATTTTGCCGAGATGGTAGTTTCTTAGGTTCGTCCGACTTCGTAGTTTGGTCAATATCTCACCACTCACCACTTTGTTTTTAGTGAAATTAGTTTTATTGTGATTCTAACTCGCTATATTTAAGGGGAGTAATGTTAATATAATATATATTTTTGGAATAAAAATCCACTATTTTCCGTGATGGTACCCCTATGGGTTTCAACCAATTTTGTTGTTTTTTGAATTTCTCCTAAATCGGAACTCTTTTTCGATGAAATAAATTTTGTATGCTTCCGTACTAGATAAAATATATTTTCTAAACATTCTTACTCAAAATACAGTATCAAATGAGCGTTGTTATCTCATGTATATCAGATATTACAGGTGTTTTTTCGAGATGGTACTTTCTTAGGTTTGTCCGACTTCGTAGTTTTGTCAATATCCCATCACTCGCAACTTTGTTTTCAGTTAAATTAGTTTTATTGTGATTCTAAATTGATATATATTATGTGAGTAATTTTAATATAATATATATTTTTGGAACCAAAATCCACTATTTCCGTGATGGTACCCCTTTGGGTTTCAACCAATTTTGTTGTTTTTTGATTTTCTCCTAAATCGGAACTCTATTTTCGATGAAATAAATTTTGTATGCTTCCGTACTAGATCAAATATCTTTCCTAAAATTTCTTACTCAAAATACAGTATGAACTGAGCGTTGTTATCCCATGTATATCAGATACTACAGACGTTTTTCCGAGATGCTACTTTCTTAAGTTCGTCCGACTTCGTAGTTTTGTCAATATCTCATCACTCACCACTTTGTTTTGAGTGAAAATAGTTTTATTGTGATTCTAACTCTCTCTATATTAGGGGACTAAAGTTAATATAATATATATTTTTGGAACCAAAATCTACTATTTTCCGTGATGGTACCCCTTTAAGTTTCGACCAATTTTGTAGTTTATTGAATTTCTCCTAAATCGGAACTCTGTTTTCGATGAAATACCTTTTGTATGCTTCCGTACTAGATCAAATATATTTTCTAAACATTTTAAATCAAATTACAGTATTAAATGAGCGTTGTTATCCCATGTATATCAGATATTACAAACATTTTGCCGAGATGGTAGTTTCTTAGGTTCGTCCGACTTCGTAGTTTGGTCAATATCTCACCACTCACCACTTTGTTTTTAGTGAAATTAGTTTTATTGTGATTCTAACTCGCTATATTTAAGGGGAGTAATGTTAATATAATATATATTTTTGGAACCAAAATCTACTATTTTCCGTGATGGTACCCCTTTAAGTTTCGACCAATTTTGTAGTTTATTGAATTTCTCCTAAATCGGAACTCTGTTTTCGATGAAATACCTTTTGTATGCTTCCGTACTAGATCAAATATATTTTCTAAACATTTTAAATCAAATTACAGTATTAAATGAGCGTTGTTATCCCATGTATATCAGATATTACAAACATTTTGCCGAGATGGTAGTTTCTTAGGTTCGTCCGACTTCGTAGTTTGGTCAATATCTCACCACTCACCACTTTGTTTTTAGTGAAATTAGTTTTATTGTGATTCTAAATTGATATATATTATGTGAGTAATTTTAATATAATATATATTTTTGGAACCAAAATCCACTATTTCCGTGATGGTACCCCTTTGGGTTTCAACCAATTTTGTTATTTTTTGATTTTCTCCTAAATCGGAACTCTATTTTCGATGAAATAAATTTTGTATGCTTCCGTACTAGATCAAATATCTTTCCTAAAATTTCTTACTCAAAATACAGTATGAACTGAGCGTTGTTATCCCATGTATATCAGATACTACAGACGTTTTTCCGAGATGCTACTTTCTTAAGTTCGTCCGACTTCGTAGTTTTGTCAATATCTCATCACTCACCACTTTGTTTTGAGTGAAAATAGTTTTATTGTGATTCTAACTCTCTCTATATTAGGGGACTAAAGTTAATATAATATATATTTTTGGAACCAAAATCTACTATTTTCCGTGATGGTACCCCTTTAAGTTTCGACCAATTTTGTAGTTTATTGAATTTCTCCTAAATCGGAACTCTGTTTTCGATGAAATACCTTTTGTATGCTTCCGTACTAGATCAAATATATTTTCTAAACATTTTAAATCAAATTACAGTATTAAATGAGCGTTGTTATCCCATGTATATCAGATATTACAAACATTTTGCCGAGATGGTAGTTTCTTAGGTTCGTCCGACTTCGTAGTTTGGTCAATATCTCACCACTCACCACTTTGTTTTTAGTGAAATTAGTTTTATTGTGATTCTAACTCGCTATATTTAAGGGGAGTAATGTTAATATAATATATATTTTTGGAATAAAAATCCACTATTTTCCGTGATGGTACCCCTATGGGTTTCAACCAATTTTGTTGTTTTTTGAATTTCTCCTAAATCGGAACTCTTTTTCGATGAAATAAATTTTGTATGCTTCCGTACTAGATAAAATATATTTTCTAAACATTCTTACTCAAAATACAGTATCAAATGAGCGTTGTTATCTCATGTATATCAGATATTACAGGTGTTTTTTCGAGATGGTACTTTCTTAGGTTTGTCCGACTTCGTAGTTTTGTCAATATCCCATCACTCGCAACTTTGTTTTCAGTGAAATTAGTTTTATTGTGATTCTAAATTGATATATATTATGTGAGTAATTTTAATATAATATATATTTTTGGAACCAAAATCCACTATTTCCGTGATGGTACCCCTTTGGGTTTCAACCAATTTTGTTGTTTTTTGATTTTCTCCTAAATCGGAACTCTATTTTCGATGAAATAAATTTTGTATGCTTCCGTACTAGATCAAATATCTTTCCTAAAATTTCTTACTCAAAATACAGTATGAAATGAGCGCTGTTATCCCATGTATATCAGATACTACAGACGTTTTTCCGAGATGCTACTTTCTTAAGTTCGTCCGACTTCGTAGTTTTGTCAATATCTCATCACTCACCACTTTGTTTTGAGTGAAAATAGTTTTATTGTGATTCTAACTCTCTCTATATTAGGGGACTAAAGTTAATATAATATATATTTTTGGAACCAAAATCTACTATTTTCCGTGATGGTACCCCTTTAAGTTTCGACCAATTTTTTAGTTTATTGAATTTCTCCTAAATCGGAACTCTGTTTTCGATGAAATACCTTTTGTATGCTTCCGTACTAGATCAAATATATTTTCTAAACATTTTAAATCAAATTACAGTATTAAATGAGCGTTGTTATCCCATGTATATCAGATATTACAAACATTTTGCCGAGATGGTACTTTCTTAGGTTCGTCCGACTTCGTAGTTTGGTCAATATCTCACCACTCACCACTTTGTTTTTAGTGAAATTAGTTTTATTGTGATTCTAACTCGCTATATTTAAGGGGACTAAAGTTAATATAATATATATTTTTGGAACCAAAATCTACTATTTTCCGTGATGGTACCCCTTTAAGTTTCGACCAATTTTGTAGTTTATTGAATTTCTCCTAAATCGGAACTCTGTTTTCGATGAAATACCTTTTGTATGCTTCCGTACTAGATCAAATATATTTTCTAAACATTTTAAATCAAATTACAGTATTAAATGAGCGTTGTTATCCCATGTATATCAGATATTACAGGTGTTTTTTCGAGATGGTACTTTCTTAGGTTTGTCCGACTTCGTAGTTTTGTCAATATCCCATCACTCGCAACTTTGTTTTCAGTGAAATTAGTTTTATTGTGATTCTAAATTGATATATATTATGTGAGTAATTTTAATATAATATATATTTTTGGAACCCAAATCCACTATTTCCGTGATGGTACCCCTTTGGGTTTCAACCAATTTTGTTGTTTTTTGATTTTCTCCTAAATCGGAACTCTATTTTCGATGAAATAAATTTTGTATGCTTCCGTACTAGATCAAATATCTTTCCTAAAATTTCTTACTCAAAATACAGTATGAAATGAGCGCTGTTATCCCATGTATATCAGATACTACAGACGTTTTTCCGAGATGCTACTTTCTTAAGTTCGTCCGACTTCGTAGTTTTGTCAATATCTCATCACTCACCACTTTGTTTTGAGTGAAAATAGTTTTATTGTGATTCTAACTCTCTCTATATTAGGGGACTAAAGTTAATATAATATATATTTTTGGAACCAAAATCTACTATTTTCCGTGATGGTACCCCTTTAAGTTTCGACCAATTTTGTAGTTTATTGAATTTCTCCTAAATCGGAACTCTGTTTTCGATGAAATACCTTTTGTATGCTTCCGTACTAGATCAAATATATTTTCTAAACATTTTAAATCAAATTACAGTATTAAATGAGCGTTGTTATCCCATGTATATCAGATATTACAAACATTTTGCCGAGATGGTAGTTTCTTAGGTTCGTCCGACTTCGTAGTTTGGTCAATATCTCACCACTCACCACTTTGTTTTTAGTGAAATTAGTTTTATTGTGATTCTAACTCGCTATATTTAAGGGGACTAAAGTTAATATAATATATATTTTTGGAACCAAAATCTACTATTTTCCGTGATGGTACCCCTTTAAGTTTCGACCAATTTTGTAGTTTATTGAATTTCTCCTAAATCGGAACTCTGTTTTCGATGAAATACCTTTTGTATGCTTCCGTACTAGATCAAATATATTTTCTAAACATTTTAAATCAAATTACAGTATTAAATGAGCGTTGTTATCCCATGTATATCAGATATTACAAACATTTTGCCGAGATGCTACTTTCTTAAGTTCGTCCGACTTCGTAGTTTGGTCAATATCTCACCACTCGCAACTTTGTTTTCAGTGAAATTAGTTTTATTGTGATTCTAAATTGATATATATTATGTGAGTAATTTTAATATAATATATATTTTTGGAACCAAAATCCACTATTTCCGTGATGGTACCCCTTTGGGTTTCAACCAATTTTGTTATTTTTTGATTTTCTCCTAAATCGGAACTCTATTTTCGATGAAATAAATTTTGTATGCTTCCGTACTAGATCAAATATCTTTCCTAAAATTTCTTACTCAAAATACAGTATGAACTGAGCGTTGTTATCCCATGTATATCAGATACTACAGACGTTTTTCCGAGATGCTACTTTCTTAAGTTCGTCCGACTTCGTAGTTTTGTCAATATCTCATCACTCACCACTTTGTTTTGAGTGAAAATAGTTTTATTGTGATTCTAACTCTCTCTATATTAGGGGACTAAAGTTAATATAATATATATTTTTGGAACCAAAATCTACTATTTTCCGTGATGGTACCCCTTTAAGTTTCGACCAATTTTGTAGTTTATTGAATTTCTCCTAAATCGGAACTCTGTTTTCGATGAAATACCTTTTGTATGCTTCCGTACTAGATCAAATATATTTTCTAAACATTTTAAATCAAATTACAGTATTAAATGAGCGTTGTTATCCCATGTATATCAGATATTACAAACATTTTGCCGAGATGGTAGTTTCTTAGGTTCGTCCGACTTCGTAGTTTGGTCAATATCTCACCACTCACCACTTTGTTTTTAGTGAAATTAGTTTTATTGTGATTCTAACTCGCTATATTTAAGGGGAGTAATGTTAATATAATATATATTTTTGGAATAAAAATCCACTATTTTCCGTGATGGTACCCCTATGGGTTTCAACCAATTTTGTTGTTTTTTGAATTTCTCCTAAATCGGAACTCTTTTTCGATGAAATAAATTTTGTATGCTTCCGTACTAGATAAAATATATTTTCTAAACATTCTTACTCAAAATACAGTATCAAATGAGCGTTGTTATCTCATGTATATCAGATATTACAGGTGTTTTTTCGAGATGGTACTTTCTTAGGTTTGTCCGACTTCGTAGTTTTGTCAATATCCCATCACTCGCAACTTTGTTTTCAGTGAAATTAGTTTTATTGTGATTCTAAATTGATATATATTATGTGAGTAATTTTAATATAATATATATTTTTGGAACCCAAATCCACTATTTCCGTGATGGTACCCCTTTGGGTTTCAACCAATTTTGTTGTTTTTTGATTTTCTCCTAAATCGGAACTCTATTTTCGATGAAATAAATTTTGTATGCTTCCGTACTAGATCAAATATCTTTCCTAAAATTTCTTACTCAAAATACAGTATGAAATGAGCGCTGTTATCCCATGTATATCAGATACTACAGACGTTTTTCCGAGATGCTACTTTCTTAAGTTCGTCCGACTTCGTAGTTTTGTCAATATCTCATCACTCACCACTTTGTTTTGAGTGAAAATAGTTTTATTGTGATTCTAACTCTCTCTATATTAGGGGACTAAAGTTAATATAATATATATTTTTGGAACCAAAATCTACTATTTTCCGTGATGGTACCCCTTTAAGTTTCGACCAATTTTTTAGTTTATTGAATTTCTCCTAAATCGGAACTCTGTTTTCGATGAAATACCTTTTGTATGCTTCCGTACTAGATCAAATATATTTTCTAAACATTTTAAATCAAATTACAGTATTAAATGAGCGTTGTTATCCCATGTATATCAGATATTACAAACATTTTGCCGAGATGGTAGTTTCTTAGGTTCGTCCGACTTCGTAGTTTGGTCAATATCTCACCACTCACCACTTTGTTTTTAGTGAAATTAGTTTTATTGTGATTCTAACTCTCTCTATATTAGGGGACTAAAGTTAATATAATATATATTTTTGGAACCAAAATCTACTATTTTCCGTGATGGTACCCCTTTAAGTTTCGACCAATTTTGTAGTTTATTGAATTTCTCCTAAATCGGAACTCTGTTTTCGATGAAATACCTTTTGTATGCTTCCGTACTAGATCAAATATATTTTCTAAACATTTTAAATCAAATTACAGTATTAAATGAGCGTTGTTATCCCATGTATATCAGATATTACAAACATTTTGCCGAGATGGTAGTTTCTTAGGTTCGTCCGACTTCGTAGTTTGGTCAATATCTCACCACTCACCACTTTGTTTTTAGTGAAATTAGTTTTATTGTGATTCTAAATTGATATATATTATGTGAGTAATTTTAATATAATATATATTTTTGGAACCAAAATCCACTATTTCCGTGATGGTACCCCTTTGGGTTTCAACCAATTTTGTTGTTTTTTGATTTTCTCCTAAATCGGAACTCTATTTTCGATGAAATAAATTTTGTATGCTTCCGTACTAGATCAAATATCTTTCCTAAAATTTCTTACTCAAAATACAGTATGAAATGAGCGCTGTTATCCCATGTATATCAGATACTACAGACGTTTTTCCGAGATGCTACTTTCTTAAGTTCGTCCGACTTCGTAGTTTTGTCAATATCTCATCACTCACCACTTTGTTTTGAGTGAAAATAGTTTTATTGTGATTCTAACTCTCTCTATATTAGGGGACTAAAGTTAATATAATATATATTTTTGGAACCAAAATCTACTATTTTCCGTGATGGTACCCCTTTAAGTTTCGACCAATTTTGTAGTTTATTGAATTTCTCCTAAATCGGAACTCTGTTTTCGATGAAATACCTTTTGTATGCTTCCGTACTAGATCAAATATATTTTCTAAACATTTTAAATCAAATTACAGTATTAAATGAGCGTTGTTATCCCATGTATATCAGATATTACAAACATTTTGCCGAGATGGTAGTTTCTTAGGTTCGTCCGACTTCGTAGTTTGGTCAATATCTCACCACTCACCACTTTGTTTTTAGTGAAATTAGTTTTATTGTGATTCTAACTCGCTATATTTAAGGGGAGTAATGTTAATATAATATATATTTTTGGAATAAAAATCCACTATTTTCCGTGATGGTACCCCTATGGGTTTCAACCAATTTTGTTGTTTTTTGAATTTCTCCTAAATCGGAACTCTTTTTCGATGAAATACCTTTTGTATGCTTCCGTACTAGATAAAATATATTTTCTAAACATTCTTACTCAAAATACAGTATCAAATGAGCGTTGTTATCTCATGTATATCAGATATTACAGGTGTTTTTTCGAGATGGTACTTTCTTAGGTTTGTCCGACTTCGTAGTTTTGTCAATATCCCATCACTCGCAACTTTGTTTTCAGTGAAATTAGTTTTATTGTGATTCTAAATTGATATATATTATGTGAGTAATTTTAATATAATATATATTTTTGGAACCAAAATCCACTATTTCCGTGATGGTACCCCTTTGGGTTTCAACCAATTTTGTTGTTTTTTGATTTTCTCCTAAATCGGAACTCTATTTTCGATGAAATAAATTTTGTATGCTTCCGTACTAGATCAAATATCTTTCCTAAAATTTCTTACTCAAAATACAGTATGAACTGAGCGTTGTTATCCCATGTATATCAGATACTACAGGCGTTTTTCCGAGATGCTACTTTCTTAAGTTCGTCCGACTTCGTAGTTTTGTCAATATCTCATCACTCACCACTTTGTTTTGAGTGAAAATAGTTTTATTGTGATTCTAACTCTCTCTATATTAGGGGACTAAAGTTAATATAATATATATTTTTGGAACCAAAATCTACTATTTTCCGTGATGGTACCCCTTTAAGTTTCGACCAATTTTGTAGTTTATTGAATTTCTCCTAAATCGGAACTCTGTTTTCGATGAAATACCTTTTGTATGCTTCCGTACTAGATCAAATATATTTTCTAAACATTTTAAATCAAATTACAGTATTAAATGAGCGTTGTTATCCCATGTATATCAGATATTACAAACATTTTGCCGAGATGGTAGTTTCTTAGGTTCGTCCGACTTCGTAGTTTGGTCAATATCTCACCACTCACCACTTTGTTTTTAGTGAAATTAGTTTTATTGTGATTCTAACTCGCTATATTTAAGGGGAGTAATGTTAATATAATATATATTTTTGGAATAAAAATCCACTATTTTCCGTGATGGTACCCCTAGGGGTTTCAACCAATTTTGTTGTTTTTTGAATTTCTCCTAAATCGGAACTCTTTTTCGATGAAATAAATTTTGTATGCTTCCGTACTAGATAAAGTATATTTTCTAAACATTCTTACTCAAAATACAGTATCAAATGAGCGTTGTTATCTCATGTATATCAGATATTACAGGTGTTTTTTCGAGATGGTACTTTCTTAGGTTTGTCCGACTTCGTAGTTTTGTCAATATCCCATCACTCGCAACTTTGTTTTCAGTGAAATTAGTTTTATTGTGATTCTAAATTGATATATATTATGTGAGTAATTTTAATATAATATATATTTTTGGAACCAAAATCCACTATTTCCGTGATGGTACCCCTTTGGGTTTCAACCAATTTTGTTGTTTTTTGATTTTCTCCTAAATCGGAACTCTATTTTCGATGAAATAAATTTTGTATGCTTCCGTACTAGATCAAATATCTTTCCTAAAATTTCTTACTCAAAATACAGTATGAACTGAGCGTTGTTATCCCATGTATATCAGATACTACAGACGTTTTTCCGAGATGCTACTTTCTTAAGTTCGTCCGACTTCGTAGTTTTGTCAATATCTCATCACTCACCACTTTGTTTTGAGTGAAAATAGTTTTATTGTGATTCTAACTCTCTCTATATTAGGGGACTAAAGTTAATATAATATATATTTTTGGAACCAAAATCTACTATTTTCCGTGATGGTACCCCTTTAAGTTTCGACCAATTTTGTAGTTTATTGAATTTCTCCTAAATCGGAACTCTGTTTTCGATGAAATACCTTTTGTATGCTTCCGTACTAGATCAAATATATTTTCTAAACATTTTAAATCAAATTACAGTATTAAATGAGCGTTGTTATCCCATGTATATCAGATATTACAAACATTTTGCCGAGATGGTAGTTTCTTAGGTTCGTCCGACTTCGTAGTTTGGTCAATATCTCACCACTCACCACTTTGTTTTTAGTGAAATTAGTTTTATTGTGATTCTAACTCGCTATATTTAAGGGGAGTAATGTTAATATAATATATATTTTTGGAATAAAAATCCACTATTTTCCGTGATGGTACCCCTAGGGGTTTCAACCAATTTTGTTGTTTTTTGAATTTCTCCTAAATCGGAACTCTTTTTCGATGAAATAAATTTTGTATGCTTCCGTACTAGATAAAGTATATTTTCTAAACATTCTTACTCAAAATACAGTATCAAATGAGCGTTGTTATCTCATGTATATCAGATATTACAGGTGTTTTTTCGAGATGGTACTTTCTTAGGTTTGTCCGACTTCGTAGTTTTGTCAATATCCCATCACTCGCAACTTTGTTTTCAGTGAAATTAGTTTTATTGTGATTCTAAATTGATATATATTATGTGAGTAATTTTAATATAATATATATTTTTGGAACCAAAATCCACTATTTCCGTGATGGTACCCCTTTGGGTTTCAACCAATTTTGTTGTTTTTTGATTTTCTCCTAAATCGGAACTCTATTTTCGATGAAATAAATTTTGTATGCTTCCGTACTAGATCAAATATCTTTCCTAAAATTTCTTACTCAAAATACAGTATGAACTGAGCGTTGTTATCCCATGTATATCAGATACTACAGACGTTTTTCCGAGATGCTACTTTCTTAAGTTCGTCCGACTTCGTAGTTTTGTCAATATCTCATCACTCACCACTTTGTTTTGAGTGAAAATAGTTTTATTGTGATTCTAACTCTCTCTATATTAGGGGACTAAAGTTAATATAATATATATTTTTGGAACCAAAATCTACTATTTTCCGTGATGGTACCCCTTTAAGTTTCGACCAATTTTGTAGTTTATTGAATTTCTCCTAAATCGGAACTCTGTTTTCGATGAAATACCTTTTGTATGCTTCCGTACTAGATCAAATATATTTTCTAAACATTTTAAATCAAATTACAGTATTAAATGAGCGTTGTTATCCCATGTATATCAGATATTACAAACATTTTGCCGAGATGGTAGTTTCTTAGGTTCGTCCGACTTCGTAGTTTGGTCAATATCTCACCACTCACCACTTTGTTTTTAGTGAAATTAGTTTTATTGTGATTCTAACTCGCTATATTTAAGGGGAGTAATGTTAATATAATATATATTTTTGGAATAAAAATCCACTATTTTCCGTGATGGTACCCCTAGGGGTTTCAACCAATTTTGTTGTTTTTTGAATTTCTCCTAAATCGGAACTCTTTTTCGATGAAATAAATTTTGTATGCTTCCGTACTAGATAAAGTATATTTTCTAAACATTCTTACTCAAAATACAGTATCAAATGAGCGTTGTTATCTCATGTATATCAGATATTACAGGTGTTTTTTCGAGATGGTACTTTCTTAGGTTTGTCCGACTTCGTAGTTTTGTCAATATCCCATCACTCGCAACTTTGTTTTCAGTGAAATTAGTTTTATTGTGATTCTAAATTGATATATATTATGTGAGTAATTTTAATATAATATATATTTTTGGAACCAAAATCCACTATTTCCGTGATGGTACCCCTTTGGGTTTCAACCAATTTTGTTGTTTTTTGATTTTCTCCTAAATCGGAACTCTATTTTCGATGAAATAAATTTTGTATGCTTCCGTACTAGATCAAATATCTTTCCTAAAATTTCTTACTCAAAATACAGTATGAACTGAGCGTTGTTATCCCATGTATATCAGATACTACAGACGTTTTTCCGAGATGCTACTTTCTTAAGTTCGTCCGACTTCGTAGTTTTGTCAATATCTCATCACTCACCACTTTGTTTTGAGTGAAAATAGTTTTATTGTGATTCTAACTCTCTCTATATTAGGGGACTAAAGTTAATATAATATATATTTTTGGAACCAAAATCTACTATTTTCCGTGATGGTACCCCTTTAAGTTTCGACCAATTTTGTAGTTTATTGAATTTCTCCTAAATCGGAACTCTGTTTTCGATGAAATACCTTTTGTATGCTTCCGTACTAGATCAAATATATTTTCTAAACATTTTAAATCAAATTACAGTATTAAATGAGCGTTGTTATCCCATGTATATCAGATATTACAAACATTTTGCCGAGATGGTAGTTTCTTAGGTTCGTCCGACTTCGTAGTTTGGTCAATATCTCACCACTCACCACTTTGTTTTTAGTGAAATTAGTTTTATTGTGATTCTAACTCGCTATATTTAAGGGGAGTAATGTTAATATAATATATATTTTTGGAATAAAAATCCACTATTTTCCGTGATGGTACCCCTAGGGGTTTCAACCAATTTTGTTGTTTTTTGAATTTCTCCTAAATCGGAACTCTTTTTCGATGAAATAAATTTTGTATGCTTCCGTACTAGATAAAGTATATTTTCTAAACATTCTTACTCAAAATACAGTATCAAATGAGCGTTGTTATCTCATGTATATCAGATATTACAGGTGTTTTTTCGAGATGGTACTTTCTTAGGTTTGTCCGACTTCGTAGTTTTGTCAATATCCCATCACTCGCAACTTTGTTTTCAGTGAAATTAGTTTTATTGTGATTCTAAATTGATATATATTATGTGAGTAATTTTAATATAATATATATTTTTGGAACCAAAATCCACTATTTCCGTGATGGTACCCCTTTGGGTTTCAACCAATTTTGTTGTTTTTTGATTTTCTCCTAAATCGGAACTCTATTTTCGATGAAATAAATTTTGTATGCTTCCGTACTAGATCAAATATCTTTCCTAAAATTTCTTACTCAAAATACAGTATGAACTGAGCGTTGTTATCCCATGTATATCAGATACTACAGACGTTTTTCCGAGATGCTACTTTCTTAAGTTCGTCCGACTTCGTAGTTTTGTCAATATCTCATCACTCACCACTTTGTTTTGAGTGAAAATAGTTTTATTGTGATTCTAACTCTCTCTATATTAGGGGACTAAAGTTAATATAATATATATTTTTGGAACCAAAATCTACTATTTTCCGTGATGGTACCCCTTTAAGTTTCGACCAATTTTGTAGTTTATTGAATTTCTCCTAAATCGGAACTCTGTTTTCGATGAAATACCTTTTGTATGCTTCCGTACTAGATCAAATATATTTTCTAAACATTTTAAATCAAATTACAGTATTAAATGAGCGTTGTTATCCCATGTATATCAGATATTACAAACATTTTGCCGAGATGGTAGTTTCTTAGGTTCGTCCGACTTCGTAGTTTGGTCAATATCTCACCACTCACCACTTTGTTTTTAGTGAAATTAGTTTTATTGTGATTCTAACTCGCTATATTTAAGGGGAGTAATGTTAATATAATATATATTTTTGGAATAAAAATCCACTATTTTCCATGATGGTACCCCTAGGGGTTTCAACCAATTTTGTTGTTTTTTGAATTTCTCCTAAATCGGAACTCTTTTTCGATGAAATAAATTTTGTATGCTTCCGTACTAGATAAAGTATATTTTCTAAACATTCTTACTCAAAATACAGTATCAAATGAGCGTTGTTATCTCATGTATATCAGATATTACAGGTGTTTTTTCGAGATGGTACTTTCTTAGGTTTGTCCGACTTCGTAGTTTTGTCAATATCCCATCACTCGCAACTTTGTTTTCAGTGAAATTAGTTTTATTGTGATTCTAAATTGATATATATTATGTGAGTAATTTTAATATAATATATATTTTTGGAACCAAAATCCACTATTTCCGTGATGGTACCCCTTTGGGTTTCAACCAATTTTGTTGTTTTTTGATTTTCTCCTAAATCGGAACTCTATTTTCGATGAAATAAATTTTGTATGCTTCCGTACTAGATCAAATATCTTTCCTAAAATTTCTTACTCAAAATACAGTATGAACTGAGCGTTGTTATCCCATGTATATCAGATACTACAGACGTTTTTCCGAGATGCTACTTTCTTAAGTTCGTCCGACTTCGTAGTTTTGTCAATATCTCATCACTCACCACTTTGTTTTGAGTGAAAATAGTTTTATTGTGATTCTAACTCTCTCTATATTAGGGGACTAAAGTTAATATAATATATATTTTTGGAACCAAAATCTACTATTTTCCGTGATGGTACCCCTTTAAGTTTCGACCAATTTTGTAGTTTATTGAATTTCTCCTAAATCGGAACTCTGTTTTCGATGAAATACCTTTTGTATGCTTCCGTACTAGATCAAATATATTTTCTAAACATTTTAAATCAAATTACAGTATTAAATGAGCGTTGTTATCCCATGTATATCAGATATTACAAACATTTTGCCGAGATGGTAGTTTCTTAGGTTCGTCCGACTTCGTAGTTTGGTCAATATCTCACCACTCACCACTTTGTTTTTAGTGAAATTAGTTTTATTGTGATTCTAACTCGCTATATTTAAGGGGAGTAATGTTAATATAATATATATTTTTGGAATAAAAATCCACTATTTTCCGTGATGGTACCCCTAGGGGTTTCAACCAATTTTGTTGTTTTTTGAATTTCTCCTAAATCGGAACTCTTTTTCGATGAAATAAATTTTGTATGCTTCCGTACTAGATAAAGTATATTTTCTAAACATTCTTACTCAAAATACAGTATCAAATGAGCGTTGTTATCTCATGTATATCAGATATTACAGGTGTTTTTTCGAGATGGTACTTTCTTAGGTTTGTCCGACTTCGTAGTTTTGTCAATATCCCATCACTCGCAACTTTGTTTTCAGTGAAATTAGTTTTATTGTGATTCTAAATTGATATATATTATGTGAGTAATTTTAATATAATATATATTTTTGGAACCAAAATCCACTATTTCCGTGATGGTACCCCTTTGGGTTTCAACCAATTTTGTTGTTTTTTGATTTTCTCCTAAATCGGAACTCTATTTTCGATGAAATAAATTTTGTATGCTTCCGTACTAGATCAAATATCTTTCCTAAAATTTCTTACTCAAAATACAGTATGAACTGAGCGTTGTTATCCCATGTATATCAGATACTACAGACGTTTTTCCGAGATGCTACTTTCTTAAGTTCGTCCGACTTCGTAGTTTTGTCAATATCTCATCACTCACCACTTTGTTTTGAGTGAAAATAGTTTTATTGTGATTCTAACTCTCTCTATATTAGGGGACTAAAGTTAATATAATATATATTTTTGGAACCAAAATCTACTATTTTCCGTGATGGTACCCCTTTAAGTTTCGACCAATTTTGTAGTTTATTGAATTTCTCCTAAATCGGAACTCTGTTTTCGATGAAATACCTTTTGTATGCTTCCGTACTAGATCAAATATATTTTCTAAACATTTTAAATCAAATTACAGTATTAAATGAGCGTTGTTATCCCATGTATATCAGATATTACAAACATTTTGCCGAGATGGTAGTTTCTTAGGTTCGTCCGACTTCGTAGTTTGGTCAATATCTCACCACTCACCACTTTGTTTTTAGTGAAATTAGTTTTATTGTGATTCTAACTCGCTATATTTAAGGGGAGTAATGTTAATATAATATATATTTTTGGAATAAAAATCCACTATTTTCCGTGATGGTACCCCTAGGGGTTTCAACCAATTTTGTTGTTTTTTGAATTTCTCCTAAATCGGAACTCTTTTTCGATGAAATAAATTTTGTATGCTTCCGTACTAGATAAAGTATATTTTCTAAACATTCTTACTCAAAATACAGTATCAAATGAGCGTTGTTATCTCATGTATATCAGATATTACAGGTGTTTTTTCGAGATGGTACTTTCTTAGGTTTGTCCGACTTCGTAGTTTTGTCAATATCCCATCACTCGCAACTTTGTTTTCAGTGAAATTAGTTTTATTGTGATTCTAAATTGATATATATTATGTGAGTAATTTTAATATAATATATATTTTTGGAACCAAAATCCACTATTTCCGTGATGGTACCCCTTTGGGTTTCAACCAATTTTGTTGTTTTTTGATTTTCTCCTAAATCGGAACTCTATTTTCGATGAAATAAATTTTGTATGCTTCCGTACTAGATCAAATATCTTTCCTAAAATTTCTTACTCAAAATACAGTATGAACTGAGCGTTGTTATCCCATGTATATCAGATACTACAGACGTTTTTCCGAGATGCTACTTTCTTAAGTTCGTCCGACTTCGTAGTTTTGTCAATATCTCATCACTCACCACTTTGTTTTGAGTGAAAATAGTTTTATTGTGATTCTAACTCTCTCTATATTAGGGGACTAAAGTTAATATAATATATATTTTTGGAACCAAAATCTACTATTTTCCGTGATGGTACCCCTTTAAGTTTCGACCAATTTTGTAGTTTATTGAATTTCTCCTAAATCGGAACTCTGTTTTCGATGAAATACCTTTTGTATGCTTCCGTACTAGATCAAATATATTTTCTAAACATTTTAAATCAAATTACAGTATTAAATGAGCGTTGTTATCCCATGTATATCAGATATTACAAACATTTTGCCGAGATGGTAGTTTCTTAGGTTCGTCCGACTTCGTAGTTTGGTCAATATCTCACCACTCACCACTTTGTTTTTAGTGAAATTAGTTTTATTGTGATTCTAACTCGCTATATTTAAGGGGAGTAATGTTAATATAATATATATTTTTGGAATAAAAATCCACTATTTTCCGTGATGGTACCCCTAGGGGTTTCAACCAATTTTGTTGTTTTTTGAATTTCTCCTAAATCGGAACTCTTTTTCGATGAAATAAATTTTGTATGCTTCCGTACTAGATAAAGTATATTTTCTAAACATTCTTACTCAAAATACAGTATCAAATGAGCGTTGTTATCTCATGTATATCAGATATTACAGGTGTTTTTTCGAGATGGTACTTTCTTAGGTTTGTCCGACTTCGTAGTTTTGTCAATATCCCATCACTCGCAACTTTGTTTTCAGTGAAATTAGTTTTATTGTGATTCTAAATTGATATATATTATGTGAGTAATTTTAATATAATATATATTTTTGGAACCAAAATCCACTATTTCCGTGATGGTACCCCTTTGGGTTTCAACCAATTTTGTTGTTTTTTGATTTTCTCCTAAATCGGAACTCTATTTTCGATGAAATAAATTTTGTATGCTTCCGTACTAGATCAAATATCTTTCCTAAAATTTCTTACTCAAAATACAGTATGAACTGAGCGTTGTTATCCCATGTATATCAGATACTACAGACGTTTTTCCGAGATGCTACTTTCTTAAGTTCGTCCGACTTCGTAGTTTTGTCAATATCTCATCACTCACCACTTTGTTTTGAGTGAAAATAGTTTTATTGTGATTCTAACTCTCTCTATATTAGGGGACTAAAGTTAATATAATATATATTTTTGGAACCAAAATCTACTATTTTCCGTGATGGTACCCCTTTAAGTTTCGACCAATTTTGTAGTTTATTGAATTTCTCCTAAATCGGAACTCTGTTTTCGATGAAATACCTTTTGTATGCTTCCGTACTAGATCAAATATATTTTCTAAACATTTTAAATCAAATTACAGTATTAAATGAGCGTTGTTATCCCATGTATATCAGATATTACAAACATTTTGCCGAGATGGTAGTTTCTTAGGTTCGTCCGACTTCGTAGTTTGGTCAATATCTCACCACTCACCACTTTGTTTTTAGTGAAATTAGTTTTATTGTGATTCTAACTCGCTATATTTAAGGGGAGTAATGTTAATATAATATATATTTTTGGAATAAAAATCCACTATTTTCCGTGATGGTACCCCTAGGGGTTTCAACCAATTTTGTTGTTTTTTGAATTTCTCCTAAATCGGAACTCTTTTTCGATGAAATAAATTTTGTATGCTTCCGTACTAGATAAAGTATATTTTCTAAACATTCTTACTCAAAATACAGTATCAAATGAGCGTTGTTATCTCATGTATATCAGATATTACAGGTGTTTTTTCGAGATGGTACTTTCTTAGGTTTGTCCGACTTCGTAGTTTTGTCAATATCCCATCACTCGCAACTTTGTTTTCAGTGAAATTAGTTTTATTGTGATTCTAAATTGATATATATTATGTGAGTAATTTTAATATAATATATATTTTTGGAACCAAAATCCACTATTTCCGTGATGGTACCCCTTTGGGTTTCAACCAATTTTGTTGTTTTTTGATTTTCTCCTAAATCGGAACTCTATTTTCGATGAAATAAATTTTGTATGCTTCCGTACTAGATCAAATATCTTTCCTAAAATTTCTTACTCAAAATACAGTATGAACTGAGCGTTGTTATCCCATGTATATCAGATACTACAGACGTTTTTCCGAGATGCTACTTTCTTAAGTTCGTCCGACTTCGTAGTTTTGTCAATATCTCATCACTCACCACTTTGTTTTGAGTGAAAATAGTTTTATTGTGATTCTAACTCTCTCTATATTAGGGGACTAAAGTTAATATAATATATATTTTTGGAACCAAAATCTACTATTTTCCGTGATGGTACCCCTTTAAGTTTCGACCAATTTTGTAGTTTATTGAATTTCTCCTAAATCGGAACTCTGTTTTCGATGAAATACCTTTTGTATGCTTCCGTACTAGATCAAATATATTTTCTAAACATTTTAAATCAAATTACAGTATTAAATGAGCGTTGTTATCCCATGTATATCAGATATTACAAACATTTTGCCGAGATGGTAGTTTCTTAGGTTCGTCCGACTTCGTAGTTTGGTCAATATCTCACCACTCACCACTTTGTTTTTAGTGAAATTAGTTTTATTGTGATTCTAACTCGCTATATTTAAGGGGAGTAATGTTAATATAATATATATTTTTGGAATAAAAATCCACTATTTTCCGTGATGGTACCCCTAGGGGTTTCAACCAATTTTGTTGTTTTCTGAATTTCTCCTAAATCGGAACTCTTTTTCGATGAAATAAATTTTGTATGCTTCCGTACTAGATAAAATATATTTTCTAAACATTCTTACTCAAAATACAGTATCAAATGAGCGTTGTTATCTCATGTATATCAGATATTACAGGTGTTTTTTCGAGATGGTACTTTCTTAGGTTTGTCCGACTTCGTAGTTTTGTCAATATCCCATCACTCGCAACTTTGTTTTCAGTGAAATTAGTTTTATTGTGATTCTAAATTGATATATATTATGTGAGTAATTTTAATATAATATATATTTTTGGAACCAAAATCCACTATTTCCGTGATGGTACCCCTTTGGGTTTCAACCAATTTTGTTGTTTTTTGATTTTCTCCTAAATCGGAACTCTATTTTCGATGAAATAAATTTTGTATGCTTCCGTACTAGATCAAATATCTTTCCTAAAATTTCTTACTCAAAATACAGTATGAACTGAGCGTTGTTATCCCATGTATATCAGATACTACAGACGTTTTTCCGAGATGCTACTTTCTTAAGTTCGTCCGACTTCGTAGTTTTGTCAATATCTCATCACTCACCACTTTGTTTTGAGTGAAAATAGTTTTATTGTGATTCTAACTCTCTCTATATTAGGGGACTAAAGTTAATATAATATATATTTTTGGAACCAAAATCTACTATTTTCCGTGATGGTACCCCTTTAAGTTTCGACCAATTTTGTAGTTTATTGAATTTCTCCTAAATCGGAACTCTGTTTTCGATGAAATACCTTTTGTATGCTTCCGTACTAGATCAAATATATTTTCTAAACATTTTAAATCAAATTACAGTATTAAATGAGCGTTGTTATCCCATGTATATCAGATATTACAAACATTTTGCCGAGATGGTAGTTTGTTAGGTTCGTCCAACTTCGTAGTTTGGTCAATATCTCACCACTCACCACTTTGTTTTTAGTGAAATTAGTTTTATTGTGATTCTAACTCGCTATATTTAAGGGGAGTAATGTTAATATAATATATATTTTTGGAATAAAAATCCACTATTTTCCGTGATGGTACCCCTAGGGGTTTCAACCAATTTTGTTGTTTTCTGAATTTCTCCTAAATCGGAACTCTTTTTCGATGAAATAAATTTTGTATGCTTCCGTACTAGATAAAATATATTTTCTAAACATTCTTACTCAAAATACAGTATCAAATGAGCGTTGTTATCTCATGTATATCAGATATTACAGGTGTTTTTTCGAGATGGTACTTTCTTAGGTTTGTCCGACTTCGTAGTTTTGTCAATATCCCATCACTCGCAACTTTGTTTTCAGTGAAATTAGTTTTATTGTGATTCTAAATTGATATATATTATGTGAGTAATTTTAATATAATATATATTTTTGGAACCAAAATCCACTATTTCCGTGATGGTACCCCTTTGGGTTTCAACCAATTTTGTTGTTTTTTGATTTTCTCCTAAATCGGAACTCTATTTTCGATGAAATAAATTTTGTATGCTTCCGTACTAGATCAAATATCTTTCCTAAAATTTCTTACTCAAAATACAGTATGAACTGAGCGTTGTTATCCCATGTATATCAGATACTACAGACGTTTTTCCGAGATGCTACTTTCTTAAGTTCGTCCGACTTCGTAGTTTTGTCAATATCTCATCACTCACCACTTTGTTTTGAGTGAAAATAGTTTTATTGTGATTCTAACTCTCTCTATATTAGGGGACTAAAGTTAATATAATATATATTTTTGGAACCAAAATCTACTATTTTCCGTGATGGTACCCCTTTAAGTTTCGACCAATTTTGTAGTTTATTGAATTTCTCCTAAATCGGAACTCTGTTTTCGATGAAATACCTTTTGTATGCTTCCGTACTAGATCAAATATATTTTCTAAACATTTTAAATCAAATTACAGTATTAAATGAGCGTTGTTATCCCATGTATATCAGATATTACAAACATTTTGCCGAGATGGTAGTTTCTTAGGTTCGTCCGACTTCGTAGTTTGGTCAATATCTCACCACTCACCACTTTGTTTTTAGTGAAATTAGTTTTATTGTGATTCTAACTCGCTATATTTAAGGGGAGTAATGTTAATATAATATATATTTTTGGAATAAAAATCCACTATTTTCCGTGATGGTACCCCTAGGGGTTTCAACCAATTTTGTTGTTTTTTGAATTTCTCCTAAATCGGAACTCTTTTTCGATGAAATAAATTTTGTATGCTTCCGTACTAGATAAAGTATATTTTCTAAACATTCTTACTCAAAATACAGTATCAAATGAGCGTTGTTATCTCATGTATATCAGATATTACAGGTGTTTTTTCGAGATGGTACTTTCTTAGGTTTGTCCGACTTCGTAGTTTTGTCAATATCCCATCACTCGCAACTTTGTTTTCAGTGAAATTAGTTTTATTGTGATTCTAAATTGATATATATTATGTGAGTAATTTTAATATAATATATATTTTTGGAACCAAAATCCACTATTTCCGTGATGGTACCCCTTTGGGTTTCAACCAATTTTGTTGTTTTTTGATTTTCTCCTAAATCGGAACTCTATTTTCGATGAAATAAATTTTGTATGCTTCCGTACTAGATCAAATATCTTTCCTAAAATTTCTTACTCAAAATACAGTATGAACTGAGCGTTGTTATCCCATGTATATCAGATACTACAGACGTTTTTCCGAGATGCTACTTTCTTAAGTTCGTCCGACTTCGTAGTTTTGTCAATATCTCATCACTCACCACTTTGTTTTGAGTGAAAATAGTTTTATTGTGATTCTAACTCTCTCTATATTAGGGGACTAAAGTTAATATAATATATATTTTTGGAACCAAAATCTACTATTTTCCGTGATGGTACCCCTTTAAGTTTCGACCAATTTTGTAGTTTATTGAATTTCTCCTAAATCGGAACTCTGTTTTCGATGAAATACCTTTTGTATGCTTCCGTACTAGATCAAATATATTTTCTAAACATTTTAAATCAAATTACAGTATTAAATGAGCGTTGTTATCCCATGTATATCAGATATTACAAACATTTTGCCGAGATGGTAGTTTCTTAGGTTCGTCCGACTTCGTAGTTTGGTCAATATCTCACCACTCACCACTTTGTTTTTAGTGAAATTAGTTTTATTGTGATTCTAACTCGCTATATTTAAGGGGAGTAATGTTAATATAATATATATTTTTGGAATAAAAATCCACTATTTTCCGTGATGGTACCCCTAGGGGTTTCAACCAATTTTGTTGTTTTCTGAATTTCTCCTAAATCGGAACTCTTTTTCGATGAAATAAATTTTGTATGCTTCCGTACTAGATAAAATATATTTTCTAAACATTCTTACTCAAAATACAGTATCAAATGAGCGTTGTTATCTCATGTATATCAGATATTACAGGTGTTTTTTCGAGATGGTACTTTCTTAGGTTTGTCCGACTTCGTAGTTTTGTCAATATCCCATCACTCGCAACTTTGTTTTCAGTGAAATTAGTTTTATTGTGATTCTAAATTGATATATATTATGTGAGTAATTTTAATATAATATATATTTTTGGAACCAAAATCCACTATTTCCGTGATGGTACCCCTTTGGGTTTCAACCAATTTTGTTGTTTTTTGATTTTCTCCTAAATCGGAACTCTATTTTCGATGAAATAAATTTTGTATGCTTCCGTACTAGATCAAATATCTTTCCTAAAATTTCTTACTCAAAATACAGTATGAACTGAGCGTTGTTATCCCATGTATATCAGATACTACAGACGTTTTTCCGAGATGCTACTTTCTTAAGTTCGTCCGACTTCGTAGTTTTGTCAATATCTCATCACTCACCACTTTGTTTTGAGTGAAAATAGTTTTATTGTGATTCTAACTCTCTCTATATTAGGGGACTAAAGTTAATATAATATATATTTTTGGAACCAAAATCTACTATTTTCCGTGATGGTACCCCTTTAAGTTTCGACCAATTTTGTAGTTTATTGAATTTCTCCTAAATCGGAACTCTGTTTTCGATGAAATACCTTTTGTATGCTTCCGTACTAGATCAAATATATTTTCTAAACATTTTAAATCAAATTACAGTATTAAATGAGCGTTGTTATCCCATGTATATCAGATATTACAAACATTTTGCCGAGATGGTAGTTTCTTAGGTTCGTCCGACTTCGTAGTTTGGTCAATATCTCACCACTCACCACTTTGTTTTTAGTGAAATTAGTTTTATTGTGATTCTAACTCGCTATATTTAAGGGGAGTAATGTTAATATAATATATATTTTTGGAATAAAAATCCACTATTTTCCGTGATGGTACCCCTAGGGGTTTCAACCAATTTTGTTGTTTTCTGAATTTCTCCTAAATCGGAACTCTTTTTCGATGAAATAAATTTTGTATGCTTCCGTACTAGATAAAATATATTTTCTAAACATTCTTACTCAAAATACAGTATCAAATGAGCGTTGTTATCTCATGTATATCAGATATTACAGGTGTTTTTTCGAGATGGTACTTTCTTAGGTTTGTCCGACTTCGTAGTTTTGTCAATATCCCATCACTCGCAACTTTGTTTTCAGTGAAATTAGTTTTATTGTGATTCTAAATTGATATATATTATGTGAGTAATTTTAATATAATATATATTTTTGGAACCAAAATCCACTATTTCCGTGATGGTACCCCTTTGGGTTTCAACCAATTTTGTTGTTTTTTGATTTTCTCCTAAATCGGAACTCTATTTTCGATGAAATAAATTTTGTATGCTTCCGTACTAGATCAAATATCTTTCCTAAAATTTCTTACTCAAAATACAGTATGAACTGAGCGTTGTTATCCCATGTATATCAGATACTACAGACGTTTTTCCGAGATGCTACTTTCTTAAGTTCGTCCGACTTCGTAGTTTTGTCAATATCTCATCACTCACCACTTTGTTTTGAGTGAAAATAGTTTTATTGTGATTCTAACTCTCTCTATATTAGGGGACTAAAGTTAATATAATATATATTTTTGGAACCAAAATCTACTATTTTCCGTGATGGTACCCCTTTAAGTTTCGACCAATTTTGTAGTTTATTGAATTTCTCCTAAATCGGAACTCTGTTTTCGATGAAATACCTTTTGTATGCTTCCGTACTAGATCAAATATATTTTCTAAACATTTTAAATCAAATTACAGTATTAAATGAGCGTTGTTATCCCATGTATATCAGATATTACAAACATTTTGCCGAGATGGTAGTTTCTTAGGTTCGTCCGACTTCGTAGTTTGGTCAATATCTCACCACTCACCACTTTGTTTTTAGTGAAATTAGTTTTATTGTGATTCTAACTCGCTATATTTAAGGGGAGTAATGTTAATATAATATATATTTTTGGAATAAAAATCCACTATTTTCCGTGATGGTACCCCTAGGGGTTTCAACCAATTTTGTTGTTTTTTGAATTTCTCCTAAATCGGAACTCTTTTTCGATGAAATAAATTTTGTATGCTTCCGTACTAGATAAAGTATATTTTCTAAACATTCTTACTCAAAATACAGTATCAAATGAGCGTTGTTATCTCATGTATATCAGATATTACAGGTGTTTTTTCGAGATGGTACTTTCTTAGGTTTGTCCGACTTCGTAGTTTTGTCAATATCCCATCACTCGCAACTTTGTTTTCAGTGAAATTAGTTTTATTGTGATTCTAAATTGATATATATTATGTGAGTAATTTTAATATAATATATATTTTTGGAACCAAAATCCACTATTTCCGTGATGGTACCCCTTTGGGTTTCAACCAATTTTGTTGTTTTTTGATTTTCTCCTAAATCGGAACTCTATTTTCGATGAAATAAATTTTGTATGCTTCCGTACTAGATCAAATATCTTTCCTAAAATTTCTTACTCAAAATACAGTATGAACTGAGCGTTGTTATCCCATGTATATCAGATACTACAGACGTTTTTCCGAGATGCTACTTTCTTAAGTTCGTCCGACTTCGTAGTTTTGTCAATATCTCATCACTCACCACTTTGTTTTGAGTGAAAATAGTTTTATTGTGATTCTAACTCTCTCTATATTAGGGGACTAAAGTTAATATAATATATATTTTTGGAACCAAAATCTACTATTTTCCGTGATGGTACCCCTTTAAGTTTCGACCAATTTTGTAGTTTATTGAATTTCTCCTAAATCGGAACTCTGTTTTCGATGAAATACCTTTTGTATGCTTCCGTACTAGATCAAATATATTTTCTAAACATTTTAAATCAAATTACAGTATTAAATGAGCGTTGTTATCCCATGTATATCAGATATTACAAACATTTTGCCGAGATGGTAGTTTCTTAGGTTCGTCCGACTTCGTAGTTTGGTCAATATCTCACCACTCACCACTTTGTTTTTAGTGAAATTAGTTTTATTGTGATTCTAACTCGCTATATTTAAGGGGAGTAATGTTAATATAATATATATTTTTGGAATAAAAATCCTCTATTTTCCGTGATGGTACCCCTAGGGGTTTCAACCAATTTTGTTGTTTTCTGAATTTCTCCTAAATCGGAACTCTTTTTCGATGAAATAAATTTTGTATGCTTCCGTACTAGATAAAGTATATTTTCTAAACATTCTTACTCAAAATACAGTATCAAATGAGCGTTGTTATCTCATGTATATCAGATATTACAGGTGTTTTTTCGAGATGGTACTTTCTTAGGTTTGTCCGACTTCGTAGTTTTGTCAATATCCCATCACTCGCAACTTTGTTTTCAGTGAAATTAGTTTTATTGTGATTCTAAATTGATATATATTATGTGAGTAATTTTAATATAATATATATTTTTGGAACCAAAATCCACTATTTCCGTGATGGTACCCCTTTGGGTTTCAACCAATTTTGTTGTTTTTTGATTTTCTCCTAAATCGGAACTCTATTTTCGATGAAATAAATTTTGTATGCTTCCGTACTAGATCAAATATCTTTCCTAAAATTTCTTACTCAAAATACAGTATGAACTGAGCGTTGTTATCCCATGTATATCAGATACTACAGACGTTTTTCCGAGATGCTACTTTCTTAAGTTCGTCCGACTTCGTAGTTTTGTCAATATCTCATCACTCACCACTTTGTTTTGAGTGAAAATAGTTTTATTGTGATTCTAACTCTCTCTATATTAGGGGACTAAAGTTAATATAATATATATTTTTGGAACCAAAATCTACTATTTTCCGTGATGGTACCCCTTTAAGTTTCGACCAATTTTGTAGTTTATTGAATTTCTCCTAAATCGGAACTCTGTTTTCGATGAAATACCTTTTGTATGCTTCCGTACTAGATCAAATATATTTTCTAAACATTTTAAATCAAATTACAGTATTAAATGAGCGTTGTTATCCCATGTATATCAGATATTACAAACATTTTGCCGAGATGGTAGTTTCTTAGGTTCGTCCGACTTCGTAGTTTGGTCAATATCTCACCACTCACCACTTTGTTTTTAGTGAAATTAGTTTTATTGTGATTCTAACTCGCTATATTTAAGGGGAGTAATGTTAATATAATATATATTTTTGGAATAAAAATCCACTATTTTCCGTGATGGTACCCCTATGGGTTTCAACCAATTTTGTTGTTTTCTGAATTTCTCCTAAATCGGAACTCTTTTTCGATGAAATAAATTTTGTATGCTTCCGTACTAGATAAAATATATTTTCTAAACATTCTTACTCAAAATACAGTATCAAATGAGCGTTGTTATCTCATGTATATCAGATATTACAGGTGTTTTTTCGAGATGGTACTTTCTTAGGTTTGTCCGACTTCGTAGTTTTGTCAATATCCCATCACTCGCAACTTTGTTTTCAGTGAAATTAGTTTTATTGTGATTCTAAATTGATATATATTATGTGAGTAATTTTAATATAATATATATTTTTGGAACCAAAATCCACTATTTCCGTGATGGTACCCCTTTGGGTTTCAACCAATTTTGTTGTTTTTTGATTTTCTCCTAAATCGGAACTCTATTTTCGATGAAATAAATTTTGTATGCTTCCGTACTAGATCAAATATCTTTCCTAAAATTTCTTACTCAAAATACAGTATGAACTGAGCGTTGTTATCCCATGTATATCAGATACTACAGACGTTTTTCCGAGATGCTACTTTCTTAAGTTCGTCCGACTTCGTAGTTTTGTCAATATCTCATCACTCACCACTTTGTTTTGAGTGAAAATAGTTTTATTGTGATTCTAACTCTCTCTATATTAGGGGACTAAAGTTAATATAATATATATTTTTGGAACCAAAATCTACTATTTTCCGTGATGGTACCCCTTTAAGTTTCGACCAATTTTGTAGTTTATTGAATTTCTCCTAAATCGGAACTCTGTTTTCGATGAAATACCTTTTGTATGCTTCCGTACTAGATCAAATATATTTTCTAAACATTTTAAATCAAATTACAGTATTAAATGAGCGTTGTTATCCCATGTATATCAGATATTACAAACATTTTGCCGAGATGGTAGTTTCTTAGGTTCGTCCGACTTCGTAGTTTGGTCAATATCTCACCACTCACCACTTTGTTTTTAGTGAAATTAGTTTTATTGTGATTCTAACTCGCTATATTTAAGGGGAGTAATGTTAATATAATATATATTTTTGGAATAAAAATCCACTATTTTCCGTGATGGTACCCCTAGGGGTTTCAACCAATTTTGTTGTTTTCTGAATTTCTCCTAAATCGGAACTCTTTTTCGATGAAATAAATTTTGTATGCTTCCGTACTAGATAAAATATATTTTCTAAACATTCTTACTCAAAATACAGTATCAAATGAGCGTTGTTATCTCATGTATATCAGATATTACAGGTGTTTTTTCGAGATGGTACTTTCTTAGGTTTGTCCGACTTCGTAGTTTTGTCAATATCCCATCACTCGCAACTTTGTTTTCAGTGAAATTAGTTTTATTGTGATTCTAAATTGATATATATTATGTGAGTAATTTTAATATAATATATATTTTTGGAACCAAAATCCACTATTTCCGTGATGGTACCCCTTTGGGTTTCAACCAATTTTGTTGTTTTTTGATTTTCTCCTAAATCGGAACTCTATTTTCGATGAAATAAATTTTGTATGCTTCCGTACTAGATCAAATATCTTTCCTAAAATTTCTTACTCAAAATACAGTATGAACTGAGCGTTGTTATCCCATGTATATCAGATACTACAGACGTTTTTCCGAGATGCTACTTTCTTAAGTTCGTCCGACTTCGTAGTTTTGTCAATATCTCATCACTCACCACTTTGTTTTGAGTGAAAATAGTTTTATTGTGATTCTAACTCTCTCTATATTAGGGGACTAAAGTTAATATAATATATATTTTTGGAACCAAAATCTACTATTTTCCGTGATGGTACCCCTTTAAGTTTCGACCAATTTTGTAGTTTATTGAATTTCTCCTAAATCGGAACTCTGTTTTCGATGAAATACCTTTTGTATGCTTCCGTACTAGATCAAATATATTTTCTAAACATTTTAAATCAAATTACAGTATTAAATGAGCGTTGTTATCCCATGTATATCAGATATTACAAACATTTTGCCGAGATGGTAGTTTCTTAGGTTCGTCCGACTTCGTAGTTTGGTCAATATCTCACCACTCACCACTTTGTTTTTAGTGAAATTAGTTTTATTGTGATTCTAACTCGCTATATTTAAGGGGAGTAATGTTAATATAATATATATTTTTGGAATAAAAATCCACTATTTTCCGTGATGGTACCCCTATGGGTTTCAACCAATTTTGTTGTTTTCTGAATTTCTCCTAAATCGGAACTCTTTTTCGATGAAATAAATTTTGTATGCTTCCGTACTAGATAAAATATATTTTCTAAACATTCTTACTCAAAATACAGTATCAAATGAGCGTTGTTATCTCATGTATATCAGATATTACAGGTGTTTTTTCGAGATGGTACTTTCTTAGGTTTGTCCGACTTCGTAGTTTTGTCAATATCCCATCACTCGCAACTTTGTTTTCAGTGAAATTAGTTTTATTGTGATTCTAAATTGATATATATTATGTGAGTAATTTTAATATAATATATATTTTTGGAACCAAAATCCACTATTTCCGTGATGGTACCCCTTTGGGTTTCAACCAATTTTGTTGTTTTTTGATTTTCTCCTAAATCGGAACTCTATTTTCGATGAAATAAATTTTGTATGCTTCCGTACTAGATCAAATATCTTTCCTAAAATTTCTTACTCAAAATACAGTATGAACTGAGCGTTGTTATCCCATGTATATCAGATACTACAGACGTTTTTCCGAGATGCTACTTTCTTAAGTTCGTCCGACTTCGTAGTTTTGTCAATATCTCATCACTCACCACTTTGTTTTGAGTGAAAATAGTTTTATTGTGATTCTAACTCTCTCTATATTAGGGGACTAAAGTTAATATAATATATATTTTTGGAACCAAAATCTACTATTTTCCGTGATGGTACCCCTTTAAGTTTCGACCAATTTTGTAGTTTATTGAATTTCTCCTAAATCGGAACTCTGTTTTCGATGAAATACCTTTTGTATGCTTCCGTACTAGATCAAATATATTTTCTAAACATTTTAAATCAAATTACAGTATTAAATGAGCGTTGTTATCCCATGTATATCAGATATTACAAACATTTTGCCGAGATGGTAGTTTCTTAGGTTCGTCCGACTTCGTAGTTTGGTCAATATCTCACCACTCACCACTTTGTTTTTAGTGAAATTAGTTTTATTGTGATTCTAACTCGCTATATTTAAGGGGAGTAATGTTAATATAATATATATTTTTGGAATAAAAATCCTCTATTTTCCGTGATGGTACCCCTAGGGGTTTCAACCAATTTTGTTGTTTTCTGAATTTCTCCTAAATCGGAACTCTTTTTCGATGAAATAAATTTTGTATGCTTCCGTACTAGATAAAATATATTTTCTAAACATTCTTACTCAAAATACAGTATCAAATGAGCGTTGTTATCTCATGTATATCAGATATTACAGGTGTTTTTTCGAGATGGTACTTTCTTAGGTTTGTCCGACTTCGTAGTTTTGTCAATATCCCATCACTCGCAACTTTGTTTTCAGTGAAATTAGTTTTATTGTGATTCTAAATTGATATATATTATGTGAGTAATTTTAATATAATATATATTTTTGGAACCAAAATCCACTATTTCCGTGATGGTACCCCTTTGGGTTTCAACCAATTTTGTTGTTTTTTGATTTTCTCCTAAATCGGAACTCTATTTTCGATGAAATAAATTTTGTATGCTTCCGTACTAGATCAAATATCTTTCCTAAAATTTCTTACTCAAAATACAGTATGAACTGAGCGTTGTTATCCCATGTATATCAGATACTACAGACGTTTTTCCGAGATGCTACTTTCTTAAGTTCGTCCGACTTCGTAGTTTTGTCAATATCTCATCACTCACCACTTTGTTTTGAGTGAAAATAGTTTTATTGTGATTCTAACTCTCTCTATATTAGGGGACTAAAGTTAATATAATATATATTTTTGGAACCAAAATCTACTATTTTCCGTGATGGTACCCCTTTAAGTTTCGACCAATTTTGTAGTTTATTGAATTTCTCCTAAATCGGAACTCTGTTTTCGATGAAATACCTTTTGTATGCTTCCGTACTAGATCAAATATATTTTCTAAACATTTTAAATCAAATTACAGTATTAAATGAGCGTTGTTATCCCATGTATATCAGATATTACAAACATTTTGCCGAGATGGTAGTTTCTTAGGTTCGTCCGACTTCGTAGTTTGGTCAATATCTCACCACTCACCACTTTGTTTTTAGTGAAATTAGTTTTATTGTGATTCTAACTCGCTATATTTAAGGGGAGTAATGTTAATATAATATATATTTTTGGAATAAAAATCCTCTATTTTCCGTGATGGTACCCCTAGGGGTTTCAACCAATTTTGTTGTTTTCTGAATTTCTCCTAAATCGGAACTCTTTTTCGATGAAATAAATTTTGTATGCTTCCGTACTAGATAAAATATATTTTCTAAACATTCTTACTCAAAATACAGTATCAAATGAGCGTTGTTATCTCATGTATATCAGATATTACAGGTGTTTTTTCGAGATGGTACTTTCTTAGGTTTGTCCGACTTCGTAGTTTTGTCAATATCCCATCACTCGCAACTTTGTTTTCAGTGAAATTAGTTTTATTGTGATTCTAAATTGATATATATTATGTGAGTAATTTTAATATAATATATATTTTTGGAACCAAAATCCACTATTTCCGTGATGGTACCCCTTTGGGTTTCAACCAATTTTGTTGTTTTTTGATTTTCTCCTAAATCGGAACTCTATTTTCGATGAAATAAATTTTGTATGCTTCCGTACTAGATCAAATATCTTTCCTAAAATTTCTTACTCAAAATACAGTATGAACTGAGCGTTGTTATCCCATGTATATCAGATACTACAGACGTTTTTCCGAGATGCTACTTTCTTAAGTTCGTCCGACTTCGTAGTTTTGTCAATATCTCATCACTCACCACTTTGTTTTGAGTGAAAATAGTTTTATTGTGATTCTAACTCTCTCTATATTAGGGGACTAAAGTTAATATAATATATATTTTTGGAACCAAAATCTACTATTTTCCGTGATGGTACCCCTTTAAGTTTCGACCAATTTTGTAGTTTATTGAATTTCTCCTAAATCGGAACTCTGTTTTCGATGAAATACCTTTTGTATGCTTCCGTACTAGATCAAATATATTTTCTAAACATTTTAAATCAAATTACAGTATTAAATGAGCGTTGTTATCCCATGTATATCAGATATTACAAACATTTTGCCGAGATGGTAGTTTCTTAGGTTCGTCCGACTTCGTAGTTTGGTCAATATCTCACCACTCACCACTTTGTTTTTAGTGAAATTAGTTTTATTGTGATTCTAACTCGCTATATTTAAGGGGAGTAATGTTAATATAATATATATTTTTGGAATAAAAATCCACTATTTTCCGTGATGGTACCCCTATGGGTTTCAACCAATTTTGTTGTTTTCTGAATTTCTCCTAAATCGGAACTCTTTTTCGATGAAATAAATTTTGTATGCTTCCGTACTAGATAAAATATATTTTCTAAACATTCTTACTCAAAATACAGTATCAAATGAGCGTTGTTATCTCATGTATATCAGATATTACAGGTGTTTTTTCGAGATGGTACTTTCTTAGGTTTGTCCGACTTCGTAGTTTTGTCAATATCCCATCACTCGCAACTTTGTTTTCAGTGAAATTAGTTTTATTGTGATTCTAAATTGATATATATTATGTGAGTAATTTTAATATAATATATATTTTTGGAACCAAAATCCACTATTTCCGTGATGGTACCCCTTTGGGTTTCAACCAATTTTGTTGTTTTTTGATTTTCTCCTAAATCGGAACTCTATTTTCGATGAAATAAATTTTGTATGCTTCCGTACTAGATCAAATATCTTTCCTAAAATTTCTTACTCAAAATACAGTATGAACTGAGCGTTGTTATCCCATGTATATCAGATACTACAGACGTTTTTCCGAGATGCTACTTTCTTAAGTTCGTCCGACTTCGTAGTTTTGTCAATATCTCATCACTCACCACTTTGTTTTGAGTGAAAATAGTTTTATTGTGATTCTAACTCTCTCTATATTAGGGGACTAAAGTTAATATAATATATATTTTTGGAACCAAAATCTACTATTTTCCGTGATGGTACCCCTTTAAGTTTCGACCAATTTTGTAGTTTATTGAATTTCTCCTAAATCGGAACTCTGTTTTCGATGAAATACCTTTTGTATGCTTCCGTACTAGATCAAATATATTTTCTAAACATTTTAAATCAAATTACAGTATTAAATGAGCGTTGTTATCCCATGTATATCAGATATTACAAACATTTTGCCGAGATGGTAGTTTCTTAGGTTCGTCCGACTTCGTAGTTTGGTCAATATCTCACCACTCACCACTTTGTTTTTAGTGAAATTAGTTTTATTGTGATTCTAACTCGCTATATTTAAGGGGAGTAATGTTAATATAATATATATTTTTGGAATAAAAATCCACTATTTTCCGTGATGGTACCCCTAGGGGTTTCAACCAATTTTGTTGTTTTTTGAATTTCTCCTAAATCGGAACTCTTTTTCGATGAAATAAATTTTGTATGCTTCCGTACTAGATAAAATATATTTTCTAAACATTCTTACTCAAAATACAGTATCAAATGAGCGTTGTTATCTCATGTATATCAGATATTACAGGTGTTTTTTCGAGATGGTACTTTCTTAGGTTTGTCCGACTTCGTAGTTTTGTCAATATCCCATCACTCGCAACTTTGTTTTCAGTGAAATTAGTTTTATTGTGATTCTAAATTGATATATATTATGTGAGTAATTTTAATATAATATATATTTTTGGAACCAAAATCCACTATTTCCGTGATGGTACCCCTTTGGGTTTCAACCAATTTTGTTGTTTTTTGATTTTCTCCTAAATCGGAACTCTATTTTCGATGAAATAAATTTTGTATGCTTCCGTACTAGATCAAATATCTTTCCTAAAATTTCTTACTCAAAATACAGTATGAACTGAGCGTTGTTATCCCATGTATATCAGATACTACAGACGTTTTTCCGAGATGCTACTTTCTTAAGTTCGTCCGACTTCGTAGTTTTGTCAATATCTCATCACTCACCACTTTGTTTTGAGTGAAAATAGTTTTATTGTGATTCTAACTCTCTCTATATTAGGGGACTAAAGTTAATATAATATATATTTTTGGAACCAAAATCTACTATTTTCCGTGATGGTACCCCTTTAAGTTTCGACCAATTTTGTAGTTTATTGAATTTCTCCTAAATCGGAACTCTGTTTTCGATGAAATACCTTTTGTATGCTTCCGTACTAGATCAAATATATTTTCTAAACATTTTAAATCAAATTACAGTATTAAATGAGCGTTGTTATCCCATGTATATCAGATATTACAAACATTTTGCCGAGATGGTAGTTTCTTAGGTTCGTCCGACTTCGTAGTTTGGTCAATATCTCACCACTCACCACTTTGTTTTTAGTGAAATTAGTTTTATTGTGATTCTAACTCGCTATATTTAAGGGGAGTAATGTTAATATAATATATATTTTTGGAATAAAAATCCACTATTTTCCGTGATGGTACCCCTAGGGGTTTCAACCAATTTTGTTGTTTTCTGAATTTCTCCTAAATCGGAACTCTTTTTCGATGAAATAAATTTTGTATGCTTCCGTACTAGATAAAATATATTTTCTAAACATTCTTACTCAAAATACAGTATCAAATGAGCGTTGTTATCTCATGTATATCAGATATTACAGGTGTTTTTTCGAGATGGTACTTTCTTAGGTTTGTCCGACTTCGTAGTTTTGTCAATATCCCATCACTCGCAACTTTGTTTTCAGTGAAATTAGTTTTATTGTGATTCTAAATTGATATATATTATGTGAGTAATTTTAATATAATATATATTTTTGGAACCAAAATCCACTATTTCCGTGATGGTACCCCTTTGGGTTTCAACCAATTTTGTTGTTTTTTGATTTTCTCCTAAATCGGAACTCTATTTTCGATGAAATAAATTTTGTATGCTTCCGTACTAGATCAAATATCTTTCCTAAAATTTCTTACTCAAAATACAGTATGAACTGAGCGTTGTTATCCCATGTATATCAGATACTACAGACGTTTTTCCGAGATGCTACTTTCTTAAGTTCGTCCGACTTCGTAGTTTTGTCAATATCTCATCACTCACCACTTTGTTTTGAGTGAAAATAGTTTTATTGTGATTCTAACTCTCTCTATATTAGGGGACTAAAGTTAATATAATATATATTTTTGGAACCAAAATCTACTATTTTCCGTGATGGTACCCCTTTAAGTTTCGACCAATTTTGTAGTTTATTGAATTTCTCCTAAATCGGAACTCTGTTTTCGATGAAATACCTTTTGTATGCTTCCGTACTAGATCAAATATATTTTCTAAACATTTTAAATCAAATTACAGTATTAAATGAGCGTTGTTATCCCATGTATATCAGATATTACAAACATTTTGCCGAGATGGTAGTTTCTTAGGTTCGTCCGACTTCGTAGTTTGGTCAATATCTCACCACTCACCACTTTGTTTTTAGTGAAATTAGTTTTATTGTGATTCTAACTCGCTATATTTAAGGGGAGTAATGTTAATATAATATATATTTTTGGAATAAAAATCCACTATTTTCCGTGATGGTACCCCTAGGGGTTTCAACCAATTTTGTTGTTTTCTGAATTTCTCCTAAATCGGAACTCTTTTTCGATGAAATAAATTTTGTATGCTTCCGTACTAGATAAAATATATTTTCTAAACATTCTTACTCAAAATACAGTATCAAATGAGCGTTGTTATCTCATGTATATCAGATATTACAGGTGTTTTTTCGAGATGGTACTTTCTTAGGTTTGTCCGACTTCGTAGTTTTGTCAATATCCCATCACTCGCAACTTTGTTTTCAGTGAAATTAGTTTTATTGTGATTCTAAATTGATATATATTATGTGAGTAATTTTAATATAATATATATTTTTGGAACCAAAATCCACTATTTCCGTGATGGTACCCCTTTGGGTTTCAACCAATTTTGTTGTTTTTTGATTTTCTCCTAAATCGGAACTCTATTTTCGATGAAATAAATTTTGTATGCTTCCGTACTAGATCAAATATCTTTCCTAAAATTTCTTACTCAAAATACAGTATGAACTGAGCGTTGTTATCCCATGTATATCAGATACTACAGACGTTTTTCCGAGATGCTACTTTCTTAAGTTCGTCCGACTTCGTAGTTTTGTCAATATCTCATCACTCACCACTTTGTTTTGAGTGAAAATAGTTTTATTGTGATTCTAACTCTCTCTATATTAGGGGACTAAAGTTAATATAATATATATTTTTGGAACCAAAATCTACTATTTTCCGTGATGGTACCCCTTTAAGTTTCGACCAATTTTGTAGTTTATTGAATTTCTCCTAAATCGGAACTCTGTTTTCGATGAAATACCTTTTGTATGCTTCCGTACTAGATCAAATATATTTTCTAAACATTTTAAATCAAATTACAGTATTAAATGAGCGTTGTTATCCCATGTATATCAGATATTACAAACATTTTGCCGAGATGGTAGTTTCTTAGGTTCGTCCGACTTCGTAGTTTGGTCAATATCTCACCACTCACCACTTTGTTTTTAGTGAAATTAGTTTTATTGTGATTCTAACTCGCTATATTTAAGGGGAGTAATGTTAATATAATATATATTTTTGGAATAAAAATCCACTATTTTCCGTGATGGTACCCCTATGGGTTTCAACCAATTTTGTTGTTTTCTGAATTTCTCCTAAATCGGAACTCTTTTTCGATGAAATAAATTTTGTATGCTTCCGTACTAGATAAAATATATTTTCTAAACATTCTTACTCAAAATACAGTATCAAATGAGCGTTGTTATCTCATGTATATCAGATATTACAGGTGTTTTTTCGAGATGGTACTTTCTTAGGTTTGTCCGACTTCGTAGTTTTGTCAATATCCCATCACTCGCAACTTTGTTTTCAGTGAAATTAGTTTTATTGTGATTCTAAATTGATATATATTATGTGAGTAATTTTAATATAATATATATTTTTGGAACCAAAATCCACTATTTCCGTGATGGTACCCCTTTGGGTTTCAACCAATTTTGTTGTTTTTTGATTTTCTCCTAAATCGGAACTCTATTTTCGATGAAATAAATTTTGTATGCTTCCGTACTAGATCAAATATCTTTCCTAAAATTTCTTACTCAAAATACAGTATGAACTGAGCGTTGTTATCCCATGTATATCAGATACTACAGACGTTTTTCCGAGATGCTACTTTCTTAAGTTCGTCCGACTTCGTAGTTTTGTCAATATCTCATCACTCACCACTTTGTTTTGAGTGAAAATAGTTTTATTGTGATTCTAACTCTCTCTATATTAGGGGACTAAAGTTAATATAATATATATTTTTGGAACCAAAATCTACTATTTTCCGTGATGGTACCCCTTTAAGTTTCGACCAATTTTGTAGTTTATTGAATTTCTCCTAAATCGGAACTCTGTTTTCGATGAAATACCTTTTGTATGCTTCCGTACTAGATCAAATATATTTTCTAAACATTTTAAATCAAATTACAGTATTAAATGAGCGTTGTTATCCCATGTATATCAGATATTACAAACATTTTGCCGAGATGGTAGTTTCTTAGGTTCGTCCGACTTCGTAGTTTGGTCAATATCTCACCACTCACCACTTTGTTTTTAGTGAAATTAGTTTTATTGTGATTCTAACTCGCTATATTTAAGGGGAGTAATGTTAATATAATATATATTTTTGGAATAAAAATCCACTATTTTCCGTGATGGTACCCCTAGGGGTTTCAACCAATTTTGTTGTTTTCTGAATTTCTCCTAAATCGGAACTCTTTTTCGATGAAATAAATTTTGTATGCTTCCGTACTAGATAAAATATATTTTCTAAACATTCTTACTCAAAATACAGTATCAAATGAGCGTTGTTATCTCATGTATATCAGATATTACAGGTGTTTTTTCGAGATGGTACTTTCTTAGGTTTGTCCGACTTCGTAGTTTTGTCAATATCCCATCACTCGCAACTTTGTTTTCAGTGAAATTAGTTTTATTGTGATTCTAAATTGATATATATTATGTGAGTAATTTTAATATAATATATATTTTTGGAACCAAAATCCACTATTTCCGTGATGGTACCCCTTTGGGTTTCAACCAATTTTGTTGTTTTTTGATTTTCTCCTAAATCGGAACTCTATTTTCGATGAAATAAATTTTGTATGCTTCCGTACTAGATCAAATATCTTTCCTAAAATTTCTTACTCAAAATACAGTATGAACTGAGCGTTGTTATCCCATGTATATCAGATACTACAGACGTTTTTCCGAGATGCTACTTTCTTAAGTTCGTCCGACTTCGTAGTTTTGTCAATATCTCATCACTCACCACTTTGTTTTGAGTGAAAATAGTTTTATTGTGATTCTAACTCTCTCTATATTAGGGGACTTAAGTTAATATAATATATATTTTTGGAACCAAAATCTACTATTTTCCGTGATGGTACCCCTTTAAGTTTCGACCAATTTTGTAGTTTATTGAATTTCTCCTAAATCGGAACTCTGTTTTCGATGAAATACCTTTTGTATGCTTCCGTACTAGATCAAATATATTTTCTAAACATTTTAAATCAAATTACAGTATTAAATGAGCGTTGTTATCCCATGTATATCAGATATTACAAACATTTTGCCGAGATGGTAGTTTCTTAGGTTCGTCCGACTTCGTAGTTTGGTCAATATCTCACCACTCACCACTTTGTTTTTAGTGAAATTAGTTTTATTGTGATTCTAACTCGCTATATTTAAGGGGAGTAATGTTAATATAATATATATTTTTGGAATAAAAATCCACTATTTTCCGTGATGGTACCCCTAGGGGTTTCAACCAATTTTGTTGTTTTCTGAATTTCTCCTAAATCGGAACTCTTTTTCGATGAAATAAATTTTGTATGCTTCCGTACTAGATAAAATATATTTTCTAAACATTCTTACTCAAAATACAGTATCAAATGAGCGTTGTTATCTCATGTATATCAGATATTACAGGTGTTTTTTCGAGATGGTACTTTCTTAGGTTTGTCCGACTTCGTAGTTTTGTCAATATCCCATCACTCGCAACTTTGTTTTCAGTGAAATTAGTTTTATTGTGATTCTAAATTGATATATATTATGTGAGTAATTTTAATATAATATATATTTTTGGAACCAAAATCCACTATTTCCGTGATGGTACCCCTTTGGGTTTCAACCAATTTTGTTGTTTTTTGATTTTCTCCTAAATCGGAACTCTATTTTCGATGAAATAAATTTTGTATGCTTCCGTACTAGATCAAATATCTTTCCTAAAATTTCTTACTCAAAATACAGTATGAACTGAGCGTTGTTATCCCATGTATATCAGATACTACAGACGTTTTTCCGAGATGCTACTTTCTTAAGTTCGTCCGACTTCGTAGTTTTGTCAATATCTCATCACTCACCACTTTGTTTTGAGTGAAAATAGTTTTATTGTGATTCTAACTCTCTCTATATTAGGGGACTTAAGTTAATATAATATATATTTTTGGAACCAAAATCTACTATTTTCCGTGATGGTACCCCTTTAAGTTTCGACCAATTTTGTAGTTTATTGAATTTCTCCTAAATCGGAACTCTGTTTTCGATGAAATACCTTTTGTATGCTTCCGTACTAGATCAAATATATTTTCTAAACATTTTAAATCAAATTACAGTATTAAATGAGCGTTGTTATCCCATGTATATCAGATATTACAAACATTTTGCCGAGATGGTAGTTTCTTAGGTTCGTCCGACTTCGTAGTTTGGTCAATATCTCACCACTCACCACTTTGTTTTTAGTGAAATTAGTTTTATTGTGATTCTAACTCGCTATATTTAAGGGGAGTAATGTTAATATAATATATATTTTTGGAATAAAAATCCACTATTTTCCGTGATGGTACCCCTAGGGGTTTCAACCAATTTTGTTGTTTTTTGAATTTCTCCTAAATCGGAACTCTTTTTCGATGAAATAAATTTTGTATGCTTCCGTACTAGATCAAATATCTTTCCTAAAATTTCTTACTCAAAATACAGTATGAACTGAGCGTTGTTATCCCATGTATATCAGATACTACAGACGTTTTTCCGAGATGCTACTTTCTTAAGTTCGTCCGACTTCGTAGTTTTGTCAATATCTCATCACTCACCACTTTGTTTTGAGTGAAAATAGTTTTATTGTGATTCTAACTCTCTCTATATTAGGGGACTAAAGTTAATATAATATATATTTTTGGAACCAAAATCTACTATTTTCCGTGATGGTACCCCTTTAAGTTTCGACCAATTTTGTAGTTTATTGAATTTCTCCTAAATCGGAACTCTGTTTTCGATGAAATACCTTTTGTATGCTTCCGTACTAGATCAAATATATTTTCTAAACATTTTAAATCAAATTACAGTATTAAATGAGCGTTGTTATCCCATGTATATCAGATATTACAAACATTTTGCCGAGATGGTAGTTTCTTAGGTTCGTCCGACTTCGTAGTTTGGTCAATATCTCACCACTCACCACTTTGTTTTTAGTGAAATTAGTTTTATTGTGATTCTAACTCGCTATATTTAAGGGGAGTAATGTTAATATAATATATATTTTTGGAATAAAAATCCACTATTTTCCGTGATGGTACCCCTAGGGGTTTCAACCAATTTTGTTGTTTTCTGAATTTCTCCTAAATCGGAACTCTTTTTCGATGAAATAAATTTTGTATGCTTCCGTACTAGATAAAATATATTTTCTAAACATTCTTACTCAAAATACAGTATCAAATGAGCGTTGTTATCTCATGTATATCAGATATTACAGGTGTTTTTTCGAGATGGTACTTTCTTAGGTTTGTCCGACTTCGTAGTTTTGTCAATATCCCATCACTCGCAACTTTGTTTTCAGTGAAATTAGTTTTATTGTGATTCTAAATTGATATATATTATGTGAGTAATTTTAATATAATATATATTTTTGGAACCAAAATCCACTATTTCCGTGATGGTACCCCTTTGGGTTTCAACCAATTTTGTTGTTTTTTGATTTTCTCCTAAATCGGAACTCTATTTTCGATGAAATAAATTTTGTATGCTTCCGTACTAGATCAAATATCTTTCCTAAAATTTCTTACTCAAAATACAGTATGAACTGAGCGTTGTTATCCCATGTATATCAGATACTACAGACGTTTTTCCGAGATGCTACTTTCTTAAGTTCGTCCGACTTCGTAGTTTTGTCAATATCTCATCACTCACCACTTTGTTTTGAGTGAAAATAGTTTTATTGTGATTCTAACTCTCTCTATATTAGGGGACTAAAGTTAATATAATATATATTTTTGGAACCAAAATCTACTATTTTCCGTGATGGTACCCCTTTAAGTTTCGACCAATTTTGTAGTTTATTGAATTTCTCCTAAATCGGAACTCTGTTTTCGATGAAATACCTTTTGTATGCTTCCGTACTAGATCAAATATATTTTCTAAACATTTTAAATCAAATTACAGTATTAAATGAGCGTTGTTATCCCATGTATATCAGATATTACAAACATTTTGCCGAGATGGTAGTTTCTTAGGTTCGTCCGACTTCGTAGTTTGGTCAATATCTCACCACTCACCACTTTGTTTTTAGTGAAATTAGTTTTATTGTGATTCTAACTCGCTATATTTAAGGGGAGTAATGTTAATATAATATATATTTTTGGAATAAAAATCCACTATTTTCCGTGATGGTACCCCTAGGGGTTTCAACCAATTTTGTTGTTTTTTGAATTTCTCCTAAATCGGAACTCTTTTTCGATGAAATAAATTTTGTATGCTTCCGTACTAGATAAAATATATTTTCTAAACATTCTTACTCAAAATACAGTATCAAATGAGCGTTGTTATCTCATGTATATCAGATATTACAGGTGTTTTTTCGAGATGGTACTTTCTTAGGTTTGTCCGACTTCGTAGTTTTGTCAATATCCCATCACTCGCAACTTTGTTTTCAGTGAAATTAGTTTTATTGTGATTCTAAATTGATATATATTATGTGAGTAATTTTAATATAATATATATTTTTGGAACCAAAATCCACTATTTCCGTGATGGTACCCCTTTGGGTTTCAACCAATTTTGTTGTTTTTTGATTTTCTCCTAAATCGGAACTCTATTTTCGATGAAATAAATTTTGTATGCTTCCGTACTAGATCAAATATCTTTCCTAAAATTTCTTACTCAAAATACAGTATGAACTGAGCGTTGTTATCCCATGTATATCAGATACTACAGACGTTTTTCCGAGATGCTACTTTCTTAAGTTCGTCCGACTTCGTAGTTTTGTCAATATCTCATCACTCACCACTTTGTTTTGAGTGAAAATAGTTTTATTGTGATTCTAACTCTCTCTATATTAGGGGACTAAAGTTAATATAATATATATTTTTGGAACCAAAATCTACTATTTTCCGTGATGGTACCCCTTTAAGTTTCGACCAATTTTGTAGTTTATTGAATTTCTCCTAAATCGGAACTCTGTTTTCGATGAAATACCTTTTGTATGCTTCCGTACTAGATCAAATATATTTTCTAAACATTTTAAATCAAATTACAGTATTAAATGAGCGTTGTTATCCCATGTATATCAGATATTACAAACATTTTGCCGAGATGGTAGTTTCTTAGGTTCGTCCGACTTCGTAGTTTGGTCAATATCTCACCACTCACCACTTTGTTTTTAGTGAAATTAGTTTTATTGTGATTCTAACTCGCTATATTTAAGGGGAGTAATGTTAATATAATATATATTTTTGGAATAAAAATCCACTATTTTCCGTGATGGTACCCCTAGGGGTTTCAACCAATTTTGTTGTTTTTTGAATTTCTCCTAAATCGGAACTCTTTTTCGATGAAATAAATTTTGTATGCTTCCGTACTAGATAAAATATATTTTCTAAACATTCTTACTCAAAATACAGTATCAAATGAGCGTTGTTATCTCATGTATATCAGATATTACAGGTGTTTTTTCGAGATGGTACTTTCTTAGGTTTGTCCGACTTCGTAGTTTTGTCAATATCCCATCACTCGCAACTTTGTTTTCAGTGAAATTAGTTTTATTGTGATTCTAAATTGATATATATTATGTGAGTAATTTTAATATAATATATATTTTTGGAACCAAAATCCACTATTTCCGTGATGGTACCCCTTTGGGTTTCAACCAATTTTGTTGTTTTTTGATTTTCTCCTAAATCGGAACTCTATTTTCGATGAAATAAATTTTGTATGCTTCCGTACTAGATCAAATATCTTTCCTAAAATTTCTTACTCAAAATACAGTATGAACTGAGCGTTGTTATCCCATGTATATCAGATACTACAGACGTTTTTCCGAGATGCTACTTTCTTAAGTTCGTCCGACTTCGTAGTTTTGTCAATATCTCATCACTCACCACTTTGTTTTGAGTGAAAATAGTTTTATTGTGATTCTAACTCTCTCTATATTAGGGGACTAAAGTTAATATAATATATATTTTTGGAACCAAAATCTACTATTTTCCGTGATGGTACCCCTTTAAGTTTCGACCAATTTTGTAGTTTATTGAATTTCTCCTAAATCGGAACTCTGTTTTCGATGAAATACCTTTTGTATGCTTCCGTACTAGATCAAATATATTTTCTAAACATTTTAAATCAAATTACAGTATTAAATGAGCGTTGTTATCCCATGTATATCAGATATTACAAACATTTTGCCGAGATGGTAGTTTCTTAGGTTCGTCCGACTTCGTAGTTTGGTCAATATCTCACCACTCACCACTTTGTTTTTAGTGAAATTAGTTTTATTGTGATTCTAACTCGCTATATTTAAGGGGAGTAATGTTAATATAATATATATTTTTGGAATAAAAATCCACTATTTTCCGTGATGGTACCCCTAGGGGTTTCAACCAATTTTGTTGTTTTTTGAATTTCTCCTAAATCGGAACTCTTTTTCGATGAAATAAATTTTGTATGCTTCCGTACTAGATAAAATATATTTTCTAAACATTCTTACTCAAAATACAGTATCAAATGAGCGTTGTTATCTCATGTATATCAGATATTACAGGTGTTTTTTCGAGATGGTACTTTCTTAGGTTTGTCCGACTTCGTAGTTTTGTCAATATCCCATCACTCGCAACTTTGTTTTCAGTGAAATTAGTTTTATTGTGATTCTAAATTGATATATATTATGTGAGTAATTTTAATATAATATATATTTTTGGAACCAAAATCCACTATTTCCGTGATGGTACCCTTTTGGGTTTCAACCAATTTTGTTGTTTTTTGATTTTCTCCTAAATCGGAACTCTATTTTCAATGAAATAAATTTTGTATGCTTCCGTACTAGATCAAATATCTTTCCTAAAATTTCTTACTCAAAATACAGTATGAACTGAGCGTTGTTATCCCATGTATATCAGATACTACAGACGTTTTTCCGAGATGCTACTTTCTTAAGTTCGTCTGACTTCGTAGTTTTGTCAATATCTCATCACTCACCACTTTGTTTTGAGTGAAAATAGTTTTATTGTGATTCTAACTCTCTCTATATTAGGGGACTAAAGTTAATATAATATATATTTTTGGAACCAAAATCTACTATTTTCCGTGATGGTACCCCTTTAAGTTTCGACCAATTTTGTAGTTTTTTGAATTTCTCCTAAATCGGAACTCTGTTTTCGATGAATTAACTTTAGTATGCTTCCGTACTAGATCAAATATCTTTTCTAAACATTTTAAATCAAATTACAGTATCAAATGAGCGTTCCTATCCCATGTATATCACATATTACAGACGTTTTGCCGAGATGGTAGTTTCTTACGTTCGTCTGACTTCGTAGTTTGGTCAATCTCTCATCACTCACAACTTTGTTTTTAGTGAAATTAGTTTTATTTTAATTCTAACTCGCTATATTTAAGGGGATTAATGTTAATATAATATATATTTTTGGAATAAAAATCCACTATTTTCCTTGATGGTACCCCTTTGGGTTTCAACCAATTTTGTTGTTTTTTGATTTTCTCCTAAATCGGAACTCTTTTTCGATGAAATAAATTTTGTATGCTTCCGTACTAGATCAAATATATTTTCTAAACGTTCTTACTCAAAATACAGTATGAAATGAGAGTTGTTAGCCCATGTATATCAGATAGTACAGGTGTTTTTCCGAGATGGTACTTTCTTAGGTTTGTCCGACTTCGTAGTTTTGTCAATATCTCATCACTCGCAACTTTGTTTTCAGTGAAATTAGTTTTATTGTGATTCTAACTCGATATATATTAGTAGACTAAAGTTAATATAATATATATTTTTAGAACCAAAATCTACTATTTCCGTGATGGTACCCCTTTGGGTTTCAACCAATTTTGTTGTTTTTTGAATTTCTCCTAAATCGGAACTCTATTTTCGATTAAATAAATTTTGTATGCTTCCGTACTAGATCAAAAATCTTTCCTAAACATTCTTACTCAAAATACAGTATGAAATGAGTGTTGTTATCCCATGCATATCAGATATTACAAACGTTTTTCCGAGAAGCTACTTTCTTAAGTTCGTCCGACTTCGTATTTTGTCAATATCTCACCACTCACAACTTTGTTTTCTGTGAAATTAGATTTATTGTGATTCTAACTATCTATATATTAGGGGAGTAAATTTAATATAATATATATTTTTGGAACCAAAATCCACTATTTTCCGTTTGGTTTTCGACCAATTTTGTTGTTTTTTAAATTTCTCCTAAATCGGAACTCTGTTTTCGATGAAATAAATTTTGTTAACATTACTCTCCTAAAATATAGCGAGTTAGAATCACAGTAAAACTAATTTCACTGAAAACAAAGTTGTCAGTGATGAGATATTAACAAAACTACGAAGTCGGACGAACTTAAGAAAGTAGCATCTCCGAAAACCGTCTTTGATATACATGGGATAACAACGCTCATTTGATAATGTATTTTGAGTAAGAATATCTAGAAAAGATATTTGATCTAGTACGGAAGCATACAAAATTTATTTCATCGAAAACAGAGTTCCGATTGAGGAGAAATTCAAAAAACAACAAAATTGGTCGAAACTAAAGGGGTACCATCACGGGAAGTAGTGGATTTTGGTTCCAAAAATATATATTATATTAACTTTACTCCCCTAATATATAGAGAGTTAGAATCACAATAAAACTAATTTCACTAAAAACGAAGTTGTGAGTGATGAGATATTGACCAAACTACGAAGTCGAACGAACTTAAGAAAGTAGCATCTCGGAAAAACGTCTGTAATATTAGATATACATGGGATAACAACACTCATTTGATACTGTATTTTGAGTAAGAATGTATATAAAAGATATTTGATATAGTACGGAAGGATAAAAAATTTATTTCATCACGGAAAATAGTGAATTTTGGTTCCAAAAATATATATTATATTAGCATTACTCCCCTAACATATAGCGAGTTAGAATCACAATAAAACTAATTTCACTAAAAACAAAGTTGTGAGTGATTAGATATTGACCAAACTACGAAGTCGGACGAACCTAAGAAAGTACCATCTCAGAAAAGTGTATATAATATACTGTACTTTGAGTAAAAATGTTTAGAAAATATATTTGATCTCGTACGGAAGAATACAAAACTTATTTCATCGAAAACAGAGTTCCTATTTAGGAGAAATTCAAAAAACAACAAAATTGGTCAAAACCCAAAGGGGCATCACGAAAAATAGTGGATTTTGGTTCCAAAAATATATATTTTATTAACATTACTCCCCTAAAATATAGCGAGTTAGAATCACAATAAAACTAATTTCACTGAAAACAAAGTTGTTAGTGATGAGATATTGACAAAACTACGAAGTTGGACGAACCTAAGAAAGTACCATAATCTCGGAAAAACGTCTGTAATATCTGATATACATGGGATAACAACGCTCATTTGAGATTGTATTTTGAGTAAGAATGCTTAGAAAAGATATTTGATCTAGTACGGAAGCATACAAAATTTATTGCATCGAAAACAGAGTTCTGATTTAGGATAAATTCATAAAACAACAAAATTGGTCAAAACCCAAAGGGGTACACCATCACGGAAAATAGTGGATTTTGGTTCCAAAAATATATATTATATATACATTACTCCCCTAAAATATAGAGAGTTAGAATCAGAGTAAAACTAATTTCACTGAAAACAAAGTTGAGTGATGAGATATTAACAAAACTACGAAGTCGGACGAACCTAAGAAAGTACCATCTTGGAAAAATGTTTGTAATAGCTGATATACATGGGATAACAACGATCATTTGATACTGTATTTTGAGTAAGAATGTTTAGAAAAGATATTTGATCTAGTAGGGAAGCATACAAAATTTATTTCATGGAAAACAGAGTTCCGATTTAGGAAAAATTCAAAAAACAACAAAATTGATCGAAACTCAAATGGGTACCATCACGGAAAATAGTGGATTTTGGTTCCAAAAATATATATTGTATTAAGATTACTCCCCTAAAATATAGCGAGTTAGAATCACAATAAAACTAATTTCACTGAAAACAAAGCTAAGAGTGAGGAGATATTAACAAAACTACGAATTCGGACGAACCTAAGAAAGTACCATCTCGGAAAAACGTCTGTAATATCTTATATACATGGGATAACAACGCTCATTTGATACTGTATTTTGAGTAAGAATGTTTAGAAAAGATATTTGATCTAGTACGGAAGCATACAAAATTTATTTCATCGAAAATAGAGTTCTGATTTAGGAGAAATTCCAAAAACAACAAAATTGGTCGAAACTCAAAGGGGTACGTACCATCACGAAAAATAGTGGATTTTTGTTATAAAAATATATATTATATTAACATTACTCCCCTAAAATATAGTGAGTTAGAATCACAATAAAACTAATTTCACTGAAATCAAAGTTGTGAGTGATGAGATATTGACAAAACTACGAAGTCGGACGAACCTAAGAAAGTAGCATCTGGGAAAAACGTCTGTAATATCTGATATACATGGCATAACAACGCTCATCTGATACTGTATTTTGAGTAAGAATATTTAGAAAAGGTATTTGATCTAGTACGGAAGCATATAAAATTTATTTCATCAAAAACACAGTTCTGATTTAGGAGAAATTCAAAAAACAACAAAATTGGTCGTTTTTTTGACAAATAACAAACAAAATTTTGGAATTGAACAATTTTGGAATTTTCATTATTTTTAAACAATTTATTTAATATTTAATAGAGGTAATTTAGTCATAATATTATTTCATTATAATACTTCAACTAATATTAATTAATAACTCCATTTTTGCCTTAGAATTTTTTTTTGTCTGACCTTGAATTTAACCAAAGATAGGGAAAGTGGGAAACTCTCAAATTCAAATTTACCTCGCAGATAGAGAGCGAGAATCCAATTGAAGCGTGCAAATCGGTGAAAGTCAGAAGCCTCTCCTTCCTTAATTGCAGATTATCAGTATCAAGAAGAAGAATCGATGCTTGCAGGAGGCCGCAGCATTGTGTGGTTGCACTCTTGAGCTGCAAGATCTACTCCTTCCTGCAATCTGGTATTGGCGCAAGTTTATCCTCATCACCACCATCTACATCAACTGAAAACGATGGTAGGATCAAACACTCAATTCTGATGAAGAGAATCACCAAATTCTAGAGAGAGTAGAGAGAGAAACTGATTTTTGTGGTAACACCCAAATTAGGGTAACTTCCACGCGGTTTGGCTCATTTGTATTTATGACGGTTACTGTTACAAAATACGTATACATGGAGAAATACAGTACAGTACAGTGAGAAACTGCGAGACGCGTACATTAATACATAATCTACCATTACATATTAATCAGACTACAATACCTAACAAACGATTCAGTCTCCTTCATTGCATCGTTAAAGCGCTTGTACTTCAGTATTAACTATTAACCGAGACCAACCTCGAGGGATTTTTATTTTTTATGCGTTCTATCTGTTATGAAGAAGACGGGCTACTCATGATCCTCTGGAGTTCTGAACTGAAGTGTCTTACATATTTCAGATAATAAGGGATACATTAGGAGCAGCAGAAGTTCTTACAAAGTTGGATGTGCCTCCAACTGCGATAAGTCCCATACCAGAGTATGAGAGGTCGTTGAACTCCTAAGTTTGTAGACCTCATACGAATTTTAATACCATGTTGCTGAATAAAGAAAGCAATAAATTTTGACTATTCTTAATGGTTAGACTAATCTCCTCCTTTCACCAACTTGCAAGGATATATGTAATTCGTGACACCAATTTGGAGCAGTTCTTGATTTATTTCCTGTTAGTTGGTGTCAAAGTCAAATCATTTCTCTATTAATTTAATTAACCACGATGCTGCTGGGATTGTACAAACATTGTCATCTCAGTAGAAGGGTAAATTGCCACCCCAATCCATTAGGGTTTGATTGAGTCTGAGGATTCAATTATTATTGTTGTAATTTTCAATATGTATTTTGTTAAATTTAAATGGAAAAGTGTCAAAAAGGGCTAATGTTGGTTTTCTTTTGAGGGTAAAAAATTAAAAGGAAAAAGTGATAATTACACAAATACTAAGGGTAAAGTAGCAATTTTCTACTCTTAGTAGAATTTGGAATCATTGACAATTTAGAGTTCTAACTTGTATTTTTTTTTTGGTCAACGTTCTAACTTGTATGACTGAAGAATTTTAAAATGGTAACATGGATAATGGATATAGCGTCCTGTCAAGTACAACCGGACCACGATAGGAATTGTTATTGTTCCTACCAAAGTCTACTAGCTAAAGGTTGACTTTGGTTCAGAGTGTGAGGTCAATTTTTTTAACAAAAAAGAATAAGATGTTGGAAAATTTCGAATGGATGGTGGTAATTGTATGCTTGGATTATTCTGAAGTCGTGACGACACTTTCAGATTGAAACTTATTTGGAGGCACCCAAACTTTCAATCGGATAAAATCAGAATACTGAACTAGAACTTGAGAGAAGGATTGTGAATGTTTTTGGATGAAGAATTATGACCCCCCCTATGACCAATTTATAGTGTTATTCACACCCTTAGGAGAAGACACCATGTCCCTTAGAAGAGGCATGCACCATTTCGGCCATAACACACCATTTGGTTCAAATTTTGGCTCCAAAATCAAATGGACACCCTAGGAAGACTCTAGAACCATTTCGGCCCTTAGCCATGGTTCAACCCTTAGCCAATGGTTCGGTCCAATACTTGGTTCTATATCAAGTGTCCAAAAACCGGGAATTTTGAGGTTTTAAAAAGTTAAGTCATTAGTTCCAAAATTCAATTTTTCAATGAATTTTAGAATAGTGACTTTATGTATAATAAAAAATTTCCCAGCTGACCTGGCAGCTCGACCCCAGCCAGGGGCGCTGCCCCTTGGACCCAGCCAGGGGCGCTGCCCCTTGGACCCCGCCAGGGGCGCTGCCCCTTGGACCCCGCCAGGGGCGCTGCCCCTGGACCCGATAAAGGGGGCGTTGCCCCCTTTGACCCCCATTGCCTCATCTCTTAATCAACCGACGAATCTCCAATACAATGAATCATAATATACTTAAACAAGCGTGCACTCCGCACCCTCCTAACTTGTTTAATGAGATACTATGATCCCATTGGTCAACTAGTCAATCCAATTACACTAAAATATATAACATAAGATACCATTTATACAAACAAATATATATATATATATATATAAACTTTTTAAAAAAAACTCCAGGGTATATTTTTTTTCTTCAATTTATTTATGTTTTTTTAAGAATAAAATAATATGACTTTATAGGTAAAATAATAATAATATTAAAATGTGATCTTTCATATGAAATGTTTGAATACAAGTTAATACGTAATAACATCCTATGTCATACAGGTGCATAATGAACCCAAACTTCCCATGTCATGAAGTGTTATTTGTTAGGATCGATTCACAACAACTCTAATATGATGAAGAAGAAGAACAAAAAATCTAGAGAGATGTAGAGATAGACTCCGTTTTTCCGTGGTAACACTCAAATTAAGGTAACCTCCACGCGGTTTGATTATATGTATTAATAATATGTTACTGTTATAGAATACGTATATATAGAGAAATACAGTACAGTACAACCTACGGGTTCGGGGCGCTGCACGTACATTAATATATAAACTAACATTACATATTAATCTACTTGCGTCCTTAACTTTGTTTTTGTGCAATGTTTACCCTGACCTTTAAAGTTTAGCTAGTATTGTAGACTTCCGCTAGATTGGATAAACACAAGTGTCTAATTATTTGTGACTTCTCTATTTCCTCACGGTAACATATATTAATTGATTTATTTATTTTTACGTGCAGGAATAACATGAACATAAATCATTAATCTATTCTAAAGTTCTAAGGATATATATTTCAATTAAAAGAAATAAAACATGAACAACTCTTGTAAGAAAAGTAAGCTAATTAAATTCATCTACTTGCACTTAACAAACATATAATCATTTTCGGATATTTGCGTCTATATTCCTTTATATATATGTATATGAAAAAAGATTAATTTAACCTTAATTATTCTTCAGTTTGGCAATATGAAAATAATTCTTATTGTTGATCTAACTTGTGAGCTGGGTAACTCAATCAATTCAATATAATTTTAGTGCGTCAATCCGTGACCATGAAAGAAGAAGGCAATTCTTCAGAGTATACATATCATTAACCAAACACAAACCCTAACCCTAAAAGAACAAGTCAATCATCATCCACTGCAAATCCACAGTGGCAACCACAATATGCTTGCTTGATCAAAGAGATTCATTCTGTGAGAGAGATGCAGACGACGAGGAGTTATAAGGAGAAGAAGCCTCCATATACAAAAGATCTGGAAACTGTTGAAGCTCCTGCACATCGAACCCATCTAAATACGCAAACTCCTTCAAGAATCCACCCGAAGTATCAGACTCAGCATTCCACAATTTCCCTTGCTCTTCTTTCCTGATCGTCACCCTCTCTTGCATCAGTACTGGACTCTTGTCAAGAACTGGGGTTGCAACTTTGCTGACAGACCTAGTTTTTTTAATGGCAGATGGTGAAGACTTGGGTTTTGAGGGTGGTGGTTTTCCGGTGAGACTCTGCACGAGGTCACGGAAGTTCTGAACATCAGTCTTGATGATCTCCGGTGCAAATATGTGGATTATTCGAATCTTCGGCTTGAGCTTGAAGATGGTGCGTGAGTCCCTGCGTAGGGATAGGGTTGATATGCTATTAGAGTTAGCCATACAGAGACGCAGGAGGGAGTATTGAAGAAATGGTTGATGTGTAATTTTATTACAAGGGAGAGAGGAAGAAGAGTAAGGTTTTATACAAAGATATTGTGGAAATGATGAAGAAGAAAGCATGGTTTAGGGTTTAATCCAGGAGACGACCAAACATAATTGACTTTATATTAAATAATTAAGGGGGTAATTAATCTTGGTGATCATGTCTTCATTGTTTGATTATCTTATCCACGTTCAATTAAAAAAACATCATTAATATATATAAGTGATATAATAGTTATGGGTTACTTACATTATTGAACAATTCTATAAAAATAATAATTATATTAAGATCTTTTAATTATACTTACATTTAATTAATATACTATATTAAGTATATAAGTACTACTTGATTAACTGTTCTATTTAGTCTATAGAGATGACAGTTCACTTAATATTAGTATATTCATAAGCTCTTCAAAATTCGGAATCGGCAGGATAAGATGAGGGGCACTTAACTCCTTTTAAACTTTTACATTATATAATTTTCTATTTTCTATTAACTCTTCAATTTTTAATTTTTTTTATCTCCCTAATTTTTTAAATATATTTATTCTTACTTTAATTTCATTTCAAACTAAAATTACTACGACATTATTGGATAATAACTCTATTGGTTCCGTAGGTTTGTGAGCTGAACTTTCTTTAAATTTATTTTACTATATCTTAGCCTATAATTCAAAATTAAAACTTTAATAGATATATTTATACATATTTTATCTATCTATCTATCTATATCCATATTCAGTATATATATGATATCCATAAGACATCTCCCTTATATTCAACTTAATTTTTCTAAATTTTAAAGATTAGGATTTTCAATTTATTAATATAGTTGTCTGCGATTGCATGTAATCCGAATGCTAACTGTGTTAACCTGAGACAAAAACCCACATAATAATTTATTTAACACATCGGTCCGAATGTCGAATTTGTTGTTAAGGTTTTAAACTTATAAAAGGCACAACCATTATTTCCTTTATTTTTTCTTTGTACATAGATTTTTTTTTTTGACCAAAAATTTTGTACATAGATTACACGACATTTCTGTCATCCACAATTATTTATATGTTACTTCCCTCTGGCCTCTAGGCAGATGTCATCTATATAGATGGCATTGACGTCATGTATTTTTTTTATAGCAACGGGGCAAGAGGTACTACTACTTGTGGATAATAATATTTAATAATGTAAGTATATATATATATATATATCATACAATTAGTGGAGAGCACCATCATGCTTACGGGTGTCAAACGGGTCATGGATCGACTCATGCGTTGTGTCAGAGACCCTCTGACTCAAACACGACTCGTGTAATAGTATGTGTCAGTTTTTGAGACTCAAACCTGACCCGTCCGGAATGGTAAGAGTTTAGTCAGATTGACTCGTTCGACCTCCATGACCTGCAGGTTAGTCTGACCCGTTCGACCTACCATTTCAATAAAAACTAGAAAAATACTTAAATATATAAATAGGACGAGTTACGGGTTGAACCGTAGGTCAAGACGTCTGACTCAAACCTGACCTGTGTCAAGATTTTGACACCCCTAATCATGCTCAAGTTGCCATTTTCTTTTCTTTTTAATTACAGTACTTTTGAAATCGTTAGCATCGGCGAAAAACAATGCTCCCAACCAAAACCGAATTTCAATTCCGATTATAGATCCAACACAATGGGGAGTGATGACTCAAAGGAACGTTTTTAGCTAGGGTTTACCAGAAAATGGAGAAACCCTAAGAATAATAATGGTATGGCTGAATTGTATTTCAGCTGAGGACCCGAGTGCAGGCTCGGACCGAGCCATAACACTATTAAGGAGGTTCATTTTCGGCCTACAAAACCCAAACGAGGAAGCCCAACAATCAAACGAATACTTAAAAGAGTTTGGGCTTACTCTTCTCGTCGGACTCAGTCGCTCAAAAAGTCGGACCCTGGACGTGTTTATTTTTTTTTACTAAATTCTAATGGACTGCATATCCAATAATCCGATCTTATACTGAATATATCTATTTGAAATAAATATTTATTAATCTTTAGGACCACCGGCAATTGTGGTCTAGTGATTGAAAACGCTGACTCTTAAGTGGTTTAGCTAACAGAGTCACGAGTTTGAATTCATCTAAGTGTTCTTGAGAAATATTCAACAACTCTCAACTCTAGGCTGTCGGTGAGGCTTTTAATTATATTGGGTCGCGGATGAGGTTAGGATCGCAATAATAATAAAAAAATCTTTAGGATAGGATATTTTAATTTTAGTGTCATATTTATTCCATTTTACTGCCAAATCAAAAAAAAATATTTTTAATTATGTTCATGAATGATAAACATATAACTTGCACTGGTTTTTGATTTTAAAAAAAAATGCTAATTTTCATTTAGCTTAGTAACCTCTATAATTTATAGTCTTAACATTTCCGCCCTGAACCCAACTCCCCGTTTCTCTGTTCACTCCACTGCGTCATTTACAAAGCTCCCAATACTTCGAAGCTGACCAACCAACAACAACCAGCTTCGATTTCATCGAAACTCATTAACCTTCCTTTGCTTAAATCTCCAAAGCCGCTCCCATTGTGAGTCTCTCATCGTTCTTCTCTCCAACACCCGTCTTGCCATTGCTGAGGTGAGTTTTCAAGATCTCGATGGCTCTCACTGTACTCTCCAATCACTCATAAAATCTGGATGAATACAGTCGCTTTGGAAATGGGGTTCCTTCTCTGTTCTATTATTTGTTTATCAGATGTAAAATGCTGATCTCCGAGCTGCCTCCGTTGTACTGATCTTTGTCTCTTTAAACTGAATGTATAAATTTGAACGATATTAGCCTGCATTGGTCTCAATACCTGCGATTTATCTAAATACCGTTAAGATATCCTTACACAACGTTGTATAGCAATTTATAGCTTGGTGGGTTCTTTGTGATCTCCGGAAGCTCTGATCTTGTGGTGTTTTTTCATTTAGTTTTTGCGGATATAATTTTGTGAAGATGGCAACTACTGCCACACACATAGCCGCGATCAAGCCAGCCGTGTCTTTTGAGAAAAAATTCAAGCTTGGCGTAGCAGCTGTAGGGGTGAAGAACAATCAGGAGGCATGTTGGATTAGACTTGCAAGCTCATCTCGCATCTCATTGAGGAAGCCGATGATGCAGAGCATTTCGTCAACACCGTCAAAGCCCAGAAAGTTCGTCACAAGAGCAATGTCCAAGGGAGACGAGAGCAGACCCTTACCAGGATTGCCTATTGATTTAAGAGGTAAATAGCGTTGTCACAGTGCCTTTGATACTTTAAAGAAAACTGTTTACACTTAGGTAGTAATGGAAGTAATTAGCAAATCTAAAAGGAAATGTGGAAGGGAACAAGTGGACTAGCTGAACCGATATGGCAAATTCTATCTAGAGTAATGGTTGACTTGTAGTAATGCTGAAATGGTGCGTGCTTGAACGTTTTCCAATTTGCAAATGATAGAGTCAAGCAATGGGTTCTGGTAAACAAGATTAGCAAAATATGACTGGTATGCCTACTCTCATGCCATGGGTGAATGCTTCATTATGGTCAAATCCACCTTGGTTATATGTTCTAGAATACAACCAGATGCAGCACTGTAAGTGCTGTTATAGCCTTTCATCCTTTAGAATATAACCAAAACCAACCCATCTTTGCTAATAATTTCGCAAGATTTATTGTTTGAAGACCTTGCAGGCATTTGAATATAATTAAAAGTTTGAATGACATAAGTTTTCACAAAGAGATTAACACCACCAGCTATTTCCTCAAGACCTATCCCAATGTAAGTTGAGAACTAGATAGCTCAAGCTTGACAAACTAATAATCTGAGTTTAATAAACAAAGAGCATGAAAAGTTGAAAAAAGAGATGTTCATTGAATGGATTGAAGCTTCTTCTATCCTAGTTAGTGATGATGAAAGGAAAATTACGCAGTTTTGCATGATTATGAAACTGAATGTGGTGACATGTTTCATTCCATTGTTCATTATGTTACAGGCAAGAGAGCATTTATAGCTGGTGTTGCTGATGATAATGGGTATGGTTGGGCTATAGCAAAATCTCTCGCTGCTGCCGGTGCTGAAATTCTCGTTGGAACCTGGGTGCCAGTATGTATACTGCAAAGTACAAATTGAAGTCTTATTCTATTGCTCTTATTATAATCTTGCACGATGTTGTTATGTCTGTAGGCACTTAATATTTTTGAGAGCAGCTTAAGGCGTGGGAAATTCGACGAATCTCGCGTGTAAGCAACATTAGCATCCATAGGTCACTCGAAACCTTCCCGGTTTTATTGCTTCTATTAACTGAAATTTTTACCTCCAGATTGCCTGATGGATCTTTAATGGAAATCACGAAAGTCTATCCACTTGATGCAGTCTATGACTGTCCTGAGGATGTGCCTGCAGATGTATATTTTGCTCTTTAATTCCCAAGAATCTTTTCACCCAAAAGAGGCTCCAATAATATTCCTGGAGTTAAAATAACACCATATAAATCTAAACTTTATGTTGACTATGTAGGTCAAAGCAAATAAACGCTACGCTGGTTCTTCAAAATGGACTGTCAAGGTAGGTTTCACTCTCATGTTCACTAGCCATGACTTGACAAAGATCAAGGTGTAGATGTAGTCATCTAATTGTCCTCAGCTTGATCTCTTGCTTTGGAGGGTCATGCTTGTGTCTGTGGTGTTGTATCCAAAGGGTTGGATAGAGTGTTCATATTCATGGGCCAGACTTTTGTAGTTGCATCAAATAAGTACGCCATTTTTGAATCGATTGGCCTTCATATCTCGCAGGAAGTAGCTGAGTCCGTAAAGGAGGATTTTGGAGCCATAGACATTCTGGTACATTCATTGGCAAATGGGCCAGAGGTCAGCATTTGATATTTCTTTCAAGTGCCACATCCAATCTGTCCTATGATATTTGTGATGACGTGAAGGGGGTTCTATTTTGCGATAGTAATTGGTAAATAGATAGTGAAGACTTAACAAGATGGATAATTTGCAGGTCACTAAGCCTCTGCTGGAGACTTCACGGTATGGATATCTAACAGCTGTATCTGCATCAAGCTACTCGTTTATATCTCTACTGCAGCACTTTGTTCCAATCATGAACCCAGGTTCCATTTTATTCACATAAACAAATTCTTCATGGTTGGTGGAGAGAAAGCTGAGATTTTTATTGTGTAGGGGGTGCTTCAATCTCTTTGACATACATTGCTTCTGAGAAAATCATCCCAGGGTATATAATTTTTTTGGGGGGATTTTTTTTTTTTTGACATATATGTTAGTTCATTACAATTGATTAATTTATCTGCAGTTATGGTGGAGGAATGAGTTCTGCAAAGGCAGCTCTAGAGAGTGACACTCGTGTATGTGGTCCTTATTGATTCGTCTCTGTTACCTGACTTTCTTCATTCCCTCCTTCCAATCTCCAAGGAATCTTATTACTGAATTTGCATAGCTCATGGTGGTAGTGTTGTTACTTGATGGCTGATGCATTGTTTTGGTGCAGGTCTTGGCTTTTGAAGCTGGACGGAAGCACAAAGTCAGAGTCAACACAATATCTGCAGGTAATCTCTTATAGAAAAAAAAAACTAAAACTTTCATCCTAAGTAGAAAAGTAACCTTAAATTATAGGGATGATCATGGGCGGGTCAGGACGGTCCTGAAGGCAAGACCGAGACCAAAATTTCGGTCTTGCCTTATGGAGGACCGAGACCGACCTCGGCAAAAAAAAAAGTTTGAGTCGGTCTTTCTTGACTCGGTCCTGGACAGAATTTGGCAAAAAAAACAACAACAATTGAATTTGTCCAAATACAAACATCATTTGAATCAAAGTAACAAACATACAAAATACAAATCAAAGTAACAAATCAACCAAGTAACAAACATACAAAGTTCTAAACAAATTTCATTTTCCCCTATAGTTCCAAACACACATCATTGGTTTTTAGGGTTTGCATAGTAAATTTGATCCGGGCCGGTCCTAATCGGGCTTTCGGGAAAAAGCCCGAGACCGAGCCCAACCTTGAAGGAAAAAAAACGCCCGCTCAGTTTCGATCCTAGTTAGGCTGGTCTCGGGCTGGTCTTTTCGGGAATTCGGTCCAACCGTCTTTTTTTATCACCCCTATTAAATTATATCTCCATTTTTTGAGCCCCCAATCAATACCAATATTGGTTATCAATATAGTAAAAGGGATGTACTTGATTCTGTTGAGCATTTTCAGGCCCCTTGAGGAGTCGTGCTGCAAAAGCAATTGGTTTCATTGATATGATGATTGATTACTCCTCAGAAAATGCACCACTCCAGAAAGAATTATCTGCAGGTGAACGATGCAGTCATTTGTTAAGGGAGGATCATTTTCTTTACTTTTTGTTGAATGATTTTGAATGGTTTGCAGAGGAAGTAGGAAATGCTGCTGCCTTCCTTGCATCGCCACTGGCTTCTGCAATCACGGGCGCAGTTGTGTACGTGGATAATGGTTTAAACGCAATGGGGGTCGGAGTCGACAGCCCGATATTCGAGAACCTAGACATTCCAAAATCTATCTAGTTAATTGGATTTTGAACATTATGATTTCCAATATTTTGAAGTATCAATAATATCTCAGGATATTTGAAATATTTTGACAATAATTGATACGTTAAGACAAATTGTTAAATACCAAGAATCTACCTGAACTTTGAACGTTTTGCAACGAGTTGCCCGAACTTTAAAAATTCAAAACGGATTATCTTAACTAGTTAAGATGTAAATAGCTATCTCTGACGAATTTTTGATGAAATTCTGTCAACAATTGATGGTAAATTGGATGGAGCTAACTATTTACACGTTCGTCCAAGTTAAGGTAGTCCGTTTTGAATTTTTAAAATTCGTGTAACTCGTTACAAATCGTTCAAATTTCAGATAAATTCTTGGTATTTAATAAATTATTATGCCAAAAGACTCGGTCAATACATTGCTATTGCTCCATTATGAGGCAGGAATGAAACTTTTATTTGAAAATTTAAATAAATGGGATTTGTGGTAAGAAACTGAAAAATCCATAACGCAAAAAAAATAAAATCCTTGTGCTACGTAAATAAAATCGTACCATAAGCAATTCGTTTTTTCTATATTTCTGAAAATTCAAATTATTTAAACGGATACGATTCGTGCACGTGTTTCTCGCCATCCTCCATCTCGCCGTCCATTTCTTATATAATGACTTTCACTCTACTAAAAGCGGATCATTGTCAGAGATACCGATTCAGGATTCACCACCAATTAAGGAGTCGTCTCTCTCGGCTGTCCCTGCTAACGCATCCGGAGGCTACCACCACGATGAAGGCTTCACTCAAGTTTCGCGACGAGCAGAAGCCAATCATCCGAGCAAAGGTGCCCCTTAGCATCCTCGGCCTGCCGTTTCAGTCCGGCATCGTTGCTGGCGAGTCCAAGGAGCTCACCTTGAACCTCGGCACTTTCTTCGAGTCCGGCCCCGCCGTTCGCATCTCCTACCGCCCCAATGACTCCTGGAACCCCTTCTCCCTCCTTGTCAAGACGGGGACGGGACCGTTCGGGTCGCCAATCACCAGCTCCATGTCCATGAGCGCCGAGTTCAACCTCATCAATCGTGGAAACCCAACCTTCATGCTCCACTTCAAGCCAAATTTTGGCGATTTCTCGATGAAGAAGTCGCAGTCATCTGTTCTGAAACCGATGTCTCCTATCGAGAACGATACTTCAATTGAGGTAGTCGAGATGCCACCATCGAACGGATATGGTCTAGATAGCGGTGCGTTTTTCGGGAAGAGAATTAGTGCCGCACTGACACCAGGAGCAGGATCTTCCGTTGGGCTCCTGTCCAGTGCACTCTCCGGGATGGAGGTGGCAGCGAGGACTGTGGTACCAGTTAAAAATTGCGCCTTAATGAGCTTCCGTTGGGGAGTTAGGGTTCCGGGACAGAATTGGAATAGCTTCAATCCATCTGAAGGAATTAAGCTCCAGAAGGTTCCGTTTCTGGTGATGAACAAGGTTGGAATTGAACATGTTCAGGCAAGTGCCCTTACCAAAGAGGAATCTAAAGACACCAATCAACTAAAGATGGAGAACAGTGGTGTTGATCTTGTTGAAACTTGCTTCTTGATGAGGAGGCACTTAGACATCATCCAAGATGAGAATAGCCATCTTAGGCAGGCCATTGAGGATCTCAGGCAGGAATTTGCCACCAAAAAGTTCAATCCTTCACCCCATAGTTTTGATTCTGGTAAGTACCGCGAAGCAGATAGGAGTGGAAACAAAGCTTCGAGTGGCAAAATTGATAGGTGGAACAATGATAAGAAATCGACAGATTCTGGTAGTTTTGCTGCAAAATCAATGGAGGAAGATGTGAGCGAAGAGCTGAAGAAAGCTCTGAAGGGTGCTGGCAGTGCATGATCGACCCTTTGGTTGCTGCTTTGCTTGGAAATTAAGTAGGCTTATAATGGTTCATCAATTTTATATTTTGAGTCTTCTGGTTAGAGCTTATTGCAATCCAATTTTATAGTAGCGTAGTACTGGATAAATGAAGTATCTATTGTAAATAATGCTTCGGCACATGAATATCTGCAAATGGATTTACTCTTTGTTCTTCCACTGATTCAAGCTTTACTCTTTACTACCCAGTTATGCAATCTGGGTCAAGGATTCTTCTGGGTAAACAAGAAATCTGCAGAATAACTATTGGATGAATCAGATTCAAGACTGATCTGCATATTGCATGAATCATATATGGGAAAGTTACTAAATTGAGCAACGAAGATGGTAATTAGGGTTAATAGGTCCAATAGTACCATACGTTTGAGTCATGGGATCGGATGGTACCATATGATTTTTGATGTGGTTAAATGGTCTGTTATGTTTGGAGCATGTTGTCCTATGGTACTCTGTTAGTGAACCGTTAGATTTTTCTGTTAAATGGTCAATGTCAGCGCCACATAGATATATAATATAATATTTAATTTAAGAAATAAAAAAAAATAGGGAAAAAATCGGAAAAATTATAAAAAATATTTTAAAACTTTATATATTAATAAAATTTATTTTTTATAAATTTATTTTTAAAAAAAAAAATTTGAAAATTGAAAAAAAAAAAACTAGGTTGGACCCAACCAAGGGTCGAACCCTGGGCTGGGTTGGACCCCTACCAGGTCGCCTGACCTGGGCGACCAGGTCTGGGTCTGACCCAGCCCTGCGTTCGACCCTGGCTGGGTCAATTGGACCTCAAGGGTCGAACTAACTTGGGGTCCAATTGATCCAGCCAGGGTCGAACCCAGGGCTGGGTTCAACCCAGGGCTGGGTTCAACCCAGGGCTGGGTTCAACCCAGACCTGGTTGCCCAGGTCAGGCGACCTGGTTGGGGTCCAACCCAGCCCAGGGTTCGACCCTTGGCTGGGTCAATTGGACCCCAAGGGTCCAACCTAGTTGTTTTTTTTCAATTTTCGATTTTTTTAAAAAAATACATTTTATTAATATATAAAGTTTTAATATATTTTTTGAATTTTTTTATAATTTTTTTCAATTTTTTCAAATTTTTTCTATTTTTATTATATTTTCTATTTATTTGTATTTTTCAATTGCCACGTCAGCATTCTGTTAGTTAACATTGACGGCAACAGTAATTTAGACTAAATAACAACATTGCGAAACTTATGGTACCATAAAACAACATAAGGGTATCATCCGATCATATGGCTCAAACTTATGGTACCATTGGACCTATTAACCCTAGTAATTATCAACAACATGTTTATTATTTATTGCCCCAGAAACGATTAACATGAATCTTTCATGTTTTCTGAGTAAGCTAAGTGGATTTGTTCTTGCTGTTATTATCAAGAAGATGAGCCTTTGCAAACTCCAATATGGCAACCAGGGGATCGAGACTGACTAAGGATGCATTTGCAGCAAACTCTTCCTTCACATCGTACTCAATAGTGAGTTTGATAGTACAGGCAGCCTCCCCTTTCTCCACAATCTGGAATCGGACACGATAGAGGTTGAACCCTAGATTGAAGAACGCACCTTCGACCACTTCTGTTTCCTTGATTCGGTTCTCATTATCGACCTTGGTGAATTTCTCCTTGTATGGATCAAACCCCAAGGCTGCAACACTATCAAAAATATGCATTTATGATATGATGATTATTGTTGTGCATTGTTTAGTTGATGAAACTACCTGGAGCCAGTGAAATGAGGATAATGGTGCCGACCCCTCCATCGCCATGGATAACCTGAATGTCCTGAAACAGATCCTTCATTTCTCGAGCCAGCACTCCAAGACGGAGGGTGCCGAACAAATCCCAGGCCTCCGATGCTGGGACTGACACCTGCATCTGATAGGATAACTCTCCAAACATCTCTACGGTCGTGTGGTGCAGATTATCAGCTCTTCTTTATGAGTTTATATTATATGAACTGAGGAAGGAATATGCTGCAGAGGTTAATCAAACTTTTTGGGTTAGCTAAATGACAAGGTGTTGTTTCTCCGTATCAATCATTGCAGCCAGCTGGCCGTCCTTTTTAAAATAAAATCAAGAGCCGTGTGGTGGCTATCTAACACACGTGAAGTTAAAATTGATTATTTATTGATATCATGTACAAAAAATATAAATATCGATAAATTTAAAATAAATAGACTTTTTTTTTTCTTCTAGTGTTTACTAATTAAATAATTCAAAATTATTATGTAAAAAAATTCTTCAAAAATAAAGAAAAAGGAGTTGCTTAGTAAGGTGAGTTGTTGAATAAAAATAATGTTTTCTATTGCATTTATCTTGTAACCCTATAATTAACATAAAAAATAGATTAATCTGAGGTTAATAAGTTCCAAAATATTGATGAATTCCCCTTAAAGAAAAATACTTCAATATTAGCCTAAGCACAACCACCCCCACCTTGAACACTCCCTTACATAGTTATTAGAACCGGACCGGCCATCGAACCGGCGAGGGGGCTGGTTCACGGTCGACCGGTTCAACCCGGTTTAATGTGCGGTTCACTGTTCACAATAGGAAAAAAAATCTGAAAAAATTAAAATACATACATAGTCTCAAACACATACATAATTACCTCAAACTACATAATCTCACACACACACAAACTATATAATTTCAATTTCAAACTCACATTACTCTCAATTTTTAAACACAATACACAATAGTGTCAAAATAAAACACAATTACAATAGATTAAACGTTTAAACATAATTTCTAAACTTCTCTTTGATCCCCTCCACTCCAATATGCATAACCACCACTCGTTTCTTCATTGTGATAGACTAAATTATCTTCAACCCCAACAACATTTATTGTCAAGTTTGCATCTTCATCTTCATTGTCATCACCATCATCAAGATCATCAAGATTTAACTCATCTAAGCACAAAGATAAAAGAACATTAATCATTTTAAACCAATGTTAACAATGAAATATAATTATCTTACCATCATTAGACAACTCATTAATTGTACATCTCTCCATTTCACGACGAAAAATTTCTAACTCTTCATTTGATAAGGCTGAAGGCTCAATCCTCTAATATCCAAGAAGCCATAGGACCAAATTTCTCAAAGTCAAGAGGATCATAAAATCTATCATTGAATGAGTTAATGCACACCCAAAAAAAAATAAACTTTATAATGTAATCAAATACATGTGATTATATATAGAAATAAGAATTTAAACTCTTACCGTTTTTGCAACTGCAAGTTATAATGAACATAAACAAGATCATTCAACCTTTGATGTTCTAGTCGATTCCTCTTCTTAGAATGAATATGCTCAAAGATACTCCAATTCCGCTCACAACCAGAGGAACTACATGTTTGACTTAGTATGCGAATTGCCAATTTTTGAAGATTTGGTGTTGAATTACCATGTAGCATCCACCATTGATCTAAGACAAAATAAGTTAAACAATACTAATTAGTAATTACTAACCATATAATTAAAAAAATCTTTACATGAAGATATTTACCTGGAGCCATTCTTGCACGATCAGCTATGGCAGAAAACTTTCCAAAGTCACCTTTGACATCCTTAAACATTATCATCTCATTTCGAATGCTCGCTCCCAAATGGTTATTCTGAGTAGCATATCTTTCTATGACATCAATCAATCCTGATATTGTGTCACGTTGCTTTCCTATTTCTTCTGAATTATATTGAAACAGAGGATTTAGCCAATAACCAGCCGCATGCAAATTCTTGTGAAGTTGTCTATCCCATCTTGAATCCAGAATCTTAATATAAGGTTCAATCCTCTTCATTCTTCGATGAAACCGTTTCAACAATTCACTTCTTGCTTTATGCATAGCCTCATACAAATAACCCATCGCCGGTCTTTCATCACTATCGACAATGCGTAAAACACGCACAAGAGGCTCAGTCACTTTCACTATCGCAACACACTCCTTCCAAAAAGTTGAATCAAGTATAAGATCAACAAACTTTCTTGCATGACTTTCCTTTGCATACGCGCAACTAGTCCACTCTTTAGATGTCACCATAGCTCTTAATGCATCCTTTTGAGATAAGATGCTTTGTAAAGCAATAAAATTTGTCGCGAAACGGGTTGCAGCAGGGCGAAGAATCTCTCTTCCACAAGTGAACTTCCTCATCAAATGTAAGGTATAACAATGATTGTATACATACTTAGTGATCTTTGAAGCATGCACTACAATATCAGTAACCTCATCTAATTTTCCAAAATCGCCTAAAATTAGATTGATACAATGTGCAGCACATGGAGACCAGAACAATGACTTAAACTCTTGCTCCAATAGCCTGCCCGCAGCAACATAATTAGCAGCATTATCAGTAACCACATGAACCACATTTTCTGCACCAACAAACAATACTACATCTCTGAGCAACTTGTATATTACTTCTGCTGTTTTAGAAGTATCAGAAGCATCAACTGATTTTAGGAAAACAACTCCTTTAGGACAATAAACAAGAAAATTGATTAAAGTTCGTCTTCGTTGATCTGTCCATCCATTAGCCATGATTGTACAACCAGTATCTTTCCAAATAGCACGATAACTCTCAATATATTTCTTTGCATCATCAACACTTTTCATCAACAAGTGTCCCCTAAGGTCATGAAAATTAGGACCTTTATAACCTGCACCCATACTAGCAATTGCATCTATCATTTGTTGATAGTACGGCGAATTAACAGAGTTAAACGGTATAGATGCAACAATCATCCACCTAGACACAGCAAGATGGCACTTTTCCACCATTTCCTTACTTTGAAGAACACTTTTCAATGTAGGTTGTGTACCGACCGTTGTCCTAGATTGAAACATGGGAGCTATTTTTGGTTGTATCCTTACAACAACAACGTGCTTATCTTCTTCACCATGAGATGAATTCATCTCTCCCATTGAACCCTGATTATGATCGTTTACTTCCTCACGTCGTCTTTTCTTACCTATCATATGTTGTTGCATTTCGTAGCGAATTTCTTCAGGAACCTTTTTGCAAGACATGGCATTACCCCTAACTCCAGCTAAATGTTCCGTAAGCCTATGAATTCCACCCCCAGAAAATGATTTATTGCAATGGGCACATTGCAATGTTCTTCCTTTCCCAGTAGAAGCATCCACAATTTTACAATGTCCCCAAGCTGGATCAGTTTTTCCTCTAGAACTCACACTGGAATTAGGCTCAGATGGGGTAGTCGGTGTACTACTACTACTCATATTTGTTGAATCCATTTCAAATTCAACTTATTAAGTAACAACCACATTAACGGAACCTATTCAGCAAACTTAATAACTTAATCATCAATTTCAACAATTTAACAAAGATTTGAGCAATTTCATCAAACCAATTTCATCAATTCAGCTAAGCTAAGCTAACCAATTTAACAAAGAACCGAACTAAGCTAAGCTAACGAACCAATTTCATCAATTCAGCTAACCAATTAAGCTAGCCAATTCATCAATAAATTCAGCTAAAATTCACCGAACCTTGTCTTCAATAAAATTCAGCTAACCAATTCATCAATTCATCAATATTCAGCTAACCAATACATCAATTCATCAATTTAAGAACCGAAAGTCCCTTGCTTATTCCTTATGTTCTAGTGTAGCTCAAGGTTAGAGACCCGTTATCCTCTTCTGTAATGCTAGGAGGTGTACTTATCCTCTCCCTGTAAGTGCTTAAATCGACACATGGATCCTGACCTTTGGGCCTCGACACTTATGAATTAGGCCCAAGATTGGATCAGACCCAAGAGTTAGACCCACCTGGTCCATAACGCAATCAAGGGAGCGACGCCATTGACTTATAAAAGCGACGCTCCAGCACACTTATGAAGTCACTATTGTGCATTCTTCACCGTCATTACTGAGACATCAGATAGAAAACACCCAGTTATTTCTTTCCCTGCAGGTTTGTGAAGCGCCCAGTGAGAGACTTTGAAGGACGAAATGACAACACAAGATCCAACACTAGAAATGTCACTGACCTGCCCCCTCCAACATCAAGTTTAAGGACAACAGGTAGGTGTTCTTCTTGCCCCTAACTTGTCGTTGATATATTCAACTCTCTTAAATTCTAGCATATGACGATGAAGCGTGGCAACGTAAGCTTTCTGATCTAGGCATCTCATGACATGATGGTGAAAAAGTTTAGGTTTTTCGGGTTCAAAAAACCGACATGAGGAATAATCATGGTACTGTGTTCGATCGAAAGGTGTACCTACTACCTAGTTTTGGGAGAATCAGTTCTCAACAATTAACTAAGAACAGGAGAATGAATTCCTTTATCCAAGTATCGACGGATCAAGATCAGTTGACGTGCCACGTTCTGATGGATTGACATTTCATCGCACCAAGAAAAGTAATTCTCCTTTTGCTGTACAGTCTGTGATGATACCTGCATGGCTTTGACCTTCCAGTCGGACATGGAACAAGGTTTTCGTTAACCCTAACACCAAACAGACCTAGGGTAGGGCGTTAGTAGTCTAGGGTTTAGGGCTAACACTTGCGTAAAGAATTTGATTCAACAATCCTGAGAAGTCCCATAGTGAAGATGGAATCAAGATCATTGGACCATCACACGTACCTGGAGAAGATAATTTTTTTTAATATATATATATATATATATTTATGAAGATTTCAATGCTGTGATTATGGATTCGTGATTCTTCTCTTTTTTTGGTTTAAGATAAAAACAAATGGAGATTTTTTTTTCTTCTGGTAATTTCAGAAACCCACCAGACATGCAGTGTCATTCTAAGAAGATGAAGAAGGATTCATAACTCCTATATGAAAGCACCTTACTTTAATCTGTATGCATCTCTATAAGAGAATAAATCACACATTTGTGTTTGTGAATATATGCTAGTATCTCCCTCAAATTATGAAACTTTTCTATATGCCCACAAAAATATTCTCCACACACTAATATAAATTAGGTCACATTACATAAATAAGTAATATTTCATATTCTTTTTTGTAATTTCTATTCCATTTTCTGTTCAATGCTTTGTTGATGATACAGCACTATGGAAGGACAGAGTTTTATTAGCTAATAATAAAGTAATTTTTCTTTTTGACGATTATGCTGTAAATTTGGATGCATCTTGATTGAGGACTTTGGTTTTGTGAATAGGTGATTTGTTCATTCCTATCCATTTTAGGAATAAATAAAAAGCTTATCTCCCAGTTGGAACCTTCACAGTTCCAATATACTAATCTTATAGCTCAAGCTTTTATACATATAAGACACAATTCATGACCCATCATTAAAATTTCACAATATTTTTGTTCTTCAATCTCTGATGACATCGAGATCTTGAGTTTCCTTAGCTTTTGATTATCAATCAGCATAGTTAGTTTATTAGTATGTATGTCCGGAAGATCTTTGCAGAAGACCAGGTCTCGCCGAACTATGACTTGTTTGGAGATGGAGATTTGCAGCTCTTACAGTGTCCTTCTCCTTCCCAACTATACACCCTACAACAGCAACAACCATGGTGCTTACCAGACCACCTGGGACCTGCTAAATCATCGAACGCCATGTTGGGTCGGTTCAAGCCACCAACTTCTGCATTCTATACAGTGGATGAACTCATGGGGTTTCCGCAAAACCGGTGCCAGGTCAGCAGCACTGATCAAAATGGTTGCTTGAATACAGACTTCCCTGCAGCAAACAAGCTTCTGCCGCCGCAGAGTCAGAACATGTTGCCGGTTGATGTTGCTGCCTTTGCTTGGAGACATGTTGCAGATAAAGAGGACAAGGTAAAAACAAACATTTTTATTAATAAATGTGATGCTGATGATATATGCATGTTTCCTTGTTTTCCTCTTATATAGGTATCATCTGGTTCATACAGTTACCATCTGCCACAACTGGGCTTCTCTAATTCTCATCAAGAAAAGCCATCTCCAAAGTTTACTTCTTCTGGTACTACTTTTGGACCTATCTTGCCAAATAAAACCCGAATAAGGTGGACTCCTGACCTGCATGAGAAGTTTGTTGAATGCGTAAATCATCTTGGAGGTGCAGACAGTAAGTGATTGATGATGACTTTGTGCGAAAGAAGCAGAGGAATTAATTATATTTCCATCTTTCAAGACTTGCAAGTAACAGTGTGTTCTTCATTGTTTTATTTTACAGAGGCAACCCCGAAGGCTATACTGAAGCTGATGGACTCGGATGGATTGACCATCTTCCACATCAAAAGCCACCTGCAGGTATCCATGAACGGATATATACCAACTTTTCGATTTTCATATCCGTGATTGAGTTCTTTCTTCACTAACATGGATTTAATGTTCAGAAATATCGGATTGCAAAGTACATCCCCGACTCTGCTGAAGGTAAAAATTCGACTTTTTCAGTGTTTCCAATTTTTTTTTTTTTAATAAAGATACTCTGGTTTACTTTTCATGAACTGCAGGACGGAGTGATAGAAGAACAAGCATGAATGATGTTACTCGACTTGATGTGAAAAGGTGAAGAACTTCTACTCACCTTCATTCAATAGATAGTCTGTGTTGAAATCCATATTGGCTAAGCAATAGTCTTATGTATGTAACAGTGGCTTGCAAATCAAGGAAGCTCTGCAGTTGCAGTTGGATGTCCAAAGGCGGCTCCATGAACAACTAGAGGTATCCATCTCTCTCTATATCCATAAAAACTTGTGAACATTAAGAGTTTATAAGAAGTTTCTTACTGGTTAGGCAATAGTCTTCTTGAATCTCAAGCAACCTATTCGTAATCTACTAATGAATCTATTGTTGTTGTTTTTCTTGGATAGATTCAGAGGAACTTACAGTTGCGGATAGAAGAACAAGGGAGACAACTGAAGATGATGTTCAGTCAGCAGCAGAATACCAAGGCACTCTTCATAAACAACGAGCAAGACGAGAAGAGTCTTGAAGACGATGATATCTTTTCGATCATAGATGGTTGTGATGACAACTCGTATTTCCACTCCAAAATAAGTTAGATTAACATCAAAGGTCGAAAAAGCATGCTTGTTTCTTAAGGCGTAGTAGTATTGAATCTGCTGATTAATGTACAGAGGATAAATATCATATATGCTGATCAAAGGGGACCTCATGGGGGTGGCTTTCATATACTCTACTCGCTGTTCTTGCATTTTCCAGAAACCCATGTTGCTTGAGGCAGGGATTTCTTGGTCTTGTGACTCCTCAGTTACTTTCATTTCACGCAGAACAAGAGAAATATGATTGAGCTCTGAGACAAAGGCAATTTGATGGATTTAAAGAGTTGCAGTTAGTTTGATAATAAGGAAGTAAATGGGTGAAGAGAAATAACCATTCTTTAGATCATTATAAATATCTATCTATTACATTTTAGGGTTAAATACTAAATAGCTACCCGAAATTTGGACGTTTTACAAATAGTTATCCAAACCGCAACTAATTTTTCTGATGGAGACAAACAATGGAGAAGCTGTGTGTGAGAAGACTAGAAAGAAACTCAAATTCGATAAAAGTTGCTACGTGGAGCCGAATGGTACTGCAGGGGGTCTTGCCCTTTGGTGGAGCGATACCGTCGACATCTCCATCAATTCGAAAGACTCAACCCACATTGACACAACCATAGACTTGCGTAACGGAAAAGGAAAGCTACATATCACCTGGGTTTACTGCAGTACATCATGGGAGGAGCGGCTTCACCAATGGGAAATTCTAAAAGCGACATCCCGACAACGAAACGGACCTTGGATGGTAGCGGGCGACTTCAATGAGATAGCAAACGAGAGTGAGAAAGAAGGAGGTCGTCCAAAGCAGCAGAGAATGATGGACGCCTTCGTGGCCATGATGCAAGAATGTAGCTTGGTGGACATGGGGTTCAAGGGACTGACCTTCACTTGGACAAACAACCGTGAAGGCACCCATCGCATTCAAGAACGGCTCGATAGGATGATCGCTAATGCAGCCTGGATCACCCTCTTCCCTAGCCTGACCGTAATCCACAAGCTCCTCCTAGGCTCGGACCACTGTCCCCTGGTCATAGCCATGTCACCCACGGTGGTGAGAAGGAAAAAACAGTTCAGATTCGAAGGAACTTGGCTCGAGCAGCAGGAATGTGGGGAGATTGTCCGTAAAACATGGCAAGAGTATCAGGGGACGAACACAGAAAGCACCATCCACAAAAAGCTCGGGAAGTGTCGGAATAAACTCAACCAATGGAGCAAAAAACTCGGCCTAAACAACAGAAAGCGCATTGAGGAGCTGCAAAGGCAGCTGGAAGGAATACAGAGGAGAACACAAGGGACACACGATAAACAGGCTGAGCTGGACATAAAGAGGCTTCTCGATGAGGCATGGAGTAGAGAGGAAGAGTACTGGAGACAGAAGTCCCGCATCCATTGGTTGAAGGCAGGTGATAGAAACACGAGATACTTTCATCAATCTACCATTCAAAGGCGCAGAGCGAACGCCATCAAGAGGATTCAAAAGGGAGATGGTACATGGACAGAGAACGAATCGGAAATTAAGTCGGTGTGCGAGGATTACTTCCGGTCCATTTTCAGTTCAGAAGGCAGCATTGGAACAAGGCACCAACTTGAAGCAATTCCGAAAGTTATTGATGGCAGAATGAATGATATGCTTACTAGAAGGGTAAGTAAGGAGGAGATCAAAGAAGCGGTGTTTCAAATGGGGGGTGGGAAGGCTCCAGGACCAGACGGTTTCCCGGGGGTATTCTATCATCGATTCTGGGACGTGCTCGAGGACGACGTTCTCCACTCGGTACACTCTTTCCTTGAATCTAATAGATTACCGCTAGGTTATTGTTATACGGACATTGTACTTATTCCAAAAATACCCCACCCTTCGAACCCCACACAATTTAGACCGATCAGTCTATGCAATTTCAACTATAAAATCATATCAAAAGTTCTTGCAAATAGACTGAAACGGGTCCTCCCACACATAATAACACCTTTTCAAAGTGCATTCGTGTCTGGTAGATTTATTCATGATAATATTCTTATTGCTCACGAACTCTTCCATCACATGAGAACTAACAAGCAGGCAAGCAGGGAGGAGTGCGCGATCAAGCTGGACATGAACAAGGCATTCGATCGGGTGGAATGGAACTTCGTTGTGGAGTCTCTTAAGGCATTGGGATTTTCAGAGAAGTGGTGCACCTGGATACAAGAATGCATCACCAATGTTCAATATAGTGTGGTTGTCAACGGGGAAAAAACCACCAGATTCAGACCGACCAGAGGTCTCAGGCAAGGGGACCCACTGTCCCCTTACCTATTCATCATAGTGGCAGACGCACTCTCTAGACAAATCAGTAAGGCTGTGGAGGACCGGCAGTTTGAGGGTATCAAAATGAAAAGATCCTGCCCGGAAATTCATCACCTACTGTTCGCGGATGACTCCATCATCTTCATGAAGGCAACGGAGCAAAATGCGCGTACACTTACACATATACTGGAGAGGTATAGCAAAGCCTCGGGACAGAGCGTTAACCTTCACAAATCATGTATCCAGTTCGGGGCTACAGTTCGGGAAGCCACAAAGGACAAAGTCAAAGACGCTCTAGGCATTAACGCGGTGGCGGATGCAGGGAACTACCTAGGCATCCCCACAAATTGGGGGAGATCAAAGAAATCGGCCCTTGGGTATATAAAAGATCGGGTGATACGGAAATTGCACAGTTGGAACTCACTCTTCCTCAACAGGGCCGGTAAAGAGGTTCTAATTAAGTCAGTGATATCAGCCATCCCAATCTACCTGATGACGCTCTTCAAGCTTCCGAGCACTTGGTGTATGGAAATCTCGAAGATGATTGCTCGGTTCTGGTGGAGCGGCAAGGACGGTAAGAGACCTATGTATTGGGTTAGCTGGCGGAAAATGACCATGCCAAAAGACTTGGGGGGCATGGGATTCCGGGATTTAGGGGATTTCAATGATGCTATGCTAACCAAGACGGCCTGGCGGCTTCATAACAACCCGGACTCGCTTTGGGCCCGAGTCATGCGCGGTTTGTACTACCCCAAACACAGTTTGACAGAGGCTAGGAAAGGAGCCCGGCCTTCATGGGCATGGAGCAGCATTCTCACAGGTCGGTACATCATGAAAAGTCAAGGAGCTTGGAGGGTCGGGGACGGTAAGACGATACGAGTCTTCGAGGATAACTGGGTTCCGCGTGGACAATCGGCCCAGCCGATCAGCTTACGAACCCAGTTCCAAGGAGACATGGCTGCGACCCAACATCTCGACAATAGCGATCACCTCAGGAGCCTAAAGGTTGCGGACCTGATCTCAGGAGACACAGGTACGTGGAACCTCCACCCGATCGCGGACCACATTTCAGAACAAGAAAGGCGGGCCATTCAGTCTATCTACCTGAGCAAACACCCCACGGCTGATAGGCTCGTCTGGCCGAAGGCGAGGATGGGTCGACCCGAACCCAAACTTGTCTATAGGCGGCTACGAGAGCTGCACCAGGAGGAACCAGCTGCGAACGGAAACTGTAACAGACAGCACCAGAAGACGAACTGGACCCGCAGCTGGACAGGATGGGCAGCTCCAAAGGTAAAATCGTTTTTTTGGCAGGCTCGTCATGAGGCCATCCCAGTCCGGGCGACATTGGCTAGGAGAGGGATCGCCATCCACCAGGGCTGTCTCTTCTGTGGCCAGGTAGAAGACGCAGCCCATGCAATCACGAAATGCAACTGGGCACGAGCGGCATGGTTCGAAGGACTGGGCCTCCGATGGCCAGAAGAGGAACCGCAAGAGGAGACCAGATGGCTCGATATCATCCTTAAGCTGGAGGAGGGAGCGGGCGAGAACGGACAAAGGAAACGACTACATGCGGAGACGCTCGCGTGGGAGATCTGGAAAGAACGGTGTCGTGCCATCTTCGACAACACAAGACCGAATCCCATACATGCAGTCCAAGCTGCAAACCGCCTAGCGGAAGAATGCTGGACGAATCGGGCTGCCCAAGTTCCCCCACCGAATAGGGAGAGCATACTGGGAGTGAAATGGACCAGGCCGCCGACAGGAACACACAAGCTCAACTGCGACGGGGCGTGGGACGCGATCACAAGACAAGGCGGAACCGGAGTAATAGCCCGAGACTCTAGAGGGATGATGGTCGAGGGAAGGAACTCAGCAGGATATGCAATCTCGGCTCTTAGCACCGAGGCTTTGGCGGTCCTGCAAGCAGTGGAACTCGCCGTCCATCACGGATGGAGTGACATTATTGTAGAGACGGACTCGAAGACCGTCATATGCAGGCTTGAAGACCCGAGCCAAGGTATTGAGTGGGAGATTGAACGCATTTTGTTAGATACGTTGGCCTTGGCATCATGTATACCTCGTGTTAGGTGGCATTATGTTAGAAGAAGCGCCAATCGGTGTGCGAATTGGATTGCTCGACAATCTAGACGGGGTATGTGTCCGATTAACTAGACATTCATACATCCCCCTACGTTAATTTCTCTATGTATGTTGGACAATGAGACCGTGGACTTTGAGTAGTGAATGAATTTGATTATTGGCAAAAAAAAAATACAAATAGTTACCCGAACTTTGAATTTTCAATAACGACTACCTAAACTTTGGACGAAAGTGCAAATAGCTACCTCAATTAGTCAATTTTGATAGATGGGGCAAATCGTTACCTCCGTTAAATATGGACGGAAAATGCCGTAACATCTCATGATTGGTCCATAATTTTAAAAACTATATTATTTTTTTAAAATACTAAAAAAATCAGAAAAAAATTGGAAAATTAATATGAAAAAAAAGAGTGTAGTATAATTTTTGTATTGAAAAATATGAAATAAAATTTAAAAAAATTAATGATTTATTTTTATTTCATAATTTTAATAAAAATATTATATTTAAAACTCTTATTTTTTCTATTAATTTTCCAATTTTGTAAAGATTTTTTTAGTATTTTAAAAATATAATATAGTTTTTAAAATTATGAATCAATCATGTATTGTCACGTCATTTTCCGTCCATATTTAACGGAGGTAACGATTTGCCGCCCCATATGTCAAAGTTATGTGCTCATTTTTGAAAATTCAAAGTTCGGATAGTTATTTGTAAAACGTCCAAAGTTCAGGTAGCTATGTGGTATTTAACATTATATTTTATCTCGAACTTACTTTATAAGTTAATTTTTAATTTAAAGTATATTTTATTCATCCTTATTTCTTAATATTGTCCATTGATAATATATTAATTGTTTAGTAAATTTGTATTTTAAATTTAATCAAAAATAAAATAAAATTATAGTTTCTAGTTCTACTTTTTATTTACTTAATTAAAAAATAGGTTTCTAGCCTTCTTTTAGGACTTGGTCCTAAAAGACCCAGCTCACAAGGACAAGGAGCCTACGTCAATATTTTTTTAAAACTTTTATATAATTTTGGTCATAACTCCAGTCTCCAGGTCCAGGTGTTAGCTTTCCTCCCACCGCCACTCCCTTCGTTTCTTTCTTTCTCAGTGTTGCTCTCTCTCACTCTCCAGAGCTCAATGAAGTGGCTTTAGACCGCGACCATGGAAACGGGTTCGATCTCGTTCACCGAGTCGAGCTCCTCTTCCCCACCTAACTCCTCATCCCAGCTCAACGGCCGCAAAGTCTACTTCCAGGACCCCAATAAGCCCGCTGATCCTGCCGGATCGACTCCCTCCCATCGCCGGAAAACCAAAGGTGCTGCCACTCTAAGCATACACGGTGGCCAGACACCGAGGTGCCAGGTTGAGGGATGCAAGGTGGATCTGAGCGACGCGAAGGCTTACTATTCGAGGCACAAAGTCTGTGGGACCCACTCTAAATCGTCTCTGGTCATCGTTAGCGGCATTGAGCAGCGGTTTTGCCAACAGTGCAGCAAGTCCGTCGTCTTCCTTTCACTTATGTTCTTTCTTTCCGACCAACTTTCTGCAGTTTCTTTCCCGTTTTACCCTTCATTCTTTCTGATGTGTCAACGTTCATGTTCCACTGTGTTGTGCGTGATATGATTTTCATGGTAATACCTGCACATTTTTATTTTTTCTGAAATAGATGTTGATACTAAGTAAGTAATTAGTGTTTTATTATATTGAAGACTATTTTGGTTAGGTTATTCACCCTCACTCAATCAATTACACTCCAAGGTCGGAAGACATGGCTCTTTTGGAGAAGTTTTCCACCTCTTAGAAGACTGTCCACACTTAGTTTTTAACAAAAATTAATCAGTTAAACTAATTAATTGTATAAGAACTTGTTGACTCGTGTTTATTTTGTGTGTGGAGGAGAATAAATGACATTTTGATTAAACATTATCCTTGGCCTTACGATTGGATTTGATGATTGATAGGCTTCAATAGGTTAGGTCAAGTCGCTTTCTTCCTAAAGTGTTTTTGGAAGGTTGTGGTTGTTTGACCCTTTGTTGTGAGTTTTGACTGAAATTTCCCATCTTTCTTTCTCCTTCTGTTGATAGTTAGGAATCTTAGGGTTGGTGGGTTTCTGTTTTTTAGGGCCACAGGGAAAGATTGCATAGATTCCCTGACAACATTGATTGTTTGGTTTTTACGTTGGTTGTATTATGTTAGTACAGTTTGCTCCCAAAGATTACATACCAATTATTGCACATTCAGACCTTTGCCTTTTTATTTTACAAGAAATTATTCTCCCAGCATTTATGCATTTTTTTTCTCCATATACTTAACTACATAAACTAGATTTAGATCTTCGAAGGCATTGGCTTGACATGCATGGAATCAGGTTATAGCTATTTCATATATCGTTCAACAATGTTGGCTATAGTTAACCACTCACTCCCCTACCCTAGGTTTCATCTGCTGTCTGAATTTGACCTAGCGAAACGAAGCTGCAGAAGACGCTTAGCTGGACATAATGAGCGCCGTAGGAAGCCTCCATCTGGCTCTCTACTATCATTATCATCATCATCATCGCGCTTCAGCCACCTCAGTGGCATCGGAGCTGGAGGTGGAGGTGCTTTCCTCATGGATTTCACAGCATACTCCTCGAGGCACTTAGCAGGACATGGTTGTTCTTGGGGTGCTGCACCAACACCAACTGGGCGTGGCCATCAAGCCACTGGCCATGCAAACGTAGGGCAATGCTACAACACAGCCGAAGCTGACTCGAGCTGTGCTCTCTCTCTTCTGTCAAACCGACAACAACAACACTTATGGGGCTCCACCCCAGGGTAAGTAGGTGCCACCTGATGAGGGCCTACATTGTCTCACATAAAAGTTAAAAGAAAAAAAAAGTCTTTTAATTAGTTCACCAAATATATAACATATTTTTTCTGCAGAGGCAACTACAACTCCACGATGCTGCTGCAGCACCAACATGCCGCTCCTCCTTGTGGTGTCACCTCTGTTGTGAATAACCATCACTTCCAAGGTAGCTCCTCCATACGGAGGTCGATCCCACCGGGTTTGGTGTGTCTGGACCAGTGCTACTACCCTGAGGGAGTCAATTTGGGTCCAGAGGGCAGGAGGGAATGCTCCGAACTTGAACCCTTGAGAACCTTCAATTCCTCCAGCCACCAAATGCACTGGTCTGTTTAGTTGCTTTTTCTTTTCTGTTGCCTGCTGCTCGTATGGTGTTAGACTTGAACCACCTTAAAAAACTGCTTATTGTGTGTGTTTCTCTGTTTTGTTGGGAGGTGATCTCCAAGGTTGTATGTACTATGTGTACTACTTCTGCGGTTTTATCAAGACAACTACTAGATGTTGAAGTGAAGTGGTTGATCTGGTCGATACTGTCTTCGTGAATTTATTGGGGTCTATTATGGTCTGAGGTTTAATTCAACTTTAAAACTCAGTTAACTTGTAAGGTGAGGATTGTTTTAAGTCATTATATATAATCTCCGGTTGTAAAATCGGGTCTCGGGTTGTGGTCGGAGCTCAACTGTACCCCAACCAGGGTTCCCTAATCCGAGATCTGCACTAACTTGTTTGGTCAGAAACCAGACCAAGGATCTCTGATTAGGGTCTAAATTAGCTTGACTTGAACACACTTAAAACCATTTTTTTTTAAATTTCAGTGATATTAATACGGGAATTAAAGTTTAGGGGGTAAATTGAGTTATATGCACTTTAGATTTGTAAAAAATTGCCACTTTTTCTCAGTTATATGCACTTTAGATTGTTCCCTCCTGTTATCCATGGAAACCTAAACGCAAGGAACATCTTGCTTGATGAAGAACTTACGCATGCCTTGGTAATCGGGAATTGAGGGATCAGATAGTGGATTGCGCTATCAGAGGAACATTGGGTCCGATGAGATAGAAATGAATGATAGGTCGGTCCTTCAGATCAACCAACACCTGCTTCTACGGATCACCCAATACAAACAGCCATCTCTCTCACTAAACTAGACTACAAAATAAGTAGTAAACTCCTCCACATGATGCTTTCTGACATAGTAGTAAAATCTGAAGCAGCAATCAAAGCTGTTCTGTTTCTACTCTTTGATTTCAAGCAGCATCCGTGGAGGTACAGTTTCCACAGTACATGAAAGTAACCATTCCGCATTTGAAGTTTCCCTATCTCCCAGAGTTGATGTGAAGCAAAATTTATGAATGAGCAATTCTAGTTGAACTACGTAAAAAGAGAAAAATCAAGCCATGCCGAGCTGAGCACGAATTATTTGATTTCATAATTAGAGAAAAAGACTCATCCTTCTGCATGGAGAGTCCAAGACAATGCAGTGGGTGCTGATGTTACTAGCTTTGTAGGGAGTACAGTTGACGAATATTCCCTGAAGCTGCAGTCAAAAAGGTTGAGGTGTAGTAGTATCAGGTAGAAATGTGGCGCATTGTGTAATAAAAAATTGCAGATGTTGATGATACAGATGAAAGTTCGTTACCATATAACCAGTCCTTGAAGTGAATATGGAGAACGCTGGATAACTCTTGTTTCCGGTTCTCTTCAAGAGGTGCTTCCCTTAACATCTGTTTCATCTCCGATACATTCTTTTGCTGCAAAACTCAAATGAGTTTATTATCATACCATAACAACGTGAATCTACATCAAATGAACGGTACGGACCATTTCCAGCTGTGATGTCAAATAGGCATCGGGTAATTGAAACGGATTATGGTTGGTTGGTGAGGAAGATTCAGTTCCAACAAACCCTGGAATCTGTTGTGCACATTCAGAAAAAAAAAAATATTCATTTTTTTTTTTGTAACCATTTAAGTAAGCTCCAAAAGAAACAACACATGCCTGCAACATACCAAAAATGTTGCAAACTGATCAGGAGCTAAGGGTGTAGCCGACTCAGTTTTAGCATCGGACATTCCCGGAGGATGGGATAATGAATCTTGTGGATCAAGCAACCCAAGAAGGAGTGGCTCATTCCATCTGTTGATACTCACCTCGACACCAGCTTCTGCCAAATGTTCCTCTAGTTGTGGATAAAATGTATTATACGGTGCCACCTAAAAAAAGTGTGATCAACCTCTCCCTGAATCTGATTAGTATGTAATGCTAAAACATGTGAAATGAAACTCTATGAGAAATTAGAATCTTCTACAATTCCAGCATCAAAATTCAAAGGTGACACTTTGCTGGAAATACTTCCGATTGGCACATTTTATAGAGCTTACTTACCAAACGAGAAAGAATGAAAATGAAAAGATGATAATTAAGTATGATCCCATAATTTACATAAAAAAGGTAAATTGGCGAAGATATCTCCTCACCTGCACCTTATGGTTCTCACCTCCGACTAGCGGTCGGTGATTCACTCCCAAAAAAAAGATGCATTCACGACAGTTAGCAATGTATATTCGTTTTGCCGCTGCAATAACATGAACCCTCTCACAGTATTCTACTTTTATAACCTGTAAAAATAGAAGCTTTTATGGAAACCTCATAATGAGCTTATAAGCTTTGGTGCTTCATCATTGAGACGTCTTGACAGTACCTTTCCAACTGCTCCAAGAACGACTGTTGCATCGGAACAGCCGTGCACGGTGGCATACTTTAATGGTGCCAAGACGTAAATGACAGAATCATGGCAATTCAGAACCTGAATCATTATAAAACAAAACAAGAATTAGTAGAATGTAACATTCACAAGATACTATAAAATCCTTAATCTGACCTTTACGGAAGAATCAATACAATCTGTAGCGTGCTTGACAACTGATGATTTATAAATCCCCTCGATATAAGTTACAGATTGCTTTACTCCGCAGGTATCCTCCATCACGACATCCTTTCCAGGCGAGTTATTCAGTGGAACCTTTTCAGAGAGGTATTCTAAGGCAGTGGATATTTTCCCGAGAAACCAATCACGAACTTGTTCGATCGGAGCAGAAACAGAAGGTATGTCGGGATTTGAAGTTGCAAAAAATGGAGCTGCCTTCGTCAGGGGAACTCTTTCAGATAGTACATCGCTGATGTGGACTAGCAGTTCAAGGTGCTCAAATCGTTCAATAGTTATAACCTACAACAACATTAAGGCTCAGTCGCTCAGAGAAGTAATTAAAAGGAAGCAAAAACTAATTTATCGAAGCTCCTGAGATACACGAACCTGTGATTCTTCACCTTCTCCATCAGCGGGATCGGCCAGAAGAGATACAATGTTAGCGCCATGTTTTTGTAGATAATTCAATTGGTGCGCCTCTTCGTGAGCCTGTGAGAGCACGAATCTGCGACTGTTGCTACGAACAAGCTGCGAATATGAAGGTCAAGTACCATTCTTAATCATTGTTCAACTAAAATGTAGAATTGAATGAGAATTTTGGATATCATTAAAAAAAATGTAATCAGTATGATCTGGTGATTTATTTACTACTTACGACAAAGCTAACCAACCTGCATTGGCGAAAAAGAGGAGACGCAGCCATCGAATGGAGAATTTGACGGCCAAACATCGGCGACCGCAGCAGAATCCTTATGAGTCTTCGGTACCAATTTCTTGTACGTCTGAATGTAGAGAAACAGTAAAAGATCGTAGACATTTGCGCCGGCAGCTACATCGGCGACGAGTGGATCCTGCTTTACGTGGAGGACAGTGGCGAGTGTTTGCAGAACGAGCTCCGCATGATCTAGAGGGATTTGCATAGACTCTGCGAGACAGGCCGAGTCGACACGCTGGCTCAACGATTGAGAAAGGAGCCGCTTCTTGAGGGAGATGAGAGTCTGAGACGGATCCGCAAATGCGAGCTTGGGGATGGGGACGACGCCATAATCGAATAGCTCACGGCTCGGGTATAGGATGAGGGATTCGGAGGTAGGAGTGGAGTTGTCGACGGGATCCACCATTTTCTTCTTCGTGAGAGAGACGGTTTTGCAGTTACAGATCCTGACAAGGGAGGAACAACAGAATTCGGAGGGAGACAAAAAGAGTGGAGGGGTAGTGATTGGGTGCGCGTTTGTCCAGCGTAACCGATCTGATTGGCTGATGGACTTTCAAGTTTGGGCTTGAATCGACTTCCTTAGCTGGAAGCTCCCGAGGCCCACAATAATTAACATAGGAGCAAGAAATAATAGTTCATACTTCACAAGGCTTAATACCAAAATAATTGGGCCAAAAAAAAATACCAAAAAAATGTACAACATTAGGGGCAAAACACAATTTAAGTTGAACTAATTCTAAAATTCAGAAAGGTCAAAATCATATATGGCAATAATTTTGAGGGTACTTTTTTATATGTTGAAAAGTTTAGAGGCAATGTTTCCCTGCAAAACTAGTAATGAAGGTAGGGGTGTCAAAATTTTACTCAACCTGTGGGTGACTCGCCTACGGGTCGTGTTTGAGTCAGAGTTTTTGACCCATGAGTCATTTTGATACGACTCATGGATGACCAGTGACCTGTCTCATTTATATATTATATTAAATCATATACATGTGTCAATCATCAAGAAGCTGAATGTAACCATAACAATTGAAGTTGCTCACTTGATCTCCTCTACGCGGATCGAATGAGTCAGACTGACCCGCGGGTCATGGAGGTTGAACATGTTAGTTTGACCCAACCCTTACCATTCCTGACGGGTCAGATTTGGGTTTCAAAAACTGACGCATACTATTATACGGGTCGTGTTTTGGTTAGAGGGTCTCTGACACGATCCAAGACCGACACGACCCATGATCCAAGGCTAATGTCAAAGTAGTCAAGCTTTATTAAGTAGAAATTATGTGAGCTCGAGTATAACGAGTCAAGTTCCTATTTTGATATGTTTGAATCAATTATTCTTAATCAGATTTAGAAAGAATTCAGGTTAAACTTAAGTATTACGTATTTTCCAATTAAACATAATAGTTGTGAATTTTTTGCTTATCCAGGTTCTCCACTTTGCCATGCTTTTAACAAGTGAATTGAATCATTTTCTATCATTTACCTATTTTTTATAATTTCCTTCTTATCATCACACTATAAAGTCTTTTATGCCATACCTTATTGCTAGTTTTAAGTTATGGGCTTAGTTGCCTTTACCACTAGAAGGAAACTTCATAACCGAGGACTAAAGATGTTACCATATAAACCAATATCCTCACCTTCAAAACGTGGAAGTTCAAAAGGGTCAAAAGTCACCATTAAAGGAGTATATATCGATTATACCAATTAATAAATGGATAAATGCAAATTGGAGATACTTATATATAATTAATAGGAAATTGGTCAACCATTAAATAAATGAAAATTTAACCATTTCCATAGATCGTAGACGAAATCAACAATTCCCTATAATAGAAATGCAAGATTAGGCACACCGTACCTCTTCAGTTTAGGGTGTTGTTAACCTACCACCTGCTTAATCATTCATTACCCACGGCTTATTTATTAAACTATTTTTTATATATGAAAATAGACAGAATTTTTTTCTAATAATATGATATTTTTTTACTAATATGTATGTCAATTATTAGTCTATACTATGTACATACGTGTAATTACACAGTAGTAACACCACATTCGATTTTTGTTTAGCAACTTGAAGATTAAGGAATAATAAATAAATTTGTTATTAGACAATATTACATATGAAGAAAATTAAGAAGGGGGCAGATGCTAAATTAAAAAAAAGGTCAACTATGTAAATAATAATAAAAGGGTGGTGATTTGCGAATATATTTATTTGAATTAGTTAGAAGAAGTTGATAGTTGATACATTGAACTTGATCAGTTAGTTGTATGTTCTCGCTATTTATTAGGCTATATTCCTTTTTTTCATTATAATAATTAATAAGGCATGACATTTATTATGTCTGTCTGTTCAATTGCAGCAATTAGACAATATATTTAGAGGAAGAATGAAGGTGTTTTGCTTTCTAGTTTAATCCATGGGGAAATTTAGGGTTTATATATATATAATTTTTCACCAAAATATACCTCAATTAATAAGCAAATACAAAAATGTCATCGGTTTGCAAATAAATATGAATTTATACATATCTGTGACTCCCATTCGCGGGTGGAAAAGCCTCGGGTGAGAGTCGCGGGTATATATTTTTATACGAATGGGAGTCGTGAGTATATATTTTTATTTTACCGTCAGTTCCACCCACGACTCCCATTCACGGGTGGAACTGTACCGTTATTTCCACCGCGACTCTCAGTCGCGGGTGACACTTCTAAACCTCACACCGGAGCCGTAAGTTCTTGATCATCTCATCGCCATATTTTTTATACTCACGACTATCATTTGTGGGTGGAAAAGTCACCCGCAAATGAGAGTCGCGGGTAAGTATAGATTCGTATTTATTTGTAAACCGAGGAGATTTTGGTATTTGCTTATTAATTGAGGTATATTTTGGTGAAATTGTTTTATATATACAAGAGTTTAATACCAAATAGCTACCCGAACTTTGAATTTTCAAAAATGACTACCTAAACTTTGACATATGGGGCAAATAGCTACCTTCGTTAAATTGTCTGTTAAATATGAATGGAAAATGACGTGGCAACACATGATTGATTAGGCAGATACGGCGCTTGTGGATGCAGGTTTCAAAGGAACCCCGTTTACATGGACGAACAACAGGGAAGGAGATCAGAGGATCAGTGAGCGACTCGACAGGGCTTTGGTGAATGCAGAGTTAATAGGCAGATATCCGTCTCTAAGAGTAATGCATAAACTACTACTAGGGTCGGACCATTGTCCATTAGTGATACATCTGGAGCCGGAGCCGAGGAGGGGTCGGCAGTGGTTCAGATTTGAAGAGGCGTGGTTGGAGAGGAATGGGTGTGAAGAAGTGATTAAGGCAACATGGAGATCGAGGAATGCGCAAGGTGGATCGGCGCATATAAATGCGAACCTCGGCAGGTGTAGATCGAAGTTGATAACTTGGAGCAAGGAAAATAGGGTGAATTACAAAAGAAGAATTGAGAAGCTCCAAGGCGAGTTAGCTCAGATTCAAGGACTGCCTGGTCGGGCAAGAAACAAGCAAGAAGAAACACGAATCAAGGCACTAATGGATGAGGCATGGAAACATGAGGAAGAGTTCTGGCGTCAAAAATCAAGAGTGCAGTGGCTCAAGGGAGGGGACAGAAATACGAGATTCTTCCATCAAGCCACAGTTCAAAGGCGAAGGGGGAATCAAATTAAAAGACTTCAGAGACCAGATGGGACATGGACAGAGGAGGAACACCAGATTAAGGAGGTGTGTGGGAAGTACTTCAGGGAAATCTTCACGTCGGAGGGGTGCAGGGGTATAGAAGAACAAATGGATGGGGTGCCCAGTATGATAACAGCGCAGATGAACACAACACTGACAAGGAGAGTGAGCCTGGATGAGGTCAAAACTGCGGTGTTTCAGCTGGGGGCGAATAAGGCACCGGGTCCAGACGGTTTTCCAGGGATTTTCTATCATCGCTTCTGGGACATGCTTGGGCAAGATGTTTACCATTCGGTAAATTCTTTCTTTGAATCGAATAATTTATCTTCCAGTTATTGTTACACTGACATTGTGCTTATTCCCAAAGTGCCTAACCCGATTAATCCCATGCAATTTAGACCGATTAGCTTGTGCAACTTCAATTACAAAATAATATCCAAAGTACTTGCTAATAGATTGAAGCCAATACTCCCAAACATTATAACTCCGTTCCAAAGTGCGTTTGTCTCTGGCAGGTTCATCCATGATAACATTCTTATAGCACACGAGGTCTTCCACCACATGAGAACGAACAAGAGTGCAAACAGGGAAGAGTGTGCAATAAAGCTGGACATGAACAAGGCATACGATAGAGTTGAGTGGAACTTTGTGATGGGGGCGTTAAGGGCTCTGGGATTCTCTGAAAGGTGGTGCAAATGGATGGAGGAATGCATGACACGGGTCCAATACAGTGTGGTTGTCAACGGGGAGAAGACACCAAGGTTCAGACCGACTCGGGGCCTAAGACAAGGTGATCCCCTCTCCCCTTACCTCTTCATTATTGTTGCGGATATATTATCACGTCGGATTTGCAAGGCGGTGGAGGAAAGGCGGATAGAGGGAATCAGAATGAGAAGCACCTGCCCGGAAATACACCACCTCCTATTTGCGGATGATTCCATATTTTTCATAAAGGCAAATGAGAGGAATGCGAGGGGATTGCGGAAAATACTCGAGAGGTATGGCAAGGCATCGGGGCAAAGTGTGAATTTACAAAAGTCATGTATACAGTTTGGGGCCAATGTGAAGGAAGAGACCAAAGAACTGATCAAAGGGGTAATTGGGATAGAGGCGGTCGAAGATGCGGGGAACTACCTAGGAATTCCGACTAATTGGGGGCGTTCGAAAAGAAGTGCCCTAAGCTACCTAAGGGATAGAGTGATGCGGAAATTACATGGTTGGAAAACGCTCTTCCTAAATAAGGCCGGGAAGGAAGTTCTGATAAAGGCAGTGATAACTGCAATTCCAATGTATGTAATGACTCTATTCAAGTTACCTAAGACGTGGTGTGAGGAAATAGCTCGTCTAATTGCACGGTTTTGGTGGAATGGGCGAGATGAGAGAAGGAGCATGCATTGGGTGAGTTGGAAGAAATTATCCATGCCGAAACATTTGGGAGGATTGGGTTTCAGGAATCTGTGTGACTTCAACAAGGCGATGCTCACAAAAACGGCATCGCGACTTAACGACAATCCAAATGCGTTATGGGGACAATTGATGAAAGGGTTGTACTATCCGAGGTGCGATTTGAAGGAGGCGAAGAGGGGGGCAAGACCCTCATGGGCTTGGAGTAGCATATTGCAAGGTCGAGACATAATGCAACAACACGGGATGTGGCAAGTCGGAAATGGAAAAAGCATCCACATTTTCCATGACCGGTGGGTACCAGGGAGACCGAACCAGAGGCTAGAGCGGCGAGAGGAGGGCGCGGTGGATGGTAACATGAGGGTGAGTCAGATCATCAATTCGGGGTGCCGAGCATGGGACCTCTAGCCGATACAAACTGAGATTTCGGAGATGGATCGGAGCGCGATCAATACGATCTATCTTGGGAGAATAGAAGGGGAGGATAGGTGGATATGGCCGGAGTCGAGAGGAGGGAAGGTCACGCCCAAGATGGTTTATAGAAAATTGAGAGAGGTGGGTCGGGGAGCCGCACAGGCCGAAGATGGGGGTCAGGACCAAACGAGTAGGAGACCCGAACCACCATGGAGGGAATTGTGGCAGAGCCGATCCACACCAAAGGTAAAAACCTTTTTATGGCAGGCATGTCACAATGCAATACCGGTCTTCAAGATGTTGGTGCAGCGCGGTATAGGCGTGACATCGAGATGTTCGTTTTGCACGGAGGAGGAGGATGTGAACCACGCGTTGTTCGAGTGTGCTTGGGCGAGGCGGGTGTGGTTAGGTGGAATGGGATTGAGATGGGACCATATGGAGGAGGAGACTCGTACGGAATGGCTCCATCATATCATGCGCATGGAAATTGAAGGGGGTCCGGATGGAGAGAAGAACCGACTGCGAGCGGAGTGCCTCACGTGGGAAACATGGAAGGAACGATGTCGCGCAGTATACGAGGGGACCGACCCGATGCCAAATAAGGTGATCGAGGCAGCACGAGATCTAACCGATGAGTGTTGGAGGGTGACCCGAGACGAACCGATTGCTCCGGGACCGAATGGGCACCTTCGACAACCAAGATGAAGGCGACCAGGTATAGGGACGATTAAGCTCAATTGTGATGGAGCGTGGGACCCAAAAACAGGAAAGGCGGGTACCGGTGTTGTGGCGAGGGATTGGCGCGGAAAAGTAATAGCCGGGCGGAACACTTCCGGGAGGGACGGGAGTGCCATCATGACGGAGGCGAGAGCAATTTTACAAGCGGTGGAACTAGCCTTGTATAATAAATGGACTCATGTAATTATAGAGTCGGACGCTAAAGAACTAATACAGGGTCTAGAGAAGCCGGATGAAGAGTGTCGATGGGAGATTAACCACATTATCAAGGATATTCTAAATGCGGCACGAAGAATCCCGATCGTCAAATGGGAATTTGTTCGAAGAAGCGCAAATAGATGCGCAAACTGGATTGCACGGAAATCCAGACAGGGGATGTGTCCGATTAACTGGACGTTAATACATCCTCCTTCTTTTATTTCTATCTGTATTTTGGACATTACGGGATCAGAGTTTGAATGAAATTTGAATTTCTTTTGTAAAAAAAAAAATATATATATAAGCTAATTTTGTTAGACGCTTTATCAATTTATATTCTTTGGGCTGATATCAACATTGGACTGTTTGACCAAAAAAAAAACAAAAAAACATTGGACTGCTTTTAATAAGTGAAACCCTCTTTGAACTTTGGGTGAATCTGAATTTTGAAAACGGATAAAATTTTAGGGGAAGGTAAAATGACCCTTTTAAAACTTAGCTTAATTTAACCCTAATCTTTTTTATTACTTTTCTTTTTTTCAGGTATCTGTCAGTCATTATTTTAGAAGTGGTTGGAGTAAACAAATGTGGAGAATTGGCGGGGGCCGGTCCATGGTGGACCCTTCCCATTCCTACTCAAAAAGCCATTCCTTTTTTATTTTAATATTTGTATTATTATTTAATAACAATAATTTAAGTATTTTTATCAATTAAATAATTATTTAATAAAATCCAAACGGGTCCCACTCACAACTCCTCCCCCTCCCTCTCGTAGTCGAAAAAGACCTGTCCATTGGTCCACGGCCTTACCTGCTGAAACCCAAAGTCAGACAGCTGCTCGCAACATAGGAGGCTGTCGGGACATTACTACCCCTGAATTTACTTAGCACCACAATTTTGTGGTATAAATATATGGGAAAAAAAAATTAAATGTACTATATTTGTATAAATTTTTCGTTGCATTAATATTCGTTAGGATGGTAAATGCACTTTCGATCTCTGTAAAAAATATTCGTTAATATTTAAATTTATAAAATTAACTAAATATTTTTCAAAATTTCATAACTAAAATCTATTAACTTATACTAATGTTAGAACGGAATCTAAGATCGATTGAAACTCAACCAGGGAGTTTCTGACCTGAGTCTCGACCCAGATCAGATTGCCCAAGAGTGAAGACTAAGGCAAGGGGATCCTGATTGGTGCTCAGTTTGTCTTGAACCAATTGGGCTCCAATCTGTCAAGGCTCAATTCAGCCACAATTAGTTTGTTGTCCAATTGAACCCTAGTCACCTGAGTCCCCCCCTCCCCCCTTGGGCAACTTTTGGTCTGGGTAAGGACTCAGGTACCCCTGGGTTGCTCCCCAATTGAGTTTTGATAGAGTCGTGACTCAACACTAACATTACTAGAGTTTATTTGTGAGTTTGTAACATTTAAAAAAATATTTACTTAAATTAATAAAGTATTTAACAATATTTTTTTATGGAGGATTGATCAGATATGTTACATTATTCAAAATATTGTTTAAAAGTAAAACCCAATGTGCAAATATATATGTTTGTTTATATAGAGGGAAAATGTTATACTTCTACTATTTCTTTGTACCGTCTAAAATCTTGAAAAATGTATTTATTAGTCCTATTAAATCTAATTATTTATGTTATTTTTACTTAAACACAAAGAAAATAATGACTATTATATTCTTCTTACTTATAAAAAGTTTCAAAAATTATTTTTATTTTATTTTTCAAATGTAGGACCAAAGTAGATATGATGTTTCTTAAATGAAGCCTTGAATCTACATTATTGCTATATATAACTCATAAATGCTGACCAAATGACATCGATAATAAGGATCAATTTATTATGTGTATTTTTGTTCTTCTTATAATGTCATCACCTTATTTATGTATCTTTAACCTTAATTATCCTGACACATAATTGCTTAATCTATCTAGGTAGGATGATAGGGCGCATACAAATTAAAATCCTTTAAGTAGCTCAGCTTTTATTTATTTAACAATATATATACGTAAATTCCCCCCTCACCCAAAAACTTAAACAAAATTGTTTGACTTCAAGCCAAGTCCACGACAATATTTTGAGGGAAATAGTTGATGAGTAGCATGTAATATAATACTATTAAGAAACTCAAATCGAGTTATTAATTGACTTGGAATTAAATAGATTGGTTATATATATATATATATATATATATATATATATATATATATTTGTAAATTAACCTTTAAAATGTCAACTTTAAAAACATTCTTATGATCATATTTTGATAAATAAAAAGATTATACATGTACACTTATGATTAAAACATTAGGAATTATTACTATGATTAAAAAGATAAGAAAATACTAATTACTTTAATGTTTATTAATAATTATTGACATGTATCATAAAACTATAAAACTCAAGTTCGAAGTATTAATTAGTATCGTATTAATAATACTAAAGATTCATTTGTGTTATTATTGATTATTTTGTATAAATAAATACACTTAGTTTTACATTGCATATATACTATTGAAACATATATAATAATCATTAATTACAATTAAAGAAACAAATATTAATATTTTTAAGAGTTTAAAAATTAATAAATAATAAATAAGCTTTTTATATATACACATATTTCTATTCTATATATGTATTTTATTACAAGGTAAGAAGCTTGAGCAAGCAAGGAAGTCATTCTAGGTCTTCCTAAGGAAAGGGTTTCTTAGTAATTAACATGAGAGAGAGAGAGAGAGAGAGAGATGAATATAATTTATATATTGAAGAAGAGAAGAGAAGGGAGAACCGCTTTCTCTGAAGTCTCTGGTTTACAGAAAGTCTTCTGTTTCTTCCTTGAGGAGGAAAAGCAGAGAGAGAGAGAAGAAGAAGAAGATGATAAGATGATCAAGAGATGTCATGAACATGAAGAGAGTCTTTGTCCATATGTTATTTCATCCTAAATTCAATTCCAATTTTACCCTCAAATCTTATACAAACACCGACTGCTCTCTCTCTTTATAAGCTCTCTTCTTCTGGTTCCGAGGTTGTGTCTGTGAAAAGAAGCTGGAAATTACAAGGAAATGATCTTCAACACCAGAAAAAGAACAAAGCAAAGGAGACTAATAATACTGCTTCGAGTTCCAGCTTACCATCATTAATGGGATTTTCAAAAGCTTACGACCATCGTCAAGACGCCGAAGAAGCAGCAGTTATCTTCGATATGAACCAGCAACATCAGCAGCAGCAGCTCAGAGGAGGAGGTCCTTCTAATTTCATGGCGGCTACAAACAACAGTAGTAAAGCCACAGATCACCAAATCAACAGTCAACATCATCCTCAGCAATACCAGACTATGCAAGATCAGTCTGGCCCTCATCATCACCTGATGATGCAGCAGCCATCAGCATCATCTTCCTCCATCCCAGGAAGTTTCATGTAATTATTTTTATTTTTATTTTAAATCTCAACATCAACTATCTATAAAACCCCACTGCAAAACCAAAGCTCTTATTTTCAACACAACATGCATATTTTCAGTGCTTCATCAGATTTGTCAATTATATATAGACTGTATTCTTGCTTCATCATCACCATCTCTTTTGCTGCAGAATCAACAAAGATAGCACGGGAGCATATGACTTGGGAGAGTTGGATCAAGCCCTCTTTCTCTACTTTGACGGCCATGACCCTTCCTCCTCCTCCCACTCAACTCATCATCTTCAAGATCAACAACAACGACGTACTCTCTCTCTCTCTCTCTCTATCTATCTCTCATAGCAAAAGCATGTCCAACTGAAAAATCTGGTCTGGTCGTACCTTTTCTTGCTTGCTCGACCGGGTGGTCCAACTTACTTACAAACAGAAATCAAGGAGGTTTCAATTTTCCAGAAAATATTTTGACTCCTTCTTCTGTCTACCACTGAAAAAGGGTGTACGAATTGCAGGGAATACTGTATTTCCCTTCTCATTTTTCTTTTCTGTTTCCATACAAATGCGCATAATCGATTTTCCCTGAAGAAACAAGTCTCGTACGTGTTTATGCTCCCGTCTTCTTCCTTTCCATGATTATTTGCAGAAACAAACTAAAACCCCATCTCTCTCTCTCTCTAATGAACAAGCTTGGTATGGGTTTGAGTAATAATGACAGTGTGGGTTTTAACTACGTGGGCAGTGAACTCTTCTTCTAGCGTGAGGCCTCCGACTCTCAACATCTTCCCTTCTCAGCCGATGCACGTCGAGCCATCCCCCACGGTATTACTCTAAGTCTACTATTTAGTTCTTCTTGAAAAAACATTTCACTGTTGGTCACTACTCCTGCCTTACAGAACTCCCCATCGACTAGTGGTTCCAAAAGGCCACCCGAACCATCCATGGATCAGTTTGTTATTAATTCAAGAACTGGTGTTGGTGCTGCATCTAACGCCGAGGCACCCACTAAACCCATCAAGGTTCGTTTTTTATAATATATAGATATCAAACAATTAACAGAAGGTGGTATTTATATGATGATCATCATCGATTTGACAGAGAGAAGGGACTCGCAAAGGTACTACATCGAGTTCGGAACAAGATGGTCCAAACACACCCGACCCTAAGGTGACTAAATGGCTATGTTGTGTTTTATAAAACAATCTTATAATTAAGTTTCTGAAACATCTAACGGATGTTGAGCTTTCGATGTAGACATTAAGGAGGCTCGCCCAAAATCGGGAAGCGGCTAGGAAAAGCAGGCTCAGGAAAAAGGTCAAGCCTTCCAAAACAATATTTATATTTATACACTGAGTTTATTCGGGATGAAACGAGTTAACTCTTCCAAACTTCTCTTGGGTAACGTAAATGCAGGCATATGTTCAAAACCTAGAGTCGAGTCGGATCAAGCTAACCCAGTTAGAGCAAGAACTACAAAGGGCTAGGGGTCAAGTAAGATATTTTCTCTTATTCAAGAAAAGGGGAACAAGGAACATGATATGTTAAAATTGGGAGACCATGACATCAAAATCGGCGTTGAAGATAATTATTTCAATCAAAAATCATATCGAATTTTAAGTATATTCTTCTTCTGTAGATTAAAACTGTGTATGATCGGAAAATATGATAATTCAGGGTATTCTCGTCGGAGGAGGAATGATGGGAGGAGAGCAAGGACTTCCGGTCAATATGAACAGCATTAGCTCCGGTCAGTACACTTTGACACACCAATAACTAATCCACCACCATGCATTATATATTGTAATTTGCCCTAGTTATTTTATTGAGGCATCCATTACTTTTATATCTAATGATGACCCAATGTATATAATACATATAGATGCAGCAGTGTTCAACATGGAGTATACGCGGTGGACAGAAGACCACCACCGCCTCATGTGTGAGCTGAGGGCGGCGGTGCAAGAGCATTTGCCTGAGAATGAGCTCCGTCTGTTTGTGGATAACTGTTTGGCCCACTACGACGAGATCGTCACTCTCAAGAGTATGGTTGCTAAGTCCGATGTTTTTCACATCGTTTCCGGAATGTGGAAGACTCCTGCTGAGAGGTGTTTCATGTGGATGGGTGGTTTTCGCCCTTCAGAACTCATCAAGGTATGTAAATATAGTACAAACCCTAACCATTTATTATAATATATAGTCTACGTTCAACTTTTAAACATGGGTCATATCATTTAATGTGATTAGGGATTAGCTAGCGTACTCCATCATAAATGTTTCCAATTTTTTTCTACTTTCCAAGAGGAGCAAGTGATAATTTGGTTGAATTGGACAAGGCAGACATTTTTGTCAATGTGATTAATTTGCTGCGCTCTATGCTCCCGTAAAAGATGATTTTTTGCTACTAATGTTTGGATACATTTGGAAAATTCCTTTGATTTTTGGCTTTTAAAATTTATTTCCTTAATGATAAAGAAATAAATTTTCAAAACCAAACAATAAGATAAAGATTATTGTTGAAACATAATCAGATATTATGGTCAAAGTCACATTTTACCCATATGTATATATTAATTGTATATGTAACTTGAGGAAATGCTTGCTTGAGTATACTCATATCAATAAGTTGGTTCGTTTGTGCATATTAAGGAATGACGAAAGCTAGCATCTTCAAGTTTTCCACTAAAGGCTCGAGTTAGGTTCTATTGCTTCTAAAGTGATGTTTGTTACTACCAAATATATCTTAGGTAAATTATAGCATTATATTGAATGCATGGACCATTGTACGAGATAAATATTTAAAAAAAAAAAGTAAAATCAATATAAAATAAGAATAAACGATTAAACGTGTTATGTCTGGTTTACATTGGATTTTTATTAATTCACTGAATGTGAAAAATTGCTCAACCCAGTCTTTTTGTTGATACTATATAATATTTTGGACAATTTTCACCTTACAAATTAATTTTTATGACACTATCGAACCCCGATTTATGAATTTAAGCACCTTGTCAATAACTAATATTTTTTTCAGAAATACCATTACTATTAGCTTTGTCCCATTTAACATAAATCTATACTATACCATGTTAGGTGATACTGAATCAGATCGAGCCCCTGACTGAGCAGCAGCTGGTAGGGATATGTGGGTTGCAGCAATCCACCCAAGAAGCAGAAGAAGCGTTATCGCAAGGGCTTGAAGCACTGAATCAGTCTCTCACCGACACCCTAACCTCGGATTCCTTGAGCTGTCCACCCAACATGTCCAACTACATGGGTCAGATGGCCATCGCCATGAATAAGCTCTCGACCATCGAGGGGTTCGTTAGGCAGGTACGTACATATATAGGCATGACTATTACTTATTACCAATATATATAGCTAGCTAGCCTATATAAGACAAACCCTAATACTTGATTCTATTCATTAATTAGATCGAATCAAACACAGAACATATGACTACGTACTTCTGTCGAGAATCTTAGTCGACTAATGTGTGTGGGTCCACTAATGGAATAAGTTGTTCGGTTTTCTTGAGAACCAACCCAACTCATCATCAAACTACTCCATGTGTCAAGTGATTCGAACCCAACTCATCATCAAACTACTCCATGTGTCAAGTGATTCGAAAATGGCTAATTGTTAATATAATATGTTATATTTCTACTTACTTAATTTGCATTTTCCACACACATATTTATACATACGGGAAGAGATCTAATCAAGTGTCATCATAAATTTCATTACTTAGATATGCAATATCTTACTTGTAACACAAAAAATGATATATTGACCATATCCATAATATTTGCACCACAAATGTATTTTATTTTATAGGATGTCCATACTTACGTTGTAATTCTAAGTTTTATGTTTATGTTTCTGATTTTGTAAACCCTACAACAGGCAGATAACCTGAGGCACCAAACGATTCATCGGCTGCAGCATCTCCTAACAACGCGTCAAGCTGCAAGGTGTTTGATAGCCATCGCCGAATATTTCAACCGTCTCCGGGCACTGAGTTCTCTATGGGTGACTCGTCCTCGACAAGATTAATTAATCCACTCTCTAAGAAAGTCTCAATGGACAGTAGCACACAACTTCATCTAGGTTAAGCTTTTTAAACAGCAGGGAAGAGAAAAAGTTCATCTTTTTTTCTCCAGAATATAGTGATTTCAGAGGAAGCAATGATTTGGCGGCCATTGTTGACTGTAGGAAGGTCTGGTTTGTTGAAGAAGGGAAGATGAACCCTTGATGGTTTAGTTTCTGTGTGATAAAGTGTTTCTAACTAGGTAATTGCGGTCTTGGTTTAATTTTAGAGAGGTGAAAAAGCTATTGCAAAGTTGATAACTCCACGACACATCTGTTGAGATATTCTTGCATTTTTATTTAACTTTTTTTTTATTTTTTTTACTTTAAGATTAACTATAGCTACGAGATATATTAGGTTGTCTCATTCACAAATACAGACCCTTCGCCCGTCGCTATGGGAAGGAACCTTGTGGTTAACGACTAACATATATATATATAGTGGCTAACATTTTGTTCAAAATGGTCTCGGTTATTATTTGAAAAATCCCGAACCAAATCGAGGTTCGGACGAGTCGAAGCCAGGACAAATCTGATCATACTAATCCTCGACCGAGCTACTTAGATGGTCTAGAATATACCGTTGGATCACGTTTTCTGGTAGAACTATTTATTGTGCGTTCCGGGTCGGTTTCCTGGATGCTTCAATAACTTGCACAGAAGGAAAGCCTGAGAGTTCCCTTTATTCCCTCTCCGATGATTAAGTTAGTCGGAGGTTCATGGAGTCACGTGTCTAATGTTACGTTAGTTTAGAATGGAGATGGGTGAATATATTTATAACACTCACCCCTAACCTGACCGGAGTTAATCATGACCCTAGTCATCCCAGGTGTCACATGATTAACTGACCCTGGTCATGCTTTGAGTCATGTGTTGTCTGGTGTCTTGTGCATAGTGCATTTGTACCATGTGCACATTGCGTCTCATGTTTTGTGGACCTTTGTCCTTCATGCTTGCGTCCCAATTACCCTCTAGTCTAACCTCGAGACTTGTGCTTGCGTCTCATGTTTTGTGGACCTTTATCCTTCATGCTTGCGTCCCAATTACCCTCTAGTCTAACCTCGAGACTTGTGCTGTGTTTGTGTCGTAGGAAGGAATCTTAAGGGAAGACTGACTTCCAATTAGCACGCCTCTAGGGCGCATCGCTATGGCGCGCCCCTATATTGTAGCATCTAGGGGCTTGGCATGAAGAGTCGTTGGCGTGTTTATAGGGTGATGACGAAAAACATTAAGTGAATAATGTATCCCGGGGATCGTGGTGGGCGCGCCATCCTTAAATGGCTCAAGGGTGACGCCCTCCACTATTTCAAGTTGGGTCGGTCTTCATCCGGGTCATCCAATGATATGCGGACTGATACCCAACAGAATGAATCGAGATGAACTCAAACCTATGTGAGATAGATCTGTTTATGCCAAATATGCCATCAATAATTTTGGTTCGTGTTAGGAGTAATAAATTATGTATGTGTTATCATGTGTATTTAGTATCACAACGTGATTGAATTCTCGTATGTGTCGTGATGTAATACATAAGTACGAACATCCCGTTCATACGTATTCAAATTGTCAGTCCTATCAAGTGAGCAATAGCATATAACTAGCAAAGACAAAGTTTACATAACCACACAATAATTAAGAAATGCATCTCTATAGAGAAGAAGCAGAGTAAATGGATTGAAATTTTGATTCTTTAGAGCATGCTATCTGCTCTTGAAGGCAATCTCTTGAAGAAATTGCTTGGAACCGATGGCAGCTTACTCCGAAACCTGGGATGCCGGAGCCAGAAAAAACCCGCCACGAACGCCACCAGCTTGAACGGAGTGATATAAAGCGCCACAGCTGCTATTAGGCAGAACACTATGAACAGACTAGTCGCCCTCGGGTCCCGCCAACTGAGAAGTGCCTGGAATCGCTCCACTTGAGTCGCCATATCCCCGACCACCGTCTGAATCCTCCCGGCCACACTCCGTAGACGATCGTACCTCATTCGAATCACATCTTGAGCTTTTGATGTAGGAAATGTGTCAAATTCTTCATCCAGTTCGTCTGGATGAACTGCCTCTGCCCAGGAAATCTTAGGGTCCATGTGAGGCGGATGCCGTGGTCGGAACCTGTAGTTCCATAGTCCGATGAGGAACATGTAGAGGAATACGGTTGGGAGGATCAGTTCGGGGTACCAGATCAGTATACCGAACAGAAGGTGAACCAACACCGTCGTCACTGAGTTCTTCCATTGACAGACATCGCCGAGCCACCTGACGTTAGACTAAGACTGTTAATATTAAGATTAATAACTAAATTGTTACTATACTTTTGTATATTTTATAAATTAATATTTAAGACAGATGATTAATCTATAATTTAAAAAATTATTTTATTTTCTAAAAAATAGAAGGAAAATAAAAGGAAAAAAAAGGAAAAATTAATAGAGAAAATATATATTTAAAATATAATTTTTTATCAAAAATATGAAAAAATAAATAAATAATTTTCACATTTTTAATAAAAAATATTATATTAAAAACTCTTATTTTCCATATTTTTTTGTTTTTTAAAGAGACTTTCTAGTATTTTTAAAAAATAATATAATTTCTTAAATTATCTACTAATTATGTGTTATGATGAAATTTTTTGTTCAGATTTAACGGAACAAATACCAAAGACAGCCATTTTTCTCAACTCAGAAAGTATAGCAAAAGTTTAATTTGAAAAAAAAAAAAATTGGATAGCAATTAATAAATTGTCTAAACTCATAATAAGAATTTGAATATGAACCCAAGCTAAGCCTTAACCACTTACCTGGTCATTGAAATTGCACCGGAGAAAAGCGATACGATTCGGAAGAAGTTAGCTTTACTCCTTCGCATGCTCCACATGTGGGAATCGACATCGAGCATATATTCCACGACCTCCTTTCTTAAAGGTGGCTCGGCTCGACTGAGCCGCACTGCAACTATAGTCATCGCTTGGTACCGTAGATTATCAAGTTGGTTAACCGTAAAGGGGTGTATGTAGTGCATTTTGGGGAGTAACGGTTGGCCGTAGAGGTAAATCATGTTTGCCAGCGATAGGCAGGTGAATCGGATGGCTAACTGGAGCTCACCCATTTTCTTCAACCCAGATGGGTGAAGAACGAGTAACGGGTAAGAATGTGTGTAGATTCGATCCGTTTCGAGGGTCGACAGTCGAATCCTCACCTTTCCGATTCTTGCATCGGTCTTAGATCCGCCGCCTAAGTGGCAGTTATCGAAGACTCCCATTGTGATCACCGTGCATGGATCGTAGACCTCCCAAGTGTATTGTTCGTTCCATTTCGGACTGAAGCTGTCGAGTATCGTTCTTGTCCGAACCCACTTCTGGCCGTACTTGGCTACGCAGTATGCGTCGGTGGTTCCTCGGCCTTCCTTGGTCTTCATCGGAAGAAGCCCTTGTGCACTCAGGATGCCTACTTCTAGTATTCCGATGGGTTGCTTCCAAAGCTGACGAGCGGTTGGCCGTTGATCGCTTATATACATGGTCGATTCATCTAGAACATGGTATGCACCCTCCAGACAACCTCGTACGTGGATCCTGCTCGAGAACTTGAGCTCGTTCCTCTTGTCTGCTTCCAATACACCGAACCCGAACTTCTCGAGGTTGAACCATCGAGGAAGGACTGGTCGGTGATCGAGCCGCCGCTCGAACACAGTGAGCGGAACCACTAATCGTCCCATCACCTCGTCTTTCCCTGCCCCGACTTTGTTCTCAACTGTAAGCACGAGCTTTTCCTCAAACGGCTCAGCAGCCACAAACACAAGATCCTCGTTCCAAAACGGGTTTGTGGTTTTGGTAGGGCAGAGCTTGGTTTTCAGTATCTGGTTACCAACTTGCGCTTTAACCGCAACCTGTGGCAGCTGTGTTCGGTCATTCGGCTCGACATCATGAGCTTCAATGACATTCAACCGTAAATACCAAAGTTTAGGTGAAACGTAGACCTTTGATCGGATACTATAAACTCCTTCTCCGTGAACCGTGGCTGCATCCGAGTGCCACGCCTCAGGGAAGGCTTCATCGGCTTGAGTCCCCATCCAGACTGCAACCATGACTTCTCCCCTAACCTTGCCGTCTCCTCTCCGGTCCTCTAACCTGTACCACTGCGGGGCGAGTGGACTATCGGGTGGAACCCTAGTCGGAACTTCATTCATGTCGAAAACCACCTTCCCTATGTAATCATCTCTTGACACCATGTCCTTGTCCCTCACGTACACTTCGAGAAAGGAAGACTGGATCTTCTCCTTGGAGAAGGCAAAGACCTGGTTCCATTCTGGGTTTAACTTGTTCTCGAAGTGCTGCGTCTTTCCCTTGTAGTTCCCGAGCTTTACCTCCACGTAAGGGTCGCAGCTGCCCGTCACTGGGTTCGGCGGAAGGTCCTTCGCTTTGACCACCCTTACGTAGAGGTAGAACATCTGCTCGACGAGGTCGTAAGTGCTGGTTGCTCTTTCGCTGCTTATCCAACCACCACCACCACGGACACCGCCGTGAGGCCATCTCTCCCCGAGCTTGGGCTTGGTGTCTTTCAGCTTATAGTCCTCTTGCGGTTTAGGAGGGGGTTGGGAACTCATTGCTGCTGCTCTTTGATCAGTCTCAAGCTAAAAAAACAAGACAGATAGACTGTTAATAACAATGGAAGAGTGATGCAATCTATATATGGTAAAGGAATGGAGAAGAGACTGATAGGATTGTATATTGTATCTAATATTTGATGATCCTCACCTTCTTTTTTAACTACTAAACTGTAAAATTCTGCTGCCTGGTTAAAGTTGGTGCGTGATATGAGATAATCTTTCCGAGTTGACATGCAAGAAGCTTTTCAGATTCCAAGGTATTTGTTGAAACTCAAGAAGTTATAGCAGTCTTCTAGCTAGTTTATGAAGCTAGCTTAGAGTTGAGAAGACAAAGATGGTCTTTTAGACTTGAATGTTAAGCTACTTGGAATATGATCATTAGCTTTTCCATATGCCTTCCTTAACTTTGTTAATCAACTTTTGTGACACTCACCTTCAAAGAGAATATGATTCTTAGAAGTTAGAACAGACAGATGTATGCTTTTAGTGCATTGAATACAGGAAGACTTTACAATTTACAGCATAGAAATTCGAGGTAAACCCTAAAGCAGATTAGAGTGGTGTAAAAAGCAAAGCAAGTAGCAGAAAGCTTAAGGGCATAAGATCTTACTTAAAAAGAGATGTTTTTTTAAGCCATTCTACATTGTTCTCCATCTTTATTCCATCTCTTTAAACTAATTAAATGCACTTCTGTTGGTTGGTATCTTTCATCTTTTGATTTCTGGAATGCTTCTCCTAGAAGCTCCTGTGAGTCATGTCTTCATTGTGTAGGAAGACCTGGAAAACAGAGCTCGATTCGGATCAAAGAAAAGCAAAAATTCATATACGTGAAATATTCCAAAAAACCGTTTTTCTGTCATTTTGGTTATGATTTCGAATCATGTTTTGATGATAAAACATGATCATGAATCTATTTGATGGGTTTTTCCGCTTTACTATATATCGATCAAAAGAGTTTTATTTATATATGTGATGATGATATACGCATGCCCCAGTGTGAGTGTCAACAATGGCGGACACTGGTCATGATTGCAGTCACTACTGCATATCCTTAAACTATACATTGATGAAGAATATGAAAGTAATTGTGGGGAAACTTACCTTGTAAATCGGTCTGGTTTAGGGTGGGTAATGGGGTCCTTCGTGGCCGGAAGAGACGACGGAACTGCTCGGTTTGCAAGTTAACCGACTCTTTCAGGATGATACCCAATAATGACCGCAATGTTGAAATCCGTACAATAAATCAGAAACTATTGTTGGCCAAAAAAAATTCAGAAACTATTAAGTTTTATTTTACGTGTGGTGGAAAGGAAATATTTTATTTACCAAATATTTATATTTATAATTATAAACTTCTAAAATTGTTCCTTTTTCTGTATATATATATATATTATTTATTACAGATTTATTTATACAAGTTAGATTAAAAGTATAAAACTAACATATTGCATGAGGAACAAACAACGTATAAATAGTTTTATACTTTATTAACATCTAAAATATGATTTATAAATTCAATAATACTATAGTACATATATTTTTCTTATTATAATAATGATTTGCAGCAATTGGCGACCAAATATAATTATCTTTTATACCAACATCGTGATATTCCAAAGAGAACTGGTGAAGGGTTATTGGTGGGGATAAGCTCATATTACTTTATATTATTTTTAATTTTTTATCTATTAAATAAATAAAATCATCTGCTATCTCAATCAAAAGTGATTAATTGGTCAACTAAGCTACCCAATATTGACTTGACCTTTTCTATCATAAGCAAATTGGCTGCCTTCGGATTTTAGTCTCACGAGCCTGATTGAGATGTCGGCGCGCTAGAATTAAGTCATAATTCTCTATTTTTTTTAAGGGATTCAAAGTGAAGAATTAAACTATTTAGAAATAAGCGCTCTCAACCCATAGCACACTGTCGGTAGTTGATCCAATCAATTTAAATAAATGAAATTTTTTACTGAGTAATTAATATATATTATAGACGCATTTTTCTTATATTTTGTGATATATATATAGATCATTTAGTAGAAACATATTGATAAGGAAGGTAAATGTAAGTATTATTAGATTTTTTTTTTCATCCAATAATTAACATATCCATATTGACATAATAGATGCAAGTAATTGCGATACCGCTACCTTATTATTAAATACAACCACTGCCAAACTCTTATCCGAATGAAAATCTCTGGTCAAAGCCAATGCCATTTCTGACTTTCCCCTTGAATATCTCAGTTACGTAAGCTTCTGTATGTATCGATCAACTTATATATATATATACTTACATTACATACAATCTTGATTATATATCTACGTTCTACACACCATACACAAGAGCAACAAAAATGGCTTCTACAACAATCTTCTCTACTATCTTCTTCTCCTTGCTCCTCTTCATCTCCCCTTCCATCTCTGAACTCTGCAACCCTAAGGACAAGAAAGTCCTCCTCCAAATAAAGAAATCCTTCGGTGACCCTTACATGTTGGCCTCCTGGAAATCTGATTCCGACTGCTGCAACTGGTACTGCGTCACTTGCGACTCCACCACCCACCGCATTAACTCTCTAACGATCTTCGACGGAGAACTCTCCGGACAGATTCCGGCTGACATTGGAAACTTACCCTACCTTACCATGCTGGACCTTAACCGTCTCTCTAACGTGACCGGTCCAATCCAACCCGCCATAGCCAAGCTGACCAACCTCAACTTCCTACGACTAAGCTACTTAAACCTCTCTGGTTCCATCCCAAGCTCCCTGAGCAGCCTCAAGAAACTCACATTCTTAGACGTGTCCCACAACGACCTCACCGGTTCAATCCCGACATCTCTGTCTTTGCTTCAGAACCTCGACGCTCTTCATTTGGACCACAATTTCCTCACCGGAGTGATCCCACCATCGTTCGGAAACTTCACAGGCAAGGTTCCATCCCTCTACCTTTCCAACAACAAGCTCTCCGGGACCGTTCCTTCGTCTCTAAGCAACATCGACTTTGACACCATCGACTTGTCTTCTAACAGCCTACAAGGCGATGCGTCGATGTTGTTTGGACCGGGCAAGACCACTCAGACAGTGGATATTTCTCGAAACATGTTCAACTTTAACTTGTCAATCGTTACGTTCCCAACCAGTTTGACGAATCTTGATTTGAGCCATAACGCGATATATGGGAGCATTCCTGCAGAGATGACGAAGTTGGCTAATTTGCAGGCGTTGGATGTGAGTTATAACAAGTTGTGTGGTCAAATTCCGGTTGGTGGGAAACTTCAGAGCTTCGATTCAAGTTCATACTCAAATAACTTGTGCTTGTGCGGTGCGCCGCTTGCCACCTGCTAGTGATGTGGACAGGAGTTTCGTTATATATATATATATATTGCTAAATGAGTTTAAAAACTATAGTTACTTCTTCTACGAGTGTAGGAAGATAGACAAATATGTCAATTGGACACGTAAAAGAAGAGATGAATAAGAGTTAACAAATAAATAAATAAAAAGTGTTATATTTATTGTTGAAGTATAAATCGTTTTCAAACAATTATGCACCATACATACAACAATCTTACCTCCTCCTATCACCAATTTGTTTTAAGATGGAATCCAAGTTGTATAATGTGGTTGGTGTTTGGGTGTGGCTCGACTAGGGCCGGCAATGGTGCGGTGAAAAATTCATAACCATGGTTATAACCGTTACTGTTTAATATGGTTAACCGTACCATTATGGTGCGGTACGGTTATGGTGATGAATTTTCTACTCATAATGGTTATGGTATTTGAGTTATACCCATGGTTATAACCATGGTTATTATATAAATATAATATTTATTTATTATTAATAAACTAATATATATTAAATAATGAAAGTTATAGTGTATACAGGTAATAAATAACCATGATGTTAATTTTATATATTTTTATTGTTGACAATATAGATTTATCTATTTTTTTAAATAAAATTTTCGATCTTTTATTATATTACATGTGTGAAATAAATATGGGTATACGGGTAAAACCATGGTTAATAACCACGGTTATTTTAATGGTTATGGTATTGAAAATTGTACCCGTAATAGTTATGGTTATGGTATGTGGTTTAAAAATATGGTATGGTTATGGTATTTGTCTCTCCGCCTCGGCGCCTCCAGTCTTCTTCGTCCAGGTTCGTCTTCTTCGTCCAGGTTCGTCTTCTTCGTCGTTGAAAACCCTAAGTCTTAATTCTTTGACAATGTGACTCGTGAATCCACCACGAGTCTTCCCAGTGAAGCACCCAAAGAGATCAAACTCCTCTTCCTTTTTATATCTAGAGGAGGTGAAGAATCTGTTGTCTTTGGATTTGGCAACCGAGGAAGAGGAAGAATAAACAATTAAGTCACGCATGGATAGAGTTGTTAATTGGAAAATGCAGATTTGCATTCAATTGTTAATTGGATAGAGTCTGATTAAGTGATTAGTTGTTGTCTTGCTAGTGGCTAGTGCTAGATTGCTCTAATTTGGTTCAATTTGGCATTCAATTGACAAAGATAACTATATTTCATACGCGAAAAGGATATAATAGTTAACTGACAAAGATAATTCTTCAAAATGCATTTTTCCGTATTTTTTTTTAATAACGAGGACAAGGCTTAGTCAAGAAAAACTGGGCTCGTGAAAAATCTTTTTCTTTTGTTTTCCTTGTTTCATCTGTAATCAATTTGTTTGTTTTTTCTTATGTATTCCTTATTATCAACGAACCTATGTATCTCATGACGTATCAGTAGAATGTCTAGAGCTGTGAAAACATGCATATTTGTTATTACTAATCATCATAATCAGCTAAATGCATATTGAATTATGAATATACTGTGTGGTTCCTCCCTTCATGCTATCAGTTAATATAGTTTTCAATTGATGACTGCATGCTGATTGGTTATTATCTTTTGTGTAGTGCTCAAGCGGGTCCTATAACATGTGGAAAGCCAATTCTAAGATCAAACACTACGTCTCTCTGTGTGGCCTACTTCCAGAAATCTCTAAAGGATGTGACAAGAGCATTGAGGAAAGCAGGGCTTAACGTATCTTCATCTAGTAAACTTGCCCCTAGGTTCTACATCATTGTGTCATAGTTCGTACATCAAATTCATGCAAATAGAAGAGCTGCTGCAGAGAGAGCTATTTAGAAGAGCTGCTGCAAATAGAAGAGTTGCTGTTTAGGTGAAAGTCAGAGGTGCATTTGCCTATCAATATTGAGGAGTTGTTGATAAATGATCTTTACCATGTTTGAGATTCACATATAAGAATAGAAGGTTCAAGGCACAAGTTCGGTCTGCAGTAACACATAGTAAAAGTAGAGTTAATTTTGTCTCGACTCAGCACTGAAGTTAATCCATGTTGGATTTATGTTTGTAATTTGTATTGAAATCTCAGTTGGATGCAATTGAAACCTCAATTTTTTTTTTTTTATTATGGTATGAACAGCTTTGGCCGAACCGGTTCAGAACAGGTACGGTAAATCGGCCAAAATCTGGAGCGGCCAAAAACTGGAGCAGTAAACCGTACCGGTTTTAAAATGTGGTAAATGTTCGGTTCTGAACCGGTTCGGGGCCGAACCGGTTCATGCCCAGCCCTAGTCATACCCGTACCATAACCTAACCATCGACAGCCCTAGGCTCGACCCCGATATATTAAAATTTAACATGGTATCAGAGTCTGGTTCCATTTGACGGTGTTGAGTTGTTTCCCGTTATGGGTACCCGATGTGGGTTTGTTGTGTCATGATTACTCTGTATATCAGAGTGTGGGTCGGGCTTGGACGTGAGATGGAATTTATTGAGTCTCAACCCGTCTTAGTTAAAAGTGTCTGTTCTTTGCCTTAGAGCTTTCATGGTGAGTGGGAATGTTGAAGTATATACTGTTGCTCAACCCCGATATTAAAATTTATAGTCATAATATCAACATTTATGAGACAAACACACATTTTTATACTTGAAATGTTTTATTTAGATGAATTATGTATAATTAAATTTTAAAATAATAGTAAAAAAGTATGATTTAAAAGTATTTAAGGCAAAATATGAACGTGATTAAAATTGACCAAGATCAATAGAGGAAATACATATAGGAAAATGTTTATATTTATGTAATAATTTTTTTCATACTTTTCCCGTTAGTATATATATACATAATTTAGTTGTAATGTAACCAAAAGCAATTGACAATGGTTGTGTTTCATGATAAAACAAACGAGAACTGCCCATATGACTTGTTGATAGTTTGAAAAGAGTATGTCCCTTTAGGTTATAGATGCATGGGATAGTATTTAATGGTGCCCATTTTGGGAACTCATTGACCATATGCTATGTCGAGAGTCACTAATTCATGCTATCTTCTTGAAAAACTCCAAACTAAATTAACTAGATCGTCAATTTATAAGTCCAAATCGTGACATTTAGCACGTATAGCTTAATCGATTTGTAAATTTATAGTTACGGAACATTTAGTATACTCTTAAAATATATTAATATTCTCGTCTAAACTAATACTCACACCGTAAAATATTTAAGACGTACTCAATTTGCATTTACATTTTAATACACAAAAACTAAACTTCCCTATAAATATAACCTTCGCACTGCTCTCCTTACACACCCCTAACCAGAGAGACAGATTTAACAATGTCGTTACAATATTTATTCTGTCTAATCCTCACGATCCTCTTCTTCTCCATCCTCCCATGGCCTTCCATGGCAGAAGAAAGATGCCACCCAAAAGACAAGCAAGCGCTTCTCGAAATCAAGAAAACCCTTAACAACAATGAAACCTCTACCTTCATCTCATGGAATACAGACACCGACTGCTGCACCGAATGGAACTTCATCGTCTGCAGTACCGTCACTAACCGCGTGGTGTACCTCGAGCTCATCAGAGACCCTAAACTCCGAGGGAAAATCCCAGACGCCATAGGCGATCTCCTTCACCTACGGTTTCTGTTACTCCACAACCTCCCTAACCTCTCCGGCCCGATCCCATCCTCCATCGCCAACCTCAAACGTCTCAACCACCTCCATATCAGCCGTCTCAACCTTTCCGGCCCCATTCCTTGCTTCCTAGGTCAACTCAAGAACCTTACTTTTCTCGAGTTATCGTTTAACAGCCTCATCGGCACGATCCCAAGGTCCCTTTCCTCGATCCCGCGCCTCAGATACCTTGCCCTAGATCATAACAACCTTAGAGGAACTATTCCCTCTTCACTGTCAAACCTAGGAGATAAATACTTGTTTCTCTTACTGTCTCACAACCGTCTCTCCGGCACCATCCCTGCCTCATTCAAGTACATCGACCTGGGGGGAATCGATGTGTCGCGAAACGATCTCGGGGGAGATATATCGATGTTGTTCGGACCTAACAAGACGACACAAGGCTTGGATTTGTCGTGGAACAGATTCGAGTTCAACATGTCGAACCTGCATGTGCACTCTAGCTTGACTGCTCTGGATCTGAGCCATAATAGGGTTTATGGGAGTATTCCGAAGAAGATGGTTGATTTGGAGTTGATGAGGTTGGATGTGAGTTATAACAGGCTGTGTGGTCAGATTCCTCAAGGGGGGAGTCTTCAGAAGTTTCACTTCTCTTCCTACTTCCATAATAAGTGTCTATGTGGTGCACCTCTCAGAGTAACTACCTGCGAAAATGGTACGACTATGTGACGGTGGCCGGAGAATCAACAGCGAATCCTCAAGAACTGTAGAATAATCTAGTAACCTATGGCTTGGATAGATCCTCATTCTGTTGTCTTCTTCTTTAATCATTTTGTTCAATGTTACAAATTGAAGAAGCAACAAAATAATTTTCGCTTTCAGAACTTTATGCAGTACCCAAGAGATAGCCAACAACATGCAGGCTCTACACAGTACTCTTGCAGGTTATCAACAACTTCAGTTTGATTAACAAACTTTAATCACCAAATGTTAGTACATTACTAAAACAGCTAAAACGGACATTCATATCTTTGGACATATATTGTCTATGGTTCCAAAATTTGAGACTGCTCTAACTTCTTTTTTTGGAATGGGCTAGTATTGGCGACGCTAAGCCCATCCCGCTACGAAATGTCCGTAGTTTCCTGTCCGGGCTTCGATGGAGTTTTTATCCCTTGAACAACCAGCGCAAGCATTGTCCCCGTCAACGTAACCCCAACGACAGCCTAGAGTTGAGAGACTTCCCAAGAACACTTAGGGGGATTCAAACTCGTGACCCTGGAGCCAAACCACTTGGGAGTCAGCGCTCTCAACCACTAGATCACAACTGCCGGTGGTAGATTGCTCTAACTCGGATAAATAAATATAATCTTCAGTTAGTTAGTCAATGGGCGATCTAAAATGATGAATTTTACATTATGTCATATATAAGTCAAGAGATGGCCGAGTTGCATGGAAGAAGTATCTATTCCTGGCCCAAACATATTCTACTACACGTAACATGAACACAAAGCTCTGCACTAGGGTTTCTACACAAAATCCCTGGTGCTCCTTTTCACTAGGTCCCTCACCTCACCGGCCTCCTCCAAATACCTTTTAAACAGTAGGTGTATATTCGCTATGACTGGGAGGGGAAAGCGGCACGGTGGAAGGTGGCCCTTGGTTCTCGTTTGTCCTGGTATGGCTATAACCAGAATGAGAGATGGCAACCATACCATGAAGAGTATCAAGGTTTCCTGGAGAAGACTGTCCATTTGTTTGATAGAAGTGATGTTCTTGTTGTACATGCTTATCCCTTTTCCGGTACTCATTATTAATTAAAAAACTAGATATATCGTCGAACTTAATACTTTCCTTCCCGTACAATGGAGTAGTAATTAAATGCTCATACGTATCGGACAAAGAATTTAACAAAAGTAATGCTTCATCTTCATCATCTATTTCAATCTCTGAACATCTGAACAGTTACAACCAAATCTGAACAGTCTGGTATGGCACATTTGAGTGGAGGGGGTGATTGTTGAAAAATAGTCACCCAAGGACAAGAAGAGCAGACCACGTTTCTTAATTGTCAAGCCACGCACTTTCTCCAAAGTAGCAGCCCACTTTCATGCAAGGAGCGGCCCACGTTTTGCATGATGTTGAAGAGAACTCCTCCTATAAAAGGAGAGTTCTGATCTGCATATGGAAGTGTGTGATGGGTGGAGAGTAGAAGAGTGAGTGATTGAGTGAATTTGTAAGGTTTTGGAAATTTTGCAACAAATTCTATCAAATAAGCTCCAGTGGACGTAGGCAATTTGTCGAACCACTTTAAAATCGTTTTGTGTAATTTCCTGTGAGGTTTGGTGAAGTATAACAATTCCAATGTTCTTTCAAGATTAAAACCTTATATTATATAAGCCTAATCCAAACATACCATTCAAAAACTATGAGCATTTTTGCTTCTGATTAACAATAAAACTAACGACCAGATTTTAGTGTGGTCCTGTAATTGGACCATATTGATCATCATTATGATTAAGTATGACGATTTTGTTTTATCGAAGATGTCATGTAGTCTGTATTGGCCACTAAATACGTATACCATTATCAAGTTGATTAGCAGGATATTAAAGTCAGGGACTGTGTGGTCTTGTAGGTCCATAATGATCATGACAACAATGACATGATTTAGTACATTATCTCTTTTAATTAGAACCACCAATGATATTAATAAAATATCTGAAAAAACAAAAATTGTCCTATTCTTCTTCAACTTATTTATTGTCAAGAATAATGCATCATTGCATTATTAGCTTTGTAAACATTCATGGACCAACAAATTCTTGTGTGGTAACACACAAAATGGAGCATTTAGGGTAAGTCGTTCTTTCCTTGGGTGGTTTTGTTATTCCATATCATAGCTTTTAATAGTCCAAATGGCAATTACCACGCGCAGTGGTGGTCTATTGGTTAAAAATGTTGATTTCCACGTTGTTTGACTCTAGGGTTATGAGATTGAATTCCCCAAATGCAAGAATAAATTTTGGCTATCTAACGGGTCGGTATCTCAATCACAGACTGCTGATGATGAGGCTATGTTGACGGGGTCGGTGCAAAGCGTTCGAGATAAGTGATCGAGACACTTATCTCAAAATAAAATGCAATCAACAATTTCTTATTCAATGTAATTTCATTCTCAACCTTCCTACACCCAAACTGATGTCTGCTTCAGACACCACACCCATCAATCATTTGGACCCCAAACTTAACATACTTTTTACTTTTACCACAATTCTTACCATAAGTTTTAACTTCACCCTTTTAGGATCGACTGGACCTTCATCCAAGGTCGGGTTATTATTGTCGGACTCACACAAGTTCAAATGTAAACCATCAACTTTCCAGCCTGATAGAATTCGAACGCCGGGCCGGAAAACAAACGAGCGAATGCGCCATCGCTCCCGAATACCCCGTCACCATCTTTATATCCATCTTCTCGTCATCCTTAACCCTCCATTCAAAGCATTGAATCAGTGCTCCGATCGTTGTGTGCATCACGATCGCTGCATGTGCCAGTCCTATGCAGGCTCGCCGCCCGCTCCCAAAAGGCAGGAACCTAAAATCCTGCCCCTTTAGCTCCATTTCTCCGGCCTGACCATGGTGGTCAGCCGCATTTCCGTCTCCAAACCTTTCCGGAATAAAACTCTCTGGATCGTGCCATGTGTGGGGGTCGTGCATGATCGCGTAGGCATTGATTAGGATCTTGGTCCCGGCCTTAACATCATAGCCGCTGATCTGACAGTCGGTGTTGCACTTACGGCGGAGCAGTGGACCAGGATTATGCAGACGGAGTGTCTCCTTCAGGATGGCCTGAAGGTAAGGGAGATTAGGGATGTCGGATTCGTTGATCAGTCTTGTTGACCCAACGGTAGCGTCAATCTCCTCCCTCAGCTTGCCGAGTACGTCGGGGTGGTTGAAGAGCTCCACCATGGCCCACTGGATGGTTGCTGAAGTGGTGTCCACGCCAGCTATCAGAAGATCCTTCACCGATAATTAACGAAAGATGTAATCTTTCATGCATAAATATATATGTATATACAAATATATATATATGTATATGAGTTTTTCTCCAATTAGATTAAATTAGACGACGACTCACAAGGAAGAAATGCTTGATTTGGTCTCTGGTGAGTTTAATCTCAGCATTATCATCTCTATATGTCTCCAACAAGATATCCATCACGTCCTTCTCTTCTTCCTCATCTGATTTACTGCAGAACTCCACCTTCTCATCGTACTCCTTGATTATCTGTTCCAACAATCTATCGAACCTCTTAAGCGCCATCCTCAGCCTCTTGCCATTTCCAAACAGATCAATGTATTTCAAAGGACCGTGAACCTCTGCGAAGCTCAGCTTCGAACTTGCTGCCATCATGTCGTTCACTATCTCCCTTATCTCTTTGGGTTGGTTAGGGTTTTGGGCGTACCTCTTGCTTGTTGCCATCCGGCAAAGCATGTTGTTTGTAAGGGTTGTGAACTCCTTGCTCAGGTCGCACGGTTCGTTATCCCGAGAGAGACTCACCAAGGAGTCGAGAAGCTTCATCGTCTCTTCCTCGCGTATGTTGGAGAATCGTTCGAGCTGTGGACCTGCAAATAGTGACGAACACAAGATGCCGATGAATGGGTGCGCCGCCACTTTGTAGAATCAAACTTAAAAAGAAAATATGCAAATTTTTAATATATATCTATAAACATAAACCCTTATTTATGTGTGTCGTTCATACCTGCAAATAGCTTGGTCATGCAAAGCTTCTTCATGAACCTCCAATAGGGTCCGTAAGGTGCATTCACGAACTCGGCGTCCTCGTAGATGTTGTAGTGCGAGGGAGCGAACACGAACTTCGACGCAAACTCCACATCGTTAGTTTTCAAGATCTGTCTCGCGGTGTCGAGATCGGATGCAACCAAGAAATGGGATGAACCAATACGAATCTGCATGAGGGGACCGTATTTCCGAGCTAGGGTTTCTAATGATTTGGGTAGTATGGAGCTGAGGAGGTGGTAGTGGCCGAGGATTGGCAGGGATGGAGGGCTCGGGGGCTGCCGGAGCTTTGTTCGGAACTTCATTAATGGCCTTTTAGTGAAGAGATAATGCAATGTGAGGGTGGAAAGTAGAAAAATGATGACAGAAAAATAGGGTTTGGCATCAATGGAGATTTCCATTTTTTACTTGGAGTGTTATGGAAGAAGGTTTGTATTGTCTGGTTCAATCCTTGAAATAAGGGATGGTATATATAGATAGTATTACGAGTTATTCACATTTGATGTTTACACAATAAAAATTAAATCTTGGCAATATTTTTAGCTAGTAAATAATCACCCTTGTAATACATAAGACTGATCTATGTATCAGGGTTCGACATTTTAATTAAATGCCAACTCTAATTAAATCAGAATATCATTGTGTTGAAATGGTCCATGATTTTGATAACGATTTCTCCTTTCATTTTCCTCCGTGGTCCTAGAATACCTAACACAGTAGTCATAGCTAGGCAAAGATGTTGATCTTAATGGCATATGTGTATAATATAGAATAAGACTTTATTGAGCATATAAAACAATGTAGCTTAAATTATAAATTAATACTAAATTTTGGAGTGGACCAATAAGATCATTTATATATATATATATTAATTAATTTGGCTAAGAGACATAATATGATGAAGTAAATTGAAAATTTTCATTTAATTTGATTGGCTCAACACTAGTATATGTTACAAGTAGATGTGTGACATCACATTTTTGCTTAATTAGGTGGGCATGTTCAAATTATTCCAAAATTCTTCATTCAATCTTGAAAATTATTTAATTTTAGCTTAATTTATAACTTATTTCTCTTTCAAAAAAATAATTGTTAACATGTTTTTTTCTTCACAAACTTAGTTCTCTATTTTTTTTAATTGTATATTTGTTAAAAAAAGCTTTATTAATAAGTTTGATATTTTCCCCCAATTTTATTAAAAAAAACATTTTATATAAATTATATCATAATCATTAAAAATATTATTAAATGTGTTTTTAATATAGTTATATGTTTGACAAAAAGCTTTAAGTTATTTTTAAAATTAATATAATGAAATTTCAAATATATTATTTGTTCATCTCCTTTTGTCCATTATTAAAATACAGTATACTTTTTAAGTAATCTAAAAGTTCTTAATATTAACAACACAAAAATATATATATTCAAAATACTAATAATTGATATATATATATATATAGATATATAATCACAACATTATTAAGGTATCACTATATAATAATAATAGTAATTAATATTTAGTATTATTATTATTTTTCTCAACATGTGTAATTAATTATAATATTAATGTATAAATGCTTTCATTATATATAATTGTATTATGATATTTGGTTATTAAATTAATTGTCAACCAATTATTCAATAATTATTTCTTTTTACCTAAATACCTAATTTATGTTGAACAATTCACTTTATAATTATTATTTTTTACATACATCCATCATCTACTTTTAATTATTTTTTTCTCTTAAATATAGTCCATGTCATAATTATTTTGTGAAACGACAAATAGTAAAGTGGTATAATATTAATACATATTAAAGTGATATTATAATAATTATGATAGTAATAACAATATTTTAGATTAAAAACAATTTGATATTATTTTTTATAACTAATTCAGTTATAATTTATATCTATTAATTTGATTATAATTACAATTGTGACAAATAAATTTTTTGATGCATTTTCTCAATGCTAATGTTAAATTAACCTATTTTAATATATCAATGTCCAGTATACAATTCTTATTGACATGTCATATAAGTCACTTTAAAAACCTCTAAATATACTCATTCATTTTAAAGATAAGTTACAAAACTTTAATCATTTTTATTTATCTAACATGTATGTTTATGATTTTGGCTTATTATAAACAATTTAAACTCTATAATAGTAAAAAAAAAATTGTAATTTATATTTATTTAAAGATTAAATAAATCTTATAATATATATTATAAAAAAACAAAATTAAATTTACTTTTACTCCGCTAAATGCAGATCAACTTTTTTTTTAATCAGAAATACCGCTTTACTTTATGAAATAAAACGTCGTGACACGAGGTCACGGAAATTCGTACATCATATCATTAGCTACTAAACATACAAATGGTAGTGGTGGTTTTTCGACTCAATCATTAAGACGCACTCCCATTCTCACTGGCTTTGCTATCCAATTTGCACATTCGTTGCTCGTCCTTGGAATAGCTCACCATTGCACTTGCTCGACTTGTCTTGCAAGTGCTCGGATGTTCGGTATTATTGTTGATAGTCTTCAATGTTTCGGCCCCTCCATTATTTGTTGATGAACCACTTGTGAGTCTGTTTCTATAATGATGCTTTGTCATCCCGCTTCAATTGCTAAACATACTCCTTCATGTATTGCCAATGCCTCCATTATTTCTATGCGAAACAACTAACTAGTTATATATATAATTCTGCTATATTAAATCAGATAATGACACGTATCCAGTACTTATTAAATTAGATGTAATAGGGACAATAAGCTCAGTCCCATTGTGACCATTGAGTTAGCATGGGTTAGCATATCAAATTACAGACAAAGGATATGAAATCTAACATCATCTGTTTCAACTTTGAACAACGAAGGAAGAAACAACAGCTTATTTTCTTGCAAAATTTCTCACTGGGTTACAGCTGCTTTTACATAGATGTACTGAAATGAATTCAATATACCTGGGTATATCTGCCTACTGATCTTATGCTAAGACCTTCAGCAAAGTTGTGTTAAACAGGTGTAAATTTCATACCGGTCCATTGACCGAGCTTCAGCTAGATGTTGAAAGCAAATGAATTTAGAAGTGAGCTTCACAGAAAAATAAGACTACCCGACTGATCGAACCTCCAAGACGAAGTGTTGATCAGCGCATTGAGAGCAAAGTGCGTACCCTTTTCTCCCTCTCGGCTTTTCTTGCAGATGGTGTCCTCTTGAGCTTGTCTAGTTCATCCATTACCTCCTTCTCGACCGTATGAATCTCAGCGAGAAGCTTTTTCTGTGGTGTCATGAATTCTGAGTCATCAGGGCTTGGCTTGTTGACAACTGTCTGCAAAATCTTTGAAATTTTGTGCATGGATGGAGGACAGGGCTTCTCCTTCTTCTGAGAAGATGAAAAACTAGGAGTAGCAAAAGAAGCATCGTTTTCATAAGCAGAAGCGCGTTGTCTTTGTGGTAGAGGAGTCTCAAGAGTTGTTTGCTCTTGTCCATAATCATTCCGATGACCCTCTGTCTCTCCAAGGCGACTTCTTCTCCTTTGCATGGCCTTAATTTAAGAAAAGACCCGGATAGATTACAACATTGCTCAAACATATAAAGTTATTTGCATAAGATGATGCATAACAAATTTCATTTGGCAATGAATGAAAAAAAAAATGCAGGTGTAAAACGCAGTTCTCAACAATGGTATTCTGCAAATGACATTATCAGTATGAGTGAAGACTACCATGACTAAGTATGGCGACTGAGTTTTACCAGACACTTTCAACAGAAGGGCTACTAAATCAAGTACTAACTGGACCAGACATGGTTAGTATTAGATGTGGAGAATACAATTGGGTCTACTCCATTACATTACAAGAATGTATGCTTGAGATTTGAATTATAGCCCAAATCTAGAATTCAACCATCAACCATTAGAAAGACACAATATCTCCTATTTTCTATGTTTTGTTAACCAAATCATTTATATGAAGCAAGAGTAACTGTGCAGGGCTCAAAGACAGGTTACAAAGACTCAAAAATGACCATTTGCAAATGACAGCTCGAGAGAACACTATTATGTGAAGTTTGTCAATCATTTCAACGGAAAGGCTAACTAAATCAAGCACAAAATTAAATAGACGAGATACGAAAACCACAGATCACGAAAATCCATTACTGAGTGGCAGCTCAAGCATAAACCTAGATAATCTAGCTGGTTCAGAGAAGATTACGATGTATATACCATTGAAATATGGGTGATGTCACGAAGGGGAGTTCTTGGATACCAAGATGGTAACAAGCTGTTCGTGGGACGTCCTCTCCCTCGCCCTCTTGCCACAACAGTTCCACTCATTGGTGTGTTCTCTCTCCCTACCACGGTGGTTGCATAGAGGTTCCTTCCTCTCCTACGAACAGTGATCGGGGTCCATCCAACCCTGCCCCATCCCCTACCTACTGGAGGCGTAAATTGAGTATCCTCCTCATCTGCTACTAGATTTCCAGGAACGGAAGTCCTGTCACGGCCATCACGTCTACCAATCCCAGCTCTGTCCCATCCAGTACCGAACGCAGGTATCAGTTGAGTTCCTGGTTCATCCGTTAGGGGTATGTCCCGAATCCGAGCAAATGCAGCGGCTAAATCTACTGGCCTTGCAATTCTGTCTCTTGATTCAGGCATCTTTCAGATAACTGATTCATACACAACAAGAAGAATCGAATTACAGCAATCAGCAGATTCGTGCAGAAAAGGACAATGCATACACCCAATTAAACCCAAGAAACTATAGCCAGATGATAAACGGAACTAGAATGAGTTCATGGCGGCGAGGAAGATTACCTCTACTGGTTTCTCGTTGTCAGGGAAGGTCTCTGTTGCAGCATCTGTTGCATTTGTGTTAATTTTTGAAGAAAAAGAGAGCTGTGCTGTGTGTGCGTGGGAGGGAGAAGAGATTGGCGAATATTCAAACGAAAGTATTGGGCGGTCTTAGAACGAAACTGAAGCCGATTTCAAAATGTTTCAAAGTTGGGGGGAGTTCACGTTTACCGTTGGATTATATTATCATTGATCCAACGGCATATTGATCATTTTTAATTTTAATTTATTTTTCTCTATTTTTTCGATTTCGATTTTCTTTGACGTTGTATTCCGTAAGAAGTTGACTAAAAAAATGTGCCTAAATACGTAGTATGTGACTGTCACAAACATTACTAGTTAACAGATATTAAAATATAGTGAAAATAACAATATATTCTTAAATATATGAGTAGATTAAATTTATTCACTCTTAAGTATACCACATACACAAATTGATACCACATGCTCGATGAGAATAGAACCCAATATAATCCATACCACATAAGGGCAATTAGGTTGATAAATGTTATTTTTTATTCAAATTACAATATTTAATTTTACTTTGTTAGTTCAGTATGTGTATTACATGTGACTATATATGAAATGGAGTATAAAAAATGTCATCTACTAAAATCAAAGCACATGTCGTCTAATGTTACGCTATTAATAAGAGATGACATAAAAAAATGGACAATAAATTAATCGTATAATTAATTAGTCATATTTTGAAACATTTTGAAACGTAAATAATCATTTAATAATGTCAAAATTATTAAGTAACCAAAATGTAACATGGTTTTGCAATTAAGTGTAATTAGGATTGTATTGAAACTTAAAAAAAATCCAAAATATATCTCAATATAAAAGTAAATACAAAAATATCCTCAATTTTGAAAAAAAAAATATATATCAAAGTATACTACCCGCGAATGGTATTCGCGGGTGAATATAAAAAACATCACCCACAAATGACATTCGCGGGTTAAAAATAATTTTTTATCTATTTCTCTATCTGTTGCTCCCAGTGACTTATCGGTGCAGAGAAAAACGCATGAGTTGATGATGCAGGAGTTGTAGAGCAAAAGTATGGTCAGTAATGGTGCTGACAATAATTGTTGCTCTCGTTTTTTTTTTTTGGCCAGCATTGCTCTCGGTAATTCATGAGTTGATATGCATGAGAGAATGTCATTCGCATGAAAGTCTGCCCAGTAACTCAACAAGTTCATTTTTCCAGCACCAACTTCCACCCGTGAATGACATTCGCATTTGAATTTTTTTAGGGCACACGCGAATGTCATTCACGGATATGCTTTTTCAGTATATCCATCTGCAAATAACATTCTCAGATAGGTATACTTTGGTACATTTTTTTCAAAATGAGAATATTTCGGTATTTATTTTTATATTGATATATATTTCGGTAAAAGATTCGAAACTTGAAGGGTCCTAAATCCTAATGACATAAACACAAAAACAACCCTAGCTATATGCTTAGAGTTGCAATCTTCCCTCAACCATAATGAGAGGATAATGAAACTAACCAAATTTATAAACCCTAGATGTGTCCTAAAGAATCAAATGCAAACACAAAATCAATGAACAAACATTATCAAAGCCAAAAATCAAGAAGAGAAGCAGCAACCACCCTGCGTGGCTCGCTTCTCCTCGTGCCCAGGAACTATGATCCTCGTCCCCTTAAGAAGATTGGTATTGATGTCGGCCTCATCGCCTCCGTCGAGGGTCTTCTTGCTAATAACCCTATAAATCTCGGTCAGAACCGTAAAAAATGCAGTCTCGACATTGGTGGCCTCTAGAGCAGATGTCTCCATGAAGAAGAGGTTCTCTCTATGGGCAAAATCTTGAGCATCTTCCATCGGAACCGCTCGTAGATTCGTCAGGTCAGATTTGTTACCAACGAGCATGATCACGATGCTCTTGTCGGCGTGGCAACGAAGTTCATCTAGCCACCTCGTCATGTGTTCGAATGACTGGCGTTTCGCCATATCGTACACTAGCATTGCCCCGACAGCACCTCTGTAGTATGCACTTGTCACAGCTCGATACCTAATACGAAGCAAAACGACGTCAATGTTGATAAACTCGATTCATGATCATACAAATCGAGCAACTCATAAATAAGAGTTAATAACCAAATAACAAACCGAACTTTGAGGAAAAACCAAACAGCAGACTGAACTTTTTTTGTTAACAAACAACAAACCAAACTTTAGAAATTTAGCAAACAACAAACTTACCTCAAATTTTCTTTACGTTTGAATGAATTTTTCAATGTTTGAGGGAGTTATTAAGTCGTAATAATCTTTTCTTAAAATAATTCAACTAATGTTGACTTAATAACTACCTCAAACATTGAAAAATTCATTCAAACATAATAAAAATTTGAGGTAGATTTGTTGATATGATCAATTCCAAAAGTTTGGTTTGTTATTTGTCAACAAAAAAAAAATCGTTTTTTTATTTGGTTTTTCTTCAAAGTTCGTTTTTTTTTTATTTTTATTAAGCCCATAAATAATGTAGACGAACCTTTCTTGACCTGCGGTGTCCCATATTTGAGCCTTGACCGTTTTCTGATCAATCACCAGTGTTTTTGTCTGAAACTCGACGCCGATCGTTGCCTTCGTTTCTGTGTTGAATTCATTCCTGGCAAATCTACCCAGAAGCTGAGACTTCCCTACCGCTGAATCTCCAATCAACACGACTTTGAAAACGTAATCGATCTTCTGATTATAATCTCCATATAAATTGGACATTATCACAAAACCTACTCCCCCCTCCAATCTCAAAACTAGGGCATCAACAGTTCCGGTACCCTTGTCGGATCATCAATTGCGTCAGGCATTTCAACAGACGATATTCATGTCGGATGACATAACATTCATTGTCCGAAGACGAAATCTCTTAACAATCGGCATATGAAAATGGAGATTTGTCAAAAAAAAGTTGAGTAGTTTTTTTCAGTTGTAGAGAGATGGAAGAACGGCCAATAATAATATGGTTCCCGATTATTGGGCTACTATAACTATATTTTCGTTCGAGGGAAAAATAAAATAAAAAATGGTGAACAATGGGATGTAACCGACACATGATACCATTACACCATTTATAATGTTTTTCATTTACTCATATATATTAATTTGATATTTTTAACATTTTTTATATGAATTAGAGTTTTTTTCTACACCACACCTTGTCATACCCCGTCCCACATCATATAGAAATAAGTTATTTGGAACTCATATAACCATAGATGTACTATTCAAGTCCAATAGAAATTCCTCATTTTCTGAGCCCAAGTCAGGATAACAGACTCAGTTAGGTTGGGTTGAGCTAGTGAGGATAGTCGCTCGGGCTTGAGACGTTACAAATGGTATAAGAGTCGACCCGATACCGTGATCGGAAGTTGAAGGTATGTGCCAACGGGAAAAGATAGTTGGTCAAACCCTGGGAAGGCATCTGAAAAGTATAGTTAGTCAAACCTATAAGGGTATCTGAAAAGTATAGGACTTCCAAGAAACGAATCAACTACCGGATGCAAAGATTCTGAATTGGGACGCGATTTAATGGGGGTAGATTGTGATACCCCGTCCCATATCGGATAAAAATAAATGATTCAGAACTCATATAAGCAGAAATGTACTATTCAAATTCAACATGAATTCCTTATCTTCTTTTAGGGATGACAACAAATTTAGTTAGACTGAGTTGAACTAATGATAACAGTGCTCAGGTTATGCGGTTATGCAGTTAAACACCTATCCATCGATCATGAAGATTTTTTCAAAATTCGATTTTATTGAGACATAGATTTTGTCATTTATGATTGATGGTTGGACGGGGACACAATTGTGGTCAGATATTGTTCTGTCCTGTCCCAGCTACCATAATAACTACCAAACCAATTGGGTAGGGTAGGGTAGGCCAACAAGCAAGAACCTTGAGCACCATCTCTTTAAGGGAATACCAGGGACCTGTCGGTTTCATAAGTGACAACATATCTCACTACTACGATTATTTTATTTGAAAGTTTGATTATCTAATGAATAGATGATAATCATTATGAGAATTTAAATCATTTGTTAATTCATATTTTTACAATAAAACAATGTGACAAATTATTAAAAAAAAGTTTAAATAGCAAATTGTTTGAACACATTCTCACAATCTCCCGTTTCAATTAATAAGTAGATCTTAATGTCTTCCTTTTATGCTTGGAAAAATTAGGATTTCTCAATTAAAAAACAAAAATTAAATTAATATATCCAAACTGATATCATTGTTATATTATCATCATCATCACTAACATAACATCTATGCCCTAACTACTACATTTATTATATATCTGTAGATAGTTTTGGCTAGATTGAAAAAAAGCAGCAAAATCTACTCACTCTAACTTAATCCACATTTCTTCATTATGTACCATCTGATGCAGAAATCAAGCATGTTGATTGGAAGCTACAGTCTTATGCATACTCAAACACTTGCAATTCGCACGACGATCGCTAAGACTCTGCATAAATAAATCCGAAAAAAAATCATAAAAAATAGAATCGACAATGATGCGGTGAAAAAACAAAACCAACAGTTATAACCGTTATTTTTTTTATGGTTAACCGTATTATTATGGTGTGGTGCAATTATGGTGGTAAATTTTCTACCCGTAATGGTTATGGTGATGAATTTTCATGATTAAAACTGTGGTTAATAACCATAGTTATAAATATGGTTATGGTATTAAAATTTAAATATATGGTATGGTTATAATATTTGTCATGCCCTAACATCGTCAACCCTAATAAAAAAATCGTGAAACTAATAGAGCAATATAAGATATGAATAATCTTTTGTTACCTTGAACTCATTCTGCAGATCCTTAATGTAATCAACCGCCAAATCTAACATATCTGATGTGTTAGTTTGCTGCCCAAGGAAACACAAATTTGCGTTAGCTTGCTGTCCAAGGAAACATGAAAATGGTTGGTTTTCTCTATAAGATATATGCATATACCTTGTCCATGTTGGGGACAAGCTCTTGCAGCTTCCTCATTCTTTCACTTATCCGAGTCCTCCTCACCTGAAAATTTTGTAAAAGAAATTTATATCAGATTGTAATTTTACGTAATGATATATCGAAAGCGTGATGATTACCCTCTCGGCGATGCTTCGAGGGTGAGTAGCGCAACCACGCTTAGCTCGGATCTTACAAGGCACAGACTCCTGAAGCTGAAGAAATTTTTCCATGGCAGACATATCGGATGAAGTTCGGGGTAAGCTCATCGTACGGTGGGATATCAGCGGATGACCATTCCCAATATCTCCATTCTGCAGGTAAATAAATAATCACACAAGTAAAAATAAATACAAACTGAATTTACAATGAATTTACTGTTACCATGCTAGTATTAAACATCTTGATATCATGATTCTCTTCTTCCCTCTTCAATCCTGCAAAATTCTGAGAGAAATGCAAGGAGTCGCTCCATGAACTGAGGGGAAGTCCAGGACTGGAAAACCGGGAACTGCTGTCGGTCCCAAGATCAGACATAATTCCTAAGGAAGAAGGTTGTCCGGACGAGAAACTAGACTGACCCTTTAACCTGTTCAAAGGCGGCGGACTACTGATTTCTGCGCTGAATCTACTTACACCTCTATAGTTTGAATTTCCCGTACCACGGATCGTACTGTGACCTGCAATTTGTACAGGAAATTGATCGAAACACTCTTATCGTTGATGGGTAATATATAAAGAAACATCTAAAAGAAGCATTTTCTTCAAAAGTTTCATTCCAAAATTAATTAATGATAGAAGAAAACAATGCATTAATTAGGTATTTAAGAAACAAACCATTATGAGATGGGAGCTGAGTGAAGAGATCGGGAGGTGAGCTGCTCTGCCGCATGAGATTGGAACTGACCGACTTGGGTGAATGCTCCGCCGACATTGAATTTGGACTCACCAGCGCCGTCCTATAATAAGACCCGTCCATTGCATAAGAAGACCCCATACCGGAGTTCGACCTCGGGTAATGAGGCGGAAGCGCCGCGTACCCCCTCGGCGAAACCACCGGAGATTCCTCGCCACTGTAATTCATGAACCTTGAAGTGTGGGTTTCCTCAGAAAGAGGTAATAAGCTCGGGGCTGACCGAAAACGCAGTAGCCCAAATGACCCGAGTTGCTCCTGCTGCTGGTTGTCGGAATCCATGGCAAGAATGAACAGCAGCGAATTTTTGTCTGTTCTGCTGAATTATTCTGTGTTGGAAAAAACAGAGGCAGATGCAATAGGGTAGCGGATGCCCTATATATGCTAGAGAACCTCTGTATGTGTGTATGTATATACCCTCCTGTGAAATTCCTTTTCACCCTCGAGAAAATTCTGTGATTTCAGCTTGATTTTCAAGCAGAACAAGATAAGATCTTCACGGAGAAGCTAGACACGACACCCAGAAATCAGGATTGACTAATTCTGAGGCAGGAACCCAACAGAACGGTGAGATGTCTGTCGCCGGTGGTGGTATTTGAGAGGGACAGAGGAGGGGTGTTTTAATGGTAGCTTTGATGGTTCTCACCTGTGAAAGCAGCAAAAAGCGAAGAAGATCTTGCGCACAATGCGCAGAGCGAGAGAGAGGGAAATTTTATTTATCGTTTTTTCCTTTTCGGGGAAGTGACATGATATTTATTTTATGCTTTTTTCTAAATAAATCATGTCTGGTTCTGCCAAAAAAGGAAATTCAATATAGTGCACTAATTAAGTCCACAACTCTTAGAATAACAACTTTAGTTCCTTAACCCGTGAAATAAGACCAACTACTTGAGTACCCAGCTCTGAGCTCCCCCACTAAGCGTGTAAAAAAATATATCATAATTATAGATAATAATTGTAAGCAATATTTTAATTATACTTATAATCGCAATTATTAATCACAGTTTTACTTGTGTAATCATATTAAAAATATTCATATATTATTATAATGCTTGTATATCAAATTTTGATTTTAATCACTTAAATTTCAAACACTCTAATTTCAATATATGGTTTATAAATCAAATCACAAATCATTGGTATACTTGGGTTAGTTTAAATATAAATTAATTAAAACTTATATTAAAACCTATATGTTGTTTAAAAAAACATTATATATTTTTTGTAAAAATATTATTCCGTACAACTTATTAATTTGTCTTATTTCATAATTTCTTTGTCAATACATTCTTTTTATTTCCATTGAATCTTAGCGCAATTTTCCAAATAACTTAGTATAGTGCAAAACTTGCATTTTTCTTTGTTAGGATTTAAACCCTAAATTTTTGTATAAACTTTGATCTAATCAAATTATATATGCGCCATAATCTCCCAACAGTGTTGATAATAATATGGAGTGGACTAAGTTGGATCAATTGAAGAAGAATAGATCAGATTTGACCTTTTTAAAAGTTCAAGACTTTATTGGCAATCCCTTCCAAATTGGGGAAGAAAGTAAATATTTTTCCCTCCCCTTTCCTACCCATCCAAGAAATATCCCTTTTTCGGCAACTAATAACTATAGGGAAAGTAGTCCTTTTTCTTTTGGTTGCAAACGGCAAAAAAAGAAGACAGACAACAAATCAACTGTAGAGTTTTGAGGATATAAACAAACCAAACGCAACGGGGTAGTTGAAATAGTATATAGGAATAACTATGTATAACAATGTATAGGTACTCATTCATTTATTATTATCAGCAGACGACCAATTTATTATTTTTCTAAAACATATTTATGAAAGATTCACAACAGATTAGACAATATATATGTAACTTTTATTTTCATATCTTAGATACGAATTCAAGTTTATTTTGTTATGTCGTGGAGTTTGATTAATATGTAATGTTAATTTATGTATTAATGTTCATGTGTCTCCCTGTGCAACCTCACAATTTAGGCTGCACTGTAGTTATGGACGGTGTCTAACAAGAAAATGGATTGGACGGTGCATACGGGCGGCTGAACGATGGTCAACACGGGCGGCTGGACAGTGCAAGCTGAAAACGTGTTGTGCAAGAAAACGTGTTCAAGTTAGTGTTTTGCACTTAGTTATAGTTTTGTCTATATATACTTCTCCATCCATGTATTTTAGATAAGTAAATAGTTGAACAATCATCAATACATTGAAACCGCCGTGGAGGTTGACTCGAAAATGTGTTAACTCGTAAAACTCTCTCACACGTTTTCTCTCTAGCTTTCCAAAATCTCTCTCAATTGTTGTTCTTTTTCATCAGTTTTTGTGTGTGTTGCAAAATCAATCCTAACAGGTTTCATATCATTTCCGGATCGAAAACAGAAATTGACAGATGGGGCAACCCTATTCGTGGCTTGAAACCACCCCTTTAGTACTCAAGTTGAACGGACTAACCCTAAACTGACTGGTGTTATGTAAATATAGGGATAAAAATTATTTAGGTATCTCAGAAATCACGTTTTTACAAATAGGTACCTCATAAAAAATTGTTACTTTCGGGTACTTGAGAAATCATAAATGTATCTATTTTAATATTTCGGTCATGTGTGTATCACACGTGTATAGTATTTAGTTATGTTAAGGTAATTCTACTCTATTTTACTATTTTTTTCATGTATCTCTAAATTATTGTTTTGTTGCAATAATATATATATATATATATATATATAAGTCTATTTTATTGTTGTTTCGACATAGCACCATATCTTCTTCGCCTCAGGCCCTCAGCCTTCGCACCTGATTCTCTTTCGTTAACATGACATCTCTCACTTTATATCCATTCTTTTGTAACACTAAATTTATATTAGTTTCAAATATTTAGGACTATATTATCGTAATATCGTCTTATAGTGTCATTTTATTTTTTATTGTGTTAAATATAAAATTCATAACTTATAATTTGCTAATCAAACTTTTTTTGAAAGCATATTATAAAAGGCAGCTATGTCAAATTTTGTATTACACTTATGTAAAAACTTTTAAAAACTCCCAACTACTTAATATGATTTTAAAATAATCTTAATTTTGATATGAACAAAACTCATAGGCTAAATTTTAGTTTTATTTCCACATTAAAAAAACTTATAAAATATTAAAATCAAATATATGTTTTAGAAATGTCTAAAATTATTTCACTTTGTAATTTTATTTTATTTTTTCAATTTTTGAAACTAGTTTGTGTTAAGTTCAACAGAAAAATGACAAAACAAACTTTTTGTACAATACAAAATTAGAATTTTCAGCTAATAATATATATTTTTTTAAATAATCATTTAGTAAATTACACACCCATGAAATTCAACTACAAAAATCATATTTATTTATTTTTTAAGATTTTCAAACACTGGAATTAATCATGCAAGAGTCAACTGTGCAGTTAACCATTAAAACAAATTAGTCAATAATTAATCATACACATACATGCCACCATTAAGATAATAACGCAGAAAACGGCACAGTTTTAACTGACCGACATGAACGTGCGTTGTGCGTATGTATATATATAGAAATATAGAATGGAATCCAATCTCCCTTTCCTTGTATTAACCAACCCATATCCATATAGAACAAGAATAAAAATAATGGAGTATTATTTCATACCAAAGTGTAATCACTTTTATTAGGGCACCTTACATAATTTAATGACAAGATTCTAATTATCCAATTTAAATAGATTCTTTTAAACCATAATCCACTTTTTTATATCACAGATTTCAATTTTAACATATTCCTAGCATGATTCTTACGTGATTTGAACGTACGCATTTTGATACCATTTATTAATAATGAAAATGCGTATCTTATTCAAAAAAATTATAAATTTATTTTTAAATGAATACTTTCAGTGCACTCTTAAACATATTTCAAAATGTAAAATTCTAAGTTGATAATCACTAAATTAACTTCATAGATATGTTTAGTACATTATCGAATAATTTTATAAAAAAAAGTGCATTTTTTTTCAAAATTTAACAAGTAATATATACAAAAAAAAGGCAAGATAATAACCAAATACAATTTTCCATCACAATTAATTAACAATTTAATCAAAATTAAAAGTTAATAGTCTATACTGACCCTTTTTTAAATAGTTACTTTTAAATATTTATTTTAATATTTCAAATTTTATTTTAGAAAGCGCTAAGTTGACTTCATAGATAAGTTTCGTAGATTATCGAATAAATTCCGAGTTTTTTTATACTATGTGATCTTAGCTTTATCCCTATGATAATGACATTTTCCAGCAGGACGTGAGCATTTTATATGGTATCAAAACGCCAATCCCATGAGAATCAAGTTCCGAATTTAACGTTTCATCAAAGAATAGGATCCCCACACAAATAAGTGAGGTTAATCCTTTCAGGTGAAGAAGTATTTACAATCAAGGTTCTAAACTCTGTAAAATTACAAATTGACCCACAGAAGTTTCACAGTCCTGCCATCTCGACAAAACCAAGATTTTTTCCAATGTTGCGGGGACCGGATCCATCTGAATAACGACAAAAGCAAGTATTAATGATTCCCTCACTTCCTTTCTAAGTAAGCATCACTTAATGATACTCTCTTAATTATTAATTAATAATATTAATGATACTTAAAGTACTGACAGTAACACTATATTCAGTAAGCAAAATAAATAAATAAATAGAGACTGACTGTAGCGAGTGGTCCTGGCTCATTTTTCCATGGGGAAGGCAGGAGGACCACACATGGATGGAGGGATAAAACGGTAAATATACATAATAATAATAAAGATATTTGTTTAATTTAATACGATTTTGCAGAGAGGAACAAGACAAGATCCTGTCACATTCCCATTAGAAAGTATGCTACTGTTTGTGTGGTTACATACTTAGACACGTGACCCAGAAACAAAAGAAAATCAATTCCCCTTATCAAAGTAATAACAACATTTAGGGTAAAACATGACCCAACAGGGTGACCGATCATGCTTTTTACTCAATTAGTAGATGACCGTGATACTATAAGTCAAGTTTGGATATGAAGATTTACCTCCAGTCAACCAATTTTTATATTATATTTAAATAACAGTTTTTTTGGTATGTGCGGATCGAATAGGTTGACCGGACCCGATCCAACAAATCAGTCTCACCCAACTCATTTATTTGACTCAACAACCCCTTTTATTTTTTACGGATCATTTTGACCCATGAATTAACTCACCAACTCGCGGGTCAAATTAGGATTTAAACAATTGACCCATAGTATTACGGGTTATGTTTGGGTCAGGAGTCATGACACGACCTATGACCCGTTATCCACCCCTCGTTACTATATAACACGATATAAATAAGGTGCTTAATTTATATTTAATAAATTTAACACCATAAAACTTCATAATACCCATGATATCACTATCCCTAGCTACATCATATACTACTTAGAAATATATATACATATACACCCATGGCCCCTAATTTGATATCAACCATACTATATATATATATATATAATGAAAATCTAAACTCTCAAAAGATGGGCTCCATTGGGCTTTGATTGAAATCTAACAAGTCATTTTTTAAGCTTTCGTTTTGGGGCCTTCAAGCCTTCTTTCTCTTTTCCTGAAGCATCCAAGTCTACAATGGACCCGCCTGAGCCCGGCCCGTAATCTCCGAACATCATGCTTTCCTGATTCGACCCGAATAACAGATCCGCCGAGCCATCCACGGCCACGGGTGTTGCCACCGTCAGGTCCATTGCTTGGGGAGCAGTCACTTGTTGAGCCGCCGTTTTGCATCTCTTCAATACACGGCCGGTCGGAGCACTGGTGGGGCAGGAGACGGTCCTCCTTCGAGGCGGTGAGCGGCTGTTGGAGCCGGTGAGCAAGCTGTCCTCCATGGTCAGCTCGGCTTCCACTATCGGGGCGTTCAGCTTCTTAGAGACTGCCTCTACACGCTTCGTCAGGTCGATCTTGGCCTGAAAGGCGGTCTTGCGGCAGTTGGTATCCAGGTGGCCGATGCGCATGCAGTTGCTGCAGAGACGCGGGAGACCCTCGTACTTGAACCCGATCCATAGAGACGATCCGTTTCCGACGTCTACGTAAGATCCGGGCAGCAGCGGTTCCTCCGCTTCAATCTCAACCTTCACACGCGCCGAGCACCTTCCGTTCTCAACGTTAACCGTGACATCGACGACCTTCCCGGCGAACTTTCCGACAGAGACGGCGATCTCGTCGTCGTGAAGCTCAGCGGGTAGACCCGTGAGGGAGACCCAGACAGCTACCTTGTTGAAGCGGACCTGCTCGAGGCGAACGGTGCGGGGAAGGGGCTGGAGCATGAGGAGGGATTCCTCAACACAGTAGGGTCCTCCGGCGAGAATGCGGTGGAAGTCGGAGGCGTTATCGAGCTTGAAGACGAAGGTGTTATTGGGGAAGAGGATCATGTCCATCTGGCTGGAGAGCTTCCATGCCTGAGTGAGGTTGTCTTGTGTGGTCTGAGCTTGAGGGACCCACTCGTCGTTGAACTTCCCGACGAGAGAATACTGCCAGTCAGAGGCCATGCGGGACTGGAAGGCCTTGTTGAGCTTAAGCACCAGTCCTGGCCGCACCGGTGGCCGCAGCTTCATCTCGATCGTCATCTGCAGTCGTGTTTTTGGGATTGGGAGGAAGGGCAATTTATTTTCAGCTAAACGTTATAGTCTGTAACTTCTTGTATCTTCAGCTATAAAGAAAGATTTGATTTTGCCATTTTCAGCTTTGCTGACTGCAGGTTACATCAACGTCTTGTACAAGCAAGAGCAACAGAGATTTTGTACCGCCAAAATGTCCTTTCTATTGACGTTCCTTTTGGGGAGTGTTTGGTGTACTTTAAAAGGTGTAATTTATCTAAATTATTTCCATATTTTTTACTAAATATTTTACAGACTTTACTGGATAAACATCATAATTTCTATTATTATTTTACGTTGGAAATTCAAGCGTCACACACTCTTAGGCGGGGGTATCAAAACGGGTCATGGATCGATTCATGAGTCGTGTCGATCTTGGGTCGTGTCAAGAACTTTCAGACCCAAACACGATCCGTGTAATAGTATGAGTCAGTTTTTGAAACTCAAACCTGACCCACGAGTTGGGGGATCAACCCGCGAGTCAGAATGATCTGTCATGAATAATAAGGGTTGAGTTAGAGTGACTTGTTCGACTTTCATGACCCGCGGGTCAATATGGCCCGTTCGATCCACCATTTCAATAAAAACAAAAAGCATACTGAAATATATAAATGAGACGGGTGATGGGTTGACCATGGGTCAAGGTTTCTGATCCAAACTTGACTTGTGTTTTTACGGGTCATCCATGAGTTGTGTCAAAATGATTCATAGGTCAAAAAACCTAATCCACATTGTTGAGTCAGATTTTGACACCCCTAAATGCATGCATTCAAAGGTTAAACTTTCAGAGCTTATATAATTTCAAATTACAGTCTCAATATAGTACTTTTCTAAAAAAATTGATACCTATTCTAAATATTACAATATATTATTATCTTATATATATATCTTACCCGATATTACTTGCAATAATTCAAATCCAACTCAAAAAGTTTTCATAATCACAAACCAAACACGCCCCTTAATTCAGAACTCTACTAGGGTTGAGACCTGCAGAAACTCACCCGATCATGGAGTTTTTACCTGACAGCTCTGTCTCTTTTGCCTTCTTCTTTATGTCAAAATTATATTAACAATTGTAAAAAAAAAAAAATTAAAAAATCTCAAGGGTCGTTTCAACTTTCAACGATCCAATTAGTCTAATTTATTTTCTTTAATGGATTTCAGAAATGCGTTTGCGTTATTATTAATCAAGCCCAGTTAGCAACAAGCCCGGGCATGACTACAAGCTAAATCCTACAAGGGCAATGATGTCATTTCAAGTAAGGGCAAAAACGTCAAAAAAATTTGGACCATTTCTCGATTTATGCGTGTCATCCTTGCGCAGGGGCCATGCTAATCTTCTCTGTATCGTTCCAATTTTATCGGATGTCCCCGAAGGGACGAACTCTTCTGTTCCAAAAACACTTATCAAATCTACATTTTCCTCTGGTGCAGACGATGTGGGATAAAACGACGCTCTTCAGCTTCGTAATGGGCTTTCCTCGACTGCAGGCCCAGTTGGCTCGCGTTTGTTTGGTAATATATAAAGCAGTAGCCACCAACCACCAGGTAACAGATTCCATCGCTGCTTTTCTTTCTCCACAGTGGTTTTGGAGCTGTGCAATTGCAAATTGGAGAGGGCAAAGGCAATAATCAAGGGGCAGAGCATGAAACAGGTTGCTCTCAATATAACCTGCAGGTTTTCTGCGGGCCGCCCCGCAGCTTATGCCCTCCACATTGAATAATGGCATCATAGTACGGGTTACGTGCAGTGTTGCGATTGGGATCTCTTTAATGGAGGATTGGTTACTCCGTTTGAAGTTTCCAGTTTTCCATGGTTTTCCCAACCTTGCTTTTTTCACTTACCCGCCTCCAATCGCCATTACACTCTGGTCTGGTTTGATTCTGTTTTTTCAAAATATACAAATCTGTATGCTTGATCAAAAACTTCTCCAAAATTAGCTTACTCCAATGGACGTTGAGACCTCTGATATCCATGGTGCACGGATGTCGACTCAAAGTTTCGATCGGGTGCCGCCTCTTGCAGGTGAAGGAATTTGCGGTGATAAAGAGCTTGGTTATGGATATAGCCCCAAAGAAACACCTTTTGCTTCCCATCTTTCCATAAAAACAAGTTGTCACCCAGAAACATTCTTAGAAAAAGAATTGATAGAAGAGAAAGCCATCATCTAAGCATATTCTGTAAAACAAATACAGTATAAACTCTCAGCTGTACAAAGGCAAGATATTCACCATATGGGATTGCTTAAAATGAACAGATAAATTCGTATCCATGAGCAAAATTCAGTTTTTTACTTTTTTTCTCCAGTATTTACTATTTACAAGTAAAGGGAACAAATTCATCAAAAGCACTTGAGAAGAATCAGTAATGGTATGATAAAAAACCGATTTGAGAATCTGATATTGGTTAGGTAGCGTATGCTCCATTTGGCATCTAATTTGCAATCAATCAAAGGATAAAAAAACAGAAGCTAACTTGATTCCCCCTAACTGTGGAGTTTCGCGCAAGCATCTTCAATGTGATGAATATAGAGCAATTGGATGCGTCGAGCTCGTATCCACGCAGAAAAAACACGATATTACAACTTCGTATACACGATCCAGAGGCGTAGTGTGCTGCGGCGGAATGAAGCGACAGAACTATCGATGGAAACAAGAAAATCCCAAAGTGAGGAAGCAGGCGTTAACTTAGTTCAGGGGGAAGCCAATAGAAGGAAGGAAGAAATGGTGAAGCAAGGAATTAGTACCTTCGTCTGACGAGCTTGTTAACAGCAAAAGGTTGTCTGAGGGGGAGCTATGATCGCTGCAGAAGACGAATCTACCGCCCACGAGCTCTTCCACTCATCTTCTCCGTGACGGTGCTGCGGCAAGGTTCGACTTCGACAGCCTTCAAGAGTCTAGACCAGCTAGTCATACGCATCCATTGACTCCATTGCTGCAAGAAAAGAGAAAGTACGTCGTCGTTTTCGTTTTCCGGAATACGTCTGTTCTTTTTATTATATATATATAAACGCATCGTCTGGGCGGAGCTTTAATTCTCCAAAAGCTTGAAACGAAGTGAGAACGACGGAGGCAAGCTCAGCTGGAGCGTGGAGAGTCTCAAAACTCCCTCCTTTGTTATTTCCTTCCCATCGAAGCATCTTGTGGATCTTGATTGAGCGGACATGATTCCGCCTCTAGCTCTTGCCATCTCCTTTCTCGCCATAAACATTACTCTCTTCGCTTCTACTTTCTATCAGGTACTTTCGATTTGCTTTGCTACTTCATTCAGTCGATCTTATTGAGTAATTTTTTAGCTTAATTCCACGGCGTCTCCTCTGAGTTCTCGTCACATTGCCGTTCGTAATCCGATTAGTGCGAAAATTAGAAATCTACATCGGACGATGTTAAATGTGCAAAAAAAGCGAGATTTATGTAATTAATTTATTCATTGTTTAGTTTAATTACTTAGCTTAAATGATAATTCGTTTCTTGACATGGAAGAACAAATAATCTTTGATTGAAAGCTTCCTGGCACATTAGGGCACATAGATTTGATACTCTCTAAATTTTCTTCCATACACATGAAATTTCATATCTTTCTATCATTGAGTTGTTCAGTGAGAAGATTAGTAGCTCCGATGCCTTATTTTTCACCATTGTCTGTTTCTATTGCAGATTCTGATTTTATCGGACTTGGAAGCAGATTATATTAATATGTTTGAAGCAGCACCTTTGATCAATAGATGGATTATCCCTGATTTTGCTCTGCAAGGCGTACTTACCCTTCTTTTTCTCTTAACTGGCCATTGGTTGATGTTCCTCGTTTCGGTTCCAATTACTGTCTATCATGCTATGCTGTAAGTTTCCTATACCAAGTTGCCCATCAAGACAATGCATTTTATACATTTTGAGGCTGCAAAAGCATAACGGTCACCATTCACTATGTTATTAAGAACAACCTGGTAAACATTGTGGTTGAAACATGAAGAGGTATTCAAGCGGAAGTAAGTAATTAACAACTTTCAGGCATGTTCTTCAGCAATATAGAGATTTCCCCACTTACTACACATCTTCAAGTTATAGACATAATTCAATTTTCTATACTTTTCTGGAGTAAATGTATAATATATAGATTGTTGTAACTATAGGAACTAACTTGGTGACACTTGACTGTCCTGGCACTTTTCTCTACTATCTGAATGTTCCATACGTACACATCATCTTTAACAACAGAGACTGAATATTTTTCACTGAGCTCTAAGGTTTTAACTGCTTATCTTGGGAGGGAATCCTTTTATCTTTTTTCTGTTTTGTGTAGATGTGCTTGCCATTCCAGTATTCCGCATTATTTCTTAGGTTAAGTTACACCTTCTGCATGCTTGACTTTGAGATACCACATATGCATCCACTGTTTCAACTGCCATAATGAGCACTAGAAAATAAAACCACCTTCCTTTAATTGCTTATGTTTAGATGCACTATTAGTTAGAAAATATAGGAAAGTCGATATGTAGCTTAGCTCATACAACTGCAAATCTTTTACTCCAATATGCTCTTATGAGTTATGATGTGTTTTTGTTATAGGATCATTCCTTTGATGGGGTATTTTAAATATGTATTTGGTTTATCAGGTATGTGAAGCGAAGACATCTTATTGATGTGACAGAAATCTTTAGAGTGCTTGGTAGTGAGAAGAAATATCGTTTGGTGAAGCTTGGTTTATTATCATTTCTCTTCATAATGGTCGTGTTCAGGTATTATTATTTTTCCATGAAGTTCTATTCGCTTTACCTATCCAAGTGGTGATTTTGTTACTTGAGCCCCAACGTGTCAACTGCTTGTCAGTTGTGAAGTATTTGTTTGGAGTATGCACATAGACTTTATGAGTTCAACTGCCACTTTAGCTAACAGTTCTTCATTGATCTTTGCCTATAGATTATTTATGTCCTCTCGCCACGTAACAGTCTACAATTCCAAGTTTGGAGAATTAGACATCAGATCTTCGTTCCTGGAATTTTAGAAATTTCAAAAACTTATTTGCCGCAACCCCGGAATCCACCAAATCAAAGTAATCATTCACATCTTCATTGCAAAATAATTTTTATTTTTGTGATCAAGGAATGGATCCATTTAGCATACACATAGATAGCTCAGCGTCTCTTATTGCTGATAGTTCTCATGTATTTCTTTCTCTGGTGGCATATTTTCTTCCCCAAGCATGACTATTTTTCAGCTAAAATATGACTATGTACTCTGATCTTGCAAAAGAGAACTTATTTTGGAACATTAACACCTGCCAATGTTTCTTTCTTCAATTTGCCAGATTCCTTAACTTTCATATCATATATATGTCAATTGATGAAGTTTTCTTTTTGTTGATTACAGATTAGTGATGTCTATCTTTGAGTCTTTTGTCGATTACGATGATGCCTTCTGATAGCTCGGAGGAGGAAGTATGTAACACTATACCCTTTCCTATTCAGGAGTCCTTTAGATTGTGAGAAACTCATAACCAAGTTGGTTCTGTTGTTGGGAATCTTTTGATTGTTAGGGGCTCATTTTCTTGTGCAGCACTTCGTTTGTTTCAGACGAAGGTGCAAAATTAAATGAAAAGGTTGGGTTCAAGTAGATTATTGAATGAAATCAGAGTTTGAAGACAAAGTTTCAAATATTTGAAATTATAAGGGGGTTATTTCCGACGAATTTCCGTCAGCAGTTGACGGAAAATTGGACGGAGTTAGCTATTTGCACATTTTTCAAAGCTGAGGTAGCTCGTTTTGAATTTTCAAAGTTCGGATAACTCGTTGTAAAACGGCAAGTTCAGGTAGGTCCTTGATATTTAACCCGTATATATATATATATATATATATATATATATATAATATTAATAAATAATACTTAAATTGAAATATGACTTACATAACTAAATGATTAATTACACATTTGTTAGTTGAAGTTTATGAGTTTAGATAATATATTAATGAATTTTTTTATAATACAATTTGTTAGTTTTGTCTAATTTGTTGTTCAATGTTGATAGAAACATATATATGTCTCATATATCAACTATGAAATTGTAAATTGTAAATTTTCTCGGCAGTTTAAGTAGCAATTTGCAAAAAAAAAAAGAGAGTAAAATAATAAATCAAATCTACATTTTTATTATGATTTAAAATTAAATTAGACAAAATTATTAAATTATAATTTTATATAAATTAACAAATATTTTGTTAAAAAGCACCAACTAACAAATTGTTATTTAACTTGTATATAAATAACAAAATACAGTTAATTTGAAAAATAATATAAGCAAATTTAATTGATCAAAAGTAATTTATTATACATACAACAAATATATATATATATGGTACGATAGAGTTACCCCTCTCTTCCAGGTTCCAACCAAATAAAGCATTAAAGCAATCATATCCCTTCTTCTTCTTCTTCTTCTTCGTCCACCCGTACACCATACTCTCTCTACAAAAACCCGAAGCAACGTTGCTTTCTCTATTCTTCAAATGGCTGAGGAGTAAACTTTTCACTAACAGAAACAGAGCGAAACAGAGTAAGCACATTGACCGCCATTGAAGCATCTTTTACAGCTAACTACTTCAACCACCTTCTGCACTGCAGCTCCATTTTTCAAATTCAATTGGTCAACAAGTTCGTCTGCTACTTGCTATCACATTTCACATTCCGGAAGCTTCTATTGAGCGTGGCTCAGTTCAGCTCAATTTTAAGCTACGCATGGAGCCGCCTGCTAGATCCAACGAGATTGGGATCGAGTCTCTCCAATTTCACGAAGAAATCCATCAATTGATGGCGCCACCGCCAGAGAATGCCAGCTCATTCACCGCGCTTCTTGAGCTACCTCCTTCTCAGGCCGTTGAGCTTCTACACGGACAAGAGCAGTCCACTTTTGCTGCCTCAGTTCTCCACAATAGTCCTCACAAACCCTACTTCAGATCACTCAGCAGCAATGAGCCTACCGTTTCAGCTTTTCCTGCTGCGAATTCTACTATAGTGAAAGTAGAACAGCACGCCATGGAGGTGAAGGATGAGCCTGTAGCGGAGGAGAGCTACTCCAAGCCAAACTTTCTGTCCCAACCGTTGGATTCGGATCCAATGGCGGAGAATAAGGGACTGACAACGACGGGGAAGAGAAAGGACCGAGAGAAGAAGGTAGAAAATAAATTGTATAGAATTAGGGTTTCGTTGATTCTTTCACTTCTATTATTCGTATTTCTTTACCATACTTTCTTGATTTATTTCTCTAGAGTAAGGGCTCAGTGAAAAAGAGCAAGACCGAGAGTTCTGAAGATGCTGAGAAGCTTCCGTATGTTCATGTTCGAGTTCGTCGGGGTCAAGCCACAGATAGCCACAGCTTAGCGGAAAGGGTACAAAAACAACTTCGTTCAATTAAGACACGCCTTTCTAAGATTCATTTAATCTCCGTTTAAGGATTACGAAGTATTTTTTTTTTGTGTTGCACTTTGCAGGCGAGAAGAGAAAAAATCAATGCCCGCATGAAGCTACTACAGGAGCTGGTCCCCGGTTGCAGTAAGGCCAGTCTTGTCCTTCCACATAATTAAATTGTTAATATATTTTGATTTTCAGATTCTTTTGGGGTTATGATGATCAGATGATGATCGCTATTCGCTATCGAGGAGATTTGGGTATCATTTATAGGTGATATCATTACTAATTGTTGCCATTTAAGATTATGTTGTTTAAATAATGATTTTAGTCGCAGTCAACTTTTAAGCTAAGTGCTTGCTTTTGTACCATGGAAAAGGTGCAGAGCGGTGTGACCGCGTCACGGTTCCTTTAATCCTTTTCGCTTGTTGATTGGGTTCCTTTCGGAGGGTGTTTTCGTCAATTGCCATCACTTCTAACTTCTAAGTTCTAACAAGCTTTTCCTCTTGGTTGAATCACTTGTAGTAGTTATATGCTTCCTTCATTTGCGGTTTTCTTCGATTTTTTCACAGTAGGATATTTTAAGGTGCCAATAGTACGATGCTGTCATGAATAAAACAACCATATGCTCGAGAATCCCTATGAACAATAATACTTTTCCCTTGGGTGAGGGGTGGGTACATATGACCCTATTCAGTATCGTGTTTGGTCTTCATCGACGTTATTGGTTAGAGCAAATGGATGATCCTGGTTTCAATCTCTAGTAAATCTAGTTTCAATTATGGGCATTATAGGATTTTCGATGATAAAGAAGCAAGTAATGTGCACTCGTGCAGGTCTTTTATTCAAAATAATTTGTAACCGTACTGATTATGCCCGGGTAATGCATAAAAAGGCATTCAATATGCATTTATCCATTATTGGTTTAGCTATCATTTCTGTAAACTTCAAAGATGTACTATTCAACTGCATCTTAGCTGAGCAGGCAGTTGAATTCGAAGGCTGCATATGGCAGTTACCATACTACTGAATGCTCGGTCTTTCATTAGTGGTAACAACTGACAGTTGGGGTAGGGGGTGCTCTGCTGTGTTGCATGAATGAATTTTGTCTTCAATGTTTTTTAATTGCCACTCTCTCGTTTGGTTTTCCTCCATCTGTTTTTAATCACTGAACCATTATTGCTCATGCTGTTTTTTTTATTAAACAGCACAACGGACATTTATAATTTGAAATCCAGAAAACATAACTTTTGCCACTGGTCAGGAGTCTGTTCCTAACAAATATTTTTTTGAGTTGGAAGTTATAGACATACTACTAATAAATTTTGAGTTGACACCTTATATTAGTAATGTTGAGTAAAAAATCGGTACTATGATCCTGGTACCTTAAACCGTTTCCTAGTACATCAATCTTCACATATAGTCTTGGTCGTTTGAGAAGTGAAAATAAATTACTTGGCTGATTCTTGGTACTACTGTTCTGATTCTTGGAGCTACTATTCTGATTCTTTACTTACTCTGAATCAGAGTCAGTCATGTATTGTTAAGCTCTTATACACTGACAAGAAGGCAATTCCACTTGCAGATATCTGGCACAGCTTTGGTGCTGGATGAAATCATCAATCATGTACAGTCCTTACAAAGCCAAGTTGAGGTAAAAAAAATCATCATGAGCTTAATTGTTGTGACCAATTTGTATGTTCCTTTTTGTTACTTCCTTAGAGGAATTCCCAAGTAGAAAAAAGGACAAATTATTAACAAATGAAAAGGTTAAATATAAAGGAAGAAGGTAGTGAAGAAATTGTGGATATCAAGAGATGAATTAGGAAAATGGAGATAAATGAACTATATGTTCCCTATATTTGTGGCTTATACAGGTCAGGAATTATCTTTTGAATGGGTAAGATTTAGGAAAGTGAAGTAAATCCACTACTCGTTTGCTTTTTAATATTTGTTTAGCTGAAGTAAAACATTATGCTTCTAACTTTTAAATAAAATTACCTCATTAGCTGACTGTCATAGAAGTAGCATGTTGGTTCCTAATTAGGTGGCCATTACATACTGTCCTCATCCATATCTGGTTTTATTTTCAGCTTTTATCAATGAGACTGGCAGCAGTTAATCCACAGATTGATTTTAACTTGGAGAATCTATTTGCTGCCGAAGTAAGTACATACTTTAATCCTTATACCAACTTAATTTTGGATTCTTTTGAGTGCTTCTTCTTGTGTATACCGCCATTTCAAGTATCTTCTCATGTGTCCCCTCTCGCTCACTTAGAAGCCCCTTCCAAGACCCAAACATGGAAGGACACAGTTTTCACCATTAACTCCTGTGCATGAAGACAGTTGGTTTTGGACCACGGACCGTCTATTCTGTGTGCTAACTTGCTTCGCCACATTAATTCTTAGCCTGCAGCCTATGCGATTCGAAAAACCATTATGACTAAGTTAGCATACAGATTATTTAGCAGGGTTTTATGTTTTTACTCTCTACCCCACTGCAGTCTGAATTTTAATGAGAGAGGTTGTCAGGTACGAATAGTTATTCTTAATACCACCATCATCAGGCACAGTACTAAATGACACTGGTTGGAGATATTGTTGACTGATCTGTATATGGGAAGCCAGCCATTATTGTACTGTCATGGCCAGTTCTTTTACATTTCTTGTGGTATTTTTTTTTAGCACTACTGCAAATACTGTGGTGGTCCCGTAGTGATCTAAGTAATAATAAATGGATCAGCATTTGCAATTATTCAATTGGGGTTTCTGTTGAATGGCCCTTGTTATTTACTTTTCTGTCTGTACACATTTTCTTTTAATGCAAATGTAAACATATCTAATGCATAAAAGTTTGCAGACTGCATCGGTTGTGGACAGCAACTTCCATAGCATGTTCATTCCTCTAGCATGGCCAGAACCAGAAGAAGCTCAAGCTAATAACGAGAGCAGACAGCAGCATTCTCAACCACAACCGTGGAATTTCAACTCCCTTCACCCTAGTCACCAGCCCGTTTGGGTTGGAATGGAAGAAGGAAATCATCATAATTTCATTACTCCTGAGATTTCCCTTCTGAGTTATGACTCTCCAGCCAATTCAGGTAAAAACTGGACACATCAAAGTCACTGTTCTCAAAGCTGATATCCGATTAATATTGAATATGAGCTGCCTGCCAATGCTGAAAGACAACATTGAAACCTCTGTTTTCTGATTCTTTTAAGAGTAGCATAAACAATAGTATTGGGCGTGGTGCTTATCGTATTCCTTGTGTGTTGTGACAGTACTGAGTTTGCATTCAAAAGGAGGAGCAGCAGCAGCTGCTGAAAAGGGCATTATGAAGGTGGAATGAACAATGGAAAAAAACCAGTGGTATTTAGTTAATAATAATGTACATAATTTTTCAGATAGAGTAGAGTATTGAGCATCAGTCTCGATATTTTTAGTTTTTTGGCTATATATGTTTCGGTTAGTAAAAGGAGACACGTTTAGAAAAAAAAAAATTGAAAAAAGTTCGAAAGTATATGATTTGATGGAAATGTGAGGAAAATCGAACTCCGGATGGTATAAAGGTCAGTTTTTGGTTCGAAATTAGTTCTTATCTAGGCAAATACGCTGTCGTTTCGGGTCATATTGTTCTTCCCTGATGCTGTGAAATCGAACTACACCCATACGCATTACGCTTCACCATCTACGTTCTCGCGCACCTAGGGAAGATGCGAAGTTCGAAGCCCTTAACCGTGGCCGCCGGTGTCATCCGCCGGCGCCTGTTCTCCTCGTCCAGCGAGCCGAGCCGCTGGACAAGTCCCGGCCACGAGGAGCATCCCAAGGGTTACTTCTTGAACAGAACGCCTCCACCGCCGGGCCAGGCACGGAAGTGGGAGGATTGGGAGCTGCCGTGCTACGTCACCAGCTTCTTCACCATTGTTATACTTGGAGTCGGCCTCAACGCCAAGCCTGATCTCACCATCGAGACCTGGGCGCACCAGAAGGCTCTGGAACGCCTCGAGATGGAGCAGCAGACCCTCTCCGCCGCCGAATCTGATTGATCCAGTTAATCGTGGATCTATACGTCGCTTCATTTGCTTTCAATCTTGTGAATTTTCTGTTTTCCGTGTGGGGGATGAGAAAATTGCCAACGTTTGACTTCAGGTGTTCAGGTCAATAAGGCTTTGTTTAGAATGACGAAATTGTGCATCTGCTATAACTAGTTGCGAATTTCATGCTCTTTTTCTTCATCTGCATAAACATTCTACTAATTTTTGAATATGACATGAGCCGTAGTCATACTCTTATTGGGTTTGTGGTTATGTTTGATAATGGCTGGCTGGAAATCATTTACTTGCGCATTTTGTTTGGCACTTTGGCTATGCATTCATAAAAGTGTCAGGTCTGTGCCCATATAAAATGTTCATAAAGATGAAGCAATGCAATGGAGTGTTCTTCATTATTTCAGATGCCCTCTGTTATGTCTCTCTCTCTCTCTCTCTACATATATATCTCATCTACTGTGAAGTTAGTAGACTCCAAATTTACTACAGAAGTTTATGATTCTGCCTTGGACTGTGTTTCTTGTGTTTGGGAAATTCAGCTTTATGCTGCAAAAGTTGACAAGATTGTGTCTTCTTTGTAGAAGTTAATGAATGTGAGGAGGAGTTCGTGACATGCACTTTCACAGGGCTGTATCTGACTGCATTTTTGTATTCTTTCTTTGCAGCTTGCACTACCAGGCGATCTCCCACCGTCCCTACACAGGTATGAACATGACCTATCATATTCTTCTTCTTCTGTATGTCTGCATACATTGTAGTACTTTTGATGGTGTTTCTTGAATTGATCTGAAGTCGCGTGACTCATTTGGTGGCACCCAAACTTTCAATCCGATAAAATCAGAATTCTGAACTAGAACTTGATAAGAAATGTGAAGGTTTGAGATGGAATTTTCGGACTTCCCGACCAATTTATAGTGTTTGTCACACCCTTTGAAAGAGACACCACACCCTTTGGAAGAGACACCACACTATTTGAGAACCCATAGAACCTTTCGGCCTAAATCATGCCCATTCAATTCAAAATTTGGCTCCAAAACAAAGGGATACCTTGGGATGATGACTTGGAGCCAAAGTCATTGCAACATTTCGACATAAACTTGGCTCCAAAGCAAGTGTCCAAAAATCGGAAATTTTGACGTTAAAATATTAAGTTATTAATTCCAAAAATTTAAATTTACAATTAATTTTTAGAATAATAACTTTATCAAAAATAAAAGTTTTGATCCCGGACACCTGCAAAGGATTGACCTCCATTTCTCGTCCCTAAGCAACTGATGAATTTCTGATAGAGTGAATCATAATATAATTAAACAAACGTGCACTCTACCTCCTCCTGATTTGTTTAATGAATGAGATACTATGATTCTATTGGTCAACTAGTCAATTCAATTACATTTAAAATATTTAATATACATTTCCATTCCTATAATCTCCTATATGGAAACTGTGAAGTCCCTTTCAAACATAATTCATCGTACATCAAAAAAATCACTTTCATACAACCAAAGAGGTCAGATTAATAATGGAATTTTGTAAATTCATGATCTTTAAATTGAACAACGTGGGGCTATCTCCATTATGTCCTCTGCAGTGTTGTCGTTTCGACGTCAGAGTCTGTTTCTTTTATTGTTTATGAATTAGAAATTAGAATGATGAATTAATTATTATGTATGTATAAAAAATAAAGCTGTGATTTTGAATGAATGCAGAACGCGTAAAGGGCTTCTTTTGATATATCTGTTTTTTTAGCAAAGTTTTCTGACCATTGATTGCATGCGAAGTTTCCGCATAACCCTGCTGCCGCACTCAGTGGACAGGAGGAGTAGGCCTATATTCAACGCCAAGTTTAGTAAAATAAAATAAAATCATATATATATAATATTTAAAAGGATTTTCTAATTAAGATTTAAATGAAAAATATGAAATTTGTTACTTCGTTATTATCCAAAAAACAAAAAAAAAAGTTCACTATTTATTTACCTCTTCTTTACACTGATTGAATTATCTATCCACCAGCACGGGGGAGAAAGTAGTTTTGTTCGAAAAGAGTGACATCTCAGGACGAGTCAAACGTGACTTCTATATTAACATTATAATTGTATTGTATTTTTAAACTATAATAATATTATAATGGTTATAATTTTGTATATTATAATTATTTACTCGTATATTCGTATATCTATATTCAAAATGTTTTTTTTATATAAATTCTTATAATTTTAGACATTGATTCAAAATTATTAATTCAATTATTAAAATTTCTGTAATTTCAACATTATCAAGATGTTAAACGTTAGAAGAGTTTTTGTAATCAATTTGTGAAACCCCCCACTCACTACTCATTACTATATATATAAATAGTTATTACAATTATATATAATAACAATGTACAGTTATATTTATAACAAATATTATAACTATTATAGGTATAAAAAAACATTATTATAAGTGTACTGCACTATACATTATTATAAGTGTACTGCACTATATAGTGCAGCTAATCAAATAAAAAATAATAGTTATAATCAACTTTTTAAAATTTTCATCATTATTGGTTATAGTGAGGTCTTGTTCATCAAGGAAAATTATAGAATAGAGTGGAAATTTGGAGTGAAATAAGACAATTATAATTTTAAGAATAAAAAATAAAATTAATGATTTCTTAAAATAATAGCAATAATAAAAAAACAACTTTATTTCACATTTTGAAGATTCATATTAAACCAATATAAAGTAGACAAAGATGATGGAGACTATATATGAAAATCTGAATCTGAAAAGGATCCTAAGCTACAACAGACCACAGATCTATCGAATCAAAGCTTTCTCTCTTATTATATATATATTTATATTCAGAAACAGACTATACTTGATATATATATATAAGACATACAAATAATTACTTAATTGTTATATCGATTATAATATATATATATATATTTCCGTTATTTCTTATTTGTGATGAAAAGATGTCTTATTCGTCGTCATATGTTATATTTTTGGGAAAATTACTAAATTGGTACCCGAACTTATGAATGATTAGCAGGTAGGTACCTCAATTTTTTTTGTAGCAAATAAGTTGTTGAACTTTCTTAAATAAGCAAATAGGTACCTACCGTTAATTTTTATTAAGAATAAACGTAAAATATCACGTGAGGAGCAAACAGGTACCTAAACTTACACGAATGGACAAGTAGATATCTGAACCGGTTCAAAAACCGGTTCAATCGACCCACTTCATTTTTTTAAATAGGGTTTATGTATCAAACACATGCATGACTCAACTCCAGATGTTCTTGGAGAGTTTCTTTATGCACCGAGAACGTCTGGAGTTGAGTCATGCATGTGTTTAGTATATAAACTCTAATAAAAAAAACTGGTTAGACCGAACCGATTCTGAACCAGTTCGGATACATACTTGCTCATTTGTGTAAGTTCATGTACTTATTTGCTCCTCACGTGATATTTTTCGTTTATTCTTAACGAAAATTAACGGTAGGTACCTATTTGCTAATTTTCATATTTTCGGCTACTTAGTTGCTTAAAAAAAAGTACCTAATTGCTAATCATCCATAAGTTCGGGTACCAATTTGGTAGTTTTCCTTATATTTGTATAAGATGAAATTCAAAAATGTACTTGATAACTAATTAAGTGTCTATACTCTACATTCTAGAGCAATAACTTTGAAGAGACTCGTTGTGCATGATATTACAAATTATGCAACTGACTAAATTTACAATTATATTATAGTATGTTCATGACTAAAAAATGATTAAAATTATAAATAATTTAATAATTTAAGTATCAATTATTAAAATTCACTCCATATATGATAATTAATATACGGCTGATATTATTTTTCCTAGACATCCCCCTTATGGAAGCATAATCCTGGATCCAGCTCATAGTAGTGCATGCAGGGTTTACATCTATTAAAGGATGATAAATGCCAACCACAAAATAAAATGATAGGATATTATTCGGTTAGAATAAATAATTATTTTCCGTTAATTAAAGTTAGTCTAATTATTCTGTCTGTCCCCGCATTAGGGCGTGTCAGGGACCCTCTGATTCAAATCTAACCCGTGTAATAGTTTGAGTTAGTTTTTGAAACTCAAACATAACCCGCGGGTTGATGGATCAATCCATGGGTCATAATGACCCGTCATGAATAGTAAGACTGGTCAAACTGACCAGTTCAACCTCCATGACCCGCAGGGTCAGTCTAACCCGTTCGACTCACCAGTAATAAAAACCCAGAAAAAAACTGACTTATGAGTCAAAAGTAACGACCCATGGGTAAGAATTATATATATTTAATATAATATACAATTCAGGATGAGTCATGGGACCCATGACTCAAGACTACTTACCCAAACTTGATCCGTGTTTTCACGGGTCTTCCATGAGTCGTGTCAAAATAACTCGTGAGTCAAAAAGTCTGACTCAAACACGACGCGTGGACATGTAAATTATACTCAGGTAGCGCTATGCATAGTTTGCTAAATATATTTTTTGGATATATACTTTTCTAAATATTTTGTTTAAATGTTTACTTAAAAAAATTCTAAAAATGTATAGTCTGATCATCAGACTCTGATGTCTTCATTATAGTCAGTTAGAGGTAGGTGATGCTGACTGGACGGGATTGCGGTGGATGCTTTATCTTCCATTCCCGTTCCCAGACCACATCTCCCTTCAGAGAGAGACAACAGCAACAGTTTAGGTGGAAACCGGCAGATTCTGCTGGGCGCCGTCACCTTTACCGGATAATCCCGGTCACTTCCCCCATCCACCGACACCATTTCCGGTCACGACGACATGCCAAAGCCAAAGACCATCTTTTTTAAATACACACATCTTCCCGCACTGATAACTCCTCCATCTCTCCAACCACCCCACCACTCAACAGACGACGAACCAGAAGAAGTAACCGTCTAAAGAGAGAAACTTGCTCTTCACTGTACTACTCCCTTTTTGAGAGAGTGAAGCTCCGATCCCGAAGCAAGTTGCATGTTTCTGGTTAGCGGTTCCGGAGATTCAGACGAGAGCAAAAGGTGTCGGTGAGTAATTACTTTTCTGGATCACTTTTGTCGCCTTCTTCTGTGCCTCCTGCGCCTTAAATCATCGACCACACACACACATTGGTTAGTTGTTCTCTCTGTATATAGGAATGAATTAAGAAATTGGTTCTCGAATTGATTGATGATCTCTAGCTTCTGACCTCCTCTATTGATCAACCCTGGTCCCCCTTCTGCTCCCTCCCTCCCTCCATTTGCTGCTTTACTCGATCCTGCTGGGTGTTCCTACTATCCCTTTCAGATGGTTCAGGTTCGGTTCCGATTGGATCATATCTATCTGGTCTTTTTAACGTTGTCTCTATTATTTCTCTGTTGTTGTTTTTCAATTTTCTTACTTTGCATGACTGAAATTTAAGCAGTTCATGTTTTTTTTTCTAACTATACTTCGGAGTTTAGCTTCGAGTAACTCTGAAGAAACTGAAAAATACACGGTTGTTGATGTTCATCCCTGAGTCCCTACCCTTCAAATCCTGTCTCCGATCCTGAAAGTTTGTATCTTTGAATTGGTTTCTGTTGAGATTAGTCAAGTTTCCATCTGGAAATGCTTAAATTATACATGTGCTATTATTCCATTTTTGTACTTTGAATAACATGAAATACGAACTGCTGTTTAAGGTAATTGTCGTGTCTTGATTTTGATAGCAAATGTTTACTTACAGGCAAAGTATGTTCCGGGACATAAACTTGTTGGAACTTACTCAGTGATTGGTACGTAAATCTTTGTATTTATGGGTTCGTATATCAATGATGAACCTGGATCTCGAATTTAACTCATTGTGGTTCCAATTTTCTAGCGAGACGAGTAAGACTTGAAAATGGAGACCGATAAAAGGAAGAAGAACTTGAACGGCAATCAGACAAAGCGTCCGGGAAGAACTGCCGTGAAAAACAGCAAGAAGCGTCCGGAAAATGGCGGATTGAAGAGTATCAAGTTGAGAGAAACAGAATCTAAAGCTTCACCAGTAAGGCCCGAGTCTCGTAGTGGTCAAAGTGATAAAACTAAAGTTGCAGATCCTCCTGAAGCTTTTGAAACCATGATTATACATTATGTGGATGATGAGAAGAATGCTGAGGAGGCACAAGGAGATGATCAAATGAGTGCTGATACGCCGAATGATTCAGAGGCTTTAGAGGCAGACGGTTCGAGTGATTTGGAGAAGGAAGGTAACCACGAGAAAGATGTATTTGATGACTCAGGATCGGTTAAAGGTTCAGGATCGTCTACTCAAGAAGTTATTGAAAAAGTGGAGAACGAAGCAAGTAACATGGCTGGTACGCAAGGTTCTTGAAGGCCCAATTATGATATACGATTTTACGAACTTAACTTAAAATCCCGATCGAGAACTTAAATTTTTGATTTTTCTTGTTTGTATTAATAGATTATCACCTTATTAAAACTTAGAAATGTTTAAAAACTATAACTCCGAGTCATAAGAATGCGTTTTTTTTAGTAAAATTAGTTTTTTGACTTCAATATGATCTTATCTTAAGAACTAATCGTTATAACACATTTCCTTTACTAAGTTGTATATGTTTTTGTTATTGGTTTTTGCCTTCTACCTGATTAAATGATGAAATCTTAAAATTTTACGATACGGTTTCAGTTTTACTTAAAAACCTGATTTTGAAAATTTGCAGGTACGGCATTGCCAGTGGACGAGGTGAAGGAAGTAGATGTTTTAGATGAGGATTCAAACGGAAGTCGAAGTGATGATGAAAGATTTGATGCTGATGAACACAAAAATGACGCAGCTTTGGAGCAAAAAATCGAGGAAATGGGGATGAGGATTGAGAAACTTGAAGAGGAATTAAGGGAAGTTGCTGCCCTCGAAATTTCTCTCTATTCTGTTGTACCCGAGCATGGGAGCTCCGCACACAAGGTGCATACACCAGCCCGGCGTCTCTCTAGGCTGTATATCCATGCATGTAAACATTGGACACTGGACAAACGTGCCACTATTGCCAAGAACACGATATCAGGGCTTATCCTGATTGCCAAATCATGCAGCAATGATGTCCCCAGGTAGATATTGTTCGCAATTCCTTAATAAAGTTATAGACACTTCTCCATACTTTGTATATAACTGATTCTCTTATGCATTGTTAAGGTTAACCTTCTGGTTATCGAACACTATGGTGCTGCGGGAGATCATCTGTCAAGCATTTGGTAGCTCGAGGAGATCAAATCCGTTTGCAAGGTTCAGCGAGCCAAATGGGTCTAGAAAGAGCCCCGCAAACTTGAAATGGAAGGGTGGTGCCACCAATAAGCTACACATGAGTTCTATGCCAATTGTTGAGGATTGGCAAGAAACAGGAACGTTTGTTGGTGCTTTAGAAAAGGTTGAATCGTGGATCTTCTCTCGAATGTTTGAATCCGTGTGGTGGCAGGTATGATAGAAGGTCGTACATTGAAGTGAAGTGGTTAACCTTTTTTGCTGAATGGTTAACATCGTCTGTTTATCAGGCTCTGACTCCGTATATGCAAACCCCAACTACGGATTCAAGAAGTAAATCCAAAGGGAAGCTTGTCGGACCTTCTCTGGGTGATCATCAGCAAGGAAGCTTTTCGATCGAGTTATGGAGAAATGCCTTTCAAGATGCTTTTCATCGGCTTTGTCCCGTTCGAGGTGGAGGCCATGATTGCGGTTGCCTACCAGTAATGGCAAGGATGGTAAGTGTTGCATCATGATGCCATTGAAATAGACTACTCCCTTGACCTTCTATGTATCTATTTTGTTAAATTTTAATTTCGGGGCCGAGCCACACCCACATAGCAACCACATTATACAACTCGGGTTCCATCCTAAAACCAATTGATGATAGGAGGAGGTAGCCTTATTGTATATATGGTGCCCAAATGTGTATTATACCACACACTCCTCCGTACTGTGACAATTCGTATTTTTAAAGGCACTGCACCGTCACATTTTAATCCAGACGGGTTGGGACTCAACAAATCCCCTCTCACGTCCAGGTCCGACCCGAACTCTGGTACGTGGAGTAAACGGACACAACAAACCCACTTCGGGCACCCACAATGGAAAACAACCCAACACCGTCAAACGGAATCGGGCTCTGATACCATGCTAAATTTTAATTTCGGGGCCGAGCCACACTCAAATAGCAACCACATTATACAAGTCGGGTTCCATTCTAAAACCAATTGGTAATAGGAGGAGGTAGCCTTGTTATATATATGGTGCCCAAATGTGTATTATATCACCGGTGTTGTTTATATTACGTCACAGTGTAATATTTTCAACATATTTGTCTAGCTTTTGATAATCAAAAACCAAACTTGCTATATATCAATCAGGTGATGAAACAATGTGTTAGTAGATTGGATGTAGCAATGTTCAACGCGATTCTGCGCGAGTCAGAACACGAGATTCCCACTGACCCCGTCTCGGACCCTATTCTTGATTCAAAGGTTTTACCAATTCCAGCTGGAGACTTGAGCTTTGGGTCTGGTGCACAACTTAAAAACTCTGTACGTACTCCAAGTTTTTCATTCATTTCATGGATGTACTTTCAAACCTTAAAAACAAGACTAATGCTTTATGCAGGTAGGGAACTGGACTAGATGGCTTACCGATGCAATCGGAATGAATGGTGATGATGATGCAGAAAAGGAGCAACAAGACAGCGAACCAAAGTTGTTCCGACTTCTTAACGAATTGAGTGATCTGTTAATGCTTCCAAAAGACATGCTTATGGACCGATCGATTCGAAAGGAGGTAATACGATCCCTTTTCTAATCGTGCATCATCTCGCTAATATTGATGATCTGAGATTCTGAGTTGTTATTACGATTAATATTATTAGGTTTGTCCGTCCATTAGTTTGACATTGGTTAAACGAATACTCTGCAACTTCACGCCCGACGAGTTCTGCCCTGACGCTGTTCCTGGAGCTGTTCTTGAGGCACTAAATGCAGAGGTATGGCATAATCGATGAATTCATCAACTCATTCCATCGTTATTTATATACGTGTCGTTTTACGATGTTTTCCAAAAAATATAGAGCATCGTGGAGCGACGGTTGTCAGGAGAGACGTCAAGAAGCTTCCCTTACTCTGCCACCGCTGTTCTTTACTCCCCACCTTCCTCGGCGGATGTAGCAGAGAAAGTTGCGGAGGCGGGAGAGCAATCACCGCTTGCCAGGAGCGTATCGGTCGTGCAGAGGAAAGGGTATACAAGCGATGAGGAACTGGAGAACTTGGATTCTCCCTTAACAGCCATAATCGATGAATTGCAGAAACCGTCACCAGTTATGCCGAATGGGAATGGAAACGGAAAGCAGCACCAAGATGGTCCCGCCATGAATGCTAGATACGAGCTCCTTCGTGAGGTCTGGTCATAGTTGGGATCCGTCTTTTCAGTTCTCATCCGAAGGGGTGGATTTGTATTCCTACTGTCGTTACTTTTTATCATAGGTTTTTGTGAATTGATACCATGAATAAAAAAACACAACTTTTATAATTTATTTTCACATTCTTCTACGGTCGTAATCCCAAACTGAGCAGGACATCGATGCGATTCAGACATGGAAACTCAAGAAAGACACTATCGATCTTCACCTTCATGTCAGATTCAGACACTCCTCCGAGGAAGAGAAGGTCTTGTTCTTTGCAGAAGCTAAGCTGCCCAGTGATTGGAGATCCCTCACTACTTGAGACATGGAAGGCCTTTTCTCAGGCATCACTGAGGTGCACTTCAGAGCTATCTCAAGAGCTACCATCATTTCATGGCGATGAGTTGCTTCAGAAATTCTGGAGTCGAGAATCTCAAATGCACCGTTTGTGATGTTGATTTTTCTTCGGACCCACTTCACGATGTCGAGGTGAGAGTCCTCTGCGGAGGAGTTAACTTGCTCGGCTTGCCGACCCGACAACAACTCCAACAAAACGACCCCGAAGCTGTAGATATCCATTTGTGCAGTTGCTTTCTTGCTGTATCCACTTTCTGCAGTTCAAACAGATACCAACATTCTTAGATAGCAAATTTGTTAGGAGTTCCGGATTGATGTGATAAGTTCTTAACTTACCTGGCGGAATATAACACGAAGATGATGACTTGGAAGCCACGGTAGTCTGAAACGCTACTTCACCCAAAACTTTGTCCAGACCGAAATCCGTGAGCTTCGGCACGAAATCCCCATCTAGAACAATGTTACTCGATTTCACATTCCTGTGAAGCAAACAAGGAACGTAGTCCTTATGAAGGTATTCCAAGCCTTGAGCTACCCCGATTGCAATCCGGAGCCTTGCCCTCCAATCCAAGTCAAAATCCGCACTTTGAATCAAACCCAACAAGCTTCCACCCGGTAAATTCTCATAGATGATGAAGATTGATTCATCTGAGTGGCAAAAACCTAGGATCTTTGCAATGTTTTTGTGTCTGGTCTTGGCCAATGTCTTGATGTCCGATTTCAGTGTCTTAGGAGAAAGGTTCCGGAAATTAACCAACTTTTTTACTACAATTAGTTCCCCACTAGGTACACTAAGAACGTAAACTTGCCCGAAAGGGCTGCCAGTTCCGACCGCGGTTTTGTCGTCCATTTTCGTGATCAAATCCTGCTCCGTCACCCGAAGAGAGTAGAAGAACACCGATCGCCAAACAGCCCCTTGCGACCTCTGCATTAACGATTTATGGTACGTGAGGAAGCAACCTGCTACAACCAAGATCCCAACACCAAACCCAACCGAGATTAGAACACAAACTAAGGTTGTTAGCCCATCGGAGTGATTAGGTATGTGACCGGAGCAGGATTTGGATAGGCCGGGTCCGCATAGACCGGGATTTCCGTCCAGGAACGAAGCGGGCAGGCCTGAAATTAGCGGCATCGGGACAGGGCCTGATAGTTGGTTGAAGGATACATTGAAGAGTGCAAGCTTCAATTTCTGAAGCTCTTCCGGAATCGAGCCGCTCAAATTATTAGCAGAGAGATCGAGGTAGGTCAGAACGGGAAGCTCCGACAGGGATGATGGGATTTCTCCGGCGAGGCTATTGTTTGACAGAGATAGAGATACAAGCTTCTTGCATTTTATCATCTCGGGGATGGGACCCACCAGTGCATTATGGGAGAGGTTGATGATGCTCATGGCTGGGGAATCGCAGAAATTCGGAGGGATTTCTCCGGCGAGATGATTCATGGAAGCAGAAAACCGATACAAGGTCTTCACGAGGCCGAGGCCACGTGGGATTCGGCCGGTGAAGGTGTTGTTATCGATTTGAACTTGTTCCAACTGTAAGGAAGTGGAGATCGAGTCCGGGATCTCGCCGGAGAAGCGGTTGTTTTCGGCCCTGAGGATCTTAATCTTGGGCAATGACCATAATAAGCCTTCGCCGGAGAAATCATTGTTCTGAACTTGAAATCTCTCGAGGCTCAAACATTTCGTGATCGACCTAGGAAGGGAGCCGTTGAATCGGTTCGTATGGAGGCTGAGGTTTATCAGACGGCTGCTGCAGATTCCGGCAGGGAGGGGCCCACTGAGCCGGTTTTCGGAGACATCGAGCGAAACCAGAGACTCGCTGAGGTTGTCCTGAGGGAACCCACCGGTGAGATTGTTCTGAGAAAGGTCCAGAATGCTCAATTTCTGTAACTTCACTAGCGAGGCTGGGATTTGGCCATAAAAACCAGACCTTTGCAAGAAAATTTGTTCCAAAATCTCAAGAGCAGCTATCTCGATGGGGATTTCGCTCATCAGGTATGGATTTTGGGACAAATCAAGAACAGTGAGCTGAGTGAAGTTTGCGAAAACGGGAGGGACGGTACCTGACAGCAAGTTGCTTCCCAAATTGAGCACCCGAAGCTTCCTCAACGACCCAATGGTGTCCGGAATTTTTCCCTCGAGATGGTTCCGGCTCAAATCGAGCACCGTCAAGGTGCGGAAGACTGAAATCTGCTCAGGGATTGTGCCCCAAATTAGGTTATTGCTGAGGTTCAGTGTTTGAAGAGAGTTACATTGGGAAAGACGCAGAGGAATGGCCTGGTTGAAGAAGTTATCTGCGAGGTTGAGGTGAGTCAAGTTCCGAAGGTTGCAGATGGAGGACGAGATTTTACCGGAGAGGTTCATGGTTTGGAGGTTGATGGAGGTGACGGAGAGTGCGGAGGCGCCATCGCATGTGATTCCAGCCCAGGAACAAGGTGAAGATGATGATGAGGTGTTGGACCAGGTGGAGAGTGAGTTGCTGTGATCTTCGATTGAGGCTTTGAATGATAGTAGGATGCCGGATTCTGAGGAGAAGGAAGAAATGGTACTTACAAGGACTAGCAATTGCAACAGTGCGACGGAGAGGATCAATGTCGGCAATGGGGTGGAGGTGGAAGCCATTGGAGGAGGAGGAGGAGAAGGAAGGAGAGCTCTCTGTTCTCTCTAGTATTTACTACTTTAAAGTATGAAATAGTTAGTGATAGTAGTCCACTCCAGTGAAGTGAAGTCTCGCTGACTCCTCATATGAGTTTTATCATTTTTCATTAGGGTAAATTCCATTTCTACCAAATAAAAAAAGAGGGTAAATTCCATATCCATATAATGTTATATTTACTTATATTATATTTGAACTTTATTTATATCAGTTCGTTAGTTAAATCCTTTTCAAAAGCTACAATTAAATATATGTAATTGACTTCAAATTTTCAAAAATATATATATATATATATATATTAAGAGTTTAGAGTAGCACAAATGTATTAATTGATCAACAAACTACTTTATATTTGAATTTTACAATTTTTCAGCAGGGGTAAAATCAGTTCATATAATTTTTCTTGTAGGGTTTAAATCAATATTTATAGTATTTTCTTCATAGTTGATATCAATGCCTAGACAAGGTACAAAGTTATTTTGCAATCACGTAAATAATGCATGGGAATCGACGAAATAACATGGAAAAAGAAAAAAAAACGGAAACCAAAAAATAGAAACACTCAATTTGAATTGCTAAGATGACATTGAAAAATGAAAATAACATTTTATTCAATTTATCACACACACGCATATATATATATATATATATATATATATATATATATATATATATATATATATATATATATATATATTCAAACTTATCTGAAAATAACTTAATTATAATTTTTATAAAAAAAAAATATGATTTCGTATTTAACTAAAAAAATTACCTAAAAGCCATTTTAACCTAATATTAATCAAAAGTCTCATTTTAATTTTAATTACTTGTACTCGAAACATACTGTTTTTTCTTTTTTACTATTTAGATTGAGTATTTATATTTTTAATTTTGATTATGATTTCCTAAAAAAAAAAATCACTATAAGATTGTACAAAAAAATATAAATTATTAATTTATATTATTGAATTTTTATTTAAATTTTCAATTTAAACCAAAAATACATATTCGTAACAAAAAATAAGCATTTTTTTTTTTTTTTTGGTCATCCAAGATTAATCTTGGTTACATCGTCGAGAATTGATCTCGTGACCTCTTGCTTCTAAGCAAGAGGTGATACCGTTGGATCAAATTATATTTACTCCAATTAAATAATTAATATTATTCTGTATTGATGATTTAATATAGCTATTAATCATCAGTATGATCCCTTGATCTTTAAAACTACTAGATCAAATTAAATAAAAAATATAAACTAAAGTAGAAAAGGCTGTCCGTAATTTTTTCATACGGTTTTCACCATTTTTTTTCACATCAACATCTTTTTCACCCTATTCATCACTTGTGAATACTTTATATATTTTAACCAATTCCATATATACATAATACATTACCCTTTTATTACTCGTAATAATTCATAATGTAGGTGATTTGATGTGCTTATTATGACCAAATCCCAACATTGATTCATGTGTTTTATATAAATGCAAAAGTCAACTAAATTTGGCACCATCACATGACCCTCTTCTTCAATATCCATGATTGTGCTTCTTACGTTTCGCAAAGTTTCCTCCTCTTCTTCATTGGATTAATGAACTCTTTTTCAAGGACGATAACGACAGAATCCTATGCTAAAGCAAAGACATTATTAACATCACATTTTTCCTACAAAAAATTTAAATAAAGAATATCGTTACAATGAAAATGGAGCGTTAATGTTGCGTTTAACTACTGAGTATACAATTTAGCATTAATTTCCCTCATAGAAAACTCTAATTTATTTTAAAGTAAAATACGATATTACTTCTTAATATTTAGTCAAATTTGAAGTGTATTTTTTAAATTTTAATGGTAATTTTTTTTTTTTCATGTTTGTTTAAAGTTCAAGCTTGTCCTATCATTTTTATATTCAAATTTAAAATAATAACTTTTGAAAATAAAATAAAAATACCAAATATTAGGATAATGTGTGATATGTAATAAAAAAATTTATGGTTAATTATTTAATTGGTTACACATGTTTCACAATTGTGCAGAATTTAGGGTTAATTATTTAATTGGTTACACATGTTTCACAATTGTGCAGAATGGTTACACATGTTTCAAAATGTGATTAATTGGTTTTGTTATGTGACTAATTGGTTACACATGTTTTTCCAAATGTGATTAATTGATCATTCCGTTACTAAACCGTTAATTTTACCGTTAATTAATTTTTTAAACATATTATTGAATTGTGAAATGACCATTATGCCCCTAGTGGTATTGAAGAACACATAATCATCTTCAATAACAAGAATCGAAGAAACCAGATTCTGGGTTATTCAAGAACCCATAATCGCGTAAACAAGATTCTGGGTTCTTCAATTTAATTAGGTGATGAAGATTAGCTTGATTGATGAAGAACACAGCTTGATTGATGAAAATGGTAATTAAGTCATTTTACGTATCTAAATAGTGACTTAACTGTGATTTTTAACAGTGAACAGTAAAAACACTAATTAGTCACGTTTCAAAACCAATTAATCACATTTTGAAATATATGTAACTATTCTGCATAATAGTGAAACATGTGTAACCAATTAAACACTTGATTTTATGAAGATGCAGTTAAGAGACAAGACCTGAAAATGAAGTATTGTACTGATCCTCACTTCCCCTGCAAGTCAGTTAGGAAAAAAGGAAAAAGTAAGGAGTTGGGTGAAAAAGAAAGATGACTTTTGGAAGGAGGAGTTTTGACTTTGGTGAGAGCTGTAAAGTGTAAAGTAGAAAAAAGAAAATGGACAGAGATGACATTATTGGGAAAAGTAACAACTGGTAAGTTTTTAGATTTCGTTCAGTCTTTACTCAGAATAGGAACAAGAATCTATCCTCTAGGAGTATGGACAAAGAAAAGGATAAAATTATATACATATACCTATATATAATTTGTGCATTAAGATAATAATTAGGGAAGACAAGAAGTGTCAAAAGAAGTTTTGTTAATTATGGACTTAATTTGCTTGCTTATTGTATTGGAGTTGAATTTATTTATTTTTGTTTATGAATCATTTTAACATAACATATTCAATTTATATATAAAAAAAAATGAATTGTATTCTAATGATAAATTTTAACTCAATCCATGAATCTATATACAAAATTATATTATATGAAAGCCAACGAATCTCATAGGGTTTATGGATGACATGAATATGAGTAGAAATATATTATAACACATATTTTAATTTTAATGTTTGCTCAAATATATTTCTAGTTTAATCAATGTATCGATAGGACCCAACAAGTCAGTTGACACGTAAAAATGTAAATAGATACGAATTTATGAATTATACAGATTAACTTATAAGTTAATGCATTATATTTAAACTTTGAAAATTAAGAAGATAATAATTTTATATCATAAATTGATATCTGTGATTTACATGTTAACCTAACTCTAATCCACACCCCTAGTCAAACTCTAACCCCGTGGACTATTTACAATTTGGTTTTAATCTAAAAGACATACAAGAGTCCAATCTCTAGCTAGGTATCTAGCTATCCTTAGTCAATATCAACCGGTCAATGCCATTCCATTACAAGTTAACTTTGTAAATATATAATGAACCGCCAATCGAGGGAGACATAGAAAAAAGAATCCAAGACCAGAGAAAAGGAAGAATAATAATAAAGAAAATGTGAGACAAGACAACTATTTGGTCTCTCGTTCGTAAATGGTGGATGTTTTTTTCCCGATGTAAAGAATTTTCAAGTCCCAACAAGCAGAAATGTGCTTGAGAGTTTTTCAAAAACAAATTAGATTAGTAATAGTTATACATATTTAATTTAATTAGTGATTTCTTTTTATATTATGCATTAAATTAAATTTACTCTTTATATTTGTATTGATGTTTAAATATATTAAGCATAAATGTCTACATGTATTCAAATTATTAAATAAAAAAACAACTACAAATGTAGATTTATATTATAATAAAAATTATAAATTGGAGGCAAAGTAAGTAATTATTTCCATCAAAATTTTAAATATTAAAGATAAAATTATTTAGATTGTTAATTATTTACATGTTGATGCAAATTTGTATGTTAATTAGTAAAAAAAGAAAATTACTGATGCCCTTTATACTTGCAGATAGTTGGCACTCCTAATTACATGTGTCCCGAACTGCTAGCTTATATGGTCTCTTGGTAAAAAAGAAGCTGCTTTGAAGTAAAATTTAATCCAACATTAAAATGAAACACTTCTGAAAAGCGGAGCTGCTTAAACACGACAAGGTTGAAAAGCTTGCTGATGTGCTAAGTCCGTTTGGAAAAGAAGCTGTTTCTTCGAGAGAGACAGCGATATGGTTGACAAAGAGACTAATCTCTTCTCACAAACGCTCAGTGGTGGTACCTAGTTTTGTAAGAGCTTGTTTGATTGTATTGGTTTTTAACTTATGCACCAATTTGCAATTTGCAGGTAATAAAAAAAATCTGTTTGAACCGAATTTCCGACAAAATCGGTACGAGACCGGTCCGATTAGGACCGAAACCGACCGGACGAGTTTTTTCTTCAATGTCGGTCTCGGACTTCTCCCCCCCCCCCAACAACCCGACTAGCACCTGGCCGACCTTAAAGAAAACTCTAAAAATTCTTGGTGTAACCCTTGGAACACTAATAATTCATGACCTTTAAGCATTCAACAACCCTTGGATCGTTTTCATAAGGGAAGTGTGATGGAAGACGAGAATCGAGCGGGTTCAAAACCAAAACTTTAGTAATTTTTTTGGTCAATTCAGTTAATTTTTTTTTTACCCAAAAAATTGATCTAAGAGCGAGACCGATCCAAACCAAGCAAAACCGACTCAGTCGGTGTTTTTTTGCCAAAGTCGGTCTTGGTCCCGATCTTGGCTCCAAAACCGCCCCGCCCCGCCCATGATCAGCCCTACCAATTTGAGAGTACATGTATGGATTTTATTTTGTTTTTTGGGATTTCCTTGTGTGAAGAGTGTTTTTATTATCTGAGAAGGATGTGGTGTTTGTACTGATTTAGATATTGCCAGAGACTGTTATATCCAGTGAATATGCAAGTGATATCCATTGGTGGTACTTGTTGAACTCTCAGTTAAGTTCCAACAGATTGGGGCTTGATTCGTTTGGGTCGAGACCCATGAAATATATCGAAAGAAAAGAGGAACCCAGTCCAGACTGAGCCCTTAACTTGATCAGGACCTTGATGTCTGAGCCACACGCTTGAGGTTCAATTTTACCCACAAGATTTGGGGGCTCACCTTCATGACAAGAGGATCCTTATCCAGACCTTGATGTCTGTGGCTAATGATCATCCTTCCCCGACAAATTCGCACATACACCATACATTCCTCTATAATTTTTTTCCAGAACACATAGATCTACAACATAATGTTACCTTGCACGTTAAATTTCTTTGCAGCCATCTCAGAGATAGGCTGAAGTGAGTCCTCACCTGTTAAGAAAGTGATATGATTGCTACATTCCATCATATTTCACACTCTATGGTAGTTGAGCCATGTGAATCACCATTGCAGCTTATATCCCTTAATAATTAATAGACTCCATACCCTTCTGCTATCTCTTCATCAACCTTGCGTGCTCTCCTGATCTAGAAGAACTTTAGATTTGAAGGGTTGATTTTGTGATAGTAATGTGTCAACAGCTTACACTACCTGATCTCAATATAAATCCCTTCATAGCCTTCCATTTTTTAATCACAACACTGCATTTCCTAATCTCAGATAATAATTTATCACAGTCTCATATCATCTTCAAGTGATAAAATGGCAAGGTCTGGGATCGTGGTGGTGGTGGTGCTGCTGGTTTGCATGATAAATGCAGCCATGGCTGCAGATGAGGAGCTTGCAGCGGCACCTGTGGCTCCAATGGAGACTGGAGCTGCTGGGTCTTCTTCCATCTCAATGGCCACTGCCGCTGTTGTCCCCATTTTGATGCTGCTCTTCTCTTCTCTTTCGAACCTATGATGATGTTTCATTGAGCCATATACGATGCTTCGAAAGAATATTCTTTTCCGTCTGAGTATATTATGTATAGAAGAGAACAATAAATGTGTGTGTTTTGCATACTGTATTGTATCCATTATTCGATTTCTATACTTACCTTATGTACGTATATTTCACGATTTCTGTATATTTAATAAAGATGATTCATTGTGAAACTAATTAGGGTTCTGGTTCAAAATCATCCAAGTTGAATGCATATAATTAACTCATTTTGCTTCCACCTCATTTCTTCCACATGTTGACTCATTCCTTCCATGTGTTGACATATTCCTTCCATACAGTTGAAGAGAACTCCTCTTATAAATGGAAGAGTTTTCTATATGCAAGGAGAGGGCAAGAGTAAGAGTGGTAGAAGGGAGAAAAAAACTTGAGAGATTGAAAGAATTTGTAGATTTTGAAAATCTTGTAGCAAATTCTATCAAAAAGACTCTAGTGGATGTAGACAATTAGTCAAACCACTTTAAAATCGTTTGTGTGATTTCCAGAGAGGTGAGTGAAGTACAACAATTGTTGAAAGTCATCCAAGTGGAATGCATACAAGGAACCCTCTTTACTTCCACTCATTCCTTCCACATGTTGGCTCATTCCTTCCACATGTTAGCACATTCATTCCATGTGTTGGAGCATGAAAGAAATGAGTTAACATGTGGAATGAATGAGCCAACATGTGGAAGGAATGAGTTGAAAGCAAAGTGAGTTCTTGTATACATTCCACTTGAATGACTTTCAATAGGTTCTTATAAGTGAAGTTACTGAAAGAGTAACCTGATCTACTCCTCCTCAGACTTCTTCAATGCTTCTTTCAGTAACCTGATCTACAAGGAAGGTTCCTTGTTCTTCAAGGTATCTCTTTCTGGTGAACCACCATATATAGATCCAATCTTGAAGATCAACCTTCAGCAAAGCTTCCCGGAGATAGATTTATCATTGAAAAGGTGTGTCCATGATCATGAGTCAAATTTGCTTGATTGCTTATGATATACTTCAGCTACTCCACAATCGGGCGATCATGCTTCAGCTCAGTAGGGTTAGAGAAATGGTTGTTAGGTAAGTGATTTTGTAATGTCTCAAACTCGAGTGACGGTTCTCCGTAAGTCAAATTATTTAAGCTGAACAATTAAAAAATTCACACTAATTTACTAAAAGAATATAAAATTAAATCATCTACAAATTTCAATAGGGCTGGTCATGGGCGGGCGCCCGACCGGTTTTGTAGTAAGGACCGAGATCGAAATTTCGGTCTTGACATCTGGAGGACTGAGATCGAGACCGACTTTGGCCAAAAAAAACTGTCTGAGTCGTTCTTGCTTGACTCGGGCCGGTCTCATTCTTGGACCAAATTTTTTGGTAAAAAAAAAATTGGATTGACCAAAAAAATCACTGAAGTGTTGATTTTGAACCCGCTCGCTTTTCGTCTTCCATCACACTTCCCTTATGGAACTGATCCAAGAGTTGTTAATGCTTCAAAGTTATGAATTACTAGTGTTTCAAAGGTTAAACCATTAATTTTTTAGAGTTTTCTTCAAGATTGGGTCCGTCCGATCCTAGTGAGCTTTTCAATATGAGATTGCAGTGGACCAAATCATCATTCAATGAGTTACCGATTAAAAATATATATCACTGAAAAGAAAGCCCACCCAACCTGAACCTGACGCGTCAAGAGAGTCCGTGGTCCACCGAATTGCTTGGTGGGCACGACGTAGAACACTCCGCGTGTCGACACACCATTAGTTGCTGCTGCTGCCCACCGACACAGATCTTGGTTAGAACACGAAGTTCATCAACTCCTCCTCCCTCAGCAGAGCAGCAGACGTATAACGTTCTCCATAATTTTGGTGGGTTCCACGTGCTAATTCCTCCTCCTACTATATATTCCCCCCGCCATTCTCCTTCCAAATCGCCAACCCGAGTCCTTCTACTGCTGTCTGCGATTCTTCACATCGATACTCTCCTTATCAGCAATGGCGCAAGCAACCATCTCCAAGGTCTTCAGGGTGGCTGTTGTGATGGTGTCGGTCTTTTCAATGGCTGCAGCAGCGGTCTCTGCGCAGGACATCGAGATGGCCCCTGCTCCTGCTCCGACGATGGATGCCGGAGCGGCGTCCTCCCTGCCGGTCTCCGTCGTGGCTATTGCCACTTCCGTTGCAGTATCGATCATCGCTCTGCTGAAGCATTAAGTTTTGTTATTCAAATGAAGGAAATTATGTGATAAGAGTTGATTCTGGGAAGTGCATGCAGTTTGTTTTTATTCTTTATTACTGATGTAATTACTCAATACACTGGCTGTATATGTTCTTCATCATCATGTATCTGATATATACATTATATATATATACAGGAATGAAATGATTTAATTGCTAATTATTAATATTTTTATTGCATTTCCTCTTTTGTTTTGTTTCTCTCTTGCTGTTCTTTCTGGGTATTCTTGCCTTCGAAGGCTGGTGAAGAATAATGGAGTAACAACAAAAATAAGAACTTTACCTGCACGTAATAAGAGAGATATGGAGAAATTTTATGTGAAGAAGAATATTATGAATAAAAAAAATACTAATGTAGTTATATTCTTCATTTTCTGCTTCTGCACTACGAGCTAACTAATTAACTATTTAATATTCCTTGATCCATCTATACATACACTATACTATTACTATACATACACCCCTTAAGAAGCAGTGCCTTTGGACTGTTGAATATCCAACTCATGCTCAGCAACCATGATGCAAGAATCCAACTCTAAGGACGACGAAACCGAACCCTTATCCTTTAATGCCATTGGCAAATTTGTTAGAACATCCTTTACAACTCAGAACTGTAGAACATGTGGTGGAACAACTCAACAACATGTGCTACAACTCACCATCCACTATACATACTTTCCATAGTTGTATTTGATGTCATGTTCCTAGATTACATTATATATGTAGTATGTAATCTGCACGTTAAACAATATCTTGTCAAGTTAAACATTAGAGATTCAGTGTTCAACTTTTTTTTTTTTTATTGAACTTGATATTCAAGCTTAAAAATACTTGCAGATTTCATACTACATATATAATGTAAGCTAGGAACATGACATCAAATACAACTATGGAAAGTATGTATAGTGGATGGTGAGTTGTAGCACATGTTGGTGAGCTGTTCCACCACATATTCTGAGTTGTAAAGGATGTTCTAACAAAATTAAGCATTTCGGCTGTGGATTGAACATTTGGAGTTATCCCAACCTTGTCTATGTCGTGAAGTGCAGGCGAGAGATACTTTGCAACCGTCACAAATAAGGCTGACCCGTCATGCAGCTCCGTCACGCTCTGCACTCCCAAAATGAAGTGTTTATCTGGGGAAATTTCTGAAACTCCATGCAATATATAGATGCATACAAAATACCTGAAGTCTTCCTTTACCGAAAATTTTGTTCCCGACGAGAATTGCCCGACCATTGTCATGTAATGCTCCGGCTAGTATCTCACTTGCACTTGCACTTCCTTCATTAACCTAAAAAAAATCAAGCATGGTATTATATATCTCAGACAATGCCAAACTGTAAAGATTATGATTGTCTAAGAATATGTCGATGCTTGCAAGAACGACAAGTGGGTCGTGTGTTAATGCATGGCCGTCAGTCATATTAATCGGCAGTAAGTTGCCTTCGCGATCAATGGTGTTAACTAAGGTCTCGTCCCCGTCCAACCACATCTGTGCAACGTCAAGACCTGCTCTCACAAGACCCCCCTAAAAAACAATGGAAAGAGAGTGAGTTAAAAAACCCTAAAAAACAATAGAAAGAGAGTGAGTTAAAAAAAGTTAATACAGCTTACAGCATATTTGTGGCTGCTGGGATTCGAGCCCAGGTCTCCACGGCCACAACGTGGAATTCTTACCACTAAACTACAGCCACATGTTTATTATATACATATATATATTTCTGGTCAAAACATTACTCTAATCAGTACTTTGTTTCAGTAATTAGACCATTAGGGTCATCCGAGGTGGCTAAGCCAAATCAAGGTTTTGCAGGAGTGGGAGAGGTCATACGAGATTACAATAGTCAATAGATTGCAGGATTTTCAAGGAATTTGGGTTGCTCAAACAGTTTCGCTGGGAATGTTGTGTCATCCAAGATGGTCTCCTACTGACAAAGTCATTCGGATTAAAATCTATTCACCTTGAAATGGACGCCCTCTCAGCTCATAAGGTAATCTCTAATGAAAATATGTCAAATCTAAAACTAATGTTCATCATTGCAGATTGCAGAAAGCTCTTGATGCAGTTCCAAAAAATAAAGTTCAGACATATATTTCGAGAAACAAATGCGGTAGCGGATATCAAGGCGGGCATGACGATTAACCAGCAGCACGCCGGCACGTGTTTGAAAATCCATACCTCACCTCTGAAGGAAACTACTAACGCGCTCCGTAAAGACGCTATTGATTTTTCTTTTTCGAGAATTGTTAAAGCTGACTAGTTTTTGTTGTGTACTTTGAACTTGGGTGCAAAGTTTGTCACCTATAGCAGTTTAGAACATTAACGGATTGTTTCGGAGATCCAATATGTAGGAGTGAACATCCTGAGTCTGCATTTTCTGGATAGCGTTTTGCATTTCAGCGGCAGCACTATGTTCAGAAATTATCATTGTCATTACATCAATAATCGAGATTTGTTGTTTACAAAGAGAATGATCGAAATTCGTGATTAATTAATTACCTGAGAGAATGTCATCAACTTCACATAACCAGTCTTTGTCAAATGACCATATGGAGCTTTATGAGGAATGATGGCACTGGAAACCGGAGAAAGTCTTACGTACTCGCGTGGTAGAAGAACCTTATGAAGACAGAGCATAGTATCAAATGAAACAGAAGATCAATCTAATGAAACAGAAGATCAATCTAATGAATCCAGAAGCTCTGTTCACTATCAAATACATACCTCTCTAAGATCAGAATCAACACCCGAATCTCCTCCCTGGAAAACAAATTTGATTCTTTTTGTTAATTAGGTTATGAATTTATCTAAACTATGATCGTAGTTAGTGATCGAATAATCAAGTGAAGTCAAATATTACCCTGTGAATCTTCACTGTGACAGTTGTTCCAGCACGACCCCGAAGCTTCTGGGCTGCAATTTCACTAGTCACACCGGCCATGACCTCCCCTAAGTTACCATTACAATTAATCTTCAGGTAAAATAAGGGGAAATATTTCAGCCATCGTCTGCTGCAATTTTGAATCCCAGTCTATGACACAGCAATATCATCAACTAAGTGAATAATACATCAGAGAAACTTAATTGAATCATGTAACTAGCTACCTTGATTATTAAATGTCGGGTCCACAAACGTTTCTCTGATCAAACCCCAAGCCTCCACAAGGGTTTTCTGAACTGTGCTCACGTACCAACAACACCTCCTTATTCAACACTCCCTAAAACTATAGTTCACTAATTGTTCAAAATCTAATCTTTGCAAACACAATCAAACCACAACTTCAAAAGGACATACATTTATATGCGTGTAACTACGACAGCAATAGACAGCTAAAGGAAATGACCAGCTAAGCTACAAGTAACTTTGATCCATACTTAGAAAGCGATCAACGGTTACCTCGCGAATTCGAGAAGCAGGAAAAGCAACAGTTAGAGAATCCGCAGCAATCACTGGAGAAGTGCAATAGACCGAAGCAAGAGCTGCAGCAGCAATACCGACAACCCCTCTCCCAACCGATTTAGCAAAAGACCTACTAGGAGTATCAGTTGTCTCTACAACAGAGCATTTTTCAACGGCGCAGGGCAGCAAGATTTTATCTTTCTTACCAACATGGCGATTTGAGGGCTCAGATCGGCGCGAATGAAGGATTAGAGAGATGGGTGGGAGGTGCGGTGTGGTGAGATCAAAACTGCGGAAGATTGGCTCCATTTTTCTCTTCTTCTTGGTGAGGTCAAGAAGTTGAGAAGTAAGGATGGAATAGAGACCGTTATATCATTCATTATAATGGCTGTTGTTGTAAGAATCTGTAGGCGGGACCCCTGTGAATGTGAAAGCTGCTGGAGTTGTGGCTCAGAGGAATCATCAATGGCGTCTACGTGTGAGATTCCCTATCTTTAATAAAAAAAGAAGTCGTATTAGTATATAAAAAATTGCACCCCAAATTTAAAAAAAAAAAATCGTATTAGTATATATATACATTGAAATTGAAGTCAGCATTCACATAATTATAGTGAGCATTATAATTATAATTTCAGTTTTTTATAAACATGTAAACAGTTTTTATTAGAATCTAAGCAATTTTTTATATGTTTAGAAATCTGAATTTATTTCAATTGCCATCTCAAGTCTTGGGCCAAGACAAAGGCCATCATCTCATCATTCACATTTCCCATATCCAAACCCTATTACCTCCACCGAATTAATTCTTTATTACCATTTCTAAATTTCCTTCTCTAAAATAAGTAATTTTAGAAAATTAATTAACACGAGAAAAAAGACAATTTTATGAAAATGAAAAAAAAAAATATCTTCTTCGTTCTTTGTTCTCTTTACATGGACTTGTGTTGTCCCCCAGATGGTAATACTATTTGATAAATCAGTTTTTTCTGGGAAACTGGTGAAACTTCTCTTTTCCAAAGTTAAAGTTTCTTCCTTTTATTTGTTCATATTACGACATGTACGTATAATATATATATTTAATTATATTTTCTATATCAGTCATCTCCCCACGTCCCACACTGAGGCTTTGTCTACCCATGCAAAAGAACTGTCACAGTCCTTAAACCCTACTTTGTTGCGTCGTATAGTTATAGAATGTTTGTAATTAAAATCAGTTTACACTAGATATCAGTTTATACTAGATATCTTAGCGACTTAGTCTTTGAACTCAATCTCTAAGAGGAATATTTTATTTATTTATAGCGTACTTAGATTTGGAATTTGGGTGCTCGAATTAATTGTTTCATAAATTTGAGCTTATTAGTGAAGACATTTCAACAGCTATATCTATCTTGCTAATATTGTTGAAGATTTTTTTTTCTTCAATAGATAGATTCGACTTGGATATAGATTCCCTAACCTATACAGAAAATTGAAACACGATGAATCTCACCAAAGCAATACTTTTGTGTATAATGATTCGTCCAATATATCTCCTTTATGTTATGTGCTTCTCTATGGAAGACTATCTTTTCTTTTATTTCCTCTTTGTGGTCTGTAATATGCTTTTTGTGTATTTTCTTTTCAAATGGGTGTTTGTTGGTGATAATGGGTCACTATGATTTGCCTACCTTTATAAACAAAGTTGTCGCCATTTTATACCCTAACGAGGAATCAAAGGCATGAAATGAACAGAAAATTAACCCTCCTTTTATCTTTATGAACAGAAAATTACCCACTTTATTACTTACCCATCTGCAACTTTCTAGAATGAAGCAAAATAAAGAAGGAACATAATTTATTAAGTTAGGATGCCTCTACAGATTGCTAATTAATGTCCATGGCTACACTTGGTTGTTTACTATAGTACGTTCACTTTCTGTAGTGTGCGCGTCAGAGAGCAGATGGGGTACAAATTCAAACAATCAATGGCTGAGTAAATGCTTGGGAGGAGTTGGTTTCTTATGGTCTACTACAGACAGCAATGGAATGGAAATTTTATATCATTATTTGATTCTGTTAAGGTAAACTCAAACATTTAAGTATAACCATAGTTTTTTTTGTGTTGATTAACATGACAGCTGTTGTTGGATCACTTGCCTTAATCACTCTCACAATCACTCACTCAATTTATTGTTGCCGTGAAGAACACCTTGAAGAAACTAGCAAAAGAGACAAGTTTTGTGATGCTTCAACTTCTTGCATCATTTTCTGAATTTTTGTTTCATTATATTACTTCTCTCATCTCTGATATCCTGAACCTTGCATTCTCGGTCGGGGAAATCTCTTGGAAGTATGTTCCGAGATCAGCAAACCAGTGTGCGGACTGGGCGGCGAAACAAGCTATCACGGGGATGACTATCCATGTTTGGGTGTTTTCAGCACCATCCCCTTTGTTATTTCTTCTAAACTATGATGTATCAAACTCGGTTTGCCCCTTAGGGGGGCTGTGTTTAGTTATCAATTTATCCTTTGTCCAAAAAAAAAAAACCATAACTTACGTAACTATTTGTCATAAGTTTTGTAACTCTAGTTTCTTAACTATTTGTCATAAGTTTTGTAACTCTACTTTCTTAACTATTTGTCATAAGTTTTGTAACTCTACTTTCTTAACTATTTATCTAAAATAATGACAAAGCAAAACAACTGAAAACTTAGGTAAATAACTAGCTTAACATTACAATAGTTGTTGTTTTTAGTTTGAAATTTGATCTGGAAAACAGTCATAAATATTGTCAATCTCAACATCATGCATCTCGCTGACATCTTTTCTCAAATTGTGTTTCGTGATGATAGAACAAAATCTATGTATAGCTCTGTTGTTTTTTTCTTTATTTTTGTCAATAAGTGAAATAGTTACTGTTTTTTTGTCCTTTTGAAACAAAGATACTTCATCTTCAATTCTAATTAGTAATTACAGACCCAGGGTTCTACTGGCAGAGATTTGATAGAACTGTTACTTAGGGTTGCGAAATAATGTTAAAGTATTTCCATACAGAAGTGAGGTATATATATATATATATGGAACAGAGAGATATAAGTACTGTAGTTCAGTACAATGGAACAGAGAAGAGAGGTGGTCAAAGTCTATTGAAACGTCTCGTCAGTCAACAGTTAACCCATCAAGTCGATGGGTCTGTACTCTATATTGATAAGGAGATATACTATTCTGCATTCTAGCCCTACAAACAGAACTTTGGCAGCTTCCATCTCTTATATATATATATATATATTTACTATTATCTAATTAATTGTTTTCCAGCAACAAAAACTTAAAAAGCTGCCAAGAGAGATCCAACTTCCAAGCATGCATATGCACGCCATTCCACTAACCTCAAGTTTGAGCTATCTGAAGAGTGATCATCACCTTTCCTTAATTATAAAATCAAACACCCCGAAGTGAAAGGGAAATTCATTTTCCTACTTAAAGAGTGAAACTATTATGATAATTTATTTTTTGGTTATACAATCTAATATTCACCTTAGGCGATTAATTATTTATCATGTGGATCTAAAGATTACGTAGATTGTTAAACTATTAGCTAGCTCTGATAGCATCTATCAATTTTATTCAAATTATTATATAATAGAAAATCATAATACACATGTCCAACTCAAATGTATAAATTAATGAGTCTGAAAGATTTTCCAACTTATATAGTGTTTAACTCTTGATTTTTAGTCAAAATAAAGAGATTTAACACTAATTAGCTTCTCTAGTTAGCACGCACGCTCTTAATTAATTATCTGGCTATACAAAACAGCATTAACATTATAAAAAGCTCATAATTAGATACATTAATTTGAGCTATATATATTTTATATCGACTACTTGCCTAAGGTAGCTTAATCTACGTATGCTTCTTTAACTCTACATATATTATAACTGCCCGATTATTGCATGGTAGTTGCTTCATTATCTTGCTCAACCTCCGAAGCGGGCTCCTCGTCCTCCTCCTCAAACCCATCATCTCCATAAGCTGCATGGCCGTTCCCAAATGCTCTGATGTGGTCTTTAAGTGATCGTTTGTGCTTGAAATCCGACCCGCAAATGCAATACCATAACTTTCCACAGTTCTTCTCGTGAGTCCTCCAGTCGCCTCGAACTGCAAAAGCCTTCCCGCACTTGCGACACATAAAGGGCTTGATCCCATGCTTGCGTTTGTAATGGGTCTGCAGGGTGCGAAAGTCCTTGAGAGGCTTAGCCCTTGGGTGGTCGATGTTGTTTCTGCATTCTGGCGCACAGCAGTAGCACGGTAGCCTCAGCATTCCGGTGGGTTGGGTTCCTCTCAGTGACTCAGGACCCTTTCGGTATTGTGAACCATGACCCCACATGTGCATCTACAGGCATCAAGTGATAATGTCTTTGATATTGTCCATAAAACTATAAACTAAGCTCGGTTAGTGGTAATATGAACTACGTGTTTGTCCTCGATTAAATTTACTGACTCATCAACTTAACAAAAGTCCTTCATTTAAGACAAATGGAAGATCACAAATTTTCATACCACCCTACATATATATTTCATGCAATATCATAAGGAAATACATCCTAAATAGGTGCTCTAAACAATTGGCATGGAAGATCTAAACTGTGCATCATCTCTAATGATTTGCCTTTAAAGATTGTAGCTATATATAAGTGTGTGTTTTGACCTATATTGCTAGATTTGCAATTTTGCATGAACATCTCTTAAGTGAATAATGAAGAACTCTTTTCTTTTCTTCTGCCTTTGTTAATTAGTATTTTGCAGACCAAAGAAAACTCTCTTATTCATGTACATAGAATTTGCTCCTTTTATCTGTTAAAAAGAAAAGCCCTGGAAACTTATTAACGCGAGAAAGCAAGGATAACAGTTGATTTACTTTCTCTCTTTTTTGCATAAGCTGCAAGTAAATGTTATCAACTGAGGAGACGAATAGAGTAAAAATGAAATGCTCGATCATATTATTCAGAAAATGCTTAGCCAAAGGGCAGTGTAAAACCTATTGTACGGCCAAGATTTTGTCTGCAACGGCATAGAGTTAAGAATTGCATACACAGAGAGAAAAAGAGTTCACACTTCAGTTTCTAACTGATATGGAAGTAATATGCATGTCATTGGTTTTCAGAGAAATATATGTTTCAAATGAGCCAAGAAGGAACCTTAGTTCATCAAGAAGGAGAGGAAGATCGGCAATCACAGAGGGAAGGATTCAGAAGGAACTTTAATTAATGAAGGAAACTAAAAATCTCTCTCTTTCTGCAGAAGTTCTTTGATGAAGAATCTACACTATTTACTTACAAATTTTACCTAGTAAGTTAGTAACTACACCCACCTGCCAATCAGATCTCTCTTCTCATGAAAAAGTACGCAAGGAAGTAGCCTTTTTGTGTGCTTCATTCGTTCACTTAAATGAAAGGGCAAAAGTTATACTGACAATTTGCTGTTACCAGAGCTAACTAACGAACTAGTCAAGTAGCTCCTCTCTCCTGCTTCTCATTTGATACGCAGAACATTTCCAAAACACATTACTAAAAGCATTTGCTTTTGGAGAACCAAAACCAAAGAGGAAAAGAAACCGCGTCCTTCTTTCAAAGGAAAGCACATGTCTACTAGTATATGTAGTATAAGCTTATTATCATGATCCAAGATAACATATATATACGACTGGACTTGGAGTGGATTGACTAAATTAGTTAACTATGTCTTGGTCATTTAGAAAATATATAATTTAGTTTCAAGAAGAAGAAGAAGCTGTGTGTGATATATGTATACCACCTACACATATATGTACATATAGATATACCTGCATATTGTTGTATCTGTTGAAGGTTTTGCAGCAAACAGGGCAAGAGAACTGTGTCGGTCCAATGAGGATCTGCGAAGGCGTGGGAATCCAGTACTGCCCCTTGTTGATTCTGTTCATTAGAATCCCACACTCATCTTCTCCTCCTTCCTTGGCGTTATCATCATCATAGGGATCTCTTGTACCGCCGCTCTCTGAATTACTATTGTTATTGTTTGTGGAGGAAACGGTCATTATATCCTCCACGTTGTGGTCCGGCAGACCTATGTGCAGTGCAACCGTGACTTCGTCCATGTTACTGCCGGCCTCATCCTCAGCCGCCTCTAGTGCCAGTGGTTTGTTGTTCTTGATTCCATCCAGATCCATCAGGAAGCTTACCGAAGGTTCAAGATCGGGGGTTTCGTCCCTCATGGGGCTGAGGCTGAGGAGAGGAAGGGCCTCTCTCATCGGAGGAGAAGGAGGTCTCGTCGATGAATTAGTAGTTTCTGTTAGGTGAGGGTGAAAGTAGGGTTGGGAGGTGGAAGGAGTGATACAGTAAGCAGGACTGCAGTTGAGATTGAAGTTATGGTGATGATCTAGAGAAGGGTTTGGAGGATGTTGAAGATTACGATTATAGGAGAAAGAGGGATCTGAGCGATAGAGAATAGGGTTGAACTTGAACCAGAAGTTGGAGTAAGGGTCGTCAGCCATGGTAGTTGCTGCAAAAATGAAGAGTGGAGGAGAGAAAGCTAGAACGAACAGGAGAAAGAGTGGCTTTTTGATTAGCAAAGCTCGAGTATTTTGCTTTTTTACATATACATACATATATACATGCATATAGCATTACATATATTCAAAGGTGGGAGGGAGAGAAAGACAGTACAAGATAGCTGAAGGGTATGTATGGACGGAGAGAGAGGTATAGTACTTTGTAGGGTCAACACCAGTTCGGTATCCTGTACTTACTTTGGATGTAATATCAAAATATATTATGGAAAAAAAGTTATTATTATTATTATTAAGAAAATAATAATAACTAACAGTACACCTATATTTGACCCTATATATCATTTTTGGGGAATAATTAAATTAATTATATGAAATAATTAATTTAAGTTACGCTCTTTATATCCGTGACTTTTTGTATCACGACGTTTAAACTCTTGATTGATATTTTTTTAATGAATATACGTTCAAAATATTTTTGAATGTAAATTGCGTATATGTCAGCTTCCAATGGAATGAATAAAAATACTTCTTCCAAAGCAACCGAATTATACAAATTTTCTACATTAATCGGTGGATTTTACACGTTAATATTCAATTTGATTCAGAGTATAAATGCACATTATTATGTAATTAATTAAGATAGAGTAAATTACAATTTCAAAATTTTTAATTATGTACGTATGTTACAAAATGATAACACTAGATAATTTTTTTGTTGTGTTTTATGTATCATACACGATACACATGGTATAGTTGTGCTAGTAAATATAACTATTGAGTGCTTGTTTAAATACGTTATGTCTAATAACTTTTAAAACTTCAATTAATTATTTAATTTTGAGAGCTCATCAATTTTATATTAAAAACTTAGCTTGTAAAACTCTCATATATATAAATTCATAGCTCTAATAATGTTTATTTTTATTTCTTTAAAGTTTTATACATAACATGAATATACACGAAAACTTACATATGGTACTTGTATTTATAAGTATGACATGATAAACTTTTAAAACTTATTCGTATTTCATAAAGTTAACATAATAAATTTATTAATACGACTAATTTGATACTCATAAAAATAACCCCATAATTGTGCTCACCCTACCAAAAGAAAGTGATGGAAGGGAGAGAAAGATGAAAAGAAAGATATCATTCTTACCACTAAAGAACAGAAGTATAGAATGATTAATCACTATCTTGTGTAAATATATATATATTATTAGCGTCTCCAATTTTAGGATTATATTATTACTATTAATTAGAAAATTAATAATAAAGGAATATAGAATCTAGCTATATTAATACCGTTAAAGGTCGTTTTTGGACCACAATGATCAAGTCAAATAGTCAATACTAGCTAATTAGTGATCCCCACCATGTCGCTAATCAATTTACAATAGTAAAAACGACATTATGTCTAATTATAATTACCATTTTTATTTTATCTTAAGAACTACTAGTATCTAGGTCTCACTCATTAAGGTGTTTTGTTGAGTAAAGTTAATAAAGAAAGCAGGTGCCTTATTCTCATGTCAAGACCAGAAGTGAGTAGAAATGATACCTTCAATTTATTGAGATGAATCTGCAGGACTAGGGTTTATAAATTCGACTGTTTGAAGTTAGTTGGAGAAGAAGACAATGGTTTAAATCTTAGGGGAGTTTCTGGTAAGAAATAATTGAAATCATCTTTAATTTCTCACCAAATGACATACCCAGTAGTGTTTCACTTTCAAGTATATGCAACAGTTATATGCAACAGTTTCTTTAGCTTATCAGTCTTATAAATTGATAGTTACAGTTCTTAGAATGGACACGTAAAATTGGGCTGTTCGGATTCAAACTAGGACTATATGTATATATATATATATATATATATATATATCATGTGTCTTTTCGAAAATTTATGCAAGAAAGAAAAGTAAGTTGTGCCAAACAATTTTATTGATAGGCGAGCTGTGTGGTCGGGAGAGAGAGATTGTCGGAATTCCCAACAGTGTTGAAGCAAGCAATGGGGGACGGAGATGGACAGGACACCCTTCCGCAATTACAGACATTTATGCGTGCATTGCATTGCAGACCTTGTTTTCTAGCCTCATCTCCCTGGATTGATTGTCCTCTCTTTCTGTCTCTCTCCCACACTCACATATACATATAATATATGTATATATGGTGGACACAAACTATTATGTAGATATATATGTAGTTGTGCACGTAACTTGTATGTATAGGTTGTACTTTACTGTAGGGTATTGGCTACATACTTTCATGCACTCGTCGTAATATAATGAGTGCTTCTACATTTAATGCTGCAGAGAAAGGCTCCAAATTGTCTGCATCACTGCCTCTTAATTAACAGACTCATCCTTAACCTAGTTTTAGGGTTCTGACATATAAAATTCTAAGGTGATAAGTGAATGTGATGGAAGCATGCAGAAAAGCTCAAAACTACAAATAGTTTTACTCATTTCTATTCTAGTTGTTGCAATTGAAGGTTTCTTAGTTTGGTTATAGTGATGTTTTATGTTAGGTATATTATATCAGTCACACCTACTCACCTACCTCAAGTATCCTACATTGAAAAAAAAAATTAGAAAAACTAGATGTACTACTTAAGTCAAACCAATGTTCCGCATTTTTCAGGTCCAAACGAGGACAGCAAACTTTGTTAGTTACGTTTTGAGATGTTAAAAATGTAATTGAAAATGTTATGAGACCGTTAAAACTCATATCACTAGGGAAAAAAATAGTTGGTTATATGAAAAGTAGGAAAAGTAAATTTTGAGTTACCTACTTGAAGAAAAAGATTTTATAAATTTATCAGTGACAAGAATATCACACTTTAATGATGATAGACTGTGCACCCTCTGTGTCTATACCACATTGGCAATGAACAAAATAATTTTGTCATTTTATAAACAAGATATGTACTACTCAAATCCAATAAAAAAAATTATTCTTTTGTAGACACAAATGAGTCAATAAACTTAGTTGGACTAGTGGAGTCAGTCGATTGGACTTAGGATGTTACAACAAAGATATGGTTTCAACAAGTCTAGCTCTCTCACTAATAAAGTTAGATAAATATATGAGATCTAAGTTGTAATTATGAAGCATGTGGTGTCCAGCTTCCATATCTTCCCATAACAATGAATTTGGTATGATGCAACCAACATATTCAACTAAAATGTCTAAAGTGTGGAACCCATGTTCATAGATGATCGTAACTGAAAGTTTATGTACAAATGAATGCTAGGTATTGTAATGGTGAGTTTTAACTTCTTACCATCCAGAGAGAAGAACCTAAAAGCATGGAGTGTCTGGCACTTACGTAGATAGTACCTCATTTATGTTAAGAACATTGGTTTCCAAGAGAATATAGAGGGACATTCTGACAACAAGGTGTGGGGGAAAATAGTGATTGGAATTAAAGAGACAAAACACATATCATTACAAGAATAATAAACGATCCTTTGATTTGAAACAATGTGTAGCTGCAAATCCATTATGAACAAACCCTATACATAACAATGAAATCTATTGTTAATGCATGATATATTATTATGAACTAGCTAGTCTTTAAGAAACCCTAGCTAGTTAGGAAGGAGGAAGCACTAGGTGCATTTGGGAATGTGATACTACACACACACACATATATATATATATATATGGTTAATTACAAAAAAAACAAAATGAACTTTGAGGAAAAATTATACAGCAAACTGAACTTTTTTTTGTTGACAAACAAAAAACCAAATTTTTGGAATTGAGTAAACAGCAAACCTAGCTCAAATTTTCATCATATTTGAACAGATTTTTCAATGTTTGAGAGAGTTATTAAGTCAACATTAGTTAAAGTATTCTAAGGAAAGGGTATTACGACTTAATAACTCTCTCAAACATTAAAAAATTTGTTCAAACATAATGAAAATTTGAGGTAGGTTTGTTGTTTGCTCAATCAATTCTAAAAGTTTGGGTTGTTGTTTGTCAATAAAAGAAGTTCGTTTTGCTGTTTGGTTTTTCCTTAAAATTGTTTTTTTTTATTATTATTTATAATTAACCTATATATATATATATAATAACTCTTTAGAGGTCAACCATATACAAAGTGTAAATCATACTATGACCATGCAGTAACATCATACTAACTGGAAATCCTATATTATATAAATAATACTTTTAGAGATAGGTAGACTCTAAGAAAAAAAGCACAACAGAGACCCTAACCAGTATTGGGATGAGAAGAGATCGATCCCATTCCCGCACGTCGTCAAGATTTTTAAGACTTACGAGACAGCACGAGTGGGGGTTGCCCTCTCTCATTTTATATATATATAAAATGGCATTTGTATTAATTGTTTGGTACCAAAAATTAAACTTTTGTGTCCCCCCTGTCGTTTTTTGCTTTGAAATTTCCAAAAATCATCCCCTGTGTTCCCCGGAACTGCAAGTCCCCGCGCTTAGCTGATACAAACGAGCTCATTAAGGTCTCTTTCTGCGTATTCCAGCTTGAATGTTCGGAAGAGTTAATGTCAAGTTGAGTACGATGTTTAATCGGGTTCTGGGTCGGCCTTGACGATGCAGTGGAGATCGAGTAGCGTGGTGTATTTAACTTGCAACGAAACAATGTGCATGTCTTTGATTTTCACGCATGTATGAATTGGTCTCCTCTACTTTTGTACAATCAACTGTATATGTCTTGTTCATCTTCCAAGTGGTTTGGTTTGTTTATAGAGAAGCAGTAAGTAAAGAAGTTGTAATAGATATGGGGAAAAGGTATAAAAGTACATAGGTGATTTGAATATGTGAACTGACTTTTAGCTTGAAAAAAAACAACAATTTTTGGCACGTTCTATTAGTTTTAATTTTGCAGTTAATAAACTTATTTATTTATACATCTCTTGTCAAAATAATTATAATTATGTTTTATAAAATTGAATAATGATACCGAGTGAAATTGATAATTCTAAAATTTAAAATTAATTTTAAAATTTTTGTTTTAAAATATTTTATATTTTGTTACGTGGCACAATTAACCACTCCAAAGCTATAGAACACAACAAACATATATCATTTTAATGTCTATGCATATGTTTATTTATTTTAATTTACTACAATATTTCTATTTTTGAATATAGTAACCAATTAATAATAATTTTCTACTGTACACTGGTTTACGTACTGTTTTTTAATGTGAAAATAAATGTACAGTGTTTTTTTTATGGCATTTGATATCTCTTATTTAATATAAAAAAATAGTGCGTATCTGTTTTTTTAGTATAATAATAATAATTTAAGCAAAATACAAAATATTAATTAATTTGGCACAAGAAAAGATCATGTAATGTTGGGACATTAATGAATATAAATCATGGAACGAAATACACATTTTCACCGGACATGGATAATAGTAGCTAAATATGGGGTCCGAGAGACAGAAAATTAATAATACGTAGGAGACAAATGATTGTTAAGAACTGTTCATGCAAAAACATGACATCATACGAGATTATCAATACCATCTACCGTGTTCCTTCTCCCTTTTCCTTGCCGAATTCATTAATGAAGGAAGAAGCCTTCAGTTTGGCCTTTTGAAAACAAACAGATGAGCAGCAATCAAGGACTTCAAACACTGCCATCTTCTGGTACCTGTTGAGACACTTCAGTCAATTATTCAGTTGGTCCATGAATCGAAGAAGATGGAAAACAGACAGAAAATTCCATGTGGAGGACCAAATTCAATTTCATTAGATGATACAAATAATTACAGAATATAAGGATTCAATTGGAAAGGCAATTTGAGTATATGCCCATTTAGCACCAACACTAATGTATATGCATGGTATATATAATTGAGAGAAGAAATTCTGACTTAAGAAAGCATTGATTATGAATATCATAAACATGATTCCCAATTTTTTTTTTGGTTCTATCTAATCTTATACAATATTGTTATAGTTAATAAGAAGAAATAATCTGAGTACACCAATTAATGGGGACCAATGATAGTTATGAATTGAATCAACCTCAGTACTGCAAACTGCAAAGTTTATTAGATTGATTAGAAAAGAAGTGAAAAATAGAGCTAGCTAGCTTGACTTTACCTGCAGACTCTGGACCATTTACAGCTTCCCAAACTAAATTTAGAAGTTTTAAGTACAAAATAGCAATGAAAACAATACTACTAGTACAAGATGGTAGATGAGAAAATTAAATCACCGTCCAAAAAGAAAAAAAAAATATATTTAAGAAGGAGAGAGACCATGATGATGGAGAAGATGACTAGGGTATATATAATATACAACTCAGACTCAGTACTACCACCTCCTGCATTAACGGACTAACCACACACTTCATGCAATAGCGCCATGGAAGAGGGACCCCCTCACTACTTTGTCTGTCTAGATAGTTACTGCTGCTGCTGCTACTGCTACTGTGCCTTCTTCTTGGTTTCTCTCATTTTTTCTGTTAGACATGATATTTTATGTAAAAATGATTAAATGTGTCTACTGGAGGCACCACTTACAGTTTAACGTTTCAATCAAGCAACAGAAGTGACATATAACTTTGTGATTCCATTGTACTGTTAAACCCTAATCTTTTGTTAATTCAATGACTCTTAGCAGGTTGACCAAAAAAAATGACTCTTAGCAGACTGAACTAATGTAAATGTTATACATATGAAGACACACAGAACACAGGATCTCTTCTTGCCTTTTCGAAACCCTAAACAGTCTTCTCATTTTGCAGTTTTTTTCGCCAATTCGCACTTGCATTTCTTCCAAAAGAATGGAGTCAAAGTTACCTTGCTGGAGGCCAGATCCCAGGTTTCAAACCCCCAGCAGCAACGACCAAGACCCTCTTTATAAGGGGATTTATACATTAGAAAAAAAATGATTGACGGTGTTAACTAATAAATCAGGTGGTGCTTTTCAACAAATATAATTTAAGATTGAGATGATTAATGTCTCTGATAATATAACTTTACAAATTGTACATATTTAAAGAGTTACTACTGATAGATAATTTGATAATTTATAAAAGATCGTTTGTTTTTGTTGGGATTCTTAAGGATTCAAGGTAAATTACTACATTTCTGTGAAAACTTATTAATGTGCTTTAATTAGTCAGTAAGTAAATTTGCAATTTTTAAAAGCAAATGAAGTTGGAATTTATCTTGAGAAGAGTTAAAAGCAATTTTTGCACGCAAAAAAAAGTATAAAATATAGTCTTAAGCATTTCATACGTTGACAGGATTAGATTAGGGGTATCTAGTGTTCTCTTGAAATGTTAGGGTTAGAAACTCACAAAAGTTAAGTTTAGGGTGTAAATATGCAGAACCCAAGATGGCCTTCGGACGACGCCGTTGAGGGAAGAGAAAGGAGCCAGCTTCAAGTTCTCGTCGCTTGCCCTTTCCAACATTCGCTGATTCAGGTGAAGCAAGAAAGACGAGGAGAGAAGAACCAGCCCGCAGACAACAAAGATGTCTCTTTTCTTAAACTGCGGCTACCAGAACCCGTTTAAAACTCTACCCTGCTGTTAAAAGTATAATCTTGTCCGGAGATACTGAGGTACCTAGATCTTGATCTCACACCTAATTCGCTTAGGTGGATATTCAAGAATGAGCCAACAACCATCAGTGATCCTTGCAACTGCTAGCTACGATCACACTATCAAGTTCTGGGAGGCCAAGAGTGGACGCTGCTACCGAACCATTCAGTACCCTGATTCAGTCTGTATCCTATACCTCCTCTGTGTATTGGCTTCGGTGAAAGTGCCTTGCTTTGATCCATAGTGTTCTTTTTTCGTTTCTTTTCTTTTTGCTGCGTTCTTAGTTCAATGTCCTATTGCCCCTGCCATATTTAATTAAACTTTTTTTCAGGGTCTTTCATGGTTCCACTTTGAGCAATTTTTCTTACTCTGTATCGATTTGAAGAAAAATTAGCAAATTTTAATTTCTGAATTCATCTATTGTATGACATTAATACTGCCACAGACCATGAGATTGTGAACCAGGTGATTGATCACATAATAATGTGGTGTGATGAAGCAGCGTTTGTACTTGCAAAAGATGACTTCCAAAAGTATTCTTTTTCTTCTTAGTCTTAGGTAATTAGCTGATCTCAGAAACTGAATGAGTGAGGAAAAATAGACACATTTGATTGAAAAATCTTGTAATTGATTCTAAATGGCACGTTTCTTGGTTCTTGGATGACTTGGTATTGATGAGGCTTAATTAAGTAAAATCCATGAATGAGTTGCTAGTTGAAATCTACTTCCTTCTTTAAGAGAAGTAAATATACATTGGATTGAAGACGATATATGTGATCCTTGGGTACTTGCTATCCTCAGGATCAGCGAAGGGCTCTACCTCTAACTTTTTCAGTTATCTGCATTAATCGTAAATATGAGCCTGTGTTTATGCTTTCTTAGTTGGTATTGCTATGAAGCAGAAGATGGGTTGGTATGAAATCAGGTTTTCTATTATTAAATGATCAAGGTAGTTATTTCTGATCTATTGATGGAAGTTTTAGCAAGTGCTTTTTTTTGCTGAACTTGCCCAGAAAGAACATCTTAGAACAATTTCTCATGCAAGTATACTTTGGTCAGTTTATCGGATTCTTGGTATCAACAATACGATGGGATTTTTCCCTGAGATTCTTGAGATCAGCTAAACAATGTGACCTTTCGTGTTTCGTAGATACCACTTGCCCTCCATTTGACTATATTTGGATTGGAGAATCGGGTGTTTGAGTATTGACTTTCTATCTTTTCAAGTTCATGTATTTGGTAAATAGGCTGGTAGCCTTTTAGTGTATTTTAATGATGTCTCGATATTGATCTGAGATGTTGAATTTTGCAGCAAGTTAATCGTCTTGAGATTACTCCCGATAAATGCCAAATTGCTGCTGCTGGAAACCCCCACATTCGGCTGTTCGATATAAATTCAAACAGCGCTCAACCAGTATATCTCTACATCACCTCATTTGGTGGCCTGTTATTTTTTTCCGCCTTGTTAACAAATTTTTACATTTATTTATCAGGTGAGAAGTTATGATTCACATACCAATAATGTAATGGCAGTAGGGTTTCAGTGTGATGGAAACTGGATGTATTCAGGTTCTGAAGATGGTACAGTGAAGATTTGGGATTTGAGGTTCGTATAATTTTGTTAATTTATACTATTACCAAGTCTGCACTGTGTTTTATGTTGTTGCTAAAGAGATCACTTAATAATGTTCCTTGTTTTGATTAGGGCTCCTGGTGGATGTCAAAGAGAGTATGAAAGCCGTGCCGCTGTGAACACCGTTGTCCTTCACCCAAATCAGGTCTAGTTTTGTTTCTGTTCTTCAGTGAGTTAAATGCTTACTTTTATAAATTGTCCTATCTAACAAACCAGTACGATCGGGTTAAACAAGTAAAAAAAATCACTTTTCAACTGGCAAATTCTTTCTCTGATTTAAAATTTTAAAGGCTGCTAAAGTGTGTTGTTGATCAATTATTAAGCTACTTCATCTTATCATTTAACCAATGAACTTGATCAAATTAGGGAAGAAACGATTAAAATAGTCATTTTTGTTCAAGTTATTATACAAGCCAGAGGAAAGTTTGAGCTGGTTGTAATCTCTTCTTTCAGACTGAGCTGATATCTGGGGACCAAAATGGAAATATCCGCGTGTGGGATTTGACTGCAAACTCATGCAGCTGTGAGCTGGTAAGTACAGAGATCTGCAAGTTGGTCCTTTTTTTTATAAAGTCCTTGATTCATCATTTAAGTCTCTTGCTTCATATATAGCTATATTGAAAATTGAAAAGCCTATACAAGATTTGTTTGGAAATAAGCTTGGTAGGTAACCTATTGAATCAAAGTGTCAAATTTCAGCAAAATTAACCGATAGGGCTCGTACCCTGAATTTGTGGCTTAGGCAGATGTTCGTTCTCAAGCTTTACAAAGAAAAAAAAGGATTTTTCTCCACAGATAATTCTTCTTCGTGATCATTATTACCGTGTGTGGTCAACCCAGGTACCAGAAGTGGATACAGCAGTAAGATCATTGACAGTAATGTGGGACGGGAGTTTGGTGGTGGCTGCAAATAATAACGGGACATGTTATGTTTGGCGCTTGTTAAGAGGGACCCAGGTAAGCTAGGCATCATCTCTTCTCTACTCTACAGTCTACACCTAGAAACGAGTTCAAAGGATCATGCTTGCTTTATTTGTTTGATAAAATAAATAAATAATTATTTTTTTGTTGCAGACAATGACAAATTTTGAGCCGCTTCACAAACTTCAGGCACATGACGGATACATCCTAAAGTGTCTTCTTTCACCTGAGTTTTGCGAACCTCATAGGTTTCTTTCTCCTTCTCCCTATCTTCTAGTAGAGCTAACTGCTTGTGGCATCATGCCCAAGTTGCACCTTTTGTTATCTGTCTTGCTTTGCTTGAATCTAAACTCATATAAGTGAGGGGTTGGACGCTTTCTAGGTACTTGGCCACTGCTTCTTCTGATAATACTGTCAAGATCTGGAATGTAGATGGTTTCACTCTTGAGAAAACTCTAGTTGGTAATATACAATCCACTCTAGCCTCTTACAATCAAGCAACAACAACTTTTGTTAGGAAAGTACGCAGTTACGCACACTAACTTGTTCTATTCATTCCATTGATGATGTTCATTAGGACACCAGCGTTGGGTATGGGACTGTGTTTTTTCAGTGGACGGTGCTTACTTGATAACAGGTAATGGAATGTTTATATATAATATTAACTGGAAGTGTAATCTCCAATAATCTCTTTATTCTGTTGTCAATGTAATGCAGCTTCATCAGATACGACAGCACGTCTTTGGAATATGCAGACAGGGGAAGACATAAGGGTGTATCAAGGCCATCACAAAGCCACCATATGCTGTGCTCTTCATGATGGAGCCGAAACTTCCCCTTGCTGAATCATACCCCCCACCCCACCCCACCCCACTTTTCTATTCTATGCTGCATCTAGACAAGACAACTTGGATACTGCTGCAAATTGTATGGGCTCTGTACATAGAGACAACGTTGCTGCTGGTCGTGTGTGTTTGGTGGATCATGGACAATGTATGTGGTTCATGTTTGCAGAATAAGGAAAACAATACAAGGAGAGTACTTTCTGGATTAATCTGTTGACTTATGCAGTTGGAGGTGTGCTAGTTTTTTTTTGGTTATTTTGCTTTTTTACATCCAGGATTTAAGTTAGAGATCTTCTTGTTCATGTACATTATTAAATTATCAATTAAAATTTGTTCATGTGGAAGCAGCAAGCTATTTCATTAAAATGTATCTGAACAAATAAAAATTACAAGGCTGAAGAAATACCGTATGTCCTGATCCATCCATAAGAACAAATTAAACAATATAAACCTGGCCCAACTGGTAATCAAGCTATGCCCTAAACACAAAATAAATGCAGTTCTACATATAAGGCACATAGATAGATATCTGAAGATGGTAGGAAGCTGCTGCTGATATCATGATAATCATTGAAAATCAATCCAGGGAACATACTTTTACTTTTTTCACTCTCAATTTTCATTGATCTCTTTACTTGGAGGAGGATGATTCTTCAATCTTGGACTTAGTTGCTGGTGCTACCTTTGCTGGGGTCGACCGTTCTGCTTGGGAGAACATGATTAGCACTTGCATAAGGAGAGTAATGATACCCAGACCTACTGCTGAAATCACAATTCCCTTCCAAGAGGACAAAAGTGAAGACCATTGGAGGAACTTCAGAGTCCCCAGAATAACAAGGCAAGACCATGAGATAACCACCTGCCCCACCAATTGCACTTGTAAATTCTTCATCATTGTGATACAAAACAACGTGCCTTTATTTGGTATCTTTTACTTACCACAAGTGACTTCATCGGGCGCCCAGTATCTTGCAGCTCTTGGTCGCTAAATGTGTCCTCAACATTATGCTTGTCCAATAAGGTGTCCTGCCCCATTTTAATTTTAGGAACTTCAGGTCTCATGGTTGGGATCAATTTAATCAAAAAAGAAAAGAAACCTTTTCTTTCCACACAATGAACAATTTACATGACAAAATCAGCAAGTAAAAGAGCAAAAAGATATACACCTTTTCTACAAAAATGTCTCTACACCACTTTGCCACTGCCTCATCTGTTTTAGGCAAATCGTTCATCACATGCCTCTTAAGATGCACATGAACCTGCAATGAAGGTAGCAGCAAGATGGCCAATAGAAATTTTAGAAGATAGACCCAAAGCACGAAATCCATATACCCACTTCACATGCCAATATAAATTTCAAAATTCAACACAGCAACTCCAAGTCATTCAACTTGTCAAGTCCCCTTAGCTTACCACAGAGGACTGCCCCTTGAATAGTCTGAGCATAGTTGGTGCAGGTGACGTCTTGGGTATAGCTACTGTAACGTCATAAATGGCAGGAACAAATGACCGCATATGACTTACTGCAGATACAAAACCCTGCACCAGATGACCACGCTGGTTGGTAAATCTTCCCATTCCATTTCATGTATGTAGAAGAACCAGTGAGATGGACAAACAAACTAATGTGAACCATCTACCTTAGTTCGAGGAATCAAGACATTCCTAGGTACAGGTAGTCCTTGTGTGGCAGCATATTCCTGAGCTGCTAAAAGCTTTGTTTGAGTGAAACGAGTTCCTTCAACAAAGAGAGCCAACCAAAAAGGCAAAGGGTAGTCCTTCAGCCTTTGCAGACCTGACTGCAGATATAAGCCTAGGAATGAGTTCTCAATGAGGAAATTCAAAACTAACAGTATATTAATCGATCAAGCACCAAGCTGAAAATTATAATACTACATCATCAGATATAACAGTATCCGGTTAAAAACTAAAAATGAATCCATACCTTCAATGTGCTTTCATCCTTTGCCCAGCTCCTTTCTAAAAATAGATACTCAGAAAACCACATTGACCAACCTATTACCTGCATACATGATATGGAACATATAATCTCCTCTTGAGGTGCACATGTAGTAAGTTGAGGTGCAAAGTTGAGGTGCACAACTGAAAGGGTGCACAAATTACAAGACAAGCAAATGTGCTTTCTATATATATATTTTTTAAATTATTATTTCCTCCACTCCCCTTTCAGTTGGTGAAAGCAAAAATCATGGTCAAGACAAATAATGTAGTAGAAAAATTTGCCGATGAGTAAAATAATTAGATTCTTAATCCCTTCAATGTAAATGTAGAAGATCATTTTCTTTTCCATTCAAAAAAACATAAATGTAACCTCATAGACCAAGTGAGTATATAGTAGGAAAGGTAGTGTCAATCCTAAAGAAGAGGGAAAGTTATGCAATAAAAAATTATCTACATTACAATTTAGCAGAAGAAGATTTAGTAACATACTGGTAGAAATTTGGATGATTTCTTCATTACAGCTAATGTGCTTCCAAGGCATCCTGACCGCTGCCATAAGGAGGTTGAATAAGCATTTCAAAGTTAAATGAATCTAAGGCACATATTTTGTCAGAGCAATAATTAAATGACATATGACTTGATAAAAGTCAATTAATTATTTCCTGGTCAGCAAGATTGTGTAGATTCATCGACCAATTAAATCAACAGATGAATCAAATATGACAGACAAAATTGAAATTGATTTCTATTGTATTAGAATCCAAATTCTTCAGTAAAATATATCATTATTTTACTCTTCCAAATAAAATATTGTCCTTAATACATATCCACATTATAACATCTTAAACACAAAAGTGCACTACACTCATGCCACTTACCTGAGCTAATATCCACCCAACCAACCAGTCTATATCACTCTTGTGATTTGAAATGACAAGGGCATGCTCCTTGCCTAGATTATTCAACAAAAAGCAAAGGAATTAGTCCTTCAGGGGATCATTAATGTTTAGAAAGCCATCTACCTTGCCTTGGATAGGCATAACACTTATGAATCAGATAAACTAGTTCAAAACCATACCCATTAAGCGAAAGGTTTCCCGATCTGCAAAAAGCTTAATCTGTAGAATACAAAAAAATTATCACTCCTCCTCTAACCTCAAGGCAATAAACGTGAGTAACTTCAGAAATACTGCTTAATCTCTTATACAATAAAAGACTATATGTTCATGAAAGAAGAGTAACGTGCTAGAGGGTAGAGAAGCAGGCAGAAGAAAAATAACGTCACGGTTCATTTTTTGCATTTACGTGTTAGTGCTGTGCAACCCTAAACACTCAACTTCATGTGAAAAGGTAAATCAAGCTAATACATTTCTGAATCATGACTACTTTTAATATCTACAAGATCAGCTAACTGAGATTCTTAGTACCTTAACTCCTGCCCACCAGTCAATGAGCCACACTAACTCCAACCACAATAGCTCTGCAACAACTCTGTTTATTCTTCTGTATGTGTTCTTTGACAGTGGCCTGATAAGGACAAAGCATATTGCCTGTGGAATCGGATCATCAACCAATTAGGGTAGCCAACCAAATTATAAAATTTCATATATTTTTTGGTCGGTTCAACAAATCAATTATTCGCAGAAGAATCAATTAAGGTATTAGAGTAGAAATTGAATACATCCATAAGCACTCTATGAAGAACCGAAGAGAGCAGAGCTTGAATGCTCATACAATTAGGAAACTGAAAGAGATCAAAATTGCATCTTCAGTAACTTCTCAATACATGGATCAGCGGGTTATGCCGCAAAACGAGCAAGCACATTGAATTTACATATGAAAAGAGAAGGCCGAGTGGAATCATTCTAGCTTCTTTGTAATTTCTAAAATCATCTCAACATTAAGAAAATAACTTCTAGCAGTCCAAACCGCAATTAAGCTAAACCCTAATTGATCAAGTCAGGCAGCTTAACGAGCGCAAATCTATTCCAGCTTAGCTGATTCAGCAAACTCAAAACAACTGCAGCAAGAACAGGGGTTCACATACCTGAATAAGATTCACGACAAGGCCCGAAACGAAAAAGAGAATACCCAGAGGAACGATGATAGCTGCGGCTGCAATAGCCATTGAGTCGAGAAAATAGACAGATGAATAGAAAATTGAAGAGCTGAGCGATCAGAAATGGCAGTGATTGACGACTCTAAGGCGATCCATTAGATTGAGGCGAATCGGAACAAGAAAGGAAACGGAGAGGCAGAAAAGGGGCGTGGCGTACCAAGTGTGTATTTGTCGGACTTGACATTTCGCATTAGGATTTAGTTTTACACTTTTACTGCACTGGAAAGTGGAAAACTGGAAACTACTAAATAGTTTATTATTATATTAATATTTTTGGGCCAATAATAGTTTATTATTATATTGTTTTCCAACTTTTGCGGACTATTTTCATTTTTCAGAGTTAATTAAAAAAAGTTATTTCAACTTTATTCAGTTAGTGATAAAAAAAAAAAAAAAAAACTTTATTCAGTTTACTCCAACTAATCTAATGTTAACTTTTAAAATTTTACTAAATATATTTTAGAAGTGTGGCAAAACGTTATTATTTTTTATTAAGTTTAGATGAAAATTGAAGACTTAAAACTACAATTTTTTTAGAATATTAATTAAAACACATCAAATGAGAAGAAATCTAAAATATTAAGGAAAAAATTATATTTTCATAAAAATATAAAGAAATATCTTCTGATGTATTTCATATTCTTGATAAATTTTAAAACTCAAACGTTTTCTCAAATTTCCCCCAAAAAACATGTTTTGCATATTTTAAATATAATATAATTTATCAAATCATGAACCAATTATATCTTATCACTTTAATTTTTTTTTTTCCAAATTTAACAAAATTATTTTTTGCCTAACTTCAAAAGTATGAATAAAAAAAAACAAATATTGCACAATTTATAGTAAAATATAGTTCATATAGTATTTTCATATATCGTTAACTCATTTTGTATGTAAAATATTATTTAATAATATATTCTCTAAGTTTTTAAGTATTGCATAACCGTAACAAATTAAAAGAAGAGTCTATGCATCTTCATATAGATATTTATAACAATATTCTCGTGAGTTAATAATTAATACAATCTCTCTTTATATATATATATATATATATATATAATTTGACTACAACTTTTATGATTAAAGCACATAAGTTTTTGAGTTACTTAATTGTTAAAAACAAACATTTTCATTAATTTTTTTTGGGTAACCGACGATGACATGGACTCGTTATGAGTATCTTTAAAAACTTTAGATTTTTTCTCGGAGTTTCACATCCACGTTTTATCTCATATACACATTTATTGTCTTAATTATTTTTTCAAAATATTATTATTTATTTTCATAAGAAATTTTTTAAATGTTTTTATTCAATTTGTAAAAATTATTAGAGAAGTTTTTGAATGAATGTATAGATTTATATTTTTGAATTTATTAAAAATTACAGTTAATATTATAATGCTAAAGCCTACTATTCTGTTTCATGAAATAATAAATGTATATTAGATTTCTCATATTAGTAAATATTATATAAAATTTATAAATATTTTTAATGAGTCTCAAAATAAGCAATAACTACTATCAAAGTAACTATAACTATAAAATACGTGTATTCAATATAATGTTCATAATAAATATATGAAAAAAATAACTTAAAAACTAAGTTACAAAATATGTATTGACATTATATTAATAAATATCACTTTTATTATCAATTCATGTCATTATTCACCAACCTTTTATGTATATATATATTAAATTCATAAATTAAATAAGATACCACATTCCCTTCAACTTTCCATTATAGTATTTATTAATCTAGTTTTTAACTTTTAATCATTTTGATATTATTGTCTCAGACTAACGTCATTCCACCTTCCTCTGGTCACTTCAACCCAATAAACTCGTTCAAATTATGGTAGAATACAAATAATAATAATTATTATTTTCATAATAACTCATAAATATTTATTGTAGACAATTTAGGTTTTATAATAATAAGATTTTATTATTTTTATAATCTATATTTAATTAATAAATAATTTAATAATATTAATTCAACTTACTTTTAATAATAAATTTTAAAATAATAATTCATAAAGTAAATCTATTACCGTGCAAAACATGAACAAGACACCTAATATAAATTATTATTTGAACAAATTTTTGCGGAATTTGTATTGATGAATACTAGTGTTAGTATAAGCTTATGATTACTAGAGTTTAGAGATAGATATCATTTTGTTTTGCCATAATATCAATGGTTAATTATACTTAAGAACGTAATTAGAAATTTACTTCGAGAATAATAAAAAGATAATTAAATAATAATAAATAATTAAAATAATACGATTCTCACTCCGTGTCGCCAGAAGTTGGTTCGTCCCGACAGTGCTGCCTTTATATAGCCTCTGAAACCCTCCTTTCTCCCTTTTTTCCCCTTCTCCTTCTAGCGTCAGTCTTTTCTCCAATCCTTCACAGGTCGCCATGACAATGGCCTCTCTTAGTCTCGACACCGGTTCCCTGACTTCTCACCGGAGGTCTTTCAACGCCCAGCCACCTCTCCATTTATTTCTCCGCCGCTCGAGCGTCGTTGCTTGCTCGGTGAAGCCTACTGCTGTATCTCCGAGTGTGGCCTCAAAATCGAGTGAGGAACTGAGTCGAATCGGCTCGCTGAGTCAGGTATCCGGCGTTTTAGGATCTCAGTGGGGAGATGAAGGCAAAGGCAAGCTCGTCGACATATTGGCCCAGCATTTCGACATCGTCGCTCGTTGTCAGGTAGCTTTGAACCTCTTCTATGTTTCCTTACTGTCTTCAAGAGGCTGTAGCAATTTATTAAGGGTATAGAAGTTCGGCCTCTTATGTTGATTGGTTTTTTCCTTTCTTAATTGATTGACACTGAAACAAAATTTGTAGTAATTGCCATTCTGTAGTCAAATAGACGTGTGTCCTTGTCGGGACCTCATAGCATGCATCGGTAACGGATATGGTTAAAAGGTCGATTACCTATCATTTCTACAATTCTTTTGGATGAAGGCTGGAGGAGGTTCATGATTTTGATTAGCTAATCGTATTTCAAATCGATATCCTTCCTTCACCAGTAGTCCGAGACCGCAATTTGTTGATAGATTGATAGCTTCACTTTTGCAGCATCTTCATATACATAATTGCATATATATATGTATATTGTCAAATCGTAGACTTTGAAAGATCTTCAATTTTCTATTTATTAGTAAACTCGACACATATACTCGTACAATGGTTTTTAAGTACCAGGTATTTGGAGTGATGAGCTCTTTGAAACTTCTTGTGAAATTTGAACGGCAGACGTGCAAACATGATTGATGCATATGCTGAAACAAAGATAGATGTTTGTGACAAGTAATTAATGTTGGTAATTTGATTCAGGGCGGAGCAAATGCTGGACACACAATCTACAATTCAGAGGGCAAGAAATTTGCTCTTCACCTTGTTCCATCCGGTATTCTCAATGAGGACACGATGTGTGTTATCGGAAATGGAGTTGTTGTCCACCTACCGGGCTTATTTAAGGAAATTGATGGGTTGGAGTCTAATGGAGTCTCGTGCAAGGGAAGAATTCTGGTATCTGACCGGGCTCACCTGCTGTTCGATTTCCATCAGGAAATAGATGGTCTTCGAGAAGCAGAGCTTGCTAAATCTTTCATTGGAACAACCAGAAGAGGTATAGGACCCTGTTACGCCAGTAAAATGAACCGAAATGGTATTAGGGTAGGCGATCTCAGGCATATGGATACCTTTCCACAGAAGCTCGATCTTTTGTTAAGAGATGCAGCCTTGAGATTCCAAAGTTTTAATTACGGACCCGACATGCTCAAGGAAGAAGTGGAGAAATACAAGAGATTTGCTGAGAGGCTAGAGCCATTCATCACAGATACGGTCTATTTCATGAACGATTCCATTACCCAGAAAAAGAAGATATTGGTTGAAGGTGGCCAAGCAACTATGTTGGACATTGACTTTGGAACTTATCCATTTGTCACTTCCTCTAGCCCGTCGGCTGGTGGGATCTGTACTGGGCTTGGTATCGCACCCCGAGTATTGGGTGATCTAATTGGTGTGGTAGGTTGCGTTGCCTTTTCTATTTTTGAATGTAGTTTCTTTATTTCGTTCTGCCAATGTATTTCATTAAGTTAATTTTTATGCTTCTGTAGTTGTGCTTCCTTGGTAGTCTCTCAAATTTTATGCTTGAATTGGTGGTGGTACCTCCTTTAATTTTCACGGAAAAAGTTCAATCCAGTCCTCAGACCTTTATTTGTTAAGATGACCCCACAATTTTCTACCCAACCCCTACTTGGATCCTAGTCTTCCAATCCAGCTAGGTCGCCCAGGTGGAGCCCCGGGCATGGGTTGATTGAACCCAAGGTCAGACCTAGCCAACCTGGGTCCGTCCGTGCTCCAATGGTCCTTAACCCTTGAGTAGAAAAGTTTTGAGGTGATTTTGATTAATAAAAAAGCTTTAGGACCAGATGAACTTTTATTGGTAAATTTCTGTGTGAAGTGATAGACATACCAATGCGAAAATAGGCTCAAAGAGTTGAGAAACCATTGAGCTAAGTGAAGTTTAGAAACCAGTTCTATAAGTTACCCTTATTATTAGATGATCATTTTTCTCTCTATTGTATGATGCCTTGAAAATGCTGTTTAGTTTTGAAGATATGTTCATATTGAGTTGGTTGATAAAAGAACTAAAGGAAATGCCATTGTTGTTGTGTGTGAGGGGTTGAATTAGTAAATTTTTGTATTGTAGGTTAAGGCATACACCACAAGAGTTGGTTCGGGACCTTTCCCTACCGAAATATTAGGTAAAGGAGGAGACATGCTTAGATTTGCTGGGCAGGAGTTTGGAACAACCACAGGCCGTCCAAGGCGTTGTGGTTGGCTCGATATAGTTGCCCTCAAGTTCTGCTGCCAAATTAATGGCTTTTCTTCTCTGAACCTGACAAAACTCGATGTCTTGTCTGAGCTGCCGGAAATCCAGCTTGGTGTGGCCTATAAACAGCTAGATGGCACCCCAATCAAGTCATTTCCTGGAGATCTTCTTCAGCTCGAGCAACTTAAGGTAGTAAATCTTACATTTTCCCTTTCAATCAACGTTTTCATTTGGTGCTATTGTTCTAGAAAGCTTACATTTCCCCTTTCAATCACCTTTTCATTTGGTGCTATTGTTCTAGAAAGGTGTTTTTTTAGCCAATGGATGTTTTCTTCAATTCAGGTGGAATATGAAGTTTTACCCGGATGGAACAGCGACATTTCCAAAATTAGAAACTACTCCGACCTGCCTAAGGCTGCTCAGCAATATGTGGAACGGATCGAGGAGCTTGTTGGGGTTCCTATCCATTATATCGGTGTTGGTCCAGGGCGAGACGCCCTGATTTACAAGTGATGAGCTATCCAAAATGATGAGAGGCTTCCCTTGTTCTTTATCTGTTATTTGGAACTGTTTCAGAAATCGGATAGCAAATGCTTCTGATCATAGCTATTTTTTTAGCTACGGTAAGGATTCTACTCTTCATGATCAACTACATTTTGTAATAACTCAATTGGAGATGGTTGTGGTGCTACACTGTATTATTACGGTGGAGATATTAGTAGCGTTTTTTACTGACTACATCTTTTGACTTTACTAAATTAGATGGACGTAAAATATTTTCTACTGATAAAATGAATTCTCCTATTTTGACCAATGTGGGTCAAGTGAAGGCCGAGCTCTAACTAGAGGTGGTCAGGCTTGGGTTATTCCTCACCACCCACCCACCCCCACCCAAAATAATAATAATAAAAAAAATTAAAATTATTTGGATTTTGTTTTCAAATGTTGAAAGTATGAGGGTTAGTTTACGACTGCCAGTGGAACTCTTCTCTGGAACGCAAAAAGTATTGGGCGCACTTTTATAAAAATCAAACTGTTAGGCAGTTATGCAATATTAATTAATCATTTCTCCTAGTACTCTCGATTTCATTATTCATTTACGTCTGCGCTCTCCTCCTCCTCTCTGGTCTTGAAACCCTCAGCAGTAAGTTGCAAGCAGCGATAAGCATGGAGGAGAGCAAGAAGAAAACTGCTTCTGTTTCTCTGGAACAGTTCGTTTCCACCATGTCTCCTTTGATTGATTTGGAGAAGGTTTCCGCTCTCTTCTTCGTCCCTCCCGTTTTCGTCTCTGGCACATTTACCTAGATTGCTCGACACTATCTGCTCATCGTGATTGTCTATGCTAAACGTGTATGATGATTATACTGTTTGATTTTATGCTTCAGGATGCCGAGATATCGGCCTCAATCAGTTCCGGCGCTTCCAGAAATTTAGATGTTGCTCAAAAGAGAGGATCCACAATTCTCAATTTAAAATGCGTTGATGCTCAGGTAGTTACTTCGTACTTTACATCTTTGTTTTTTTCATAGCTGTTGAACTTATTGGATGTTAAATATTTTTTGAAATGGCGGTAGGAATGAGGTACAGTTGGTTGTGTGGTTGATCGTCTATTATCTGATGAATTTGATCTATAGGATTGTTTTACGAAATTATTCATGGATTATGAAGTTTTATAATTGATGATTCACTCATATCAGACAGGACTTATGGGGAAGTCTCTTCTTGAATTCCAGTCGACAAAAGCAGATGTGCTTCCTCCACACAAGGTAGCTTCTCCTGTTTTGATATATTTTTTTATTATTTTAGCTTCTTATTGGAGACCTCGGTTTCGATGTATACACTCAGGTGAAGGATGGTCTTGTTAGTAGATCCGGTTCGTCATGATTTCTATCCAGTCCTCCTTTGTTCAACTAACATAATTTGGAGTTTGTGACCTGGAAATGATTTTACATCTCCTAATGAGTACGCTCAGCTAAGAATTTTGTGGCGTTGTTTCAATCTGAAATTGACTGTTTTTCTCTTTTTGAGTAAATTTCAGCTAGACTAGCTTTGAAACTTTGCAATTTAAGCAATGTACTTTAAATATTAATTAATGTAACTGTTGTGAGGTTATAGTCTGTAGTTCTCCCTATTTGAGAACATGTTGATTTTCTCATTTGTTTGGAGAAAGTAAGCCACCGTTTTGTTCTTTCATTTTCTATTTCTACATGTTAATTCATTCTTAATGGCAGTTTGGTACCCATGATGTGGTTGTCCTAAAACCCAACAAGGCTGATTTAGGGTCTCCTTCTATTGGGCAAGGTGTAGTCTACAGATTGAAGGTAATGGTATTAGATATCTTTTTGGCTTTCTATTTTGGGTAATCGTTATATAGAAGACAAGAGTTCTTCCTTTTACAGGATTCATCTATAACAGTAGCTTTTGATGATATCCCAGAGGAGGGCCTAGGTGGTCCACTGCGATTGGAAAAGGTGGCAAACGAGGTATGTTCAAAGGATATACTTTGGAGTTTTATTACATGAAATTTCTGGTACTCTATTTACTGGCAACGACTTTTTCCTGACAACATTTTTTTTTATATCTCAGTTATAGAATCATTTATCTTGTTTTGTCGTAACTGTTAAAGGTTGGTAATCAGGAAACATAATATAATAAGAACAGCTATTTAGTGAATGAGGCTATCCTATGTGATAAACACTCTACTCTCTGCTGCTGAATGATGGAAATAGGTTTCGACAACCTATGGATTACATTTCAAACATAATTTTCTGTATAATTGGTTGCATAATTTTTGTATCAGTTAGGCTAAACCTCAAAGCTGGGTTATTCATGCAGGTTACCTATCGGAGGATGAAGGATGCCTTGATACAATTGAGTAAAGGCATACAGAAGGGGCCTGCATCTGATCTAGTTCCTGTGTTATTTGGAGAGAGGGCCCCTGCTGTCTCAAAAAAGAGTGTTACATTCACCCCATTCAATCACAACCTCGATCATTCTCAGGTTCATTCTCTGAACACATAAGAAAGTGTTATTTTGTGTTGATCCATAGAAGACATTTTGACATATGAATTGTGGCATTAGTGTATGATTGTGTGCACTGCTTTTGAATAAGCTGTCAAATCGTTGGATTGCGTATCTGTTTATTAACCATTCGTATAGTAGTACCCTACTTTTGTAGCCACAAAGTAGTCTTATTTGTAAAGTTTATTGTCAGTCAGTAGCATGTATCATATTTTCATTGAAATAATTGGACCAATCCCTTAAACCGTTAACTTGATATGGTGATTATCCAATCTATTTTATACATTTATTCGATTTGGTACAACTTAATATTAGGCATATTAGGTTATGCTGCTCCCTCTTGTACGTTTCCTCACGCTTCAGTTCATTAACTAAACATGATGTATTGTCTCTTTTCAAGAAAGATGCTGTATCAAAGGCCTTGTCATCTAAAGATGTATTTTTGCTTCACGGACCTCCTGGAACTGGAAAAACCACGACTGTGGTCGAAATTATCCTACAAGAAGTAAAGCGGGGATTGAAGGTTCTTGCATGTGCTGCTTCTAACATAGCAGTAGATAACATAGTTGAGAGACTTGCTTCACACAGGTAATTTTTGAGATTTTCCCACTTGTTTGTGCATTTAGTTGTGTGTGAGATCCATCTTATATTTCTGAAGTGGCTTAAGCATGTCTATTTCTGGGTCAACCCACATGGTCAAGGTAGATTGATACTGTACTTGGCATTTTTTTCTTCCTCCTGTCTTGAATTCCTTGAATTTCTCACCACTAGGGTAAAGTTGGTACGATTGGGACATCCTGCACGCCTCCTGCCTCAAGTTCTGGACAGTGCATTAGATGCACAGGTATGTAATCCTTACTCTTCAAACATGGAAAGAAGTTAAGGCTGTGGAATTTGATTCATATTAACATTAATTAAGATTTCTAATCAGTGCATCAAGATGTATGTTTTCTTCTTCTTTGGAAATGATAAAAACAAAAAGAAGTTACGAAATAAACTGAATGTGAGGAGGATTATAAATGTTCATAAAGTTCACAATATTTACAGACCATGCCATTGTGAGCTTTCAGCTTGTTGGTTGACCATTTAGCCTACCATTTATGTTCCATAAGAGCTGCATGCCATAAATTTTATTTACATCTCACTCTTTATAGTAACAAATAACATTTGTTTCCTAAGGAGCAGGAAGGCTTATTCTGTTTGTGTACTAATTAGCTATGTTTTGATATCTACATAAGTTTTCCAATACATATGTGTCTGTCTGGGAGATGCATCATTTGCTTAAATTGTTCCCTCTTGACGTGACTTCAGGTCCTTCGAGCAGATAACAGTGGACTTGCAAATGATATTCGGAAAGAGATGAAGGTACTGTTCTTCTGTCTACCTTGTGATGAAGCAAAGACATATGCTTGCAGTTACCTCAGTTTTATTTATCTTTAGCTAGAGTTAAGTAGATGAAAATCAAAGTCCAAGTTATCTCTTCAGGCACTAAATGGGAAGCTGCTTAAAGCGAAAGACAAAAGTACGAGGAGAGATATTCAGAGGGAACTCAGGTCTCTTTCCAAAGAAGAGCGCAAAAGACAGCAGCTAGCTGTGAAAGACGTCTTAAAAAGTTCAGATGTGGTTTTGGCAACATTAACTGGTGCATCCTCTCGTAAGTTGGACAACACTTCATTTGACTTGGTGATCATTGACGAAGCTGCTCAAGCCCTTGAGATAGCTTGCTGGATAGCCTTACTAAAGGTAATATGGGGTAAAACTTTTGGTGAGGAAAGTTCTCACATGTTTTTTTATGTGAACGCATTGATGTAGTTATCTAAAATTCTTAAGCTGACTTGAACTTCAAGGATACTATTTTTTCTGATTTTGTCTGGAAAATCCGAACTGCAGTTTATAGAAAGCATAATCAAGGTTTTAGTTTTTATCTCATGATAGCTAGGCAACTTTTTATTGGGGGTCATGTTATGGCATATATAAAAATAATCTCTAGCTTCTAATAACGTAATGATATGAACTTTATCTTTCCAGGGTTCAAGATGTATTCTTGCTGGAGATCATCTTCAGCTTCCTCCAACCATTCAAAGTGTTGAGGCTGAGAAAAAGGGTTTAGGAAGAACCCTGTTTGAACGGCTGGCAGACTTATATGGTGATGAAGCCACAGCTATGCTTACAGTTCAATACCGCATGCATGAGCTTATTATGAGTTGGTCGTCCAAGGAGCTATACAATAGCAAGGTATCCAAGTTATGTCGTTTCATTGATTCTTCAGAAATATATATATATATATATAATATAAACCCGTTTGCATCATTCATAATTTCATACAGATTGAAGCCCATTCAAGTGTTGCTGGGCATATGCTCTTTCATCTTGATGGCGTGGAAAAATCAAGTTCAACGGAGCCAACCCTTCTTCTTGTAGACACGGCTGGGTATGTACAGCACTTTACATGTACTATTTTGGCACTTTGAGGGCACTTGGGGCCCCAGTTGAGCAGCGAAGTCCAGATAGAGAAAGTGCCAATCATTCTATTAAAATGTTTGATTGAATGTTAGGATATATAATATGATAGCGAACTGCTTCAAAAATATGTGTAATGGTAATGGTTGACTTGTAATTGTGAAACTCTATACTTTGAAATACTGATCTGTAGGTGTGACATGGAAGAAAAAAAGGATGAAGAAGAAAGCACAATGAATGCAGGTGAAGCTGAGGTTGCTGTCGCACATGCTAAAAGACTTGTTACCTCTGGTGTTCGGGCTTCTGAGATTGGAATTATTACCCCTTATGCTGCACAAGTATGGCGTCTTTCTTAATTTATTTAGTATTATTACATCTGTCTTTAGATAACATTCAAATGAGATTCTGGTAACGCTGTACTTGACATGTGCATGTTGTTGCAGGTTGTCTTGCTTAGGATGCTGAGAAATAGTGAAGAAAAACTTAAGGATATGGAAATATCTACTGTGGATGGTTTCCAAGGCCGGGAAAAAGAAGCGATTATTATATCAATGGTTCGGTCAAATACAACAAAAGAGGTCATTATATTGTACTTGCCATGTTTGTGCTATTTTTGTCATTCCCTTACTCGGTATTGAGTTTGGAGCCACCTGTGACTTTATATCTATTGGATTTAGGTGGGATTTCTGAGTGATCGGAGGCGAATGAATGTGGCTGTGACACGCGCGAGGAGACAATGCTGTCTCATATGTGATACTGAGACAGTGAGTAGCGATGGATTCTTAAAGCGGTTAATTGAATATTTTGAGGAGCATGGAGAGTATCTGAGTGCCTCCGAGTATTGCAATGAATAGATGAGATTCTGAATCTCCTTATAATTTATTCTTTCTGAGATACACATATAATTACTATTGGATTCAGTCCTTCACAATTGGTTGAATGGTAAGGCGTGACAGAGATTTCATGGGGAAATTATGACTTACCAACTTTTAATCGAGGATACAAATAAAAAAGCAAAACTGCAACTAACATACTTTGCATTCCAAAAGCAAATTTGCAAGGCACAGAATCTAGATCCCCTCAGTAGATTTACTTTATTCATTTGCTGATGCTTTGAACTTTCAGTACCTCTGACTCTGAGCAATGTGCTGCATGAATATGTGATAGCAGCACAAAAGTATCTATTCTCATATCTCATCTGAAGCTACTGTTACTGAATCTACATATCCATATATATGTATATGCTTCATAATTTGTGTGATGACTACGTATATATATATATATATGCGTTATAATTTTGTGATGACTACTTATATGCCATGTGTGTATATTATAGCCATAGCTATTGCCTAGGTAGGACCTGCATTATGATTAGACTGAGGTACTAAAAATTGCAGTGAATTAGAAATTCCAGATAGTAGAAGGCAAAGTGAGGCCTTCACTGAAATCATATGTCTGGCAGCTGCTACTTCCGTTAGCTTCGGGATGGTCTCCGAACCCATGCATCTCAATCAACTCATCCCAATTGAAGTTGTTGTCTTCACATGCAGCTGTGATCTCACCACAGTCCTTGAAGAACCCATAGCCAGATAATGCACTACTACTCCCTTCTTCTTCAGGCACTACTAAGCGTTGATGATCCTCTCCCTTAATGATCCCGAGCTGTTCCAGAAACTCATTGAGATCAATCTGTGGCTTCTCTGACAAATCTTTTGCTTGTTCTTCCACCACCCTAGGAGGAGGAATATCAACCTTTTCCTTCTCAACAGCCCCATGACTATTATTCTTTTGCTGCAGTTCCTGGAGTCTCTGGTGGATGACATGGACGCTTGGCTGAGCATTAAGGTTGAGGAGCCCGCACGAAGGAAACATGGAGATGAAAGTTTTGGAAGGGAACCATTTGAACTTATTGTGTGACGATATGGCAGAGGTGGCTTGAAGGTGGGGTAGGTTGAGATAAGCATCAGGACCATAGAGCTTCCTAGCAGCTTCATCGTAAGCCATGGCTGCTTCTTCGGCTGTGGCAAAGGAACCCAGCCAGAGCCTGGTCCGCTTCTTGGGCTCTCTGATCTCCGCTACCCACTTTCCCCAGGTCCTCTGCCTAACCCCTCTGTAAGCACACAATGAGTTTTGAGGTCCGCCTTTGCCTCGTGCGGGACCTTTTTTCCATGGCTTGAATGAGGATTTTCGGTTATAGCCATCCATTAGTAGTTGAAGTGGGTAAAACTCAGTGAAGTGAAGTGAAGTGGAGAGTGAAGGAAGAATGTGGTGATGAAGGGCGCGGGATATGTAGGGATGGAAGGCTTGGTTTAAATGCTGTCACGTTTGGGAGAAGGTCAAATGCCATGCATTGTCCCTGTGAGCTAAGCTAGCTAAGCGACCGTTGGTTCTGGGTAAGTTTTTTTTAAAAAAATGAAAGGATTTTAATTTACTATGGGAAGAAACCAACCGTAATATATAGATGGAATATAGGATCACCCTTTGCATGTGATAAGTTTTTTTTTCCCAGCTCCACCTGATTCATTCATGCTATTAGGTTTTTGTCCGTTATACTTATGGCGACCTAATTAGCTCTTAGGATTTTGAGTGTAGCTTTTAAATTATAAAATAGTATTTTGAGTTTTAGATCTATAACTAGAGTTTTTTCAAATAGTTTCGTATTTCTTATCGCTATTAAATGGGATAAAAAGTATGAAACCTGAAATTCTCTTAACTTTCGATAGAAATTAGTGAGTACACAATAGATTTAGTAGTCTGAGCATGTTGGTGATGCATGCATTGATGGCATTGTAATCCACCCAGAGAGCATATACTGTATAGCTGCTCACAGGTTCAAGTGTGGAAGAGAAATTATAACGGCAGACAGGTATGTATCTTCACGGTTCTTAAATTTATAGATGAAATAGTAGGTCTGGCATTTATCTTTTGAGGCTAAATCAATTGTTTTTATATTGAAAGTTGTTAATGATAGTTCACACTTGCACTATACATACAAACAAGCATACATTCTCTTATCACTACCTTCGATTAGGTTTCTTTTTTAACCAAGTTATTAATCTCATTTCATTTATCTACCGTTGATACCACAATATTCGGTGAATGTATTTTTTACAGGTTGCGTTTCATCAATGTCCAACTCTTTTAACTCAAAGTCAACGCGTCACCTTAATTTACTGTCTGTCTGTCTGTCTGTAAGTAACCTGTTCTTCCTTCTTTCCTTCCTTGTTATCATTACTCTTCACTTGAGCATCCATCCACTCTACTGTTCTGTACATTCATCTTCTTCTTCCCCCACCTCCCAACATTTTCCATTTTCACGTGCAGCTTCGTCGAGCGCTGTCATCATTCATCACTCCCCACCTGTGAATCTCGCTTAGTCCTTCTTCACTTGGATCCCATGCATGCTCCTCTATCTATAAGCATACAGATGCTGACGTCATCACTACTTACGAACATAAATAATACAGATCGACTACATCACGACACGCGCTGCATGCGACAATCAACTATCAAGGTACACAACTAAGGTCAACACCTCGCATGAGGGATTGTATTATATATGTATGAATAGATACATCAGAGATAAAGTTAGAATTTCTTTTTAGGTATAAAAATAAGAATATAAAAAAAAATACAGAATTAAGTAGAAAATAAGTATATTTTTCGATCTAAAATTATATAAGTTTGAGGAGGCTCCTCTTTTTGAACTAAGCTACCTTCGTCACTCCCTGCATGAGGATTTATATTAAATTTAAAAGACTAATTTATATATTATCGTTTCAACCGCCTTCGGGCCGAACTGATCTGACTCCTTTACTGCAGAAAGAATATGATGTGTACATATATCCAAAGACAGCAAATCAATTTATCAGCCTACAATTTTATCTCCAAGCCCATTCGGTAGGCCCCAACTGTTTTTCAAACCCAAAAAATCTACTGCGTATGGCCCATTTAGACGCTGTTTCTGGGCCCATTTCAAGATTGTGATCTCTGCATGCAGATCAATTTTTGAGCCTTCAATTTTATGCCCAAGTCCATTTAATTGGGGCTTCAAAAACAATTTGGCCCAATTAAATGGTCTCTTATGGTCCATAGGCCCATTTAAAGAATATAATGTGTATATACACATCCAATGCCCATTCAGTTAGGGCCAATTGTTTTTCAACCCCAATTAAGATGTCATTGACGGACCATTTAATTGGGCCCAATTGTTTTTCAAGACCAAATAAAATCTGTCGCTTACAGCCCATTTAGATATAGGGTTTTTGGCCCATTTATAAGTTGGGCCCATTTGTTTTTCAAGCCCAAATAAAATGTCTTTTATGGCCCATTTAGATACAGAGATTAGGCACCTTTTAAAGAATATGATGAGCCCATTAGCTTAAGCCCAATTATTTTTCAAGCGCAAATAAAACCCATCTTTTGAGGCCCATTAAGATACATTTTTTTGGCACATTTAAAGTGGTGTATATACATCCGAAGCCCATCTTTTGAGGCCCATCCAATTGTTTTTAAAGCCCAAATAAAATCATTGACGGCCAATTTATTTGGGCCCAAATGTGTTTCAAGCCTAAATAAAAAATGGCCCATTTAGAAGTATGATGCGTATACATACATATCCAAGACCGTAGATCAAGCGTACGATTCTCTCCAATCCTACTAAGTTGGGCCTATTTAAAGATTAAGATGGGCCCATTTAAAGATTATGATGAGCCCAAATATTTTTCAAGCCCAAATAAAACATACCTTTGAGGCCCATTTAGATACAAGGTATACATCCGAAGCCCATTCAGTTTGGGCAACAAGTTTTTCAAGCCCAATTAAAATATCACTTACGGCCCATTTAATTGACCCAAATTTTTAAGCCCAAATAAAATCTTTCGCTTCTGGCCCATTTAGATACTGGATTTTTTGGCCCATTTATAAGTAATGTGTATACAATCCAAGACCGCAGATAAAGCCTACGACCTCCAAGCCCATTCAATTGGGCCCAATTGTGTTTCAAGCCCAAAGAAAATCTATCGTTTATGGTTCATTTGGATACAGTTTTATTTTCGGCCTATTTAGATACAGAGTTGAATTGTGCTGCTATCATCATCATCATCATCAAGGAATGATCCAGTTCGTCCAATCTGCCAGATCAGATAGATGCCTGAACGAACATAGCTTCGACTTGTTTGGGGTATAATATCTTGAATCTCAAGTTCGTTACATAGAAAAATAAAATAAATGATAAGAATTCTTTTATTTATTTACTAATATAATAATAATTACTAAGATCCAAAATTCCTACTCTAAAACATCATATGGGGTAACAGTAACAGCACTATCACAAATATATGAATATGAATAGCAAATTTATATGTGAATAAAAATAAATGTGAATACTATTTGATTGTGCATCATAAAATTCCTTCTTCCATCGACGAAACAAGCTCTGTAGAACAGTGTATCTCCTCACAGAATGAATTGTAGTCACATTCAATTCAAAGACCTAATCAATAGTGAAGCGGAAATCAATCCATGGAGTACAAGAAGATACATGGGTCGATTGACCACAATTTAGATGAAGATAAAGATGAAACAACTATAAAACCGTGAATCATACACAATCCGTATAACACAACACAAATCAATTTTCAATAGGCAATTGACGCCACAGCTGGTGCGATCAAACAACCTCAATCGGAACTGGTTATCAACAGAAGAAGCGTACAAAGCAATTAGCAGGGGGTTTGGACAAGGGTTAGGGTTTATCGAATTGGCCTACCTTCCTTCTCCAAGTCGAGCGAGGGAGTGGAAGATTCGAGTACAGGCGAGGTGCACGCGAGGGTAGGCACGAAGAGTGTAGATGGTTGTCTGCCGAAGCAACTCCTCGATTGTCTCCACAAAGAGGTTCAGGCTGCGGATCGGCGGCACGTACAGCGTCAGAGGCACCGCCGAGAACGCTACCGCGAAGAATAGGTGCAGCATAATTTTTCGCCGCCACCGCAACTAGCAAAAGCGCAACGACCGGACTTCGAGAGAATTCTGTGGTTCGGGTTTAAGGATGAAGGTGGTTGGTTTGTTCATTTATAGTTACAAGTTAGTTAGACAGACGGGGTGACGCCGGTGATGAAATATATCGCAACTGACAATTTTCCGTTCTCATAGGCCAATTTCTTTTCGTGTAATTTGAAAAGTTGGCACCTGTTTTGTCTTCTTTATTTTGGCCAATCACCCTGTTATGAATGTTTAATTACTTATTTAGAAGGAAATCATAAATTATAGTTTTTAAATTTAAAAAGTTTGAATAATTTAAATTTAAAGAGTGAATAATTTATTAGACGGAAATCATATGTAAACTTTACTATTATGTGTCCCTTTAAATTAAATTTTACAAAAACGTACTGTTTTATAAATTTAATAATTGTTCAATTTAAAACGTCTTAATCAACAGTAAGTTGGAATGGACATTCTTCGATTACTCAATTGCACCAACGGACAGTAAGTTCTAATCGAATGGACATTCTTCGGTATACTCAATTGCATCAACGGACACTTGGTCCACCACATACACTTGAACCAACGTTATCGCATCGCCATTGAGGTCCCATGATTAATTATCTGCATGTATTATTCCGTGGATGACAAAAAAAAATGTCACGGAAGATAATCTAGTCAATAGTTCAAATTTTGCCATTTTTAGGAGGCCAATAAATACTCGACAGTCGATAACTATATTTTGGTTAAGTTAGGAGTATCCATTCTGGCTTAGAAAAAAACTCTATATAGTAACCGAGACAAGACAAACCCTAAGTTATATCACTTGCTTGGCTTCCATACATACATCATAACAAAACCACACGTGTCTTGCTGTCTGTTGATTGCCGCTTCTTTGCATCATCAGAAAAGGACACCTCACGCATGTTGTCTAAATCTGACCAATTCCTTGATCTAATCTGCAACAGAAAACACTATTCAATGACGGATCAACCAACAAGAAGATGAAGATGAAGAAGCTTTCAACATACATCATTTCCAGAATGCTCTATATCTAGCAACAGTTACCTTGTACATACGAAAACTCGTATATGGATAACAGCAGGTGAAGATGAAATAGATAAAACAGATATGAATAGCAGATAGACAAAACTATATAATGGAAATAGTAGAAGAAGGCCTGAGGAGTTTTACATATGTTATTATATGTCTACTTTGCAGCCAGAAGGACCCAGCAAAGGCATCTGACCCACAACCCCTCTTTTCATTCCGACCATGATATCACACATGACACTAACTTTATAATGCCTGCTCTTTATTGCACCCCCCTTGTATCGAAGCCGACCCATGACCACCACTCTCAGAACCACAACCCCGTAGGTCTGTTCCATCAGCAGACCGTTTGCCACCTCCTGTGCTACCGGAACATCAATTCCCCCCACCACAGGTGAAAGCGCTACTGTGCTCTTCACCTTGTGGTGGAGGGGCGGCAGTGGAGCAGGCTGAGTTATGGCCTGGTTCCTGTAGGAGACAAAGGTGGAGAGGCGGTCGTAGAAGATGGAGACTCGTTTGTTAGGGTTTCGGGTGATGAGAGTGAACTGCATGGTAGTGGTAATGAATGGGGGAGTGGTGGCGTTGAGGTTGTAGATGGAAACTCCGGAGATTCTGAACTGAGGCTTCTCAGGCCGGTAGACTAAGTAGACGACTAGGGCAGTGATGCCAATAACAAGGAGGAGGGTAGCTAGGGCAATGAAGATGGATCGACAGGTGTTATCAGGGATGGAATCATCATCACATAATCTTCCTCCATGCTTCCCCCCCTCACTCATCATTTTTGGGTGTTGAATGGGTTGTTGAGGGTGGGGGTGGTCGTGGTTCCAGTGCGGGGTTTTCTCTGGTGAAGGAAGGGTATGGCTATGGTGAGGGTTGTGGTTATGGTGAGGAGGGTCTTCGTAGTCTTCTTCTTCTTCAAGAGGTGGAGGAAGGTGGTGTTTTTCTTCGGCCATGGAAAGAGATAAAGATGAACCTCTATTCCCAAGTGTCCAAGGTAAGGAAAGCCAAGAGGAGGTGGTGTTATCGTGGCAAGAGAAGATGAGAACACTCACAGACAAATGGAACAGAAAAGGATTAATATAACAATTGAAAGAGGGAGGGAACTCCAACAATTCGCACCTCAAGGTAGAGAGACAGAAGTGGCCTTCTACTTCATCTTGATTGGACAATTTTTTTTGTGTGTTTTTCTATTGTATTTTCATATCTCGGGTTACTACTTCAAATCCTTTACCTTTCCTATCTCCAAATATGCTTCAGAAAAAGCTTAATTAACACTAGGGAGAGAGATAGCAGCCAATGAATGACTTTTTGAAAGAGGGAATAAAGCGGGAAGGTATAAATGCTCTAACTACCTTTAATTGATTCCTTAATCTTTACCTTCTACTTCACAGTGGGCGAGACAATCTCCCTAAACCAAAGCTCTAGCAAGCAAAAGATGCATTTTTCGGTAAACTAAAACATCTAGAACAAATGCTCTTCTCAATCATCTATACCTGATGTACGAACCTTTCGCTAAATTTATGAATAAGGAGGGTAGCTAGCTAGGGTTCTGACTTCTGAACTCGGAACCAAAACCCAAACCTGAGAAATATGTATTAATTTTCCTAGGGAGAGATTCGTAGCTAGCTAGTGGAGCTTCATCTTTTTCCTAGTGAAATATGTATTAATTTTCCATATTAGGCTCAAAACCATTAAAATTAATCTATGGTACCTTCAAAGATTCTCCCGCATGTCAGTATCAAGTTCAGTTCTCTCTTTTCATTCACCCAATATCCAAACATATTGCTTATCTCACATACTCACTACAGCCAACGGTCCCAAGCCCTCAATCACGACGGTCCTATTTTTTATGGATGGAAAATGACTAAGAACCATTCTCCATTAGCCAATGAGAGTGGTGCAATTATCAAGCAATAGTGCAAAAACTTATTATATATATATATATATATACATACCTCTGGATTGAAGGCCTTTATTTTCATCAGTAGCAATCAGGTCAAGATGGAGTAGTTAAGCAAAGCAGCAGGTGTTGACATGCCTTTCGGACTTCTGGCGAAGGGTCTTCCCTTGATAGCGATGAAAGCAGAGATCTTGCTTCGATCAGTCCACCTGATATACTTACCAATATTGCATCTTCACTGGCCATAAGAGACGCCAGCAGCTTAGTACAAGCCATCCTTTCCTGTTAAGAAAAAAAAAGGACCCAAGGGTAATATACCTTACCCACCGGAAGCATCCAACGCTCCTCAGTTAAGAACATTCATAATCTGTCATTCATGGACTCAACGATTTGCGTTTGACAACATTCCATATGGCAAGAATTTGATATTGGTGACCTAAAATAGCATATGCATATAAAGATATGTATATCTTTTAGTACCTTTTCAGACCCCTCTTTGAGGAATTTCAAACATAGCTTGATAAGATTGAATGAATAAGGCAGCACTGCAGATTGTAAGTGGTACACTGCCGAGAAAAGGACTTGGATGCATGCAGATTTGATCTCTCGGTTTGCTATCACCTGCATTATTTAAACAATAACAAGACAAATATGAAGGAGAAGTACTTGAAGTCAAAATATATGATGGTGTTTACAAAGGATACACAAGAGTACCTCGATAGAATTAATAACAGCTGGAATAGTTTTTCGAGCAAAACGCTTCTTTCCAGAATCCCCAATCTTCTGACATGCACTAATTAGAACATTAGCCATGCATAATCGAAATGGTAGAGGAGTTTCACCTTCGACAGTGTAGTTATCTGTACTCAGTTCTGAAGTTGATGTGGTGGCATTATTGTGCATAAGTTTTTGGACCACGCGATTTAGGGTGAGGAATGAATTACTTGTCCCTACAGTCAGTTTCAGACATCAAATTAGGCCATGAATAGTGCAGTTTTACTTCTAAACCCTAAACAAACAAAATAAAGGACAAAGAGTGGAATATAAGCACCTTTACTTTTAGCTTTACTAGTCGACTCTTTAAATGAAGTTAATGACTCAAGTTCAGCGCAGATCATAATTGCCATACAATCAATGCAGCCATGTTGTGCTTTTGAAACTGAAACGAAGAGGATATCATGACAAACTAACAGTTATCCAAATAAAACGATCACATGGAAAACAAATAATTACGAAGTACCTTCAACTGTGTCTGTGGAAGGCCACATTAGAATGGTCTCCAGCAATTTTGTAATTGAAAATGTGATAGGGTGAAATATTATATCCTTGCCTCTTACCTAATAACAAAAAGTATTGGGAATTGCAAGTGAGGCCAGACTACAAAGCTGCATATACAATTCAATCATAAAAAACCATAGTATTGACAGTGACAGAGTATTACCACGAGGGATGTACAAACTGAGAATAAACAAGCTTTGATCTTCAGCAGATCCTGGTGACTGATGGCTTTCTCCAAATGATAGCAAACAATTGGGAAAAGAACCTAGATAATCGTAAGGTTGTAATTTTGTTAGAACAATGAAAATTTTTGTATATCACATATTTCATTAAGAGAACCATATACTTAGAAAGGTCTACAACTACAAGAATAAAATTCAAATGAGAAAATGGAAGCACAAGAGAGGTTCATGATCAGAAGAAAATATATGTGCTTCATTGTTTGAGAAATCAAAAGCTTGCCTTGGTAGCAAAACCAAAATCGTAGCAGTAAAATTGCCAACAAAGTGTAGGCTGGCACAGCAAAATAATGCACAGAGAACTCCCTTCCCGAGACAGGACAATGACTAGCTGTTCATCTCATTATTTATTTTTGGTTACATGGCATGATATAAATTGGATAAAATCATTGGGCTGCTTCAGGGTATCTTTTCCGGGTGTAATGTGTGTGTCAAAATGTAAGGATTTCATAAGTCATGCACCAAGAGGGTGCAGTGCATTTACAATAGAAGGGTGGTCATTCCGGAAAGAGTAGAAACTTTTCCAGGTCGGGGTAGAAAATCTACTGCAGTAACTAGAAAAAATATGATGTCCAGCATGGGCAAAATTCCAGCATTACCAGGGGATCTAGACGACCACAGAGCTCAGCCGCGAGTTTCCGAACATCTTGAAATTCGTACTTGGAAAATGCCCTGATATTTACATCAACAATATCATAAACAACTATAAGAATTGTAGATGCAAGATTATTTTATCAACCTCTTCAGAAGGAAAGCAGCAACACACACATCATCCTCTATTTCTGCACATAAATTGCCTGAAGTTGACAATAAGACAAACTTTCTTAGTACAATAACTAAATCAGTTCTGTCTAGCATAGCTGAGTAGCCAGAAGTACAAAGAAAATGCAACATGGATAATGTTGTAGTTGCTCCACAAGTAACTAGCAGCAACCTTCTACTTCATGTAGCATACACACATTTCTTGGGTTTAGGCACAAATACTTTAGATTTTAACAAATGATGATAAAATCTTCTAGTGTTTTTTAGTTGGTGAAGCCACTTAAGAACGGCACAGAGTGAAAAGTCAAGCACAAGATAAGTGGAATTCCTGATAACGAAAGCAATCCATTATCTTAAGCAGAAACTAGAAAACGGATAATGATGAGCAGGTCAGCAAAAGACATGAATTTCTTGCTAAAACAAGCTCAATGCCAATATTTTTCTGAGGATTCTCATGTCACGGACAGGCATGTAATGAGACTACTTGCAAATGTAGTGAGTTAACCTAGATAGTCATATCTTCAGTTGGTCTATTCTCAACATTTAAAATGACACTGAAGGATAAATCAATCAAGGACTACTGGATTTGGGCCATGATTGCAGTATGTAAAAGACCATTTTTAGAAGATAAAAAAAAGGAATAATTTAATTATCCAGCTCATGGCATGTATAGTGAAGAATTGTAATGAAATAGTTCGCTTGTGTTATTTCAACTGCTATAATCACTACTATTTTGCATTTTATCCAAATATCTATGATTAATGGTTACAAAAGGTAAAGTTGGTCGGCATAAGTTCTTTATCAACACCTCAATTATGAAACAAGAAATTGGCACCTATATAACAAAAAACAAGATTAAACATATATAGCTAAGGATAGTGAAATTTTAAACAGGTAAATTAGCCTACCATGGAGAATGCCTTGATTGGGATGTTGACCATACATGATGGAGGAACTGCAGTTGGTAAAAACTCTTAAAGGAAGGAGCCTAAGTATCAGCAATGGGCAAAGACGCTCAAATAAAGAATCGGCTGATGACGTTTCACTCTCATCAAGTCTGTAGAATAAGACAGCTGATCTGATAAGATAACCTAGTATGAAACTGAAACAGACAGAAGCAGAGATAGAGTACACTATTCACGAAAATGAATATGTTCCAGTATCAATTGAGATTAGAAACCCATGGCAAGACTCTGCATCCTTTTTAGTGGGAAAAAAGGAAAATTGCATTGCATAAGGCAACAATAAAGCACGGAATTTGACTGGAAAGCAACAAGGTAAAAGGCTCTAAGCACCAACATGAAAAAGTTCAAAGAAAAAAAAAATAAAGAGGAAAAACAGGGATAGAGGATGGAAAAACAATTAAAACACTGCCAGACATTAACTAAGACAAACATTTAAGCTAAGCGTGAAGGCTTTTATTAAGTGAAAGACATACTCTTCCTGTCCTTGCATGCAAAGTAACACTCGTTGGAGGACAACATCAGGAGCATCAGCCAAGTGCTCACTTATCTGACTCAATAACCTGACAATGATAGCATTTGATGGATCTGCATATAGCTTGTCAATCAATGGTCCAACCAAGACTTTCCAGTCTTTGACCTACATCAAGAAAACATGGTACTCCAGTGAAGATATCAACGTGGTTGCATATTTTGTTGATAATAACGAAAGCTCATAAAATCAGTAGAAAAGTGTACAAAAGTAGAAAAGTGTACAAAAATAATAGCTTAACAAAATCCAAACCCAGAAAATAGTTGAAGCAGGGTAATGGTTATTAAATCTGTGTCTAATAGCTGATTGTAGAAAACCCAATAATCTTTGACCAGTTTAAAAGATATAAGATTTTTAAATTAGTGATAAGGCTAATCAGTGTACTTATAAGGATGTTCAGTGATATAAACTGGAAACTGGGAAGAGTATGGCACTGAAAACTTAAGTGCGCTTAAATAAGGGAATAGGAAAAATTATACAGTTCGGATCAATACAAACCATCTATGGAGCAAATAACAAGAATACTGGCATTTTCTACTCACAGTTCCAGACCACTCTGGTGTCAGCTGAAGAACTTTCTCATAGTCAAACTTTGTCACAGCACTATCAACCACACCTCCTGTGTTTTTGGTGAGGTTCAAAGTATTGTTGAGGTCACTGCACGGAAAAGTTTACAAAGAAATCAAAAGATTAGCTTCATTAATCAGGATACCCGAGCAAATTAAGGTCACATTGGAAAGTGATTTTAGGAAAAGAGGGAGACCTAAGACAATCGAGCAGCATTGGAATAACTCCAGGGTTTTGGCTGTGATATTTAAGAACCCCAATGAGAGCGTCTCTAACATAAGAATGAATCCCTTGATCTGAAGAATAGAAAAGACGAACAAGCGCAGACAATACTAGTGAAGGATCTGCATGAGAAAGATTTAACAAAAAAATGGACAGTATAAGTTAATTTTTTTGTATATCAAATGTGAGTTAGCAAACATGTTTTTTTTTTCTGTCCTAACATGTTAGCAAACAGAACAGCCAACATGTTAGGACAGTGCACTATCAGGATTTACCTATCATGGGAAGTAAATCAGATGCCACTTTAATTATTGTTGTTTCTACAGAATCAAGACATCCTAGAAGGTGACTAGCAATATCTGGCCTGCAGTATTCAGAAAATTGAGGTTTAAGACAAGCTGTCAGACTATAAACTAGAAGGGAATATTGATGTTAAACAGTAGGAAGGCCGATAAACCAACTGCAAGAATGATATTTTTTTTGTCCACTTAAAGAATGAGATGTAGGACAATCAATATACCATGCCAAATGAGGTAGTCCATTTGCAGACTTTGATGACATGTGGATAAGATGAGATATAACCCCAATGGTGTTTCTTTGCTGCACGGCATTTCCATGAGCAAGGATGTCTAAAACCTCCCTAAGACAACGATTATCTTTGTCCCTGAACAGAATAATTGATCAGTGATCTTGGTAAGATATATATTTCAACAATTGCCAAAGTGGTACATATTCCATATAATTCGTACATAGCACAATATTCTCCTATAAGCATCGCAACAGCTCGAGCTGTTCCATCCGTCTCATCAAGAAGTTGGAGCAGCAAGGCCACCACAGCATCCACCCTTGTATCTGTCGCTCCTCCTTCAGAAGAACAATTTAGCTTAAATACAGTCTCCTTAAATATGCACACAACCTCATCGATTACGTCATCATCTTCATCTCCACATTTAAGCTTCAAGAGGTAAAGAGATGAGTGAGCTAAGGAACACTAAATATAACAAACTTGAACATCATGAAGGAACAAAATACTCGAGCACCCAGATTGTCTGCTTTCTGAAATAGGGTTTAAAATTGCACTAAATAAGAAAAGTGGGGATAAAATGCAAAAATGGTATCTGGTGATACAGCTATTGTAATACTTATGTGGACATAAGTACACAACTGAGAAGGAAAAAGCTTAGATTGGTGTATTTGGAATGAGCTTGAAAAAAAAAATCATGAAATGGTAAAGAAGCATAGGTGAAATTACAATAATTAATTAGATTGGGGGCATAAATGAAAAGAATTATGACTGATATATTTGAAATGAGATTGGAATTTAAAGAAATCACCACACTGCTATGGAGAATGGCTGAACTTTTTAAGACATGAATTAGAGATGCCTACAAATTCTTAGGAAGCCTTTGTGAAGTAGGTATTGTCAATCATGACAGATCGGAACAAGATTTCTTATAAATTAAGTGTAAAAGGAATACAATAGAAGTTCTCCAACACTTACTAGATGAAATTACGTAAACCACAAAATTATAACACAACCACCCCAAGAAACTTCTCAAATCAGCAGTTAGGACTTGCAATAATGGAATTTGTAACATTTTGATAATCAATGAATTCGTCCACATCCTCAGAAAAGTCAAAGAAGTCTACAATCAATCGGAAAGACTCAATTCATTTTTTAAATTCTTTAGGAAGTAATCATGTTAGCCTTTGGTTTACAAAAATATATTGCAGAATATTTGTCTTGATATAATAACTGCATAAACCTGAGATAGAAGAATCTCTGCTATTCGCAACCCATGTTCAGCAATTGTGGTCTGAAATCTCTTTCCAGAAAGACGGCCCAATAGAAGGCATAAGCAATTCAAGAAAAATTTCTGGGTCTCTGCAGTACCATCATTGCTTTCCTTTTGCTGGAAAGAACATCTCTCTGCACAAAGCTGCACGTCATCCATATAAGAAGCAGAGAAGAGCGCAGAGCAATAGAAAATGCACCTTCCAATAGCGAAAGATGTTTCCCTTTCATTTGCATATGTTGTTAACATTCAAAGAAAAAAATCATTCTTACAGATGAGCGAGAACTTTCTTAAGGGAAACCTAACTCCTCTAAACACCTTTGTATTTCATTGAAGCATAGGGCATATAATTATAAGTGTAACAATAATTATTACTCGCTGATGCACAATGAGTATAATCTGTCCTATTCTAAGATATTCTCCTTCTGGAAGTAAAATGACTACTACACTAATTAACTTCATAATCACATAAACAAATAAAATAAATCCAAACCTCAAAAGCTATGGTTAAGTACATGGTCAGCTTCATTAAACACATATAAACCAAAAAAGAAAACTATAAGTCAAATGATAAATCAAAAACCCATTGACCTTGATGCCAGATAAGAACTGCTCCAACCATTCTCTGTAGCACTGAGATAATTTACAATCTTCTAAGTGCAACAACATGCCATAATGCTTCCAACAAGAAGATAGCAGAAGTTCTCCCGTTCTCAGAATATTTACGTCTGTCACACAAAATGCACATTAAGGTCAATGTGGAGAAAAAAGATAAGAGGGAGATAGAAGAGAGGGATAAGGATTAAGGGGCATACAAGACCTGCCTCATCTTGCAAGTGACCATAGTTTCCTTTAACAAACACCAGCCACGTAAGCACTCCTTCCAATCCCCTGGAGTGTAATGGCCGACTCTTTATGCTCCACTAGGTACAGCATAAAAGGTGTTAATCTATACAGGTTGAAGAAAGATGACCTCAAGATAAAGGTAGGAGAAAGAACATGTCAAGTATAAGTTTCAAATTATAAATCACCATTCTCCAAATAAAAGTAATAGTGAAGCGATGTGATAAGAAAACAAAAACTTCCGAGCAACACAATGTCAGCTAATAGAAATGAGATATGGAAAACCTTAAGATCACTTTAGGAAGCGTAAAAGTTAGAAGCTCAGTTAGCCACTTATGCCAAAATTTCTAAGACCACATCTTCAACAAAGATAATAGATTTATCAAGCTGAAAACAACAAACACATGAAATGCAAGTCTGTCTGTAATATTTTTGCTTCAGTGCGCACGTTCACACTCTACAATTGTATGTCATTAAGGAGTTCTTGATTTGCAAAAGAGTTAAGACATTATGTGACAATGGAAGCTGAGAGAAAGATGGCCACAGTTTGTCAATTGCGGGAACAAAAGTTAACAGGATATTCATGATTGAATCAAATATTCTAGCAAAACAAGCATCAACTATTCAACTGCCCTGCATAAGAACCAACAGCTTACATCCTTAAACAGATCCAGAAGTTGATGCTCTTAGAGCGCATATGCTAGAGGCCAAAGAATATTAGGTAACAATATCTGCTCCATCTCACAGAAAGGTAATACAACTGATCTTTACAAAAATGGAACTAAATAAAACCAAGGAATTAGCTTACAGCGAGAAGTCTCTGCACAAGGTCAACGAGTTCTTGTATGTGTCTCCAAAGCAGCTTCTCCCTTTCCATATTTGTAAACTTATGAGTATCATCAGAAACAGACAATAGAGAAGAAGATGATTCCCTGGACGCATTTAACTTGAATAAACAATTTTGGTTAGTCGAGATTTCTTCCTTTCTTGTTAATGCTTCCGTAATAGCTAAAAGGCAATCAGCAGCAGCTGCAGCAAGGCGTGAAGGTAGCTCATGTCCATCTTGTGAAGTGCAGCTAAAGCAAGCGAAAAATCATATAAGATACACATCATATGATTATGATACTGTAAACATGTTCAGAAGCTAATGACTGAGCATCAGCAGCTTGCAAGGGAATGGGCCAAACAACATTTAAGGGAATGTCGAAAGCAAAGAACAAGAAATAGCCAGCTTAAAAAAGGTTTTTTCAGTGATAGAAATAGCTCAAGGATCACCATACAGAGGAACTGGAAATAAGCTAATGAATGAGAAATGAGTTAGTACCTTCCTTTGCATGCGATAGAAGAAAGATGTGGAATGCATGTACATAGTGCCTTAAGCAAGGGCCCATAATTTTCCCCTAATCCTGCCATAAGAAGTGACAGGAAAAGGACACTCAGTTTGATTTCTCATACCTATTAAGGTTAAACACTGAGAAATAGAGGAACTTTGCCACTCTAATGACAATGGTAAAACCTATCAAAGATCATTGAGACACACATGCAGAAAGGCAATGGCATGAAATATGATTAGAATTTGAGCTTTGCAGACGCTGTTACTTACCATTCATTAAATATTGTTTTGTCAAAGGCTCTGAGTCCAGCAGATCCCTCACAAGGTTACACCAACCGTATGCAATGTAATGATCTTCTTTTCTTGATATTATGCTAATAAGATTCTGTGTAAAAGATCTGGAAACAGATTCATCTTGATAAAGCCAGTTAAGAAGTCGTAGAACTTGGTTATCGCGCCTTGAACCTTTGCTCTGAAGTGACTGCAAAAATGAGATCCATGCATCAGTTAGTTACACAACAAACAGCAAAACCAACACAAAAGATGCATACACAACAAAAAAAATAGTTGTTTACTTTATGTGATGAACAAATTTACATTGTAAGAAGTCTAAAAGGAAAAGGAAAATGTATAAGAATAGTCAAGTAAGAAGCTACCAAGCATGCAAATATCTGAAGCCCGATGCTGATCAAACATGTCAAAGAATTTAACAGAAACCAGAGATTCTGTTAAAATGAGATTTAGGAGGAACAATGCTAAAAAAAAACATTTATGGCATCCCGCAGAGGATAGCTTACTGAAAAAAGAGTTCAGAATCGTTTTAATACAGCAGAATTCAATCCGCAACAGCTATCGAAATAGTCAAAACAATAATCAGGATTGAAAATACATACATGCTCAATCATGGGAATGATAATTTGATCCATCTGCTCTCCTCGCTCGACTGCATCTCGGACATACTGATAAAGAAGCCAAAGTGACTCCTCCAGGGAACCTGCAATTGTCTCACTCCTTACATAACAAGCTCGCAAGCCACTCTATGATCGTATCAAATCTTATGTTCTTACACTTTGAGCACTTATAGAACTTACATACCGAGTGAATGTGAATTAGCGGTTGCGGAAAAGCGAGAAATGACGTCCTGAAGCTTTTTGGGGCGAGCGGAGAGTAACGTGTTCATTACTCTGCCAAGAGTCAGTGAAATCATAGACTCTGCACTTGATTTCAACACCAGTGGTTGATCGTGTTCCTCCATAGCTGAACTAACTCGTACTGCTTCAAATTGGCGCCAACTGAACTGAGAATTGCAAGTCTAGGGCAGTGCAAAAAGCTATCGCGCCATATTTCTGGTTCTGGAGAAAGGGGGAATTGAACTGGAGAATATTCCAGGTTCAGATCATGCGCATGGGCTGGGCAGAAATTGCAGTGAACTTGGGCCGATGCAGTGGTACCCAAGGGCCTTCGTTATTATGCGTCGTATCAAGGAAATTATATTATTACATTTAGTAAATATATAAGAATATGTATATATAATAATATATTTATCTTGTGATTTTTCGTATCATGGTAGTGTATCTTGTTAAATTAATTAAATATATATCAGTAATTCAGTATACAAAATTTTTAAATAAATATCAATTAAATATATATATCAAACTCCAAATACTTTAAAAGCATAGTAATTGCCAATCTTTTGAATATACATAAATGGTTGAAGTTTGTAAAAATTTATAAATAAATAATTGTTTAAATAAGTCATTAATAATCATGAATACGACGACCGTTGGGGTATTTAAAAACTTGTTTGCTCTACACTACTGTAATTCTCTATTTTACCGATACTTTTTTTTCGTTGGTAAAAAATAAATTCGTCGCTAAATACAACATTTTGTCGGTAAAACTTTACCAAAATTTTACTTAACAAAATATGTCACAAAGGTTAGGTAGCTACCTAACCTTAGCTCCACAACATTGACGTTGTTACATGAAAATAACGTTGTTGATGATCTCCTTCAACTGCCAAATCCGTCAGAAATGGAGGCTACGTACCATATCCCAAAGTAATAATACAAATAATAGGAAAAGGTGAATGAATCCTATCCGGGATTTGGTAGTAGTTTTGGAAGGTATGAGTATGTCCGGAACCTCTCCTCTCCTAGTGGTAGTAGTTGCCTTGCTGCCGTAGAGCTTCCTTGGAATTACTCTGTACGTCCGACAAACTTTTCCATTTATCCAAATAGTTAAAACCTTATTTTGTTATGGGTTGTCATCAACCTACGCCGCGGTAACACGATATAAATACGCACGAAAACAAATATATTCGTGTAAGTATATAATGGAATGATAACACGATAGTGCAAAAGTATTTTCGTGTCGTGTTTGTGTTTAGGTATGAGAACACGACACGCATTATAACACGATAAAGTTGAACTTGAAAGTCTATTTTTTAAAATATTTTTATAAGAAAATATCTTTTAATATCTTTTAAAAATTTAATTTTTTTAAGTTTGTCAATTATATATTAAAGACTCGTAAAATATGATGTTTGAATTATTAATTCTTAATATGAACAATTCGTTATTTTAATATTTCATTATAGCATGTGAAAATATATTTTGACTAACTTAAGATAACACGGCATGAACACGCACGGAAAATTGTGTGTCATGTTCGTGTTGAAGAACATGACACGATAAGTTTATCATGCGTGTTCGTGTTTGGTAAGTATCACACGATAAACGTATTAACATGCATTTTTAAAACGCACGTACGCACGATTTTTTAACGCTACTTTTAATATATGACATGGTGTGTGTAAACTGTTCCTAGGATAAATATAGAGACATTGATTCACTGTCTCCTGCGGAGGAAGACAATGCACCAACTCTTACAGTGTTCTGTCGAACCCAATGTCGGGAACGTCGTCGTTGAAGAACAAATCGGAAATTATAATGGCGTCTGCGGAAAGAGTGAGGAAGGATTCTCGACGCCGAAAAGTCGAAAGTTGTCAGCATCGGATGTTTTGGTATGCCCTCGAGCTCCGATGAAGAAGACGGCGCGGACGAAACATTTCTCTTCGATTAAAGCTTCAGTGAAGTTCTTCAATCCTCCTGATATTGAGTTGTTCTTCCTTCTCATACAATGAGCAGCAGTTATATGTATACGTACTGTTATGGTCGTCATTTTGCTTAACTATATCTGCATTTCTAGGGTTTATGGTTCTATTTGATCGAGATAGCAGCTCGAATGGTTGGTTATTAACCAACTATCTACCTATATCTGCCTCAAGTTTGGTGTCTTAGGATGTGTTTTCTTTTCCCGACAAGATGACTTACCTGTGTTCTGATTTGGTGGGCAAGATTGTGATCTTGATTTGGCAGTCTGCAATCTTCATTTCCTATATATTTTGATGGCATGCATCCCTAACCCCTAGCTAGGTTAAGTTTGAAGGTCAATGTTTCTAATAACCTTGAACTTGGTAATCATATAAGTGGCAAAGTACACCCATATAATCCAAACGTGTTTATTGAAATATAGTTAAGAGTATACCATAAAAAATCAATGTTGAAATATATGAAGAAAATAAAAAGTTTTCAAAGAGGGTGTTGAGATATAGCTAGGGGTGTCAAAACTAGGCATGTGTCATGTTGGTATTGGGTCGTGTTAGGGCCCCCTGATCCAAACACGATCCGTGTAATAGTATGGGTCAGTTTTCGAATCCCAAACCTGACCACCACTCAGCGAGTCAGAATGATCCGTCATGAATGGTAAGGGTTGGGTCAGATTGACTCGTTCAACCTCCATGACTCGCGGGTCATTCTAACCCGTTCGACCGCAGAGGAGATCAAGTGAGCAACTTCAACTTGCTAGGGCTACCTTCGGCTTCTTGATGCTTGACACCTGTATTATGATTTAATATAACATATAAATGGGACGGGTCACGAGTTGACTCATGGATCAAGGCTTCTGACCCAAACATGATCCGTGTTTTACGGGTCATCCATGAGTCGTCTCAAATTGACCCATGTGTCAAAAAACCTGACCCAAACACGATATGTAAACGGGTCACACACGGGTTGGGTCAGATTTGGACACCATAGTTGAGATATATATAGTACTAGTTTACTCACAAATCAATGGACTTCTCATCTTGGGACCAGGATAGTAAAGGATTTAGTTCAAGGACCAAAAAATAAAATAGAAAAATATTTCACAAACCGTGGTCTAAGTCTAACTAGTCTAGTTTTGTATTGCATTGGGCCGTCTCTGCCCTTATTACACTTTAGAAGATAATCTACTTATTAATTTAGTTGATATAAAATGATATACAACATTATGCAATATTTTTATAATTAAAATAACACTAAAGGTTTTTATATTATAATAAAACTACTGATTAACTGCTCGTTGTGTGAAATTAAACTTAATGAGAATTATACTATAGTAAGTTATTCAACCATGGATATATACAAAAAAATATATACACTAAAAAAGCTTGTCTTATTCTTGCTTATGATACAAAATATACTTCAGCTATAGAAATATAATATATTTTGTCATTGGAGAACTGTTTACAACTATTTTGCACTTGGAAAAGTACATTTTATTATTTCTTAATTTGCTACAATAATGTACGTACATACATAAGAAATATATGATATATCATTAGAAAACTATCCACGCTTATTTTCACATGACATACCAATTTGTAAATTGAAAGTTCAAAACACTATAAAAAGTTTTAACTTTTTTATTACGATGATATCATAATAAATAAAAGTTAACATAAATATATCTACATATATTAAAATAATATAATACTATCTAATAACGTAATTTTTTTTAATGCATTTAAAAATTTAGAACTATTAGTTATGATGTCGATTTTAGCTCATGTTACTCTGACTTAATTAAGCAAAATATTATTATTATTTTTTATATAAATCTAACGCTCTGAATCTCTATAATTAGTTTTAAATATTATGAATTGTAATCATTTAATTCATCACACAGTATTACATTTCAATATATTATTATATCATGTGCTGCAGTAAAAAAGTATCTTCCCTTGTCTAATTAGGGTATCTATTATTATGATGGGAGTGGACCCATAGAAAAAGAACTATCCATTCTCCTCTATCAACCACTTTCCTTGCGCCGAAAGCATGTGAAAAGGTTGTAGGAGGACATTTCTTAATTCCCTTGTATTTCTGAGAAATTATTGTCTGTACCGTGTCTACTCAGTTTGTGTTTCTAAATCACAACTCAAAACTATCCCTTCTGTACGTAGATGAGAAGATTCTGGTTCTGGTGTCATAAACGGGTCATGGTTCGACCATCGTGTTAGTCTTAGGCCGTGTCAGAGACTATCTGACCCAAACATGACTTGTATACTCGTATGGGTCAATTTTTGAAACTCAAACACGATGCGTCAGGAATAATAAAGCTCAAGTCAGACTGACCCATTCGACCTCCATAACCCGCGGGTCAGTCTGACTTGTTCGACTCACCAGTACATAAAAAACAAACAGAACCATAAGTCAAGACTACTAACGGGTCAAAGAATTTGATATAATATATAATTCGGGATGGTCACGGGTTGACCCATAGGTCAAAACTACTTACTCAAACCTAACTCGTGTTTTCACAGGTTATCCATTTTTCGTGTCAAAATGACCCGTGAATCAAAAAGTTTGACCCAAACACGACCCGTAGGCGGGTCACCCACGGGTTGAGTCAATTTTTGACACCAATACTTACACTTTCTCTTTGGTTCGTGATGATGAAAGAATCTTCTTATCTTACCATATATAGAAGAGAATGACAATGCATATCAGGGAGGGAGTGTGGGGGACCTCATCATCATCATCATCTCTTACTCTTAGGTAGGCCTGGGATGAAGATTCTTGAAATGAAGCAACAGAGCATCATAGGAAGAAGAACATGATGTCAAATGGAATCTTACAACAAACTAAAAAGAATCATATGCTATTCTCACAAGAACCAAACATCATACTATTATAGGAAACAAGGAAAAAATATCCTCTTCTTCTTCAACAACAATGGCTTCTTTCTTTTTGTAAAAATAATGAGGAAGAAGCTTGAATCTTCAACAGAAAGTAAATATAAATCACCATCATAACTGATAGAAGATGGGTGTTAGTGGGATTTTGATTTGAATCGTCTTGCCTACTGCTGCCGGATCTCTTTCAGTCCATCAGAAAACGAATCAACAGCATACAAGTCTAACCCTCTTGTGCGTCCAGGTGCACCACCTTCCAATGAAGATACGTCCAACACAATCCTACACAAAACAGACAGTATTATCATTTATCTGTCGAGCACTCTATTTGCACTCTAGATAGAAAGAGAATACAAACAGGAATAGCTAAGGCTTACAGGTTCTGATCAGATTCAGGGCTTCCACACTTAATAATAACTTTCTTATTGTCTACTTTTAAAACCGAATGCTCTATAGGTAGATCAATTCCTCGTGCCTCTGTCCATTCAAAAACGGCAAACACTGAGTCTTAAGAAAGAGGCAATAATCGGGAGCAAGGCTCAACCACCCACGTCTCCCGAGGAAAACAAAAAATCTTACTTGATTTAACAGCTGTATTGACGCTTCCATCGAGTCCAAGGAGTGACTATGCACAACAAGAATGAATCATCATCATCATCATGTTGTTGGAAAGATGAAAGTAAAGATTAACGTAGATGCAAGAATTACCTTGAGCTTTTGATAGCAATCCTCAAGGTTATCATTATAAAGAATATGATCGAAGATGCCAGAGGACATGCCCTGCTCAAGCTCCACCTTTGCATTGTGGAGTCGCTTTAGAATCTGTTCCTCTGTTTCTGTACCTCTGCGTACACGCATGTGTAGATTAATTAATACGTGAGGGTAAGTAACTTAAAAATCGGTCTAGCAGTAATATTAAGTCATTTTAAATAGTGTATAATGTATATATATTATATATTGAAGTTAACTTACTCTAGTAGATCATGAGTTCAAGTTTCAAATCAACTTTTTGTTGTTGTTGTTGGGTTTGAACATTTTGAACTCACCTTGCACGAAGTCGCTTCTCCAACTCATTCATTGACGGTGGGCAAATAAAGATAAACATAGCTTCGAGATTGCTGGCTCTAACGGATCGTGCTCCTTGAACATCAATATCTAGTATACATCTCTGGAGGATATCATAGAAATACAAATACTCAGCATCATTAAAAGGATAAGACTGAAAATGCCTAAGAACATTGAGTAAACAGCATCAAGATTTCACCTTTCCTGCATCTGTTACAACTTCAACAGCTTCAATGCTAGTTCCATACAGATTTCCATGAACAGAAGCATATTCAAGGAATTTTCCCAATTTTATATCTTGTTCCATTACACTCTTGTCAGTGAAGTGGTAATGGATACCATCTTTCTCCATAACTCTTGGTGCTCGGGTGGTATGGCTTACAGAAAACCCGAAAAGTAATGGAAATTCCTCCATAAGTCTGGTTATCAATGTACCCTTCCCAACGCCAGAAGGTCCACTTATCACAATTGGCTTCTCAGCAATACCTCTAACCCCTTTACTCCATGCAACCACCTCAACTCCATGGATCTTTGTTTGCTCCCTGACATACGGAGTGTCCACCTAAATTTTTCAAGAGAGGCATAAATTTAGATGAACTATATCAAAAGCTAGAGCTGGTAGGTGAATGTGTGATATATGTAGGGCATAAAGAATAAATGAGATTAACCTCGAGGAACCAGATGCAATCATCTGGGGTCGACCCCTTCTTAATAATCAAGATTCGATCTTCGCCTATGGAAACTGATGAATGGCCTTTACAAGCATTTGGTTTTGTACCCAGCACAATTGGGGCAACCCTGTAAATTGTTCCATTAGTAATCCACCGGATGACGAGCAGGATCATGAGGAGAGTATTATGAACTCACCACTGTGATTTCAATTTGTCGAAAATTCGGATACCCAGAGATACTGCTGATGGATCATCAGTCCCGCCAATGACATACTGGAAAACCATCACGGTATTTTTCTCATGGAAAAGATATAAAAGAAGTTGTACTGTGACAAGGTATGCCAAGATTGGAAAATATCAGGGGATGGTAATACCATCTTGTCACCGAAGTCGGCAACAGTTTCACTGCTCTTGGATTTTAAGGCAGCATTGTCATTCGCAAATCCTTTGGACAAATCATCAGCGAAGAATGCTGGTGCTTCTCCCTGATACAGAATCAAAAGACTTATTTGAGCTTCTACATTTTAAGAGACCAATACTGATAGTGAAAAGAACGAAGCTGAATCTTACCATTAAGAACCCTAGTTCTGAAGTTACAAAAGCCTCTGCAATCAAATAGTGACCAACAAAGGGATCAGGTAAAACCTAAAATCTGGATCTACCCATCAAAAATCAAATATTTACAGCAACGTCAATAATTCCGACAGAACACAAAACATTCTAACAACAATTACGAACAAGTAAATAACATTGAAAAATTCCTACTTTTGGAGATTCGCTGACAACAGTAGACACAAATCAACAGCACACATGTTATCAAATTGTGGAAATAGAAAACAGAAGACAGATCAAACAACAACGAAAAGTGAAACCAGCTGGAAAATGCATCATTGGAGTTGGAAACGCGCAACGAAATCGAGCAGCCTGTACCTTAGTACTCGTAATGCTTTCTCTAAAATTGCTCTAGACGTCGCTCAAACCGGTATATGAGCCTAGAGTGGTGATAAAGAGGTTTAACGACTGCAGCCTGCTGATGCTTCTTCAGCCCCGAATATCAAATCGGAGGCAACTCAGGGAAGGAAATCAGCAGACGAAGCTGCAGGAAAATTCAGACGAATTCTTGTATTTGTAGGCGGACGAGGAAGAGGGAGAGGGAGAGGGAGAGGGAGAGAGAGAGGTGGCGTTGTTCGGTCCCATTCAATTTCCTCGAAGCAAAAATCGGCCCAAAAATTAAATTTCACCGAAAACAAGACAGACGCTTTAACAAAACAATATTTATTTTTTATTATGCTTTTTATTCTTGATTTTCGTAGAAGCTTTCAGTCTTTCACTCTCTGATAAAATGCAAGCCGCTAGCGGCATGGCTGCATTTATAAAATAAACAACTTTTTTTATTTTAAAAATTTGTGTTTAGAAATATTAAATATATATATATATATCAAACTTGAAAAAATGTTCAAAACATAGGGACATATGCATATTTTACCTCCTTTTTTTTCACTAGAATAAAAAATTTGATCCTCAAACTCAGTTTTCACTTCATTTCGTCCTCAAAACAAATAATACGTCCTATCTTTGAGTAAGGGTATGATACGAGTATGACAACTACAATAATTATATTATATTTTTAAACTGCATACTATAATCATAATTAGGTACAATTTTTCAATACTATAACCATTAAAATAATTATTGTTATTAACCATGATTTTACCTGTATACTCATATTTATTTCACACATGATTTTTTATTACATATACATTAACTTCAATTATTTAGTATATATTAGTTTATTAATATAATTATTATATTTATATAATAACATAGGTATAACTCAAATACCATAATCATTATGGATATAAAATTCATCATCATAACCGTACCGCACCATAATGGTATGGTTAAACCATATTAAACAGTAACGGTTATAACCATAGTTATGTGTTTTCACCGCACCATTACCACACATAATAAGTATTGTCCTAACCTTTACTAATATTTATCATTCACGATAGAGCTCAGTAATCTGTATCACTAATAATTCGTAAATCTAAATTTAATTATTCGTCCAAAAAAATATAAACCATTTTGAATAACATAATATCGCTCTAAACAAATATTCCATATTATTTTTTGCTCTACACGCAGATTTCTAGTTATATAGTATAGAATAACTTTTTGTGTAAGTAGAACTTATTATACGATACTATGGGTTGATTCCTTTACGTTCAAGTCCCGCCTATATATGTAGCTTGCACATCACGAAAGCTCAGGAATAATGCAAATGCAATATTATTTAGTGTTAGTGGCATGCAATTATAGAGGCGAATTCTTCTCGCAGAGATTGTAACGCTAGTGTGGAGAACAAGGATCTCTTTCAATGCTTACTATATTAATGAGCGATAACAGTTGACTTTGACTCTGTTTTCATGCTCCTATATCCTTCTTCTCTTGCAGTCCTACGTAATCTTCGCTTTTCTTTTCAATAACACTTAATAAATATGTGTATATATGAGCACGCGTGATAAATTGTGTGTCGTGTTTGTGTTGAGAAACATAACACGATAAACTTATCGTGTGTGTTCATGTTTGGTAAGTATTATACAATAAACGTATTGACGATTTGTCGTCCCCATTTGTAGCTTTCAGAGTAGTAACTGAGCTCTTCAGTCCTCAACCACTTCGGAGTGAGAGAGAGAGTAGATGAGGGAGAAACGGCGCTTCGTCGAATCGGGTAAAACCGTTATAGTCGTTGAAGAAGTTTACTCTGACGACTCCAGGCTCAGACCGCCTTTTATAGATGGGCTGGGCTAGGGAGTTTTTGGGCCGTATCGACTTTTAAATTGAAGCCCAGAAACACTAAAGCATTGCATATTTACCGACTACCGATGTATAAGGACTTGGTAAAGTCGATGCTTATTATTATTTTTTTAAATAATGTATGTATTAGTTAAAATAATATTTATTATAAAAAGAAAAATAATTTTTATATATTTAAAATATCGTGATTAAATAAATGGTTAATTACAAAAAAAAACATACTGAACTTTAATAAAAAATCAAACAGCAAATTGTTTTTTTTTGTTACAAACAATAAATAAAAATCAAAAAACTTACCTCAAATTTTCATTATATTTGAAACAATTTTTTAATATTTGAGAGAGTTATTAAGTCGTAATACTCTTTCCTTGTAATATTTCAACTAATATTGACTTTATAACTCTCTCAAATATTAATTTTTTTGGAAAACTTGAGTTAGATTGGTTGATTGCTCAATTCCAAAATTTGGTTTGTTGTTTGTAAAAAAAAAATTGTTTTGATAATTTTTTTTTTTTTTAAAACGTCTTTTTAAAAAAAATTAACCCTTAAATAAATGGTATGTCACTCTCTAAATCTTGCAATCAAATAAAGCCTGCCAACACCTGTACTTAAATCTTGTCATAACACGGGACACATGTCACCCATCCTTTCGTATCTCCCCTTCCATTACATCCTTTATTATGTCCCATTGGACATATTAATATACACATACTTTTCATCCATATATATATATATTATATATATAATAAATAAAAAAATGATAGATAATTAGTGTAGTAAAATCAGCAGTTGATATTTTGATTAGCACGTGAGACGTGGGCGTCTTGAATACCCTATAGATGGAGCCGCCTCGTACACGTGGCAATCATCCTTAGAGAAGACCGTGTCTGCATGGGAAAGGTTTACGTAGTTTCTCCAACGGTGTTCCTCGTCGACTCAATATCTGCCACGTGTAATCCACAATCTAGGCTTGTTTTGTTAATTCGTAACAGGTGTATAAGATTTAAGTGGTTTCGGATTCTGGACACTATTGATATTTGATCATGCTTTTGGGTGGGACTTCCGAAAAGTTAAATCTTTTGGCCGACACTAATTAGTAATTATGGTTAATTTTTTATTGACTCAAAAGTTATCATGATGTTCAAATTTTACCCTTGTTGATATCCTCACACTTTTACGTCTGGTTTTTCTAGTTTTACTTTTCATACATACCCATTTTCTAATTATTTTTTTGTTTCTTTTACTTGATTAATAATTAAATCAGTATTTTTAAATTTAAAATTGTGTTGGTTAATGTATTTATTAGCATTTAAAAAATGGAAACTTCTTCTCTTCAAGTCTTCACCAATGTTTGTTTGTACTTTGTAGTTCTATTTCTTCATCTCTTTGTCCACTCCATAACATAAACCCTTTCATCTTTCCTCTTCTTCACGTTCTCTTTCAGGTTCAGTTGCAGTGAAGTATGTTAAGTAATCAAAGACCATCAAGCAGCACGACACACAACATTCATGAAGACGACGATGAGCTCTTCCGTGACATCCACCCTCTGGCACCACCGCCTCTGCATCCGCCACCAGGCCGACGGAGAGAGGCGTGGGAGACAGGAAGCCACCACCGATCCTCTTCACTCTCCATGTCCAGTGAAACTGCCTCCAGCGAGAATTTCACCACCATAAGCAGAGAATTCAACGCCCTAGTCATCGCCGGATCCGCTTTTAACGAAAGCGACCCCACCAACCATAACACCGGAAACAACCTGAACCGGATCGGCGAGGAAGGCATCCTCCCCGAAGAAGAGACCAACCCTTTGGCCATCGTCCCCGACAGTAGCCCTATGCAACTCCAAGAACCCTCACGTGGGACCGTAATGGGTAAATCTCTGTTACAAAACACGACAGTTTCCATATAAAGTATGTTCTGAATGCTCGAGTTTGTGTTTCTCATCGTGTCAGGAACGAATCATGGTCCGGTTCCTGGAGAAGTGATGTCCGTGCACAGAGTGAAGATGGAGGAGGTGGAGTCAAAGATAAGCGCGTGGCAAAACGTGAAGATCGCGAAGATCAATAACAGGTTTAAGAGGGAGGATGCCATCATCAATGGTTGGGAGGGAGAGGAAGTTCAGAAGGCTACTTCTTGGATGAAGAAAGTTGAGGTAAAATTCGTAAAAAAATCTTACTTTTATCTGATAACTATGGTAATTAAATGATGGACATTCCTGCTGCTGCTGCTGCTGCTGATGATGATGATGATGAACAGAGGAAACTCGAAGATAAAAGGGCAAGAGCATTTGAGAAGATGCAAAATGAATTGGCAAAGGCCCACAGAAAAGCTGAGGAGAGGAGGGCATCTGCAGAGGCTAAGAGAGGAACCAAAGTGTCTAGGGTTCTTGAAATCTCCAACCTCATGAGAGCTGTTGGGAGAGCTCCTGCTAAGAAATCCTTCTTTTGATTTTACATAGAAAGTGTGTCATATATGTTTTCTAGTTATATTATACTGCTGTAAAAAGGTAATTAATTAATTAATAGAGAGTGAAAAAACAGGGAGGGCAAAATGAAAGTGCTTCCCCCTCATTATAAGGGTCACCTTCAAGTTTTGAGTTGTGTGGCTTTGTTAGGGATCTTAAGATATTGATAGTTGGAGTGGTTTTCTCAAGTACTTTTTAATGAAAGAAGTTAATATGGATGATGAAGTTGTGCATTTATTTCATTAGTGTAATTAAAATGATGTAAATTGGATTAGTCATTCGATGTTACACTTTATTGGGTACCACCGAGCGCGATAAAATTAAATTGTGATGTATTTTGGCTATGTCAAAATATAAATAAATCAAAATTCATGATATTTTATAGGAGACCACTAATTGTCATTTCTAGGCTATATGTTGAAATTTTGCTACCCAACCCAGGCCCAAAACTCTCTCTCATTACCTGGTTACTGGGCTATCTCTGTTGTGTTTCAAAGTGCTCATTCTACTGTTTCAGGCTTTCAGCCTAAACCTTCAGCAGAAGAGAAGGATACGAATTCATGGTGGTAGTAGCGTACTTGATGGATGGTTTTCAGGTTGCCTTTGAGGGCGTGGTACAAGCACCTCATATACTTTTAATATACATATATATATATATAGTGGAAATCTTCTTCTCATAGAAAAGTCAGCAGTCCAACCAAGTGGCAAGTATGAATAAAAACAAAGAACAATGACTTGTTATTTTCGCAAAATTGAAAAAATTTGACTTAGACATTTCGAGCGGAGTAAACTTAGACATTCCGAGCAAAAAACAAAGAATACCTAAGAAGGGCGGGTAATAAATCCGAAATAGGTGTCCAAATGACTATTTTGCCCTTATTAATTTTCCGTAAGAGTCAAACTACCCTCCTGCAAAACCCAAAGAAGAATTTTCCCTGCTCTTCTATCTTCTCCCTTGTTCAATTCCCGCGATGTTGGGTTCAGTCTCCCCTGCTCTTCAATCTTCTCCCTTGTTCTTCAATCTCTTTTCCAAAATATGATTCTGGGTTCAGTCGGAACCCATAAACATGCTCTGGGTTCAGACAAGTGACAAGTATGAACAAAAACACAGAATGAGTCAATACCGTAGGATGGCCAAAAAAAAGAGTCAATACCGTAAGGCTTGTGTATGAAGTAGCCGTCTTAAGTCTCTTAACTATTCACATGGCTGTCTTCTAGAATATAATTATTAAATGTTTTTTTTCTTCTGTTGAACAATGACCTTCCTTATGCAGGTCGTCTTCCTAGATATAACGAAAAATTAATTTTTATTAGCCAATAAAAAATGTTTATTTTCATGTCCCGTTAGATTTGAATGGGTCAGACTCTCCATCTTACTATCATTTTGATTATAATTTATTGACACATTTTGTGGGGTGGACTGGGACTTAAAACCTGACTACTATAGTCATGCACAACCTGTATTGACTTTGGATTAAAAATGGATGGAGTATTTGCTTCATAAATAGAGTTATCTCACAATCAAACGAGTAAGAAGGTTGGAAAAAATGGTAACTTTAAATAAATTTAAGTGTTAAATATAAAGTAGATACCTGAACTTTGAACGTTTTGCAACGAGCTATCCGAATTTTGAAAATTCAAAACGGACTACCTCAATTTTGAAGAATGTGCAAATAACTACATCCGTTCAATTTCTGACGAATTTTCGACGACTTACCAATGGCTTTCTTACGACGTTTCGACGACAGTTGACGGAAAATTGAACGGAGTTAGATATTTGCACCTTCTTCAAAGTTGAGGTAGTCCGTTTTGAATTTTCAAAGTTCAGTTAGCTCGTTGCAAAACGTTCAAAAGTTCATTTAAATACTTGTTATTTACATCTAAAATTAATTATAAGATTATGACATTCAATTACCTTGTTTTGAATATAAAAATATGATATTATATTGTATAAAAACTATTAATAATGTAGCTGCTAGCTCCCCTCCATCGTCGTCGGCGTATCCGCATGTTATCCGTTTTCTAGAAAATGTGAAAGGCAGGAAGGAAGGCTCGGAGAAAAGGGGTTTGAGCTTTGACCTTGTCTCTACAGTCTACCCTTCCTCCCAAGTCCATTCGTCAATGGTGGCTCAATCGTTCTATTATTCCTCCTCTTGCTGTCTTCACCTACCGTCTTCAATACCCTAAAATTACTCTACATACATCCGTGCTCTTACTTTCCTCTGTATTTATACTCTTCCACGGCTTCTAGCTACCAAAAATTGGGAAAGATCTCAAATTTCCCCTCCTAAGTTTCCTCGTTTGATTACCCACAAACCGAGGATTCTTGAGAAGCTCATACATATCCGGATCTGTTGGATTGAAAATCATAGAGTCCAGGAGGTGAGATTTTGGCCGCACTTTAGATCTCTGACTTTGATTCAATGGGTAATTGCTGCGTGACTCCGCAAACAGCTGACGATATCCCCAACAAAGGCAAGAACAAGCCAAACCCATTTGCCGTAGACTACGGCGTGAGTTACAACGTTAATGGAGGGAACAAGTATAGTGTGTTAAAGGATCCCACTGGCGAAAAGATCGAGGAGCGGTACGAGCTTGGCCGTGAGCTCGGACGTGGGGAGTTCGGAACAACTTACCTCTGCACAGACAGGGAGACCAGACAGGAGCTGGCTTGCAAGTCAATACTGAAGAAGAAGCTCAGGACTGCTATTGATATCGAAGATGTGAGAAGGGAAGTGGAGATCATGAAACATTTGCCAAATCATCCCAATATAGTGACTCTTAAAGACACTTATGAGGACGATAATGCCGTGCACCTGGTTATGGAGCTCTGCGAGGGAGGTGAGCTGTTTGATAGGATCGTTGCTCGGGGGCATTACACAGAGAGAGCTGCTGCTGCGGTCATCAAGACCATTGCTGAAGTTATTCAGGTTAGAGCTCCGATACTTAGATTGATCTAGTGACATTTTCTCCATGCACAGATGCCTGATCTGGTCTACATTTTTAATGAGCATGATAAGTCGTAAGTCTTGAACTAAATATGATAAAGCTTTATGATATAATATGTGAAATTCGGACTGAAACTCAAAGTGCCTACTTGTACTGGATTATTTTAGGAAAGTATGATCTGCAATCGGATCATTTTTTTCATTGTTATACTTCCTTCGATTATCTCTAAATTTGACCATTTCTTACATTTTCTGTAACATATGAAGGAATATGGTACTTTTTTTTCTAATCTGAGCAAGCTGCTCTACTGCAGAGCATTCAACATCCACGTTCTTATTTTCTCTGCTGTAAGATTTCTGATTTCTTTTGGTTAGTTTCGATGAGAACCTTCACTGGTTCTGCAAGAGCTGTTCTTGTGTTCTAATTTTTGAGATCTCATTGTTATCAAGATTGATCCATTAAGTAAAATATTTGTTTTTTCTGACTCGATCGTGATCAGCCTCTAGTTTGATTCCTATGCTAGTCGTTCTTTTCATTCTTCAGCTTTCAGTGTGCTAATGGTTATGAGAAATTCATCCTTGCAACCCAATAAAATGATAAAGATTCGTTTTTCAGACTACAAGCTTATTTCAGGCTTCGAAAATGCCCTGGAGCAGTTGTTTTTCAATTATAACTCACTTTTGAGCTATTTATTTGCAGGTATGCCACAAACACGGGGTGATGCATCGCGATCTTAAGCCCGAAAATTTCTTATTTGGAAACAAGAAGGAGACGGCACCAATAAAGACAATTGACTTTGGGTTGTCAATGTTCTTCAAACCTGGTAAGCTCAATTGATCATTTATATCTTTTTGCTCTTCTAGTGTACATTTGGTATATTGTTCATTGATATGAAATCTGAATCATAACTTTTCCATAATTGACAGGTGAAAATTTTTCCGAGATAGTTGGAAGTCCTTATTACATGGCTCCTGAGGTACTTAAAAGGAACTACGGACCAGAAATAGATGTCTGGAGTGCTGGAGTTATCCTTTACATTTTACTGTGTGGTGTTCCGCCATTCTGGGCAGGTTAGCTTTGTTTTCTCTCAAACACCTTTGAAAATTATCTCTTCATCTTTGCAATCTAATAAATTCTTTTAATTATTTATTGCAGAAACTGAGCAAGGGATTGCACAAGCCATTATCCGATCGGTTGTAGATTTCAAGAGAGACCCTTGGCCCAAAGTTTCGGATAACGCCAAAGACCTTGTGAGGAAGATGCTTGATCCTGATCCCAAGAGGCGACTTACAGCACAAGGAGTACTGGGTACTACTACTTCTTGTGGTCTTGACGAAAATTCTCATAATAAATTTTCAAAAAATTAACCTTTACTTTCAAACTAAAAAATAACAAATCTGTTTTATTTCAGATCATCCATGGGTGCAAAATGCTAAGAGGGCTCCAAATGTTTCTCTGGGTGAAACTGTGAGAGCAAGGCTCAAGCAATTCTCAGTGATGAACAAGCTTAAGAAAAGAGCTCTCAAGGTAGTCTACTTGTAATCAATAAATCTTAGAAGATTTCACTTATTCCGTGCACTTGGATTCTAGTTTATGCTGAATTTGAATATTAACAGGTAATTGCCGAACACTTGTCTGTTGAAGAAGTGGCTGGAATAAAAGAAGGATTTCATTTGATGGATACTGGTAATAAGGGAAAGATCAACATTGATGAACTAAAAGTTGGTCTTCATAAACTTGGACATCAAATCCCTGATACCGATCTTCAAATTTTGATGGAAGCGGTAAGTATTATGAAGCTTTTCACAATGCTTTGTTGAGTTTTATAACTTAAGTTGGTAATACTAAAAAAATTGTTGGTTACTCATTTATAAATCAGGGTGATGTTAATAACGATGGACATTTAGACTATGCGGAGTTTGTAGCAATATCTGTTCACTTGAGAAAGTTAGGGAATGACGAGCATCTGCAGAAGGCCTTTGAATTCTTTGACAAAAACCAATCTGGGTATATTGAGATTGAAGAGCTAAGGGATGCCTTAGCCGATGAAGTCGATACAAGTGAAGACATTGTCAGTGCCATCATGCATGATGTGGATACAGACAAGGTTAGCAGTGCACTATAAATATAACTCTTGAAAATTTTACAAACGGTGAACTCCAACCTGAATGAATCTATAACTAAAATGGGTTTGATTCTTTCAGGATGGAAAAATAAGTTTTGAAGAGTTTGCCACGATGATGAAGGCGGGTACAGATTGGAGGAAAGCATCAAGACAGTATTCGAGAGAGCGGTTCAATAATCTGAGCTTATCATTGATGAGGGATGGCTCTCTCCAAGTAAACATGTAATGTTGAGATTGCCAGACCAAAGAAGCAATCCCAGGCAAATTTTAGGAGTACTACGTCTATTCTTTTGTTTTGTTTTCTGAAATTTCTGTGAGGATTTCATACTCCTTGGTTAGTTAGTTTCCTGGATGGATGATCCATTCCATCCCATTTGGGTTTGAAATGTTGCATCTTTTTGTTGTATTCATTGGAAAAGTATCTGTAAATATGTATGACAACAGATTTGTGCATTGTTTCTTCCTTCATTGGGAGGGAAGGCTTTTGTATTTTAAGGTTAAGACCCTCAAGTCATCATAGCAAAGCAACTATGTACTTGGTTTTGGTTTCAATGGTATCCAATTTATAAATTCAGTTTTTTTTTTTTTTTATAATAATTATGGAATAAACCACTATATGTGACACATTTTTCACCTAAGTTCAAACTACAAAAATAAAACTAGTTAACTTTAACAATTCTCGAAAATGAAAAATTAACCGCGTCTTTACGAAGCGCGTTAATAGTTTTCTTCGAGGGTGAAGTATGGAGTTCAAAAACATAACGCTGGTTAATCGTCATGTCTGTCATGATATCAGCTACCACATTTGCTTCTCTAAAGATATGTACTTCATTTTTTCGAATTGTATCAATAGTTTCCTGCAATCCGCAATGATAAACATTAATTTTAAATTTGACATATTTTCGTCAGAGATTACATTATGTGTTGATAGAGCGTTCGTTTCTAGGTGAATTGAATTTAATCCGAGTGTCTTTGCCAACAAAAAACCATCTCAGATGACCCAACATTCCGCAGCGAGGCTGTTTGAGCAACTCAAATTCCTTGAGAAGCCCGCTATCCATTGACTCTTATAATCTATGATCACCCCACCAAATCGTATCAAACTTGGGTTTCCCTTATCCGCTCCATCTGTATTGATTTTAAACTAATCATTTTTTGGAGGTACTCAACTAATATCAATGAACGCAAACTCATTAGTGATTTTAGTCCCAAGATAAGCATTTTGGTGAATTTAGATGTTAGTCTAAATTCAGATCATTTATAAATCATTAGGGGTGTTAAATGTCTAAAATTAATTATGGGCCCCAAAATGGGCCATATTATAAAAGTTGGGCTTTACTCTCAAACGACGAGGAACTTTTAAATTGGATGTTATATTTTTCATTTATTTCTAATAAAATATGTTTTAAACATTTCCTATGACTCGTTGAACCTCAATTATTGCTTATATACATATATATATACCAATCAATGTACAATGATTGGGATTTTTAAATAGAAAATAAACATCATATTTTCGAACACCCACACACGTGGTCAGTCCATCTCTATCTTCTACATACTTGAATATTTTTATAAAATCAATATGTATAAACATTCAAATGACACGTATGAATTTGGTTTTTATCCCCAACAAATCAGTATTCGACTTGTGTACTCGCACAAAAATTACTCAGTATCTCTCAACTCCTTTTTATATATCAACTAATTCTTAGTAGTGTTTAAACAAATTTAATTAAAAATACGTGCTATTTTACATTATTTTGCAAATTTACAGGGTAAAACCTATAAGTAAACCCTAATAGATTGAAAATGAAAATAATTTATTTAAGTAATTTACTATAATATATATATATATATATATATATATAACTTATTTATTATAGTGAGAATATCTTACTTTCTATAGTTGTTGTTTTAGATAATGAAAAATAAAATAAAAAAGTTGGATGACGAGAAGCTCACACCCTAAATCTTACTACAACATAATAATTAGTTAAACTTGTCATTCGGTGGAATTGCATGAATAACGTAAATTTGACTTTGATTAATTTATATAGTTGTCGTGATGTCAGCAACAACATATGATTCTAATAAGATACGTCATAACTTCATTAGGGTTATTTTTATATGTGAAGAATTGTCATTCATACGAATCATCGGTAATGATGGACATTTCTAGAGTTGATTGGTGAGAGAATCTTATTTCTATACCACCCAACAAAGTATGAAGATCCGATTGTCCTTTGCATTTGAGGAGTTGGTGCACTCTTAGTTACAAGCATCTAATGCACACCGCTTTATTTATAGAAACTTTGAAATGATTGTAGAGTTATGATGAGTATAAATGTAAGAAAAAATAATAGACATTCTATAATTATTATAAAAAAAAAAAAAAAAGCATTTTATAAAGCATACACTTATTTAGATGAATGGACACAATTCAATAATGTATTCAACCCTCATAGTTAGTTATCAATCATATTTCAATTGCTTTTTATCCTCCTCCTTTTTTTTATTATTATTATCAATCATAGCCTATCAATTTTTGCGTGCAATGAACTAAATAATTGATCTAAGTAAATAAAATTATACATATAAACAATTGTGATTACAAATTTTATTTAAGATTGACTCGACTAACTAATAAAACACGAGTTACACTTACATGATTTGACAAGTAAGTACCTAATTTATTTATTTTTGCTACAAATATGTTGTCGAACTTTTGGAGATTAACAAATAGGTTCCTGATGTTAATTTTTCTGTTGGTTTGTCATGGAAACCGATTCAGAGCTGGTTCGATCGAACCACTTTATTTATTTTCTATAAAAAAGGTAAGATTTATATACCAAACACATGCATAATTTGATTTAGTGTTGAGTTATGCATGTGTTTGATATATAAATCTTACATAAAAAAAAAAAAAGTGGTTTGATCGAACCGGTTTTTGAACCGTTTTCCATCACAAACCAATAGAAAAATTAACGTGAGTAACTTATTTGCTAATTTCCAAAAGTTTGACAACCTATTGGCGACAAAAAAAAGTTTGGGTACCTACTTATCAAAACATGTCAAGTTTGACTACTTACAATTAAACCTTTAAAGATTTATGCCTTCCAATCTTATATTTGTGTGGTCGTTGAAGTAACAATCTTAGAAGCTTAAAATTCTATATATGAGGACAAAATTTAAAATAATATCTTCAATAATTATCTTATAGGGTGAACTAAAATACTTGATAAGTTTATAAAACACAAAATGTTTAAATAATGTTACGTAACAATCATATTCTTATGATTATGGTAGTTATCTTGTATTGTGTATTTATATTTAATAAATATAATAAATTTACAAATACATGTCATAACATATACATACACACAATTTATTACTTGTATCAGAATTTTTCATTTTTATATCAAAATAAACGATGATTATTAAATTAAAAAAAATGTAATGAAATACATATGATGATCTACATAGATCAAGTAGTTCCATTTTATTTTTTTTGGTCAAGTGGTTTCGATTTTGGCATGACATGTTGGTCTAGGTAGGGAGTATCATACAACATCTTTTTTTCTTTTTTGATAATTCATACAACATCTCTTTACTTCTAGCCACATGGGTGTGGTACCCCTTTTCCGTAACGTATCCTTTTATGCCACGTCAACAAACCCATCGCAATCCACCGTCCTTATATGGGCAGCAATGCACCAAATCAACATTTTATTTTTTCTGATTGATTCTATCCTATACGACAATAGTTTGTCATCTTGATTTTGTGTGGCTAATTTCAGTCAAATAATGTAAGGCAGATCAAACCTCGTCATTACAGCGACGAAGACATATGAGCACGCGTGTTCTTAATTTATTTTTATGTTGTGCAAATTTAAATTAAAAAATATATATTTATTTTAAATTTCGTCAATTTTATTGTTTTATTAAGTATTTTCTGTAATACAAATTACGATTCATACGTGATAAGTATAAGTTCCTTCAAAACGTATACTTACACATACGATACAATTAAACACGACACAACACTTTTATTAGGAATTACGATTCATATGTGTTGTGTTTAATTGTATCGTATTACTAATCGTGTCGAGTCGGGTGTAAATAAAGAGGAATTAAACGTATCTATGAACTCAAAATACGAATATAATACGATTATTAAACAAATCATATGCGCGATACGAACTATTAACTCTTTGAACAAAATAATTATATATATATATATAACACAAGTAGTGCACAGTAAGAAACGTCACAAAATAACACAATATGAAATAACACAACGCAAAATTTATAATTTAATTTCACAATCAAAAGGTAAAATCCACACGCGATAAAAAAATAAGTACAAAAATAGATTTAAATATTAAATATATGTAGTTAATCATATTTATGCAAATCATGAATTTTTAGATATAATTATTAATCGTGTCTAAACATATAAAAATTGTATAACCACAAAATGTGATAAACTAAAATACATAAATACAAAAATAAATCATTTAATCGTGTCAAAAATTGTTTGCCCTAACTTTTATACGTTAGTAATTCAACTTTAATCATAAAAATGCACGTATTTTTCATAAATAAATATATTACCACACACACACACATATATATATATATATATATATATATAAGTGTAATAAATAAAATTTATATATTCTTATAAACATAACATGCATTTGAACAATGGAACCTTTGGGATTTGAGTTCATGACAATACTTTAATCGTTAGTGTTATTTCAACATATATTTTGATTCCCATACAGTATACATCCAATAATTTCATTTTGACATGTTTCTGTTTGGAGTCGTAATGTTGCGTATCTTAGGGTTGATAATGGGTGGGACAAATCGGTCTTGGAAATAGTACTGAAACCGAAATTTCGGGTTTGATATCTGGATGATCGATACCAACTTTAGCAACAAAAAAATGTCTGAGTCAGGCTTGCTTGAGTCGGTCCGTTATCGATCTTGGATCAGATTTTTTGGTAAAAAAAATCAAATGTATTGAACAAAAAAATCACTAAAGTTTTGGTTTTGAACCCTCTCGTTTTTCGTCTTCCGTCGCACTTTCTTTATGAAACTGATCCAATGGTTTTAAATGCTTCAATGACATGAATTACTAATGTTTCAATGGTTAAACCATATTGGCCAAAAAAAATGGTTAAACCATAACTTTCTAGGATAGTTTTCTTCAATGTCGGGTCAGTCCTAGTCGAACTTTTGGAAAAAACCGAGAACGAGCCCGAGACTGACTTTGAAGAAAATAAATTGTTCGCTCGGTCTCGGTCCTAATCAGACCGATCCTAAACCGATCTGATCGAAAATTCGGTCTAACTAGTTTTTTTTTTATCACCCGTCTTTTTTTATTACCCTAGTTGAAATCTTTTTTTTGGCCAAACCTAGTTGAAATCCATCTACGTCAATTTGAGAAAGAGGGTTAAATAGAATTTCACTTTTCAAACCAAACAGTACCTTACATTTATTTTTAAAAAATGTATTACACTTTTACAATACTATTATTTCATGTATACCTTTTCCTTGTTAATTAAATATTTATTATACTCGAATCAAAGCATGCATTTATATCCTTTAATCGTTAGTGTGTTATTTCAATATATATTCTAATTCCCATACATCCAATAATTTCATTTTGACATGTTTATGTTTGAAGTCGTGATAAGATCCATCTACATCAATTTGAGAAAGCTGGATTAAATAGAATTTCACTTTTTGAAACCAAACAATACCTTACTTTTATTTTTAAAATAATTTTAAAAAAAAATGTATTACACGTTTACAATACTATTATTTTCATGTCTTGCTTTTTCTTGTTAATTAAATATTTATTATACTCGAATAATCAAAGCATGCATTCACATCCCTCTAATAATATAATTAGTATCGTAATTATCACTCGAATGCTTTATCTTTACTAGATGTATTAAATGTTCTGTAGACGCATATCGCATATATGCACTGTGCCATATATGCGACTGTGGATTTCAGATGGATTTTCTATTAAGTTAGAATCATTCCAAAATTAGATAATTAATAATTGGGTTAATTTTGGAATGAAATTAAGATAAATTACATACACCACGTACAGTTATATCAGATAATAAGACAAACTCTCTCTATATTAATTTTTAAAATATAATTTTGTAATAAATAAGATAAACTATAAATACCTTAATTTTATACACATTTTGTACAAAATCAATGGTAAAAAAACGGAATAATAATTAATACTTTAAAAATATATTTTAACTATAATTTGTGAAAAAAAATTCTAAGTATTAAAACAATTATTATCACTGCAATAAATATATGAATTTGTGATAGTTAAAGTAATTTTTCAGTTGAGCTGCAGTCAACCCCATAATAATTTTATAAAACTTGTATTAAAAATATAGTCCAGTACTAATAAAAAAAAAAAGATTCTATTTGCAGACCATCGACTACTTTATACAGATCACTTTTATTGAAAGACTAAAATGTCCTAATAGTATTTTATATATTTGTCTTTACCCATTTTAAGGAAATTAATTATCAAATCGACCTCATATTTTCGTAGTTACTAAATCGACCTCATATTATCAAAATAGTGAAAAATTATGCTTCTAGCAAGTTTTGAACCTTAGACCTCTTACATACTAGCTAAAAGTTTTACCACTATACTAGTAATTCCAATTGCTTTATTATTTACTTCAAATATAGTTATTGAAGCAACTCTCGTATTATTGTATTAAATATCTCGTGTTTATTTATTGATGTTCTTTAGTAATTAACATTTATTCAACGTTATTTGTTTAATTATAGTTTGAATTTTATTATGTATCTACTGATTTCTTTTTTTAAATGGTTGAAAAATAAGTAATTTTCCAAATTTAGTATTTATACACTACTAGAATATGCATTTTGAAAACATTTTTTTTCAACCATCTTAAAAAAAATCAAAAATATTATAGTATTTATATAATTAAATTAGAACTCTAACGACATATATGGTGTTAAGTTTCAATTTTCTTATCGATTATAAAATTTGGTCAAAGTAGTGTTGGTAATTTTTGATAACTTTTATAAATTTGACCAAATTTTATGGTTAATGGGAAAATTGAAACTTAGCATCATATGTGTTAGAGTTCTAATTTAATTATCTACATATTATAGTCTTTCTGATTTTTTTAGAGATGATTGAAAAAATATTTTCAAAATGAGTATTCTGGTAGCCTATAAATATTAAATTTAGAAAATTACTTATTTTTCAATCATTCTAAAAAAATTGATTAGTAGATACATAATTAAATTAAAACTACAATTAAACAAACAACGTTGAACAAATGTTAATTACTAAAGAGCATCAATAAATAAACATGGGATGTTTAATACAATAATATGAGAGTTGCTTCAATAACTATATTTGAAGTAAATAAAAAAACAATTGGAATTACTAGTATAGTGGTAAAAATTTTAGCTAGTATGTAAGAGGTCTAGGGTTCATAATTTGATAGAAGCATAATTTTTCACCATTTTGAGAATATGTGGTCGATTTAGTAATATCGAAAATATGAGGTCGATTTAATAATTAATTTCCCTAAAATTGGTAAGGACAAATATGTAAAATGCTATTAGAATATTTTAATCTTTCAACAAAAGTGGTCTGTATAAAGTAGTCGATAGTCTGCAAATAGAATCTCCCATAAAAAAATGGAATATTTTTAAAATCTATTAAATCATAATTATATAATAAAGGAAGCTATCTTTTATCTAAGTATAATTTTGTCCCCGTTTTTTTATATAGTTTTTGACTCCTAATTTTTTAAAACGTTAATAAAAATAATAAAGTATTTTTTTTAAAAGTATTATTAAAAACCCCCTCTTTTCCTTTCTAATACCTCTTTCCCTTTCTAATACCTCTTTCGACCATTAGTTGTTATGACTTATGTGTGTGGATGAGATACGATTTAGCAAATGTATTACATATACAAATATCAGTTGCTAATGAAACGACAAAATTCCATTGGACCCCACAGCGATGTTTGGCGAGATTAGGATTTAGGAGTCTTAGGACCGTTAAATCTTGTTTAATTATTATAAGAAATATTCCAAAATACTTTAATTACAACTAAAGAAGGATACATTGCCTCTTCCATTATTTATGTGAAACAAATATTATAAAATACTTCATTTCGGATTATTTGATTTTTGCTTGTTTCGTCCAATAAAAGTATGTCATCAAAATCCACGTGTCACGTTGTTGTGGTCCCCAATCTCCACTATATGCAGCCCTGTCCGGTCCGCACATTACGGTTTGTCGGCTTGTAGCCCAATGTGTGGGTATATAGACACGTGTCCACGTACTTGTGGATGATATATTGATATCTCATATAAATATGATGACTCGGATCACCCCCTGGCGTCTACATGGGCCGACACCATGTACTGTGTAAAATCTTTTGATGATTTGATTTGTGAAGGTAAATGAACATAATAAAAAGTATATATTTTTATTATTTACCAAAATAAAAACTATATATTATAAAATAATAATTTGATTTGATGATCTGACTAGTATGTATATTTTTCTTTCTATATTATTTACCAATAAGAAAAACTATATATACTATTAACAAAATATGAGTTGTCGTTTTAAGTGACTAGCGCATGTTATTTTTTTTTTCTTTTTGTGTTGAGGATAAGAATTGAAGTATAAATAAAAAAACAAAAAAAACAAGAGAATAAATATCAACGGGTTAATTTGTAAATGAGTATATTTTCTAAAGTAAAATTTCACAACATTACAAGTTAAAATTTTGCTTACAAAAGGTTTAGATAAATCTGAGAACTCATTAATATTTATTTTGGAAAGTTTAATTATATTTCAATTTCCCTCATTCATCATAATTTTCATCTAAAGTTAATGTGGACCACGTTTCAAAAATTATAACAATAAGAAAATATTTTTAAAAATTGTCATAAGTGAATTTTTTTTATACGCTACAATTAAATTTTAATCAAATTAGAGCTAAACCGATTCCAATTTGAGTGAGACTCAATTACTTTTAGGGTTTGGCCAAAAAAAAAAAATACTTTTAGGGTTCAAATAATATAAATGTATGTTATAGTAGTATACCATAAAATATGCCTTTAGGGTTGGTTAACCAGTCAATTGCTTACTTATAAATTATAATTACTCACCGAAAGTAAACTAGTGTTTAACCTAATTAATCGCCAACTTGAGTTGAGACATCATTGACAAACAATTATGACCTAATTAATTTATACTTAATTATTAATTAAATAATAATATATTACTAATCAACCAACCTACTGCCATCTACAACGTGCGCATTAAGTTAAAAGAAAATTTTGTCTCTTTCAGGTTTTGTGAGATGTCATTTTACGTACCATTCGTTATTATTAGGTATAAAATCATGGATGAGTTCGTGTTAAAACATTAAATTAGAGCACCAATTTTATTTTCACTGATGAGAAATATTGAGAAAAAAACATAGGGATGATATGATACTCCATTTTTTTGTTTATATGCATAAAATGACATTTTAATTTTTATAATTCATGTAACAAATAATTTTTTATATAATAATAACATAAAAAGTAATACTCAAATAGTATGTGCATGTGTCAAAAATAAATTATATTTTTTCAAACTAATATTCTTTTCATTTCATTGGCCCTGCCATATCCCTTTATTACTTGATATTTTCAAGAACTCTAAACCCTATATGAATAATTAAAAATCTCCTATATGAAATATCTTTTAATCCAATTTGCAGCATGCATTAGTCGGTCATATAGAGGAATAAGATCACACCTAATTTGATGCACGTCAGCTAAGGTCCAGACATCTTTTTAGTTAATTATTATTATTATTTTGTAATTGTCTCACTAAAATTTGAGAGGAAACGACCAAAATCATGCAAGACACGTGACTCGAGTCATGTGACACCAGATGCGTTTGTAATCAGATCCGACGTGTCGGGGCCCCATATCTGTCGACTTCTTCAGAGCAAAAAAAGTTTTTTAACCATATGCGGTCCGGCCACCTAACCGAACTTCGGTCTGATTTGGTTCAATTAAAAGATCAGTTTGTATGACAGATCAGTTTGAATCGGTGCAAAACTGACCGGTTTTCTGTGCATTTTCGTAAGTTTTTTTTTTATCTGGCCAATCATTTCCCCTCGATTTAAACCGATTTTGTTCAGTTTAAACCGACCAACCCTAAATCAATGTAACCTTAAGGGGGAGGAAACGGCCGCCGGGGGAGGGCCCGGTGAAGGGGGAGGAGGTGGAAGTTGAAAGAATGTGAAAAAAAAGAAGAGAAGAGTTGGGGAGGAGCGACTGAGAAGGGAAGAGGAAAGAGAGGAGAACAAGAAGAAGAGAAGGGAGGGGGCAGTACAATACATGCGTTTTTTTATTTAATGTTTGCATGTTGAATCGACATGTCTGATCAGATTCGACCGGATTCGTCCGGACGAATTGGAAACCGACTATCTCACCAGTTCAAGAGTTCGGTTCTGATAACACTGATTTTAATAATCCAACAAATATTGAATTCAACCACGAACCGGACCACCGTTTGGGCTCATCAAGGCCCCTGTAGGTATATAGATCCGCGAACGACAAACCCTCCGCCGAGATGACGTGGAGAAAACGCGTGGTGATCTGTGATTGGATATCGATGGGACCCGCCAATTCAACAAGAGTCTGCTTACTGCTTAGTAATGCGTGTTGTATTAGAGTCCAAATACAACTTGTCCATCATCCAATTGCTTCTTACTTTGGGCAAGAAGACGAACGCTAATGTTGAACATTGAGTATCGACATCATCCATCTTTATGTATTTGCGAATGAATAATTGTATGGTGGAGTGTAAATTGATATTTATAAACATTATTTTCTATTTATAAGAAAGTTTAATAATATCTGTTTGTCACGAAAATGATGTTAGTGAAAAAGTATTTTCCTTACTATATAATGATTTTTGTGTAACCACTTGTAGTCATAATAATGGTATGTATAATAGAGTTTATTAATCTCATACTTGCTGTAAAAATTAAAATGAACAAAGTATCGTGTTTAGAGCTGGATTTCTGGGTGTTATGAACACGCATAGACCCCACATTTGTCGGATCACATCATTCATCAGGAATGAATCGTGTATTTTGATTTAAATGAGACAAAAATTAGAGTAGATGTAAATGATGAAATCTAAAAGTTTAAAAACTTAGATTAAATAAAATAATGATTTTAAAATTAAAATTGTATTACATAAAAAGTAAGCGAGACAATTAAGTGTCTCATCCTAATGGTATATATGAGTGTCAAAAATTGATCCAACTCGTGGATGATTCGCTCACGGGTTGTATTTGAGTCAGATTATTGATCAACAAGTCATTTTGACACGACCTATGGATGACCCGTGAAAACACGAGTCATGTTTGAGTCAGTAATCTTGACTCGTGTGTCAATCCATGACCCGTCCCGAATTGTATATTATATTAAATATATATAATTATGACTCATGAGTCAGTAGTTTTGACACATGAGTCAGTTATTTCTGAGTTTTTATGTACTGGTAAGTCGAACGAGTCAGACTGACCTGCGGGTTATGTAGATCAAACGGGTCCGTCTGACCAAAACTTTACTATTCCTAACGTGTTATTCTGACTCGCGGGTTGATAGGTCAACCCGCATGTCAGGTTTGAGTTTTAAAAACCGACTCATACTATTACACGGATCAGGTTTGTGTTAGAGAATTTCTGACACGACCCAATACCGACACGACTCATAGATCGACCAATAACCCGTTTTGACAGATGTCGTCTGTGTGTCTAACGTTTCGATATATCGAATTTAACGATTAAAAAAATATATATTTTAAAGGCTTTACTGAATTCATCATGTGATGCATTTCTACAAATCTCTTGCCAATCTTTCGTGAGGTAAAGGCAATAATAATAGTATACCTTTAAATTTTTCCTAAGATTTAGTAATTCTTTTGGCAGACACGCATGCATCCTTTATTCTTTTATTATTATATTCTATTAAACACCTTCAAAATAAAAACTTATCTTTTTATTTAAAATAGTGAAATTAAGGTGTGCGCTACTATGCAATAAATTTCAACGGTATTAAATATTAAAAATAAATTGTAGCAAGAAGTGGTGTTTACTTTGTTCGACTAAAATGTTGTATGAATTTCAAAAACCTAATATTTATGTAATGAATTAAGAAATATATTACAAATGAAAATTTAAATAGAATATAGAGTAATTTTACTAATGAATTCTAAAAAATAGAGTAATAAATTACGTTAAATATATTTTCTTTTTGGATAAGTTTTCAAGATAAATATGATCATGTTTAAGTGTTAAAGAAAAAATAAATATAAAGAATACGAAGAGGTTTGTAAGAAGATATATGTAAATACTAGTAGAGTTATGACATGCATAGAGGTGTAATAAGTATAATTGTATGAAAAAGTTTGTAATGTGATGACTGACTATTGATAGAGTTATGATGATTGAAAATTGTAAAGGTATGACATGTATAATTAGTATAATGAAAATTAGAGAGACCAACATAATATTTATTATTATGATAAATATCATAAAATAAATTTTAGATTTGTATCAAAAATGTGGCTAAGAAAACCTGAGATAGCAAGAAAATAAATATAGCGGTGGAAATTAGGTGGCAATGATTGGACAATACTCTACTATATGATTATTTAGATATCTCATAAAACTATTTTGTTAATTGGATTACTTTATAAGAATTAGGTAATATATCTATATGTTAGTTTTTATTATTTAATTAATCTTGCAATATACCAAAAATCAATCTCAGACCCTCTTACATCTAAGTAATAACGAACTATTTGACAGTAAACAAAGATAATTTACTAATTGTTCGATCGAACTATTTGCCCATTAAAGTTATATATATATGTGAGTTGCCTTCTAGATGCACTTATTGCATGCACAATTTTACTTTTTTACTACAAACATATACATATGTCGGAAGTTAGTCATTTATTATTAGCTTACGATGAAACCCATAGAGACTCCTCACACCGAAGTTAAAATTTTGTACATATTATGTTTTAATTTAATTACTATTTAACTAATTTAGCCGCACCGAAACCACTCATCACGTTAATATATATATATTTTTTAAAAATATATACATTGTTATAGAAATAGAATAGCTGAAAATCTAATTTTTTCTGCTGCGGTACAGACATCGAACGACTCTAGATAGTACGAGCCACGTGTAACAATCTGGAGCCATCTGCTTCACCGAACCTGCTCGATGTTTAACGCCTCGGAGGTATAAAAGACGTGTTCGTCCCTCCATTCTTCTCAGACTTACCGAGAAAACGCAGTATCCCATTACTAAGTGTCCTTTTGTCTATCAGCCTTCCTCTGTGATTGCAATTCTGCTGAGCCGAGCCAACTCTTCCTTCAGTTCTTTCTCTGTAAGAGCCTGCGCGCTCTCTCTCTAGATCTCTCCGCTGCTCTCTCTACGTCGGAGCTTGAAGCTCTCGCTCGCTGCTTGGGATCTTCATCTGGTGAGTTCTCGGTGGAGATCTTGTGGCTTGTTTTAGCTTCTTGTTGTTGTGATGTTGCGTGATCCATTCCAACCATCCTGCTTTGCGGATCCAATGTTTTGAGGTGTTTCCTTAATCATCTGATGGGATTAGAGAATCTTGAGGCTTCATATCTCTGACAATGAGTTCCATCTTCCGTTTACACAAAAATATGTAGTCGTAAGAAACCAACTACTGAGAAACCGCCATTATTGGAGTTGGATTTCTGGCCATTTTGCTTGGTTGACGGTGGAGATCTGCTCGCCATATGTACATTGACAGCTCACAAGACATAATTTAGTTCAAAATCAAGCTTCAATGATGATTTACCAAACTTTTGCCTCAATGTTTACTGAAATTACTCAAATAATGCTTGAACTGAGACGATTTAACATCTTAATTAAATCTTCACGAATTGATGGATCAGAATAATTAAGTAGATCTACTGTTTCCAGAATAAGTGTCGGTATTCGGTCTCTTATTCGTGAATCTACTATGTTCCTTTCTCGTGAACCTTTTCGCCGCTACAGTTCATTTAATTACTTTCCCAGAAATTCAAAAATTGGATAATTAACTGATATGGCGGTATATCCTCATATTCTCATCTCTTTGGTTGAATCTACCATGATAGTAACTCAAAAGTTCAAAACCAATAATCTAATATAATCATATGTTGTGTTTGAGTTGGATTTGTGTATCTAATTTCTCCAGTGAAAGCTTGCATATATAATTTTGGAATCAACGAGATTCCAGCAGAAATTCAGATCACCTGTTTAATTAACGTTACAATTTTAAATTTTATATAAAAAACGTTTATAACGGTTTCCAATTGGTCAATATAATCTTGGGCAAGTGGCTCATAGTGACCAAATTTTATTTTGATAAAAAATAATATATGTTCTTTATACGGAGCTATCTATGGTCTACCCCAAATGATATTTTGTTTTCTTGTGGCTGGAACTTAACGGCCGCAAACTTGGGTAATTCCATTTTTCAAACCTTTCCATGTTTCATATTATTTTTCCAGATCTCTCCAAATGGAGAAATCAACGAACTAACAAACCATATTTGCGTGTCTGATTTGGTATAAGGTCACGTATAAAACAATCTAACAGAAATCATGAAGGGGTGGTGTTGTTCTATCACGATTTTTATCATTTCCCTGAAACAATTGTTGACCTAACAAGAGCCATTTCGATCATATTTATTTACTGTGTTGAGGATGTTAAGAACTGTACTAATAACTCAACCTAGATGGTTTGGTTCATCATTGTCGTCACAACGCAGACTTGAATATAAAGTTATAAACGAATAAGATTTCCAAAGAATCGTAACTGTGCAGGTTGTGTTATAGCGTTTGTCTAGAAATTACTACCATAGATGTTCCTAAAAAAAGACTTATTTGTTAAGGTGTTTAGACGTTAAGCTTAGCGTGTAAAATTGTAAAATTGTCAAATCTTTTGTCTGATTAATTCATTATTGTGTGCTTATTTGATTTGTTTTAAGACAGTTATCAGGAGATCAACAATGACGGTCACACCCAAGATCTCCATCAATGACGGGAACCTGGTGGTTCATGGCAAGACCATACTGAAAGGGGTACCAGACAACATCGTCTTGACTCCAGGAGCTGGACTGGGTGGTGCATTCATTGGTGCCACCGCTCCAGACAGCAAAAGCCTTCATTTTTTCCCTGTCGGTGTGATGGAGTAAGTTTCTATTCTGTTTCAAGAATAAATTAACTGTTTGCTTGTGGGTGTTCTGTTGAGATAGTTGCTAAGAAAAAAATGATATTGAGAAGCTGTTATTTCCCATGATAAAGCTGTTATTAGATTAGCAATCTAGTGAGTGATATGGAGATTGTTTAGGTTGCTTAAGTGTTATAGGATACTGAAGTAAATCCATGGTAGTAATTCTGTTTAATGGTAAGAAAGATCGCTTATTACAACATCTTGGTCCAAAACACAGTATTGTATACTAGTTAGTAGTTATAAGAAGTCTAATGATTGAGTGCCTTATGCAAAAATCTCTTGTTGATATAAGTAAGCTAACTAATCTCTCAACCTTTGTTGATAATATATAGGGATCTCCGATTCATGTGTCTCTTCCGATTCAAGCTCTGGTGGATGACCCAGAGAATGGGGACATGCGGAAAAGACATTCCTCTTGAAACACAATTCATGCTTGTGGAGAGCAAGGACTCTGAAAGTGAAGACCAGGATGATGCTCCAACCATCTATACCGTCTTTCTCCCACTGCTCGAGGGCCCGTTCCGTGCTGTTTTGCAGGGCAATGACAAGAATGAACTTGAGATATGTATTGAGAGTGGTGAGTAGCTGTGACCATCTGGATATTCAAAAATTAAACTCGAAATGATCGATTTCGAACAACTCTAGTACTCATATGCTTTACTTATGATTTTGCAGGGGATACTTCCATCGAAACCAACCAAGGTCTGTACGTTGTTTACATGCATGCTGGGACCAATCCATTTGAAGTCATCACTCAGGCTGTAAAGTAAGTTCTTCACCTTTATAAGAGTGGCAATTGATTATTTTTCATGTATTGCTGTATTCAAAAGGCTTTCGTCTTCTATTTGAACCAGATGTGTGGAGAAACACATGCAAACTTTCCATCACCGAGAGAAGAAAAAGGTAGGAACTTTAAGGAATTATTCGATCGAAAATTTATTCATGTTTAGACAGACAGATGAGCAATAAGTAAATTGTTGTATTTGATGTTGCAGTTGCCAGCATTCCTTGACTGGTTTGGTTGGTGCACCTGGGATGCATTTTATACCGAGGTAACAGCCGAGGGAGTTGATGATGGACTTAGGAGGTAGTTCTGCGTGGACTCACTGACTTAGCTTTTGCTTCTTTAACTTAGTCTATGAAATCTTCATGTTACTAAAGTGCACATCTTTCAATGCAGCCTGTCCAAAGGAGGGACCCCTCCGAAGTTCTTAATCATCGATGATGGTTGGCAACAAATTGAGAACAAAGTTAAGGAGACCGACTGTGTTGTGCAAGAAGGAGCTCAGTAAGTCTCTTCTTTCTCTTCCATGGAGTTCAATCTTGGTTAGGAACAAATTCTAGAGCATTTTAGTAACATTAATCGTTTTTTTCTTTCTTTTCAGATTTGCAACTAGACTTGTTGGAATCAAAGAGAACTCAAAATTCCAGAAAAAAGGACAGAGTGAAGAAGAGCAAGTTCCTGGATTGCAGCATGTTGTAGAGGAAGCTAAGAAAGAGCACAATGTGAAGTAAGTTCTCTTGAACCCTACCCTCTTGCTTATTCGAAACTCAAAGCTATGCTCCATTTACAATTGTTTCTATCAGTGTATGCAATGAGTTTGAATGTCAAACTCGATTTGAACTCGAACTGATATATGGATTCAATCTTCTTGTCATAAAGACCAATAATCTATTGATCTTACCCTCTTATTCCGATTAAGTAATTTAAGGTGATAATTATGCTGTTGAATCCAGGTTTGTGTATGTGTGGCATGCACTTGCTGGTTACTGGGGAGGTGTGAAGCCAAATGGTGAGGGACTGGAACACTACGACAGCGCCTTAGCCTACCCAGTCCAGTCCCCAGGTGTTATGGGCAACCAACCCGACATCGTGATGGACAGCCTAGCTGTGCATGGTCTCGGCCTGGTTCCACCAAAGAAAGTCTTCAACTTCTACAACGAGCTCCATGCGTACCTGGCTGCCTGCGGGGTTGATGGGGTCAAAGTCGATGTTCAGAACATCATCGAGACTCTCGGGGCAGGCCATGGCGGGAGAGTGTCTCTCACCCGTAGCTATCACCAGGCCCTCGAGGCTTCCATTGGTAGGAACTTCGCTGACAATGCATGCATTGCGTGCATGTGTCACAACACTGACAGCATCTACAGCTCAAAGCAGACTGCGGTGGTACGAGCTTCAGATGACTATTACCCTCGAGACCCTGCTTCACACACTATCCACATCTCTTCAGTTGCTTATAACACCATGTTTCTCGGCGAGTTCATGCAGCCTGATTGGGACATGTTCCATGTCAGTACCTTCATTCTTTTAAAAATTGATATGACGAATCATTCGATGGACCGTTTCACTAACTGTTCTAAAATTTGGTTCTCAGAGTCTTCATCCAGCTGCAGACTACCATGGCGCTGCACGGGCTGTTGGAGGCTGTCCAATCTATGTCAGGTACCGTGACAAATCAAAATGACAAACAACTGAATCTCTCCATAGATCATTGTAGCATGGTCACTTTCTAGAACTTATTTCTTTTTTTTTTGGTTTTGTAATTTTACACAGTGACAAGCCAGGTCACCACAACTTTGATCTTCTAAGGAAGTTGGTTCTTCCAGACGGGTCCGTCCTTCGTGCCCAACTGCCTGGAAGGCCAACCCTTGATTGCCTCTTTGTTGATCCGGCAAGAGACGCCACCAGGTAAGTAATTACAAAATTAACTCTCAATTGTTTTGTTCATCATTATGAAAATTGATCAAGTTTTCGGTATGCAGTCTGCTTAAGATCTGGAACCTGAACAAATGCTCGGGTGTGGTGGGTGTGTTCAACTGCCAAGGCGCTGGGTGGTGCAGGGTTACAAAGAAGACCCGCATCCACGACACCTCACCTGGAACCCTATCCGGTTCTGTCCGAGCCACCGATGTTGACTTCATCTCTCAGTTAGTTGGACCGGACTGGAATGGAGAGACCGTAGTTTATGCGTACAGGTCCGGTGAGGTTGTCAGGCTGCCCAAGGGTGCTTCTATTCCCGTCACCCTCAAGGTTCTGGAGTATGAAGTTTACCACTTCTGTCCTCTCAAGGTAATTAAACCCTTATATATATACCTTTCACCCCCTATACGTACAGTTATTTATATAGTTCATTGTATTTTGTTTTTTCAGGAGATTTCATCCAACATTTCCTTCGCCCCGATCGGTCTCCTCGACATGTTCAACGGCAGTGGAGCAGTTGATCACTTTGAAGTGGTTTCCAACCACAACTCCGAGCAGTTCGATGGGGAAGTTTCATCTGAGTTAACCGGTGCCCTGAGCCATGACCGTTCCCCGACAGCAACTATATCCCTGAAGGTGAGAGGATGCGGTCGGTTGGGTGCTTACTCTTCTCAAAGGCCACTAAAGTGCACAGTTGGTGGCGTGGAGACTGGTTTCGATCACGATGGAGACACTGGACTTCTGATCCTTGTCCTTCCGGTTCCGGAGGAAGAGATGTACAGATGGCCTATCGAGATTCAAGTCTAATTGATGAAGTGGATGTATATATTATATATGTAATTGAATAATGAGGGAGGGAGGACTGTATGTCGGCTAATCAGTCGTGGTTTGATTAGTAGGTTCTAATTTAGTATGCATTGTCGGCGGTGTCTGCCTTGTTGTGTTGGTGATGACAGCGAGTTTGCTCTCTCACTACTTCTATCTATAATAATAAATGGTTGCTCTTTTGTTGTAATAATGTACGATGCCATGTTACTTGCAAGATCATTGTTAATGGTGCACTTCATGTTGGACGAATTCTATCTATATGAAGTATGAATTAGTTATGGCACAAACCCCTCGAGTATAATATACTTGTATATAGTACCTTTATTCAACTTCTATTATAATAATTTTAATGTTAAAATTAATTGAGAATAAAGTTTCCAAATTATACAAAATGTAAAATACGAAAATGTTTTCTAAATTTTACGCTGATTTTAAAATTTTACCCTAAAATTTAAAGTTCCTATTTGGAAATGATGAAAAATTCAGATGTTCTTTTATGAGAATTTTTTTATCATTTTTAAACATTAGAATGACTTTAAAATTTAAGAGAATTTTAAAATCAGTAAATTTTAGGGGATCCGTATTTAATCCTATACAAAAAATATAATATAATTTTAAGAAAATGAAAATTATTTTTAAGCCCACGTTTACCTGATGGCCCAGAAAAGACCACGTTCCCCGAAGCCGTAAATACACACATTGCCCAACTATTATTTTTTAATTTATAATCGTAATAATATTAATTTAATAATTAAAAAGGCTCTAAAACCCAACATTTACAATATGATCCATCCACCGGGATAATATTTTTCTGTACCGCACCTTTAGATATTATTTTCGCATTCAGGTTGGCCGATAATGTTAAAATCATTTATAAGATAGTATCTTCAGTTAAAATATAATTTGGCTCAAATCTATTCAAAATTATTTTTTCATAAGATTCAAATTAAACCCATTTTTAAATCATAAATCGTTTTACTATTGGTTTAATTATTTTTATGCTGATGGATAAGTACAGTAAATTTGCAGCAAAGGTTAGCATATAATAGTTTGGAGTTACTCTTTGGGTACCTCTTTGTACACTTCCTGTAAAATTCAGGGTCCTTTTCCAAATTAATACTAATTCCTACATACCCCTCACCCTCGGTAGGTCTGATCATGGACGGGCCAGACCGGTCTTGAAGGTAGGATCGAGACCGAAATTTCGATCTTGACATCTGGAGGACCGAGACCGACTTTGGTAAAAAAAATCTGTATGCGTCGGTCTTGGACCGAAATTTTTGGTAAAAAACACAAATCAATTGGATTAACAAAAAAAATCACCGAAGTTTTGGTATTGAACCCGCTCGCTTTTCGTCTTCCGTCGCACTTCCCTTATGGAACTGATCCAAGAGTTTCAAGGTCATGAATTACTAGTGTTTCAAGGGTTACATCATGAATTTCTAGTTTTCTTCAATGTCGGTCCGGTCCGGTCCGGTCCGGTCCTAGTTGGGCTTTTGGAAAAAAAAGCTCGAGACCGAGACCGACTTTGATGAAAAAAAACCATCTGCTTGGTCTCGAATCAATCTTATCGGAAATTCGGTTCAACCAATCTGTTTTATCACCCCTACCACTCGGGCCTCCACGGTTCTCCATCCATAAACAAGAGTTAGTTCAAACTTAAAACTGTGGTATACTTTGCCACAACATTTTGTGGTCTAAGGAAATTAATCAATTATGACGTAACTAAGACATATTTTTTTATTTTTTATTTCATAGAGTAGCTTATTTGGCAAGACACTCTCTCGGGATAATTTTAAAAAAATCATTAAAAGAGAGGTGGTAATCCATTTATTTCTATCTATCTATATGTAGTAGTGTGCCACGCTACACTGAAATACATACACGTTTATACACTTGAAGCTAAGTATGCTTGTTAAACACGATAAACAAGGTATAACCCCATGCTAAATCAAATTCATACGTACCCATTTAGTTAGTGTTTGTTCCTTTGCCCTAACTTAATTAGTGGAAACACCATTTCCAATAGAGATCAAGGTGTTTAAATGATGGGTGTGTGTCAAAAAAACACTCCATTCCGTAAGCAAGTGATCCAAGCAAGAAGATATGATGGAGAAGTTGACCCTAATGGCCGATGAACAATCGTTGTAGCGGGGTTGGTGGCAATCCAATTCCACGTTAATTAATTAGTGTGGTCGTCATTAACATTATTCATATGAAACCTAAATATGTGGCCCTAGGTTTTCCCCTTCATTTCAACTTTTATCATCATCAACAACATAACATCATCACAATCTCCGGACCGAAAAAGTATTTCGTACACGCCTATTCGACAACGAGTAAGCGAAGATGATCTCGGGTTTAATTTCATATTGTCAATAACGTACGTAATCATTGTGAAATAATTAAAATCGCGAGGTAGTACTTACTTTTTACTATCATGATGATATACGGCATACAACACGGGTTGTTGTCAATCTTCCTAGGTATGATAATTAATCACGTGTTTTATGTTACGTTGCTAGATAATCAGCGGCGTATCTAGGAACCCAAGCAAGTGAGTTTTCCGTTCCAAAATTACTGTGCTGGAAGCTGCTCAGTTACGGTTATGTGGGTTCCCTGTTCCAAGTGGGGTCCCTCAAGTGGGATCCTCTTACATACTTTAGTGGAGTCCTAAAAAAAATTGTGTACGTAAGAAGAAAACAAGTGGGGTCGGACCCAGTTTTTCTATACCAGATCCGGCACTCCAGATAATGCACAAAATAAGGGGATGACGCATTGACCTAATGGATCGTTGTCGGACAAAGAAACAGGATTAATAAATAGGTTGACAATTTAAGAAGATGATCGTACACGTGTCACCATTGTAATGCATGTAATTATAATATGCCAAACATTTTGATGATCCTATGGTTAATTAGGGAAATTCCTCAACCTGTGTGTGCGTTATAATTAGGGGAGAAAGAGAGAGAGAGAAGCGTGCAATGGGCAGTATGGGCAAGCAAGGTGACGAAGGTTTTGAAGATTACTATGTGACGAATGCAGATTAGTAAGCAAATCTTGGTTTTGCAACTAAATAATATCGTGTTTAGACGCAATTAATTAACTAAGATGGCCACTTAATATTGCTTTAGTATGACCCATAACGTACGTAGTTAGCTAGATAATAATACCAAGTTGGCACGGTAGAAAAAAATATGTGGCTTAGCAATGATTTAAAACAAATGCTTTTACTCACCATATTAATTAGTTGTTGAGTTTTAGATGAATACGTACGTATTAGGGTATGTGCATATTTTGATACTAATTATCTCCAACCGGGTTGCAACCAATAGAAACTAATCCGATGGGTTTATAGTTGAGTTTACGGTTTGGGTTTAAGGTATTGTAGTGTTAGGATCGATTCTCTCCGCATGCACTGAAATTGCAGCTTCAGAAGAGAAAACAAGAGAAATTGAGAGAGAATTAGATCTATGTGGTAACACCTCTTAGAGGTAACCTTCACGCGGTTTGGTTCATTTATTGATGAAAATACACTGTTACAGAATACGTATACATAAAGAAATACAGACTAACATTACATATTAATCAGAGCACATGAATACATAAACTAACATTATATATTAATCAGACTCCACTACCTAACATGCATACGGTAACACTTTAGCAATCTAGAAATGGTATTGACCAAACCTATCTCATTGACATCCCTATTAAATTGTTATTCAGACTGAATTTAGGCAGAACATGCTTAACCCGATTTGACTAAGTTATTAAACTAGTGCTGTTAATAATATAGTTTTATATGGTTTTATACAACTTGGAAATTTAAATATACATTAGACTTAGTTCAAATCATAAGGTTCATCATTGGATTGAGTATAACTAATATTATATGCATATATTCTAATTACATTCATGTCTACATATGGTAATTACCCTAAGCATAGTGTGAATCGAGGTTGAGACTTGAGAGATAATTCTTTCCTAAAAAATTTAGGTTTCCAATCCACCATGCCTTTGAAAAAATCTTACTTGTACTACAAGACAACCATCTCCTCCATCTGCAGACTATATATATATATATATACATATATACATACATACATTCTCTTCACAATTCCATCATTGCATTCAAAAATCATCACCCCAATCCTCTAATCAGAGTATCTTTGCAAACTTCATTTACTACAAAACAACCAACAAAAATGGCTGTCTCTTTAGGTACTGCACAAGTCATCCTCACCACTACATTGCTTCTATGTCTGTCCCAATATGTTTTCTTATGTTCCAACTGTTCGCAAGGGTATGCCGGCCCACAAACGTACCGAGTCTCTGGACCAATATACGGTTCAAACACCATTCGCCGTAATAGACACCTTCTTAATCAATTAGGTTTAAGTGGAGTTGATGCTTCTTCATCTTCAACAAGTAAGAAGGTTAGTGTTGATGACTTTGGAGCTAAAGGTGATGGCACAACAGATAGTACCAAGGTACGCCTTCAAGAAATCTTACTTATACGATCGGCGGCTTCATTTTCTTAGCAAAAACAAAACAAAACAGCCAACCTTTTTTTTTTTGCATGCAATGAAAATAAAACATGTTTTTCAGGCATTTGAGAAAGCATGGAAAGCAGCTTGTTCTTCCAGTGGTGCCACCCTTACCGTGCCCGACAAAAACTATCTCATCAAACCCATCAAGTTCTCTGGTCCTTGCCAAGATACTGTAGTTGTTCGGGTTAGAAAATGTTCATATATAGTTAACTTCTTCTCCGATTAATCAGTTCAAAAAACAAATCCAGTTACTTATGATAATCTGCTCTTACGTATATGCATGGCCATGAATAGATTTATGGAACCATAACAGCATCGGGGGACAGATCCGACTACAGTGACAGCACCAGCCACTGGCTGTTGTTCAGAAGCGTTGAGAATATGGTGGTGCAAGGAGGCGGCACCATTGACGGTAACGGCAAAATCTGGTGGCAGAACTCATGCAAAGTCAATAAAGATCTTGTAATAATAATAATACTAGCACCTTAATTATTATATCACCCTTTTTGAGTGTTGTTACTTGTTACTTATCAATACAAAAATGAGGATTAATATTATTTTTCTTCTCTTTGCAGCCTTGCAAGAAAGCTCCGACAGTAAGTTCTCCTGCCACCTTTCAGATTATGAATGATAGTATTTTTTTTATTTAGTAATTAATGGAGCAAAAATTAAATAATTTGATCAGGCCGTGACCTTCTCCAAGTGTAAGAATTTAACCGTGAGCAACCTCAATGTGAAAAATGCCCAACAGATGCATATTTCCTTTGATTCATGCACCGGCGTTCAAGCTTCAAACCTGGTAGTGACTGCCCCTGGAGATAGCCCTAACACTGATGGAATTCATGTCACCAACACACAGAACATCCATATCACCAGCTGCACCATAGGAACAGGTTGTTCTATCTGTATTGATTAACACGATTCATGTCAGTTATTTTTTCAAATATACTTCTTACGTACAAGAGTAACAAGAGTGTGGTTGATTCTGCAGGTGATGATTGTATCTCGATCGTGAACGGGTCAAAGAGCGTTAAGGCCACGGACATTACATGTGGTCCTGGCCACGGGATCAGGTACCCAAATGCTAATCTTGTTAATCTCTTACTCTTTTGTTTGAACTGTCAGATTCTATAAATTACAATCTTCTATTCCGATGTTGAAAAATAGCATTGGAAGTTTAGGGTCGGACGATTCGGAAGCACACGTCTCAGCGGTGACCGTGAACAAAGCCAAACTCTCAAATACATCAAATGGTGTTCGAATCAAGACTTGGCAGGTATATAGGTTGAAAATATCCACTGTGACAAATAACAATACCACACCGGTGGTATAATACAAATTTGGGCACCATGTATACAACAAGACTACCTTCTTATATCACTAATTATGACGGAACCCGAGTTGTATAATGTGGTTGGTTGGTTGCTATTTGGGTGTGGCTCGACCCTGATATTAAAATTTAATATGGTATCAGAGTCCGGTTTCATTTGACGGTGTTGGGTTGTTTCCCGTTGTGGGTACCCAATGTGGGTTTGTTGTGTCCCGTTTACTCCTCGTACCAGAGTTCGGGCCGGTCCTGGACGTGAAAAATGATTTGTTGAGTCCCAAGCCGTCTGGATAAAATGTGCCGGTATCGTGCCTTTAAACAAAAAAATACGAGTTGTCATAGTGTCGGGGAGTGTTGAAAATATCACTCTATTTAGGTGTGGCTCGACTCCAATATTAAAATTTAACAATAAATAAATATATATATATATATATATATATATTTGTATCTATAATCGATGACGTACAATATTCGTCAAGCATCCGTCCATGCATCATCATGGAAACGACTGATCCTCCATTTTTTGTTGATATTGTGTATGTAGGGAGGGTCCGGAAGTGCAAGCAACATAAAATTTGAGAACATTGACATGCAAAACGTGACAAATCCTATCATAATTGATCAGAACTACTGTGACCAATCCAATCCATGCAGTGATGAGGTACTTCTCTTTTACACCAACCCTTTTACTTTTATGATATTAGAGATTTAATTCCTGAAGTTTTCCTTCCTTTCTGTTATCTATGTGAATGTAGAAATCAGCAGTCCGAGTGAAGAACGTGTTGTACAAGAACATCCAAGGAACAAGCTCGTCCGAGGTAGCCATTAAATTTGATTGCTCAAAGAGTTACCCTTGCGAAGGGATTGTGTTGCAAGATATCGATATCGAGCAAGTGAGTGGCCGAGACGCCAAAGCCTCATGCAGCAACGTGAAATACACCAACAAGGGTGTTGTTGAGCCACAGTGCATGCAGACTCTAGAGAGGCCATTGATGTAGTTTAGTACTTCAAATGGGCCAGTAAATTCTTAAGTATTAGGTTAGTAATTTATTAAGCATATCCACCATATTGTTTAGGGCTAGTTGTAGCAGTCTAGAGGATGAAATAGCTAGGAATTCTCATTCCATTGTATATATGTTAATATAGTAACGAATGAATGTCATCCGCATAGTGATGAAGGTGACCATTCTTATCATACGAAATAAAAATGATTGTTCAGTTTATATTTTTGGTCACCAATGGATGTTGTCGCGGTAGAAAAATATGTGACTTTTTAGCCACGGCTATTGAGAACTAACAAGTCCATTATTATTAGGGGTGTTAAAAATTGACCCAATTCGTGGGTGACCCGCTCACGGGTAGTGTTTGAGTCAGACTTTTTGACCCACAGGTCATTTTGAGACGACTCATGGATGATCCGTGAAAATATGGGTTAGGTTTGAGTCAGTAGTCTTGACTTATAAGTCAACCCATTACTCGTCCCGAATTATATATTATATTAAATATATATAATTATGACCCATGGGTCAATATGTTTATGGTTTTTTATGTACTGGTGGATCAAACGGGTCAGACTGACTCGCGGGTTATGGAGGTCAAACGAGTCAGTCTGACTCAAGCCTTACTATTCCTTACGGGTCATTCTGATCCGCGGATTGACCCACCAACCCGCGGTTCAGATTTGAGTTTCAAAAACTGATACATAAGAGCACACGGATCGTGTTTGGATCAGACGGTCTCTGACACGACCCATTACTGATACAATCCATGGGTCGACGCATGACCCATTTTGACACCGCTATCCATTATGGTTTAAAAAACTAACACAGTGGTAGTTCGATATGCTGTATGTAAATTTAGTGATAGCCTATGTACCAAAGGAGCTAGCCTAAACCTCGGCATTTTTCACACGATGGATAATATTAGGGTTGAGCTAAAAACCAGTTAGGTTAGGGTGAGTTTGAGTAGAAATTTGTCAATTTAAAAAAAAAAAATCACAACTCAAATCACAAATTAGATTTTAGGGGTTGGGTACGACTTGCAAAACACGATGCGATGGGTTCGAGAATTTCTTTTTTTGTGTAAGGATTGAGGTTAAATACCAAGTGGCTACCTAAACTTTGAACATTTTGCAACGAGCTACCCGAACTTTGAAAATTCAAAAAACGGACTACCTCAACTTTAAAAAAAGTGCAAATAACTACCTCCGTCCAATTTTCCGTTAACTGTCGTCGGAAAGTCGTTGGAAAGTCGTCAGAAATTGGACGGAGGTAGCTATTTGCACATTCTTCAAACTTGAGTTAGCTCGTTTTTAATTTTTAAAGTTCGGGTAGCTCGTTGGAAACGTCCAAAAAGTTCGGTTAACTATATTTAACCCTTAATATTACTCAATATTGAGTTTGAGTATTTGTACACCCTATAACTCAGCCAGCTCACGTGGACTAATTTTGATAGACCTAGAAAGGGGTGAAACAAAACTAAATAATATAATGGTATTATTAACGTTTCTACATTGATAATATTATATATATTTAGAAAAATATATATATATAATATCTAATATAATCTATATGAACATAGATTATTCTACTATATAATTATCTTCGCCAATATTAATAATATATCGAAATATTTAAACCTATATTCAGCCGGTATATTCATTTGATGCGTCCATTCTTATCTTCTCCATGTCAACATACTGAAACCAAGTGGAGAATCAGAGATGGTTTGTTTCCTTAAATGGTCAAGCACTCAAGCTTTTACCCCATGGAAACAATCTCTATATATACATTCCATCGATCACTGTACTCCTCAACTTAACTATCATCCATTCCTCTAATCAAAAACAACTCCATCTTCATCATAAAAAATGTCTGCCCAAGTCTTTCTCACCAGTATATTGCTCCTCTTATGCGTGTCTCAATATATTTTTCTACGTAACGAGTGTTCTCAAGACAGTGCGGAGGCACAACCATTCCATTCCCGTCGCCTACTCGGTATAAGTGGAGTTGCTGTTACTTCACCGCCGTCTGCAAGTCAGAGCTTTGTTGTTGATGAGTTTGGAGCGAAAGGTGATGGAGCAACTGATGATACTCAGGTACGTATACACATAGACTTTAAGATATCTTCATCATACTATATACTATAATGCATGCCAAGGAAATTTGTTAGCAGCAGCGTTTTTCTTTTTTGCATGCAATATTGACGTAACCCTAAAATAAAACATGTTTTGCCAGGCATTTGAGAAAGCATGGAAAGCAGCTTGTTCTGCTAGTGGTGCCACCCTTATCGTGCCCCGCAAAAACTATCTCATCAAACCCATCAAGTTCTCTGGTCCTTGCCAAGATAGTCTAGCGGTTCAGGTTAGAAATATGCATGTTCTTATATATATATATATATAGTTAACTTCTTCTCTAATTACTTATTATGATCTGCTCTTACGTATATGCATGGCCATCTATATAGATTTTTGGAACCATAACAGCATCGGGGGACATGTCTGACTATAGAGACAGCACCGGCCACTGGCTCGTGTTCAGCAGCGTCCAGAACATGGTCGTGCAAGGAGGAGGCACCGTTGACGGTAACGGCAAAATCTGGTGGCAGAACTCATGCAAAGTCAAGAAAGATCTTGTAATAATAATAATAATACTAGCACTTTAATTATTATATTACCCTTTTTGAGTGTTGTTAGTTTGTTACTCATCAATACAAAAAGGAGGATTAATATTCTTTTTCTTCTCTTTGCAGCCTTGCATGAAAGCTCCAACAGTAAGTTCTCCCTGCCACCTTTGAGATTATGAATGATAGTATTTTATTATTTAGTAATTAATGGAGCAAAAATTAAATAATTTGATCAGGCCGTGACCTTCTCCGAGTGCAAGAATTTAACCGTGAGCAACCTCAATGTGAAAAATGCCCAACAGATGCATATTTCCTTTGATTCATGCACCGGCGTTCAAGCTTCAAACCTGGTAGTGACTGCCCCTGGAGATAGCCCTAACACTGATGGAATTCATGTCACCAACACACAGAACATCAATATCACCAGCTGCACCATAGGAACAGGTGTTCTATCTGTATTGATTAACACTATTTGTGTCAGTTATTTTTGCAGATATACTTGTTACAAGAGTGTGGTTTTGATTGGTTTGAATCTTCAGGTGATGATTGTATCTCGATCGTGAGCGGGTCAAAGAGCGTTGAAGCCCTAAACATTACATGTGGTCCAGGTCACGGAATCAGGTACCAAAATAGTGATCTTGATATAATCTCTTACCCTTTTCTTTCAACTGAGATCATACATAAACTGTCGGATTCTAACAACAATCTTCTATTCTGGTGCTGAAAAAATAGCATTGGAAGTTTAGGGTCTAACCATTCGGAAGCACACGTCTCGGGGGTGACCGTGAACAAAGCCAACCTCTCTAGTACCACTAATGGTGTTCGAATCAAGAGTTGGCAGGTGAGATTTTGTATGTCTAATCGTAATACATGTCATGGAAGCAACGAATCCGACAGTTTTTGGTGATCTTAACTCATTGTGTAATGCAGGGAGGGTCGGGAAGTGCAAACAGCATAACATTTGAGAACATTGAAATGCATAATGTAACCAATCCCATCATAATCGATCAACACTACTGTGATCAGCCCACTCCATGCAGTGAGCAGGTTCTTCTCTTTTACATCAATCAAAGCTTTTACTTTAATGATATTTTTTGAGATTAGACACTTATGAAGTTTTCCCTTCTGGGATACCCTGAATGTAGAAATCAGCAGTTCAAGTGAATAACGTATTGTACAAAAACATTCATGGAACAAGCGCGTCCAAGGTAGCCCTGAAATTTGATTGCTCGAGTAGCCATCCTTGTGAAGGGATCGTGTTGCAAGATATCAATATCCAGCAAGTGAGTGGCCGAGATGCAGAAGCCTCGTGCAGCAACGTGAAATTCACCAACAAGGGGGTTGTTAAGCCACAGTGCAAACTCTAGAGAGGCCATTGACATAGTTTCGTAGTAGGCCAGTAAATTCTTTGCAGAATAAGTCTCTGATCGGTCGTTGAAAATGCCATTGTTTAGTGCTAATTGTAGTCTAGAAGATGAGCTAGCTAGGATTTCTGATTCATCCCTTGTATGTATATATATTTGTTATAGTAATGAATGAATGTCATTTAAGTATTCACATAACAGGCGAAGCATCAAATTACTACTTAAATATCATTCAATCAAAGTTTGCTTTATCGTTAACTCTCTAAAAAATTGAGCTAATAAATTATACTTCTGTATTAGATCAGACAGAACAATCTTAAAAAAACACCTCTATTTCAGCTAAAAAGTTTGCTATGTTCTAGTATTTACGTTGTGTCTCTTCTCTTTGGCAATGCAAGGTAACCATCTCTCTCCTCTCATCTTCTTCAACTCTGCAACTCGTTCTTCTTCTCTTTTGGCAGCTGCTTTTGCTGCTGCGTCCTTACCCTCGAGTCTCGCTAATGACTTCATTCTTGAAGCCTCTGCTGTCGAGATAATATCATGTCCATCCACAACCACAGATTGGAGTTTCCTTCGAAACTGAACACAGAATCGTCCATCAGTAAAATGGTATTTTCAGATATAGGATAACGAATTTGCAGAACCGAGGTACCTTCTTGGACTTTTCATCGATCTCCTCTCCGGGTTTAATTCTTGGTCTCTTCTTTGGTCCTTGCAGCTCATCTGCAACCACGCCATCGGACCATCCCAGAGCAGCATGGTTATGTATATAGAATATGGGTGAAGACTGATACTACTACCTCAAAAAATGTAGTTTAGAGCAGGACACAGAACAAACAATATATAAAATGTACTTACTAATTCGATCAAATGAAATCCCGAGAGGCGCATTTTTGAACAAACGAATTCCACCTCCATTCGTTACTGCCTTCTCCTTGTCTTCTGGGGCTATGTTCGTGCAATTCGTAACAAATTCAAGCTCCTTCTCTACAATGTCATCCAAAAGCTGCTGTGCCTGCAGTCAGTAAGCAAGGTATATACTCACTTACACAAAGTAAATCAACAGATATTATACAATCAGGTAAAACAGTAGCACATTCACAAGGCAGATTAAGGCCATATCTAACCGAGTACCTTCCTCCTCACCTCTAAAGAAGATTATCGTTTTCTTTGCAAAATCGATTTCTTTGCAAAAGGGAAGTGTGAAAAATATGATCTTTGCGCTTCACCAATGAAACCTAAACCGCTAGAATCAACAGCTCAATGAACATAATGATAAAAAAGGGTAAAGGGGGCGGTAGAGACCTTGACTATATAGTGTTTTGGGAGCTGCGGCTTGATCAGGTTATCTGATTCACCGTTGTCTTTTACAGCCGAGGAGTGGTTTACGCCATCAGTGCCATCATTTTTGCCGGAGGCGGATGAGCGGCCAGGGAAATGGGTAGTAGCAGCGACAGAGCTGATAGCTGCTTGCCACTGTTCGTCTCCATCTTCTTCACCGCTGCTGCTACCGCTGCTTGGCGTTGGATTTCCCATTTATTTCTTCCCCAACAGTTAAAGTTTTCCTCTTCACCGTTAGCTCAGCAGCCGCCCCTCCCGGCGATTTTGCTTGTACAGAATCAGTTCATCTAGGATTGTGTGTGGACTTCCCGTCGGCGCTACATAGAAAGAGATGGAGTCATGGACCGGCGATGTAGCCTGCCCTCCTTTAGTCAAAGGCTCAGGCCCAATCAAGCCTAATCTTAGACTAAGCCAAGGCCCAAGCCTTCTCCGCGAAACGAATTCAGGGTTAGTGCTGATTGTAGCTTTACAGATTACAGAAGTTGGAGTAGTAGTAATAATGACCTTTATGAAAAGCAAGCAACGGTAATGGCCGCAGTATAATGGAAAGCACCTGAAGAAGTGTTTTTTCTTGATTGCTGCACCGAAAAGGTAGAATATTTCCAGGCTAGACCCCCATCCGACCTGGTCGCGGTGAGGAGGGCGAGCGGGATTGGGTGGCAGGGAGAAACTACTCAAAGACGGGTAATTCATCTCTGAGAACGTATACTTGGGTATGGGTTAATTGCCTTAAGCACTCATGTGTAGGAGAGATGATGGGTCAGTTTATAAGGGAGATAGTCATAATATCATGAATGAAGTTTCGCATGTGATTACTTTTATGAATGAAGCTCCTTGGATTTACACAAACGTGTGGCGTAGCAGCAGCCATTATCACCACAACTAATCAACAACATACAGTAATAAGCCAAGGAGGACTAAGTTACTAGCTAACTAGTGTGGTGTGGGTGATGACAGAATGAGCGCGCCTTTCACTTCTTGTCTTCCTCTGCAGCAACGGAGGGCTTCTCCTGCGGCGGCGGTGGAGGTGGAAGACCTCCATCGAGACAGGTCCTGCACTTGCTCTCCACCCACCCTTCAATGTCGTGGTCTCCACTGCTGTCTAGAAGGTGCCTTCCTCCACAAAGGCGAGCAATAATCCCGGCAATGACACTGACGATGGTTATAACCGCCAAGACCACCGCGAGGGTCTCGATCGACCTGTTTGTGTGGCAGCTCGAGTCCACTACTCTTGGCGGCGGCGGTTGATCGAAGAGTTGAGGCGGCTCACCGTAATAATCCATCCCTAGCTGGCTAGGACTCGTTGGAAGTGGAGAACGAGTGACTACTTATAAAAGAGAAGAGGAAGAGAGAAAAGAGTACAAGAGACTATCTTATATTTATATATATTATTATGAATGAAAAGTTGCAGAAGATCAGAAATGATGATGGAACTGCTCAACTGTACGTAGTTGCACAAGAGTCTGCATTTTTTTTTTTTTTTGGCCAAGTGAGTCTGCATATTCACTCAAAAAAATATGAATCCTACTCATAAAATTGTAAATATGAACTAATTTTAAGTGACATCTCGAAAATAAGATATATATCTCAAAAATTTTAAAAATATGAATTTTAAAAAAGGTTAGGGGAAAGCAAGTAATTAATTATGTTTCCCTGTGCAGGTGGCACATTCAACAATAACACCACATAAAAATATAATTTGATTGAATAAAAATTAAGAAGGTAAATATACATTTTAAAGAGAGAACTAATTATATTTTGTATATGTAACACTATGCATGGCTGAAAATTAAGAAAAAATAATTAGCCTCATTTTTAAGTGTTGAAACACAAAGTAATTATTATTTTGAGTAATTAGAAGCAAATGATTCCCATCGTCTAAATAAAAGTTATAAAATTACTATTTCTTCTATGAGTGCGTGCGTCTGCGTCTGCATGGGAGCTTCATTCCCAAGTGAAAATATAAACAAAAAACAAAATTGTCTGATGTGGCAGCTCAAAGAGGATTTGGGACATGAATAGTTGAATACTGACCTGACCTTGCCCTCTCCCCCAAGCAAAAGCAGAAACAGAAAATTTATGTTGGGTTTTTTGTCAGTTGCACTGCAGAAGTTGCCAGTTATTGTCTTATTTATTGTCCTTCCTTAGTTTGGGGTTGGTGGTCATGGAAAGGTAGTTAAGGTCCTCTTTGTTCAGAAACTTCCCACTTTGGTTTGAACAATTTCCAAAGTCCCACATCTGAGAGGCATTTGTACACGATTTTGAAACATAGGGTGCAAAGTGAACTCAAAGAAAGTTCAAGGGTGAACATGGACTCTTGTTAGGGGTGTCAAAACGGGTTATGGGTCGACTCATTGATCGTGTCGGTCTTGGATCGTGTCAGAGACCCACTGACCCACACACGACTCGTGTAGTAGTATGAGTCAATTTTTGAAACTCAAACCTGACCCGTCAGAAATAGTAAGGGTTGAGTCAGACTGACTTGTTCGACCTCCATACCCCGCGGGTCAGTTTGACATGTGTCAACCCACCATGACTCATCAAGTGAGTAATTTCAACTTGCTAGAGTGACCTTCAGCTTCTTAATGTTTGACACCTGTAATGATTTAATATAATACATAAATGGGACGGGTCAGGGGTTGACCCGCGGGTCAATCTTTCTGACCAAACCCCGCCCTGTGCTTTCACAAGTCATCTATGGGTCGTGTCAAAATTACCCATGAGTTAAAAAATCTGACTCAAATACAACTCGTGACGCGGATCACCCACGGGTTGAATCAAATTTTGACACCCCTAATCTTGGTGCAACTATATACTAATTAGCTATGGACAAGAAAGGTAAAGTTTTCGTACTTTGCTTTTAGTTAAATTATATGAATGACCGGTTTTTTGGGACTTTGTACTAGTTAAGTTTTTGAATTAAATGTATGAGGATCAATGTTTCGAAGAGATAAAGTGTAATGATTGATTTGTATTTTTTTTTTCAAGGCTTTTCTAATGAGATAAATAAAATTTAGAGGGGTTGGCCTCTCAGTTGCAGGCGACTGGTGGGGTTACGTTGACGGGGTGGGTCAGTACATACACTGGTTGTTCAGGGATTTACGTCAATTGCGTAACACGAAAAAATTCAAACATTACGTAGCTGAGTGAACCTTGGTCGCTACTAATAGCCCATTCGTTTAAAAAAAATTAAACCCAATAGAGAAATAAAGGACAAGAACGGGGCCATAAAAATAGGCCATAAAAATAAGTTATGGGCCATGAAAAGAGTATCTACCTAGCCCATACAGCATCCATTTCCATAACCCGAATACTTTAATCCACGCAACCAAACACACCAAACTCCCGACACCCCCACCTTTAACAAACCCTAGTTCCTTCCCTCGAGATATAAAATCTAATACATTTGCCTATCCCCACTCTTTTATCTCCTTTCTGAATACAACTCTCTAGGGTTACGATCTCACTCGAACAATGGCCGACAGAGGAGCTGGAGGGGAACGCGGCGGGTTCGGAAGGGGCTTTGGTGGACGTGGTCGTGGCGACAGGGGAGGCCGTGGTGACAGGGGCCGTGGCGGTCGCAGACGACCACAGCGCCAGGAAGAGGAAAAATGGGTGCCCGTAACTAAGCTCGGACGCCTCGTTTTATCAGGAAACATCACCTCGCTCGAGCAGATCTACGTCCACTCTCTCCCCATCAAGGAGTACCAGATCGTCGACCATTTGGTCGGGCCATCCCTCAAAGATGAGGTCATGAAGATCATGCCGGTCCAGAAGCAGACCCGGGCCGGGCAGCGCACCAGGTTCAAGGCTTTCGTCGTCGTCGGAGATGGAAATGGCCACGTCGGTCTGGGAGTCAAGTGCAGCAAAGAAGTGGCCACTGCAATTCGTGGCTCTATCATATTGGCCAAGCTATCCGTCATTCCAGTTAGAAGAGGCTACTGGGGTAACAAGATCGGGAAGCCCCACACTGTTCCGTGCAAGGTGACTGGTAAGTGTGGGTCTGTCACAGTGAGGATGGTCCCTGCTCCTCGTGGAGCTGGTATCGTTGCTGCTAGGGTGCCCAAGAAGGTCTTGCAGTTTGCTGGTATCGATGATGTCTTCACTTCCTCCAGGGGGTCCACAAAGACTCTTGGAAACTTTGTCAAGGTATAATTATGCTGCTTGAATTACCAACTACAGCTTCTGCTCCTTTTAATTTAAGTGTAAATCATCATTTCGTGGTAACTTCTTCGACATATATATCATTGCTAAGTTATTGTTTAGGAGAACTGATCTAAAGTATATGTATTGCTAAGCTTTGGCATGAATTGCGGTACATCCATATATTTATATAGCTTCTGATTCAGGTTTTGAGTTAGTTGTTCTTTTGAATGCGATCTGCTGGGTGCTGTAGTTTTTTCACGTCCTTATATATGTAGGAACTATCGACTGGCTATCTGTTAATGTTTGAAATGCATCCATGTCATAGGATTGAGGTGTTAATTGGTAAGCCATTTCTATGTCGCATTTAGTCTATAACTTTATCCATTAAGCATTGTTCTGAACTTGTTACGAAGTACATTAGTCATGAGCTCTTCCATACTTGCTAGGTGTCGTTGGATGACTATCCTTGAAGGACCAGTTCTTAGATTGTAAAACTTGTATGTGGGTTCTGCTACTCTTTTTGTGAACACCACACCATGGCAGATAGCATTTGTGTATTGGAAGATATATATGATATGGGTGTTCGAACTGGTTGATTGTATTTCTGCTTATTATTTGACTATTTGTATTGTATTTTGCAGGCAACATTTGACTGTCTTCTGAAGACATATGGGTTCCTGACTCCTGACTTTTGGAAGGAAACACGCTTCTTGAAATCTCCATACCAGGAATTCACAGATCTATTGCTAGCAAAGCCCTCTGCTAAAGCTATCACTTATGATGAGAGTGAGAGGGTTGAAGGCGCTTAAGCTTCTACTAGCTGCAGCTATCGTTGTCGTGGTTTTATTATTGCCTATAGGTTAAATTTTGCTTAAGAATCTGCCATCTTTTTCAAGTGATACTATTTGTTTTTTCCCGGGTAAATTTGACTGCCCTTTATGCTCTGTTCTAGGTGCCTGAATGATCAGCTGTAAAACATTTTTGAGCAATGACCTTGGCTGTTGGTTATACATGGTAGTTGGTTTGTCCAAGCATAGTGTGGAAATTATGGTCAATCGTGTTTTCTTCCGATATTGAGTATAGCAGATGCACCATAAGAAAGAAGTTGTCTCCTCCATTTGCTTGAAGTTTGAAACTCTGATAATTGCGTGAGCTGGTAAGACTGGAGTATACAAGAGCCCCTTAAATGGGGTCCGAACAAATCCCAGCAGCCCTTACCATCTGGGTTTAATTTGAACCTGGTTGGGGCTTGAATTGGTCCCAATCATGAAACCCGTGGTCCGTGTGTCCAATCTAAACTAGCTCCCCCCCTCTATAGGTGAGTCTGGATACTTTAGTTATAGCTCAGTTGAGCCCAACTCAGGCTAAACCTTGGGTTTGTAATGGTAGCTTCTCATAAAGTAGATAATTATTTGTGTATACTTTACAATTAATTTTGCCCGTAAATTTTAAAATTAGCCGAACATATAGTTCCTAAAGGATAGATACCAAAATATGAGAGAGGTGGAGAAGGGGTAAAGTTTTATTTTATATATACATATAAAAACAATAAATTCTTGCCAAAAATTTGCTAAGGCCGTCTGAAGCATAATAATAAGTGTTTACCGATTAACATGACAATTACGATTTGAATGAGGAGGTGGAGAAAGGGTGGAGGAGAAGCGACTCCGGGATGACTCTCTTCCATCGCGGGAAGCAACTTTTCCCATTTTGACGCGCAAATTTGGAATCATCTTCGTATTCCAATCCAAATTTGATTCCTTGGACCATAGTCTTCCAGATTTCCTTCATTCTGCGCCCATAACTCCACCACCACCACCAGGAGTCCACCTTTGACCTGTTATTTGATTCACTCTTTTGGTTCAATTTAGTTCCCTCCCTCCCTCCCTCCCTCTTGCAATACAATTCTTCTTCCTCCTCAATCGGTCGATTTTTTCTGTTCTTTCTAGATGGGAACGCCGGCGTTTCCCGATCTGGGAAAGCACTGTACTGTTGAAGAATGTAAGCAAATCGATTTCCTCCCGTTTACCTGCGATCGCTGCAATCTGGTAGGTAAACCTCCTCATTGTATTTATCTGTCCGCGTTGCTGTGAATTTTTCAATCGTTTATTGGATGTTTAGCGCCGGTCGTCTGGTGCTTGCTTGATTTATCCTCACTACCGTTGATAGGTGTTTAGGTCCTTTAGGAGCTTGAATTTCCCAGAAACGAATAATTTGCCTTTGCCAATGGTTAATTGCGATTCTTTAACCAATTGTTGATCGGATTAAATGGAAGTAGGCGGACGTTTTTAATCCGAAAACTGGTTAAAAGAGTTTCTTGGATACGTTTTCCGTGATTCAAAAGCAGTTTACTACAAATTAAACGATATTCTATCAGTTATCCACTACATTGACCACAATTTAACATGGAGAGATTTTAGAGCTAAAATTGTGACTTTTTGATGGAATATGCTTGAGAAACTCGGGAACGAAAGTGTTGGAGTTCTTAATCGAATCAGTTTTATCGGAAATTCGGTTCAACCAATCTGTTTTATCACCACTCCGGCCTCCACGGTTCTCCATCCATAAACAAGAGTTAGTTCAAACTTAAAACTGTGGTATACTTTGCCACAACATTTTGTGGTCTAAGGAAATTAATCAATTATGACGTAACTAAGATATATTTTTTTTATTTTTTATTTCATAGAGTAGCTTATTTGGCAAGACACTCTCTCGGGATAATTTTAAAAAAATCATTAAAAGAGAGGTGGTAATCCATTTATTTCTATCTATCTATATGTAGTAGTGTGCCACGCTACACTGAAATACATACACGTTTATACACTTGAAGCTAAGTATGCTTGTTAAACACGATAAACAAGGTATAACCCCATGCTAAATCAAATTCATACGTACCCATTTAGTTAGTGTTTGTTCCTTTGCCCTAACTTAATTAGTGGAAACACCATTTCCAATAGAGATCAAGGTGTTTAAATGATGGGTGTGTGTCAAAAAAACACTCCATTCCGTAAGCAAGTGATCCAAGCAAGAAGATATGATGGAGAAGTTGACCCTAATGGCCGATGAACAATCGTTGTAGCGGGGTTGGTGGCAATCCAATTCCACGTTAATTAATTAGTGTGGTCGTCATTAACATTATTCATATGAAACCTAAATATGTGGCCCTAGGTTTTCCCCTTCATTTCAACTTTTATCATCATCAACAACATAACATCATCAACAACATAACATCATCATAATCTCCGGACCGAAAAAGTATTTCGTACACGTCTATTTGACAACGAGTAAGCGAAGATGATCTTGGGTTTAATTTCATATTGTCAATAACGTACGTAATCATTGTGAAATAATTAAAATCGCGAGGTAGTACTTACTTTTTACTATCATGATGATATACGGCATACAACACGGATTGTTGTCAATCTTCCTAGGTAAGTGAGTTCTCCGTTCGAAAACTACTGTGCTGGAAGCTGCTCAGTTACGGTTATGTGGGTTCCCTATTCCAAGTGGGGTCCCTCAAGTGGGATCCCCTTACATACTTATCTGTCCGCGTTGCTGTGAATTTTTCAATCGTTTATTGGATGTTTAGCGCCGGTCGTCTGGTGCTTGCTTGATTTATCCTCACTACCGTTGATAGGTGTTTAGGTCCTTTAGGAGCTTGAATTTCCCAGAAACGAATAATTTGCCTTTGCCAATGGTTAATTGCGATTCTTTAACCAATTGTTGATCGGATTAAATGGAAGTAGGCGGACGTTTTTAATCCGAAAACTGGTTAAAAGAGTTTCTTGGATACGTTTTCCGTGATTCAAAAGCAGTTTACTACAAATTAAACGATATTCTATCAGTTATCCACTACATTGACCACAATTTAACATGGAGAGATTTTAGAGCTAAAATTGTGACTTTTTGATGGAATATGCTTGAGAAACTCGGGAACGAAAGTGTTGGAGTTCTTAATTCTGAATTTAATTTGAGGCGGGAATTTGTGTTAGGAGATTTGTGGCTTGAAGTGCCCTATTTATGGTGTTTGTTAATCGTTATTACTAGACCTTGGTTTGGATTTCTGACCACATAAGAAAAAACACTGCTTCTTCCTTTCCCAAATTTATCTGCATCATGATATCTATGCTTCTAGTTTTGCTGAAGTAGTTTCTTGTGTTCTAAGTAATAACCTTCGAGAAAGTCTCTGTAATGAAATGTTAATGAATGGCACCATGTGGATGCGGAAGAGACTACCTCTTTACAAATAGATGAGTGATTAGTAAATAAAGGCTCAAGTTAGAGGTGATGCAATTCACATTAGCCATTGCAATCTAAGCAAATGTTGGTTTAGGGCATAAGATAGTAAGCTCTTCCCTGCCAAATTGCGTTTTCCAGGCTATCATGTTGCTTTGCCTTCATATTATTGTATGTCTATGGTTATAATGTATTTATTCTTCATAGGTATACTGCCTGGATCACCGGAGCTATATCAAACATAATTGTAAAATAGCTGATAAGAAGGACGTTACAGTTGTGGTCTGCCCACTCTGTGCAAAAGGTGTTCGGCTTATCCCCGATGAAGACCCAAATATAACCTGGGAGCGCCATCTTAACACTGACTGTGATCCTTCTAATTATGAAAAAGTCACAAAGAAGAAGAAATGTCCCGTCCAAGGCTGCAGAGAAGTCCTTACTTTCTCAAACACGATCAAATGCAAGGAATGCACAACAGATCATTGCTTGAAGCACCGATTCGGACCAGACCACAACTGCCCAGGGCCAAAGAAATCTGACTCGGCTTTCTCCTTCATCAGTGGCTTTAGGAGTAAGAATGAAGCATCGAAACCCAACCAGACAACATCAACATCATCGAAATGGTCCTTCTTTACAGATGTGTTGGGTAATGACTTGAGCAGGGCATTGCAGCTGTCAAAAGGCAGCAGCAGCAGCAGTAGTGGGACAGGGAAAACGGAGAAGAGGGTTCGGAAGGTAACGATTGATGTCTGTCCCAAATGCAGTAGAGGGTTTCGGGATCCTGTTTCTCTTGTCGAGCATGTCGAAAGGGATCACGGAGGTACATCTAGAGGATAGATCATCCTGAAAAAAGAACATCAAAATTGCCTATTTGATGACTTCAGGTGGTGGTTTCTCTTTCTTTGCCATTATTTGCCAATGTTATTTCATGGCTTCAACGACTTTGAGAGAGGATGAGGTGGGGTGATGGAATTCAGCATTAGCTCCATTATTTATGACATTGAACAATATTGTTGGCAATTTTTTTCTTCTTCAAATTCAATGATTTTTTCTCAATGCCGGGAATGTTTATTTATATTTATATGGGAGAAATGCACGTTAATATAGGGTTGAGAGAGTTTTAGATTCGATAGCTTGCCAATCAAGTGGTCTAGTGTGGGTTCTATACCTGACCAGATCGCCACCTTTATGTGCCGTAGTGTTTGCCTGGAAACTCCGACAAGTCCGGCCCACTGAAGAACATGCACCCACGTTTGGCCAACACATATATAATCAAATGAGCGTTTAATTGAAACAACTTAATAATAATTTTAGGGGGGAAGATTTCTAAAACTGAATAAGTGCAGCAGCATATGTGCTTCATAAGATTCTGTCATTTTGAATCGAAAAAAGGGTTTTCAAAACATTTGTGTGCGATATTTTATACTGACTAAAGCCCAAAATATTAATTATCGCAATCTTGTAAATCAAAGAAAAATGCGTGCAGTTGCAGTTGAAGAAAGTCAACCGTTAGGAAAGTACAGGTGGGGGTACACTAGCTAGCCATAGCCGTTCTTTCTTTTTTTTACCAACAAAAAGCAACTGGAGAACCCATGCTTTGCACAGACTCCACTGCTGCTCTCAGCAACTATACCACAGTTACCACTACTAATATGGGTGATAAATAATATGGGTGATAAAAAAAGGTTGTTGAACCGCATTTTCCATAAGATCGGTTCGACTAGGATTGAGACCGAGCGGATGAATTTTTTTTTGTATCGGTTTCATACTTTTTTCCCAGAAACTCGTTTAGGACCGGCTCGGACCGAAGGAATGTGGATTTTGAATTTTCATAATACCACACCAAAGTAATGTGGATTTGAGAGGTTTTCTATCTCTATAAAAGATACATCCTGATAAATTTACAAACCACGCAGCCATGCAGTGAGCTCATAGTGAACTATTATTTCGCATTTTACTAAAAAATACCGTGAGTTCAATTTATTTTTTTCGGATGCAGATTCGGTCCAGGTCCGAGACCGATCCGAGAAAAAAAAATCCAACTCGGACGAACTTTTTTGACCGAAGTTCATCTCGGTCCTCCAGAAAGCAAGACCGAAATTTCAATCTCGGTCTTGCCGTAAGTACCGGACCGACCCGCGCCTTGATCAACCTAACCACTGCTGCGGCGATAGCCGTGCTTTCTTGGTACCTCTCAAAATAATGACTTTCATGTGCTGCACGTGACACATCTACATTCATTTCCCAGATCTCACTATCTTGGACTAATTATTATCGACAGAGAATAATAATAGACCAAGTAAGGAAATCTAAATAAGGGTAAATTTATATTGCATATAAGAGATATATAAAGTTTTTTTTTTAAATAATAATTAAAATCAATATAGCATAACCCTTATATATTAACTCCTACTTAATCAGGAACTCAATTCAAACTCACGTGGGCTCCAAAGTCCAACGACTGATCCATTAAAGACAGTCACGCAGGAATCAGTGGGCAAAAATAAAAGAGACAAGACACATTTCACGGCTACTTTAGTGCCTTTTCTTCCTCCATTTCACAACGTCTTCTGCATGAGAAAATTAAAATAACTATTTTTTAAATATATTTCACAGTACTTATTATTATTATATATATATATCGAGTATGTATCGTGTCTGTATATAATACTGGTTTTTCCAGTTCCTTCCTGCACTGCATAAAAATGGCAACTCCCTTTCTTTCTACGACGTTCTTCTTCTCACTCGTTGTCTTCTTCTGTAGTATATGGGCATGCACTGCCTCTGCAACAGCTTCTCCTCCTCTTGATGGTAAGGGTTTCTATGCACTGTCTCTCTCTGGTCGTTCGTCTGAGCTTGATTTCTGATGTTCTCGCTGGACTCGATGCAATATTTTATTTCGTGACAAGGGTTGTTTGGTTGCTCACAAGTTGTGTTTCTTGTCGTTCTAATGATTCAGCACTTTTACCAAACGGAGACTTCGAGCTAGCACCTAAACCCTCCGAACTAAACAAGACAGTGATCATCGGGAAGCACTCCCTCCCAAGGTGGGAAATCAACGGCTTGGTCGAGTTCATCTCCGGTGGGGCTCAGCCAGGTGGGTTCTACTTCGCCGTCCCTCGCGGTGTCCATGCAGTAAGGCTGGGAAACGAGGCTTCGGTCTCCCAGAACCTAAACCTCACCATTGGCAGGCTATACTCACTTACGTTTGGCGCCACAAGGACCTGCGCTCAGGATGAGGTGCTGCGGATCTCCGTTTGGCCCGGCCAGTCGTCTGACCTCGGCATTCAGACTCTTTACAGCAGCGACGGCGGTGACACTTACGCCTGGGGTTTCAAGGCAGTAGCCAAGGTTGTCAAGATCACGTTCCACAACCCTGGCATCCAGGAGGATCCCACCTGTGGGCCCCTCGTGGACGCTGTAGCCATCAAGGAGATTCTACCACTGAAGTACGAGAAAGGCAACCTCTTGAAGAACGGCGGGTTCGAGATGGGGCCTCACCTGTTCAAGAACTTCTCCACCGGAGTTCTGCTTCCGGCAAAGCAGCAGGACCTAGTGTCCCCGCTGCCGGGATGGATCATCGAGTCGCTGAAGCCCGTAAAGTACATCGACAGCCGCCACTTCGCCGTCCCTTCAGGTCTCGCTGCTGTGGAACTCGTTGCCGGCCGAGAGAGTGCCATCTCGCAGATCATCCGTACGGTCAAGAATCAGTTTTACAACCTCAGCTTCAAAGTCGGGGACTCCAGGAACGGCTGCCACGCGTCCATGATGGTGGAGGCATTCGCGGCGGCGCATACGTTGAAGGTTCCGTTCGTTTCGACCGGGAAAGGCGAGTACAGGACGGCGAGCCTGAGGTTCAAAGCGACGTCTAATCGGACGCGTGTGACCTTCTTCAGTGCGTACTACCATACAAAGGTCCACGATTACGGCCACATGTGTGGGCCTGTGTTGGATGATGTTAGGGTTGTCCACCTTCACTAATGGGCCTATCAAGTGGGCCTTGTTATTAATGGTTGCATTTTCGAACATTATCCTTTGTTTTCAGCTAATGTTACTGCTTAAGCTTGTAATAGATGGAATGTTATTCGGATATGTTAACATTATATCAGAATAATTAACTGATTTGAAATATGTTAAAAAATATATCGAAGAATTTCATTCAGAAATATCTTAGTCGGGTAAGTCATCCATATCATAATTTTAGTACAGGTAACAAACACCGTCTTGCCCTCCTTCAGTAACAAATGTCAATATATAAAGAGAAAAATGAATAAATTGTCGACACCCAAAAGAAAAGAAAAAACCCAGCACATCTCTTCTCTTTCTGCATTTTCCAGGCTAATGTTTTTTCTTTTTTTACACGACGGTGCAGAAAATGATGTCACTGGTGTCGATTCTGACGGCAGCTTTGGTAGAGCAATCGGAGGCCACGTGTACGGCTCCGTCGTGATGGAGATAATGGTGGAGATGGTGGTGGAGTTGGTTGTCGTCGGAGTTGGAGGGAGGGTGATAGTACAGACGCGCCGTTTGGGGGCAGTGAGAATGGAACCGAGCTGCTAATCTCACGCCGACGTCAAACAATTCTACGTACTTTCCCATGTCCGATCTAAAGAATCTTTCTCACTCGATTTGAGAGTATGTTTGGGACTTGTGAGTTACAGAGAGACAAGGGAGAGGCGAGAGAGAGATGAGGAAGAAGGAAACCGACTGCCTTTTATAGTCCCGTGTGTTTGACCTTCCTCCTTCCTTGTTCCTTCGGCTTCAATGTGTTGAAAAGTCTATTTTCCATGTGTTGGTACATTATTTTAATCTAATTGCCTTTTCATCCCTAATAGTTTGTTGAAATTTATTCATTTGGTACTTACAGTTTTGAAAATGAACCACCAACTAATTTTATTATTGTGCAGTTAAGTTACTCTATTTTGAATTTTATTTTAGTACAAGAATGATATGAGAATCCTGAAACTTGAGGCCTATATTCAACCGGCCAACAAATTTTGACGCCAAGTGACCTATGAGCCATAGGATTGGCTAACCACCTTTCTTTTTTTAATGTGCCTCGAAAGTAACCACAATTACTATTGATTACTATACTAAAAACAATTGATTATTATTTCTGTTTTTTTGGTCCATATACAAGTGTACGTTCAATTCAACAAAAACTAAGATTCTCAAGGATGTCCTTTATAAGATTGTCGGATATATTAAATGCATCAATCATAACCCTAAACCAGCTCACGCAAATAGGTAGCTGTGGTGTGATTGATTAATCATGTGGAGGGAGAAGGAACTAGGTAGAAAATATAAGGAGCCTTTTTGCAGATACAAGAAAATGGGGGGAATAAATAGGACTTTCGTAAAAAATAGTGGCCTTTTTTGTCAGGAGAGAGTAGTTGGGTGTAGGAAGCTACCTGTTCCTGACTTTCGACATTCCAGTTGGACTGGGTGCTCCACAAGAGACTCTGTCCAATAAAGAGGCCGAGAGAGTCAACTTGCTGGGAGTTTTTTTTTGGCCTAAACTTGCTGGGAGGTTCAAACGCGGTTGGTCAGTGGCAAAATACCGCGTCACTCAACGAGACGCAGTCTCCTTCCTTTCAAGAAAGCAAAAGAATCACCCCTTCTAGAATTTCCTAATTTTTCGAAGAAGGGCCATGCAGGAGAAACTCTCTTAGGAAATTTTCTTAAAATGAAAAATCACTCTTAACCTAATTTTATTTTTTAATTTAAATCCCACAAGACTCATAACTAATAAAAATCAATTATGATTCACAATTCAATTTTCTATTTCATCCTTCCTACTACTACGAACAAGTTTTAGAGTAAGAATACTAAATAATGATGAATCATTAACTGTTTTATGTATCAATAAAAAATTAAGAATTAGGGACAATCATTAAGGATGCATTAAGAACATTAACTGTTTCAATAATTAATCAAATTATATGCTCTAACAAAATGATGCCTTACATAATTATACTTTTTTTAATACTTTTTCTATGCTATACCTTTATGCTGGTAAAACTATGTTTGATTTAGATTTTGGAAGCAAATAATAATAATAATAAGATTTTGGAAAAACTATCTTTTCGAAACATGTTGTACCATTTACCATGACGAGGGTTGGAAAACCATTTTGGTCAAACATCATGACCCTTTTTCAGACTTTTCCGTAGATAAAATGATGATACTTCTTCCAAAGGCCAGATCTGGGGATTGAGTTGTCAATCAGTTGACTTTTATCCTAAACCCTAAACCAATTCCCTAATAGCTGGAATCGAAGATTTGAAAAGGTCGACTTATAAAAAAAATGTTCATTGGGGACACTAATAGCCATCAGCAGAGTAAAGTCCACCAGGTAACTAGCTTTTAACTTTGTCTCTCCTGTCTGATTGGGGCATTCACCGCCGAAGGATACCATGACAATCACTGAAAGCAGATGTCATTCGAGGCAGTTTTATTGAAGATATGCCATGTACTTGCCGATGCAGTTTACATAAAACCATTATAGATTGCAGACCTTGTTCCGTTCAATGAGAGGTATGAAGCTATAATACAACTTCACCTTCAATATAGTTGAAGAAATTAATCTCCTTCCTAGTTAAACCTATATGATATACACCTATAGTGCTCCGTAGATGTTATGCTTTCGACTTTGACAAAGAATGCCCAGACGGGGTTTTGTCATCCTTGAACATATTTCCAATAACAGACCAAATTATGCACTGTATCGTGCAACCGTAATATGAACTTATGACTTACCTATACTTAGCACATTTTAATAACTGACTGTGCTGCTCAGCTGCAGATCAGTACTTTGCCTTGCAATCTACACAACCAAGATTGACCAAGTTAGAACTAAGGGCTAACTATAGCGAAGCTGTTTCTTATGCATTAGCAAATTGCAGCCATGATCTGTGTTTAGCTTTGAGGAGCTCTAAGTATGGAAGTCAAGGAGAGTTGAAGCCTAACCGTGTAAATGAATGGATCTACTCGTCCACCAGTTCCCGATCTGTTCACTTCCTTCAGCTTCAGCAGTCTGCAAATGAGAAATCCATGCGTCAATCATATGTGGATCGTTCTTCAAATCCTTAGCATCAGCATTCAATGTTAAGAAGTGAAGCCAAATGTACCGACCAGATTTTCTATTTACAGTTTTTTTTTTCTTACAAGCCTAGTGGCAGCTTAGGTTACCTTCTAATGCAACAACACAGTGAAGTCAGACATGTTTTTGACAAGGTGATAATTGATCATTCATATTCATGTATGATCTTTCTTTGAGAAGTGGTCTGCAATTATCTTACAGTATGTGCTTGTCACTCTGAGATAGATAGCTTACATTCTGAGGGCTTTGCTGGTGTCAGGATTGTCACCAAGTAGTTTCCGGATCCTCACTTCAGATGCACTGCCATTGGTGAGGAACTTCAGAATAGCTTCAGCTCGGGAGTGCATGTGAGCTGATCCAACATGCTTTTCAACTGTCTTTTTGCTGCTAGTTTCAGTTCCCTTATTGGTCCATCCTCGGTAGCGGTATATATGGGTTCCTGCAGTTGAATCCGCTGTAGAGCTGCTTGATAAGGATGAAGCTGCTTTGCTCAATTCAAATCCTGAAGGCACCTTGCCGGTAATGGAATTCTCGTGATTAGACTTCTTAATCTTTTGGATGTGAACCGTTTTCCCCACCTGAGACAGCTCATGTCACAATTTGACTGGTGTTTGTCACAAAATTTAATCAGATTGCACATAGCAAGTCATTCTATTTGAGCATTCTTTTCATGGGTTCAGAAATATGCATTTCAGCAAACTGTGAGGAAAAATAAATCAGTAACAGGCGAGACTTGGGCTAGGAACCTAATCACAGTTGAAACTGTGTAGCTCGACATTAAAGTTTGAGGGAGTTCAAATCGAAGTACCAATAGAAAGTAAAGCAGAAAGTTCATGGATAATCCATTTTTATTGCTGCAAATTAAAACAATAAATACCACAGGGGACTAACTAGAAGCTCTTCACACTATTATGTATTATCACTTACTTTGAACAGCAAAAGAAGTAGTGATTAATGGAGCATACAGTTGTAATCTCAGATTTTCCAGGATTAGTAATAGGTAATAATTTGAATTATGATAGGAGGAATTGGAAGCTGATCGTCGAACTTCGGTATTCATCCCGATCAAACAACAGCATGTTACTGAGATTGAATGACTAAAACATCTATTGGCACTACGGATCAAGTCAAATGCAATAGTTAGAACCAGTGTTTCTATCTGAATAGTTGATGAGAACCGATAAGAATCTGATCGTTGGTAATTTCCAGTGTCCAATTAAGTAACAAGAAGCATTATGATTACAGATAGGTTTGTGCATCGCCACCTCTAACTGGAGATGAAATATGTTTTCTGGTCAGCTTCTACGACAGATTAGTATAAGAGCAGTCAACAAGTTTGGTCGCGGTTACTCTTAATTAAGTAAAAGACTGCATAAGCGAGATACGTTGAATTTATAAAGCAGCAATCTGCAATTTCTGAGTTAAACGATGCTTCAGTTTAGACAAGAAGCGGCTGAGAAAAGAGAAGCGCGATTTACCTGGCGTTTGAACTCGTAGCAAGAAGCTGCAACAGTAATGGACCTGGGCCTGCGCATACGGATTTCTTCGGAGTGAAGGTCGCCGGTGAGAGAAGAAAAGCACGACTTCGAAGTTGACGACTCGAAGCTCGAGCAGGAGGTCAGGTTCCCCGTAGTTTCAGCATCCGCAGAATGTCTTCATAATAGATCACGAGAAAAGTTAGAAACGCAATGAGAGACGAGGCAATGCGAGATCCAGAAAGAGATGATCAGAGAAGTGAATTAAGGATGTGGATGCAAAGGAGAGAGTTACTCTGAGAAAGAGAGAGAGGGAGGTGCGGCGACCTCCGAGAGAATGAGAAGGGACGCAGCAGCAGTGCGTTCTAGAGGAGACGGAAATGGCGTCAGTGCCATGATTTTTCACCGCCTTTCTGGTTCAGAATTTGGCGGGCTCCTCAAAATATCGTTTGAAATCTCTCGTCTTTCATAGTTTCCCCTCCAAGTAAGATTAGAAATATACCATATTTTGAAGAGAATTATTTGCAATACAAAAAAACAATCACTTGTTCGTATAAATTATTTAGCATATAATTTAAATTATAAACAAAGATTTTTTAATTAAAATTCCTGATTTTCGTATAATATAAAGGGAAAGTACCCGAACTTGTGGGTGATTAGCAAGTAGATATCTAAATTTTTTTTTGTAGCAAATAGGTAGCCGCACTTTCTTAAATAAGCAAATAGGTACCTACCGTTAATTTCCGTTAAAAATAAATGGAAAATGTCACGTGAGGAGCAACCAAGTACCTGAACTTACACGAATGAGCAACCAAGTACCTGAACTGGTTCTTGAACTGGTATAATAGCAAGTTTATAAATAGATAAAATTAAACGAAATAAAAAATAAAAGGGTTAAATACCAAGTAGGTACCTGAACTTTGGACGTTTTACAACGAGCTACCCGAATTTTAAAAAATCAAAACAACCTACCTCAACTTTGAAGAATATGCAAATAGCTACTTCCGTCAAATTTTCCGTCAACTATTGTTGGAAAATCGTTGGAAATTCGTGAGAAATTGGACGAAGGTAGCTATTTGCACCTTCTTCAAAGTTGAGGTAGCCTGTTTTAAATTTTTTATGTTCGGGTAGCTCGTTGCAAAACCTCCAAAGTTCAAGTAGCTACTTGGTATTTAACCCAAAATAAAATAAAAAAATGACTCACTACGAATTGAAGCCCAAACCACTTCCAAAAACATTGAAAGTAAAAAAAATTAATATACCGACAAAAAAATATACCCACATTAAAAACAAAAATACATAAAGGCCCCCACTAAAAATACTCTGAATCCACCGCTGATGCCCAGAATTTATGATGGACTATTACCCAAAAGGCCCAAATTTATTTTAGAGGGTTGATTACCATAGTAAGCTTGCTATTTCAGGCTTTTGAGAGTTTGTTACTGTATTAATTTCAGGGGGAAATATACTTCACAGATTAAACGTTAATTTTTTATAATCTAGAATATGCAAATTAACTTTCATAATTTTTTTGTCTTCCTGATTCACGTGTATCTAGTTGAAATTGAGGAATTATTCCAAAAATTAAATTTAATATTTGCATCAAATCAACCAATAATTAATTCAAGAAAGTTCAGCATCAGATTGGCAAAGGGGAGACCATGCCATACCATATTACAGATCGAGACAGAGACTCCCCACCTTCTTCAGAAAAAGGCTACCGAACCACTCCTCAAGTCTCTCCCACTATCTGTTACATTTTACATTCAAGCTTACGATTCCTTTATTCCCAACAAACACCTCTTTGTCGGCAACAACTTGAAGAAGAACAGCTCATGATTTTACATATCCAAAACTTCAATCAGCTTGACCATTGAAATTGAGGGCGAAAAATTTATGCTTGATCAGTGTAGACTTTGAAGTCAAGCTTCGTTTGACTCGCCTGAGCTCCGAATCTATCTTCGATTTTGGCGGGATTCAATGTTGGTCCAGGGCCATGAAGACGACGCGGCGCCGACAAAGGCTCCCAAAGCTCAGATCAGAACCCTTCCCACTCGGAACCCGAGCTTGTTCTCCGAGCCCAAGAGCCTTGATTTCTCCACGTGGGTATCAGAGAATCTATACAGGATCCTCACCATCGCCGTGCTCATTGTCACCGTTGCCGCCGTGTTCTTCATCTACAACTCTAGCGACACTGCAGCCCTCTTGTGCTTCGAGAAAACCCAAGCTCACAACCTCCAAGCAATACAGTACCCACAGGTTAACTGGAACTCGATCGATGGCATTGTTGACAGATCATCTCCATATGCAAATTTCAGATCGGAGAAGTGGATCGTGGCGTCAGTTTCCGATTACCCTTCAGATTCGCTCCGGAGTCTCGTCAGAATCAAGGGCTGGCAGGTCCTCGCAATCGGTAACTCTAAGACACCCTCTGATTGGAATCTAAAAGGCGCAATCTTTCTTTCATTAGAGCAGCAGAGCAAATTAGGGTTCCGTGTCCTGGATTTTTTGCCTTATGATTCATACGTTAGGAAAACTGTTGGGTACTTGTTTGCGATCCAGCATGGGGCACAGAAAATCTTCGATGCCGATGATCGTGGGGAAGTGATTGATGGGGATTTAGGGAAACATTTCGATGTGAATTTGGTAGGAGAAAAAGCTAGGCAAGATATCATATTGCAGTATAGTCACGAAAACCCTAACCGAACTGTTGTTAACCCTTACATTCATTTCGGACAGAGGTCGGTGTGGCCTCGGGGTTTACCATTGGAAAATGTGGGTGAGATTAACCATGAGGAGTTCTACACGGAGGTGTTTGGTGGGAAGCAATTCATACAACAGGGGATCTCTAATGGGTTGCCTGATGTTGATTCGGTTTTTTACTTCACTAGGAAATCAGGGTTAGAAGCATTTGATATTCATTTTGATGAACATGCACCTAAAGTAGCACTACCTCAAGGTACAATGGTGCCACTCAATTCATTCAACACATTATACCAATCCTCGGCCTTTTGGGGATTGATGCTTCCTGTATCTGTCAGCTCGATGGCTTCTGATGTGTTGAGGGGTTATTGGGCTCAGAGGCTCTTATGGGAAGTTGGGGGTTATGTTGTAGTTTATCCACCAACTGTTCATCGCTATGATAGAATTGAAGCATACCCTTTTTCTGAAGAGAAAGATCTTCATATCAATGTCGGGCGATTAATCAACTTCTTGACTTCATGGAGATCAAGTAAGCACAGGTTGTTTGAGAAGATATTGGAGCTGAGCTACAACATGGCCGAGGAAGGATTCTGGACAGAGAAGGATGTGAAGTTTACTGCTGCATGGCTTCAAGATTTGCTTGCCGTCAGGTACCAACAACCTAGGCTGATGTCTTTGGAACTGGATCGACCTCGAGCAAGCATTGGTCATGGAGATAGGAAGGAGTTTGTTCCAAGGAAGTTGCCATCAGTTCATCTAGGAGTTGAAGAGATTGGGACTGTTAATTATGAGATTGGTAATTTGATTCGCTGGAGGAAATATTTTGGCAACACAGTGCTCATTATGTTCTGCAATGGCCCTGCTGAGCGCACGGCTCTTGAGTGGAGATTGCTTTATGGACGGATATTTAAAGCTGTGGTCATCTTGGCAGAGCAGAAGAACCCACAACTTGTTGTTGAAGAAGGCCACTTGGATTATGTCTACAAGTAAGTTGCCTGACTACATAGAAGGAAGAAAATGACACATTTTTTCCTATTTTACTTGATCTAGTTTACTTTGTTTTGCTCTTTTAAATTTGTTGTCTTGTTGATCTTTCTGCAAATTGTTACATGAACTTTGGGGAATTACAATTTGCATGCTGAATTTTGGGAAAATTTACAACTTAGTAACTGAACTTTAGAAAAATTTACAATTTGCTAGCTGAATTATGATGACATGACACTTAATGATCAGATGCAAGTTTCTGTTCCGTTCCATTTTGTATAATAGGAGCAGCTAGCATATTAGAATTTTATCTAAGTTCAAATAACATTTTACCCCAAACAAGAAAGAGTTCAGCTAGTAAATTGACGATTAATCCTTATTTAAAACATTTATATAGGATTACATTTAGGTCAGTATTTATAACCATGTTCTTATAGATTCATGCATGACATCTTACATGTTCCTTACACAAAGATCACTTTTTAAGGTTTAGGGTTTGACTTTTATCTGACTTCAGGGTGTATGCTCTATACAATTTTTTCTGATGCTACATTTCTGTGTTCACAGGCAGCTGCCAGCAATATTCAATAGATTTACCAGCGCAGAAGGTTTTGTGTTCCTTCAGGATGATACAGTCCTCAATTATTGGAACCTGCTGCAAGCAGATAAGAATAAACTCTGGATCACTGACAAGGTTAGTTAGACCAAATTAGCTTTTCTCGGTTGAGTATTCTCTGAAATAAAATGGTCGCCTTGCAAGCTGAACAATTTGCAGAAGTTTGATAAAGCATAATTGTCAGTATGTTTGTCTTCTCACTAATAGTAAACTTGAAATTTCAGGTTCCTAAGTTTTGGACCACGGTCTCAACCGACGGCAACACCGAGTGGTTCACAAAACAGGCAGATATGGTGACTCAAGTGGTCAACAACATGCCAGTCCACTTCCAAGTGAGCTTCAAAGAAGCCATGACCAGCGACCACTCCCTAACAATCTGCAGTTCCGATGTCTTCTACATTCCTAGACGCTTCATCTCCGACTTCTCCGACCTCGTCAGTTTGGTGGGAGATCTCGAAATCCACAACAAAGTCGCCATCCCCATGTTCTTCATGTCAATGGATTTGACTCAGAACTTTGATCCAGTATTCGACAAAATGGTTTATAAAAGAAAACCGCCATCAAGTAATGCAACCACGCACTATTCTGCCCAAGCACCTGCGGTTCATCCATGGAAGGTGGCAAGTGAAGGGGAGTTCATTAAGCTTATCAGGATAATGGCGGAAGGAGACCCTCTGTTAATGGAGTTAGTTTGAAGGTGTAAAAGTGATCGATATAGTAGTGAATAGCTAGCTGAAGAAGAAGGTAACTGCCATTCCTCTTCTCAATTTTTACCTGAGGGTCAGTTTCTTTTCACTGTAGATCTGCATTTGAATGATTGTTTGGACCAACTCTGTGGTTATACATATACCATGTTTGTACATCTTGATTTGATCAACTCTCTAGTTTATATAAAGGGAAACAAATGGTGTTTGCTTACCCAAATATGACATGGTTTTGGTCAGGATTTGGATCGGGTGGCACTCGTGGGCTCGATCAAACCTTACTTGATGTTGGATCAATTGAGTTCTAACATACTGAGCTTCAATCAAGGACTCCTGGTATGGGTCTGGTTCCTGACCCGAACCAAGTGATCCTTAGGCTTAGCTTGATTGAGTCGACATCTGAACAGTAAAGCAGCTGAAAGATGATATAATCAGATTAAACAGTAATAATGGAAGTTGTTCAAGTTACACATTCTTGCTCCACGAATTTACAGCTATCAAGCCTCCAGACACATGGAAGTAAGATAGTTCAAATGAATCAGCCAAAGTTTGATATCATCTCATCAGCAGTAAAATACAGTACTCAGACCCTTATTTACCGGTCGATCCCTTCGATCTTGTCTTCAACTTCGGAGTACAGTTGCCTCAAACGCTCGATGTTCTGCTCGGAGGTCTCCCAGTAACCACGGCCATTGGCTTCCAAGAATGTCTGGAGTAGCTTCCGGAAGGAGTTAGGGTTCGTGTTCATTAGCCGATTCAGCATCTCCTCATCTTGGATGAAGGTCGAGTTAGCCTCCTCGTAGACCCAGTTGTCGACTTGGCCTGAGGTTGCACTCCACCCGACTGTATTCGTCAGCCTCTTCTCGATTTCGCGGACTCCCTCGTATCCGCTCGACATCATGCCTTCGTACCACTTAGGGTTTAGCAACTTGGTCCTTGCATCGAGTCTGACTGTCTCAGATAGTGTACGGACCTGCAAATCGGAAATTGACAAATTTGAGAGACCATTTAACCAAAACTGTCGTTAAAACCCAAGCTTTAGATGAAAGCGTGGTTTTATAATATGTTTCACCTGAGCATTCGCGGTGGTAGTGTCGGCAATGTAAGCGCTCGGCTTCTTGCCGTCTTTCCTCAAGTTCTGCACCAAGTTGGTCGGGTCCGAATCGAAGTAGTGGCTCACGTCGGTGAGTGAGATCTCGGATGAGTCGAGGTTCTGGAAGGTGGCATCGGCGGTGCTGAGAGCCATCTCAAAGACCTTCCTTTTCTCCATCATACCTGCACCGGGGGCATCAGAGTCGAACGCAAATGACTTCCGACTCAAGTACATGTCTTGGAGCTGCTTCTCGTCGTTCCATGATGAATTTTCGACGGCAAGGTTAATGTTTGAAGAGTACGAGCCCGATGCGTTCGAGAAGATACGGGTGGCGGCTTCTCTTATGTCGACTCCAAGAGCCTTGGCTTGCTCGAGCGCGTGCTTTCGGACGTAGTTCTGGTCCTCGGGCTCGTCGAGCTCGGCCACCATCTTCACAGCTCGGTCGAGCAAGTTCATCTGCAAAACACACATCAGGCAACAAAAGTTCAGATGCCAATAACAGTTTAGGGGAAATATTTGTCTGCCCTTATGCTTCCAAAATTCGTGTCCCACTTTTCAGAATCAATACCTGATTAATGAAGAGGTCTCTGAAAACACCGGAGCAGTTGACGACAACGTCGATCCTAGGCCTTCCGAGCTCCTCGAGGCTAACAACTTCAACGCGGTTGACGCGGCCGAAGGTGTCTGCAATGGGTCTCACGCCGATCATCCACAACACTTGACCCAGTGATTCACCGTAGGTCTTAATATTATCAGTTCCCCAGAGGACAAGGGCAACAGTCTCTGGGTATTTCCCTCCATTGTCGGCCTTCTGCCTCTCGAGCAACCGATTCACCACAACAATTGCGCTCTGCATTGCAGCGGTTGTCGGGATAGCCTGTGGATCCAACGCATGGATGTTCTTTCCAGTTGGCAGGACCTTCGGGTTCCTGATTGGGTCACCTCCAGGCCCGGGTTCGACGAACTTTCCCTCTAGGGCTTGCTTTAGAGCACCTAATTCGTTGTCCGCCACCACGAGCTTCAAGCAATCTCCGAGGAAGTTGAACACCACCCTCAACTTCTCCCTATCGGCCCGGTAAAACTTTGTGTTCGACAGGTATTGAATCCATGGCTCGTTGATCCCGAACCCGAGGATCGAGGTCAACTTGTTAGACACGTCCACAACTTGGCCCTTGTCATTCGTCGTTCTCTCCACAAAGGCCGAAACTGCGCCCCGGGACGCATCGGTGATCTGTTTGAGAAGCTCGACGTCTTTCAGAATACCCTTATCACTTCCTCGATAGACGTCTTCAATCTCCCGACCCACTGACTGGGCCAGTATCGATGGTAGTGCAGTAATTCCCTCTTCGGGCCGATCAAGAGCTGCAATGTTGACCAGAGTAGCAACTGCCTCCATAGCAGACGGAGGCTCACCGATCACGTGAAGCCCACACGGCAAGAGCCTCGACTCAATCTCCATGATCTTGGAATACACTTTACCAACAACAAGGTCCCTTTCCTTGGCCGAGATCTCCACCCCTTCCTCCGGAAGCTCCACATCCTTATCAAGGTTACACTGCTTCGCGGTACTGATAATCGAGCTGACGATCTGCTGGCCACGACCCGTGTCCTTTAGAGACTGATACGATGAAATGAGCTCACTCAACTGCTTGAGCCCCTTGTAGAGACCCGCATTCTCAGCAGGTGGGGTCAAGTAGCTGATCGTATTAGCATAGCTTCGACGCTTGGCAATGGTGGCCTCCGAGGGGTTGTTGGCCGCGTAGTAGTACACATTTGGGATATTTCCGATGAGACTGTCAGGGTAGCACACATCGCTCATCCCAACCTGCTTCCCAGGCATGAACTCGAGCGAACCGTGGGTCCCGAAATGGAGAACTGCATCTGCCTTGAAGATCTTCTCCACAAATGAGTAGAAGGCTGCGAAACCGTGGTGGGGGCTAGCTGACTTGGAGAACAGGAGCCTCATAGGATCACCCTCGTACCCGAACGTGGGCTGAACTCCGATAAAGACATTCCCATACTGCTTACCATACACCAGCAGATTCTCTCCATCCGAGTTTAGATTCCCTGGCGGCTTCCCCCAGTTCTCCTCTAAGGCCGTGGCGTAGGTGGTTAGTGTTTGGTACTCCCTAACTCCCATCTTGTAGGCCACGTTGAGGTTCGGACTGCTGAACTGAGCTTCCTTGTCGTGGATGACTTCTTCGATCAGGGCATCGGAAGTTTCCGGAAGGCCTTCGACATTGTAGCCGTCGCGCTTGAGGTCTTGAAGGACCGAGAAGATGGAAGCAAAGACATTGAGGTATGCTGCTGTTCCGACGTTCCCTTTGTCGGGAGGGAAGCTGAAGACGGTGATGGCGAGTCTCTTTTCAGCCTGCATTGATGAAAATTAAATTCAATGCAATGATTTCATGGCAATACAAATAAAGGCATGCATATATATAAGAAACCTGCCAATTATCATGAAATTGAAGCTAAGTACCTTAGTCTTCCTCTTCAACTCAGCCCATCTGATAGCTCTGGTGCAGAGCTGCTCTACCCTCTTGTGAAGAGCATGCGATTTCCCTGCAAAAATATTTACCAACATTCATCATCATAGACATTAATAATCAGCAAAATCACGATATGTTGGTATCAGATTTGCAACTAGATATGCAGAGACGAAGACACTAAGGAGTAAGAGTGGTATCTTGCCCTAAACTTTTGAAAACTATGTATTTTTACCCAATACTATAACACTCATAACTTTTGCCCCTAATAACCTTTATATGTATCTTACTACTAATAAGCAAATTGGAGAATGTGCCTAAAAACAGTTTGAGCTTCACTTACCAGTTCTAGGGTCCCGACCGGCGAACACAATGGGCTCCATTCCTCCATCGAGCTCCGGCAAAGCCACCTGTAGAGCCACTTGAATCGGGTGCAGACCCAAGGTGCTGTTCAACCACTCCTCTGTGGTCTGGAACACCAACGGCACTGCCACAATGTAAGGCACATCGAGCTTCTTGAGCGCCTCAATCGCCCTTGGATGGTCCTGCCTTGCGGGACCCCCGACGAGTGCGAAACCAGTCAGTGATATCGCTGAGTTGATAAATGTCTGCTTCGTGATTGGATCGATGAAGTACTTCTCTACCGGCCCGGAGAAATCGAGCCCTCCAGCAAAAATCGGAATCACCTTCGCACCTCTCGCCTCTAATTCCATTATGACGGCTGCGTAGTGGCCGTCGTCACCGGTGACTATATGGCTCCTCTGGAGAACGAGGCCAATCACCGGCGCGTCGGGTCCTTTTAGTTTCTCGTTGGCGTCCTTCCTCGTACCGTACCAATTGAGGTACTCCTTGACATCATCGTACATGCAGGGAGCTAGAGGATGCCAAATCCCAGTGTCTAAGAACAAGACAGGATCGGAATACTCGATCTTTGTCCCCTTGAGCGCCGGAATGTACGACCCGGAGATCATCTTGACGAAATTTTGTAAATTATCGGGGGAGCCACCGAGCCAGAACTGCAGACTCAGGATGTAGAGCCTCGCGTCTTGGGCCTTGTCGGAGGGGAGATATTTCAGAACCTTGGGCAGTGTCCGAACGAGCTTAAGCATGTTGTCGGCGAATCCGGCGGAGGACGCTTTCTTATTCTTGAAGAGCTGGAAGAAGGGCGATTTGGACTGGCCCAGCTGGGACATGCTGAAGGAGCCTAATTTATTGAGTCGCATTACCTCCGGCATGGAGGGGAAGACAAGGACGGCGTCAAGGCGGTCCCTTTCCTTCTCCACCGCATCACGCACTTTCACGGCGAGCTCCTCCACGAAGATCAGCGACCCGATGAAGATATTCGCATCTTCCAGGTCTTTGCAGAAGCTCTTGTACGTGTTGGCGTCTCTGAGCTCCTCGACAAGGTAGCCGACAACCTCGTACGACGCGTGTCGCCTTTTCTTGTTTAGGGCTTGGATGGCGGCAGAGAGAGAAGACTGGTACTGGGCTTCGAGGACAACATAGACGATTTTGACCGTCGGGAGGTTCTGGTCTCTGTCGGGGACGATGCGTCGGACCTCCGGCGATGTCTGAGTGAAGAGGCCGTTGCCAGCGACGGCGCATTTAACGGTGAACGAGGATTTTGGGTTTGGCTGGGTGTAATTGGACTTCCTGGGGAGGAAAGAGTGGAGAAAGTAATGTTTTTGGAGGATTGAAGAGACTCCTCGGTCAGCTTTCAACGTAAATGATGAAGAAAGCAAAGAAGCCGCCATTGATATCTACAAAGCTGCAGAGGAAAGGTAAAAAAATATCCTCGTTTATTCTTGCAATGCAGAATTGAAGAGAGAAATCAAAGAAAGAGTTGATCTTTCAGTGCTCCTCCTTCCCTATGGGTACAGAGTATGGCCTGTGTTTTTGTATGGAGGGAGATGAAGAGAGGCAATGGGAATTGAAACAATTTGAGTGTTATGGTAGTGGAGGAGTGAGGGACACGTGGCGGCAACGGTAGTCGGGCAGTTACTCCCTGAGAGTTGAGGTTGAGGATTGCCCTCTGTTTGTGTCATCATCTAAAGAGATTACACAGAGAGAGAGAAAGTGAAAAGGGGATCTATGCAATCTGTTTGGGTCACGGAAATGGAGATTGGTGGAATGTGATTGGCTGATGGGGATTCCCTTTAAATCGTAGTAGAGCAGTGACTCAGTGAGGGGATGATGAGAGAGAGAGAACTGATATTGTGTAAGCTAATGATGCTTAGATTAAGAACTGATATTTTCTCTGCTACAGACATGGGACCAAGTTTTCTTGCTCTGCAGCGAAGAGAACCCCACACCACAGTTTCTTCAAGGATGCCTATCACATTATATTGCATGATCTTGATAAATAATGCACTTACTCAAGTGTTTAACTCATTTTAAAATATTCTGGTTACTTATATATGCTTAATATGAATTTTTAGGCATTTATATTTTTTTATATTATTAAATGATTACTATGGTACACCACCTCTATTGCTTACATTTTTGTTTAAATAAAAAAATAAAAGTTTTGAGCTGAAAAAGGGAAGCTGTAAAGCCTAACTTCTGTGGAAGCTCAAGCCCATTAATGCCCAAAGTTTCATTGTTTCGACCCATTAAGCCTAAACTCTGCAGGACGGTTGAAGGACGACGGCAGTTGAGCCACGTAGAAGAATGAAACCTTGCAGTTGGCGGCAATACCATTGATTGTCTGCAGCATGGCTGCAATGGCTCCGCTTGCCTTTCTGGTTGCTATAGAAATGAAGAGCTGCCTGCACGGCTATTCTTGCCACTTATGAGGCTGGCAGACTCTGCATCAAATGCCATGTCAACGAACCTTTTTCTGGCGCATAACTGTGATGATTTTTTTTTTTTAAACTGTACCATCCTCGAATAAGACTGCATCAACATCAAAAGTCCTAATATTGAATTCCTATGGAAGGTTACTATCTTATATGAAGCACTGGTAGTAAGCTGCTGCTGCAAGAACTTTTGTCACCCTTCTCCTCTAAATGGAAGAATTTTCCACATAAATGAGCAATATGTATGAACAAACTACATGAATTAAAAAGGCTGTATGGGTCTCTTCAAGTAAACTGAGGTCAAGACGCGAAGTCCCTTAATCAATAGATCTAGCTTGGCCTCGCTATTCTTTATATTCTCGGATAAGATTATGTTCAATTTAGTATTGAACTGTTTGCTGCCCACTTTCTCAATATTTGATTTTCCTTATTTAGGTGGCGCTACAGTTCATCCATGACTTGCAATAAAAAGCACAGCAGACCCTTGATGCAAGTAGGAACAGATCCTTACCTGTGTTCGGCGTTGGAGTGGCTTTTATAGATGAGAGTGCTGCATGTGCTGTTTCCGCCAGTGAAATGGGCTGGTCAATACAGGATATCAAGTCCAAACAACCAGTTCCACCATGCGACAATCGAGAACATCTATTCAGGAGATTCAAGTGACCAAAGAAACAAGTTAAAGGAGATACTCAATGGAATCAGTGATGTAACAGGGAAAGAAGATTTTCTTGTGCATTTGAGGATGTTATCCTTGCAAAAGGTTCCATCTTTATTCTTTATTTTGAGAATGAATATTCTGGAAAAGTAAGTTGATGCATCTCCACATTTGTAGATTGCCACAGAAAATCGATATAACAGAGTCCTACTTGGTCTTGCCCATCTAGAATTGCTTCCCATGTCATCACAGCCACCGTGAAGGTTTGCTTGAGCATCTAAGCTTAGCTCTTTTAATATGTCCTATTGCTGTCAGACGTCAGTCTGTCACTTGTTTATCTAATCTGCCTAGGATGTTTACTTCAATTTCTCTGTGTAGTTTTTTTTAATTGATATATAGCTCTCAACTATCTATTGTAACCCAGTTTTCAGGACCATTGGTTATTGTCAATGGTAGATGGCATTATAATCTCTCTTGCTTCTTGAATTGACAGGGGCAAGGTTATTCCTTACCTGCAGACATACAATATGTCGATGCCAGGTGGGAGACACCAGTAGTTCGATCACTTCGTGATTGTCCCGGGCAAGAGCTCAACACACTTTGCAGTATGCAATCCCTTTCTTTTGGTACCTAGTCAGATGCTAGACCAAGTTTCAACTTGTTCTTTCAGAATACCAATTTACTAATCTGATCTTATATTGTTGTGGATAGCATTAACTCAAATAGTACAACGCCTATCCTCCATAATTAGTTGAGATTATCTTGCCAAGGTAGTCATAAGACTATAGAGTTATCTAACAAGCCTTATTCCAGCGTCAATAACCTGGTCTCATCATTCGTAACTCTGCTACAGGTGATGTGTTGCAACTCGTAACAACTCTAAAGCCTATAAGCTTTGAAGAGCGTCTGAATACACTCATTTAAATGACTAGTATCCAGGAAGATGCTGATTCAAAAACTGCACAATTTCAGGATGAAAATCCTTTTCGAGAGTCCACAATTGTACGAACTGCTGGAAAGTTAACACCATTTGCCTTCAAAAGAATCCATGAAAATAGCGACACTAACCTGCCTCCGGCGACTAGAAGGCGTCAAAAGAGATCCAGTGTCATACTTAATGGATCCATCTCATCAGATTCATTCTGCCACATATGCTATAGCCCTCTTAACAAATCTGACACGCCATCTCATGAGTCTCCAAACAAATGTTGCTATTTTTGAAACTTACTGCTGTTCAAGTTGTCAGTTTCAGATACTTGCTCATGATGATGGTTCATATATGGACCATACTGTATGGATGCAGCTCTGATTTCTACCTGCTTAATTTGTTTTTCCAGGGAGCAAATACATAATTTCTTGCTTTCGGATGGCAAGAATGAACCTTGAATAAATTTTGTAAGGTCATTTGGTGGTTATATTTTGTTTTATCCAGAACAAACTGAAGTGTATATTTAAGTGTGATGTGGTTAAGTGAGGAACATTTTACTCGTTGATATCCACATCTGTTGAACTGCCGAGGAATCCATAAAAGGAATCAAGACCACGCGATGGTGATGGAAATTTCCATATATGTTTTTTTTACTAAAATTGCAGTGCTAAAGAAGATAGATGACGGGTCTAATTCTAATGTGGTTAGTTTAAATGGTAATATAGGATTAATTACTTAATTGGTTACGTATGTTTCACTATTGCGCAGAATGGTAAAAATGTTATAATATATGGTTAATTACTTAATTGGTTACACATGTTTCAAAATGTGATTAATTAGTTTTACTATGTGACTAATTAATATTTTGAAATTGAAACATGTGTAACCATTATGAACAATAGTCAAATATGTGTAACCAATTAAGTAATTAATCTTATAATATATATTTTTTTTCATATGGAAAAAGAAAATTAGGATATGAAAGGGAAAGTTGATGCAAGCTGGTTGAAAATTTGCCCCCTTAAACTTTCAAATTTGCGAAAAGACCACATTGAATTGCGGAACTCAGGTCTTGAATATCCTTAATTGAAACTTTAAAAAGCGAAAAGATTATATTTCAAACGTCCGGGTCAATGTTAAACAGATCCAAAGACCAACCTGGACGGTGCTAAATAGAACATGGACGGCGCCACCAGATTTTTGCTTTAAATAATGCCTGTCTGCCTCAACAAGCGGAGCTCTCTCAATTCTTTCTCTCCAGTTTCTTCATTCGGTTGCATCTTCCGATCATCGTAAACATATTTCTCCTGCTTTTCTCTCTGCAACTTCATATCTCAAAAGTTGGAGAGAGAGCGCCATCATCGATAATTGCACTTTTCAATTTCCAGCTACTCGCTCTTTTTCTCTCTCCGTTGCCAGCTCTCATCGCTTTCTCCATCATCTTCTTGTGCTCGGAGCTCACAATTTTATCAGGAAATAGCCCCCACAGGTACGTCTGATACTCTGCTTCAGGTTTCGATTCAAACTTCTTATCATTTCTTTACTTTTATGTTTGGATCTTCTTTGTTTTGCCAATTGCATGATTATCTCGTGTTTCTTCTGGAATGGTGGTTGTAAGTTGAAATGATTAGGCTGACATAAGTGATAAGTGTTGTGATGATTTCGGTAATCATTTCAGTTTGTTCTATTTGGTTTTTGATTGTTGTTTGAGGATTGATGTCATATTGTCATGGATCCAGTCAGCTTTAATCGTTTGATTGTGGTCCTAGTTTTTCGGTTTTCCACAAGGAATGCAGCAGATAAGAATGAGATTGTAATGTTGCCTAGAGCTCGATTATACTGTTGCCTCAGTAATGCTTAAATGGCAAATTCCTATATTAGTAGCTTTCTGAGAACCAGGTCTCTCTTTGGATGTCTCTTAATTAGTGTTAGCTTAGTAGTTCTCGTCTTAGTAAGAGCTAGTTTGACGTCACAAATTCGGAGGGGCTTATGATTGTCCGTTCTTTAAGTGTATAAGCCATTTCAAGAAAAGACAAATCTGTTTGTGCTTGGACAGTCCTAAAATAATGATGGAAGTTGGTAGCAGATGCGTAGGGAGCAGTAATTATTTCTCTGCTCCATTATAATTTTTGGTACTTACAGGAAGATCTTATCATATTCTTAGAATTTACTTAACATCGCAGAATGTGGACACATAGATTTATCTTATCAACTTCTCTGAGAGCCTACAGTAGCATTGGGCAAAATTATGGAAGCAAAACAGAAAGATCATTTCTGGTGGTCGTGGAATTCTCCTACCAGAAAACATTCTCATGCTGTAATCTAATGAAGATAGTTATCCGACTTCAACAGCATCAAGGACCGAGCATTAATGCCAAGGGAGGAAATTCTTCGTTGGTTCCAAGAATCTAATACCTAAATGAGATATATTTTTATCACAGAAAAATCTCTAATAAGGTTCATTTGTATGATTTAAGAAGCTCGAAACGGTACAAAACCTCAATATTTCCAGCTTACCCAAGATGCAAAAAGATAGAGATGTTCTCAAGAAATAAATAAGGTGCACCTTATAGTAATAGAACAAACGGAAAATGCACATATGAAGTCAAAAGTGCCTAAGTGGTTATCAGTCAGATAATTATGTATAAAGCAAGAAACTGGGAGAAACAGGCACCTTATCCATAGTGGTCTATCTCTGTCTGGAGTGTTTTGATATTCAGTTCAGCATACAGTCCTTTATAGTAGATTTATTATCTGTTACATGCCATTGAAAAGTTTTCATTTATTCTTTGATTTGGATGGCCATGATGAACTATCATGATATGGTAATCAGAAGAGAGTTCTTATGTGAATAATTTAGGTTCAGAGGATCTCATTTATAACTTGCATAATTAATGAACATGTGCTCTGTATTATCAGCTCAAAGTATACTTTTGGATTGTATTTCTAAATGCTTTTTTGGACGGTGAAGCATTCATACTTAGCTATTCTCGGGAGTGAAATTTCATTAAAGTGACGTTCTTCTGCTTCATTATTGTGGAGCAGACTCTTGAACTTAGGTTTCAAGAAGTAGCTGTCCCACTCCCACCATCTGTGACGGATAAAAGCAACTAGAAAGACTTCTGCAAGATGGCAACCTCTACGAAAGCTCTTGATCCTGCATTCCAGGGAGTTGGTCAGAGAGTGTATCCTTAAAATTCAAGATGTTTCATTATAATTTTTATGGATGCATAGATTCTGTTAGATAGAACTTACATAATAAGCTTAAAAGCTCAAAAATGAACTGGGATGGGAGGTGTGAGGAGATATTTTAAAGCAGTGTCTCTCAATGTAAAAGTTACAATGAGCCTTCTTCTAGATTAGATGATATTCTTTTAGGGCGATGGCTTATTTCTTCTTCAAATCTTCTCCTCCCCCTCATATCCAATTCATATTCACACTTCTAAGCTCCTAGTAAATAATTTTTTCTACAAACAGAACCATGATCTCATTTACATATAACTGCAAGTATGTCGACGAGCAGACCGTATGTGTTACAGATGGTTTCTTAGTTTCAAAACTCCCGGTCTTTCTACAATTTTTTTCTCTTTAACAGCTTCAAGTGGGACTGAAATCTGGCGAATTGAGAATTTTCAGCCAGTTCCGCTACCAAAATCAGACTACGGGAAATTTTACTCTGGAGATTCATACATTGTTCTACAGGTATTACTGGCCCTTGGTTTATACACTTCAAGTTGTTGTTTGTGAAGGTTCATGCCCCCACAATTATTGTCAATTTGCTATTTTCATATTGGGTAAAATCATATTAATATTTTAATGGTGATAATAGCTTTATTCACTATTATAAAGAACAATTTTATTTATCTACATTATAAATCTGGGCTATCCTATGCATACTCTACTATGATATTGTTTGGAGTAGATTGTATTTGTGTATATCTGATATTCAAAAATAAGTTTTACAATAGTTCAAAGTTTCAAACAGGGTTTTGCACAGTTTCTAGTAGCTGCTTTTTTCGTTACATTCTCACCATTGGAGAAATGTGAGCATCATATTAACTAATAATCATGGGGTGTTTCCTAGAAGGCGGAATCCTTTGCTTTTGTAAAAACTACAGTACGTATATTTTATATGCTCCGGGTACTAACCTTGTTTATTATCCGTAGACAACATCTGGTAAGGGAGGTGGTGGCTATTTGTATGACATACACTTCTGGATAGGGAAAGACACAAGTCAGGTAAGTGGTTATATTATCTGAGGTGGACGCCATATACTACTTGGGAGATCTTGATTCACACACACACATATATATTAATATATATATACACACATATGTATAGGATGAAGCTGGAACAGCTGCTATCAAAACTGTTGAGCTTGATGTGTCCTTAGGAGGGCGTGCAGTCCAGCACAGGGAACTTCAGGGGCATGAATCTGACAAGTTCTTATCCTACTTCAAGCCATGTATTGTACCACTGGAAGGAGGTATAGCTTCTGGATTCAAGAAACCTGAGGAAGAAGAGTTTGAAACACGTTTGTATGTTTGCAAGGGGAAAAGAGCTGTCAGGTTGAAGCAGGTTGGTGATGTCTCAATATGTGCTTGATGAGTCCATCGATAATATCCTTCCAAAGTCGAGGAAATAATCTGCAGAATTTACTTGCAGGTCCCTTTTGCTCGATCTTCGCTTAATCATGATGATGTATTCATCTTAGACACTCAGAATAAGATTTATCAGTTCAATGGCACAAACTCCAACATCCAGGAAAGAGCCAAAGCTTTAGAAGTAATTCAGTTTTTTAAGGAAAAATATCACAACGGAACATGTGATGTTGCTATCGTTGGTAATTGCAGTAATTCTTTAGCTGGTCCATTACACCACTCTTCAGGATTACATCGTTCTTCTATTAACCACGTGATATTGCTGTTTCCCTCATTTTCTCTGCAGCACCTTATCATGTGTAGATCTGCTACTCAATTTTCATTTACAAAATCTTTCTGGTTTGTCATATCAGATGATGGGAAATTGGATACTGAGTCAGATTCGGGAGAGTTTTGGGTACTCTTTGGTGGTTTTGCTCCAATTGGAAGAAAAGTCGCGTCGGAAGATGATATTATCCCTGAAACAACTCCAGCCACACTATATAGGTACTAATTCTTTAGTATCTTTTCTATGAACAAGAAAAGATGGTTCATCGTATAAGTAATTGCTGATGAGGATAATTATAGTAATGTTTGAACTTTTGTGTAGCATTACTCTTGGTGAGTTGAAGATTATGGAGGGTGAATTATCAAAGAGCATGTTGGAAAACAACCAGTGCTATCTACTGGACATTGGTGCCGAAATTTTTATCTGGGTTGGTCGAGTAACCCAAGTGGATGAGAGAAAAGCTGCCAGCCGAGCTGCTGAGGTAACACCACAGTACCTAATTTTATAGAATCAGGTAGAGTGGTTGTGATGCTAACTGTTAAAACATATTTACAGGACTTTATAGCAAGTGAGGGCAGGCCAAAGGCAACACGTATTACAAAGGTTATTCAGGGTTATGAAACACACGGGTTCAAGTCTAAGTTTGGCTCATGGCCGACTGGTTCTACAACTCCCAGTGCCGAGGAAGGCAGAGGAAAGGTAGCAGGTAATAATATTCACCTTTAAAATGAATACTATGGGATAAGTTTTCAGCAAGTACTGTGGATATTCTTTGAGGAACGCCATGTTTACTCCTACAAGCTGAATATATTTTTTGGTTTCCTAGCTTTATTGAAGCAACAAGGTGTTGGGGTTAAGGGCGTGGCAAAAGGTGCTCCTGTGAAGGAGGAAGTTCCACCTTTGCTAGAAGGAGGTGGAAAGTTGGAGGTAGGGTCTTTCCGATAGTTTCTTGATTAGTCTTTAACATTGTTATTTCTCTGATCAGTGCATGTTTCTGTTGTGTAGGTCTGGCGCATAAATGGTGATGCCAAAACTCCGTTGGCCAAGGAAGACATTGGCAAGTTTTATAGTGGAGATTGCTACATAATTCTCTATTCCTACCACTCTGGTGACAGGAAAGAAGATTACTTTTTATGTTGGTGGATTGGGAGAGAGAGTATCAAGGTAGTGACCATGCAATAGTCTTTAAGTGAATGATTCTAATGAACAGTCTGAGCTTTCCGTTTTTGTGGAAGAGTGACTGGCAGTTGATTGTTCAAATATATTTACCATCAAACTGACTCTCCGCTAAACTTCCTAAGGGGTTAATTGAGATGGAACTTTTATTTATGCTACTTCCATTACTACTACTAGTTACTACGCTTTTTCCTGATCAAGAAATATGGTAAACAGTTAAATGGTTCTCAGAGTCTTATACATCTTTTCCTTTGTTACCACTTATATTTGTTGTATATCATATCTTCTTCTCCATGCACTGGTTAATGCAATATATTCTGCAACCCAGGAGGACCAAGACACTGCTGCTCGGTTGGCTAATACAATGGCCAACTCAATGAAGGGAAAACCTGTTCAGGTATGTATTAGTTTCACTCAGCATGGATTGTTTTGTGGATATTGCTGATCCTGCTTCTTGCAGGGTCGTATATTCCAAAGTAAAGAGCCCTCACAGTTCATTGCACTTTTTCAGCCTATGGTGGTTCTTAAGGTATCCTTCCGATCATATGAATTGTGAACAATCAAATTTTTTGTAATCCATAAAATAAAGATTTAAGTACCGAAGTGCTAGTTAAATTTTAAGGGTTTGAACAATTTGCTAGTTTTTTGTTTGTTTTTAACAAAGTGCTAGCTTACTTTACAAAAAGTTAAAATTTGCTAGCTCCATCTAGTTTTGCGACAGAGACTTGCATTTTATTATTTTACTACGTTTTTTGTGCAAATTGTTGACTCAATTTTACAAAAATATGCAATTTGCTAGCGCAACTTTGAGAAAAATTACAATTTGGTAGCTGACACGTGACAAATACGTGCATTTCTTCATCAACATTTAACGGCAAATTAAGCGGAGTTAACAAATTGTATCTTTGTATAAAGTCAGTTAGCAATTTGTTCAAAATAAAAGTCTAACTATCAAATTGTACAAACACTCAAAGTTTGTTTGTTTTGGCCAACAAACACTCAAAGTTCAGTTAGCAAATAAGTAATTAACCCTAAAATAAAAGCAAGTATTAAATTCAAGAACCTGTACTTCCCCATTGCTCTTGCAGGGTGGTCTAAGCTCGGGTTACAAGAAGTCCATTGCGGACAAAGGCTTTACTGATGAAACTTACACACAAGAATGTGTTGCTCTCATCAAGATATCTGGTGTTTCAGTTCACAACAATAAAGCAATCCAAGTTGACATGGTATGTTTGTTTAGCTTATGCTAATACTGCTTTGAGCCCTCTTAAACATATTTTTCATTGAAATGACAAAAGATAGATCTGCAGCCTTTTCTCATTTAATCCGTTATAAATCATGTGCCTCATGGCTCATAGTCATACTACATGAGTTCCTAAAAATATTGCTTTTGAAATCTCGTTTCACTGCAACTGTGTAATAGGTGGCTGCTTCCCTAAGCTCAACAGAGTGTTTCCTTCTGCAATCTGGATCTTCATTTTTTCTTTGGCTTGGAAATCAAAGTACATACGAGCAGCAGCAAATTGCAGCTAAAGTCGCAGAATTTTTAAAGGTAAACCTTTTTTTTCTTCATTACCTTTTATTTTCAGAGTATCTTCAGAGTGATTCACCATATAAAAAATAAAAGATTGACAAAGTGCTCGAGTGATATTTGAGAAGAATAACTAGTCAAACTTGTTACTAAGTGTACTTTATTATCGACGAATAGTAAGATGTGAATAAAATGAGAAAAGAATTAGAAGACAGCTTTGATCAGACCTTGAACAAGAAACATCATTCTTCTGTGACTTTGTACTGGAAATATTTCTTGAATCTGAACAATGAATCTTCAACTTCTTTCTGTAATATGGGATGGATGATCTTTGTGTTCCACACAGCCTGGGGCTACTCTGAAACATGCAAAGGAAGGCACAGAAAGCTCGGCTTTCTGGTCTGCACTTGGAGGTAAACAAGGTTACACTAGTAAAAAGTCTGTGCAGGAGACGGTCAGAGATCCTCATCTGTTTGGATACTCATTTAATAGAGGTATGAATCATCCATCCATGAATTCTGTAAAGCTTCTTACTGAGCTTTTTTCATTTATCCAACATAATATTAGTCCGAGTAGTGGAACGCTCTGTTAAGTGTTATATACTAACTTGTTTTTCCATCTTTATGTGTGTGCTGCTGCAGGGAAGTTTGAGGTGAGTTCTATTGTTCCTGATGGTAAATGTTTGATGGTTGTTCGTGGCTTCTAAGGTCGTAACATTCAGCTTTGCAGGTTAATGAAATATACAATTTTTCACAAGATGATCTTCTGACCGAGGATATCATGATTCTTGACACACATGCTGAAGTGTTTGTTTGGGTTGGACACTCTGTAGACCCTAAAGAAAAACAAACTGCTTTTGAAATTGGTCAGGTAGTATCGATACTTATGTCAGTATTTTGTCTATGACAATTATTTGTATTCACTATTCACTTTTGTTCTCTGTAGAAATACATAGAGTTGGCTTCCTCTCTGGAGAATTTGGCTCAAAATGTACCACTTTACAAAGTCACTGAAGGAAATGAGCCGTGCTTCTTTACCACATTCTTTTCTTGGGATTCAGCAAGAGCTACAGTACGTGTCAAACCCAGGCCTTTCAGCTATATACTTGAGCTAATAATGCATCTACATATCTATACATACTTACCAATAATCTTGACCAGAAAAATTACCATATATTTTGCCTTAGTTCCAGATGTTACTTGATGCAAAATAGTTGAGTGGGTGTGTTCATACCTCTCCACTGCACCTTAAAGTGCAGGATAATAACAAACTCTCATTTACCACAGGTTCAGGGGAACTCATTCCAGAAGAAGGTTGCTTTTCTCTTTGGATTTTCCCATGTGGCTGAGGTAAATGTTGGACTCATTTAGTTATATCTGAATATTGTATATCTCTTAACTCATCCCTATGCTGCTTCATCAACGTCTGGATCTCACTAGATTATTATTATTATTTATGGAATGCAGGATAAATCTAGTGGCAATCAAGGAGGAGCAACCCAGAGGGCTTCAGCTTTAGCTGCACTCAATTCTGCATTCAGTCAATCCTCTGTCAAATCATCTGCGGTAAGATCTTTTGATATAAGGGATTCATAACCATGCACCCATTCTTTATTGTTTCACTTTTACTTGCTCACTAGTTACCATTACAAGAGGCAGTTAGTTAATAAGGAAACTGTATTAGGTGGTAGATGCAATACTGACTGCATGATAATAGGCAGGGAACGGCTAAAGTGAGGTCAGGCTTGTTTAAGGTTTGGCTTTCAACCATTGGATTTTGAAAATATGACTTACCCAGAATGAATATAAAATAAAAAGTCCATCCTTAAAATGCTGTTGGTTTCATTTTAGCCATTCGTTGAATGTTAATATGATTCTGGGGTCATGAAGTGGAATTTTTAAGCTTTAGGATGCAAGGTGGGGCTCAAGTTATTATCTGATGGTGCACAGGAGAAATCTAATGGTGCAAGACCAAGTGGAGGAGCAAGACAAAGAGCTGAAGCCTTAGCTGCCTTAAATTCAGCCTTCAGCCAATCATCCACAAAGAAGATTTCTTCCCCAAAGCCAGCAGCGGGGATCAGCGAGGGATCACAGAGAGCAGCTGCTGTAGCAGCTCTTTCTTCGGTTCTCACTGCTGAAAAGAAGAAAAGAACACCCAGCTCCTCTCCTACAAAATCTGAAACTGGTTTATCGGGAAGTAGCACCCACAGTAAGATGACTTGACGATTCGGTGCTTACAATATTGCTTGCTTGCTTGCAGTTAAACCTGATAATTTTAAATGTACAACTTGCTTAGAAACAGAAAAACTAGAAGATAGGTCACCTGATTCGGAAACTCAAGAGGACAACTCAGATGCAAAGCAAGAAGAGAAGCAAGATGAGAGTGAAAGCAAAGGATGTGGGACGTTTTTCAGTTATGACCAACTGAAGGCTAAGTCTGACAACCCTGTGACCGGGATTGACTTCAAAAGGAGAGAGGTCAGTCATGCCATGCTATTTACAAGTAACAGTTGATAGTTCATCGTTAATGTGAAATCATCTTCATAGGAATTAGATTCTTATGTGGGGTAATGTGTGTATATATATAAAAAAAATTAGGCGTACCTGTCGAGTAAGGACTTCCAGGAAGTGTTTGGGATGACAAAAGATACGTTTTACAAACTGCCAAGGTGGAAGCAAGATATTATTAAGAAGAAGGTCGATTTATTCTAGTCTTCTACCAGGTACACTATTCTTTATGTGTCCCTAAGAAAACAAAAGGAAAAGAAAAGAAGACATGGATTTGGACCAATTTGTGTGCATTGGGATTGATTTGTTTTTGTGTATTAGCATTTTTGTTCTGATAATTAGTCGGTTTGTATAGAGATTGAAGGTGTGAATAGTTTGAGTGGCAGTGGTGTGGTGCCAAAGCCCCACCACTAAAAGAGTCCTCGTATAGTGTTCTTTCTTTCCTTTACGATATGGGTTTTGGTTGGTTGGGGTTGGGAAAGATTCTTTTATGGACTCATAAGTCATACAGTAGCTTTTTCTTCTTCCTCTCATTATGGTATTATATGCAACTATTATTTTCAGAATCTCTATGTTGTTGGGGTAACTTGAGGTCAATCTAAATCATATCTATCCATTTGCATACTACATTAATGATTGTATGTAAGCAGAATGTATGTCATGAGCACGGTCCGTTCGTCTGAGTGGCCAGGGCAGACAGTTCCATGTCCCTTTCGTTGTCTTTATTTTTTTTTCATCTAGGTAACGTAATGTCATTAGGTGAAGCAAAAGGAGGCAAATCGAGGAGGCACGATGTTAGGATAGGAGCTTTCAGAGCAATCCTCTCCTTGTGTTTGTTCCCCCCACCAACTCCCCCAATTCACGCCACGGATGCATCCATCAAAGTGGGCCAAGTGGCCTCCTCTCCACGTTGACCATCTTTCACCATTCGATGACCGTTAATCGCGTCTTGTGTCTTTGGTTCTCCACTTTGTCAAATATAATAATCGATTGAAGGATGGGCATCATTATAATGATAATGATTACACTGACCTTAGCTAGGATGATCCCATTTCAATGATCCCTACTCATGGGATGCAGACCATTTAGGTGACATAATTCCAGCTTAAAGTAATATAATATATCCTCCCATGGGAGTCTCAACCCATTATGTATCCTGGTAATGAACAACCTATATACGAATCTTGAAAGGATCCCTTTTTAAATCATGGGGACCGCCCTTGTTACGAAGAGGACGTTATTGGCATCTCCATTACAATCCTAACAAGAGCTTATCCGAATGGGTTGATCAGTATTAATTGAATGGTTCTGTAAACCCTGACTCATTTTCTTCTCACATAAATAAAACAAATCATGATTACTGAGGTTCTTATGCTTATATTTCGTTCGGTCCACGTGTCACTACATGAATAGATCCTCTTTTAATAATTCATTTGTCTCACTCATCTCACAAGTGTATTCTATTATACCTCTCCTCTCAATACTGTTCAATATTCATTTGCTTTGGATAATCTTCAATATTTCTTGAATCTTGTTTTGTTAATAATTCCAACTCATACAAATAATGAAACTTTGGATGTTACTGGTTTGTCTATTTATTTTTATAGGTCATATTATGCCAGCGATTTCGTGAATTCCTCTCCACATATATATATAATTAATTACAAAGAAGCCAAACTATTTATTATATATATATATTATCACATGTGTCTATAGCATACTGTTACATAGCAAGAGGATGAGCATCCATGAAAAAACAAATCAAGGTGGATGGAAGTACGGAGCAGCCATACGCAATGTGTCTAATCCAATGCTATATTGTGAAATTTAATCATCCTTCCTTCTGGTTCTGGTGGATAATATATGATCTTCTTTAAGATAGTATTGAAATAATAGATAGATTCTCCAAATGATAAAGTCGTTGTACGTTGAATTTAGTAATAAAGTGGTTTGCCGAGTCGATCGAATCAGATGCAAACATCGATGCAAATACCTCTTGAAAAAGGACGACCACCATTGGGAAGTGGACTCTTATGATAAGAGTCTTATCAATGAATTATGTGATGACAACAGAGCGTGTCCGAAGAAGGTAAATATAAGGCTGTGGCTTTCTCATCTCTTTCTTCTTCTACCTTAATACTTTATGCCCATATAGGACGAAGCTATGTTGGTCCGAAGAAGGATAATTGCTCCCTTTTATGTAATTTTAGTAAGAAATTTTGTTTTTTTAAAACTTTACTTACCATTCTAATCCTAATTTATTTCGATTGCTCTTTTCTTATTTTTATTTTGGCCAAATTTATTTGGTACTCAAATTTTTGTTCTATAAATTAAATTATTGGCTTTGTCATTGCTTCTCTACAATAGAGCTGATTATGTGGTCAGTTGAAACAAAACAACTCTATTTCTTTAGGATTAATAGTTTCAATGGTCTCATATGTTTGTGTCATGTGATCGGATAGTACCATATATTTTTTCGTGTGGTCAAATGATATGTTATGTTTGAAGATGTTATATGATCCTTCCGTTAGTCAACCGTTAAATTTTTATGTTAAATGGTCCACGCCATCATCATCACCACATCAACATCACGTTACATTTTTACTAAATTTTATATATATATATATATATAAACATTTTTATTAATATATAAAGTTTTTAAAAATATTTTTTTTTTATTTTACAAGCACCACGTCAGCATTCCGTTAGTTAAACTTGACGACAACATTAATTTAGACTAAAGTCTGAAAATATAAAGTACCAAAAAATAACATAAGAGTACTAACCAATCACAATACCTAAATATATGAGATCTATTTTTTTTTTTTATCACAAATATATGAGATCTATGAAACTATTAATCTATTTCTTTACTTATTTTAAATACTCAAACTTAATAATCATCAGTAATTTGAACTAAAAAATTAATATTTTAAAATATAAGTATTATACAAAAAAAAATAAGTGATAATATTGATCAAAACTAACATTAACCCAAAAATATATTATCATAATCCGAAACAGAACCAATTGTTATGGACAAATTTATATATACTGAGATATAAATAGACTACTAAAACTTAATTTTAAATTTCACATGGAATTTAAAATATCTATCACCATTTTTTCTCTGATTATCACGTATTTTGCTGCTTTTTTTTTTTTTGCTTTTTACTAACAATCTTTATAAACAGAAGAATCATATTCATGATAACAAATTTGCTTCATAATTAAAGCGTTAAGATCATGACGGTTGATACCACGATGCACGACGGCGTAATCCGGCAACGGTGATGCTGCATTGGCGGTGGCGAGGAGAGCACTCAGGTCCGGAGTCGAATCAGCGTCTCTGATCAAATCGACGTTCTTCAGCGCGAACTCGTTACCGACGAGTTGACTCAGCACACCCGACTCGGTCACTGAGCTCTTCTTCTTATGCTGCATTGCGGCCCGGACGATCTCCGTCAGCACGGCACTGGCTAGCCGTCGGACGCCGCGTGCACCACCCATGATCATCGCCGAATTGACTGAGTTGTGTCCCTGAGTCTTGTCGGAGCTCTTTTTACTGTGTTTCCCGACGCCGTCAGGTTTCATTAGAAGGTGAACTGACTCAGCGTTGCGGCTCCTGACTCTGCCGAGCGGGTCAGAGAGCACGACGGAGTTCTTGACGTCGACGAGCATTACGTGTTTGAAGTTACGCCGGAGTCGACCCAGTAGAATTGGGTAACACGCCCACCGCCGCAGACTCATTGGAGCGTGGTCCAGAAAACCCGCGAGCGAGTTCTCAGGATCTATCTCAGGCGCATCGAAACTCACGACGGAGCCGTAATTTAGCCGAGTCAACTCAGTACCGCCATCACTGTTATTTCTCCGGTTCTTCTTTCCCCAAATTGTCTCGGTAACTTCCTTTTCTTTCATTTTCGACGATTTTACGAACTGCCTGGCGTCGAAGCTCGACGATGACAGCGGCTTGGAATCGGAGCTTCCATTGAATTCCCGCTCCAGAAGCCTCGAGAATGCGTCGTTTTCTTCTCGAACGACGGAGCTCAAATTAGTCGACGGAGAGCAGAAGATTAACACGAGGTCCGCCTTCGCCGCTGAACCAGAGCGGAAGAGCGCTCGCATGAAGACGCGAACGTCCTCGTCGGTGGTGGTATCCGCCACGTGTCCGACGATGAGGTCGTTCATGGCCCGGGTGCCTCTTCTGTAAAGCGTTCCCATTCCCTGTAGTGCGAATTGGTGCTTCGGTTTGCCACCATGGTCGCCGGAGCTCCAGAAAATCGAAAAATGGAAGGAATTGGATAAAGCGGAGTGACGGCGGCTTTCCGTCTTCGTCTGGGATAAGAACCTTCTGGAAGTGACGGGGAGGTGTGTCTTGGCGGCGGCGGTGGTGGGCTCGAAGGTGGAGAGAGTGAAGACGAGTAGTGTAATGAAGACGATTAGGATGCAGATGGAGATGGTGGACTGGGCTTTGTTGAGGAGACGGGCGGAGTTGGTCCGCCTGTAGGAGGCGGAACTGGTGAGAGACTTGGCAGCGGAGGACGGAGACGACGAAGAAGAAGACGGCGAACGGGAGAGGATCTTGGAAACATGAGAAGTGGTACAAGAGTTGGCGTTGGTGGGAAGGGCTCTATCATCTTCATCCTCGTCGGGGAAGAAGACGAAGAGGAGGCCCATCCGTTCGGCGGCAGAGCTGCTCTTCTGCCGGAGTTTTGGAGAGAGTCCCATTGATCTGGAATCTGTCTAAAAGAGTAAAGCTTGATGCTGCTGTTGAAGGGCGGTGGTTATTGCTGGTGAAATAGAAATACAGTGGCTATGGAGGAATACTGGGAAACTGGCTATGTATACGTGTTATGTATAATTAAATTAGTTATATATATTATATTCTATATAATTTTAAAAATATAATAAATTAGTATCCCGAAAAAATACGATTATTTAATTATATGATACTTAAAAATTTAAAAGTATAATGAATAAAATTATAAAGATAACTCAAAAAATTAGTATATTAAAATAATATTATTTAATGATAATAATATATTCTTTATATAGTAGAAGATTGGAGTCCAAATATTATAAAGTTAATGTAAAACCATGGAAGCAGTTGATTTTGTTATTTATTATTATATTTAATTTTATTAATTAAAATTACATTTTTTATAAGTGAAGAGATAACAATAATACTACTCAATGAGGATTTTTTGTTATTATCTAAATCTATAAATTAATTTCATTCAATTTGTATACAAATAATTAATATTAATAATTCATATGAACTTTAACATAAACATAAATTATGAATTTTAATTAGATCGTGGTAGATGAAAATGGAGGTGGAGGAAAAGTATGGATGTCGTGTTCTTATTTCATCTAACTGCTGAAAGGAAATAACTGAGTCAGACTCGGAATGCGTAACTCGCTCTGACTCACCGCATACTTTTTGGAGGGCTGACCTTAAATCCAAATTACTGCGGAGGCGGATACGGAATAGTCAAACTATAATCATTGCCTAGACTTACTTAGAATTAAGAAATCTCCATTCATATCCGTTTTACTAGGGGAAATGTCCAATTTAAGTCCTTTAACTTATAAATACTTGCTCATTTGGTCCCATTCCTTTATCTAGAGAAAATTAGCCCCAAACTTAAATAAGATGTTCTCTTTTGATCGCTTCATTTAGTTTTAAAAAACATTGACATTATTAAATTGCCACATAATCATTACAATTAGTAAGACACTAATTTGACTGAAAAGCAATGTGGAGTATATGTAATATATTTTTAAAAAATTCTTTACTTGGTTGCTTCTACTATTTGTACTAATTTATTACATAGAAAACGTTTATTTGCTAAACACCTTAATTTATACTAGATAGTAGGAGAAATGGAGAAGTTCGTGGTAGACTGGTAGTACAATGATTTTCCCTCTTAATCTAACCATACGACATAGACAAAAGTATTGGGGTCTGATCGTAATTGTAAAGAGATGATGTACCCAAGGATAAAGTTAAGCGTGCGCCGACAAGTTTAGGGTTAATCTATGGCCCCTATGTCATTCAACTTAAGACGATGTTGAACATGAAGTGATGATGAGATCACGCCATCCTGGCTGGGGCCCATAAATATATGTACATATTGTACAGCATTTATATGATATCTTTCATGTCCAAAATCCTCCGATGAGTCAGCAGGGTAACCGACACATTTGTTTACATTACACAAACCGACCCATGCAAAAAAAAATTGTTTTTACAAAAGTTTAGGATAGGTATTTGAGTGTAATTTGATTGACTAGTTGATCAATATGATCATAGTATTTTATTAAATAATTCAGGAGGGTGCGGAGTGCACGCTTGTTTAAGTATATTATGATTCAATGTATCGGAAATTCATCAGTTGCTTAGAGACGAGCAATGGGGGTTAAAGGGTGCAGCGCCCCTGTGCTGGGTCCCAGGTGCGGGATCCCCTGGCTGGGGCTGAGTTTGAATTTTTGAAATTAATGACTTTACATTTTAACATCAAAATTTCCGATTTTTGGACACTTGCTTTGGAGCCAAGTTTAGGCCGAAATAGGGGTTTATTTGCTTTGGAGCCAAGTTTTGAAATGAATAGGCATTCGTTTAGGTCGAAAGGTTCCTATGGTTTCCAAAGGGTGTGATGTCCCTTCCAAAGAGTGTGGTGTCTATTCCCAAGGATGTGGTGTATCTTCCAAAGGGTGTAGCAAACACTATAAATTGGTCATAGGGGAAGTCTGGAAACTTTATCTCAAACATTCACATTCCTTCTCAAGTTCTAATTCAGACATATTCTGATTTTATCCGATTGAAAGATTGGGTGCCACCAAATTGTTTCAATTTGAAAGTGTCGTCACGACTTCATATCAATTCAATAAACTCCATCGAAAGTTCAACAGTTTATTACACAAAAAATTATATTATCCATCTTAAATTGTATGATATGATAAATCCTATGCACCTTCAATATTGTAATGTGATTTCGCCAAAAGCAAATATATAATGTGATTGACAATTTCTGACACAACACGACACGGTCTACTTTAAAGCGTACATGAGTTTAACATTAACACATTTTGTGTCTAAACACTTCTGATATGTAGATATATGTATAAACACAATTATACACGATTAACTAATTGTGTCCAATCATGTTGTATATACATGTGATACGTTTAGACATACGATTAACTAATTGTGTCGTGTATACATTTGACATGTTTAGACACATTTAAGTAAAATAATATTGAAATACCCACATACTTTTTAACATTGAACTTTGAAGACATTCTTTGTATGTATGGATTTGTGTTATGAAAAATATGTGAAATAACTTGTAAATTAGTGAATTTCGTATCTAATCGTGTCGTGTCTAATCGTGTCGTGTTGTATACCTAACATGTTTTTAGATTTTTTGTTGTTTATGAAAATTAATTGTGTCACGTGTGATCTAGTTAATCGTATCGTGTTTATTTTTTAAGTTTTGAAACACGTTTAAGACTCATCAATTTAGACACGTTTAAAACTTATCAGTTGAGACACCACACGATTGACACCCCTATTTATATACTTTGTAAAATATAAAACAAGACTACAAAACCACATAAATACTTATTGTGAAATCATTTTTTTTACAAAGTGCGATAATTCCGACTGACGAGGATTTCCACACAATTTTTTGGGTACGATACTACTAAGTGTATAATCTGGCATTGTCGGGTAACATTAATTGAAACTGATACCCAGACACCCAGTTGTAACTGTAAACAGTACAACAAATGTGGGGACATAGTTGGTTTTTCCACCTATATTTACTTTTTTAAAATACAATAAAACAGTTGAATAGAAGGTTCCATGAAATTGATAGCACGTGGCAATTAATATCTGCTCGACTTCAATTGTCTTGGCTGCTGCGTGTAAATTTTTATAATAATATACGAAAATGTAAAAAAGATAAATTATATGTAAAGGTATAAATGATGAACTTAGCGTAACACAATATAAATATATATATATAAAAATTATATATTATGTTTATATCAAGTGTAAAATGAAAATCCTCTCCACTGACTCACTGAGGACTGTATAGACAATAATAGAGGGATTCGTTCATTTTTTAGGCCCATTGTCATCATATCAACATATCCAGTTTTCAGCCCAGACGTGAAGGTCAAATTCGTCAATTAATGCGATCCCATTTATCCAAAGCTCTCTGTGCCGTCGTTACCGCCATCGTTACCGCCAAATGGCCGGTACCATATCGAGTCAAGTTGCCCACCCGCTTCTGCTTCAACGATTGACGCTCGAGCCAGCTCAGCTGAGCTCCCAGAGGACTCGCCGTAGCACCCGCGTACTCAGCAAGAAATCGAGTAACGATGCCGCGTTGGAGGAGACCAAATCCGGGTATGTCGATTACGACAAGGGACAGCATGCGGTTTCGACTCAGATTAGCGGTTTCAGGAAGGACGATATTCCCCGAAGGTACCGCCTCCGTGTGGAGGCCGACCGGTTCCAGATGGATTGGAGCGTGTCGGAGGTGGTCCAGAAGGTACTGGAGCTGAAGCGTTGGGAGGATATTAATGGTGTGCTGAACAGATGGGTTGGTCGATTTGCCAGAAAGAACTTTCCTCTTCTGATCAAGGTACTTCAGTCTAATTTGTTTTTGGTATATGATTGCGCATAAGGACTGTGGACGAACCTGCCTACAATTTTCATTTTGCTTCAAAATCCGTACCCTTTATACTACGGTTTGGTTGTCGATGACATTTGTGCGTTTAGCTGCCTGGAATTCTCACTCCAATTAACTCAAGTATGGTTTTTAGGTGAATGAGACAATAGTTTATAGTGATGCCGTGGGCAAATGGAAGAGCATTAGTATCAACTTTCCTAGTTTTTAGAGTATTTATGTAGTTAATACGTGATTGCGTTTCTTTGAATTTCTACAGGAGATAACCAACAGAGGTTCAATCGAACACAGTATTGAAGTTTTTAATTGGATGAAGATTCAAAAGAACTACTGTGCTCGCAAAGAAATCTATAATATGATGATAAGATTGCATGTCAGGCATAATCGAATTGACCAGGCTCGTGGTTTGTTCTTTGAGATGCAGAAGTGGAGGTATGGATTTTGCATGGAATTCAGTAATATATACACTTGTGCAGGATTTTGGATGTGCTATGACTTAACATTTATTCATGACCTGGATTGTGCTTTAATAATTCGTAGAATATTACGTACCAACTGTAGTAGGAATGGTTATTGTATCTCTATTTGGAGCAACCACTGATAGAACATCCTTCTTTTCTCTTCAAATCTGCAATCTTCTTTCATCCCATTTCATACTGTTTATTGAACCTGATATTCTTCATTTTGATTTTAGTTCCTCTTGTTAAAACTTTAGTTTGTTTGATTGTTTGAAAGCCCTGCCTCAAATTTGTGTATCTTTGTAGGTGCAAACCTGATGCTGAAACATACAATGCTCTTATTAATGCACATGGTCGGATTGGTCAGTGCCGTTGGGCTATGAATATCATGGATGACATGCTTCGTAATGCTGTGTGTACTTGTCTTCTTCTTTCCGGTCTCGTTCTTGTTATAGTTTGATGCATAATTCCTGAATATCTGGTTTCCTTTGCTTTTGTTTTGGTGCTATTTGCATGCCTCGGGAACTAACCAATTCCACAATGTCCCCCTTTTATTTTGCAGATTGCTCCTAGTCGGTCAACATATAACAATTTGATTAATGCTTGTGGATCTAGTGGAAATTGGAGGGAAGCTCTGAAGGTGTCCAAGAAAATGACAGACAATGGTGTTGGTCCTGATCTCGTCACTCACAACATAATTTTATCTGCCTACAAGAGCGGATCTCAGTTCTCTAAAGCTTTATCTTACTTTGAACTGATGAAGGGAACAAATATTCGCCCTGATACTACTACCCTTAACATTGTTATACATTGTCTAGCCAAGCTTGAACAATTTGGTAAAGCCATTGATCTATTCAACTCCATGAGGACGAAGAAATCAGAATGCCCTCCTGATATTGTAACATTCACTAGCATCCTCAAAGTGTATTCAACGATTGGTCAGATTGAGAGCTGCAGGACTGTTTTCAATACAATGATTGCAGAAGGCATTAAACCAAACATTGTCTCTTACAATGCACTGGTAGGTGCATATTCTGCACATGCAATGAGCAAAGAGGCACTCTCTGTGTTTAATGAGATAAAGCGAAATGGTCTTCAGCCAGACGTTGTGTCATATACTTCTCTGCTTAATGCTTATGGAAGGTCACAACAACCGAAGAGGGCAAAGGATGTATTTGAGATGATGAAAAGAAACAAACAGAAGCCAAATATTGTAACATACAATGCACTTATAGATGCTTATGGATCTAACAGCTTGCTAGCTGAAGCTGTTGATGTATTGCGTGAAATGGAAGAAGAAGGTATACAACCAAACATTGTCTCCATATCCACCCTCCTTGCCGCATGTGGTCGCTCTAGCCAAAAAGTAAAGATTGATGCCGTGCTTTCAGCAGCAGATATGCGGGGGATAGAGTTAAATACAGTTGCTTATAATTCTGCAATTGGCAGCTATCTTAATGTTGGTGATTTTGAGAAAGCATTGCAGCTGTATAAATCTATGAAAAAAAAGAGAAAACAACCTGATTCCATTACCTTCACTGTATTAATAAGTGGCTGCTGTAAGATATTAAAATATGACGAAGCACTTGAATTTCTTGATGAAATGGTGACCGCTAAAGTTCCTTTTACTAAGGAGGTATATTCATCAGCAATCTGTGTCTATAGCAAGCAGGCAAGTGACTGAGAAGAGAAAGCATAACGCGTAGGATCTTATTGTGTAATTAATTTGACAAAAAATCATCTTTTTATTTCAGGGTAAAATCGCGGAAGCAGAATCCATGTTTAGTGCCATGAAAATTGCTGGTTGTTCACCAGATGTTGTCACTTATACCACAATGCTCCATGCTTACAGTGCTTCTGGTAACAGTTGAATTCTTCCTGCCTACATGAAACTTAGGGCAAATTTCTGATCATATTTCTTTTGTGTTTAAATTTTCTTAAATATTTGATTCCAGAGAATTGGCAAAAGTCTTGTTTATTGTACGAAGAGATGAATTCGAACCAAATTGTTCCAGACTCTATTGCATGCTCAGCGCTCATGAGATCTTTCAATAGAAGAGGAGAACCATCCAAGGTTCTGGCTCTAGCAGAATTGATGAGAGAAAAAGATATTACTTTTACAGATGCTACTTTCTTTGAAATAGTGTCCGCTTGCAGTATGTAAGCTCCGAGTTTGATTTTCCATTTTAAATATACCTTGGAAAAGTTTCATCCATATATTAGCTGCAATTTTTCTAGTAAAGGTAATATTTCTGTTTTTCTTCTTTCTGTAGCAAAATCTGATACCTAGTTTTTTGTTAAGCTTAAGGGATTGGAAAACAGCAACTGATGTCCTTGGCTTAATGGAGCCCTCACTTTCTACTGCATCCGTTGGTCTACTGAATCATCTTCTGCATTTTTTTGGGAAAAGTGGCAAAACTGAGATAATGATGAAGGTAAATAATAAGGTGTTTCCCTCTTCTTTTAGTTGTAGTGTATGTTTACATGTATGGAAGCTCAAATCCTATATCAATCACTAAATGTGATCCTTATTTGTACGTACAACTTGAAAATATGAATGATTGTCTAAATATGGCCACCAATTAACTTTGTTTTTTTTGTAAACTTAGTTGTTTTACAAGATAGTGGCATCTGGTGCTGAGGTCAACTTCATTACCTACTCACTTCTGCTTAAGAATCTTCTGGCCCATGGGAATTGGAGAAAATATATTGAGGTAACTTATCAAGTAACCACCTTAATACCCCCTCCCCCCTCCCTGTTGCTGGTCTCACTTTTACCAACATGTGGATGGGTTTATCACTACAATACGTAAATAAAGTGCAGTATTATTTGCGTACAGGTGCTACAATGGATGAAGGATTCAGGTATTCAACCTTCACAGGGAATGTACCATGACCTAAACTCTTTTGCTCAAACAAATGCTGGAGTTGAACATGCAGCTATTATCAACCAGCGAGTTGGTGAGGATAGACTTGATCTCCGCTTGTTTGCAACCATCTATTAATAATATTTTTTGAAAGATGTCATATGCATATATTGTTTTACAGAGGAGTTGAGATTGAAACGTGGCGATGAAATATTGGTATAATCCCATTGACACGTGGTGCGTGCCTGCGTGGTGAAAAAGGTTTTGCTGAGTGAGACAGACACCTTCTCTGTGTCAAGGCCACTTAAATATAAACAGCATCCTGATGTAGCTCGCTTACTTACACGATAGTGTCATATGTGGAAGCCACAAAGCAATATCACCGAAATATTGACAAGGTCAGTGAATATTTGATTGCACATAGTTAATGTTTGCTTCCATTCTCAAAGCTTGTATTTCAAATTGCAATCGACTGGATGCCTTATACCGTCTCTCTCATAATATTGATAGGTTGCAGCCAAACAAATGATTTTGATGAAAGATACTTGGAATGAAGAGATGCAATTGGGATATTCACTTAGGATGATGATTGAAGCTATGGTATGGCTATTGATCTCCTTATAAGTAATGTGTCTTCTTATATATACGGATTGCAATAAGAAATTGTTATGGACGGATTACTTTTGAGGAGATTTTGATGATCCTTTTTGATTGGATGTTGAGGATAATGGTTGGGACAAATTGCTGCAAAGGTTAATCATTTGTCCATATCATGATGGAAGGTTGCATTGCATGGGTCCTAATAGTTGGGAGTTGGGACAAATTGCTGAAAAGGTTAATCGTTTGTCAAGAATTTTCAATGTAGACTGGACACACCATCATTAGTTAAACAACTTTTGATAAAAGCCTTCTTTTCTTAGTAGTTAATGGTTCCACTGTTATTTTTCATTAATATATTTGTCTAAATATATGCATACTACTATATGATATGATTGGCCATCTTAGAGCATCCAATGTCCACTCCTATTTATCATATATACTTGAGGTCATTTACAAATTCTCTTTTAATATGTAATAATAATATTTTTGCAGTATTTGAAACTGAGGTATGTAGTAGATTGATAATATGTATTTATACACTGAGAAGCGCCAATTTCTTTGAATTAATCTAAACACTAAATATTAGTTAAATTTGTGACAACTTTGTATGTTTTTTCCTCGTAATTTTTAGAGTTTAAAATATAAAGTTTTTTCAATTAAAAAAGGAGGCGGCAATAGGCGTTAGAGTCCACGTGGTGATCAGAGTAGTTATTTTTGGCAAGTCATCGGAGTCTTCCAAAACACATATAAATTACATCGATGCCCTCAATCATATCATAGCCGTTGGAACTTTTTGCAGACGTTGTAGCTACCGACACGTGCTCCTTCTCATACCAAATAAGGGTATTTATGTAATTTCACGCTTTCAACCTTCTCCATTCTTCCGTCTTCCCTCTCTCACAGTAGCTTGTGTTCTCCTCCGCGGTGAATCAAAACATCACCGGAGCTAACAACGCAATACAGACCTGCGCTCTCTTCTCCTTCTTCTAAAGCTCTTATAGTCACACCTATTGATAGGATTAGGGATCTTGATTAGGCGATGGCTTCGTCGTCCTCTGAGCTGGGAATGAAATCCGAAGGCAGCGGCGGCGGAGTTGAAGCGATGGCGACTCCTGATCAGCTGCAGCTGTACAGAGGCTTGAAGAAGGCGAAGAAAGAGAGAGGATGTACCGCTAAGGAGCGCATCAGCAAGATGCTTCCCTGTGCTGCTGGTAAACGTAGCTCAATTTACAGAGGAGTCACCAGGTACTTAACGTCGTCGGAAAATCCACAGAAACAACTTGCTTTAGATAATCAACCGTTAGTTAGTTAGTTCATTCTATTTTAAATTTCTTGTTATTATACAGTGGTCGTTCATCGTTTGAACTTGGAAGCTCCTTGATCCTCCGCACTCTGCACTGTAACTGCATTTTAGTTAGTATCATCTCTTACCTGTATGTTATGAAATCCGTTTGAGGCACCATCTAGCTTAATCTCAATTAGTGGGATGAGTATACTCGCTAGTTAGAGTAGAGACCATCTTGATTGATGCTCAGGTCTTCCTGCATCATTGATTACAGAAGGAAGTTCCAAGATGTTGTATGTTGGTTAAACATGGTTGAAGTAGAAGAACAACCATCATACTATGGTTTGGAAATGCTAGCTGCTTAATTTAATAGATCATCTATCTGCCCCAGTCATCCGGTTGCAATATTGGGAAAAAAATCTATATATGGAATCAATAATAAACATGACGAGCAACATTGAAAAATCTTACTTGGGATGGTTGAGCAATGCTTCTTTCATTGTCATAGAATCGGTATGTCTGATTGTAATCTTTGTGGAATTTAGGCATAGATGGACTGGTCGGTACCATCATACTATGGTTTGGAAATGCTAGCTGCTTAATTTAATAGATCATCTATCTGCCCCAGTCATCCGGTTGCAATATTGGGAAAAAAATCTATATATGGAATCAATAATAAACATGACGAGCAACATTGAAAAATCTTACTTGGGATGGTTGAGCAATGCTTCTTTCATTGTCATAGAATCGGTATGTCTGATTGTAATCTTTGTGGAATTTAGGCATAGATGGACTGGTCGGTACCATCATACTATGGTTTGGAAATGCTAGCTGCTTAATTTAATAGATCATCTATCTGCCCCAGTCATCCGGTTGCAATATTGGGAAAAAAATCTATATATGGAATCAATAATAAACATGACGAGCAACATTGAAAAATCTTACTTGGGATGGTTGAGCAATGCTTCTTTCATTGTCATAGAATCGGTATGTCTGATTGTAATCTTTGTGGAATTTAGGCATAGATGGACTGGTCGGTACGAAGCTCATCTGTGGGACAAGAGTACTTGGAACCAGAACCAGAACAAGAAGGGAAAGCAAGGTCTTTTTTTTTTTCTGATGCTGCAACTTTTATGGAACCTAAGTTGTTTTCTTTCCCAGCAACTAGCATTTGATTTTTTCCATGATTGCTGACGCTCGAATTTTGTTATTGATGTGCATGGAAACATACGGGACATGAATTTTACCAGTTTATCTGGGTAAGTATGGTAACTTCATCTTCCTTTTGGCCTGTGTGCAGGTCTAGTATCTAATTGTAATTTTGGTAAAAATATGCAGGTGCATATGATGAGGAGGAGGCTGCTGCAAGAGCTTACGATCTTGCTGCCTTAAAGTATTGGGGACCTGGAACACTCATCAATTTCCCAGTGATAATCACCATCCTAAACCTTTTTCACTTTTGTATCATATATGTTCCGAAGTTTTTTGTTTTTTTTTTTCTTTTTCTGAAGTAGGTGCTCATATACTGAAATAGAATCTCTCCTTTGAAGTTATAACTTCTCTTTTCTGTTTTTTTTTTTTTTTTTATAATTTTTTTTTTTTTTATATTATATATGAATTATGCTATTTCCTGGAACTTAAGTATGATAAATGTCGTGCAGGTCACTGATTACAGTAGAGATCTTGAGGAGATGCAAAATCTCTCAAGAGAGGAGTATCTAGCGTCTCTACGGAGGTATTAAGAAAATTTCAGATATTTTGCCATTACACTAAAGTTTGTGTTTGCTGTTAGTATTGATCGTTGATATCTTGTGGTCTGTTGTTGCAGAAAGAGCAGTGGTTTTTCTAGAGGAATTTCAAAGTATCGAGGGCTCTCCAGGTTTCTAAACCTTTTATTTTTCTTTTGCATCAGTTACTCATACTTTCATAGAATAAACTAATGGCCTTAAAATCAATTATATCATCCTAAAAGAATTTGCTGCTAATCTTTGTTCATTGACTGTTGAGATTGTTATCTGGGTAAACCTTAAAAAAGTACTTGGTCTTCATTAGTCTTTGCAGTAGTTTCTTCGACTATAAGTTGATCTATACTGATTCTCTCTCTGTCGTTTTATGCATTAGCCGATGGGATTCATCGTTTGGCCGAATTGGTGGACCAGAATATTTCAACAGCATGCAGTACGGTGAGTAATAAAAATGACGCTTGAAGAACAGTTCTATATTATCAGTACCAGTATTTAACTTATCGGTTCACCAATTCTGAAAAAGGTGGCAGTGAAGACCCAGCAGCAATAGACAGCAGCTTCGGTGCAAGCTTTTGCCTTGATAGGAAGATCGATTTAACAAGTTACATCAAATGGTGGGGATCCAACAGAAGTAAATCATACGAAGACACAAAATATGGTTCTTCTGAAGACGTTGCAAGTGAGCTTAGACCATCTGAATGGGCAGCTGCGTACACAGAACCGTACCAAATGCCCCGTTTGGGCATGTACCATGAGAAGAAAAAGCAAAAGGGATCATCAGTCTCTTCCCTTAGCATCCTATCACAGTCTGCTTCCTTCAAGAACTTGCAAGAAAAGGCTTTGAAAAGGCAAGAAAACACCGATAAAGAAAACAACGAGAATGAAAACAAGAACACAGTTAACAAAACACAAGAGTATGGAAAGGCAGTTGAGAAGCCCGCAAGCCATGATGGGGTTCAAGTTGGAGTCAGTGGAGGATTGTGTGTTCAAAGAAACTCCTATCCGTTAACTTCCTTCTTGAACGCACCACTGCTAACCAGTTACAATACTATTGACCCACTAGTGGATCCTGTTCTTTGGACGTCTCTTCTTCCTGGGATTCCTCCTCCTGGGATTCCTCGTGCAACCGAGGTTTGTATATTTAGTATTTCACATTAAATTATCTTACTTGATTCTTATAATGGTAAATGTTTTGTCCAGGTTCCAAAGTCGGAGACCACTTCTACGTATACTTTCATTCAGCCGCAAGAATGAGAATTTTCATATAGAAATGGCGATATCCCCAAAACATTGCAGGTGAAATGAAAGAACATAAGAGTCTCAACCCAGCTCTTATGGAACGTGAGCTTATCTATCCTCTGAAGCATATATCAGCACTTGCCGTGAATTGCATGAACATAACACAAATCTGTAAACTATATATCTATACACGAATGCACGTTATTGGGCACACAGGAAAGAAGAGTTGTAGGTAATATTTAGGTGTTTTGTCAAATGGAGAACATACGTATCGTTAGTCTTATCTTTGCACAAACAAGCACGAGATTCTTGAGATGTTTTTGTTCGCTGGATGTATTTTGCTTTGCCCCCAATTCATGAAGCAATTCATAGACTCAGAAATTGATTTACATACAGAAAAAGTTGGAACTTTTCCAATACAAAACCATAAAAGAGCAGCATGGATGGTGCTAGAAACTAGAAGAGCTGACCTCCATGTGTATGAGAAGAGAACTTTTAACAGAGAATAAAAAAGCATATGGCAGTAGTACTACCTGAAGGTACAATGGAAAAGCCCAAGAAAGCACATTTCATTGCTAAGCACAATCTGGCAAAAAACACATACCACCATTCATCTGGATACAGGGAGATGACAAGAACAAACTAACATGATTTTTCTTTGGCTCACGACAAATAATGGTACAGATTAACAATACAAAATTCCAGGATGGCAGAAAACATCCACGTGTTTCTCTCCAGCAGGTAGGGGTAGGTTGGTTATTGTTTGACTGCAAATCAAACGTAACATTCATGTCTGTCTCCAAGTGTAGCTCCAATGAAGAAAGGGTTAATGTCGGTGGTTTCTAGTCAACAGCAGGTCTTTTGTACTTCTAGAGAAGTGATGATGCAAGTCATACACGGGTTTCATTCGGTCAATTAAATCGAAGGTGTGGTGCTTCATACTCTGGGAATCTAAAAGTGTCTGAAATAACTCATTGCAGATTCTTCGTTTCAATTGGAAACCTTTCTCCAGAGTGTAGAAGAAAACCTGCACTGCCAAATCCAGATTTCCTGCTTCCATGGTGGCTCGGATCAAATAAGTGCAACTTGCAGCGGACATGGTGACATTGAAGTCCTTGAGGATCGAGAAAATTCCAAAGGAGTCCTTGACCCTGCCAGCCTGGCACATCCCTACAAGCAAGATGTTGTAGAACCCTATGTCGGAGTGGTCCACAGCCAAATCCAACTTGATGATCGCACGAATAGCATTCCCGACTTCTCCTTTTGCGAAACTTTCTTCTGCTAAATTGACTAATTCATGGTGGTCGTGATCTTGAAGAAGAGGGAGATCCTTGAGAAACTTTAACCACAAGCTAAAGGCAAAAGACACCTTGTTTTTCCTGCAAGACCATGTCATGGCGGATTTATAAGCTGCAGAGGTTGGAGAACAACCACTCCCCACCATCATATCCAAGACCTTAAATGCAGCCTCTTCGTCATTAGCCCTGAAAAACCCATCTATGAGAGTTCCATATGTGACAGAATCTGGTGTGAGCCCTCTCATACGGAGCTCCCTGAAGAGCTTACATGCAGCATCAGTGTTGCCTGCCTTGCAAAACCCATTCATCAGAGTATTGTAAGTTGTAATGTCTGGGACGGTACTGAGTTTCATCAGAAGCTTATAAGCTTTAAAATATAAACCCGCATCACAATACTGCTCAACCATTAGTTTGAGACTGTCGGAGTCAGGGTGAGGGACCATACTAGAGCCTTGAGAGAGCAGAAGGAATACTGAAGGGTTCTTCCCTATTTCCATCTTGGAGAACAATTTGCGTGCCTCTTCAAATTTCCTGGAGTTACAGAGCCCGTGCATTAAGCTATTGAAAGTAACAACTGCCGGAAGGCAGCCCTTCTCTTCCATCTCCTTGAATATGTTCTCTGCAGAAGTCACCAACCCGTTTCTGCATAGGCTGCAGATAAGTATTGTATATGTATGGGCATTGGCAGAGCAATTGTCAGACCGTGCAATATCGACCTTAAGAGAATGAGCCTTTTTAAGCAAACCGGCGTCACAATACCCTTTTATAAGAGCATTGTAACAATAAGTGTTTGGAAGTATTCCTCGATCAGTCATCTCATTTAGGATGCTACATGCCTCATCAAACCTGTGAGACTCTGCATAGCCCCGGATCATTATGCCGTAGAGTACAATGTCAGGCTTACTAACCTTGAGCAGCTTTTCATACCATTTTACTGCTTCGTCGTATCTCTTAAGACTAAATAGCCCATCGATCACACAGCTGTATCCCTTCAATCCAACAGCATACCCCTCTTTTACAAAAACTTGAAGGAGAACTAGAGCCTCATCAACTTTGCCTCCTTTACAAGATCCACTAAGCATGCCATTCCAAGTAACCAAACTGGGTCTACATCCATTCTTTCTCATTGTATCAACAACCTTAAGCGCATTGCTAATGTTCTTACTCTGACATAACCCAATGATGACTGAAGTATAAGCAAACACATTTGGAGATACGCCTGCCATGAGCATTTCATCAAACACCTTTATCGCATTGTTTATTTGACCACCTCTGCGGAACCCATCTATCAGTGTGACGTAAGTGTCGCAATTGGGCAAACAATCAGATTTCTTCATCTTACTGTACACTGCTAGAGCCAACAAAAATAGTTCCTTTTGCAAAATCACGACCAACAACTTATTGTAAGTATGCACGTTGGGGCTACAATCAAAATCCTTCAATTTCCCAAACGTCTCAACAGCTTTCTCATGCATCCCCAACTTCGAATAACCTTCAATCAACAGCTGAAAAGCACAGCAACTTACCTCAGCCTCACTTTTCTTAATCTCCTCAAGCGTGCCCCAGAAGCGATCAAGCTCTGCCCCATTGTCCTTCAAAAGCACGTCAAGTACCGAATTGTAGCACTCCCAGTGACGGAGGCGGTCATGCCTCATTGTCCATGTGAAGAACCGAAGCCCTAACTGGGGATTCGGCTTTGAAATCTGATCCTGGACAATGGATTTGATGATTTCCGGAGAGAGGCGTGGTTCTACGCTTTCTAGAGCTCGCTCAACTGGGCCGTAGGCCTCGAGGAGGTTGCGCACTTCATCGGTAATGGCAACTTTCCTTATGCGCGGACAGAAGCTAGTGAGGAGGCGTTGGATAGAAGATTTCATGGCAGTAACGAATCGGCATAGGGGCTAACCGTTGACTTCTTCATCGAAGGATGGAGGTAGGCGTGCGGCCACCGCAGTGGTAATAGTGGTGGCAGCGTGACTGCACTTCGTTTGAGAATCTTTGTTTGGTCCGAAAGGGAAATGCTCGAAATATTTTTAGTTAAGCAGTTTAGTCCTTGTAAATATATTTATTTGTATCTAGTCTATGTAGTCTTATTACTGCAGGAGGAAGTGCTACGGGTTCTCATCGGATCACACCAATCGGATTCTCACGGGCTGTGCTACGAGTGAGGAAGTAAGGAAGGCGTGTTTTCAAATGGGAGGATCACGGGCACCAGGTCCAGACGGGTTCTCTGGCTCCTTTTTCCAGAAGAGCTGGGGTACAATCGGTTCGGACTTGCTCACTTTTGTCAATGCATTCCTCCAGACAGGTATCATGCCACCCTCTCTAAATGCCACTGATATTACTTTAATCCCGAAATTACCCAATCCCGTGAGCGCCTCTGATTTCAGACCTATTAGCTTATGCAATTTCAGATATAAAATTATTTCAAAGGTTTTGGCAAATAGGCTTAAAACCTACTTGCCAGAACTTATTACACCGTTCCAAAGTGCATTTGTGTCAGGCAGGCGCATTCAGGATATCATCATCATCGCTCATGAAATGTTCCAATACCTGAAGACGCGCGGGAAACTAAGAGGTATTCCGATCGGAGTACGCTCTCAAAATTGACATGCAAAAGGCCTATGACCGAATCGAATGGGACTTTCTTCTCGAGGGGCTTAGGAGGAGAGGTTTCTCGGACACGTGGGTACGTTGGATCGAGGCTTGCATTTCAACGGTATCATATCGGATCATCGTCAACGGATCGCAAACGGGCCACATTACCCCCTCGAGGGGCCTTCGACAGGGTGACCCTCTATCCCCCTACTTGTTTATCTTGGTTGCTGATATACTGTCAAGAATGCTTGATAACCAGGTTGGACAAGGAGTCCTTAGGGGAATCAGACCAAAACGGGGCTGTCCCGAGATACAACACATTTTCTTCGCGGATGACTCGCTGTTGTTCCTTAAGGGGTCTCGGGATGAAGCCTTAGCTCTCAAAACATCCTTGGAGGAATACTGCTCAGTGTCGGGTCAAAAGATCAACTACTCAAAATCGACTCTTTTCTTCAATTCGGTCGCGGATGAGGGGCACAAGAGTGACATTTCGGCGATCTTTGGGGTTGCCCAGTCTATAAACCCGGGGTTCTACTTGGGCTTGCCTACTGTCTGGGGCAGGTCTAAGAAGGACGCGCTATCATACCTATTGGAAAGGGTCCGTGATAAGATTCAGAACTGGAAATCGAAAATGCTCAATCAAGCGGGTAAGGAGGTCCTGATAAAGGCGGTCCTCACATCAATCCCCACCTATGTCATGCATGTCTTCAAGCTTCCATCTACGTGGTGCGCGGAGGTCAATAGATTAATAGCCCGTTTCTGGTGGGGGTCAAGTGAGGGCAACAAACGTATCCACTGGAAGAGGTGGGAAATTATGACTATTCCCAAATCGAGTGGAGGGTACGGGTTCCGGGAAATGCAAGCTTTCAACCGGGCAATTCTCGCGAACATGGCACATCGTATTACCAAGGAACCGGATGCGCTATGGGTTCGTGTATTAAAAGGTGTGTACTTTCCTAATACCTCCTTTTTACATGCGGTTAAAGGTAATAGGCCGTCTTGGGCGTGGATGAGTATGCTTGAGGGGAGGGATATAATCAAGGAAGATGGTGTTTGGGGTCTTGGGAATGGATCGGACATCAGGCCGTTTCTTGACCCGTGGGTCCCAAACCAGCCGAACCTCAGGATCAGACCTGCTAACACTCGGCAACCCCTATCTGCTACGGTTGAGGAGTGGGTGAATCAGACAGACTGAACTTGGCACGAGGACTTAATCAGGCAGCATGTTCTCGCTTCGGACGTTGGTGCGGTTTTGGATGTGGCCATCCCCTCACAGCCACATGTCGACATTCTTCGATGGCCACACTCACGTTCGGGCGACATTTCTGTCAAAACGGCTTATCACTGTATCCATAACAAGTCAGCGGCACCGAACCTCGACTTGAACCACCAGCCGACACCAGACCTTCCGGGGGTTTGGTCAGCCATTTGGCACGCGGGGGTATGGCCGAAGATTAGGGCTTTCGCCTGGAAGCTGGCAGCGAGATCCCTTCCCACAGGTGGCAGCCTTGTGAGGAGAGGGGTCCCCGTATCACCCCTATGTTTGACATGCGGACGGGAGGACTCGACCGAGCATGCAGTTTTCGGGTGTCCATGGATGCACCAGGTATGGTTGAGACATTTGAACCTTGCTGCTTTGAACTTGGCCTTACTTTCTTTGGACGATTGGCTCGTTTGGGCAACAAATGGAAACCAGCCGCGACGCCACAATGAGGTGCACTCTTGGTCGCGCCTGATGATCGTGGCATGGGTTGTGTGGAAGGCCCGGTGTAAACTACTGTTCGAAGGCAAACCCCCGGTGGTGGATCGGATCCTATGGGAAATCGACAAGCTCGTGTTTGAAATGTTGAAACCGCCGAGCACTAATGGTCGACAGCAACATATACGCATAGGGTGGTCTCGACCGCAAAGAGGAACTATCAAGATTAACTGCGACGCCTCGTGGGCTAGGACCACGGGCCAAGGTGGAGTGGCGGTCATTGCGAGGGACGATGTGGGCTGTGTAGTTGGGGGAATTTCGTTCCAAAAGGCGGGGGTCTTGCCCTTCGGGCTGGGTGCTATCACCCCCGACCCCTCTGCTGTCTTTACTTGTATTAGATGATCATTTGTACCCGAACTCATTTCTGATTACGAATTAATATATGTCGATTGTTTTGGCCAAAAAAAAATTACTGCAGAAGGTGGGGACAAACTAATAGTCTTGGGTAGAGTATCAAAACGGGTCATGGGTCGATCCACACATGGGTCGTGTCAAACACCCTTTAACCCAAACCTGACCCATGGGTTGATGGGTCAACCCACGGGGTCAACCCACGGGTTAGAATGGCCCTTCATGAATATTAAGACTTGGATCAGGCTGACTTGTTCAACCTCCATAACCCGCAGGTCAGTCTGACCCATTCGACACACTAATACATAAAAAACTAGAAACAAACTGACTCGTGAGTCAAGACTACTGACCGATGGGTCAAGACTAATTACTCATGGGTTAGAATTATATATATTTAATAGGGAAAAGTCTGAAAATAGTCCATCATGTTTGCAAAAAATAGTTTTCGGTGTAACTTGTTTTTTAGTGATAGTTAATGGTTCAATACGTTTGAAAATGATGGTAATTGGTACCTCCGTGACTTTTCTGTTAAAAAATCCCGTTAAATTTTTTTCATATTTGCAAAATTAACAAAATATTTTTCTAAATGTTACAATAACACCCTACAAACTTACACTAATGTTTCAAACAAGTTCTGACTCGATTCGAGCCACATCGGGGCCTAGCCAGGGTCCGAACCCCAACCACGTCACCCAACCCTGGAGACCTAGTCTGGCTCAGAACCCCGACCAAGTCGTCCAACCATAGGTACATGGTCTAGGTTCAGACCCAGGTCATAGGCCCCTCGATTGTGGCTCAATTGGAGCCCCAATCGGGGGTCCTATGGTCTTGGTTCGAACTCATACCAGGTCCTCATGGTTGGGTGACCTAGTCTGGGTTTGGATCCTGGTTAGGGGATCCCCTGTGTGGCTCGAATCAAGTCGAGACTTGTTTGAAACATTAGTGTAAGTTTGTAGGGTTTAAGTGTAACATTTATAAAAATAGTTGGTTAATTTTGTAAATATAAAAAATATTTAACAGAATAGTAACAGAGGTACCAATTACCATCATTTTCACACATGTTGTACCAAAAACAATCGTTTGGGTTGAAAAAACATTTTCGTCAAACATATTGTACCATTTTCAAGATGGGGCATAGGTTGACCCATGAGTCAAGACTAGTGACACAAACTTGACGCGTATTTTCATGGGTCATTCATGACTCGTGCCAAAATAACACGTGTGTCAAAAAGTTTAACTCAAACACGACCCATGACTGAGTCAACACACCTCATTTTGAACTTGCGTTGCCAAAACTTATCTCAGTTTAAATGGTATAAAGATGTTTTTATTTCTAAAGTCTTAACTAGACAAGACTGTGGAAGTGAATTTTGGAAGGAAAAATTCCTTTCTGGCTTACCCTCATTTTTTGCTGATAGGGTTAGAAATAGAATTCGCCAAAGAGAAGGGGGGATAATTCCCTATTCTCTTTATACTTTTGGTGATTTATCTTCAGAAATTATGGCTGAAGGTATTATCTTATGTAATGAAATGAAATTACATAAGAAAATCCAAAAGGAAAAAATCTTGGGTACCAAATACCTAGGAGACTTCTGTGACCAGATGGGATTAAATCCCTCTGAACCCAAAGAAAAGAATTATAAGAAAAAATCTTATAAAAACTCTTATAGAGAACATGACCATAGGAAGAATCATTTTAAACCTAGGAAAAAGAAAAGGTTTGAAAAAAGAAATTTTTCTAATGAGAAAAAATCTATTCCTATTTGCTATAATTGTAAGCAACCTGGTCATTACGCTAATAAGTGTAAATCAAAAAAGGTTAATAATATTAATCTTGAATTTTGGAAAGAAACTATGGAGGAACTTTTCATCCATGAAAATGATTTGGAAATATCTGTTATAACAGATAAAAATCTCTCTGATAGTTCTGAATCAATTGATTCTTCTGATTCTAATCAAGAATCAGATTGTGATGGCAATTGTGATTATTACAAATCACTCTGTAAAACTAATGGTTTATGTGTCCTCACCCGTGAACAAAATTTTGTTCTTGAAACTATTGATAAGATTTCTGATCCTTCTGAAAGAAAAGAAATTCTTAAATCTTACCTTGAACAATACGGTCAAAAGGATTTTATTGAAAAACCTTTGAATGATTCTCTTATTGCTCAACCTGAGGCTTATAGCCTTAAAAACATTTTAAGTAGAGGTAAAACTTCTAGAAAAAATTCTGATAATAATCCAGGTCTAGAAGTTCTTAGGCATGAGATTAGTCTCCTCAAAAAGGAGATTGATGAATTAAAATCTAGAATTATTATTTTAGAAACTGATTATAATAATGAAGGTAATTACGAAGAAGACAATTTACCTGAAAAGGATGAATTAAATTCTCTAACCTATGTCAATATGCTTGATAGGGTAATTACTCATAAATGGCATATTAAAATCACTATTGTTGTTCACAAAGAATATTTCTTTAATGTGATTGCCATGGTTGACTCTGGTGCTGATCTTAATTGCATTAATGAAGGTCTTGTTCCTTCGAGATATTTCTCAAAAACTACTGAAATTCTTAATACTGCTGATGGTAGTAAAATGCTTGTTAAATATAAGCTTAACAACACTGCTGTCTGTAATAAAGGAATTTGTCTTGAAATGCCTTTCATGCTTGTTAAGAATCTGTCACAAGATGTTATTTTAGGCAACCCTTTCTTACATATGCTTTATCCTATTAAAAGCATTACTGAAAAGGGAATCACTAGTACTGTTAATCAACAGGAAATAACCTTCAATTTTATCACTGAACCTCGCTATCATGAAATTGATATTGTTCAAAAGAAAATTGCTAGGAAAGAAAATTTTCTTAACTCCTTATCTCAGGAATTAGGCTATAAAAAGATAGCTGAGCAGATTAATAATAGATTTGTAAAAGAGAAAATTTCTCAGTTACAAAATTATATTGAAAGAACTATTTGTTCTGATCTTCCTACTGCCTTCTGGAATAGGAAGAAACATATGGTTAATCTACCATATGAACCTAATTTTGAGGAACATCAAATTCCTACTAAGGCCAGACCTATAGCCATGAGTCCTAGACTCTTAGAAATTTGTAAAAAGGAAATTGATGAATTACTTATTAAAGGACTTATTAGAAAATCATCTAGTCCTTGGAGTTGCCCTGCATTTTACGTAGAAAATGCTGCGGAATTAGAACGTGGTGTACCTAGATTAGTAATCAACTATAAACCTTTGAATAAGGTTTTAAGATGGATTAGGTACCCTATCCCTAATAAGAGGGATCTCCTTAATAGACTTTATCCAGCCAAAGTCATGTCAAAATTTGATATGAAATCTGGATTCTGGCAAATTCAATTAAATGAAAAGGATAGGTATAAGACTGCTTTTACTGTTCCTTTTGGACATTATGAATGGAATGTCATGCCTTTTGGACTTAAAAATGCTCCTTCTGAATTTCAAAATATTATGAATGAGATATTTAGTCCTTATATGTCCTTTTGCATTGTTTATATTGATGATGTTTTAATATTCTCTGAAAACATTGATCAACATTTTAAACATTTAAAAGCATTTATTAATGCTGCAAAATTTGCTGGGTTGGTTATATCAGCCAAGAAAATAAAAATATTCCAAACCGAAATTCGGTTTCTTGGACATATTATAAAAGAAGGGACAATATTCCCTATTGATAGGTCAATTGAATTTTCTGGAAAATTTCCAGATACAATAAAAGAAAAAACTCAATTACAAAGATTTTTGGGAAGTCTCAATTATATTGGAGACTTTTATAAGGATCTTGCAAAAGATGCTAAACCTTTATTTGAAAGGTTAAGGAAAAATCCCCCTGAATGGTCTTATGAACATACCAAGGCTATTCAAAAAATAAAAGCTAAGGTTAAGGAAATTCCTTGCTTAGCAATAGCCCAACCTGATGCATTCAAAATTGTTGAAACCGATGCTTCAGACTTAGGCTATGGTGGAATCCTAAAACAAAGGATTAATAATAAAGAAACTCTAGTAAGATATGCTTCTGGAGCTTGGCAAGGGCCAAGAAAAAACTATTCAACGGTTAAGAAAGAAATTCTTTCAATCGTTTTGTGTGTTCAAAAATTCGAAAGTGATTTAATAAATCAAAAGTTCCTTATAAGAGTGGACTGTAAATCTGCCAAGGACATTCTAGAAAAAGATGTTAAAAACATAGCATCAAAACAAATATTTGCAAGATGGCAAGGCATATTGTCTGTATTTGATTTTGACATTGAGTTTATTAAAGGATCAGATAATTCTTTACCTGATTTTCTAACTCGTGAATTTTTGCAGGGAAATAATGGATAAAAAGAAGAAAAAAGAAAAAGGAAAGGCAAAAGCCTCCTCCTCTTCTTTGCCTTATAAGGCTGCTTTCAACAAAACTCCTGCCCAGCTAAAAGCTGAAGCCTTAAAGGCTGTCCTTCCTGAAATGAGGCTGAGGGATGATGCTTATCAAGCATCTAGAAAAATATCGGACCGAGCTAATGAGTTCGTGTACCCTTTCATTCCATACTCTACAGTATGGATTGCTCCTATTGAAGATAAATATCTTCATTTAAATGCTGATGAAATCTCAAAATTTTATATTCGAGAATTCTCAGACCCTTTCTTTTATCCAAAAGAAACGAATTATTATATATCTATTCTACAAGTTACTCAATCTGTAGAATTTGATAGTATTACCCGAGGTGGGAATGATTGGGCTTATTCTAAAGCCTATATAAAACAAGTTTTAACACCGGAACAATGGAACGGTGACCTTTTTCGTTATAACGAAATCCCTAAAACCGGGAAAAAATTAGAAAAATACTGGTTTAACTACTTTGATTATATCAAAGCATGGGATGGTGCTTTCCTATATGAAAACAACCAAAAGAAGCACACTTGGTTTCTTCAATTTAGAAACATTGAATCAGCTACTGATTTCCCTCAGTGGTTTATAAAATGGTTCTATAATTGGGGTGCAAACCCAATTATCTTTCCTGATAAAATCAGGTGTTTTTATGAACAATTTGAGAAAGAAAATTCATCAACTTCTTTCAAAAACCCGGAACTAATATTTACTGCTATTTACAGAGTTCCATGGATACTAAAATGGGAAATGATTAAGGCTTATACGCCTGTACAAAAATTTGGAGAAACCATTACAACTATTCCTTATTTAGGAAGAAGAATTTTAATAAAATGGTGGGATAAGTATGAATTCTTTTGTGAAAAATCTATTTATACCCAAAAGGGACTTATCAGTCTAAAAACAGTCTTGGATATTCCCGAGTCTTCTTTACCTACTCCTAATAAGGATACGGCTAGTATACTTAAAGAGTTACTATCCTCTTCATCTAAATCTGAACTCAGAAAAGAGTTGAGAAAACTTCTTGATGATTCAGATGAAGAAAGTGTGGCTGAGACTAAAAGTCCAGAAGATGACTATATGCAGGATTCACAAGATCCAAATGCATAAATGACGTAAGTAATCACGTCAGCACTTATCAGTGCAAATTACTATTCATGAATAGTAAAACACTTTTACTATTCTTGTCCTTATTAGGCAATCATTAACTTTTACTGTTTATAAACAGTCCTCTGTCGGCCACTCCAAAAGACGACAAACAGTACCTCCACTACTGTCGGCCATAATCAAAAGAAGACAAACAGTGCTTTCACTGTTTATCCAAACGTTTGGAATCCGCGCCTCAAATCCGGAGCTTATAAAAGGAAGCTCCCATCCTTCTTCAGAGGGACCTTCTGCTACCCTCTCTCTAGAAATCTCTCTCTCTCTCTCTCTCTAGCTGATACGTTGCTGTAATACATACCTATTAGTGTTTGCGATCTAATTTGGTATCAGAGCCAAGTGCTCAGGTATGTAGTGTGTATATGTATTTACATTATGAAACTTATGTTTTAGTTTCACTTATGTTATTATGTTTACTATGTAATTTAAGTTTGTATAAATTAATGTTTGTAAACATAATGTTTATTATCATAATAATATTGTGTGAAGTTTGTTAAGTCTTCCTTTAGTTTATCTTATTATTGTTCTTTGTTTTCTATTTTGTTGCTTTAGTAAAATTCTACTTTTTAAGAACTCCTTTATTACTATTATTGTTGGCATATTTGAAATAAAAGATAGAGAGTATCTATCCAAACAAAAATTGTGTTGTGAAACCCCAAGTCGCGTACCGTAAGGCCATAAATCCCTTGGGTGTGGTAGGCAGGAGAAATCGTTGACAGTGATCAATACAACAATGTTTGGATTTGGTAAGTCCTTATCTTTTAGGTCAAATACTGCTAGTAGTAGCAGTAACAAAGAAATTCTTATTAATGAGAATTTTGATAAAGAGATACAAAACTGGAAAATGCCAGAACAATCATCTGTTTATAAACAAAAAGGAACCTTTGACTTCTCTTCTGATTATATTATCAAAACTGTTGAAGAAGCTATCCCCTTAAATGAAGGAGATAATACATTTCAATTGTTAAGTCAATCCTTAATTGAGAAACATAAGGAAAAATATAAATTTTTGCATCTTGGAAAAGTGCAAATTGGATTAAAACCAACTTTTAGACTAGGTTTAAATACCTCTGCTTTGTTGTGTGTTCGTGATAAACGACACCTTGGTTTTACTGACTCCTTATTAGGAATTGTTGAAAGTAGTTTGTGTGATGGCCCGATTTACTTTTCGTGCTTTCCCAATTTTACTTTGTCATTAAATGACCCAACTATTTTACATGCTCTTTGCCTTGATATAAAAACTGAAGGTTTTCGTATGATGCAAGGTGCTGAAAATATTGTCCTTATTTATAGGATTCAATACAAAGTTATGAATACTGTTGTTCCACGCCTAAAATGGTTAGGACCAGATCTTAAAGGATCTACAACTTTGTTTATGACAAACCTTGCTAAAAGCAATGTTCAAGTCCCTAAGACTATAACTTGGGATGAAGTGAAATTACCTGTTAATTGGATGCTAGAAAATGCTAGTGAACCTGCTAAATCTGAAAATCGTGAATTAGAAGGTTTAATTGAACATCCTGATGGTAATGTAGAAATTCGATTCTCTAATCAGAGAAGCGCTAGGCTTAGCTTTGGTCATACAAGAAGTTTAAATAATTATATTGAAAATACTTTAGAAACTTCTTTTAATCGATCTGTGGCTTCTGCCCCCTCTCAGTTTGATAGAGAATCTATATCTGGTACTAGATTTACCTCTGATGGGGTTAATCAACCAGAGTATAGAGTTAATACTCTGCCTTCTGAGGCTTCAGGAACTAGGATAAAATCTCCTACTCCTTCTGACATGGGTTATGATATCCATACTCTTATTCTATCTGATGAGAAAGATGAATTTCTCTATTGTCCCCTTAAAGGACAAGCTAGAGAAGAGTTTTTCTCTAATGATAATGATTTAAAAAGAAAATGGTTTTTCTTAAAAAAAAAATCTGAACAGGATAGATATTTCTCTCTTTATAAAAGAGTAATTAAAAGATGTTTAGATCTTAATGAAAATCCTATGGAATTCTTTACTTTTATGAAATTTAAAAGTAAAAATAATTATCCCAACTTCGAAGATGAAAATGTCATTCTTACTTTAGAAAGTTCTTATAGGAATTTTCTAATTAGAAATGGTAAAACTATCACTAGTATTCATCCTCCTGAGAAAAGTATTGTTTTAAAAATCCAGGATGAAGAAATACTTGCTACTCCTTATAGGAAGAGCAATAATGTTGAAGCTGTTGTTGAACAAAGCAATTTTACCAATTTAACACTTCAAACATTAGGTGATCAGTTGACTAGGATAGAAAAAAATGTTTCTATCAACAGGAATTTTGGTGAAGGATCGTCTAAAGTTAAAAATCTAGACATCCCAAAAATTGATAACAAGGTTTTATTTAAACCTATGACCTCTGAGAAACTTGAATTCAATTTCAAAAAACCTCTTGGTAACAATCAAGAGACTGAAATGGTTTCTGAGATTGTCAAGCGTTTAAAAAATCTTGGCATCAGTGAAAAGGATTGTGTTCCTTTAGAACAAGGTCAAATTGATCTTGAAAACTCTTCTATTATAAGCAGTGATAGCGAAATTGAACAACTTGAAAACAATTTTAAAGAAACCAATAAATCTTTTCAAGTCAATAAGTTATCCCCTTCTTATAAGAAGAGATTGTCTTATAGCATTCCAGCTAAACCCTATTATCATAGGCCAACTCCTGTTGATCTACAATTAGAACAACATGGAGAATATAAGGGTGTTCAATTCGACGGTAAATGTATCGAAGAATGGAATATTGATGGAATGGCTGACTATCAGATGCAAACAGTATTGCAATACATGACCATGTATGCTACTGCTTGTAGATCCAATGGTAATACTGATAGTAACATCACTAAAGCCATAATTCATGGTTTTACGGGCCAACTTAAAGGTTGGTGGGACTTTCTTCTAACTGAAGAAGCTAAACAGCATATCTTGTGTGCTGTTAAAAGGGAAATTGTTAATACTAACAATGTTCCTACTGAAACTGATGTTTCTGATAGTGTTAATACACTTATTTATTCCATTGCAAAACATTTTATTGGCTCATCTACTTTGCAAATTGATAAAACTCAAGAAAAGTTAATGATTGGACATTATGAATGGAATGTCATGCCTTTTGGACTTAAAAATGCTCCTTCTGAATTTCAAAATATTATGAATGAGATATTTAGTCCTTATATGTCCTTTTGCATTGTTTATATTGATGATGTTTTAATATTCTCTGAAAACATTGATCAACATTTTAAACATTTAAAAGCATTTATTAATGCTGCAAAATTTGCTGGGTTGGTTATATCAGCCAAGAAAATAAAAATATTCCAAACCGAAATTCGGTTTCTTGGACATATTATAAAAGAAGGGACAATATTCCCTATTGATAGGTCAATTGAATTTTCTGGAAAATTTCCAGATACAATAAAAGAAAAAACTTGTAATGAAATGAAATTACATAAGAAAATCCAAAAGGAAAAAATCTTGGGTACCAAATACCTAGGAGACTTCTGTGACCAGATGGGATTAAATCCCTCTGAACCCAAAGAAAAGAATTATAAGAAAAAATCTTATAAAAACTCTTATAGAGAACATGACCATAGGAAGAATCATTTTAAACCTAGGAAAAAGAAAAGGTTTGAAAAAAGAAATTTTTCTAATGAGAAAAAATCTATTCCTATTTGCTATAATTGTAAGCAACCTGGTCATTACGCTAATAAGTGTAAATCAAAAAAGGTTAATAATATTAATCTTGAATTTTGGAAAGAAACTATGGAGGAACTTTTCATCCATGAAAATGATTTGGAAATATCTGTTATAACAGATAAAAATCTCTCTGATAGTTCTGAATCAATTGATTCTTCTGATTCTAATCAAGAATCAGATTGTGATGGCAATTGTGATTATTACAAATCACTCTGTAAAACTAATGGTTTATGTGTCCTCACCCGTGAACAAAATTTTGTTCTTGAAACTATTGATAAGATTTCTGATCCTTCTGAAAGAAAAGAAATTCTTAAATCTTACCTTGAACAATACGGTCAAAAGGATTTTATTGAAAAACCTTTGAATGATTCTCTTATTGCTCAACCTGAGGCTTATAGCCTTAAAAACATTTTAAGTAGAGGTAAAACTTCTAGAAAAAATTCTGATAATAATCCAGGTCTAGAAGTTCTTAGGCATGAGATTAGTCTCCTCAAAAAGGAGATTGATGAATTAAAATCTAGAATTATTATTTTAGAAACTGATTATAATAATGAAGGTAATTACGAAGAAGACAATTTACCTGAAAAGGATGAATTAAATTCTCTAACCTATGTCAATATGCTTGATAGGGTAATTACTCATAAATGGCATATTAAAATCACTATTGTTGTTCACAAAGAATATTTCTTTAATGTGATTGCCATGGTTGACTCTGGTGCTGATCTTAATTGCATTAATGAAGGTCTTGTTCCTTCGAGATATTTCTCAAAAACTACTGAAATTCTTAATACTGCTGATGGTAGTAAAATGCTTGTTAAATATAAGCTTAACAACACTGCTGTCTGTAATAAAGGAATTTGTCTTGAAATGCCTTTCATGCTTGTTAAGAATCTGTCACAAGATGTTATTTTAGGCAACCCTTTCTTACATATGCTTTATCCTATTAAAAGCATTACTGAAAAGGGAATCACTAGTACTGTTAATCAACAGGAAATAACCTTCAATTTTATCACTGAACCTCGCTATCATGAAATTGATATTGTTCAAAAGAAAATTGCTAGGAAAGAAAATTTTCTTAACTCCTTATCTCAGGAATTAGGCTATAAAAAGATAGCTGAGCAGATTAATAATAGATTTGTAAAAGAGAAAATTTCTCAGTTACAAAATTATATTGAAAGAACTATTTGTTCTGATCTTCCTACTGCCTTCTGGAATAGGAAGAAACATATGGTTAATCTACCATATGAACCTAATTTTGAGGAACATCAAATTCCTACTAAGGCCAGACCTATAGCCATGAGTCCTAGACTCTTAGAAATTTGTAAAAAGGAAATTGATGAATTACTTATTAAAGGACTTATTAGAAAATCATCTAGTCCTTGGAGTTGCCCTGCATTTTACGTAGAAAATGCTGCGGAATTAGAACGTGGTGTACCTAGATTAGTAATCAACTATAAACCTTTGAATAAGGTTTTAAGATGGATTAGGTACCCTATCCCTAATAAGAGGGATCTCCTTAATAGACTTTATCCAGCCAAAGTCATGTCAAAATTTGATATGAAATCTGGATTCTGGCAAATTCAATTAAATGAAAAGGATAGGTATAAGACTGCTTTTACTGTTCCTTTTGGACATTATGAATGGAATGTCATGCCTTTTGGACTTAAAAATGCTCCTTCTGAATTTCAAAATATTATGAATGAGATATTTAGTCCTTATATGTCCTTTTGCATTGTTTATATTGATGATGTTTTAATATTCTCTGAAAACATTGATCAACATTTTAAACATTTAAAAGCATTTATTAATGCTGCAAAATTTGCTGGGTTGGTTATATCAGCCAAGAAAATAAAAATATTCCAAACCGAAATTCGGTTTCTTGGACATATTATAAAAGAAGGGACAATATTCCCTATTGATAGGTCAATTGAATTTTCTGGAAAATTTCCAGATACAATAAAAGAAAAAACTCAATTACAAAGATTTTTGGGAAGTCTCAATTATATTGGAGACTTTTATAAGGATCTTGCAAAAGATGCTAAACCTTTATTTGAAAGGTTAAGGAAAAATCCTCCTGAATGGTCTTATGAACATACCAAGGCTATTCAAAAAATAAAAGCTAAGGTTAAGGAAATTCCTTGCTTAGCAATAGCCCAACCTGATGCATTCAAAATTGTTGAAACCGATGCTTCAGACTTAGGCTATGGTGGAATCCTAAAACAAAGGATTAATAATAAAGAAACTCTAGTAAGATATGCTTCTGGAGCTTGGCAAGGGCCAAGAAAAAACTATTCAACGGTTAAGAAAGAAATTCTTTCAATCGTTTTGTGTGTTCAAAAATTCGAAAGTGATTTAATAAATCAAAAGTTCCTTATAAGAGTGGACTGTAAATCTGCCAAGGACATTCTAGAAAAAGATGTTAAAAACATAGCATCAAAACAAATATTTGCAAGATGGCAAGGCATATTGTCTGTATTTGATTTTGACATTGAGTTTATTAAAGGATCAGATAATTCTTTACCTGATTTTCTAACTCGTGAATTTTTGCAGGGAAATAATGGATAAAAAGAAGAAAAAAGAAAAAGGAAAGGCAAAAGCCTCCTCCTCTTCTTTGCCTTATAAGGCTGCTTTCAACAAAACTCCTGCCCAGCTAAAAGCTGAAGCCTTAAAGGCTGTCCTTCCTGAAATGAGGCTGAGGGATGATGCTTATCAAGCATCTAGAAAAATATCGGACCGAGCTAATGAGTTCGTGTACCCTTTCATTCCATACTCTACAGTATGGATTGCTCCTATTGAAGATAAATATCTTCATTTAAATGCTGATGAAATCTCAAAATTTTATATTCGAGAATTCTCAGACCCTTTCTTTTATCCAAAAGAAACGAATTATTATATATCTATTCTACAAGTTACTCAATCTGTAGAATTTGATAGCATTACCCGAGGTGGGAATGATTGGGCTTATTCTAAAGCCTATATAAAACAAGTTTTAACACCGGAACAATGGAACGGTGACCTTTTTCGTTATAACGAAATCCCTAAAACCGGGAAAAAATTAGAAAAATACTGGTTTAACTACTTTGATTATATCAAAGCATGGGATGGTGCTTTCCTATATGAAAACAACCAAAAGAAGCACACTTGGTTTCTTCAATTTAGAAACATTGAATCAGCTACTGATTTCCCTCAGTGGTTTATAAAATGGTTCTATAATTGGGGTGCAAACCCAATTATCTTTCCTGATAAAATCAGGTGTTTTTATGAACAATTTGAGAAAGAAAATTCATCAACTTCTTTCAACTGAGATAGATTAATAGCCCGTTTCTGGTGGGGGTCAAGTGAGGGCAACAAACGTATCCACTGGAAGAGGTGGGAAATTATGACTCTTCCCAAATCGAGTGGAGGGTACGGGTTCCGGGAAATGCAAGCTTTCAACCGGGCAATTCTCGCGAACATGGCACATCGTATTACCAAGGAACCGGATGCGCTATGGGTTCGTGTATTAAAAGGTGTGTACTTTCCTAATACCTCCTTTTTACATGCGGTTAAAGGTAATAGGCCGTCTTGGGCGTGGATGAGTATGCTTGAGGGGAGGGATATAATCAAGGAAGATGGTGTTTGGGGTCTTGGGAATGGATCGGACATCAGGCCGTTTCTTGACCCGTGGGTCCCAAACCAGCCGAACCTCAGGATCAGACCTGCTAACACTCGGCAACCCCTATCTGCTACGGTTGAGGAGTGGGTGAATCAGACAGACTGAACTTGGCACGAGGACTTAATCAGGCAGCATGTTCTCGCTTCGGACGTTGGTGCGGTTTTGGATGTGGCCATCCCCTCACAGCCACATGTCGACATTCTTCGATGGCCACACTCACGTTCGGGCGACATTTCTGTCAAAACGGCTTATCACTGTATCCATAACAAGTCAGCGGCACCGAACCTCGACTTGAACCACCAGCCGACACCAGACCTTCCGGGGGTTTGGTCAGCCATTTGGCACGCGGGGGTATGGCCGAAGATTAGGGCTTTCGCCTGGAAGCTGGCAGCGAGATCCCTTCCCACAGGTGGCAGCCTTGTGAGGAGAGGGGTCCCCGTATCACCCCTATGTTTGACATGCGGACGGGAGGACTCGACCGAGCATGCAGTTTTCGGGTGTCCATGGATGCACCAGGTATGGTTGAGACATTTGAACCTTGCTGCTTTGACTAGTGAATGATGGGAAAACTAAATTACTATTATTTTATAGAGCTTCACTTTCCATTTCACATTGTAAAACTAAATTACTATTTAAGGAAAATGTAGATCTTACGTAAGGTGTAAAGTAATGGAGGCGGTGACAAAATCGTATGTGTGAAGCTTCACGATAAGAATCTAGGGATAGACACAACTTGGAAGAAGAAACCAATTATAAATAAGTAGTGTTTATTTTATTTCTCTTTGAATGAATATTATTATTAGTATCATGAATAGAGAGTTCTTTCACGATTCTGAGTGTTGCTTGCAACGAAAGAGATTTTTTTACATTATTTGATAATAATTCATCTGTCTACATTACTAAATATTATGGAAACAAAAATTTATATTTTTATAAAGTAATATATTAAATAATTATATATTTTATTCTTATTTAGTTTATGCAATAGTATATATAAATTAAAAATATCCGATGTTCCTATTGAAAAATTATTCGCCTCTACTTTTTTATAAAAATAACAATTCAGAAAGCAAATTGCTTGATTTTGGTACTCTCTGGTTCCATTCCATGTTCAAAATTAGACCATATAATGTATATAGAAAATAAAAAGAAACAAATATATATATATATATATATTAAAATAATATAAAATAATATTATTTAATAATATATAGTTATATTTCATGCGTTTAAAAATTAGACTTTTCAATTATATTCCATGAAGAAAATTGACATTTACGGTTGAAAGTTCTAACTTCAATTTTAGATATAATTTTCGGATATCATTACTTCATTTTATTAAAGAGAATTATATTTATTTACCAAAAAAGAAAGAAAAGAGAATTATATTTTAAAATTATCGCATGAAAATTCTGCATAAAATAGTAAGTCAATTATACGGACCGATTCGGGCCTACAAGAACGAAGTTTCCTGGACCATACATTTTGGGCTTTTAATTATTATTATTATATATACATGTATAATACGTACACATAAAAAAAGAATAATTAATTAATGAGATGTCAAAACTTGTATGGACTATGAAGTACGAGGGAATCGGTTGAAGAACTAGCGTAAAATATATTTCTATTTAATTTAATGTTATATGAAAGTAAATATAAAACTATTGTATAATAATAAAATAAAAAAAAATGTATAAAAGAATACTACCTGACTAGTGTTTAGGAGGCTAATTATATAGCCATCTTCGAAGTTTCAACCTTGAATTCAATCATCTCATACTTATACTATAAAACCCGAACCTATGGAGAGTAAAGGAAATGCTGAAAAATAGAAGTATGCAGTGATCTTGATATTTAATATTTGCCAATTTTTTCTTCTTCTAGTATTTGATAAAATAATATATATTTGAAAAATAGGGTAGAACCACACTTTGGGATGAGTTTATATATATTTAAAAAATTCGATTATAGTGGGTGAAGAACAGCTTAACTGATAAAAACAGCTTGGTTGATAAAAATGGTAATTACATCATTTTATGTATCTAAATAGTGACTTAACTGTTATTTCTAACTGTGAAAAGTAAAAAAATAAATTAGTCACGTATCAAAACTAATTATTAACATTTTGAAATATGTGTAACCATTCTACCTTAATTAAAAATAAAAAATAGGAGTTTAATAATTTGGAGGAAGGAGCGTCTCGTCTGGTGTCTGCGGGACTTTTTCTAAATGTCCAAACCAAGTCTCTGACAAAGCAAGCTCCCCTCCTCCCTCCCTCACTTTCCACCACCCACCGTCTTCCTCACTCTCACTGCAAGCGGTATAGGGGTTATTTTCGTATTGGAGCTTTGGAGTGCGGTCTGCTGCCGGAGCTTGTGGTGAAAATGGGGGCCTCCGGGAGGCAGTTGAAGGCCATGCTTCGCAAGAATTGGCTCCTCAAGACGCGCCATCCCTTGGCCACTGCTGCCGAGGTCTCTATCTCTATTCGTATAGTGTTTATGTAACTTTCGATTGTAGAATCTAGATAGTCAAAATTTGCACCGGTCGTGATGCTTACTGATTCTGCTCCTCGTTGTCCTGTGTTCTCCTGACGGACGGTTTATCTAGTTTGAGTTCTTGTTGGATCGTGAGATGCTACATGTCTGATCATCGGTCAGAAGATTCAGAACTATCGAAAGTTGCAGCTGTTTTCAGTCCGTTTCTTCTGTTTTGTTTGTTGAATTTGTAGTTCGTCATGCTACAAGAAACGCTTCACACCATCCTTCTATTGCTTAGTTTTTTCTTCTACTGCTTCATCAATAGTGATTGCTTATGTACTAAACGAATGAACATTATCTGACAGATTTTGCTACCTTCAATCGTCATGTTACTGTTGATAGCGGTGAGGACGCGTGTGGATACCCAAATTCATCCGGCACAACCGTACGTCTTCTGCTTCCTTCCAGTTTTATCGCTGAAGAAGAAACGATGTTGAATTCAAGCGCAGTTATATTTTTTGTTAATAAAAAGTGGCTGGGAGTAGGTGATCTTTCGGTTAGGTATTATTTGGTGCCCACATAAAAACTTCCATTCACATACACCAAAGAGGTATAATCAGTGCCTTGTAAGAAATAGCAATAATAACTGTAGAGGGAATTACCGTGAGTTTTTTCAGAAACCTTATATCCACAACAACCACTCTTACTAAGGTAAGTGTTATATATGGTAATCACCACATATAGGAATAAGTATATTCTCTAACAATAACAAATTATTTTCGTCTCAATTATCCTGATATTTATGCTGTAAATTTGAATCTAGAGTTAACGAGGAATGCTTATTCCAGGTACGTACAGAAACAAATGTTTGTGGAAGTTGGCAAAGGAATTTCCCCCAATTTCCAACAAGTTCTGAAGTTGTTATATGCCAAGGGAGAGTTTTTGGCTTTTGCTCCTGATACTAAAGAGACAACGAAGATGATTAACTTGATTTCTTCAAAATTTCCACTGCTTAAGGTACTTGTATTTCACTTCACTTATGATTAATATAATGGGCATTCAACACTGGTAAACTTGACACAATCTGCTCTTTTTATAGTTTACATCAATTATCAATCCTCCTTTTATTTTTTGGGAACTTATTTATTTATTTTGAGGAGGTATTACTTCCTATGAAGTAAAAACTTGGGAACTTGAACCTCAAATCTGCAAATGGTCTTCATAGAATAAATACCCGTCCAGTGAAGTGTTTGCTTGCATTACTGAATGGACCAATGGGGTAAACTAGGTGCAGAAGTAAACAGTGGTAGATCAAAGATGTTCTGTAGTTCTCTCTCAGTATCAATGTCCTCTTGCCTAAGCATTAGAAAACTTAAAGTTCTTTTCTGTATGATGTTACTCTGTTACATGGCAATAGAACCTGTAATTCATGAATTAGATAGAAATTGAGAAACATGAAATAGCGCTGGGTGAATAAGAAATAATTTAAGAGAGAGAGAGAGATTTACAAAGACCTAAGGAGGAGTTATAAAAGTTTAGGTTATCTAATGGCTAAAATGCTCATTGATTAAGCAATTGTTTTCTGTTTTTCTTCCTTTTTTTTAGTAGTAAACTGATATGTTCCTCATGAATGTGCAGCTTGTAAACAAAGTTTACAAAGATGAAGTAGAGCTGGAAACGTACATAAAGTCTAACGTTTATGCATCCTGCAGCCAAGTCACGACCAGGTAAGCGGCACAAGTTTTATTAATTTGAAATTTGAAGTCAGAGTCCGTTCTTAAAGTTTTAGAATATGATTTGCCTTGTTGTGTTCTTATTACGCTTTGGTAGGAGTTCTTTGTCTTTACTCTTGTAGGACCTAGGAGATGGAAACTTAATTTAAATGCTGGAGTCAACTTTAGTGCTTAAATGAGGCAAATTTCCTGTCTCATCACAATTCCCTTCAACGGGACTATGTTTGAGATAACGTTTCAGATTTCTTAAGGTCCATCTATGCACATGAAGTATCCAAAATTATCTTTCTCGCTTGTGGCATTTGAAGGAGTGACAGGCAAGTGATATAGATTATTAGAAGGGAAGTTCTGCCTAAGAATAGTAGGTTTCATATATTCGGATTGTTTGGTCATACAATTTAGACTAAACATAATCTGATGTTTCTGTGTTGCATGATCTGTTTTTTCATGATTCTTGTTTCCGTAAATCTGATAATGGTCATTAGTCATTACAGTGATTTTGTGTGTTTTCTTGCTATTATTATCAGTTGGAAAAATGTAATCTCATTACATGGTATGCTGTGGTATTTTTTTTTATGTGTTTCATACGCCTTATAAAATGTATCTCATCCAATACTTGATGTATTTCATAATTTCTTTGTAGGAATTGCTCAAATCCTAAGATTAAAGGAGCAGTAATCTTTCATAGTCAAGGCCCTCAAATATATGACTACAGTATAAGGTTGAACCATACATGGGCTTTCTCAGGGTTTCCCGATGTTAAATCGATAATGGACACAAATGGTCCATATCTCAATGACTTGGAATTGGGTGTTAGTCCTATACCAACCATGCAGTACAGCTTCAGTGGATTTTTTACTGTATGTCTCTTTATCCTTAAGCTTCTAATTCCATCATCTTCCCGTTCATTCTTTTTGTTATAATTTTACTCCCCCTCCCTCTCTCAGTCAGGCATGGCCACTCATTAGCCTTTTTTGAGCCAACAGGGCATATTACTTCATTTTTTGGGTCAGAGCCTATATTAAGTGACATTTTTATCATTTTGTTAGATAAATTGGTTATAAACAGTACTGCTTGTAGGAAAAACTGCAATTCGCTTACCTGCACTCAACTCTCCATCATGATAACGTCAATTAAATTGGTAGTAATCTATTTGGCAGTAGTATGTTTATTCCATAAGGAATACTATTCCTTATTGGATTTATTTGCTCAGTACAAGTAAGAGTTCTGAATTATGATATAAGATCATGAAAAGTTAAATTTGAGAAGACTTGAGAATGATTTAGCTTATGAACCCAAGTTCTTGGAGTTATTGGTCTGTCATGTACAGAACAATAATCAACAGATACTTTCCTTGTATCATCATTGATTTAGCTTTCAAGCACTTGACGTTTGAACTTTCTGCAGCTTCAGCAGGTGTTAGATTCATTTATAATCCTTTCTGCTCAGCAACCCCAGACTAACACTGTGACTGAAAAGCTGTCAGAAACACATGGTCGATTCTTCTCACCTGAGCAATCATGGATGCAATTTATCCCCGCAACTATCCGTATTGTTCCATTTCCTACGCGTGAATACACAGACGATGAGTTCCAGTCAATTATCAAAAATGTCATGGGAGTATTGTATGTACATACTACTTTGTGTTATTTTCTGTGGTTATTTCGCTTATTTGATTGCATTATTCTTGTTGAATTGGTAATTAATTATAATGGTTATGTTTGTTTGAATTTTTGGTGCACAGGTATCTTATGGGATTTTTATATCCAATCTCTCGACTGATCAGCTATTCGGCATTCGAAAAGGTATTATACAATGAATCATGACTTTCTTCTTTGTAAACACATTGACTGACAGACATATGTTCAGTTAATCATTAGCCTACAAATATGATGAGCCCTTACCTAACTAGTAACTAGTACATGTAAGTTGACTAAGTTGGTGGAACACGTATGCTTATATACCATTTTCTGCTTTTGCTATCTGCTATTCATTGACACTAAGTTACCAACCAAAATTTCCGATATGGGTACTCAAGTCTTGACCCGTGCAATGGGTGCACCTTGGCCCGTAATAGTTTTCTGGAATTGGTGCTAATTTTTGCACTCTCGAGACAGGGGGTTTACCTCGGATCACAGACTCAACATGTGATGCATATTCCTTTGCTTTTGATATTGAGCTTGGCTTGATGCAAGTGATTTTACATGTGCCTGAAACCAAGCAATGATACCAAGTAACTGGGGGCCTGAAACTAAGTTACTAACCAAAATTTCTGATATGGGTATTCAAGTCTTGACCCGTGCAATGGGTGCACCTTGGCCCGTAATAATTTTCTGGAATTGGTACATATTTTTGCATTCTCGAGACAAGGGTTTACCTCGGATCACAGACTTAACATGTGATGCATATTCCTTTGCTTGATGCAAGTGATTCCACATGGGCCTGAAACCAAGCAATGATACCATCTAAAGTAACTAGGGGCCTTTAGGCAAGCTTAAGTTGATAGCTGCTTTTCCCTACCTCTCTTTTTTTTTTTTTAAAAATTATAACGTGGTAATCTTTACAAAGGCATAGAAAAACTAAGCGTACCTTCCCTCCATATTAATTGCACTCAATTCCTCCTTTGTTGTTTTCTCTTACTGTGGTTGTAGCATTCTGGTTTCATGATTTGAATAATTTCAGGAGCAAAAAATAAAGGAAGGTCTCTACATGATGGGATTGAAAGATGGAATATTCCATTTATCTTGGTTTATTGCTTATGCTTTGCAGGTAATGCGCTCACTAATTAATATCTTTGTAAGAGTTAAGAAGTATTTCAATGACGTGGCCATATTAACTCATATCTATGTCCTATAGTAGAGCAAAACTTTCTTAGTGTTGAACTATCTAGAGGTCAAAAAGCACATATTTAGCCCAGTTAATAACAGTGCTAGTGTGTCAAAACTTAGGCTTACACAGTTATCTGCAAAAAGTAATCACTGAAATCGTTTTATCTTTGTTAGAGGTTTTGTATGTTAAGGTCCTTGTACTTGTGTGTCAACTGGACTTTCGTCACGGACGTGATTTGTCTAATGCATATTGAGTTGATGAGAACTTTTACTGCTTCACATCTTTCATATCATAGCAAGCTGTGTTTTTTGCTGAGAGAATATAGTGTAGTTTATTTTCAGCATTTATTTTTCCTTTTCATTGAGTATTTCTTTTCTTCTGTCGTTGGACAGTGTACTGAAACTTAGTAATCCCCTCCATAGTTTGCCTCTTTTACTGGTTGATGATTTCAGTTCCTCATAGAGAAGAAAACAACAAAACGTAGAGAAGAAAACAACAAAACGTAGAGAAGAAAACAAAAGAAGTTATCTGACATCTATTTCACTGCACCTATATTTGTCCCAAAGAAATTTGATTGTATGAAATATAAACAGTTAGGTAGTGGATTTAGCCTCAGTTCTCAAAGATTATTCTATGCATTGTACACCATGATATATTGTCTTCCGTCTTCACAATATATTTTTTTGTGTACATTCTTACGACCATGCCATTATTTATTCCAGAGCAGTCAATAAGACGTGTATATAGCCTCTTGAATAACTTTTCACATTCCAGTACGTCTGGGAGTTCTCATTCTCATTTATTTTGTTGTATTATCTCCTTCTACAGTTTGCAATTTCATCAGCAATCATTACAGTTTGTACCATGAATAACCTTTTCAAGTACAGCGACAAGTCTGTGGTCTTTGTGTACTTCTTTTCTTTTGGACTCAGTGCAATCATGATGTCCTTTTTGATATCTACATTCTTCACAAGAGCCAAAACAGCTGTTGCAGTTGGCACCCTTTCTTTTCTAGGGGCTTTCTTTCCATATTACACCGTCAGTGATCCAGGTGTCCCCATGTAAGTGTACTAAGCCTAATTATATTTGTTGACAAGAAGTTTCAAACTTTTGGTCCTTAGAAAAATTTAGTATTTATTATTTTCAATTTTTTTCTTTACTGATTGATTATCTTATTCACCTAGGATACTGAAGGTCATTGCTTCTTTTCTTTCACCAACGGCCTTTGCTCTGGGCTCAATTAATTTTGCTGACTATGAGCGAGCTCATGTTGGGCTTCGATGGAGCAATCTTTGGCGGGTATTATAAATTATATTTGCTTTGCTGGTGATTGGAACTTGGAAGCTTAAATTCATATTTACTTGAGAATTTTCATGATGTCGTCAGTACAGGCTTCATCTGGGGTGAATTTTTTGGTCTGTCTCCTTATGATGTTGCTGGATTCCCTTTTATACTGTCTGATCGGTCTTTACCTGGATAAGGTAAACATTTTAGCTTCCTACAGTATCTGCTTTATTTTTCAGACCGTAAGGTTAGGATGATTTTCAGCTTTCTCTATTTGTTCATCTTCTTTTGATATGTTGCATCGTCGTGGCGCTTTTGATTCTGATAGGGAATCTGATATCTTTTACTTAGAAAAAACATTTTGCTAAAGATTTTGGTTCTGTACCGAGTATGTTCTATTGTACAGTATCAATGTGCTCTTTTATGCAGCTACATTTTCTTTTCTGTGGACGTGGGTGAGCCTTTGGCCCTACTATTCCCACGGCTCTTGCTGCATATTGTCTCTACTAGAATGCATTAAAATGCATCATTAATTATCGGGGGTTTGACAAAGAAAATGTTTTCATGCATCTCATTAGTTGGGTAATTGTTAGTCAGAATTTCTTGAATGGAAAAATCTATTCAAGGGATTCTCACATTCTTTTTTGGCGAGTAAGAGATTGTCACAGTCACTTGATCTGAAATGGTGATAATGTCAAACCATAGTGTACTTTGGTAGGCAGGAAAAGTTGACCTTTTCTTGATTTACCCTCATGCTGTCATTAACAATCTTGGTAATAGTGTATCTTTTGTCAACGTTCCTGTTGATTGAGTCAACTCGTTCCAGTGGAGTGTATTGATTTCGAGTGGTTCCTTGTTATCTGGCCAGGCTTTCACTTGGGATAAAGGCATTCTTTCTTTGTGGCGTTTCATAGTTGACAAGGGTTTGGGGTCAAAAAGTAGTAGTTCGATACTCCATCCTTGTGGTCCGGACGCTAAAATTTGCACTGGTGATTCTGCTAGAGGAGGTTCTTTTGGTAAAGATGTCTCTCGACCTGCTGTTGAAGCGATCAGCCTGGAAATGAAACAGCAAGAGCTTGATTGCAGGCATTACTCTTGAGATATTACTTTTTTTTTTGGGTGGGGGGTGGGGGTGGTGTCCTACTAACAAGGACTGCATTATCTTATTGATTATTTTGTTTTTCATGTCTACATGGGATATTCCTTTGCACTTCTTGGTTCTGCAGATGCATACAGATAAGGAATTTGCATAAGGTGTATGACACAAAGAAGGGAAAATGTTGTGCAGTTAACTCATTACAGCTGACTCTATACGAAAACCAAATACTGGCACTTCTAGGTTTGTTTCTGTTACATCCTTTCTTCTGACCTCCCTTCTGAAGGTGTAACTTTATCCTTAAGATGATGCTCCAAGCGCTTCATTGCATGTGGATGCGGTCATTCTAATTATGCCATGCATGCTTGTGCGCATTAGTCCCTCAAAACGGGATCATTTTGTATTCTTCTGTCTCTGATTCTGTATCCGTCTTTTTATCATCAAGGACATAATGGGGCTGGTAAGAGCACAACAATATCGATGCTTGTTGGTCTTCTTCGTCCCACTTCTGGGGATGCTTTGGTGTTTGGGAAAAATATTACAGAACATATGGTAAGATATTATTTCACATCCCACTGTAAGAGCCAGGGAAATACTCTATGATATTTGCCTTTCCTACTAACTATATTGTGATCATTATGCCATTGCATGATCAATATAGGAGAGAGAATGGGCAGCAGTAAGGTCCTTTTCTGGAACTTATATATATGTAATCTCTCTTGTTCACACACAGTAGGCACATGCATACATGGAGAAATGCACTCAGTTATTTATACAGATTCACATTTAGTGTAAAATTAGCGTATATAAATAATTGGAGTTGTGATGTTCAGATGTATGTAAGCTGTATCCTATTTTATGAAAAGCTGTGCATTTTGGCTAGAGTTATTTTGGTTAATACATTTGGATCTTAAGGAGAATTATTTTAAGTAGTGGCCTTAATGTGTTTAATCTCAAAATTTGAGGGGTGCGTATGATGTATACTACTTACAGACCCCATTGCACAAAATGCAGCTACTGTATATATATATACATACTTATTTCAGTTTACTTGTTTCCTGAGAAATATATTACCGTCTCATAGATTTCAGTGTGGAATCTGTTTTGTAGGATGGAATCCGTAAGAGTTTGGGAGTTTGCCCTCAGAATGATATTCTTTTCCCTGAGTTGACAGTAAGTGAAAATCGTACTTTTGCATCTTATTGTGACTTGCATGTCGTCAAGGTATGGTATGGCGAATCTGCAGTGCTAACGGTTTAATTCCATTTTGAGCCGGTTTGGTTTTTTGGTGTTTTTATTCTTCTGAATGCTAAAGGTTAATACATCATTAAGAAAGCACCGTAATATATCATTAAGTAAGCAACAAGAGGTAGAGGGTGGTACTCATTTACAAATGAGGTGGCAAAATAGGTACAAAAAGAGGATTCATGGACGAGCTAAGATATCTATTCTGTCCATGAATACATATAGATCCCATCTGTACCCCGTGCTATACCAAATCTTTTACAGGTCTATCCCAGTTTTCTATAAACAGTTTATCATCGATGATAGGACCTTTCGTTTAAGCCAATAAAGTCAAGAACCTGAATTGGTTGCACCAAATTTTGATGAGTCATTGAAGGGTTGAGAGTTTGATGGTCAATGTAAAAAAAGTTTTAGTTTTACAATAACTAATTACTTGTTGCTACTATTGTATTTCTTTCCTATTGCTTAGTTGCTCATGAAATACTTATGATTGTATAGGTGAGAGAGCATCTGGAAATGTATGCTGTATTGAAAGGAGTGGAAAAAGATAATCTAAAGAATGCAGTAGCTGACATGGTTGATGAAGTAAGTATGACTCTTAAGCAGTTGCACAGTTGAATTGCACTTTGTTTTCTCGAACATAGATAGATAAGGAGAAACACTTTTGAGTTTTACTTGGTATATATATTAGCGAATACAGGGTTCTATTTGTAACTATAATCCTAAATCATTAGTTAGCAGCTACGAAAGTTCAGCTTTTAATTACTCTTGTCACTCTCTTAGTGTGAAATACCATAAATGACTCATGTTCGCGAGACTCTCACTCCTGGTGGATCTTCTTACTTTTCTTATGTTAAGCAGAGAAGTCTTTGCTTTGCTAGACTTTTATTGGCATTTTCTTGCTGAAGCCTTCAGCCTGAAGGTGCCATTGTTTTTCCTACTTTGAAACTAAATAAAGGGGCATCATTAAATATGGAGATATCTTGATAAATAACCACATTAGTAATTTTATACATGTCTCTTTTAGTAATTACAAAATGCTAACCAAGACAACTTTACCTAATAGAGGGCTTTAATGACTCTGATCGCCCATCTAATGTAATACCATAAGTCCTGTTGTCCATACTGGCGGTGAAGCATATGTAAGCAGAACCGTGCAAGTCTTAACTTTCTTTTGGTAGGGGTAGGTATGCAAATCTTGGCTTTGCTTACATGGTTTTATTGGTGTAATATTGCTTGCTTTGGGGGCTCAAAGTGTGGATTATAGCTCCTACTCTGGAACAAAAAAAACGGCATGATTAAATTAAACATAGAGATTTCTTACATGATGAAAAACCTGATTAAGAGTTTGCTCTACTTGCTTTACTTTGAAAAGGTTGGTTTGGCTGATAAGGTGAACACTACTGTGAATGCTCTCTCTGGTGGCATGAAGAGGAAGTTATCTCTTGGAATTGCTCTTATAGGAAACAGTAAGGTACAACATCGTTCATATTTTGCTGGTGATCTTTCTCCAGGATCAATTGTCTAAGAACAATCTCTTATTTCAGGTCATTATTCTTGATGAACCGACTAGTGGGATGGATCCATATTCAATGCGCATGACATGGCAGTTGATTAAAAGAATTAAAAAAGGCAGGATTATACTGTTGACAACACATTCAATGGATGAAGCAGATGAACTAGGAGATCGGATAGCTATTATGGCTAATGGATCCTTGAAATGCTGTGGAAGGTCAGTTTACTCTACTTACACTCAGATCACTTTTCCCTACTAAGGTAGATTGCTTTATGCAAATGAACCTTGGGATAAACCCATGGACCATGTCTATACTTTCTTTTTTGTTTGTTCTACATGTATGAATTTAAATGTTCCTCATTTTGTAGAATTAATATTTTGTTCTAAATGTTTCTTATAATTTTGACTTTTAGTGACGTGGAATGGATTTGGCTATAGCATTTGCTGACAATTTGGGATATTTTTAATTATATGTTGTCTCTTACTATTTTCTGTTGGCTAATTAATTGGGCCAGTTCACTTTTCCTGAAACATCAATATGGGGTTGGATACACGCTTACGTTGGTGAAGGTAGCTGCTCTCTTCCAGATATTTTCCTTCTTTCTATTTTTTCTTTGAAATTCTCAGCTTGAGAGACTTACTCTATCTTATATATATATTCTTATATTTATTCAGTCTGCCCCTACTGCCTCTGCTGCTACTGACATTGTGCAACGACACATTCCATCTGCAACATGTGTAAGCGAGGTACTGATCAAAAGAGATGAAGTTGACACATTTATAGTGACAGATTTGCATGTGCTTTACTCTGTAGACCATATCATATATTTTAAGAACTTTATAACTTCCATTTTGATAGATGATTGCTAGTGGATGTATTTTTCTAGTAATTTCTTTTGTATTCTCTGGCTTTCCAGGTTGGAACTGAGATTTCTTTTAAGCTTCCTTTAGCATCAGCTCCTCTTTTTGAGGGCATGTTCAGGGAAATTGAAAATTGCATGACTAGATCGGTTTCTCCCTCAGCGGAAAGTGGGACTCAGGAATGTGTTGGCATTGAAGGCTATGGTATATCTGTTACCACACTTGAGGAGGTATTCTTGAGAGTTGCAGGTTGTGATGTTGAAATGGAGATGCCCATGCCAGCAAAAGATACTGATGTACCTGATGCCATGGTTTCTCAAGCTGTAAATGATCAAGCTCCAAAACTTGTTTTCTGCAGTAAAGTTTATGGAAGTTACAGAAGGGCGATTTGGACATTTACTGCCATAATTGAGAGAGCCTGCAGCTTAATTGTTGCTACAATTTTAAGTTTCTTCAACTTCCTTACTATGCAATGCTGTAGCTGCTGCATCATTTCAAGGTCTACATTTTGGCAACATGCTAAAGCATTAATCATAAAGAGGGCCATATCTGCTAAGAGGGATCGAAAGACAATTGCGTTCCAGCTTCTCATCCCATCTGTATTCTTATTTCTGGGTCTTCTTCTGCTTAAACTTAAGCCACATCCAGATCAGCAGTCAGTGACCTTCACAAGTTCCCATTTTAATCCTTTACTAAGTGGTGGTGGTGGTGGTGGGCCAATTCCATTTGATCTGTCCTGGCCCATAGCGAATGAGGTGCGTGCAAGATTTATCAAATGATTATTTTAGCTTATTTTTTCTTCTTTAGTCACCTATGAATTCTATGAAGCTAATTCTGATTTTATTGCCTTATATTCAATGTCTGATTCTGAGCAGATGTATAATTTAACATTAAGTTCATCCACCTTGCTTTTTTAGACACATGTACATTTTCATGTTCTTTTTAATCGTTGAACGGGAAAGGTTATATTCTACTATCTTCTCAAAAAATTGATACTACAGGTTACTCCATATATTGATGGAGGATGGGTCCAGAGCTATAAATCCAGTGCATATAAATTCCCTGATTCAGAAAAGGCATTAGCTGATGCAGTTGAGGCAGCCGGACCTACCTTAGGACCAGTTTTACTTTCAATGAGTGAATTTCTCATGTCTAGCTTCAATGAATCCTATCAATCAAGGTGTGTTCTTAATTTCTTTCAATACAGATTTTTTTTTTTCTAATGAAACAATATGTTTTGTTGTTACCTATCATTTTTTCAGTAGAACAGAAAATCTTCTACTACATAAGACAAATTAAAACGTCAGTATCAGTAGGTAAACTATGGCACAACTTCTTGACTACTGCATTCTTGAATGCTCATGGGGTTTAATTGTTATAGTTCTGTTCTTTCAGCCTTTTTGCATTGGACTCAAATTTTGAACAGAACCTGCAAGTTTAGAAATGATTTCTTGATGTCTGCTCAATCTGTGCCTTTTCTTGCGAAGTAGAGTATAGACTAGGATGAAGCATTCCATATTTCCATGCTTTTAGTAATTGCAGGATGAAAATTAGCGTATGATTTGGTCCATTTGGAAAAAAAGGTATGAGATACCATTATTAGATGGGTTTCACTAATCACTCTGAATACTAACCAATAAATACGACTCTGGGTACTTCATTGAAAGTATGTTCAGGGAAATTGAAAATTGCATGACTAGATCGGTTTCTCCCTCAGCGGAAAGTGGGACTCAGGAATGTGTTGGCATTGAAAGCTATGGTATATCTGTTACCACACTTGAGGAGGTATTCTTGAGAGTTGCAGGTTGTGATTTTGAAATGGAGATGCCCATGCCAGCAAAAGATACTGATGTACCTGATGCCATGGTATCTCAAGCTGTAAATGATCAAGCTCCAAAACCCCAAGAAAAGCTGCAGAATGCACCTAAAGCTATTTTTCTACTGTTGGTTGTCAAACTTGATCCAAAAATTCCACTAAATACCGTTTAAGGGTATAAATAGTTGGAGAATAATACTTTAGTTTAGAGTACAATTTTAAAATTGATACTTTAATCTGCTGTTTACTCAATCAACCCTTAATACTTTAGAGGACAATGGTGTGGTGTCCGCATGGGCTTCTGTATTATTTGGCCATGTTAGAAGATGGACATTGTCGTGATCTGCTAGAGAGTAAAGAATGATGTGCTACTCCTTTTAGATTTGTCTTCATTTTCTGAATGTCTTATGTACTGGATAAGATACCAAATAAAATCATGTTGAGTTAGCTAATTAGCATGTCCAACTCCTCTAGTTTTTGCTTGAAAAAGTTGATTCGGATATGGCATATACGCAGGTATGGAGCAGTTGTGATGGATAATCAGAGGAAAGATGGAAGTATTGGTTATACTGTATTACATAATAGTTCTTGCCAGCATGGAGCTCCAACTTTCATTAATTTATTGAATGCTGCGATTCTTAGACTTGCTACACAAGATAAAAATAGTACTATTCGAACTCGCAATCACCCACTTCCTATGACTACTAGTCAGAAGCTGCAACGACATGTACAATTCTATTCCTTATTTATCTTTACTTATTCAGTCTCTATTATCTAATCCACTCTGATTAGGCTCAACACTAGTTTATAATGAAAGAGATGTTCCCTGTTGATTATTTGCAGGATCTTGACGCTTTCTCTGCAGCCGTCATTGTGAATATTGCTTTCTCATTTATTCCCTCTTCTTTTGCTGTTTCTATTGTTAAGGTATTATGCTCCAGCCTTTCCTTTGAAGTTCGTAATTGTATTGTGCATTTACTATTTGAATCAGTATATTTGTCATCCCTCGAAATTTGTGTGTGTTATGTATGATCTCCCTGTAGAAGTCGTATTGCATAACCAGACTGCTTTCACTATTTTATCCCCAGTTTTAGGGACACAAACCTATCTTTGTGACTGTTTCTACTTTACATTTGCATATGGCCTCAGTCCCGAGCTTTTAATGGCCAATTTGGCTTGTAGTTGCAGTGGTTTTCTTTTTGTTAAAATCATCTGAATTTTGTATTTGAGTAACACTCTGGCATATGTTATATGCAGGAACGTGAAGTAAAGGCCAAGCACCAGCAGCTGATCAGTGGGGTATAAAATCTCACCGTAGTATTACACTAGAGTTTATCATAGCATTGTCATGTAAAGGTCTCACAGTTTCTATTCTGATACAGGTTTCAATTCTTTCCTACTGGACGTCCACTTATATTTGGGACTTCATCAGCTTCTTATTCCCTTCATCTTTTGCGATGATTCTTTTTTATCTGTTTGGTATGTTCCACTTGCTGAATTTATACTTTTTGTAGTAATTCTCTCTTACTACTACCAATGTTTAACCACTTAATGCTGCAGTGTTATGCCTGTACTATTTATTTTTAAATGATAAAGGTATGAAAGTATTAATTGTAGCCAAGATAGTGCATTTCTTTAACTAATTATCCTGGGTGACTAAAATGTTCAACACAAAATGCTAAACAGTTATGTGGAGAATCCTCCAGCTGTTCCCTGTTCTCCTCACTTTTCCAAAAGTGAGCTAACAAAAGAAAAAAGAACTTTGCTATTGTTGCAGATTCACTTATTTTTACAACAAATCATAGGGCCATAGATTGTTCATTAAGCATTATGTTATTATGTGAGGCCTATGATTTCTTAATTGTTTTAGGTTGTCATAGGAACTTGTATTCCCTTCGTAGGGCCATAGATTGTTCATTAAGCATTATGCTCTTGTAATTGTTTTGTCATTTCGTAATCGCTTTCTTTGTCATAAGAAGTTTTAAAATATTAGGCTATTGTTTTTCAGCTTACAAGTTTGATATGGGATCATAGGTCTTGAACAATTTATTGGTGCGGGTCGTCTCCTGCCGACAGTTCTCATGTTTTTGGAGTATGGATTGGCTGTTGCATCATCAACTTACTGCCTTACGTTTTTCTTTAACGATCATAGTATGGCTCAGGTAAGAAGTTTCTATTTATGATTCCTGTGCTTCAGCATTACTTCATGCTAGTTCTTTTATATGCTTGCAGAATGTGGTTCTTTTGGTTCACTTTTTCACTGGTCTAATCCTTATGGTTATATCCTTCATCATGGGGCTCATACGGACAACAGCTAGTACAAATACTCTTCTGAAGGTTAGTTTTTTTCAAACCCCTTTCTAGTGTGAAAGATGCAGTCAAAGCCAGTAGCTTGATTTCAATTTCTTGGGCATAAGATCTAAAGAACTGCCCTATTATAACTTATTCATTCTAATAAATTAATGAGTCTGGAGGATGCACTTTTCTAAGCCTAATAGTCTCACATGATTGGAAAACAAAAATTGTCAAGATTCTAGTATTAGAGAGAGTAACTTCAAGTCAGAAGCTGATGGACTTCTTGTGATGACCCTTTTAAGACTCAAATCACTGGAGATTTCTTCTCCCAACAGAGAAACTTAACTATGGTTGATCTTTTGCCTGTAATAGCTTAATTATCACCTATCTCTAAATGCCTTTCTTCAGTAGTTACGTGCAATCGCCACATTGGCTGTGCACGTAATCGTCTAATTTTCTAGATTAAACCAAGATGACAGTTATCTTCTTTTCTTTCAATTATGAGTAAATTATTAAAGCCTGATGGTTGTTGTTGAGAACTATCTTGCAGACCTTTTTCAGAATATCCCCAGGGTTCTGTTTTGCTGATGGGCTCGCTTCACTGGCTCTTCTTCGGCAAGGAATGAAAGACAAATCTACTGCTGGAGCCCTTGACTGGAATGTGACTGGTGCAGCTATTTCATATCTTGGTCTTGAGGTACTTCATGCTATGCCTTTACCAGACTTATATATTTACGTTTTTCCCAGTGAAGTTAACTTTTTTCTCCTTTTCTTTTCTTCACAAAGGGCCTTTTCTGACATGTTCTTATTCTATGTTACCGTGGCAGAGTGTAATTTACTTTGTTTTGACACTTGCGCTTGAACTCATCCCACTTCACAAATTGAGTTTGGCATCATTGAGCAAATGTTGGGGAAAATTTAAGAGGAGAGGCTCTGCTGACTCGTCTAGTTATACAGAACCATTTCTAAAATCATCAGGATCCCTTGATTTTGATGAAGACATTGATGTACAACTAGAAAGAAAAAGAGTACTTTCGGGATCAGTAGACAATGCCCTTATCTATCTACGCAACCTTCGGAAGGTAAGGATTGTTACACAGCTGCAAGAATATGGATTATGGTTCTGCCATTCTGATTCAATACTGTCTGATGTAGGAGTACTATGGGAGAGGTCATCAAGGCACGAAAGTGGCAGTACATTCCTTGACCTTTTCAGTTCAGCAAGGAGAATGCTTTGGCTTCCTAGGAACAAATGGAGCTGGGAAGACCACAACACTCTCAATGCTTACTGGTTTGTTCCATTTTCTTGGATTACAATTTCTGCATATACCTGAACCTGAGCTTGTAGTTCATGTCCACGATTTTTTTTCCTTTGGATGAATTGATAGATCTGAATCAATCGAACTCAAAGTACATCATGTTTCAGCTTAGACGAAATATATTCATCTTTATGCTTCTCATCTTGCATTCTTCTATGCAGGAGAGGAATATCCAACAGATGGCACTGCTTTTATTTTTGGCATGGATATCCGTTCAAATCCTAAGGCTGCTCGTCGACATGTATGTGTTGATTATATTATTTCTTCATTCGAGATTCTCTTTGCACTTTCTTTGTTAATCTAAAGTTTGTTCTCATCTTCCGCAGATTGGTTACTGCCCACAGTTTGATGCCCTGTTGGAATATTTGACAGTTCGAGAGCATCTGGAACTTTATGCAAGGATAAAAAGAGTCTCGGATCAAAGGATGAACGAAGTATGTTATCTTTTTCCTTTTTAAAGAAGGCAGCAGTAGCAGCACCCTAGCCAAAAAGTTTGTGTCTGAGATTGCCTTATCCTGGGGTGAATAAGAATGGATGTCTAATGCTCCTGATAATGTTGGCAGGTTGTTATGGAAAAGTTGGTGGAGTTTGACTTGCTTAGACATGCTCATAAACCATCATATTCTCTTAGTGGGGGTAATAAACGGAAACTGTCTGTTGCAATTGCAATGATTGGAGAGCCTCCTATAGTCATTCTTGATGAGCCTTCCACAGGTATCTCAATTATAACTAACATGATTGATGATTACTTGCCCTTTTATTAATTTTTTTTATTGCCAGAATTTTACTTCCAGTGTTCAGTGATTGAATTTCTTCTGCATTGGTCAGTGTCGTGTCAATTGGTGATTGATAACTCAGTATTCATACTGTCCCCACCCTCTTATCAAAACGAGTCTCCCTGCCATTATTATATTGATATTTTACTTTTGACATGTATCTTGTGTTGAAGTTATATTACTTTTGTTATAGTTTGTAACTGAACCAAATACGTAAATTGTAGGTATGGACCCAATTGCAAAACGGTTTATGTGGGATGTGATATCCCGTATCTCAACCAGAAGGGGCAAGACAGCAGTTATTTTAACTACACACAGCATGAATGAAGCTCAAGCGCTTTGCACACGAATTGGCATAATGGTACTTGCATTTAATTTTCACACCTTTGTTGTTAGCCCTGAAAGGTTAGTAATCGTTCTGACTTCTCAATTTTATGTTTGGTAATATAAAGGTTGGTGGGAGACTAAGATGTATTGGGAGTGCTCAGAACTTGAAAACACGATTTGGGAATCATCTCGAACTGGAGGTAGTAATAATAGTATAACCGAATTTGTAGCTCTTTCTTGCTTGCTTGATGCGTATATTTATTATACTCAATAATTAGGTGAAGCCTACGGAAGTAAACTATGGAGACATGGAATGTTTATGCCGCATGATTAGGGGAAAGCTGTTTGACATTCCTCAACATAGAAGCTTACTTGAAGATCTTGAAGTATGCATCGGGGGCAGCGACTCCATTACAGCAGAAAATGCAACCGTGGCAGCGATCAGCATGACACGTGAGATGATAGTGATGATCGGGCGCTGGCTTGGGAATGAAGAAAGAACAAAGGGTCTTGTTCCATCTCCAAGGCAGCATCAGGCTTCTTCATGTGGAGGAGGAGGAGTTCTCAGCGAACAGTTGTCTGAGCAGTTACTTCGAGATGGTATGCAGTACTGCTTATAGTATAGTAACCACACTTCCTTCCTTTCCTTAACGATCATTTTTTTTTACTTGAGATTGTCATAATGTGTTAGTTGTTGGTCTTTGTTTGTGTTTGATTGCTTAGGTGGTATCCCGCTGCCTATATTTTCGGAATGGTGGTTAGCCAAAGAAAAGTTCTCCGTCATTGAATCGTTTATATTGTCTTCATTTCCGGGTACAAAATCCCAAGGATGCAATGGCTTGAACGTCAAATATCAGGTAAATAAATTTGTGCCATCAAACTGGTAACTAATTTGATACGTCGAACTTATCTCTAATAATGACGCTGCAGTTGCCATATGGAGACGGGCTTTCCCTAGCTGATGTTTTCGGTCATATAGAGAGAAACCGGTGAACCTCCTTCCTGCTCCCTTTTCTCATTCTCTTTTCTATATATACCCTATCCGACTTATTCTGACACTGTTTTGTGTGGGCTTGGGTTTTACAGAAACCGGTTGGGTATTGCGGAATACAGCATCAGTCAATCCACTCTGGAGTCCATCTTTCATCATTTTGCAGCAAACTCGTGAGAAACATACTTATTAGTTGTAAAATAACAAACATAAGTTTTATATTAATTAAGCACTAAATAGGGAATTTCGCTCCCTCTTGGTACATGGACACATAGAATTTGTAACTTGGACGTTAACTACAAACTCAGGCCCTGGATTACACCTATGTAGTGATGTATCACACTCGATTAGTCATGACTGCGGAAATCATGGGATAATAATTTAATTGTAAATGCTTGCGTCTCATAATATTATGGGTTAATTACTTAATTGGTTACACATGTTTCACCATTGTGCAGAATGGTTACACATGTTTCAAAATGTGATTAATTGGTTTTGCTATGTGACTAATTGGTTACACATGTTTTTTCAAATGTGATTAATTGGTTATTCCGTTAGTAAACTGTTAATTTTAACGTTAATTCATTTTTTTAACATATTATTGAATTGTGAAATGACTATTATGCCCTTAGTTGTATTGAAGAACAGATTGGAAGGATTGAAGAACCAAAATCGAATCAAATTCGATTTGATGTTCTTGAGAACCCATAAATCAGATTTCTGGGTTCTTGAAGAACCAGAAATCTGGGTTCTGGGTTCTTGAAGAACCAGAAATCTGATTTATGTGTTCTTGAGGAACCCAGAAATCAGATTTCTGGGTTCTTGAAGAATCAGAAATCAGATTTCTGGTTTCTCAAGAACCCAGAAATCTGATTTCTGGTTTCTTGAAGAACCAGAAACAGCTGGGTTCCTCAAGAACCCAGAAATTAGATTTCTGGGTTCCTCAAGAACCCAGAAACAGCATTTCTGGGTTCTTCACAATGTGGGTAACATGTCGAACCTTTTAATCACATCATTTCAAACAACAGTATCCATTTAATCACATTATAGAGAAACGTGTATGACCTTTTAATCACATTATAGAGAAACATGTATGACATTTTAATCACATTATAGAGAAACATGTATGACCATTTAATCACATTTGGTGATAACATATACTGCAATACAAAACTTCAAGAACCCAGAATTGCGATTCTGGGTTCTTGAAGAACCCAGAAACAGCATTTCTGGGTTCTTGAAGAACCCCGAAATCAGATTTATGGGTTCTTCAAGACCCATAAATCAGATTTCGGGGTTCTTGAAGAACCCAGAAATGCTGTTTCTGGGTTCTTCAAGACCAGAAATCAAATTTCTGGGTTCTTGAAGACCCAGAAATCAGATTTCTGGGTTCTTGAAGATCCAGAAATCAGATTTCTGGGTTCTTGAAGACCCAGAAATCAGATTTCTGGGTTCTTGAAGATCCAGAAATCAGATTTCTGGGTTCTTGAAGATCCAGAAATCAGATTTTTGGGTTCTTGAAGAACCAGAAATCAGATTTCTGGTTTCTTCAATTATTGTTCTTGAAGATGATGATGTGTTCTTGAAGATGATTCTAGTGGTAATTTCGTCATTTTACTTATCTAAATAGTGACTTAACTGTGATTTTAACTGTGAATAGTGAAAAAACCAAATAGTCACATTTCAAAACCAATTAATCACATTCTGAAACATGTGTAACCATTCTGAACATTGGTCAAACATGTGTAACCAATTAAGTAATTAACCCTAATATTATTAGTCACTCATTATATTAAAGGAGCTCGAAGAGATCATCTTATATACTTGGGGTGTAAACAACATTCATTTAGTTAAATGAATCAAAAATAATATTACATAGATAATCACATATTTTAAAAAAAGAAAAAAATATATATACACTATTAGCTCCAAAACTGTGAAAACATAAAATTAACATTTTTTTCTGCGAAGCGACACAATCGCTAACGTAAGTGGAAACAAGACAACCACCTATAAGGAAAATGATTTTTATTTATATATATTGGTGATTATATATATATATATTTGGCCAGAGGTAAACGAAAATATCGGTATTCAAATTTCGAACACGGTACCGCTTCGTCTCAACCTACACCCAGTATAAGCAGAGAAGAGCAGCTGCGCTTCCAAGTCCCTCCGATTTGATTTCACAGATTCTCCGTCGACGATTTTCCTTGGTTTGTCCCTTCCTTCCTTCTACCCTTCGTCTTCTACATATATGTTTGGTTTGGTTCTTTCTGAATCATTCTCTCATTTCAACTAGGGTTTGGTTCTTGTTTCCCTTACTCATATATAGATCTAATGAGTTCTCGAACGATTGTGTTGTAGAATCATTAATCACAAGAGCAGTTCTTCTCAAGGGCATTCCACTGCCATTTATTTAACCGATCTCTCTATCCTTCCCGTTACTTTGTTTGGTTTGTTCTTTCTAATCAGTTTTCCTCTTATTTTGTATGTCTTTCATTTAGCTTTGCTACCATTCTGTCACGCATTGCATTGACCTGTCTTGATTATTGCTGTGGTAGTAAATTAGGGTTTTCTAAATCTTAGCAGCTGTCTTCTTTCTTATTCGTAGGGTCAAAAAAAGATTTTGTGTATTAACTGCAGCAATCGTGTTGATTTCTATTTTTATCTGTTAAGTATCCTGAACTAAAATTCCTAAGTGTGATATTGATGTTATAAAATTTTCCGTTTTGAAACTTCTGTTCCGTACAAATCAGTAGGTGCAATAGATACCAATGAGTGTTTTTTATATTTTTGTAAATAATACTGAGTGTAGATAAAATTAAACTGTTAGAGGTTTACCGTATGAGACAGCTTTTGCGTTCATAGTTTTAGATCACTGCAAGATATAGAAATTGATAAGATCCTCTCTCCATATATATGTAGATAAGATCACTAGTGTTCATCTATATATATAGATTTTTTTTTTCTGGGGATCTTGAAAATAGTTGCATTCTACCTTTATAGGCTTTGCTGGAATGGAGGCTGCAAATTTGAGTCCCGAACGACGACCACTGTCAGTCAAGTTATGGCCACCGAGTAAAAACACTCGGCAAACACTTGTCAACCGAATGATAAAGAACCTCACCGGAAAATCCCTTTTCACAGAGAAGTATGGAAGTTTGAGTCAGGTGGAAGCAGAGAAAAGTGCTAAGCAGATCGAAGATGAAGCCTTTACCACTGCTAATCAACACTATGAAAAAGAGCCTGATGGGGATGGCGGCTCTGCAGTGCAGATGTATGCCAAGGAATGCAGCAAACTAATTGTGGAGACCCTTAAGAAGGGTCCCATTAGCAATGGAAGTGACCACTCACCTTCGGACAATGTTGCTTCTCCTGAGATTTTTTTCGACATCTCTCAGGGCAAGCGCGCCTTTATTGAGACTGAGGAGGCTGAGGAACTTCTGAAGCCATTGAAGGAGCCAGGAAATTCTTACACCAAAATATGCTTCAGTAACAGAAGCTTTGGTCTAGGAGCTGCTCGTGTTGCAGAACCTATTCTCCTTTCCTTGAAAGATCAGCTGAAAGAGGTTGACCTTTCGGATTTTATTGCTGGAAGGCCCGAAGCAGAAGCCCTGGAAGTCATGAGCATATTTGCTGCTGCCTTGCAAGAATGTGTCTTAAAGACTTTGGATCTCTCCAACAATGCACTCGGTGAGAAAGGTGTCAGGGCATTTGGAGCATTGCTGAAATCACAGAGCTGTTTGGAGGAGCTATACTTGATGAACGATGGAATATCAGAGGAAGCTGCACGTGCAGTCTGTGAGTTGATTCCTTCCACTGAGAAGCTCAGGATCCTTCATTTCCACAACAACATGACAGGGGATGAAGGGGCGATTTCCATCGCTGAAGTTGTGAAGCGCTCCCCATTGCTAGAAGATTTCCGCTGCTCCTCCACAAGGATAGGTTCAGATGGAGGCATTGCCTTGGCTGAAGCACTGAAGGAATGCGTTCACTTGAGGAAACTGGATTTGAGGGACAACATGTTTGGTGTAGATGGTGGGATTGCTCTGAGTAAAGCTTTGGCAAAGCATCCAAATCTCACTGAAGTCTACTTGAGCTATCTGAATCTGGAAGATGAAGGGGCCGTGGCCATAGCAAATGTTCTTAAAGAGACAGCTCCTGGGCTTAAAGTGCTGGAGATGGCTGGAAATGACATAACTGCTGATGCTGCTCAAAGTTTATCTGTTCCTATAGCTGCACTGGAGTCACTTGTAAAGCTCAGCTTATCAGAAAATGAGCTTAAGGATGAAGGAACCATCCGCATAGCCAAGGTGCTAGAAGAAGGCCATGATGAGTTGGCAGAAGTAGATTTCAGCACTAACTCAATCAGAAGAGCCGGGGCCCGTTTTCTGGCTCAGGTGGTTGCCCAGAAGCCCAGGTTCAAGTTACTGAACATCGATGGGAACTTCATTTCTGAAGATGGGATTGATGAGGTCAAGAATATTTTCAAGAAATCTCCTGCATTGCTTGCACCATTGGATGAGAATGATCCTGAAGGAGGGGATGAAGATGATGAAGAAGAGGAAGATGGAGAAGACAAAGAAGGTGAAGATGAAGGTGATGAACTAGAATCGAAGATGAAGGATCTCGGTGTTGGCCAAGAGTAGTGGTATTTACCTTGAGTTTCGAGTTACTACTTCAGGTTAGTGGTAGAATAGAAGATGTTGAGGTAGTAACTCCAGCAGTTATTTATTATTTGACTGCTCAATGACTCGTGCTTTAGCAGTAACAGCACCTGTCCTGATATTAGTGGTTTGTCAGTGTCGGCAGTAGTTTTTTTCCTCTTCCTAATGTGATTTGTCAGAATGTATCAACCTTTAGGATTCGGTTTCTCCCTCCATGAAGGAGATTAATTTGATTTAAGTTTTAACTGCTTTAAAAAGTTTCAGTTATTTTGTTCATGTATGAATTCTGTAGTACTTTGGAGTTTGGATAATTACTGGGTTCAGTTACTTTGTGATGTACTACCCTACTTTGATGCATCACTATGTTTAATGAGTTATGACTTACTCTGCTGAAACTTGTAGCATCTCAATCATGTGTATGGAATTTTTTTTTTTTTGGCCAACATGCACGTTTCATTTTATTCAAATAAAACGGCGTGACATAAAGTCACGGATGTTCGGAAATGTTACAATCATTCGCTAACAAACAAATTAAAGGGAGTATGGAATTGAAAAAAAACTTTTCTCCCTAATAATTTTCCTTGCCTTTTATATAATTTAGATTTTTAATTTGGTAAGGTAGTTAATTTTCGAATTTCACACATTTGCTAAATAAATACATAAAATAAAAAGAATAAAACCTCCAATTAATTTATTCATATTAATGACCATAGTAGAGTATGGACTCTAGTACTATACTGGCCATAGTTCGTCTGCCCTACCAAATTGAAGAGCTACGGAGTACGGATAGAGAGAGCCTTAGTTTAAGCTGTCTGTAACTACACCACTACACTATTGCTCATTATTATTTTGTATGGTCTCAAACCAATGGCTGCGAATGCGAGGATAATCGGAGGAGGGACGCCACAACCAAGACTCACCACCACAACCACCTCCACACCCTCTTCCGCAGCCGCTATGTTTACTTCCACCACCACACTCCCTCCTCGACACAGTCTCTTCTACTTCAACCGCTGGTCCAACACACGCCCTTCCCTACGCTTTGACTCTCCTCGGACCAGACCCTTCTCCGTTCGAGCTTCTTCCGAAGATAATTCTCTATACGCTTCTGGTACCTATCTCCTCTTCCTACTTGCTCTCCTCGCGTGTATCTGAAATTCTGTACTTGCTGCTCAATGAAAAAGCATTGGGTTGTTTAAAGTTTCGATTCGTACACATCCTGTAGTAGAGAATCTATAGTCACTCTCGACTTAGCGGCTTAGTTGAAAAATTCAGATTCTAGTTCCAGAATAGAATATGGTGAATTTCGTGTGCATGTCGATATAAATTGATTCCAATATCCCTGGGTCACTTACTTCTATTGTTCCATATTTGACAGTTAGTATTCATAGATGTAAGATTGGGATAAACTAATGAAATGACATGAGGTTTATTGCAGCTGGAGGTGTAGAGAATGTTGTGATAATAGGTTCGGGTCCAGCTGGGTATACAGCGGCGATATATGCAGCTCGTGCTAACTTGAAGCCTGTTGTTTTCGAGGGGTTTCAAATGGGTGGTGTACCTGGTGGACAACTGATGACTACCACTGAAGTTGAGAACTTCCCTGGCTTTCCTGAAGGAATTACTGGTCCAGATCTGATGGATAAGTAAGATTTCGTTTTAAAATGCTCACATATTCCGGTTAACAAGTTACCATTTTTATTGATGGTTTAGTAATGCCCATTACAACTCAATATCTATATTTAGGATGCGAAAGCAGGCTGAACGTTGGGGAGCTGAATTATATCAGGAGGATGTGGAAATTCTTGATGTGAAGACCAGACCCTTCACGGTTCAAAGCAGTGAGCGTAAGGTGACAAATTAAACTATCTTTGTTTTTTCATAATACTATTTCGGAATTATAGAAATGGAAAGAATTTGAGCTACTTGCACCTTTTGCTGTCATTTATTGATCAGTTGTGAAAGGGCCTCAGAATAATTAAATCACTCTAGTACTGATCTTCTTTGGAGATATATATCTAGCTCACGGAATGCTTGTTGGGTAGTAGACATTACGAGTTCTGAAAAGCTTGAGAAGCAAGTGCCGTCTGTGATGATGCCACTGTTCTTCAGTTATATCGTAATAATGATCAGGACCTCATTTTATTTTATCCTTACTTATAGTGAAAATTTTGTTTATACTCTTAACTACCGAATGAATGACTTCTGTAATATTCTTTATATCAAGCCTCTAACCTTTTCCTTTTCAGGTCAAATGCAATAGTATCATATATGCTACTGGTGCTACAGCAAGGAGGCTCGGACTGCCCCGTGAGGATGAGTTCTGGAGTAGAGGAATTAGCGCATGTGCAATTTGTGATGGTGCATCACCTCTCTTTAAGGGGCAAGTACTTGCTGTTGTTGGAGGTGGTGATACGGCTACAGAGGAAGCATTGTACCTTACTAAATATGCTCGCCATGTTCACTTACTTGTCCGCAGAGACCATCTAAGAGCATCAAAAGCAATGCAAGATCGGTGAGGCTTCCGTTTTCATAATTTTTTAATTCTGTAGAAAGAGGTATATGCGTAGAAACTAGGATACTGTCCTTTGATTCATTTGTTTCTTTTTCTTGAAGAGATATTTTTGTGTTTCATTTTTTTATAGTTATTATTGCCTAGAATAATGATCCCTATACTATCATAACTGAGGAATAAATTGGAATATATACATTCATAAATCTAAAGTTTTGATAGCTAGTTGTTTTCTTTTTAATTTTTTAAGGGTGTTTCATGTTTGTCTATTCATTTAGGCTTACAATGATAAATTCAACTGTGCAGCACTGTCATCTTTTGTCAGCCTCTGTGACGACCATTAAGATTGTTATCAAACGGAATTGTGAGATATGGCATAGATATTGGCCATAATTACATTTACAAAGTTGATGAAGAGTACTACATAATGAATGATTTTGATTACTTTTTCAGATAAATTACGTACTAATGAAGTACTAATGAACGATTGATATTTTGAGTTTTCAACTCCCTGAATGTTTGTTTAACAGGTTGATTATCACGAATGTTTCAGAGTGTTCAACAATCCGAATGTCACGTTGCACTTCAACACGGAAACTGTGGATGTCGTCAGCAACTCTAAAGGTCAAATGTCGGGGATATTGCTCAGGAAACTTGATACTGGGGAAGAGTTCATGCTCGAGGCAAAAGGCTTATTCTACGGTATAGGCCATTCACCAAATAGTCAGCTATTAGAAGGGCAAGTAAAGCTTGATACTTCAGGGTACGTGTTAGTTGAGGAGGGCAGTTCAAAAACTTCAGTTGAAGGCGTATTTGCTGCTGGAGATGTCCAGGTTGGTTATCACTTTGAAATACTTTTTCTGAATGTTTGTACTCCTGAATTTTAAGAACACGCACATTGACTCTAGTAGTGGTAAGCTTGGATCGGTGCAGACTTAAAAGATCAAATCAAACACCTTCTTTTGTAAAGCCAAATTCTTGAAGTTATCAAATGGAATTTGAATCAAAAGGTATATAGCTCCTTAAGTGTTATATTCGTGCAGCCTCTGAAAATGATAAGAGGCAGTGGATATATGCATTCTATATACCTTGTACTAAATTATGATTTCTCTCTCCTTAAAGTTTTTTGTTTTTTTATCCATGCTTATGTTTTTGTTGGAAGTGCCATGTATGCTCTGAAAGACTGTATTTTGTTTGTGTGGCTGGGCAATAGGATCATGAATGGAGGCAAGCCGTGACTGCTGCTGGTTCAGGCTGTATAGCTGCCTTGTCAGTTGAGAGGTATCTCACAAGCAATAATCTGCTTGTTGAATTTCATCAGGTATCATCAGAAAATCTATGGATATATATTCTTACAAAAAAATTATATTCCGTATGATCAGAGAGTCTCTGTTATGATGAGTCACTTACACATGTTTCCTTGGCAGCCACAAACTGAAGAAGTTAAGAAAGAATTTACAGACAGAGATGTACAACAAGGTTTTGACATAAGTAGAACTAAACACCAGGGCCAGGTCTTCTTCTTTCTCGATCTTTTTTTTTCTGTTCTTCTTTTACACCCACAGACACTGTCTAGTATTGAACCTTCATATCCTCCTTTTTTTTTATTTTTTGCTTTGTTTTCTTCTTCTTCTTCAGTATGCTCTAAGGAAGTTGTATCATGAAAGTCCCAGACTTGTCCTTGCGCTCTACACAGCACCAAATTGTGGTCCTTGCAGGACATTGAAGCCAATCCTTGGCAAGGTAGACACTTTACTTTTGACTGGTAATCTAATGACTGCAGTTTATTTTGGCTTCATTTTATTTTTGAACCCATACTACTATTTGAACCACGTATTCATGTTAAATTCTCCACTGGGCTGAATTGGTCCAAGCCAAACAAGAGAAGGATTTATATGGAATATCTGAGGATAAAATGTCCAAATAGATTTGATTGATAGCTTCAATATTCAGAATATTCAAGCATATTTTCACAAGTGTGAGACCAGTGATTTAGATTTACTATTACACATATATATATATATATATGCAAAGCTGAATCTGTCTTCCATGTGAGACAGGTGATTGACGAGTTTGATCAATATGTTCATTTTGTGGAGATCGATATTGAGGAAGATCCAGAAATAGCTGAGGCAGCTGGGATTATGGGCACCCCTTGTGTGCAGTTCTTCAAAAATAAGGAGATGATCAAGTTAGTATTCCTTGTCATCTATTCCTGGTTCACGACAGCAGAGCCATACTGTTCAAAACAATAATCTTATATTTTATGCAGGATGGTATCAGGGGTGAAAATGAAGAAAGAGTACCGTGAATTCATTGAAGCAAACAAGTGAGTGCGAATTTGTTGACTTGCTGCTGCATTGTCCATTCATTTTTGTTCCTTCCTTATCTACTGTGGTCAAAATAATAGCCATTTCTGTTTTGCAATGAGATCTCTGTCAGTGATGTCGATTCATCGTAGGAACCCTGAGAACCTATTGTTGTTGTACATTATTTTGGAGAAAACACACACTCAAATATGAAGAAGAAGAAAAATAAAAGATTACACTTTATGACATTCATTCAGTTGGATTTTAGCTACTGTGTAACAATTTTGCATTTTCTTCCGAAGGTTAATAGTATTTGATTGCTGATAGGGAGGACTATATCTATATGGTATTTGGTAATAGATAGCTGCTGCTCTATTTTTTAAAATAAAATATGCCTTTTTAATGTTTGTTTCTGGGAAATTATATTGTGGTACAGAAAAGAAAGGATGCAATATTTCACTAAACCCTCCACACAAATCATCTATCTGCTCTTCTAGAATATATATATATATATTAGCATTTTCCTCATAAACTATTACATACTTCTCATAATATCTGATCCCATTAGTCATCTTACCACTCCTCCTATTATGTCGTAGTCTTATAATAAACTGACATTTACAACAGTAGATCGTAATGGGAATACTATTTTTTATCTTGGTGGTTTCATTGTTCATCTTTCCTAAAATAGGTATATGTGTGACTCAGCAACTGGTAATGTAGCCTTTCCTATACATTTATGGATTATAGATGACTATGTACGTACAGCTAGTTAACTTAATTAACTTACAAATATGCCAAAAAAAAAAAGAGATATTTATTTATATCATTAATTTCGTTGCTAAATCTTGTCGTTTTTTGCATTATTTTAGCTTAAACTATATAAAAGAAGCAACGTGATGCCTTTTATCTCTGCACCCCACATGGTAGTCTCACTCTGCAGATGCCGAAGTTGGTAGGCAGCCAGAAAATATCTAAGCAAGAAACAGATCTGCACTTTATCCGACGTGGAAACTAAAAGTACTGACACGTCACTCGTAATATATAACATCTCCAGCATAATTCTAATTCAATTTCAATATAAAAATAGTAATATATTTAATGTAGGAAGTACACCAACCAATAAATTCCAAACACGTTATTTATTTATTTATAACGAGAGATTATTCTATGTTGTTGCAGTCATGTGTCTTAACCAATTACCACACAAATATATATATATATATATGAATGTTGTTTTCTGCTAAAAGGAACGTGGCAAATTATCTGTGCTCTAAATTTATAAATAAATATAAAATTGAACGGCATGGGTTAGAACATGGATTAACTCATGGATTAGGGGATGTTATGAATTTTATGTTAGGAGATATATCTTAAAACACTTACTAATGTATCTCATGTAAGCTGTTTTCATAATTTTGGATAAAAAAACATTGAAGGTTAAATTATTTTGACGCATTTTAAATGTTTTCTCAATATATAATATAGAGAGAGAGAGGGAGAGAGAACTTTATTAAGTTTTGTAAAATCTCAGTTTGTACAGTTTCGAGTGTTAATTCGTGTTGATAAATTAATTTTCTGTTAGAATGTATTCGGTCAAGTTTTGAACATAGTAACCGAAACACCACATAACACGAAGGAAATCCTACATAACACGAAGGAAATCCTAGCAGAACATTTAGGGAATCATTTGGATGAGTTGATTCATCTGCCCATCCATCACCCGGTTAAATACAAAAATTTAGACAAAACTAATTACAACCGAGTAACTTAAGTTACAACTAATTCTAACACAGTCCTCTAATAAAACATATAACAAATACAACCATAAATTACAACTTGAACATAGTTAGTCCTTAAGATTTATAATCCGCACAGTTTGAACCTTTAACATGTTCGATTTGGGCTAAGATTTTAATTTTTTACAATTTGTTTCTAAACTCAAATACAACACGTAATTGAGTCATACACGAGTTGGATCCAAACACTTTTACCCGCATTTCAGTATCTTTGTAACGATACTATTTTATTTAGAGTTACTGAACAAAGCATAAATATTTATCATGGAACCTTCAAGTATCTATATTATTATTTTTTGTCCAGCTGGTGCAAAAGCAGTTTTTCTTTAAAATAAATTAGAAATATCTCTTATGATTTTTTTTACTATAAATTAAAGATTTGGGATCTTAAGTGGGCTTTTGGAGATGCAAAAATCTATAATTAAAAGTTCCAGCTGTAACAATTAAGTATTAAGTATTAACAGTCGTCTAGAGGTATCTAAGTACACATATACATACAGATTACAAAAAGAAAAAGTACATATACATACATACGCTCGTGTAACACTAAGTCATTGTCGTCAATTCATAATTGGATTTCTGTATAGAAAATATAAAAAATGATTGTTGGATCGTGATTTGTCACTTCGTCCTAAATTCGTCATTTTCAAGTTTTTGTGGGGCGCTTCGAAGACCTGCAGGGAATAAAATCCTGAAGTGTTCTCATTGTTTCCTCGTCGATGGTAAAGTCAGTCAGAGTCCGGTGATAAAAGGAGAGGAAATGTAGTTGTGTATGTATGGAATGTTAGAGAGAATTGAATTCATGTCTGAAGGTTGGTTGGTTGGTATTTATAGACTTACGTTTGAACTTGAACATAGTCAAGTTCTTACCAGAGTCACTCCCCGATTTTTCGGCGAGCCAACCATGGTAACCAGTTAGTGGAGTGACAAGAGTTAGACAAGTCACTTCGTTCCAGGATATCCGGGATAGGGAGCTCCTGAAATCCATCTACCTAATATGATATTGTCTATCCATACGGTGAGTGGGAAAGTGTTTTATGGAAGTCGTCTCTTAGGAGCGCATCCTATTGGGCGTGTCATTAATGACGCTCCAGTACATGCTAGGGCGAGCAAGTAATAGCGGAAAATACGCACTGAATTGACTTCACAAGTGTTCATGAGCGTCGCTCCCCTTTAATTACACAGGGGTCCGAGTCAGTCTAATCCTTGGGTATGATTCACATTTAGGCCTAATCCCAAAACCCAAATGGTGATAACAAAAAAAAAAGAGTTGAATTTCATTGACGATATTGTTTAAAAGAGAGCTTTAATTTTTACGTTCCCGCTCTAAAATTGTGGAAGCGAATTTATATATAAAAAAATACTAAATTGAAAATAAATGTATATTTTCTTTTAAAGAAATATACACAACGTGGCAAACTCTCCTTAGTTCATAATAGCTTTGTCTGAATTTTTTCAAAAACTGTTTAGTTTAGAAAAAATATTTGAAAAAGTGTATATCGAAATTTTTTTTTTAGAAAAGTATGCATACGCGCGACGCGCCTACTCAGTAGGCGCGTCCTAGGGATGCGCCTATTCAATAGGCGCATCCCAGGGGTGCGCCTACTGCCTAAATTTTTTTTTTTTTTTGCAAAAACACCGGTCTATCAGAAACCACGTTGATTTTAAGTCTGCTTATGGTTTTCCTCCTAAATAGAAATTGAGAGATAGTCTCACGCGTATTCATAGGTCCAAACTACAAATTTTCCAACTTGTTCTGAACAACAATGAAACAAATTTGTTTATTCACAAGTTTCTGAATGAGACTTTTCTTCAGATACACTAGGTAGTTTGACATTATCAGGCATTACTCCTGCAAAAGAGCTCTTTGGGATTACTTTAGGTTCCTGTCCTAAATTTTCCAACTTGTTCTGAACAACAATGAAACAAAGTTGTTTATTCACGAGATTCTGAATCTTCCGAATATCTTCTGTCGTACGGTGAGGACAGAAGAAAACTGATCCCCTTCCAATGGTTAGGAAGGGTCTTGGATCAAGAGGACAGAAGATCAATTTGTTAACAAAAGGGTCTTGGATCAAGAGGACAGAAAATCAATTTGTTAACAAACCACCGAGATGATTGTCTCACGCGTTGCTTTATCCTAGTATTCACAAGTCCAAATTCCTCTACGCGCACCAAATTCCTCCATGTATGCTTTTTTTCCTACTATATGCTTACTTTTTGAAAACATCTGATTTTGAGCCTGTTTATACGGTTTTCCTCCTACATAGAAATTGAGAGATAGTCTCTACAATTAAGAAGAAAGGAAGTTCTCAGAAGTTAAATACTTTAGGTTCCTGCCCTAGATTTTCCAACTTGTTCTGAACAACATCCGCGAGGTAAAACATTGAAACAAAGTTGTTCATTCACAAGTTTCTGAATGAGACTTTTCTTCAAATACACTAGCCAGTTTGACATTTTCAGGAGGAAAACCATTTCTTCTTAGAACTTCCTTTCTTCTTTACTGGAGAGAGTATCTCTCAATTTCTATTTAGGATGAAAACCATAAGCAGGCTTGAACTCAGATAAAAAGCTATAGTCATTGGAGAAGCTTTACAAGATATTCGGAAGATTCAGAATCTTGTGAATAAACAACTTTGTTTCATTGTTGTTCAGAACAAGTTGGAAAATTTAGGACAGGAACCTAAAGTAACCCCAAAGAGCTCTTTTGCAATTATCTTCGTGACAGTTCAATGTGACGGAATTTAACCTCATTCACAACCAAAAAGGAAGTACCAATCAAGAAAAATGGAATTTGTTAGATGGGGATCGAGTAATCTCATCGAGTTTCTCAAATCGGTTGGTGTAGAGACGCATGATTAGATCTCTCAGCAAGATGTTGGAGCAATTATAGCGCGGTATATCAATGACAACAAACTGAATCACCCTACGAAGAAGAGAGTAGTTTGTGATGAAAGACTTCAATTTCTATTTAGGAGGAAAACCATAAGCAGACTTAAAATCAACGAGTACACTATGCAGAAAATCAAGAGTCTTCAGATGCCGAAGAAAAAGGCAGTGGAAACCCCAAAGAGCTCTTTTGCAGGAGTAATTCCTGAAAATGTCAAACTAGCTAGTGTATCTGAAGAAAAGTCTAATTCAGAAACTTGTGAATAAACAACTTTGTTTCATTGTTGTTCAGAACAAGTTGGAAAATTTGGAGGAAACCCTGTGAATACTGAGATAAAGCAACGCGTGAGCATCTGAAGAAAAGTCTCATTCAGAAACTTGTGAATAAACAACTTTGTTTCATTGTTGTTCAGAACAAGTTGGAAAATTTGTAGTTTGGACCTATGAATACGCGTGAGACTATCTCTCAATTTCTATTTAGGAGGAAAACCATAAGCAGACTTAAAATCAACGTGGTTTCTGATAGACCGGTGTTTTTGCGAAAAAAAAAAAAAATTTACGCAGTAGGCGCACCCCTGGCGTGCGCCTATTGCAGTAGGCGCACCCCTAGGACGCGCCTACTGAATAGGCGCATCCCTAGGACGCGCCTACTGAATAGGCGCGTCCTAGGGATGCGCCTACTCAATAGGCGCGTCGCGCGTATGCATACTTTTCTAAAAAAAAAATTTCGATATACACTTTTTCAAATATTTTTTGAAAAGTGAATAGTTTATGAAAAAGTTCGCTTTTTCTGCCTGCTTGCTAGAGGTGTTCTAGAATGTCCAAAGCAATAATAGGAGTCGACAATGGGGGGTTAACTTTGTCGTAGAGTATCTCAAAACACTCCATAAAAATGATGATCTTCTTCTTATTAGTGGGTGACCCCTTGGAACAAGTTATTGACTTAATATTTAAATATCACCAATTACAAGATTACATAAATTAATTATACAAACCCTACATATATTTTTATTATTTATTTTTATTTTTGCAAATAAAAGAAATGAGCTAGTAGTGTCGACACTAAACTCATCCCGCTACGTCATGTCTGGAGTTGCCCTGTTTATTTGCGCACAAATCACGTGCATGATGCATCTAAACACCAGCTCATGCACTGACCCCGTCCATGTAGCCCCACCAGCAACCTAGTATAGTCGAGAGGTCAGCCTGTTAGACTCAAATCACAATCATCTCCCCAAGTCAGCACTTTGCACTTACACTTTGGGAATTCGAACTCGGGACCCAGAGTCAAACCAACTTGAAAGTAAGCGTTGTCAAAACCACTAGATCACCACTGCCGGTGGTACATATATTATTATTAATAGCATATATTATTGTATGAAAAATAAAAATCAAACTCTCTCTTTGTATGGATTTGTTTATGAATGTGTAAGGTAACACATCACCACCAAACCCTTCTTATAATACACATTCACATGTCTCACCCACATAAACAAAAAACCACACCCAAAGAGATAAGAAAAAAAAATACAATCATATGCAAAGCTGCCTAATCTAATTTAAAATAAAATTAAAACACTAAATCTTCAAAGGAACCCTATCTAGTCGCTCTAGATGACCCGATACGATACGAAAGTCTAATTATTAAGGCTAGCGAGATCCGTAAGTTCAACCCGACCCGTTCCGATCCTCATATTCTCAGGAGAAATATGCTGAGTTCCGGACCGCCATTCCGATCGGGATTGAGCATATAGAAAGCCTCGGAGTCTCGTGAACCCACGACCCGTTCAAAATTAGCCCGCATGTAGAGAAGCTCCCCTTCTGCCACGCTTCCCTTTGCCACGTCATCTACCACAGGGATCACACCCGCTCCAACAGACACACTCTTTACAGTCCTTAGCACGTGCCAATCAGAATCCGTACACGTGCGAGACTCTGCATACCCGCACTTCCTTCCGTTGCAGTACATGGTCCACGTGGGCTCCTTGAAGAGCTTCACGGATCGGGTGCGACCCAACCCACCGTTTGATGACGTCTTCTCGCATTCGAGTGCTATCCTCACCAACGCCGAGGACATCTCCTTTACCAGAGCGGACGTTGACATGGCGAGCTCTAAAATGAGGACAGGCTCGGAGCTAGAGCTGTCTTGCACTGCGAAGCTGACGTGGCCACGCCGGTTGCCGAATAGGGTACCGGTCACTTTCCGGCCGAGCGGTGGTGTGGTGGTGATGGAAGAGAGAGACGCAGGGACGAGCCACTTGCAGGCTGGGATTATTGAAGGGAAGGAGAGAATGCTGAGAAATGACCGGAGGAGGGAGGAGATCTTGCTCTGAGCGGCGGCCGTCCTTGAGATGCGGTAGTTAGTGTGATGGTCAACTGATGTGGCGGATGAGTTCCTGCTGAGGAAGAACTTCCCGGAGAAATCCTCTGCGTCTCCGGAGTTGGAAGATCGAGCGGCGAAGTAGTTGTAGTTATTACTGTTTGAAGGGATGATCTTTCTGGTGTTTTTGTAACTGGTGCTGGTGGTTCTCTGCAGGCTGATAATCTCCTGGTTGTGTTTCATGTTTCAGAAATGAGAGCTAAGCTAGGGTTTTGATGAAGAAGATGAGGTTTTTTCCTCACTTTAAGGGTGGAGAAGTTGAAAGAGAACAGTTTGGGTGGAAAGTGGAAGAAGCAGACAAGGTGATGATTGTGTTGGGAAGGGTTTGAGTACTGTATATAAAGGGCAATTGTGGAGGCTTCTGTGGTTATGGTTTTGGCAGTGGTGCTCACTATCATGGCTTCACTTTATATAGTCCTTGGAGATGGGGGGAGGCCAATATATTATTATTATCCCACAATATATATATATAAATTAATTTTAGACTTTAGAGAAATAGTGCACTTCTTCACTCATGGTATGTTTTATTTTCAATATACCACATCTCTTATGATGTATTTAACGAAAAAACTCAACTAATATTTTTATTATGTAAGCGTTCTATTATTTTATATATGAAATTGGTGATAATATTCTCCCAAAAAAACTATTCTTACATATACAATTTTATAGATAAAAATGAATGCAAAAAATCATTTTGATAAACGCGTGTGAGTCTTACTCTCAAGTGTTGTTTCGACTTCATTTGAAGTGTATATATCCATTGTCTTTACAAATGGAATTCAGATGCAATAAAAATTATATATTTTTGTTATGTTAATAACTATGATTGGATATTCAATTAATATACACAATTAATTAATAACTATTACAAAATAATTGAATATAATTAATTAATAATAAATTAACCGTGTAAGTATATACTGCAATCAATCATATAGAATATATAGAGCTGACTTTATGCTTATAAATTTAAGTTCAAAAAAGAAGCTAATTAAAGGGAGTAGGCGCAGCAATTGGACATCATATCCTCCTGCAGCACAAGTGAATAATTGCTTCCCTCCCCTCCGCAGTTCTGGCCCTTAGCTTTATCTTAGTGAATCATTTAACCCCACTATCATTATATTCATTCTTCTGGGTCCCTAATTTAATTTACAATATATATACATATATACAAATTATTATACAATCCAACGGTTACGATTTCTTTGGTTGACATGCACTTATTTATCTCTTATGTGATTCGCTTGTATTTTTATAATATGATGATTTTGTGCTGTCATTAAACTAGGCCAAAATCTTATATACAGGATAGAAAATAAATATATACTACTAATCTGTTAAAAAGTATTCATAAAATAAAGAAAGATTATATTTGAATTCACCGTCTTACTAATTCAACAAGCTAATGAGATATAACTCCATGTCCCAAGCTAATGAGATATAACTCCATGTCCGTCCTCTCATCGTATTTATTAATGAGTTAAATACCAAATAGCTACCTGAATTTTGGACGTTTTGCACCGAGCTACCAGAATTTTAAAAATTCAAAACGGACTACCTCAACTTGGACGAATGTGCAAATAGCTATCTCCGTCCAATTTCAGACAAAATTCTATCAACATTTGACTGTAAATTGGACGGAAGTATCAATTTTTACATTCGTCTAAGTTAAGGTAGTTCGTTTTGAAATTTAAAAGTTCACGTATAAAATTCTAAGTAGTTCCTTTTTATTTAACCATTTATTAATCTATGGAATTTTAAGAAAATAAAAATATTGTTTAATTACTTTATAAAGAGTTGCCCAAGTGGTTGGAACTTGGAACCATGACTAAGAAATCGCCATGCTCTGCTTGACACTTTAGATCATTTTCTTTTTAATAACGAGAGATTAATTAATATTTAATACTGTTAATTAACGTAAAGGGAAATGAAATGATGATAACTTTTTAAATTAATTAATAAAAACTGCGCCACATTAAGGAGTCAGAAAGGGCAAGGTTAATGCGTTTTTGTCAATTTATTTATTGATTGATTCAACATTAGCCACACAACCCTATAAATGTAAATTATAAGATAATAAAATCACATAATATTTTGTATCCTTTGACCTTGTTTAACGATTTTGATGGCAAACCTTTTCCAAACACCCCGAGAGAAAAATGATGGTATAATTCATAAACGACCCTTGTTTATACCCAAAGGTCAAATGCGGAATTTTATGCTCCTAATAGTCAACTTTTCGTTCCATTTAGATTAATTCAAAGAAAGTCTAATAATTCTAATTAAAAAAACGTTTTTGTTAATCGAATTAGTATATATATTTACATATATAAACACTGTACATATTCATGAACAAATAAACTGATTTTTAAACCCTTTGGGCGGTTCCTATTTCCAAATGATTGATGTTTTTTACGCAAGGAAATACGCCACTTGACCAAGCTATTTGTTGACCTAACAATGGGAGATCCACGTGGCATGTAACTCGACCATTAGTAATGTTTCATTTTCATGCATGTCAATGTCATGTAGTAGCCTGCCTATCGTAGAACAACTATTCGATCACTATCAAAGGTGTTACGTTCAACGCTTGAGTTTGTTTTTTTTTTTGGTAAATGTTCAACGCTTGAGATAATGCTCGTCAAGAGAAGATTCAATATTTTGCTTGGTTTTGTAAAAGAAAAAGGGAAAGTAATTAAAGGTAACTATTTTAATTAAAAAATATGGTTTCTATTTGCGTAGAGGAAAGATAAAAAATTAAAAAATATCTAATACAAAGGGAAGGAGCTACTATATTTTTCCTGCCCTGGGCCTGGGCCTTAGTATCGACTAGATTCCAAGACATCAACTGTAGCCGTTGATTGCCCGTACCCCGTTCGGAAGAGAGACGACGGTCGAGATGACGTTTCGGAAACACACACATTTGAATTCAAAATAACTACCCAACCGTAACGTTAACATTCCTTTTCCTCTTCCTTCTTCTTCTTCAATTCACAAAAAGCGGGAGCAGTCGTCAGTGGAAGCAGCAAGCACTAGTTTTTGTTCTTCCACACTTCAAGATCCCATATTCCTCTCTCTATCAAGTTTCGCTCTTTAGGAGAAGAGTTTTCTACAAAGAAGAGAACAGAGAGTGTGTTCTTTACTCCTTTTTTGTTCTTGTATCCGCTCTTGATCAATGTAAAATCTTGATAGAATGAATGCGCTATTGAAACAAATACCTTAATTAGTAATCGCTCTCCACTGCAATGTGCTTCGGCTACTGGAAGGGAAATTCATATTACAAGTCTTCTAGGCCTTTCAGTCTCAGTGTGATGATGATTGATGAAATTGATTTATTGAGATTCCTGATTCATTGCGTTTGATTGTTCTGTAGAAACTCTGAGAGAGAGAGAGAGAGAGAAATTGGTTCGGGTATTCATTATTCATGGAGGTATCAGTTAGAACGGGAATGAATCACATCAATTTCGGTTCAAGAAGAGCTGAAGAATCAGGTTGGTTTCCTTTACATTAGATTATTCTTGTGCATGTAAGTTCTAATCAGGGGTTTGATTCAACGAACCTTTGGTTGTATCGCGATTAGTGAGCGATTGAATTGATATTACGATTGCAGCTTTGAGACGGTTCCAAGCAGTTCAATGGCTTGATTGTTTAGTTGGTCCACTTGGGATATCGAGTCAGCCTTCTGAGAGCGAGTTTGTTTCTTGTCTGAGAAATGGTCAGATTCTGTGCAATGCCATGAACAAAATTCAACCAGGAACAGTCCCCAAGGTAAGCAAATTACTGCGTTAACAAAATTTGAGTTAAACTGCTAAGAGTAACATAATTATAAGCGAAACGGACTATTATATTTACATCATTGCCGCCATAGAAGTTTGTCCAAGGCAATACGTAACAGTTCTTCATATGAGTTCTTATTTCGGTTGATTTTCAAAAGGTGGTGGAGGCAAACTTTGCTCAGCTCTCTGTGAACCGAGAGACTCATCAGCCATTGCATGCTTACCAGTATTTTGAGAATGTACGGAACTTTCTATTAGCTTTGGAAGATCTTAAGTTGCCTGCTTTTGAGGCTTCTGATCTTGAAAGGGTAACTTCCACCCTACCCTAATATCTGTGTATCATCTGAATCTTTCCCTTTTTCTAGATTAAAATAAAAGGATATCTTTATCTCAGGACGCTCTTGAACCTGGATCTGGAGCTAAAATTGTGGACTGCATTTTAAGTCTCAAAAACTATCATGAGCGGAAACAGACCAGCAATGGCAATGGACTTTATAAGCGTATGAGATCTCCCATGGTCATGCAGTCTGCAAGTAGAATGCAAGTTCGGCCCCCAGTTGCAAATTCTACCAACTCTTGTAGGAAACTGGAACTGACCACGCCAAGTGAAAAATCGCCATTCCCGGGTGACACCGGAAGTATAGAAGGTCGGATTTGCTATTGCGGCATTAATTGAAGTTGCCAAGTGTGAACTTCAATTGATGCTTTCTTTTGTTCCCCATAATCTTGCAGATACTATAGTGAAGTTGCTAGCTGATTCTATGGTGGGAGCAAAAGAAAATATTGATGGCAATCTTCTGGCTTCTTTCTCCAATGGGAGTATGGTAATACATACTTGATTAAAAATTTAGAAAAATTCTTGCAGACAAGCGTGATCAAACACCCTTAGTAGTTCCTCAATTGGTGTACAGGATCCAGTCAAGCTGTTGGGTAAAATTATCTCAACTTGTTGTGGGGAAGAACCTCAAAGCAAGTGCCCTGAGGTCCGTGTCAGAATTAACTAACCACCCCATTTAAAAATCCTCAGCGTTTTCATTTAAATTTTTTACTGTGATTTATGCTAATGGACATGGGTTATCATCTCTCAAAAAAATGCAGCTGAGTACTGTATTACAAGATTATTTTGCAACTAAGAGCAGGTCCTTGGCACATTCTACATTATCACCTCTGCAAGATCATTCTAGTTTGAGATTGAAGGTATATTTTCTTTGGTAATACCTTACTATGTAGTAAGGACTGGAGCACATAGGGTTTGTTAAATTCACTGAAGCATATATTTGTGGTCTCTCAGGGCTGCGAAAACTGCTCCAGAAAGGGTAGTTGCAATCACAGGCAAAGGTTTCAAATGCAAGAGAAAGAACTGTTGGTGAGTCCGAACTTTTTCTGTATACTTTTAACCGTTTAGTCTATTTCTCTGAAATTAGCATCACTAGGTGAAGACCTTATCCCTACATCTGTGACTTCTTCTCATATGCTGAATATAATACACTTGCAGGTGATTAAGAACTTGATGTCAAATACAAAAAAGGAGTTCGAGGACTTGCAGGCCCAAATAGACAGAGATTTGAAAGATCTAGGTGTGCATATGAGGAAAAAATCATAGTTTTTTTAATTTCTCGACTCATGTTCATCCATATGTATGATTTATGGCATCAATGAACATCATGAACTGTCAGCTTCTAGGTTTACATAATATTAGATATTGGGACACTAATGATGTTTGTTATGCTAATTTAGGTACTCAAGTCCAGGAAATGTCCACAGCTGCTCTTGGTTATCATAAGGTGGTGAAAGAGAACAGAATGCTCTACAACATGGTTCAGGATTTGAAAGGTCGGCTAACAAAAAACGTAAAACTCAATTGTATATATATTCTTCTAAAAACACTTTCTTTTGCAGGAAACATCAGGGTGTATCTGAGAATCAAGCCCATTTTTAGTGAGGAGACAAGTAGTGTGGTAGATTTTATGGGAGAAGACGGTTCTGTTGTGATATCAGACCCTTCTAAACCACAAAGGGATGGAAGAAAAGCTTTCAAATTCAATCAGATTTTTGGACCATCTGCTAGCCAAGGTAATCTTTCACTTGAGAATACTCAAAAGGATCTGCGTATCACATACAACTAATTCTGTATTGTTAGGGGATATATTTCTGGAAACACAACCACTGATACGATCTGTAATGGATGGTTACAACGTGTGCATATTTGCATACGGTCAAACGGGATCAGGCAAAACACATACTATGGTAAGATTTTAACCTATCGTATTTCAGCAATTTTATAAAAGTCTGTTGTTTGGTGGAAATGTCCTTATACTGAAAAGATTGTTACTTTTAACTTTGGTATCAGAGTGGTCCTTCAGTTGGACACACAATGGACCTAGGCATCAATTATCTAGCTCTGAATGATCTCTTTGAGTTGTCCAGTACAAGGAAGGAGTGTGTAGATTACGAAATTCATGTTCAAATGGTCGAGATATACAACGAGCAAGTCCGAGATCTCCTTTCGGAGAATTCATCAACCACCAAATATCCTTTTCCATGTTGATACCTTGCTGAATAAAATTCATTTTTTTAAACGGTGAGTCTCTCAAAATCTGAGTTTCTTGACTCTGTATACATTAGAGATTCGAAGCTGCACAGTTGATGGCGGCTTGACTCTTCCTGATGCTGCAATGCATCAAGTGAAGTCCACTGATGATGTCATCAAACTGATGAAGCTTGGTGAATTAAACCGCTTTGTCAGCTCCACGGCTCTCAACAACCGAAGCAGTCGATCTCACAGGTCTGTTTAGTGTGTAGCAAAGGACAAGGCTTTGATTTGATTCGTTATTCTTATACTAACATGGTGAAATTGATCCGTTTTGCAGCATCTTAACAGTACATGTCATTGGAAGAGATGTATTAGGCGGTAATATACGAAGTTGCTTGCATCTGGTAGACCTTGCAGGCAGTGAGAGAGTCGACAGATCCGAAGTGACTGGAGAGAGGCTCAAGGAAGCACAATATATCAACAAGTCCCTTTCTTGTTTAGGAGACGTCATCACTGCTTTGGCCCAGAAGAACTCCCACGTTCCTTATAGGAACAGCAAGCTTACTCTCCTCTTGCAAGACTCCTTAGGTGGAAATGCAAAGACTTTGATGTTCGCTCATGTGAACCCGGAAAACGATTCCTTTGGAGAAACCATAAGCACTTTGAAGTTTGCTCAGAGGGCTTCAACCGTTGAACTCGGTGCAGCTCGTGCTAATAAAGAGAGCATTGAGATTCTGCAGCTCAAAGAACAGGTCAGGCTTGGATTCATCTTTTCAAGTATTGTTTTGCTAAGGAAAATTCTACAAAGTGTGAATCTTAGAGCGAAGTGCGAAATGTTATTTTTTCAAGAAAGAAATGATTGAATGGGATAGTCAAAAACTTTCTGGAATAGAAAAACATTCAATTTTCACACGTTTTTAAAGCATTGTCCTTTGTCCGTGTGCAACGTGTAATAGTGGGATATTGTAGGTTGACAACCTAAAGAAGGCACTGGCAAACAAAGAAAAACAAGAACCTGCATCGTCTCCACTTGAGAGACTGAAGCCAATGCTGGACAGAACTCCACCACGCCCAAGAAGACTGAGCATCGAAAACACCGCAATGAAAACTGTGATGATGAAAACTCCTACACGCAGCAGCACAAGGAGGCTCAGTATTGAAGGGGGGGCAAAAGACATTAAGACCGAGAGTGATTCTGTTTCCAGGTCTATCGGATACTCCAACTACACCCCTAAGAGTCCTATACCTCTTTCAAGTCTTCACTACCCAAAGAGTCCGGAACCACCATCACAAGGAGTCATAGATGGGATACCTTCGTGTGCAAGGCAGAGAGAGACTACTTCTTTTTCAGTGGATTACTCCCAAAGACCAGAAGTGCTGAGTAGCAAAGGATCGTCTCATATTAGAAAATCCCTTCGGAGTATCGGCAAGTTTATTGGATCAGAAAAGCGGTTAGTGTAGAAGATTTCTTATTAGATTGTCCTGATGGTGGTGTTAATTCTTTATTTTGAATGATGGATTATGCAGGCAAAAGAAAAGTTCGGTAGTAGAAGCTCGATCACCAAGAAGAGGACCGGGATTGATGATTGGTGCGGCAGCAGGTGATGTAATGGCTATGAGAAGGCAATCTCTAACGGGTGAACAACCTGGAAACAGAAGATCTTCTCTAGGAGGCAACAAACCGGTCGAATCAAGTAAGCAAAAACTTGAATTTTTGATACTCAGCAAACAAAAATAATGAATGGTCTCTTTGATGTCATTCTGTTTGTGCTCAAGGAATTACCACCTGATTTCTTTCTTTGATGTTGTTAGAAGACTCTTCTACTGAAAGAAGGAACGCAATGACGCCTCCACCAATCCATCTGCAATCTCTAACTGCTACTCAAACGCCTGGAAATAGGAGAACTAACGATGACAGAAGGAATGCAAAGACGCCACCTCCAACGCGCTGGGTTTAGTGCCGATGATGAAATTTGACGATTTTTGACTCCGGTTGTACAGAAGAATGCTTGTATGTGTGGTGGTTCCATAAATTAACAGAAAAAAATATATATTTTTTTAAAGATCCATATAACATTTCTAGATATTTGATCCTTCCTCTCTATACAAGTTCGTGGAATATGTACATCCAGTAACAAAAGAATGGTGGCTATCTGTCTCCTCATTACACAAGTGAAAGGTTTACCTACTCCGACCGAGCCTCTTCACTCTGATCAACTCTCTTCATCATCTTAACATAGCTCTCGTAAACCCGAACCAACCTCTTCCGGAACCTTCTCAGATCCAATGTAACATTCTGCCGATCAAGATAAATTGATTTTGTAAACTGCCAACCCTTTGCATTCACGCTGTCGGGGTCTGCTAGAACTGGGTCGCCCCTACTGTACTCCATATACAAAGAGCTTTCTCTAGGAAGAATCTTGTATCCAATGTAGTTCAACCCGAGCTTCTTTGCCGGCTCACCATAATAGGTCTCGGCGGCCCAGTCAGTTCCCAAAGGGACCACTTGGATGAACCACGACCCAGGCCTCATGAACATGAAATGGGTCATGGCGGCTCCGTGCACACCCACCATGACAGCGCTTGAGTTCATTGCTCGGTAAATCTTAGCTAGTTCCGAGGTCCGGACAGGCCTTAGGATCTCGACCCTGAACCCAACCTCCTCTGCTAGTTTGACCAGGGCAAGCTCGTTGAGGATTGCACGGGATCCGTTCCTCGACAATACAAGCATCTTTGGCTTTTCCACCCCCTCCGATAGCAGAGATAGAGACGGGTTTTTTGGGTCCTCCTTCTCGTCATGAATCAAGTCCATGATTCGGGGCAAGTAAGCTTGGTTCAGAAGGTTCCGAAAATCGGCAATGGACTTGTTGCCTTTCATGAGGGAATTGTTGACGGTGAGCTCGTCGTGGATCTTGAGGCCGATCGTTGCCTTTGAGAAGCAGTGGGTCCGCTTATCTTCATTATAGTCCACAATCGGGTAGTCGGTCAAGTGGGCAAGGATATCTCCATACTTGGTGATCCACCATTCATGGTATTCAACAATCACAAACACAACTTTCTTATTGAACTGCTGAGAAGTGATGTAAAGAGGCAGAATCCCGTCATTGAATTCGTGGTACACGTTTCCTGTGTACCCGCCTGTGGAGAAGAACACTGCAGGGACATCCCCATGGTGGACATCGCATTCATGGTGGGGAGTCTCCTTCTTTACGACGAGGTTGAGTTCATCGATGGTGTTCATGACGCTTGTTTCCCATTTGCGGGTATAGGGTTTGATCTTTTCGTGCTGAATTACAGTGGGCTTGGTTGAATTGATAGGTGCATAGAGAAAGACTGAGGATGATGAAGAACTTGTTCTTATATCCCCTTTCATTATGCAGATGTCGGACCGAATGCTGCTCCGATCACAACAGATGGCACCTGCAATTTTCAAAACCGACATTGAGATTCCATGCAAATATGCAAAGTGGTTCCCTTTTTTGGCCAGAAAATGTGCAAAATGTTGAGAGGAACCAAAAGAAGAACTTTTGTTTCTTGTAGAAGAGGAGACCCATACCAGCAGACATTGAAGAACAGGGAGGAGCATTAAAATCTCTGTTCGCAAGAGACTCTTCATTTTCTAATCCAAATGAATCTACAAAGGCCATGAGAGCAATATCAAACGTCTGAAACACCAAAACTAACAAAAACCTAAAGCCGAAAAGGGGAAGAAAACACTCACATAAGAGAGAGTATGAAGAGTATCCGAAGAGATGAGGCACCAAGATAAAACTGCAGGAAAGGAAAGAAATAACAAGGAGATAGTAAAGCTTTGGCCTTTTTCTCTTGCAACACCCAGAGCTTGCACATTCAATACCAACAACTCCGCCATTAGATTCTTCATCCTCGACATCTCCTTTCCTCCATTGATGATACCTCTGGTGATGCACCATGATGGTTGATGTGCGAAACAGCAAAAAGCTTCAATACTTTTTGTCTTCCTCTTCTGGTTCACGAATTTCTGCTAAGGAACTTGCAAAGAGATTGATTCTTTTCAAAACACTTGAATATTTCTTGTCTTCCTCTTCTGGGTCCCTTGCAAAAAAGTTTCTTTTGAAGCGAGAAGAGCAGAGTATCGACGGAATTTGAGAAACAGTGCTCGGAATTGTTGAGTTCGGGTATGGCTGTAGTCCTCAATTTTTTCCCTTGGGGTCTCTGTTTTTTCTTTCTGACTACACAGAGAACGAGATGGTTTTATCGTCGGGAGGAGTGATAAAGCTGACGACTGAGAAAGAGAAACATATTTTATATGAGAGAAAATGGCAGATGGATCTTTCTTTCTTTCTTCCTGTGTGCTGCTTGCTTCTTTCTGCTTCTGAGAAAGGAATTTTATATTTGGCCCAAAAAAAGAAAGGAATTTTATATTTCCTTGCATTTGTTCGTTGAATTCAACTAAATCCAATTCAATAGCGTGTAATGATTTGGCCAAAAAAAAAATAGCGTGTAATGGCGTTGAGCTGGAGATGCATAGGCGGTGTTCCACTTCCACTTACACACGCCATCGAAGTCCCCCCTCCCCTGCCTTCAACGATGTTTCTCTTTTTTCTTTTTATTATATATTGTTTTGGGCCAACTTTTTATTATATTTAGTTTGAATTTTTTATTTTTTTTTTCCAATGAAAACTGCCACATTCATTCAAACTCCGATCCTACAATGTCCAACATACATATAGAAATAAAAGGGGGAGGATGTATAGTCGTCCAGTTTACTGGACACATCCCCTGTCTGGATTTTCTAGCAATCCAATTCGCACTCCTATTCGCGGTTCTTCTCACAAATCTCCATTCCACGTTCGGTACGTCCCTAGCTATCTCCAAAATGTCGGTGATAATGTGTTGTACCTCCCAATCCCTAGCTCGTTCCGGTTCGTTAAGGCATCGGATTATGCCTTGGGCATCGGACTCTATTACAACATTGTCCCATTTATGCCTCATCACCAACTCCATTGCTTGCATAATAGCCTTTGCCTCGGTTATCTTCGCGTTCCCATCTCGGCCCGTGGCGTTCCTTCCCGCTATGACCACCCCTCGCCAATCTCGAGCAACGATTCCCGTCCCGGATTTGCCCGTTGTCGGGTCCCAAGCTCCATCACAATTTACCTTTATCGTACCTATTGGGGGTCTTCGCCATCTCGCCTCTCTCGCTCGGCCCACGTGGTGTCCCGGCTCCGGTTCGGCTCGTGCCAACCAACACTGTTCGGTTAGTTGGTTTGCATTCTTGATCGCCATTTCCGGTTGCGGTAATTCCCCATTGTACATGGCCCTGCACCGTTCCTTCCAAATCTCCCATGTTAGGATTTCCGCCCCGAGTCTTCTCCTTTCACTTCCCGGGTCCGGTTCCACGTCCATCTCCAATATGAAGTCTAGCCAATTTGTTCGGTTCACCTCGGCTAGACCTTCCCATCGTATCCCTAGCCCTCCTAACCATGCCTTCTTAGTCCATTCGCATCCCATTAGTGCATGGTCCACTTCTTCGTCCGATGTACAAAAGGGGCATCTCTTCGTGATATTCACTCCTCGCCGAACTAACGTTACTTGGACCGGGATTGCGCGGTGACCTGCTTGCCAAAGGAAAGATTTTACTTTAGGTATCGAGGCTCCCCTCCACAATCTGCGCCATTGCGGTTCCCTACGCTCAGTTGCAAGCATCGGTTGTTCTGGTCCGGTCCTTGCCTCCTCCCGAAGCTGCCAGTATACAGCTTTAGGCGTTACTACACCTCCCTTAGACGATGGCCAAATCAACCTGTCCTCCACCGGTTTCTTAGGCAAATATATTGAGTGTATGGCCGCCCGTCCCCGTTCCGTTAGCTCCTCCTCTATTTGGCTTAGGTTCCATCGTTTTGTTGTCGGATCTATCAATTGGCTTACCCGTATAGCCCGCTCGGTGTCAGCCCCCTCTCTCGGCCGAAAGTGGTTTTCTTGGCTTTCCGGGATCCACCTATCCTTAAACACCTGGATTCTCTTCCCGTTCCCTACTTGCCATCTTCCATGCTTCATCAAGACGTCTCGACCTTGGAGGATGCTACTCCATGCCCACGACGGCCTTGCACCCCGTTTCGCATCTCTCAAGTCCTCTCGAGCATAGTATAAGCCTTTCATGAGTTTTGCCCACATTGATCCCGGGTTCTCGTTAAGTCTCGATGCCGTTTTCGTGAGCATCGCGGTGTTGAATTCCCATAGATCTCGGAAACCCAAACCGCCCATTGTTTTTGGCAACGTCATTTTCCTCCAATTAACCCAATGCATCTTCCTTTGTTCCGTTCTACCATTCCACCAAAACTTTGCAATCATACGCGCTATCTCCTCACACCAAGTCTTTGGTAATTTAAAGAGTGGCATCACATATGTCGGAATCGCCGTTATTACCGCTTTTATAAGTACCTCCTTTCCCGCTTTGTTGAGAAATAATGACTTCCATCCATTGAGCTTCTTGACCACTCTATCCTTTATGTATCCAAGCGCCGCCTTCTTGGATCTTCCCCAATTCGTGGGAATTCCAAGATAATTCCCCGCATCTTCCACCGCGTCTATGCCCAAAATACCTTTCATTTCTTCCTTTGTCTCCTCTTTAACTGTCGCTCCAAACTGAATGCAAGACTTTGCTAGATTCACACTTTGTCCCGAGGCCATACTATATCTCTCAAGAATGCCCTTTAGCCCCCTTGCACTCCTTTCGTTTGCTTGTATGAAGAAAATAGAATCATCTGCAAATAGCAGATGATGTATCTCCGGGCATGTGCTCTTCATCCTGATTCCCTCTATCTCCTTTGTCTCCACGGCCCGACACATTTGGCGGAACAGAACATCCACCACTATAATAAACAGGTAGGGGGACAACGGATCTCCCTGTCGTAGTCCTCGTGTTGGCCTGAATCTTGATGTCTTTTCTCCATTCACAACCACCCTATACTGTACTTTTGATATGCACTCATGTATCCACCTGCACCATGTATCAGCAAATCCCAATTTTCTCAATGATTCCAGTACAAACCTCCACTCTACCCGATCATACGCTTTGTTCATGTCAAGTTTGATAGCACACTCTTCCCTGTTCGCCCGCTTGTTTGTTCTCATATGGTGGAAGACTTCATGTGCTATAAGGATGTTATCGTGGATGAACCTGCCAGAAACGAAAGCGCTTTGGAACGGGGTTATAAGCTTAGGCAATATAGGCTTTAATCTATTAGCAAGCACTTTGGATATGACTTTATAATTGAAATTGCATAGGCTAATAGGTCTAAATTGCATGGGATTTATTGGATGTGGAACTTTAGGTATAAGCACAATATCCGTATAACAAAAATCAGATGATAATGAACAAGTTTCAAAGAAAGAGTCTACCGCTTTGAATACATCGTCTCCTAGCACCTCCCAGAATCGATGATAGAATAACCCAGGAAATCCGTCTGGTCCCGGGGCTTTGCTACCCCCGAGCTGGAATGCGGCTTTTTTGACCTCCTCCTTTGTAACTCTTCTTAGTAGTGTCTCATTGGTTCGATGATCAATCAGATGTGGTACACTTTCGAGTTGCTCTTCTAGCCCACCACACCCTTCTGATTCAAACACCTTCCTAAAGTAGGCTTCACATTCTGTTTTGATCTCGCTTTCCCTTTCCGTCCAGGTCCCATCTGCTTTTTGCATTCTCTTGATCTGATTTTGTCTCCTCCTCTGCACTGTCGACTGGTGAAAGAAGTGGGTATTTCTATCACCCCCTTTGAGCCATTGAACCCGTGATTTTAACCTCCAATACTCCTCTTCTTTCTTCCAAGTCTCCTCCAACTGTGCCTTCAATCTGATCTCCTCTGCTCTGTTGTGGTTCGGTCCCTGTCTCCTCTGAACATTCCGAATCTGGATCTGCAACTGCTCAATTCTCTTCATGTTGTTTGTGATTCGGTTGTCCTTGTTCCATTTTACCAATTGGACGCGGCATCTACTAAGCTTATGGTTCATGTTTTGCCTCGGGTATTGACTACCATCCGCTTTCCATGTGTTTGTAATCATTTCCCCACAACTCTGCTTCTCTAACCAGGCTCCTTCGAATCTGAACCATTTCCGTACCCTTCTCGCCTCTTGGCTCATCTCTATAAGTAGCGGGCAGTGATCTGAGCCTATAATCAGCTTATGCGTCACTCGTAAGGTTTGATATTTCCCTATGAGTGTTGCGTTAGCTATAGCTCTGTCCAAACGCTCACTAATCCGTTGGTCTCCCTCCCTATTGTTCGTCCAAGTATACGTGTAACCTTTAAAACCCAGGTCGACTAGCCTCGCATCCTGCATCATATCGTTGAACGCATCCATCATTCTCTGTTGCTTGGGTCTGCCTCCCTCTTTCTCCTCCGCCCTGGCTATTTCATTGTAGTCGCCTACACACATCCAAGGCCCGGTTCTCCCCCGAGCCATCGCCCTGATCGTGTCCCACAGTCTTAATCTTTCCTCCCACACCGTGCTGCCATATATCCATGTAATGTGGATGTTTCCTTTCCCATCCTTAAAGTTGACTGTGGTATCGATCATCGTTGCATCCTTATTATGAATTGTTACTTGGACTTCCTCGCTCCACCACAACGCTAGACCCCCTGCTATACCCACTGGGTCTACCTGACAACCATTTTCCAGTTTTAGTCTACGCCTCACCCCATCGCACACTGCTTCACTATTTTTTGTTTCCATCAAAAAGATGATTTTCGGTTTATTTCTCCTACCCAGATCGGCTAGGTACGGAACTGTCAAGGCCGATCTTAACCCCCGACAGTTCCACACCATAACATTCATTGACTGGGGGGGCTGTTTGGGGACAGCCTCCCGAACCCGATTCTACCATCTGCAGCTCCATTCTCGCCCCTCTCCTCATTGATCCTGATTTCTTCTTCGTTCCGGGCCTTCCCCTGGTTCTCATACCTTTCGGCCTCTTCCTTTGTTCCCCCTCCTCCATCTCCTTTTTCTGTCTCTTCCCACGCTGTACCTCCAGCTCCTCTTCTTCAGAGTCTGTTTCCTCATCGAATTTCCTCTTGAGGTTTACTTTTTGGAGCATCGGGCTGAGACCCGTTTGGATGGCAATGGTGTGCTGCTCCTTCCCTGGTGATGCTTCTGGTGATTCCACAATGTAGTATTCTGTCGGGTTTGGACTGAGCTGTCTCTCCCTGATTTTCGTCCTTTGGTCCTTCCATGCCAGTCTGCCCCTCGGGCTCCTATTGTTTGGCACCTCTTCCTCCACCAGCTCAGTGATGGCCCAGGTATCCGTTCCCTCCTTCTGTCCTCTGCCTCCAACACTGTGTATAATCTGTTGATCCCGTAAAGGATCTTGGAAGCCTCCCAGAACTTGCATCCGGTTCTCCTCACGCCATGGTAACATCCCGGTGTTTTTGCTTCTCAAGTCTTGTCGTCGCTGCAATATTCTACTGAGGTTTGGGTGATGAACGGTGAGAAGCTGTGAAGGTGCTTCATCACCATCCATTTCTGGTTCCCCTCCCCCCGCAGAACCCGTAACTTCCCTTCTTTCTGGTCCGTGCATTTTGTCATTCAGCTCTGGCCTCCATTTCATCAGTTGTTTCCCCTCCCCTTCACTTCCTTCCTTCTCCTTTGGTATGTTCTTCCAGATTTCAATCTCCATGCTGTTAGTCTCAACTCCAGATCCATCCTGCTCAGTGATATGCCTTCCTTCCTTTTGGCCGACCTCTTTAATTATCTCTTCATCCTCACCTTTGTCCTTCCCTTTCTCCTTCTCTGCTTCCTTGTTGTTAGGATTTACTTCCGGTATCCCTTCACTGACTTTGGACCCCTCCTCCTTGCTACGCAGCCTATCCTCCTTTTCTCTCATCATTTCTTTCCATGATTTCCTCTTTTGTTCCCCCTTTGATCCGCTGCTTTGTTGCCCAATGATTCGACATGTACCCCTTCTCTTTGGTCTATCCGTTCTGAGCCATGGACCGTACATTGGCCCACCTTCCTCTGTTTCTGCTTCTACAATATCTGCCCTGCAGCTCTTCTCACTGTGGCCTATTTTCCCACACCCGAAGCAAAATTCTGGTAGGCGTTCGTATCTGAATTCTGCCCTGCCCCTTTCTCCATTGCTTCTCGTATACCAAATCCCCGTTAGGAGAGGGTAGCTCGTGTTCACATCTACTTTTATGCGTAGATAATCCCTATCCAACCCCATCGGTCCAAGGATCTCATCCACTTCTCTAACTTCCCCAATACAGGCGCCCATCCTCATAGCATTCGGGTGACTGAATTTGTCAACTTCTAAACCGTGTACTTGCACCCAAAACTGCACATATTGAAACTGCACCTCTGATGTTTTGATCCCTTTACTGAATTTTTTCAATGACAGACAATTCCCTTGTATTGCCCACGGACTTAAATCTAAGGCATCCTGTAGATCATTATCATTTTCGAACTCAAATAGGATTACCTCTCCCGACAATTCCTGGACTCGGACCCGTCCGTATCTTGCCCAAGCATGTTGGAGCACGTTATGCACCGTGGTTGCCCTGACAGCTTTGGCTCCCAGAACCTTGCCGATACACAGGTTATCGGTTCTGATCGCAGCATTGCCCGGGATGTCCACATACTTCCCTGGGTTTATTCTATCATCATCATCTTGCAAGGCGTTCGGGGATGGCTTCTCCATGATATTCTCACCTATGAAACAATTTCAGAAATCAGCTAATTCGTGTTACACTTACCGTGCTTACCCTTCAGTGAGGAATTGGCTCGGTTGCTTCATTTCTGTTTGGATTTTGGGTTTTGTTGTATGGAGGGCTGTTTCTGTTGGTGCGAATTGGCAAATGAAGGCTTTGATTGGAAGATTGGTCGATTTTGGCTGTTCTAGGGTTTCAGGGTTCTTCCGTTCTAAGCGCTTCCGATCCCGATCCGTTCCGTCCGATGAACAGACTCCAGATAATCTCCTTATAGCAGGAAGTAGAGCCACCACAGGAACTAAGATTCCGACGGGCGGCGACAGGGCTCTCACACGGCGATGAAGACGACCGTTTTCCTTCAGGCGTCGTTTTCTTCAGGCAGAGGAGAGAGAATTCGCATTTTTTACTAAATATATTTAGTTTGAATTTGATGCAGCAAAAATATATGCTTTATTGCTGTTTTAATAATATAATTATTGACTAGAATAAGAAGGATGAACAGTTCAAGACAGCAGTATGCTTTTGTTTGATACTACGTAATCTTAATTTTAAATTATACGTTTTTGTTTAATTAATTTATAAATTATATGCATATGATGTATGTATTGAAAAAATGTGTTAGTACACCAGTTAATTAATTAGCAACCTCCAACGCCTATTGAAAGACGTCTAACTGAAAAAAATGTAGTGTATCGTTGAATTTCCGCTAAATAATGCATCGAAAATTATTGATATTAAGTGTTGGATTAACAGGAGAAAACAAGTTGATTAGCAGCAATTTGGTAGAGGAGAAACTGGACATGGTCTTAAATCAGTAATTTCATAGACATGTACTATGCATATGATTTTAAATATAAATTATGCAACAATAATAGAATAAATTTGCGTTTATTTACGGTTAATATCTTGAAGGTCACACTTCATTACAAATTTGAGCTAAGATGAGAAATACCGATATAATATTTATGATAAGACTAAGAAAATGACTTTAACTTTTTAGGAGTAAATTATCAGTTGTTTGCATGGTAAAAAAATATAGTTTCGTTATTTTTTTTTATTAAATTGATAGAAAATACTTTTAGTATTTAATATTTTATTTTATCTATCTATACAGAAAATCACATGCCATAAGTCTATAGTGAATAGTGAGACTGAAGACACGCATGAAATGAAATATATATGAATTATTAAAATTCCTCTCTTTCTCCTAACCGATATATATATATATATAATAAAAGTATTACACATAAATTTTACATTAATATGATCGCAGATTTCATTATATACTGAGATTTACACGAGATTATTTAATTTTACATGTATGAAAGGAGTACGACCCATAGAGGTCAAATACATACATTAATTCTTTAAAAAATACAATAAATTTTGCAGAATTGGACCTCCTTGGAGGAGGAAAGGGACGTTACATATCAATTATTTATAATATATTGGATACAATGTGGGACTTGACCACCACCTCACGTTTCTGATCTGATGTTCATATTTGAATATATGCATGAAAGCCCAAACGTAGCCCATTTAGTTATTTGAGGCCCAATATAGTCCATTTCGATGGACTAAATTAAAATTTAAGTATATATATATATATATATATATTAGGGATGTCAATTTGCGGGTTGAGTCGACTCATGAGTCGTATCAGCCACGGGTCGTGTCAAAAACTGGTTGTGTCAAAAATTGTCTGACCCAAACATGATCCATATATTTGTATGAGTCGATAATCGTAACTCAAACCTGACTTGCAGGTCAAACTAACCCGTCAGTAATAGTAAGGCATGAGTCAGACTGACTCATTCGATCTCCTTGACTTGCGGGTCAAATTGGCCCGTTCGACCCACCACCGATTAAAAAACCAGAAACATCTGATTCATGGGTTACAGATGTAAAATAATGTCTCCAATTATTATTTAATAAAATATACTTTTCATGGGTCACGGGTTGACCCATGGATTAAGACTTCTGATTCAAACTTGCCCCGTGTTTTTACGGGTCATCAATGAGTCGTGTCAAAATGACCAATGAGTCAAAAAGTCTGATCCAAACACGACCCCATGGACGAGTCAACCACGGATTGGGTCAATTTTTGACACCCCTAATACATATATGTTTTTAAAAATTATTATCCCCTCAAGTTTTTTTTGTCCATCATTATCCCCTCAACTTAACTTTATGTACATCTCATCAAAATTATAGACGTGTATAAATCATGTAGCGACACGCCTCGTATTATCGTTGGCGTCACCTCATGTGTAAAACTAAAACCATCGAAGTGAAGTTGTCTTTCGTAATTATTTTGGTTGTTCCAAATGGACACGTCAGAAGACCACATGCTCTTGTAAAATATTTGTTTTTTATCCAAATTTAGAAACTTTTTATGTATCTTCTTGGTGTCTCCCTTGTTTACAACCAATCTGCTACCTAGGATAGATATATACATATATGTACTTTTCATTGTAGAATAGGATAGGATATAGACGGGTACATAATGCATGTGCATTCCGAAGTATCTCCGGATCAAAACTTACTTTCTTTTAAAATAATTTTAAATATATTTTGACAGTTTATAATTAACTGTATTCATATTATTCAGCAGACAAAAAAAAATATCGCCATGACTGCGATTTGGAATAGGAATTGAATATAGAAAATAGAAATCCATCCGTGAGCGACATTGATTCAATAAAGAGTGTAGGTTGTCACGAAAATAACGTCATGTCTTTAAAACCCGTCCTAACGCACGTCAGTCATTTACACGACCGACAAAACCACATGTTTTGATACTGATAGGAGACAGCACCCCATCTCTGTTAATTAATACTATTAAGAATCAAGTTTGTAACGAATTCTATCACAAATATCACACCAGAGTGCAAAATATGATGATCCCTGCTATATTATATGGAAAAGTAGTTAGGGGTTTCATTAATATATTTACAATTAATGCAAAAGTCAAATAAGTACGCGATCTTTTTAACATAATATTGTATATTGCTACCTAAATTTTGGATATTTGTGCACCGAACTACTAGAACATTGAAAATTCAAAATTGGCTACCTCAACTTTGAAGAATATGCAAATAGCTACCTTCGTCTAATTTTCCGTCGAAAAGTCATCGGAAAATCGTTGAAAAGTCTTAGGAAAATTGTTGGAAATTTGTCAGAAATTGAACGAATGTAGCTATTTGCACATTTTTCAAAATTGAGTTAGTTCGTTTTGAATTTTCAAAATTCGGTTAGCTCGTTGCAAAATGTCCAAAGTTCAGGTAGATACTTGTTATTTAATCATGGTAAATATCTATACATTTAGTTATTTTTATATTATAAAAGAAAGATTTCACATGCGATTTATAACTGTGTTATACTAATGATGATATCTCAAAAAAGTTAACGTGTCCGAATTAATGACTATACAGATAGTGATTCCAAACTATATCCGTTAGCTAGGTTTCAATTTCAATACGTTTTCTCATTAGTCATCAACACGTCTGCTACCACTCCTGTCCTACTCCTACTCCTATCATATACTTTGGTCATCTTGTTCTGCGTGCTGTCGTGTCTATCTAACTAGCAATGACAGCTTCCAAACTACTGCCATCCTCGACTGCAACCCAAGTTGCAGTGGTAATGGTTCCCTTGCCGGCGCAGGGTCATCTCAACCAACTCCTCCACATCTCACGACGCTTGGCCTCCTCCTACAACATACCCGTCCACTACGTCGGCTCCGCCACGCACATCCACCAAGCCAAGATCCGTGCCCACAACACGTCTCATTCACCCATCAAGAACAACAACCTCCATTTCCACCACTTCGACATCCCTCCGTTCGAGTCGCCACCACCGGACCCCAACTCAGATTCCAAGTTCCCCAACCACCTCATGCCGGTCTTCGAGGCCTCGGCCAACCTCCGCGGCCCTGTCGGGTCACTCATCAAGTCTCTGGCAGAGACATCGAGACGGGTCGTGGTGATTCACGACTCGCTCATGGCCTCAGTAGTTCAGGACGTGAGCTCGGTCCCTAATGCGGAGTCTTATATCTTCCACAGTGTCTCTGCTTTCTCAGTGTATTGGTACCTCCGGGAGGCGGCGGGCAAGAGAATGCCGCTTGTAGAAGTCAGTGATGATGGTGGAGACGATGGTGTTTTGAGGGACGAACATCTTCCGACTATCAATGGTTGTTTCTCGGCAGAGTTCTTGAAGTTCATTGCATGGCAGTACGAGTTTCAGACACTTAGCTCCGGACGCCTCTATAACACATGCAGGTACGTTTGGATATACTCGAAGAGTATCATTCTCTTGAGGGGTATATAATAGCATGTATATATAATATATAGAAAGTTAAGCTCATAATTAATTAGCTTGCTTTAAAAAATAAATTTGATTCTGATTTTCAAACTTTAAAATTAATAAAAGTGGTACGTATTTTTTTTAATACATTAGTCATTAGCCATGCTTTCAACTTGGTTTAATTTTTTGGTCAAAAAAAAAAAACTTGGTTTAATTTATATTTACTGATATAATATATATATATAGGTTAGTGGAAGGTCCTTACTTAAAGCTCCTAGAGAAGGAGACAACTCAGCAGAACTGGGCCGTTGGCCCGTTCAACCCGGTGAAGCTTCAGCCCACTATAAAAAGCCCAGTAATAGGCCCAGGACGCCACAAATGCCTAGAATGGCTCGACCACCATCCTCCAAACTCGGTCATCTACGTATCTTTCGGGACAACCACCACCCTTAACCATGACCAAGTTTACGCATTAGCCACTGCCCTAGAGAATGCCAAGCATAGGTTCATTTGGGTCTTGAGAGAGGCCGACAAGGGCAACATCTTCACCGGAGATAACCCCACGAGAGGTCTAACCGACCTACCTGAAGGGTATGAAGAAAGAATCGACGGTCAAGGGTTAGTCGTCCGGGAGTGGGTCCCGCAACTTGAGATCCTGGGTCACCCCTCGACCGGAGGTTTCATGAGCCACTGCGGTTGGAATTCGTGCATGGAGAGCATAAGCATGGGAGTGCCCTTAGCTGCATGGCCCATGCATTCGGACCAACCTCGGAACAGTGTCCTGGTCACAAAGGTTCTTAGGATTGGAACCATGGTTAGAGAGTGGTCTGGTAGTCAGGGTTGGAACGAAGGGAAGGTGATCAGTTCAGTTGAAATTGAGAGGGCGGTGAGGGTTCTAATGATGTCCGTGGAAGGGGACGGGATGAGGAAGCGGGCGGCTGCATTGGGCAGCACGGTCAGGGAATCGGTTGGCTCGGGTGGTGTTTCTCGGGCAGAGCTTGATGCTTTCGTTTTGCATATTTCGAGATAGATATAGGTGGAAATTAAAAGAGTATGTTCGTTTACATATATCTGAGTGTTGTTCATATGATTGTAACAAATAAACAATTTCTATAATTTATTTTTAATTGTTTTCATCAATCAAATTTTTTAATTAGTGCTTTATTTAAGAGTAAATTTTAAAATAATATATATAGTTTTTTTGGATTTTATAAATAGTCTTGAAGATTTTTTTATCTTATTATTAAAAATTGAGAAATAAAATCGTATATATATATTTTTAAAATCGTAACTCTAAATTTAACCTGTAGAATGAAAATCATAAATTTTAATTTGAAAATAATCTAGAAAGATAGTAATAAAAATCAAAAAAAGATTCTGGTTTGACCCAAGATTCCAAGTACACAGAGTAGAATGTTCCCAACAGAATTCGTGCCTTAACTGAAATGACAGAAATACCCCTGTGTCGCTCTCCGTCTCTGTCTCCGTCTCGTCTCTTCCACTGATCACTGTAGTTTACAGTAGTAAGCAAAAAGCAAAAGCAGAGGTTCATCTTCATCATATCGCCATCAATTCATTTCATTTGACAGCCTTTTTCAGTTTTCTTCTGTTTCACTTTCCGCTTCGTCCTGTTTGGTCTTCGAGAACTCCATTCTTATCGCTTTACCATTTCTGTCTCTTAATCAACCTTTACTTCCTTAATTTCCAGAAAAGGAAAACCCTCCTTTGAATCTTCTGCACCGCCATTATTGCGCCAGCTCTGATGCTGCTGCGATCTCTTTTGACGATCTTTAATGGCGAATTGGCGTATTGAATACTTTTTGAACTGAACATTTTTCACCGCAGTATGTATGTCGCTCTGTTAGCTAGCTCTTCCCGGCGTTTGTGCTTGCTTTCCTTGAGCACATCTAGGGCGAAATAATATTTGCTTCACATATCTGTGAGTTGCATTACGTTTGTTTTTAATTTTGGATCATCCGTTTAGGCAGTGACGTTCGTGACGACATTTAGGATCGAATAGGGCAAATTTTTTTGTACAGTTTCACCCGATTTTAGTGGTCAGTGTCGAAAATGTATGGAATATATGGTGGATTTCTTCTCTCCTTCGCTTCTTTCACTAATGATGGAGTGATTTCGTTTGGACTGTATTTTCAGGAAAAACTACTATTGTGAAGGAAAGTGATGGACTTGGATCTCTGGGGTCCGCCATATCAAGGTTATCTATCTACTCCTAACTTTTGTCTGCTTTTCATTTTTGTCTCTTCACACATAAATTTCTTGATTTCTGTACATCAGTTCCACAGGAGACTTCCAACAGTCTGCTTCCTGGGTCCTGCAATTTCCATGACGATGGCTGTGGGGATGGTAGGTCTTGATTTTTAGTCCTGTTAATCTGTTTTTATTTTGTCACAGTTTGTGAATGAAATTCCTTTAGTGCAGATCGGATTCAAGTGGATGCACTAAATGTGATCTCTTGTAAACAAGTGCTGAGGATCTTGATTCAAAAGGCTGATGTTGAAACCGATGAGCTTCAGAAGGAGCTCGCATCTCTTACGAATAAACTAACTTGGGTTAAAAGTGAAGAATGGTCTAATATTTGCTGCAATGCCTTAAAACAGAAAATTTATTGCCTCAATCTATTTTTAAGGAACTTAAGGAGTAAGGGTGAGGGTAAGGCAAGTGAGTGCTTCAAGTTGCTAAAACCTGCTGAGGGTATATCTGAATTACTAAAGGGTCTACTGAGGAAGTACTACGAAATGAACCTTCCACAGGTTTGATAGTTGTCGATCTTCATCATATTTCTAGTGAAGGTTCTAATTGGGAAATAGAAAAGACTGAAAACTTAATCATGATACTTTGAGCTTGGATAATCTCACATCAAGTCACAGCTATCTATTGACTTATGTTGCTAATTCTGAAATAGTGGGAAGTTGGTCCATATACTGACTGAATTTTTGCAGACTTCGACCCTGCCATCACTAGATTAAAAGTCCAATGCTCAACCAACTGTGTGATTCATGAGTAGTATATTTTCTTCTGTTCTTGATCACCGTTCTTTAATTTTTATAGGCACCACCTCCCTTGGAAAGTTTATGCAGTTGAAGTGACTGTTTGTTTAACTGAAAATAACAAACTGAAAGTTTCTATTCTGTTATTAAATTGTTCTACTTTCGAAAGAGATCTTTATAGGATCACATGAAGAGCTATCATCAATCAACCACCAGTGTCTTAAAGCATGCATTATACGTAGTTCTAATGTCTCTGCGTGCATAATATTTCTTTCAGTTGAACGTCTTTTTTCGTGGGGGAAGTTTTGAATAAAGATGAAAAGTGATGTGATTACAGATATGCTGTATTTATTCCTCTTCTTGATATTGCTGGGCGGGTGAAAATAGTTTTATCCGTTTCTCACCTGCTTCTGTTTTTCACCCAGACTGGTCAGACTCTGGATATCTGTCTGAAGGAATCAAATTCAGACATTCCAGGACAAGTTACTGATGTAAGTTTGGATACTGAGAAGACCTCTGTTCCCGACACTGTGAGTAAAGTCAATGATGACCAGATAATCTCTTGCATCTCAAAAGAATGTGAGGCCCGAAGTTTGTTTCTAGAGTTTCAAGAAGAGAAATCAGTCAACTCGGAGAAGTTTGAGGCATGTGATTCAACACCCCTGCAATATTGATTTTGGCCTTATGCATGTTCAGTATTTGTTAGCAGGATCACACTGTGCTGCATCGGGTTGTTATATGGCTTCCCATCCGTTAAGAATTCACTATTGTATAATCTACCTTGATTGTGGATCCGATACATGCTTTAATGCTATAGTTGTTGATTAGTTATAAATAGGAGAACAAGCATTTCAAATAACATTTTCATAATGACTTACTGAAATTCATCTTCTTCAGATGAAGCATTAGCACCAGGCGATTCTTTTAAAATTAATCTCTCCTATATATTTGTGTGGTGGTGTAATCTGTATGTATGTAAATCGTACGTCTCTGCATATATGCAGCTAACCGTTTTAGTTATACTCCCCTGACACTTCTCTATGTTTTGATGATTAGCTTTATCGGCAGGCTGCTATCGAAGACCCATTCAGACTCATGGAGTGTGATAGTGATGGTAGAAACAAATTATGTGTTAAATCAGCGGCCTGTGCAGGAAAAACAACGATAAAGCTGAAACTAGAATGGACAAAGGAAGCTGATAATTTCCCCTTGGCCTTAATCTCTGAGCTGCAGGATTATGTAAGTAAAAGTGCATTCAGATTACCAAAGATAAAAGAGGGCGGCGTGGATGAAGCAACTGGAGTTGGAGAGTCCGAATCAGACCTATCATCAGTGGTGCAACAGAGAAAGAGAAAAATGGTGGATGGTAGTGCAAAAGTACAATCAGGTGTTTCAAAGGCCAAAGAAGAAAGTAAGATTAAGGAAAGAAAAGTAGTCTCGTGTAAGAAAAGGAAAAGAAAGGAGTTTGATGATGGTTCTTCTTCTGTTGAGATGACGATGAGAGATGCATCATCAAATCCTAATGGAGAGATAACCGAATGTAGCAGTATGACAGAAATGCCTGTTAACGATAAGTCGGTCACACCCTCTGCAGCAGAAGTAGATTTGTCATGTCTCCTATTACCCGAACTTAGGGCCATTGCAAAGAAATTGAAGCTGAAGAACGTATCTAAACTTAAGAAACCCGAATTGGTTCAACAAATAGCCACAGCAATGGTGAATACCTAAGCTAAGCTTAGTTTAGCTGCAGGTATGCTTGCATTCATGCTTTAATGATCTTTGTGTATGCAGTGTCGATTTCTTCTTTTTTTTTTCCTTAATTAAATGTTGAAAAATGCCCTTAAACTTATGACCATATTTGATTTTTTTTCATGGCCAATTTATGCATTGGTTGTTTCAGGTTAGATTTGTTTGGAGGTCATTAGTCACCTACTTTTAGCAAATCATAGACAATTAGAAGCAACTGTTAGAAATTTAGGATTGGGTGGTATAGCCTACGCCAACGTCCAGAGTCGTTAGACATGTTGTAAACAAGCACCTAGCCTTTTGCCACTTCACCTTCATCATGAATCCAATGCGGTAATGCTCTTGGTTAGCTCGATTGTATATACAAACTATTATTGATTGGTTGATTGAAAATTTTCAGATATGAATCGAATCAAGTCTGTTCGTGAATTGAAGGCCCGTAGAAGGCGTGGGTCTATGCGATCTCAATCCGTTCTCAAGGGTCGTTCAAGCTCTCGTCTTTCAGTGCTTGCAGAATAGCTTCAACAGGTTGTTCTTGTTCCCTGGTAAGTAGTAGCAAAGTGCATAATAAGTTGTAAATGTCGGTAAAAAAGCACGATTGGAGAGAGGGCGTCGAAGAGGAGACCTTAGTAAGAGCATGTTGTCAAAGGTCTTTGAGGATGGGGCAGAGCTCGACCGGAGCTACTTGCTTCTTCATTCGTGTAGAATGCTCTGATTGCCGACACCCCCTCCATTCGTGTTATCAATTTGTATGCATAAGTATGACTTTTTGGTGCGTGCGTTGTGGGATATCGTTGTATGTACTCTGGCCACGAATGTTATCACCCAACCCATGTGTAAGTTAAGCTCTCCCTCGGCTACCATCCAGTTAGGCTATGACGGTAGACTTCGAGGCCCATACACTGGGCTTGTGGTTGAGCTATTATTGATTGGCCTCTGGGCCTACAATTGGGTTACAAATGTGCTATAACAGGCTGGCTTACAACCCAAAATGAAGGCCTGACATTGGGGCTATGGCGGATTGTCCTCAAGGCCCAAAAATAGGGTTTCTCTAAGGCTTTGATAACTTGGGCTTTTGGCTCCAAAACAAAGGTTTGAAGTTGGGCTATGAGCCTATGATATGTTGACTCCAGGCCCAATAATAGGGTTGCTCTAGGCTTTGAAGGATTAGGCTTCCGGTCCAAAACAAAGGTTTTGAGTTGGGCTATAGCAGTTTGGACTCTAGGCCCAATAATAAGTTGCTCTAATGCTTTTAAGGATTGGGCTTCCAGTCCAAAACAAAGGCGAAGTTGGGCTATACCAGATTGGACTCTAGGCCCAATAGTAGGTTGCTCTAAGGCTTTGAAAGATTGGGCTTCTTGTCAAAGGTGTGAAATTGGGCTATGACAGATTGGACTCCTAGCCCAAAGAGAGTTAGAAACTGAACTCCAGACCCAAAACAGGGTACTACAGTAGGTGTAGTAGATACTTTTTAATAGTCTTGTAATTATACAAAATATTATAAATATAAAACATTATATTAGGGAAAATTTAAAATTGTAAAAGTTATATGGTTAAATAGACGAAAATTATTCACTAATTTATTGAACTTATTTCTAAAAATAAATAAATTTTATTAAATATTTTGTAAGGGTAAAGTGTTTATAAAACGGGTTTACAAATTTTTTAAGTTATAAATTAGTCGGTATAAAATTACAGATATGTAAAAGATTTTTAAAGCCCACGGGGTCGTTGGATAAACCGAGAGAAGATCCTAATGTTGTCGCTTTGGGCCAACCGAATGTCGGATAAGAAAAAGGTTCTTATTACCTCAAAATGGTTATAAAGCAACTAGAATTATTTTTTCGAGAGGGAAATAAACTAAGAATCATTAGGAAAAAATAAGAGGAATTTTAGTTTTAGGGGAAATGATTTCACGCCCTAAATCACATTTTTCCATGATAGTACCCTCTTAACTTTACATTGATTTTTCATATTTTCAATATCTCCTCATTCATAACTTCAATTTTGCCAAAATTAGTTTTATTATCATTCTTACTCAACGTCCATGATCGTAGTAACATTAAGAGCATTTCTTATATGACACCAAAATTACCTATTTTTCATGATGATACCCCTTTAAATTTATATCGATTTCGTAATATTTCAATATTTTTTACTCATAACTTTGATTTCGGTTAAATAAGTTTTATTTACATTTTTAATCAATATATATCATCTTACTAATGTTAATATGATTTCTTATATCACATCCAAAATCATCTAATTTTCGTGATTGTACTCCTTTATCTTTAAGTCGATTTTGTAGTTTTTTAATATATACTCACTTGAAACTCCGATTTTGACAAAAATAGTTTTATTTGCCTTATTACTTCACATATACGATCGTAATAATTTTCAAATTATTTATTATTTCACACTCCAAATGACCTAGTTTCCATAATGGTACTACACCTTTAAATTTACATCGATTTCGTATTTTATTCAGGGGGAACTCTAACCTTGACGAAATCAATTTTATTTACCTTCCTACTTAACATATATGATCGTAGTAATATTTAAATCATTTTTTATTTCACACCCTAAATGACATTTTTCCATGATGATACCCCTTTAACTTTATATCGATTTTTGAGATTTTCAATATTTTCTTACTCGGAACTCCGATTTTGCCAAAATTAGTTTTATTCGCATTCTTATTCGTATTAACATTAAGAGCATTCCTTAGTTGACACCCCAAATCATCTATTTTTCATTATGGTACCCCTTTAAGTTTATATCGATTTTGTAATATTTCAATATTTTTTACTCAAAACTTCGATTTCGGTGAAATCAGTTTTATTTACATTTTTTATCAATATATATCATCATAGTAATTTTAATATGATTTCTTATATCACATCCAAACTCATCTCATTTTCGTGAAGGTACCCTTTATGTTTACGTCAATATTGTAGTTTTTTAATATCTACTAACTTGAAAATTCGATTTTGAAAAAAATAGTTTTATTTGCCTTATTACTTCACATATATGATCGTAGTAATTTTCAAATCATTTCTTATTTCACACTCCAAATCGCCTAGTTTACATGATAGTAGTACCGCTTTAACGATTTTGTAGTTTTTCAATATTTTGTTTTGTTATTATATATTCGACCCAAATAATCAAATATTTCTATTATAGCCCATAGTCTCGCTCAAGAGATCGTTCTTGCCGCTAATTGGAAATTGGAGCGAAAACCCCGACCAAGAAAGAAAGAGAACCTCAGAGGGTGTTCGTTAAGAAAACATCACACTCCCAGCGTACGTTAGCATGAGCCCTCAATGCTTTCCACACCGTCTCTGTCTCCTCCTTCTCTCCCTCCCTACCCTTGCTTATCCTACTCGGCTTTCTCATTCTCGTTTTGCTAGGGTTAGGGTTCCTTATACTTCTTCCCGTGCCGAACAATTTCTTCATGAAATTGGCGGTGTCGCCGGTGGAGACAAGAAATGGACCCAGAGGGGCAGACCTACGGCTCATTCTCTTACTCGAATCTCTTCAACCTCGAGGTTTGTATCTCACTTGTCATTATCTTCCTCTTTCATCTCATATTGAGTTGAATTCACTGTGAATCGTTTTTTTATGAGGATAGAACAGTGGAGAGCGTTGATCTAATTTTGAAATTGGCTTCATCTTTATATTCGGGTTAGCTACATTTGGTATTAGAATTACTCTAGTAACTTGTGATGGGCTAAACTGCAGCCATTGATGAGTTATCAGCTTCCACGGCATGATAATGATTTCGATTATTATGGGAGTAGCAGTCAGGATGAGAGCAGAGGTAGCCAAGGTAATTTGCTCAGACAAAAGTTGTTTTTTGTTCTTTCATAATTTGGTGCCGGGAAACTTTTGGCTACCATGTTATAAGTTACACTTGTTAACTTGATTAATCGCTTTGCTTATGAATAGGTGAAGCCATTGGTAAACAGAGCAATGGTACACGGTCAGGCAGGGAAAGCTTGTCGAAAAAGAAAATGCGTACTTATAACAGTGATGATGAAGATGAGGATGGGTACTACGAGAGTCACATATCGGAGGATAGGTACCGCGCGATGCTAGGGGAGCATATTCAGATGCACAAAAGGAGATTAAAGGACTCTTTATCAGGCCCTGGATCAGTTAGGGTGGACATTGCTCATTCAAAATCTGGTAATATCAGCTCAAAATCTCGTAAGTTAAGTAAAGAGACCCGAGGATCTATGTATGACCTTGAGACCAAGTCAGAGTGGCCCAATGACAACAGGCTGATTCCTGGAAGTTCCCATGAAGCAGACTTTGTGCGGCCTAAGAGGTCTAACAGGTTATATATATATATATACAATATGCATATATTGATAAACAAAAAAGTTGGTTATTTGTGTTTGATCTTGGTTGTTTTGGTTTGTGATAGAGACGACCAAGAGATGTTTAATCACAATGGATAAACTGTTTCTGCAGAGTATTCTATGAACCTGCATACTTGGAAATCAGTGATGATATGACATACAAGATACCTCCAACATATGACGAGTTGGCTCCCTTATTGAATTTGCCGACCTTCTCTGACATCCAAGTGGATGAATTTCAGTTAAAGGGTACTCTTGATCTTGCTTCCCTTGCCAAATTGATGGCTAATGAAAAAAGATTTGGACCAAGAAACAGAGCTGGGATGGGAGAGCCCCAGCACCAATATGAGTCTCTCCAGGCAAAACTCAAGGCATGTAATTCTGCACAGACATTCTGCCTCAAAGTATCAGATAGGTCGTCTATTCCTGAAGGAGCAGCTGGAAGCATTAAACGGTCTATTTTGACTGAAGGTGGAGTACTACAGGTGTATTATGTGAAGGTTTTGGAGAAAGGAGATACCTATGAGGTGAAATGATCTTCAAATTCTTAATATGTTATTTTGCAGTATGTGGCCAGTGAAACTAGACAGCTCTAAAATCATAACTTTGCTTGTTCAGATCATTGAGAGAAGCCTACCCAAAAAGGCAGTGGTGAAGAAGGACCCTTCATTGATTGAGAAGGAAGAAATGGAGAAGATTGGAAAAGTTTGGGTTAATATTGTAAGAAGAGATTTACCAAAGCATCATCGGGCATTTACAACCTTCCACCGGAAGCAACTAGTTGATGCCAAAAGGTTCTCAGAAAATTGCCAAAGGGAGGCACGTGCACATTATTCATACTAATTTTTTTACATAAACTACATTGGCGATAGAGGAGCTTCTCTTCTTGATATAATTGATGAAGGTATATTCATGCTGAAGACTGACTCTTTTTTCAGGTAAAAATGAAAGTAAGCAGGTCACTCAAATTGATGAGAGGTGCTGCAATCCGTACAAGAAAACTGTCAAGAGACATGCTTCTCTTTTGGAAACGAGTGGATAAAGAGATGGTAATGTAAAACGTTTTACTTCATGTCCTTCAAATTGGCTTTGAAAGACTCTTTCTCATTCTTTGTTGTGGGTGCTGAGGAAAGTTATTGCAGACACCAATGAGTTACTAAACACACTTTCAGATAATGAGTTTGCAGATGTTCTTTCCGTCATAGAGACAACGTTTTTTCTTGACAATTTTTGGGTAACCTATTTTAAGAGCCTTAAGCTGATAATAGATGTGAATGTTTTCACAGGTATTAGTTCACATACTGGATACTCCTGATGAAAAATTTATTTAACAGTTGATCTTTCGTATTTGCAGGCAGAAGTAAAGAAGAGGGAGGAAAAAGAAGCTGCAGAAGCATTAAGACGCGAACAGGAGCTTCGGGAAGCAAAGAGACAGCAGCAGAGACTCAATTTCCTGATACAGCAGACCGAATTATATAGTCACTTTATGCAGAATAAGCCAAATTCACAACCTTCTGAAGATTTGTCAACAGATGATGGAAAAGTAGATGAACAAGAAGCTCTTTTGAGTCCTTCAGATGCTGGGCCTAGTGTGGAAGAAGATCCCGAGGAAGCTGAACTGAAAAAGGAAGCTCTAAAAGCTGCTCAAGATGCTGTATCAAAACAGAAAAAGTTAACTAGTGCATTTGACAGTGAGTGTTCAGTACTACGCCAAGCGGTTGAATGTGAGGTCCCTTCAAGTGATCCCTTAGTTCCAGGATCTCGTAACATAGATCTTCAGACCCCGTAAGTTGCTATTATTTGTTCTAAAGTTTGAATTTTTTTATGCTCGGCATGTTGTGATTAGCTTTCCCTCTTTAATACCTACAGATCTACAATGCCTGTAACATCAACCGTGCAAACGCCGGAGTTGTTCAAAGGAAGCCTCAAGGAATATCAGTTGAAAGGTCTTCAGTGGCTGGTTAACTGTTATGAGCAGGTTAATTAACTTTTCCTGGTTTATTGTTATAGTTCTTTTTGTTTCAATTTTCTTAATATATCGTGAAACTTTTTGGCTATTTCAGGGTCTGAATGGTATACTCGCTGATGAGATGGGACTTGGGAAGACTATCCAAGCGATGGCATTTTTGGCTCATTTGGCTGAGGTAACGATAGTTGTGGCAGGCTTTCTTTGTTATATGATTATCTTTTTCACTGTTGGCAAGGAGTGAATCAGATATTTTACTTTTACAGGAGAAGAATATATGGGGTCCTTTTCTTGTAGTTGCGCCTGCCTCTGTATTGAACAACTGGGCTGATGAAATTAGCCGGTTCTGTCCTGATTTGAAAACTCTGCCTTATTGGGGTGGTCTTCAAGAGCGGACAGTACTCCGCAAAAATATTAACCCAAAGCGGCTGTATCGAAGGTAAATATATTTGTTATATTCTTCTATTTGCCTTTAGGAGCTTCTAAAGGCATGCTTTTGGTTGCAGAAAGGATATTGCAAATTTCTGTTATCAAACTGATGCTTGAAACTTTTGCCCCCCCCCCCCCCCTCAAAAAAAAAAAACACACAAAAACTGATGCTTGAAAGTAAGTTATTGAGGTGTTGGTTAGTGCAAACTTTTTTTTGGGTTATATTGTGCTCTACTCTTCCTCTAAATGATGGGTGCTTGTTAAAATTGGTCTGGGCCGCTGAGTTAGGTTATGCTTAGTAGAGCAATTTAGTCCCTGAACTACTAGTGGTAGAGCAGTATTTTCTAGTTTTTAAGCTTGTGGTTACTATGGCAACTCAATAAGAAGACAAGTGATTGCGTTTCTCTTGTAGTTTGAATATATTGATACCCAGAATTTTATCTACGAATTTCCTGTGCTTTATAATCATCATTATCTTTCTCTTGGCTAGGGATGCTGGATTTCACATTCTCATTACCAGCTATCAGTTGCTCGTGTCCGATGAGAAGTATTTTCGCCGTGTCAAATGGCAGTATATGGTACTGGATGAGGCACAGGCAATAAAAAGTTCCAGCAGGTTTTTAAGTAACTTTTTTCTAATAGATTCTTCTGTTTGTTTATCTTTTGAAAATATAAAAACCATGGAAGCAGAATGAACTTCTCTTAGTTGTCTAATTACTGGCCAAATTCTCTTTCTTATTTCCTATTTCTAGTTGCTCTGTGAATGCAGTGATTATCTAAAAATTACAAGTGCAATATACTCATGAGGGGACGGCCGTTTTACCTTAATAACATGCTAATATTCTGTAACTTTAATGCGCATCTACTTAGTAGTTTATATACTTAGAACTGTTGACTCTATTAGGCAGTCATTAAATTTTCTTTTATAATTTTTCAACAGCATACGATGGAAGACACTCCTCAGTTTTAACTGCCGGAATCGATTGCTTCTTACTGGTACTCCTATCCAAAATAACATGGCAGAGTTGTGGGCTCTTCTGCATTTCATTATGCCAACTTTATTTGATAGCCACGAACAGTTCAACGAATGGTTCTCAAAAGGGTATTTATTACTCAGAAGTTATTTCATCTTCTTTAACCTTTTTTATCTAGTGTAGAAGATTATTCTGCTAAAATATTGACTGTTTTTATGGTTCAGAATTGAAAACCATGCAGAACATGGGGGTACTCTGAATGAGCACCAGCTCAACAGATTGGTGAGCAAGTTTTCCCCGATTTCAGTCTCATAACTATAGTACTTTAACATCTCTCTCAGCAAAAGATGAAGAGTTATATATGACCAAAGATGAAGGAAAAAATGATAACACCTGCATTTATTGATGATAGAAGCTAAAATTATGACTCCATATACCAATCATGAAAGCACATTTGCTTCAGTATTTCCATTTGTTTCTTGGGTTAATATTTCATCTTTTTCTCATGACAGCATGGAATTTTGAAGCCATTCATGTTGCGGCGAGTTAAGAAAGATGTTGTTTCTGAGCTTACCACAAAAACAGAGATTACGGTGCACTGCAAATTAAGTTCCCGGCAGCAAGCTTTTTACCAAGCAATCAAGAACAAGATATCCCTTGCAGAGCTAATTGATGGGAGCCGTGGGCATCTTAATGAGGGGAAGATTTTAAATTTGATGAATATTGTTATGCAGCTTAGGAAGGTTTGCATCTTTCTGCGATTGTGATATTTTCCGTTTAATTTATGTATGCATAATTTTTCTAGTTAAGTTTGCTAAATAAATGTATGCTTTCTACTTTTTTTGGTAACAAAGTCCTTTTTACTCTATCAATGATTCAATGTTAAGATCCATATATATTTTTAAAAAAATAGTGCTTTTACTGCTCTGCTGAGTACTGATTAGTATTTGATTTTTTTTTTTTTTTTTCGTTTTAGGTTTGCAACCATCCAGAACTTTTTGAAAGGAATGAAGGAACCACTTACTTTTATTTTGGAGAAATTCCAAATTCTCTTTTGCCTCCTCCCTTTGGTGATTTGGAGGACGTGCACTACGCAGGCGGCCAAAATCCTATAACATACAAGGTACTTGGGTTATTATGTTTTCAGGTTAGATGAGTAAGTAGTGTGTAGTCTCTTCAGTGCAAGTTGGCTTCTGATGGTAAGATCCACCTGCTGTTCCTCGAGCTTTCTCTCTTTGACTCAACATTCTCATCCTCCCACTATTTTGAGGTTAAGATAATGAAAATGCGGGATTTTTGAGGTCTATGTACCCAATGATGTTCCATTCTCTTTCTAAGAATGTTTTATTTTACCTTCTGTCCAGATACCAAATCTAATATATGCAGAAATCTACCAAAATCCGGAGGTTGTTTCCTTAAACATTCGGCTTGGCGTACATAGAGAGTCGTTTCAGAAATATTTCAGTATATTTTCCCCAGATAATATTTACCACTCCATACTTGGGCATGGAAACACCAAGGATGGGCAGCTCACTCAAAGTGGAACATTTGGTTTTACACGTTTGATGGATCTGTCCCCAGCAGAAGTTGCATTTGTAGCAGCTGGTTCTTTAATGGAAAAGCTGCTGTTTTCCATAATGAGGAGGGGTAGGCAGTTTTTGGATGACATGTTGAAGTTGCTAATGGAAATTGGAGATGGTGATATATGCAATCATCTAGAGAAGGGAACTGTGAAGGCTGTTACAAGAATGTTGCTAGTACCATCAAAGTCAGAAACAAGCGTGCTAACTAGTATGTTTGGAACTCCCGCTGCAGATAGTCCTTTCGAGACTTTGGTCTGCTCTCATGAGGACAGGCTTCTATCAAATATTAGGCTGCTTCACTCTACACGTGCATACATCCCAACAACTAGAGCTCCTCCGGTATCTTTCCTTCATTCATGTTACCCCTCTTATCTCATTTCAATTAATATATATTAATTGGGGTCTAAGTTATCTTTTTTCCCGTAGATTAATGCCCACTGCTCGGATAGAAACTTTGCTTACAAAATTGTTGAGGAATTACACCATCCTTGGATGAAAAGATTATTTCTAGGGTTTGCACGCACATCTGAAGGTAATGGACCGGGAAAACCTATTGCCCCAACTCATCCATTGATTCAAGAAATTGATGATGATCTTCCAGTCACAAAACCCGCTCTTAAGAACACCTATAGGGTATTTGGCTCTTGTCCTCCTATGCAAAGCTTTGATGCTTCCAAGTTGATAACTGTAAGTGTCCTTTTTAAGCTTAACGAACAATGTTTCCATTCGTTTAGGTCCCTCGATGAACAATTCTGACTGAATTGTGCCTGAAACTTCTGTAATTTAATAATAATGTAGGACTCTGGGAAGCTTCAGACGTTGGATATACTTTTGAAGCGCCTCCGAGAAGAAAATCACCGTGTTCTACTGTTTGCTCAGATGACAAAAATGCTCGATATTCTTGAGGTAGTTTAAAATTAAATCTTTTTATTAAATTGCGTCTACTCCCAAACTCTCTTGCTTTTCCTCTGCAATGTGATCTTTAAAGAATGGTTCCATCTAATCTGGTATATCTACTATCATACCCATCTGCAGGATTACATGAACTATAGGAAATACAAGTATCTCAGGTTGGATGGATCCTCCACCATTATGGATCGTCGAGACATGGTCAGAGATTTTCAACAGCGGTAGGGATTCCACAATATAACTTTCTGGAGAATGTCCTCTTTTACTTCTTTTATTTACTATTTAGTATAAGTTTTTTGGCCTTACAAGTTAAAATCATCGTTCTCGCAATGCAGGAGCGATATTTTTGTGTTCTTGCTAAGTACTAGAGCGGGTGGGCTGGGGATTAACTTGACGGCAGCTGATACAGTCATATTCTATGAAAGTGATTGGAATCCAACTCTTGATTTACAGGCAATGGATAGAGCTCATCGGTTGGGACAAACCAAAGATGTTAGTCTAGTTTCCTTGTTTTAGCTTTTTGCCCTTAGTCGATATATGAGACCAAGTCCCATACAAATTCAACAAAAGAGACTTACTGATATCTGACTATATGGAGTTCAAATTGAACATTGTTATGCTGTTTGTTTTAATTTTGGATCTAAGTTTGAAGCTTGTCTTGTGCTTTCTAGGTTACCGTCTACCGGTTGATCTGTAAAGAAACAGTAGAAGAGAAGATTCTGCAAAGAGCAAGTCAGAAAAACACTGTCCAGCAGCTTGTAATGACTGGTGGTCATGTCCAGGGAGATCTTCTGGCACCCGAGGATGTTGTGTCTTTACTTTTGGATGATGCTCAGTTGGAGCAAAAGTTAAAGGAGATACCTTCACAGGTTGGTTTATGATTTTTTTGGGGGCATCTTCATTGAATTTTTCATTATATGGGTAGCAAATAGCTTGTAAAGGGTTTGTGAGGCCTGATTTTTCCCCTCTTATCAGACTAAGGATCGACCAAAGAAGAAACAATCCACAAAAGGTATTCGGTTGAATGCTGAAGGTGGTGATGCATCTTGGGAAGACATAATGAACATTGAAGGTGAAAATGCTGGTACTGAGCCAACCCTAGATGCTGCAGAAAAATCAAAACCCACTAACAAAAAGGTATTATTATTGTTATATTCATGCAAGTAAATGCAAATACCAAAATGTGACTCCAATTTCTGTAGTGGAGTGTTCACCGAGAAGCATTTATGCAATTGATTATTTCACGACATTATTCAACTTCGGACCTCTTCTGGTAGCCCTATCTATTCATAACGTCAAACCCATATTTAACGCTGCCATTATATGGGGAACCCATTCCGTTTTTGGTTGGGAACTCAACAGACCCTATATTATTTATATTAAATGTTTGTAATTGGCTTGAAGCAGCATTACACTTAGAGTACGCAAAAATCTCTTGGTATTATTTTTTTTCATAGTCAAGCTTTGTTTGTGGTTTTTGCAGAGAAAAACGGCTTCTAACAAGCAACCTGCTGCCCCAAGATCAAGAAACAACCAAAAAGTCCATGAGGCACCAAGCTCGTTAGAAGTTGATTTGGATGACTCTCTATTTACTATGAATGATGATGATCCACAAGACGTGAAACCAAAGAGACTCAAGAGAATAAAGAGGAGCGTGAATGAGAACCTCGAACCAACTTATACTGCTTCAACCTCAGATTTTACTCAATAGTCTTGATAAATGACATCCCATTGGTTCGTTTGCTGTTGAAGATGATGATTGCACTAAAGGAGATGCTGCTTTATCACGTCCAGGTCTGGGTTTGTGCGGAGAGGCTGCTGCACGTTGCAGCATCAGTTGATATGGCCATTGTATATAATTACAATATGCAGTATATGCATTCCTGTTCTCAGTAGTACTGGAAAGGATTTTTGACTCCTTAGATTAGGTTTGCTATACTAGTTGTACAGTGTTGTGATGGATGTAGGTTAGGGTTCAGTTCGTTTCAATGTAGAGTTTGTTATGAACTGAAGACTTTTGAATGAGAAAGTCATTTATACGAATACACAGCTATGATGTCTCTCATTTCTGTTAAATTCCAATGGGACTACCAAAGATTGGGCTTCGGGGTTAAAAGAATGCTTCAAGTTAGTCTTCGACAGATTGGGCTTCAGGCCTAAATAGAGGGCTTGAAGTTAGGCCATGATGGATTGGGTTTCCGGCCCAACAAAGAACTTTTTAATGGGCCATATTGATTAGGATCCCGGCCCAAACATATGGGCTTGTTGTTGGGGTACACATCTGATTGGGCTACAGGCCCAAAAATGGGTTACAGCCATGTCTATTGGGCTATGGCAGATTGTGTTCCAGGCCCAAAGATGGATTAGGCTTCCGGTCCTAAACAAGGGCTTGAAATTGGACTATGAGATTGGGCTATGACAGATTGGGCTACAAAACCAAAATGTGGGCCTACAATTAGACTCTAGGCCCAACTGAGTGTTTGCTTCCTGGGCTTCAATTAGTAATTGCGCTCCCGGCCCAAATGTAGATCAAATGATAATCCTATTAACGGATTCCAGTAGGCTCCAACTTCTGGGTTTGGTCTCTGGAGTCCTACAATGAAGACTTGGGCTCTAGGCACAATAATAGTGTTGCACTTAGGCTTTGATGGATTGGGCTTCCGGTCTAAAATAAGGGCTTGGAATTGGGCTATGATAGAATGGGCTCCAAACCCAAAATGAGGGCATATAATTGAACTCCAGGCCCAAATTAGTGTGCTTCTTGGGCCCCAAATAATAATTGCGCTTCTGGCCCAATTGTAGGTCAAATGATAACTATATCAACGGATTCTGCTAGGCTCCAACTTCTGGGCTTGGTCTCTCGGATCCTACAATAAATACTTTAGCTCTAGGCTCAATAATAGAATTCCACTTAGGATTCGATGGATTGGGCTTCCGGTCCAAAACAAGGGCTTCAAATTAGGCTACGATAGGATGGGTTCCAGACCCAAAAGGCCGGCCTATAATTTGACTTCAGACCCAAATGAGCGTTTGCTTCTTGGGCTTGAATTATTAATTGCACTCCCGGCCCAAATGTACTGAATGATAACTTGGGCTCTAGGCCCATAATTGGGCTTTCTCATGGCTAAGGCATGAGCTCTTAACTCCAGGCCCACAAATAAATTTATTTTTCATGCGCTATTTTTTATTTTATTTTAAAATATATAAAAATAAAATAATATTAATTATCTATATTTTAAACTTAATTTCTTTCCAAAAAATTAATTTATTTTTATTTCTGAAATCTATTACCTATATTTTATTTTAGACTTTTTCTAATTTTTGCTTTTAATAATAATTATGATTTTAATGAAGAGCTTTTCTTTTTTTTTTTTAATCTTGGTTTTCAAGTTTAAATATTATTACGATCATATATGTCAAGTAGGAAGGTAAATAAAATTGATTTCGCCAATGTTGGAGATCCCCGTGAAAAGATATTGAAAAACTACGAAATCGATATAAACTTAAAGGGTGTACTACCATCATGGAAACTAGGTGATTTGGAGTGTGAAATAAGAAATGATTTGAAAATTACTACGATCATATATGTCAAGTAATAAGGCAAATAAAACTATTTTTGTCAAAATCCGAGTTTCAATTGAGTAGATATTAAAAAATTATAAAATCGACGTAAACATAAAGGGGTACCATCACAAAAATTAGGTAGGTGATTTTGGATTTAATATAATAAATCATATTAACATTACTAAGATTATATATATTGTTTAACAATGTAAATAAAACTTATTTCACCAACATCGAAGTTCTCAGTAAAAAGATATTGAAAAACTACGAAATCGATATAAACTTAAAGGGGTACCATCATGATAAATGGGTGATCTAGGGTGTCAAACTTAAAATAGTTTTGACCAATTTGCTAGATTTTCAATATATGCCCACTCGGAACTTCATTTTCGATGAAACTAATTTCATTCTCATTCTTACTCGACGTATAAGATCGTAGTAATATTCCGGTCATAAATATTTTTGGACCCCAAACAACCTATTTTCTCTGATGGTATCTCTTTGAGTTTTGACCGATTTGCTAGATTTTCAATATCTATCACTTGGAACTTCAATTTCGATGAAACTAATTTCATTCTCATTCTTACTCTGACGTATAACAACGTAGTAATGTTCCGGTCATAACTATTTTTGGACCCCAAACTACCTATTTTCTGTGATGGTACCCCTTTGAGTTTTGACCAATTTGCTAGATTTTCAATATCTCATCACTCAGAACTTCATTTTCGATGAAATTAATTTCTTTCTCATTCTTACTCGACGTATAAGAACGTAATAATGTTCCGGTCATAACTATTTTTGGACCCCAAACTACCTATTTTCTGTGATGGTACCCCTTTGAGTTTTGACCGATTTGCGAGATTTTCAATATCAACTCAATCTGAACTTCATTTTCGATGAAATTAATTTCATTCTAATTCTTACTCGACGTATAAGAGCGTAGTAATGTTTCGGTCATAACTATTTTTAGACACCAAACCACTTATTTTTTGTGATAGTACCCCATTGAGTTTTGACCGATTTACAAGATTTTCAATATCTCCTTACTCGAAACTTCATTTATGATGAAATTTATTTTATTCTAATTCTTACTCGATGTATAAGAAAGTAGTAATGTTTCGGCCATAACTATTTTTGGACCCCAAATAACCTATTTTTTGTGATGGTACCCATTTGAGTTTTGACCGATTTGTTAAATTTTCAATATCTCCTCACTCGGAACTTCATTTTCGATGAAATTAATTTCATTCTAATTCTTACTCGATGTATAAGAATGTAGTAATGTTTCAGCCATAACTATTTTTAGACCCCAAACAACCTATTTTTTGTGATGTACCCCTTTGAGTTTTGACCGATTTGCGAGATTTTCAATATCTCCTCAATCTGAACTTCATTTTCGATGAAAGTAATTTCATTCTCATTCTTACTCTACGTATAACAACGTAGTAATGTTCCAGTCATAACAATTTTGACCCGAAACTACCGATTTTCTGTGAAGGTACCCCTTTGAGTTTTGACCGATTTGCGAGATTTTCAATATCTCCTCACTCGGAACTTCATTTTCGATGAAATTAATTTCATTGTCATTCTTACTCTACGTATAAGAACGTAGTAATGTTCCGGTCATAACTATTTTTGGATCCAAAACTATCTATTTTTTGTGATGGTACCCCTTTGAGTTTTGACCGATTTGCTAGATTTTCAATATCACCTCATTTAGAACTTCATTTTCGATGAAATTAATTTCTTTCTCATTCTTACTCGACGAATAAGAATGTAGTAATGTTCCGAACATAACTATTTTTGGACCCCAAACCACCTGTTTTCTGTGATGGTACGTACCCCTTTTAGTTTTGACCGATTTGTTAGATTTTCAATATCTCCTCACTCAGAACTTCATTTTCGATGAAATTAATTTCATTCTAATTCTTACTCGACGTATAAGAACGTAGTAATGTTTCGGTCATAACTATTTTTAGACCCCAAACCACTTATTTTTTGTGATAGTACCCCATTAAGTTTTGACCAATTTACAAGATTTTCAATATATCCTCACTCGGAACTTCATTTTCGATGAAATTAATTTCATTCTCATTCTTACTCGACGTATAAGAACGTAGTAATGTTTCAGTCATAACTATTTTGGACCCCAAACTACCTATTCTTTGTTAAAACTCAAAGGGGTACCATCACAGAAAATAGGTAGTTTGGGGTCCAAGAATAGTTATGACCGGAACATTACTACGTTCTTATACGTCGAGTAAGAATGACAATGAAATTAATTTCATCGAAAATTAAGTTCCGAGTGAGGAGATATTGAAAATCTAGCAAATCGGTCAAAACTTAAAGGGTTGCCATATTTGAAAATAGATGGTTTAGAGTCCAAAAATAGTTATGCCCGAAACATTACTACGTCCTTATACATCAAGTAAGAATTAGAATGAAATTAATTTCATCGAAAATGAAGTTCCGAGTGAGGAGATATTGAAAATCTAGCAAATCGGTCAAAACTCAAAGGGGTACCATCACAGAAAATAGGTGGTTTGGGGTCCAAAAATAGTTATGACCGAAACATTACTACGTGATTATACGTCGAGTAAGAATGACAATGAAATTAATTTCATCGAAAATGAAGTTCCGAGTGAGGAGATATTGAAAATCTCGCAAATCGGTCAAAACTCAAAGGGGTACCATCACACAAAATAGGTTGTTTGGGGTCTAAAAATAGTTATGGCCGAAACATTACTACTTTCTTATAAATCGAGTAAGAATTTGAATGAAATTAATTTCATCGAAAATGAAGTTCCGAGTGAGGAGATATTGAAAATCTAACAAATCACAGAAAATAGTTAGTTTCGGGTCCAAAAATAGTTATGACCAGAACATTACTACGTTCTTATATGTCAAGTAGCAATGAGAATGAAATTAATTTCATCGAAAATGAAGCTCCGAGTGAGGAGATATTGAAAATCTTGTAAATCGGTCAAAACTCAATGGTGTACTATCACAAAAAATAAGTGGTTTGGGGTCTAAAAATAGTTATGACCGAAACATTAGTACTTTATTGGACGTCGAGTAAGAATTAGAATGAAATAAATTTCATCTTAAATGAAGTTTCGAGTAAGGAGATATTGAAAATCAAGCAACTCGGTCAAAAATCAAAGGGGTACCATCACAGAAAATAAGTAGTTTGGGGTCCAAAAATAGTTATGACCGGAACATTACTACGTTCTTATATTTCGAGTAATAATGACAATGAAATTAATTTCATCGAAAATGAAGTTCCGAGTGAGGAGATATTGAAAATCTAGCAAATTGGTCAAAACTTATAGGGGTACCATCACTAAAAATAGGTGGTTTAGGATCCAAAAATAGTTATGACCGAAACATTACTACGTGCTTATACGTCGAGTAAGAATGACAATGAAATTAATTTCATCGAAAATGAAGTTCCGAGTGAGGAGATATTGAAAATCTCGCAAATCGGTCAAAACTCAAAGGGGTACCATCACAGAAAATAGGTAGTTTGGAGTCCAAAAATAGTTATGACCGCAACATTACTACGTTCTTATACGTCGAGTAAGAATTAGAATGAAATTAACTTCATCGACAATGAAGTTCCGATTGGGGAGATATTGAAAATCTCGCAAATCGGTCAAAACTCAAAGATGTACCATCACAGAAAATAGGTAGTTTGGGGTCCAAAAATAGTTATGACCCGAACATTACTACGTTCTTATATGTCGAGTAAGAATGAGAATGAAATTAATTTAATCGAAAATGAAGTTCCGAGTGAGGAGATATTGAAAATCTAGTAAATCAGTCAAAACTCAATGGGGTACTATCACAAAAAAAAAGTGGTTTGGGTTCTAAAAATAGTTATGACCGAAACATTAGTACTTTATTATACGCCGAGTAAGAATTAGAATGAAATAAACTTCATCATAAACGAAGTTTCGAGTAAGGAGATATTGAAAATCAAGCAAATCGGTCAAAACTCAAAGGGGTACTATCTTATACATCGAGTAAGAATTAGAATGAAATTAATTTCATCGAAAATGAAGTTACGAGTGAGGAGATATTGAAAATCTAACAAATCAGTCAAAACTCAAAGGGGTACATACCATCACAGAAAATAGGTAGTTTCGGGTCCAAAAATAGTTATGACCAGAACATTACTACGTTCTCTTATGTTAAGTAACAATGAGAATGAAATTAATTTCATCGAAAATTAAGCTCCGAGTGAGGAGATATTGAAAATCTTGTAAATCGGTCAAAACTCAATGGTGTACTATCACAAAAAATAAGTGGTTTGGGGTCTAAAAATAGTTATGACCGAAACATTAGTACTTTATTATACGTCGAGTAATAATTAGAATGAAATAAATTTCATCATAAATGAAGTTTCGAGTAAGGAGATATTGAAAATCAAGCAAATCGGTCAAAACTCAAAGGGGTACCATCAAAGAAAATAGGTAGTTTGGGGTCCAAAAATAGTTATGACCGGTACATTACTACGTTCTTATATGTAGAGTAAGAATGACAATGAAATTAATTTCATCGAAAATGAAGTTCCGAGTGAGGAGATATTGAAAATCTCGCAAATCGGTCAAAACTTAAAGGGGTACCATCAGAGAAAATAGGTAGTTTGGGGTCCAAAAATAGTTATGACCGAAACATTACTACGTTCTTATACGTCGAGTAAGAATTAGAATGAAATTAATTTCATCGACAATGAAGTTCCGATTGAGGAGATATTGAAAATCTAGCAAATCGGTCAAAACTCAAAGGGGTACCATCACAAAAAATAGGTTGTTTCAGGTCAAAAAATAGTTATGACCAGAACATAACTACGTTCTTATATGTCAAGTAACAATGAGAATGAAATTAATTTCATCGAAAATGAAGTTCCGAGTGAGGAGATATTGAAAATCTAGTAAATTAGTCAAAACTCAATGGGGTACTATCACAAAAAATAAGTGGTTTGGGTTCTAAAAATAGTTATGACCGAAACATTAGTACTTTATTATACGCCGAGTAAGTATTAGAATGAAATAAATTTCATCATAAATAAAGTTTCGAGTAAGGAGATATTGAAAATCAAGCAAATCGGTCAAAACTCAAAGGGGTACCATCACAGAAAATAGGTAGTTTGGGGTCCAAAAATAGTTATGACCGGTACATTACTACGTTCTTATACGTAGAGTAAGAATGACAATGAAATTAATTTCAACGAAAATGAAGTTCCGAGTGAGGAGATATTGAAAATCTCGCAAATCGGTCAAAACTTAAAGGGGTACCATCACAAAAAATAGGTTGTTTCAGGTCAAAAAATAGTTATGACCAGAACATAACTACGTTCTTATATGTCAAGTAACAATGAGAATGAAATTAATTTCATCGAAAATGAAGTTCCGAGTGAGGAGATATTGAAAATCTAGTAAATTAGTCAAAACTCAATGGGGTACTATCACAAAAAATAAGTGGTTTGGGTTCTAAAAATAGTTATGACCGAAACATTAGTACTTTATTATACGCTGAGTAAGAATTAGAATGAAATAAATTTCATCATAAATAAAGTTTCGAGTAAGGAGATATTGAAAATCAAGCAAATCGGTCAAAACTCAAAGGGGTACCATCACAGAAAATAGGTAGTTTGGGGTCCAAAAATAGTTATGACCGGTACATTACTACGTTCTTATATGTAGAGTAAGAATGACAATGAAATTAATTTCAACGAAAATGAAGTTCCGAGTGAGGAGATATTGAAAATCTCGCAAATCGGTCAAAACTTAAAGGGGTACCATCACTAAAAATAGGTGGTTTGGGGTCCAAAAATAGTTATGACCGAAACATTACTATGTGCTTATACGTCGAGTAAGAATGACAGTGCAATTAATTTCATCGAAAATGAAGTTCCGAGTGAGGAGATATTGAAAATCTCGCAAATCAGTCAAAACTCAAAGGGGTACCATCACAGAAAATAGGTAGTTTGGGGTCCAAAAATAGTTATGACCGCAACATTACTACGTTCTTATACGTCGAGTAAGAAGTAGAATGAAATTAATTTCATCGACAATGAAGTTCCGATTGGGGAGATATTGAAAATCTCGCAAATCGGTCAAAACTCAAAGGTGTACCATCACAGAAAATAGGTAGTTTGGGGTCCAAAACTAGTTATGACCCGAACATTAGTACGTTCTTATATGTCGAGTAAGAATGAGAATGAAATTAATTTCATCGAAAATGAAGTTCCGAGTGAGGAGATATTGAAAATCTAGTAAATCAGTCAAAACTCAATGGGTTACTATCACAAAAAATAAGTGGTTTGGGTTCTAAAAATAGTTATGACCGAAACATTAGTACTTTATTATACGCCGAGTAAGAATTAGAATGAAATAAACTTCATCATAAACGAAGTTTCGAGTAAGGAGATATTGAAAATCAAGCAAATCGGTCAAAACTCAAAGGGGTACCATCACAGAAAATAGGTAGTTTGGGGTCCAAAAATAGTTATGGCCGAAACATTACTACTATCTTATACATCGAGTAAGAATTAGAATGAAATTAATTTCATCGAAAATGAAGTTACGAGTGAGGAGATATTGAAAATCTAACAAATCAGTCAAAACTCAAAGGGGTACATACCATCACAGAAAATAGGTAGTTTCGGGTCCAAAAATAGTTATGACCAGAACATTACTACGTTCTCTTATGTTAAGTAACAATGAGAATGAAATTAATTTCATCGAAAATTAAGCTCCGAGTGAGGAGATATTGAAAATCTTGTAAATCGGTCAAAACTCAATGGTGTACTATCACAAAAAATAAGTGGTTTGGGGTCTAAAAATAGTTATGACCGAAACATTAGTACTTTATTATACGTCGAGTAATAATTAGAATGAAATAAATTTCATCATAAATGAAGTTTCGAGTAAGGAGATATTGAAAATCAAGCAAATCGGTCAAAACTCAAAGGGGTACCATCAAAGAAAATAGGTAGTTTGGGGTCCAAAAATAGTTATGACCGGTACATTACTACGTTCTTATATGTAGAGTAAGAATGACAATGAAATTAATTTCATCGAAAATGAAGTTCCGAGTGAGGAGATATTGAAAATCTCGCAAATCGGTCAAAACTTAAAGGGGTACCATCAGAGAAAATAGGTAGTTTGGGGTCCAAAAATAGTTATGACCGAAACATTACTACGTTCTTATACGTCGAGTAAGAATTAGAATGAAATTAATTTCATCGACAATGAAGTTCCGATTGAGGAGATATTGAAAATCTAGCAAATCGGTCAAAACACAAAGGGGTACCATCACAAAAAATAGGTTGTTTCAGGTCAAAAAATAGTTATGACCAGAACATAACTACGTTCTTATATGTCAAGTAACAATGAGAATGAAATTAATTTCATCGAAAATGAAGTTCCGAGTGAGGAGATATTGAAAATCTAGTAAATTAGTCAAAACTCAATGGGGTACTATCACAAAAAATAAGTGGTTTGGGTTCTAAAAATAGTTATGACCGAAACATTAGTACTTTATTATACGCCGAGTAAGAATTAGAATGAAATAAATTTCATCATAAATAAAGTTTCGAGTAAGGAGATATTGAAAATCAAGCAAATCGGTCAAAACTCAAATGGGTACCATCACAGAAAATAGGTAGTTTGGGGTCCAAAAATAGTTATGACCGGTACATTACTACGTTCTTATACGTAGAGTAAGAATGACAATGAAATTAATTTCAACGAAAATGAAGTTCCGAGTGAGGAGATATTGAAAATCTCGCAAATCGGTCAAAACTTAAAGGGGTACCATCACTAAAAATAGGTGGTTTGGGGTCCAAAAATAGTTATGACCGAAACATTACTATGTGCTTATACGTCGAGTAAGAATGACAGTGCAATTAATTTCATCGAAAATGAAGTTCCGAGTGAGGAGATATTGAAAATCTCGCAAATCGGTCAAAACTCAAAGGGGTACCATCACAGAAAATAGGTAGTTTGGGGTCCAAAAATAGTTATGACCGCAACATTACTACGTTCTTATACGTCGAGTAAGAAGTAGAATGAAATTAATTTCATCGACAATGAAGTTCCGATTGGGGAGATATTGAAAATCTCGCAAATCGGTCAAAACTCAAAGGTGTACCATCACAGAAAATAGGTAGTTTGGGGTCCAAAACTAGTTATGACCCGAACATTACTACGTTCTTATATGTCGAGTAAGAATGAGAATGAAATTAATTTAATCGAAAATGAAGTTCCGAGTGAGGAGATATTGAAAATCTAGTAAATCAGTCAAAACTCAATGGGGTACTATCACAAAAAAAAAGTGGTTTGGGTTCTAAAAATAGTTATGACCGAAACATTAGTACTTTATTATATGCCGAGTAAGAATTAGAATGAAATAAACTTCATCATAAATGAAGTTTCGAGTATGGAGATATTGAAAATCAAGCAAATCGGTCATAACTCAAAGGGGTACCATCACAGAAAATAGGTAGTTTGGGGTCCAAAAATAGTTATGGCCGAAACATTACTACTATCTTATACATCGAGTAAGAATTAGAATGAAATTAATTTCATCGAAAATGAAGTTACGAGTGAGGAGATATTGAAAATCTAACAAATCAGTCAAAACTCAAAGGGGTACATACCATCACAGAAAATAGGTAGTTTCGGGTCCAAAAATAGTTATGACCAGAACATTACTACGTTCTTATATGTTAAGTAACAATGAGAATGAAATTAATTTCATCGAAAATTAAGCTCCAAGTGAGGAGATATTGAAAATCTTGTAAATCGGTCAAAACTCAATGGTGTACTATCACAAAAAATAAGTGGTTTGGGGTCTAAAAATAGTTATGACCGAAACATTAGTACTTTATTATACGTCGAGTAATAATTAGAATGAAATAAATTTCATCATAAATGAAGTTTTGAGTAAGGAGATATTGAAAATCAAGCAAATCGGTCAAAACTCAAAGGGGTACCATCAAAGAAAATAGGTAGTTTGGGGTCCAAAAATAGTTATGACCGGTACATTACTACGTTCTTATACGTAGAGTAAGAATGACAATGAAATTAATTTCAACAAAAATGAAGTTCCGAGTGAGGAGATATTGAAAATCTCGCAAATCGTTCAAAACTTAAAGGGGTACTACCATCACTAAAAATAGGTGGTTTGGGGTCCAAAAATGGTTATGACCGAAACATTACTATGTGCTTATACGTCGAGTAAGAATGACAGTGCAATTAATTTCATCGACAATGAAGTTCCGATTGAGGAGATATTGAAAATCTCGCAAATCGGTCAAAACTCAAAGGGGTACCATCACAAAAAATAGGTTGTTTGGGGTCCAAAAATAGTTATGGCCGAAACATTACTACTTTATTATACATCAAGTAAGAATTAGAATGAAATTAATTTCATCGAAAATGAAGTTCCGAGTGAGGAGATATTGAAAATCTAACAAATCGGTCAAAACTCAAAAGGGTACCATCACAGAAAATATGTAGTTTCGGGTCCAAAAATAGTTATGACCGGAACATTACTACGTTCTTATACGTAGAGTAAGAATGACAATGAAATTAATTTCATCGAAAATGAAGTTCCGAGTGAGGAGATATTGAAAATCTAGTAAATTAGTCAAAATTCAAAGGGGTACCTTCACAGAAAATAGGTCGTTTGGGGTCCAAAAATAGTTATGACCGAAACATTACTACGTTCTTATACGTAGAGTAAGAATTAGAATGAAATTAATTTCATCGAAAATGAAGTTCAGATTGAGAAGATATTGAAAATCTCGCAAATCGGTCAAAACTCGAAGGGGTACCATCACAAAAAATAGGTTGTTTGGGGCTAAAAATAGTTATGGCCGAAACATTACTACTTTCTTATACATCGAGTAAGAATTAGAATGAAATTAATTTCATCGAAAATGAAGTTCCGAGTGAGGAGATATTGAAAATCTAACAAATCACTCAAAACTCAAAGGGGTACCATCACAGAAAATATGTAGTTTCGGGTCCAAAAATAGTTATGACCAGAACATTACTACGTTCTTATATGTCAAGTAACAATGAGAATGAAATTAATTTCATCGAAAATGAAGCTCCGAGTGAGGAGATATTGAAAATCTTGTAAATCGGTCAAAACTCAATGGTATACTATCACAAAAAATAAGTGGTTTGGGGTCTAAAAATAGTTATGACCGAAACATTAGTACTTTATTATACGCCGAGTAAGAATTAGAATAAAATAAATATCATCATAAATGAAGTTTCGAGTAAGGAGATATTGAAAATCAAGCAAATCGGTCAAAACTCAAAGGGGTACCATCAAAGAAAATAGGTAGTTTGTGGTCCAAAAATAGTTATGACCGGCACATTAGTACATTCTTATACGTCGAGTAAGAGTGACAATGAAATTAATTTCATCGAAAATGAAGTTCCGAGTGAGGAGATATTGAAAATCTAGCAAATCGGTCAAAACTCATAGGGGTACCATCACAGAAAATAGTTAGTTTGGGGTCCAAAAATAGTTATGACCGAAATATTACTACGTTCTTACATGTCGAGTAACAATGAGAATGAAATTAATTTCATCGAAAATGAAGTTCCGAGTGAGGAGATATTGAAAATCTTGTAGATCGGTCAAAACTCAATGGTGTACTATCACAAAAAATAAGTGGTTTGGGGTCTAAAAATAGTTATGACCGAAACATTAGTACTTTATTATACGTCGAGTAAGAATTAGAATGAAATAAATTTCATCATAAATGAAGTTTCGAGTAAGGAGATATTGAAAATCAAGCAAATCGGTCAAAAATCAAAGGGGTACCATAAAGAAAAATAGGTAGTTTGGGGTCCAAAAATAGTTATGACCGGAACATTACTACGTTCTTATATTTCGAGTAATAATGACACTGAAATTAATTTCATCGAAAATGAAGTTCAGATTGAGGAGATATTGAAAATCTAGGAAATTGGTCAAAACTTAAAGGGGTACCATCACTAAAAATAGGTGGTTTGGGGTCCAAAAATAGTTATGGCCGAAACATTACTACTTTATTATACATCGAGTAAGAATTAGAATGAAATTAATTTCATCAAAAATGAAGTTCCGAGTGAGGAGATATTGAAAATCTTGTAAATCGGTCAAAACTCAATGGTGTACTATCACAAAAAATAAGTGGTCTGGGTTCTAAAAATTGTTATGACCGAAACATTAGTACTTTATTATACGCCGAGTAAGCATTAGAATGAAAAAAATTTCATCATAAATGAAGTTTCGAGTAAGGAGGTATTGAAAACAAAGCAAATCGGTCAAAACTCAAAGGGGTACCATCAAAGAAAATAGGTAGTTTGGGGTCCAAAAATAGTTATGACCGGTACATTACTACATTCATATTCGTCGAGTAAGAATGACAATGAAATTAATTTCATCGAAAATGAAGTTCTGAGTGAGGAGATATTGAAAATCTAGCAAATCGGTCAAAACTCAAAGGGGTACTATCACAGAAAATAGTTAGTTTGGGGTCCAAAAATAGTTATGACCGAAATATTACTACGTTCTTATACGTCGAGTGAGAATTAGAATGCAATTAATTTTATCGACAATGAAGTTCCGATTGAGGAGATATTGAAAATCTCGCAAATCGGTCAAAACTCAAAGGGGTACCATCACAAAAAATAGGTTGTTTGGGGTCCAAAAATAGTTATGGCCGAAACATTACTACTTTATTATACATCGAGTAAGAATTAGAATGAAATTAATTTAATCGAAAATGAAGTTCCGAGTGAGGAGATATTGAAAATCTAACAAATCGGTCAAAACTCAAAAGGATACCATCACAGAAAATATATAGTTTCGGGTCCAAAAATAGTTATGACCGGAACATTACTACGTTCTTATACGTAGAGTAAGAATTAGAATGAAGTTAATTTCATCGAAAATGAAGTTCCGAGTGAGGAGATATTGAAAATCTAGCAAATCAGTCAAAACTCAAAGGGGTACCATATAGAAAAATAGGTAGTTTTGGATCCAAAAATAGTTATGACCGGAACATTACTATGTTCTTATACGTAGAGTAAGAATGATAATGAAATTAATTTCATCGAAAATGAAGTTCAGAGTGAGGAGATATTGAAAATCTCGCAAATCGGTCAAAACTCAAAGGGGTACCTTCACAGAAAATAGGTCGTTTGGGGTCCAAAAATAGTTATGACCGAAACATTACTACGCTCTTATACGTCGAGTAAGAATTAGAATGAAATTAATTTCATCGAAAATGAAGTTTAGATAGAGTTGATATTAAAAATCTCGCAAATCGGTCAAAACTCAAAGGGGTACCATCACAAAAAATAGGTTGTTTGGGGTCTAAAAATAGTTATGGCCGAAACATTACTACTTTCTTAAAAATCGAGTAAGAATTAGAATGAAATTAATTTCATCGAAATTGAAGTTCCGAGTGAGGAGATATTGAAAATCTAACAAATCAGTCAAAACTCAAAGGGGTACCATCATAGAAAATAGTTAATTTCGGGTCCAAAAATAGTTATGACCAGAACATTACTACGTTCTTATATGTCAAGTAACAATGAGAATGAAATTAATTTCATCGAAAATGAAGCTCCGAGTGAGGAGATATTGAAAATCTTGTAGATCGGTCAAAACTCAATGGTGTACTATCACAAAAAATAAGTGGTTTGGGGTCTAAAAATAGTTATGACCGAAACATTAGTACTTTATTATACGCCGAGTAAGAATTAGAATGAAATAAATTTCATCATAAATGAAGTTTCGAGTAAGGAGATATTGAAAATCAAGCAAATCGGTCAAAAATCAAAGGGGTACCATAAAGAAAAATAGGTAGTTTGGGGTCCAAAAATAGTTATGACCGGAAAATTACTACGTTCTTATATTTCGCGTAATAATGACACTGAAATTAATTTCATCGAAAATGAAGTTCCGAGTGAGGAGATATTGAAAATTTAGCAAATTGGTCAAAACTTAAAGGGGTACCATCACTAAAAATAGGTGGTTTGGGGTCCAAAAATACTTATGACCGAAACATTACTACGTGCTTATACATCGAGTGAGAATGACAATGCAATTAATTTCATCGAAAATGATGTTCCGAGTGAGGAGATATTGAAAATCTCGCAAATCGGTCAAAACTTAAAGGGTACCATCACAGAAAATAGGTAGTTTGGGGTCCAAAAATAGTTATGACCGCAACATTACTACGTTCTTATACGTCGAGTAAGAATTAGAATGAAATTAATTTCATCGACAATGAAGTTCCGATTGAGAAGATATTGAAAATCTCGCAAATCGGTCAAAACTCAAAGGGGTACCATCACAAAAAATAGGTTGTTTGGGGTCCAAAAATAGTTATGGCCGAAACATTACTACTTTATTATACATCGAGTAAGAATTAGAATGAAATTAATTTCATCATAAATGAAGTTCCGAGTGAGGATATATTGAAAATCTAACAAATCGGTCAAAACTCAATGGTGTATTATCACAAAAAATAAGTGGTTTGGGGTATAAAACAGTTATGACCGAAACATTAGTACTTTATTATACGCCGAATAAAAATTAGAATGAAATAAATTTCATCATAAATGAAGTTTCGAGTAAGGAGATATTGAAAATCAAGCAAATCGGTCAAAACTCAAAGGGGTACCATCAAAGAAAATAGGTAGTTTGGGGTCCAAAAATAGTTATGACCGGTACATTACTACATTCTTATACGTAGAGTAAGAATGACAATGAAATTAATTTCATCGAAAATGAAGTTCCGAGTGAGGAGATATTGAAAATCTAGCAAATCGGTCAAAATTCAAAGGGGTACTATCACAGAAAATAGTTAGTTTGGGGTCCAAAAATAGTTATGACCGAAATATTACTACGTTCTTATACGCCGAGTGAGAATTAGAATGCAATTAATTTCATCGACAATGAAGTTCCGATTGAGGAGATATTAAAAATCTCGCAAATCGGTCAAAACTCAAAGGGAACCATCACAAAAAATAGGTTGTTTGGGGTCCAAAAATAGTTATGGCCGAAACATTACTACTTTATTATACATCGAGTAAGAATTAGAATGAAATTAATTTCATTGAAAATGAAGTTCCGAGTGAGGAGATATTGAAAATCTAACAAATCGGTCAAAAGTCAAAAGGGTACCTTCACAGAAAATAGGTCGTTTGGGGTCCAAAAATAGTTATGACCGAAACATTACTACGCTCTTATACGTCGAGTAAGAATTAGAATGAAATTAATTTCATCGAAAATGAAGTTCAGATTGAGTTGATATTGAAAATCTCGCAAATCGGTCAAAACTCAAAGGGGTACTATCACAGAAAATAGTTAGTTTGGGGTCCAAAAATAGTTATGACCGAAATATTACTACGTTCTTATACGTCGAGTAAGAATAAGAATGAAATTAATTTCATCGAAAATGAAGTTCCGAGTGAGGAGATATTGAAAATCTCGCAAATCGGTCAAATCTCAAAGGGGTTCGTTCCATCACAAAAAATAGGTTGTTTCGGGTCCAAAAATAGTTATGACCAGAACATTACTACGTTCTTATATGTCGAGTAAGAATGAGAATGAAATTAATTTCATCGAAAATGAAGTTTCGAGTGAGGAGATATTGAAAATCTAGTAAATCAGTCAAAACTCAATGGGGTACTATCACAGAAAATAGTTAGTTTGGGGTCCAAAAATAGTTATGCCGAAATATTACTACGTTCTTATACGTCGAGTAAGAATTAAAATGAAATTAATTTCATCGAAAATGAAGTTCCGAGTGAGGAGATATTGAAAATCTAGCAAATCGGTCAAAACTCAAAGGGGGACCATCAAAGAAAATAGGTAGTTTGGGGTCCAAAAATAGTTATGACCGGTACATTACTACATTCTTATACGTCGAGTAAGAATGACAATGAAATTAATTTCATCGAAAATGAAATTCCGAGTGAGGAGATATTGAAAATCTAGCAAATCGGTCAAAACTCAAAGGGGTACTATCACACAAAATAGGTCGTTTGGGGTCCAAAAATAGTTATGACCGAAACATTACTACGTTCTTATACGTCGAGTAAGAATTAGAATGAAATTAATTTCATCGAAAATGAAGTTCAGATTGAGGAGATATTGAAAATCTCGCAAATCGGTCAAAACTCAAAGGGGTACCATCACAAAAAATAGGTTGTTTGGGGTCCAAAAATAGTTATGGCCGAAACATTACTACTTTATTATACATCGAGTAAGAATTAGAATGAAATTAATTTTATCGAAAATGAAGTTCCGAGTGAGGAGATATTGAAAATCTAACAAATCGGTCAAAACTCAAAATGGTACAATCACAGAAAATATGTAGTTTCGGGTCCAAAAATAGTTATGACCGGAACATTACTACGTTCTTATACATAGAGTAAGAATTAGAATGAAATTAATTTCATCGAAAATGAAGTTCCGAGTGAGGAGATATTGAAAATCTAGCAAATCAGTCAAAACTCAAAGGGGTACCATAAAGAAAAATAGGTAGTTTTGGATCCAAAAATAGTTATGACCGGAACATTACTATGTTCTTATACGTAGAGTAAGAATGATAATGAAATTAATTTCATCGAAAATGAAGTTCAGAGTGAGGAGATATTGAAAATCTCGCAAATCGGTCAAAACTCAAAGGGGTACCTTCACAGAAAATAGGTCGTTTGGGGTCCAAAAATAGTTATGACCGAAACATTACTACGCTCTTATACGTCGAGTAAGAATTAGAATGAAATTAATTTCATCGAAAATGAAGTTTAGATTGAGTTGATATTGAAAATCTCGCAAATCGGTCAAAACTCAAAAGGGTACCATCACAAAAAATAGGTTGTTTGGGTTCTAAAAATAGTTATGGCCGAAACATTACTACTTTCTTAAAAATCGAGTAAGAATTAGAATGAAATTAATTTCATCGAAATTGAAGTTCCGAGTGAGGAGATATTGAAAATCTAACAAATCAGTCAAAACTCAAAGGGGTACCATCACAGAAAATAGTTAATTTCGGGTCCAAAAATAGTTATGACCAGAACATTACTACGTTCTTACATGTCAAGTAACAATGAGAATGAAATTAATTTCATCGAAAATGAAGTTCCGAGTGAGGAGATATTGAAAATCTTGTAGATCGGTCAAAACTCAATGGTGTACTATCACAAAAAATAAGTGGTTTGGGGTCTAAAAATAGTTATGACCGAAATATTAGTACTTTATTATACGCCGAGTAAGAATTAGAATGAAATAAATTTCATCATAAATGAAGTTTCGAGTAAGGAGATATTGAAAATCAAGCAAATCGGTCAAAAATCAAAGGGGTACCATAAAGAAAAATAGGTAGTTTGGGGTCCAAAAATAGTTATGACCGGAACATTACTACGTTCTTATATTTCGAGTAATAATGACACTGAAATTAATTTCATCAAAAATGAAGTTCCGAGTGAGGAGATATTGAAAATCTAGCAAATTGGTCAAAACTTAAAGGGGTACCATCACTAAAAATAGGTGGTTTGGGGTCCAAAAATAGTTATGACCGAAACATTACTACGTGCTTATACATCGAGTAAGAATGACAATGCAATTAATTTCATCGACAATGAAGTTCCGATTGAGAAGATATTGAATATCTCGCAAATCGGTCAAAAGTCAAAGGGGTAACATCACAAAAAAATAGGTTGTTTGGGGTCCAAAAATAGTTATGGCCGAAACATTACTACTTTATTATACATCGAGTAAGAATTAGAATGAAATTAATTTTATCGAAAATGAAGTTCTGAGTGAGGAGATATTGAAAATCTAACAAATCGGTCAAAACTCAAAAGGATACCATCACAGAAAATATGTAGTTTCGGGTCCAAAAATAGTTATGACCGGAACATTACTACGTTCTTATACGTAGAGTAAGAATTAGAATGAAATTAATTTCATCGAAAATGAAGTTCCGAGTGAGGAGATATTGAAAATCTAGCAAATCAGTCAAAACTCAAAGGGGTACCATAAAGAAAAATAGGTAGTTTTGGATCCAAAAATAGTTATGACCGGAACATTACTATGTTCTTATACGTAGAGTAAGAATGATAATGAAATTAATTTCATCGAAAATAAAGTTCAGAGTGAGGAGATATTGAAAATCTCGCAAATCGGTCAAAACTCAAAGGGGTACCTTCACAGAAAATAGGTCGTTTGGGGTCCAAAAATAGTTATGACCGAAACATTACTACGCTCTTATACGTCGAGTAAGAATTAGAATGAAATTAATTTCATCGAAAATGAAGTTTAGATTGAGTTGATATTGAAAATCTCGCAAATCGGTCAAAACTCAAAGGGGTACCATCACAAAAAATAGGTTGTTTGGGGTTTAAAAATAGTTATGGCCGAAACATTATTACTTTCTTAAAAATCGAGTAAGAATTAGAATGAAATTAATTTCATCGAAATTGAAGTTCCGAGTGAGGAGATATTGAAAATCTAACAAATTAGTCAAAACTCAAAGGGGTACCATCACAGAAAATAGTTAATTTCGGGTCCAAAAATAGTTATGACCAGAACATTACTACGTTCTTATATGTCAAGTAACAATGAGAATGAAATTAATTTCATCGAAAATGAAGCTCCGAGTGAGGAGATATTGAAAATCTTGTAGATCGGTCAAAACTCAATGGTGTACTATCACAAAAAATAAGTGGTTTGGGGTCTAAAAATAGTTATGACCGAAACATTAGTACTTTATTATACGCCGAGTAAGAATTAGAATGAAATAAATTTCATCATAAATGAAGTTTCGAGTAAGGAGATATTGAAAATCAAGCAAATCGGTCAAAAATCAAAGGGGTACCATAAAGAAAAATAGGTAGTTTGGGGTCCAAAAATAGTTATGACCGGAACATTACTACGTTCTTATATTTCGCGTAATAATGAAACTGAAATTAATTTCATCGAAAATGAAGTTCCGAGTGAGGAGATATTGAAAATCTCGCAAATCGGTCAAATCTCAAAGGGGTTCGTTCCATCCAAAAAAATGGCCGAAACATTACTACTTTATTATACATCGAGTAAGAATTAGAATGAAATTAATTTTATCGAAAATGAAGTTCCGAGTGAGGAGATATTGAAAATCTAACAAATCGGTCAAAACTCAAAATGGTACAATCACAGAAAATATGTAGTTTCGGGTCCAAAAATAGTTATGACCGGAACATTACTACGTTCTTATACATAGAGTAAGAATTAGAATGAAATTAATTTCATCGAAAATGAAGTTCCGAGTGAGGAGATATTGAAAATCTAGCAAATCAGTCAAAACTCAAAGGGGTACCATAAAGAAAAATAGGTAGTTTTGGATCCAAAAATAGTTATGACCGGAACATTACTATGTTCTTATACGTAGAGTAAGAATGATAATGAAATTAATTTCATCGAAAATGAAGTTCAGAGTGAGGAGATATTGAAAATCTCGCAAATCGGTCAAAACTCAAAGGGGTACCTTCACAGAAAATAGGTCGTTTGGGGTCCAAAAATAGTTATGACCGAAACATTACTACGCTCTTATACGTCGAGTAAGAATTAGAATGAAATTAATTTCATCGAAAATGAAGTTTAGATTGAGTTGATATTGAAAATCTCGCAAATCGGTCAAAACTCAAAAGGGTACCATCACAAAAAATAGGTTGTTTGGGTTCTAAAAATAGTTATGGCCGAAACATTACTACTTTCTTAAAAATCGAGTAAGAATTAGAATGAAATTAATTTCATCGAAATTGAAGTTCCGAGTGAGGAGATATTGAAAATCTAACAAATCAGTCAAAACTCAAAGGGGTACCATCACAGAAAATAGTTAATTTCGGGTCCAAAAATAGTTATGACCAGAACATTACTACGTTCTTACATGTCAAGTAACAATGAGAATGAAATTAATTTCATCGAAAATGAAGTTCCGAGTGAGGAGATATTGAAAATCTTGTAGATCGGTCAAAACTCAATGGTGTACTATCACAAAAAATAAGTGGTTTGGGGTCTAAAAATAGTTATGACCGAAATATTAGTACTTTATTATACGCCGAGTAAGAATTAGAATGAAATAAATTTCATCATAAATGAAGTTTCGAGTAAGGAGATATTGAAAATCAAGCAAATCGGTCAAAAATCAAAGGGGTACCATAAAGAAAAATAGGTAGTTTGGGGTCCAAAAATAGTTATGACCGGAACATTACTACGTTCTTATATTTCGAGTAATAATGACACTGAAATTAATTTCATCAAAAATGAAGTTCCGAGTGAGGAGATATTGAAAATCTAGCAAATTGGTCAAAACTTAAAGGGGTACCATCACTAAAAATAGGTGGTTTGGGGTCCAAAAATAGTTATGACCGAAACATTACTACGTGCTTATACATCGAGTAAGAATGACAATGCAATTAATTTCATCGACAATGAAGTTCCGATTGAGAAGATATTGAATATCTCGCAAATCGGTCAAAAGTCAAAGGGGTAACATCACAAAAAAATAGGTTGTTTGGGGTCCAAAAATAGTTATGGCCGAAACATTACTACTTTATTATACATCGAGTAAGAATTAGAATGAAATTAATTTTATCGAAAATGAAGTTCCGAGTGAGGAGATATTGAAAATCTAACAAATCGGTCAAAACTCAAAATGGTACAATCACAGAAAATATGTAGTTTCGGGTCCAAAAATAGTTATGACCGGAACATTACTACGTTCTTATACATAGAGTAAGAATTAGAATGAAATTAATTTCATCGAAAATGAAGTTCCGAGTGAGGAGATATTGAAAATCTAGCAAATCAGTCAAAACTCAAAGGGGTACCATAAAGAAAAATAGGTAGTTTTGGATCCAAAAATAGTTATGACCGGAACATTACTATGTTCTTATACGTAGAGTAAGAATGATAATGAAATTAATTTCATCGAAAATGAAGTTCAGAGTGAGGAGATATTGAAAATCTCGCAAATCGGTCAAAACTCAAAGGGGTACCTTCACAGAAAATAGGTCGTTTGGGGTCCAAAAATAGTTATGACCGAAACATTACTACGCTCTTATACGTCGAGTAAGAATTAGAATGAAATTAATTTCATCGAAAATGAAGTTTAGATTGAGTTGATATTGAAAATCTCGCAAATCGGTCAAAACTCAAAAGGGTACCATCACAAAAAATAGGTTGTTTGGGTTCTAAAAATAGTTATGGCCGAAACATTACTACTTTCTTAAAAATCGAGTAAGAATTAGAATGAAATTAATTTCATCGAAATTGAAGTTCCGAGTGAGGAGATATTGAAAATCTAACAAATCAGTCAAAACTCAAAGGGGTACCATCACAGAAAATAGTTAATTTCGGGTCCAAAAATAGTTATGACCAGAACATTACTACGTTCTTACATGTCAAGTAACAATGAGAATGAAATTAATTTCATCGAAAATGAAGTTCCGAGTGAGGAGATATTGAAAATCTTGTAGATCGGTCAAAACTCAATGGTGTACTATCACAAAAAATAAGTGGTTTGGGGTCTAAAAATAGTTATGACCGAAATATTAGTACTTTATTATACGCCGAGTAAGAATTAGAATGAAATAAATTTCATCATAAATGAAGTTTCGAGTAAGGAGATATTGAAAATCAAGCAAATCGGTCAAAAATCAAAGGGGTACCATAAAGAAAAATAGGTAGTTTGGGGTCCAAAAATAGTTATGACCGGAACATTACTACGTTCTTATATTTCGAGTAATAATGACACTGAAATTAATTTCATCAAAAATGAAGTTCCGAGTGAGGAGATATTGAAAATCTAGCAAATTGGTCAAAACTTAAAGGGGTACCATCACTAAAAATAGGTGGTTTGGGGTCCAAAAATAGTTATGACCGAAACATTACTACGTGCTTATACATCGAGTAAGAATGACAATGCAATTAATTTCATCGACAATGAAGTTCCGATTGAGAAGATATTGAATATCTCGCAAATCGGTCAAAAGTCAAAGGGGTAACATCACAAAAAAATAGGTTGTTTGGGGTCCAAAAATAGTTATGGCCGAAACATTACTACTTTATTATACATCGAGTAAGAATTAGAATGAAATTAATTTTATCGAAAATGAAGTTCTGAGTGAGGAGATATTGAAAATCTAACAAATCGGTCAAAACTCAAAAGGATACCATCACAGAAAATATGTAGTTTCGGGTCCAAAAATAGTTATGACCGGAACATTACTACGTTCTTATACGTAGAGTAAGAATTAGAATGAAATTAATTTCATCGAAAATGAAGTTCCGAGTGAGGAGATATTGAAAATCTAGCAAATCAGTCAAAACTCAAAGGGGTACCATAAAGAAAAATAGGTAGTTTTGGATCCAAAAATAGTTATGACCGGAACATTACTATGTTCTTATACGTAGAGTAAGAATGATAATGAAATTAATTTCATCGAAAATGAAGTTCAGAGTGAGGAGATATTGAAAATCTCGCAAATCGGTCAAAACTCAAAGGGGTACCTTCACAGAAAATAGGTCGTTTGGGGTCCAAAAATAGTTATGACCGAAACATTACTACGCTCTTATACGTCGAGTAAGAATTAGAATGAAATTAATTTCATCGAAAATGAAGTTTAGATTGAGTTGATATTGAAAATCTCGCAAATCGGTCAAAACTCAAAGGGGTACCATCACAAAAAATAGGTTGTTTGGGGTTTAAAAATAGTTATGGCCGAAACATTATTACTTTCTTAAAAATCGAGTAAGAATTAGAATGAAATTAATTTCATCGAAATTGAAGTTCCGAGTGAGGAGATATTGAAAATCTAACAAATTAGTCAAAACTCAAAGGGGTACCATCACAGAAAATAGTTAATTTCGGGTCCAAAAATAGTTATGACCAGAACATTACTACGTTCTTATATGTCAAGTAACAATGAGAATGAAATTAATTTCATCGAAAATGAAGCTCCGAGTGAGGAGATATTGAAAATCTTGTAGATCGGTCAAAACTCAATGGTGTACTATCACAAAAAATAAGTGGTTTGGGGTCTAAAAATAGTTATGACCGAAACATTAGTACTTTATTATACGCCGAGTAAGAATTAGAATGAAATAAATTTCATCATAAATGAAGTTTCGAGTAAGGAGATATTGAAAATCAAGCAAATCGGTCAAAAATCAAAGGGGTACCATAAAGAAAAATAGGTAGTTTGGGGTCCAAAAATAGTTATGACCGGAACATTACTACGTTCTTATATTTCGCGTAATAATGAAACTGAAATTAATTTCATCGAAAATGAAGTTCCGAGTGAGGAGATATTGAAAATCTCGCAAATCGGTCAAATCTCAAAGGGGTTCGTTCCATCCAAAAAAATGGCCGAAACATTACTACTTTATTATACATCGAGTAAGAATTAGAATGAAATTAATTTTATCGAAAATGAAGTTCCGAGTGAGGAGATATTGAAAATCTAACAAATCGGTCAAAACTCAAAATGGTACAATCACAGAAAATATGTAGTTTCGGGTCCAAAAATAGTTATGACCGGAACATTACTACGTTCTTATACATAGAGTAAGAATTAGAATGAAATTAATTTCATCGAAAATGAAGTTCCGAGTGAGGAGATATTGAAAATCTAGCAAATCAGTCAAAACTCAAAGGGGTACCATAAAGAAAAATAGGTAGTTTTGGATCCAAAAATAGTTATGACCGGAACATTACTATGTTCTTATACGTAGAGTAAGAATGATAATGAAATTAATTTCATCGAAAATGAAGTTCAGAGTGAGGAGATATTGAAAATCTCGCAAATCGGTCAAAACTCAAAGGGGTACCTTCACAGAAAATAGGTCGTTTGGGGTCCAAAAATAGTTATGACCGAAACATTACTACGCTCTTATACGTCGAGTAAGAATTAGAATGAAATTAATTTCATCGAAAATGAAGTTTAGATTGAGTTGATATTGAAAATCTCGCAAATCGGTCAAAACTCAAAAGGGTACCATCACAAAAAATAGGTTGTTTGGGTTCTAAAAATAGTTATGGCCGAAACATTACTACTTTCTTAAAAATCGAGTAAGAATTAGAATGAAATTAATTTCATCGAAATTGAAGTTCCGAGTGAGGAGATATTGAAAATCTAACAAATCAGTCAAAACTCAAAGGGGTACCATCACAGAAAATAGTTAATTTCGGGTCCAAAAATAGTTATGACCAGAACATTACTACGTTCTTACATGTCAAGTAACAATGAGAATGAAATTAATTTCATCGAAAATGTAGTTCCGAGTGAGGAGATATTGAAAATCTTGTAGATCGGTCAAAACTCAATGGTGTACTATCACAAAAAATAAGTGGTTTGGGGTCTAAAAATAGTTATGACCGAAATATTAGTACTTTATTATACGCCGAGTAAGAATTAGAATGAAATAAATTTCATCATAAATGAAGTTTCGAGTAAGGAGATATTGAAAATCAAGCAAATCGGTCAAAAATCAAAGGGGTACCATAAAGAAAAATAGGTAGTTTGGGGTCCAAAAATAGTTATGACCGGAACATTACTACGTTCTTATATTTCGAGTAATAATGACACTGAAATTAATTTCATCAAAAATGAAGTTCCGAGTGAGGAGATATTGAAAATCTAGCAAATTGGTCAAAACTTAAAGGGGTACCATCACTAAAAATAGGTGGTTTGGGGTCCAAAAATAGTTATGACCGAAACATTACTACGTGCTTATACATCGAGTAAGAATGACAATGCAATTAATTTCATCGACAATGAAGTTCCGATTGAGAAGATATTGAATATCTCGCAAATCGGTCAAAAGTCAAAGGGGTAACATCACAAAAAAATAGGTTGTTTGGGGTCCAAAAATAGTTATGGCCGAAACATTACTACTTTATTATACATCGAGTAAGAATTAGAATGAAATTAATTTTATCGAAAATGAAGTTCTGAGTGAGGAGATATTGAAAATCTAACAAATCGGTCAAAACTCAAAAGGATACCATCACAGAAAATATGTAGTTTCGGGTCCAAAAATAGTTATGACCGGAACATTACTACGTTCTTATACGTAGAGTAAGAATTAGAATGAAATTAATTTCATCGAAAATGAAGTTCCGAGTGAGGAGATATTGAAAATCTAGCAAATCAGTCAAAACTCAAAGGGGTACCATAAAGAAAAATAGGTAGTTTTGGATCCAAAAATAGTTATGACCGGAACATTACTATGTTCTTATACGTAGAGTAAGAATGATAATGAAATTAATTTCATCGAAAATGAAGTTCAGAGTGAGGAGATATTGAAAATCTCGCAAATCGGTCAAAACTCAAAGGGGTACCTTCACAGAAAATAGGTCGTTTGGGGTCCAAAAATAGTTATGACCGAAACATTACTACGCTCTTATACGTCGAGTAAGAATTAGAATGAAATTAATTTCATCGAAAATGAAGTTTAGATTGAGTTGATATTGAAAATCTCGCAAATCGGTCAAAACTCAAAAGGGTACCATCACAAAAAATAGGTTGTTTGGGTTCTAAAAATATTTATGGCCGAAACATTACTACTTTCTTAAAAATCGAGTAAGAATTAGAATGAAATTAATTTCATCGAAATTGAAGTTCCGAGTGAGGAGATATTGAAAATCTAACAAATCAGTCAAAACTCAAAGGGGTACCATCACAGAAAATAGTTAATTTCGGGTCCAAAAATAGTTATGACCAGAACATTACTACGTTCTTACATGTCAAGTAACAATGAGAATGAAATTAATTTCATCGAAAATGAAGCTCCGAGTGAGGAGATATTGAAAATCTTGTAGATCGGTCAAAACTCAATGGTGTACTATCACAAAAAATAAGTGGTTTGGGGTCTAAAAATAGTTATGACCGAAACATTAGTACTTTATTATACGCCGAGTAAGAATTAGAATGAAATAAATTTCATCATAAATGAAGTTTCGAGTAAGGAGATATTGAAAATCAAGCAAATCGGTCAAAAATCAAAGGGGTACCATAAAGAAAAATAGGTAGTTTGGGGTCCAAAAATAGTTATGACCGGAACATTACTACGTTCTTATATTTCGCGTAATAATGAAACTGAAATTAATTTCATCGAAAATGAAGTTCCGAGTGAGGAGATATTGAAAATCTCGCAAATCGGTCAAATCTCAAAGGGGTTCGTTCCATCCAAAAAAATGGCCGAAACATTACTACTTTATTATACATCGAGTAAGAATTAGAATGAAATTAATTTTATCGAAAATGAAGTTCCGAGTGAGGAGATATTGAAAATCTAACAAATCGGTCAAAACTCAAAATGGTACAATCACAGAAAATATGTAGTTTCGGGTCCAAAAATAGTTATGACCGGAACATTACTACGTTCTTATACATAGAGTAAGAATTAGAATGAAATTAATTTCATCGAAAATGAAGTTCCGAGTGAGGAGATATTGAAAATCTAGCAAATCAGTCAAAACTCAAAGGGGTACCATAAAGAAAAATAGGTAGTTTTGGATCCAAAAATAGTTATGACCGGAACATTACTATGTTCTTATACGTAGAGTAAGAATGATAATGAAATTAATTTCATCGAAAATGAAGTTCAGAGTGAGGAGATATTGAAAATCTCGCAAATCGGTCAAAACTCAAAGGGGTACCTTCACAGAAAATAGGTCGTTTGGGGTCCAAAAATAGTTATGACCGAAACATTACTACGCTCTTATACGTCGAGTAAGAATTAGAATGAAATTAATTTCATCGAAAATGAAGTTTAGATTGAGTTGATATTGAAAATCTCGCAAATCGGTCAAAACTCAAAAGGGTACCATCACAAAAAATAGGTTGTTTGGGTTCTAAAAATAGTTATGGCCGAAACATTACTACTTTCTTAAAAATCGAGTAAGAATTAGAATGAAATTAATTTCATCGAAATTGAAGTTCCGAGTGAGGAGATATTGAAAATCTAACAAATCAGTCAAAACTCAAAGGGGTACCATCACAGAAAATAGTTAATTTCGGGTCCAAAAATAGTTATGACCAGAACATTACTACGTTCTTACATGTCAAGTAACAATGAGAATGAAATTAATTTCATCGAAAATGAAGTTCCGAGTGAGGAGATATTGAAAATCTTGTAGATCGGTCAAAACTCAATGGTGTACTATCACAAAAAATAAGTGGTTTGGGGTCTAAAAATAGTTATGACCGAAATATTAGTACTTTATTATACGCCGAGTAAGAATTAGAATGAAATAAATTTCATCATAAATGAAGTTTCGAGTAAGGAGATATTGAAAATCAAGCAAATCGGTCAAAAATCAAAGGGGTACCATAAAGAAAAATAGGTAGTTTGGGGTCCAAAAATAGTTATGACCGGAACATTACTACGTTCTTATATTTCGAGTAATAATGACACTGAAATTAATTTCATCAAAAATGAAGTTCCGAGTGAGGAGATATTGAAAATCTAGCAAATTGGTCAAAACTTAAAGGGGTACCATCACTAAAAATAGGTGGTTTGGGGTCCAAAAATAGTTATGACCGAAACATTACTACGTGCTTATACATCGAGTAAGAATGACAATGCAATTAATTTCATCGACAATGAAGTTCCGATTGAGAAGATATTGAATATCTCGCAAATCGGTCAAAAGTCAAAGGGGTAACATCACAAAAAAATAGGTTGTTTGGGGTCCAAAAATAGTTATGGCCGAAACATTACTACTTTATTATACATCGAGTAAGAATTAGAATGAAATTAATTTTATCGAAAATGAAGTTCTGAGTGAGGAGATATTGAAAATCTAACAAATCGGTCAAAACTCAAAAGGATACCATCACAGAAAATATGTAGTTTCGGGTCCAAAAATAGTTATGACCGGAACATTACTACGTTCTTATACGTAGAGTAAGAATTAGAATGAAATTAATTTCATCGAAAATGAAGTTCCGAGTGAGGAGATATTGAAAATCTAGCAAATCAGTCAAAACTCAAAGGGGTACCATAAAGAAAAATAGGTAGTTTTGGATCCAAAAATAGTTATGACCGGAACATTACTATGTTCTTATACGTAGAGTAAGAATGATAATGAAATTAATTTCATCGAAAATGAAGTTCAGAGTGAGGAGATATTGAAAATCTCGCAAATCGGTCAAAACTCAAAGGGGTACCTTCACAGAAAATAGGTCGTTTGGGGTCCAAAAATAGTTATGACCGAAACATTACTACGCTCTTATACGTCGAGTAAGAATTAGAATGAAATTAATTTCATCGAAAATGAAGTTTAGATTGAGTTGATATTGAAAATCTCGCAAATCGGTCAAAACTCAAAGGGGTACCATCACAAAAAATAGGTTGTTTGGGGTTTAAAAATAGTTATGGCCGAAACATTACTACTTTCTTAAAAATCGAGTAAGAATTAGAATGAAATTAATTTCATCGAAATTGAAGTTCCGAGTGAGGAGATATTGAAAATCTAACAAATTAGTCAAAACTCAAAGGGGTACCATCACAGAAAATAGTTAATTTCGGGTCCAAAAATAGTTATGACCAGAACATTACTACGTTCTTATATGTCAAGTAACAATGAGAATGAAATTAATTTCATCGAAAATGAAGCTCCGAGTGAGGAGATATTGAAAATCTTGTAGATCGGTCAAAACTCAATGGTGTACTATCACAAAAAATAAGTGGTTTGGGGTCTAAAAATAGTTATGACCGAAACATTAGTACTTTATTATACGCCGAGTAAGAATTAGAATGAAATAAATTTCATCATAAATGAAGTTTCGAGTAAGGAGATATTGAAAATCAAGCAAATCGGTCAAAAATCAAAGGGGTACCATAAAGAAAAATAGGTAGTTTGGGGTCCAAAAATAGTTATGACCGGAACATTACTACGTTCTTATATTTCGCGTAATAATGAAACTGAAATTAATTTCATCGAAAATGAAGTTCCGAGTGAGGAGATATTGAAAATCTCGCAAATCGGTCAAATCTCAAAGGGGTTCGTTCCATCCAAAAAATAGGTTGTTTCGGGTCCAAAAATAGTTATGACCAGAACATTACTACGTTCTTATATGTCGAGTAAGAATGAGAATGGAATTAATTTCATCGAAAATGAAGTTTCGAGTGAGGAGATATTGAAAATCTAGTAAATCAGTCAAAACTCAATGGGGTACTATCACAAAAAATAGTTAGTTTGGGGTCAAAAAATAGTTATGCCGAAATATTACTACGTTCTTATACGTCGAGTAAGAATTAAAATGAAATTAATTTCATCGAAAATGAAGTTCCGAGTGAAGAGATATTGAAAATCTAGCAAATCGGTCAAAACTCAAAGGGGTACCATCAAAGAAAATAGGTAGTTTGGGGTCCAAAAATAGTTATGACCGGTACATTACTACATTCTTATACGTCGAGTAAGAATGACAATGAAATTAATTTCATCGAAAATGAAATTCCGAGTGAGGAGATATTGAAAATCTAGCAAATCGGTCAAAACTCAAAGGGGTACTATCACACAAAATAGGTCGTTTGGGGTCCAAAAATAGTTATGACCGAAACATTACTACGTTCTTATACGTCGAGTAAGAATTAGAATGAAATTAATTTCATCGAAAATGAAGTTCAGATTGAGGAGATATTGAAAATCTCGCAAATCGGTCAAAACTCAAAGGGGTACCATCACAAACAATAGGTTGTTTGGGGTCCAAAAATAGTTATGGCCGAAACATTACTACTTTATTATACATCGAGTAAGAATTAGAATGAAGTTAATTTTATCGAAAATGAAGTTCCGAGTGAGGAGATATTGAAAATCTAACAAATCGGTCAAAACTCAAAATGGTACAATCACAGAAAATATGTAGTTTCGGGTCCAAAAATAGTTATGACCGGAACATTACTACGTTCTTATACATAGAGTAAGAATTAGAATGAAATTAATTTCATCGAAAATGAAGTTCCGAGTGAGGAGATATTGAAAATCTAGCAAATCAGTCAAAACTCAAAGGGGTACCATAAAGAAAAATAGGTAGTTTTGGATCCAAAAATAGTTATGACCGGAACATTACTATGTTCTTATACGTAGAGTAAGAATGATAATGAAATTAATTTCATCGAAAATGAAGTTCAGAGTGAGGAGATATTGAAAATCTCGCAAATCGGTCAAAACTCAAAGGGGTACCTTCACAGAAAATAGGTCGTTTGGGGTCCAAAAATAGTTATGACCGAAACATTACTACGCTCTTATACGTCGAGTAAGAATTAGAATGAAATTAATTTCATCGAAAATGAAGTTTAGATTGAGTTGATATTGAAAATCTCGCAAATCGGTCAAAACTCAAAAGGGTACCATCACAAAAAATAGGTTGTTTGGGTTCTAAAAATATTTATGGCCGAAACATTACTACTTTCTTAAAAATCGAGTAAGAATTAGAATGAAATTAATTTCATCGAAATTGAAGTTCCGAGTGAGGAGATATTGAAAATCTAACAAATCAGTCAAAACTCAAAGGGGTACCATCACAGAAAATAGTTAATTTCGGGTCCAAAAATAGTTATGACCAGAACATTACTACGTTCTTACATGTCAAGTAACAATGAGAATGAAATTAATTTCATCGAAAATGAAGTTCCGAGTGAGGAGATATTGAAAATCTTGTAGATCGGTCAAAACTCAATGGTGTACTATCACAAAAAATAAGTGGTTTGGGGTTTAAAAATAGTTATGACCGAAATATTAGTACTTTATTATACGCCGAGTAAGAATTAGAATGAAATAAATTTCATCATAAATGAAGTTTCGAGTAAGGAGATATTGAAAATCAAGCAAATCGGTCAAAAATCAAAGGGGTACCATAAAGAAAAATAGGTAGTTTGGGGTCCAAAAATAGTTATGACCGGAACATTACTACGTTCTTATATTTCGAGTAATAATGACACTGAAATTAATTTCATCAAAAATGAAGTTCCGAGTGAGGAGATATTGAAAATCTAGCAAATTGGTCAAAACTTAAAGGGGTACCATCACTAAAAATAGGTGGTTTGGGGTCCAAAAATAGTTATGACCGAAACATTACTACGTGCTTATACATCGAGTAAGAATGACAATGCAATTAATTTCATCGACAATGAAGTTCCGATTGAGAAGATATTGAATATCTCGCAAATCGGTCAAAAGTCAAAGGGGTAACATCACAAAAAAATAGGTTGTTTGGGGTCCAAAAATAGTTATGGCCGAAACATTACTACTTTATTATACATCGAGTAAGAATTAGAATGAAATTAATTTTATCGAAAATGAAGTTCTGAGTGAGGAGATATTGAAAATCTAACAAATCGGTCAAAACTCAAAAGGATACCATCACAGAAAATATGTAGTTTCGGGTCCAAAAATAGTTATGACCGGAACATTACTACGTTCTTATACGTAGAGTAAGAATTAGAATGAAATTAATTTCATCGAAAATGAAGTTCCGAGTGAGGAGATATTGAAAATCTAGCAAATCAGTCAAAACTCAAAGGGGTACCATAAAGAAAAATAGGTAGTTTTGGATCCAAAAATAGTTATGACCGGAACATTACTATGTTCTTATACGTAGAGTAAGAATGATAATGAAATTAATTTCATCGAAAATGAAGTTCAGAGTGAGGAGATATTGAAAATCTCGCAAATCGGTCAAAACTCAAAGGGGTACCTTCACAGAAAATAGGTCGTTTGGGGTCCAAAAATAGTTATGACCGAAACATTACTACGCTCTTATACGTCGAGTAAGAATTAGAATGAAATTAATTTCATCGAAAATGAAGTTTAGATTGAGTTGATATTGAAAATCTCGCAAATCGGTCAAAACTCAAAGGGGTACCATCACAAAAAATAGGTTGTTTGGGGTCTAAAAATAGTTATGGCCGAAACATTACTACTTTCTTAAAAATCGAGTAAGAATTAGAATGAAATTAATTTCATCGAAATTGAAGTTCCGAGTGAGGAGATATTGAAAATCTAACAAATCAGTCAAAACTCAAAGGGGTACCATCATAGAAAATAGTTAATTTCGGGTCCAAAAATAGTTATGACCAGAACATTACTACGTTCTTATATGTCAAGTAACAATGAGAATGAAATTAATTTCATCGAAAATGAAGCTCCGAGTGAGGAGATATTGAAAATCTTGTAGATCGGTCAAAACTCAATGGTGTACTATCACAAAAAATAAGTGGTTTGGGGTCTAAAAATAGTTATGACCGAAACATTAGTACTTTATTATACGCCGAGTAAGAATTAGAATGAAATAAATTTCATCATAAATGAAGTTTCGATTAAGGAGATATTGAAAATAAAGCAAATCGGTCAAAAATCAAAGGGGTACCATAAAGAAAAATAGGTAGTTTGGGGTCCAAAAATAGTTATGACCGGAACATTACTACGTTCTTATATTTCGCGTAATAATGACACTGAAATTAATTTCATCGAAAATGAAGTTCCGAGTGAGGAGATATTGAAAATTTAGCAAATTGGTCAAAAATTAAAGGGGTACCATCACTAAAAATAGGTGGTTTGGGGTCCAAAAATAGTTATGACCGAAACATTACTACGTGCTTATACATCGAGTAAGAATGACAATGCAATTAATTTCATCGAAAATGATGTTCCGAGTGAGGAGATATTGAAAATCTCGCAAATCGGTCAAAACTCAAAGGGTACCATCACAGAAAATAGGTAGTTTGGGGTCCAAAAATAGTTATGACCGAAACATTACTACGTTCTTATACGTCGAGTAAGAATTAGAATGAAATTAATTTCATCGACAATGAAGTTCCGATTGAGAAGATATTGAAAATCTCGCAAATCGGTCAAAACTCAAAGGGGTACCATCACAAAAAATAGGTTGTTTGGGGTCCAAAAATAGTTATGGCCGAAACATTACTACTTTATTATACATCGAGTAAGAATTAGAATGAAATTAATTTCATCATAAATGAAGTTCCGAGTGAGGATATATTGAAAATCTTGTAAATCGGTCAAAACTCAATGGTGTATTATCACAAAAAATAAGTGGTTTGGGGTATAAAATAGTTATGACCGAAACATTAGTACTTTATTATACGCCGAATAAGAATTAGAATGAAATAAATTTCATCATAAATGAAGTTTCGAGTAAGGAGATATTGAAAATCAAGCAAATCGGTCAAAACTCAAAGGGGTACCATCAAAGAAAATAGGTAGTTTGGGGTCCAAAAATAGTTATGACCGGTACATTACTACATTCTTATACGTCGAGTAAGAATGACAATGAAATTAATTTCATCGAAAATGAAGTTCCGAGTGAGGAGATATTGAAAATCTAGCAAATCGGTCAAAATTCAAAGGGGTACTATCACAGAAAATAGTTAGTTTGGGGTCCAAAAATAGTTATGACCAAAATATTACTACGTTCTTATACGTCGAGTGAGAATTAGAATGCAATTAATTTCATCGACAATGAAGTTCCGATTGAGGAGATATTGAAAATCTCGCAAATCGGTCAAAACTCAAAGGGGGACCATCACAAAAAATAGGTTGTTTGGGGTCCAAAAATAGTTATGGCCGAAACATTACTACTTTATTATACATCAAGTAATAATTAGAATGAAATTAATTTCATCGAAAATGAAGTTCCGAGTGAGGAGATATTGAAAATCTAACAAATCGGTCAAAACTCAAAAGGGTACCATCACAGAAAATATGTAGTTTCGGGTCCAAAAATAGTTATGACCGGAACATTACTACGTTCTTATACGTAGATTAAGAATGATAATGAAATTAATTTCATCGAAAATGAAGTTCCGAGTGAGGAGATATTGAAAATCTCGCAAATCGGTTAAAACTCAAAGGGGTACCATCAAAGAAAATAGGTAGTTTGGGGTCCAAAAATAGTTATGACCGAAATATTACTACGTTCTTATACGTCGAGTGAGAATTAGAATGCAATTAATTTCATCGACAATGAAGTTCCGATTGAGGAGATATTAAAAATCTCGCAAATCGGTCAAAACTCAAAGGGAACCATCACAAAAAATAGGTTGTTTGGGGTCCAAAAATAGTTATGGCCGAAACATTACTACTTTATTATACATCGAGTAAGAATTAGAATGAAATTAATTTAATCGAAAATGAAGTTCCGAGTGAGGAGATATTGAAAATCTAACAAATCGGTCAAAACTCAAAAGGGTACCATCACAGAAAATATGTAGTTTCGGGTCCAAAAATAGTTATGACTGGAACATTACTACGTTCTTATACGTAGGGTAAGAATGATAATGAAATTAATTTCATCGAAAATGAAGTTCCGAGTGAGGAGATATTGAAAATCTCGCAAATCGGTTAAAACTCAAAGGGGTACCTTCACAGAAAATAGGTCGTTTGGGGTCCAAAAATAGTTATGACCGAAACATTACTACGCTCTTATACGTCGAGTAAGAATTAGAATGAAATTAATTTCATCGAAAATGAAGTTCAGATTGAGTTGATATTGAAAATCTCGCAAATCGGTCAAAACTCAAAGGGGTACTATCACAGAAAATAGTTAGTTTGGGGTCCAAAAATAGTTATGACCGAAATATTACTACGTTCTTATACGTCGAGTAAGAATAAGAATGAAATTAATTTCATCGAAAATGAAGTTCCGAGTGAGGAGATATTGAAAATCTCGCAAATCGGTCAAATCTCAAAGGGGTTCGTTCCATCACAAAAAATAGGTTGTTTCGGGTCCAAAAATAGTTATGACCAGAACATTACTACGTTCTTATATGTCGAGTAAGAATGAGAATGAAATTAATTTCATCGAAAATGAAGTTTCGAGTGAGGAGATATTGAAAATCTAGTAAATCAGTCAAAACTCAATGGGGTACTATCACAGAAAATAGTTAGTTTGGGGTCCAAAAATAGTTATGCTGAAATATTACTACGTTCTTATACGTCGAGTAAGAATTAAAATGAAATTAATTTCATCGAAAATGAAGTTCCGAGTGAGGAGATATTGAAAATCTAGCAAATCGGTCAAAACTCAAAGGGGTACCATCAAAGAAAATAGGTAGTTTGGGGTCCAAAAATAGTTATGACCGGTACATTACTACATTCTTATACGTCGAGTAAGAATGACAATGAAATTAATTTCATCGAAAATGAAATTCCGAGTGAGGAGATATTGAAAATCTAGCAAATCGGTCAAAACTCAAAGGGGTACTATCACACAAAATAGGTCGTTTGGGGTCCAAAAATAGTTATGACCGAAACATTACTACGTTCTTATACGTCGAGTAAGAATTAGAATGAAATTAATTTCATCGAAAATGAAGTTCAGATTGAGGAGATATTGAAAATCTCGCAAATCGGTCAAAACTCAAAGGGGTACCATCACAAAAAATAGGTTGTTTGGGGTCCAAAAATAGTTATGGCCGAAACATTACTACTTTATTATACATCGAGTAAGAATTAGAATGAAATTAATTTTATCGAAAATGAAGTTCCGAGTGAGGAGATATTGAAAATCTAACAAATCGGTCAAAACTCAAAATGGTACAATCACAGAAAATATGTAGTTTCGGGTCCAAAAATAGTTATGACCGGAACATTACTACGTTCTTATACATAGAGTAAGAATTAGAATGAAATTAATTTCATCGAAAATGAAGTTCCGAGTGAGGAGATATTGAAAATCTAGCAAATCAGTCAAAACTCAAAGGGGTACCATAAAGAAAAATAGGTAGTTTTGGATCCAAAAATAGTTATGACCGGAACATTACTATGTTCTTATACGTAGAGTAAGAATGATAATGAAATTAATTTCATCGAAAATGAAGTTCAGAGTGAGGAGATATTGAAAATCTCGCAAATCGGTCAAAACTCAAAGGGGTACCTTCACAGAAAATAGGTCGTTTGGGGTCCAAAAATAGTTATGACCGAAACATTACTACGCTCTTATACGTCGAGTAAGAATTAGAATGAAATTAATTTCATCGAAAATGAAGTTTAGATTGAGTTGATATTGAAAATCTCGCAAATCGGTCAAAACTCAAAGGGGTACCATCACAAAAAATAGGTTGTTTGGGGTCTAAAAATAGTTATGGCCAAAACATTACTACTTTCTTAAAAATCGAGTAAGAATTAGAATGAAATTAATTTCATCGAAATTGAAGTTCCGAGTGAGGAGATATTGAAAATCTAACAAATCAGTCAAAACTCAAAGGGGTACCATCACAGAAAATAGTTAATTTCGGGTCCAAAAATAGTTATGACCAGAACATTACTACGTTCTTACATGTCAAGTAACAATGAGAATGAAATTAATTTCATCGAAAATGAAGTTCCGAGTGAGGAGATATTGAAAATCTTGTAGATCGGTCAAAACTCAATGGTGTACTATCACAAAAAATAAGTGGTTTGGGGTCTAAAAATAGTTATGACCGAAATATTAGTACTTTATTATACGCCGAGTAAGAATTAGAATGAAATAAATTTCATCATAAATGAAGTTTCGAGTAAGGAGATATTGAAAATCAAGCAAATCGGTCAAAAATCAAAGGGGTACCATAAAGAAAAATAGGTAGTTTGGGGTCCAAAAATAGTTATGACCGGAACATTACTACGTTCTTATATTTCGAGTAATAATGACACTGAAATTAATTTCATCAAAAATGAAGTTCCGAGTGAGGAGATATTGAAAATCTAGCAAATTGGTCAAAACTTAAAGGGGTACCATCACTAAAAATAGGTGGTTTGGGGTCCAAAAATAGTTATGACCGAAACATTACTACGTGCTTATACATCGAGTAAGAATGACAATGCAATTAATTTCATCGACAATGAAGTTCCGATTGAGAAGATATTGAATATCTCGCAAATCGGTCAAAAGTCAAAGGGGTAACATCACAAAAAAATAGGTTGTTTGGGGTCCAAAAATAGTTATGGCCGAAACATTACTACTTTATTATACATCGAGTAAGAATTAGAATGAAATTAATTTTATCGAAAATGAAGTTCCGAGTGAGGAGATATTGAAAATCTAACAAATCGGTCAAAACTCAAAAGGATACCATCACAGAAAATATGTGGTTTCGGGTCCAAAAATAGTTATGACCGGAACATTACTACGTTCTTATACGTAGAGTAAGAATTAGAATGAAATTATTTTCATCGAAAATGAAGTTCCGAGTGAGGAGATATTGAAAATCTAGCAAATCAGTCAAAACTCAAAGGGGTACCATAAAGAAAAATAGGTAGTTTTGGATCCAAAAATAGTTATGACCGGAACATTACTATGTTCTTATACGTAGAGTAAGAATGATAATGAAATTAATTTCATCGAAAATGAAGTTCAGAGTGAGGAGATATTGAAAATCTCGCAAATCGGTCAAAACTCAAAGGGGTACCTTCACAGAAAATAGGTCGTTTGGGGTCCAAAAATAGTTATGACCGAAACATTACTACGCTCTTATACGTCGAGTAAGAATTAGAATGAAATTAATTTCATCGAAAATGAAGTTTAGATTGAGTTGATATTGAAAATCTCGCAAATCGGTCAAAACTCAAAGGGGTACCATCACAAAAAATAGGTTGTTTGGGGTTTAAAAATAGTTATGGCCGAAACATTACTACTTTCTTAAAAATCGAGTAAGAATTAGAATGAAATTAATTTCATCGAAATTGAAGTTCCGAGTGAGGAGATATTGAAAATCTAACAAATTAGTCAAAACTCAAAGGGGTACCATCACAGAAAATAGTTAATTTCGGGTCCAAAAATAGTTATGACCAGAACATTACTACGTTCTTATATGTCAAGTAACAATGAGAATGAAATTAATTTCATCGAAAATGAAGCTCCGAGTGAGGAGATATTGAAAATCTTGTAGATCGGTCAAAACTCAATGGTGTACTATCACAAAAAATAAGTGGTTTGGGGTCCAAAAATAGTTATGACCGAAACATTAGTACTTTATTATACGCCGAGTAAGAATTAGAATGAAATAAATTTCATCATAAATGAAGTTTCGAGTAAGGAGATATTGAAAATCAAGCAAATCGGTCAAAAATCAAAGGGGTACCATAAAGAAAAATAGGTAGTTTGGGGTCCAAAAATAGTTATGACCGGAACATTACTACGTTCTTATATTTCGCGTAATAATGAAACTGAAATTAATTTCATCGAAAATGAAGTTCCGAGTGAGGAGATATTGAAAATCTCGCAAATCGGTCAAATCTCAAAGGGGTTCGTTCCATCCAAAAAATAGGTTGTTTCGGGTCCAAAAATAGTTATGACCAGAACATTACTACGTTCTTATATGTCTAGTAAGAATGAGAATGAAATTTATTTCATCGAAAATGAAGTTTCGAGTGAGGAGATATTGAAAATCTAGTAAATCAGTCAAAACTCAAAGGGGTACTATCACAAAAAATAAGTGGTTTGGGTTCTAAAAATTGTTATGACCGAAACATTAGTACTTTATTATACGCCGAGTAAGAATTAGAATGAAATAAATTTCATCATATATGAAGTTTCGAGTAAGGAGATATTGAAAATCAAGCAAATCGGTCAAAATTCAAAGGGGTACCATCAAAGAAAATAGGTAGTTTGGGGTCCAAAAATAGTTATGACCGGTACATTACTACATTCTTATACGTCGAGTAAGAATGACAATGAAATTAATTTCATCGAAAATGAAATTCCGAGTGAGGAGATATTGAAAATCTAGCAAATCGGTCAAAACTCAAAGGGGTACTATCACACAAAATAGGTCGTTTGGGGTCCAAAAATAGTTATGACCGAAACATTACTACGTTCTTATACGTCGAGTAAGAATTAGAATGAAATTAATTTCATCGAAAATGAAGTTCAGATTGAGGAGATATTGAAAATCTCGCAAATCGGTCAAAACTCAAAGGGGTACCATCACAAAAAATAGGTTGTTTGGGGTCCAAAAATAGTTATGGCCGAAACATTACTACTTTATTATACATCGAGTAAGAATTAGAATGAAATTAATTTTATCGAAAATGAAGTTCCGAGTGAGGAGATATTGAAAATCTAACAAATCGGTCAAAACTCAAAAGGGTACAATCACAGAAAATATGTAGTTTCGGGTCCAAAAATAGTTATGAACGGAACATTACTACGTTCTTATACATAGAGTAAGAATTAGAATGAAATTAATTTCATCGAAAATGAAGTTCCGAGTGAGGAGATATTGAAAATCTAGCAAATCAGTCAAAACTCAAAGGGGTACTATCACATAAAATAGTTAGTTTGGGGTCCAAAAATAGTTATGACCGAAATATTACTACGTTCTTATACGTCGAGTGAGAATTAGAATGCAATTAATTTTATCGACAATGAAGTTCCGATTGAGGAGATATTGAAAATCTCGCAAATCGGTCAAAACTCAAAGGGGTACCATCACAAAAAATAGGTTGTTTGGGGTCCAAAAATAGTTATGGCCGAAACATTACTACTTTATTATACATAGAGTAAGAATTAGAATGAAATTAATTTTATCGAAAATGAAGTTCCGAGTGAGGAGATATTGAAAATCTAACAAATCGGTCAAAACTCAAAAGGATACCATCACAGAAAATATGTGGTTTCGGGTCCAAAAATAGTTATGACCGGAACATTACTACGTTCTTATACGTAGAGTAAGAATTAGAATGAAATTATTTTCATCGAAAATGAAGTTCCGAGTGAGGAGATATTGAAAATCTAGCAAATCAGTCAAAACTCAAAGGGGTACCATAAAGAAAAATAGGTAGTTTTGGATCCAAAAATAGTTATGACCGGAACATTACTATGTTCTTATACGTAGAGTAAGAATGATAATGAAATTAATTTCATCGAAAATGAAGTTCAGAGTGAGGAGATATTGAAAATCTCGCAAATCGGTCAAAACTCAAAGGGGTACCTTCACAGAAAATAGGTCGTTTGGGGTCCAAAAATAGTTATGACCGAAACATTACTACGCTCTTATACGTCGAGTAAGAATTAGAATGAAATTAATTTCATCGAAAATGAAGTTTAGATTGAGTTGATATTGAAAATCTCGCAAATCGGTCAAAACTCAAAGGGGTACCATCACAAAAAATAGGTTGTTTGGGGTTTAAAAATAGTTATGGCCGAAACATTACTACTTTCTTAAAAATCGAGTAAGAATTAGAATGAAATTAATTTCATCGAAATTGAAGTTCCGAGTGAGGAGATATTGAAAATCTAACAAATTAGTCAAAACTCAAAGGGGTACCATCACAGAAAATAGTTAATTTCGGGTCCAAAAATAGTTATGACCAGAACATTACTACGTTCTTATATGTCAAGTAACAATGAGAATGAAATTAATTTCATCGAAAATGAAGCTCCGAGTGAGGAGATATTGAAAATCTTGTAGATCGGTCAAAACTCAATGGTGTACTATCACAAAAAATAAGTGGTTTGGGGTCCAAAAATAGTTATGACCGAAACATTAGTACTTTATTATACGCCGAGTAAGAATTAGAATGAAATAAATTTCATCATAAATGAAGTTTCGAGTAAGGAGATATTGAAAATCAAGCAAATCGGTCAAAAATCAAAGGGGTACCATAAAGAAAAATAGGTAGTTTGGGGTCCAAAAATAGTTATGACCGGAACATTACTACGTTCTTATATTTCGCGTAATAATGAAACTGAAATTAATTTCATCGAAAATGAAGTTCCGAGTGAGGAGATATTGAAAATCTCGCAAATCGGTCAAATCTCAAAGGGGTTCGTTCCATCCAAAAAATAGGTTGTTTCGGGTCCAAAAATAGTTATGACCAGAACATTACTACGTTCTTATATGTCTAGTAAGAATGAGAATGAAATTAATTTCATCGAAAATGAAGTTTCGAGTGAGGAGATATTGAAAATCTAGTAAATCAGTCAAAACTCAAAGGGGTACTATCACAAAAAATAAGTGGTTTGGGTTCTAAAAATTGTTATGACCGAAACATTAGTACTTTATTATACGCCGAGTAAGAATTAGAATGAAATAAATTTCATCATATATGAAGTTTCGAGTAAGGAGATATTGAAAATCAAGCAAATCGGTCAAAATTCAAAGGGGTACCATCAAAGAAAATAGGTAGTTTGGGGTCCAAAAATAGTTATGACCGGTACATTACTACATTCTTATACGTCGAGTAAGAATGACAATGAAATTAATTTCATCGAAAATGAAATTCCGAGTGAGGAGATATTGAAAATCTAGCAAATCGGTCAAAACTCAAAGGGGTACTATCACACAAAATAGGTCGTTTGGGGTCCAAAAATAGTTATGACCGAAACATTACTACGTTCTTATACGTCGAGTAAGAATTAGAATGAAATTAATTTCATCGAAAATGAAGTTCAGATTGAGGAGATATTGAAAATCTCGCAAATCGGTCAAAACTCAAAGGGGTACCATCACAAAAAATAGGTTGTTTGGGGTCCAAAAATAGTTATGGCCGAAACATTACTACTTTATTATACATCGAGTAAGAATTAGAATGAAATTAATTTTATCGAAAATGAAGTTCCGAGTGAGGAGATATTGAAAATCTAACAAATCGGTCAAAACTCAAAAGGGTACAATCACAGAAAATATGTAGTTTCGGGTCCAAAAATAGTTATGAACGGAACATTACTACGTTCTTATACATAGAGTAAGAATTAGAATGAAATTAATTTCATCGAAAATGAAGTTCCGAGTGAGGAGATATTGAAAATCTAGCAAATCAGTCAAAACTCAAAGGGGTACTATCACATAAAATAGTTAGTTTGGGGTCCAAAAATAGTTATGACCGAAATATTACTACGTTCTTATACGTCGAGTGAGAATTAGAATGCAATTAATTTTATCGACAATGAAGTTCCGATTGAGGAGATATTGAAAATCTCGCAAATCGGTCAAAACTCAAAGGGGTACCATCACAAAAAATAGGTTGTTTGGGGTCCAAAAATAGTTATGGCCGAAACATTACTACTTTATTATACATCGAGTAAGAATTAGAATGAAATTAATTTTATCGAAAATGAAGTTCCGAGTGAGGAGATATTGAAAATCTAACAAATCGGTCAAAACTCAAAAGGATACCATCACAGAAAATATGTGGTTTCGGGTCCAAAAATAGTTATGACCGGAACATTACTACGTTCTTATACGTAGAGTAAGAATTAGAATGAAATTAATTTCATCGAAAATGAAGTTCCGAGTGAGGAGATATTGAAAATCTAGCAAATCAGTCAAAACTCAAAGGGGTACCATAAAGAAAAATAGGTAGTTTTGGATCCAAAAATAGTTATGACCGGATCATTACTATGTTCTTATACGTAGAGTAAGAATGATAATGAAATTAATTTCATCGAAAATGAAGTTCCGAGTGAGGAGATATTGAAAATCTCGCAAATCGGTCAAAACTCAAAGGGGTACCTTCACAGAAAATAGGTCGTTTGGGGTCCAAAAATAGTTATGACCGAAACATTACTACGCTCCTATACGTCGAGTAAAAATTAGAATGAAATTAATTTCATCGAAAATGAAGTTTATATTGAGTTGATATTGAAAATCTCGCAAATCGGTCAAAACTCAAAGGGGTACCATCACAAAAAATAGGTTGTTTGGGGTCTAAAAATAGTTATGGCCGAAACATTACTACTTTCTTAAAAATCGAGTAAGAATTAGAATGAAATTAATTTCATCGAAATTGAAGTTCCGAGTGAGGAGATATTGAAAATCTAACAGATTAGTCAAAACTCAAAGGGGTACCATCACAGAAAATAGTTAATTTCGGGTCCAAAAATAGTTATGACCAGAACATTACTACGTTCTTATATGTCAAGTAACAATGAGAATGAAATTAATTTCATCGAAAATGAAGCTCCGAGTGAGGAGATATTGAAAATCTTGTAGATCGGTCAAAACTCAATGGTGTACTATCACAAAAAATAAGTGGTTTGGGGTCTAAAAATAGTTATGACCGAAACATTAGTACTTTATTATACGCCGAGTAAGAATTAGAATGAAATAAATTTCATCATAAATGAAGTTTCGAGTAAGGAGATATTGAAAATCAAGCAAATCGGTCAAAAATCAAAGGGGTGCCATAAAGAAAAATAGGTAGTTTGGGGTCCAAAAATAGTTATGACCGGAACATTACTACGTTCTTATATTTCGAGTAATAATGACACTGAAATTAATTTCATCGAAAATGAAGTTCCGAGTGAGGAGATATTGAAAATCTAGCAAATTGGTCAAAACTTAAAGGGGTACCATCACTAAAAATAGGTGGTTTGGGGTCCAAAAATAGTTATGACCGAAACATTACTACGTGCTTATACATCGAGTAAGAATGACAATGCAATTAATTTCATCGAAAATGATGTTCCGAGTGAGGAGATATTGAAAATCTCGCAAATCGGTCAAAACCTAAAGGGTACCATCACAGAAAATAGGTAGTTTGGGGTCCAAAAATAGTTATGACCGAAACATTACTACGTTCTTATACGTCGAGTAAGAATTAGAATGAAATTAATTTCATCGACAATGAAGTTCCGATTGAGAAGATATTGAAAATCTCGCAAATCGGTCAAAACTCAAAGGGGTACCATCACAAAAAATAGGTTGTTTGGGGTCCAAAAATAGTTATGGCCGAAACATTACTACTTTATTATACATCGAGTAAGAATTGGAATGAAATTAATTTCATCAAAAATGAAGTTCCGAGTGAGGATATATTGAAAATCTTGTAAATCGGTCAAAACTCAATGGTGTACTATCACAAAAAATAAGTGGTTTGGGGTCTAAAATAGTTATGACCGAAACATTAGTACTTTATTATACGCCGAATAAGAATTAGAATGAAATAAATTTCATCATAAATGAAGTTTCGAGTAAGGAGATATTGAAAATCAAGCAAATCGGTCAAAACTCAAAGGGGTACCATCAAAGAAAATAGGTAGTTTGGGGTCCAAAAATAGTTATGACCGGTACATTACTACATTCTTATACGTCGAGTAAGAATGACAATGAAATTAATTTCATCGAAAATGAAGTTCCGAGTGAGGAGATATTGAAAATCTAGCAAATCGGTCAAAATTCAAAGGGGTACTATCACAGAAAATAGTTAGTTTGGGGTCCAAAAATAGTTATGACCGAAATATTACTACGTTCTTATACGTCGAGTGAGAATTAGAATGCAATTAATTTCATCGACAATGAAGTTCCGATTGAGGAGATATTAAAAATCTCGCAAATCGGTCAAAACTCAAAGGGAACCATCACAAAAAATAGGTTGTTTGGGGTCCAAAAATAGTTATGGCAGAAACATTACTACTTTATTATACATCGAGTAAGAATTAGAATGAAATTAATTTCATCGAAAATGAAGTTCTGAGTGAGGAGATATTGAAAATCTAACAAATCGGTCAAAACTCAAAAGGGTACCATCACAGAAAATATGTAGTTTCGGGTCCAAAAATAGTTATGACCGGAACATTACTACGTTCTTATACGTAGAGTAAGAATGATAATGAAATTAATTTCATCGAAAATGAAGTTCCGAGTGAGGAGATATTGAAAATCTCGCAAATCGGTTAAAACTCAAAGGGGTACCTTCACAGAAAATAGGTCGTTTGGGGTCCAAAAATAGTTATGACCGAAACATTACTACGCTCTTATACGTCGAGTAAGAATTAGAATGAAATTAATTTCATCGAAAATGAAGTTCAGATTGAGTTGATATTGAAAATCTCGCAAATCGGTCAAAACTCAAAGGGGTACTATCACAGAAAATAGTTAGTTTGGGGTCCAAAAATAGTTATGACCGAAATATTACTACGTTCTTATACGTCGAGTAAGAATTAGAATGAAATTAATTTCATCGAAAATGAAGTTCCGAGTGAGGAGATATTGAAAATCTCGCAAATCGGTCAAAACTCAAAGGGGTTCGTTCCATCACAAAAAATAGGTTGTTTCGGGTCCAAAAATAGTTATGACCAGAACATTACTACGTTCTTATATGTCGAGTAAGAATGAGAATGAAATTAATTTCATCGAAAATGAAGTTTCGAGTGAGGAGATATTGAATATCTAGTAAATCAGTCAAAACTCAATGGGGTACTATCACAGAAAATAGTTAGTTTGGGATCCAAAAATAGTTATGCCGAAATATTACTACGTTCTTATACGTCGAGTAAGAATTAAAATGAAATTAATTTCATCGAAAATGAAGTTCCGAGTGAGGAGATATTGAAAATCTAGCAAATCGGTCAAAACTCAAAGGGGTACTATCACACAAAATAGGTCGTTTGGGGTCCAAAAATAGTTATGACCGAAACATTACTACGTTCTTATACGTCGAGTAAGAATTAGAATGAAATTAATTTCATCGAAAATGAAGTTCAGATTGAGGAGATATTGAAAATCTCGCAAATCGGTCAAAACTCAAAGGGGTACCATCACAAAAAATAGGTTGTTTGGGGTCCAAAAATAGTTATGGCCGAAACATTACTACTTTATTATACATCGAGTAAGAATTAGAATGAAATTAATTTTATCGAAAATGAAGTTCCGAGTGAGGAGATATTGAAAATCTAACAAATCGGTCAAAACTCAAAATGGTACAATCACAGAAAATATGTAGTTTCGGGTCCAAAAATAGTTATGACCGGAACATTACTACGTTCTTATACATAGAGTAAGAATTAGAATGAAATTAATTTCATCGAAAATGAAGTTCCGAGTGAGGAGATATTGAAAATCTAGCAAATCAGTCAAAACTCAAAGGGGTACCATAAAGAAAAATAGGTAGTTTTGGATCCAAAAATAGTTATGACCGGAACATTACTATGTTCTTATACGTAGAGTAAGAATGATAATGAAATTAATTTCATCGAAAATGAAGTTCAGAGTGAGGAGATATTGAAAATCTCGCAAATCGGTCAAAACTCAAAGGGGTACCTTCAAAGAAAATAGGTCGTTTGGGGTCCAAAAATAGTTATGACCGAAACATTACTACGCTCTTATACGTCGAGTAAGAATTAGAATGAAATTAATTTCATCGAAAATGAAGTTTAGATTGAGTTGATATTGAAAATCTCGCAAATCGGTCAAAACTCAAAGGGGTACCATCACAAAAAATAGGTTGTTTGGGGTCTAAAAATAGTTATGGCCGAAACATTACTACTTTCTTAAAAATCGAGTAAGAATTAGAATGAAATTAATTTCATCGAAATTGAAGTTCTGAGTGAGGAGATATTAAAAATCTAACAAATCAGTCAAAACTCAAAGGGGTACCATCACAGAAAATAGTTAATTTCGGGTCCAAAAATAGTTATGACCAGAACATTACTACGTTCTTACATGTCAAGTAACAATGAGAATGAAATTAATTTCATCGAAAATGAAGTTCCGAGTCAGGAGATATTGAAAATCTTGTAGATCGGTCAAAACTCAATGGTGTACTATCACAAAAAATAAGTGGTTTGGGGTCTAAAAATAGTTATGACCGAAATATTAGTACTTTATTATACGCCGAGTAAGAATTAGAATGAAATAAATTTAATCATAAATGAAGTTTCGAGTAAGGAGATATTGAAAATCAAGCAAATCGGTCAAAAATCAAAGGGGTACCATAAAGAAAAATAGGTAGTTTGGGGTCCAAAAATAGTTATGACCGGAACATTACTACGTTCTTATATTTCGAGTAATAATGACAGTGAAATTAATTTCATCAAAAATGAAGTTCCGAGTGAGGAGATATTGAAAATCTAGCAAATTGGTCAAAACTTAAAGGGGTACCATCACTAAAAATAGGTGGTTTGGGGTCCAAAAATAGTTATGACCGAAACATTACTACGTGCTTATACATCGAGTAAGTATGACAATGAAATTAATTTCATCGAAAATGAAGTTCCGAGTGAGGAGATATTGAAAATCTCGCAAATCGGTCAAAACTCAAAGGGGTACCATCACAGAAAATAGGTAGTTTGGGGTCCAAAAATAGTTATGACCGAAACATTACTACGCTCTTATACGTCGAGTAAGAATTAGAATGAAATTAATTTCATCGAAAATGAAGTTCAGATTGAGTTGATATTGAAAATCTAGCAAATCGGTCAAAACTCAAAGGGGTACTATCACAGAAAATAGTTAGTTTGGGGTCCAAAAATAGTTATAACCAAAATATTACTACGTTCTTATACGTCGAGTAAGAATTAGAATGAAATTAATTTCATCGAAAATGAAGTTCCGAGTGAGGAGATATTGAAAATCTAGCAAATCGGTCAAAACTCAAAGGGGTACCATCACAAAAAATAGGTAGTTTTGGATCAAAAAATAGGTATGACCAGAACATTACTACGTTCTTATACGTAGAGTAAGAATGACAATGAAATTAATTTCAACGAAAATGAAGTTCCGAGTGAGGAGATATTGAAAATCTCGCAAATCGGTCAAAACTCAAAGGGGTAACATCACAGAAAATAGGTAGTTTGGGGTCCAAAAATAGTTATGCATGGTACATTACTACATTCTTATACGTCGAGTAAGAATGACAATGAAATTAATTTCATCGAAAATGAAGTTCCGAGTGAGGAGATATTGAAAATCTAGCAAATCGGTCAAAATTCAAAGGGGTACTATCACAGAAAATAGTTAGTTTGTGGTCCAAAAATAGTTATGACCAAAATATTACTACGTTCTTATACGTCGAGTGAGAATTAGAATGCAATTAATTTCATCGACAATGAAGTTCCGATTGAGGAGATATTGAAAATCTCGCAAATCGGTCAAAACTCAAAGGGGGACCATCACAAAAAATAGGTTGTTTGGGGTCCAAAAATAGTTATGGCCGAAACATTACTACTTTATTATACATCGAGTAAGAATTAGAATGAAATTAATTTCATCGAAAATGAAGTTCCGAGTGAGGAGATATTGAAAATCTAACAAATCGGTCAAAACTCAAAAGGGTACCATCACAGAAAATATGTAGTTTCGGGTCCAAAAATAGTTATGACCGGAACATTACTACGTTCTTATACGTAGAGTAAGAATGACAATGAAATTAATTTCATCGAAAATGAAGTTCCGAGTGAGGAGATATTGAAAATCTCGCAAATCGGTCAAAACTCAAAGGGGTACCTTCACAGAAAATAGGTCGTTTGGGGTCCAAAAATAGTTATGACCGAAACATTACTACGCTCTTATACGTCGAGTAAGAATTAGAATGAAATTAATTTCATCGAAAATGAAGTTCAGATTGAGTTGATATTGAAAATCTCGCAAATCGGTCAAAACTCAAAGGGGTACTATCACAGAAAATAGTTAGTTTGGGGTCCAAAAATAGTTATAACCAAAATATTACTACGTTCTTATACGTCGAGTAAGAATTAGAATGAAATTAATTTCATCGAAAATGAAGTTCCGAGTGAGGAGACATTGAAAATCTAGCAAATCGGTCAAAACTCAAAGGGGTACCATCACAAAAAATAGGTAGTTTTGGATCAAAAAATAGGTATGACCAGAACATTACTACGTTCGTATACGTAGAGTAAGAATGACAATGAAATTAATTTCAACGAAAATGAAGTTCCGAGTGAGGAGATATTGAAAATCTCGCAAATCGGTCAAAACTCAAAGGGGTAACATCACAGAAAATAGGTAGTTTGGGGTCCAAAAATAGTTATGCATGGTACATTACTACATTCTTATACGTCGAGTAAGAAAGACAATGAAATTAATTTCATCGAAAATGAAGTTCCGAGTGAGGAGATATTGAAAATCTAGCAAATCGGTCAAAATTCAAAGGGGTACTATCACAGAAAATAGTTAGTTTGGGGTCCAAAAATAGTTATGACCAAAATATTACTACGTTCTTATACGTCGAGTGAGAATTAGAATGCAATTAATTTCATCGACAATGAAGTTCCGATTGAGGAGATATTGAAAATCTCGCAAATCGGTCAAAACTCAAAGGGGGGCCATCACAAAAAATAGGATGTTTGGGGTCCAAAAATAGTTATGGCCGAAACATTACTACTTTATTATACATCGAGTAAGAATTAGAATGAAATTAATTTCATCGAAAATGAAGTTCCGAGTGAGGAGATATTGAAAATCTAACAAATCGGTCAAAACTCAAAAGGGTACCATCACAGAAAATATGTAGTTTCGGGTCCAAAAATAGTTATGACCGGAACATTACTACGTTCTTATACGTAGAGTAAGAATGACAATGAAATTAATTTCATCGAAAATGAAGTTCCGAGTGAGGAGATATTGAAAATCTCGCAAATCGGTCAAAACTCAAAGGGGTACCTTCACAGAAAATAGGTCGTTTGGGGTCCAAAAATAGTTATGACCGAAACATTACTACGCTCTTATACGTCAAGTAAGAATTAGAATGAAATTAATTTCAACGAAAATGAAGTTCCGAGTGAGGAGATATTGAAAATCTCGCAAATCGGTCAAAACTCAAAGGGGTAACATCACAGAAAATAGGTAGTTTGGGGTCCAAAAATAGTTATGCATGGTACATTACTACATTCTTATACGTCGAGTAAGAATGACAATGAAATTAATTTCATCGAAAATGAAGTTCCGAGTGAGGAGATATTGAAAATCTAGCAAATCGGTCAAAACTCAAAGGGGTACCATCACAAAAAATAGGTAGTTTTGGATCCAAAAATAGTTATGATCGGAACATTACTACGTTCTTATACGTAGAGTAAGAATGACAATGAAATTAATTTCAACGAAAATGAAGTTCCGAGTGAGGAGATATTGAAAATCTCGCAAATCGGTCAAAACTCAAAGGGGTACCATCACAAAAAATAGGTAGTTTGGGGTCCAAAAATAGTTATGACCGAAACATTACTACTTTATTATACGTCGAGTAAGATTTAGAATGAACTAACTTTCATCATAAATGAAGTTTTGAGTAAGGAGATTGAAAATCAAGCAAATCGGTCAAAACTCAAAGGCGTACCATAACAGAAAATAGGTAGTTTGGGGTCCAAAAATAGTAATGACCGAAATATTACTACGTTCATATACGTCGAGTAAGAATTAGAATGAAATTAATTTGATCGAAAATGATGTTCCGAGTGAGGAGATATTGAAAATCTAACAAATCGGTCAAAACTCAAAGGGGTACCATCACAGAAAATATGTAGTTTCGGGTCCAAAAATAGATATGACCAGAACATTACTACGTTCTTATATGTCGAGTAAGAATGAGAATGAAATTAATTTCATCGAAAATGAAGTTCCGAGTGAGGAGATATTGATAATCTTGTAAATCGGTCAAAACTCAATAGTGTACTATCACAAAAAATAAGTTGTTTGGGGTCTAAAAATAGTTATGACCGAAACATTATTACTTTATTATACGCTGAGTAAGAATTAGAATGAAATAAATTTCATCATAAATGAAGTTTCGAGTAAGGAGATATTGAAAATCAAGCAAATCGGTCAAAAATCAAAGGGGTACCATCACAGAAAATAGGTAGTTTGTGGTCCAAAAATAGTTATGACCGGTACATTACTACATTCTTATACGTCGAGTAAGAGTGACAATGAAATTAATTTCATCGAAAATGAATTCCGAGTGAGGAGATATTGAAAATCTACCAAATCGGTCAAAACTCAAAGGGGTCTATCACAGAAAATAGTTAGTTTGGGGTCCAAAAATAGTTATGACCGAAATATTACTACGTTCTTATACGTCGAGTAAGAATTAAAATGAAATTAATTTCATCGAAAATGAAGTTCCGATTGATGAGATATTGAAAATCTAGCAAATCGGTCAAAACTCAAAGGGGTACCATCACAAAAAATAGGTAGTTTTGGATCAAAAAATAGGTATGACCGGAACATTACTACGTTCTTATACGTAGAGTAAGAATGACAATGAAATTAATTTCAACGAAAATGAAGTTCCGAGTGACGAGATATTGAAAATCTCGCAAATCGGTCAAAACTCAAAGGGGTAACATCACAGAAAATAGGTAGTTTGGGGTCCAAAAATAGTTATGACTGGTACATTACTACATTCTTATACGTCGAGTAAGAATGAGAATGAAATTAATTTCATCGAAAATGAAGTTCCGAGTGAGGAGATATTGAAAATCTAGCAAATTGGTCAAAATTCAAAGGGGTACTATCACAGAAAATAGTTAGTTTGGGGTCCAAAAATAGTTATGACCAAAATATTACTACATTCTTATACGTCGAGTGAGAATTAGAATGCAATTAATTTCATCGACAATGAAGTTCCGATTGAGGAGATATTGAAAATCTCGCAAATCGATCAAAACTCAAAGGGGGACCATCACAAAAAATAGGTTGTTTGGGGTCCAAAAATAGTTATGGCCGAAACATTACTACTTTATTATACATCGAGTAAGAATTAGAATGAAATTAATTTCATCGAAAATGAAGTTCCGAGTGAGGAGATATTGAAAATCTAACAAATCGGTCAAAACTCAAAAGGGTACCATCACAGAAAATATGTAGTTTCGGGTCCAAAAATAGTTATGACCGGAACATTACTACGTTCTTATACGTAGAGTAAGAATGACAATGAAATTAATTTCATCGAAAATGAAGTTCCGAGTGAGGAGATATTGAAAATCTCGCAAATCGGTCAAAACTCAAAGGGGTACCTTCACAGAAAATAGGTCGTTTGGGGTCCAAAAATAGTTATGACCGAAACATTACTACGCTCTTATACGTCGAGTAAGAATTAGAATGAAATTAATTTCATCGAAAATGAAGTTCAGATTGAGTTGATATTGAAAATCTCGCAAATCGGTCAAAACTCAAAGGGGTACTATCACAGAAAATAGTTAGTTTGGGGTCCAAAAATAGTTATGACCGAAATATTACTACGTTCTTATACGTCGAGTAAGAATTAGAATGAAATTAATTTCATCGAAAATGAAGTTCCGAGTGAGGAGATATTGAAAATCTAGCAAATCGGTCAAAACTCAAAGGGGTACCATCACAAAAAATAGGTAGTTTTGGATCCAAAAATAGTTATGATCGGAACATTACTACGTTCTTATACGTAGAGTAAGAATGACAATGAAATTAATTTCAACGAAAATGAAGTTCCGAGTGAGGAGATATTGAAAATCTCGCAAATCGGTCAAAACTCAAAGGGGTACCATCACAAAAAATAGGTAGTTTGGGGTCCAAAAATAGTTATGACCGAAACATTACTACTTTATTATACGTCGAGTAAGATTTAGAATGAACTAACTTTCATCATAAATGAAGTTTTGAGTAAGGAGATTGAAAATCAAGCAAATCGGTCAAAACTCAAAGGCGTACCATAACAGAAAATAGGTAGTTTGGGGTCCAAAAATAGTAATGACCGAAATATTACTACGTTCATATACGTCGAGTAAGAATTAGAATGAAATTAATTTCATCGAAAATGATGTTCCGAGTGAGGAGATATTGAAAATCTAACAAATCGGTCAAAACTCAAAGGGGTACCATCACAGAAAATATGTAGTTTCGGGTCCAAAAATAGATATGACCAGAACATTACTACGTTCTTATATGTCGAGTAAGAATGAGAATGAAATTAATTTCATCGAAAATGAAGTTCCGAGTGAGGAGATATTGATAATCTTGTAAATCGGTCAAAACTCAATAGTGTACTATCACAAAAAATAAGTTGTTTGGGGTCTAAAAATAGTTATGACCGAAACATTATTACTTTATTATACGCTGAGTAAGAATTAGAATGAAATAAATTTCATCATAAATGAAGTTTCGAGTAAGGAGATATTGAAAATCAAGCAAATCGGTCAAAAATCAAAGGGGTACCATCACAGAAAATAGGTAGTTTGTGGTCCAAAAATAGTTATGACCGGTACATTACTACATTCTTATACGTCGAGTAAGAGTGACAATGAAATTAATTTCATCGAAAATGAATTCCGAGTGAGGAGATATTGAAAATCTACCAAATCGGTCAAAACTCAAAGGGGTCTATCACAGAAAATAGTTAGTTTGGGGTCCAAAAATAGTTATGACCGAAATATTACTACGTTCTTATACGTCGAGTAAGAATTAAAATGAAATTAATTTCATCGAAAATGAAGTTCCGATTGATGAGATATTGAAAATCTAGCAAATCGGTCAAAACTCAAAGGGGTCCCATCACAAAAAATAGGTAGTTTTGGATCAAAAAATAGGTATGACCGGAACATTACTACGTTCTTATACGTAGAGTAAGAATGACAATGAAATTAATTTCAACGAAAATGAAGTTCCGAGTGAGGAGATATTGAAAATCTCGCAAATCGGTCAAAACTCAAAGGGGTAACATCACAGAAAATAGGTAGTTTGGGGTCCAAAAATAGTTATGACCGAAACATTACTACGTTCTTATACGTCGAGTAAGAATTAGAATGAAATTAATTTCATCGAAAATGAAGTTCAGATTGAGGAGATATTGAAAATCTCGCAAATCGGTCAACACTCAAAGGGGTACCATCACAAAAAATAGGTTGTTTGGGGTCCAAAAATAGTTATGGCCGAAACATTACTACTTTATTATACATCGAGTAAGAATTAGAATGAAATTAATTTTATCGGAAATGAAGTTCCGAGTGAGGAGATATTGAAAATCTAACAAATCGGTCAAAACTCAAAAGGGTACAATCACAGAAAATATGTAGTTTCGGGTCCAAAAATAGTTATGAACGGAACATTACTACGTTCTTATACATATAGTAAGAATTAGAATGAAATTAATTTCATCGAAAATGAAGTTCCGAGTGAGGAGATATTGAAAATCTAGCAAATCAGTCAAAACTCAAAGGGGTACCATAAAGAAAAATAGGTAGTTTTGGATCCAAAAATAGTTATGACCGGAACATTACTATGTTCTTATACGTAGAGTAAGAATGATAATGAAATTAATTTCATCGAAAATGAAGTTCCGAGTGAGGAGATATTGAAAATCTCGCAAATCGGTCAAAACTCAAAGGGGTACCTTCACAGAAAATAGGTCGTTTGGGGTCCAAAAATAGTTATGACCGAAACATTACTACGCTCTTATACGTCGAGTAAGAATTAGAATGAAATTAATTTCATCGAAAATGAAGTTCAGATTGAGTTGATATTGAAAATCTCGCAAATCGGTCAAAACTCAAAGGGGTACTATCACAGAAAATAGTTAGTTTGGGGTCCAAAAATAGTTATGACCGAAATATTACTACGTTCTTATACGTCGAGTAAGAATTAGAATGAAATTAATTTCATCGAAAATGAAGTTCCGAGTGAGGAGATATTGAAAATCTAGCAAATCGGTCAAAACTCAAAGGGGTACCATCACAAAAAATAGGTAGTTTTGGATCCAAAAATAGTTATGATCGGAACATTACTACGTTCTTATACGTAGAGTAAGAATGACAATGAAATTAATTTCAACGAAAATGAAGTTCCGAGTGAGGAGATATTGAAAATCTCGCAAATCGGTCAAAACTCAAAGGGGTACCATCACAAAAAATAGGTAGTTTGGGGTCCAAAAATAGTTATGACCGAAACATTACTACTTTATTATACGTCGAGTAAGATTTAGAATGAACTAACTTTCATCATAAATGAAGTTTTGAGTAAGGAGATTGAAAATCAAGCAAATCGGTCAAAACTCAAAGGGGTACCATAACAGAAAATAGGTAGTTTGGGGTCCAAAAATAGTAATGACCGAAATATTACTACCTTCATATACGTCGAGTAAGAATTAGAATGAAATTAATTTCATCGAAAATGATGTTCCGAGTGAGGAGATATTGAAAATCTAACAAATCGGTCAAAACTCAAAGGGGTACGTACCATCACAAAAAATAGGTAGTTTTGGATCAAAAAATAGGTATGACCAGAATATTACTACGTTCTTATACGTAGAGTAAGAATGACAATGAAATTAATTTCAACGAAAATGAAGTTCCGAGTGAGAAGATATTGAAAATCTCGCAAATCGGTCAAAACTCAAAGGGGTAACATCACAGAAAATAGGTAGTTTGGGGTCCAAAAATAGTTATGACCGAAACATTACTACGTTCTTATACGTCGAGTAAGAATTAGAATGAAATTAATTTCATCGAAAATGAAGTTCAGATTGAGGAGATATTGAAAATCTCGCAAATCGGTCAAAACTCAAAGGGGTACCATCACAAAAAATAGGTTGTTTGGGGTCCAAAAATAGTTATGGCCGAAACATTACTACTTTATTATACATCGAGTAAGAATTAGAATGAAATTAATTTTATCGGAAATGAAGTTCCGAGTGAGGAGATATTGAAAATCTAACAAATCGGTCAAAACTCAAAAGGGTACAATCACAGAAAATATGTAGTTTCGGGTCCAAAAATAGTTATGAACGGAACATTACTACGTTCTTATACATATAGTAAGAATTAGAATGAAATTAATTTCATCGAAAATGAAGTTCCGAGTGAGGAGATATTGAAAATCTAGCAAATCAGTCAAAACTCAAAGGGACCATAAAGAAAAATAGGTAGTTTTGGATCCAAAAATAGTTATGACCGGAACATTACTATGTTCTTATACGTAGAGTAAGAATGATAATGAAATTAATTTCATCGAAAATGAAGTTCCGAGTGAGGAGATATTGAAAATCTCGCAAATCGGTCAAAACTCAAAGGGGTACCTTCACAGAAAATAGGTCGTTTGGGGTCCAAAAATAGTTATGACCGAAACATTACTACGCTCTTATACGTCGAGTAAGAATTAGAATGAAATTAATTTCATCGAAAATGAAGTTCAGATTGAGTTGATATTGAAAATCTCGCAAATCGGTCAAAACTCAAAGGGGTACTATCACAGAAAATAGTTAGTTTGGGGTCCAAAAATAGTTATGACCGAAATATTACTACGTTCTTATACGTCGAGTAAGAATTAGAATGAAATTAATTTCATCGAAAATGAAGTTCCGAGTGAGGAGATATTGAAAATCTAGCAAATCGGTCAAAACTCAAAGGGGTACCATCACAAAAAATAGGTAGTTTTGGATCCAAAAATAGTTATGATCGGAACATTACTACGTTCTTATACGTAGAGTAAGAATGACAATGAAATTAATTTCAACGAAAATGAAGTTCCGAGTGAGGAGATATTGAAAATCTCGCAAATCGGTCAAAACTCAAAGGGGTACCATCACAAAAAATAGGTAGTTTGGGGTCCAAAAATAGTTATGACCGAAACATTACTACTTTATTATACGTCGAGTAAGATTTAGAATGAACTAACTTTCATCATAAATGAAGTTTTGAGTAAGGAGATTGAAAATCAAGCAAATCGGTCAAAACTCAAAGGGGTACCATAACAGAAAATAGGTAGTTTGGGGTCCAAAAATAGTAATGACCGAAATATTACTACGTTCATATACGTCGAGTAAGAATTAGAATGAAATTAATTTCATCGAAAATGATGTTCCGAGTGAGGAGATATTGAAAATCTAACAAATCGGTCAAAACTCAAAGGGGTACCATCACAAAAAATAGGTAGTTTTGGATCAAAAAATAGGTATGACCAGAACATTACTACGTTCTTATACGTAGAGTAAGAATGACAATGAAATTAATTTCAACGAAAATGAAGTTCCGAGTGAGGAGATATTGAAAATCTCGCAAATCGGTCAAAACTCAAAGGGGTAACATCACAGAAAATAGGTAGTTTGGGGTCCAAAAATAGATATGACCAGAACATTACTACGTTCTTATAAGTCGAGTAAGAATGAGAATGAAATTAATTTCATCGAAAATGAAGTTCCGAGTGAGGAGATATTGAAAATCTTGTAAATCGGTCAAAACTCAATGGTGTACTATCACAAAAAATAAGTTGTTTGGGGTCTAAAAATAGTTATGACCGAAACATTATTACTTTATTATACGCTGAGTAAGAATTAGAATGAAATAAATTTCATCATAAATGAAGTTTCGAGTAAGGAGATATTGAAAATCAAGCAAATCGGTCAAAAATCAAAGGGGTACCATCACAGAAAATAGGTAGTTTGTGGTCCAAAAATAGTTATGACCGGTACATTACTACATTCTTATACGTCGAGTAAGAGTGACAATGAAATTAATTTCATCGAAAATGAAGTTCCGAGTGAGGAGATATTGAAAATCTACCAAATCGGTCAAAACTCAAAGGGGTCTATCACAGAAAATAGTTAGTTTGGGGTCCAAAAATAGTTATGACCGAAATATTACTACGTTCTTATACGTCGAGTAAGAATTAAAATGAAATTAATTTCATCGAAAATGAAGTTCCGAGTGAGGAGATATTGAAAATCTAGCAAATCGGTCAAAACTCAAAGGGGTACCATCACAAAAAATAGGTAGTATTGGATCAAAAAATAGGTATGACCGGAAACTTACTACGTTCTTATACGTAGAGTAAGAATGAAAATGAAATTAATTTCAACGAAAATGAAGTTCCGAGTGAGGAGATATTGAAAATATCGCAAATCGGTCAAAACTCAAACGGGTAACATCACAGAAAATAGGTAGTTTGGGGTTCAAAAATAGTTATGACTGGTACATTACTACATTCTTATACGTCGAGTAAGAATGACAATGAAATTAATTTCATCGAAAATGAAGTTCCGAGTGAGGAGATATTGAAAATCTAGCAAATCGGTCAAAATTCAAAGGGGTACTATCACAGAAAATAGTTAGTTTGGGGTCCAAAAATAGTTATGACCAAAATATTACTACGTTCTTATACGTCGAGTGAGAATTAGAATGCAATTAATTTCATCGACAATGAAGTTCCGATTGAGGAGATATTGAAAATCTCGCAAATCGGTCAAAACTCAAAGGGGGACCATCACAAAAAATAGGTTGTTTGGGGTCCAAAAATAGTTATGGCCGAAACATTACTACTTTATTATACATCGAGTAAGAATTAGAATGAAATTAATTTCATCGAAAATGAAGTTCCGAGTGAGGAGATATTGAAAATCTAACAAATCGGTCAAAACTCAAAAGGGTACCATCACAGAAAATATGTAGTTTCGGGTCCAAAAATAGTTATGACCGGAACATTACTACGTTCTTATACGTAGAGTAAGAATGACAATGAAATTAATTTCATCGAAAATGAAGTTCCGAGTGAGGAGATATTGAAAATCTCGCAAATCGGTCAAAACTCAAAGGGGTACCTTCTCAGAAAATAGGTCGTTTGGGGTCCAAAAATAGTTATGACCGAAACATTACTACGCTCTTATACGTCGAGTAAGAATTATAATGAAATTAATTTCATCGAAAATGAAGTTCAGATTGAGTTGATATTGAAAATCTCGCAAATCGGTTAAAACTCAAAAGGGTACTATCACAGAAAATAGTTAGTTTGGGGTCCAAAAATAGTTATGACCAAAATATTACTACGTTCTTATACGTCGAGTGAGGAGATATTGAAAATCTTGTAAATCGGTCAAAACTCAATGGTGTACTATCACAAAAAATAAGTTGTTTGGGGTCTAAAAATAGTTATGACCGAAACATTATTACTTTATTATACGCTGAGTAAGAATTAGAATGAAATAAATTTCATCATAAATGAAGTTTCGAGTCAGGAGATATTGAAAATCAAGCAAATCGGTCAAAAATCAAAGGGGTACCATCACAGAAAATAGGTAGTTTGTGGTCCAAAAATAGTTATGACCGGTACATTACTACATTCTTATACGTCGAGTAAGAGTGACAATGAAATTAATTTCATCGAAAATGAAGTTCCGAGTGAGGAGATATTGAAAATCTACCAAATCGGTCAAAACTCAAAGGGGTCTATCACAGAAAATAGTTAGTTTGGGGTCCAAAAATAGTTATGACCGAAATATTACTACGTTCTTATACGTCGAGTAAGAATTAAAATGAAATTAATTTCATCGAAAATGAAGTTCCGAGTGAGGAGATATTGAAAATCTAGCAAATCGGTCAAAACTCAAAGGGGTACCATCACAAAAAATAGGTAGTATTGGATCAAAAAATAGGTATGACCGGAACATTACTACGTTCTTATACGTAGAGTAAGAATGAAAATGAAATTAATTTCAACGAAAATGAAGTTCCGAGTGAGGAGATATTGAAAATATCGCAAATCGGTCAAAACTCAAACGGGTAACATCACAGAAAATAGGTAGTTTGGGGTTCAAAAATAGTTATGACTGGTACATTACTACATTCTTATACGTCGAGTAAGAATGACAATGAAATTAATTTCATCGAAAATGAAGTTCCGAGTGAGGAGATATTGAAAATCTAGCAAATCGGTCAAAATTCAAAGGGGTACTATCACAGAAAATAGTTAGTTTGGGGTCCAAAAATAGTTATGACCAAAATATTACTACGTTCTTATACGTCGAGTGAGAATTAGAATGCAATTAATTTCATCGACAATGAAGTTCCGATTGAGGAGATATTGAAAATCTCGCAAATCGGTCAAAACTCAAAGGGGGACCATCACAAAAAATAGGTTGTTTGGGGTCCAAAAATAGTTATGGCCGAAACATTACTACTTTATTATACATCGAGTAAGAATTAGAATGAAATTAATTTCATCGAAAATGAAGTTCCGAGTGAGGAGATATTGAAAATCTAACAAATCGGTCAAAACTCAAAAGGGTACCATCACAGAAAATATGTAGTTTCGGGTCCAAAAATAGTTATGACCGGAACATTACTACGTTCTTATACGTAGAGTAAGAATGACAATGAAATTAATTTCATCGAAAATGAAGTTCCGAGTGAGGAGATATTGAAAATCTCGCAAATCGGTCAAAACTCAAAGGGGTACCTTCTCAGAAAATAGGTCGTTTGGGGTCCAAAAATAGTTATGACCGAAACATTACTACGCTCTTATACGTCGAGTAAGAATTATAATGAAATTAATTTCATCGAAAATGAAGTTCAGATTGAGTTGATATTGAAAATCTCGCAAATCGGTTAAAACTCAAAAGGGTACTATCACAGAAAATAGTTAGTTTGGGGTCCAAAAATAGTTATGACCGAAATATTACTACGTTCTTATACGTCGAGTAAGAATTAGAATGAAATTAATTTCATCGAAAATGAAGTTCCGAGTGAGGAGATATTGAAAATCTAGCAAATCGGTCAAAACTCAAAGGGGTACCATCACAAAAAATAGGTAGTTTTGGATCAAAAAATAGGTATGACCAGAACATTACTACGTTCTTATACGTAGAGTAAGAATGACAATGAAATTAATTTCAACGAAAATGAAGTTCCGAGTGAGGAGATATTGAAAATCTCGCAAATCGGTCAAAACTCAAAGGGGTACCATCACAAAAAATAGGTAGTTTGGGGTCCAAAAATAGTTATGACCGAAACATTACTACTTTATTATACGTCGAGTAAAATTTAGAATGAACTAACTTTCATCATAAATGAAGTTTTGAGTAAGGAGATTGAAAATCAAGCAAATCGGTCAAAACTCAAAGGGGTACCATAACAGAAAATAGGTAGTTTGGGGTCCAAAAATAGTAATGACCGAAATATTACTACGTTCATATACGTCGAGTAAGAATTAGAATGAAATTAATTTCATCGAAAATGATGTTCCGAGTGAGGAGATATTGAAAATCTAACAAATCGGTCAAAACTCAAAGGGGTACCATCACAGAAAATATGTAGTTTCGGGTCCAAAAATAGATATGACCAGAACATTACTACGTTCTTATATGTCGAGTAAGAATGAGAATGAAATTAATTTCATCGAAAATGAAGTTCCGAGTGAGGAGATATTGATAATCTTGTAAATCGGTCAAAACTCAATAGTGTACTATCACAAAAAATAAGTTGTTTGGGGTCTAAAAATAGTTATGACCGAAACATTATTACTTTATTATACGCTGAGTAAGAATTAGAATGAAATAAATTTCATCATAAATGAAGTTTCGAGTAAGGAGATATTGAAAATCAAGCAAATCGGTCAAAAATCAAAGGGGTACCATCACAGAAAATAGGTAGTTTGTGGTCCAAAAATAGTTATGACCGGTACATTACTACATTCTTATACGTCGAGTAAGAGTGACAATGAAATTAATTTCATCGAAAATGAATTCCGAGTGAGGAGATATTGAAAATCTACCAAATCGGTCAAAACTCAAAGGGGTCTATCACAGAAAATAGTTAGTTTGGGGTCCAAAAATAGTTATGACCGAAATATTACTACGTTCTTATACGTCGAGTAAGAATTAAAATGAAATTAATTTCATCGAAAATGAAGTTCCGATTGATGAGATATTGAAAATCTAGCAAATCGGTCAAAACTCAAAGGGGTACCATCACAAAAAATAGGTAGTTTTGGATCAAAAAATAGGTATGACCGGAACATTACTACGTTCTTATACGTAGAGTAAGAATGACAATGAAATTAATTTCAACGAAAATGAAGTTCCGAGTGAGGAGATATTGAAAATCTCGCAAATCGGTCAAAACTCAAAGGGGTAACATCACAGAAAATAGGTAGTTTGGGGTCCAAAAATAGTTATGACTGGTACATTACTACATTCTTATACGTCGAGTAAGAATGAGAATGAAATTAATTTCATCGAAAATGAAGTTCCGAGTGAGGAGATATTGAAAATCTAGCAAATTGGTCAAAATTCAAAGGGGTACTATCACAGAAAATAGTTAGTTTGGGGTCCAAAAATAGTTATGACCAAAATATTACTACATTCTTATACGTCGAGTGAGAATTAGAATGCAATTAATTTCATCGACAATGAAGTTCCGATTGAGGAGATATTGAAAATCTCGCAAATCGGTCAAAACTCAAAGGGGGACCATCACAAAAAATAGGTTGTTTGGGGTCCAAAAATAGTTATGGCCGAAACATTACTACTTTATTATACATCGAGTAAGAATTAGAATGAAATTAATTTCATCGAAAATGAAGTTCCGAGTGAGGAGATATTGAAAATCTAACAAATCGGTCAAAACTCAAAAGGGTACCATCACAGAAAATATGTAGTTTCGGGTCCAAAAATAGTTATGACCGGAACATTACTACGTTCTTATACGTAGAGTAAGAATGACAATGAAATTAATTTCATCGAAAATGAAGTTCCGAGTGAGGAGATATTGAAAATCTCGCAAATCGGTCAAAACTCAAAGGGGTACCTTCACAGAAAATAGGTCGTTTGGGGTCCAAAAATAGTTATGACCGAAACATTACTACGCTCTTATACGTCGAGTAAGAATTAGAATGAAATTAATTTCATCGAAAATGAAGTTCAGATTGAGTTGATATTGAAAATCTCGCAAATCGGTCAAAACTCAAAGGGGTACTATCACAGAAAATAGTTAGTTTGGGGTCCAAAAATAGTTATGACCGAAATATTACTACGTTCTTATACGTCGAGTAAGAATTAGAATGAAATTAATTTCATCGAAAATGAAGTTCCGAGTGAGGAGATATTGAAAATCTAGCAAATCGGTCAAAACTCAAAGGGGTACCATCACAAAAAATAGGTAGTTTTGGATCCAAAAATAGTTATGATCGGAACATTACTACGTTCTTATACGTAGAGTAAGAATGACAATGAAATTAATTTCAACGAAAATGAAGTTCCGAGTGAGGAGATATTGAAAATCTCGCAAATCGGTCAAAACTCAAAGGGGTACCATCACAAAAAATAGGTAGTTTGGGGTCCAAAAATAGTTATGACCGAAACATTACTACTTTATTATACGTCGAGTAAGATTTAGAATGAACTAACTTTCATCATAAATGAAGTTTTGAGTAAGGAGATTGAAAATCAAGCAAATCGGTCAAAACTCAAAGGGGTACCATAACAGAAAATAGGTAGTTTGGGGTCCAAAAATAGTAATGACCGAAATATTACTACCTTCATATACGTCGAGTAAGAATTAGAATGAAATTAATTTCATCGAAAATGATGTTCCGAGTGAGGAGATATTGAAAATCTAACAAATCGGTCAAAACTCAAAGGGGTACCATCACAAAAAATAGGTAGTTTTGGATCAAAAAATAGGTATGACCAGAACATTACTACGTTCTTATACGTAGAGTAAGAATGACAATGAAATTAATTTCAACGAAAATGAAGTTCCGAGTGAGGAGATATTGAAAATCTCGCAAATCGGTCAAAACTCAAAGGGGTAACATCACAGAAAATAGGTAGTTTGGGGTCCAAAAATAGTTATGACCGAAACATTACTACGTTCTTATACGTCGAGTAAGAATTAGAATGAAATTAATTTCATCGAAAATGAAGTTCAGATTGAGGAGATATTGAAAATCTCGCAAATCGGTCAACACTCAAAGGGGTACCATCACAAAAAATAGGTTGTTTGGGGTCCAAAAATAGTTATGGCCGAAACATTACTACTTTATTATACATCGAGTAAGAATTAGAATGAAATTAATTTTATCGGAAATGAAGTTCCGAGTGAGGAGATATTGAAAATCTAACAAATCGGTCAAAACTCAAAAGGGTACAATCACAGAAAATATGTAGTTTCGGGTCCAAAAATAGTTATGAACGGAACATTACTACGTTCTTATACATATAGTAAGAATTAGAATGAAATTAATTTCATCGAAAATGAAGTTCCGAGTGAGGAGATATTGAAAATCTAGCAAATCAGTCAAAACTCAAAGGGGTACCATAAAGAAAAATAGGTAGTTTTGGATCCAAAAATAGTTATGACCGGAACATTACTATGTTCTTATACGTAGAGTAAGAATGATAATGAAATTAATTTCATCGAAAATGAAGTTCCGAGTGAGGAGATATTGAAAATCTCGCAAATCAGTCAAAACTCAAAGGGGTACCTTCACAGAAAATAGGTCGTTTGGGGTCCAAAAATAGTTATGACCGAAACATTACTACGCTCTTATACGTCGAGTAAGAATTAGAATGAAATTAATTTCATCGAAAATGAAGTTCAGATTGAGTTGATATTGAAAATCTCGCAAATCGGTCAAAACTCAAAGGGGTACTATCACAGAAAATAGTTAGTTTGGGGTCCAAAAATAGTTATGACCGAAATATTACTACGTTCTTATACGTCGAGTAAGAATTAGAATGAAATTAATTTCATCGAAAATGAAGTTCCGAGTGAGGAGATATTGAAAATCTAGCAAATCGGTCAAAACTCAAAGGGGTACCATCACAAAAAATAGGTAGTTTTGGATCCAAAAATAGTTATGATCGGAACATTACTACGTTCTTATACGTAGAGTAAGAATGACAATGAAATTAATTTCAACGAAAATGAAGTTCCGAGTGAGGAGATATTGAAAATCTCGCAAATCGGTCAAAACTCAAAGGGGTACCATCACAAAAAATAGGTAGTTTGGGGTCCAAAAATAGTTATGACCGAAACATTACTACTTTATTATACGTCGAGTAAGATTTAGAATGAACTAACTTTCATCATAAATGAAGTTTTGAGTAAGGAGATTGAAAATCAAGCAAATCGGTCAAAACTCAAAGGGGTACCATAACAGAAAATAGGTAGTTTGGGGTCCAAAAATAGTAATGACCGAAATATTACTACCTTCATATACGTCGAGTAAGAATTAGAATGAAATTAATTTCATCGAAAATGATGTTCCGAGTGAGGAGATATTGAAAATCTAACAAATCGGTCAAAACTCAAAGGGGTACGTACCATCACAAAAAATAGGTAGTTTTGGATCAAAAAATAGGTATGACCAGAATATTACTACGTTCTTATACGTAGAGTAAGAATGACAATGAAATTAATTTCAACGAAAATGAAGTTCCGAGTGAGAAGATATTGAAAATCTCGCAAATCGGTCAAAACTCAAAGGGGTAACATCACAGAAAATAGGTAGTTTGGGGTCCAAAAATAGTTATGACCGAAACATTACTACGTTCTTATACGTCGAGTAAGAATTAGAATGAAATTAATTTCATCGAAAATGAAGTTCAGATTGAGGAGATATTGAAAATCTCGCAAATCGGTCAAAACTCAAAGGGGTACCATCACAAAAAATAGGTTGTTTGGGGTCCAAAAATAGTTATGGCCGAAACATTACTACTTTATTATACATCGAGTAAGAATTAGAATGAAATTAATTTTATCGGAAATGAAGTTCCGAGTGAGGAGATATTGAAAATCTAACAAATCGGTCAAAACTCAAAAGGGTACAATCACAGAAAATATGTAGTTTCGGGTCCAAAAATAGTTATGAACGGAACATTACTACGTTCTTATACATATAGTAAGAATTAGAATGAAATTAATTTCATCGAAAATGAAGTTCCGAGTGAGGAGATATTGAAAATCTAGCAAATCAGTCAAAACTCAAAGGGGTACCATAAAGAAAAATAGGTAGTTTTGGATCCAAAAATAGTTATGACCGGAACATTACTATGTTCTTATACGTAGAGTAAGAATGATAATGAAATTAATTTCATCGAAAATGAAGTTCCGAGTGAGGAGATATTGAAAATCTCGCAAATCGGTCAAAACTCAAAGGGGTACCTTCACAGAAAATAGGTCGTTTGGGGTCCAAAAATAGTTATGACCGAAACATTACTACGCTCTTATACGTCGAGTAAGAATTAGAATGAAATTAATTTCATCGAAAATGAAGTTCAGATTGAGTTGATATTGAAAATCTCCCAAATCGGTCAAAACTCAAAGGGGTACTATCACAGAAAATAGTTAGTTTGGGGTCCAAAAATAGTTATGACCGAAATATTACTACGTTCTTATACGTCGAGTAAGAATTAGAATGAAATTAATTTCATCGAAAATGAAGTTCCGAGTGAGGAGATATTGAAAATCTAGCAAATCGGTCAAAACTCAAAGGGGTACCATCACAAAAAATAGGTAGTTTTGGATCCAAAAATAGTTATGATCGGAACATTACTACGTTCTTATACGTAGAGTAAGAATGACAATGAAATTAATTTCAACGAAAATGAAGTTCCGAGTGAGGAGATATTGAAAATCTCGCAAATCGGTCAAAACTCAAAGGGGTACCATCACAAAAAATAGGTAGTTTGGGGTCCAAAAATAGTTATGACCGAAACATTACTACTTTATTATACGTCGAGTAAGATTTAGAATGAACTAACTTTCATCATAAATGAAGTTTTGAGTAAGGAGATTGAAAATCAAGCAAATCGGTCAAAACTCAAAGGGGTACCATAACAGAAAATAGGTAGTTTGGGGTCCAAAAATAGTAATGACCGAAATATTACTACGTTCATATATGTCGAGTAAGAATTAGAATGAAATTAATTTCATCGAAAATGATGTTCCGAGTGAGGAGATATTGAAAATCTAACAAATCGGTCAAAACTCAAAGGGGTACCATAACAGAAAATAGGTAGTTTGGGGTCCAAAAATAGTAATGACCGAAATATTACTACGTTCATATATGTCGAGTAAGAATTAGAATGAAATTAATTTCATCGAAAATGATGTTCCGAGTGAGGAGATATTGAAAATCTAACAAATCGGTCAAAACTCAAAGGGGTACCATCACAAAAAATAGGTAGTTTTGGATCAAAAAATAGGTATGACCAGAACATTACTACGTTCTTATACGTAGAGTAAGAATGACAATGAAATTAATTTCAACGAAAATGAAGTTCCGAGTGAGGAGATATTGAAAATCTCGCAAATCGGTCAAAACTCAAAGGGGTAACATCACAGAAAATAGGTAGTTTGGGGTCCAAAAATAGATATGACCAGAACATTACTACGTTCTTATAAGTCGAGTAAGAATGAGAATGAAATTAATTTCATCGAAAATGAAGTTCCGAGTGAGGAGATATTGAAAATCTTGTAAATCGGTCAAAACTCAATGGTGTACTATCACAAAAAATAAGTTGTTTGGGGTCTAAAAATAGTTATGACCGAAACATTATTACTTTATTATACGCTGAGTAAGAATTAGAATGAAATAAATTTCATCATAAATGAAGTTTCGAGTAAGGAGATATTGAAAATCAAGCAAATCGGTCAAAAATCAAAGGGGTACCATCACAGAAAATAGGTAGTTTGTGGTCCAAAAATAGTTATGACCGGTACATTACTACATTCTTATACGTCGAGTAAGAGTGACAATGAAATTAATTTCATCGAAAATGAAGTTCCGAGTGAGGAGATATTGAAAATCTACCAAATCGGTCAAAACTCAAAGGGGTCTATCACAGAAAATAGTTAGTTTGGGGTCCAAAAATAGTTATGACCGAAATATTACTACGTTCTTATACGTCGAGTAAGAATTAAAATGAAATTAATTTCATCGAAAATGAAGTTCCGAGTGAGGAGATATTGAAAATCTAGCAAATCGGTCAAAACTCAAAGGGGTACCATCACAAAAAATAGGTAGTATTGGATCAAAAAATAGGTATGACCGGAACATTACTACGTTCTTATACGTAGAGTAAGAATGACAATGAAATTAATTTCAACGAAAATGAAGTTCCGAGTGAGGAGATATTGAAAATCTCGCAAATCGGTCAAAACTCAAACGGGTAACATCACAGAAAATAGGTAGTTTGGGGTCCAAAAATAGTTATGACTGGTACATTACTACATTCTTATACGTCGAGTAAGAATGACAATGAAATTAATTTCATCGAAAATGAAGTTCCGAGTGAGGAGATATTGAAAATCTAGCAAATCGGTCAAAATTCAAAGGGGTACTATCACAGAAAATAGTTAGTTTGGGGTCCAAAAATAGTTATGACCAAAATATTACTACGTTCTTATACGTCGAGTGAGAATTAGAATGCAATTAATTTCATCGACAATGAAGTTCCGATTGAGGAGATATTGAAAATCTCGCAAATCGGTCAAAACTCAAAGGGGGACCATCACAAAAAATAGGTTGTTTGGGGTCCAAAAATAGTTATGGCCGAAACATTACTACTTTATTATACATCGAGTAAGAATTAGAATGAAATTAATTTCATCGAAAATGAAGTTCCGAGTGAGGAGATATTGAAAATCTAACAAATCGGTCAAAACTCAAAAGGGTACCATCACAGAAAATATGTAGTTTCGGGTCCAAAAATAGTTATGACCGGAACATTACTACGTTCTTATACGTAGAGTAAGAATGACAATGAAATTAATTTCATCGAAAATGAAGTTCCGAGTGAGGAGATATTGAAAATCTCGCAAATCGGTCAAAACTCAAAGGGGTACCTTCTCAGAAAATAGGTCGTTTGGGGTCCAAAAATAGTTATGACCGAAACATTACTACGCTCTTATACGTCGAGTAAGAATTAGAATGAAATTAATTTCATCGAAAATGAAGTTCAGATTGAGTTGATATTGAAAATCTCACAAATCGGTCAAAACTCAAAAGGGTACTATCACAGAAAATAGTTAGTTTGGGGTCCAAAAATAGTTATGACCGAAATATTACTACGTTCTTATACGTCGAGTAAGAATTAGAATGAAATTAATTTCATCGAAAATGAAGTTCCGAGTGAGTTGATATTGAAAATCTCGCAAATCGGTTAAAACTCAAAGGGGTACCATCACAAAAAAATAGGTAGTTTTGGATCAAAAAATAGGTATGACCAGAACATTACTACGTTCTTATACGTAGAGTAAGAATGACAATGAAATTAATTTCAACGAAAATGAAGTTCCGAGTGAGGAGATATTGAAAATCTCGCAAATCGGTCAAAACTCAAAGGGGTACCATCACAAAAAATAGGTAGTTTGGGGTCCAAAAATAGTTATGACCGAAACATTACTACTTTATTATACGTCGAGTAAAATTTAGAATGAACTAACTTTCATCATAAATGAAGTTTTGAGTAAGGAGATTGAAAATCAAGCAAATCGGTCAAAACTCAAAGGGGTACCATAACAGAAAATAGGTAGTTTGGGGTCCAAAAATAGTAATGACCGAAATATTACTACGTTCATATACGTCGAGTAAGAATTAGAATGAAATTAATTTCATCGAAAATGATGTTCCGAGTGAGGAGATATTGAAAATCTAACAAATCGGTCAAAACTCAAAGGGGTACCATCACAGAAAATATGTAGTTTCGGGTCTAAAAATAGATATGACCAGAACATTACTACGTTCTTATATGTCGAGTAAGAATGAGAATGAAATTAATTTCATCGAAAATGAAGTTCCGAGTGAGGAGATATTGAAAATCTTGTGAATCGGTCAAAACTCAATGGTGTACTATCACAAAAAATAAGTTGTTTGGGGTCTAAAAATAGTTATGACCGAAACATTACTACTTTATTATAGGCTGAGTAAGAATTAGAATGAAATAAATTTCATCATAAATGAAGTTTCGAGTAAGGAGATATTGAAAATCAAGCAAATCGGTCAAAAATCAAAGGGGTACCATCACAGAAAATAGGTAGTTTGTGGTCCAAAAATAGTTATGACCGGAACATTACTACATTCTTATACGTCGAGTAAGAGTGACAATGAAATTAATTTCATCGAAAATGAAGTTCCGAGTGAGGAGATACTGAAAATCTACCAAATCGGTCAAAACTCAAAGGGGTCTATCACAGAAAATAGTTAGTTTGGGGTCCAAAAATAGTTATGACCGAAATATTACTACGTTCTTATACGTCGAGTAAGAATTAAAATGAAATTAATTTCATCGAAAATGAAGTTCCGAGTGAGGAGATATTGAAAATCTAGAAAATCGGTCAAAACTCAAAGGGGTGCCATCACAGAAAAGAGGTAGTTTCGGATCCAAAAATAGTTATGACCGGAACATTTCTACGTTCTTATACGTCGAGTAAGAATGACAATGAAATTAATTTCATCGAAAATGAAGTTCCGAGTGAGGAGAAAATTAAAATCTAGCAAATCGGTCAAAACTCAAAGGACCATCACAGAAAATAGGTAGTTTGTGGTCAAAAGTAGTTATGACCGAAACATTACTACGTTCTTATACATCGAGTAAGAATTAGAATGAAATTAATTTCATCGAAAATGAAGTTCCGAGTGAGGAGATATTGAAAATCTAGCAATTCGGTTAAAACTCAAAGGGGTACCATCATAGAAAATAGGTAGTTTGGGGTCCAAAAATAGTTATGACCGGAACATTACTACTTTCTTATACATCGAGTAAGAATCAGAATGAAATTAATTTCCTCGAAAATGAAGTTCCGAGTGAGGAGATATTGAAAATCTTGTAAATCGGTCAAAACTCAATGGGGTACTATCACAAAGAATAAGTGGTTTGGGGTCCAAAAATAGTTATGACCGAAAAATTAGTACTTTATTATACGTTGAGTAAGCATTAGAATGAAATTAATTTCATCGAAAATGAAGTTCCGATTGAGGAGATATTGAAAATCTCGCAAATCGGTCAAAACTCAAAGGGGTACCATCACAAAACATAGGTAGTTTGGGGTCCAAATATAGTTATGACCGGAACATTACTACGTTTTTATACGTCGAGTAAGAATTAGAATGAAATAAATTTCATCATAAATGAAGTTTCGATTAAGGAGATATTGAAAATCAAGCAAATCGGTCAAAACTCAAAGGGGTCTATCACAGAAAATAGTTAGTTTGGGGTCCAAAAATAGTTATGACCGAAATATTACTACGTTCTTATACGTCGAGTAAGAATTAAAATGAAATTAATTTCATCGAAAATGAAGTTCCGAGTGAGGAGATATTGAAAATCTAGCAAATCGGTCAAAACTCAAAGGGGTACCATCACAAAAAATAGGTAGTATTGGATCAAAAAATAGGTATGACCGGAACATTACTACGTTCTTATACGTAGAGTAAGAATGACAATGAAATTAATTTCAACGAAAATGAAGTTCCGAGTGAGGAGATATTGAAAATCTCGCAAATCGGTCAAAACTCAAACGGGTAACATCACAGAAAATAGGTAGTTTGGGGTCCAAAAATAGTTATGACTGGTACATTACTACATTCTTATACGTCGAGTAAGAATGACAATGAAATTAATTTCATCGAAAATGAAGTTCCGAGTGAGGAGATATTGAAAATCTAGCAAATCGGTAAAAATTCAAAGGGGTACGATCACAGAAAATAGTTAGTTTGGGGTCCAAAAATAGTTATGACCAAAATATTACTACGTTCTTATACGTCGAGTGAGAATTAGAATGCAATTAATTTCATCGACAATGAAGTTCCGATTGAGGAGATATTGAAAATCTCGCAAATCGGTCAAAACTCAAAGGGGGACCATCACAAAAAATAGGTTGTTTGGGGTCCAAAAATAGTTATGGCCGAAACATTACTACTTTATTATACATCGAGTAAGAATTAGAATGAAATTAATTTCATCGAAAATGAAGTTCCGAGTGAGGAGATATTGAAAATCTCGCAAATCGGTCAAAACTCAAACGGGTAACATCACAGAAAATAGGTAGTTTGGGGTCCAAAAATAGTTATGACTGGTACATTACTACATTCTTATACGTCGAGTAAGAATGACAATGAAATTAATTTCATCGAAAATGAAGTTCCGAGTGAGGAGATATTGAAAATCTAGCAATTCGGTTAAAACTCAAAGGGGTACCATCATAGAAAATAGGTAGTTTGGGGTCCAAAAATAGTTATGACCGGAACATTACTACTTTCTTATACATCGAGTAAGAATCAGAATGAAATTAATTTCCTCGAAAATGAAGTTCCGAGTGAGGAGATATTGAAAATCTTGTAAATCGGTCAAAACTCAATGGGGTACTATCACAAAGAATAAGTGGTTTGGGGTCCAAAAATAGTTATGACCGAAAAATTAGTACTTTATTATACGTTGAGTAAGCATTAGAATGAAATTAATTTCATCGAAAATGAAGTTCCGATTGAGGAGATATTGAAAATCTCGCAAATCGGTCAAAACTCAAAGGGGTACCATCACAAAACATAGGTAGTTTGGGGTCCAAATATAGTTATGACCGGAACATTACTACGTTTTTATACGTCGAGTAAGAATTAGAATGAAATAAATTTCATCATAAATGAAGTTTCGATTAAGGAGATATTGAAAATCAAGCAAATCGGTCAAAACTCAAAGGGGTCTATCACAGAAAATAGTTAGTTTGGGGTCCAAAAATAGTTATGACCGAAATATTACTACGTTCTTATACGTCGAGTAAGAATTAAAATGAAATTAATTTCATCGAAAATGAAGTTCCGAGTGAGGAGATATTGAAAATCTAGCAAATCGGTCAAAACTCAAAGGGGTACCATCACAAAAAATAGGTAGTATTGGATTAAAAAATAGGTATGACCGGAACATTACTACGTTCTTATACGTAGAGTAAGAATGACAATGAAATTAATTTCAACGAAAATGAAGTTCCGAGTGAGGAGATATTGAAAATCTCGCAAATCGGTCAAAACTCAAACGGGTAACATCACAGAAAATAGGTAGTTTGGGGTCCAAAAATAGTTATGACTGGTACATTACTACATTCTTATACGTCGAGTAAGAATGACAATGAAATTAATTTCATCGAAAATGAAGTTCCGAGTGAGGAGATATTGAAAATCTAGCAAATCGGTCAAAATTCAAAGGGGTACTATCACAGAAAATAGTTAGTTTGGGGTCCAAAAATAGTTATGACCAAAATATTACTACGTTCTTATACGTCGAGTGAGAATTAGAATGCAATTAATTTCATCGACAATGAAGTTCCGATTGAGGAGATATTGAAAATCTCGCAAATCGGTCAAAACTCAAAGGGGGACCATCACAAAAAATAGGTTGTTTGGGGTCCAAAAATAGTTATGGCCGAAACATTACTACTTTATTATACATCGAGTAAGAATTAGAATGAAATTAATTTCATCGAAAATGAAGTTCCGAGTGAGGAGATATTGAAAATCTCGCAAATCGGTCAAAACTCAAACGGGTAACATCACAGAAAATAGGTAGTTTGGGGTCCAAAAATAGTTATGACTGGTACATTACTACATTCTTATACGTCGAGTAAGAATCAGAATGAAATTAATTTCCTCGAAAATGAAGTTCCGAGTGAGGAGATATTGAAAATCTTGTAAATCGGTCAAAACTCAATGGGGTACTATCACAAAGAATAAGTGGTTTGGGGTCCAAAAATAGTTATGACCGAAAAATTAGTACTTTATTATACGTTGAGTAAGCATTAGAATGAAATTAATTTCATCGAAAATGAAGTTCCGATTGAGGAGATATTGAAAATCTCGCAAATCGGTCAAAACTCAAAGGGGTACCATCACAAAACATAGGTAGTTTGGGGTCCAAATATAGTTATGACCGGAACATTACTACGTTTTTATACGTCGAGTAAGAATTAGAATGAAATAAATTTCATCATAAATGAAGTTTCGATTAAGGAGATATTGAAAATCAAGCAAATCGGTCAAAACTCAAAGGGGTCTATCACAGAAAATAGTTAGTTTGGGGTCCAAAAATAGTTATGACCGAAATATTACTACGTTCTTATACGTCGAGTAAGAATTAAAATGAAATTAATTTCATCGAAAATGAAGTTCCGAGTGAGGAGATATTGAAAATCTAGCAAATCGGTCAAAACTCAAAGGGGTACCATCACAAAAAATAGGTAGTATTGGATCAAAAAATAGGTATGACCGGAACATTACTACGTTCTTATACGTAGAGTAAGAATGACAATGAAATTAATTTCAACGAAAATGAAGTTCCGAGTGAGGAGATATTGAAAATCTCGCAAATCGGTCAAAACTCAAACGGGTAACATCACAGAAAATAGGTAGTTTGGGGTCCAAAAATAGTTATGACTGGTACATTACTACATTCTTATACGTCGAGTAAGAATGACAATGAAATTAATTTCATCGAAAATGAAGTTCCGAGTGAGGAGATATTGAAAATCTAGCAAATCGGTCAAAATTCAAAGGGGTACTATCACAGAAAATAGTTAGTTTGGGGTCCAAAAATAGTTATGACCAAAATATTACTACGTTCTTATACGTCGAGTGAGAATTAGAATGCAATTAATTTCATCGACAATGAAGTTCCGATTGAGGAGATATTGAAAATCTCGCAAATCGGTCAAAACTCAAAGGGGGACCATCACAAAAAATAGATTGTTTGGGGTCCAAAAATAGTTATGGCCGAAACATTACTACTTTATTATACATCGAGTAAGAATTAGAATGAAATTAATTTCATCGAAAATGAAGTTCCGAGTGAGGAGATATTGAAAATCTAACAAATCGGTCAAAACTCAAAAGGGTACCATCACAGAAAATATGTAGTTTCGGGTCCAAAAATAGTTATGACCGGAACATTACTACGTTCTTATACGTAGAGTAAGAATGACAATGAAATTAATTTCATCGAAAATGAAGTTCCGAGTGAGGAGATATTGAAAATCTCGCAAATCGGTCAAAACTCAAAGGGGTACCTTCTCAGAAAATAGGTCGTTTGGGGTCCAAAAATAGTTATGACCGAAACATTACTACGCTCTTATACGTCGAGTAAGAATTAGAATGAAATTAATTTCATCGAAAATGAAGTTCAGATTGAGTTGATATTGAAAATCTCGCAAATCGGTCAAAACTCAAAAGGGTACTATCACAGAAAATAGTTAGTTTGGGGTCCAAAAATAGTTATGACCGAAATATTACTACGTTCTTATACGTCGAGTAAGAATTAGAATGAAATTAATTTCATCGAAAATGAAGTTCCGAGTGAGGAGATATTGAAAATCTAGCAAATCGGTCAAAACTCAAAGGGGTACCATCACAAAAAATAGGTAGTTTTGGATCAAAAAATAGGTATGACCAGAACATTACTACGTTCTTATACGTAGAGTAAGAATGACAATGAAATTAATTTCAACGAAAATGAAGTTCCGAGTGAGGAGATATTGAAAATCTCGCAAATCGGTCAAAACTCAAAGGGGTACCATCACAAAAAATAGGTAGTTTGGGGTCCAAAAATAGTTATGACCGAAACATTACTACTTTATTATACGTCGAGTAAAATTTAGAATGAACTAACTTTCATCATAAATGAAGTTTTGAGTAAGGAGATTGAAAATCAAGCAAATCGGTCAAAACTCAAAGGGGTACCATAACAGAAAATAGGTAGTTTGGGGTCCAAAAATAGTAATGACCGAAATATTACTACGTTCATATACGTCGAGTAAGAATTAGAATGAAATTAATTTCATCGAAAATGATGTTCCGAGTGAGGAGATATTGAAAATCTAACAAATCGGTCAAAACTCAAAGGGGTACCATCACAGAAAATATGTAGTTTCGGGTCTAAAAATAGATATGACCAGAACATTACTACGTTCTTATATGTCGAGTAAGAATGAGAATGAAATTAATTTCATCGAAAATGAAGTTCCGAGTGAGGAGATATTGAAAATCTTGTGAATCGGTCAAAACTCAATGGTGTACTATCACAAAAAATAAGTTGTTTGGGGTCTAAAAATAGTTATGACCGAAACATTACTACTTTATTATAGGCTGAGTAAGAATTAGAATGAAATAAATTTCATCATAAATGAAGTTTCGAGTAAGGAGATATTGAAAATCAAGCAAATCGGTCAAAAATCAAAGGGGTACCATCACAGAAAATAGGTAGTTTGTGGTCCAAAAATAGTTATGACCGGAACATTACTACATTCTTATACGTCGAGTAAGAGTGACAATGAAATTAATTTCATCGAAAATGAAGTTCCGAGTGAGGAGATACTGAAAATCTACCAAATCGGTCAAAACTCAAAGGGGTCTATCACAGAAAATAGTTAGTTTGGGGTCCAAAAATAGTTATGACCGAAATATTACTACATTCTTATACGTCGAGTAAGAATTAAAATGAAATTAATTTCATCGAAAATGAAGTTCCGAGTGAGGAGATATTGAAAATTTAGCAAATCGGTCAAAACTCAAAGGGGTGCCATCACAGAAAAGAGGTAGTTTCGGATCCAAAAATAGTTATGACCGGAACATTACTACGTTCTTATACGTCGAGTAAGAATGACAATGAAATTAATTTCATCGAAAATGAAGTTCCGAGTGAGGAGAAAATTAAAATCTAGCAAATCGGTCAAAACTCAAAGGACCATCACAGAAAATAGGTAGTTTGTGGTCAAAAGTAGTTATGACCGAAACATTACTACGTTCTTATACATCGAGTAAGAATTAGAATGAAATTAATTTCATCGAAAATGAAGTTCCGAGTGAGGAGATATTGAAAATCTAGCAATTCGGTTAAAACTCAAAGGGGTACCATCATAGAAAATAGGTAGTTTGGGGTCCAAAAATAGTTATGACCGGAACATTACTACTTTCTTATACATCGAGTAAGAATCAGAATGAAATTAATTTCCTCGAAAATGAAGTTCCGAGTGAGGAGATATTGAAAATCTCGCAAATCGGTCAAAACTCAAAGGGGTACTATCACAAAGAATAAGTGGTTTGGGGTCCAAAAATAGTTATGACCGAAAAATTAGTACTTTATTATACGTTGAGTAAGCATTAGAATGAAATTAATTTCATCGAAAATGAAGTTCCGATTGAGGAGATATTGAAAATCTCGCAAATCGGTCAAAACTCAAAGGGGTACCATCACAAAACATAGGTAGTTTGGGGTCCAAATATAGTTATGACCGGAACATTACTACGTTTTTATACGTCGAGTAAGAATTAGAATGAAATAAATTTCATCATAAATGAAGTTTCGATTAAGGAGATATTGAAAATCAAGCAAATCGGTCAAAACTCAAAGGGGTACATACACCATCACAGAAAATAGGTAGTTTGGGGTCCAAAAATAGTTATGACTAGAACATTACTACATTATTATACGTAGAGTAAGAATGACAATGAAATTAATTTAATCGAAAATGAAGTTCCGAGTGAGGAGATATTGAAAATCTCGCAAATCGGTCAAAATTCAAAGGGGTACCATCACAAAAAATAGGTTGTTTGGGGTCCAAAAATAGTTATGGCCGAAACATTACTACTTTCTTATACATCGAGTAAGAATTAAAATGAAATTAATTTCATCGAAAATGATGTTCCGAGTGAGGAGATATTGAAAATCTAACAAATCGGTCAAAACTCAAAGGGGTAACATCACAGAAAATATGTAGTTTCGGGTCCAAAAATAGATATGACCAGAACATTACTACGTTCTTATATGTAGAGTAAGAATGAGAATGAAATTAATTTCATCGAAAATGAAGTTCCGAGTGAGGAGATATTGAAAATCTTGTAAATCGGTCAAAACTCAATGGGGTACTATCACAAAAAATAAGTGGTTTGGGGTCTAAAAATAGTTATGACCGAAACATTAGTACTTTATTATACGTCGAGTAAGAATTAGAATGAAATAAATTTCATCATAAACGAAGTTTCGAGTAAGGAGATATTGAAAATCAAGTAAATCGGTCAAAACTCAAAGGGGTACCATCACAGAAAATATCTAGTTTCGGGTCCAAAAATAGTTATGACCAGAACATTACTACGTTCTTATATGTCGAATAAGAATGACAATGAAATTAATTTCATCGAAAATGAAGTTCCGAGTGAGGAGATATTGAAAATCTCGCAAATCGGTCAAAAGTCAAAGGGGTACCATCACAGAAAATAGGTAGTTTGGGGTCCAAAAATAGTTATGACCGAAACATTACTACGTTGGTATACGTCGAGTAAGAATTAGAATGAAATAAATTTCATCGATAATGAAGTTTCGAGTGAGGAGATATTTAAAATCTAGCAAATCAGTCAAAACTCAAAGGGGTACCATAACAGAAAATAGGTAGTTTGGGGTCCAAAAATACTTATTACCAGAACATTACTACGTTCTTATACGTCGAGTAAGAATGAGAAAGAAATTAATTTCATCGAAAATGAAGTTCTGAGTGAGGAGATATTGAAAATCTCGCAAATCGGTCAAAACTCAAAGGGGTACCATCACATAAAATAGGTAGTTTGGGGTCCAAAAATAGTTATGGCCGAAACATTACTACGTTCTTATACGTCGAGTAAGAATTAGAATGAAATTAATTTCATCGAAAATGAAGTTCAGATTGAGGAGATATTGAAAATCTCGCAAATCGGTCATAACTCAAAGGGGTACCATCACAAAAAATAGGTTGTTTCGGGTCCAAAAATAGTTATGGCCGAAACATTACTACTTTCTTATACATCGAGTAAGAATTAGAATGAAATTAATTTCATCGAAAATGAAGTTCCGAGTGAGGAGATATTGAAAATCTAACAAATCGGTCAAAACTCAAAGGGGTACCATCACAGAAAATATGTAGTTTCGGGTCCAAAAATAGTTATGACCAGAACATTACTACGTTCTTATATGTCGAGTAAGAATGAGAATGAAATTAATTTCATCAAAAATGAAGTTCTGAGTGGGGAGATATTGAAATTCTTGTAAATCGGTCAAAACTCAATGGGGTACTATCAGAAAAAATAAGTGGTTTGGGGTCTAAAAATAGTTATGACCGAAACATTAGTACTTTAGTATACGTCGAGTAAGAATTAGAATGAAATAAATTTCATCATAAATGAAGTTTCGAGTAAGGAGATATTGAAAATCAAGCAAATCGGTCAAAACTCAAAGGGGTAAAATCACAGAAAACAGGTGGTTTGGGGGTCCAAAATAGTTATGACTGAAACATTACTACGTTCTTATACGTCGAGTAAGAATGAGGATGAAATTAATTTCATCTAAAATGAAGTTCTGAGTGAGGAGATATTGAAAATCTAGCAAATAAGTCAAAACTCAAAGGGATACCATCACAGAAAAGAGTTAGTTTGGGGTCCAAAAATAGTTATGACCGAAATATTACTACGTTCTTATACGTCGAGTAAGAATTAGAATGAAATTAATTTCATCGAAAATGAAGTTCCGAATGAGGAGATATTGAAAATCTAGCAAATCGGCCAAAACTCAAAGGGGTACCATCACAGAAAATAGGTAGTTTGGGGTCTAAAAATAGTTATGACCGAAGCATTACTACGTTCTTATACGTCGAGTAAGAATGAAAATGAAATTAATTTCATCGAAAATGAAGTTTCGAGTGAGGAGATATTGAAAATCTAGAATATTAGTCAAAACTCAAAGGGGTGCCATCACAGAAAAGAGGTAGTTTCGGATCCAAAAATAGTTATAACCGGAACATTACTACGTTCTTATACGTCGAGTAAGAATGACAATGAAATTAATTTCATCGAAAATGAAGTTCCGAGTGAGGAGAAAATTAAAATCTAGCAAATCGGTCAAAACTCAAAGGACCATCACAGAAAATAGGTAGTTTGTGGTCAAAAGTAGTTATGACCGAAACATTACTACGTTCTTATACATCGAGTAAGAATTAGAATGAAATTAATTTCATCGAAAATGAAGTTCCGAGTGAGGAGATATTGAAAATCTTGTAAATCGGTCAAAACTCAAAGGGGTACCATCCCAGAAAATAGGTAGTTTCGGGTCCAAAAATATAAATCGGTCAAAACTCAAAGGGGTACGATCACATAAAATAGGTAGTTTGGGGACCAAAAATAGTTATGACCGAAAAATTACTACGTTCTTATACGTTGAGTAAGAATTAGAATGAAATAAATTTCATCGAAAATGAAGTTCCGGGTGAGGAGATATTGAAAATCTAGCAAATCGGTCAAAACTCATAGGGTTACCATAACAGAAAATAGGTAGTTTAGGGTCCAAAAATAGTTAATTTGAAATTTGTTGATGATTTGTTTGTGCAGATCCTTTTGTTGCATTGGCACTGTAGTCCAAGACCATAAGCTCGGACAGGTATAATAAATCCCCTCAGCTTGGTTGTTATGTTCTTGATTGGATAGAGGCTTATTGTGTTCCTGCTATCTCATTAAGCTACAATGACTCTGTAAACATTATCCCAACATTTCATTCATGATTTTCAGGTTATTCAACTTCAAGGTGTTCAGAGGAAAAATGTTGGTGATTTTGAATGTGATGACACACTGGATGACACTTAACGAAGCTAGCAAAATGACATTGTTAATGCGTTGTGCCGCATTTAACATGCCATTTTGAACTCGAATTTAGAGAATTCATTATATATTTATTTATTAAAAAGTTGTTGCTTGTGAAACTTAGTTTCTACTTGAAATACGTTTGCCCATTAAGTCTTTACTGGAAGTTTGTGAACTTTGTATGTCATTTGTCAGTAACCTTTGTCTGTAACTGAAGTATGAAGAACATTATGTCGTTTACAAAAGTTGTGACTTATGTTTGTAGAGAAGTTGTTAAATGACATTTTATTTTCTCTTAAATGTTATCAAACAGTTACTTTAGTTTGAACATTTTGTTAACTAACTGTTACTACATCATAATCCATACACGTAAAAGGGGGTAAAATCGTCTTTAAGTTAGGTCATGTGACTTCCTTTTGACAGTCAGACGGAAATATGTGACGAAAACTTAACGGAATAACTGTTCAGTCACATCCTCAAACTTAAGTAACTGTTCAGTCAAATAAAAAAAATATGAGTAACATTTTATTAACACAAATATAAGTAATATTAAGGTAGTTAACCCTTTTTTTTTTTTTTTTTTTTAAAAAAAAAAAAAAAAGTATGCGAGCTGAGAAAGCGTTGTTGCAGACTTGCAGTTGTTGATGATGCCATCACGTTATTCCACAATCAGCGCTACCTAAATTAATGAAATCGAAACCTGAAAAGGCCGAAGCTTTGAGCTCGACCTTGCCTTTAGGAATTGAAATTTGCGATGAATGGCCTCTCTTTACTTATGAGGGCCGAGGGGGGAGGTTGGGTTCCAGAAATGAGGTTAAAGTGGAGAATGGAGTACGTCAGCTCCGTCGTCAGCTTTCCAGTGCTTGGAGAGGTGGGAAAGCTGAGTTGACGCGGGAGCCTAAGCCTGTTCAGCTTCTAGACGGGTCACACCGAGGCATGTATTCTCCGACATCAAGTTCACGGGCCAATACAAGGCCCATAAAACCATCGATGCCATTTTCAGTGTCCTCTTCTGTCTGGTGGACCGGTGGTAGAAGAAATAAAGAAACAGAAAACAAAGGCTGAGGGGGAGAGGAGGTAGGATGGTGGAAGAAATGGCGCGACTTCTTCTCCAACATTTGAAACCCTAAACTTAACTATCATCTTTCCTTCGTATTCTCTTCGTCTGTATTGTATTGCGCCCAGCGTAACTAAAGTAAGAATCAGCCATAGAAATGGCGTTCTTCTATCGCTCAGCTAGTCAGGCCATCCGTCTTCAAGCACCCGGAAGATTGTGCTTCTCCTCGCGCCTTTCTCCTCCCTGTCAGGTATATTACTGTTCTTAGTTCAACTAACACTGAATTTAAGTAATTGTACCTTGCTTGTCAGAAATCCATTCCTTTCTGGATGCTTCGTTGTTGTTAGTTGCAGACAGTATCCTCACTTTTACTATTCACCACTGTAGTACGTTAGATTCTAGTATTTAATCTGATATACTAGCTACCATGCAGAAACCTGCACTATCGGAACATTTTGTCCTAGGATAGAATAGAATTTAAGTAGATGTCAGTGAATTGAATTGGTGCTTCAATTTATTCAGATAAAAACCCTTTTTTTTGTGCCAAAAAACTCGCCTCTTGATCTGGTAGAGGACAATCGGTGCTACTGCTGGTCTGTAACATATGTCTTGTTCATCTGCACTGCTCGGTTGATTGGTGACATTCTCTTACTATAACAGAACAGAAGGAGTGCAACTTCCATCTTCAGTGCGCACACAAGTTCTTTCTCCACTATAGGTCAGGGAACTACTCCTTATGTATATGTACTTCATATGCATCTATACCTTGTAATGACCATTTAAACTTCACGCATCAGGATCTGGACCTTTACTTTCTGCTTTTCTCAATCTCTAGCACTAACGGAACATATTTGTTGGAAGTAACTGTTCCATTTCATGAATCAACAGAGATTTTTCATCGACCTGGATTTAATATTTTTGTCTTTCTTCATTATGTATACAGCCCAGGAGTCGGAGTTTGAGTATGATGGACTGTGCGATGAAGCTAAGACCCATGAGAAAGAGAATGCTTTGCGTGAGGCAATTTTACACCTTGCGGGCGATTTTGGGAAAGAGTCGATGTTGTCTTTGTGTAGGTTTTTCTGCTCAAGGCGTGAACCAGTAATATCTACTGGATCTTTGAAGCTTGATTTAGCTCTTGGTATTGGAGGACTGCCAAAGGTAAGAACTTGCACTTGTATAAGATGGAAAATGTCAAGAACACCTGTGTTCATGTGGCTCTTCTCGTGCATTTATTTTTTTAGTGATCACATCAAATGTATTGTTGCACAAGTCTGCGGTTGATGTCATTATTATCAACCACTCCGAAGTAATAACAATATGTCAAGCATCCATTATTATAACATGATTTAAGAAGAACAAAATTATTCCGGAACAACAACTGTCATTCTGATGTATAAACAAGAAGTTTAATTTTTAATTCACTTTCCAGGGTAGAATTGTTGAAATTTATGGGCAAGAGGCATCCGGCAAGACTACTCTGGCCCTTCATATAATTAAAGAGGCTCAAAAGCTTGGAGGCATGTAATTTCTTGTCTCTCTATGAGTCCATCTCTATGTTCAGTTATGTTCTCTATCATGGTCTTATTGTACAAACTGAGTTATCATTACATCTACATTAACCTTAGTTCCTCAATTTTTATTTCTTAATCAGGGCGTTGTGCATATTTTGATGTGGAGAATGCAATGGATGCTTCACTTGCAGACTCGATGGGTGTAGACACAGAAAATCTTATTTTTTTTCGTCAAAATTCTGCTGAAAATTTGCTTAGTGCGATTGACACACTCACCAAGAGTGGCTCGATAGATGTTATCGTAGTTGATAGTGTAAGTGTTCATTCTTTTATTGCCTGCTTCAAACTTAAGCTTCATTCCCTTCTGGTAGCCCCATGGCTACGTATGGCTTGGATTATATTCACGTGCCATAGTATATCTTAGTATTTAGATAAATGTATCTCTAACCTTCTAATGAGAACGTCAAAGATCATACACCACACGTTAATCTTCTCTTCGGTTTGTTGAAATTAAAATTTCTCCGAGTTCTTTCCTTCCTTGTCTAATTCTATTCTTCTGCATATTTGCAGGTTGCTGCGCTTGTTCCCCAGCAAGAAATCGACGATCCTGTAGGCAGTTCTGATAAAGATACACAATCAAGGATCATGACCCAGTCTCTTCGGAGAATTCACCATTCCCTTTCACATTCTAAAACTCTCCTTGTTTTTGTGAATCAGGTTCGTCAGGAGAAACTCCATAATGCAGAGTGTCTCTTTAAACAAACAGGAAGATCAACAGTTCAAAGGTTCTCACTTCTATCCCTCATTCATTTCACTTTCAGGTTAGGTTCAACCCCAAAACTGGTAAGACTTCTGGACATTTTGAAGAGACTACTTGTGGTGGAAATGCGTTGAGATTTTATGCAGCTGTTCGTCTGAGACTTGCAAGGAGAGAGCTACTGAAAACCAATGACAAGGTAAAGCTGTCCGTTATGTTTCTTTGTTGCATATCAAAATAAGTAAATATGAGATGAATACTTTTTTTGAAAATGCTACAATGCGTGAAGTTTAGCATAGAAGTGCAAATAGTTACATTTGCTGTACAGGAAAAGATTGATTGCCCTTTTCCTATTTTCTCAGGCAGTTGGTCTTAGTATATCTGTGCAAGTTGTTAAAAACAAATTGTCACCAATAACAAAGAAGGCAGATTTGGGAATCCGTTTTGGTCTGGGTTTTGACACACCGTCTGAGATCTTTGAATTGGCATGCGAGCACGGAGTCATTCTCAAAGAAGGAAGCGTTTACAACATTGAAGGGAAAGTTTTTTGTGATAAATATGAAGCCCAAAGACATCTGTCTGAGAACGAAATTGTTCTTGACAAGATCACAAAATATTTAAGGGATGGCCTTTTCGAAAGCTGAGATGATGATCGGTGATGGTTGGTTGATCTTGATCTGGTTACAAATTCTTGGTGGGTCTGAATCTAAAATGGCTGCACATCAAGTAAAAGCTGCATCTTTACCAGACAGCTATGTAAGGTTAAATGATGCGCCATTTTTCATTGCCTCTCTCCCCGTGTGATCCTGCACTGATTCTGTCCTGCCAGTGTATTCTTGAGTTGAGATTGCTTGTGGGTGTAGGTTGTGTTACTTTTGTGTGTATCATGTGTAAATGTTGATGGATCGGGTGCTAAGTTTAGTTTATGTAGGATGGCAATGGAATGATGTGTCTGTCTTTGGATTTTTGCATTACAATCGAACACTCCCTTCTCAAACAAACAGGGACAAGAACATACACTAGACCAGACCAGACAAATGGTCCTAACTAACATAGCTGATCGCACAAGAATATAAAACGTTCTGCAATTAGGTTTCTGTGTCTCTATATACTAGAGAAGTGTATTTGCAAATAACCAGGGCTTGATAAGTAAAAAATGTGTTATTTACGTCTGACAAGATTGTGGTCCGAGATGGGAGCCAGGTTAATTGGAACTTGTTGGATGCATTGGAGAATTTGGGTGGTGGGTCGATCGAGTTTATCGTGACTGAAACAGGGTGGCCTACTGGTGGAGGCAGTGCGGACACGACGGTTGAGAATGCTCAGACGTATGATCAGAACTTGGTATGGCACGTAAATAATAACGGGACGCTGAAGAGACCGAATTATCTCATCAAATCTTATATATTTGCCATGTTTGAAGAATATCAGAAGAAGACTAATCTAATAGGAATAACAATCTTCAAGGAAAAAAAATATCCCCTTCTGCCCTCTCCTCTCAGGCTCTCCTCGCCACCGCATGTTTCCCCCGGTCAACGTTGGCTTATACGTGTTGAAGTGTCTTGCTGCATAGCATAGCATAGCACTCCACTCCTAAGATGATTTAAGGATCTGAGCTTCTGCACACCTTTCATCACCCACACCTCCTCTTCAGGCAATAATGAAAGGCTGCGTCTCCAAGAAATGGAAGTTCTTACAGCTTCTAGTGTCTATCATACTGTTGTCTCTTCCACTACACTCTTCTGCATTACTTTACAATATCACTTCCTCAAATCCTCTTTTTCCAAACGAAACACTCGCCTCCTCAAACCACACCTTCGAGCTCGGCTTCTTTCAACCCAACGCTACTTCAGACAATCAGTTCATTGGATTATGGTTCACGAATGATATGTCCGAAGATCCAGTCAAAATCCTGTGGGTAGCCAATAGGGACTCACCGCTTCCGTATTCAGACCGATCCGCGGCCTTATCAATCGCAACTGACGGAAACTTAAAGCTTCTCAATAAAGACAAAATCGTTATTTGGTCAACCAATGTGTCTGGAGCGGGAAACAACATCTCGTCGTACGCAATTCTATTAGATAGTGGAAACCTAGTTTTGGTAGATGGGAGTTCGGGAAACACTCTATGGGAGAGCTTCGGTGAGCCGAGCGATAGTCTTTTGCAGACTATGAAGCTGGGAATCAATGTCTTGACGAGCAAGAAACAATACTTGACTTCATGGGCAAGCGAAACTGATCCATCGCTTGGGAAATTTGTTGCGGGAATCACGTCAACAACTCCTCCACAGTGCTACATCTGGGTTAACGGAACGGGGGCTCCGTATTGGAGAAGCGGAGTTTGGAATAAGATCACATTTAACGGAATTCCAACTACCTTAACTTATGCAAGCAACATCCTTGTGCAACAAGACATCCAACAAGAGACGACGTATCTATCAATCAAGAGCCAAAACATCTCTTTGACACCGTACTTGACACTTTTGCCAAACGGGTCAATTAGGTTCATGAATTCGGACGATAATGGGAAACAATGGATGATTCACTGGGAAGCACCGCTCAATCTCTGTGAAATATATGGGACTTGCGGTCCGTTTGGGGTTTGCAATGCAGAGATGAAACCGATCTGCAGTTGCTTAAAAGGGTTTGAGCCAAACTCAACGGAGGAGTGGAGTAGAGGGAACTGGACTCAAGGGTGCGTGAGGAAGAACGAGCGGAATTGCAGGAAAAACGCGACATCATCGAAAGATATGTTTCTGAAAATGAGTCATATGAAGCTCCCGGATTTTGCAAACTATGAAGCGAGTGTGGGGCAGACTGAAGAATGCTTAACTTGGTGCCTAAGCAAATGTTCTTGTTTGGGTTATGCTTATGTGGATACGATCGGGTGTATGATCTGGACGAACGATCTTGTCGATATTCAACAATACTCCCGGTCCGGGGAAGACTTCTTTCTTCGAGTCTCAAAGCAAAAAAATGTTCTTTTTCCCACCCTTGCTTCCATTTCAAGCATCCTTCTCCTCGGAGCAGCAATCTGTGCTCTATACTGGCATCGCTCCAAGCAAAAACGCGTCAATATGCAAGTTCAAAAACTTAAAGGTTAGGTTTTATCTCAATTCAACCACATTAAAAAAAGTACGATATATAATGATGTCGTTTACTAAAAATTAGCCGGCACCACAGGCGGTAGGGAACCGGGAATGATGAACAGTTCCTGGAAAGACCAGTTGAAGAGCGAAGATGGACACGACCTACCGATTTTTGATTTCATTAGCATATTAGTTGCTACAAATAACTTCAGCAGTGATAACCGACTTGGACAAGGCGGTTTTGGTCCTGTTTATAAGGTAACTATAAAGAATCAGCTGCATGATCTTCTTCTATTGCATGCCCAAGTGCTAACCGTGAAGGTACAATGTAGGGAAAGTTACAGGATGGGAAAGATATAGCAGTGAAAAGACTTTCTAGTAACTCGGGGCAGGGAATCGAAGAGTTCAAGAACGAGATCTCATTAATCTCAAAGCTTCAACATCGAAATCTGGTTAGGCTTGTCGGTTGCTGCATCGAGGAGGAGGAGAAGATTTTGATCTATGAGTACTTGCCCAACAAAAGCTTGGATACTTTTCTTTTTGGTATGCAGTGTCTAACTTATCATGATAATTCAAAATGTGGTATTGAATATTTTGTTCATATTCCATAATCCATATGCTATGTAGATCCTATCAAGAAAAAAGAGCTCAACTGGGATAAGCGATTTCAGATAATTCATGGTATAGCAAGAGGACTTCTGTATCTTCACCGAGACTCCAACCTAAGGGTCATCCATCGAGACCTAAAGGCAAGCAACATCCTCCTTGATGGAAATCTCAACCCTAAAATTTCCGACTTTGGGTTGGCACGCATGTTTCAGGGCACAATTGATATTGTCAACACTCGAAAAGTTGCAGGAACATTGTAAGTACTCCACCTCTCAACTATCTTGTTAGTTAGAAGCATCAATAGTGGATGAGTGAGTCTCTACATTGTTCTCTACAGGGGATACATGGCTCCTGAATATGTTATAGGTGGGATATTCTCTGAGAAGTTGGATGTCTACAGCTTTGGGGTGCTATTATTAGAGGTTGTTAGCAGTAAGAAGAACACGAGCTTCCGTCATAACGATGAACATCTTAATCTTGTTTCCTATGTAAGTTAGCAATCTTATTATGCATCTCGATATCATAAAATTTGACTGCAGACTAATGAAATCGTGTATCATATCTAGACATGGGAATTATGGAGAAAAAGCAGAGGACTTGACCTGTTAGATGGGGAACAACTTGAATCTTCTTGCTTGGCAGAAGTTGAGAAATGCATCCAAATCGGGCTCATGTGTGTTCAGGATCAACCGGCAGATAGGCCTCTTATGTCTTCTGTGATTCAGATGTTAAGTGGGGAGGTGGATCTTCCTGAACCAAGAGAACCTGCATTTACCTTCCAAATGACGTCGATGATCGGAACTACGCCAAGATTATCGACAGCTGGGGTTGTTAGTTATTCTGACATTCAAGGAAGGTAGATTACTAGACATCCAGAACCAAAGGTAAGTCACAAAGTAATATAAAGTGCTATCTGGATGTCTACTGTAGACAATTTTCATCTTAAAAATGACAGAGAATGAACATATTTACTTTCATTAATTTACCGATTCTGATTCGGCTTGTTGTGGAAGCTCACTAGGGACTCAAGATAACATGCCCATTCTCCATCCTTCTCCATGACTTGACGGGGAAAGGCTGTTGACTAATCTCAATGATTCTGGATCCTCTATCCCAATTGCCATAGCCACCATACCCGGTATGTCTAGCAAAGCAAAGCTACAGATTTTTGTATGGGCAGCACCATTCCAAGCCAGCAAATACTGCATAAACTCATAAACAACACAATCCAAATTGTGATCGTTTTTATGTACCTTTACAGACGACGGCCTAATTTCTAGAAGTTCCATTATTTCGAATTCAGCTTCTCGAGAAGTAAGCTGGATCCTGTTGGTGATATTGCTTTGTTTCAGTACAAACTTGCATTTGCAACTGCAATACTATTTTCTTCAGGGTGTGAGAGAGAGAGAGAGCTCAACTATAATGAGGAACCATATAAATTTATAGATCTAACTATGGAAAAGAAGGTACTTATCCTGATATCGTTTCGAACAGTATTCTAACAGCTAAGATGTGTTATAAATGAATTACCAGTGGATATCAACAACTGATACAATACACAATTTTACAAGAACATCAATCGATTTATCAATAAAATTGAAGCTTTCTATCGATTGATTGATGGTTTGGAGAAGGTGGGTGGTGGACCGATCGAGTTTATCGTGACTGAAACAGGATTGCCTACTGGTGGAAGTGTGGACACGATGGTTGAGAATGCCCTGACGTATAATCAGAACTTGATATGGCACGTAAATAATAATGGGACGCTGAAGAGGCCGAATTATCTCATCAAATCTTATATATATATTTGCCATGTTTGAAGAATATCAGAAGAAGACTAATCTAATAAGAATAACAATCTTCAAGGAAAAAAAAATATCTCCTTCTGCCCTCTCCTCTCCTCACCACCACATGTTTCCCCCGGTCAACGTTGGATGGCTTGTACGCGTTGACGTGTTGCTGCATATCATAGCATAACATTCAACTCCTAAGATGATTTAAGGATCTGAGCTTCTGCACACCTTTCATCATCCACCTCTCCTCTTCAAGCACTAATGAAAGTCTGCGTCTCCAAGAAATGGAAGTTCTTACAGCTTCTAGTGTCTATCATACTGCTGTTTCTTCCATTACACTCTTCTGCATTACTTTACAATATCACCTCCTCAAAACCTCTCTTTCCAAACGAAACACTCGCCTCCTCAAACCACACCTTCGAGCTCGGCTTCTTTCAACCCAACGCTACTTCAGACAATCAGTTCATTGGATTATGGTTCACGAATGATATGTCCGAAGATCCAGTCAAAATCCTGTGGGTAGCCAATAGGGACTCACCGCTTCCGTATTCAGACCGATCCGCGGCCTTATTAATCGCAACTGACGGAAACTTAAAGCTTCTCAATAAAGACAAAATCGTTATTTGGTCAACCAATGTGCCTGGAGCGGGAAACAACATCTCGTCGTACGCAGTTCTATTAGATAGTGGAAGCCTAGTTTTGGTAGATGGGAGTTCGGGAAACACTCTATGGGAGAGCTTCGGCGAGCCGAGCAATAGTCTTTTGCAGACTATGAAGCTGGGAATCAATGCATTGACAAGCAAGAAACAATACTTGACTTCATGGGCAAGCGAAACTGATCCATCGCTTGGGAAATTTGTGGTGGGGATCACTTCAACAACTCCTCCACAGTGCTACACCTGGGTCAACGGAACGGGGGTTCCGTATTGGAGAAGTGGAGTGTGGGATAAGACCAAATTTAACGGAATCCCAGCTATGGACTCAACATATGCAAGCAATATCCTTGTGCAACAAGACATCCAACAAGGGACGACGTATCTATCAATCAATAGCCAAATCATCTCCTTGACATCGTACTTGACACTTCTGCCAAACGGATCAATCAGAATCATGAATTCGGACGATAATGGGAAACAATGGACGATTTTCTGGGAAGCACCGCTCAATCTCTGTGAAATATATGGGACTTGCGGTCCGTTTGGGGTTTGCAATGCAGAGATGAAACCGATCTGCAGTTGCTTAGAAGGGTTTGAGCCAAACTCAACAGAGGAGTGGAGTAGAGGGAACTGGACTCGAGGGTGCACGAGGAAGAACGAGCTGAATTGCGGGAAGAACACGACATCAACAAAAGACATGTTTCTAAAAATGAGTCATGTGAAGCTCCCGGATTTTGCAATTTATGAAGCGAGTGCATACCAGGTTGGAGAATGCTTAACTTGGTGCCTAATCAACTGTTCTTGTATGGGTTATGCTTATGCGGATACGATCGGGTGCATGATCTGGACAAACGATCTTGTCGATATTCAACAATTCTCCTGGTCTGGGGAGGATTTCTTTCTTCGACTCGATCACATAGCCTCGAAGCAAGAAAATGTTCTTATTGCCACCCTTGCTTCTATTTCAAGCATCCTTCTCCTCGGAGCAGTAATCTGTGCTATATACCGGCGTCGCTCCAAGCAAAAACGCATCAATCTGCAAGTTAAAAAATATAAAGGTTAAGTTTTATCTCAATTCAACCACGTTAAAAAAGTACGATATATAATGATGTCGTTTACTAAAAATAAGCCGACACCACAGGTGGTAGGGCACCGGGAATGATGAATAGTTCCTGGAAAGACCAGTTGAAGAGCGAAGATGGACACGACCTACCGATTTTTGATTTCATTAGCATATTAGTTGCTACAAATAAGTTCAGCAGTGATAACCGACTTGGACAAGGTGGTTTTGGTCCTGTTTATAAGGTAACTATAAAGAATGAGCTGCGTGATCTTCTTCTATTGCATGCCCAAGTGCTAACCGTGAAGGTACAATGTAGGGAAAGCTACAGGATGGAAAAGATATAGCAGTGAAAAGACTTTCTAGTAACTCGGGGCAGGGAATCGAAGAGTTCAAGAACGAGATCTCATTAATCTCGAAGCTTCAACATCGAAATCTAGTTAGGCTTGTCGGTTGCTGCATCGAGGAGGAGGAGAAGATTTTGATCTATGAGTACTTGCCCAACAAAAGCTTGGATACTTTTCTTTTTGGTATGCAGTGTCTAACTTATCATGATAATTCAAAATGTGGTGTTGAATGTTTTGTTCATATTCCATAATCCATATGCTATGCAGATCCTATCAAGAAAAAAGAGCTCAACTGGGATAAGCGATTTCAGATAATTCAGGGTATTGCAAGAGGACTTCTGTATCTTCACCGAGACTCCAACCTAAGGGTCATCCATAGAGACCTAAAGGCAAGCAACATCCTCCTTGACGGAAATCTCAACCCTAAAATTTCCGACTTTGGGTTGGCACGCATGTTTCAGGGCACAATTGATATTGTCAACACTCAAAAGGTTGCGGGAACATTGTAAGTACTCCATCTCTCAACTATCTTGTTAGTTAGAAGTATTGAGTATGAGTGAGTCTCTACATTGTTCTCTACAGGGGATACATGGCTCCTGAATATGTTATAGGTGGGATATTCTCTGAGAAGTCGGATGTCTACAGCTTTGGGGTGCTATTATTAGAGGTTGTTAGCAGTAAGAAGAACACGAGCTTCCGTCATAACGAAGAACATCTTAATCTTGTTTCCTATGTAAGTTAGCAATCTTATTATGCATCTAGATATCATAAAATTTTATTGCAGACTAATGAAATCGTGTATCATATCTAGACATGGGAATTATGGAGAGAAAGCAGAGGACTTGACCTGTTAGATGGGGAACAGCTTGAACCTTCTTGCTTTGTAGAGGTTGAGAAATGCATCCAAGTCGGGCTCATGTGCGTTCAGGATCAACAGGCAGACAGGCCTCTTATGTCTTCTGTAATTCAGATGTTAAGTGGGGAGGCGGATCTTCCTGAACCAAGAGAACCTGCATTTACCTTCCAAATGACGTCGATGATCGGAACTACACCAAGATTATCGACAGCTGCGGTTGTTAGTTATTCTGACATTCAAGGAAGGTAGATTACTAGACATCCAGAACCAAAGGTAAGTCACAAAGTAATATAAAGTGCTATCTGGATGTCTACTGTAGACAATTTTCATCACCAAAAATGACAGAATGAACATATTTACTTTTATTAATTTACCGATTCTGATTCGGCTTGTTGTGGAAGCTCATTAGGGACTCAAGATAACATGCCCATTCTCCATCCTTCTCCATGACTTGATGTGGAAAGGCTGTTGACTAATCTCAATGATTCTGGATCCTCTATCCCAATTGCCATAGCCACCATACCCGGAATGCCTAGCAAAGCAAAGCTACAGATTTTTTTATGCGCAGCACCATTCCAATCCGGTCATCAGTTTCCACATTTGATCCTCTCAAATCCAACATCACCAATGTGCTTCGTAACACTGAGTATAAATTCATCAAATATAAGTCTCGAAGCAGCTAACAGCTATATCAAACAGCAAATTCTCAAACCTAGACACGAAATCGACTCGTGCGTAGTAGATGATTACAGAGAGCATCGAGAATTAAACTTACAATGTACTTCCGGAGAACATTTGATCTTCAACTTCCTGTAGATGAGTATGTTTGAAGAAGCGTTAGCTAAGGATACACCTGCAGAGATGAGTAAATTTCAAGGTCAATAGTTTGGTAAACTGAATGGTATAAATCTTTTCCATGGACGTGAGAGAGTGCAGGAGTGTAGTTCGGTTCGAGAAGCAGAAAGATGGCTGACCTAAATCAACCTATACTAATTGAAGAAACAAGTACTTCACATAGTAATATTCAGGATCCATCTGCAAGCCAAGGTCTTGTTGTTAGGTTCACCCCATGAAAATTTCAGGAATTTATTCTCATCGCAGGGTCTGTTGAGTTCAGCTTATGTGCGGGCTAATGAAAATAAGTGGATGAACAACAGGGTAGAGAGAAGTGTCTCTGACTTAAGAATCTCCAAGAGCTTCAAACTCGGTTCTCAAACTCAATAGTACCAATTGACCTAGTGGTACAAATCCTGGTATTGTGGAAATTTCACCAGCACATGCAAAATGTTAGTTAAACTTTTTTCCACGATAAGTTAGTAGTTGAATTTCTACATTAAATGATTTTGCTAGCTTTATAATGTTTTTCTTTAACTATAACGATTATATAGCATAAATAACCACCATTGCGATTGAATTATGAATAATTCAATCGCAACATTCCTATTATAAATGCATAACACGTGGATTCGGTACTATGTTCTTCTCAACGGTACGTAATACGTACTACGTATGTCTTACTTTCTGTAGGAATAATAATGTTGATCTATTCTCCTCACCGTCACATGTTGACATGATCATCCAATAAAAACAAGTTGACTTCATCATCCAATCAATCACACGTAGACTTATACGCTGGAATGGATATCGTGGGTAGGCAGCATTTGACGTTTCCTGCAGCTTTTCATTCAAATCCGAAGCTAATTGAGATATCTTGTCTTCTTCAAACCTTTCATCCCCCACCCTCCACTTCCAGCAATGAAAGGCGTCGCCTCCTATCCGGCCGTCCCTAATAACTTAAAGTTCTTGCAGCTTGTAGTGTCTACCATACTATTGTCCCTTCCACTCCACTCTTCTGCTTTAGTTTACAATATCACCTCCTTAAAACCGCTCTTTCCAAACCAAACACTAGCCTCCTCCACTCACAACTTCGAGCTTGGCTTCTTTCGACCCAACGCTACTTCAGACAATCAGTTCCTTGGATTATGGTTCACGAATGACATGTCCGAAGATCCAGTCAAAATCCTGTGGGTAGCCAATAGGGACTCACCGCTTCCGTATTCAGACCGATCCGCGGCCTTATCAATTGCAACTGACGGAAACTTAAAGCTTCTCAATGGAGACAAAATCGTTGTTTGGTCAACCAATGTGTCTGGAGCAGGACCCAATGTTGTCTCATACGTCGCACTTTCAGATAGTGGTAACCTAGCTTTGATTGATGGGAGTTCGGGAAACACTCTATGGGAGAGCTCTAGCAATCCGAGCAATACTCTTTTGCAATATATGAAGATACAAATTAATACCTTGACAGGCAAGAAACAGTACTTAACATCATGGGTAAACGACACAGATCCATCGCTTGGGAAATTTGTGGCGGGGATCACGTCGACAACTCCTCCACAGTGCTACACCTGGGTTAACGGAACGGGGGTTCCGTATTGGAGAAGCGGAGTGTGGGATAAGACCAAGTTTAACGGAATCCCAGTAATGGACTCAACATATACAAGCATCATCACTTTGCAGCAAGCCATCCAACAAGGGACGACGTATATGTCGATCAATAGCCAAAACATCTCTTTGATCCCGTACTTGACACTTCTGCCAAACGGGTCAATCAGAATCATGATTTCGGACGATAATGGAAAACAATGGGTGATTAACTGGGAAGCACCGCTCAATCTCTGTGAAGTATATGGGACTTGCGGTCCGTTTGGGGTTTGTAATGCAGAGAGGAAATCGATCTGCAGTTGCTTAAAAGGGTTTGAGCCAAACTCAACGGAGGAGTGGAGTAGAGGGAACTGGACTCGAGGGTGCGTGAGGAAGAACGAGCGGAATTGCAGGAAAAACGCGACATCATCGAAAGATATGTTTCTGAAAATGAGTCATGTGAAGCTCCCCGATTTTGCAAACTATGAAGCGAGTGTGGGGCAGACTGAAGAATGCTTAACTTGGTGCCTAAGCAAATGTTCTTGTTTGGGTTATGCTTATGTGGATACGATCGGGTGTATGATCTGGACGAACGATCTTGTCGATATTCAACAATACTCCCAGTCCGGGGAAGACTTCTTTCTTCGACTCGATCACATAGCCTCAAAGCAAAAAAATGTTCTTATTGCCACCCTTGCTTCCATTTCAAGCATCCTTCTCCTCGGACCAGCAATATGTGCTCTATACTGGCGTCGCTCCAAGCAGAAACGCGTCAATCTGCAAGTTCAAAAACTTAAAGGTTAATTTCTATCTCAATTCAACCACCTTCGAAAAGTACGATATATAATCATGTTGTTTACACAAATAAGATGGTACCTCAGGCAGCGATAGGGCATCGGAAATGATGACTAGTTCTTGGAAAGATCAGTTGAAGAGCGAAGATGGACACGACCTACCGATTTTCACCTTCAGCAGCATATTAGTTGCTACAGATAAGTTCAGCAGTGATAACCGACTTGGACAAGGTGGTTTTGGTCCTGTTTATAAGGTAATTATAAAGAATCAGCTGCATGAACTTCTTCTATTGCATGCCCAAATGCTAACCGTGAAGGTACAATGTAGGGAAAGCTACATGATGGGAAGGATATAGCAGTGAAAAGACTTTCTAGTAACTCAGGGCAGGGAATCGAAGAGTTCAAGAACGAGATCTCGTTAATCTCAAGGCTTCAACATCGAAATCTGGTTAGGCTTGTCGGTTGCTGCATCGAGGAGGAGGAGAAGATTTTGATCTATGAGTACTTGCCCAACAAAAGCTTGGATACTTTTCTTTTTGGTATGCAGTGTCTAACTTATCATGATAATTCAAAATGTGATATTGAATGTTTTGTCCATAATCCATATGCTATGTAGATCCTATCAAGAAAAAAGAGCTCAACTGGGATAAGCGATTTCAGATAATTCAGGGTATTGCAAGAGGACTTCTGTATCTTCACCGAGACTCCAACCTAAGGGTCATCCATCGAGACCTAAAGGCGAACAACATACTCCTTGACAGAAATCTCAACCCGAAAATTTCCGACTTTGGGTTGGCACGCATGTTTCAGGGCACAATTGATATTGTCAACACTCAAAAGGTTGCGGGAACATTGTAAGTACTCCATCTCTCAACTATCTTGTTAGTTAGAAGTATCGAGTATGAGTGAGTCTCTACATTGTTCTCTACAGGGGATATATGGCTCCTGAATATGTTATAGGTGGGATATTCTCTGAGAAGTCGGATGTCTACAGCTTTGGGGTGCTATTATTAGAGGTTGTTAGCAGTAAGAAGAACACGAGCTTCCGTCATAATGAAGAACATCTTAATCTTGTTTCCTATGTAAGTTAGCAATCTTATTATGCATATATGAATCATCCAGTTTTTACTGCAAACTAATGAAGTCGTGTATCGTATCTAGACATGGGAATTATGGAGAAAAAGCAGAGGACTTGACCTGTTAGATGGGGAACACCTTGAATCTTCTTGCTTGGCAGAAGTTGAGAAATGCATCCAAATCGGGCTCATGTGTGTTCAGGATCAGCCGGCAGATAGGCCTCTTATGTCTTCTGTGATTCAGATGTTAAGTGGGGAGGCGGATCTTTCTCTACCAAAAGAACCTGCATTTACCTTCCAGATTACGTCGATGATCGGAACTGCATTAGGATTATCGACAGCTACGGTTGTTAGTTATTCTGATATCCAAGGAAGGTAGATTACTTTGTGACTTACCTATGGTGACGAAAGGTAAGTCACAAAGTAATATAAAGAACTATCTGGATGCCTATTAATCTACCCTTTCCTTGAATGTCAGAATAACTAACAACCGCAGGTTTGTCGCAAAGTAATGTAAAGAGCTATTTGGATGTCTACTGTAGACAAATTTCATCTAAAAATGACAGAATTGATTTGGTTTGTTGTGGAAGCTCGTTAGGGACTCAAGATAACCTCGTTGTGAACAATGTCCATTCTCCATCCTTATCCATGACTTGATGGTGAAAAGTTGTTGACTAATCTCAATGAATCCGGATCCTCAAGCCCAATTGCCATAGCCACCATACCCGGTAAGTAGCAAAGCAAAGCCACAGCTTTTTGTATGGCAACACCAGTCCAATCAGTGGTTGTCCAACAAATACTGCCTGCACTCACAAACAATACAATCACAGGTTATGTTTTGTCATCAATCATCTATTGAATATGAATATTAGAACACATGTATCCAGTTTGTGGTCATTTTTGCGTACCTTTACAGACGACCTTCTTTCAAGAAGTATGAATTCAGCTTCCTGAGAAGCTACAGATGGCTTGTTCACACCAAAACATGGAGCTACGCCTTCGTAAGTTTTGCTATGTCTATGCTAGAATTAAGTTATAGTATGCTGTGCAGAATGCACAATAGATTCAGATAGCACTTAAACAAGTTTCGTGTAATTATAAAGAAGAAAAAATCGAGAAGAAATTTTTAACTTTAATATACCATGAACCAGGGTTGATCTTTTCGGACTGATAGTGAAACCATTTATTTGAGTATATGATATAGCTTCAGGGTAAGAGCCACCACCAAAGTCCAAGAAGTAGAGGCACACTAGTGGGACTGAGGGATGATGAGATTTGGAGAATATAATTAGATATGTTTGGCCAAAGATCTTTAAGGCCATCGCTTTAGTATGGCAACATTCTGTTTTATGTCATTCTTCATTAGCTAGCTGCAAGCGTAAGTTGCCCTGATGCTGTACTCTCCTCTTCTGAATGAATAATAGAATAATAACAGCATAAAAAAACATCCTTTATATATCTCACTCTAAGGATTAAAAGAAGAAACAAAAACAGAAAATAATACAACATCAAGACGATCAAGATTGCATTTTATTTATATCACTCAAAATAAGATGCCGTGTTTCTAAGTGCTATCAAGTATCAAGATCAAACACCATTTTTTAGTGTAGGGCCTCACATGAAACTGAGGATTTCGCATCTGGGCACTGGACTTAGGAATTTCTTGGACGGAAAACCATTTCAATGACCAAACGAAAGGAGCGTCATCATGAATGTCCCTGGATCTTGTTGGTGATATTGCTTTGTTTCAGTACAAACTTGCATTTGCAACTGGAATATTATCTGCTGTAATAACATCCCCAAGATATACCACAAAATCTAGACATGAGGAAGAAGCTGTTACGAATTCATCAAAGATAAGTCTTGAAGCAACTAACAGCTACATCAAAGAGCAAATTCTCAAGCCTAAACACGAAGTCGACCCCTTCGTACTCAACGGATAGTAGATGATCACAGAGAAAGCAGAGAGCGTCGATAGTTTAAAAACTTACCAGGAAGTTCCTTTTCTGATGGAGTTCACATCTTGTTGCGGTTCCCAATTCATCCAGGCATCCTCTCCGAAATGGATGTCAGCGAACAAAGCCATCTTGAACGTCTCTCCTCGGCGTGGACAGGGACAGAGGTACTTTGCCGGCGATATTCGGAGATTGAAGTCTTGATGCCGATAGTCGGATCGAACGGTATGGCTCATCTAGAAGAATCAGAGGGATAAGACTGTGGAGGAGAGTAGGAGCAGCCGTAGGAAGTGGTGGCGAGCCCATGAGAGCTTCACTGCCATTGCTTAATTAATTAAGTAATCGTATATTGAATGATTGGGTTCCGTTATGAACTTATGAATTGACGTCGTATGGCGTCATTGGCAAAGGCTACAGTACAAAAAAAGCATATTTTATTACGAAAGTTCCTCTGTACTCGATTCCAGACAGTTGGCTCATATTAAGACTTGAAGGAGACACACAATTTCTGCGGTCATTATCGATCGAGAGGTAAATTGAGCGACCAGAGAGGAGAATGCCAATGGAGGTCATCCAGTAGCTGTCACCACAATTCTAGATTCCGTTTTTAGGGATTCGTTGCTGCTAAATATTCTACAGTAAGGAGGAGACGGAGACAGACGAGAGAAATTAAAACTGCTTCTGCCTCTTCAGAGAGAAAGGATGGGGGCGAGGAGAGAGGATGGGCATGAGGAAGGAGTCATGGCGACGGACTTCTTCTGGTCGTACACGGACGAGCCTCACGCCTCGCGGAGGAGACAGATCCTCTCTCAGTACCCTCAAATCAAGGAGCTTTTCGGCCCTGATCCCTGGGCTTTTCTCAAGGTACCTTTTTTCCATTTTGATTCCCGGGAATTGCTGTATTTCTGATGGGTGGATAATTTTAAATTCTTAAATCTGAGTTTAGATCTGGAAACGGATTGGTGGCCCATTAATTTGATGAATTGAGATCACGTTATCTGCAAGCTTGCATTGTGTGTTTGATGCTCTTTTTGGAAAGAAGAAGAAAATCTCCCACCATATTTCACTGATTACTAATACGTAGTACTCTGATCCACATTGATTTAAGATTTGGAGATAAACAATCTGTAGGGGTTCGTTCGTGAATTTTCAAATATTTATATTCCAGTATGGTTTTGTAATTTGTAGATTCGCTCAATCGAAAACCACAGCTTAAACGAAGTGTGTAATAATCAACATACAATGAGTCAATGACAATCTTAAAAGAAGTAATGTTAATAATGTTTGATTGTGTATAACTATAACCTCCTTGTAAAAGTTATTAGCCGATGATCCCGATATGAGGATTTGATCATTGTAGTACCTTGTATATAGAAAGTCGCAAGAGTAGATTGGTTAGCCTTCATTTGATGTATCTTGCTCTATGTAAGTAGAATTATGCTTACAATGTTAGTCCTTAAATATTCATGTTTATGTGGTTTTGGGGATTATCCTATCTTAATTTCAATGTAATCTTTACACGGTGTTGTTTAGTTACTTCTTTAGACTCTTAGATCAGTTGGCAATTCGGCTATTTGGTATTACCAGAGATGTTCAATCATTCAATTGGTGATAGCATTAGTATATCCTCTGGTGCCTAATCTATTACTTGAACTAATTTAATGCAGATAAGTGTAGTGGTGCTGCTTCAGCTCTGGACTGCGACTGCCCTCCATAGTGCTGGTTGGTTAAAAATCCTTGCAATCGCCTACTTCTTTGGCTCTTTCCTAAACCACAACCTTTTCTTGGCTATCCATGAGCTTAGTCACAATCTCGCTTTCTCCAATCCAACCCTCAACCGTTGGCTCGGCATATTTGCTAACATCCCAATCGGTGTCCCAATGTCCATAACCTTCCAAAAATACCATCTTGAACACCACCGCTACCAAGGAGTTGATGGCATGGACATGGACGTGCCAAGCAAAACCGAGGCCTTGCTTGTTAAGAATTCCTTCACAAAATCCATATGGGTGGTTCTCCAACTCTTCTTCTACGCACTTCGCCCTCTCTTCCTCAAGCCAAAGCCCCCTGGTTCTTGGGAATTCATCAACTTGACCATCCAAGTAGCCCTTGATGTGGCAGTGGTCTATTTGTATGGATGGAGATCCTTTGCATATTTGATCCTCTCCACATTTGTTGGAGGCGGTATGCACCCTATGGCCGGCCATTTTATCTCAGAGCACTATGTGTTCAACCCGAAGCAAGAGACATATTCCTACTATGGCCCGCTTAACCTGATGACGTGGCATGTGGGCTACCACAATGAACACCATGACTTCCCTAGAATTCCTGGGAATAAGCTTCACAAGGTAAAGGAGATTGCACCTGAATATTACAATGAACTTGATTCTTACCAGTCTTGGAGCCAAGTTATCTACATGTATATCATGGATTGCACGGTTGGACCGTTCAGCCGGATGAAGAGAAAACAGTCGACGGCAAAGAAATCTGAATAGCTTTACTGTTCTCTCTCTTTCTCTTGCATGTCCTCTCTTTTGTGATATTGGTCTTGCAGCAGATTTTGCAGCATGTTTTTGTGCGTATCAAGATATGGATATGATTTATGATTTAAGTTAAATTAGTTTCCATATATATAGCTCTTTCTCTTGACTGGGAAGATTTGTCATTTGCTTATTGTTTAAGTTAACATACATATTATGTGGACTGATTCGGCTGCAGTTTGTGTCAAACCCAAACCAAGGAACATGAGTCATGTTATTGAGGGTTAGGTTCAAGCCTAGATTAGGTCGGAAGCTTATTTGAGTTAGGACCCTGATAAAGGATACACTAGTCTTGGGTTGAGAGCCCTTCAGTTCAAAGGGGAACAAGTAGAAGATTTAGATCCAAACCCTCTTAATTTTTCTACTTGGAATTAATTATAATATAAAAAATAGCTGCACTCAGAATTTGTATCATACCATTAAGAGTACCAATTGTTAAATGAGTTCACTTTCAGGGTGATATAAAAATTGAAAAAATCAGCAGTACAAAGTACAAATGCCATACTTGTGAAAAATATTAGAAAGACACATGAGGATTTCTAAAATGCTTGAAAAGTATGATGTTTAGGGTACATTTACTAATAAGGTTAACTTAATTATAATAAGAAATAAATTAGATAGACCTCAAATTTGTATCGTACCATTATAAACATTTATTGTTCAATGAGATCACCTTTAATTTAAAGCATTAGAAAAAAAATGGTAAACTGTATCATACTAGAAAGACCCTAAAATTTTGAAACTTATGGGCAACAAGTCAAATATAAACAAAGTATCAGGGGCAAACTGAAGAGATAAAAAAAGGAGTGGGGCAAGTTGCGCACCCGGCCACCCCATCTCCTATCAGCCACGGCTACCGGATCGGCCAGCTGGACAAGAAGGAAAGGAAACACATTTAGCTAAGCCCTACTCGCTACTTATTCCTTCTCTGTGCCTCCCTCCCTCCCTCCCTCCGATTCTGTTGCCCTTTCTTCTCTGTCTTCGCTGTTCAAACAAGCTACAGCAAGTGGAGTGTCCACTAAAGGGGGATTTCAAGTTTCGCTACATACAAAGGGAATTAGGGAAGTCTAAGGAAGGAGTGAAGCAGACACTGCTATCGCCATTGTCAAATTGTAATTTTGAAGGATAGCTCCACCAAGAATTTTATAATTAGCAAATTGCCCAGAGTTGATGGTTTCCTCGCTTTGCCCTAATTTTTGGGTTCTGCTCTGAAATATCCTCCACTGAGCGGTTGATTGAGTAAGAGTGTTCCTACATCCCAGCACCGTCTCAGTCTCCGACAACATTAGCAGGTGAGCTCCAAAATTCATTTTGAAGCTCTGATTTTCAGTTATATCTGCTGATCTATTTTGAGGTTTATTTGCCTTTTCCATTTTTCTGTGATAGAGTCCTAGTTAAGTGTCTGAAGCTGTATAAGTCGATATGCGCATGAATGTTCAATGAAATGTTAGAATGAGTTCCTGTAGAACCCATTACGCTGTGTTGTCTAGTGTGCTCATTTGGGAGTGTGAGAAAGTAAGGGGAGCTATCGTTACAGTTTCCCAGATAAACTAAATTCAGCTGGGAAAATTCGTAGCTATGATTCATAATTCAACATTCTTGTACCCATTATTCAGTGATAATCTTCGTCAGTTTTTACCTTTTTGGCTAGGTATCATGGGTTCTGAAGAAGAACATCATGGTTCAACTTCACCTGCAGTAACTTCTACTGCAGATGGTGATAATCAAGCCCCAACATCCTCAGTTGATGTCCCGCTTCAACCTGTTCCACCAATTATTGCTCCAGCACTAGTTGTGCCTCCTCTTGCTCCAATACCTGCAGTCCCTGCTCCTGCTGTTCTCAGGCCACAAATTCCTCCCCCAGTCCGTCCTTCTGTTCTAAGACAAAAAAATGGCCAGGTTGATAAGGAGGAAGAGGATACTGCAGCTCCTGGTTCAAAAATGGATTATGAGATCTCAGAAGAGAGCAGGCAGGTCAGGGAACGTCATGAAAAGGCAATGCAAGATCTAATGATGAAGAGACGTGCTGCTGCTCTAGCAGTACCTACTAATGACAAGTCTGTGCGAGCCCGTCTTCGTCGCTTGGGGGAGCCCATGACCCTTTTTGGAGAAAGAGAGATGGAGAGGCGAGATAGGTTGCGTATGATTATGGCTAAGTTGGATGCTGATGGACAGTTGGAGAAGCTCATGAAAGCGCATGAGGAGGAAGAAGCTGCTGCTTCTACTGCAGGAGACGATATGGAAGAAGACATGCTTCAGTACCCGTTCTTCACTGAAGGCTCAAGAGCTCTTCTGGAGGCTCGGATAAATATCGCAAAATTCTCTGTTGCAAGGGCAGCTACGCGTCTTCAACGTGCAAGGCGGAAAAGGGATGATCCAGATGAGGACACTGATGCGGAAATTGACTGGGCGTTGAGGCAAGCTGGAAGTTTGGTCCTTGATTGCAGTGAGATTGGTGGATCACGGCTTCTCCAAGGATGTTCTTTCTCTCATGATGGAACTTTTCTGGCCACTTGGTACGTCTTTTTTTTCTTTTTCATATACATAAATTATAGGATATTTCAAGTGTGAAACTTACATTTCCCTCTAAATTTCACCCGCATTTTTCACATCCTTAATTATTATTATTTTTTTACAAATATGTGATTCATTAGGAAAAGATAACCTTGAAGCATGTAGTTTTGATAGGCAATGATTGTTTATTCACCCCAAAAAAGATAGGCAGTGAATGTTTTGACAAGCTTATAGTTTTGTTAAATATGGTAAGAATAGGACTCTGTATCATATGAATGAAGAGTTGTGATGTTATTTCAAATAGATTATATGTGTTAACAACTTATTATTATTTTTGTCCTTCTGCAGTTCTATGGACGGGGTGGCAAAGCTGTGGAGCATGCCTCGAGTGACAGAAGTCTCTGCATTAAAAGGACACACTGCAAGGGCAACAGATGTTGCTTTTTCTCCTACAGAAAACTGTGTGGCAACTGCCTCAGCTGATCGAACATCAAAGCTGTGGAGTACCGATGGGACTCTTTTGAGGACCTTCGAGGGACACCTGGATCGTCTTGCTCGAATTGTGTTCCATCCATCAGGGAAGTACCTAGGAACAACTAGCTTTGACAAGACATGGAGATTGTGGGATATTGAAACTGGCGAGGAGCTACTTCTTCAGGAAGGCCACAGTAGAAGTGTTTATGGAATAGCATTCCACCCAGATGGATCTTTAGCAGCATCGTGTGGTTTGGATTCTCTTGCACGTGTTTGGGACCTCCGCACTGGGAGGAGCATTCTTGCCTTGGAAGGCCATGTCAAGCCAGTGCGTCCCTTATTATTATTATCTTTTTGAGTTATATGTTTTAATCGTGTTTCACAGTATGAAGTAATCTGTTGGTCGTCTAATATTTATGTTTCAGGTTTACGGGGTCAGCTTTTCGCCCAATGGCTATCACTTAGCCACAGGTGGTGAGGACAATACATGTCGAGTATGGGACCTTAGGAAGAAAAGGTCACTCTACATAATTCCGGCGCACTCTAATCTTATTTCACAAGTGAAGTTTGAGCCCCAAGAAGGGTACTTTCTGGTGACTGCATCGTTTGATACAACAGCCAAGGTATAAATGTTCGATGACCTGTGATTCTGTTAGATACTATCTAAACTATCGGTTTGGTAGGCATCATTTCAAGATGGGTAATTTTGTTTTATATATGTAGGTTTGGTCTGCCAAAGACTTCAAGCCAGTGAAGACACTAGCTGGACATGAAGATAAAGTAACGTCCTTGGACATTGCTGGAGGTGAGTTTCATTCCCTGCTAAAAATACCAAAGCTTTTTGCTGCTGGTTTGTACTGTAGTCTGGCTGTGTTTCTAAGTTTATTTTGCTGAATTGGGATGCAGATGGAGGATATATTGCAACGGTGTCACATGACAGGACGATTAAGCTCTGGACCAGCTCTAACAGTAGTGGAAAGGAACAGATGGATGTAGATTGATTGAACTACTAGGCATTTGGACTCTGTAGTAAACTACCAAACACGACATGGAGTGGATGAGGGGGGTTTGGTAGCTCGGTTCGGGTAAATGACTTGATGCAACCCAAAAAAGTGTGTTTTTTGGTAGCTTCGTCCATTTTGATTTTGATTCTGTACACATGCAACAAGCTTGATCTCGCTGTGTTATCGTTTTTAGTTAAATTTTCTTGTGTGCTTGTTATATACTTTTTTGGATTTGAGGGACTAGGATAGGATGACTATCAGAATGTATTGGAGTGAATTAGCTCAAAATGCAGGGGGGATAAGTAATTTCATCACCATCATGTATTTTGTAGTATTTATAATATATATATATAACTAATAAAAATCAATCATTTTTTAGGAAGGATTGGAAACCTGGTTTCAGTAAGAAAATTCTATTAATGAACAAAACCCACAACACTAGCAAAAAGTATCAAGCAACTTAGAGCAACTCCCTACATACTTGGCTTGCCCTAACAAGATAGCACCTTTAGTGAAACTTTTTTTTTTTATGTCAAAGCACAAAAAAGTTGCCTATCTACCCTTTATATGGGGAAAAAGATAAGTACCCAGCCTTGAGACAAGTTTTACATTAATTATATTAGCAGTAAGCAGCAGCTCCATAATACTGTAAGGCTCCTCCCTCTTCTCTATTGTGCAAGCTGACTAACTGCACCTGTTGATGATGAGCACGGTTGCTACTGCCTTACTTCACTTGTACCATCCAGCGAGAATCCACCTCAACAGGAAGCAGAAGCAGCATCCTATTGCCTGTTATTATTCATTCACCAATAACAACAACAATAAAACATGTTTCAGTACTGTCCTTTTTTATGAATGTACATCTGTAAATGTAGAATCAACAAATAACTCTGATCTATCTGATTGGACTAATAAGACTAATGCAAAGCTTTTCCTACTTATTTATGCCAGGGTTGATGATTTTCTTAAGCTAATTAATAATTAATTCAAGAACTGAACAACTCACCTGGAAAACTAATAGAAGGATGCAAAGCGCCTTTTCCGTTTTAGGCCCAAACACTCTAAGAAAGACATTCACTAGTGTCCCGTCTTTTGTGCCAGTCAGTAGTCCAGTCTGAGGGTCAAATCTAAGGTAGGAAGGAAACAGAAATTACACTGAGTAACACCATTCACGAAATTGTCTAATTTATTTCATATACCAGCAATCAAAGTTTTTTCTTAAAGAAAAGTGTACGAAGATTACATAGGAAGTCGATGGCGTGGGCATTTGACAAAACCTGCTAGCTGGTAAGAAGTAAACAGAAGTTACTGTTTCATGAATCCCCACTATAATGCAGTAAGAGATGGAGTGAGGGAATACCTGGGGAAGTGATAGTAGAAAGTTCAAAATTTGGGGAAGGAAGAAAATTAGCAGGGTCTCACTGAAAAAGGCAAAAAGGAGATATTATAAATCAATTTTAAAGCATGAAGCTTAAGCCAATCAACAGTATTATATTCTTGCAGACTAACATTGTGGAGTCGAGAGTACACCACCACTCAAGAAAATAAAATTAAGTTGTGGTTATACTTATCTTCAAAGTACATACATGATTACATGTTCCAAGATATAGTTATAAATAGAAAGTACACTTTCATCATGCCCATAATCAACTAAACCAACACAGAAAAACGGCTTCTTCAATTAATGCATATTAGAGGAGGGGCGAAGGCATACCTATAATGGCCAAGAATCCCAACTACTGCCATAGTCATCCCAGCAAAGTACGTAAATGTATCTCCCACAAAAACTGAAGAAGGATACCTACATTGAGCACAATAGAATTAAACCATTCAGTAATTGATTTCAAGTCACCGAGCCCATCATATTATTAATATTATAAACCAGAACTTTTTGTATTACCAGTTATATGAAAGTAAACCCAGTGAAGTGGCGAGCAGAGGTTGAACAAGGTAAAGAGAAAATGCATGGGCCTGCTTGTACTCGGGATCTGTAGATGCTCCAATTTGCATAACATTATGAACCAGGATCTGCAATTTTCAGGAAAAAACAGATTACAACGACGTTGAGAGTTAACTGTTCCAAAAGACCATACTTACGGCAACTGCTATAACAACTGTTTGTCCAACTTCAAGGCCATTCAGACCAGCATGAATGTTGATAGAGTTTGTGCAAAACACAGCCAACAGTCCCATGTAAAATTTGTATAGCCATCCTGCCCATTTGGAAATATTAGATCAATATACAGAGTCGCTTTCAGGATTAGCAAGTGATAATCAAAGGTAAACAACTAATAGCTTAGATTAATTTTGGTTTTTTAAAAGGTTGCAATTGAAGCTCACCAATACTTAATGCAAAGTTTGAATAGGTTCATGTAAAATGGAACTTTCCATAACATAGTGATAGAATTCAAGTTATAACCATATACGGAAGTTATCCTTAAAAAATGTTCCGATCTTTCCTGATCTACAATAGAATTTAGGTTAGGATACAAACCTAAATCCAGAATATCCAGACCAACATATGGAACGAGGGGCTTCGGTATGATGATAGTAGTGTGCCCAGCATAGGCCATCAACAGTGGTAGGGCAGCAAATGTTGGCAGAATTAATTTTCTGCTCTCAGAATTTAAGCAAAATTGATGAGAAATTTTGGGTTATAAGTCTGAGAATCTGAAATCAAAATCAAATACATTTCTGAATATACCAAGTAGGGCCAGAGATACTTACACTCTCCAAGGTACGTCTAAGACATCATCCACGAATCCAAGCAAAATCATGAAGCAGATTGATGCTAATGCAGCATTATATTCAAGAAACCACTGAAATAATGAAAACAAACACTATTATCAAGATAAGGCAGCTAGAAGCTTTTGCTTCATTGGTAAGTTAAATATTGAACACAATATTTTGGATGTACCAAGAGAATTAACTAATAGTTCATTTACTTCAGAAGCCTCACTGCTTTTTAATTTCATTTTTTTAAGTTAGATAGATTGTGTTAGAGGAAAAGCATCTCCTCCTTTTTCGACCATTTCCAAATTATATTAGGATCTAGAAAACTACCGTGTAAAGGCCATTGCAACTTTTCTAATTTGTTTGTCATAACTTTATCATTAACTTATCATCAAAGATCTGACTCACACTGAATCATACAATCAGTAATGTCACTAATAGACAATAAGAACGTGCCTAAATTTTAATCACTGTAAAACTGCAAACAAAAAAATCTTGTTGGTTTCTTTTATTAGAAAATTATATGAAAATTGAGACTAGATAAAGAAGGGAAATATATGAAACCACAAAATAGAAAATGTTTTCCCCCAGTCCATAAAAGCAAGTTAATTTCCTTTACACTCATATAAAGAGAAGAATTGATAAGAAAAACCACATGCTTTATTTATGCAACCAGATTTTCTACCAGCTATTTCTCACTTATCACCTGCTCAAAGTGTTTAATCAGAAGATACTTACACTAGAATCTGCTGTGAAGTTGAAGTACGTCTGAAATGCGATCGCTGTTAGTAAAAAGACGATGCCAACAACAATTCCCAGGGACTCTGGCCTGCATATCACAGAAACTCATCATATAATTCAGTTAAGGAGATATTCAGATCCCACGGACACTAAATCCTTCAATTTAGTAGCAAGATGCAGAAGGGTCAAATTCAAAGAATATTAATGATCCAAATCCGATTAGGTCTCAAGTATCCAAAAATTTCCTTCTATCACGGACGACAAGCTTCAGTTAGACTTAACTCCATAATTTACTTACGATTACGAAAAATTGGAAGTTACTTACACTTTGATGGATCCCTGAGGAGTTCCCTTCTTGTTTATATCATAACCGAATAGATTGCGCCGCACTACGTATCTTGAGGCGACCGGAATCAACATGATGGTGAAGATGAAGCCAATACTGCTGAGTCCAGCATTGAAGAGAATCGACAGCTTGATGTCTTCATCGATGCTGGAGAAGAAGTAAACCCACACAAGGTACGGCACCAAAAAGCAGATTGACAGCACCCAAATGCTATTTTTCAACGGATCAATGGGAGGTTCTGCGGAGGTGGTAGTCTGTGTCGCATTGCCTACAGCCTTCGACGGCTCCTCGCTTGGAGAAGACAGCACCTTCGTGGAGGTAGTAGTAGAGGAGGACCTCTTTCTAGCTGCCATGGATATTGTCGCTCTCTGGTCGTCTCCGACAGAAGATGATCGAAGGCTTTGATTCAACTTCAATGCTGAGATGAGATCGAGACAAATTTAAGAGCACTTCAAAGATTTTCCATTAAAACGAATCAATTTCTGTTTTTTTTTTTCAAATATGACCACTCAATTTTGCAGCCAGTTATAATCCCAGACTCAACTAATTTACAATCGGTAATTTCTCTGTATATAAGGATTTTCAAACTTCTTTAGTTGCCCATAATTATCATAATGTTTTCACTTGAATTGGCTAACCTAAACGTATCTTGAATCAAGATTAATAATGTGGAATCATTAATAATATACCTAATTATAATTATGCATGTAATATAAAATTTAATTAATAAAAAAAATATTAGTATATTTTTGTAATACTTTTTTTTATAATTTTATTTTTTATGGAACTTTATATTTAAATATTTGAAAATTTAACTTATTTTATGGATTGAAAAATATTTTTTGTATAATTGAATAAAAGTAAAAGTTACTATGAGTAAAAATAAATATATTTTAATTAATATTTTCAAATTTTTTATAACAAAATTATTATATAAAAATATCAAAATTAAGTTAAAATTATTAATTAATATTATATTAGTAATAAATTATATTTATTTTTATTATTGAATTTTAAACTTTTAGTTATTTTAATAAAAACTATACTTAATCCTTATATTTAGTATTCTTATAGTGAAAATACAAGTGTAAGTATTATTAGAAAAATAATATTTTTAACATTTTGTTAAAAGCAATTCAAATATTATTTAAAACAATAATTAATATTATGTAATTGATTATTAATATTTATTTGTATCATCAACTTATGTACTTTTCAACTATTTTTATGAAAAAATACAGTTAATTTGGTATAATAGAAATATAAGTGTAATTATTATTAAAAATAAAAGCTTTACTAATTTTTTAACAAATTTTAAAATGCAATTTGTTTTTTTATTCTTTGTATTATAATAAGGTACTTGTTAGTAATTATATTAAAATAAAATACATATCACCCTGCGATTTGTTTTTACTTAATAATGTAATTTAATTTCCCTATCCCAAATAAATAGTGTTCCTATTTTAAAGTATTTCTCCTTAAATTGTTTTATTTTGCCAACCTATTTATCTTTAATTAATTAACGTCCATAATAATAAAATGTTAAAAAAGGAAAGGAAACTGAAAGACGGCAATAAACACAGCCAACGACAAAACGGCTTTCCATCGTAACATTCTCCTTCCCCTCTCCTTTCCTTCTGTTTCATCTTTCTTCTTCCTCTCCATTGCTGCTTCCGTCCATCTCTGTGGATACCATTTCATCCATCTTCATGCACATTTGATGCGAAGTCAGATCACTCTTATCTAGACACACTTCATGGCGGGTCACTACTCATCCCACAAGTCAGTCCCGTCGTCGTCGTCGTCTCCGCAGCTCTCTCAGCACGCCTTCATCTCCCGACTCCTCCTACTGCTGACTCTGCTCCCCTTGACTCTAGCGTCCTTCGCGTTTATCCTACAGTGGCGTGGAGGCTTGAACGACCCTATGACCCGGTGGTCGACGGATCGTCACGAGTTCCCCGGCATGGGCTCCACTGATCCCGTCCATTTGTCCCGTAGTTCGGGATCCGATTGCACGGATGCTCTTGGCCAGAGACGTTCTGCATCTTTTCCCTACTTCCATGGGTGGAAGTTCGAGTACGCTACGGATCTGCGGCCTAAGGTCAGTCAACTCCTTCGAGGAACAGATTCTTGAGGGAGGGAGGGAGGGAGGGAGGGAGAGATGGACCTTGTAGAGATTTAGGGGTTCAAATTGCCGCCGACTTTATCGTTCCATATAGACGCACACATGCATGAGTATGACAGCACACCATGCACATGAATCGTTTGAAATTTAATTTGTTGATGGCTCTTGATTCTCTCTGATTTTATTAGTTTTAGTTTCTTGAGTGCTTCTATTATATTTTCCTCACTCTCAAATACTGGCATCTATGGGTTTCATTGATAGCTAGTCTTTCTGGATCATAAACTGTTGGTCTGTACATTGTAGGAGGAAAATGTGCAACGTTGGAGTTACTAATACATTTAAATTGTAGAGACGCATTTTTATCTGGGGTGTCACAGTACAATGCATATGCTTAATGTGATTTTTATGGATTACTATTACATCAGTTGTCGATCTTACTATTTCGTTCGGCGGCAAAATCAGCAAACCATTACAATTATTAACTTGGATCTTTCAGTAAGTTTGACTTACTGGGATATCATTTTTCTTGATATTCAGTGAAGTGACAATCCGAGTTGTTTCAAACAAATAATGAAGCATCTTTAAGACAAAAAGTTGGTGGCATATATCCATTAATTGGTACCTAGTCAAGGTGGTTGAACCATTCAACTAATATAGTATTCACAACTATTCTCGAATAAATCATCCATTTTCTCCTTCTAAGAAGATGCGCACATGATAAAATTGTCATTCTAGGTATCTTAGGGCTTCATGGAGGCAGTACTCATTTCGGTTTAAGTGGCAAAGGAACTTCAATCAACTGTTGAGTATCCTAATGGAAAAGAAGAATTATGATCAATGGATATGCTTGTTATATTTTCATTTTTACAAGTATTCCTGATCAAACTCTTGCTGCGTGGCAGATATGCATTACATCAAGCACTTCTGCTGGCTTGGAGCAGATCCTGCCATGGATTTTCTACCATAAGTTTATTGGAGTTTCAACCTTTTTCCTTTTTGTCGAAGGGAAGGCCGCTTCTCCTAATGTGTCTAAAGTTTTGGAATCCATTCCGGTAATCAAGATCTTGAGCTTTATCGTGCAGCCAATGCATCCTGCTTCTAGTACGTTTGATGGTTGATTCATTTCAGGGTGTCAAAGTTATTTACAGGACTACGGAATTGGAGGAACAACAAAGTAAGAGGTATTTGCAGTCGTTTTCAATAATATTACAATTGTTATGATCCTTGTGCAAGTAATTGTCAATTTTTCAAATTTCTATTGTTTGGATAATCATTAAGGAATGATATCTATAACACTTGAGGCAGATACGTAGATTGAAGATATGATCTTTGGTATACAGATACATTCAGACGGTTAGCAGCCGAAAGGACAGGGATGATTTTTCTAATGTCATAGTCCAAAGTTGCATTTTTAATGGATAATAGTGTGCCTTCATTGCAAATAACTCAAGTGGCATTTTCCTGACGCATATGTAAATTGATACAAAAACATAAATTTACAATCTCCTTGACTCGTTTCGTTATGATCTTTGATATGGTAAAAAAAATGGCATTCTTTGTATTACCAGTCGCATATGGAACGAGACTTGGTTGGCAAGCTTCTTCTACAAGCCATGCAATTATGAATTATTTGTGAAGCAGTCCTTGAATATGGAAATGGCTATTGTCATGGCAAGGGTATGCTCTGAAATCTCATTTTCCCCATTCGTACTAATGTGGTTTCACTTTCATGCACTAAAATATGGGACTTATTTTCATTTCAGGATGCAGGTGTTGATTGGATCTTTCATCTTGACACAGATGAGCTTGTCTATCCAGCTGGTGCACGGGAGTATTCTTTGAGACAGTTGCTAGCAGACGTACCCATAAATGTGGATATGGTTGTGTTTCCAAATTATGTGAGTGTGTTTCGATGTTAAGACTGCAATGCTATATTTCTTTTTTTCTTCTTCTCTACATCCTATCCATAATTGTGGTTATTCAATTTTCCACTTTGTTGGTGTCAGTCAAATTTGATTTTTATTATTTATACTATATACATATATGCTGGTATAGTCACTAAACTGCTAATTGTCCAGTACTAACAAATGATGGTACTCTGACTTAATCAGGAAAGTAGTGTCGAGAGAGACAACATAAATGAGCCTTTCAGTGAGGTTAGTATCTTAAATTCCCTGCTTTCTTTCTTAGAAATGATTTTTTATGGCCGATACTATTTCCAGTCGTTTTATCTATTTCAATAATGTTAGGATAATTGCCTTGATTAACATAAAATGGCATGATGGAATGATAACACTGTGATACATGCTTTATCTCTATATGCTGAATCACATGGTTTTTGTTTGATTACATGTATAAAATGAAGTCTTGAGGTAGGTCTCTTTTGTAGTTACTCTTAAATAAATACAAATTACAATTCAAAGCAAGCATCCTCATTTGCCAGTACTGTTTCTTTTTAAGTAATTTATGGTCCTAGATTGAGAAAGTATACCCTACCACGGTAAAAAGGCCATTATTTTCCTTCTGATTCTCCATCCTTTAAGAAATGTCTTGATTCTGTAAACTTACAGGTATCTATGTTTAAAAAGAACTATGAGCATCTGGCCAAGGAAGTTTACTTCGGCAACTACAGAGAGGCAACTCGCGGCAATCCAAACTACTTTTTGACTTATGGAAATGGAAAGACTGCAGCTCGTGTTCAAGATCATCTTCGTCCCAATGGTGCTCACCGATGGCACAATTATATGAAAGCTCCAAAGTTAGTTTTGTTTATTCATTCTTCAATTCATGGTTATTTGTATGCACATAGTATTAGCTTATCATATCATATCTATATGGACAGTAGTAGTTAGTCCAAGGAAAGCTAAAAATTTAGTACATAGTTGTGACAGTATTTGTACGTGATAGTTTGATGCATAAGATCATTTGTCTTATTGTAGTGAGGTCAAAACGGATGAGGCCGCTGTTCTGCATTACACATACCCAAAATTTTCAGATTTGACCTCAAGGCGTAACCGGTGTGGCTGCAAGCCCACAAAGGAGGATGTCAAACGGTGCTTTATGTTGGAATTTGACAGAGCTGTAAGTTTATTGCTTCTATTATGATGCTCCTTTAGATCGTCACTAATGTGATCTTGCCTAGTGACTTTGTCCCTCCATTATTTATATTAGTTGTTCCACTGCTTTACTCTTGATAGTTTATTTCAAGCATGCAACTCTAAATATTATTGCCATATAAGAGATAAATTTACCCTAAGAATATATTTGATTGAAGAAAAAAGAGGACTTGTTAAAGTCGATAATTTACTCGAAGGCGACAGTTTATTCTAATTACTGTAATAGTAACTACTAGAAAATTTAAAGATGAATAAGTTATAAGAATATATATATGGTAGTTGGTAGGTTTACGACCCTAACATTCTAAAGATCAAAAGAAAAATCAGCTTCAATAAATCATTATTCACCCGAACCTCTTGTTTATTAAATTGCCAGGCTTTCATAATTGCTTCAACTGCAACCGAGGAGGAAATGCTTCGCTGGTAAGAACACTAAGATCATTACGACCATCATCGATCGTTATTATCCTTTATGTATTGATATCTGAGAATATGTGCATCATTCGTATTCATGGTGATATATGAATATCCTACTGTAGTGGTATCCTACTGTTAAAGGTTTTAAAATATCCAGTATGCTGTTGAATACTACAGGATCTTGCTGTTGTATGTCTTATTCTCCATAATGTAGGCATCTATCTTGATGCTGCATTCACTATGACTCGCTTCATGATGGTATGATGACACTCTTGGTAATTAGGTATCGCAAAAGAGTTGTGTGGACAGACAGAACACTGACTAAGAAACTAATTAGGAAAGGCATTTTGACTCGCATATATGAACCCATGGTGAGTAACATTGCATCTTCAGATCCCCACAACTTATGTTAAGACGCATCCCATCACATCCATTCTTATCAGCTCCTCTCTGATGTTAGGTTATTGTGCAAAGTTTGAGGGAATCGGGTGTTTTCAGTTCCCTCATCGAATCAGCACGGAATTTCAGTAGTGTTTCAAGGGACAAGTTTCTGGAATCCATCAAGACTAGCAACAACACATCTGCAAGAATCTCATCAAGAAAGATGGGTGCAGGCCATGACTCTCAAACAGCTGCAAGACGGTTGCTGGAATTCACAGGTTCCGGTGCTGTCGTCCATCCTTCAGCCATTCCTCCACTGTCTCCTCCCGATGAAGATATTTTTTTTTCCGTAGAGCAATAATCTGATCCAATGCTACCTGCTGCATTGCAATGAAGACCGAGGACGAACAGAAGAAGATTGAAGGCTACCATGAACCAACCAAGCACATAATGGTATGTGTCTGTTGTCTCTTCTATGCTTGTGAGTGGTAACTTCCCGATCATTAATTAACAAACGGTGGTGCTGTACATTTGAGGCTTATATAGTAGGAGAGTTTCCCTGGTCTGGCCATTTCTTACCCATTTTTATTCCTCCCCACACAGACACAGTCATCGTCAATAGTTACTACACTTCTAAGCTCGCATTGCAGTTAGCATTGTTATTCATCCTCCATTCTCCTCCTAGAGTGACTGATTGATTGATCATACCAGAGATATAGAGAGAGCACGCATTCTCTTTTGCGGTTTCTAATGAAATAAAGGAATACAAAAGTTGTATTACATTTGATTATTGTGCAATTTTATTGCTTTTCCGCTTTGATTTTTTCTATATGCTTCTTCAATTCTTCTCCATGATGATGAGTGCAGTGCAAGTTGATATGATGTTGGTTTATCAGTACCGAAACGGCTAAGTGATGTTACAACTCAGCTATATACATCTCTTGACATTTTCCAAGAAGAGCAAGCTTACACGAACATGATGGGGTAAACAAACACCCAGGAACCTTTCCATGTATAATAATCTTCTCACACTATTAGAAGGAGATTTTACAAATTTAAAAAGTATTAGTTAGGTACATATTATTTTACTATCTACTCTTATCAGGGTTAAAATTCAAATAATACAAAGTTGAAAGAAAATACAAGGTACGAATTTAGGGTCCATTAATGTTTACTCACAACCTAAACTCTCTCATTTGAATAGTATTTGTTGGTGTACAAATAGAAAAATTGTATTCTGTGGCATTTTCTTTTAATTATAACAATGAGTCTTGATTTAGTTCTTAATTACAGTACTGTTTTTTGTTAGAACAAATTAATAATAAAATAACATTTGTTTGTAATGCAAATTCATTAAAAATAATAATTAAAAAGCAATTTTGGATGCTTATGTAAGTCAGTATTATTATTTAACAATGTCATGCTCTAAATTGCACGAAAGTCTCTTGGGCGGCCATAACTAGCTAGTGTAAGCAAATCATCAGTAAAAGCTGATGATTTGTCTCTTGGGTTGGTTGATCTTGATCTGGTTACAAATTCTTGGTGGGTCTGAATCTAAAATGGCTGCACATCAAGTAAAAGCTGCATCTTTACCAGATAGCTATGTAAGGTTAAATCATGCGCCATTTTTACATTGCCTCTCTCCCCGTGTGATCCTGCACTGATTCTGTCCCGCCAGTGTATTCTTGAGTTGAGATTGCTTGTGGGTGTAGGTTGTGTTACTTTTGTGTGTATCATGTGTAAATGTTGATGGATCGGGTGCTAAGTTTAGTTTATGTAGGATGGCGATGGAATGATGTGTCTGTCTTTGGATTTTTGCATTACAATCGAACACTCCCTTCTCAAACAAACAGGGACAAGAACATACACCAGACCAGACCAGACAAATGGTCCTAACTAACATAGCTGATCGCACAAGAATATAAAACGTGCTGCAATTAAGTTTCCGTGTCTCTATATACTAGAGAAGTGTATTTGCAAATAACCAGGGCTTGATAAGTAAAAAATATGTGTTATTTACGTCTGACAAGATTGTGGTCCAAGATTGGGAGCCAAGATTGTGGTCCGAGATTGTGGTCTGACAAGGAAAAAAAATATCCCCTTCTGCCCTCTCCTCTCAGGCTCTCCTCGCCACCACATGTTTCACCGGGTCAACGTTGGATGGCTTATACGTGTTGAAATGTCTTGCTGCATAGCATAGCATAGCACTCAACTCCTAAGATGATTTAAGGATCTGAGCTTCTGCACACCTTTCATCACCCACACCTCCTCTTCAGGCAATAATGAAAGGCTGCGTCTCCAAGAAATGGAAGTTCTTACAGCTTCTAGTGTCTATCATACTGTTGTCTCCTCCACTACACTCTTCTGCATTACTTTACAATATCACTTCCTCAAAACCTCTTTTTCCAAACGAAACACTCGCCTCCTCAAACCACACCTTCGAGCTCGGCTTCTTTCAACCCAACGCTACTTCAGATAATCAGTTCATTGGATTATGGTTCACGAATGATATGTCCGAACATCCAGTCAAAATCCTGTGGGTAGCCAATAGGGACTCACCACTTCCGTATTCAGACCGATCCGCGGCCTTATCAATCGCAACTGACGGAAACTTAAAGCTTCTCAATAAAGACAAAATCGTTATTTGGTCAACCAATGTGTCTGGAGCGGGAAACAACATCTCGTCGTCCGCAGTTCTATTAGATAGTGGAAACCTAGTTTTGGTAGATGGGAGTTCGGGAAACACTCTATGGGAGAGCTTCGGTGAGCCGAGCGATAGTCTTTTGCAGACTATGAAGCTGGGAATCAATGTCTTGACGGGCAAGAAACAATACTTGACTTCATGGGAAAGCGAAAATGATCCATCGCTTGGGAAATTTGTGTTGGGGATCACGTCGACAACTCCTCCACAGTGCTTCACTTGGGTTAACGGAACGGGGGCTCCGTATTGGAGAAGCGGAATTTGGAATAAGATCACATTTAACGGAATTCCAACTACCTTAACTTATAAAAGCAACATCTTTGTGCAACAAGACATCCAACAAGGGACGACGTATCTATCAATCAATAGCCAAAACATCTCTTTGACATCGTACTTGACACTTCTGCCAAACGGGTCAATCCGAATCATGAATTCGGACGATAATGGGAAACAATGGACGATTTTCTGGGAAGCACCGCTCAATCTCTGTGAAGTATATGGGACTTGCGGTCCATTTGGGGTTTGCAATGCAGAGAGGAAACTGATGTGCAGTTGCTTAGAAGGGTTTGAGCCAAACTCAACAGAGGAGTGGAGTATAGGGAACTGGACTCGAGGGTGCACAAGGAAGAACGAGCTGAATTGTGGGAAGAACACGACATCAACAAAAGACATGTTTCTAAAAATGAGTCATGTGAAGCTCCCGGATTTTGCAATCTATGAAACGAGTGCATACCAGGCTGGAGAATGCTTAACTTGGTGTCTAAGCAACTGTTCTTGTATGGGTTATGCTTATGCGGATACGATCGGGTGTATGATCTGGACGAACGATCTTGTCGATATTCAACAATACTCCCAGTCCGGGGAAGACTTCTTTCTTCGACTCGATCACATAGCCTCAAAGCAAAAAAATGTTCTTATTGCCACCCTTGCTTCCATTTCAAGCATCCTTCTCCTCGGACCAGCAATATGTGCTCTATACTGGCGTCGCTCCAAGCAGAAACGCGTCAATCTGCAAGTTCAAAAACTTAAAGGTTAGGTTTTATCTCAATTCAACCACCTTAAAAAAGTACGATATATAATGATGTCGTTTACTAAAAATAAGCCGGCACCACAGGCGGTAGGGCACTGGGAATGATGAATAGTTCCTGGAAAGACCAGTTGAAGAGCGAAGATGGACATGACCTACCGATTTTTGATTTCATTAGCATATTAGTTGCTACAAATAACTTCAGCAGTGATAACCGACTTGGACAAGGCGGTTTTGGTCCTGTTTATAAGGTAACTATAAAGAATCAGCTGCATGATCTTCTTCTATTGCATGCCCAAGTGCTAACCGTGAAGGTACAATGTAGGGAAAGCTACAGGATGAGAAAGATATAGCAGTGAAAAGACTTTCCAGTAACTCGGGGCAGGGAATCGAAGAGTTCAAGAACGAGATCTCATTAATCTCAAAGCTTCAACATCGAAATCTGGTTAGGCTTGTCGGTTGCTGCATCGAGGAGGAGGAGAAGATTTTGATCTATGAGTACTTGCCCAACAAAAGCTTGGATACTTTTCTTTTTGGTATGCAGTGTCTAACTTATCATGATAATTCAAAATGTGGTGTTGAATGTTTTGTTCATATTCCATAATCCATATGCTATGCAGATCCTATCAAGAAAAAAGAGCTCACCTGGGATAAGCGATTTCAGATAATTCAGGGTATTGCAAGAGGACTTCTGTATCTTCACCGAGACTCCAACCTAAGGGTCATCCATCGAGACCTAAAGGCAAGCAACATCCTCCTTGACGGAAATCTCAACCCTAAAATTTCCGACTTTGGGTTGGCACGCATGTTTCAGGGCACAATTGATATTGTCAACACTCAAAAGGTTGCGGGAACATTGTAAGTACTCCATCTCTCAACTATCTTGTTAGTTAGAAGCATCAATAGTGGATGAGTGAGTCTCTACATTGTTCACTACAGGGGATACATGGCTCCTGAATATGTTATAGGTGGGATATTCTCTGAGAAGTCGGATGTCTACAGCTTTGGGGTGCTATTATTAGAGGTTGTTAGCAGTAAGAAGAACACGAGCTTCTGTCATAACGAAGAACATCTTAATCTTGTTTCCTATGTAAGTTAGCAATCTTATTATGCATCTCGATATCATAAAATTTGACTGCAGACTAATGAAATCGTGTATCATATCTAGACATGGGAATTATGGAGAGAAAGAAGAGGACTTGACATGTTAGATGGGGAACAACTTGAATCTTCTTGCTTGGCAGAAGTTGAGAAATGCATCCAAATCGGGCTCATGTGTGTTCAGGATCAACTGGCAGAAAGGCCTCTTATGTCTTTTGTGATTCAGATGTTAAGTGGGGAGGCGGATCTTCCTGAACCAAGAGAACCTGCATTTACCTTCCAAATGACGTCGATGATCGGAACTACGCCAAGATTATCGACAGCTGGGGTTGTTAGTTATTCTGACATTCAAGGAAGGTAGATTACTAGACATCCAGAACCAAAGGTAAGTCACAAAGTAATATAAAGTGCTATCTGGATGTCTACTGTAGACAATTTTCATCTTAAAAATGACAGAGAATGAACATATTTACTTTCATTAATTTATCGATTCTGATTCGGCTTGTTGTGGAAGCTCACTAGGGACTCAAGATAACAAGTAACAAATAAACATACTTTATATCTATCTTCCACTAGTTTTCCCAAGCAACATGAGATGTTTTAATTTCTGTTGTCCGTGTCTTGCCTGATGGGTGGGTACTCACACGTATGCTTTACTATCCCAATTAATTCCCTAAATTAAGTTTTGAAGGATGAAGAATCTTAAAGTTAATGTCATACGGGTTTGTCAGCGACAAGAGTTTAGTATGTATGTCTTCTTGGCTTATGAGGTTGTTGTGTTATTTTGGGCTCAGATTTATCTAATGCAGGCTCATTTTCCCAGAATAAGTTTAACAGTGACTGGTAATAATTTGATAAACACAAGCTATTTCTTGAACCACAGTAGTTTATTCTTCTTTTCTATCTATGTATACATCATTTGGTTGAGTCAGTGTTATGTGCGTCATCACCCGCCTCTCTCCCTCTCTGTTTTCGACTGAGGGATAACCAAAGAACCGGGAGGCGTGTCGATTCACAGTTTGACCGGAGCAAGACATCCTTTGGATAGGCCATAACACTGGTTGTAATTGGAAAAAAGAGGTTGGTCATGAATTGAAAAGAGAGAAATAAGTTCGTTGGTTAGAAAAGAAATGTTGATTCAGCATGATCCAAGCTCAAGCCCATATCTAAAAGTAAAGGCCTTGTTCAAACTACAAACTCAGATCGGAACCCAACACATGAATGACTCCACCCTTCCATTCAAATTGGATAGAAAAATGGCTCATTTATTGGGAAAAAAAAATATGGGAATACCTAAAATTGCCCAAAATGTTGGGAAGAACGTCAAGATACCAACTTCTTGGATCCCAAGTAATTGACAAACACTGTCGTCTTCTTCCTCGCAGACAAACTGGAGGAGAGTCTTCTTTTAGATATAATATATTTCAACACTGTTCATCACATCCCAGACATGCTATAAAGGGCCGAAAGTTCACATCTTTGAGCACCTTTGTCAGGCTGCAGCAGCCAGCAAGACAAGAAAAAGAGGAAGGGACGCCTTCATTTCCGTATGACCATTAGAATAATATTTGATTGATTAACTCTTTCTTCCAGATTGATGATTCAGACTCTTGCGTGTCACCCTCGCCCATACTGCTGCCATTCTTTATCCCTTCACGCATCTCTAGGGCACTCCCTGTCACGGCCCATTTTATCCAAATTATTGTTTATTCGGCAATCGAAACTGGTAATTGAATTTCCTGGGTTTGGAGATGGAGATTCATCTGTCTCGTTGATCCAAATCTAGAATTTATCTTATATTATACATTCTGAAGACTGACGATTTTGGAGAATCCGATTGTTGGGTTTGGTTCGAGTTAAGCTCTGCAAATTTCGATTCTACGACCTTTTCTTTAATTTCAAATGGATATAAGCAACGAGGCAAACGTCGATCGGTTCTCGATCGGTCCATCGACCATCGTCGGCCGCACGATTGCTCTGAGAATCCTCTTCTGTCGATCAATGTCGCATCTTCGCCATCAGATCTTCCACGTACTGCTGAAATACATCTTTAGGGTAAGAACCTTGCTATCTCCGCTTCTATCATGGTTTCACCCTCGGAACCCTCAGGGGATACTCGCCATGGTCGTGACCATCGCATTCTTCCTAAAACGGTACGCCAATGTGAAAGTGAAGGCCGAGATGGCCTACCGGAGGAAATTCTGGAGGAATATGATGAGAAGTGCGTTAACTTATGAGGAGTGGGCTCATGCAGCTAAGATGCTCGACAGAGAATCCCCAAAGATGAATGAGTCCGATCTTTATGATGTCGAAATCGTCAGCAACAAGCTCCAGGAGCTCCGCCACCGCCGGCAGGAAGGTTCTCTGAGGGACATTATCTTCTGCATGAGAGCTGATCTGATCAGAAACCTGGGCAATATGTGTAACCCCGAGCTTCACAAGGGTCGGCTCCAGGTTCCACGGCTCATCAAGGACTACATCGATGAGGTCTCAACCCAGCTCAAAATGGTATGAATACCTCGATTTTATCTACGATCATAGTAAAAAGAAATTATTTTCTACGATTTTACTAATAATCCTCACGATATTAATTAATATCCCGATTTCGATCGATATTCCTAGGTTTGCGACTCAGATTCGGAGGAACTCACGTTGGAAGAGAAGCTCGCCTTTATGCACGAGACTCGGCATGCGTTTGGTCGAACGGCGTTGCTTCTCAGCGGTGGAGCCTCGCTCGGATCCTTCCACATCGGCGTTGTCAAAACCTTCGTCGAGCACAAGCTTCTACCTCGGATCATCGCAGGATCGAGCGTGGGTTCCATCATGTGCGCCGTGGTTGCCACACGATCATGGCCCGAGCTGCAGAGCTTCTTTGAGGACTCTTTACAGTCCCTTCAGTTCTTCGATCAGATGGGTGGGATCTTCACGGTGGTCAAAAGGGTCATGACCCAAGGCGCACTCCACGAAATCAGGCATCTTCAGTGGATGCTTCGGAATCTAACCAGTAATCTTACCTTCCAAGAAGCTTACGACATGACAGGACGGATTTTAGGTATCACGGTCTGTTCGCCTAGGAAACACGAACCACCCCGATGCCTTAACTACCTGACATCGCCCCATGTTGTGATTTGGAGTGCGGTGACAGCTTCCTGTGCATTTCCCGGTCTTTTTGAAGCTCAGGAGCTGATGGCGAAGGATAGGAGTGGTCAAATTGTACCGTACCACCCGCCATTTAATTTGAACCCCGAGGAAGGTTCAGGAGGGTCGGTGCGTCGGTGGAGGGATGGAAGCCTGGAGATTGATCTTCCTATGATTCAGTTGAAAGAGCTGTTTAATGTGAATCATTTTATTGTGAGTCAGGCAAACCCACACATTGCACCCTTCTTGAGGTTGAAGGATCTAGTTCGAGCATATGGAGGCAACTTTGCTGCTAAGGTTTGTTCCCAGATGGATATGTTGGTTCATTAATTGTTACAAGACCAATGTGCTCCTCTACTGCTATGTCGTGAATCTGATGTTTTAAAGATTGGTCTCAAATTGTTGATTAACTTGTTTGTATGGAACACTCATAATAGCTTGCTCATCTCGCGGAATTGGAAATAAAGCATAGATTCAACCAAATCCTAGAACTCGGGTTTCCACTTGGAGGAGTCGCGCAGTTGTTCGCTCAAGATTGGGAAGGCGATGTTACTGTTGTTATGCCCGCTACATTTGCTCAGGTAGGACAGTTTACCATGCATCTTCTTTATGATTGTTACAAAAATTGTCATTTCCTTCCACAAATACTGCATTATACAGAATGGTTTTAAATGGAAATTGATGGGTCCGACAACTGTATCGATGGTGTAGTACTTGAAGATTATACAGAACCCGACACATATTGAGCTTCAGAAGGCAATCAATCAAGGAAGACGGTGCACGTGGGAGAAGCTCTCAACCATAAAAGCCAACTGCGGCATTGAGCTCGCCCTTGATGAGTGTGTGGCGGTTCTCAACCACATGAGGCGGCTCAGACGTAGCGCCGAGAGGGCTGCCGCCGCCACCTCGTCTTCCACTTCTTCTTACCACGGCCCGAGCTCAGGGAGGTTCAATGCTTCTAGAAGAATCCCGTCCTGGAACATTATTGCGAGAGAGAACTCGACTGGGTCCCTTGAGGAAGACATCCTTAATGAGGTCGCGTCCTCAATGCAGCGTGGGGCAAGGTACCGTGGCACGCTTCACCGTGGTAACAACCCCGAGGGTAGCGACAGTGAATCTGAGAGCACGGAGCTGAGTTCTTGGACGAGGTCGGGTGGTCCGTTGATGAGGACAGCTTCTGCGACCAAGTTCATTGATTTTGTCCAGAGCTTGGAGTGTGAGTTTGAGGTGAGCAAGATTCCGAGCCCTAGATCTTCGAGGTTGGTGGTTGGAGAAGGTGATCTTCTTCAGGCAGAGAGGATTCAAGACGGTTTTCTGTTGAATGTTGTGAAGAAGGAGGATCTTGCATCTCCGTGCAGGAGCCATGATTATAATAGCGGATGTGAAGCTGCGGAATGTGTCCAGTTAGATTGCCAGGAGAAGGAGATGGGATCAAGTTGGGGGTCTGAAGATGATGGAGAAGTAGAATTAGAAGATGAAAGCAATGCAAATACGGTAGTAGTTGAACGGTAACTTAAACCTCAAGCAATCGTAGCGTTGGAGTAGGTCATAGACAGAAAGGAGAAGATCCATCTCTCTCACAAACAAAACATTTTGTATTCACAAACAAATTGTATTATTTTAAAGTAGATTGATCAACTATTTTCATGAATATTTAAGAGTTGAAAGATGAAAAAGCTACTACTCTCTAAAAAAAGTTGTACTAAATCAATCACATAACTATCGTTTGAAACGAAATAGTATATCTTCCCGATTGTTCTAGAAAAAGGGTTACTGAAAAGTTTGTTTTTTGGCCAATGATCCGGAAAATGAAAATGGTCAAACAAACAGTGCATTGTTTTTGTGGAATCATGAGAATTCACAAAACGGCGACCACAGTTTATATAGACAAATAATGCAACAGTGTTTTTTTGTTTATACTTTATCAATAAGAAATCAATAAATGGTGTACTCTATGTAGTTTCGGCCGTACCGTATACAAAATAATAGAGAGTATTTTCCGCATAAACCAACCCCGCAGCCGCACCCAATGTAAGGTATTGTATTGTATTCCACGGAGGAAGTTTCCTAGAAACTCTACTCTTCCATCACCATTTAACTTCTCCACGACCTCCTCTAGTCTTCTTCCAAAGGACATATCTTACCATTCTCTCTTCCTAGACATGGGGGGTCTCATCAGAGTTAGCTCCCTTAAGCTAAGCCCCAAGCGACTCTTCCGATCAAAAAAGGAACACTCGCTCCGGTACAGATCAGAAACGTCTTCATTTAGTCACGCTTCTTCCTCATACGACGCCTCGTCTTCCGTACACCGCAAGGGCTCTGCACACTTAGAAACGGGAACAGACACCAGCGTTCTCCCAGACGTTAAACTCTCGAGGAAACAGCTCGAGGCTCTACTGTGCCGCCTAGGCTCGGAGCCGCCGTCACAAGACGAGATGACAATGATGCTGCGGGAAGTCGGATGCCACGACGGAGACGAAGCGTGTGTCAACGTGGAGGCGTTCCTGGGCAGAGTTGGGTCCGTATGCGGACAGGAATGCGATGCGGTCGAGCTGAAGGAGACCTTCGACTTCTTCGACGTGGATCGAGATGGAAGGATCACGGCAGAGGAGCTCCTAAGGGTGTTTACCACGCTCGGCGACGAACGGTGCTCGTTGGAGGACTGCAGGCGGATGATAGCGGAGGTGGATAAGAACAGGGACGGGTTCGTCTGTTTTGAGGATTTCGCGCTAATGATGGACCTGCAGACCGGATGATCCGTAACTCCATGTTCATGTTTTCCCTCCCTCTTTTTGAGGTTGGTGATTTGGTGGGATGATCCGTCATTTAGAATTTATGAATTAATGAATCGGTAATCACTAGATGGAATTTTGTAGATCAGAGAAGATTGTATTGTACTGTAATGTAATGTTCTCTAAAGTACATATATTATTATTATATAATTATAATGAATGTCTGTGGATCCTTTTATGAGTGTGAATGGTATGATAATGAAGTCATCGATTTAATTTCTTCATTTTTCTAGATATTTTGTTTTTCCATATATTCTATAATATTATAGTATTTACTTTCCATCAACTAAAGGACTATTTGAAATTATTAGTGTTGAAGGGATCCAATAAAAATTCAAAAAATGTAGTTTTTCCTATCATTTTTTTAAACAAATCTTGATTGTAGTTATGGCTAAGTAATGAACAATTGCCAAACTCTGAGGACCAATTTATAGCTATTTGATCCAAGTTCTTTTAAATGTGCCGAAAGGCAAGATACTTTTTGTTTCCAAATGGTATCTCTACCCAAATGGCTTCCTCTTTAAAATTACTTACTACTTGATTGGATTCATTTTGGATGCATGGAATTGGAATGTGGAAAAAGTTGCACCGAATCTAACTAATCTTTTGTCGGACTATTAATTGCTGCCAAGTGTCACAAAAGTTGACAACTTTTTCCTTTTCCCAACCTGGTTTTGAAATGAAGTGAGTTTGGTGTCTTCATTGTGAAACCGGGGTTTTGTTAGGTTAGATGGGAAGAATAGATAGCACATGCAACTAAACTTGTTTATTTCATGATATAACTTGTTGTGGGGTTTCTTCCTTTCATGAAATAAACAAGTTTGATGAGGAAATTTGAATGCAATAGAAGTTTGTGGATGAAACATTAAAAGTTGTGAGTTTGAGGAGGAAATGTAATTAACACCCACCCCCCACCCCCTCCCCCAAATACTGACCCGGCGGTGGTTACCAATAGCAACTGTTCCTTTGGGAGAGAAAAGTAAATGTCGGTTTGACAGGAAGCGTAGGTGTTGGGAAGGGTGGAAGACCACTTTTTTCTGTAGAAATAGAAAGTGTCAACAGCATGCATTAACAAATTAAATCTTAATGCCAATGAAGAAGGAAGTAGGCAAGTTTGTGTCAACGTGCCTCCGGCAGTTTGTAGGAATATAGTAGTGAAGTAGCTAGCTCTTCATTCAGTAGTATGGTATGTAGGATCATGTTGTTCAATCAATGCAACAAGGACACAGGATATGAAATACCAGGATTATGAAGCACAGATATTGATTTATTGTAGGCGTATGCAGGGGAAGAAAACTAGTGCTACCTATCGGAGACAGCTTACCAAAAGGTAAGGTACAGCTGACATAGTATAGTACAAGCTAGTTAAGCAGAAACAGGCAAGAGACCATTATGCCTTAGCAATGCCTCGGGTGAAGGTTCACGCCCACGGAAATCAACAAACACCTGCAATTGAAGGGACAGCAAATGAGTGATCCAGTCCAGACTGATTCATTTCATCACGGTACAAACGATCTCCAACTACAAACAAACAAACAAATTGGACAACCTTTAATGGCTCTTTTCCACCTCCAAGAGCAAGAATAGTCTCCCGGAACCGTTGTCCAGTTTCCTTCACGGCCTGTTGTTGAGAATGATAGATAATATAGATTCTATTTTTATGTAGAAATACTTGGACTTTGGCATCAATCAAGCTACAACATTACGTACCTTGGTGTCACTGAGTCCAACATCCTCAAAGGCTGAAAATGCATCAGCTGACAGAACCTCTGCCCACTGCATGGTCATTGGTCATATACATATTCACAATTAGAAGCTACACATATAGCATTATAGTTTTTTATTCATGGATCCAAACTCAGATTGTTTCTGAAATGGACAAGCAAAAAGCTCCCCACAGAGGGCAAAAAAGGTTCAAACTGGCATCCCATTTGAAACGGACATGCAGCCTACAGGACTTAGCAAAATGGCTCTTCCGAGTAATGAGAGAGAGGAAGGATGATGGTTGATTACCTTATAACTGTAGTATCCAGCAGCATATCCACCTAATTTTAAAGGGAAAAAAAAAAAAGAAGAAGAAGAAGAAGAAATAATTAGATTAGATTAGATTACTTACAATAGTGTAAAGATTAAAAATTACATATTAGTTAGTATACACCATATTCTAAGGATTTTGGATTGGCTACCAAGACCAACCTGCAAAGATGTGGCTGAAACTACATAGGAATCGATCTTCTGGGAGAGGAGGGAGAACCTGTGTCTTCTCACTGACCCTTTGATCTACATCATACACAGACTCTTCCCCACCAGGTGTATATTTCGAGTGTAGCTCTAAATCTAAACTGGCAAATCTTATCTGAGAACGAGACACAGCAGATGTAAAAGCAGTTAATATCACTGAAAAAGGTTGTAATTCAAGGGAAACAGAAGAAAAATAATTATCACTGACTTGACGGAGGCTTAATGTGCCAGCACGGAAAGTTCTTGCAGCAAGGAGCTTCTGGTATACTTCTTCAGGGAGACTCTCACCAGTTTCATAGTGCTTTGCTAGACCCATCAATGTATCCCTGTACACGTTAAAGCAAAATCAGGCTTTGCATTTATCTCAAGATAACTAATGTTATAATCTCATTTCATTAATTTCCCAAATGCAAAGCACTAATGACTTAATCTTTGCTTGGTGAAACGATGTCCCACTGTTGATATTAAATATTTCTGCTGCCAATGTGGGATGTTTTCGGATTTTTTACCAAATGGGGATGGTTCCGTTTAAATGAATGTTGATCATTATAAATGTGTCATCCGATTTTGCACTATTTCTGGATAGAACATCACCTGTGATAGCACCAATTCTCCATAAACTGGGATGGCAACTCAACAGCATCCCACTCTATGCCACGGATACCAGCAACAAGACCCTCATCCTGCTTGGTTAGCATATGCTGAAGTGCATGCCCAAATTCATGGAAGACAGTTTCAACCTACCAGATAAGTATTATAAGTCTATGCAGAAGATAATCTCAACTAGTCAAATCTGTAGCTTAAAATCAAAATTCTGGGTGTTCATGCTCCATTGTTCTACATCTAAGCAGAGCAATGAGTAATTATATTACCTCACGGAAAGTCATAAGGCTAGGCTTGTCCCCCACAGGTGGCATTTGATTACAAACCATGTGTGCCATTGGTAACCTTGCACTGGTGCCATCCCGTGAAAAGACACGGCTTCGTGCAACAACCTCATCCATCCAGGCACCTCCCCGCTTTTCAGCTGGTCGAGAATAGGGATCAAAATAGAAATATGCAATTGTAGCTCCTGACAAATCCTTCACACGGTAGAAGCTGACATCTTTGTTCCAGACCTTGAAGATAGAAAAAAAACAAAAAACATAAGGCATGAGTAAGGAAAATAAAAGGCAGAATGGTGTAGTGATATATGTTACCGATGCCAAGCCATTTGCTGATTCAACTTCAATTCCGAAAAGCATCTTTGCAAGGTTGAAGAGTCCATCTATAACCTTGGGAAGTGAGAAATATGGGCGTAACGCTTCCTGAAGTACAGAAACCAATGAATCAAGTCAATGTTCACAAAGTAGAGTGCTGAATTTTACTCCTCACCCAGTAAACATCTGTTGAAAGTTTTCCAAAATAAAAGATGTTGTAATTATGAAAAAGGGCAAGGAGAAGACACCAAATGGTATCGGTAATCAGTAGAAATATCAATATTATAAAGAGACCTCGTTAATGTCATATTTTGACTCCCGTAGCCTCTCACTCCAGAAAATGAGGTCCCAGTGATTTAATTCATCAGCTTCTACAGCACCATGATTCTTTGAAAAGCTTTTTATGTCTTCCATGTCTGCAAATCAAAAAGATCACCGGCTATTTCAAAAAATTATAACAAGATTGTATGAAAGTTCACCACAAAAGTGGTCAAGGTTGTGAGTCAGGTTTAACTATATATGGGAGATAACCTCATAATCTTGTATGCTCAATTCATAAGAGTGATGATGATTTTACATATGAACATTTTATTTTGACATACAAATAATTTCTGAAGATCAATAAGAACCAGAATCATATCGCATGTTTAAATATGCAAACACAATTACTCTAGAATGGGAGAGCAGACAAGGAAAAACAGTTGGAATAGTTTAATGTTTTTCTCTAGGCCATTTAAGCTAAGTTGCCGTGTTTGCCCCTGGCACAGCCAACAGATGAGTGAAAAAAAGAGTACCAGCCTGCAGTACTTGTTTTCTTAGTCTTTGTTGGCTTAGACAGTTAGTTAGAGCTTAGAGACTTAAATAGTAGAGATATATTGTTGACAGATAAAGTAGGATTTGAATAGGAAAACTAGAGGCACAACCTTGAACTGCAGCATCCCAAGAGGCACTTCGAAGTTTTTCCAGAAGCTCTTGTGCTTTACTAACAGTAGCCATTTTCAATGCCATGCTAACCTGACAATTCAAATATGAAATATCTATTATACATATGAAATTAAATTGGTCTTCACAAAAGAATTATTTGGGGAACACCGACAGAAAGTGTCAACATCTAGCAGTCTCTTTCTTCTTTGTATGTATAGAAACAAGAAAGTTAGAAAGCATACAAAAGATCTCCATGTTAAAGAAGGGATAATTGGTGCATCTAAAGATGTAGAATCATTATTGAATCTAACTTGCATTCTAATATTGTCGATCTAAGGAGTGTTGACCATAATAATCTAGAAAAGAAGAGTCAGGTAAGAGTTATACCTCTGCAAAATTCTTGTATCCAAGGAGCTGAGCCTTTTCCAATCTTAGCTTTAGAATTTGGTCAATTATATGAGTATTGTTTAAATCTCCACTAGAGGCACGCATTAAATAAGCACAGTATACTTCCTCACGCAAAGAGCGGTTTCTTGCATGTTGCATCACTGACATATAACTTGGAGCATCCAATGTAATTATCCAGGGACCATTTTCAGGAGTAGCATTCTCATGCCCCTATTGGAAATTGAAAAATGAATCACGAAAAGATTTTTAGAAAAGTTTGCACAATTATCCTACCTCAGAAATGAGAAGAAAAAATAAAAGTTGATTTAAGCTATTATACCTTAGATGCCGCTGTTTGAGCTCCCAATCCAAGAGCAGTTGCGGGCAATCCTTCAATTTCCTTCTTATCGGTAATTAACTTTTCATACTTTTTTGTTGCATCCAGTACATTCTCATCAAATTTCTTTGATAACTTCTCAAGCTCCTATAGTTTGACATGTATAAGAAATATAAATAAGAAACTCAACACAGCATGATGCAATAGCATGATATGCAGGAGGTCTGAAACAGTGAATTTCTTAACCTTAAAAAGATGTGCAGATACTACTCAAAGTGCAAGAAGACAAAGAGAGAGAATCTTACATAAGCTAGTCTATGAAGGTTACATTAATCATGAGAATGTATGATGAGTCTATATCAAATACAAAATCTCACGTGTATGCTAAGATGTTTTTAGCCTTTTTTCCCTTCTAATATGGACTCTCAAAAATCCCAAATATGCAATACATTTGAGACAAATAACAACCTGCTCAATTTTGTTAAACTGGTCTCTTTTATCATCCTCCAAGGAGACACCATTAAGAACAGCTTCTTTTATCTGGTCTGCATAGTTAAAAGAATAAAAAGGTTTGTCAAATAACTCTACTTTGATGTTAAATCAATCTACATCTACATGGCAGATAATATAAATGTGAGAAAGTGGATAACAAACTAACTGGACAAGTTGTCAAATAAATTCAACAAGTAACAACATCCCAAGTGTTGCCAGTATAAGAAAGGATTTACTCACTCTCAACAATACGCTTACGGGCATCACTTAGATTTTGCCAATCAGGAGAGTCTTGAATAGCTTTAAATGCGTTGTAAATGGGCTTACTTTGCCCCAGTCTAAGTTGGAATTTAACCTTTTCTTCCTGCAAGTGAAATCTAAACATTGTAAGAATGAATGGTACAAGCGTGGATTGTCATGAAAGGACAGATGATGTGGTGGCTGTATCCATATAACAAGTATAACCTTGATTTAGAAGTTACATAACATTAATTATGATCCATGGCATATTGAAGATTTATGGTTGAACGCATGGATTTTGTGAGTTCATATAACATGTTACGAAGATATGGTCTTCAAGTATGTGTGGCAAATCATGTTAACTAATGCATAATTAATATTTTGGTCAAAGTGCATGTTTGGGATGCTCTTTGAGATTGTTTAAACGCAGTTCTCTGGATGACAAAGTTAATGGTATTACCTTCTCTTTACCAAGATTAACAAGTTTAAGATAGACTGTAGACAATTAGCAACCCAATCTCCTTTAGTTTTGTTGCTTAACAGCAATCCAATCCAATCACATTGATTTTCATTGCTTATAGAAACAAACAATCCAATCACATTGAAGGAGTTAAGTTTAATTAAAATCTACAGATGGATTATTTTTTTTAGATTTCATCTAATCTATTATAAAATTTTACATCTTGACTTGTGTGATTGATTTAGAAGAGCAACTCAAAAGATAAAAAAGCATCGATAATTTCTTCATGCTGGTTTCAAGTTCGAAGCAATTGGGTTTACCTGGACTTCCTCGATAGCAGACCTAAGCTCAGCTGAATCCTTAACAGCCTTCAGATGGTTGACCATTCCCCAAACAATGGCCAGACTATCCACAATCCTCTCCAGGGGCTCTACCAGTTTAGGCCATGATGGTTCCACTGAACTCTCTAATTCCTCCAAATCACTCTCCTATAGAGATTCGGAACAAACGTGATAAAGGTCAAAGCTTGCCACCATTCAAGATCAAAATGAACACCTGCAGCTATATACGACCACGCAAAGCACGACTAAAATCCACAGCAGACTAAAAGTGTAGAAGATCGAGAACAAGCAGAATGAATGTATAAAGTTTTTCAATCTTATATCCAATTTCATTCATTCCATCACACAAAACGAGCCCAGGTAATCTGATCGTGTCGAATGCATTGAATTAACTAAGAACATAAAAATCAAGAATCGGAGAATCACAAACGCACGAGTTTCTTGAGGAGCGCGCGGATTCCAGGGCGGACGTGCTTGGGCTCGATAGAGTCGAAAGGGGGGAAGTCAAAATCCTGCAGGAGAGGGTTGTCTTCAGCTGAAGGGTTGGCCATGGATGCAGCCAGAGAAGGAGTGGCAGCGCAAGTAGTAGAGAAGGAAGACGACTGAGGACGAGAGGAGTGTGTTGATGTATGGATTGATTGGACGCAGAAGGAGAAGGAAGAGGACCAGAGGGGGCAGTGATGCGACTTGGGTAATCGGGGTCGGACTCGGTGGAAGGAATGTCTGGAGATTGAGCGGGAGAGGGAAATGCGCGTAGTGGCCATCAGCATTGTGACTATGAGGAGGAAGATGGCATTCGCTGTGGGCCGTTTCTCCTTCATTTTTCTCTACTTGTTGGGGAAGCCAGTGTGGATTATTGGGTTGGATAAGAAAAAGAAAAAAAGTGTTTTTTTAGCCAAAAAGATGATAAATCATTCTTCTAGTCCTTGAACTTTTCTATTGGCAGTTTAAGGTGTCAATCTTTGTCATTCACAAAAACATTAGATAGGATGAGTTGGACTGGAGTAGTTTGGTGATTTCAAGTTGTGATGAGCTTTGCTTACTCTATGGCATACACAAGTGCTTTGCATCATCAAGAAGCAAAGCATTTAAATCTGTAACCTCCAGCCCCTGTCTAATGTTTAAGTTTATCCAGGTTTATTGTTTGGTGACAAAATGGAAGGAAGGTGTTAAATCTTGTATGGACTAATATACTTTATTAGACCAGATTTAAACAGACAAATACATATGATCCGTTATGGTATCATTATTCCATGAACCTTCTCAGGTAATCAATCCACTATATATACATCTAGCAGAGAATGCAGATTGAGTCAATTCCATGCCCGTTTTCAATATTCAGTTGCTAGATATACATTCTACATGGTGTCCAATGACTCCAATCCTTCGTTAAAGAAGACAACTAGAGTTAATTAATAATGGTAATATATACAAAGGACTTAATTATTTAGTAGTTACTTTCCATCCAAGTGGCTTATTTGGCAAGGATGAGAGTCCCACAAGCAGCAGGAGCATGCATTCCGTCTTTGTACACGAGATGTCCTCCAACAAACGTCGAAACGACCTTCCCCCACAATTTCTGACCCATGTATGCTGATATACTCTATAATAAACATAAAAATATATATGTATATCATATGAGAAGAGCTCCAATACAAACTGGAATTGGAAACTTGAACTTACGCACCGGGTGCTTAATGAATACAGGATGATCGTCATTGAGATGAAACTCAGTATCGGGATTCCACACGACAATATCAGCACGGTTTCCACTTACAATGCCTCCCTGCATTTGCATTTTTGCACCATTTCAAATCACTAGCAGCAACAGCCAAACAATATATACATAACATAGATTCTGCATTTTAATTGGTGTGTTGCAGGAGTTTACCTTGGATGTTAGGCCTGCAAGTTTTGCTGGCCTCTCACTCCACCACAAAGCTAATTGTTCTATAGTCATCCCGTACTTTCGGCCATATGACCATGTCACTGGAAGAACAAACTGCATAAAGTGAAGTGAGTAATTATCTGTAGTAAACTTATGTGCAGCTTTCACATATCACTCATGATTAAACTTGGCCAACCAAAATTCTTTTACGATTTCAACAATATTTACCTGTAAAGATGAAATACCTCCCCAAGCCTTCAAAAAGTTACCATCACTGAACATTTTAAGTTCAGGCACAGTAGGTGAATGATCAGAACTTAGTAAGTCGATGTGTCCATCCTGAAATATTAAAAGCAAGGAAAATCAAATGTATAAAGATGGATGGGATGGGAGCTATAACAAAGCATCTTGCAAATGGACATATATATATGCATACCATCATAGCCCCCCACAGTTTCTCCTTATTGTTGGCATCACGGATTGGGGGAGCGCACTTAAAACGTGTATCTCCATCCTTGATTTCTTCAGAAGAAAAGGCCAAATAGTGTGGGCATGTCTCAACAGTAATGCTGTCGCCGTTGCGTTTTGCTTCCTATTAATGCACCAAACACTATCATGTGAGCGAATGTACCTGTATGGTTGATTATATCTGCATAGCCAGAAAATTTAGCAAAGAAGAGATCTTATATTGTACTATGTGTAGGGTACCTTTATTAGTTCCAAGGATGAACTTGCATCAGACAGATGAACAATGTGGAGATGAGCTCCTACAGACATGCCACCAGCCCTTGTAGTGTTTGTAACTGTTAGGAGCTCCCTTATAGCTGCCACCTCCCTTGTTAAGAAAAAACGAAGAAGTAAATAAAGAGGAATTTCAAAAAGAATAAGTGATTATGGGGCATATATACATTAACCAATAACTCGAGTTGCTAGGGGACAGAAAATGGCTTACATTGAAGGAGGCCTTGATTTAAGGTAAGTGAAATATGACCTAGGATCATCTGTTTTGAGCTCTAAGTAGCTGCCAGAATCTTCTTCCATTTCAGCATGAACAAGTAAAGGTCTCTTATATTTGGCTAAGACGGACAGTCCTGCCTGCACAGGTTCCAAACATGATAATCCTTAAGCGAATGAATAAGATTCTGCCACACAATAATTTATTTTTATTTTTAAGATTTCAATTCCATCATAAGATGTACCTTAATATGGTTCACATCTGTCATAGGGAAGTCTTTGATTCCCGAGGGACACATAAAAGACTTCACAAAAGAAAGCACATTCTTAGTTAGTAAGGTACATTATGAATGAAACATATTGCGGTAAGTAGTAAAAACATGGATCATGCAGACAGAGCCTTTAAAGCAGAAAAAACATTATTTGACTGCATCTTGCTTCTGATTTAGACTTCCATCAATAGGAAAAGATGGACTGTAACTTATGGAAAAAATTTACAGGGTTTTATCTGCTCCATATGTATTAATGAAACCAACAAAAATGCTGGATCTTCGGCAGAAAAACAGGATATTCTGTCTTGAAAGAGTAGGAAAATGGAAGAACCCTAATAGATGTTAGACGAAAAATTCATATTGTTATTACCTTCAGGCCTAGGACCCCAGCCTGCAGGAGAGAGTTCAATGCACTTGAATTAAACGCATTTTCAGGAACCAGACCACCCCAAAACCCTGTTGAGGAGCAATAAAACTTATCAGTTCCTGAAAGGCGAGAATCTAGCATCTTATTACTGTTTCGAGATAATACCTACCTACATCAACATGGATACGCTTTTCTGCAGCTTTGATCTATGATGCAAGATAGGCATCATAAGAATGAATAGTCAGTGCCTTTATAAGCGAGAAATAAATGCAGCTTATAGATACAAATTAATTGCATTCTGTATGTAGATAAACAAAATAAGGATGTGGAAGAAATCCTGGTAAGACAGATACTTTTAAAAAGATTATGTATTGGTGAAGAAAGGTGTAAGAGGCCAATCACAAAGTTCAATCTCCTAAACTTATATGGACTTTGGTAAAACCTCATTGTGAAACAGCACACGTTAAACCCTTACCCAGAAAAATGGATAAACTTTTCAATCTTCTAACTCACCTTAAGCTCCAAGTTTTCTGTGGAAACAGTTGATGGGTAGCTATTAAGGGGCATATCAACCAGCGTTGTTACACCACCTGTCAAAGAGCAGAGTCACAAGATCAGACACCAATTGTTACACTTGAATTAAGATCTGTCTAAGGTAGTACTCGTGCATGAACAAATCCAGAATGAAAAGCAATTCAAACCAATGTATAGTTAACATTGCAATGTGGTAATAACATACAGCGATGAAAATGTTAGGAGTACCATTAAAACTGTATGTATCTTAAGAGTTGAAGCTTGTAAATAAGGTCTACGCGGACAGAACACACACCTGCTGCAGCTGCTTTTGTTCCTGAAGGAAATCCTTCCCACTCCGTTCTTCCAGGATCATCAAGATGGGCATGACTAACACAAAGTGCTAAAATTAATCGAATGCTACTACCAAAAAATCAGTAAAAAAAGAAAAGGCATTTGAAGGTTCAGATTGTTTCACTTCAACGTGGAGCACTTGGATAGTTTATCAGATGGAGGTGACAGTTACTATTACTACCTTAAGTCTATATATTCACACTTTTTTATTATCTTAAAATGGTGGAAGTTGGATATGTATCGCTCAAATTGAGACGATGACAGACGATGACAAGATAATAAGTGGCTTACACGTCAATCAAGCCAGGCATGACAACTGCCTCTTCATAATCAAGCAATTTATGTGCCTTCGGTAGACCACGCCAGTCAATCTCTTTCACCACAGATGCGATGATCCCCCGTTTCACCTCAACTGCTTCCGAGAAACCTTCTTTAGTTCCCTCACAAAACTTAAATCATCTCTAAATATAGTTTCCATACTAAATGAATTGACAGGTTGGTTCGTAATTAATAGGAAACATAATTCTACATACACATCAAATAAAATCAAGCTTGGAGCAGACCTGCACCGGAGATGATTCCTTGCGGCGTCACAATGCGCCTGCTCTTAATCCAGTAATGACTGTACGGAAGAAGGCTGCATTCGTTGTAAGGTGTCTGCATTAGAATCCATTATTAGCATAAAAGTGTGTCCAATAGCAGCCATAATCAATCTGAAAAGTCACTTTCTAACATCAAAGATTGACTAATAATCCAGTTATATCTATTTGATCGTCAATGATGAATCCGTTCAATCGTGTGCTATACTGAAAGTTCGATACTACGATCAAGTTGAAGAGGTAAATCAACAAAATCCATTCACGACGGTTAAAGCGAGATCGGCAAATAAGGAAGGGAAACGAACCTTGGAGCTCTGTAAGAAGAAGACGAGCATGGAAGATGTCGCCAGTATCAGTAGTGGCAGTAGCTTCCACAGCAGGTAATCCATTCTTGGCCGCGAAACTCCTGCTGCCGTCGTTCGTCCTTGGTCACGGGACTCGTGCAGCACTGCAGAGAGATTCACATCCTCTTTCACGTCTCTCTTTGTATATTTATCAGATCAATTCCAATGTCCAACAAAAATAAATATAATAGAAGATTCCAGGCCCCGACAATTCATGAAAAAAAAATGATGGGCCATTTGTGGTAGTAAGTGACATATTTTATTTTATTTTTCCAGCCTATTAAGTGCAACCAGCCAACCAATATGCATTGACCACCAAGGATACAAACTTGAAATTAAGATCGCATGTCAGAACACCGTTGGTGCGAGACAACTTGATTTGTTTTTACCCAATTAATCATTTCCACGTCAGTAATCATAATCACATTTAATTATACCACGCACACATATATATATACCATAAAGACAGATTTTTTTTTCTTCTTTCACATTTACAGCAATCTAATACATCCACTTAGTACATGCATTACAAGCAAGTAACTACTTTGTAGGACGTGGAAACATAAAAGATGTATAAATAAATAAATGAAAGATAAGCTAGCCACTAAAATACCTTGTGATTGGTTAAATCAATTGATAAAGCAGTTTTTTATTGGAGATATCACCTTATATATAATTTTCTCACAAAATTACGTACGTGTGTATAATGTTATATACAAGGACAAACTAGCTACGTACTCAGATGCATGTCGTGTCATGCAGTCAAATTGGCAGGGACAATAATGCATGGTTGTGATCTGTCGTTCATACTTCATACTCTCCCTCCTCCGTGCATGTTGGAGTATCGATCAATATATACTCCCTTATATTTCATTTTTAACAGGACATACAATAAAGTCCTCATGTTTTGTTTTTATCATTATTATTGTTGCTATAGTCTTTTTGGACAACAATATATATCCATTTCCATTGTCTCAATGCCATGACGAACAACTTAAACCAGAGTCGTGTTCAGACATTAACATGATCTAACAGCACCAGGGTAGAGTATGGTTACCTCTCCTGTATGGAAGTTAGGTAGCTAGGGTAACTAATACCAACGACAGAGATCCACTTCCATTTTATTCATTTACGTCTTCATAGCATAGTAGTTTACCCAACTTTTACAAGCGTCCGGATTAAACGCTTTGGGTTATTGATTGCACTTATAAGAGAAGCTGGGATATGATACGACGATACAACAGGACACACAGACATTATTAGATATTATTTAGTAGACACACTCAAGTTACTTCACTTGAAGGCGTCGGGGGTAAGTGCAGTGTGTGATCTAACTAACAGATCTTGTATCCTGACTTGTTTGCGTAGATAAGGACATCTTCCAGCTGCTCATCCAAACCCGTGTGGCAATCGCCATTCCTGTCAGCATGCAACAGTAAGGGCCCGACCGACTCTCCATTCCGGGAAGAATTAAAGCACCCAGATGGGACACTTGTTTAGGAACCCGCCCATCTCGATCGGTTAACATCACATTGCTCCAGCGCAGGAAGTTCATGATCTGGTCCTCCGTCACCATAATGTACATGTGATCATCTGGCTTGTGTCAGTTGGGATTGAGTTGGTGAATTGCAGGGTGAGGACCTTGAAAGAGGTTCTGTTTCTGTGTCTGGGCACAGTGTGTTGAGCATTAGTCTAGCTTGGAGGATGGAGTGCATGGGGCAACAGGCTTGGGTTGACAGTGAGACACTTCTTATGGATATGTGAAGGATAGGATAGGATAGGATAGGATAGGAAAGATAGTTAAACTGTTGAAGTAACTAGATTGCTGTTGATTGGAAGAAGGTGAAGTACCTTATGTAGTAGTTGCCAATTTCCATAGGTCTCTTTCTCATTTGCTGTTACATCACCACCTTCATGCATTATATTTATTATTTATTTAAAAATATATCAAAATAAGAGATGTCATAAAAATAAATTTTAATTTTTTTAATTGGCATGATATTTGTTTTTATTATCTACTCATCTATTTTTTTAAAATATAAATAATCATTACATGGTATAATATTATAAATAATAAATATAAGTTTAATATTTTTTATAAATATAATTAATTTTGATGTTACGTAATCGATCAATTTTTTGTAGTTATCATTAGTTTTATATATAGGGTTGGGTCCATGGTGGACCGTCTATGACAGTTTTTGTTTTTTGGCCAATAGACCGTGTATGACAGTTGAAAACTTGAAATTCCATAATCTCTCTTGCCGGTTCCCGCTCCTATGAAATTTCAATTCCTATTCCCATTTTGAATTGCCCAGTCCAGTAAAGAAGAAGAAGAAGAAGAGAGAAAAACATAGCGAACTTCTCGCTCTCCACTCTCTCCGAAAATGGCTCCTCAGTTTGTTTTCCCTCAGAGTATGGAAGCCCTAGAAGAAGAACCTGAAGACAGTAGCAGGCTCTACGCACAGAACCCCGTCGATGTCTCCTCATTTCGAGCTTCCGAACTCGAAGAATTTGTCAAAGGTCCGTCTGGCAACTTACTATCAGCTTCTTCAATGGTCTTTCTTTACGGAGTCTGTCTTCCTTATTTCGGCTACAGGTGTATCATTTGATCTCTCCGACATGGAGCTCTTCCGCGTGGAAGAGCCGGACGTGTTCGATCGTGTCTTTTCACTGGTCCGAGGATTCTCTACCCTCAATCCCAACTGCAAATTCACTCTACTGGACAGTTTGCGATCGAATCTAAGTGTGCTTCTTCCAAATGTCGATTCACTTTCACGTCAGGATGATGATGATGATGGCATGCTTACAGATAGAATTGCCTCTTATCGAAATGCTTTTAAGATATATACGTTCTTTCTCATAACCATTGTTATCGCTGAGGAGTCCAACAGCAGCTCCCATGAGAGATCAAAGGTACGTACTGTTTGTTTCATAGCCTCTGCACTTTTCCTGGTCTTAGGTCAAACCAGTTTTCACTTTAGGGGAGCTTTGGGTCTTTGACGTAGGTAGCAGCTAACATCAAGAAGAGAAAACCTGTAAATTCGTGGAATTTTGAATCTCAGAGAGGTCGGATTCTTGGTTTAATTGCTACCTCACTGGAGATCAACCTAGGGTTGCTCTTCGGAGCCTCAGACCCTGACGAGAATTACCTCTCATTTGTTATGAAGTAAATTTGCATCCTGTCTCATACTAAAGTTTCCAAAATTTCTTCTTTTCAGTTTTTTTTGTTTCTGAGCCTTTTGAATGTCTGAATTTTGTAGAAATACATTTTGTATGTTCGAGAATGCTGCAATCTTAAAAGACCCTGAGACTAAAGATGCTTTAAATCGCATAATTGGAACTTGTGCTACTAAATATCACTATGTAGCACAATCTTGTGCTTCGATCATGCATCTTATTCACAAATATGATTTTGCCGTTACCCCTTTGGCGGATGCTGTTGCCTCGGCGGAGAAGAAATATGCTGATGGAAGTTTAGCTAGTTCATTGATAAGAGAAATTGGGAGGGCAAAACCAAAGGACTATGTGAAGGACACTGTTGGTGCTGAGAACGTTGGGCGTTTTCTGGTTGAACTTGCTGATAAGATGCCAAAGTTGATAGCAATCAACATTGGAGTCCTTGTGCCGCATTTTGGTGGAGAGTCTTACAAAATGAGAAATGCTCTTGTTGGGGTTTTGGGGAAACTAGTTGTAAAAGCTTTCAAGGATGTTGAAGGAGAGGTAAGCTCAAAAAGTGTTCGCCTTAGAACAAAGCACGCTATGCTGGAAATTTTGCTTGAACGGTGTAGGGATGTTTCAGCTTATACTAGAGGGCGAGTTCTTCAAGTATGGGCCGAGTTATGTGAGGAGCACTCTGTTCCAATTGGTATGTGGAATGAGGTTGCAGCAGTTGCTGCTGGAAGGCTGGAGGACAAGAGTGCTATTGTCAGAAAATCAGCACTACATTTGCTAATTGCAATGCTGCAGCATAACCCATTTGGTCCAGAACTAAAGATAGCTTCATTTGACGCAACACTTGACCAATATAAGAAGAAGCTGAATGAGCTAGAACTTGTACCTGAAATGAGTGTTACGGATGGTTTGCCATCTGATAATGAAATCAACTATGAAGGTGGAGAAATTGATAATGGCGAAATTAATAGTGCTAATGAGAAAACTGCATTTGAGGAGCAAGATAGCTTAACTGATGGTTTGTCTCAAGTAGAAGAGGTAACTAGTCAAATAGGCAGATCTATGCCAGATGTTGGAAATTTGGAGATGACCAAGGCCTTAGTTGCATCATTAGAAGCTGGCTTAAGGTTTTCTAAGTGTGTATCTACCATGATGCCAACCCTCGTACAGTTGATGGCCTCATCTTCAGCAACTGACGTTGAGAATACTATACTGTTACTTATGAGGTGCAGACAATTCCAAATTGATGGCTCAGAGTCATGCCTGCGTAAGATGTTACCACTGGTAAGCCGCCATGTCTGCTTTGCTCTGGAAATTACATAAAGCAAGTTCTTTTTTTCTTATCTTGGCAAATATGATTTACATGTCACTAGAATTTCAGAGAAACTTGATGTTCTTCTGTTTCCTCTGTTCTAGGTATTTTCTCAAGACAAAACTATTTATGAAGCAGTTGAGAATGCCTTTGTTTCAATTTATATACGGAAATGTCCTGTGGAAACTGCTAAAAGTATATTAAACCTTGCCATTGATTCAAATATTGGAGATCTTGCAGCTCTGGAGTCCATAATTAGTTCCTTGGTATCAAAGGGAGACATTCCAACCAGTACGGTGAGTTCTGCTTCTAGTGTGTAGGTATCTCTCTCATCTTTGCCAATGTCGACAAAATATGATGAATTGTCTATAATCTAATTTGTACTTTAGAACTACGGCTCTTAGTTTCACAAATTTATGAGGTATAAACATGCGTGCCATACTTAAAACATGTTCAAATGCTGTGGTAAAGGTTCCATTGTTGTTCTTTGGATATGTAGATAAGGGCGTATAAGGATTTTAATATAATAGAATAAAGTGATTTTTCCTGCTCCTCTTATTGTTGGTTCCATATTATCTTTTAGCTGACCTAGATGTCCATTTGCTGTGAACTTGTCCATCAAAATTAAATTTGTCCACATTTGGTTCTATATGCAACAGACATCACATTCCAATAATAAAACCCTACTTATGCAGATATGTGCACTGTGGGATTTTTTTTCCTTTAATGTGAATGGGACGATAGCAGAACAAAGTCGTGGTGCTTTGTCTGTCCTGTGCATGGCAGCAAAATCATCTGCTGGTATTCTTAGTTCTCATTTACAGGACATCATTGATATTGGGTTTGGACGTTGGGCAAAAGTGGAACCTTTGCTTGCAAGAACAGCATGTATTGCCATTCAGAGATTATCAGATGATGACAAGACAAAACTCTTGTCAAGCAACGGAAGTCGGGTATTTAGTATTTTAGAGAGTTTGGTTTCTGGTGTTTGGCTTCCAGAAAACATATGGTATGCTGCAGCTGATAAAGCAATAGCTGCTATATATACTCTCCATCCTACTCCAGAAATTGTAGCTTCAAGTCTGATTAAGAAATCTTTAAGTTCTGTCTTTGACTTAAGCGGTGTTGAGCTACAGGGTGACATTCAGAATGAAAGCATCAATACCCTTACTACAGCTCAAGTAACAAAGCTAAGTAGATTCTTATTTGTTAGCAGTCATGTTGCTATGAACCATTTGGTATACATTGAATCCTGTGTCCGGAAAATACGAAAGCAGAGAACTCAGAAAGAGAGAATGGAATCTGGCAGTCAGAATATCCCTGATAGTGAGACCTTAACTACCAATGCACATAAGGTGAGAGTGAAACTGCATCAACATGATACTTTTGAAGGAAAAAATTGGCAATTTGATGTGAATCCTCCACTCAAGTTTTTTATTTTTTTCTTATTATTGTCTGTCCACTTCTCAGGAAAATGGTATCAATGCTGAACTGGGTATTGCAGCTTCTGAAGATGCATTTCTTGATTCACTCGCAGAAAGAGCAGAGACAGAAATTGTCTCTGGTGGTTCAGCCAAGAGTTTGCTAGGCAATTGTGCATGTTTCCTGTCAAAGCTTTGCAGAAACTTCAGTTTGATGCAAAAGGTCCTTCCTATCTTGTTTTCCTTTTATTGTGGTTATTCTTCCTTGCTCTTCTATTAAGCATGCTTCGCCAAAGGACATACTAAATGAGCCTCTTGTGTGCTGCTCCTAGTATATAGATATTTTCATTCCAATTACAGATTGCATGTATATCTGACGTTGTTGCCTCTAGCTTCAGTGTTAAGATAAGCTTTTGTTGATTCTCATTTTGCCTCAACTTAACTTACTGCTCCGACCTTTTGTTTTCAGTTTCCAGAATTGCAAGCATCTGGTTTGCTTGCTTTATGTCGATTTATGATCGTAGATGCAAAATTTTGGTACGACTGTCTCTCCGTCGCACTCACATACACGTGTGCATGCACACACACACGCGGGCACACACGCACAGACCGTGTGGTAGTGCAATTAGCTAATGGATAAAATTTGTCATGATATTGCCAGTGATGCTAATCTCCAACTACTATTTACGGTTGTTGAAAATTCACCTTCTGAAGTTGTCCGCTCAAATTGCACCATAGCTCTTGGGGATTTGGCAGTTCGCTTTCCTAATCTGCTGGTACCATGGACAGAGAATATGTATGCAAGATTACGAGACCCTTGTGTTTCTGTTAGGAAGAATGCTGTTCTTGTTCTCTCACATCTCATATTAAATGACATGATGAAGGTAGATAGACTCCTCTCTCGTTATCAATATGCATGGTTGGTGATCAAAGCTAACCAGCTCTGCTGCTTGATTAGGTGAAAGGTTATATTAATGAAATGGCTGTTCGAATAGAAGATGGAAACGAGAGGATTTCCAATCTGGCTAAGCTTTTCTTTCATGAGTTGTCAAAAAAAGGTTTACTGTCGTATCCTCAAGATGACTATTTTTCTAAAGATTTTTGGTCAAAGACTCTTTTGATCTAATAATTCTAGGATTATGCGCCATTACTACGCACAGGAAGCAACCCCATATATAACTTACTACCAGACATGCTTGGCAAACTGTCAAGCCAAAATTTGAAGAGAGATTCTTTCTGCAACATTATGCAGTTCTTAATTGGCTCAATCAAGAAGGTAATCTTGCAAAGTATTTTGTCACAGTATTTTCTCTCTTTGGCCTCTTAACAATTAGTTTGTTTGGGTTACTAGGACAAGCAAATGGAATCTCTTGTTGAAAAGCTATGCCATAGGTTTAGTGGAGTTACAGGTACGTGCTGAGGAACTCGTATTGCCACGTACAATCATATTTTTCTTTTGTAAATGAAAAATTGGAATAAAACAGTTTTAAGATTTAAAGTGTGCACATGATAAGGATTGAAAGCCAAAAGAAAGAAGTGATATTTTTATAAAATAATGACTTGGTGTCTGATAGATGTCTTTGTGCACAGATATTAAGCAGTGGGAGCACATTTCTTATTGTCTATCACAACTGGCTTTCACTGAAAAGGGAATGAAGAAGCTAATCGAGTTATTCAAGACGTATGAGCATGTGCTCTCTGAGGATTGTGTCATGGATCATTTCCGGAGCATATTAAGCAAGGTATCTATTTAGAATAATAAAAAAGCATTGCTTCCTTTTGTATCTACTCTCTAGTTATTGACATTATCTTCTTCACTCTTTAATTTTGAATTAGACCAAGAAATTTGCAAAGCCAGAACTGAAACTGTGTCTAGAGGAGTTCGAGGAAAAGCTCAACAAGATCCACATGGAAAAGAAGGAACAGGAGGTCACTGCAAGAAATGCTCAGGCCCATCAAGAAAAGATTGGTAACTTAGCAAGAGTCTCTTTGAGTAATAACAATGTTGTTGAAGAAGCTGACTCAACCGAAGGTTTAATGACTGCAGTGCTTCTATCTCTTCATCTTATTCGTTCATTAGTCTCTACACAAGTTAAGGAATACATACTAAAGTTTTTTTTTTTTTTTAAATCATTTTTTAGATGGTGAAGTAATGGATTCTGCTTCTGAAGAAATAAGTGTTTCTGCAAACGAAAAGCCTAACAGCAAAGCCGAGAAAGAAGAATCCTCTGGAGCATCCAGTGAGGTGACAGAACCAGTATCAGGAGATGCTGAAGTTCAGTTGCTGAGTGTTACAACAGGTAATTAGTATTAATACATTAGCGCCGGTATATACTTCAACTCCTCATCTCGTTTGTTTGTTTGTTTGTCTTTTCCATTTCTTGGCGGCAAAGGTCGTGTGTCGGTTAAGATTGAAGAGGCCGCACCCAGTACTACATCCTCCAAGAGGAACCTCAGGTCTAGGCAAAGGTACTACTTTAGCCTGATTTTGATAGTCATTTTTGCATCTATCAGCTAATCAAATCAAAATAGTTTCCTTTCCATTACATGTAGAGAGAATTGTGGGTTGGGCACTACATGATTACATCTTTGAATGAATTTGAAATGAAAAAAGCAGGAAAAATAGCCTTGGCTTGTTAACTTCCCAAGAGCTACCAAGTCATATTGTGCTGTTATGGAATTGTATGGTATATTCCTGCAAGAGTAACTTCACCATTTTTTGTATGCAGATGATGGACGAACTCACTAAACGCATGGCTGCACTCATTTGAGTGAACTCGTAGACCTCTGATAGCCTTCTTCATGTGTTTGGGAAGTGATTGTAAGCATTTTAGTGAACAAAGTAATGAAGTATATATATTATGTGACAATGTATGTAAGTTCTGTTTTTTGTTTTTTTAAATAAAAAATAACCTCATTTAGTGCATGCAGGAACTATCTTAGCAAACTGTTCTCTTGTTGGCGTCTATTGACACCACAATTTGCATGAAGGTCAAATCGGTAAATGTTGTTTTCTTGTGCTAATATTCTTATCTAAAAGTCTTCTTCTATAAGAATCTCAACCTTTTCTGAAATGCTGATCATAATTCATATGTACAACGCCCCCTCGCAAGTCGCATGTTCCATATACTCACAATAATACATACATCCACCCAAAAGCAAAGTTATGGATCACTGATGAAATAACTTGAGATCACTAAAAGAATATAAAACTTATTATTGACTGCCAAAATCTTCATAATTCACACCTTTAGATTTGGGGTCTAACCCGAGCCTTCAGTTCTCCCCTGCAACACCACTATAACTGAATCCTTCAAAAAAACATAAATAACAATCCAAATTTAGTATCATCAATTAAGTGCACCAAACTCAAATCTCGTATATTATGTAAGTGTTAGTATAGATAAGAGTGTGTCTCACCCTGTTCTCCCCTCTCGTGGCCATCAAGGAAGTGGTCTCCATCCGTTGCTAAGAAAGGTGACCCCGAATAGCTCTCCAGTATATCTGTAAATTTTCCACCATAAATAAATTAGTTCATTCTTCTACCAGATAACTTCAAAGGCAACAACTTCTTTTACCATGAATCCAAATTCCTATCATATTTTCTGAGTATCATCATGTTAGTTCCCAAACACTTACCAGAACTTTGTGAGAATGCCGTTGGATCTGAAATGCTGATATTATGAGGGATCTGACCCAGAAAGCCAAATGATGAAATGTCCGCATCCAAAAGCTGCTCATGCAGGGGCTGTGAAGTAGACTCGATAATACTGAAAGACGTAACAGATGCAGCGCCAATAGCTGACTGTGCCTCCAGCAAATTATTTTCAGTACCATACATGTGTGAGGAACCTCCTGAAAACCCAACTTCTGTTTTGATTATTCCTTGCATTAGACCCCTCCTATTTGAGCTTTGGCTGGATATTATATTTGGTGAAGCATCAATCCGATTAGCATGACCAGACATTTCCACATCTGTATGCATACTATGCAAGGATGATACGATTGCCAGTACATTAGATAAACCAGAAACCACCGAATGGTGAATGTTTTCTAGCTTCAGTTGTGTAGTGTTGAAATCGGAAGCATTGCATGCTGAATTCTGGTGTACTGCAAATAAAAGGTATAATGAGTATTAATTTATATCTTCACATGCAACACCTGGGGATGTCCACCCTATACTAAAATCATCAAACCATAGCTCATAAAGTAAATGAATACGAAACAGAAGCACTGTAAGGTGCTTTGATAAATAAAATCTGATCGTTCCAAGATCAATCTTACAATGTGGGATATGAGTTCCATTAGTAGGATACATCTGCCGTGTTAACTGAAGCTGCTGCTCCAGCAATTTGTTAAACTCCATTATCTGGTGCTTCAACCTCAGTCTCAAATAATATGCCTGAAAAAACTCTATGTTCTCCTCTTCAAGCTTTTGCCAAACTGGGATCCCGCAATTGCAATAGAAGATAAGAATCAAAGACTATCTATCTATCTACTACACAACTTCAATAGAATATTGTCATTGTAGATGGAAGTATTACCAAGTTCTGTGAATCCAGGCTCTATTTTTGCTTGCATCAGTAGAGTTTCCACCACTTCTTTCTCATTCATATACAGTTGGAGACAGCGCTCTATAAGATTTTTTACCTGATAAAGTTTAGGGACCCATATTAGCAGGTTCAAACAACATATTCATTCAACTAACAATCAATTGACTCTCCAGGCATATGTTCCTTGTTAAAGATGCAAAAGAAGTAAAAATAGATCGAACTGCATCTCACCAATTGTATATCTTGACGTGAGACCCTACTAACTCTTCCTGTTGACATTCTAAGGCTTCCCTCCACAGATATCTTAGTTTTTTTTTTTTGACCGGAACAGATATCCTAGTTGAGTGAGACAATTCTCTCCACCAATGAATAAGGTGATCTTCCCTACATAAAAACAAATACAGTCAGCAGCTGTGTCAGTTCTTATCAAATTTATTTGCCCGAGAAATCTGCAACCCATATGCAGGAAAATGAAGTATATAATAGTGACGCATAATATACATGCCTTATCAGGTGTGTCGGAAAACTCCTATCCTTTTACCTCATCGATATAATATATATACACTCTTGCAAGTACACTTACAGTACATAGAAACCATTGTTAATAGCGGAAAAGAAAAATCTCAAATTTTCTATCTTTCATCATCTTCAACGAGTGTGTTAGGGTTTTGATGACAAAGCGGCCAGCTGATCCCAAGGTCAGAGTGCGGAGGGAGACTACCCCCCAGAAAATACTGAAACAAATATCAAAGTGTTTCGGTAGTCGAACTGTCGCAGAGAAGGGTATACCGTGTGAAGAGGGAGAGGCAGCTGTGCGGAAGTGGACTCGATGGCAGAGGCAGAGCTTTTTCGGATGCTTCTCCTTCTCCTTCTTCTTCTTCTTCTCTGAGGTTTTGTTAGTTAGAAATTGGAGAGTGGAATCATGACACGTAACAGTGGGGTCCACGTATTGGATGATTATGATTTGTCTTTAATGAATAGTAATAGCTTTGTAATCAACTTTGGAGGTCAAAAGCCACTCACTAACAACCATCGAGAAATTTACCAAAAAAAACAACAACCATCGAGATTACCACAAATTTCCCTTCTAAGTAAACGTAACTTCCATTTTCAATGGATCAAATAGAATACATTTATTTATATAATATAATATCATATCATATTGGGTTACGTAGGATTTGGTCGTCCTTGTGTCAGATTTGGAGTAACATTCTCAAACTCCCTCATTAATTTCCTCAAACTCATCCTTCTACTGTCAGGTGAAAGCCCTTGTTCCTCGACTTTCCTTTTGTTGTTGTTGTTGCTGCTGCTGCTGTTGGATTGAGGCTGAGGACGTAGTACAGTCGTCTCTCCCATTCGAGGCTCTGATTCTTCTTCTTGTTCTTTCTTGATGTCTTGCTTTTGTTGTTGCTTGAGCTGTTTGGTTTTCATCATATGGGGTTTGAGCTTCTTCACGTCAGCTAATCGTACTGGTTTCAACAAGAATTCTTCAGCTCCTTCCTCTAAACATCTGTTACAGGCCACATCAGTTTAATGACTCAAATACGGTATATATATATCTATATAATCAATTAGTAAACAGCATAAAGACTCTCTCCTAACCTAACTATCACCAACAACTTGTGCTGTATTTTTTACTACCATACATTCAAGGAACAACACAAGACATTTAATTACATATATTTCGTGAAGTCACCTGCTGATCCTGGCAGGAACATTTTCTGATGACATTATCACCACCGGGATGTCTCTCAGATTGATCGATTCCTGCAAAACAAGAATGATTCTATCAATTTCTTATTTGTAGTTCCATTTCATCAGCAATGGAAATAAATAAATAGCTGGAATGAAGCAAAGCAACATGACACGATCTTCCACATTATATAGGATCCATTAGTTTCTTCAGGATCGTGCAACAATACCCTATACACAGTACACAGACATAGAATAGATGATATCTAAGAAGATCTTATCGACAAGTGCAAATCTTGAAAGCATGATCAAGTTTTATGAGAGCTGGACTGGACTGGACTGGACTGGAAAAAGTAGGTGAGAAAAAATAGTAATAATAATATTCCCAGGCAAGTGGGGTACGGAGAAATTTAAAAAGGAAGAAGAACGAACGTGGACACTTTTTCTCTCGTCACCTTTTGTCAATTAATTAATTCAAATCGCATAGAGATTAGAGACTACTCAGTCAGTTTAACTTTAGGGTTCTAGCCGTTTCTCCGTCCCACAAACTTTCCCAGAAAGGAAATGCATCCAAAGGCTAGATATAGAGCAGTCAGCAGAAGACGATGGATCATAATCTGTTGTAGATTAATTTATAACTAAAGTTGAAAAGTACCTTAATTTTCTTCAGCAGATCGTATCCCGTCATCCCAGGCATGCAGTAGTCTGTAATTATCAGATTCACCTCCACTTCCTGCTAATTGTACCCAGAAACAAACAACAACAGTTGATAAAAGTTGAACGATTTCTGATGTAACTAAAGGACAAGGGTACCTGATGGTGGCGGTTGTTTGGGGATACAGAAGTCGAGTCCAAGCTGCTGCCGCTACTGCTGGTGGTTTGATCTTCTTCTTCTTCTTCTTCTTCTCTCAGGCCCAGAAATTTGAGAGCTTTATCGCCGGAATCAACTGTTGTCACTGCAAAATACAACTACAGGAATAAACATCCAAAGCAATGTCCGTTTTGGATTAGTAGCTAGGAATGGAAACCGAATTGCCCGATTTGTAGTATTGATTGACCTTGATAAGATGATGTCTTTAGAAGCCTCTCTATGAGCTTTCTGTCTATGATGCTATCGTCCACTGCTAAAACATGGTATTCTTCTGCCTCTGCATCCATGCTCATTTCCTCCAATGGACGATCCAGTTTCAAATTCAAATCCAGAAGAAGAAGAAGAAGAAATGGTTTGTTGGTGTGTGTTCTTGCTTTTCGTCTACAGGAGGAGGGAGAGGGAGAGGGAGGGGGAGAGGAGGATTAGCATTGTGTAATGGAAAGAGACCCACAAAAATCGAGACAGACCCAACATGGCAGTCATCCGACCGGATTTCATTTCATTTCGTATCATTTAATAAATCCCTCCAATACACCAGGGAAAATAATAAATAATAAAACAGTTAAATTATGTTTATTATTTATTATCTGTAATAATAATAATAAAAAAGTAAAAGAATTGTGCGGAGCCCATCAAATCCTTGGGAAAGATACGGGTGACGTCATAACCATTTAGTAATTCGACTCTAATTTTTGGCCATAATAATCAACTAATTAATATATTATTAAAGTACCATATTCATCTTTACATCGAAAGTAAATAAAATTAACTATTTTGTAATATTTTTAGTTAGATATATATAATTAAAAATTTAATCTAACATCATATATTCTATCATTTAATCGAATGAAGATGAACAAAACGGAGATAGATATGGACGGTAGGTACTCAACCAACTCATCCTCCCGACCTCCACGCATGTATTCTCACATAATTACTGTTCTTCGCTGACCAACAACTCCATACAATGGCGTCGAAGCTCACGACAAGACAAGCTGCAGCTACTGCCTCTCTGGTTCTCTTCTCCATCATTGTAGCTCTCAATCCTTCCACTCATATTCTTCATCCGCCTACTATCCAAGGTTCCCGTGACTTCCTCCTCCATAAGGCTCGGTTAGTACCGGTGAATAGAGGTTTTGGACCGGAGAGCCTCGCTTTTGATCTCAACGGAAGAGGTCCGTACATCAGTGTCGCAGACGGTAGGATTCTAAGGTGGGAAGGAGAAAACCTAGGATGGCTCGATTTCGCTGTCACCACTCCTCATAGGTAACTCAAATATTTACTTCATCACTGGAGGGAAGATCTGGAATCATAATTGATAGTTGATACTGCTACTCCAGTATAGTGAGTGGATGGGAAACAATTCAATTGGGATGATATGAAGCAACAGCACTGAGCCTATTGGCTATTGCCTAGCCCGACCTTAGTTGTATGAAGAAAATTAAAAACAAAATGTTCCATACTACCAAAATCCTGGAAGTAAAATCACATTAGTTGAAATCTATTATTACTAGCTGCAAACTGTTAACTTTGAGAGCAGGCCGCAGGGATGGTATTGGTACTCGTATGCATAGACCCATGGAATTGCCTGTATATATGTTAAACTGTTTATATAGTTTTGCTGTGTTGCACACGTCACCTGTTGCAGCTTTCAACTGTTGCGTTGCCCCTTGTTCCTCTACAGGAGAGGGTCAAGCTTTTGTTAGGAAATAAGAAGAAAAAAATTGATTGTACGAAGAAAAGGCAAGTATTAAACGCTTCTAAAGTCCACTACCTCGTAATATTCGTATCATAAAGGAAAATTCCAACACAGTGAAGACTAACAATTTCTTGTTCCTCTAGCTCAGATGATTTGATATACAGTGATGCATACTGAAGAAACAATTGTGGCAAAACGCTTGCATTGTCTAGCTAAGAAAAAACAGTTCATTATGGTATAAAGAAACTTGAGATAAATTATTATGTCACAGCTAGCGCTCCATTCTGTTGGATATTAATGGTTGTTTTTCTTGCACTGATTTGTTCATTCTATAATTATTCTACGAGAAAGGAAAGAGTGCGTGGAGCCATTTGCACCAGATTTGGAGCATGTATGTGGAAGACCTCTAGGACTTCGGTTTGATAAGAAAACAGGAGATCTCTACATAGCAGATGCATACTTGGGGTTATTCGTGGTGGGCCCAGCCGGTGGGTTAGCCTCTCCAGTTATCACTGAAGCCAACGGTCAACCTTTCCGCTTCACCAATGACATGGACATTGATGAGGAGGAAGATGTAATCTACTTCACAGATACAAGCACAGATTACTATAGAAGGTTTGTTAGTATTTGCTGTGCCTCTCACTATTTCTGCGTGAGATGCTAAATTGAGATTAGCTGCACCTTTTCAATTTTACCTTGTAAATGTTTTAATCGTCGACTGTTTTATTTCCAGGCAATTCATGGCATCGATCCTAAGCGGAGACAAAACTGGAAAGCTCATGAAGTACAACAGATCAACGAAGCAGTTAACTGTCTTGTTGCAGGACCTTGCTTTTGCTAATGGAGTTTCCCTAAGCAAAGACCGTTCCTTTGCTCTGGTAGCAGAAACAAGCACATGCAGGATAATAAGGTTCTGGCTCAAGGGACCCCATTCTGGCAAGTCAGAAGTTTTTATGAATCTGCCTGGTTTCCCAGACAACATTAGAAGGAACCAAGACGGTGAGTTTTGGGTTGCCTTGCATGCCAAGAAAGGTTTTGTTGCAAAATGGTCTGTTTCAAATAGTTTGATAGGGAACTTTCTGCTAAAGCTCCCATTGAGTTTCCAGCAGCTGCACTCTGTGTTTGTGGGGCGTGCTCATGCGACGATCCTGAGGGTGAGTGAGGGAGGAGAGGTGTTGGAGGTTTTAGAGGATAATGAAGGGAAGATGGTGAAATTTCCAAGTGAAGTTGAAGAGAGGGATGGTAAGCTGTGGATTGGGTCTGTGATGATGCCCTTTATTATTGTATATGATAAAGACATTGACAAGAGAGTCCCCAGATAGATACCGAAGAAGGAAGGGGGTGGGTTATGAAAAAGGAGCGAACTTGTAGTAATATGAAAGGCAAAGCAAAGAGCGTTGGGGAATGGAGATTCTGGTTGAAATTCTCTTCCATCGCAGTCTGTTTTAACTTACCACCAAACATTCCAAGAAGTTTAGCACTGAATAAGATATTTGTTAACATTTCGGAACGAGAGGCCTTCGTTGTTATATGAAGGGTTCTCAATAATTTATGGTCTTTCTATGCGCTCATAGGACTCAACATAATACTATATAAAATCGAGATTAATATCTGGAATATCAATAGACTTATGCCTAAACAAATTATCATCCTTCATTGAAGTGACCTTGAATGGAAAACATGCTTTACCAAGTTTTTCTAATTAATAATAATAAAGATAATAGCAAAAATTAATTTAATGAGTTTTTAAGCACTTTAAACTTGTCAACATAAACCAATCAAATTGAATAAAAAAATCATTTTACTTATTTTTCAACATAATACATCTTCTATTTAATTGAACGTGTGTTACATTTTGGATTGAAGAGTTGAAATGTTGAAGAGCAGCTGAATGCCAGGTTAGAAGTAGGAGTGTCTCTTGCAATGATTTCTTTTCGTTTTCTATATATTCAGCTGTTAATAAAAGACGCTGAATGATCCACACGAAATCCTCACTGTGTTTCTGTGAGGGTTCCTCCTTTGTTTCAAGACGATTCAAGTCCAACCGCCACCAACCAGACTCGCCATTGCCCGGCCTGATAACTATCTCTCCAAGGAGAGACATCGCGTTGAATACTTGCTGGTAAACAACGGATCGGTCAAGTTCGATAAAGTTGCAGTGCCTCAAATGATCATTGATGGACGGGAGGCAGAGGTTGGCAAATCTTTTGAGGGTCTGTTCGAGGAATGCGTTTCTCAAACAGGGCATGCAAGTCCACCAAGCTGTACTGAATATGGGGCTCGCCCACGACCCCATGCTGAACATTGATCTGATAAATATGTACGGAAAGTGTGGCAAGAAGGACATGTCCCGTGCTGTGTTTGATGAAATGCGTGAGAGAAATGTAGTCTCATGGACCGCCCTCATGTGCGGGTACTTGCAGAATGGTGATGCTAAGGGGTGTTTGGCACTATTTCCTCAGATGGTATCTTCGGGCACTAGGCCGAACGAGTTCACTCTATCTACAGCTCTTAAAGCATCGGGAATGATTTCTGCTCTCAAGGATGGAATGGAAATCCATGGTGCCTGTATTAAAGAGGGGTGGTCATCAGTCTGCGTGGTGGCAAATTGTTTGATTGACATGTACGCAAAATGTGGTACAATTGGAAATGCAGCTAGAGGGTTTGATGAAATGCTGTATAGGAATCTAATTAGTTGGAATGTGATGATTGCAGGATATGCGCATGTGGAGGAGGGCAAGAAAGCTTTGATTTTGTTCAAGGAAATGCAAAAAATGGGTGAGGATCCTGATGAATATACATATGCTAGCACATTAAAGGCCTCGAGTGATCTTGGGGCAATGAGAGAGGGAACCCAAATTCATGGCTTCTTGATTACAAATGGGTTTCCAATCTCTGACCGGGCTGTGGTTGCTAGTGCTCTTGTCAACCTTTATGTGAAATGTGGTCATTTGTCTCAGGCTCGGAGAGTTTTTGAGCAAACTGAGGAGAAGAAAATTGTATCTTGGAGTGCACTAATCCTAGGTTATGCTCAAGATGAAAACATGGAAGACGCAATGGACTTGTTTAGGCAACTTAGAGAGAGTAGCATTCAGATGGATGGATTTGTTCTATCGGGCATGATAAGTGTGTTTGCTGATTATGCCTTTGCTGAACAAGGCAAACAAATGCATGCTTATACAGTAAAAGTGCCATGCGGTTTGGACATATCTGTGGCTAACTCGATTCTTGATATGTATCTCAAGTGTGGATTAATAGATGAAGCAGCAGATTACTTTGCTGATATGCCATTGAGAAATGTGGTTTCTTGGACTGCAATGATCACTGGCTATGGAAAACATGGTCTGGGGAACGAAGCCGTAAAGTTCTTTCATGATATGCAATTAGACGATATTCAGCCCGACAGTGTGAGCTATTTGGCTGTGTTATCATCCTGCAGTCACTCTGGTCTAGTTGAGGAAAGCCGACAACTTTTTTCAAGGTTATGTGCTGACCAGAATATTGAACCTCAGGTTGAGCACTATGCTTGCATGGTTGATGTCCTTGGTCGAGCTGGGCTAGTAGAAGAGGCCAAGAGTGTGATTGATACCATGCCGCTGAAACCAAATGAGGGAATATGGCAAACTCTACTTAGTGCTTGTAAGGTGCATGGATACCTTGAAATGGGTCAAAAGGTAGGTGAAATTCTCGTGAGAATGGATAGCTCTAATCCAGCCAACTACGTTATGATGTCGAATCTTTACCTTGATGCGGGACATTGGAATGAAAGTGAAAGAGTCAGGCAAATTGTGAAGAGGAAGAAGTTAAAGAAAGTGGGAGGATGCAGTTGGGTAGAGATTGACAAGAAGGTTCACTACTTCTACAGTGGCTTCTACAGTGACCACCCTCTTGCACCAAGAATTCACGATGCTTTGACTGTAATAGAAAAGAGAATGAAAGAAGAGATTGGTTATACATGTAAAGTGAGCTTTGTTCTCCATGATGTGGATGAGGAGTCAAAGGAAGAGAGTTTAAGAGTCCATAGTGAGAAGCTGGCTATTGGACTGGTATTGGTCAGCGGTGGATTGGGGCAGGAGGGGAAGGTGGTTCATATTTTCAAGAATTTGAGGGTATGTGGAGATTGTCATGAGTTTATAAAAGGGTTAACAAGGATCTTAAAGGTTGTATTTATTGTGAGAGATGCTAGTAGGTTTCATAGGTTCCAAGATGGGGTTTGTTCTTGCAGAGATTATTGGTAGTAGTATTTATTTATTTATCTTTGGTACCAAAAAGTTTTTTTCTTCTTCTTTCTCTTATGTCTGGAAATTTCTTTGCTGTGTTGATATTATTATGCATCTTTTGGTCACTGTTGAAAAAGAAGCAACGTCTTCTTGGTCGGTTAAAGATTGAACAATTAACAACATTGCTGTGCTATGTCCTTAAAACAGATGGATTGATGTGAATTGATAAGGGGGCAAGGAGGCAGCTTTGCAGTTATTTTTTTGGGGGTTGTGAACGTGGAGCTAAATTATTGTTTATAATATTTTAGAGCATAGAGATTAATTGATTCATAAAGGATAGAATTGTTGTTAATGCACTGTGAGGTGCATCCTCACCAATAAAACATAATCAATTTCGACAACCTCTCACAACGACTGCACAATAATAATCTGTATCTGCAACAACGAGGTGGAAAGCCAAGACATGCCTTAGGATGATTCGGCACAAGCATATCCAATCAGGTAAGATTCAAACTTGGAATGAGACTTCCTTCTTCCTTTTGAATATGATGCAGCAGCAGCATGACCCCAGTCCGTCCCCAAATAGGAGATGATAACTCGCTGGTTACGGAACAAACTGTACACAGAGTGGGTGGTGTTGCTGGGGCAAGGCAGCAGGCAAGTTCATTATTATTATTATTATGCAGATTGCAAAGACCAGGCACATGCTTTTGGTTATAACCATGAATTTGGTTATAACTACTCTGCAACATACAAAAAGTAGTTGACTAGATCACCAGGCACACCAGGAAATCGAACACGAAGTTCTTCTCTCTGGGGTAAAGTAGATTAATGGAAATTCAAAAGATACGGATATATCTTCATGGTGAAATAAAACATAACCAATTTCAAATAAGTGTTGTTTGCGCACCTGACTAGCAACACCAACAGGACAATTATTGGTATGGCAAATGCGAGCCATGACACATCCTGTGGCAATCATGGCAATAGAACCAAACCCATACTCATCAGCACCCATTGCTGCAGCCATTAGAACATCTACTCCACTTTTAAATCCACCATCAACTCGTAGAGTAACCCTCTCTCTAAGTCCATTTTCTATGAGAGTCTGCAAAATATATTTAGAGTGTTTAATAGAGGTTAAACTCAGCAATTCTTACCGTGATAGTAAGATAAAAGTTTGTAATTGATGAGTCTGCAGATAACCTGATTTGTTTCTGTCAAACCAAGCTCCCATGGGCCCCCAGCATGCTTAATAGAGCTTATTGGACTGGCTCCAGTTCCACCATCATGCCCTGATATCTGCATGGAAAAGATGGATGCCACAAAAGCTGTCACCTTCGACTTGAGAGTCTCATCAACTCTATCTCCAATTAGGAAGAAAGGGAATGCAAAAATGGCAAAGTGAGTACAGAGATCCTATGGAGCATTCCTTATATAATAATTACATTCGTTCTCTAAGCAAAAGTGTACTGTTGGTCCCACAACTTGTAGGGATAGATAGTTACAACTATAACTTGATTAAGGTGCAACTATTAGTAGTTGTACATACTAAAAGGTGACCAGGTTTTATCTCACCACTTCATTGCATTAAAATCTCATAAGTAAGCTGATAGTTAAAAGTGACAGTTAGGGTTTGAAGTCTATGATTTGTTTCTTTAATTAATTAATTAATTCATGATCAAATTACTGCTGACGTGAAGCTAAAGTCTGATTTTTAACCATTTGCATCAGAGGATATGTCAAGATATACTAAAAAAAGTTGCAGATGCCAACAAAAGTAGAACAATTTTAAAAGGTCAGGACTACACATCAAAATTATCAAGTTAGGGGACCTCTTATTGGTCAAGAAACCAAAAAGGTGCAGAAGACAACACCTCGCACCTCTCAATGGCCTAAACAGGCACCACTTGATTGCCTTAAGATGCCTGAGTGCCTAAGGAGCTGCCTTTTTGACACAGCAATTCACATCCAACACATTCTATAATATTCACAAGGACAAACCTGTATAATATCAGCGTTCCCTTTGGCAAACCCAGAAGCAACTGTTCCAATACCAGCTTCAGTGACTAGTTTTACTGATACCTTGGCCTTTGGGTTGATCTAGTTGTTAAGAGGCATTGAGAATAAGTTGTAAGGTGTAAGAGTTACAAATAATTATCACCAGGCTCAAGAGGCAGCAACCATTACCTGATGAAGGTCAAAAATCAATTGGGCTAGGTCCTCTATTGAATAAATGTCATGGTGAGGAGGTGGAGATATGAGTGGAACAGTAGGTCTTCTTTGAAAATTCTATAGTAACTGACCATTTTTCGCATCATTAATAAGACCAGCATCTTGGGGGAGAAATACCATTCCTACACCAGTGTGTGCCTTGTCCAAGGATGGAATCTCGTGCTCCGTACCCCAAATGTTCAATAAATCCATGGAATTGAAGTCATGACACCGGAACCATCACCAGAATCATTGTCAGCTCCACATCCTCCACGATGCTCCATGCAGCCAAGAGCAGTAAGAGCATCCTTAACGATCTGATGAGAAGCTTTGTTGTCCAGGTTTGCAATAAAACCAACGCCACAGGCTCCTCTCTCTGATAGAATATCCTCCAAATTGGCAACCTGGTAATCGCAATAGCCCAGATTCATTTCTCTTTGAATTTTGCGGCTAAGTGTTCACTATACTTTAACTGATTCCTACCCCAATAAAGAGAAATATAATGTGGAATATATGCTCAAGATGATGGACGCACCATTAACCCTAGCAATCATGTATCATTAGTCCATCTGGTCAGGGTGAAAGGAAGCATTATTACAAGCTCAGGTTATTGAATTAGAGAAATAGTCAAACTTACAGTCGAAGTCATCAGATATCTGAGAATAAATATGTGGAAAATTCTTGAAATGTAGATACCTATTTCAAAAGCTTCTATTCCATTTGTTACAACTTATAATGCATTGAAGAATGAAACATCTTACTGCAAGAACACTGTCAGTTTAACGAAACAGAATGATCCAACCTATCATCAACTTCATTTGCAGGTTTCCATTTCTTTTTCACTTAGCATCCTGAACCAACTGTTTAGAAAAATCATTTTGCCTTACATGTAGGAATTCCTGCTCTTTCTGCAATGGTGTAAAATCTCGAATAGCATGTTGAAAAATTAGATGAACTCAAATTGATGACGCCAGAGAAAGTGCAAACACGTTTCATGAGCTGAAACGCAATGTTTCAATTTCCGAAGCTTTTGGTATGGCAAAGTTAAACAGTTCTAGCTCCTATCTTAATTCATTCGGCTAAACATAAAGGCTAAAGAGCTCGAGCAAAAGGTTAGTCAGACGATTTACAGCTGATAATCTGAAGAAAACACTAATCTTATTATAAGGGATTCATCCACCTTCAAAAAAGCCAATCCAAAACATAAAGGATGGGCTTGTATTTGATCATTCATATTCCAGTTGGATTCTCTATTCCATTTCCCAATTCACTTGTAAGAACTGTGTTGTTAGTACAGGTGTGGCCATTATTTATCATGATATGACATGGTCTAAGCAGCTCCGATGAGTAAATATATCCGAGTTGGAACTGTCACAGAGTTGTGCTTAATTCAGTTAACCACTTTACTAAGTATTTCGCGGTACATATCGTGTCATACGAACATGCTAACGAAGATTACCTGAGTTTTTGGCTCAGATTGAGAAGTTGATTCACCGACTGGACTACTGTCATGCTCAATGACAGCTTTGACAGCAGCGGGTAGAGACTTGGATGATGATGAGTACGAGAAGTGACAAAAGTTTCTTAAACCGGAGACTCCAATCCGCCGTCTGTCCGCCTTAGATTTACAGTTGATACCAATCAAATCAACGAAGAGTAGTCTTTGTTTGCCCCGGTCGGAGAGTATGACGGAGCAGGATTTCGCAGATAGAGCATTTGAGTGAAGGAGATTAGGAAGGGACGCCATTGATGGAGAACATCGCTTGGTGGATTGATGGAAGGGGAGAGCGTGTGTGTGCAGAGTGAATGGAAGGAAGGAGGAGGTCTGGAGGGAGATGGGGATGAGAGAGAGGATAGAGGGAAGAAAAGGCCGAAACCACCACTCGCGACTCTCCCTCACCTCTGGTCTGGCGTTTGTTTTAACCGGTTCGGCAAGCAAACTAACAAGTATTAATTGAACATTCAGGTGTCAGAAACTACATTTTATTACTATATATATTATTTTCGGAATACGTGTATGTATGCATATGTGTACATATATACACCGTGTGATTTGATGAATGTTAAGCACACTGTCCTAATTCTTATAATACATGCAACGCATGGAAAATATAATATACCCATACAAACAAAAATGATAACTATTTATTTATAAACAAAAAATAGTTGATTATTACTTTATTTTTCCTTAAATTTATGTTATCACTCATCCTCTCTATCTCTTTATCTATATATGTTACCAGCTGCCACACGCACTCCATCAAGTCCTCGCTATCCGACATACATTAACAAGAATACAAGATGAGAGAGATAGACGTCTACATACATCCCTCAACAAATATCTATATAGTACACTGTAGTATTCATAAATTATATTAAACAAAAATAGAATTCATAATGAAATAATGTACGTATATAACATCCATTTGAAAACAAATTGTATGAGGACATATACGATTATAAAATTCAAGGTTAATTAGCTACTTGATAATTGAATTTTTAGATTTACATAATTTGTTAATTCATTTAAAAAAACACTAACTGAATTATAAATTGTTATATTCATTTATTTATTTTTTAAATGATGATGGAGAGTATATGTATCCTCAGAAAGAATTCTGTATGGGAGGCTTCTGTGTCAAGAAGATGAAGCAGTGACTTCATGCATTTCTTCTAGTCTAATTTACTTGTAGCTAGCTAAGTGAATGAAAACAAATATAGAGATGAAGAAATGCTTCGGTATTTATAGTGTTATTTTATTTGTTCAATAATTCTAACTATAGTCAAAATAAAAAGGCACCATTATTGTTAATGAATTTAGGTACGACGCACTGTGTCCATGCCAGTACAGACAATCATTGAACTTGCCAGTAAAGAAACTTTTGCCGGTCTTCCTTTTCTTTCCCTGCTTGTAGAAATGAATTTTCATGGAGGGAAGATTCATCATTCAATCAACAACATAATTACCTCGTACAGTATTGAAACAAATCCTCAATACTAAGCCATATAACTTTATCTAATATAGATATAATCAAAGAAATGTAACCAACAAGAACCTTCCAATGGACAGAACGATTTCAAGGCATATATGAATGGGCTTTTTTTCTCTGCGACGAAAAAGGGCTTCTTCTTCCTCCGTTTGACGGGAATTTTACTGTGTTCGAGTGAAAACAGGATAGAGGTTCCAATCCCACCGGCAGCGGCAGCGCGTGGTACGTCTTCTCTATTTCTGGCAGAAGCAAGCACGTGGTTCGAATCATCAACAACAGACACGTCAACCACTGAAAAAACAAAATTTCCTTAAAAAGAAAGATTGAAATGCAAGCTTTTGGCGCTTTCACAATTTCTGGACACATCAACAATAAATATTCTAGTATAATATATACGCATTGGGAATTGAAAGAAAGGTGCGATCTTCGGTTGCTCGCCGAGGTTCATCAATGGCGGATAAGGAGAAGCAGAAAGACACGGAGTTTTTCTTGGAGGATACGGAGGTGATTGAAAGCGATGAAGAGGATGATGAACCAAACGTCACTTATGAGTCAAGTGAATATGATGAGAGGGGTGACGAAGAAGAGCCCGGTCCGCTTCAGCCTGAATCCTACACCTTCCAGCAGTGGCCCCAGAGTTTCAGGTAATAACTTTCGTTGTTTCTCAAGTTGCACTGAATAATGCTGTTGTTGATTCATATCCACATCACTGGGAGAAACCCAGGTCGCCGCTATGTAAAAATTAAATGCTCCACAGAGGTAAATAGACTCTGATGGAAGGCCCGCCCTGCCATGGTATGCTAAACAGATCTTGCATAAATATTTGATCTTCACTTGTTTTATCTTCCTTTGTAACGAGGGTCGTTAGATTTGCTAAATAAATTCCGAGCTTAGAATGTCCCCACTAATCCTATATGATGAGATTCAGAATGATTGGAAGCTGTGGATTGGTTTTGCAGATGGTACGGGCTGATGAGTGATCTGTAATTCTGTTTATTGTTCTCTTTTACCGCTCATTCTTTTTAGTCCTCTTATGTACTCTGAGTTAAGCACAGCACTTGTGATACATTGTGTTTCTGTTGGGCTTCAACCCCTAATGTGAGACATTTCACACAACAAATCTCGGTCTTTAACCAGTTAAGGTCAGAAAACTCGCTCCTTAACCGGCTAAACCAACACTGTCCGGTTATTTTTATCAATTTGTAGCCATTGATTGATTTTTAAGTTACCTAAAACTGCTACTGAAGTTAGCTGAGTCCTGACTTTTCTGTAAATATTGCAGAGAAACAATGGATTCTTACACCATTTCAATGTCACCAAACTTTGGAATACTTGGACCTTCACCAATTAGATCAATCTTTGAGAGTAATTACTCCAAGAGTAACTATGGTGTCGATGTGAGGTCTCTGTTGCTGGCTAATTTCGAAGCCAACAATCAGAAGGATGATCCCGCACGAATGTCCAGATTACATTCAGCTGTGTCAGCTAGATCAACTTCTATCTATAGTCAGGCCACTGGAGAATTTCCTATTAGCTATGGATGTAGCTTCACTCAAACTGTCTTCAACGGTAGGTCTAATAATACTATTGGCATATATTCATATATTGCCATTGGTATGTAAGTGTGCTTCTGCGGTCAGAATGATGGGAAAATTTCATATAGACTAGAGGGATGAAGATCTACTATTACCTTGTTTTGTAGGAGTGAATATAATGGCTGGAGTTGGCCTTCTTTCTACACCATATACAATTAAACAAGGAGGGTGGGCAAGTTTAGCAATTCTAACATTTTTTGCTATCATCTGCTGTTACACTGCATCTCTCATGAAACGATGCTTCGAGAGTAAAGCAGGCATCAGTTCGTATCCAGACCTAGGACAAGCAGCTTTTGGAAAGTATGGCCGCCTTATCATATCGGTGAGTCCTCAGTGGCTTTATGAGGAACAGTTACAATTTCATTAGTCAATTTAATATCCAGAACGAAAAATTATACATTTGATATTTTAGTACTTCAAATGCCACCCATTTTTTATTAAATTTCATTGTCTTTTCTTGTGCAGATCATACTATACACTGAATTATATGTGAGCTATCAAATTCTATCATTATCTAAATACAAGTCAAGCCTTATTATGTTGCTCTCTGTAGATAAAAATCATAACAGCCTTCTTTCATAACCAGTCTTATTGTGTAGAGTTCATCATTTTGGAAGGAGACAACCTCACAAGGCTATTTCCTGGCGTCTCCTTGAATTGGCCTGGTTTGAAGATGGACTCCATGCACGTCTTTGCTATTGTAACGGCTCTTATTGTCCTACCGACAGTTTGGCTGAGAGATCTTCGTTTCATTTCATACCTTTCTGGTACTACTTTCTCTCATACCTCATCTTAACATCTTTCTTTAAAGAAAACTTTGTCTGACATATGTTTTCCATGTAGCTGGTGGAGTTTTTGCTACAGTAGTCATTTTCTTGTGCGTCTTTTTTCTTGGAACGCTGGAAGGGGTTGGATTTGATCAGAAGGGTAAACTAGTGAATTGGAATGGGATTCCATTTGCAATTGGTGTATATGGATTTTGCTACTCTGGGCATTCCGTTTTTCCGAATATTTACCAATCGATGGCTGATAAAACGAAGTTCACAAAGGCAGTCATTATCTGGTGAATATAACTTCTACTCCACTGATCATTTTCAACTCATCTTCTTCCATGCCTCACAGCAAAGTCCTGTTAATTTGCAGTTTTGCTGTATGCGTCTTATTCTATGGAGGTGTTGCAGTCATGGGATACACCATGTTTGGTCAAGCTACTCTTTCCCAGATAACTCTAAACATGCCCAAACATAGCATCACATCCAAAATTGCCATATGGACTACAGTGAGTTTATATATATATATATATTAATATATATATATACTTTGAATGTATGTCTTTTACATTTATCTCGACTTTAAACTCTGTTATTTCCTACAGGTTATCAACCCATTCACCAAATATCCTTTTTCATGATTTTTATTTTCTCCTTCAAATTAATGTTGCTGTTTGGTTAGTACTCCACATACCTGTTTTCTTGACAGTTACACATTCGCATTGTTGATGAATCCACTGGCCCGAAGTATAGAGGAGCTTCTGCCTGCTCGGATTCGTGATAATTACTTGTGCTTCGTCACACTAAGAACAGCACTTGTATTTTCCTCCGTTTGTGTTGCTTTTGTTCTACCATTATTTGGTAACAACTGAATCATAGAAAAGAAAAGTTTCATTCATCTTTCGTAACATCTGATCACGTATTCGGTGTTGCAGGTCTGGTGATGGCCTTAATTGGTTCTCTTCTGAGTATACTTGTGGTATGCATCTGTGTGAATTGTTCTGGTCTTTGTTACTTCCCCTGGCTTATATACGGTGAAGAATTTGTTTGTTTTTGTCAGGCGATAATTATACCTGCCTTATGTTTCTTGCGAATAATGAAGAGAAAAGCTACAAAGACAGAGGTATATTCGATTATACATCTCTACAAGATATACCTTACCTAGCTATGGTGATAATTTCCATATAGAAAAGACCAACTGATTTGAAATGTGTTCAGATCATGATGAGCAGAGCAGTGGTCGTATTGGGCATTGTGAGTGCAATCCTGGGAACGTACTCTACGGTGTCAAAGATTGCCAATATATAATTACGTTCTGAATCCACGCATGCAAATTGCAATGCTCTTCTCTTCCAAGGATGCAGTTTGCTATGCATTCACGCGTTAGAGTATACTTATATAGTGGTTTGGAGGGAGTTGCTTAGTAATAATAATACTTATGAATCAATCCCCCCACCCACTTATTGCTGATGCATAATGTAGTATATAGAATTCTGTTCCATATATTTCATTGTTTAACGAATTTATTGATTGATCTATCTATTTTCCTTAAAACATAAAAATAGCTATCTGGAGAACTGGTACCATGCTTTGGTTGCGTTCTACTGGTAGTTATATACAAGGTCTCCACTGCTAGTACTACTAGTAATCTAGTATATAGTCCATGTACAAAAATAGATATAGTTAATAAAACATTATTGTCACGATACTTGTATCTTTTTGTACCATACATGCTATGCTATACGAATTATGGATATGCATTTTGCAAACTCTCCTTACTTTATTGCAATGAAAAGTTTCTCCTTTAAGCCCAAAAATAAAGTCACAAAAGTGGTCTCTTGTTTCTCAAAAGTCAAAAACACACATCCATTGCCATGGATTATTAGATCACATTGCAATGGAATCGTTCGTTATAAGTAACAGAATGGATTCTAAATTTAATCCACCAAGACGAAAGACCGCTGAATCTGGGTTGTTAGCGGCTACGACGGCGATAAATGCTACCTCCATTCCCTTTGTTTCTGGAAATTGTTTCCTTCCCTTTTCCATCCGGGGGAGTAATCGAAGACAACCATTTCAGGACGGCGTGGCCGTGTCTATTGTTGCTTGTATTTACATTTACGCTCCAACTGATTCAGTTTCAGTACCAACGACTTTTACTTATGTTAACTTGAACAGATTCGATCATGAATCAAAAGAATATGGTTACCGCTTAGTGGCTGGGCATGCTTCCATTTCTTCTCCCTGATTGTGGAAAGACAAAGCAGTTTTATTTTGACAGAACAGAAAAGTTTGCTCATGAGTTAGTTATATCTTGCAGATGCATTCCTTTCAAGTATAGCAGTACTGATGAAGATGTTGAAGTGACGATGATCAATTCAACGAGTGGACCCCCGTCTTTTGTTTCCAAAGGTACAAACTGTCTAATCATTGTCCTGCAATTTATTTTGTTATAGTCCAATTAATTTCATAGGAAAATGATGTCAATAAAGTAGAAAATTACTATGCTGTGTGATACAATGGAGAAAGGGGTCAATTATTGGAGTAGAATCATCATTTGTAATGGGCTAGCTAGCTAGGATCTGACTCATTTTATTTTTACTACTAACATTTGCAAGTACAGCTAGCTAATCTTTTAACTAGTATTTGATGCTTCTTCTGCTAAAATTATGAAAGCTGTTAGAAACTAGCTAGAAACAAGGTTTCAAAGTGAATGATGTGCTGTTAGATGCACGTACGTAGATCGGTTGCACCGGCTGTTGTATTGTATTAATTAACTTTAGGCAGGGTGGGAAGATGATGAAACTGATAAGGAGGCTGCATTACGTCAAGCTTTTGAAGAAGCTGGTATATATTCGAGGTGATATCGTGGTAAATACTAACTTTTCTTGGTTCTTCTACAGTTTAGATAGATGGATTGTGAATTGGCAATGTCTATCTGATTCTCAACACACCCAAACTGTACGTATGTGATACTACTGATGTCTTGTATTGGTTGTCTATTGATTTTTTCAGCATGAAATCGGTTCCTACGAGTTCAAGAGCAAAACCCTAAAAGATGAACAGATCCCAGAAGGTTGGTGCAAGGCTAGTTAAGGAGGAGGTGGATTCCTGGCCAGAACAAAGCAGCCGAGAAAGGACTTGGTTAAGCGTTGCAGAAGCCATTGGGTGCTGCAGGCATCCATGGATGAGAAAGGCCTTGGAGCAAGGCTTCTCCAAGTGGCATGCTGATCAGTCTGCACAGAAGTGAAGAGCAATGGTTGAAGACTCAGATTGAGATCTGGATCCTACACTCCTACTCCTATATATGTAGCATCTTGATATCTTCTTCAGCTCCTTGCATGGGACTTTTCTTTAATCTCACAGGCCAGCCCGACTCCTTTTTTGTCTTGCAAAATAATATATATATCTTATCCAGACCAATACAAGATGGGTGTGAAGATGGTGGAAGGAGAGGTCCGAAGTTCATATCTTTAAAGAAAAATCGTTTCCTGTTTAATAATTTCTTGACAACCTTGCAAGGTGTGAATTGAACCAGACTCATTGGCCTCAACTTAGAAGCTTCATAGTATATATATGAAGACTCAACTTGAACCAGACTCAACTTGAACCAGACTCGTTTGGCCATCTATATATTCAGTCAGTAAGAAGACGATATGTATATATAGACAATTAGCTAGCTGAACTATATATATATATATATATGATTCACTGGATTTATAATTTACAATCTGCGCGTATCCTTGATCGATTAAGAAGCTGAGCAGGGAGATATCCTCCGGCTCCATTAATTACCACATCGATCAATACATGATACGTACGAATCATAGCCATATATAGGGTTAAGCTATCTAGCTAGATAGGGGTAATATATATGAATTAATTTATATAACCAGAAAACCCGAAGGCAACAACTCAGAAAGACGCGTAAACACATCATCGTCAAACATCTCCAACTGATGATCGCCGACCCGATTATCAGTATCCTCCATGCTAGTTGCCTGAACCGAAACTTGTTTGTTGTTGGGATGATGATATTGAAGTAATTCTTGGTTACGACAGGCGGCAATAGATGAGACACCATCTTCTTTGTCTTCATTGAACTGCTGTAATGGGTGGGTTTGATCCGAGTCCTGGCCGGTAAGCTCCTGAACAAGGGCTCGGAACTCTGAGGTGGTGGCCTTGAACCTAACAGGGTTCGATATGTACACCACTTTCATAGGTTTCTGCGGAGACGACGTCTTTAACTTTTTCTTCTTTTTCTTCATCATCATCCTATTCATGGTGGCTCCAATATCATAGCAGCTTTTGGATGATAAGGGTTTCGTATGTTCCATGGTGTGGAGTCGTTGAAGAGCTAGCTATAATTTAAAGGAAGGAACTATGTGTCTGATTCGTGAAAGCCGGGAGAACCGGAGGAAAGGAAAATTAATTCCAAGGACAGACGGATGATAATAGAGTGAGGATCGAAACAAACAAAATGGATGGAGATGGAGATGGAGATGGAGATGGAGATGGAGATGGGATAGGATGCTACAGAAGAAAGTTATTTCATTCAGTACCATTTGGATTTGTTTTAATGGGTGGGCGCGTGTTTATCACTCTCTTGCACTGAGTTTATGGACATGAATGAAGTTGCATTCAAGGATTTATGTACCCTAATTTTGATAGTTGGCCCCGTGCTCTGTCGGTGACTCTACCTCTACCGCGCGCGTGGAATGAGGAAACCACGTAGACTCCCGTAAACGTCAGCATAACTCAGCAAAGTGACGTAAGCTCTTTCGTCTGTGAATAAAATTAAACGGCACTCCCATCGTCATTCCTTGATAGTTGATAGATTCAACAAGTCACACGTGGCATGAAGTGGTTGCATCTTTCGATTTTTAGGATGATCATCTCGGTCTTTGCACGTGTTTAATTTTGACCTTTAAATAGTTGTTGTTTTTTTTGGCCAAAAATAGTTGATAGATAAAATGTTCCACACTTGATTTCACTTTAAACATTTTGAAAATAAAAGAAAAACTAATAATTTTATATTATTAAATAAATAGTCAGTCACTTCCAATTAAATTGTGGCTCTGCGTACATCCTTATGCTCACGGATTGGATATCATTATTGCCGACACGTTTGTATTCAATTCAGCAGCGTCTTGATATTTAGTTTCATATATATATATATATATACATATGTGGTCAGGGCAACTGCAACTGGATACCAACCTGCATGTGCCATGTAGCTTCTTCTTCCCTTTAAAAGAGGTAATCTAATGAAAACCAAATCATCAAATGGAACTGATCAATTGTGGATGTGGTAGGACCTTCTTCTGTATATATATATATAGAGTGTATACACAGTAAGCAAGTGGATCGAAGAAGACAACCCATATATGTTTGGATTCTTCCCTCACAAAAAACTTCCAAAAACTGATCAATACCGTACGTTTCGTCTTATTCATCATCCAATTTAATTTACCTTCCCTTTTTTCTTTTATACGAAATCGTTTATTGAATCCTCAAACTCACGCAGAATATGTGCTGTAGTCATGCATTCGACCATTATTTTCTTTTTCTCTTCTTCTTCTTCTTCTCTTCTTCTTCTTCTTCTCTGCAGCTTGGTAGCTTGTGTTGTACTTATCCAAGGTTCAAGATTCTCGTGTTCTCTGAATCACTAGTTCGTTTGAGTTGTGTTGTCATAGAATTCCCTTGTGCGCTATGGTATGGAGCATTAACCCCATGACTGTGACTCCATTCAAATGTATTATTTCAAGAGAGAGATCCAACATATATACATAACGTGGTTCTGAATCAAGGGATGAGATTATCTTTGGGCCGCAACATTTGAACCATGAATTTGTTGACCCAACACTTTCTACTTGAAATGGGTGGGTTTGGTTGACAATTTTGGGCCGATTTCATTTCATTCAGGAATTGCGTTGTCAATTGAACCAGCACCGCAGAGTAGTTAAGGAAAGAAAGATTTCTGACAAAATTAGAGGATACCGGATGTGTTATCTTCTTCAAAAACATCCTCTGCTCCTTCCAAACAAAGACGGCGACTTCAAGTAGAAGCACCAGCAGAAACAAGTGAAATATACATCATTTCAGTTTCATGGTTTAGAATCTATAACATAATGGCTCTTCTGAGACCAGCTCACAAACTCCATATCCGTATAATAGCTAGTCGTATCTACAGTTACTCAACACCCCTCAACTCTCACTCTTCTCTCTTCGTCAAGCCCAGGTTCTTCTTCTCACACTTTACCTACAACTGTTGCTGGGTGGGTTTGCTTAGGGATTTCGGAATAGTGGGAAAGTTTCGTTTCAAGTATGTATTGTGGCGCCGCTCCCTGTTCGTGAAGTTGACAAGTAATTTTTGGCGTTCCAGTTGGATAGCGTGTTTCTGGATGAGTTCTTTTATGATTCTAGTAAGCTAAAATACGATCGTGCTTAACATTATTTTTTGGAATGACTTGTGCTGCATTTTGTCAGAACCAATTATCCATGGAGGATAGTGAATTTCCGTCCAGTAAACAAGAAAGCAGACTGTGTAAGGGCATTCATGACCTCCAGTGCTGTCACGGATTCTTTCCAGGAAAGTGCAACTTCAAAGGCCTATGGTTCAGAGCAAATTCAGGTAATTCGCACCTCATTGTCTGTAATTTGTTGCTTTGACAGAATTGCATCATTGTGGTACTTTAAAGAACCAAATGTACTAGTGCTAAGTTTCCTGATGAATTGTTATGCGGATTTAGGTGCTTGAGGGGCTAGACCCTGTGAGGAAACGTCCTGGTATGTACATCGGGAGCACGGGACCACGTGGTCTGCACCATCTGGTATCCTTTCAGCCTCTTGTTAACTATTAGCTCTTGTAGCACCATTTTTGCTGAATAACAGAAGATTGAAAGATATGGAATTCACTGGCTCACAGGTTTACGAGATCTTGGACAATGCTGTTGACGAGGCTCAAGCAGGATTTGCTTCAGAAATCAGTGTTGTTTTGTCTGCAGATGGTTCCGTGAGAATCACTGATGATGGCCGTGGGGTATCGAAGATTTCTACTTTTATATTGATTAATGCATTTCCTTTTTATTTACTCCTCAATGTACCTCTTTAGTATGTACTTAACACAGGGCACATGCGACGTGCGTAAATAATAATGCATTGTTTGATAAGTATTATGATTTATAGAAAGAAGATAATCTGTGCATTTGTAAGTATAAAATGAAATCTACCAAAATAGTACAAAAGAAGCCAATAAGAAAAACTGTAGTTTATTTTTATAAGGATTAAGATATAGTTGATAAGGTAGACAGATTTGCTAATTAGAAACATCAAACAAGAGACGAACAGTGATATAAAAAATCAAACATTTTTAATGTTGCAAGATAATTGATAGAAAAAGTATATATGAAGGGAGGTGTCGTTTCATTGTGATATCCATGTAACTAATTCTTCATACTTTTATTATTAGTATAGATATAGATTATTTATTTTTAATTAGTAGTATATGCAAAATTCAGACATGCTGAAAAGAGGTGGGCAGGTACAGTAACTTGCCTTCACTTTGTTTTTGTTTATTATATGTGATATAACCATCAGCCATAATAGTTAATGTCTTATTTTCATAGAGTTTATTGTCCAGCATATTATGTAAAAGAATTTCACTAGCCAGTAGTGGAGTTTGTATTTCCGCATACTATTCTACGAGTTTTTTGTATTTCTTGGCGTTATTATAGTGAAGTGTGTGGTACATTCTCACTGCTGACTTTCGTATTGATTTTAGGAATTTTAGTTGTAACTACAAGCTATAGGTAGTAAATTAGCTTCTAATATGAACCATGAAATGTTAGTTCCAACTATACGTCTGGTCGTACTGGATTCTTTTGATTATGATAATACCTTATCATGTACATCAAAATTGAACTTGAGGTTCAGTTTGTTGTAAAGCTAATGGTTTTATCCCACAACTGCATGTACACGCATCAATAATTTTCTGTTTTGAAGCTTAACATCAGCTGTAATTGCTTCTGAAGCCTTCTATGTCTCCAATTTTCTCTACTTTGCAGATTCCTACAGATTTACATCCAGTGACAAACAAATCTTCACTGGAGACTGTGTTGACGGTATTTTTCTCTCAGTAGTTTCTTTTAATGAGCTGTAGGTTTTGAATATTCTAGTACTGATGATCGTATATTCTTCCCCATTTTGACATAAAGTCCAATTATTAACTTAGAAGTATCATTTTGCATACTACTTATGGATTCTTGCTCACTTTGATATGACGGTCTATCAAGAAAAGTAAGTAGTGTTGTGATATTTACTGCTTTCATCAGACTCTTATTGCAATGATTTCACGCCTTCGTTGTCTCATTGATTTCAGACTGATTTAGATATGATAGATAGAAGTAACACATGGTAAAATACAAGTGCTTGTTATTCTGTAGGTCTTACACGCTGGGGGGAAATTTGGTGGCTCTAGTTCTGGTTATAGTGTATCTGGTGGATTGCATGGTGTTGGTTTATCGGTAGTTAATGCACTCTCAGAGGTATGTATTCTTGCTTGGAGATTTAACCTTCAGTTATGAATGCCAATCAGAGTGTGGATATGGACATATGGTTTATGAATGCCAATCAGAGTGTGGATATGGACATATGGCGAACCTGTATCTAACCTTTCAGCAACTACCATAAAATAAAGAAATAAACGGATAAATTAGCTCTGTATCTCTGAATAATTTCGATGGCCCATTCTTTGCTATACACTGGCCCATTCTTATAGTGTTGTCATGCATTAGGCTTTAGAGATAACAGTTTGGCGCGACGGCATGGAATATCAACAGAAATATTCTCGTGGAAAACCTGTGACTGCACTAACTAGTTGTGTGCTTGCACCTGAATTCAAGGATCGCCGAGGTACATGCATTAAGTTTTGGCCCGACAAAGAAGGTAATATTGATTTTTTTATACTGTGCTTGTGTTATTGGTCACTTGCATTTTAATAATTGTAACGAATTTATTACTACTTGCTCATGTTCTCTCCTCTGCAGTATTTACAACTGAAATTGAGTTTGATTACAATACACTTGCTGGTCGAATTAGAGAACTCGCTTTTCTTAATCCTAAGGTATGGTGGTTAACTGCAGTAACAGTTTTAGCCTTATATGTTATATATGGATAAATATTTTAGCAAGTTTCATTTGGGAGTCCTGTTTTGCAGTATTCGTCTTAATGCCTATCATTTTTCATATGATGGCCATGCAGCTTAAGATCACCTTTAAAAAGGAGGATGATGATTTGGATACAATTCAATACAATGAATACTACTATGCTGGTGGATTGGTTGAGTACGTGAACTGGTTGAACACAGAGAAGGTACTAGGTCATAAGTTCATGTGATATTTTGAAGTCAGTGGAGGCTGATCCATGCAATTCCTTTTCTCCTGATGCTCATTTGACATGTAATTTTTCTGTTTCCACAATTTCGAAAACAGAATCCACTTCATGATGTCGTGGGTTTCAGGCGAGAGTTGGATGGCATCTCTATTGATGTGGCTCTTCAATGGTACGAACCTGCAATTTGATTTGCCTACATCACAAGATGAAGAGTCTATATATGGGGAAAATAACTTCTATTCTGAATAAACTGGACATATGAAGAATGTTACATTCTATGTACAGTAAGACGATAGTCCGTACATATTTGCAGGTGTTCGGATGCATATACTGATACGATGCTAGGGTACGCTAATAGCATTCGGACTATTGATGGTGGAACCCACATAGATGGTCTAAAGGCTTCATTAACCAGAACTCTCAATAACCTTGGGAAGAAGTCAAAAGTCATCAAGGAGAAAGACATTACTTTGAGCGGTGAGCATGTGAGGGAGGGACTGACATGTATTGTTTCAGTTAAAGTTCCTAATCCGGAGTTCGAGGGACAGACAAAGGTACCTTCCCCTCAAGTCATCTCTGTCTCTATGAAAGTTTATAATATAGGAAAATCAAGCATGTATTTTAATTTTTTCCAGCATAGCATCTCCCCTTCTCTTTAATTCTGAGCTTATTATTTTCCTTTCCTAATAGACGAGGTTGGGGAATCCAGAGGTGCGAAGATTGGTTGATCAGTCTGTGCAGGAGTATCTCACTGAGTTCTTGGAGTTGCATCCGAATGTACTTGATTCAATTCTTTCAAAATCTTTAAATGCCCTCAAGGTGTGCCTTCACTCCTTTTACTGTCTTTAGATTTGGAAGTCCTCATTCTTGCTTCAGCTTACTATATATAATACTGTTACTGAATGTAGGCAGCTTTGGCCGCCAAGAATGCAAGAGAGCTGGTTAGAAAAAAGAGTATCTTGAGATCATCTTCGCTGCCAGGGAAATTAGCGGATTGTTCTTCCTCAAATCCTGAAGAATGCGGTGTGTAAATTTATCTCTTGTCTAAATCTTTATTTGGGATTTAGATTGCATTTATATTATTTTCCCCATCGCTTGTCAGTTGTTACAATAACGAGTGATGTGTTTCATTTCATTTCATGCAAAATTTGTTCTCCAGAAATCTTTATAGTTGAAGGAGACTCAGCTGGTGGAAGTGCAAAGCAAGGTCGGGATCGGCGTTTCCAGGTAAACGATTTATTGTAGAAATTGATTTCATCAGGTGATTGCTACGAGTGTTTGCTCTTGTATCTTCATGGATGTTGGTGATAGAGTCATGATTAAACAACACAGGCCATTCTCCCTTTAAGAGGCAAGATTTTGAATATAGAGAGGAAGGATGAGGCAGCTATGTACAAGAATGAAGAGATACAAAATCTAATTGTTGGACTTGGACTTGGTGTGAAGGTGAGTGAGTTCATTTAGCTTATTCCTTCTTTTTTCAAAACAAGTGTCCAATCATTTCGTCTTGGTTTTGATTCTTCTTCTACTACTGCTACTACTACTACTACTAAAGGGAGAAGATTTCAAAAAGGACTCGTTACGCTATCACAAGATCATCATTCTGACAGATGCTGATGTGGATGGTGCTCACATCCGCACTCTGTTGCTGACATTTTTCTTCAGATATCAGGTAAACTATCATAATTTTTTGTTTTCTTTCCAAATCAATGGATATTGAAGCAACCTTTTTGTATTGATGCTGTGTTGGGTTCCCATGTGTAGCGGTCTTTGTTCGATGAAGGTTGCATCTATGTTGGAGTTCCACCTCTTTACAAGGTTGAGAGAGGAAAACAAGCTTACTACTGTTACGATGATGCAGAACTCAAGAAGCTTAGGAGGTCGTTTCCTTCCAATGCCTCCTATAATATTCAGAGGTTTAAGGGTGAGATTTTTCTCTCTCTCTCTCTCTCTCTCACACACACTCACACACACACACACACACACACACAAATAAAGAAAGACAATAGGATTGTTTGAATGTGTTAATTGTTTGCTTGTGCTGTGTATGATGCAGGGTTGGGAGAGATGATGCCTACCCAGCTGTGGGAAACCACGATGAATCCTGATTCTAGGCTGTTGAAGCAGTTGGTGGTTGAGGATGCAGCCGAAGCCAATGTTGTATTTTCCTCTTTAATGGGTGCTCGGGTGGGTTAAACTCTTTGTTGAATATATATATATATGTATTGTTTTTGTTTTTCAGCTCAAACAGTTTTCAATATTTTTGTGTCAGGTGGATGCGCGCAAGGAACTGATCAAGAATGCGGCTAAAATGATGGATATCGATCAGTTGGATATCTAACAACTTGTGCTGCCAAAGAAAAGAGACAGACAGGGGAGGGAGGGAGGGAGAGTATTTTTATAACACAGTGGTAAATGGTAATGGATGATGTCTGTTGGCCACTTCATTTTGTTTTGTTGGTTGGATGATTCAGCCGTCAGTCGTATTTTTCCATCTTCTTTCTATCAAGGAAGTGAAGCAGTTGAATGGTGGATCACTGACTGATCACGATTCTCACTTATCTCTATATCTTCTTCTCTCTTTTTTGCATTCATCCGGAATTTGTCCCCACGATATAGAAAGGAGAGGAGAGGGGGGACCCGAAGATCGCCGAGGAGAGAATATACCTCCAAACGGATTCGAATCAATCTATATATAAAATTTAAATGAAGAAATGAAACGAATTAAAAAAAGAAACAAAATATGAACTGTACAGGGGAAAATGTTATGCAGTAACACTTCCAGCAGGAAGCCGCTGATTCATATCCTTGGCTTCTACTACATTACGATCGCGATGGCCAGTAAGTTTTTCAACTTTCCATCTTCTATGAGCAGCTCGACCAGTAAATTTTTCAACTTTCCATTTTCTATGAACAGCTGTGCAAATTGAATTGAATTGTGTACACGGTGTATTTGTAGTTGATCCATGTGAATGGGATGATGGTTTGTAGTGGAAAGTGCATGATATGTACGATTGAGCCCTTTCTTCAGATGTGTATTGGGGTGCTGCTTATGAACAGCAAGGAAAAAGCAACTTCATCCTCTAATGAGGAGTAATGATCGATGGTTTAAGAGGAGGGATTGAAGCAAAGCACTGCTCTAGTAGATTCATTTATTTACAACATGCAGCAGCTGATACATTACAAAACAATGACTAATATATACACACAACAGTATAGTTTTCTGCTGCCTTAGCTTGCTGTTCATCAAATCAAAGAAGTTGCAAGTTTCTCAGATTTGTCAGGAAGGTCTCTCCAACTGCAGATTCAGCCTTCACAAATATAGCTGGATAGCCAATACGAGCTTCTACACAGCTTTCAGAACCGTGATTACTGTATAGTTTTCCTGTCCAAATATGTTGCCAAGAACAACTTTCTCCTTTTGGAAAATAAGCCTTGACGTTGTTCCTGCCTTTGTCAAGGACGGGTACTACTAAGATTTCTGTACCCAACAGGAACTGTTGATAACTCAGCCTCTGCACATTCTCATCATTCGGGTAATGGAGGAACAAGTGGCGGCAGACAGGTAGTCCTTTTTGAGATGCTTCCTGATTCATTGATGCAAAAACTTTAAGTAGAAATCCGTTTATTGGAGTTGGACCGTCGAATGTCTCGATAAAAATATTATTCTTAGCATTATGGATAATTTATTCATGCATACCTTGACAAGTTGGATCCTGTAGAATTTCCAAGCACTGTACACTTTTGAAAATCGTGCAAAATGTGACAAAGTTGTTTGATTTGAGTAGAACTGAACGTTGGAGGATGGTTTGTTTCCCTAAAAGGACAAGGCAAATAGCAATGAGACCCATATCCATGGTTTTGTCTGCCCTCTTAGACAAGAAGGAGTTATCTTACCTCATGGGTCCTGAAAACAGTAGTAAAAGAGTTCAACTCCATCCATCGGAGTAGTAACTCTTCACTTCTTTGATATTTTATCAGAGGGAAGCTTACTGCACAATACCCTCCAATGTCACTGTGATTAAAAGCATATCCAGAGAGACCGCTGCTTAGGAGCCCAACAACCGAACTCTTGATCCCATCATTGGCTTGCCAACTTACCATTTGGTCTCCTTCCCAGAATAGCATTCCCCACTTAGGGCTATTCCTGAAACCAGCCCTCATGAAGAACACTAATCCATCTCCTTGGTCTTCTCCCTCTCTGCTGTTATTTTTCTTCCATTCATCAACAAATTCCCTATTTATTTGAGCCCACAGTTCTGGGTATCTATTATGAGCTGTTATTGGATCTTCACCTGATATTTGATCATATATACACACCAACATTAGCACGAAGCAGGGATCATTTCATATGTCAATAGTGCAAGATTTCATATGCCCGTCAGCTAAAAGAACCTCATCTGTTTGCACAGTTCGTTATTTATATATAATATAAGATTTACAGTGAATGATTTTTTTTTTTTGCAGATTTGTGGGGGGTAAATATTAAGTGAAAATGATGGAATAGCAGGTTTGGTTCGTCTGAGGTAAATATATTGTTATGTATGTTTCGTTGCTGAAATTGAATTTCAGGCTAGCCATATAGTTAGTATTGAGAACCTGAATAGATGACGGCATCCACTGGGAGACCTTCACCAAAATCAGCCATCCAACCCCTCACTCCATCATCCACCATCTCTTTCAAAACTCTCTTGAACCAAGTTGCTGTATCGGGGTGGGTCAAATCCAACATACCTACATCAAAGGCTGTATTTGGGACCATATATGGTTCACCATTCTTATGTTTTGCCAAGATTCCTAAACTCTTTGCTTCCTCAAACAAGTTTTTCCTAAAATTTGGCTTTGTTCCGATCTGCAACCACAAAGGTTGAAAATTTCATAAGTTCATTGGGTAGTAGGTGCTATAAGAAATGTAAGCTGTGGAGAGAGTACCGGAGCCAGACACGGGTTACAGTATGTCATCACTTTAATATTTTGAGCATCAAGTTCTTCAATAAGCTTTTTCCACCCCCAGTACCGTCTTGTATCTACTTCCCAATTCCACCATAGCTGTGATCCAATGAATGTCTCTCTTTGCCCAACCCAATCCTGAGAATAATGACATCAGTTTGTCTCGTCAATTGTAGACTATTTAATTTGATCTCTAATCTAATAATGTCTTTGAATGTATAACTTTTGTAGGAGAAAGCAGTAACCGTTAGTAGTACCTGTAACCAAAATGCAGAAATGGGAACTTGAAGAGCCTTGAGTTGATCCCACACACGCTGAACGGTGTCAGTGCCTCCCTGCATTCCTACAACAGCCCCAGATATGATCCACTCAGGCAGCTCAGGAGGCCTCCCAATATTCTCCGTAAACTGTTGGATAAGGTCAGTTGGTGATTCTCCATGCAGTATCCTTCCTTGAATTGAATCTCCATGTACCTACAATAACAACTTCCAATATCAATTCACAAAGCCCTCTACCCCCAATAAAATAAAAATAAGTTACCAGTAAGAGGTAAGAGTACCTGAATATGGACTCTGTCATGTCTTGTTAGATCGAATATGGAGTAGTTGTATCCATCAAGGTAAAGGGATCTCATTTTGGATGTGATGTAGAATGGGGAAGGAGCATAAGTAGTGCTCCAATCACCCCCAGCCCTGTGGCTGACCAAATTAGCTGCAAAAGTAATTGGTTGATCCCCTCTACCAATGCCTTGTTCTTGGACAAAAATGGGAACCCTCCTGCCCTTGAAATCCATGTGAGAGAACTGCTCCCCAAACCCGTAAAATCTCTCATTTGACTCACTTGAATAAGTAAAGCACACCCTATTGAAGAGTTCTTCTTCCACACACTCTTCTTCTGGCACTTTCAGCTTTGCTTCTTCTTCTTCTTCTTCTTCTTCTTCTTTCTCTTTTATAGATGAAACTGCTATGACGCCTCTCCCTTTGGGAAATAACCAGTACCACCCGAGCTTCTTTTTTATTATTTGGTACTTCCCGACGGCAGTGGTAGGAGAAGGACTTCTATTTCTTCTTCTGGTGTGGTGAAAGGTTGTTGTCGGTCTACCAAACCTTACTTGAAATTCAATGTCTTTACTGCTTCTCTGATTGAACAAGACATGATACCTTGCAGAAACAGAAGAAGAAGAAGTTGCCTTTGTTGGAAAGTTGACCAGCCTCTTCTTCATCTTCTTGCTGAAGACTCGCCCGCTTATGAGAAGAGCAGGAAATTTCATGTCATCATTCCCAAGCCCAGAAGAAAAATCCAAATCCTGTAACAAACTACGGTCGAGCTGATGGATCACCCTTATGTGTTGGACAGTTTGATGATCACAAACAAAGTGGACTCTCTTGTGTTTGACCACAAACGATCCCCTGCTTTCCTCCACCTCTGTCTCCGCCATTGCTGCTGAAAGAAAGGCTTTTCCAGGTATAGTAGACCAGACGGCCTTCTCCGGATTTGATACATGGAAGATCGTAAAATAGCCACCATTGCTGGAGCTTCTCCAGGAGAGCTGGAAATCTTTTCCGATTGATAATCCGGTAGTGGTTAGTTGTGGGTCGAGAAGTAGAGTTCCTTGAACGATGCGCAGGGATTGTGGGGGAGAGGGGAAGGGATTATTGAGGTGTCTGTGGTGTTTTTTGGTGATTTTGAGTTTGTTTTCCATTTCTGGGTTTTTTGCCTGATGATCGAGCAGTGATCTTTGAATTGCATGAGCGTTGAAATGAAATGAACTTACTGGGGTTTGGTGCGCATGAGCCTTGTACGTTATGCAATCAGTAATAATATAGCTATCTGTCCTTGGATGCAAAGCAAATTGTGTGTTTTAAGTAATGAAGTTGCTTCTTGCACCCTGGGCTGGGCCTGAAGTTTCAAATTCGTCACAGCTTGTTTCCTATCCCCTTCCAATCCCATACTCTATATAGTCTATAGACAAGAGTGTATCTCTCCTCGCTTATGTCCACGTTCATTCATTCCTTTGTCTGCCCGTAAAGATAGTCACTTGGTCGTCTTTACGTCTGGATACATTAAGGGAGTTGAAAACTCTTTCTACTGAGGTCAAACTTGGTTAGTTGTACGGTTAGTGTTGGCTTGCGATTTTGAGGTGACTGCTTCAACACCCGCCCGGTCTACACAAACAATAGGTGTCCTGCATCTCTTGGTCTTGGTTGTTTGTTTTAGTGATTTCTTTCTTGTCATCAACAGAAAGATCTGAGGCCATCCTCCTCCATCCACCTGGCTATCAAGTATGAACTACGTTGCTCTACGTTCACATTTCATGATAATAATAGTGTTCACGAACTACTCAACAATCTGAGATGAATAAATAATCCAACAGATCTGACATGGGAGTCTTCTTGAAAGGATCCACCTGATGTCATACCTTTACTCGGGAAAATACCATCTACCTTCAGTCTTTCCCTCATTCCATATGCTGGAGCTTTTGCATTCGCATAAGCCTCGAGCAAACCTAAAACGAGCGGTGTAACCAAACTGCCTCATTCGGTGGAAAATCTTCTCTGTATTGTGGATATCTCCCCTCTTTGCATACTCACCCATGATGGTGTTGAACCATGGGTCTCATCAGATTCTTCTGTGCTGCGTTGTTTAGGAACGAATCAGCCTTCTCCACCTCACCACCAGACACAAACAGGTGCACCATCAAATCCTCTCTGCCATCCGCTTCACAAGATCTTTCCCTTTGCTCAACATATAACAGTCTGCGTACACCTTCAACAGTGCATCATATTGCATTCCTGACAGCTTCTTCAACATATTGTCTTGTACATCTGATCAAACACCGCCTCCGCTTCTTCAACCTCCTTCAGCCTTCCCCAGGCTTCAATTGCTGCCAAAAACTCACTGGGCATCGGACGTGATTCACATGCTTTCCAAACCCTTCTCACCTCCTCCACCTTACCAAGCTCCGCATAGAGAGGAAGTCAAATTGAATGGCTACCCGGTGCTTCTCAACAGAGCTTCCGCCTTGTCTTTCTTGCTGCCAGCAACATAGTGCTTGGCCATGACTGCATGTATTATGATGTCAACCTCAATGCCCTGAAGGTCATTACATCAGCCCTGGGCGTCTATTAAAATTCTGTAAGTAAAGAGGGTTGCTTTAACTTCCGCTTTCTCCATCAGCAGCAGTACATCGCCAATCTTCTTCGTGTTGATTCACTTGTAGAGAAGGAGCAACTGATTACAAGCAAAGGAAGTAACAGGGAAGCCTAAGTCCCTCATTTGGTTGAATACCTCCTCTGCTTTACTAGCACTGTTACCTCGAATGCTATTCGCTAGCAATGTCCCAATGTAAAAAGATTCTGGAATCTTCCCAATGTAAGCCTCTGCTGTAGCTAAGCCACTTACCTTGGCAATCAGGTCTAATCAGGATGCATAATCTCTCTCGACAAATTCATATTGATCATTCTTCTCCAACCATTCCGATAGCTGAAAAAATAGAAATGCATGAATGATACAAGTCATGTGGCTACGTATCTGCTGTTAAACAAAATTTGCAGCCAAAACTTACAAAATAAAATAAGTAAAACAATCCAATATCAGCTGAAATTGAAGTTTATTACAAGAGCCAGACATATCTCCTAACTTACCATTTGATTACTAATTGTACTAAAACAGAACATTAGGAACTGCCAAATAAGAAAAGAGAACTTCTAGCTAAAAAATACATTCCTTCCAAGAATAAGACTGACAAGCATGATAGATAGATATATTCATTTTCAGCTCATCAAGCAGGAAGATATCACTCCAAAATGCTTTTATACCTTGATTTAGTTACATATACGAACCAGTGCTAAGCTACATAGTTTGCTTATACATGATCAATTCCATTACAAGTTCCACACCAAGAAATTGAAATGGCTCTATATGTTTTGTACGTTCATATGCTATAGAGATTGGTAAATTGTACAAGCTGTGCCTCCATATGCTCTTATTTGAGTTCTTGATCATCATAATTAGATCATCTTTGTCTTTGCGTATACGTTACCATTACATTCTTGAAGATGATGGTTCTTTTCATGGTGGTTGGTTTTCATCGATGTTTCATGCTTGAGCCTGCAGTCACTTTGAAAACATATTTGGGGAATGCGAGAAAGTTCATATAAAAAAAAAAGCATGGAATAATAATTTCCCAAAGCTGTTAAGCAGATAACAACATCTAGTGAATATATGATCTTTAAGCAGTCCTTGATGGAGGAATTACCTTATGTTTGGATTCATTATCTGCTTATCAGCTCTTAACGAGCTCAAGAGAACTCGAGCCCTTGCACAGGCATTTAAGCCCTACACCTTTTGTCAAACAAGCTCGCATCAGCATTGATCATCTGGCACAAAACCCCTTTGAAGCATTTCATCATGAATCCCAAATGCCTCCTTCATGTTTTCCTGGCTGACATAACCATTTATCAACGAAGTGTATGTGATTTTATCAGGATTTACACTGCTCTCAATCATCTTCCTCAATGTCAGCTCGGCCTCTTGCATCTTACCCTGTCTGCAGAACCCACTGAGGATCATGTTGTATGTCAAAATATCAGGCAGGATGTCCTTCTCCTTCATTTGATTCACTAAGATGAATGCTTTGTCCATATTCTCTGTTTTTATAAATCCATTTATCAGAGTGTTGTACGTGATACGATCTGGAGCTATTATTCCCTTTGAGACCATCTTGGTGAAGAATTCATCTGCCCTAAATGGATCACCCGAGCGACAAAAGCCTTTGATTATGGTATTACATGCAATAACGCCTGGTTTAATACCTCTCCCTATCATCTCATCCCACAGCTTGAAAGCCTCATCAACATTACCCACACTGCAAAATCCATTGATCAGAATGGCATATGAAATGTGATTAGGATGAATACCTCTAGATTGCATACGCTCCCACAAGTAATTTGCTTCCTCCAGCTCACTTGTCCTGCATAGGCCATCAAGCATTGTATTGTATGTCACAACATCAGGTTTGAGACTCTTTTGTAGCATTGTGTCAAACAAGCTCTGTGCTTTCTTCATATTTCCGTCCTTACAGTAACCATGAATGAGTGTGGTGAAAGTATAAATTTCAGGAAAAAGGCCCCTTTCAATCATTTCACTGAACAAAGCGTCTGCCTCATTGAGCATCTTCTCCTTGCACAAACCATTCAGAATCGTGTTGTAAGCAACGGCGTCCATAAGACACCCTTGTTCAACCATTTCATCTCGTATCTTCAGAGCATCCAGAATGAATCCATTTTTGCAGTACCCATCAATCAGAATAGTGTAAATCACATTATCTGGTAAGAGACCAGAACTCTTCATATTTTTGAAGTACATTAATGCCTGATCAAACTTTTCATTTCTTAAAAGCACTCCAATGATTGCACTGTAGCTAACAAGATCCGGCTGAACTGCTCGCATTGACATCTCACTAAAAATTGATTCAGCTTCGACTGCATCATTTTTTCTACAAACTTCAGCAAGGAACATATTGTAAGTAGTAGAGTCGGGGTTCATCCCTAACTGATACATCTCATTCAAAACTTCCCTAGCGCAATGATATCTTCCTCCTCTACACAGCCCATTTATAATGGCATTGTAAGTGTAAACACTACGTGTCAAACCCTTCTCTATCATGGAATTCACCGTTCCAAAGGCCTCATCTAAACGCCCTTCCCGACTATAAGCATTAATTAGAGTGTTATAAGTCACACCATCAGGGGAAACACCCTTATCCTCCATTTCCAATAAAAATGGCTTCACTTGATCAGTTTTTTTATCCTTACACATAGCATTGACCAGTATATTAAGAGTGTATACATTCACACAGACACCACTCCTTACAACTTCTCCATATACTTCCCACACCAAATGGATCCACCTCGATTTTACTAGCCCTCCAAGAAGACAATTACAGGCATTAATAGAAACAGACACTCCTTTGCCTCTCAATGCTTTGAAAGTCTCAACCCCTTCTCTTATCCTCATTGCCTGGACATAAGTCCTAACCAACAAATCAAAAACCAAATTGTTCGATCCGCAACCACTATAAGTAGAAATCAAGGAGTCAACAACCTCTACTCTCGTAACACCACTCTTTCTGACCATCCTAAGAATCAAAGCCTGAGCATCGGATAATCTCCGACTTCGCACCAGAATGTGAATCATGGCACTCAAGGATGCAGATGAATGCTTAAAGTTTGAGCAATGTAATGAGACTAGATCAACAAACTTGACTGCAATAGGCAAATTGTCACGGCAATGGCATAGAACTTCAACTACAACTCCAGGTTTCAAGCCGAGCAGATACTTGGGAGAGTAATCCGCTGTCGTTGCCTTACTATGTTTTAAGCTCATGAGAATCTTTTCCACCCCAAAGGAGTCGACTGAACCTGATTGTTTGCCATATGTAGATGTGATAGGAGAGGAGTGGAGGTCACTGAGGCTGAAGTTCAATTCCTCATTCCTGTTGTGACTTATGAGCTTACTATAAAGTCGACGAATCCTCATTGATGAGGAGGAAGGCTGGACTGTGCCGATTCTGTACATTGCTTTGGTCTGAAACTAACTCTGGTGGGAGAGATGACGGTCCTTCCACTTACACATTCCGCTCCAAGTCCGATAAACCACGAAACCAGAATCAATTAACCTCTCAATCACCTAACATGGGTGATGCTACTGCGTGTCTCACTCTCTAAATGGAAAAAGGAACCTCCACTATCAACTAATGCAAAGTGCAAACGATCGATTAGGATGCTCAAAAAGTGACCTTCGTGTGCATATAATGAATTTTGGGGTAAAAACAAATGAGGACCAATTCTTTAGAACACTAATTTCCTTCAGAGACATGAATATCTGGAATCTGCAAAACATAACGAGGCACAATATTGAATCATTGCTTGGTACAAATAAAGAGAAAAGTCTCACTTCACCAAATGAACCTTCTTAGTTACCCTTGAATACTTCGATGGCCGTTGAAAAACTGATATTAAATTACAGCAAACAACTTCACAGAAAGATGATTCCAAACCCTCCTCTATCTAGCTCATAGGAGCTCTAATGCACACTAAACCAGTGACAAAGAATCCCGACGACCTAGACATAGAAATGGACTGACTGATGGGACAGTAACAAAAGAAGAAAGCATTACTTGAGGGAATTAAAAAAACTCAAGGAAGCAGTGCCCACATGATAACCGTCATTTGCTGGTCAAAACCAACTATAGCAGCATTAGTAGAAGAAAATCAATCAATCTTCCTCCGAGCTAAAAGAGTTCAGGGACTCTGATGAGCCATAAGACAAGCTGGGGATAGTAATGTGACAGGAACTGTGTGGGACAGTGGGAGCCCGTTTGAAGGAAGTCATTCAAATCAGTCTTAAAGTTAACCCGGCAGCCCAAAATGGAACATCTTAAAACTCTAAGGAAAAGGGACTAGTCACCACCAGGCTATGATACTATACATGTATCATTCTTTCTAAAATATAATATTATTTAATTAAATCGGATCAGATTTTTTAAAATTAATTCCACTATATCTAAAATACATTCTAACTTTATATTTTCTAAATCGTATACCCTTTTCTTCTTCTTAATTGTTCTGTATCTGTTATTGCTATCGTTCAATTGAATCATCTCTTTCTGATACTTGCATTTTTTTCTTCAAACACTGATAATTCCTTTCTTCCAAATTGAGCTTCAAATTCTATCAATAAGGCAGAGAAAGTGAGTGAATAATACCATGTGAAGCCACTGAATTATGGTCCATTCGAAACTAAGACTGATCCAACACGACAACAGCTTATAATTCTTGTACTTCATCTCCAGAAACTTTCTGAAGAAATGAAAAATAAAAAGAAGACATATTAATCTTCCGGTGTTAACCTCATTTAGAACAAGATATCCATACAAATGAGGCATACCGAGAGAAAGAAAGCTGAAAATTGCTTAAAAGCAGCAAAAAAGACAGTTAGAACTCCATGGCAGCATTGCATGATAAATTTTCAGAGGAGGAATACTGAGAATGAAGAACCCAGAAAAATTCACACTGGGATATGACGAAAACCTCAGAAAAGTTGTAATTTGATTTAATCTTCCATCGATTCGAATTCAGAATATCTCTAGGGAATAGATAAGAGTAAACAAATTATTACCCGATAAAGATAGGGAAGCTCAGCTCAAGCTAATCTTGAAGGAGATGCTATACTCCAACAGGTAGATATTCTCCACCATTGAAGGGTTTGCAGCCCCGTTTCTCTTTCTCGCCTTCCACTGTTAAGGTCTCTCCTTTTCCCTCTCCAGATCTTTCAAGAGATTCAAAGACCTTCCAATTTAGGTTCTCTTGTTCATTCTCGAAATGCAACCACACTTGCGTAGGTTCCCATACTCTCCCAGGTCTGTCTCCGTTCTTGATTGTTGTGAAACGTCTCTGAATATTTTTTTTTGATTTGCTGCCTTGCACTTGAAAGTTTTTAATTGATTCCTCTAGCTGGGTCGGTGTCGACTAGGGTTCATGCAACTAACTCATCTGGAAGAAGAAGAGGCCGGAGCGATTTCGAGTTTTATTTATTTATTAGGGTTAATTGTCAAATTTCCATTAAAGTTTGAACCGAATTTAAGAATTTACTTAATGTTTAAAATTTTACATTTTAGTCTTAATATTTGGACAAAATGAAAATTTGACACACTCCGTCGTATGTCCGTTTATTTCAAACAGTTAAGCAAACATGTGCAGGTCACGTGTGTTAAAATGACAAAATTGACCTTATTTGTTCAACAATTGTAGTTCAACATGTTCCTCATCGCCAGAAAGATGTCTAGTTCAACATGTTCCAGCTGACCCAATTGACATGGCCACAAGACACTCGCGGAGGTCAATCGCCCAATTGACATGGCTACAGGCAATGCCCGCCTTCCGTTGGAGGTCAACCAACACCAGCACCAACAAGGACACTCGCGGGACGACGTTTGTGGCGAAATCGCAGCACCAACACCAACCAGCAACTCTCTGGGTCGCCGCTAACAGGAGATGCATGAGTTTGACGAACAAGAAGGAGGACGAAATCGCGAAGAAGGATGACAAAATCGCGAAGATGCATGAGAAGAACCATCTGCAGAAGATGACGATTCTCAAGAACAGCACTGCGACAGTTGCCATGGTTGCTCCGCTATAGTATGTCCGATACTAATTCTGAATCAGAACATGATTTTGGTGTCTGTCTGCACTTGGAAGACGTTTATGTGAACCATGAGAATGGTGATGATACAGTAAACATCCCTCTTTGTTGGGATTCGCTTCAGTTCGAGGATCTGAGGGAGGAGGAAGAAGAAGGAATGTATGAGGAATTTGAGTGGGAAGAAGTCGATCATTCTAGAGGAATTCGAGAGGGAATACATGAGGAATCCCTCTCTATGGTGGATTCAGTAACTGTGATGAGAGGGTCACTTTTGGTGGATTCAGTAACTGTGAAAGAAGACGAGGGCAGTTTGGTTACTTACAAAAATTAAAATAGCATGTGTCTTGCACATGATCTCATTCTATTAGTAATAAACGGTCAGATGACGAAATGAGAGAATTTTTTATTCGGTCCAAATATTATGACTAAAATTTAAAATTTTAAACATTAATGAGATATCTTAAATTTGGTCCAAAATTTAGGGGAGAAATTGACCATTAATCTTATTTATTATTATTTACAAGTGTCGTGGAGGCGCAGTCTTTGAAGCTGGGCCAAATATACAAGTGTTACTGCGGGCTGTTGTGTTCTCGAATGGATGAAGGCCAGGGAAATATTCACGAATTTATTCGTTTTGTAAGCCCAGTGCCAGTGCCACGATTTGTTTTTTTGCTTTATTTTTAAATAATAAAACATTCTTATGAATAACCAGAAACAAATAAAAACAGAGAACAAACGATGCCACTCTTCATCTATGCAAAATCGCTTTAGATCCTCTTTTCTCGATCAATGTGGTTAGAATTAAGACAGAGAAGGACAGTTCTCAGTTCCATGGGTGCTGCTGGTCGGCGATTCACTCTTGAGGTCCCATTCCCGTATCCTTTTCTTCTTCGAGGTGAAACCGTGAGCTCCTTTTTTCAAATGTAAGAAATTGCTTCATCTTCTCTGTATTTAATCTGTTTGGGAGATTTGCGGCATTCTCCCATTCTTTCATTTGAGGAAATAGGTGCTTCTCATATTGAAATTGCGAGCTATGGAATGATAGAATGTTGAACAAGGGTCTGGTTGGTAATTGTGATTCTTTCATTTGTTTATTTTAATTGAACTGAATTGGGATGGATCGACTTTGGTAAGTCCGTCCGGCCCTGTGGAAACCTCAGTGTCTGAGTAGTCATCCTTAGTAGCTTTTTATTTTTCTTCACATTGTGGGTGAAATGGCGGAAACGCAGCTGCCAAGGTGTCGTCTGAACACTCTATTCTTTCATGAACAGAAGAATATCAATGCACAAGAGGTTTTCTACTTCCAAGGGTGTTAACCTCAACTTCAACTAAGTGGTATGTAGGATAATTTGCATTTGATTCATCCCCCTGTACAAGCCGATTTATGTATGTGAGTTTTGTAGGTTTAGAGTAACGACGGCATTGCTAGGCTATACTCTTACTGGGTGCAGTCATTTTGAGTATTCATCTAGAAAAATGAACGCCAAGCCAAAGAGGAGAGTGGTTGCAGAGAATGGCGATGCGGGTGAGGATTTGGTCCTTGCAACTTCAATCAGCAATGGAGAGGATTTGGGTCCTATTGTCAGGCTGGCATTTGAGATGGGACGCCCAGAATCTCTTCTGCAGCAGCTCAAGATTGTTAGGCGAAAGAAGGAAACAGAAATAGAGGATTTGTGCAAGACCCACTATGAGGAGTTTATCCTTGCTGTTGATGAGCTCCGTGGAGTCTTAGTTGATGCCGAAGAACTGAAAGGTGAGCTTGCAAGTGATAATTTTAAATTGCAAGAGGTTGGGACAGCTCTTCTGATTAAAGTAGAGGAACTTCTCGAGTCTTATTCAGTAAAAAAGAATGTCACTGAAGCTATAAAGAGTTCCAAGATCTGCATTCAAGTTTTAGAGCTCTGCGTGAAATTCAACGGCCATATTTCCAAAGGACAGTTCTATCCTGCTTTGAAAACTATGGATCTGATAGAGAAGAATTACTTGCGGTGCATCCCAGTGAGAACTCTAAAAACGGTGATTGAGAAGAGAATACCAGTTATGAAGATGTATATTGAGAAGAAAGTAAGCAGTCAGTTTAATGAATGGCTTGTGCTAGTGAGGAGCTCTGCCAAAAGTATTGGACAAACCGCGATTGGACATACTGCATCTTGCCGACAGAGGGATGAAGAAATGCTGGAACGCCAAAGGAAAGCCGAGGAACAGACATTGTTGGGGGATTTCAATTATTCTCTCGATGTGGAAGAAATCGATGAAGAGTTTGTCTTAAAGTTTGATCTCACCCCACTTTATCGTGCATATCATATCCATACATGTCTTGGAATCCCAGAGCAGTTCCGTGACTACTACTACAAGAATCGGATGTTGCAGCTTAGTTCAGACTTGCAGGTGTCTTCATCAATGCCATTTGTGGAGTCCTATCAGTCGTTTTATGCCCAGATTGCAGGCTATTTTATTGTTGAAGATCGAGTATTGAGGACTTCTGGAGGGCTGTTAGTTACTGATCAGCTCGAGGCCATGTGGGATACAGCTGTTGCCAAGATGGTGTCGGTATTAGAAGAAAATTTCTCCCATATGGAATCTGCGACCCATCTTCTCCTTGTAAAGGACTATGTCACTCTTCTTGGCGCCACTCTTAAGCAGAATGGCTACCAAGTGGGTCCCCTTTTCGAGTCTCTTGACAATTGTCGGGACAAGTATCACGAGCTCCTTCTGGAAGAGTGTAGGCAGCAAATCATTAGTATCCTGAGCAATGATACTTACGAGCAGATGGTGATGAAGAAGGATACTGACTATGAAACCAATGTCCTGACTTTCCATTTACAAACATCTGATATAATGCCTGCATTTCCATATCTCTCTCCATTTTCTGCCATGGTACCCGATGCTTGTAGGGTCGTGCGGTCGTTTGTCAAGGGTTCGTTCGACTACTTGTCCTCCGGGGTACATAATAACTGTTTCCAAATTGTAAAGAAGTACTTGGATAAGTTGTTGATTGATGTGCTGAACGAAGCTTTACTTAGTACGATAAGTGGGAACAGTATAGGCGTGTCCCAGGCCATGCAGATTGCAGCCAACATATCGTTCCTTGAAAGGGCCTGTGATTTCTTCATCAGGCATGCTGCTCAGCTGTGTGGAATCCCCATTCGGTCCGTGGAGAGGCCTCACTCTAGTTTGACAGCAAAAGTGGTTTTGAGAACCTCGAGGGATGCTGCTTATCTTGCTTTGCTGACGTTGGTCAACTCAAAGTTAGATGAGTTCATGGCACTCACAGAGAACATTAACTGGACTGTGGAGGATATGCCCCAGGCCGGGAATGAGTATATAAACGAGGTTGTTATTTACCTTGATACCCTGTTGTCCACTGCACAACAGATTTTACCCTTGGATGCTTTGTACAAGGTTGGGATCGGTGCCTTTGACCATATTTGCAATCATATTGTATCGGCTTTTCTGAGCGATAGTGTGAAGAGGTTCAATGCGAATGCAGTGATGGGTATGAACCACGATTTGAAGATGCTAGAGTCGTTTGCAGACGAGAGATTTCACAGCACAGGGTTGAGCGAGATGTACAAGGATAGCGGGGGAAGCTTCAGAGAGTGTCTGGTGGAAGCGAGACAGTTGATCAATCTGCTGTTGAGCAGCCAACCGGAGAACTTCATGAATCCTGTGATTCGAGAGAGGAACTACAATGCGCTTGACTATAAAAAGGTGGCAAGTATCTGCGAGAAATTCAAGGATTCTGCAGATAGCATCTTTGGAAGCCTTTCAAGCAGAAATACAAAGGGGAATGCTCGAAAGAAGTCCATGGACATGCTGAAGAAGAGACTGAAAGACTTTCATTGAGAATTTTCTTTCATCGTCCATATTATGTAAGATTTTTTCTTTGTGGTTTAGTTTAAGAATTTTGGAATAAATTAGACTTTAGAGTGGAGGTGGTACTGCATAGTGCATATGATGACGCTGAAAAATGGGGTAGAGTCGTATATAATCCAAATATGTATATGAGACCAATATAATCATTAAGTTGTGGGACTAATATCTTAACAGGATACACGAACTCGCTGCTGCCCAATTTCTCAAATTTGTTTGCATAGTTGGAATCATGAATGGCATTCTTCAGACTCCCAATGGCCAATTGGGTGTTGACTCCTGTGAAGTTGCATTCCCAGCTACGCAAATTTTGTATCTGGGATATTGTTGGTTGGTTCATCCCTCACCACATCTGCAATTGCCAGCACATTCGGGAGGAACAAATAAGAAAGTATTAGAACCGCGAGAACTAAATGGCTGAAATGGTAGAATTACTACTTCTGATTAATTTTGCTTGTCAAGTAGTTTGAACTTCAAACAATAGAGAAAGTGCATAATTTCATCAGTTTCGTTCTGTCACTTTATCCTGACATTACATGTTTCCCCCATCACTTCAGACAGATGCAATTAATCTTCCAAGCCTTGTTGGCTCACCACAAATAGCACATAAGAGGATGCAAAGAATATTTAATGAGATCTCAAAGTAAAACAATTACACTGTGCTCGCCCATCCTAAGTTACCATATGTAAGTTCTATATCAAAATGCATGTGTAATGAATACTTACATGCGAAATAAACATATTTTAATTAAATTTATAATAAGTGACATTTGTTTAACAATTTTATTTTATTTTTAAAATAGACAAGAACAAATATATAAAAAAATTATTAGGGCATTTTTTTTTTAATTTTTGACAAAAATATCTGTATTTAGTAGTGCGTGCGAACAAAATCTCTCAATGAAATATTTATTTTTAAATTATTGCATGTTAACCCCTCAATTTTTCATTAATGTATAGTAAGTCCTATGGATAAAATAGAGAGGAGAGGGAGGACTCATACTTCGCTCGGCTCGTCTGGCTTATCCAAAACAAACAAATAAAACAAAGGGAGTCAGGGCTGGATAGATACAGAACTTTCTCTTCTTCTGAATATGCTCAACTTTCTGTAGCGCAAGACAGCAGGAGAACAAATCAATGGCTCTCGTTTACTGTTACAGTCCTCTCGCATCCTCTCTTCATTCACCTCTGGCCATCTCTGCAACTCCAAGTAAGACTCCCCTAATCGCTGGTTATCACGCTTTCAGGTTATTCCTCCAGTAGTTGTTTATTGACTTGTAATGTGAAATGGGAGAGACATGAACCAACTGTTCTTGTCATTCAGAGAATTATGGTATGGATGCTGTAATTCTACGTGAGTGATTGACATGCCATGGCACTGGTGGTGAAAGAACTGACTTAATTAATGTTCACTATTCATCTTTCAAGCACTTGAAGTGGAGCTAATGTATCTTATACGTTGTGAATTTTGGAATGGTCAAAGGTTTATAAGCTTAGTGATATAACTACTACTAGTACTGATGCCAAAACAGGAGGAATTCGATAAAATTTGGTGGTGGATAAAATAGCTTACTATAACTATAGGATTTTGAACCCAACACCAACTGAAATTTGGATCACCTTGGATCACTTGCCTTGTTTGAAATGTGAACGGACCGGAAAAAATGGTCTGAGTTCTGTTTTTAAACTGGAATCATGGAAATTTTGCAGTTTTAGTTTGATGATGTAGAATTGTGTTTGATCGGAATGTAGTTCCTCCCCCTTGTTGTTTGGTTACAAACTGACTTAGAAATGCAGGTTTCGGTTTTGCTTGTCTTGTTTCTTGAAAAGTTTGCATCTTTAGTTTGATATTTTTATTTATTTTTTCATTTGACTTATTTAGTTACTCTAGCTTCCTCCTCTCTGAAATCTGACGTTTTTCTTTTGATAATTGCACCAGAGAGACATGTAACTTTACTCAAGTCTTGCTTAGTATTTGGTCGTTGATATTACGAGTTAAAGCCCATCCCTAACTAACATACTATTTGGAGCACTTATTCATGTCTGAATTTTTGTTTCAATCTTCAGCTAGTAATCTTCTTCTTGTTCACAGTTTGCAGTGTGCTCATCAAACCCATTATCAGTCTTCCCCTGAAATCTTGCATCTTGACTCTCGTAGTCACAAAGAGGATAAGTACATTGCTGGTCCGGGCAGCCTCCGATGCTGTTGATACCACAGGAGAAGCCAATAGTGGTGGTGGTGCTCCACCAGAGATGAAGGAGGCAGTTGTAGCAGTTGACAAGCTGCCTCTGGAGTCAAAACTGCAGGAGAGGTTGGACCAGAAGTTGAAGATGAAGATGGCAAAGAAGATCCGTCTCAGGAGGAATCGGCTTTTGAGAAAGAGAAAGATGAGGAAGAAGGGAAGATGGCCGCCTTCCAAGATGAAGAAATTGAAGAATGTCTAGACCGATCTTCCTTCTTTAAATGCAAAGTTTTTTTCTTCTTGCAGTTTCATTGTTGACTACGATTGGAAATGAACTGTACTGAACTTTCATGGTGAGTTTTGGTTTATATTGTTGGACATTGTTTGTGTTAATTGTAATGAGTACTGCAAATCTGCATCACTGTTCTAATTCTCATCTCTGCTCTTGTGTTCTATCGATCATGCGCTCCTTCAGTGTGTCCTCAAATAGAAATGTCATCAACTCCTTTTTACGAATTGTAGGGGTAGGGTGTTGGAGTCGGTAATCTTCCGTCCATGTAAATATTTTTTTATACATTTTCATACTGATGGTATAATTTGTATGTAATGTGAGATAGCAATCTGTCCAGTGTCTACCACAGAAGAGTTGAGACAAACGGGAAAGGTTCGTAGTTTGGAGAATCATCATATTTAGTATTTACATCAATTAGCCCCTCTCTCTCTAGCATAAAGAAATTCCTAGCAAGTACAATTACTAATTGAAGCCACTTACTTAGTAACAAGTAGGAAAAAAAAGACTCCAAATCCTCCTCCATTTTCCTTCTCTGTCATCCATCAGTATACTCAGCTCCATTGCCAGCAGAGCAAAAGCAACTACTGTTTTTTTTTTCTGGCCATGAGGTAAAATCTCAAACAAGTGTATCTCTACTAAAAATACTAAATTTGCAGAGGTGACAAGTGGCATTGATAAGGAGCCATTTGCGGATACATGTACTGTGAAAATGGTGGTTGCAGGTGATAGAAGATAGTTCTGCTCCATCCACATATGAAGAGAGGCAAATGCAACATTCCTACATATATAGGCCAAGTTTTCGGGTAAAAATTAGAGATGAGTCGTTTTCGGGTTGATTTGCCGGATCCGTCCCGCAAATAGGCCAAGTCAGCTTCGAAAATCTGACCCCAACTCAACCCGTTTAACCGTCAATTAGAAAGAAACCTAATTAGTAGTAAATGTAATCGCAGATTCGCAGTCACTCTTGACATCCCTCCACTTTGGTCTCTGGTATGCCTCATTTACGGTTTCACCGTTCAGTGTTCACGCCTCTCAGTCTCTGCTCTACCTCGCCTCTGCAGTCTGCTTCGCCTCGTCTCGCCTAGCCAGTCACGGCCTCGCCTCGCCACGCCAGTCGCGGCCTCGCCTCGCCACGCCAGTCGCGGCCTCGCCTCGCCACGCCAGTCGCGGCCTCGCCTCGCCACGCCAGTCGCGGCCTCGCCACGCCAGTCGCGGCCTCGCCACGCCAGTCGCGGCCTCGCCACGCCAGTCGCGGCCTCGCCTCGCCACGCCAGTCGCGGTCTCGCCTCACCACGCCAGTCGCGGCCTCGCCTCGCCTCGTCTCGCCTACTCCCACTACCCGCCAATCTTCAGTTTGTCTCGTCAGTTTATCAGTAAGTCATAGACATTCGAGCTGAAATTCTGAGTAGTTTATCAGTAAGTCATAAACATTCTGAGTAGTTTGTCTCGCATTTTTCTCTTAGTTTAGCTGTAATTTAGTGTTACATTGAGTCTCTGACAGAATTGTTATAGTAGAGTAGAGCAGATATATATTACCTACGGAATTGAATTAGTATTACTCGTGTAGTTTAGCTGAAATTTAGCGTTACATTTTATTACAAAATTGAATTGTTTGAATTGCTATTAAATTTAGTGTTAAATTATATTACAGAATTGCTGAAATAGAATTGTAGCTGATTTTTCGATTACATTCTTAATTTCTTAACTGTCAGACATATGACTTTTCGCTCCATTTTTCAATTCTCTAGTGTTTTGGTTTTGTCAAGAAAACAACAGCATTGGCCTCTCACATGGTATATTATTGTTCTGAACATAGACATAATTGTGACCATTTTTGTTATTGCTCTGATTTTAAAGGACATTCTGTAATTTATAGCGGGTTGACTCACCATGTTGGGTTCCGGTTAACAGAACCGATCCACGTGAAGCGTTGGATTGAGTCCGTGCTAATCCACACGTAGCGACGGGGCGGGTGGACCTGACTGATCCCGACGGGTTCAACCCGGATCAACAGGTCATATATACATCTATTACTAGCTATCTAAGGAAATATCCTATGAGGAATATATATCATAACACAGTTAATAGCCAGGAGATGCAGCACTATTCATGTTTGCTAGAGTTCACCTTTTAGTGCTATGGGGTTTGTCTTGCAGGCTCCTAGAGTAACCTGTCAGGTGACTAGCATTTGATACCTGCAGTTTCCACCTTTGTGCAAATCATTTTACTTATATCTAGTTGATCTTAAAATCCTTAAATAGGGGTCGCCATGTGCCTTTGTTTCATCTTTTCTTTCTTCATCTTGTGGTTTGTTCATTAGTTTTTCTCTTAATCTCAGGGAAGTCTGAAAAACTGGTGTCTCCAGTTCGTGATTCACTGATTCAGTAATGCTCAAAACAAGGCGCCATGCATACACTCTGTTCTTCAGAAAGACAAGGGAAGTAACAACCGCTGCACTCCCATTAGATCCACCATCACTTTCACTCTTTAGCACTTCCAATGACCATAGAACCTTTTGCCTCTCCTTAATTGACCATCTCATTCAGAAAGGACGGGTATCGTTGGCACAATATGTGATTCAGAGAATCATCTCTGAGTCACCATCTGTATCCGATGCATATTTTGCTATAGATTATGCTTCTAAGCAGGGCATGGAGCTTGATGTCAATGGCTATGTGAATCTTATTGGGAAACTGGTTCAATGTGGTCGAATGGCTTTCAACTACAATCACTTTTTTGGTGGAGGCATGAGTACCGATGTTGTTTTGTTAAATACTATGGTGACTTGCTTTTGTCAATTAGGAAAATTTGAGGAGGCAAGATCCCATTTTCATCGGATTATTAAATTGGGTTCTATCCCATGTGAGATTGCATGTAACTTGCTTCTTCGAGAGCTTTTGGCTAAAATGATGGTTTTGGAGGCATTTAATTATTTCTCCCACATTACAGGTGCCGGATTTCATATGGATATTTGGTACTATAACATGCTAGTAGATAAGTTATGTTCAAAGGGTCACATTGCTGAAGCAGTTGAAGTGATTGACATGATGCAACAAGCTGGCATTCCACCCACACTCCGTCAATTGAAATTAGTATTTTATGGGCTGTGCAAAAGAGGCCGTGTTATTCAAGCCGAGTTGCTATCTACAGTAATGGAGTCTTGTGGTTTCTTTGTCGATAAGGTAATGTATACCTCCCTTATATGCCGGTATGGAAGGGAAAGAAAGATGAAGATGGCAACACGAGTCTTCTTTAGAATGTTGAAAACGGGGTGTGAGCCAGATACCTTCACGTTTAACACAATGATTAATGGGTTTTTGAAGCTGGGTTTGCGTAGAGAATGTTATTGGATGTACAACAAAATGATTGATTTAGGAAATGAACCCAATGCAGTCACTAATCATATTATGATACGCAACCTTTGCAGGGAAGGGAATTTGGTTGAGGCAGAAAATGTGTTATATGATATTGTAAAGATGAGTGTAGTACCTCTAGTACACTCTTATACAACTTTGATCTCCTTATTGTATAAGGAGAACAAATTAGCAAATGTAGAACGGTTATGGAAAAGCATGCTGGACCAAGGAATTTTGCCAGACCATCTATTTTATTTTACTATAGCACGGAAGCATCAGGGGGAGGATAAACTTCTACTCGCTGTCAGGATGTTGCTCTCTATTTTTGAAAAAGAGGGCTATAGTAAACCTCATTACCCAAGAGCTATGGAGCTTCTGGATTTTTTTTTGGTAACAAAGAAATTTGGTGCATGCATGGGTATTCTACTGGATGAAATAGCAACAGATTCACCTCATTTAGCAACAAATGCTTATGGCATTAGTATTTGTGCTTGTTGCGAGATTGGACATTTGCCTGCTGCTAGATATCTCATAGACAAAATGGAAGCTAATGGTTTCCAACCTCTGCTCTTTACATACAACTGCATGATCAAGTGTCTTTGCGAGCATGGTCTTTTTGAGTATGCCAAGTCAATAATTTGCCTTATTCAAGATAAGGGTTTAATTCCTGATGTACATACTTTCTTAATAATGGTGAATGAATACTGCAAACATGATAGATTGGATAAGGCAAAATATGCTGTTAGCGAGATGGTTGAAATGGGATTGAAGCCTAATGTTGCCATCTATGACACCTTGATACATTTTCTCGGGATGAGGAAGAGGGTTTCCGAGGCTGAAGACCTGTTTAAGCAAATGCTCGAAGAAGGAAATGACCCAGATGAGGTCATTTTCATGACAATGATAAATGTATATATGAAAAGTGGCAGACGTAAAGAGTCAATTGAGCTTTTTGAACAAATGAAGAACTATTATTTCATTCAGCCGACTTCATATTCCTACAATGCCTTTATAGGTGGTTTGCTGAAGAAAAACAAGACTGGGGAGGCTTACTCTTACCTTAGGAAGATGATTCGAGATGGTTTTACGCCAAATAAAGTGTTATACACCTCTCTCATCAATTATTTTTCAAAGAAAGGAGCATTTGGTATAGCTTTTTGGGTAGCAGATTTGATGAAGAGAATGGAGATTGATGATTTAGTCACTTATATTGTTCTGAATAGAGATGTAGTCAGATATGTCAAAGTTGACGAGGAACGATGGTTTTCTGTGAATCCAAGATCTACAGCAGAAAGCAGAATGCTGCTCTCTTCACTCGAGCCTAAAAATTATGTCCCTCAGGAAAGCTCCTTGAGAAATCGTTACTCTCCAGAAGAACTGAAGCGCAAATTTATGTCATACCAAATTGAAGCTAATAAATTTATGCCAAATTTATACCTGCTCAATTGTCGAATATCTCTACTCTGTAAAGCTCAGGAGATGGATGAAGCTTATGATTGCATTGAAATGATGGAGAAAGAAAGCTTATATCCCAATCAAGTGACATATACTATTCTCATGGCTGGACACATATCTCATGGTGACATTTGTCATGCTGTTGATGTTTTCAACATAATGAATGCTAATGGCTATGGTCCAGATCAAGTTGCATATAACACTCTACTCAAAGGCTTTTGTTTCTCTGGAATGTTTCAGCATGCGTTGTCCATTTCATGCTTGTTGCACAAGAAGGGTCTTTTCCCATCCAAGTCCTCATACAAAATTTTGCTGAGGCAGCTATGCTCATTTGATATGACTGATTATGCATTCAAGACATTCAACGATATGATTTCTCATGGATATAGAACTGATCGTTTCAGCTGTACATTTTTGCATCATAATCTCTGTAGAGATGGAATGATGCGTGAAGCTGAGGTAGTGTCTGATTTTTTGCTGACCTTTAAGAATCTCACAGTAGATGAAGTGAGATTGAATCAGCAGTCTTCAAGGTTAATGAGATACAACCTGTCCCGCCACATTTGAGGTATAATTTCTATATGAGGGAAATTGAATATATATGTAAACCTGGAGATAGTAAGTACCTTTGTTGGTATCAACTATCTGTGTTTACTTTTATATGATTCCAGTTTCAGTTTAATGGAGCGAACAACACGTGGTTGCCAAGTTGATCTAGTGGTCCGGGAAGGCCATGGCTGAAGTTTCAGACTAAGCTGACTAAGCTCCTAATGTTGGTAAGGCCAATTATCATTAGATATACTTTCCTACAAGATTTATGATATTGGTGTTAGGGATGTCAAGTTAACAGCTGTTTATATTTAACCGGACAGTACATATCTCAGATCTTTTGAGAAGAATCCTTTCTTATGAGTTTCTATTTAGCTTGAACTTAACATCTGTAAACTATGCTAGAGGTAATTGAATAATGCAATGCATATCTGTTGAGCTTGAGAGCAGCTGTTCTAGGTGTAGTTAGTCAAATTTGACCTTGGAGCTGGACAGGTGCAGGGAATTTGAGTCTCGAGAGGTTCATTTGTCTATATGGACTCGAGTTTTATATCTTGATTTAAAAGAATTGTGCCCAACAACCATAGAGATCATTCATGAAGGAGCTTCAACTTTTTCCTCAACAAGAAATCTGAAACTGCTTATCATATTTCGAAGTATTGGCATGTTCTGAAGTTGTATTTCCCACCATGAGTCCATATCGGTTGGGTTTAGAAAATTTAAGCAGCATATAAACAAATGGAGTACCCTCCTCTTAGAAACAATTGATTTTAAGATGAAACCTCATTTGTATAAGTGATTGTTTTTTATTTGTCCATTAAATTTGTCTCGGCCCAATGTAGAATTTAACATGGTTTCAAATCCCAATTCCAATTGATGGTGTTGTGGTGTTTTCCGTTTAGTACCAAATTTGACCAAGTCAAATCTAGCCATGAGAGGATTTTTTTTCTTCAATTAAGCCTAATCCATTTGGATTAAAAGTGTCCGTTCCGTGCCTTTGATAAATAAGAGTTCTCATGGTGTGTGGAAGTGTTGAAATTGTATTTTCCACCATCAGTCCCATATCGGTTGGGTTTGGAAAATTTAAACACCATATAAATAAATGAGCTATCCCCTCCTATAACCAATTGATTTTAGGATGGAACCTCATTTGTTAGTGGTTGTTTTTTGTTTGTCCATTGGGTTTGACTCGACCCAGAATTTAATAGCATGAGTATATTCAAATATTGTTTTTTTTTTCTTTTTCTTTTGGCATGAAGTGCTTTTAGTTTTTATCCAAGTTATATTTCTGATTGCTGACTTTTAGATGGAATAAATATGTAGAGTTCCTTTTCAATTTTTTCTTCAAGGAATGACATTCTATTAATTTTTTTTGGAGAATATATAACTGTTGTACGAACAAACAATTGGATGAATATTTTGATCTTATTAAGATACATAATCAAAGGCCTGAAGTGAATGGCGTGCCTGTAACAGGTAGCCATGACCTGCCAGCAGTGAACCTGCCTGCCGTGAAAAGTGAAGCCAGGTTGGGCATTTTGTATCACGCAGTAACCTATCCGATGAGCTCTCTTTGCGGTTACTGCTCTCGGCCCATAGTTCTTATACTCTCCATGGTATAACGCGTGCCATCCCAAGTAGAACAACCTGGAGAATTCAGCAAGGAACCGATGTAGTGATAAAGACAGTCCTGGAGCAGTGCATAGTCTTCTAGGTATGTTTTTACTATTTCGACTTGGGGCACAAGGTCCGGAGCTGCCAGGACTTGTGAGTTCACTTAGATGTGGATGGAGATGGAAGTGTTTTGATACAGGTCTTTATGGCCCTGAGCAGTGATAACATCCATGCAAAGATGTTTCGGCCATAGACGATGCAGTTTTGGAACACAATGCTGCAGCTTCCCGTAATTATAGTGTCTCTCTTGCCAATTTGACACCAATGTAATCTTATAAACACCTTTGTTAACATATATGATGAACCTCTTACGAGTTGAGTTTCTCTTTGCTGCAGCATTTATGTCTGCTTGAATGATACGCAAGTGACCTGATCCATCCTTAGCAACCACAGCATTTGCATTTTTGATTACTGATGATAAAGACTTTAAGAGCTTCCTATTGTGGGTCAAGCCCCAGCTAGAAATTCTGTCCACTCCTTGAGTAGTAGTTTCTTCTTTCCGTTCTGATGTTTCCGGCCAAGCTGTTGCTGATGAGGCATGTCAGGTTTTGAGATGATGTGTCTATGGATATGAAACCTGAATTTTTCAGGTCCTGAAACCCTAATCTGTACCACATTATTAGACCATTTCGCATGAGTCAATTTTCCAATGTTTGTGAAACATGTCTAACCCGCTTGTCTCGATGTTTGTGAGTGCAGCACTAAGCCAGTATCAAAGTCAGAGCAACCTTCTCCTGGAGTCTAGGCATACGCTGCGCCATTCAAGATATGTTTTAGCTGAAGGATGATGCTGTTGTAAAGCTGAGAGCAGTCTGACCACATAGATTTCTTGGTTGGAGTATTGCAGTTATCTTGCTGTACCTCTCACCAATTGCAGTTATCTTCAAACTGCTGTACCTCTCACCAATGTAAGGATGAGGAACCAAACAGAACATATATTTTAATATCTCGTCTCATTTTGTTTTTAATAGATTGAGTCTGTTATGCTAATTCAAATTTGGTTGGTATTATCGTGACGGATCCCTGTGGTTGTGCAGTGCAGGCCCGGTCGATGGTTGCTTCACCAATCTTTGACGTGAAATCACATGTGTCTGGGTTAGTAGGGTGGTTGGTCATTTGACTACATTCCAAGTAGAAATCGCATAGTTGAGGATGTGCTGTCTCGCTGCACCATTTTCGTATGCTCCCTCCACTTGATACTGCAATGGAGGAGGAAGAGAAGAAAACAAGGCAAGCGAAAAACGATAATGCTGGAGCTGCCGCCATCAAAGTAAGATTCCTCTCTAGTACAATAAACTATCTATCACAAAATGTGTTGACCCCTAAACCCTAAACCTGTAGGAGATTAATCGTAGTTTGTTTCCCAAGCATGACAGGCTTTTTGTTAACTATGCAAGTGAAGGAAGGCAAATATCAGCAACTTGTTTTCCCAGAAGGAAACCACTTCTATACTAATCAATAGACAGGTGACCAAACAACCCTTAAAGATCAGAGCGACTCCCATGAGATTCTTTTCTTACGCTCTGCAATCCATCGTAGTAGAACGCATATTTATGTATCAGTTTGCTATTCTTGTAGTCAATCATCTAATCTTACAAACCTGGATTGACCAGAAAAATCATATATATATATATATATATATGATATTTCAATAACCCTAGTGTCCAAGAAAAATCCTTAGTTGGAAAACATCTCCATGATGTTGACTTAATAAAATGGAATGCCTCGGCAGATCGATTTAATCTTGGTCCTACCACATTAGCCCTGACTGGGTTGTTTTCTGGAAAGTATATTCTGCTAGTGAAAAGTACGAAATGATTTATAATAATGTTTGGTTTAAGGGTAAAGTAAGTCTTTTTAAAAAGTGGGTTCAATTAAGTTCTAAATAAGTTTGAACCAACTTGTTTTTTGGTACTAGTTTGTAACTAATTAAATTCAAATCAAAGTGCTTTAAACATACATATTTTTTGAACCGGTCTACCTTCTATTTGACCTACTATTTTATATTTTAGAGTCTCATTTTCATTTTCTCTCCCCATATGCACGACGCATTGCCCTGCGTCCACCTCTTTTCACTTCTCTCACCATCTCTTTATGGATCTCTCATCGTCAATTTTTATATTTTCTCGTTATATTTTGAGCTTCGAGTCGTCAACTTCAAAATCCTGCTGTTCGTCTCTCACCGATGACCTTCACTTCGAGGAAATTGTCTGTTGGATCACGTTTTCCGGTAGGACTCAGTTTAGTGCATCCCGGGTCGGTCCTCTTGTTGCTTCGATGACCTGCACAAAAGGTTCGTTGTTGAGAGTAAATGCAAGAGGGGGAGTATTGAATGTGGTATTAAAATGTAAAGGATGGGTTTGGGGTGGGTGGGGGGTGGGGTATTTATAACCCCTTACCTCTTACCTTAGTCAGGTCAGATCTTACCCTGGTTAATTCAGGTATCACTCGACGAGTTGACCATGATTGGGTGACCATTAGTGTGCTGAATGAAACGTGCTTTTGGCAGATTGTCATTTCTATCATTTTGTCAGACCTGTCATTGTCATCCCATTTATGGCTGTAATAGGTCATGGGGCGCCGTATTGTAGACCGAAGGTACTCATTTGTCCCCTTGACATGTGTTGTACCTTGGGTTTATGATCGGGGGGTTGAGTGTCGAGGGCTGATTCGTGGGTTGCGGGTTGTGAGTTGAGGGTTGAGTGCTGAGGGTTTTGGGCTTAGGGTCGAGGGTTTCAGGTTTAGGGTATTGGGTTGAGGGTCGAGTGTCGAGTGTCGAAGGTGAAGGGTTTAGGGTTTACGGTTTCCGGTCTAGGGTAGAGGGTTAATGGTTGATGGTCTAGGGTGAAGGGTAGGGCCTGGAGGGTGGAAGGTCGAGGGTGGAGGGTTTAGGGTGGAGGGTTGAGGTGCAAGGGTCAAGGGTTGAGTTTTGGGGGTCTAGGGTTGAGGGTCTACAATTAAGGGTCTACGGTTGAGGGTCGAGAGTCGACAGTAGAGGGTGAAGGGTTTAGGGACGAGGGTGGAGGGTCGGGGGTTGAGAGTCTAGGATTTAGGGTCAAGGATTGAGGGTCTAAGGTCTAGGGTTGAGGGTTTGGGGTGGGGGTTGAGAGTCGGGGGTAGAGGGTCGAGTGATGATGGTCTAGGGTTGAGGGTTGAGGTTCAAGGGTGGATGGTTGAAGGTCTAGGGTCTAGGGTGGAAGGTGGAGCGTTGCGGGTCTACAATTGAGTGTCTAGGGTTGAGGGTCGGTGGTCGAGGGTCTACGGTTTAGGGTCGCGGTTCGAGAGTCAAGGACCGAGGGTGGAGAGTGGAGGGTGGAGCGTCAAGGGACGAGGATCTACGACTGATGGTATATGATTGAGGGTCGATGGTCTACGGTTTAGGGTCGAGGTTCGAGAGTTGAGGGTGGTGGGTTGAGGGTCGAGGGTGAAGGGTTTAGGGTTTAGGCTTGAGGTTCTAGGGTTGAGGGTCTAGGGTTTAGGGTATAGGGTTAATGGTCTAGGGTTCAGGGTCGTGGGTTGAGTCAAGGGGTTATGGTTACGAGTTTATGGTTTGTGGTTTTGGGTTGATGGTCGAGGGTTGAGTATCAAGGGTTTAGGATCGAGTGTTTATGGTCGGGGGGTTGAGTGTCGAGGGTGTATTCGTGGGTTGCGGGTTGCGAGTTGAGGGTTGAGGGTTTTGAACTTAGGGTCGAGGGTTTAGGGTCATGGGTCGAGTGTCGAGTGTCGATGGTGAAAGGTTTAGGTTCTGAAGTTGAGGGTTGATGGTTGAGGGTCTAGTGTGAAGGGTAGGGTCTGGAGGGTGGAGGGTCGAGCGTGGAGTGTTTAGGGTGGAGGGTTGAGGTGTGAGGGTTGAGTTTTGGGGGTCGAGGGTCTACGATTAAGGGTCGAAGGTTGAGGGTCTACGGTTGAGGGTCGAGAGTTGACAGTAGAGGGTGAAGGATTTAGGGTCGACGATTTAGGGTCTAGGATTTAGGGTCTAGGATTTAGGGTGGATGGTTTGGGGTGGGGGGTTGAGAGTCGGGGGTAGAGGGTCGAGTGATGATGGTGTAGAGTTGGGGGTATAGGGTTGAGGGTGTAGGTTGAAGGGTTTAGGGTCGAGGGTTGAGTGTTGCGGGTTTAGGGTCTGCAGTTGAGGGTGGAGGGTCGATGATCGAGGTTTTAAGTTCGAGTGTTTAGGGTCGAGGGTTCAGTCGAGGGTTTAGGGTTTTGGGTTTAGGATTTTGGGTTGATGGTCTAGGGTTGAGGATTGAGGGTTTACGGTTGAGGGCTGAGTCGAGGATTTAGGGTTGTGGGTTGAGTGTTGAGTGTTTTGGGTTTAGGGTCGAAGGTTTAGGGTTGGAGCTTTAAGGTTTAGGGTCGAGGGTCGAGGATCGTGGGTCGAGGATTGAGGGCTTAGGGTTGCGGGTTTAGGGTCGCGGGTTTAGGGTTTTGGGTTGATAGTCGACGGTCGAAGGTTAGGGAATGAGAGTCAAGGATCGAGGGTTTAAGGTCGAGGGTTGAGTCGAGGGTTTAGAGTTGTCGGTTGAGTGTTGAGGGTTGTGAGTTTTGGGTTTAGGGTTTTGGGATGAGGGTTTTGGGTAGAGGATCAGGGGTCAAGGGTCGAGGATTGAGGGTTTAGGTTCAAGGGTTTAGGGTCGAGGGTTGATTCAAGGGTTTAGGGATTAAGGTAACGGGTTTTTGTTTTTCGGGTTAGGGTTGACGGTCTAGGGTTGATGGTTGATGGCCTAGGTTCAAGGGTGGAGGGTAGGGTCTGAAGGGTGGAGGGTAGAGGGTTTAGGGTGAAAGGTTGATGTGCGAGGGTTAAGGGTTGGGGGTCGAGGGTTGATGTTTAGGGTTTGCGGTTAAGGGTCGAGGGTTGAGGGTCGAGAGATTACGATTAAGGGTCTACTGCTGAGGGTACAGGGCCGAGAGACGGCAGTCGAGAGTCGAAGGTGGAGTGTCGAGGATCAGGGGTCGAGCATTGAGGGTCGAGGATCAAGGGTTTAATGTCGAGGGTTGAGTCAATGGTTTAGAATTGCGGGTTGATGGTCGAGGGCCAAATGTCGAGGGTCAGGGGTCGAGGTTGAGGGTTTAGGGTCTAGGATTAAGTCGAGGGTTTAGGGTTGTAGGTTGAGTGGTGAGGGTTGGGGGTTTTGGGTTTATGGTTTAGGGCTTGAGTTTCTGGTTTTTTGTTTAGGGTTTTGGGTCGAGGGTGAGGGGTCAAAGATTGAGGGTTTAGGTTCGAGAATTTAGGGTCGAGGCTTGAGTCGAGGATTTAGGGTTTAAGGTTTTGGGTGTCAGATTACTTGTTTTGGATGTTGGGTTTAGGGTTGAGGGTTTAGGGATTTGGGTTGAGGGTAGAGGTTGAGAATTGATGGTCGAGTGTTGAGGGTTAAGGGTGGAGTAAATGATAAGCTAAGGACAATTATAATAGAGAACTTCATTTGGAATGCTTAGCTTGATTTATTATATAGGATAAAGTAGTCTATATAGGGTTTAGGGTTTCGATGGTCGAGGGTCTACGGCCGAGGGTCGAGGGTTGAGAGTCAAGGATCGAGTGTCGAGTGTCCAGGGTGGAGGGTTGATGGTCTAGGGATGAGGATTAAAGGTCTAGGGTTGAGGGTTCAGAGTCTAGGGTTGTGGGATGAGGATAGAGGGTTAAGGGTCGAGGGTCGAGAGTCGAGGGTGGAGAGTGGACGGGTTTAGGGTTCATGGTTGTGGGTTGTGGGTCTAGGTTGAGGGTTGACGATCGAGGGTCAAGGGTGGAGGGTTTAGGGTGAAGGGTGGAGGGTGGAGGGTTGATGATCAAGAGTCGAGGGTATCTATGGTGGAGGGTGGAGGGTAGAGTGTCGAGGGTCTACGATTGAGGGTCTAGGGTTGAGGGTCAGTGGTCGAGGGTCTACGGTTTAGGGACGAGGGTTGAGGTTAGATGATGGATGGCGGAGGGTCGTTAGTTGATGGTTGTAAGTGGAGGGTTGACGATCGAGGGTCAACAGTCAACGATTGAGGGTCGAGGGTCGAGGGACGAGGGACGAGGGTTTAGGGTTGTGGGTTTAGGGTCTATGGTTTAGGTTCGAGGGTCTACGATTGAGGGTCGAGGGTTTAGGATCGATGGTCGAGGGTGAAGGGTCAATGGTATATGGTTGAGGGTCGAGAATTGAGTTTTTAGGGTCTAGGGTTTAGTTAAGGGTTTTGGGTTTAGGGTTGATGGTCGAGGGTAGAGTTGAGGGTCAGGGGTCGAGGATCAAGGTTTTAGGGTCGAGGATTGATTCGAGGGTTTAGGGTTGCAGGTTGCGGATTGAGTGGTGAAGCTTTTGGGTTTAGGGTAGTGGGTGGTGGGTCGATGATCGAGGGTTTAGGGTTGAGTCGAGGGTTGAGGGTTAAGGGGTAAGGGTCGAGAGTGGAGGGATTAGGTTTCAGGGTCTATAGTTGATGGTTTAGGGTTTAGAGCCGAGGGTATAGGGTTGAAGGTTGAGGGTCAAGGGTATAGGGTTGAGGGTTGAGGATCAAGGATTTTAGGTTCGAGGGTCGAGGGTTTAGGATAGAAGGCTGAGTCGAGGGTTTAGGGTTACAGGTTCTGTGTTGAGGGTTGGGGGTTTAAGGTCGAGGGTTTAGGGTTTTTAGTTAAGGGTTGAGTGTTTAGGATTTGGGTCGAGGGTCAGGGGTCGAGGATTGAGGGTTTAGGTTCGAGGGTTTAGAGTTGAGTCTAGGGTATAGGGTTGCGGGTTTAGGGTTTCTGGTTTTGGATTTTGGGTTTTAGGTCGAAGGTTTAGGGTTTGGGGTTAAGGGATTTGGGTTGAGGATCGAGGGTCGAGGGTCGAGGGTCGAATGTCGAGTGTTGAGGGTTGAGGGTTTACGGTCTATGGTTTAGGGTTTAGGGTCTAGGTTTAAGGGTCGAGGGTTGAGGGTCGAGGGTGGAGGGTCAAGGATCGAGTGTCGTTAGTTGATGATGGTAAGTGGAGGGTCGAGGGTCTACAGTTGAGGGTCGAGGGTGGATGGATTAGGGCTTAGGTTTGAGGGTTGAGGGCCGAGGGTTGAGGGTTTAGAATCGAGTGTCGACGGTCGAGGGCGAGGGTCGAGGGTTTATGATCAAGAGTTTAGGGTTTAGGGTTGATGGTCGAGGGTCGAGGGTCGATGATCAATGGTCGAGTGCCAGGGTTCAAAAGCTTAGGGTCGAGGGTTGATTCGACGGTTTAGGGATGCGGAGTGAGTGTTGAGGGTTTTGGGTTTACAGTCGAGGGTTTAGGGTTTTGGGTTCATGGTTCATGGTTTAGGGTTGAGGGTCATGGGTTGAGTGTCGAGGGTCGAGGGTTTAGGGTTTAGGTCTAGGGTTTAAGGTTTAGGGTCTACGGTTGACGGTCGAGGGTCGAGTGTGGAAGGTCGAGGATGGAGGGTTTACGGTTGAGGGTTGAGAGTTTAGGGTTTATGGTTTATCGTCTAGGGTATATGGTCGAGGGTTTAGGGTCTAAGGTAGATGGTTGAGGGTCTAGGATCTATTGTTGAGGGTTGAGGGTCGAGCGTCGAGGGTGTAGGGTGAAGGGTTTAGGGTGTAGGGTCGAGCGTCGAGGGTTTGGGGTCGGGGGTTGAGGGTTGAGGATGAAGGGTGAAGGGTGAAGGGTCGAGCGTCGAGGGTACAGGTCGACGGTGAGGGTTCAGGCTATAGGGTTGAGTGTCGACGGTTGAGGGTCTAGGATTGAGGGTCAAGGGTGGAGGGTCAATGGTCCAGGATTGAAGATCCAAGGTCGAGGATCGAGGGTTTAGGGTGTAGTGGAGGGTTAAGGGTTCAGGGTGGATGGATTACATTTTAGGGTTGAGGGTCTAGGGTTGTGGGTTTAGGGACTAGGGGGTTGAGATTCGAAGGTCTAGGGTCTAGGGTGGAAAGTCGAGGGTGAAGAATCGAGGGTAAATGGTTGAGGATCGGGGGTGGGGGTTGAAGGTCGATGGCTTAGGGTTTAGGGTAGAAGGTGGAGGGTCTAGGGTTGAGGGTTGATGGTTAAGGTCCGAGGGTCGAGGGTAAGGGGTCGAGGGTGGACGATGTAGGGCTTAGGGTTTAGGGTTTAGGGTTGAGGGTAAAGGGTCGAGGGTGAAGGGTCTAGGGTTGAGGGTCGACGGTTGAGGGTCGACGGTTGAGGGTCTAGGGTTAAGGGTATAGGGATTAGGGTCAAGGGCCGAGGGTCAACAGTGGAGGCTCGAGGCTTGAGGGTCTAGGATTGAAGATCCAAGGTCGAGGATTTATGGTGTAGTCGAGGGTTTAGGATTAAGGGTTCAGGGTGAATGGTTTAGGGTTTAGGGTTTAGAGTTTAGGGTTTAGGGCCTAGGGGGTTGAGATTCGAAGGTTCAGGGTCTAGGGTAGAGAGTTGAGGGTGAAGAATCGAGGGTAAATGATTCAGGGTCGGGGGTTGAGGGTGGATGGCCTAGGGTTGAGGGTGGAAGGTGGAGGGTGGAGGGTTGAGGGTTGATTGTTGAGGTCCGAAGGTTGAGGGTAAGGGGTCGAGGGTGGACAGTGTAGGGTTTAGGGTAAAGGGTTGGGGGTCGAAGGTGGAGAGTTGAGGGTAAAGGGTCGAGGGTGAAGGGTCAAGGGTTGAGAGTCTAGGGTTGTGGGTTGATGGTTGTGGGTCGAGGGTTGAAGGTGGAGGTTGGAGGGTTTAACATTGATGGTCAAGGATGGAGGGTTGAGGGTGAAGGGTCTATGGTTGAGGGTCTAGGATTTAGGCTGGAGGGTCTAGGGTAGAGTGTATAAGGTTGACGATTGAGGGTTGATAGTCAAAGGTTGAGGGTTGATGGTCTAGTGTCAGTGGTCGAAGGTTTAGGGTAGAGGGTTGATGGTGTTGGTTGAGAGTCGAGGCTCTAGGGTTTAGGACATAGGGTCGAGGGTGGAGGGTTGAGGATTGAGGGTTGATGATTAAGGGTGTAGGGTCGAGGGTATAGGGTTAAGGTCGAGGGTCGAGGATATAGGGTTGAGGGTAAAAGGTCAATGGTCGAGGGTTGAGGGTCGAGGATTGAGGTTTCTGGGTTTAGGGTAGATGTCTAGGTTTGAGGGTTGGAGGTTGAGGGTCTAGGGTTGATGGTTGAAGTTCTAGGGTCTAGGGTTGAGGGTTGGGGGTCAAGGGTTGAGAGGCGAGGGTCTACGGTTGAGGGTCATGGGTCGAGAATCTAAGGTCGAGGGTGGAGGGTAGAGTGCCGTGAGTGGAGGGTGAAGGGTATAGGATTGAGGGTTGAGGGTATAGGGTGGAGGGTTGATGTCTGATGGTTGGCGGTCTAGGGTTGACAGTCTAGGGTCTACGGTTGAGGGTCGAGTGTTGAAGCTCTAGGGTGGAGGATTGAGGGTGAACGTTTAAGGGTTGAGCGTCAAAGGTGGAAGGTCTAGGGTTGACAGTGGATGGTCGATGGGTGAGGGATGAGGATGGACGGTCGAGGGTGGAGGGTCTAGAGTTGAGGGTAGATGGTCTAGAGTTAAGGGTTGAGGGTCGAGGGTTGAAAGTGGAGGGTTATGGTCGAGGGTGAATGGTGTATGGTTGAGGGTTAAGGATCAATTGTCTAGGGTTTAGCGTGGAGGGTCTAGGGTTGAGGGTTGATTGTTAAGGGTCGAGGGTGGAGGGTCGAGGGGTGGGGGTGAAGGAAGGAGGGTTGAGGGTTTAGAGATGAGGGTTGATGGTTGATGGTGGTGGGTCTAGGGTTGATCGTCGAGGGTTTAGAGATTAGGGTTGATGGCCGAGGGTGGAGGGTTAAGGGTCTAGGGTTAATGACGAAAAGTCAAGGGTCGTAGGTGGTGGTTTGAGGGTTGAGCATCCAGGGTGGAGGGTCGAGGGTTGTGGGTGGACGGTTGATGATCGAGGCTTAAGGGTGGAGGGTCTAAAGTTGAGGATCTAGAGTTGAAGGTTGAGGGTCTAAGGTTGAGGGTCTAGGGCTGAGGGTAGAGGGTATAGGGTAAAGGGTGGAGGGTCTAGGGACACGGGTGGAGGGTCGAGGGTGGAGTGTCTAGGGTTGAGGATTGAGGGTTGAAGGTTGATGGTCTAGGGTTAATTGTTAAGGGTCTAGTGTCGAGGGTCGAAGGTCTAGGGTCTAGGGTTGATGGTTTAGGGTCGAGAGTCGAGTGTCTAGGGTTTAGGACCTAAGGTCGAGGTGGAAGGTCAAGGGTGGAGGGCGATGGTTGAGGATGGAGGGTTGATGATTGAGGGTGGAGGGTCGAGGGTCTAAGGTCGAGGGTCTAGGGTTAAGGTCTAGGGTTGAGGGTCGAGGATATAGGGTGAAGGGTAGAGGGTTGAGGGTCAAGGGTCAATGATCGAGGGTTGAGGGTCAAGCGTGGAGGGTCTAGGATCGAGGGTTGAGGTTTCAGTGTCGAGGGTTTACGGTGGAGGGTGGATGTCTAGATTTCAGGGTTGGAGGTTGAGGGTCTAGGGTTGATGGTTGAGGGTCTAGGGTTGAGAATCTAGGGTTGAGGGTTAGGGGTCAAGGGTCGAGGGTGGAGGGTCGATGGGTTACAGTGAAGGGTTGCAGGTTTAGAGATGATGGTTGATGGTCGAGAGTCAAGGGTTGAGGGTGGTGGGTCGAGGGTTGAGGGCTGAGAATGGAGGGTTCATAGTGTAGGGTGGATGGTGGAGGGTTTAGAGAATATCGTTGATGGTCGAGGGTCGAGAGTGGAGGGTCGATGGCGAAGGGTTAAGGGTCGTGGGTGGTGGGTTGAGGTTGTGGGTGGATGGTCGATGGTTGAGGGTTGTGGGTGGACGGTCGATGATTGAGGGTGGAGGGTCGAGGGTATAAGGTTGAGGGTTCAAGATTGAAGGTCTAGAGTTGAGGGTGGAGGGTCTACGGCCATGGGTGGAGGGTCGAGGGTGGCGGATTTAGAGTTGAGGGTTGATGGTGGAAGGTGGAATGTCTAGGATTGATGGTTGAAGGTTGATGGTCTAGGGTTGATGGTTGAGGGTCTAGTGTCGAGGATCGAATGTCTAGGGTATAGGGTTGATGGTTGAAGGTCGAGGGTTGAGTGTCTAGGATTTAGGGTTGATGGTCTAGGGTTGAAGGTGGAGGGTGGATGGTATAGGGCCACGGGTGGATGGTCGAGGGTGGAGGCTTTATAGTTGAGGGTTGAGGTTGGAGGGTCGAGGGTTGAGGGTGGAGTGTCTAGGGTTTAGGATTGATGGTTGATGGTTGAAGGTTGATGGTCTAGAGTTGATGGTTGAGGGTCTAGTGTCGAGGGTCAAAGGTCTAGGGTATAAGGTTGATGGTTGAAGGCCGATGGTCAAGAGTCGAGTGTCTAGGGTTTAGGACCTAGGGTCGAGGTGGAAGGTCAAGGGTGGAGGGCGAGGGTTGAGGATGAAGGGTTGATGCATGAGGGTGGAGGGTCTAGGGTCTAGGGTTAAGGTCTAGGGTCAAGGTTTGAGGGTCGAGCGTCTAGGGTCTACGGTCGAGGATATAGGGTGGAGGGTAGAGGGTTGAAGGTAAATGGTCAATGGTCGAGGGTTAAGGGTCTAGGGTCGACGATCGAGGGTTGAAATTTCAGGGTGGAGGGTGGATGTCTAGGTTTGATGGTTGGCGGTTGAGGGTCTAGGGTTGATGGTTGAGGGTCTAGGGTTGAGGATCTAGGGTTTAGGGTTGGAGGTCGAGGGTCAAGGATCGAGAATCTAAGGTTGAGAGGGGAGGGTCGAAGGTCGAGAGTAGAGGGTGAAGGGTGAAGGGTGAAGGGCGAAGGGTATAGGATTGAGGATTGAGGGTTGAGGGTTGAGCTTTGATGGTTCAAGGTCTCGGGATCAGGGTTGATGGTTAATGGTCGAGCGTCTACGGTTGAGGGTCGAGAGTCAAAGGTCTATGGTGGAGGTTTGAGGGTCGAGCATCAAAGGTGGAAGGTTTAGGGTTGACAGTGGTAGGTCGATGAGCGAGGGTTGAGGATGGAAGGTCGAGGGTTGAGGGTCTAGGATTGATGGTCTAGGGTTAAGGGTTGAAGGTGGAGGGTCGAGGGTTGAAGGTGGAGGATTATGGTCGAGGGTGAATGGTGTATGGTTGAGGGTCGATTGTCTAGGGTCTAGGGTGGAGGGTCTAGGGTTGAGGGTCTTGGTTTAATGATTGAGGGTCGAGGGGTGAGGGTGAAGGGTTGAGAGTTTAGAGATGATGATTGATGGTTGAGGGTGGTGGGTCGAAGGTGGAGCAACGAGGGTGGAGGATGAAGGGTGGAGGGTTTAGAGATTATGGTTGATGGTCGAGAGGGTCGAGGGTTGAAGGCGAAAGGTCAAGGGTCGTGGGTGGTGGGTTGAGCATCGAGGGTGGAGGGTGGTGGGTGGACGATCGATGGTCGAGGGTTGTGGGTGGACAGTCGATGATCGAGGGTTAAGGGTGGATGGTCAAGGGTCTAAAGATGAGGGTCTAGGGTTTTGGATTGAGGGTTGAGGGTCTAGTATTGAGAGTGGAGGGTCTAGTGTCGAGGGTCGAAGGTCTAGGGTATAGGGTTGATGGTCGAGGGTCGAGAGTCGAGTGTCTAGGGTTTAGGACCTAGGGTCGAGGTGGAAGGACAAGGGTAGAGGTCGAGGGTTGAGGATGGAGGGTTGATGCTTGAGGGTGGATGGTCGAGGGTCTAGGGTTAAGGTTGATGGTCAAGGGTTGAGGGTCGAGGATATAAGGTCAAGGGTGGAGGGTAGAGGGTTGACGGTAAAGGGTCAATGGTCGAGGGTTGAGGGTCAAGGGTGGAAGGTTTAGGTTCTAGGGTCGAGGATCGAGGGTGGAGGTTTCAGGGTCGAGGGTTTAGGGTTTAGGGTGGATGTCTAGGTTTGAGGGTTGGAGGTTGAGGATCTAGGGATGATGGTTGAGGGTCTAGGGTCAAGGATCTAGGGTTGAGGGTTGAAGGTTGGGGGTCGATGGTCAAGGGTTGAGGGCCGAGGATCTACAGTTGGGGGTCAAGGGTCGAGAATCTAAGGTCGAGGGTGGAGGGTCGATGGTCGAGAGTGGAGGGTAAATGGTCAAGGGTGGAGGGTATATGATTGAGGGTTGAGGGTCTTAGGTGGAGGGTTGAGGTTTGATGGTTAAGGGTCTAGCGTTGAGGGTTGATGGTCGAGGGTCTACGGTTGAGGGTTGAGAGTTGAAGGTCTAGGGTGGTGGATTGAGGGTGAAGGGTCAAGGTTCGAGCGTCAAAGGTGGAAGATCTAGGGTTGAGAGTCGAGGGTTGACAATAGAGGATACAGGGTTGAGCGTGGAGGCTCGAGGGCGGAGGGTTGAGGTTCAAGGGTTGATGGTCGAGCGTCGAGGGTGGAGGGTAGAGTGTTGAGGGTGAAGGCTCCAAGGTCGAGGGTTGAAGGTCAAGGGTGGAGGGTCAAGGGTTGAGGGTCTAGGATCGATGGTTGAGGTTTGAGGGTGAAGGGTGGAGGGTGGAGGGTAAAGGGTCTAGGTTTGAGGGTTGAAGGTTGAGGCTTGAAGGTTAATGGTCTAGGGTTGATGGTTGAGGATCTAGGGTGGAGAATCTAGGATTGAGGGTTGAGGGTCGAGGGTCAAAGGTCGAGGGTCAGGATCTACGGTAGAGGGTGGAGTGTCGAGGGTCGAGAGTGGAAGGTGAAGGGTCTAGGATTGAGGGTTGAGGGTTGAGGTTTGATGGTTGAGGGTCAAGGTTGAGGGTTGATGGTTGATGGTTGAGGATCTACAGTTGAGGGTCTAGGGTGGAAAGTCGAGGGTGAAGGGTCGAGGGTGAAGGGTCGAGGGTTGAGGGTCGATGGGCGACGATTGAGGGTTGAAGGTCTAGGGTTGACCGGTTGAGAGTTGATTGTTGAAGGTCGATGGACGACGATTGATGATTGCGGGTCTAGGGTTGAGAGTTGATTGTTGAAGATCGAGGGTTGAAAGTGGAGGGTGGAGGGTTAAGCGTTGAGGGTCTACGGTTGAGGGTTGGGGGTCGAGGATCTACGGTCGAGTATCTACGGTCGAGGGTGGATGGTCGAGAATGGAAGGTGAAGGGTCAAGGGTGGAGGGTATAAGTTTAAGGGTTGAGGGTCTAGGGTGAAGAGTTGAGGTTTGATGGTTGAGGTCTAGTGTCGAGGGTCTAGGTTGAGGTTTGATGGTTGATGGTCGAGGGTCTACGGTTAAAGGTGTAGGGTGGAGAGTCGAGGGTGGAGAATCGAGGGTGAAGGGTCGTGCGTTGAGGGTGAAGGGTCGTGCGTTGAGGGTGAAGAGTCTAGGGTGGAGGGTTGAGGGTTGATGGGCGGCGATTGAGGGTGAGGGTCTAGGGTCTAGGGTTTAGAGTTTAGGGTTTAGGGTTGATGGTTGATGGTCGAAGGCCAAAGCTGGAGGGTCGAGGCTAGAGGCTTTATATTTGAGGGTTGAGGGTCGAGGGTGTAGGGTTGAGGGTCGAGGGTGTAGGGTTGAGGGTTTAGGGTCGAGGGTGTAGGGTTGAGGGTGGAGTGTCTAGGGTTGAGGATTGAGGGTCTAGGGTTGATGGTTGATGGACGAGGGTTGATGATTGAGGGTTGATGGTTAAGGGCGGAGGGTCAAGGATCGAGGGTGGTGGGTCGAAGGTTGAGCGTCGAGGGTGAAGGGCGAGGGCTGAGAGCTTAGAGATGCGGGTTGATGGTTGAGTGTCGAGGGTCGGGTCGAGGGTTGAGAGCGGATGGTCAAAGGTCGAGGGTGGTGGGTCAAGGGTTTAGCATTGAGGGTTGAGGTTCGAGGGTTGTGGGTGGACAGTCGATGATTGTGGGTGGAAGATCGATGGTCGAGGGTCTAAGATTTAGGGTCTAGGGTTTAGGGTGAAGGGGTGAGGGTCTAGGGTGAAGGGTTGATGGTTGATGGTCTAGGATTGAGGGGTGAGGGCCGAGGTTGGAGGGTCGAGGGTTTAGGGTTTAGGGTCGAGGGTTGAGGGTCTTAGGTTGATGGTCCAAGGTTGATGGTCTATGATTGAGGGGGCGCAGGGCGCAGGGCGACGAGCGCAGGGCGCAGGGCGACGAGCGCAGGGTGCAGGGCGCAGGGCGCCGAGCGCAGGGCGCCGAGCGCAGGGCGCCGAGCGCAGGGCGCCGAGCGCAGGGCGCCGAGCGCAGGGCGCAGGGCGACGGGCGCAGGGCGCAGGGCGACGGGCGCAGGGCGCAGGGCGACGAGCGCAGGGCGCAGGGCGACGAGCGCAGGGCGCAGGGCGACGAGTGTAGGGCGCAGGGCGACGAGCGCAGGACGCAGGGCGACGAGCGCAGGGCGCAGGGCGACGAGCGCAGGGCGACGAGCGCAGGGCGACGAGCGCAGGGCGACGAGCGCAGGGCGACGAGCGCAGGGCGACGAACGCAGGGTACAAGGCGCAGGTCAAAGGGCAATGTGCGTAGGGCGTAGGGCGACGAGCGCAGGGCGCAGGGCGACGAGGGCAGGGCGCAGGCGACGAGCGCAGGGCGTAGGGCGACGAGCGCATCACGAAGAGCGACGAGCGCAGGTGGCAGGGCAACGAACACATGTCACAAGGCGCAGATCGACGAGCGTAGGGTGCAGGGCAATGAGCGCAGGGCGCAAGGTGAAGGGCGTCGAGCGCAGGGCGACGAACGCAGGGTGCAGGGCGTATGGGTTAGGGCAGAGAGTTAAGGGTTTAGGCCACGAGGGCAGGGCGCAGGGCGACGAGCGCAGGGCGACGAACGCAGGGTGCAGGGCGTATGGCTTAGGGCATAGAGTTAAGGGTTTAGGGTTTTCGATGAGTACAGGGCGCAGGACGCAGGGCGACTAGCGTATGACGCAGGGCGACGAGCGACGAGCGCAGGGCATAGAGCGATGAGCGCAGGTCGCAGGGCGACGAGCGACGAGCGCAGGGCGACGAGCAACGAGCGACGAGCGATGAGCGCAGGGCGACGAGCGCAGGGCGTAGGGCGACGAGCGCAGGGCACAGGGCGACGAGCGCTGGGGGCAGCGCAACGAGCACAGGGTACAAGGCGCAGGGCGACGAGCGAAGGGCGACGAGCGCAGGGCGACGAGCGCAGGGCGACGAGCGCAGGGCGATGAGCGCAGGCCGACGAGCGAAGGGCGACGAGCGCAGGGCAACGAGCGTAGACCGCAAGACGATGAGCGAATGGCGCAGAGCGACGAGGGTTGGGGGCAGGTTAACGAGCACAGGGCACAAGGCGCAGGGCGACGAGCGCAGGGCGTTGGACGACGAGCGCAAGGCGCAGGGCGACGAGGGCGGGGCGTCGAGCGCAGGACGACGAGCGCAGGGCGACAAGCACAGGGCGACAAGCGCAGTGCGCAGGGCGAATGCGTCATGGCACAGGTTATAGATCGCGTGGCTCAGGGGTCAAAGCGCATTGCGCAAGGCATAGGGCGACAAGCGCATGGCGCAGAGCGACGAGCGCTGGGGGCATGGCAACGAGCACAGGGTACAAGGCGCATGGCAAAGGGCAATGAGCGCAGGGCGACGAGCGACGAGTGCAGGGCGCAGGCGACGAGCGCAGGGCGCAGGGCGACGAGCGCATCACGCAGAGCGACGAGCGCAGGGGGCAGGGCAACGAACACATGTCACAAGGCGCAGGTCGACGAGCGTAGGGCGCAGGGTGACGAGCGCAGGGCGTCGAGCGCAGGGCGTCAAGCGCTGGCGCAGAGCGACGAGCGCTGGGGGCAGGGCAACGAGCACATGCTACAAGGCGCAGGGCAAAGGGCAATGAGCGCAGGGCGACGAGGGCAGGGCGCAGGCAACGAGCGCAGGGCGACGAGCGCAGGGCGACGAGCGCAGGGCGCAGGGCGACGAGCGTAGGGCGACGAGCGTAGGGCGCAGGGCGACGAGCGCAGGGCGCAGGGCGACGAGCGCAGGGCGACGAGCGCAGGGCGACGAGCGCAGGGCGACGAGCGCAGGGCGACGAGCGCAGGGCGACGAGCGCAGGGCGACGAGCGCAGGGCGACGATCGCAGGGCGACGATCGCAGGGCGACGGGCGCAGGGCGACGAGCGCAGGGCGACGAGCGCAGGGCGCAGGGCGACGAGCGCAGGGCGGCGAGCGCAGGGCGGCGAGCGCAGGGCGGCGAGCGCAGGGCGACGAGCGCAGGGCGACGAGCGCAGGGCGACGAGCGCAGGGCGACGAGCGCAGGGCGACGAGCGCAGGGCGACGAGCGCAGGGGGCAGGGCGACGAGCGCAGGGCGACGAGCGCAGGGCGACGAGCGCAGGGCGCAGGGCGACGAGCGCAGGGCGACGAGCGCAGGGCGACGAGCGCAGGGCGACGAGCGCAGGGCGCAGGGCGACGAGCGCAGGGCGCAGGGCGACGAGCGCAGGGCGCAGGGCGACGAGCGCAGGGCGCAGGGCGACGAGCGCAGGGCGACGAGCGCAGGGCGACGAGCGCAGGGCGACGAGCGCAGGGCGACGAGCGCAGGGCGCAGGGCGACGAGGGCAGGGCGCAGGGCGACGAGCGCAGGGCGCAGGGCGACGAGCGCAGGGCGCAGGGCGACGAGCGCAAGGCGCAGGGCGACGAGCGCAAGGCGCAGGGCGACGAACGCAGGGTGCAGGGTGTATGGCTTAGGGCACAGAGTTAAGGGTTTAGGGTTTAGGGTTTTCGATGAGTACAGGGCGCAGGACGCAGGGCGACTAGCGTATGACGCAGGACGACGGGCGACGAGCGCAGGGCATAGAGCGAGGAGCGCAGGGTGACGAGCGCATCACGTAGAGCGACGAGTGCAGGGCGCAGGCGACAAACGCATCACGTAGAGCGACGAGCGCAGGGGGCAGGGCAACGAACACATGTCACAAGGTGCAGGTCGACGAGCGTAGGGGCGCAGGGTGACGAGCGCAGGGCGCAAGGCGAAGGGCGTCGAGCGCTGGCGCAGAGCGCTGGGGGCAGGGCAACGAGCACATGCTACAAGGCGCAGGGCAAAGGGCAATGAGCGCAGGGCGACGAGGGCAGGGCGCAGGCGACGAGCGCAGGGCGACGAGCGCAGGGCGCAGGGCGGCGAACGCGGGGCGGCGAGCGCGGGGCGGCGAGCGCGGGGCGGCGAGCGCGGGGCGGCGAGCGCGGGGCGGCGAGCGCGGGGCGGCGAACGCGGGGCGGCGAGCGCGGGGCGGCGAGCGCAGGGCGCGGGGCGGCGAGCGCAGGGCGCGGGGCGGCGAGCGCAGGGCGCGGGGCGACGAGCGCAGGGCGACGAGCGCAGGGCGACGAGCGCAGGGCGACGAGCGCAGGGCGACGAGCGCAGGGCGACGAGCGCAAGGCGCAGGGCGACGAGCGCAGGGCGACGAGCGCAGGGCGACGAGCGCATCACGCAGAGCGACGAGCGCAGGGCGCAGGGCGACGAGCGCATCACGCAGAGCGACGAGCGCAGGGCGTCGAGCGCTGGCGCAGAGCGACAAGCGCTGGGGGCAGGGCAACGAGCACAGGGTACAAGGCGCAGGGCAAAGGGCAATGAGCGCAGGGCGACGAGCGCAGGGCCACGAGGGCAGGGCACAGGCGACGAGCGCAGGGCGCAGGGCGACGAGCGCAGGGCGCAGGGCGACGAGCGCAGGGCGACGAGTGCAGGGCGACGAGCGCAGGGCGACGAGCGCAGGGCGACGAGCGCAGGGCGACGAGCGCAGGGCGACGAGCGCAGGGCGACGAGCGCAGGGCGACGAGCGCAGGGCGACGAGCGACGAGCGCAGGGCGCAGGGCGACGAGCGCAGGGCGCAGGGCGACGGGCGACGAGCGCAGGGCGACGAGCGCAGGGCGCAGGGCGACGAGCGCAGGGCGACGAGCGCAGGGCGACGAGCGCAAGGCGCAGGGCGACGAGCGCAAGGCGCAGGGCGACGAGCGCAAGGCGCACGGCGACGAGCGCAAGGCGCAGGGCGACGAACGCAGGGTGCAGGGTGTATGGCTTAGGGCACAGAGTTAAGGGTTTAGGGTTTTCGATGAGTATAGGGCGCAGGACGCAGGGCGACTAGCGTATGACGCAGGACGACGAGCGACGAGCGCAGGGCATAGAGCGAGGAGCGCAGGGCGACGAGCGCATGCCGACGAGCGCAGGGCACAGGGCGACGAGCGCTGGGGGCAGGGCAATGAGCACAGGGTACAAGGCGCAGGGCGACAAGCGCAGGGCGACGAGCGCAGGGCATAGAACGAGAAGCGCAGGTCGCAGGGCGACGAGCGCAGGGCAACGAGCGACGAGCGCAGGGCAACGAGCGACGAGCGCAGGGCGACGAGCGCAGGGCGACGAGCGCAGGGCGACGAGCGCAGGGCGACGAGCGCAGGACGACGAGCGCAGGGCGCAGGGCGACGAGGGCAGGGCGCAGGGCGACGAGCGCAGGGCGCAGGGCGACGAGCGCAAGGCGCAGGGCGACGAGCGCAAGGCGCAGGGCGACGAACGCAGGGTGCAGGGTGTATGGCTTAGGGCACAGAGTTAAGGGTTTAGGGTTTAGGGTTTTCGATGAGTACAGGGCGCAGGACGCAGGGCGACTAGCGTATGACGCAGGACGACGAGCGACGAGCGCAGGGCATAGAGCGAGGAGCGCAGGCCGACGAGCGCAGGGCACAGGGCGACGAGCGCTGGGGGCAGGGCAATGAGCACAGGGTACAAGGCGCAGGGCGACAAGCGCAGGGCGACGAGCGTAGGGCGACGAGCGCAAGGTGCAGGGCGACGAACGCAGGGTGCAGGGTGTATGGCTTAGGGCACAGAGTTAAGGGTTTAGGGTTTAGAGTTTTCGATGAGTACAGGGCGCAGGACGCACAGCGACTAGCGCAGGGCGCAGGGCAATGAGCGACGAGCGCAGGGCATAGAACGAGGAGCGCAGGTCGCAGGGCGACGAGCGCAGGGCGCAGGGCGACGAGGGCAGGGCGCAGGGCGACGAGCGCAGGGCGACGAGCGCAAGGCGCAGGGCGACGAGCGCAAGGCGCAGGGCGACGAACGCAGGGTGCAGGGTGTATGGCTTAGGGCACAGAGTTAAGGGTTTAGGGTTTAGGGTTTTCGATGAGTACAGGGCGCAGGACGCAGGGCGACTAGCGTATGACGCAGGACGACGAGCGACGAGCGCAGGGCATAGAGCGAGGAGCGCAGGCCGACGAGCGCAGGGCACAGGGCGACGAGCGCTGGGGGCAGGGCAATGAGCACAGGGTACATGGCGCAGGGCGACAAGCGCAGGGCGACGAGCGTAGGGCGACGAGCGCAAGGTGCAGGGCGACGAACGCAGGGTGCAGGGTGTATGGCTTAGGGCACAGAGTTAAGGGTTTAGGGTTTAGAGTTTTCGATGAGTACAGGGCGCAGGACGCACAGCGACTAGCGCAGGGCGCAGGGCAATGATCGACGAGCGCAGGGCATAGAACGAGGAGCGCAGGTCGCAGGGCGACGAGCGCAGGGCAACGAGCGACGAGCGCAGGGCGACGAGCGACGAGCGCAGGGCGACGAGCGCAGGGCGACGAGCGCAGGGCGACGAGCGCAGGGCGACGAGCGCAGGGCGACGAGCGCAGGGCGACGAGCGCAGGGCGACGAGCGCAGGGCGACGAGCGCAGGGCGACGAGCGCAGGGCGACGAGCGCAGGGCGACGAGCGCAGGGCGACGAGCGCAGGGTGCAGGGCGTATGGCTTAGGGCATAGAGTTAAGGGTTTAGGGTTTAGGGTTTTCGATGAGTACAGGGCGCAGGACGCAGGGCGACTAGCGTATGACGCAGGGCGACGAGCGACGAGCGCAGGGCATAGAGCGAGGAGCGCAGGTCGCAGGGCGACGAGCAACGAGCGACGAGCGATGAGCGCAGGGCGCTGAGCGCAGGCCGACGAGCGCAGGGCGACGAGCGCAGGGCACAGGGCGACGAGCGCTGGGGGCAGGGCAACGAGCACAGGGTACAAGGCGCAGGGCGACAAGCGCAGGGCGACGAGCGTAGGGCGACGAGCGCAGGGTGACGAGCGCAGGGCGATGAGCGCAGGCCGACGAGCGAAGGGCGACGAGCGCAGGCCGACGAGCGAAGGGCGACGAGCGCAGGGCAACGAGCGTAGACCGCAAGGCGACGAGCGAATGGCGCAGAGCGACGAGCGTTGGGGGCAGGGCAACGAGCACAGGGCACAAGGCGCAGGGCGACGAGCGCAGGGCGTAGGGCGACGAGCGCAGGGCGTTGGACAACGAGCGCAAGGCGCAGGGCGACGAGGGCAGGGCTTCGAGCGCAGGACGACGAGCGCAGGGCGACAAGCACAGGGCGACAAGCGCAGTGCGCAGGGCGCATGCCTCATGGCACAGGGCATAGATCGCGTGGCTCAGGGGTCAAAGCGCATTGCGCAGGGCATAGGGCGACAAGCGCATGGCGCAGAGCGACGAGCGTTGGGGGCATGGCAACGAGCACAGGGTACAAGGCGCATGGCAAAGGGCAATGAGCGCAGGGCGACGAGCGACGAGTGCAGGGCGCAGGCGACAAGCGCATCACGTAGAGCGACGAGCGCAGGGGGCAGGGCAACGAACACATGTCACAAGGTGCAGGTCGACGAGCGTAGGGGCGCAGGGTGACGAGCGCAGGGCGCAAGGCGAAGGGCGTCGAGCGCAGGGCGTCGAGCGCTGGCGCAGAGCGCTGGGGGCAGGGCAACGAGCACATGCTACAAGGCGCAGGGCAAAGGGCAATGAGCGCAGGGCGACGAGGGCAGGGCGCAGGCGACGAGCGCAGGGCGACGAGCGTAGGGCGACGAGCGCAGGGCGCAGGGCGCAGGGCGGCGAACGCGGGGCGGCGAGCGCGGGGCGGCGAGCGCGGGGCGGCGAGCGCGGGGCGGCGAGCGCGGGGCGGCGAGCGCAGGGCGCGGGGCGGCGAGCGCAGGGCGCGGGGCGGCGAGCGCAGGGCGCGGGGCGGCGAGCGCAGGGCGCGGGGCAGCGAGCGCAGGGCGCGGGGCGACGAGCGCAGGGCGACGAGCGCAAGGCGCAGGGCGACGAGCGCAGGGCGACGAGCGCAGGGCGACGAGCGCATCACGCAGAGCGACGAGCGCAGGGCGACGAGCGCATCACGCAGAGCGACGAGCGCAGGGCGCAGGGCGACGAGCGCATCACGCAGAGCGACGAGCGCAGGGCGCAGGGCGACGAGCGCATCACGCAGAGCGACGAGCGCAGGGCGTCGAGCGCTGGCGCAGAGCGACAAGCGCTGGGGGCAGGGCAACGAGCACAGGGTACAAGGCGCAGGGCAAAGGGCAATGAGCGCAGGGCGACGAGCGCAGGGCCACGAGGGCAGGGCACAGGCGACGAGCGCAGGGCGCAGGGCGACGAGCGCAGGGCGACGAGTGCAGGGCGACGAGCGCAGGGCGACGAGCGCAGGGCGACGAGCGCAGGGCGACGAGCGCAGGGCGACGAGCGCAGGGCGACGAGCGCAGGGCGACGAGCGCAGGGCGACGAGCGACAAGCGCAGGGCGCAGGGCGCAGGGCGACGGGCGACGAGCGCAGGGCGCAGGGCGACGAGCGCAGGGCGACGAGCGCAGGGCGACGAGCGCAAGGCGCAGGGCGACGAGCGCAAGGCGCAGGGCGACGAGCGCAAGGCGCAGGGCGACGAACGCAGGGTGCAGGGTGTATGGCTTAGGGCACAGAGTTAAGGGTTTAGGGTTTTCGATGAGTACAGGGCGCAGGACGCAGGGCGACTAGCGTATGACGCAGGACGACGAGCGACGAGCGCAGGGCGACGAGCGCAGGCCGACGAGCGCAGGGCACAGGGCGACGAGCGCTGGGGGCAGGGCAATGAGCACAGGGTACAAGGCGCAGGGCGACAAGCGCAGGGCGACGAGCGTAGGGCGACGAGCGCAAGGTGCAGGGCGACGAACGCAGGGTGCAGGGTGTATGGCTTAGGGCACAGAGTTAAGGGTTTAGGGTTTAGGGTTTTCGATGAGTACAGGGCGCAGGACGCACAGCGACTAGCGCAGGGCGCAGGGCACAGGGCAATGACCGACGAGCGCAGGGCATAGAACGAGAAGCGCAGGTCGCAGGGCGACGAGCGCAGGGCAACGAGCGACGAGTGCAGGGCAACGAGCGACGAGCGCAGGGCGACGAGCGCAGGGCGACGAGCGCAGGGCGACGAGCGCAGGGCGACGAGCGCAGGGCGACGAGCGCAGGGCGACGAGCGCAGGGCGACGAGCGCAGGGCGACGAGCGCAGGGCGACGAGCGCAGGGCGACGAGCGCAGGGCGACGAGCGCAGGGCGACGAGCGCAGGGCGCAGGGCGACGAGCGCAGGGCGCAGGGCGACGAGCGCAGGGCGCAGGGCGACGAGCGTAGGGCGACGAGCGTAGGGCGACGAGCGCAGGGCGACGAACGCAGGGTGCAGGGCGTATGGCTTAGGGCATAGAGTTAAGGGTTTAGGGTTTAGGGTTTTCGATGAGTACAGGGCGCAGGACGCAGGGCGACTAGCGTATGACGCAGGGCGACGAGCGACGAGCGCAGGGCATAGAGCGAGGAGCGCAGGTCGCAGGGCGACGAGCGCAGGGCGACGAGCAACGAGCGACGAGCGATGAGCGCAGGCCGACGAGCGCAGGGCGACGAGCGCAGGGCACAGGGCGACGAGCGCTGGGGGCAGGGCAACGAGCACAGGGTACAAGGCGCAGGGCGACAAGCGCAGGGCGACGAGCGTAGGGCGACGAGCGCAGGGTGACGAGCGCAGGGCGATGAGCGCAGGCCGACGAGCGAAGGGCGACTAGCGCAGGGCAACGAGCGTAGACCGCAAGGCGACGAGCGAATGGCGCAGAGCGACGAGCGTTGGGGGCAGGGCAACGAGCACAGGGCACAAGGCGCAGGGCGACGAGCGCAGGGTGTAGGGCGACGAGCGCAGGGCGTTGGACGACGAGCGCAAGGCGCAGGGCGACGAGGGCAGGGCTTCGAGCGCAGGACGACGAGCGCAGGGCGACAAGCACAGGGCGAAAAGCGCAGTGCGCAGGGCGCATGCCTCATGGCACAGGGCATAGATCGCGTGGCTCAGGGGTCAAAGCGCATTGTGCAGGGCATAGGGCGACAAGCGCATGGCGCAGAGCGACGAGCGCTGGGGGCATGGCAACGAGCACAGGGTACAAGGCGCATGGCAAAGGGCAATGAGCGCAGGGCGACGAGCGACGAGTGCAGGGCGCAGGCGACGAGCGCATCACGTAGAGCGACGAGCGCAGGGGGCAGGGCAACGAACACATGTCACAAGGCGCAGGTCGACGAGCGTAGGGGCGCAGGGTGACGAGCGCAGGGCGCAAGGCGAAGGGCGTCGAGCGCTGGGGGCAGGGCAACGAGCACATGCTACAAGGTGCAGGGCAAAGGGCAATGAGCGCAGGGCGACGAGGGCAGGGCGCAGGCGACGAGCGCAGGGCGACGAGCGTACGGCGACAAGCGTAGGGCGACGGGCGCAGGGCGACGAGCGCAGGGCGCAGGGCGGCGAACGCGGGGCGGCGAGCGCGGGGCGGCGAGGGCGGGGCGGCGAGCGCGGGGCGGCGAGCGCAGGGCGGCGAGCGCAGGGCGCGGGGCGACGAGCGCAGGGCGACGAGCGCAGGGCGACGAGCGCAAGGCGCAGGGCGACGAGCGCAGGGCGACGAGCGCAGGGCGCAGGGCGACGAGCGCATCACGCAGAGCGACGAGCGCAGGGCGCAGGGCGACGAGCGCATCACGCAGAGCGACGAGCGCAGGGCGACGAGCGCATCACGCAGAGCGACGAGCGCAGGGCGCAGGGCGTCGAGCGCAGGGCGTCGAGCGCTGGCGCAGAGCGCTGGCGCAGAGCGACGAGCGCTGGGGGCAGGGCAACGAGCACAGGGTACAAGGCGCAGGGCAAAGGGCAATGAGCGCAGGGCGACGAGCGCAGGGCACAGGCGACGAGCGCAGGGCGCAGGGCGACGAGCGTAGGGCGCAGGGCGACGAGCGCAAGGCGCAGGGCGACGAGCGCAGGGCGCCGAGTGCAGGGCGACAAGCGCAGGGCTCAGGGCGACGAGCGCAGGGCGCAGGGCGACGAGCGCAGGGCGACGAGCGCAGGGCGACGAGCGCAGGGCGACGAGCGCAGGGCGACGAGCGCAGGGGGCAGGGCGACGAGCGCAGGGGGCAGGGCGACGAGCGCAGGGCGCAGGGCGACGAGCGCAGGGCGCAGGGCGACGAGCGCAGGGCGCAGGGCGACGAGCGCAGGGCGCAGGGCGACGAGCGCAAGGCGCAGGGCGATGAGCGCAGGGCGACGAGCGCAGGGCGCAGGGCGATGAGCGCAGGGCGACGAGCGCAGGGCGCAGGGCGCAGGGCGACGAGCGCAGGGCGCAGGGCGACGAGCGCAGGGCGACGAGCGCAGGGCGACGAGCGCAGGGCGACGAGCGCAGGGCGACGAGCGCAGGGCAACGAGCGTAGACCGCAAGGCGACGAGCGAATGGCGCAGAGCGACGAGCGTTGGGGGCAGGGCAACGAGCACAGGTCACAAGGCGCAGGGCGACGAGCGCAGGGCGTAGGGCGACGAGCGCAGGGCGTTGGACGACGAGCGCAAGGCGCAGGGCGACGAGGGCAGGGCTTCGAGCGCAGGACGACGAGCGCAGGGCGACAAGCACAGGGCGACAAGCGCAGTGCGTAGGGCGCATGCCTCATGGCACAGGGCATAGATCGCGTGGCTCAGGGGTCAAAGCGCATTGCGCAGGGCATAGGGCGACATGCGCATGGCGCAGAGCGACGAGCGTTGGGGGCATGGCAACGAGCACAGGGTACAAGGCGCATGGCAAAGGGCAATGAGCGCAGGGCGACGAGCGACGAGTGCAGGGCGCAGGCGACAAACGCATCACGTAGAGCGACGAGCGCAGGGGGCAGGGCAACGAACACATGTCACAAGGTGCAGGTCGACGAGCGTAGGGGCGCAGGGTGACGAGCGCAGGGCGCAAGGCGAAGGGCGTCGAGCGCTGGCGCAGAGCGCTGGGGGCAGGGCAACGAGCACATGCTACAAGGCGCAGGGCAAAGGGCAATGAGCGCAGGGCGACGAGGGCAGGGCGCAGGCGACGAGCGCAGGGCGACGAGCGCAGGGCGCAGGGCGGCGAGCGCGGGGCGGCGAGCGCGGGGCGGCGAGCGCGGGGCGGCGAGCGCGGGGCGGCGAGCGCGGGGCGGCGAGCGCGGGGCGGCGAGCGCGGGGCGGCGAGCGCGGGGCGGCGAGCGCGGGGCGGCGAGCGCGGGGCGGCGAGCGCGGGGCGGCGAGCGCGGGGCGGCGAGCGCGGGGCGGCGAGCGCGGGGCGGCGAGCGCGGGGCGCGGGGCGGCGAGCGCAGGGCGCGGGGCGCGGGGCGGCGAGCGCAGGGCGCGGGGGCGGCGAGCGCAGGGCGCGGGGCGGCGAGCGCGGGGCGACGAGCGCAGGGCGACGAGCGCAGGGCGACGAGCGCAGGGCGACGAGCGCAGGGCGACGAGCGCAGGGCGACGAGCGCAGGGCGACGAGCGCAGGGCGACGAGCGCAGGGCGACGAGCGCAAGGCGCAGGGCGACGAGCGCAGGGCGACGAGCGCAGGGCGACGAGCGCAGGGCGACGAGCGCATCACGCAGAGCGACGAGCGCAGGGCGCAGGGCGACGAGCGCATCACGCAGAGCGACGAGCGCAGGGCGTCGAGCGCTGGCGCAGAGCGACAAGCGCTGGGGGCAGGGCAACGAGCACAGGGTACAAGGCGCAGGGCAAAGGGCAATGAGCGCAGGGCGACGAGCGCAGGGCCACGAGGGCAGGGCACAGGCGACGAGCGCAGGGCGCAGGGCGACGAGCGCAGGGCGCAGGGCGACGAGCGCAGGGCGACGAGTGCAGGGCGACGAGCGCAGGGCGACGAGCGCAGGGCGACGAGCGCAGGGCGACGAGCGCAGGGCGCAGGGCGACGAGCGCAGGGCGACGAGCGCAGGGCGACGAGCGCAGGGCGACGAGCGCAGGGCGACGAGCGCAGGGCAACGAGCGTAGACCGCAAGGCGACGAGCGAATGGCGCAGAGCGACGAGCGTTGGGGGCAGGGCAACGAGCACAGGTCACAAGGCGCAGGGCGACGAGCGCAGGGCGTAGGGCGACGAGCGCAGGGCGTTGGACGACGAGCGCAAGGCGCAGGGCGACGAGGGCAGGGCTTCGAGCGCAGGACGACGAGCGCAGGGCGACAAGCACAGGGCGACAAGCGCAGTGCGTAGGGCGCATGCCTCATGGCACAGGGCATAGATCGCGTGGCTCAGGGGTCAAAGCGCATTGCGCAGGGCATAGGGCGACATGCGCATGGCGCAGAGCGACGAGCGTTGGGGGCATGGCAACGAGCACAGGGTACAAGGCGCATGGCAAAGGGCAATGAGCGCAGGGCGACGAGCGACGAGTGCAGGGCGCAGGCGACAAACGCATCACGTAGAGCGACGAGCGCAGGGGGCAGGGCAACGAACACATGTCACAAGGTGCAGGTCGACGAGCGTAGGGGCGCAGGGTGACGAGCGCAGGGCGCAAGGCGAAGGGCGTCGATCGCTGGCGCAGAGCGCTGGGGGCAGGGCAACGAGCACATGCTACAAGGCGCAGGGCAAAGGGCAATGAGCGCAGGGCGACGAGGGCAGGGCGCAGGCGACGAGCGCAGGGCGACGAGCGCAGGGCGCAGGGCGGCGAGCGCGGGGCGGCGAGCGCGGGGCGGCGAGCGCGGGGCGGCGAGCGCGGGGCGGCGAGCGCGGGGCGGCGAGCGCGGGGCGGCGAGCGCGGGGCGGCGAGCGCGGGGCGGCGAGCGCGGGGCGGCGAGCGCGGGGCGGCGAGCGCGGGGCGGCGAGCGCGGGGCGGCGAGCGCGGGGCGGCGAGCGCGGGGCGGCGAGCGCGGGGCGGCGAGCGCAGGGCGCGGGGCGCGGGGCGGCGAGCGCAGGGCGCGGGGCGGCGAGCGCAGGGCGCGGGGCGGCGAGCGCGGGGCGACGAGCGCAGGGCGACGAGCGCAGGGCGACGAGCGCAGGGCGACGAGCGCAGGGCGACGAGCGCAGGGCGACGAGCGCAGGGCGACGAGCGCAGGGCGACGAGCGCAGGGCGACGAGCGCAGGGCGACGAGCGCAGGGCGACGAGCGCAAGGCGCAGGGCGACGAGCGCAGGGCGACGAGCGCAGGGCGACGAGCGCAGGGCGACGAGCGCATCACGCAGAGCGACGAGCGCAGGGCGCAGGGCGACGAGCGCATCACGCAGAGCGACGAGCGCAGGGCGTCGAGCGCTGGCGCAGAGCGACAAGCGCTGGGGGCAGGGCAACGAGCACAGGGTCCAAGGCGCAGGGCAAAGGGCAATGAGCGCAGGGCGACGAGCGCAGGGCCACGAGGGCAGGGCACAGGCGACGAGCGCAGGGCGCAGGGCGACGAGCGCAGGGCGCAGGGCGACGAGCGCAGGGCGACGAGTGCAGGGCGACGAGCGCAGGGCGACGAGCGCAGGGCGACGAGCGCAGGGCGACGAGCGCAGGGCGCAGGGCGACGAGCGCAGGGCGACGAGCGCAGGGCGACGAGCGCAGGGCGACGAGCGCAGGGCGCCGAGCGCAGGGCGACGAGCGCAGGGCGACGAGCGCAGGGCGACGAGCGCAGGGCGACGAGCGACGAGCGCAGGGCGCAGGGCGACGAGCGCAGGGCGCAGGGCGACGGGCGACGAGCGCAGGGCGACGAGCGCAGGGCGCAGGGCGACGAGCGCAGGGCGACGAGCGCAGGGCGACGAGCGCAAGGCGCAGGGCGACGAGCGCAAGGCGCAGGGCGACGAGCGCAAGGCGCAGGGCGACGAGCGCAAGGCGCAGGGCGACGAGCGCAAGGCGCAGGGCGACGAGCGCAAGGCGCAGGGCGACGAACGCAGGGTGCAGGGTGTATGGCTTAGGGCACAGAGTTAAGGGTTTAGGGTTTAGGGTTTTCGATGAGTATAGGGCGCAGGACGCAGGGCGACTAGCGTATGACGCAGGACGACGAGCGACGAGCGCAGGGCATAGAGCGAGGAGCGCAGGGCGACGAGCGCATGCCGACGAGCGCAGGGCACAGGGCGACGAGCGCTGGGGGCAGGGCAATGAGCACAGGGTACAAGGCGCAGGGCGACAAGCGCAGGGCGACGAGCGCAGGGCATAGAACGAGAAGCGCAGGTCGCAGGGCGACGAGCGCAGGGCAACGAGCGACGAGCGCAGGGCAACGAGCGACGAGCGCAGGGCAACGAGCGACGAGCGCAGGGCGACGAGCGCAGGGCAACGAGCGACGAGCGCAGGGCGACGAGCGCAGGGCGACGAGCGCAGGGCGACGAGCGCAGGACGACGAGCGCAGGGCGCAGGGCGACGAGGGCAGGGCGCAGGGCGACGAGCGCAGGGCGCAGGGCGACGAGCGCAAGGCGCAGGGCGACGAGCGCAAGGCGCAGGGCGACGAACGCAGGGTGCAGGGTGTATGGCTTAGGGCACAGAGTTAAGGGTTTAGGGTTTAGGGTTTTCGATGAGTACAGGGCGCAGGACGCAGGGCGACTAGCGTATGACGCAGGACGACGAGCGACGAGCGCAGGGCATAGAGCGAGGAGCGCAGGCCGACGAGCGCAGGGCACAGGGCGACGAGCGCTGGGGGCAGGGCAATGAGCACAGGGTACAAGGCGCAGGGCGACAAGCGCAGGGCGACGAGCGTAGGGCGACGAGCGCAAGGTGCAGGGCGACGAACGCAGGGTGCAGGGTGTATGGCTTAGGGCACAGAGTTAAGGGTTTAGGGTTTAGAGTTTTCGATGAGTACAGGGCGCAGGACGCACAGCGACTAGCGCAGGGCGCAGGGCAATGAGCGACGAGCGCAGGGCATAGAACGAGGAGCGCAGGTCGCAGGGCGACGAGCGCAGGGCGCAGGGCGACGAGGGCAGGGCGCAGGGCGACGAGCGCAGGGCGCAGGGCGACGAGCGCAAGGCGCAGGGCGACGAGCGCAAGGCGCAGGGCGACGAACGCAGGGTGCAGGGTGTATGGCTTAGGGCACAGAGTTAAGGGTTTAGGGTTTAGGGTTTTCGATGAGTACAGGGCGCAGGACGCAGGGCGACTAGCGTATGACGCAGGACGACGAGCGACGAGCGCAGGGCATAGAGCGAGGAGCGCAGGCCGACGAGCGCAGGGCACAGGGCGACGAGCGCTGGGGGCAGGGCAATGAGCACAGGGTACAAGGCGCAGGGCGACAAGCGCAGGGCGACGAGCGTAGGGCGACGAGCGCAAGGTGCAGGGCGACGAACGCAGGGTGCAGGGTGTATGGCTTAGGGCACAGAGTTAAGGGTTTAGGGTTTAGAGTTTTCGATGAGTACAGGGCGCAGGACGCACAGCGACTAGCGCAGGGCGCAGGGCAATGAGCGACGAGCGCAGGGCATAGAACGAGGAGCGCAGGTCGCAGGGCGACGAGCGCAGGGCAACGAGCGACGAGCGCAGGGCGACGAGCGACGAGCGCAGGGCGACGAGCGCAGGGCGACGAGCGCAGGGCGACGAGCGCAGGGCGACGAGCGCAGGGCGACGAGCGCAGGGCGACGAGCGCAGGGCGACGAGCGCAGGGCGACGAGCGCAGGGCGACGAGCGCAGGGCGACGAGCGCAGGGCGACGAGCGCAGGGCGACGAGCGCAGGGCGACGAACGCAGGGTGCAGGGCGTATGGCTTAGGGCATAGAGTTAAGGGTTTAGGGTTTAGGGTTTTCGATGAGTACAGGGCGCAGGACGCAGGGCGACTAGCGTATGACGCAGGGCGACGAGCGACGAGCGCAGGGCATAGAGCGAGGAGCGCAGGTCGCAGGGCGACGAGCAACGAGCGACGAGCGATGAGCGCAGGGCGCTGAGCACAGGCCGACGAGCGCAGGGCGACGAGCGCAGGGCACAGGGCGACGAGCGCTGGGGGCAGGGCAACGAGCACAGGGTACAAGGCGCAGGGCGACAAGCGCAGGGCGACGAGCGTAGGGCGACGAGCGCAGGGTGACGAGCGCAGGGCGATGAGCGCAGGCCGACGAGCGAAGGGCGACGAGCGCAGGCCGACGAGCGAAGGGCGACGAGCGCAGGGCAACGAGCGTAGACCGCAAGGCGACGAGCGAATGGCGCAGAGCGACGAGCGTTGGGGGCAGGGCAACGAGCACAGGGCACAAGGCGCAGGGCGACGAGCGCAGGGCGTAGGGCGACGAGCGCAGGGCGTTGGACGACGAGCGCAAGGCGCAGGGCGACGAGGGCAGGGCTTCGAGCGCAGGACGACGAGCGCAGGGCGACAAGCACAGGGCGACAAGCGCAGTGCGCAGGGCGCATGCCTCATGGCACAGGGCATAGATCGCGTGGCTCAGGGGTCAAAGCGCATTGCGCAGGGCATAGGGCGACAAGCGCATGGCGCAGAGCGACGAGCGTTGGGGGCATGGCAACGAGCACAGGGTACAAGGCGCATGGCAAAGGGCAATGAGCGCAGGGCGACGAGCGACGAGTGCAGGGCGCAGGCGACAAGCGCATCACGTAGAGCGACGAGCGCAGGGGGCAGGGCAACGAACACATGTCACAAGGTGCAGGTCAACGAGCGTAGGGGCGCAGGGTGACGAGCGCAGGGCGCAAGGCGAAGGGCGTCGAGCGCAGGGCGTCGAGCGCAGGGCGTCGAGCGCTGGCGCAGAGCGACAAGCGCTGGGGGCAGGGCAACGAGCACAGGGTACAAGGCGCAGGGCAAAGGGCAATGAGCGCAGGGCGACGAGCGCAGGGCCACGAGGGCAGGGCACAGGCGACGAGCGCAGGGCGCAGGGCGACGAGCGCAGGGCGCAGGGCGACGAGCGCAGGGCGACGAGTGCAGGGCGACGAGCGCAGGGCGACGAGCGCAGGGTGACGAGCGCAGGGCGACGAGCGCAGGGCGACGAGCGCAGGGCGACGAGCGCAGGGCGACGAGCGCAGGGCGACGAGCGCAGGGCGACGAGCGCAGGGCGACGAGCGCAGGGCGACGAGCGACGAGCGCAGGGCGCAGGGCGACGAGCGCAGGGCGCAGGGCGACGGGCGACGAGCGCAGGGCGACGAGCGCAGGGCGCAGGGCGACGAGCGCAGGGCGACGAGCGCAGGGCGACGAGCGCAAGGCGCAGGGCGACGAGCGCAAGGCGCAGGGCGACGAGCGCAAGGCGCAGGGCGACGAGCGCAAGGCGCAGGGCGACGAACGCAGGGTGCAGGGTGTATGGCTTAGGGCACAGAGTTAAGGGTTTAGGGTTTAGGGTTTTCGATGAGTATAGGGCGCAGGACGCAGGGCGACTAGCGTATGACGCAGGACGACGAGCGACGAGCGCAGGGCATAGAGCGAGGAGCGCAGGGCGACGAGCGCATGCCGACGAGCGCAGGGCACAGGGCGACGAGCGCTGGGGGCAGGGCAATGAGCACAGGGTACAAGGCGCAGGGCGACAAGCGCAGGGCGACGAGCGCAGGGCATAGAACGAGAAGCGCAGGTCGCAGGGCGACGAGCGCAGGGCAACGAGCGACGAGCGCAGGGCAACGAGCGACGAGCGCAGGGCGACGAGCGCAGGGCGACGAGCGCAGGGCGACGAGCGCAGGGCGACGAGCGCAGGACGACGAGCGCAGGGCGCAGGGCGACGAGGGCAGGGCGCAGGGCGACGAGCGCAGGGCGCAGGGCGACGAGCGCAAGGCGCAGGGCGACGAGCGCAAGGCGCAGGGCGACGAACGCAGGGTGCAGGGTGTATGGCTTAGGGCACAGAGTTAAGGGTTTAGGGTTTAGGGTTTTCGATGAGTACAGGGCGCAGGACGCAGGGCGACTAGCGTATGACGCAGGACGACGAGCGACGAGCGCAGGGCATAGAGCGAGGAGCGCAGGCCGACGAGCGCAGGGCACAGGGCGACGAGCGCTGGGGGCAGGGCAATGAGCACAGGGTACAAGGCGCAGGGCGACAAGCGCAGGGCGACGAGCGTAGGGCGACGAGCGCAAGGTGCAGGGCGACGAACGCAGGGTGCAGGGTGTATGGCTTAGGGCACAGAGTTAAGGGTTTAGGGTTTAGAGTTTTCGATGAGTACAGGGCGCAGGACGCACAGCGACTAGCGCAGGGCGCAGGGCAATGAGCGACGAGCGCAGGGCATAGAACGAGGAGCGCAGGTCGCAGGGCGACGAGCGCAGGGCGCAGGGCGACGAGGGCAGGGCGCAGGGCGACGAGCGCAGGGCGACGAGCGCAAGGCGCAGGGCGACGAGCGCAAGGCGCAGGGCGACGAACGCAGGGTGCAGGGTGTATGGCTTAGGGCACAGAGTTAAGGGTTTAGGGTTTAGGGTTTTCGATGAGTACAGGGCGCAGGACGCAGGGCGACTAGCGTATGACGCAGGACGACGAGCGACGAGCGCAGGGCATAGAGCGAGGAGCGCAGGCCGACGAGCGCAGGGCACAGGGCGACGAGCGCTGGGGGCAGGGCAATGAGCACAGGGTACAAGGCGCAGGGCGACAAGCGCAGGGCGACGAGCGTAGGGCGACGAGCGCAAGGTGCAGGGCGACGAACGCAGGGTGCAGGGTGTATGGCTTAGGGCACAGAGTTAAGGGTTTAGGGTTTAGAGTTTTCGATGAGTACAGGGCGCAGGACGCACAGCGACTAGCGCAGGGCGCAGGGCAATGATCGACGAGCGCAGGGCATAGAACGAGGAGCGCAGGTCGCAGGGCGACGAGCGCAGGGCAACGAGCGACGAGCGCAGGGCGACGAGCGACGAGCGCAGGGCGACGAGCGCAGGGCGACGAGCGCAGGGCGACGAGCGCAGGGCGACGAGCGCAGGGCGACGAGCGCAGGGCGACGAGCGCAGGGCGACGAGCGCAGGGCGACGAGCGCAGGGCGACGAGCGCAGGGCGACGAGCGCAGGGCGACGAGCGCAGGGCGACGAGCGCAGGGTGCAGGGCGTATGGCTTAGGGCATAGAGTTAAGGGTTTAGGGTTTAGGGTTTTCGATGAGTACAGGGCGCAGGACGCAGGGCGACTAGCGTATGACGCAGGGCGACGAGCGACGAGCGCAGGGCATAGAGCGAGGAGCGCAGGTCGCAGGGCGACGAGCAACGAGCGACGAGCGCAGGGCGCTGAGCGCAGGCCGACGAGCGCAGGGCGACGAGCGCAGGGCACAGGGCGACGAGCGCTGGGGGCAGGGCAACGAGCACAGGGTACAAGGCGCAGGGCGACAAGCGCAGGGCGACGAGCGTAGGGCGACGAGCGCAGGGTGACGAGCGCAGGGCGATGAGCGCAGGCCGACGAGCGAAGGGCGACGAGCGCAGGCCGACGAGCGAAGGGCGACGAGCGCAGGGCAACGAGCGTAGACCGCAAGGCGACGAGCGAATGGCGCAGAGCGACGAGCGTTGGGGGCAGGGCAACGAGCACAGGGCACAAGGCGCAGGGCGACGAGCGCAGGGCGTAGGGCGACGAGCGCAGGGCGTTGGACAACGAGCGCAAGGCGCAGGGCGACGAGGGCAGGGCTTCGAGCGCAGGACGACGAGCGCAGGGCGACAAGCACAGGGCGACAAGCGCAGTGCGCAGGGCGCATGCCTCATGGCACAGGGCATAGATCGCGTGGCTCAGGGGTCAAAGCGCATTGCGCAGGGCATAGGGCGACAAGCGCATGGCGCAGAGCGACGAGCGTTGGGGGCATGGCAACGAGCACAGGGTACAAGGCGCATGGCAAAGGGCAATGAGCGCAGGGCGACGAGCGACGAGTGCAGGGCGCAGGCGACAAGCGCATCACGTAGAGCGACGAGCGCAGGGGGCAGGGCAACGAACACATGTCACAAGGTGCAGGTCAACGAGCGTAGGGGCGCAGGGTGACGAGCGCAGGGCGCAAGGCGAAGGGCGTCGAGCGCAGGGCGTCGAGCGCTGGCGCAGAGCGCTGGGGGCAGGGCAACGAGCACATGCTACAAGGCGCAGGGCAAAGGGCAATGAGCGCAGGGCGACGAGGGCAGGGCGCAGGCGACGAGCGCAGGGCGCAGGCGACGAGCGCAGGGCGACGAGCGTAGGGCGACGAGCGCAGGGCGCAGGGCGGCGAACGCGGGGCGGCGAGCGCGGGGCGGCGAGCGCGGGGCGGCGAGCGCGGGGCGGCGAGCGCGGGGCGGCGAGCGCAGGGCGCGGGGCGGCGAGCGCAGGGCGCGGGGCGGCGAGCGCAGGGCGCGGGGCGGCGAGCGCAGGGCGCGGGGCAGCGAGCGCAGGGCGCGGGGCGACGAGCGCAGGGCGACGAGCGCAAGGCGCAGGGCGACGAGCGCAGGGCGACGAGCGCAGGGCGACGAGCGCATCACGCAGAGCGACGAGCGCAGGGCGACGAGCGCATCACGCAGAGCGACGAGCGCAGGGCGCAGGGCGACGAGCGCATCACGCAGAGCGACGAGCGCAGGGCGCAGGGCGACGAGCGCCATCACGCAGAGCGACGAGCGCAGGGCGTCGAGCGCTGGCGCAGAGCGACAAGCGCTGGGGGCAGGGCAACGAGCACAGGGTACAAGGCGCAGGGCAAAGGGCAATGAGCGCAGGGCGACGAGCGCAGGGCCACGAGGGCAGGGCACAGGCGACGAGCGCAGGGCGCAGGGCGACGAGCGCAGGGCGACGAGTGCAGGGCGACGAGCGCAGGGCGACGAGCGCAGGGCGACGAGCGCAGGGCGACGAGCGCAGGGCGACGGCGCAGGGCGACGAGCGCAGGGCGACGAGCGCAGGGCGACGAGCGACAAGCGCAGGGCGCAGGGCGCAGGGCGACGGGCGACGAGCGCAGGGCGCAGGGCGACGAGCGCAGGGCGACGAGCGCAGGGCGACGAGCGCAAGGCGCAGGGCGACGAGCGCAAGGCGCAGGGCGACGAGCGCAAGGCGCAGGGCGACGAACGCAGGGTGCAGGGTGTATGGCTTAGGGCACAGAGTTAAGGGTTTAGGGTTTTCGATGAGTACAGGGCGCAGGACGCAGGGCGACTAGCGTATGACGCAGGACGACGAGCGACGAGCGCAGGGCGACGAGCGCAGGCCGACGAGCGCAGGGCACAGGGCGACGAGCGCTGGGGGCAGGGCAATGAGCACAGGGTACAAGGCGCAGGGCGACAAGCGCAGGGCGACGAGCGTAGGGCGACGAGCGCAAGGTGCAGGGCGACGAACGCAGGGTGCAGGGTGTATGGCTTAGGGCACAGAGTTAAGGGTTTAGGGTTTAGGGTTTTCGATGAGTACAGGGCGCAGGACGCACAGCGACTAGCGCAGGGCGCAGGGCACAGGGCAATGACCGACGAGCGCAGGGCATAGAACGAGAAGCGCAGGTCGCAGGGCGACGAGCGCAGGGCAACGAGCGACGAGTGCAGGGCAACGAGCGACGAGCGCAGGGCGACGAGCGCAGGGCGACGAGCGCAGGGCGACGAGCGCAGGGCGACGAGCGCAGGGCGACGAGCGCAGGGCGACGAGCGCAGGGCGACGAGCGCAGGGCGACGAGCGCAGGGCGACGAGCGCAGGGCGACGAGCGCAGGGCGACGAGCGCAGGGCGACGAGCGCAGGGCGACGAGCGCAGGGCGACGAGCGCAGGGCGACGAGCGCAGGGCGACGAGCGCAGGGCGCAGGGCGACGAGCGCAGGGCGCAGGGCGACGAGCGCAGGGCGCAGGGCGACGAGCGTAGGGCGACGAGCGTAGGGCGACGAGCGCAGGGCGACGAACGCAGGGTGCAGGGCGTATGGCTTAGGGCATAGAGTTAAGGGTTTAGGGTTTAGGGTTTTCGATGAGTACAGGGCGCAGGACGCAGGGCGACTAGCGTATGACGCAGGGCGACGAGCGACGACGGGCAGGGCATAGAGCGAGGAGCGCAGGTCGCAGGGCGACGAGCGCAGGGCGACGAGCAACGAGCGACGAGCGATGAGCGCAGGCCGACGAGCGCAGGGCGACGAGCGCAGGGCACAGGGCGACGAGCGCTGGGGGCAGGGCAACGAGCACAGGGTACAAGGCGCAGGGCGACAAGCGCAGGGCGACGAGCGGTAGGGCGACGAGCGCAGGGTGACGAGCGCAGGGCGATGAGCGCAGGCCGACGAGCGAAGGGCGACTAGCGCAGGGCAACGAGCGTAGACCGCAAGGCGACGAGCGAATGGCGCAGAGCGACGAGCGTTGGGGGCAGGGCAACGAGCACAGGGCACAAGGCGCAGGGCGACGAGCGCAGGGTGTAGGGCGACGATGCGCAGGGCGTTGGACGACGAGCGCAAGGCGCAGGGCGACGAGGGCAGGGCTTCGAGCGCAGGACGACGAGCGCAGGGCGACAAGCACAGGGCGAAAAAGCGCAGTGCGCAGGGCGCATGCCTCATGGCACAGGGCATAGATCGCGTGGCTCAGGGGGTCAAAGCGCATTGTGCAGGGCATAGGGCGACAAGCGCATGGCGCAGAGCGACGAGCGCTGGGGGCATGGCAACGAGCACAGGGTACAAGGCGCATGGCAAAGGGCAATGAGCGCAGGGCGACGAGCGACGAGTGCAGGGCGCAGGCGACGAGCGCATCACGTAGAGCGACGAGCGCAGGGGGCAGGGCAACGAACACAATGTCACAAGGCGCAGGTCGACGAGCGTAGGGGCGCAGGGTGACGAGCGCAGGGCGCAAGGCGAAGGGCGTCGAGCGCTGGGGGCAGGGCAACGAGCACATGCTACAAGGTGCAGGGCAAAGGGCAATGAGCGCAGGGCGACGAGGGCAGGGCGCAGGCGACGAGCGCAGGGCGACGAGCGTACGGCGACAAGCGTAGGGCGACGGGCGCAGGGCGACGGGCGGACGTGCGCAGGGCGCAGGGCGGCGAACGCGGGGCGGCCGAGCGCGGGGCGGCGAGGGCGGGGCGGCGAGCGCGGGGCGGCGAGCGCAGGGCGGCGAGCGCAGGGCGCGGGGGCGACGAGCGCAGGGCGACGAGCGCAGGGCGACGAGCGCAAGGCGCAGGGCGACGAGCGCAGGGCGACGAGCGCAGGGCGCAGGGCGACGAGCGCATCACGCAGAGCGACGAGCGCAGGGCGCAGGGCGACGAGCGCATCACGCAGAGCGACGAGCGCAGGGCGACGAGCGCATCACGCAGAGCGACGAGCGCAGGGCGCAGGGCGTCGAGCGCAGGGCGTCGAGCGCTGGCGCAGAGCGCTGGCGCAGAGCGACGAGCGCTGGGGGCAGGGCAACGAGCACAGGGTACAAGGCGCAGGGCAAAGGGCAATGAGGCGCAGGGCGACGAGCGCAGGGCACAGGCGACGAGCGCAGGGCGCAGGGCGACGAGCGTAGGGCGCAGGGCGACGAGCGCAAGGCGCAGGGCGACGAGCGGCAGGGCGCCGAGTGCAGGGCGACAAGCGCAGGGGCTCAGGGCGACGAGCGCAGGGCGCAGGGCGACGAGCGCAGGGCGACGAGCGCAGGGCGACGAGCGCAGGGCGACGAGCGCAGGGCGACGAGCGCAGGGGGGCAGGGCGACGAGCGCAGGGGGCAGGGCGACGAGCGCAGGGCGCAGGGCGACGAGCGCAGGGCGCAGGGCGACGAGCGCAGGGCGCAGGGCGACGAGCGCAGGGCGACGAGCGCAAGGCGCAGGGCGATGAGCGCAGGGCGACGAGCGCAGGGCGCAGGGCGATGAGCGCAGGGCGACGAGCGCAGGGCGCAGGGCGCAGGGCGACGAGCGCAGGGCGCAGGGCGACGAGCGCAGGGCGACGAGCGCAGGGCGACGAGCGCAGGGCGACGAGCGCAGGGCGACGAGCGCAGGGCAACGAGCGTAGACCGCAAGGCGACGAGCGAATGGCGCAGAGCGACGAGCGTTGGGGGCAGGGCAACGAGCACAGGTCACAAGGCGCAGGGCGACGAGCGCAGGGCGTAGGGCGACGAGCGCAGGGCGTTGGACGACGAGCGCAAGGCGCAGGGCGACGAGGGCAGGGCTTCGAGCGCAGGACGACGAGCGCAGGGCGACAAGCACAGGGCGACAAGCGCAGTGCGTAGGGCGCATGCCTCATGGCACAGGGCATAGATCGCGTGGCTCAGGGGTCAAAGCGCATTGCGCAGGGCATAGGGCGACATGCGCATGGCGCAGAGCGACGAGCGTTGGGGGCATGGCAACGAGCACAGGGTACAAGGCGCATGGCAAAGGGCAATGAGCGCAGGGCGACGAGCGACGAGTGCAGGGCGCAGGCGACAAAACGCATCACGTAGAGCGACGAGCGCAGGGGGCAGGGCAACGAACACATGTCACAAGGTGCAGGTCGACGAGCGTAGGGGCGCAGGGTGACGAGCGCAGGGCGCAAGGCGAAGGGCGTCGAGCGCTGGCGCAGAGCGCTGGGGGCAGGGCAACGAGCACATGCTACAAGGCGCAGGGCAAAGGGCAATGAGCGCAGGGCGACGAGGGCAGGGCGCAGGCGACGAGCGCAGGGCGACGAGCGCAGGGCGCAGGGCGGCGAACGCGGGGCGGCGAGCGCGGGGCGGCGAGCGCGGGGCGGCGAGCGCGGGGCGGCGAGCGCGGGGCGGCGAGCGCGGGGGGCGGCGAGCGCGGGGGCGGCGAGCGCGGGGCGGGCGAGCGCGGGGCGGGCGGATGCGCGGGGCGGCGAGCGCGGGGCGGCGAGCGCGGGGCGGCGAGCGCGGGGGCGGCGAGCGCAGGGCGGCGAGCGCAGGGCGCGGGGCGCGGGGCGGCGGAGCGCAGGGCGCGGGGCGGCGAGCGCAGGGCGCGGGGCGGCGAGCGCGGGGCGACGAGCGCAGGGCGACGAGCGCAGGGCGACGAGCGCAGGGCGACGAGCGCAGGGCGACGAGCGCAGGGCGACGAGCGCAGGGCGACGAGCGCAGGGCGACGAGCGCAGGGCGACGAGCGCAGGGCGACGAGCGCAGGGCGACGAGCGCAAGGCGCAGGGCGACGAGCGCAGGGCGACGAGCGCAGGGCGACGAGCGCAGGGCGACGAGCGCAGGGCGACGAGCGCATCACGCAGAGCGACGAGCGCAGGGCGCAGGGCGACGAGCGCATCACGCAGAGCGACGAGCGCAGGGCGTCGAGCGCTGGCGCAGAGCGACAAGCGCTGGGGGCAGGGCAACGAGCACAGGGTACAAGGCGCAGGGCAAAGGGCAATGAGCGCAGGGCGACGAGCGCAGGGCCACGAGGGCAGGGCACAGGCGACGAGCGCAGGGCGCAGGGCGACGAGCGCAGGGCGCAGGGCGACGAGCGCAGGGCGACGAGTGCAGGGCGACGAGCGCAGGGCGACGAGCGCAGGGCGACGAGCGCAGGGCGACGAGCGCAGGGCGCAGGGCGCAGGGCGACGAGCGCAGGGCGACGAGCGCAGGGCGACGAGCGCAGGGCGACGAGCGCAGGGCGACGAGCGCAGGGCGACGAGCGCAGGGCGACGAGCGCAGGGCGACGAGCGACGAGCGCAGGGCGCAGGGCGACGAGCGCAGGGCGCAGGGCGACGGGCGACGAGCGCAGGGCGACGAGCGCAGGGCGCAGGGGCGACGAGCGCAGGGCGACGAGCGCAGGGCGACGAGCGCAAGGCGCAGGGCGACGAGCGCAAGGCGCAGGGCGACTGAGCGCAAGGCGCAGGGCGACGAGCGCAAGGCGCAGGGCGACGAGCGCAAGGCGCAGGGCGACGAGCGCAAGGCGCAGGGCGACGAACGCAGGGTGCAGGGTGTATGGCTTAGGGCACAGAGTTAAGGGTTTAGGGGTTTAGGGTTTTCGATGAGTATAGGGGCGCAGGACCGCAGGGGCGACTAGCGTATGACGCAGGACGACGAGCGACGAGCGCAGGGCATAGAGCGAGGAGCGCAGGGCGACGAGCGCATGCCGACGAGCGCAGGGCACAGGGCGACGAGCGCTGGGGGCAGGGCAACGAGCACAGGGTACAAGGCGCAGGGCGACAAGCGCAGGGCGACGAGCGCAGGGCATAGAACGAGAAGCGCAGGTCGCAGGGCGACGAGCGCAGGG